>OW971952.1:5000-10005000 GCA_943193695.1 Acrobasis suavella | reverse complement strand
GATTTTATTGATTTTTAGGCTTCCGTACCCAAAAAGATAAAAAAAAAAACGAGACTATAAGACGGAAATTAAGTAGAAATATTTGAAGGGGTGCTTCAGTCCATGATTTTAAATAACTTTTTCTAATGTTTGTCGAAATACAAAAATAATTATAAAGTTGTTCAAAAGAATAAAACTTCTTATTTTAATTCATATTTCGTTTTATTGCATCGTGTTACCGTGTACTGTGTGGCTAAAATAGGAGGGTTCAAGATAGAGAGATCTCTCATATTTATTTGCGCATTTCGGACATGGGTGTATTATATTTTTTGTGGAATTATCGTCCCCGGTGATAACTATTTAAAACATAATTAAGCTAACCAATTTTGGTATCATAAGAATTTTGAAATTATAAACTATGTTCGTACGTCTTTATTTTGTGATAATTTGGTTTTATTTACTCAATAACACCACGTAAAGTCGACAAGGATTTTGCTTAAAAAAATGGATGCTTAAATGCAAAATTCATAAAATTTCAAAAAAATAAAGACGTACAGGCATAGTTTTACATTGTAACTACTATATTTATAAAAATTGTCAAAATCGGATTAGTTTTAAGGGGTGAAAACAGTCACCGCTTTTTTTATGAAAATTTGGGCATTTACAATCCTCATAAGCTATATTATTGTTTTCATTAAAATACATCCAGTATATTTTGCGTGAAAGAATAACAAACATCCATACGTCCACACATCAATATATCTGTACTCACAAATTTGTAAGGATAAAGATACAAGTCTGTTCAAAAATATCTTGACAACTATATTGCCAGATAATAGAATCTCAGGAAGATATTTGACTAGTATTTACCCGCGGCTTCGCTCGCGTATCCCCGATCCCACGGGAACAGTACTTTTTCCTGAGATGAAAGGTACCCTATATCCTTTTCAGTATTTTTAACTATGTGCATGCGAATTTTCAAGAAGATTGTTTCAGTAGATAAAGCGCAAAGAGGTAACAAACAAACAAATATACAAACTCACTTTCGCATTTATAATATTAGTTAGGATTAGGATTAGTTAGGATAGTTAGGATAGTTAGGATTAGGATAAGGATCAGAATAGGATGTAGTTGTGATGATGATGTATTTCTATTGCCAAATAATACAGAACAAAATAAATAATAAAGGGTAAACATATAACCAAAGTGATTTTTTGCCATATATTTTTGCTTTAAATAATAATGGCGATAGGAATGGCACGGAACCCCTTAATTTTGTATGTATAATATACAAGAAATAATAAATTTGTTAAAAAGTTTCAATTACGAAAATAATGTAACGATGCCCTGTCTATTTTGTTTTACGCTCTTTGGAAAGCCTACGGGAGTTTAACGCCATCTACTGGATTACGTAATGATGTCTGATAGCGATAGCTATCCTAGTAAATAGTTTTAAACTTTCGCCGAATTTGTTAATAGCGCTTGGGAGCTAAAGTAGGTGGGGCGAAAACCCTGAATCCTCAAGGACATTCGCTATTGTCAGCGCCTTAAGGGGGTACCTAAATAAATTGATGCTTTTTATGTGACTGTATCGTCCAATGTGGACAATGAAAAAATCTGAATTAAATATATATTTTAATTGATTATATACCCGAAGGTCTGATAAAACTCAAAACATATTAGCTTATTATTTTCTAGACAGAAAATAATTCCAAAGTTCCCTCTCATTTTTCTTTATGTGACTAGAGCACATAAATGACGCATGTTTAACCATCAAATATTCGTTTAAAACAACGGCCACTGGTGTTTCTAGAGCCTGATAAAAATAAAATTATTTTAATATTTATATTTATAATTTATTCATATTCGGCCACTAATGATAAAATGCCATTATAAATCCAAGGCACGAAATAACTTTGTCCAAGCTGACTAATATCTACTACCTCTCTCTTTACTGTGCGAAACCCATAAACTGGTCTCTTTCGATTAGTTTCGAAAGCACCGCCCAGTCGGCCATTCAATGTTGACGAGGATGGACGTGTTTTCGATTTCATAAGCGGCGAATATGATTTTTACGAAAGATTTCCATAGGCACAATGCTATCTTTAATTTCGCAAATTACGTAATAGCAATAATAGCGCCGCGGTCTGTTTTGCTATGGCAAATTAGTTCATCCGTGCGGTCCCAGGATCGAATCCCAACATATACTTCATTTTTTTTTTTGTTATATGGGTTCCTATTATTATGTGAATTTACACAATAATAGCTTTTTATCCGATAGGTATGATACTAAGTAAGATAGGTATACCTTTTTATAATTTTAATTTTTAGTTGGAAATATGACAAAATAATTTTTTTTCGGAGAAAAATATTTCCTTTTTTGATGAATATCAATCAAAAAACACGTCATAAACACACATAGAACATAGAACATTTTATTTATTTCTACAATATGTAACAAGAACCCTGTCCGATCCATGTAGGAGCAACTTAGACCTTCAATATAAACAATTTTTCGTATGGGACCAATGCTTGAAACTCGAAAAAAATATCGACATTTTCATACAAAAGTGTTCGGCCGGCCCGGCAATTTGTTTGAAAATGTCTTTTTTTTTTGAGAATTTGCTGCACTGAACACTTCACTTTACTCACTACTATTCTTTTCCCCTTCTTTTCTCTTTTCTTCCTTCTTCGAAATTCAGACTGCCTTTGGCGGCACCTTGTTCTGTTTATATACCCCTCGAATTCGAACACATCAATGTTCCAAACTCAAATTACTTTTATTTTCGCCTTCTCTCTCACTCATATTCTGTCCCCTATTTTCTTATCCATTTAGTCTAGTATTATCTAGAAACTTCTTTCAAAATTTCAAAAACAGTATATATGGCTGTGGTTTGAACCAGCGGTCTATGGATTCATAATCTGTCGCTTAGACCACTAGACCAATCATGTACTGATATACTTGACGAAATTTTCCTTCACTTCAATTCATTTTGTTCGAACTCGTGACGTTAACATCGTCATTCATCTCCTTACGCGAAAGTACGTCATCAGCGAGTAACACAGACAAAATTTTTTTTTATAAGAAACTTGTACCCTAGCTATCTGGGTTGGGTTACACTACATCTGTCAGCACGGAACAGCACTTTCGCATGCCGCTATCGATTCTGTCGCTCAGAACCGTGTATAGCTAGAGCGAGAGAGACCGACGGAACTCTTCAGCATCGGCCATGCTGAAGCGTTCCGTCAGTCTGTGCCAGATGTAGCCTAACCCAACCCACGTCATTACTGGGCTACTGATGTTTCTGTAATCTAAACGTGTTCCCGTTACATCCTCACCTGATATGCTTCGGAAGTTCGGAAGCCGGGGCTCGGGGGCCAGGGACCCTGGGCCCTGATAGACTCAATAATGATAATTAGACATCTAATTATCACACATGCTCGCTTATGCTTTTAGTGGAGATGATATGATAAGTATGGTCCCGGTTTCATCCTCAACTGAGATGCTTCGGAACCCGGGGTTTGGGGGCCCGGATAGATTGTGTGACAAAATCGAAAATTACGCGGACGAATTCACGGGAAACAGCTAGTGTACATAATACGAAAGAAGTCACAGATTTTCTGGATATTCTGGCTTTAAGTGCGCATGCGAGGTTCGCGCATAGGAAATTTTGATCACGCGAGCGCGTTCTTCCCTCATTTGTGGATAAGTCGTCGGCCGAAAGCAGCGGCAGCGGTGTCTTTCGCTACGCGTTTTGTGTTTTGGTTATTCAATATTGACATTGCAGATTTTATATACCTAATACATAGGAAGTTATATTTTGATTGGTTTTTATAATTACCTATATCCAATAAGTACATAAGTAAAGGTTAGGTTAGTTTAGTTTAGGGTTTGGTTAGATTTTTGTAAAATATTTCTATTTCTTTATCAAAATTTTATGTGCATATAAAAAAAGTAATTAATTAATCAAAATGTGAAACAAAAAATATAAAACCAGAAACAGATACTTCTTAAAAGCTAAATTGAAGCAGAAAGTAGCTACAGTAACAAAAATGAGAGTTTCATCACACTACAGCCTGTTGAGATAGAGGAGACTGACAATTTACAGGTTGCAGAGAAGACTGTATAGTTACCACTTACGAATACATACATCAATTCAGACGAACAAAATCAATTTCCAAAGTCAAGTTCTTTAGAAACGTTGTAAGTACCTATGTAACTATGTACACGTCGTGGACAAAGTAATAAATTGGGTAATTTTTCATTATGCCCGGGCATTATGAATAATGACAAGCTACTTTGGACATTCTGATAGATTTATTTCACCTCAGTTAAGATTATTATGAAATTAAAACATTGAATTATCCGCAACGCGCTTCACAAAATTATTAAGGAGCATTGGGGTAAATATGATAGGTATTTTGATGAGTTGTGACTATGACTGTATTTTTGACCAAAATTCAATGTGTTCTTATATTTATTGCCTGTATCTTCTTTTTATCATCACATTTTTTTTTAGGGACCAATCACACTTATTGAACTAGCCCCAAAGTAAGTTCGAGACTTGTGTTATGGGATACTAACCCAACGATACTATATTTTTATAATAAATGCATATATAGATAAACATCCAAGACCCAGGACAATTTGAAAAAGGCCATTTTCCAACTTGCCCTGACCGGGGATCGAACTCAGGACCTCTGGGTGGTGGACTAGCATGGTGACCACTACGCCACGGAGGTCGTTATTAATTAATAGATTTATGATTAATGTACATTAGATATTTAAATACATTATTATTTTTTTACAAAACAGCATTTTAACTACTATACAGTATTTTTGAGCATTGGGGGAAATACGAAATACACTTGTAGGTATATCACTTGAACAAAACGTCTTTCTAATAAAAGAAGCAGCTCCCGACAATGCTAAGTAATTTGTCTTAAGAGCGTTTATTCCAACACCCGTCTACTATCACATCGATAACTGGAATACCATCTTTCATGACTTTTCCCTCCTTGATTGTTTCTTCTCTTTCCCTCTCACCAGCTTTTAAGCTATTGCATAGCTTTTATCGCGGGCTTTGAGCGCGGCGACCGAATCAAAAAATTCCGTAACGAAAATAAAACCTAACACCCCCACTCCGCACACACAGCGGCGCGGCGTTGAAAGCCGTGCATCGTCTAACGTTGTTTCAGTTCGGCAGACTTCGGCACGGTGTTTGTGTGCATGCGACTAGTCATATGCGTGTAGACTAGCTGCTAACTGCTCATAATAAAAATTCCTGAATAACCTACATGTATTGTAAGATAATAAAAATATTTTAAACGATATTAACTTCTAAAAGAAAAAAAAATTGTTTTCATATCGGTCACCACACTCAAAAAGTGTAACTTGAAATAATATCAAAGAAAAAAAATACTGCATAAATAAATAATTATAATTGCATAAGTTGATGAAAAATGCTATGCAATAAATAGCTTTACCGCGGCAGTCCCCGAGTACAACACTTTTTTTTTCATTTCCTCCCACTCCGTTTTTTCTCCATTCGTTCCAAATATCGTTTTGTTTTTTATTATAAGTATAGTCCGAAATTATGGGCAAATCTACTGCTGCTGAAATTTGTTTTGATTGCGCATGTTCACATCCCGCTGCCATTATTCTCGTATAACAGCATCTTTGTTTACTTCAGCCAGTGATGTTTTTGAAGTGAAAACTTCTTTAGAGGCGTTGTACACTTTTTTGTATGGGTAAAAAATGTTTAACTCGCGTCAGGGCGTCAGGACACGTGACCTTGATGGAAAATTCGTAAGACGGATGGAGAGAGACAGCCAGCGCGGCGTAGGAGAGTAAGTATCCCCCTCTCTTTCTACGGCGCGATGAAAATGTATGCAGGCGCCTGCTGTTTCGTTTAGGCGGCGCAGGGTAAATAAATATTGTGTTCTACCACATAAATGATAGTACTTTTATACTGATAATTAAAGCAATTCGAGCAAAATTATTCCCTAACCATTCCAAAATATCAAAAATGCACAACGTTAATATTCAAGTTTTCACTGTGCCGGCTCTCCCGGAGTGCAACCCGTCGTTTTTTTATACTATTTCTATAATCACTGATCGACAAAATTTTACATTTTTTTTCCCCACTGGAGTAAGACTAGTTGTCTCCTACAAATTGTTAAGTGTATATGGACATAATTTACTTTTGTTTCAAAATCAAAATATCAGAAATATATATCAAAAATTCCTGATATTTTTAATTATTTATAGTAAATAGCTTTTGTGCAGGTTATTTAATTTTGTAACATAAAAGGATGTAATCAGCCTTCAAAATCGAAACAAAATTTATTTTACTTTTGTACCTTTTTTATCTATGGATATATTTAAAGTATTTAAAGATTTAAGTTACCGTAATGTTTCCCATACATTGCTTACTAGGCGCATTGTATGGCGTTATACCGACCCGCAAAAAATCCGTAATAAGGCATTTTTATGAATAATTTTGCAACGATGTAAAAAAAATCGTTAAATGTAAGGTTTGCACAGTGTTAAGCTGGTATTAGAAAATTGGAAAGCCTCATTGAATTTATGGTTTATTTTGAAATTACAGAAAAAATAAGAAATTTGAATTATTGTCGTGTAATATTTAAAAATTTAGACGTCCTACACATTTTTTATAACTTGGTTCATGATTTTCGTACTGAATTCTTCATGTGTAAATACCGATTGAAAACCTACTTGATGTTCAGAGTTCTGTAGTAAAATAATTGATATCTAGACACACGGCAGTGTGTCAGAGCAGAGTAAAAAAAAAAGAACTGGCAACGCAGCAGCCATGTGTATATTTACACGAACCATTTCGAGCTACTTTTGACCCCTTCACAACTCGAAACATGAAATTCAGCACATACATTAAAGTCGCCTAGCTCATCTCGAATCCCAAATTTCAATAATGTAGCTCATACAGTTATTGATATAATAACGTTTAAAAAACCGAAAAATGTGATTGACCACTTATCCATCATTAAAAAGGTTACCTACTTCCATATGACCTGGAAAGTTGATATTTGGCATCAAGGTAGTAAAAAAAAACCAGTGAATTTAGTAAATTTTAAGATTCTTATAAAGAAAATTCAATATTATCTCAAGAACTTGGCGGCCATTTAGATCTCAATTCTTTTGTCGGTTTTTTAACTTGGCTCTCATTTTCACATTTATGTTTTTGGTGGGATCTATTATACCGTGACCCATATCCTTCATTTCCGTTCGAATCTGAAACAATCATTATTTTAAATTATATTTGCTAGGTATCCTCTCACTTAACTAAATAAATAGTTATTTGCTTTCTATAAACAGTTTACTATAGATTCAGATGTGCTTATTTTTTATTATTTTATTTTTATGCTTTCAACTACAAATGCACGTGTATCATTTACATCACACGGTTTAGTGTCCTGAAATATAAATAAATTGTGAAACATCATAGGTATGTCTTTTTTATTAGGGGCTAACAATATGTTATCCACAGATGTTATCGACTGTTGAATCGATGAAAATTAAACTTATGTATACTAACTGATTATTTATTTTTTTAATAAATTTGTTTATATCCGATTTAGGTAATGTTTTATTTAAAACCCTTAAAAAAGAATATTTTTATGTTAAAATGTTTGAATACTTATAAAATATATATTTTTTATTTTAACGTAGGGATTTAAAGGCCTAGCAAACCCGGCAAACCTTCTTCTCCCTCTCCTGTTTCTTTCACTTTCCCGTTCCCGTCATTTGCCAGACCGAGAGAGAGCGACAGAACGCTTCAAATTGGTCAAACTAATCTTGTTTTTCCATACAAACTTTGGACCCCCATTTCACTCCCTTAGGGGGTTAGTTTTGAAAAATCCTTTCTTAGTGCACCCTTAGACCTCATAAGAAACCTATGTGCCAAATTTGGAGTAATTTCGGAGTAGCCAAATTGGTCGCTGTCGTCACTTGGTCGATAGACCTGAGATAAATCAGCTGTAGGTGAATCCTCCCGTGCAGTGTACCTGTGTTTTGTCAGATTGCCCGAAAACTACATGATAATAATCACAATGTCTAGGCAATGTGGAAATTGTGATTAATAATGAAGTTCAAATTATAATTAATTACTTAGCCCGAATTAGCTTGTCATTATTCACAATGCCCGGGCATTATGAAAAATGACCCAATTTATCACTTGGTCCATAACATATAGATTGCCTTGGCATTGTAAGTCCAGGACTATTACTTTGACTGACTTCGGCTTCGGCTTTGAGTTGAGTTAGACTTTACCTAGACTTTAGCCTCTTGACTCTTTACTTTTGACTTTGTTATCGTCACTGCACTGTACAATCATACTATAATTCGGTTTATAAAAATTAATGTATGCCAAACATACTTATTATTTCATACATTGCTTTCAGTTACTTAGGAATTTTACACATTTCTTAGGAAATGAATTCAACACATTGTCATTGCCGGTAACAGATTTTGTACTTATAGCATATAATGTTGCTAAATAGTTCGTAAAGAAAGATGGCGTAATTTACGGCATATAGATTGAAAATTTCGAGTTATCACTTACAAGAAAGCCTGGACTAGTGGTTAGTTGTAATGATATTACTTTTGCAATTCAACCAGGTGCCTAGTTTCGATACTATCAGAGGTGTATGATTCGTTTTAGTTACGCTAGTATGAAATTTTTTTTTCCATGAATGTCTTACTAATGTATTTTTTAAAGGTTTGTTTAAATTAAGTGACCCCACTATACCGAATAAGTCATTATTGAATGTCTTAGGGTTGGATTTCACTTGGCAGCACGGGGCAGCACTTTACTATCCTTTTCTGTCGCTCAGAACCGTCATTTGCCAGAGCGAGAGAGAGCGACGGAACGTCGCTTTCTAGGATAGCGGCATAGAAAGTGCTGCTCCGTGCTGACGAGTAAAATCCAATCCTTATATACCTAGATGAAAATATTTTCAGAGTGAATCCTTCTCTGTCAATTAAAAAAAAACGTTATCAAATACTTACTAAAAGATTCAGGAAAAGATTGAATTATACATTAATTTACGCCATCTATCTGAAAAATATGGATGGCACTATGTTATCGACTTATCGCTTTCGGTGTCGTTTCGATAGATTTACGAAGATGGCGCCACTGCCACCACTGCTATTCAATGCAATCAATCAAGGCCGGTTTAAAAGGGATGGCTATATATTGGAACCACGATTAGAGACGAAGCGGGGTAAATGGGTGTGGCTTGTGATTAGGTATTTGTGAGTCATGACTGGCCTTAAGGGCGGCATGCATCGAGCGCCTTCTAGCGACCGTGGTCAGGTCGACTGACCACTTTGTGGGTGGGTGTCTTACACTTCGCTTGACAGTACGCGGTCGCCATTCGATAACCTTTTTGCCCCATTGGCCATCGGTTCTTCGCGCTATGTGTCCCACCCACTGCCACTTCAATGAACTAATCCACTGGGCTATGTCAGTGACTTTTGTTCTCCTACGAATCTCCTCATTTCTGATTCAATCACGTAAAGAAACACCAAGCATAGACCTTTCCATAGCGCGCTGAGCGACCTTGAGCCTTCTTATACCCATGTAAGGGACCACAAGTGCGATTTCTGAAACGCGAAGTCACCTAAACGTATGGTTTTTGTATGGGAAAACCATTCGTTTAGGTGACTCCGCGTTTCAGAAATCGCACTTCACGTTTCAAAGCCATAAGTCATCACTGGTAACACACATGATTAAACACTTTCGTCTTGAGGCACTGAGGTATTTTGGACGAGAATACACTACGTAGCTTGCTGAACGCTGTCCAGCCGACTGGACACTGGAGCTGTTTTTTTTTACGGAGGAAAGATCCCTGTTATGGATACCCGTCAGCCTGCGGGGGAGGCTGTCGGGTTATGTGGGACTCCACGCCAGAGCGACGTGCCTACCCACTAAAAAACCTCCGGAGTTCCATCTCAACCGCTTTTACCGGGGACACGGGAACGGAAATACATCCGCGAACCCCGGCGCGGCTGGCCGCCAAAGCGGCCCCTCCTTGGGGGCGTTACAGCGCCCCCCCACTCACCAAGTCGGAACTCACGGACGCGCCGTACCTCCTCGGCCCAATTGAGAGGCGGCAAACTCCCACGCAGTCCACCGCCTGTGGACCCATGGGAGCCAGATAAACCGGCTCCCAGCGGCGGAGAAGATTGAAGGCTCCGCCGCTTGCCTCTCGCCGCAAACGCGGTGCGGCACCGCTCGGTCGCGGAGGATAGGGAGAGCGGCAACGTAACACCGACACTCCTCCTCCTCCGCGACCGATCTCCTACCACAGCCACGGCGGTGTGGCCCCGCCTGAAGCGCCGGGAGGGCAATGAAACATTCCCCTCCCGGCGGCCCCACCCCGTGTGGGGGGAGAACTTCCCACTCCCCCGCCGCCCCATTGGGCGCATCCCTACAGGCTCAAGGCCGAAGCCGAGCCCGCGGGAGCGCCCCTCCTCGGGTGGGGGGAGAACTTCCCACTCCCCCGCCGCCCCAATGTGGGCGCTCTCTGCTGGTGGACGACAGCAGGAGCGCCCCCTCGCGGGTTCCTCTTAGCTTCCCCGTGGCCACCGACTACCACGGGTACTGAGCACCCCCGGTACGACAAACCGGGAACCCATTGGGGGGGAAGGAAAGTCGGGCCTGGATCAATTGACTCAGGTAGATATACTGGTCTACAACTTCGAGGGTGGAGCTCCCAACACAAAGTCAAATGTTTATAGACGTAATTATATGTCAAAATAAGCAAGCAAGAATAAAATAAAATGAAATATGTATATTGAATATGGATAGCATTAGTGAGTTTAATCTTTGATATTTTTTCTTTGTGATATATTCATTTATTTATACATAACTTTTTAACATTTTTCTACACATGATTAGAGGACTCGCACTCATTATTTAATTCATATCCCAATCTACCCACCCATACGGGTAAATACGGGTATTTACCCGGTGCACATCGGGTAAATACCCAAGCGTGAAAAAATATCCGAGTGCCGGGTACATCTCTATTATTCACATTACGAGGACATACCGTGAGTAATGTGCACATGCCCTTCTCGCTCCCGCCCGCTCTTTCACTCCGTCAGGTAACAAAACTAGCAAAATTTTAGTAGGAAATAGAAAAAATAAATATACGCTGGCATTAACGCGCGATGCCATCATATGTTACATAATAAATACGCGCAAAAAGCATGATCCTTTTGCAGTCGGTTAATAATATTTTGACGAAAATGTATAGTCTTGTATTATTCAATCGATAAATATAATTAAAGTAGTCATGTTTTACGTTTAGAGTAAAAGCCCAGTGAAAGCTCGAATATCGGGCATTTATTATTTTCGACTTTTGGCCCGGGCCGAAACCCATCTCTATGTATGATGCAATTCGCTTGTCAAGTAATTTGAAAAAAGATCTAATTCGCAAACCTTTTCGAGGAATAGCCTCTAGGAGAAGCTTTCTCTAATCAGATTTTAAAATAAGGTCTTAGTTATTAAGATGTTTGCAAAACTCCAAATGACCAGATTGGCAATTTCCGCTTTCAGTACCTACTGTACTGTCTAATGAAGTACATATAATTCCATGGTACTGTCACTGTCATCTCCCTATAACAATATATGTCAAACGACTACAACCAACATAACAAAAATAATTTAAACAGGTGTATTTTTTTTGTGCAGGCATAGGAAAAATGTAAACTTTGGTTGATGTAAAATTTGCACCGGAAGTGACGACACTGTGTGTCGTCACTTCACGTCAAATTTTAAAATGATATAAAATAATCCTGATAACACGTAGAATTTTTTTATTCAAATTACCTTCTTAAAATGGTCTATATTTTCTATTAAAACAAACTACAAAATTTTTAATTATTTAGTTGACAAGCCATATAATTGGAGTACAAATAGTATAATCATCAAAATGTAGGTAAGTCTTAACACTCACTGTTGCTTGGGCCGGACCTGCGCCTATCGTCACGAAGCTTCGTGCTATTACACGATACACGCAAATATGACCGGCCGTTATCGGGTGTCGTCCCGAATATTCGGATTTCGTGTAGTTATCGCGCGGGTGGCGATACATCAAACGATTTATGCACGCTAACAATTCGCTCTGCGTGGTCGCACTTGCGTTGTTCGTTCATTTTGACGTTTGTTTTCAATTTGTTCTTTTATCTGTGGAGAAAATTACAGCAACGCCAAAAGTGCCAAAACGGAGAAACGGGAAACGCAGCAAAACTCACTGTCGCACGGAGCACAAAAAGTAGAGAGGATGTAATAAAAGTATGTAATAGGTAGCGTTGCATAAAAATCGATAGTTGACCTTGAAAAACAGTCACAATATCGATAGGACTATCGATAGTATCGATACTATTGAATTTAGATACTATCGATAGTTTTTTATTGATAGTGTCGACACTAGAACTACTTTTTGTACGAAAAACTATCGATAGCTAAATTACTATGCATAGTATTATAATATCGATATTTGTTACAATACTATCGATAGTTTTTAATACAAATAGTACCTTTACATACTATCGATACTATCGATAGTCTTAACGATATTGTTACTGTTTTTCGAGGTCACGATGGTATCGATAGACTATCGATATTTTATACTATTGCTTGCAACGCTACTAGTAGGTACCTATGTAATGTAGGGCTACTTTGGTGCTTTTGCCGTTTATTTTTTAGTTAAATTATAGTACTATATGCGTTTATTATTCGTAACGTTCAGTCAGTTCAAAAGTGCCATTTCTAAAACGCGGAGTCACCTAAACGAATGGTTTTTCCATACAAAAAACTATTCGTTTAGTGACTCCGCGTTTGAAAAATGGGGCCACAGGAGTGATTAAATAAATGCTCTTTGATTGATTGTTCTGTGTTCCTAAACCTATCCTGCAACTGAAAAAGCATATTTATAATTTGTGATTGTTCTGTGATTTCTCGCTTTGCAAGCATACCCGTTATATTTTGTTTGAATTCTCTTTGCTAGATTAGCATCATACGTGGGGCGCACTATAAGTTTCCGGAATGAATATGAAAAAATACTATTAAAGGTACAAAATTAATTTATTGTTTTTCAAAATAATCTCCCTTGGCGTCTATGCACTTTTTCATTCGATGAAACCAGTTTTGAAAACTTTTGTGCCACTCCTCTGTGGTGACCTCTGAAACGTGTTTTTCATACTCCTCGACAGCCTCTTCTGGTGATGAAAATCGTTGACCGCGTAATTGGTTCTTAATTTTTGGGAACAGAAAAAAGTCACAAGGTGCCAGGTCGGGACTGTATGCAGGATGACTCATGACTTCTACATTTTTCGCCTTCAAAAAGTCGTTTGTCTGTCTGGCCGTGTGAGAACTAGCATTGTCGTGGTGCACGATGATACGGCGTTTACGGTTATTTTTACGGAGTTCGTCAATAACTTCCGGCAAACAAATGGTCGTGTACCAGTCACTATTCACTGTACGACGATTCTCTAAAGCAACAGTAGCCACGTGTCCAGTTTTATTAAAAAAAGAAGCAATCATCCGCTTAGATGCACTTTTCACGCGCGCCACTTTGGTTGGTTTCGGCTCATCTTGAAAGACCCATACGCACGATTGCTGCTTTGTTTTGGGATCGTAGCAATAAATTCATGTTTCGTCACCTGTTACTATGTCCCACACCAAATTTGACGCACCTTCGTTGAATCTGGTAAGCATGGCACTGCACCAAGTGACGCGGTCCGTTTTTTGAGCCTCGGTCAAGTTGTGTGGGATCCACCGCGAGCACAGCTTTCTCACACCCAAATGTTTGTGTAGGATTAATTGTATTTGACTCATGCCTATTTCTAAGGATGCGCGAATTTCATGGTAGGTCGCATGCCTGTCTGTTTCAATCATACGGCGCACAGCATCGATGTTTTTGTTGGTCACAGCGGTGGACGGCCGACCATCGCGAGATTCGTCACTGAGATTGATACGACCACGCTTGAATTCTGCAAACCAGCTATAAACAGTTGTCTTGCATGGTGCTTCATTGCCAAAAGCTGTTTCAAGCCGAGCGATGCTCTGTTGAGCTGTCAAATTACACTTAAAATCGTAGAAAATCATACTACGAAAATTTTCCCGAGTTAAATCCATGTTGATGCAGACACACAATTTTTTAAATGGCGCCACAATGTAAAAACAAAAGACAGTCAGATGAAACAAACTGCATTCTACAGCCAAAGAGTTCTATTTTCAAATGTTGCAATAAATTTTTAAATATTGTTTATGTAAGTGGCCAGTTCCGGAAACTTATAGTGCGCCCTATGTATTATTAACGCAGTAGGCTTCCCCTATGAAAAAATAAAGTTGTTTTTTCCAAAAGTTATAGGTTCCTCGGTCCTGCTAAAGGTAGGTTACATAGTAATCATAGTATTATTTAGTAGTACCTACTTAACTAAACTCTAGACGAGGTGATATGGTGATGGAAAGCGGAGAAGCTGCTTCAATGTGGGGAAGTGCTATCTATTATGCTACGTTCACACGCGCGCCATGCAGCCCGGCGGGCTGCCTGGCGGGCTGTACGGCATGAAGCCCGTCCCGGGCCGGCGGAAATTCAAGCTGTTCACACGCACGCCGTCGTGTCAGTCATTGCCAGCATGGCGGACTGCGAGGTTGTTGTTGCTGCCATATCCTTTGGCTTAACTTATTTTTATTGGAAAAACAAACAAAATGATGAACGACGGAGAAAAACACTGCAAAGAAGGTGGTAGATGATAAAAGTTCACAGAAATCGTACCAAGTAAGTACCTATGTTTTCTCCGATCGTGATTCAGTGGTGTAAAATGCTTACAAAATTACCCATTTATGATTACTTATTAATAAATTATACTGGGTTTCCCACGGCGATGCTTCATGGAAGGGAAGTGCCTTAAATATTGAAGATAGAGCAATTTACGGAAAAAAGACTACTTTATTTTATTTAATCTGTGAATGCAGTTAACGTTCATTGTTTATTGTAAATTGCTCTATTTAAGGTACTTCCCCCCGATGAAGCATCGCCGTGGGACATCCTGTGTATTTCACACTTCCAGGACTCCTAAAATACATAATTTGTTTTTCGTTTACAGGAAGTTCATAGAACAAAAATTTGATGAGCTCTTGCATGAACCGTCTGGAGAGTTCGATAATTTCTGTCGAATGACCTTTACTGATTTTGAAATTTTGCTAAGTAAAATTTCACCGATAATTTCTAAGCAAGACACAGATTTCAGAGAAGCTATTCCAGCAAAATGTTCCCATTAGGGTCTCCTTTTTTGTTTTCAAATCCTTGATTGATACATTTAGTATTCTACCAATTTTCGTCCAAGCATCGTGAATTTTTTTCTTGTCCTTATGGAATTTATGTTCCGGGTTCCATAATATTTCTTTTTCCTGGTAATATTCCAGGAACGTCAAAATTTTCCCGTTTGACTATTCCGCCATGTTGTAATCTCCGATCGTAGCGACTTTCTCGTAGCAACGTTGAAGATCCACTCGTCGCGAAAGCGCGGGAGAGACTGACTGCCCGCGCGCGTGAAAACAGTCACCGGGCGCCCGCACATTCATCCTATGAACTTTGCCAAAAAACCGACACTCGCCCGGTTCGCGGCCGGTTTCGGCAAAAAGTCAAGAAAATCCTTAAGTACAGGCAGCTCCCGACGATCTTTCAACGACTCTATATACTCAGTATGACTCTCAGCATCCAATTTCTGATCTAAAATGTGAACTATCAGTGGGTCCCAAGTGTTAATGTCTACTCCTAGGTTTTTAATAGCATTGAGACACTCAATCGTGACGTCATGCATACGTTTTATCAAAGCCAATGATTGATGTTTCATTGTAGGCAGATCCAGGAGAATGTTGATGTGCGATGAAAAAATAAGTTTTTTATTGTTATAACGGTTATTAAGTATCTCCCAACATACCAGATAGTTGTCAGAACTGATGCTCAGATGTTGTATCAGCCGCTCGGCTTCCCCTCGCACTTTACTCTTCAGAAACTGCATCTTCTGGGCCTTGGATAAAGATGGATTATTATGTATTGTCTCACAAAACAAATCTTTAAAAGAACTCCACTGATTGTAGTTCCCAAAAAAATTTGGCACCTCAAGACGAGGGGTTGTCTGATCTCTGTGTTTCTCCGCCCACATTCTTTTGTTAATGTTCTTCTTCATGTTATCAAACTGCTTTTCGTACATGTTGTATAACGACTCCAATCCCCCGTCATCTTTACCTCTCATCTCACTCTCCATCTCCCAGTGAAGATTATCAATTGCCGTCCAGCGCGAATCTAACTTTTTAATTATGTCTTCCAACTCCCACTTTTCTGTTATGCTCTCAAGTTGAATATTTGACATTGTTCTTTGAAACGCCTTATAGTTAGCTGCTTGTCTTCTAAATTTTTCGTCTAAACTGTTAGTTAATGTTACTCTTATCTCTTCTGCTTGTTGCACCTCAGTAGGCGATGGTTCACTGCTAGTCTTTGATGTTTCCGGTTGTATTTTAGGCACCTTAGGAGTTTCTTTCTCTTGCTCTGCTTCTTCTATCTTCAAGTGTTTGTTAATGAACGCCACTGCCTCTAAGTAATATTTTTGTGTTGACTCAAAATGTTTTCCCACAAAATACTCGTGCGTCCTATCTCCAGATTGACACAAACGAGCATGGTTTAGTTGAAAATCCGTAAAAAGTGTTGTTAATTCGTCCAGTTTTCTCGCCGCCGTTGCATGTCTACGCGTATAACCCTCTCTTTTAAAGTTGGCTAAAAGTTTTTCGATAGCTGTTGTTATCTCCGATTGCGACAATAGTAGATCTTCCATCTTGTTCAAATGTTGAATGTAAAATGTTAATGTTCACTCTCCCTCCACACACCCCGATGTTATGCTAGTTCTTTGGAATTTTTTGATAAGACCAAGTGTAACATAAGCACCGTCTCAATCCGTTGGTGAGACCCGCTTGTGGGAGGCCAACGAACCGATTGCTAATACACGTTAAACTTACCAAGGACACTCCAAAAAGGCTCGAAGGACCAATGTTTGGGGTGTGTGTTGTTGTAGTTAAATGTTAAACCAATGTTAGTTAAACTCCGTTTATTATGCGTCACAAAATGTTACAATTAAAATGTTGGGTTGAATGCACCCGCCCGTCTTACGTATCAAAAGTGCACTGATTTACGTAAATACCTATGATTGTGACACCGGCCGGCTCGCCGACGTCACAGGTGTTCGGTTACACCGAACACACGTTCACAGGCGCGTTCACGGGCTCGGGCGTACCGTTTACACGATCGTGAATGTGAATGTGCACGTTGAATGTCGAATTGAACGCGCGCGTGTGAACGTACCATTAGTGATGACTTGAAATGTTATCTACTTAAATCATTCTCGTATGTGTGGTGAATGTCTCTGTGTGCTGGCTATAGCGTTTCATAAAGTTATGTCAGATGCCTTTAGGCAGCCTGAAAATCTGACACCAGTGTAAGCCACTTACACAAAAAACAAACGACAAAGAAGCATTTTGAGAAAGTTCTTCAGTGCTATCAACTGGCTTTGGACAAAGATTATCCTTCATTTTTTACTGAGGTGGAAGTTTTCCTATTGTTCGAAAATATTCTGTAGGTACTTATCTTTTACTTTTTATATTCGTTGATCTAATTTTCCACAAACTTTTATCAGTGGCTATAGTTTGCTACCTCTTTTCGTATGAACAGAGATAATTTGTTCACTGTGTTTGAGAGCTCTTATGTTGCCGGCCGACCCAAATACATAACATACCTATTACTTACTTATATTTTATGATTCCCTTGTTACAGGATGTCTGTGTCAAGCTTATTAAGATGTTGCATTCCAGTATGCTCATCAACAAACATAATAGCGAAATTATTCAAATTTCCTAAGGCCATTCATAGAGTTACATTTTGGCAAGAAATTATCAGAGAAAGGTTCCCCGGCATTAAATTTCAGTCTGATAGTTTAGGAATATGCCAATATGTATGTTATCTTCATTTTGAAGACAAATACATAAAGCCAGATGGCAATATAAATGTTTTGGCTATCCCAACACTGTTTAGTGTTGAAGAAATAATCTCACGGCAACCTTTATCAACTTTTGTTGGTAAGTATTTTGTTAAACTTTTATTTTCTGGTTATTACCTACTGTTATGCAGTTGAATTCAGAAAACCTAGGTATCAGTTCAGCCTCCAGAATATAAGTATACATAAGTTAAGTTAAACTTTATTGTACACCAAAAAAAAACAATAATTAAAAAATACACAGACATTTGAATATATAATAGATGGTCTTAAGCTAAAAGCGATTTTTTTCAGACTACCGATAGATGGAGAGAATATACATATTATTTCATATTTGTATCTTGCTCGTAGAGCTCTTTGTGGTTGATTATGTGTTTAACTTCATCGTCGCTTTCCATCAGGTGAGATTGATGACAAATGCCTAAACCAAAATATTGTAAAAAAAAAAAAAAATGTGATGTCCTAGTTGCGTTTTGTGACTCAGTCGCTTTAAATAATTGTAGTCATTGTTTCATATTCTCTTGTCGAATGCGTAAAGCTAACATTGGTGTCAGATTTTACAAATCTCATTGATTACACTTTTTTTCATTGTTTGACTTAAAGTTGCTTGTTACAGAGGAAGAAGTTCACCGTCTTGAACGTAACACTCCCAGGGAACATTTGGATCACAGTTACTACCGAGGTGATTGTTTTGCTATCATTTGTGTTAGTTGTCTGTCAGCTCTGTCTGAGACTATGGATTGATGTCTTACACAATTTGCTGCAAATTTAAAAATTCTGAGGTTTATCACACTTAATATTATAAAGGCGAAAGTTTGTGAATGTGTATGTTTGTTACTTCTTCTCGCGCAAACGGCTGGACCAATTTTGATAAAATTTGGTATGCAGGAAGCTGACACCCTGGATTAACACATAGGCTACTTTTTATATATTATACCGTGGGTAACATCGCGAGGCGGAGCTAGTCATCTATACTATAATAAAAGAGTAAAAAAAATGTGTCTGTACATTGAAAATTTTTCAAAAAAAAAATATTTGGGGCGATGGAGATATAGTAATAGAGTAAGAAAATAAAAAAAAATGTCTGTCTGTTTGTCTGTTTGTCTGTTTGTACACGCTAATCTCCGGAAATACTGGACGGATTCGAATGAAACTTTTTTTGTTATATAGCTGTGAAGCCTGGGCAACATATAGGCTATAATTGATTTTGGAAAATGGAACACATGATGCAGAACTATAATGGTCCAGCTAAACTATAAGAAATATTAAAATGCCGCCTTAGCAAAAGTTGTTAAGTCTGATGAGAACTTTTTGTTGAGTTATAATACAACTGGCCAAGCGCGAGTCGGACGCGCGCGAAGGGTTCCGTACCATAATCTATGAAAAATCACGTTTGTAGTATGGGAGCCCCCCATCAATACTTATTTTATTCGATTTTTAGGGTTCCATAGGGTAGGGTAGAAACGGGACCCTATTACTTAGACCGTCCGACTGTTTGTCTGTCTGTCTGTCACCAGGCTGTATCTCATGAACCATTATAGCTAGACAGTTGAAATTTTTATAGATGATGTTTTTTGTTGCCGCTGAACTAAAACATACTAAATGTATACTATAATAAAAGAGTAAAAAAAATTTGTCTGTACATTGAAATTTAAAAAAAAAAAGTTGTTTCGTCCGAAGTAGAACTTATAAGTTCAGTATTTGCGGACCTTCAGAGCATAACACACCAGAAAATTGTTGGTTATGTGAACGCGCCATATTGACACCAAAAAATTAAAAATCAATTAATAAAGAACTTATGACGCAAATTATTGTTAACTAGCTTGTGCCCGCGGCTTCGCTCGCGTAGGGGTGTAATTTATCAAAATCCTTTCTTAGGGGATGCCTACGTCATAGTAGCTTTATGCATGCAAAGTCTCAGCCCGATCGGTTTAAAATTGACAAAGTTTCATACAAACTTTCATCCCCTATTTTATCCCGTTAGGGGTAGGTATCAAAATCCTTTCTTAGCGGATGCCTACGTCATAACATCTACCTGCATGCCAAATTTCAGCCCGATCCGTCCAGTGGTTTGGGCTGTGCGTTGATAGATCACTGTCAGTCAGTCAGACACCTTTGAGTTATATATATTTAGATATATATTTAGATTTCTTGGATAGTGTTGTTGACGACGCCATTATCCAGTTGAGTTTCTTAATTCACTTGCAGCAAATGGACTCACGGCTCACAAAATAAGTCTTAATGTCGGAGGGCCAATAATGCTGATGCGAAATTTGACTCCGCCGAAACTGTGTAACGGAACCCAACTTAATGTCTCAGCACTGTATGCCGAAGTTCAGCGGCTGAATTTCAGCCAATGCATGGCTGCAATGTTATTTGCATTACTAGCAACACAACGCCGAACTTCCGATGCTTTTGCCTGAATCGGACCCGTACCCGTACCCGTACCCGTACCCGTACCCGTATCCGTACCCGTACCCGTACCCGTACCCGTACCCATACCCGTACCCGTACCTGTACCCGTACCTGTACCCGTACCCGTACCCGTTCCGCTCCCGCTCCCACTTCCGCTCCCACTCCTGCTCCCGCTCCCTCTCCCGCACCCGCCGCCGCCGCCGCCGCCGTCGCCGCTGCCACCGCTTCCGCCGACGCCGCCGCAGCCGCTTCCGCCGCCGCCGCCGCTGCCGCCGCCGACACCGCCGCCGCCGCCGCCGCCGCCTCCACTGCCGCCACCGCTGCCGCCGCCACCGCTTCCGCCGACGTCGCCGCCGCCGCTTCCGCCGCCGCCGCCGCCGCCGCCGACTCCTCCGCCGCCGCCGCCGCCGCCGACTCCTCCGCCGCCGCTGCCGACGCCTCCGCCACCGCCGACGCCGCCGCCGCTGCTGCCGCCACCGCTGCCGCTTCCGCTCCCGCTCCCGCTTCCGCTTCCGCTCCCGTTCCCGTTCCCTCTTCCACTTCCGTTCCCTCTTCCGCTCCCGTTTCCGTTCGCCGCAGACGCGCCAAAGACGGAAGATTAAATTCTCATATCGGCACATCACTACTGTCCGGCGTTTCCACCGAACTTCAGCAGCTGAACTTCAGCTTATTTAGTGTGTCATCCCCACCGAACTTTAGACACTGAACTTTAGCCACTAAACTTCGGCATAGTCTGCTGAGACACTTAAAGCTCACAGTAAGTGAGTGATACCAGTGAAACTGTATTTATTCCGCGTATGCCACTCATCCCCAACAATTTTCCTTTTGAAAATACACAGTTCCATATGTTAACTTGCTTTGTTATGAAAATAAGTCACAGTTTTAGAGGCTTAAAGCTGCTGATGTCGATCTAAGGACTGGTTTTTCGCATGGCCTACTTATTGTGGCTTTCTCCAGGGTTAGTAACACTTCAGCTCTTTTCATATTGGCTCCCGAAGGAAAGAATTAAAATAATATTGACTTTTAACTCCTAACACTGTTACAAGTACTTTCTCCCTCTTTCTCTCTCTCTCTCTCTCTCACTCTCTCTCATTAGTTTTTATTTATATTTATACGCCGGAGTCATAAAGTCCACGCGAACGAAGTCGCGGGCATCAGCTAGTTTAGTAATAAAACCTTTGCAGGCACTTTTACAGGTCAATAAGTTTAGTATAATACATTATGTATAATGCTTATTAAATTAAAAAAACTACCAATACTACTTGCAATGACCCCTGCTGAGAAAAAAGTTGTTAGCTGCAGCTGCTTATTTTTCAAAATCATTTGTTTAGAAAATGTATCTGTTTTAGTGTTGATTTGTGAACTGCACCAAAACATAAATGTTACAATATGCATGCCTGGATGCAAGGAGTCAGTGGTGAGTGAGTTTTATGTAAGTACTGTTTATATTGTTTCAGTATTTTTCACACCTTTGAGGCGATATTTGTATATAAACATGTGTAAATACATGGTGTATTTACATGTTTATCGCCTCAAAGGTTTAGGCTTCAGTTACTCTGTGGCTACAGGTAGACAACGCTTAACTTTAAGATATAGATACCTATTTTTAGGGTTCCTTAGTAAACAAAGAACCCTTATAGTTTCGCCATGTCTGTCTGTCCGACCGCGGTTTTACTCAGCGACTATATGAACTAGAAAGCTGTGATTTGGCATGGTTATGTATATTCATTATTCGGAAAAAGTGGTAAAATAAAAGTCTAAAAAAAAATATTTTTAGTGTACTTAGCTCCCATACGAGTAAAGTAAAAAGTCAATTTTTTTTTCTTGACTAGCTAATCATATGGGGTATCGTTGAATGGGTCTTTTAAAATTATAATGAGCTTGTAAACATCGTTTTTTGATTTAGGGATCCATTTTATTAATATTTGGTTTTAAAGTGAACATTTTTGTTAGAGTCAAGTGTCCCCCCCTCTATCTGCTAAAGGGTTATATGGTATGGACACGTGAAAAAATTCACAGCTATAGTATTATAACGAACTTTAAAGGAAAACTATCAGAGCTAAGTAGGGTTTACAAATTAAAAAGTTGTATGTGATAAACTTATAAAATGTACTCTGAAAAGAAAAATGTCGTACAAATTCAATAGAAAATTAGTATTTAGATGTTTTCAGTGGCATGAACTCAAAGTTGGCATTCGTATCTACGGAACCCTACACTGCGCGTGGCCCGCATGCCCTTAACCAATTATTTATTTACAAAAAATAATGTATTACATAGAAATAGGATGAGCAAAATCCATTCAGTTTGTACGCACATCCAGCTCGCAAAAATGTATTCACACTCAACAAAATGTTTATCTATGTATATGTATTTATATTTATATATTTATTAAATTGATAAAATGGTATACATGGGTACATTACTATTATTACTAACTCAATAAAGGTGTGTGTGTGTGTGTGTGTGTATAATACCTACATAATATACAAGACAATATCAACTACAATGCACTTCACAAAATCATTTAATAGATAGTACATAACATTTTGGCAGGTTTTTGAGCTAATTGATTGTACAGGGTCTAACAAATACGAGGCATGCCTTTTAAGTTTTGTCGTTTGGAGAAAAAAACACTACTAGAACCTTATAGTACTTTTTATTGTTTTTCAAAGTGTTCACCTCGTACCTTAATACACTTTTCTATTCGCTCAAACCAGTTATTATAACAGTTATTCCACTCTAAAGTGGGGGTGTTCAAAATGGCTGACTTGAAAGCGTCGATTGCTTCATCACCGGACTGGAACCTTTGATCGCGAAGACTTTTCTTAATTTTAAGAAATGTAAAGAAATCGTTAGGGCTTAGGTCAGGACTGTATGGAGGATGGTCAAGAATTTCTACCTTTTCCTGCTTCAAATACTCAATCGTTTGACGAGCGCAGTTTGAGCTTGCGTTGTCGTGCAGGATGATGCGTCGCTTTGAGTTAGATTTTCGCAGTTCGGCGATGACTTGTGGTAAACAAACTGTGGTTTACCACTGCGTTAACCGTTCTACGATCTTCAAGTGCAATAGTCGCAACATGGCCGGTTTTTCCAACGAACGTGGCCACCATCTTCTTTGAAGTGCTTCGAGAACAAACAACTTTAGTCGGCTTTGGCTCTTCTTGAAAGACCCAGATTGTAGATTGTTGTTTGGAATCAGGATCGTAGGCATAGTTCCAAGATTCGTCACCACTGATGACACGTCTACGACAGACGTGATTTGACTTTCCTAGGTTGAACCTTTGCAGAGTTTTCTTACTGACGCGCGCCGTCTTGTGATCGTCGGAAAGCAGATGCGGTATCCAACGGCAAACTAGCTTTCTCACACCAAGCGCTTCATGCAAGATCTTCTGAATGGTTGTCCCTGAGATGCTTAATAGAGCCTCTATCTCTCGATACGTCACATGACGATCTTCGAGAATTAGTTGTCTCACAGCAATAATGTTATCTTCAGTGAAGGCGGATTTTGGGCGTCCTTCGCGAGATTTGTCACTAACACTAGTACATATGTCCACGCTGGAATTCTAAATACCAGCGTTCGACAGTCCGCAGACATGGGGCCATCACTGAACACAGATGTTAGCTCTTCAAAACACTGAAGCCGTGTCAGGCCTCTTCTAAAGTTGTAGAAAATTATTGCACGAACATTTTTCTTAGAAATATTCATTTTCGTACATAACCTGACAGATTCCAATCGACGCTGTGACTAAACAATAGCATTAATTCTAATACTATCAACTGTTTTGAGATTCAAAATTTAAACACATTCGAATATAGAACAGCTCCAAATTCAAAATTGGCGGGAAACATGGAAACGACAGAACTTAAAAGTAAAAGGCATGCCACATATACTTTGCAATAAGCGCATATTATGCCCAAAAAATATATATTTTGCCCTCCCATATAAGTTGACCGATCAGCTGATCCAAGTTTCTATGGAAGTTGTCATATTTTGGTATATGTTCCTTGGGGAAAGTTGTTCAGTGTCATGGACGGTATCTTCGTAGAATCTGCACTTAAAATAATTTCAGTACAGCTCTTGAGACGTAAGCTCAGCTTTGCATTTGTGTGAGTGGACACTAGCGTTGCATTACTATTGATAGTTTGGCTATCGATAGTTTACCTCGAAAAACAGTCACAATATCGATAGGACTATGATACTATCGATTGACGTCAATATTACACTATTGATGTAAGGTAAAACTATCGATAGTAGGCGAGACATCTGCCTGAGGCACATTGACATAAAATTTATTATGCTATGTACGATTTCGTCGCTTCGCTTCGATTTGGCCGCAGTGTAAATTGAACCGTAAGCTCGTGATTCAATCATCATGAATCACTCCCTATCATTGACATAAAGTTTATTATGCTATGTACAATTTCGTCGCTTTGCTTCGATTCGGCCGCAGTGTAAATCCAGGGATGTTGCGAATATTCACATCCGCATCCGCAAATGAGGAGCTTCCGCATATATTTGGACATCTGAATCCGCATCCGCATCCTTATACGCAATAATCAATGCGGATTTTCATGCGGATGCGAATGTAAAACAAGTTGCGTCAAGTAAGAAATTGGGCGGGGTTGGCGAATAGCGCGAGCCGTTCGCACGTAACAATGGAGCAAAAAAATTGGTGACAAAATCCGACGCTTAGCTTATTAAATTAAAATCGCCAGTTAAATGCTATTGTTATACCGGTAATACGTTTGTGTGTATTTTAATTCTTCATTCATATACTATATTTGTATAAGATCTTAAACCTCCGCATCCACATCTGCGGATATGAAAAAATCGGCATCCGCAACATCCCTGGTGTAAATTGTCTCTCTACAGTCGTGATTTAGTCGTTAGAACCCTTCATGGAAGATTTGGGCCACATATACTGGAGCTCTGCTCCATCGAATGCCACGACAGCTATCCGATAGTGTTCTATTTCGAAGGAAAAAAAACTTAAAACATATTGCCTTATCCGTAAAATACGAAGTTAATCTACAAAATACAAAGTCAATCTACAAAATACATATGTGTAACCAATTATAAAAAAAGAAACTCAAGATTATATAAATATTATTTTTTTTGCTTTCCATACAAATTAAATTAGTCAGATTGTATGGGAGGCCAAAAAATTATTTTTCATCATCATCTTCCGAACGTATTTCCGGTTGCATCTTCAGTAATGCTTTAGAGACCGGGGTCCGCTACCTAACCTTAGTGACTTGACGAGAGTACTGGTTTTTACACAGAACGACTGCCGTCTGACCTCCGCTACTCAAAGGGTAGACTAGAACCAATCCTGGGATGGGCAGGCAAGCGCTAGAAGGCGTTCGGGACCCACAGTTTATACGTGCCCTCCGAAACACGGAATCTTCTCGTTTTTTCCGATAATTAGATTGTGACAGATGATTCAACCTTGCAATATCCTAAAAAGACTGGAAACAACTTATCACTTCTGCTTCCCAGTGGGATTGAATCCCACTTTGTGTTGTTGCTCCAAAACCCAAGACCTTCGGCTCACACGGCGAATGCCTTGACCACAGACTTCGGAGGCAGTAAAAAAATATTTTTATATTTCGACATAATATAATATGTTCCTTGAGGAGAGTTGTTGAGTATCATAGACAATCAATCACCCTAAAAATAGTGTCAGTATATTTCTTAAGAA
The DNA here is from genome assembly GCA_943193695.1 of Acrobasis suavella. Classification (NCBI taxonomy): domain Eukaryota; kingdom Metazoa; phylum Arthropoda; class Insecta; order Lepidoptera; family Pyralidae; genus Acrobasis; species Acrobasis suavella. Next base: position 9,978,801 of record OW971952.1, on the reverse strand, counting down.
CCTGTATTTTTCTTTGTCCACAGGTTATAAAGATGACACTGCTCCAGAGAAACGGCAAAAGACGGAACCGGAACATCCATCGTGGCAAGAAATAAGACCAAAGCCAAGTGATGTAGACCTGACTGGGAAAGCAAAGGAGTCAAATTACCTAGAAGGGGTCTATCCGGAGTGTCCAAGCCCTAGTCATTCAGGTATTTCTTCTTTATTTTTAGCTTAACTATAACAAAAACCCTGTCCGATCCTTGTAGAAGCAACCCATACCGTCAATATGAACAACTTTTCCTATGCGACCAATGCTTGAAACTAAAAGAAAAAAATCTACATTTTCATACCAATTGCTGGGCCGACCGAACACTTTTGTATGAAAATGTTTATTTTTTTCCGTTTTCAAGCATTGGTACCATAGTAAAAGTTGTTCATATTGATCTGTCTGATCCTTGTAACTCAGACCGAGTTACAAGGATCAGACAGGGTTTTTGTTACATATTGTATGTTCAAGGAGGCTTTGATACAGATGAAAAATATTAATATTTCAGTCAAGCGAGGTTTTGTCCCAGTTGTCAGTAGCGTGCATTTCATATAGACACTTCGTCTACCCTGTGCCACCCTAGTATAATATCGGATACTAGCGAAACATTTTGCTTCCGTCCTCGTAATTTAAGTAAAATTAGTGCCCTACCCTGTCACAAATATTTGTGCACGTCACTGCGGCAGTTGTCCCAGTTGTCATATATGCTGGTCTAGGATGATTTGTCCCAGTTGTCATTTTTATATATGCTGGTCTAGGATGATTTGTCCCAGTTGTCATTTTTATATATGTTGGTCTAGGATGATTTGTCCCAGTTGTCATTTTTATATATGTTGGTCTAGGATGACTTGTCCCAGTTGTCATTTTTTATATTTCGGTCTAGGAGGTTTAGTCCTAGCTGTAATTTTTTTTTATCTTTCTGTCTTTTATGCTGAAATATACTAATCTTATCATTCTAAAAATCTCTTAAACTCTAGAAATCTCTTACCGGAGAGGCAGCGCCTCGACCCAAAAGACTCAAATGCAATAATTAGCAAAGTGTGTGGTAGAAAAACCATGGAAGAGTTCTAGAACGTGGTAACGAATTCCTATTAAATAAACAATTCCTGTTTGCAGATGTTCCTGAACCGGAACCAGAACCTGCACCGTTCTCTTGGCAGAAGACTATTTCAATTTGCGTTGAAAAGGATAAGCTTTATTCACGTATGTATAGTCAGCAGCGAAAATACAGTAAAGGCTAGCAAATAAGTCGCAGTATGGCGAGACCATACTGCGGAAAAAATTGGAACTACATTTAACATTGCACCATCCATATCACAGATTAAAAAACAACCGGTGGCGCCATCATTTCTGGCCCGCTAACATATTTGTTGACCTATAAAACAAAAAATATTTTTTATTTCAAGTAATTTATTATTATAATAAATGAGCTTCTAGTCTGGTGAGTAAATAAACAAGTGATATTGATGAGGAACAAAAAGTAAAGATATTTGCAAATTAACAGTTTAAAGTAAAGACATTTACAAATTATTACCTGTTTATCTTTATTCATGACGATGGAGATTTGAATACAATTCGTCGTCATCCCTTTCTCTCACGGGTGTCGTAAGAGGCGACCAAGAGAGAGCTGAGAGATATAGGCAAAGAGTAACAAAATACTAATTACTATTTCAATCGGCGGGATGATTTCATTCCCTGCCTTTTGGTGGGAAAGGCCTTTAGTCAAGCAGTGGACAAAAGGCCTTTGAGGAAATGAAGCCTTGCTGATATATAAAAATATGACGTTATATTTTAAAAACAAGTATTATTTGTTTCAGATATAGATGATAAGGTAAACTTAGTAGACGAAGAAGAAAATAAATCAAATGATTTGAATGCAGTAACAAATTCCTCCTCAAATGGTAATTATCATTCAATGATATTGATTTAATAGTTTACAATCATGCAATAAACATTTCTAGATTTTGATCTTATTTGAAAGACTAAAAAAGATGTATCTCACTAATATTATAAAGGCGAAAGTTTGTGAGTGTGTGTGTGCGTGTGTGTGTGCATGTTTGTTACTTCTTCACGCGCAAACCGCTGGACCAATTTTGAAAACATTTGGTATGCAGGAAGCTGACACCCTGGATTAACACATAGGCTACTTTTTCCGCGGGTAACACCGCGGGGTGCAGCTGGTTTACTTATAAAAAGAAAATTGACTATACAAATAACCTCTCATTAATAAAAAAAATAGCAAATAGTACACATTCACAAATAACTATAACTTTGCAGGTAGTCAATATGAGGACGAAGGAAAATACGTCAGTGAGAAACACGCGGACTTTTCGTGTGACCATTGCTTGGGGGACATTATTGGGTATGTATTCGAGCACGCATACAGAGGATGACAAAATATCTAAGTTAAAAGAGCTTAGCAACAGCATCTTATTTTGTTGTCAATCATTGCATTAGTTACTTTCTTTTCTATTGTTACAAATAGTAATTACAGAAATACGAGTATCTTACTAATTTACAGCCCGTGAATTACCTTCGCTTTGAACCTCTGAAGAAATATTTGTGCTCTCTAAAATCTATGCTTTGGTCTCGAAAAAACCATGGAAAGCGTAAGGAGAAACTATTTGATAGTAATAGTAAACCGATGTACATCAGTTTCAGGTACTCTTGCGTGCAGTGCGAGAACTTCGACCTGTGCCGCGCGTGCGAGGGCGCGCTCGTGCACACGCACCACTACATGCTGAGGGTGCCCAGGCCAAGGCCATTTGTGAGTTGAGATCTTTGAGTATACTTTATTAAATGATTTAACTCTTTCACCGCGGGACTTTATATCAGTTGACGTGCCCCCAGCGCGAAGGGTAGTAAATCTAAAATAAATACCTACAACCAAAAAGGGATGTGGACACTTAAGTTATGTGCAATACAAGCATTTCTTTTTTGTCGGAAATATCTGACGCTCGCGGAATGGGCTCGACAATGTTTGTCGGATAAATCCGACGTCCGCGGTGAAAGGGTACCACGTTCGTTTTAATAAAGTAATAAAAGAAAGCAATTACATATCTCTTCTTTAAATGCATCTTTGAATAGGTCACTAGGTTGCGTTTAATACAAGTTTATTTTTTTCAACTTTACTGCAAAAATTGGAAACTGTCAACCAAAAGGTGGAGCAGAGACAAGTGAGACTAAAGTAGGAGCAAAATAAAATGTTGATACTTGCATACATGCCTAGTATATTACCTACCTTCCGCAGGTTTACTAGTAATTTGTGTGCTGCCATCTCTGTAAGCTGCTGGTACTAATAATATACATACATACATATTTTTAGGCCTGTTTCCCATGGGGGTAGGCAGAGACTATGGATTTCCACTTGCTACGATCTTTGCAAACTTCTTTAATAATGATATGTCTGTTCTGTCATATTTAAGACCTCCAATACTTTATATGATTTTGAATAACTATCTGTTACGTAAGTAATTATATTAGACTTATAAAAACTAACAAGATGTCCTATTTTCAGAATGAAATACGAAGTGTGATAGCAGCAATAAGAGTCAAGTTAAAAATATTAGAGGGCTCCTTCAAGCAACAGAGGTACAGTGTTTATGTAATTTGATGTATCGTTTATTGCAAAACTTTATTTATTAAAATTTCTTTTAAAAAAATACTTTTATATTTCAGTGATGATTGGTCTGATGTGGTGATCAAGAAGGAAGAGGATCCGTTGGAGATGGAAGAGACAGCTGTGCCTCAGGTGGAGTCGGTACAAGATTCCTTTGGAGAATCCGTGGTAAGAACTTACTTTATGGCCTGTTTACATTCTTCTGTATCAGTGCTAGACAAAAAGCTTCCCCAATAAAAGGTGAACTTGCTCACAATCACCACGCTGGGCAGACCGTTGCGTTCGCAGTAGATGTTAGTCTTTGGACAAAGGATTTTGCTGCTCTTTCTCTGTTACCTTTACCTACCTTGCCTTGGTCACCTCTTACAACAAGTGTTGTGGGAGAGCATAACGGTGGCGATAAATCATAGTCTACTCTACCGTCATTACACTGCCAATATTTATCCCTTGGTCGCCTTTTACGACACCTGTGTGAGAGGAAAATGGTGATGACCAAATCATTATCTACTGCCGTCATCACACTGCCAATATAAATATTGGCCAATATAAATAAGGGATAAATCCCTTGGTCGCCTTTTACGACACCTGTGGGAGAAGGAAATGGTGGTGACAAATCATAGTCTACTCTGCCGTCAATACCAATGCCAATATTTATCCCTTGGTCGCCTTTTACGACACCTGTGTGAGAGGAAAATGGTGATGACCAAATCATTATCTACTGCCGTCATCACACTGCCAATATTTATCCCTTGATCGCCTTTTACGACACCTGTGGAAGAAGGAAATGGTGGTGACAAATCATAGTCTACTCTGCCGTCACCACACGGCCAATATTTATAACTACCTTCAAAGTATCGCGATGCATTATTATATTACGCTATAAGGTATACTTTTATGTGTATTACACTTATTATGTGATAAAAATAAATAAACAAGAAAATCTAAATTATACTATTTATACAGGTACCTAACGCTGATCCAGACATTTCTCAAGCCGCAGAACAAGAGTCAAGATTGCAAACAACCTCTGAAGCCATCCGGGACATGAACAACTTCGTTAGAAATTCTGTGACACAAGACAATGCATATAGTGATGTGATCTTTTTACAGCAAGATACTGGTATGCTCGATACCGAATCAGATGTAGTATTTGGACAGGACAGTTCAAACAATGAGATGATATTTTTAGATCAAATCACAAGTTCAAATACAGATGTAGTGTTTTTACAAGACGTTTCAGATGATATAGTTTTAGAAGAGGTCGCTACAGATTCAACGAGAGTTGTAGTTTTACAAAAAAATGCCTCTGCTTCAAGCAATAATGTAACAATTTTAAAACAACATAAGTTAGACGCTAATATGGAAATACTACAAGATTCAATTTCAAACGCCACAGTAGAACAATACACTGCAGTCGCAAACATAAGTGAAATGATCGAAGAATATCTAGACGAAGTATGGTTAGAGGAATCTATTTTACCAGAAAATAAAAAAGAAAATGTCGCAGAATCTGCAAACATTATAAAAGAACACAAACGAAGAAGAAAAAGAAAAATATTAAATAAGTGAGGAATTTACCGCCAGTGAGGAATTCCTTCAAGTTTATTGCCTGTTGGGTAGGTAGTATATTACTACCTCTGTGCTGTTAGTGAAATAGACGATGTGACGTTCGTTAGGATTTAGTAAAAAAATAATAAACATATTTTTTATTTTTTTGTTTTTCACTCAATAATCTTTAATATCCTGCTATCTTTTAAGGTTGAATTAGTCGCGGGCTCGAATTCAGAGGTAGGCGCGGCCAAAAAGCATGCTGTCTCACCTAAGATTGTGTTCGGGCGAAGCAGCGAGGTGAAATGCACGATAATTCATAGTAAACCGAGTGCGTGAAAAAATACGTAAAATCCTTTGGAAAAGGGGTTTTTACGCAAAAACTACTGCATAAATCAATTATAAATAAAGTTTATTAAAATCTTCGATAACTAAGCCGTGTCGGGTCGTGCCGACTTAGTTTTAGAGATTTTACACTTCTTTTATTACTTATTTACGCCGAAAGTTGCGTAAAAATAAGCAAAAAGAAAAACGAGTCTGATGGCTCATAACTTAGTATGTTTTTTTTTTATTTTTAACCGACTTCCAAAATGGAGGAAGGAGGTTATCGATTCGTCGCGATCTTTTTTTTTATGTATGTTCACCGATTATTCAAAGACGCCTGGACCGATCGGGAAAATTCTTATTTTTTTGTTTGAAAGGGTCTACTTTCCAGGTGGTCTCATAGAAATTTAATCAAAATCGGTTGGGGTTAAAAAGTCGGTTTTTAGTTTTGAAAAATTATACTATTCTGTATCTGTACGGACAAAATTATGAGACAAAACAATATCATGTTAAACTTTGGCTGTACAATGTCAAACAGTGGAGGAAATCCCCTCCGTTTGTATAGAATAAGTACTAAAGGCCTCTCCCAATAAGGGTTGGGCTACATTTGTCAGCACGAAACAGCAATTTTTTTATGCTGCTATCCTTTTCTTTCGCTCAGAACTGTCATTTGCTAGAGCAAGAAAGAACGACGGAACGCCACAGAACCGGTCATGCCGATGCGTTCCGTTGCTCTCTTGCTCTAGCAAATGACGAATGCGTAACCCCAGCAAAATGTTGCGCCTTAGAGAAATGAGAGTATTACAGATACTTGGTTCATAGTAAGCCTCAATATGTTCAAATATAGCGAAATTCGTTCATGTTGTATTTTCGAAGTTATTCGAGAAAAACTGATTTTGCTGGAGTAACGTTACCCCAGCAAGATGTTTTTCAAAAAAAGCGTTTAGCCTAGAATCAAGTATATGAAAAGACAGCTCTTAATGGATTGTAAATGTATACCGATAGCAAAATTTGTTTAAGTATCTTATACTTTTTGAGATATTCAAGATTTTGCTGGGGTAACGTTTTGCAATTTTCCATATCTCGAAAACTGTTAGTAGCAGAATTTTGAAAAAAATATTGTATATAGGCCTTAGTACGTTCAAATTTGTTTAAATATAAGTATTCCGATTCATCAACAAATATCGAAGTAATTTATTATTTAAAAAAATTGGAAAATTCCGGTTTACTCGTAAACTAGTACATTTACTAACAAATAAAAAGCAGTTACATATACGTATGATATACCCTTCTAACGTGTACAAATTTGGAAGAACAAACATTACGCGATATGAAGATATAAAGGAATTTAATCGAATTCCTAGTGGTGTAACTTTGGCCATCGAATACGCAGTTCTCTCTAAACACAAATAGATAAACTATAGTAAACATATGTGTTCATTTTGTTACAAAACATGCCTGAAAATTTCGGCTTCAAATCTCGGATGGAATAAAAGTTATTAAACAAACAAGAAAATATCATCAATTCTCCTACAAACCGACTAAATAACGGAGGCTACGAAAAAGCGGTCGTTTCATACTCGAGCGTAACCATCTCAAAAAAATGTCGCATACAAAAAGGTTCTTGCGTTTGGTGGATAAAGAAAATACATGAGCATGATTATTTTTTATTCAAATTACTATTTTACAATAATTGTATGCTATATAACTTAAACTAGGAAAATCATAGATAAATTGAGTATTATTAAATTAGATTTTTTAAAATATAAAATGGAAATATGCGCATTGGGAAAGAGGGTGACGATGACGTATCGTAAAAGCTTATACTTACTGGAAGGCTACCACCAACACTTATAAAACCATTCAGAAACACGGCAGTTGAGATACAGTTATTAAGCAGGTCAAAAGCAGGACAACTTTAAATCCTACCATTACGTTCATAATGCTAAACGTTTTTTGAATGGTTATTCCTGAATGGTGAACTGTTTGTTGTCTCTGGCTTGTTTTGGTGATGAGACTGCGAAGACGTTCAAATCCTTCACAAAAAATTATTTTTTTTACCGGTTTTTTTATTTACGTTAAACAAAATTATTTCTATCATTTTTATTTAAATATCTAAAAGTTAGTGTTATTTACTTTGTTTTTATTTGATTATGTACATAATTTTAATTTGATATTGACCATTAAAGATGGCTAAAATTTTAATGAGTGCGAAAAAAATTGTGAATGAAAGTTTTGAACGGATGTCTGCGTCTGGTTTTCGAAATTATAAATAAATCGTAAATTCGTGAAAACATAAATGGTTTATGTTTTTAATGCTAGAAGCCGAGCAACCACCTGACAAAATATATCCATCACTTCATATTATCGTGCTTTTCCGAATTGCCGTGATAAACAGTTATTATACGATTGTAACGACTAGTGTTTGGAAGTTAATTTTATGGTGGGCTTCATCGTACAAAAGCACAGTGTCTTGTCATAAATATATGATTATATTTTATCAATAACCATGTCGTAAGTAACATTTTAACTACATACCTATTCAAAGTTTATATATAGTTAAAACTTGCAGCTTCTTCACTAAGTGCTATTATAAATAACATAAATAAATACAAATAAAGTAAGTTCGAGACTAACTCAACGAGATAAAGGCTAGGTTTTAGTAAGTACGCAGTGATTGTAGTGCACAAAGAATTTTATTACAAAGTATGGGTAGGTATTTGATATTCGTAGATTGCGACATGAATCTAAAGTCTAAACTATTATTTTCTTTCAGGTATTCTGGTGAAAAAGCGAACCAGCCTAGCAACAGATCTAGCCTTGTAAAATGCTTGGAATTCAACATTCTGCCATTTCACTGTTTCAATCACAGGTTCCAAAGGAGGCTGTAATCCTCTGGCTCTCTCAGTCTTGTTTGTATTTAATAATAGGCTCCAGTGAATCCTGTCTTGTATATTTTAATTTATGTCATCATGGTCCTTCTCAGAGAGTAACAAAGGAATCCTGTAAGACAAAATGTATAAATGTATGTAGTTGTAATTTTAATAAATAACTTATACTTAAGAATGTGTTGTTATTTGTTATCGTGTGTGAAAAAATATTTTACAAGGATTAGCATTGTCATTACTTACAAAAAAATATGTTACGTAAGTTGGAATAACTTACTATTTTTCACATAAGTTGTACTAAAATAATGAAGTAATATATCTTACTTTGTTTTTGAAATCCAAATTTCCAATAAAAGGTATTAAGTAGGATTAATTAAGGTCCCATGGTAGCCTTACTTCAATTATCTACTAACTGTTTTGTAAAAATCTAAAGTAAAGAAAAAACATATTCACATTCACAAGAAAACTAACTAAAATCCTCCTTATAAGTTACTGGAAAGTAACTTTTTAAGGATCGCTTTATTTGACACTTGTGACGCGCAATAATCGTTTTCGTGCTGTCAAATAGACGTGATGGTAGGAATAGTCCATACAAAAAAAAATTGAATGGTTTTGTGACGTCAACCAAAACAATCCTGTTTAAGGGCTGCTATAAAGGTGTAAAGGTAGCATTAAACAATACAGTTCAGTTTAAGTGCTGCTATAAGACATAACGGTAGGATTCCTGTAGTTTAAATTTAAAACATTATGACGAAGTGGTAGCTAAAGTGGCGCCCTCGTTTGAAATAAATTGTTTAAAACTAAATATGGTAATAATTAAAAATTTGATTTGTATCACTGTCTAGAAAGACCTTTAAACTATTTTATGAATAACCTTTGAAAGTAATATTGGTAGCCCGTCTAGTTTTAAAACGGGTTTTTGCCAAAAGTGGCCACTTTTGGCGAAAACCCGTTTTAAAACTAGACAGGCTATTAGTAATAATTTCAAAGGTTATTCATAAAATAGTTTAAAGGTCTTTCTAGACAGTGATACAAATAAAATTTTTAATTATCACCATATTTAGTTTTAAACAATTTATTTCAAATGAGGGCGCCACTTTAGCTACCACTTCGTCTTAAATGTGAATTTTGTAGTTTTAAATACGCAGCACTAAAAACCAAATTTTGTAAGATTTTATGAAAAAAAGTTCTAAGTTAAAAACAGATGATAACTCGTTAAGTATAACTCAAAATCTAACTCTTTTTTTTTTTATTTAGGGGCTACGGCTACCTGAATTTTTCGGGGTCAAGTGCCGTCCCTATTAGAAATAAATCATTTGAAAAGAAACGGAGATATTATTTAAAATTTGGCTTTGATATAACCCTAGATAACCCTTCAAACTATTTTATGAACTACTGTTTATATTTTGAAGTGGGAACGTGTAGCTTTTTACAGCATTTTTGCTAAAAGTGGCCGTTTTTCGTTATATCAAAGCCAAATCTTCGTTTCTTTTCAAATGATTTATTTCAAATGAGAGCACAGCACTGGACCTAGAAAAATTCAGGTAGTCCCTTATGCTTGGGCCGGACCTGCGCCTATCGTCACGAAGCTTCGTGCTATTACACGATACACGCAAATGTGACCGGCCGTTATCGGGTATCGTCCCGAATATTCGGATTTCGTGTTGGTTATCGCGCGGGTGGCGATACATCAAAGGTTTTAAGCACGCTAACCGTTCACTCTGCGTGGTCGCACTTGCGCGTACTGTGCGACGGTGCCACGGTTGTTAATGCGTAAAAATGGAGTGGAACGATAAAATAGTATTAAAATTTTTAGCTTTTTCTTTATAGGTTTTTTTTTTAAGGTTTCAATAAATGCATTATGTAATTGTTAGCACACATGTTAAAGAAAAAAAAGTCGTCGTCCATATTTAAAAAACGTAGATGACGCCATCTTGGATTATTGCCAGAAGTGCGATTTCTGAAACGCGGAGTCACGAATGGTTTTCCCATACAAAAACCCACGGCAAAAACCATGTTCTCGCCTAAAAATCGCATTTCTCAACCGATTCTTGTGAAATTTTGTAAGAAGTTTCAAAAATTATGTAGAACTTTCGGGAAAATTCAAATTATTGAAATTTTTCAAAATAGCAAAAAGCGGGCAAATCGTCTTAATATTTAATTTAATAAAATAGCATATTTCAGCCATTCGGAATTAAAAAAAAAAACTAATCATACTTTTTTGTTACCCTTATTAGGACGCAACTTTTTTTTCTGAACCACTTTTTAGTAATAATTAGGTAGGTACTTACATAGGGCGCACTATAAGTTTCCGGAACTGGCCACTTACATAAACAATATTTAAAAATTTATTGCAACATTTGAAAATAGAACTCTTTGGCTGTAGAATGCAGTTTGTTTCATCTGACTGTCTTTTGTTTTTACCTTGTGGCGCCATTTAAAAAATTGTGTGTCTGCATCAACATGGATTTAACTCGGGAAAATTTTCGTAGTATGATTTTCTACGATTTTAAGTGTAATTTGACAGCTCAACAGAGCATCGCTCGGCTTGAAACAGCTTTTGGCAATGAAGCACCATGCAAGACAACTGTTTATAGCTGGTTTGCAGAATTCAAGCGTGGTCGTATCAATCTCAGTGACGAATCTCGCGATGGTCGGCCGTCCACCGCTGTGACCAACAAAAACATCGATGCTGTGCACCGTATGATTGAAACAGACAGGCATGTGACCTACCATGAAATTCGCGCATCCTTAGAAATAGGCATGAGTCAAATACCATTAATCCTATACAAACATTTGGGTGTGAGAAAGCTGTGCTCGCGGTGGATCCCACACAACTTGACCGAGGCTCAAAAAACGGACCGCGTCACTTGGTGCAGTGCCATGCTTACCAGATTCAACGAAGGTGCGTCAAATTTGGTGTGGGACATAGTAACAGGTGACAAAACATGGATTTATTGCTACGATCCCAAAACAAAGCAGCAATCGAGCGTATGGGTCTTTCAAGATGAGCCGAAACCAACCAAAGTGGCGCGCGTAAAAAGTGCATCTAAGCGGATGATTGCTTCTTTTTTTAATAAAACTGGACACGTGGCTACTGTTGCTTTAGAGAATCGTCGTACAGTGAATAGTGACTGGTACACGACCATTTGTTTGCCGGAAGTTATTGACGAACTCCGTAAAAATAACCGTAAACGCCGTATCATCCTGCACCACGACAATGCTAGTTCTCACACGGCCAGACAGACAAACGACTTTTTGAAGGCGAAAAATGTAGAACTCATGAGTCATCCTGCATACAGTCCCGACCTGGCACCTTGTGACTTTTTTCTGTTCCCAAAAATTAAGAACCAATTACGCGGTCAACGATTTTCATCACCAGAAGAGGCTGTCGAGGAGTATGAAAAACACGTTTCAGAGGTCACCACAGAGGAGTGGCACAATAGTTTTCAAAACTGGTTTCATCGAATGAAAAAGTGCATAGACGCCAAGGGAGATTATTTTGAAAAACAATAAATTAATTTTGTACCTTTAATAGTATTTTTTCATATTCATTCCGGAAACTTATAGTGCGCCCCACGTATCAGCCATCTAGGTTAGGTATTTATAACTTACTTACTTATGTTTATGTATCTTATTTGTGTTTATATTTTGTACCTTTACCTACCTACTATGTTATATTTTAGTTTTTATTAATATATTAGGTATAGTCGTATTTATTCATACGACGCCATGGACAGAAAAATATATTGAGATAATAGGGGTGACGACAGGGTGAAAAAGGTATGATTACCTGCAAAGATATATAGATAAAAGATATGTAGATATAAGTTAGTTGAAATAAAATAACAAAAAGTAAATAACGTACCATGATTATAATCCGTTTTTTAGATTAAATAAAAATAATGGACCCATATTTTCAGTTTACCAAAAAAGTAAAAATTCTTAAAGACACGGAGCATCAAATTTCCGGAGTGGGGGCTTGCGACGTCACCGTTAAGTAAAAATCGCACCTCGCCATGATGTCATACGAAATTTTAATGCGCTGTATCTTTTTAACTTTTTGTTTCTCAGAGAAAAGAAAAAATAAGTGTACAATATTTTTAATATATTTATTATATAGGCAAAATATATTTTTTCATTCGTCATGCCTATTCATTGTACTTATTCTGATGAAGCCATTAACAGGACAATCCATTTGGACAATGATTGCCTTCATTCAGACAAAGCCATTGACAGGATAATTTACAGAGCCATTGACAGGATAATCTACAAAGATAATGACTGTTTTTATTCAGACAAAGCCATTGACAGGACAATCCACAAGACAATATTATCTTCATTCATACGACGCCGTTGACAGGACAATATACTGAGTCAATTCATTGTCTTCCTTAAGACGAAGCCATTGGAAGAACAATTCACTAAGATACTTCATTGTTTACATTCATATGAAGCCATTAAAAGGATAAGCCACTAAGACAATGATTGTCTTCATTCTGACAAAGCCATTGATAGGACAGCCTTCTTAAAAAGTTAATGGTCTTAGTGGAATCCAGTTGGACAGTGATTGTCTTCATTCATACAACGCCATTGACATGACAAACCACTAAGCCAATTTATTGTCTTTATTCAAACGAAGCCATAGACAGGACAAACCACTAAGATAATGATTGTTTTAATTCAGACAAAGCCATTGATAGGACAATCCACTTAGACAATGATTATCTTCATTCATACGAAGCCATTGACAGGAAAATCTACTATGACAGTGATTGTCTTCATTCAGACAACGTCATTGACGGGATAATCCAATTAGACAATGATTGCCTTCATTCATACGAAACCATTGACAGGACAATCCACTAAGACAATATTGTCTTTTAGCCAGCTAAATTGACCAAATAATCTGTGTGCGTCATTATGTACTTAGCGCATCTTGCGCGGGTAAAGCGGCCACACGGAGCGCGAGTTGCGCGGCGCAACTTGCGCTGTTACGCGACGCAACTTGCGTCTCGTTTGTTTCGACCCTTAGGCGACTCCGCGTTTCAGAAATCGCACTTCAGGAGTGCTATTTTTCATTTAAGGACTCACCGAAACACTAAACGTGTAGTTTTCCAACTCACCGCTCGCGTAAAAAAAACTATTTGGCCGAATTATTGGAAACGTCGTGTTAGCGAAAAACAATATTGTTTTACGCAGAAAACATCGAAAATATGTCTATGGTTTTCTAAGTATTTCACCACTTATAAAAAAGCAGCACGAAACGGAACGGATTCTCTATGAAAATTACGAGTGGTCGAGACCACTCGTTGCATATCCTTCGCAAACAATTGGGAAGGCAGCTGTGGTTCCTGACCTAAAACTAGAGGTGGGCTGGATTAGGTAAAACCGAGACCTGTTCCATCTAATACTAATACTTAAAAATACCTAATGCAAATACCTAATCCGAATATTCCTTCCTAATCCCTGCTATTTGCAGCCCAAATTCAACCACTACGTGACGATAATCGTAATAATGTTGAATATTCTCGTCATCTATTTTATTTCTAATAACTTTAAGGGTCAAAGAACACTGACCCATAAAGTTATTAGAAATAAAATAGAAAATCTGATGCGAAAGAATATTCGCCAGTGGTATTGTCTGGATTAGGTCTGCCTTTATGTAATTATTTCATCTATTAACAACAATGAACTTTACACGTCTCAACAGTAAGATTGAAAATCCGATGCGAAAAAAGCTGCAAAAAGTTAAGTGTACTAGCTGTATTAGATAATATTAGCTATTGCGTGAAATACTTACATCTCGGGAGTGTTATCTAATATTTTCGTGTTACAAAAAATAGTTACCCTTGAATGGAGTGTAAGACATAAGGTTGAAAATTGGCTGCGAACAGCAGGGATTAGAAGGGATTATTCTGATAGGTATTTTTAAGTATTAGTTGGAACTGGTACCGTTTTTCCTATCCCAGCCCACCTCTAGTTTTGACATTTAATTAGGTTACGATAGGAACCAACGTATATGACAGCTGCCTTCCCCATTAATCATTTCAAAAATGCGCCCGTTTGGAAAAGCACGCGTATACCATTCGTGATGTGACAAGTGATTTTAATAATGCTACCCCAGATAGTTCGTGAAAAATTACGAAGCCGCTAGTGTGACCAGCGCTTTATCGCGATAACTTTTTAGTGTACAAAACGTACGAAGATTCGCCGCGAATTACTACGGGACGATAGGCACAAGTGCGGCCGAAGCATTAAAATAAAACTTTTACTTTCTGTATTTCATTTCGCCTTTAAAGTGTTTAACTAGCACATTATTTTATGTAATTACAAAAAAATACGACGGGTTGCAAAGTGAAAACTTGAATATTAACGTTGTGCGTTTCCATGGATGCGCGTAGCACTCTGTAACATAAACATACACGAAAATTCGCGCAAGCGCCCTGCGCCGCCTAAATGAAACAGCAGGCGCAGGCATACATTTTTGCTGTGCCGTAGAAAGAGAGGAGAATACTTCCTCTCCTACGCTGCGCCGCGCCGGCTGTCTACTCTCCATCCGTCTTACGAATTTTCGATCAGGTCACGTGTCCTGACGCCCTAACGCCCTGACGCGAGTTTAACATTTTTTACCCATTACATACTGTACAACGCCGCTAAAGAAGTTTTCACTTCAAAAATGTCAATGTTTTTCGCTGCGGTGTCATTCGACTTAGTGAAATTCGTTTCATTAGGATTTCGCCCCAGTGTACCACGCTGAAATATTAGATTGGGGAAAAAGTCTTTTCGCATATAGTATGTATGAACTTGTAATAAAACCACTTTGGCTATACTATTTGTACCTGGCTGGTTTTGGTATCATTTAAAAGTTAAAATTTTAAAGAAGATAATTCCAAATTCAAATTAGGAAAATGCGTGATTTTCATTTGTTTTTCTTACCGTCAAGATGAGTGAAACTAATGAAGAAATTAGATACATTTTAAAATTTTACTACCAAAAAGGTAAAAATGCAACCCAAGCCGTGAAAAAAATTTGCGTTGTTTATGAACCTAGTGCTGTGTCTGTGAGAGTACCTAGCACAAATTTGGTTTAAGCGTTTTCAATCCGAAAATTTTGATGTCAAAGATGCACGTCGCTCTGGTCGCCCTGTTACGGATAAAATGGATGCTATTTTTGAAAAAGAGGAGCAAGATCGGCATTTCAGTAGTTACGTTACGACGTAGCTGAAGAACTGGGAATTGACCACAAAACAGTTTTGGCGCATTTGAAAAAAAATGGGTAGGTACACAAAAAAGCTCGATATTTGGGTACCTGAAGAGCTCTCTGAAAGAAACCTAATGAACCGTGTACTCATTTGTGATTCTTTATTACGACGTAATGAGACCGAACCATTTTTGAAGAAATTGATAACTGGTGATGAAAAGTGGATCACATACGACAAGAACGTGCGAAAAAGGTCATGGTCAAAGGCCGGTCAGGCTTCACAGACTGTGGCGAAACCCGGGTTAACTCGCAACAAGGTGATGATGTGTGTGTGGTGGGATTGGAAGGGCATTATTCATTATGAGCTGTTACCACCAGGCAGGACCATCGATTCAGAACTCTACTGTGAACAACTGATAAGATTAAAGCAAGAAGTTGAGATAAAGCGGCCGGAATTAATCAACAGAAGGGGTGTGGTTTTTCATCATAATAACGCTAGACCTTACACATCTTTAACCACTCAGCAAAAATTAAGAGAGTTTGGCTGGGAGGTGTTAATGCATCCGCCGTATAGTCCTGATCTGGCACCTTCAGATTTCCACCTGTTTTGGTCTCTTCAGAATTCTTTAGGCAGTGTCAGGTTAACATCACGAGAGGACTGCCAAACTACTTGATGCAGTTTTTTGATCAGAGGCCCCAAAATTTCTATAGCAATGGAATCATGTCCCTACCTATAAGATGGCATAAAGTTATCAAACAAAATGGTACCTACATACTTTAGTGAAATGTAAATAAACTATATTAAAAAATGTTTTGATTTTTTTAAATAAAATGCGAAAAGACTTTCAGATTCAGATTCAGAGTTTTATTGCAAGTCACAATTTTTAAGGTGTTACATAAATTAAATAGGTACAAGTGACGCCCTGCTAGGGCACTGCAAACAATAAGGGCAGCTAGATGCCATTTTACTTAAATATATTAAATTAAATTTTATCATAAACATATAAATTTTTAATCAAATTATATTCCCCAACCTATTATTTTCGCCATTCGAAACTAAGTACGGGGCCCATGGACGTTCGGGACCCCCTGCCAAGTATAAGGTTGAAAATATAATAAGGCATGTGTGGCAACACTGATATTATTTTACATCATGTCATGTCTCTGACACATGACATAATTTTTATTATCTGTGACATGACATAATTTTATTTTTAAATTTTAGGAAACTAAGTAGGTACCGCGTCTAGATTTATTTGAGGATTTCTTTCTGTTTTGCTTGGTACCTAGCATCTACTGTGATTATAATATAATTCAAAAGCAAAAAGTAATTTATAAATACCTTGCCTGCCTAATAACCTAACTTTGTGTTAGTACCTAACTATGGCTTTGGTTCCTGGGCGATCGTCCACGACGGGCTGAATCGAGAACTACCTACATTTTATTTTACCATAATAGAAATGGCCGAGTATCCGCCTGTGTGCCGAATATGCCTTGCGATGAACGTTAATTTGCTGCCGTTAGCCGGGACTCCGCTACAATCAGTGTTTGAGAAGCTCATGACTACATCTGTGAGTATTTCATTCATGTGAAATCATGCGGATATAGGTACTTCAAGCAAGCAAGCAAGCAAGGTCGGATAGAGATGGGCAATGTGAAGCTTTTTTACGCACAATTGCGAAAAACGGCCACTTTTGGCGTATGTGCGTAGAAAAACTTCACGTTCTCACTTAAAAATGTAAACAGTAGTTCATAAAATTGTTTGAAGGGTTATCCAGGGTCTGATCAAGACCAAATTTTAAATGATGTCTCCATTTATTTTCAAATGATTTATTTCAAATGGGGGCAGCACTGGACCCCGAAAAATTCAGGTAGCCCCTTAAGGCAAATTGGGAAAATTCCCAATAGATGCCCATATATTCCTTCCCTTGGGCATTTATTTTTATATGGTGTAATTAATTTTATATTATATTTTGGTGTTGAAAATAATATGTAAAGAAGGTACTGTGTGAGAAGGCTTATTATAGGACCGATGACTATCTTAAAGACAACAAAGTCTGGCTTGAGCTTGGCGCGGGTCCCTCTTAAAGGTTTGTACACTCAGAAATGGTCATAATCTGGTACATTAAGTACATACTGAATTTACAACTTGATTTGACATTATTTCAAAATTTCGACATTAAAAAATTAATTTAAATTATGACAACAAACAATGTATACTCTGTCCAAATATCAACTATAAATATTAATTTCATTGTGAGTTGACGTTCTTGGAGAAAATGCTGCAGTGCAGTTTGTTACCGCTTCTTCTGCACTAGCGCTTTGGAGGCGGCAGTAAACTTAGCTCTAAGTAACTTTTTGACGTCAACAATAATTAATTGTGCAATAAAACAAAGTGACGATTATTAAGAGATATTATAAGTATCCTATGATAATAAAGATATATTTGAATTGAATTTGAATTGAATTGAATATTTTAGTTAATATTAGTTATTTATACTTACAATGCGAGGGCTGGACTGATATTTGCAATGAGGGCATTATACATTTGTAAATCTCTAAATGGGAGCCAGTTTTTATAAAAAGTGTAAAAACACAGGACCATTGACATACCAGCAACAATTTAAATTCAGAAATTAAAGAAATCATGTTATGGTGTGAATAAATTTGTTATTCTTATTAGAGACAATAGGACCTCCAGAAATCATTTGAAGTGATAAAAGATAATATCCAAATATAGAGGTAGTATCACTAAACTGTGCCGCTTACACTTTGAATTTATTATGTGTAGATTTATTTAAGCCAGCAGAAGTAAAAGCTTTCATAAATCTCGCAACAGATATTTAAAGGTATTAAAAAAGTCAAATTTTGAATTTGCTGTTCTGTAAAATCAGAAAAGTAAAAAGCTCTAGTCAAATCTTAAGATCACCTTCTTAAACAAGATGTCTTCTAAAACAAGAAGACAATCTTAATATATGTACCGCACAAGCACAACCACACGTCACTTTTTAGTTGGTTATATGTTACTTTCATATATATTTTCAAGCATAAATGTCCATCAGAATATTAAATGCTGTCAAGATTTTTCTGCCCGATGATTGGAAATTTATTTGGAAAAATAAGGAATCATGCCCAAAATGCCAGAAATTTTCCCGTCTGGGCAGAAACACTTTGCCCATTCTAAGGTCGGATGCAAGGGTGTTTTGGGGGTTGTAAATTTCGTGTTTTGGGGGTTGTAAATGGCCCCATCGCCTATCGTTCCACTAATGGGGCCAGTGGGAAATTAATAAAATAATTAAAAATTGTTCCCTTGGTCCCATAATAAAATAATTAAATTTAATTCCCGTTGGCCCCATAAAATAGAAATTTTAAATGATAGACTTTATGAGAATCATATTTGTTTCTGTATTAGAATTAAAATCTATTAAATATTCTTATAATATCTTTCATTTTAGTCATAGACAAATAGCGCTATATCTTTTCCGTGTAAAAAAATAAAGTGGACAATGACACGTGAAATTTTAAATTATGTTAAAAAATTCCTTTCCCGTTGACCGCATTGTTCACATAGGCAATGGGGTCAAGGGGAAAGGAATTTTTTAACTTACCCTTTGGTCCCATAATGGGACGAAAATCATGGTTATCAATACACGAATCTCAATGCGATGCGCGACCAACACTGATTTTGATTTTAGTTTTGACAACTGGTCATCCATTGTAAATGCTATATTGATTTTTTGTAAAAGTTTGTGTGGTATAACACCAATAGTACATGCAAAAAAGACGATTATTATAAACTAAGAACAAATCTATATAAAAATAAAAATGACAAAAAATTGTATTTACATCAAAAAATATACAATGCAACAAAAATAAGTTGAACAAAAATGGCGGACTTCAAAGCATTTTTGTACGAATTCCAGACACGTAAATTAAACCAAAATGGCAATGTCGGCGCAATATTTGTACCTGCGCCGATAACCGCCATTTTGGTTCAACCTACGTGGACGCCGGAAATTTGCAAAAAAATGCTTTGAAGTCCGCCATTTTTGTTCAACTTATTTGTGTCGCATTTTATATTTTTTGACGTAATTATAATTTTATGACATATTAATTTTTATATAGATTTGTTCTTAGTTAATTATAATCGTCATTTTTGCATGTACGTTTAATCTTATAATTGTAATGTGTGATAAATGTAATTGGTTTAAATCTTTTTTATCACAATAAACAAATAAAAGTATTACTGAAATGCCTATCATTCCAGCTCCTCACAGTTGACTTGAGGCCCGTGACCACATGCTACATCTGCTACACTCTTCTACGGAAGAGTTACAGGCTTATGCTGACTTCTGCCAGAGCTGAAGATGTTCTCACAGCAATTTTAAAGAGAAATTCCAAGGTAGGTGTCAAATACAGAATTACTGCTTTTTCCCCATGGCATTGCCTGTGATTCCTGTTGGAATCACAGGCAATGCATGGAAACCCCACAATTTTTACTAGGTTACACATACTCTAGGTTTAAACTTCACATCTGCGTGCCAATCATTCAGCAGTTTTGACTTAAACATCCATTAATTCTTCCTTAATCCTTACAAACTGCCACATTTGTGATATCAGAATACTAAGTTTCTGAATTTCTCTAGTTACTTTTACAACCCATTGGAGTTCCATCCATTTTTTTCAGATTTCATATGTCCCACTGCAAGGCAAAAGCCTCCCCTCTATGCTGCCAATCATCTCTTGCTTTCGCCTTCAAATTTTATTATAAAATAATTTAATCTATTTTTTATCGAGGCTTCAGTTTACTTGGTGTGTCTATGCCAGCCTTATGGGGGACTTCAATCAATTATTATCTAATATCAAGATGGCTTTTGCCATGTGCGAGAGTGGATTGCTTAACATTATGACAAAGATAATATCATTACTAGCGTAACAGATTTCCAACGCCATAGAAACTATTGAAGGGCCCGTAAGTAGGCAAAATTGGAGTTGCCGGTGGGCACACAGAGATGGCAGCACACAGACAAAAAAGCAAAAAGTGACAAAGAAAGTGTTAAAATCATATTTAATTTAAATACTACTTTATGTAAATAATAGTAATAAAAGATTTATATGTTTTAATAAATACCTATAGCGCCATCTAGTGACAAGGAAAAGAAATGATTTTGTTTATAAGGCGATGGTTAGGCTATGATTATGTGAAGGTCACCATTCTGCCTTCTAATTTAAAAAAGTTTTACTAATATCCATATTCTTTTCAGATAACGAAAAGATCAGTATTCCTGGTTGATCGTAAGGCGAAAAAGCTGTGTGGATCGCTGGTTATTTCACCACCTGAATGCATAGATTCGTCGCCACAGGGAACTCTCGTCATTGATCCAGATGAATCCGTTGAGATAAAAGCTGAAAAAGATGAGCCGCCATTGGAAAATGTAGAACCAGTGTTGGAAAATGTTGATCCAGTGTTGGAAAATGTTGAACCAGTTTTGGGACCTGTTGATCCACTATTGAATGTTGTGGATCATGAGTCTAAAGCTGTGGACCTAGATTCGGAAGATGTTAAGACTGAATATGTCTTTGAGGAATCAGAAAGTGAGTCATACCCGATTGCTAACGATGGGTTATTTCGTACTATTCGTCATCGTGTCCATTTTTTAGGGTTCCGTAGTAAAGAAGGAACCCTTATACTTTCGCCATGTCTGTCTGTCTGTCCGTCTGCGGTTCTACTCAGAGACTATAAGTACTAGAAAGCTGTAATTTGGTAAAGGTATGTATATTAATCATAATGAAAAAAAAAATGTTAGCTCCCATACTAGTAAAGTAGGAGTTATTTTTTTTTCTCATCTAACCCATCGTGTGGGATATAGTTGAATAGGTCTTTAAAAAATATTGTGAGTGTGTGTATACAAGTGTTAAAGCAATATTATTAAGTATGTATGTTTTCGAAAAACTCAAAAAATAATAAAATGAAAACTAAATAAATTTCTGTAAATAGGTTTCAAGATTACAGATAAAACATTATTACTTCATTAATCGATTTTCAACCTGCTTTATTTTTAGTACCTAGAAACCTTAATGTCATGGCTCTATATTTAAAATTCTAATAAAATAAGTAATAAACCCTGAGCGATAAACCCAGTTGATGATAGGTAACTATCATAATAATAGTCTACTGAAGGGTTAGAGCTATCAATTATAAATGTTTATTTTATTTGCTTTTTGTAGGCTTTTGTACGCTTCCAGCCACACACCCGCTACAGATCGCGGAAAAATAAACACTAAAATATTTTATTTTAGTTTCAATTTATTTTAGTACAATACGTTTTCTTTGTGTTGATATAATTTTACGTAGTACCAGCAATTTAAATAAAATAAACTCTTTCGCAAAAGACAAGCTAAAATCTCTGTATATTTAGGCTGTTGTCTTATTTATCATTCATCTCGATATAACGAATAACGAGCCCTGAGTTTATTATTTCCAAAATTAGGAGATTCCGCATTCAAAATACCACACCATCATTGGCTACGCCGATGACAGCACCGTTGTAGAGAGTTATATGTCCAATGCCCGTACAAGTCCACAAGAAATCCAGTCACTGAGAGAGTCTATGATTGAACGAGTTAACTTGAAATTACAGGGGGTGTCGGATTGGGGTGACGCCAATCTTGTGAAGTTCAACCCGTCCAAAACCCAGGCGTGTCTCTTTTCTGCAAAAAAGAGTAACTTCCAACTTACACCCACTTTCCAAGGTGTTTCCTTGCCGATAGTTGACCATCTTGGGCTTTTAGGCATCAGCATTACGGCCAAACTCAACTTCGGCCAACAGATAGAGTCGATGGCACTGACTGCTTCCAGGAAGTTGGGCGTCATTTCTAGGGTCCGGCGGTACTTCAGCCCTGAACGGCTACTTAATCTTTATACAGCCCAGGTTCGCTCCTGCATGGAGTACTGCAGTCACTTTTGGAATGGCTCCGCTAAATACCAACTTGAGGCACTAGACTCTGTTGACCGAAGAGCCCGCAGGCTTATAAACAGCGATGAGCTTTCGAATAGAAAATTGCAGTCCCTAGAGCATCGTCGCAAAGTAGCCTGCTTATCGGTTTTCTATAGGATACATTTTGGAGAGTGTTCGAAGGCTCTTTTTGATCTCGTGAAACCCTCACCATTTCTCTATCGGACTACGAGGCGCGGACAGGGGTTTCACCCCTTTGTCGTTGAAATACCTAAGTCTCGAACTAAACGCTTTGACAATTCCTTTTTGGTTCGAGTAGCTAAGGTGTGGAATGAACTGCCTGCGTCTATATTCCCAGAGAAGTACAGCCCCGGGACATTCAAAAGTAGATTGAATGGGTATCTTTTGGATAGGCATGCTTCATCCTAGTCTTCATCGTCGCTTTCCATCAGGTGAGATTGAGGACAAATGCCTAAACCAATAAATTGTAAAAAAAAAAAAAAAAAAATGTAGATATTTATATTTGTTTACTAGATCATGAATTTCATCACGCCAGCCACACATATTTTCGCTTGTTCTAATGGTTGGCCGGGAGAGAATGCCATATGGTATTAGGTCCGCCTCTTGTAATTTTTTTTTAATTGTGCAATTAAGTATAAAATAGATTACATTTGTTTAAGGTTCACCATCTGATGAGGAATCCTTCAATGGTGATGATGATAAAGCTATGAAGACTGACAATACACTGAACAACGTCAGTGAAGCGCAGCAGCCTCCAGTGAGGGAAATAGCAGTCGCCAGGGACGGTTAGTGTTTTTTGTGCTTTTCATGATTCCTTAAAATTCAAAATTCAATTTTTTTTTCAGTATTTACACCTTAACAACCACTTTTATAGGTCAATAAGTATAATTCACATTGCGTGTAAGGTATATACAGGATGACTTTTTAACCACCAGCCATTTTTTTTCATGCATTAAGTACCATTACCTGAACACGTTATGAAAAAAAAAATAGTTTGCAAAATTTTCATTTCGAAATATTTTTCTTGTACCGATTACTGCTGCATCATTGTCACCGAGTCAAATGTACCTACGTAAACACTATGCTGCGCCACGCTGCGCGCTGAGACGGGAATTGCGGGGTGTGGGGGGGCGGGCAGGGGGGGCTATCCCGGCGCACCCACGTGTACGCATGTCGTAGGTAGTGTGTCTGCGTCTTGTTCGTTGCATCCTCGCGATCGCGGCGGGCATACCATTTTTTCAAAATGTATTCACATCGTGAATATTACGAGATGTTCGTTGTTACATTTTAGGTGGCGAAAGTTTAAACGAAGCCCGAGACTTTATCGCCGTGAAAGTTTTCCTCGCTTCCAAGCCTTTGGCATAAACCCGCGAGTGCCAAATCGTGAAACAATTTTACGCGCAAACCAAAGATTATTAGATCATGGACAATTCACTGCGCCAATACACTCGAGCGGGGGTGGCAGATCAAGTTTAGCACTGGAGGTCGAAGATGAAATTCTCGATTTCTTCGAAATCCCAGGGCGAGCACGCGAGACGCAGCACGACGTTTCGGGACATTTAGGTACCTAACTAAATTACCTTATTGCTACGAAACAAAGCGATCGTTAACATTTTGTTCTCATTATTACTGCTTATCATGCATAATTTCATCTTGTTTTTTACTTCTTTCTGCAAATCCAATGGCTCACTGTCTTGTATCCGTGGGTTTGAAATTTTTTTTTCTCCTGTGATGTTTTGTTTTGTTTTAGATTTTTTTGTGTCGTTTTTGATTTGATATTCCGAAATTGTATTTTTCAATATTTTATTTTCCGTGGATAATTCAGTAATTTTCTCCGTAGCACATTTTAATTTTTCCGTGAGTTGAGATATTGTAAGTTTCAAAGAAGTTATTTGATCATCTTCACTGTCTGATAATTGTGGCATACTTTCAGTGGTGATATCTAGCGTAGCATTACAGGCCTGAGACGTTGTAGGCTGGATTGTACTATCGTTAGCATGAGATTTTTCAAATATGGATAAGTCCAGGTATACAGGACTGCTGTTCTTCGTCCCTCGTTGCACTGTGACACCATCAAAGGAGGAACGCACTGGTGTATTAGTATTATCTATTTTTGGCTGATTGCTTTTACATACTATACATTTCCAATCGTCCTTATGTTGTTTTGTCATAGTATTATAAAATCGTACTTCAGGGATATTAGCACAAATAAGGTCGTAAAACTCTTTACATCTACTGCATTGTAAAAACCGCTTATCCTCAATACCTCCCTTACAGCCACTACAAATATTTGTATTAGACATTATTTTGTTACCTTAATACAGAGGAAGAGACCGTCAGCGACAGTTGTTATAGTTATATCACTCGGTCTCGTGGTACAGGGGTGCTCGCGTCGTGTGATGATAGCGATGATTCATCAAGCGGCGATTCTGCGGGTTGTCGTAGGTCATGGACACCAACGGATAGTTAAAATTTTTGAATTGTTTTTGTTTATATCTTCGTAATTTTTGAACTTTTCCAAAAAAATATTACCAAAAATTACTAATCACAGTCTTGTCTTCATGGATTTCACTTTCTAAACTCAAAATTAACACTAATTTCATTATAAATAAATAAAAACTACGTAGCGTTTAGACTTTTGTGTTTGCCTCTTCACGGCTCGGTCGGTCGGTCCTACTTAGTTGTACGTACCTACTTAGTTGGCGCGCCATGTCGGCAATCTTATGCACTTTGCGGATAAACTTAGGGTTCTTTATCTCAAGTTTTTTATACTGAGTCGTACTAAAAGAAAAAACATGTCATTAATTATTTTTGCTAAAGACCATAATACTTCAATTTGGCTGGTGGTTAAAAAGTCACCCCGTATTTATATTTTTTTTAAAAGCCCGGTCCCCGTTATTCGTCCGTTATAGGTAGTGCTTATAGGATTTTCTTCTTAGATTATGGCTCCATTGTTTTCAAAACGATTGATATACTTATCACTTATAGGTAAAATTGTTTTAAAGAATGTCAAAAAAATGTTTTATAAACACGATTGTTGGATATGGCAAAATCATAAAATTTTTGGCATCTGTCAAAGCTTGCCATACACTGATGGCAGCCGGGACCTTCTGTTACCTCCCTGGTGTTGCAGTTGTCCATGGGCAGCGGTGATCACTTACCATCAGGTGACCCGCTTGTTCGTTTGCCGCCCTATAACATAAAAAAAGAAACCAACGGCTTAAAGGTCTTCCGAAACACGAATGAGCTCGATATTTTATGCCACTTATGGTCATATCCAATCCAAGTGCTAACCACGCCCAGTGTAGCTTAACTTGCAAAAGGACTTGTAATGCCTACTCCCGCCGGGCCACCGAGCTCCTCAAAACTATATTGAAATGAAAAACAACTGTTACAGAACCAGGAACATCTGCTCAGAAGCTTGGTCAGAAGCCAACAGCAACCGGGCAAAACCAACGAAATCTACGACTTACGGTGAAACCATGCGATACGGGTGAGAAAATATACCAATGCTCTACTTGTCAACGCCAGTTTAAACTGAAGAATGCTTTTGAAATTCATTTACGAAGTCATACTGGTGAGAAACCATTTGAATGTTGTATTTGTCAATCGCGATTTACTACTAGTAGTATTTTACGAGTTCATTCAAGAGAGCACAGTGGTGAGAAACCTTTTAAATGTAACGCTTGTCAACGTGAGTTTAAACATAAAAAATCTTTTATATTTCATTTACGAAGTCACACTGGTGAGAAACCATTTGAATGTAATGTTTGTCAATTACGATTTATTACTAACAGTCATTTAAAAGTTCATTCAAGAATGCACAGTGGTGAGAAACCTTTTAAATGTGATGCTTGCCAACGTGAGTTTAAATATAAGAATACGTTTACAATTCATTTAAGAAGTCATACTGGTGAAAAACCATTTGAATGTCATATTTGTCAATTGCGATTTATTACTAGCGGTAATTTAAAAGTTCATCTAAGAACGCACACTGGCGAGAAACCTTTTGGATGCAATGTGTGCCAACGACATTTTCAAAGAAAAGCACAATTACAAGAGCACTCACTGACACACACCGATGAGAAACCATTCAAATGTCAGGTATGTCCTAGTAGCTTTAGAAGAATGCATCATTTGCGAAGACATTCAAAAATTCACAGTGGCGAGAAATGCTTTCAGTGTAATATTTGTAAACATCGATTTGTGACAAACACTCAATTAAATATACATTTAAGGAACCATACTGGTGAGAAACCATACGAATGCGATATTTGTAAATGCGTATTCAAATACAAAGACAATATTAAATGTCATTTGATTGAAAATAATGGCAATAATGTTTATGAATGTAAAATTTGTAAATGTAAGTTTCATTACAAGCGTGAAAGTCAATCAAATACATGCAAGCCGTGTCGCCTTCGGAGAAGAAATTGATATTATTACTTTTTAAAACTAAATACCGACTTTCCTCCAAAACCTACACTACCGATTTTAATAAAATTTCTGTGGGGCCACCCTTGGGATATCTCCTTTCCAACAAAAAAAGTATTAACACGATTGGATCATAATCAACGAAGTTATTTGTACATATATATAGTAGTGTAACTTCGTACATATATTTATGTATATACAATGTGGAAGGACAAACCCGTAAAAATCGAACCACGGGCGAAACTAGATCACTTTATTCACTATAGTATAATGAGATTAAAATAATAGTCAAGAAACCAAAAACGAAATTTGACATTCCCATAAATTTTTTTTTTACTGTTATTTTAATTGTATTCTACTTAGGTGATCTAGTAAAGTCTGTGGTTTGATTAATTACAGGTATGTCCCTTCCACGTTGTATATGTATACGGTCGAATTGAGAAACCTCTTATTTTTGAAGTAGGTCAAAAATATTACGCGAAGAAACAAAGCATGAAATAACTGAGAAACCTTGTGAGGCTCGTCTGTAATGTATGCTAAGGTTTTTCGCTCATTTATTAATACTCAAAATAACTGTGTCTGTATGTATGCTAATAACTTTGAGAGTTTTTTTATTAATAACGGGTTAGTTGGTTTGGTCGGGTTATTAAATTTTAAGCATGTATGAGGTTATGCATGCTTAAAACTTCTTTATATTTTCTATTTTTACTTTAGTAGATCTGATCTGATCACGCAAACTTCTAATTTATGAAGGTTTAAACTAATGAGACTGTATTTTTGGGCTACGACCGCATTACTAAAGTTAATGTTCGTTTTTTGATACGAACACCTTTTGCATTATAATTTTCATACTTTTATTTAAACTATCTCTATATGTAATATGAAGTTTGTTTATCAGTAAAGGTTATTGAATTTTCAATATAAATTTTGATATCTAAATAAATGTAGTAACATCGCTTGTATTTTGTTATTAACCGCAACGATTCCTTACAAAGCAAACCACATAGTTTAGAATAAGTTTGATTGAATAAACAAGAAGAATTAAATACGCTTGCTTAAAACATCTTTGTTATATGACTAACAAAGCTAAGGATACAATTTAGAATACGCTTGGAAGAGGGAGAGGTTTATTTATTTATTTACCAACTTTTATTTGATATATTCTCTATATAAATTAGTAAAAATTTATACAGAGAATACATCAAATAAAAGTTGTACAATGGCACTACTTATCTCAAAAGAGATCTCTTCCAGTAGGCCTGTGAGAGGAGATGTTTATGTAAGAGAGGCATTCAGGCGTGTTTATACATAAGATAAAGGAGGAAGCAAAATTAAAATTACATAAAACTACACTATCTGCAAATAAACATACTTATACATACATATATTACACATATATTTAACCCTTTCACCGCGAGACTTTATATCAGTTGCCGTGCCCCCAGCGCGAGGGGTATGAAATCTAAAATAAATACCTACAACCGAAAAGGGATGTGGATACTTAAGTTATGTGCAGTACGAGCGGTTTTTTTTGTCGGTAATATCCGACGCTCGCGGAATGGGCATGACAATGTTTGTCGGATAAATCCGACGTTCGCGGTGAAAGGGTTAAATAAATACATATGTCTTTATATGTGGCAGTTGGATTGTTTGACCCATACTCCGTCTACCCCGATAGGGAAAAGACGTTATAATGTATGTATGTATGTATAAACCCATGCCGTCTTATTGTTAAAACGCAGACTAAATTTTAGAACATAGCTCAAAACCATTAAGGTTGGATCTCATTTGTCAGCACGGAGCACCACTTTTCTATGCTTCTATTCTTTTCAGTCGCTCAGAACCGTCATTTGCCAGAGCGAGAGAGAGCGCAGAATGTTATAGCATGTTATCGCACGGCCGGTGCGACAGCGTTCCGACAAATGAGATCCAACCATTATTTACCCAATGAAGTTGACAGTGACAAAAGCGATGAAATACAGCAAGAGGCGTCTTCTTTTGGATGGAAAATGGTTAAAAATAACCGGCCAGGGGCGTGTCGGGCCTTGCGGAGTGTAGGGTTTCGTAGATGCGAATGCCGACTTTCAGTTCAAGCCCCACAGTTTAACGACTAAAAACGCCTTAAAAACTAATTTTATTGAATTTGTACGAATTAGTCTTCCTTTAACTTCGTTATTACTACTACTATTGCCGTGAATTTTTCACGTGTCTATACAACCGTTTAGCTGATAGAGGGGGGAGGGAGGGACACACAGGGCTCAAACAAAAGCGATTCACTAAATTGAAAAATGGCGTTCACTAAAATACAAGTACAAGTTCTAAAGTAAGTGAGCGTTTTATAATACGACGGAAGAATTTCTAGTGATAAGCCAGACTTATCTGCAATTCTATATGTGAGAGACTGTGTCACACCACCCTGTTTTTTAAGCGCTCGCATTTTTTCTTACAAACCCGTTTGCATTAGTATCGATAGCGGCATAAGCTTCGCGTCTGTTTCTCTACTAACGCGCATCGACGGCGCGATTAAAACGTGGTGTGCACAGCCCTAAAGCTGCCTGTCCATTGAACCGAAGCTAGGTTGTGAACGGTTCGAGGAAGTAATGCGGAGTGGAGTAGCGTAGCGGAACATGTACACTTATGCGGAGCGGATATTTAATGCTGTTCGATTGGTTAATTTTGGCACAGCTCCGCTCTTTTCTCATCGCTTTAGCCGACAGGCAGCCTTAGATGCACACCCGTGAAGATGTTAATAACTTATTACAGGTGACGCTGAGAAACCAGGATGCGAGAAATCATCACTATCTGAAGAAATGCCCGATAAAATCACAAGAAAAAAGAAACAATACAAATGTATTCATTGTGGGAAAATGTTTAATGGAGAATATGCACATATTTTTTTTATTTGCTTAATAAAGTCCTTATTAACCACAGTAAACAAATATGTAAGAATTTATAAAAT
The DNA here is from genome assembly GCA_943193695.1 of Acrobasis suavella. Lineage (NCBI taxonomy): Eukaryota > Metazoa > Arthropoda > Insecta > Lepidoptera > Pyralidae > Acrobasis > Acrobasis suavella. The sequence continues at coordinate 9,948,821 of OW971952.1, read as the reverse complement.
ACCTTAATCAGCGACGAACATGTGATAATTCAAACTTTCAATTAGAAAGAGAAGTCCGATATGTACTGATGACGTCAAAGTCCACATCATCTATACATTTGCCATAGAAAATAGCGTTTTTGCGAGTGAGATAGACATAGTTCCGTAAAATTGTTATATCTCGTTCGTTTTTTAACCAAATCTTATTCTGTTTTCACTGTCAGTAATTTATTTTTGAATATTTATGGATAAACTGATTAGATAACATATATTTTTTTCATGCATATTCCCTATTATAAGGATAGTTTAAATATCCACATAAAAACACACGCGGGTGACCTAAGGCCTTTGCAATGCCATGTGTGTCAACGTCGATTTACCCACGAGACAAATTTAAAAACACACCTATTAACGCATACGAATGAGGACAAGCTGCTTCAATGCAGTTTCTGCGAGCGTCGATTTATTAGGCGCTACAATCTAAACGCTCATTTAAGAACACACGCGACTAAAGAATATGTTGATTATCAATGCAAGATATGTGAACGAACGTTTAGTCGAGCGGACCGTTTCAAAAGCCACTTACACGCACACAAAACTAAAAGCCTAGAGTGCCACATTTGTAAACGTAAATTTACTAAATACGCGCATATGGAAAAACACTTGTTGATCCATACTGGTGAGAAACCTTTTAAATGTCACCTTTGTGATCATAGCTGTAGTAGTAAGGATAAATTGCTGAATCATTTAAAACGCCATAAAGAATTTGAAGGGTTTGTGTGTAAAGTTTGCGGGAAAGAGTACAACTTTAAAAACAATTTGGAAACGCACTTGAGAACACACACTGGCGAGAAACCTTATGAATGTGATATTTGTCATCGTCGCTTTAATCAGCTTCATGGTTTGCGGAAGCATATTGTGGTGGTACACAATTAATATAAGAAAGGATTCTTCAAAATTTACCCTCTAAGGGGGTGAAACGGGGGTCCAAAGTATATATGGACAAATAAGATTAGTTTGACCATTTTAAAGCGTTCCGTCCCTCTCTTTTGATCTGGCAAATGACAGGAACGGGAACAGGGAACCGGGGACAGAGGACAGAGGACAGGGAGAGGGAGAATCCTATAAGAACCATTTTCGACTTTTACGTGGACGAAGTCGCGGGTTAAAGCTAGTACAAAACCTAATGCAACTTTTTAAATGGTGAATTCATTTCCTGCAACTGAACAATTTTTCCTAAGGAACATATTTTTTCTCTCATACAAATTGACTGATCAATTTATGCTAGTTGATATAGAGAGCAAATAAAAAAAAATCGATTCATGTTCCTTCCTAAAGATGTTTACATATCGCGCAAAATAACTTGGCGACTCGGAAGTTAGCTGCAAGTGACAGTGGGGTAACAGCCGCCCGGCGCACCGTCCCCGCGCACTCCTGTATTCGTCTACTGCGCAACTTCCGCGCAAAGTTCAGAGCCGCCAAGTTATTTTGCGCGTACTTTCTATCTTGGATTTCATCTATCATGGACTAATTCACCCATAAAGTAAAACTCCTTGGTATTCAAATTGATGAATATTTAAATTGGAAACCCGAATTACAAGCTGTGGAAAATTATATTAGCAGTTCTTGCTGTGCACTTAGAACTTTACGCGATGAACTGACGACGGACCAACTGAAATCTTTATACTATGCCATGGTAGAATCTAAACTACGTTACAGTATTAAATATTGGGGAGGAAGTTACGATTACAACATAAATAAAGCTTTCGTTGCGCAAAAAAAAGCGATACGTACTATGGTTCGTATATCGAAGAGAGAATCATGTGTAAAACACTTTAAGAGGCTTCAAATTCTAACTGTTCCTTCTCTATATATTTTTGTGCTTTTAGTAGATTTTATTAAAAATAGAGCTTTATTTGAGACGGAAGAGGAAATGTTGTTAAGGGAAAGTACCAGACGAAAAGACGTTCAACAAAAAATTACTCCAACTTTAGAAATTGTTAAACACAATCCGCGATATCAAACAGTAGTCTTATTTAATAAATTGCCAAATCATCTAAAGGTAGTACGATGGCCCCTTGTGTGGGACACTCTGGCGCCGTCTCTTCTCTCGGTCACAGGGTCACAAATATATATTGGCAATAATTATTTATTTGAGCCGTTTAGGGGTTAAACAATTGGGCCGTGGAGACATGTCGCCCGAAAATTTGAAATCACGCGTATCCAGAGGGCTGGCCCTTATCTATCTCAAAAGATAAGCATCGTCATTCAACTTGGTAATGCTGCCAGCCTTCTGGGAACGTTATCACTAGGCAGTGATGATTTGTCAGGGCTTTTTAAATTTTAAGTAATTAAAGTTATTAGTTTAGTTAAAACAATTTCCAACCATTCCAAATAAAATATTTTTTTATTGTATAACATTAATTTAGTAAGGAAATTATTAATCTATAATAAAAGTCAGGACTGGACTACCCTTAGAGGTACCATATTTTATAGTTTAATATCAATATTATCACAGTATATACTTAGTACTAGTACTCACGTACAGAAGTCTTACTGCAAATAAATTCAAAGAAATATCTAATTAATGTGGTTAGCGCTGTTTTAGCTTACGTCAGAACTCACCTCTTCGTTTAGATACCTAGACATCCATTGCAAGCCAGTTTCATTCTTATTACCCTGGACAAATGATTCATATAACTGAATTTCCTACTCAGGAGTGGTAGGCGCGCGCATAGTTTTTTTTTTTCTTTTTTAGCTCTATGTCCCACTACTGGGCAAAAGCCTCCCCTCTATGTTTCCAGACACTTCTGTTGTTAACTTTTCCTTCCCAATTCCTATCAAACAGTCTCAACTCATCCGACCACCTTGTCCTTGGTCTGCCTCTTTTCCTTCTACCGTCTGTCGGAGTCCAGCCAGTGGCAACGTGAACGTGAGCCCACCTTTTCGGTGGCATTCGACAAACGTGACCGTGAAGGTTTGTCAATCTTTTTTCACCGACGATAAAAATGCAATGCACTACACAAACTTCTTGCAATGCACTAGAGAACAGTTTAGGTGACAGAGGATCGCTTTGTTTTACTCCTCGTTGTATTGGAAAGGATGCATAGTAATAATGTAGGTATATTTTCGATATCTAAACGGGGAGTGACAGACTTGATACATGTAGGTATTTATCACTCATGTTTTTTACGTTAATTTTTAACAACACTTCTCTTATTTTTATAAGCTTTCTCTTATTTTACAAGATTTTATTTAGTTTCACATGTCCCGTTGTCTGTCTTTAATCAAATCTTGCACCTGAGTAAAATTTGACCCACTTCACTTCTCGGTTCTCGATTGAGCTGTGCACGCATACGTATATCTCGTGTCAATTCAATATATATAATGATGACAAAGAGCTGATTAGATGATGGAACCGAAAGTCGGCCATAGGAATATTCAACGCCGCAACTCCATCGAATTTGAGCTCGATTGATTCATCTTGAGGAGCACGAGTTCATTGTTTTAGATAAAAACTTGTATTAAACAAACCGGCCAAGTGCGAGTTGAACTCGCGTGGTTCCGTACAATGCTAAAGTCAAATGTTTTTATTATATCACATTTGAAATCCGCACAGTAAGACGCGAGTTAATATTACTAAAAGCGCTGTCTAGTGGTGTTTTAGTGAACTGTATTCCTGTTTATTGTGAACGTATTATATTGAGTTTACTGGACATTGACAGAATTCTTATAGGTTTTCTTGGAATCTACAAGCAATGAATTATATTTTGTAGTTTTTCTTTTCAAAATTTTAGGCTAAAGTTATGAAGATCAGGGTCAATTTTCGTCTTCTTTTATGAGTAAAATCAAAACTTTGAGATCCTTATAACGAGCCCTTTTATTTGATATATGACACGATAAGGTTTGCTAAGTTCTTTCTTTTTTAAGATTCTGACAAATTTCACCTGATTTGGTCCAGTAGAGTCGGAGCAAATTGGCTGTGACAGACGGACAGACTCACGAGTGATCCTTTTAGGGGCCACTTTTTCATTTTTTGTACGGAGCCCTAAAATTAATAAATATTTTTTTTAATTTCTTGTTTAATATATGAAAACTATCACTTAGAATTAGGCATAACTTCAATTTAGTTAATGGCGCAAGTTAACAACCACCTTGCGTCTTCAACTATGACTGTTAGTAAACTACCTACGTTGCTTTTTATTATTTTTGTATTTATTTGAATGCTCTCACCAACATTGTATAAAATGTGTATTACATAATAGTTTTAAGAATTCTCTGTAAGTGAAAATGTAAGATTTTCTTTGAGAAATAAAGATTCTTTAAACAGTTAGCTGTTTTCACTCTTATCTCCATCATAGTCACACCACACCTCATTAGTAATTTTATGATAGTTTCTACCCATATAGCGGTCGAACAATCTTTAAAACAGTTACAAGTCCCAATAAGCTTCGTAACAGCGGTACATTGCGACTGTGTTAGTGTTTGGTTTCTAAGTGTAGTAACAGTTGGTACACAAGGCGACTGCTAAATCACTAGTAACTGTGTGTCGACGCTCTGCTGCGTACACACAACGGTAACATTTTTGTCTACACCTTTTTAACCCTTTCACCGCGAATGTCGGATTTATCCGACAAACAGAGTAGTGCCCATTCCGCGAGTGTCGGATATTTCCGACAAAAAAATGCTCGTATTGCACATAACTTAAGTATCCACATCCCTTTTTGGTTGTAGGTATATATTTTAGATTTATACCCCTCGCGCTGGGGGTACGTCAACTGATATAAAGTCTCGCGGTGAAAGGGATACTTTGCGTACTAGTCACAAACTACTAGTGTACAAACTGGGAATAAAGGGAGTAACTTTGTTTTCACATTATAGACAGTATACGCAAAGTGTAGTAATTTTACATCAATGTTTCGGAACTTTGTAACTTCTTGTAGCTTTATGAAATCCAAAGCTTCTCAAACATATTGTTCTTACAGCTTGTCATATTGAACAACATTAATGTTTGTCCTTTCGGCTGTAAGTATTAAAATATTTTTTTTTTAATCTAGTAAGGTAGCAACTAAGTATACAGGAGTTTTGTTCTTCATTCTGTTTAAACTTCAGAGTATTTGTACTAAATTTTATTTAACTTGCAATGTACCTATATCTTCTTGCTTACTACGGTGGCGCAACGACCCGAATTGGACCTTGGCCTCCGACACTAGATGGCGCCATTTCTAGCGGTCTTGTACCTACATCTTCTATCGATATTTTTTAGGTCAAATCTTGAAAAAATTTTTAACCAGTTAACCTATCCTTACATGATTGAGTTGAAACTTAAGAGTTAATGAGAAGTTTTGATGATGGAGCCGAAATGTGATCATAGGAACCCTGTAATAAAATGACGCAACCCCGTCCAGCTTTGCTTTTTTGAATTTGTTTTGATACATACTTAGGCCTCACAATAAAACCTTACAAAAAAATTCTTATTTTATTTTTAATTACTTTTCTAGAGGGCTTCCACAATGTTTATTTTTCTGGTTGAGCAAAGGTCATCAGCAAAGCATTTTACCTGACGAATGATCATAAATGCGTTTGTTTAGGTATTTAAAATAATGTAAACAATCTTGATATTTCTTATTATTGAAATATACCTACACTTTTTAAATCAATACCTTCGCAAATTACAAATTATTTATTTTAAAGATTATTAATTACGTAATTTATTTGTAATTTGCAAAGGTATTGATTTGTAAAGTGTATATTTCAATGAAAAGACACGTCAAGATTGTTTACATTCTTTTAAATACCTAAACAAACGCACTATAGTACAGTACGTTTCACCTGATACAGCTACGTCACAGGAATCAATTTAGCTCAAAAGGTCAATTAGTTCAAAATTTTCACTTCTTCGTACTCTGCAGTTCGATTCGGCCACGGGAACTAAATGTCGCTAACGTGTTAGATGTTTGGATACCACGAGTGATAGTTTATCCCTGACTTCACCAATTTTCTTCAAGATATGGTATGACCTCCATCTAGTGTCAAGCGCTCTTTGAAAGTCGGTTACAAATGCAACTTAAGGCCTTGCAGTTTTTAAGTAATTCTAAATGTAAATACTTATGTTATCAATATAGTAATTTTAAATGTCATCATCAACATCATCGTCAGCTTTCAGGGACCCACTGTTGGGCATAAGCCTCCTGTCTGCGCAATCTTGTTCTATCCCTTGCCATCGCAAACCAGTTTCTTCCAGCAACCTGCCTGAGATCGTCGACCCACCTAGCTGCCGGACGTCCTACACTACGTATCCTATTTCTGGGATACCATCCGGTGACGACCTTACTCCACCTACCATCGTTCCTTCGAGCCAGGTGTCTCGCCCAGTTCCATTTTAAATGTACTATTTAGACAATGCGTAAAACATATAGCACTTAGGTGCCTTATTTTTAACATATCAGCAGCTATCATTAGGTACTGAACAATAACCACAGCTTTGTTACGGCACTTATTCAGCGCTCCACACGGCGATACAACGAGTGACTTGTATGTGTGTCTGTATGACTTGTAGTGTGAGGTAGATAGGGAATAAAAAGGCAAGAATAAGTAAAACATTACCTTTATTGTACGTATCTTATTACTATTATAACAATACAAAGCCGTTAGTTAACAAGTTTGGTATTTTTAAAATGCTATTTAAATATCACAGGGCAAATCTGAAACAAATAAAATATTAAATTTTTAGATTTTTTTTCTTGGAGGAAATTATTCAGTAGTGGCCGAGTCCGCGAGCGCCGCCCCCGTAGGATTTTCGGGATGAAAACTACCCTATGTTCTTTCCTAGGTCTCAAATTTGTTAATCTAATCATCTGATAACTCAAGTTGAATACCACACTACTACAATTTTGGAATTATATTAGGTTGGGGAAAAAGTCTTTTCGCATATAGTATGTATGAACTTGTAATAAAACCACTTTGGCTATACTATTTGTACCTGGCTGGTTTTGGTATCATTTAAAAGTTTAAATTTTAAAGAAGATAATTCCAAATTCAAATTAGGAAAATGCGTGATTTTCATTTGTTTTTCTTACCGTCAAGATAAGTGAATCTAATGAAGAAATTAGATACATTTTAAAATTTTACTACCAAAAAGGTAAAAATGCAACGCAAGCCGCGAAAAAATTTGCGATGTTTATGGACCTAGTGCAGTGTCTGTGAGAGTAGCACAAATTTGGCTTAAGCGTTTTCAATCCGGAAATTTTGATGTCAAAGATGCATGTCGCTCTGGTCGCCTTGTTACGGATAAAATGGATGCTATTTTTGAAAAAGTGGAGCAAGATCGGCATATCAGTAGTTACGACGTAGTTGAAGAACTGGGAATTGAACACAAAACAGGATTGGCGCATTTGAAAAAAAAATTGTACACAACAAAGCTCGATATTTGGGTACCTCACGAGCTCTCTGAAAGAAACCTAATGAACCGTGTACTCATTTGTGATTCTTTATTACGACGTAATGAGACCGAACCATTTTTGAAGAAATTGATAACTGGTGATGAAAAGTGGATCAAGTACGACAAGAACGTGCGAAAAAGGTCATGGTCAAAGGCCGGTCAGGCTTCACAGACTGTGCAAAACCCGGGTTAACTCGCAACAAGGTGATGCTGTGTGTGTGGTGGGATTGGAAGGGCATTATTTATTATGAGCTGTTAGACCATCGATTCAGAACTCTACTGCGAACTGATAAGATTCAAACAAGAAGTTGAAAGAAATCGGCCGGATTAATCAACAGAAGGGGTGTGGTTTTTCATCATGATAACGCTAGACCTCACACATCTTTAACCACTCAGCAAAAATTAAGAGAGTTTGGCTGGGAGGTGTTAATGCATCCGCCGTATAGTCCTGACCTGGCACCTTCAGATTTCCACCTGTTTCGGTCTCTTTAGAATTCAGTGTCAGGTTCAGGTTAACATCACGAGAGGACTGCCAAAACTACTTGACGCAGTTTTTTGTTCAGAAGCCCCAAAATTTCTATAGCAATGGGATCATGTCCCTACCTATAAGATGGCAAAAAGTTATCGAACAAAATGGTACCTACATACTTTAGTTAAATGTAAATAAACTATATTAAAAAATGTTTTGAATTTTCATATAAAATGCGAAAAGACTTTCCCCAACCTATTATTTCCTTGTGGCAAAAAAAAAAGAATTACGTATTTAAAATAATTTTAATATAAAATTATATATTATTTCGAGCATATTAATGCTATAAGATATTCAAAACTAAAAACGGACTTCATCCCCAAACTACACAAACGATTTTGATAAATTTCCTAAGGGACCTGACAAGTATGCCCTTTCAAACAAAAAAGAATTTTCCAAATCGGTCCAGGCGTCTTCGAATAATCGGTGAACATACATAAAAGATACCGACCATTCGGTATTTGACTCGATTATTTTACTTATTAATATCAAAAAGTAACATGATACGACACCGAAAACATAAATAATAATTTTACTCCGCTCAAAATAAGGAACTTATAAGCCTTTCGAATCCGGTGGAAGGGGAAACTGTCAAATACCAGAAAAAGGATGCACATACACCCGCGTTACGTCAGTCATTAGGTGTCACGCTTACGAAAGAGAAAGCGAGATGTCCCAACCACGTCCACTCTTAAATTTAAAATGGTAATTGCGGCCTCATTTAATAACCAATTTACTTTCTATTTTCAGAAAACGGCTTCTTGTTAGTGTTATTCGTATAAAATATTGTCCAAACACAAACTCAGTCAAATAGCCTATTGATAACATCCTCCTTATTGGAAGTGTGTTAAAAATAAAAAATATTTCTCACCTTCTGTTACTTTTTCATATTATCCTGTTCCTTCCTGAGACATTTCTCTATTCTGTAGCGAGTTAAACCTCTATTTTCTTTATTTTTAAGCTATTCCATAGCTTCTATCGCGGGCCTTGAGCGCGGGGACCGAATCCAGAAATTCCGTAACGAAAAAACCTCATGCTCCCCACTCCGACGGGCACGGAGGTGTGTGTGTGTGAAATAATTATAATTGCATAAGTTGATACAAAATGCTATGCAATAGCTTAACCGCGGCAGTCCCCGAGTGCCACACGTCTTTTTTTCTGCTACCATCTTTTAGAGTGACATTATCGAGGTTGATAAATAACTAGCGGCCCGGCCCGGCTTCACACATACATATAAAGCTTCCTCTTGAATCACTCTTTCAATTAATGAAAACCGTATTATAATCCGTTGCGTAGATTAAGATCTGAACGTACATACAGAGGAACAAACTGCGGGAAGCGACTTTCTTTTAATCCATATCGATAGTATTTTCCTTGTTAGTCCATGTATGTAAAAATCGTTGATTTTGAACTTTATCTAAGCGTCATACGGCTTAATTCTGTGTAGCAACTCGCTTGTCGCGGTGCAAGGTAAATCTTATTTCTATCTTTATTATTATATCACAGAAGTATTCTTTTAAGACACTGCTACGATCTGGCCAGGCACATCATAAATTATTAACTAAACTTTCTCCATACCATCCTTATTAGTATTTTTTTAAAATCTTTATTTCTAATATTTTTTTTATCTTTAATTCTGACGCATCGTTTGACCATAGCTTTTTACGTCAGTTTCTTGTGATAAGCATGTTTCTTTATTTTAAGCTCCGTGCCTACATGACACAAGGGGATGTTAAGAAGTAATGCCACTGCATTTGTTTAGCTATCATATGCGTTTAATCGGTTTTTTCGTGAAGAAAGTAACTAACTTTAAACTTTTTTGACAAAGTAAACATTCTCCCCGCTCTGGAGTGGTTCCTTAACTTTCACTAATTCAATGACCCTTCTTTTTTTAACTGAAACCGACGCCGGTTGCTCACCTTTTGAAGAAACTTTTCGACTACTTTCTTGTAAACTATTTGTAATACTAGTCTCAGGTTGTATATCTGTAGATATAGCATTACTTTCGCATTCCATAATAGCATCGTCTAGCCACATTTCATCTAGATACTCTTCTTCTTCCAAAGACATTTCTTCTCCATCTTTCTCTTGTGTTTCTTTCGTTTCTTCTCGAAGTTTCTCTACGTCGGAGGATTTAAGTTTACTTATACCGCTATGATCGACTTCGATTTCGTCGCTTGCTTGTAATACATTAGGTTTTGTTATATCTTCTTGGATCCTTAAAGAATGTTTTTTCCTTCCTCTCCTATTCTCTGTTACAGCTGTAAAGTAAAAACAAGAATTATTTAAGATCCCCCGATTGTCAAGAACACCATCTAGTGATTGAGTAGCGGGAGTACAACTACCGAAGTCGTATCGGTAGTTCCGCTACTCATCATTAGATGGATATCCGTAGCGCCATCTATTATTTGCTAGAGAAAGCTCTGACTTTCAAGCGTTTGTCCCCAATAACTTTTGAACGATTCAACCGATTTTCATCATACAAAGCTCAGAACCACCGAGGGGGAACCTGAATTCACGTAAAAAAAAAGCATCGAATCCGGTCCATTCGTTCGAGCGCTACAATGCTACAGACAGACACACAGACAGGTTGGCAGACATTAGCGCCAAACTTAGAACACCCCTCTTTTTAGTGGGGGGTTCTAAAATCCGGACTGAGATATTCTGACGAAAGGTGATGTAAGGAGTAACCGGAGAGCATGCAAGAAAAGAGTAATAAGGGTTTACGAAGCAAATGTCGCGACAGAGACTTAAAATAAAATTTCGATTTTCAAAGCAAAATCATTTATTAAAGTTATACAAAAAAAAAACAGTAAGTCCCTGTCGCGACATTTTGTGAAAGAGACATTATGCGAAGGAGACATTCTACAAAAGAGATTTCTGCGAGAGGCATTATGAGAAAGAGATGTTTTACGACTAGGGGACATTTTGCGAAAGAAAAGTATTGCGCATGAGCCGTTAAAAATCTTAGCTGATCATGACGTCACGCGAAATTTAAATGCACTGTATCTTCGTGATTATTTGCTAAACAGAGAACAGAAAAATAAGAATACCATACTTTTTAATAATTTATGTAATGAGACAATAGTATTTTATACAACAGTTGCATAAGGAGGGTTAAAAAATGTGAGTGGCGCAGGTTACGATGCGAGCCTTGGCGAGCATCGTAAATTGACGCCATCGAGCATTTTTTGACTACTTATACAACGTTGCATACAATACTTTTTCTACGACTACATTTACTAAAATAAATACAAAAATAAACAAAGAAAAGTACGAATATGTTTGGTAGATACTAGGTATCTATAGAAGACTTAATTTTTTTTTATTGACGTCTTCCTAGTGACTAAAAGTGTCATTTTTGAAACATGGAGTCACTTAAACGAATGTTTTTCATACAAAAAACCGTTTGTTCAGTGACTCCACGTTTGAAAAATGGCACCATATGTTAAAATAACGATTTTATTATGTTGTCAGTATGGTAGATTAAAGAAAAAAGTTATAGGTCTATGGCTAGGAGTATCGTTTTGGCGAAATAACGACACATGTACTATTATATTAGGAATATACTATAGACTTTTCCAGAAAAGTCTATGTTCTTATATTAGTGTTCGGGACCATTTAAAAGACAGATAACAGTACAAGAGTAGAAAAAAAAACGTACTTATTGAACAAATAGACGATACTTACGGGTTTCCACAGGTTTTTTCCTTGTATTTTCATTTTCCTGTAAGTCGTAGGTAGACTTTCGCTTTCTAGTGCATTGTGCCTCCTCTCCGGAAAGGATTCTCTTTTGTTTCCATTCTTTTACTGCAACTGAGCCAATGTCTTGTCTGAACACTTTTGGGAGGACATGCGCCTAAAATAAAATAAATAAGCATGGCATATTAGAACATGACTATAATTATAAATACAAGGTAAACTTCTAGTCATTGGACGCTAACAGTCATTGGAAAAAACCCAACAGAATCTTGTTTGGCAACTGCACGACTCCCGTGGCGTAGTGGTCACCATGCTTGTACGCCACCCAGAGGTCCCGGGTTCGATCCCCGGTCAGGGCAAGTTGGAAAATGGCCTTTTTCAAATTGTCCTGGGTCTTGGATGTTTATCTATATATGTATTTGTTATAAATTATAGTATCGTTGAGCTAGTATCCCATAACACAAGTCTCGAACTTACTTTGGGGCTAGCTCAATCAGTGTAATTTGTCCCTATATATTTATATTTATATTTAACTGCAGAAGATAGCTTTTATACTCTGTAGCTGTAGTGTTTCCGTATTAAAAGCCACCTTATTAGATAAGGATTCATTGTGTTTTGTCCAATGACTGGAAGTTTACCCTAAGTATAAGGTGTTTTTTTTACAACTAACCAAATTTTTTTTGGAAGTTGTTGTTGCTGGCAGAGGTGGCGGGCGCGCGAGCGGGAGCGGGGGCGAGGGCGGAGGCGGCAAGTCCACGAACGGGTCCACCACATTTGCGAATTCTGGCTCCTCTAGCTTTATCTCGTCCACATCCAAGTCTAATAACGTGCTGAAATAAATATAACGTTACTTTGAATAGGCTTGCTTGTTGAAAAGTATTAATTACTATTAAAATGTATATTTTTTTTAATTATTAATTACACGGAAATAAATAGTGTAAATTTTTGAATTTGAATGATTAAAAGTTTACTTTTTATAAATAGGTGAAAACCCTGTCAGCCATAGTTAGCCATTAGTCTTAAGATTATCTGTGTTAAGTCATGACATACAGGTCGAAAACAAACATTTGCCACTTATTTGACAAATTGATACGAGTCTAGTAGTCATCTTTATCTGTCAATATCAATCCACAGACCTCTCCCATTCTTTCTTATCGAGTTTTGAGGGTTCCGTACCCGAAGAGTAAAAATTGGAGCCTATCACTAAGACTCTGCTGTCCGTCTGTCTGTCAGTCACCAGGCTGTACCTCATGAACCGTGATAGTTGAAATGTATTTCTGTTGCCGCTATAAAAACAAATACTAAAAAGAGAGTAAAATAAATATTTAAGTGGGGCTTTCATATAACAAACGTGATTTTTTTATAGATAATGGTACGGAACTCTTCGTGCGCGAGTCCGACTCGCACTTGGCCGCTTTTTTAATAGCTAACACTGGTGTCAGATTCTTTAAGGCGGCCCTTCCCGTCCGCTCTATCGTCAACGCGAGCATAGTTGGAAAATCTTGTTGTTTCATCAAAGGCGATGCTAGAAAAAGAGACAAAGCAAAAAGAGAGAGATAGCGCCTGAGTTTTAGTATTATTTATTAAGTATCCATTGAATGAATATTAACTATTCATAGAGTGCGCTCTTTCAGGTTATTACCTGGAACAAGTTTTATGAAATTTCCTTACATTTGCCAAACATCCTGCCAGGTGGTTAAAAAGCCTTCAAATGTCAAGTGTGCGAAATAAATGTTTTTTATTTAAAATTGTCATTACATTAACTGGGAGGCTAATATTAAAGTTTTTTTTTACTACTTTATTAACGGTCGAAGTTTAGGTAAAATTTGTGCAACAAAGCAGATTTTTGGAGGCTTATATTATACACTTATATTGAATTTGTTTTTACAAATTTCAATTTTTTATTTCGATAGAAACCCAGAAATAAGATACCTTTTTTTGTTCAAAAGTTTTCAAGAAAGGTCAGTTACAACGCCATAATCACGTACGAGCGTTTGAATAAAAGGTAAGACGGGTTGGCCGCTCTTAAGGCGGACCTTCCCGGCGGCTCTGTCGTCAACGCGAGCATAGTTTGAAAAGCTTGTTATTTCATCCAGGGCAATGCTAGAAAAAGAAGCAAAGCAAAAAGGGAGAGATAGCGCCCGAGGGCTCAGTTTACATTCCATTGAATGAAGATATTATGATTATTAACTATCCATTAAACGAATATTCACTTTTCATTGGGTACGGAAATTTCATAAAACTTCCAGGTGATACGTGTTTTTCAGTAAGCCTTACTAGTGTGTGAAATAAATGGTTTTTATTTAAAATTTTCATTACATTTGCAAGGTTTTTATCGAAATATTTTTTTACCTTTACAATTTATGAGTACTTTATAAACGGTCGAAGTTCATGTAAAATTTGTGCAAAAAAGCAGATATTTGGAGGCTTATACTGACTTTGTTTCTTCAAATTTTAATTTTTTATTACGATAGAAACCTAGAAATAGCGCACAAGATACCTGTTAGTTAAAACAATTTCAATAAAGATCAGTTCCAACGTCATAATCACGTACGAGCGTTTGTATGAAAAGTAAGACGGGAAGGCCGCTCTTAAGCCTCCTAAAGGCATGACGTAGCTCAATGATCGTCGTCATTACACACTAGTAAACTAAAGTACAGGTTTCCTCACGATGTTTTCCTTCACCGGAAGCAAGTGGTGGTTGAAAATGACCGGACACGAGTACAAACTCAGAAATACACCGTACAAGACATATATTGGTAGTGACGATCCAACTTGTGCCTCACAGACGCCCAGCCAGCCTAAACCGCTTGGTCACCATTGTTTAACGCCTCTCCCCCTAAAAGCTGTAACAATTCAAGGACAACATACCTATTTTCCTTTGCTTCTGCGGCCAGTAAATTTAATTTCTCTTTTATTGCTTCCAACACACTCTTCACTTCAGCCTGAAAAAAAAAAAATTATCAAATACACGTGAAACAAGTTAAATTCAAGATATTTTTTTAAACATTTTTTTTCAAAAACAACCTAAACAACAATGAACAAAACAGCTTACAAGTGCTCCTCAAGATGAATCAATTAAGCCCAAACTCGGTGGGGTTCTGTTGTTTTATTACAGAGATGCCATGGCTACCTTCCGGCTTTATAATGAGATCAGGTCATTGATACCATAATATTGCACGACCTCCGTGACGTAGTGGTCACCATGCTAGTGGTCACCAGGTTCGATCCTCGGTCAGGGCAAGTTGGAAAATGGCCTTTTTCAAATTGTCCTGGGTGTTGGGTGTTTATCTATATATTTATTTGTTGTTATAAAATATAGTATCGTTGAGTTAGTATCGCATAACACGTCTCAAAATTACTTTGGGGCTAGCTCGATCTGCGTTATTTGTCCCTATATATTTATTGCATTGTCACCCATGACCAAACTTATACAAGTACATGGAGTTTCAGCTAAATAATGGTAAGTGGTTCTAATTTAGCTTGCAAGATCTGATTAGATACAAACAATAGGACAGGTGATACTAAATGAAACTGGTACGGGGGCCCAAACTCACTTCTCTTTAAATCTCAGGGCTGGTTTTTTAATATATACTCTGGCATATATTTTGATACTTTCTGGAAACAGTCAGACCGATCGGACTTTCCAAACATCCTGCCAGGCACTTGTACGCGTGTTTTAGACGTTTGTGCATCTGGCAGGATGTTTGGCAAGACCGATCGGTCTGGCTGGGTCACAGGCACTTCATAGAAGCAGAGTATCATTTCTGCTTGCTACTACAACAAATGAAACTATCATCCGTGCACACGACAATGTGTGTGTGTTCGCCCTCCAACTCCAACACTCGGGGGAGTGGTGCGGGGACGGGGGACGTGGAACGAGGACGCATATTGTGCGGGACCCTATTCTGTGGCTGTGTAGTAAGATAAGATAAAATTTCTTGATTGCACCAACTAAGCATGACAATAATCAAAAGTACATTTATGTCTAGTAGGTACAAAGGCGTGCTTATCACTAAAGCGATTTCTTCCAGCCAACCTTTGGGTAAAGAAAACTATAATAGATGTGGAGGAGTTGGCGCAGTTGAGTATTACAGTGTACCAATAAATAAATAATAGGAGTAGGAACAATAAAGTAAAAGAAATACATAAACCATAAAATTTGTACGAACATTTAAAAAAATAAAAGTAAATGTAGTAGTAAAGGTGACCACTCACGAATGGTTTCCGCGGCGGCACCCTCAGCATGTAGTGCTGAGGGTGCACCATCCTCATCTCGCACGAGCTGCACAGGTCGAAGTTCTCGCACTGCACGCACGTGTATCTGAAACTGTGGAAAACGCATTATTATACACCTAGACTTTTATAACCACCATAGCAGAGTGCGACAAATAAAATACTTTATCTTATATGATAACTTTCATCATCACAAGAGCAAAAGAGAAATATGTACTTACTCAATGATTTCCTTTGAGCAACTATCACACCAATACTCCGACGCTTCACGTTTGGTACTTGAATTATCAGCAACTTCATCTAAAAACAATGAATACGTTGTTAAAGAAATAGGTACAATTTTTGACTGCCTCCGTAGTCCAGTGGTCAAGGCGTCCGCCTTGTGACCCGGAGGTCATGGGTTCGATTCCTACTGGGAAGCATACTTTGTGAAAAGTTGTTTCCAGTCTGGATAGGATATTGCAGGCTTGAATCACCTGATTATCCGAAAAGAAAGATGATTCCGTGTTTCGGAAGGCACGTAAAACTGTGGGTCCCGAACGCCACCTAGCGTTTGATCATCAAACTATCCAAGGATTGGTTCCTGGTTTGCCCTTTGGGTTGTGGAGGTCAGACGACAGTCGCTCTGTGTAAAAACCAGTAACCTCTTCAAATCTCCTTGGTTAGGTAGCGGACCCCGGGCTCTGAAGCGTTACTGCTGAGGATGCAACCGGGAATACGCTCGGATGGTGATGATGACGTTGTTAAAGAAATAGGTACAATCTCTTCCTTTTTTTACCCATTATATAGAGGGACTATTTCAACACCAGCAATTTTTTTGCAGCCAGTCTGTCGATAATACTGAACTACTTTCCATAAAAAAAAATTAATGAAAAACGAAAAAAATATTCTGCTTCCCCATACAAATCAGCAATCGGCCAAACGGATTTTGTACGGGAGGATTTAAACAAAAAATCTAATATATATATTATAATATTCCTACCAAGGGTTGCCAAGTTGCCAAGGGAGCAGTTACCACGCACACTGGAAAATAAACTTAGTAGCTATCTACATACAGCACAATATTGAATCTCGAGTACGGTCCTTTAGGTTAATTTAAAATAAACCTTAATACCTTTTGTTCTTATAGTCGTCTCTGTTATATCTTTCCTAGGACTTCGTGTCTTAACTTTCGTAAGATTGTCTGTTTCAATATCCAAGGCCAAAGGTGGTATTTCTGTGAAAAAACAAAAAATCTGTGCACAATTTGTTTGACACGGCAGAAGTGGCGGCCTCGTTTGAAATAGTTTAATCGTAAATGTGGTGATATATACATATATAACTTTTGTGCTCGACGGACAGAGATAGTGACAGCTAAAGTGTAGTGTATATACAGTGATAGATATAGATACAATGCGACAAATGTAACTTGAACAAAAATAGCGGACTTCAATGCATTTTTTTACAAATTCCCGACTTGTAAATTGAACCAAAATGGCGCTTGTCGGCGCATTATTTGTACCTGCAAGTCCGCCATTTTGTTCAACTTATTTGTGTCGCATTGGAAGTACCTACCTAGCTGATTGTACATATAAGAATTGAGTTTAATAAAGTTATCGATTTTTGCCTTTAAATTCACTCGCATAGAGTAGTAAACACGCCTCAATAAATAATCACTTGCATACACGAATTAATAATATAGGTTAGTAAATAGCTCAGTTAAGAGTCAGTACATAGTAAACAAATAGATTTTAAGTAAGAGCTATCACACAGTGTACAGAGTATAAAGAATACAGAGTTTTTTTAATAGATAGGATTTCTTGTTCGAATAGATGATGGCAAATAAAGTAAATAGATAATATAATCTTGTCAGATTATGTACTATTGTTATAAGATAATAAGTTACATAGTTTTAGCTAATAATATAATAAGTTATAGATATTGTAACACACTCAGCAGTGTTCTTTTAATAGTGTCAGAACTAGTCCGAAATAAAGATTAAAGCGAAATAGCGTTTGTAACCGAACACCACGAATTAAATGCCGAAGAGACCGGCGCGCAAGCGCAATGCAAATCAGACAGCCGATACAAAAGCAGTGTAAAACAGTCAGATGATCTACATCAAGCACAGAAGATTTCGAAGAAAGGCCTTGTGTGAGCCATCGCGGTCGTGAATAGCGGCGTTTGTGGTAGATTCGTTCGGTTTTAGACGGTGGCCTAGCTCGTCTCGTCAATAGTCAACCGTTGTTTCATATATTGGACTTTCTACTTCGTTGTTTCGATGTGTACTACACCGTTTTTTCAACCTGTACTACTCCGTTTCTTCGATACTCTGAGCTAGCCAGTACACAATAGGTACATTGTCCTTCAAGAACCAGCGGCCCGTCCGTTTAATGTGGTTGGACCGTCACAACTTTAATAATGATTATGCTTTGAAAAACGAAATTTTATTCTAAGTCCCTGTCGCGACATTTTGCGCAAGAGACATAGTGCGAAAAGAGACATCTGCGAAAGATGCATTCTGCGAAATATGCATTCTGCGAAAGAGACATTCTGCGGAAGAGATATATGAGAAAGAGACTTTTACGACTAGGGGGCATTTTGTGTGATTCCACCACCAGTTAGTTCATGCAAACTATTGCCGGCCGGCGCCCACCCACTACTGTCAGTCCCAGCATACCTGCCACCAACAGCCCGTGTGCACCCTCCACCAACAACCGATGCATTCTCCCTCCATGCTGCTGCATCCGCTGCGGCTGCAGCAACATCGGACACCGCATACGCGACACGTGTTTCGCCTCTCCACGAGGCATCCTCAGGCACCAAACTAGTTGTTGATCGTTCGACCTTGTTGGTGGCAGTTATGCTGGGACTAACGGTAGTGGGTGGGCGCCGACCGGCAATAATTTCCATCATGGTATAATAAAACAAGGTATTCTCTTCCCGAGTTGGAACAAGAATACGTCACGATTAGTGTTGCCACTGATTGTTCTTTTCAGTAAATTTAACTCTTCAAGCACCGATTGGCCCGATCGGGTCAAAAGAACAATTAAATTCAATTGTGTCTGCGATTTATGTGCTTGAAGGATTAAGGACTTTCTCAATTAGTTCATAAATATTAAATAAAATATTAACCAACGTAGCTATTCAGTATCTCGTGTAAAAATATTATTAATTCGTAATTGTTATTTCAACTTCAAAAATGCATTTTTCTCAGGTGATTCAATTACACACAGTGATAAGACATCCAATTGTCAAGTGTCATACTGACAGTCAGCCCTTTCAACGTTATCGTTGTCTCGCTCACACATATAGCGCTATTTCGTTCGGTGAAGAAATTACTGTGGTTTCCAAACTTAAAAATTATAAATTAAAAATTACTATTTACCAGATCTAAATTTTTGTAAATAGTGGAATGATAATTTTAATTCTATTTTTTAATATATTCCCAGCAGTGGTCATTCCGAAACGACAAACAGGGCAAATTAAATAAAATGACAAAAAGTTGTAAGTACCTACTAACTGTTTTTTATCTATCGTCTTTTTCCCCATTATTAAAGTTTGAGAACCGTTACACAACTGATGACGTATTCTTGTTCCAATTACGTCATCTGCTGTCACGGGAAGAGAATACCAGACGAAGTATATTATTATACCATGGTTTGCATAAACTAACTGGTGGCGGAATCGCACAAAGTAATTCAAGTCACATAATCCGCTATTTTCCAACAAGTCAAATCAGATACTTTTTTCTAAACGTCGAAACAAACATCTTCTATGGGATTTGTATGAAATACAGGCAGATGACGTCTCTTGGAGTCAAATAGCGCTCTTATTATCAGTTTTTCTGCAATAATAAATCTAAAATTACGTGTTATTGAAATGGAAATGTTCAATAACAAGTGACATTATTTTGCGACTTTTTTTTTCTTTAACAGTACAAAATAATTTATTTTTGACCCAGGAAAATACCTAATTATTGTTTTCTACTCAGCCGTCACCACACGGTTAAAACTCACCATCAATATAATCGGCATCGTCGTCGACACAAATCTGTTGCGAGTGTTGCCAGGAAAATTGCACCTCCTCCGTGTCTGCGTCACCTGCACGAAGAATAGTCAGATAAAGTACAAATTGCACAGATTGAAATAGCCCCGAAGTAGTCTGAGTTGCTCCTACAAGGATCGGACAGGGTTTTTGTTACATATTGTTTAGGCTGTCTTTTTACCCACCAGGAAAACTTTTAAAGCAAGTTCAGTCCATGAGTGTACTGAACTACTTTGTATAAAAAACTTATTAAAATTCGATAAAAAATTTCATCCTCCCATACAAAATCCGTTTGGCCGAGCGCTCTGATTTGTAAGGGAAGCCGATATTTTTTGTCGTGTTTCGTTGTTTTTATGGAAAGTACTTCAGTATCATAGACAGGACTCGCTCCCAAAATTCAGCTCCTCTAAGTTCAGATACCAGTTCAGATTACCACGGAGGTCGTCAAAAACATTGAAACTTGTTGAAATTAACAACTACAACGGAGTGGGTGGCATAGACTAAATTAAAGTAAAAATAGATAAATTCTTCAACATTTTATGCCAAAAGACGAGACAATTTAAAGTGGAGTAAATTATTTCGAAAAAATATATAAAAACGTTGTAAAAAACGACCTCGGATGTATTTAAGTGCCAAGCCATTTTCGTGAAGTTTCTTTAAACGTGGTGACACAAGACAGTAAAAATAGAAATTAAGTTTACCTTGTTGTGCGTCATCATCTGGCGGAGGAGGCGTTATACATATGCCCTCCGCTGCATCGTCATGCTTTTCTCCAAGCGAATCTGTAATTATAACAAACATAAATCTTATGCATAACACGGACGGTAAAAAAATAACCTGCCAAGTGCCAGTCGAACTCGCGCACGAAGGGTTCCGTGCTATTATCTACAAAAAGTCACGTTTATTGTATGAGAGCCCCACTTAAATATTTATTTTATAATGTATTTGTTGTTATAACGGCAACAGCAATAGATCATCTGTGAAAATTTCAACTGTCTAGCTACCATGGTTCATGCGATACAGCCTGGTGGCAGATAGACAGATGGACAGCGGAGTCTTAGTAACAGAAATGCAAAAAAAAAAAATTTAAAAGAAAGCAGATTTATAATGATATATAATTGTAATTGAAACTACTCGTACATGGTTCTGCTAATTAGAACAAAAGTTGGTTTCTTCCTAAACCAATAAAGTTCTAACCAATTTTTTTTTCTCAGTGTACTACCACTAGTCGGATTAGTGTTCCTCAATTTATCTATACTGATGATGTAATAATTTTTGAGCATTTTTATTTTCGGAAACTTTTTTTTTTAACCTTAATTTAATTTGGACATTAGTGGTGTATCGTTAAATTTTGCTAACCTGCAGATACGGTGTCAAGGTCTGCTCGTGTAGAACTCTGAGATTGACGAGCTTTTGCAAAGTAATTGTCCCTCCTTTTGACATAATCTGTAACGAGAAACACTTAAGTTTAAAAAAACTAAAACCTTATTATGGAAAAAGTTTACTGAAAAGTACGAGCAGTATTTATAATTCAAGCTGCGCCTGCGGTGTTATACGCGCTTAAAGTAGCCTATGTGTTAATTTAGGGTGTCAGCTTCCTACATACTAAATTTAATCGAAATTGGTCCAGCCGTTTGCTAGTGAAGAAGTAACAAACATACACACACACACACTCACAAACTTTCGCTTAGTGTGATACGGTCACGGAAAGAGAAGCAGCTGATACATTTAGTTTTCTAGTTTGCGAGTTTGGATGTTTGTTCCTCAATCACACAAAAGCGGCTAAACCTCAGATGCTGAACCGATAGAAAAAAATTAAATTGGTCAACAAATAGGATACTTTTCTTCCTCGGCAAAATATTTGGTTGCCATGAAAATCAAAGTGACACAAAACTTAAGGCGACTTTTCCCCTTTGATCATGCGGGTAACACCAAGAGACGAATAAAAGCGTGACGTGGACAAGCAGCTCCGGATCTAGAGAGGGATCTAGAAAGCGCCCGTCCTATATTGATCAGTTTGGCAATCCTTGGGAGAGGCCTATGTCCAGCAGTGGACGTTATGCAGCTGAAATGATGATATTTATGAACAACCAACCTGTCAAATCTAGTTTGCTTTGATCTTTGATATACGTGTGATCTGCGTGTTGCGGCGGACATGCTTTTGTCTGTCTATCTGTAACAATAGTGATGACAATTAATCGCAAGTCATACTTCAAAGAAATCGTACCTGTAATGTAAGACCCTCTCACCGCGAACGTCTGATTTATCCAACAAACATTTTCGGGCCTATTTCGCGAGCGTCGGATATATCCGACAAAAAAACCACTGCTCATAACCACATCCCTTTTTGGTTGTAGATGTAGGTATTTATTTTCGATTCACTATGCCTCGCGCTGGGGGCACGACATCTGATATTATGTCTCGCGGAGAAAGGGTGAAGACAAGAAATGAAATAGACATTTTTATTAACCCATGACACAATATCTCGAAAACGTCAGTTTTCAAACAAAAAAAGAACCACATCATAATCGGTCCATTCGTTTATTAGCGATACAGACATACTGACACTTCAAACGTATAACATCCCTCGTTTACGTTGGGGCTTAAAAAGGGGTCTTATAAATTTAACTTAATAAGTTAAATTATTAAGATCTCTTTTTATAAGATCCCTCTTTATAAGTTTAACTATTAAGACCCGTCTTTATAAGTTTAACTATTAAGACAGGTCTTTATAAGTTTAACTTATAAGACCGTCTTTATAAGTTTAACTATTAATACTCCTCTTTATAATTTAACTATTCAGACCCCTCTTTATAAGTTTTTAATAGTTAAACTTATAAGACCCTCTTCATAAGTTTAACTAAAAGTCCCTCTAATTTTACAACTAATAAGACCCCTCTTCATAAGTTTAACTAATAAGCCCCTTTTTATAAATTTAACA
Organism: Acrobasis suavella; assembly: GCA_943193695.1. NCBI lineage: Eukaryota > Metazoa > Arthropoda > Insecta > Lepidoptera > Pyralidae > Acrobasis > Acrobasis suavella. The sequence continues at coordinate 9,925,967 of OW971952.1, read as the reverse complement.
CCCCTCTTTATAAGTTTAATTATTAAGACCCCTCTTAATAAGTTTAACTTATAAGACCGTCTGAGTGTGGCATCGTAGCTCCCAAACAGAAAGACCTTTTACGTGACTTAGACGTTTTTTACGTGAAAACAAGTTTCCTTGCGGTAATTTTTAGCAATGTTTGATAAAAATCAGTCTCAGGTTTTTTTAATCTGCCTAGCAAATAAACTTGTTGCGTAGGGCGTTAAAATTAAGTTCTGAAGTCTAGAACTGCTTTAAGGGTGAATTATACTCATATCAATGGTACAGAACATCGTTCTCTAAGGAAGACAGCAAAAAACGAAATATTAAAAAAAAATGACTTTAAAATAATTAAGAAAAGTTGTTCAATATCATGACCTGAATCCACATTTTCAATATATTTTGTTAGACGTCATTAATTATTTTCTGAAATTATTGAGGAGAGAAGGGTACGTTCCTGTGTAACGATTAAACACAGTCTTGCAATATTTGTTGGTGGTAAATAGTTACACTATTTAAAAAAAAAACAAATAGGTAAACACTTCTTAAAAAAATGTATCTATATATTTTTTTTATTCGTTTGATAACTGCCTAACTTTTTTCCAACCTGGATATGACAGACCAAGAAATGAGGATTACTAAGTGGAGGAAAATTCATGTTTATAATAATAAACTCAATACAAAACAACAAAGATAAATATTATGTTTTATTTTTCTTCTTTAGTGACGAATTAGCGTTATACAGAATATAAAATTTTTTTTAAAATATATTATTGACTGAATCTACCCTTCAAATAGTTTCAGTACATTTTGTTAGACCTCATGTATACCTATATATCCAACATATAACATATGAGAAAAAAAATTCAACCCAGACAAATCAGCACTCAGCCAAATAGATTTCGACTATTTGTTTTAGTTTTTTGACAATTATTTTTATGAGTATTAATGATTTTTAATAATAATTATGAAAAGCAACTTCTTTTTTGTGTCATAGAACTTTTGGCTTGAGGTTAGAAAGTCAACCAATATATCGACGTACTTGGCGAAATTGGTGTTGCTAAAGCATTCAGTCGGCTGTTTCTGTTGCGGTCTTGATCTGTGAAATGTCTGTCACAAACTTTCCTTCTCTTGTAAATTTCAGCATCAGTAAGACCATGTAAGGCTTCACCCGCTACGCTTTTCCAAACTTGAAATCTTTCCGGAAACTTTTTAGGGTTTGGAAAGTTGTGAATGGTGACACCTGTAAAATTAAGAATATACACAATAATATACATATGTAGTCTACAAATGTCATCTATCTCAAAAGTTGAGGGCTCAAAATAAAGAATGAATATGTGGCGGAGTATGCAATTAAATTAAATGAAATTTGTTAAAAAAAATGTTTAATCATGTAAAGATTAAATTATATATGTAAATGTAATAATATATGTTTTTAAACTAATTAAGAACACCCTTATCCCAGCTTTTAGTAAAATTTTGTATGTTTGGATTTAAACAGGTTTTCTACTGGAATGTATTAAACGTAATGGAAGACGTCCTAACACGAGTTAGCTCTCAAAATAAACATATTATTGTATGCGACGATTTAAATGTAGATATTTTAGTTTCGGTCACAGAAAGTATTAGGTTCATTAACTTATTTAATTCATTTAACTTGAGGTATACATTCTTTGAGCCCACTAGAATAACTGAAACATGTGCCAAATGTATTGATAATATTTTTTGTAATTGCCCAGTCATTGATAAAAAATCTTTGACTGTCTTGGCTCTGCTCACCTCGGCCCACAAGTATCACTTGAATTTCCAAAAGATCCCACCCCTCGACCTATCACTTGTAGGCCTATTACCACTAAACGTAGAGTGCATTTTCGGGAGAGTATACAAAATAATTTACCTGAACTAGATTTTATTGAAAATCCTAACGACCAATACAAAAATATTTTTTACACGGTGGAAGGAGAGTTTACCAAAAGCTTCCCACTAAAAACTCTTAAAACCGATAGTAAACTCATGTGATAGGGCTACAAAAGGTATTGACATTAGTAGGAGGAAATTATACGAACTATACGGTGAAAAAAGGTATAATTTTAATGCAGATTTTGTAGCTTATGTTAAAAAATATTATAAATTGTTTAAAAAGGTGAATTTGTCTGCGAAAGCACTTCATCTAACAATGTTATCAGATATAACTATTAGGATAACATAATAACATTTCGTATCATAGTAACGCATAACAGTTACCGCTGTCGGAACGCAGATGGCACGGGGAAGGGTTTGAGATACCTGTTATATTTGACTGTTATTCGGTAACATGTTACTCGGATATCAAATAACCTAATATATTGATAACATGTTCTTTAGCTCTAATATTGTTACCGATAACTGGTATGATATATTCATAACACCTCGCAACTGGGAATACGGGAGGTGATGATGATAATTTACAGTGGAAAGATTTGTATGGAAAAGACTAGCGTAAGGGCGTCTGTAAGTTGTTGTTTTTATATATCTTTATTATACATAATAAATAACATAATTAAGTATATGATTAAATGAGAAACTAAAGAGTTAAGTCTTACCAGTGGTTTCGCATCCAAAGACGCATAATCTATTGGAAGGCATATTGAGAAACACCACACCAAACCAAGTATAATCAGCATCCAAATACCGCGAAACAGAGTTCTTTTCACGAAATAGTTTAACAATTCAATGAAGGTAGGCGGTCAACACCAAAAACACTGAAAAATAAAAGAAATAAAATATCATAGCCTTAACTTCCTTTGAAAAAGGTTTAAATCATACAATAATGAAAGGAAAAAATCAGAAATCTTTTAAAGATGACGTCATGTACATAGTCCATACAAAAGGTGCACTTTTTTGTATGGACTATACGTACCGTCCCCATAATGTCAGTTTTGGGAAACGATTTTTGCGCGACTTACTTGGTGAAATAAAGCGATCATTTACATTTATCAAAAAGTAACTAGTATTTAACAGTGAAATATTTAAAATAAATAAATGAGATTTGTGAAAAAAATTCCGAAAAATTCCGCAGTGGCAAAAACTTAATTTTAATCACTTGGCTTGGCCGAGTTAGTCAACTTCAAAAGGTTGACATTACTTGGTGGTTAAACGAAGCCCTCCCCCCTCCCCCTCTCCGCTGGACCCCCCCTCCAAGTAACAAAGCGAACCCTGAAGCTGGAGGCTGAGCTGTTAAGTGTTATTTTTTTATAATTTTCGGTGATGACCGAGAATAGACGACTGCATTTGATTTGACCGAAACTCGGAATCCCAGAGTTTTTGGACTCCTGGAATTCAAATCGATTTTTTTTATCGACATGGCGTCTGGATTTTGAATTTTAACTTACTTAATTTGTTTGGAACGTATCACTATGACCTCCGAGGGGGCTAAAATTTGTATGCTGAGGTAAAGCACCCCTCGTAACTCGTTACTGCAATCAGATTTTAGATCCAAGATTTTGGATATACTAAAGACTAGACTCCCCACACACATTTCTTAACTTTTCTTTCACTGAATGCAGTTTTTACCCATTTTCTCAACTGGAAACATACCTTAGTCAACTTCAACAGCTGCACAAAAATCTGATGAGCGGGATGCTTGCAGCCCGCGCAACGCCCGAAAAGCTAGTTTTTATGTTGAAATGAATAATGCTAATCTATGTTAAATATTTATTCACGATAACAATACATGAACAAATTATAAAAACTGAAACAACATACATAAAACAGTATTACTTTAAATATTCCGCGTTACAGTTGGTTTACTTACCTTTGCTCATACGTAATGGAAATCCAGAGAATAGATCATCATTTAGCGGTGAAGGTAACTCCAGTGTAGGAACAGCATGTTTGAGCAAACGGTTTCCTTTTTCATTGAAGCATTCACGCGTGAAGTGTGAGCCACAAATAAATTTTAGCTCATGCAACTTCTCAACAGGTAAATGAACTAAATCTTCATTGCCGGATGCTTTCACCCAAAGTCGACAGCTGAAAAAGAAAATTATTAGGATCACAAGAAAGTTATTTTTAAAATTTAAAAAAATGTTAGCATCATTCAATAAATTTACTGCGTGGTTTAAATGAATGAGTTTCCATATAAATTTTAAATCAACAGCAGATTTTATTCGGCTGATAATTTTTTAAAGTAATGACTAATGACGCTAAGCACGAAGAATTTCGTACATTGACCTTTAGGACACTGCCAGTGGTCAGTAACATATTTAATAAACAAATAATCTAATCTGATGGTATTCTTAAATGTTTTATTAAAAAAACAAAAACAAAACAACACGTACATACGTGCGCGCCGTATTACTATAGCGAAAAGGTTTAAATCTATGATGCCAGCAGTCAATGTCGCTGTGGGAGCGGGACAGCAATATAATTTGATATGCGCGTGCGATAGAGATGGCGTCACACTGTACGAAATTATTTGTGCTTAGCGTCCTTACAAGATTGCTCATACCCCAATAAATATCAAAACACAATTGTTTAACATACTAATTGATATTAATTGACAAAACGAAGCGTAGGTAATCTTTTGATAGTTTATAGCTAAAAGAAACTTACCGGGCAGGGTCAAGAGGAAAATTAGACAAAAATACGTCTGATTTTGGGAGTCTTTGCGCACCACAAACAACGCACTTCTTGTATCGTCGCTTGATACGACTTTCCATTTGTCGAGCTGATAAACTTTTTTATTTATCCAATAAAATATTTTTGGGTTTGAATTTTGCACTCAATTATATTCCTGTCTTAAAGCGAATCTGTCTTTAACCGAACAAACGAGCAGTAAACACTTGTAGTAGTTAAAGAGTCAACTCATTTCATGTGATATAATGAGCTTCGATAATCTCTGAAGATTCAGTGGTGGCATTTTTCAAATGCGGCGTCTCTAAAACGAACGAACAAACGAATAATACTTCATTCATATGTGATCTGTTCCATTTGCCGCCCCTTCCAGTCAAAGATTTAGAATATACAAGTAGTGCTTCCAGTACAAGTATTCAATAAAAAAAATCAAACAGTGCCAACTGAACTGACTACGATAAGTACTAGCTTGACGATTATTTTTTTATTTTTAACTTTTTGACGTCAACAATTAATTGTGCAATAAAACAAAGTGACGATTATTAAGAGATATTATAAATATCCTATGATAATAAAGATATATTTGAATTGAATTGAATTTATCGATATCGATAGAATCTACAGAGTGAACGCAAGAGTCCCCAGTACTTTTTTTTATACTTTATGCTTATATTTATTTAATCGAGTCCACATTTTAAATCCAATCGTTTTATTATGGTTACAATAATCAAAAATACTTTTTTGCATTAATAAGTACTTTAGGCTTAACATAATTTGTCAGATGAATCTCGGATGAAGTCCGGTCAATTGCGAGATGAACTCGCGAGGTACAATACCAAAGTTTGTGAAATATTTAGTTTGAATGTGCAATGTTTTTTAAGAGTTTCCAGTGTCGTCCCCCCCCCCATTCCTTTATCAGCTTAACGGTTGTATATGGGAAAAAATCACGGCAATAGTATATACGGCATTATGTAACAAAACCCTGTCCGATCCTTGTAGAGCAACTCAGACCATCAATATGAACATTTTCCTATGGGATTTTCATATTGACGGTCTGAGTTGCTCCTACAAAGATCGGACAGGGTTTTTGTTACATGCTGTATACTAAATATGTATATTGATTTCTTATATTAAAATAAGACATACCTTCTTCATCACATATCTCATCAATAGTGTCGTTTTTTGTTTGTTTTGTTTTTCGTATGTTTTTGTATTCTGTATGAATGTGGCAAGGAAAATCCAACAACATTTCATCAGGAAGGGTGTCTGCACTTAAATCTTTCGAGGGAACAGCATGCTTTTTTAGGCGACTTTTCTTCTTATTGAAGTCTTTATTTTGAAAATGATTTCCACATACATATTTCAATGCGTGTAGTTTTTCGATTGGAACATATGCTAAATCCTCTTTGCCAATAAAATATTCAAACTCAAAAACCGAGAACGCTCATTAAGCGTAACAATAATGCACAACACAACGCGTTGTGGCTGGTGTAAAACGACCACATCGCGGAATTTGCGTCGTGGTTGTCATGCAACATGACCACGTGTTGTGCATACATATAAACTATCACGTCTCTTTTCCTAATGGGGCAGACAGAGCATTTTGGGCCTTGCGGCTCTCAAGCAAACAGAGCCCGGCCACAAGAATCACAAGGCCACTTTTAGCGTGATGGTGGGCGAGAAGGTGGAAAAAGGAATCAATACAGTGATAGGTTGCTAGCCGCATCGCCTATTAACATGATTCCGACCAGTCCCTCGATCGGCTTCTACGATCTGCGCGAAAGAGAATTAACTGGTACATTGTATAGATACAGATAAACTTTCACGTCTTTGTTCCTACCGGGGTAGACAGAGCCCAGAGCTTTAAGACCGAACGGACACGCTTAGCGGGCGTTAAGATGGAAAAAAGATTAAAATCTCGTCCTTGCCTTCGATCGATTTTTACAATCTGCGCGGGAAGAGAAGCAGCTTGGTACCTTCTAAGTTTTTCCTTTCTCCCAGATCGGCATGGAATAGTATAGCAAATCTATCTAGGTATATATATAAAAGCGAAAATCACTCACTCATCACGAAATCTCGAAAACTACTAGCCAATGAAGATGAAATTTGGCAGGAAGGATTTTAGGAAATTACATCCCTAAGGGGGTGAAACAGGGGTTGCCAGTTTGTATGGAACTTCGTAATTTTTAAAGTGAGACACATGGAATATTTAATTTATTTTAATCGTTAGTACAAAATAATAATGCAATTATTAGATTTTGAAAATTAAATCCCTATAGGGTTGAAACAGGGGTTGCAAGTTTGTATGAATCTTCGTCATTTTTGAAGCGAGACACATGACATTTTTGAATTAGTGGTCAATAAAAAATGATACGGAACAGGAACGGGAACGGAATATTATAACACAATTTATAACGTAAAAAACCAATTAAAGATCCTATTAGAACCATTTTCGACTTCTACGCGGACGAAGTCGCGGGTTACAGCTAGTACCTATATAACGGCAGCCCACACTATGGGTTAGACAAGAAAACAAAATTGATTCCACTTTACATGTACCGTGAGCTACCGTAAACAATTTTGTTTTAAAAGATTTCATTTTACCACTTTATGGGCGTGATTAATTTCTTGTTTACTAAGGGAGGACTTTTATTAAGGGATGGTGCCAAAAAGTTGCATAGGCTTTTTGGAGCTGACAATTTTTTTTATTGATATAAAAAAAACGCAATTATACTCGGTACAAGCTGTAAGTAAAAGTTCATGTAGGTTTTATATTTCCCAATAAACAGTGCCCCAAAATGCGACACTAAAATTTACATTTCGTACCCAAATATACGAAACCCTAAAAATGAACCTTATTTTCAGAGCACAAGTCAGCAAGTCCAGCCACTGGTACTAAAGGCAAGCAAGGGTACTTAATAAAAGCGTTTTCCCCCAAAGGGCAGAAAAACGTATATTTAAGTTTAGTTGTAGCTTGACCCACTTGTGATTTTAGTGGGTCACTTAAATTACTAAAAATATTTATCTCCAAACTTCACAACCGATTTTAATAAAACTTCTATGGGACCACCTGACAAGTGCCCTTTCAAACAAAAAAGGAATTTTCCAAATCGTTCCAGGCGACTTCCAATATTCGATGAACATAAAGGTATGAAGAAAAATACAACGAATTGATAGCCTCTTCCTTTTCTGGAAGTTGGTTAAAAAGATCTTGGTATTTTAGATTCATCTAACACAGTCTTACATAAGGCAATCTTCATAGAAAAGGCGCTAACTGCAAATAATTGAAACATTATGCAACTCGGTCACATATTCTTACTCTTTTTTTACCTGAGGTTGTTGGTTTAGTCTGATCTTGTACAGCCAACTGTGGTTGACAATCTGGATGTTGCTTGACTGCATACTTTGCTGTATTTTCCGATGGGAAATAACCTAAAAAAATACCCAGGGCTTAAGTTGCACTACTCTTGTCGTGCAACTTAAGCCCTGCTTTTCTTAATTTTATTTTATTATATATATATATATACATAAAATTATGGTCATTTGCCTTTTCCAATAATCAACTAACAAATCCAGGGTGTCAGCTTTTTTGCATACCAAATTTTATCAAAAATCCAACCGTTTGCGTGTGAAGAAATAACAAACATACAGACACACAATCACAAACTTACTATAATATTAGTGCGATAATGTGATTACTAGCCCCAATGAAATTTTGAGGTATTTATTACACTTATGTGTGTACAAAGTAAGCAGATAAAAATTTTAAAATACCCATTTCAGCCCATTATGAGTCTTTATACCTTCTATGTAAGTAAATGTATAAAAGAAGAAACTGACTGGTTGGCTTCTGCCTGCCTGATCGATTAACCGCATGGATGAAACCGCTGTCTAAATGCATGAAGATAGAGAAGAAGACTCATACATGACCTCAGGATAAGAGATTTTAGGTAATTCATCCGCTAAAAATAAAAATAAGGGTTGATTTTTGTATGAAAAATGACAATTTGGAACTATAACAGGGCTTATAACATATGAGCATGGTCCTTTTCAAGAGACGAGATGCTGACAAAGGAGAACTTGTGCTTTGTATGATTTATTATTCTGTTCTTATACACAACAGTGGGCTATTGAAAGCTGAAGATGAAGAAGCAAGCTCTGAATCTCTTCAAAACGGGATGGTATGAGGACATGCCATCTGGTTTAATACTTCCAAATGTGGGTCTCAAATGGTTCTGATTGGTCAGATTTATCTCAAAAACATATTCATGCCCATTTTGTGTCGTATATTTCAACTTTAACATACCTATTCTATTTGTTGTAGGTATTTGTTTTCAATTCACTATGCCTTGCACTGGGAGCACAAGTGATATAAAGTCATATAGGTATGAAAAGCGCAGATAAAACAAAAAACTAGAAGAACACTAAACTCACCATTTAAATATAAAGATGGTACTGCAACCGCACTTAAACGATTACAACGATTACGATCCTTTTCAGTAAAATGTATATCACACACTTTCTGGCGCTTATAATATTCATAGTCCTGAGGGGATTCAAGTTTACTTCCCACTAGAGAAACCCAAAGTTTGAAGCGGTCAGGGAACTTTTTGTAATTTGGGAAACTATGTACTACAGATGCTGAAATTAGTCATACTTTCATTAAGAAATTGATTGGTGGAGCAAGCGCCAGAGCATTTCAACAATAAACATTGTATTGTTGTTATGTACAATTTCAGTAATAAAGAGTTAAGGTTATTGTCACTTTGTAGACTAGAGAAAACAAGATTTCTGGGAGTAAATTGAAGCTGCTATGCAAATGTTAAATAATTATTCAGAAATAGGAAAAAGTTTCTTAAACCTTTCACCGTGAATGTCGGATTTATCCGACAAACATTGTTGTGCCCATTCCACAAGCATATTTCTGCCAAAAAATAAATGCCTGTTTTTTACATAACTCAAGTATCCACATCCCTTTTCGGTTATAGGAATTTATTTTAGATTTACTACCCCTCGCGCTGGGGGCACAACCACTGATTTAGTCTTGCAGTGAAAGGGTAAACACCATATTTACAATAGCAATAAAGTAACATATATCTTTTTTCATCTTGTACAGACAAAATAACAAAGAAAATGCTTACCAAAAGGTCTACATTGAAATGGACAAAGCCTGGGCATTTTAATAGGTATAATAGGTTTGTAACCAACACCTCATAGGTAGATTGTCACTCAAACTGTTAAAAACGTGAACTTGCCTGAACCATCATTTGCAATAAGCTCCTAATCTATAATAGTAACTGCCCTAAATTGGTGAACCTTCCACAGGAACATATTATGCGCCCAATTCCCTACGCCCAAGTCAATCTTTCGATACAAGGATTATAATATTACATGATCTCAACACCCTACCTGTTGTTCGCCAGACAAATATGAATTATGCATTAATCAGACCACCTGTACGGCACAAATTAGACAAAATATACCCTAACCGCACGGGCAAGCACAGTAAAGCTTACCTTACTGTAAAATACAGCCTTTGAGTGTGAAGGTTGCTAAAGGCTTTGGTATTTTAGTAAACAACGATCATAACCTAGCCTACTTATACATTACATTATAAGACTCTGAAACACGCTAAACACGCTGGCGCGTTAAGTTATCGCGCTATTGTTTATTATTTAGGTTATTATTATAGTTTTTTTTTTTTTTTTTTTTTTTTGGCTTGACGCTGTTGCGTATTTAGCCATGTACCAGTTTATAAAACGTGGGAAACTATAACGCGAAACATAAAAGCTAAGAGAATAGGAAAACAGGAGAATATATAGAAACGATATTATGATAACATAAATAACAATAATACATATTATAAATTTATATTATTACATTTCAAAAAATTACAAATTGAATCATATATTGATTTAGAATTTAATCGAAGAAGAGAAATAACATGAGTAGGAAGTGGAATATTTTCATCAAAAATGCATTTTTCCAGCAGATTTCGGTCTAAAAGTGGACAGCTAAAAAGGATATGGTTTAAGTCACCAACTCCCATACCACAGCTGCAACTATCATTGTCAAAGACTCCAATTCGACACAGATGTTGAGGCGAACTGTTATGTCCAATTCGCATTCTAATTATAGTGGATGTGGATTTTTTGCTTAGGATTATTTTAAAAAACCAAGGTTTTAAAGGTATGTTGGGTTGAATTTTAAAAAAATAGATGCCTTTATACTTAGAGCTTTGTTGCCATATTTTTTCCCAAGAATCTCTAAGGTAAGTTTTGGGCAAATTAACTAGATCGTGACAATAATTAATATAAGGGTGCATGTCTCCGCACTTAATAGCCTCTTTTGCCAATTCATCGGCTTTTTCATTCCCAGTAACACCGCTATGACTAGGTACCCAAGAAAATTTCACAGAAAGGTGAAGAGAAGAAGCTTTGAAAAGTAAATTTCTTATTTGGATTATTAAGGGAAAATGAGTTTTCATTCTAAATGGGAATTTTTGTAGTGTCTGCAACGCGCCAAGGGAGTCTGTGAAAATAGTGGTGTGGGGAAGCTTCATTAGAATTATGTATTCCATCGCTTTTAGTAGGCCAAAAAGTTCGCCTGTGAAGACGGAAGTCTCAGGAGGCAGCTTAATTTTTTGAACTATGTTGTATTGTGGGTGGTAAACACCCACACCTACACAGCCCACAGACCCCTTGGACGCATCCGTATACAAAGTATGATGATCACCATCAAGAACAACTTCACTGACATCCGCCGCATTGGGGGGCTGATTTATATTTACGGGAGCTATTAACGCCTGATAGCTACTATCGAAAAGAGGGTGAGTTTTTGCAGAATGGATACGGCAGTTGAGAGAAATATATCTATTATAGCTTATAATTAAACTTGGGGGGGATTTGTTAGTCCAGAATCGAGATGACTGTATCAAGTCAAATAGAATCTGGACTCTAACTGTAAGCATGTTAGGAGATACCTGCATAGAACGGAACAATATTTTGTCACAAATCATTTGCCTTCTAAAATGTAAAGGAGCTTCGACACATTCTACCTGTAAAGCATTGATAGGGGTAGACTTCATTGCACCGGTTATAATTCTCATAGCTTTGGCTTGAACATCATCCAATCTTCTAAAAGCAACCGTACTACCTGGTTCAAAAATAAAAGTAGCATAATCTAAAACACTTCGGATTATAGCATTATATAGAAGTTTCAATGAATATGGGTGAGCTCCCCACCATACTCCTGTGAGACAACGAAGAATATTTAGGTTTTTTTCACATTTGTTGTAAACATAATTGCAATGGGCAACTCCTGTAAGTTTAGGATCTAAAACTGCTCCCAAAAATTTGACCTCCTTTTTCTCAGGGAGAATCTGTCCATCCAAAATAACCTTAAATTCCGGAATTTTACGTTTACGAGTGAATAATACAACTGAGCTTTTGGATACTGACAACTCAAAACCGTTTTGATCCAACCAATTTTTAAGCTGAATTAAAGCTTCATTTATTATTGAAGTAGTTGCCTCAACAGAATCACTTAACGAGTAAACAACCAAATCATCGGCGTATTGGAGAACCTCAACATTCAGATTCTGCATGGACGGTTTTACATCAGAAGTATAAATATTGAATAATAACGGACTCAATACCGAACCTTGTGGAAGACCCTTCCACAAAGTTCGGGATATTTTTTTATTGTCATCTAAAAACAAGTGAATTTGCCTTCCCGACAGCATATTGAAAACCAACTTTCTGAACGTCAACGGAATGTCAATTTTTTTAAGTTTGTTGTCAAGTACTGTCAGTATGACATTATCATACGCCGAGTTAATATCTAGAAAAGCAGCCAACAATGATTTATTATTTGAAAACGCTATACGGATATCCGTGGTGAAGATACCTAGACTATCAATTGTACTTTTACCCTTTCTAAATCCGATCTGATTGGGCAGCAACAAGTTATTATGTTCTACGTACCACTCCAGCCGATTTTTAACTAAGTGTTCCACCACTTTACCCATAACAGAGGAAAGGGCGATGGCCCTGTATGAAGAAGCTTCCCCGGGTGATTTCCCAGGTTTCAAGATAGGTAAAATTATATGGGACCTCCATTCCTCTGGAATTTGCCCCGTAAACATAATGTTATTAATAATGTCTAAATAATGGGATAAACATGAATCTGATAAATTAGCTAACAATGAGTAAGTAATATGATCTTCACCAGGACAAGTATCTTTAATATTACTGAGAACACCTTTTAATTCTAAGAGAGTAAAAGGAGAATCTAATTGAAAATCTGTTCCAACCTTTATTTCTGGTGTTGAACAAATAAAATCAGGAATAGACTCCTCAACAAATGGTGGAGCAAGACGATTCAGAAACTCATCTGTCAATTCCTCCGGTACAATGAAACTATTTTGATCCTTAAATGCCAATCTAAACCTTCTAATGTTCTGCCAAACCTCAGTGGCATGAACATCAGGAGAGATAGATTCACAAAATTGTTTCCACCCCTGCATCTTCTTATCTTTTAGTATTTTTTTTGTTTCGTTGATAGTGTTTGTTAAAAGACAGTAATTTTCCGAGGTCATTGAAATACAATATTGTTTCTCCATTTCTTTTCTTTTCTTTATGGCTGCAGTACATTCAGAATCCCACCACGGAGGTGAGGGAATATGGACAGATGATTTGTTTGACATTGGGAATACCTCTTTTGCCGCTTCTACTATAGCATGTGAAAAAACAGTATAATTTAATTTGTAATTAACATCATTGTTAAAGTGTAAATTTATTTTTTGTATAACTATGGACCTAAATTTTTCCCATTCACCATTAACTGTTTTAAACCTACTTCGTGTTTTAGACTTGGGTGAAGATTTGACCTTAGTAGGAAACTTGATAATCAAAGGAAAGTGGTCACTACCAAAAGTAGAGGGTAATGGTTCCCAGGTTAAAATAGAAGCAAGGTTGGGAGAGCAAATAGAAAGATCTACAGCACTAGTGTTTTCTCCAGGGGCTGTTCTACGTGTTGGAAGACCTGTATTTAAAACACATAAATTATATTTATCTAGTATGTCCATAAGATGCAATCCATAACAATCTGTGATAGAATTGCCCCAACTCTGGTGGTGACAGTTGAAATCTCCCAAAATTAAACATGGTGTAGAAAGAGAAGAAATAAGTTGGTCTAATTCAAGGAGAGTAGATGATAATGGATGAGGAATATATACAGATGCAATACAAGTATTATCAAAGTTTATTGCGACTATTGAAATATTATCACTATGTGAAGGTAGTCTGACTAGTGAATATGGCACTGAATTTTTAATTAGGAGAGCCACTCCACTATAACCATCAGCTCTATCTTCTCTGATACAAACATATCCAGGAATTTTAAAAATGAATGAGGGATTAAACCAAGTTTCTGAAATTGCAATTATCATTGGATTATATTTATTTATCAAGTGAATTAATTCACTTTTCTTACTTGTGAGACTGCGACAGTTCCATTGCATTATTGTTGCAAAATCCATAATTGGAATTTATAATTTGTAAAAGAGTTTCAATTAAAGGAGCAGCGTTGGGCGGTATCAAATTGGACTGAGTTAACAAATTGATGATAAGACGAATAATATCTGATATTGAATTATTTGAGGGTTGAGAATTTAAACTATTGTTAAGGCATTGTCCATTGGCAGATGGATCGGTCATGTTGTAGTCTCTTATAATTTCATTATGAGATTCTCTGTCATAACCCTTGGGAGCCACATAGGGGGAACGAGGTTTTAATGTGATGTTCTTTTTATAGGATGAAGAAGAGGATGATCCTGCAGGGGGATCAGCATAGACAGATTGCTGATTCTGTATACTGTTGGAACGTGAAGAGATGACATCTACATATGGTTTAGAAATTGGATTATGTAATTTAGATGCTTCAAAGAAAGAAATACAACTATCAGCCATGGTTTTTTTGATGTTTAATTGTCTGTTGTGCTCTGGGCACACTTTGCTAGTTGCATAGTGACGACCATTACAAAGACAACAGCAAGCAAATTCCTCTTCAATATTACATGTGTCACCACTATGCTCCCTACCACATTTAAAGCATCTTGGTTTAGATCTGCATACAGTTTTCGTATGTCCGTACCTACAGCATTGATAGCACTGAATAGTTGGGAAAATATATAATTCAACATTTACTGCATTGTAGCAAATAAAAACCCTTTTTGGTAAGACTTGACCATCAAAAGTTAAAACAACAGATTGGGAAGGATTCCATGCAGTCTGACCATTATTAACAGATTTGTAATTTAGCCGCCTGGCTTTTAATATCGGACCACAGCCTATGGGGACAGAACAGTTTGCAATTATTTCCTCTGCTGACCACTCAGTGGGGACTCCTCTAATAAGGCCCATACGAATAACATTGTTTGAGGGAATGAAAGCTTTAAGGTCTTGTATGGCTAAACTCGGGTGATTTAAGAAAGTGTTTGCTGCATCTGGATTCGTGAATGATATTGAAATCCGATTTCTTCCTATACGTTTCAAGCTACCATTAACAATGTCTTTAAAGCTATTATTTTTAAGAAAGTTGCCAAAATTTATTGGGTGGAGGGTGGTACCATCATTGGGGGCTGACTGTATTTTTTGAACATGCACAGTGAATGGACCAGAATCGTTTGAATTATATAAATTTCTGGCAACCTGAGCACTTGGTTCCCTATCAGGGATACGAGAATGTTTCAGAGTCGAATCTGCAACGGGGACATTAGGCGGAACCATTGTAACAGTATTTCTTTCGGTAGGCATTTCATCCACACCGTCACAAGCACAATCACCCTCAATTCTTACATTCTTGCTCTTTCTGCATTTTCGTTTGTTGCAACTTTTGCAAACACGAGCTGCTCGTGTCCTTTTACGCGGTTTTATAAAACCAGCATCTGACGCCGAGCAGTCCGTGTCTGTGTTCATAGATTCATTCAGAATACTATTTACAAAATTATCTTGTGGGATATTTGAATTATTTACATGGGATTCTTCAATTATTACATTAAAACCAACCTGGGGAACAGGATTGGTATCCTGCCCCCCGGGGTCGTCGACCGGGAGGCCCTCAAACATAAAAGGTAAAAAGACTTACCAATCAGCCGAGGTGAAGCAAAGTAAATATATATACAAAAATAAAGAATAAATATACAAATAATTACAATATTTACACTTAAATATACTCTCCTGATATTTAAAATTATAAAATTTAAAAAGACCGCGAAAAAATACGTCCACCTAAGTCGAAGTTTCCCGCGCTTTTTTTTCTATTATTATAGTTATACACGCTTTAACTTCAACAATGCAAACCATAGAGCAAAGAATATAATACTCTCTGACGAGAGCCATAGAGTAATTTATATATTGAGAGATAGAGGCGTCAGTCATCTTGCCACAGCACGCCATCTAGTGATATGAGTCGGTACTTTGTTAGTATTATACCCACATAGGTACGTACTTTCCCATTGCTCCTTGTTCGGAGATTGTTCTGACATGGAGGGATTTAAATTTACAATAAATAAAAACACGTTTACATATTAAAATCTTTTATTTTTCTTTTAATAAAAATCATGTGCTAATTTCTTAATTATATCACTTTCATTTTCATTTGAAATAATCTCCGACCTGGCAAGGGCGGATCCACCGTTGTGGGCACGATGGGCATGCCCACAACCTTAATAGACTTGTGACATCACACTTTTACGGTCTATTGAGATCGATAGGCTGATGATAATAAACGATATGCCTTAATAAAATTTAAAAACACAATGAATCATGAAACGTGCGTGATTCGGAACGCAGCAAAGAGCCATAGACGATATGCTGACATGTTATGACTTATGTCACATTTTTTACAACTTATTGCCGTGCCGCCAAAACTTCCGAGCCGCGTATAGCGAGGCGTGCGTGGCCAGGGTTGCCAGAAGCGGTCGCTCGAAAACCGCGACGTGCCACGGAAAAAGCGCACACTACTGTAAAAAATTGCCCAATTTTTCAAGATACCTATTTACCCAGTCTAGTGTCCCTATATTGGCTTACTGGCTACTAGAAAAAAAGAAAAAAATATAAGTTATTGATTGAAATAGGTTTGGATCGAAACTGACTATTTAATTTTAAGAAATCGGGTCCGACTTCCTCCTAAGTTTATTTCCATTCCTAAGGCCAAAGTCCTGATGCTCATAAAAAAGGAAATAATCTAATTCAAAAGTTCATAAACGACTTGCATGATTGTTAATGAGCATGTTCATGCTCCGAGCTCCGACTCGTACTTAGGCTGGAGTTCACCAACATGTTTTTAACTGTTAACAAGCCGTTAAAGTGATTTAACAGTCCGTTATAGTTTATATAGTGTTCACCAGCACCTAAACGGCGATAACGTTCGGTTAATCAGCCGTTAAGTTAACGGAGCTTTCCTTCGTCGATTATCTCTTGATTACGCCCGATTTACGAAAGATTTGACAAGTATTGATTGTTTTCTTTGCATTTGATGGTTTTATAGTTATTTAATACAAACTACTATAAATCCTTTGAGGAGACCTATGTCCAGCAGTGTACTTCCTATGGCTGATATGATGATGATGATATGTTTATTAGAATTTTGCATGCAAAAATATATACTTACTCGTACTTATTAGTACATACTACCTACTAACATTTTTCTGAATACCTTGAAAATTTAACATGTATTTTATTTTTATTTTATGACAAAATCATTTGAAATCGAAAATTTGGTTGGGTTGGACGAAAATTTAACATGTATTTTATTTTTATTTTATGACAAAATCATTTGAAATCGAAAATTTGGTTGGGTTGGACGAAAATATTACAAATAATTTAATTTTGTGAATAATGTGATTCCATGCATTCTTATTTCATCACTCTTCAGTCACCATCACACTCTTCAAAAACATCACTCATTTTTACTTCAAAACAATTTCAAGACCTAACCAGACGCGATGCGTTTCTAGTCTATTATGAGGTCAACAGAAATAGACTAGAATCTTATATTACTAAATTGCAGGAGGACTATTCCTCATTATTTTCTAAGTATGACTACCAACAGAAACAAAATACTGAGCACATGCTGACTGTGGAGAAATTGATTAGCGACAGCAGGTACAATCAAGAAACCCTTGATTCATTAGCTAAGCAATGTACTTGCGGGCAGTTCAACCAGCCCACCATCAGTGTCTTCACACCAGAGCTCTCTCCTTGTGACAGTAATTTGTGCAATAATGTGTCTGATTGTGTTGACTTTATTGAACCTCCATGTAATACAGTAGTTTTTTCTGACAGTATGGGTCGCAGTATGGGTTTCATGCTTAACACAATTCTTGATAACGCTTGTGTTAATTACTGCTTCCCGGATGCAACCTATACTCAAATTATAGACAAAATTAAATCAACTAAACTGAATTATAATTCTACTGTTGTATTACTTATAGGCAATAGTAACAAAATAGGAAAGAAAGAAATAATCAGCTGTATGGATTATTTAACTGAACTAGAAGTAGGCAAAATAATATTATGTGCATTCCCATATCTACGTTGCCAGTCTCCAACAAATAACAAAAACATTCACTATCTTAATAATTTAATACATAATATAACATGTCGTTATAGTGATAAATTAGTGTTTTTTGACACTAACCATTTCATAAGTGAATGTAATCTGACAAAAGATAATATATATCTTTCAAAATATTCTAGACGTAAGATTGCTACATTAGTAGCAAATAATATTAATTTTTGGACGAGTTTACATTGTAAACAAAAACCTAGGGATAAGATGCCTACAGAATTGCCAGTAATATGTAATGGTTATTCTGTAGACTTGACGGCAGATTTAAACTGAACATTAAGACAACAGAAAGGCCTCATGAGCTAAGAAAAATTCATCAAAATTTAGAAGGTCTTTCCGGCAAAGAATTATTAGTAGAATTAGTTTTAGAAGAAATGGATGTGGACATTTTATGTTTGACTGAACATTGGCTGTATGAGAGTCAGATGATGTTCAGCCTAAACAACTATAATATTGTAAGCTGCTTTAATAGGAAGTCTGCTCAACGAGGGGGTTCCATAATTTTTGTTAAAGATTCTTTCCGCAGCAAACAACGTAAGGATATTGTCAGACTTTCTGTTGAGCGCTGTTGTGAGGTGACCTGTGCCGAGCTAGATCATCATATAATTATTTGTGTATACAGTCCCCCTAATAGTGATTTTAAAACTTTCCTTAAAGCAATGGACCAGGTACTTAAGTCCTGTTCAACTAGTAAAAAGAATATTATTGTTTGTGGAGATTTTAATGTTGATATCTTAGTAGATAATCCAAAAAGTACGCAATTCGTAAATCTTTTTAAGTGTTATGATTAAGTAAACGTATTCTTTGAGCCAACCCGAATCACTGCTACATCTGCCACATGTCTAGACAATTTTTTTAGTAATATTCAATATTCTGACAAATCTGTTATTAATAAATTGCCTTCTGATCATTCGGGTGTATACGTAGCTTATGTCAAGGAGTCCAAAGGCAAATTCAGCCACTTGAACAAAGATAAGACCTTCTGTAGGCCAATTACTTCAAAAAATATAAGAAAACTTAAAAATAATTTAGATAACAAACTGTTATCTGTCGTATACACAGGGAAAAATCCGGACGACCATTACAATAAGCTTTTTAATTGTGTTTCTTCAGAATATTCTAAAACATTGAAACAAAAAAAAGTTGCTGTGCATAGTAAATCACAATTTAGTGAGTGGGCTACTACCGGCATCTACATAAGTAGGAACAAGCTTTATGACTTATATGCCCAAAAACAATTTAATTTTAATCCTTCCTTTGTAGAATATGTTAAAAATTATTCTAAAATATTTAAAAAAGTTTGTAGACAAGCCAAGGCCAATCGTATTAGTAAAAAAATAAATAATGCCCCTAACAAGATAAAAAAAACTTGGAATGTTATTAATAAAGAAACTGGTAAAAATAAAGCAAAAGAAAATATCTGTCAAATCAAAGCTAGCGGTAAGATTGTTACTAAACCTGAAGAAATAGTTAATATTTTTGATAATTTTTTTACTAACATACCTTTGGAACTTACTTCCAATGTGGATTCTAACCCCCAACGTGCTGAAGCCTTGCTTAAGAATAATGTTAGGCCTTGTGATTCTAAATTTAAATTTGAGCATGTTGGCCCTAGTGATATAGTAGAAGCATTTAAACAGTTAAATTTAAAAAAATCGGAAGATCATTGGGGCATGTCGGTTGCTGTAGTAAGCCATATTATAAATGTCATAGCTGGTGATTTAGCTTTTATATTTAACGAATGTATTGATGAAGGCATATTTCCTAACCTAATGAAATGTAGTAAACTAATCCCCTTATTCAAAAAAGGAGAAAAAACAGACCCTGGCAACTACAGACCTATATCTATCTTGCCAGTTTTGAGTAAGGTGTTCGAAAAGATAATGCTCAATCAAATGCTACTTCACTTCAAGACCTGCAACCTTTTCCATAGCCAACAGTTCGGTTTTACTGGCGGAAAATCAACCACCGATGCGGGAGTGGCACTCATCACTCATATTTACGACGCATGGGAGAGCAAAAATGATGGGATTGGATCCTTTTGCGATCTCTCTAAAGCATTTGATTGCGTAGATCATCCGACACTTTTGCTTAAATTTCGTCAATATGGTTTTGATGAAAATTCAATTAAATTAATAGAATCTTATTTAACAGATAGGCTTCAGACTGTTGATTTAAACGGCATAAAATCGCACGGATCTAATGTTAAAATCGGCGTACCACAAGGTTCTATTCTAGGACCTTTCCTTTTCTTAGTTTATGTAAATGACTTGCCTTACATGGTTGAGAAACAGGCAGGCATAGTGCTGTTTGCTGATGACACCTCGCTAATATTCAAAATTGGCCGTCATAGCACGGATGCTAGCGCGGTGAACAGCACCTTGTCTTCTATTTCTGATTGGTTTACTGCCAATAACCTCATGTTAAATGCGAAAAAGACCCAATGCATTCGATTTTCTCTTCCCAATGTGAGGCAAGCTTGCGTCGACATACTGATAGATGGCGAAAAACTTGATCTTGTTGAAAGTACTACCTTCTTAGGAATTACGATCGACTCGAAACTTCAGTGGGGCGCTCATATATCAAAACTTTCAAATAAACTTAGCTCTGCGGCTTATGCTGTTAGGAGAATTAGACAATTGACAGATGTAGCAACTGCTAGACTTGTGTACTTTAGTTACTTTCATAGTTTAATGTCATACGGCATACTGCTATGGGGGAGTGCAGCCGATATTCAGACTATTTTCATTTTACAAAAAAGGGCAATTCGAGCTATCTACGGCTTAGGATCTAGAGACTCACTCAGAGAATTATTCAAGGAAATAGGTATACTAACCTTACCATCACAGTATATATTTGAAAACATACTGTATGTAAGGAAAAATATTTCCTCATACAATAAAGTAAGCGATTTTACCGTCAGAAACTTACGCAATAAGAGTGACTTAGTTGCCCCGTATTATAGGCTCAAAACAGTTAGTAAAACGTTTATGGGGAACGGTATACTTTTTTATAATAAACTGCCACAATCGGTCCTTGATATGCCTGACAAAAAGTTTAAAGCTTATGTAAAGAAGGTACTGTGTGAGAAGGCTTATTATAGGACCGATGACTATCTTAAAGACAACAAAGTCTAGCTTGAGCTTGGCGCGGGTCCCTCTTAAAGGTTTGTACACTCAGAAATGGTCATAATCTGGTACATTAAGTACATACTGAATTTACAACTTGATTTGACATTATTTCAAAATTTCGACATTAAAAAATTAATTTAAATTATGACAACAAACAATGTATACTCTGTCCAAATATCAACTATAAATATTAATTTCATTGTGAGTTGACGTTCTTGGAGAAAATGCTGCAGTGCAGTTTGTTACCGCTTCTTCTGCACTAGCGCTTTGGAGGCGGCAGTAAACTTAGCTCTAAGTAACTTTTTGACGTCAACAATAATTAATTGTGCAATAAAACAAAGTGACGATTATTAAGAGATATTATAAATATCCTATGATAATAAAGATATATTTGAATTTGAAAAAATTTGAATTCTAGTGTAATTAATATTAGCGGCCTTTCATAGTCTACTTTGGCAATGAAAGGCATACATAATTTAATATTTTATTGGGTATGAGAGTGTTTTAGAAATGTTATTAAGTATCTAGTTTGACACACACAATTTCACACAACACAATAGAGTCAGTCCAAAAGTCAAAAATTATTTATTTATCTTTGGATATTTGTCATCATCATTCATTTTCCTTGCCACTTCCCTATTTGGGGTCGGCTCTGTATGTCAACTGTTTCCACTTCTTATTTGTATCACTTGGTAATTGTCAATAGATAGATACCACATTCACCCTAGACATTTACAAATAACATTTTAGAAACACCATTTGCGCTCTATCTTTCGAGATCAAACAAAACAAGTAACAAAATCACCATACTAGGATTCTTCACCCCCAAAAGCTGAAACCAATAATGATGCTAAATAGAGAATGCATTACAAGACATTGAGTTTGGTACCATTGAAAGCTTTTTTATTTTGTATCATTGTACTATCCCAGGCCAGGTAGCCGACCCGACCCCACCACTACCCGACCATATTGTGTAGTTTCTCCGGCCACTGTTAAATGTAAGCGTTTGCTTGCCTTCACAATGTGACAGTCGTATATTGTTCAATCTTTTCATTCAATAACGTTCAATCTGTTAATCAATGATTCATTTTGCGTGGTGAACACTCGTTTTCTTAACGGCCGTTTAAACAGGCGTTACAATTTGATGCCCGTTTACGAAATCGGCTCTTTAGACAAAGTCGGTGAACTCCAGCCTTAGCCGATTTTCTAGTAGCTGTGACCACAACCTTCTTTGAGGGCTGGATCCGCGCTTGCGACCTGGTGCCGTTTAATATTTTATTAATATCACGGCACCAGTTCGTAAAAAAAATAGAATTGTGACATCTACTAGATAGTTTATTAAAAATAATTTCTCCTTATGTTTGTCACATTTTATGAAATTAAAATCTATATTTATGGATATTATTGTTTTACAATACATGGTTATCTCCGGAGCCTCACTTTTATTCTGTAATAAATGAGTAACGATGACTTGTAATTGAGAAAAACATTTAATTAGAGGCTCCGAAGAATAAGTTAATGCTTTTTTAAATTTGAAATATTCCCTTTTTATCATATAATCGTTAGGGTTTTTTGTGCTGTATAAATTTCCAGTGCAGCATGCACATTTTTTTAAAATATTTATTATACATTTCCTTAAAATAAAACCTGTAACATAGCACAATTGCGCTGCAATTTTTAAATTTTTCTTTTTCTCTTCGAAATCGCAATATAAATCATTTTCATTTATTTCTATTGTCCTTTTCACATCTTCTACATCTTTCTGTGAAAATAAGTTACTCATGGCATCAAAGTTCGTGCAGATATCTTCTTCACAATTGGACCTTCTTAAATGGCTGCTCAGGTTTGTAATTAACAGAGAAACAAAAGCCGTTTCAAAGCCAGATGTTGTTGGCGACGTGTTTCGGCAGCCATGACTGCGTATACAGCCAAAAAAGTTTTTAAGTGGGTCTTGGTTTAAATGTCTCATCCATAAAGATTTACAAGTATATGCCGTAAATAACTTATTTTTCACATGCTCCATATTTTCTAGGGTAATCCAATTTTTTACCGATGGAACTTTACCTTCTTTTTTTCCATCTTTTGTGACAAATGTCATTGTGCGTAGAACACATTTTGCCCGCTTCCACATAGAACTGTGCTTCGACTTAGGTGTTACTGCTCCCAAAAGAGGCTTTCCGCTTTTCCTTGTAGAGTTGACGTGGCTACCGTTCACTGCATCAAATAAATCGTCGAAAAACAATAGCACATCAGCAGTGTCCTGGCATTCTTGAGGAAGAACTCCTTTTTCTGAAAAATAAATACGATGTTTTTGTAAACAGAAATACACATAAATTTAAATATACACGGACAAATCACACAGATTGAGCTAGTCCCAAAGTTAGTTCGGACTTGAATACTAACTCAAAGATACTATATTTTATAACAAATATATACATATATAGATAAACATCCAAGACCCAGGTCAAACTGAAAAAGATCATTTTCCATCTTGACCTGACCAGGGATCGAACCCGGGACTTCCAATGTGACAGTCTGGCATGATGACCATTAGGCCACAGAGGTCGTCAGACAAAGTAAATAGTAAAACAATTATTTTAATAATAAATGAATATTTTTAACTCACCTGCTAAGTATCCCATAGTTGTGGCCACAGTTTTGCTAAATATTTGAGTGGCATATTTGACTTTTATTTTAGGAATCTTTTTGGGCTCTACATGCAATTCTGTAAATTTTTTTATTAATCTGATGCCCTAGTAGGCAGGATTTTCTTGATACAGTTTTGTTATATGATCCCACTTTGCTATTTTGACAGCACCATCAATCTTGCATTTTAAATTCTTGGAAATGAGATTATTTCGGATTCCTTTAATTAAATGGGGACTATCATACAATGGGAAAATTTCTGCTTCATTAATTATGAAAGAATCATGAACATGCTCTTCTCCTTCTCTTAAAGCGCTTTCTTTCGTCTCTTGGATTAATTTATTTATAGCGCTTACATTTTTGGCACCTTGGTCACATACTGTTGCCAGTACTGTGAGTCCACAGTTTTTTATCTCCGTTATTACATTTTTGATAAGAATTTTTAATTCATCTGCTGGAGTGCTTCCCCGACAAAATGTGTAAGCAATAGGCTGTTTGTAATTGTGTATTACTCCTCGAATCATAAATACCAAAGCATGGTCTGCTATGTTTCTCTTAGTGTCGTGTCCATTTGTGACAAACCCACTTATTTTGTCTTTCCTCCTATTAAAATCAAAATGAGAAGAAATTGACAGCTTTACTTTGGTATAGATCAGAATTGGGCAAAATTTATTCGAATAACGAATAAATTTTTGATATTTATACGTTATTCACGAATAATTTATTTAGAATGAATTATCGCGAATAAATTTGCCACGGATAATTATCATGATTTTATTCGTTATTCTATTCTTTCTTCTATTATAACGAATAACGTATTTTATTGAAAACTCAACTAACACATTTTAACCTATTGCGTCGGAAAGAGGGTTACATTTTCGAGTGTAAGACTGTATTTGAGGTTGATTTTGATCAAATTACACCTTCTCTTTTACATTGCAATTAACAATACAAATACACACTTGTAGAAATAACAGGAAGGCTACCACCAACACTTATAAAACCATTCAGAAACAAGGCAGTTTTTAAGCAGGTCAAAAGCAGAACAACTTTAAATCCTACCATTATGTTCATAATGCTGAACGTTTTTTGAATGGTTATTCCTGAATAGTGAACTGTTTGTTGTCTCTGGCTTATTTTGGTGATGAGACTGCGAAGACGTTCAAATCCTTGACAAAAAATTATTATTTTTACCGGTTTTTTTATTTACGTTAAACAAAATTATTTCTATCATATTTTATTTAAATATCTAAAAGTTAGTGTTATTTACTTTGTTTTCATTTGATTATGTACATAAATTTAATTTGATATTGACCATTAAAGATGGCTAAAATTTTAATGAGTGCGGAAAAAATTATGAATGAAAGTTTTGAACGGATGTCTGCGTCTGGTTTTCGAAATTATAAATAAATCGTAAATTCGTGACAACATAAATGTTTCATGTTTTTAATGCTGGAAGCCGAGCAACCACCTGACAAAATATATCCATTACTTCATATTATAGTGCTTTTTCGAATTGCCGTGAAAAATAGTTATTATACGACTAGTGTTTGGAAGTTAATTTTATTGTGGGCTTCATCGTACAAAAGCACAGTGTCTGGTCATAAATATATTTTATCAATAACCATGTCGTAAGTAACATTTTAACTACATAATTCAAAGTTTATATTTAGATAATTATGTGTTCAAACTTGCAGCTTCTTCACTAAGTGCTATTATAAATAACATAAATATATACAGACAAAGTAAGTTCGAGACTAACTCAACGAGATAAAGGCTAGGTTTTAGTAAGTACGCAGTAATTGTAGTGCACAAAGAATTTTATTACAAAGTATGGGTATGTATTTGATATTCGTAGATTGCGACATGAATCTAAACTATTTTTTTTTTTCAGGTTTCTGGTGAAAAAGCGAACCAGCCTAGCAACAGATCTAGCCTTGTAAAATGCTTGGAATTCAACATTCTGCCATTTCACTGGTTCAATCACAGGTTCCAAAGGAGGCTGTAATCCTCTGGCTCTCTCAGTCTTGTTTGTATTTAATAATAGGCTCCAGTGAATCCTGTCTTGAATTTTTTAATTTATGTCATCATGGTCCTTCTCAGAGAGTAACAAAGGAATCCTGTAAGACAAAATGTATAAATGTATGTAGTTGTAATTTTAATAAATAACTTATACTTAAGAATGTGTTGTTATTTGTTTTCGTGTGTGAATAAATATTTTACAAGGATTAGCATTGTTACTTACAAAAAAATATCTTACGTAAGTTGGAATAACTTACTATTTTTCACATAAGTTGTACTAAAATAATGAAGTAATATATCTTACTTTGTTTTTGAAATCCAAATTTCCAATAAAAGGTATTAAGTAGGATTAATTAAGGTCCCATGGTAGCGTTACTTCAATTATCTACTAACTGTTTTGTAAAAATCTAAAGTAAAGAAAAAACATATTCACATTCACAAGAAAACCAACTAAAATCCTCCATATAAGTTACTGGAAAGTAACTTTTTAAGGATCGCTTTATTTGACACTTGAGACGCGCAATAATCGTTTTCGTGCTGTCAAATAGACGTGATGGTAGGAATAGTCCATACAAAAAAAGGTGAATGGTTTTGTGACGTCAACCAAAACAATCCTGTTTAAGGCCTGCTATAAAGGTGTCATGGTTGCATTAAACAATACAGTTCAGTTTATAATATAAGTGCTGCTATAAGAGATAACGGTAGGACTGTAGCACCTATTAAAATATTATTTCTATTTTAAGTTGTTTTTCTATTGTTTGTAAAATAAAAAAGAAAGAAATACATACATATTACATAAAACGCAACGCATTTTTACTGTGTTTGTTATTGTCAGTGGTTGTTTTGGGTTTGTTTTTATGGTTGTATGTAATGGGTATTTGTTGCTTATTAGTATTTAAGGCTGTGGATGATTTTTGTTGGTTTTTGGTGACTGTCGGTAGTTTTAGGTAGTTTTGGTGGTTGCTGAAAGTTACAAGTTTTTCGTAGTTTTGGAGGTTTTGATGGTTGTTGATCATTATTCTATAATAATTAATACATGATCGAAATTGAAAAATTGGTCGCCATTTTGAATTTTTTTGTTACTGGACCGATTGCCTTCAAAATCGATATCTGGAAGTCTCTGTGGTCCTTCATATTGAATCTATGCTCAAAATGAAAAAAAAGTGGCCGCCATTTTTAACTTTTTTGTTACTGCGCCGATTGCCTTCAAAATCGATATCTGGGGGTCCCTGTGGTCTTTTATAATTAATCTATGCTCGAATTTGAAATAGGTAGTCGCCATTAAGAACTTTTTTGTTTCCGGACGAATTAATTATCTAGATAAATTTTTATTTCAATAATGCCCAACTCTGGTATAGGTATGTATATTAATCATGCCAAAAAAGTGGTAAAATAAAGTATGAAAAAAAATTTTTTAGGCGTGTCTCCCAAACACGTTAGAGTCAATTTTTGTTTCTAGCCCAACCTATCATTTTGGTTATCATTGAATAGGTCTTTCAAAAATATAGTGAGCTTGTGAACATTTATTTTTCGATTTAGGGATCTGTTTCTAAAATATTTGGTTTTATATTGCAAGTTTTTGTTAGAGTCAAGTGTCCCCATCTATCTTTTAAACGGTCAAATATGGACATGTGAAAAAATTCATGGCAGTAGTACATATAACGAAATTTAAAGGAAAACTATACATATAGTATATATTTTAATTTATAAACTATATAATATACTTTACAAATTAAAAAGTTTTAACCGACCAACTTATAAAGTGTACTCGGAAAGGGAAAAGTTCATACAAATTCAAAAGAAAATTAGTTTTTAGACGTTTTTGGTGGCGTGAACTCAAATTCGCAACTACAGAACCCTACACGCACTTGGCCAGTTTTTTATTGTAATTTTGTACAAATAAAATATTTTTATCTTTTAATTTATTAATTGGTTTTGATAAAGTTTCTTTGGTCTATAACACATACAATAATAATATTATATCATACCTGACAACTGTAAAGTAGGCACAGCATCTCGGCTGAGGGTGTTTGTCCATGTGTGGTATTTTTGTTCAAAATGATTGTGACATACTCTTCGATACTTGTATACAAAATTATTATCCAAAGCTAACACATCATCACCAACTTTTAACATCCATGTACGGAATCGCTCAGGTTCATGGTTAGGATTAGGAAAGCTATGCAATGGCACCTTATCATCCCCTGAAAAGTCATATTTACTGCTTATTACTAAAAGTTAAAAATTAATTAAGAATTGATGAAGCTTAATACCTAAACCTAATTTTCCATTTTATAAGCAGTAAAGACACGCTATTGAAAAAAAAAATTTTTTTTGTAGGGTACAAAGTCAAAGAAGCTTATAAAACAGAAAACAGCACATGACAGACCTTCAGACATATCACTTTCAAGTATTTATATGTACATTCTTAGCACGTAAATTTAAAAAAATGAAAAGTTATGGAAGGAAAGAGTTGAGGCCTTTGCCCAGCAGGCGCACATAAATGGCAAATAAAAAAATGAAAAGTTTATGATGAAGAAAATTTTCTGTCTAGTCTTTGTCATACTTCTCATCACTCGTCTTATAATATGCAGTATTTTATAGTTGAATAAAGCCTAATATTTCTGGTAACAATCTATTACCTACTCATATCATTTTTCTTTATGCCAGACGTTGTGCAAGAATCATAATAAGTTATAACTGAACAGGACACTCTAAATAGGATTGTTCAAGTTCCTATAACTTATGTACATAAAATAAGTGTGAAATATTTAGTTTTTACTTACGAGTCACTTTGCAATGAGGCACACAACATGTTTTATCAGATACCATTTTCGAGGTCGACGAAATCCAAATCGGGAAGCAAAACAAAGTCAAAATACAGTCGCTAGGGTCAATATATAAAGGTCCGAAATCGGAATCCAAAGGGGTAGCTCGGGTCGTGGGTCGAAAATAAACACAGGAGGGAGCAGAACACATTCGAGATGCAAGAAAACAAACCGAATGAATTTTAAAAACTTTCCGAACCTAACAACTTGTGTTACTGGTAGACTTATGTTCTGTTCTTAAGATTAATAAATGACAGATTGAAAAAAAAAGAAACAAATAATAAAAATATATTTTATAGACAATTTTTAAAATATTTCTATAATGTAATAAAATATATTTTAATATCGCAGTATTTTAATACTTCTAAAAATATAATAACATGAACATTCATCATGCGTAATAACAATTCATGATAAGTTTCTGCGTAAAAGAAAAGTATTTTTTTCTACTACTTTGTAATGTTGCCATTTTAGAAATCATTTTTATACCTTTTATTTTTTTATATGGCAACATTTCAACTGAACATTGCCATCTAGTAAAATGAGTTGGAACGAAAATTTGCAGGATTTTTTCATACAAAATTACGAAATACCAAGTGAAAACACCGTGATGCAAACTATAAACTAAACTAACAGCAAACTACAAACGTGTCGTTTTTTTAGTATTAATTTGATATTAAAAAAGTTTCTTTATTCATCATCAGAAAAATCGTTAATAATATGAACATCTGAAATAGTCCATGTATCCGTTCTGGAACTGGAATCAAGTCCTGAAGTTGATGGCTGAGCCTGTGATGTACGTATGGCAAATGAATATTAATCATAGCAGCTTTTATTTGTCGGTCAAGATATATTTCTGAGCTGAGATCTTGCCATAGTTTATGAAGATAGTTAAAATAATAATAATTCTTTATTATTTTACTTAAACTCTAGAAGTCGTTAGAATAGTCGCTAGTTCTTTTTTTTTGTCTCTAGACACATAATTTATGCTATGAGGTAGACTTGAAAGTAGAATACATAAGTAACTTCGTTTTACACCCAGTGTTTCCAATATAATTTCCCAAAAAAGGAGGGTTGGCATTCTGAAAAGGTACTGAAAAGGTTTAGAACTTCATGATGGTATTCCTTCGTTTTGTTTGTTCAGGGATCCGTACAACGCGCATATAGCATCACGTGCGTCTGTGTGTCCGTCCGTCTGTCACAGGTTGTGGTACGGTTGTGTGATATATAGTACGGAAAACCTTACTTTTCGGTATGTTTAACTTTGCCTCCTCTAACTAACCGCCACCTCAATGTGGACTGCTGTCCATATAAAAAATCCGTAATATTCATGCATGATTCATCCATATTGGCCTTCTAAAATCCGTACAGATGGACCAAATCCGTATATATGGCAACACTGGTTTGGACAAATAAACAATTTTTATCACAGATCTATGAAGAACAACTTTGTACTTTAAAGATCTTTGATTTTTATACAACGTGACAGAAGACAGCTTTTTTTTTTGACAAATTGACAAAAGAGCACTACCCTACCTTTATACTAATGCTTGGGCCGGACCTGCGCCTATCGTCACGAAGCTTCGTGCTATTACACGATACCGGCAAATGTGACCGGCCGTTATCGGGTATCGTCCCGAATATTCGGACTTCGTGTAGTTATCGCGCGGGTGGCGATACATCAAAGGATTTATGCACGCTAACAATTCGCTCTGCGTGGTCGCACTTGCGTTGTTCGTTCATTTTGACGTTTGTTTTCAACTTGTTCGGACGCGTGCTGTGCGATGGTGCCACGGTTGTTAATGCGTAAAAATGGAGTGGAACGATAAAATAGTGCTAAATTTTTTTGCTGTTTCTTTCTAGGTTTCAATAAAATATGCATTATTCGGGACGATAGGCACATGGACGACGACTTTCTTTTCTTTAACATGTGTACTAACAATTACGAAATGCATTTATTGAAACCTAAAAAGAAACCTAGAAAGAAAAAGCTAAAAGATTTAACACCATTTTATCGATCCACTCCATTTTTACGCATTAACAACCGTGGCACCGTCACACAGCACGCGTCTAAACAAGTTGAAAACAAACGTCAAAATGAACAACAACGCAAGTGCGACCACGCAGAACGAATTGTTAGCGTGGTTAAGTCGTTTGATGTATCGCCACGCCACCCGCGCGATAACTACACGAAGTCCGAATATACGGGACGACACCCGCTAATAGCTGGTCACATTTGCGTGTATCGTGTTCACACAAATGCGCGCTCGTCGGCACACAGTGATGCCGTTTTAGCCACTTTGTGGCTAGATCTAGCGAATTTTCAACGGTTTTAACCATAAAAATATCAATTTTAGCCACCAAAACGAATCTAGCTACTTCTAGCAACTTCAGGTAATTTTTGTTAGCTACTAAGTTCTTTTAAAGTAATCTGAGGTTATCGCCTTTTCTTAAGTAGGCGACACCACCGCGAAACGCTCTCCGCGCAGCAGTTGTAATCTATGATCGGGGTTTCCCCAATAAATGTTTATGGATTGCATTGTTCTTGTGAAGTTCTTTTTTGATTTTTGACAAGTTTTAAAGTTGATACTCGAGTTCTTGGAAGTTGAGGTCATGGAAGTTCCTCTCAAGAAAAAGTGCTACATTCAAAAATATAGGGCTGAATGGGAGAAGGAAGAAGACTTTAAACAGTGGATAAAGCCAATAGCGGATAGCCCAACGAAAGCTTTTTGTACGTATTGTCATGTAGAAATTGCTGCCAAAATTTATGATTTGCGTAAGCACAGAGAATCCAAAAAACACAAAGCTAAATGTGAATTAATCACACAAAATAAACAAATCCAGTTTAACTCTACACCTGGTGGTTCAAAGACCAGCCAAAAAGCTGAAGGCCAGCTTGCCCTGTTTATTGCTGAACATACTTCCATATCCAACATTGACCACCTTACAGACCTTTGTAAAGAAGTTTTTCATGATTCAAAATGTGCTAAAGGTATAAAAATGCATAGAACTAAATGTACACAAGTTTTAAATCAAGTGCTGGCACCACATTTTAAAGAGACTCTTCTACAAGATATTGGCACACAGAAATATGGTATTATTTTAGATGAATCTACGGATGTTAGCGTCTCCAAATACATGGGAATAATTATAAGATATTTTAGCCCGAATATGAATAATATTGTGTCGTCATTTCTTTCTCTGCAGCCTATTGAAAGAGCTGATGCGAGAGGTATTGTCACATCCTTAGTAAAATGTTTGGAGTCACATAGCCTTCCAATACAAAATATGATTGGTGTCGGCACCGACAATGCCTCTGTCATGACGGGCCGAAATAACAGCGTAATTGAAATTTTGAAGCGAGAGTATAATTTACCAAATTTGATCCTTATTAGATGCATATGCCACTCTTTGCAATTGGCGGTCAGCCATGCCTCTGAAAGCAATCTGCCACGTAATATAGAATTTCTGATAAGGGAGACGTACAACTGGTTCTCCAATTCTCCAAAACGCCGGGACGAATATAAAGCACTGTTTCAATCAATCAACTGCGGGGATGATCCATTAAAAATATTAAAGGTTTGTGACACTCGTTGGTTATCAATAGAGCCTGCTGTCGTGAGAATATTGGGCCAATGGCACGAGTTAAAACTACATTTTTCTTTGGCTAGAGAGAAGTGTTATACAGCGGGACTTCTTTGGGAGATGTACAATGACGAGGGTAATCGGCTATATCTATGCTTTTTGAAAAGTATTCTTCATGACGTTCAAATTGGAATAAAGGTATTTGAAGGGGAAAGTATTGATCCTGTCAAACTGTTAGAAACTCTGATGACCTTGTTACGATCAGTCTGCGTTAGAATAATGATACCAGGTGCCGCGACAACAGACAAAGATTTCCTCACGGTTAAAGTAGAAGATCATCTAGATCCAGTTGCACACTTAGGACATCTTTTTGAATCTCACGCCAGTAAAAGCAACTTATCACCACAATCAATTGCTAATATCAGGAAACGGTGCATTGACTTCAGTGTCAAGTTGGTTAAAGAAATTCAACACAGAATACCGTCTAATTACGAGATCCTTGAGAAGGTAACACTTTTAAGTCCAGAGAATACATTAAAACAGATCAAAGATCCTCATGCACTGATTGGATTAGCAAGAGAATTGGGATTCGATGACCTAAAGATAGATAAAATTGTTCAACAATGGAAAACTATCCAATTCATAGAATGGGACACTTTAGGAGACAGTGTTAAGTTCTGGGCTCAAGTCTTAAAGTACAAAAATGCAGCCAATGTTAATACATTTCGAGAACTAGCCGACTTGGCCATTGCTGCGTTGTCCCTTCCTCACTCTAATGCGGAAGTAGAAAGGCTATTTAGCGTCATGAACGCAGTGAAAAATAAATTAAGAAACAGAATGTGTGCATTAACACTTAATTCCATAATTATGATTAGAAACCAATTAAAAATAATGAAAAAAAATTGCCATAACTATGTTTTGCCACCTGAAGTTTTGAACAAAATCACAAAAACAGTCAAACCAATAAAACAAATCGAAACACCATCTACATCATCATTAGTACCCATTGATGAAGAGTATATAGAATTACCAGATGACATTGTAGACCTACAAATTGATTTTTGATTTTTGCTAATAATTTAACAGTACCTACCAGTCTTGATGTTTTAAGCACTAGATACATAGTTATAAACTTTACTGTAAGTAATCAGTTTTTATTACATTTTTAACTAATATTAGAATACTGTTTTAATTAAACCCTATCCCTGTATATTAATAACATTTTATTATCAATAGTAATAAAATAATAAAGTAGGCAAAGAATAATTTGATATTTAGCCACTTCTAGCCACACTTCAAAAGCGATTTTTTTACAAAGCTGGCCACTTTTTTATTCTTTGTAGCCACAATCTAGATTGTCCCAACGGCAACACTGTCGGCACATTATTTGTACCTGCGCCGATAACCGCCATTTTGGTTCAACCTACATGGCGGGAATTTGTACAAAAAAGCTATGAAGTCCGCCATTTTTGTTCAACTTATTTGTGTCGCATTGTACTTTGGGTCTTGCGGCTCTGAGTTCTGTTCACTTAGCAAAACCCAAAATGCTTCATCTCCCACTTTAGTGATAGAGCTGAAATCGTTCTGTGTTCCTATGTGAAAATGGATTCCTTAATAAGATAACACTAGTCAACAGGGTGTTCCACTAGCAGCTTCTTTTCTACTTGTAGCAGTTTAAAGGGTCTAGCCGGTTAAGCATATGGAAACTGTACTCGCGTCTGATGAGGGACTTTTACCTTGTTTTTTGTTTTTCATGTTCATCAATTGTTTTGACTCGCTAATTAACTTCTTACAACTTGACAAAACTTGCATAAAAATGAAGTCACTAGTTACATTCTCTTTGTTACGCAATATAAGATAACATTGTACCGAGTCTACAATACGGTGTTCAAAATTCGTCCAGTCGAATGCCATCACATCGAATATTGTTTATCGTTGATTATGTATTCAAAGTTTATTTGTGGGTATACATATCTGTTGACATTAAAAACTTATAAGAACGTATTTACGATGACAGATATAAAGATAGTGCACAGGTTTTTATATAATTTTTGGTTAAAATTTATGTATATGATGCATGCACATATTCGTAATAGATTTTTTAAGCTATTTTCCACTTATGTTCCACATCTTTTTAAGCTATATTCGTCCCTTTTGTAACTTTTACATGTTAAAGTTAACTAATATTTTTTGTTGGGTGTCACTTTAGGGGTTGGTATAAAAAATCACCCCCAAAAAATATACCTACTTCTCGTTTTTTACAGTTTGTAATATTGCAAAAATTCTAAAAAAAATATACAATAATTAGTTTATCAATAGTCATGTATGGTTTCAATTTCATTAAGATATATTGAATAAGTAATGAGAAAAAAAATTTTTTCTTTATGGGTTGTCACCCCCATTATTCCCTTACTATAGGGTTAGGGGTGTGAGATTAAGTGTATGGCTATTATACATGAAAAACAATAAAAACAAGGTAAAAATCCCTCATCAGACCCGAGTGCAGTTTTCATATGCTTAACCAGCTAGACCCTTTAGTACACAAAACATATAGTAGTTATTAAAATTTTTTTAGGTTAACATACATAACTATGATTTTAAAAAGCGGCCAAATACGAGTCGGACTCGCCCATGAAGGGTTCCGTAGCAGCAAGTAACAATATATTTGAGTTGATCGAATGAAAGGTAAATTGCGGTTTACGGTTTACGGCGTATTACAAAAAAACTAGTTACTAGATCTCATTCAAACCAAATTTTGGTAGAAGATTGCATGGTAATGTACTTCATATTTTTTTTTTAGTTTTATCATTTTAACTAAACTAAAGCTTATAATTATATTACTTAATACCTAAAAAATCAATAAAAAAATAAATCATTTTCTTATTGTAGAAGTTGCACATCTTACCACTTTGGAAGTGTCTCTCGCGCAAACTATTCAGTTTAGAAAAAAGCTATATTATTATTATTATTTATTTATAGACTAGCAGCTTGGAGCTGATATGTCTATATCACACAGTGCTGAGAGTCCATAAAGTCTTTTCACAGTTAATTAATTCATTAACGACACTTTATTTGTCTTTATCCACTTGTCGAGTCTATTTTTAAATGCATTTAAGGAAGGCGAAGTGACCACTTCTTCTGGTAGTCTATTCCATTTATTAACCACTCTGTTACTGAGAAAGTGATGAGCAGATTTGGTTTTAGTTGCTGCACAAGTTAACTGGTATATCCTCGTGATGGTTTTGTGCTTTGTCTCATGTTGAAGATGGTATGCAAGCACAGACCACTTAACCTAGGTAGGTAGGTAGGTAGGTTGAGTAGTCTGTGTATGCAAGTCAGGTAGATCGTAGCTAAGAGTTAGGTTAGGAAGAGTTAAATGTCTCAATTAAATCACCACGAAGGCGTCTTTCCTCGAGGGTAGTGAGGTGCAGGGCTTTATCTTCATTTGATTTACGACAGAGAGTTTGAGGAATTTTGGTAGCTCTTCTTTGAACACTTTCTAGTAAGTTGATGTCTTTTTGAAAGTATGGGCTCCAGATTTGAAAACCATATTCGAGTAAGGGGCGTATATAAGATTTATATATTTTTCTGAAAACTTCAACAGTCAGATATACGTATAACATAGATAAACGCGTTTGCTTTTTTAACTACAGAAGTGATATGTTCCTCCCATTTCAGGTTGGCAGCAACATGAATATCAAGATCTTTTTGAAGGTCCACCGATTCCAGAGTGTTGCCGTCAATACTGTAGATGGTCTCAGGGTTTGTTTTACCTAGATGCAGAATACAACACTTTGCGATGTTCAATGAAATAACCCACTCCCTGGTCCATTCATGAATACAGTTAAGGTCTTCCTGGAGTTGGCCACTGCTTGTTGAGGGATTAGCAAAGAACTCTGCGAAGAAGGCTGACTGACATTGTACAGTCTCTATTAGGTTGGTTATGTATAATCCGAATAGATGTTTCTTGTGTGACAGACAATTACCTACTCGTCCTTGAAATGTTCTATCAGTTAGGTAGTTTTCTATCCATCTAAGGAGAGATCCGCGCATCCCAAAGTGTTCAAGTTTTACCAGTAGGCGTTGATGAGGAACTCGGTCAAAAGCATGTTCGTAGTCGAGGTAGCATATGTCTACATGGTTGCCGCTGTCGAGATCTTTTGACCATGAATGCACACATGACAATAAATTAGTAATGGTGGATCTTTTTTCAACAAATCCATGTTGTCTTGATGATATGACGCATTCTTTTTTCAGGATTTGTGTCAATTTTTTACTGATAATTTTTTCCATTATCCTTACAACAATACTTGTGAAACTAATGGGACAAAAGTTACTTGGTAGAGTTTTATCTACCTTTTTGTAAACTGGTGTTACCACTGCATGTTTGTCTCGTGGTAGGTATCCACAATTAAAATGACATGTTCATCAGTTCAGCAAGCACTGGTGCAAGTGTATCAGAACAGTTCTTAAGAATGCAACAAGGGATCCGGTCAGGTCCTGGTGATGATTGTAGCTTTAAACTAGAGATTGCCAATTTCACATCATCAGCCGTGAATGTGATATCGCACAAGCTAACCTGTATGCGTGCCTTGGCAGAAATTTTTGGGGGTTGGTTAAAAGCTGGTTCCTTCGAAACCTCATACATACTACACATACAAATTAGAAACCTCAATATCATTTTTGAAGACCTTATACTCCACAAGATAGGGTTGGATGAAAAAAATTTTTGAGTTTTAGTTTTAAGTAACCCCTGAAATTTATTGTTTTGTTTTTCTATTTTTGTGCGAAAATTTTAATGCGGTTCACAGAATACATCTTCTTACCAAGTTTCAACAGTATAGTTCTTATAGTTTCGGAAAAAAGTGGCTGTGACATACGGACGGACATGCGACATGAAAAATTGTAAGTTGTTTTGTTTTCCGTGTGTGTAAGTGGCCAACACTGTCAGATTTTTCAGGCTGCCTTAAGGCATCTGACATAGCTTGACGACTGCCATACATTGATCAATGTCTTATACATGCCTTCTGAAGCACAGAGGAGCTCGAGAAATTTTTATGCTTGCGAAAGCGCTAGTAACTTGCACTCCCGCTGGGGTACGAATCTCCTAAAGTTAATGTAAAGAATAAAGACTTACCTAAATATTCATACTGTGTTGCAGGTACCCCACTTTCAATTTCTTCAGGTGTAAATAGTGATGGAAAGGCACCAGCAACCAACCAGTTATTGTGTTTTATGAACTTTTTTTCAAAATGTATTTGGCACACATAACACGGGGCTTTTCGGCTTTTCAAGTGAACATTATAGCCATAAGAGTTTATGCATTCCAGCCAGAAAGAGCGTTTTTTTTCGTTACTTATAGGCAAACGATGCAAAAACGCGTCCGTCCGTTTATTCTTGCAAACACAACACCTTTTGATCCAGGGCATAGCTTGTAGAAACGTACATTACTTCGCCGCACAATAAGTTAAAAAAAATGACACTGGGAAAAACCCAAATCCACTGACAACAACAATCAGTTAACTTTGATCGTAGACGTTAGTTACAACAGCACCAAACAAAACGCTCAAACCGCAGCTTGATGGCTCGCTCGATCGAAATTAGGTTTATCCTTATCAAGGAATATACGACTCTAGACGAGATATAATGATGTCCTAGATCTCTAAAAATTAATATAATCATCATAATAAGAGCGGTGCTCTTATCATATAAAAAGCACAAATTAGAAAGTGATATCAAGAACAAGAAGGAGCCCGAGTCTGTCTGAATTGACTAGATACCTATTTGTTTAATTTTAAGAGGTAAACATTTTTTTGCTCCTTGTTCATGTACCTATTTATTCCGCCTGCTCTGACTGACTTGACAGTCTTGACACTGACAGTCCGATGCCAGAAACTATGCAGACATGGATGACATTGACATGTTAGATAACTTTGACACAATTTTTTTTCTGGGGACGCATTTTTGAAATCACTTGTCATATTACGAATGGTTTATGCGAGCGGGTCCAATCGGGCGCATTTTTAAAACGATATGCGAAGGATTTGCAACGAGTGGTCTCGCTCGCCTCAAAGAGCAAAAAAAAATTTTAGGTTCAGAAAGAGATAATCTGACGTAAAGCCCATTTTGTGTCTCTTTGCCTGTTATGGGTATTTACTGCAAGAATGAGACTTCGTCAAACGTCAAAAATTAAAGCGTACACTGTTTGTGAAAACCGAGGGAGGGATGAAATGAATATCGACATCGATACTTTTGGGAAATACTCATCCTCGTGGTAATAGGGTTAGCAAGTAGTCAATACTAAAAGAATAAAGACTTCAATTAAAACATAATTTATTTTTCACTATATATCCATGACACTTTGACAAATGAGGTGTCGTTCGAAGCGGTTTATACAACGTGGAAGTACAGTATTTATTTATGCAACATTTTTTTTAGCTCTCTATGTCCCACGGCTGGGCAAAAGCCTCCCCTCTATGTTTCCAGACACTTCTGTTGTTAACTTTTCCTTCCCAATTACTATCAAACAGTCTCAACTCATCTGACCACCTTGTTCTTGGTCTGCCTCTTTTCCTTCTACCGTCTGTCGGAGTCCAGCCAGTGGCAACGTGAGCCCACTTTTCCGGTGGCATTCGACAAACGTGACCAGCCCAATCCCATTTTAGCTTACTTGTTTTTTTGCCAACATCTACTACTTTTGTCATGGAACGTAAGGTGGTATTTCTGATACGATCTGTTCGTTTGACACCTAGCATGCTACGCTCCATAGCTCGTTGACAAACCTGCAGTTTGAACCTTTGTGCTT
Source organism: Acrobasis suavella (assembly GCA_943193695.1). NCBI lineage: Eukaryota > Metazoa > Arthropoda > Insecta > Lepidoptera > Pyralidae > Acrobasis > Acrobasis suavella. Next base: position 9,886,701 of record OW971952.1, on the reverse strand, counting down.
TGTTTAAGTACCAAGTTTGTGCACCGTAGGTTAGGATAGGCAGAATACACTTATCAAAAAGTTTCTTCTTGAGACAAGTTGGTAAGTTGCCTTTAAATAGTTCCTTCATCGACCAGAAACTTTTCCACGCATTATCAGTTCTAAGTTGGACTTCTTTATCTAATCGATCGATGAAGGAGACTATTTGGCCCAAATAAGTATAGTCTTCGACATATTGTATATTCTGCCCATCTACCTTGACCCTACGTTTTATGCTATTGGTCATAAGCTGGGTTTTATCCCGGTTCATTTGAAGGCCAACCGGTTCATTTGGAGTTCGGAGGCAGATGAGGCAAACAATACAATATCGTCGGCAAAACGAAGGTTTGTCAATCTTTTTTCACCGACGATAATGCCCTTTGTTTGCCACTTATCTTCTAGCTGTTTAAAGACTTCTTGCAATGCACTAGTGAACAGTTTAGGTTACAGAGGATCGCCTTGTTTTACTCCTCGTTGTATTGGAAAGGATGTACCAGTTGATTCCAATTTAATATCAGCTGTGCTATGTTCGTAAATATTTTTTATGGTTTGAATATATATTTCATCGACTTCTTGGTTGGATAAAGTATTAAAAATAGCTACATGAGAGAGACTGTCAAATGCCTTAGAATAGTCGACAAAACCCAGGTATAAAGGTTTGTTATACTCTGAGCACTTTTCTATTATTTGATTTATGGTTTGTTAATGATCAGTGGTTAAGAATCCGGGGCGAAACCCAGCCTGTTCCGGGGGTTGATGTTTTTCTAACGTATTGGCTATGCGATTTTGGATGATCATAATAAATATTTTATAAATGTGAGATATCAAACTTATGGGGCGGTAATTGGTTATGTCGTTTTTGTTGCTTATTTTGTGTAAAAGTATAATATTTGAATGGCACATATTATTAGGTATCTGACCGGTATGTAAAGTTTTATTAAATGTGGTAGTAAAGGGCCCCATCCCATTTTTAAAGCTTCAGACGTAACACCATCGTGGCCTGGACTTTTACCAAATTTGAGGCTGCGAATAGCATCATGCACTTCCTATTCGGTTATAGGTGAATTCGGTTATACAACATATCGTTTTAAAAATTAAAACCAAACAACAGGAGATTCTTGCTGTAAAATATACAACGTGGAAGGGACATACCCGTAATAAATTAAATCATGGGCTATAATAGAACACTACACTATAATAAAAGTAAAATAACTAACAAAAGATCAAAAAAAAAAGCAATTCCTTATAAAAGTGTCCGTCCCGCGCCCGGGCAATTTATATGGGAATGTCAAATTTATTTACACATAGGATAATTTTGATCAAAGGTGCAGAGGTAGCATCCGGCAGATAACACCCAAATCACGCGATTCTTCACGTAAGTGAAACATGACTATTCAAAATATTTTGAGCACACTCTGTAATGTTTTTTTAAAATATCCAATCCCGCAGACGATATAAATCGAAAATCGGCGCGGCCGTGGTCGCTGGAATCTGCGGCCAATCCGCTTGGTCGCGCGGTCGCAAATAAATCGAGCCCAACCAAGAAATGTAAAACGCTACACTATTCTCTTATCCATTTTTGAAGTGAAAACTTCTTTAGCGGCTTTGCACACTTTTTGTAATGGGTAAAAAATGTTAAACTCGCGTCAGGGCGTCAGGGCGTCAGGACACGTGACCTGATCGAAAATTCGTAAGACAGCCGGCGCGGCGCGGCGTAGGAGAGAAAGTATCCCCCTCTCTTTTTACGGCGCGGCGAAAATAATATATACATGCCTGCTGTTTCGTTCAGATGGCGAAGGGCGCTTGCGTGAATGTTCGTTTGTGTTTATGTTACAGCGTGCCACGCGCATCCATGGAAATGCACAACGTTAATATTCAAGTTTTCACTTCTGTCGGCACTCCTGGAGTGCAACCCGTCGTTTTTTATTGCTTTATTAATTTTAAAAATAAAAATATTATGTGGTATCGGTATTTTTATCGACAAATTTTTTCTAACCCTAGTTCAGTTCAGTTCTGTGCTCGCCCAGCCAGCGTTTTGCAGCAAGAGCGTTGGAGCTAGATCCACTTTGGAATGAACATGACAGAACTTACAGCTATGGCCAATATGGGTTCTTATCGCCTCCGTTTTACTAGCGCAGCCGCGTCAGACCTCTTTGAACCAGTACCAGGCTCGAGGAACCAGGAATGCACGTATATAAGAAATCATTGGACGTGTGAGAGATTTCAGACTAGGGGATGGGAGAGACAAAGGAAGTTAGAGTCTACCGTATACCAGCAACAAGTAAACATATAGGAATAGAATTCTATACTTGGTGTGTAATAAATAATAAGGAAGGGATATAGTCTGCGTATTTTTTTTTCTTATCTTGGTCCACGGTGTCTTATGAAAATGGCATTTTAAATAGCAATATTGCAATGATATATACTCGTTGTTAAGCTATTTTTTGACTCCTTTGTAAGATGCGTAATTTGTTAGCAATGTCGTAATGAATCTGAATTCTGGTTTCTGGTTTCTGATTTCTAGTTTCTGGCTTCTGTCTGTCTGACTTGTTGATTCTGTATTCTCATAGGCAATTTCTGACTTCTGGTTTCCAATTTGCGAGGTGCGTTTTCAGAATTCTCTCTTTCTCCTATCGTTTAACTTCGCTCTTTTGACTTCTGACTGCCTGCTCCTGATTCCTAATTCGTAACCGCCAAACTTGGTTCCTGACTTCTGGCTTCTGGCTTGTGGCGCCTGGCTCCTGGCTCCTGGCTCCTGTCAATTGATTTCAGATTTCTGGCTTCTCGCTTCTGACTTTCGATCTTTGTTTTTTTTTTTTACTTCCGATTTCCGGTCAGTGACTTTCAGTTATTTCTGAGGTCTACTTTTTGGTTCCGATTTTTGATATTCTTGGCTTCTCTCCTCTGACTTCCGACATGATAGATAGATAGATAGATAATTATTTTATTGATATCAAAAAGACACACATAATTACACTCACATTAAATAAGTGCAGAATAAAAATAATAACAAATTAAACACAGTTAGTAAGGTACTAAGTATGTGTGCCGCAGCGATAGCAAAGGGTTGTGGTTCAGCGATACGTTTGCTCGGAGAACAAACCACTGGTTTTCAGCCACCACCTTGAGATCCACGTGGACGCGTGCAACAATACCATAGGTGTTAATACTATTATTCAATTATCAACATTTATGCAAGAGAATCATATTATCATATTCATTAAAAATACATATAAATATTAAATTAATTTTTCATAAAATTATTAAGAAATCAGCATCATAATTCGGAATAAATCACTGATATTGGACAGACAATGGTTCTAAATTAGTGCACTTTATTATAAAATAAATAAAAATAATAATAATATAAAATTAAGTAAGCATAGCCATCAGAGCAACTAAGTCTGAAACCCTAGTTTTTGATTTTTAGTAGCATTGATTTCATATGTTTTTTGAACGAAAATTTAGATTTTGCGCTTCTTAATGGAGGAGGTATATTGTTCCAGCACTTAGTTGCTTGGTAGCGAAAGCTGCCCTTAAAAGCCACATGTTTATGGATATGCATGGCCAACAGTGGTCGCATAGACCTCGCAGTGCCAGCCCCGTATCGATGGTGAAATGTACAAAACTTCAATTTGTTATAGAGATATTCGGGCCTCTTATATTTCAAAAGGTCAACCATGAGCATCGCAAGGTGTAGTCGTCTTCTTGATTCCATGTTCAGCCAATTCGCGTCATTGATAAAAGGTGACACATGAGTTCTGGGAGGAATGACAAAACAGAAGCGACAGCAAGCGTTTTGCACACGCTGTACTAACTTGCGAGTCGCATAAGTCAGTCGAGGTCCATAAACTACATCGCCGTAATTCAGCCTCGACAATATAAGTGACTCACATATAGTGATTCGTGATTTTTCAGATAAGTAATCACGTATTTTATACAATATTTTTAGTCTAAATAAACAGTTTTTCCACAATATTTTTTATATAACTTTCAAACCTTAGGTTACTGTCTAAAACAATTCCTAAATTTTTTGCTTCGTCAACGCAAGCTATGTGCGTACCCAGTACTCCGACAATAGCATCACTATTTTTAATTTCTTCGATTTGATGTTTGGTTCCCAGGATCATGTATTTTGATTTAGATGGATTTAATTGCAGGGAGTTATCAGAAGACCAATTAGCAATTGCCTTAAGGTCATCATTTAACAATTTTACTGCATCTTCAGTATTACTTGGATCCACTGAGATATACAATTGAACGTCATCGGCATAAAGATGAAATTTGCATGATTTTATGACGTTAGGAAGATCTGCAGTGTATAGTATAAAAAGCAGAGGTCCCAGTATAGAGCCCTGTGGAACGCCCCGTCTTAGTTGCTTCGGACTAGATATTAAACATGAGCCGTCCTCTCTTCGCAGTTTGACCGATTGAAATCGACCATTCAGGTAACTGTCGAACCATTTGACAGCATGAGCATCAAAACCATAATAAGACATTTTAGAGAGAATTAATGGGATACTTATACTGTCAAACGCCTATGAGTAATCAAGTAGTACAAGGATAGTGCCTTTTCGTTTGTCTTGTTCGGCAATGATGTTATCGGTGACGTCAAGCAGCGTGGTGTTGGTACCTCTACCTTTACGAAACCCTGACTGATGAGATGGTAATATTCCAGATAATTCCAAGTAGTCTCTAAGCTGGTCATAAACAGCTCTCTCCAAGATCTTTGAGAGATAGGGCAGAATTCTAATGGGTCTGAGGTCTTTTGCATCTCCCGGCTGACCAACTTTAGGAATGGGAATGATAAGAGCATTTTTCCATTGAGCTGGAACTACACCTGAGGTTATTGACTTGTTCACAATATCAGTAATAACTTTCAGAGTATGAGGAAGGGTGAGCAATGCCATATCCCGACTGATATTGTCATCACCAACCGCATTGGATTTCAATTCTAAAATATATTTTGCTACTTCATCCTCGGTAACAGGCCGCAGAGTAAATTGGGGTACTGCATTAGAGTCAGACAGACGATGGAATTCAAAATAAGATAGTTGTGAAATAGACCTATTTTCAGGGAATGGTAGATTTAAAAAATGATCGTTAATCTGGTCGGGATCACTAAAACAGTCTGGGAGATACTCTTTCTTGTTGGGTTCCATTAATATTTTTTGTTTTGCGTTTTTCAAAATATTTTGCTATTGTCATGATTTTTATTGATGAAATTATCATAGTAAGCATGTTTTTCATTAGTTATAGCAATCTCAACTGTCTTTTTTAATTGCTTGTAGTAGTCCCGATCTTTGTCACATTTTGAAATGCGATACGTCTCATGTGCCTCATTTCGCAAGGTGATCATAAATTTGAGCGTGTCAGTGATCCAGGGCAACGGTTGCTCGTGTTTAACCCTCATTGAAGTGAGAGGGGCATGGGAATCAAGAAGAGTCAAAAGTAACTTATTGAACTCACCAACCATGGAATCCACACTAGACAGCTCTGATATTGACTCCCATTTAAGTAAGACCAGTTCATTATTAAACTGTTGTAAGTTTATCCTTTTCAGAGGTCTATGTACAAACAAAGTTGGCGGTGTTTTAGTTTTTTTCAAAAAAATACTAAAATTAATCATAGAGTGACCTAAAGATGCCTTAATCTTTGTGGTTGTGACATCGCGTGTATTGCAGTTTGTGCACACAACGTCTATCAATGTTTGAGAGAATTTTGTAAAATGCGTGGGTTCAGTCACTACCTGTTCAAGGCCAAAGCATTGTAGAAAATTACTGAATGCATTAAATTCACTCGTAGAACTTTTAAGCATATCTACGTTAAAGTCTCCCAAAAGAACTATATAGTCGAAATATCCAAGACTAGTTATGGAATCTGCGAGGGCATCGATGAAAACGTTAATGTTTACCCATTCAGGTCTATAAGCAGTTCCCACAAGAAGACGGTATCCGACATTTACTTCCTATCTGGTAACTTCTTTCTTCTGACTGCTGATCACTAATCCCTGACTTCCGGCCTCCTTGGCTTTGACTTCTGACTGCAGATTTAGAACTTTGGGCTTTTGACCTTGAGTTTCGAATTCGGACCTTTGATTTCCGTCTTCGGACTTCTGACCTTTGATTTCCGACTTCTGACATCCATCTTCTGACTTCAGACTTAAGGTTTCAGACTATTTCTGACTGCTAACTTCCGTCTTCTGACTTCAGGCTTAAGGTTTCAAACTTCTTGCCTTTGATGTCGGACTTCTGACTTCTGGCATTTAATTTCCGACTTTTGACATCCGTCTTCTGACTTCTGACCTTTGATTTGCGACTTCTGACTTCAGACTTAGGGTTTCAGACTTCTGACCTTGATTTGCGACTTCTGACTTCAGACTTAAAGTTAGCTTCAAACCTTTAATTTCCGACTTCTGACTTCAGACTTAGGGTTTCAGACTACTGACCTTTGATTTCAGACTTCTGTCTTCAGACTTATATATGTATACTAGCTGACCCGGCAAACGTTGTTTTGCCAAAATTAAGGATTGTATGTATTTTTGTATGTTGTATCATAAAAAAATAGAAATTAAAAATTTAGTCTAAAAAATAAAAATTTTGGGGTGGACTACCCCTAACATTTAGGGGGATGAAAAATAGATGTTGGCCGATTCTCATAGATACCGGATAAGCACAAAAAATTTCATCAAAATCGGTCAAGCCGTTTCGGAGGAGTATGGCAACGAAAACTGTGACACGAGAATTTTATATATTAGATATTGTTTGTGAATGCATAACAGTGTCACTAGTAGCACGGCTTCACATCTGGCCTGCAAAGGGTCTCATTGGGTTTTGCTTCCATTGTTCTATGTAGACTGACGCAACACAACGCATGTCCCCATGGTCAGCATAGAAAAAGTAAGGGTCGCGTCGATCCCTCTTGCGTAGGGCAGGTATTGCTGGGCAGGGCAGGACCATCCGGAGTTATTTCTGATGAGTCACCTAATGTTAAAATATTAAAAAATGGAAAAATGAATACTGTTCACAAAAATAGAACTTACCATTATTACAAAAATTGAAAAAGCACATTATTACAAAAAAGCCTTGGGCTTTCTCTACCACTCTCTCACCTTGAAGAACATCTTGAGCTCTTTTAGCTATGTGTAGTGGGAATTCTTTCAAAATTTCTTCTGCCAATGGATCAGCAGTAATCCCAATGCACGGAACAGCATATATTCTCAACTGTGTTTTCTTCTTTTTAAAATCTTTTGGTCTAAAATGCTTTCCACAGATGTATTTTAATTGGTGTAATTTTTCTATCGGCACATGAGCCAAGTCTTCTTTTCCAGTTACTCTGACCCAGATTCTACATCTAAAAGTAAATAAATAATAGTAGATATGACAAAAATTCAGAAGCAACTGGTAAGGGGTGTGGGCGGTAGCGAGGTCGGGCTGGGTTTCACCCTCTAAACCGATGGGATTGTATGGATATACCTTTGAAAGCAAAGTAAAAACCGGCCAAGTGCGAGTTGAACTCGCGTGGAGAGGGTTTACAATGCCAAAGCTTTTAAATTAACATAAAATATTACATTTGAAATCGTCATAGCAAAACGCGAGTTAACTAATAATAGCGCCATCTAATTGTGTTTTAGGGAACTATTTCCGTACTTGAACTTATTTTATTGAGTTTACCACTTTATTTTAAATTGATAGAATTCCTGATACGGATATTTTTTCAAAATTTTAAGCTCTGTAGCTTCGGGGATCAGGGGTCAATGGTCAATTTTCGTTTTCATTCATGAATAAAATCTAAACTATTTATTTTATAATAATAACAATAACATTACTTTACAAGGTTTTTTTCAACACATTAGCTCGGAAAGTGCTATTTACCACACTGGTTTTACTTATGTAATGCCATTCATTACGCACACATTCGAAATCGTGTGATAAATATTACTTACCGCACAAGTGTGGTAAAGTGTTTTTTTTTAATGATTTAGGACTAAGATTCTCTAAATTCAAAATATCAAATATTAATTTTGAAACATAATCTCTGCATGCAGCCAGCCTAGACTAATACCAAAACCTTGTTTTGCTCAAATGATTCCATTTTATTTATTAATTAAAATACTTGTAACGAACACTAAAATAAACTTATAAATCTGTCCTGTTAAAAAAAAATAATAATAATCGTTTGGCTGTTGGTGATAATTTCTGTGTCTCTCGTATCACTACAGACTCGCGCATGTGCCAAGTGCGCCTGAAAAAGAAAATCTAAGCGCGCCATATTCTAACATCTTTAAAAAAAAATATTGTAAGTTTAAGTGAAGTTTTTTATTATTGAAGATTTTTTTCCTCATTAATGTGTTGAAAAACGTAGTATGGCACACCTGTCACATCACAAGTCTCGACTCCATAGGCATGCGCGCGGGCTTCGCCCGCTTGTGAGTCAACTCGCCTTGACTGTAATGAAACTAATGAACAACTTACCACACTTGTATCATAAACTACTTTTACCCATAGATGAAACTAATGTGAATCGGTAGAATAATAGACCCTATGTTAAATACTGAAGTGGAAAAAATAAGACATAAAGTTTTTAAATATTCACTATATTTGTTTTTAACAATTTTATATGTGTGACCTATAAAAAAATCAAAATTAATACAAATGACTTTTATACTGATTAGTATCAGTTTCTCTTAATATAAACCAGCAGTAATCACCAAGCATATTTTTATCCCAAAAACCTTGGTACCTCTATTCATAAATCTTCAAATCTTGATGAAAACGTTCACCAACCATCATCGCTTACGCTTCCCAGATTCTCAGGAAAAAAACATGTAAAAAATGATTTTTTATTGAAATATTCACTCCCATCTTATGGTAATTCTTCAACAAATTGGAAACAATTTCTTCATGATCTTCTGATATATGGTTGCCCAAGAATTTTATTACTACTACTTATGAATACCAAGCATCTTTTTTGACATTGGATAAATGACCATCAAAATTTTCATCTTTTGATTCTTTCTTTGACTTTGGCATCACAAAGATTGTGAAAAAATGGTTTTTATGTACTTAAAAGCAAATCTTTGTCAAGTGCTTTCACAAAAAATTTCATCAGCCCTAGTTTAATATGAAGCGGAGGTAAAGCCACATTTTTAGGATCAATCGGAAAAAGAGAAGTGTTATAAGTTTGACGACGAAGTGTTATAAACTTCTGTCTATCGTCCTGTCGGTCTGTGGCATCCTAGCGCTCGAACGTTGCACCGATTTCGACGTGGTTTTTTTACACGAAAGCAGGTTTCCTTGCGGTGTTCTTAGCTATGTTTGGTAAAAATCGATTTAGCAGTTTAGACAATATCAGCTCTATATCACCATCTTAATCATGATTTACAACTAGATGGCGCTATCTAGCGCATTAAAGTGAAAGGTAATTCCAAAGCATTGTGTAACTCAGTTATTATTATTTGTGTACTAGATGTTACCGGTTCAATTCCCAGCAAACGCATGTGTTTTTAATTTTTGTTAGATCTAATTCGCAAACCTTTTTGAGGAATGGCCTCCAAGAGAAGTTTCTCTAATCAGATTTTAAAATAAGGTCTTAGTTATTGAGATATTTGCAAAAGACCAAATGACCTTCATTTTCAAGCAAAGTCAACTTATTTGAGGAAGTGAAGTCACGATGAAGATTGACAATTTCCGCTTTCAGTACTGTACTGTCTAACGAAGTACATATAATTCCATGGTACTGTCATGCTTCGGCCGCACTTGTGCCTATCGTCACGAAGCAATTCGCGGCGAATCATCGTTCTTTTTGTACACTCAAAATTATTTGCGATAAAGCGCTGGTCACACTAGCGGCTTCGTTATTTTTCACGAACTATCTGGCAATAATCCAAGATGGCGTCATCTACATGTTTTAAATATGGACGACGATTTTCATTTCTTTAACATGTGTGCTAAAAATTACATAATGCATTTATTGAAACCTAGAAAGAAAAAGCTAAAAACACTATTTTATCGTTCCACTCCATTTTTACGCAATATCAACCGTGGCACCGTCGCACAGCACGCGTCCGAACAAGTTGAAAACAAACGTCAAAAAATGAACAACGCAGGTGCTACCACGCAGAGCGAATTGTTAGCGTGCATAAATCCTTTGATGTATCGCCACCCGCGCGATAACTAACACGAAGTCTGAATATTCGGGATGATACCCGATAACGGCCGGTCACATTTGCGTGTATCGTGTAATAGCACGAAGCTTAGGGACGATAGGCGCAGGTCCGGCTCAAGCATCTGTCATCTACCTACAACAATATATGTCAAACGACTACAACCAACTTAACAAAAATAATTTAAACAGGTGACATTGACAGATGACCGTTGTCATTGTTTTTTTTTGTGCAGTCATAGGAAAAATGTAAACTTTGATTGCTGTGTGTCGCCACTTCCGGTGCAAAGTTTAAAATTATATAAAAAAATCCTCATTTCACTTAGAATATATTTTTATTCAAATTACCTTCTTAATATTAAAATTAAAATGGTCTATATTTTTTATTAAAACTATCTAAAAAACATGTATATTATTTAGTTGACAAGCCAATTTCACGACACTCACTTTCTTTTTTCAATTAAATTATTTATCTTTGGTAAAATCAATCGAATATCAGCTCTTTATTACCATTTAAAATATTAACCATGGCTTATTACTAGATGGCTATCTAGATTTTCATAAAAAATCCGTAACAAAAAAGTGTCACTGCAGTCGTCGCTGTATTCAGAGGCAATAGTCTATACATGGAAGATAATGAAAAAAGTTATTGCTCAGGGCTTTTATCAACGCAACAAAACACAAAAAAAAGTATATTTTTAGAATTTTTCTCTGTTTGTCTGTGCATTTGTGCACGCTAAAAATTAAAAAAATGGTGGTGTTCAAAATTTGAATTAATTTTTAGTCTGTCTGTTTGGTTAAAAAAACAAAGGAGTTAAAACATGGTTGGAACTTGTCAGTAAGGTCGAATTTCGCTTGATACCCTAGGTTTGATTATAATCGAGAACAATTTCTTAAGTGTCAAGCGAATTTCGACCTTAATGTTTTTTTTTTTTCTACATTCAATCTCTGATAGTTGTATTTAATTTAACTCAAGATCCGAATTGTAAGTTCGATTTATATCCTTAGGGAGGTAAGTAATTTCAAAATCGAAGGCGGCCAGGCGGCACCAGTAAGCATGACATGAATTCAATTTTTTTTTTTTTTTCAATCAAATTCACTAGCCACGGGTTAGGTTAGGGTAGGTAAGGGTTCCACCCCAATGGGTTCCCGGTTTGTCGTACCGGGGGGGCTCAGTACCCGTGGTAGCCTCGAGCCACGGGGAAGCTAAGAGGAACCCGCGAGGGGGCGCTCCTGCTGTCGTCAACCAGCAGTGAGCGCCCACATTGGGGCGGCGGGGGAGTGGGAAGATCTCCCCCACCCGGGGAGGGGCGCTCCCGCGGGCTCGGCTTCGGCCTTGAGCCTGTAGGGATGCGCCCAATGGGGCGGCGGGGGAGTGGGAAGTTCTCCCCCCACCCAGGGTGGGGCCGCCGGGAGGGGAATGTTTCATTGCCCTCCCGGCGCTTCAGGCGGGGCCACACCGCCGTGGCTGTGGTTGGAGATCGGTCGCGGAGGAGGAGGAGTGTCGGTGTTACGTTGCCGCTCTCCCTATCCTCCGCGACCGAGCGGTGCCGCACCGCGTTTGCGGCGAGAGGTAAGCGGCGAAGCCTTTCATCTTCTCCGCCGCTGGGAGCCGGTTTATCTGGCTCCCATGGGTCCACAGGCGGTGGACTGCGTGGGAGTTTGCCGCCTCTCAATTGGGCCGAGGAGGTATGGCGCGTCCGTGAGTTCCGGACGCGCCGACTTGGTGAGTGAGGGGGCGCTGTGACGCCCCCGAGGAGGGGCCGCTTTGGCGGCCAGCCGCGCCGGGGTTCGCGGATGTATTTCCGTTCCCGTGTCCCCGGCAAAAGCGGTTGAGATGGAACTCCGGAGGTTTTTTATTGGGTAGGCACGTCGATCTGGCGTGGAGTCCCACATAACCCGACAGCCTCCCCCGCAGGCTGACGGGTATCCGTAACAGGGATCTTTCCTCCGTAAAAAAAAAAAAGGGTAGGTAAGGGTTGAATGTGCCACGAGCGTTAGGCCATTAAAAAACGGTTTGGCGTGCTTAATTTTTTGAATCTTTGTTGCAAAAATTAATTAATTAATTTTTTGACAAAAAATTGCGAGTTCCTGTAAAGATTTGGATTTGAAGCCCGAATCAGTAAAAATCATAGACCTAGATTTTTTTTCATGTGTAAGGTAAAAATAAAGGTTATGGCAGTCAGAAAACTTGTTACTTCCGATTTCAAAGGAATTTTTATTTTAAGTTAGATAGATACTTCTTAAATAACCAAATTGGTTTTAACAGTTTTTCATTCTTTTCTCGCCTTTAGGATTGCTTTGCATATAATCGAAAACAGTTTCTTTATTATTATTGTATTTTTTTAAATTATTTATATTTTTTTTTTCGTATATTCCGCTTCCAGACCATTAATTGAGTGCAGTGGACTTAAAAACATAGAGGTTGTTGAATGTCATTAAGGTCGAAGTTCGGTTGATAGGTTTGATTTGCAATTTTGCATATAATCGATAATAGTTTCTTACATGTCAAGTTAATTTCGACCTTATTGACAGTTATGTTTTCTTGTAATATTAAGCTTCCAGACCATTTTCTGAGTGCATTGGACAAAAACAACAAAGGGGGTTGTAAAATATTAATAAGGTCAAAATTCACTTTATACCCTAGGATTGATACGTGATTCCTATCATACTAAAAAAAACTATCTTTTAAAGTACTTGTTTTCGCATCCCCTATTTAAGGGTGGACTTTACAACCAGCACTTTCCGCTCTTCCCCCACCCTAACCCCTTACTCGAGCGACCTATAAAAAAGCCAACCCTCTGTTCTATCTACCCACCTGCCAGTATAAATGGAACAGATAGGTACAATTGAAAGAAAGGTAACAACCGATTGTTCAAAACTATCAATAGTTTATTCATAATGAAAAGCAATATTTTTATATTCTATTCTATTCTTTTTGATACTATCGATAGTATCGGTAGTATGAGATCTCGCTCAAACGCATTACATATGCCATAAGAAAAGAAAAGATGATTATATTAAATCGTGTGCTGATTTAGTACGCCTTCTTTGCCTCTTAGGTTAAAATTCTATGGTCAAAATAACGCCACCTCCCGCCCCCCCACCCCAACCCCTAACTCATGCCGCCCTACCCTACCTAATACCTACCCTATACTAGCATTGCATAACAATTGATAGTTTGACTATCGATAGTTGACCTCGAAAAACAGTCACAATGTCGATAGGACTATCGATAGTATCGACACTATCGATAGTATCGATTGTCAATAGTTTGCAATACTATTGATGAAAGGTAAAAGTATCGATAGTGTCGATACTATTGAATTTAGATACTATCGATAGTTTTTAATTGATACTATCGATAGTATTGATAGTGTAACTACTTTTTGTGCGAAATTCTATCGATAGCTAAACTACTATCGATAGTATTATAATATCAAAATCCGTCACAATATTATCGATAGTTTTTAATTCAAACAGTACCTTTACTATCGATACTTTCGATATTGTTACTGTTTTTCGAGGTCACGATAGTATCGATAGACTATCGACATTTTATACTATTGGTTGCAACACTACCCTATACTAAAGAAATAACAAAATATTAATATAATATAAATTACAATTTGTATTTCACTAGATTACAATAAAGTAGGCTTGAAAATTTGAAATAGACAAAAAAATATGTTAATTTACCGGTCTTCATCCAATGGAAATCGGGCCATAAATAGTCTTTTTTGGTTATTGACTCGGCTTGCTCTAACACCACATATTTCGCACTTTGGCATTTTAGTCACTTAACAAATGTTAAACACTACTTTAAAAGATGATTCACAACAACTTAAATCACACTGATTTCGGATTAGGGCCAAAACTACGTGATTTTTTAATAAATTCCATTTCAATGAAATATGTACTTCAACACATAACAATAACAAACACAGACCCTGTCAACGTCAATTAACTGTCATAATTATTGTCAATTTGTCACTCAAAGACTCAAAGAGCAACTGCAGCTATAACTACCTATCTAATTTGTGCTGCACACGTGCTGCAGCTGCAGTCAGCTGCAGTTTTCATTGAGTTTTGATTTGAGATAGGTAAATAAAATATTTGTATTGTTTTTGCTTTTATATTTTATTAAAATAGGTATGTATACCTACTTTAATAAATGTACATTATCATTTTATGACTAGTATTCAAGCAGTTGATTCTTATTCTTCATTCTTCAAAGCTTAAAGCATTGGTAGGACGGGACTTCAGCCAGTAAATAACAATAAGGTAGTTCAACCAGTAGTAAGTAATAACCTTAGTATTTGAAGTGTCTTCCTGTTCTCCTTCTGCCTATTTCGTAAGTTCAGTCAAGTAGGTACCAAGATACCTGACCAGGCGCTCTATTTAATTCAGAAAGACTTAATTAAAATCTACCTGAATATAAATTTTCATGTTAATATCATTTTTAGTTTAAGAGAAAATTCAAGATATAAGTAGAGGGCCTGGTCAGGTATCTTGACTGTACGTTACACAGAAAGTGTCTGTATCACGACATCGTCGGCATAGATCCCCTTAGTGTTAAAAAGTTATGGGGCATGGTGTGAAGTAGAGCTTATAAGTTGAGGATTTTTTTGATTTGCCTGGCAAATAAGCTTGTTTTTTACTATTTTGCAGGAGTAGAAAATGTCAGTTAACAGTTTGCATAGATGTTGCATTCCAGGGTGCAAGACTACCAATATAACACATAAATTATTCAAATTTCCCCTCGCCAATGCTCGAGTTACTCTATGGAGAACAGTCATTGTAAGAAAGTTCCCAAATTTTAAAATGCGTCAAGATAGTGAGGGACGGTGTCAGCAATACGTTTGCCGGCTACATTTTGAAGATAAGTACTTTTGTCCAGATGGGACAAGAATGAACATAGCTTTCCCTACACTGTTCAGCAGGAAAGAAATCAAAAGAGGAAAACCAAAAAAGCCAATTTCACTTGGTAAGTCTATTTTTAGCTCACTAACTTTAGAAACATACCTTGCAGATGCAAAGAGCTAGTAGAACTTTACACATTGTAAGTTATATTGTCACGCCTCCGTCACTCGCTCAAGGTGGTGATAAATGTACCTACCAGTAGCTGCCCCGCCACTGCAACAAGTGAGCAGAGGGGCACCACACGCGCCTGCCTGTGTAGTAGAGCTATGCATTATGGGAATAATTTTTCATTCAAATAATTATTCCAATAAAAATAATTTGTGACAAAATATAATTCATTTGTCCACACACAAATAGTAAATTAACTTTTAGACTTTATTTAATTTGAATTATCTTGAATAAATACACGAATATTTTTTTATACAGTGATGGGCAAAAGTAATTGGATAAACAATACCTATAGTTGTAAAAACCTTTAGCTACTCATTATTTAAAAAAAACCTACGTATAAAATAACATTATCGAGATTGACTACCTCGACATTGACCTCAACGACCTCAATGCCCTCAACACTCAACGAACTCGACAACCTCGATAACCTCGATGACCTCGACCATCTTGAGGAAATTGACGATCTCGATGACCTCGACTTCCTTGACGACATGGCATATATCTGTATGTATGTATGTGTGTTTGTGTCCATCTGACCATCATACAGAACATGCCTTCATAGTTAATCATATTAACCTAGTAATAATACAAGGTTAAACTATTATCCGCCCAAATCAAGTTGACTTTGACAGATTATATAGTGCTTTATTAGATGTTAACTGTTAAAGTCGGATAATGGTTTAAACGTAATTAGGTAAGTCTGATGGTATGAGTTACTTAATTAAGTAAAATGATTTCCATTTTCAGACACAACCTTGAGGGACGAATGTCATATACTTAGTAATGGAGGTAAGTTTTTTTTTTTATAAATTGTATATGTATTTATAGAATAATCGGATTTACCAAATTTATGTTTTCTCCATATTAAGGAGGGCCGTCTCTTATGAGGCAACTCCTCAAATATTCTAAGCACACATATAGTCATTTTTATGTTTTTTTTTTGTTTATAAACTGAAGTTCATAAAATACTATTCACTGTTTTTTTTTTCGTTTATAAATTATAGTCCATAAAATAGTTTGAAGGGTTATCTAGGGCTTGGTCAAGACAACATTTTAAATGACCGTAATTCCTCTCAAATAACTTATTTCAAATGGGGGCAGCACTAGACCTCGGAAAATTTATGTATCCCCTTTAGCACTTGGTCCATAGCCTCTGCCTACCCATTTGGAAAACAGGCGTGATAATATGTACTTATTTATACAATAAGACGTCAATATGAACAACTGTTCATATTGGACGTTACAAGGATCGGATAGGGGTTTTGTTTCATAACGATCCACGCCGTCTTATTTAATAATAAGACGGCGTGAGATCAGACTTATGTAATACTAGCTGTAACCCGCGACTTCGTCCGCTGCGATGTCTGGAAAATGTTTCTAATATGATTTTTATTTGTTTTTTTACGTTATCAACTTTGTTATGACATATGAATTATTATGTAAAAAAATGTTATGTTTGAATACTTCTTCAATATAACAATCTTTATAAAAGTGTAGGGATTTAAAGGCCTAGCGAGCGGACCCGACCAACCTTGTCTAGCTCCCGCTCCCGCTTCTGTTCTGTGCCGCCAATGTTGTATCGTGCATTTTAGGGTACTGCAAGTCCTTGTCCAGTAAGCTTTTACATGAAGCATAATAAATAAATAATTATTTGTAAGTTACCGACACCGAAATAAAAAAAACATCGCGTTTGTTAGTTCAGGTGCTGTCTTCATGCTTAATTTTATTCCAATCCGTTTAGCCGTTTTGTCATGAAAGCATCTTTACAACATACATATTTAAACCGTTACACCCATGCCTTATAAATATAATTATTTCTCTTCCTTATCACTAGATGGCGCTTAGGTATTTATTAAAACATTAAAATGTTTTAGTACTATTACTTAAATGAAGTTTTACTCTTAGTAATTAAATATGATGAAATGCAGTAAATATTTTTTTAGAATATTCAACTCTTTCTTTGTCACTGTTTTGCTAGTCGTGTGTGCTGCCATCTCTGTGTGCCTATGCCACAAATGCGGGCCCTTCAATAGTTTTTATGGCGTTGAGTATCTGTTACGTTATTTTATATTTTCGTTGCACATTACAAACCTTGATAAAAATAAGATATAAAGTAATTAATTTTGCCTTTCAGTATTGGACCCTCTGTCTGATTTGCGACGTACAGCTATCCCCGCGCATTTGCTTCTCGACCACCCATACAGCAGTACAGTAGGTGTGTAACTACCTTAAAGTCTTAAAGGCACTATACACAGTGCAGTCTGCAAGTTTCTTGCCTGCAATACAAAATTAAAATAAAGCACCAAATGCTATTTTGAAAACTACGAGTACATACCTATATTTCTAGTATAACAAAGAGGTATATTTGTATATTTTTAGTAAAATAATGAACATGTTCACTGTCTTAGAGACTGATTAGAAAAAATTAAGATTGTTTAAAAGAATGATTTTAGAAATTTTATCAAAATCGGTTTAGTTGTTTGGTTGTTAAACCAAAATAACTGAACAAAATATGTTATCAAAGTAAAGAATTGTTTCTAGTGTTTACTGTCACCGAAGTTAGTTTTTTTCACTCCCGTCAAAAAAGAGGGGTGTTATAAGTTTGATATTTATGTCTGTCGGTCTGTCTGTCAGTCTCTCTGTGGCATCGTTGCGCTCGAACGATGGACCGACTTCGATGCTGTCTTTTCTTTAACGAGAAAACAAGTGCCTTTGCGGTGGTTCTTAGCTATGTTTGATGAAAATCGGTACAGCCGTTTAAAAGTTATCGGAGGTTAACTCTTGAAAGTCGGGGCTTTCCCTAGCAAACATGGATGGCGATACGGATATCAAGTCGTGTCGGTACTTCCGCTACTCGTCACTAGATGGCGTTCTCGACAGTTGGGGTTTTTTAAATTTGCCTAGCAAATATACTATATGTTGGTTATTTCTTTTCCCAGTTGTGAAAGGACTTGAGGGCCGCCCACGACCCCCCGAGGATTCTCTGAGCGAGGATATCAAATTGGAGCCCAGCCACTGCTCAGAGCAGGACCGGCCAGGTAACGTGAAATTGGTTTTCATGTTGGTCTCATATAAATAAATATATGCGGACAAATCACACAGATTGAGTTTATCCTTAGGAAAGATTGAAACTTGTGTTATGGGATACAAACTAAACGATATTTTATTTTATAACAAATTCGTAAATAGATAAACATACAAGACACAGGTCAATCTGAAAAAGATAATTTTCCATTTGACTTGAACGGAGATCGAACCCGGAACCTCCGGTGTGACAGCGTGGCAGGCAGAACACTAGGCCACAGAGGTCGTCATTAGTATTAATAAATATCGATACGATAACACTGGTGTCAGATTTTTCGCCTGAAGGCATTTGACGTAGCCGAATGACTGTCATCTAGTGACAAGTCATTATTTCACTAGTGACCTGGGGAAAAGGCTAAAAATGTAATATTTGTTTTAAGTAACCGCGTCGCGTCACGCCAAACTTTGCATAAATTAACACGAATTCAAATGTTTATGTATTTTTTTTTAGAAAACAACGATAATTTAGAAAATGATCAACCAGAACCGTGCCCGTTCTCTTGGCAGAACTCCAGCGAGATTTGTGTTGAAGACCATTACTTAAGTGAGTATTATTGTTACACTCGAGAATAGATTACATTTTCCCGCTCTGTCCACAGAAAAATAGTCGAAGGGAAGGACGCAAAGTTAATTCGCCGACGAAATCCTGGCAGGGTCGCTATGCGCCTGTATAAAACTGTGTCGCCATGAGGCGACTGTATAAAACTGTGTCTAAAAGACAAAAAAATCTTTTCATATTTCAATATTAGTTCCTTGGTAAAAGTTGTTCAGTATCATGGTATTTCAATATATTTTTACAAGTATTTCAGTATATTTTGTTAGACCTTATACACTTACAACTGGAATACGTATCTTACTACACTACATATAACTGAATGTACCACTCTGGAGTGGTCGCCGCGCGCATAGTAACAATGTAGGTATATTTTCAATAGCCAAACGGGGAGTAACACAGGCCTGCCCATGTCGCGTTTTTTCCCGATCTCTCGACCACGTATTGTTACGTTTAGCATGATCTCCACGCTGTTAGGTATAATGTGGATTTTGCATGACCCCTTGTTGTGAACTTTATTTTTAACCGATTTCCAAAAAGGAGGAGGTTACCATTCGTCGCGATCTTTTTTAGGGTTCCTTAGTTAACAAGGAACTCTTATAGTTTCGCCATGTTTGTCTGTCTGTCTGTCTGTCTGTCCGTCCGCGGTTTTACTCAGCGACTATAAGTAATAGAAAGCTGTGATTTGGCAAGAATATGTATATTAATTAGGCGGAAAAAACAGTAAAATAAAATATTGAAAAAAAAAATTTTTAGGGTTGCTCCCTTACAAGTTACGTGAAACGTCATTTTTTTTTTCTTGGCTAACCAATCATGTTGGGTATCATTGAATAGGTCTTTTAAAAATATTGTGAGTTTGTGAACACCGTTTTTCGATTTTGGGATCCGTTTCTGAAATATTTGCTTTTAAAGTGAAAAAAATAGAGTCAAGTGCTCTGCTCCCTCGATTATATATGAACACGTGAAAAAATTCACAGCAATAGGATATATAAAGAAATTTAAAGGAAAACTATCAGAGCTAAGTAGGGTTTACAAATTATAAACTTATAGGAGATTAACTTATAAAATGTACTCGGAAAAGGAAAATTTCATACAAATTCAACAGAAAATTAGTTTTTAGACGTTTTAGTGGCATGAACTCAAAGTTGGCGTTCGTAACTACGGAACCCTAATGCGCGTGGCCCGACACGCACTTGGCCAATAATTTATGTACTTATGTTCACAGATATTCGAAAACGCCTGGACCGATTTGAATTTTTTTGTTGTCTGTTGGTCCCATAGAAATGTAATCAAAATCGGTTGTGTAGGTAGTTTGGGGTGAAGTCGGTTTTTAGTATTGAAAAATTATAATGTTTCCAGATACGGTCCCGTTAAGTATGGACGTTATAGAAGAACACAAGATCAACAGCACCAGAGACCAGATCAGCGGCGAAGCAAAGAGTAAGGCTTGCTTGAGCATGTCGCACCGTGAGACGGAAATGGTCTCACGGTGCTCGTTTAAAGTATACTTTAAACGAGCAATTCTTTTCTTGTATACATATTGTCGCGGAGCCGGGTTTTAAAAGAAAACGAAAGGCTTCGACTAGAAATTTATTTAAAATTTAAAGAAAGGTCGTGGGCGGAAGGCCCGTCTGTTTGCACTTTTTTCACTTTGTTCGCTAACGGTGGTACTTCCCGGGTGCGGACGGTGATAGCAGCTCCTGGTGGTCGGCAGCTCAGCGAGTAGGTATTCCGGGGGTAGGTCAGCGTAGCCCCGTGCGACGAAGAATCTACGACGGGCGGTAGCTCGGTGCGTGATGTCGATCGTGGGAGCAGAATGCCCCAAATCTTGAACCCTATAAATAATAGTACGGGTAAGGAATGTATCCCAGATCCCACTCTGATTGGCAACACTGATGGCTGGCGGCGATAAGCTATCGGAAGTACCAAATGTGTAGAAGGTGCAGTGTCAGTGGCAATCAGAGCGGTTTTGTTTTAGCAGACAGCGAGTTACAATGATTTGTGATTATGAGATGAAAAGCCCAAACATAAAGGATGAAAGTGATAAGTGACACAATATGATTATTATTTTTGTGAGATGCAAAATCAGCTTGGCAGGTATGATCAGATGCTTTCTTTCCATTGACAGCCAGTAAGAGATGAGTGATACATAGTGGTGAATTAGCTTGCAAAATACACACTTAATCTACACTTACAAACACAGCTAAGCTACTGACTGATATCTGTTCAACACTTACCCAATTAGGGGTTTAAATCCACGTTTGTTTAGTTGTTTTTCGTGTGTGTAAGTGGCCAACACTGGTGTCCACGTATTTCACAAGTACGATGATTTCAATGAAACTTCTAATTAAATTAAGCAATGCTCATCGAGAGACTTAGGTATAGGTACTTTGAAGACGTTTATGACGTAAGTAACCAAACCCGACGCGGAGCGCGCAATACGTGCCGCTCGCTACGAGATGTTTTTATGATTGCCGACATTCAGGCTGGCTGAGGCTCGGGCCGCCTCGGGGAGCGCGGGCCGCGGGCGCCGGTCGCAGCGCGATCGCCTGATCGATGACGTAATGGATCATACGATGGGTGAGGACCAATGGGAGCCGATTGTGAGGACAATAGAACGCCAACTCGGTACAGTCAACAGAATGAAACTTGTACAATAATAAGTTAAGGTTTAATTTTAGTTTGGGATTTAGGTATGTATATTATTTTATTGTTATTTATAGTTTTAAGTTATTTTTAGGTTTAAGTTAAGTTATTATTTTGATATTTAGGTTTAATTATTTATTTATTTTTTATATAATTTTTAAGTAACGAGTACTTACGTTACATTACCCCCTCCGGTACCGAAAGGATTTTATCCCTCAGATAAAATCCGCAACAAATCACGCTTACGTATTTGTTTTCTCATACACTCTTCATCTTTTATTCTTTATTTTCATACATCACGCAAATAAACAACAACGATATTCGTTTGTAATAATAACGTCGCATCCTTACTATAGGAAGGGTATCGGTTTATGATTAAAACACGAATAACCTATACAAATACTCCTTGTTTTATTTATTTTTTGGTTTTAACGGTAATTGGGACAATTTATGCTTAAGTGTGTATTGTTTATTTATTTAATTAATATTTCCTATCGATTTTAAATCTTTAATATGCCAAGAACCTATGTTTTTTCCTTGCATATTTTCCAAAACATAGACAAGTGGTGATTTTTTTTCTATTATTTTACATTTCATATATTTTGGGGCCAGTTTCTTACTAAAATATTTATCCTTGTCACTTATAACATAGGTACGCTTCATGACAAAATTACCCACTTCAAATTCCGCCGGTTTACGGCGCAAATTATAATGTGCGGTATTTTTAACGTGAGCATGCCACAACTGCTTTTGAACTTCATCGAAAATGGCTGAAAGGCAACCTATATTTTCGGCGTAGATATCACGAGGTAAAAATAAAATTTCTTTACCCAAATCATTATCGACATAATGAGTACCACACGAAACAAGCTCACGTCCATAGACTAAAAAGGAGGGAGTATAACCCGTGGCCTCATTAACGGAATTGTTTATGGCAAACTGGACTTTGGGAATGAAAATGTCCCAAGTTCTATGATCATTTTCTACAAATGTGGAAATACAAGTGATGATAGTTTTATTATATCGCTCAACCATGTTCACTTGTGGCGTATATTTTGGAGTGAAAAATACATTCGGGACATTGTATTTTTTAAAGAACGCATCCGTTGCACCACTGATAAATTGACTTCCGTTATCCATCAGGACAGTCTGTGGCACGCCGTGAACTAAAAAAACTTGGTTTTCTAAGATTTTAATAATAACGTCCGCGGTAGGTCTTTTGATGGCTGATACGATACAATATTTCGAGAAACAACATGTTATAACTAATATGTAATTTTTTTGAGCACGACTGACTGGAAGTGGACCAACAAGGTCGATGGAAATCATCTGGAAGGGCCGTGAACATTGTTTAGGTCGACCCATCTCCCCAAACGTCTTGTGGTTCTGCTGCTTGTATTCTAAGCAAGTTGTGCATGAACTTATAAACTTCACCACATCAGTGTGCATTCCTGGCCAAAAATAGCGTAAAGCCAAACGACGATAGGTTTTAAAAATACCTAAATGACCTGCGATAGGTTCGCTGTGATTTTCAGCCAAGACCTGATGACGGAGTTCTTTCGGTACGACTTCTTTCCATGAGAACTCTGAAGTTAGCTCGTGTTTATTTTTAGTCAGTCTATATAATGTGCTGTTTTTAATGTGGAAATTTGGAAAATTTTGTGGTCTATTGAGTACACCATTGAAAATATCCCTATACCATTGATCGTTGGTACTCGTGAAGCTATTAGACGTAGAAATGGTACCAACAGGGACCGCTCTTGACAAGGCGTCAGGTATGACATTGTCCACACCACGACGATGTTTGATCTCAAAATCGAATGCTGACAAGCGCACACCCCAACGCGCCAGTCTACCAGTGGGGTTATTCAGGGAAAGGAACCACTTTAGTGCACTATGGTCTGTATAAACGGTGAAGCGCTTTCCGTTCTCCAAATAACACCTCCAGTGCTCAATCGCAGTCAATACAGCCAATGTTTCACGCTCTGTGATGCTGTAATTCTTTTCTGCCGCAGACAATGACTTGCTCATATAGGCTATAGGGTGTTCTTTACCATTAACCGTTTGGGTCAACATACCACCGACACCATAGTTCGAAGCATCAGTATGTACTTCGAAGGGCAGAGTGTAGTCTGGGCAAGAAAGAACAGGTGCTGAAATCAACGACTCCTTAAGCTTTTGGAAGGCAAACTCCGCTTCAGGTGTCCACCTAAAGAGTGGAGCGCCTTTCTTGCTAGATGTCAACTTATTGAGGGGACCGGCAACGGTGCTGAAATTAGGGACAAAACGACGATACCAAGTCGCAGTGCCGAGAAAGCGTTTAAGGTCCTTACGACAAGTAGGTGTCGGGTAGTTAAGGATTGCCTCGACTTTTTCTGGATCGGTACGTAACCCCTCATTATCAACAACGTAGCCCAAGTATTTCAGTTGGCTTCTAAAGAAATTGCACTTTTCTAAATTGACCGTAAGGTTTGCCTGTTTCAATTTTTCAAGAACTCGCAACAATAGGGAGACGTGGCTATTAAAATCTTGAGATACGACGATAATATCGTCAAGGTAACAGAAGACCTTTAAATCAAATTCTCTGAACAGAAGATCGACGAGACGCTGCTGCGTAGCAGGCGCATTGGTCAGCCCAAAGGCGGTACGTTTAAAACGTAGAGTTCCTCTGCCTGGTACGTAAAATGCAGTTTTGTTCCTGTCCTTTTCATCAATAGGGATTTGCCAAAATGCCTTGGTTAAGTCTATGCTAGACAAATAACGAGCATCCCTAAGATTGTCAAGGATTTCAGAAACGTATGGCAAACTGTAAGCGTCACGTTTAGTTACAGAGTTTAGTTTACGACTATCAAGACAAAAGCGAGGTTGGCCATTCTTCTTTGTAACAAGAAGAACAGGAGAAGACCATTCGCTTTCGCAAGCCTCAACGACGTCCAAGGACAACATTTCATCGACCTGTTCGATCAGGATGCGCTGCTTTTCTGGTGACATGCGATAGTAGCGTTGTCGAACAGGTTGTGCGTCGCCAGTGTCAATACTATGCGTTATAAGACTTGTCTCTCCTAATCCCTTTCGCTCAAAAGAAATATCCTTAAACTGTTCTATAACATTGTCTGCTAACTGACGCTCTGTTTCTGTTAAATTATTATAACCGTGTAAATGTTTGCCTGAATTTTCGAGCTCAAGTGTTGCCTTTTTGTCTTCCGTGAATTGTAAACTACTTAAATATTTACGACAAATTCCAAAATCTCTCCAAAAATCTACTCCTAATATAAGGTTGGAAGTGATAGATGGTATAACAAATGCTTTTATTATGTGCAATTGGTTATCAAACTTAATAGGTAAGGAAAAGTAACCGATACTTCGTAACACTTGACCACCCGCAGCTTGTACTGTTGTATTAGTGTCGTCATGCATGAAAAATCCATGTTTTAATAGATGTATATGTGTATTGTTACCAATTATTGTTATAGCAGATCCAGAATCTAAAAGACCAGCTATTTGAATATCATTAATATCGAGAGTGACATAAGGTCTATTATCGAGTGGTGGTTTTTTATGTAGAATTGTGTCAATCCTATAGGACCTAAAAAAGTTTGAAACGGTTTTAAGCCAACAATTCCAATCGGCTTTATCAAATTTATTGTTTTGGGGATTGGCACAATTCTCACTATTCAGTTTTTTGTACTTGCAGTAGTACGCTTAGCCTTTGAACAAGTCGGGCACTGTGGTGTTTTAACATCTTTTCGACCACAGACAAAACAAAATACCTCGTCTTTGTTAGCCGTACACTGACGTAAGTTATGAGTGTCTACGCGGCAGCGAGGACAAAAACGTTTCTTATCATTTCCTGTGTTTGTATCTATAGCATTTAAATTATCATATTTTGTATTTTTATTATTGTAGCTTTTATTGTTGTTGTTTTCATATTTTGTATTTTTACTATCGTAGCTGTTTTTGTAATTGTTTTTGTAAAATGTATTATTTGATTTAAGATTTTGATTATAAGTTTGCCTTTGATAGTAATTGTTTTGTTTGGTACCACCAGAATAGGCAAATTCCGGAGCTAAAGTGTCAGCTGAGGGTTTAACTGGCTCATGAAAGTGAGCGAGACGAGACTGGAAATTTTCATAATTTCGGCAAATCGTTTTTAAAGAGTCAATGTCTTTTATTTCTGAAACTGCTGCTAAAGTGCTCGTATAAGTTGGTCTTATATTATGAAGGACAATTTCTAATTTTTCCTCTTCCGTTAAGGGTTTTGACAAACGAGAGAACATACCTGTCATGATGGACAGATAAATTGTTATGTTCTCAGTCTCACCTTGAGTTCGTGAACGAATTTCAGAAATTAGCCTATAGTCATAATCTGCCGGTCCGAAATCTTTAATCAAAATAGAAACGAGTTCACTCCACTTTTTAACGTTAGCTTTGATGCCTCTATACCAATGGAGTGCATCTCCTACAAAAATTTCCGTACAATATGACAACAGCTTTGAGTCATCAATTTTTCTTGCATCACAAAATTCTGAAATACGCTGTATAAATGTGCGCACACATGATTTTCCGTCATATTTAATCTTAGTAATTTCGCTAGAAATCCCACGCTCACAAGTTACCTTGATATTTAAGGGGTTCGTAGCTTCCTGCTCGGTTGCTTGGAAATCAAGGGGATCAACGACACTATCCTTGATAGCGTCATATTTCCGGTAGTAATCCTTAAATTTAAGTATTGCAGAGTCTCTCATTGATTTAGACTGTGTATCAGTGGGCTGAATTCTTTTAAGGCGGTGATAAATATGATGTAACAAATTTTGAGTACGCAAAAGTGTATTTTTGTCTGGCAATTCGTCCGAATCTAAAACTGTTGAAATTTTGCTTATAACAGCGTTTACACCTAACAAATCACTATTTATATCATATGGGCTATTCAAGACGTCCTCTGATGGGAATAAAGCTGATAATTTTGAAATTTGTTTTCGCAGTTCCGTGACTGTACTAGCTGGCGTTTCACCTCTGACGCCTACTTCGTATTCCAACTCAGCCTTGTTTAGTGACAAAAGTTTTATGTGATAGGCCATGTTTTTTTAATAAAAGGAAGAAGAGTCAGAGAAAAAAAATATAAGTAACGTGTGTTCCTTGAGTAAGTGTTGAACAAAATATTTCGGTATAATCTTGACTAAGCTACGAATACTAATCGATAAATAACCTGCTCTGTTACAAACCAGCGTTAAAAACTACAACGTCTTTGCAAATAAAAAAAAATGATTGTGAAAAAAAAATATAAATCAACACCATGAAGAAGGAAAAGAAATGAAAGCTGAAAAATGATTAAAAATTAATTAATTCACACTTGTACAATTTTATATCCTGCCGACTGTACTTTTAGTACGGAAGAATTTTAGTTTTAACAAATGCAATGGTCGCAGGGTTAAATTAAGTGCGAATTAGTTAGTTTCAATGAAAATGAAAGAAAAATAAAAAGGACGTTTCACAAAAATGAAAATAAAAACAAACACATGCACACAACTACTGCTAACAAAGTGAAAAAAAAAAACAGACCTTTAAAATAACCACGTTGGCGCCACTGTCGCGGAGCCGGGTTTTAAAAGAAAACGAAAGGCTTCGACTAGAAATTTATTTAAAATTTAAAGAAAGGTCGTGGGCGGAAGGCCCGTCTGTTTGCACTTTTTTCACTTTGTTCGCTAACGGTGGTACTTCCCGGGTGCGGACGGTGATAGCAGCTCCTGGTGGTCGGCAGCTCAGCGAGTAGGTATTCCGGGGGTAGGTCAGCGTAGCCCCGTGCGACGAAGAATCTACGACGGGCGGTAGCTCGGTGCGTGATGTCGATCGTGGGAGCAGAATGCCCCAAATCTTGAACCCTATAAATAATAGTACGGGTAAGGAATGTATCCCAGATCCCACTCTGATTGGCAACACTGATGGCTGGCGGCGATAAGCTATCGGAAGTACCAAATGTGTAGAAGGTGCAGTGTCAGTGGCAATCAGAGCGGTTTTGTTTTAGCAGACAGCGAGTTACAATGATTTGTGATTATGAGATGAAAAGCCCAAACATAAAGGATGAAAGTGATAAGTGACACAATATGATTATTATTTTTGTGAGATGCAAAATCAGCTTGGCAGGTATGATCAGATGCTTTCTTTCCATTGACAGCCAGTAAGAGATGAGTGATACATAGTGGTGAATTAGCTTGCAAAATACACACTTAATCTACACTTACAAACACAGCTAAGCTACTGACTGATATCTGTTCAACACTTACCCAATTAGGGGTTTAAATCCACGTTTGTTTAGTTGTTTTTCGTGTGTGTAAGTGGCCAACACTGGTGTCCACGTATTTCACAAGTACGATGATTTCAATGAAACTTCTAATTAAATTAAGCAATGCTCATCGAGAGACTTAGGTATAGGTACTTTGAAGACGTTTATGACGTAAGTAACCAAACCCGACGCGGAGCGCGCAATACGTGCCGCTCGCTACGAGATGTTTTTATGATTGCCGACATTCAGGCTGGCTGAGGCTCGGGCCGCCTCGGGGAGCGCGGGCCGCGGGCGCCGGTCGCAGCGCGATCGCCTGATCGATGACGTAATGGATCATACGATGGGTGAGGACCAATGGGAGCCGATTGTGAGGACAATAGAACGCCAACTCGGTACAGTCAACAGAATGAAACTTGTACAATAATAAGTTAAGGTTTAATTTTAGTTTGGGATTTAGGTATGTATATTATTTTATTGTTATTTATAGTTTTAAGTTATTTTTAGGTTTAAGTTAAGTTATTATTTTGATATTTAGGTTTAATTATTTATTTATTGATGTGAAACATCTATAGGCGCACGTGAGACCGATTTCTGGCGTGGCGACGCGTCGCCACGCGCAATCGACTGTGCGTTTCTCTCTCACTCGATCCGGCGTTAAGCCATCTCTTTCGCTCCACTGAGCTCGGATACCTATAATGTATACTCTGTTTATTACAGTACTCATTGACATTTTTAGTTCCTACCACAATCTGTTCTTTTCTGCATACTACTTTTACGAAATAACGTCGATGTTTCACATCTACCAGGCGTCCCGTGACGGCTCCATTTTTTTTTTTTTATATAATTTTTAAGTAACGAGTACTTACGTTACAATATACACAAAATTATTAAATAAGCTAACAAAATTCTAAATCCACTACTTGAGTGCAATATATAATAATAACCCAGTGCGATCCTTGTATGAGCAACTCAGACCGTCAATATGAACAACTTTTCCTATGGGACCCATGCTTTAAACTCGAATTAAAAAAATCGACATTTTCATACAATTTTCCGGGCCGCCCGAAGACTTATGTATGAAAATGTCGATTTTTTTGCCTATAAGAAAAGTGGTTCATATTGACGGCCTGAGTCGCTTCTACATACAATATGTAACAAAAACTCTGTCCGATCCTTGTAGGAGCAACTCAGACCGTCAATATGAACAACTTTTCCTATGGGACCAATGCTTGAAACTCGAAAAAAAATCTACATTTTCATACAAAAGTGTTCGGCCGGCCCGGCAGTAGTTTGTATGAAAATGACGATTTTTTTTTTCGAGTCCTATAGGAAAAGTTGTTCATATTGACAGTCTGAGTTGCTCCTACATATTGTATACTATTTTTTTAATGTAAGTAATATATATGACTCAATTTGTTGTAGTTGGTGCTACACATGTTACAACGCATCGGGAGTATTATTGTGACAGTTGCACCAAAGAGATCATCGGGTAAGTGATTCTAAACTTTTGAAAGCCCAAAGAATCCTTGAGCCTCGTAGAACCTCATGCTGTATGTATGTGCCCGGGAAGCCTTTTCAGGAATAAGATTAAAACTGTTATCATCATCCTCCAGTTGCATCCTCAGCGGTAACGCTTCAGAGCCCGGGGTCTGCTACCTTCCCTAGGTGATTTGACGAGGTTACTGATTTTTACACAGAGCAACTGCCGTCTGGCCTCCGAAACATAAAGAGGAAGGCCAGACCCAATCCTTGGATAGCTTTGAGCTAACACTAGATGGCGTTTGGGACCCACAGTTTATACGCGCCTTCCGAAATACGGAATCATCTTTCTTTTCGGATTATCAGGTGATGCAAGCCTGCAATATTCTAACCAGTGTGAAAACAACGTTTCACAAAGTATGTCTCCCAGAGGGATTCGAACCCACGACTTACGGATCACAAGGCGGACGCCTTGACCAATGCACCACGGAGGCAGTCTGGAACAAAACTGTAAATGTGATACTAATTGCAAACCAATGTATGTCAGTTTCAGATACTCGTGCGTGCAGTGCGAGAACTTCGACCTGTGCCGCTCGTGCGAGATGAGGATGGTGCACCCTCAGCACTACATGCTGAGGGTGCCGAGACCTAGGCCTTTTGTGAGTGTGCTTGTTTTGTATGTCTGTGTATTTTTCACTATTTTTACGTTTGGCTTTTTAGGCTAAAATAGCTTTAATGAAAATAAAGCATTACCTGACCAGGTGAAAACGTTAAAAGCTGCTTTTTTCTCGCGCAGATCGTAAGAGATCGCTAATTGTATGTAATTATTACTTTTTCGCCTTCTCGCTTCACGCGCGCCTTAGAGGAGCTCGGTGGCCCACAGTGCGCATTACTAGCGCTTTCGCAAGTAAAGCCACACCGGGCGTGGTCCGCACTTTAATGGGTGACCACAACTACCATAAAAAATTCTCAAACTCCACCGACAAGAGCGTCGCTCTTAAATTTGAATGAATGAAATAAATTAATAAAAATGTTAATTTCTCTTCCAGAGTGAGATACGAAGTATTATAGACATGATAAGGGAGAAAATTAAAGTTATATTTGACAGCGGACAAATTGGGTGAGTTAAGGGATAGTTCAGTCAATGAAACTGGACAACTTTTTACGATAAACAAATATCAAAATATGGAGAAAAGGATGCAAAAAAGCCTGTAAAAAGTCGTGAGAAAATGTGCAAATACATTCGCTACTACTAGGACTAAATAATATAAATATGTACCTATAAGGTTTTTTTCTATTCTTACTTGTTCAGCCGATTGAACTAGTGAGAATAAAAATCTCACTAGTTCAGCTAACTGAAATAGACAACTGAACAAGTGGGAACAAACGGCAAAATAATTCTCACTAGTTCAGTTGATTAAACTAGTGAGAAAAAAAATACCACTAGTTCAGTCAACTGAATTGGATGACTGAACTAGTGGGAACAAAGGTTTTTTTTTTAAATAAAATATTACTTATTTTCTGCACACAGCATGAAAAATCTCAGTATTGGCCGATTTATTACTTCCACGAAAAACAAAAAACCAAACATCTATTTTATTACAGTATGCAAGGCGTTAATGAGATAAAACAAGAAGTGGAAGAAACACAACAGGAAGAAACGATGCAGGAAGGAAGTGACACTAGAGCGAAGTCGCCGGAAGAAATGCACGCTCACAGACACCTACAGGATTTTAGGAGAAGCACGGACCAGGATGAAGAGGATCAAGTAATTACACAAATTGTCACAAATTCGCTTCAATGATGGTTTTAAAAAATATGACACACTAGGGTAGCGCAGTTAAGTCCAATAATGGCTCTTTTAGACAGGGCGAGCTGCTGCCTAGCCAGTAGACAGCTACTCAGCTTGTTTACTCATACGCCAGTAGCTCGGCTCGCCTTTGCTGTCTACACGACACAGTAGCTGCTGTCCAGTCTTGCCAGTTGTCGCGATGTCGAGGGAACGTGTTTTAATTAAAGACACACGTTCTGCTCACAACTGTCCGGCTAGCACAGGCGAGCTACTGCCGAACGCGTCCAAACGATGCGAGTGATGACCGAGCTGCCGCCATGTGCGAGATGCGAGGCTAATAGGCAAATATGTCGAAGTAACTCGCATGCGAGCCACTCTCCAACTCGCACGTGTGAGTAACTCGCATGATGTGTCCACACGGTGCAAGTAGCTGCACGGCAGTTACTCGGCAGACTGACTCGCACTGTGTAAACGAGCCATAAGCTGCTGTTATTGGATCACTTGACTATAGACCTAGAATTTTTTTTTCTGCGTTTTTACCGCGCAAAAGTATCCGTCAACTAATGGTTTAATGACAACAGTCGATTGGACCTGACGTCACTTGTTTTTGAAAACCTTCATTTTATTCTAGTGCGCAATATTTTAAAACAAGCTCAGTCAGCAAAAAAAAAAAACTAATCTTTGATGGCTCATAACTTTTTAATTACTTTTTATTTTACTATTCTTTATCCATACAGAAAAGATAATGAGACAAAACGATATCATGTTAAACTTTGGATATACAATGTCAAACTGTGGAGGAAATCCCCTCCGAAATTTGTATAGAAAAAGTATCGACTAGTTTAAACTTAACAGGTCTTTACTGCCTTATCTCCTAGGATAAAACCAGTCTAATTTACAGATGTTTTATCTAAAATGACTAATTGTTACAGGCACAAAACGTTCCAGAAGTTTTAAGTCCCAAGAAGGAAGTTGACTCAGTTGTATCGGAGAATGAAGAGTGGCTCGACGACGCCTTGCTAGAACATTCTGAGAATGGCGACAGGATTGAAAGACACGCAGATGTCGGGGTTCATGGAAGAGAGGGCAGGCGGGATGTGGTGTGTATTGTTCTTGTACATTTTTAACCGACTTCCTAAAAGGAGGAGGCTATCAATCCGTCGCGATCTTTTTTTATATAAATGTGCACCCATTATTCGAAGATGCCTGGATCGATTTGGAAAATTCTTTTTTTGTTTAATAGTGCAAAGTTGTCAGGTAGTCCCATAGAAATTTTATTAAAATCTGCTTTAAAGTTTGGGGTGAAATCAGTCTTGAAAAATTATATAGCATATGGATGACAGCATTTATTTGACTAGCTCAAGTGAGACAATAAGACTCGAACATCAGCATTCCTGATGCAGTCGTTCTGAAACGCTGGTAGCTGGTGCACAAAAAAATATATTAACAAAATATATAAACAATTAATATAAGTGATAAATTTATCCTACATTTAATTTAAAAAAATTGACTTTGACTTTGAACTAAAGTCGTCGTCGTTCGTCGAGAGTTGATAAACATTCCGTCTCCGACTAGTGACTGTGGCTTAATTATCGCAATTCGTATGGTGAGCATCGCTTGTCTCCCGCTACCGCTGTTTGCGTGGTACGAGGCACGCAGTTGATGTTAACCGCGGCCCGAACGGGCGAGCGGACGCGGTGGCAATAGATTGCAATTTCGTTCTGGGATGCGCTTCGAATGAGTCGTTTGGGTGTTTGTGTATTGTTTCCTGTTTTATACAGTTAGTAATCATTTGTTTTATACAGTTAGTAATCATTTCAAATTGCATACATTTTTTATTAAACGATGGCTGATCCGTGCGTCAACTCGTAAACAGGTGATGCCGGGAGGGACTGGTCAGGTCGGCTTCGCTTTTTTTGAGTACTTTGTATTATTTATCTTTTATTACGTAATTTATTTTAGTTTACTTGAACGCAAGCAGTACATGTTTACATTTTTATTCTGTTTTCACTGTTAGTACATTACTTTTGAATATTTATGGATAAACTGGTTAGATATGCATTCATGTTATTCATGCATATTCCCTATCACTGAATAAACATTTGAATCTTTGAATCTAATAATTGACAACATTTCATTTTCTAAATGTTATGAAAATTCGAGAATCATTTCGAGATTTGGCGATTCTGAACACGTAAAATATTTTTTCAGATTTTTTTGAGTTATATTTTTAGAGATAAATTAAAAAAACTCAAAAGTACAAGGATATAGGCATTTAACAGGTTACACCTTTGCTTGAACATCTAAAAGTGAAAAAATTATGTCAAGCTGTCAGCTGTCAATTGACGCGTGCGTCAATCTGACAACTGACATCACGAGTGAGAGAGAGAGATAATAGTAGTGTTGTCTATATAAGTATCAGTTCGATAGGAAGACCATCTAATATCGATAGTTCTTTCAGTAAAGTAGAATTAGGATTAGAAAAAATACACATGCATTAAAATGTTTACATAGTTTGGTGACGAAATGCTAATATTTCCTTTATATGATTGATATTTCAGGTTAAATAAAAATAATATTGACATCCAGGTCTTAAAAACTATAAAAAAAATTAAGTAAGGAAAAATGCTACCCTAAAATCTTTCAAAACACAAGGTGACATTTATGATAGCTTTTTTTTTGGTTTTTTAATTAAAACTTCCAAATTTCTGAACGCATATTTTTTATTTATATTTTTGAAATAGCAATCCTGGTACGTCCACCATCTTTTCACTACGCGTGTACGCCGGAGCCTTTGTTTTTATTTTCAGTCAAATTCACCTCAATTAACTTTAAAACGCTATAACTTAAAAAGTAAAAAGTGAAACATTTTTTTCTTTGTGTTCTTAATTCCTGTAAGGGGCGACTATGAGAATCCGTTAAAAAACGTGGGTTACCCAAAAACCCCATTTCAAGTATAGAGATGATAAGGCAAATTTTTTTTTGTCGAATTTTTATGTAATTTTTTATGCCATTTGTTTTCCACATACCAAGTCGTCAATATAATATTTTTATGCCAACAATAGCTGAGATAGAAGCGTTTGATTTTTTAAATTAATCAAATGAACACTATTTTACGATACGTAAGTTTTTGTATCGATATCGATATCTTACTGCTACAAAACACAACTCTATGTATAGACGTCAGTAAACAGTTTTATTTTTTAATTATAATGTATGGCAAAGATGTAAACTCGTTACATCCTAACTCTTGTACTTACGCTCTTTTAGAATGGAGAGATTTTTAACAATTTAATTTTAGGAGAAATAATGAAAAGAAATGAAAAAGAAAAAATACGTATGTCCTTTTTTTTGAAGTTCTTTAAGGAAAAAATATAAAATATGAATATAAAATTTTTGAAATGTTGTCAATTAGGAAGCCGCATTAAAACTTATTTCTCTTTCAGTCACAAAACGCCTGTGCAAGTGACAAAGAATCAACAACATCAGAAGAGACGGACGAGACAACACTAGCACAATGGAGAAACTTCGACAGTCAACCGAAACCATCACCTTCAGAACACGAAAACGTTCCACCTTCAGGTCAAAGTGACGATGAATCAGTTGCGTCTGATTTTATTCCACTTACAAAACGACATCGAGAGAACATTACAGCTACAGAAAACATATCTACACGAGTACTGCGATCTTCAAGAAAGCATGAAAACATAGTTACGCAACCATCAAATGATATTGATCAGGAATCAGAAATTCCAGTGATAAAATGGTCAGATTTAGTAAACTGTGGAGAAAAACCTGCAACCAAACGAAAACTGCCAACTATAGAACATACACCGAGAAGTAAACCAAAATTGAATGTAGTCTATCAAGAAATTGATTCAGAAATGGAGCAATTTGTAAACGAAATTTGGCTCAATGAGAGGACTGCAAGCATAGAAGCTAATCATGTACTTAGATCCAATGTAGAACGTAAAGAAACTGTAACGGAAGTGGACACAGACTTTGAGCAGGTTATAAACGAAATACTGGACTTGACTGGCGATGAAATAAATCCGAAACTAGTTGCAGACCAAAAAAACATTTTGCTGTTTGGATCTAAACCTGAAAAGCCGAAAGAAAAACCAATAGAAAATATTTGGATTAACGATGTAGATGACATTGATTATCTTAATTTCAACTACAAAACAGCGAAGAAGCCGCGCGTTGTAATGCACGTTAAGTCAGTTGTTACTAAGGGTCTTTGATAAAAAGACTGGAAAAAATGATGGCAGAAATAGATAAAGAAATCCATCTCGTTCTGTGATATAGTATTTCAGAAAAATAATGTCAAGGCTATGTCGTGCGACATGGAAAAGCGCGCGAATCGTTGGGCTGTAAACTCGGATTAGTACAAAGTAGTATTATAACGATGAGATCTCAATTTATGTTGTATTAAATATTACCGAATAAATCATTGAACATGAAATAAAAATATACATTTTCATGTCATTTTATTTTAAGTGACTGATTTTTTAAAGTGAGGCTCAACTTTGTGTGTAAGAGAATATAAAGTATTGTAATATGCAGTAAAAAAAAACTGTCCAAGTGCGAGTCGGACTCCGTATGCGCATGAACAGTTCCGTACCATCTATCTTCCATCTATATATCTATATAAATAAATATAACTCAAAGGTGACTGACTGACTGACATAGTGATCTATCAACGCACAGCCCAAACCACTGGACGGATCGGGCTGAAATTTGGCATGCAGGTAGGTGTTATGACGTAGGCATCCGCTAAGAAAGGATTTTGGTCAATTCTACCCCCAAGGGGATAAAATAGGTGATGAAAGTTTGTATGAAACTTTGTCAATTTTAAACCGATCGGGCTGAGACTTTGCATGCATAAATCTACTATGACGTAGGCATCCCCTAAAAAGGATTTTGGTAAATTACACCCCTACGCGAGCGAAGCCGCGGGCAAAAGCTAGTTATTTATAAAAATTACGTTTGTTTTATGGGATTTAAATATTTATTTTATTTTAATTATTTATGTTTAACGTGAAAATACAACTTAAGAGCGTATTCGCTTTTTTCATACGGAAACTGAGATTTCGGGAGTTTTTGTAAGGCTGAAATCACATACCTAATTCAATACATATCATGATCTGTAAAACTTTTGCCATAATTAATAATTTAACCCTTACACCGCGATACTTTATATCAGTCGCCGTGCCCCCAGCGCGAGAGGTATGAAATTTAAAATAAATACCTACAACCAAAAAGGGATGTGTATACTTATGTTATGTGCAATACGAGCAGTTATTTTTGTCGAAAATATCCGACGCTCGCGGAATGGGCACGACTATGTTGAATGCGCGTAACCCCAGCAAAATGTTGCACCTTAGAGAAATGAGAGTATCACAGATACTTTGTTCATAGTAAGCCTCAATATGTTTAAATATAGCAATATTCGTTCATGAATTATTTTCGAAGTTATTCGAGAAAAACTGATTTTGCTGGAGTAACGTTACCCCAGCAAGATGTTTTTCAAAAAAAGCGTTTAGCCTAGAATCAAGTATATGAAAAGACAGCTCTTAATGAGTTGTAAATGTATACCGATAGCAAAATTTGTTCATCTTATACTTTTTAAGATATTCAAGATTTTGCTGGGGCCGCTTTTTCGTAGCCTCCGTTATTTAGTCGGTTTGTAGGAGAATTGATGATATTTTCTTGTTTGTTTAATAACTTTTATTCCATTCGAGATTTGAAGCCGAAATTTTCAGGCATGTTTTGTAACAAAATGAACACATATGTTCACTATAGTTTATCTATTTGTGTTTAGAGAGAACTGCGTATTCGATGGCCAAAGTCACACCACTAGGAATTCGATGAAATTCTTTTATATCTTCATATCGCGCAATGTTTGTTCATCCAAATTTGTACACGTTAGAAGGGTATATCATACGTATATGTAACTGCTTTTTATTTGTTAGTAAATGTATTAGTTTACGAGTAAACAGGAATTTTCGGATTTTTTAAAATAATAAATTACTTCGATATTTGTTGATGAATCGGAATATTTATATTTAAACAAATTTGAACATGCTAAGGCCTATAAACAGTATTTTTTTTTCAAAATTCTGCTACTAACAGTTTTCGAGATATGGAAAATTGCAAAACGTTACCCCAGCAAAATCTTGAATGTCTCAAAAAGTATAAGATGAACAAATTTTGCTATCGGTATACATTTACAACTCATTAAGAGCTGTCTTTTCATATACTTGATTCTAGGCTAAACGCTTTTTTTGAAAAACATCTTGCTGGGGTAACGTTACTCCAGCAAAATCAGTTTTTCTCGAATAACTTCGAAAATACAACATGAACGAATTTTGCTATATTTGAACATATTGAGGCTTACTATATACCAAGAACCTATCTGTAATACTCTCATTTCTCTAAGTGCCGCAACAGACGGGACGCAAGTTGCGTCGCGTAGCAGCTAGAGATGGGCAATGGATAGTACTCAATCTACCCATTTGAGTATTTACTCACTAGATTTAATAAATAGAGTAAATAGAGCGTGCTCATATATTGACATCGCATTCGATGTCTGTTTACTTATTTTAACATCAAATTACGTCTTTGCACACCTCCCAGCAAAAAATGATAATTAGTCAAAGAAGCCTACTTTCAATGTATGATTAGTATGGTACTTTCATATATTTAAACGTCGCATTGAACGTTCACCGACATTTTTAAGCATATTATGGCGTATGCACACACTTTCTGACAAGAATTGCAAGTGTATACTAGATTAACGTTTCAAAATTGTCATGATAACATGAAATAATGAATATAAATATAAGTCGCAACTCATATAAATCAATCTACTCACCAAATGGATAAATTAGGATATTTAACGGGTATTTACTTAATCTACTGAGTAAACATTCAAATGGGTTGATTGAGTATTTATCCAACTCCTATCACTAGCTGTTACGCGGCGGAACTTGCGCCCCGTCTGTTACGGCCCTAAAGTGCAACATTTTGCTGGTGTTACGCATTCACAATGTTTGTTGGATAAATCCGACGTTCGCGGTGAAAGGGTTATGTTAATATGTAAAAAGAAACATTGTTGTATAAATAGGTAAAAAAGAAAAAAATATCCGATTTCAATAAGTATATTATTTAAATATTACTCAAAGATAGTATTTAGACGCGTTCATTGAACGGAAAGAACGGCCAAATTCAGTCGATGCTCGTCTGGGCAGGGCAGGAACTAGTAAGTGAAGGACACATGATATTCCAGAGGATTTGGAAGCAACTTTTATTTTTCATTCTTAAACAGGTTTTAATAACAATTTATTTTTTTATAAAATATTTCAATGAACATTAAATTAAGGAATTTAAAATGTATTTTTTATTATATTTAAGTATTTACTTTTCTTTAAAAAAATGCATAAACTTTTAGGACACGTCAAAATCTGAGTGGACATATTTTCTCGAAATTGCCCATGCAGAATGTAGAACTAAAGAAAGTTATTGTCTATATTTGAATGCCTAGGTGACGCCATCTTGAATTATTGCACAATAGTATGTGAAAAATAACGAAGCCGCATTATGACCATAGCTTTATCGCGATAACTTTTTAGTGTACAAAACGTATGAAGCTTTGCCGCGCTTCGGGACGATAGACGCCGAAGTGCGATTTCTGAAACGCGGAGTCACCTAAACGAATGGTTTTTCCATACAAAAACTAATAGGTTGGGGAAAAAGTCTTTTCGCATTTTATATGAAACTTCAAAACATTTTTTAAAATAGTTTATTTATATTTAACTAAAGTATGTAGGTACCATTTTGTTCGATAACTTTTTGCCATCTTATAGGTAGGGACATGATCCCATTGCTATAGAAATTTTGGGGCTTCTGATCAAAAAACTGCGTCAAGTAGTTTTGGCAGTCCTCTTGTGATGTTAACCTGACACTGCCTAAAGAATTCTGAAGAGACCGAAACAGGTAGAAATCTGAAGGTGCCAGGTCAGCACTATACGGCGGATGCATTAACACCTCCCAGCCAAACTCTCTTGATTTTTGCTGAGTGGTTAAAGATGTGTGAGGTCTAGCGTTATCCTGCTGAAAAACCACACCCCTTCTGTTGATTAATTCCGGCCGCTTTCTCTCAACTTCTTGCTTTAATCTTATCAGTTGTTCGCAGTAGAGTTCTGAATCGATGGTCTTGCCTGGTAGTAACAGCTCATAATGAATAATGCCCAACCAATCCCAGCATCACCTTGTTGCGAGTTAACCCGGGTTTCGCCACAGTCTGTGAAGCCTGACCGGCCTTTGATTATGACCTTTTTCGCACGTTCTTGTCGTACATGATCCACTTTTCATCACCAGTTATCAATTTCTTCAAAAATGGTTCGGTCTCATTACGTCGTAATAAAGAATCACAAATGAGTACATGGTTCATTAGGTTTCTTTCAGAGAGCTCGTGAGGTACCCAAATATCGAGCTTTATTGTGTACCCATTTTTTTTCAAATGCGCCAAAACTATTTTAAGGTCAATTCCCAGTTCTTCAGCTACGTCGTAACTACTGATATGCCGATCTTGCTCCACTTTATCAAAAATAGCATCCATTTTATCCGTAACAGGGCGACCAGAGCGACGTGCATCTTTGACATCAAAATTTCCGGATTGAAAACGCTTAAACCAAATTTGTGCTACTCTCACAGACACTGCACTAGGTCAATAAACATCGCAAATTTATTTCGCGGCTTGCGTTGCATTTTTACCTTTTTGGTAGTAAAATTTTAAAATGTATCTAATTTCTTCATTAAATTCACTCATCTTGACAGTAATGAATGAAATGAAAATCACGCATTTTCCTGCTTTGAATTTGGAATTATCTTCTTTAAAATTTAAACTTTTAAATGATACCAAAACAAGCCAGGTACAAATAGTATAGCCAAAGTGGTTTTATTACAAGTTCATAAATACTATATGCGAAAAGACTTTTTCCCCAACTAATATTGTTTAGGTGACTCTGCGTTTCAGAATTATCGCACTTCTGGTCGCAGGTGCGGCCGAAGCATAACGTCAACTTGACAGGTGTCTGTATGTTTGTTAGTTGACAGTTAATTGACGTTGACATTGTCAATTGTCATTTATTGTCACTGACAGAGTATCTGTGGTGCGATTTTTCAAACGCCAAGTCACTAAACGAACGGTTTTGTCGGTTTTTTGTATGGAAAAACCATTCGTGTAGGTAGGTGACTCCGTGTTTGAAAAATGGCTTTTCTGCATGTTTTGATTTGAGTTGAGTAAAAATATAAAATATTTTATATAAATATTAAAATTATAATATAAAATACATAGTATTTTATAATAAATACATTATTATTTTATGACTAGTATTCAAATTGTTGATTCTATTTCTTCATTTTTCAAAGCTCAAAGGGTCGGTAGGACGGGACTTCAGCCAGTAAATAACATTAAGGTAGGTAGTTTAACCAGTAGTAAGTAATAAAATTATAGTATTTGAAGTGTCTTCCTGTTCTTCTTCTGCCTATTTCGTAAGTACGTTACACAGAAAGTGTCTGTATCACGACATCGTTGGCATAGTCCCTCCCCTTAGTGGTGGAATGCGGAAACTAGTAGTTTAGGGCATATAATAATTTTTTTTTTACTTTAAAATATATGGAGTATGATAAGAATCAAAAATGTTTGGAGGTAAGGGGAGTGAGGGTTACGGGATGACCCCACAAACCCCTTGGTACCCTTCTGGGCAGAAAGGAAGTTAGGTTCATGTTATTTTTCTTATGACCACCAGGAAAAACTGTGATGGCAGAAAGGAAATTAAGTATATGATTATTTACATACTCCATACATTTTAAGGGTTGAATAGAAAAAAAATATAAACTAGTCGCTTCGGCATTTAAGGAGGAGATTATACCACTCTCGCTCCTGCCCCCAACCCCCTACACTTGCCACCCTCTTTCTAATCTTTGATCTAATAAACTAAGGAAAACGAACTAAGGAAATCTTTGATCTAATATTTTTCTTCTAGATCGCCCTAGAAAAATATTTTTTGTTAGATGCCTGTCAACTTCAGGGTCGTGGACATATCAGCCTTTTTAGGGATGCAGTATCCTAGTAACTTAGGAATAATCATATGTTAACCCCTTAAAGGAGTGCAATAATCACATTGACCCAAATCAAATCTTTTTTGATTTTTATACCCTGATGAAAAAGAGGGATGTAATAAGTTTAATGTGTCTGTTGGTCTGTCTGAGGCATCTTAACACTTTAACCAATGGGTCAATTTTAATCTGTTTTTTATTTTACTTTGAAAGCTATTAAGATCTGACTTGATCATGATGGTTCTTAGCAATGTTTGATGGAAACCGGTTCAGCAGTGGCATGGCATGAAGTAGAATTTCGTTTGTTATTTATTTTGCAGGAGTAGAAAATGTCAGTTAACGGTTTGTTTAGATGTTGCATCCCAGGATGCAAAACAACCAATATAACACATAAATTATTCAAATTTCCCCTCGCCAATGCTCGAGTTACTCTATGGAGAACACTCATTGTAAGAAAGTTCCCAAATTTTAAAATGCGTCAAGATAGTGAGGGACGGTGTCAGCAATATGTGTGCCGGCTACATTTTGAAGATAAGTACTTTTGTCCAGATGGGACAAGAATGAACATAGCTTTCCCTACACTGTTCAGCAGGAAAGAAATCAAAAGAGGAAAACCAAAAAAGCCTATTTCACTTGGTAAGTTCTGTTTTTAGCTCACTAACTTTAGAAACATACCTTGCAGATGCCATCTAGAGATTAACAAAAACTATATCTTATTTATTAACTTCTACAGGAAAAAGCTAGTAGAACTTTACACATTGTAAGTTATATATTGCATTTTTGTGAGTTTAATTGTTTATTACGAATTGTGATAAAAATGACTTATATCTATTACATTTATCATACTCGCATTTTTTCAAAATGAAAATAATTATAATGGCAGAATTAATAACACTCAACATCAAGTAATAATGTCAATTATAACACATTTAAATTATAAATATTTTTATGTCAATACAAAACAAATTTATTATTTTTCACTATCGTCACTATCATAGTCGCGAGTGTTATTTATTCATGAGACGAGGTCATGATTTTCAGAATGACTTTATAGTGAGTGCATGTATGCTAGGATGAAAAATTGTAATGCCAACAGACCAGATTCATTGTGGACCGACCCCTTATTCGCACGCCGTCGGTCGTCGGCCGTTGCGCGCTGTATTAACTTGAAACAATCTGCTGAGCAAAGCGTTAAAGTTCATTTGTTTAGTCCAAACGAACCACAAATACCTACGTATTTGTGGTTTTGTAGGGAAGTGAAGGATCTGTTACGTACTTACCTATTAACTTATTATATTAGTAATTTGTGGTATTGTTCTTTTTTCAATTGTCGTGCGGGTAAGAACAGTACTAGTACGCCACTTCCGTGTACTTTTGACTATACCCACAATTCATGCAGTGTTCCCAGCCTTCAGTTATATTAACTTGAGCTGTGGCTGCTGAGCTGTCTAGTATATGATCATTCCATCCCTTCGGCAGCCAGCTATAAAAATTTTCGCACAAATGTTCCCAAAGAGGGATGACGTCAGGTATTTGAAAGGTCGCTGGAAAGCGCTGGAAGCAGGCCGCTCTTGAACGGTCATTTTGGAAATTTTTGGGAGACCTGTCCAATGTTATGCGGCTGAAATGATAATGATAGGTGTTAGCTAAACTTTAACCAATTTATTTATTTGGGCACCCTGGGCTC
The DNA here is from genome assembly GCA_943193695.1 of Acrobasis suavella. Classification (NCBI taxonomy): domain Eukaryota; kingdom Metazoa; phylum Arthropoda; class Insecta; order Lepidoptera; family Pyralidae; genus Acrobasis; species Acrobasis suavella. Next base: position 9,843,779 of record OW971952.1, on the reverse strand, counting down.
CTAAACAGCACAGCTGAGTGCGTTAAGATATAGCAGAAGTTATATTAACTGGCCTCCCCTCTCCCGAAATGGTTATATAGCTCAGGGGGCTGCGTCACCGGCTAAGGACGCTATTGAAGGTATCCTGATACTATTCCCAGTACCCCAGTACGTCTTAACCTCACCTCTCCTGAAAGGTTATGATTTAAATGTAATAAGTTAGGTCCGATGGTACGAGTTATTTAATTTAGTAAAATTATTTCCATTTTAGATACAACCTTGAGAGACGAATGTGATATACTTAGTTATGGAGGTATGTAAGTGTTTTTTTTTCTTTTAATAAATTGTACATTTATAGAATAATCGCCGCTGTCAAAATGTATGTTTTCTCTATATTAAGGAGGGCCATCTCTTATGAGGCAACTCCTCAAATATTCTAAGAACACATAATTTGTATGTTATTTTGTTTATAAACTGTAGTTCATAAAATAGTTTGAAGGGTTATCTATGGCTTGGTCAAGACAAAATTTTAAATAACTGTTTCCTCTCAAATAATTTATTTCAAATGGGGGCAGCACTGGACCCCGGAAAATTCATGTATCCCCTTAAGCATTTGCATTTTGTCCATAGTCTCTGCCTACCCCTGTGGGAAACGCGTGATAATATGTACTTATGTATATATGTTGCATTCAGAGAGTGTGGATTGTTAAAGTGGAACTGATGAAGATGACCAGGAATTGAAGAGGCTTTTTTGTGTTACTGTCTTCTTAGTTTGGGTAAATAATGGTTTAAATTTAAACCTATTGTTAAAGTTAGTTTGCATGTAAGACGGCGTGAGACCAGCCTTATTTAATAATAAGACGGCGTGAGACCAGCCTTATTTAATAATAAGACGGCGTAAGACCTGCCTTATTTAATGTGTACTAGCTTTTACCCGCGCCGTGGCGCGCTTGGTTTTGTTTTATTACTTTTACTGTTATGGCGAGGGAAACGTGCCGCCAATGTTGTATCGTGCATTTTAAGCTTATACATTTATTGAGCATAATAAATAATTATTTGTAAGTTACCCACACCGAGATAAAAAAAAACATATCGTTTGTTAGTTCAGGTGCTGCCTTCATGCTTAATTTTATTCCAATCCGTTCAGCCGTTTTGTCATGAAAGCATCTTTACAACATACATACTTAAACCGGTACTCCCATGCCTTATAAACATAATTATTTCTCTTCCTTATCACTAGATGGCGCTTAGGTATTTATTAAAACATTAAAATGTTTTAGTATTATTATTTAAATTAAGTTTTACTCTTAATAATTAAATATGATGAAATGCAGTAAATATTTTTTTAGAATATTCAACTCTTTCTTTGTCACTGTTTTGCTAGTCGTGTGTGCTGCCATCTCTGTGTGCCTTTGCCACATATGCGGGCCCTTCAATAGTTTTTATGGCGTTGGGTATCTTTTACGTTATTTAATATTATCTTTGCACATTACAAACCTTGATAAAAATAAGATATAAAGTAATTAATTTTGCCTTTCAGTATTGGACCCTCTGTCTGATTTGCGACGTACAGCTATCCCCGCGCATTTGCTTCTCGACCACCCATACAGCAGTACAGTAGGTGTGTAACTACCTTAAAGTCTTAAAGGCACTATACACAGTGCAGTCTGCAAGTGTTCTTGCCTGCAATACAAAATTAAAATAAAGCACCAAATGCTATTTTGAAAACTACGAGTACATACCTATATTTCTAGTATAACAAAGAGGTATATTTTAGTAAAAAAATGAACATGTTCACTGTCTTAGAGACTGATTTGAAAAAATAAAGATTGTTTAATAAAAGAATATATGATTTTAGAAATGTTATCAAAATCGGTTTAGTTGTTTGGTTGTTAAACCAAAATAACTGAACAAAATATGTTATCAAAGTAAAGAATTGTTTCCAGTGTTTGCGGTCACCTTAGTTTGTTTTTTTCACCCCCGTCAAAAAAGAAGGGTGTTATAAGTTTGACGTTTATGTCTGTCGGTCTGTCTGTCAGTCTCTCTGTGGCATCGTAGCGCTCGAACGATGGGCCGATTTCGATGCTGTCTTTTTTTACGTAAAAACAAGTTCCCTTGCGGTGGTTCTTAGCTATATTCGATGAAAATCGGTTCAGCCGTTGAAAGGTTATTGGGGGTTAACTCTTGTAAGTCAGGGCTTTCCCTAGCAAACATAGATGGCGGTACGGATATCAAGTCGTGTCGGTACTTCCGCTACTCGTCACTAGATGGCGTTCTCGAAAGTTGGGGTTTTTTTAAATTTGCCTAGCAAATATACTAAATGTTAGTTATTTCTTTTCCCAGTTGTGAAAGGACTTGAGGGCCGCCCACGACCCCCCGAGGATTCTCTGAGCGAGGATATCAAATCGGAGCCCAGCCACTGCGCAAAGCAGGACCTGCCAGGTAACGTGGAATTGGTTTGCATGTTGGTCTCATATAAATAAATATATGCGGACAAATTGACAACATTTCAAAAATTTTATATTCATATTTTATATTTTTTCCTTAAAGAACTTCAAAAAAAAGGACATACGTATTTTTTCTTTTTCATTTCTTTTCATTATTTCTCCTAAAATTAAATTGTTTAAAATCTCTCCATTCTAAAAGAGCGTAAGTACAAGAGTTAGGATCTAACGAGTTTACATCTTTGCCCTACATTATAATTAAAAAATAAACTGACGTCTATAGAGTTGTGTTTTGTAGCAGTAAGATATCGATATCGATACAAAAACTTACGTATCGTAAAATAGGGTTACTTTGATTAATTTAAAAATTCAAACGCTTCTATCTCAGCTATTTTTGGCATAAAAATATTATATTGACGACTTGGTATGTGGAAAACAAATGGCATAAAAAATTACGCTTGTAATACTCGACAAAAAAAAATTTGCCCTATCATCTCTATACTTGAAATAGGGTTTTTGGGTAACCCACGTTTTTTAACGGATTCTCATAGTCGCCCCTTACAGGAATTAAGAACACAAAGAAAAAATGTTTCACTTTTTACTTTTTAAGTTACAGCGTTTTAAAGTTATTTGGGGTGAATTTGACTGAAAATAAAAACAAGGGCTCCGGAGTACACGCGTTGTGTAAAGATGGGCGACGTACCAGGATTGCTATTTCAAAAATATTAATAAATATGCGTTCAGAAATTTGGAAGATTTAATTAAAATACAAAAAAAAAAAAAGCTATTATAAATGTCACCTTGTGTTTTGAAAGTCGCCCCATTTTAGGGTAGCATTTTTTTCTTACTTCATTTTTTTATAGTTTTTAAGACCTGGATGTCAATATTATTTTTATTTAACCTGAAATATCAATCATATAAAGGAAATATTAGCATTTCGTCACCAAACTATGTAAACATTTTAATGCATGTGTATTTTTTCCATTCCTAATTCTACTTTACTGAAAGAACTATCGATATTAGATGGTCTTCATCGAACTGATACTTCTATAGACAACACTACTATTATCTCTCTCTCTCACTCGTGTCATGTCAGTTGTCAGATTGACGCACGTGTCAATTGACAGCTGAAAGCTTGACAAAATTTTTTCACTTTTAGATGTTCAAGCAAAGGCTTAACCTGTTAAATGCCTATATCCTTATACTTTTGAGTTTTTTTCATTTATCTCCAAAAATATAACTCAAAAAAATCTGAAAAAATATTTTACGTGTTCAGAATTGCTAAATCTCGAAATGATTCTCGAATTTTCATACCTTTTAGAAAATGAAATGTTGTCAATTGTACAGATTGAGTTTATCCTTAGGAAAGATTGAGACTTGTGTTATGGGATACTAACTCAACGATATTTTATTTTATAACAAATTCGTAAATACATAAACATACAAGACACAGGACTTGAACGGGGATCGAACCCGGAACCTCCGGTGTGACAGTCTGGCAGGCAGAACACTAGGCCACAGAGGTCGTCATTAGTATTAATAAATATCGATACGATAACACTGGTGTCAGATTTTTCGCCTGAAAGCATTTGACGTAGCCGAATGACTGTCATCTAGTGACAAGTCATTATTTCACTAGTGACCTGGGGAAAAGGCTCACGATGCTTCCTTCACCTTAAGCATGTAGTTTAATAAATAAAGAATAAAAATTTTTTTTTTTTTTATTAACCGCGTCGCGTCAAGACAAACTTTGCATAAATTAACACGAATTCAAATGTTTATGTATTTTTTTTTAGAAAACAACTATAATTTAGAAAATGATCAACCAGAACCGTGCCCGTTCTCTTGGCAGAACTCCAGCGAGATTTGTGTTGAAGACTATTACTTAAGTGAGTATTATTGTTACACTCGAGAATAGATTACATTTTCCCGTTCTGTCCACAGAAAAATAGTCGAAGGGAAGGACGCAAAGTTAATTCGCCGACGAAATCCTGGCAGGGTCGCTATGCGCCTGTATAAAACTGTGTCGCCATGAGGCGACTGTATAAAACTGTGTCTAAAAGACAAAAAAATCTTTTCATATTTCAATATTAGTTCCCTGGGAAAAGTTAGTCAGTATCATGGTATTTCAATATATTTTTACAAGTATTTCAGTATATTTTGTAAGACCTTATACACTTACAACTGGAATACGTATCTTACTACACTACATATAACTGAATGTACCACTCTGGAGTGGTCGCCGCGCGCATAGTAACAATGTAGGTATATTTTCAATAGCCAAACGGAGAGTAACACAGGCCTGCCCATGTCGCGTTTTTTCCCGATCTCTCGACCACGTATTGTTACGTTTAGCATGATCTCCACGCTGTTAGGTATAATGTGGATTTTGCATGACCCCTTGTTGTGAACTTTATTTTTAACCGATTTCCAAAAAGGAGGAGGTTACCATTCGTCGCGATCTTTTTTAGGGTTCCTTAGTTAACAAGGAACTCTTATAGTTTCGCCATGTTTGTCTGTCTGTCTGTCTGTCTGTCCGTCCGCGGTTTTACTCAGCGACTATAAGTAATAGAAAGCTGTGATTTGGCAAGAATATGTATATTAATTAGGCGGAAAAAACAGTAAAATAAAATATTGAAAAAAAAAAATTTTAGGGTTGCTCCCTTACAAGTTACGTGAAACGTCATTTTTTTTTTCTTGGCTAACCAATCATGTTGGGTATCATTGAATAGGTCTTTTAAAAATATTGTGAGTTTGTGAACACCGTTTTTCGATTTTGGGATCCGTTTCTGAAATATTCGCTTTTAAAGTGAAAAAAATAGAGTCAAGTGCTCTGCTCCCTCGATTATATAAGAACACGTGAAAAAATTCACAGCAATAGGATATATAAAGAAATTTAAAGGAAATCTATCAGAGCTAAGTAGGGTTTACAAATTATAAACTTATAGGAGATTAACTTATAAAATGTACTCGGAAAAGGAAAATTTCATACAAATTCAACAGAAAATTAGTTTTTAGACGTTTTAGTGGCATGAACTCAAAGTTGGCGTTCGTAACTACGGAACCCTAATGCGCGTGGCCCGACACGCACTTGGCCAATAATTTATGTACTTATGTTCACAGATATTCGAAAACGCCTGGACCGATTTGAATTTTTTTGTTGTCTGTTGGTCCCATAGAAATGTAATCAAAATCGGTTGTGTAGGTAGTTTGGGGTGAAGTCGGTTTTTAGTATTGAAAAATTATAATGTTTCCAGATACGGTCCCGTTAACTATGGACGTTATAGAAGAACACAAGATCAACAGCACCAGAGACCAGATCAGCGGCGAAGCAAAGAGTAAGGCTTGCTTGAGCATGTCGCACCGTGAGACGGAAATGGTCTCACGGTGCTCGTTTAAAGTATACTTTAAACGAGCAATTCTTTTCTTGTATACATATACACAAAATTATTAAATAAGCTAAAAAAATTCTAAATCCACTACTTGAGTGCAATATATAATAATAACCCAGTCCGATCCTTGTATGAGCAACTCAGACCGTCAATATGAACAACTTTTCCTATGGGACCCATGCTTTAAACTCGAATTAAAAAAATCGACATTTTCATACAATTTTCCGGGCCGCCCGAAGACTTATGTATGAAAATGTCGATTTTTTTGCCCATAAGAAAAGTGGTTCATATTGACGGCCTGAGTCGCTTCTACATACAATATGTAACAAAAACTCTGTCCGATCCTTGTAGGCGCAACTCAGACCGTCAATATGAACAACTTTTCCTATGGGACCAATGCTTGAAACTCGAAAAAAAATCGACATTTTCATACAAAAGTGTTCGGCCGGCCCGGCAGTAGTTTGTATGAAAATGACGATTTTTTTTTCGAGTCCTATAGGAAAAGTTGTTCATATTGACAGTCTGAGTTGCTCCTACATATTGTATACTATTATTTTTAATGTAAGTAATATATATGACTCAATTTGTTGTAGTTGGTGCTACACATGTTACAACGCATCGGGAGTATTATTGTGACAGTTGCACCAAAGAGATCATCGGGTAAGTGATTCTAAACTTTTGAAAGCCCAAAGAATCCTTGAGCCTCGTAGAGCCTCATGCTGTATGTATGTGCCCGGGAAGCCTTTTCAGGAATAAGATTAAAACTGTTATCATCATCCTCCAGTTGCATCCTCAGCGGTAACGCTTCAGAGCCCGGGGTCTGCTACCTTCCCTAGGTGATTTGACGAGGTTACTGATTTTTACACAGAGCAACTGCCGTCTGGCCTCCGAAACATAAAGAGGAAGGCCAGACCCAATCCTTGGATAGCTTTGAGCTAACACTAGATGGCGTTTGGGACCCACAGTTTATACGCGCCTTCCGAAATACGGAATCATCTTTCTTTTCGGATTATCAGGTGATGCAAGCCTGCAATATTCTAACCAGTGTGAAAACAACGTTTCACAAAGTATGTCTCCCAGAGGGATTCGAACCCACGACTTACGGATCACAAGGCGGACGCCTTGACCAATGCACCACGGAGGCAGTCTGGAACAAAACTGTAAATGTGATACTAATTGCAAACCAATGTATGTCAGTTTCAGATACTCGTGCGTGCAGTGCGAGAACTTCGACCTGTGCCGCTCGTGCGAGATGAGGATGGTGCACCCTCAGCACTACATGCTGAGGGTGCCGAGACCTAGGCCTTTTGTGAGTGTGCTTGTTTTGTATGTCTGTGTATTTTTCACTATTTTTACGTTTGGCTTTTTAGGCTAAAATAGCTTTTTTGAAAATAAAGCATTACCTGACCAGGTGAAAACGTTAAAAGCTGCTTTTTTCTCGCGCAGATCGTAAGAGATCGCTAATTGTATGTAATTATTACTTTTTCGCCTTCTCGCTTCTCGCGCGCCTTAGAGGAGCTCGGTGGCCCACAGTGCGCATTACTAGCGCTTTCGCAAGTAAAGCCACACCGGGCGTGGTCCGCACTTTAATGGGTGACCACAACTACCATAAAAAATTCTCAAACTCCACCGACAAGAGCGTCGCTCTTAAATTTGAATGAATGAAATAAATTAATAAAAATGTTAATTTCTCTTCCAGAGTGAGATACGAAGTATTATAGACATGATAAGGGAGAAAATTAAAGTTATATTTGACAGCGGACAAATTGGGTGAGTTAAGGGATAGTTCAGTCAATGAAACTGGACAACTTTTTACGATAAACAAATATCAAAATATGGAGAAAAGGATGCAAAAAAGCCTGTAAAAAGTCGTGAGAAAATGTGCAAATACATTCGCTACTACTAGGACTAAATAATATAAATATGTACCTATAAGGTTTTTTTCTATTCTTACTTGTTCAGCCGATTGAACTAGTGAGAATAAAAATCTCACTAGTTCAGCTAACTGAAATAGACAACTGAACAAGTGGGAACAAACGGCAAAATAATTCTCACTAGTTCAGTTGATTAAACTAGTGAGAAAAAAAATACCACTAGTTCAGTCAACTGAATTGGATGACTGAACTAGTGGGAACAAAGGTTTTTTTTTTAAATAAAATATTACTTATTTTCTGCACACAGCATGAAAAATCTCAGTATTGGCCGATTTATTACTTCCACGAAAAACAAAAAACCAAACATCTATTTTATTACAGTATGCAAGGCGTTAATGAGATAAAACAAGAAGTGGAAGAAACGGAAGAAACACAACAGGAAGAAACGATGCAGGAAGGAAGTGACACTAGAGCGAAGTCGCCGGAAGAAATGCACGCTCACAGACACCTACAGGATTTTAGGAGAAGCACGGACCAGGATGAAGAGGATCAAGTAATTACACAAATTGTCACAAATTCGCTTCAATGATGGTTTTAAAAAATATGACACACTAGGGTAGCGCAGTTAAGTCCAATAATGGCTCGTTTAGACAGGGCGAGCTGCTGCCTAGCCAGTAGACAGCTACTCAGCTTGTTTACTCATACGCCAGTAGCTCGGCTCGCCCTTGCTGTCTACACGACACAGTAGCTGCTGCCCAGTCTTGCCAGTTGTCGCGATGTCGAGGGAACGTGTTTTAATTAAAGACACACGTTCTGCTCACAACTGTCCGGCTAGCACAGGCGAGCTACTGCCGAACGCGTCCAAACGATGCGAGTGATGACCGAGCTGCCGCCATGTGCGAGATGCGAGGCTAATAGGCAAATATGTCGAAGAAACTCGCATGCGAGCCACTCTCCAACTCGCACGTGTGAGTAACTCGCATGATGTGTCCACACGGTGCAAGTAGCTGCACGGCAGTTACTCGGCAGACTGACTCGCACTGTGTAAACGAGCCATAAGCTGCTGTTATTGGATCACTTGACTATAGACCTAGAATTTTTTTTTCTGCGTTTTTACCGCGCAAAAGTATCCGTCAACTAATGGTTTAATGACAACAGTCGATTGGACCTGACGTCACTTGTTTTTGAAAACCCTCATTTTATTCTAGTGCGCATATTTTAAAACAAGCTCAGTCAGCAAAAAAAAAAAACTAATCTTTGATGGCTCATAACTTTTTAATTACTTTTTATTTTACTATTCTTTATCCATACAGAAAAGATAATGAGACAAAACGATATCATGTTAAACTTTGGATATACAATGTCAAACTGTGGAGTAAATCCCATCCGAAATTTGTATAGAAAAAGTATCGACTAGTTTAAACTTAACAGGTCTTTACTGCCTTATCTCCTAGGATAAAACCAGTCTAATTTACAGATGTTTTATCTAAAATGACTAATTGTTACAGGCACAAAACGTTCCAGAAGTTTTAAGTCCCAAGAAGGAAGTTGACTCAGTTGTATCGGAGAATGAAGAGTGGCTCGACGACGCCTTGCTAGAACATTCTGAGAATGGCGACAGGATTGAAAGACACGCAGATGTCGGGGTTCATGGAAGAGAGGGCAGGCGGGATGTGGTGTGTATTGTTCTTGTACATTTTTAACCGACTTCCTAAAAGGAGGAGGCTATCAATCCGTCGCGATCTTTTTTTATATAAATGTGCACCCATTATTCGAAGATGCCTGGATCGATTTGGAAAATTCTTTTTTTGTTTAATAGTGCAAAGTTGTCAGGTAGTCCCATAGAAATTTTATTAAAATCGGCTTTGAAGTTTGGGGTGAAATCAGTCTTGAAAAATTATATAGCATGTGGATGACAGCATTTATTTGACTAGCTCAAGTGAGACAATAAGACTCGAACATCAGCATTCCTGATGCAGTCGTTCTGAAACGCTGGTAGTTAGTAGCTTTTGCACAAAAAAATATATAAACAATTACCTTCAATAAGTGATAAATTTATCCTACATTTAATTTTAAAAAATTGACTTTGACTTTGAACTAAAGTCGTCGTCGTTCGTCGAGAGTTGATAAACATTCCGTCTCCGACTAGCGACTGTGGCTTAATTATCGCAATTCGTATGGTGAGCATCGCTTGTCTCCCGCTACCGCTGTTTGCGTGGTACGAGGCACGCAGTTGATGTCAACCGCGGCCCGAACGGGCGAGCGGACGCGGTGGCAATAGATTGCAATTTCGTTCTGGGATGCGCTTCGAATGAGTCGTTTGGGTGTTTGTGTATTGTTTCCTGTTTTATACAGTTAGTAATCATTTGTTTTATACATTTAGTAATCATTTTAAATTGCATACATTTTTTATTAAACGATGGCTGATCCGTGCGTCAACTCGTAAACAGGTGATGCCGGGAGGGACTGGTCAGGTCGGCTTCGCTTTTTTTGAGTACTTTGTATTATTTATCTTTTATTACGTAATTTATTTTAGTTTACTAGTTCGCAAGCAGTACATGTTATAATGTGTCAAAATTGTACCAATTTTTATTCTGTTTTCACTGTTAGTACATAACTTTTGAATATTTATGGATAAACTGGTTAGATATGCATTAATGTTATTCATGCATATTCCCTATCACTGAATAAACATTTGAATCTTTGAATCTAATAATTAGGAAGCCGCATTAAAACTTATTTCTCTTTCAGTCACAAAACGCCTGTGCAAGTGACAAAGAATCAACAACATCAGAAGAGACGGACGAGACAACACTAGCACAATGGAGAGACTTCGACAGTCAACCGAAACCATCACCTTCAGAACACGAAAACGTTCCACCTTCAGGTCAAAGTGACGATGAATCAGTTGCGTCTGATTTTATTCCACTTACAAAACGACATCGAGAGAACATTACAGCTACAGAAAACATATCTACACGAGTACTGCGATCTTCAAGAAAGCATGAAAACATAGTTACGCAACCATCAAATGATATTGATCAGGAATCAGAAATTCCAGTGATAAAATGGTTAGATTTAGTAAACTGTGGAGAAAAACCTGCAACCAAACGAAAACTGCCAACTATAGAACATACACCGAGAAGTAAACCAAAATTGAATGTAGTCTATCAAGAAATTGATTCAGAAATGGAGCAATTTGTAAACGAAATTTGGCTCAATGAGAGTACTGCAAGCATAGAAGCTAATCATGCACTTAGATCCAATGTAGAACGTAAAGAAACTGTAACGGAAGTGGACACAGACTTTGAGCAGGTTATAAACGAAATACTGGACTTGACTGGCGATGAAATAAATCCGAAACTAGTTGCAGGCCAAAAAAACATTTTGCTGTTTGGATCTAAACCTGAAAAGCCGAAAGAAAAACCAATAGAAAATATTTGGATTAACGATGTAGATGACATTGATTATCTTAATTTCAACTATAAAACAGCGAAGAAGCCGCGCGTTGTAATGCACGTTAAGTCAGTTGTTACTAAGGGTCTTTGATAAAAAGACTGGAGAAAATGATGGCAGAAATAGATAAAGAAATCCATCTCGTTCTGTGATATAGTATTTCAGAAAAATAATGTCAAGGCTATGTCGTGCGACATGGAAAAGCGCGCGAATCGTTGGGCTGTAAACTCGGATTAGTACAAAGTAGTATTATAACGATGAGATCTCAATTTATTTTGTATTAAATATTACCGAATAAATCATTGAACATGAAATAAAAATATACATTTTCATATCATTTTATTTTAAGTGACTGATTTTTTAAAGTGAGGCTCAACTTTGTGTGTAAGAGAATATAAAGTATTGTAATATGCAGTAAAAAAAAACTGTCCAAGTGCGAGTCGGACTCCGTCTGCGCATGAACAGTTCCGTACCATCTATCTTCCATCTATATATCTATATAAATAAATATAACTCAAAGGTGACTGACTGACTGACATAGTGATCTATCAACGCACAGCCCAAACCACTGGACGGATCGGGCTGAAATTTGGCATGCAGGTAGGTGTTATGACGTAGGCATCCGCTAAGAAAGGATTTTGATCAATTCTACCCCCAAGGGGATAAAATAGGGGATAAAAGTTTGTATGAAACTTTGTCAATTTTAAACCGATCGGGCTGAGACTTTGCATGCATAAAGCTACTATGACGTAGGCATCCCCTAAAAAAGATTTTGATAAATTACACCCCTACGCGAGCGAAGCCGCGGGCAAAAGCTAGTTATCTATAAAAATTACGTTTGTTTTATGGGATTTAAATATTTATTTTATTTTAATTATTTATGTTTAACGTGAAAATACAACTTAAGAGCGTATTCGCTTTTTTCATACGGAAACTGAGATTTCGGGAGTTTTTGTAAGGCTGAAATCACATACCTAATTCATCTTTTTAGCTTATTTTGACTTCAATCATTGTAATTACATAACATACATTTTTATTTAATTTCGCCTAAAAAATATTTTCCGAAGGTATAATTGAGTATGATTAAGCGGATTTCGAGGACGCAATTTCCAGATGACGTGCGAAGACCTACTTTTGAAGTAATCTTACATCAATAATTATTACTAGGTAAGAAGAAAACAAAAAAAATGTTTTCGGAGAGGCATATCCTCAACTTTAATGTCTTCTTTAAAAAATCCAGTTTTAATTGATTTAAGTTTATTCATATTACGTACAAGAAAATAAAACATCGAGAATATGACTACAGAAAGCAAATTAAATTATTAATTATGGCAAAAGTTTTACAGATCATGATCTGTAAAACTTTTGCCATAATTAATAATTTAACCCTTACACCGCGATACTTAAATCAGTTGCCGTGCCCCCAGCGCGAGAGGTATGAAATTTAAAATAAATACCTACAACCAAAAAGGGATGTGGATACTTACATATGTTATGTGCAATACGAGCAGTTATTTTTGTCGAAAATATCCGACGCTCGCGGAATGGGCACGACTATGTTGAATGCGCGTAACCCTAGCAAAATGTTGCGCCTTAGAGAAATAGTATTACAGATACTTGGTTCATAGTAAGCCTCAATATGTTTAAATATAGCAATATTCGTTCATGTTGTATTTTCGAAGTTATTCGAGAAAAACTGATTTTGCTGGAGTAACGTTACCCGAGCAAGATGTTTTTCAAAAAAAGCGTTTAGCCTAGAATCAAGTATATGAAAAGACAGCTCTTAATGAGTTGTGAATGTATACCGATAGCAAAATTTGTTCATCTTATACTTTTTAAGATATTCAAGATTTTGCTGGGGCCGCTTTTTCGTAGCCTCCGTTATTTAGTCGGTTTGTAGGAGAATTGATGATATTTTCTTGTTTGTTTAATAACTTTTATTCCATTCGAGATTTGAAGCCGAAATTTTCAGGCATGTTTTGTAACAAAATGAACACATATGTTCACTATAGTTTATCTATTTGTGATTAGAGAGAACTGCGTATTCGATGGCCAAAGTCACACCACTAGGAATTCGATGAAATTCTTTTATATCTTCATATCGCGCAATGTTTGTTCGTCCAAATTTGTACACGTTAGAAGGGTATATCATACGTATATGTAACTGCTTTTTATTTGTTAGTAAATGTACTAGTTTACGAGTAAACCGGAATTTTCCGATTTTTTAAAATAATAAATTACTTCGATATTTGTTGATGAATCGGAATATTTATATTTAAACAAATTTGAACATGCTAAGGCCTATAAACAGTATTTTTTTTCAAAATTCTGCTACTAACAGTTTTCGAGATATGGAAAATTGCAAAACGTTACCCCAGCAAAATCTTGAATGTCTCAAAAAGTATAAGATGAACAAATTTTGCTATCGGTATACATTTACAACTCATTAAGAGCTGTCTTTTCATATACTTGATTCTAGGCTAAATGCTTTTTTTGAAAAACATCTTGCTGGGGTAACGTTACTCCAGCAAAATCAGTTTTTCTCGAATAACTTCGAAAATACAACATGAACGAATTTTGCTATATTTGAACATATTGAGGCTTACTATGAACCAAGTACCTATCTGTAATACTCTCATTTCTCTAAGTGCCGCAACAGACGGGACGCAAGTTGCGTCGCGTAACAGCTAGAGATGGGCAATGGATAGTACTCAATCTACCCATTTGAGTATTTACTCACTAGATTTAATAAATAGAGTAAACAGAGCGTGCTCATATATTGACATCGCATTCGATGTCTGTTTACTTATTTTAACATCAAATTACGTCTTTGCACACCTCCCAGCAAAAAATGATAATTAGTCAAAGAAGCCTACTTTCAGTGTATGATTAGTATGGTACTTTCATATATTTAAACGTCGCATTGAACGTTTACCGACAATTTTAAGCATATTATGGCGTATGCACACACTTTCTGACAAGAATTGCAAGTGTATACTAGATTAAAGTTTCTAAATTGTCATGATAACATGAAATAATGAATATAAATATAAGTCGCAACTCATATAAATCAATCTACTCACCAAATGGATAAATTAGGATATTTATCGGGTATTTACTTAATCCACTGAGTAAACATTCAAATGGGTTGATTGAGTATTTATCCAACTCCTATCACTAGCTGTTACGCGGCGCAACTTGCGCCCCGTCTGTTACGGCCCTAAAGTGCAACATTTTGCTGGTGTTACGCATTCACAATGTTTGTTGGATAAATCTGACGTTCGCAATGAAAGGGTTATGTTAATATGTAAAAAGAAACATTGTTGTATAAATAGGTAAAAAAGAAAAAAATATCCGATTTCAATAAGTATATTATTTAACTATTACTCAAAGATAGTATTTAGACGCGTTCATTAAACGGAAAGAACGGCCAAATTCAGTCGATGCTCGTCTGGGCAGGGCAGGAACTAGTAAGTGAAGGACACATGATATTCCAGAGGATTTGGAACCAACTTTTATTTTTCATTCTTAAACAGGTTTTAATAACAATTTATTTTTTTATAAAATATTTCAATGAACATTAAATTAAGGAATTTAAAATGTATTTTTTATTATATTTAAGTATTTACTTTTCTTTAAAAAAATGCATAAACTTTTAAGACACGTCAAAATCTGAGTGGACGTATTTTCTCGAAATTGCCCATGCAGAATGTAGAACTAAAGAAAGTTATTGTCTATATTTGAATGCCTAGGTGACGCCATCTTGAATTATTGCACAATAGTATGTGAAAAATAACGAAGCCGCATTATGACCATAGCTTTATCGCGATAACTTTTTAGTGTACAAAACGTATGAAGCTTTGCCGCGCTTCGGGACGATAGACGCCGAAGTGCGATTTCTGAAACGCGGAGTCACCTAAACGAATGGTTTTTCCATACAAAAACTAATAGGTTGGGGAAAAAGTCTTTTCGCATTTTATATGAAACTTCAAAACATTTTTTAAAATAGTTTATTTATATTTAACTAAAGTATGTAGGTACCATTTTGTTCGATAACTTTTTGCCATCTTATAGGTAGGGACATGATCCCATTGCTATAGAAATTTTGGGGCTTCTGATCAAAAAACTGCGTCAAGTAGTTTTGGCAGTCCTCTTGTGATGTTAACCTGACACTGCCTAAAGAATTCTGAAGAGACCGAAACAGGTAGAAATCTGAAGGTGCCAGGTCAGCACTATACGGCGGATGCATTAACACCTCCCAGCCAAACTCTCTTGATTTTTGCTGAGTGGTTAAAGATGTGTGAGGTCTAGCGTTATCCTGCTGAAAAACCACACCCCTTCTGTTGATTAATTCCGGCCGCTTTCTCTCAACTTCTTGCTTTAATCTTATCAGTTGTTCGCAGTAGAGTTCTGAATCGATGGTCTTGCCTGGTAGTAACAGCTCATAATGAATAATGCCCAACCAATCCCAGCATCACCTTGTTGCGAGTTAACCCGGGTTTCGCCACAGTCTGTGAAGCCTGACCGGCCTTTGATTATGACCTTTTTCGCACGTTCTTGTCGTACATGATCCACTTTTCATCACCAGTTATCAATTTCTTCAAAAATGGTTCGGTCTCATTACGTCGTAATAAAGAATCACAAATGAGTACACGGTTCATTAGGTTTCTTTCAGAGAGCTCGTGAGGTACCCAAATATCGAGCTTTATTGTGTACCCATTTTTTTTCAAATGCGCCAAAACTGTTTTAAGGTCAATTCCCAGTTCTTCAGCTACGTCGTAACTACTGATATGCCGATCTTGCTCCACTTTATCAAAAATAGCATCCATTTTATCCGTAACAGGGCGACCAGAGCGACGTGCATCTTTGACATCAAAATTTCCGGATTGAAAACGCTTAAACCAAATTTGTGCTACTCCACAAGGTCAATAAACATCGCAAATTTATTTCGCGGCTTGCGTTGCATTTTTACCTTTTTGGTAGTAAAATTTTAAAATGTATCTAATTTCTTCATTAAATTCACTCATCTTGACGGTAAGAAAAACAAATGAAAATCACGCATTTTCCTGCTTTGAATTTGGAATTATCTTCTTTAAAATTTAAACTTTTAAATGATACCAAAACAAGCCAGGTACAAATAGAATAGCCAAAGTGGTTTTATTACAAGTTCATACATACTATATGCGAAAAGACTTTTTCCCCAACTAATATACGTTTAGTGACTCTGCGTTTCAGAATTATCGCACTTCTGGTCGCAGGTGCCGCCGAAGTATGGAGGGTAAATGGAAGGAGAACTGTCTCTGTATGTAAAAAGTGTCCGCTGAAATGTGTTAAATTAGGGTGGCGCTACAGTAGCAACAGGGTAAATTTTAAATCAAGCGCCATAATTACTATTTTAGGTTATATTTTTCAAAATATATTGGACAACGTAAACAAGGAACGTTTATTAAATTTAACTTTTACTAGCTGACTAATTTAGCCACAAAAATTATTTAACCCAGTAATTCTGTGACTCGGCTAACTTCAATTTGTCACCAACGGCTACATTCATTCCATACCCTTTGCTGCAGCTAGCGCCACTCTTGGAGGATTTTTCAACTGTTATTTACTGCGTACAGCTGGACACTTTTTCAAATATCCCCCATATAAGATAGTTCTCCTTCCATTTACCCTCCATACGCCGAAGCATAACTCAACTTGACAGGTGTCTGTATGTTTGTTAGTTGACAGTTAATTGACGTTGACATTGTCAATTGTCATTTATTGTCACTGAAAGAGTATCTGTGGTGCGATTTTTCAAACGCCAAGTCACTAAACGAACGGTTTTGTTGGTTTTTTGTATGGAAAAACCATTCGTGTAGGTAGGTGACTCCGTGTTTGAAAAATGGCTTTTCTGCATGTTTTGATTTGAGTTGAGTAAAAATATAAAATATTATATAAATATTAAAATTATAATATAAAATACATAGTATTTTATAATAAATACATTATTATTTTATGACTAGTATTCAAATTGTTGATTCTATTTCTTCATTTTTCAAAGCTCAAAGGTCGGTAGGACGGGACTTCAGCCAGTAAATAACATTAAGGTAGTTTAACCAGTAGTAAGTAGTAAAATTATAGTATTTGAAGTCTCTTCCTGTTCTTCTTCTGCCTATTTCGTAAGTACGTTACACAGAAAGTGTCTGTATCACGACATCGTTGGCATAGTCCCTCCCCTTAGTGGTGGAATGCGGAAACTAGTAGTTTAGGGCATATAATATTTTTTTTTTTACTTTAAAATATATGGAGTATGATAAGAATCAAAAATGTTTGGAGGTAAGGGGAGTGAGGGTTACGGGATGACCCCACAAACCCCTTGGTACCCTTCTGGGCAGAAAGGAAGTTAGGTTCATGTTATTTTTCTTATTACCACCAGGAAAAACTGTGATGGCAGAAAGGAAATTAAGTATATGATTATTTACATACTCCATACATTTTAAGGGTTGAATAGAAAAAAAAATATAAACTAGTCGCTTCGGCATTTAAGGAGGAGATTATACCACTCTCGCTCCTGCCCCCAACCCCCTACACTTGCCACCCTCTTTCTAATCTTTGATCTAATAAACTAAGGAAAACGAACTAAGGAAATCTTTGATCTAATATTTTTCTTCTAGATCGCCCTAGAAAAATATTTTTTGTTAGATGCCTGTCAACTTCAGGGTCGTGGACATATCAGCCTTTTTAGGGATGCAGTATCCTAGTAACTTAGGAATAATCATATGTTAACCCCTTAAAGGAGTGCAATAATCACATTGACCCAAATCAAATCTTTTTTGATTTTTATACCCTGATGAAAAAGAGGGATGTAATAAGTTTAATGTGTCTGTTGGTCTGTCTGAGGCATCTTAACACTTTAACCAATGGGTCAATTTTAATCTGTTTTTTATTTTACTTTGAAAGCTATTAAGATCTGACTTGATCATGATGGTTCTTAGCAATGTTTGATGGAAACCGGTTCAGCAGTGGCATGGCATGAAGTAGAATTTCGTTTGTTATTTATTTTGCAGGAGTAGAAAATGTCAGTTAACGGTTTGTTTAGATGTTGCATCCCAGGATGCAAAACAACCAATATAACACATAAATTATTCAAATTTCCCCTCGCCAATGCTCGAGTTACTCTATGGAGAACACTCATTGTAAGAAAGTTCCCAAATTTTAAAATGCGTCAAGATAGTGAGGGACGGTGTCAGCAATATGTGTGCCGGCTACATTTTGAAGATAAGTACTTTTGTCCAGATGGGACAAGAATGAACATAGCTTTCCCTACACTGTTCAGCAGGAAAGAAATCAAAAGAGGAAAACCAAAAAAGCCTATTTCACTTGGTAAGTTCTGTTTTTAGCTCACTAACTTTAGAAACATACCTTGCAGATGCCATCTAGAGATTAACAAAAACTATATCTTATTTATTAACTTCTACAGGAAAAAGCTAGTAGAACTTTACACATTGTAAGTTATATATTGCATTTTTGTGAGTTTAATTGTTTATTACGAATTGTGATAAAAATGACTTATATCTATTACATTTATCATACTCGCATTTTTTCAAAATGAAAATAATTATAATGGCAGAATTAATAACACTCAACATCAAGTAATAATGTCAATTATAACACATTTAAATTATAAATATTTTTATGTCAATACAAAACAAATTTATTATTTTTCACTATCGTCACTATCATAGTCGCGAGTGTTATTTATTCATGAGACGAGGTCATGATTTTCAGAATGACTTTATAGTGAGTGCATGTATGCTAGGATGAAAAATTGTAATGCCAACAGACCAGATTCATTGTGGACCGACCCCTTATTCGCACGCCGTCGGTCGTCGGCCGTTGCGCGCTGTATTAACTTGAAACAATCTGCTGAGCAAAGCGTTAAAGTTCATTTGTTTAGTCCAAACGAACCACAAATACCTACGTATTTGTGGTTTTGTAGGGAAGTGAAGGATCTGTTACGTACTTACCTATTAACTTATTATATTAGTAATTTGTGGTATTGTTCTTTTTTCAATTGTCGTGCGGGTAAGAACAGTACTAGTACGCCACTTCCGTGTACTTTTGACTATACCCACAATTCATGCAGTGTTCCCAGCCTTCAGTTATATTAACTTGAGCTGTGGCTGCTGAGCTGTCTAGTATATGATCATTCCATCCCTTCGGCAGCCAGCTATAAAAATTTTCGCACAAATGTTCCCAAAGAGGGATGACGTCAGGTATTTGAAAGGTCGCTGGAAAGCGCTGGAAGCAGGCCGCTCTTGAACGGTCATTTTGGAAATTTTTGGGAGACCTGTCCAATGTTATGCGGCTGAAATGATAATGATAGGTGTTAGCTAAACTTTAACCAATTTATTTATTTGGGCACCCTGGGCTCCTAAACAGCACAGCTGAGTGCGTTAAGATATAGCAGAAGTTATATTAACTGGCCTCCCCTCTCCCGAAATGGTTATATAGCTCAGGGGGCTGCGTCACCGGCTAAGGACGCTATTGAAGGTATCCTGATACTATTCCCAGTACCCCAGTACGTCTTAACCTCACCTCTCCTGAAAGGTTATGATTTAAATGTAATAAGTTAGGTCCGATGGTACGAGTTATTTAATTTAGTAAAATTATTTCCATTTTAGATACAACCTTGAGAGACGAATGTGATATACTTAGTTATGGAGGTATGTAAGTGTTTTTTTTTCTTTTAATAAATTGTACATTTATAGAATAATCGCCGCTGTCAAAATGTATGTTTTCTCTATATTAAGGAGGGCCATCTCTTATGAGGCAACTCCTCAAATATTCTAAGAACACATAATTTGTATGTTATTTTGTTTATAAACTGTAGTTCATAAAATAGTTTGAAGGGTTATCTATGGCTTGGTCAAGACAAAATTTTAAATAACTGTTTCCTCTCAAATAATTTATTTCAAATGGGGGCAGCACTGGACCCCGGAAAATTCATGTATCCCCTTAAGCATTTGCATTTTGTCCATAGTCTCTGCCTACCCCTGTGGGAAACGCGTGATAATATGTACTTATGTATATATGTTGCATTCAGAGAGTGTGGATTGTTAAAGTGGAACTGATGAAGATGACCAGGAATTGAAGAGGCTTTTTTGTGTTACTGTCTTCTTAGTTTGGGTAAATAATGGTTTAAATTTAAACCTATTGTTAAAGTTAGTTTGCATGTAAGACGGCGTGAGACCAGCCTTATTTAATAATAAGACGGCGTGAGACCAGCCTTATTTAATAATAAGACGGCGTAAGACCTGCCTTATTTAATGTGTACTAGCTTTTACCCGCGCCGTGGCGCGCTTGGTTTTGTTTTATTACTTTTACTGTTATGGCGAGGGAAACGTGCCGCCAATGTTGTATCGTGCATTTTAAGCTTATACATTTATTGAGCATAATAAATAATTATTTGTAAGTTACCCACACCGAGATAAAAAAAAACATATCGTTTGTTAGTTCAGGTGCTGCCTTCATGCTTAATTTTATTCCAATCCGTTCAGCCGTTTTGTCATGAAAGCATCTTTACAACATACATACTTAAACCGGTACTCCCATGCCTTATAAACATAATTATTTCTCTTCCTTATCACTAGATGGCGCTTAGGTATTTATTAAAACATTAAAATGTTTTAGTATTATTATTTAAATTAAGTTTTACTCTTAATAATTAAATATGATGAAATGCAGTAAATATTTTTTTAGAATATTCAACTCTTTCTTTGTCACTGTTTTGCTAGTCGTGTGTGCTGCCATCTCTGTGTGCCTTTGCCACATATGCGGGCCCTTCAATAGTTTTTATGGCGTTGGGTATCTTTTACGTTATTTAATATTATCTTTGCACATTACAAACCTTGATAAAAATAAGATATAAAGTAATTAATTTTGCCTTTCAGTATTGGACCCTCTGTCTGATTTGCGACGTACAGCTATCCCCGCGCATTTGCTTCTCGACCACCCATACAGCAGTACAGTAGGTGTGTAACTACCTTAAAGTCTTAAAGGCACTATACACAGTGCAGTCTGCAAGTGTTCTTGCCTGCAATACAAAATTAAAATAAAGCACCAAATGCTATTTTGAAAACTACGAGTACATACCTATATTTCTAGTATAACAAAGAGGTATATTTTAGTAAAAAAATGAACATGTTCACTGTCTTAGAGACTGATTTGAAAAAATAAAGATTGTTTAATAAAAGAATATATGATTTTAGAAATGTTATCAAAATCGGTTTAGTTGTTTGGTTGTTAAACCAAAATAACTGAACAAAATATGTTATCAAAGTAAAGAATTGTTTCCAGTGTTTGCGGTCACCTTAGTTTGTTTTTTTCACCCCCGTCAAAAAAGAAGGGTGTTATAAGTTTGACGTTTATGTCTGTCGGTCTGTCTGTCAGTCTCTCTGTGGCATCGTAGCGCTCGAACGATGGGCCGATTTCGATGCTGTCTTTTTTTACGTAAAAACAAGTTCCCTTGCGGTGGTTCTTAGCTATATTCGATGAAAATCGGTTCAGCCGTTGAAAGGTTATTGGGGGTTAACTCTTGTAAGTCAGGGCTTTCCCTAGCAAACATAGATGGCGGTACGGATATCAAGTCGTGTCGGTACTTCCGCTACTCGTCACTAGATGGCGTTCTCGAAAGTTGGGGTTTTTTTAAATTTGCCTAGCAAATATACTAAATGTTAGTTATTTCTTTTCCCAGTTGTGAAAGGACTTGAGGGCCGCCCACGACCCCCCGAGGATTCTCTGAGCGAGGATATCAAATCGGAGCCCAGCCACTGCGCAAAGCAGGACCTGCCAGGTAACGTGGAATTGGTTTGCATGTTGGTCTCATATAAATAAATATATGCGGACAAATTGTACAGATTGAGTTTATCCTTAGGAAAGATTGAGACTTGTGTTATGGGATACTAACTCAACGATATTTTATTTTATAACAAATTCGTAAATACATAAACATACAAGACACAGGACTTGAACGGGGATCGAACCCGGAACCTCCGGTGTGACAGTCTGGCAGGCAGAACACTAGGCCACAGAGGTCGTCATTAGTATTAATAAATATCGATACGATAACACTGGTGTCAGATTTTTCGCCTGAAAGCATTTGACGTAGCCGAATGACTGTCATCTAGTGACAAGTCATTATTTCACTAGTGACCTGGGGAAAAGGCTCACGATGCTTCCTTCACCTTAAGCATGTAGTTTAATAAATAAAGAATAAAAATTTAATTTTTTTTTTATTAACCGCGTCGCGTCAAGACAAACTTTGCATAAATTAACACGAATTCAAATGTTTATGTATTTTTTTTTAGAAAACAACGATAATTTAGAAAATGATCAACCAGAACCGTGCCCGTTCTCTTGGCAGAACTCCAGCGAGATTTGTGTTGAAGACCATTACTTAAGTGAGTATTATTGTTACACTCGAGAATAGATTACATTTTCCCGTTCTGTCCACAGAAAAATAGTCGAAGGGAAGGACGCAAAGTTAATTCGCCGACGAAATCCTGGCAGGGTGTATATTCTATAGGTGTTGTAAGTCTTGGAGGCGACTGTATAAAACTGTGTCTAAAAGACAAAAAAATCTTTTCATATTTCAATATTAGTTCCCTGGGAAAAGTTGGTCAGTATCATGGTATTTCAATATATTTTTACAAGTATTTCAGTATATTTTGTTAGACCTTATACACTTACAACTGGAATACGTATCTTACTATTGTCTATTATCTTTACATATAACTGAATGTACCACTCTGGAGTGGTCGCCGCGCGCAAAGTAATAATGTAGGTATATTGTCAATAGCCAAACGGGGAGTAACACAGGCCTGCCCATGTCGCGTTTTTCCCGATCTCTCGACCACGTGTTGTTACGGTTAGCATGACCTCCACGCTGTTAGGTATAATGTGCATTTTGCATTACCCCTTGTTGTGAACTTTTTTTTAAACCGATTTTCAAAAAGGAGGAGGGTACCATTCGTTGCGATCTTTTTTTATGTACTTATGTTCAGAGATATTCGAATACGCCTGGACCGATTTGAATTTTTTCGTTGTCAGGTGGTCCCATAGAAATGTAATCAAAATAGGCTGTGTAGTTTGGAGGTGAAGTCGGTTTTTAATATTGAATGTTTCCAGATACGGTCCCGTTAAGTATGGACGTTATAGAAGAACACAAGATCAACAGCGCCAGAGACCAGATCAGCGGCGAAGCAAAGGGTAAGGCTTGCTTAAGCATGTCGCACCGTGAGACCATTTTTGCCTTATCCTATACTTTAAACGAGCAAATCTTTTCTTGTATATATACACAAAACTATTAAATAGGCTAAAAAAATTCTATATCCACTACTTGAGTGCAATATATAATAATAACCCTGTCCGACCCTTGTAGGAGCAATTCAGACCGTCAACATGAACAACTTTTACTATGGGTCCAATGCTTGAAACTCGAAAAAAAATCGACATTTTCATACAAAAGTGTCCATCCGGCCCTGCAGTTTGTATGAAAATGACGATTTTTTCGGGTTCAAGCATTAGTCCTATAGGAAAAGTTGTTCATATTGACGGTCTGAGTTGCTCCTACAAGAATCGGACAGGGTTTTTGTTACATATTGTATACTACTTAGTATTTTTAATGTAAGTAATATGTATGACTTAATTTGTTGTAGTTGGTGCTACACATGTTACAAAGCATCGGGAGTATTATTGTGACAGTTGCACCAAAGAGATCATCGGGTTAGTGATTCTAAACTTCTGAAAGCCCAAGGAATCCTTGAGCCTCGTAGAGCCTCATGCTGTATGTATGTGCCCGGAAAGCCTTTTCAGGAATAAGATCAAAACTGTTATCATCATCCTCCAGTTGCATCCTCAGTGGTAACGCTTCAGAGCCCGGGGTCTGCTACCTTCCCTAGGTGATTTATTACTATCTTAAATTATCTAATTCATTGAATTGGGATATATCAATAAATTGTTCATAAATACATTTGTTGAGTCACTAAATACATCCAGGTCAATGTGTGTAACGAGCATGTCACCAAGCAGTTGCAGGTTGACGAGGTTACTGATTTTTACACAGAGCAACTGCAGTCTGACCTGCGAAACATAAAGGGTAGGCTAGAACCAATCCTTCGATAGGTTTGAGCAAACACTAGATGGCGTTCGGGACCCACAGTTGATACGTGCTCTCCGGAATACGAAATTATCTTTCTTTTCGGATAATCAGGTGATGCAAGCCTGCAATATTCTAACCAGTGTGAAAACAACGTTTCACAAAGTATGTCTCCCAGAGGGATTCGAACCCACGACTTACGGATCACAAGGCGGACGCATTGACCAATGCACCACGGAGGCAGTCTGGAACAAAACTGTAAATGCGATACTAATTGCAAACAAATGTATGTCAGTTTCAGATACTCGTGCGTGCAGTGCAAGAACTTCGACCTGTGCAGCTCGTGCGAGATGAGGATGGTGCACCCTCAGCACTACATGCTGAGGGTGCCGAGACCTAGACCTTTTGTGAGTGTGCTTGTTTTGTATGTCTGTGTATTTCAATATTTTTACATTGTTTTTGGACTCTAAAATGGCTTTTTTTGAAAATGAAGCATTACCTGGCCAGGTGCAAACGTTAAAATGATTTACACACATTTTCTAAAGCTTAGAATGTAAAGCTGCTTTTTTCTCGCGCAGATCGTAAGAGAACGCTATACGTACGTGTTTATCATTACGTGTTACGTTAATAAATTAAAAACCAGGCACAATTTTATAAAGTTAATAAAGGGAAAGTAGGAGTGGTGTCGTACTAAGACAAAAGGCTGGCTGAGGACAGACAGGAATAGATAAAACTCCACCGACTCATTCAAGTTAAAGAGCGTCGCTCCTTAACTTGAATGAATGAAATAAATTAATAAAAATGTTTATTTCTCTTTCAGAGTGAGATACGAAATTTTATAGAAATGATAAGCGAGAAAATAAAAGTTATATCTGACAGTGGACAGATTGGGTGAGTTAAGGGATAGTTCAGTCAATGAAACTGAACAACTTTTTACGATAAACAAATATCAAAATACGAAGCAACCATCAGTTTTTGCAGTAACCAGATCACGTGACTGCTGCAATTGAAAAGGATGCAAAAAAATCTTTAAAAAGTCGTGAGAAAATATTCAACTACATTCCCTACTACTTGGACTAAATAATATGTATTTCGTTTTTAAACAAAATATTACTACTTTCTGCACACAGCATCAAAAATGTCAGTATTGGCCTATTACTCCCAAGAAAAAAAAAAAAAAAAACAACTATTTTATTACAGTATGCAAGGCGTTGATGAGATAAAACAAGAAGTGGAAGAAAAGGAAGAAACACAACATGAAGAAACGATGCAGGAAGAAAGTGACACTAGAGCGAAGTCGCCGGAAGAAATGCTCGCTCACAGACACCCACAGGATGTTAGGAGAAGCTCGGACCAGGATGAAGAGCATCAAGTAATTACACAAATTCGCTTCAATGAGGGTTTTAAAAAATATGGGACAGTGAAGTCAAGTCCAATAATGGCTCGTTTAGACAGGGCGAGCTGCTGCCTAGCCAGTAGACAGCTACTCAGCTTGTTTACTCATACGCCAGTAGCTTGGCTCGCCTTTGCTGTCTACACGAAACATAGTAGCTGCTGTCCAGTCCTGCGAGTTGTCGCGATGTCGAGTGAACGTGTTTTAATTAAAGACACAGGTTCTGCTCACAATACAATACAAATACTCTTTATTAAACAAAAGGGAAAACTAATAACAGAAAAAAAAGAAGACAGAATTATGATACAAAGGCGGACTTATCGCATAGCAATCTCTTCCAGTCAACCTTTGAGTAGAGGGAGAAGTGAATATTAAAAAATAGGCGGTGCAGTATGTCAGATTTACTGTAAATAGTATTACTATATAGAACCTGCCTGGCCGGCAGGCACAGGCGAGCTACTGCCGAACGCGTCCAAACGATGCGAGTGATGACCGAGCTTCTGCCATGTGCGAGATGCGAGTTACTTCAACATATTTTGTATTCACTCGGAATACAAAATATGTTGAAGTAACTCGCATGCGAACCACTCTCCAACTCGCACGCGCGAGTAACTCGCATGATGTGTCCACTCGGTGCAGTAGTCGGCAGACTGACTCGCACTGTGTAAACGAGCCATAAGCTGCTGTTATTGGATCATTTGACTAAAGACCTAGATTTTTTTTTCTGCGTTTTTACCGAGCAAAAGTATTCTTCAAGTAATGGTTCACAACTTTAAACAATGACAACAGTCGATTGGACTGGACATCACATGTTTTTGAAAACCCTCATTTTATTCCAGTGCGCATATTTTAAGGCAAGCTCAATCTTTATACTAAGTATAGGGCCGTATAGTCATTTCCCGCCTCTATAACACAGTAGTGCAAGCAAAGCTATTGGAGTCTCAATGTTGTGACGACTCATTAACCGGTTTATACTTTTTTTTTTTCGGAGCAAAGATCCCTGTTACGGATACCCGTCAGCCTGCGGGGGAGGCTGTCGGGTTATGTGGGACTTCACGCTAGAGCGACGTGCCTACCCACTAAAAAACCTCCGGAGTTCCATCTCAACCGCTTTTGCCGGGGACACGGGAACGGAAATACAACCGCGAACCCCGGCGCGGCTGGCCGCCAAAGCGGCCCCTCCTCGGGGACGTCTAAGCGCCCCCCCACTCACCACGTCGGCGCGACCGGAACTCACGGACGCGCCGTACCTCCTCGGGCCAATTGAAAGGCGGCAGACTCCCACGCAGTCCACCGCCTGTGGACCCATGGGAGCCAGATAAACCGGCTCCCAGCGGCGGAGAAGATGATAGGCTCCGCCGCCTGCCTCTCGTCGCAAACGCGGTGCGGAACCGCTCGGTCGCGGAGGATAGGGAGAGCGGCAACGTAACACCGACACTCCTCCTCCTCCGCGACCGATCTCCAACCACAGCCACGGCGGTGTGGCCCCGCCTGAAGCGCCGGGAGAGCAATAAAACATTCCTCTCCCGGCGGCCCCACCACGGTTTGGGGGAGAACTTCCCACTCCCCCGCCGCCCCATTGGGCGCATCCCTACAGGCTGAAGGCCGAAGCCGAGCCCGCGGGAGCGCCCCTCTCCGGGTGGGGGGAGGTCTTCCCACTCCCCCGCCGCCCCAATGTGGGCGCTCACTGCTGGTTGACGACAGCAGGAGCGCCCCCTCGCGGGTTCCTCTTAGCTTCCCCGTGGCTCGAGGCTACCACGGGTACTGAGCCCCCCCGGTACGACAAACCGGGAACCCATTGGGGGGGGTAACCGG
The DNA here is from genome assembly GCA_943193695.1 of Acrobasis suavella. Taxonomy (NCBI): domain Eukaryota; kingdom Metazoa; phylum Arthropoda; class Insecta; order Lepidoptera; family Pyralidae; genus Acrobasis; species Acrobasis suavella. Next base: position 9,816,285 of record OW971952.1, on the reverse strand, counting down.
TCTATACTGCCTTATCTCCTAGGATAAAACCAGTCTGATTTACAGATGTTTTCTCTAAAATGACTAATCGTTACAGGCACAAAACGTTCCAGAAGTTTCAAGTCCCAAGAAGGAAGTTGACTCAGTTGTATCGGAGAATGAGGAGTGGCTCGACGACGCCTTGCTAGAACATTCTGAGAACGGCGACAGGAGTGAGAGACACGCAGATGCAGGGGTTCATGACAGAGAGAGACGGCGGGATGTGGTGTGTGTTGTTCTTGTTTATTGAACCCCCTACAAAAAAGAGGAGTGTTATAAGTTTGACGCTAACGTCTGTCTTTCCGTCTATGAGTCTGTCTGTGGCATGGTAGCGCTCGAACGGATGGACCGATTTTAATGCGGTTTTTTTACGTAAAGCAACTTCCCTCGCGTAGCTGCCTCGGTTCAGTCGTAAATTAGGTGTTAACGCTTGAAAGCTGGTGTTTGTAATTTAAAAAATAGATGGCGCTGCGGATTAGAATATTATGAAGTTCCGCCACTAATCAATAGATGGTGTCGTCGGGGGTTTTTAATTTGCCCACAAATAGACTTATTTATAGTACGTGGATGACAGTATTTATTTGACTAGCTCAAGGGAGACAATAAGACATTGTAACGAAATAAGTAGTATACTCCCAACACCAGCATTCTTGATGCAGTCGTACTTTGTAACTAAATAAGTAGTATACTCCCAACATCAGCATTCTTGATGCAGTCGTACTTTGTAACTAAATAAGTAGTATACTCCCAACACCAGCATGCTTGATGCAGTCGTACTTTGTTACTAAATAAGTAGTATACTCCCAACACCAGCATTCTTGATGCAGTCGTACTTTGTAATTAAATAAGTAGTATACTCCCAACACCAGCATTCTTGATGCAGTCGTACTTTGTAACTAAATAAGTAGTATACTCCCAACACCAGCATTCTTGATGCAGTCGTACTTTGTAACTAAATAAGTAGTATACTCCCAACACCAGCATGCTTGATGCAGTCGTACTTTGTAACTAAATAAGTAGTATACTCCCAACATCAGCATTCTTGATGCAGTCGTACTTTGTAACTAAATAAGTTGTATACTCTCAACACCAGCATTCTTGATGCAGTCGTACTTGTATCTAAATAAGTAGTATACTCCCAACATCAGCATTCTTGATGCAGTCGTTTCGAATAAAACCGGCCAAGTGTAACTTGGACTCGCGCACGAAGGTTTCCGTACCATCATCTGCCTCACCTTATCCCATCATCTGGGGTCGGCGCAGTATGTCTTCTCCTCCCACATTTCTCTATTTCCCGTCATACTAACATCTACTCCTACTGCCCCCATATCTTGCCTTACGCATCCATCCACCTCTTTTTTGGTCTTCCTCTTCCCCTATTTCCATTAACCGTCATATGTAAGGTTCTTTTTGTTGCATGTTGATCCTCTCTTCTCATCACATGTCCAAACCATGACAAACGATTGCTTCTTACTTTCTCGTTTATTGGCGCTACCTTTAAACTTCACATAAACATTTCTAACCCTATCCCTTCGTGTCACCCCACACATCCAACGCAACATCCTCATTTCGGCTGAATGAAGCCTTTTCTCGTCCTGCACTTTTGTTGCCCAACATTCGGAGCCGTATAATATTTATAGATCTTGCCCTTTAGCTTCACCGGCATTTTTGGGTCACAAGTCGTGCCGGTCACCTCTCTCCATTTTTGCCAACTAGCATTGATTCGTCGCTTTACTTCTCTGTCAACATCTCCGTCCCGCTGGAGCAACGAACCCAAATACTTAAAATCAGAACAAGCTGGTACTACATTACTATCAATGGTAAGGGTCACTTCACTAGAAACACCGCCGAAATCACAGAACAGGTATTCTGTTTTGGTTCTGCTGATTTCCTTTCCAACCACAGTTTCTAGGGCATGCTTCAACATATTTAGTTTGTTTTGCAACAGCGTACCCTCCTCTTCCACGAGTACAATGTCGTCGGCAAAAAGCATACACCAGGGGGCTTCTTCCTGCAGGGCCGATCTCAAGGCATCCATTACTATCAGGAAGAGGTAAGGACTTAAAGCTGAAACCTGGTGCAAGCCAACTGTTACACCAAATCCTTCTGTTACTCCAGCGGCGGATTTCACTTTTGTGACTGGTTCACTGTACATAGCACGAGTCAAATTAATATATTTTGTAGGCACTTTTTTCTTTCTCATGGCCCACCAAACGACTTTTCGTGGAATCCTGTCGTAAGCCTTTTCCAGGTCAATGAAAACCATGTGCAGGTTTTTATGGGCACCCCTATACTTTTCTATTAACTGTCGGATTGCGAAGATGGCGTCCGTGGTACCCCTTCCAGGAATAAAACCGAACTGATTTGGTGTTACATCAGTCTCAGTTCTCAATCTTTTCTCCAATATTTTTTCCCAACTTTCATTGTGTGTGACATCAGCTTTATTCCTCTATCCCCATTGCAGTCCTGAACATCGCCTTTCCCCTTGAAAATGGGCACCAAGTAACTGCCGCTCCATTCATTGGGTACTACACATTCAGCCAACAGTTTATTGAAGAATAAAGCTAACCACTTGAACCCATCGTCACTTAAAGTTTTCCACACTTCTACCGGAATTTCGTCGGGCTTTCCCATTTTTCATATTTTTAACCGCGTTTCTAACTTCATCTATGCTAATTTGATCTACCATTCCCAGATTGTCCTGCGTTTCATCCAGAACTCCATCCCAATCTTTTTCTACATTTAATAGCTTTTCAAAATACGCCTTACACCTTTGTTTGATGTCGTCATCTTTTATCAGAATTGTTCCTGCTTCATCTGTAATGCATTTCACGTAAGCGAAATCTTTACTTTTTCTTTCTCTAGTTTTAGCAATTCGATACAAAAGTTTCTAATTTTTAGGATTGTCCAATTCCCGATTAAGCTTATCTTGTTGTTCCGCTTTCGCCATTGCTACAGATTTCTTCGCCCTTCTTTTCGCTTCATTGTAGAGTTCTCTTTTCTCTTGTTCATATTGACTTTCTTTACTCTTTTGCCATTCTCTTAAAGCATCCTTTTTCTTTTGTAGGGCATACTTTACTTCATCTTTTCACCACCATGTTTCCTTACCCGGCTTGCTCTTTTTTCCTTTACTTTTTCCAAGAACATCAAGCGCACTATCTCGGATACATTTAGCCATTTCATCCCAACACTCATTGGCTGACATTTCTGGAATTCTATCATTCATTTCTAACATTTTGTCTACAATTTTATCTCTAAACTGTTTAGCGTATTCTTTCTTTTCTAGCATCCACCATTTTAGTTTCGGATTAAGTGTCAATTTGTTCTTCAATTCTTGAAATTTTAATTTTAATTACATTACTAATAGCCTATGTTGTGTCACTACTGCTTCCCCGGGTATTACTTTACAGTCTTTTATTATATTGAGCCTGCTTCTATTAGTTAAAAAATAATCTATTTGTGTTTTATGTGTTCCACTTTTGTAAGTTATCAGATGTTCATCTGCTTTTTTATAAAAGGTGTTTACAAGTGCTAGGTCAAATGCGCTTGCAGCTTCTAGAAGACTTTCTCCCTCCTCATTTCTTGTTCCAAAACCATTGTTTCCATGAATTCTTTCATAATCTTCGTTTGTTTTCCCTACATGGGCGTTAAAATCACCTCCAATATTTAAATATTCATCCCCAGGTACCGCCATTATAACTTTATCTAACTCTAGCCAGAAATTTTCTTTAGCCCTATCATTCCGAAGGGTTCATCCAACGAAAAATCTTTAAATAAATCCCGTTTGTTGTATGGGAGCCGCACTTAAATATTTATTTTATTCTGTTTTTAGTATTTCATTTGTCTAGCTATCAGGGTTCATGAGATTCAGCCTGGTGACAGACACACAGACGGACAGTGAAGTTTAAGTAATAGGGTCCTAAAACCGTGAAAAATATATAAACGATGACCTTAAGTAGGTGATAAATGAATTCAGCATTGAATAAAAAACTTTGACTTCGAACTAAAACTTATTTTTCCTTCAGACACAAAACGCCTGTGCAAGTGACAAAGAATCAATAACATCAGAAGAGACGGACGAGACAACACTAACACAACGGAGAAACTTCGACAGTCAACCGAAACCATCACTTTCAGAACACGAAAACATTCCACCTTCAGGTCAAAGTGACGATGAATCAGTTGCGTCTGATTTTATTCCACTTACAAAACGACATCGAGAGAACATTACAACTACAGAAAACATATCTACACGAATACTGCGATCTTCAAGAAAGCATGAAAACATTGTTACGCAACCATCAAATGAAATTGATCAGGTATCAGAAATTTCAGTGATAAAATGTTCAGATTTAGTCAACTGTGGAGAAAAACCTGCAACCAAACGAAAACTGCCAACTATAGAACATACACCGAGAAGTAAACCAAAATTGAATGTAGTCTATCAAGAAATTGATTCAGAAATGGAGCAATTTGTAAACAAAATTCGGCTGAATGAGATTACTGCAAGCATAGAAGCTAATCATGCACTTAGATCCAATGTAGAACGTAAAGAAACTGTAACGGAAGTGGACACAGACTTTGAGCAGGTTATAAACGAAATACTGGACTTGACTGGGGATGAAATAAATCCGAAACCAGTTGCAGGCCAAAGAAACATTTTGCTGTATGGATCAAAACCTGAAATGCCGAAAGAAAAACCAATGGATGCACAAATGCAAGAGGATTTGGTAAATATTTGGATTAACGATGTAGATGACATTGATTATCTTAATTTTGACTATAAAACAGCGAAGAAGCCTCGCATTATACTGCACGTTAAGTCAGTTGTTACTAAGGGTCTTGATAAAGACTGGAAAAAATGATGGCAGAAATAGATAAAGGAATCTATCTCGTTCTGTGATATAGTATTTCAGAAAAATAATGTCAAGGCTTTGTCGTGCGACATGGAAAAGCGCGCGAATCGTGGGGCTGTGAGCTCGGATTAGTACAAAGTAGTATTATAACGATGAGATCTGAATTTATTTTGTATTAAATATTACCGAATAAATCATTGAATATAAAAGTATACATTTTTATGTCAATTATCTATGTAGTTTTTATTTAAGTGAGGCTCAACTTTGTGATGTAAGAAAATATAGCGAGAACATACGTTTTGTGATATGTAGTAACAAAACCGGCCAAGTGCGAGTCGAACTCGCATATGAAGGGTTCCGTCCCATTATCATATGTCCGAAATAAGGATACGTGATATTTATGGGGAAAAAAAAAGAGACATTTTGAATATTATGGATCATAATATTTATAGCAAAAAAGTTATAGCACGTTGTATTTCGGGATTACAACTTTCGGGCGCGTGATATTTATAATGCGTTCTATCACTGAGCCAACGAGCTCTAAGTTTGTCGTTTTTGTGTTAAATGTACTATGTAACTAGTTTTGTGTTAGATTAGATAACATGATTCAATTTCTTTAAAATGCTTCGAAATATTTTTTACTTTTATCTGTAACCAGCATAACTCGATTACTCGAACTTTGCAGGAAATATAAGTAGCATTTTAAAAAATTACTCTAGCACATTGGGGTTTAAAGTACTTATAAGATCCAACATCAAAACCCAGAACCCTTTCCGTCCGAAATGGACAGGCATTTGCAATCTCACATTTACTTTAACCAATAACCTGTAGGGCTCGACCCGGCTGAAACGCTCTGGGGTTTGGCCTACAAAAGCCTGTGTGCTTTCTGGTCGAAATCAACATGCATTTGTAATCTCACTTGATCGATACTACTTCAATAGCCATATCTCATTTAAAATGTCTTAATCAGACCCTAGATAACCCTTCAAACTATTTAATGCACATGAGCGAATTCGCTAATGTGCGTAGAAAAACTTCAAGTTCTCACTTTAAACCGTAAACAGTAGTATTATATAAAACAGATAGAAGGGATATCTAGGGCCTGGTCAAGACAACATTTTAAATGATATCTCAGTTTCCGTTCAAATGATTTATTTCAAATGGGGGCAGCACTGGACCCCCAAAAATTCAGGTAGCTCCTGAAATATTTATTGTACTCTGTTTTTAATAGATAACTATTTTTTGCTATAGCGGCAACAGAAACACCATCATCTGTGAAAATTTCAACTAGCTGTCACGGTTCATGAGATACAGCCTGGTGACAGACAGAAAATGGCGGACTCTGAAGCATTTTTGTACAAATTCCTGGCACGTAGGTGGAACCAAAATGGCGGTTATCGGCGCAGGTACAAATAATGCGCCGACGATCGCCATTTTGGTTCAATTTACGTGTCGGAACATTTATGATCATTCGTCGGGTAAAATGCTTTGCTGATGACCTTTGCTCAACCACAAATAGAAACATTGTTGGAGCAATAGACACATTGTTACGTGTCGGGAATTTGTACAAAAATGCTTTGAAGTCCGCCATTTTTGTTCAACTTATTTGTGTCGCATTGTACACAGCATAGAGAACTATAAGGGTCGAAACAAACGAGACGCAAGTTGCGTCGCGTAACAGCGCAAGTTGCGCTGCGCAACTCGCGCTCCATGTGGCCGCTATACCCGCGCAAGATGCGGTAAGTACATAATGTCGCACACAGATTATTTGGTCAATTTAGCTGGCCAAAAGACAATATTGTCTTAGTGGATTGTCCTGTCAATGGTTTCGTCTGAATGAAGGCAATCATTGTCTAATTTGATTATCCCGTCAGTGGCTTCGTCTGAATGAAGACAATCATTGTCTAAGTGGATTTTCCTATCCGTGTCTTTATGATTTTTTACTTTTTTGGAAAACTGAAAATATGTGTCCATTATTTTTAGATAACCTAAAATACGTACTTATTACAATTATGGTATGTTATTTACTTTTTGTTATTTTATTACATCAAACTTATATCTACCAATATCTTTGCAGGTAATCATACTTTTCTCACCCTGTCGTCACCCCTATTATCTCAATATATTTTTCTGTCAATGGCGTCTTATGAATAAATACGACTATACCTAATATATTTATAAAAACTAAAATATAACATAGTAGGTAGGTAAAAGTACAAAATATAAACACAAATCAGATATATAAACATAAGTAAGTAGGTTATAAATTCCTAACCTAGATGGCTGATAAGTACCAACCTAATTATTACTAGTGACTCGTGAGGTCCACTCCGTCACGAGTTACCCCGACCCGTTGAAGTTAATCGAATTAAAAAGTAGTTCAGAAAAAAAGTTGCGTCCTAATAAGGGTAACAAAAAAAAAGTATAATTATTTTTTTGTTTTTTTTTTTCCAAATGGCTGAAATATGTTATTTTATTCAATTAAATATTAAAAAAATTTGCCCGCTTTTTGCTATATTGAAAAATTTCGAAAATTTGAATTTTTCCGAAAGTTCTACATAATTTTTGAATCTTCTTACAAAATTTCACAAGAATCGGTTAAGAAATGCGATCTTTAGGCGAGAACAGCCGGATTAAAACATTTAAGGCCAATCTCGAAACTGAGACACTTTTCTCATTTCGCTCGCTCGGTCAATTATTTGTATTGTACCTACCTCTTCCTACTTCCTAACTGTGGGAGTTACGGATTTGGTCATCCCGGTCCTTTGAAAGGCTTGCGGGGGATGATACAGGTCCAACACGTTCAGGCCCTTGGACCTTCGACCATAACCTTAGACCATACTCGAAGACTAACCATAAACACATGATAATGAAATATGCTTATATTACTTTCACTACCTAGTGAGGTGCCTACCTGCTAAGTATGTAATAATATGAACTAGGTAGGTATATACATAACTGCCTGGACTTTATCTACTAAACATTTATAATAAACATTCAAACATTCGAAACTCTTCAAACATTTGCTAAAAATTTAACTTTCATACTGCACGTACATATCAGAGGGACCTAACTATTTTTAATAACGTTCATTGCCGGTTGATTTCCTATTAGAAATCAGCAATGAGCGGCAAAAGCATACCCATGTATCTAATACAGCGAGATGAAAAATGAAACTCTGAATGAGCCGTAACGTAACCATAGTAACGAATACGGCGCCGCAGCGACACTAGGCACACAGCCAGGCAAGAGCGAAATCTGTCTATCACGTGTCGGTGTTTGCACAAAGAGTTCATAAGTACCGCTTTCGTTTTTCGACTGTCACGGACGGCTATTAGAAAAGCCGACAAAGAAGCTATACCGCGGGCAAAGAGTATACACAGTACAGATGCGATAATTGGGTATTTTTCTAGGTCGATAATACATTAGGTACTGTTCAGAATAAAACGTTACAAAATAATGTTACGTGTCATTGATCATATACATTTTCCATGTGACTTTTTATTTTTTTATTATTGCAGAAAAAATGATATTAAGAGCGCTATTTAACTCTAGGAAACTATGACGTAACCTGCCTTTATTTCATACAAATCCTGTAGAAAATGTTTATTTTGACGTTTAGATATATGCGTCCAAGTGCAAGATAGACTTGAGCACGAAGAGTTCCGTACCATTAATCTATAAAATATCACGTTTGTTGTATGGGAGCCCATTGAAATATTTATTTAATTCTGTGTTTAGTTAGTTTTCATTATCTGTGAAAATTTCAACTATCTATCTATCACGGTAAATGAGATCCTGTCTGGTGACAGATAGACAGACGGACGGACGGACAGACGGACAGCGGAGTCTTAGTAATAGAGACCCTATTACTAAAACTCGACTGTCCGTCTGGTACCTTTTATTGAATTTGTATGAACTTTTCCGAGTACATTTTATAAGTTGGTCGCTTATAACTTTTTAATTTGTAAACCCTTATTAGCTCTGATATTTTTTCCTTTAAACTTCGTTATAATTATATACAACTACTGTTAATTTTTTTACATGTCCATTATATAACTGTTTAATAGATAGAGGGCGGGGGACACTTGACTCTAATAAAAATTTGCATAATAAAACCAAATATTTCAGAAACGGATTCCGTAATCAAAAAAAGATGTTGACAAGCTCTCAATATTTTTAAAATCCCTTTTCAACAATAAACCACACGATGGGTTAGTCGAGAAAAAAAAACGACTCTTACTTTACTTTTATGGGAGCTAAACTGCTTTTTTTGTTTCCTATATTTTATTTTACCACTTTTATGGCATGATTAATATACATACCTATACCAAACTACAGCTTTCTAGTACTTATAGTCTCTGAGTAAAATCGCGGATGAACGGACAGACAGACATGACGAAACTATAAGGGTTCCTTGTTTACAATGGAACCCTAAAAACCAGGCAAGTGCGAGTTGAACACGCGTGGAGAGGGTTCCGTTTAATACCAGTCTTCCGCTTTAGGCTCAGTAGTTTCGGAGATCAGGGGCAAATGATAAATTTTCGTCTTTTTTCATGAATAAAATCAAAACTATTTATTTTACAATAATAGCAAAAATACGAGACCTTTCATTTGTATATAACCCAGTAAGGATTGCAAAACTTTTTTTTAATATTCCTAATTTGTCCCTTGAAAATGACCTTTATTTAAAAAAAAATATTTCCTTATTTTTCCTGTTATTTAAAAGCAATAAACTATATATTGTATTTTTTTTTTCAAAATTGTAGACTCAGTAGTTTCGGACATCAGGGTCAATTTTGATCAATTTTCCTCTTTTTTTATGAAAAAAAGCAAAAATATTTATTTTATAATAATAACAATAATATATTTGAGATCCTCATAAGGAGCCCTTTCATTTCATATATGACACATAATTTTTTTTTTAATTTCCTAATTCCTTCCTCGAAAATGACCTTTTAAAAAATTTACTTTACACATGTGTGCTTGGGTCATAGGATTACTCCATTCTACCGAATTTCACCTGATTTGGTCCAGAAGATTTAGAACAAATTGGCTGTGACAGACGGACGGACAGACAGATGCACGACTTGCATCTGTCTAAATGACCTTACAGGATCACTCGGACAGACAGATGGACTGTCCGAGTGATCCTGTAAGGGTTTCGTTTTTTTTATTTTTTTGTACGGAAACCTAAAAATAGTAAAAAAATTGACCACATGGGTTTAACTGTGGCCTGTAGGCTACAGATAGTATAAATATATAAAGATATACTCGTGAAGAACTAAGTAGATCGAATGTGCAAAATCAAAAAGTACTGAAATTAGTTATTTAACATTTTGTATGTTGCAAAAACTAGACACAATAGTAAAACAATTTATTTATACCTGGATCCGGTATAGCCACACACAAAAGGTTAAGATTTATACCAAGAAAACGATAAAATCTACGTTGCTGATTATTCTGCTTTCATTCCGCGCTTTCCGCTCCCCCGTCACTCTGAGTAGGTAATTAACTGGGGCATCTCACAGATCACCTTGCACCTCAGCTGCCTCGAGTTTACGAAAACCTCACCTTAAGAAGAAATTGATTTTAGTACTTTCAATCAAGCCATTTAAGCTGAAGGGGATGCTTGAAATATATATATAATTATATATATAATTACACTCGAAACTAATAACCCTTCTTTTGGTGCACTTGGATAAAAATGTTTTGCTGTGTAAATGTATCCATTGCAATATTCAATGCCTACTGTCGCATTTGTACTGTATGGTATGAATCTGTCTGTATCTACTCTATGCCGGCGGCGGCTTTGACCACTTCTATTTTAGTACTTGACGGCGGCAATCGGAAAAAGGAAGGCGGTGCTTCTTTGATTCTTTTGAGTTGCACAAGCCGACATGCAGCCAACGACATGAACATACTTAAGGTGTTATTACACTATCCGATTTTAAGGAACTTTACTTAGCATCCTAACTTTTGTACAAATTCCCGACACGTAAACTGAGTAAAAATGCTTTGAAGTCCGCCATTTTTGTTCAACTTATTCGTGTCGCATTTTAAGTAGAGTTAGAATCGCTGGTGATTCCACAATCTTTATTCGCATCCTAAATCGTACAAGAGCCATTTTTGAAAAGTGGAGTTGCCAAACCGATTGCTTTTTCTATACAAATAACCTATCGTTTAACGACTCCACGTTTGAAAAATGGCACCAAAGATGACTAATTTATTGATGATGATGATGATGATTTGCGTAAAAATAAGCAAAAATAACGAATATTTGATGGTTCATAACTTTATAATTAATTTACTATTCTGTATCCGTACAGACAAAATGTATAATGAGACAAAACGATATCAATGTAAACTTTGCATGTACTGTATGTGTCAAACAGTAAAGGAAATCCCCTACGAAATTTGTTTAGAAAAAGTATCGACTAGTTCACTCTTAAAATTGGATAGTGTAAAATCCGCTTTACTTCTTTCTCGCTTTTGCCTCGTTTTATGCCCCACACAGTAGTTTGGAAATCGGATTGATATACACATAGAAATGAAATTTTGGTTTTTGTTCGGATTCTTTACTAATTCAACTGAGGTATTCCACTAAGGCCACCTATCTGAATGGCACCGAGACCATTCCACATGGGATACCTAATATTCGCAGGTGCTTTTCATGGACATTTTTTTTTTACATTTTTGTCCAAGAAGATGATGCAAAATTAGCAATTTTTTACTTGTTATGATTAAAATGTAGGTACATACATACATACCTAGTCACAATTCTTTTGTACAAAGTCCATATGCGTAATTCGTATGGCCTTTGTTCTGATGGCCTCGGGTTCTGTTTAGCCCGAATGTTATAAAGACGTGTTAATATGTCTGAATGTATGCGTAATTAATTAACGTTTTAGTGAATAATATTGCTTTTATTCATAATAACAATTAAAATATTTAATTCCCAGCACTAGGCTGCTGATTTATAGGTACACTTCGTGGTCAAAAATAGATGCCCTGTGTAGAATAGACTAGGTTTCATTCGCGCAGATGCCATTCAGACGGGTGTGACAGCCCTAAGTGGAATACCTCATTCAACTTTTATACAAGTTAAACTTCCATGGTGCTTATTATAAATTACGAAAAAAAAATGTACGGTATCCAACATAATGAGTAAGCAATACTTTATTGTAGACAAAAAAAATAAAAATAATTAAAATGTAGCATGGGCGGTCAGATCGCTAAAAGCAAATTTCTTCCGGACAACCGATGTATGGAGAGAATATGGTGAAATGCCACCATTTTTCAAAGACAAGTTCCATAGACAAGATCGGTTTTGTATTTCAAAATAAGTTTTTCAAAACATTTTTGTCCGGCTTTCTAACACTACGCGACCTCTGTGTGAGCGCGTGCGAGCACGCGTAACGCAGCGCAAGTTGCGTTGAGACGCAACTTGCGCGTCGTGTGAACGATTGGTAGAAATTGTATGAAATGCTATGTAAGCGCGTAACGCGACGCAAGTTGCGCGACGCAACTTGCGTCCCGTCTGGTCCGGCACTAATATATACAGAGCTGGCCAACGAACGTGCTTGTCTCGTTTCTTATAATATCCAAGAGATATAAGTAATATGTTCGGTGGCCCGGTGTGTACCCAGCATTAACCATAGTCCTAGATTTTTTTTACAAGCTTTTATTTAATTGCAATGTATCTTGTATGTTTGTTTAGATCAAATCTTGCAACTCAATTTTCAACCAGTTGGCAACAACCGATTGAGCTGAAATTTTGCATACTTGTGTAAGTCGGATGACAGTATAATATTACGGAGTCAATGAGCTGTTCTGATGATGGAGCCGGGAGATATTCGACAGAACTCAGTTATAAACCGTAACCCCATTGAGTAGGACTTGTTTGATTCGTCTTGACGAGCACTTTATGGTAGACGATGTTTGGGTCTGGTCATGGAGACGACAGGTGGTCGATGAAACTCAGTAATAAAACGACGCAATACCATCGAGTTTGGGTTTATTACATTTGTGTCAATAAGTATTTTGGCCTTACTTTTTTTCAAAATAACTTATTTACGTCAAGACGCTTTGGCCTAACATTAGGTGCTATCAAAGGTACTACTTTCAATCTATAGGAACGTAGAAATTAAACACTTAATCGTATGTATTTTTTAATGAAATCCGATTTATAATACATGTATTTGCATTTAAAATTACATTTAGCTCAGATCGCGACTAGATCTCCCGTAGGTACCATACGAATTAAATTACTATACAATAGGAATGCCTGAACGCACAAAATTCTTTCACCTCACCTTACATTAGTCTCAATTTCACAGGATAGACCAATGTCTATCAAATGTAACTTTTTAATCACCATTATTTTTTAAATGGAAAGAAGTCCAGTATCACGGATTGAACTTCCTACAAAAACTGATTAAAAAGTCATCCGGTATGTCTATATCGAATTGTAATGCTTAATAATAATACCCAAAGACAAATTTTCAAAACTATAAAATAAAATCAGTGTGAATTTTTTTTGGTACAGTTTACTCTTTCCAACAGATATTTTTTTATAACAAAGGTATAGGTCTAGTCTATTTCATGGAGGGTTGTGACGTCAGGCAGGTTGTTAGTATTTATTTAACCCTTTCACCGCGAGACTTTATATCAGTTGTCGTGCCCCCAGCGCGAGGCATAATGAATCTAAAATAAATACCTACAACAAAAAAGGTATGTGGATACTTATGTGCAATACAAGCAGTAGAACTGTCTAGCTATCACAGTTCAAGAAATACAGACTGGTGACTGATGACAGACAGACAGAGAGCGGAGTTTTCCCTTTGGGTACGGAACCCTAAAAAGACGAAAGCTGGCCCCTGAGCTCCAAAGCAGCATAACCGAACTAAGAATGCAATTGGAAACTAAGGAAAATGTAACTTGTATATATGTATGGAATTTATAGATTTACGTACCTACCTTCGTCTGTTGGAAAGAGTGAAAAATGTAATCAACATACAAGAAAAATATCTCAGCTCTTTCGCTCACATTCGTCAACAATGTCACTATATTTACATTTTAGTTTTAAATTTAAATAATGAAACAAAAAATATCACAGAAAAATAATACTGAAAGTTGTGATCGAATGGCTCCTTAAGGGTAAGACAGGGCCGAAGTGGCTCATTTAAAATAAATTGTTTAATCGTAAATGTGTTATAATTAACATTTTGCAATTTGTTAGGCATAAGATAGATCTTTAAATTATTTTATCTACCCATGCTATAAATCCTCTATAAACGTTTCTGAAACAGCTTATTGCCAACATTAAAACACTCTTTGTCATACATGGACAGAGACGTGAAATTATAAAAATTGCACGTGCAATGATTTTTTCAAAGAGGGTATCATCCAGTTATACTAGATTACGAAATTGACAATCTTCATTTTTTCTGTTGCTTGTTAAAATTATGGTTTCGAGAGTCAGAGAAAAAAATAAATAATTATTACAACAAATAATTCTATCATTACGTATACATAGTTAGTTTATATTAGATACTCAGCAATATTTACTATGAATTTACATAGAGTTCTTACAACACTGTAAAACACCTAATGGTTTCAGAACCTTTTATAGAGGATTGTAGATCATGAGTGTAGATAAAGTCTTGTATGAAACTGTTCATAATTAGGTATTTAAACACCCACATGATACTATTATCGCACTCTGCTTGTGATAAACCCACGTTCGTGTTTTAATTCCCCTTATTATACAACAGTTGCATAAATAACTGCACAATAAAAGCATTTTGGGTTTGCGGCTCTAAGCAGATAGCACTGCTGTTATTGGATACATTTGACGGAGCAAAAGAACCTGTCAACTGATGGTCCAATGACAACAGCCGATTGGACCTGCTGCTTCCATATGACGTCACATATTACTGAAAATCCTTAGTGTAAAAACATGTTTAAACTTTTTTAAATTGTAACTTTCACAAAACTAAGGTTTTTATAAATATGTGACTCAAGACGGGAGCACATTGACGTCAGGTCTAATCAACTATTGTGATTGGTCCATCAGTTCAAGGTTCACCGCTCCGTCCCGTCAAATGTGCCTATACAGTAACAGCAGCTAATTGCACCTGACTTCACTGTACTGCCATATGCTGTCCTATATTTTTGAAAACCCTCTATTGTAAAGGTAGACTAGAAACTCAGCTCTAATACTCGTATAATGTGAGAATTATTGACCTGAAATACAATTAACAAAATATCAATAACACATCAAGACTACACGATCTTCTTTTACGTCTTAGCATTTAATATTAACAATTGTCTGGGGCGTTATTTTCGAACCGCTGAGTCACTAAACGAACTGTTTTTTGTATCGAAAAACCATTAGTTTAGTGACTCAGCGTTCCAAAATGTCGCTTCTGGTCTTTTATGTGTTGATTACAAAATAAAACTTAAATGTATTTATTTACGACGTAAACTTTACAATATTAGCCTAATTCAAGGCATTTTGGCCACTTGATTTAATTGTTTCACACTTATTTTAAAAGTAACTCACATATCATTTTGAGACTAGGTTTGGAAATGACATGGTCATTGAGAGTGTACATTTATAAATCATTGTTTCTTGACTAAATACTTGAATTTTTCGTGGTCTAGTGCTGCCCCGATTTGAAATAAATTATTTAAAATGAAACAGAGGTATCACTTAAAATTTTGTCTTGTTTTTTCAAATGGCGGCAGCACTGGAATCCGAAACATTAATGTATCTCCTTAAGGCCGTTTGCCCTTTCTACGGTCAACCAACAGGTGATGCCAAAATGAGAACATTTTGTAAGTATAAACATTATATATAGGAAGCATAATATAGATAAGATGTCAATAGAAAATATCAGTTTGACATTAACAATGACATGTGTTATCGTGGTCAGGTAGAAAAAAAATCTTAAAAAAAAAAACACTCACAAAGAACGATTTACAACCTGCACATGCTCTTTTAGTTTTGTGTCATCGACAGACATGTTTAAACAATAAAAGAATAAAATTGTTTGTAAAAAAAATTACATTCTTCACATTGGCACTAAGTAACTTTTGGTAACGAATGCCGTGCATTTTTAAATAAAGCTTTTTCTCTGTAGCTTTAAGGACCAGTTTCAAACACATTTTTCTAGAATTTTCCCCGGCTTTTTATTTCGCATATTTGATTTACATGTCAATGGTCACCCAATGGTTTTTTTACATAATTTATTGCACGCAAAATCCTTAGATGCAAAACTAGAAAAAACAAAAGCTAAGAAAGACCATGCAAATTGGAAAAGAAAGCCTAAGCTGTTGGAAAGATTTGACTGTGTTTCTAGTAGTGTTGAAACTGTCCCAAAGTCCCCCAAAAGAAAACTTAGGCCAAATTAATCTAGAATTAAGAGTATTTCCGAGTATTTAACACTTTAAAAGTTATAATAAATAATATCTACTATTAGTTTGACTGTATGCTCAAAGCAAAATGGTCGGACCAAAACAATGATTATATCATAACTTTTTAAATTTCAAAATGAATTAACAATAAGTTTGTGCTTTGCAATAAATAGTTGACTTGGTATTTTTGCGCATTTTAGCTGTAAAATGGCATAACAATTTAAATAAACATTTATCTTTTTGAAACATTTTAATGATTCGGCTTTGAAAGCTTTATACAAAGACAACTTTAACAATAACCAAATTTTTCATTGATTTAATAGAATTGAATTTTCCATTATCAAATCATTTCATGATTATAAACAAATCTGCTTTCAAAAGCTAAGTAGAAACTATAATAATCGTTCGGCTTGCGTTTTAACGCATATAAAAATCGACAAATAAGTTAGAAGACCTGAAATGACTGAAATAATTTTTTTTTCAAAAATATGACACAACAGATTCAGATCGCAGCACAAAAGTCGGATCCATTAAGCTGCTGTTATTGGATACATTGGGGTATTTTCTTGGGCTGTACACTAAAGCTGAGTACTTCCATTTCCCTGAATCAACGAATCTCGTGCCTTTCGAACCTACGACCCCTATCTGTGATTTTTTTATTTCAGTAACTAAATTGTTAAAATTCGAAATAAAGAGTTTGGTTTCCTTAATATTGTTTCCTTTAAATAAATTTAACGTCACATGATAAGAAAATGAAACGTCGCAAAATAATGTCACATGAACATATCGATTATTTTAGATTTATTACTGCAGAAAAACTGTCAATAAGAGCGCTATTTGACTCCAAGAAACTATGACTTCACCTGCCTGTATTTCATACAAATCCCATAGAAAATGTTTGTTTGGACGTTTCGAAAAAAGTATCTAATTTAACTTTTTTTTTATATAATCATTTTACGGCTCTGGATACTAGTCCTTTAGAGCCAATCTTTATTTTATCACTTCTTTATTCCGAATCCTAACCATAACTATACAAAAGTTTTATGTAGGTTCTTTGATTGCTTCAAGGGAGCTTCTGGCAACAAATCTATACGAGTCCACTGGTTTTCATAGCCGAATAAGTGGCGGACGGCGTCTAAAGACGCCCACCACAGTCCGCAAATAAATATCACTACAGCCGCACTATGAGTGTCCACTTTAACCATTTTACATATTGTCCATGAGCATGAGCATTTATAACACTAAACTACATCGATTATATATTATAAAGTCCACTAGAATCAATTTGCAAAACAATTTAAAGCAAACTCCAACTGAACCCCTTGACTTCCCGCCAAAAACTCCATCTGATTTGACTCGATGGAAAATAGCGTTTAGACTTTTGACGGAGCAAAGACGTTAACTGATAGTCCAATAACAACAGTCGATTAAGCTTGTTTATAGGTACTGCCCAGCGGCACCTGGACGATTTGCGTCCTAAGTAGGCCCTTCTGGCACCGTAGTTTTGGCCCTTCCGGCAAAACATGGGTGTTGCAGTAATTTGCCATAGTCCGTAACGCGCCCAAAGCGGAGGTTTCCCCCTTGGGAGCTCTTTGCACTGCTGCTAGTAGTTTATAAATATAGGAAGCCGAACCTCTGGCTCGCTCCTCAAACCTTGTCCGATAAAGTCAAAATGCCGTCCTTAACAACCTATGTCAGTCTACTAAAAAAAAAACAAAACAATTGATTAGACCTGACGTCACTGTTTTGCTACCTGGAGTCTCATATTTTTGAAAACCCTCAAGTCAAATTAAAACTTAGTTGATGAAAATTAAATGTAAAACATATTTGTTTAAAAACAAATAATTTTTACAAAGTCATTTACTTAATATTTAAACAATTTATAATTTCTTGCGTCTGAACGCTATTCTATATAATTTTCTTTGGTAATTTTTACCATGGGATGGCTTTTAGTACTGTATACCTTTGGCTCTATTATCTTACAATATAATTTTATAATAGAAATAAATCCATTATTCGCTTCGACAATTTACTTCGTACTCAATAGTCAGATATGACGTTCTCAAATAATGAAATAATTGGCACTTAAAAGAATATAAAAGGAAATTTGGCACAATTT
This sequence comes from Acrobasis suavella, assembly GCA_943193695.1. Taxonomy (NCBI): domain Eukaryota; kingdom Metazoa; phylum Arthropoda; class Insecta; order Lepidoptera; family Pyralidae; genus Acrobasis; species Acrobasis suavella. Next base: position 9,797,871 of record OW971952.1, on the reverse strand, counting down.
TTTGTACATATGGAATGTTTTCTTGCTATCAGTTATATTGGATAATATTACTTATTGGAAGACATGTATCTTTGGGTTTATTATATATAATTAATGTTAATAGTTTTATTAAAATTCATAATTCCAGTAAAACAAGACGCGTGGCACGTTGTTAGGTACTTTTAAAATGCTGCAGTTCGGTTAGTTTGTGGCCACTTTAATATACAAACACTTTAATAACTAAACACAAACCCGTGTTTTATGAAAAATGCGCTTTAAATTTCTCTAATATTATAAATGCGAAAGTTTCTGAATGTGTGTGTATGTTCGTTTTTTCTTCACGCGCAAACGGCAGGGCCAATTTTGATAAAATTTGGTATGCAGGAAGCTGACACCCTGGATTAACATATAGGCTACTTCAGGCGCGGGTAAGACCGCGGGGCGCAGCTAGTAATGTCATAAAGTTGCTAGAAACATTAAATAACGTTGCAGAACGTTCCAGAACAGTCTAGCAGCAAAAGGTTTTAGAACAATCTGGAATAAATCTGCTTGGTCTAATGGTTGACCGGGAGAGAATGCTATATGGCATTTATTTTTTTAGCTGAGTAATAAAGTTTAAATAAAAAATAAATTAACAACCAGACAAATATTGGAATGTACAGGACGATAACATATCTAACTATTGAGTTTAAATGAAACAGAATGATTCAATATCTAAGCATATTATACAAATCGAATCCCGTAACGCGAAGCATCAATCGAATAACGATTGCTAATTTACTATCAGTGTCAGGCCCTCTCATTCAATGCCTTGGCCGAACTTACGACTGAACGAAATTGTTGAATCAAAATTATACGTACATAAAATATAATGAATGTTTCGGGGTCCAGTGCTGCCCCTATTTGAATTAAATCATTTGAAAAGAAACGGAAATATCATTTCAAATTCTGTCTTGAGTAAATCTTAGATAACCCTTCAAACTGTTTTATAAACTACTGTTTATAGTTTAAAGTGAGAAAATGCTTGCGAATTGGCTAATGTGCGAAGAAAAGCTTCACGTTCTCACTTTAAACTATAAACAGTAGTTCATAAAATAGTTGCTAGTTATCTAGGGTGTACTCAAGAGAACATTTTAAAGGATATCTCCCTTTCCTTTCAAATAATTTGTTTCACGTGGGGGCATCACTGGATTCTAAAAAATTAATGTATCCCCTTAAGGTGCATGTAATGTCATTTCACAAGGAAGCTTCGCATATAATGCCGTCATTTTAGATGACCAACTAATCTTCATTGCGACATTTTTTTTAAGTTACTACTATGCGACACAAATAAGTTGAACAAAAATGGCGAACTTCGAAGCATTTTTGTACAAACTCACAGCACGTAGGTTGAACCAAAATGGCGGTTATCGGCGCAGGCACCAATAATGCGCCGACGACCGCCATTTTGGTACAATTTACGTGTCGGGAATTTGTACAATAATGCTTTGGAGTCTGCCATTTTTGTTCAACTTATTTGTGTTGGATTGTAGGTATGTTTTTATGCTTCTTTTAGTGTGTCATCCTTTTTTTCTATGCATAAATCAAGTTTGAAGGTATGTTTTTTTAATGTCTGATAATGAGACTATCTCCAGATATAATATTAAATTTGGCATATAACTAGTTTTCACAGTTAAAATATAAACTTAAAAGAAAATATAGTGTATCATATCATATTTCACCATTAGTATGGAAAACTTCTACACTGTCATATTTTCTTTCAAGTTCATATTTGACTGTCGAAAACTAGTTGTATGCCTAGATATATGCAATTTCTTTAAAATTACAAAATACTGCCGAAATCTCACATGTTATTTGAAACTAAAATCTAGACTACGTTTGTATGAGGTAAGGGGACTCTTAACTGTACATTACTATAACAGTTTTTGACACAATAAGTTCGTCCAGTCGTAGTGCATTGCCATATTTAATAGGTACGCAAATTAATATCCACAGCGTTCACATACTATATTGCCATTTAAAGTACAGATTGGCTATAAAGTCTGGCAAAAATAGGGGCGCCACCATCTACGCTAAAATAGCAACTCTAATATGACGTTTAAGATGTGATAAATGAGATTTTTTTTTGTACGAAATGACGAAGTATTGCATTGATAGAAATATAAGCTAATCTTTACTCCATTAGGTTAGGTGTTCATATTAATATAAACAATCTTGACATGTCTTTTTAAAGAAATATTCACTTTAAAAATTAATATCTTTACACATTACCAATTAAGCATGTAATTTATAATTTATAAATTAATTGATTCGTAATTTGCAAGGGTATTGATTTATAAAATGTATATTAATAAAGAGAGAAGGTTGTGTACCTAAACAAATGGGGTGTATCCCATTCGTCCACTGGGGACAAACAGGAATTGTAATAGATGTCGTCCCATTCGTCCCCAGTGAGAAAGACGCGGTGGTGACAAACGAAACCCACAAACTGAAAATTGTCCCATTCGTCCCCAGTGGGATATACCCAACATGGAGTATATATAGACAGTATAGTACATTTGTTCATAAGCATGTATGTAGTGTGTCATTCTGTAATAAGTTTATTTTACTAAGTTTTGTGATATGTCTTTGCAACAAAATTAGGAGCGTACACTGCATTAGCGTGAATACGCGACGACGTGTTCAATATCTCTGTCACAAACTCTACGTGCGACAGAGACACAGCAACACGCTACCTATTCTGCTATCTCTTTCGCATGTAGTTTGTGACCGAGGTAGACTGCACAAGTCACGTAGTCCCGCCTAGCGCAGCGTACGGCCTAAATCAGATATCATCAGGCCTGTGTCACTCTCCGTTTAGGTATGGAAAATATACCTACATTATTACTATGCGCGCGGAGACCACTACGAAGGGGGAAATTCAGTTACATAAATCGTTTGTCTAGAGTATTAAGAATTAAATTGGCTTGCAATGGATGTCTAAGTATCTAAACAAAGAGGTGAGGAGTTCTGACTCGAGCTAAATAAAGCCATAGTGGTAACCACATTAAGTAGATATTTCTTTGAATTTGCTTTCTGAGTAAGACTTCTGTACGTGAGTACTAGTACTTATTCTGTGCCTAAATGTCAAAATAGGGCTGCTATTATCAGTTTTGGCTTAGACAGTGTCACCTTTAGACTTTATATCCTAACTTTATGTAAAGTTCAACAACTAAGTTAGTGGAATGACGTCAAAATGAAATGAAATGACGGCAGCACTGAATTTTTTTTTTATTCTGTGTTGGCTGGTGTCGTGTTACATTTAGTTCAGATTTTTTTCGTTAATGGCAAGTTCCACTAACTTTTTTGTTTACGTTTATATAACGTTGACAGTGACGTATACGTAATAAATCAAACCACTGGCTGTACTAGATCACTATAGTTAGAATAATGATATTTAATGTTTTGCACGCCAACGCTTATTTACGTTTACCCCCGACGCCAAGCCTAGTAAAACTAGTACAATTTAGAGAACTATAGTCGTCGACTGTTTTCCAACTAAAGTGGTCAATGACGCTCAAACAGTTAAAATAACAGTAAAAAAATAGACATTCCCATACAAATTGCCCGGGCGACTGCACACTTTAGTATGGACATGCCGTTTTTCGTTTGCTTTTTGACTGTTATTTTAATTTCATATATCCGGTGGTTCGATTTATTACGCATAAGCCACTAACAAATTGTATAAAGATACCTAACTCCATCTGAAATAAGCCTAATATAGATACGCAATAAGTCAACGTCCGCTCAACAAGCAATCTCTCACTATATTACAATATCTACAGGAAGCCAAGCTCTGCCGTAGAGTACGAATAAAAAACGCGTCACTATCCACCTATGTGTAAAAGCTATAACGTCAAACTCGAAACTACGCGAAAATGGGAGTTATCCTTTAACTGGGCACATGGAACTGGACACACGTGTGCCCAACTGGACTCGTGTCCAGTTGGTGAAATTCGTGACCACTTTTCGGCGTCGTTCACCAATTTATGACGAACAAGAATATTATCTACGGCCAGTAGATCGGTTGTATTGCATCGAAAGATTGATTTTTAAATACCAGAGTAATCATTAACTTTTTTTTAAATATTTAAATCGACGGCACATTTCAATCTTGGTTTGGTTCTGAGGTTTGGTCTGTCATCCTTTTGATGCATCTTGTACCCTGTTGTATGCACAAATGTTAATGTTTGTTGAAAATAACTATTTCACCATCTGGACACATGTGTGTCCAGTCTTATATCCAGTTAGTTAACAACCCGGAATTGTAAAAGTCTAGTTAATTAATTGGCCCATTTATTGAGTTACTAACACTAACCTACAGTTTGGCACATGTCTTTGGCACAACACTTTCACTATATACTCGCCCGGTGTGGAGGCAAGTTGAACGTTAACGTATCGTTAACAAAATACTGCTCCTGTTCCTCATCATCTGGTAAATAGTATCCGTAACTCCCATCGTTCGACACCTGGTCTACCCCGTAAAAGGAATTCCTAGGCATCTCACAAGCATACTCATCCCAATTCCTATCTATAGATTTTCTTCGCTTCGCAAACAATATCGAACCATCAAACGCATATTCATCATCAAAATGTAATACAGCATCGTCGTAGAAATAATTCTCTTTGCGTTTGATGCTCGTATTCCTAGCTATGTTTTTCATTAATTTCTTTTTAGCATAACTAGATTTTTCAGAATCATAATCGTCTACAAGAGGATCGTTGCTTCGGTTCTCTGATCTTAAATTCATGGAATACAGAGAGGAGCTGTGCGGGCTGGTCTCCATTCTGGTGCTGAAGCTTTGTCTGTATGGGTTAAGGTATTGCTCGTTGTTGTTGCATCTCATTTCGTACATCATCATGCCTCTCCGCAGTTGTTCCCGTCTCTTCGATACCATTTCTCTGAAGTCTTCGGGGTCTAGCTGGAAGTCGTTCTGCTTTGCATTCATGTATAAGTAGCCTGAAGCGGAGTTGAGTCTGAGAGATTGGGACCTGGTTTTGGAAGAAGATTTCTCGATGAAGCGAGGTATGCTGCCGAGTTCTCTGTAGTTCTTGGATTTGATCTGCTTGATGTTAGTTGGTGGTACAGGTGACAGTGGATCTCGGTACTGATTAGACCTGTAATTGTTTGAGCTGATTATACAACCTCGTCGGATAAGGGGAGAGTAAAGGGAAGGGAGAAGCAATAACTTTCCAAAACTGAAATCCGGCTTAAACGTTAAAGTACGAAACCGACTTTGATTTTCTATAGGACTACTGGACAACAGTGCCCTTTCAAACAAAAAAGGATCTTCCAAATTGGTCTAGCTGTCTTCGACTAATCGGTGAACATACATAAAAAACATAAAACATTCAACCTTCTCATTTTTTGAAGTGGGTTAAAAACGCAGGCTTGATCAAACAAAGTATGTTATGCGTGCCAATGGTTTAAGAACCAAATATACCAAGAACCGTGCGAAGTGGGGAACTAAAATCCAGAAAACGGACCCCGGATTTAAATCTGTACTACTAAGGGTTGGGACTTATTTCGCAGCACGGAATATTCTTTTCTATTCCGCTATTCTTTTCTTTCGCTCAGAACCGTCATTTGCTAGAGCGAGAGAGCAACGAAACGCCGCGCCGCGGAATCGGCAAGACCGATGCGTAGGATAGCAGTATAGAAAAGTGCTGTTCATTGCTGCCAAAGAGCCCCAACCCTAGCCTTCAAATTCATCAAAATTAATAAATGTTTCCTAAACTTACTTCAGTTAAAATATGTTTTGTCTCGTTTTGTCTATGTTAAATATCGAAAAGAGGAAAAGGGACGAGTCATGTTTTAACTAAAGTAGGTTTAGAAAACAGATGTAACTTTTTATGAATATGAGGGTAGGGATGCAACCGGAATCAGATGAGAAAGTGGTACTGTCTGATGGGAACTTACTTGTTTGGTGCGAAACAGTTGCAGGAACAGCTGCACACGCTCGGCGCGTACTCTTCGTCCACGTATAGAGGAACTAGTGATGTGTCACCTGAAATAAGCAAGCAAAAATCAAACACCGATCCTTTCTGTGACATAACTTTAAGGGTTTTAGTAAGAAATTAGGGGTAATATACTATATTACATATTTTATTTTATTTAGGAAGCTTCCAACAACTTAAATCAGATACCTTATTCTAAATGTCAAAATATAGTTTTTTTTTAACAATATATTGGTTTAGGCATTTGTCCTTAATCTCACCTGATGGTAAGCGACGATGAAGACTAGGATGAAGCATGCCTATCCAAAAGATACCCATTCAATTTACTTTTGAATGTCCCGGGACTGTACTTCTCAGGGAATATAGACGCAGGCAGTTCATTCCACACCTTAGCTACTCGAACCAAAAAGATATAATATAACTCGTATAATAAAATAGATAATGACGTTATAGTTTCTTGGAGACGAATAGCGCTCTTAAGGTTGAACTAATCGATACCTTTTCTATATACATTTCGGAGGGGATTTCCTCCAAGGTTTGACAATGTACATTCAAAGTTTAACATGATATCGTTTTGTCTCATTATAAAAATTTTCTGCACGTATACAGAATAGTACAATAAAAAGCCATTAAAAAGTTATCAGTTATCAAAGATTCGTTTTTTTTTGTGTAAAATCTCCAAAACAAAGTCCACACCGACACGGCTTAATTCACTGGTCGACAAAACTTTACATTTTTTTCCCACTGAAGTAAGACTAGTTGTCTCTTACAGATTTTTGTATAGCGTATATATGGATATAATATACTTTTGTTTCTAGGAGGTCAGATTTGAGAATAATGTTATATCAAAAATCCAATTTTCCCCAATTTCTGATATTGAATGAATTTTATAACCAAAAAATATTTTTAATTATTTATAGTAAACAACTTCTTGTGCAGGTTATTTAATTTTGTAACAAAATCAGCCTTCAAAATCAAAACAAAATTTGTTTTACTTTTGTACCTTTTTATCTATGGATATATATAAAGATTTCAGTTACCGTAATATTTCCCATACATTGCGTACTGCGAGCATTGTAGGTCGTTAAACCGACCCGCAAAAAATCTGTAATAAATCATTTTTATAAACAATTTAGCAATGATGTAAAAATATTGTAAAATGTAAGGTTTGTACAGTGTTAAGCCGGTATTAGAAAATTAGAAATCACTTAATTGAATTTAAGGTTTAATCTTGAAATTACAGAATAAATAGGAAATTTAAATTTTTGCGTGTAATATTTAAAAATTTAGACGTTCTATACATTTTGATAACTAGGTTCATGTTTTTAGTACTGAATTCTTTTAGAAATCGCTGCAAGTATCATTGTTACAAAATCTTGTTGATCAGTGAATTATCGAAGATTTTAATAAACTTAATTTGTAATTGATTATTTTAGTAGTTTTGCATAAAACCCCTTTTCCAAAAGGACTTTACGTATGTTTTTACGCGCTCGGTTCACTATGAATTATCGTGCATTTCAGCTCATTACTGCGCCCGAACACAATGTTAGGTGAGACAGCATGCTTTTAGGCCGCACCCACGTGTGAGTTCAAGCCCGCGACTAGTTCAACCTTAATAGGTTTTTCGCAAAGATAAATCTAAAAATCACGTTGAAAATGGATATGATCAATGACAAGTGAACTTATTTTGTGACGTTTTATTTTATTAACAGTAACAAATAATTTATTTTTGACTTCCTTTCCCGTCGTAGGTTTCTTGAGCACTCAAGTGAAGTTATTATTTAGTTTGAAACGTCGATTAGTTACAGCCGATATGAGAGAGCTAGGGGCTGGCGAGCGACATAAAGTTTTGCCAGCCTCAAAAACGAATGTAAATCTCTACTTCAAGATTTTTTCTAAACCTATGATTGGTTTGAAAACCTTTAAATTGCTTAAAATAAAAAAGCTTTGTCATACCGCAAGGGTCTGTTCGAAGACAAAATGAATTCTTTGTAGATATGGTGTAATATTTTACATGCCTTAGGAAGTCCACTGCTCAACATAGGCCCTAAGATTTCCAAAACGACTCATTGGACGAACTGCATCTAGTCTTTTCCTGAATTCCTGTTCATACTTAGGTCGCCTGACTACCTAGTAGGTGTGTTACCTCCTATATGTATGTTTTTAGGGTTCCGTACCCAAAAGGTAAATACGGGACCCGGGATAGCCAGACAGTTGAAATTTTTACAGAGGATATTTTTCTGTTGCCGCCGTGTATTTTCTGTTGCCGTTGTGCTGATACTACAACAAATACCAAAAACAGAAAAAAAAATATTTAAGTATTTTATTAACAACAAACGTCTTTTATGTATAGATAATGGTACGAAACCCCTCGTGCGAGAGTTTGATTCGCACTTAGCCAGGCCTGCATCACTCCCCGTTAAGGTATCGAAAATATACCTACATTATTACTATGCGCGCGGCGAACACTTCGTAGGGGAAAATTCAGTTAAAAGTACATGAACCGTTTTTCCAGAGTAACAAGAATGAAATTGGCTTGCAATGGATGTCTAGGTATTGAAACGAAGAGGTGCTGAGTTCTGACGCGAGCTAAATTAAACCATAGCACTAACCACATTAAGTAGATATTACTTTGAAGATTTCATTCTAAGTCTTCTGTACGTGAGTACTAGTACTTATTCCGTGATTTGGCTGGTTATTGGGTATTTTCCTGGTTCGAAATAGATTATTTTGTACAGATAAGGAAATAAAACGCCGCAAAATAATGCCATTTGTCTTTAACATTTCCATTTTGGCGTGATTTTAGATTTATTATTGCAGAAAAACTGATAATAAGAGCGCTATTTGACTCCAAGAAACTATGACGTTATCTGCCTGTATTTTATACAAATCCCATAGGAGACATTTGTTTTGACGTTTAGAATAAAAGGATCTGATGTGACTTGTTGGAAAATAGCGGATTCTAGCTCTCTTATTCATAAAAATTAACAACCATTTTTAAAGCTATTTTAGTTATTTGTCCCTCTTTCAACGACATCCGTGGCGTAGTGGTCACCATGCTAGTCCGCCACCCAGAGGTTCCGGGTTCGATCCCCGGTCAGGGCAAGTTGGAAAATGGCCTTTTTCAAATTGTCCTGGGTCTTGGATGTTTATCTACAATGTCCTTTTTAATTAAGTACGAAAATTTTAAAGGGTTATTCAGTCCATCATTTTGAACAACTTTTCCCAATAAATATATATCGAAAAACGAAAAAAAATATTTAGGTTCTCATACAGATCGAAGTAGTCACGTGATATCGTTACTATGAAAAATGCAAAAAATTTTTTGTATTTCGATATATATTTATTGGGAAAAGTTATTCAAAATGATGGACTGAATCACCTCTTAAAATATTTGTACTTAATTAAAAAGGACATTGTATATGTATTTGTTATAAAATATAGTATCGTTGAGTTAGTATCCCATAACACAAGTCTCAACTTTGGAGCTAGCTCAATCAGTGTAATTTGTTCCTATATATTTATTTATTATTTATTTATCTATTCATAAAAAAATTAAAACGGTTGCTTAATATTTTTAGTTCAAATATGTTTTGTCTAGTTCTTTCAATGTCAAATATTCAAAAGAGGGAAAGGGACAAAACATGTTTTAACTAAAATAGGTTTAACAAACGTTTGTAATTTTTTATGAATTTGAGGGTAGGTGTACGATATCTGACCGGTGAGGTGGCGGGGGTCGGCCGGCAGCCGCGTCCCGCGGGACACGCCGCGCAGCACGGCGCCGTCCGCGGTGATCACGTCGCCCTCCAGCCGGACGGCCACTTGCTGCGCCTGGGGACAAACACACACACTCCTAAATGTCCCTTGAGATACTATACAGAACATGTCATATATCACTATTGAATTCAGAACCTTAAGAGGCTTTACACCTTTGGTTGGCTGTCTGGCTCGCACAATCAAACATTTTTAAAGATTATTAAAAAATGTGACTCATTTGTAGAAAAGTGTTTTCCTAACTTTCTATATAATTATATTGTGGATATTTTAGACATGTTTGTATATTGTGTAGACATTGACTACATCGAAAATTAGGTCATCAAAAGTTAGTTCTCGATACCCACACACATAAACAATAAAAAGACATGTCTAAAATATCCACAATATAATTATATAGAAAGTTAGGGAAACACTTTTCACAAATGAGTCACATTTTTTAATAATCTTTAAAAATGTTAGATTGTGCGAGCGAGACAGCCAACCAAAGGGTTAAAGCCTCTTAAGAATCCCCTTACCCTAGACTTTCCCATACAAACGTAGTCTACGTTTTATTTTGAAACAACATGTCAGATTTCGGTAAAAAAAAAGTGATTTTAAAGAAATTGCATTTATCTAGGGTTATAATTGTTTCCGATAGTAAAATTATGAACTGGAAAGAATATAATAAGGGTGTAGAAGTTTTCCATACTGATGGTCAAATATGATTAATACACTATATTCTCTTTTAAGTTCATAATTTTATCGTCGGAAATCAATCAACCCTAGATAATTGCAATTTCTTTAAAATTACATAATTTTGCCCATATCCGACATGTCGTTTCATGAGAAAGTCAGATTCTATCCAGGGTAAGGGGACTCTTAAATTATGACAACAAACAATGTATTCTCTGTCCACATCAACTATAAATATTAATTTTATTGTGAGTTGATGTTCTTGGAGAAAATGCTGCAGTGCAGTTTGTTACCGCTTCTTCTGCACTAGCGCTTTGGAGGCGGCAGTAAAGTTAGCTCTAAGTAACTTTTTGACGTCAACAATTATTGTATAACAAAACAAAGTGACGATTATTAAGAGATATTATAAATATACTATGATAATAAAGATATATTTGAATTGAATCTATAGTTTTCATTAAAAAGATTTTAACAAAAATATTAATAGTCTATGGTTTACGATATATTGATAACATTTTGTTATGTTAATGGGTAGTAGAGTATATAAGAAGGTTTGCACTTGTTAATACACATGTATATCATAATAACATAAAAAATTGTAAGGAACAGCTAAGAACCATCTCGATCACGTCAACTTTTAAAGAAAAAAAAACCGCATCAAATTCGGTCCATTCGCTAAGGAGCTACGATGACACAGACACGTCAAAATTATAACACCTCTATTTTTGCGCCAGGGGTTAATAATTGCAAAACAGCTAATTATATCAAATGTAATAATTTTTATTCTAAAATTAGCGAAATAAATTGAATAAAAAATTTTGATATGTAATATTTGAAAACTTTATTATTTGTAATAATTTTTCAAATCTTAAACCGACTTCACGCCCAAACTTCACAACTGATGTTGATAAAATTTCTGAGACCACTTGGAAAGTATACCCACACTTTCTAATAAAAAAAAAGAATTTTCCATATCGATCCAGGCTTCTTTGAATAATCGGTAAACGAAATGATAACCTGCTCTTTTTGGAAGTCAGCTAAAAAAAATTGTTTAGTGTGAACACATATAGCGAATGAAAGAATATGTGAACATAGTGTTTTGGAATTTGAAAAATCAAATGACTCCACGTTACCTGCTCGGCTTGCTGCTGGTCCCGCTTCTCGTCCTCAGTGTTCATGGTGACGAACCTCAGCACCAGCAGGTTGAGGCACGCGGCCACGATGGCCAGCCCGAACAGGATGAAGATCAGCGCGAACATCACGTACGACGGCTTGCGGTTCAGCGCGTTGTCGCGCTGCAGGGCCACCATGTCGCCGAAACCTACACGTGACATATTTTGAGCAAGTCTATATTAAAAATTAATAAAAACCCTTTTAATATACCCAGTGTCACTCAGAATTAAGACTTAATCCATCGAGCCGTTCAGGTCGCAGAGCGTGCCAAACAATTATATATTATATACATACATATAATGCGAATAAGTTGAAGAAAAACGGCGGACTTCAAAGTATTTTTGTACAAATTCCCGACTCGTAAATTGAACCAAAATGGCGGTCGTCGGCGCATTATTTGTACCTGCGCCGATACCACCATTTTACTAATTACTTAAGAGTGAAAAACAGTGTTATAAATCTTGACATCGCTACTAAGTCACACTTAAGACGAAGTGGTAGCTAAAGTGGCGCCCTCATTTGAAATATATTGTTTAAAACTAAATATGGTGATAATAAAAAATTTGATAAGTATCAATGTCTAGAAAGACCTTTAAACTATTTTATGAATAACCTTCAAAAGTAATATTGGTAGTCGTCGGTCGTCTAGTTTTAAAACTGTTTTTCGCCAAAAGTGGCCACTTATGGCGAAAAACAGTTTTAAAACTAGACGGAATATAAGTAATAATTTCAAAGGTTATTCACAAAATAGTTTAAAGGTCTTTCTAGACATTGATACTAATCAAATTTTTCAATTAGTTTTAAACAATTTATTTCAAATGAGGGCGCCACTTTAGGTACCACTTTGTCTTAAATAAAATCCAACTGATGGTAGTATTGCCAACTTACCGATAGTAGTGAGCGTGATGAAGCAGTAATACACGCTGTCGAAGTAACTCCACCCCTCGCATCTAGAGAACGCGGCGGCACCGCCAGCAATCGTCAAGGAAGACAGAGTAGTGACCACGCAAATCAGGTCCACTTCTGTTGCGTTGGTCTGCTGGCAGTTCAGAGCTCGTTTTATCGATTTTATTATCACGCTGTAAAGAAAAAGTACATTTTATCACAATCACAATCGTTTTTTAGGGTTTCATATTCAAAGGGTTAAAACGGGACCCTATTACTAAGACTCCGCTGTCCGTCCGTCTGTTACCAGGCTGTATCTTATGAACCGTAATACGTAGCTAGACAGTTGAAATTTTCACAGATAATGTATTTTTGTTGCCGCTATAACATATACTAAAAGATAAAATAAATATTCAGGTGGCTCCCATACAACAAACGTAATTTTTTTGCCGTTCTTTGCTCGATATTAATAACGGCAGGTAGACACTTGAAATATTCACAGAATATTTAGTTGTATATTCACTTGAAAAATAAATAATTAAATAAAAAAAAAGTTAAGGCGGCCTCCCATACAACGCGCACAAAGTGTTCCGTACCATTCTATAAAAAAGTGATTTTTTATAGATAATGGTACGGAACCCTTTGTGCGCGAGTCCAACTCGCACTTGGCTGGTTTTTAAACATTCAAAGATTCAAATGTTTATTCAGTAATTAGACCTTTACAGGCACTTTTACACGTCAATAAGTATAATTTATGTTACGTGTAAAGTATATTACAATTTAATTTATTTTTTTAAAAAAGCTACCGATACCAACGCTTCGTAACGACCACTGCTGAGAAGAAACGCCGAAAGAAACTAATTTTCACAGTGTTTGGTTAATTTAAGGTACACAATAAATCTACTCCTGTTTCCCATATCAACATTTCCCTGTTTGTTTGTTTTTCGTGTGTGCAAGTGGCCAATACTGGTGTCAGATTTTTTAGGCTGCCTAAAGGCATCTGACATAGCTACGCAACATTTCCCTAGGCTCTAATGACGGAAAAACGTGCTAAAATATAGCATGTATAAAAATCGCCTGACGAAATAAGAAAGGAAATTTCGACGGGGAGTTTCGATGATACCTATCTTTATGACATGATTTTTTCCTGTTTTGCAGAAATGTCTTGACTTTTTGAGTCTGTGAATGACCGTGATAAATGTGTCGACCTTAGATTCATTGAGCCAATCCTGAAATGGACACAAAATTTTTTGTCGGATAAATCCTACGTTCGCGGTTAAGGTCCTGTATTCCGACGGCCCACTCGAATGAGGTGCGGGATGATCTGCGAGGCACCCCGCAGACTTTTACATATCTCGTCTTACTGAGGAATGGGAGGCGGGGAATGAACGTGGAAAGAACGCGGAATGTAGATTTCATCGTTTTTTTTTTTTAACATGTGCTAGTATGTATAGAAGTGAACTCTGCGAATTTGTCTATAAATATTTAGTGGGTTTAATTGAGCACAAGAATCAAATGTAAAATATCACAAGTTTAGTTGTTGTTTTGAAAAAAATACAACAAAAAGGGGTTACTTTGGATTTTTTTATCGAGTGAAGTTCGTTTGATCATGTAACTCACTGCGAATTCGACTAGATTAAATCTTTAACTAAGACATATATTTTATTCAGATTTTAAAACATTGTTTTCTATGTCTCAAATGGGTTTAAAAACTCAAAAACTCGGCGTACCAAGCCTTAAAAGGATTGGGGCTGTAATATAATAACTTATAACTCACTTTTACACAATAATGCTATTTAATTTACCATTTAACACACGAGTCCCAAAAAGCCACGTCTTCACGAGTAATCCCATAAATAATCGAGCGTGAACGAAAAAAATTGCAACTACCTACTCGTACTAGCATATTTATAGCCGAGGAATAAAGTAAAGCAAGACTCCCACGGGACGAGGGCCTAAAGCGATGGATTTATAACTCTATAAACCTACGTTCCTAAATAAAGAAAATGTTCGTAACAAAAATAGATCCAAGTCCCAGGCGACCTAAATGCGGTCTTCAAAAGATGTTATGTAACAAATTGATCTCCAGTTGTCTATTGAATTCGAATTGTATAAGTTTGTTACCTACTTTGGTATTTAGTAAGATATTTTTAGCCCTGAAAAGAGGGGCTTTATGTCTATGTTGTATTGTGTCGACTGGTTATGTTATTACTTATTAACCAACTTCAAAAAAGGGGGTCGTCAATTCGTCGGAATCTTTTGATTTTTTTTTTAAGGTTCCGTACCCAAAGGGTAAAAACGGGCCCTATTACTAAGACTCCGCTGTCTTTTTGTCGGTCTGTCTCTGACCAGGCTGTATCTTATAAACCGTGATAGCTAAACGGTTGAAATTTTCACAGATGATGTGTTTCTGTTGCCATTATAACAACAAATAGGTACTAAAAACAGAATAAAGTAATTATTTAAGTGGGGCTCCCATATAACAAACGTGATTTTTATAGATGATGGTACGGAACCCTTCGTGCGCGAGTCCGACTCGCACTTGGCCGTTTATTTTACTTTCTTCTTAAAATTCGAAAAATACTTTATTTGTTTGAAAGGGCATAATTGTCAAACTTTATCAAAATCGGTTGTGTAGTTTGGTGTTGAAGTCGGTATTTAGTTTGAAAAATGATATTTATTTACAGATAAGTTTGTACGGACATATTGTCGCGAACGAGATAGACGCAGAATATTCGCGAGCAAGAAATCCGTGGAATCTCGTAAGAATGGCGCAAGCGAAACTAGGCCTTATGTCCTATAGCATGAAGTCCAGAGTTGTTTGACATTTGTACTCACACGCATGTACCGGTTCCTCGACGTTTCCCGTCATCGAAATACATTCGTCTATTATGGAGAATATTCGAGAATAATGTAGACCTCTAGCGCATATAAAAAGGCGATTGAGTGCGCATCACACGAGTTCAGTACGAGCTACGGAAGCGATCACTTTGAAGACAACCGATGCGAAGGAAACCTACTTCAGTGCGACAAGTTTAAGTAGCTGCGACAATTTTGGCGAGCTATCTGGACCTTAGCTGCTACACGATTTGGACATCAGGAAGACCATCTTCACGTGTCAACCTAGGGTTCCGTAGTGAATAAATACCCTCATACGAAGTTTGGCGTCTTGTTCCAAATCTTGAACCCCAGTTTCGTAACAGTATTATACGAAAATACAGTCGACATTTGACATAATCTAGTAAAACATCTAACAAAATATAGGTACCGAAACTATTTTAAGGGTGAATTCAGTCCATGATACAGAACAACTCTCCCCAAGCAACATAGAACATCGAAACACAACAAAAAAAATTGTAGAAAACAATTTGCATATCATAACAACTTGGGAACTCCAAGTAACTTTAATATGTATGAATAAGCTATACGGCGTAGTCGGTAGAAGAACTCTCATATTCATAAACAATAACAACCGTTTGCTAAACCTATTTTTGTTTAAAAACATGTTTCGTCCTTTTCTATCTTTTTAATATTTGACATTGAAATAACGAGATAAATAAATAGGTTAAGCAAACTTTTGTGTTTTTTATGAATAAGGGGATAACACCAAGTGGCTTATAAACTTTAGGAAGGTTGTATCGCGCAGTCGGTAGGATGGTAATGTTGCCAATCCTGCTAAGTCTTTTGAAGCTTTCACTAAGTGGCTATTAAACTTCAAAGCCAGTACGGCGCAGTGCGGTAGGATGATAATATTGCCAAACCTGCCTAGTCTGTTGACGCTTACACTAAGTGGCCAAAGGATTTACGGCGCTGTCGGTAGGATGGAATCGATGCCAAACCTGCTAAGTCACTTGACGTTTACACCAAGTAGCTTATAACTCCAGAGAGGCTGTATGGTGCAGTCGGTAGAATGGTTAAGTTGCCAATCCTGCTAAGTCCGTTGACGTTTACACTAAGTGGCCAAAGGCTGTACGGCGCAGTCGGTAGAATGGTAATGTTGCCAAACCTGCTAAGTTTGTTGAAGCTTACACTAAGTGGCCAAAGGCTGTACGGCGCAGTAGATAGGGTGGAAATGTTGTCAAACCTGCTTAGTCAGTTGACGCTTAAACTTATTAGCAACTTATAGCTAATAAACTCCAATAAGGCTGTATGTCGCAGTCGGTAGGATGTTAATGTTGCCAATCTTGCTAAGTCCTTTGATCTTTACACTAAGTGGTCAAAGGCTGTACGTCGCAATCGGTAGGATGGAAATGATGCCAAACCTGCTAAGTCAGTTGACGCTTACACCAAGTAGCTAATAAACTCTAGGAAGGCTGTATGGCGCAGTCAGTAGGATGGCAATGTTGCCAAATCTGCTAAGTCTGTTGACGCTTATACTAAGTAGCCAAAGGCTGTACGTCACAGTCGGTAGGATGGAAATGTTGCCAAATCTGCTAAGTCAGTTGGCGCTTACACGTAGTGGCTATTAAACTTCAAGAAGGTAGTATGGCGCAGTCGGTAGGATGGTAATGTTGTTATACCTGCTAAGTCGGTTGATTCGTTCACCGATTCTCTGGAACAGGATGAGGCCGAGCGGAATGCTCACGATGACGTAAAACATCTTAAACAACTTGCTTATCATTACAATGTAAACCAAGTCTCTATGGAAGGCTATATGATGCAGTCGGTAGGATGGTAATGTTGCCATACCTGCTAAGTCTGTTGACTCGTTCACCGATACTCTGGAACATGATGAGGCCGAGTGGGATGCCCACGATGGCGTAGAACATCGTGAACAACTTGCCGCCGATAGTGGATGGCGTGGAGTGGCCGTAACCTAAAGTAATAATGTGGTATCAGAAAAAAAGGCAATACCCAAAAGAAGATACTGTTTACCTTACGTCTAAAACTAATAATAAAATAAGAAGAATGGGCTTCAAATGATGGCAAAGATGACTTCCGTGGCGTAGTGGTTAACACGCCAGTCCACCTCTCTGGAGGTTCTGGGTTCGATCCTCAGTCAGACCAACTTGAAAAATGGCCATTTTCAAAGCGCCCTGGGTCGTGGGGTTGTATGTTTATCTATGTATTCATTTATAATAAAATAGAGTAATCATTGAGTAAGAATCCCATAATACAAGTTAAAACTTAGTTTGGCGATAGCGGAGTGTGATTTGCCTTTCTAGTTATTTCAATTAACTTACCAATAGTAGTAAGCACAGTGGTGGCATAGTAGAAGGCTCCAGTGAACTTCCACTGCTGGCCGGCTTTGTGCGGCTCCGACTTGAGCACCACTGTCTCCATCACACGGAAGTCCTCCTCCGTTATATTATACTTTCTTATTATTATGCCTTCAATCGCTGTGTACAAGGAATTATTTGGTCGATTGAAACAAGATTAGTCATAAAACCTCTTTTTTGAAATAACTTGTATGTTTTTTGGAATAAGTAGTTAATTAAATTATTCATTTCTTCTGGCCACTCATAAAAACAAAAAACTCCATTTCACAAAACAGGAGACAGAAGAATGTTGCTGCCTTTGCGCACAAAAGGCTTGAAAGAGGAGCCCAGGCACGGAGAAAACTCCACAGAACTTTCTTCTACACCCGTAAACTAAAGTTTTTAGTGAGGCGTCACACACCAACTAACTTGTATGTTGCATGAAAATAGAAAAGATAGGTAGGTATAATTGCTTACCTTGTAATACTTCAAATCTGTGCCGCTCTGTAGTAGACTCCAATGCATCAAAAACTGCAGCCCCAACTAACAAGTAGGTAAATGTGCACACAATTAACGATAGAGTGCGGACATTTTGCTTCTTCATCACTGCCGAGTGCTACCCCGGCCTTAGGGCTTAAGGCCCAGGTAGAAATCCCTCTTATTGCGTGATTCAGTCAAAAATTACCATATTGTCTTAAAAAAATGGCTAAAATTCCTTCTCTTACTAGGTAACCATTGCAAGAATTTTAGCAGTAAAACTAACATTCAAATTTAGAATTCATAACTGCTATTTTTTTCATAAAGCAGCAAATGTAGCAACTATGTAATGGCAGGTTTTTTTGCTACAGAAGATGATATGCATTCAGCTATTTTCAATTTAGAATTTTAATAACTCCATCTGGGATTCTAAGCTTTACAATTTGGCAGTGAGTATTATTTTCCCAACAGTTTGGTCACTACAGGGAGTATAATTGGTTTAAAAATAAAATTCTATGAATAAAATTGATCCCTTCAAAGGAAGTCATCTTCAATATAACGGCTGCTGTAATCAGCAAATGATTGTGTATATTTGTTGTTCTTCTTCCAGTTTAAATTATTCAACTGTTCCATTATGGCTTATCTTATCTCATTAGTTGCACTTTCACCTGAAAATATTTAACTAATGTAGAAACATTTTTTTTACTGGCTGGAAACTACACTAATATGTTTGTTTTATTTTTTTAAGTTAGGATAATTTATAATGGTATGTACCAAAAACAAAATTAAAATATTATGTGCCATTTTTAAATTTTAGTAAGTGTGATAAAAAAATGTAATAGAAACAAAGAAATAACTTACCAAATTGAATTGAAAATATTGGAGACTCTGAATTTTTGATTTGTTTCAGATTCCGTATCGCGAACAGCATCTGTTAATATTTAATTATCTGCAAAGCTGTATCCTAAAAATAACATTGTGCTTTAGTCCGCATTCACATCCATAGGTCAACGCACACGGCACCGTAACTGGGTCAAATGTTATGACGATTATTTTTAAAACAAATATCAAATGTAGTGCCCTCAAAAATCTGTATTGGCACTTGAGACTTCATAGCGAGCTCGTAAATGAAACATTTAGGACAAAATTATTAATTTCTTGGGCGAAAAGCCCTATGCGGTATTCCCACTGCTGTCACACCACCTACTTTTCTTCTGTCCTGCTAATCACTCCAGCGCTCCACATAAACATAACGTAGCAATTTTATCTTACAACCATTCCGGAAAACAAGCAAAAGCTAACTATTTTAGGTAAATGCATTTGTTAAAAATAACAAAAAAAATATTTTTAGCGAGCAGGTTTCCTGCACTTCCTTGACCTGATTAGGGTGGTCATACTGAAAAATGAAATGAAAATCCCAGACCTCCAGTATTGCTATGTACTTAATTAAAATTAGAATAAATACTTTATTGCATTATTTCTTTAAAAATGTATGTTGCAATTTATTATTCATTATTTAGGGTAATATTTTGTAATATTACCTCAATAAAATGCAATAGGTACTGCCAAAAGTTTTTGCAACATTTGAGAAGTGTTTGCAAAAATGTGTAGATGGCACTGTTGCGAAATCCCGTTTTGAGGACCATCGCAACCCTCCCCTAGGGGGCGTTATCCTACCGGAAGTGCAGTAGAAATGTGGAAAATGCTTACATGTCGATTGAGAAAATATATTGTTAGGATCAGTATAAAAATGGACTATAATAAAGAGAATCAAAATAAATAAAGTGAAGAGTTAATAATGTAAACAAAAAGGTAACTACTAAACTAAAGTCCTAAATCTACCAGATGTTCATTTTCAAAGCTATCTACATAAAGGGACAGCACGCGTCATATAAAAAATAACTCCTCATTTGCACTAAATGAGGTAAAGAAGGTATATGCTTTCGACGAAACAGTAGAATCGTTTACGTAATAACTAATAACATTTGTACTTCGTAAAGTTGATATGATTTGATTTTATATTATATTATTATTTTTTCGGATGCGGTAAGTAAAATAAGCAATTCCATCACTATTGCGATTCCTTTTTTCGATCTTTACGCCCGCTGCCATCACGCTGAGCGTGGCCTATGGCTCCCTAGGCTCTGCCTACACGGTTAAGGACAAGGACCTAATAATGTTCTATCTATGATGTATATTGGTAGGACAGGATCCGTTCGTGGCTCGTACGCGGGCGTGCACCTTGCAGCGGCAATCAGGCCGCGAACGAAAGCTGTAGTAGGGCCGCTTTCTCAGACTTGTGGAGCTGTGCTGGTGTGACAAGGGAGGTTAAGGTGTGTCACACTCACTGAGACAGGCTCTGTCAGTGTCGTAACAGCGCAGCGGCAATCAGGCTGCGAACGAAAGCTGCAGTAGGGCCGCTTTCTCAGAGCTTTGGAGCTGTGACAAGAAAATACTCGTATTTAGTGTGTTAATGTTACGGCATGCATACCCATCGTCATATAAACATTATTATTTCTCTTCCTACCACTAGATGGCGCTGTAGGTATTTATTAAAACATTTATATCTTTTATTTTATTAGGTACGATTATTTAAATAAAGCAGTACTCTTATTAATTAATCATGACTTATACGAAATGCAATGAAAAAATTAAGCATATTCAATACTTTCTTTGTCACTTTTTGCTAGTCGTGTGTGCTGCCATCTCTGTGTGCCTACCCGCAACTCTAGTTTTGCCTACTTACCCTCCAATAATTTCTAAGGCGTTGGGTATCTGTAACGTTAGCAATTAATTATATTATCTTTGGTAAAGGCAATATTTAACAAAGATACAAGTCACGTCTTTATCATTTATTATTTATTGTGTACCCATTGGGGGGCTGGGTGGTCAAGCAATGTCGAATGCCTTTATAAGTAGTCCGAAAACTTGACACTAGTGTGGGCCACTTACACACACGAAAATATAGAGAATACGATAGAGCTTAGTGCCTGAAGGTCGAAAAATGGGAATCCAAATAGTGTCGTTTGTTATGTTAGCCGACGTATTTTACATTATTCGGATTTTTACCGTTCCCTTTATCAGCTTTTACGATCTGCGCGAGAATTTTCAAAGTTTTAGTTTTTTCTTTTCGTTTTGTAAGGAAAAAAAGAAGGACAAAGTAAAAAAAATATGGGATCGGTATTATCAACTTTATAAACATACTAGATATCGCGTGGAGTCATAAAATTGAGATGCAAAATGGCTCTAAGGTCTGCTGCAGCCGGCTGTGGTGAGGGGGGGGGGGGGGGGGGTCTAGACCTTTCTCTCAAGTTCTGGGTCACGTTTATGTAAGCTGTGTTTTGTAGCCGGTGTGCCAGCGCCGGCCCAGCGTTCATTGAGCGGTGCCAGAGCCACTACCGTACTTGTATATATTTGTTTGTTGTTTTCACAGCCAAGGTGACTAGATTGTATTTACTTATATTCGTATTTATTTATGTTTGTGTGTATGAGTAATAATTTAAATAAGTAAGTAGAGTAAAATAGGACCACTCCATGTCTTCCCGTGGATGTTGTAGAAGGCGACTTAGGAAATACAAGCTTAATATTTTAAAAATATCAATGAGACCTCTCAACCCATCTAGCCAGCGAGTGTAGGCCAAATCCTCTGGCTGCTGTGGAAAAGTATTGCCCTAGTAGCACAAAGAGGGTCGTGCTCTTGCAGTAGAGACTAAAAAGACCTGCTGATGATGATTATGAGCGGAAAAAGGTACGGTACGCTTCAAAATTGAAGTCATAATTTCTCATACAACTAGTGTGAAAAATGATGACTCCAGTTTTGAACATTGACTGTACAATAATGTACACCTATGATGTACTTACATAAGTAACAATAATATTGAGGAAATAAGACATTAAAAAAATAGTACCACATGTAAATTAATGCTTAAAAACTATATATTTACTGTATAACATTGTAACGAGTAGTGACTCACCTTACCAGGTATTAACCCAATAGGTTTTTGTTGGTATGTAAAGCATGTAATAATTGTGCGACTTAAATAAATAATTTAAAAAAAGAAGCGAGACTCATTATGTCAATCTTTATTTAGATTATTTCTCTGGATTCTCGCATTTATAAACTTACTTTTTGGTTATGTGAGTGGCCAACATGAATGGTGTGATATTCCGAGCTGCCCAAATATGACATAGTTCGCTGATCAGGCCTGGGGTTGCTTAGTGCTAGTAACAGGTAAGTACCGGGCCATCAAGCTTTTTGAGCAACCTAAATAAGTACCTACTTTTTCACGTTTTATTAGTTTACTAATTTAAATTATTTATTTTTACTCGTATATAATTTTTATATAGATTTTGGGTGCCCTTTGATGTGCCCTATGTGCTCTCGGCCATCAGTTACTTTTCGAAGTGTAATTTTTTGAACAGAGCAATGAAAACCGGTTTAGTGTTAAACAGTTGCTCGGCCAAGGTTATTTCGGTCTACTGTTGTGAGCTCATTAATCTTAGCGTATTCTGTTCATGCTCGCATTCTCATCTGTACTTCGGAGAGCTGGGGTGCAATTTTCTGCTTTTTCTTCTGCAAATATACTATGCATATCAATGTCACCCTATAGCCCGAAATTTTAATTTTACTGAATTTAATTTTTTCGTTTATACATTAAATTTGAACGAGGCCAGGGCCGGATTTAGAGATCTGGAGGCCTCGCGGCAACGAAGGAGTAGAGACCCTTGGCTCCAAATTTTTTCCAAAATAAAATGATCAATTTTTTTCAATAGTGTTTTTCAATAAATAATTTATCGTGAAACCAAGTAGATTCTTTTAGTATTCAACAAACATTTATAAATATATTCGGCAACAAGAATTATCTGAAGTTAAATTTTGGCGTCAACGAATGGAAACTTGCGAACTTTTTTTTCGAACTTTCTATTGTGGAGACCCCGGGGCTGGGTCCCCTTTTTTGTGGAGACCCCGGGGCTGTAGCCTCGGTTGCCCTCCCCTAAATCCGGCCCTGAACGAGGCATCCGCGGAAGACCAGCGTTGTGGTTGACACTACAACATTTGCTGAGCGGACACCATTTTGGTGCATTTAGTATAATGTTTTGTTTTGTTTAGTACATAATTTGTATGTTTTTTTTGTACCAAATAAAGATTTTTTCTTTCATTCTTTCTTTCTTTCAGCTAAAGATGCCGAAGTTTTACAACTGACTGCCGCTCGTAACCCGCAACCCCCTTTGGGTCTGGAAATGCAGGGTAGCGTGAAATTGTTCTGCTTAGTCTTTTTAGTCGCCTCTTACGACATCCACAGAAAGAGATGGAGTGGTCCGATTCTAGGCTGAAAGCCACACGGACAGTTAAGTCTTGTTGTTTGTTTTTCGTGTGTGTAAGTGGCCAACGCTAGTGTCAGAATTTTCAAGCTACCTAAAGGCATCTGGCATAGCTTGACGACTGCCATACAATCATGACAGCCGGGAGTCGGGACCAACGGCTTATACGTGCCTTCCGAAGCACGGAGGAGGTCGAGAAAATTTTATGCCACTTGTCACCCATCCAAGTGCGGACCACGCTCGGCGTTGCTTTACTTGCGAAAGTGCTAGTAATGCACACTCCCGCTGTGTTTATTTATTGTACAGTAGAGGGCAGATAAACCTGACCATGACTTTAGAGGTCATACGGGGGTCACTTTTATGTGCCCCGACTGTTCCTACTAAAGTACCTAACTGACGCGTTTCAGTCAGACTCTCGAACGTTCGTCTAGGCCGCCCTTTGTCGGGACGGCACACTTTTGTGGTTTCTCTTAGTGAAAGGGCCGCTCGTGACCAACGGAGTCTGCCACAAATTAGTTAGATTTAACTGCTGTTTCAACTCAGCTGGACATTAACAGATTTCTAAAGCAATTTATACTATTAATAAATAATTACCTCCATTAGTACTTCTAGTATTTAATCCATATCTACTTAAGGGGCTGAGTATTATAGTCCGTGGTTCGGTTTATTTTCGGGTATGTCCCTCCACGTTGTATACAGGATTAATTTAAAAACACCAACAACATTTATGGAGCAAGTTCTGTCCATGACTCTGAACTACTTTCCAAAATTTCGAACTCGGCCGTGCTTCGGAAGGCACGTTAAGCCGTTGTTCCGGCTGTCATCATTGTATGATAAGGCAGATGACACCAATGTCCAAAAACAAAAAAAAACCTGAATATCCACCATCTTGCTTAGTGTGGTTTTAGGGTCTTGCAACCCTGGCTTTACATCATAATAAATAAAATAAATAGGAACAAATTACAACGATTGAGCTAGCTTCAAATTAAGCTTAAAAATAAAGAAAATAAAAATAAATTAAAAAAAGGTCATTTATTACAGTAATCATGGTTACAACATGATGCTAGGACTTCCCAGTGAGTAATCTAATGATACTCGTGATGGGAATGACCCGTGGCTTCCCATAAAGGTATACATTTGTGTTATGGGATACTAACTCAACGATACTTACTTACTTTTTCACTATCCTGGCTCAGTTAACTAAAGTGAGTCTTGGCCTCCAGCACAAGAGCACGCCACTAGGTCTTGTGTTAACTCTTGCCAGTTGTCGCCAACTTGAAGCTCGTGCTTGACCGCCATCACTACGTCGTTCCAGCGATACCTGGGAGTCCTGGGACGGCCCACCGGCCTGCGACCGATCGGCCGGCCCCGGTATCCTCTCTTCACCCTCCGATCCTCTTTCATTCTTTCGACGTGTCCTAACCAGCGAAGCTGGTGCACTTTCATATCGCCCCTGATGTTAGGCTCGGCAAAGATACTATTTTATAATAAATATACATATATAGATAACCACCCGAGAACAAGACCATTTATAAAACTCAATTTTCCAACGTGCCCTGGGCGGGCCTCGAACTCGGAACAGCCTTTTATAGAACTTAAAGACTTCAGCACTTCCAAGTGCTGAAACCGCCTGCATTCAACTTGTAAGCCAACATTTTCCAGTGACTCTACATCGTCTGATCACATGGTAGGTGGTTGACCTTCATACGACAAAACAACCTTTAACCATTTAGTTATAAATCGTCAATCATTAAAAATAATCAATTACACCGTCAAACGCCATTTAAATTTAATTGCTCTTGAATTCGGTCGCGCTCAGACTGCTCCCATTTCACCTAGCTAAACACCTTTCTTTACCCACACAAGCACTTCGTATACGTACACGTTATACGTATAGAAAATACGGTTGTGAGCCAACGTGCGTACGCGCTTCTGCGGCTGTGTGCTAGTTTGTGGGGGGACGCGTCATACTTTCGCGCGTCGCGATTTGTGTATATGTGTGTGTGAAAATTAAATTTTTCATGGTTACGCATTGTTAACACTGTTACTGTAGCATCGACTATGTAATAAAGTTATATCAAAAAAATAAAAAAGTTTTTCACCTCCTGTACTGTTATATGTCTTTTAAATGGTCCCGAACACTATTATAAGAACATAGATAATATGATTTCAGAAAACTCTAAACTCTATTCCTAATATAATAGGCAATAGCACATGTGACGTAATTTCACCAAAAAGATACTCCTAGCCACAGCCTATGCCTATGAAGATGCACTTAGGTTAAGGCTTTACTCAATCAACACTTACTTATCAAAAAAAGCACAACTACCAACTTAACAAAACTTTCCGAAATAAATTTTTTAATGTCAAAATAAGAAAATCTTTTTTTTTTAATAAGTCACGACAGGAAGTAAAAGTCAATTTAAAAAAAAAGTTTACCATAGATGCGTGGTAGTCTGCCTTACATAATATGTTAAACATTTGCATATTTTTCTTTGTTTATGTTTGTATTTTATGTAGTAAATATAGTCGTAGAAAAAGTATTGTATGCGACGTTGTATAAGTACGTCAAAAATGCTCGATGGCGTCTCCTTCCGACGCTCGCCAAGGCTTGCATCGTAACCAGCGCCACTCGCATTTTTGACCCTCCTTATACAGCTGTTGCATAAAATACTATTTTCTACGTCTAATTTATATGTTCATAAATAAGTAGTTTAACAACGCTTAGTGTTTCCAGCAGTACAATTGCTATTACTTTTAGTAATTAGTACCTATACATACATGTCTAAAGTTTTACAAAAATAGAAATAAAAAAAAACAACAAAAATATTTTTTTTGTTGGGTGCTAAGATAAACCAGCATTACCTGTACTACAGTTTATTATCTTTATTAAGTGTACATTAATTTAATACATTTATAAGTACATGTAATAGAATTAGTATAAGTTCAAACTTTTTTAATAATAAAATTATCCAGTATTATTATACAGCGTACGAGTATTAATTTCACGCCACGTCGTACGCTAGTGTGCGTGTTGCGTATACGCATGCAATGCCAATGGCGCGGTTACGCTCGCGGAAAGCGCCCTGTAACATTACATGACCGGAAAATTTTCTTTGCCGCGCGGAAATCGCCGCTTTTTTTCTTTTTTTTCAACGAAAACGTTCCGTGTTGCCAACGGGATATGACAGTCTTCTTTTTTTTAAGATTTATCGCTCAGCGGAACTATGCCTTTAAGGACGAAGTGGTAGCTAAAGTGGCGCCGTCATTTGAAATAAATTGTTAAAAACTAAATATGGTGATATTTAAAAAAATTATTTGTATCACTGTCTAGAAAGACCTTTAAACTTTTTTATGAATAACCTTTTAAAGTAATATTGTTAGTCCGTCTAGTTTTAAAACTGTGTTTCGCCAAAAGTGGCCACTTTTGGCGAAAAACAGTTTTAAAACTAGACGGACTATTAGTAATAATTGCAAATATTATTCATAAAATAGTTTAAAGGTCTTTCTAGACATTGATACAAATCAAATTTTTAATTATCACCATATTAAGTTGTAAACAATTTATTTCAAATGAATGCCCCACTGTAGCTACCACTTCGTCATTGTTGCTGGATAATATGGTTACGCCAATCTAGGGCCTATATCCGTAAGTATTACTTACTTAGTACCTTTTCAGTATCTAAGGTTAATAGCTAGAGAAAAAAAAACTTTTAAAGTATACATTTTCAAAAGCGTTGATATGGACGAATAATCATTGAAAAAGTATTTTATCTCAAAGTAAGAACCGCATCAAAATACGCCTGCAGCTGCATTTTTTTGCAAAAAGACATTTAATACACAAATACCAATATTAATAGTAAGTCCCAACTAAAAAAAAACTATTTTTTTTGACGAATAAAGATTGAAAGAATATTCTCAAAGTATACACTGCATCAAAATACGTCTGCAGCTGCATTTTGTCGCAAAAATCTTTAATAAACCACCTACCAATATAAAAGTAAGTACCAATTAAAAAAAAAACAACGATAAACAATTGCAAACAAACATACTATAAGCGTTTTTCTTGCATCATTTTTAAAAGTATTTCGACCTGTATGTTTCTTGGGCAATTGTAATCAGTGTATCTAGCTTTTAATCTCCGAAACGAAAATACGAAAACATAAATACAATGACAGACTTATCTCAAAGACACTGATAACGGATATTAAAAGCTTATACAGCAGTGCAGCACTGTAGTGAAAGCTGCACTAACACTAAGTACTAGCATAGTTAGTGCATGGCGTGTATACGCGAGCGATGCTACTTGATACTTTATATACTTACACACAATCCGCTACTTTTCAACAAGTCAAATCAGAAACTTTTTTCTAAACATCAAAACAAACAATTTCTTTGGGATTTGTATCTCCTCCTACGTCCTCCGTGGCGTAGTGGTCACTATGCTAGTCCGCCACTCAACGATCCCGGGTTCGATCCCCGGTGAAGGGCAAGCTTGAAAAAGGCCTTTTTCAAATTGTCCTGGCTCTTGGATGTTTATCGATATAATATATTTGTTTTAAAATATTGTATCGTTGAGTTAGTATCCCATAACACACGTTTCGAACTTACTTTGGGGTTAGCTCAATCAGTGTTATTTGTCCCTATATATTTATATTTATTTTATTTATTAGTATGAAATATAGACTTAAGACGTCATAGTTTTTGGGAGTCAAATTTTGAAATTAAAAAGATTTTTTTATTTGAAGTTAAGGTCTCCTTGCTGAGTGAAAGGGCAGCTCTATATATATTTTACTATACTATCATATTCTATAAACCAATGAGGTTTGTAGTGAAATGCTATTCTATGTGTACAATTTACATACCATTCAAAAACACATCAAAAATTATCGTACTCATAAATTTAACAAATACCTACCCAACTTAACATATATTATTATTTATAACACAATTTGATAACTATTGTCTAATAACGGGATAATTGCTATAGTAAAGTTATAGCAATACCTTTATCATCCTTTCTTTTTATATTACCAGCATACAGGTATAACAGTCTCTCGTTTTTTTCTAGGCCATTGATATTTCTAAAAAAATCATGTATATGTGCTATTGGTTCAACCAAAGAATTTTAGAAAAGTGGAAAGAGAAAAATACTTCTTGCCCAGCAACAGACAAAACATAGGATTTAGAAAAGTATAGATAAACAAAGTTAATTACTTTATTGTTACAGATAGAATTAAAGTTAACACAGCGCTACAGTCCCGTAGCAGCCTACGATTTTTCGTAACAGCCTACGATTTTTTGTAGCACAGACATTTAATAAAATATTTCTGAATGTATAGTCTTCTATCCTCCATATATTATTAAATCCTCTTAGTTTGTATCTAACAAGTATCAAAATATGTTAGTCTGCCTCTTAACATTGATAATACAGTCGGGAGATCTGGGGAAAGTCGCATTGGCTTTGTGGGTGCCTTACTGTTAAACTGCAATAGCAGTTCAATAACTAGCGGCTCTTTTCATTCATTATACTTACTTAAGTTTAAATCACATGTGTATGTGAGCGAAGGAAGGGGGCCTATTGACGCACGAAGGTTATGTTTTGAGTTTTACGAGTAACATAATGCATTCTAAACGCTGCATTCGGTCAATATCCTGTTTCTTTAAAGGTTAATTCTGCTTGGAATGTGATCTCAGGTTAACTATTTTGAAAAGCGATTTATGAGTAGATGAACTGCCAATGTCTTTAAAATTTGTTATTAAGAATAGTTACCTCATTTTAATGACACTGGCTACGACTAAAAATACTTTTAAAAATAAAACGCTAACAAAAGGGTGTTCGTAATTCAAAAAAGAGTATATAACGGTACAGTTTTTAGCATCATCAATGTAATCACCGCTAAACTAGACCGCAACACAATAAATGTAAAAGAACAATGGCACTGGCAGCCCGATAAAAGAAGTGAAAAAAAGTGGCGTTCCAAATTCAAATAATTTCCCACACGTAACGTTACGCGGGCGGACATCGAGCGCAGGCCGTTATACGCGCGGCAGTGACCTACATTGACTCAACAGCGTTTTCGCTGTGATCTCGCTAGTTGTTATGTTGGTAACCTTATTGTTATTTTATCTTACACTACCATCCATTGCTCTTTTTGTTCGAGTCTATATTATGTACTTTCTTTGAAAAGCATCAGTGTATCGTTCCCAAAGCATTTGGTAGGAAGAAATGGTGATTTAGTACAGAGTGCTCGACGGGTGTAAGTTTTGCCGCGCTTTCTGATTCCGTCTAGAAATGGTCGTCTCAAAGTCACGTACCTACTTATCGGCCGTTACGTCGGATGGGCAATTATTTATTATGTGTTTTTATTTGGCATTATTGGCTATTACGTCGAAATGATTCCTTTTCTTTGGAGTCGATGAGTAACTGCTACTAAGTTATCTTTGGTTAGAGTGATGAGTCACAAGCTTTTTGGTTTTCTTTGGTGAGAATCAAATTTGTCATAGAGTAAACAATACGTATATCTACCGAAACCACAGTCCAGTAACGGCAATGACCCCTGTTGCGGACAGAAGTAGCTATCGAATGTTTTTGTAAATATGATAAATAAAGTTATTTTCTTTTAGTATAAGTTAGGGCTTTAGCCTATGTAAATGTATATGTAAATAAATATGATGTAGGGACAGATGTTATAGGGGGCCTAGATATATCTTTGTGTTACCTATGTACATGAGAGTAAATGAATTTTGAACTGTGTGTATACTTATTTTCCCGGTACGTAGCACAGGTATATAGTGCTAAGCGTGAGTTAACTAAAGGTAAATAAGAGTGTTTTACTGTGGAATCCCCTAGCTAATTTACATAGAACCTTGCAACACTAGGGATCTCCATGGCCACGCCCCTTGTAAGATTGAGAAGGTAATTGAAAATATTGTAAAGTGCAGGGGATATATCTAGGCACACCTACCCTCATCTAGATTTAGATTTTGTTAGTACGAATACTATAAATATAAGAGGCCTGTTCTAAGAAAACGTAGTTCAGTGTCACTGTGATCTCCGAGGAATAAAAAAGCCTAAGGAAGAGAAGTGTTTTATTTTTCAGTCCATTGTGAAGCAGCTGAGTAAGGAACTCTGAGATAATACCGCACTGGATTCCGTCGGTAACAACCCCTCAATGAATAAAAATGTCCCTGATTTTACTACTTCCACTTTTCTTTCTTTTATTAACTGCCTAAAGAAGGGTTGATATAAGATTGAGACTAATTGGAAAATGGTTTTTTTCAAATTGTCCTGGGTCTTGGATGTGTATCTATATATGTATATGTTATAAAATATAGTATCGTTGAGTTAGTATCCCATAACACAAGTCTCGAACTTACTTTGGGGCTAGCTCAATCAGTGTAATTTGTCCTTATATATTTATATTTATATTTATATTTATATTTATATTTATATTTATATTTATATTTATATTTATATTTATATTTATATTTATATTTATATTTATATTTATATTTATATTTATATTTATATTTATATTTATATTTATATTTATATTTATATTTATATTTATATTTATATTTATATTTATATTTATATTTATATTTATATTTATATTTATATTTATATTTATATTTAAATTTATATTTATATTTATATTTATATTTATATTTATATTTATATTTATATTTATATTTATATTTATATTTATATTTATATTTATATTTATATTTATATTTATATTTATATTTATATTTATATTTATATTTATATTTATATTTATATTTATATTTATATTTATATTTATATTTATATTTATATTTATATTTATATTTATATTTATATTTATATTTATATTTATATTTATATTTATATTTATATTTATATTTATATTTATATTTATATTTATATTTATATTTATATTTATATTTATATTTATATTTATATTTATATTTATATTTATATTTATATTTATATTTATATTTATATTTATATTTATATTTATATTTATATTTATATTTATATTTATATTTATATTTATATTTATATTTATATTTATATTTATATTTATATTTATATTTATATTTATATTTATATTTATATTTATATTTATATTTATTATTTATAATGTCTGTCTGTCTGCCTGTCTGCCTGTGACACCGTAGCTCTCCAACGGATGGACCAATTTCGATGCGGTTTTTTTGACGTGAAAGCAAGTTCTCTTGCGGTGGCTCTTTGCTATGTTTGATGAAAATCGGTTTAGCCGTTTAAAAGTTATAAGGGGTTTAAGCATGAAAGTATTTTTTTTTTATTTGCCTAGTAAATATTAGATGGCGCTATTATGTGGATATAAATTAGAATATGTGTTCGGCTACTCATCACTAGGTGGCGTTCTTAAAAGTCGGGGGGTTTTTAATATGCCTGCCAAATAAACTAGTTTACCAGCTTATATCCTAGGCTAAAATTAAGAAGAAAACTCCGGACCAAAAAATATGGTTTTACGATTGGAAATGAAAAAAAAATACAACCGTTCGCCACTTTTTCTTGAGAATGCAGTTGGTGCACGAGTTTTCTCTCTCTCTCTTACCTCAGCATACCTAATCCTTAGCTGTAATGCAGTGCCTGGGCCTTTTTTTGCCTTTTCCTTCTCCACTTCACACGGTCACTTTCTTTGTCACTTTTTTGCAAGTCGTGTGTGCTGCTATCTCTGAGTGCCTACCCGCAACTCTACAGTTTTGCCTACTTCCGGGACTTCCAATAATTTCTATGGCGTTGGGTATCTGTTACGTAAGTATTTGTATTATCTTTGACACGGTCTTGAGCACGCTTGATAGAAGTTGGTGTATGAGATGTTCGTGCTTATTTGTTACTTTAAATAATAAAATAAATATATAGGGACAAATAACCCTGATTGAGCTAGCCCCAAAGTAAGTTCGAGACTTGTGATATGGGATACTAACTAACGATACTATATTGTATAATAAATACATATATAGATAAAAATGGTAATGATCAGGTGATACAGCAAAAACTAGGAAAGTCCAATTAGCACAGATACCGCAACCAACTGTCAAAAATAACGTTATTACTTATAACGTTATAACTTCAACGTTATCAGCCTCCGGCGTTACCGCACGGTTGACTCACGATTATGTGTGCCAATCGGAATAACTGTATGTAATGGAACGCTGTTTGTTTTGGGTGTTATGCTGATTGTGTGTGTACCTAACTACCTACTGCCAACGTACAGTTAAATCCGGATGTATAGCTGCTATGGGAAACTGTTGTCTGATATGGACGGAAATTTCTGGTTTTTCATAACCAGGACTGCCTGGAGTGCTATTTTTCAACTAAGGAGTCGTTGAAATACAAAACGCGTAGTTTTTCAACTAACCGTTATATTTTTTTGAAGCCGTCGTGTCAGCTAAATGTTGTTTGACGCAGAAAACTTCGATTTGTCTTTGGTTTTATTAAAATTTCAATATTGAATAAAAAAGCATTAATGAAATGGAAGGGATTCTCTATTACAAAAGACACAAAGGTTTCTTTGACATTTGTTCGCTACAAATACCACTACAATAGAACACTCCAAGTCTTTTCGTGGAGGTCATTAGAAGGCGACTTAAGATATCTACTATAAATTAGGCTACTAGTTACTACTGGCTCAATGCATCTTCCAATAAGGAAAAGATATGCCTATAATCATCACACTGGCTGATCACTTACACAAATCCTTGAGGGAAGGCCTATGTCCAGCAATTGACTTCCTGTGGCTGATATGATGATGATGATGATCATACTGGCTGGTGGGTGCGGTGTCATCGCAGTAGATGGTATATAAGTAATCTCTTTGCGTAAGGATGCTATGCTATCCATTCTTCTATTAGGGTTAGCTTCACATACTTTGATTTTATGTATAAGTATTGCCTGTTTTGTAAGGATCGATCAGCCCCCATAGCAGGCGACTCCGACGACAGTGTTATCGAACCCTATCGAGATTGGAGCCTTATCATCTATCACTATCTCGCTCTACGTAATAATAACGAGCGGGAGATGAGTGGATATAAACTTTATCAAGGTTTATCTATAGTGTCATTATACAGGGGACTTTATTGCGTGTTTTATTAAAATTGTAATAAAACACACAATAAAGACAGCATCTGATTTAAACTTTGAAGGAATGGCTTTTCACTATAAGATAAAAATGCCTGGTATTTAAAAAAATACTTCAATATATAAAAGCGTGTAACAAATCAGGATGTGTTTGGAAGGTTCCATTCCCAGGTCAACCATCGTTATTTGCCAAAATCCCTTTTTCACGCTTTGGCCTTCGGTTTATGGCCTTAGAGATAAAGCCTGCGTACTGTATAAGTATTATGAATATGGGTTTATTTCTGAAAATAAAGATTATTTACTTATTTTATTATTTATTTATAAAGACGTGATAGTGTTGTATCAGGCAGACCTTGTCTCAATTTCTTGTATAATCCGAATGTCACGGTCGCCTGCGGCCATTCGCAGTGGCAATTACCGCGATTGGATGCGCGCGCGCGCGCACTTTCTTATTGCCTCCGCTTGGAAGAAATAGTAAATGTAGCGTCTGTATTGACATATTTGAATGGAAGTAATTGTGATTAATTAAGGACATCAGCACACTCGACAAAGATTTCTTTGGTTCTTTTCTTGGCTATAATGTTTGGGTGCGCGCGCAAACTTTCTTATTAAGTACCTCCGTTAGTTAGAAAGAGTTGAAAGTCGTTTTACATTGCACGATTACAATTATTATAAAAATACCACCATGTATCTAAAGATCTTATTCAGACAAGATATTTTTAATCGACTTCCAAAAGGATGATGTTATCAATTCGTCACGATCTATAATTTCTAACCGACTTAAAAAAAGGAGGAGGTTATTGATTCGACTGTTTTTTTATATGTATGTTACATGATATCTTCATCAATTGTGGACCGATTTGGATGACTCTTTTTTATTTGAAATACTTTTTTACCAAGTTGGTCCCATATTAATTTGGTGAAGATATGATGAAGAACTTTGGAGATATGGAAGAAACTCCTGAAAGAAAATGAAGTCGGTTGTTTTGTTTTTGTCAAAAATTTAATTATTTTATATATGTTCACCGATTATTTGAAAACGCTAGGACAGATTTCATTTATATTATTCAAAATCGGTTTTGTAAACTGGCGGTGAACTCGGTTTTTAGTACCAAAAAAACTGCCTACCGTGAGGTAGGCAGTTGATCGTAAAACTTGAGTCAATCCTCTTTGGGAATGCAAATTTACAAAAATGCATTACTTGCTTGGAACACGCTAAGATAAAGAAGAATAAGGAGTTCTTTTCTCAATTCTTCATAAGTTTTTGTGAAATTCCAATAAGGCGCGATGTGCTCACTGTGTCAAAGTCAATATTTTTTTGTTATATAAATTTATTTCATATTTAATGGGCACAACACGGGTAAAAACGGGACCCTATTACTAAGACTCCGCTGTCCGTCCGTCTGTCTGTCACCAGTGCTCACAGACAACTCAACCCAGTGCTGTATCTCATGCATCGTGATAGCTAGACACTTGAAATTTTCACAGATGATGTATTTTTGTTTCCGCTATAACATCAAATAATAAAAATAGTATAGAATAAATATTTAAGTGGGGCTCCCTTACAAAAAACGTGATTTTTTATAGATAATGATATAGAATTCTTTGTGCGCGAGTCCAACTCGCATTTGGCTGGTTATATTTATTTCAATTTCATAATTGTATATTTTGATAAGTTTTTGTGAAATCCCAACAATATACGATGTGGCCATTGTCAAAGTCAAATTAATAAAGGTCTTTGTTTATATTATTTTAGTGCAAAAGCCTCCGTGCTTCGGAAGGCACGTATAAGCCGTTGGTCCCGGCTGTCATCATTGTATGGCAGTTGTCAAGCTATGTCAGATGCCTTTAGGCAGCTTAAAAAATCTGACACGAGTTTTTACCACTTACACACACAAAAAGCAAGCAAGTGCAAAAGCTACAAACTACTCGCATTTCTGAACGGTCACTGCTGGGAAGATACGCCGAAAGAAAACCTGAGCCACGGTTAAGCTGAGCAGTATAAGCTGATGAAAGTATTGCCCCTCCCATCCCACCCTCCTTACATACGCTTCTGACTGTCTACGCCAGCTGGCGCCATCTTGCAGATGCAATCAGTTTACAACTGGAGCGAGTTTCGGGGTCGCGTGACACTTCGCATAACGGCGGAAAAGAAAGTCGGCGCGGTCAAGTTCAGCTGTTATGGATGGTAATATTTCTTTTAAATGGTCATTCGGACGTTCTTTTTCCAATTTAAACTACATAGAACTTCTGTTACAGGAGAGGGTCAAGTTCTTTATAAGATCATCATTTAACGTTGCATAACGTCCACAGCTAGACATAGGCCTCTGCCAAGGATTTCTAAAAGGCGGCCTGCATCCAGCGTTTTCCAGCGACCTTGGACAGATCTTACCACCTTATTGGCGAGTGTCCTACGCTTCGCTTGTTGGGTAGTCCTTATAGGTATCTTTTTTATATAGCCTATGTAGTGTCTCACTGTTCGGCTAAGGCCGCCCCCTTGCTTTCCATGATTCGCGATCCAAAGCAGCTTACTGCCAACCACTCATCTATTTCGTATAAGGTACCTTACCTTTTGGAAAAGTAATTAGGGACTTTTTTATGTTTAAGGGCGGCAAACGAACAAGCGGGTCACCTGATGGTAAGTGATCACCGCTGCCTATGGACAACTGCAACACCAGGGGTGTAACAGAAGCGTTGCCGGCAAGAAGATATGGACTCGTTTTTTTTAAGGTTTTAATGGATTGGAATTTTCCAAATGATACATAGATACAGATACACTATTACGCCTTTTTTTATCTGCCCTGATTTTATTGGGTATTTTCTTGGGTCACAAATAAATTATTTTTTACTGTTAAGAAAATAAAGAGTCGCAAAATAATGCCACTTGCTTTTGATCATATCCATTTTAACGTGATTTTAGATTTATTATTGCAGAAAAACTGATAATAAGAGCGCTAGTTGACTCCAAGAAACTATGACGTCATCTGCTTGTATTTCATACAAGTTCCATAGATAATGTTTGTTTTGACGTGTAGTAAAAAGTATCTGATTTGACTTGTTGGAAAATAGCGGATTACTTACTCAAAGGACATTAATTAATTACAATAAACCTAAATCTAAAAATTAAATTTAAAATCCTTTTTAAAATCTAGATCAAAAACCAAGTTAAGTTCTAAATTAAACTTAATTTAATCACGTCTATATTTTCAACGGGGTTGTCAGAGCTCAGGGCGTAAAACCCCTTGTGACCTTCAATTTGCATTGGTCATGAGTGCGTGTACCTGTATGGGTTTTGCATACCACATCGCCTATTGATATGATTCAGATGTTCGCCCATTCCTTCGATCGGCTTTTAACATCTGCAAGGAAAAGATGCAGCTGGTAAATTCTGTTTTAAGTGTTTTTGGAAATAAGCACTATTAAATAAGTAGGTTTATAAGCGAAGTGACAAATTACAAGGATTAAATCCTTATCGCCGTTATCATACTAAAGGGGCTGCAAGCGGATTTTATGATGGGTGATGCGGCGCGGCGATAAATAACATCTAAATTACCTCTGTCAGCACGGAACAGTACTTTTCTATGCTGTTATCCTTTTCTGTCGCTCATGCCACGGAATCGCCAATGCTAATGCGTTCCGTCGCTCTGTCTCACTCTTGCGAATGACAGTTCTGAGCGAAAGAAAAGGATAGCAGCATAGGAAAGTGCTATAGCTTATTATAGCTGTAGTGATGTAGCCGTACCTTAATTCATATATCTAAAATTCTAAACAGACGTTATATGATTTATATACCTACCTGACGTCTTGTAAAAATAAACAAGACACATTTATGCAATACTAATTAAAATTTTAAAAGTCTAGAGTTCGTTCACCTAGTGCAATTTGTGTTACATATAGTTCTGCGAACGTTAATAACTTTCTTGTTGAATCACCGTCGAGAAAGGTCTTTCACCTGTGCTGAAAGGCAGATAAACAGGAAACTTCCTGCAAAAATTTTGAGATATATTTTTGAAATAAACAAACGTGCACACATTGGTGGACATATTAAGTGTGCACTGTGCATATTGTGTGACATATTAAAAATCCCCTTACCCTAGTCTTTTCCATACAAACGAAGTCTAGCTTTTATTTTGAAATGACATGTGAAATTTCGGTAGTATTTTGTAATTTTAAACAAATTGCATATATCTAGGCATATAACTAGTTTTAGATTGTAAAATATTTACTTAAAAGAAAATATGAGAGTGCAGGAGTTTTTCGTACTGATGGTCAAATATGATAAGATACATATATTCTCTTTCAAGTTAATATTTTGACTGTGAAAACTAGTTATATGCCTTAATTCATACATTTTTTTTAATTATTTAATATCGCCAATATCTGACATGCCATGTTAAAATAGAAGCTAGCCTACGTTTGTATGGGAAAGTCTGATTTTGTCTAGGGTTAAGGGGACTCTTAAGTGTGCATAGTGCACACTTAATATTGCTTTTTTTTAAGCCTTCGCGTACATATGCCTAAGCCCAAGGCTTTATAAACATGCAAATCAAATTAATAATTAAGAACAGTAGACTAATATATTTAAATCATATACTAGCTGATGCCCATGACTACGTTGGCGTGGACTTTATGACGTATTAATATAAATACGAAGTAATGTAGATACATAAGAAAATACTTGTAGCAGTGTTGTATGTTGTCAATAAATTATTATTTTTTTATTTCATATTAACTTGGTTCTATATCAGGTGTGCCAGATCTTCGATTTTTATACCTTAACAAAAATGCTCATCAGGCTGAACAACTTTTGCTAAGGCGTCATTTTTATATTTCTTATAGTTTAGCTGAAGCATTCTGGTTCTGTATCAGGTGTTGTTCCATTTTACAAAATCAATTATACCCTATATGTTGCCCAGGCTTAGCCTATATAACAAAAAAGTGTCATTCGGATCCGTCCAGTATTTGCTGAGATTAGTGTATACAAAAAGACAGATATTTTTTTTTATTCTTACTCTTTTACTATGTCTCCATAGCGCCAAATGTTTTTTTTGAAAATATATTCAATGTGCAGACACGTTTCTTTTACTGTTTTTAATATGTATTGATTTGGAAACATATTCAATGTACAGACACATTTTTAAATCGGGGCAGCACTGGACCCAGGAAATCCAGGTAGCCCCTGAATGTTTATATGTGAAACTAAAACGGCTATGAAGTCGTTTTCTTAATTAATGACGTTCGGCAACTATAATATCGCCTTGTAATGAAAATCGGCTCAGCGTAATTTTTATAAGTTATGGGGGTGGGGGGCGAACGCTTAAAAGTCGGGAATTTTTCAATTTGCCCGGCAAATAAACTTGTTTAAAGCCTGTTTAAACTTTGATGTATATTTAAGCCTTAGACTCTTTTCCTATCCCATCAAAAGACTCAGAAATCCCGGGATTTTTAGTCATATATATTCATACTTTAGATAGCAATAGCACCCGTAATTCGCCATTTGCCAACAAGTCAAATCAGATACTTTTTTCTTAACGTCAAAACAAACCGTTTCTATGGGATTTGTATGAAATACAGGCTAATGACGTCATAGAGTCTTGAAGTCAAATAGCGCTCTTATTATCAGTTTTTCTGCAATCATAAATCTATAATTACGTTAAAATGGACATGTTCAAAGACAAGTGACATTATTTTGCGCGACTTTTTATTTTCTTATCAGTACAAAATAATTTATTTTTAACCCAGGAAAATACCCAATTCCGATCTCTGGTAATAAGTCTCTGAGCATGTTTATACAAAAACTTTCAGTGTTAGTGTATTTGAACAGCAAACATTATCATATTTTGAATGTGTGGGTGTGTGCAATCCAGGCATGCTGCTAGTTTACGGGTTATGAAAATAGTAAATGAACATCTTAATGTGCGGTGCACCGATATACGTAGGTTATAATTGTTGTTCTTTTTAACTTAATATATATTTCTAATCTGTTTTTTTATACAAATTTTTTTTAATACTCAAATTATATAAACAAAACAAAAAAGAAACTAAAACTAAACTAATTACTTAAATTACTTACTTGTAAATAAAAACCCTGGCAAATCGCTGCCCCGTGGTAACGTGCCCAGAAGACTGGCAGCATTGCCACTTTGTATGGCAATGCTTATCTTTTGAGCCAGATAAAGGCCAGCCCTCTGGTCACGCGTATTTTCAGTCAATTTTCGGGCGACAGTGTTATATAATTTATGCGCCGATGGTCCCCACGGCCCCAAAGTTTCAACCCCAAACGGCTCAAATAAGTAATTATTGCCGAGGCTACTATATTTGTGCCCTTTGAGGTTTTCTGTAGCAGCTGCGGTTGTCCCAGCTTTAGATCTTGTGACCGGGAGATGAGACGGCGCGAGAGTGTCGACACAAGTAGTGTCTCACACAAGGGGCCGTCCCAATCTCCAAGGCACAAGGATCATCCCATCCGGTCTCTTGCCGTCATCCCTAACCAGGCCGCTAGGTTCTAGAACGGCTAGTATGTGGATGCTAGCAAGAGCCCGGTGGATTAAATTATTAAGGGCAGCATGACGCCCTTAACGCCTAGCGCTTTTACGACAAGAGAGGCCGTGGTGACCCAAGTCATCAACACTGTCGCCGCAGGAGCAGCGATGTGCCACGGTGCAAATTGCGCCCAGTCTCAAAGACGTCGCTAGCCGAAAAGATTCGTCGTCAAGTAAGGTACCGAGGTTGGGTGATGGAAGGGCTTGTAGCCAAAGCCCAGATTCCCATTCCGCGACGGCGAGGAGGCGGGCTCGCTCTGCAGCACTCCCAGATGTTTCTATTAATTTAATCTGGGCTAAGCTGCAAAGCGGTCCGTCCCATAGCTTCTGCGAATTTGGAAAATCTGGAATTTTGGAATTCGGACATAGCAATGACCATTCATTCTTGGCCCCTGTCAGGTAGCTAATTTCAATGTTAGAGCTTTTGAGGATCTTTTGGCATAGGTTTTCAACACTATGTGCAGAGGAGAAGAAGGCTGGTAATACAACACTGGAAATTTTTCGAATGCCCAAGCCTCCATACCGAATAAATAGTAATAAATGCGTATATTATATATTAGAAACTTCTAAGGGAACTATAATTAAATCGCTTCTAAGGCCCCGCGCTGCTACGTAAAGACAATTTTTAAGGGCTTCTAGATTGGCTTTTAGTGGTATTTTTAACGAGTGTATTTTTGCTAATACTGGGTCAGAATTTTCGAGCTGCCTACAGCCTGAAGTAGCTCAATTACTGTCATCAACTGATAACAACTGACAACATTATTACTCGTTACTTGTGAGTTAGTGTACAGGTTTCCTCACGATTTGCTTCACGGTAATTAAAAAAACCGTACATGAGTACAAAGTCAGAGGTTAAAAGACGTGCCTAGTGAGGATCGAACTTGTGCCTCACAAAGATCACAGACGCAGATTTAATGCCTAATAAACCGTTTGGCAGCCACCACTTCGCTTCTAGTGGTTTCTAAAGTAAATAAACCGGTCAAGTGCGAGTCGGATTCGTTGGATGGATCGAGTTAAAAACGCTGAAAAAAACATGAATCTTGTATGATGAGTGCAGCGTAGAACACTCACCCGCTAGGTGGTCAGACGACCTGAGCACGGTTGCAGAAAGAAGCTGGATGCAGGTTGTTTTGGAAATCCTTGGGGCCTAAGTCCAGCAGTGGACTTTCTGTGGCTGAAATGATGATGATGATTGTATGATGACCCCCTTTATTTTTTATAAACTTAATCCTGATTTTAGTATTTGTTGTAATAGCGATAGCGGTCACAGTAGTCATACATAATCGGTAAATTCAAGTATCTAACTATTACGGTTCAAGATATAGAGACCTGTGACAGACGGACGGACAGACAGACAGACATCGCGTACGGAATAGAAATTAATAAAAAAAATTAAGTTATACCAGAGGTATTCGTTCGTAGTATTGGATCGGAATGAATCCGGTGCCACAACAACAGGCACCCTTTGAACCCTTAAAGCTAAATTTCCTCTTCAATTAGCCGCAAATTAGTAAAATGTATGTAGGTAGAACTAAAATAACCAATGCTTTGTCAGCTAGACTTGTAAAGATCTTTATTTTAATAACAA
The DNA here is from genome assembly GCA_943193695.1 of Acrobasis suavella. Classification (NCBI taxonomy): domain Eukaryota; kingdom Metazoa; phylum Arthropoda; class Insecta; order Lepidoptera; family Pyralidae; genus Acrobasis; species Acrobasis suavella. The sequence continues at coordinate 9,756,147 of OW971952.1, read as the reverse complement.
ATGTAGGTTAGACAATCTCTCAGACAAAGAAAGCGTTGCTCGTAAAAACTAATGGTACTGTTAATAAAAATATTAATTAAACCGCCTTGTAAGCGACAGTGACCGTCACAGTTTTATTTGTTAACTAGCTTTTAATGGCGGCGTCGAAATTTCACCTATGTAATTTATCTATATCCTGCCCCTATAGCATCGGTGCAGTTGATAATGATAAACCCAGATAAAGTTTATGACTTCATATCGAAATTACCCCAGTTAAGTTGTGTGTGACATTTGATCGGTACTACGGGCAAAGGAATAGTGCACCTATTTGCATGCTTTACGTTCTGTGATAGCGCTTGATAAATGCTGTCGCCGGTGCTATGCTAAGGGGCTGGAATTCTGGAGTAGGTACTTTTGGGCATGATTAAGTATCTTACGCCCCAAGTACGTAACATGTAAAAGACATCTAAATCTTTTCTATCACATATTCATCATCTTCGGCTTTTAAGAATTGGCTCTGGTCTACCCTTTGGGTTGCGGAGGTCAGACGGTAGTTGCTTTGTGTAAAAACCAGTAACCTCGTTAAATCTCCTTGGTTAGGTAGCGGACCCCGGGCTCTGAAGCGTTACCGCTATCGATGCGACCGGGCTCGGAAGATGATGATGATTCATCATCATCTTAGGCACTACAGTCTTGGGTAGGTCCTGCCTGGTAAAGCTTATCTCTCCAGCCGATTCTGTCTTCGGCTTTTTCTCGCCATTTCCTTACTGCAAGTACCTCTAGGCCTTGATATACACCATCCAGCTATCTGAGTTTCGGTCTACCGGTCTTTTCCCGTCGGGATTATCATTTAGGAGGTGCTTGGGAGCGACTCTGTCGTCCTTCGTTCACTCGTCGGATTCGTTAATTGCTCTTTCTGCGTCATTTCGCATGGATTTCGGTATTCTTGGGTAACTATTAACATGCAATCATATTTGTAGAAGAAAAGGATGCAACTGCTAATAAGGATGCCATTCGAGAACGCATAATAAGGATTAATGCATATTTTTAATGCATAGATGTAGGTATTTTTTAGTTTGCCATCCATGTCCCAATGCTGGGCAAAGACCTTGGTCTTCACTTTCCAATCCTTGTCAAAGGCACGTAATTTGTCTGCCCATCTTGTCCTTGGTCTACCTCTTTGTGTATCCATCTATTGGAATCCAGATGGGCCCATATATTGCCACAAACTGGGATGTTGGTGTATTAATTAAGTCTAACCACATATAAGGAAAATAAATTCCGTTCCTAGGTACGGTAAATAAGTGTTATAATTAATTGATCACGGGTGAAAACCAAGCAATTTCCACATGTCGCATCCAACGCGCGGGGAAATGCAATTTTCTTATGCAACGACCACTAATGCGATGCAACCGCTGTGTAAAACGTTTCTAATATTACACACATGCATTTCAGCTTTCTTCGACATACTCTCGAGCAAAATGGCGGGCAAAAAATCCAGTGCTTTCTTTTTCAATGTCGCGCCGAGCAAGACAATGCAACTAATGTAAGCGTTAGAACGAGACGCAATGCATCATGTGTTTGCGTGTAGATGTCGCTGCGGATGTTCGAATTTCCAAGTGGTGTACGTTAGTTTTCCCGCCAACCGACTTTGACAGTTCCGTTGTGGAAATAAGATTTGAAAATCAAACGATAGTGCTGCCCCGCACCGCGCTTGTCGATTCGCGTGCGGTGAAATGTAGGACAATCGAAAGCCTTTCTCCACTCGGCTGCTAGGTATTTTATTCCGTTAGTTTTTTTGTGGCCGCCATTACACCAATATGGCGGGTGGCATCATTTTTTCGCTTTGTCACGTTAGATCATTCTTGTTAGACGTTCGAAAGCTGTGTTCTGCTTCTCTGTATTGGAGTCGCATAACTGTAAACGGCGAAGAGAAATGATGTAATTGTAATAGCTGCGTTCTTTTTTTGCTGTTGGCTTAGTCTGTGGTTATTTCAATGTGCAAATTATAAATAAAAGATGGTCATAATTACTGTTATTATTTGAAGTTCTTGATTAATGTGTTTTAGATGATGACTATTAAAATTGATTATAGATTTATTATGTACAAGATTTATGTTCGGTTATTGCCTTAATAAAAGTAGTAAAAATTACTCACCTACTTATGTGAGACAAGCTTTATATTAAGTAAAAAAAAACAAACTTTCTTTTTCTTTGTTATGTCTATCTAATTAAAATATTAAAAGATGCTCAATTGCTTTTTTGATTTGATAAACAACCTTTATTATTTATTCAAACCTATTATATCTATAAATTATTGTCAAGAGTCTTAATATTTATTAAGACGTTATAAAAAAAAATCGTCAAGACGATAATTATAAGCGAATAAATTTTACATTGATTACGGAACATCTTGACAACTTGTTTTCGATAGATAGAATTTCCTTCAATCAACATATAGTTTAGGCCAGTTAATAATAAGAAGCTTTGTATGGTAGGAAAAAATAAAAAAAAAGGTATGAATTTGTTGTAATAAGTAAATATGAAGTTGGTTAAAACATGTAAGTATTTATTTTTTTTAATTTTTCAAACAATGCCTTTTATTAGGACTTACGATATCTGGTGATATTAACACCTTGTGTAGGTATTTCATGTCCCATTACCAAAATTTGTAAAGCAAAATTGTAAAGAAATATTATTTGGCATAAAATATGCCTAGGCTAAGTTATTCGTAACCTGCTACTCATTAACATTAATCAAAGTAGGTTAACGTAAGAATGTTAGCTATTTGTTAATCTTTCCAATTTCCAATGGAAAAGCCACAGCGCCCTCTATAGCATCGTTCGCATAGAAACATAATTGCATAATTTGCATAGGAGGTGCAGCGCGCGTGTCGACCACTTTCTCCGAGTAACGGGACGCAGAACTGGGACACGCGGGACCACGGGTCTATCTCGATTGTCGATATCTTGTTATTCTTGACATCACTAATGCGTAGGCTTAGAAATGAGGTAGATTATGACTTTATGATGTTGGAAATACAGTTATTTTATTACTGAATTGAGTTGTTGGATTTCGCCACTGGTTTTTTTGGTAGGTCCATGGCCCACGGATTAGAACATGAAAAGAGAGCTTCATGCTATCATGTAGACTAGGTATATTCTAGATGGCTGTTTTTTTATCGTTTCTTTTTCATTATTTGGGATTTTAGTTTTGTTTTAAATCTCCTGAAAACCCAAGAAGATACGTTGAGAGCAAGTTTGCAAAGGTAATAGGCATGTTATGGGGAAGAACAAACAAAAAATAAAATAAAATGGCTTTGCTTAGATGATGCGGTTAGCTTATCTTTTGATTTTGAAATGAAAACCTTTAATCATACCGGGTTTCTAACAAAATACCTTCATCTAGACTGGATATATTATACTTAATCACAATATAAGTAAAAAAAAATAGAAAATATAGAACCTAAACAAGTTACATATTTGTGTGTTATAAATTATAAAGTAAGTAAGTATATTCAAGTACTTAAGTTTTATTACTTAATACAAAAACAAAAATTAAGATAATTATTGTAATTTCGCATAATTTAACCGTATAATTAAAAACAAAGCGCCAAACAAGCCTTCGAAAGTCAAGAGCTCTGTCAATTCGAAATAAACTACGCGGCGCTAATCCAATCGCGCCAAAACCGTTACTATACAAACGTAAATTCAAGCTGGCCGCCACATCTCAATTAAAGAAAGTGTCACAGTCACAGTGAGCACCACGTAACGTCAGTAACTGACCCTGTTACAGGCACCTTTCGCCGGACTTTCACCAGCGACTGACCTACTTGCATGTGCAACATAAACCACCGTTTTGTTATGTTGGCATTACCATTAATGACCGTGAACTGGCCACTTTGGTTGGGCGTTACGCCGATTACTTTTTTTAGGCTTTGTGGTCAGTGTTCATGCGATTATTTTTTGTTCGAGTTTCTGCGGTTGATATAAGAACTTTAGTTCCTCGTTCAAAAGGGTTAAATAAACAAAAAGGTCTTTTACAGTAGGACCTTTTCTTTTTTTATTTGTAATGATAAAGAAAGTTTCGATGGCCAGTACTTGTGTAAAATTATCGATTGAAGATTGAAGTCACAATATAGTTATGACAGCCAAACGCTTCTTCTTCTTTAAGGATAAGTGGAGAAGAAAAATCTGGAATTAATTAAACGATTTGACTTTGGTTTGAGGACCGGCTGGCTACCTGACATCAACTGGGGAAACATATAATACCTACCCTATCTAAATACTAGTGGCTCTGTGAGCTGTAGACCTCGCGAGTCACCCCGACTCGTTGAAGTTTATCAGATAAAAAAGTGGTTTAGACAAAAAAGTTGCATGTTTATAGAAAAAGTTGCACTTTCGCCATTTTGAAAAATTATGAAAATCTAAATCAACAAAAAAAAATATATATCGTTTTCGAATCTTCTCTCAAAATTTTGTGCTCTCAAACTCAATGCGATCTGTAGGCGAGAACAGGCGGACAGACAAACTGATAAACAGCCGGATATAAGCATTTTATAGTACTTTATGCTCGAAACTGAGATGCTTAATGGCTCGCTTGGTTGGCAATTACTATTGATAGCTTTATAATTGTAAATAAGGTCATTGTTGTGAATCAATAACGTATCCAAACGGTCCTGTGCTTATTGCGCGATGCTCGTATGTAATTATTAAACAAGATGTTTCAATTTTACAAATTATACTTCTTGAATATACTCGTAAATCGTATAAAAATAGCTCGTTACTTATAGATCCATTCCCTTTTACGGTCACAATAGTTCAAATAAGTAAATTTTTGAATGTAGAGCGAATCTGCGAAGGCAGGATGAACTTGTTTTTACACAACTGCCCTCAAAGACTGTAATGTAAATATTTATCATTAAAAAGGGTTCATTTTTAGTATTAAATATGATACTTATGTGAATTTCATTATTCCTTTATAATTTCCATGTATTTTTGAAGAGATTTGTTTAATCCTTACATTATCATTTAGAAGCCTCCTAGTTTACCCTTATTCTCTTAATTGATACTCGTATTCATCCATCAAAGAGATGCAGTCATAGGTACTGAACTGGGTTTCTTGTTTTTAAATGCCCTCACATTGAAGAAATCACATAGGTTCCACAGTGCCTGTTTAAATTCGTGGTGTATGCTCACGTCTGCTGCATATTGCATTGTTGCATTCGCAAGTGTAGGATGCACCTGTTCTTTTTACAATGTAGAGGTATTGTTTCTTTTTTAACAGAAAATAGCTACTTATACAATACAGACGCATATATTCATATGGTACATAGGTATAGAGATAATAGCGTATGTACTACGTTCAGCTAAGTGAATATAAGTTTAAAAACGAAAAGAATTAATATTTAATATAAGTCTATGGTATTGTCTATGGGTTGAATACTTACGATGCAAAGGATTGGCGGGAAATAAAAATTAAATCACGATAAAGCAAAAAAAAATCAGAATAAATAAAAACGTGTAAAATTCTGTTGCTAGTCAAACAGATATGTTGTCATCGCGTGTTAGCATCCAATGTCATTTCAGAATTCAGTGTAATTATACATTTAATCCTCGTTTACTGTTCAGCGGAAAACGCGAGAGAAGTCAGGACAAACCTATAAATCAGTGATAGCAATTATAAGTGGCTGAGCAATTGTGAGTTTTATGACAGGGAAATAAGGTTTTGTTAATAGGCGGGAAACTGAAGAGGCAACGAGCCCAGATCATTGTTGCAGGTTAGGTTTTGATCTGCTAAAAGAGATGCGATAGTCGAGATATAAATTAATTCTGGGAATAAGACTTGCCACAACGCAGGGCCGTATTATCCTTTTTACGTCTCTTTAATACATCCAAGAAGTTCCAGAAAAGCGGAATAATATTTAAACGGCAATATTAATCCATGATATGAAACAGGTTAAACTGGAAAAGAGAGTAAGTAAAGTATGCAAACATTTTTGTCTAAAATGCTACATCGAGTCAAATTGCCCAAAATGCTGTCGGCATTCCCTCTGGATAGCTAAGATAATCCGCCGAGTAAAAAAACTGTATGCTCTAGGACCACAAAAGCCTCAAAGGTTCGCCCTAAGTTGTGCAAAATTTTTGGTTTCATAAACAAGGACCTAACTCGTTATGTTTTTCTACTACAAATGGCACGTACATAAATTCTCGATGCTTTTTGACCCCCTAGGAAAAATATGTGTTTTAAGTTTTACGCCAATGACTGTTTGTCTATCTGTTACATCGTAGTTCTCGAACGGATGGACATATTTCGATGCAGTTTTTTCACACAAAGGAAAGTTTCTTTGCGGTGGTTCTTAGCTATGTTTGATGAAAATCGGTGCAGCCGTTCAAAAGTTATTCAAAGATTCAAATGTTTATTCAGTAATTAGACCTTTACAGGCACTTTTACACGTCAATAAGTATAATTTATGTTACGTGTAAAGTATATTAAAATTTAATTAATTTCAAAGAAAAGCTACCGATACCAGCGCTTCGGGGATGAACGCTTCAAAGTCGGGTGTTTTTAATTTTCCTGGTAAAAAAAACTGGTGTATTCATTGGTGCACAAGCATAATCTCGTAAGCGCGGGAAGCGGTCTGTAATTTTTACCACTTTTCTTCGAGCACTTTCGTCGTGGACTAACATTTCATTAGCGATGATATATATTACCACAAACATATATTTTTGCTTCATAACATGTTGAACAGAATTTATTGAAATTAGGTTATTCGGACATGCGGACAACGTTGCGATTAACAGCTAGTATTTAAATAAGTTTTCAACATTGGTTTTTAAGCTATCGCGCTTTGAACACATTATTGTATTCAAAGCGTCTATTAATTTATCTATTGGTTGGACATGTTTGACGCTAATGTCTGTCGGTCTGTCTGTCTGTGGCATCGTATCACTCGAGCGGGTGGTCCGATTTCGATGCTTTTTTTTTTCGTGAAAGCAAGTAACCTTACTGTGGTTCTTAGCTGTGTTTGATGAAAATCAGTTTGACCGTTTAAAAGTTATTGGGGGTTAACGATTGAAAGTCAGGGCTTTCCCCAAAAAATAATAAATGTCGGTACGGATTTCAAGTCGTATCGGTAGTTCTGCTACTTATCACTAGATGGCGTGTTCTTGACAATCCGGGTTTTTTTTTTAATTTGCCTAGCGTATAAACTTGTATTTTGAGCTTTCGACACGAGAAGAAAAAGTATAAACTCAGATGCGCCTAGTGAAGATCGAACTTGATTTTCTCACTACTAAATTAATGCATATGGAAATTAACGGGATACGGGAACCATCTCTCAATGACGTAGAGTCAGTGCCTGAACCGCTTATAGATCCACCGATTTACTTAAATAAGCATACCTTAATAAGGTATTACCTTTTACACGTCTCCTAAGCGGAGCGTTGAGGTAGTGCTCTACTCTCAACATATCAGGGTCAAGCATTTTTCTAGATTTAAACTGTCTTTATTGTATTCACGTTGCACTAATAAGGTACAGGGATATGAAGCACAATCCTTTCTAACTAGTTTAATAAAGTAATACTTAATCGTAAAATATTTGTAAAGCATAAAATATAAAAATTATCGTGGATATCCAGATGTCTGTATGGAAGTATGTGCCACGATTACGCCTAATGTATTTTACCATTTTTTAATAGCTTCATCACGTCACGGGATTGTTTCTTATCGAAAATTAGTACTATTTAATTCAGTGTCGTTTGATTATATTTCCTTTTAATGAGCGTTTAGATGCGTTCACTTTTGGATTTTCCAAACTAATTATATAATATAATTAGTTTGGAAAATGTACTTATTTATACTTTTATTACTATTTTCTAAACGCCAGTGCATTGCAGCTCCGCTATGCAGCTAGTGCATTCGGGGTCGCTTTCTCGTTTCTCCGGATGTTCTGAGAATCCCTTAGGTCCATTCATATAATGTTACCTTATTTTTCCACATTTCCTATTTCGATCTTAGCACAAGACCCAAATCTTGTGACCTTAGTCTGCGGCATGCATGGCTAACCTCTGACATGTATATAATACAATTTGTAATGGACTTACGTATACGAAGTCGGTTAAAAAGTAGAACCACGGGCTATACTAGATAACTTCAGTATCTATATTATTTTTTCTACTCCTGTCCTGTTATCTGTCTTTTAAATGGTCTCGAACACTATATATGAACATAGATTATATGATTTCAGAAAATTCTATACTCTATTCCTAATATAATAACACATGTGTCGTTATAACTGTAAATTGCAACTTAAAATGGGATAAACATATTGAGGCCACTGCTAAGAAACTTAGTTCGGCAGCATATGCTGTGAGGAGAGTCAGGCGTTGTACTAACGTTGCAACTGCTAGGCTAGTATATTTTAGTTATTTTCATAGCATAATGTCGTATGGATTGCGCTTTTGGGGTAAAGCGGCTAACATAGATACTATTTCTGTGCTACAAAAGAAATTCTGTCGATTTACGGACTAAAATCACGCGATTCCTTAAGAGAGTTATTTAAATCTATAAAATCTGTGACATCTCAATTTATTTACGACAATCTCCTTTTTGTTAAATCAAGACTAAATTGTTACAAGAAAAATAGCGATGTTGACAGTTACAACACTCGCGACGAAAATAAGCTTCATACGCCTAAATTTCGACTTGCTAAAACCAGAAAGTCACTCTTGGGTCTAGGTATAATATTATTTAACAAACTTCCTGAAACGGTCGTAAACCTACCTACCCATGTCGAAATTTAAAATACATGTTAAAAAAGTTTTATTGAATAATGCGTACTATACTATTAATGATTATTTAAAAGATAAAAACGCGTGTACACTTCCTATAAATTTTCCATTACACTCCACACATAAAACATAAGAACTGTATTCTCTGTAACAATACTCAATACTCAATCTCAATACTCAATCATTTATTGCATCTCATGTGTTTACATAGGTAGTTTGTACATATGGTGTAAGGAGCACATTAAGTTCCAACATGAACCCTGTTAGGGCACAGCAAAATTAAATAATCTAAAATAATAATCTAACATATAAAATAGTAATATAAAATAATAATCTAAAATAATACGAAAATTCAATGTCAAGTTTGATAAAGTAAATTAAATTTATTTTCATGCATGTCTCTGATTGGCAGGATTAATTGTTTTAAAATTATACAGAATGTGATCATCAGTCATGTGTGATTATCCTACTTAGTCAAAAATTCTTGCAGATTGTAGTAGCTGTTCTCTATGAGATATTCTTTTAACTGTTTTAAAAATGTTTTAATATTATCTTCGTTTTGTATATGTCTTGGTAACTTATTATATATTTTTATTGCATGTACATATGGTCCTGATGAGTGTAATTTTAATCTAGATGTAGGCAAGGCCAGTCCATTTCTATTCCTTAAGTTATATGATCGACTATGATGGTCACTAGTACGTGTGAAAAACTGTTGATTTTTTCGGACAAATTTGCAAATTTCCAGGATGTATATTGACGTTTGACAATAATTAGCTTACTGTAAAACATGTTAATGCTCTGCGATCAATAGGTGACCAACATATAACTAATATTTCCTCTTGACAAGGTCTGCGATATCGGGCTTTTCATGCTCACTAAAATGTCCAATCTGGTGGTGGCGTCGCTGGTCGGGTCGTTAGATTCTCCCTCTAATATGGTTGAGTTTAACGATGGCTGATCCGTGCGTCAACTCGTGAACGGGTGCTGCCGGGAGGGACTAGCCAGCTCGGCTTCGCTTTTTTTGACTACTTAATATGTTTATTACGCAATTTATGTTTGTTTACTCGTTCGCAAGCATTACACGTTAAATGTGTCAACATTGTACTATATTATAAGTATTTAATAATTAAAAGACAATAATAATAATATGACAAAGCCCTTCTGGCGAGTAGGCAACCAATACTGTGAAAATGAGTTTCTTTCGGCGTTTCTTCTCAGCAGTGGTCGTTACGAAGCGCTGGTACAGGTAGCTTTTCTTTAAAAATAAATTAAATTTTAATATACTTTACACGTAACGTAAATTTTACTTATTGACGTGTAAAAGTGCCTGTAAAGGTCTAAAATTACTGAATATACATTTGAATCTTGAATCTTGTTATTTCGCCACAAAGATACTTCTAGCCATAGACCTAGATTTTTTTCTTCTTTAGATCTATGCACCATACTGCCTATGTAGATGAACTTAGGTTAAGGTTTTACTCGATCAACACTAACTTAACCAAAAAAGCACAACTTATTAAAAATAAATCTTTCCGAAATAAATTCTTTATTGTCAAATTTAGAAAAACTTTTTTTTAAATATATAAGTAGTCACTATAAGAAGTAAACTTCAACTTAAAAAATAAGATTTACCTAGTATCTGCCTAACATTTTTAAATTCTTTGTTTATTTTTGTATTTTATTTAGTAAATGTAGTAGTAGAAAGGGTATTGCATGCAACGTCAAAAAATACGATGTTCGCCAAGGCTCGCATCGTAACCTGCGCCATTCGCATTTTTTGACCCGTCTTATACAACTGTTGCATAAAATACTATAAGAGTATATTGATATGAAATCATCCAGAGCATTGTCATTTCAGAGCATTTTGACAGCGATTTTAAGATGAATATCATAATTAGCTATCTTCAAACGCTGATTCACAAATGCATCACATAACATGTGATCATAATCCACATAATAGATCTGGCTGCACAAAAGTGCTACCGTTGTGCAGCCAGACCATTCAGGGTTTCTTTCTCTTTTAGGTTTAAAACTAGAAGCGTGAAATTCAGCAAAATTCTTTTATAAATGCCGCAAGTGATTTTTGGAAATTCATCCTTCGAAGGGTTTAAATGAGGGTTGAAAATTTGTATGAAACTTGGTTAATTTTGAAGATAGAAATGTAAACAATTACATATTCTATAAACTCATGTTCAAAACAAAAATTGACTGCATCACTATTAAAAAAATCTTTAAGGGGGTAAAGTGAGGGTTAAAGTTTGTATGAACTCAGCTGAAAACTGCTGAACAGCGGGAAAATGTGGGAATTGTTAATTTGGCCACATGGGCAAGGCACTTCAGCTAGTATGAACCATATTTTTTTAATATGTGTACTATTTTGTTAATTTTGTCTAAAATAAAATTTGTACCGAATATAGCCTTTATACAACGTGGAAGGGACATACTAGTATTTGAATTCTCTTTGGGACACGCCCGTAATAAATCGAACCGCGGGCTATTCTAGATCACTATAGTATAATAAAAATAAAATAAAAACTAAAAAACAAAAAAAAAAACGACATTCCCATAAAAATTACCCGGACGGCTGCACACTTTTGTATCGAAATGCCGAAAATTTGCTTTTGTTTTAAATTTCATTATACTACAGTAATCTATTAAAGCCCGTGGTTCGATTTATTACGAGTATGTCCCTTCTACGTTCTATTTATGCCCACAACTTGCGTATATTACCTAACTTTATCTTTGTACATTTTTGGACCCTTGGACCCCCTCCCCCTATGTGAGAGCTATAGCTACCTCCGTGTCTATTTTCAAACTCTAATCCTCACAATGGGCCACAATACATGCAGCACCGTTATGCAGCCAGTGCATTCGGGGTCACTTTCTCGTTTCTCCGGATGTCGGTCACCCCGTTCGCGTCTATCCGCGCCCGCCCGCCGGGTCACAACACAAACCGGATCCGAAAACAATGTTTTTACATTTTTCTAATATAATTTCTGGGCGAAAGTTTGAAAAATTACTGCGAGGTTCATTATGTATGTTAGTCACTTTGTGACAGTTTTAAAAAGTATAGTAACTCAACAAAGCTTATACGGAATGATCATTCATTGCCTCATTTTTTTATTTTATTTATGTGTTTAACTTTTATTTATTAGAAATATAATAGGCGATCTTAAAGCCATACGCTTTATCTACCAGTCAATCCACTGGTCTCTATTTTTATACGTTTTCTTCAAAAAGTTTAAGAACGCCCTTTCCTTATATACTTGAGTTAGTATCGAATGGTCTAAAACACTCAATGTCTAAATCGCATGTCGTCAGAATACGAAGTGGTCTAAAATGATTTTTCCATACAAACACTACCCTAGCTATTATTTTGAAAAACGAAATGTCAGATTGCGACAAAATTTTGCGATTTTTAAATAAATTTTATCACACTAGTTTTCCACAGTTAAAAATATGAACTCGAGTAAAAATACAGTATGTCATTATAATTGTTGATCATAAACATGTCGTTTAAAATATCAGGTAAGAGTCGACAGTAAAATTACACTCTGTAGTTGTATACTCGCACCGCAGCTACTAGTACCATATTAACATTGGGCACCATCTTCCCACTGGGCCTTTCAACAATACTTTCTTCCGTTTAACTTCTCATATATTTTGTTATAATAGACATTGCACTCGAACATGAAAGAAAGCATGTCATCTCAATATCGTACCAAAGTCACCGCACCACATTAGCATGTGGTACTAGTACCATATTAACATAAAGTAGACTCCATCTTCCCATCGGGACTTTCAACAATTCTTTCCTCCGTTTAAAGTCTATTCTAAAATATTTTGTTCGACACTTGAACATGAAAGAAAGCATACCATCCTAAATTGCACGGAAGTCTGTACCATATTAGAACTGGTACTATATTAATATTAGGTACCATCTTCCCATCGGGCCTTTAAACAATACTTTCTGCAGCAATATATTTTGTAAGACCCTAAAATACTTGAACATGAAAGAAAGCTTACCAACCTAATATCGCACGGAGTTCACGGCACCATATTAGCTGTGGTGCTATAACCATATTAACATTAGGTACTATCTTCCCACCGGGCCTTTCAACAATACTTTCTTCTGTTTAACTTCTAAAATGTTTTGTTAGACCTTATTACACTTAACTACTACTACTAAACATGAAAGAAAATATACCATCCTAATATCGTACGGAAGTCGCCGCACCACATTAGCCGTGGTACTAGTACCATATTAACATTAGTAGGCCCCATCTTCCCACCAGGACTTTCAACAATACTTTCCTCCGTTTAACTTCTATTACATATATTTTGTTCGACACTTGAACATGAAAGAAAGCATACCCACCTAATATCGTGCGGAAGTCACCGCACCATATTAGCCGTGGTGCTATAACCATATTAACATTAGGTACCATCTTCCCACCGGGACTTTCAACAATACTTTCTTTCGTCTCACTTTTGTTACATAACCCGATTCCAGGCACGTATGACATGAATGCAGTCAGCGACCTTACTTTCTCCTCTTCCTGTTGCGTAATGGCCTCTCTTCCACTCAAATGTGAACTCCCTACGTGATCGAATCAGAAATGAGGAAATTCGTAGGAGAACAAAAGCCACTGACATAGCCCAGCGGATTAGTTCGTTGAAGTGGCAGTGGGCGGGACACATAGCGCGACGAACCGATGGGGCAAAAAGGTTCTCGAGTGGCGACCACGTACTGGCAAGCGAAGCGTAGGACACCCACCCACAAGGTGGTCTGACGACCTGAATAAGGTCTGGAAAGCGTTGGATGCAGGCCGCTCTAGATCGGTCATTTTGGAAATCGTTGGGACAGGCCTATGTCCTGCAGTGGACATTATGCGGCTGAAATGATGATACAATTATGACAGCCGGGATAAACAGCTTATACGTGCCTTCAGACACACGGAGGATCACATAGCTTGACGGCTGCCATACAATGATGACAGCTGGGACCAATAGCTAAACGTAAAGCTAATAGATAGCACAAGATTTTTTATGCCCGTATCAAAAAGGGGGTTTCGTCATTTTTGTTCTCATATAAATTGAAGTACTCACGTGATCTAGTTATAAGGGACCATCCATAAATTACGTTACACGAATTTCATGATTCCCCCTTGTCACAGTTTGTTTCAAGCTTCAGACCCCAACCTCCTAGCGTGACGTCATATATTTTAAAACTATTTACTTCATTTTTTTATGTAACCCATAAAATTGACCCAGTTCTGGACAATATAAATAAATATATTAGTTAAAACAGCTAATAGGTGACGTCACGAACTCTATGATCCCTCCCACCCCTTGTCACCCAATGTCACACTTAATTGTCCGCCTCCCTCCCCCTAAAAATTACGTGTGACGTAATTTATGGGTCGCTTTTCGGAAAAGAAAAATCTATTTGCGTAGGTATTTCAATATACATTTGGAAAAGTTCTTTAAAATCATGTTTGTAGTTATTTGTACTTAATTAAAAGACTCATTGTACAATGTATGGTGAGAAAATATAATTAAAAATTATAATTTTCAAAGAGAACTTTCTTTTGTTTGCATTCGGTTGGCTGAACCTTCCTCCACAATCGCACACGGCACGTGGCACGTACTACGGATACGTTGCGTTGCGTAACCCAGTTTCCGTCCCTGCAACTTCCCACTTGCGCACGCGACGCATTGACATTGCGGGGTCGACGACCGTTGCTACCCCTTTTTACCCAACTACATTAGAAGGAAGGTTATGGATTTCGAGTGTTGTGTAAGATGTTTATTTCTTTGGCACGCTCTTCAATCTAAACGACTTAATGGTTTTTAGTTTGAGAGGTGAAATCTGCAAAAAATTTCAAATTTGAAAATAAGGAAAACTTATAACCTTAGTCTTTTATTGTGTAAATAACATAAAACTCATTGAGAGGAATGGAAAAACGTTTTATTCATTTTATTTTTTTGTATGGACAGAATGCGTGCTATACATTATTAACATACACTATTAACTTTTAGGAGTTCGATGGTTCAGCAATTTTAATTATATTTAGCTAAGGTTTAGGTTAAATTAAGTTCCAGCATTTCTTAATTACTGTTATTTGTAAAATCTGTTGTATTTAGTTTTACAATTATTTTAATTATTAGCTGGTGTTTAACTTCGGCCGTGTGAAATTGAAAAATGATGACAACTTTTTTCCTGATACTATAGGTTTCAATAAAACAAAACCTATAAGTTGCTCTGAGCTGAGCTTGCTCTTTTATTCAAAACCACGTGAATATCCGTCCAGTAGTTTTGAAGATTAATACCATGAACATACAGACAGACAATTTTTTTTCCCCCATTTTCGTGTTCAATTACTTATTTTTTAATCGCCCCCTCTCATTTTTTCATGAATTTATTAAATGTACAGTACACGCTATTTTTACTCTTTTATTATATGTATTGATATTGATTAAATTTCCTTTATTGAGGCACGTAACTTGTCCCTAAAAGTGTTTAGGTTCTGTTACGTAACAACCGTTACCGCGTGCAACTATTACGAGCAATCAACTTCCACATTGCGCAACAGGAAGCCCCGGCCTCCGCCCCAGTGAAAGTGGGGTCACTGACACTGACTTTGCAGATGTCATTGCGTGCTGTTTGGTGGAAGGGTGATATGAATACAAATTGGTGGCAAAAGTCGTACAATAAACTATATCGACGTCCTTGAGAACCGGATAACATAAAGCAGTACCAATGAGTTACTTCCGGCGTTTCTTCTCAGTGATCGTTGTGAAACGCTAGGTATCGGTAGCTTTTCTTTAAAATAAATAATTTAAATATATGTAGATATATAAATAAACATAACACGTAATATTATACTAAACTTATTGACATGTTGCAAAGGGCTAATCAAATCCATAGTATCTAACTAATACATATTATAAATGCGAAATGTAACTGCCGGTCTGTTATCTCTTCACACTTCAACCACTGCACTGATATGGATATAGATTGAGAACAGGAGAAGGATAAAGGACAGCTAAGAATGCAATGAAAACGCACTATGACGAAGGAGTACATAGTAGGCTCAGATTTAAGACGTTCTTTGATCTGAATCTGACAAACGTTTAATCGTAAACCACCATCGCTTCAAAGTAAAATCTACCTAACCATAAAATGTAGATATGCAAGTTCAAACATTACTTACGTAACTCTGTGGTTAAGGGGTAGCGGCCAACGACCTCGCAATGTCAATGTGAATGCGCACGCGCAGCGGGGGCGTTGGCGGGGAGAGGGTAGAGGGGGCAAGAAGGGAGGAAATTGGGTTACGCAACGGCGAAGTGGAAATGGTGAAAATGAAAGTTGGGCGGGGCGGGAAAATTAACTGTGAGGTAATTAGTTTGTTGTTTTAAGTTATTTTTACAGTGTAGCGGAAAAAGTATGCATGTAAGTATTCAGGTAAAGTCTGATGTGTATATGTTAGCGATTTAACCGATTTCAAAGAAGATTTATCTTTATCAATTCGATTGTATTTTTATCCGTATATTTCGTAATATCTTTGCCAGTTGTAAACCGACTTTGATGATACTTTTTTTATTATCGATGGCGAAAAAAGAGGGGTGTTATAAGTTTGACGTGTCTGTGTGTCTGGTTGTGGCATCGTAATTCCTCAATGATAGACCGATTATGATGCAGTTTTTTTTGTTTGAAAGATGACGTGTGTCAGGGATTACTCAAGATTTTTAATTTTATTTCTAGTTGGAACGCTTATTACTTTGGTAAAGTCATATAAGAATTCATTAAACAATCTAGTTAACTCTATTGGAACACTGAAACATTTAATTTTTATATTTCGGTTTACAATTATTGCAAAAGGTTGTTCAGATTAATCCATCATTTCGAATTTAATCCACTAAATTACATCTTAAAATATTTGTTTCTCATTAAAAGACAACTTGTGTAATTAAAACAAAGTAAATCTAATAAACACGTATGCAGTAACCAATAGTTCCGATGCTATAATTGGCACGTCTGTGCCGCTGCATGCAGTTCCTGATTAGTGCATTGATAAACAATACAATAGACAGTGTTAACTTATACTACTCCGATGCTAAAAAGGGTCTCAAACCAGTTTATTTGCCAAGAAAATTTTAAAAATCCCCGACTTTCAAGCTTTAATCCCCAATAACTTATAACCCTTTCACCATGAACGTCTTTATCCGGAACGGATTTATCCGACAAATATTTTCGTGCTTATTTCATTTCGCGAGCGTCGTATATTTCCGACAGTAAACCACTGCTCGTATTGCATATAACTTAAATATCCACATTCCTTTTTGGTTGTATTAGGTATCTATTGCCGATTCACTATGCCTCGCGCTGGGGATACGAGTCACGACAACTGATATAAATTTTCGCGGTGGAAGGGTTAAACAGCTGAAGCGATTTCCATCAAAAAAGCTTAGAATCACCGCAAGGGAACTTGCTTTCACTTAAAAAAATATCGTATCGTAATCGGTCCATCCGTTCGATAGCTACGACAAAGATAGACAGAGAGTCAAACTCACATAACACCCCTCTTTTTTGACGGGCGTTAAAAAGGTTCAAAGTCACTTACCTAACGAAAGGAAATGAGAAGATTGGAAGGATCTTCTAAAGCACGGTGGAGCTTGAAATGTTTTTCGCTCGCTCGCTAATTTCAAAGATAATATAACTACTACCGTAATCGATACACAACGCCATAGAAACTATTTGAGGGCCTTAATATTGAAGTTGCCGGTAGGCACACAGAGATGGCGCCGCAGCACTCACGACTAGCAAAAAAGTTACAAAGAAAGAGAAAATGTTGAATATGCTTTAAAAACATTATTGCATTTCATACAAGTCATATTTATTTAATTTGTTTACTATATTTCTTTAAATAAATAAAAATTTTAATGTTTTAATAAATACCTATAGCGCCATCCAGTGACAAGGAAGAGAAATAATTATGTTTAAAAGGCGATGGGTAGGCATCAAAAGCGTGCCTACCCATCGCCTTTTAAATATATCGTCAATACTAATAAGAATAAAAAAGAAAGAAAATAAGATTTTCTTTACGCAGAATGTATAAGCCAACAATTAAGTTTGACAACTTCGGGGCTTGCTCAATTTGTGTTGTTGTCCTCAATTATTCTTTTACAATGCGTCACAAATAAGTTTATCAAAAATGGCGGACTTCAAAGCAATTTTGTACAAATTCCCGGCACGTAGGTTGAACCAAAATGGCGGTTATCGGTGCAGGCAAATAATGCGCTGACGACCGCCATTTTGGTTCAATTTACATGTCGAAAATTTATACAAAAATGCTTTGAAGTCCGCCATTTTTGTTCAACTTATTTGTATCGGATTGTAGTTAGTGGACCTGAAGTGATGGCGCCATCGACTGTTTAGTCTGTCTTTTTTAAAGGACTCTCATGTTAAATTCAGTTCTAATTGTTCCGCGATATTGTGTCTTCTTTCATTTTTGTTTTTGAATGTCGTGGTCTAATATACAACGTGGTAGAGACATACCCATAAGAAACCACGGGCTTTACTAGATCACTAAAAAAAAATGAAAGAAAAATAACACTCAAAATAAAATAATAAATGACATTTCAATACAATTTGCCCCGGCGGCTGCACACTTTTTTTAATGTTTTGGCTGATATTTTAAATTAATTATACTATAGTCATCTAGTATAGCTCTTGGTTCGATTTATTACGGGCATGTCCCTTCCATGTTGAGTAAATAGTCCCATTTTTTATTTGTCTATGGTCTATGAAGCTAGTTGGTTTATGTCCAGTGCAATCTGTTCCGAGGTTCAAGGCCCTGGTTACGTAAACTCCCGCGTTTCTCCTTACGTCACGTGACCGTTGCATTGTGCATGCGCATGCGTCCACTATGTCTATTTCCTTAGCTGGCACAGTGTCGCTGTGTGCGTTTGTTTACGGAAATAGGCTATAATTTTTACCCGACTGCATCAGAAGGAGGGTTATGTTTATCGAGTGTATGTATGTATGTATGCATACATATGTTTATTTCCATGGGATGTTCTGCAGCCTAAACGGCTTGATAGATATAAGCCTTAGAGGTGTCGTTAGATAAGTATTGATCCCGAGAGTGACACAGGGTATATATAAAAAAAACGAATTTTTGGATTCTTAAACAGTTGCGTTTTTTTAATTTTTTTTTGACTTTTATAAGGACTATTGATTTATGTGTCTTACAAAAGTAGGTACGTCAAGCGTGCTATGAACCCTCATTATAATGATGGTTGGCACAATCACACTACAGACATTAGATACTAAAATGGCTTTCTATGATACATCATTTTGAATACATTTTTAAAAATTTGTTTGACAAAAATCGCGACGAAATTATCTATTTTATTACCTCCACCTTTTTGAAACACGGTTAAAAAGTGGGCCTTTTTTAAATAAATAAATAAATAGGCACAAATCACACAGATTGAACTAGCCCCAAAGTAAGCTTAGTAAGCATAAAGTTGTGTTATGGGATTGTATCTCTTAGATCATTTAATACAGGATGAGTTACGCAGTCAAATCGTCTTACAAAACTTTCTGCCGCTTTTGGTGCGGGGGTAAGCTACTACTACATCTAAACAAAATCACACATTCACAGAAATAATTTGTGTCGCTATAAATGCACACAACATCAAAACTCAAACACTAGCTTATTTTCTGCACACCAATAAAACTCACACTGAAAAAAAATTGTGTAAATACACATAATAATACACTCTTGGAAAGAAAGAGACAGAAGACAAAAACTATTTGAACTCTAATGCACAGGAAATAAAGACGAAGCTTGTAAATCATAAATACATAGTCTCGTGAGGATTGCGCCTTAATCTTGTGGGGAGTGCGCTTTAATCTCGTGGGGAGTGCGCCTACGTCATCAACTAATCGTTTTTCAAATTGGAACCTTATTACAGAACCTTAAGAATGTAATTGATACATTTGAAATGGGGGTTAATGAACTAGTCTCGTATGCGACCTTAAATTATTTTATGGGATGGAAGGAAATCAGTTGCAAACGTGATTCGATTATTTTTTTCGTAATCGATACTAATAGATATTTCTTCGATTTTTCAGAAATTACATTTAAATAGAAAAAAGCGTTAATAAAATAAAAAAAATACTAATGAAAGGTTATGCCATCTTTTGGAACATTAAATGTGTTTGACCACTTTTTACTCGAGAAAATTGCATAACATGGCATTTTTAACGGAGCACTTTTGACGTCTTTTCGATGCCTTACCGATTCACATAATAATCATAATCGATTACGCAACTAGTTTTTATGAACGTATTAGATTTTTGTTCTTATACTTTGGCAGAGGGGAACGCGCAGGTAAGGCTTATCCTGTATTAAATGATCTAAGTTCTAACCCAAGGATATTAAATTTTATTATAAAAACATTTATAGATAAACACCCAAGACCCAGCACAATTTGAAAAAGGCTATTTTCCAGCTTGCTCTGGCTGGAGATCGAACCCAAAAGTCACAGAACCTCAAGATTGGCGGTCTAACGTGTTGACCACGCCACAGAGGTCGATTTATAAATTAAACTAATCACAGAGAATCGTCTTAAAGTTCTCAATTTTAAAAGGCCTATCATGGACTGAATCTGCAATTAACATTGTTTTAGTATATTTTGTAGACGTTATATTTTTAACCGAATTTTTTTTTTAATGTATATATTAACGATTACTCGAAGACGCCTTGATCAATTTGGAAAATTCTTTATTTCTTTGAAAGGGCATATTTGCCATAGAAATCTTTTGTGAACTTTGGTGTCGAAGTTGCTTTTAGTTTAGAAAATTTTTCCAGTAAAAAAATTATTAAAACAAGATTTTTTTTATTGTTTAATAAATTATCTTGCGTCTGCATGATCCATACTCGTTACGTAATGTAGAAGACAAGACAGATGACTTTTTGCACGCTGCTTTCTCCGAGGCTGACACAAAGATGGCGGTTCAAGGCCTGGCGTTACATAACGTTGCGTCAACGGTCACTCACCCCGCAGATTCGCGACTAAAGTTTGTTGTTTCTACCTAGCGGTATATAATATGGCAAATATTTTGTGTGTGAAATCATACATAATCTTACACATACACATCGTGGAAGGGACATACCCGTAATCAATCGACCCACCTACGGGCTATACTAGATCACTATGGTGTAATAAAATGAAAATGACAGTCAAAAAACAAAAATAAAAAATTCTACTTTCCCATACAAATCGGGCGGCTATATACTTTCGTATGGAAATGCCGAAATATTTTTTATTTTTTGACTTTTATTTTAATTTAATTACACTATTGTGATCTACGTAGTATAGTCCGTGGTTCGATGTATAACGGGTATATCCCTTCCACTCGTATAAAGGTAGGCAAGTACATGTCATCGCTGGAGACAGGCAGCTTTCAATATTTGTCCAGCAGACTTCCTGTGGCTGATAAGATGAAGACCATATCATCTTTGTCCCCTATGGAGTAGGAAGAACGCAGTAAAGCCCAAAGGTCAAGTTCGAGATCGTTAGCCTTCATCGGATTCAGGTTTCCTATTACGAGTACAAATAATAGAAGAGGGAAAATTTAAGAAAAGATAAATGACAAGAAAACTATAATGGAAGAAAAGATATAGAGAGAAGAAGGCAAAAGAGGAGTAACTAAATAAGAAATCGGTAAAATAAAACAAAAACCTAATGTAAAACATAAAGAAGGAGGAAGAACTTAGTGGAAAAAAAAGAGAGCCACGCAATGCACACTCCACCAAAAAGAGTGTAGTCCTTAAGGACACATTGTACAGCTTTATTTTCTTACAAGTTATTATAAAAGATGCATATTTTTAACCGACTTCAAAAAAGGATTTCTTAATTCATCAGACTCTTTATTTTTTATGTAAGTATGTTCCACGATTACTCAAAAACGTCTGGACCGATTTGGAAAATTCATTTTTTGTTTAAAAAGGTACTTTTCATGTGGTCCCGTAGGAATTTTACCAAAATCATTTGTGAGGCAAACCAAAGTTTTTGAATCAAAATAACTGAAAAAAAAAATACGTCGTTGGTGCATATTTAGCTGTTCTGTGACTGTCATTGGTATCGAAGTCGTGTTTTTTTTTTCGAAAAATATCAATAATTATTTTAAAACGAAAAAGTCTGATCATTGACTCAAAAAAGAAGAAAACCAGCGGCCAAGTTCACTACCAAGATGAATGAACGATAGAATTTTACGCAATACGATTTTGGTTACGTCTGCCGGTCGCCGACCTTTGCGAACATCAAGAACTTTCTATGCGAAAGTGGGCTACTGACTCATACAAGTCTACTTCCACGAATTCAATTTGACAAAAAGTTTTTAGGAAAACAAAATTTCTTCTTGGGAAAATCCCACCGTACCCATACTACATGACTTAGGGGGTGGAGAGGGTCTTAAAAAATACCATGTTTGATTACAGAACGGAAGGGAAGCGTAGGCCACCATCACCTGGTCTATATCCTGTAAGGATATATCTTAGGATATACTACAGCAGTAGCGTGCGTTATATACAGACACATAGAATTTGTCTATCCAGTCCACCCTAATAATAATGTCGGATACTAGCGAGAAATGTATTTTAGGTAAGATTTATGTCTACCCTGTAAAAATACTGTGAAAATGAGTTTCTTTCGGCGTTTCTTCTCAGCAGTGGTCGTTACGAAGTGCTGATATTGGAAGCTTTTCTTTAAAAATAAATCTAATATACTTTACACGTAACGTAAATAATACTTATTGGCGTGTAAAAGTGCCTGTAAAGGTCTCATTACTGAATAAACATTTGAATCCTTAAATCTTTGAAAAAATAGTTGCGCAAGTCACTGTACTACAGATGTTTAACGAAGGGGGGTCACCGGGTCACCCAATTTTTTAGTAAGGAAGGTAAAAATACATCACGGTATGGTATGGGTATGTACCCCGTCCACTGCTACTCTAAAACCTTGCTCATTTCCATCTGCATAGTCTCAATCCATAGCTGCGTTTGTCAAATTACATTGAAAAAAGAAAGAAGTTCTTCTTGACAATTTTTTCTAGGTTTCGATCATTCTCGAGTATTTACCGAGTTTACCAGAGGCTCAAATATATACAAATATTTTTAAAATTTCTTTTTTTTATATTATAGGGCGGCAAACGAACAAGCGGGTCACCTGATGGTAAGTGATTACCGCTGCCCATGGACAATTGCTACACCAGGGATGTAACAGAAGCGTTACCGGCCTTTCAGGAAGATATAGACTCGTTTTTTTAAGGGTTTCAATGTCGTATCGGTCCGGGAACACTACTGCAGGAAGTTGATTCCACAGTTCGGTCGTACGTGGTAAATAGTTCCTTTTAAAACGTACGGTGGTTGATTGCCAACTATCCAAGCGGTGTGAATGAAATTTTAATTTCAGGCGGGTGGTGTGGTGGTGGAATTTTGCAGCAGGTATTAAGTCTTCCATGCTGGTTTGGGAGAAAAGAAAAAAAACTTAGAATGTACCAGCTGCTTCTCTTTCCGCACCAATCGTAATAGCAGATCGAGGAAAGAGAGATGCGAATTTTGATTCCTTTCGCCAACTTTTCGCTCTCCGTCGTGATCAAAGCGGCCTTTGGGTCTTGCGGCCCTGGGCCCTGGGCTCAGTCTGCTTAGAGTCTCAAGACCCAAAATGCTCTATCGGCCCAATTAGATATAAATACGTGATGGTGTATCATATACAATATATAACAAGAACCCTGTCCGATCCCTGTAGGAGCAACTCCGACTGTCAATATTAACAACTTTTCCTATGAAACCAATGCTTGAAACAAAAAATCGACATTTCAAACAAAAGTGTTCGGCCGGCCCAGTAATTTGTATGAAAATGTCGATATTTTCTTCGAGTTTCAAGCATTGGTCCCCTAGAAACAGTTGTTCATATTGACGGTCTGAGTTGCTCCTACAAGGATCGGACAGGGTTTTTGTTACGTAGGTATTGTATACTCGTACATAATTTGAATATATTTATTTATTCATCAGAAGTATTGTATCCTCTTATATTTCAGGGAACGCTTACCAACTTTTTCTACTTCAAGTTTGATATGCATGGCAATGGTCAAGGCTGCCGAATACCATGCGAGTTGGAAAAGAAAAGCCAGACTTATAAAAATCCTATTCCCAATAGGCAAAAAGTTTGTTTGGCTGGCAAATTAAAAACAAAAAACTCTCAAGCGTTCACCTAAATTTTTTCAAAACCACTGTACCGATTTCCTTTAAACATAGCTAAGTACTATCACAATCAAATCAGCTTTCAAACATGAACCGCATTAAAATCGGCCTTTTTAACGGTTAATCTATCTTCTATCTTCTTCTTCTATCTTCTAAATCTAAATATATATAACTCAAAGGTGACTGACTGACTGACATAGTGATCTATCAACGCACAGCCCAAACCACTGGACGGATCGGGCTGAAATTTGGCATGCAGATAGATGACGTAGGCATCCGCTAAGAAAGGATTTTGATCAATTCTACCCCCAAGGAGATAAAATAGGGGATGAAAGTTTGTATGAAACTTTGTCAATTTTAAACCGATCGGGCTGAGACTTTGCATGCATAAAGCTACTATGACGTAGGCATCCCCTAAAAAAGTATTTTAAAAAATTACACCCCTACGCGAGCGAAGCCGTGGGCAAAAGCTATAACTTATAACACCCATCTTTTTCGTCGGAATTTAAAAAGACTCCAATTAGATAACTGCAGGATATAATTTGACGCAAGCCTACATCTACAACCATTGCGTATAAATTAGTAAGCCCGATCATGATGCAAATGTATATTTAAAATTCCGTGCGAAGTATGCTATGCAAACTATTCGGTGGTATCGATGATGTACCGACCAATGGCTCCTCATGGACGGTCACTCACCCGGCCTTGGTGCGTGATATTTCAATAGTTTATTGAAAATAGAAAGTGTTCTATTGTTGGTTAATTATTCGTTTAGAAATGGGACGATAAATAAACTATAGTGGCTCTGTGAGCTGTAGGTCTTGCTAATCATCCCGATTTTGTAGTTTATCGGATAAAAGTGGTTGTTTACACAAAAAAAGTTGCGTCTTTATGTAAGTAACAGTAATTTTCAATACATCCGCCATTTCGAAAAATTTCGGAAATCTATATTAGGACTCAGTTGAGAAATGCGAGCTGTAGGCGAGAACAGACGTGTCAAATTAACGGACAAAAGCATTTTTGGCCGATCTCAGATTCAGATTCAGATTTTTCAGATTGCAAGTCACAAATAAGAAAAGTTGTATATATTGACGGTCCTATAAGGATCGCAAAAGGGTTTTTTTTTTACATATTTTATAGTCTATATATCTCGAAACTGAGAAGTTTCGCTCGCTAGGTCATTTATTATCCTTATTGTACATGTTTATTGTGCCGACTGAATAAGAAAAACAGCCAACTTCATACTTTCGAAGTTCTTCATCATATCTTCACTAATTGTATATGGGACCAACTAAATGGCAAAGGATTTCAAATAAAAAAAAACATCAAAGTCGGTTCATAATTGGTGAAGATATCGCGTAACATATGGCAGTTGTCAAGCTATGTCAGATGCCTTAAGGCACCTGGAAAAATCTGTCACCGGCCTTGGCTAAGCGCACACACTAAAAACAAACATCGTGTCGTCATGTGGCGTAAGAAAATAAAAAAGTGAATAAGTGAAGTTTTTAAGATTTTAGTTTACGTAATTCATTTGTATTTGTCTTTTTTCTCCATAAACAATCGGTTCATCCGTGTTTGGTAGCTACTGACAGATACACAGATACCTCTCTTTTTGCGTCGTGGGTTAAAAAGCATGACGTCATGCTTTTGTAAATCATACAAATCTACATAGAAAATGATTTGACGTTTAGGAAAAAAAGTCTGATTTGACTTGTTGTCATCTAGCGGATAAAAATAATTTGAAGGCCCCTAGTTGGGGCAACAGTTTTTCTCCGTCGGGATTGGTCTTTATTGGCTACGCGCTTTACTTCGGATCAGGTTGCGCCACCAAGTCTACTTGGGACGACCAACTTTTTGCTTGCCCTTAGGGGTCACTCTAGGGCTTGCCTTGGAATGTGTGTAGGCTTGGAATCTCTCCTGAGAGTATGGCATATCCATGTCCATTTGCGGCGCACGATCTGCTTGCCTATTTGGCATATCCTGGCACGCCTCCCACAGGCGTTCTTCTCAGGCCAGAAAATGCTAAGTATTTGCTGCAGGCAGCGGCTGATGAAAACCTGGATCGGCTGGATTGTTTGCGTTGATTGTGTGTAATGTAATGCGTCAATTTTTTTAACAAAGTAAATGCGCCTGCTAGAATTTTCATAGCATTTTCATGTTTTCCAAACTAATGTTTGTTTAGAACTTTCAAATAGGTATCCGTAAGTTTCCACCAGACAAATTGATTATACTGGTAATAAACCTTTTCTTGCCTTTACCGTAGTCGTGTAAATACAATCAACTCCCTACCAATCCTACCATAGGCAATGAAGTTATCGGCCACGCGAATTAAAAAAAAATCCCTGACTTTCAAGCGTTTACCCCCATAACTTTTAAACCGCTGAAACGATTTCTATGAAACATAATTAAGAATCATCTCGATCAAGTCAGAAAATAAACCGCATCAAAATCGGCCTATGCGTTTAGGCGTTACGATGCCACAGACAGTTACACAGATACCCAGTTCCACAGACATACCGAGATGTCTAACTTATGACTCCCTCTTTTTAGAATCCATCCAGCCAGCATTTCAGATGCCGCACACGTGCAACTTTCGCGCGCACACTTGCGCATGCACACTGCGCGCCCTCTGTTTGGTGAAACCGCAGTGTTTGCGTACTTTCTGACCGGATGCGGGTATGTATAACGAGAAAAGTGTTAGGTAATAGGGTCGGTCGTTGAACTTTTGGTTATCAGATGATGAATGGATTTGGGAACTGCCGATTTTGCGGAAAGAGGGTTGGTCAAAAGGACAGAAGCAAATATGGCTGAGACGGCGAGTAAGATCTTAATACGTCAGCAACAAAGATTGAGACTCTCGTCGGCCGTCTCGATCCTCTGGCTCTACGTAGGGATGTTGTATCCTTGTGCATTTTTTATCGCATTTATCATGGGGAATGCTCTAAAGAATTGTTCGACTTAATACCTGCTGCAAAATTTCACCACCACACCACCAGCCTGAAATTAAAATTTCATCCACACCACTTGGATAGTTGGCAATTATCCACCGTACGTTTTAAAAGGAACTTTTTACCACGTACGACCGAACTGTGGAATCAACTTCCTGTAGCAGTGTTCCCGGACCGATACGACATTGAAAAGGCCGGCAACGTTTCTGTTACACCCCTGGTGTTGCAATTGTCCATGGGCAGCGGTAATCACTTACCATCAGGTGACCCGCTTGTTCGTTTGCCGTCCTATAACATAAAAAAAAGAAATTTTAAAAATATTTGTATATATTTGAGCCTCTGGTAAACTCGGTAAATACTCGAGAATGATCGGAACCTAGAAAAAATTGTCAAGAAGACCTTCTTTCTTTTTTTAATGTAATTTGACAAACCCAAAACAGAACTTAAATCTTAAAATAACCTTTCTAAAGGTTATCCAAAACGACCGATTAGAAGCAACCTGATTAAAGCTACGGTAATATGATTACAGGCGGGCATGGCAGAGTAACAGTCAGTACAAGCAAAACCGGAGGTGGTAGGAAGTTTTGCGTAACCGCCTGCGGGCCTTGAACCTCGGAAGCGGTACGTAACGAAGCTGCAGTTGCTGCACCTATTAAGTAATGGGATGTAAACGTGATTAACATGACTGCCTCCGCGGTCCAGTGGTCAAGGAGTTCACCTTGTGATCCGGAGCTCGTGGGTTCGAATCCCACTGGGAAGCATGGAAGCATACAAAGTTGTTTCCAGTCTGGTAAGGATATTGCAGGCTTGAATGATTCTGTGTTTCGCACGTATTTAAAATGTGAGTCCTGAACGCCATCTAGCGTTTGGTCAACCCTATCCAAGGATTGGTTTTGGTCTACTCTGGTCATTTGGGTTGCGGCGGTCAGACGGCAGTAGCTCTGTGTATCAATTACCTCGTCAAATCACCTAGGTTAGGTAGCGGACCCCACGTCTGAAGTGTTACCGCTGAGGATTTTCTAAGGGACCAATGCTTGAAACTCGAAAAAAAAAATCGTCATTATCATACAAATTGCCGGGCCAGCCAAACACTTTTGTATGAAAATGACGATTTATTTCGAGTTTCAAGCATTGTTCCGATAGGAAAAGTTGTTCATATTGACGATCTGAGTTGCTCCTACAAGTATCGGACAGGGTTTTTGTTACATATTGTATATTTATTTATTTTATTTATAACGTGGAAGAAAGATAAAATGACAGATATAAAGTTAGCATCGAGGGTTTCACTTCATGGAAAGTACGGAATATATAATCATGAACTTGCATGACTCACTCCATAGTTGACGTCACGGGTTACGCTACAAAGTCATGCTTATAACTTAAAGTTCACCCCCTTCAGTGAGTCAGCCGTCGCACGTTCCCTCGTGATGTCATATAAAAAACCGGACACGTCACAAATGTTTCAACTTTTCAAGTAACGCAACAGTGACGTCGGCTTTGGTAACTGGTATTCATATAATCATCTTAAATAAACATTAAATAGAATTAGGTAATATAAACCCGTGAGATGTTATACATTTTTTACCGACTTGCAAACACGAGGTTATCATTTCGTCGCGATTGCGTTCTCCGATTATTCGGAAACGGCTGGACTTATTTGATTTCTTTGTTTGACAGGGTATTCTTGTCAGTAAAGAAGTTAATAGGTCTTGTCATAAAATTGGCTGTGCAGTTGAGATGTGAAGTCGGTTTTTAGTTTTGAAAAATTATTAGAAAGGCGATGATACGTCTCATCGCAGTATTTTATTAATATTTTTATTGAAATACCAAAAAATACCAGTATTTATCGGGTATCGATATATCGATACAAAATATCGGCATTCCTGTCCCTGATCGCCATACATGCAAGTATAAATATATAAATATATAGGGACAAATAACACTGATTGAGCTGGCCCCAAAGTTCGAGACTTGTGTAATGGGATACTAACTCAACGATACTTTATTTTATAACAAATACTGATATAGATAAACATCTAAGTCCCAGGACAATATAAAAAGGCCATTTTCCAACTTGCCCTGACCGGGGATCGAACCCGGGACCTCTGGGTGGCGGACTAGTTTGGTGACCACTACGCTACGGAGGTCGTCCCTAAACATAACATAACATATGAAGACGATAATCATCTCTGAGTTACTAGTGCAAGTGGTCGTTCTGAACGCTAGTGATAGTTTGTAATTTTTTTTTCTTTTAGAAATCTTCGTATTATAAACAATGTAAATTATCGTAAAAATATGCCTGAAAGGGCGTTTTTTAACCTGTCTATCTGTGGCAACGCCTCAACGAATGGGCCGCATTTGATGCGTTTTTTTTTGTATGAGAGCTGACATGGCCGAGATACTTCTCAGGTATATGCGATGGAAATCGGTTCAGCAATTTAAAGTTATGGGGAGTGAACCCTTAAAAGTCAGGGGCTTTTAAAATTGGCTAGTAAAAAAACTTGACTATTAAGATATTTGTACCTACCTATTACCATGTCTCAAATTTTTAGGAATGAAAACTTCTTAAGGCTCTTTGGGCATTTTTTGAGATGGAATAAAAACTATTAAACTCGCGACACTGTTACCGTAACCGCCACCAAGTTTTCACCTCTGTCGGCACTCCAGAGTGAGCGTAGTGCCATAATTTTTTTAAACAGACTACAGATAAACGCCTTGGTGATGTGTCCGAGCTCAAAATCTTTGTATTTACGGGTATTTCAATTTAGGGTGTTTTTTTTATTACCATTAAAATAACTGTACATAACTACTGCTACTACTGTACCATTAAAATACTCTTAAATGATATTTCACTGCCCGTTACACCCTGTATTATATATTTTTACTTCACGCTTTGTAATGATCCTTAATCTTTCCAAAATCATTTAATTCTGTCCACCGTTTCAAATTTTACTTCTAAATTCAATTTTTAAATTCTAGACATTCCTTCCCTATCATTCTGAGTCATTCCTCTTCCACCTGTCATACAAGCAACTTACTTTCTTATCATCTGTTGCAAATAATAAAACAATAGATAAACAATTGACCTGGGAGGAATTCCTCCCAGTGACAGGTAAGGGGCTACAATTGTTGAATTACCTTTATAATTTTATCTGAACTTCAGACAAATAAGGTATTAACCCTGGTCGTGCCTCTCTTCTCTTAATCTCTTGCTCTTCAACTACTTATTTCGTGCGGGAAGCACACCTACTAGCTAGGACAAGTATAGTTCCCACAACTTTATAACTCTTTTACGTAAAAAATCAACATAAGCTCCCAGACTACAAGGGCCCACGTTATGAATTTCACAAAGAAAGTATGAGTCAGCCGATGACGTCACACTGTGACTCAATGGCGTCGAGTCATGTTTGCGTTGCTGATAAAATATGATAATTGTATACTGTTATATATGTATACTGCTGGGGTTACATAATTGTATGCGCTGTTTGACATTCACAATACATAATTGTTGAATAAAGATTAGGTCCTGCGGACAGAAAAAAAAAAGTTGGTAGGACTACTGGATTCAAAGATTCAAATGTTTATTCAGTAATTAAGCCTTTACAGGCACTTTTACACGTCAATAAGTATAATTTTCGTTACGTGTAAAGTATATTAAAATATATTTTTTTCTTAAGAAAAGCTACCGATACCAGCGCTTCGTAACGACCACTGCCGAGAAGAAACGCCGAAAGAAACTCATTTACACAGTATTGGTCGCCTACTCGCCAGAAGGGCTTTGTCATATTATTTTTATTATCTTTAAATTAATAAATACTTATAATAAAATACAATGTTGACACATTATAACATGTACATAATGCTTGCGCACAAGTAAACAAACATAAATTGCGTAATAAAAAGTATATAGTAGTCAAAAAAGCGAAGCCTGGGAGTTTTTGTCCCAGTAATCCTGCTGGTAGTTCTGTTGATTGGGATCAAAATCTCATTAGTCCTACTGGTAGAACAAACTTGTTAGGACTACTGGGACTAGCTCTTTTATTATGAGCAGAGCTCAGTGGTTTAGAATCGTGAAACGAATGCCTACATTTTTTTTTATATATTTCATTCACCTAATTACGTGGAAAATAATAGCACGTATGAAACTGAATACCCAAAATTGACTATTGTATAACGTATAGTAAATTAAAATAAAATAACTTATATTTTTATCTTTGTAATACCATTTATTATTTAATTTTATCTACACTTATGCTATAAATCCTCTATAAAAGTTTCTGAAACAGTTAGCTTATTGCCAACATTAAAACACTCAGTGTCATAGCAACCATTATATCACTCAAACGAGTGTTATAATGTTGACTAAATTTCATTATGCAACGCAAACTCGATCCCTTACTCATCAAACAGCTACATTCATTATGAATTTCAAAAAAAACATTATCACGTACGCACGGTTCACTTCGACAGTAGTAATTTAAAATAAGATCTTATTGGTTATTCGAATTCACGTCGTATCCCGCCATTTTTGTTCGATATTTACTAATATCTAACAAAAGTAATTTGCATTCCAATAATTGTACGATCTATAATTTTAAATAATTAGTACAACAAAGTAATTTTATTATTACCTATACATACATAGTTCGTTTGTATTAGATACTCAGCAATTAAACTTACCAGGAATTTACATAGAGTTCTAAACACTGTACAATACCCTATGGATTTAGAACCTTTTATAGAGGATTCATATCATGGATGTAGATAAAGTTTTGTATGCAACTGTAATAATTAGGTATTAAAACACTCATGTGATACTATTATCACACGAGGCGAACATTCGTGTTTTAATACCCCTTATTATACTACAGTTGCATAAATAACTAATATAACATTTATTTTATAGTCAAAAGATTTGTATTCAAACTTTGAGGTATTTCTCCGAGAACGTATATATTTAATACATACCCGTTTACGAAAAGATGTTTAGACTATAATAAAATATCCCGAAAACTGATAAATAGTTATGTATCTTATTTAAAAATATTCATCATCATCATCAGGTCTTTTTGTCTCCACTGCAGGAGCACGACTCTCTCTGTACTACCAGAGCCATACTTGGCCAGAGCAGCCAGAGGACATGGCCTAAACTCTCCACGCTGGCCAGACGGGTTGGAGAGGTCTCATTGATGTTTATAAGCTTTGTTTAGCTTGGTCGCCTTCTACGACATCTACGGGAGGACTTGAAATGGCCCTATTCTACTCTGCCGGAAACCACACGGCGAATTAAAAATATTATTTACGCCTTATATATAGGTTTAGCATGAATACTTTCCTGTTTACATAATTTACTCGAATTTAAGCGTATTTAAATTTATAACCAAAAAGTATTTATAACCTGTGGTTAATGTCATTATGTGGTCAAGTTAAGTAAATGGCTATCATAATAGCATTGTGTAACAGTAACAGGATAAATAAATATCCTTAAATTGAAGGTAAATATTATAATTAGTCGTTTTTGGTATAAATATGTAACCGTTTTGACCACATGTTAAATTGACATATTATTTTTAGTAAATAGCCTGATTTATTGTAATTAGGCTTATAAATATATGTATTTATGGTCTTATTATGACATTGTTCATCTTATTTGTTTGCTTCAAATACCTAGATTTGAAAATTTTAATATTAATTATTTTTCGGAACTAAAAACTGACCTCAACAGCAATCTACACAACCGATTTGGATAAAATTTGTATGGAAGATTTCAAATAAAAAATAATTTTCCAAAACTGTCCAGGCGTCTCAAGGTGGTCCTTCCTGGCCGCTTTGTTGTCAAGGGGAGCATAGTTTGAAAAGCTTATTGCTTCATCCAGGGCAACGCTAGAAAAAGAAGCAAACCATAAATAGAGAGATAGCGCCTGAGGGCTCGGTTTGCATTCCATTGAGCAAAATTGGTATTATTATAATATAATAATATATTAACTATTCATAGGGTGCAGAAATTTCATAAAGTTTGTTCCAGGTGATAAAGCCTTACAAGTGTGTGAAACAAATGTTTTTTATTTAAAATTTTCATTACGTTTGCGAGGTTTGTAATGAAATATTTACTTTACTTTTACAATTTATGAGTACTATATGAACGGTCGAATTTCAGCAGCAAATTTGTGCAAAAAAGCAGATTTTTGGAGGCTTATACTAAATTTATTTTCGTAAATTTCATTTTTTTGGTTCGATATTATAGAAACTTAGAAATAGCACACAAGGTACCGGTTAGTTCAAAAGTTTTCAACAAATATCACTTAAAACGCCATAATCACGTACGAGCGTTTGTATAAAAAGTAAGACGGGAAGGCCGCTCTTAAGTAATCGGGGAACATACATAAAAAAACATGTGTACATTCGAATTGATAAACTAGGCTCCTCTTTTTTGAAGTCAACTTAAACCAAATTTAACTTCATTACTTCCTTTGGCTGAAATGATGATGAAGTTGTAACGATGTTGCAATAAAACCCCATTCCTTCATGTCCTTACATACCTCATTTCTCCATCATTTCATTCTGTCCACCTTTTATAAATTTCATTTCTAAATTCAATTTTCAAAATTTTTGACACATTCATTCTATCCTCATCATTCTGACTCATTTCTCCACTACCTCTCATACAAGCGACTAATAATTGTTGAATTATATAATTTTTTCAGTGCTGACAGATAAATGTATTAACCCTTTTCGAGTCTCTCTTGCTCTACGACTGTTTTGAATCTACATTATTCACACCTACTAGGAGGACAGGTGGAGTTCCCACAAAGTTAAGTTTATAAGTTCCTAGTCGTTTGGCTTTCGAACGAGCTGTAAATAAATTGTTTCTACAGCAGTCCTAGTATAGTCCCAGTCATCCTGATATATGTATTTGTATTACACTAGCTTTAACCCGCGACTTCGTCCGCTTAGAAACCGTAAGTGTTTCTAATAAGATTTTAATTGGTTTTTACTGTTGGTTCTTGTTCCCATTACCGTCATTTGCTAGAGCAAAAGAGAGCGACGGATCTATTTATCTCAATTTATTGTCTCTCATTCAAAAAATTATGAAGTTTCGTAATAATATAAATTTGCAACCCCTAATGCAAATCCGAGGATGTAATTTTTTAATATTCAATTGATGGATTTACGTCTATTAATATGTATCTATGTATATGTATTGATATGTACAGGTATTGTATTTGATGTATGTTGATATTGTATTTGTTTAATGGTTGATTCTTGTATATCTTCTTATGTAGATATTTATTACTTGTTTGCGAATTTCATCACGCCAGCCACACATATTTTCCGTTTGGTCTAATGGTTGACCGGGAGATAATGCCATATGGCGTAAGTTCCGTCTCTGGTACATTTTTTAAATGGTGCAATAAAGTTAAAATAAATATAGTTAAACTCGGATTTCGAAATTTTAATAAGACATTGAAATTGCGCAATATGAACCAATTTTATCATGATAAAATCGATCAATAAGCACCTGATTCACCGAAAACACCTTACGTTGCTCAGTTTGCTGCGCAGTAGCTCCAAGGACGATTCTTCAACCTCGGGACTGCGCAGTTTTTCACGGAATTTCAGCGCAATTCCTTTTTTTACCAACTTCAAAACAGGATCAGTTTATCAATTAATTATATATGAATTATTTTTTGATAACCTCCGTGGCGTAGTGGTCACCATGCTACTCCGCCATCCAGAGGTTCCGGGTTCGATCCCTGGTCAGGGGAAGTTGGAAAATGGCCTTTTTCATATTTTCCTGGGTCTTGGATGTTTATCTATGTATGTATTTGTTGTAAAATATAGTATTGTTGAATTAGTATCCCATGACACAAGTCTCAAACTTACTTTGGGGCTAGCTCAATCAGTGTAATTTGTCCCTATATATTTATTTATTGAACTTGAATGTATGAGTATATTTTTTATGTAAGTTCCCTGATAACTCCAAGATCTTTAAAATTATATACAGGCATAATTTTAAAGATCTTGGAGTTATCAGGGAACTTACATAAAAAATAGTGTAGAAAATTCTTTGAAAAGGCAAAAATGTAAGGTGGACCAATAGAAACTTTATAAAAATTAGTTGAGTAGTTTGGTGTTGAAGTGGATTTAATTTTTTAGATTTGATTATTAGTAGACGTGTGGTTGCAGTATTGCCTCCCATCCTCACCCGTCGTAGAAGCTGACCAAGTAGAGTCGATTTTTACGACCTTTGCTGGGTGGCTATAAAAATATAGATTTTTTACATCGAATTCAATTTCCCAGAAAACTATTCCACGATTTTTAATACATATTTTTCTTAATAAATCGAATAGTGGATCATCGCAGTTTCATATTATCGAACAAAATTTCATAAAAAAAAAAATCAAAAATTGTTTTTGTTACTATGAAAACAGTATATCGAACTAACATTTTATACAAAGTATTAAGTTATCAATAAAACTGTTCATAAAAACATGGTTCAATATGTAACGGTACATCGCATCCTATCCTAGCAAGTAAGTTGGGTGCAGTTCTAACCTAACCTAACCTTATTTACCCTAACCTAGTAAAATGGAAAGAGTTTGTTAATAATAAATAATTGAGTAGGTATATGAAATTTTGATGTAAACAGATTGTAGGATATGTTTAATATTGTATTAAAAGATTTGCAAATAGTTTTATGGATAATTAAAATCTTTGAAGTTTATTGCGATAAAGTGATGGGTTCTCCCTTTGCTGGCTAGTATAATATCAACACTATATTATTTTTACAAATACCACATTTGGTATTTGTATCAAAATGGTCTGTTTACCCCATTGGGTAAACAGACCATTTTGGGTCTTGCGGCTCAAAGCAGACGGAGCCCATAGGGCCGCAAGATCCAATGGTGGACGAGAAGAGGAGTCACAAATGCTTAAATTTGCATGCAAGCAGATTAATGGACCCAGTGACTTTTATTAAGTTATGACAACAATGTATTCTCAGTCCACATATCTAACTTTAATATCAGTATAATTGTAAAGTTGACGTTTTTGGACAAAATGCTGCAGTACAGTTTGCTACCGCTTCTTCTGTTCTTGCGCTCAGGAGGCGGCAGTAAACTTAGTTGTAAGTAAATGATCTGACGTCAATGACCAGCTATTAAGAAATGGAAAGAAAAAAAATTACAATTATCAAGTGATTCAAATATCCAAAGATAAATAAATGATTTTTGACTTTTGACTTTGAGTGGGTCACCTTGTGGATACTAGGTGGGAGAAGATGTTGGGTATACCAAGAAAGAGATGGCAGGATGACATCGAAGGTTTCTTCAGTGGATGGCAGCCGTTTGTTTCGGTAGAGATAGATGGAGAAGAGAAGGATATACCTTTGCCCAGTGGGACATAAAATCTGGCTATTAAAATAACCAGCCAAGTGCTAGTCGGACTCGCGCATGACGGGTTCCGTACCATAATCTATAATAATCACGTTTGTGATATGGGAGCCACACTTAAATATTTATTTTATTCTGTTTTTCATTTTTGTTGGTCTAGCGGCAACAGGAATACATCATCTGTGAAAATTTCAACTGGCTAGCTATCACGGTTCATGTGATACAGCCTGGTGACAGACAGACAAACACGCGGACAGTCGGACGGACAGACGGACAGCGGAGTCTTAGTAATAGGGTTCCGTATTTACCCTTTGCGTAAGAAACCCTAAAAAAGCTTAATTTTAACCAAACAGCGTCCTAAAATTATGAAAAAGCCCGAGTTCATTAATCATTTTGTTATTCTCCCGTGACCTACACTGACCCCAAGGGAAAAAGTCTTACGTCAATTACGTTCTGGGAAGCTGCAGCATGCGTCAGAGCGATGTCTGCCAATTTTATGAGAATTGGACAAAGAAACTAACAGACATGTAGACAATAGACATGTACCTAACAGGTAAACGAATGATTAATTAATTTCATAGAGTAGATTGAATCATCCAAAAGAATATAATAGCGAACTATAATAATATGGAAGGGTCTTTATATATGCCGCTTTCGCAGATGTTGTATCCATTTGTTCTGACCCTTTCACCCTTCTGGCGAGTAAGTGGCCAATACATAGATAATCAAATTTTTAAACAAAGAAAAAAGAAAAAAGAAAAAACAACTGACTTCATTTTCTTTCAAGAGTTTAATTCATATCTCCAAAGTTCTTCATTATATCTTCACCGAATTAACATGGGACCAATTTGGGGCTACAAGCTTTCAAATAAAAAAAAAAGAATCATCAAAACCGGTCAACAAAAAACGATAAAATAAACTACACGTAATGTAAATTATACTTATTGACGTGTAAAAGTGCCTGTAAAGATCTAATTATACTGAATTAACATTTGAATCTTGAATCACACGCTGCCGCGGCGGCATGAGTCTAGTGATGTGCCGTTCCCGGGAATTTTGGCAACTTTAGGCAATATTTCCGGAAATATTTATAAAAGCGGAAATTTAGGGGAATATTCTTAAAAATTTGGAATTTTCCAGCGGCACATGCGTGACAAGTGCAAAATATAATTTTATTTTTAATGAGATATAATTTTTTTGTTTATTGTAAGATATGTGAGGTTTTAGTATAATTTATTTATTATTTAATCTGGTTTATTGTTCTATGGCTTACTTGTTTACAAACAGTACTGTTTACAAACAAAATAAATAAAACCTGGCTACGTGCAAAGTGCCGAAAATTCCAAGTGCTCAAAATGTTGCGTAAATAAAGGTCAACGTACACTAACCGCCAAGGTCGGCTTTTGGTCGCCACGTCATTGAGCTACTCTTGCGAATTGCGACGGATTGCATCACAATGACTTGTGGGTTTGGAGAAACCAGGGTTTTTGAGTAGGTTCTAGTTTTTACGCATCGGCAGCTTTATTGCAAATAGTCGCATTGGAAAATTATCTATTGCCATCAAGAGAAAAGAGTCTTAGTGTTTTTCCCATCTTTAATTACTCAATTATATTTATTCATAAAAAAATATTTACATGTCATTCGAGAATACTAAACAGAAATCTAATTGATAAATAATTACACTTCTGGGACACAGCTGTTTACATGACTGAACGTCCAATATATATCAATTGAAAATAAACGACATGTTATAAATATTAGTCAAATAATGACTAAATTTAAATTACAAAACAGTTCAAATCAGTCAAAATATTAGTATTCAATTAAAATTTAATCCATGCAACTTGCTCACACATATACACACTTATAAGTGTATTTACAAATGGCATTTATAACATTCTTCAACACGCTCAAGAAGCCACTTTGTATATGGAGCTTATTATTATATTATTAATAATATAATATATATCATGGAGCAGAGATGTAGGTAAACGTTTCACAGAGAGGCATGTAAAGCCATGTTTGGGCTAACCCTACGCGGCCGGAGACGAAACGTACTATATTTTAAGAAATATGCATATTTGTGACGTAATGGCGTAATGGTAACTACGCTAGTCCGCCACTTAGAGGTTCAGGGTTCGATCCTCAGCAAGGGTAAGTAAGAAAACGGCTTTTTAAAAATTGTCCTGGTTCTTGAGTGTTTATGTATGTAATTATCTTACATAGTTTCGTTGATTTAGTATCCCATAACACAAGTTTAAAACTTCCTTTGGGGCTAGCTCAATCTACTTATTTGTTTAAATATATATATATATATATATATATATATATATATATATATATATATATAGGGACAAATCTCACTGATTGAGCTAGCCCCAAAGTATATTTTATAACAAATACATAATATATAGATAAACACCCAAGACCCAGGACAATTTGAAAAAGGCCATTTTCCAATTTGCCCTGACCGGGGATCGAACCCGGAACCTCTGGGTGGCGGACTAGCATGGTGACCACTACGCCACGGAGGTCGTCGATTTGTTTATTTATAATTTTATTATAGTATAATGTGTATTATATATAATTATTATTATAGTAATATTCATACAATATAATGACCATGATCACGTAGTCACATTCACATATGCGTAATACTCCCAAGGCCGTATTTTGAACTGGAGGTTGTCGAAGGTCGTACCGCAATGAACCGTATTTTTAAGGAGGTGCACTTACCTCTTCTATTATAGTTTTAGAAAGATAATGATCAAACTCGATGGTTTTTGTTTTTCAATACTTACATCATCATTTTTAGGGTTCCGTAGCTAAATGGCAAAAAACTGAACCCTTATGGATTCATCATGTCTGTCTGTCTGTCTGTCCGTCCGTATGTGACAGCCACTTTTTTCCAAATCTATAAGAACTATACTGTTGAAACTTGATAAGTAGATGTATTCTGTGAACCGCATTAAGATTTTCACACAAAAATAGAAAAAAAAACTATTAATTATGGGGGTTCCCCGTGCTTAGAACTGAATCTCAATTTTTTTTTCATCAACTCTTACGTGTGGTGTATCTGTAGATAGGTCTTCACAAATGATTTTTTCTAAACTGAATAGTTTGCGCGAGATACACTTCCAAAGTGGTAAAATGTGTGTCCCCCTCTGTAACTTCTAAAATAAGAAATTGATAAAACAAAAAAAAAAACTATATGATGTACATTACCATGCAAACTTTCACCAAAAATTGGTTTGGACGAGATCTAATAGTAGTTTTTTTAATACGTTTATTAAAACATCTATCAAAGTTAAACCGAAGTACAAGAACTTATACCATGTTACTTGCTGCTACGGAACCCTTCATGGGTGAGTCCGACTCGCTCTTGGCCGCTTTTTTTAAGCTTGCAACCTATGTGTATATCAAATCTATAGCGTCCTAGGATTGATTTTCCGTGGAATAAAAAAGATATTATAATATAATTATTTATGTGTCTAATATGAAATTTTTTAAATATTATTATTATTTAATATAACATTTTTGATGTCAGTCTTTTGAGGGTCTTGGCCTCCAGCTCAATCTTGATAGATGCATTGGTTAAGCTACTATGTCAAGTTTGGTATCATTTTCATATGACTTAAGAATCCCCTTACCCTAGACTTTTCCATACAAACGTAGTCTACGTTTTATTTTAAAATAACATGTCAGATTTGGGTAAAAATTTGTAATTTTAAAGGAATTACAATTATCTAGGGTTATAATTGGTTTCCGACGGTAATATTATGAACTGGAAAGAAAATATAAGGGTGTAGAAGTTTTCCATACTGATGATTAAATATGATATAATACACTAAATTCTCTTTTAAGTTCATAATATTACTGTCGGAAACCAATTACAACCTAAGATAATAGCAATTTATTTAAAAATACACAATTTTGCCCATACCCGACATGTCGTTTCAAAATAAAACGTAGAATAAACGTAAAATTGATAGTTAGTTCATCATTAGGATCGCTACTATTGAAACTATCGGTAATGGTTTTCAATAGTATTGCTCTAAAACAGTCTACTATCTAATACTATCGATTGAAACTATCGATTGTAAAACTATCAATGTTTCGCCAACACTAGTACATGGTAGACATGACCGACACCAAAGTAACAGTGACCTTTAACTATCATTAATTAGTACTAGCTTGTTAGAATAATCACCGTAGTCGTTCATCTGCCAACATTTACCTCCTTGGGCCTCCGTTTGACACAGTCCGGTCATTGTACCACTAACTACGCCGATGCTTTGTATATTATTGTCTATAAAAATAGGCTACCTAATCTGTAATTTATCATTGTACTAGCTGAGTCCGCCGGCTTCGCTCTCCGTGGGAATTTTGGGTTGAAGACTATCCTATGTCCTTCCTCGAGTCTCAAACTAAACCATACTTACTAAATTTCATCTAAATCGGTTCAGTGGTTGAAGCGTGAAGAGGTAATAGATAGACAGAGTTACTTTTCCATTTATATCCTAGTGGCTCTGTGAGCTGTAAGCTGTGTTCCTTGCAAATCACCCCGACCCGTTAAAGTTTATCCGATAAAAATGTTGTTCAGACAAAAAAGTTGCGTCTTAATAAGGGTAACAAAAACAGAATTATGACAGTTTATTTTATAAGGCTGAAATATGATATTTTTTGTAAGTTTTCAAAACCCATATTCCGCTATTTTAAAAAATTTCGGAAAACTGAATCGACAAAAAATATCTTTATAATTTTCCTTCTCAAAAAATTTTACGAGAATCGGTTGAGAAATGCGACCTGTAAGCGAGACTAGTCGCACAAATAGACAAATGGACAGCAGGACAAAAGCATATTTGGCAAATTTCGAAACAGATTCTTCGCTGTCTTCGCTCGTCCTTCTGTATCCGTGGTCAGATCGGTCAATTAGTATAGAAGGATAAGGAAATAAGGATTAGTTGAATATTCGACCTCTGTGGCGTATTGGTTACCACGCTAGTTCGCCACTCGGAGTTTCTGGGTTCGATCCCCGGCCAGGGCATGTTGGAAAATTACCTTTTTTAAATTGTCCCGGAAGTTTATCTTTAGAATCGTTGAGTTAGTATCCCATAAAACAAGTTTAAATCTTACTTTAGACTTTAAGGCTAGCTTAAGCCGTTTCGTTAGAAAAAAAGTTAAATAACAATAACAACTTACCTGTTGTGCATGCCTGCAATGATCTCATAGCCACGTGAAAAATATTTTGTTTGTACAAAAGTGCTGCATGATGTAACCACCGAAATATATATTATTCTATACAAACATACTATTCGTATTTCACGTGAACAAACAAAGGATGGGCACACAACATTAATTTTATTAAATAATAATCGCTATCACGTCTTTATTCCTGATGGGGCAGGCAGAGTATGAGCTGATGGAAGAAGGTTGCACGTTGCGGAGATGCGGATGTTGAGATGCATGGGCGGTGTAACACGACAAGACAAGATCAGGAATAATTAATAATAATAAATAAATAAATAAATAGGGACAAATTACACTGATTGAGCTAGCCCCAAAGTAAGTTCGAGACTTGAGATACTAACTCAACGATGCCATATTTTATAACAAATACATATATAGATAAACATCCAAGACCCAGGACAATTTGAAAAAGGCCATTTCCCAACTTGCCCTGACCGGGAATCGAACTCGGGACCTCTGGGTGGCGGACTGGCATGGTGACCACTACGCCACGGAATGAGTACGTGGCCATATCGAACATTTCATGAAATGGTCGCATTTCATGAAACGGCCAACTTAATTTGACCTGATCATGAAATCGTCAACGTTTCACGATTTTGTCATCCACGTTTGGCCGGATCGTATAGCCAGCTTGAAAAAAGCAAACAAAAACAAAAACTTGTGACAGAGCGCTATAGGTAGGTTAAGGTTGCGGCAGGTTGGCCCTTGGGCCCCCCCCCCCAATGGGTTCCCGGTTTGTCGTACCTGGGGGGCTCAGTACCCGTGGTAGCCTCGAGCCACGGGGAAGCTAAGAGGAACCCGCGAGGGGGCGCTCCTGCTGTCGTCAACCAGCAGTGAGCGCCCACATTGGGGCGGCGGGGGAGTGGGAAGATCTCCCCCCACCCGGGGAGGGGCGCTCCCGCGGGCTCGGCTTCGGCCTTGAGCCTGTAGGGATGCGCCCAATGGGGCGGCGGGGGAGTGGGAAGTTCTCCCCCCACCCGGGGTGGGGCCGCCGGGAGGGGAATGTTTCATTGCCCTCCCGGCGCTTCAGGCGGGGCCACACCGCCGTGGCTGTGGTTGGAGATCGGTCGCGGAGGAGGAGGAGTGTCGGTGTTACGTTGCCGCTCTCCCTATCCTCCGCGACCGAGCGGTGCCGCACCGCGTTTGCGGCGAGAGGTAAGCGGCGGAGCCTTTCATCTTCTCCGCCGCTGGGAGCCGGTTTATCTGGCTCCCATGAGTCCACAGGCGGTGGACTGCGTGGGAGTTTGCCGCCTCTCAATTGGGCCGAGGAGGTATGGCGCGTCCGTGAGGCCCGGACGCGCCGACTTGGTGAATGGGGGGGCGCTG
Organism: Acrobasis suavella; assembly: GCA_943193695.1. Classification (NCBI taxonomy): domain Eukaryota; kingdom Metazoa; phylum Arthropoda; class Insecta; order Lepidoptera; family Pyralidae; genus Acrobasis; species Acrobasis suavella. The sequence continues at coordinate 9,713,176 of OW971952.1, read as the reverse complement.
TGACGCCCCCGAGGAGGGGCCGCTTTGGCAGCCAGCCGCGCCGGGGTTCGTGGATGTATTTCCGTTCCCGTGTCCCCGGCAAAAGCGGTTGAGATGGAACTCCGGAGGTTTTTTAGTGGGTAGGCACGTCGATCTGGCGTGGAGTCCCACATAACCCGACAGCCTCCCCCGCAGGCTGACGGGTATCCGTAACAGGGACCTTAACTCCGTAAAAAAAAAAAAAAAGGGTGGCCCTTGGGCCACCCCAAGCCGCACAACATGAATGTATAGTGTAAACCAAAAATATAACAATTTTACGATATAATCAACCATTTCATGAAGTGACACGGTAAATTCATGAAATGGTCGAAATTATTTGATCATTGAGAAACAATTTCTTATCATTGATCTGCCCAATCCACATCACGATGTGGCCAGTAGCCAGTGCAACATTTCATGAAATGCGACCATTTCATGAAATTCTCGATCATTTAATGAAGAGATTAAATTTACGATATGGCTACGACAAGTATAATGAGTATGGAATTAACATACCAGTCAAAAACAACTGCCTACCTACCAAGATTTTGATTCAATAGATTTTTAAACAAATAAAATAAATAATACGGTAGACAAAACCACCAAAGGAAGCAGTGCAGTGAAATGAAATGGAATTTTCCACCGATCTTTTTGAACAGTCACACGTGAGTCCAAAGTGTGATAGATATAATATCTGCGGATATTATACATTTCAGTAGGCACAGCCGCTCGGAAATTGTTATGTACAATTTGTTACGTAAATTGCATGTATGATACACGTGATGGCTTTAATTGTTGTTTGATTTTCGTGTGTATAAGGCCACAACGCTCATCTAAATTTCTCATATCTAATTTTAATAAGAGTATAATTGTAAGGTTGACATTTTTTTGAGAAAACGCTGCAGTACAGTTTGTTACCGCTTCTTCTGTACTTGCGCTTTGGAGGCGGCAGTAAACTTAGTTGTAATAATGATCTGACGTCAACAACTTCCTATTAAGAAAACCAAAGAAAAAATAAATTGACAATTATCAAGTGATACAAATATCCAAAGATAAATAAATGATTTTTGACTTTTTTGACTTTTTTGACATCGCTCTTCGTTTTGCTAAAGAGCGATAGAGTAGAGCATAGGTGTTAAGGTGAAGTGAGGGCGTAAGTGGCGCCCTTATTTTAAATATTTTTTTTTGATCGTAAATGTGGGGTTAGTTACCATTTTGAATAGTGTTAGGCACTAGACAGACATTTAAATTATTTTTTACTTTGTTTTCAATTATTTACTTTTTTACCCCACTCTCCCCCTTCGGTGGCCATGCGTAGTAATGCCAAGACCCCTCCCACTCTAGTTTTCACCTAGCAATTCATAAACATGGTTTTAAATAATTTTTGCAAAGAAAAATTAAATTAATATTTGGTTTATGTCTGCTTACCGCGTGACGCCAAGAGCGTATGTCGTGCATATTATCATATTCAATTATCAATTACAAAAAGGTTTGATCAAAGATAAGAGTAAAAAAAATCTTCATGAAATGAACAACGAAATAAATCTTCTTCTTCTATCTTCTATCTAAATATATATAACTCAAAGGTGACTGACTGACTGACATAGTGATCTATCAACGCACAGCCCAAACCACTGGACGGATCGGGCTGATATTTGGCATGCAGGTAGATGTTATGACGTAGGCATCCGCTAAGAAAGGATTGTGATCAATTCTACCCTCAAGGGGATAAAATAGGGGATGAAAGTTTGTATGAAACTTTGTCAATTTTAAACCGATCGGGCTGAGACTTTGCATGCATAAAGCTACTATGACGTAGGCATCCCCTAAGAAAGGATTTTGATAAACACCCCTACGCGAGCGAAGCCGCGGGCAAAAGATAGTAAATATATACGGACAAACCACACAGATTGAGCTAACCCTAAAATAAGTCTGAAACTGGTGTTATGGGTACAATCTCAATGATACTATACTTTTATCACAAATACATGTACCTATAGATAAACATTCAAGACCCATGACGATCTAAAAAAAAAACATTTTTTATCTTGACCTGACCGAGGATCGAACCCGGGACCTCCGGTGTGACTGCCTGGCATGATGACCACTAGGCCACAGAGGTCGAGAAATACATATTCCGTCTTATTATAAAACCTAGACTAACTTTGTTACTAGGTTTAAACCATTATCCGACCAAATCAAGTTGACCTCTAGTAATATCACACTATCTCACCTGCCAATGTCAACTTCATTTTGGGCGGATAATGGTTTAAACCTAGTAACAAAGTTAGTCCTGATTTTATAATAAGACGGATTGTATCTGTACCTTTAAGTTTAAAAAATCGACCAAGTGCGAGTCGGACTCCCGCACGAAGGGTTCTGTACCATTATCTATGAAAAAAATCACGTTTGCTTAAGGGCCTACCTAAGGTCCAGTGCTGCCCCCATTTAAAATAAATCATTTGAAAAGAAACTAGGATTATATCAAAGCCAAATTTTAAATAATATCTCCGTTTCTTTTTAAATGTTTTATTTCAAATGGACCTCAGGTAGCCCCTCAGGAATTGTGTATTTGAATATTTATTTTATTCTGTTTTTAGTATTTGTAATTGTAGCGGCAACAAAAATACATCATATTTGAAATTTCGACTGTCTAGCTAATATGGTTCATGAGTCACAGTCTGGTGACGGACCGACAGCGGCGTGTTCATTTCTTTATTAATCGCTTTCATGCACTCATACAAAAGATGGTTCGTAGGTAGGTTGCGAACATATACGTCTTATTCGTGTTTATATAATGAAAATAGTATATATATTCAAGTAGAATTTTTATAAATATAATTTGAACAGTAAGTAAATTAAATTTACAAAATTCTTTTGAGATAATAAAGAATCTTTTACCATAAATTGATGTCAATAGTTTTTTTTTTATTTACTAACATGTTACAGAATAAATATAACATAACATTACACAACATTTCTATAAACCACTGAGGTTTGTAGTGAAATGCTTAAAAGTTATTCTACATACAATATACAGGTCTTAAAACGATCACACAAATCGAAACTCATTAAAACAAATACTCAACTCAACAAATTAAAAAAAGTTAGAAATAATAGATTAGTTAGATTGAACAGTCGTCGAGTAGACTTTAGAGATTACAGTCTTAGTAATAGGGTCCCGTTTTTACCCTTTGGGTACGGAACCCTAAAAATGCTGAACGCTGTCTAATTTGAATATACCTAGCTCGAAAAAGCGCGAGGTTTCCATAGAGGCCATTGACTACGTGACAAAGTCAGATTTTGGTGTGACTTATCATGTGATCTAATCGGTCAACGGCCTGTGATGGCCTGTTATGGGGGACGTCATCGAAGGTCGCGTGAACGGCCTAAGGTGACCTAAGCAAAGGTGTTATGAGTTTGACAGTGCTAACTTCTCGCCCTAAAATTTTGTGACGTTATAGAACAACGACTTTAGTTTTATAGATTGCTGCAATCCGTTTGAATACCTCTGTAACAGTTTAAAAACAATCTGAAATAGATTCTATTGTATCTACTTAAAATTGAATTTTACTGACAATTAAGGAACGTAATTCAATGTAATCTGAGCTTTATTGAAATAAAATAAGGACGATTATTGGGTTGCTCTGTCAGAGGTAAACTTTTTACGTAGAGTACCTATGTGTATAATATTTGCATGTAATGTTTGTGTGAGTATGTGTGTGTGTATACATTAAACAAGTGAAATAATAAATGTAACATTACATGTAGTATGTATATGCTTACACATAGGAGCACTCACAATGCCATGTCATTGCTTTTGTTCTTAAAGAACTAAATCCTGAGTGAAGAGAGTGTTCAAATATGTGTCAGATATTGTCCTCTCTTTTAGTTCTATTTTTTCATCAGATCAGCTCTATGACATCTTGTAACTGTCTCATCATTCAATTTACATTAGTCCGCTTAATTTCAAACGATAACCAGCAAGTTTATGGCAAATGGCGCGCAAATTTTTACACGGACATACAAGCATACGTAAACGTGTATCGGAATGTACAGTCAAGTACCAAGATACCTGACCAGGCCCTCTACTTATATCTTGAATTTTCTCTTAAACTAAAAATTATATTTACCTACATGAAATTTTTTTTTCAGACAAATTTTAATTATATCTTTCTGAATATAAATTTTCATGATATTATTATTTTTAGTTTAAGAGAAAATTGAAGATATAAGTTGAGGGCCTGGTCAGGTATCTTGGTACTTGACTGTACGTATATATAAACTGTGGGTCCAGAACGCCATCTAGCGTTTGCTCTAACCTATCCAAGGATTGGATATGGTCTACCTTTTGGGTTGCGGAGATCAGACGGCAGTCGCTCTGTGTAAAATCCAGTTACCTCGTCAAATCAGGATAGGTAGCGGACCCCGGGCTCTGAAGCGTTACTGTTAATGATGCAACCGGGAATACTTGAGGATGATGATAATGATACAACACGTTAAATGTACAAGTTAAATGAGAGGTTATTAATAATACAAGATTAAAAATTTTAATGGAGGAAATAAGGATTGAAAATAGGTACCCACATGTACAATACGTAACAAAAACCCTGTCCGATCAATGTAGGAGCAACTTACACTGTCAATGTGAACAACTTTTCCTATGGGACCAATGCTTGAAACTCGAAAAAAGGATCGACATTTATATACAAAAGTGTTCGGCCGGCCCGGCAATTTGTATATGAAAATGTTGATTTTTTCTTCGAGTTTCTAGCATTGGTCCCATAGGAAAAGTTGTTCATATTTGACGGTCTCAGTTGCTCCTACAAGGATCGGACAGGGTTTTTGTTGCATATTGTATACATGATTACCTATGTGGCCATGGTCATCATACCACGCTGTCACACCGGAGGTCCTGGGTTCGATCCCCGGTCAGATCAAGATGGAAAATTATCTTTTTCAGATTGACCTCGGTCTTAGATGTTTATCTTTATATGTATTTGTTATAAAAATAGTATCGTTGAGTTAGTATCCCATAACACAATTCTCGAATTTACTTTGGGGCTAGCTCAATCTGTGTGATTTGTCCGTGTATATTTATTTATTATTTATACATACATACATGGTAGGCATTTTAACAGAGTCAAGGGACACAATACATAAAAGGCACGTTTAGAGTGATAGTGGACGAGAAGGTGGAAGAAGGAATCAAAATAAATGTGTTACTAGCCGTATCGCCTATTAGCGAGATCCGCATTTTCGGCCATTCCCTCAACCGGCTTTTACAATCGGCTGAGAAGCAGCTAATACATTTTTTTTCTTTTCTACCTAACCTGGAAGAGAAATTAAAATATCATGTAGAATGTAGACAAATTAGACATTTGAATTTTATCAAATACAATACTTTACGTAATAGATAATCCTACGCATTCAATCTACGTCGTCTACATTAGATAACGAACAATTTACAAGATTATGTCATACTATGTTGAGGAAAATGATATATTTACACCGAATAACTGCAATGCTTTTATAGTATTGTGACAATACCTATCTGAATAGATGGTAAAGTGAGGGTGAATCTTAGTAAAATAAGGGCCCGCATGTCCTTTTTTTTTAATAAAAAAAAAACACGTTTATAAACATGTATTTACTTAGATATTTAATGTATTAACTAATAAACCTTAAAATACAACCTAGTCTAAAATATTTTGCACGTGCGGTATAGTGCTAAGAACGCTGGCTGCGTTTCGTTTCCGAATTAGTATGCTAATTCGTTGAGACAAGAAGCAGCCAGCCCTCTTGTCAGCGGCAGAGACAGGCGCGGAGTTAACTGTTAAAATTGTCTTGTTTTATAATTTAAATGTTTTAATATAATGTCCTAATTTAAGTTTGTGTCGTTTTTACAATCAATAGACAGTTTAGGTTTCTTTTCAACGTTAACCTATAAGTTGGTTTGGAGACAGATGTAGGATGTAGATGCATTACTTATTTTTACCTATGCTGCCCCTTTGAAGGAAAAAAGTCTTATTTACAAAAATAATCCAATTTCGTTTAACTTTTTCACAAACACACACACTACACTTAGTTCAATACAGCTCAATCTAACCGAATAATTTTAGACGAATGTTATTTAAATGGTTAGCTGATAAATGTTTCTATGATATTAAAGAGTTTTTTGACAGTAAGTAATAAATATGACATCAATTATTCTATATAATACATAACTTGACTTAAATATATAATTGTGTAATAATAGCTAAATTTTTAAAAAAGTATTTAAATTTTTGCATGCCTATGTTATAGAGGCGGGAAATTGTTGGATGACCCTTGCAAATAAAGATTTCATATCATTTCATTTCAAAGCTCCAAATACAAAATTAACTTATTTTTTGGAACGAAGTCCCTTACGGCAGGCTTGGAGGAGATAGGGATTTTGCTGCGCGACCGAACTGAAAAAAATGTGATAGTAAAACCGTAAGGATGACCTCGTTAAATGAGACGTGCGCAGGCGCGACAGTCGTATACACAAGAACTTTTGAACTTCGTTCCTACCTGGTGTCCCACACATTTTAAGTTTTTGATATATTGTACTAGTTAAAACCAAATGCTGTTTCTCTTTTCTCAAATGCATATTTATTCTAAATAAATTATTTTCAAGCGTTAACCCCAATAACTTTTAAACTGCTCAGCCGATTTCCATCAAACATAGCTAAGAACCACTGCAAGCGAATTTACTTTCACGTGATAAAAGCCACATCAAAATCGGTCCATCCGTTCGAGCACTACGATGCCGCAGACAGACACACAGACAGACCGACCGACGGACATTAGCGTCAAACTTATAATAACATCTCTCTTTTATGGCGGGGGTTAAAAATGAAATTTAAGGTGCGAGTTACTCATAAATTATAATTTATTATCTCGTAATCTCGTAAATTATAATTTACGAGTACAGTTTCTGTACATAAAAAAAAGGACAGATTTTCATGAATTCAGAAAAAATCTGTGACAATGAGAGTACATAAAGCAGTTCCGTTTTTCTTTTTGAGGTTCGGAACCCTAAACAATTTCACAGCGCTCAGATTGAGACGTGACTCGCATCACAGATTTCAGTATTTTTCAAAATAATTACTGTGTATGTGTGCTGACATGTTGGAAAATAAAATGAGTATTGATTTTATTTATTTATGCAAATTTAAATTATGTCAGCTTGCGGCTTGTGGCGTGATTGCATATTATATTGAATCACTGTTTTAAAATGTAATGTGGGTAAATTCAAACGTAATAATTATGTTTTCTTTTATATCAGAAATTTTAATTAAGTTTTTTCAGCGTTTTGTACCCGAAGGGTAAAAACGGGATCCTATTACTAAGGCGCTGCACACACGCGTTCGTTTCATACAAAATGTATAGAAACAGACATAAAAAAAAGGCCGCCCCGACAGGGCGCAGACATGTCGCTCACGCGTCTTTGTCCTATGGTAGAACATACAGAACGGACGGGGCACAGGCACGAGCGGGCGAATCGGGGTTGTGCGCGGGTGTGGGGGGACTCGCGCATCGCGGTGTTGCCATAGACACGGATTTGTTTGTATCTGTCACGTTTGTGTGTCGCCTTTTCTATCTGTTTTCAAAAGTCGCGACGGCGCCCCGTTTGTGCCTTGTTCGTGCCACGTCTGCGTCTTACGTCTTTTCTATGTGTCTAGCGCCAGACTTCGCTGCCCGTCCGTCCGTCTGGCACCAGTCTGTATATCACGAACCGTGATAGTTTTACAGTTAAATTTTCACCATTCAGATGATGTATTTTTGTTGCCATTATAACAACAAATACTAAAAACTGAATGAAATAAATAAGTGGGGCTTCAATACAAAAAACGTGATTTTTATACATTATGGTACGGAACCCTTCGTGCGCGAATCCGATTCGCACTTGGCCGTTTATTAACTACCACCCTTTGCTGTCGGTGAAGGAACACATTGTGAGGAAACCTGCGCAGTAGCTGCAGTGTTTTGACGCAACTTAAATATAATGTTCTGTCCAATGACTGTTAGCGTTAAATTACTGGAAGTTTACCCTACGTAACCCTTACACCGCAAACGTCGGATTTATCCGACAAAAAGCACTGATTGTATTCCATATACCTTTTTGGTTGTTTGTATTTATTTTAGATTCACTATGCCTCGCCCTGGGGGCACGACAACTTATATAAAGCCTGGCGGTGAAATGGTTAAAAAATAATAATTGGAATAAACCAATGACTTCTAAAAGTGCCTACCTCCTAAACATATCTAACAAAGCGAAATTGTCTATGACGCGCCGCCGAAAATATTACCACGTGCGCGAAGGTCGGGTCTTTGACTCGTTGCGTAATACCTGACTCATTCTAGCCGCTGTTTGCCTTGTGCTTCGCGATAAATGGCGGCAATCTATTGACATGTATTTTTCGATTAAATTGGGGGTAATATAGTCAGACGCAGACACAGAAGCTTTACAAGATAGGCGACTTCTTTGGTCCGGAGTGGGATAAAATAGGTTAATAAATGTAACCCCAATAAAAAAAGAACAACCCCAATGAACTATCACAAGGCCTGAAAAACAGCGTCACCTCGGACTTTGGTCCGGAGTAACACAAGCTGAGGTATCCCTTTGCCTACTTGCACAGTTTTCAAAGTACTTATTTGTAATTGCAGTGCACCTACTTGAAAGTAAGATAATATAAAAAAGTAAAAGAAAAATTTTTGACAGTTTTCATCCGTTTACTTATAATATTATTAAAAGTAACATAAGATGACATAGCTAAATATATAAAACGGTTTTATTCACGTAGTGTAGTCGAAAAAGGCCGACTAGTTTCGATCGGTTTAGACAATCATCATCAGGGCGAGTGCTAACTAGTCGGCCTTTTCCGACTACACTACGTGAGTAAAACCGTTTTTTTTTATATATCCGTTTACTTATGTTAATTAAGGAAAAATTCTTTGGAAAATTTGAAATATCCTTAGTGACTTTCTGACATAATACTATTTGACACTGGTCTGTAACAAATGTGTTTTATTTTGGATACATTTTTTTCTCAACATATGTTTATTTTATTTGTAGTAAGACGATAGTTTCTATGTTTAATTTCGTTTTCTATCAGCAACAACAATCTAATTCAAAGTATCACTCTACGGCTACTTAACGCTATCACTTCTGTAATCCTGAGGGTTTTTACCCCTTAGCGACATGCAATGTGGCGGCCGGTCGACATACTTATATATTTAAAGGGCTGGATCCTTTAACCAACAGCTATATTTTTCAATGAGAAACATGCTGGGATCTATAAGTATTTGTCGTACTGGAAAAGGTGTTTTTTGTTGAAGTAAAGAGTACACAAAACCAAAAACCATGCATTAAAAGAATAATGTGTTGACGAAACAAAATATATGCAGGGATTGTAGCAAGTGGAGATCTTTGCCTACCATACACTTAGATTTTTTTACAGAATGATTGATAATACGATGACTGTCATCCTCACAAGAGCAAAAGAGATAGCGATAAAGACAATGAGATGAGTTTTGATACAAAACTTAATATAAACCATCATCAACCTGGATCGAACATCGTCACACGAAAATTTGATTTTTTAAATTGTAAACTGTGTTAATTTGTATCTTACCCTAGAAAGATGGTATCGTACAGATTTAGCTTTCGTCTACATAATAGGTACAAATACAGCCCTTTTAAGATCACACAAAAATATTTCGTTTCTGTTCACATTTTACAATATGCTATATCCATCTCTGGTACCTTTTAAATCAATGCTGCCTACCCCCATAGGAAACAGGTGTGTTAAAATATTATAATATGATAATATATGCATAGTCAGGCCTGTGTCACTCCCCGTTTAGGTATCGAAAATACACCTACATTATTACTATGCGCGCGGCGACCACTTCGAAGGGGGAAATTCAGTTACATGAATCGTTTGTCCAGAGTTATAAGAATGAAATTGGCTTGCAATGGATATCTAGGTATCTAAACGATCGACGAGGTGAGGAGTTCTGACGCGAGCTAAATGAAACCATATCGCTATTTTGTTTCTGAGTAAGACTTCTGTACGTGAGCACTAGTACTTATTTTGTGGTATGGTTTGCTTGATGGTGCCATTTTTTATGTCCATTTGTAATGTATGTCTATCACCACAGTTATTAGTATATTTCCACCGCACTTATGGCCGTTAGGATTTGATATACAAAAACAAGGTGCACGACCCACCGCCAAGTCAAAGGCCTTAGCACAATAAACATAATATAATAAGCGGCTTTTATCGTCATAGGTGTGTTTCACGACTTATAATGATATTGTAACGCACTAGACTAGTTTTAGCAGAATGCCAGGGCGGCAACGGTTGAAAGCCACATTTTTTGATTTCATATTTGAGGCTTTTTGAAAAGTTAAGTTTAAGTCCTTGTAAATGTTATTTATAAAACAGGATAAAATAAATATTTAAGTGGGGCTGCCATACAACTAACGTGATATTTATAGATAAAGCTATGGAACCCTAGTGCGCGAGTCCGACACGCACTTAACCGGTTATTCTTTTAATGTTATTTTGTTTTTGTTTTTCTAGTAAGTATTTCAAATCACGAAGCACTTTCTTTCAAATGTTTAAACCAACACCGATATCAAATTTTTCAAGCTACTTTACATCTAACAAACCTTCACAAATTCTTATTAGCAATAAATTACGTGGAGTAACGGTTTTGGATGTCTTCCGAGGGAGGTCAAAAGAATATGCCCATAGCAGACACTTTATTTTGACCTCGTAAGCAGGCGCAACCTTCAAAAACAGCATACATTGAAAGCACCTCAAAAAAAAAGCACCTCATTTAAACTAAATGAGCAAAACTATGGGCATTAGATAAAAAACTTATTTAAAAGTCTTTAAATCTTTAATACTCGTCTATTACATATACTCGTACAGACAAGTTTTGACCATTATGACGATACATCAATATCATGAACTTATATTTAAAGATATAAATAATTGTTATAAATCTTTAAGCATGGTCTAAACAGGACTGCTTGATGGCATGCAAAACATAAAGGTAAAAATGTTTAGATCCTTGGATCAGCCTTAGGTTATATGTATAGATAGCTATTTAGATATACATAGCTATTTTGTTGTGTTTGTTTATTTGTAATATCTTCATTCACAAAAAAATAACACTGGTATAGGTATACAATACAAATAAAATTACAAATAAAAAGGGCATCGTCCTCCGTCATAAGGAAATTATAACAAAAACCTTCCGCCCCAAATCTATGTCAACGAACTGGTCATAATAATATTAATTGGAATAGTGCTTGCGGTCATGTGCGTATGGTACATTGAATCACGTTTCTCCGCGATGCGGTAACGCATCTATTGTTTTGTTAGTCATTGTCACTGGGAAGGACACCGTGACAATAAAATAGAGAGACTGAAGAAATAACACGTCGAGGTTACCCTTAAGAGGTCTTACCGGGTAAATGTACGGTTTACATACTTGAAAAGGGGTGAATGATCCGTCAAAACCCGTAATTTTTACCCAACTGCGCCAGACGGAGGGTTATGTTTTTCGAGAGTATGTATGTATGTGTGTATGTATGAATGCATTTATGTGTGTATAATTGTTTGGCACGCTCTGCAGCCTGAACTGCTCAAGTTGAGAGGTGTCGTTAGATTCGTCTTTACTGTGAAAGTGACACTGGGTATATCAAAAAGAAACAAAATAAAAAAAAGGGTCAGGTTTTTTTGTTTTTGTGATAATTGCTTGTTTCCTTTTACTTAGAAAATCCAAAATTTGTATGAAATATATTTACTTATCAAAAAATATTTTTTTGGAAATTAGTTTCTGATTTTGAAGACTGATTCTTCTTCATCTTATCGCGCTAACGGTTGCATCCTCAGCTGTGCTGCTTCGGAGCCAGGGGTGCGCTTTCCTGTTCCTTCTCTTTTTAACTCCCGACAAAAAGAAGGGTGTTTTAAGTTTGATGCTGTGTGCCTGTCTGTGGCATCGTAGTTCTCAAACGGATCGATCGATTTCGATGCGGATTTTTCACCTGAAAGTAAGTTCCCTTGCGATGGTTCTTAGCTATGTTTGACGAAAATCGGTTCAGCCGTTTAAAAGTTATTGGAACGCTTGAAAGTCGGGTGTTTTTAGTTGACTTGGCAAATAAAAGATGGCGTTACGGATATCAATTCCACATAACATCCGTTGGAATATGTAGTTCCGCCACTCATGACTTGGTGGTGTCGTTGGGGATTTTTTTTATTGTCCTGGTAAATAAATTTCATCGCCCTAGAAATTTGCCTACCTAACAAAAGTTAAAAGTGTAGATTTTCAATAGACAGAGTGGCGATATTTAGAACTTGTGAGCATTGTAAAAGTCCTATGGAGGTACCTAATGCAGAAAATATAAAAAAAATGTTAGGAAGCTTTTAACAAAAGTAAATTACAAAAGCTACTTAGAAAATAAACTACAAGAGCTTATCTATACTATAATAAAAGAGTAAAAAAAATGTGTCTGTACATTGAAAATTTTTCAAAAAAAAATATTTGGGGCGATGGAGATATAGTAATAGAGTAAGAAAATAAAAAAAAATGTCTGTCTGTTTGTCTGTTTGTCTGTTTGTGCACGCTAATCTCCGGAAATACTGGACGGATTCGAATGAAACTTTTTTTGTTATATAGCTGTGAAGCCTGGGCAACATATAGGCTATAATTGATTTTGGAAAATGGAACACATGATGCAGAACTATAATGGTCCAGCTAAACTATAAGAAATATTAAAATGCCGCCTTAGCAAAAGTTGTTAAGTCTGATGAGAACTTTTTGTTGAGTTATAATACAACTGGCCAAGCGCGAGTCGGACGCGCGCGAAGGGTTCCGTACCATAATCTATGAAAAATCACGTTTGTAGTATGGGAGCCCCCCATAAATACTTATTTTATTTGATTTTTAGGGTTCCATAGGGTAGAGTAGAAACGGGACCCTATTACTTAGACCTTCCGACTGTTTGTCTGTCTGTCTGTCACCAGGCTGTATCTCATGAACCAGTATAGCTAGACAGTTGAAATTTTTATAGATGATGTTTTTTTGTTGCCTCTGAACAAAAACATACCCGTACCCGTACCCGTACCCGTACCCGTACCCGTTCCGCTCCCGCTCCCGCTCCCGCTTCCGCTTCCGCTCCCGTTCCCTCTCGCGCTCCCGCTCCCGCTTTCACTCCTGCTCCCGCTCCTGCTCCCGCTCCCGCTCCCGCTACCACTCCCACTCCTGCTCCCGCTCCCTCTACCGCTTCTGCCACCGCCACCGCTTCCGCCACCGCCGCCGCCGCTTCCGCTCCAGCCTCCGCTCCCGCCTCTGCTCCCGCTTCCGCTCCCGCTTCCGCTCCCGCTCCCGCCACCACTACCGCCACCGCTCCCGCCGCCGTCGCAGCCGCCGCTCCCGCCGCCGTCGCAGCCGCCGCTGCCACCGCCGCCGCCACTGCCGCCGCTGCCGCTGCCGCCGCCACTGCCACCGCCGCTTCCGCCGACGCCGCCGCCGCCGCTTCCGCCGACGCCGCCGCCTCTTCCGCCGCCGCCGCCGCCGCCGCTGCCACCGCCGCCGAAGCCCTTGCCGCCGCCGCCGCTGCCACTCCCGCTGCCGCTTCCGCTCCCGCTCGCGCTTACGCTCCCGCTTCCGCTTTCGCTCCCGTTCCGTCTTCCACTTCCATTCCCTGTTCCGCTCCCGTTTCCGTTCGCCGCAGACGCGCCAAAGACGGAAAATTATCATATCGGCACATCACTACTGTCCGGCGTTTCCACCGAACTTCAGCTAATTTAGTGTGTCATCCCCACCGAACTTTAAACACTGAACTTTAGCCGCTAAACTTCGGCATAGTCTGCTGAGACACTTAAAGTTTACTGTGAGTGGTGCCAGTGAAACTGTATTTATTCCGCGTATGCCACTCATCCCAAACAATTTTCCTTTTGAAAATACACAGTTCCATGTGTTTACTTGCTTTGCTATGAAAATAAGTCACAGTTTTAGAGGCTTAAAGCTGCTGATGTGGATCTAAAGACTGGTTTTTCGCATGGCCAACTTAATGTGGCTTTCTCCAGGGTTAGTAATACTTCAGCTCTTTTCATATTGGCTCCCAAAGGAAAGAATTAAAATAATATTGACTTTTAACTCCTAACACTGTAACAAGTACTTTCTTATCTCTCTCTTTCTCTCTCTCTCTCTCTCTCTCTCATTAGTTTTTATTTATATTAATACGCCGGAGTCATAAAGTCCACGCGAACGAAGTCGCGGGCATCAGCTAGTCATCAATAAAATTATTGACAAGCTTGTACAACCAAAAAATATTAGATGCCAGAAAAATAACTTTTACGAGTACTGCTGTAAAAGTTATTTTTCTGGCACCTATTATTTTGTCCTGTAACATAATCACTAGCTAAAGAACGGTAAAAGTACACAATGGCTAATAGTATATATAATGTGGAAACATAATATGCCTATGTCAATAATGTAATAGTTATTATAATAATGTTAATGAGCAGATGTTTTCTGCATGACGCATGATTCTTGAAGTTTTCATGGCGGTCTGGTTGGCGGAAATTCATCACTATGCCAATATGATTATATCAACCTACTTCCTTCATTGTTTTAGTGTGCTATATATACAGCTAGCTTACACAGTTAAAGTAAGTTACTTTTTCTTATTTCTTAGCGCTTTTACAGGCAAGTAACAGTAAGCCCGTGTCACCTGTCGGCGACGGTCGCCGACCGTCGCAAACGGTTGCGTGACACATGTCAATCTATCACAATATGTCAAAATTCGCCGATAGTCGCCGATAAATCGGTGACGGTCGAGCGGAAGTTTTTGAATGATTGACTGTTTGCGACAGTCGGAGATCGCCGTGCGACTCAGGTCGGCGACAGTCGGTAGGTTTCGCGAGTATACCGCTCGTCTGTAATAGCTCTTAGGATCTCAAGCCTACTCACATTCTGAGGCAGGTACTGAAATAGACTCCATCAAGGAATAAGGACGGGTAAAAGTAAAGTAGAATACGTACTGACTTATGTTCTTATGAACATTAGTCAAGTCAGTACTTACGTACTTATTGGGACTTAAATAAATCCATATTTATCTTAAATTATATGTATAAATTAGACACTAAGTATGTCGGAAACTTGTGTTATAGCAAATATTCTTGACATGGTTACTAGACAACCGTAAGTAGGCACTTATATTATTAATCATATAACAAATTTACTAGAAATTTGAAACTGCGAATCAAGGGGATGTTGAATCACTTGTTTAGCTAAGTACATAATTATTATAAGTACACACATGACACTAAACACTAAGTCATCTTACTTCTTTGGAGTCAAAAGTTAATCATTAAACCAGTACCTTATTTATCTTGCACAAGTATTTTGAAACTTTATCTAAGTACATATCATATTCTACGAGTACCTAAATACAGGGGTTAATATACGTTCAGTGGACACATATTTGAAGGTGAGATGGGATCAATAAGTCCTAAAAACTAGTATAATTGTATACAATATGTAACAAAAACCCTGTCCGATCCTTGAAGGGGCAACTCAGACCGTCAATATGAACCACTTTTTCTATGGGAATAATGCTTGAAACTCGAAAAAAAATCGTCATTTTCATATAAAAGTGTTCGGCCAGCCCGGCAATTTGTACGAAAATGTCGATTTTTTCTTCGAGTTTCAAACATTGGTCCCATAAGAAAAGTTGTTCATATTGACGGTCTGAGTTGCCCCTTCAAGGATCGGACAGGGTTTTTGTTACATATTGTATATGTAAATAAGCATAAAATGTAATTTTTTAACACTTACTATTTATTTTTTATTTTTGATAATCACAACGTGTCCATTTTCTTTTGAATGAGTCGATCTGTGCGGGTTAAAACTGGTAGGTACACATTTTTATTCAACTAGAGTATTATAATTATTTTTCCGCAACTTCCTTCTTCTCGCCACGATGAAACCGGCAGAAAGCAATCAGTAATATGTATTAACAAGAACATCCAAGGCTTTCCACAGGTCACTAAAGGTCATTTCCTCATTGTTGGCCATCAGGTGGTCATCGAGTGATCAGACAATGCCTCATTACGTAAAGACTGAAGATGTTTTATTTTGGTTGGCCATAGTATACATTAGTTAATGGAAAGCCATGTTAATCATAGATTTGCAAAAAATGTCGAGGTTCACGTTCAGTGGAAGAAAAACTGGAAAACTGGCGATAAGGCCGACTATTGTATACTAACTCTACATATTTAAAATATTATTTGTAAGTTTTGATGTAATAAGACAATCGGTGTCAGATTTTTCAATGTGCTGTGGCATAGCTTGATGACTGCCATCGAATTATGACACCCGAAAACATTCGCTTTACGTTCTTTTCGAAGCACTAAGGCGCATTTTTTCATAATAAAATATGAATCTGTCTAAATGATGTTGAGCAATGATATCTAACTTCCATTAGTTTTGGGTGTTATCTATTTATAATGTTCGAATGTTGGCGGTTACAGCCAAAATTGTTACGTGCTATAAATTTGCGAAGAGTCATCTGAACGGCTTATTAGTATCAGTTAAAGATTGCTTGTATATTTGTCTAAATTTAGTTGGCCATAGTAAAATACCAACGAACAGAATGTTAGTTGCAAAAAGAAAGAAAATATTTTTCTCTAGCATCGTGTTGTGTCCCACTGCTGGGTAAAGGCCTTCCCCTGACTTTTCTAAACGTGCACTCAAATATTATTTTATTTAAATGTTGTACATAAGATGCATATTTTTACGTTTTATAATCACGTTTTACTTACGGAATAGACAAGAATCATGATAGGTAGGTAAAGTAAGTACATGAAGTAGGAAAATCACAATAAGAATAAAGGAATGTTCATATATATCTAGAATTAATCCTATACCTAGGACACAACTAGTTCGACAGTAAATGGTACATTTCGCAAAATAACTTAAGGGTTGTAGGCTTTGTACTGGGATCAAGATAAATAAGCTGACTATTCTTTAAAAACTAACTTTAATCATCGGAAAATTATATTGCGGATTGGTAAATTAGATTTATAGCCAAAACTTAGTTATAGAAATGGTTACAGGTGACTGTCATATTATATAATATAAATTATAAATCCGGACTACTTAGAATCGAATTAAATTTAAAAAATAAGTGGCTATCATTTTTTTCTTTTATTTCTGTAAAAAGCATAATTTAATTTCAAATTACATTTTATTGCGAAAATTAAAAGAATTTTGATCATACATGCATGTCATCTGATAGGTCATTCTCGATAGGTTCATTGCGCATAACGCTATTTCCAAAGATGACGTTCTGCCATTTTTTTTCTACCGCCGGGTCGTCGATCGGAGATGAGTCTATGTAAACTCAGGGGCAATGAACTTACGCATGTCATGACATACTTATGTATTCGCAACACGTCATATTCGATAATAGAGTGGCATCACACTGTAAACAGAATCTGAAATATTCCGCCCTTGGTATACCAGGTTTCAGGAGTTCATAGTCGAATCGGATGTCGTTCACCCTTAGGTCAACTGCTTCTATTTTTACTAGGTTTCTAACCGACCTTGGAAAAGGAGGAGGTTATCAATTCGTCGCGATCTTTTATGTATGTTCACCGTTTATCCGAAAACGCCTAGACCGATCTGACAATTTTTTTTAAAAAAATTTTTTTTAAATCGATATTTTATCAAAATCGGTAGTGTGGTTTGGGGGTGACGTTGGTGTCTATATCTTTTCATTACTAGAATATATCAATGCACTACTGAATTTAAAAAAGGTCTTCTTGTGATAATAGCTAACACCGATGTCAGTTTTTTCGAGCTGCCTAAAGGCATTTCACGTAGTTCAATGACTGTCATCTAGTGACGAAAGTCATTATTACGCACTAGTGAACTAAAGTGCAGATTTCCTTACGATATTTTCCTTCAGCGATAGTAAGTGAGGATCGAACATTTGTCTCTGCTAGTGCCAAAGCACTTGTAAGTAGGTACTTGACCACAGTGGACTACTGGTAGGACTTGACCATGATCTATGATTACGCTGGTAGGCGGGTTGGTTATCATTATGGTATATAATATTTGCACAGACACAGAATAAGTACTAGTACTCACGTACCGAAGTTCCACTCACCAAATAAATTTAAAGAAATATCTACTCAATGCGGTGTATTAACCCTTGTCGATACCTAAATGGGAAGTGGCATAGGCCTGGCACAGAGGATGCGGCTGCCTTTCTCTGTTAGGTTCGCAGTCCTTAGTCGCCTCTTACGACACCCGAGGGCGAGATTGGCGTTGGTAAAAACTCATATTCTCTCAAACAATATATAATAGAATATCATTCTGTAAAAAGGTTCTGGAAATTTCGCCCTGGGTAGTATACCCATTTCAATTCATGATGAAATCAAGGAAGCAGCTGAAATGTTATGGAGAAGAAAAACTAGAAACAGAATACTATGGAGACAGCTGGGCGAGGTATTTGCCAAGGAGCAAGTTGACGACCAGCAAAAGCACTGACAACAGAAAAGCAGAGGATGTCAGCACGAGAGGCTACAATTCTTATAATACATTGCCAGTTGCCACTTTTACGCCTTCCTCCAAGGCAGAGTATGGGTCAAGCATGGTACAGCTGGTAGCGCACAAAGGGCATGAGAGGAGGTGCTGCATAGTCTGGTCGTCGTGACCACACTGGCACTGTGCTTCTGCTTGGTCAATGTAGCGCCAGCGCGCCGGAGGGTACAATGAGTAACTAATACAAAAAACTCATTTCAGGAGTTCAAAGTATGGTGTAAATGATAGGCCAAGTGTTCCTATTAGAAATACCGACGCAAACGACGCAAAGATGTGTTTTGGTTTTTCGTGTGTATCGTTCTGTTCCAATGAACTGACTTTAATAAAAAAATTGACTTTGGAAATAAAAATGTAATAATCTTGAATAAAAAAATAATGACTAGACGAGAAACTTATTTCCATTTTTTCTGAGTAGAGTGTTTATTTATTATAAACACATGAGTAGATTACACTTTTTTCGTAGATAGATCAGAAATACATTCTCAATGTTGACGGCATTTCAATATGACCACATGGCTCATTTACCATAACATTTTTTACAAATGTATTTTTAATCGCATTTTCATAATAATGTACGAGTATATAAATAAGTAGCTACAAAATATTATATTTACAAGTCTATTTGCCAGGTGAATTAAAATACCCCGACTTTCAAGCGTTAACCCCCAATAACTTATAAACGTGTGATCTGATTTTTATCAAACATATTAAAAGAGAACTTGGTTTCACGTAAAAAAATAACAACCCTACGTTGCACATACCCGCTCACTCTTCGCAGGGATATAATAAGTCCTTCGCAGTTTTTGCAGCAAAGCTTTGGAACAAACTGCCTTTAGAAATCAAAATGTCGTCAACTTTACATTCTTTTAAGTTTAGATTGAGGAAGCTTGTGAAAACTTCTGGAGACTTAAGTTATATATGTATATAAGTATATATTGCTTAGGTATATAATTATTGCATATGTTTATATATTTTATGTGTGTATTCATATATGTATTTATATTTACTGTGTAATAGTAATGTATTTATTTACAAGTATTAATTTTAAATAGTTTGTAGTGTAGTAAATAGTTAAGTGTAATTGAATTCTGTTTTCTATTGTGTGTCTTCTGTATATTGTACTCGCTCTCTACCCTGTGTTGTAAATTGTCCTCATATTTCAAGGTTGACTGGAAGAGATCCTCATCTGGGATAAGTCCGCCTTTGTACTGTTCTCTAGTTCAAACCTGTATTTTTGTCCTGTGTTTCTGTACAATAAAGATTTTACAAACAAACAAAAGCATTCGCAAGCATTACATGTTATAATGTGTTAACATTGTATTATATTATAAGTATTTATTAATTAAAAGACAATTATAATGATACGACAAAGCCCTTCTGGCGAGTAGGCGACCAATACTGTGAAAATGAGTTATAATGATATGACAAAGCCCTTCTGGCGAGTAGGCGACCAATACTGTGAAAATGAGTTTCTTTCGGCGTTTCTTCTCAGCAGTGGTCGTTACGAAGCGCTGGTATCGGTAGCTTTTCTTTAAAAATAAATTAAATTTTAATATACTTTACACGTAACGTAAATTATACTTATTGACGTGTAAAAGTGCCTGTAAAGTACTGAATAAATATTTGAATCTTTGAAAAAAAACGCACGAAATCGGTCCAGTTCGAGGGCTACGATGACATAGACAGACATACAGACAGGCATTAGCGACAAACTTATAACACCCCTATTTCGGGGGGGCGGGGGGGGAGTAATAATACCAATGGGCTAGACAGAGGCAGGAGTTGCAAAACCCAAACCTAAATAGGTAGGTACTTAGCAAAAGTTAGGACCTAACAAAAAAAAACAAACAAACATTTTCAGGCTAATGGGCCATTGAGTAAATAGTAATTCTTCTAAATATCCATTTAGAAGGATTCACAGGATAATTTCCTATTCCCCTAATCAGCTAATACGATCTACGCGGAAGAAGCTGGTTTATTCTATACGTTTTTTCTTTGCTCCAGAACCAGCCTGACACACAATAGATCTGTCAAAATATTTCATAAGATACACAAGACAACGATTAATGACAAATATTTTACCAACATATGCTTGAAACAATTAGGTACTTCATACGAGCCCTAAAACCATTTAACTATAAACATGTTATGTACTCATAAATACAATGTGTATTTTTTAAACTTGATCAAACGAAATGTGCGGATTAGACAAAGTATTATCGATAAAAAAAAACCGGATAAATAAAATATCGTTATGTTAGTTATATAAAAAATGCAGGCATTTAAATTTTTTCATTAATTATTTTTTAACTAATTTCCTGTTTGGTATTGTTAATTATGTTTTATAATCTAAGCTTCTTAATCTTTGTAGCTTACAAATGAGACCAATTTGAAGGAAATACGCCGTTTAATTAAAAAAAAAACCTTAACAAGAAAAATAAAAATAAAGTGTTACTAACGATTTTATGTTTTCCTGTTTTTTTATCCATAATATTTCGTCTAATATTCGCTTTATCAAGCATAAAAAATACACACTGTTTAACGCACGACTATGTACAGCAAACGACGTCAAAGTCAAAGTACGCAATTCAGGTTGTAAATTAAAAAGTTACGGCTCCTCAATTTGCCCTCAATAGATGTGAAAAAACTGAAACACACTCGCATTTCAGTATACATATATTTCAGCGATCTACGGTGGCTTTTATGTGTGGGTGCCGCGTCTGTACACGGGTAGACGCGTCGCGACGCTTGCGCGTGTGTGCGTTTGTACCGTGGGTCGTCGACCTGCGAATTTTCGGGTGTTTGGCTTAGGTATTGCACAATTATGGTTCGTTTGGTTGGTACTAACTAATGTAGTGACGTCTTGAAGGTTCTAGAAACGTAGGGTCAAGAACTTTTAAACATCGATTCGTCCTTAATATGATAGTACCTAACGTAAGTACTTTTTTTTAAAATTATAGTCACACTGCTGGGCAAAGGTCTTCCTTCCTTCCACTTATCCCGATTTAGTACGACCTGTGACCAATTCTTCAAAATGTCTGATGTCATCACTCCAACGTTTTCTAACCTAAGTTCTTATCAGTTGCTTATTCGTTTGTATTTCGTGGGTGTAAGTCGCATTTTTCAAGCTGCCTAAATCTGACATAACTTGAAGTCTGCCATATAATGACAGTCGTGACCAACGGCTTTACGTGCCTTTCGAAGCACGGAGGGGCCCGATAATTTTTTATGCCACTTATGGTGGTCACCCATCCAAGTGCGGACTACGCCCAGTGTCTCTTAACTTGCGAAAGTGCTTATTATGCGTGCTCCCGCTGGGACACCGATCTCCTCAAAATAATATAACATAACAAACAATAATTACGTAATTTATCTAATCTATTTAATTCGTAATTGTGACTCCTATCGTTATTAACAGTTGAAAATGCCGGGTTGACGAACTTTTTGATTACGCAATGGAGTTAGTGTGAAAATAGACTCAATTAACATAAATGATAATGGCATTTTTGCAAGTCGAAACTTTATCTCAGTAGCATAGCATAACGTATTTTATACATAAATTTAGATTTGTCTGCATAATAAAAACATGTACCTTACTATACTCGTAAGTATCAATTTTTTTATGTTATAGGGCGGCAAACGAACAAGCGGGTCACCTGATGGTAAGTGATCATCGCTGCCCATGGATAACTGCAAAACCAGGGGTGTAACAGAAGCGTTGCTGGCCTTTCAGGAAGATATAGATTCGTTTTTTGAAGGTTTCAATGTCGTATCGGTCCGGGAACACCGCTGCAGGAAGTTGATTCCACAGTTCGGTCGTATGTGGTAAAAAGTTCCTTTTAAAACGTACGGTGGTTAATTGTAAACTATCCAAGTGGTGTGGACGAAATTATAATTTCAGGCGGGTGGTGCGGTGCTGAAATTTTGCAAATTTTTTAATAGCTACAAAGTTTTGGTCAAAACATACTAGCGTTTAAGTCCCCAAAAGTGTCATCAGACGTGGAAAACTTCCCAAACACTTTACGTTTTAGTTTTAAGTTTTATATTATTCTGCGTGGAAGAGACATGCCCTTAATAAATCGAAACACAGGCTAAACTAGATCACTTTAGTATAATGAATCTAAAATAACAACCAAAAATATTTAAAAAATCGTCATTTCCAATTTCCATACGAAAGTGTGCAGCCGCTTGGGTAAATTGTATGGGAATGTCGATTTTTTTAAATTTTTATATACTTAACCGCCTTGCTCGTACAAAAAAAACTTTCAGTAGCAATTTATAAGACTCCAGTTCTCCAGTTTTTATTAAGAGTTTCCAGGCATGGAAAAGAAATTAGCTTTTCTGTAAAAAGTTTGTACCTACTTACAAAATCATGCGAATGGTGAATATTTGGAAATACAACAAATATGTATCCCCTTCTTATTTAGGAGAGATTTCTTATATCAAGCTTTTATTATTTATGAGTAAACATGTGATGGAAAATCCCCCGTGTAGAAATTATTTTTCGAAAGATATAACAATATGTGTATAAGAATGGCATTTAAAAAAAAATCTTAAGTCATTTTTAAGAAAAAACCTGTAATTTACAGTTGAAATAGCACAGTCTAAGAAATTTCTAAAAAATCTCTACTGTAGATTTTATTGTGAAAATTCCATACAACTGACAGTTCACAGCCCCGACTATAAGTATAATTTACATTACGTGTAGTTTATATTGAAATTTAATTAATTTATTATAAGCTCTTGTCTGTGGAGCAACCAATGTCTTCCATCTCTCTCTGACCAAAGTCAACTCCCTTACATCCTTGTAAAGAAGTTGTTGTTAAGTGAGTTGAGTTGTTCCATCCCAAGGCCTCACTACGAAAATATTCGTAAATTGAAGAGCTCACAATTTGGTAATTGTGCGATTTGTAAATAAAATTACAATAGATACTATTCCATCATTTTAATTGTCTCTTCACACTATGTCTTTCTCAAACGACAATCACATTTCAAGGTCCGCTGCAAATGCTGCAATACGACCGCGCTAATCAGTTGCAAAATATGCGCAACGGCTTTCGTCAATTACCGTAATTTTTAGGAATAAAAAAAGAGATTACTATTATTCTTCTTTTTTATTATTAAAGCACTTAATGCGGGGTCGGTGGCGGACCCAGGATTTTGGTTTAGAAGGGGCTTGCTTGACTCTACACAACTTAGGATTCGGGAGGTGTGAGCGTGCGCGCGCTATCCACGTCCACCGCCCGCACTTCTGCTAGCTCCCTAAGGTTGAAACCAAACGAGCGTAATTATTATAATGGTAAACATGCCTGTCCGCTACTCAGGAGTTCCCGGGTCCGATCCCCGGTCAGGTCAAGTTGGGAAATGATCTTCTGATTGGCCTGGGTCTTGGATGTTTGTATTTGGTATAAAATATAGTATCATTGAGTAAGTATTCCATACACACAAGTCTCAAATTTACTTTGGGGCTAATTCAATCTGTGTGATTTTTCTCTATATATTTATGATTTGACTTTTTCAATGCATGACACCAACAATATTTTCGCTGAGCCCACGACCTTTTTGTGCTGCTGCAGCTTATATACACACATCACATCGGTAAAAACCTGTATTTAATGTACACATAAGTCATTCATGTATTTCCTTGTGTGTGAGTGAGTGTGTGTGCATTTTTCACAAATAAACGATTTATCTATCCATCTATCTAACTATATGCCTGGCTCTTAAATATAGTAAAACGAGTAATGTACTTGTTTGTTTGTTTTTCCAGTGTGTAAGTGGCCAACACTAGTGTCAAAGTTTTCAGGCTACCTCAAGGCATCTGACATAACTTGACGTCTGCAATGATGACAACTGGGACCAACGGCTTATACGTGCCTTCAAAATCACGGAGGAGCTCGAGAAATATTTACGCCACTAGTGGTTACCCATCCAAGTGCGGACCTCATCCAGTGTCACTTTACTTGCAAAAGCGCTAGTAATGCGCATTTCCACCGGGCCACCGAGCTCCTCAATGTGTATTGAAGTGCGGTTACGTTATCTTGGATTTGAACAGTTCGTAGTCAAATCACAAAAGGCATTTTTTTAATTGTCTGACGCTGTTTCCCAAATGACAGTCACGATTCAAGGTTGCTTGCAATATGATGTTACAGCGTTTCGCAAGGATCCACGCAACTCTTGCGCAGCTCGGAATGATGCTAAATGCTACTGATTTAGGGCGGCTACATAAATGTCAACTTCTTGTTGCCATTTGTCAGGGTCGGTACTGCGGTGAAGCACTGGTGATGTACAAGCCGCATGTATTTTGTGTCGTCTCATACAAGTTGACCGATTAGCTGATCCGAATTTGTATGGAAGGCCAAAAATATTTTTGAAGTGAAAACTTCTTTAGCGGCGTTGTACTCTTTTTTTGTAATGTGTAAAAATGTTAAAGTCGCGTCAGGGCGTGAGAACACGTGACCTGATCGAAAATTCGTAAGACGGATGGAAAGTAGACAGTCGGCGCGGCGCGGCGTAGGAGAGGCAGTATCTCTCTCTTTCTACGGCGCGGCGAAAATGTATACCTGCGCCTGCTGTTTCGTTTAGGCGGCGCAGGGCGCTTGCGCGAATGTTCGTGTGTATTTATGTTACAGCGTGCCACGCGCATCCATGGAAATGCACAACGTTAATATTCAAGTTTTCACTGCTGCTGGCACTCCCGGAGTGCAACCCGTCGTTTTTTCATATCATGATATATGTTTCTTGGGTAAAGTTGTTTACTATCATGAATTGAACTCACCCCCGTAGATGTATTTTGTTTCGTCCCACACAAGTTGACCGATCAGCTGATCCGAGTTTGTATGGAAGGCCAAAAAGATTTTTTCATATTATTTTATTTTAATTTTTAATTTTTATTTATTGAGAAAACCAACAGCATAACAACACTAAATTACAAACTTATTTAACAGTAACAAAGCCAATAATAGGTTTCCCTAGCTTTAACAATTATTTAATCGATATAGGTTAAATCAACGCAATACCTATTACATAGTATATCTATATATACATAAGTGCAAATACTTACAATCCAATTCACACAGTAAAAAATCTTCGCAATATCTACAACGAAAATTAAAGATTTTGCTAATTTTATTTGTGACACTTAATGATTTATTATGATATATGTTTCTTGGGTAAAGTTGTTTACTATCATGAATTTAACTCACTCATAGTTTAAGTACGAGTATATTGTTAAGTTCATCTGTTGTATTGGTGTGCACGCTGTTGGCACGCATTTATTGAAATGGCGAGCACGCGTTGCGCTTTTGCAAAAACCGTGCCGATCACAAAATTGTACAGTAAATAATAGTAGCGTAAATACAGATACATAGAATTTTGTCTACCCTGTCCACCCTAATTTAATATCGGATATGTATTTTGTTCGATATGGAGCCGTTCTCGTAATTTTGGTAAGATTTATGCCTACCCTGTAAAAAAATGTTGTACACGTCACTGGTAAATATTTGTGCAAACAAGTAGCTGTAAACTTAACAAAGAGCATTTGCTACTACAACCTATAAAAGCGAAGATATTTTCGTTTCATTTCGTGTAAACAAATGCAACGACTAATAAAACATCCTACAAGAAAATTTCACGTGCACGGTTCGCCTAAGCGCAATAAATGCGAATCTACAGGGGTCACAGCAAATAAAGGCGGTTTCTGAAATCTAAAGACTGACGAAATTTCTAGCTCATTTGCACGGTGTGTGGGTGGAAACCGTTGCCCCCAGAACCGACCAGAGAAGGTAGACCTATCAATCGGCCTAATAATTCCGCTGTATGTCTTGGTTTTGGCGGGAAAGGGGAAGCGGGAAAGGTCTACGTTTTTGGTCGATGAATTTTCATAAAGGCGATTCCATAGTAGGAGTTAAATACTGTTAAAAGAAAAAATAAGATATATTTGTATACTAATGTCATTATACAAAAAATAATGAGACGATTACTGGTAGGACTTTAAGTAGTTACTTTTTTTTATTAGGCAAGTAAAGCAAATACTATTGGATAATAAAGGTAAGAAACTTTAAAGAATATTTATTCCTACACACAATATTTACGTCTTTATCCCTAATGGGGCAGACAGAGCATTTTGGGTCTAAACAGACAGAGCCAAGGCCAGCTAGACTCAAAGGGCACTTTTAGCGTGACAGTGACAGTACTGTGTAAATGATTGATGTTACAAGATAACAGTCCAATGACTGTTATCTACAAGCCTTAAGAATCCCCTTACCCTAGACTTTTCCATCCAAACGTAGTCTACGTTTTATTTTGAAACGACAAGTCAGACAATGTTAAAAATTTGTAATTTTAAAGAAATTGCAATTATCTAGGGTTATAATTGGTTTCCGACAGTAAATTATGAACTGGAAAGAAATTATAAGGGTGTGGAAGTTTTCCATACTGATGGTTAAATATGACACAATATAATACACTATATTCTCTTTTAACTTCATAATTTTACTGTAGGAAACCAATTATAACCTTAGATAATTGCAATTTCTTTAAAATAACGTAATGTTGCTTATATCCGACACGTCGTTTCCAAATAAAACGTAGACTATGTTTGTATGGGAAGGTCTGATTCTGTCCAGGGTAAGGGGACTCATAAGGCCTGACGTAGCTCGATAGCTACGTCATACCTTTAGGCAGACAAATATTCTGACACCAGTGTTATCTGCTCGATGAGAAGAGGACCACTTATAGTACAAAATATATTCCTATTCCACGTTTGTGTTATAAGGATATTAAACACAACTGAACACAACACATGAAATACAACTCTTTTGAGGAATAACACAAACACACATAATAACGTGCAGTTTCTGTAGTGTTATGTATAAACTGCTTTATATTTTAATGTATAAGAGACCAGATAATCTTATTTACTCTTAGCTTTCACATAAATTTATGTGTATGTATATTTAGAAAAACCCACATACAACTATTCGCCTCATCAGTTCCAATAAAAAAATATGCCGTTACCAATATGGCGGCGCCTTAAGAAAAACGCCCGAAATAAGGTGCCGATGGCCGGGCAAGGTCGCCACGCAAGGTCGGCGGCCTCAGGTCGATGGACGCAACCAAAACATGAGGGGCGTAGCTCTAGGTTCGACTATTATGGGACTATGATGTGATACTGCCAAATACTGCGTGGTACCATTTATGTGATGAATATTTTTCAACGCGAGTTATGAACCCATACCACTCAAGCCCACTGCCAACTATACCGTCGTACCTTCGAATCACCTTTAAAATGTTCTCTTCACATTTTACCGTACTAGCTGACGCTTCTATTGTTTATGGTCAAATCGGAAATTTGTTGACAAACCTCACATTTTCGGGAGATAAAAAGTATCCTATGGTTAACCTAAGGACTAAGCCATCTACATGCCAAATTTAATTTCAATCGGTTCAGCTGTTTTGGTGTGAAAGCGGAACAAACGTTCACACAACCATACATCCATGGAAACTTTCTCATGCAGGGTTCATGCATATGAAGCATGCGTAATTCTTCATTACTAAGTAGTGTTGTATTCAACTTATTATAATTCTAATATATCGTCTAAAGATAACGCTCAACATCAAAACACTGTTCCACAGCCATTAACATAACATCTACCACCACTCTCCGATACATTATGAAAAAAAATTTTAACGATTGGGCCCCGTAAGTCAACGACCGCAACTAAAAAGTATGTAATACAGTCGAAAGCAAAATGTGCCATTATTTGAGCAATTCTGTTGCACTATTATAAACCTCTACCTAAATCGTAAAAAAGAAAAAGCTTTTCTGACGGTACCACAGTGAAACTTTTGTAGGACAAGGAACGTCAGATTTTTCAGGAAACGTATATTTAGACGGACAAACAGTTCACACCGAGAATTGATGTTTTGCCAAAAAAGTCGTGAAAAACATTTCTCAAGCATTTCCGAGTTATTCGCTTGCCGCGTCTATTAATTTGAACATCTTTATAAATCTGTTGTTCTATTAAAAATACGTTTAGTTCGTCATTTATTAAATACGAGGGAAATAGCAACGATTAAATTGTTGAAATAAAAATAATGGTTTAACGTCGAGAAATAGAATGTAAGTAGTCGTTTGTTCGATTTTAACGACACTATAAATACTTTTGTGTGGTCAGGCAAATTCTATTCACAACAGGAAGTTTACTATCTATATAATTTTTTTGATACTCAAACATTTACTCTTTAATTTATGCTAAGATGTTAATAACAGAAGTAATAAAACAATTTTTTCAAATATTAATTATATGTAATATTAAATGTAAAGTGTAAAGTTAATCCACAACTTGCTTCGTCAAAAGATGCACGAAAAATAACGTAAATAATAAATATTGATATTTCCAGTAACCATAACATGAAACTTGAGAGAGATATATATATATATATATATATATATATATATATATATATATATCATTAGGCACAGATATATCAAGGTTCATTTAACCCTTAAGCACGATGAACTCAAAAGGTTTTCCAGCAATCTTTAATAACGCCGATCAAATTACACTGGAGAGTAACCGATACTCTGTAACAAGGGTTGATAAAGACTGAAAATTATAGGGTGTAGGGAAAAGTAATTGGATGATTAGTAAAAAGATATTATTATTTTGCAATTATAAGTGCTGTTGAACTTGATATTTGTAACAACAACACTTTTGTCGTTATCTCCTCTGGTTGTAGGGTTGACTGGAAGAAATCCCTAACAGGGATAAGTCCGCCTTTGTACTATTATTTTTTATTTTTTATTTTTTATTTTAATTGTAGCTTTTTATGTACAATAAAGAATTTATATATCTATATAACTATCTAAGATTTAGATTATTGATTTATATTGTATCTCTTTTGGACTCACGGGTCGCTTTACCCGTGAGTCCAAAGCAATCCCACGCAAGCTTCCTTTGGGAAGCTTGCGTGGGATTTAGATCCAACATATAGAGGACGAGTTTTGTATACTTATTTATTCACTCCTAAAATAATAGGGAAGTACTGCACTTAGTATATTTTAAAAACAATAGATATATTATTCTATTAGTATATTGTAAATTCGAAAGACACAATAATTCCATCAGTAATGTAAGATGTAAAGGAGTCATAATCATCAGAAAGAGCTCAACTAGGTTGAGCTTTTTCTTTTTCTTCATAATCTTACTTTACGCATCCATACTTTGAGAGGTAACTTTTTAATAACAGCGCATCAAAGTACTTGTTCACAACAAGGCCTATAATTTTGCGACGAAACATGGGGTATTAA
The DNA here is from genome assembly GCA_943193695.1 of Acrobasis suavella. Classification (NCBI taxonomy): domain Eukaryota; kingdom Metazoa; phylum Arthropoda; class Insecta; order Lepidoptera; family Pyralidae; genus Acrobasis; species Acrobasis suavella. The sequence continues at coordinate 9,683,184 of OW971952.1, read as the reverse complement.
AAATAATGTTTTCCGGGAGGCAGTGAACTCAGAGCCTTCACCCGTGGCCTTTCTGTACCCTTACCCTTGTCCCTTAGAAGAAGGGTTCGCCTTTATTGCGTCAAGACTTTATTGAACGTTTAATAAAGGTTTTATTGGTATTTTGTTTATGTTTAGAAAAAGTTTTCATGTGCGTACCTATTTTATAATACAAGATATTTTACTTTGTGATTTCTGGGCATATTATACCATTAAAAAATTCGACATTTGTTACTTTTGATTGGCTAATTGCTAGACTGAGAGGATAAAGTTATTGATCGTGCAAAGTAGTAGTTAGTTAGTTGATAGTGCAAAAAACATGCCATACTTTTCCACCATTATCATCATATCAGCTACAGGAAGTCCACTGCTGAAAATAGGCCCTCCCAAAGGATTTCCATAACAGCCGATTGGAAGCGGCCTGCATCCAACACTTTTCTGCAACGTTACTAAGGTAGTCCGAACACGTAGTAGGTCATTTTCACCTTTTGTTACTTGTGGAATATAATCAGTTCGTATAATCAACAGACCTGTGCATTGGAAAAATCCTCATGTATGGATATATACCAAACCATCGAACACACAAATGACTGGGCACTACATCACGTCTAAATCGGGAGTCGAACCGGTCAGTTACCGTAGTGGTTATAGCCGCGATGACGCAAATCTGAGCCACCGGGGCAACGCATTGTATTTGTGTTAAGGGTGTTCTTTGGTTAAGGCGAAGGAATTTAAAAAAGAAATGAAAATCAATTGACTTTTTAAAATAAACCGATCTATAGAAGTGTTTTTCTTGGTGGCGTACAAAGTAAATGTTATGGGACCAAAACAGTCAATACCGGTGTATGTAAAGGGCTCTTAATGCGTTAGTCTTTGAAGTGGCAGGTTGTGACCGGTTCTCTGGGGTCTAGATCCGAATCACTCACTATAGTTATGTTAACTTTAGCCGATATTATGTTACCTCTTTATTTATAAAACTTACCTACAGAACAAACATAGAAAGAAAGGTTAGAAAACTTGATAACGACATCTAGCAAGATATTAGCCTTACATAATCAGGAAAAAGTATTATCTGGAAGATGCCTTCAAGCTCCTGGAAAGGGAAGAACTTTAACATTAATGGCGTGTATATCACTCACTTTCGATTTGCCGACGACATCGTTGTCATGGCAGAATCGATGAAGGAATTAAGTACGATGCTTGAAGACCTGAATCGAGTCTCCCAACAGGTCGGCCTAAAGTTGAATATTGACAAGACGAAGGTCATGTCAAATATGCACAAAACTCCTTTACCTGTTTCTGTTGGTAGCTTCCACCCTTGAAGTTGTAGACCAGTATGTCTACCTGGGTCAATTGATCCAGACAGGAAGTTCCAGCTTCGAGGAAGAGGTTTTTCGATGAATTCAACTCGGCTGGGCTGCGTTCGGGAAATTACGCAGTGTTTTATTGTCTAAAATACCTTAGTCCCTCAAGACGAAAGTGTTTAATCAGTGTAGGTTTTATCAGAGATGACTTATGGCTCTGAAACGTGTCCCTTACTATGGGTCTCATAAGAAGGCTTAATATCGCTCAACGGGCTATGGAAAGAACTATGCTCGGTGTTTTTCTATACGATCGAATCAGAAATGAGGAGATCCGTAGGAGAACAAAGGTCACTGACATAGCCAAGCTTTGGGGCGGAAAGGTTCTAGAGTGGTGACCACGTACCAGCAAACGCAGCTTCGGACACTAACCTGCTAGATGGTCATATGACATGGGCAAGGTTGCAGGAAAGCGCTGGATACAGGCCGCTTCCGATCGGTCGTTTTGGAAATTCTTGGCGGAGGCCTGTGTCCAGCAGTTGACTTCCTGTCCCTGATATGACGATGATGATGATGAATCAGGATTTTTTTATAAAAGCTTATAACTATTTCTAAAATAAATATGATACTAACGAAATAAATTCTCCTTAAATCCCTAGGTAAATTTCCCAAGCGAACATTGACCTTTAAAAATCTGGCACGCGGCTGCCGACCCCGGAAAACTAACTGGTCTATTTACAATAAACCTGATGTATTGTACACAAAATGTGCGTACGACTGTCTGTTTTCGGAATCCCTTTCAGTCTGTTGTAAATTACTGGATTCTAAAATTAAGGTATTTTTATTTTTAGCGTATCTTACGCTTATTTTCTGTAAAGGAATTTTAGTTGTCAATTACAAAAGTAGGTACTAATATTATAAATGAATGTACGTGTAGATAATTGTTTGTTCAGGTATCAAGTCAAAATGGCTAAATTGAATTAGGCATTCACATGCTAGCTTTTTGCCTTAATTAACACATATAATTTAAATTAAAACTAAATAAGTACTAAAACAACCTAAAACAAAAAATAATGAATAAAAAAAATATTACAAATTATGTAGTCCCACTAAAATATCACCCCTCGGCAGCGTGGCCAAAAGGCTGGCAGCATTGCCACGTTGTACGGCAATGCCGATTCTTTGAGCCAGGTAGTTACCAGCCTTTTGGTCACGGGATACCTCGAACAAACGTTTTGATATAAATTTGATTATATAATGGGCTGAAGGACCCCACGGACCAAAAGTTTCTACCCCAAAAGGCTCAAATATGAACCATAGGTTTTCTCCAATATCTACATACTTGCGCCTTTTGAGGCTCTCTGCTGCAGCTGCTGCTGCGCCAGCCTTTGACTTGGAGACTTGAAGATGGGACGGTGCAAGGGTATTCACACAAGTAGCATCCCACACTAAGGGCCGTCCCAATCTCCAAGGCACCAAGGTTATCCCGTCCGGCCGCTTGCCATCATCTCTAGCCAGCCCATTGGGTTCTAGGGCCGCGGGGATATTGATGGTGGCTAGAGAACGGTGGATATATGATTGCTGAATGACGTCCTAAGCGACCGGCACTCCTGACGCAAGAAAGTCCGTGGAGTCCAAGGCCATCGACAGTATCCCCGCAGGGGCAGGGATGTGGGACTACACATGTAGCGCCTACCCGCAGCGCAATTGCCACGCGAAACGCATCGTTAAGCAACAAAGTGCCTAGGTTTTAGTTTTCTACATAGAAATGTATAAAGAAACACATATAATACTTTTTACAAGAAAAAAATGTAAATCCCTGTCCGATTGTCACATAAGTAAATAGATATAGCGGGACAGAAAACACTGATCGAGCTAGCCCCAAAGGAAGCTTAAACTTATATTATGGGACACTAATTCGACTATACTATATTTTATCATAAATACATATAACTATAGATAAATAATATAGACGCAATAACTCGCATGCGGGCTACGTCACGCGTAACAGCCAGTAAGAAAATATATAATTCCGCTTACAATTGAAACAGATTGAATCGGCCTAGGTAAACAAAAACTCGAATGGTTTCAGACATTTTCATCAGAGTTATATGAACTGTCACAGGAGGGCGGGGGGCGCGGGGTTTCTTTTTCAAAGATTCAAAGATTCAAATGTTTATTCAGTAATTAGACCTTTACAGGCACTTTTACACGTCAATAAGTATAATTTATGTTACGTGTAAAGTATATTAAAATTTAATTTATTTTTAAAGAAAAGCTACCGATACCAGCGCTTCGTAACGACCACTGCTGAGAAGAAACGCCGAAAGAAACTCATTTTCACAGTATTGGTCGCCTACTCGCCAGAAGGGCTTTGTCATATTATTATAATTGTCTTTTAATTAATAAATACTTATAATATAATACAATGTTGACACATTATAACATGCAATGCTTGCGAACCAGTAAACAAACATAAATTGCGTAATAAAAAATATTAAGTAGTCAAAAAAGCGAAGCCGAGCTGACCAGTCCCTCCCGGCAGCACCCGTTCACGAGTTGACGCACGGATCAGCCATCGTTAAACTCAACCATATTAGAGGGAATCCAACGACCCGACCAGCGACGCCACCACCGGATTGGACATTTTAGTGAGCATGGAAAACCCGAACTCGCAGACCTTGTCAAGAGAAAATATTAATTATATGTTGGTCACTTATTGATCGCAGAGCATTTACATGTTTTTACAGTAGGCTTATTATGGTAACAGAAAATGCAGCTATTTATGTTTCATGTGTGGAGTGTAATGGAAAATGTTTAGGAAGTATCTACGCGTTTTTATCTCTTAAATAATCATTGATAGTATAGTACGCGTTGTTCAATAAAACTTTTTTAACATGCGTTTTAAATTTTGCCATTGGTAGGTTAACGATCGCTTCGGGAAGTTTATTAAATAATGTTATACCTAGACCTAAGAGTGACTTTCTAGTTTTAGCAAGTCGAAATTTAGGCGTATGAAGCTGATTTTTGTTGCGAGTATTATAACTGTGAACATCACTATTTTTCTTGAAATTATTTAACCTAGATTTAACAAATAGAAGATTGTCGTAAATAAATTGAGATGTCACAGTAAGAATATTTATAGATTTAAATAACTCTCTTAAGGAATCGCGTGATTTTAGTCCGTAGATCGACCGAATTGCTCTCTTTTGTAGCACAGAGATAGCATGTATGTTAGCCGCTTTACCCCATAAGAGCAAGCCATATGACATTATGCTGTGAAAATAACTAAAGTGTACTAGCCTAGCAGTTTCAACGTTAGTACACCGTCTGACCCTCCTCACAGCATATGCTGCCGAACTAAGTTTCTTGGCAGTGGCCTCAATATGTTTATCCCATTTTAAGTTCCAGTCTACAGTTATGCCTAAAAATTTGGTGTTGGGTACCCATTCTAGAACTTGACCATTAAGACTCAAAGGTATGTGAGTATTAGGTTTATTCAATAGTGAAAAATTAACGCACTTAGTCTTTTGTGTGTTTAAGGCCAGATTATTAGTCGTAAACCAACTAAGTACTTGTGACATAGTATTGCTTACATCGTCATAGTTTGTGCATTTTCTGTCAACCTTAAAAAGTAAAGATGTATCATCAGCAAACAATACTACTTCACACAACTTTTCTGCAAGACAGGGGAGGTCATTAATATAAATCAAAAACAAAAATGGACCAATTATTGAACCCTGAGGCACACCCATGCTCACAGGTGCACTATTTGAGGATACTCTGTTGATTTCAACTCTTTGAGTTCTATTATCAAGATAAGATGAAATAACAGAGAGTGCAGTATCAGTAACGCCATAAAATTTTAGTTTATTTTTTAATATTATGTGATCGACACAATCGAATGCCTTCGACAGATCGCAAAAGATACCTATAACGTCTTGTCGATTCTCCCAGGCTTCGTAAATAATTTTAACTAAGGTCGCTGCTGCATCAGTGGTAGAGCGCCCTTTTGTAAATCCATATTGGCGACAGTGAAGTAATTTATTAATATTAAAATACGATACTAGCTGGTCTAATATAATTTTTTCAAATATTTTACTTAATGCCGGTAATATTGAAATTGGTATATAATTGTTCGGATCATCTTTGGATCCCTGTTTAAACAGTGGTTTAACTTTACTTGCTTTCATTAAGTCAGGGAAAACACCTTCTGAAATACATTTATTAAATATTAAAGTTAAGTGAGGAGCAATCAGGTCGATGATACTGCTCAAAACGGAAACCGAAATACCCCATAGGTCCTCAGTTTTTTTAGTATTAAGAGCCTTGTAAGCTGAGATAATGTCAATAATTGGCAATAATTCGCGAGATCTACTGACGGTTTACGGAAAAACCAGTAACCTCGTTAAATCTCCTTGGTTAGGTAGCGGACCCCGGGCTCTGAAGCGTTACTGCTGAGGATGCAACCGGGAATACGCTCGGATGATGATGACGGACGGTTTACGGACAGTTTTTGGCTTGACCTTACTAGGATCTGTAAAAGTCTCGATGTGAAAATAATTCTTTAAAAAAAACATAAAGAAAATGTCAGTAAATCTGTAGTTTTTCCTAGTGTGGATTTTCTTTCTCGCATATAGGGTGCTCCTCCGTGCGTGCCTAGCTCCCGATTTGGTTGTTTCTGTCTAATATTCGTTTGACTTGTTAGCACCACGCGTTGAGTTAAGTAACCTTGAATAAGGTTACTGTTAGCTGCCAATGTTACTATGTGCTTTAAATAGGTAAAAAAAGGTAGGGGTTAGTTTCTAGTTCGAAGGTATAAAGGATAGATGTTCCTTTTTAGTATTAATTTAATTTTTCTCCTCCTATGCTTCGTAAGGCACATAAAGACCTTAATCCCGGTTACTTTTACAAGATGTTTTGCAATAATAACCTAATGTGTAATTAGAAAAATTGGAAACCTGAGCAGATTTCTGATAGACTTTCAAAATTAGATTTAAAATCATCTCCTAATTAGGCTATCGCGTGAAAGAGCTGCCTAAAAAAGTTACGTTGACCCCTATAAAGTTGCTTAACCAATTTAGAGCGGTTTATTAATTAATCATGTTGTAATTGTCTATGCCGCCGACGCCATATTGGCGTTACTCGATGTTTGGTAATTTTATCTGTGATTTTATGGTATTGAAACAAATATATGAAACCTTTAACTTTGTACGTAACCTTTGATGAGATTTAGAATTTTTATTTAGATATATTGTATTCTTATATACATTGAGTTGAAGAATTTTTAGGCAATGTTTAACACCTAACTAAAGTTAGCCTATTTTGGTAAATTTGCTAAATGCGGTTATGGCCATACGTGCATGTAAGAAATATAAAATTTCCCATATTGTCCGTGTTCTTTTCTCATGTCAACCATTATTCATTAACAAAAATGAACACATTAGCAGTTTCGATCGCACATGGCAATCGCGTCAAACACAGGTCAACGCCCCCGGGAAAGCGGGCGGAAACGTGGAAAGCGCGGAACTGGCGTGACGTCACACGGTTAGATAACCGTTCGATTTTCGAACGAGCCGCGTTTTGTGTCAACTGACTTGTGACAACAAATGTTTGAATTTGGAACGTGGGATAGTTTTGTTGACTGGTTAGGAACAGGTTTTTTGTAGTTTATTATTTTACTTTTTTCTGAATAAGACGTACCTATAACAATACTATATTTTTTTAACAATAACAAATTTCTATTTTTATTTTTAGTATATCTTACACTTAACGTTTTAATTTGTGTTAATTAAAGGATACCTTTTTAACAATGCCATATTTTAATAAAACATTTTAGTATATGCCTTAAAATTCAAGAAAATCCATAAAAGGTTTTTCTTTTCTTCCAGACCCGTGTGAAAGATAAAGGAGGTAACTCATATATAAAATCAATTTTTTCTATAGAATTCAACAGGAATACACTGGAATTTCGAATAAATCGTTTTCTTTCTTATATAAGTTTTAAGCTTCGCGGATAAGTTGTTCATATTGACGAGCAGAGATGCACTTTGAAGTAAGCGTTGGCATCTTTTGTAGCTGCGTCTCAAGGGCTGCAACGCGTGTGGACCTCTTTGGATCAGCATATGAAGCATATCCTAGGTTAGAAGACTAGATGCACTATGCTCCAGGTGATTCTGCAGCTTATGCAGTCCTTCTCCAAAATCCCGATGCGGGTGAGTAAGGCAACGCGGTAAGTACAATATAACCGTAAGGTTCGACGTTCTTCCAAATGTGGACTCTAAAGCCAGATAAGATAAGATAAGCTTTGACATTCTTAAATACCATACCTATTTATTGTTAATATTGTCAAATATATCATTGGTCAATTCTCCACAGTTTTTTACAACGTTACATCGATAATTTTTCTAAGCGTTAGCGAGGTCGTTCGCTTTTCAGCTGAAAGTGTGTTACAGGGCCGTTGACCCCGGCCATGGACCTCGGTTATCTACCTATCCAGAGTGCTGTGTTGCTAAGGAGAATCGCGGAAGAACTTCTTTTTAGTATTCTTATTTGTTTAAGTATTTCATTTATTTAAACTTTATTAAAAATAATTTTCTACTTTCCAACAACTCAAATCAGATTTGTATGGGTTTTGTATGAAATATAGACAAATGTCGTCATAGTTTCTTGGAGTCAAATAGCGCTCTTCATATCAGTTTTTCTGCAATAATAAATATAAAATCACGTTGAAAATGGATATGATCATGACAAGTGACATTATTTTGTCATGTTTTGTTTTCTAAACAGTAACAAATAATCTATTTTTGATCTAGGAAAGTACCAAAATACTAAAAGCGTTCTCTCCCTGTTAACCATAGGGATAAACAGATAAATTGATCCACAATTATAAATAAATTATAATTGGGTTTTTTTCCTGGGTCAAAAATAAATTAAATTGTACTGATGAGAAAATAAAACGTCGCAAAATAATGCCATTTGTCTTTAACATTTCCTTTTTGGCATGATTTTAGATTTATTATTGCAGAAAAACTGATAATAAGAACGTTATTTGACTCCAAGAAACTGTGACGTCATCTGCCTGTATTTCATACAAATCCCGTAGAAAATATTTGTTTTGACGTTTAGAAAAAAGGATCTGATTTGACTTGTTGGAAAATAGCCGATTGGTGGAATGAATTCTTCCTAGGAGACAGAAAGGACTACTGTAGTAGGCCAGTTGGTGGGTCAAAATTTAATTAATTTGTAGTGTTAGGAGAAATTCACAAAATACTGACACTTGTAATTGATCATATCCAATTTGAACGTGATTTTGAATTTATTACTGTACAAAAACTGATAGACGCTATTTGACTCCAATAAACTTAGCGTCACGGTTTGGTCACTTCCAAATCTCATAGACATTTTTTCCGTTTACACTTCCGATTTTTTAAGTCTTGATCGAGTGTCGAGTCGCTTCTTCGAGGACTTATTCGTATGTTTCGACTATGTACATATTTTGATTACATTCTATGTTTTTCCATCTTTTAACTAATACAGGGAGAAGCTTGGTAGTCCGGCGGGAGTGCGCATTACTAGAGCTTTCGCAAGTAAAGCGACACCAGCGTCGTTCGCACCTGAATTGGTGACCACAAGTGGCAAAAAAAATCTCGAGCTATTTCGTGCTTCGGAAGGCACGTATAAGCTGTTGATCCCGGCTGTCATCATTGTATGGCTGACTTCAAGATATATCAGATGCCTTTAGGCATCCTGAAAAATCTGACACCAGTGTTGGCCACTTACACACACGAAAAACGTTCGTTTTTTTAAGTGCTTTATTTTTGTCTTGCAACCCACATTCAGACTATCTGTATAACCAAAGGTTGACTGGTAGACAACGCTTTTAGCGTTAAGTTCGCCTATTGTTCTGTACAATTTGTATTTGATTAACAATACAGATTTAATAAAAAATTAAAAACTACCTACTAAATGCGTCAAGGCGCGTAACGCGACGCAAGTTGCGTCGCGTATCTTGCGCTGCGTGTAGTTCAACATTAAGGCAAGTATATAGTAATATAAGAACTATAATAAATATACGACTGAGGTCAAGCCAATATGCGTGTGCTAAAACACTAAAGAGTTCAATCACCCTCGAGGCACAGTTCGGTGGAAAAATTGGGTACAAAAATATTGCCTTTTAAATAACACAACTTATTTCTCCATTAATGGCAATTTAGGAATGATTTGTATAATTTAAGGTTTTATCGCCAGCGGGTTGGACGGTGACTAGTAAGATATACTAAAAAAAAGTCCACTTTTTCTTAGTATTACCTACCAATTGTTGCATGAAAAAAAAAAGAAGCTTAAAAAAACTGCGTTGCATTTTTTCTCTGACAGATACATTATTTCTGATGTGTTAATTGTATTTTTGTGCAATGTCTTTATTGGCGGGCATGCATGAAGAGAGAGGTAATGTAGATGAAGCGAAAGAGGTTTTTCAGGTCGTATGTAGCAAGTGGAGGTTTCTAGTCTCTGTCTGCCCCTGTGGGTATTTATTTATTAAATCTTTAACGACCAAAAAGGTACAAATAGTGGACTTAATGCTAATGCATTCTCTACGAGTCAGCCTTAAGGAAAGACAGAAATATATTTATTGGGTAACAGGTGTGATAGTGTATTTATGCATGTGTCTTTATCTTTTAGTAAAAATTTATAATACGGCTATTGCCGCAGTACCCAAAGGCTACGTTTAGCAACGTTTTGGGCTCACAGCCACAGAATAAGTACTAGAAAGCTATGGTTGTTCTAAAGACGAAAAGGGTTATTAGATATAGTAAAAGGGCAGAATAAGGGAGAGGCATTGTCAATGTTAAAAAATTTTCACTTTACTTTCAATTTATTTGTAGTTCACTGTACTCATAAATCAAAACTTATTTAATCTTTCGCTGCGATGGCCAGATGGTTGGTACACTTACACTAATATCAAATGTATTTTGGACACAGTTTGTGGGCTAAACTAATTAGCTGAAACAACCATAACATATTAAAAAATTTTTGTTTAGTTACTGGTCGTGATGATTTAGAAAATACACGAATTCTTAGAAAAAATAATTCATCAAATCTCTACGATAACACAAAAGCTTAAATAACAAAGTTAACAAAAAATTTAATGTCTCTATTAGGTTGGTTTTTCTGGTTACTAGCTACAGTAAATATATGTTTATATACCTAGTAAATCGGCATATAAGTAATTGACTTCTATAGCTTAACGTGTCCTGGAATTTCTATTAGATTTGATCTTATTTTTCTAATTATAGATATTTTCAGGGTTCCGTACCCAAAGGGTAAAAACGGGACTTAATTACTAAGACCCCTGTGTCCGTCCGTCTGCCTGTCTGTCACCAGGCTCTCATGAACCGTGATAGATAGACAGTTGAAATTTCCACAGAAGATATATTTCTGTTGCCGCTATAATAACAAATACTAAAAAACGAATTCAACAAATATTTAAGTGGGGCTCCCATACAACAAACGTGATTTTTTATAGATAATGGTAAGGAATTCTTCGTGTGTCCCCTTCGTGTGCGGTTATTTTTATAAATATTTATTAGAACCTTTCTCCACCTACTATTCCGAGTATTTCCGAGTAATCTGCTACTATCGAATTAAAAAAACCTTCGATACCATTAGTGGAGGGGGAGGCTTTTGCCCAGGAATGGGACACACAGCATCTAGCTACAAGAAAAGGAGGACCTTATGATTTTAATTAATAAAAGGTTGCTGGATATGAGTAAGCTTATAACAAATTTTCTGTATGCCAGTCAGCATTAAAGATACACACGTTGAACTCAGAACACCCTTCTTTTTTTGCATCGAGGTAAAAAAGACATTTTTAATAAAAAGGATCGATGAAGGAAGCAGCTTGCTTTTTTAATCCATTATTAATGATCTTACCAATCTTATGTTCACTTACAAAATGGCCTGTCGAGATATGCTTTTAAAATATATCTTTAGTAATGAGAAGCAAAATGCCAGAGACTTTAGCATATCGTCAGTGTCTGTCCGAGTAGGGGTGTCACACTCAAGACAAAGATTTTTTATTATTTATCAAATTTGGTTCGATTAATTTTACCTTAATTTTTACACGTTTTTTTTAAATAGATGTATAAATTATGATACATACCCTATCACGTTTTTATCTCTAACTGGCTACACAGAACCTAGGGCCATGTGTAAAACAGACCACTTTTATCGTTATGGTGGAAGTGAAAATGGAAAAAGAGAAAAAAAAAGTTATTGGTTTGCTAGCCGCATCGCTTATTGATATGATTCAGGATTTCGTTCATTCATTCGATCGCATATAACAATTTGCGCAGAAAGAGAAGCAATTGGTTAATTCCACGTTTTTTCTTTTCTCCCAGACAACAGGAAAGGAAGAGATTATTCATGGTACTGTTTTTTTTTTCTATAACCGATATATTTATGGCCATCCCTAGGTCGACGACGCGTCCGGCCTTGACGCGTTTCGTGCGCATGCGCTTGGTATTCTTTGGCCGTGGAAGCACAAAGAAATATATGGAGATCTGTAGCCCTATTCTTGCAAAACACTAAACGAACGATTTCTGTATCTATATGAAAATAACATAAATATTTACTAAGTGTTTTCATGCTCCAATATGTGGCCCCCTTGCAATAGCAGGGGCCACTGCAAATTTTAGAAAATGAAAAACTAACTTTTTGTGGATAGATGCTATATTTTACTTATACACAATTTAAATATAAAATATACAATACAAGGACTACGCTTATCTTGATAAGACGGTATGCTACTTTGTTTCAGGTACTTGGAGGCATATAATATGGCTTATACATAACTATGTTGCGGGTAACAACTAGTAAAGATATAAATAAAACATATACATCGGCTCCACGCCACTGCTGTGCGCCCTTGAGCGCGGGCTTGAGGCAGGTCGCGTACAGTTATAGCTTGAGGACGTGCATATGCTGATATTATACTTATTTCAATAATATCCACCCTGTCTACGAGTATAAGAACTCAGTTTTATATCTACTTTATTTATCTACGTTAGATCAGCTAAAAGTAGATATTAGTTGAATTAAAAGTAACTTTGAGAGTAAGTACTTATTCCTAAATAATTATTTAAAAAAGTTTTGATGCAGTTTTGTTTATGTTTTATATATAATTTTTAGTAATCGATGGCAAGTTAGTAATTGATAATTTTGAACGACAGTTTTGATGTACATTATTAAAATAAATTACTTTTGTAACGTTCTCTCTGTTGTGTTTACGCTAAATTAAATGTTAAGAAAGTACTTAATCAATAGTAATTTTTTAACATTTTATTTAGCGCATCAGCATTTATGTTAAATTTTTGAATTATTCAATTGTTTTAAAAGTACGCTTTTCGTATTACGTACAAATCAATAACGAAATCCCGATTTATACATCGAGATAATAAATTGGAATTTCAAAAGTAATTACAAAAACACTGGCTGCAAATAATTATATTCCAGCATTTAAAAAAAAAATACAAAAGAGCGCCAAAAATAAACGTCAAAAAATTCAAGATGGCCGGCGCCGCTGCGTTGCGACCTCGGTAGATCAGGAAGTGCATGTAATACCAATGAACTCTTCAATGCTACCCACTTTAAGGTGGATCCTGGTTAACAAATATGCATCTTGGTTCTTGGTATTTATACCTGGGTATGATTGTTGCCCTTTACGCGAGATGTTCGTTAAATTCGTTGCAATAGGCTGATGCAATGTAGCATTTGAAATGTTGCAACTTTAGTTTTAGACATTGATATAGATTATATAGACCAGATATCTTAAGCATTTTGTAAGCATTGGCCCCTGTTCTGTTTCAGAATAAATGACAGTGCAAATTTTAATACTTAGGTATTTAATTCTGAATTACCGATAAAAAGTTATTTCTTTACACTGTGCCATACTTATTCCTTGAATTATTCTTACAGTGTTTTAACATACACTAAAGCCTTTTTAATTATATGTATCATGTTTTCATATGGTTTTTACTTATAAAGTGTCATGAGTACTAGGCTCATAAAATCTAACAAAAGACTAGGTGATTACGTTTATGGATTGAACGGAACAACATTGATATATGTTATCTTCTCTAGTACTTTAGTACAATATTGCTCTTTGGTTTTAGTAAACTGGTAGATATTAATGTTAAATCTGAATAATAGTTGAATATTAAGTATTGCCTAACATTTCTTGCTTATTTTGAGTTTTCGTAATAGCCACTGGTAGTTGTGCCGTAGGTTTTGGATAATTATGAATAAATAAACGAATTTGTAATTGCACATAAAGTAGGCAAGTTAGATAGCGAGGTTTTGTAATCTTGTACTTGAAGGGGCCACAAATGCTGGAATTTAGAAAAATATTTTTGTATTTATTTACACTTTGTTTATTGACCCAGTAAAGTAATTGTTTTGATACAAATATTCACACACTTCGTGGTGAAATCTTATCTTTCATATTGCGAAGAAAATGATAGCCTCAAAATATTGAAATAATTAAATATATCCTTAATTTATCAATTATATTAACTTTTGGTTATAATAAAATGAAATTTCGAGTCGTAAGGTAAGTTAACAAAAAGAAATGGAGTGTAAGCCAAGAATCCAAAGCTCACTTATTGAAATTTCTTTTTATTTATAAACTTACCTACCTAGTTTATACATGAAAAGAAATTTCGATAAGTGAGCTTTAGATTCTTGGCTTTCACTCCATTTCTTCCTGGAAGAACCAAAACATATGTATATTTTTATATATTATGTATGTATAACTGATATTGTAAGTATATATGTATATATATTATGTATGTGTATATCTATATGTATTATGATTAGTATTAAGTATTTTAGCGTGTAAGTATTGTACCAATGTTCCACCCCACTTTTGTAGTTATCTCCTCTGGTTGTAGGGTTGACTGGAAGAGATCCCTGACAGGGATAAGTCCGCCTTTGTACTATTATGTTTTTTTTTACTGTATTTTAATTGTGTCTCTTTATGTACAATAAAGAATTTATCTATCTATCTATCTATCTAACATCTCGTTCCACAGTTACATTCCCAAGTTGATTTTGGGTGGAGGCCGATTGTCAAACCCCACGATACATGTTGGTTCCACAGTTCTCTTTTTATTTCTTTAGCATGTCTTTTGCCGCTCCTATCTTCTTGAAACAAACCGTTACAAAAATAAAAATGAAAAAATATGGATGTTTTATATGCCAATGGAATAATCATCATTATCGCTAACTTTTTACCGCGGAAACGATAAAGATCATCTCTGTAACTACCATAACAAATATAACATTTAGTTACACGTGTATTTTTTATCGGTAGTGATCTACCGGGTAACGGAGTATTCTGATTTGGGTAAAAAATTGCCTTCCTCATACGTTTAAAGTTAGTTAACAATCAGAAGATATAGTACGTAATCAATTATATTTTTTCGTATAATAATATATGTTATTGACTAATATAATATATTTAGACGTTGAAGATTTTTGAATTTTTGCTGTCTAGTTTTTTAAATCATAAATACTAATTGTGGGTTTAATTTTTATCATAGTTAAATAAGAAGAAACGTAAACAAGAAATGTTTTAAAAATTCGAGTAAAGCACTGCAGTCATAATGATTATCACGAGCTTTTCCAAAGCGAATAGGCATGACGAATAGAAAAATATTTTCAACCCATCAGTTAAATTATTAAAAATATTGTACACGTATTATTTTTTTTCTCTGAGAAACAAAAAGTGACAACGATACAGCGCATTGAAATTTCGCATAACGTCACGACTACTTACAATTTTTACATAAAGGTGACGTCGCAAGCATCAAAGTCCTAGAGTGGGGACTCCAGAACTTTGATGCTTCGCATCATTGGGAATTTTAATTTTTTTTTGGAAAACTAAAATATATGGGTACATTAATTTTTGATAATCTAAAAGACAGACAGGCCTAATGATCATAGTCGTCACCCCTAATGATTCTCGCGTTAAAAATAGGCCTCCTGGACTCTGTCCACTTAAAGCCGCAAAACCCAAAGGACGCATATGAAATATCCCGCAAAGCAACGGAATAATGATACTTTATTCGTTAATAAAAGTCGGAAAGTGGACTCAGAGCTTCGAGACGCCTTCTGGATTGCTTGGTTAAGGAGGAAAGTTCTTAGGAAACTGAAATGGAAAAGGGGCTTACTCGATATAAAATATTATTGCAATTGCCATTCACAATTTATGTTTAAAACCAATTCTGGGTGTAGTGAGCCAATGCTGATAAATTTTATTTTTTTCTTGCCATTTTAATGTTTTAACAATTTTATTACCCATAGGTCAAAAGATTGTCGTTTTTCAAATGATATGCTTGTCACACAGCAGCTAATAATATATCGCAATTCTCTGATCTTTTCTACTCACCGATGTTTGCCCGTCAAGGAACATTACTAGCTTTACAAATGAAAAAAATCCTCATAATCAAGTGACATTTGGGCACAATAAAAGGCGTAAACGCATATGCAACAAAAGCAAGATGGCGTCTGCGCTTGCGCCGGCGTCCGTGAACCTGCGCTAAATTTACACAAGACGCGTCATCCGGTGCGTGGTCATAGAATAACGGTTGCAGAATAGATCGATGTCCTAGCGCGAGTAGGTATTACCTACCTCGGGTGTGGGAACTTGGATTGTTGGAATAGTCACGGCTCGCCTAAATGAAAATATCTTGTGCTCCTTTGAGATTCATTCGGAAGGCACGTTAAGTATGCAATCTGTCGATCTCAGCTACCATTTAAATAGCAACCTCAAAAGGTTCAAAAAACCCTTTGATCTCAGAATAATACCGCCCATGCCACTACTCCTAGGCGGGTCTGGTAATGAAAAATTAGTTTTAACGGGTCCACGAGTTTTTGAAGTACAGTTACTGTTTGTATTTTTATTAATTAAAAAGGATTATAATAAATAAAGTATAGGTACTAAATAAAATACCATAAATTGATTTGAAATAATACTTTTTATTAAGGCAATATTAGAAGGGTAAAATCCCGCAAAGCAACGGATAGATAGAAGGTATGTTTTTTACTAGCCTATTTTTGTGTCGCACTGCTTTGCAAAGGCCTCCCCCTGTTCGTTCCACACGACCCTATTCTGAGCAGTCTGCTGCTATCCACGCATGGAAGAGTCTATATCGTCCCGCCATCTCTTTCGTGGTCTATCCCTGCGTCTGCGTCCTTCTGGCACCCATAAGGTTAAATTAAAAACTGCCCACCGAGAAACAAAGAAACAATCTGCAGAAGAGAGTGTTTCGCTCTACGAAGGATGTAGGTAGGTTAAGATGGCACAGTAGGCCATTATCATGATAGGCTGGATTAAGTGACTTCACAATGTCACTGTGCTCTGAAATCGATGCGGCTTTCAAGTAAATGTCAAAGGACTGACGCTTCTGCAAACTCTCTGTTGTAAGAACACAAGTAAGAAGCAGTACGAAGGTCAGCACACTGCATGTTTGCGCATGATTATTGCAGACAAACGAACAGAGATACAGACGCGCTCTGACGCGGCTGTGATTTCATAGCTTAACGTTTTGTTTTTCAGTCTACTGGGGGACTTTAATGACTTTGATTTATGGGTTTCAGCTCTTTAAGGGCATAATGAGATCGTCCGCCCTTGCTATAAAAGTATATGAATGCAGTTGTTAAAATATTTCTTTCTATCAGATTTTTTAGGGTTCCGTGCAAAAAATGAAAAAAAAAAAACAGAAACTGTATTGGATCACTCGTAGGTTTGTCTGTCCGCCTGTCTAACATAGCCAATTTGCTCGAAATCTATTGGACCAAATCAGATGAAATTTATTAGGATGGTGTAATCCTATGCCCCAAAACACAGATGTGAAAAGTAAACAAATATGTTTTTAAAATATATGGGTTATTACGGGGGACAAATAAGTAAATAAATAAAAAAAAAACTACCAACCTTACTGTGTTATATGTATACCAAATAAAAGAGCTCGTTATGAAGATCTCAAATATATTTTTGTTATTATTTTAAAATGAAAAGTTTTGATTTTATTTATGACAGAAGTAGAAAATTTACCATGCCCCAACCCTAATCTCCGAATCTACGGAGCCTACAATTTTGAAAAAAAAAAATACAAAGTATAGTTCATTGCTTGTAGACTACAGGTAAACCTATAACAATTCTATCAATTGAAAAATAAAGAGGTAAACTTATGGAAAATCATTGGCATTGAACGGAACCCTCTCCACGTGAGTTCAACTCTAACTTGGTCGGTTATTTTGACTGTTCTTCTGCATCCTTACCTGTGTCGTTTTGAAGTTTGGGTTGCTTGCCTGCGTAATCTTCTCCAAGAAGGAAACTAAAAAGTAAAATCCCGGAATCATGTTACTTTTCGCCCATCCTTCTATTCGCAAGTTGACTAACATCACCCTTCTGACTCAGGGGCTCAGTAGCCCGGCGGGAACACGCATTACCAGCGCTTTCGCAAGTTAAGCTTCTGAAATCATTAATGGCTACTTACAAACACCAAAAAACAAAGTAAACCCCACTGATTGAGTAGTTAGACTTCCACACCACTATCAGTGCTGACGGTTTTTTTTATTTATTTATTTAACTTCATACACAACTACAAGTGTAATGGCGGACTTAAAGCCTAAGGCCTTATCTACCAGTCAACCAAACGGGTGATGTAGAGAATGACAAGGGTAGTGCAAAACTTAAATATGTACATGGCGAAAAAAAAAGACTATATGTCAAAGCAATAAACTACATACAAAAAATACACACTATTAAGTATATACTATGATAAACAATACCTACATATACTACATAAATACACTATGATCTATCTGACAGTTTTTGAAGAAAGTGTGCCTTCACCTGTTTCTTAAATGAAAAGCGCTTCATTCCACTTCCCGCTGATCTACAAAAAGTATGACTAATCCGTCTGCTATATGTATTTGTGTTGTTCTATATAGCGAGGTTACCTAGAAAAAATTGCTTAGCGATAAGGCCGCCTTTTGTGCGTTTTCTAGTTCTTAGTCCTGTATTTATTTATTTTGTGCAATAAAGTGTATTGTTTGTTTTGTACTGTACTGTACCACCAACTCTAACGTTGACCATCTTTCTTATCGATTCGACTTACATCACCCTACTGGACCTCCACACCACTATCAATGCCATGGGTTCATTCCACTTCCCGCGTTACTTGTAATTTATAAATTGTATGACCCCGCCCGCTATTTCTACCACCATTATAACTTTGACCAACCCGCTGATCGCATTCAATTAACATTACCCTACTGACTAAGTAGTTAGACCTCTACACCACTCTCGCCGAGGGTTCATTCCACTTCCCTCGTTACTTGTAATCTGTAAATCGTAAGACCCCGCCCGCTATTTCTACCACCAACTCTAACTTTGACCTTCTTTCTGATCTTCTGATCGCATTTGACTAACATCACCCTTCTGACTAGTGATCCCGAGGACCATAGGCTTTTAGCCTCTTTTTGAAGCCTAGACTACTAATAAAGAGGCTTGGCAGGCTAAAAGCCTGTAAATGCTTTTAGTCCTTTAGGCTAGAGCTGTTGAACAGGCCGAGCCTAAAGGACTTTAAGTCTTTATAGGCTTTTAGTTCGATGTTGCTTTGGCGATATTTAAGTAAAATATAAATTTTCTTTTCTTTTTTCAATATTAATTAAAAATAAATCCATTATTCATAATTATTATGTCTTACTCAGGCTGATACTAAAAAAATAGCTTTCGCCTAAATATAAGCCTATTGCTCTCAAAAACCTACTGTCACAAGAAAGGCTTTTTAGGCTCATAGGCTTTTAAAAATGACATAGCCCTAGAAAAGGACCAATAGGCTTAAATTTAGGGCTAAAAGCCTATAGTCCTCGGGAACACTACTTCTGACTAAGTAGTTAGACCTCCACACCACTTTCGCCGAGGGTTCATTCCACTTCCCGCGTTACTTGTAATCTGTAAATCGTATGACTAACCCGCCCGCTATTTCCGCCGCCGACTCTAATTTTAACCCCGCACCCTCCGCGGAATAAAGTCGTCCACGAACAAATGCCGAGACTGCAGAAATTAATCTACCGAGTGTAGTCAATACACATACTTGAAGAATAGTAATCTTGTTTCTTTTTTTCATAAGGAGCAATACTGCTGTGCCGTGTAGTTTCGACCTAGAATAAGACTACTCCATTTCAAAGCGAATAAAAAAGTAAAATATTATTAGAAAAATGTAGACAATCCTTTTGAAGAGTATCTGATTCTCTAGCTGCAGAAGCATATTTTTTAAACGACGCGCCTTATCTATATTTTATTTACGTTGCGCAGGGCTCGTGCTGCATCCTTTTAATATTTTAGAAACCGACATCCGATTGCAGTGGTATCGAGACGGCGCAGTGCTTGACTGAATAGCTAGCATATTATTTTTTTACGGCGCGCCATTTCTGTAGTTTAATTAAGTTGTGCAGGGCTCGTGCTACATCCTTTTATTATTTTAGGATCTGACATCCCATTGGTATCGAGTTGGCGCTCGGTCATAGCGCCGACTGCTTCGTAATGCTTGATTGAACCATTGGTGAGCATCGTTTTTGTACGACACGCCATATCTGTACTTTATTTACGTTGTGCAGGGCTCGTGCTGCATCATTTTATTATTTTAGGATTGCAATGGTATAGCGACAGTGCAGGGTTTGTAGCACGTCGGCTTTCGTCAAGCATGACTGAATCAGTTGCGACAATGATATTATCAAACCATTCCTTAAAGAGTGACATAAGTTTTGAGATCAATTTAGAAAAAAAATCTGTTAGTTAGATTTGACTTGATTTGTCATTTGAAAACTAAAAAGCAGCAGTAAGATTTTGACAATAAATCCTCCATTTATCGAAGCCTTTAATCCAGCTGTGGACTAATATAGGCTGCATAGGAGAGAGAGAAAGAGAGAGAGACAGAGAAAAAGAGAATTTCACATACGTACATACATAATATCACATCTTTATCTCTAATGCGGCAGACAGAGCATTTTGGGTCTTGCGGACCCAAAATGCTCTGTCTTTACAGACTGTCTTAAGCAGAAGGTTTTTTTGTTTAGTTGAATAAAACCTTTATTGATCCACAAAAGAAAAATGTTCGCAATTGGCAGACTTAACGCCAAAAGCATTCTCTCCCAGTCAACCATAAGGCTAAACAGAGATTTAGTTGCGACGAAGAGAAATAGTAATTTCACGAATTCCTGTAAAATTCATCATCATCGTCAACTTTTAGAGACCCACTATTTATCATAAGCCTCCTTAATCTGCGTCATCTTGTTCTCAACTTGCAGTAAGGAGCTCGTTTCCCCGGTGGGACCATGCATTACTATTTTACGTCTGGCGAGATCTGGACTTTAGGCCAAGCCGGGCAAGTTTCTTGCCTGTTGCATACAATTTTTATTGAAGCAACAGATAACTTGCATGGTCTAACAACAAATAATTTGCATACATACATACATACATAATATCACGCCTATTTCCCACAGGGTAGGCAGAGACTATGGACCTCCACTTGCTACGATCCTGACAAACCTCTTTCGCCTTATCTACACGTACTTTTACTTATTTTGTAAGTATTCCGAATATGTAAATATTTTTTGGTGCAATAAAGTTTTTTGTATTGTATTGTATTGTGCACTCATCAATCTCTTCATACATGCCCTACGATTACGGGTACTTTTTACCTGTCCTTTTTTCAGGACGTCTGCAATCTGGTCTCAGAATGTTGCAAGTAAATTGAAAATGCAACTGGCAAAAAAATTGCGCCGTCTAAGTAGGCCTTCAGATTGGTGTCATAAGTTGCATAATACATCTCATCATCATCATCATTTCAGCCGCATAACGTCCACTGCTGGACATAGGCCTCTCCTCCCCCCTCCCTCCCTCTCAAGGATTTCCAAAAGGACCGATCTAGAGCGGCCTGCATCTAGCGCTTTCCAGCGACCTTGGTCAGGTCGTCTGACCACCATGTGGATGGGTGTCCTACGCTTCGCTTGCCAGTACACGGTCGCCGTTCGAGAACCTTTTTGCCCCATCGGCCATCGGTTATTAGTGCTATGTGTCCCGCCCACAGCCACTTCAATGAGCTAATCCGCTGGGCTATGTCAGTGACTTTTGTTCCTCTACGAATTTTGCTCATTTCTGATTCGATCACGTAGGGAAGCCTTTCTTGAGCCTTATGAGATCCATAGTAATTATCATCTCAATCCCCCTGAATAAAAAAGACGTGATATAAGTGTGAAGCTATTTTTTTACGGAAAATCTCAAAATACATACAAAGCAAATAAAATCCAAGTATTGATTCGGATTGGTTGATTGCATATGTTTATGCGATTCAGTGTTTACAATGTCGGCTCGTCCCTAGATTTAGAGATAATATTGTTAGAGGGGTTAACGCACCGCGGGTCCCTAACCTTGGGTGGTATTTAGCTGCGGCGCACACTGATATGGTAAAACGATCGAATTTAAACGTGAATTTAAACGTACAATGTCTATGCAAACATGCATAACAATGTTACCTTGCCAGCAGGGTGCAGACCCTAGAGAAAACGAGAAAACTTTTCACGAAGTCCCCAATCTGGACCGACGGCAGACTCAAATTCTCCTTTGATATTACAATATCTTGACGTTCTTCCTGGGAGCTGGAATACTCAGAGCTTGCACAAGCAGAAATAATCTCAGACCCAACAAAAAAGCCACTTGGATTCAATGAACTAGGTATGACCGATCTAACCAACATCTCCACGAGTGGAATTCCAGAATATCTCCAGAGTGACTGTGGAGCAGTTGACCAAACATTACAACATATCGCCAAAAATGTCCGCTCTCTGGAGGAGGATTTTAGGCCTAGATAAACGTAATAAAATTTAAAACTCAATATCATTCCTCAGGAAAGTTACAAGAACTTTCCTGATTTAGACGAAAATCAAGGCTATTTGTCAAAGTTGTCGTGGGTTGTCCCAACGTTAAAAAAATGATGGGCATTTCTTAATACCTACCTAATATTTAAAAATTCGAAGTCTACGTTTCATAATTAGGTATAACTTAATTAGGAGATATACGGAGAATGAATATCGTTGATTTTATCCAGGTTAGTAGATATTCTTATAGGAGTATGATTTCAGTCGCAGGATGCGTCTATTTTCATCAGTATGCGTGCTCCTCTCTCTCCCTTATCCTTGAAAAGTGACATTGAGCATTGACCTTGCATGCGTCGTAACATAGGATCCTTGCACCCATAAATTTGGCCTTAAATTAAAGTGACATTTTTATTACAGTCGGGAACGTGTTCATTATGAAATTGTAATTCTGAATTCGGGTTTGGATTTTAATTTTCGCTAAATTGTGATTTATCTGTAAAGAGTAAAGGGTGAAATAATTTTGCCGTTTATTTTCATAAAGCGTTTGAAAAGTCAACGAAAAAAAAATTAGGAATTCGGATTGGGTAGCCATTATAAGAAAAATCTTTTCAAATAGATTTCATAGAAAACATACAAAGCGATTCACTTACAAAAAAAGAGTATTTAAAACCTTTTAAATCAAACGTACACTTCATGTTAATTCGGTTAAATTAGTTTTTTTTGGTAGACATTTGCGTACATAATATTATTTTCAAAACAACGAGTTTTGGTAACAAAATATTACCGATATATCAGACAAAGTTTTGTAGATTTCAACAAAGTAAAATGTTGAATCAAACACGATATATGTTATGCTGGGTGGTAAGACATCTGAGCAACGTTGCAGTAAAACGCTGAATGCAGGCCACTTCCGATCGGTCGTTTTGGAAATCCTTGGGGGAGGCTTATGTCCAGCAGTGGACTTCCTGTGGCTGATATGATGATGATACACAATATTTAGTAACGAGACCATAAATCGTAGAGATACCTCCATATTGAGAGCCTACGAACTTTTTGTGCTGCTTTTAGCACGCATATATACACACATCACATCGCCAAAAACCTGTATGTACAGTCAAATACCAAGATACCTGACCAGGCCCTCTAATTATATCTTAAATTTTCTCCTAAATTAAAAATAATATTACCATGAAAATTTATATTCAGAAAGACTTTAATAAAAATCTGTCTGAATGTAAATTTTCATGTTAATATCATTATTAGTTTAAGAGAAAATTCAAGATATAAGTAGAGGGCTTGGTCTTGGTACCTGATTGTACACAAACGTCATTCGTGTATTTCCTTGTGTGTGAGTGTGTGTGCAGTTTATACAAATTATTTATTTATTTTATTTTACTACCTATTACGAAATAAATACAACAGAACATGACACAACATTTCGATGAACCATTGAGGTTTGTTAGTGAAATTAACGATAGCGACGAACAAAATATGTTCAAAGTTAGTAAAATTAAAAACGAATTGCAAAATACAAAACATTGATTGCTTACACAGAGTCCATTGCTTGCAGTTATACTGACCTGTTGTTTGTTCGTTAAAGCTACTATTTACTTTTCAAATCTGTACAAACGAGAAGTTTTCTTGATTGTGATAAATCTTGCTTATATTTATTTATTTACCAATTTATGTACACGGAAAATGTATACAGAGAATACATCAAATAAAAGTTGTACAAAGGCACTACTTAGAGATCTCTTCCAATAGACCTGTGAAAGGAGATGTTTATGTAAGAGAGGCATACAGGCGTGTTTATACATTCAATGAAGGAGGAAGAAAATTAAAATGACTTAAAACCAGTATCACCGTTTTCCGAAATTCATTTTGTCCAATGAATCATCCGCCGACTTACCATTTCGCATTTCGACACCTGGCCGACAGTACGTTTTGTATCCGTACGATTATCCGACACAAAATGTCGATCTCCGACACCAGACCTACAGAAATACCTTTAATTTTTTTTTTGCAATAATCCTAGGGCTAGATAGATATTATTTAAAACTAAACCTTTTATTTTTTCTCAAAAAATTCATCAATTTTTGTACGTTTTTTTAAGTATTTAATTAAATGAAACAGAAACATAAAAAAATCAAAACGTACAATGCTATTTATAGTATCAGTAGTTGTAATATACCAATATTTTCCTTATTTCATAAAGAGGGGTAAATCAGTTACAATATAACCCCAAACAATACTTGCTCTTTGACATCAGGGAAAGAAATAGAGTGAAGGACGAAGGAGCTAGGCCCAGCGCCTAGTAACACACTAAATGTGATTTTTTGGTCTTATCTTACGGCCCTACGCTCTATCTACCCCATCAGGGATAAACGTATCTGTTCGCTTTGCAGTCGACTTGTTGGAGTAATGGAAAGTAGTCCGTCTGCAAAGCCTCCACATAGTTTTTCTAGCTAAAGTTAATGATCTGCCTCAGCAAGGGCATTTAAGAGATATTTGCTGTCGCGGCAAAAATAACGTGCAACGTGCATGTTTCTAACAAAATAAAATATATTTAATATCTGAACAATAGACAATGTTGGTAGACAATCCTTTAAGCGTTAATTTTACCTATTGCTTTGTACAATTTGTATATGATGAACAATAAAGATTAAATAAATAAATGAATAAACACTTAATACTTAAATTCAATAACTCCAAATTGAACACATAATTATTATGTAGGTACTCAGTGCATAGCGAAACCGTCGAGTCGCCCGCCACTCCTCCTAACACTCGCCCTGAGGAGCTTTAACCGATCGAAACTAGTCGGCCTTTACCGACTACACTACGCGAGCGAAACCGTGTTCGAATACCCACTTATGTAGATTTGCCAGTTTTTCCAAGCTGGACTGGCAGAAAACTAAAAAACGTGCTTCTCTTTCCGCGCAGATCGTAAAAGCCAGTCGAGGGAATGAGCGGAAAATGCGAATCATTTTATACGGCTACTACTCATCACTCTTTGGATTCCCTTTTCCCATCTTTACTTACTTTTGCCATTCAGCACTGAAATTACTTACAAAAGACGGAAAGAAATTGTTTGCTCCAAAAACGTACAAACAAAACATGCCTTCTCCTCTAGATTTTTCCTATCCCTTGGCTTACTCCTTTACAGTAGACTTAATAATCAACTAGACTTGTATATCTGCACTCTTAGTGTGACTCAGAAAATACTCCAAGAAGCCCTCCTGAATATGTCGTATGAAGATACAGAGGAATTACTAGCAGTTTTATCATAAGTAGGTACACTTATTTATTTTACATTTTCCATTTATTTAACCTTTGTTTTACTTTCTTAATTGTTTATTGTGTATGTTTAGTGTAGCTTCTAAACGCCTGAAACACAGGGTGTTGATCATTCTAGCTCAGGCACCATTTATTTTTGTATTCCTTTATATAATGTGTGTGACTATAATGTTATATATTATCATTTAAGAAATTGAATAAAAAATATATTTATTTTTCCAGGGCCGTATGATGCAAAGGCTTGGTGGGGACCAAGGGATTTGGGTCTCACGGCTCTGATGTCCACTTCTTTCGGGATACAGACATGCACTGAGAAAAAAGAATGGTTGCTAAGGCTCTTTTTGATCTCGTGAAACCCTCACCATTTCTCTATCGGACTACGAGGCGCGGACAGGGGTTTCACCCCTTTGTCGTTGAAATACCTAATTTTCGAACTAAACGCTTTGACAATTCCTTTTTGGTTCGAGTAGCTAAGGTGTACAATGAACTGCCTGCGTCTATATTCCCAGAGAAGTACAGCCCCGGGACATTCAAAAGTAGATTGAATGGGTATCTTTTGGATAGGCATGCTTCATCCTAGTCTTCATCGTCGCTTTCCATCAGGTGAGATTGAGGACAAATGCCTAAACCAATATATTGTAAAAAAAAAAGAAATTTTGCTGCACGTTACCAAATTCGAAAGACTGCTAATTTCAGGGCTACTAGCAGTTAAAATGTGTTTTAAAAAACTACATGGTTCTGCTAATTAAAACAAAAGTTTGGTATCTACTAACCAAATCATAAGTAGCAAAACTAGTTTAGCTATTGGTTTTTCTCAGTGTGATAATATATCATTCTATATATCTGTATTTACGATGTCTTGTTTCCGTAGCTTAGGATTAAATGTTCTTTATATAATAAAATATAATACCTATGACTTTTTATGTATATAAGTTGAAAAGAGCTTCAAGTATATTGAATTAATGAGCTAAGGCAAAGCGGATTAACATAAAACCTTTGTTACAACATTAATACTGTAATAAGTATAACATTACGCGTATTAATGTATTAATAGCTGCAAATGCAAATAAGTCCATTGTATGATGTTGATCGTGAATCGTGATACCGTGTTTATCGGTGGAATTTGTTTACGTGATGTTTATGTGTGGATGGTCGGACGCCCTTAGCTGTCGTAGGGCGTTCAACTGGGCGGTTGAAAAATCTGCCTACGACCGCACAGGTATGGCGCTTCATACAAATAAATAAATATATACGGACAAATTACACTGATTGAGCTAGCCCCAAAGTAAATTCGAGACTTGTGTTATGAAATACTAACCCAAAGTTACTATATTTTATAACAAATAAATACATAGATAAACTCCCAAGTCCCAGGACAATTTGAAAAAGGCCATTTTCCAACTTGCCCTGACCGGGAAACCCGGAACATCTGGGTGGCGGACTAGCATGTATCATACAAGCCGAGTTACATTTATGCCTACCACTACTACAAAAGAGTTTTCGTGATCCGAAGATCGTGGATTCGAATCCCCCTTTGTGTAAAGTGGTTTCCAGTCTGTTTAGGATATTGCAGGCTTGAATTACCTGATTATCCGAAAAGATAGATGATTCCGTGTATCGGAAGGCACGTATAAACTGTGGGTCCTGAACAGAGATCGGAATAACGGGTGCTATTTGCTATCAAAAGAATGGATATGACAGTATAATCCATAAATAAAACAGTCATAATTATGTGATTTCAGGATATATTTTAATCGAAAAAGAAATTACTTATCCCGAAATCACATTATTATGATTGTTTTATTTACTTAGTATCCAATTAGATTCTCGAGAAATCCCGGAACTTTAAGTCATATCCATACTTTTGATAGCAATAGCACCCGTGATTCCTATCTCTGGTCCTGAACGACATCTAGTGCTTCCTTAAACATATCCAAGTATTAGTTTTTGGTTTTGGTACTCTTTGAATTGCGGAGGTCAGACGGCAGTGGCTCTCAGATAATCAAGTGATTCAAGCCTGCAATATCCTAACTACACTGAAAACAACTTTTCACAAAGTATGCTTCCCAGTGGGATTCAAACCTACGACCGGGTCACAAGGCGAACGCCTTGACCACTCGACCATGAAGGCAGTCTGTATGAAGCAAACCTTAACAGCAATAATATTTTTATAGTATGCAACATGTTATTTTTCTCAAGAAAAAAAAAACAAATATGCAGTGCAATGCAAACAAAAGGTAATTAAGTTAATACCTTTCAGACAAACAGACAGACGTAAGGTAAACATGTACGAAGGATTTCTTCATATTTATGTAAATATTAATAAAATCACACTGTAATCATATTTTTTTCCTTTTATAACAAAAGATTAATATTTGTACCTACTAACTTTAAATAATGGTATGATTAATAAGATTTACAGAATTTATTGGTAGCCTATACTAGCGTACAGCCTAGTATAGACACTTCCAACGGTAACCCATGGATATCATAGAAGATATGATGAATCAGATAAATATACATAAAAAAACAGCGGCGAAACGCATAACCCACCTTTTCATCCGCGACTTCGTCCGCGTATATTACCGGCAGCGCATTTACCGCCAGGAGTACTCTTGCGAAGTTCCGAATAAAATGACCTTACTATCCATATAAACTTTGGACCCCCGTTTTACCACGCTATGGGGTGAGTTTTGAAAATCTTTTCTTAGTGCACTTCTAGACCTTATAAGGAACCTATGTGCCGGCGTTTCTAGACCTAGCGGTTTGGGCTGTGCGATATGTATGTCAGTCAGTTTCTTTTTTTATATATTTAGATTACACATATAGGTACACACAGAACATCATGCCTGTTTTCCACAAGGATAGGTATAGATAGAGACTTCGGACTTGCTGTGATCCTAACAAACCTCTTTTCCTTCTTTACTTAAAGACTATAAAAATCTAATTACACTTGTAATAAACCATTACCCGCATTCCCCAAATTATATAATTACCCAAATAGCGAGGCCGCCTTATCAGCCCCCTATCAATGTAGGTCAACGTGTTAAGGCAATGTTTGTGCTCGAAATGCATCGCAAATACTACATGACCGACTTTTTATCGTTTACTCTGCGACCTGCTGGTTCCTTGTTTGTGTACGGTGACCTTTAAAAAATTGTTTGCCACTAAAGATCGCGGTTTTCTCACAGATCTTCGTACTTATCATGCAAATAAATACAGGCACATTGGTAACCTCGTCAAATCACCTAGGTTAGTTAGCGGACCCCGGGCTCTGAAGCGTTACCGCTGAGGAGGCGACCGGGAACACGGGAGGATGATGATGATGGCATTCAGATACTTTATCACATTTTTTCCCTAACGGAGCAGACAATGAATTTTGGTCTTGCGGCTCTAAGCAGACAGACTCATCATGCTACTTGTAGCGTAATGGTGGGTGCGAAGGTGGAAAATGAAATCAAAATTTGGTGAAAAGTGACTTTGTGGCTAATTGAAAATCAAATTATACAAATAAAATTGAAGTTATGTCAGATGCCTTAGGGCAGCCTGAAAAATCGGACACTTACACACACGAAAAACAAGACAAACAAATAAATAAATAAATATATAGGGACAAATAACACAGATTGAGCTAGCCCCAAAGTAAGTTCGAGACTTGTGTTATGGAATACTAACCCAACGATACTATATTTTATAACAAATACTCGTTACATAAATAGTTAAATCTATAACCCAGGACAATTTAAAAAAGACAAAATTTAAAATTACCCTCCATTGGCATCATAATTTGTATACTGTAAAAATCTTGAAAAAAATATTAGAATCATTTAGGCTAAGTAACATTTTGGACTACTTGCATTTGTATTTATTAAAATCTTTATTGACCACAATGATAAAAAAGGTGAACTTGATGCTTAGCATTCTCTACCAGTCAACCTGTAGAAGACCAGGAAATTTTTTATACAATCTGCTATTTAGACCACTTGCAGCAGCAGACTAAATAACATAGGGGACCGCTATAAAGTTAAAATAATATTTGAGACTACAACTGTATGAACTCCTAGTAGGTAGGTAGCCACGGACTAGCTGGGGCAGTTGTAGCTCCTACATGAAGAGGTAGGTAAGGTACGTAGTGGAGAGCTTGAGAGAAACAGCACAGAGTTATTTTTTGTTTATTATGACTTTATAGTACTGATAAATATAAATTTACAATACTGATATAGATGTAATCACCTCGAGAGATGGTAGTGCAATCATGAGAAATGATAAGGAAGGAAACTAAAATTTAAAAATTGAATTTGAAAATGAGATTATTTTTTAGAAAGGTGGACAGTGTGAAATGGAGAAAAGAGATAAACGGGAACATAAAGCATGAGGTTTATTGTAACATCGTTACACAACTTAGACGAGTCGCTATTTAAACGAGTTCCAAGTTGCGTTTTAGGCGAGTTTTTACAAAGACTATTTGCATTAAGACCATTCAATATTAACTCAATCTTACTATATTGTTTTTTTACAAGATTTTATTTAGTTTCACCTGTCCCGTTGTCTGTCGGTCTGTCTGTCTGTAATCAAATCTTGCAAGTTAAATTTGACCCACTTCCTGGTTTCCAATTGAGCTGAAATTTTGCACGCATACGTATATTGCGTGACAACGCAATATTATTATTACATGGAGCTGATCTGATGATGGAGCCGGAAGGTGGCCATAGGAACTCTGTAATGAAACGACGCAACCCCATCGAGTATGGGTTCGTTTGATTCATGTTTGTTTTATGACACTCAAAATATACCTATGAAGAAAAAAATACCTAATTAAAACTAAGTAAACTAAAATACTTCAATTAAAACTAAATAAAATAAAATAATTAGATAATAAAAACTTATATTAAATTATATAAAAATGGAGGCCAAATCGCTGCCGTCACAGGGCAAAGGACCCGAGAGACTGGCGGCATTTCCGCGTTGGATAGCAATACTTAGACGCTGTCCGAAATGCGCGACGGTCTTGAGTCCCCCAAAACGTCGATCAGGCAAGTTTGTTTTAAAAATATATATTTTCTAATAATGACTTGTTATTGTAGTCTGTTTACATAAGTTATTCATTGCCCTAGTGCTTGGTTCCTTGTTTACGTTCTTATCACCGCGGTTGTGACATTGTGACAGTGTGTCGATGTCACGTGAATGTCAGCGTTTCCAAAGCAAGATTACACTGTCAGTTACCTAGTTTTATGGATCAACAAAAGCTTATGATGTTTTTCAAGGTTTTATCATTGTGTTTGTCTGTCTGGTCGAGGAACTTAGTAGGCGACGCTATCGCAGATGCTATAGCGCAATGGCTGGACTTAGGCTGGCAAATCTGGCAAACTATTTGCTGATCTTTAGAGATGTGCCGATTATGACTTTTGCTGACTAGCCGACTAGCCAATTAGTGGGTTGTAAAGAGGCCGACTAGTCGACCGACTATTCGGCCAAGCCGATCACGGTTTCGGGGATTTCCGTAACGCTCCGTTAACAGCTGATTTGCGCGCAAGTCTCGTTTACTTCGCAATTTATTGTTTTCTTTACAAGCAAGTTATTTTAGAAACTGATTACCAAAGGAAAAGTTGCTTTGATTTACATTTCATAATGTGTAAGGTTTAGGTTTAAAGAACTTTATTCTCATAAGAAATTTACATTTCACTTACAATGAGATATAAAATATATAAAGGTAGTTACAAGTACAAACTAAAAATTAAGTGCTGGTCGCGATGTGTAGTTTCAGTTTTTTCTTAAATACATTCATGCTCTCACACGTAAGACTTATTATAAAATAAAAATATTGATAAATTATCAATGAATGAAATTAATGTACCCATGGGCGTAGCCACAGTGGGGCACGGTGGGGCGCTTGCCCCACCCTGGCTCAGACCTTTAAGTTACCGAACCAAACCTAAAAATTAAATTATCTAGGTACTTACTACAATACTTAATATTCGTAAGAAAGTTCACACTCGACATTTTATATGTAAAAATTAACTGGGGTAAGCGGCGGACCGTGTAGTTTGCTAGTTACATATTATTTCAGATTGCTGCCCCACCCTGAGCCCATGGCTGGCTACGCTTATGAATGTACCTAATTACTTCTACATGTTATTATGTACATATTATTGAGAAATACATATACAATAAGAAGCCGGATAGTCGGCGCTCCATGCCGAATATTCGCCGACTAGTCGCCGACTACGATAGTGGCCGGATAGTCGGCTTTACCGACTAGTCGTCGTCGTCGAACTAGTGATCTTATATAAATAGCTGGTTTAGAAATGATCCAATTTTGACCGATTCTTGCAATATATTTTGTAATATTTCTTTTTTCACAAATCATAGCTTTTTTGTTCTTACGGCCCTGGGCTTTGTCTACCCCGTCAGGGATAAAGACGTGGAAATGTATCTGTATAAGTATATACAAATCGTAGTAGTCACGTGATATCGTCACTGTGAAAAATGAACATATTGTTCAAAATAATGGGCTGAATCACCCTTTGAAATATTTGTACTTAATAAAAATTGTATATCTACCTACTTCCTTTCTACAATAAAAATACACGCGTTAGTAGGCAATTTACTTGAAACAATAAAGGCTCGCTGATAAGGTCCGAGGTTGTTAGTACAGGGACAAAGCAATGTCAACGTCGTTATTGTACTTACATGGATAACAGTAATTTATTTAATATTTTACAGAAAAAAATACGTTTATTTACCGAGGTTAAATAATGATAATGAAATTCATTTGTTTGTACAAAAATGAAATAAAGATAAGTTTTCTTGGAAATATTACATTTTTTGTACAAACCAAAGTACTGAGGTCCATCGACCACCTTCCGTCTCTGACCAGACCCTAGATATTGTCTACCAAAAAGTGTTTGTCAAGGCAAATCAAACGAGTCCTACTCAATGGGGTAATGGTTTTATAAATAAATAAACAAATAAATATATAGGGACAAATCACACTGATTGAGCTAGCCCCAAAGTAAGTTCGAGACTTGTGTTATGGGATACTAACTCAACGATACTATATTTTATAACAAATACATATATAGATAAACATCCAAGACCCAGAACAATTTGAAAAAGGCCATTTTCCAACTTGCCCTGACCGGGGATCGAACCCAGGACCTCTGGGTGGCGGACTAGCGTAGTGACCACTACGCCATGGAAGTCGCCAGATATTATAACTTAGTTCTGTCGAATTTCTTTCAGCTCCATCATCAGAACAGCTCATTAACTCCATAATATTATATTGTCATCCGACTTACACAAACATGCAAAATTTCAGCGCAATCGGTTGAGGATAACTAGTTGAAAATTGGGTTGCAAGATTTGACCTAAACAAAACTACATACATAATATAAATACCAAATACATAAATAAATGTTTGTATAAGGCCAAATCACACAGATTGAGCTAGCCCCAAAGTAAGTTCGAGACTCTTATTATGAGATACTAACTAAACGATACTATATTTTTTATGAAATACATATATAGGTAGATAAACATTCAAGACTCAGGGTAAACGGGAAAAGATTTTCCATCTTGACCTGACTGGGGACCGAACCCGGGAGCCCCAGTATGACTGCCTGGCATTATGACCACTAGGCCACAGAGGTCGTCAAACATACTGATATATTGCAAGTTAACTAAGCTTGTAATTTACAAGTGCGATTATTCTTCTTTTTACAAGTTGTAAAAAGAAGAAAAATCTCAATTTCATTATGGGGATCTAGCGAATCATCGACAAAAGAGACCTTTCAGGTGTCTTTAATTTTTGGGCTCTTCTGTTGAATATGGTATGGTTTAGTATAGTATGGCATGGTATGGTATCCCTTTAGTTATATCATCGCTGTTGGCTAAGTGGCTTAGGCACCGGTTGTGCGTTTGCAAAGCATGATATCGATCCTCATTAGACGCGACTTGTACCTTCTATTTGTACTCAAGTACGGTCATTATGAACTACCGTCACTTGCTTCCCGTCAAAGAAAACTTCATGTAGAAACCTGCATACCTCTTAACTAGTGTTTAAAAATAACTTGACAATTATTATGTCAGATGCGTTCAGGCAGCTCAAAATTTTTGACACCAGTTTTGGCGGCGCTCATTGGTTATTCCGCTCCTCCCGCTACCCCGTCAGTCACAAGCGTAGCGTGTGTGCGGGGTATTTCATGGCTGCCCCGCACCTCATTCCCTCAGATCCCCGGATAAGAGCACCTTAGGGTTGGGACTAATTTGTCAGCACGGAACAGCACTTTTCTATGCTGCTATCCTTTTCTGACGCGCAGAACCGTCATTTGCTAGAGCGAGAAAGGGCGACGGCACTGATGCGCTCATTGCTCTCTCTCACTCTAGCAAATGACGGTTCTGGGGGACAGAAATAGATAGCTGCATGCGAAAGTTCTATTTCGCGCTGATAGATGTGTCCTACCCAACCCTTATTCTCGACGAGAAGAATATCATGAGGAACGATCGAAGAAAGCAGGTGGAATAAAAGCAAGAATAGGGACCGTGCATAACGCTGGTAATAGTTGCATCACACAGATATCGTAATGGCGTTTGAGATGCAGTGCGCAAGGTCAGTGCATATCATGACAGCTGACAGCCCATCCATCATCTTTACCTAGAGAGCAGGGAGTTTACACCAAGTGCAGTTCATTTAGTCTTCCTTGGATCCCTTAGGGGTATAACAGACAAGCGACATGCCTGCGACAGTAAGCAACGATCGCCGACAGTCGCCGTCTGCCTGCCGTTGACTCTGACCTGCGCGGGAGAAACAAATGGTACATTTTACGTTTAATTCTTTGTTTGTTGACTTTGAGCGGATGTTGTTATATCTGCATTTTTTTGTGACTCCTGGTTTAGCCAAGAAGACTAGTAAAAGATTAGGTTAGCTCTGTGGGGTCTCACCGTCTCAGCTTAGTTAGGTGAGCCTAGCTTTAAGAAAAAAAAAGGGGATTAAAGTGTATTAGATATTGTAAAATGACAACCGTGGGGAAGGGCTATAATATTTCCACTGATGATTCGGCATCGTCTTGCAGTAGAAGTTTGCACATTGAAAAATTATGTTCAGGTATGTTCCGTGACTTGGCTCCGGTTTCTACAAAGTGTCTCCTCAATTTATTGTTCTGATTAATTGATTTACGATCATTACGAGAATATTGCTTTGTGATTGATGCTTTGTGACGATACACAGACATAACAACTCAATGATTGTAATTATATTAATGGAAAAATATTGTGTCGTTCCGATTGTGTTCTACTTTTTCGCACCAGCAAGCGGAGGACATCCACCTATGCTTGTCAGACGACCTGCTCAAGATCGCAGAAAGAATCGCAATCTCTACTGGTCATTTTGGAAATTATTGGCTAAAATAAATTAATAAATATATACAGACGAATCACACAGATTGAGCTAGCCTCAAAAAAGTTCGGGACTTATGTTCTGGGATGCTAACTCAACGATGCTACATATTATAACAAATACATATATAGATAAACATCCAAGACCCCGGTCAATATGAAAAAAATAATTTTCCTTCTTGACCTGACCGGGGATCGAACCGGGACCTCCAGTATGACAGCGTGGCATGATGACCACTAGGTCCCAGAGGTCGTCTAATGATCATGGACTAAGTATTCCTCTCCGTTAGTGTGGCTTTTGCTTCAGCGGCATAACTAGGAGCTGCATGTCACGGAGATGCAAATGTTGCGCTGCGGAGTTTCGTCGGAGAGACTGCGACACTCTCCGCGGCCGGTATCCGCCGCAGACTTCATGTCCGCGACATAGCAGACAAACTGAAAGAGTCGCCTATGCTGGCACGGTCATGTCTTGCGGAAACCGGCAAGTTATGTGGGAAAAAAAGCGTGCTGTCTTCGCCAGGCCCCGACTGAGGTAGACCCAAGACGGATCAATCAAGGATCAGTCAATGATGATGTGTGCCAATGGTTTTGGATGCTCGAAATTATGCACCAAGGATGAAGGATGCTAGTAAAATTGTGGTTCCATGGAAGACCAGGGTTGTTGTTTGTCTTAATTGACAATCAGCAACTTTACGGAGTGGATATCACTTTCAGTGATAAAATGTATTTTAGTTTTATTAAGATTTTTTGCGATGTTATAAAACACAGAATAAAGATTTTTTGAACAAGGGAGCAGCGAAGCGAGCAAACCTTTTCCAAATCTAATTGAATAATCCTGCGTTTTTATGTTTTTGAGTATGTAAGTTCGTTCGAAGATAACACGATTATTTTGATCGAAACCTCATAACATTTTGTTAGCGTGTAAATGTAATCAATAATTTTTTTTTAAAACATGAGCTATATTGCTCAAGGATGTGCTATTATGAGGCTCGCGAGTTTAGAATTCGGGGGAGGTTTATTCTATTCTAGATCGTCCGAAGTGACAAATTACTGGAAAAAAAAAACATGAAAAACAACTGCGAAGATCCTTGCTCCAATTCCGTTTCGTAAGTCGCAATACGGACAGACAGGCAAACACACGTATCTTGTTGTCAAACGATTACAGTGTCCATAAAACCTTTATTTTCCGAGTGACCTCACGCTGTCTGTTTGCAAGCTGCAGTTTCTTTTGTGTCGCAAATCGTGCAATGTTTTTCTTATGCTATATGTACTGACCAGACGTCTTGGGGCAAACACCTAGGCTTAAAGCCCGGTTTACATATTGACAAGTGACAAGTGCGAGTGACAAGTGGCAAGTCAACACTGACAAGTGACAAGTAGGTGTTCAAACGCACTGACAAGTGGATATGCAGTACTGCTACTCCTACCGATTAGTGATAAGGTCGTCATTTGCGCATTTCCGAGTTTTTAAGATAATTATGTCCTGTATTATTTTATTTTGTGCAATAAAGGCCGCCTGGTTAACAATACAATTGTATCCTTATTGTATCCTTTCGCCAATACTTGGTTGACTGGAAGAGATCCCATTATGGGATAAGTCCACCTTTGTACTAGAGTATATGGTTTGTAACTATTCTTATAATTGTAAACTGTTTATGTACAATAAAGATATACAACAACAACAACAACAACAATACAATATACCCGTATTGTATTGTTAACCAGGCTTAAGAGCG
Source organism: Acrobasis suavella (assembly GCA_943193695.1). Lineage (NCBI taxonomy): Eukaryota > Metazoa > Arthropoda > Insecta > Lepidoptera > Pyralidae > Acrobasis > Acrobasis suavella. The sequence continues at coordinate 9,646,490 of OW971952.1, read as the reverse complement.
GCCTTCCCGTCTAAATTTTCATACAAACGCTCATACGTGATTATGGCGTTGTAACTGATCTTTCTTGAAATCTTTTAACTCACAGATATCTTGTGCGCTATTTCTAGTTTCTATAGAAATAAAAAATTAAAATTTGGAAAAATAAATTTAGTCCAAAAATCTGCTTTGTTGCACAAATTTTACTTGAACTTCGACCGGTCATAAAGTACTCATAAATTGTAAGGGTAAAAAAATATTTCGATATAAATCTCGCAAATAATATGAAAATTTTTATAGAAAAAATATTTTTTTCACACACTTGTAAAGCTTACTTAAAAACACGTATCCTGGAAGTTTCATAAAATTTCGTTCAATGGATAGTTAATAGTAATACTAATTTCATTCAATAGAGTGCAGACCGAGCCCTCAGGCGCCATCTCTCTGTTTTTGCTTTGCCTCTTTTCTAGCATGGTCTTGGATGAAATAACAAGTTTTTCAAACTACGCTCGCATTGACGATAGAAAGACCAGGAAGGGCCGCCTTAAGAGCGGCCTTCCCGTCTTACTTTTCATACAAACGCTCGTACGTGATTATGGCGTTCTATCTGATCTTTCTTGAATTTTTTTGAACTCGCATGTATCTTGTGCGATATTTCTAGGTTTCTATCCAAGTAAAAAATTTTTAGAAGAATAAAATCAGTATAAGCCTTCAAAAATCTGCTTTTCTGCCCAAATTTAACTAAACTTTGACCATTCATAGAGTACTCATAAATTGTAAAGATAAAGAAAATATTTCGATACAAACCTCGCAAATGTAATGAAAATTTTTAACACAAAACATTTATTTCTCACACTTGTAAGGCTTACTGATAAACACGTATCACCTGGAACAAGTTTTATAAAATTATCGTTCCCTGTGAATAGTTAATATTCGTTAAATGGATAGTTAATAATAATACTAATTTCATTCAACAGCACGCAAACCTTGCCCTTAGGCGCTATCTCTCTCTTTTTGGTTTGCCTCTTTTTCTAGCATTGCCCTGGATGAAACAACAAGCTTTTTAAACTATGCGCGCGTTGACGTCAGAGCGATCGGGAAGGGCCGCCTTAAGTTGTCGGCATCAGAAGATTCTATAGATTCAAGATTCAAATGTTTATTCAGTAATTAGACCTTTACAGGCACTTTTACACGTCAATAAGTATAATTTACGTTATATGTAAAGTATATTAAAATTTAATTTATTTTTAAAGAAAAGCTACCGATACCAGCCGCCGAAAGAAACATCATTTTCACAGTATTGGTCGCCAACTCGCCAGAAGGGCTTTGTCATATTATTATTATTGTCTTTTAATTAATAAATACTAATAAAATAATACAATGTTGACACATTATAACAAGTAATCCTTGCGAACAAGTAAACAAACATAAATTGCGTAATAAAAAATAAAAAAAATATTAAGTAGTCAAAAAAGTGAAGCCGAGCTGACCAGTCCTGACGCATTATTCAATAAAACTTTTTTAACATGTATTTAAAATTTTGCCATTGGTAGGTTAACGATCGCTTCGGGAAGTTTATTAAGAGTGACTTTCTAGTTTTAGCAAGTCGAAATTTAGGCGTATGAAGCTGATTTTTGTTGCGCGTATTATAACTGTGAACATCACTATTTTTCTTAAATTATTCAACCTAGATTTAACAAATAGAAGATTGTCGTAAATAAATTGAGATGTCACAGTAAGAATATTTATAGATTTAAATAACTCTTTTAAGAAATCGCGTGATTTTAGTCCGTAGATCGACCGAATTGCTCTCTTTTGTAGCACAGAGATAACATGTATGTTAGCCGCTTTACCCCATAAGAGCAAGCCATATGACATTATGCTGTGAAAATAACTAAAGTATACTAGCCTAGTAGTTTCAACGTTAGTACACCGTCTGACCCTCCTCACAGCATATGCTGCCGAACTAAGTTTCTTGGCAGTGGCCTCAATATGTTTATCCCATTTTAAGTTCCAGTCTACAGTTATGCCTAAAATTTGGTGTTGGGTACCCATTCTACAACTTGGCCATTAAGCATAGTAATGCTTTTCAGCTGACATCAAAAAGAATTCGATTTGTATATGTGATTCTTTTCGAAATAATTTATTTAACATTTATATATTATAAAATTTTGCTCTGCTTGTATTATTTTTTTGGATATAATTTGTTTTCCTTTTAACCGACTTCAAGAAAGGAGGAGGTTATTAATTCGTCTGTATCTCATTTTCTTGTACCTATGTATGTTACGCGATATCTTCGCAAATTGTAAACGGATTTTGATTACTTTTCTATTGCAAAGCAATATGATGAAGAGCTTTGGAGATATGAAAGACACTCCGCAACTTCTGAAGCTAGTTTTTTTTTAACAATTTCTTGTATTATTTATAATTAAGGGGATTCTAAACAAAAAATGTACTTTTACTTGTGAAGTCTACATGCATTTAAAATTTTCTTGTAATCCCATATCTTTAGTTTTTTTTTTTTCATACAAACAATCGACAACGGTTTTTCTAAAGAAAAAATATAAAAGTCTCTGTCCCGATTTTCTTTAAGAAATTGTATGTGTTACAATAATTTCGCTGTAATTTATGTGTTACTGTATAAAAATACAATCTCGACGTCCCAGTTCAAGGATGCATATGTCGAGCCAAAAATGTCCTTTTTCTTGTATAAGAGGAAATACAGCAATAACAACTCGTGAGTCCGTTCCAAATCATGTTTTCGAGCCAAAATCGTCACTAAAGCAATGCATTAACACGTCAAAAAACTTTTAATTGAAACCCAACACGAATTCAGCCAAAACCACGTTGAGATAATAAACAGGGCTCTGAACTGCAGTAATATTTCGGATGGGCTCGTAAATTTTATCGAGACAACCTTGCGACCTTGTGAAGAAGCATTTTTGTGGCTGTATAATGAAAAAGCTTTAAAGTTGTTTGTTTTTCGTGTGTGTAAGTGGCCAACAATGTCAGATTTTTCAAGCTGAATCAGACATAGCTTGACGACTGCCTTCACTACTTGTATATTCTTACCCTTATATTCATAAAAAATACACTTGTTTGCTAAACCTGTTTTAGTTAAAACATATTTTGTCCCTTTTCGTCTTTTCAATATTTTACATAGTGAGAACGAGACAAAACACATTATAACTAAAAGAGGTTTAGGAAACGTTTGTTAACTTTTATGAATATGTGGCTAAATCTATGACTGCCTTACAATGATGACAATTGAGACCAATGGCTTATACGTGCCTTCCGAAACACGGTGGAGCTCTAGAAATTTGTATGCCACTTTTGGTCACCCATCCAATTGCGAACCAAGCTCGGTGTCCCTTTACTTGCGAAAGCGCTGGTAATGCGATTTCCCGCCGGACCATCCATCGAGCATGAAAAAATATTATAATCTTTATTTAACTTGCAATATGTATTTGTATGTAAGTTGTTGGTTTCTTCAAACCATTTCTCAACCAATAGCTGGTGTGACAACCAATCAGCTTGAGCTGAATTTTTTTGATAGAAAACATCTGATGTTTTTAGTCATTTGTATTTTTTTGTTTACCTATTTAGTCCCATTGTTGGGTCTCTGCTGTTTTCTTCGTATTGTCTCTTTCCCATATAAGTCTCATCCATTCTTTTTTTATTCACGTGTAACGGAGAGGGGGTATCAAATCGAAAGGGAGTAAACAGAATAATCAATGTGAACAACTTTTACTATGGGACCATCCCTGAATACGTAAAAAGAATCTACTTTTTTACATTTTGTATAAGTTCCCCTAAAAGGTGTATTCGAATTAAATGCAAAACAATTTAACATTTTTTTTAGTTATTCAGCTTAACCAGCATGAACTCTCCCGCTGTCTTATTCAAGAGTAGAGTTTAGATCTCCAGTACAATTCCACAAAACGGTCGAGCAGAAAAAGCGCAAAAAGCGTAAAAAGCACAAGCGGCCCTTCTGGAAACGGTAACCGACCTACCTCACCACAGCACACAAGCACGCTGCGCGCGAGTGTGGACCGGGTATTTCGAGACGGCGTACTGCGCGCAGAAAAATCTCAAATGATCTCTTTTAAGATAAGTAGTGCCTTTGAACAACATTTATTTGATGTATTCTCTGAATAAATTTTCCGTGTACATAAATTGGTATAAAATACAAAGTGTTTTATTATTTTTAACACTTTCATGCTGGTCTGGAAGAAAATTAAAAATACTTTGAAAATACCAGCTTCTCTGCCTAGAAAATTTATAGACTGCGACTAACAACTCATAACTATTTTGATTACTTTTATTACCTTTTCACCCATCACGGTAAAAGTGGCCTTTGAGTCTCGCGGCCCTAGGCTCAAATCAGAAAGCTCCATTAATATCATAATATTAGACTTAATCGAAAAGTATTCAATTATATATGTGTATCATCATAATTAAGTCCAAAACATACTGCTTTAACTGTTTTCAGGGTTCCGTACACAAAAGTTAAAAACGGGACCCTATTACTAAGACTCCACTGTCCGTCCAGCCCGAATGTCTGTCTGTCACCAGGCTGTATCTCAATCATCCGTGACAGCTAGACAGTTGAAATTGTGGAGATGGTTTTTTTCTGTTGCTCCTATAACAAAAAATACTAAAAATAAAATAAAAAAATAATTTGGGCTCCCATACATCAAATGTAATTTTTTAATAGTTAATGGTACGGAACCCTTCCTTCGCGAGCCCGATTCGCACTTGGCCGGTTTTATTTATAGCTTTAAATAACAGCAAGTTCTTTTCTCTGCAATCCCTGACGTAACTTTTAAAGTAGTTTGACCATATTGTTCTAGGCTTTTTTCTATTATCAGTTGGAATCCAGTTAGTTAGAACGAAGGCCCATCTTTCCGATTGCATGCGGCAGACGTGAACAAAATGTAACTATACTGAGATATATATGTACTAAATAAAAATGGTGAGGACATCCACCTGCTAGTTACTTTCTATAGGTCCTTTGAAAGTGCTCATGCGCTTCATTATTTTTACAAATACCGAGTAAGCTGCAACTGATAGATACAGTCTCAGGGTACGGTTTACCACACTGCAATAGATGCACAAAGGTCAACGCACCCACGCATACATTTCAAGGGTAGCGTTCATGCTGACGGTACCGCCGTCCGCGCCATTGAGTTTCTTGATGCCATTAACCGAATAACCCATTGCACAAAGAACTGGCACTTTTCAAGGTGAACCCACACATGTGCAACGTGCATACGACGCGTGCACACAAATGCCAGTATGTGATTTAAAATAACACTTAAACAATTTGTGTGGAACTTTCTTTTATCCCATTTTTAACTTTACTGACAAGGAAATAAGGTTTTTGAAAGTGCATTTCTAATGCAGTCCAGACAAGAAGGGTGCATATGAGATCGCAGACAGAACACACTAGTGAAGTGCAGTCTGCCGGCACACATATGAAGCTTTGTGAATTTCGTATTCATTGACATTTTCCCCTTAAATTACACTAATTACTAAAATAAATTCACGATGATTTTGTTTACGTGATCCTTAATGTTGGTGTTCTTGTATAACGTAAACAAAAACAGTTTTAAAGTTGCGTGCAACAATGATGTCTGGCCCCACACATGCGTACGAGTATACACATACACACACGCACTAACGAAGATTTCAAGGAAAATACAAATTGGTTTTTATGCTAATACGAGGCACACATTGAAGCGTATGGATGGGCATGTCCTTACAGGGACGATCTTTGTGTGTGTTTGATGTAATAAGAATTATTTATACATATTGTTTTGTAATTTTTGCAGTTCCCTGATAAATACATTGTTATTATTGTTTATGCGTAACAATAACCTATTTATTACTAGTTCCATTGTGAGTTGTTATTCACCTCTAGGAAAAATAATAACTATTTGATTATATATCAATTAGCTTTAATGATCAATTAAGTTTATTTTAAATATATATTTATTTATACATTTATTATGGAATACACGTCATGAAAGGATAAGGGCGATAACCCATCAAATTATAGGTATTATTACCTTCATTCAGCCTTAATGTCATATTTGTTAATTAATATTTTATTATCAAGCGTTAAATATATTGAATTGAGTAGTAAAACTTTTTTAAGGTGATTTTATTATTTTCTATTCTTTGTAAGTTTTTAGAGTCAGTTTTATTGCTGCCATATGCATACAAAATCTGCACTCAGTTTTATATACTTGCTTGCTTTTCGTGTGTGTAAGTGGCTAACACTAGTGTCAGATTTTTCAAGCTGCCTAAAGGCATCTGACATAGCTTGACGACTGCCATACAATTATGACAGCCGGGACCAACGGCATATGTGCCATCCGAAGCACGGAGGAGCTCGAGAAATTTTCATGCCACTTGTGGTCACCAATCCAAATGCGGACCACGCCCGGTGTCGCTTTACTTGCGAAAGAGCTAGTAATGAGCACTCCTGCCGTAGCTATCTATACATATATACTATACAATGTGAAAAGGAAAAACATATATACATACCCGTAATAAATCGAACGCAAGAACTATTCTAGATCACTATATTATAATGAAACAGAAATAACAGTCAAAAAATAAAATAAACACGACTTTCCCATACAAATTCCCCGGGCTATTTATTTATTTAACTTTATTACAAAAATTGTAACAGGCGGACTTAAGGCCTAGGGCCTTTTCTACCAGTCAACCTACAGGTCATGCGGATAAAAGCTAATTTTGGACGACATGGTACATTTTAATTTAACTATAATTTAATTACTATCTTCAAGTTTTACCAAAAATACATTTAACGATAATTTTATTTATTTATATACTTATCTATATATTCATAAACATACATGGAAAAATACACATATATTGCATAAATTCATAAACCCTACATAGACTACATAAATATTTATGTAGGCTACACACTTTTGTATGGAAACACCGATTTTTTTTGTTTCTTTTCCTGTTATTTTAATTAAATTATACTTAAGGGATCTAGTAAAGCCCGTGATTGATTTATTACGGGTATATCCCTTCCACATTGTTTACAATAATATTGTGTCAAAAAAGATTTAACTTAAAAATTTTAAATTAAAGTAAACATTAATTTAATTATTTTTTTTCTACTAAAATATAATTACTATTTTCTGCCAACATCAACTTCTTAAATTGGTATATTACTTAAATTAACCAGTGATTTAAAATGGCAGTTTTTTTATGAATACAGCGATTTTACAATATGTAACAAAAACCATGTCTGGTCCTTAGAGGAGCAACTTAGATCGTCAATATGAACAACTTTTCCTATGGGACCAATGTTTGAAACTCAAAGAAAAAATAGACATTTTCATATAAATTGCCGGGCCGGCTGAACAGTTTTGTATGAAAATAACGATTTTTTTTAGTTTCATGCGTTGGTCCTATAGGAAAACGGTCTGAGTTGCTCCTACATGGATCGGACAGGGTTTTTATTACATATTGTATTGTATATAATAGGGGATTCTAGGATATACCAATTCAATTATGTTAAAACTGATAAACTTTTTTGATTAAAACTAACGTTAGACTCAGATGTTATTAGCATAAATACTTAAATGAGTCAGTGTGTAGCGAGGCAATTTCGTGTTCACGCGTCCTCCAGTCGCATTTGCCCTGACAGTAGCTGACTCTATACGTGAGTTCATGCTCATAAAGCTGATAGACTTTTGAAGTTAGTCCTACCAGAAGGCCTAACGCGACTTTTTGTTAATAATGGTCACGACCTCCGTGGCGTAGTGGTTTCAATGCTAGTCTGCCACCCTAAGGTCCAGGGTTCGATGCCCGGTTAGGGCAAATTGGAAAATGGCCTTTTGCAAATTGTCCTGGGTCTTGGATGTTTATCTATATGTATAAATATATTTGTTATAAAATATAGTATCGTTGAGTTAAGTATCCCATAACACAAGTCTCGAACTTACTTTGGGGCTAGTTCAATCAGTGTTATTTGTCCCTATATAATTATTTATTTATATATTTATTTAATGGTGTAATAAAAAAAATAGCAAAAATCCATACCAGTGGACACTGGACAATTGTGTTATTCCTTTCTCATCTAAAGTCACTAATTTGGGTATCATCTTCGATCAAACATTGTCTTGGACTCCTCAAGTGAATGAAATAAGTCGTAAAATGTTTGTTACTCTACATTTCTTGAGATGCATGCAATACTTTCTCCCGTATAGAACTAAAATACTTTTGGCTCAATCTCTCCTTATCCCTATCCTAGATTATGCAGATATTGCTTATTTAGATCTTACTCAGTGTTTATTTGATAGGCTTGAACGATTGCAAAATCAGGGCATTAGATTTATTTTCGGGTTGCGTAAGTTTGATCATGTGTCTAAATTTCGCACTCAGCTTAAATGGCTTCCAATAAGACTTCGTAGAAACACTCATATCCTTTCTCTGCTTTTTAAAGTCCTTTTTAATCCCCGAGTTACCTTACTGAAAAAGAGAGATCGACAGTCAGAGAGATCGACAGTCGCCTGCGTGGTAGTAGTATCCCTCAGCTGCTAATTCCTGCTCATGTCTCGCAGTCTTACGGGGATTCATTTTCTGTATTCGCTGCCCGCTCCTGGAATGAGCTTCCTGTAGATGTGAAAAGTGCGCCTTCCCTCGATTCCTTCAAGGTCAGACTTAGAAGATATTATGACGATTCCTTAGACATGTAGAGCTTATATTATTGTAGTTTATGTATTTTATTTATTTTATTTATTTTATAGGTAGTTATAGTATTTAAAAATGTAGTATGTTTTCGATATGTATTAGTTTAAGTATTATATGTATGTCTATATTCTAATTTATGTAGTAATAGAGTAGAGTAGTAAAGATAAGATTTCTTTTGATAAGTATAATTTGACCACTACCCGATCTGCCCATTTATTGTATCCTTTCGCCAATACTTGGTTGACTGGAAGAGATCCCATTATGGGATAAGTCCGCCTTTGTACTAGAGTAAATGGTTTGTAACTATTCTTATAATTGTAAACTGTTTATGTACAATAAAGATATACAACAACAACAACAACAACTTATGGGTTCCTAAGACATCCTTTATTTAGAAAGCTTTCTAAATGTTGAAGATTTTCAATAAAAAAGGATTTTTAACATTACTTGGCCCAGAATGAAATTCATAACCCCTTAGTTAATTAGTAGTAGGATTATTACCTAAAAAAGTGCCAAAGAAGTCTCCGAAAATAAAATAACATATAGAAAATGAAAATGATTTTCCATCGAGTTTGTATTTCTTATAAAAGTTATAAAAAATTAGCTTCTCAGTTTTCCAACACAAAATATACGGCGTAAAACCATGACATTAGCACGAGCAGGTCCTTGAACTCGGGTCATTGAACTGCTAAAAAACTAATATCTCATTGAAGCATAAAAAATTGGAAAAATGAAAATGTAATAAAATCAGATAAGTATAAATATTAAATTGGAATAGTGAACGATTTATTTGCAACACGGAGCCCACTAAGCACTAAGATTGTAAAATATAGCATCCACTGCTCCAACGTTTTCGGCATTGAATGCGCGAAATTTGAAAATTTAAATGCATTTTTATGGCACTTATGATTGAATAATAATTTTGTGAATTTTTATTTAGTTTATTAGCACCAGGGAATCTAATATAAACACTTTCAAAAATGACTGTTACACCCTATTGGCCAGAAGCCCCGATTTATTCATAAAAATCTTTGTATGAGAAATCTACCAAACTAAGAAGTCAAGAAAAAACAGCGCCCCTAAAATCAGTAGTAAGATTGTAAGAAGTCTAAGGACAGGAAAACAACGTGAGTGACGCGGAACACTCGGTTGAAACGAAGTTATTTTCGTAGGAGACGGAAAAATCTTACAAAAAAAAAATCAGAGCTTATACATAGGTAAAGTAGGTACTTTTCTAATAGATAATTGTCTATGTCTATCTATATTATGACTTATGAGCTTATACTCTTGTCGGAGGAAGGAGAGACGTATGAATTTTCTTCCATTTGTCTCCCTTGTCCGCTAGCCGTTTTACTTCGCTGTAAAATTAAGGTAAATTATTAAATAGCTAATTAAGTTATTGAAATTACTCATTTTTTACTCGAAAAGAGGAAGTTTGGTTGTATTAAAGTAGGTAGGTATAAGTAACTGAGCATATATTTTAGGTCTAGCAGCCTGCGCCTTATTATTTGCATATATTTTGGCGACTTGAAAACTAACCTTTACTATTTTAATAATATTATTTCTATAATCTATAAGATTGGCAATTACTAAACCAATAATTAAAAACACAATATAACTAACCAACACTTAACTCAATGATGACTTTTTCTTATAAATAAAAAGCTCCCATATTTTTACCCCGTGGCAATGCGCCTAAAGGCAGCATTGCCACGTTGTATGGCAGTGCTAAAAGTATTAGTATTTTATGTCATTTTCTTTCTTTCAAGTACCTGATAGAGATTTATATGACACGTAATGTTAGTCTCTCAATTAAAATTTGTAAAAGGAGGGTTGTTTTAAATTTGACGTGTGTTAGTCTATGTCATCGTAGTTCCCTAACGGATGGCATGATTTCGAACTAGTTTTCTTTTTTGATAGAAATCTTTAAAATTTTCAAACCTCAGAACAAAAATATTTGTAATGACGAGATTAGACTAGAAATTCTTAGATTTAAGATTTTCTGTTAGGTCGTGAGTATTTCCCTAATCCAGCCTTGACGTCAACTAGTTTTTTTTAATTTACAGCTAGTTAGCGCCATTTTCATTTTTTTTCCAATGAACAGTTTTAATATACCTAATTTTTATGTAGTTTGTTAGCATCAGTTATTAGAACAATTTTAATCAAGTACATTTGTAAGTACGTAACAACGTAAAGTTTATTTGTTGTTTTAATTTGTGTCAACATTTGACGTAAGTAGTTTGACGTAGTCAGCGCAATGCAAAGAGCATTCACTTTTTATTTGCATCGGTAACGAGACGAAATCGGCGATGATCCAAACTCTGGCGCTGCAGGATTACGGTCTGTTCCCAATACCACACGATTTTGAATTGACGTAGTTCACACAATGCAAAGAGCACTTTTTGTTTGCGTCGGTAACGAGACGAATTCGGCAATGATCCGAACACTGGCGCTGCAGGATTATGTTTTATTCCCAATATCACACGCTTTTACGAAGTTAGCGCAATCCAAAGAGTACGTTTTATATGCGTCAGTAATACATAGCTTTTAGTCCCAGAAAGAAGAAATCGCAGCAGTGGGACACGAATAGGAAACTAAAAATAAATACATATTCTATCACGTCTTTATCCCCAATGCCACATTTAGGGCCTTGCGGCTCTAAGCAGGCAGATCCCAGAGCCACAAGACTCAAAGGCCGTTTTTAGCGTGATGGACATTTGGAATAATACTATGAATTTTCTTATCTGTGAATATTTATCCAGGCTTAAGGTTGCCCAACGCCAACGAGCTATGAAAAAGGCTATGTTTGTTGGTTACCCCTGTGATTAATTCAGAAATTAGTACATCCATATAAGATCAAAAGACACTGACATAGCCCATCAGATAAGCTCATCAAAGTGACAGTGGTCGGGCATATAGTGCGGAGTACCGATGGCCAATGGGGCAGAAAGGTTCTTGAATAACGGCCACGTACTAGTAAGATTTGGCACTAGGTCGCTGGAATACAGTCTTCGTTTGCATTATTTATCAATTTACCACCCGATTCCGATGACCTTGACTAACTAAATAGAATTGTCGTGTCGTTCGTGCAATGGGCACAGGCACGCGTGCATTGCCTTTACATAAGAGGCGCTGGGTCGCTGGAAGGGCGGGCGGCCGTTGATCTACAGCTGCATAGAGTTTAACAACCCATAGACACGGCTATGCGTTCAACCAATAGACACATAGTTCAAATCAAAGTTGCGATTGTTTTGTGGAATAAATAATCTGCATATTTTTTATTTTTTATATTTATTTTTATTTTAAGTTATACGATTAGTTTAGTTAGTTTATTGTATTAATTAATTATTCAAAATTGTATTATTTTTCTTCTTCTAGCGCCATCTTCAAATCATCATTGCGATTTGCACTTTAGATACCACTGCTCGGAGTAGCGATCGTGTAGTCTTGTTGTACCAAGTCGTCTTGGCGTAGATTTTTCAGCCACGAAGTTCCCCTTTGTCCCGGCCTCTTTCTGTTGGATCTTGCCTTGTATGATAAGTAAAGGAGTTCTTACTTGTCGCTACGCATTATGTGTCCCAGGTATTCAAGTTTCCTTATCTTTATGCTCAAGATCATAGCCCATTTTCTGCAAGATGGTGGTATTACATACTTTCTGCACCCAGGAAATCTTTAGCATTCTACGGTACACCCACATCTCGAATGCATCCAATTTGTTGGACGTGGCTTCTGAGTGTCCATGCTTCCATTCCATTTAAAAGAGCCAAGGCCGCAAGACTTAAAAGCCACTTTTGGCGTGATGGTTAGCGAGAAAGTGGAAAAAAGAATCAAAAGTGATGGGTTGCTAGCCGCATTGCCTATCAAAATGATTATCATTTTCGGTCAGTCCCTCGATCGGCTTCTACGATCTGCGCAGGAAGAGACATTCTAAGTTTTTTTTCTTTTCCCCCCGACCAGTATGGAAACGAAACAAAGAAAGTACACGAAAAATATTAATAACAAAGATAACAATTTTATATTACGATTGACTGTTTTTCATAAACGAAGACCTCCGTGGCGCAATAGTCAACACGCTACCTAGTCCAGAGGATATGGGTTCGATTCCCAGCCAGGGCAAGTTGGAAAATGACCTTTTTCAAATTGTCCTGGGTGTTGGATGTTTATCTATATATCTATTTATCATAAAAAAATATCGTTGAGCTAGTATCCCATAACGCAAGCTTAAAGCTTACTTTGGGGCTAGCTCAATCTGTGAGATTTGTCCCTGTATATTTATTTATTCATTTATTTATAAAAACAATATTTTACTCGTCTCAGTGTTCTCGTAAGTATATATTTGCATACGTAAAGTTTGCAGTACCTGTTGCTCTCCACAAATGGATGTCGCGGATAAAACTATCTCTAAAATTATTTTTATTTACCGGTATCTCCGTTTCCTCTCGCTTCTGGTTTTAAGCCACTTCTATTTGCTTCTAACTCTTAGTGTTATGTTCAAAATACTCGCCAACAAAATCATAATGATTTGATTCAATGTTTGCAGCGGCCCGCGTTTGGCGTCGTTCTTAATCAATTTATTGTATGGAATGGAGTTGTGAGATGATTTGTATAGCTTTGCACCATAGTAATTTAGTTTTGGGTGTTTTTGGCGATCAGCAACCAAGTTCTTTTCTTTATACAAACGTGGAAGGGACATGTCCGCAATAAATCGAACCACGGGCCATACTAGATCACTATACTATAATAATAATACAATAACAAAAAAATCGACATTCCCATACAACTTGCAGCTGCACACTTTCGTGTGGAAATGCCGACTATTTTTTAATTTTGGAGTGTTATTTTAATTTCATAATACTATAGTAATCTAGTATAGCCCCTGGTTTGATTATTACGGGTATGTCCCTCCCATATTGTTTATCTTATGTAACCTTTTGTATTTGTATATTACTCGTATTTATTTAATTTATAATGGACACCAGTTTTTTATACTAAAAATCACTGCCAAGTACACTATATAATTCTTTCTATCAGCTTCCCTAGCGGAATACTTTTTCAAGCTGAGTTTTCACGGCATTATGCCAGTATTATCATAAAATGCAATGATATAATAGCAAATATTAATCCAACCTACTTATAATATCTAAACCTATCTTATAAGCATCGTGACAAAAATATCGTTCAAAACTTTTGCATGAATTCCGCCAAATATGTACATCAATTTAAAAGCCTATTAAAGGCATACAAATCAATTCCCCAATACAAATAAAACCTTTTTTAGATAAAATATATTTTTTATTAAGTGATCACACCAGTTCACGCACCCCGGCGTCAACCCTACGTGTAGACCAGGTGAATGCACCCTGAATTTTATTTCAGACAACCCTGAAGTAAACGAACTTTCCCTTTCTATAACCAGGGACGGATTTGGAGACTCAGAGACACGTGTAAGATACAGAAGCTACAGGTTATTTTACTTGTAAGTTTATTTTGCAATTAAATTACGCTTTTCTTTAAAATAACATGACTTTCGGCCGATACTTTAACAACCATCATAACGCCAAATAAAATTTGTTTGAATGATTTTTTCGTAGCCCCTCACCCTGCTACCCAAAAGTTTCAGTTAGAGTAACTTATCGGGAATATTTCTATCTTTTCTTAAAATAATATATGAATAAAATTCTTCAACAATAAGTAAAAATATTTCTATTTAAAAATTACAAGGCTCCATTGCCAAATACAATACTTAAGTAAGCAAACCTTATTTTCTCGATTAATAAATTGTCGCTGGATTTTCAGAAAGTTTATTTGTTCCCACTTACAACTACCTACTTTGCAGGAAGTTTCCCAACTTATTAGTTGCGTTATATCTACCTTATCCTCCTAACATCATAACTGATTTGTATACCATGCTGCCTTAGTAAATTCATTCAGTGTATTTGGATCTCCCTGAGTCCGTCCCGTGCGAATCTCAAGACCCAAACAGCATCCAATCGATCTGCCGCCGATCTTCCACCCTGATGTCTAATTGTACGGCGTGTCGTACATTTATATATAAATAAAGATCTAAAATACAACATAAAATATAAAAATTGACCGAAAGTCTTTCTAAGTCCGTCCCGTGCGAATCTCAAGGCCCAAACAGCATCCAATCGATCGGCCGCCGACCTTCCACCCTGATGTCTAAGGCGTGTCGTATATTCTCATACATTTGTATATAAGCAAGGGTCGTTGAACTGGCGAACTTTTGAGTGGGCGATAATGGGACAATTAGAAAAGTCTTGATTGCAATTATGTTTGTGTTTGTGGAGTGTGATGGCTCAGTGGTACACACGCTTTGTTAAGAGGCATTTCACATTTTTTTGGCTGTCTCGCTCACACAATCAAATTTTTTTAAAGATTATTAAAAAATGTGTCTCATTTGTAGAAAATTGTTTCATTAACATTCAATATAATTCTATTGTGGATATTTTAGACATGTTTGTATATTGAGTAGACATGGACTACATGTGTATGTAGTTTATAGCCGTGTGGTTTCCGGCAGAGTAGAATAGGACCACTCCAAGTCTTTCTGTGGATGTCGTAAAAGGCTATTAAAGGATACATTCATCACAAACACCAAAACAGGCCTCCGATGGGCAGCAGCGTCGGAAGCTAAATCGTGACACAACACTGCGCTCGCCAACCCGCCAGCCAAGCGTGGCGAGTATGGCAAAACCCCCCAATGGAGGTACAAAAATTGACCAGGCACGGCGGCCCCGCTTTTCCTGACTCCGGTAGCGGTAACGGCGGGGCAGGGGGTGCTAAGAATCTCCGGATGAGATCGGGCCAACACCCTCGGCGGAAACTGGCCTTGGAAACACACAACGTCCGCACTTTGAGGTTGGACGAAAAACTGGCTGAGGTGGAAACGCAGTGTTTTATCGTCTAAAATACCTCAATGTCTCAAGACGAAAGTGTTTAATCAATGTGTGTTACCAGTGCTCTAAAACGTGGTCCCTTACTATGGGTCTCATAAGAAGGCTCAAGGTCGCTCAACGGGCTATGGAGAGGACTATGCTCGGTGTTTCTCTACGCGATCGAATCAGAAATGAGGAGATTCGTAGGAGAACGAAGGTCACCGACATAGCCAAGCGGATTAGCTCATTAAAGTGGTAGTGGGCGGGGCACATAGCGCAAAGAACCGATGGCCGATGGGGCAAAAGGGTTCTCGAATGGCGGCCACGTACTGGCGAACGCAGCGTAGGACACCCACCTGCTAGATGGTCAGATGACCTGAGCAAGGTTGCAGGGAGGCGCTGGATGCAGGTCGCTTTCGATCGATCGTTTTGGAAATCCTTGGGGGAGGCCTATGTCCAGCAGTGGACTTCCTGTTGATATGATGATTGACTACATCGAGAATTAGGCCACTAAAATTTAAAATATTTGATGACCTATTTCTCGATACACACACACACACATGAATATTAAAAAACTTGTCTAAAATATCTGATATATATTGAATATTAATAAAACACTTTTCTCCAAATAAGACTCATTTTTTTATAATCTTTAAAAATGTTTGATTGTGCGAGCGAAACAACCAACCAAATTTGAAATGCCTCTTAATGACAAGATTTGCTGTATATTTAAGATTTCAATATATTCTTTAATTTTGATTTTTCATAATTAAGGGAAACAATTTTGCGTCCTATCTGTAGTCTGCAGTTTTATTCCCTTACGTATATATTACACAAACCTCAGAATGCCTGGAAAAAATTGCAAACTGCAAGGAGACTTTTTGCTTAGATTTGTTTTAAAATTAATAGTTTTATTTTTTAAAACATGCGTGTCAGTTTTTGCTCAATAACAAAATATGTTATTGTGCAAATAAAAACACTGGTGTTAGTTTTTACACAATAACAAATGATGTCATAAAAAATATTACTTACTGAAAGAATAAAAAATGTGTTGGTGTAATACCTACCTAATAAAAACGTGTAATTTTCATTAATACTCTTCAACAACAAATCGTAGAGCTACGAGAGGTCAGCGGCCTTCAAAATTCGTAGCCAGTAGACTTGTTGCTACGCAGTGACCACCTTGAGGGTTGACGACCTCGTAGCTTCGAAGTTTGGATTTTTTTAAGTCTACTATTGGATCACGTTTTAATCTTTTGCGGTGTAGACCAACGCTGATAGAGGTCTCCAAAATTCGCAGTCGTAGACTCGTTCCTACGCGGTGACCATGTAGAGGGTCGTCAACCTCGTAGTTTCAAAAGTTTGGATCACTTTGTTATAAGTATATCTTATATCTAAATATATATAACTCAAAGGTGACTGACTGACTGACATAGTGATCTATCAACGCACAGCCCAAACCACTGGACGGATCGGGCTGAAATTTGGCATGCAGGTAGATGTTATGACGTAGGCATCCGCTAAGAAAGGATTTTGATCAATTCTACCCCCAAGGGGATAAAATAGGGGATGAAAGTTTGTATGAAACTTTGTCAATTTTAAACCGATCGGGCTGAGACTTTACATGCATAAAGCTACTATGACGTAGGCATCCCCTAAGAAAGAATTTTGATAAATTACACCGCTACGCGAGCGAAGCCGCGAGCAAAAGCTAGTCGTTAGATAAAAGTTTGTCAAAACTTGTACTGGATCACGTCTTTATCTTTAGCAGGGTAGACAAAGTCAGGCCAAGGTAGCAGGTCGGTGGCCTACAAAATTCTAAATCGTAGTCTAGTGCTACGTATTGACTACGTAGAAGGTCGATAACCTCGGACTATTTTGTACTATCGTAAGGAAAAACATTTAGATAAGCATGATGGTGGGCGTATAGTAAATTTAAATGCGCCAAATAAAGTATTTTTACAAGCACCTGTCCCGTTGTCTGTCGGTCTGCCTGTCTGTCTGGAATCAAATCTTGCAAGTTTTTGACCCACTTCACGGTTTCCGATTGAGCTGAAATTTTGCACCCATGCGTATATTGCGTGACAATGCAAGATTATGATGACATGCAGCTGATCTGATGATGGAGTTGGAAGGCGGCCATAGGCACTCTGTAAAGAAACGACGCAACCCCATCGAGTTTGGGCTTGTTTGATTCGTCTTGAGGAGTACTGAAGATAAAAGCTTGTTTTAAAAATGTATTTTTTTTTAAAATTACTTTTTCTTTCTTTCTTACTTTCTTTCTCCCTTTCTTTTTTCTCTATAGATGGAAAAGGGAATCAAAATAGTGACGACTTGCGGTTTTTTACTAGATTTTTCTGACTTTTTTGATTGATTTTTGGATAAAAAAAAACACAGATTAAACAGTCTAACTAGGTGGCTAGGCTTGTAGGTTCAAAAAAAATTTTTTTTGTATTATCAGAACGAAACGTTTTTCAGATTTCCGTACCCAAGGGGTAAAAACGGGACTCGACTATCACTAAGACTACTCTGTCCATCCGTCTATCCATCCGTTTGTTTGTTTGTTTGTTTAAACTCTTTATTGCACATTCAAAAAATAAAAAATTACAAAACATACAAATTAAAAAATCCGTCTGTCTGTATCTCATGAACCGTGATAGTTAGACGAATGAAATCGGGCTCCCATACAACAAACGTGTTTTTTATAGAAAATCTTTGTGCGTGAGTCCAACTCGCACTTGGCTAGTTATTTTTATTATAATATAAGTATAAAAGGTACATCCTTTTCTCAGTTTGTAGAAGATAAGGGAAGAAAAGGAGATTCCTTATACCTGAAGACGGTCTCAGCCCGAGCCACAGAATAAGTACTAGTTCTCACGTACAGAAGTCTTACTCAGAAAAGAAATTCAAAGAAATATCTACTTAAGGGGCTACCTGATTTTTCCGGGGTCCAGTGCTGCCCCCATTTAAAATAAATCATTTAAAAGGAAACGGAGATATCATTTAAAATTTGGCCTTGATCAGACCCTAGATAACCCTTTAAAGTAATTTATGAACTGCTGTTTACAGTTCAAAGTGAGAACGTAACGCTTTTCTACGCACATACGCCAAAAGTGGCCGTTTTTCGCAATTGTGCGTAGAAAAGCTTCACGTTCTCACTATAAACTGTAAACAGTTAATTTAGCTCGCATCAGAACTCCTCACCTCTTCGTTTAGATACGTAGACATCCGTTGCAAGCCAATTTCATTCTTATTACTCTGGACAAACTGAATTTTCCCCTTCGATGTGCTCGCCGCGCGTATAGTAATAATGTAGGTATATTTTCGATACGTTACCTTAACGGGGGGTGAGGCAGGCCTGACCGAGCATACGTAACAAAATAACTATATCGTCACCATGTCAGTTAAAAAGACTAAAACTAAACTCACCTCTAGGGACAGACGCAGGTCCGGCGAAAAATAACCATTCTAGTACACTGTACAGTTTCACAAATATGGCTGTTAATTACAGTCCATTTGTTTAGGTATTTAAAAGAATGTAAACAATCTTGACATATCTTTTTATTGAAATACTAACTTCTGCCCGCGGCTTCGCTCGCGTAGGGGTGTAATTTATCAAAATCCTTTCTTAGGGGATGCCTACGTCATAGTAGCTTTATGCATGCAAAGTCTCAGCCCGATCGGTTTAAAATTGACAAAGTTTCATACAAACTTTCATCCCCTATTTTATCCCCTTGGGGGTAGAATTGATCAAAATCATTTCTTAGCGGATGCCTACGTCATAACATCTACCTGCATGCCAAATTTCAGCCCGATCCGTCCAGTGGTTTGGGCTGTGCGTTGATAGATCACAATGTCAGTCAGTCAGTCACCTTTGAGTTATATATATTTAGATATGTTTAGACATGAAGTACCAATAATTTTAGGACATGCTGTCGTTATCTATACAAACAACTTACTAAGGGAAAAATGACGAAATCTCAAAAAAAAATCTGCAGCTTCATACAAAATTAAATATCTACCGTGCCAAAATGTATGGACATAAAATAAGTAATTTGCTAAGGTATTGATTTATAAAGTGTATATTTCAATAAAAAGACATGTCAAGATCGTTTACATTCTTTTAAGACGAAGTGGTAGCTAAAGTGGCGTCCTCATTTGAAATAAATTCTTTAAAATTAAAGGTTTTTCATAAAATAGTTTAAAGATCTTCCTAGACATTCATACAAATCAAATTTTTAATTATCACCATATTAAATTTTAAAGAATTTTTACAAATCAAATTTTTAAATATCACCATATTTAATTTTAAAGTATTTATTTCAAATGAGGGCGCCACTTTAGCTACTACTTCGTCTTAAATAACAAATGGACTATAGAAAATAACGAATACGCTTTTTATTATAAAACGGCTTTAAGATAAGTATGATTGAAATACTATATCTACAATTTAAAATGCGGTCATTCTATGACATCACATCTAGGCCAGCCTTATCACGGCTTATGTAAACACACGCATATCGGTCGTCGACCTTTCGATAGCCCCCTTCAGAATTCATGAATTGCCCCCATTATGCGATACGTGTTAAAAAATTACCGACCAAGTGCTAGTCGGACTAGTGCACATAGGGTTTTTTTTATTTTATTTTATTTATTTAACTTTATTACAAAATTGTAACTGACGGACTTAAGAATCCCCTTACCCTAGACTTATCCATACAAACGTAGTCTACGTTTTATTTTAAATCGACATGTCAGATTTCGGTAAAAATTTAGTATTTTAAAGAAATTGCAATTATCTAGGGTTATAATTGGTTTCCTACGTAAAATTGTGAACTGGAAAGAAAATATAAGGGTGTAGAAGTTTTCAATACTGATGGTCAAATATGATATGATACACAATATTCTCTTTTAAGTTCATAATTTTACTGTAGAAAACCAATTATAACCCTAGATAATTGCAACTTCATTAAAATTACATAATTTTGACACGTCGTTTTAAAATAAAACGTAGACTTCGTTTGTATGGGAAAATTCTGTCCAGGGTAAGGGTAGAAAAGGCCTAGGGCCTTTTCTACCACTGAACCTACAAGTTAAAGGATTCCTTTCCATTATTTATAAAAAATCACGTTTGTAAATGGGAGACCCCTTAAATATTTATTTTATTCTGTTTTTAGTATTTGTTGCTTTAGCGGCAACAGAAACACATCATCTGTGATAATTTTAACTGTTAAGCTATCACGGTTCATGAGATGAGATACAGCCTGATGACAGACAGTCAGATGGACAGACAGATGGACAAGGGAGTCTTAGTAATAGCGTGCCGTTTTTATCCTTTGGGTACGGAACCCTAAAAATATAATTATTCTCTGCCAAATGATAACAGTGGCAAAATATCCGGTTTTATGCAATGTATATTTGTATGCGCAGTTTGTATTTTATTTATTCTATTCCATGCTTGTAAAAGCCGACCTTTCATGCTGGTGTGGAATAACGGAAAAATTTCAATGTACCTTTCAGCTGTTTCTCTTCCAGCAGATCGTAAAAGCCAATCGATGGAATGGACGAAAATGCGAATCATGTTGTTATGCGATGCGGCTACCTATGAATGAAAACTCTTTATTTACAAAAAAACATAAAAATCTTTATGTTTTTTTGTAAATAAAGAGTTAAAAAATGAAACAAAAATATACCTTAGGTACAATGGGTGGTCTTATCGCTTAGAGCGATCAGACAAACAGTAGATGGAGAAGAATGTAGGCACGTCAGAAATAATGTTAGATACCTATCACGATTTTGATTCCTTTTTTACACTTTCTTGCCTCTCTTTTCCTCATTCCTTCGGTATGAGCACGCGGCCATATGTATTGGTGTTCCCAAACTGCTGTTGAAAATGTTTGAAAACATTTCATAACGTTTTGAGCACCATTGACCACTTTGGTTGCAAAACTTCGCGTGCCTGAGACGCCATTGACAACTAAAGTTGTCTAAATTGTACTTACTATTTTAACCAGGCTTGGCGTCGGGGGTAAAGTAACGTTAACACGCGCTGGAGTGCATAAGGTATACATACATTTACTAACAAATGTTAGGAATAGGGTATATGCATGAAAAAAATATTTGTTATCTAACCAGTTTTTCCATAAATATTCAAAAGTAAATTACTAACAGTGAAAACAAAATAAGAATTGGTTAAAAAACTAACGAGATATAACAATTTCCCGAAAATATATCTGTCTCACTCGCAAAAACGCTACTTTCTATGGCAAATGTATAGATGATATGGACTTTGACGTCACCAGTCCATATCGGACTTCTCTTTCTAATTGAAACTTTAAAGTATCACATGTTCGTCGCTGATTAAGATATTTTAAAAATTCTTTCATATATGATTACTGTGATAAATAAAGATTTAATTGAGCAAATAAAAAAAATACGTGCATATTCTCCATTGTTACATTCTATGAATCGTTAAATTTTTTGAGTTTTCCTACCAATTTTTTTTAGAAATGGTCTCCAACATTACCTACATTACTACAACATTACCTACAACATTAAAATGTTTATAAAATTGTGATAAAATATTATTTTTGAAAATGTTTACTTTTGTTTGTAAGTCATAGTATTTTATGCAACAGTTGTATAAGTAGGGTTAAAAAAATGCGAGTGGCGCAGGTTACGATACGAGCCTTGGCGAGCATATCGTAAGGAGACGCCATCGAGCATTTTTTGACGTACTTATACAACGTAGCGAACAATATTTTTTCTACGACTTTATTTACTAAATACAATACAAAAATGAAGAAAGAAAAATATATATAAATGTTTAACATATGTTTGGTAGATGCTAGGTATCTATGGTACCTATAACTTTATTTTTTTAATAGATGTTTTCTTAGTCAGTATGCAAAGAGCAAAAAAAAATTTTGTCAGTCTGTTTAAAAAACGTTCTTATTATGTTGGCAGTATGGTAGATGTAAATAAAAAAAGTTGTAGGTCTATGGCTAGGAGTATCTTTTTGGGCAAATAACGACACATGTGCTGTTATGGGGAATAGACTATATATAATTTTCTGAAATCATATATTATTATCTATGTTCTTATGATAGTGTTCGTGACTATTTAAAAGACGGATAACAGTACAGGACTAGAAAAAAATTATTAACAGCTGTACTGGGAGCACCAAACGTAATTAGACTTTAAAAGTACATGTAACTTTAACTTACGAGTAAATACAGTATTGGTTCGCAAAGTCGCTAAATTTGGGAGCGTCTGGCCATGATTTACGCGTCTTTGTTGTCTCGTCGACTCGCCTTTTTGCAGGATGCGTTTAAGCGCTGGATTATACTCCTTTTAATTGTATTGCTAATGTGACTGCGATGACAACTTTTGGAACCACTTGTTATTAGCTAGTCTTTTTTATAATTATTTAACTCCTGCACTTTATATATATCTTTATTTACACCCATGCTATTAATCCTCTATAAAAGTTTCTGAATCAGTTAGCTTATTGCCAACATTAAAACAACCAGTGTCATAGTAACCATAATATCATCCAAACGAGTGTTATAATATTGTACTAAATTTCATTATGAAACGTTCACTCGATTCCTTACTCATCAAACAGCCACATTCTTTATGAATTAAAAAAAAGAACATTGTCATGTACGCACGGTTCACTACCACAGTTTCATAATTTATAAAATGGACATCGAATTCACGTTGTGTTCCGCCATTTTTGTTCGATATTAGTATAATTTGCATTTCAATAATTGTATGATCAAAAATATAAATAATTATTACAATAAATAATTCCATTATTACCTAAACATACATAGTTAGTTTGTATAAGATACTCAGCAATTTAACTTAACAGAAATTTACATGGAGTTCTTACAACACTGTATAACACCCTATGGATTTAGAACCTTTTATAGAGGATTCATATCATGGGTGTAGATAAAGTATTGTATGAAACTGTAATAATTAGGTATTAAAACACTCATGTGACACTATTATCACACTCAGGTTCGCCTCGTGTGATAAACCCCCATTCGTGCTTTAATACCCCTTATTATACAACAGTTGCATAAATAACTATTAAAATAGTCACAACGAATATAATAAGACCATTGATAAATTTATAATTTTAGGAAAGTCTATACTCTATTCTGTAGGCTGGTATTGTGTTGTTCGCCGATGACACGTCTCTTATTTTTGAAATAGACCGTCATAGCGAAGATGCTACTGCGGTGAATGATACATTATCGGCCATTTCTAATTGGTTCTCTGCCAATAACCTTCTGTTGAATGCAAACAAGACCCAATGCATTAGATTTAGTCTTCCTAACGTGAGGCAGGCCAATGTTGATGTGCTACTAGACGGTCAAAACTTAGATCTCGTTGATAATACTACTTTCTTGGGAATCACAGTAGATTCAAAACTTCAGTGGGATGTCCATATTTCTAAACTCGCTAATAGGCTCAGCTCAGCGGCTTACGCTATTAGAACAATCAGACAATTGACAGATGTAGCAACTGCTAGACTAGTTTACTTTAGTTACTTTCATAGTCTGATGTCCTACGGGATTCTTCTCTGGGGGAGTGCTGCTGATATACAGACTATTTTTATTTTACAGAAAAGGGCAATTCGTTTTATTTATGATTTAGGATCGAGAGACTCCCTAAGAGATTTTTTTAAGGAAATTGATATACTCACTGTACCATCCCAGTACATATTTGAAAATATAATGTATGTGAGGAAAAATATTGCCTTATTTAATAAAACAGGTGATATTACGGGTAGAAACTTACGTAACATAAATGTTTTAGTTACCCCGTATTATAGGCTGAAAACAGTCAGTAAATCGTTTAAGGGAAACTGTATAAAGTTTTATAATAAATTGCCAGAATCGGTCCTTGATATGCCAGATAGAAAATTTAAAGCTTATGTAAAGAAAGTACTTTGTGAGAAGGCTTATTACGGAACCGATGATTATCTTAAAGACAAAAACGTCTGGCTTGAGCTTGGCGCGGGTCCCTTTTAAAGGTTTATATTTGTACACTCACAAATGACATAATTTGAGTACAATCAGTACATGTATTTTATACAAACTGACATTAATTTCAAATTTGACATTTTTAATTAATAATTATGACATAGCAATGTATTCTCAGTCCACACATCTAATTTTAATATCAGTATAATTGTAAGGTTGACGTTTTTGGAGAAAATGCTGCAGTACAGTTTGTTACCGCTTCTTCTGTACTTGCGCTTTGGAGGCGGCAGTAAACTTAGTTGTAAGTAAATGATCTGACGTCAACAACTAACTATTAAGAAATCGAAAGAAAAAAGAAATGACAATTATCAAGTGATATAAATATCCAAAGATAAATAAATGATTTGACTTTGACTTTGACTTTGACTTCCCCTTAAAAGCATATGTGTCAAAATTTCGCCAAAAAGATACGCCTAGCCTTTTTTAGATAGGCCTAAAACTTTTTTTCTTTAGATCTACCATACTGCCAACATAAGAAAAACGTTTTTTTTTTAAATATAGTCACTAAGAAGACGTCAATAAAAAAAGTTACCATAGATACCTTGTATCTACCAAGCATATATCAAACATTTTCATATTTTTCTTTGTTTATATTTGTAGTCGTAGATTTATGCAACATTGTATAAGTAGTGAAGAAATGCTCGATGGCGTATTCGTAATCTGCTCAACTCGCATTTTTGATTCTTCTAATACAACTGTCGCATAAAATATGTATTATCACGGCACTGGATACGTTTCTTTAGAGCCTATTTTTATTTCTTCGTCTTTTTATTCCAATCCTAACTAGTTTCAATCAAAGGTTCGTATATCCTTTGATCGCTTCAAGGGAGCTTCTTACGGCAAGTATATACGCCCACAGCTGTTTTCATAGTTGATCGAGTGGCACACGGTGCCTAAAGACGCCACCATAGTCCGCAAACTACCAAAAATATCACTACAGCCGCACTTTGAGTGTCCACTTTAACCATTTCACATATTGTCCATGAGCATGAGCATTTGTAATACCAAACTACACCAATTTCATATTACAAAGTCCACTAGAATCAATTTCCAAAACAATTTAAAGCAAACTCCAACTGAACCCCTTGACTTCCTGCAAAAAACACCGGAGCGACTTTTTATTCACTAGTATTTTTTTTAAATTAATTTACGGCACTGGATACGTTCCTTTAGAGCATATATTTCTTTGATTTTTATTTCAATCCTAACAAGTTTCAATCAAAGGCAGATCCTTTGATTGCCCATTTTTTTTGCTTTGACGACCTCTGTGGCGTAGTGGTTACCATTCTAGTCCGCCACCCAGAGTTCCCGGGTTCGATCTCCGGTCAGGGCAAGTTGAAAATGTCCTTTTTCAAATTATCCTGGGTCTTGGATGTTTATCTATATATATATATATTTGTTATACTGGTCCCTAAGTGAAATCATGAAAAACAAAGATATGCCGATGAAGGAAAAACGGAAAGTATATAATATGTGCATTCTCCCATTCTTGACATATGGTTGTCAAACATGGTCACTAAATGAAAAAACATACAAAACATTAAAATGGAGATAGACTGGACATATGTTGCGGGAAAAAAGAGAAAAATGGACGAAAATAATATCAGAGTGGTACCCAAGAGATGGAAAAGAAGTCAGGGGCGACAACTCGCTGGGAGGATGACATTAAAAAAGTCGCGGGTCCAACTTGGAGCAGACTAGCAAAAGAGAGAGAGATATGGAAATTATTGGAGGAGGCCTTTGTCGAAGGACAAGCTGTTGTAAAAACTGATGTACTGTACTGAACAAACCCTTTAACTTGTAAAAAAACAAACTAAAAAGCAATAAATGCTATTTTATTTTATTTTAATTATATTTGTTATATTATAAAATATAGTATCGTTGAGTTTGCTATCCCATAACACAAGTCTCAAACTTACTTTGGGGCTCGCTCAATCAGTGTTATTTGTCCATATATATTTAATTATTTCTTTATTGGTTTTATAGTTGATTAAGTGGCGGACGGCGCCTAAAGTTTCCTCTAAATAATCACATTCTTCATATTGTCCATAAGCATTTGCATTTATAATACCAAACTACACCAGTTTCAATCTAAATAATGTGTTGGAATATCTGTTCGGTTTGGGCTAAATTAAAATACTATTTAACTGGTGAAGTATGAAATTATATTGTTTTTACTTTTACTTGGAAGAATGTATGTCTGATTCACTAGCACAATGCAACAGAGAAGAAAGATGACATAAGTGGGGGTTGCCAGCAACAAAAGTATTGCTAGCTACTAGTACAAAAATAAGGATTGATTTTTACAATTAAAATAATATAAATCAACATAATGAAATAAGAAATGGTGAAAAATACAACTTGTGTTAAAGGAATAGAAGATGGTGGACAAATTCGGCGTGCGGGGTTGAACACGTGATAGCTCAGTGTCAGTTGGTAAGAGGATGGTCGAATCAAGACCAAGGTCGCTGATTCAATCTCCGCTTACGTGGTATATTTTCACCATTTCTTATGTCATTATTTGTTTGAGTACTTTCATACTGCATCTGGAATATACTCCCTTTAAAAATACGCCAGCTTCATATTATAAAATAAACTACCACCACTCTGTTACCTATATCTCCCTTAGTCGTCTTTTACGACACTCATACATTCACCCACCACACTTTCACGGGAAAACGAAAAATTTTTTTCGCTTTCAACAGCCCTTTCTACATTTTGCCGTTAATTTTTTGTAGAATTTTATCAGTATTAGGCAGACTTGGGTATTTTCCTTGGTCAAAAGTAATTTTTTTGGTCACTTGTCGGTATCATATCGATTTGCAGCAAAGATTTAGAATATCCCCTTACCTGTTACTGTGAGGAATTTCTTCCTGGTCAATTGTTTATCTATAGTTTTATTTTTACAGACAGGTAAAGGGACAAGTAGTGATTTGAAGCGTAATTTTAGGTTATTATTATTGCAGAAAAACTGATATATTTAACTCCAAGAAACTATGACGATATTAGCTTATATTTAATACATTTCCCAAAGAAAATGTTTGTTTCGACGTAGAATGTTTGCTTAGACGACCTCCGTGGCGTAGTGGTTACCATGCTACTCCGCCACCCAGAGGTCCCGGGTTCGTTCCCCGGTCAGGGAAAATTGGAAAAAGGCCTTTTCAAATTGCCCTGGGTCTTGGATGTTTATCTAAATATGTATTTGTTACAAAATACAGTATCGTTAAGTTAGTATCCCAAAACACAAGTCTCGAACTTACTTTGGGGCTAGCTCAATCAGTGTTATTTATCCCTATATATACAAATATTTGTATATTTTATTTGTTTTGAAAAAAGTATCAGATTTGTGTTGTTGGAAAGTACCAATAGTAATCAATGATTTTCCTTTTTGAAACCTTATTAATTCGGTACTTACATAAGTAAGTACTTAAGTAGGTATGTAAAAATAATTTGAAAGGAAAAATATTCTCCAAAAATTTCGTATTCAAATTTGAGTTCATTATACAGCACGTCTTTCCTAAAAGAGAGTTACGTAAAGAAAACCTAAGAACTCGAAAACAGCACGCAAAGAAAGTCGACGCGTGACGGCCAACGTGACCCGAAACTACGTAAATAAGGACCGGCGGGACACACGGCTCATTTAGCTTAAAAAAAAATAAAAAAAGGAAATAATTTTTTTCGTACAAGCATTAATTGTGAGGCCTAAGTACTTATTAAGACAGATATAACAAGCCCAAACTTTCGATGGGGTTGCGCCGTTTCATTACAGAGTTCTTATGGTCGCCTTCCAGCTACATCATCAGATCAGCTCTATGCCATGCAAATTTTCAGCTTAATCGGAAACCCGGAAGTGACTTAAATTTAACAGTCCGACAGACAGACACAAACGGACAGGTAAAAATAAATAAAAACTTGTAAAAAAACAAACAACTAAAAAGGCTATGAAAATCTTCCCTTTTACTAGATAATCGAGTACGTAGGAAATATCAAGATTGTTTACGTTTTTCGTTAAGTACTTCCTTTTTTAAAATCCTCGTTTCAGCTGATGATTATGCCAAAGAATAAATAAATAAATAATAAATATTAAGAGACAAATCACACAGATTGAGCTAGCGCCAAATTAAGTTCGAGACTTGTGTTATGTTATGAGATATAAAGCAGAATGGCAGCTTGCTAATTCATATCGGTAAAAAAAGGAATGCATTATGTACTGTTTTCTCTGATCACCTTTTTTTGATGGAAACCCTACGTTGCGCTTGCAAGTATTTTATTGCCATTTTAAGAACCTTTCTGTCTATTCATCGGCTCATCCCATTACACCATCGCTGAGCCGCGCTTACTGCCTTTATTATTTATTATTCTATTTAGTAGGGAAACTGCATATGTCCATAGCTAGTTGACGTTTCAAAATTGCACAAAAGAGAACCTGGAATTTTTTTTTGGTGGGAAGTGATGGGGTTCAGTTGGAGTTTGCTTTAAATTATTTTGCAAATTGATTCTAGTGGACTTTATAATATGAAATTGGTAGTTTAGTGTTACAAATGCTCATGCTCATGGACAATATGTAAAATGTTTAAAGTGGACACTCAAAGTGCGGCTCTAGTGTTATTTATCTGCGGACTGTGGTGGGCGTCTTAAGGCGCCGTCCGCCACTCAATTGGCTATGAAAACCATTGGACTCGTATATATTTGTCGCCAGAAGCTCAAGTCAGTTATAACATATACGCACGAGGCACAGTGATGAATGCGCCATCTGTTGTAAAAGACACAACTTTAAGCCAGCTGACAAATTAGTTCCTCTTGTTAGTGCTGGCGCTGTAATATTTAGTATTTAGCCGGGTACCAGATGAAGTATGGGGACTGTCACTCTGTTACGCTAGTATATATAGTACTCTGTGTCTACACGCATACGTCTAGTCGCCACGCACACAAACACCGTGTCGAAGTCTGCCGAACTGAAACGACGTTAGACGATGAGTGTTAGGTTTTGTTTTCGTTACGAAATTTCTTGATTCGTTCGCCGCGCCCAAGGCCTGCGATAAAAGCTATGCAATAGCTTAAAAAAAGTTTTAAATAAGTGATTATGTTTTTACACGTGTTCCTTTTTTACTGCTGGCTAGCTAAACCCGGCCGCGTTAACGTGTACAAGTGCCTGTAAAGGTCTAATTACTGAATAAACATTTGAATCTGTGGCGAACTCTACGGCCACTACGAGGAATTACAATAACAAACCAATCAAGAGACAACCGACAATATAGTTCACACGAAGCATATGAGATGGCGCCAGCATATCCTACATCTCGATCTCAGAGTTCGCCCGATTCGCTGCATATATACAACTTCCGACGATACACCGTCGGAGCCGCGGTTCCCCAGGCGCAACAACATGCCTGGCGGGAAGATCTTCCCTTTGTGGCGGTCGAGCATATCTCCTCGCTCCCGCTACAAATCTTTGAATCTCTTTGCCGGGAAACTTTTCGAAGGTTGCGCTTCGTAGAAAGAGCTCGAATATTCTTCGAAGCTGGGAGTTCTTGCCTCTTCTCTTTATATTTTTTTAAGTCGTAGTATATATTTATTTATTGTGTATCTATATGTCCTGCAGTTTATTCTTGTTTTTTATTTAGTCTTTAACGCGTAACTTAATAATCTTCACAACTGATCGCGCTTGCACCTACCTAAGGTTTTAGCTGAAAAAGCGCATTGCTCTTTGAGCAATATTTTCGCTGAGTCTACGACCTTTTTGTGCTGCTGCAGCATACATACACACATCACATCGCTAAAAACCTGTGTTTAATATATTATACAGAAAAGTCATTCGTGTATTTCATTGTGTGTGAGTGCAGCTTTCACAAATAAACGATTTATCTATCTGTCTATATATGGTCGACTCAGGTGGACAAACTTTTTATCAACTGATAAAGATAAAAGCCTAAATTTATTGTTCTACAAATCGTCATACCTGTGTGTCCCAATATTATTTATTCGGGGTAATTGTTCCTAATGCCCGGGCAACTCCGGCGTGTCAATTCTGAATACCATATCACGTGTTTAACATAAACACATGTTTAATACCGTGACTGAGCCGGGAGTTGATCTTTATTTCATACGGCAGCGAAAGTTTTTTAACTTCATTACAATTATTTATGGTGTTTTTTGAATAATCGACCGAATTATACTTTTGATTTCAATGTTTTGCAACGTATTTATTTTAGAACACGAATAACAAAACGATTTCGACATAGATGTACAGGGTCTAGCAATATAATATAATGGAACTAATTTAAGATTGAATTTAGATAACTTTCCCCAAGCAACGTATACTTATATTGAAAATTAAAAAAAAAAACTGATCTCCTTATCAAGTTGACAAATCAGCTGATCCAAATTTCTACATTTCTTCTATGTTTCTTGAAACATGAAACATTTTGTTTTGCTTTCCATGATGCTTTTCCATGATATTAAACAACTTTACCAAGTTGTTTAATACTAAACTAGCTTTAAAATACTAGGGCTTTTTATTTGTAGTAATTTTATTTTAGTAATTCGTCTAGTTTTAGTTCGTTTTTAGTTTAATTATTTGTTATGATTTATAAATTTTTGTTTTAAGTATATTTAAATAAATACCCTTATTTAGTTTTAGTACCCTTTGCCCAGCAGTGGGATAATAAAGGTTAGTAAATAAAATAGTTTTAGTAAGTATGACTGCCAGCTTTCGCCATGTGATTGGAGGTGTGGGTTCGAATCCCACTGGGAAGCATACCATGTGAATTGTTTCCAGTCTGGTTAGGATATTGCAGGGTTGAATCACCTGATTATTCGAAAAGAAAGATGATTAATTGTCTCAGAAGGCGTAGGTATAAACTGTGGGTCCCGAACGCCATCTAGAGTTTGCTCGTCAAACCTATCGATCTCGAATACGTCGATATACGAAAAAAATCATTTTCTATAGTAACGATATCACGTGACTACTTCGATTTGTTTGAGAACCTAATTTTTTTATTTGTAGTTCGTTTTACATTTATTGGAAAAAGTTATTCAAAATGATGGACTAAATCACCTCTTAAAATATTAAGGACCGCCGTGTTGCTGCACTATGTTCAGAAAGCCTCTATATGAATAATTTTCAATTAAGTTATAACGAGATTGCTTTGATAAAATGTTAATTTAATATTTTTTTAGGGTTCCTTACTCAAAGGGTAATTTATAGCGTCCCGCCCTATTAATAAGGCTCCGCTGTCTGTTCGTCTGTCTGTCTGTCACCAGGCTGTATCTCATGAATCGTGATAGCTAGACAGTTGAAATTTTCACAGATGATGTATTTCTGTTGTTGCTATAACAATAAACACTAAAAACCGAATAAAGTAAAATATTTGGATGTAGGCGCGAAAACCGCGAAGTCAAAATGGAACTGGGCGGGGCATGTATGCCGAATGCGCCCTGAAAGATGGGCCAGATTGTCTTCATTCTGGTTGCCAGAAGGACGCAGGGTATACCGAGGATCAGATGGCGGGACGACCTTGATAAATTTTTGTACGACTGGCAGAAGATCGCTGAAGATAGGGACGTGTGGAAGGATAAGGGGGAGGCCTTTGCCCAGCAGTGGGACACAATATTTACGGGATGGTAAAAAAAATTAAGTGTGGCTTCCATACAATAAATGTGATTTTTAAAAATAATGGTACGGAACCCTTCGTACGCGAGTCCGACTCGCACTTAGCCGGTTATTTTAATTCCATCACAGTAAGTAAAGACAGCAAGCGCACATGTCTAAATATTGTCTCAAACTTGCGCATGCGCATCGCAGGATATCCGTCAGACTCGCAAGCAGACATAATAGGTACAGTTAGCTAGGAGTAAAATACACAGTCTTTACCCGACTGCGCCAGAAGGAGGGTTATGTTTTTCAAAAGTATGTATGTATGTATAATTGTTTGGCACGATCTGCAGCCTGAACGGCTCGATAGATTTAGCTTGAGAGGTGTTTTTTTGAAATAATTACTTGTTGATGATTTGCGTCACAGCATGCAACCATCACAGCTATTTGACAATTAAATTACACAAATACTCATAATCGTTATTATCATCATCATCATTTCAGCCGCATAACGTCCACGGCTGGACATAGGCCTCTCCCAAGGATTTCCAAAATGACCGATCAAGAGCGGCCTGCATCCAGCGCTTTCCAGCGACCTTGTTCACGTCTGACCACTTTGTGGGTAGGTGTCCATATATATAAATATCATCACGTTTTTATCTCTAACGGGGCAGACAGAGCTCTTTGGGTCTTGCAGCTCTAAGCAGATAGAGCCCAGGGCCGCAAGACTCAAAGGCCACTTTTAGTGTGATGGTGGGCGAGAAGATGGAAAAAGGAATCAAAATAGTGATGGGTTGCTAGCCGCGTCGCGTTTTAAAATTATTCGCATTTTCGCTCAGTCCCTCAATCGGTTTCTACGATCTGCGCGGGAAAAGAAGCAGCAGACCAGCATGGAAGGAAGACATTTTCTTACGACATTCACACTGGTCTGAAAGAAAACAAAAAACGTAGAATATATCAGCTGCTGCTCTGTCCGCGTAGATGAAAGCTAATAGAAGGAATGGGCGAGAATATGACGCTGCTAGCAACCCATCACTATTTCGATCCCCTTTTCTATGTTCAGACCCAACATCACGCTAGTTGTGGCTTTGGGTCTGGGCTCTGTTTACCTTGTTATAGATATTAAATACTAATAGAACCTAGGGTAGCAAGACTCAAGGGCCACATTTAGCGTGAAAGTGGGCGATTCCATGTATTATCAAAAATTGTACTAATACTTTATGAGACTGACTGTACATTTCTTAAGCAACAACCAACCACCAACGCAAAAGAACCACGCTTCGAAACTTAAAAATACCAACTACAGGCCAACCCACACTAGTCGATACGTTATCAATTAACTAGTTTTATCCAGGTTTCCAGGTGTTCGTGCATTTTTATGTTAGTAGGATTACAGGTTAACTGTAGAGACAGGTGCAAGAACTAGTTTTGAACTATCCAACCAAGAATTAAAAATTGTATAGAAATATAAACCGTATGTGATCCAAATAAGGCGTAATTTTAATAATGGTGTTGGTGCATAATAATTATGTAAGAATTATGTGTAATAACTATGCAACTATACAATTAAACGGTTGTCAGGTAGAATTTTGCGATTTACACTCTTGAATGGAGTTAATGATGCGTGGCTCGAGGGTCTGGGTTTGATTCTCAGGGTTAGCAAATAAATACTTATGTAAAATAAAACTGGGCAGGGTACGCACTTGGATGGGTTGTGACATCGCGCGGGCTCCAGCACTCCTCCGCCCCTCTTCGGCGCAGCGGGGGGGGGGGGGGGGCATGCCCATATATAAGGCGCGGCGGCCGGCGCTCGTCCTCTTTTTCTTCGGCTGCATCTCAAGCTAAGTACTTCTTCTACCTAGAAGGGCTACTCAACGGATCTAGTGCCTATAAGTCACGACCCTGACTACCTCGTGTTCTTGTGAATCTTTGTTAATAACTAATGTAATGTAATAGTTGTTCATTATACCTATCTCATTTGCCAATATCTAGTCTTTCCTTTATCTCATCTGTCCTCCTAGATCCTAAATCTAGGTTCTACTAACCAAAACGGTACAGGACCACACATAATTTACATAAAAAAAATTCGAACTACTCCGCGCTTCGGGAGGCACGTTTAGCCGTTGGTCCCGGCTGTCGTTATTGTATGGCAGTCGTCAAGTTATACTGATGCCTTTAGGCAGCTTCAAAAACCTGACACTAGTGTTAGCTACATACACGCACGAAAAACAAAGTAAAAGACAACACTCGCAAAAAGACGGATGTTATAAGTTGACGCCAATGTCTGTCTGAGGCATCGTGTCTCTCGAACGGGTAGACCGATTTCGATTCTGAATTTTACGTAAAAGCAAGTTTCCATGCGGTGTTTCCTGGCTACGTTTGATGGAACTCGTTTCAGACGTTCAAAAGTAATTTTTTTTATTTGCCTGACAAATTAACTGTATCTTTCATCTCACTTATGAGAAAAACTAGCAGTAAATATAAAAAATATTAAGAAAAGTAAAAAACCTACACATACTTAATCAGAGTTTAACTGACCGAACTTAGTAAGTATAGTTTCATATAAATATCTTTCTCATAAAAACAAAAGGCTTTTACAGCATATTTCTCAGGATAGGCGGCCATTTTTTCTATTTTTTAATTACGAAACCACCTGGCGGCGGTCCCGTTATGCAGCCTGCATAATCTGTGGCCTGGCGTTTATACCAAACGAAATAAAGAAACAAGTTCATGTGCCGGGAAAATTAAAAAAAAAATGAATTTCAAGCGTTCGAATCACCACTTATTATCTCCGGCGCATCCATTTTTCCATTGTCTATATTATAATATGTGATTAGGTTTTCGGAGACGAGGTTAAAATAAAAGCTTAAATTTGTTTTACACCGACTTTTAATCAATGCAACTTGGAAGAATATCCTTTTAATGAAAAGAAAAAAAAATCCAAATTTTTTTTTTTTAATGGCGGTGTTCTAGTGGTCATAAATATCAAAATAAGGTTATTTGTCAGGCAAATTAAAAAAAAAATATTTTCAGGCCTCAATTTTTAAACCGCTAAACCGATTTCCATCAAACATAGCTAAAAATCATCTCGAATAAGTCAGCTTTCAAACTAAAAAACTGCATCAAAATAAGCCCTTTCGTTTAGGAACTACGATGCCACAGACAGACACACATGTATACAGACATAAAGACCAAATTTGTAAATCTCTTTTTCGTCGGTCGAAAGTTTAGAGTTGTTTAGTAAAACAATAATGTAAAATGCTGTTGGATTCAATAGTGAAGATTTTGATCATTTCAATATTCAACTAGGTAAATAGGTAATGAATTACAAACAACCATAATGAGCCATATTTATTATTTAAATTATTGCTACCACACTATTTATTTCATGAAATTTAAACTAGACAGGTAATAATAAATAAATAAATATATGGGGACAAATAACACTGATTGAGCTAGCCCCAAAGTAAGTTCGAGACTTGTGTTATGGGATACTAACTCAACGATACTAATAATAATAAAAACTAATAGATATGAAAATATTATAACTGTTTATCCTTATGGTTGATTGGGAGAGAACGCTTTATTGTAAACAATTGTGTAATTATAGATCAATAAAGTTTTAATTAATTAATAAATAAATAAAGAAGTAAAAAACTGAGTTAAGTCTCAGTTTTTTACTTCTTTATTTATTTATTTATTTATTAGAAAAAACACAGATAGTGTGAAGTTCCACTAAAATATCACCCCTCGACAGCCTAGTCAAAAGGACTACGTTGTCAGTACACTACGCGCTAAGAATGTCAAGACATCTGATAATGTAAAGGCCTCTACACGTCCAGTAGAACACCTGCGACTGCGTCTAAGTACAGTGTTGCTAGGAGACGCGAGATGCATGTTCTTACAGCCATTAACTTCCATTATTAAAATGAAAGTAGTATGGTAAATTGGTAACAGAAAATTGATAATTACTTTGTAGAAAAAAACAATAAATAATTAAGGCGCAGTGTAGGGTTCCGTTGTTACGAATGCCCACTTTGAGTTCATGCCACTAAAAACGTCTAAAAACTAATTTTCTATCGAATTTGTGTGAAATTTTCATTTTAAGTACATTTATAAGTTGATCGTCTATAACTTTTTAAATTGTAAACCCTACTTAGCTCTGTTTATTTTCCTTTAAATTTCTTTATATATACTATAGCTGTGAGTTTTTCACGTCTTTATAATATAACCGTTTAGCAGATGGAGGAGGAGAGAATTTTTATTTGAGTCAAATGTCCCCCACATTTGACTCAAACAAAAATTTTCACTTTTAAACCAAATACTTTAGAAACGGATCCCTAAATCACAGAAGATGAAAGAAACTAAAGTGTTTTTTGAAACAATTTAATTTTCTACTTCCAGTACTAATCAAGACAATTGCAATAAGAGTTACCCGAAAGTCGATGGGGTTGCGTTGTTCTTTACAGGGTTCCTATGGCCACCTTCCGGCTCAATAATATTAGATTATCATCCGGCTTTATAAAAATTGTTGCCGTTGTTTCTCGAAAATATTAAAAGTATGATAGGCGATAAGTTGGAAAAAGTTAGTAATCAAATAATGCGAGCGCTTGGTATAGCCGCATCGCCTAATTCGGATTTTCGCTTATTCACTTGATCGAATTTTACGATCTGCGCGGAAAGAGTACATATGCATAATCCTGGATATTTTACCATAAATCATTACGGGAACAGAACAAGCAAGTAAAAATAAATTCAAGAATAATTACTTTAAAAAAGACCTCCAAATGCAACGTGCAAGGGAAATCTATTCTTATTCAACATTTTTGAGAATTTAAATTCCTATGATATTAATTATAAATCCCATAAAAATATTATAATATAAGGTACTATATAAATTAACTCATTTATTCCAGA
The DNA here is from genome assembly GCA_943193695.1 of Acrobasis suavella. Taxonomy (NCBI): domain Eukaryota; kingdom Metazoa; phylum Arthropoda; class Insecta; order Lepidoptera; family Pyralidae; genus Acrobasis; species Acrobasis suavella. Next base: position 9,609,306 of record OW971952.1, on the reverse strand, counting down.
ATAAATTATACACAGCACAATACATAAAATAAATAATTAAACTAAAAACAAAATAACCTACCTATAAATTAAAATATATCTAATTAAAAATAAAACATTATATTATATAAAAAATAGACCCCAGGTCGCTACGGTCGCAAGGCAGGGTGCCTAAGAGACTGGCAGCATTGTCTCGTTGTATGGCCAGACTTAATCTCTGGCCAAAATGCGCACCAGCTCTTAGGTACCCAGAAACGTCGATCAGGCGTGTGGAGATTTCTTTAAAAATTTGACGCGCCTCCACACCCCAAGGCCCTATATAAATTGCTTTTTTGGTAATATTTACGGTTTTAACCGACTTTAAAAAAAGGAGGAGGTTATCAAATATGTATGTTATGTGGGTATATTCCTCGATTACTCGAAGACGCCTGGACTAATTTGGAAATTCTTTTTTTTTTTAAAGTTCTTACCTACTTGTCAGGTAGTCCTATAAAAATTGTATTAAAATTGGTTGGGTAGTTTGGTGTAGAAGTCGGTTTTAAATTTTGAAAAACAATGTTACCGGAAAATCCTCGTAAAACCTACGATCCTCACTTCACCTGTGAAGTGAACAATTCAGCTTAACGAGGTGGATGACATATTAAATCACAAGAACATGCTCCATTGTCCGTTTTAAAAATAATCTAAAGATTTTCCTCCTGTCTACACATGTATATAAAACCAGTATATGAAGACCTCCGTCGCTTTTAATTCCTTTCTGCGATTGAAGGAGTAATGATTTGAAAAGGAGCGTCGCAGGTCTTATTTAGCTGGTCTATTTGTTAGTGTGCAATGCGTCAATACAGCATTTAAGGTGCTGATATTTGGATGCAATACATAAGTTCTGTACTTTTGTGAAAAATAGGGACCACTATAGTCATTATTTCAGCCGCAAAGCGTCCACTGCTGGACACATAGGCTTCTCCCAAGAATTTTTAAAACCACCGATCTAAGGCGGCCTGCAACCAGCGCTTTCCGGCGACCTTAGTAAGGTCGCCTGACCACCTTGTAGCTTTGTGTCCTACGCTTTGCTTGCCAGAACATGGTCACAATTTGAATACCTTTTTGCCCCATCGGCCATCGGTTCGTTGCGCTATGTGCTCGCCCACTGCCACTTCAACGAACTAATCCGATGGGCTATGTCAGAGACTTTTGTTATCCTACGAATTACCTCATTTCTGATTCGATTACGTAGAGAAAAACCGAGCATAGCCCTCTTCATAGCGCATTGAGCGACCTTGAGCCTTTTTATGAGACCCATATTTTACTACCCAAAAGTTGCCCTAGTTCGGTCAACCGAACTAACAACCGAACTACTGCTAATAGACGATATACCCATATGGACTATGTCAAATGTATTAAATAGTTTAATGATAAACAGGTAATAAGGTCAAATTCCTACACAATGTTATAGTGTTCCCGTTTAGTTAAGCTGGATACCGATAGATGGCGCTGTAATGTTTACCTTGTATTTAAAACGCGCTTTGCAGATTTTCGCACGGTATCACATAAGGTATGAGTTGATCAATAAATGTTACTTCTCTGTTTTATTATTAAAACCCAATAGTTTCCCGAGGTTGGAAACGATCTTTTCAGACTACATTCGGGAGCAACACTATGACTATAATCATGTAGTCAAGTGTAAGTCCAGTAGCGTATACTTAGTTGATTTTGGTTTATTTGTATTTTGTATCTTTCGACCAGCAAACAGCTTACTATGATTTGACAAATAAACTTTTGGCAACAAATTGTATTAATAAGATTCTCGGAACACTAAGTAAGTAGCTTGATCTAGCCAAGGTCAAGCTACTTAGTGTTCCGAGAATGATGATGACGATTGTCCATTTCCGCAGCTACCGATCGCCGCCCTAAAATTTATTTTATTTGTACTGATATTACATCAAAATATTAAGTACTTATATACCTAGTCAACAAAATATTTTAAAAAGTTAACTAAATACATACAAATCGAAATTTCAATTTTCATATGTGGGCGTAATAAAATTAGACACAAGAATCTTCTTCAGATATCTGTATTCTTCAAAGACCAAATGAGGAGAGGCCTCAGACTTTTGCTCATTTTATATTTATAGCCAATATCAGTACAACTACTCTTTTCTGAAGCTAGTTTACAGAAAATACTGTTGCCCTATTCATTATTAATTTAACTACTACAACTGAGTACCAAATATATATTAGACAATTTAAATAACTATTTCTACAATAAATTATTAAATACATTAAGATTACTTTACACATAAAGTTTTAGAGAAAGAAAAGAACAAATGAGAGCGCTACTGGCATCCGTACATCCCCTTAACGTCGGCCTTGGACATCGGCAGTCGGCGGGTCACCGGCCAGACGCAGGGCGCAGTTTATGTAACTTATGATTATGACTTGCGTTTGTAACGGTGGTGCAGTCTTTGTTAACTGTGTAGTTTAATTATAGTTCAGAATCATAACATACACTGTTAAAAACTATGTATTTACTTAAAAATTACGTAATTTTCATGTAAAAAGTTAAATTACGTTTAAGAACTTATCATCATATTTAGAAATATTATCTTATGTATTCATTAATTGTAAATATCAGTATATATTTATGTAAGTTTATTTTACGTATGTCTATGTGGGTATGTTTATTAATTTATTTATGTTTTTTGTATTTATTTATTTTTGTATTGTATACGCCAATTACCTCTTTTTTCCTATTTCCTAAATAAGTAACAGTATGTACTATGTTAACTTTTATAAGGTTTTATTTGTACTCGTTAAGTATCAAGTGTACATGAACCAATAAAATGAATAAATAAATAAACCTGTAAACTCCAAATAAATCTGGATTATTTACGGAAAAATATGAAATTTTAAATGTGAGATAAAATGGTAAAAATATTATATTTTTCCGTAAATTTCCCAGATTTTTCGGGATGTAATTTTTTGCATGTGAAATTACATAATTTTTAACAGTGATAGCATAGATGAACGCGACTGGTCCACGTAATACTAGCAGGTAGCCCGCATCGATAACTTTTTCTCTGACATCCCATTCTAAGCCTAAATTTTGCTCCAGGCTGATTTAATCTTTTATTGAAAATTGTGTTAATATTCGGCCAGTGGTTTTAAAGATTAGTGTGTACATTTACATACAAACACAAAAAAAAGACTTTTACATTACATTTTTTAAATAATCTTCAATCATTTTCAGCTTTGTTTTACAAACTGCCACCAACCGATGAGGTATTGAAGTACGAGAATGTGCTCATATACTCCATTACTTACCTTTTCTCATAGCTACAGGTCGAATTTTGCAACCAATCTCGTGATTGTAAGCTGTTTCGATATAGATTTCTTTCGTTGATTCAGTTTTCCAGCCATATAATTTATTTAAGAGTCCCCTTACTCTAGACTTTTCCATACATATGTAGCCTAGCATTTATTTTAAAATGACATGTGAGAATTCGGCAGTATTGTGTAATTTTAAAGAAATTGCATATATCTAGGCATATACCTAGTTTTCGACAGTCAAACGTGAACTTGAAAGAAAATATGAGAGTGTAGAAGTTTTCCATACTGATGGTCAAATGTGATATGATACACTATATTCTCTTTTATGTTCATATTTTGACTGTGAAAACTAGTTATATGCCTTAATATACAATAAATAATTTTTTTGAAATTACATAATATCAATAATGTTTGACATGCCTTTTCAAAATAAAAGCTAGACTACGTTTGTATGGGAAAATCCGATTCTGTCTAGGGTAAGGGACTCTTAAGGTCAGTGGTAAACATTTATTGAGTTTTAAGCTGTGCAAAAACCAATTTTCGAAATCTTCAGCTCAAAGTGCCACTATAATTTATCTGATAAAGCCATTCGTTATTGATGAGAATGTTAAGATGGATGAGTGGAGTGACAACAAAAGATAGAATTAAAAACAAATATATAAGAGGAAGTACAAAGGTGGCCCCAATGACGGAAAAGCTAAGAAGCAATAGACTACGATGGTATGGACATGTCATGAGGAGAGAGGAGAGCCACGTTACAAAAAAGATGCTAAATTTAAAAATTACTGAAAATGGAACAGAGGACGGCCAAAGAAAAGGTGGATGGAGTGCGTGAAGGTCGATATGGATAAAAAGCATGTGACAACTGCCTTGACAAAGAATAGAGGGGAATGGAAAAGACTCACATGCTGTTCCGACCCCACGTAAAGTGGGATAAGATGAGGAGAAGGAAGAAGTTTAAAAGCAAATATTTATTAATCCTCTCTCTCGCCAAAACTTATAGTTACATATCCTTAAGAGGCTAATGTTTACTTTATGTAGGTACTTACTTAACTCCTAATATACTAGGCTAATGTTTACTTTATGTAGGTACTTACTTAACTCCTAATATACTCAACAAACAACGTAAAAACCTAAACATAAAACTGCATTAAATGCATATTCTAAAGACCACACAAAGTCCTAACACAAAAACAATCAAAATCGATAAGATAAAAGGCAGGCCAAACAATAGCTTATCTTGTCCTTGGCGCACCCTTTGCAGGGCCCAAGGTTTCAGGGTCACCTTGAGGTCGTTGACCGCGGGTTGCATCACCACACAGATATGCAGCCGCGAAAAAAAGATGGCCGCCGCACGGCCTTTTACGTAACGTTGACTCAGAATTAAAACTATTCGCATCTTTGGATAATTTTATTTTTAGTATAACGCATTCAATATTTCTAGTCAAGGAAACGATGGGAATTAAGATGCTTTCTTATTAAAAATTAACACAATGAATATAATTAACAACTAGACAGTCGTCTTTTCATATTTTCTTTTCCTAAAAATATACATACCTTCCTAAACATATTTCCTGGAAAAATATACAATATGTAACAAAAACCCTGTCTGATCCTTGTTGGAGCAACTCAGATCGTCAATATGAACAACTTTTCCTATGGGTCCAATGCTTGAAATTCGAAAGAAAAATTGACATATTCATACAAATTGCCGGGCCGGCCGAACACTTTTGTATGAAAATGTCGATTTCTTTCTTCGAGTTTTAGGCTTTATTTTAAATTGTTCAGTATTATGGACTGAATGCACCCTTAAAATAGTTTCAGTATATTTTGTTACACGTTATATACATTTACAGTATATCACGTCTTTATTTCAAAAAGGGTAGATAGAGCCAAGGGCATTAAGACCCAAAGGGCACGTGATGGTGGAAAAAAGGAATCAAAATAGTGATGGGTTGCTAGCCGTATCGCTCGTTGAGTTGATTCAAACTTTCGCCCTTATCCTCGATTGGCTTTTACGACGCTAGCACATTATAACGATTTTTATGCACTACTTAGTATGGTAGAAAATATATTTAAAAATAGTCGACCTTAATAGCCATATTAATAATAGTTGACTTCTCACAGCAGTTTCTTGATGACGTCTGCGTTTCCTCTGCACGGAGCTACAAACTGCAAAACATGTTGATCTCAAAACAGTTGGCCTGTCTGAATAATTAGTATAATTGATTCAGGTAGTAGTAGTTTATTTTAATATCTTCCCTTTTTAAACATGCATTAAATTATTATAATTGTTCATAAAAAGAAACAAATATTTATTTAATATTGACGACCTCCGTGGCGTAATGGTCAACACGCTAGTCCGCCAATTCGGAGGTTCTGGGTTCGATTCCCAGCCAGGACAAGTTGGAAAATGGCCTTTTTCAAATTGTTCTGGGTCTTGAGTGTTTATATATATATATATATATTTATCATAAAATACAGTATCGTTGGGATAGTATCACATAACACAAGCTAAAGCTTACTTTGGGGCTAGCTCAATCTGAGTGATTTGTCCCTATATATTTATTTATATTATTTTATTTATAACTATGACTATAATAACTTCATTATGTTATGTCAAAACGCAAAATACCCAAGAAGCTGTCAGTATTAGCGCATTTAATCTTCTTCCTCTGGCCTTTTCCCATTTCTAGTTGCGGTCGGCTCTTTTAATTTTTCTTCTCCAAAGAGATCTCTTTTGGTTCGTCACTGGTTCAGTGTTGGCGTTCTTCAGGTCCTTGTTTATGACAAACATCCATGATAGTCGAGGCCTGCCCAAGCGTCTTGGGAACGAAGTCCATCACTTTCCTGGTCATGTGATCGATTGGGCTCCTTATGACGTGGACATACCATCGAAAGAGTTCCTCTTTTAGCTCGTCGGGCAGTAGTGTTACTTTAAAACTTCCTTGGACAAATCGGTTGGGCACTTTTTATTAGCGCATTGAATAGCATAGGATATAGTATAGGACAAGCCCGGTCTCAGAAAAAAAATGAGAAAACTCTAAATAATTGTGTCTGTTCCGTATTTGTACACTGGGTTCGATCCCCGGTTAGGTCAAGATGGAAAATGATCTTTTTCAGATTGACCTGGGTCTTGGATGTTTATCTATATATGTATTTGTTAAAATAGTTAGTATCCCATAACACAAGTCTCGAACTTACTTTGGGGCTAGCTCAATCTGTGTGATTTGTCCGTATATATTTATATTTAATATTTGTTTTTTTTTTCCTTTAAATTAATTATTTCAAAGCTTATTATTAAATCATTTATTTGTGCATTAACTTAACAAAAATTAGCACTACAAGGAAATGTTTTGTAGTCACTTCAAAATAAACTTTATAGGTTTCCTCGTTCAATATTATCCTTATTTTAAATTGTTTAGGTACTTCAGGTTTCATACAACTCTTACAAATTAAATGTCGATTGTTAGGAGGAAAATAGTCAATGATAAGTTCTTTCCTTTTAGCATTCATAAACTTGCATTCATTGTATGTTAAATGTCAGTTCAGTTTCAATAACCCAAGAGCGTTTGCACGGGTGCAGTGTGGCTTCTCTTCTTGTGGATCACGCAAGAGGAAACTTAGGGTGTGCAGACTAGCGTTGCATAACAATCGATAGTTTGACTATCGATAGTATCGATTGTCAATAGTTTGCAATACTATTGATAAAAGGTAAAACTATCGATAGTATCGATACTATTGAATTTAGATATTATCGATAGTATCGATAGTTTTTAATTGATACTATCGATAGTATCGATAATGTAACTACTTTTTGTACAAAAAAACTATCGATAGCTAAACTACTATCGATAGTATTATAATATCGAAATTCGTTACAATACTATCGATAGTTTTTAATTTAAATAGCACCTTTACTATCGATAGTATCGGTAGTATTGATACTATCGATACTATCCATAGTCCTATCGATATTGCTACTGTTTTTCGAGGTCACGATAGTATCGATATTTTATACTATTGGTTGCAACGCTAGTGCAGACGACACTCGCACGCCTAGCTCATGCCTAGCCCATGCCTAGACCACGAAAAGCGCACGACAAGCGCGTTTGAATTTGTTGTTTATTTTTTAATTATACCATGTGGAAGGGACATACCCGTAATAAATCGAACCACAGGCTATACTAGATCACTATCGTATAATGTAATTTAAATAACAGCCAAAACACAAAAAAGTGGATTCCTGTGGCTGATATGATGATGATAATGAAAACCTAGATAATCCTTTAAACTATCTCATGAACTACTGTTTACGTTTTAAAGTGAGAACATGAAGCTTTCCTACGCTGATTAGCCAAAAATGGCCGTTTTTCGCAAAAGAAAAACATCACGTTCTTACTTTAAACTGGTTTGAAGGGTTATCTATGGCTTGGTCCAGACAAAAGTTTAAATGATATCTTCGGTTTCTTTCAAATAATTTATTTCAAATGGAGGCAGCACTGCACCCCAAAAATTATACATTTATATATATTTCAGATTATTTAATTATTTATTTATATATATATTCGTCTTTTATTATAATATGGATAATCTTACCAATTTTTATGACAGCTTTTTCTCCTGCTCGTCTTTACAAAGCAGTTTTCATAGTGCAGTAGATAGTGACTCTTCTCCCATCATGAACTTGCATGATAACTTGACCTCCATTTTCTCCGAATATCCTCGAAACTTTAACATTGTGCATATTAATGCTCAAAGTGTTGCTTCCCACTTTTCTGACATAGTGTCATCTTTCAGCTGTGATCACTTAGATGCAGTACTTATTTCCGAATCGTTTTTGAAACCTTCTCTTCACTCTTCTATGTTTGATTTATCTGACTTTGTTCTCATACGGAATGACAGGATTAGTGCCAGATGTGGCGGCGTAGCAATTTACCTTCGCAAATCTATACCCTATAAGATTCATCGCGCTTCACCTCCCTCTTATACCGCGTCTGCCGAATTTATTTTCTAGAACTGACCATGCAATATTCTAAAATACTTCTGGCAGTTTTTTACTCTCCCAGTCTTCATGTAAATTAGTTTAGCTCCTTAGACTCCATACTTAGTGATCTTTGTCCTCTATATGAACATACTATCATAATGGGCGATTTAAACACATGTATTATTAAGAATGATTCACGAACACATCAGCTTTAAGATCTTTCTTTTTTGTACAATCTTAATATTTTACCGCTTTCAGCAACCCATCACGCTCCTGACTGTAGGCCATCTCTTCTAGACTTAATAATAGTATCTTGTCTTGATAATGTTTCCACTCACGGGCAACTTGCCGCCCTTCTCGTATCATGACTTATTTACTTATCATACTGTGTGCGTCCTTCTAAGCGTAAGTCAAATTATCGATACCTTCGTAATTTCAGAGGCATTGATGCGGATGCATTATTAAGTGATGCTGGTAACATAAATTGGAGTCTAGTTTTGGAGAAGGAAAACATAGATGATAAAGTAAACAAATTTAATTCTTTGGTTCTTGGATTATTTGATCAACATGCTCCTCTTCGACGTGTCAAGAATAAACATAAACCCGCTCCTTGGCTTACGGATGATATAAAGACGCTCATGGCGCGTAGAGATAAGGCTAATCGTAGATACAAACGTTGCCAATCTGAGACTAACTTAAAAAGTTATAAAGTGCTCCGCAACCGCTGCAGTCGCATGTGTCGCGATGCAAACAGGCGTTACTTTCATGATTCTCTAATCAACCGTAGCCCTACGGAAACTTGGAAATTTTTAAAGTCTGTTGGTATGGGAAAAACGTCCGAGTTCAGTCATTCTGATATCAATATAAGGGAACTTAATAAACGCTTTTCTAAGCCACCTGTTGCCATTGATCCTTCTGTTAAGTTGGATACCTTATCTGAGTTGCGTAATTTACCTCATCCTTCCTATCTTCCTTTTGATTTTAGTAAAGTCTCACAAGACGATGTTGTAAAAGCTATAAAACATATCTCTTCTAATGCAGTTGGTAATGACTTAGTTTGTTCTAATATGATCAATCGAATACTCCCAATAATTCTTCCTATACTTACCCACATTTTTAATTTCTCTCTCTCGTCTGGTACATTTCCTTCAGCTTGGAAACAAGCACATGTCATACCACTGCCAAAAACTAATGCTTGTCCTTTTTCTGACTTTCGCCCTATTTCTATATTGCCTTATCTTTCCAAAGTACTTGAGCAAATCGCACATAACCAATTTTCTTCTTTTCTTTTAAGAAATAGTCTCATTAGTCCTTTTCAGTCCGGGTTTCGGCCAGGCCACAGCACTGCTACTGCTTTGGTGAATGTAACTGATGATATTCGGTGGGCTATAGATAGTAAAATGTTAACTTTGCTAGTTTTGCTTGATTTTAGTAACGCCTTTAACTCAGTAGACTTCGATATCCTTCTAGGGATCCTTCACTCTATCAATGTATCTCCTTCTGCCATAAATTGGTTCAGTTCCTATTTACATGGACGGTCACAGCGTGTCTGCCTTGATGAAACGCACTCCGACTGGTGTGATCTGGCAGCCGGAGTACCTCAAGGAGGTTGTCTTTCTCCTTTATTGTTTTCTGTATTTATAAATACTATTACTAAAGTTCTGTCCTGTAAATTTCATTTATACGCGGATGACCTGCAGGTGTATCGCCACTTCAGATTGCCTTTACCAACACAGCCAAAAACTTGGCAATTATAATGGATTCTAACCTTAAATGGTCAGCCCACATTAAGGAAGTCAGTCGTAAGATCCACTTTTCCTTCCACACTCTTAGATCTCTCCAATACTTCTTGCCCTTTAAGACTAGGATTTCTCTTGCCCAATCCCTTATTCAACCAATTTTGGATTACGCTGATACGTGTTTCTTGGATGCAACAGAAGATCTATTAGACAAACTGGAACGGTTGCAAAATCTGTGCATCCGTTTCATATTTGGATTGAGGAAGTTCGACCATGTTTCAGAGCACCGTGCTCAGCTGACATGGTTGCCTATACGGCTCCGTACAGACAGTTGCATTCTTTATCTACTTTTCAACGTGCTACATTATCCTACTTTCCCCTCCTATCTACGAGAGCGTTTCTCCTTTTTATATCCTCCGAAGTCCCCTTGCAGATCCCACCTAAGAACTGTCCTTAAATTCCCTCCTCACAACACTGCTACCTTTTCCTATTTCTTCTCGGTACATGCAGTCAGACTATGGAACTCATTACCACCTGCTATACGTGACTCTAAAACGATTTCGGTATTTAAAAGACGAGTAAAAGATCATTATTTATTGGAATCATCTTAATTGTAACTTATAATGTTCATATTAAGTATATATTTTATTTCCTTCTTAGACATATGTATTTATTTAAGTATATGTGTAATAATATATGTATGTATATGTATGTTTATTTGTAATTTGTGTAGTTTTATGTCATTTCAATTTTCTTCCTTCTTTATTTCGTGTATAAACACGCCTGTATGCCTCTCTTACATAAACATCTCCTCTCACAGGCCTACTGGAAGAGATCTCTTTTGAGATAAGTAGTGCCTTTGTACAACTTTTATTTGATGTATTCTCTGTATAAATTTTCCGTGTACATAAATTGGTAAATAAATAAATTAAAGTATCCCCTTAAATGATTTGCATTTTTGCCTATTCCCTCGATCAGCTTTCACAATCTGCGCGGGAAGAGATACAGCTGAAGCAGATTTTTCTTTTTTTCCTTACTAGCACGGAAGAAACCCATTCATAAATGCAAAAATATGATTTTCTTTCGAAATTTCAACAAGTGAAAAAACACGATTACGACACTCTCGAGGCGTAAACAATCTCGTATGAATGTATGAATCTAGTGCATAACTGTTCCATACTTGAAATAACCATACACGTGACATCCACTTGCACACTTCATACATGTTTGTATGGCTGTATGAGCGTATGGCCGTCACGTGTCATTCAAATCGTGCTTTGGTATTATTTCCTGAGGATTTGTTCTAGTTCATTCGGGAGGTAAGTGTGTTTGAATTAATGAATATATCATAATATTTATACCTTTATTTTTCTCTTACATGCACTTATTTATAACATAGTTAGTAGGTTAGCTTTATAATACGGAACTACCCGCAATCTAGAAATTATTACATTATTTAGACATTAAATTTATAGAAAATCTGACATACTGCACTTCTCTCTATACCCAAAGGTTGACTGGAAGAGATTGCTATGCGATAAGTCCGCCTTTTTATCATAATTCTGTCTTCTTTTATTTCTGTAATTTGTTTTTCCTTTTGTTTACGGTGCAATAAAAAGTATTTGTATTGTATTGTATTAGATAAATAACATTTGAGACTACTTGCAACTCAGACGAGTTGCTATATCGAGTTATTAACAGAGTAGCGTTTTAGACAAGTGTTTACATAGACTGTACTCAATATTTTATTGTAAACCTTAACTTAGGTACATAAGATGTTAACAATACAATTTAAGATCATTTATGGACCCTGCTGGGCACAGCTTTGTTTCGAAAAGAGGAGGTCGCACTCAGACGTTAAAAATAAGGTTAGTAAAATGCGACACAAATAAGTTGAACAAAAATAGCGGACTTCAAAGCATTTTTGTACAAATTCCCTAGGTTAAACCAAAATGGCGGTTATCGGCGCAGGTACAAATAATGCGCCGACGACGGCCATTTTTGTTCAATAGACGTGTCGGGAGTTGTGTCGCATTGTACTATCTGATATTTTTAGAATTAGTTTTTTAGATTTTAGTTACATATATTATAACATTATATTCACTTTTTGCGTTTAAGACCATATGATTTGATACTAACTTAATAAGTACAGTCAGGCACCAAGATACCTGACCAGGCCCTCTATTTATATCTTGAATTTTCCCTTAAACTAAAAATTATATTAACAAGAAAATTTATATTCAGACAGATTTTAATTAAGTCTTTCAGATATCTTGGCACTTGACTGTACATGCACTCTGGCAGGGTGTTGCGAACTATAAGTATGTAGAAGACTTTACATACTTAATAATAGGTATTGGAACGAAGTTCCTTATCGCGCGTTTCGAAAGGGAGACGGAAAAAATTAAGACCAAAAGTTGTAACGACACTTTTTGTTCATTCAAATTTATGAAGATAATAAAAACTTGACCTATTTATATTTATATTTTACTTCGTTCCATTCTACACTTGAGAGGTGTCCCTTGACACCTCTCAAGTTTTTTTTCAGGAATATTATGGTTGGGATATCTTAGAAATTGTAGGTAATTAAATTTGATCTCAACAGACACATAGAAGTTTTAAGTTAAATAGTATTTTGTAGGGAAATAATACAAACATATTTATACTATCACTATTTATCCTTAATGGTGTAAACAGAGCATTCTGGGCTTGCGGCTCTAAGCAGACAGAGTCTAGGGCCGCAAGATCCCAAAGTTTGGCATGATGGTGGGTGTGAAGATGGAAAAAGGGGATAAAAATTGTGATGGGTTGCTAGCAACATCACCTATTAACATGATTCAGATTCTCGCCCATTCCTGCGATCGGCTTTTACGAAAAGAGAAGCAGCTGGTACACTATAAGCTTTTCATCTGCATCCAGACAAACATTTAATTTTTAACATTAATTAAAAGCCAAATCTTTAAGAAAACCAACAAATTAAAAAGCGAAATCAAAAGCGATCTATATAAGGGTCTGGAGATCGGTGGCACAGACGAATAAAAAACGTTACGCAAGCGAACGACCTGCAAGGTGACCCCGTCTGGCCCTTTATAACAAAACTGCATATAAGTAGGTGTAGTGGTCACCATGCTAGTCCGCCACCCAGAGGTCCCGGGTTCGATCCCCGGTCAGGGCAAGTTGGAAAATGGCTTTTTTCAAATTGTCCTGGGTCTTGGGTGTTTATCCATATGTATTTGTCATAAAATATAGTAGGTATCGTTGAGTTAGTATCCCATAACACAAGTCTCGAACTTACTTTGGGGCTAGATCAATCAGTGTAATTTGTCCCTATATATTTATTATATATATTTATTAAGTTACTAAGAATCACGTTATAGTCACCAACAGTGTGGACAGAGACTCGGGCATCAGACGTTACTTCTCCAAATCCCTGTTCCACATCTAGTGCACATGATTTTGAATCAATAAGGTTTTTAAGGGGCAGTTAATGAAACGTTGAAAAGTTTCAATCAAAGGTTGGTGTCCTTTGACTGCTTTATGGGAGCTCCTAGCGACAAATCTATACGATTTCACTGGTTTTCATAGCAGATGGCGCCCTTTAACCACAGTCCGCTAAACAAATATTACTGCAGCCGTACTATGACTGTCCACTTTAACTATTTCTCATATTGTCAATGACCAAGCGCATTTTAAACACAAAAATACACCGATTTCACATTCTAAACTCCACTAAAATAATTATTAGAAGCAACCCCCATTTGAGCCTCTTCCCGTGCCTTCCCGCCAAAAACTGCAGTAGTTTGCAAACTAATCAAACAGGTTTTATGCTGGCCGCTTAGGCATTAAGGTGTTTGTAAACTATTAGCAAACAGGTATTTTATAATACTCGTAAGAATACTGGCCCCTAAGAAAAAATTTAAAAGTCAGTAAGGAGTTAGTAAACTATCAGTTATAAGTTTACTGGCTACTAAGAATAAAAAGGAAAATTTACAAGTAAAATTAAAAAAAAATTAATAAACTTTCATTACTTTAAGAATGACCTAAAAACTAATACGGTTAAGTATACTCATAAGACGAATCAACCCAATCGAGCTCAAAATAGGTGGGGTTATGTTGTTTTAAACTACTTCCTTCTGGCTTCAGCATCAGATCAGCTCCATGGCATCATAATATTGCATAGTCACGCAATATACGTAAAATTTTCAGCTCAATCGGAAACCGGGTATTGGGTCCAATTTGAATTCCTAGATTTGATTACAGATAGATAACGGGTAGGTGAAACTAAATAAAAATAAAAGCTTGTAATATTGTCTTTTGTACATCAACCGAGCTTTGTAGTTTTATGTAACATAGGGCCCTACCCAAAATTTAGTCAAAATAACATTTGCGATTGCTTGCAACTTAAACGAGTGACTATTCGAACGAGTTCCAAGTTGCGTTTTAGACAAGTTTTAGACCATTCCCGTCTTATTATAAAACCCAGACTAACTTTGTTACTAGGTTAAAACCATTATCCGACCAAATCAAGTTGACATCTAGTAATATCACACCATCTCACCTGTCAATTTCAACTTCATTTTGGTCGGATAGTGATTACAATAGTAATAACATAGATAGTGATAACAAAGTTATTTTTTTATTTTATTTATTTAACTTTATTACAGATGTAATAGGCGGACTTAAAGCCATAGGCTCTATCTACCAGTCAACCTACTGGTGATGCCGAGATTAAGAAGTCTTTTGAAGGAGGCGCAAAATATGTGATTTTGGAAGATATATTAATAATATAAGATTATATTAATTAAAATAACAATAGATATCAATAAACTTACATTCACTACTTTGTGTACTGGTGTATTACTTTGTGTACTGGTGGCGGAATTGCACAAAGTAATTCAAATCATGTAGTAGAAGGAATTTGTTATCACATGGCAATTACTACGGAATTTTAATAATTGGCCTTCGAAGGAGCATGGCCTTCCATGGTCCACCCACCTTAAAACTGGTTGTAAGGAGTCATTGTCAATACGACTTAAGAGACGTGGGCCGCCGATCAGTATAGCTTGACATTTTTTGGGGTTAACAGTTACTCCAAAGCGCCGAGACCAGTCACCTACCGCCTTCAAATCAGCATTTATTCTTTCTACGGCGCTGTCTACCTGTTCGACTTCAGTCTGAGTATAAAGTTGCAAGTCATCGGCATAAAGATGATACGAGCACTGAAGTTCTTTGGTAATGAAATCTTAAAAGATTGAAAACAATAGTGGAGAAAGAATTCCGCCTTGTGGTACGCCAGTGTCAATGTTGTTCCAACGAACTGACTGTTAACGACCACGAAGATAAGTAGAAAACCAATCAACTGCTGGAGGTGAAATGGAATGATGGGAGAGGATTGCTAGGAGGATGTCATGGTCGACGGTATTAAAGGCATTAGAAAAGTCCACTAAACCCAAGACAGTGAGTTTAGTATCCTCCATACCGGCTCTAACATCGTTGGTCACTTTAAGCAAAGCAGATATAGTGCTATGTCCAGGTCTAAAGCCAGATTGTAATGGATTCAACAGACCATTACCATGGAAAAATGAGGTGAGTTGCTTGTGGGCGCAAGCCTTGAGAACCTTGGACAAGAGCGGCAGAATTGAGATGGGACGAAAATGGCTGGGAAGGGAAGGATTAGCGATTTTGGGAAAAAGGCGAATATAGGCTTTACGCCAAAGGGTAGGAAATTGGGATGTTGACAGTAAGTAATTTATAATGGGGGTAATGGCTGGTAAAATAATATCAAGAATATTTTCAATCATGCGACGATTTACCTGGTCACAATGGTTTTTAATTAAAATTGAAGAATGTTGGGACTTGGGAGAGATTGAATAGAAGAAATTGTATTCAATTTTGTTAGGCGATCCAATGGAGTCGAAGTGGAGAAATGTCTATTAATATCATATAACGTAATCGAAGAAGGGATATCTGAGTTATTTGAATTGCCAATACCCAGGGTTCCTAGGAACTTCCAGATGTCGGCAGCTGAAGATGAGGAGATAGTATCAGAGATTAAACGGCGTTTAGCATCTCGCATCATTCTGTTTCTTGGTTTCTTGCAACCTTGAACAAAGCCCAGTTTTCATCAGAACGCTCCTTTCTAAACTTCCGGAATGCCCTATCCCTTCTACGCATAGTCATTCTAACACCACGCGTTATCCAAGGAGCTGGAGGCCTTTTGATTCTGACTTTCCTTATAGGAGCGTGCTGGTCATACAAGTTCGTCAAAAGCTTAGTCCTGTTTTTATAATAAGATGGTTCGAGTCTAACTCAGTTTAAGTACCTATGTAAATTCTTATAGCATTACCATCTCACTATAGTGACTAGGTAGTTTTTATATAAATCCCGCCCAACCTGGAGTCTACCACTCAATTCCGACAGACGAAATCTCGGTGAATGCTTTACCGACAGTTCATTTAGTTTTTATGAACTTTACCAAAGATAATATAATTATTAACGTAACAGATACCCAACGCCATAGAAACTATTGGAGGATCCGAATGTGGGCACACAGAGATGGCAGCACACACGATTAGCAACAAGTGACAAACAAAGTGTTGAATATGCTTAAAAAACTTGTTGCATTTCGTATAAGTCATATTTAATTAATTATAGTTGTTGACGATGGGCCAACGCAGGTCCTTGTAAGGATGTTTAGTGGACTGTAGACACTAGATGCTGGTTCCAAATGAAACGCCGGAGAGATTTTCGCTCTGATGGTATATTCACTGTTGCTGCTTGTACACTGTCTGAACTCGATTGACTGATCTGACTCGACTGACTAACTAACTACGAACTTTGTACAAGCTAGGGCTATATATATACAATGGGCGCTACTCGCAGGTAGCGCTGATACGCGTGAGTGTCCCGACCAATCAGGGCGCGCGCTCGGGAATCGCCCGAGTGTGCGTGAGGAGGGGTGTGCCTCTCATTGGCTGAAATGTAGGCGTCCTGATTGGTCGGTCCTCTTACAAATTTCAGGCGGCACGCTGTCTGTCGTCAACAATAGTACTACTTTATTAAAAAAACATTGATAAAAGATTTTAAGGTTTTAATAAATAGCTATAGTGCCATCTTGTGACAAGGAAGAGAAATAATAATGTTTATGGGTAGTCGATGGGTAGGCATGACTATAGAACACGCCTGAACACATTTTTAACCCAAGAGCATTCTTGGCACAAGAAGAATTTGCATTCTTTTCGATGCTCCTTATAATATTACTAGCTGACCCGGCAAAAGTTGTTTTGCCATATAAATAGATTGTATGTATTTTTGTATGTTGTATCATAAAAAAATAGAAATTAAAAATTTTGTCTAAAAAATAAAAATAAAAATTTAGGGGTGGACTACCCCTAACATTTAGGGGGATGAAAAATAGATGTTGGCCGATTCTCATAGATACCGGATAAGCACAAAAAATTTCATCAAAATCGGTCAAGCCGTTTCGGAGGAGTATGGCAACGAAAACTGTGACACGAGAATTTTATATATTAGATTGGTTCAGGAGCGTAGCAGGGCTAATACACAATTATAACAATAATTACTGTTTTATTACAAATAAGTTTCCACGGCAAAAACTGTTATTTACACTTCGTCTTTTTACTCGTCTTCACAGTGACGAACTGAACAATGGAATGATATCGCTTCATTCATTATGGCCAATTGTCAAAAACGGATACGTTCCGAAAATTTATAAATATGAAAAAGGTAAATTTGTGAACTTGAATGTGTTTTTATATAATAAATAAACTCTTTATTTAAAATAAATAAAATAAATAATAATTAATGAAACTAAACATCCTAACAATATAAAGGTGGTTTTTTCGTTCAACGTAGAAGGGACATACCCGTAATAAATCGAACCACGAGCTATACTAGATCACCATAGTATAATGAAATAAAAATAACAGTCATGATTTGAATTAGTTTGTGCAATTCCGCCACCAGTTAGTTCATGCAAACTATTGCCGGCCGGCGCCCACCCACTACTGTTAGTCCCAGCATACCTGCCACCAACAGCCCGTGTGCACCCGCCACCAACAGCTGATGCATGCTCCCTCCGATTCTGCTGCATCCGCTGCGGCTGCAGCAACATCAGATACCGCATACGCGACACTGAGTTTGCCTCGTGGAGAGGCGAAAATTTTTGTTTATACTATAATGATCTAGTACGGCCTGTGGTTCGATTTATTACGGGTATGTCACTTCCACATCGTATAGAATAGCTAACTCACAAAACAAAAAAAAATCACTATCTCAGTTTTACGAGTTATATTACCATGCTATTTTTGAAGCAATTTAACCTTTTAAAATCATTTGGCTTGTTAACGTAATATATAATAAGTTTGTTTGTTCGATGGTTAACATAAAATGATATGTTTATGAGATACGCGGCCGAAAACAAACCATGTGGTAAACATGTTTGCGTGAAGGTGACCAGCGTTCAATGGCTTTCAATTTTTATGTGAAAATTAACATTTAATTTTAAAGACAAACTTTGTAAGAGGGTGTAAATACTTTTATAAAAAAAAAATTGGCAAAATATAAACAAGTTTTTTTTAACAATTTTTTTTCTAAAACAATGAATTAAAAAGTTGAAAATGCTCCAGACGAATCAATCAGGCCCAAAGTTGGTGAGATTATGTTGTTTTAATTATTTATTTACCAAAAAAATGTGCACGGAAAATGTATACAGAGAATACATAAAATAAAAGTTGTACAAAGGCACTACTTATCTCAAAAGAGATCTCTTCCAGCAGGCCTTTGAGAGGAGATGTTTATGTAAGAAAGGCGAGGTTATCACATTTGTAATAAATTACATTTACTATATTTGTGATAAAGTTAAATAAATAAATAAATCACAAAGATGCCGTGGCCACCTTCCGCCTTCATCATGAGATCAGTCCTTGCTACCATAATGTTGCGTTGTCACCTAACTTATACAAGTATGTGAAGTTTCAGCTGAATCAAATAATGCAAAGTGGGTCTAATTTAGCTTGCAAGATTTACGGACATCAGGACAGGTAGAACTAAATAAAAGCTTGTAAAAGATGGAAAGCTGAAACCGAACTCTGAAGTAACACACCTAGGAATGCAATTCGGGACATGCTAAGATGACGTGTGGTATCCGGCAGAGTAGAATAGGACCACTCCAAGTCTTTCCGTGGATGTCGTTGCAGGCAAATTAGGAAATCTAAACAGCAGTAGAATCTCTCTAACCGTCTTGCCGGCCTGCAGAGTGTTGGCGAAATCCAGTCTGCTTTGGCCAAGTATGACTGGTGGTACAGAGAAGGTCGTGCTACTGATGATGATGAGCACATGCTTATATGGGAGGAGAGAGAGAGACATAATAAAAGTGAAAAATTCGGATTTTAAATATTTTTACCCGACTGCGCCAGAAGGAGGGTTATGTTTTTCGAGAGTATCTATGTATGATACTAACGTATGTGTGTATAATTGTTTGGCACGCTCTGCAGCCTGAACGGCTAGATGGATTTCAGTTTGAGAGTTGTCGTTAGATTCGTATTTACTGTGAGAGTGACACTGGGTATATCAAAATAAAAATAAAAATAAAATAAAAAAGAAACAAAATAAAAAAGCAATCGGGATTTTTAATTTTGTAATAACTACTAGTTTGAGATTATGTATGTATGTTTGTATAATAGGGAATATGCATGAAAGAAATATTTGTTATCTAACCAGTTTTTCCATAAATAACTAACAGTGAAAACAGAATAAGAATTGGTTAAAAAACGAACGAGATATAACAATTTTACGCAAATATGTCTATCTCACTCGCAAAAACGCTATTTTCTATGACAAATGTATAGATGATGTGGACTTTGACGTCACCAGTCCATATCGGACTTCTCTTTCTAATTGAAACTTTAAAGTATCACATGTTCGTCGCTGATTAAGATATTTTATAAATTCTTTCATATTTGTTTTGTGATTTTATTAAACAAATGAAAATAAAAAGTGCATATCCCTATTGTTTGCACGCAGTGCACCCTGAACGGTTCGATGGATTTTAGCTTAAGAGGTGTCGTTAGATTCGTATTTACTGTGAGAGTGACACTGGGTATATAACAATATAAAAAAACAAAATGGTGGATTTTTGGCGCTAATTTCAAATGTTTGGCACGCTCTGCACCTTGAACGGCTCGATGTATATATAGACTGAGAGGTGACTTTAGATTCGTATTTACTGTGAGAGTGCCACAGGGTATATAAATAGGCATCGGGGTTTTGTTTTTTTTTTAAATAATATTTTATTACCTTCGCAAGTAGCGGTTTATGCCCAAGAAGCGCTTGAAAAAAGCCACTCCCTGGCCAGGGAAAGTGTTCCTTGCGGTCAAAACATGAAAGATATATAATATAAGTAATTTTAAATTACCTTCAAAAAAGGAGTTTATAATTTCGACTGTATGCTTTTTATTGTTGATTGTTTGTTTTGTTACTCTATTTCTTCGCCATTTCTGAATCGGTTTTGATTATTCTTAACATTATTTTTATTTGAAAGCTTTTATAATCGAGTTGGTCACATATTAATTGAGCGAGCATATGATGAAGAACATTGGAGATATGGAAGGAACACCTCAACCAAAATGAAATTGGTTGCTTTTTTACCCGACTGCGCCAGAAGGAGGGTTATGTTTTTCCAGAGTATATATGTATGTATGGATGTATGTGTGTTTGTATGTATGTATAATTGTTAGGCACGCTCTGCAGCCTAAAACAGCTCGATGGATTTTAGCTTAAGAGGTGTCGTTAGATTCGTATTTACTGTGAGAGTGACACTGGGTATATCAAAAAAAAAACAAAACAGGCGGTCGGGTTACTTGTTTTTTTAATAATTACTTGTAAGAGATAATAATTATTGGAACTTCTTCCATCTGTGTTAAGCTCCAATTATTAAAAAGATATTCAAATGTAAAAAAGAGAAAACGACCACCGAATGCTTGTCTCCAAAAGCGAGGTCAAATTAAAATAGAGCACGGGAGGCTGCGCCGGAGTCCCGGGTCAATGCCCCCAAGGTGACCCGGGCGTCATTGCGACCTACCCTAATACGTCTGGCCTTGGGTTCGATTCCTAGAAACACACAATAGTCTGATCTCTAAGGCTGGAAGTAGACGTCCGGTTTGGCTTACGATTGTTTGATCAGAACCCTACAAAAGTCGTACGATATGCATACATAGCATTATAGACGTACCGAAGGGGGAAGGGGGAGGGAGGGAATCAGGTCAATCCTTAACCCCATACAAAGGCACTCTCGTTTTTTTTTAAATCTTGGTAACAAAGAACGCGTAATTCTTAAAGTATAAAGAGTTATAATATCTTAACGTTCTTAAATCCATTTATAGTTAATAAAAAATAATTATTATGTAACAAGAAAAAATCGAGTGTTTTTAGATGGTTACTTTCTCCAAGGAACATGTATATCGTAATTTAAAAAAAGATGTCCTTCCAGTACATACAATAGTTGTGAGTTGTGAACGATTAGTTTGTATGGAAAGCCTAATATTATTATTAACCACCGACAAAAAAGAGGGGTGTATGGATGGACCATTTTCGATGCGGTTTTTTAACGTGAAAGCAAGTTTCCTTGCGGTGGTTCTTAGCTATGTTTGATGAAAATCGGTTTAGCCGTTCAAATGTTATTGGGGGTTAACGCTTCATATTTAGGGCTTTCCCTAGAAAATAAGAGATGGCACTACGGACATTACGTGGCAGTTTCGCTTCTCATCACTAGATGGCGTTCTTGACATTCGGAGGTGTTTTTCATTTGTAAATAAACTTGTTCTATTTCTTTATGTTTCTTGGAGATAGTTGTTCAGTATTTTGAACTACTTATAACTGAAATTCCAGAATAGGCACAGAATAAGTACTAGTACTCACGTACAGAAGTCTTACTTAGAAAAGAAATTCAAAAATTCAAAGAAATTAATACTTAATATGGTATGTAAGCGCTATGGTTTAATTTATCTCGCATCAGAACTCCTCATCTCTTCGTTTAGATACCTAGACATCCATTGCAAGCCAATTTGGTGAAGTGGTCCCCGCGTGCATAGTAATAATGTAGGTGTATTTCGATACTCATACACAAAACTGCAAATCGGTGCGATGCGAATTCACGACGCATAAAACTGCGACGCAAATCGTTGCGATGCGATTTCGTGTGGCAAGGCGTCTCTCTTCTATTGTTCTGGAAAGTTCGTGCGACTCAATTCGTAAGTTCTTGCGATGCGTCGTGCGATCTCGTTGATTTTTACAATGCGATATCGCATCGCAGTTTTGTGTAGCAGCTCTAAACGGGGAGTGACACAGGCCTGATATAGGTATGTTCGAGACTACCTATCCGGTACCCGGTTTTCATGGTCTGGTTGGGTATCAGATCCGACTATCGGAGAGAAAAATCGAACATCTATTGCTAGCTTTATTCTTTTGGACGCAAAAAGTGGTTCCTTTGTTATGGACTTCCGTTTTTTGTGGAGTCTGGAGTGGTCGTTTATTTTGTGGATTCCTGACATCCTAATTGATTAACTGATGTTTGTAGGTCAGATAGAACACCTGTCTGGATGAGAGGCGCAATGGTTTAAATTTTTAACGATTATGCTATTTACGCTAGTAAAGCATCGCTGCGCGGGCTCAGTTTTGGATGGCTGCGCTTCCTTTAGCACTTTAGGTCTCCCAAGCGTCAAAACTTATTTACTTTGGTACTCAAATTAGATAATATAATAATAATAATAAATCTTTTATTTCAGACCATTGATCCATACATTTATACATTTTTTATTTGTGTTACATAATTAATAATAATAAATAAATTGAAATAAAATAAAATAAATTATAAAAATCATAAATAATAATTAAAATTGCCGAACTCGTTCTCGAGGCACTGGCGCGTGTACTTGCATCCAGTGTCTCAAGAACGGGCCGTCCGTCCGCTCCGCGATGACTGACAGGAGACTATTGCGACTGTCCTTAATTCTGCATACCGTGGATGCCACTCTCTTGCGCATTGTCGCATAGAAGCAATCAACTCTGGCTTCAGCGAACATTCCAGACGCGCTACAGAAACGGGGCAGTCGCAACAGTGTCCTGAATGCATCGTTATATTGAACCCGGAGAGCATTGTATGTCTTCTGCTTGTAGTGAACCCATAGGCTGCTGGTATAAAATGAGGTGCAGTAGGCACGAAACAACGTTATTTTAACCTCTGTTGAGCTCTTAGCAAACCTACGGGCGATCATGTTCGCTCTGACTGACAATGCTCTCCGTTCACGCTCAATATCTTTATCGTCCCTAAGGTCGTCAGTTACAATATGACCTAAATATTTAAATTGCTGTACCCGCTTTAAGGGCAACCCATCCAAACGAACGGGAGGCACGTTTGCCGGACATTTGGTCCCAGCCCTAAAAACCATTAGCTCACTTTTCTTCGCGTTGTATTTCAACCCATGGCTACTTACATATTGCTCACATATGGCCATAAGTTCTCTTAGACCGCCAATTGAAGCGCTCAGCAATACCAGGTCGTCTGCGAAACTGATATTATTAAAACAGACTCTCTCAATATGGCATCCGACATGGAGACCGCTGAGCTCAACGATGAGATCGTTAATATATAGGTTGAATAGGGTTGGAGAGCTCACCCCACCCTGCCTCACACCACATCTCAGCCCATACGAGTCCGACAACGCGCCTGCCCACTTCACGTTATTGACTTGGTTTCCGTACCAGTATCGTAGGACATGAATGAGTTCAATAGGTACTCTCAACTTTTCAAGCTTTTTCCACAACAATTTATAAGAAACCAAATCAAACGCCCTTGACAAGTCGAGAAAACTGGCGTAGACGGGTGTACCCCGATCCGTGTAGTACTTGACAGCATGCTTCAAACACGCGATAGCACTTTCTGTAGAAAGACCTGTCCGGAAACCAAACTGATTGTCATGTGCTACAAAATAGTTGTTTAAGTGAGAGTTTATCATACTGTCATATACCTTTGCGATGACAGTTGCTAATGAGATAGGTCGGTAGTTATTTTTATCAGTAAGGTCTCCTGTTTTGTTCTTAACTATAGGGACGACGACCGTTCTCATCAGCTCTGCCGGTAGGTAAGAATGCCCCACGCAAAGGGTGTACAACATAGCCAGCACTCGCGGCAAGTGCGGACCAGCATGCTGGAGATGCTCAATACTGAGACCATCGTGCCCTGGAGATTTTCCTCGAGACATAGTTTTAATGGCAGACGCCACGTCCTTGGCGGTGAATCTTATGTCCAGGTCTACACTCTGTATCTCAGCACTGATCACCTCCGACGATGAGTCGGTTTCAAGTGGCTCGACAGCAAAATGATCTTTAAAAAGTTGCGCGATGCCACTCGGATCACTCACCCCATCGACACTCGCAGGAAGGCCAGGCCGACAGCTATGCTTATTTGTGTGCCTCCAGAAACCACTAAAATCGTTGCTTGCATGATGTTCTGCAAGGATATCCATTTCTATTTGTTTCTCGTTATTTTGACACCATTTTAGTTTGGCTTTAAATATTTTTCGGCTATTAACCATTTCATCATACACCAACCCAGATTTGGGCTTTCCATACCACAACCATGTTGTAAACTTCGACCTGGCCTCCCTGTGAGCCGCTGCTACATGCTTATTCCAACCTACTACGCGGCGCGTATTTTTTCGTCCACGCCCGCCCTCCCGACCGGCCGCGGACGCTTCCCTCAAAGCGGTTACAATGTCAGAATACAATTTGTCTATTATAAAGTGATGCTCTGGATCACTACACATCTTGTCACAACAATGTGACACCCCTATTGGAAAATCAATTTGACGCAACCTATTATGACATTCTATAGAATAATTTTTTATTTCATTACTATTCCTTTGTCCCCAAATTATCTTCCTATTTTCCTCGCTAAATTTAGAATTTTGACAAATATTATTTATCACAGGTTTTATTAATCCTAGATTACATTCAATGACCAATGGAAAATGATCCGAAGATAAGATATCATGTCTAACACTTACAGTCCTTACACAATCGCGGGCCGTCTGCGTTGTCACACAGTGGTCCAACCAACGAGCTGAGCCATTTATTTCACTGACATATGTAAATGTTCCAGAGTCAAGCCCTAACGTATCAATGTCCACACATGACCATTCATTCTCGCTACATACACTCATGAGTTCGTGGTAAAACGGTGTATGTGGATGAGCATTAAAATCTCCCAGAATAAACACAGCCTGCATAGCATAGTTATCTATTATCGCGCTTACCGTACTGAGGCAGTCCGTGAATTCAGGCAAATTCTTACTCTCATCCGTTGGCATGTAGACACTGAACACCAGAACAGGACGCTCACCTATCACTGCTTTGATCGCACACACTCGCCGATTTTCACACGGTATTACTTTGACGTCACTGAAAACACTATTTCTCCATAAGAGCGCGACACCACCGTACGGCCTACCAACCAGCATACCGGCTGTGGTATCCATTGCCGACGTCCCAGTACAGCCAAAGTCACTGTCTATGTTGTTGAGGTACGTCAGATCCTCAGGTGCTAGCCAGTGCTCCTGAAGGCCAATAATATCTGATGTTCGACATAATTCCCGAATGTGATGAACAGAGCGCTTTACATTCTTGCAATTAAAACTAACTAGTTTGCAACCTTTATCCATATTTCGTTTTTCGATAGCCGTCTCCATACGATTTTGACTGGTGTCTATGTTTGAAATGCATAAAACGCCTGAATATTATACCGCTGGGCCATATTTTATCATCTAAAAATAAGTTTACTTTATTTTCCGGCACAAAAAATTTGTAAGCATTGTAATGAGTATTGTTTTTTATGGTCATTTTCTGCAAAGATATCACTTCCTTGGTTTTATTATAAATATGAGACAATATGTCCTTTTCCTGTGTCTCAATGTGCACATTAGTTATAAATATGGGAACTTTCCTTTCGGCCGCTCTAAACTTGCTATTATCACCTCCGTCCATTCCAATTTTACCTAAATAGCGGTATTTCGGTTTTGATTTTGTCTTCCGCTGCACAACATTCCATTCGCCGCCGTCGTCTTTACAAACATTCTGAGCTTGTATGCACTCAGTACCAGCGGGCGCATCGGCAGTCAGCTGTTCGCCCGGCGTTAACGATGAGTAGGTAAGTACCGGCGAGTTCACAGCTACGGAAGCCGGCCGCTCCGCCGAACCGGTTTGTTGCAACGGTGACTCATCTATTCCCACATCAGTTCTTATATGTGTCTTATTCGATTCGATACAAGTGTCTTTAGTGGATACGGTTGATGTTTTATCTATATTTCTATATTGATGGACAGTTGACTCATCTAAGTATGAAAGTCCTACGGGCCCGCTATCCTGATAGGCACCACCTCCTCCTCGCTTTGCATTTATGTTGTAGTTCGGTGATGGTAACGAACAGTACTTCATATTACTTATTTCCGATTTGACTTCGTTTAGCTCCGCTTGCGTAACATATGATGACCGTATTTCCTTTACTTGATTTTGTAATAAAGTAAGATTTTTCAATAGCGCGCTGACATCTAGATGATCCCATAAAATTGGAGGTAGTCTGTCCAACCGTCGCGCAACAAATGTAGGGATCTCATCAGGTTCCGCTTCTTTTAAAAGGGTTATAATATCCGATAGGTCCCGACTTTCCTTGCCCTTTTGTTTACGAATAATATTCCGTTTCTCCGTCGGTAAAGATTCGAAAAGCAGTGTCTTCGACTTTTTTATATCTTCGGCACTAAATGCAGATACACAAATTGTTACCAAATCGTTGTCGTTCGTGACCGACAACTTATCCTGTATAAAACACAACATTTCGTCTATTACAATATTACACTGAGGACATTTCACTGTCGTCATTTTTACGCGGTCGTAGATAAATACGCCGGCCGTACACGAGACTATGCGACGCCTATGGATGCGCGCGCGCGAATGAAATAAGAAATTAAATTTAGACCAAGGTCGCGTGTTCTTTCGAGTCCCTGTAGAATAATAACAATCATTTAAATTGACTGTATGGAGACATAATATCTGTGCGTAAGGAAATAGCTTCCTATTTATGTATTTAGTAGGTTGTCGCTCTGCTAGCTCTTCTTGTTATGGCGGTCGGTTGGTGTGTACTGTGTCAAAAGTGCTCTGATTTTCAATTGGGGAAAGCTAAATAAATACATCAGTCCCGCTCACGTGGTATTTTCTTACTGTTTTCAGTTTAGTATTTAATTCATTTAATCCATTATCCAATCCATCCATTTACTTGCATAATTTTATCCGGCAGTATTGTAATAACTCGGCACATCAATATAACAACTTCTATCATACGTTTTTTTCGACTTTTTCATATAAAAGTGATTGTGTAGTTGAAATCAATTTCAGATGTTGATTGAATTTAGATAGAAGAGGCAGTTTAAAATGGTATCACTCAATAAAATGAGAACCTCGTGCAACGCGCGATAAACGTAGAGAATAAAATTGAAAAGTATAACAAAAAAGTGTCTCTTCCACATCTTTAAATTTCTTCATCTTATCTTTACCAAATATATGGGATGGGACCAAAAAGATACTAAAGGCTTTTAAATAAAATAATTGGCCAAGTGCGTGTCGGACTACGCGCAGTGTAAGGTTCCGTAGTTGCGAATGCCAACTTTGAGTTCATGCCTCTAAAAACGTCTAAAAACTGTTTTTTTTTTATTGAATTTGTACGACATTTTCTTTTTCCGAATACATTTTATAAACTTTTTATTTTGTAAACCCTACTTAGCTATGATACTATTTCTTTAAACATCGTTATATAACATTCAACAGCTGTGATTTTTTTTACGTGTCCATATATAACCGTTCAGCTGATAGGAGGGGGGGGGGGGACACTTGACTCTAACAACAATTTGCAATACAAAACTAAAAATTTTTCAGAAACGGATCCCTAAGTCGAAATGGTTGTGACAAACTCACAATATTTTGAAAAAAAAACACCCATTCAACAATACCCAACACGATGGTTTATTCGAGAAAAAAAAAATGGCTTTCTTGTATGACTTTACTTGTATGGGAGATAACCTAAAAAAATCTGTTTTCAAGATTTTGCTTTATCACATTTTTGGCATGATAAATATACATATCCTATCATTCCATGCCAAATTACAGTTTTTTAGTACTTATAGTGTCTGTGTAAAATCGCGGACGGACAGACAGACAGACATGGCGAAACTATAAGGGTTCTTTATTTACTACGGAACCCTAAAAGGGATCAACAAATACGGGTCAAATTGATATCTTTCTCCCAAATGTAAGTAATCTTAATGTATATAATTACTTATTATAGTAATAGTTGTTTAAATTGTACATGTGCTTGGTACTCAGATTAAGTAGTTATTTTAATAACGAATAGGGCAACACTATGTGTTTCCTGAAAACTAGCTTCCGTCAGAAAGGAGTAGTTGTACTGATATTGGCTATAAATGTAACAGGACCAATAGTCTGAGGCCTCTCCTCATTTGGTCGTTGAAGAATACAGATATCTTACGTGAATTGTTGTTTCGAATTTTATTACACCCCACACAAGTTGGTCGAAAAGAACTTACAGCCGTAATGAGTTATTAGTCAATGTGGTAAACAAGACGCACGAAAGATGCACGAGCCCTATTCTTACGTCTTTGAACGAGCCTTATTCTTACGTCTGCTTTACCATTTACGCAAAAAGACGTCATTCGCATAACCGCGCATATATAATAGGCGGGACATGAAATCAGGAGGAAAATCCTTGGTAAACAAACAATTATAAAGAACTTTAGTTCCTTAATGAGACGAGTTGTTTGTTTGTTTTGTATACAACGTGGAAGGGACTTGTCCGTAATAAATCGAAGCACGGGTTATACAAGATCAGCAACATAAACAGTCGAAAAACATTGACTGTTCTATACTAAAATGTGCTGCTGCGTGGGCAATTTGTATGGAAATGCCAATTATTATTATTTTTTTACTTTTATTTTAATTTAATTATGCTATAGTGATCTAGTGCTATGCGGCTAGTAATATGAGGGCTATGCTCGGTGTTTCTCTTCGTGATGGAATGGATAAAATGAGGAAATTCGTAGGAGAACAACAGTCACTGACATAGCCCAGAGGATTAGCTCGTTGGAGTGGCAGTCAGCGGGACACATAGCGCGAAGAACCGATGGCCTATTGGGCAAGAAGGTTGTTTAATGGCGACCGCGTATTGGCAAGCATAGGACACCCACACACAAGGTGGTTAGATGACCTGACCAAGGTCGCTGGAAAGCGCTGGATGCAGGCCGCTCTTGATCGGTCATTTTGGAAAATCCAGCTGTGGACGTTTTGCGACTGAAATGATGATGATGATAGTGGTCTAGTATAGGCCGTGGTTCGATTTATTACGGGTATGTCTCTTCCATGTTGTATATGGCAGCGTTTCTCAAACTATAAGTGTCACAGCGGCGTTCAGTCAAATTATGCTCTTATTTTTTGTAGAGCTACATAGATTGAGAATCGACTAGAGATGAAAGGTTTGTTTTTATGACCAGTATTATGGCCTGACGCTTAGACTCCGCAAACACTCTTTAAGAACCAGTGAAGTGAGGTAAACAGTTAATTGGGCCACAAATGATTAACATTACCTTTGTGTGACCTGTTTGTATGAAAATACTGAGAATTGTGAAGCCAGAATACGTAAACATCCCTGTAAAATGCCAAAGACATGAGTTACGAAGTTAAATGCGGGATGGAGTCTGTAAAACGTAATGAATTGGGTATTTTCCTAGGTCATAAATAAATTCTTTTGTACTGATAAGAAAATAAAAACGTCGCAAAGTAATGTCATTTATCTTTGAACACATACATTTGAACGTGATTTTAGATTTATTATTGCAGAAAACTGATAATATGAGCGCTATTTGACTCGAAGAAACTATGACGTCACCTGCCTGTATTTCATACAAATCCGATAGAAACTGTTTGTTTTGACGTTTAGAAAAAAGTATCTGATTTGACTCGTTGGAAAGTAGAGGAATACAGTGACAAATATATAGGACGGGGTGCTAAGATGGTTTGGGCATGTACAAAGGATGGATGCAAAGAGAATTAAAATACAAACAACTACTTTTAAAAGTAAAAAAAAGTATAGCCTTTGTCACTTGGGATGAAGAAAGGATTCTAACAAAATCTAAATCTGTGTAGGCATTCCAAAGTTATGGAGAAATAAAGAACTCACATACTTACCTACAATAAACCCTGAAAACATTACACTTCTCTTTTTGGGCAGTCATATAATAATGAAGAAATATGAAAGATGCATACTGTCACCATCATTTCCAGACCACATCAACCCACTGTTAAGCAAAGGCTTAACAAACCCACTGTTAAACAAAGCTGAATTTAACTGGTATTTTGAAAAAATGTTTTGATATCTGAAATTGCAGTACCAGATTTTAAATCTGTCATAATCACGTTGGTATCCCTAATTTAACAGAGATCAACTTGGATTTTGCAGCTTGCGGCAGACAGACCTAAAGGCCAGCGTGTTTTAAAATAAATGCGATGACAATAGATATAGTTTTTTTCTGACCGCGCTACTAAAACAACCGTTGGGCAGGTCACGTTTGCAAGTCATGTGGTAATGTTGCGTAATTTTGACAAGCTTCCTCATTGCAAAAAATCACAAAACTGTACAGCTTAAGTTTAAAAAATTCGGCCAGTTGCGATAATGTTACTCGCATAAAGGGTTCTGTACCATCGACAAATAGAAGCAGCCAAAATTAAACATACCTATTCTACGAGGATCTTCTGTTAATATGAACTTAATTATTTAACATTATGTTATTTTTTAATTCCTTTTTTACTATCTTAAAATATGTTTCATATTTATGATACAATATTACACAATATATACTCTAGAAGGAAAAAGAGGAGTAGGGAAACCCAGAAGAAAATTATTCGATCAAATAATACAAAAATTAAGTGAGAACATATGAGAAAGTAAAGAAAGAACTTAGGGGAAGAAAGAGAGACATGGAAAACACCCCACCGACTAAGCCCAGCTCTTAATTTTAAAAAGAAGAAAACACTGTGCAGACTCTCAAATACACACTCTGTGAATATTTCAAGAAAGTACGTATCTTTTTATTACCTACACTTGGGGTTCATGCGATACAATCCGCTGGTAGACATTCGAACACATAATGATGACATCTGTGGTGACACAGGAACCTGTCTCCACAGAACTCTTCCTTTAGACCATTTTGAAATGCAATCCTAAAAATAGCACCTATAGTCCGAAGCACTTTTGACGGAACTCTAAATAAGTTGGTCTATAAGGAACAGGTATATGGAAATTAGGTCCAATAAACCAGTTAGTCATTTCGATTTGCATGTTCCTAGTTTTTTGCCTAGTACAATATGTGATGTTACTCATTGTTTAATTTTTGTGACCAATGATTAATTTCAAAACGCAATAAAATCGACACGAAATAGCGGGAACAGTAAAACGATTTGATAACCTCCGTGGCGTAGTGGTATGCTATATCTAGTCCGCCCAAAGGTTCCGGGTTCGATCCCAGGTCAGGACATGTTGGAAAATGGCCTTTTTCAAATTGTCCTGGGTCTTGAATGTTTATCTTTATATGTATTTGTTATAAAATAAAGTATCGTTCAGTTAGTATCGCATAACACAAGTCTCGAACACTTTGAGGCTAGCTCAATCAGTGTGATTTGCCCCTAAATATTTGTTTAGTTATTTAGTTTTGCGAGTCCACCTGCCTGACGTCAACCCGTCAACGCGGAAAAATTAAGCATATAGGTTTTTACGAATGTTTATTTTTTTACTTTAGGAAACGATAAACAGATAAGAAAGTAGGCGTCTAAATAACAGATAAAAGAGTATATGTGAAAACTAAAAGAATTACCTTCTTAATTAATTTATTTTATTTTATTTTATCAAACTTAATTGTTCCAAAGTACAAATATACTTTCAACAAATGGCGGACTTAATGCTATGAGCATTTTCTCCCAGTCAACCATAGGGATAAACAGAAAAAATTATGCAAATCAAAAAATCAATACATATATACTTACACTATAAAATATTGCTATATAATATACAATTACATTATATGCCTATTATATTTAAACTTCAGAATAAATGTCTACTTATACAATACTTACATATACATCTACTGATACTAATATATAAATATGTAGCTGTGAAAAGAAGAACTAAATAAAGAAAACTTTATGAGGAAAGGGAGTTTAAAAGGTGGGCGTGAACTTTTCTTTTTAAAGAGAATTCAGTAGAAAATTCTCTGATGTCAACGGGTAAAGCATTCCAGAGCCGTGAGGCTTGAAGAGAAAAAGAGACATAAAATTTGTCCGGAAAAGGGGGATAAAGAGCTGACGTGTCTCATTAGAGCGACGTTGTCGATCATGAATGTCTGACAGATAATTGAATTTACATTTTAGATATTCAGGGTAGTAAGGATTTGTACCTAAGAATAGAAAAAAGAGTACACGGTTGCTGAAGTTTCCTGCGTTGGCTGGCGGATAGGAAGCCAATTAAGTTGATTATATTTTCGAAGACAGAAGATAAAATGAATGCAGTTATTAAGAAGTCAATCAAGTAATAATGAATTCATGAGTATTTCAAGATAGCTAGTTATCTTTTTATTCTGAAATACTGAGTCATATTATGAAAATTAGGGAAATGTTCATGAGTCACCGCCACAAAGGTCGGAGCCTCGGGATTCCCTTTAGATAATTTGTTATTTTATCTATATCCTATTACCTATCAGCTTCTATAGTTATTATCGTTAAGTCCACCAATTATTGGTTAACAATTGTTTATTGTGAAACAACTTTTTAATGAATAATTTATCTTGAAAACCCTAGCTGTTTTTGGGACGAAATTCCATTTCGGACAGTACGGAGGGGAATAAGCGAAAAAAAGTATAAGATTTTTCCGTCACTAATTAAAGTGAAAGGTAATTTCACGAGTTTGACTAGCTCGGCGATAGCTCAGTTGGGAGCGTTTGCCTGAGATGGTCGATGATCGCAGTTCAAACCCAGCACATGAAAATATATATTTCTTCAATTTTATAGTTTTTAAACTTATTATTAAATAAGAACTTACAATTTTATATTTGCAATATATTTGCAAAAAGTTCTATAAACAATAAAATCAATTAATTATATCCTATTAACTTATCAACCCCGAGGTGATATCTTGCTTACCTTAGCTGTTTACTCTAAGATTTCCTTTAATTTTATGTACTAAAAACTGAAAATTAGGGAAATGAATAGAGGGAATTGGTGAGTCACCGCTCAAAGGTCGACGCTTTGGGATTCCCTCTTGAATCATTTGTTGTTAGTGCCAAATTTATGATTAATCGATTAAAATATATATCGATACACAGAATTCGACAGTTATTGATTTAAATATATCTCATTTCAAACTGAATAATGAAATAAGAAATGTGACGTGCGGGGTTGAACACGTGATAGCTCTATTGGTAAGAGCATGGATGTATTTAGACCAAGGTCACTGTTTCAGGTCCCGCTCACGTGGTATTTTTTCATCATCTCTTATTTCATTGTTTGAATGCTTTAGTAGCGTATCTTGAATGCCTTAAAACCCTATAAAAATATATTTCATTTCTATGATCAGATTTTTAAAACTGTCTACATCCGTCATAGGTTATACAATATGTAACAAAAACCCTGTCCGATCCTTGTAGGAGCAACTCAGACCGTCAATATGAACAACTTTTCCAATGCTTGAAACTCGAAGTAAAAATCGACATTTTCATACAAAGTGCTGGGCCGGCCAAACACATTTGTATGAAAATGTCGATTTTTTCGAGTTTCAAAAGCATTGGTCCCATAGTAAAGTTGTTCATATTGACGGTCTGAGTTGCTCCTACAAGGATCGGACAGGGTTTTTGTTACATATTGTATATGACTCTTGTACAATCGGCATACCTTGTTAGTATTTTCGTAGTAAAAA
Source organism: Acrobasis suavella (assembly GCA_943193695.1). NCBI lineage: Eukaryota > Metazoa > Arthropoda > Insecta > Lepidoptera > Pyralidae > Acrobasis > Acrobasis suavella. The sequence continues at coordinate 9,575,177 of OW971952.1, read as the reverse complement.
CAAGTAGTTGGTAGCTTTTGAAAAAAATACCGTAGTACTCGTTACGGAATGTCCTATTATTAAACAATTAGTTAATTTAAAAAAAACATTTTTTACACAAGCTTTCATCTAAAGTGCTCCTCAAGACGAATTAAATGAGCTCAAACTCGATGAAGTTTGGTCATTTCATTACAGAATTCCTATGGCCACCTTCTGGCTTCATCATCAGAATAGCTTCTTGTCGTCATATTGTCACGCGATATACGTATGCGCGCAAAATCTCAACTCAATCGGAAACCGGGAAGTGGGTCAAATTTAACTTGCCAGATTTGATTACAGAGACAGACCGACAGACAGTAAAAAAAATGACTATGAGGTTGGTGAACGTGTCTTTTTTATGGCACTTTTGCTCACCAATACAAGAATGAATCATGGCCTGTTACTTCTATAACATATCCACTTGTATACATACATTCATACATATTATCACGCCTGTATTCCACGACCTCCTTTTGTAATCTTTTTTTAAACAAATATTTGTCCAATTTATGCTGATTAAAATCAGAATAACTTTTGTGTTACAAAAAGTGCAACAAAACAACAAAGCACAAAACACTTGCGCCAAATCTTGTTAAACGAGCGAGCCACGCTTATAAATCACTCTGTCTGTCCGTCTGTCACTTTGTTTCGACTGAACGCCTCCGAACATGCGCTAAAAGACTTGACATGGTTAGTGAAGAAAAATTACTTTCAAATGTCAGCTTTGAATCTCACGGTATCGGATTTCAAGGGCTTAAATATCGTACAAAGAACTTAGGATTATATATTTCTTATACAATGAGGAAGGGACATACCCGTAATAAATTGAACAATGGGCTTTATACTACCTAAAACACTAAAGTATAATGAAATTACAATAATAGTCAAAAAACCAGAAAAAAATTCGACATTCCCATACCAATTGGCCGAGCGGCTGCACACTTTTGTATGGAAGAGCCAATTTTTTTTTCAGTATTTTAACTATTATTTTAATTAAGAACAAAATAATCATATTTGTACAAAGTAATGTATGCAAAGGTAATTTAGAGAAAAAAAAATTCAAAGGAAAAGTTGTTTGATAGTTGAAATTTCAAATTTTTTAAGTCAATCCCCTATGTGGAGGCCCCGGGGCTAGAGCCCCGTTCGCCCTTCCCTAAATCCGGCCCTGGCTTTAAGCTTGTAGTACATTTAACTTATTTTCAACTACTACTTGGTTCCAGTGAAGCAAAACATCGTGAGCAGCACACTAATTCACTAATACGAGGGTCGTGTGGTCGAATCCTATTTAATTTGGATTTTATAGAAGAAGAAGAAGGTACTTATGAAAACATGCCCGTACATTGTATATTATAATATACAATGTGCGGGCATATATTATATAATATTATAAAATAAACCGGCCAAGTGCAAGTTGGACTCGCGTACAAAGGGTTCTGTACCATTATCTATAAACATAACGTTGGTTGTATGGGTCCCTCTTAAATATTTATTTTACTTTAATTTAATTGTTATTTTTAAAGTGATTATACAACTATATATTCTGCGAATATATCAAGCATCTACTTGTAGCCGTTATTAATATCAAGCAAAAAACGACAAAAACATCGCGTTTGTTGTGTGGGCGCAACAGAAAATTGTCTAGCTATCACGGTTCATGAGATACAGCCTAGTGACAGATGAAACGTAGTGTAGGACATCCGGCAGCTAGGTGGGTCGACGATCTCAGGCAGGTTGTTGGAAGAAACTGGTTTGCGATGGCAAGGGATAGAACAAGATGGCGCAGGCAGTTAAGGAGGCTTATGCCCAGCAGTGGGTCCCTGAAAGCTGACGATGATGATGATGATGACAGATGGATAGATAGACAGACAGCGGAGTCTTAGTAGTAGGGCCCTGCTTTTACCCTTTGGGTACGGAACGCTAAAATTAAATATAATTGAAATAAAACTGCCAAAAGTCGTCACCAATATAACAATACACTTATATACCCAATTATGTTATGTAACAATATTATAAATTGCGTAAATACCAAAGCAAAAAAAATTGTTCATAAATATTTACTTAATTTGTTGCACGGAAGCTAACATAACCTTGACTATTTCAAATGTGTAATGTTATTTTCGAGTTCGTTTTCCTGGACAATAGAACACTTATCAAGTGTACGTTATATACGAACCAAAACGTAAACTTAGGTACTATGAAGTGGACGTACGTTATGTACGAAACAAAACGGGCCACAATAGGCCACTATAGGTACCATTGGAGTCCTAATAAGGCGCATTGCATAACGCATGACTCAGGTACCTACAATAACATCAATCGTGGATTTTGAGTTGTACGACACGATTGCGATACGATTTTAAATCGTGTCGCCCAAACTTCTCTGTTGGTCAAGAAAAAACTTAAAAGATACCAGGGACGACCAGGAACGTGCATTGCTTTTTTATTAGGGAAGGCTCTGTGATCAGTGCCTACCCTATAAAATATGGAGCCGTTCTTGTAAATTAGGTATGATTACCTAAATTACAAAAAAGGCTCCATATCAAAGAAAATAGGTAGATTTCTCACTTTGCCGTCATTATAAGGGTGGCGCAGGGTAGACAAATTGCTATTTGTCTGGATGGAATGTACGCCACTGGAAGATACCAGCTAATTCTCAACCCGCGAAAATCGAAAAGCCGATCTAAGTAATAGGTTGGAATCTGAATTATGTTAAAAGGCTAGCAATCCATCACTATTTTCGTTCCCTTTTCGATCACACTTAACATGGCCTTTGGGTTTTACGATCCTGGACTCTGTCTGCACGGGATAAGAAGTGGCCGGTAAATTCTAAGCTTTTCCTTTTCTCCCAGACTAGCATGAAAAGAAAAGAGTAAGGATATCAAAATAATAAAATCCATGTTTTTTTTACCAAATAATTGTAAATAGACATATGTATTTATTTAGATATATGTGTAATATCTGTATGTATAAGTATGTTTATTTGTAGTTAGTGTAGTTTTATGTCATTGTAATTTTCTTCCTCCTTTATCTTATGTATAAACACGCCTGTATGCCTCTCTTACATAAACATCTCCTCTCACAGGCCTACTGGAAGAGATCTCTTTTGAGATAAGTAGTGCCTTTGTACAACTTTTATTTGATGTATTCTCTGCATAAATTTTCTGTGTACATAAATTGGTAAATAAATAAATAATATTTTTCTTGTTTCTTCGGTCTTGTAAAACTAGTAAGTATACAAAATAAATCACAAATCGCGTATTCTAAAACAGTATCAGAGGGGTGAGGGCCCAGACGCCCCGCGGGAGGGGTTGCCGTCGCGACGCCGTGACTCAGCCTTCCAGGAACCGCTGTTTTGCCGCCTTTTGACTTGCTAATGACGTCTTCGACTCATCCTAAAGTACATCCATTGTTTCAATGTTCATATTAGAATATGCAATTGGGTTTTAAAAGATGAAGGACGAACATATCTACTGGTACATACATACTTATCTATACATATCTACTGGTACATACATACTTTCACGACTTTATCCCTAAGGGGCAAAAAGAGCACTTAAGGTCTTGCGGCTCTTAGCAGACATAGACAAAGGCCGCAAGATTCAAAGGCCGCTTATAGCGAGGTGGTGGGCGAAAAGGTGAACAATCAATTATTACAAAAACAAAATACCCGACTGCTTTTTTTTGTTTATTTTTTATTATTTTGATATACCCAGTGTCACTTTTACGGTAAATACGAATCTAACGACACCTCTCAAGCTAAAATCCACTGAGCCGTTCAGGCTGCAGAGCGTACCAAACAATTATACATACAAACATACCTTCTAAAAACATAACCCTCCTTCTGGCGCAGTTGGGGAAAAAATTAATAGTGATATTTTATCAAAAGTCGGTTTAATTACAAATTTTAGCTTTTATTTCCATATTGGTCTGGAAGAAAAGAAAAAGTTTACAATGTACCAGCTGCTTCTTATTCCGCGCAGATCGTAAAAGCCGATTGAGGTAATGGGCGAGATTTTAAAAGTAACCCATCACTATTTGAATTCGTTTTTCTAGCTTAAAGCCCACCATCTCGCAAAGCGTGGCCTTAAGGTCTTACTGCCCTGGACTCTATCTACCCAGTCAGGGATAAAGACGTGAACATGTATCCGTATCTGCAACTATATCAATAAATATATATGTAGGGACAAATAACACTGATTGAGCTAGCCTCAAAGTAAGTTCGAGACTTGTGTTATATATATAGATACTTACTCAACGATACTATATCGAAGAACAAAACGTCATTATTATACAAATTGCCGGGTCGGCCGAACACTTTTGTATGAAAATGTCGTCGTTTTTTTTTTCGAGTTTCAAGCATTCGTCCCATGTGAAAAGATGTTCATATTGATGGTCTAAGTAGCTCCTACAAGGATCGGACAAGGTTTTTGTTACATAATGTATGGACAAATTACACTTATTAAGCTAGCCCCAAAGTAAGTTCGAGTATTGTGGTATGGGATACTAACTCAACAATACTTATTTTACACACATATACCTATATAAACACTCAAGACCAAGGGCACTTTGGAAAAGGCCATTTTCCAACTTGCCCTGACCGAGGATCGATCCCGGAACCTCTGGGTGGTGGACTATCATGGTGACCACTACGCCACGGAGATGTCGTCATCATACGGTAGTAACATTCAGATAGTGTGTTTCTTCGCTCTTTTGAAAAATTGAGAGTGATATAGTTTTAAATGTGTAGAGGTGTGACGTTCATATGAGCTCTAGACTGGACCGTAAGTGGTGCGCCACAGTATAGTGATTTCTAGTAGGTAATCTGTTATAACTGGCAAGGTATTCCAAAACGGATGATAGAGATGCACATTGGAAAGGGACAAGTGGAATAAAATAAATAGAGATCTTTTCCCAATCGGACAGCATATTGAATGATATACAATATGTAACAAAAACCCTGTCCGATCCTTGTAGGAGCAACTCGGACTGTCAATATAAACAACTTTTCCTATGGGACCAATGCTTGAAACTCGAAAAAAATCGACATTTTCATACAAAAGTGTTCGACCGGCCCGGCATTTTGTATGAAAATGACGATTTTTTTATTGTATGCGAGGCCTTTAATATTTATTTTATTTGAACTACCTATTTTTAAAGAGAATAAACAAGTAAATATTCTGTGAATATTTCAAGCGTCTACCCGTTGCCGTTATTAATATCGAGCAAAAAACGACAATAAATTACGGAACATTAAAAATGGAAAATCAAAAGGCAGACAATCTGTTTTTTATTTTCCTTTTTTAGGCTTCTGTACCCAAGGAGTAAAAACGGGTTAAAAAAAGTCACTAAGACTCCGCTATCCGTCCGTCCGAACCGTGATAGCTAGACGGTTAAAATTTTCACTGATGATGTTTTATGTTGCCGCTATAATAAAACATACTAAAACCAGAATAAAATGAATATTTAAGGGGGCTCCCATACAACAAACAAAATTTTTTTGTCATTTTTTTCCTTGAAAACAAAGAAGTGACAGAAAACTTTAGTATATTACGTACATAACTTTACATGCGTGTTCAAATTCTATTAATATAATTAAAAAAGATTTTCTTAAATTTCGTTATAGTTCATACAACGGATATATTCTTGCCATAATGTTCTAAGCAGTTAAAACTTAAACTTCTGCCACAGATTTTACTACGTCACCCTCAGTCAGACGCCAGACGTCTGGTGAGGTCATGCAGTGCATTGCATACTGTGCAGTCTGCTAATGCTATACGATGCGTGTATTTTGCAATATTCGCTAGAAAAATGACATGTAACATGGACGAGTAACTCACTTAATTCTGTATATCTTTCATGCTCCTCGACATTTCATATGACGGCCTCCTACCGTAATGGTCACCATGTTAGTGCCACCCAGAGGTCCGGGGTCGATCCCCGGACCATGGAAAATGGCCTCTGTCAAATTTTCCTGGATTTTGGATGTTTATCTTTATGTATTTGTTATAAAATATAGTATCGTTGAGTTAGTAACCCACAACACAAGTCTCGAACTTACTTTAGTTCAATCAGTGTTATTTGTCCTTATATATTTATTTATTTATGCTGGCGTGGGAGAAAAAAAAAACTTACTGTTGTAAGTTTTTGTTCAAGTTCAAGTTGATTCTCTTCCCGCGCAGATCGTAAAAGCTGATCGTAAGAATGGGTGAGCTTTGAATCACGATGTTCATAGGCGATGCGGCTAGCAACCTATTACTATTTTTTTCTACTCCTGTACTGTTATCTGTCTTTTAAATGGTCCCGAACATTAATATAAGAACATAGATTATATGATTTTAGAAAAGTCTATTGTCTATTCTTAATATAATAGCACATGTGTCGTTATTTCGCCAAAACGATACTCCTAGCCATATACCTATAACTTTTTTTCTTTAGATCTACCATACTGCCAACATAATAAAATCGTTATTTTAACATGTGGTGCCATTTTTCAAACGTGGAGTCACTGAACAAACGGTTTTTTGTATTTATTGTATTAAAAAACATTCGTTTAAGTGACTCCATGTTTCAAAAATGGCACTTTTGGTCACTAGGAAGACGTCAATAAAAAAAAATAGTCTTCCTTAGATACCTAGCATCTAGCAAACATATGGTAGTATTTCATACTTTTCTTTGTTTATTGTTGGATTTATATTAGTAAATGTATTCGTAGAAAAAGTATTGTATGCAACGTTGTATAAGTATGTCAAAAATGCTCGATGGCGTCTCCTTACGATGCTCGCCAAGGCTCGCATCGTAACCTGCGCCACTCGCATTTTATGAACCTTCTTATACAACTGTTGCATAAAATACTATTTTCATGTCAAGGCCTTTGGCTCTTACGGCCCTGGGTTGTGTCTACCACGTCAAAGAAAATTCATCATTTCATTTTTCATGATTTATTTTTCATTTCTACAAATTAAATTCTGACTCATCAAAATTATTACAATAATCATGTATCGAAATATTGTTGAGTTAATATCCCATAACACAAGTTTTGAACTTACTCGTTATTAGTCCCTATTTATTAATTTATTATTATTATCTGAAAACAATGAAAACTTTCATTTCATTTCATTTATTTCCAAAAATCTCGCAGAGTATCGTTTGCGAAACCTTTATTGCTCTAAAATTAAGGATTACGTCGTTAACAAATGAGCTTGTAAATAAGAAGAGCAAAATAATGTAACAAACGTTACAAAATGTGAATAATAGTAGTTATTCAGAGCATCCTTGGCACAGTTTGCGTAAGCTTACAATATGTTGAAGTAAACAATATGAGGAAACTAGCTGAAAAGGCTTAAGTTCGTTAACCGATGACTATAATTCTGTAACAGCCTATATCTGACCACTTTTTAAAATGTGTTTTAAATTTAAACTTATTTTGATCCACAAATTTTACAAAAACTTATTGAACTACATTGTAAGTAGCAATTAATCAATCGTTACATATCACATATCGATGTTATAATATAATAGTTTGCGATCATATATGATAACGTGTATATAATATATTAATATATCATATTGATATATTTTATACAATACTTACTTACAACGGTGGCGCAGCGACCCGAAGTGGATCTTGGCCTTCGACACAAGATGGCGCCATTTCTTGTGGTCTTGTGAGCGTTGCTGCCAGTCGTCCACTCCGAGGCTTCGCAGGTCTTTCTTTACCTCGTCGGTCGATCTGTACCTGGGGCGACCAACAGGTCGGCGGCCATTCGGCCGACCCATGTAGGCTCTCTTTAACGCCCGATCCTCTCCCATTGTTTCTACGTGTATTTTATACAATATGTAACAAAAACCCTGTAAGATCCTTGTAGGAGCAACTCAGACCGTCAATATGAACAACTTTTCTTATGGGACAAAAAAATCGATATTTTTATACAAAAATGTCCGGCCGGGCCGGTTAATTGTATGAAAATGTAAATTTTTTTCGAGTTTCAAGCATTGGTCTCATAGAAAAAGTTATTAATATTGACGGTCTAAGTTGCTCCTACATCCTTGTAGGAGCAACTTAGACCGTCAATATTAACAATTGTTAATATTAAAAAGTTAACTTTTCGGATAGGGTTTTTGTTACATATTGTATAATATATTATAATTGTTGGCATGTTACAACTTAGCAATAAAAGGCTTTTTATTTTATTTATTTTGGGAGAATAGACGGGAGGCCTTTGCCCAACATAAGGATACAATAGGCTATTTAAAGGAAATGTCTACTGCAGACCTGCTGAACTGCCTCTCTGTGGATAAACATACTGAATGAGATATCTTCTAAATCGATAATTTTGGGAGATCCGTTACTTCATATGTCTGAAATTAATACAGGCTTGCTGGTAACTAACGAAAAACCTCTTAATATCAGAATTAGACTCCCCAATGTGTTGGGAGTCTGATTCTGATGTTAAGAAGATAGATCTGCAAGAAAAGACAAAAATTGCAAAAAAAAAATTGGTCCTCTAATACAAATTCACTGATCACCTGGTCGAGTTTTTATGGAGAGTCCAATTTTTTATCTTAGATTTTTTTATTTTGTTGTTGCAGATCATTATTATGTTAGGATTCTGATTCTGATGTTAAGACGTTTTGCGTTAGTTACCAGTAACCCTGTATACTAAGATTTATTCCGTATATAATCCGTGGTTGCCCAAAGCGTTTACCGTTTAATGTTAGTGTATATTTTAAATTTTTTGTATTAGTTGGTGAATATTTCTGCTAGTTTTAATTTAGTATTATTTTGTTGTTTAAAGTGCTTATTTATGAATATTGTTATTGTTAATAAAATCCCGTTTATATGTTAAACAATAAATTTATATACTTAGTATTTTAGGTATTACAAAGCAAAAAGAAATCTACATTTCACAATCACGTACACGGTGATCTAATTCTTATATTAAATTTTACCCACACTAATTTCAAATATATTTATTTTTATTTTCCTAACATTTCACAATACGTGACCTACCCAGACCATTCATATATCGTGACTAACTTGGCTTTTGTCCCCATGTCCCCTATATGCGGCAGAGAGGGCATCCGCGAAGACTCCATCTTGTTCTGTCTTGAGTTACGTGCTTAGCTTCATTCAACCCGGGTCTTACCGATTTTCTTAATTTCAACGAGCACGGTACGTCGTCAGGTGTGTTTGGTGACCGACTTTAAAAAAATACATATGAAATAACGACTAAATGAGTATAACATTGATAGGTACAACCTATTTTACTGTATCGTATATAAATGTAATAATTCGACGTAGGTAGACCGCCCCGCGTGAAAAAACAGGAAAGCTGCGGTTTTGAATTGTACTGTATCTATACTAACAATTATTAAAAAATAAATATGATTTCATTTTCATGAAAATTTCACACTTTATATAACAACCCGCTTGTCAAATCAGACGCTTTTTTCTAAACGTTGGAATAAGATTTAAATTAAATAGACGTGACGTCATAGTTTCTTAGAGTCAAATAGCGCTCATATTATCAGTTACCTAAAATCACCATGAAAATATGGACATGAAAAAAAAATAGATAAATAAAATATTATTAAAAGTAACGTGAGACGACATAACAAAATATTTGAAAATGGTATTACATACGTAGTGTAGTCAGCAAATGCCTACTAGTTTTGATCGGTTTAGACGATCATCATCAGGGCGAGTGTTGTTAAGTGGGACGGCGACGCGAGGGTTTCGCTGTCCTCAAAGCACTAAGTGTAAACCGATCGAAACTAGTCGGCATTTTCCAAACACACCACGTGAGTAATACCGTTTTTAAATATTTAGTTAGTTAAATAAAATTTATTAACCAAACATGTGTTATAAGATATTACAATCAGTTTCGTCCGATCTAAACATGATCGGACGAAACTGACGGTTACTTCTGAATTATTGGAGTTTGACGCGGGTCCCTCTTAATGGTTTGTATTTGGACACTCACAAATTTTATAATTTGAATACAATCGGTACATGTTAAAGCACTAAATTTACAAATTGACATTAATTTCAATTTTGACATCATTCTTATGATATAACAATGTATTCTACGTCCACATATGTCATTTTTATTGAAAGTCGGACGTTTTTGGAGAAAATGCTGCAGTACAGTTTGTTACCGCTTCTTCTGTATTTGCGCTTAGGAGGCGGCAGTAAACTTAGTCGTAAGTAAATGATCTGACGTCAATAACTAGCTATTAAAAAATCGAAAAAAAATTGACAATTATCAAGTGATACAAATATTCAAAGATAAATAAATTATTTTGACTTTGACTTTGAATTTCTTTTTATTATTCGGTAGTTTCGGATGGTTTGAATGATTTTTATATCAGCAGGGGTATGTAACGGGCTATATGCTAAGATGTAGAAAAACAAATGGTCAAAACGAGTGACACTTTGGTACCCAAGAGTGGGCCCAGAGGACAGAGGGTCTCACGCGTTGGAAGGACCACGTTGGAAGGACTACATTGGAAGGACCACATTGGAAGGACCACGTTGGAGAGGGCTGGAGGAGGTCTATACCAAAGGGCGCAGTTATATAAAACAACACATAAAATGAATACCGAAACATAAAGAAACCAAAACCTCTGAAATAAAAGGCTTTATATGTATAGGGGTGTGAAAATCAAAATAACACTTTTCAGGAATAAAATATTTTTTACAATATGTGTTAAACCGTTATTCAGCAAATATTATTTCCTCATTTCTTTTACTAATTATAAGATTTTTTATTATTATTAATACAAGCCGTCATTCGCCGTAGCAAGCCAGTCCCTGCCCTCGTTAGTGGTATCTAAGTGCATTGCGCCACCACTCAATACTGGCTTGCATAACTGTACTATTTCGATACACCATTGTTGGCCCGGCCGATTGTGGATATTGTAAATCTCGTCTCCATCTTTGTAAATCTCGTCTCCATCAGGGTTTGACCTTGAACCTAAGGATTTTTTACCTCGACTACCCCAAAAAAAGAGTATAATGTTTTCAGGGTTCAAGTATGTCCGTCTAAAACTTACAAAGATACAGCGTATTGAATTTTGCACAACGTCAAGGCTAGGTTCAATTTTTACTTTTTCTCCCCATTCCGGAACTTTGATGCTTCGTATCTATGTAATTTTTTTTTACTTTTTTGGCAAACTGATATATAGGTTCATTATTTTTGGATATTCTAAAAGATTATCCAAAAATAATGGATAAGATTTGCTGTGTGGTTTCCGGTCTAGAATAGAACCACTCCATTTCCTCCTGTGGATGTCGTAAAAGGCGCCTAAAGGATATTTCACTGAGGATGAACAGACTTTCGATGGGCAGCAGCGTCGGAAGTACGTTAGTGACTCCCACTGCGCTCGCCAACCCGCCTGCCAAGCGTGGCTAGTATGGCAATATCCCTTCATGGATAGAAACCAAACGACCAGGCCCCCAGTCTGGATGCAGGCCGCTCTTGATCGGTCATTTTGGAAATCCTTGTCGAACACTGGACGTTATGCGGCTGAAATGATGATGATAATGAATCTAAAACACGGACACAGTCGTCACCCCTATTACATAATTAACTGATAATTAAAGAATATCTTATTAACAATGATTCAGCCACAGTTTAAGTGAGTGTTATTTATATAAACATTAATATCTTCTATGTAACTGATAAAATGAGTTACACGGTCTTTCCCATAGTGAACTGTTTGATTGCAGATAGTGTGACTAATAAAACTGTCGACTTTATCACAAATAAGATTTTTGAAAAAAAAAGCATTTTTGACAAATGAAAACAGCCCACACTCGATAAAGTTGCATCGTTTTATTTCTTAGTTCCATCGATCATCATCCGTCTCCGTGATCAGACACTAGGCATCGTCTACCATAAAGTGCTCGTCAAGACAAATCAAATGAGTTACACTAAACGAGGTGATGTTATTTTATAACTGAGTTCCGTTGAAAATCTCCCGGCTCTATCATCAGAACAGCTTAACTTAATGACTTCATAATTGTCATCCGTCTTACACAAGTAAAAAAACTCAGCTCAACCCGTTGAGGATTACTGGTTGAAAATTGAGTTGCAAGATTTGACCTAAACAAACATACAAACACACATACAAGTTAAATAAAAGCTTAAAAAAATCCCGCAACCCAGCGGGATCTAGATAAAATTTTAGGAACTGCGGGATCCCGCAATAAACTGCGGATTCGCAAGCGTCAAATCCCGTAAATTCTATCAAATTGGCCGTCTTAAATTTACTTGGCAGTGAAAGAGTAGAAAGTCTGTCTATCATAATTACAGCAGACACATTTCGATTATTTTTAAATAAACTTGAGAAGCAGGACTCCGTTTTAAGCTATGAACTTTCCAAAGCGCTTCTACACCGTGGAGGCAGAAAGAGCCTTTTCGGCGTCGGCTATTCTATAAGAAGTAAGTAGAGATATCACTATCAATTCTTTTTGATTTATAATTTAACAAGTTCAAATAATCAGTGGTTACCAGTAAACATATCGACACTATCACTGTCTATGTGTTTGTAACACATAGACAAAAAAAACGAATATTATACAGACAAATGATAACTATATTGTATCGTTTCGTAATACCGTTACATAATGTCCATGTTTAGACACAAGGTTGAAATTCTCGCGTTATCGCCCTAGACACTGAATCACGCGGCGGGACTAAAGTTAATATTTAACGGTCATGTTATAGTTTATTATCGCATTTTAACGGTTTTATATTTATTTTGCACCTATCTAAATCACGGTGTGGCTTTTGGACTCATTTAGAGGGTTTATGATAGCTTTTTTTTATTTTAATAATAATAGCAGAGGATGGGTATGAGTAATATTTATGAGGTTTACAGTTTTTGCTCTTTGGTGTATAATGTAATGAGTAGTAATGAATTACAGAATTTTTCCAACCAACTATCACATGGGTCTCATATCTTATTTAGACTCAAGATCGCTCCTTATGAAGAAAAAGGAAAACAACGTTGTGAAAAAAATTCGAAACATGAAGGGACAAACAAGGTAAGAAAAATAGAGGGTGGCCAAAGAAAAGGTGGATGTTCCGCCGACCCCTCTCGGAAAGACAGTTGGGTTGGTGTCCCAGGGCTTAGAGGTCAAGGAAACACGATGGACTGATATTGTCCATAAAGTGGGGGTACAAGCGACCAAGAGGCCTACACCTAGCGAAAACAGTGCAGTTTGGAAAACAATTCGCCACTGTCCAACGACTCGAATCAGACCCTTTTTTAAACATCAAAACAAACATTTTCTATGGGATTTGGGATTGATTTGTATGAAATACAGGTTAATGACGTATAGTTTTTTAGGAACTCCTAGTAGGTAGGTAGCCACGCACTAGCTGGGGTAGTTGGAGCTCCTACATGAAGAGGTAGGTAAGGTACGTAGTGGAGAGCTTGAGAGAAACAGCACAGAGTTATTTTATTTATTATGACTTTACAACACTGATATATATAAATTTACAATACTAATATAGATGTAATCAGTTCGAGAGATGGTAGTGGAATGAATCAGAATGATGAGGAAGGAATCTAAAATTTAAAAATTTAATTTAGAAATGAAATTATTTTTTTGAAAACGGAAAAGGAGGTAAACGGGGACATGAAGGATGAGGTCTATTGTAACATCGTTACAGTTTCTTGGAGTCAAACAGCGGTCTTGATAACAGTTTTTCTGCAATAATAGATCTTAACCTGTCGGCCCCCATACGGTAGCCGGTTACCGCGCCGAAAATAATCTCGCCACGGTGGCGGTCCCCAAGCGGTAGCCGGCTACCGCGCTTACCCACTTGAATTTACACCTTATTTTAAGTAGATAAAGACTACTTTAGTATGAAGAAGTTTGATGATATACGCTCTTTATTAAATTTCCTCAATCCTGAACGCAACATCTTCTATAATCTATGCTCGTTTACTGTTTTATCGTCAGTGACATTTTGACATTTTTTATGGCGGCATCTTTTAAATCAAGTTGAAAATGAGTATGAAAAGAGTAATGAGTGTTGACGAAGCAAAAGAGGTTTGCAAAGATGTAGCAAATTAAAATCTAGTCTCTGCTTACCCCCATGGGAAACAGGCGTAAAAATATGTATGTATGTGTATGTATGATCAGAATGATAATGACAAATGACATTATTTTGTAAAGTTTTATTTTCTTAACAGAACTAAATAATTTATTTTTGACGCAGATTCATATTGGTCACAACCCTCACTCATGAGAACGTAATTATGAAGAGAAGAGACCACAGTTTGGTAAACTTTAGAGCCCTACTTTCAACTTCCCAATCCCGACGCTCCTCAATTGCGTTCCCGATCCCATCGAGTTATCGCCATGATGCAACGATTGTGAAACGATAAAGGATGTCCTGTGACGAATAAACACATAATGCGTGTGTGAAGGAGAAAGAAGTGTACCTATCCGTCTCTTTCATATGGGTTTGGGTCAAGTCACCCGCATCCGTTGGAGATGAGAGCAATGATTATGATTTTTGTGGATGTTTATTGGTACTTTTTTACACGCTTTTATGTAATTTCACCTGTACCGTTGTCTGTCTATCTATAATCAATCTTGCAAGTTAAATTTGACGTACAATCCGGTATCCGATTAAGCAGAAATTTTGCACGCATACATACGTATATCGTGGGACAATAGTAATAATAAATATATAGGGACAAATTACACTGATTGAGCTAGCCCCCAAGTAAGTTCGAGACTTGTGTTATGGGGTACTAAATCAACGATACTATAATTTATAACATATACATATATAGATAAACATCCCAGACCCAAGATCCAAGACGATACAATATTATGATGACATGGATGAATATTTACTTGTTATTGCATAACATTTTGGCGCACTAAGGTGGTTTTCTTTTTTCAATTTATTTCTTTGGATGGCTGGGAAATCGGTAGTTGCTAGGGTCAGAAAGAAATAAATTATAATATTAACGTTTGTATTTGTATATTTTTAAGTTAAAGTAAAAAGGAGAAAATGACAATTTTTGTTAAATAGTAAAGTTTAGTTTAGTATTTATATTTTTTATTTACAATATAGGTTAATTTAATAAAACGTCATTATATAATATCACTTTCCATTTATTCATTAGCTAATATTCTTGATACCTTGCCACATGGTTGTCAATATTAAGGTTAAGTAAGTAATTTATAATTTTGTTCATTCCTAATTTGTTTTTTATTTGAGAATACTAAATGACATATAATTAAAACTAAAATGACTATAACAAAAACTTAAAAGAAAATTTACATATAATTAAAAACAAAAACATTTTTAGGAAAAAAAATACTCCAGATCACTACGGTCACAGGGCAGGGTACTCTTATGTACCCTGCCCTTGTTGTTTGTTGGTCTCTTGACCAGCGGCTTTAAAAATTACCTACTAGTCAGGTAATACCTAAAGTATACAATTGGGTATTTTCCCAGGTCAAAAATAAATTATTTGAAACTGTTAAGAAAATAAATCGTCACAAAATAATGTCACTTGTCATTGATCATATTATCCATTTTCAACGTGATTTTAGATTTATTATTGCAATAAAACTAATAAGTATTATTTACACGAGTAGCCTATGGGTCAGCTACATACAGAAGGCATACAGCGCACTGCGCGTGCAATATAAAAATGTCTTTAGGATGTTGTTACGACTGCCTCCTTTCTGTAGTGCGTCTACTATGTTTGCTGAAGCTTTTACAGATGATTTTTGCGTCATTAGACGCAAACGAACAGCTTCATTAACAAGCAGATTGCAAGCCAGCAGTGACAACATCCTGCAAATACTGTGCTCCAAATTTGACAGTAAATTATTATCATTCTGGAGCAAAATTGTAACAGGAGCTGTTAAATAAATGTACTTAAAACATCACTAACATAATTACTAACACAAAGTGGACCATGTAGTCTGAATAAATAAATAAATAATTAATTATTAAGAGCGCTATTTGACTCCAAGAAACTACGACGTCATTAGCCTGTATTTTATACAAATTCAATAGAAAATGAATGATTTGACGTTAAAAAAAAACTTATCTGATTTCAGTTGCTGGACGGTTTCGAATTGTTTTTCAAATTAAAACACAAATATCGAGACAGCTTAAACAAATCGACATCCCGTCTCAAATTAGTAACAAAATCGTGATACAAAAAAGTGGTTGTGTAACTTGCCCGTCGTCTATCAGTGATCAACCGATTGATTTCGACACACGACCTTCAGGCATCAGAAATGCATTATATGCTAAGTAGTTACGAAAAGCCATTCAATTTGAACAAATATGTAACAATCGTGGTTTAATTGTGTCGTAAATCATCGTTGGTAGACTATGACGCAGTTACTGGGATAATGTTGATACGATGACTATTCTTACACACAACTACAACCCCCGTGGTGTATTAACCACTGCCACTAGTAGGTTTGATCCCCGGCCTTTTCCAAATCAGTCTGGGTCTTCTATTTTTCTTATTACTTTGTTTTATAGTCTTTTTCTTTGTCGTGACGATGACTGAACAACTACATCAAATTACTCCAGATTAGTAGTAGACAACAGCAACAGCATCGTCTGTGCACTGCATCAAATCGGCCATTGAACATGAAGCAAGGCATGAGGGACAGCGGAGGTGTGGCATTGTCTGCCTCGGTTGGCTTGCATATTGTCCGGCTAAGTCACACAAACCACTAGTACGCATGACGTTTGGAGCTGCTCCCCATGAAGGTGGTTAGGCGTCTGAGAATGTTATTTCTAGCGGTAACTTTTGACATTGTGATAAGGAAGTGTTTTTTATAACTCAGTGCGCGATCGAGAGTTTTTATAGAATAAATATTCCACGTCCCCCCACTCTTGAATCTGTGTATCTTTGTTAATTTCTATAATTTCGATAGACCTAGACCTAGAATTTGTGTTCTTTATTTATGAAAAACCGGCCAAGTGCTAGTCAGACTCGCGCGCGAAAGGTTCCGTACCATTTTCTATTAGGAATTACGTTTGTTGTATGGAAGCCTCCCTTAAATATTTATTTTATTCTGTTTTTACTATTTGTTGTTACAGCGGTAACTAAAATACCTCATCAGTGAAAATTTCAACTGTCTAGCTATCACGGTTCATGAGATAGAGCCTAGTAACGGACAGACGAACAGTGGAGTATTAGTAATAGGGTCCCGTTTTTACCCATTGGGTACGGAACCCTAAAACTGACGGATTAAATAAAATATTATTTTTATAACCTTTCATTATTCCTATTTTAATAATTTATCCTAAATTGGTTGGACACGTAAACGACGACGTAAAAAAATCAATATCTATGAACGGAATTTGCGGAAAAATTCTTTAGAACTGTCAAAGGAAGGTCGCTGATAATGACATATTAAATAATATTATATAATAAGTAGGAAGTATCTTTTCGTTTACTTCCTAAGGCGGCGGGGCGCCTTGAATCACTGTTGCAATATATTTGCAATGGTAATGTAAGGTCGTTGTCACGCTGGGTCTTAACGTATCGTTTGTATCTAGAAAACTGGTTTTAGTAGGAGGGAAGGATGTTTATTTTTGTATCAATATTTCAGCGGCATAACGTTCACTGCTGGACATAGGCCTGTCCCAAGAATTCCCAAAATGACCGATCTAGAGCGCCCTGCACTTTTTTGGAAACAGTAAGAAAAAATATTAATTAATGAAGTAGTAATTAGTATTTTAAAAATATTAGGGAGGGTGGGGGGAAAATTTACTATCTCTTGCGTACGCGCGAGACCTAATATAAGTGACGTTAAGAACGCTGTACGTGCATCCGACGACGATGACGACCTCCGTGGCGTAGTGGTCACCATGCTAGTCCGCCATCCAGAGGTCCCGGGTTCGATCCCCGGTCAGGGCAAGTTGGAAAATGGCCTTTTTCAAATTGTCCTGGGTCTTGGATGTTTATCTATTTAAGTATTTATTATAAAATATAGTATCGTTGAGTTAGTAACCCATAACACAAGTGTCGAACTTACTTTGGGGCTAGCTCAATCAGTGTTATTTGTCCGTATATATTTATTATTTATTATTATTATCCTTTTTCAGTTACTTGACAGTTTCGCCCTTCCATCATATTTTACAAGCTTAGGTATAACTCATTTATTTTTGGGCAGATTAAAATCAATGTTTTCGGTTGCGGATTATGTCACTTTTTGATATGAATACTAAAAATAATTTATTGAAATACCGTATTGCTCTGTCTTAAGAAAATAAGTATACAGAGTAAAAGTGGTCTATAAGAAGGTACTTATAGACACCGCACACAGAAAAAATATTCTGATACCTATTGTAGACATTAAAGCTAACAAATAAAATTCCATCAAACATTACTTCACGTAAGAAAATTACTATTATACTTATATGTATACTGGCATATAATGCCATTTTATTCGTATTTTGCAACAGACAATGGTTGTGGAAGTTTCATCAGAGTAATCTGGGAGGACATGATGCAAGACCAATATATCATAGAGAAGCGTGAAGCTGATGCAATGGGTATTAAGCGCTTTGTGCATAATGTGCATTAAGTGCACAATACTGCACTTTGTAAAGTATATTTCAGCGCGTTTCAAGTTGCATCTGAAGCTGTGCTTTGGAGCCCGGGGTGCACCTTCCCGCTTTTTTTTCTCCAAATATAATATATCAATAAGCACCTGAAGATGCCAAGCCTTTCGAAGTGGAAAAAAATAGCCTTAACGTTTAAATTATTTGCCTTTAGTTAAACTTTATTACACTTTATAATAATATTGTGAAAAAAAGAGACTAATTATATACAACGTTTAACGAAAAGGGGGTACCCGAAAGTAAACGTTCTAATGAGTTTATACAATTTTAACTATGAGACCATCTCTGCAATCAAAAAAGAATCTGCAGCTCTTTAGCACGGTAGGTATTAAATTTTATATGGAACTGGAGATTTTTCTTTGCGATTCCATGGACGGTCCCATAGTTAAAGTTGTTGACATTGACTACACGTTTACGCCCTTTCGGGTTGATCGCCACTTTTCGTTACAAGTTGTAGAATACTAACCCGACAAACTTCATTTCGCCCGTTTCCGTTCCTGTTTTCCTGCCATTAATTTTTTTATATTTTTTCACCACATAAACCATCTCTGGACTTGCTCAAATATTTGAAAACCAAATTTAGTTAGAGAAATCGCCATATGCTCAAAAATTTTGCGCATTGAAAAACACTGGAGTGAACAAACATTAAACTATCACTTCTACTTGTTCCTAGGACCATTATCTTAATAACGGTTCTGCGAAATGGCAAATTAAATGTAACATAACGTGAATTGTTTACTTTGTTAGTGATAACAAAAAATAAATATGTTACAGATCTACACTTGACTTTGATGTGACAAAAAATTTCTTTGTCTCATTACATAGATTTTTAAAAAGTATGGTATTATACGTATATTTTCTCTCTGTTAAGCAAATAATAACGAAGATACAGCGCATTTAAAATTTACGTGACGTCACGATCAGCTACGATTTTTTTTACCAAAGGTAACGTAATCTCTCCCACTTCGAAACTTCGAAGCGCTGTATGTTTGTGAATTTTTACTACATTGCCAAACGAAAAAATACGGTTCCTTTATTTTTGGATAATCTAATAGACGGGCTAAATACAATAATATATTGTTCACCCAGTCCACATATCCCTATTATACGTATCTGAGCCACGTGGTAGGATTTGCAAATATTCTGCCACCCTGCTGCTGAAATTTTCCCCCTAAAATTTCCCTAAAATTCTCAAAAATATCCGGAATAGTTAGATTCAAACATATTTTATGGTCTGGGAATAGGAGCAAGGGAAAAGTTAACAATGCTGCTTATTATATATTATGCTATATCAGCTGATTCTTTTTCCGTGCAGATCGTAAAAAAGATAAGAAATAAAACCTATGTAAGAATCGATAAAGGGACGAAAGTCCAAAAGTAACGCAACCCGTAACAATTTCGATTCACTTTGTCTTCGCCTTTTTTCCTCCAAATATAATCAGTAATCACCCAAAGTTACTATAGACCACGAGACTTCGAAAAAAAAGTCATTATTAAAAAAAAACAACCCCTCTCCCTTTTTATATACCCAGTGTCACTCTCACATTAAATACCAATCTAACGACAACTCTCAAGCTAAAATCTATTGAGCTGTTCAGGCAGCAGAGCGTTCCAAACATTTGAATTTGGCGCCAAAATCCACCATTTTGTTTTTTTATATTGTTATATACCCAGTGTCACTCTCACAGTAAATACGAATCTAACGACACCTCTCAAGCTAAAATCCATCAAAGCGTTCAGGCTGCAAAGCATACCGAATAATTATACATACATACTCTCGAAAAACAGAACCTGTCTTCTAGCGCGGGGTAAAAATAGTACCTATGATTTGGTTATAGTTTCACCACCGCCTCATTGGGAATGCATTTAACACGACCATAAGAAACCTCAATTCTATACCATTTTTATTTTTAATGATAACATCAACAATAGGCAAGGTTGAGTTTGCTTCCTACAAATTACGTAAATTATGTTTGTCTATTACCGGTGTTATAGCATTGTCTCGTAAACGGTCTAGGTGAGCTGGCTGAATGCTAACTATCTGTTTTACGACTAGGAAATAAATGCAGACATTCTACAGCATACATACATACATATTTTCACGCCTGTTTCCCACAGGGGTAGGCAGAGACTATGGACCTCCATTTGCTACGATCCTGACAGGCCTGTCTCTTCATCTACACTCATCACTCTCTTCATGCAGGCCCGCCGGTTTTACTATAAGCAAGAAGTATTAAGTTTTGACGACCTCTGTGGCCTAGTGCTCATCATGCCACGCAGTCACACCAGAGGTCCCGGGTTCGATCCCCGGTCAGGTCAAGACGGAAAAAGATCTTTTCAGCCGCCTTCCAATAAAGGAGGATGTTATCAATTCTTCGCGATTTTTTTTATGTATATTTACCGAATTGTTTATAAATGTATTCGAAGACGCCTGGACCGTTTCATAAATGATTTTATGTTTGAAAAAGTATACTTGTCAGGTGGTACCATAATTTTTTTATCAAAATCGGTTATGTAGTTAGAGGGTGAAGTCAGTTTTTAGTTTTGAAAAATTATACTTATTGACCTGGGTCTTGGATGTGTATACTTAATGTATTTGTTTGGAGGTTTATAATGTATTAAAATTTGTTATAAAATAACTATAAACATAGTTGAGTTAGTATCCCATAACACAACTTACCTTGTCTCAAACTTACCTTGTGGCTAGCCCAATCTGTTTCATTTATCCGTTTACGAGTATATTTATTTATATTATTATTGACAAGAATATGGGAAAATCTTTTCTGAGATTTTCCCATATTCTTTACGAACACATTTATTAAGGTGGCTTACAAAACTGGAACACTGCAGCTACAAAGTTTAAAAAGATATCAGCTGCAGTCCAATGACAGTTACCGTCCAATGATAGGAATTTTACGCTAGCCTTAAAAATTATTTTAAATATCCTCCATTATAAATAAAAAATATTTAAAAATTATTTTATAAAATAAAAGTCTAAAGGGACGTTAAAAGTATTAATTTCCAATCAACCACATATTATAATTTGCCAATCCGGAGGTTCTGGGTTTGATCTCCAGCCAGGGCAAGTTGGAAAATGGTCTTTTTCAAATTGCACTGTCTTAAGTGTTTATTTATATATGTATTTATCATAAAATATAATACCGTTGGGTTAATATACCGTAACACAAGCTTAAGCTTACTTAAGAGCTGCTAGCAATCTGTGTGATTTGTCCCTATTTATTTATTTATTTACTATAGAATTGGGTAAAATACAAGGATAAAAGTAACGAAAATAAATAATACCTATTGATAAGATATGAATACGGAAATGAAGTAATTTCAGCATGGAGTTACAATTTTCAATAAATAATTTTATTAAATATTAAACATGTCCTGTATTAGGTACCTACTTATCTTAATTTGTACATCTTTTAACTGTGCAGTAAAGTTTAAATAAATAAATAAAACACCTATATGACATCAACCGTTGATTTATGATCGTTTTGACTTTTGTTAAATTTAAAATTCTGTTACAACTTTTAATTATATCTTATCTAAATTATTTTTTGGTTTTTGAACTATTGCAATTTGAACAAATGAATTAAGTGGCTATGTATAAAAACGGGACTTAATACCACGAAGGATGTAACTCCTATTTGATACGTTAGACCTAGACCCAACAAAAAGGACCAAGACATGTTTATCACAGCACACTAATATTATAAAGGCGAAAGTTTGCGAGTGTGTGTGTGTTACTACTTCATACGCAAACGGCTGGACAAATTTTGATAAAATTTGGTATGCAGGTAGCTGACACCCTGGATTAACACATAGGCTACTTTTTCCGCGGGTAACACCGCGGGGCGTTGCTAGTATTAATATAAATCACGATATTCCGATCACAAATACCCAGATTGTCCAATATCCAAGTAGACTCAGAAAACTTAGCACGTTCTGATCATTCGTTCAAAAAGTTACTGAAAAATGGCATAATGTTATACAAAATTGGTATATTACGAGACACGCATAGCTCGCCCTAACTGGCAATAGTTCCCATTGCTCAAGAACGAAAGGAACCACGTTTCCAGCGCCTTGACACAAACGCGCCTTTCCTAAGACATTTGGTGTCGTAACGTCGATAAATAAGTGAGAGGGTGGAAGGATCACTCGGGTTTGTAGCTTAATTTGCAACAAGCGAAATCAGGCGAAAAAACGGAGGATGTTTTCTTGTCGAATTTTAGGTATATTTTATGATAAATCAATCAATTTATTTATTTCAGGCAACAAAAGAGCTTATATATAATTTTTCAAAACTTAAAACCGACTTCACCACCAAACAACGCAACTGATTTTGATAAAATTTCTATGAAACCATCTGGAAAGAATACCCTTTCAAACAAAAAAAGATTTAAAAAAATAGGTCCACGCGTTTTTGAATAATCAGCGAACATATTCTGACGAATCGATAACCTTTTGTTACCTACCAGTTAAAAATAAACACCAAATAAAGACCCATAGATATAAAGTAACTTAATCACTATTTAATGTCCTATTTTGTATTTTTTAGGTTTGCGTTAATTTTAAAGAGTAAAATGACTTCTTTTTTATCGATAACCTCCATATTTATAAAAATTACCAATTGTTTGCTTAACCTCTTTTAGCTAAAATATATTTTGTCTCGTTCTTACTAGTCAAACATTAAAAAAGGGAAAAAGGCACAAAAAACTTGTTAGCTAAAATAGGTTTAGCACGGTCTGCTATGAACCTTTGGAAAAATAACACTGACCTGGAGTGACTCTTCCGGGCCTCCATATTTTGTAGTAACGCGGGCTATATCCTTGGGGTTTGCGTAACTGTTACCTCATGCTTACCTGTTTGCCGGTAGATGGCGCACGTGGCGGGGAGGGAAGGGGTGTAGGTATACCTTATGCTTATTTGTGTAGTAATAACTTGTAATGTATACTTGTAATAATATGACTTTATGTTATAAGAAATTATGCAGTGACTGTTAGAAAGGACGAGAATAAAGGAGCAATGGACACAATACGAGCGACTATTGTTGAAGATAGGTACCTTCTCAAAATAGAGTAAGAAATCAGCTCTTAGATTTACGTTTATGTGTGATTTTGGCGTTAGTTCAATTCGCATAGCAAAAGTAAAAGGTTCCATGCTTCGGTACGTATTAATTAAAAAAACTATCGAGTAAACACTCTACTTTATGTCATTTAAATACTTGGTACACATACATGTATTCTAAGTTCAATATTCTAAGTAAAACTTATAATATGAAAATTGACAGTAGATTCTCTGTGTCCCGAAGTTTTAACATTATACCATCTTCAGCAATCACCAGCTCGCCTGAATAGCGTGGAATCACACAGATTGAGCTAGCTAAATAGTACTTAGGTTTAACTTGAATTGAATAGTAGGTATAAACACGGGGTGACCCGTTAAAGTTTATCAGATAAAAAAGTTGCGTCTTACCTAATAAAAAGATATAAAATTTTAGAAAATTTGATTGAACTGTTATATAAATTTTAGAAAAATTGAATTGGTTGAACTATAATATTTTTGAAGTTTTCAACTCCCATAATTAAGCAATTTGGAAAATTTTCGAAAAACTGAATCAACAAAAAAAAAAATACATAATTTTCAAATCATCTCTCAAAATTTCACGAGAATCAGGTTGAGAAATACGACCTATAGGCGAGAACAGCCGGACAGAAGCGTTTTCGGCCTATATCGAAACTGAGGCGCTTTGTTCGCACGGTCAATTACAGACTAACACCCAAGAACCAGGACAATTTAAAAACGCCATTTTATAACATGCCTGTCTGGGCGATTGACCCCTGAACCTCTGAAGTGGCAGCACTAGCGTGTTGACCAATACGCCACTGAGGTCGTCGAATTCGGAGGTTGTGATGGCAAAGCCTCCCTTTATTGGGAGGGAGGCCTTTAGTTCAACAGTGGCACAGGTATGGCACTGCATAGAAGCGGATTATCATTTATGCCTACACTACTACAAACGAAACTATACATTCGTGCACACGGCAATGTGTGCCGCCCGCAGCTCCAACACCCTCAACAAGATGAAAACGTATGAGAAGTGCTGAGACGGGGAACGGGGACGCATATTGCGCGGGATCTTGGGAGATTCTGTTCTGTATGTAATACTTATATTATTATTTTTTTTATTTTATTTATTTATTTTTATTAATGGCAACAAACAGTCATATACAGATTATGATAATGTATTTTTATTTCAGATTATTTAAAAATCCATATAGTGTTAGTAAACTTAACCAATGTTAGTAATCAAAAAGAAAAAAAAAACAATAAATTTAAGAGATTGTTGGTAAGGCTTTGGATCGGCATTCATGTGCGAGACACATGAATTCCGATCCAATGCCTCACCATCGGACAGTCTATCCTATTTGCTAACACACTTAGAATGCCGTTGGAGCTATTTCGGACACGCTGCATTAGCGAGGCGACTCTTTTTCTGACGATTGCCTGAAAGCCGTCAGTGTGCCTCTCCGCAAACATGCCCGAAGCACAACAATGTTTTGACAACCCCAACAGCATTCTAAATATGTTATTATATTGTACACGAAGGGCGCTGAGTGACCGTTGAGTATAGCTGACCCATAGATTGCAGGTATAAAAAGACTGGCAGTATGCCTTAAATAGGGTAATAAATTATAACAATATGAATAAAAAATGTTTACATAATAGACCTAAACAGTGCCAGTAATTTCGGTATTTTAACAATATTAATTTTTGTAAGAATCTACTGTAGCAGAAGCGAATGAGCATTAAGTGCCTTACTAAAAAGGAGAAAACACAAAAAATAAGGGTAACAGTTATTTGGATAGTATGTTAAGAGTAGGTAAACTTTGATACATATTATAGCTTAGTTATTTTTCAGCGGAAAGACAAAAGAAAAAAAATATCTGTTGAGGAAAGCTAGTGAATGAGCAAATAAACAAATAAAACTTATAAAACTTATTAAACTGGTTGGTTGGTTTTTATACTAATACTAGACTTTTATTAACTTTATACAGGACAAAAAGTACATACGGTAGAAAACTCTAAGTATAATAAATAATGAAATTAAAACCTAATAGTAAAAGATAACTATAAACTAAAATATACCTAACAGAAAATAATACATTACCTATATTATATAAAAAATTTACCTCAAATCGCTGCGGTCACATGGTAAAGTGCCTAAGATACTGGCGGCATTGCCTCGCTGGATGGTCAGACTTAATCAATTGGCTAAAATGCGCACCAGCTCTTAGGTCCCCGGAAACGTCGATCAGGCGCGTGGAGATTTCTTTGAACAAATGACGCGTCTCCACACCCCAAGGCCCTAAGATCTCCACGGCGCGGCGAAAGGCGCAAATATATACGGCTCTGCTAGGGCTGAATATTTGCGCCTCTTGATGGCTTCCGCCGCAGCTGAAGCCGCGCCCGCTCGACGGGTAGTCGCATACAAGGGTAATGGGGCGACGGTGTCAACACACGTCGCATCCCATACCAGCGATCGCCCGTTCTTCCAAGAAATGAGCGTCATTCCGTCGGGCCTTTTGCCATCGTCTCGGGAGATACCAGCTGTGCAACGGCGCTAGCAAGAGCTCGACGGATGAAGTCATTCAGGGCAGCATGACGCGAGATACCTGCACTGCGGCGGCAAGCCAAGCCATGGTGACCCAGGGGATCGACGTCTCCTCCGCAACGGCAGCGATGGGGTTCATTACTCCGGGCTCCTAAACGAACGCCAAGCTGAAGGTGGTGCGCTCCAGGAGGGTTCCTACGCTAGCTGACGGGATAGCATTCAACCAGTACCCTGACTCTGGCTCAAAGCTTGCTAAGAGACGAGACCGCTCCGCCTCATCAGTTACGGTCTCTAATAATTGATTTTGATTATATTAATTATGTGACAGTGGACAAATATAAAGCTGGTAAATAAAAACTAGCAATAGAATTGCTTTTTAATTTTTGTTTCACATTCGCACAAGTGTTACATCAGTACACACAGTTATTGTCACGCGAACAAAGCCTTTTTGCGTCAATTTCTTAATTTATCTCGCTGTTAGCAAAACCTCTTGCAAATGATTCCATTTGGACATAATTTGCTTGCTTGCGAAATGTTGCACCAACCTAAATAGTCAATTAGTTTGAATTTCGAGATTGAACGCCATTGTTTGGAAGATTGATTAATGATTGTGTTTATTTTGAATTAAATTGAGGCGTATTAAAGTGAATGATACTCAAAATTACATTTCATTTACCATAGTTTTACCGCGTCATAATCCTATACTTTAAACGAGTAATTTTTTACATATAATATTGAAGATCTTGGAAACGGCTCCACGAGGCTAAAAAAATATTTTCATAAAAAAGTAACTGAGCAAAGCTCGGTCACCCAGCAGGTACCACCATGTTTGTACATGTTCCACCACGTGGATCATTCACTTACCTATTTATAGTAGTGTGAAGATATGTCTCAGTCAAGTATAAGATTACTTCTAACAATACCTACTTGCATCCCTTTAAAATGAAAATATCATAAAGAAATTAATGAAATCTGAATAATGTTCATAGGAGAAGGATTCTGACCAGAAGTCCATGGTACATAATACTTACCTATATTAAATATTAGATGTTGAAATAGTGAATAGTAAATAAGATAGCATTAACCATAATCTGTCAAGTTTTCGCACAGAAACTATAGAGATGATGAGATATATGGACATCATAATCTGTAGGTTTGATATAATCATCAATCGAGAGTATTCCCGGTTGCATCCAGCGGTAAAGCTTCAGAGCCGCTACCGCTACCTAACCTAGGCACAGAATAAGTACTAGTACTCACGTACAGAAGTCTAACGTAGAAAAGGAATTTGAAGAAATATCTACTTAATGTGGTTAGCGCTACTCCTCTTCGTTTCGCCATTTGTCATTCTTATAACTCTGGAAAAACGATTCATGTAACTGAATTCTCCCCTTCGAAGTGGTCGCCGCGCGCATAGTAATAATGTAGGTATATTTTCGATACGTAAACGGGGAGTGTCACAGTCCTGACTTAAGTGATTTGACGAGGTTACTGGTTTTTACACAGAGTGACTGCCGTCTAACCTCCGCAACCCAAAGGGTAGACCAGGCCCAATCCTTGAATAGGTTTGAGCAAATGCTAGAGTGCGTTCTGGACTCAAAGTTTATACGTACCTTCCGACACACGAAATTATATTTCTTTTCGGATAATCAGGTTATTCAAGCCTGCAATATCCTAACCAAACTGGAAACAATTTCTCACAAAGTATGCTTTCCAGTGGAATTCGAACCCACGACCTCCGGATCATAAGGCGAATGCCTTGACCACTAGACCACAGAGGCAATGGATTTGATTATAAGGTGTGTAAAAAGAATACACTGAACTGTAACAAATTAAGTAACATGCATCTAAGTTGAAGATTAAAACAAATAATATATTATATCGCTAATGTTTATTTCAAAAACCGCAAATTACATGATTTAGTAATAACCGGCAAATTTGAATTCACACTGACGATTTTGATAATTTTGCGGTAAGCCGTACATCAAATTGGTATCTAACTCGACTTTTTTGGGGCAAGATTGCTTAACGTCTGCTGGGCAATATTTCTGATCAACATTTTGGGGATATAATCCTGAATACGACCCTGTGTTATATCCCTGTGTTAATTGTACATATCCAGGGCCGTAGTTAGGTTGTTTGACGCAAGTACAGTCGAACTCGTAGGCTTCCTGGTTTCTCTGGTCACAAGATGGCGGATGGAGGTAAATGGGGCATTCAAAGTTTTGAATTTTAACGGTCGCACAGTCGGGACATATTTGGAGAGACACCTGGGAAAATAAATACAGAT
The DNA here is from genome assembly GCA_943193695.1 of Acrobasis suavella. Lineage (NCBI taxonomy): Eukaryota > Metazoa > Arthropoda > Insecta > Lepidoptera > Pyralidae > Acrobasis > Acrobasis suavella. Next base: position 9,546,610 of record OW971952.1, on the reverse strand, counting down.
ACTTTCACACGTCTTTATCACTAACGAATAGACAGACCCTATATATGTAGAGAGTAACTCTACCTATAAAGATATTTGACTGTTATTCTAATATCATTATAATATAGTAATCTAGCCCGTGATTTAAGCAATTTCTTCCAGGCAACCTCTCTATTTAGAAAAAACTGATGGGAAATTTGGTAGTGCGAGGTGGTCAATGTAATAAACATACAAATATACAATCACAATAATAAACATGCATATACATCTTACCTTAATACATACAACTTACACAGAATTGAAAAAAGAAATGATATTAACAGTACAAGTTAATCTATTATTAACCCTTTCACTACTGACTTTATATCAGCTGACGTGCCCCCAGCGCGAAGGGTAGTAAATCTAAAATAAATACCTACAACCAAAAAGGGATGGTGTAAGTGGATACTTAAGTTATGTGCAATACGAGCGGTTTTTTTTTTTGTCGGAAATACAATGTTTGTCGGATAAATCCGACGTTCGCGGTAAAAGGGTCAAGCATGCATATGTCATACACGTTGTATAGACGAATAAATACAAGATATTAGTGAGGAATTAATACCATAGCTTCATAAAACGTCTTCCTCTTCAAAGTCGGCTAATAATAAACATTACTTACTTGAATCGCAATAAGGAAACACAGCAAAACCTTCATGTTTGCAGTTGAACACACAACAAGAACTGATGATTAAGCATCAAAACAATCGTCTTTATATTTGGATATTTTATCAGTTTTTGGAAACTTGCATGCTACCAAAATTTTTTTGTGCAATTAAATCACGTTCATGTTATGCGGATAAGGAATTATTGCAGTTTTTTGGATATTTTAGACTTATTTTGTAATAATTCCATTACAAAATAAGTCTAAAATAACCAAAAATTAAAAATTAAACGAGATAGTTTCAAAAATTAAAAAAATAAATCCATTCATTTTGCTCTGGGGAACAAAAAACTTGGTATGTCCTAGCTGCTTCTTTTCCCGTGCGGATCGTAAAAGCCGATCGATAAAATTTTCGTAAATTCGTATCAATCAATCGAGTGTTTCAATCATTTGATGTCATGTTGTATGTCATTTGTTGATATCTCTTATTGATTTTGACTTATCGATGAACTAAAAATGACATGCGCACATACTATAATTTTATTGATTTTTTAAACAAATTGTAGATTGAGAATGTATGTAATGTTTTACTCGTACACGTATGAGAAATATACGTATAAAAATTAAATTAAATTCAATAATGCACAGAAAAAATAGCCCATTACGATAAACCATCTCATTAAATTGTAACAATCATTACATACACTAGAAGTATGAAAAAATACAGAGTTATATTCTTTACGTCTTTTGTAATAGTGACGCGATTGGCATGAAGATGTTATCTTCTTTTTATCAGGCAGAATGTGGACCAGTGTGTCAGCATACATGACATACTGTGCTCAAATCACGTTGGAGAAGTATGGACATGGCGGATTTAATTAAATTACAAATCGATAATTCTATTAGATTATTATAATGTCATAGTATTTATTTTAATGAAAGACCTGATGACCTCTGTGACGTAATGGTCAACACGCTAGTCCGCCAATCCGGAGGTTCTGGTTTCGATCCCCAGCCCGGACAAGTTGGAAAATGGCCTTTTTCAAATTATCCTGGGTCTTGGGTATTTGTCTATATATTCATTTATCATAAAATATAGTCCCTGAATATTTATTTATTTATTTAATGAAACTGGGCCAATTTTTAAACATGAATGTTTGTAATAAGCACAGAAAAATTTTAAAATAATATGACTTTATATTATATCATTAATATTAATTTGTACATGTACATCTTTTTTGATTTGAACACAAATCTGGCTACAAAAAATAAATTGTTACACTTTTTCATTCTTGTGCTCATTGTATATCACAATTTGAAAATTGTACTTAACGTTTTTCCTAAATGTCTGCCGTAACAATATTAATGAATAACAATTGGTCATCAAAATACATGAATTTTAAACAACTAGTAAGTGAATATCAGCGTATCCAAGACATTCTTTCGCTAGAAGTCCCGTTACGTAGCACTAGGTTAGCATCCGAGCTCAACCCCGAGTTGTCAGGGTTCCCACCTCACAGTTTTAGATAAAAACTAGCTCAAGTTAAGTTTAAAAAGATAAAAAGTTAAGTTAAGTTTAAAAAAAAAAGACCAAAGTATTATAAGCAACTAACTCTCTGACTTGGTTTAAAGTTTAATCAATTATTCTCCCAAATGAAGTTGACAGTTACGAAAGCTAAATTAACTATTACGAGAGGTTTTCTAGTATTGGGCGTTTAATAGTTAAAGAATTTAAATTAGTCCGCGTAAGTAGTAATACGACGGATAAAGTTAAAATAATTATAGTTGAACAATTTTATGTATGTATGAAGTAGGATGCAGAACAGTCAGCCAAAGAGACACCTGACCAGGCCCTTTTCTATATCTTGAATTTTCTCTTAAACTGAAAATAATATTAACATGAAAACTTATTTTCAAAAAGACTTCAATAAAATCTTTCTGAATATACATCTTCATGTTAAATTATTTCCATTCGAGAGAAAATTCAAGATGTAGTTAAAGGGCCTGGTCAGATATCTCTTTTGTTGACTGTACGTTTTATAAATTTGTTCTGATTTGAACAAAAAAAGTTATTAAGAATGAATGTAATGTCAGTTTTGTTAACTTTTGTAAAACATAATTTAATATGCTAGAGGAAAACACTACAATGTTTTTATTTAGGTGCTAGAATAAATAAAGTCAGTACATTTTATAACCTCTAGTTTTAACTTAACCCAATCTCTATTCTAATTGGGAGTGAACAATCTTTTGATCTGTCATTGCTTGCTTGTTTGATGTGAGTGATATGTCAATAAATAAAAGATGAAAAAGAAATAGTGGCAAATTGCTAATTGTGGTTGATCGGCAAATGAGGACTACCTACCTACTGTTTTTGTTTGTTTACTTATTTCATAAGTATTTCAAATCTTTCCTAAAAGTATTCTCTTATGTATTTTCTTTACACGTATAATTTACTTATTAGCGCCAACCCTGCTCAGCATCCGGCTGCAGCGAGTGGGTAAGCGGATTATGTCAGAGAAATAACAGTCCTACATAACGAACGTGTAAATTATGTCAACTGAGTTGGCAGTGCTGTCTGCTGGGCTCTTTACGGCGAAGCAAGTGAATCATCTTTATCATATATATGTAGCATGATGGTCTTTAAACTTCGACACAATAATTGTTAAGTTATTAATTTGAAACTTGTAGCTGTCTTATTTGTGAAAATAAAATAACAAGGCCTACATAATGAACGTGTTAATTGTGTCATCTGAATCGGCAAAGGTTTCCGGTGGGCTCTTCATATCGGCGGAAGAAAATCATTTTATGATAGATTTAAGCTATGTTAAAATAAATATTACATGGTCTTTATATCCCGACACAATAAAAGGTGTGCTATTGACACTTGTGGTGTACTTTACCTAAGAACATGAAGAAATAATAGTCCTATAAAACGAACTTGTAAATGATGTCAATTGAGTTTGCAGTGGTGTCTGGTGGCCCTTTTACGTCAAGGCAAGTGCATCATCTTCGTTAACAAACTTTGGCAAGCAGACTTAGACCGGTCATTTTGGGAATTCTTGGGCCTATGTTCAGCAGTGACGTCATGCGGCTGAAATGATGATGTAGATCATTATGCCAAGAGCGGATTGTAAAACACTTTATGGTGTAACAAGTCATGCAGTGTAGGAGGCCAAGTTTGTAACTTTTTGAATGAGCGAAATTATGCGAGACCACTTTGTTACATGTATATACGAGTATATACGTATATGATGACCTCGGTAACGTATTGGTTACCACGCTAGTCAGTCACTCAGAGGTTCTGGTTTCGATTCCCAGCAAAGGCAAGTTGGAAAATAGCCTTTTTCATATGTGTTTCGTATTGAGTGATACATACATATGCACATATTATCACGCCTGTTTTCCACAGGTCAGGGCAGGCAAAGACTATGGAACTCCATTGACTACGATCCTAACAGACCTCTTTCACTTCATCTAAACTAATCACTCTATTCATGCTTGCCTACCGGTTACGGGTATTTCTGAGTGTTTATCTATAATTTTACCTATTTATGGAAATTAGTGATTTAAAACATTTTTTTAAATATAGTTTAATAAGTCGGGTAAGCCGTTGGTGTTTGACGCTACGTGTGTCGACATTTTGGCGGCCTCCCATCTTCACGGTACAAGCTGCAAGGCTGGCGCAGCTGCAGCCACTGCAGAAACCCTAAAACGACGCAAGTATGAATGCCTTGGGAACGGCTTCATATTTGAGCCGTTTGGGGTTGAGACCTTAGGTCCGTGGGGGCCATCAACCCATAAACTTCTTAAATTTTTTAATCAGAAGTTGGTCGAGGTGTCAGGTGACCAAAGGGCTGGCAATTACTTCGCCCAACGAATAAGCATTGCCATCCAACTTTACCGCAGGGAAATAATCTGCACGACATTTTTAATTTGTAAGTTTTTTATTTTTATTTATTTAGTTTTTAATTTAGTTGTTAGCAAGTAAAATTTTGTATAGTTCTCTACGAAATGTTTTTCAATATTATTGACTGATCATGACCTTTAAAGAATATTCCGCCCCTAATAACAAAAACATTAAACTCCAAAGTCCTAATAAACAGTACAACCATTCAATCGCAATAACAATCCAACCTATTTCTCACAAGTTAATCCCCTCAATCTAAACTAATCCTTAACACTACAACAATACAACCCAAAATCAATTGCAGTTAGCCTACATTCGGTCTGCTGTAGTGCTATTACGTAAGTTTTTAAGGTCAGGTCTATTGCATAACGTTTGCATATTGCATATAGACCGTTCTAACTTGACCCGTTCAATCGGTTTTCAATACCTCGATAAAATGAGTTTTGCACAGAATTAGGGAGGGGAGGGAGTTCTATTAAAATTGGGCTTGTGTTGGCTAATAATAGATTGCTTTTTGAAATGTTAAATGTGAGAGAAAACCAATGTTAACTAGCTTTGTTTTGGAATTCAAAATGCCTTCCGTTGTACTTCCTTCCTTATTGTTTTTATTAAATATTAAAAAATTAGGCATTGTTTGCGGTTAGGTTAGGTTTTATCAATTTTTTGTGGTTTTTCCTATAACTCGTTTTATAGGGTTCCCTAATATTAAAAAGTAAACATGAAATGCGATAACCCCAAACCAAAACCTCACTATCATGTTATTTTACAAATAAAGCCCGACGATTTTATATGTATGTTTGTGTGTGATCAATGAACTAATTTTATTTTATTTATTTTAAAGTTATGTGTTTTATTTTATAACCGTATATTTATATATTTCGTTGTATAAATATTATGGAATTATTTTCTGTAATATTGTTTTATGTAAAAGTGCGTTTGTTGTGAATATTTAACCACAAACGGATAAAAAAAGAACGATTTTCAGAGACTGCGTGTTTTTTTCCTATCTATAAGTTTTCTATAAGGATTTTTAAAAGAACCGAACGGATGCTCCGGCATCTAACGCTTTTTTTTGCAATCTTGCTAAATTAAACAATTATAAATCATACATAAAAGGTGATAGTAAATAGGGTTATAAATCTGAAATAATAGTACAGAATGAATGTAAGTATATATATAATAATAGTACAGAACCATTTCCGGAAAAGTCCCTCTTCAACTTCTATCAGGTTTTTAGGTAAATGTATTTTTTAAGGAAGTGGTAGCAGCTGCGTATCGTTCGATAATAATGGTTTTTGGCTTTTTTATCCTCATTGTAATAAAATTTGTGTATGTAGTTACGGTATGAAGGCATGATTATTAAAATTTGTCACACGTTTTGTTTTACCTACGTACTGTTAGTTAAGTAGGTATATTGTTATTTAAATACAAAACTTTGTTAAAAAATATCTAGCGTCACTTTTCGACACATATTCGTCAACTTTTTTGAAAAAAAAAAAGAAATTACAAAATTCTCTTCAAAATATAAATTCATAATTGATATTTTCGTATCGTCGTAGTAAATTGCGTAAAGGCCCATTATTCATAAAAAAACAATCAAAGTTTCCTAACCTATTTCAGTTAAAATATATTTTGTTCTTAACACTCTTTTTAACATTTGACATTGCACGCACCACAAGACGACAAATTTTCAAACCGTGATTTATATCAGTTTTTTTTAAGTCAAAAATCATTTATTTATCTTTGGTTATTTATATCACTTGATAATTGTCATTTCTTTTTTCATTTTAGCCGCATAACGTCCACTGCTAAACTAGGCCTCTTCCAAGGATTTACATACATACATACATATTATCACGCCTGTTGGGTAGGCAGAGACTATGGACCTCCACTTGCTACGATCCTGACAAACCTCTTTCGCTTCATCTACACTCATCACTCTCTTCATGCATGCCCGCCGGTTTCCAAGGATTTCCATTTGTTTATTTAACTTTTGTATTTTTACATCACAGAAAATATGTTTATACATTTTAAACTCATAACACATACTTCAATTTGTGCTTAGCAAATAAAAACAACCTTCCATAATTGAACGAGCGAGCGAAGTGAGCGAAGTTCTCCGAGTCTACTTGAACAATCCCGCGATTGTATGTCTGTTCGACGATAACTAGAATAGTTTGGATCAAAGCTTCATAAAATTGTTGTAGGCGTTTAGAAGTAACCAATACATTTTTTAAGCCGACGTTTGATTTGGCTCATGTTCGGACTCCGAACATGAGCCAAATCGGTCAAGAGGTTGCCGAAATATAGGTTAAGAGAGTTTACAATTCGGAGCGAGCTATATTAAGTATATGTACTGGTCATATTTTGACCATCTTCTTTATAAAGTAATCAAGCGAAGTCATGACATAAGCAAATAAAGCAAAATAATCAACTAATCGATTTTTTTGTCAAATCGATTACACCTGTTCGTAATTTGCTTACCACCGATACATAACCGATTCGAACTAGACTGACATGCACAAAATCTAGGCCATGATGCAACTAGACCGTACTGCGCTGAAACGATGACCTAGTTAGGGATTACCTATATAGCTATTTTTTTATCGGACATTCACCTTTACATAATTATTCAAAGTTCAGCGATTTTAACCAACATTTTTGTTTTTAATGCAAAATAAACAAGATATACAGTTAAAAATCTAACAGCCGACTAGAAAGCCATTTACGGACAACAATTCTTTGAAAAGTGTTACTATTAAAGGCTGTAAAATATAGTTAAATGAAGAAAAAAAGCTTACATTTTATAACATTTTTCTGTATAGAACTCTCATATTTTCTTTGTCAAAGTAACCTCAAAGACAACTAAAATGATATAAATCCGGAATATATTGATGGTTTTTTTTTGTGTGTATTTATTCTGATTACGGACCTTTGTGGCCTAGTTGTCATCAAGCCAGGCTGTCACACAGAGGAACCCGGTTTAGATCCCCAGTCAGGTTAAGTTGGAAAATGATCTTTTTCATTCACATTATATATTAATTTATTTAATCTATGAAATAGATTATCCAAAATTAAAGGAACTATATTTTGCGTTTCGTTAAACTTCATAAAGATACAGTGCCTCAAAGTTTCATAGTGAGGGTGATTAACGTTAAAAATCGTAGCTGATCGTGACGTCACGCGAACTTCTTCATCTTCACTAATCAGAGCAAAGAAAAAATATGTATACCATAATTTTTTATAATCAGTATAATGAGCCAAAAAAAATTTTAGTCCACATCCCTATTTTGTAAATTGATTTCATTATTTTTATAATATTTAAAAGATGTATAGTCAACAGCACATAAAATTACCCAAATTCTTTGTAACTTTACATGCTGTTTACTGTATCATATTTCTAGTAGTAAAAATTTGTCATCGTCATCCTGTCATAATATCATCCTCAGTCACAAATAAATAGTCTTTAGAGAACCTCAAAATACATACCGCTGCAACAGTGAGTAGGTCCAAAACTCTGCAGCAATCTCTCCAGGCATTGGCGTTTCCATATTTGTTGAGGCACTCATCATAGAAGCCATACACTTTTGTGATCTGACAGGTTTCATGATTCCCTCTTAGCAAGACTATCCTGAAATAAAAAAATAAAAATGAAGCTTATTCCGTTTCAGTCCAAGTTTTACTAAAATTTTGGATTACGATTATATGACTGGACTAGTAGCAGCAGTAGTCATACCGCCACTGAGAATTTAGAAAAAGATAGTCACAAAACCATGCAAGTACACCCACAAACATTTAGTTACCCAAGATATTAAACAATGATGTAACACGCAACGAGATATGTCGTATCTGTGTCAAGGTGAAGTTTCGGAGATTACGAAGAAAGACTGATAGACAGACAAACGTGACGCAACTTTAGCGATAACTAGTCGAGTTTTTGAGTGGGTTAATATAAATAACATACTCATAACTGCGATATGATACAATGATTATAAAATTGAGACGTTGTTCCTAAAGAAAAATACAGAAGTAGTTGTTTATATTTGTGTATTTATCAACAAATTGCCAGAAGAACTGAAGATTTTAAATGTCAGGCTCTTTAAGAAAAAATGGCTTGTTTACAAAAACTTTTATAGCCTCAGACAATTCTCGGACTAATAATATTTGCATGCTATTACTACTAGAAAAACATGTTTGTTTTTTAAGAACCCCTCTTACCCTAGACTTGTCCATACAAATGTATTCTACGTTTTATTTTGAAACGACATGTCATATTTCGGTAAAACATTAGAATTATAAAGAAATTGTAATTATCTAGGGTTATAATTGGTTTCCTACAGTTTCAAATTGTGAACTGGAAAGAAAATATAAGGGTGTAGAAGTTTTCCATACTGATGGTCAAATATGATATAATACACTATACGTATTCTCTTTTAAATTCTTTAAAATCACATAATTTTGCCCATATCCGACATGTCGTTTCAAAATAAAACGTAGACTTCGTTTGTCGAAAGTCTATTTCTGTCTAGGCTATTACGAGTATACCATGTTTTTGGCAAATAAAGATATGATTATGATTATTAAACTGTTGAACGGTTTTCTTTGCACTTTGATACAATGATGGAGCATTAGAATTGGGACTCATTTGTCAGCACGGAATCGCATTTTACTTACTACACTGCTATCCTTTTCTGTCACTCAGAACCGTCATTTGCTAGAACGTGAAAGGGCGACGGTACGCCACGGAACCGGCCATGCTGATGCGTTCAGTCGCTCTAACAAATGACGGTTCTGAGTGACAGAAAAGGACAACAGCATAGGAAAGTGCTGTTCCCGGCTGACAAATGAGTCTCAAACCTTAAGCATAGTAGAAATGATACTGACTATTATTTAACTTATAGATTTCTTTGCACCACCGTTATTTCTGACGTGCCTACATTCCTCTCCATCCACCGGGTGTCTGGAAGAGATCGCTCTAAGCGATAACACCGCCTATTGTGCCTATGTATTTTCAATTGTAAAACTTCCTTTTTATGTTTTTTTGCAATAAAGAGTATTGGTGCAATAAAGAGTTTTTCATTTATTCATACAGACCCTTACATTTGAGAATACCAACTGTACGTAAAATGATAAATCCTAGACTCATTTGAGAATTTTCCAGACTGGTCTGGGAGAAAAGACAAAACTTATAAAAATTTTGTTTGTATTCTTCATCTAATCTTGAGAATTATTGCCTAAATTATATTGTCTACTTAAAAAAGTTTTAAAAACTCGTCCAAGGTTAATTTTGTAATTTCCAAACATTAGTAATACCGACATCATATTTTTCGTGGCTGTGTTTCGCATAACATATGTCCAAACTGCATACATTAATCCAAATTATGCGGCGTTATACATTATACAAAGCTTGTATTTATAAAATATTCAAATTTCATTTAAATAGAGATTGTTCGTTTTATTTTATGGTTCCGTACAGTATTTTATTGAAAGCCTACCTACATATATTTAGATAAGATATTTAAAAAATAGATAGATGGATAGAAAGATAGATAGATAAAACCCACAATAAAACCATAAACAAATTAAAATTATAAAAAGTAACTAATAAAAATAAAAATGGGATTATTCTCCCCCAAAATGGTCTCCAACTCAGCATGTGCTAGATTTTGCATAAGCGAAACCCTAGCGCTGGTCTTCCGTTTGAGCCATAATAGTTATTTTGGTTGTATTTTATTAAAAACAGTTTCATTTATAGCCCGCCCGTGTGTATCTGTGGCTCCTTATTTGACAATCCCACGTGAACCACCACCACCATCAATTGCACCACCGTCTTTGTCTTTCTTATATTCATCTCCATCCACTGGTTGTTTGTGAGAGATCGCTTTAATCGATAACACAACCCATTGTACTCTTTTAATGTAAATTTATTTCTTTGTGTTTCATTTTTTAAACAACCACTGTGGCATAATGGTCAACACGCTGGACCGCCAATCCGAAGGTCCTGGGTTCGATCCTCAGCCAGGGTTAAAAAATGGCCTTTTTCAAATTGCCCTGGGTGTTGGGCGTTTATCTATAAATGTATTTATCATAAAGTATAATATCGTTGGGTTATCTAGTATCCCATAGACTATAACACAAGCTTAAGCTTACTTTGGGGCTAGCTCAATCTGTGTGATTAGTCCCTATATATATTTTTTTTTTTATATTTTTTTTAAATTTTTATGTCTGGTAAACCTACTTTTTTGTCCCGGGTGCTCTGCCACCTGCACCCTGGACGATTTATGTGCTGCTATTGACGAGTCAGTGTCTTAATGCTAGGCTGATAGAATATATAAAAAAAAACCCTAATAAACCATCGTTACGCAAAAAAGAAGGGACTTAATTTTAAATATCTTATGCTTTAATAAAAAAAAAATATACATCTACAGGCTAGCGAGTACAATAAATAGAATTCTCTTGTATTCTACTTTTTAAATAATATAAATCCATAGAAAGAGTAATACAAAAAATCGTTTTCTCGCACTTTTTGTATTTATTCATCGTGGAATTCTCCTAGGTCTTAGTATTTTCCAGCGGGCCCCTAACATCTTGTAACTCATACACCGTTGCAGCCAAGCCAACCTTGGCATATATTGAACAGTTACATCATCTGTACTCACGATAGCGTTTACTAATGATTAATATGTACGTTCTTTGTAATATCTCATGAACTATATGAGTACGTACCTATTTAAGTAATATATATACATTGTCGGGTATTTAGGTACGTTGGTATGTCTGAAATTGTTAGGAAACTTGATTCTTTTTAATTGGGTGTAATTTTACCGCCGAGATATACTTATCCTACCTGAATTGTTCTAGTGCTGCCCCCCTTTGAAATAAATCATTGGAAAGAAAACGGAGATATCATTTAAAACTTTGTCTTGATTAGACCGTAGATTACTCTTGATTTTATGAAAAGTTTAAAGTGAGAACGTGAAGCTTTTCTACGCACATTAGCGAAAAACGGCCACTTTTGACAGCACTGGACCCCGAAAAATTCAGGTAGCCCTTAACAATGACACAAGATTTTCAATTGGAACAATGCATAAATACCCCAAATAAATTAACCGTGTTTTTCATACAAACGTGTACATCTTACGGGAAAGTAATATTTTTTAAAGATTCCGGCTTTTGTCTCTAGACTTAGATCATCTCAAGATAAACCACCCTCTTTTAAAAAAATATGTGGGATACATTTACACTCAATAATGTGTAGAGTACCTATGTTTTTATTTTCCGTTGTTGTCGAGTGTTGTGATAGTTACGAAACGTTATTATCGATAGCGTTTTACCCGACTGCGCCAGACGGAGGGTTATGTTTTTCGAGAGTATGTATGTATGTATAATTGTTTGGCACGCTCTGCACCCTGAACGGCTCGATAGATTTTAGCTTGAGAGGTGTCGTTAGATTCGTATTTACTGTGAGAGTGACACTGGATCAAAATAAAAAATAAAATACAAAAAAAATATGAAAAAAGGCAGTCGGGTTTTTAGTTTTTGTAATAATTATTTGTTTCAGCATCATCTTATCAGCCACAGGAAGTCCACAAGTGGACATAGGTCTCCCCCAAGGATTTTCAAAAACGACCGATCGGAAGCGTCCTGCATCCAGCAAACAAACAAGCTAAGATCGTTTGACCACCTGAGAGCCCTAAATGTTGGTCATGTGAGGAACTAGAGGAGAAAATGAGACACATTTTGTGTAGCTGTGAGTGTGAGTCAATGCCTGGAAAGCGTATGTACCTGTTTGGATCAGCATATTCTAAGTTAGAGGGCTACAGGCACTACGCACCAGGTGACATTCTAAGGGTGAGTAAGGGCAAGGGGGTAAGTACAATATAACCCAAAGGTTCGACAAATTTGGACCCCAAAGCAAGATAAGTTACGATAAGGTAAGGCTGTAATATTAAAATTTACTAACTACAAAAAGTTTACGAACCGTAATCATAGACGCAGGGGCGTAGCTACCGCCGTATATGCCGTATCAATTATACGGGGCCCCCGGGCCACGAGGGCCCCCGACGTGCGTAAGCAAAAATTTATAAAAACTTCCTAATGTTTTATTATTACAGAAAAGACAAAAGTAAAAAAAAAAAATTTTTTTTCTTCCGTAAAACGTGCATTCAAAAGTTGCCAACACTCTAAATCGGTTATCGCGGGATTTCCTCGTTTAAGTCATTTACTTCAACGGGGGAATCCCACAAAATTTTGGAAAAGTTACAGATAGATAATTATGATGAATAAATATTTATTTTAATTTTATGCATACATTTTTTTTCTTTTGTGAGAAATCTTTACCTACCCTTCCTAAGGGCCCCCAATTTTTTTTATACGGGGCCCCGCCAATGCACGCTACGCCACTGCATAGACGTGAAAAGATCCAGACAGTTAGACAGCGCAAAATTTCACACATCAATACGGCTTTAGAAAGACAACCGTTGCATCACGAGAACCTTGACATGAACAACGAGCCAAGGTGAAGAGCGGTAACTGGTCTAGCTTATGTAACTCTTGGGTAACAGATCGGTTGTGTAACAGCTATTTTTGTACTGCACTTTGCATTTTGATTGGTGAGGCGAATGATTTCGATTGTCTCGCGAGATTTAAAATATATTATTCCCTGTTATAATGACAACGCGTTCCCGCGTTTTTTTTTTTCTTAGCTAAAATTAACAGTAAAAAAAGTACTAAATCTTCCACGCTGCTATGGAACAAGAAAAAACTTCAAATGTACCAACTGCTTCTGTAAAATCGAGAGAATAGGCGAAATGCAAATTATTATAGACAATGCGACTAGCAACTCATAGCTTATTTTAATTCCATTTTCGACCTTCGCGCCCACCATCACGCTAAAAGTGGCCTTTGGGACTTGCGGCCTTTACTTTGCCTGCTTAGAAGGAGTTAAATATATGAAAAAGATACCTCCATTTCTCTCTTCTCTCAGTCATCCTTTTAATTTCCTGGTAGGACCGAACTCCTAACTTGTGAAAATTTTATCGACGGTCTTCCTTTTCCTCGACTCCCTTGTATCTTTCCTTCTACTATTATTCTGAAGAGATTGTCATGTCTTATAAGAGGTCCAATCATCTTCCCTCTTCTATTTTCAATAGTTTTTAGAACATTTCTTCTCTTTCCTACTCTTTTTAGCTATCTCATTATTGCTCACTCTATCCATTTATTACTATTGCTTAGCCACAGGACCCAAAACGCACTGTCTGCCCCATTAAAAGACACGATGAGTATGTATTTAGGTAAGGCGTTAGGAGTTTGTCAAAGGCAAACATTGCAACACGCAGTATGGCATTTAGCTTGATAATTACCTAAATAATCCCAAACGACACTAGAGTATATCATATTATCCTTTAATAGCCTAAGGCTGGTTTTACAGCTGTGTGGGAGACCCTTACGGTTTGGCCGTGATACAGGCGACCCATACGGCAAGCGCGTGCAGTGCTGTGAAACGAGAATTCGGTACAATCCGCTAGATGACAACAAGTCAAATTAGACACTTTTACCTAAACGTCAAAACAAAAATTTTGTATGGGATTTGTATGAAATACAAAAGCGTGACAACGTGCGTTTTAAGAGTCAAATAGCGCTCCTAATATCGGTTTTTCTGCATTAATAAATCTAAAATCTTGTTGAAAATGGATATGATCAATGAATAGTGACACTATTTTGTGACGTTTTATTTTATGAACTGCGCCAAATAATTGTAGACACAGTCGTCTACCCAATTAAAAGGGTGACGTTGAATGATCCGCGTCGCTGGGAAACGATGTTCATAGCGCCTCACGTGTTTCGCCGCTCCTTGAGCCCGTACGGTTAGCCTTTACAGATCTCCCTTATAGCTGTGATGCTTCGGCCGTAATACGGGTGACCCGTATGGAAAACGTCCGCACTTCTGAGAAACGATAGCTCGGTACGATTGAGCGGATAGTGCAGTGCGGGCTCTAGCCCGCACTGCACTATCCGCGAAACGATGTTCTATAGCGCCTCCGGTGTGTCTTTGCTCTGGGAGCCCGTACGGGTGACCCGTACGGATCTTCGGCATAGCTGTAAAACCAACCTAAGCTGTGCATATGAAACGCGTTTTGCAATCTCTTGCCACATCTAAATAGGATCGTGTAAAACCGTGTTGACATCGCTAAGTTGTTTGAAGATCTTTTTGGATGTGGTTTTAGTTAAAGTTCATTCGAAAAGTTTTTAACTCCCAACGCAAATAAAGGTGTTATTAGTTTGACGTGTCTGTGTATATCTATCTGTCTGAGGCATTGTATTTCCTAAACAAATGAACTGATTGTTATGAGGTTTTTTTTTTTAAAGCTGACAAGATCGAAATGGTTTTGAGAGCTACAGTTATATAAACATAAAATTTTTAATTTTGTTTCTTGTTGGAAAATATTGTGGCTACCTATAGTAGTTTTAAATATTTATAAATTGACTGAAATATATTAAGAATATGTACTGTTTATTTTCAATTACTATTTATTTATTTTTTTATACTTGTACTAAAAACAAATACCCAAATAAAGTAAAATCAGATATTATCTTCTTATGATATTTAACTATTTTTACCGTACTACATCATTACCCGTTGATATGTTTTTTGATTCTATGTTTGTCTATATGTAAGTATATTTCTATGGGACGCTTTGCAACTGGATTTAAGCTTGATAGCTTAGTGTTGTTAGATTCGTCTTTGTTCGGAGAGTGACACTGGGCACTTATATTAAAAATAAACAAAATAGAGGGTTTTTGGATTTTTTTCAGAAGAAGCAATCGGTTTTTTTTTAAATAATTACTTGTTTAAAATCAATATATTTTAAATATCAGTATCATGGATGCGTAATCATTTCATCAACCTAATGCTCTATATATTAGGTGTTTCTAATTATACATAACAACTAATTAAACATAAAGATTAATGAAGATATTATTAATAACCTTTTCAAGAATAAATAAATAAATAAATATATAGGAACAAATAACACTGATTGAGCTAGCCCTAAAGTAAGTTCGAGACTTGTGTTATGGGATACTATCTCAACGATACTATATTTTATAACAAATACATATATAGATAAACACCCAAGACCCAGGACAATTTGAAAAAGGCCATTTTCCAACTTGCCCTGACCGGGGATCGAACCCGGGACCTCTGGGGGGCGGACTAGCATGGTGACCACTACGCCACGGAGGTCGTCAATCGTCAAGAAGTTCATTAATAAAGCTCTTTCAACATAGCGCAGATATGATTCTAAATGCCAAGCTTTCCAATAAGCATTTACGCAAGGCTTTGACTTGAACTACTTAGATTTAATGGTTTCCTATACTGTGAATCTCAAGGTGGGGGCTGAAAATTGATATGAATACTGATTTGTTCTGCGTGATATTGCTGAATGACAGCCCTTTGGTATCGTTGCGCATACACACCTTGCATACTTTTCCGTCATATTATTGGTGCAGCTGAGCTTCGTTCGATGCAAACACCAAGAAAAAGAGGTTCTCGAAAAAATTAAAAGGAAACTAGCTAGATCGATTTTTATCTCTAAATATCCCTACATACTTAATCAATATCAAAGTCATAAATTTTTAAATTATCTCTTACTGAAGGTATTTTTTTTTTAATATTATTTTAGTGTAAAAGCTAAAAACTACTAGCGTTTCGAAACGACCACTGCTGGGAAGATTACGCCGAAAGAAACCCAGTTCAGTATTGGCCTCTACCTAGCCTGAAACATAGCCCTATGTTTCAGCTACAATTAAATATACATTGCATGAATAAATACCCTAGCAAAAAGCGAAGATCTTAATTATGTGATCTGAGGCTTACTTCATCATAGCCCGAGGTGTATAAACTAGACCCAAGAAATGCTGACTTGACGTCAAAAGGAATGATATGCGTGCCAACAGTCTTACAACCAAGGATGCCCAAGACCGTGCGAAGTGCCCTGAATATCTCAAGTCAAGTTTCCAACTTCTATCTTCCACTCACGAAAGAATCCTGCATTCTTCTTATAGTTTGATCCTTTCCGTTCCTTCTCACCGTACTGGTTTTCTTTCGAACTCTTTCGCCATTACGGCAGTAAGACTCTGGAACACGCTTCCGTTCGAACCGCTCCTAGTCGCGCTAGTTTTAAGACTTGAGTGCACTTCTTGGCCGATCTACAAGAGTAGATTTAAATATATACATATTTAAGTATCGTATATGTAATTTATATTATTATGTATGCATATAGAAAATATTATATTATTGCATTTATCCCTATATAGTTGTTTATTTATATCGTTTTTTTTATGTACTTTACTTTTGTCTTGCAACCCACATTTAGAGTATTTGTGTAAACCAAAGGTTAACTGGTAAACAACGCTTTAAGCGTTTCGCCATTGTTCTGTACAATTTGTATTTGATGAACAAAAAGATTAAATAAATAAATAAAAGTAGAGAAGAAAAAGCCGGAAAGTGGTCCTCAGGCTTCACAGCATTACAGCTGAGAATGCAACTGGAAATGCGCTGTGATAAAAAAGACTTAAAAATGGCTTTTTTCCACACGTCGCGGACGTAAAAAAACGCAAATGAACTATCACACTTGACACGAGGAATTGGTGTAAAAGGCTCACTGTAGTGTGTTAAGGCCGACCGCCGGTGCAGCGCTGCATCGCGCAACGGGTCAACTAACTCGGTGGCGAAACAGAAACGGAAGGTCTAAGGTTCACACCCGTGAGCACGGTGCGCGCTTTGTTATTTATTTGGTTCACTTTTTGGTATATGTGGACAGCAAGCATGCCATCAAGCCTTACGGCCGAGGGTGTGACCACTCCATCTCCTCCTGTGAATGTCGTAAGAGACTTTTCGATGCAACTGCATCTCGCACTGGTCTCGTATGCTGAGGCAGCTATTTGCCGCGGCGAAACGCACGGCGATGCTCACGATCCTCAGTGCTTCGCCAATCGCAGAGACGAGCGCATCTTACTATCATCTGTTCATAAGGGAATAGATTCAATAGCAATGAATGAGCATCATAAAATCTCCCGGACTCTATCTAAGCATTACTAGGGTCGCGTCCACTCTCTCTGTCATCTCAGCGTATTCCCGGTTGCGCCTCAGCTGTGATGCTGAAAAACCCGGGGTCTTGTCCCCTAATAGACTAGGCCCAAATGCTTATTTTGTGATACCACTGCATTACTAACGGAAAGCGCACCCTCCGAAGTAGGCCAGCTGAAGATGATGCAACCAAGTATGTGATAAGGTAAAGAAGAAGGTATGTACAGCCAGTTTTGGCAGAATGCTGGTGTATCAACTTTCGGCGTTGCAAAAGGCGATTGCTTAAAGGAGAACTAGTCTGGTAAAAGTGAAAAATCTAGATCAGTAGCGTTATTTCTTTCGTAATCTTCCATACTTCAGGACTCTGGAGGACTAATTTCATGATCTCAAATTTAACTTTACTATTTAACGTCTTATAGGTAGCCTCATGAGGCAAACTTACGTAGTCGTCAGAATACGTAATTTTATTTACGAGTATGAATGTATTTCTTGCTATATGGTGACCACCTATTTTCTCTCCTCAGGTGTCGTAAGAGGCGACTAGGGAGGTACAGACAGCAGCGCCCTCTGTTCAGCGCGGAGATTATAGGCAAATCCTCCCTTTATTGGGATAAGATTTAAATCCGTGAGGGGACTGTAACAGGCTGTTACAAAAGAAGATGTATGTCCCTCCTCTTCAGCATGTTCCCAGCTATTTAATATCCTTAGATTTAGTGCCTTGAAACATGGACGAGCTTGTCTGTCTTACTTGTTTATTAATCCCTGTCAAAATAGAGGGGAGTTATTAGTTTGACGGCAATGTCTATCTGTCTGTCTGTCGCATTGTAGCTCTCAAACGGATGGACCGATTTTAATGCCTTTTATTTACTTGAAAGCAAGTTTAGTTGCGGTGGTTCGTAGCTATGTTTGCTTGAAAGTCGGAGTTGTTTAATTTTCCTGGTAAATAAATTTGTACTCGATCCTATATCAAAATCATAAACCCTCCATCACTGATAGTCGTGTAAACGATACCACTTATATGTATATTTAGCAAGAATGAGGTAACTGCACCACGGCGGCTATGTTGTCATATCTACGGAACTGTGTTTCGACAGCGGTGTTGCTAGTTGCAAATATTTCGCTAATTTTCAACTGGCAATTACGTCAAATATTTCGTAAGGCTTGTATTACACGACTTATAGTGCCTGGAGGGTTTTCGGTTCAGTAAACACATATTACTTAGGTCGATTCAACTCTCATTTTTTTTTCATCCGAACGTATTTTCCCGGTTGCATCCTCAGCAGTAACGCTTCAGAGCCCGGGGTCCGCTATCTAACCAAGGAGATTTGAGGAGGTTACTGGTTTTTACACAGAGCAACTGACGTCTGACCTCCGCGATTCAAAGGGTAAAATGCTGGAAACATCTTTTCACAGAGTACGAGTATGCTTCCTCAGGGATTCGAACCCATGACCTCCGGGTCACAAAGCTAACGCCTTGATTACTGGATCACGGAGGTAGGCAATATCTTTAACTAAATTAAAAATACTAATATGTTATGAAATATTTCACCGCGAGCGAGATTCGAACTCACGTCCCTCACAACTGTACTACGAGTGCACTTCCAATTGTGTTACCCTGTTACTGTAACGTGATATTTTAAAATTAAGATTTGTTCCGAGATGCTGTATCAACAAAATATTGCAATATAGGTAATGTCAGTCCGCAGTTACATTATTTTACAATAATTTGAATTATAAAAAATAATTTTGTCGAATCTGTTGGATTCGTTCAATTTAATGTAAGGTTCACATTAAATTGAACGAATCCAACAGATTCGACAAAATAAATTTAAATTTGTAAGTAGCTCCTTTGCCAGGCAAATTGAGAAATCCCAAATTTTCAGGCGATCACCCCTCAGAACTTTTAGACCGCATGACCGAATTCTATCAAACAAAGCTAAAAACCACCGCAAGAAAACGTGTTTTCACGTATGACAGCATCGAAATCAGTTCATTCGTTCGAGAGCTATGATAGACAGACGTACTGACATATGGATATACTCCGTCATGTTTTTTGTTTGACATAAGTAATTGTTTTTTTGACATATATTTATTTTATATAGATTTTTTCTTAGATAATAATAATAGTCTATTTTGCATGTATGTACATCTAATAATTGTAATGTGTGATAAATGTAATTGGTTCATATCGTTTTTATCACAATAAACTAATAAACAAAATAACACCCCTCTTTTTGTCGGGGGTTAAAAATATGATGTAAGTACTTATACATAAAGACAAACACCTAAGACCATTTCTGCGTTGAGAAATGGCCAACCCACCCTTGTGGGGGGATAGTAGTGTGGAGCTCAAATCCATTAAAACTCCATTGTGCCTCAATGGTCTTAGATAGATAGATAGATATATAAATTCTTTATTGTACATAAAAAGCCACAATTAAAATACAAACAGAAACACAATGGTACAAAAGCAGACTTATCTCTGTCAGGGATCTCTTCCAGTCAACCCTACAACCAGTGGAGATAATGACAAAAGTGGGGTGGAACGTTGTTCAATGCTTACTTGTCTTAACCCGGTTCGCTTGACGCTGTTTGTTTTGTTTGTTGTTTTTCGTGTGTGTTAGTGGCCAGAACTGGTGTCATGTTTTTCAAGCTGCCTAAAGGCATCTGATAACTGAACGACTGCCACACAATGATGACAGCCGGTACGGATCCTAATAAGGATCACGTCCGGTGTCGCTTTACTTGGGAAAGCGCTAGTAATGCACATTCCCGCCGGACCACTGAGCTCCTCAAAGTTTTCCTTAAGGCTTTAGGTAGCCACACTTCTATAACTTCTAAGACCTGGGGCAATTTGAAAAAGATTATTTTTCATTTTCTGCCAAAAATGTACCTAAAAAAATATTTAAAAAAAATCGATTTCTACACTAAGATAAGGTGACTGCCACCTAAAGATGAAAGCTGCCTAAATGCATCATAGCCTTGTATGGCAGATGCTTTTAGACAACTTAAAAAATAACATCGAAACGAAAAAGTCTAAGAATAATTATAAAATGATTCATAGTAAAGCCCTTTAGAAGATTTCTTGCAAATACCAACAAAAACATAATCGAATAGTCGCATCGGGATTGCACCAACCATCGACATCTAACAATGTACGAAACGATTGCAAAAACTTGTATTAGCGATGGTAATTCGTCGACGAGCGAATAGCGGATCGAATAATCGATTCTTACAATATCCATTTTGAAAGATACCGGAAAGTCAATTTGAAGGACATCAAAAGCGTAATCTATTTGAAAATATCTCGCTTCGGTGGTTTGTTAGGAAATATTTATTTATTTATTAAAATTATCGTTGGATTCAAAAACGATAAGATTCATTTAGTTATTACAGCACTTACTGTGATTAAATTGTAAGGTGCAATTTTTGGGTATATGATTTGTGGGGACAGCACTTAACCCTGAAAAATTCATGTTTCTTAAATATACTGTGACATCACATAGCGTATACCTACGATGGCCACAAAAGCGTAAAAAAAGATGACTGTAAGTGCCGAAACAAACGGGGCGCAAGTTGCGTCGCGTAACAGCTAGAGATGGGCAGTGGATAGTACTCAATCTACCCATTTGAGTATTTACTCACTAGATTTAATAAATAGAGTAAATAGAGCGTGCTCATATATTGACATCATATTTGACATCTGTTTACTTATTTTAACATATAATTACGTCTTTGCACAAAAAAATATAATAAGTCAAAGAAGCCTACTTTCAGTGTATGATTAGTATGGTATTTTCATATATGAGTATTTTAGCGTCGCATTTGACGTTTACCTACATTTTAAGCATATTATAGCGTATGCACACACTTTCTGACAAGAATTGCAAGTGTAAACTAGATTTAAGTTTAAAAAATGCCATGAAAACATGAAATAATGAATACAAATATAAATATGAGTCGCAACTCATAAAATCAGTTTAGACACCAAATGGATAAATACGGATATTTGTGGGTATTTACTCAATCTGCTGAGTAAATATTCAAATGGGTTGATTTAGTAACTATGCACCGCCCATCACTAGCTCTTACGCGGCGCATCTTGCGCCCCGTCTGTTCTGGCCCTAAATAAATAGCAAATAAAATAAAGATGAAAAAACTGGCCAAGTGCGAGTCGGACTCCCGCACCGAGGGTTCCTTACAAACCTGTAGGTATATAAATAAAAGTTCACCCATCAAGACAATCGAGTCATAGTTGTTATAAAAATATTTTTATTATATGATGTAACTAAAAATTTACGGTTTTCGCAATTTTTCCTTTATCTGTGCCATAAGATGTTGCTTCGTACCAAATTTCAAGATTCTGAGCTCACGGGAAGTACCCTGCAGGTTTTGATTCCCTTGCGAGTGTCGGAAATTTGCGGCATAAACGGCTGTATCTTTTGATTGCGTTGGCTTAGAAGTTTAATTTTTTCACAGCTCCTAGAAACAGTAGACCTAAGTATTTGATACAAATTCCAGCATGATACCTCGACGCGTTCCTGAAAAAAATTTTTTTGATAGACAGATAAACGGATAGACGGACGGACAACAAAGTGACCCTATAAGGATTCCATTTTTTCCTTTCGAGGTATGGCATCCTAAAAATGCTTTAAAAAAACGGCCACTTTTGTCTAATGTGCGCAGAAAAGCTTCACGTTCTCACTTTACACTATAAACAGTAGTTCATAAAATAGTTTGAAAGGATATCTAGGGCTTGGTGAACACAAAATTTTAAATGATTCTCCGTTTCCTTCCAATTATTTGAATTTAATTGGAATTTTAATGATTTGCAATGGGGACCTGGAACTGGACCCCGAAAATTTCATGCAGGTATCACCGATGCGACAAACTAGAGGAAATAAGGGAAACCGTTTTTAACTCTTCAACAACCGCAATTTTGCAAACCCATTGTTATCAATTGTTCTCTCGGTCGGATCCGACCGTCTGGAAGCTGACGGGTTCAAGTCAGTGTGATCTAAGCTAGTAATTTAGACTACTCTTTTGTTTTCCCAAGTCATTACTACTTGGGTGGGAGGTACATAGTTATGTGCAGAGTAACTTTTTACCTAAAAAATTTTTGAGCTTCCTTTCTATGTTTGTTTGTTCTTCGTGTGTGTATGTTCCACTGGTGTAAGATTTTTCAAGCTGCCTTAAGGCATCTGACGTAACTTGACGACAGCTATACAATAACGACAGCGGGAACCATCGGCTTATACGTGCCGAAGCACGGAGAAGCACGAGAAATTTTTATGCCACTTGTGGAGTCATAGCTATGTTTGATGAAAATTAGCTCGCCGTTTAAAGGTTATTGGCGGTTGAGGCTTGAAAGTCGGGAATTTTAGTTTGCCTAGCAAATAATAGATGATACTACGGATATCAATGGAATATGTAGTTCCACAACTCATCATAAATTTTCCTGGCGAATAAACTTGTTTAAATATAAAACTGTCCATAAAGAATAGAAAAACACTGGGCTCATATAGCAATGAAGGGGTATCTCAAAAGGTGGACGATACAATGGGGCAAACCAAGAACTCGCTGGAATGATGACTTACGCAAGGTGGGAAAACGATAAATCAGAGATCGCATTGTACAGAAAATTCGGAAGGATATAATGAGACCTTAAAAAAACTGGATGACTGAGGCTAGGGATAGGATTTAATGGACAAAAGGAGGCTTATGCCCAGCAGTGGGTTGTTGAGTGCTGACGATGATGATGATGAAGGGAGGTTTCAACTCCTGGGCAAAGGGCCCAGGAGTTATAAATAAACTAATGGCTTTGTGAGCTGTAGGCTGTAGACCTAGGAGTATATGATTAAATTACAAATTTTGCGACGGACAGACGAATAGTGGTGTCTTAGAAATAGAGTCCCGTTTGAACCCTTTGCGTACGGAACCCCAAAAAAACACTGAAGGAATGTTTTATTTCGTATACGAGTATGATGTGAACACAGCCCAAAGCCAAAGCGACTCAAAGTGCATTCGCATTTCGTCACCGACCTTGCACCGCCTTACGACACCGGTTGCGTTCGTTAGACCCACCACACTATAACGAGGGCACAGAAGAGTACCACAGATCTACAACCAAAAATGTTAAAAATATCCGAGTATGAACGCAAGAGACAAGCTAGCTAAGGTTACAGAGTCCGATTGATGGGGCTACCTGAATTTTTCGGACTCCAGTGCTGCCCTCATTTGAATTAAATCATTTAAAAGGAAACTGAGATACAATTAAAAATTTTGTCTAGACCAGGCTCCAGATAATCCTTTCAACTATTTTATGAACTACTGTTTACAGTTTAAAGTGAGATCGTGAAGCTTTTCTACGCACATACGCCAAAAGTGACCGTTTTTCGCAATTGTGCGTAGAAAAACTTCACGTTCTCGCTTTAAACTGTAAACAGTAGTTTATAAAATAGTTTGAAGGGTTATCTAGAGCCTGGTCAAGACAACATTTTAAATGATGTCTCCGTTTCCTATCAAATGATTTATTTCAAATGGGAGCAGCACTGGACCCCGGAAAATTCAGGTATCCCCTTAACAGTTTTTGTATGAATAAAAATTTGTTCGGCGATAATTTAAGTAGCTCTTAAGTCGTAAAACGTCAACTGCGGGACTTCTGGAGATCCTCCGGTTTCACATAGCTCACACATAGCACACGCCACAGAGGTCATCACATAGGCTCTCTCTCTCTCTTACAAGGATTTCCAAAATAACCAATATTGAGCGGCTTGCATCCAATTACTACCAAGTGGTAGTTAGCTAGGTAATAATTCGCAGTGGCATATCATCATCATCGTATCTGTGACAAGAATTCAGTAGTGATACACATAATGTATTTCTATTCTCAGTAGATTCCTTTTTACAAGACTTTAGACAAGATTACGTAAGAAGACGAAGATTCTTTTAGACGAGATTAACTTTATATCAGGAGCTCGGTGCCCTGCGGGAGTGCGCATAACTACCGGTTTAGCAAGTAAAGCGACACTTGGCGTGGTCCGCACTTGGATGGGTGACCTCAAGTGGCATGAAAAAATTCTTTCATGATTCGGAAGTTCCTACGTTGATCCCGGTTGTCATCATTGTATGGCAGTAAAGCTATGTCAGATGCAGCTTGAAAAATCTGACACTAGTGTTGACCACTTACACACACGAAACCCAACAACAGATACTTTGTATCGTAAATATAACTTTAGAAGTTTCTATAAACTCCTGAAAATTCGGGGCAGTTTCTATAAACGAGGGTCCCATTCTGTTTCGTCTATATTTTTGCCCACTGCGTAACTTTGATAGCGTACCATTATGACGATCACGAAATCTCTGTACTTGGTTGCTTTATAATCCTGTAATGAAATATGCTATACATATAGCATTACGGGATTACATAATATCGAAAAGATATTTTGATATTTTTAATTCTATATGTAGATATTCTGTGCAATACACAGCGTCAACATAATATCGAAAAGATATTTTGATATTTTTAATCTTATATGTATTCTGTGCTATAAGAAAAAAATCGACATATTGTCGATTTTTTTTTCGAGTTTCAAGCATTGGTCCCATAGGAAAAGTTGTTCATATTGACAGTCTAAGTGCTCCTACTAGGATCGAACAGGGTTTTTGTTACAGATTGTATATGCAGCGTCTACATAATATAGAAAAGATAATTTTGATATTTTTAATCCTTTCATAATTGTAAATACGAAAGTTTGTATGCATCTTGAGATGTTTGTTCCGCTTTCACGCCAAAACCACTGAACGGATTGGAATAAAATATTGCCAATAGCTCATTACCTGGATTAACACATATAATTTTTTATATCGGAAAATGTGGTATTTTGCTTTGCTTTTCGTTATTCTTCTTCTTTTCGTGTCGATGGTACCACTATATTTTGCCACTCCAGTATCGAGCCACATCGATAGCTTATAACATTTGCGGCCATCAGGTCTTCCCAAGTGCAGGTATTTGGACAATTGGGACATGTGAAACGTGCTCCATAGTTTGTGGGGAGACACCACACTGGCAAAAGTTTTGCGAACTGTTTATCGTCTTCCACCTGACCAAATTATGTTTACAACGGCCCATCTTCGTTCTTAGTCTGTTTAACAAATTTTCGTTAGTGTAAGCTGCCTATCTGGTGTAGCTTAAAGACTGCCATACAGTTAAGACACCGGGGACCAACGGCTTTACTTGAATTCCGAAGCACAGAAGAGCTTGAGAATTTTTTATGCTACTTCTAGCTACCCATCCAAGTGCTGAAAATGTGATATTAGGCAAAGCCAGGCATTAAGCTAGTTCTAAATATATCAAAGGCTTCTAAAATAGACGTATGCGAAACTATAAATAAAACATTTGCAACGAAATGTTTTATTCAAAAGTCGAATTAACTTCGAAATAGATAAAATAAAATATTTATAACTTTGCAATATTTCAAGGTCAGAATTATGAAAAAATATGCTGAATCACATGAATACCAACGTTCCAAGTATTGTTTTTTTACTTGTTTATATCGTCGGTTCGGTTTTGATGATTCCAAACTAGAAAAAGTGTAAAAGAAGAAGTTTAGAGGAGTTTTAGTTAACCAATTAGTTTATTTTCCCAATCAAGTACAATATGCGTGCCAGTGATCCTATAACTAGGTATTCTCAAAACTGTGCGAAGCGGAGAAGAAAAACCGGAAAACGGACCCCAGACTTCACAGCATTACACCGGATGCAACTATGAATATGCTGAGATGAGAGACAAAGTTTCATTTCCCTATTGTTCATAAATTCCCGACCACTT
Organism: Acrobasis suavella; assembly: GCA_943193695.1. Taxonomy (NCBI): domain Eukaryota; kingdom Metazoa; phylum Arthropoda; class Insecta; order Lepidoptera; family Pyralidae; genus Acrobasis; species Acrobasis suavella. The sequence goes on along the minus strand of OW971952.1, from coordinate 9,520,164 downwards.
TAACCCCTTAACGTGGTTGGGAATTGATAAACAATAGGGTTTTCTTCGCACATTTGCAAAACCACTTTTGGCAAATGTGCGAAGAAAAGATTCACGTTCTCACTTTAAACTAAAAACAGTAGTTTTTTTTTACAATATATTGGTTTAGGCATTTGTCCTCAATCTCACCTGATGGTAAGCGACGATGAAGACTAGGATGAAGCATGCCTATCCAAAAGATACCCATTCAATCTACTTTTGAATGTCCCGGGACTGTACTTCTCTGGGAATATAGACGCAGGCAGTTCATTCCACACCTTAGTTCATCAAATAGTTTGAAGAGTATCTAGGGCTTGATCAAGACAATGTTTTAATGATATCTCCGATTCCTTCTCCTCCTTCCTCCAGCACTGGCCCCTGAAAAATTCATGTATCCCCTGAAATGTGAAGTTATTAGAAAATTGTCGGGAATTTAGACTTTTGGTCGCGGTACCGTTATCTTTGAGCTAAGTACTTACTACTACATCCTAAACGGTACCTAATCACGGTCACTGGGCCGACAGCGGTACCGCGTGTTCCAGTTGTACCCAATAATACCTTGTAGGGCGGAGATGGACCGATATTAAATCTATCGTACATATAAGTGTACAATGTTAGTAGGAATCGGCAAGTAGAGCTGAAGTTTTTATACATAATGCACAAGTCCTCGAGGCGTAAGCTCAGCTTTGTATTAGTGCAAGTGAGCGGCAAAAGTAGTCAGTCAAAAGTTACATTAAAAAAAAAGTTTAAAAAAAAGAATAACATGATATTAGGTTTATTTATTTTATTATATTATTTTTCACTTTATTTAAATTTGATCTTAGATTTAGATCTTTAGATTAGATTATTAATAATATATCAATAAAAAGTAAAATATAAAATATACGAGGTACCTACCAAATATACACATATTATAAAAAAAAAACTAATCTAGACGGCGGGGTAAGTCCCAAGCTACCGGAGGAGGGCCGCAAAGAAAAGACCTCCTGACAATGCGTGCCGTGTCCAGAAGTACTGCCTTTTATATCTGACCCTTGACCCAGCCATCTAGCGAGAGAGTCTTAACGTGTTCGTCAAGACTCTTCGCTATAAGACCGTTAGCCGATACTATTATCGGGTCATTATATTATTTATTGTTAGTTAGTTAGTTTATTTCACTAATAATTCAAACACAATAATACTGGAACGTCAAGCTGCTAGCGGCACCAAAGGTGAAGGTGGGGGCGGAAAGTGCATGACAGAGAGATGATGCGCGAGAGTCATGCCTGGTCTCAGGCTGAGTTTCAAAATCCAATATAAACCTGTGTAAACCATGCGCGTGAGGTGCTTTAGGCTGTTTTTTACCTACACTATGTGTATGACCTCACACAAATGCAAACCTTGAGCTTACGTCTCAAGAGATAATTATAATATGTCTATGAAGCGGTAGTAGACAAGCGAATAAAGCACTGGCTGTGCCTATTTGAGGAACAATGTCAATCGTAACGAGGCCAGAATTGAACCTCTAAGTTTGTACTTATGTACGGTCACTTTGGTAGTATGGTAGTTTACCATCACTTGCTTCCGGTGTAGTAAAACATCGTGAAGAAATCTGCACTTTAGTGATTTCACGTTATTAGTGTAAAATGGAGTAGGAAAAGGCAAACCATTCCATCCCACACGAGCAACCGCCCATTTTTCCACGCGATGAGCTTCATGACAACGTCTCGGGCGATGCCATTACCTGGCACACTGGAAGAGGCAAGGGCGCGACGGATGACGTCATTTAAGGCGGCATGGTACAGAATGCGTCCTGCACTGCGATGACATGTTAAGCCGTGATGACCTAGAGGATCAACGTCTACTCCAAAACAGAAGCGATGGGGTCCGGTCATCCTGGCCTAACCTTAGGCTCACCGCTAAACTAAATGTAGGCCTCTCTTAAAGGGTGCCAACGGTAACTGATGGAAGGGCATTCAACCAGTATCCTGACTCAGGCTCACAACTAGCCAAGAGACCGCTCAGCTTCATTTTCACATGACTCTATCAGTTGTTTTCGGGTCTTCAGAGCGGATCTTCCCACTGCCGCTGCGAAGTCAGATTTAGGGATAAGTCTGGACCATTCGCAGGGATACTGAGCCAAATATCCTTGGCCTCGACCAAACAGGCAACCTCTACGCCGCAGAGCGACGGGCTTACTATACTACCAACGAGGTTAAACGTGCTATAAACCGAGGACAGAATGGCTGGTAGTGCTACGTGCCTTCCGAAGCTCGGAGATTTTTTTATGCCACTTGAGGTCGCCCATACAGGCGCGGACCACGGCCGGTGTCGCTTTTCTTGCATAATCGCTAGTAATGCGCACTCTCGCTGGGCCACCGAGCTCCTCATAAGTTTTGATGGTAAGTTCCTTACGCGGTGATCCCTCTGCGCTGCGCACCGTCGCGGAGCGCGGGACGGTAGATTTTAACATTGTATGCAAGTATCTCAATTTGTTTAGAAAACACGCCTGAAAACGCGTCAACGCGCAGGAGCGTTGTTGCAGTGGGTTCACCGCCATATAATGGTCAGTTTTTTCTTCCAGACTAGGATCAAAAGGAAAACCAGTAATAAGGGTCATACAATTGTCAGAAATAAATCCTGACGCACCCGTGCAGTGACTGGCCTCTCCTAAAATATACATCCTTACGTAAATCTTTTCGTTACGGCACCGTCACGAGTTTGACTACCTACGTTACTTAACCACAGGTTGCTGCAGGACGTCACGTGGTGGCGACACGGGGCCGCTTCACGTGTGGCCTGACAGTTAGGGGGTAGTTTTAATGAGGGTATCTAAATATTCATTACAATGCAATCTCGTTATGAACTAAATTCTAAATTTGAAGTTTTGGCTCCTAATATTCAAATTAATAACAACCAGTCACACCGTCTACTAGAGCTGGAAGCGGCTTTTACAAAAGTTTTAGATTTCAGAAACATGCCAGCCTTTTAAAAAACAATTATAAATAAATAAATTTGTAGGGACAAATAACACTGATTGAGCTAGCCCCAAAGTAAATTCGAGACTTGTGTTGTGGGATACTAACCCAACCATTCTATATTTTATTACAATTACATATATAGATAAACATTCAAGACCCAGGACAATTTGTAAAAGACCATTTTCAAACTTGGCCTGGCTGGAGATCGAACCTGGGACCTGTGGGTGGCGGACTAACATGGTGACCACAACGCCACGGAGTCGTCAATTATGACCTTATCAAAAACCACCCTCCAGCCAGGATTATCCGGCGCAACCTTGAACCCCGCTCTTGACGCAAACACTCACGTGCGGCACACAGCCGCCACGTGAGTATTATGTAAGTGCGGCGGCACACGGCTGAATTTCACGGTACATCAAAATGGAGGACAGAAAGAAAAATCTTGTCTCGTCAAAATGTCTCGGTTTCAAGAGATAATTTTTAACCGACTTCCAAAAAGGAGGAGGTTCTCAACTCGTCGGAATCTTTCTTTTTATATATCATTATCATCATCATCATATCAGCCTTAGGAAGTCCACGGCTGGACATAGGCCTCCCCCAAGGATTTCCAAAACGACCAGGACGCATGACATCCAGCGCTTTCCTGCAACCTTGCTCAGGTCATCTGACCATCTAGCAAGTGGGTGTCCTACGCTGCGCTTTCCGGTACGTGGCCGCCATTCGAGAACCTGCCCCATCGGCCATCAGTTCTTCGCACTATGTTTCCTGCCCACTGCCACTTCAATGAGCTATTCCGCTTGGCTAATTCAGTGACTTTTGTTGTCCTATGAATTTCCTCATTTCTGATTAGATCGCGTAGAGAAACACCGAGCATAATCTTCTCCATAGGCCGTTGAGCGACCTTGATATTTATGTATGTTAACGATTATTCGCTCCTAGACCGATTTGGAAAATTTTTTTTTGTTTGAAAAGGTATACTGTCAAAATTTTATCAAAATCGGTTGTGTAGTTTAGGGTGAAGTTGGTTTTTAGTTTTAAAAAATCATACACGGTTTTTTTTTAAAGGTATAGGTAGCAATATAGGGGTAGACCGAGGACCATATGGCGGGACGACCTTGATAAATTTATGTACGACTGGCAGAAAATCGCTGAAGATAGGGACGTGTGTAAGGATAAGGTGAAGACCTTTACCCAGCAGTGGGACACTATACCTAAAGGCTAGTAAAAAATAATAGCAATAACTTTATTGATACTATCACAGATGCAGATTCCTTATCAAGTTTTTATCCCTGACAGGTAGACAGAGCCCAGGGCCTTAAAACCCGAAGGTCACGCTTAGCGTGATGGTGGGCGTGAAGATGAATAATTTTTCGTATTAAAGACTTTATCACCATACATTAGTGCTCAATGTTGCTTGACACTGGAACGCTGACACGCAGTAACGTTCGTCTTGCGTACCGATTTTGGAGTAATCCCCCAGAATAAACATTTGAATTTTCTAAACTAAAAACCGACTTAACCCCTGAACTACACAAACGATTTGTATTAAATTTTTGTGGGACAGCCTGTCAAGTATGAAATTTCAAAAAAAAAAATTTCCAAATCGTTTCAGGCCAGCATGAAAGCTACTATCATAAGTTATTGCTAGTTAATCCTTCAACAACCGCAATTTTGCAAATCCATTGTTATCAATTGTTCTCTCGGTCGGATCCGACCGTCTGGAAGTTGAAGGGAGCTCGATGGTCCGTTGGAAGTAAGCATTATTAGCTCAACACTCTGCTTCATATAACAAGGCAAGTCAGACGATAGTCTTATATATTTTCCCTTTCCATTTGAAAGGGAATCTCTAATAATAGTGGATAGTCTCATAATAGCTATAGATGCAATAAATAATTTATCTATCTTATGTATGTGTACGGAGTTTTGGTTTTTTAAATATTAAATTGTTCATTAAACCGTGTTGACATTTTCATTGTTTATATTTTGTAAGTACTCTAACCGAGCGTGTGAGAATCCAACACCACAGTTGGCCACTTACACACACGAAAAACAAGTAAACAACTCTCATCTGTATCAGTGTTAGCTCTGTAGAAAGAAGAGTATCTACTTTCAGATTTCTCCGTGGCGTAGTGATCACCATGCTAGTCCACCACCCAGAGGTTCCAGGTTCGATCCCCGGTCAGGGCAAGTTGGAAAATGGCTATTTTCAAATTGTCCTGGGTCTTGGGTGTTTATCTAAATATATATTAGTTTAAAATATAGTATCGTTGAGTTAGTATTCTATAACACAAGTCTCGAACTTACTTTGGGGCTAGCTCAATCTATGTTATTTGTCCCTTATAAATATTTATTTATTAGCTTGTAGTTGACGATGCACGAACGATTTCTCGATCGATTTCTGTCTATAACCTATATCTAATGCAACATTGTTTATTCAACGTAATTTTACAATAATTTTACAACAACAATTAATGTATTATGATAATACCAACCACATTACAAAGCACATGTCTTACTTACATAACATCACGTGTACAGTCTCATGGCCTAGAGGAAATGATAAATAGTTGTTGGAAATAGCAAAATACCAATTCATAATAATACTTATACGCAATGTTTGAAATATTTACCTATATTATGCAAAAATTTATGCGTGTTATTTAACTTTTGTCATCAGCGTTGCAGAAATGTTTCCGAATAAAATAATCGGGTAAGTAAGCATTTTTGTTTACTGTACTTTAAATGAAAATAAATAAACATAACGGACCATCCATTAATTACGTCATACAAATTGCACAACTTTTTGTCTCCCGCCCCTCCCTCTTTCTTGTCACAGTTGGTCACAATTTTGAGACCCCCACCCCCTAGTGTGACTTGCAGATACCGAAGTAAGAACGTGAAGCTTTTCTACGCACATTAGCGAAAAGCGGCCACTTTTGGCGATTGTGCGTAGAAAAGCTTCACGTTCTCACTTTAATAAAAGGTAAACAGTAGTTCTTAAAATAGTTTAAAGGGTTATCTAGAGCTTGGTTGTCATAATTTTAATTACCTCTATTTAATTTGTTATTATTCTTATTCTGCTCTTATTTAATGTGAGTGTAATTATGTGTCTTTTTGATATTAATAAAATAATTATCTATCTATTTATTTCCTTTCAAATGATTTATTTCGAATTGGGACAACACTGGACCCCAAAACATTAATGTATCCCCTTAACATATCTTACGAAAGGCGAAAAAATGGGAAATGAAATCAAAATAGTGTTATGTTACCATCCGCATCGCCTAATCCCTCGATCGGCTTCAAACAATCCCTAGAAAAGAATCACATGGTACACTCTACTAAGTTTTTTTTATCCAAGACCAACACGTCACGGTGTACTTATAAAATTACATACCTCGTAATAATTTTTCAAAGCTAAAAACCGACCTCACCCCCAAACTACACAACCGATTTTGATATATTTTTATGGGACCACCTGAAAAGTCACTATGCCGAATCAAACAAAAAAAAAATTCCAAATCATTATCAATTTGTAACAATTTTTTCCTTTTCCGAGTACATTTTATAAGATGGTCGCCTACACCTATTTCATTTGTAAACTCTACTTAGCTCTGATAGTTTTCTTTTAAAGTTCGTTATACTGTGAATTTTTTCACCTGTCCATATATTATGCTACAGATAGACGGGGTGAGGACACTTGACAATAACAAAAATTTGCATACCAAATATTTCAGAAACGGATCCCTAAGATGAAAAATGATACTTACAAGTTCACAATATATTTAAAAGACCTATTCAACTATGGGCAAGTCAAGAAAAAAAAAATATTAAAGCTAATCTGAAAAAAAAATTGTTTTTCAAGATTTTATTTTACCACTTTTTGCCATGACTAAGATACATACCCATATCTACGTGGGGCGCACTATAAGTTTCCGGAATGAATATGAAAAAATACTATTAAAGGTACAAAATTAATTTATTGTTTTTCAAAATAATATCCCTTGGCGTCTATGCACTTTTTCATTCGATGAAACCAGTTTTAAAAACTTTTGTGCCACTCCTCTGTGGTGACCTCTGAAACGTGTTTTTCATACTCCTCGACAGCCTCTTCTGGTGATGAAAATCGTTGACCGCGTAATTGGTTCTTAATTTTTGGGAACAGAAAAAAGTCACAAGGTGCCAGGTCGGGACTGTATGCAGGATGACTCATGAGTTCTACATTTTTCGCCTTCAAAAAGTCGTTTGTCTGTCTGGCCGTGTGAGAACTAGCATTGTCGTGGTGCAGGATGATACGGCGTTTACGGTTATTTTTACGGAGTTCGTCAATAACTTTCGGCAAACAAATGGTCGTGTACCAGTCACTATTCACTGTACGACGATTCTCTAAAGCAACAGTAGCCACGTGTCCAGTTTTATTAAAAAAAGAAGCAATCATCCGCTTAGATGCACTTTTCACGCGCGCCACTTTGGTTGGTTTCGGCTCATCTTGAAAGACCCATACGCTCGATTGCTGCTTTGTTTTGGGATCGTAGCAATAAATCCATGTTTCGTCACCTGTTACTATGTCCCACACCAAATTTGACGCACCTTCGTTGAATCTGGTAAGCATGGCACTGCACCAAGTGACGCGGTCCGTTTTTTGAGCCTCGGTCAAGTTGTGTGGGATCCACCGCGAGCACAGCTTTCTCACACCCAAATGTTTGTGTAGGATTAATTGTATTTGACTCATGCCTATTTCTAAGGATGCGCGAATTTCATGGTAGGTCACATGCCTGTCTGTTTCAATCATACGGCGCACAGCATCGATGTTTTTGTTGGTCACAGCGGTGGACGGCCGACCATCGCGAGATTCGTCACTGAGATTGATACGACCACGCTTGAATTCTGCAAACCAGCTATAAACAGTTGTCTTGCATGGTGCTTCATTGCCAAAAGCTGTTTCAAGCCGAGCGATGCTCTGTTGAGCTGTCAAATTACACTTAAAATCGTAGAAAATCATACTACGAAAATTTTCCCGAGTTAAATCCATGTTGATGCAGACACACAATTTTTTAAATGGCGCCACAAGGTAAAAACAAAAGACAGTCAGATGAAACAAACTGCATTCTACAGCCAAAGAGTTCTATTTTCAAATGTTGTAATAAATTTTTAAATATTGTTTATGTAAGTGGCCAGTTCCGGAAACTTATAGTGCGCCCTATGTAATTATAGCTTTCCAGTACTTACAGTATCTTAGTAAAACCGCGGACGGACAGACAAACATGGCGAAACTATAAGGGTTCCTTGTTTACTACGGAACCTTAAACACGACGAATTGATGCTCCTTTTTTGATTTCGGATAAAAGATAAGAGTTTAAAAAAATCACCACCATGTGACTTACTCGTATATTTATGTTACCTCGTAGTCGTCTTTTGCATACATATAGCACATATACAGAAGACCTTACGTGGATCTCTTGAATATTGTATGTCATACTATTTCCGATATTACTGTGACGTAAAGTGGGTCAAGTTCAAAGAAAATATGCAGGTACTGAATAGTAATTATAGTTTATAGGAAAACTCAATACTTAGACATCTGCTTGTGTCATTTAGTTGCCTTTTCAAATTATAATATACATACGCCTGCTTCTCACAGGGATAGGCAATGACTATACGGACCTTCACTTGCTACGATCCTGACAGACCTCTTTCGCTTCATCTACCCTTATGCCAAGTGCGAGTCGGAATCGGGCACGAAGGTTTCCATACCAAAAATCACGTTTGTTGTGTGGGAGCCCCACTTAAATATTACTTGATGTTATAGCGGCAACCGAAATACATCATCTGTGAAAATTACATTCAACAAGTCTAGCTATCACGGTTCATGAGATGCAGCCTGGTAACAGATAGACGGACGAACGGACGGACAGCGGAGTCTTAGGTACGATTCAAACCGACCGGTTAGCATCGGCCCGGCCCGGAAGGCATTTCACAACGCGGTAAAGGAAATTGAAACTTGTAACAAGAAATTAAAGTTCATATTTTTGCCACAATACATTCCGCGACGGCCGTACGGCTCCGGTCGGCGGTCGGAAACCGTTTAAATTATTTGGCTATAAAACGACCTGATCTGACTGAAAATAGAGATTTTTATTTAGTCCGTCTAGACTCTAGATTATCCAAAAATAAAGAACCCATTTTTTTAAGAAATTTGTAAAACAATTACAAAGAAACAGCGTTTCGAAGTTTCGGAGTGTAAGTGGGGGTGATTTACAACACCGGTGGTTAAAAATCGTATATGATCGTGACGTCACACGAAATATAAAATGAGCTATATCTTTGTCACTATTTGCTAATCAGAGATACTTTATGATATCTATCTAAAGAGCCAATCTTTTTTTGTTTTTTCGTTTGCGTCAGTGGCCAAAACTGGTATCAGATTTTTCAAGCTTCCTAAGGGCATCTGACGTAGCTTGACGACTGCCATATAATGATGACAGCCGGGACCAACGGCTTATACCTGCCTTCCTAAGCACGGAGGAGCTCGAGAAATTTTTATGCCACATGTGTTCGATCCAAGTGCGGACCACGCTCGGTGTGGCTTTACTTGTGAAAGCGCTAGTAATGCGCTCTCCTAATTTTCTTTAAATAATCTTAGTTCATGGTAATGTAGTGAGTCACCCAAAGCACAAGACATTCTTTTATAATTATTTTCTTTCTCATTATGTACTTTCCGAGTTTCACGGCGTGTTTGTAAGAAACGTGACACTTTGTATAGCTACTTAAGCGCAGGTGTACCCAAATTTCATTATCAAACACATAATATCATGAATATGTTAGCCTTCGCCTCACATTGGTTATATCACCACACCAATATTGTATTGTCTCTATACAGATGGATAGACTGAAACGTGGATTGGCTACACTACGTCAGGATGGAACGTGAGCGGTGTAATGTAACTGGGGATAGGTACGGCGGGGCCACGAAACCAGAGCAAAGAATAAGCGGGCCGGGTCGGACCGTCGTCCGTCCGGTTTCAGGGTATACCTTTTGTATTCGGTCGTTAAAAGTGGCTTTTGGGTCATGCTTGCGGCTCTGAGCTGTCTGCTTAGAGCTGCAAGACCAAAATTCTCTACCTGCCACATAAGGTAGGATCATTATAGACGATTGCGAGAGACACAATTGCGATTAGGGTTAAAGACATGATAATATATTATATAACTATAGTATCCTACATAGTATTTGGCCACTGAGGTGTTGCTGTGTTTTTAATATTAACCATTTATTCCACGTATTATCAACATTTTTTGTAGGTGTGGCGACCTCTACGCTTCTACGAGGAAATTCAACCATAAACAATGAAGCGGCAACTTACAACATAGTTCACAAGAAGCATTAGAGATGGCGCCAGCAGTATTCTACATCTCCGTCTTAAAGTTCCGCGGTTCCCCAGGCCCGAAACCATGTCTGGCGGGAAAATCTTTCCTTTGTGGCGATCGAGAATACTACGCTTCCACTACACATTTTTGGATGACATAATAATTGTATTTGGAAAGGAAAAAGCCCAATTACCATAGGTATAGAACTAGAAGCACGCTAAGAACAGGAAATCAGAAATCTTTATTTGGAAGTATGAGCTAAAAAAAGTAATTAAAATGATGAATACATTAAAGGCTATAATTTAAATACATAGAGTTTAAATCCTTTAAACTCTATATTTTTCGATTTAGATACTGTGATATTTCTCGAAATCGCATTCATAGATTGCAAAACGATTCCGAAAATCCAGTAAGGCTTTCGACTTTACAGATTTACTGTCTTTCATTAAAAATAACGCCAAAAATAAGGACTTACCTAGACTCTCTCTCTTGACACATACTCAGCTGCCGAAGAGACTTTGTTGTGACACCAACTATGGTCATCTTCTCGCTGTTTTCATGGCCCCATCTAGAACACGTGTGTGTAAACAGATGTCGTGTTCACGTGAAATCTATTATAGCGAGGAGTTGCGTCGATGGCTAGCACGTTTTGTCTAAATACTTTTTCCTTTCTTTTGTATCTATATGACCATATTACGTATTGTACTTATTGATTGGATTTCAGTATTAAACTCCTAAAGTATATAACCACGCTAGTTTGAAACCATATAGGAACATATACAATATGTAGCAAAACACCTGTCTAATCCTTGTAGGAGCCACTCAGACCGTCAATATGAAAAACTGTTCCTATGGGATCAATGCTTGAAATTCGAAAAAGATATCGACACTTTTATACAAAAGTGTTCGGCCGGCCCGCAATTTGTATGAAAATGTCGATTTTTTTTCTTAGAGTTTCAAGCATTGGTCCCATAGGAAAAGTTGGTCATATTTGTTGTCTGATTTGCTCTTACAGGGACAATTGTTACATATTGTATATGCGACCGTAGTTATATTTCATTTTCATATTTTTGTATGAATATATAAAATGAAATATAGCTACGGGGTAATAGTATTCGTAATTTGCGAGCTGTTAAAGAGTAAGTTGATTACTTTGACACTTTGTCAGCATACGTTATAATCAACTTGAACTACGCCACGGACGGACAGATAGACATACCGAAAAGAGTTCCTTCTAGGGACTTCGGAACTCAAAAAAACATGACCTCTCTGATTATATAAACTCCTGTTGTCTACGGCTGTGACTGTGACCTCAGTGATCAAATTGTGAGTCGAGGCAGGTGTGCATCGACCCGCCGCAAGGTTCACGGTTCAGAGTCGGCGCACGCGTCCGGAAGCGCGAAGGCTGCTTCAGTGCCACGGTTTTCCGATCTTTTATTGTTTTAAGACTTTAAAGAGAGAGAAAAATCTTACCATAGACTTTTCCATACAAACGTAATCAAAATGTTTAGTTAGTAACGACATGTAATTTGAAAAAAAGAAATTGAACAATTCAGTTAAATTATTTTATTACTTAAAATATTTTTTTTTTAATTTTGTGTCATGCGACTCTGGATAACCCTTTTAACGATTTTTTATTAACTACTGTTATATTATTAAAATTTTGCCTCATACGGCTCTAGATAACCCTTCAAACTATTTTATTGGTGACGTGTAAAAGTGCCTGTAAAGGTTTAATTACTGAATAAACATTTGAACCTTTAAATCTATGTACTACTGTTTACAGTTCAAAATGAGAACGTGAAGGTTTTCTTAGCATCTTTGCCAAAAGTGTCAGGTTTTCGCAAAAATGCAAAGAAAAGCTTCACGTTCTTACTGTGAACTGTAAACAGTAGTTCTAATAATTATTCAAAATTAAAAACTGACTTCACCCCTAAACTACTCAACCGATTTTGATAAATTTTTTGTGGGACCGCCTGACAAGTGCACAATTTTAAACAAAAAAAAATATTTCCAAATCAGCCAGGCGTCTTCAATTAATTGGTGAACAAATATAAAAAGAAGATCGTGACGAATTGATAACCTCCTCTTGTTTGGAAAACGGTTAAAAATAGTTTAAAAATAGTAAAAGCCGCATGAGAAAAAAAAATAGTATCTCCTTTCAAATGATTGATTTCAAATAGGGTAGGGAGCAGCACTGCCCCCGAAAAATTCAAGTACCCCTGGGAAGGACAGGATAGTTTTGACAAACTCCGTGGCGTAGTGATCACCATGCCAGTCCGCCACCCAGAGGTTCCGGGTTCAATTCCCGGTCAGGGCAATTTGGAAAATGGCCTTTTTCAAATTGTCCTGGGTCTTGGATGTTTATCTAAATATGTATTTGTTATAAAATATAGTATCGTTGAGTTAGTATCCCATAACACTAGTCTCGAACTTACTTTGGGGCTAGTTAAATCAGTGTAATTAGTCCCTGTATATTTATATTTTATTTTTAGTTTTCATCCCTAAATTCCCACGGGGATATTTTGATGGACGATTCAATCCATGATTCTGAACAACTTTCCCCGAGGACTTATTTAAGTAGCCTGCACTCATATATAGTTTCAGTATATTTTTCTAGACTCTGTATAATATAAATGCGAATTTAATAAGAAAGACTGAAAAACAATTACGATAATTTTCAATACTAGTAATTTTTTAATCCATAAGAAATCTTTAAAATTGTGATTTTAGTATCTCATAACTATTTCAAATCACATGTGTTATGTTTTCAAAGAAGCTGTTATCGTGCGATGACGTCACAATGCCATGCTATCCTATTTACCTACTTCCGGTGTGTAGTGGAGGTCAAGAACTATCTGTAAGGCCTATCTCACATTCTTAAGGAGTGACATAAGTTAAGAAATAAGTGTAATTTAAAGATGGTCGTGATACGCGAAATATGCGAAAACGTGTTAAGGGGCTACCGGAATTTTCCAAGGTCCAGTGCTGCCCCCATTTGAAATAAATCATGTAAAAAAAACGGAGATAGAAAACGGAGGAAACATTTAAAATTTTGTTATGACCAGGCTTTAGATAACCCTTCAAACTTTTTTATGAACTACAGTTTACAGTTTAAAGTGGGAACGTGCAGCTTTTCTACGCACATACGCCAAAAGTGACCATTTTTCTCAACTGTGCGTATAACAGTTTCTATTTCTCACTTTAGACTGTAAACAGTAGTTCATAAAATAATTTGAAGGGTTATCTAGAGCCTGGTCAAGACAAAATTTTAAACGATGTCTCCGTTTTCTATCAAATGATTTATTTCAAATGGGGGCAGCACTGGACCCCGAAAAATTCAGGTATCCCCTTAATTGTGTTCCTAGATGTTTAAGTAATATTGTCAATGTAGATATTAGAACTGTATTGGTTTTCCAAATAAAATAAAATGAAATACGGATTTTTTTTCCCGCAAGCAAAGCGAGCTTGGCGTCTCCACTACCGGCTATTCTCGCTTATAGATCGCATTTCAAACAACAACAAACTAAGGTAAAAGAAATATATTATTTGAAGGAGCAAAAATGTTTAACAATTTACCAAATAATTTAAGACTCCAAAACTTTGACTTTGTTTAAAACAAGGCTGACAAAAATTATTTAAACAAAATATTGTAAGTAGATTTAAGTTTTGCAAAACTTCACTGTTTTAATGCGTTCAATTAGTTTTAACATATTTTTTATGTAATTAGTTTTAGGCTCATTATAAGTGAATTAGTGTATTCTTTATGAGTCAATAAATATCTTTAAACCTAACCTATTTCTCAACCGATTCTCGAAAAAAATTGTAAACAGGTATAATAATTATAAATTTAGAATTTTTTGGCGGACATATTAAAACTGTAAAAATTATATTTTTCGAAAACTATACACTAGTAATATTCTTCCACAATTGTTTGCTGTGTGTCAGTGTGGCCGATACTGGTAGGTATAGATATTTAAAGCTACGTAAAAGCATCTGACATAGTTTAGCAACTTCCATACATTAATGACAATCGGGACCAACGGCTCAACGTTCCTTCTGAATATTTCTGACCACGATTCCATAAATCAAAACGTCTATGCAAAATTTACCTACGGTACATTGACTGGGACGCAAAATGCATTCCTCACAAAATGCCTACCTTGCAATAAGACCAAAGTACGGAGAAGCTCTAGAAATTTTAAATAGCACAATTTAGACTAGGCATAATAATATATTTTATTGACTTTCGTATACCACTAAGCGTTTTAGCAAGAAATAAATGCATTTTTCCAAAGGCTGAGCTTAACCATTCATCGTGAAAATTCCGCCAGCCTCTTCAGCACCCTACCCTGTGAGCGCAGCGGTTGGCTCAATTTTTTATATAATTTGTTGTTATTTACATATCTAGTTTAGTTTTTTTTTTAATTATTACTTAGTTATATTTAGTTTAATAATAGTATAGTTTATTTATATTATTTAAGTTTATGAAAAATAAATCATTTGAATACCACTATGTATAAAAATAAAGATTTCAAACTTTTCTAGTGGCGAACAAAAGTGAGCATATAACTTTGGGTCCTAACTCCTTATTTTTTAATAATATGCAACTAGGGCTGCTCAGGTTAATTTGTAAAAAAAAACATAGTTACTTACCTATCAGACATGTGCTTACTAGGAAAATAGTTCCACTCCGACCCTCATCCACGAAGGTTGCACACCGCTTGCATAACAAAATACAACTTATACAAATGCACTTGTTACTCTTAGTTATAGCAAACCTAAGGATAAATGAATGCGAATTGACCTCAAACATTTTCCTCTAAAGTTAATAAATACTGCACTTACATGGTCTGGCAGAAAAAAAATGTAGAATATTCCTGCTACTTTTTTTCCCGCGCAAATCGTAACAGCCAATCAAGAGAATGTCCGAAAAGCGAAACAGTAACAGATTACCAACTTTCTTTTATCATCACACCCACCTCCCATTTCCCTAAAAGTAGCCTTTGGATTTTAAAGTCCTAGTCACTGCCCACCACGTCAGGAATAAAAACGAATTGGTGGCGAAAACTTATAAAAGGCCATCTAAAGGGTCCCGTACCGGAAGGGTAAAAACGGGACCCTATTACTAGTCTGTCTGTCACCAAGCTGTATCTGATGAACCGTGATAGCTTGACAGTTAAATTTTTCACAGATGATGTATATCTGCTGCCGCTATAATAACAAATACTAAAAACAGAATAAAATAAATATTTAAGTGGGGCTCCCATATAACAAACGTGATTTTTATAGATAATGGTACGGAACCCTTCGTGCGCGAGTAAAACTGGCACTTGGCCGGTTCATCAACGTACCCTAGCTGGGAATCAAACCCAGAACCGGCTAGTATGTCACACGTTCTGTTAAGCCACGAAGGTCGTCAAAATGGGTCGTCATAAAGGTTGTGGTTTACCATGGCCTTCTCCACTTCACACACTAATAAACTATAAAGAAATGATAAACTGTAAAAAATAGGGTTAAATTATTTTATGAAAGTTCCTGACTTAGATGGAGTTAAATATAAATTATTTATATTTCATATATTGTAGGATATATGTATGTATATCTGTCATTGTAAGTAAGTAAATATAGTATATGTGTATATTATATATCTCAATTACATACTATGTGATTTGAATTACTTTGTGCGATTCCGCCACCAATTAGTTCATGCAAACTGCCGGCCAGCGCCCACCGCTCCTTTGTTCTGTGGGAAGAGTTATATAGTAAGAGGATTGACTGGAAGAGTTCCGTTACAGGGATAATGTACTATTGTGTTTTTTGTATTTTTAATTGTGACTTTTTATGAACAACAAAGAATATACATACATACTATAGTGACTAGTGTGCAGGTTACCTCACTGTGTGATGTTTTCCTTCAATAAAGTCAAAGTTTAAAAGTCAAAAATCATTTATTTATGTTTGGATATTTGTATCATTTGATAATTGTCAAATTTTCTTTCGATTTCATTATAGGATGTCGTTGACCTCAGATCATTTAATTACAGCCTAGTTTATTGCCGCTTCCTAAGCAAGTACAAACGAATATCACCCAAAACAACTCCTTAGTAAATAAGTTTTCAAATCTAAAAACTGACTGCGTCCCCAAACTGAACAACCGATTTTGATAAAATGTATACACCTGACAAGTACACCCATTTAAAGAATAACCAAAAAAAATCAATTTAGTCCAGGCGTTTTCGAATAATCGGCGTATGTTCGCCGATAAAGTCAAAGTCAAAATTTTTTATTCAATGTAGGATAAATTTATCTCTTATTGAAGGTATTTTTTTTTTAAATATTATTTTAGTGCAAAAGCTAAAAACTATTAGCGTTTCATTCGTTCATAAAAAAAGATAGCGACGAATTGATAACCCCCCCCCCCCCTCCTTTTTAGAAGTCGGTTAAAATTATTTTCGATCTTTTAAATACCTAATACAAAGACTGAAGCCCCTCCACAAACCCTGTAAAGTCCTTTATAAGCCAACAAAGTTCTTAAAGGGCTCTCTCAAAATAGAACACGGTTGCTTATATAAGCCCCCTTGATGTTTTGAAAACGTGTTTTCCCGTTATATAAATGCTTTTGCTTTTCTTTCAAAACTTTTATATTGAGTTTCGCAACGACAGTCGAATATTGTTTTAAGCCAACGGCCAAAAAAATGGGTGTTATAAGTTTGACACCAATGTCTGTCTGTATGTATCTCTCGAACGGATGGACCGATTTTGATGCGTTTTTAACATAAAAGCAAGTTTCCTTGCGGTGGTTTGACGGCAATCGGTTTAGCAGTTCAATAGTTATGGGGTGTGAATGCTTGAAAGTCACGCTATAAGGCTCTGTCTACCCCATTCATAAAGACGTGATACTGTAAAACTACAACATTACCCGTTTTTTTGTTTGGCAAAATAAAAAAAGCCCCCGACTGTCAAGCGTTCACCCTTAATAACTTTTGAAGGGCTAAACTAATTTTCATCCAACATATCTAAAAAACACCACAAGAAAACTTGCTTTTACGTAAAAAAAACCGCATCGAAATCGGTCCATCTGTTCCAGGGCTACTATGCCTTAGACAAAGAGACTGCAGACAGAAATTGGTGGGAAATTATAACAAGCGTGTTTTTTTGCCGAGGGTTGAGTTTTCTTCAGCTGAAGCAATGATAATATGAGTCAGTCGGTCAATGAGTCAATTAAGCACGTGTTTAAACGCATAGAATAACAATAATAGTTACGAAATATCAATAACGATAATCCCTATTTCTTAAGTGGTAGGTATGCGCATGCGACTGAATACCATGGTCAACGTGCGGTAACACGTGCGTTGTATGCTTTCGTGCTGCATCACGTGTAGTGAGAGGAGAATATAATGTGTCACCACTTTCGTCTCCCACAGTTGTCGTAAGAGGCGACTAAAGGAGGTATACGTAAAAGAGAACGGACATTACATACGCCCAGAGCGCTATGTTATTAAGGCAAATCTTCCCTTCACTAGAAGAGGCAGCAGAAATTAGTTCAGCAGTAGATTAACATAGGTTAATCCACTGCTTAACATTTTTTTTTGAAAAGAACTACCTATATGTCTTTAGAGACTTATAGGTCTTTTGAAAAAAAATTGCACAACCTTTTATGTACGGTCAAAGTCCTTATTTTGTCAAATGAAATAAGCCCAAACTCGATGTAGTTTCGTCGTTTGATTACTGAGTTCCATCCACCACCTTCCGTCTCCTTGATCAGACCCAAACATCGTCTACCATAAAGTGCTCGTCATGACGAATCAAACAAGTCCTACGCAATGGGGTTACGGTTTATAACTGAGTTCTGTCGAATATCTCCCGGCTCCATCATCAGAACAGCTCATTGACTCCATGATATCGTATTTTCATCTGACTTACAAGTATGCAACATTTCAGCTGAATCAATCGAGAATAACTGGTTGAAAATTGAGTTGCAAGATTTGACCTTAACAAACATACAAGATACATACAATATACTTATATTATAAGATACATGCCAAGTTAAATAAAATCTTGTAAAAATATGAAATTCGTGCATGAAATTTCTGTTAATTGTAGCGCTTTCCTGGTTGCGACCGTAGATGCGCTGCTTCCGATATCATTTCTGTTTTTTTAACCTTCGGTATACTTATGTGACTGACCTGCATTCGTCAGTGGTCGACTGACTTGCATTTATCAGTGGTCACTCAAGGATGCCGAAGGAGTAGAAAGAGTGGCACCCAATATACCTTACGATTTGGCTGTGCTAACCCGATGTCATACCTTATGAATGCAGTTGTAGCAGTAGATAGCTTTCTTTATGAAGATAGTTGTTGCTCGAGATAGCTCTCCTTATGGGTGCAGTTGTAGCACCACATACACCTCCTTATGAATGCAGCTGCAGCACGAGATATCCCTTCTTGTAATCGTAGATGCAGCACTAGATAACTCTCCTTTTGAATGAAGTGATAGCACGAGATAGCCCTCCTTATGAATGTAGTTGCAGCACGAGATAGCCCTCTTTATGATCGTATTTGTAGCTCGAGATATCCCTCCTTATGAATGTAGTTGCAGCAAGAGATAGCCCTCCTTATGATCGTAGTTGTAGCACTTGATAGCTCTCCTTTTGAATGCAGTGGTAGCACTAGATAGCTCTTCTTATAAATGATGTTGTAAGCACGTGGTGAGACTTCCACAAAAGAGATTCAGATTCAGATTTATTGCAAGTGACAAGTTTAAGGTTGTTACATAAGATTGTTAGGCCTATATAAATATTCAAAGTTAAATAAGATTCATAACAAACTTGAAAGCTTTCTCGAAACAAGTGTACGCTTTATACGTTCTAATGATTCCAGGTTTCCAAAGCTTTTCGATTTTTCTTCCACTTATCCCTTTTCAGTTTATGCTAAAGTTTTAGGAATTGGTTCAAACAAAATTGACTTACCAGCTTTTAATTATACTGATTACTAGTGTTACGAAACTATGAATAATTACTATAAACCCTATTTGCCAAGTGGTCAACGCATACGAGCAACCACGAGATGTGCAACGTGCACCCACACGTGAATGCGCACGCGCAGCTCGCGCATGCGCCGCGTGTTTATGTAATAAAATAATTGTTGTGTAATGTTGGCGATGTGTGTCAAATACGACAATCCTAAGCATGACTTTGTCTTGGTGTCATAAAGTCAAAAACGGCTGACAAATTGCTAGAGAGGCGCTGACACTGGTACACATGCCTTCAAGGTTTCTGGTCATGCTACTTCTGCTGTGCTAGATAAACTCAAGAAACGTTTGTATTACGTCACAGTCTCTCAAACTAGGAAACCCCCGCCAAGTGGTAAAGAAAAAGCCAAAGCAAGAAAAAGAAAAGCGGACACTGAGCTCCGAAGCAGTTCCTTGTGATGCTACGGGTTCTATGTTTTTGTTATAAAAGAATTGTTGTGTAACGCTGGTCATGGGTTTAAAATTCAAACAATACCTCGGAGTATGCTTCAGTGTCAAATTTCCTAGCCTCAGAGATATTAGAGTGTCTATTTTAGTACGGCTACATCTTGCGGAAAGTCACATAAGAAACAACCTATAATGCCTATAGCTGGTTCCGGTAGAAGAGAAAGGAACCCAATAATTATTAACTTGACGTTGCCAGTGATGCTCTATAAACTCTAAACACAACTCAAGAATATTGAGCGAAGATCAAAAGCAAAGTGGAAAAGAAAAAGCCGGAAAGCGGACACCGGGTTTTGAAGCGGACACCTTTGGCTAAGGGCTTTGAAGCAGTTAGCTGAGCTGCTTTAGAGCCTCGCGATTCAAGACCAAAACACGGGAACAACGGTATCCTCTGCAGCAGAATAGTTTTTCGCTAAGAGAACCCCTGTCCTCTTTTTCGCATTTTTCTCACCTCAGCGTATTCCCAGTTACATCCAAAGCTGTAATGCTGCGAAGCCCGGTCCGCTCTCCGGATTCTTCTTCTTCACTTAGCACGGTCTTGAGCATCCTTGGTTGTAAGACGATTAGCACGCATATCATCCTTGACGACGTCAAGCCAGCACTTCTTCGGTCTACCATGCCTGCCTGAAAAGTAGAAACCCCGCCCTCTCCATATGTTATTGATGTAGAAAGAGGGCAATACTGCATTACCATGGAGGGTTGACATCGGGCTGATCGTAAGCCCACAAATCACTTTGAAGGTTCCCTTTTCGGTTAGTCGGTTCATATTCATAAAAATTAACAAATTCATGCTAAACCTGTTTAAGTTATGTTAGTAATTATTAAAAAAAATAATAATTAAATAAGCTTTTATCTTCAGTACTCTTCAAGACGAATCAAACGAGCCGTCGAATCGATGGAGTTGCGTCGTTTCTTTACAGAGTTCCTATGTGAATCTTCCAACTCCATCATGAGATCAGCTGCATGCCATCATAATATTGGATTGTCACGCGATTTACGTATGGGTGCCAAATTTCAGCACAATCGGAAACCGGGAAATGTGTCAATTTTAACTTGCAAGATTTAATTACAGACAGACAGACAACGGGACAGGTGAATCTAAATAAAAGCTTGTAAAATATGTTTTGTTATTGAAAAGATAGACAAGTCTATTAGAAAATCCCGACTTTCAAACGGCCAAACCGATTTTTTATTATACATAGCTAAGATCCACCACAAGGAAACTTGCTTTCACGTAAAAAAAAAAACAACCGCATCGAGATTCATCCATCCTTTCTAGAGCTTATGATCACTGACAGACACACGGACAGACATTGGCGTCAAACTATAACACCCCTCTTCTTTGTCCGGGGTTAAAAATATATTTTGTCTCGTTCTTACTATCTTAAAGACTGAAAAGATAGAAAGGGACAAAAGATGTTTTAACTAAAACAGGTTTAGCAAGTGGTTTTTAATTTTTATAAATACAAAAGCGACGATAAAAAAGACGTACTGTAATGAAAAGTTACAAAAAGGTATTCAGTATTCGTTTGAATTTCTTTGAATGAGTTTATATTTCTAGCGGAAGAAGTCACTGGCTTAAACTAGTATTGTTTACAAACTCACTGCTCCTATCAAGATTACTGCGTTATAGCCGCACGTGAGTGCACTCGTGCCAGCCAACCCAAAATAGTTGTTTATTAATATATTTACTTACTATACTACGTCTTAGTAATTATACTGAGACTATTTAAAGGGTGGAATCAGTTCATTATACTGAACAACTTTACCCGAAGAGAAGCTTAATATCTCGATTAACACATAGCCTATGTGATAATCTACATATTTAGCATCACTTTTATCCCGAAAAGTTAGAGGTGCCGATGGGATTGTCAGATGAATCTGTTTATCAAAGTCAAAGTCAAATTATATTTACTTAAGTAGTTAACCTATCTGTGGAACATTCAAACTAAAAACGAAAATAAATCTAAATTAAAACTAAAGTACAAACTAAACTAAAAACTAAATTAAAAACTAAATAAATAAGAATAACAAAATTTACAAATTAAATGTTTTAAAAATATATATTTAATTGCAGATTTTTATTTCCTTAAATTAAACTTTATATCATTAATAAAATTAAATGTAACATATATTGAAGTTTATTTTACTGGAAGTAATTAAAAAAATGTTTATAGTGCAAAAACTACGCATCTGCAACATTTCTCCGACAATCGTTTCTCCTTTGGACTGATCACCAACAGAGCGTTTCGAAAAGAAAACTGCTGAAAAGATGATATGAGATACAAAAAAAACCGGTCACTGAACTGGGATTTAACCTGTACTGATAGGTCCCTACCCAGCCTAGATTCAGTTCAATTCTTTATTTGCTTTAAAAAAGTTTGTCACAAATAAGTTAGTACTCACGTACAGAAGTCTTACACAGAAACTAAATTCAAAGAAATATTTACTTAATGTGGTAAGCGCTATGGTTTAATTTAGCTCCCGTCAAAACTATTCACCTTTTCCTTTAGATACCTAGACATCTATTGCAAGCCAATTTCATAAAACGAGTCAAGTAACTGAATTTTTCCCTTCGAAGCGGTCGCCGCGCGCATATTAATAATCTAAGTAGATATATTTTCGATACCTAAACGGGGAAGAGGGGAACGGGGGGGAGAATTCGATACCTATTTATATCATAAGGAGTTCTGCCTCTGTAGGCTCTGAAGCCGTCTTATTGTTCCGACCCCGTGGCAGTAGAAACGATAGGTTGCTGGGGCACTGATGCTAAGCGGCTTATCGGCGAGATAGGGGATAGAATTTCAGAGAAGACTGGTGGTGACTCCCGCTCAGGTTCGTTTCTCGTGCAAAGGATGGTCATTGCGATCCAGCGTGGCAATGCTGCCAGCGTTTTGAACAGGAAACTATAACAGGTGATCTATATGATAGACTGTTTTATTTATGTAAGCTAACTATAGATTTTGACAATTTAAAATGACAAATTGTATCTTAACTGAGACATTTTATGAATAAATAAAATAAATATTTAAGGCGGGCTCCTTAGAAGTGGTACTTTATGTTGTACGGGAGCCCCGTACAACATAAAGTACCACTTCTAAAGCTAGTAGTTATTTATAGTGTTAAGAAGTAACAGATACGTAATAGTTTTGGCTACGTTTTCGGTCCATGTGGAGAGATGTTATTGATATTTGGCACATTTGATGTTGCATCATGTAGACTTTGGACATCAGTCGTTATCAATCACTCTCTATTTCTTAATTGTTTTCTTTGTCATAATAAAAATCGTTTAAGACGAAGTGGTAGCTAAAGTGGCGCCCTCATTTGAAATAAATTGTTTAAAATTAAATATGGTGATAATTAAAAGTTTGATTTGTATCACTGTCTAGAAAGACGTTTAAACTATTTTATGAATAACCTTTGAAAGTAATATTGGTAGTCCGTTTAGTTTTAAAACGGGTTTTTGCCAAAAGTGGCCACTTTTGGCGAAAACCCGTTTTAAAACTAGATGGACTATTAGTAATCATTTCAAAGGTTATTCATAAAATAGTTTAAAGGACTTTCTAGATAGTGATACAAATCAAATTCTTAATTATCACCATATTTAGTTTTAAACAATTTATTTCAAATGAGGGCGCCACTTTAGCTACCACTTCGTCTTAAGACTAGTTTCTATACATGGTTACTTTTTAAACACGGGCAACATTTTAAGAGCAAGTTGAGTCCATACTACTAAACTACTTCCCATAAACACAATTATCGGACAAGACATAAAAAAAAAAAAACAAAAAAACCGACTGCCTCTTTATATACCCGTCACACTCTCAGAATTAAGTCGAATCTAATGACACCTCTCAAGCTTAAATCCATCGAACCGTTCAAGCTGCAGAGCGTGCCAAGCAATTATACATACACACATAAATATCCTCGAAAACTATACCCTCATTCGGGCGCAGTCGGGTAAAAACTCAACAAAATCGGTTTTTCATACAAATCAGCGCTCGGATTTTGTATGGGAACTCGAAATTTTTTTATCGATTTTAATAACTTTTTTTAAAAAACGTCCCGGAACGTCGCTGGTGTTTAAATAGTAACCCTTTTAGACTATTTGCGTTTAAGACCACTCGATACTAACTCACCATAAACCATTTATCATAAAACATGTGTAGGCGATAAAGAGTTGCAATGCACAAAAAAGATTTTTATTATTTTAATCTGTCTGTCTGTATGCACGTTCATTTCAGAAACTACTAAACGAATTTTACACAGTTTTCAATGGAGCATCATATTAAAGTATTAATATGATGCTCCATTGAAGTGCCATAGATATTAAAATCTGGCGTCAAGGTAAAAGTGATCGTTATTTATTACTAGAAGTCCATAGAACAATATCACTAGAAGTTCTACACGCGCACAATGTCGCAATATAGCTACTCAATAATTTTACAACTCAGGATGTGCATCTTTCAATGGTATGACGTGATGACGTCAGATCATACGAACCTACTATCATGAGACCGTGAGTGCCATTTTTGAAACGCTGAGTCACTAAACGAATTGTTTTTACATACATAAAACCGTTTGTTTAGTGACTGTGTGATTCAAATGGATCCATAGAAAGAAAACGTTGTTTTAAAATACGCTCGATGTATTTAACTTGTAAGTACATGCGATTTCAAATTTTATTAAATAGGTTACACCATCAATATAAAACAAATAATAATGAATACTATATAATAAATTATTTTTTATAATTTAATAATAAATAAAACTAATAATAGAAATAAAACCATCAATTTATATAAAAAATTGTTCCCTAGTCGCCACCGTCAACGTGCAGTACAATAGGCTGGCGGCATTTCCGCGTTGTATGACCAGGCTAAGCCTTTGGCCGAAATGCGCACCAGCTCTTAGGTCCCCAGAGACGTCGATTAAACGTGTGGAGACCTGTCTAAACAGTTGACGGGCCTCCACACTCCAGGGCCCTAAGATCTCCACGACGAATGGCACAAATATATATGGCTCGCCTAGACCCACGCTTTTGCGCTTTTTAACTGCTTCTGCAACGGAAGTTGCGGCCGCGCCTGCTCTACGGGCAGTCACTTGCAGATAGGATGGGGCCACAGTGTCTACATAGATGGCATCCCAAACCAAAGACCGCATGAGCGTCTTCCCGTCTGGCCTCTTGCCATCGTCTCGATAATTACCAGCAGGCTCCAAAACCGCTGGTACACCGGCGCACGCAAGGGCCCGATGGATGACATCATTAGCGTGACGCGGGATGCGGCCAGCACTGTGGCGGCAAGGCAGGCCCTGGTGACCCAGGTGATCGACGTCTTCCCCGCAACGGCAGCGATGAGGCTCATTTGTCCTGGCCCCTAATCGGAGGTATACTTGTAAGTTATAAATTGTATCTAAGAAAATAAGCAGGCTTTTATAATTCATATTATTTATAAAATACCGTGAGAGATGGCCATTATTAGTTATATATGACTAACGTGTTTATGATTACGATAATAAAGACACTTAACATTAATATCATTAATCCTAATATGATAAGTATGAGTGTCTGTCTCTCTTTCATGTAACGCTTGATGAGTAATGGGAATTGCAAGATTTTCAATTGTTTAACTGTTATCATCGCGAGCAAGTTGATTTGCATATAGTGATGAGTACTTTTTAACCGACTTCGAAAAAGGAGTTAGTATCTTTTATGTTTTTTTTTATGTATGTTTACCGATTACTCGAAGACGCCTGGACTAGTTTGAAAAATTCTTTTTTGTTTCAATGAACATACTTGTCAGGTAAATGGTAATTTTGGTAATGAAGTCAGATTTCAGTTTTGAGAAAAAAATAAACCAAAATACGAAAAAAAATGTAGGTTCTTATACAAATCAAAGTAGTCACGTGACTACTATCACTTCTATCACGTGATAGATATCGTTACTATCCAAAAGGAAACATTTTTTGTGAAAAGTTGTTCAAAATTATATACTTACTCACCCCTTAAAATATTTGTACTGATTTTTATTATTTTTTTTTTCAAAACATAAAACTTCCCTTACTCCCAAACCTCAAACCGATTTTGATAAAACTTCTATGGGACTACTTGACAAGTATATTAAAACAAAAAAAAAAACAGTTCGGTCCAGGCGATTTCGAATAATCGGTGAACTGAACATACTCGTACATGAGAAGAAGATCGCGACTAATTAATAAACTTCGCCTTTTTGGAAGCCGGTTTAAAGGGTCCGTTAGGACCTACTGGGTTAGTAATTTTTGAAATCTTTGTTAGAGGCCTATGTCCATCATCCACTAGTCGACGTTATGCGACTGAAATTATGATATAGACGTCACGTCATAGTGGAAAGGCGACCAGTTCGGATCAATTAGTCGATAAACATCAGCTGGTTCTTGTTTAAGGTTAAACTAGTCGATACTTTTTCTATACAAAT
Organism: Acrobasis suavella; assembly: GCA_943193695.1. Taxonomy (NCBI): domain Eukaryota; kingdom Metazoa; phylum Arthropoda; class Insecta; order Lepidoptera; family Pyralidae; genus Acrobasis; species Acrobasis suavella. Next base: position 9,493,889 of record OW971952.1, on the reverse strand, counting down.
TTCGGACGTGATTCCTCCACTGTTTGACATTGTAAATCCAAAGTTTAACATGATACTGTTTTGTCTTATTATAAATTTTGTCTATACGGATATAGAATAATAAAATAAAAAAGCCATTAAAAAGTTATGAGACATCAAGGATTCGTTTTTTCTATACTCATTTTTACGTAACTTTCGGCGTAAATAAGTAGTAAAAGAAGTGTAAGATCTCCAAAACAAAGTCCACGCCGAGTCGGCTTATTTATCGAAGATTTTAATAAACTTTATTTGTAATCGATTAATGTAGTAGTTTTTGGATAAAACCCCTTTTCCCAAAGGACTTTCCATATTTTTACGCGCTCGGTTTACTATGAATTTATCGTGCATTTCACCTCACTGCTTCGTCCGAACACAATGTTAGGTGAGACGGCCTGCTTTAAGGCCGCGCCCACCTAGGAGTTCGAGCCCGCGACTAGTTCAACCTTAAATCAGGAGATTAGAAATAAGTACCGACAAATGCACAATGAGTACTTATTAATTATTTATGCAATAATGACCAACGGTTAAAACTACTTTAAATATCACGTTGCATCATTACCAAATGAATGCGTACGGGAAACGTCAGCAAAAACAAATAAATAACAGCCAAGTGCGAGTCGGACTCGAGCCCGAAGAGTTCCGTATCATTATCTACAAAAATTCACGTTTGTTGTATAGGAGTCCTACCTAAATATTTATTTTATTCTGTTTTTAGTATTTGTTGTTATAGCGGCAACAGAAATAAATCATCTGTGAAAATTCAGCAGTCTAGCTATCACGGTTCATGAGATACAGCCTGGTGACAGACAGACGGACAGATGGACTTTATAATAGAGTCCCGTTTTTACCCTTTGGGTACGGAACCCAAATAATATGTTTCGCGTTAATTCCTGTATGCTTCAATTTAGTTCTTAATGACTAACGTTTACCATCAAGTCCACTAATTAATTGATGTAGCAACAACGGATATTCCAAATTAGTTTATCCATCATCAACATTGTTTATTTACTTAATGATAAACCTTATTTAGTTCCGTTATATTTACCTATTTCTAATTGTCAATAAATGGCGATTGCATCAGACGTTACATGATGTTTGTATGTTCTTCGTGTAAGGCTTAACTCTTAGCGAAATGGCAGCCTTATTTACTGTCAAACCATAGTCATCCTTATTTCTATCTATGAAAGGCATGGAATAGCTTGTAAAATATCAGTCGCTTGGCGTCGCTGGCAGTCGCGAGGGTTTTGTTAACCGTCTTCAAAAAAGGAGGAGGTTATCAATTCGACGATATCTTCGTCAAGCGTGGATTGATTTTGGTCATACTTTGATTTTCCCATATCAATTTGGTGAATAAATAAATATATAGGGACTAATAATACTGATTGAGTTAGCCCAAAAGTAAATTCGAAACTTGGGTTATGGTGGGATATTAACTCAACGATACTATATTTTATAGCATATAAGTTATGTATTGGACGTGTAGAGGTGACTGCTTTACTCAAACACACTATATGTTCACCACATTTATTTAGCATTGTTTTTACATTTTTAAACGATTAAATAATACGAACACAATGTAGGCGTCATGACACGCACGGAAGGAAGAGAGCGAGAGCGAGACAGCAATATATTTTTTAAATTTAGTAAAATACTAGACAATATACAAATATAGATAAACATCCAAGGTGAAGATATGATAAAGAACTTTGGAGATATGGAAGAAGCTCCTAAAAGAAAATAAAGTCGGTAGTTTGTTTTTTTTTATTGAATTATTTTGTTCAAGCTTTACTGTGCATTGGTAAATAAAGGTGAATAAGGTTTGACAGCGAAAGGGCGCTGCCCGCCGCTGCCTTTAAGAGCGGCCTTCCTGTCTTACTTTTCATACAAACGCTCGTACGTGATTATGGCGTTGTAAATGATCTTTCTTAAAAACTTTTGAACTAACTGGTATCTTGTGCGCTATTTTTAGGTTTCTGTCGATATTAATAAGTAAAATTTAGAAAAACGAATTCAGTATAAGCTTCCAAAATTTTACTTGAAATTCGACCGTTTATAAAGTACTCCTAAATTGTAAAGGTAAAAAAAAAATATTTCGATGGAAACCTTACAAATGTAGTAAAAATTTGAAATAAAAAAACATTTATTTTACACACTTGTAAGGCCTACTGAAAAACTCGTATCACCTGGAACAAGTTTTGTGAAATTACCGCACCCAATGAAAAGTGAATTTTTGTTCAATGGATAGTTAATAATAATAAGAATTTCATTCAATAGAATGTAAACCGAGCCCTCAGGTGCTATCCCAACAGAACAGAACCCAGGGCAGAAGAAAATGCGATGGGTAAATTCTAAATATGCGGCTCCGTTGAGTTACTTCCATGCTAGTCTGCGAGAAAAGAAAAACATAAAATGTACCTACCAGTTGTACCACCTACCTCGCAGATCATCAAAGTCGATCGAAAGAATGGGCGAGATTTAAATCATGATATTGGGCGATACGGCGGTAAATTTGACGCGGACGAAGTCGTAGGCACAAGCTAGTTAACAGTAAATCTATAAGCGTAAGACGTTACCTAAGGAAGTATTACGATGGTGTATTTATAAATTTAATTGCTAAAAACTTGAAGGTAAGTGAAGTTAAGAAAATATATTACAAGCGTTGTTATGGCGTCTCGTAACAAGTTATTTTTAAAATTATTACGAATTAAACGTTTTATAAACTAATTTGTTTGTTAGCTTACCAGCGATTTCTTTCTCGTGGATTATTTAGGAAGTTTATCACGAGACAATGTATAAGTAGCCTGTTACAACATATAAGTATCCTATTTTTTATCCGACTGCGCCAGAAGGAGGGTTATGTTTTTCGAAAGTATGTATATGTATATATAATTGTTTGGCACGCTCTGCAGCCTGAACGGCTCGAAGGACTTTAGCGTGAGAGGTGTCGTTAGATTTGTATTTACTGTGACACTAGGTATTAACTGTGAAAAATTAAAAATTATTAAAAAAAAGTTTGGCGGATTTTGGGCGCCAAATTCTGATGTTTGGCACGCTCTGCAGCCTGAACGGCTTGATGGATTTAAGCTTGAGAGGTGTCAGTAGATTCGTCATAATTCCGAGAGTGTGACGGGTATATAAAAAGGCAGATGAGTTTTTTCTTTTCTTTTTCTTTTTTTTAATGACTTGTTACTATATACGTTTCGTCTGGCCAACGTGTAGAGTGTAGGCCAAATCCTCTGGTTGCTCTGGCCAAGTATGGCCCTGGTAGTACAGAGAGGGTGATTCTCCTGCAGTGGAGAGACTAAAAAGACCGAATGACGATGGTGACACGTTTTGTTTTGTGGAGTAATCCGGTGTTTCAACCCCTCTTTCTCAATTACGTAACAGAATAAGTACTAGTACTTACGTACAGAAGTCTTACTCAGAAAAGAAATTCAAATAATTAGCACTATAATTTAATTTAGCTCGCGTCAGAACTCCTCACCTCTTCTTTTAGATACCTAGACATCCATTGCAAGCCAATTTCATTCTTATTACTCTGGACAAACGATTCATGTAACTGGATTTTCCTTCACTTATGTAGTATATTTTTGATACCACCTAAACGGGGAGTGACACAGGCCTGATTGCGTTACCGGTTTTACTTATTTATTTAACTTTAAACACAAATACAAATGTAATGGCAGTCTTCAAGTCTCAGGCCAAATTAAATTAAATGTAGTTTCTGATGCCGGTCCTGTTCTGCTCTCATCCATGTGAGACCTGCGACTTTGATTGTCACCAACCCATCAGTTATCATGGTCATCAGTCTGTGTCGCTCCTCTTGATTATGCGTCAATAATTATTCAGAATCTTGTACTAAATTAATTTTTAACTAATTCCAAAATTGAAGAGGTTATTAATTCATCGCGATCATTTTTTTATGTATGTTCACCGATTATTCGAAGACGCCTATACCAATTTGGAATATTTTATTTTTGTTTGAAAGGTTATAAGTACTTGACAAGTGGTCCCAACGAGAGTTTACCAAATAGGTTGGTTGTGTAGTTAGGAGGTGAAGCCGGTTTTTAGTTTTTAAAAATTATAGTAGACTTTGTTAACTGACTTACAAAAAGGAGGCGGTTATCAATTCTTCGCTTTTTTATGTATTTTCAACGATTAATCGACGATGCCTGGAACGATTTGGAAAATTCTTTTTTTGTTTGAAAAGCATACTTGTCAGGTGGTCCTATAGAATGTTTAATTCAAACATTCTATTAAAATCGGCCGTGTAGTTTAGGGTGAGAGTCGGTTTTTATTGTAAAGAAATGACTACATAATAGTTATTTATGCAACTGTAGTATAATAAGGGGTATTAAAACACGAATGTGGGTTTATCACTCGAGGCGAAGCTGAGTGTGTTAATAGTATCACATGAGTGTTCTAATACCTAATTATTACAGTTGCATACATAAATTTATCTACATCCATGATATGAATCCTCAATTAAAGTTCTAAATCCATTGGGTGTGGTACAGTGTTGTAAGAACTCTATGTAAATTCCTTGTAAGTTTATTGCTGAGTATCTAATACAAACTAACGACGTGTGTATAGGTAATAATGATATTATTTATTGTAATGATAATTTGAATTTCGGATCGTACAATTATTGGAATGCAAATTATTTTTGTTCGATATTAGTAAATATCGAAACGAAAATGGCGGGATACGACGTGAATTCGAATAACCAATAAGTTCCTTTTTTAAATTACGAAGCTGTGGTAGTAAACGGCGCGTACATGACAATGTTCTTTTTTTTGAAATTCATAACATGTGGCTGTTTGATGAATAAGGAAGGGATCTAGTTTGCGTTGCATGATGAAATTTAGTACAACATTGTAACACTTGTTTGGGTGATACAATGAGTACTATGACACTGGGTGTTTTAATGTTGGCAATAACCTAACTGCTTCAGAAACTTTTATAGAGGATTTATAGCATGGGTGTAGATAAATGTATTAACATATACAATGAAACTCCACAGATACATAATAACAAAGTCATGTTACATAGTAACATGAATCTAAACCGTGATCACATAGGTGCAAAATCCATATTGAAATGTTCTTAAAATTGACAATGACAAAAGATGCCTAGTTATATAAGTTTGACCTCGTGTGAGGGGTTCAAACGTGTGTTTTCAAAATAGACTTGATCACGTGTACATATTTATCATATTTTCAATACAAATTGCGTGTTGTAATTATAAGAAAGAGAAACAGCTCGTGCCTTATATGATTTTATCTACACCCAAATCATTTATAAAGTTTCTGAAACAGTTAGCTTATTGCCAACATTAAAACAACCAGTGGCAAGGTAACCATTATATCACATATTATATACATATATGGAATCTCAATGGAATTCTTAAGGATGGCCATCGTACCCCTTGCTCCGGTACTAGCCGAACTATTTAACAAATGCCTGAAAGAAGGCACTTACCCCCAACTCCTTAAATTAAGTAAAGTGTGCCCAATATATAAGGGAAAGGGCAAAAGGGAAGATATCAACGGATATAGACCGGTATCTATTATTCCCGCAATTGCTAAGGTCTTTGAAAACGGACTTAGCTCAAGACTGGTATCGTATCTTACTTCGATTAATGCCTTATCGGATCGCCAGTATGCGTACAGGGAAGGTCGCTCCACGACGTCACTAACGCGTGAAGTTATTTCCCGTGTGCTCGATGCTCGAGAACGCAAATTGCAGGTAGCTGTCTTTAGCTGCGACCTGTCCAAAGCCTTTGATGTAGCCGACCATGCTGTAGTAGACACTAAGCTAACCCATTACGGGGTCAATGGCAAAACACTCACCTTACTAAATAACCTTATGAGAGGCAGACAACAGATAGTGGACGGTGGGGACGACGGCAAGAACCAATCTGATCCACTTACATCATCGATGGGGGTGGCTCAGGAGTCTTCAGGGTCGAACATACTATTCTCCATCCTTCTAAATGAGCTACCAGATTCGGTACCAGGAGCGGACATCCTGATGTATGCTGATGATGTCGCTGCTATTGTGACTGCACCTACTGTCGACCAGCTCGAAGTAAAATTAAACGACATCGCAAATAAACTTGCAGAGTGGTTTAGCATAAATGGCCTCGCCCTAAACTCAAGTAAGACCCACTTCATTCACTTCAACTTATCCGGACGTGTTACAAGACCGTTGGTAGTTGTTGTGAATGGAACTGTTATAGAAGGTGTGGCCGAAACCGCCCTGCTTGGGTTCTCGATCGATAAGGGGCTCACATGGGCGAACCACGTCGATAATATTTGTACCAAACTCGGCAATGCTTGTTTCGCACTTCGACGGGTGGCCCGAGTTGTCTCTAAAGAGGCGGCCCGCGCTTGCTACTTCGCCACAGTACACTCGATACTCCAGTACGGAGCCGAGCTGTGGGGCCGGGCGGCCGAGTGGGAGAGGGCATTTCGGTTTCAGAAGCGTGCACTAAGAACTTTAGCGTACGAAACATCACAAAGGACATCTGCAAGGCCCCTTTTTAAGGAATTCGCAATCCTGACACTACCGTCTATAATTATTTATCAAGTAGCGGTCTTTGTCAGGACTAACATTGAACAGTACCTAAGGCAGAGTGACGTGCATTCCTACAACACGCGTCATAAAAATAGATTCGTGACTCTGCCGCGCAAACTTGCAAAGTCCGCCAAACTGACCCACATGATGGGCCCAGCGGTCTACAACAGACAGCCTAAAGAAATCACCCTCGCACCCAGCCTAGCATCCTACAAAACCCGATTAAAGCGGTGGCTTACAGAAAAGGCATTCTATACAGTCGAGGAATTCATGGACATTAAATTAACTTAATTAATTTATTTTATTTTATCAAACTTTATTGTTCCAAAGTATAAATATACTTTTAACAAATGGCAGACTTAATACCTACTTAAAAAAAAAGACAATTAATAAACCAATTTGAATTATTTAATATAATATGTATTTTGAATTTTGAAGTACATATGTATCACAATTTTTTGTATATTAATTTGACGTGTAAAGTATTATGAATAAATGAGTATTTGAGTATTTGAGTATCACCCAAACAAGTGTTATAGTGTTGTACTAAATTTCACTATGCAACGCAAACTCGATCCCTTCCTTACTCATCAAACAGCCACATTCTTTATGAATTTCAAAAAAAGAACATTGTCATGTACTACCGTAGCTCCGTAATTTAAAAAAGGAGCCTAATGGTTATTCGAATTCACGTTGTATGCCGCCATTTTTGTTCGATATTTACTAATATCGAACAAAATATATTTACATTCCAATAATTGTACGATCCAGAATTTTAACAATTATTACAATAAATAATTTTATTATTATCTATACATACATAGTAAGTTTGTATTAGGTACTCAACAATAAACTTACCAGGAATTTACATAGAATTCCTACAACACTGTACAACATCCTATGGATTTAGAACCTTTTATACAGGATTCATATCATGGGTGTAGATAAAGCTTTGTATGCAACTGTAATAACTAGGTATTAAAACACTCATGTGATACTATTATCACACAAGGCAAAGCCTGTAGCTTTTTATAGCATTTTTGCGAAAATTGGCCAGTTTAAGCAAAAATACTATAAAAAGCTACACGTTCTCACTTTAAAATATAAAATGTAGTTCATAAAGTAGTTTGAAGGGTTATCTAGGGTTATATCAAAGCCAAATTTTAAATAATATCTCCGTTTTTTTTTCAAATGGCATATTTCAATAATCATACTCTCGAAAAACATAACCCTCCTTCTGGCGCAGTCGGGTAAAAAGAAAGTATGTTATGAGAATTTAACCTCTGATTTTAATCGTTCTTTGTCGCTGAATGTACCTATTACTAGTAGTAGGTAGTAAGATGACCTTGAAGTGCCTTTAAGCATGAGCTAACAATGAGTTTTGCCGTCGGAAAATATAACAATAGTAATAACAATGGAAGAAAGTTTGACTGTTAGTTGTTCTTTCAAGGCTGCGACTAGTATTTTGTTTTTGAAATATGGGTTTGCTTTAGAGAATTTTGATATTTTAATTTTGGTATTTTACACTATGTAATACTCTTATTAATTCTGTGATTCTACTTAAGTATTACCTTATTAACTATATTTACCTTTATTACAAGCTTTTATTTAGTTTCACCTGTCCCGTTGTCTGTGAGTCTGTAATCAAATCTTGAAAGATCAATTTGATCCATTTCCCTGTTCCGAGTTAACTGAAATTTTGCACGCATACTTACTTATATTACGTGAAAATGCAATATTATGATGACATGGAGCTGATATGATGATGGAGATGGAAGTTGGGCCTAGAAACTCGTCTGATTAGGTTTGAGAAGCACTTTAGTTCATTGTTTTAGATAAAAGCTTGGTATAAAAATTTAATATAATTAATTACTTTTTTCTATCTACATCAAAATTTGTAGAATAGCGCGAGAAAAACATGGCCGCTAGCGGCCGCGTGGCATTTTTTTTTTACACAAATTATTTGGCTAGAGAGTGTAGAGAGCGACACAGTATGCCCGCGACTCCTGTCGCCGACAGTTAATGACAATCGGCGAGCCCTAATATTATACTTAGAAAAATAATAACTAAAAATTGATTATTTTGTAACAAAGTACAGTTCTTACAACTAAGCATATACATTATAGGTTACCGAGTTCCCAGACTAAGCAAAGGCTTGTGTTTTGGGAACTAACTAACTAGAAAGTTAAATGAAGCATATTTTATGTGACAATATCGGTTAATGTATGTGGCGTTGCACTCCACATTAGAAGTGCAATTTTTCAAACGCGGGGTCACCTAAACGAATGGTTTTTCCATACAAAAAAACCGTACGTTTAGTGACTTCGCGTTTGAAAAATGGCACTTCTACACTCTACATATATAACTATCAAGTCGTTATCCTAATGGAGAAGACAGAGCCCTATTGGTCTTAGTTACCTAGTTTAACCAATGTTCAGACAAACAAACGTTCCACTTTTATATGATATGCTAAGTCCGACATAACTTAAACAATATCACACAATGTGTTACGGAAAACATACTTATTTCGACCTCTATTTGTACTTTTGAATTTGTACTTATAGTAGCTTTGTTTACAGACATTGTTTGTTAAAGGAAATTAACTAACAAGTATATGAGTATGTTAATAAGTTATGGGTAATTAGAGAAAATTGTACGTTTAAAAATAGTCACTAAGCTGTTTTCTCTTTCGTACAACCAAATAACTTTAAACAAAAAGATATATATTAAGGGGTTACATGAATTTTCCAGGGTCCAGTGCTGCCCCCATTTGAAATAAACCATTTAAAAGGAAACGGAGATATCATTTAAAATTTGGCCTTGATCAGACCCAAGATAACCCTTCAAACTATTTTATGAACTACTGTTTAAAGTGAGAACGTGAAGCGTTTCTACGCACGTGTACGCCAAAAGTGGCCGTTTTTCGCAATTGTGCGTAGAAAAGCTTCACATTCTCACTTTAAACTGTAAACAATAGTTTATAAAATAGTTTAAAGGGTTATTTAAGGTCTGATCAAGACAAAATTTCAAATGAAATCTCCGTTTCCTTTCAATAGATTTATTTCAAATGGGGGCAGCACTGGACCCCGGAAAATTCGGCTAGCCCCTTAAGATATATAAATATATATACGATATAGAGGTACAAGACACACATAGCGTATTGAAAAATTTGACCAGAAGTGAAATGTTTTTGTGTGACTTTAAAGGGGTCGTATTGGTATACACACAGTCACGACTTGCCACATGTCACTTTGATCGCTATCTCTTTTGCTCTTGTGTGGCTAAAGTGGTCTTTTTACGCGGTAAAAAAAGTTTGGTCTATGGATTTAAATTACTGTATCATGAAATCAATGTTATGATAGCGAAAACAAGACATTATTTAACAAAAAACTAAAAACCCGATAGACTTTAAAATCCATCGATCCGTTAAGATATTAGAATTTGGCGCCAAAAATCCACCATTTTGTTTTTTTCTTTTATTTTTATTTTGATATACCGGAGTCACTCTTACAGTCAATACAATTATGTCGTCGAATTCCTAAATTTTAAATAGTAGTATTTTAAACACGGATTTGTTCGAACGATAAAAATTAATAAATGACATCAAAGCAATATTTTGGAAAAATAATGTTACTAATTTAATGTAGGTCCCTAGGTTTCTCTACTATAAATGATTATATTTTGTAAGCTATATGATTATCTAAAAGGGTTTACAAGTAAGGGTACCCACTCTATTTTGACCCTAAAAATAAAGATAAAAAGAAATGTGGTGTCGTGGGACACCAGGTAGGAACGAAGTTCCTTCGGCTAATGTAGAATCGACACAATTTGCAAAAGAAAAATCGTGCTCAAAGGTATTATACACTACTCGCTTGTGTATACGACTGTCGCGCCTGCGCACGTCTCATTTAACGGTTTTATTTAACGAGGTCATCCTTACGGTTTTACTATCACATTTTTTTCAGTTCGGTCGCGCAGCAAAATCCCTATCTCCTCCAAGCCTGCCGTAAGGAACTTCGTTCCAATAATAATAATTTTTCAAAACTAAAAACCGACTTCTCCCCCAAACTACACAACCGATTTTGATAAAATTTTCATGGTACCACCTGGAAAGTTTACCCTTTCAAACAAAAAATTTTTAAATCGGTCCAGGCGTCTTTGAATAATCGGTGAACATACATTAAAAAAAAAAGTATCGCGACGAATTGATAACCTCCTCTTTTTTTTGGAGTCGGTTAAAAACCCTATTTACTGCAAATAAATTAATTAAACAAAATAAAATAACACTTCTTCATTCTTTGATATGTATCAATACCAATATTGAATATATCTATTACAATTTCCAGTACAATACGAAGCACTTCAACACACGTGGTACAGAATAGCACAGCCGAAGGGTATAAAGGAACGTAACAATGTAGCGAAAGTCACGTGAAGAGACTAGTCACGTTTTCGTCAATAACTTAAGAGAGCTACCTACTTTAGTCATGGTTTTAAATACGATATGGTGTTATAGTTTATCGTCTATTAAGAGTAAACATACATACGTAATAGGGTTGTGGACTGATGTTTTTTTTGGCACATTATAGATTTTATTAAAAAGTATGGTGTACGTATTTTTTTCCCTGATTAGCAAATAATAACGAAGATAAAACGCATTCAAATATAGCTTGACGTCACGATCAGTTACGATGTTTAACTAAAGCGACGTAACGTAACTCACCCCCACTCTGAAACTTCGAAGCGCTGTCTTTGTGAATTTTTACTACTTTGCTAAACAAAAAAATTGGGTTCTTTATTTTTAACCGACTTCCAAAAAGGAAGAGGTTAGGTTAGGGTATACTTGTCAGGTGGCCTCGTCTTAATCTTATCAAACTCGCTTGAGTAGTTTGGGGGTGAAGTGGATTTTAGTTTTGAAAAATTATTGGATAGTCTAGTTGGCGGACTAAACTTACACTATGGCAAAATAAGTACCCGTCCTCACCATCTGACATTCCACCTGACGAGAAGTTGCCCCCGGGTAAGGATCTCCCCTGGGTTATTTGGAAATCTTTTAACTCCGATCTGGTATTACTGGTACAGGGAGGTGCCAAGAGGTATTGCCAAATGGGGTTGGAACTCTGGAAACAGTTTGTGTGACTTTGGGGTCACACTTTTTTTATGACATACAGAGTTTGCCTCGGACGACATTTCCTACTTCAACGGAAAAATTAAATGACCTTGCATCTTTTGTCAAGGCAGATCCTAATGTGGTGGTCTAACATTATTACTGATTTGGACCATTTCGTGGATTTAATATATTTTTTTACCCGGTTCACATCCCCATAGTAGTTTATGATACTGTCACATAATGAGGGTAAAAGATACGAGTGTGTTTATAATTATATAATAACACGTACGAGTATTTAATAACAAGTCATGTGCAGTATCATACACTGCTTTAGCTAATCTCATAAAATTGGTTCTTCCATGCTAGTCTGGGAGAAAAGGAAAAACTTAGAATGTACCAGCTGCTTCTCTTACCGCCCAGATCGTAGGAACCGATCGAGGATGTGACTAGCAACATATCACTTTTTTGATTCCTCCTTCCACCTTCTCGCCCATCGTCAAGCCAAGAGTGGTCTTTGAATCTTTCGGCCTATTTGCTTAGAGCCGCAAGACCAAACATGCTCTGTCTGTCCCGTTAGGGTCCCGATCAAGACGCGATAGTTTGTATGTTAGAAATGGGATCAAAACTAATGGCGGCCAATATAGGCATTAACAGTGTTCTTTTTTTTTAAATCGGGTGTTTTGCAATATTTGAAGTCACAGTAAATTCAGTAATTATGGCAGTATAAGTAATAACTAGTATAAGTAATACAGTGAAGGGTATCAATAAAAAATATTTACATTATCCCTTTTTCCCCCTACTTGTTTTTAAGAGGATGGAGTCGCTCACGTCCGCAGAAAATACCTTTCACAACCCTGCACGTACTCTTTGGGTGGTGCTAAATGAGCTGACAATGCTGAGTATCGCGCACCTGAACCCTTACAGGGCATGCCCTGAAAAGGAGAGACTACATGGGCATAGAGGAATTAAAAAGATTCTAAACATCCCCACGTAAAAGGCGAAGGAGAAACCACTACGACTATTTCACCCAAGAGAATGTTCCGACCTCAGCAATGTCAAGTAGGAGTAAAGTCGTAAAAAAGTTAGGTCGGGCACATGACGACGCTCAGCAGTGAGCAGGAGACATAGTATGGTTCATTAGATAGCCCATACATACTTGAAAAATATTTCGTGTGATAACTTACTTTATGATATGACTGACTTTCGTTCGAGCGACTTACAAACGTGCCTTGTTTTTCACCTGACTTAGTTGGAGATAGCACACGCTATTCCAATCATGACTGACGAATAGACACTGCATGTGACTAAGATTATGCAACTATGTTGTCTGCTTCAGTTTATGTAGTTCCTGGTCTAGATTGGACAACTTCATCATCCGAGCGCATTCCGGGATCCGCTACCTAATCTAGGTGATTTGACGAGTTTAATGGTTTTTACACATATGACTGCCGTCTGACCTCCGCAACCCAAAGGGTGACCAGAACCAATGATTGGATAGGTTTGAGCAAACGCTATGGCGTTCGGGACCCACAGTTTATACGTGCCTTCCGAAACACGGAATCATCTTTCTTTTTGTATAATCAGGTGATTCAAGCCTGCAAAATCCTAACCAGACTGAAACGCATTAACGCAACGCACTATAGGGGCAATACCCTAACTGCATTTCCAAAGAGAATAGCGAAAAAGTTTTTACCACATTTATTACATAGATCGACAAAGTGTTTGATGATAGAGCTCGATAAACGCTGTCGTCGGTACCATGCTAAGGGGGTATAAATAAATGTATATGTTACAATTCCTTAACGATATCGTCGATTATATAAATACGTGATAAATTACATAAACGTGTTATTACGTGTGTTATGTCATTATGTCACGATCGATAAGATAAACCTTTCTGTATCTTTGTATGTTAAAGATATATGGCGATTAGCATGTAATAGTGATTTCCTGACATTAATTTAGTTTCAAATGAACTAAGTAAAAGAAATACAATATAAATTGGACCTTGAAAATTCATTCCCAAATTTACAGAAATTCCCAAAATTACTACTAGGTGACGGCATTACTATTTAAAAAAAAAAAAGATCTATGGTTATGATATAAGGCGTGAATGTTGGTATGAAACACAGCTATAAAAGCTAAACAGCTTGAAATGAGAGGATTTTCAAAAATATAGACCACTCGGGTCGTATCGTGACTCGGGTAAGGCCGTGGGCTTCAGCGAGTAGAAATATATTTCAATACATAGATTCCATGGGGAAAGTTGTTCAATTTCATGAACTGAATTCAGCAGAGGGTGACGCAAGCAGAGAAAATTTGGATAATCTAACCTTATATGAATCAAGGGATAATTCCATTCTTACATCAGCAGGAATCAAGTCCCAAAGCCTAATTCATTGTTCTGTTATCTATATACTTTATTAAATATGCTACTTGTACCTATAGCTGGATATTTTATTGAGCATTATTTAGGCGTAGGGAACTAAAAAACACTAACCATGTAGGGGGACAAAAAATAGCCCAATGAAATCTTAACTGCCAGTTGCCTAAATCAAAACTCGTTTAATTAAGAAATTGAATTTCGAAAATAGCATTCGCGCTGGCTTTCAATACGCAACGCTATTTGAAAATGGAATGCAACATATGGTTACGTCAAATGTCACGTTTTGATTTGAAAACAGGATTGCCAATCTAACAACGTGATCAAAAAGTATTTTATTTACTGAAATAACATGTTTTAATAAAAAAAATTATACATAATCAAAACAGATAATTTATTGTAAACAGGTACTTACTCATAAAATAAAGATACTACCTGTTTTCTTCTCTTTTCATCTCCTGGGTCTGCTGGAAGAGATTTCTTATAAAATAAGCTGTACCTATGTACTCAGTTTTCTTACTATGTTTTTGTTTGTATTTTGTGTACATGAATTATGTACATAAATAAATAAATAAGGTCTTTAATTTCAATTGCTCCTAACTCCCCGTAATAGATCTTAGACGTGTAAATATATCTATCTCTCTCACATGTTCACAAACGGATAAATCATTTTGATTGCAAAAACAAAACGTGATGCGATAAAATTCCCCCATTTGGAACTTGCTCAGACGTAAACAACGCTTTTTACTATATGTAAGTGCACATACCTATTCATAATATGTTTGTCAGCAAACATTAAGACAAAAATCTTATGCAATCCTACTTCATAATAAACGCTTACGGTTATTAAGTAAAATTTAGTAAGAACAGTGTAATTTTCCAAAACTTAGAACCGTCTTCTACCTCTAAATATACAACAGATTTTGTTAAAAATTTCATGGAACCACCTGACCTGAAATATCACATTGAAATATAAGATGACCTCTAGGACAAAAATAAGAATTGTCCAAATTGTTGTGATATTTATTTGCGGACTGTGGTGGGCGTCTTTAGGCGCCGTCCGCCACTCAATTGGCTATGAAAACCATTGGACTCGTATATATTTGTCGCCAGAAGCTCCCTTAACGCAATCGAAAGACCTACACCAACCTTTGATTGCATAGTTAGGGTTAGGGTTAGGAATAAAGCAGTGATTAAATAAAGATGGGCTCTAAAGGACTAGTATCCAGAGCCGTAAAATAATTATAAAAAAAGTCGGTTTAAAATACAGAAACATGTGAGCTAAGATAAATCGTATATAACCTATTCAAGTAATTAATAAGGTTTCCAATAAGGCATGACAGAATATCATTGTTCATCAAATTGCGCTGTATAAGATATACTATGTTGCAAGGACGCAGTGTCACGTGACTATACAATATCAGTAAACATGTTTTTCAGAAATAAGTAGGTAAGTATGCATAACATATTTCTAAATATAAATTCAAGAGTGCTCGATGTTTGTCTATAACGTCGAAAAACGCAATGTGTACCTAAGTACTTATTCGTGTTTTAATTATACATAGCTACATATTCAATAATATAACACATTCATTCATTTTTCATATACCGAACGTTTCCGCGCGTGTTCCGTCTTCAATTTCAACAATTATTACTTTTTTAGTTTGGTTTACATTTTAAATGAAAAATGTATTCTGCTGAGTTACAAACATACACATCCCTTGTATTCCACATATTTGTAAGCAGGTTAGATACCTAATTAATAATTATATATAATTTTTTATCGATTCAGTTTTTAGAAATTTTTAGGATTGGCGGGGCCGCGTAGCCATGAGGTTTAGCAACGAAAAAAGTATCATATACATTGCATTGCATTAAGGGACTACCTTAAATTTTAGGGGTCCAGTGCTGCGCCCATTTGAAAAAAAAAAACATTTGACAAAAAAAAGGAAATATCATTTAAAATTTGATTGAGATTGAGTTGATCAGACCGTGGATAAAAGTGAGAACGTGAAGCTTTTCTACGCACATACGCCAAAAGTGGCCTTTTTTCGCAATTAACCGTAAAAAAGCTTCACGTTCTCACTTTATACTGTAAACAGTAGTTCATAAAATAGTTTAAAGGGTTATCCAGGGTCTGATCAAGACCAAATTTTAAATGATATCTCCGTTTCTTTTCAAATGATTTATTTCAAATGGGGGCAGCACTGGACCCCGAAAAATTCAGGTAGCCCCTTAAAAGACCTGCGAGGTCTACAGCTCAGGCAGGGCCTTTTATACCGATATTTTGTATACAGATACCCGATACCCTTATTTTATCGATATCGATACAAAGAATTGGTATTATATCGATATTTTGTATAAAATACGGGTATTTAATAGATATTCATATCAATATTTCGATATATCGATACAAAATATCGGCTTTTGGTAACAAATTATTTGTTTGAACCAACGATAAGTGTGGCCACTCGATAATCCACTATCGATAGACTATCGGTATTTTAAATAAAACCTGACAACGAACAAACTATCGATACTATCGATAGTTTAGAAAACGAAATAATATTATATAAATAGTTTGTTCGTCGTCAAGATCGATACTATGGATACTATTAATAGTATTGTTAGTTATCAATAGTATTTATTGCTATAAAACAGCTATCGAAACTATGAATTGACCTATCGATAGTTTGGCATTTTTAGATCGAAACAATCGATTGTAAAACTATCGATTTTTCGACAACACTACCAACGACACGATAAGAAGTATATTTTATAAGACGTTATAACATCCTCTACACTCAGAATAGCTGCTGCTCTAAGTATAACTAACACGTGTACGCCCGGCTTAGAATGTATTACTGCGGGCTAGACGATACCTATTACTGAATCACGTGACGCGTAACCTTGACCGTCACGTTTCTAAACAACAATAAAATACTAGGTACGTATGACGCGACGCTATTAAATCATTGCTAATTCGATAAATGTGTTGCAGAATTAAATTGCTAATACAGTGCGTCTTGTCATAGGTATCGGAGCTGAGCCTTTAGTGATGATATTATGGCATTTTTTATCGACAAATTACCCATGACTAGTTTTTTTTAAAATTATGTTTTTAATAAAAAAATATTTTGATTTCTCTAAAAATGTGAACTGATTTTTAATGGTCTTATTCAAAAGTATTTAAGGCTAGGTATTCCCGATGTAACATCACTTTGGCCCAATAATAAACTAACAAGTAGTAAGTTAAAAAGTCAAAAAAATATATACGCTGTAGTTTACTTTATGTACTTGGACTATTTCTGGTTTAAAACACGATATCGATAACTTACCTCGATCATAAAAAAATCGGCAGCGGAAGCTAATTCGACAATTTTTGGATGTATTGTTGAATATTACAGTTTTTATGAAAATTTTACTTACAAAAAAAGATGTCAAAAAAAAGTTAATTATAAATACAATCTTTCGGCGAATCCGACTCGGCTGGGCAGCGTTCGGAAAATTACGCAGTGTTTTATCGTCTAAAATACCTCAGTGCCTCAAGACGAAAGTGTTTAATCAATGTGTGTTACCAGTGATGACTTATGGCTCTGAAACGTGGTCCCTTACTATGGGTCTCATAAGAAGGCTCAAGGTCGCTCAACGGGCTATGGAGAGGACTATGCTCGGTGTTTCTCTACGCGATCGAATCAGAAATGAGGAAATTCGTAGGAGAACGATGGTCACCGACATAGCCAAGCGGATTAGTTCATTGAAATGGCAGTGGGCGTGGCACATAGCGCGAAGAACCGATGGCCGATGGGGCAGAAAGGTTCTCGAATGGCGGCCACGTACCGGCAAGCGCAGCGTAGGACACCCACCTGCTAGATGGTCAGATGACCTGAGCAAGGTTGCAGGGAGGCGCTGGATGCAGGCCGCTTCCGATCGGTCGTTTTGGAAATCCTTGGGGGAGGCCTATGTCCAGCAGTGGACTTCCAGTGGCTGATATGATGATGATGATGATGATGATACATACAATAACTATTTCTGGTCACTTTCTGGAAAATGATTACTTTATTTAAGAAAAACCGATAAAATGTACATTCTGCGACCATTCACGTTCATTCCCCGCCCCCCGTTCCTCAGTAAGACGAGATATGTAAAAGTCTGCGGGGTGCCTCGCAGATCGCCCCGCACTTCATTTGAGTGGGCCGTTGGAATACGGGGCCTTTTAATTTGAACCTATCTTGTTACGTGATTATAGGACCTTTTCCTGATCTCTCCTCGAACCGATGTCCGATGGCGCAAAAGGGTTCTCATATGGCGACCACGCACTGCTGGCAAGCGAAGCGTAGAACTCGTCAAAGTGGTTAGATGACTTGACCATGGTGGCTGGAAAGTACCGTACGCAGGTCGCTCTAGATCGGTCGTTTTGGAAATCTTTGGGAGAGGCCTTTGTCCAGCAGTGGACGATACGCGGATGAAATGATGATGATGAGGATCTCCTCCATCTCTTCCTGTCAATGTCGTAAGAAGCGATAAGAGACCTTAGCAATGAATAAAAAATACTTTTTAATAAAATGGGTCACGTTTTTAAATTTACCATAAAATACTATTTATGTATGGCGCCTAATAATAAGAAATATTTATTTGCAGGTACAAACCCATGTTCATACTGCATACTATACAAAATATAAATGTCACATATAAATCATTATGATTGGTTTACCCATTCTTCTATGATTTGCACATTTCGCATTTCTCATAATAATTGACTGTTGAAAATGTTATATTATAGGTATATACCTACTTAGGTACTATTTACTACCCCCGATACCGTGGCGTAGTGGTCACCATGCTTGTCCGCCACCCAGAGGTCCCGGGTTTGATCCCCGGTCAGGGCAAGTAAGGAAATGGCCTTTTTCAAAATTGTCCTGGGTCTTGGATGTTTATCTATATATGTATTTGTTATCAAATATTGCATCGTTGAGTTAGTATCCCATAACACAAGTCTCGAACTTACTTTGGGGCTAGCTCAATCAGTGTAATTTGTCCCTATATATTTAATTATTTATTTATTTACCTGTAGGTTTAATAAGATAACGATTTGTGAATTAAACATATACTAATTTATTTGTTAACTAGTTGAGCACGTGGGCTTCGTTCCGAGTGGGTATTTCGGGATGAAAACTATCCTATGTCCTTCTCATGGTCTCAAACTATATCCATACTAAACATCTAAATACCTAGGTTATGTGTTTGAAGCGTGAAGTGGTAACAAACAAATATACAAACTCACTTTCGCATTTATAATCTTACTAGCTAGCGCCCCGGGGTGTTACCCGCGGAAAAAGTAGCCGTGTTAATCCAGGATGTCAGCTTCCTGCTTACTAAATTTTATCAAAATTGATCCGGCCGTTTGGCGTGAAGAAGTAACAAACATACACACTCACACACAAACTCACAAACTTTCACCTTTATAATATTAGTGTGATGTGATATGATGAGTTAGAATTTAGGAAATTTTGGATTTAGGATTGGGATTGACCAGTCTGTACAAACTTACGTTTCTTAATTTTTAAGAGAACAAGTTAATTTGTTTTTAGAATTTTATGATATGTATAAGGTATACAAAGTGGAAGGGACATACCCGTAATAAAAAATTAGGGTTGAAGGGGTAAATTGAACCACGGGCTTTACTAGATCACTAAAGTATTATGACATTAAAATAACAATCCCAACACTAACAAAAAAAATTTGACATTCCCATAAAAATTTCTCGGGCAGCTGCACAGTTTTTTATGGAAATGCCGATTTTTTATGTGTTTTGGCTGTTATTTTAATTTAATTATACTATAGTGCTCTAGTATAACTAGATCCGTGGTTCAATTTATCACCCTTCCACGTTGTATAATAACCTTGGAGTTTTTGGCGGGAAGTCAAGGGGTTCAGTTGGAGTTTGCTTTAAATTGTTTTGCAAATTGATTCTAGTGAACTTTATGTATTATAAAAACGGTGTAGTTTAGTGTTATAAATGCTCATGCTGATGGACAATATGTGAAATGGCTAAAGTGGACACTCGTAGTGATATTGTGTGTGATATAGTGATATTTATTTGCGGACTGTGGTGGGCGTTTTTAGGCGCCGTCCGCCACTCATTCGGCTATAAAAACCAGTGGACTTGTATAGATTTGTCGCCAGAAGCTCCCTTGAAGCAATCAAAGGACCTACACCAACCTTTAATTGTATAGCTAGGGTTAGGGTTAGGAATAAAGAAGTGAATAAATAAAGATAGGCTCTAAAGGACTAGTATCCAAAGCCGTAAAATAATTATAAAAAAATATATAATAACCTTTTAAGGCATTGGGCCAATCCGCCTGCGTGTATCTATGTGCAGAAAATTTCGCGAGAGTCAGGCGGAACCGCGGGAAGAAAGCTGTCCGAGAAAATAACAGTTCGTGTCACGTGACCCGCGGCCCTGGCCTTGTCCGTCACGTTTACATACCAACGACATCAACTATGTAACAGTGCTACATAACATACCTAGTATTTGAGTACGTGTACCAGTCGCTGTTATGTATACCGTGAAGACGATGCATGAGTAATGCCAATCTTTACGGACGATTATTAATTTTTAACCTTCGACAAAAAAGATAGGTGTTATAAGTTTACAAGGTAATACTAATGTCTGTATGTTTATCTTTTTTTTCAAATTGCACTGGGTCTTGGATGTTTATTTATATATGTATATGTTACAAAATATAGTATCGTTGAGTTAGTATCCCATAACACAAGTCTCGAACTTACTTTGGGTCTAGCTCAATCAGTGTTATTTGTCCCTATATATTTACTATTTACTATCTGTCTGTTACATTGTAGCTCTCGAACGAAGGGACCATCTCTTATTTGCTAGGCTGCAAATAAAAAAAACTCCGAATTTCAAACTTCCAATAACTTTTCAACGGCTGAATTTTTCATCAAACTCAGCTAAGAAGCACCGCAAAAAAACTTGCTTTCACGAAAAAAAATCCGCTTCGAAATCTGTCCGTCCGTTCGAGAGTTACGATGCCACAGACAGACATTAGCGTCAATTTATAACACCTTTCTTTTTTGTAGGGGGTTAAAAAGACATTGCGTCAACACACAATGCGATGTTCCGTATAAAAGTCGCAGGACAGCAAACGTGACAGTCCGTTAAGAGCAGCCTTCCCGTCTTACTTTTTGTAATTATGGCGTTGTAACTGATCTTTCTAAAAAACTTTTGAACTAACAAATATCTTGTGCACTATTTCCAGGTTTCTATCGAAATAAAAAATGGATATTTGGAAAAACAAGTTCATTATACGCCTCCAAAAATCTGCTTTTTGCACAAATTTTACCTGAACTTCGATCGTTCATAAAGTACTCATAAATTGTAAAAATATTTCAATAGAAACCTCGCAAATGTAATGAAAATTTTGCATAAAAAACATTTATTAAACATAAAAACGTATATCCTGGAACAAGTTTTAAGAAATTTCCGCATCCTATGAATAGTTAACATTCGTTCAATGGATAGTTAATAATAATACTAATTTCATTCAATACAGTGCAAACCGTGCCCTAAAGCGCTATCTCTCTCTTTTTGGTTTGCTTTTTTTTCTAGCGTTGCCCTGGATGAAAAAACATCACATCACATCTTTTCGAGCTATCCTCGCGTTGACGACAGAGCCGCCGGGAAGGGCCGCCTTAAGGCCACGGCCACCGGTCACGTGACCGTAATCTCGTTACTCGATAATTGCCAGTTGCGATTTTCTATCGAATGCTTTATCGATATACGGATTTGTATTTCTCGATTTAGAAATTCTTGTGATATCACGTTTCGGGTAATAAAAGTCGAGAGAACTCAATGCTGAAGGAAAAGAATGTGTTGAAATATATTTCAGTGTTTGTATAGTTTTTTTCATGGATAAAGTAAAAGAAAAGGTAAAAGTTGTGTCGTACAGGGAGGTCAATCATTTAGCCGAAAATGGGGACACATAAAAATTCTCCATCGACAAGAACCTATAGTTCTTAGATTTTTTGGTGATGATGATGATGTGGTTTTCTAGGTCTAGCGTTATGTATCTGACAAAATATCATTTTAGTTCTGAACTGGTGGTAGCCAAGCGGTTAGGGCTGCGTTTGTAAGGGTCGTGTTTGATTTTCAGCATGACTCGACTGCAGTGCCTCTGAGTTTGACTCTAACGAAGTACCAAAACTTGCCGCCAGTGAAAAATAATATCATGAGGAAATTACAATGGTATTTAATTTCCTGATTCGTTTTAGGAATTTTTATTTCTAAATATTAAATATTGGCCTACACCACAAACAATAATAAGTGGAAGAAGATATCAAGATGTCAGAGACCTTTGCCCAACAATGGGACAAAATGGGTTAGTAAAAAAAAACAAATAAACTGGTATAAACAAAAAAATAGAAGATTTTTGTTTTTAAAATAAGCTTGTACAGCAGACTGAAGACAAGAAAATATCAGTTTCTAATAATACTAAACCATTAATCCATATTATATAACAATGAGGATGTAGGCATAGTTCGATGAAATTGATAAATATCACGTGAAACAATTTATTACCTATATTTGATAACATTTATTTGATAACGTTACATATATAGTAATTAAAACACACCTGCAAGAAGGGTTGACGTCACGGAGCCGACCTGTCGGCTCCCAATAAAGGCACATTTATACCTATAGAGCAAATTTCTTGCCTGATAATGTAATTGATTGATTTGAATTGTTGACGTTTTTTAGAGCATGCAATTAATCTATTGCTTCAACTTAATTATACGCATCAGGCAAGAAATTTGCACTGTGCTGAACTATTTATGGAAAGTAGACAGGGACGTATCTTTAAAAATCGATTTCTTTATTTTGCACAAGGAATCTAGGGCCTTAAAAGGAAGAGTTTGTAACGATATTGTGTGATACATTCATGTTGCAGCTGCTACAGACCTCCTTTCTGTATAATCTCACCATGTTTGCTTTTCGAAATTAGATATCAATTTTTATTTCCAATTCCATTTAAAAAAATCTTCACACAAGCATTCCACCATCTTGACTCATTCCAATTCCATCCTAGAGATACAATCGAGAGATTATTGAACCTGTTCACATCAGTTGAGAAGTCTGACCTGTAGGTGCGCGAGAACAGCCGGAAAACTGATCATCGGACATCCGGACACGCGAAATAATTTTTGCTAAAGCTGACACAGGGACGCTTCGCTCGCTCGGTCGAAAAATGTTTTATGTCTTTCAAATATTATGGATTGTAATATTTATTGCAAACAAATTAAGGGCATTTTGTATACACGTTTCTTTTCAATATTTGAGACTTTGAATATATTTTTGTGTATTTGCGGAAAATAAAATTTGTGTCGAAATTTTAATAAGTTTTATTTAAGAGTCTCCTTACCCTGGACAGAAACAGACTTTCCCATACAAACGTAGTCTACGTTTTATTTTGAAACGACATGTTTGCAAAATTGGTTTTCGACTATAAAATTATGAACTTTAAAGAGAATATAGTGTATTATATCATATTTGACCATCAGTATGGAAAACTTCTACACCCTTATATTTTCTTTCCAGTTTATAATTTTACGTCGGAAACCAATTATAACCCCAGATAATTGCAATTCCTTTAAAATTACAATTTTTTACCGAAGTCTGACATGTCGTTTTAACATAAAACGTAGACTACGCTTGTATGGAAAAGTCTAGGGTAAGGGGATTCTTAAGTTCATTTTCAATGTATTTCAAAAGGTCGTGAAAGGCACGACATCTGTGGATTTTTATACTTAAATCATAATTCATATAACATTGTACTCTGCCATCGCCAAGCGGCGGTAATATTTGCTCTTGTCATGTTTTTGTATTCCACGTTCTTTGCTCACGCGGGTCAAGTTCAAGAGCGAATATTTAGGCGGTGATGCAACCTTATGGTAGGTATGCTATTGAATCATCTCCTCAGGAATTCCTAAAAATACACACATGAACAAATTACACAGACTAAAGTCTTTCTCTCTACGGGGAAGAGGAACTATGGGGCAGAGCCGTCTAAATCACAGATAACATTATCACGTCAATTTTCCAAACGGGGTAGACAGAGCCTGGGTCCATTAGACCCAAAGACCACGTTCAGTATGACGGTGGGCGTAAAGGAGAAAAAGGAAATCCGAATAGTGATGGGTAAAACTTTAAAAAATGTGTTAGTTTTTATTGTCTTTTTCCTTTTTTTCATTTGTGTAATTTGCACATACATACTTTTTCCTTACCTATACTGCTGCTGGGCGAAGATCTGTCCCATATAATAAAATTTATTTCGACTTAAAAAACAAAGTCTTTGTTAACTGGGCAAATTCAATAAATAATTTATCATACGTGTCAATGCTGCCAGCCTGCCACGGTGCCGAGGGGTGATATTTTAGTGGGACTTCATAATTCGTAATCTATTTTTTTAGTTTTTGTTCATTTAGAAATTTTAAATTTAATTTTTACTGCAAATAAATATTTTGTCTGTCATAATTAATATAACAAAAACTAATCCCTTAAAAAAAATACTATTCAGTAAATTAAAAACTTGGTACTTAAGTACTGATTGCAAAATGCTCGAGTTGTTTCGATGTCACGTTTTACATTATTGTATACTAAAATATGCGAACTTCCAGAACTGCTTTTAAAATTTTGCACAGATACAAAAGCCTCCACATTCAAACGTTGTGACTATTTTGTGCGAGTGTTCCGTATATTACGAATAAGGGACTTATGAGTAAAAAATCGAACCACGGGGTATACTAAATCACTATAGTATAAAAAAATTAAAATATCAGTCAAAACTTAAAAAAAAGAAACAAAATATTATTGGTATACAAATTGCCCGGGCGGTGTCTGGGCTGGAGGCTTTTGCTTCAGTCTATTTTTTACTTCAGAACGATAAAGTATTAAACTAAAATAAATGAACTTTGCCCAATGACATTGTTGCTTTTTTAACTGACTTAAAATGGGATAAGGTTATCAATTCGTCGGAATGTTTTTTAATGTGGTTCACCGATTATTCTAAGACTGATTTGGAAAAATCTTTTTTGTTTCAAAGGGCATACTTTAATCTCATAATTTTTTATCGAAATCGGTTGTGTAGTTTGGAATTGAAGTTCGGTTTTTGGTTTTAAAAACTGCTTTATTTCAATCATTTACTAGGGAACCCCAAAACGCAACCCTCATTTATAAAGCTTCGCGTAGCGGTTATTGTTCAAACAAAAAAGAAAATTCGCGAACAACTTTTCCTCAACACTCCTTTTGCCCGCGCCCTCGCCTGCCTACATTAACTGCCATAAAAGTAATGGCGGTTGCCTGAGTATTTAAATCTTGCTTAGAAAAACGTATTATTTTAATGAAAAACTAGTATATACTTCTACATTGATTGTGACTGATGACTAGATTTAAACACGTATTTTTTAAAACTAAAACACGACTTCACCACACACACAGGGTAGTGAAGTCGAATCGAGATTTTTTTTAAAGGCATACTTAATATCAGGTAGTCTTGACAATAAGTATGCCATTATTAAAAAAAAATGGTACATACAGGCGTCTTCGAGTGATATACATAAAAAAAACATATATGTATACATCCGTTTGGCCAAGCGCTCTGTATGGAGTCAATTTTTTTTTTGTTTTTTTCGTGAATTGTTTTTATAAAAAGTAGTCCAATATTAATGACAGATCTTGCTCTTAAAGTGTGACTGGTATATAAATAAATAAATAAATATACATATAGGGAGAAATTACACTAATTGAGCTAGCCCCAAATTAAGTTCGAGACTTGTGTTATGGAATACTAACTCAACAATACTTTTATAGCAAATGCATATATAGATAAACATCCAAGATCCAGGACAATTTGAAAAAGGCCATTTTCCAACTTGCCCTGGCCGGAAATCGAACCCGGAACCTCTGGGTGGCGGATTAGCGTGGTGACCACTACGCCACGGAGGCCGTCGTCGTCACGGAGGAGGTGAGTAAAAAGTCATCCTGTAAACGCCGACCAAATTTTTTAATCGATTTAGACGATTATTTTCAACCTGTATTACGTGGGTGAACCATCCTCTTAAAAAGTAAATAGGATATAAAAAATTTAATATTTCAAGTACAAACAGATAAACAAACAAATTTCAAAAGCTACGCAGCGTTAAGCAGGGCTGTCGCTTTAAAAATACGAAGTTTCGGCACAAAGGTGAAGGGTGGAACAAGGGAAGGTCGACAAAGGCGGCAGGTTGAGCAAGCAACTGTATGGGGCAACGTGAGCCGGCGTCACGTGGCGAGCCTCTGCGTGAGCCGGCTGCGTTGCGCAACGGGCGAAACTCGGAGTCGGCCGAACAAATAGCTGCTTTCTTTTGTTTCATTTTCGTGTGTATGTGGCCTACACTGGTGTCAGATTTTTCAAGCTTCGAAAAAGCATCTGACTTGAAGACTGCCGTTCTATACCAGCCGGGACCAACCCCTTTTACGCGCCTTCCGAAGCACGGAGAAGTTCGAGAAAGTACCCAGCAATCTATATATTAACTACGCGCCTTTCTTCGCACATTTGCCATGGCTCATATTGGCTGCCTACCCCTGTAGGAAAC
Organism: Acrobasis suavella; assembly: GCA_943193695.1. Taxonomy (NCBI): domain Eukaryota; kingdom Metazoa; phylum Arthropoda; class Insecta; order Lepidoptera; family Pyralidae; genus Acrobasis; species Acrobasis suavella. The sequence continues at coordinate 9,467,148 of OW971952.1, read as the reverse complement.
AGGCCGGATAATTTAACGGACGGGCGAAGCGAGCGAAGTTCTACGAGATGTATGTTTGTATGTTGGATCGACGATTACTCGGTAAGTTTTGATCGGAGCCTTATAAAATTTGGTAGGCGTGTAGAAGTAGCAATTTTTTCATTTATTTAAACTTTAATTTACAAATTTTTATTGTGTTGGAATAATTTATAACTATAACAAAAATCTTATAAAACTATTGAAACAAACAATTTATACACATTAGTAACACGCATCTTAAATTATTGTACAATATAATTATATTAAATACAATTTAAAACATTAAGAAATGTAAAAAAAAAAACTAATAATGATAAAATTATAATTTAAAAGCTTCACTCGAAATGTTTGTCAATGGAGTAAGGCTAAATCCAATAGATATGTTTTTAGTCTTTTGTTAAAAGGCTTAAGGCCATGAGAGTACGTTTAATTTCTTTAGCTAATTGGTTATAACCCAATGAATTTTTAAGTTCGACCATGAGCGAAATCTGTCCAAGGGATGCCGAATTTTTGAATTGACACACATAGTTTGCCTCGGACGGCATTTCCTACTTCACCGGACAAGGCTTCAGGAGCGAGCCAGAGGCCCGGCTTCCTATATTTATAAACTAGCGCAAATGGCTCCTAAGGGGGAAACCTCGGCTTTATGGGCAATGGCAATTTTGTGCTGCAACACCCATTTTTTGCCGGAAGGGCCGAAGCTACGGTACCAGAAGGGCCTATTTAGGACGCAAATCGTCCAGGTGCCGCCGGGCGGTACCTGGTAAACGAGCTAATGTTCCTACGCCTACGCATTCGATTACGACGAATGCGGGGGGTCGGACCGCTAGGTTCCTCTGGCTGTTTGGAGCCGCCGAGATATCAAATTGGACCATGTTAGCCATAATCTGGTCATCGGAATCAGAGAGAAGGGATGCCGAAATATGGGGTGCTCGAGTTAACAGTTTGGAGCGAACTACTAAAACAGAATCAATATAAGTACTAGGTGCGTACTACTAGTATGTATGTATGTAAATAAGAACTATATATGGACGGGCCTGTATGCCTCTCTTAATGAACATCTCTCACGTGCCTACTGAAAGAGATCTCTTTAAGATAAGTAGTGCCTTCTTACAACTTTATTTTTTTTACTCTGTATACATAAATTGGTAAATAAATAAATAAGAATCAGTTAATTGTCATAACCGATAAATTAACCTAATATGAATGTCTATAGATTCATCGGACATAATACCTCGTAAAACCTAACTCGCAGTTCAAGCTAGAAGTCTAGACAGAGTCGTATATAAGGGGGTAGGGGGGTGCCCCCCACTTACCCCCTTTCCTGAGCTTACGGCAAACGTTGCAACGCAACCGGGATACGGCATTGTCTAGACGCAAACCAGACTGAAATTTTAAATAGTGGTTTCCGTGAAGTATTTTTTGATATATGACTTATTGAAAAATATTTGCTTTCCTAAATCTGTCTATATGTTGCGTATGTGAGTTTGAGTATTCTACCAATTAAAATAAATTAACCGGCCATGTGTGAATCGGACTCGCTCACTAAGGGTTCCGTACCATTAAAAAAGTATTGTATGCAACGTTGTATAAGTATATATATAGGGACAAATAACACTGATTGATCTAACCCCAAAGTAAGTTCGTGACCTGTGCTACGGGATACTAACTCAACGATACTATATTTTATTACAAATACATATATAGAAAAACATCTAAGACCCAGGACAATTTGAAAAAGGCCAATTTCCAACTTGCTCTGACCGGGGATCGAACCCGGGACCTCTGCGTGGCTGACTAGCATGGTGATTACTACGCCACGGAGGTCGTCCATTATCTATAAAATCGAATTTTTAGTATGGGAACCCAACTTAAATATCTACTTTATTCTGTTTTTAGTACTTACTAATTGTTATAGCCGCAACAGAAGTGCATCATCTGTTAAAATTTCAACTTTCTAGCTATCACGGTTCATGTCATACAGCCTGATGACAGACAGACGGAAAGCAGAGTCTAAGTAACAGGGTCCCATTTTTACCCATTGAATACGGAACCTTAAAAACAGGTTTTTAATAAATTTTGGCTAATTAAATTTAGCGGCCTTTAAATCAGTAGCATTGTTCTATATAACTGATTTTATAGGAGTGTAGATTTTTATGGATATTACAATACAATACAATACCCTTTATTGCACAAAATAAATAAATACAGGACATAATTTCCGCCTTTAGTACCATTTATTATTGGTAAATAAGGTCTCAAATAAATAATTATCTTAAAAAATGAATAGGAAATGCGCAAAAGGCGGCCTTATCGGTAAGCAATTTCTTTCAGGCAACCTCGCTATATAGAAAATAGTAATGGGGAACTAGGTAGGATATTCATCGTAAAATTTCGAATTTACTAAAATTATTCAGGATGGAGCAAAAATAAATCTACAAGCTGTTTCTTCTCCCGCGCAGGTATGAATCAACCATGGATTTTTCATAACAAATTTTATAAATAACCAATGGTCAATCAACTATCGCACTTTGACCATATACATTATATAAGTATATATTAACTATATACATATGTCTGTATAAACTTCATAAGTTTGTGTATTTTTACGTATATTTAGTCTGTCTGGCTCCACGAAGGATGTAACTCCTATTCGAAGCGTTATATTTAACAAAAAAGGTTCGTGCTAAGTTCCGTTTATATATTATTATACATTAATCATGTAACCGATGGTCAGTTACAGTCTAGCCTAGTATTATATACAATACAATAAATAAATATGTATGGACAAATCACACAGATTGAGCTAGCCCCAAAGTAAGTTCGAGACTTGTGTTATGGGATACTTACTCAGCGATACTTTATTTTATAACAAATACATATATAGATAAACATCCCAGGATAATCTGAAAAAGATCATTTCTAATGGTACCAATCTCATTAGTAACATAACACACTATTGTGTTTTATGTATTCGCGTATTATCTATGTACTTATTAATTTGTGAGATTATATGAAGAGCATTCATCATCATTTCAGCCGCATAACGTCCACTGCTGGCCATAGGCCTCTCCCGAAGATTTACAACCGATCAAGAGCGGCCTGCATCCAGCGCTTTCCTGCGACCTTGGTCAGGTCGTCTGACCACCTTGTGGGTGGGTGTCCTACGTTTCGCTTGCCAGTACGTGGTCGCCATTCGAGAACCTTTTTGCCCCATCGGTTCTTCGCGCTATTTGTCCTGCCCATTGCCACTTCAACGAACTAATCCGCTGGGCTATGTTAGTGACTTTTGTTCTGTTGTAATCCTAACAAAAGTAAACTAAACAGCTCACAAAAAAACTCACATAATCAGAATATCCCATACACGATAGTCAATTTGGGCAAAGTAACACACTGGCAAAATTGGGTCAGCCTACTTAGATAACAGTATTTAGGGCCGCAATCTATGTACATATCGCATTGCGTAACGTACTCTCTGTATATGTGCTACATACTATCAAAGTGACGTAAGACTCGGTTAATCAAACTGATAAGTTTTCATTTCCAACATCACGTCGAAGTTAATTGGATTAAGTTTTTAAAAAATTTACAAACTTTTCAAAATACTTATTAAGACAAAAGAAAAAAGCCCAAACTCGATGGACTATCTGAATTCCATCGACCACTCTCCGACTCCTTGATCAGGCCCTTGACATCGTCTACCATAAAGTGCATGTCAAGACAAATCAAAAGAGTCCTACTCAATGAGGTTATGTTGTTTTATAATTGAGTTCCATCAAATATTTATCGGCTCCATCATCAGGACAGCTCATTGACTCCATAATGTTGTATTGCCATCTAAGCGCACGGTAGTGCGAAGGCCAAGTTCCAGCAACAGGCCGCGCGCATGCCATGCACTATTTACACGTTTACACGATTTACACGAACCGTTTCGATCCACTTTTGAGCCCCCTGTAACTCAGTGCCTATTGCAAGTACAGAGATAAAATTGGAACTACGTAATCATATACTAGTACTTAAGCAGTATGTCAAATTTCATAGATATAGCTTCGGTAAATCCTGAAATATGACCCTGTGAAAATAGCTAATTTTGGCACTGACTGACTGACTCACTTACCGGTAATCAAAACCTCTAGGCCACTTCTAATTGTCCGCGTCCTAAGTAGGCCCTTCTGGCACCGTAGCTTTGGCCTTTCCGGCAAAATATGAATATTGCAGCACCCCAAAATTTGCCATAATCCCTAGCGCGCCCAAAGCCGAGGTTTCCCCCTTGGGAGCCCTTTGCGCTGCTGCTAGTAGTATAAAAATATAGGAAGCCGGGCCTCTGGCCCGCTCCTCAAACCTTGTCCGGGTGAAGTAGGAAATGCCGTCCGAGGCAACGTATGTCTGTAAATAAAAAAAAATAAAAAATGAAAATTAATGGGCGTTTCTTAATACACTTACGACGTTTTGATATCTTATAAAAAGATAAAATAGGTACGATTTCTTGAAAAAAAGTATTGAAATCCCACCAAAAACATACCTGTTAAAAAGGGGGCCAAGTTCCTATCGGCTAATTGTTCGCCTAAAAAAGGGTTGAAATCCAATCCAATGCCAAGTTTAATTGCATTTTAAAAAATATCTAAAATTATAATACTTCTAAATTTGAACTTGGCAGGTTCTCGTGCTGTACGTAACACTTTTGATACACCTGCAACATTTCTATCATCATCATAATTTTAGCCGCACAACGTCCACTGCTGGACATAGGCCTCTCCCAAGGATTTCCAAAACGACCGATCAAGAGCGGCCTGCATCCAGCGCTTTCCAGCGACCATGGTCAGGTCGTCTGACCACCTTGTGGATGGGTGTCCTACGCTTCGCTTGCCAGTACGCGGTCGCCATTCGACATTTCTATAAAAAAAGTTATTAAAAATAGATAAAAACGTCCTCCTCCCATAATAACCCCATAACAACCTCCCATAATAAATCCGTTTGGCTGAGCTCTGATTTGTATAGAAAGCCGAATTATTAAAAAAAACACTGTATTTGCACTAAGAGTTTGGTGGCCTGGCGGGAGTGCGCATTACTAACGCGTTCGCAAGTAAAACGAAACCGGGCGTGGCCCCCCTCAACCTCCTCCGTGCTTTGGAAGGTACGTATAAGCCGTTGGTCCCGGCTGTCAAAATTGTATGGCGGTCGTAAAGCTATGTCAGATGCCTTTAGGCAGCCTGAAAAATCTGACAGCAGTGTTGGCTACTTACAAAATGAAAAACAAACAAACTGTTACTTCCTTATTTACTTTTAGTATCTTTGTTTATCAAAAAACACGATAAAATTTTGTCTGTAGGAAAATTTATATTGTTATGTACGCAAAACAGCTAAAAATAGACACTGATTAAGTTATCCCACAATCTTGGTGACTGCAGCAAAAAAACACTTTGATTACTCATGCATGCCACGGCACACAAATTCGTAATTATATTTTTTTTTTCATATTACTTTATATATTTTGAAAGAAAGCCAGAAAAATACTTTTTTCAAACATACACTTAATTTGCTTTATTTACCAGCTAAATACTAGTGGCTCTATGAGCTGAGACCTCGCGAGTCACCCCGATTCGTTAAATTTTATCGGATAAAAAAGTTTTTCAGACAAAAAGATAATAAGGCAAACAAAAAAGATCTATGACATTTTCGAAATGGCTGAAATATTACTTTTAAAGTTTTCAACCCAATATTTCCACCATTTAGAAAATATTTGAAAAACTGTCAAAATTAAAACCAAAAAATTCTATGTAGTTTTGGAACATTCTCACAAAATTTCACAAGAATCGGTTGAAAAATGCGACTTGTAGGCGGGAACAGCCGGACAAACTGAAAGCGGGATAAACCCAAATATTAAGTAGTATAACTATATGGACAAACCCATATATTTTTTTCGAATCCAATTAGTTATATTAAGCAGTACAGCATTTTTTTTGTCGAGTCTGTTATGTTTTATAACTAAAAGTATAACTGGATACCCAAGCATTTTGGCCAATCTCGAAACTGTGACGCTTCTCTCGCTCAATAAATAAGAGACTTTAAAATGCCAATTTATAAAACTGTCTCATTTATACGCTATAAAAAGTTGTATTAAGTATTAACATTATTTGTTAAAAAAAAGTGTGGTTTGATCATATATTATAACAATAGTTGATACTTAAACATCAAATCACGTGCTAATAACCAAATAAATACATGTCAATACCTAATATACTTGTGCATAAAACTGTCGTGACAAACAATAAAGAAAAGTATAATTTATTACACACTTTATAGAAAACTCTCAATTTTTGAATGAAATCATATATTATTATAACATATTTTAAATATATATTTCATGTTATGGTGACAACTATATGTCATCGTCGACATAATGAAGGAACTCATAAATTAAGAAGTTTCTAGCAAGAACATTAAAAATAATAGGTTATAAGTCTTTTTATATTGTTTTACAATAGATCATCCTTGTGTTGATAGCTTTATAGCTATCTTTATGTCATCAATATTGAAATATATGATTTAGTTCATGAATTAAGAGGTTTCTAGCAAGTTTTCCAAACTATTGTTATAATGTTTCGACCTGACAGCTTTATTTGGTAAGTTTATATAATAAATTTGTCACTTATAGTGGCAGTACGTTATTGGTAATGAACATGTGGCATCTGAAATGAATGAAGGAGGATCGTGGCGTCAAGGAAATATATACGGGAAAGGTATCAGGCCGGAAGCCAGTAGGTGGACCCAGATATCGCTGGAGCAATACGGTGCAGGCTGATCTGCGGGAGATGGAAGTTATCAACTGGCAAGATATCGCTCAAAACTGAAAATTGTGGCGCTCTTTAGCTCCACTTCGGGTAGCTTGTTTTTTTTTTCGTATGTGTAAGGTGGCCAACACTGGTGTCAGATTTTTTAGGCTGCCTTAGGCATCTGACATAACTTGACGACTGCCGTACAATGATGACAGCCGGAACCAACGGCTTATACGTGCCTTCCGAAGCGCGGAGGAGCTCGAGAAATTTTTATTATTTTATATTTAGCAGAGTTAGAAAGTAAAGTATAAAATGTTGTGGTGACAGCCACGTAATTATAATATTATAATCACATGTAAAGTAGGTACCAACTATTGCGCAATTTTTGTTATAATTCTTGTTGTCGTAAACAGCGACTAACATTTTTACCTCGCCACATTTCTCATGATCAATAAAATCAATAATATAATCAATAGATTGTATGGTAGGTACTTTCCCACTGTAAAGTACATAAATTATCGCTGCGTTTACAATGGACAACGTAAAATATAGGTGCTAGCATAAAGAAAATATTTTTCTAAATTAAACATCGGCTTGAACACTAAGCTACACAACCGATTTTGATAAAAATTCTATGGAATTACCTGACCAATATCCCCTTTTAAAACAAAAAAAAATTCTAATTTGGTCTAGGCGACTTCGGATAATCGGAGAAATACCTTTTTGGAAGTCGGTTAAAATTAGGTGATCTACCTCAAAAGGAACTGCAAAGGCCTAATTACTGAAAAAAACATTTAAATTTAAGATGTTTTTCTTCTTACCTTTTTATTGCGCTAGCAAATTATAATATATAAAAATATATAACTACCTATTTCTCACCATACTCATAAACAATATAGATGGGTGATTCCTTCGACAACTCCGAAAAAACTTATGTTAAAATATTAAAACGTGTATTGTTCTTGTAAATAAAGTATGTATTTTATGAAAAACCGGACTTATCCAATTGATGAGTTATAGAAAAAACATACATACTATAACATCTTTATCCGGGGCAGATAGAGCTCAGGGCCGCAAGACTCAAAGGCCACTTTGCGTGATGATGGGCGAGAAGGTGGAAAAATAGCAAAGAGCTTTATTAGTGAGATAGGCCGTCGCTTGAAGGACCGAGGATATGACCACCGCTCCGGATGGTATTTGGTTCAAAGGATATCCATCATTTGTGTGTCATCCACCAGTAGCATTTTAGATTAGTAATAATAATTTTAGTTTTTGACTTACAAAGTACTTATCTGATTGATGTATGTTTATTTGGTGTCTTTTCAATTAAATTGTTCATTGTAGATCAATAAAGATGCTATTATTGGTTTAAAACAAAAAAAAAGGTGGAAAAAGGAATCAAAATAGTGATGACTTCAGTCTTGGCGGCTAACCATGATTCGCATTATCGCCCTTGCTTAGCTTGTATTATCTGAAGTGCTATTTTTGAAACGCGGAGCTACCTAAACCAGGCCTGCCTCACTCCCCGATTAGGTATCGAAAATTTACCTACATTATTACTATGCGCGCAGCGACCAATTCGAAGGGGAAAACTCGGTTACATGAATCATTTGTCCAGAGTAATAAGAACTAAATTGGCTTGCAATGGATGTCTAAGTATCTAAACAAAGAGGTAAGGAGTTCTGACGCGAGCTAAATTAAACCATAGCGCTAACCACATTAAGTAGATATTTCTTTTCTGAATAAAACTTCTGTACGCGGGTACTAGTACTTATTCTGTGCCTAAAACGAATGGTTTTTCCATACAAAAAAATCATTCGTTCAGTGACTTCGCGTTTGAAAAATTACACCACTGCGCGGGGAGATATCAGCTGGTACATTCTAAGTTTTTTTTTTTTTTTCTCCCAGACTAATATGGAAGAACCGATAAAGTAGTGTATTTCGAATGATTTATCTAAACATTCACAAAAGGATATTTTAATTTTGATCTCCGTTTTCAAAAAGTTATTTATTTCTATTAAAACAATAGATAGCTTTAATTCTTAGGAAATTCTTACTTCCGAATGAGTTAATTTCGGCGATTCTTCTCAGCAGTGGTCGTTACGAAGCGCTGGTATCGGTAGCTTTTCTAACAATAAAACACTTATTGTAAATTATACTTATTAACGTGTAAAAGTGCCTGTAAAGTGCATGTAAAAACAAATGTATATTCAGTATTTCTGAATATAAATTTGTTTTTTTTTATTAATTTTATTTCCTTATCCTTACTTCTTTACTAATATATAAATGCGAAAGTAACTCTGTTTGTCTGTCTGTCTGTCACGCTTCAACCACTAAATCGATTTAGATGAAATTTTGTATGGATATACTTTGAGACCCGGGGAAGAACATAGGATAGTTTCCATTCCTAAATTCCCACGGGGAGCAGAACCCGCGGGCTTAGCTAGTTACAATATAAATGCGTACAAGCATTATCACAGCAGTGCTAGTATGTCTATTTTCTTGTCTATGTTTACAACTAGGTATAAGTTCTATGACTATATCCTAGTCGTTACGCAACGACCTTGGCAGTTACGTAACCTCACGTGTTCGACGCACGTGGGCGCCGCACGCGACCATTTCATTGTGATTTTATGTTTTGTTTTTCATACCTTTTGTGCAGTTTTGGCAGTTTATGTTCTTGTTATACTTATATATTAAACTATAGTATTGTCTTCATGTATTTACTTGTTGAAAAAATTTATTGTGCGTCAGAAAATGTTACATGAATCTCTTCCAGTCAACCGGCGAATAATATGTATTCGCCGGTTGACTGGAAGAGATTCCTTTATGGGATAAGTCCGCCGTTGTCAATTTACTCTTTATGTTGTTATTTTATATAATTGTGTGTTTTCATAGTACAATAGAGTTATTACGAACAAACAAACAAATACAGATGTGGACATCGACATAATATATCTAGACCAGCTGACTTTAATAACGGCCATGTCTTTTTTTGGTAATTGACAATTATCGCGCTCCAGCGCTAAGTTCACTTTTAAGTCGTCCTTCAAAAGTACAGCGCTAGATTCACTAATTGTCATTCTCACTCATTCAATCGATTGACAGCTAGATGTCATAGACTAAAGCATTCATTTCATTCATTATGGCGGCGGGGATTTTGCAATCCGTATTTTAATTTTCAGATAATGAAATGTAGTCCCTTGCTGAGGGAAAATTAATCCCTTATATTTTGCCTTGTTCTTTGAGTTATTAAAGCAGTATCTTAACACACACCAAGGCTTTTTTGATTATGTTGACAGTGTTTTCTTTTATCAACTATGGAGTGTACTTGGCGCGTGAATGCTAGCAAGCGACTAATGTGAGGTGAACAGTAATAGCATATGATGAACGGAACACAACTGTGATATATGGCGTCTACTCTAGTACGTAAGTACATAATAGCTCGTTGGATGTGGACAAAAATTTTTTGGCTCATTAGGTAGGTTGTTAAAAAGTATGGTACATACGTATTTTTTCTTTTCTCTGATTTTGCCAATAAAGACGAAGATACAGCGCATTTAAATTAAGGGTAACGTCACGAACAAGTATTTTCACCAGGAGGTGACGTACCTCAATCTTCCTTAGATTATTCAAGCTGCCTTAAGGCATCTGACGACTTTAATATCATATTGACAGCCGGGACAATTTCTTTTATTTTCTTATTTTTTGTATTTTCCCCGTTTACTCGAAGACGCCTAGACCAATTTGGAAAATTGTTTTTTGTATAAAAGTGCATGCTTCCAAGGTAGTCAGTCCCATATAAACGTTATAAAAATCGGTTGCGTAGTTTGGCGTTGAAATCTTTTTTAAGGTTTTTTTTATATCTTGTCTAAACAATGATTAGTCGTATATTTCAAAAAAAGGTTTTAATCGGAGAATTAAATTATTAAGATGTAACTTCAACATACATGAAGTAGGTGATATGTGAAGCGAAAGAGGTCCGTCTGAATCGTAGCAAGTGGAAGTCCATAGTCTCGGCCTACCCCTGTGAGAAATAGGCGTGATAATGTGTTACAAACGAAAAGGTATAAGAAAATGTGGGAGATAAAAGACAAATACTACAAATTACAAAATAAATAAAAATAGAAGACAGAAAATATTCGGTCGTCTACTAAGTCACGATGCATTCTTAAAAATAATAATTGAAGGAAAAGAGGAGTAAGAAAACCAAGAATTTTTTATCAAAGAATTGATTAAAAATTCTTGGTTTTCGAAGGAAAATTAAAAGTGAAAACATAAGGAGATTAAGAACTTAGCGGAAGAAAGAGAGACATGGAAAGCACTTCACTAACAAGAGCCCAGCTCTTAAATACAATATGTAACAAAAATCCTTTCCAATTCTTGTAGGAGCAACTCAGACCTTCAATATGAACAAATTTTGCTATGGAACCAATGTTTGAAACTCGAAAAAAAGTCGACATTTTCATACAAAAGTGTTCGGCCGGCCCGGCAATTTGTATGATAATGTCAATTTTTTCTTCGATATTCAAGCCAATTGCATTATATTACTTGAAACTCGAAGAAAGAATTGACATTATTTTGAACATATGGGACCAATGTCCCATAGGAACAGTTGTTCATATTGACGGTCTGAGTTGCTCCTACATATCTACAGTATATAGGAGCATCTCAGACCGTCTCAGAACCTCGAATATGTATCTACAGTGCGACTACCATCTTGATGTCACTCGGTAATCATCGGAAATGCATATGTTTGCTTGGAAATCCATTATTGACATCCCCGTCCAAAGAAACCCATACAAACGTGTTTGTATGGGGATTTCTTAATTATATTCCCAACTGCACATGAACTTTGATCGCTGCATCAAAACATGAAAACATTTATAGTGAACTCGTATCAGTGGAGGTGTTGAGGAAATAACATACCGGCTACAAAGTCCTGTGTCCCAGTCAGTGAGTCAGGCTTCCCGTAATCCTGATTGTTTGTGTATGGAAAATAACAACAAAACAAAAACACAAGCTTGCCATCATCACCATCAGCCCTTCATCCGCCCACTGCTGAGTATAGGCCTCCCTTCGTCTACGCCACCAATCTCGGTCCTGTGCTGCTCTCATCCAGGTGCGACCCGCGACTTTGACTATATCGTCAACCCATCTTATTACAGGACGTCCGAAAATCCTTTTTATCCGGCCACCATTCTGTTGGTGCCTTACTCCACCGGCCATCACTCCGGCGTGCCAGATGACCTACCCAGTTCCATTTTCATAACCGTTTTTCCGATATTCCGTACTTTGGTACGTTGTCGGATTACGGTGTTTGGATTGCGGTCCTGCAATCTGATGCCAAGCATTGCACGCTCCATGGCTCTCTGTGTGACTCTCAATTTGTGTACAGTCTTTTTAGCTTATTTGCCAGGCTGCGGTTTACCCTCATAAATTTTGTACGTCTGATTTCCATCAAACATACTCGTAGCTAAGAGCCATCTCAAAAGACAAGGCTTTCGATTAAAAAACAGCATTAAAACTGTCCACAGACAGATGCACACACACGTGGAACTTCTACATCCGTCTTTTTTCATCGAGGGTTAAAATGCAACTGTTTGGAAATTAAAGATTTCACCTTTTTTAACCAACTTCAAAAAAGGAGAATGGTATTAATTCGTCGCGATCTTCTTTTTATGTATGTTCACCGATTATTCAAAGACGCCTGGACCAATTTGGAATATTCTTTTTTTGTTTGAAAGGGCATACTTTTCAACTAGTCCTATATAAATTTTATCAAAATCGGTTGTGTAGTTTGGAATGAAGTCGGTTTAGTTTGAAAATTATTAGAATGCATGTGTGCTTGTTTAATTCATCCTGAAAAGAACTTTAGTCTCAAGCCGGAAGGTAGAAATATGGAGATTTATCTATTAAGTATTTATGGTATTTTCGTAAACATAAATAAATCAATAGATACGGGCAAATTACACAAATTGAGCAAGCTTTAACGTAAGATTTTTTAAACTTGCGTAATGTGATGCTAAAATAAAACAACAATAAATACATATACAGCACATATAAATAAACACCAACACCAAATACAATTTGAAAAAGAGTTATTTGTAATCTGTTACCCAGCTAAGGAAGGATCCAACCGTTCGCTAAGATGAGCAGATCAACGCGGTCCGTTTTACACAAAATATTTTGTTTTTCCCAAACAATTCCGCTAACCACATGAATACCTAAACTATTACAAAACGAATGATAAACACCGATAACATCTGCAGCCGCTGCCAAATGATACACTAGCCACTGAATACCAGTGAAACACGGTTACGGGAAGCCGTGACTCATCCATCAGACACTGGACTTGGCACTCGGTCAGTTTTCCTTAACACCTAAATTGATCTAGATTTTGCTAGAAATCTAAAGCAAGTTCAAGAATGAGGTCACAAGTTTACTTGCAAGGAAAATAAAAAAAAAACCCCGACTTTCAAGCTTCACCACCAATACTTTTAAATGGCTGAGCCGATTTCCATCAAACATAGCTAGGAAACATTTTAATATCTATATTAATTGTGCGGAAAAAACAAATTTTTAAAAAAAAATTTTTTCAGGATAGGTCCATACAAGTCAAGTGAGAAGTCCATTTTTTTTCGAATAACCAATTCAGTGGGGTGTCTTTGAATAGCCTTATAAAAATCTTATATATCTTTTAAAAATATTATGATTTTGTAAACACAATATTTTTGTTACAGTCAAGTGTGTGTGTGTCGTCCCCCCCCCCCTCTATTTGCTAAATGGTATAATTTAAAGCATTAACAGCTATAATTTAACGAAAAACTATCAGAGGTAAGTAGGATTTACAAATTAAAAAGTTATAGGCGATCAACTTATAAAATGTACTCGGAAAAGGAAAATTTTATACAAATTCAATAGATTATTTTTCCGACCCAAATATCGACCAATAGAATTGCACCATTCGACGTCACGTGGTACAACCTACATGGTATTATACTGATTATTTTTCCGACCCAAATATCGACCAATAGAATTGCACCATTCGACGTCACGTGGTACAACCTACATGGTGTACCACGTATGAATGGTAGTTGCTATATATAAAAAACAAAACATAATCCAGTCAAATTAACCACACGTCAAACTGACAGGTTGAATTCAATTGTGAAAATTGGAGATTTTGCATGAAAATGAGTCGATTTGGAGTTTGTTCTCTGTCCACCATCGATAAAAAAGTCAAAGGAAATGTTCCCATTACTACGGAGAAGGCAATTTGTTAACTGTTCATTTCATCTCATGGTGCAATTCTATTGGCCGACATTTGGGACGGAAAAATAATCCCCCGAATACCCCACGAGCTTCAAAATTATCTGGCATTTCCCTCAAGGTTCCCTGCAAACAAATAAAGTCGTCAAGTTTTTCAGGAAAAATCACTCGCGCTTCGCGCTCGTGATTTTTTAACCTGAAAAACTTGACTCCTTCATTTGTTTGCAACGAACCTATCGGGAAATACCCGATAATTTTGAAGCTCTTGTGGTATTATAAGTGAAAATTCGTTTTTAGACGTTTTTAGAAGCATGAACTCAAAGTTGGAATTCGTAACTACGGAACCCTACACTGCACGTGGCCAGACACGCACTTGGCCAATTATTTAAAAGTAGCCCTGTGTATGACATCAAAACTCTTTAGTAGGATTCCAGTGCATAGGCGACCAATAACTGTGTAAATGAGTTTCTTACGGCGTTTCATGTCAGCAATGGTCGTTGCGAACGCTAGATTCGATAATTTTTCTTTAAAATTCTGGCTATATTAATAAACTGTACACAAAATGTATAGGTAATAAACTTAAAGTGCCTGCAAACGCCTTCTTTTTGTTTACGAGATTGCTCTTATCAGTGGAGTTAATAAAGTGGAGATGCCTCCATTCCTCTCTTCTCTCTGCCATTCTTTTAATGTCCTGGTAGGATTCAACTCCTTAGTCCTTTAATTTGTCGAAGAAACTCCATCCTAGGTCTTCCTTTCCTTGTCTCCTTCTTATCTTTCCTTCTACTATTATTCTGATGAGATTGTCATGTCTTATTAGATATCCAATCATCTTCCCTCTTCTATTTAACTACAAAATTTTTTGGCAAAGGCCTAATTACTAAATAAATATTTGATATTGATATTTGATGAATTCAATAACAATTTGAAGTGATTGTTATGAATATGACATTATTCGTCACCGTAGCCTAAAAATAACGACGCGTATAAAATCCGCCGTTTTCACCTTATCTGATAAGAGGCGGTCTGTTGCAAGCCCTGCGCAATATGTTGATTTGCTCCACAAAACTTGATATGTGGTAACTGGTACATACCTATACAAATTGACCTTACTGATACAATAATCTTATGTTTTATTTAGGATTTTAAGCATTTAAGTAGGATGCAGCAAATTACTTCATCTAGGTATACAATGTGTATTTTTTATACTTGATCAAACGAAGTGTGCGGATATTAGACGAAATATTATCGATAAAAAATGAGAAAAAAAGACATCGTTATGTTAGTCATTTAAAAAATCCAGGCACTTTAATTTTTTCATTAATTATTTTTTAACTAATTTCCTGTTCGGTATTGTTATCTAATATCTTTTTTTATTTTCTTACCTTCTTAAACTTTGTAGTTTTCAAATGAGACCACTTTGAAGAAAATACGCCGTTTACTTAAAGAGAAAAAAAAAATCGAAACACGATTTTATAAAAAAAAAAATTAAGTGTTAATAACGATTTTTTTTCCCCGGTTTTTTATTGATAATATTTCGTCTAATATCTGCACATTTCGTTTGATCAAGTATAAAAAATACGCATTGTATAGTATTTAAGAGCTATGTATGCTCTGATCGGTGGAGTATGTATTTGTGTTACTTTTTTTTTACCATTTTAGTCTCTCGTCTGCCAGTACTGTACTTCCCCTTTATTTGCTTCATGTAAAGTCTATGCCTCGGTCTTCCTAGTTCTCTTTTCCCTTCTATCTTCCCTTCAATGACATTTTTTTATAAAACCGCCGTGTCGTTTCATATGACCTAACATCTTTCCTCGTCTATTTATAAATTACTCACTCAATGTTATTTACAGCCTATATTAATGTACTGCCGGGCTAAATAAGGAGAATATCTCGCTCTCACAAATAAAGCGACACTGGACATGGTCCGCACTTGGATGAGTGACCACGAGCGGCATAAAAATTAGGTACTCGAGCTCCTCCGTGCTTCGGAAGGTACAGTCAAGTAACAAGATACCTGACCAAGCCCTCTACTTATATCTTGGTCCCAGCTATCATTATCATTGTATGGCAGTCGTCAAGCCATGCAGATGCCTTTAGGCAGCTTGAAAAATTGATACTAGTGTTGGCCACTTTTGCACACGTCTTGTAAAGCAAGCAGAAGATTTGCCCATAATTACTTTGCTTGGCAGACAGGTTAATGTTCATAATAGATGGTATAAAGTCTTTGCACGGAGGAAATGAGCTTTTAAAATAAATTATTTAAAAGGAAACGAAGATATCATTTAAAATTTTGTCTTGAGTTAGCCCTATAGATTCTTCACCCATCTAAAAACGACCACTTTTGGCAAATATGCGTAGAAACACTTCACATTCTTACTTTAACTATACAGTATTTCATAAAATAGTTTGCAGGGTTATCTAAGTGTCTTACTAAAAAGAAAATTTTAAATCATATATCTCCGTTTCCTTTCAAATGAGGGCAACACTGGACCCCAAAAAATTCATCCAAGTGTGTTAACGTTATGTATGTACGAGTAACTGCCCGTATTTTGTACTATAGTCGCTTCTTACGATACTTGTGAGAGAAGAGAGGTGGTGTCAAATCGAAACAAACAAATAAGTCTGGTGTAAGGATCAAGCTGTTGACTACCTAGTTTTTTTTACGATGCCTTATCAAAAAAGTTTCGTTTTTAGGGTTCCGTACCCAAAGGGTAAAAACGGGACCCTATTACTAAGATTCCGCTGTCCGTCCATGCGTCTGTCTGTCTTATACCAGGCTATATCAATATCATATCATGTAGAAAGTACGTGATGTGAAAATTAGTTTTTTTTTTCTTTTTCTTTGCTTTTGCCAGTTTAGTTCTCTACTATACATATAAAGTTAGTCTCATAGATTAACAAAACATCCTTCCCTAAATAAGAAACACTATATTTTCTTAGACCTTCTATTAAAGGCGGTTGATTTATCTCTACCTAAACTGTTTCCCAAAACTGTCATGCACAATACCCATAAATAAAATTAATTAAATTTCCCAAAACTAAATTTAAATGAAATCAAGTCCTAACACGCCCAAAATTAAAAAAAAATCTAATCTCTAACATCCTGGACAAACAAAGGAAATATTATGACATTTTTATCGGTTATACCGATTTTTCCACTGATATGGATATCGGTTTATCGGCCGATTCATACTGATACGTTGAGGTCGAAAAATACGCTTATCTCGCAGGTGTCTTTAACCTGCCCGAATATTCGGCTTACACAATTACTGTTGAATACAAGAATTATCTTCGTTTGTTTTTTTTTTAGTTCATTTATTTTCTCCAAATAACAAAGTACATTTTTATGCCATTCAAAAACCACGTAGGTTTGACCGGAGAGCATACGTCGTTCAATCTTATATAACGTTAGTTCTTACATATATTAATTATGAGCTAATATCTAAAGATGTTTGTAGATAATAATATACTTATAACAAACTGTTCTACAAAATAGCTACTTACTTTGTTTATGGCAATTTGTAATTCAACCAATTCTTTATGATGGGTGGTTTATTTTAATCAAAAACGTATATTTGACATAGCGCGGTCTTCGGTATCCTTGGAAGACCAAACCATTGACAAGCGTAATTATCTTTTAATATTTTTTTTAAACCGAAAACTGACTTAACCTCCGAATTTTACACTATTTTGATAAAAAATTATATGAGACCATTTGACAAGTATACACTTTCAAACTACAAAAAAATTCCAAATTGGTCCAGAAAGGCTTGGTAGCCTTTCTGGACCGATTTGGATTTTTTTTTACCTACACTTATAAAACCATTCAGAAACAAGGCAGTTGAGGTGCAGTTCCTAAGCAGGTCAAAAGCAGCTCAACTTTAAATCCTACCATTACGTTCATAATGCTGAACGTTTTTTGAATGGTTATTCCTGAATGGTGAACTGTTTGTTGTCTCTGGCTTGTTTTGGTGATGAGACTGCGAAGACGTTCAAATCCTTGACAAAAAAATATTATTTTTACTGGTTTAAAATATTTACGTTAAACAAAATTATTTCTATTATTTTAATTTAAATATCTGAAAGTTAGTATTATTTACTTTGTTTTCATTTGAATATGTACATAAATTAATTCTGAAATTGCCCATTCATTAAACATGGCTAAAATTTTAATGAGTGGTGAATGAAAAGGACATTAGGAAAGGATAAGTTGATTAGCCAAATATAAGTAGGCTTGATAGAACTAGCCAAGTCAAATGTTAAGATTCTTATAAATAAAATTCAACATTCTCAAAGAACTTGGTGGCCATTTAGATCTCAATTCTTTATTCCGGATTTTGAATTTGGCTCTCATTTTCACATTTATGTTTTGGTAGGATATCATCACTTTTTGCGCATCAGTATCAGAAAGAATAAAAGCTAGCTCTTACAATTTTGTTGGGCACTTTACCTTATAAAATTAATTAATTAATTAAAAAATAATCAAATTCACGAAAATCCCTGTTTTTTAATTTTTCCTATGTATACGCGTAAGATGCCAAATACCAACTTTCCTGGTCATATGGAAGTAGGTTACCCTTTTTTGAAAAATAATCAAATCTAAATTCACTGTTTTTTGATTTTTTTTCTTTGTATACGTTTAATGGTCTACCTAGATGCCAAATATCAACTTTCCAGGTCATATAGAAGTAGGTTAATTTTTTTGAAGAATAATCAAATCTTGAAATTTGCTGTTTTTTTTTTATTTTTTCCTATATAAACGCGTAATAGTCTAACTAGATGCTAAATATTAACTTTCGAGATCATATGGGAGTAGGTTACCTTTTTGATGATGGATAAATGGTCAATCACATTTTTCAGTTTTTTTAAACGTTATTATATCAATAACTGTTTGAGCTACATTATTGAAATTTTGGATTCGGGATAGGTTTTAATGAATGTGCAAAATTTCATGTATTTAGGTGAAATAGGTTTCGAGTTGTGAAGGGGTCAAAAGTAGCTCGAAATGTTTTTTGTAAATATAGACACGGCTGTTGCGTCGCCAGTTCCTTTTTTTTACTTGGCTCTGACACACTGCCGCGTGTCTTGATATATTTGACTATTACTTGAATTCACTTTACTTTCATCCTAGATTTTAAAATCTTTTTAACTAAAAATTGTGTCTTATAGAGTCAAAAGTTTACGGTTAGGTTTTTTACTTTTCGTGTATGTAAGTGGGCAACGCGAGTGTCAAATTTTTCAAGCTTTATCGTAACCAAAGGTTAGGTTTTATCACAAGGATTTATCCATAAATTGTTTGAAATTTAGTTGGTAATATTTTTAGTATCAGTTGTGGGGCTAAAGTAAGGTTAAAATAAAAAAAATGGCTCTAAAGGACTTCGTATCTAAGTATCGCATCGATCGTAAAATAATAATAAAAAGCCGAAAAATAACATATCAAATGACACCGACTTTTACGTAAGTACCTAAACATTGTTATTAACCGAAAACAGAATAATTTCGTGACGGATTGTTATTTACCCATCTTCAATTCTACCTACATCTGTCTGGGAAACATGTTTTCACTTTGGGACGCATCATAAGTTGTTTTGGAGTTACATGATATCTACCAGGGCACTTAATTTTACAGTATTTTTATCAATCAACAGAGATACGTCACTATCCATACATGTGACGTCACGTACGTCCCTCAATTCAACAGCGAAAGTAGATGAGTCACGAAAATAATTGTATAAGAAGACATTTTACGCGGAAACATTCGAACAATCTAGTTTGATTCATCAAAAACTTCCGATTCTAGCATGAGTCATCACACACGTTGGCGCCAAATTCTCACTACACGCCATTTTGTTTTTCCAAACCAATGTCAATGACGCAGATAATAATGTTAAACCGCCTTATGTAATATGTTAAAAACTGTATTTATTATATAATATTATACTAACAACACGTTTTTCTATTTAATTAAACTCTTCAATTAGATCTGAGAGGCGTAGTCTTTAAATATTCTGTAGGTTTTTATTTTAGTTACATCATATTCTTTAACATAAACAGGTTATTTCACGGCTTATAAATAAAAAAAAAAACCAGTGTGATTCTAAGAAATTAAGTTATTAGGTGGCAAATTTTTATAGCAAGAAGGCATGATATGAATAATCAAATATACTTATCAAAAAGATTGTACCTATTATTATAAGTGTTACATTGACTTGATTAAAATTTCGTTCTTTAACACGTGTTCGCAAACAATAAAATATTTATCATTTTAATCAATCTTACGCAATAAGACTGTCTTTATGAATAAACTAGCCCACATAATTTGTAATTTTTGACGACCTCCGTGGCGTAGTGGTCACCATGCTAATCCGCCACCCAAAGGTCCCTGGTTCGATCCCTGGTCAGGGCAAGTTGGAAAATGGCCTTTTTCAAATTGTCCTAGGTCTTGGATGTTTATCTATATATGTATTTGTTATAAAATATAGTATCGTTGAGTTAATATCGCATATCACAAGTCTCGAACTTACTTTGGGTCTCAATTAGTGTTATTTGTCCCTATATATTTATTTATATTTATTTATTTACCTATCACCTTCCGTACTTAGTTACTTTCTCATTGTGAAATGGTGTTATTTTCATCAAAAATTAAAAAAAATATATATATTCTAAACTCATTGCTACGCTACAATACTATTTACAAATAAAAACAGGCTAAGTGCGAGTCGTATTGGCGTACGTAGGGCCCCGTACCATTTTCTATAAAAAAACACACACGATTGTTGAATGACCCTGCTTAAATATTTATTTTATTCTGTTTTTAGTATTTATTGCTACAGCGGCAACAGCAATACATGATTATACATCATCGTCATCATCCGAGCGTATTCCCGGTTGCATCCTCAGCAGTAACGCTTCAGAGCCCGGGGTCCGCTACCTAACCAAGGAGATTTGACGAGGTTTCTGGTATTTACACAGAGCGACTGCCGTCTGACCTCCACAACCCAAAGGGCAAACCAGGTACCAATCCTTGGATAGTTTGATGGTCAAACGCTAGGTGGCATTCGGGACCCACAGTTTTACGTGCCTTCCGAAACATGGAATTATCTTTCTTTTCGGATAATCAGGTGATTCAAGCCTGCAATATCCTATCCAGACTGGAAATAACTTTTCACAAAGTATGCTTCCCAGTGGGAATCGAACCCATGACCTCCGGGTTACAAGGCGAACGCCTTGACCACTGGACCACGGAGGCAGTCATATCAATACATGATATACATCATCAGTGAAAATTTCAACTGTCTAGCTAACACGGTTCATGAGATACAGCCTGGTGACAGACGGACGGAAAGCGGAGTCTTAGTAATAGGGTCCCGTTTTTACCCTTTGGGTACGGAACCCTATTAATACCGCGTAGTTCTTTACTCTGAAGCAACGTGCCCAGAAGGTTGGCATTATTGCCACGTTGGATGGCAATGCTTATCTTCTGACCTAGATAGACCAGTATTCTGGTCACAGGAAAC
Source organism: Acrobasis suavella (assembly GCA_943193695.1). NCBI lineage: Eukaryota > Metazoa > Arthropoda > Insecta > Lepidoptera > Pyralidae > Acrobasis > Acrobasis suavella. Next base: position 9,445,565 of record OW971952.1, on the reverse strand, counting down.
TGATCTTAAGATAGCATGTTATTTAGTGTAGGTAAATATATAATATACAGTCCTTACTGTCAAATTTACACATCTCGGCTGGGTTGAGTGGTAGATAAAGCCTAGCTTTAAGTCCGCCTATAACATTTTAGAATTGTAATTAAGTTAAATCAATAAACGCGAAAGTTTGTATGTATGGGGTTTGTTATTATTTCACGCAAAAACGGCTGTATAAATTGGAATGAAATTCGGCATGTAGACAGCTTATTACATAGATTAACACATACGATACTTTTTATCCCGGGAAAATTTGAGGTTCCCGTGGGATTGTCAAAAATGTTCCACGCGGGCAACGCCGCGGGCGTCAGCTAGTATATACGTAAATGAACTGACTGGCTGACATATTCATTGCTGATCGATCACTGGACAGCTGAAACCGCATCAGAAGCATGAAATTCTGTGAAAATGTTCCTTAAATTACGTTAGTGTGCACTAAGAAAGGATTCTTAAAAATTCATCCCATAAGGGGTTAAATGGGGGTTGAAAGTTTGTATGAAAAACTCGGCTAATGTTGAATTTAAAAATTTTAAAAATTACTTAGGGGATGAATAGGGGGTAAAACTTTGTATGAAACTTAGCTAAAAATGGCTTAAACAGCGAAAAAATGTAAGGATTGTCAGAAATTTGTCTACGCAGGCCAAGGTCGTTAGGCTTCAGCTAGTATCCTGTATATGGCCCGTATGGTATTAATAAACTACCTATATTATGACTTGTGGTACGAAAATCCCAGGAATAATATTATTTCCACATAAATTCCATGAAAACGTTTGCCTTATCAAAACATAATATTTCTGTTATCGCACATACTAATGCAATACCTATGCACTTGAACAAGGTGACGTTTTAACCACCAGCAAAACTTAAGGAAAATGGCCTTTTTCGAGTTGTCCTGGGTCTTGGGTGTTTATCTATATATGTATTTGTCATAAAATATGGTATCGTTGAGTAAGTATCCCATAACATAAGTCTCGAACTTACTTTGGGGCTTGCTCAATCAGTGTAATTTGTCCCTATACAATGTCCTTTTTAATTAAGTACAAATATTTTAAAGGGCGATTCAGTCTATCATTTTGAACAACTTTTCTCAATAAATGTAAACAGAAATACGAAAAAAAATTTTAGGTTCTCATACAAATCGAAGAAGTCACACAAAAATGCAAAAAAAAATTGCGTATTTCGATAAACATTTATTAGGAAAAGTTGTTCAAAATGATGGACTAAATCACCCCTTAAAATATTTGTACTTAATTAAAAAGGACATTGAATAGGGACAAATAACACTGATTGAGCAAGCCCCAAAGTAAGTTCGAGACTTATGTTATGGGATACTTACTCAACGATACCATATTTTATGACAAATACATATATGGATAAACATCCAAGACCCAGGACAACTCGAAAAAGGCCATTTTCCAACTTGCCCTGACCGGTGATCGAACGCGGAACCTCTGGGTGGTGGACTAGCATGGTAACCACTACGCCACGGAGGTCGCCAAAAAATGAACTAAAACTTTCGCCTTCCAAATCAGTGCTCTGCTAAATGGATTTTGTATAAGAGGAGGAGTTTTAACGATATATAATAATAATTCGGTCAAGGATACTTTTTATGGGACCCATCAATATAAATAACATTTTCTTCTTTTTTCTCACCTTATTCAGGCCCGTGTCACTCATCGTACAGGCATCGATATACCTACATTATTACTATGCGCGCGGCGACCATTTCAAAGGGGAAAATTCAGTTACATAAATCGTTTGTCCAGAGTAATAAGAATGAAATTGGCTTGCAATGGAAGTCTAGGTATCTAAACGAAGACGCGAGCTAAATTAAACCATAGCGCTTACCACATTGAGAAGATATTTCTTTGAATTTTTTTTTCTAAGTAAGACTTCTGTACGTGAGTATGTAATTAATTATGTGCCTTATTCCACTCTACCTGGGGTCAGGACAGCTGTGAGTCTTTTCCTTTCACCTCAATTATCTGTCATTGCATTTGTATCATTATTTTTATTCATATCCTTCTTTAATACTGGTACAAATGATTAAAAACTAGTTACAAAAGTGTTCAAAAAAATTACATTAACATAAATGCCGTCCCAATTATCTAAATGTGAATTATTATTTTTATGATATCCCAGCATTGTTCTCCTAAGATTTTTTTATAGTAACGGGCTGAAATACCCCTTCCATTTATATTATGTGTCAATCACTCAATCCTACTATTATATTACATATATTTATAAAATTACATCCTGAATATTTTAAGGGTACATTAACCTGTAAAAACAATATAACAAAAAGCCAATTAGGCATTATTTTCCTAATTCAATATTGATAATATTGCAGATAACAATATTACAACATAATAAACACGTGTTACAAATCGCAATGTCACCCCTTTGACCTTCGCGTAACAGACTGTTTTAAATTTTACTCGAATAAACAGGAAAAAAATATCCTATTCCTCCCGTTATTTTAGCAACAATTTTCCTATCATGGAAATTTAAAAAAAAAATTAAGAAACAAATATATTAAGTCTATAGTGTATTTCGTAATCAGATTTTATTTTATTGGAATAAACTTGGTAATGACAATAAGCTGTTTATTTAATGAGATGCACAGGTTCATTATATACAAAACTAGATAAAATTTAAATCATCCAAGAATTCTTTAGAAAGTAGGAACGGCATAGCAAGAGGTTTTATATATTTACTGTAAAACATTGTAACGAGTAGTGACTCGCCTTACCACGTATACACCTAAAAAGGTTTTTGTTACTATTGCTTAATATGTCAAGCATGTAATATTTGTGTGATTTAAATAAATAAATAAAAAACCTACAGTAGCGAAACGACGAACAGAGAACATTAAACGTGAGAATGAACCGGGGGAGATACAAGTTGATGGTATTATTTAAATGTGTCTAAATATGATAAAGATAAAAGAAAATATAGTCAATGGACCAGAGCAGTAATGGAGTGGTGGTTAGACAAGGGAACAGACCAGTAGGGAAACCACTAGCCCGGTTGGTCAAATTACATTCCTAGGCTGGCGAGAAAGCAGTGGATAAGACTGGCACAGGTCCACAGAAAATGGCGCGAAGGGAAGACCTGTTCCCAGTATTGAGATGATGAGAAATAAGATAAATAATAAACAAATTCTAATATATATGGACAAATCACACAGATTGAGCTAACCCTAAAGTAAGTTCGAGTCTTGTGTTATAGGATACTAACTCAACGAAACTATATTTTATAACAAATACATATACATAGATAAAAACATCCAAGAAACAGGTCGATCTGAAAACAATCATTTTCCACCTTGACTTGACTTACTTGGGGATCGAACCCGGGACCACTGGTGTGACAGCCTGGCATGATAACCACTAGGCCATAAAGGTCGTCAGAGGCAATAAAGATACCCTTCTTCTGAGTGAGGGGGTGGGAAGCTGAGGTATGGTCTTGGTGGGAGCCCTGATGGTAGTGAGTCGGGGCTGCCTATAAAATTCCAAGTATCCATCTGCTGTGTCAATGGCGGGACACCATCTTAAGCAGAGCCTCAGCCAGTCCGAGCTATCCACGTCCCCGTCGTCCACCCTGGGACCGGCTACAGCCACGCCGCTGCGTGACCGCCATCTAGTGCTGTAGTTGCAAAGGATGCAGGGCAAAGGGCGAGTGTTCTGCGCCTGAAAACAGAACCTCTCACTAGGCAGGATACCCGAACCAAACCGAGTGCGTTTGCGAACTCAGAGGAGGCAGCCCTGCCAGCAAACTAGGACACAGTGGGCTAATCACGTGCTTGCCCGAAAACTACGATTCCTGAAACCAATACAGTAAATATCCGGACCGATCTATTACCAACGACCTTTGGCATGAAAAAACGGACACGAATAAAAAAAAATATGGGTGCGAAACGTAGAAGGTCACCAAAGACATCACGCAGCAAATTCAAGTCTTTATAAATCGCTGTCTTCGACAGATATTAGTTATCTTTTGGCCTGAGTAGATTTCTAATGAACGCTTGTGGCAGCTCTATGGTAAAACACCAATCGATCACCAAATAGCTCAGCGCAAATGGACATGGATCGGCCACACGCTTAGGAGGGATCCCACTCACATTCCCACTCACCAAGGCAGGCACTGGAATGGACTCCTCAGGGCAAGAGGAAGCGTGGTCGACCAAAGCAGACCTGGCGACGGTCGGTAACAGCGGAAATGAAGACAATCGGGTTATCTTGGCCTGAAGTAAAGCGCGTTGCTCAAGACAGAACGAGATGGAGAAGTACTGTAGCGGCCTTCTGCCCCACCCAGGAGACATAGGACAATAAGTAAGTCAAGTCTTCTGAGTAATTTTCCTATCTACTTATTTGCCGGTTGAATATATTCCATTATGGGATAAGTCCGCCACAGTCTATTCAACATTGTTGTCATTGTATTTAATTGTGTGTTTTTACAGTATAATAAAGTTATTACAAACATATACAATATGTAACAAAAACCCTGTCCGATCCTTGACGGAGCAACTCAGACCGTCAATATGAACAACTTTTTTTCGAGTTTCAAGCATTCGTCCCATAGGAAAAGTGGCTCATATTGATGGTCTAAGTTGCTCCTACAAGGATCGGACAGGGTTTTTGTTACATATTGTATACAAACAAGGAAAAAACCGATAGAGCTGCGGGAAAAATTCAAGAAAGAAAGTTCTTTATTGTTAATTTTGCAGTATAAATGGTTATTCCCCGTCATTGCTATCACGATAATAAAATACGTAGTCATCGTCACATCACGTCATTATCACGTAGCGACTGATAAAAACGATTGTGTAATAAATATACTAAACATAGTCATACTTTGTACACGACGCATATAGGTTGGAGAACTTACATACATAAATACTATCACGTATTTATCCCTAACGGAGCAGACGGAGCTCTTTGGGTCTTTCGGCTCTTAGCAGACAGATCCCAAGGCCGCACGACTCAAACGCCACTTTTAGCGTGACGATGAGCGAGAAGGTGGAAATAGGAATCAAAATAGTGATGGGTTGCTAGCCGCATCACCTGTTAAAATTACTAGCATATTCGCCCTCGATTGGCTTCTACTAATCTGCGTAGGAAGGGAAGCAGTTGGGACATTGTTTTTTGTTTTCTCCCAGACTAGCATGGGAGATTGCGTGCATTACAAGCGTGGAGAAACTTTTGGAAGATAGGGCAAAAATGTTCGCAAATAGCTATGGGGGTGGCAGAGTGGAATACGATTTGTCACCACCTCTTTTCTTTCTCACGGGCGTCGGTAAATAGCGACTAAGGGAGTTATAAGTAACAGAGATCTGGATCAACGTCATACGTGCAACGAGTTAATACCATTTACTGTAATCACCAAAAACCGTTTGCCCAGCGTGTAGTTATGGGCAAATCCTTCCTTTATCAGGAGAGTCCACCTCGCAGGTGGTAAAACGACCTGATCAGGGTGGCTGGTAAACTGATGTAGTCCTTTCCTTGATCGTCCATTTTGAAAATACCTCCTAGTGAGAGGCATGTCCTCTTCCATCATCATCATTTCACTACATAACAACAAGGATTTCCAAAATAACCGATCTAGAGCGGCTTGCATCCTGCCTGTAGTCTTTATGTAGCTATAATCATGAACTATTGCAGAAAATCTAGATATCAAATTTGGATTTTCCGGCATTAAGTATATCAGCTAAGTAACGAATCCCTCGAAACACTGATGAAATTGACGATCCCATGATAAAACTTTTCAACAGATGCATTCATGGATCTGTCACTTCATCAGTGCCCGCTTTATAAAATATGGAACCGTTAATGTAAATTAGGTATGATTACCTAAATTACAAGAACAAATTCAAAGATCCAAAGATTCAAATGTTTATTCAGTAATTAGACCTTTACAGGCACTTTTACACGTCAATAAGTATAATTTATGTTACGTGTAAAGTATATTAAAATTTAATTTATTTTTAAAGAAAAGCTACCGATAACGGCTCCATATCGAAGAAAATAGGTACATTTCTCACTTTGCCGTCATTATGAGGGTGGCACAGGGTAGACTTTGTTTTTATCAATATGAAATGCCACTACGTCAAACAATCTAAAAACTGTAATTTTTTCGTCATATCCTCGTATATTTTGAATAACAATTATAGAAATGTCTATACACAGTTAGATAACAAAATACCTACAAACAGAATTACAGACAAATAAAAACATGTCGTATTCTGAGAAGCGCCTATCTGACCATACTTGCGAATTCCTCTTACGTAACCAATTACATAAATATGCCAAAGTATGTTTTAATCTAAACAGTGTAAAGTTTAAAATGCAGTGTAGGAAATTTTGTGGTGAGCCGTTGACAAAAACAGGCATTTCCGGCCTCACAATCTGCACTGCGGTCGAAGTGTTGCATCATAGGAGTAATAGGAACCTATTTATTATTCAATTATGTTTAGTGGACTAATTTGTAAACCTTCACTACGCTTGCTTACTTGTACGCCTGTACTATGCAGCTGATGCTATTAACCTAAAATTTGAATACCTAATATAGTAAACACAGAATTGGGTATTATCCTGGGTCAAAGTTAATTATTTGTGCTATCTATATTATTTTAGAGCTATGTTCTTGTCCGTGGACCATGAATTATCTTCCATTTGTCTCTCTCTTCGCGCTATGTGCCAGATGGCCGATGGGGCAGAAAGGTTCTCGAATGGCGGCCACGTACCGGCAAGCGCAGCGTAGGACACCCACCTGCTAGATGGTCGGATGTCCTGAGCAAGGTTGCAGGGAAGCGCTGGATGCAGGCCGCTTCTGATCAGTCGTTTTGGAACTCATTGGGGGAGGCCTATGTCCAGCAGTGGACTTCCTGTGGCTGATATGATGATGATGATGATGTCTCTCTCGTTCGCCAGCTGTTTTACTTCGCTGTTCACCCAATGTTCACCTTCTCCATTATTTGCTTCATGTAGCTATGCCTGGGTCTTCCTGGTCCTCTTTTCTCTCCTATTTTTCCTTTAATGATGTTTTAGGTACTGTTAAGAAATTGATTTTTTTTTAATCAATTATTTTACGGCTGGATACTAGTCCTTTTGAGCCTATCTTTATATATTCACTTCTTTATTTCTAACCCTAACCCTAGCTATACAATCAAAGGTTGGTGTAGGTCCTTTGATTGCTTCAAGGGAGCTTCTGGCGAAATATCTATACGAGCCCACTGGTTTTCATAGCTGATTGAGTGGCGGACGGTGCCTAAAGACCGCAAATAAATATCACTACAACCGCACTATGAGTGTCCACTTTAAACAATTTACATATTGTCCATGAGCATAAGCATTTGTAACACTAAACTACACCAATTTCATATTATAAATTCCACGAGAATCAATTTAAAGCAAACTCCAACTGAACCCCTTGACTTCCCGCCAAAAACTCCAAAAAATTGAAACGTCACAAAATAATGTCACTTGTCACGAACATATCCATTTTCAACGTGATTTTAGATTTATTATTGCAGAAAAATTGATATAGAGCGCTAGTTGAGTCCAAGATAACTTTTTGTTGACATTGAACTTATTGTATTTTTAACTATTTTTGAAGTACAAGATTCAAAATCTAATTTATATCTTCTCACCATTGACATCAATTGAACTTACTCTTTATTTATGTTAATTATCTTCTTGTACTCGATTTTAAATACTATTATTATTATATAAACTCAAATAATTCCTATAAGTTCGCAACACCCTGCCAGGGTTCATGTACTTACCTACTAACCATCTTCTGTATGAGTGCATGAAAGCGAGTAATAAAGAAATAAAGAAAGTATGACGTCATTAGTCTATATATCATACAAATCCCATAGAAATTGTTTGTCTGTCTGATTTGAATCGTTGGAAAATAGTGAATCAATAATTAAACCCTCTTAGATAGATAAACTAATTGTTAATTTAAAGCAAAAGTACACAAAAAAACAATAAGTAATCGTTTCTAAACAAGCAAGAATATTGACTTTTCAAACCACTCCTCCTTCCCCCCTCTTCCCCACTCCCACTTGTCATGCTTTTTTCCAATTCTATCCCTCACATTAGGTATGACCTAATGTATACACTTCTTGTATACCCCGCCCCCATCACTGTGACAAAATAATAAAATATGGATCAGTGGTCAGTAAATCCAGCATCTGAGGCCTCAAATACTTGGTTTACTGACAAAAACATCAAACCTAGTGTCAATGGGACCAATTTCCAAGTACACCAACCCCTTTCAACAAGGAAAATCGGTTCGACAACAGAAAAGTTGTTGACGAACATATACATAATTCTTGAGTCGCTTAAAAATAGTTCTTTATTGATTTGCATACAAATTAGAGTTCGTTTTTACGTCAATGGCCAATAGCTTACGTGGGTCCGTGTTTTTTACTTTACAGAATGTATTTTTTGTTTTTATTGGGTTGGTGATCCCAAAATATTCTTTGACAATTTTAGGGTACCGTACCATAAGGATAAAAAGGACCCTGAAACTAAGACTCGGCCTGTCTGTCTGGGTGTCTGTCACCAGGCTCAACCTGCATGAACCGTGATAGCCAGACATTTGAAATTTTTACAGATAATGTATTTCTGTTGCCGCTGCTATAAATAAAATAAATATTTATTCATTTATTTTGCACAAAAAATGTGTATAAATGGTGGACTTAACGCCATTTGTTAATTATTTTGCTTATTTAGGTGGGGCTCTCATACAACATAGGTGATTTTTAATAGATAATGGTACGGAACCCTTCGTGCGCGAGTCCGGCTCTCACTTGGCCGGTTGATTTATTCTATATTCGTATTAAAATATAATCGTTTTTTTATTCCCTTCTTGGTCTTTGGTCCGATCAAAAAAGGAAAGGGACTTTTAATTTCAAGTCCAATATTGGACAAATTGGCCTCTCCCATTTGTTCTCATCTCTGTTGGTCCTTTGCTTTTCTTCTACATAACTTCCCATCCACTTTGGTTGTAGCGCCTTTATTGCGCAACATCCAGCAATATCCTTTCCATTTTTACAAGCTTTTATTTAGTTTCACCTGTCCCGTTGTCTGTCTGTTTGTAATCAAATCTTGCAAGTTAAATTTGACCTATTTCCCGGTTTTCGATTGAGCTCCATACGTGTATCACGTGTCAATGCACTAATAAGATGACATGGAGCTGATCTGATATTGAAGCCAGTATTACTTAATTTGTGGTACTTACCTAACAATAAGTATTTTTTTAAATTAACCTATACTGTCCCACTGCTGGGCAAAGGTCTCTCCCATTTTCCTCCACTTTTCTCTATCCAGAGCAGCTTCTGACCAATCACGCTGGAAAGCGTCCAATTCATCCCGCCAACGCTTTCTAGGCCTACCCCTGCGACGCCGACCGTTTTCGGGTATCCACGGAGTTATCCTGTGAGCCCATTTTTCAGGGGACATTCTGCTAACATGACCCGCCCAATCCCACTTCAACTTGGCAGTAATTATTAAAAAATATCTTTTTTAAACAAGTTTTTAACCAAAAAACTAACTTAAAAGTTAAACTGCTCCTCAAGACGATTCAAACGAGCCTAAACTCGATGGGGTTGCGTCGTTTCATAACAGAGCTCCTATGGCCACCTTCCGGCTCCATCATCGAACCAGCTCAATGTAATTATATAATGGCATTGTCAGGCGATATACGCTTGCAAAATTTCAACTCGATCGGAATTTTGAAAGTAGACAAATTTAATTTGCAAGATTTGATTGACGACCTCTATGGCGTAGTGATCACCATGCTAGACTGCCACACAGAGATTCCGGGTTCGATCGCCAGGCAGGGCAAATTGGAGAATGGCCCTTTTCAAACTGTCCTAAGTCTTGGGTGTTTATCTATATATGTATTTGTTATAAAGTATAACTAGCATCGTTTAGTCAGTATCCCTACAACACAAGTCTCGAACTTACTTTGGGGCTAGCTCAATCATTGTAATTTGTCCCTATATACCTCTATTTATTTATTTTATTTTTATTATTTATAAAAGACAGACTGACAATGGGACAGGTGAAAAAGCTTGTAAAAATACCCGATGTGATATTGTCTTTACTTCCTTTTTTTAAAAGGAGATGCTGGTTAATAAATATGTTCACAAAGATCCCCTGGGGCACGCCTTATAAACATAATATTTCTCTTCCTTGTCACTAGATGGCGCTATAGGTATTAATTAAAACATTACAATCTCTTTTAACTATTATTTAAATAAACTAGTACGTACTCTAATGAAATTAATATGACTTATAAGAAATGCAATAAGTATTTTTAAAGCATAACACTTTCTTTGTCACATTTTTCTAGTCGTGTGTGCTGCCATGTCTGTGTGTCTACCCGCAACTTCCAGTTTTGCCTACTTACAAATAGTTTCTATGGCGTTGGGCACCTGTTAAGTTAGTTATTATATTATCTTTGCCTTTGAGATCAGGCCGGAGGATCCTGGTGGACGAACTCCTCGCATCCAGGTGCGACCTGCGACTTGGAATGTCATCAGCACCACCTAAATCAATGAATTCATTGTTTATTTACACAGTCTTGTGCTATAAATAGCGCAATTCTGTCATCGCGTTGTTTGTGTATCGCCGATTACACAGAACAGATAAAAAAATACGAAAGTACCGCCCAATGCGCAGTTGTTATTGTTTTATCTTGTTTATTAAATTGTCCTTCAATAAGTTACATACATAATACAATATCACGTCTTTGTCTTTAACGAGGTAGGCAAAGTCTAGGCCAGTATGATCCGGCTTTTATTTAGTTTCTCCTGTCGTGTTGTCTGACTGTTATTGAAAATCTTGCAAGTTAAATTTGACTCACTTCCCTCCCGGTTTCCGATTGAGCTGGAATTTTGCACGCAAACGTATCACGTGATAATGCAATGTTATGACGACATAGAACTGATCTGATGTTAGTGCCGTAAGGTGGCCATAGGAACTCTGTAATGAAAGGATGCAACCCCCTCGAATTTGGGCTCGTTTGATTCGTCTTAAAAAGCACTTTAAACTTTTAGGTTACTTATTTTAGATAAAAGCTTGTTTTACATATTTTTTACAATATCTTGTTGGTATGAAATTAGGAGTGAAGTTTGAAATAGAATCGAAAATTGAAAATCGTGATGGGTTGCTAAATACGATTTAGATTTGAAATGTGATTTGGATTTTCGCTTGTTCCCTAGAAAGACTTTAAAAATATGCGCTGACAGAGAAGCAACTGGTACATTCTAAGTTTTTTCTTTTTTAAGACTAACATGTGGAGGATCGCCAGTTGATTTTCAAATGAATATTTTGTACTTTCAGATTTTTCTAAAAGTCCTTAACTATTTTTTTTAACCTTACTTATGGGTCTCAAAAGCTCAAGGTTTTTCAACGCGCTATGGAGGGGACTTTGCTGGGTGTTTCTCTACGTGATCTCGCAATCTTACGTGATCGAATCAGAAATGCGGAAATTCGTAGAAGAACTGAACAAAAATTACTGGCATAGCCCAGCGGATTAGCTCGTTGAAAGGGCAGTGGGCGGGACACATAGCGCGACGAACCGACGGCCCATGGGGCAAAAAGGTTCTCGAATGGCGACACGTAGGACATCTACCCACAAGGTTGTCAGAAGACCTGACCAAGGTTGTTGGAAAGCGCTAGATGCAGGTCGCTCTTGATCGGTCATTTTGGAAATCCTTGGGAGAGGCCTATGTTCAGCTCAACGATGAAGTTTTTTTTTCTTATCTTTCATACTGAGCTGGGAGAACAGAAAATTCTCCATCTTCTACTATCTACTGAGAATTCAAGCATCAACATCATGCGTTTTCTGGGTGCTAAGACCAGCATCAAGTATTGAAATATCATCATCATCCGGGCGTATTCCCGGTTGCATCCTCAGCGGTAACGCTTCAGAGCCCGGGGTCCGCAGCCTAACCTAGTCTAAATGACGAGGTTACTGGTTTTTCTGCAGAGCGACTGCCAACTGACCTCCGCAACCCAAAGGGTAGACCAAAACCAATCCTTGTAGGTAAGTATTGTAATATGCGATGAGTTAAACAATGAACTAGAATTTGACAAAAAAACCCATCGAAAAAATATTAAAATAATAAAACCCATGATGAATACGATGATGTCAACATATTGAACCGCAATGAGTTTCCTCTGATAACATTTATTTTAATGATAGAAGTTATACCTAACCTTTTAATTAAAATGAGGTACTTTGCTCATTTTTTCAGCCTCAGTTTCCGGATGCGGTATAAGGTAGGCTAAAAGAACATGACATCGTTGTTTTAACGATATCCTATGTCCTTTTATAAGTAATAATTAAATATAAAGGGACAAATGACACAGATTGAGCTAACCCCAAGGTAAGCTTAAGCTTGTGTTATGGGATACTAACCCAACGATACTGTATTTTATGATAAATACATATATAAATAAACACCCAAGACCCAGGACAATTTAAAAAAGGCCATTTTCCAACTTGCCCTGGCTGGGGATCGAACCCAGAACCTCCGGATTAGCGGACCAATTACGCCACAGAGGTCGTCATTTTATAATGGAAAAATAATTCTTCCATGCTGGTCTGGGAAAAAAGAACTTAAAATGTAAAAGCTGCTTCTTCTCCTGTGCAGATCGTAAAAGCCGATCGAGGGAATGGGCGAAAATGCGAATCATGTTAAGGCAAAATTTTCCCAAACTAGAGATGCGGGGCCCGTTACAACGTTATTAAAATCGACGGAGCAGAAAGCACGAAAGAAACGCAGAACGTAGGTATATTTTGTCGTTTTTTTTTTTATAAATCTTAAATATTAAAGAACTTTATAATTTAGCACATTCACTTAAGTACTTTACGAGCTAAGCTAAAACATAGTAAATATGCGTGTTTAAAAGCTGCGTATTTATTCGTTCCGATAGCATTTGAGACCACGCGCGCTTGGTGATCGGAGACAAGGGAATTTATAAAAGAATTGGGCAATCGTGTTTCAGAAAAGTCAAACAATTATCGCTCGGCAACGTATTTGGCCCAAAGGCTTTGTTTAGCCATTCAAAAGGGTAATGCCGCGAGCATTATGGGGACCTTTGGGCCGGGAACGAACCGCGGGGGTTTGTTTGACTGATTTATAATACCTACCTACTAATTTGACGAAGCATGTTGCGGATTTATTTCTGTAAACTTTTGACGAAGCATGTTGCGGATATATACTATTGTAATTTTCTTAAAGAATTGAATTGAATATAAATATAAATCTTCTTACTTTACGAATAATATGTGTGAAATCAGTAAGTTTACTACTTATAAATAAGAGGTAAATTCGTTTCACTAAGCTTTTTTCACCATTTAATTTGATGAACTAAAGTACAATTTGTGTAGCACAAAATCAGACGATATCTTCGGGTATATAGTATATATTTATTTTAATAAATATTTTAAAAATGATTGAGCAAAACAGTTTTTCCGCTTCTCACCTGGTACCTCTCCTTAAGGGGCTACCTGAATTTTCCGGGGTCCAGTGCTGCCCCCATTTGAAATAAATCTATTAAAAGGAAACGGAGATTTCATTTAAAATTTTGTCTTGATCAGACCCTAGATAACCCTTCAAATGATTTATTTTAAATGGGGACAGCACTGGATCCCGGAAAATTCAGGTAGCCCCTTAAACACTAGTTCATAAAATAGTTTGAAGGCTTATCTAGGGCTTGATCAAGATACAATCTTAAATGATATGTCGGTTTCCTTTCAAATAATTTATTTTAAATGGGAGCAGCAATGGACCCCAAAAATTCATGCATCCGCATTGATTCTTTTTCCATTACTCCAAAAAAAGCGGCCAATTGCGAGTCGGACTCGCCCATGAAGGGTTCCGTAGCAGCAAGTAACATAATATAAAAGTTCTTGTAGTCGTTGTAACTTTGATTGATGTTTTAATAAACGTACTAAAACAAAACTATTTACTAGTAGTCTAGTCTAAGTAGGTCTCGTTCAACCCAATTTCCGGTGGAAGTTTGCATGGTAATGTACATCATATTTTTTTTTTAGTTTTATTACTCTTAGAGACTCTTATTTTAGAAGTTACAGGGGAGGGGGACACACATTTTACAAATTTGGAAGTGTCTCTAGCGCAAAATACGCAGTTTAGAAAAAAAAAATATATTAGAAACCTCTATTTTTAAAGACCTATCCATAGATACCCCACACGTAAGGGTTTGATGAAAAAAAATTGAGATTCAGTTCTAAGCACGGGGAACCCCCATAATTAATAGTTTTTTTTTTATTTTTGTGTGAAAATCTTTATGCGGTTCACAGAAATACATCTACTTACCAAGTTTCAACAGTATAGTTCTTATAGTTTCGAAAAAAAGTGGCTGTGTCATACGGACGGAAAGACAGACGGACTTGACGAATCCATAAGGGTTCCGTTTTTTGTCATTTGGCTACGGAACCCTAAAAAGATCCTTTTCCACAGAAAACGAGGTCTATGCCTAGTTGTGGGTTGATGCAGGCTGAAAATGATGATGAAGAGAGACAAATATGGTCACAGAAGATGCTAGCAGCTCATAATAAAAGTCAACAAACTAATAGTGGAATTCGTAAACAAAACAATAATAGATTAATTTGTATATCTCCTTTGTCTATTCACCTGCGTTGGCCGGTCGACAAACAGTATTGTATCATTGTTGCGCTAGGGGTGTCACAAGGAATCCGTGACTACATGTTTACTTTTTTGATATGCACCTGTTTCTTGTAATAATGTAAACTTTAGATGTGACCCGCGTCGTTGCTCACTCACGTGTAATTATTCAATCAATCAGTCAATCAATCATTTATTTATTTGTCAAACATGATCTGCACGACATTTTTTATTTTTATTTTTATAAGTTTTTAGTTTAGTTTTACTTTAGTTTTAATTTAGATTTAATTTCGATTTTGATACAAATAGATTAGATGTTACAATATAATATAAAATAGTTCGCTATGTCTTGCCATTTTTAACATACAAATATTTTGAAAATATTTTTGAAATATAAAAATAGGTATGAACTTTACTTAAATTTCAAGAAAATTGGTATAATAATAGTAATATCATATAATAAAAGGGTAGTCTATAATTAAGTCTATGAAATCATTGAATAATGGAAAAATTAAAGCTTGTCGTCTCTCAAAAATTCTTGAACAGAATAGTACAGTTTATCTACAAGTAGTCCAAAGAGTCGTTTTTTTTTAATTTAAATCTTTTAAGTCATTAGGTAGTTTATTGTAAATTTTTATAGCCATATCAAGAATGTTTTTCTGACTAGTGGAAGCCTCTATTTTGGTGTGTATTATCTTTACTCATTTTTTAGTCTGGAAGTCTCTCAATTGACTCCGGGCTGGTGTTGGGAGGAGTCGAGAAAACCCAGTTAGGTGGCGTCACGCTGACAACCTTTGCGACTGCGGTGCCATTCAGTCAATGGACCACCTTCTATCGTGACCGAATTGCCCTTCGTCGTGTACCACTAAGGATTTAAATGAGGCTAACGACAGAGGGATCGCCGTGGCCATATACTGGTCAAATGGCATTTGAATTAAAAACTATACTGGAACCATTTTGACTCGACAAGAAGAAGATCTTTGCTCTCGTATACATTCAATTGAAACGTTCTTTAAGTCGCTTTTTGACCATCTTATGGGAACCTTACATTATTCTAGCATACAAAGTATAGGCACTGATAAGGCACTTAATAGAAGCGGAGTATCATTCATGTTTTTTTTATATGTTATAGGGCGGCAAACGAACAAGCGGTTCACCTGATGGTAAGTGATCACCGCTGCCCATGGACAACTGCAACACCAGGGGTGTAACAGAACCGTTGCCGGCTTTTCAGGAAGATATAGACTCGTTTTTTTAAGTTTCAATGTCGTATTGATCTGGGAACACTGCTGTAGGAAGTTGATTCCACAGTTTGGCCATAGTTTACACTACCACAAACGTAACTATACATCCGTGCACACAGCAATGTGTGTGTTCGCCCGCAGCCGTTCAACACCACTGACAAAGCGAGAACGAAGGAGAGGTGTAAGGACAGGGAACGAGGACGCATATTGCGCGGGACCCTAGGAGTTTTCGTTCTATATATATTACTTATATTAATTTTGTGGTATAGGTATGTTAATCCTCACAAAAACACAAACAAAAACTTTTTAAATAGGTATATAAATAAATACTTAAGTACGTACAATACCACTGGGGTATAAAGAGCACTGTGGGCTTTGAAGCTCCAAGAAGACAGAACCTAGGACTACAAATTCAAAGGCCATTAAAATCAGTGTGGAAAAGAGCACTTTCCGAACTACATCCATACTATCACGTCATTATAACTAACGAAGCAGACAGAGGATTTTGGGTCGTGCGGCTCTAAGCAGACAAAGCCCAGGGCCGATAGACTCAAAGGCCACATTTCGCCTGAAGTGTCAGAACCTGGAAAAAGGAATCAACATAACCAGTCTTTTTTTTATAACATAGGGCGGCAAACGAACAAGTTTCTACGATATGTGCTGGAAAAGAAGCAGCTGGTACATATAAAGTTTTTTCTTTTCTTCCAGACCAACATGAAAGGTCTAACATAATTTTCCAAACTGATTGAAAAAAGAATAACCAGTCTATTTTCACCCATTCACTCGATCGCCATATATGTTCTGCGCGGGAAAAGAAACAAGATTTTTCATTTCTCCTAAACCAACATAAAGGTCTAATATGATTTTCCAAACTAATGTGTTGAAAACGAATTTATTCAGTACTTCCATACAAAATCTTGTAAAACGAAGCCCTCGCCAGCCCTACGAGAGCGTAGACACATCGCAACACTATTTCGCTATCATTGTTTTGCATAGTTCATCTATTGCGCTATTGTATAAGATAGGTCATGCATTATACCTACGAGTGTTTACTAGACCTAATATTAGGCAGATGTTAGGGCCTTAAGAGGCATTTCACATTTGGTTGGCTGTCTCGCTCGCACAATCAAACATTGTTAAAGATTATTAAAAATTGTGTCTCGATTTTCTTTTTGTTAGTTCTCATCTAATCTAATCGTTTTGTCAGTTATTTTAAAAAATTCAGGCACTTTAATTTTTTGTAAATTATTTTTTTAACTAATTTCCTGTTTGGTATTGTTAATTATTTTTTACTTTCTTAGCTTCTTAAACTTTGTAGTTTTTTAAATGAGACAACTTTGACGAAAATACGCCGTTTACTTAAACAGAAAAAATAAAAATCGAAACACGACCTTAAGGCGACCCTTCCCGGCCGCTCTGTTTTCAACGCGAGCATAGTTTGAAAAGCTTGGTGTTTCATCCAGGGCAATGCTAGAAAAAGAGGCAAACCAAAAAGAGAAAGATAGCGCCTAAGGGCATGGTTTGCATTCTATTAAATAAAATTAGTATTATTATTAACTATCCATTGAACGAATATTAACTATTCATAGGGTGCGGAAATTTCATAAAACTTGTTCCAGGAGATACGTGTTTATCAGTAAGCCTTACAAGTATGTGAAATAAATGTTTTGTATTCAAAATTTTCATTATATTTGCGAGGTTTGTATCGAAATATTTTCTTTACTTTTACAATTTATGAGTACTTTATGAACGGTCGAAGTTCAGTTAAAATTTGTGCAAAAAAGCAAATTCTTGGCGGCTTATACTGACTTTGGTTTTCAAAATTTCAATTTTTCAGTTCGATAGAAACCTAGAAATAGCGCCCAAGATACCTGTGAGTTTAAAAGTTTTTAAGAAAGATTAGATACAACGCCATAATCACGTACGAGCGTTTGTATGAAAAGTAAGACGGGAAGGCCGCTCTGAAGAAAAAAAATAAAATTAAAGTGTCACAAACGATTTTTTCTCGGTTTTTTATTGATAATATTTCGTCTAATATCCGTAGATTTCGTTTGATCAAGTAAAAAAAATACACATTGTATAGCTTTAGTAAAGACAATAATGTAATGGCAGTATCGATTAAGATAAAATTCATTATGTCATCATAGAGGTTCGCCTTCAAATATATTAATGTTCATTACATAACATCAATTAAAAAAAACCAGTTCTACGTAAGTTAGAATATATAAAATTTGTCAGTCTGTAACGACGTCATTGTCGAAATAAAGTGATGTCATTCAAATTGAGTAGGTTTGTCCTGATTTTGTATGACTGCAAAAGTCTTTAATTATTATTAAAAATTAAACCTTCTTTACTTAAATCATTAATTTTAAATACTAATTTATTTAAGGGGCTTATATTTAATATTGTTGATGTTTACAAAAACGTAAAAAATACAAAATACAATTTAACTAGGTATATTTATTTATATAATATTGGTACTTATTAGTGGCATAATAATTATTTTAAAAACTAAGTTAATATAGATGTTAACTTATTACACATTGTCTATTAATTTCTCATAAACCTTTTTACTAAACCTATATACGAGTATCTATGGTTTTAAAAGATATAAATACTTACTTAACCTTCTCTCATAAATAAATATATATATACACAGACAAATCGCACGTGTTGAGCTAGCCCCAAAAGTAAATTCGAGCCTTGTGTCATGTATGGGATACTAACTTAACGATACTATATTTGATAAAAAATACATATAAATAAACATCCAAGACCCAGGTCAATTTAAAAAGTTCATTTTCCGTCTTGACCTAACCCGGGATCAAACCCGGGATCTCCAGTGTCATAGAACTAGGACTTTCTTACAGACTTATGTATCTATAATTTTTCGGCATCACAGTGGAATAGCGTTCATAAAAAAAATCTACAAGCAACACCATATTCGAAGACTAGTACAATAACGTGTCCCCGTCACGTGCGTCACCTTCTCATTAGAGAACCTCACGTGCTGTGCTGACTGATATAGATTTTAATTAGTAACTAGAATTTTGGATAATTTTATCTCGGACCCAGGATTTTACATACGTACATTATTTCCTCCTGCTAACGTCATTCTTCCATTTGATTTATTCATTTGTTTAACACTTTTTAACACGTTGTACTTTATTGATCCAAGTAAAAAAAAACTTTTAACAAATGGCAGACTACTATGAATTCTACTAGTAAAAATATGTATATTAACTTAGCACGAATCTTTTTTGTTGGGTGTAATGTATCGAATACTCTGTTTGCGACCACGAAGGATGTAACTCCAGTTCGAAAGCTTAGACCTCAGAAAAAAGTTCGTGGTAAGTCCCGTTTTCTTCTTCTTCTTTTCGTGTCGATGGTACCACTATATTTTGTCACTCCAGGACATCATCAGGCCACATCGATAGCTTTATCATTTGCGGCCATCAGGTCTTCCCAAGTGCAGGTATTTGGACACCTGGGACATGTGAGTACGTGCTCCATAGTTTGTGGGGAGAAACCACACTGGCAAAAGTTTTGCAAACTGTTTATCATCTTCCACTTGACCAAATTATCTTTACAACGGCCCATCTTTGTTCTTAGTCTATTTAACGACTTCCAAATGGGCCAGGGCTGGTCCTTGCCAGGTAGGAGTTTCTCTCGCGGGGCGATAAAATTGGCTACAGTGTGATCTCTCTCCCAAAGCATTAGTCTGACTGTCTCAGCATCGTCGTCCAAAGCGCTTACGCTTGATAAAAATCTATGCCGACTTTTCAGTCTTTTCAGTCCTGTTTTTAAACATGAATGTACAAAGCACGATAGTTTAAAAACCAATATTTTTCCATTTTGGTATAAGGAATGGAGGCTTAACTCCACTAATGTGGACAAACTTATAAATCACAAGAAGAAGACATAATAAAAAAAAATTGAACCATTGCTTCTCTTCCCGCACTAATCGTAAAAGCTGATCAAGCCGCCAATATTTAACGTTAATTTCATGATTTTCATTATTTAATAAAAGAGAAAAATTAGTTTGGATTTGAAGGCCTGGTGAATTATTTTTTCTTGTATTTACGAAAAAGTACTCCATATAAATAAATAGTTAAGGACTAATTACACAGATTGAGCTAGCTTCAAAGCAGGGATGTAACGGAGCTTCGGTTCCGATTCCGATACGTCGGAACTTCCGATTGCTTTTGCACCTTCGGTTCCGACTTCGGTTCCGATAAATTTTTAACCGAAGTCGGAAGTCATATCGGAGGTCGGCGGCCGGCGCGGCAGGCGAGGAGGATAATATTGATATTCCTGCTGAAAAACGGGCAAGGTTAGCATCACCAGTAGCTGGCGAGGCTAATACTAATAGTAATGTCCAAGCGATTTTATCGAACATTTTGTTGAGTAGCGATGATGATGATGATAATGTTACATCACACGAAAAAGCAGTTTTGGACAACTGTTTGATATTGAGAAGTTTACTTAATGAGTACAATAAAGAAAAACGTATACCTATCAATGATGGTGTGTAATTATTTCATTGAAAAAGATCTCTACACATATCTCTGACTTCATATTTTATTCCGATTCCGGTTGCGATTCCGGTTTCGATTCCGGTTTCGATTTCGGTTTCGATTCCGATAAACCAAATTTAAAAATTCCGATTCCGGTTCCGGTTTCTATATAACCACATCCGTTACATCCCTGCTTCAAAGTATGTTTGAACATGTGTTATGGGATGCTATCTCTACGTTACTATATTTTATAATTAATAATATGTAGATAAACACCCCAGACATATAAATATGACATAATAACAAAAGTTTCCACCACAAACATATTATTCGATCCTAAGTACATTTTTTTATTCATATAAGCCAAATCTTTTATTTATCGTGTAATATCCGCAGTAAGTTGTATAACAAGTGATATATCGACATACATGTCTACATATCTATCTGAAGGTTACTCACATAGACTGAAGAATGCGAGAAAGCGATAAAAATATTTTTTTATCTATTTTCACCGACTGCACGTGTTCCAAACAAGATGACACATTTTCGATAAAGATTTCGCAAAAATAAACATTAGGTATTCTATCAGACTTTATTTAAGCTTATCAAATAAAAAAATAGAAAACTTACAGAATGAATAATAAAACTTACAGGATGGGTTTCTATTTTTTTTAATCTTTAACAGCACCACTTATTGGTTGACTACTAGAAAATATTATAAAAAATAAAACCTATTTAGTGGCCAAAAAAAAAATACTTAAACAATTTTAGATTAGACTAGGATTCTCAGTGAAATAAGGAATAGAATAAAATTAGACAGATTCAGTCATTTGGGACTATGAAAAAAAAAATTTATAATTTTAAATTAATAAATAGGAGTACCTGTATTTTTTATACTGTATAATAGTCTAAGAAAATGTAATATAGAGTCTTAAAAAATATTCTAAAATTTATTTTGTAATACAAATATTACAATTTTTAGAAATGACATAAAAAATATTTTTTTTATCCATTTTAGTTAAAACGTGATACTGATATATTCCCCAAGAAAGCCAAAGAGTAATCGAAATCTTATTTTAATGTTTCTTTTAGTATTTTATTTATTTATTTAATCTTTATTGTTCATCAAATACAAATTATACAGAACAATAGGCGAACTTAACGCTAAAAGCATTGTCTACCAGTCAAACTTAAAGTTATACAGACAGTAATGCAATACAGAAGGTCTAGTCTAGTCTAGACTAGTCTTGCAAAGCATTGGTAAAAAAACTTTTGTAGGTATATAATATATGTGCCTAACCGGCTAAAGGTAATCAGTATATTATTATATTTTCCTGATATTCCTGACACACGAGAGGTTCCTGGTTCGATTCCCGATCAGCTCAAGATGGCAAATGATATTTTTCAGATTGACCTGAGTCTTGGATGTTTATCTATATATGTGTTTGCTATAAAATATAATATCGTTGAGTTAATTTCCCATGTCTTGTATGTTTATCTATAAAGCATTGTTGAGTTAGTATCCCATAACACAAGTCTCCAACAAACATTGGGGCTCGCTCAATCTGTGTGATTTGTCCCTATATATTTCTTATCTCTAAATAAGTAATATTTGTTGTATCACACATCTGCCCTAAATAATACATTCATTATATTTACATAAACATATTTGTCATAATTTTCTGTTTACATTGCATAACTCACTATGACTATCGTAAATGACTAACATAGTAAAGTTCCGTGGTCCTACCCCACATAATAAATATACCGAGTATAATTCCTACTATTGTTAATCGTTTCCGAAGGATGATGCATTCGAATCGCCATCACAAGGAAACTTGGAAATCCCAGCACACCTACAAGAGTTAAATTAATGACGTTATAGTCATTAGTTGTATAGTAGAGCTTGTAGTACCTCTACATTGACGTCATCAGAACCTTATTGGCCAATTTCGATAAATATCATCATCCTTCAAAAACCCGTTGCTTTGGTCACAGAATTCATATTATGTAAATATTATATACAGAACGGAATCTCCTAAGGTCCCACGCAATATGCATCCCCGTTCCCCGTCCTTACACCTCTCGCCCGTTCGCGCCTTGTAGAGACTGCTGTAGGTAGACGCCTGCAGCCGTCCGCGCGACTCCCTCCACCCTGTGCGCGAACGGGAGAGAGGTGTGAGGACGAAGAACGGGGATGCATATTGCGCGGGACCTTAGAAGATTCAGTTCTTTATGTAGTATGTACTTATATTAGTTCTATGATTTTAGTATATACCTTTTGACTGAGGCGCTTGTTCTCTTGTTTTGAAAATAGAAGTAGCAAATGGAACGAAAAGAGGGAAGTATAGAAGACATCTGGTAGAAGCATCTCATTATACCAATAAAAGATACAAGTACTTTATCTAAACACTAAAACTAGACCGTAAAATACATTAACATGTGTCCGCCTTGACGGCGAATCCTAGACTGCCCTCTGTCTAAACCAACCGCCTGTGTTTATCTGACGCTTATCACAAAATGTGATGTCATCTTTCCAGCGAAGTAATTTTCATGAGCTTACAGAAGTCTATATAATAAAATAATATTATAAATGTGAACATGAGTTTTTATATTTGTTTGTTTGTGAGTTAGTTTGTGGCCACTTCACGCTTCAAACACTGAATTTATTTAGATGAAATTTGGAATGGGTATAGTTTGAAACCCAAGGAATGACATAGGATAGTTTTTATCACGAAATTTCTACGGGGAGCGAAGCCCACGGGCACGGCTAATAATTTAATTATTAACTAAAAACCGACTTAAACTACATAGATTTAGGCAGCTTGAAAAATCTGACAGCAGTGTTGGCCACTTACACACACGAAAAGCAAACAACCAAACTTAACAACTGATACTGATTCTATAGGACCACCTGACAAGTCCCTTTCTAACAACAAAAGAAATTTCCAAAATGTTTTAGGCATCTTCGAGTAATGGGGAAGATACATAAAAAACATACCTACATTTGAATTCATAACCTCCTTCTTCTTAACCAACTTCAGAAAGAAGGAGGTTATCATGTCAGCATGTTCCCCGATTAAAGCGGAACAAATATTTTTTATTAGCCTGTTTTTGTGTCCCACTGCTGGGCAAAGGCCTCCCCCTGTTCCTTCCACACGTCCCTATTCTGAGCAGTCTGCGGCCAGCTTCTCATGAAAGAGTCTTTATCGTCCCGCCATCTTTTTCGTGGTCTACCCCGTCGTGCGTCCTTCTGGTATAACATATTGACTTGACGACCTCCACGGCGTAGTGGTTACCATGCTAGTCCGCCACCCAGAGGTTCCGGGTTCGATCCCCAGTCAGGGCAAGTTGAAAAATGGCCTTTTTCAAATTGTCCTGGGTCTTGGATGTTTATCTATATATGAATTTGTTATAAAAATATTGTATCGTTGAGTTAGTATCTCATAAATCATAATACAAGTCTCGAACTTACTTTGGGGCTAACTCAATCAGTGTAATTTGTCAAAAAAAACATATATACACAAAAAACAACATACAGGTTGTATTGATAAGACGGTTCGCCTCCTTTTTATAAGACGGTTAAAAAATAGTTTGAATGGTTGGAAACTAAGCTGATTCCCTCTATCCAATGCTATAAGCTACACCGTATTATGTATTGAATACATAATGCATCACAGGTGATTATATGAAAATGTATGAAAACCGCGCGACCTTGACTTTGCGACTACATTTTTTTTAACACGTGATCTTTTTTCTCTTAATTTCCTATTACTTAACGAGGTAGAATGAAACTTATAGTTGTTCTAGCAAGTTCTGGCCATGACAGTTGTTTTTCGTGTGTGTAAATGGGCAACACTGGTGACAGATTTTTCAGGCTGCCTAAATTCGCATGTGTAAGTGGCCAACACAGGTGTCAGATTCCAGGCTGCCTAAGGGCATTTGACATAGCTTAGACGACTGTCATACAATAATGACAGCCGGGACCAACGGCTTATACTTTCGAAGCACGGAAGAAACGGAGACGTCATTTAAAATTTTGTCTTGACCAGGCACTAGATAACCCTTCAAACTATTTAATGAACTACTGTTTACAGTTTAAAGTGAGAACGTGAAGCTTTTCTACGCACATACGCCAAAAGTGGCCGTTTTTCACAATTGTGCGTAGAAAAGCTTCACGTTCTGCCCCTTAACGTAAACTCAGATATAGCTTACCGTACAACCACTGCACTACAAAACAGTATAGTCATTTATCTTCAATAATAAAAAAAATTAAATAGAATATAACAAAAATAAATTAATTCGTAGACGTGCCCTCTACGAAGAAACGGATCGTAGAGGGCCTACGAACAGACGTGCTACGCCGTAGGCGAGAAGAAATTTTAATTTGCATTTTTTTCCATTTAGTTGCTGTCACGCTATACAACAGAACAATTTTTTTTGTTTCTCTAAGATAGCTGTACATACATACACAGGTGATTATTTGAATGTTAAACAGCCCATAGAGGATGGAAATAAATGGAAATGGGTTAAAATACTAAATATTGGCCTATAATAGGTGATACGACTGGCAATCCATCAGTATTTTGATTATTTTTCTACCGTCTCGCCCACATTGTACTAAAAGTGGCCTTTGGGTATTGTGGCCCGGGCCCTAGTCTATGCCTGCTAAGAAGCGAAAAACCCAAAATGCTCTGTCTAGAGTGTCATGATGATGATGAAGTTTATGGAAGAAAACACAAAAATTTTAAAGCTACGTATGATGCAACTTCATACACTACGAAAACATGACCGTCTTTCTAGGGTAGTCGGACAAAAAGGACAACCATTATCTTTGCCAACTGCGCAATATAAAATATCCAGCCTTGCCTTATCAATTATCAATAGTATATTTTTCTATGGCAATGAAATGACAGATTATTCTAGAAGAATATGTTTTTTCATGACTGACGCAAAAAAAAAGAGTGTAATGTGTATGTATATATGTATGAGAGCTGTAACTTCGAAATACCTGAACAAATTCAATCATATGTATGATGTATTTGTTAGAATTGTTACATAATACTGTTTTTTTTTTTGGTCTTATGCTTTGTGTTCCCCATTTGGGATTAACACATGATAGTATGTATGTATATACTTTAACAAAAAAAAATATTAATAGGAAGGAAACAATAAAAAAATAATATTTTATTAATTAACGGAAATGACTTCATAGGCTGACGACATATAAAGAAAAGGAACATCAGTTGGTGCCCACTGAGTAATTGCGAATTTAGAATAATAAAATAAAATTTTAAATCATATTTTATTTTTCCCTATACATACATATGCCTACATGTAATAATATCATTTCATTATGATGATGTCATGCTATTATCACGAAATAATAAGCAAAATACCTATTTGGATAGTTTTGAATTTTGAAGGTGAAAAATGAGTTCCTAGAAAACTCATCTATTGACACAATTTTTTGCGTTGTTTTTATTTTTAATTCATTTTCAAATCATTATTATACTTTCTTTTTAGTTTTAAATTTTAGTGTAGAATGTATGTAATATATTTGTCAATTTGTTCTGTTTTAACTCTTTATGAAATAAATCTAAGTGGTACTCGTACGTACAAAATATAAAATTTAAAACAAAACTATTCAAGTTTTGTTTTAAATTTTATATTTTGTAAATTTAAAACTTTTTTATTTTGTTATGTTATGTTTTATTTCTCGAAATAACGCTCAAGTAACATTAACAAAAATAAAGTAAGTACTTAATAGTTTCTTGGAGTCAAATAGGACTCCTAAAAAATTTCTTTGATGTCCCAGTTTAGATTTAACAAGTTTTTCCAATATTTTAATAAATTTCAAAGTAAAGTTATTAATATATCTTTGAACTAGGGATAATTGGGGCGGGTTTGTTGTTAAATATTTTTGGTTTTTTTTTTTTGCATTTTTTATTTTATTTGTGATTCTGTGTAACTCTACAACATGTAATTTATATGATCAATAAATCAGTTTCTAAGTGAAAGCAAAAGTCAGGGCATATTTTAAACAATACTTATTAAATTTTTCCTGTTACTAAAGCTGATGTCACCTTAACCGCAAATTAGTTTTAATTACTTATAAGGTATCGGAATAAGGAAATGATTAAAAGTTTTGGAATTTGGGTTTGGAAACCTGTGGTTGAATCAAAATCAAAAGTTATTTATTCATATATTCGCAAAAAATCAAAATCTTTTAGACTAGGTTCTATTTTAAGGTCTAGTTTTTTTAGTTAAATTTTAGTTTTAATTGTTCGTATATTTATTTGTTTTCTCTTAAAAACTTAATTTCGACTGATATTTGCTAATCGAGTTTCTATGAAAAAGATTTGTTTTGTAGTAGCTTTAGCTCCATTTTTGAATACATTTAATTCGATGTACTTTATTATAATCATTAATTATTACAGGATGTCTAAAAATGGTCAAATTTTGATGTGCTCATTTCGTAATAATCAATAGCTTGCCTAAGAGAAATTACTACGGAATCCTACCGTTTGATTTTTATTATCATTGATAAAATGAAAACGGAATAAAATATGTAATCCGCAATCAAAGTACTCTAAATACCCTTAAAATGCATGTTGATAATATGAGTACATAGACTTACGTCCTTATACGAGGACTACAGAGCCTTGGGCCATATTAAGACGTAATGGCCATAATTAGCGTGTAGGTGAAAAGGGAATCAAAATATGACTTGATAGCTGCATGGCTATTGACATAATTTAAATTCCTGCTCATTCCCTCGATCGGTTTTTACTATTTGAGCGTGAAAAACAGCAGCTAGCACATTATACAATATGTAACAAAAACCCTGTCTGATCCTCGTAGGAGCCACTCAGACCGTCAATATGAACAACTTTTCCTATGGGACTAACTATTCCTACGGCTGGCCGGCCAATTTGTATGAAAATGTCGATTTTTTTCTTCGAGTTTCAAGCATTGGTCCCAAAGGAAAAGTTGTTCATATTGACGGTCTGAGTTTCTCCTACAAAGATTGGACAGGGTTTTGTTACATATTGTATAGATTTTGATCTTTCAGACCAGCATGCAAGATCTAAAAAAAACAATTCCTATAAAACGCATGCTTATAAAAGTATTTTTTATTAAGCATCTCAAAACAAGAGTTACATTAATTACGCCACAATTGGTTAAACGCTGAATTTATCTATCAGTAAGATTTCGGAGAAATAAAACGCGACAAACACATGACTCAATACAGAATTAGCTAAAAAAATCGGATACTACATTGACTCAATACCGACACCGTAGTCGTACTGATTACACAGACTTGAAGCCAGTTACGTAAATATACGCACACACCCACAAAATACCCACACAGCAGCAAGTCTCGCACACGTGCAAACAACTATCGCAGTGTGAGTGCTGCAGGCCGCAGGCAGTTCGACCCCTCTACAAAATTCAGTCGCACTCAAGACTTCGCTCTGACCAGACGTGCTCAAGTGTCAAGAGATCTACGCATTGGATATTTCGTCATAACAACATTGTGTTTGTGAATTTCAGAACGTGAAGTGGGAGTGAAACATTTAATTTTTTTTAAAGTACTGTGACTATAGCAGACGCTTGTGAATCGCTGTTTTAAGTGAATTATGACATTGTACCCCCAATTTGGATAATTCCGGAAAAGGAGTACGTGAACACCGCAAATATTTTCGTAAGTATTTTTTATACCAATTTCGCATTTAATGTT
Organism: Acrobasis suavella; assembly: GCA_943193695.1. Lineage (NCBI taxonomy): Eukaryota > Metazoa > Arthropoda > Insecta > Lepidoptera > Pyralidae > Acrobasis > Acrobasis suavella. Next base: position 9,417,350 of record OW971952.1, on the reverse strand, counting down.
CAGCTTTAAATGTTAGTCGTAAATTTAATTTTTTTGGGAAAGTAATCCTGCAAAATATAAAGTCGAAATTTTATGAAAAAAATCGTATCCTTAAATTTTTACTTATCTGCAATAAAATTTAAATATTTATTCTGCTTACAAAATCAAAACACAAAAGCAAAGAAAACCATTCGAAATTCCAATAACTTATAAAAATTGAAAGTTTTCCTAAAAATGCGCTTAACATATCAAATTTTTTCAAATAGGTACTAAACAAATGCTTTTCTGTTTTGTAAAATTCTGCTTTTTTCATTAAGCTTAAACTCACAAAGAAATTCGCGGCTTACTTGTTAGTCAAATTAAACCAGAGAACAAAATTACTAAAGAAAGAACCGAACATTTTCAATATTTAATATTAAAAAGATTTTTTTTTGTTTTTCACCAATCGAAAATTTGCACAAAGAAAAAATGGGATGGGATTCATGAGCAGATTTTTCCGAGAAGTCAATGACTTCTAAGCTGTAGACTCACGCTGATCTGTGCCAAAAATTCACCTCGTATCTGCTTCGTCGCACATGTTCACGATAACGTGGCGTCGTATCTTTTCCTTGTTTACAATCTTTTGTTTGCGTTTCTACTTCCTCTAAGTCTTGTTTTCGTGCGTGTTTACACCAAACGCATTGTTATTTCCATTTCCATGACTACCTTCGATTTTCTTTTAAAATATTTGAAAAAATTATGATCCCTTAAATATTTAGCGAAACCTAAATGAGCAAAACAAACTTAAAGATTATACCATTAAAATTGCTTTACTTTATAGAACATATAAAAAAAAAACATTTTTAGTCGTTGATTTATACTTAAAAAATAATAGTTTGATGATAACATTTAATTTAAAATTTTCTGAAAATTAATTTTATGACAATTTTTCTGGTAAATCAGCAATTTTACATCTAATTGGTATCGGCGATAACTTGACAAATACCTCGGAGATATGAAACAGTTACGTCACGGCGAGACAGACAGACAATCATTACTGATACAATATCATGGTGGCTTAGATTACACTGCAATAAAGGTTTAGTTATCTGCTATAATAACAAAAAATATTTGTCTTTTAATGGTGTGAAGATAGTATTAAATATTAGCAAGTCTAAAAATATTTTATAAAATAATTCATTAAAAAGTCCTAAATAACCTCAGTTTAACCCTTAATTTTTGTTAAAAAAATTAACAACTTACATTTTGCACATTTCTAACAAAGAATGTACGTAAGTGCCTTACCTTTATGTGTCTAATTATTTGTGATACTAAATCAATTTGCTGCCCGATAAACTAATGCTATCAATTAAATATTTTTTTATAGAATTTAATAACACATCACAAGTCAATGTACTGCCATTTCAAAAAGACGATGTTAATTATAAAAAATCTTGTTTAGTTGCAAACTATTATTAAAATTAAAACTGCAATGTAAAATACTAATCTCAAACGCACATCAGAATTTTTCAAATAATGAACTTTACATTTCTTTTCGTAAGTAAAATTTTAGTAGATAATAGTAATTGACCTTTGAACTGTATATTGATATTTGTAATTGTATCTGCAATCGAAAATACGAATTTCGAGCAAGTAATTAATGTATTGCAAGTATTGTAGCGTGGTGTCGTAAGCGGTGCGCCTGGCACGGCGGCTGTGTCGTAAGCCATTGTGAGTCGCTTACTCAATTGGTTCAAGGTTCCAATCCGGCGTGCATTCGCCCGCGGATGTAAGGAAACTATGCTTTTTGCTGCTCAATATTCTATTTCTCGATTGATCGCTTTTGTATTTCACTCATGTTGGATTTTCCCAAGCGTTATTCCCAATTTCATCATTACGTTGACTGTTGTCACTAATTTGATCCATTTAGTTTGCATTGTTTTCCGAAACTTAACAATGAAACTTTTTATAGGTTATTTTTCTTTGTTATCTCATATATATTGACATTTATAACTTTACGATGGCTCAATGAAATGATATCTATTCAATTATAATTTTCCTGCAGTAATTTTCTATATTGAGTCACGACAGTCATTATTTTCATATTAAATCATATAAGTTTTATCGCGCAATGTTTACTCCGTTTCCTACATGTGCTTTTGCATGACATTGGCAATGTTTTTGTTTTAATGAGTAACGCTAGACTCATCACTAGGAAGTATCTATTTAATTTTATTATACTTACTGGCAGCTTTACCTACGGAAATATTATTTTCATCATTTGCATTTATTCTTACTGCGCATTTCGTTAAAATTTTTATCTTGTCAAAAGAGAAAAATACGGTGAGATTTTTTACATCTACGGCATTCTTATTTCGAAAATCACGTTGCTTCGAGCTTGAAGGGTCAACTCATTCAAATTCTTCGAAAAACTATAGAGATTCTTCTACCAGCCAGTCTCAAATTAAAATTTTTGAAACGACGATTCCATTTGCAAATGCGAAACTGCATTCACAGAATGGAACATTTTAGTACCACCTCGACTCACGGCAAGAGTAGACATGCATTGTATAGCATTCATGTAAACACTGTCGGTATTGGATCGATCGTCTAAAGGTCAGTACTTATACATGACGCAACGTTCCCGGGGTTGGTTGCGCAATACGCTGCAACTACGCGTAAACTAGATCATTCTAGGGCAGACACGCTATCTAAGAGATAATATATAGATAACTAACTACAATTTTTTGCACTAAAATATTATAAACAAGGTCTAATATACATACCTATTTTGATAAGCATAAATATTCCAATAATATTATTGCATCAGGCGAGATTGGAAGAAATTAAGCGTAATATCCATTGTAGTGTGTGTCATATCAGAAATTGTTATTTTCAACTCTTATAGAAGCATTAAATACGAAGTAACAATAATAAACGATACTGCAATCCACGCCCCTTTCCACTATGCACTGGAATGCACAAGGCCTGCATAAATTTCCGCATTATTCGACGAAGAGAAGAAATAAGCGATAAGATACAAATGCATTAAGTACAATGATGTAATACAGGAACCGAGCAAGGCTTTCCGGAAGGTTTGAAGCTAAAGGTCACATGCATTCATGCATCGTGGATGTGTTCTCGTTATCCTGATCTGCTTGGAAGACCCTGAGAGAGACACGCGATGTGAATCATGTTGGATGGAGCTGTCTTACTTGGCTTCATCTTGAATTAAAGTCTTCAAGGCAAAGAAAAAATGAGTAGCTATGTATATAGCTTGATTCCTTCCGCATATATTGTAGATAAAAAGATTCAGCCATCATCTTGAGATCAGACAAGACCCATTGACCATTCTTTCTAAATTTTATGAACAAAGAGGTGACACTATCTGTTTCTTAAAAATTGCCAAATCTTAAAACCGACTCCAAGTCATCATACATTAGAATTGATAACGTCACTTTAAGTTGGTAAGTTGGTTAAAAATAGGTAAATTTTATTGTTTCAAATTAGCATTAACAAAACTGTTATCAAAATGTGTCATATGTCATATCAACACATAAAAAACAAAAGCAAACTACTTAGAATTAGTACACGCGGGATGCGTGTGTGCAGTTACGTAAGGTTTTTTTATGCGCAATACATCGGCGATAATTTTCGTTGCGAGGACAAGCAAAGATAACTTGACCTATTTTTTTATCTCGCGTTCTAACCTACTTACACACGTGAGGACGACCAATTGAAGCGAAGTAGGGCACGGATGTACAGCGCACACTAAACTTTTGTCGTCAAATAGTAGAACACCTAAGACCCAGAATAAATAGTAGTACGGCCTAAACGTAACTTCATCGTAAACGAAATTCATAGCTATAGGTATTCATAGCTATAGGACTTGACGTCCAAAATTGATTTTAAAGGACAAAATTGACAATAATTTACTGACCGAAGTAAATATACAAAGATAAAAATGTATTTTGATTTAAGTTGTAATTAACCAATGGCTGTGGTGAAGGCCATGTGAGCCATGTCATGAGATAAGCAATAGATAAATTCATTCACAAACGGGCCTTCCCGATGAATCAGACTCGTTAAATTTCCGATAAATTAACCAAAAACAAACAATGAGAATTTGTTTGTTTACGCTTCCTAGGAAATCTTGTTGCATAAGCGGCTAATTTCGTTGAATGTGGCGCAGTAAAATAGGTTAAGTGTTTCTTAATACTGCAATTAGCAGGTATGGAGCAAGGTCGGGTGTAACTGGGCTGCAAGACAATACTGTCGCGTTTGTTATGATGCGTCTGACCGGGATAAGGAGCAGCCTTGACACATTTAATGTGTTACGAAACGGAACCTTGACACCAAAGCATTATCGCGCCGACCGATAGAGGCCGCCTCGAAATATCCCAGTTAATTTAGCTTGCCAGTGCGAAAAATCGGTCAAGTATACCCGGTTTTTACACGGAACATGTATCCAGATCCAGATATATCTAATGTGTGTCCAGATGTTGCGACCTTAGGAAAACCTTACGACGAATGCGGCACAAGGAAGGATCGCCGTGCTCTTGAGACAAAACAACTGACTGGCGCGACGAAAGTTTACAAAACATTACATCTTGACATAATCTATAGACATAGACAATGACCAGTTGGCGCCGACCTACAAACGTCGACGTGATTGACAATATATAACAGATCTATCAACATGCAAGTTTGCAGACCGCATTTTGAACTTTAAATTAGGTATATAGAATAGTTTCCAATGCCATACCAATGGCAGTAAAATGTCAAATCAAAGATGGCGGTCGGCCTACTTTTCCCGCGCAATAAACGGCGTGCGCGTGGAAAGTTACTGCTGTACTACTTTCTCTACTTTTTCCAAGATGGCCGACGTTATCTATTATTATTTAAAGAAAGGTCAAGAGCGAGCGGCTTTTTTTTATAGTTACGCTCCTTATTTAGTATGTGGTACATTGTTTTCATTTCAGTTGACATGTTTCCAAAGAAAATGTTATTCAAATGATGAATTACGGAGAATATTAATAGATATGTTTATGTTTCCGTTTAAATGGTATTCACGTCCGTCGGATGACCGAAAAACATTTATTTTTAAATCGCGAAGCGGTTATGACCTAATCAAACCTACCGAGAAGCGCTTTGTGTTCAAGTTCGTTAAAGGTTACGCAGAGATTTGGCGTTTTTTTTTATTAACACAGCCGTGATTTATTAATGATGGTCAAGGGCACAGTTAATGGAAGTATTGTCAATTAAATTTCACGTTCCGCGATCACGTTGTTTATATAACGGTGTAGAGGAGACCAAACGTGCTCTGTGCTGCTTGTTGCGCAAGTCCAACGTGAGTTCAAGACCGGACACGTGGCGCTCGCCTCGTGACCGCGCCGCCGCCTGTCGCACGTGCTCACCGCATCAGGACTATCACGCTATGCGCTAAAAGGTCACGCTACCCCAGGAACAGTGACATGTCACTCTAATGACTCTAACTAGTATTTATCTGACGCGGAACAACTCCCGAGTTGCACAACCGCAATGTTTATAAATCAATTCGATTGTGTAATTAAAATATCCTTATGTTATCAGTACATATCAATGTTTATATTTGATTCTTTGACCGGTGACTCAGTTGTGAAAACTGATTAGATAGCGGCTTGGATTCGCGCGATGTTTTCGTGTCAAATGTCACGTTTTTTTTTAATCGTTAGGATTGCAACTATGTAGGGTAATTAATAACTATGACCGTGTGAGGATCACACGTGTTTCATGACCTACGTTCTTCATCACGTGTAGACATTAGTAATCATTTAGTAATAGACATCACGATAATAACAGCTAACAGCGCTATTTTCAAAAATGGCACGAGATATTTCATTGTTTATAATTGTTAATAACACTCGTGATTAAAGGATGGAAATATTGGCAAATCGTGACTTGGAAATTAATTAGGTGTTAAAAGATTACTACTTAGTTAAGCTAACACTAAGCGCGGAAAAAAATCCGTGAAACAAACATTTAAAAATAGATTTCCTCAACTGTAAAGTAATCGAACTATTTCCCGCAGTATTGCTAAACGCATCGATTAAACAAATTTTACACTGGCAACTATCAAAACAAGCGTACTAATCCATTACTGGTTTCCTAACGCAGCCTTGAAAATGGACAAAATAAAACGTTTAACCGCTAAAACTAGTGACGAAATCACGAAGCTCTAATAGCAGTTTCATAACAGTATTACTAGTTTAGGCGATGAGCACAGAGGTACCGTACAGTTCCACTTTTGGTAACCGTTAGTAAAAGTACCTCGTCCGTAACTGTCGATTGTCAAAATCTTTGCCGTTAGATTGAAGGCTGGGCAACCCGATGCACTTGCTTGATGGGTCACGATGAACTACGTCATTGACAGAGGTGTGGGAACTCGTGGTTCAGGGTTTTTATAGAACGTCAATTCTATTTTTAAATCACCTTTTTAAAGTTTGTGGTGGACGCATATTTCTCTCTTTTTAATTCGATTTTCGAACTAGAAGAATTCACAGAAACCATTAGATTTTTTTTAAATGTTTTTAATCTTTAGGTGTGATTAGTTATGGTCATTCAAATTTTTTATCGATAATTGATCAAGTCGAAATAAACAAAATATTCTTTATTTACAATGCATTCATAATTAATATTTATAATAAACGTAGCAGAATTTTCTCACTCTGTTATACTTTAAGCCGATAAATCAAATTCACACGGTCTTATCTCAAGACTTAACATATTTTAATGGCTACTAAAAAAGTTGAATATGTAAGTAGTATTAGCATTCATAATATTAATAAAAATACAGTTGATAACTGGAACTGGTAACCGTTGCCGTGCCGGTGGGTAACGGCGAGGCACAGTTTTTATCCGACGGTAGGCAAATGCCGACTATGTTGATGGAGAAAAAATCTCGTTAGAAAAAAATTTATCATCATTGAAAAGCGTAAGATATTATGAAAATCATGAAGATGTAGACTGTCCTCTTTTTTTGGGCAGCAAAATATTGGCAAGCGTTAGAAAGATAAAAAAAAATATTTTAAACAAAAATGTCATCAAATAAAAATTGATACTATCAAAGTCTTGTGAGACAAATTCTTAAGAAATAAAGGGACTGTTTAAGAAGTTTTAAGTTAACATTAAATTAAACTTATTACCTTTATTCAGAAATATACCCGTAAGTAAATCTACATATCTATTATATACCTTGACTCATATAAACGTCAGATGAGGTAAATAGTGTAAGTCGCTGCGTCAATTTATTCTTATTAATAGTTATGATGACATCATTGCTCTAACTCTAATGTGAAACAGTTATTAAATCATTATCATATTCACTGTCCCAAATACAGCCACCTACCAGTGGGCGTTCATACAGATAAAAAATGTACTCTAAAATAACTGTACGAGATTCTCATAACGAGGTAACGGAACGCAACATCTACTTGTGAACACGGTATCATATCAAAACTATTTCAATGACTTTTTTAAGATATAGGAATCTTAATTACAACATGACATTTCGTACTTCAACAATGGATGGCAAAAGCCAATTAAAGTCGCGATTATTGATAACAGTTAGCCGTAACGGGTGCGCGCGCGCATCTGGGGCGGCCCACTGACACCGATGCCGTGAAACGGATCGACCCCATAACAATTCTTTGCTTCAATTCTACCTTTGAAAAATGCTAATTCGCGAAATAGGAAATGGTCTAAGAAATATGGCGCTTAAAAAACTTCACGACCTGCCTAATCACCTTTTCGAATTTCATATAAGTTTTTGGTATAATCTCGTATAATCATCAGTCGGGATGTTAACGTCACCTAACTAATAAAATACTAATGCTTTTGGAAATTGATTTGAAATTTAGAAAGAGCTATCACGTTGCTTGCCAGCATGCGGCGCACCGCGTGTATCGGAACGTGAGGGCTTCTTTTTTCTATGTGCTAGTTTGTGCCACCAGCATTGTTTTAAAATTCGAAAAAAGAATCGTTTATTGCCGATACAATGGCGCTTTATTGGTGATACTTCCATTGTTTTTTCTTGGATAATAAAACGTTGATAGCGTTACGTTTTTGGTGCAATTTTTTTACACTTCCTGTCGTTGTTTAACACTTGCGCGTAATTTAAAATGAATCTCAGATGGTTAATTACGCAGATAGCCAGTGGGAGACTGACACTGAAGTGAGTTTCTAAATATATTTTTTTCTTCATTAAAAAATATTTGTGTTTGAAGTGTGAATCTAAAATAAAACTTAGCCGCTAGACTTGCAGCCGATTTACAATACATTTGATTTTTTTAAATATATTTATTATTTCATTTATAGACGATAATGACATATTACCATCAGATACATATGATTGTGTTTCGTAAAAAAAAGAGTCAATCTCGCGTTTGGGCGTCATCGAAAAAATATAACGTAAAAGGTGAACGACACCGATCAATCGATGGGAATATTCGAAAAAGCAATATTGCTGAACGTCGATTTGTCGTCACCACGTTGGATTCAACGTGAGCGCCTTACGAAGGCAAAATATTTAGGTAACAGCCTCACATGCATGCCATGCGTTTGCTATTTGAACGGAAGAAAAAAAAACGTACATTCAGTTTTTTCGTTTTGCGTTACTATGTTACGATTGGCGTCTCGTGGTGCAGTGATAACGTTGATGTTTATCAATATTTCTTTAGTACTGTTACTAGTATTTAGTAAAACAAGGAATCTTACTTTGGCTGGGTAACTCAGTTTTATATCACTTAATTTGTTTTAAACATCCGTAGGTCTCCAATTAATTGCTAATTATCTAGGTACGATAACTAACGATGCGCGAACTTTGCTAATGCCCAGGAAGCTGGTTTTGTAACGGAAGAAATCCGGTGTAACCTTAAAATTGGCTTTGTGTAACGAAAGGTTAAGAAATGCACTTTATTAATGAGTTTGCAAACATGAAGGGAGTAAAAAGCGGCAAATGAGGCAACTATTTCACAAAGGTGATCCACGTGCATTGCGGCGGGATGTTGCGAAAAAGTTTGCAACCTCTGTTTTGTAATCGCGACAGTATTTAGACAAGTGCAACCGTTTGCGTGTTTTTCTGTAACTAACGTAATGTTTCTTTTGTTGCAGAACTACAGTGAGGATTCGTGCGGACCTGGTCTTGTCCGCCGAAACATGGTTGCCGAGTTCATCCTGAGCCAGCAGCAACTGCTGGGCGCCGGTGGCCCTCTGGGCCCCGCGCCAGCCCCGCCCCGCGCTATCCCGCCGCCGCCACGCGCGCGCCTCTCCGTGTCACCACACTTCCCCATGGACCAGCAGCCTCCCAGCAACGGCTCCTCGGGAGACCCTAATGACTACAACAACTTCGAGTTCGGCAAGCGCAAGGAGTTCTTCGGACAGCGCAAGCAGCGCGAGTTCATCCCTGACAGTAAGAAGGACGACGGCTACTGGGACCGCCGGCGGCGCAACAACGAGGCCGCCAAGCGCTCCCGCGAGAAGCGCCGCTTCAACGATATGGTGCTGGAGCAGCGCGTCGTCGAGCTGTCCAAGGAGAACCACGTGCTCAAAGCCCAACTCGATGCCATCAAGGAGAAATATGGAATCTGCGGGGAGACCCTCATCAGCATAGATCAAGTGCTAGCCACCTTGCCGACGTGTGACCAAGTTCTCTGTGTCACCAAGAGGAGTAAACTGTCTGGCGGTGCGTTGTTCCCACCGGCACCACCACCACCTCCCCCACCACCGGCTTCTCCCCCCTCTCCGCCCCCGCAGCGGGCGCCGGAACCTTACCCTGAAAGGCTGCCCGCCCCCGAGGCTTACTACCCACACCCCGCACACTACGAGCCCCCTGGCTCCGTGCTCAATCTTTCAAGATCTCGCCGCGCCCCCTCACCCTATGAACTCTCCTCCCTCTCAGGTTCTGGGGATGAAACTACCGAGCAATATGCGCCCGAAAATAATTGCCTACCCCTAAAGCTGCGCCATAAGTCCCACCTGGGAGACAAGGACGTCGCAAGCGCGCTCCTGTCGCTGCAGCACATCAAGCAGGAGCCCGGCCCCCGGTCGTCCCCTTCCTGGGATGGCGAGGGTTCCAGTGACGAAAGAGATTCTGGTATCTCCCTTGGCGCGGAGTACAGGCCACAAAGGCCCGAGGACAGACTGGCCGAAGAAGAAGACGCGCACTTAAAAGCCGAGCTAGCGCGGCTCGCCACCGAGGTGGCGACGTTGAAGAACATGATGCACCAAAACAAGGCGCGCGCGCACGAGCACTGAGCGCGGCGCCGCCTTCCCGGAGCCCGCCCCTGCGCCTGGACCGCGCAGCCGCCCGCAGCGCTGCCGCTGCCGCCGCGTCCCCTACTACGAGTATGACGTGCCGATCTTGATCGTACAAACTGTCCCCCAACCCCGTAGTTACCACGTTGTAAAGAAATGAATATATTTGTATGATATGTGCAGCTCTTGCGGCTAAGCCGATCGCCTAATTGTAATCCTTCCTAGTAGTTTTATGTCGTGGTCGATGTTAGGGTCGGATGGTGTACGAGTGTGTGTATCATGAGACTAAATGTTAAAGACTTTTCGAGCAGATTAAACTTGTCTACTCAGTGATAGATATAAAAAATGCATTTTTAGTGTTGAGCTATGTATGTATATGTAATAAGTAAGTGTGGTAGATCTGTTTCATCTATTCGAAGACTCGGGTGAAGTCGTTGGCTAAAGACCTAGCTTTCTCTTAAGTTAGTCGTAAGCTCGATCTAAGTAATTAAGTCCAACATAGATTATTTATAAAGTAAATGTATAGTATTTCTCAATCAGATTGCCGATTAAGTTCCAAACCAAAAAAAAATTAAACATAAGTCCTCAAGGAATCGCAATTTAAGATAAGTCACAGACTCCTTCCTATTAAAATAATCAGTTATAATCAGATAAGGATACCAGTGCCTTGGACAATACATACCTACCTTACCTAAAGGATATTTTTGTACATTTATTAAAAAAAGCGATTTCATTATATCATTGAATACCATGTAAATATTAAGCCGTTACTGCGTGTTCTCGATCGATTTTGGATCAGGCTTCGAGTAGAAGAGCGAAGCGTAGCGTTCGTTTCTTTTGCGGAGTTTATCACAATCGCTAGTCGGGAATGTTTCGATCGAGGACACGTGGTAGGGGGTCGATGTATCAAATCCTAAGAAGGCTAGTTGGAAGTATTCGTGTAGGACCCTAGTATTGCTCGAAGGGCATGTGATAGGACTGATGGAGTAAACACTAAGTATTTATTTATGTCGGACCGCGATGAAGATAAGAGGATTTTACAATTTATTATCTTTGTATAAGAAACTCTATACGATATAAATAAATTGTGTACATTACAATATAACAATGAATTTTATTTACCCCTCGAACCCACTGAATAGGACTACACTTGATAAAATAGATACAGATACATTTCCACGTCTTTATCCCTGACGAGGCAGACAGAACCCAGGGCCGTAAGACCAAAGGCCGCGCTTAGCGTGATGGTGGGCGTTAAGGTGAAGAAAGGAATCAAAATAGTGATGGGCTGCTAGCCGCATCCCCTATTAACATTAGCTTAACTAGACAAAAAAATATTTTAACACATTGCGGGACACGCAGTCAGATACGGTAACACATTTAAAATTTATATTCAGAGAGACATACATATAATTGTAGCTGTTAATATTTTCAATAAAATAAAAATGCATTTGCGTCTTTAGCTGAATGTGTCCCGCAAAGTGTAGATATATTTTAACATCATATCACAACACAGTAAAGGAGGTGAACGGTGTCGTACAGTGAACTGTACCGGGAATACGTGAGGATGATGATCAGAGATCGGAATCACGGGTGCTATTGCTATCAAAAGTATGGATATGACTAAAAGTTCCGGGATTTTTCGAGAATCTAATTGGGAATTTCAGGATAAGTATATTTTTTCCTATTAAAATATATCCTGAAATCGCATAATTATGATTGTTTTATTTATAGATTTTATAGTCATATCCATACTTTTGATAGGAATAGCACCCGTGATTCCGATCTCTGATGATGACAAAGCCCATGGCCATAAGACCCAAAAGCCACAATTATCGTGAATTGAATAGTAGCTGTTATGCTGTTGTTATATTTGGTACAGTCAACAAGAAAATTTGGTGATCTTATCACATTTCTTACTAGAATAACAGAAGAAATGTGATTAGATCACCTAATTTTGTTGTACATTTCTTGTGAGAAATGTGATTAGATCACCTAATTTTCTAGTAGTTTATTTTCTAAATAAACTAGTTGCTCTGTGAGCTGTAGACCTCGCGACTCTGTTTTGCACACCCTTATACACAGTGATTTTTCATTGGTTTTGGAGCCGAAGGCCACTTCTTATGGATTGTTAGTAAGACCTTATCAGCTAGTCAAAATAAAAATTCAGGAACAAAATATTTTAACTAAAACTCGAAAGTAAAATCGTGAGATCAAGTAATAGTACCGCCGGCCGGCTAGATTTCAATTTAATAATTTTCTTGTTGACTGTACCAAATATAACAACAGCATAACACTTAATAATTACTTACTTCATAAAAATCGATAAATCAATAAGTTTGCTGATGAAAGATTACAGTAATAAAACACAGGGTTGGCGATTTAGTTACCTAGGTAATCATTACACGTGCTTGTTCACATGACAAAACTTGTAGTTATAAAAAAAAAGGATCAACGTTTTTATTGATTTTTAGCAAATATCGATAAAAGGACAAATTACATAAAGATTGAACTAAATTGATGGCAATTCAGAAGAAAGATAATATATTTCTTTCGTCATATTATGACGACTAGTTGGGTGACCATGCTGGGTTACTTTTTTTATTAAAATCATTTTTTTAGCCTCGTTACTCCCTAAATACCAAGTTTTATCAAATCGTTGGAGCAGTTTCCGAAATCTTCATTATATATATAACCTCTCGCTCGTTCAAAGTGAAGGATAAGTAACACTAGTGGTATTTTGCTTACTTTGGGGCTAGCTCAATCTGTGTGATTTGTCCTTATTTTGTTAGTAGGCCAGGATATCGTAGACCTTTTGTAGCACTTCGTAGAGATTCGTAGAATTTTGTAGCATCGTTAAAGGTTTTGCTTATTTGTGTATTACCGACGTTTTTATTCTAATGAAAACATTTTTTGCATAAATATATATTTATACCATTACTACCGCATTCACAATCACGTATACTCGTACGCAATTCACATATACACTTAAGTGAGTATATTATATAAATGTACATAGTAAATACACATTATTTCTGTCACACGTACACGTGAATGACAACATTTTATAAAAATAGTGTTTAAATCTTCCTTTCATGCTGGACTGGGAAAAAAGAAAACCTCAACGTACCTGCTGCTTCTCTCCCCGCGCAGATCGTAAAAGCTGATGGAATGGGCGTAAATGCGAATCATGTTAGTAGGCTATGCGGCTAGCAAATCATCACTATTTAGATTCCGCCCACCATTACGCTAAAAGTGGCCTTTGTGTTTGTGCGTCCTGGGCTCAGTCAGGCCTGTGTCACTCCCCGTTTAGGTATCGAAAATATACCTACATTATTACTACGCGCGCGGCGATCACTTAGAAGAGGAAAATTCAGTATCATGAATCGTTTGTTCAGAGTAATAAGAATGAAATTGGCTTGCAATGGACGTCGAGGTATCTAAACGAAGAGGTGAGGACTTCTGACGCGAGCTAAATTAAACCTTAGCGCTAACCACACTGAGTAGATATTTCTTTGAATTTCTTTTCCGTACGTTAGTACTAGTACTTATTCTGTGGCTCTGTCTGCTTAGAGCCGCAAGACTGTCTATCCCGTTAGGGATAAAGACGTAATAGTATGTATGTATGTACTGTTACAAGTTGAAAAAGAATTACGCAATATTACCTCAGCACAAAAATCTGACTCAACCCTTATGACCAATGACTAATGGTCTTTTCAATTGTATAAGTAAGTACTAGTCAAAATGTTATTAGGGGCAAAACATCTTATTATGAGTCATATATACAGCTTCGAGACTTGGGCAAGATACTGTAATCATCAAGTGATGCGCCAAAGTGTTCGTCATCGTAGATACTAATAACGTATTTAGCCCTTACAGAGCAGGCAGAGGTTAGGGCTATAAGACCAATGAGAACAATAATTCCTACATTTTATCAACCAATCAAATCATTTTATTTTGAGGCAACGTACTTAATAATAGTTACAATATTAAGGACCCGTAGAATAAATTCCTTTCAGACTAGCATAATAGTATTTTATGCAACAGTTGTATAAGGAGGGTTAAAAAATGTGAGTGGCGCAGGTTACGATGCGAGCCTTGGCGAGCATCGTAAATTGACGCTATCGAGCATTTTTTGACTACTTATACAACGTTGCATACAATACTTTTTCTACGACTACATTTACTAAAATAAATACAAAAATAAACAAGAAAAGTACGAAATACTACCATATGTTTGGTATATACTAGGTATCTATAGAAGACTTAATTTTATTTTATTGACGTCTTCCTAGTGACTAAAAGTATCATTTTTGACACATGGAGTCACTGAAACGAATGTTTTTCATACATAAAACCATTTGTTCAGTGACTCCACGTTTGAAAGATGGCACCATTGTTAAAATAACGATTTTATTATGTTGGCAGTATGGTAGATCTAAAGAAAAAAGTTAAAGGTCTATGGCTAGGAGTATCGTTTTGGCGAAATAACGACACATGTGCTATTATATAAGGAGACTATAGACTTTTCTGAAATCATATAATCTATGTTCGTATATTAGTGTTCGGGACCATTTAAAAGACAGATAAGAGTACAGGAGTAGAAAAAATATATTATACAACGTGAAGGGGATATACCCGTAATAAATCGAACCACGGTCTACACTAGATCACTATAGCATAGTTTAATTAAAATAATAAACAAATGACCAAAAGAAATTGGACATTCCCGTACAAATAGCCCGGGCGGCTGCACACTTTTGTATGGAAATGGCGAAAATTTTTTTTAGAGTAGAATAGGACCACTCCAGTCTTCCCGTGGATGTGGTAGAAGGGGACTTAGAAAATACAAGCTAAAAATAGCTTATAAACATCAATGAGACCTCTCCAACCCGTCTGGCCAGCGTGGAGAGTGTAGGCCAAGTCCTCTGGCTGCTCTGGCCAAGTACGGCTCTGGTAGTACAGAGAGGGTCGTGCTGCTGCTGTGGAAACTATAAAGACCTGATGATGATAATGACTCGTTTATTTGCAGTTGAATATTATTTAATTATCGTTTTTGTTTACAAAAGTTGATTACCCAATTGGTTGCAACTTTTGTAAATATATTCCATGAATTAATCGAGGAAACTGGGCCAAATCCTGGACGATGTGGTTTTCCCCATCGGAAGGTCGCTTTGGACACATTCTTGGGATTTCCCCGTTCACTTGGCATTCCATCAGCAATTGGGTAGTCCTAGGAAAAAATAAACTAGTTGCTCTGTGAGCTGTAGACCTCGCGACTCTGTTTTGCATACCCTTATACACAGTGATTTTTCATTGGTTTTGGAGCCGAAGGCCACTTCATAAGGATTGTTAGTAAGACCTTATCAGCTAGTCAAAATAAAAATTCAAGAACAAAATATTTTGACTAAAAATTGGAAAGTAAAATCGTGACATCAAGTAATAGTACCGCCGGCCGGCTAGATTTCAAGTTCAGCGGGGTCACGCGTCAGTATGAACGGGCGTAACTACGTGGTCTCGATCGAAAATCTTTTTCGCAACTTTTTAACATAC
The DNA here is from genome assembly GCA_943193695.1 of Acrobasis suavella. Classification (NCBI taxonomy): domain Eukaryota; kingdom Metazoa; phylum Arthropoda; class Insecta; order Lepidoptera; family Pyralidae; genus Acrobasis; species Acrobasis suavella. The sequence continues at coordinate 9,401,546 of OW971952.1, read as the reverse complement.
ACGGATCACGTATATGGATAGAGGAATTTATTTACTACAAGGTCTTTTTTTTTCCAAAACCAAAGAAAAGTAAGCGTGTATACTGACTGACCCCTTGAAGTTTATGGGATAAAAATGTTATGCGGGCAAAAAAATCGCATCTATACAAGGGCAAAGATAATATAATTACTAACGTTACAGATACACAACGCCATATAAACGATTGGAGGGTACTAAAGTAGGCAAAACTAGAGTTGCCGGTAGACACACAGAGATGGCACCACACACGACTCGCAAAAAAGTGACAAAGAAAGTGTTAAATACCTATGCTTTAAAAATATTTATTACAATTCATATAAGTCATATTTAATTAATTATAATACTACTTTATTTAAATAACAGTAATAAAAGATTTATACCTTTAATAAAAAGCTATAGCGCCATCTAGTGATAAGGAAGATAAATAATTATATTTATAAGGCAAACAATGGGCAGGCATGACAAGGGTTATCATAAAGTTTATGATATTTTTTAATATTTTTTCAAATGTATGAAATACGATACTTTTTACATTTCCAACCCCCATATTTTAGCCATTAAGAAAAAATCAAAAACTGAATCGCAAAAAGTCACTGCTCACAAAATACATGAGAATCGGTTGAAAAATGCGATCTGTAAGCGACCGAAGCAGCGACGAGCGAACAGACAGACCTACAGACTGACAGACGAACAAAAACATATCTGGCCAATCTCGAAACTGAGACAATTCGCTCGCTCGGTCAATCCACGCATAGCTACTCGTAAAAACTAACCTTCACAAACCGGGATGACATTAGTAACAGGAAAAATTGTGTACCTATTCAAATCAGTTTACGAACTTTGACTTCTAAGCAAACTAAAACCTGTTGTGTTTTCCTTTTAATTTGCGTCACGTCTAATTCATTGTATTTCGTTTCTGAAATGGGTAACCTCAATATGCTTTGACGAAATATTTGACAAACGATTCTATGCAAATTTCTATTTTCAGGATAAATTGATGTTAAAAAGTATTAGATACTATATGATTTGAATTAGTTTGTGCAATTCCGCCACCAGTTAGTTCATGCAAACTATTGCCGGCCGGCGCCCACCCACTACTGTTAGTCCCAGCATACCTGCCACCAACAGCCCGTGTGCACCCGCCACCGCCACGCTTAACCGCCGAACGATCAACAACTTGTTTGGTGCCTGAGGATGCCTCGAGGAGATCGTTTGCATGAAAAAACTGTACAATATTTATTAAATAATCTAACCGATGGGTAAAAATATTTATCCATTCGTCAATTATAGCAATAGATGACTTGTGCGGTCTAAACATAACGTCAATCATTTACTGCTTCAGTTTTATTGTTTGCGACAGCCAATAAGACATATTATATGGTATATATCTATTATATGTATACTGATGTAAATGTATGTATATTAAATTGTAAGTATATTGTGTTGTAATTTTATTGTTTTATTTTTTGCGTCGCACCAAATAATCTGATTTTCGCTATGGTTGACCCAACTGTAAACAATTTTTAATTGTGTATCATAAACTTTTACAAATAAATAAATAATCTTGCACTGTGTAAAGAAGTCTTTCATTTGTATTTTAATATAATTTTTCAAAACTAAAAACTGACTATCGCCCCCAAACTACACAACCGATTTTGATAAAATTTATATGGGACCACCTGACAAGACCCTTTCAAACAAAATAAGAATTTTCCAAATAGGTCTAGGAGTCTTTGAATATCGTTGAACATAAATAAAAGACGATTCCGATTAATTGAAAGCTTTTTTAGAAGTCGGTAGAAAATTAAAAATCTATTTCCCTTGCTAGGTTTTAGGAAAAGATAAAAATAATATATCGAGTTGTAGTATAACATGTTTATTAAATATAATAAGTAATAATTAAAACACATTACTGTCATATCAATTAAAAATTAATTACAATAAAATTAAACGAACATCATAATAATACTTATTTCACCAACAACAAATTAATAGATCATTATCTATTTAATATTGTTGTCATAACTAGACCCCGCCATCTTGTCGCATCAACATTACTTTCTTGCGGGGATTGATACCTACTTTAAATTTATCGACTGTTGAAATATCGATGGTATACCATGCGACACAAATAAGTTGAACAAAAATGGCGGACTTCGAAGATTTTTAAATGATGAAAATGGTGCTTATCGGCGCAGGTACAAATAATGCGTCGAAGACTGCCATTTTGATTCAATTTAGGTACGTGTCGGGAATTTACACAAAAATGCTTTGAAGTCCGCCATTTTTGTTCAACTTATTTGCGTCGCATTGTATTTAATTGTACTTAAGTTATAGATTAGTCAAAGATAGTCACTACTAACTGATAAAAATATGTTAAAATATAATGGGATAAATAAAAGCCACGGGTAAACAAATTACAAAAATACGGGCGTTCGTTAGTTATACTTATCATAATTTTCCCACAATAATTACAAAAACCTGTAAACAATTCAAAATCTTCCGTGTAACTAAAGGAAGTGTAAGGGTTTTGTTGAGTATAAGAAGTTGATATCAATAAGTCGATAAATTAAATTCATTAAACCCCGCACTACCTTATTTCCCATCACTTTTGCTACATAAAGAGGTTGCCTGGAAGAAATTGCTTAGTGATAAGGCCGCTTTTGCGCATTTTCCAGTTTTTAAAATAAATATTTTCTGTATTTATTAATTTTTGTGCAATAAAGGGTATTGTATTGTTTTGTTTTGTATTGTATTGTATTGTAAATGTTTCAATCCCTACAAAAATGTGTCTATGCGACGAGACAACGGGGTCTAGTCATAGCTATAATCATCAAAATTAATTTTACAATACAAGTAAGAAAATACCTGTAGACTATAGGTAGGTATATACCTAGTTAGCTATGATTTTCGAAACATATTCTTTGTTTTTGAAACAGCCATACTTGGAAATAAATATTTTTAGTTTTGAAAGTAGGTACAACATATCTCAATAGGTATAACAATATCATTGTTAGAATCAAAATTATTTCAAAAAGATAACAATCTTCACACTGAATTTGATTCAAATGCCTTCAATTAAAAGAACAGAAACAACGACTTTACGTAGTCAATTCTTATATTCGCCAGGCGTTTTACCTTTTAGGACTTACATACATTAATTACATTTCATAATACGGAAAAATATCTTAACACACGATATTGTGCTTTAGTTAGGATCTTTACATGTACAATTTAACTATTTACACAAATAGTTGTTTCTTCAACTACCTATATTACATTATCATGCCTATTTAATATCGTTCAGAGATGTATTATGATTTATGAATCATAAGACTCATTTCACATAATAATACCAGCTTCTGTCCGTTTCCTCTGACGCAATCACGTTCGAAATTTCACTGCGCGAACGAAGTTTATCACATTTTTCTTATATCCATCAAAAATGTTACGAATGCCTTTTATTTAGCCTTATTTTATTTAATATCAATTTTATCATTCGCCTATAAAATTACAGATGGCAATTATTGTAGTAACCTACAAAAAAAAACCATCAGACAACGTCTTTATCAAGGAAAGATTCCTTAATTTCATCCCTAATAATGTTCTTTTCAGGAAAAATTCGTTATCTGAAGTAAGGTTCAATACGTACTCAGTTTATTTTTATTAAGATTAAAATGATATGAAAATAAACTAATCTTTAGTTTGTGTTTAATTCATTTTTTGATCAAGTCGTAAAGAATTTCCGCTGAACTTAAAAGAGGGTATTAATACATGTTCTGAGGGTTTCACCGCTACGAGTAAGTATTTTATCTTACCCTTAATATTATTATGGATTTTACCGCGCGCGTAAAGGGCATAAACAACTATACCTACTAACGGAGAGCTTAAAAAATAATCCTCGTATTCCTAAATATTAACAACCGTTTGGTAAACCTACTTTGGTTACAACATGTTTAGTCTTTTCAATATTTGACATTGAAATAACAAGACAAAAAATATTTTAGCTAAAATAGGTTTAACAAACGTTTGATAATGTTATGAATAAGAAGGTTAATGTATTACAGAAGTAGTGGATAACTTAACCAGATAGAACGAGTATTTTAAAGGACTAAACAAAAAGGCGTTCATCAACTTAACTAGCTTTCTGTTTGTCGTTCGGGCAGTGAAGTGCGTTTCACTCGGTCGCAGGGTTGGGCATGATCTCCCCACAGCTCATGGGGTGGGGCTGCAGGACGGGCAGCGCCGTCGAGCCCCGCAGCTTGGCTGAACTTAACTCGTTGCTTTGGACCCAAAGCTCCAACTGAAAATCCAGCAAGGTAGAGTTGTAATCTTTATTTTATTTATTTGAAAACTTATTGCGTCAAAAACCGGCAATGCTGATGTCGGACCAAAGCCGCTGAACTAAAGTGGATTTGGGCGGGGCACGCTTGCCGAATGCACCTGAATAGGTCATTTTGGTAACGAAGTCGACACCCGAAGATGGTCGAAAGAAGAGAGGTAGGCCCGAGAAGGCTGGAAGCGTTGGTGTGCCGACTTGCGACAGTTTGAGAGGGAATGGTTGGAAGTGGCACATGATCGAGGTATTTGGAAGTAGATGGGGGGGAAACCTTTTCCCAGCAGGGGGAAAGTAGAGGGTAAAAGTGGTCAGCACTGGTACGAGGTCTTGGATCTTAGGTACTATTTAATTTAACAGTTTTTAATTAAGTAATGCATCAACATCATTATTTCCGGCTTTAAAAAACTCACTGTTGTATACACCTCCTTTTGCCGCCCCAATCCGTTTTATTCCTAGTCATCGCGATCTAGTTCTTCCCAGCAACTTTCCTGATATAGTCAACCCACCTTGCTGCCAGACATCATAAAGTGTCTCGTCTAGACTTAACTTAAGAGTCCACGCAGCTAATAATGTGCCATCATCACAGGAAGAAGAAAAGGTTACATACCTCAGGAGGCATTTTCTCCACGGGCGAGTGGCATGCGCCTGCGCAGTGTAACTGCAGCAGCAGCTCTGCAATGGCCGCCGCAGACGTGTCAATGACCCTCTGTCTGCACACTGCGACGGCGTGGACGAAGCCTCCCGGACCTATGAACTCGTGCTCCATGAACACCGTCTTCTCGTCCCAGTATATTGCCTGGAATTGAATTGACTTGGGTTTGGTACGAGCGAATGAGAGTTGCGTACAACTGTGGAAAGAGGCAATCAATAAGTAGCCTATTTTTATGGATGGACCCAAAATACTTCCCTGAGGGACGCCATTTTTTATTTTTGGTATGTACTTATGCACGTACCACTTTTTACAGATTGAATACAACCTGTTAAGCAGTCACAAAACAATTCCAGCTGCGCCCCAACTATACCCATTTTCTTTGATTTCGAGTCAAGCAAAGATAGTGGGATTGTGTTAAATGCTTTTCAGAAGTCAAGATATTTACTTATCTTGTCTTCAGTAAATTAATCTACTTTTTCATTTTACCAAGCAATTGGTGTCGGAGTCAAGAGCTACAAACTACAACAGTCGTCTCAAGCACCAACAACTTGAAAAGAAGATCTTCTCCAACGTAGTCTTGAATTCCATGATACAACCGATTTTTTTAATCTGTGTCATAGTGGCACTGTTCAGGTGCCATTAACGTACCAGATTTAGTTTGTATCATGGCGAAGTCTTCTTACTCAATTGACTTTTTTATTCCTCTGTTTGTTTGTTTTTCGTCTGTGTAAGTGACCAACACTGGTGTCAGATTATAAACTGCCTAAAAGCATCTGACATATTTTGACGACTGCCATACAATGATGACAGCCGGTATCAATGGCTTATTCGTGCCTTACGAAGCGCGGAGGTACTGAAGACATTTTTATACTACTTGTGGTCACCCATCCAAGTGCAGACTACGCCCGGAGTCACTTTACTTGTGAAAACGCTAGTAATGCGCACTCGCGCCGGGCCTCCTCTTTTATTCCACTACTACTAACCAACATACCCTGGACGTGATGGTGAACTTGGTGAACGGCTTGATGTACCGCCTGTATCGAATGGTAGCCGCAGCCTGAACCACCGCCCCGCCCGCCGCCTTGATGTTGGCGTACAGGCCAGTTCTTTCGTAGAAGTCTGCTCGCGCGAAGTCCAGTTCCCGAAGGTACCGCGCGTTGTTCATGTGGTAGAGCAGAGTATCGATATCGTTGAGGAGACACCACGCTGAAAAAGGAAAGTTCTCGTGGAAAACAAGCTTTAAAACTTTAAGTTCTATAACCTATTGTGTGTGACTGAACCGGATTCCGGTATAAATCAATTGTTTTACTATTGTGTCTGGTTTTTACAACACACGAGAAGAAGCAGCACCGAAGTTATTCCAAAGCATCACAGTAAAGGATGCAACCAGGATCACGCTAAAATGAACCACCTCCCCTGAAACTTTATGTCCCTGTTTCCTTAAATATCCTTAGGTTTCCTGGATTTTTTTTGTGCAATAACACTGACTTCTGTACTATAGCATGACGAGAGCTAGATTGCAGGAATCAGCCATTATGGAAATTTATCTACTCCTTCAATAAAATAGTATGCAAGATGCAATAAATTTATACCGAGTAAATGGACCTTAAGAATCCCCTGACTTTTCAATACAAACGTAGTCTAGCTTTTATTTTGAAATGACATGTGAGATTTGGGCAGTATTCGTAATTTTAAAGAAATTGCATTTATCTAGGCATATAACTAGTTTTCGACGGTCAAATTTGAACTTGAAAGAAAATATGAGAGAGTAGAAGTTTTCCATACTGAAGGTCAAATATGATATGATCCACTATATGTATTCTCTTTTAAGTTCATATTTTGCTTGTGAAAACTACTTATATGTCTTAATTTATGCAATTTCTTTAAAATTACATAATTTTGCTAATATCTTTGTATGGAAAAGGCTGATTCTATCTCGGGTAAGGGGAAGTTTATAGTGTATAGTTTATCTAATATATAAAATTCTCGTGTCACACTTTTCGTTGCCATACTCCTCCGAAACGGCTTGACCGATTTTGATGAAATTTTTTGTGCTTATCCGGTATCTATGAGAATCGGCCAACATCTATTTTTCATCCCCCTAAATGTTAGGGGTAGTCCGCCCCTAAATTTTTTTATGGCAAAACAACGTTTGCCGGGTCAGCTAGTATTAATATATTAAAATGGACTTCAGGAAAAACTTACAATTAACCTCAGTAGTGTCCATAATGCAAGCCTTTTTCTTGAAGTATCGAGCCTTGGCGACTGTGTACATCATCCTCGCGAAGTAGGCCACGTCGAGGGTCCCGTACAGCAGCAGGGCTCCCGCTGCCATCGCTGCTCCCCATCCCGGCATGCAGACCATCCACATGGCTGCTGAAGACAAAAAATACTAGACTATACAGCAATGGCATCTACCAGTTGTCTGGAAAAGATCGCTCTAAGCGATAAGACCACCCATTGTACCTAAGTATTTTCAATTGTAAAACTTCCTTTTTATGTTTTTGTATTGGTGCAATAGAGTTTTTCATTCATTCTTTTATTCAGAGGTGATAGCCTTTTGCAAGCCAGCGCTTTTTTACGTTACTTTACCCCGGCGCCAAACCTAGTAAAAATAGTACAGTTTCGACCAATTTGATTGTCAATAGCGTCTCAGTCACGCGATCGTTTTGCAACTAAAGTAGTTAATGGCGCTCAAAAGGATAAAAAAAGCTAAATTGCCACCCGAGATGACGGCGAAATATTATTGCCTGAAATGTCTTTATATATAATTTTATTAAATGTCTTCCTCTAACCAGTCCTCGTAGCATGGCACCGTAGATAAACGCATATAAAGTTCACATTGCGCGATAGACTAGGACAGTAAGCCAACGAGACACTTGGGCCGGCCTTCTACCTTTATCTTGAGTTTTCTCTTAAACTCAAAATAATACTAGCATGAAAATGTATTATTAGAAAGACTTCATTAAAATCTTTCTGAATATGCATATTATTTTGAGTTTAAGAGAATATTTGATATACAACTTGTAACGGAAAGGGGGTATCGACCCGAAAGGAAGTAAACATACTAATGAATTTCAACATTTTTTTCTATGGGACCATCCCCTGCATACAAAATTAAATACCTACCGTATCAAACTGTATGGAGCTGCAAATTTTATTTTATAATTTCAGGTTTGTCCCTTAGTAAAAGACTAAAAGGTGTTCACATTGATTAATATGTGTACTCCCTTTCGAGTTGATACCCCCATTCCGTTACACGTTGTAAATATAGAAATAGAGGGCCGGCCCAGATATCCCGCTGGCCCATTGGAGCATTCTGCGCGCGATATAGTGTTAGATGATAGCGCTCGATAAACGTTATCGCCGGCGCCATGCTACGGGGACTGGAAGTACCATTGGCGTTAAAAAACGTTAAATTTATACCTCCCGGGTCGAAAAGTGGGTTTATTTATAGCACCTCTTGCAACTCAATTTTCAACAAGTTGTCCTCAACCGATATAGCTGAAATTTTACATACTTGTGTAAATCGGATGGCAATACAATATTATGAAGTTAATATGATGAGCATTTTTTAATGATGGAACCAGAAGTCATTTAATAGAAGTCAGTTATTAAACAACATAATCTTAATAAATAGGACTCGTTTGATTTGTTTTAAAGAACACTTTATGGTAGACGACGTCTAGGATCTTATCACGGAGACGGAAGGTAGTCAATTGAACTCATTAATAAAATGGCGCAACTCCTTTGAGTTTGAGCCTATTTCATTTGTCTTAATAAGTACGTTGGCCTCACAATAAAAGAGTGTACGAAAAATTGTAATAAAAAAGTATTCTATGAAACACATGCATTTATCCCTCAAATTTTCCCTCAAATAAAATCTTACTATGTGACGTAAGTAGCTACCTAATAATGTATTTCTACTTAAGCTGGAGGCGCCTATTTCATTCGAGTATCGATTACTCATACACATGTTAGAGTCGATATATATTTTATAGGGCAAAACACACTTCTTGAGCTCGCCCCAAACTAAGTTGAAACTTGTATTATGAGGTACTAACTCAACGACAATATATTTAACAACTAAAATGTATTTAATATATATATATACAGGGTTACTGGTAACTAACGCAAAATCTCTTAACATCGTAATCAGAATCCTAACATAATGTAGATCTGCAAGAAAAAAATAAAAAACATCTAAGAAAAAAAATGGACTCTTCATAGAAACTCGACCAGGTGATCAGTGAATTTGTATGGGAGGCCAATTTTTTTTTCTGCAATTTTCGCCTTTTTTCTTGCAGATCTATAATGTGCTGGGGAGTCTGATTTCGGTGTTAAGGGGTTATTAGTTAGTTACCAGTAACCCTGTATATATATATATATATATATATATATATATACGATGCTTCGTATCGCCGCAAATTGCGATCTTAAAAAAATTACACGATACATTATAGGTGTATCTAAAAAAAGTACATGTTCCAAAAAGACTTTAAAATACAGAGATAATGAATGGACTATTTTACTGCGTATGTTTTTGGTTAATATTTCATATAAAACTAAAAATACCACAAAAAAATCTTTCTTTTTTTAAACTGCAAGATAATTGGTTAATTAATGAAGCAGCAATGTTTGAAATATTACTGTGAAGAGAAGTGGGAGCGTGGTGGGGGTCATCTCGCTGTCTTTTTCGTACGCGAGACATACCAGTGACGCCAAAAGCGCTATCCATGCATCATTTTTCTGTCCGATTTAAAACTTATTTTATTTTCGAGCAGATTAATTTGTTTTCAATTTCGGATTATATTACTTATTGATATGAATAATAAAAATACTTGATTAAAATACCATATTGACTTGTACAACAATTTCTACAAAGGTCTATAATTGTGCTACGAAACCTCTTCGGCATCTGGCTTATTTTTCAATTTACTATATTTAACCGTAAAGATGGACCCAGGTTTTTCTATTGGTTACCATTTACGCACGAAAAGCTACGTTGGGCTGGCCTGGATGGATGGTTTGTGGAAATTTATCTTGAACTCTTCAATACATTTGCACGTGTATTTATTTTACATGATATTATTTGACTTAAGTATCTTGTATGTTTGTTAAGGACAAATCTTGCAACTTGATTTTCGACCTGGTATCCTCAATTTCACATATTTGTGTAAGTCGGATGACTATACAATATTAAAGCGTATTATCATGTAAATGACTATTTATCATCGTCTGATCACAATTCTTTGAAATAAATGACGCAAATTTGAAGGCACTTCAAGCAAATTTTAATTGTATTGTTTAAATATATAATACAGTGTATACCTAGCTAAAGTGTAAATCTGTAATGTAACTATAACATAGCCTACCAGGCTGGGTAGGGATCAATACTGAACTGGGTTTCTTTCGGCGTAATCTTCCCAGCAGTGGTCGTTCCGATACGCTAGTAGTTTTTAGCTTTTGCACTAAAATAATATTTTAAAAAAATGACCATCATTAAGAGATAAATTTATCCTACACTGAATAAAAAATTTTGACTTTGACTTTGACTTTGAAGACTTTTATTGTAGACGATGTCTATATACAAGTAGTGATGTCTAAGGTCTAATCACGGAGCCGGAAGGTAGTCAGTGGGACTCGGTAATAAAACGTCGCAATTAGGCTTATTTCATTTGGCTTAGTAAGAACTTTGGCCTGACAATAAAATCTTATCCAAAAAATGGTTTTGTTTAAAAAACCCTTATTAATACTGTGCTTACTTGTTAAACGGACGTTTCACTATAGGACTGTGGACAACTGGACCTGCTACAGGAATCCTTACCCCCTTCTTCATAAAAACTATCAAAAGTTATAACTTTTTTAGTTAAAATATGTCTTAACCCTACTACTCTCTTTTCCAAATTTCGCTAAAAACGAGACGAAACATATTATCACTAAAATAAGTTTAAAAAACGTTTGTATATTTTATAACAGGGTTAGGATTTAGAATTGATATTAATTTATCTTCAATTCCTCCGTGTTTAGCAAAGCACGTATTGAACGCCTGAAAGTCATCTTTAGATGGTAGTTTTAAAAAAATATCCGTGTATCATATGCTCAGTCGAAGCAACTACCGACATCCAAGAATCGATTAAACTTGAAGGCTATCACACAAATGAAACTACGAGTAGTTAATTCACCGTCTTGTCACTATAAGGCTTCTAAGTAATTACAATAGTGTGAAGACTTGACGACGAACTTTTTTATTTACTCCATATAAACGCGTTCCTGGTTGCATCCTCAGCTTTGCTGCTTCGGAGCCCGGGGTGCGTCTTCACACTTTGATACGATTCAGACCGACCGGCTCGCATCGGCCCGGCCCGGAAGACATTTCACAATGCGAAAATTAAAGTTCATATTTCTGCCACATATACATTCCGCGACGGCCGTACGGCTCCGGTCGGCTCCAAGCGGCTCCTGATGGATACCGCGACAAATAGCCGGCTCCAACGGAAAGCGTCGGGACTCGGGTCAGTTCGGAGCCGTACGGCTGGCGCGGCGAACGGCGGTACGAGTCATTCGAAGTTGTGTACACTAAAGTATGAGGACGTAATAACTTTAATAAGCAAGTAATACCACGTCCGATTCCACCATTTTTTAAATAAAATTCTATGGCGTCTACACAGCGCAATGCAAGCAGCACTTCTGGGCGCTCGGGGTGTTTACGCATGCCAGGAGCGCTGTCTGCTGCCGCAGCAAGCATACGGCTCTCGCAGCACCCGTACGGGTCTCGCAGCACCCGTACGGCTTTCGCGGCAGCCGTACGGCTCCCGCGGCACGTTACGGCTCCTACGCACGTGACCGGCTGCCGCGGCATGTGTCCGCATCCGTTTCGGGCCCGAGCCGATGCGGACCGGTCGGTCTGAATCCTACCCTTTTTCTTCTCCAAATATAATGTGTATGTCAATGTCATCCAAGGATGCCGAAGACCTTGCGAAATCGAGAAGAAATAGTCGGAACAGTTAATGATTTGGCTATAGTTTTACAACCGGCAGCCTGCCTGACGAAGAACTACGAGTATTTTATTCGTATCTGTAACGCATATCCCTTTTAGTACAGAATAAGTACTAGTACTCACGTAAAGAAGTCTTACTCAGAAAATAAATCCAAAGAAATATTACTTAATGTGGTTAGCGCTATGGTTTAATTTAGCTCGCGTCAGAACTCCTCACCTCTTCGTTTAGATACCTAGACATACATTGCAAACAAATTTCATTCTTATTACTCTGGACAAACTTTTCATGTGACTGAATTTTCCCTTTCGAAGTGGTCGCTGCCAGCTTAGTAATAATGTAGGTATATTTTCGATACCTAAACGGGGAGTGACACAGGCCTGCTTTCAGCGGAGATAGAGCCAAAGGCACGCTTAGCAATCTATACACCTATTTAAAAATAATTGGCCAAGTGTGTGTCGGGCCACGCGCAGTGTAGGGTTCCGTAGTTACGAATGCCAAATTTGAGGTGCCATGCCACTCAAAACGTATAAAAATTAATTTCTATTGAATTTGTATGAAATTTTCCTTTTCGGAGTACATTTTATAAGTTGATCGCCTATAACTTTTTAATTTGTAAATCCTACATAGCTCTGATAGTTTTCCTTCAAATTTCGTTATATTTACTGTAGCTGTGAATTTTTTCACGTGTCCATATGTAACTATTTAGCATATAGAGGGGGGGACACGTGACTATAACAAAATTTTTCACTTTAAAAACAAATATTTCCGAAACGGATCCCTAAATGTAAAAACGGTGTTTGCAAGCTCATAATATTATTGAAAGACCTATTCAACGATATCCCACATGATTGGTTAGTCGAGAAAATAAAATTGACTTTTAACTTTACTTGTATGGGAGCTACACTAGAAAAAATTGTTTTCAATATTTTATTTTACCACTTTTTCCGCATACTTAATATACATACCTATACCAAATTACAGCTTTCTAGTACTTATAGTCGCTGAGTCAAACCGCGGACGGACAGACAGACAGACAGACATGGCGAAACTATAAAGGTTCCTTGTTTACTACGGAACCCTAAAAAAGTGTTTGTTCGCTTGTAATGGATAAAATTGAAAATTACAGAACTGTTTTTAAAAAATTAAAACAAAGAAAACTCAAATACTACAAAATTAAAACCTCTACCGAACGGCCTATAAAGTCCGGGTGGTCAGAGTAATCTGCCCCTGACAGTACTTTCTCTAAAAATGCTGTGCCCACACACGAGCACAGACTCCACGAATGGTCTTAAATTGTATTGCTTCATATTTTCAACTTAATGCTTGAGTATTGAGTACATACCTGTGAAGAGTATTCTTTAGACGGAACTCTTGCCATTTTTAATATATTATACATACCAGGACTTTCCATTCAATTTCTTGTTAAAATTGGTAGGTTATCAAATACTTTAGTACCTACATGTTTCTTTTAAATTGAGTTCCGGTTGACCATTTCTTAACTTCTAAGCTTCTTTAGTATATTTCCTCGGTAAATAAAAAGGTATTTAAAATATTTCCACTCACCTGTGCCACCTCGACCTCTTGCGACCGGCAAAGTGCAACGTGAAAATTCTTAAAACAAACACATATTGTTATAAATTTTATTCACAATGAGTCGTACCCTTCAAATGTTTTTAAAAAATACTTTTATTACAATAAAATAATAGCGATTATAATAAAACCGGTGGAAATAACCTTCGTTGGTGTCAAAGTGATTTTTTCACGTAATGAAAATGTCAGATGTTGGAAGTTGCGCGCGCAAACAATCGATAATATGATGACTTCATTAAGATCTGTTATGAAAATGAGCCTTATTTGTATAAGCGGAGAACCTCTTTGCTGCAGTGGTGATAGATGATACTGCAAAAGTCTGGAGAAACTCCTTTAGGTTACTTTGTATTTATACACATTCTTTTACTTACTTAGAGGGAAGAAAGGGCAAGAAGGGCGTTCATGGATGTGTAGCAGGAGGGAGGTGCTTCATCGGAGGTTGTTTTTATGCAGCAAATCGGGCGAACTCTGAGATCGAGATGTAGGATACTGCTAATGCCATCTCGCGTGTTTCTAGTGAACTATGTTGACGCTGTAGTTGTGGTTGTAGTTTCCTCGTAGTAGTGTAGAGGTCGCCACCGATGAAGGAAAAGTCGCGTCGTACTAATAAGGAAGTCAATCATTTTTCTGAAGATCGGGAGACATGAAAGACCACGCACAGTAACAGTTCTTCATTGATAGTAGCACCTGGATAAGAGCAGCACAGGACCGAGATGGGTGGCGTCGACAAAGGAAGGCCTATGCTCAGCAGTGGGCGGAAGAAGAGCTGAGATGATGATGATGATAATTATGATGATAATAGAAAACTCTGTCCTTAAGTCCGCCTGTTGCATTTTTTGTAGTGAAGTTTAATAAATTAATAAAAAAAACCGTAAACTAACTAACCCCTAAAGCACTGTGTAAATAATATGTTTAAGACATAATAAAATAAAAAATAAAAAAACTATTTCACTTGCTTGGTTTTAGGACAAGGAAAAATAATATATCATGTTGTATTACATGTTTATTTAAATATAATGAGTAAGTAAATTATAGAGGCAAATGGTCAGCAGTGGGTGAAAGAAGAACTGGGATAATGATGATGATGATTCAAAACTTTAGTCAAAAACCAACATGCCTTGACGCCTAGAATCTCAGAATGTAAGCCGGGAAGAACAGTTTAACGTGCCTTCAGAAGCACAGCGAGGCTCAGGATGCTCAAGTGGGTAATAAAAGGCGGTAAAGACAATCGCCATAGATACAGCTGGTATCAGGAACGTTACTCCAAAAAATGCGACGATAGCCGTCCGACAGCATCGCCCTATTGCAATGTCAATCAAATTAAGACTATACAGGTGACTTTTTACTTACCAGACAAATTTTTGAAGCAAGTTCAGTCTAAGATACTGAACTACCTACTTACTACAATTTTTTTTATTGATAATCGATAAAAAAATTTCGTTGACTAAATGCATTTGGCCGAGCGCTTATTTGTATGAGAAGCCGAACACATTTTATAATTTTTTTTTTTTGCAAATTTTTTATGGAAAGTAGTTCAGTATATTTATTTATTTATCGTGGACAGAATTTGCGCCAAAAGTTTGACTGGTGGGTAAAAAGTCACCCTGTATTCTGATTATGTAGCGCTCATTGTTGCTTCATACTGCAACGCCGGCACCAGTGGCGGATTTACACATTTGACGTCAGTACGCTATTTATATTTTGCCGCTCTTAAGAGTCCCCTTACCCTGGAAAGAATTAGACTTTCCCATACAAACGTAGTCTACGTTTTATTTTGAAACGAACGACATGTCGGATATGGGCAATATTATGTAATTTTAAAGAAATTGCAATTATTTGGGGTTATAATTGGTTTCCGACAGTACAATTATGAACTTAAAAGAGAATAAAGTGTATTATATGATATGTGACCATAAGTATGGAAAACTTCTACACCATTATATTTTCTTTCCAGTTCATAATTGTACTTTAAGGAACCAATTATAACCCTGGATAATTGCAATTTCTTTAAAATTAAATGTACAATTTTTTACCGAAATCTGACATGTCGTTTCAAAATAAAAAGTAGACTACGTTTGTATGGAATAGTCCAGGGTAAGGGGATTCTTAAGCTGCGTTCTATGAAATATCATAATAAAAGCACTCTTCTACCTTCTCTATTGCCGCGATGCGAAAGGGGAGGAGAGTGCAATTGGCCTCAAATTTGCTGCCCTGCGAAATGTGGCGCCAGTATGAAATTCATATTTTGCCGCCCCTAAGCTGCGTTCACTGAAATATCATGTATAAAAGCACCTTTTTAGTTTCTCGGTGGAGAGGATGCAATCGGCCTTAAATTTGCCGCCCCAAAATGTGCCGCCATAGGCTTAGCCTACTCAGCCTATTGGTAAATCCTCCACTGGCCGGCACGTAACTACGTAAGTATGGGGTGTAACTTTCGGAGTAATTTCCAGATCACTCGTAACCGTAACACGTTGAGGTTTGAGAAAAGGTGAGATAATAATTAGATAGATATCATTAGAAAACAATACAATTCCAAAACATCACATACCTACATTAGAGTAGGTATCTACCAACCTATTTATAACCGAGGATAGATTTCCATTTTCAAAGTATATACAACGTGGAAAGAACATACCCGTAATAAATCGAACCACGGGCTATACTAGATCACTATACTATAATGAAGCAAATAAAATAACAGAAGAAAAAAAAAATTGGCATTTCCATTCTAAAGCGTGCTGCCGCCCGGGCAATTTGTATGGGAAAGCCAATTTTTTTTGCCTTTAGACTGTTATTTTAATTTCATTATACTATAGTAATCTAGTATACTGTGGTTCGATTTATTACAGGTATGTCCCTTCCACGTGTTATACTATGAGCACTTCAATGATGGTCTGAAAAAAAATAAAAAAATTAGAATGTGTTTTTCTTCTTGCGCAGATAGTAAAACTAAAAACCAAGCAAGGGAATAGAAAAATAATTTAAGCACATAGGTTAAATTATTAAAAAATATTGTACACGTATATTTTCTTTTCTTTGAGAAACAAGAAATGACAAAAATACAGCGCATTGATTTTGCATGACGTCACGGCTATGTACGATTTTTACTCAGTGGTGACGACGTAACCCCCACTCCAGTACTTTGATTATGCGTATCTTTGTGAATTTTTACTTTTTTAGTAAAATGAAAAATAAGAGTCCATTATATTTGGATAATCTAAAAGACGGACTAATTACACTTATTCTTTCTTGACCCTGTCTTCACCCCTGTTTGAATCATGTAAAAAATAACGATGCGGCTATTTACCCGACTGCGCCAGAAGGAGGGTTTTGTTTTTCGAGAGTATGTATGAATGGATAATTGTTTGGCACGCTCTGCAGCCTGTATTTACTGCACGAGTGACACTGGGTATATCAAAATAAAAAACGAAATGGCGGATTTTTGGCGCCAAATTCTGATATTTGGCTCCGTCTACAGCCTGAACGGCTCGATGGATTTAAGCTTGAGAGATGTCATTAAATTCGTCTTAATTCGGAGAGTAACCCTAGGTTTTTAAAACGGCAGTCGGGTTATTTTTATAATAATGACTTGTTTGATTCATTTTTCACGCTAATCGGGCTCTGTTTACCCCGTTAAGTAATATATTTGTGATGTAACAGTGTATCTGTATCCGTAAGTACAATTTTTAGATTTATATATGTCTGAACTACGTAAACGTACTATTGCATGCACCCAGAACTACTTCGAAGGATACAAGTACATTGAAACCTTCAAAAAACAAGTCTATATCTTCCTGAAAGGCCGGCAACGCTTCTGTTACACCCTGGTGATGCAGTTGTCCATGGGCAGAGGTTGATCACTTACCATCAGGTGACTCACTTGTTCGTTTGCAGCCCTATAACATAAGAAAAAAGTACCTGTTCAAGTTTTTCACTGTCATTCTCCACATCACCCGTTTGGTTGACTGGTAGATAAGGCGGCTTTAAGTCCGCTATTAAACTGGTATTTGTGTATAAAGTTACTACAAATAAATTAAATAAAAATCATGATTATAATAATTCTCTTTGATAAAAATCTTTCTAAAACGTGTTATCTGCAAGTTATCAGTCCATATTTTTTCTAAACTAAAATTGATTTCACCCCAAACATACATAATTATTAGGTACCTATGCTCTTTCAAACAAAAAATAATAATTTTCCAGGTTGGTCCAGGCGTCTTCGAATAATAATTTGTTAAGATTCCGACGAATTGATAACCTCCTCCTTTTAGAAATTCGGTTAAAAATCACTACAAAAGAGTACCTAAAAAAAGTTATAAACTACCGAGAAAGAATGAACATAATGTTGATGACACGCACGATACGGGAATATCGTATCGGTGACTTTATGGTCTGCTACGTCGCAACCTCTCGCTCATGCTTTCTCTATCTAACCCTCAACGCCGGAGCGAGATAGCAACCCTTGTACGAATTCGATCCGGCACTCACCGAAGTCAGTGACGTATCGCGTCTATCTCGCGGTCGTGTTGACTGTTGTCGGACAAAATGAAGAAGTTTAAATACGATGTTATAGAGCTAATTTCATTGATTCGGGATCGCCCATGTCTGTGGGATAAATCTCTGGAGGTGTATAAAGATCGTTTGGAAAGACGTGCGGCGTGGGAAGAGATTTTCGGCATTTTAGAAGAAAAGTATGAAGAAATGACTGCGGAGGATCGACGCCTGCTCGGTAAGATAAGCAAAGTTTATGTTTCTGTTATTGCTACTACACTAACGCAATAACACGTCTTTCAAATCTTACGGGATAGTCAAAGCTTTAGGATTCATCACCAAAATGTTTGTATGGTGGCGATGGCGAGTCATTGTATATAAAAAACATATGATGTAAACCCTTGTCCAACATGGGAGAAAATATCTAGTTATGTTAAGGCACATAATACGTTTTTAAGATTAGCTCAAAAGACAAACTGATGGACAACAACAGGTATTGCTTTACTGCTAACTTATGGATTTCGCTTTACAATAGTTAAGTATTTTGGATAATTATGTCCTGTATTTATTTATTTTGTGCAAGGGTATTGTATTGTATTGTAGGTGTATATGATTCGACATTTTAAACACTTCTCTAGACTACCTACCTTTTTGACTGAAAAAGGTGTATACTTAGTTACTTACATGCGTGTTATGTGAGTTTAAGTATCTACTTTAAAGTATAATTATAAATAAGGGCGTAGTAAAGTTTTTTTTTTTTAAGTGATGAGTGATGACTTATTTTATTTCTTTCTAGGAGAGACGGTGATTTACAAATGGACAAACGTACGCGACACTTTCATGAAATCTCTCAAAACAAGAATCGGTAAACCCAAACGTAGATACATGCTGCACAACGAGCTGAAATTCCTCAAAAAGAACTTACCTGAAGCTGAATTCGAGGGAGAATCTACTGAAGGTGCAGAAGGTGACATGAAGCAGGAATCCGAGGAAAGTATTGAAATTGAAGAAACTGTTGTGGCAAAGAAACGCTCAAGGAAGAAAAGTGACGATTACGTCCCGAGTAAATCCAAAGACTATAGTTTAAGAAAACGGTCGAAAAGACACGATGTCGAAGAGGATTTCTTTGAAAAGAATAAGGAACACGGGGATTATGATATAAACTTTGGGGAGACAAATGGGGATCCAAGAGTAATGAATGAAGACGAGGCGTTTTTCGCGTCGCTTTTGCCGGCGGTGGTTAAGTATGATGACGATGGTAAGCTGGAGTTCCGCTTTGGAGTGCTGGAGCTGATGAAGAGGATAAAGGATAATAAGAAGTGGGTTGTTGAAGAGGACTAGTTTTTGGAAACGTTAGAAAGTGTAGTTAGCAAGACAAATCAAAGCGCGAACGCTGCCGCGACGGCTTTTTGTTAAGATTTATTGTTCTTGAAAGCGTCGTCACTTCAGCCAGACCACTCGAAATAGGCATAAGATCAGAATAATTTATTGTTCTGGAAAGCGTTGTTACTTCAGACGAAGTGGTAGCTAAAGTGGCGTCCTCATTTGAAATAAATTGTTTAAAACTGAGTAAGGTGATAATTAAAAATTTGATTTGTATCAATGTCTAGAAAGACCTTTAAAATATTTTATGACCTTTGAAAGTTTTAAAACTGTTTTTCGCCAAAAGTGGCAAATTTTGGCGAAAACCAGTTTTAAAACTAGACGGACTATTAGTAATAATTTCAAAGGTTATTCATAATTCTAGACATTAATACAAATCAAATTTTTAATTGTCACCATATTTGGTTTAAACAATTTATTTCAAATGAGGGCGGCACTTTAGCTACCACTTCGTCTTCAGCCAGTCTACTACTGGACATACGCATGTAAGGAATTATCAGAATAATTATTGTTGTTCCGGAAAGCGTCGTCACTTCAGCCAGACCACTGCTATCGATGCTGATGTTTTTATATTTATGTAGACTATCAGTTAACAAAATTATGAAATAAAACACTTTTTTGAAAGTGTCCCTTACTAAGTTTTGAAATGGGACAGCCGCAAAACTGCACAAACATAAAAAGAAACATCAGAATATCAAAATTTTTGTGAACGAAGCAATCACATCTACTCAGGGTAAAGCCACAGGCGTCATGAATTACTCCACTCCTGAACATATGCCTTCCTAGAAATTTTTAAAACTACTCGGTAATGGAAAGCGGCTTGCATACAGCCTTTCCCTGCGACGAAGCAAGCAAGAAATAAGGAGTCATATCTAACGAGTGAAAGAATTTTAAGATCGTTAAAATATATTTCCAAATCTTTATTTTTGCAAAACATGAGCGAGTTCTGTACTCGAGAGTACTAAACTCATCATCTTCATCCTTAATGTATTTTTCATTTATTCTAGCTTTTGTAGACTGTTGGAAGTTTGTGACATTTTCAAAATCTGTGCATTGATAATATTTACTTGCATTGCAATACAACAAAGACTGAATAGAAATTAATATTGCACAGTGTACTCGAAGGTTGATGATTTAAATAAAAGTGAAACATTTAATAGATAAGTTTTAATGATCATTTCTCCTGTAGCACTTTTAAAAATAATTTTACATAATCACGAAACACTGTCAAATTGAAAATAAAGAAAGAAAACTCCTAAATATTAATTATTAGTTTTTTACAGCTAATAAATTTAAACTTCTAAGTGAAAAATATAACAAAAACGCATATGCAATACTGTATGTCTGACGTCAACATCGGAGGTAAAGTACCTACAGTTTACCGAACAATAACAACGTACTGGATTATATAAAAAATTTGAACCTTACTTTTAGAAAAATGGCAGAAGATTGATTTTTCTCAAACATAAATTCATAAATTACACCGAAGGTACTCACGGAATTACGTTAACTGTAAAGCCTGCTATACACGGGTAGAGTAATTTTGGGCGAATAGTTATATAGCTGCTTTCATTGTTTCTATTCTTGCGTGTACAGCTCCGCAACGCAATGTAACGCTACTTGCCCAAAGTTACTCTACCCGTGTACGGCAGGCTTAGCGCCTTTAGTCGTATAGTATCAGCGGAGAGTCCGCCAGCATAGCCCGGACTAAGCGCTCGAGTTAATTTTACCTAATAACTCTATCTTACGACTACATGAAGTTCTGAACTATCGGTAATTCACGTCCCACCCAGAGTGCACTTTTCCAAATAATTTTCACTATAACGGTCGCCATTACGCGGCCACTAAATTCACTAGAATTTATACCCCTTCTATTTACAAATTCGGAATGAATCTCGCGAAATTTCGCTGCCTGGTTACGTCACCGTCCACGTTTATATACACAAGCGGTTGAATACTGCACGAAAACAATGTAGAACGGCTTTTAGCCACGGATAGCGGAGCCCGAGACCGCTCTGGGTCTACAAAAGACATATACTATATATCGGTACTATAGTGACTAGATAGCCCCCATAAATTGGGGGGCGAATTATTTACATCTTTTACACTATGGATATTAAATCACACTAGCTTAACACATCACTACTATAAAAGTTTAAATACAGCAATTACTTTGGGAAATAAGTGAAGCGCAAGTACCGCGTCGAATGCTTTCGTTGGCACGGAGGTATGTATAAACAAATTGTCGAAAAACGCGCGGCTGAAAAAACGCGCGCTCGGAAAAACGCGCGTCCGGTAATCCGCGCCGATTTGTGCATCTCGTGGAAGTATCAACTAAATCTACGCGAAAGACGTCACCGTCAGTCTAACATCAAGGTCTGCCTCCAAATAATACATGTCTATATCTAAAGACGATTAAATTCACATTTGAGTATGGCCTGTATCACTAACGAAAACACTTACCCTAATATGGAGGTAACCTATAGAAATACAATGTATTATACAGCACATATATCGATACAATATGTATATGGATATATTACAAGAAGTAAAATTTAACAATCAAAATAAAAACCTCAGTTTTAATGCAAATTTGAACTGATTGGTGACAATGCAGACTTAGAAAATAATAACACCTAAAAGGAACTAGTCAAATTAAGAAAACGTTAACAAAATACTTCGCTTAAATCTGTCGTGAACTTAGCTACAGGTTTTATACTTATAAAATTATATACAAAACAATTTCAACAATTTTCTTCATTATTATACACCTAAAAAGTGAAACCTCGTGGATAAGAGATCGCTTTCAGTCTGGCAGGGAGCGACGACTGGGCACTATAACAATCGGCCGTCGCGCGCAGCTGCCCAAGTACAAATAATCACAATTGTCTTAATTAGTTATTAATTAATTAAGACGACTAATTAACGTAATATAGTCGGAATGGCCGACCAGATCAGTTTAGATCGGGCAAGTGCTGTCGCTGACTGTGCAGACACTCGCCCTGACGACGATCGTCTAAACCGATCGATACCTATTCCACCTTTCCGACTATATTACGTAACTCGACCATTTTAGTTAATTAATAAAGAAATTATCTCACGTTAGTTTAAATGTCTTAATTAGTGTTGAAATCCATGGTAGGCTTTCTCTGCCGCGACTTCTTAGGTCGTGGCGGTGCGGGGGAGCCGTTGCAGCAATGGCAGCCTCGCTTCACGACCCCGCGTCCGGAGGCTCGCCTTCGCACCTCGTGACTGTCAGGCGAGCGTTCCCCTGCGCGCGTTTTCCCCGTCAAGCTCCTTTCCATTTCCCCTTCGAGCGGGTGGTACATCCGCTTCGGCGGATACGTACGCAGCGGTGGATGCGTGTCATCCGCTGACGATCCATCCGCACTGCCGCTGCGTTCGATTCCTCGAGCGTCTTTGATCACTGAATCCAGTCTCATGTGAGTACCGACTCCGCTCGAGTCGGTGGAATTAGTTTCATCGTACGACGGGCTTTTACAGCACTTGTCACTATCGCTGCTGAAATCTAAAGGCCTCCTGCTTTCGGAGCGTTCTGACGCGGAATTTGATTCCCAGAACAATTCAGCGTGTCTCTCAGGGGATGATCTATCATCGTCTACGTCTGCCATCGATTCCATCGTGGCATCTCTCGAGCTGTCTTCGGCCACCATTTTCGCGTCATCGCCGGCTATAAGCGCGTCCGGTTCGTCCATCAAAAAACTGGCGTCTCTATCTCTTTTATCATCATAGCACACTCTTCGTATAACTTGTGTTGCGTTTCCCGTCGAATGCACGATCGCCGATGCAGTATTACTGAGATGTAGCTCCCTGGAATCGTTTAGGATGTTGTCGAATCTGGTGAGGCCGTCGTCTTTGACGAGGACAGAGGGGAGGTTGACGTTGTTGTGCGAAGGTATGGAGTTGATCATGTTGTCGATGTCGGCGTACTTGACGTTGGTGCCAGGCTCTGCGGCGGCCTGCGAGATGACGGTGCTCTGCGGCGCCGTCATCAGCACCGTGGCCGGCGCGCGCCCGCCGTGGAAGATCGTCGACGTTATGTGCCGGCCTTTGAGGCCCGCGATCGTGAACGGTTGGACCTGGAAAGAGAATTGAGAAATAAATACGAGTGACATGTGAAATATAAAATGATTTAATAACTTTTCAAAACTAAAACCGACTTCACTCCCAAACTACACAACGGATTTTGATAAAATTTCTACGAGACAAACTGTTTCGAGTTTTGTTTGAAAGGGTATACATAAGTATACCCTTTCAAACAAAACTCGAATATCCATCCATCGAATAATTGGTGAAAATTAAGAAATTAATAAAAGATCGCGACGAATTGATAACCTCCTCCTTTTCCGGATGAAGTCGGTTAAAAAAGACAGTAATCTTTTTAAAAAAAATTGTTAGTTCGGCAAATGACACATCGGAAGAACAATACACAAAAAGAAATATCAATTAACACCGACTAGAATAGTAATAAATCACCGGTTTGCCATCAGTGGCACTTGGGATGAGCACGTGCAAAGTACACTTACGATGCACAACGGGTTTTTAAAGCTGCCCAAGAGTATAACTTAATAATTTATAGTTTTTGCTCACCGGTGAGTCATCAGCAGGTTCATCATTGTGAAACGTATTGATGGGATGCGCACACGCAAACTCCTCGTGATCCACATGCATACCGTCTGCTCCCACACTAGCGATCCCCACGTCATCTAGACCAAGCTCTAGCTGTTGTCGCTCGATGACTTCCCCTGGTAGGAGATAGTTATCATCTAGAAGATTCTCTAATAAATATTATTACTCACCAGTGCGTCATCTGTGTTGATATCACACTCGATGCCCAAAGTTTTTAGTTACGTTACCCAGAATCTATTAGCATCTTCTAGTAGCTACTAGTACTTATTGTTATTAGTTTTTGCTCACCGGTGTGACATCAGTAGGTTCATCAGTGTAGAACGTAGTGTTGAAATGCGCACGCGCAAACTCCTCGTGGTCCGGTGATAGTATACATGCCGTCTGCCCCCACACTAACGATTCCCACGTCATCTAGACCAAGCTCTAGCTATTGTCGCTCGATGACTTCCCCTGGTAGGACCTAGTTATCTTCTAGAAGATTCACTGATTTAAAATATTACTCACCAGTGCGACATCAGTGTTTATATCACACTCGATGCCCTAACTTCTCACTTACACTGCCCAAAATCTATTAGCAAAGTCTAAAAGCTACTAGTACTCATGATCAGTTTTTGCTCACCGGTGTGTCATCGGTAGGTTCATCAGTGTGAAAAGTAGTGTTGGGATGCGCACGCGCAAACTCCTCGTGGTCCAAGGTGATAGTATGCATGCCGTCTGCCCCCACACTCACGATGCCCACGTCTTCTAGACCAAGCTCCAACTGTTGTCGCTCGATGTCTTCTCGTGGCAGCAGTTGGTCGGTGGCGATTTGATCGTCGATGTCCGGTTGAGGTATGCTGCTTTGGTTGATGATCGTTGGTTGTGCTGTGGATAGAGGGAAAATACTTTAAAATTTTTTGCTATTACAATAAGCTAAGTATTTATTACATTTCAAATGACACGATTTTGACATTTCCGATTCCTAGCAGGTAATAGAACCTGCCTGGCGCTGGGGGATCACTCCAAAAGCAGGACGCAAGACAAACGTCAAGAAATAAGACTGCGTATCCGTCGTTCAGTGTCAAGCAACATTAAGCATTAATGTATTACAATAAAAACTAATTTGGTTTTAAATAGAAATAGAACGTCACTATCAGACGTCTACCGTAGTATTTTCGGCTTTACGACATATTTCCCGTAGAGCCCTTGATTGCAACCAACAGGGTAGGCGTAAGCGTGGCCGCCCCAAACAAACTTGGCGCCGAGCCGTCATCTCGGAAACTAATCAGCTTGGATAATCCTTGAGTGAAATCAGGAATGTAGCACTTGACAGATCGAGTTGGCGACGTGTTTGCCCTTTAACCCGACAGGGGGACATAGGAAACGAAGAAAATAGAAGATGCCTGACATCACATCGCTGCCATGTAGTGTGAGCAGTTTAGAGAACGCAAATATTTATTTACTAACTCTTCATTTACCGCTTGGCATTAATAAATGCACCGTCCATTGTTTTACTATTGTTTCTGGTATTGGAGGAAGCGCTAAGCAATGTTCCCAAAGATTTTTTGCAGCAAAATGACAAAAGAATATGGTGGATGGTCGGCGGTTTTCGACCACCTAAGAGACTTTACACATTACGCCACTGCGGCGCCGCGAGCATTTGATTTTGTGTGCATTTTTAAAGTGTTTTATTATTATTATATCATGGCCCTGGATAGTTTAGTCCTTTAGAGCCCATCTTTATTTTTTCACTTCTTTATTCCGTATACCTAACCCTAACTATACAATCAAAGGTTGGTGTAGGTAGGTCCTTTGATTACTTCAAAGGAGCTTCTGGCGATAAATCTATACGAGCCCACTGGTTTTCATAGCCGATTGAGTGGCGGACGTCACCTAAAGACGCCTACCACAGTCCGCAAAATAAATATCACTACAGCCGCACTATGACTGACCACTTTAGACATTTCACATATTGCCCATGAACATGAGCATTTATAACACCAAACTACACCAATTGCATATCATAACGTCCACTATAATCAATGTGCAAAACAATTACAATGCGACAAAAATAAGTTGAACAAAAATGGCGATTATTGGCGCAGGTACAAATAATGCGCCAACAACCGCCATTTTGGTTCAATTTACGTATCGGGAATTTGTACAAAAATGCCTTAAAGTCCGCCATTTTATTTTTCAACTTATTTTTGTCGCATTGTAAAAGCAAACTCCAACTGAACTTCTCGACTTCCCGCCAAAAATCTCTTTGTATGCATTTGTTCTGACCCTTTCACAGATGCCGCCGAAGACGCGGCAAAACTGCTGCCGCGGCGGCGTCGGCTACGACAATCGTTGCACTGCTGCAACTGCACACAGCGGAATGTGTAAACGGTCTAACAATACATATTTATTTAAAAGATTTTAGAGGGCAGAAATGATGAACAAACAAACTTTAAAATTCTCTAAAAGTTAGGCTCTTACGTGTATGGGGCTGCGGTCCTTGGTCCTGGGTGTGGTCGTGGGCAGGAGAAGCAGCGAACAGCAGCTCTGCTTCGGGGAACAACTCCGATGCCGATGGTGAGTCCACGCCCAAATCTTCACACTCTTCTGAGAGAGATTTCTGTGGAAACACTTGCCTATTTAACCCTAGATAACTAGACATTCGTCTGGTAGACTACGCGATCGCCTGCAAAATTCGAGTTCACATACTTCCGCGCATCCCCACTTGCACTTGCTTGCTTGCATGCTTGCACGTCTTTGTCTACCTTCCTAATTAGAGCAAAAAATGCTAAAAATGATGCGTTTGCGCAAATACATGTCTTTATTTGTGATTAATCACCGCCGCGCTTAGATCATTTAATACAGGACAAGCCTTACCTGCGCGTTCCCCTCTGCCAAAGTATAAGAACAAAAATCTAATACGTTCAGAAAAAATAGTTGCGTAATCGATTATGATCATTATGTGAATCGGTAAGGCATCGAAAAGACGTCTAAAAGTGCTCTGTTAAAAATGCCATATTATGTAATTTTCTCGTGTAGAAAGAGGTCAAACACATTTAATCTTCCAAAAGATGGCATAAACCTTTCATTAGTAAGTATTTTTTTATTTTATTAACGTTGTTTTCTATTTAAATGTAATTTCTGAAAAATCGAAGGAATATCTATTAGTATCGATTACGAAAAAAAATAATCGAATCACGTTTGCAACTGAAGTGCCATTTTTCAAACGCGGAGTCACCTAAACGAATGGTTTTTCCATACAAAAAACCATACGTTTATTGACTCCGCGTTTGAAAAATCACACCACTGATTTCCTTCCATCCCAGAGACTAATGCGCACTCACGAGACTATATATTTATGATTTACAACCTTCGTCTTTATTCCCTGTGCATTAGAGTTGAATATATTTTTTATCTTCTCTCTCTTTCTTGCCAAGAGTGTATTATTATGTGTATTTACACATTTTTTTCAATGTGAGCTTTATTGGTGTGCAGAAAATAAGCTAGTGTTTGAGGGTTTTGTAGTGTGCATTTATAGCGACACAAATTATTTGTGTGAATGTGTGATTTTGTTTAGATGTAGTAGTAGCACAGACCACATAACCTAAAGACCACGCTTTCATGGACTTTACTACTAAAACGAAATCGCCAAAAGTTGGCGGGGTGCGGGGCAAGGTCCGGTGGTTTTTATTGGCTCACTCAAGGTCACGCCTAGATTGACGAAAGCAGGTACATGTCACCAGTAACTCCATAGTGATGTATGACTTTGTCTTGATATCGATAAACACCGTTGAGTTTATGATAAAATGGAAAAATAAAAATAAATGTTTATTTTTATTATATTGTAACATCATCAGCAAAAAAATAAGGTTGATGCACAAACACTAATTCCTGTTATAATATAATTAAAACACACATTAAACAAAGTTATTACAATCGTTTAAACGCAGTTTTGTTATACATTATATATAATGTTATATATTTGTGATTTTATGTATATATTCTTTATAGGTTTACCTATATGAAATTATGACGGACTAAATAAACTCACATTATATTTATCGGCAAGCGCAGCGTAAGAGTCCCTAGGAGGGTGTCCTTAGGTGGATGGACGACCTGAGCAAAGTTGCAGGAAAATTATGGATTCAGGCCGCTTCCAATCAATCGTTTTAAAAATACTTTGGGGAAACCTATGTCCAGCAGTGGACTTCCAATGGCTGATGAAATGATAATAATATATATAGGTATATGTATACAAACATACATGACTACATTACATGAACCCTGTAATCATTACACTTCTTTAATAGGGAGCAGCAAGGTTGCAGGAAAATTATGGATGCAGGATCGTTTTGAAAATCCTTTGGGGAGACTTATGTCCAGCAGTGGACTTCCTATGGCTGATGTGATGATGATGATACATAAAATGCATACAAAACTACATACATGAACCCTGTAATCATTACACTTATTTAATAGGGGCAGTGTTATATATAAACCAGATATAAATATCAAGCAATCTAAAATACATAATACTTTTTGTTTATCTATATAATATTTTTTTTTAAATAAAATATTTAAATTGTTGTCGATAATTAATTCCTTTTATTTACGTTGTGTCTCGTCACTATCAAATAGACAGAGCGAGACAACCTTATGCTAATCACATGAAGAGAGAAAGAGACTTTTTAAAAAGACATCAACGGGTACCCTTTAAAATAAGGGAACATGTTTTTTCTGGAAATTATATTTCCCAAATTTTATCACTGTTTTTCTATCTTATTATTACTTCCCGGTGAAATGTAAAACCGTCCTTCATGAGACTGGAAGTTGCACTTCACGTTCGACACAGTTTCACAGTACAATACGGCATTTTAAATACTGAATTTATTTTTTCTTTAAGAGCACACCCACTGTTCACGCATCGAATGTTAGTAGCAGCGTTTTACCTGAAATAAAACGCTTATTAAAATACTTACCTCATTGGAAGCTTTTAATATGAGATAGCATTTCCGTTTCCGTCGATTTCTTATCAGTTCTCGTACTCTTTAGCCTATAAGTTCCGGTCCTGTGGCGCCACCTGGCGGTGTATCACGTTTAGTTTACTTGAAAAACGTGCTGCGCCATTTTGTTCATTGGCTCAATTAACCAGGCAGAAATTAAAGCCAAATCTTCCAATGAGGTAAGTATTTTAATAAGCGTTTTATTTCAGGTAAAACGCTGCTATTAAAGTACTGGACCGTCATTGGAAGCTTTTAATATGAGACCTGTTTGTTATCGCCTGGTGACGCCACACATGTGATGCATATAACATGAGGAAAGATCAAAGAGAATATAATCACTACGTGGGAAAGCTATTGATTAACGCCAATGTGATTTAGTAGCAAAATAAACATAGTTTACTAGAACCATTCATGTTTCTTTTTACATTGAATTAACAATATAACGTAGGTATATGATATTATAATCAAAATAAAATGTTCCTAATCTTAATAATTCAATTACTGTATCAAGTTTATTACATATTAAGTTATTTTTGTTTTAGTATATGTTATGCATCAACTGTCCAAAACCAAGTCATTACTAATTTAATGGTTGGAATAATTTATTAACATTAATCGAATCAACGTCCCGATTCACTTCTCGTCTATAGAAACGTTTAAAGGTGTCGGCTGATCGCCAATTTGCACGAGCCATGATTTCATCAAGGGAATGATTCTCCCACCAACATTTGGAAGCGACAGCCGAGCGAACACTTCCTGGAGGCGCGTCAATGTTAGCTTCCTTGAAAAGAGTTTTAATCCAATTGGCTATTACTGCACGTGATGCAGGTTTTGGCTCACCTTTAATGGTGACAAATAAATTAAGAGATCCTGCTTTATCGCGTCTTTCTTTTAAGATAGTCACAGTCTTTTCTATCCAAAAGAAAGGATCTAATTTCTGATTGCTATTATTTTTGATAATTTTCCATCCGGATTGCTGATAGTCATGACAATCCGTTTTGGATCCATATTGGGGCCAAAAAAATAATACTATTCTCTGATTTTATATAGTGACTAGGATCAACTTGAAGCAGAGTTAAATCGTGAATTCTCCTTTCTGAGCACAAGAGCAACAATATAGCAGTATGACGAGCCGTTTGAAACATATTGTTACTATCGATTGTGTATGTAGATATGAACGAGACTATTTTACTGGTATCCCAAACTGGTGGCTTAAAGGTTTTTGGACTCTTAATAGATATCGACTTTAAAATGTGCCTAACTAATACGTGTGAACTTAAATGACCAGATGTTTCTGTATTACACAACGTAGAAACCACACACTTGTGAAGGAGTATGGTATTATATGAGAGGTTATTAATTAAATATAAGTCGGATAAAAACTGTGCAAGCTGTGAACCTGAAGGGTTTTTGACGTCAACCTTTTTTGTAATACACCAAGACAACCAAAGATCCCAGGCTACTTTGTATGTTTTCAAGGTAGATTGGCGCCAGGAATTCTTAAGAAGTGACAACTGTTCATTGTTCCAAGTTGAAACTACATCGCCCCACCCCCACACTTCCAGACTTCGAGGACTATGTTCTCTACGTTCTGGGGTGGAGACCCTGTTGATGTGTCTATCAGATGCTTCTGCAGGTTTCTCAGCGTGTACGGTGCTGCAAGTGCTCGATTCTTCAGTTCCACCCGCCAAAACACTTTTCCCCACCGAGGTACTACTAGTAGATATATTCCTGTGGATTGATTTAGGTGTGCTATTACTTTCGGGACCAGAAATGGCGGCGGAAACACCCATGCCAGGGGATAGTGCCAGGGTACGCTGAAGGCATCGTGAAAAATGGCTCCCGCATCCCTCAGGTCTCGAGACACATAATTCTCTACGACGTGAGCCGTTGCTGAGGCGAATAAGTCTATAACAGGGGTTCCCCATTTGGCAAATATTCTTTTCGTGCATGATGGGGATAAGTACCACTCCGGAGGAGGGCGATGACGTGACAGATGATCGGAATAGTTGTTGTAATTCCCTGGGATGTAGTGTATGTCTATGTAAATTTGATTGCGATCTATTAAATCCAAAATTTGATGTGTAATTTCCATCAACGCTAACGATTTGGTGCCTCCTTCCTTTTGTAAGTAGGCAACTGCAGTCTTGTTGTCTGCCCCTCAGGAAATGAACTTGCTTCTGTAAGGCGTGCAATATTGCCAGCATTTCCTTTTGGTTGCTGTGTAGGCACTGCTCTTTGTGGTTCCAGATTTCTGACAACGCCACATTGTTTAGCTGTGCACCCCACGCCAGGTCCGATGCGTCCGTTGTCAGAAAGTTCATCGGAGGAGGGAAGTGCAAGAGAGTTGATAAATGACAATTGTTTGTCCACCATCTTAGTTCCTCCAATACTTGATGAGGTATTGGGTAAGTCTTCGATGACCTTTCCGGTAACGTTTGCATGAACCTTAGTAAGTGGCGATGATTGAGTCGTCCTCGCGGAACAACGTAACTTGCAAAATTTAGCCGCCCGGCAATTTTTTAAAGAGTTTTTAGGGTCGCTTTTTGTTCGTGCAGAACTATCTGTATTTCTTGGATGATGACAGCATTTTTCCCCGATGACAGGGCTTTTAAATTGTCCCAGGGATTCCACATTACTCAGAGGTAAACGATGCTCTTCTGAGGGAAAAGTACAGACTTTTCGAAATTGACTTGTTACTAAGGTTTATAAAGTTAAACGTATATGCTCTCGAAGGATGTTGGCATCCTGGTGGACAATCAAAAAATCGTCGAGGTATACTAGAATGCGGATATTCCATCTCTCTCTTAGTGTTTGAGCAACCCAATTGGTGAGGATTGAGAAGGTCTTTGGCGCTGTACTCAGACCGAAGGGTAGGCAAGTCATTTCCAATAACTCTTAATCGTAAATTAGGCGGAGAAAGCGTCTGTGTGACTTTTTGACGCTCAAATGAAAATAGGCCTGAGACAGATCTATTTTGCTCATGTAATCTCTGGGTTGTAGGAACCCCGGAAGGCGGTGTACATTTATCAAGTGAAAGGCTTCTACATTTATAAATCTGTTCAGAGCTTTCAGGTTGAAAATGGTCTGGCTGACCCGTCCGATTTGGGAACTAAGAACATCGGGGATATGAAACTTCGTGACACTTGAGCTACTTCTAGAATGCCTTGCTGTTTCATTTTGTGGATAATTGAAGACATCTCGTCCGACATGGGAGTTTGAATGTGACTTTTGACTACAGTACTAGAGGGGGTTTTCGAATAAATGGTATCCTGTAACCTTAAATTAATTTTAAAATTATTTCTGGTGCTCCCATCTCTATCCACTGTGAGAGGTATTGAGCTAATTGACCTGCTCGAAAAGGCTTCGAGTCATTGTTTTTGACTTTTTTGGTTGCCTTTGGCACTTTTTTGATTGTTGGATCCTGAACGCCCTCGAAAGGAACCACGGTATGGCCGCGAGCCTCGGTTGTGGTTGTGATATGAGCCTCTTTCATTGAAAAAAGGCTGTTCATATTGGTGATGAAAGGATTGCCCTTTGCAAGAGTTATATCGTTGGTGCCCACCCCGCGAGGGTGTATTATTACAGGCCTGCAGTGGCATATTGTGCGTGCATGAACCTGGTTCATAAAAACAATTTTGAGTTCCACGCGATGGAACTGTTGGATGTCGCACGCCTTGTCCCCGCGAGGGACGGCTGATAGATTGACAAGATTTCGCTTGAGAGGAAGGTTCAGTTCTAACAGGCCAAAAGGCTTTACGGACCCCCCCCCCCCCCCCCCCCCCCCCCGCTTTTTCTAAAACGGCAGTGAGTCGGTCAGAGTCAAACAAATGGGTATGTGAAGGTGGTATTCTATTAACTGCTGCTTTAATCAGTGGGTCTTTAATTTGACTTGAGATGGATTCGCGTCTTATTTCGATACTTTCTGCCCGGTGACCACAAACTAACTGCAGTAGGTCTGAGGAAACCCTTTGCAAGTCGCCCTTTTGAAATAACTCCTCAACCTTCGCACTCAAATTATCGTAGCTAATAAAATCAGAATTCTTAACCCAAGACAAAAGATTACGAATGCTTTCCTGTAAGGTTTCTTTTTGCTTGAGTACACAGTAAGTTAAAGCCGCATACGATTTTTCATAATAGGCAGCATGACGCGTAATATCATACATCTTAACTTCATTGGCTTCCAAGTGTATAAAACCAGGAGTGTGATAGTATAATTTCTGCGTGTCAGAATATCTTACGTCTGACCATGTGGTAGAGCCCAGACGCTGTACATTTTTAAGCATTTCTAAATAATTGTCCGGGGTTTTGGGGACACATGGTTCTTTTAGCTTTGTCTCTAAATCAAAGGTGAAATCAGATGTGTTCGACACTTCAGGGTTTAAGCCTGAAGTGAGATCGCCATTATCGGAAGCGAGGGCAGCATTATCGCATGCGAAGGCAACGTTATCATCCTCATATAACGCCCCACTAACCTCTGAACAAAGTGATACATTGTCGTGATCATGACAAATTGTCCCAGAGCTAGACGAGTCGTTGCTACTGCTGAAGCTGGGAGCTGCTAGACGCCCGCTTACGCTTGCGAGCCTCGCCACTCGGGCCGGCTTCAGAATTGTCCATAATCTTATCAGAGACGGTACGATTTAAAATTATTTATACATTAATAATACTGAGGATATTGTCAAAAGAAAGGATTTGTAGGATCGAACAATGTATCGAATTATAAGTATATATATATATATAATTTAAAGTATACAGAGTACGAATAATTATTTGTGATCCGAACGGCAAAAACCGTTAAAATAAGATCACAAAAACAACACGAATATCTCGTTTTCGATCATTAATCTAGAAATTATAAAAGTACTTACGGTTTTTTGCTGCAAACTATTATCACTCACTTTGTAACTAGATTTGATCACTTCACTTCTTAAATATACTTCATATTTTGTAACAGACGTTGAGCAGAGCTGCTACTTGATGTTTAATCGACGGAATACAAAACGCCAATGAACAAAATGGCGCAGCACGTTTTTCAAGTAAACTAAACGTGATACACCGCCAGGTGGCGCCACAGGACCGGAACTTATAGGCTAAAGAGTACGAGAACTGATAAGAAATCGACGGAAACGGAAATGCTATCTCATATTAAAAGCTTCCAATGACGGTCCAGTACTTTAATCGCAGAATAAAGAGCAAAAAGGGGGCGGGGCCGCTCATAGGTTATGATAACCTAGGCATGGCGAGCGCCGGGCCTCGGCAATGCGTGGTCTTGTAGGTTGAGTAGTCTGTGAGTAGTAACTTACCCCCGCACCAAAAGCGGCAGAAAGTTTTGTGTGAAGATTTGTCTGCGTAACTCATCCTGTATTAAATGATCTAAGCCGCCGCGTCGTCTAGGCGACGAATGTTTAGTTATAACGGGTGCAGATTTTCGAAGGCATTTACATTAAATTTTATTTTATTTTATTGTTTTCAATAAAAAATAACAAAAATATATTGTATTATATAGATTACATAATCTTGCATACTAGAAAATTTTGGTTTTATATACCAGGCTTTATATATGATGTCGTTTATATATATATAGCTGAGTATTTTAATTTTTTATATTATTATTAGGTGATTATAAAATAGTGATAAATGTCACTGGCTGCAAGCAGAATTTAATGTTATTAAAAATTAATATTACTCTGATAAACGCGACAAATCTACTTCTGAGGTGATGACTATTTGAAGGATGAAATTCATTACGATATCAGCATTGGTTCTGATGTCTCGTGCCAATCTCCGGATTCTGAAGATGATTTTATACCACCAAGTAAAATACAACAGAATCGAAATTATGAATTCTGATGATTTTGAAACTACAAACATGGAAAAAAGCATACCACACAGTTCAAGTAGCATCCGGCAAGTGCTCTAGCAACTCTTCAATGTTTATCCAGCTAAACTTATCATAAATTATTATTTGCACCGAGATTACACCTGCTTATGTTTTTATACATCACGAATAACATCAAAAACAATTAACAAACAGCATTACGACGTAATTTTGTATTAAAGTAGTCTAACCATTTCGGTAACGGTTAGGTAGGTAACGGTTTTGGACGGTAATTTTAACACGTGACACCGAGGTCATGATAGGATATATCCTTGGTAAATTATTCGAAGAATCTGCTTCATTTCCTACTGCATTAAATACTATAAAACATTTTTACGATTGCCAGTCAAAATTGCTAAGAATGACCAAACGTTGATGCTTTAGACGTTAATATACGCTTTGTGGAAACCATAATGTAGATGTGTGTAATTATCTAGAATATAGTATAATATCTAGAATTTTTCATATAATGTATAGTATAGTAATATATAATATATAGTATGTAATGTAATAATATAGTATAGTATCTAGAATTTTTCAAATAATATTATTACTTTTGTTATTTATTCATAATAATCCCCTATTATGTTCCATTTATCAATTTTTCCCTTATTTTTAATCATGCTGATTATATAACGTTTTGATTGCGTAGTCCGGCAGACGAATGTTTAGTTATAATGCAACTCCCAGGATAGTTTAGTTATCCCGGGTTAAAAATATAACAAGATCTATAGTGCAAAATGTCAATGTGCAGTTCTTTTTTTGCAGCTGGAATAATAGCGAGTCATTTATACAAAACTCACCATCGTCATTTAGAGTACTGGACATTATTTAGTATAAAAAAAATCCACAGGCATAGCTACATGAAGGAAATAAAGGAAAAGGTGAAAGTCGTGTCGTACAGCGAATTAAAACGACTGGCGGACGAGAGAGACAAATGGAAGAAAATTCATACTTCACCGGACAAGAGCATATCTCTTAAATAATATATATATATATATATATATATATACACACATATATATATATATACATAGATAGAAATAAAATGTAACTGGCCATTCTAAAAACGTAACTTAATATAATTAGGGCGTGCGCTGCGTCAAGCGGGTCCAAGTGACGTGTTCAGTCTATCTCTGTCACCAAATCTACGTGCGACAGAGACACAGCAATACGCAATGTATTCTGCTATCTCTTTCGCACGTAGAGTTTGAGAGAGTGATAGACTGAACAGCGGCCGCGGACAGAACGGGATAACGCAGACAAAGGTGGCTAATGTCCAGCAGTGGGTTTTTGAAGGCTGATGATGATGATGATAGACTGAACACATCGTGTAGTTCACCGAAAAAATAAAAAGGACATTGAAAATTACTTGATTGTTGGCGGCGATAGTGGATATGTTAGTCAATACCTAACAACTCAACATGAAAATAATATGGCAACAAAAATAGGGCCTATATGGCAACGTGGCGAATATATTTTTATTATGCGTTCATGTAAGGTGAAAGCAATCTATCTAAGTTTTGGGACTATACGACTCCACTCCTACAATGAGCAAGGGAGAGGCTTCCACGCACAATGTACGTACTTTCTACGTGTTTCTTTAGCTAGCGGACCAGCATAGCCAGAAACTTTGCAAATACAAATTTATATTTGCCAGCAAATTTAAAATCAACGATTATCAAGAACGCCATCTAGTAATCAGTAGCGAAACTACATATTCCATCTATTATTTGCTAGGCAAATTAAAAACCCCCGACTATTAAGCGTTAACCCACAATAACTTCTAAATGGCTGAATCGATTTTCATCAAGCATAGCTAAGAACCACCGCAAGGGTGCTTTCACGGGAAAAAATCGGCATCGAAATTAAACCATACACCATAGACCATATCCATTCAAGAGCTACGATGCCACAGACAAGACATCAGCGTCAAAATTATAACACGACTCTTTTAAGACGGGTATTAAAAAAATTAACATTAAAATACCTGTAGCCTCAATTCATGCTCCAGTATGGCATATTTATGCCTCAGCGCCGCCGCCGACACATGGGTAAGTCTGTGGTGCCGTTGCGAACTGCCGTCCTTCTTGTGAACAACCTACATCAGAAACAATAATAAGTCTATGATCTTCTTCGACGAACTAAACTGAATGAAACTTTTCAAAGGATATGTCTCAAAAATTTATTGATAATCCTAACAATTAAACTATCACGCTTCACACTAATATTATAAAGGCGAAAGTTTGTATGTGTGTGTGTGTGAATGTTTGTTACTTCACTGAACCTATTTATATGAAATTTTGTATGCATATAGTTTGAGACCCAGGGAAGGACATAGGCTAGTTTATATCCCGAAATTGCCACGGGGAGCGAAGCCCGCGGGCACAACTATAGTGCGTTTGTTTAGGTATTTAAAAGAATGTAAACAATCTTAACATGGCTTTTTATTGAAATATACATTTTATAAATCAGTACCTTCGCAAATTACAAATTATTTTATAACTTATAAATTACATAATTTATTTGTAGTATGCAAAGGTTTTGATTTATATAGTGTATATTTAAATAAAAGAGATGTTAAGATTATTAACATTCTTTTAAATACCTAAACAAATGGACTATAGTGTTTAATACTGGATTGTTTTATTAAGCCTCTCATCTCAGCGTATTCCCAGTTCTTCACTTCACCTCAGCTGTATTGCTATGAAGTCTGGGTACCGCTTAGTACTAAATATCAAGTTATAGATATTAAAATTGTTGTGAATATCAAATTTCGGGCTTTTTTGTGCATATCCTTCATATTGGCTACACTAAACCTAGTTGGTCAACACGTGTAAGCCGTTGGTCCAGGCTATCATCATTGTATTCATGTCATGTCATCATTGGCAGTCGTCAAGCTATGTCAGATGCTTTTAGGCAGCTGGAAAATCTGACACCAGTGTTGGCCACTTACACACACGAAAAACAAACAACAAAACAAAAAGTTGGTGAACGTTTTGGCGTTAACAATTGTTGTAAGTTGGTATTAACATCATTAGATAAAATATTGAAAAATTAATACTTTTGGCAAATGAACAAAAGGTTATATTTAGTTTATAACCTTTGAATAGTTTCAGTCAATTTTGGCGTATCAGTGCTGCAAAGTTATTATATGTTAAAATTATAACGAACATTTAAATTATAATAATAATAATATAAAATTATAACATTTATAGCTAGTTACGAAACATAATTCATGCAAAAATCTAAACTTTGCAGCACCTTTATTAATTTTATGAAGATAAAATTATAACAAATAGAAATAAGAAATACAATTTACGACCACATCGAGTTAATCTAATAATATTTGAACATAAAACATTTTATTCGTTGGATTAAATATGATTTTTAAGCATAAAGCTAATTTGATGGGTTCATAGTCTAATGCCTCCTAAATACGATGAATTGCGAAAATAACGTGACTTTTTTAAAGCAAGCCTTATTTATCTTTTATTTACCAATGAGATTTAGATAGAACAACTAAAGTCCTTCGCACACATCGACGCAACTGCAACTCAAGTTGAAAACATTGAAATTATGATTTTAAAGGCTCATTTACACAGTGCAGTAAATTGAATCAATAGATGACTTGCTTGGTCTAAACGAAACGTCAAGCATACAAATCATTTATTGCTTTAATAACATTGCGCGAAACTTACACTGTCATGAATAAGCTTTAAGGCCCATTTGGACGATGCAAGTTCCTTTCTTGTTGCAAACAATTATTAAACGTATAAAACTTCCAAAAATGGAGGTTATTAATTCGTCGTGAGCTTTTTTTTATTTTTATGTATGTTCACCGATAATTCGAAAACGCCAAGACCGATTACATTTTATCAAAATCGGTTGGTAGTTTTGGGGACGGTTTTTAGTTTAAAAAAAATTATATAATTTACATTAAAGCAATAGATAACTTGCATGTGCTTAACAATACGTCAGTCATGCAAAAAAATATTGCTTCAATGAAATGGTATGCGACAGGTAAGTAACTCGCACTGTGTAAATGGGCTGTAAATCGTGGCTAACGTAAAAATACGGTAATCCCCATATTGGTTACCATGCTTGTCTATCACTTGGAATGCTGGGTTCGAATCCTAGAACAGGTACATGCTGGTTACCTATTTCCACGAGTATGTATTTGCAGTTTTGGGTATCTTTAGCAACACAAACATGGTCATCAAAACCTGTTGAAAACCTGTCAATTTTCCAGCAACATTTCGTGACACTAGACGGCGACGGTCGCGCAACTAGTCGCCGACCGTCGCTGACCAGGGTCGCGAATTTTCGCTGACAAGCTGTCACATTTATCTAAGCCCTAATTTAAAAAAATACCACGAAGTAAACTCATATCTCAATATTTTACAAAACTCGAGTTGTAACTGTGTAAACAACATGTGCGAAGGTAATGAAGAATTTGAAGAACAATGACGTGTGGGACATGCATTCGATGCAGGATCATACTCGACAATGGGGGAGAAGATTAAGAATTAGTCCTTCATGCAAAAATAAACCTCTAGACTAGAGAATCAAACCTCCAACCTCTTCGGACAGAAGTGGAAGGGAAAAAAATACGACTAAAATAACCGAGGCGGGAACAAAACGTGACGAACGACCTATGGCATAGTCCTGTAGTTCCAGTGAGTCCTAAGTACGATTTAGAAGCGACATTTTATTGTAGGACGCTAAGCTATCTCGAAAGTGCATCATCCAATGAAGTAACCCCTTTCTTTTTCTTTACTCATAAACTTGAAATATCTGAAGAATCTATCGAAGATCAAATCTCACAATTCTAATCAGACTTGCTCATGAATTCTCTAATTGTTTGAAAAATTCAACTAATTAATGACTTAGAAAGTTAACACGTTATCGAGAACGCTGCTGGTATTTGATAAAATATTTAAAAACGGGAAAACTGTCGAAATTGTTTGGATGAAAACATTTTTTTATTTTTTATTAATATTACTTCTGAAGAACTTTCATTAACCAAATATTAAATAAATTAATGGTGCAAAGAATAAATTAACTGTAAAACCCCTTGATACACAATCGAGATATATACTAGTTTGCTATTGCGAATAAGCAAGCAAGCTCTGTGTTAAGAAAGCTAGTTATTTCATTGATCGTATGAACGACTTTTCGAACATCATCGACACAACTCTCTGATTCATGTTGGACGCACATTTCTCGGGTTAGATCCCCGGTCAGGGTTTGTCTATATATGCATTTATTATAAAATATAGTATCGTTGAGTAAGTATCCCATAACATAAGCCTCGAACTTACTTTGGGGCTAGCTCCATCAGTGTTATTTGTTCCTATATATTTAGTTTTTACTTATTTATTTATTTCTACGCACGCATTTTCTAAAAGGAATGAAAGGAATGAACGCAAAAACTTTATACGAGAAACTGTGCTGCGGCGCGGCGAGGCGCGTACGAGTAACGTCCGATCAGATTCAACCCGTACAAATAAATATCTTTGCTTGTTAAGTATTAGCGATAAATAAGTAGTAACGAGTTAGTAGTGAAGATAACTCGAATGTGTAAAAAAATTCGTATTTACACTGTCGATCTATCGCGGTTGAATCCATACGCCTAAAGTATGTACGCCTATCGTTACGTATAAAGCAAAGCTACAGACTAGACAACCCTACCGTAATTTGTTTTGCTAGTCTCCACATTTCTCCGCAGCGTCTAAATTTGCAGGATGAGTTAAACACACGACAAAATTTAGCATACAATCTGCTGCTGTACTGCAGATCATGTGTGTAAACGTAGTGTTATATTGTGTTATTGCCCACAACTAGAAATGGGTCGAGGACAAAAACCAATTGGGCATAAATGGGCATAAACGGGGAGTTTACGCCCAAATAAATTCCTGATCGCTGGGCAGAAACAAATATATTAATTTTAGTAAAAAGAAGCAGAAACTTAATCGGGATTTTGTAAATCATAGCTATAATAAAATAATTTGGTCATAAAATAATCACAGTCACGTTAAATCACAATAAATCTAGCTTCTCTCAATAAATTTAGTTTTTATGCGCTCAGGCTGGACAGCCAAAAGAGTAATATTTTGCCTACTCTAAGTCAATAAATATAATATCAATTGCTTGTTTTTTTTTGTCAATTTATTAGCCATAATCTAATTGTGTTTAGTGCATACTCGAATGTAGCTATTTGAATGAAAAAGTCAACAAAAATTCTGTTCATGTTTTTGCCCTGGCAATGGACATTTATTCGGCGTATACGGACATTTGTTCGGCATTTATGCAATGCGCCCAATATGCCCGGGCATAAACCTATCTCTACCCACAATACGTCTACCACACATTACAATATTGAGTACAGCACCAAATTATGGCATGCCAAATTATGTCGTGTGTAGCTTTATGAATGTTTCAAAGCTTCACTCCGAACCGATAGTTGCGTCGACGAGTCTCAACTCTCAACATAAAATGTCGCGTCTACATAACGTGAACGTCCGCCGACACCAAAAGGTATAAAAATAAAGGCGTGCAGGACTACTGAGGCAAACTATCGCGCCAGCTCTACGATCACCTGGTGGTAGGCCTTATCGTCGCAGTCTGACGCGTCAATATCGTAACCGCACCGCGGCGAGTCCACTATGTACGACTTTTTGGAGTCTACGTCGAACATCTTATCAAATATCCTTTGCGCTTCCAGATCGGGACTGTATCGATCTGGGATCGGGTCCTGAAGTTTCAAAATGCGTGATAGTAGACACCTTAAGGTATGTACAGGATATTTTTTTTCATTCAGTGCGTTAACTTTTATATTAACTTCAGTTCGTAGTACCGTTCACATTCCCTAAGTATAGAGAAATATATTTAAAAAAAAAACTGATTTTATTTTGATTTGCT
Source organism: Acrobasis suavella (assembly GCA_943193695.1). Classification (NCBI taxonomy): domain Eukaryota; kingdom Metazoa; phylum Arthropoda; class Insecta; order Lepidoptera; family Pyralidae; genus Acrobasis; species Acrobasis suavella. The sequence goes on along the minus strand of OW971952.1, from coordinate 9,359,635 downwards.
AATCACGCGTTTGTACGGCAAGCAGAAATTATTTTTGCTAAATGTCTCTTAGATATGGACTGATATTTGAACAAAAAAATTGCGCACTGAATAAAAGTAGATTCCTGTAGTCGAGTATATGATAACTTTAAAAAAACACACCCTATATCAAGATGATTAAAGTAAAATAGGAGACTACACTCTCAATACCTGAAGAAAAATATTCAATAAAAACGAACTATAAGTTCCAAGATCAATAAGAAAATGGATATGAGATGGCTTTTAATTATTGAGGTATTGATAATATAGTCCCGATTATAACTGTAAACATCTTGGCCTAGTGGAACGACAGTAAAATAACCAAGGCAATACTTACAAGAACAGTCCGATCCATGTTGTCTGCCCTCACTGTCTCCTCGTAGGTATAGTCGTGAGGATCAGCCGATGACGGTAGGTTCCAAGGCTCTGAGCCTTCTGGACTCGATCCTCTTTCAGGTTTCACGTCTTCAGATTCTCGATTGGCCCACGGTGAGCTCGTGGCCCGTGTTTCGACTAGTTCTGGAGTCGGCGCCGGCGCGGGAGACGCAGTGCTATCGGGCGGTTGGACCGTGGTAGCTGTAGCGAGGTTGAACGCTTGAAGGTTGTGTAGAGCTGCCGTCGGTAGGCGGACGTGCCTTACTCCAGGCCGAGCCAGCATAGGCTTCAACCCCGCCGGTCCGATCAGTCGTTGAAGCAATAACGCATTTGTCGCGCCGCCCTCACCTCCCACTGTCAACAACTTCGGCCCACGATTCGTGACTATCGCTATTTGCTGCCCCCCTTTCACCATAGACACTGGCAAGATGTAATTCGCAGGCATAAGCACAGCCGTCGCTGGTTTACCGGCTGTACCACGAGCTACAGTGATCGTTTGACCATCAGCGACGATGACGTTACGTTGCGGCTGAGGACGCGGTTGCTGCACGGGCGTTTCTTGTTCAAAAGTCAACTTTCTGACAATCTTTCGAGGACTATCTTGGGGAGAATGGCTGTCTAAGCAGCTTTCATTGCAGTCGCCTTGGGAAGTGCCACAACTGCTGTCTTCTGAACCCATGGTGCGACACGTTTCGTCTCCGTGTATAGGACTCATATCGCGCATCCCAGGCCGCCGCGAGCCACTTGAACTCTTCTTGCGTTTTGAATGTCCTGAAGGATTTGACGGAGGATTTGATCGTCTTCGAGGAGCTGGCTTGTCTTTATCTGGAGAGTTTTCCACTTGTTCTTTGTACTCAGCTAGAATATACAATATCCTTTGCGTAGTCTGTTCATCTTCCAATGGTTTCTGAGTGGAAGTTTTCGGCGGAACTGGGTTTATTTTCAAGGAATTAGGCGGATGTGATGACGATTTCGGTCTAGATTTTGATTTAGAACCGACTTTAGCCGGTTTAGGCTGATTTGGAGTCTCGTTTGACGTACTCTCCGTCGTTACTGTATGAGGTATCTGAACGTGCGTCGAGGACGTGGGAGAGTCAGCAATGCCAGAGGAATCTGGTGATCGCACAAAGGTAGACGTTGTAGGGGTAACTGTTGATTTCCTGTTTACGTAAGCAACGTTTAGCTGTTGGTTGTTTCCGATAGAGTAAAGGACTTGGGTAGGCTCAGATGGCGTACTAGCAGCGGATACTGCATTATCAGTCGTGTCAGACGATGTCGTATGCAACTTGGGAAATGTTGTAGGCGTGTTAGAATTTGGTTGGACTGTACTCCTTTCCTTGACTTGCTCGAGCACCATATCGAATTCCCTCAGCTGTTCGAGGGTAGAGGAGCTCATAGATTCAGTTGACTGGTTATCTGTGGGAACTTTGATCTGTGTCCTATTCGCTTGAGCAGTGGGCAGTCGAATAGTCTGCTGCCCCAAAGGGGGCGCTGCCGTAAGTACTAGTTGCTGATACACCGGTTGGTTCGCACCGCCTACGATGTTCCTTTGAATTTGGAAGAAAGATGGTCTTACGACCCTCGCTCCAGACACCATTTGCGGCGTTTTGCTCAGCATGGGCAACTTTATCCTCATCTGTGTCAGAACTGGTTGCGGTTGTGGATTTTGGTTATTTTCGTTTGAAGCACCCATATGAGCGTTGCCATCTTCTGACGACATTTCCGAGTTGTTTGTAGTTTGACTTTGCGGCACGATCTTTATGATAGACGGCTCAATTTCTCCCTGATTCACTGACTGTTGCTTCTGACCTGATTCGTCAATCAGTTCAGTACTAGGCACCGTAATTAGGTTGATTGTTTGTCCACCGCCAATGTTTACAGGAATTTGACGCGTGTAGATGACTCCTCCATGCATCGTCTGTATATTCATAGGCGCTATGGTTTGCTTTATCTGTTGCACTAAGTTCGTTTGAGCTTGCGAGGTTTGCGCTGGTGATTTCCTCAAAAGTAACGGAGGGCTACTTAATCGACCTATGTGCTCCAAGTTGATAGCATTATCATTTGGTTGACATTCATTGTTCTCAGATGGAGTATTGACGGAAGGCATATTATTACTGTTCATGTCATTAGGTTTTTGGGAACCCTCTTGGAATACAGGCTTGCCGAAAGCTTGGTTGAATTTCGGGAGGCTAGTGGCTTTTTCAGCAGCTGCCGCTGGTTTAGTGCCAGAGTTCTGTATAAATTTTGCGTAGTTCTCTTCGTATACAGATCGCGACTTTATTTCCTGTTGCGAAGCAGCATCTTTGTTCGCCGTAGTTGAGGACTGATTTGCGTCTTGGTTTTCAGCAGGTTTGGGCTGAGCAACAGGGGCTGGCGTCTCAATAGGCTGCAGCCTCAGTACCATACTCCTTTGATGAGGGGCATTCAGTTGGATCGATTTACCATCAGCGGATTTGCAAACAAATTGCACCATTTTCTGCTCATTAGAGCCTTGAACGTTCGCCAAATTGGTTAGGAGGTTGACTCGCTTTAGTAATTGTCCTGCATTATTATTCTTCTGGCTTCCAGTGTTGACAATGTGCAAGAGTTGGTTGCCTCCTTGTTGCAGTCCTGCGTCAACTAATGACAGACCGCTAAATGAATTACTTTGTCCGCCGGGTCCGCCGTTAGCCGTTACGCCGGGCGTCCCAGCTTTGTTCTGCACAATATGCAGTACTGGTGTAGCATTAGTACCACTAATAACAGACTGTTGAGAGTTGTCCACTAACGTGATTTGGCTTCCAGATGCATTTTTGCCTTGTACTATATGTAAAACTTGCGGTGTATTGCATGTTTGTTGATTGTTTTCATTAACATTGGTTTGATTCAAAGGCGGAGGCAATATTTGCGCCAATGCTTGTTGAAGCGACATTGCGTTGATTGAAGCTGATTTTGGATAACTGTTCGCGGTGGTTTGCGTATTTCCACCGACTGCGTTTTGGCGAATCTTTTGATTTATCATATTTACAAATGCTTGAGCTCTGTTATTTGCTATAGTTTCAGATGTAGTTGTTATGCCCGCGGCATTCATTGCATGCGCGATTTGGTCGGTCTTCTCAGGTGAACCGTTTTGTTTTTGTTGAGGAAAGTCATCAGGTGTCGGTTCTTTTTCCGTAGAATTGAACATCATTTCTATATTATCTGCAGGCTGTGGTGTATTCTGCTGAGTTGTATTATTTGTCTCGTATGTAGCAGGTGCATCGATCGTTTCAAATGTAGTAGACGTATTATTTGCTTCATAGGAATAATCGTTATTGCAGTGGTTGACGGCCATAGAGTCCATGTCAGTATTTTCTGGAGGCTGATTTTCTTCCAACAGCTCTTCTTTCTCTTCAGCCATCTCTTCCAATTCTATTTTAATAACTGATTTTATTTCAGTCTCAATTGGTATGTTTTCATCGGTCATCGGAGGTACATTTTGATCCTCATGTGATTCCATGGACATTCTTTGGTTATGTTGTGCATAGTCTAGTGGCAAAGTTAAATCTGCTGTAGTAAGTTCTGTGTACTCAGTCTTAATGGGAGTCGACGAGTCATCGTGAGGGCTATTTTCTGCTGAGCACTGAGATGGACTAGCGTCAGATACTTGTGTGACTCTCGGGTCACAAGTCACAGGATTTTGAGCAGCAGCACTGACAGGTAATTGCCCAACCTGTACCACTTGCACAATAGCTTCATATGGAGGAGGCTCTGTGAAATCTCCTATGTAAAGATCGAATGGAAATTTTGCAGAATCAATATTTTCATTACAAACTTTCTTGTTCTGATTTAGCCAGTCACATTTTAGTGCGATAGAGTTCTTTTGAAAGAAGGCTTTTACTTTTTCACGTAGTTTTATGAATGTTAAATAACGCTGTAATTTCTCAAATTCATCATGGTTTGTAGCGCTTTTAGTATTGCGATCATCCTCGCAAAGTGTGGACAGTAAAAACGGCTGAGGTTGCTTTACGTCCGACAGAGTCGCAGCCGAAACTTTTAAAATGTCACCTACATCTTTTAAATTTTGTATGACTCTGCCGGACCCCTCACCAAAACCCATACTGAAATTAATTTCATTGATTTCAGATGAGGGTTCGATATTTTTACTATAGTCTTGATTAATTTCTTCAGCCAATGATTGTTCCATAAGAGAAGGTTCATAATTAGGATTGGTTGCCATGTCTCTGAATAGATTACAGTCAGCTTCTACCACAGGTTCAGGTTGTAAGAGACACGGACCTTTTATTGGCCAATCATTCATTGTATAATCTATATCAAGATAGTCGAGATAGTTATGAAATAATTGTGTGTATGAAAATTTCTGTGAGCTCGAGTAATCGAAAACACGTTTATACTCTTTGGTGTAGCCTTGCTCGATAATGGCAGCGGCGGTTATTTTGGGATAGTCAATATTCTTTCCTTTTCTATACTTTTTCGCGGTAAATTTAGTATTTGTAAAATGGATCTTTCGCTTCAGGTTCCTTGGTTTTAAGTCATCTTCACATTGCTTAGAATAAGTTATCTTTGGAAGTTTTACTTTTAAAGCCTCCTTATCGTCGTCTAAGCTACTAGCATTACTGTTAACCGTATCTTCAGATTCTGCGTCCTGTATTATATCCTCAAAACTGTCATTCGCCGTGGCAGAGTCACTTGTACTGTCTTCTAAAGGGTACAACACATACAATGTCCCAACATCAGGATCCTCATATTCGATGCCCCGCAATAAACATTTACGCTGAGAATCATTTTCGTCGACATCTTTATCGTGTTCTGCTATTGCCGATGAATCTATTGATTCATTGTCGTCTATATCGGTAATTTCATCAGCTACCTTCTTTTCGGATTTTTCAATAACTTCATCACAGGTTTGGTCTTTACTCTTATCTCTCATAACCCCAATTATAGGAATTACATTTTGATCATTTTCATTGTTTACTGCACTGCTTCTATCACTTTTTATATCATCGTTCTTTCGATAGGTTGTAGAATCAAGAGTAGTTTTATTATTATCTTTATATTTTGTAGTATCGCACTCCGCCAGTTCTGTATTTTCAAGCCATATATCTGCGTATTTAACATTATTTCCTTCCAAAATAGGTGAATTTTGTTCTTCCGTTTCAACTATTACTTCAACATGCACATTCATTTTTGTCAAATAGTTGTGATCTACCTCAGAGATAGTCATCGGTACATCATCTGCTTTATCTTTAGTCTTCTGAATTGCATTTTCTACCTCACCATCACGATCATCTGCAATCATTATTTCATCGAATATATTTTCTTTGGCTGTCTGTTCTTCAGTTTGTTTAAAATGTAGGTTATTATCATTTTGTACATACATATTTATATTTTTACAGCTCTTCTCTTTATTCAAATGTCTTATTGTAGTGAGTCCAGCCACTTTTTTACAAAACATGTCTACTAAACATGATTGTTTAAATCTTCCTAAATTATCGTCTTTTATTTGCTTATCGAGTCCCGAATTATTTTCTGAATTTTCCTGTCTGACATCCATTTCATTAATTATTATACTTTTTTCATTTATTTGGTTGATTTCACTTGATGACATAATTCGAGCAATATAAGTGTTTTCTAAATCATTTGCAATAATATTTTCATGTCTAGTGTCATTTTGAAAATCTTCTAAACCATTTTTTTCATTATTGTGTTGACTTTCGCTTTTTTTAACTTCATCTTTAACTTTATTTGTTCCATAAACTTGCTGGCTTTCATTATCAGAAGACTCGGTATTACGGGTATTTTCACCACTATTTGAATGGGTGTTAACATCACACATGTTTTTATTGTGTAGACTTTTCGCGTCAGCTGTTTCATTAACTTGATCATCTGAACTAAAGTCCTTGTCAGTCATAACAATATTTTGGACTTTAACTCCTCTTTGTATAGACCTCTCGTGTTCAAGCTGTGGTTCAACACACATCAAATTGTTATCAATAGACGTGCTGCTGTTATTTTGTGCATTTTCCATTCCATTTGCATCATTGAACAATTGATCTAAACTTGACTCTTTGTATGCATCTTCAATGGTTTGAATATGTTCGCCTTTCTGTGATATCCGTTTTTCTTCAAATTCAGGTATGACATTATTCGAAATGGTGCTAACAGATTTTTCCATATCACTTGTATCATGGGATGGATGACTTTGAATGGAATCCGGTATATGTTCAGATTGTCCAGCTTCTTCCGGGTTTTCTTTACATTGTGATACAACACTGTTGGAAGTGCTAATAAATTGTAGTTGTTTGTAAAGATTTGATACCTTTTCAGCTTCTTCAATTTCCAGTTCATGAGTATCTTTATCCACCGACACTTTGTCTTCATGTTGTGAACCAACACTAGTTAAAGTAATTTGATCAGAAATAGGGTAATCATGTTGATCTTTCATATTTGTATCCTTATCTGCCATCCCAAAGTCCTGTGAATCCTTAACGTCTTTTTTTGTACTTATTTCTTCATATCGAGGTTCAACGGCGTCTCCACCACTATTAATGTATTTAGTGCTGTCAAGTATTTCATCTTGCATCACAGTTATATCAATGAATTGTTGATTTTTACCTGTTTCAATGTCGGGGTAAATACCATTTTGTTGATCTTTATTATTCTCTATTAATATTCCATTTTCAAGATGTTCATCACTATCAGAACCAATATTAATCAAAAGTCTATTTTCTAAATTCTTAGTGACACTTGCATCATTGATATTGCAAAATTTTGCTTCTTCATTATGTATTTGTTCATCGCCTACTTTTATTGTGTTTCCTTCATTAAGATTGGTGTCTTCAGCTATACTGTCCTCAATTTTTAAATCTTTAATACTGTCATCAATTTTTAAATCTTTAATATCGATTGTCTCTTCTAATAGTTCACATTGACTTGAAACTATAACTGCGTCTTCGTTGTGATGTGCAAAGCAATTATTTCTTTCTACTGCTGAAATGTTATGTTTACTTGCAGCTTCTACTGCATTTCCTTCATCAAACTTATGACTTTCATTTGTCACATATTCAATATAACCAGAATTCTTTATCACACTTTCAAGACATGGATAATTTTCATTGTTGTCAAAGTCCATTGTCTCATCAGATTCATGACTTGATTTTGTCTTCGCTTCATCAAAAGCTTCATCTATTACATTCACATTATTATCGCTTATGTTTTCTTCATTTTCGTATCTTTCCTTTACATAGTTTCTTGTAATTTGTGTTGTAATACTGTTATCCAACTCACAGATGTTTTGTATTTCATTAGATACCTCTAGAGTATAAGTATTTACAGAATTTTCGTAACTAATTTTATTCAGTGTGGGAGCTTCGTAATCAGTCACACTCTCAATGATACTTTTATCTTCTTTAGGATTATCCAATACCAAATTAACCTTTGTATCATTATTGTGGACAAAATTTTCTGCAATATATTTTATACTCCGATCATATTTATTTTTAACGAAATCAAATCCCTTGTCTTTCGATATTTTGTTTGCAATGATATTATCTAGCTGTGCCATTTTTCTTTTTAAATTCGCTCTAGTGGTCCTTCTTTTATTTATTCTGTGAGTATTGCCATTTTTCATTATAGGTTGTATGCGATCCAGTATATTGCTATTTTGAATAAATGCTATTAGAATTGTCACTAAGCTAGGTATTGAAACAGTCGAGGTTGATTGCCTTTCTGATGATGAGCCATCTAGTTCTAGATTATACAACTTTTTATTTTGCGTATCACTTAATTTACTTTCGCGGTGAATCTGACGTTTTGTTAACAACCACTCATATTGACACTTGGCATCATAACATACATTTTCAACCTTTTTATCAACTACATTTTTTCTTCGCAAAGATGCTATTAAATCAAAAATTTCAATAACAGGTGAACTTCTGCCATTCCCAGTATATTTCTCTACGTGGAATTTTCCAGAACGGAACAGTCGCGTCTCAATTAAATTACATTCATTGCGTATCTGTCGCTTTGATGCTAACCAATCAGATTGACAATTGGTATCATCTTTTATTATTTTCGTTTCTTCATCAGAATTATTTGTCAAATATTTGGTCCGCAATGACGCTATAGTATCAAACACGTCCATAAGTGGCGAAGTTCTGCCAACATCGCTATATTGTTCTTCGTTGGATTTGTCACAACGAAGTGTGAAGTCATGAAGTATCGACGTAGATCCATTACTTGATATTTCAGCGTCAGACATATCTAATGAGGTATCCAACTCTTCACCAGGATTTCCGTTTAAACTTTCAATGTCATCATCACACTTTACAATCGGCACATAGCTATCAACAGGCTCCGTTGTAATTTTATTTGTATCTATTATTAAATTGCTATCCAATCGGTTTTCATTATTTCCTGACTGTAAGTAATGAGTTCCTATCTTATCATTACTAGTATTGTCCGTAGTATCAATATTGCCACTCTCTCCTTCTAAATCATTTTTAATGGGCACATCCGATATTAATCCTACTGGAAGATCTGGACAATTCCTCAAAAGATCTATACTGTCATTGGACGATTCATCATCTATTTCAATTACATCGGGAATATTTGCTTTGTTATGTTCTACTGTTACATTTTGGCTATCCAGAACAGATGGTAGTATTTTTTCCAAATTATCAGAATCCGAGTATTCGTCAATTTCTATCACGTCTGGCTGAGACACATTTTTAGAAAGATCGTCTATTTTGGGAAGAAAAAGGCGAGCTAATCTCACACAACAATTCTGATCAAATTTTGCTTGATGTTTTGCTATAATATCTTTATCGTTTATTGTTGTTTTGTATACTCCACATTTCGTTTTAAAAGAATAATCATGGTCACTTTCTTCATCATCACTTAACAAATTAATTGTTTCTACTACAGCTGGTTTTACACTACTAGATTTTACTTGAATTTCTTGGATCCTAGTGTCTAAAGGTTTATTCGGATTGTCTTTATTTGCCGTCGAAATCTGTTTAATATTTAAAGTATATTTCATTTGTTCATTAAAGTTGCTCATTAGCATTTCTCGTAAAGATGGATCCTCGAATAAAGAATCAAATGAAGTATGCATTTTCCCATACACCGATGCTTTGTAAACTTTACCATTAGGCAATTTCACTCTTAATAATTTAGATACATTGCTTGTAGCATTCGTATTTGGAATCTCTTCGATAATTATACTATCTTTATAAGATTGTGGTATATTGCTTTTTTCGGAAATGTTTTTCATTGATGTTGTTATTTTGTCGTTTATTTTGCTTGATACTTTTTCATTTCCTGTTTTAGTATTAAGGATAACATTATTCTGAATTGCAGCTGTGTCGGTGGCACCAACTGATGATTTAACAATTTCATTTTTATTGTTAGATGGTTTGTGGTTTCCAGAAATATCTCCATTATTGATTTGTTCTATAAGGTCAGCAATCGTTTTAGATATGTTTGTTACTTGAGATTTCGGCTTATTAGACATAGATATACTTTCTGGCATAGCAGTATTTTCAAACATTTTTTCAGAAAAAGATGAGTCGTTCTTCTTCACATTAGTGCCTTTCTCATTGCATACTAAACTGTCTTTTGCGTTATCTTTTAGTTTTAATTCATTTGCATTGGAAGAAAGTGCATTACTTACACTGAGATCGTTAGAATGGTTTTGTTTGATAACGTCACTTCGAAGTCCCGATTTTTTTGGTATAGCACTCTGCTGTTTTTTCGTCACTACAATTTTATCCAAACAGTTTTCCGCTGTAACAGGACCGTTTGGTAATCGATTATTATGTGCTTGTATTAAAGATTTTGATTTTGTTTGTACTCCAGTTGTTTGTATTTCAGATACAATTACGATGCCATCATCTGCACTCCCGCTCGTAATTTTTGCTGGTTTACGTTTTCGCCTCAACGTATTTTTTTTATTCTGTAAAATGGTGACTTTTTCTGGTTTCTTTGTAATAGCATTCGCCACACTTTCTGATGAATCTATAGCTAGGGGATCCACGATTACATTAGAAATTTTTGCGCCTAGTAACGCATTTTCGACATCAATGCAATCAGAATTTAGAGGAATGTCACACTCACATTCATCTTCAATTTTATTGTCCGCGGGATTTTCCTGTATAGACACATTACTTGAAGATGCTAAGTTTGTTTTCTTACGTCTATCAAGTGAAATTTTCCTTTTAACTTTCTGATTTGGGTTAATCTCACGTGTTATTAATTCATCTTGTTTATCAATCTCCTCTTTTAGCCTATCCTTTACCACTTTATCTATACCAGTTTGAGGTTGTTTAGAATATTTTAGTCTCACTTTGGTCTTCCTACCAACAGGATTTTTATCATTGATGTTAATAGGTATCTTTGGCAGATTTTTATTTGAGGAACGCAGCAATATTCGTCGACATTCTACGGTACTTTCTGTACTTTCTTTACTTTGTTCATCATTTGATTGCTTTTTAATGTCATTGTTTTTTAATAATGGAATCTCATTTAATCCTTCTGTAATAATGTCGTTGACGTCTGCCATCGCCTCAGATACGCTTGTAACGTCACTATGTGTTTCTTGTGAACTTACTTCTTTTTTTGTGTCATTTGGTTTTAGAAGATTTTCCTGACATACAACAGGATGAGGTTTCTTCTTAAATATTGGAGAATAGCTTAAGGCGATTGGAGGATACGAGCATTGTTGAGTAACTTCTCTGTTTAAAATAGCTAAGCGTTTTGTTTTCAGTCTTTCAATATCTTTTATAGAATTTGGTTCCCTTCGATCACTCGTGATACTTTTGATCGCCGAATTTATCAAAACATTATTTATTACAGTCTGGCTTATTTCCTGATCATTAAGTATGTCTCTCAACACCTCTTCAGTGGAAATCGATCGACTTCTAGGTAATTTTAAAGGTATTGTATTATTAGCGTCGTCTTTCTTATTTTCTTGTACTTCCGAAATAAATGTTCGCTCAAGGTTTTCGTTAGAATTAACATCGAATATCTCTTTCTTGTCAAGATTAAAAGTAGCGTCTATCACAGGCTGGTCAGCCACATGTTTATGTTCTGGGCATTTTTGTATTACATCCATTACATCATCAAACTTGTTTGTGATTATTTCAGCTTCATTTACACGTAGATTGGGAGGTGTTATAGTGAAATAGGGCTGATTAGTAGCCGCATTTGTCATTTCGGCCGCATTTCCTGCTGTCGGTGTAGTATCAGGAACACCAGTGCTTTCAAGTACTACCGGCGTGACTACAGGCGCAACGAAACGGGCTCGTTGATATAAATTTATATTCGGTACACTCTGATGTACATACGCCTGATTTACAGCACATGCGTTTGATTCAGTCTGAGTTTGCACAGTAGGTAACGTGTTGTAGTACATTTCCGAACCAAAAACAACTACATTCCTAGCAGGAACAGCGACTTGAACGACCGGCTTGTCTTCTACGACGAAGACTTTGTTAGCATTGCTGTTAGATGTTTCTAGACTTGCATTTTGCTTATGCAGACATGGAGCTGAAGCTTGCTTGTCAACTCTCCCTTTATTCAATGTATCTTTATTAACACTTACATTTGCTGCAATTGTCTTGTATTTATGATGCACGGCAGGATCTACAACTATATCTTTATTAACGATTTTGTTGGCAAACGTATGCGTTGCCGTGTTAGCAATTTGGTGTGGCGAACTCAAATCGGTGGGTTGCAGAACCGACTTATTCTTATGCACATCATTTTTATCGACACTTTTATTACAAGTTATATTATTGATGATCTGGTTTAAAGAAATGGTCTTCGCAGACGCTTTAGATTTAGTTTTATTTGCTTGATTCCGAACACATAAGGATTCTTTTTGTTTGGGGTAATTGGAAGTACTGTCATCATTAGTTGAACAACGCTGATCACCTGACGCAACTGGCACATTTGGAGCATATTTCACATCTTGAGTCTTTTCATTCAATAAACTGCTACCGCCTTGTTTAGTAATATTACTGATTTTACTATATGTAATATCTTCCTTTTGTGCCTGTGGTATTCGATACGCATCTTCATCTGAAGACAATTCTCCTAGTTCTTTACGAATGTCATCATCCAATAAGTCATCTAGATCAGATAGATTATAATCATCATCCCGACCAGATATAAAAGGGTCTTTATTCTTTGATATTGATACTGCAAACTTATTTTTCTCTGCAACTTCTCCAGGTCTCTTGGGTGCAACATTTTTCACGGCCTTTTTACTGTCAGCTGGTCTATTTTGAATATCATATTGTATTTTTTTATTTTCAACTGGTCTATTTTGAATATCGTATTGTATCTTTTTATTTTCAACGGGTCTATTTTGAATATCATATTGTATCTTTTTATGTCCAATTATTCTATTCTGGCTATCATATTGTGGCTTTTGTTGATTATGAAATTGTGTATGGTGTAATTTATCCGAATCTTCAGTTGTCGCCTTAGCGATAGATAAACCAAAAGATTTTTTAATGTTTTCATTACTTGTGTGTCTTATTACAGCTTCGGCGGGTTTAGTTACCACTTTATGAAACTGGGTATTGCGTTGTAATTTATCTGGATCTTCAGTAGTCGCCTTAGCTGCAGATAAACCAAAAGTTTTTAAAGTGCTTTCACTATTTGTTTGTTTTATTACAGCATCGACGGCTTTAGTTACCGCTTTTGGAACCATATCTATGTTTCCCACAGAATTAGTTCGAATTATCCTTTGGTTTCTGAGGCTCTTTTCTGAAGAATCTGCACTATTCAATGTCAATTCAAGTGCAGAAGGCCCTCGGCTTGGTGTTTTTTGTGCTCTAATAGCATTCATCACGGATTCCCAATCCAGATTATTCGATTCCCGATTAGGTGTTTTAATCCGTTTATTGTTACTAGCCTTGGTTATTACTGTGTTTGTTCCATATTGATGTACAGGTGCATCTGTTGAGTAATTTATCGCTGTGTTTGCAGGTTTTGTTTTGGTTGCTTTACTTTTTTGTGTACTTTCTTTTGGTTGCAAGCTGTGATTCAGTAAGTTAGTACCTTGTACGGGTTTATTTGACACATTGGCATAAGCAGGTGTGGGTGTGTTGTCAGTTTTCATGTTTATAGGCGCATCATGTGACAGTATTCCAACTTTCGAAATGGTTTTGCGAGCATTTATTCGGTTTTGCTGTCGCAGTAACAGCAACAAATCATTTTGATCTTTTTCAGATAAGTAAGTTCCAGGAGGCGATGTAATTTTGTTAGCAGTTGCATTATCGATTCTAGAAACCGGTGTAGGAGGAATGCTCGTAGTAGTTTGTAAAATACTAGTAATAACAGGATTGTTCCTGCTATTTGGCGGAGACTTCTCTGCTTTACGAAATGTGCTGTCACACGACAGATTTAGAGGATTCTCTACGCGGGAGATAACAGTTTCTCCTTTGGTTTGAATGTAATTGCTCTTGGTGGTTTTAAATTCCGAGATGGCCCGCGACAAATCCAACGAGGCAGCCGCTTGCTTGTTCAACCCGTCTTGCCGGCTCGCTTGCGTCTCCAGCGCTTTCTGCTTGATATCAGATTGTTTATTCTTATGCATGTAGCTGAGCCGCGAGAATGTATTCGGTGCATTCTCTGCTTTCTTTTGAGGGACTGGTTTGGCACAGTGTAAAGGTACCGACAAATCCGAGGTTGAAGAACTAGGCGTTATCGACGGGGCATGCTGTGGAGGTGTATATTCTTTTTTCACTGAAACCCCGGTGGGACTCTCCGATGTTTTAGCACCCGTGCCTGCATTAATGCTCATCTTCAACTCTTTCAGGAAATCTTCAAAACACTTCTCATGGGCGCTTACTTGGCGCCTTGGTTTTTCTACTCTAGATAACGACATAGAAATGTTTTTAGGAGATACTCTGCTGTAATCATTAACTATACTTTTTTGTGGCGCTGACGGAGTATGAGGTTGGTGGCTCAAGTTCATATTTTGATAGTAACTCTGTGCATTCGCCAAATTATAATTTACAGGACTAGTTAAATTAGGTGTGTATGTCGAGGCCGGTCGTATCTGTGAACTGCCACTGTCAATCCTGTTCATCGGAGGAGATCCCATAAATTCATTAACTCTACTAACACCAATTTGTGGGTTTGGTAACACAGATGGACTTCTAATGATTGTCTGGTCCAACGTTTTATTTATGTATGATTTAGGTATTTCTGGAACTATCACTGATTTCGGATTAACAAAGGGCTGAACTGGGTAGTCGGGTTTATAAATGGCATTCGATTTTGGAGCATTGGTTTTTTGTGCTAACCCAGCATTCTGGTTTCGCCTGAACTGTAGTAATTTGGTTATGCTTCGCTTGACCTGGTCACTAACAACACCAACGGCTGACAGACGAGGTTTCATATCCTTCAAAACACTTTTAGGATTAGGCGTAGGTTTCGCATCTATAGTTGTATTTTTAGGTTTCCTTTTATTTACACTGGGCTTCTTTTTAGGCTTATTCACAGTAACTTGACCATTTGTGACGCTGAATTCACTGTTCCCAGGCAGTTGGTCCGATAGGGGGTCAGTTTTGTCTGGGGATCTATGATCCATTGTGTAGAGTCCGTCAAAAATAACATTAGGGTCATTTCCTTCCGAGGCTTGTGAGGATTTCCCTTGACTGTCGTAATCACTGTCTGTGAATGCGATGTCATTTGTCCTGGCTATTTTTACACCGATGAGTGAAGCTAAAGACCCAGGTTTTGTTGCTTCTGGCGGTTTCTTCTTTCGTTCTCTTTTCTTCTTTTCTTTATTGTCTTTTTTCTCTTTGTTGTCTGGGTCTTTGGGTTTCTTCTTTCTCTCTTTACTTCTTTCTTTGCTGTGTGGTCGTTCCTTTTTCTTGTCTCCTTTGTTACCGTCGGCCATAGTACTAAGGGGGTTTGTGTCGTCATCGGAAGACAGGGGGAGTCGTTTCGACTTCTTCTTTCGCCTGACTGGTATGTCCTCGAATTCGTCATTACTCGAGTACGCGGTTTCTGTCTCATCGTCTAAGAAGTTCTCCCAACCGGTCTCTTCTTGTAGCTCCACTAAATGTTCGTAACCTGTTTAAAATTGATTGGTGTGATTATTTCTTTTGGTTTTAGTAGTCTCTTGCAATATTAAATTTATTTATATTAAGCATATAAAATTATGAATTTTATTGATACTTAACAAAAATTTGATACAGTACAAAATTTTTATTGAATGGTCTAGATTATGAATATTACTTCAAGGGCAGAACTTTTATTTATCTATTGAAAAAGCGCAAGCTGTCAAATTTAGTCACAGTGAAATTAATCAAAGAGTATCCTTTTTTTAACCAAATTTTCTGGGTGCTATAAAAAGCTTTTTTATAAACCCTATTTACTAGTACTTTGTGACAGATTTGATTCATGTACTCAAAGGCGGCGGCTATGCCTACACGTCTACCAAATTTATGAAACTCCGATCAAAAATACTCGAGTTAACGTTAACAAGAATACACGCATACATACAAACGCCGGATTGTTCACGTAGACTCTGAGTACTTCGCTCCTCAAGTCCCGACTGCATGTACCTGCACGAGCTAGGCACGTGCTGAAGTGCACTTTTCGAAACGCGGAGTCAACTAAACGAATGGTTTTTCCATACAATATTATTTGCTCAGAAAAAAACCCGCGGAAAATGTCAAGAACGCCACCTAGTGATGAATAGCGGAACTCCCGATACGATTTGATATCGTATCGGTAGTTCCACTATTATAGCGCCATATATAATTTTTAGGGAAAGCCCTGACTTTCAAGCTGTAACCCCCAATAATTCTTAAGCGTCTAAACCGATTTCCCTCACACATAGCTAAGAACCACCGCAAGGGAAATTGCTTTCACGTAGAAAAAACCGCATCGAAATAAGTCCATCCGTTCGAGCGCTACGATGCCACAGACAGACAGCTAGAAATTAGCGTCAATTGTCGACAGTTAAAAAACCGTTCGTTCAGTGACTCCGCGTTTGAAAAATGGCAGCAGTGTGCGTGTCACGTGAGGCACGCACCTTTCTCGATGCCGTAGTAGGCGTCGTTCTCGTCATCCTCCTCCTCGGGCAGGTGCTGGTACTGGCTGGGGTCGAGGTTCAGGTACTTGAGCTCCGTGGTGAGCGCACGCGTGCCGCCGTGCGTGCGCTCCATGTACGTGCGGCAGTTCGCGAGCAGCACCTCCCTGAAATCACACATTCATTTTTCAAAACTAAAATCCCGACTTTCCAACCCCAATCGATTTTGACAAAATTTCTATGGGACCACCTGAAAAGTACACCCATTCAATAAAAAAAAGAATTTTCCAAATCAGTCCAGGTGTCTTCGAATAATCGGTGAACATACATAAAAAAAAACAGATCGCGACGAATTGATAACCTCCTCCTTTTTGGCAATCGGTATAAACCGACTTCACCCCTAAAGTACACAACCGATTTTGATAACATTTCTATGGGAATACCTGACGAGTATACTCTTACAAAAAAGAATTTTCCAAATCGGTCCAGGCGTTTTCGAATAATCGAAAAAAAAAACATGAAAGATCGCGACAAATAGTTAACCTCTTTTAAAATAAATTAAATTTTAAATAAATAGACCGCTAGCCTCAAAGTAAGATTTTATACTTATTAGGTTCCCATACAAAGCGAAGTAATTATGTGATCTGGTTATTATGAGAAGGAATCTTATTACGATATATATGGCAATGGACATGATGCTGATACCCTGCTTATGTCCAACCAAAGAATGTTCCTTCTCAGTCTCTGAGCAAGCTGCACACATGTCCGAAATTCCTAATTAACAAAATGTGATTATGTCTCACCTGTCCATATCCCATTAAAGCGTCTTCACTCTAGGCCCTGACAAACACACTGTCAGGTCCTGACACAGTTCCGCAGCCAGCCCTATCGCTTCCCCCTCAGTGAATATAACAGTGGACATGATGTTGTACGCTGCTTATGTCCAATCAAAGAATTTTCCCTCAGTCTCTGAGCAAGCTGCACACATGTCTGACATTCCTAATTAAGAAAATGTGATTTTTCTTACCTGTCCATATCCCATGAAAGCGTCTTCACTCTAGGCCCTGACAAACACACTGTCAGGTCCTGACACAGTTCCGCAGCCAGCCCTATCGCTTCCCCCTCAGTGAATATAACAGTGGACATGATGTTGTACGCTGCTTATGTCCAATCAAAGAATTTTCCCTCAGTCTCTGAGCAAGCTGCACACATGTCTGACATTCCTAATTAAGAAAATGTGATTTTTCTTACCTGTCCATATCCCATGAAAGCGTCTTCACTCTAGGCCCCGACAGACACACTGTCAGGTCCTGACACAGCTCCGCAGCTAGCCCTATCGCCTCCCCCTCAGTGAATATAGCAGTGGACATGACGTTGGTGTGCTGCTGCCTTTGCTTGAGGTTCAAAGTCTCCGAGGTTTTCACCAGGTTCGTCTGACCCCGGCTGTCATTTGCCCAGCTACCGAATTCCGATTTCGTCTCTTCTGTTGGTTCGTGTTTGTCCTGAAATTGAAATAAGAATTGTAAGGAACAGAGTAGTTTTGTAATCTTCTACAAAGATATAGATCATCTAATTTAAAAGTGCTCACCCTACTCCTTGGTTTTCAAACGTAAAATAGGTGTTTATATGTAATTTTATTAATACATATAATTTTTATTTTCGTCATTGGTCATTCATGAACTGCTTGTCAAAATGTCGAACGGTTAGATCTGTTGAGCAACTAGTGCACCAATAACAAGCGGCAAAGCAGACGTGTCGAGTCATACATTGGGCCCGTACTTCCTCTTATATAAAGACAGGATCGGGATTGATTACGATTAGTTGATAGATTAGAACGCAGACTATTTCACCTAATGCTGTCATGCTTTTTCTGACCTCCATGACTGTTACATACGACGCTATTTACTAAGTGAATTCACAACTTCTGGCGACCAGACGTAGAGGGTGCAGTCGATACTCACCACGCTGATCTTGGGCAGCGGCGGCGCCGCCTTGATCTTGTCGTACATGCCGGCGCTGGGGTGCACGGAGAAGGCCGTGAGCGTGCACTCGCACTGTATGTAGTAACAAGACGTAGAGGGTGCAGTCGATACTCACCACGCTGATCTTGGGCAGCGGCGGCGCCGCCTTGATCTTGTCGTACATGCCGGCGCTGGGGTGCACGGAGAAGGCCGTGAGCGTGCACTCGCACTGCACGCGCGCGCTGGCGGCCAGCAGCGAGCCCAGCGACATGAACCACGACGCTAGCGTTTGCTCCATCACGCGGGCCTCGGGTTCCTGCACATACAAGGGATAAACCTGTTACAACAACATTTATGAAATGATTTAACTTTTTTTCATCACACGACCAAAGTGAGAGATAAAGAAAGAGACAGAGAGAGAGAAAAAGAAGCACGCAAAAACTTATTTTATCTCAAGTAAGTGAATTCATCATTGAAGTCTTATTTAATATTCTAGCAAGAATCAAAAAAGCAAATGAGCTATTAACAAAAAGTGTGATCATGCAAGGCTGTATACAAAAATTCTACAAATTGACATTTCTATAGTTATGGCTTGAGATCCAGAGAAACAGCTTACTCTCAACTTTGTGCGAGTTAAAATTTGATATTGGTAAACATGGAATAGGTGTAAAGACAGAAAACTTGAAGTGGGACATGTCTACTGGTCCGGACATGTCTGTTAATACCAAAGAGAACGGCAAGAAAGGGTACGATAGCCCCAGAAGGGCGTCGAATACAAGTCCATGGAAGCTATCTGAATAAGGGTCAGCCAATAAACGAGATTTGTGGAAGCAGAAAGGATAGGCTTTTGCCCAACAATAAGATACATAGTAGGCTTAAAAAAAAACATGGCATACCTTTTCAGTCTTAATCTTGAGCTTTTCCAGTTCGTTCATGCCGGCCGTGATGGCCCGCACGTACAGCTCGCACACGAACGAGTTCATGTCCGTGACGCGCTGCAAAAAACAAACATGTTAAACGGTCAGTCGGTGCCAAAGGAAAAGTAAAAAAATAAATAATTTTTGACAAATATGACAGACTTCATTTTCTTTCAGTACTTTCTTCCATATCTCCAAATGGCTTCATCATGTCTTCACAAAATTAATATGAGACCAACTTGGTACTAAAAGGCTAAATAAAAAAAAAAACATTAAAATCGTTTTACAAGCGGCGAAGATATCGCGTAACATGCATAGAAAAAAATATACATACGGGTCGAATTGACAACCTCCTCCTTTTTTAAGTCGGTTAAAAAGTTAAACAGTACTCGCTGTCAATATCAATCGAACTTTCTATACCTGTCAAGCTCACTGTTGGTTCTAGCTAGGCTATATTGCTTTGTGTCACAACAAAACGTGCTTGGCGGTACAGCAAGAGAAACTACCAAATATTAATATTCCTACCATCACTGGCGAATGCCTAATTGAATGGTAAACTTTTCCAGAAGTAATTGTTTTAGTATTTGTAGTAGACTATCTGCGAATACAGGCAGAGCCGTAGCTGGCGTGTGCAGGGTCGCTGTTGATTAGTCTTCAGCCGGCGTTGGCAGATGATTGTTTTGACTAGTTTGTGGCCAGGGAAGAGCGTTATTCTCTAGCGCAGCCGCTAACGCTCGTTTTTTAATGGACAGGTAAATCCAACATAGACTCTAGCTCGCTCTATTCTTGTGTAACTGTGTATGTAACTGCATATGCACAGTAGAAAATGACAAACTGCTTAATGTCATTACAGGCGACTATACCGACCGAAGTCACTGTTACCTGACGATGTAGTCGATTAGTCTTCAACAAGTGTTGGTAAATGATTGTGGCCAGAAAAGTCCAATAAAGATGTCTCTAGCACACCAGCTAACGCTCGTTCTTTTGTTTCCTTTCTTCATTTTTAGACAGCCACAAATTAGTTCAGCCAGGAAAGTCCAACATAGTCTGTCTTATTATAAAAACAGGACTAACTTTGTTACTAGCTTTAAACCATTATCCGCCCAAAATCAAATTGACATTGATAGGTGAGATAGTGATATTACTAAATGTCAACTTGATTTGGGCGGATAGTGGTTTAAACCTAGTAAAAAAGTTAGTCTGGGTTTTATAATAAGACGGAGAGACTTTAACACACTCTATTCGTATGTACTTATTTGTGCAGTTACGTGTGCACAGCCGTGGCCAACGTGTGTGAGCTGCACCAGCGACCGCTCACCGCAGTAGAAAATGACAAACCTCTAAATAGCACATCAGCTAGCACGTTTTTTGACGGCCACGAAGTAATGCGGTCAGGAAAGTCCAATATAGAGACTCTAGCACACTCTTAACACTGTATTCCTGGTATTCGTGTATACATGTGTATGCAGCTGCGTGTGCACAGCCGTGGCCAGCGTGTGCAGATGTTTGGCCGTGGCGGCCACATAGAGACTTTAGCACGTCCTTTTTGTGTACCTGTGTATGCAGCTACGTGTGCGCAGCTACGTATGCGCAGCTACGTGTGCGCAGCTACGTGTGCGCAGCTACGTGTGCGCAGCTACGTGTGCGCAGCTACGTGTGCGCAGCCGTGGCCAGCGTGTGCAGATGTTTAGCGGTAGCGGTCGGTGCAGCCAGTGCGGCGGCGGGGGGCAGTCCGCTAGCACCAGTGAGCTTGTGCAGTAGTATAAAATGACAAAATGCTAAAATGCCATCACAGGCTATATAGCAAAGGGCGACTGGTACCTGGTGATGTAATCAATTAGTCTTCAGCCAGCATTGCTAAATGATTGTGGCCAGAAAAATTCGTTATAGATCTCTAGCACACCAGCTGCTAGCGCTCGTTTTTTGACGGCCACAAAGCAGAAAAGACACTCTAGCACACTCTTAAAACTCTATTCTAGTGTACCTGTGTATGCAGCTGCGTGTGCACAGCAGTGGCCAACGTGTGCAGATGCTTGGCCGTAGCAGCAGGTGCGGCCAACGCGGCGGCAGCAGCCGGCAGCCGGTTGGCAGGCACGAGCCGCACCAGCGAGCGCGCGCAGCAGTACAGCGCGCTGCGGACCACGCCGCTGCACTGCGGCACCACCATGCAGCGAGCGATCACCACCTGCCAGTTACATTATTACTACTATGTTCGCTCTAATTCACACTCACACTTAGATGCTGGTCTGAATAGGCATACCGGGCGGGAGGGTTTGGGGGGGGGCGGAGGGGGGTTCCAACCCATTAAATATAGTATAGTTAGGATTAGTTGCATTTAAAAATGACCTCGACGATTGTCTTTTTAAAAAAAATCTTATTTATTTTAGAGAGGATTCATTTAAGTAAATTAGGGAATAGAACTTGTTGGATTTTGAACAATTGACCTCTCTATTCGGATACTGGATGGACACTGAAGCCCGTCAGCCCGGGGTGACTAGAACTCAGAGCTAAAACCCCTTATTCAGTAGTATTATATGGGGACTGTGCATTAATCCTCACATAAGCATATTATAACAGATCGTTTAGTGTGGCCTAAAACTGTGAATACTTGCTTTGGCTTTTTTAATAGTTTTATAATCTAGTGCTATCCGTGGGAAATTTTTATTGGCTTTCCGATTTCCATTCAAATGTTTGCTGATTATTGTATTAGCTGTTGGATCCCCTTGAAAACAAATAAAATAAAAATAGTAGATTGTGCTACAAGCGGATAAGGTAATATTTTGAAGGCGAGGACGCTACTTTAAATCCCTCGCTACACTCAGGATTCCACAGTTGAATCCTGAGTGTAGCGAGGGATTCATCATATCGCCCGAGATAAAAATATTACCGTACCCGAGTAGCACACTCTACTTTTCATCTCCATCTATGAGAAAAACTAGCACATACAAAACAGAATATTAAGAACAGTAGAACACCTACAATACCTAACAGACTTCAACCAACAATTTAATACTAACCTTTGTTTGATATTGTTTTCATACAATAAATACTAAGAAATATTTTTTCGAAGACCACCAACTTAAGATAAAATGTTCACTCATAACTTTGTTTGCGTGGTCTTTCATATCTTTTTATTTTTATAAGTAAACTTGATAACTATTCACAATTGGCTTAAACTCACGAAAAAGTATTCATATTTACATAAATAATAACATTTCAATACAAATAACCTAAAACTTCTGTAATTACTAATAATAACTTGAATCAAAGGGACAAATTGCGCTTTTCAATTATACTACTTATTTCTTTTTCTGAAGCAAAAAACACACAAATTTTAACCTACATTCATCCATGTTGAAGACGATATGTATTCCAAATTTAAAAAAATCACAATGTCTGTGCCCTTTATTTTTTATTTTATAACAAAATTCTTGTTTTTTTTTTTTTTGCTGGACTGCCATCATTATTTTTGATGCTACATAGATTACACTCGAGTTCTGTTTTCAAATTGGTTTTAATCCCTAGAGATCTTCTTTTTCACGTTTTAGTCCCTAGAGAATAACCAGTAACTTTAGCTCCAAATGTTTTGGGATGAAAACATCGTTTTCTTGAGTAGATGAGATGAAAAGAAATAAACACTGAATGATTTTCCTACAATGGCAACATTATAACTATCTGTATCTCGCATATGTCCTGAGTAAAATCCTAGTATTTATTTTACATGGACTGATCCCCTAAAATCTAGTCTGGTTACTGTCTGGTGACGGGTCTGGGACGCTTTCATAATGGTCTGGGAGAGAAGAAAAATCTATAATGTAGGTACCAATTGCTTCTCTGCCCACGCAGATCGTAAAAGTTCGATCGTCAGCGCGACTTGTACATTTGACTTTATACATGTGTACGCTCATTTTTAACTACCTTTACTAGCTTGCGATAAAAGAAAAATCGTTAGAAAACCTGCACTAGTGTGTAATAATGATTGTTGTCACTAGATGACAGTCATTAAGCAACGTACGATGCCTTTAGACACCAGTAATAGTAACAACACACTCTATAAGAAATAAATGGCCAAGAGCATGTCCTGTCCACGCTCAGAGTAAAGTTCCGAAGTTAGACATTTACACGGACTTTATTTTCAATAGATTAACATGTTTACTAGAAGATAACAAATGTGTTGTACCTGCGCAACAAGCGTGGCCACGTCTCCCGCGTTCTTCCACAGTTTCTTTTCCCGCGGCGAAGTCTCCAGCCGGCTGCGGAGCCTCTCTACCAACTGGTAGCCGCTGCGGAGCGGGATTCTCTTTGCCTGCAAAACAAGTACATGCAATGAGGTGCCGATTCAAAATGCAAACGCTGGGGAAAAACACCTCTTCTCATCTTCCCCGGTTGCATCATTAGCTAAAGAGCTGTATTCAGCGACATGCACGAATATTTTCTACAGGGTCCGTGTCCGTACTAATCTTAACTAAATAACGAGAACGGCTGCATATGTTTTGACGACCTCCGTGGCGTAGTGGTCACCATGATAGTCCGCCACCCAGAGGTTCCGGGTTCGATTCCCGGTCAGGGCAAGTTGGAAAATGGGCTTTTTCAAATTGTCCTAGGTCTTGGGTGTTTATCTATATATTTATTTGTTATAAAATATAGTAAAGTTAGGTTAGTATCCCATAACACAAATCTCGAACTTACTTTGGGGCTAGCTCGATCAGTGTAATTTGCCCCGATATATTTATTTATTTACTTATTTAAAAAAAAACAGATATGGAGCAAAATACATTTTTCACTAGTATCCGACATTATATTTCGGTGGCACATGGTAGACATGCCCCGATATATTTATTTATTTACTTATTTAAAAAAAAACAGATATGGAGCAAAATACATTTTTCACTAGTATCCGACATTATTTTTCGGTGGCACATGGTAGACAATGTGCTTAATCCTTTCGTCGTCTCTTACGATATCCACAGTAAGAGCTGAAGTGGTTATATTCTTGGAAACCAAACGGAAACCTATCTGATACTCACCAATGCAATGCATTGTGAATGCCCATCCCGTTTGTGCAGCAGAACCAACTCCAAGTCGGTGATCAGCCCCCACACGTCCTGTGTGAAGCCAGCTTCGGATTCTGCAATGTCTTCAAATGTGCCCTCTGCTTTTAGAGGTTCTGTGGACAAACATACTTCGTCAACGTTGCACGTATATAATTTTAATCAGAAAGATTTTGGTTAAAAGAGGTCACTCTTAGGACTTAAATAATACCAATGATACAGGATATGGTATACTTTTATTATATTTTGACTTTCTATCACACAGTTACAGCATAATCCTAGGTAGGGACCATTCACATATTACGTCACAGTGATGGGGGGAAAGGGGCTCATGTCAAATGTGACAGTGCGTTAAAGGGATTTGAAAAAAGCGACAAGGTTGGAGAGAAGTCAGAATTTTTGTGTAAGGTAATATGTGGACGGCAGAAAACAGCTAACTAATATAAATATTCTTCTAGTTCTTAACCCCTTCACCGCGAACGTCGGATTTATTCGACAACCATTTTCGACCGTCGGATATTTCAGACAAAAACCAATGCTCGTATTGCTCATAACTTATGTATCCACATCACTTTTTGGAAGGTATTTGTTTTCGATTCACTATGGCTCGCGATGGGCCTGACAACTGATATAGTCTCTATAGGTGAAGGGGTTACACATAACACTCAAAAGATCATAAATAGGGGGTAACATCTATAGGAAACGAAACAAGGTCTCATAATTGAAGAACATGGAAGAACGGTTCTGATCGGCCTTACCTTGGTCTTCCACCTGTTCTGTGTCCGGTATGACAATCTCGGAGGCTCTCACTCGGTCCATGACCGCCGTGGCGAGCGAGAGGGCGATCTCGTGACATTTGCGCGACGCGGCAAGATGGCGGAGCCGCGTCACGAACATCAACTCCCGTTCTTCCTTCAGCCATACTAAAACTGATGAGAAAAAAATTACAATTAGTTTCAGAAAACCACATCATCCAATGACTATATAAGCTGTTGGTCCCTCACTGATTGTAAGGCAGTTGTTGAGCTATGTTAGATGCCTTTAGGCAGCTTGGAAACACTGACACCAGTGTTGGGCACTTACACACACGAAAAACAAACAAACTGTATTACTCACTGAAAATAACTGTAGCAGTGAATAGGCGTGCTTCTGAGTGTAGTGTGCAACATTGGAGAATAATTAACTTGTTGGTAGATGAAGATGACACCAAGCAAGAGGAGGCCTAACATCGCTGCACAGTCATGGAGAGACCACGATCAACGAAGCCTGATACGAATGTTAGCGAAAAAGAAAAGCTTGTAATAAAATGGTATGTTTCAGGTAAAACCCGTATATAAAAATGTTGATAGGGGAAAAGTGTGTGATGGTGCATACCATACAGCAAACTACTGGTGAATTATGAAATCTGGCTTTATATCTTTCAACTTTCTTATCTGTTTATCTTTTCCTTAAGTTTGACAGGCAGAGAATTTTTTTGTTTATTTTTTGTTTATTTGTTTATTGTGATAAAAACGATATGAACCAATTACATTTATCCCACATTACAATTATTAGATATACATACATGCAGAATAGACTATTATTATTATCTAAGAAAAAATCTATATAAAATAAATATATGTCAAAAAAATAATTACTTACGTCAAATAAAAAAAAAACATAACAAACACGTCCGTCCATCCGTACTTAATGTCACTTATTCATCGTCCTCACTATCACCACTATTGGTGTTATACCATTGGTCACACAAACTTTCACAATAAATAAATACAGCCTTTACAATGGATGACCAGTTGTCATAACTAAAATCAAATTCAGTGTTGGCGCGACGGAGTGCATTGGGATTGTCCAGTGACCGTACTAATGGCGACATTGCGCGAGATTTCGTGTGGCCACTGTCCACATAGAAGATGTCATGTGGCCGACTGCGACCGCGTCTGTCCACCGGGATCTCCAGTTCGTTAGGCACCGACAGCGCGCACAGAAGATTGTGTAAAAGAAGACAGTCGACCGAACCTCTTAGAACCTTTAGGCAGGTGGTGATTAGTTGTACCATTCTCCGCAACTCCAATGAGTTATATCCTAGCTGACCAAGCAAGAACTTAGTTGGGTACAAGTATGGGTAGTAGCCATATGATTTTTTATATAAGGCCCTTAGGAACGCTTTTTGTACTTTTTCAAGCATCCGTGTATATGTGACATGATACGGATTCCATACACACGCGCTGGATTCTAGTTTGCTTCTTACTAGGGCATTATACAGTGTTGTAATGACTTGCGGGTTTTGAAACTCCCTAGCATTTCGCAGCACAAATCCTAAGCGGCGATAGGCATTTTTAGCAACACTAGTAACGTGGTCGTGAAAAGTCAAACCACGGTCAAATACCACTCCAAGGTCCCTTATACTACCTACTCTCTTCATTTCTGCGCCATCTATATAGTACTTAAAGTGAACCGGATTTATTTTTCTGTCAAAAGTCATTACAAAACATTTATTAATATTAAAAGGCATTTTATTTGTCAAACTCCATTCATGGATACGATTTAAGTCATTTTGTAATTTAATACAATCTTCCGGCGATTCGATTTCCAAAAAAAGTTTAAGGTCGTCGGCATATAAGAGACATTTGGCGGATGTTAGTACATTCGGCAGGTCGTGTAGCATGATCAGAAAGAGAAGTGGGCCAAGAACTGAGCCCTGACTCACCCCAGATCTAGTATCGTAAGGCTCGGATAGGTATGTACCATGCTTAACATATTGTCTGCGGTCTCTCATATAGTCTGCGAAAAAATTTAAGAGATTGGGAGCGAATCCAATGATAGAAAATTTACCAAGTAATATATCGTTATCGATTTTGTCAAAGGCTTTCTGATAATCAAAATACATAACATCTACCTGGTGCCCCCGCTCCATGGCACTCGAAATATAGTCTACCAAACATAACAAGTTGGTATCTACGGAACGTCCCGGTCTAAATCCATGTTGCTCATCGCCTAAAGACTGTTTGACCTGTCTATATATTTCATTGTGTAGTATGTACTCAAAGATTTTGGCCGGTGGGCATAAAATGGCTACTGCACGGTGTTCTTCCACCAGGTTTTTGTTAGTACTCTTTGGGATAGGTGTTACTCTTGATATGAGAATGTTTTAGCATTAAAGCCACCTATTGTAGCTTTTGGCTCAATAAAGTTTCTAAATAAGTAATAAAATGAAGGAAAGAGAAAGACGGGAAGTACTCTTTTTAAAATAAGAGTTAAATATGTGCTGGGTCAATCCTGCTTTTATTGGGAAAGGCCTATAGTCCTGCAGTAAACTGATAAGACTGACTAAGCTGGTCAAAATCGTTATGATTGACATCTCTGAAATTGGCGCAAAGCTTCCATCTTATGATGATTTCCAATTGTTGAAAAAAAAAAGATTGTGGAATGGTGGTAGAAAAAAATCTAATCATTTGTTTTGGGAATCCTTGAGCGAAGTGTCCAGCAGTGGACTGCCTGTCCCTGATATGATAATGATGAAGTATAATTAATTTTCAGTTATTCTACTTACTCTCTTCGTCGGTAGGCGGCGTCCCCCTCGGGTCACACAGCACCTTGAGCACTGGGTGACCCCAGGGGTTCTCCAGTATGGTCTTGAACCATTCTCCCCTCTGCACCAGCTGGACCTCCCAGTCCGGGCTGTGGCCGTTTCTCTTGACGACCGCTGCCTTGCTTTCAGCGATGAACGCGTCGATGGCATCTTTAAGCTTTGCGTGTTCATCTTTCTCCGACTGCCATTCGGACTGTGAACGAAATGATAATACTATATTGAGCTGTCATCAAATAAAAAGTCATCTCTAGTCTTGACTTGGAAACCAAGTATTTGTCAGCCTCAACTTGTTTCCTAGACAAATTGAGACTGTTGATTACGAAACTAATGGATGTCAATTTATTTTAGATTGATATTGGTTTAAACTTAATAATGAAGTTAGTCCATATTTAGTATTGGATGGTTAAGATCTCTCTCTAATCTAAGCATGTTTCCAGCGACATCCTTGGGTGTGATGCTTTAAGGCCTTGGAATAAGATTCGCCCTTACTTGCTCCACTACGGATCTTTGGTAAAGGAAAAGCCGGAAAGTGCACTTCGGGAGCAGGCGCTGCGTCATCGCAGCGTTGCTAAAACGTAGTCGAAATGAGATTCACCCCCCATTTCGTCTCGGGGGCTACAATCAGTCGTGTGTGCGTTGCATCAACGCTAATAGTGAACGCTGCAACGACATCGCTACGTCGACACAACGTTGAAGCAACGCGCGGTGTGATTGCTCTAAGGATGCAAGTGGGATGCACTAAAATGGGGAAGCGGGGAGGAAAATCCTTACCTGCAACAGTATGTGAGGATCAAGGCTTGAAATACCGGTATTTATGGGAATCGGTACCATTGACCTTGGTGCGGTACCAGTGCCAGACATAGTACCTGCACTATATGTAACGGTACTATACCGGTACCAGTACCGGCACAAATCACGTCAGAGTGAAAAAGCAGATACCAGCAGGTACAAGTGTAAGCAGATAGCAGCCGACAGCAAGTACCAGTACTCTTTAAAAGTACAGATACCTAAATAAGCCACCCATCTACAACAGGTACCCAGGTACCGAAATGGAAAGCACCTCTAAATACCGGTACAGAACTTGTACTTTTGGCACCAGTTCCAATCCTTGATATAGAACAGGTACTCAAGTACCTAAATGGAAAAAAAACCTCTAAATATCGGTTCAGAACCTGCACTACTGGTACCGGTTCCAAGCCTTGATGCAATAAAATTAGGATCCTTACTTGCAATAGTGTGTCGGCGGTATGCCTCTGCAGCCAGACGAGGTAGTGCGGGTGTGTGGAGGGCGCCGAATGCTGGCAGAGGCCGTGCACGCGCCGCCATGTGTCGCACAGGTGTGCGGTGCGCTGCCGCAGCTCGCACTCCTCGCTCAGATGTTTTTCTAGCGACTGATTGAACAAATAACAAGTTTATTTCCTAAACAAATTAAAAAAACCCCCGATTGTTAAGAAAACCATCTAGTGAATAGTGGCAGAACTACCGAAGTGGTATCGGTAGTTCCGCTACTCTGCTCATCATTATTTGCTAGAAAAAGTCCTGACTTTCAAGCGTAAATCCTCAATAACCTTTAAACGGCTCAACCAATTTTCATCAAACATAACTAAGAACCACAGCTAGGGAATTTGCTTCCACGTAAAAAAAAACGCATCGAAATCGGTCCATCTGTTCGAGGGGTACGATGGCACAGACCCACAGACATTAGCATCAAACTTATAAGACCCCTCTTCATGTCGGGGGTCAATAAAATTAGGACGTATTTTGATCAGTATCAGTGACTGGACTTACTCTTTGGAATATTTACATTTATTTTGAAAGTAAAGGTATAGGTAAAAAAAATCCATTCCATAATCTACGTTTAAATACAATCTTGGTGTAACACTATAATCCAAATGCAAATTACAAATTATTTATTTCATAAATTATAAATTACATAGCTTATTTGTAATTTGCAAAGGTATTGATTTACAAAGTCTATATTTTAATAAAAAGACATGTCAAGTTTGTTTATATTCTTTTAAATACCTAAACAAATGGACTATAAGGTCAACTCGTTGACATCAATGTATTGGTAACAGTATGACATAAACTCTGTTTTATGAGCTTATTAAAATATAAATAAAAACTGTCTGAGTGTGTGTCAGGCCATGCTTAAATTTCACCAAGTTACTTGTTCCAACATGGGGACTTTATTTTCCATAATTTTATATTTGTTTGCTTGAAACCGATATTGAAAATTTAAACTTCATCTTAGTAAATGTGTTCAAAGGATTGTATTTTGTTCAAAATAGGTATATTTAATTAGTTATATGGCTGTAACTTTAAGCTAGAACTTACACTTAAAGTTTAATACATATACTGCTATCATGATTTTTGTAAGAATTACTGCTATCATGATTTTTGTAAGAATTAACACGCTAACAGTTTAGCTTTAAAAGGTTACTACAATTTTTTATAATAGTTCTGAAAGGTTAATATATTTATTTGACGACCTCCATGGTTTTGTGATAACACGCTAGTCCGCCGTTAGGAGGTTCCGGCTTTCGGGTTTGATCCTCGGCCAAGTCAGGTTGAATAATGACTTTTCCTCAAATTGTCCTGGGTTTTGGGTGTTCATCTTAATACTTATTTATAATAAACATAGTATCGTTGAGTTAATATCTCACAACACAAGTTTATGCTTACTTTAGGATTAGCTCAATCAGAGAGATAATTTTTTACGTATTTATTTAACCACAATACCACAAACAACTATCTGAACAAATCATGTATCTTAACTATCTTTTAATATAAGTAGGTACAAAGCAAAAGAATTCTACTTTGGAAGCTCTTATTACAAGTTCAGTGCAAACAGTATCCAATATCACTGCATTAGTCATACACATAACAATTTTACTACTGTAGCAATTGATAACATTTGTTTCCCACAGTACTTCATATAATGCTTAGGTACTCTAGATGATATTTAAAATGAAATAGATTTGAATTCAATAACATTAGGGGTTTTTTAAATTTACAAATAAACTTCTTACAAGCTTTTATTTAGTAG
The DNA here is from genome assembly GCA_943193695.1 of Acrobasis suavella. NCBI lineage: Eukaryota > Metazoa > Arthropoda > Insecta > Lepidoptera > Pyralidae > Acrobasis > Acrobasis suavella. The sequence continues at coordinate 9,328,639 of OW971952.1, read as the reverse complement.
TCCAATCAATGTTAACACTGTAATCTAGTTATGTCAAAACATTCTCAAAATGTTTACATACTATGTTGTATGTTGTTATACTTCACCACTTAACTTCCTAGCAGGTTTAAATTTTGCGCAGAATGATTTCATTGTATGAAAAACTATTTAACTTAAGCCAAGTCAGCCTGAGTAAGATATGCTAAAAATTATTAACAGTTATTGTTATCATAGACAGTTTTCTAAATCCTATTTTTAGGAAACTAAGCCTATTTCAATACAGTTTTGTGCAATCCAAAACCAGTTTCAAACTTCAGCCATGGCTACCATCTAGTCTTGAATGACCCACACTACACTTAACAAATTTGGGCCTATCTGTCACAGCACAGGTCATTAAGGGGATACCTGAATTTTCCAGGGTCCAGTGCTGTACATAGTAGTTCATACATTAGTTCAGTAGGAACTGTAAACAGTAGTTCATAAAATAGTTTGAAGGGTTATCCAGTGCCTGGTCAAGGCTAAATTTTAAATGATGTCTCTGTTTTCTATCAAATGATTTATTTCAAATGGGGGCAGCACTGGGCCCCAGAAAATTTAGGTATGATTCAGTTTAAAAAAATATACATATTGCATCAGTTCTTACTACCCTGTAGGTAAAGTATCCCATGACTGGCCAATGGCCTACCCTTATTTATGCACACTTCAATTTTTTTGAGATCTTGTGCCACTAGCATAAAAATCTGTCAACTTGTCCTGTCAACTTATCCTCACCTTGTTTGGATTACATGTCCTGCCCAGTTCCAATTCAAGTAGGAAAGGCAAGTACTTTATTTCAACAACCCTATCTTGAACCCCACACAAAACGGTTCCAGCCAATGCAGGCCAAATTGCAGAAAAGATGTTCTCGAGGGAAGTAAGAAGTAATCTATTTTGTCTTATTACAAAATGTAGGTGCAAATGTAATGCAACATAACCATTTCTTAATGATTCTCATAGGTGGGCAATAAATTCATAATAATATGGTTAAAGCCTTATTCTTCATACACTCTAATCACGTCTCCAACCCATATACCAGTTTCATCATGAGGTGGATGTGGTGGTACACATAAATAAATATATAGGGACAAATAGCACTTATTAAGCTAGCCCCAAAGTAAGTTTGAGACTTGTGTTATGTGATAGTAACTCAGCGATACTATATTTTATAACAAATACCTATATATATAAATAATTTTATAAATATAATATTGCCATTACATATATAAACATCCAAGACCCAGGACAATTTGAAAAAGGCCATTTTTCAACTTGCCCTGACCGGGGATCGAACTCGGGACCTCTGGGTGGTAGACTAGCATAGTGACCACTACAGCACAGAGATCATCAAATGCTACTTAAACTAGTAGGAATACTTATTTAGGTACCATTTGAAGTTACATAGTGTAGTGTTCATTTTTCATATTCATACTACATCATTTTAGCTTTAAATAGGTTCTCAAATGAGAATGTAAACACATGGTGGGTCCACAAGTAGGTACTTGGCACTTCACATGTGCTCCTTACAATAAATCAAACACATAAAATGGTACCTATAGAAATAAATATTATGACATCAGTGTGAAAATAAACTACCCAAATTCTTTATCCCTATTGCTACTGCAATAAAGTCCATTATTGGTAATCATTCAAGTAATACTAAAATAACATGACATTAATGCATAAGAGGCATAAAGAATTTCTAGACTCTCATCCTGAGGCGGTAAATAGTAAATAAGACTACGTGACTTCAAGCCAGAGTGTTATGGCTACAATCATCAAGTAGGCACTATGAATTGCTGACCAAACCATATGATAAAATTTAAGTGATTGATAACAGCTTAATTATATAGGACATCACAAAAAGCTATTCTAACACAAAAACCGCTTAGATTTTTTAAAATATTGTGAAAATTACGTGCATGTAATGAAATTCTGACGACCGAATATTTGTTATTTGAACTACGACACAACGCATGTCATAGCAAATTATGGTTTAAATATTGGGGGAAATAATACTGCCATGAGTTTTTTGATACAATACATATGCTGATTACAGCAAAATATTACGAGATAAAACGAAAACAAGACTTGAATTTAGACAAATATGGCGGCCATAGGTAGCTCATGACCACAACGGCGTCTCACCACACACCATGATTTTAATGATTATGAATACAAAACTTACCTTGTAAAGATCTATATAATAGGATTTGCCTTTATGGCTACTTGTTTGATTACTTTTCACGTCTTTTCCATCATTTGTAGAAGTCATTTCTCAAGAAAATATCGCGGGGAGACATTTATGCGCTTGTGTTTTCGTAAAGGAGCTGTCAAAGTAAGTGTTGCAAGTAAAATATCGTGAAAATACAAATCATATTGCCATTATTAAAAATACTGAAATTATTATTATGAATTAAAAATTATAATGTTATCGGGTATTGTCCCGAATAGAGATCAGCGGTGGATAGATACCCAATCTACCCGTTTGGGTATATACCCGGTAGATTGGGTAAATACCCGATAAATACCCGTATCTACCCGTTTGGTGGGTAGATAGAATTATATAAGTAGTTACTTCGAAAATCGTGTCGGAAAGTGTGTGCAAACTCTGTAATATGCCTAAAACGCAGGAAGACGTCAAATACGATACTAAAATATATGAAACCCCAATACTATTCATACATTGCAAGTAAACTTTTTTGACCTATTATCATTTCAGCTGTGCAACGGCATATTCATGTGTGAAAATAGATAATGTGACATTAAATGCGATGTCAACATACTCTTATAAGCCTTACCTTTATACATAATATGAAGAAGTATTTTTTAACTACTCATTCAAGAGCCAATAGTACAGATTTCAGAGCTGGTTCCGAAACAAAAGTTATTCGTATTGACGAGTTCTTCGATCCTCCATCAACTTGTCAAAACATTTTCAACAAATAGTTTGCCGGGTATTTATCCGAATCTACCCGTTGTATGGAAACATATGAATTGACAGGTATAAGCTCACATTTTTTGCTAGTAAATGTTTGTTGAACTAATAATATGTCAAATAAGCAAAAGTCAAATGCGATTCTAATATATAAACACCCTCATACATATATGTATAGAGAGTAGTTATATTTGACTGCTCATCCAAGAACCAAAACTGCTGGTTTGGGGTTGGTCCTGGAACAAGAGATATTCGTATTGATTAGTTCTTTGACTCTACATCAACTTGTTATAACATTTCCCCAAAATAGTAAGCCGGATATTTAGCCGAATTTACCCGTTGTACGAGAACATACGAATTGACAGATCTAAGTTTACATATTTTGCTGGCAAATGTTTGTAGACCTAGTCATATTTTACACAAGCAAACAGACATCAAATGCGATGTCAATATATGAGTACCCTCATACATATAGGTAGAGTAGATTTTTTCGACTGCTCATCCAAGAGCCAAAACTACTGCTTTCGGTATAAGTCCCGGAGGAAAAGATATTTTTATTGATTAGTTCTTGGTTCCCCCTTCAACTTAATATAACATTTCTCTCAAAATAGCATTTATGCGAATCTACCCTTTGTATATATATATGAACATACGAGTTGACAGGTCTAAGTTTTCATTTTTTACTGTCAAATGTTTTTAGACCTAATTATATGTTAAAATAAACAAAAAGCCATCAAATGCGATATCAATATATGAGCACTCTCATTTATACATAGGGAGTAGGCTTTTTTGACTGTCCATCCAAGAGCCGAAACTACTAATTTCGGGGTTGGTCCCCGAACAAAAGATATTCGTATTGACGAGTTCTTAATCTCCTATCAACTTTTTACACCATTTTCCTCTGAATAGCATGCCGGGTATTTACCCCAATCTACCCGTTGTATGGGAACGATACGAATTGACAGGTCTAAGTTTTCATTTTTAGCTGACAAATGTTTTTAGGTTTGTTTTGTTGATTTTAATGTTTGTTATTTATTCTTTGAGATATATTCATTTATTTATACATTACATAACCATTCCACACATTTCCACATACAATAATTAAAGACTTGAACTAGTTTTTTAATAAATATACTAATCTACCCACCCAAACGGGTAGATACGGGTATTTACCCGGTGCATATCGGGTAAATACCCAAGCGTGGGTAGATACCCGCGTAGATGCCCATCTCTAGCCCCGAATATTCGGGTTGCGTCCTCGTTATCGCGCAGGTGGCGGTCCGCGGTATGTGAATGGGTTTCAGGCTTTTAGCGCGCTAACATTTCGCTCTGCGTGGGCGGACTAGCGTTGTTCATTTTGGCGTTTTTTTTTCAACTTGTTCAGATGCGTGCTGTGCGATGCGTCAAAATGGAGTGGAGCAATAAAATGGTCTTAGAATTTTTAGGTTTCTCTTTCTAGGTTTCAATAAATGCATTATGAAATTGTTAGCACACATTGAAAAGGAAAGAAAGTCTTAGATGACGCCATCTTGAATTATTGCACGATATTTCGTGAGAAATAACGAATCCGCTAATATGACCACAGCTTTATCGCGATAACTTTTAGTATACAAAACGAACCAAGCTTCGACGCGATATACGCAAGTGCGGCCCTAGCATTATAATTGCGGGTGGCATATAGGGATATGATGATATGTATAGCGAGTGGCATATGGTAATATATGTTATATGTATATTCCAGAATGCCACCCGCTGCTGCAAATGTTGTATAGTAGTGCGATTCGACTTGTTTGCCAGGGTAGCCATAGCCAATAAGCCAATCACATTAACATCAAATATTGTAGTATATTGTCTAAAAAAAAAAAACTTATACCAACAACAAAGCAACACATCACTATTTGCAATTGGGAAAAAGTTCTGGGTTCAGTGAGTGAACTCAAAACTTTTCCCAATTGCATTGGAGTTGCATAGGGAGTGAACTTCACTCCCTTGGCGTAGAGAACTGTTAAGGACTTAGCTCAAAATCTAGTCAATAATATTGACCGCACTCGGCTCCTCGCAGTCTCCTCCAAGTAGTTCAGCCACTACTTTACTGATTCCACTCCAGGCCATTGCGTCATACTGGACAACAATCGGCTTTCGGCTCTCTACATTGTTGTCCGTGCGGCGGCGATGTCGATCGGTTCAGGTGCCATGGCATGACAGCTTTCTGAATGACATTATCAGAAGAGCTCTTGCCACTATCAGTGTACCAAACACCCTCGAATCTCGAGGCCTTGCCTCTTATCCGATCCACTGGGAACGTGGGAGACCGCTAGTGGGGACGCTACATGTGTTGACTGACACACTGATGGCGCCTTCCCATCATAGAGGAACGCTCTCGAGAGCCGAAAATATGTGTCTCATATTTATGCTGTTTGGAGTGGAAACGTTTGGATTATCTGGGTGCATTCGTTTTAGTTTCAATTGTGCGTTTATTTATTTTCTCTTAATAAATTTGATTCCAACACTGTATTCGTTTTATCTGCCACTTGCTACTAGCAAGGGGACTGCCACTGGGCTACTAGCTACTACTACTACTGGCAGTGGAAGTGGCAGTGGCAGTGGCAGTGGCAGTGGCAGTGGCAGTGGCAGTGGCAGTGGCAGTGGCAGTGGCAGTGGCAGTGGCAGTGGCAGTGGCAGTGGCAAATAAAAATTGCTTATTTACCATTGCCCGGCCGCACACACATGCACGGTGGCATGACTTTTATTCGCAGAATGTCTAATTTGCAAAATGTCCAGCGGTCGCAAAATGTCCAATTCGCAGAATGTGCAGCTCGCAAAATGTCCAATTCGCAAAATGTCCAGCGTTCGCAGAATGTGCAATTTTCATCAACATTGACTAATCAAACCCTGACCACCTGTCACCTATCACCAAACATCATCAACTTTGATTTAAATGAGTAGTCAAATTATACGTTGAATCAGTTTTATTTTGGTCTCGTTATTTTTATAATAAAATATTATTTTAAAATATGAAGCTACCTCCTTTTCAATCAATCAATCATTTATTTTTAACAGATAACAGTGATCCTATTAATAACAAAATTGAAACTTTTTACGACAGTAACTTTTATTTGAGAACTACGTTCCAATTAATGATTTAAAGTTATTTAATTTAAAAATATAAATAGATTTGTAAGGAAATAGTATTATCACACAGTTATTGGTTTATGTATAAGGAAAGCATCCTTTAAATTAATAAATAGAACTATCATTGTGTGCGTATAAACAGCAGCTAACAGTAGACTTGCTTTCGTGGATTGCTGGCTTGTTAATATTAGCTATAGAAAACAGATGTCACTGTACGCAAAAATATGTTTTATACTTACACTAAGATTAGCTAAATGGGCACTTCCGTATATATATACCAGTTTACGAAATGGAAATCAAAAATTAAATTAAAAACAATGTTTTACTGCAAAGATCAACAAATCTTTCTCTAATATGTATTAAAATTTCAAAAATATTTACAAAACTTAACTGTTTTCATATGAAATCAGACTTTTGTTGGACTTGGAATGAGTTTGTAACTTTTTTAATATGAAATTTAATAAAACCACACTTTTTGGACAGTTTTACTTCTGTCATACAGAAGTAAAACTATCCAAAAAGTGATAAAAATAATTAAAAATAACTAGTTTTGATCTGCTTTACCATATTTTACTCTTTAAAACGTAGCACACAAACAAATAATCAAAATATTTAATAATGGTATTTTAAAAAGTATGAGACAGCGTCAAAATGGAAAGGTGCAGTGATACAATGGAAATTATAAAGCTAAGTGCACAAGTCCTAAAAATTTTTGTAAAATGAGATCAAAAATTAAATGTATTTGTCAAGAGTTAAACATTTATCACAAATGCTTAGCTTACATCTTTTTTATTTCTGCATTTGCCACTGTTTTAATTTTTTCTTCTTCTGACATATCTTTCACCTTCTTGGTTTTCTCTTTAATTATTTCTAGGTTTTTTTCCGTATTTCTTTTCTTTTTTCCGGAATATCTTTTCCTATATTCTCGTTGCTGACATAGGCATATTTGTGTCTAAAAATTAATTATTTATTATTACTTAATAATTTGTGTTTAGTTTTTTTTTATATATATTATTCCAGTAAAACAAATTCAGTCCATTATACTGCAACTATTTCTCAAGAAAGACACCGAAATATAAATAAGAGAAAACCAGCTGAGTTGCTTTGCAGAACAGATTTTATCTTTTACTGATACGTATGTTTCTTGTAGGTCTTAAAAAATATACCGAAACTATTTCTAGGGCCTTACAAATCCATAATACCGATTATGGATTTTTAAGGCCCTAGAAATAATTTCGGTATATTTTTTAAGACCTACTTTTTCTGTTCAAAATTTAAAATATATATAAATGTTTCGTCGGGTTAAAAATGTAATTATGAATATGCATATAATGTATGAGAAAATACCCCGTCTGACCCGTTACATAGAAAAATTTGGAAAAAAATCAGAATCAGAAGCAAAATAAAATATCTACCGCTCCAAAATGTATGGATCAGCTAATTTTTTTTTACAAGGATTGCGGGGTAGCGTTCTTTGTATGAAAACTTGCCCTTATACTTCCATTTTGTAACTATGACGTTCCATATATGTATATGTAACCGAACAAAATGGAAGTAATGTTTTCATGGATCTTCTCATAAAAATGCTTTTATTTTCGCAAAACTACTATGAATGGCTAAAATTACGCATAATTATCAATTTTTAATACCTAAAACTTAAATCATAATATTTTGATAATAAAAAATGCAATTTTACTAGTTAAAATTACAATTAAAAATCGGAACAAAAAAGAACGGTAACGCTCTGCAAGTTTCGACACGAATGATTTGTCAAATTGACAACTGGCAACCACTAAAAATAGCGGAAGCGGTCAAAAATGTTGCCAGAAGACAAATTAGTAGTACATTAGTAGTTTTTGTTTCAAAATTTTTTACAAAACCCAGTTACTAAGTGGAAACTCCACAAATAGCTTAATCGTGGGACACAGTTTAAATCACATAACTTATGAAATATATTACTGAAGTACCCATATTTCATGCTTTATTATGATAGCTTGTATTTATTTTAATAGTCTTAAATCAGCTTCGATATTGCATAGCATTTAGGAATAAAATGAATACATATGCCTACTTCTTAGTGAAGGACCCATGAAATTTCATTGGGTTTGGAATTAACTTTTATTTATCATTCTTATACAGGTTTAAATAACTAAGCCGTTTTTACGTGTCTAAATAAGCATTAAAATGAGTAATTTAAAATGTATTTTTTATTACTTCTGAAGTATTCACTTTTCATTAAAAAAATGCATCAACTTATAGGACACGTAAAAATCTAAGTGGACAAATTTTCACGAAATTGCCCTGCTAGATTTAGATTAGACTACATTTAGCTGTATTATTAGATTTAGTTTAAACTGATTTAACGTCTATTTTGACTACTCATTTAAAACAAAGTTGATGATGTTTGGTAATGGTTGTAAATGGGTGATCAGGGTTTAGTTGGTCAAAGTTGATAAAAATTGCACATTTTGCGAACGCTGGACATTTTGCAAATTGGCCATTTTGCGGACTGGACATTCTGCGAATTGGACATTTTGCAAATTGGACATTTTACGAACTGGGCATTCTGCGAATTGGACATTTTGCGGATTGGACATTTTGCGACTAAACGAGGCACGAGCCGCCTAATAATCACCAAGTAGAGTCGGTTCGAGCGAGGCAGAACCGCGGGCGGGACACCGCAGCGCTAATAAAGGTTTTGTTTCTCTGACATTGACATTATGGTTCATTGTCTATGTTTATTTATGGCATTTTATTTATAAAGTTGGCAACATTGTTTTCAGTACAAAGCAAAAGCGAGTTGTGTCAAGAATTTCTTACATTTTCTTCGTAGATTATTCTCATTATTTTTTAAGTACATAATAAAGTGTTAATTAATCCCACTTGTTTATAATTTTACATATGAATTTAATCAAGAAGCAATTATTATGTAGCATAGTTGTAGATGTTCGTTTTATGCTGTGATAATCTGATGTGTCAAGTGTAGGGCTCCAAAGGCGACAATAAATTATTGCTTTTTAATCCCTAATTGAGAGTGTATTTTGGCTTATTCAAAAGTGTATTATAGCTCAATTGCTCCGTGCATTATATTTAAATCAGTATTATGTTGTGTGGAAAGGAGGGCGTGTGATAACAGTCGGCCCATCTGTCGATCGTATCAACACGTTTGGTATAAGATCTCTCCTATTAATTTCGCCAATTAGTATCTAAATAAGCTCTATTTACTACCTATTTTCCACATTTACCAGTACCAATTATGTATGTTTTAGTATTTAACAATAGATGTCATACATTTCTTTGATGTCATGAATAATTATTTCGACTATCAGATTATTACCAGAATAAACGGTGACTTTATTTACAGTTTGTAATATAGTGAACAGTCTGATTGGTGTTGTGATGTGTGTATCAAGTGATATAGTGGTTATCTACGATAATAAGCTAGTTTTAGAGCAGTGAGATGGCAAAAAAGTCGGAAAATACCGGCGGAAAGCTGGTTACGGTTTCCGTCGTCGGGTTGTCTGGTGAGTTTATTTATATGTATATATTATTATTTTTTTACTGTATAGTACACCCAGCACTGGACAGTATCTTTACAGCCATTTTAAGTCCACTGCTGGAAATGCCTCTCCTACTAAAGGGAGGAATTGCTCATGATCAACACAGGTAAAATAAAATCTTTTATCACTCATCATCATCATCAACAGCTCTCAGGCAGTGACGCACATTACTATTTTCGATATTTATTTATTATATAGATTTATTATATTGATCAGTGCTTACCTTATAAAATATGGAGCTATTCTTGTAAATTATGTATGATTACCTAAAATACAAGAATGGTCCCATATCAAAGAAAATAGGTACATTTCTCACTTTGCGGTCATTATTAGGGTGACACAGGGTAGACAAATTTGTATTTGTCTGTATGAAATGCACGCCACTGCTCTCTAGGTATCCACTGCTGTTCATAAGCCGCCTAGTGTCTGCGCCATCCTGCACTTTTTGCCTTTATCACAAGGTGCAAAAGGCAGACTTAACAAATGCATTGTCTATCAGACAAATTTCAAGAAAAACTAAATCCCTTCAAAATCATCTTGTTAAGAAATTTCAGTCTCATAAAATGCAAAGCAGTCTTTTCCACCATAAAAAGTTCGAAGATCACAATCCCCATGATAATGCCAAGGCATGTTAGAGACAATTTTTTCGTAACTAAAACCGACTTCAAACACTAAACTTCACTACAAAATATGATAAAATATCCATGGGACTACCTGATAAGTATGCCCTTCCAAACAAAATAGGAATCCAATTGGTCCAAGTGTCTTCAAAAAAATCGAGGATTTGATAACCTCCTTTTTAGGGTTCCGTAGTAAACAAGTAACCCTTATAGTTTTGCCATGTCTGTCTGTCTGTCTGTCCGTCCGCAGTCTTACTCAGCGACTATAAGTACTAGAAAGCTGTAATTCAGCATGAATATTGAAAAAAATTTTTTTTTGGTAGCTCCCATACATGTAAAATGAAAAGCCAATTTTTTTTTCTCAAGTAACCAGTCATGTTGGCTATCGTTGAATAGGTCTTTTAAAAATATTGTGAGTTTCAGAACACTGTTTTTTGGTTTTGGGATCCGTTTCTGAAATATTTGCTTTTAAAGTCAAAAAATTTGTTGGAGTCAAATGTCCCTCCCTCTATCTGCTAAACAGTTATAAATGGACACAAAAAATTCACAGCTATAGAATTTATAATGAAATTTAAAGAAAAACTATCAGAGCTAAGTAGGGTTTAAAAATTAAAAAGTTATAGGTGATTAACTTATAAAATGTACTCAGAAAAGGAAAATTTCGTACAAATTCAATAGAAAATTAGTTTTTAGACGTTTTTAGTGGCATGAACACAAAGTTGGCGTTCGTAACTACGGAACCCTACTGGCGTGGCCCGACACGCATTTGGCCAATTTTTGATGTTGATTAATAGAATGAAATTATTTTGCAACACTGTTTTAAAACATTCCTTTTTTCACATAATGTGATTATGTTAATAAAAAAAGATATTTATCTATTCAGTTTACAACAACTCTTCTTATTTTGCACTGCATTGACCCGTTATTTGCGGTTGGCCCTTCACATATCCCTGTGTCAGGGCGCTCGGTCCCGGGTTGTTTGGATATCCAGTTGTGCCCGCTCCCTATTTACGGTTGTCCACCACGTGGAAAATGGTTTCTCTTTGCGTTTCTTCTTGCTGGGAATGGTCAACTTCTTCTCAGTTTACAACACATACATGGCTAGTAAAAAAGAATTAAGTACATTCATACATTTCAGATCTATTTACGCATTTTTTTTCCAAAGAAAATTATACCAAATAAACATACTTTGTTATAGTTACAAGAATTATAACAAAATATTGATAGTCATCTACAAAAACATTTCAAAAACAGATTTAAGAGTCAATAAACCATGCCATGTTGCAACTTTGCAATGGCCATCCAGTTTTAAGGTCAAGATGTGGTGTGGGAGTTTATGGGACAGTGTAGCTTATGGCTGTGCTTAGATTATATTTGTACACTTATCTCAAGTGTGTCAAGGAGATAACACTATCACACTAATGTTAAGACTTCTGTACAACATTAAAAACTATTCTTTGTTTACAACTATTACCTATTGAATTAGCAAAGTAATCTACTGTGAAAATCAGTTATACCTACATATTATGATGTAGTTTTGAGATCATAATTTAAAATTATTGTATTGTTAATTTGAAGTGGTTTACATGTTTCATTCTATTTAAGTAGGTATATCATTAAGAGGACTCAGTGAGATTAGAATTCAGGTTTAAAGTATTATTTATAATTTATAATACTTTAAATAAATAGCATGAGTCCAGTGTTGCATAACCTAAAGGCCATGCAACACTGAACAGACAAAATCTCATTATTTTGGTGTTTTTTTAAGTTTCCGTACCCAAAGGGTAAAAACGGGACCCTATTACAAAAAAAAAATTAAAGCTCTGTTATCTGTCTGTCACCAGGTTGTATCTCATAAACCGTAATAGCTAGACAGTTGAAATTTTCATGAGAGATGATGTATTTCTGTTGCCGCTATAAAACAAATACTTAAAACAGAATAAAATAAATATTTAAGTGGGGCTCCCATACAACAAACAACCGTAATTTAATATGCATAAAATAAAATAATGCAGGGTAACCATTTAAAAATGGTCAGTACAGTCAGTAAAACTCAGTATTTTTGGCTTAGGTCAGTAAAAGTCAGTTTTTTCGAAAAATGGTCAGTAAAGTCAGTATTTTCATAACTATTATATTTTTTTAATTAAGTACCTAGTTAATTTTTTTTTTCGTAAAAATCATGCCATATCTTCATAACCGAACCAAACTGATCGTCATAACTGAACCGGCCAAGTGTTTGCCGGTCTTGAATGCCGACTTTGAATTCACGCCTCACGTTTAACAACTAAAAATGCCTTAGAAAATAATTTTAGTGAATTTATATGAAATTTTAATTTTCCAAGTACATTTTATTATTTGGTTTTAATTTGTTAACCCTGTTTAGCTCTGGTATATAGTTTTCCTTTTAACTTGTTTTGTTGTTGACGATCCCTAAATTTAAAAATGGTGTTCACAAACTCACTATAAAATAAATATATTAAATAAATATTTTTGAAAGCCCTATTCAACGATTACCCTCACCATGGGTTAGTCGAGAAAAAAATGTTGATTCCCACTTTATACTGTATTGTATATGTATGTATAAGCTACAAATAAAGAATTTTTTTTTTCACCTTTTTTTTACCACTTTTACGGCGTGACTGATATGAAAACGAGAGATTTGGTCATTAAGTAGATTGAATGGGTATCTTTTGGATAGGCATGCTTCATCCTAGTCTTCATGATCGCTTACCATCAGGTGAGATTGAGGACAAATACCTAAACCAATATATTGTAAACAAAAAAAAAATTGACAATATTTTAGAGGGTTTTAGTCAGTAAAATCATTATTTTTGCCCTTGGAGCAGTTTCCATCCCTGACATGGCACCCTTCGTGAGCGAGTCCGACTCGCACTTGGCCGGTTATTTACGTATGTTCACCGATAATTCGAAGACGCCTGGACCGATTTTGTCAATTTTTTTTTTATAGGTTATTGTCAGGTGGTCCCATAGAAATTTTATCAAAATCGGTTGTGTACTTTGGTGGTGAAGTCGGTTTTCAGCTTTGGAAACTCTTAATCCAAATAAATGCCACAGTTTATAGCAATCTATAATCATAATTCAAGACAGTCCTAGTATTATTTCATGTACTTTCTCCAGTGGGCACTACGCCCATGCGGCGGAGACAGCAGGAAGCAGCAGATAACAATATTAAACGACAATAGAACATACGCCCATTCACGATTCGTGACGGCGAGGACAGGACGTTCAGTTCGTTGTTTCTTTTGAAAGAAATGTGGAACAGTAGATACCTAATTGAAATGGCGATGGTCGAAGGTCGACCTGTTGATGACTATTTAGATTTCTACTAGCATGGCATTTGATTTTCGAGACCCGCATGTCATGATATCGAGATACTTGATACTTTACTATTGTTTTTGGTATTGGCGGTAAACGAAGGATTAATACGTTTTTATCTCTGGGGTTAGTTTGGTGGAAGTTGCCTAATCTTACTCATTATGGACCTTGAGCTGACATTGGCTCTCTTACTCCTATCGCCTCCTCCTCATATCAGCGTATTCCCAGTTGTACTACTCTCTGAGGATAAGTGGAGAAAAAATCCATTACCATTAAACAAATTTGGCTGTGGTTTACAACCGAACGCCTGACGTGAACCCTCTTTGGGTATGCATTTTTGCGAAAGGTTTAACTAACATACATGTATATTGTATATTTTGTTTTTCTTTGTAACACTTTGCTCTTATGCTCTTAGACCAGTCTTTTACGTTTGTAACGCAAAACTCTATGTAAAGCAAATTTTACAAAGGTATGTAGTTTGTCAGGTATCACGTAAGAAACTTTTAATTTGGTAGCTAAAAGTAGTTTCTTTAACTTATTTTTTTTTTGTAAGATTTGACTGACCTATCTGTCTTATTCTTCATAGAATAAAGACTTGATAGTTAGTGAGTATAATATTTATGTATACTACGGAGGAGCTCAGTGGCCCGGCAGGAGTATGCGTTACTAGCGCTTTCGGATGTAAAGCGCCACCGGGCAAGGCCCGCACTTGGATTAAATAAAAATTTCTCGAGCTCCTCCGTGCTTAGTATACTTTACACGTAACATAAATTATACTTATTGACGTGTAAAGGTGCATGTAAAGGTCTAATTACTGAATAAACATTTGAATCTTTGAATCTTTGCTTCGGAAGACACGTATAATACGTTGGTCTCGGCTGTGATCCTTGTATGGCAGTCGTCGTTAAGCTATGCTATGTCAGATGTTTGTAGGCAGTTTGAAAAATCTGACACCAGTGTTGGCCACTTACACACACGAAAAACTAAACAATAATGTTTATTCGATGTTTACAGGTACTGAAAAGGAAAAAGGGCAGCTCGGCGTGGGCAAGTCATGCTTGTGCAACAGATTCGTGCGGACGCACGCGGACGACTACAATGTGGACCACATCTCCGTTTTGAGTCAGGTAACAGTCAGTCATTAGTGTCATACATAGTTACATAGATTGTTTAAAGTCGGAGAATTTTACTTAGATTATTTATCATGTCGGGGTCACCAATTGTAGGGGAATATATATAGGAGAACTACTTCTTTAAGGAAGAGGGTTAAATGAAAGCGTGTACGTGCGATATATGTGCTGCCTTTAATGCGGCGCAGCGACAACTGCGGCCGAATAGAAAATAATGTTACACATAGACTTATGTAAGTACATATAGGTACAGTGTGTCCCTACACATTAATATTATGGTTACAACTAGTTGCTTTTTGACATTCACCGGCAGAGTTTTGTTTATTTGTTTATAATGTGGACTTAGTTATTGAAAGCCTGAAACCGCAAGGCCCATTCCAAAACTTTAAATAATTTGTCATAACTAAAAACCGACCACCTCCAAACTACACAACCGATTTTAATAAATTTTGTATGGGACCACCTGACAAGTAATACGCTTTTAAACAATAAAGAATTTTCCAAATCGGTCCAGCCGTCTTCAGATAATCGGTAAACATACATAAAAAAAAGATCGCGTTGAATTGATAACATCCTCCTTTTTGGAAGTCGGTTAAAAACCTGTTCATAATTTCAGTCTGATAATCTTCAGGCGTAATCTAAAAAGTAATCTCTATTGGTACTTTACGTTCACTGAACTACAGCATTTCATTGAAACTGCTTTGCAGCAATTAATTAAAGTCAAATAAAATCTTTTTATTGGAGAAAACATAGTTAATTGTCGGACATAAATTAAGAAATAGCAATTCAGACGCAAGGCATTTCAGATTAAAACGTCGCATTTGTCTCAAGTCTAGATTACTTTTGATTAGTTGATCGTAGGGACTTTTTAATCACCGACGCAAAAAGAGGGGTGATATAAGTTTGACGTATGTGTGGCTATGGCATCGTAGCTCCTAAACGAATGGACCGATTATGATGCGGTTTTTTTGTTTAAAAGCTGACGTGATCGAGCTGGTTCATAGATACAGTTGTGTCGGGGGTTGCTTAACTTTATTCATTTTATTAGGAAAAAATAACTATATGAAAGTGGCAATTAGGGGGACATTTAGTAAAAAAAATCTAGGTCTATGGGTCACAGAGTACCATCAAGAAAATAAAACGTCACAAAATAATGTCACGTGTCATCAAGAGCGCTATTTGACTCGAAGAAACTATGACGTCATTAGCCTGTATTTCATACAAATTCCACAGAAAACGTTTGTTTTGACGTTAAGACAAATGTATTTATTTATTTAACTTCGTGACATGAAACTGTAACCGGCGGACTTAAGGCCGTAGACCTTTTCTACTATTCAACCTACAAAATATATGTTTATACAATGTGTATTTTTTATACTTGATCAAACGAAATGTGCGGATAGAAGACGAAATATTATCGATAAAAAACTGAAAAAAAAACGTTATTAACACTAAATAATTTTTTTTTTGTAAAGGTCGTGTTTCGATTATTATTTTTATGTAAACGGCGTATTTTCTTCGAAGTGGTCTCATTTGAAAGCTACGAAGTTTAAAAAGCCAAAAAAGTAAAAAATAATTAACAATACCAAACGGGAAATTAGTTAAAAAATAATTAATTAAAAAATTTAAGTGCCTCTATTAAATTACTAAATTTACGATATTTTTTTTCCATTTTTTTTATCGATAATATTTCGTCTTTTATCCGCACACTTCGTTTAAAAGTATATTGTAAAAGTTATATGTATCTGATTTGAGTAGTTGGAAATTAGCGAATTCTGATGTAATCAAATAGTCTTACTTATCCGGAAGTATAGTGATTGGCCGAACGGCACTGGCTCTGCGTCTTTAAGACACGAGTTCGATCCTCAAAATTAATAGTATAAATAAAATCTGTGTTTTAAAATTATAAAAATTTAGTTAATGCGTCTAGCAACACATCTATTTTGATGAATTGTTTCATCTTCTCGCCCATCGTGACGCTATACGTGACCTTTGAGTCTTGCGGCCCGAGGATCTGTCTGCTTAGAGCAAAGATTTACCCCCTTATTCATAAATAATTACAAACGTTAGCTAAACCTCTTTTAGTTAAAATATGTTTTGTCTCGTTTTCACTATGTTTAATATTAAAAAAAAGAAAAGGGACAAAACATGTTTTATCTAAAGAAGGTTTAGGAAACGCTTGTTATTTTTTATGAATTTGAGGGTTAGAGTATACAAGTAGTGTAGATTTGCCACCGAGCGTCCAGGGGAAAGAGAAAGACATATTAATGATACTACGTATATTTTTTTTATGGTCCGGTTATAGGCACACTTCAAGTATAATATGCAATTTGAAGTGTGCCTATAACCTGACCATGAAAAAATGTTCGGTCGGTGATAGAGACAAAACACGGCACTCTTTTCTTTTTCTTTTAGAAATCTCAATAAGACTATCTCGCTCTGTCAAAGCGTGTCAGGCCCTTGGCTTAAAGCCGCAAGACCCAAAATGCTCTGTTTGCCGCATTAAGGGTAGAGACGTGAAAGTAAATAGTAAATACATTCGTTCAAGTAGAAAGTTCAAATCCCCCCATCCATCCCCCCACAAAAAAGAGCGGTATCATAAGTTTGACACTAATATGTGTCGGTCTGTGCGTCTGTCTGTGGCATTGAAGCGCTCAAACGGATGGACAGATTTAGATGCGGCTTTTTTTCGTGAAAGCAAGTTCCCTTGCGTGGTGGTCCTAAGCTATCATCATCATCCGAGCGTATCCTCGGTTGCATCCTCAGCAGAACCGCTTCAGAGCCCGGGGTCCGCTACCTAACCAAGGAGATTTGACGAAGTTACTGGTTTTTACACAGAGCGACTGCCGTCTGACCTCCGCAAACCAAAAGGCAAACCAGGAACCAATCCTTGGATAGTTTGATAATCAAACGCTAGATGGCGTTCGGGACCCACAGTTTTACGTGCCTTCCGAAACACGGAATCATCTTTCTTTTCGGATATGATTATCCGATCAGGTGTTTCAAGCCTGCAATATCCTATCCAGACTGGAAACAACTTTTCACAAAGTATTCTTCCCAGTGGGAATCGAACCCATGACCTCCGGATCATAAGGCGAACGCCTTGACCACTGGACCACGGAGGCAGTCTAGCTCTAGAGGTTAACTAAGTATGCTTAAAGTATTATATAAAGAACTGAATCTCATAAAGTCCCGCGCAATATGCATCCCCGTTCCCCGTTCTCGCACCTCGCCTCCGTTCTCACCTTGTGGTGGTCCTAAGCTATGTTTGATGAAAATCGGTTCAGTCGTTTACAAGTTATTGGGGGTTAACGCTTGAAAGTCAAGGGTTTCTCTAGCAAATAATAGGTGGTGCTACGGATATCAAGTCACATCGGTAGTTCCGCTAATCATCACTAGATGGTATTCTTGACAGTCGGGTTTTTTTTTAATTTACCTAGCTTTTTACCTTATTTATTATTTTATATATTATTTAGCCCTAAACTTGTTTTTCTTTTAATTTAATTTTGTTGTTTTGTATCATCTGTGGCGTAAGAGACTTGAGTCCCACAACAGGGAATCCTAGTATGGAACCAGTGATAACTTTTTAATTATTACTTTGGAATCCTTAGAGCAATAAAAAATATATTAATTTATTTATTTATTAGTGTTTGACTGTCGAATATCCTTTAATCCATTGGATGGCAGTTCAAAATGTCATTAATTTTTTAACTCCGTCGATAAATGAGGACTATTCCCTGGCTTGTCATATAATAATTCTTATGGGCGCTTTGGCCCCCGGGTACCTGTAGACGTTGTGCTATCGGGCTGTGCTAAGATACGAAAGAAAGATTAGAGTAGTTGAACAGCTATTCACTTGTGAACTTGTTGCAAGTCCGTCCGTATGTAGTATAGCTGGTCACCTAGTTAACTAAGGGCCGTAACAGACGGGGCGCAAGTTGCGCCGCGTAACAGCTAGTGATGGGAGTTGCATAAATACTCAATCAACCCATTTGAATATTTATTCAGTAGATTGAGTAAATACCCGATAAATATCATAATTTATCCATTTGGTGAGTAGATTGATTTATATGAGTTGCGAATTATATTTATATTCATATTCATTATTTCATGTTTTCATGACAATTTTGAAACTTAAATCTAGTATACACTTGCAATTCTTGTCGGAAAGTGTGTGCATTCGCCATAATACGCTTAAAATGTCGGTAAACGTTAAATGCGACGCTAAAATATATAAAAATACCATACTAATCATACACTAAAAGTAGGCTTCTTTGACTAATTATAATTTTTTGCTGGGAGGTGTGCAAAGACGTAATTTTATGTTAAAATAAGTAAACAGACATCAAATACGATGTCAATATATGAGCACGCTTTATTTACTCTATTTATTAAATCTAGTGAGTAAATACTCAAATGGGTAGATTGAGTACTATCCACTACCCATCTCTAGCTGTTACGCGACGCAACTTGCGTCCCGTCTGTTGCGGCACTAATACGCGTGTCTGTTGCGTTGGCCCTAATAAGTATGGCTTTTCATGTTTACATTTTATCATTAGATAAAAAGTGCATTGCCAAAAAAGAGACCCAAGTGGTTTGATCCTTTATCAAACAAAGCAAATAAATAAACTGATGAACAGAGGTCGGAATTAGATAGAGTTATGTACTTACACTGATTTCATA
This sequence comes from Acrobasis suavella, assembly GCA_943193695.1. Classification (NCBI taxonomy): domain Eukaryota; kingdom Metazoa; phylum Arthropoda; class Insecta; order Lepidoptera; family Pyralidae; genus Acrobasis; species Acrobasis suavella. The sequence goes on along the minus strand of OW971952.1, from coordinate 9,309,225 downwards.
CAGCGAAAGAATAAAGTGGATATGCCTCAAATTCCGGGATTAATTTTAAGGAGCAAAAAAATACCGTGATTTCTTAAATAAAAAGTTATTAACTTACACAATTTTAACCACTGCACTCGCGACGTTGCCAATATGTAAAAACGAATAAAAATACTAATGTATATACTAATCAAAATTGTATGTTAATTAACTTTGTTTTATTTGTCTTATCTGTCTCTAAGGTTTTTATTATTATTTATTTGTAATATTGTTGGCAACACGGGATTGTCCATTAGAAATCCCGGTAAGATCCATATTAATATCAACATTTTGATGCAAGTACATAAATAACTCTACCTAATTCCGACTGTCTGAAACTGTCTTACTTCATCTCCTGGTCTCCTTTTACGACACCTGTAGGACAGAAAAGCGTTTAAATTTCGCTACTTTCCAATATCTCAAATCAGATTCTTTTTCTAAACGTAAAAACAAACATTTTCTCTATGATTTTGTATGAAATATAGACTAATGACGTCATAGTTTCTTGGAGTCAAACAGCGCTCTTAATATCAGTTGAAAATAGACATGATCATGGCAAGTGACATTATTTTGTGACATTTTATTTTCTTAACAGTAGGTACCAAATCATTTATTTTTGACCCAGTAAAGCACCCAATTCGCGAGGTGACGCGTAACAGAACATAGTTAATTTATTTTTTCTAATAAACTCAACTCATCATAAAAAGAAATCGTGTATAATGCGACACAAATAAGTTGAACAAAAATGGCGGACTTCAAAGCATTTTTTTACAAATTCCCGGCTCGTAGATTGAACCAGGCGCAGGTACAAATAATGCGCCGACGACCGCCATTTTTGGTTCAATTTACATGTCTGGGATTTCTATAAAAATGCTTTGAAGTCCACCAGTTTAGTTCTTTGTGTCGCACTGTGGTAGGCGTTTAAGCAAACCATTGAGCGCTCTGTCTCGGATGGGCGACCTCATTGACGTCACAATACGACAATGCTGGTTACAATTGCGACACACCGTGGTAATGAGCAGTTCCCATTGGACCGTGTTAACTGTCGTATCAAGTTCTGTGAGCTTGGCCCAGATCATTCTACATTTCATGTTATGGCGTCTTCCATTTAGGCTTTACAATGCTTTTCTTATGGCTTGAAAACCTGTGTGTACAATAGTGACATCTTTAAAAGAAAATAATTGGCCAAGTGCGTGTCGGACCACGCGCAGTGTAGGGTTCCGTAGTTACAAATGCCAACTTTGAGTTCATGACACTCAAAACGTCTTGAAACTAATTTTATATTGAATTTGCGTTCGTGTGTTCGTTGCGTGCGTGTTTCCGGTACATTTTATAAGTTGATCGTCTATAATTTTTGAATTTGTAAACCCAACTTAGTTAGTTACTTAGTTCGTTATATTTATTATAGCTGTGAATTTTTTCACGTGTTTATATATAACCGTTTAACAGATAGTGGGGGGGGGGGGACACTTGACTCTAACAATTTTTTTCACTTTTAAACCAAATATTTTAGAAACGGATCCCTAAATCTAAAGTGTTAACAAGCTCATCACATTTTTGAAAGAGCTATTCAACGATATCCGACATGATTAGTTAGTCTAGAAAATAAAATTGACTTTTGACTTTACTTGTATAGGAGCTAAACTAAAAAATTTTTTTTTTCAGTATTTTATTATACCACTTTTTTCGCATAATATATATACATATCTATATCAAATTACAGCTTTCTAGGACTTATAGTCGCTGAGTAAAATCGCGGACGGACAGACAGACAGACAGACAGACAGACAGACAGACAGACAGACGACAGACAGACAGACAGACAGACAGACATGGCGAAACTATAAGGGTTCCTTGTTTACTAACGAACCCTAAAAAGATTGCATTTAATATGGAAAACTGGGAGTAACTAAGGGTTTGGCCGTAGCGAAACCCTCGGTCAGTACGAAACGGCACTTTTCTATGCTGCTATCCTTTTATATCGCTCAGAACCGTGGATCGTCATTCGCTAAAGCGAGAGAGAGCGACGGAACGCATCAGCATCGGAGGCGTTCCGTTGCCCTCTCTCGCTTTAGCGAATGACGGTTCTGAGCGACAGAAAAGGATAGTAGCATAGAAAAGAGCTGTTCCATGCTGACAGATGTAGCACAAACCCGACTGGTGATAGAGCGCGCAAAAAAAATTTTACCGACTATCAAAGAGGAGGAGAACATACATTAAAAAAAATTCGACGATCAATTTTGTGTATGTATATATTTAATGTATGTTCAACGATTTTTCGAACACTCCGAGACCGATTTGGAAAATTCTTCTTTTGTTTGAAAGGTATACTTGTCAGGTGGTCCCATTGAAATTTTATCAAAATCGGTCGTGTAGTGGGTGAAGTTGGTTTTTAGTTCTAAGTCTGTCTGTGACTATGTAGTGCCAAAACAAATAGGCCGATTTTGATGCGGTCTTTTTCATTTGAAAGCTGACTTGATCGTGATGGTTATTTTAGCTATGTGTAATGGAAATCGGTTGAGCGGTTTATAAGTTATGAGGGGGTTAACGTTTGAAAGTCGGGGGTTTCACCTACGCGCCAAGCAAATGATCATTTTGATAGTGGCCTTTGAGTCTTATGGCTCAGCGCTGTCTACCCTGTAAAGGTAAAAGACGTAATTAGCAAGTACATACATGTATATGTATTATTTGAAAATTGTAAGCCAATATTAGCTACTATCAACACATTCTTCGTTACTCGTGGTGTTCTAGGCAAAAGCCAAAAATTTGGCTTATTAATTACATACAAAGACAACTAGGATTAACATCTCCCAGATGCGCGCAAAACAAGTATGTCACTATACTCGGCGTGTGAGCAGCTGGCCGTAATTATAATGAGTCACGTTTATCTCGGTAGACGTTGTGAGAGCAAAATAAATAGTAAACAGAAGATACTTATACAAAATGTGTATCAAAAAGCCTGTCCTATCCTTGTAGGAGCAACTCAGACCGTCAATATAAACAACTTATCCTATGAGCCCAATGCTTGAAACTCGAAAAAAAATCGACATTTTCATACAAAAGTGTTCGGCCGGCCCGGCAATTTGTATGAAAATGTCGATTTTTTTTTTCAAATTTCAAGCATTGGTTTTATAGGATAAGTTGTTCAAATTGACGGTCTGATTTGCTCCCACAAGGATCGGACAGGGTTTTTGTTACATATTGTATAAAGAAGAAAGAGGACATGACGTGACGGAAAGAAGCGGAAACGGTTGACATAAAGAACCGACCTCAAATAGGGAATAGTAAAAATACAGCTCTTCGAAGTTTCATAGTGATTTAAGCACATTAATTTTTTTTATGTGTGTAATTTTTTTTGGTATACAATAAAATATTACTTAACTCAAGTCACCTTTGGTTAAAAAGCTGATCATGACGTCACGCGAGCGTCATTATGTGCTAATGAGAGAAAAGAAAAAATACGTATACCAAATTATTAACCTCTCGTATGCCGTTGCGTTGGTCTACGCGAGAATGCATTGTTTAACTATTGTGTCTGATATTCCTCCATACAAAGGGTTAGTAATCTATCTAATGAGCCGAAACAAAATTTTTTTGTCCACATGCCTTTCGAATGCGGTTGTAGCACGAGATGTTTACGCCATTCATGGAAAAAGATAAAGTCCTATTCTAGGCCTGAAATCTCATATCCACTACATGGTATGGCGACCTCCGTGGCGTAGTGGTCACCATGCTAGTCCGCCACCCAGAGGTCCCGGGTTCGATCCCCGGTCAGGGCAAGTTATAAATTGTCCTGGGTCTTGGATGTTTATCTATACATGTATTTGTTATAAAATATAGTATCGTTGAGTTAGTATCCCATAACACAAGTCTCGAACTTACTTTGGGGCTGGCTCAATCAGTGTTATTTGTCACTATATATTATTTATTTATTTATAGTATCTGTTTGTAGCTTAAGTATTTTGTTTTCGTGTTTGCAATGTGACGAATGTAAATATTTAAAGTAAATTTATTCTCTGATAGTGCCGAGATTCCTGTCAGGTTAATGATAATGAATAAAACATAATCGTATGCGGATGTGATGTGCTTCACTTAGTGGATTCTGAGATTTATGCGGTTTATGTGTCATGTTCTCGTTCGCGTTGGGCTAGGTTTAGTAATAATAATATGTAGGATCAGGATGGCCTTCTGAATGCTGATCCGACATCTGGGATAACTTTCAATTAAACAAAGTCTTAAATCACAAATTTAATGTTCTAATAAAAATAATAAAACGTCCACAAATCTGCACAATAGTGTCTTTTCTAAGTAACGATTATAATGTCCTTATTACTAACTGTTTGATAACTAATTACTAAGAATAATCTTATTGGACTCTACTAAACGAAAGTAGTTCCTCAATGCGCGCACGTTCTATATGGGACAGCTCCAATACACCACTGTCCGGGACCCCGCACATGCCGCACCGAGACTCTACTTAAGTGACACATAGGCAGCTAGGTATATGTATCGCTTGCGTTTTGTAGGTTCCATACGATGACCATCCGACAAATATATTAAACAAATTCACAAAGTAGACAATATAGGAAACAAGTTAGAGGGTGAAAATATGAATGTATCTATGTATCTTTTACTGAAAGATACATACATTCATAAAAACTTTCAGACAGTTTTTGCCTAAGTATTTGTGAGTATCGCGATATCTTTGAATACTTGACCTACCTTTCATGCTGGACATCATAAAAACTTTTAGACAGTTTTTGCCTATGTATTAGTGAGTAACGCCATATCTTTGTTTACTTGCCTACCTTTCATGCTAGTTTAGGAGAAAGGAATGTACCAGCCACTTTTCTCCCGCGCAACGTAAAACCCGATCGAGGGAATGGGCGAGATGTGAATCATGTGAATAGGGGATGAAGCTAGCATCTCATCACTATTTCAATTCCTTTTTTCCATCTTACCGCCTACCATCACGCTAGACGACGTGGCTTTGGGTCTGACGGCCCTGGGCTCTGTCTATCCCATTACGGATAAAGACGTAAAACTGTATCTGTATCTACGTTTCTTGACTCAAAATTCAAAATTCAAATGTTTATTCAGTAATAAGACCTTTACAGGCACTTTTCCACGTCAATAAGTGAATTTACATTCCGTGTAGTTTATATTGAAATTTTATTTATTTTAATATAAAGAATAGCTACCTATACCAGCGATTCGTAACGACTTCTGCTGAGAAGAAACGCCGAAAGAAACTCATTTTCACAGTATTGGTCGCCTACTCGCCAGAAGGGCTTTGTCATATTATTATTATGTCTCTTTTTAAATAATAAATACTTTTAATATAATAAAATGTTGATACATTATGACATGTTTGCGAACGAGTTAACAAACATAAATTACGTAATAAGAAGAAATACTAAGTAGTGAAAAAATCGACTCAGAGCTAAACCAGCAACAATTCTGTAAGGAACAACTAAAATACTATTTTCCTTTTGTTGCAGTCTGACTTCAGTGGGCGAGTGGTGAACAACGACCATTTCCTATACTGGGGCAGCGTGCAGAAGGAGAATGACGAGCAAGAGTACAGGTTCGAGATCATCGAGCAGACGGAGTTTGTGGACGACGCCTGCTTCCAGCCGTTCAAAGGTATGTCCAAGACATCATCTACCTTCAGTCACTAGTAGTGAGCAATCACTTGCTGAACTGGGGTAGCGTGCAGAAGGATTATGATAGCAAGAGTATAGGTTCGAGATCATCGAGCAGACGGAGTTTGTGGACGACGCCTGCTTCCAGCCGTTCAAAGGTATGTCCAAGACATCGTCTACTTTCAGTCAGTAGTGAACAACCACTTCCTGTCAGGGCTTTCCCTAAAAAAATTCTATAATAGCGGAACTAGTTAGTAGTTCCGCTATTCATCACTAGAGGGCGTAGACATTTTCGGTCGGGGTTTTTTTTTAAATTTGATTTTTCAAATAAACTTGTTTATTACAGTTGGCAAAACAGAAGCGTACGTGAAACGATGCGTGGCCAGCAAGATCCAGTCTGCGGAGAAGCTGATGTACGTGTGCAAGAACCAGTTAGGCATAGAGAAGGAGTACGAGCAGAAACTGATGCCGGACGGCAAGTTGTCCGTGGATGGCTTCCTGTGTGTCTATGACGTCAGTCTCGTGCCGGGCCGTAGTTGGGAGAAACAGGTAAACACGATAACACACAGATTTGCGACGTTGACGCATGTAATTTTTAGTGATACTGACGAAGAAAGCTTTTGAAAGTGTTTGAATATGATGTCAGTAACTAGGATGCAATTATATACTTAACATCCTAGTGACTCTTTCAAATTTGTTTATTTATAATAAACGAACAGCTTAGAGTCTACTCGTATTTCACACAGTGACTCTCAGTCCATTAAATATTTTAACAGTTCATGAACTTATTAATGACACTATTTGCCTTATCCACTGGTCGAAGAATAAAAAATTAAAAGGTTTTTTAACAAAACTCAAGTGTTAAAATAGTAACAAATGATGCATCTATTGCATATACGTAGTAAAAGTTTCTCAAACTTGTCTCTTTCTGTTTTCAGAACGAAACCTTAGCAGCAATTCTTCAAAACATCCTGAAGCTAAAGAAACCCGTGGTCCTCGTCACGTCTAAGAACGACGAGTCATGCGAGCAAGGGGTACGGGAGGCGGAGCGACTGGTGCAGAGAAAAGAGTTCAAAGGAGCCATTCCCATCGTGGAGACGTCGAGCCATGACAATGTTAACGTGGACCAGGCGTTTTTCCTTTTGGCCCAGATGGTGGAGAAGTGCAAGGCTAGGATTAAGGTATGTTTATTATAGTGTAAGTGGTCAACACTGCAGTTCTAAGGAGCCATTCCTATCGTGGAGACGTCGAGTCAACGTACGCCAGGCGTTTTTCCTGTTAGCCCAGATGGTGGAGATGTGAAAGGCTAGGTTTAAGGTATGTTTGTTTTAGTGTAAGTGGTCAACACTGCAGTTTTAAGGAGCCATTCCTATCGTGGAGATGTTGAGTCAACGTGGACCAGGCGTTTTTCCTGTTAGCCCAGATGGTGGAGAAGTGCAAGGCTAGGATTAAGATATGTTTGGTTTAGTTTGTGTAAGTGACCAAAGTGGCCAACACCGCAATTCTAAAGAGCCATTCCTATCGTGGAGACGTCGTGTCAACGAGGACCAGGCGTTTACCTGTTAGCCCAGATGGTGGAGAAGTGCAAGGCTAGGATTAAGGTATGACAGCGATTGTATTCAAACGATAAGCCAAGTCAAATTGGCTGTATTTTATCATAGAGCGGAATTTGATTTAAAATTCAAAGCAAACTCTAAAACGTTACCGCTGAGGATGCAACCGAGAATTCGTGAGGATGATGATGATCATAACTTCAAGGCAAACTTCAGACACGTGGACTAGGGTAACTTTTGTGAAAGTTTCCTCAATATTTTTTCCTTCACCAGAAGCAAGTAGTGGTAGTTGAAATTACCGTACATGAGTACAAACCCAGAGGCACGACATGAGCCTAGCGAGAATAGAACTCGTGCCTTACAGACACACAGCCAGTGCCTAAACCACTGAGCTTCCACCGCTTCATTTTCACAGTATGAAAATACCTAATTTTCCCGTCAGGTGGCGAACTATGCCGAAGCATTGAGAATAAGAAGAGAGACCCTGGACTTTGTGACTGAGGCCTTCACTCAGCTCATCCGGATACACGTCCAGGATCACAAGTAAGTAACAATTATTTTTGAAACAAACATGAGACTAATTTTAAAGTTTTACTAGTTTACTAACATAGTGAAATCGGAAACGCCGAGTAGTTTCCGTCGATTTAGACGACCATCATCAGAATGTGTGCTCTGAGTGAAGCGGAACTGGTGAATCTATCGAAACTACACGGTGTTTCCAACTATATTACAGTACTCGCAAAATAACTCGGCTGCTCTGAACTTCGCGCGGAATGCTGCGCAGTAGACGAATACAGGTGTGCGCGGGGACGGTGCGCCGGGCGTCAGCTACCCCACTGTCACTTGCAGCTAACTTCCGAGCCGCCAAGTTTTTTTGCGCGATCTGTAGTAAACCGTATAAAATATTCATCAGTAAGTAACACTATAAGCAGTCAAGTATACCAAGTATTGCTCTGGTAGTACAGACAGGGTCATGCTCCTACAGTGGACAATAAAAAAAGACCTGTTGATGATGGTTAGATAATGAGTTTTTTTTTAATATGAGACACCAGATGGCAGCACAGTAAAGTCAGGTCCAATAAGCTGCTGTCATTGGATACATTTGACGGAGCAAAAACTCTGTCAACTGATGGTTCAATGACATCAGTCGTTTAGACCTGACGTCATCTGACGTAAGCTACGAAAGTGATCACTTTGAAGCGAACCGAAGCGAAGGAAACCTACCTACTCGTAAGTGCGACAAGTGGAAGAACCTGCGACAACTTTGGCGAGACCTGGACTTCAGCTGCTACGCGACTATTATAATAATAATAAAAATGCTTTATTTGAGATACACAAAATGTACATAGAACGAAAAAGAAATCACAAATATACCTTATTGTGATGTACCTCAAAAAGGCTCCAACTTAGGAAATGCTAGCTGAGAAGACTGCCAGCGCTGGTCTTCCGTTGGAGCCCAGTTGACGTCACGGAAATATATTATGTACTGACTAAAAAGTTTCCAAAAAGAAATTATAGACCGTAACATACTAATATGCCACAACCGCAATTTACTAATGCCACTTCATAATATTTATATAATATAATATAATGAATAATTTGAGGAGCTCGGTGGCCTCGTGGGAGTGCGCATTACTAGCGCTTTCGCAAGTAAAACGACACCGGGCGTAGTCCGCACTTGGATGGGTGACCGCAAGTGGCATAAAAAATTCTCGAGCTCCTCCGTGCTTCGGAAGGCACGAATAAGCCGTTGGTCCCGGCTGTCATCATTGTAAGTCGTCAAGCTATGTCAGATACTTTTAGGCAGCCTGAAAAATCTGACACCAGTGTTGGCCACTTACACACATGAAAAAGAAAAAGAAAGATAATATAATAATTACTGATAAAATATTAAAACATAATAAAGAAATTAAAATTCAAAAAGACACTTTTAACTACTACCTAAATTGGACCTGGACCTTAGACATCTGGAAGACCATCTTTACTTGTAAACCTAGGGTTCGGTAGTGAATAAAGACTCTCATACGAAATTTGGCGTCTCCAAATCTCGTACCCTAGGTTCGAGACAATATTTTTGAAAATAGTCATTCTAAATGGTCGATATGTTTCTTTGCAGGGAGATGTGGTCGGCGGCCAGCAAGAGATTGTGTCACTACCCTGAATGGGTGAAGTTTGTGCAGCAATTTGGAAACGATGGCACTCAGGTATGTTATTATTTTCTTTTTAAATGCCTTAAAAAAGGTTAACAAATCTAATGTATATGTTTTTTTATGTACTCGTATGTTCCCCGATTACTCGAAGACACCTGATCTAAGAAATGGTGGAAAAGATCGCTTTAAGCGATAAGATATTACTTATTGAATTTAAAATTAATTCTTTGTGTAACATTTTTTTTGATGTACAATAAAGAGTTATCTATCTATTAGAGATGTGCCGAGTAGTCGGCGACTAGTCAGTAAAGCCGACTATCCGGCCACTATTGTAGTCGGCGACTAGTCAGCGAATATTCGGCAAAGAGCGACGACTATCCGGCTACTCACGTAGTCGGCGACTAGTCGGCGAATATTCGATAAAGAGCGCCGACTATCCGGCTTCTTATTGTGTATGTATTTCTCAATAATATGTACATAATAACATGTAGGAGTAATTAGGTACATTAAACAAAAACCTTGATTATTTATGAATATTTCTATTTTATAATTAATCAGTCTTACACATTTTGTAATGTAAATTAAAAGCAACTTTTTCTTTGGTTATCAGTTTCTAATATTATAACTTGCTTGTAAAGAAAACAAAAAAATGCAAAGTAAACAAAACAGGTTCCGACACGATCGTAGGTGGCGCGGCGTTTGCGACTTGCGCGCAAATCAGCTGTAAACGAAGCGTTACGGAAATCCCCGAAACCGTGATCGGCTTGGCCGAATAGTCGGTCGACTAGTCGGCCTCTTCACAACCAACTAATCGGCTAGTTGGCTAGTCGGCCAAAGTCATAATCGGCACATCTCTACTATCTATCATTCTCTCAATCAACCTTAACAATTTGCATGGGAAGAGAAGCAGATTATCAGAAGCAAAATCATTTATTTATAAGATTTTGTTTGTTACAAATCTTATACAGGGTTACTTTTTAAACATCAGCAACATTTTTGGAGCAAGTTCAGTCTATGAAACTTTACTACTTTCTATAAAAAAAAAGTGATAAAAGGCGGTGTTATCACTTAAAGCGAACTCTTCCAGACAACCAGTGGATGCAGAGGAATGTGAGAAAGACAAAGAGACGGAATGGACGGGAGAATGGCCGAAAATCGGAATCATGTCAATAGATGATGCGACTAGCAACTCATCACTATTCTGGTTCCCTTTTTCCACCTTCACGCCAACCATCACTAAAGGCCCATTTTCACGGTGCGAATTTCTTACCGGTTGCATACAAGTTAATTTGAAACAGATAGGTAACTTGCATGGTATTTACGAAACGTCAGTCATACAAATAATTAATTGATTCTCTAAAATGGTATGCAACAGGCAAGAAACTTGCACCGTCTAAATGGGCCTTAAATAACGGCCCAGTCTCTGTCTATTACGAAAACGACGTGATAGTCATATCATATAAATAAATATATACGGACAAATCACACAGATTGAGCTAGCCCCAAAATAAGTACGAGACTTGGGTTATTGGATGCTAATTCAACGAACGACAACGAACAAGATAAAAATCCAAGACCCAGGTCAATCCGAAAAAGATTATTTTCCTTGTTGACTTAACCGGCGATCGAACCCGGGACCTCCAGTGTGATAGCCTGGCAAGATGACCACAAGGCCAAGAGGTCGTCAAAAATATTCTTTCATCATTAATATATGCACTTAACTGTATACTTTGGTTTAGGTGGTGTTCCGCCGTCACATCAGAAGGTTGAAAGAGGAGCGGTCGGCCAAGAAGCTTAGGAAGCAGCTCGCCAAACTGCCACAAGTATTGGCTAGAATGCAACTACCCACCGAAGAGTTGCAGGAGAAGTAAGTTTCTCCCCTAATCTTAGCGCGGTTGTCTTGTCATGTCTTGTCTTTAACCTTCTGCACGCCAGCGCTTGTTTACGTTACTTTACCCCCGACGCCAAGCTTAGTTAAAATACAATGTAGGCAATTTTAGTTGTTAATGACGTCTCTTTCACGCGACTGTTTTGCAACGAAAGTGGCGCTCAAAAGGTTAAAGAAGTGTTTTCAAATTGGCCGCATCGTAGGCGTATCCACACGCAAAATGGGTAACTTATCGCGGTTGCATCCTAAGCTTTGTTGCTTCGGGGAAATCGGAGACTAGAATGCTTTTTCCGGCTTTTTCATCCCAAAAGATCCCTTCAGAGTAACTGCCCCAAGGTCATGATGGTCCACATGGAAGACCCGAAACTGGTTTCGAACTGAGGTAGGTCGATGCAGGCATAATTTGGCCCGATAGCGTTACATTGATAAATCCATAACACTGTCAGTGTGACCATAGCGACCAAACTATTTCACACTTCCTTTCTTGCCCATCGTGCCCCACCAGCTGCACTAAACGTGACCTTTATGTGGCCTCGGACAACACTGTAAGAGCGGCATCATTCTTTAGGGAAGAATTAATCGTTTGTGTCAATGACACGAAAAGAAGATCCCAAAAGATGTTTAGTGGAATGGTCACATAAGGATTCCGCAAAATTGAAAAAGGGAAAAGAATTATAAGGAAGGATGACGTATTTCCGTTTGTATTTATTTTTCGTTTCTTTCTTTTCTAGCGACTGGCCCATGGTTGTTCGTCAACTTCGGGCGCACCGGGACTTTTCTGTCTACTTCAGTGCTGCGCGTGCGCAGGACTCCGGATCCTCGTGCTGTTCAGACCTAGACAGCCCTCTCGGTACAGACACCACTCTGCGTGTTGGCGAACGCGCTGTGAGATATCAGGTGACGGAAAATTATTTCTTACGTTCTGAATTTTGATGGTGAGTGTAATGAAGTAAATTGGCAAACTACTCTCGTACATTTTATTTACTTATTTAATCTTTGTTGTTCACCAAACACGAATTGTACAGAAAGAATAGGCGAATTTAAAGCTAAAAACGTTGCCTACCTTTGGGTTGCACAGAAAATTTAAGTGACGCGGGCGCACGCGACGTGTTCAGTGTATCTCTGTCACAAACTCTACGTGCGACAGAGACATGTGACCCGTGACGGATTCGGACGTAGAGAGAGTAGAGAGATCTCTTTCGCACGTAGAGTTTGTGACAGATATAGACTGAAATCTATTGCGTCACGCAGAATTTTTTACTTTTAGAACCCCCTTTCTCCCAATTTTTACGCTTTTCCCTATCTTTTTAACACGTACTGTCACATTTGGCATGACGCCGTTCTCCCCAATCGCTGTGACGTGTTATTGTGGATGACCACAAAAATATAGGCACAAAAATCGTGTAATACGAAAGAGATGTCTTTTTACAGACTCTTGGTCAGTCACAGAAGATTCCGTACGAAATACTAGAGAGCAACGAAGCGGCGGCCGTCTTCAAAACGTTCCTACACGAGGCGCAGGAGGAGCAACGGAACTACGAGTAAGTCTTGTTACAAAATAATTTAAAAATAATTCGCTTTTTTGTTTTGCTTTTTTATTTATTATATTTTTTTATGACTAATGTATTAAAGTACCTACATAAAATAATACTTAAAACTTAAGCTAAAAAATGATGACGACGCCCGTATGCCTTACATCAACATCTCCTCTCACAAAGAAAAAATGAAACTTATAGGAGAGCCCGTCTCGGAGCGTACCGGGCTCGAAAAAAAGGCTTCTTTTCAAATATAGGCTATAATTTTTTTCTTTTATTTTCTGTATTGTTTATGTAATTGAAGCTAAACATTTGACCACTTGGGTCATTAGTAGTCATGACAAGCTTAGGAGTTAGGACATTTCAAAAACAATATATTCGTAGATTTTTGTCCTGACTTATCTAATAACAACAAACTTTTCCCTACCCCAGATGGTGCCAACAGTTCAAGCGTCTTCTAGAAGAGACCGGCTACGTAACTCCCGGCAAGCAACTGTCAGAAGTCCGAGTTTTGCTGATGGGTCGGGAGTGTTACGAAGCGCTCACCGAGGAGCAACAGCAGAGGGTTTACGACCAGCACCAAAGGCAGATACAGAAGCGAGCCAAGCATAACTTACAGGTAATGTCACGAAGTATCAAACCTTTGATCAAGCAAAATAAGTTGCCGTGTTACATATCCGGGTAAGCAATTGTTAGAAATCGAGTGTGCTGATGGGTCGCGAGTGTTACGAAGCGCTCACCGAGGAGCAACAGCAGAGGGTGTACGACCAGCACCAAAGGCAGATACAGAAGCGAGCCAAGCACAACTTACAGGTAATTAAACCTTCGATCAAGTAGAAGATGACGTTTTACATATCCGGGCGCTTTACATACAGAAGCGCTAAAAATCGACTTTATTTTATAATTACACTATAATGTACCTAGAAAAAGTGCATAATAGTGTAATTAAATAGGTATTGAACAATAGTGTACAATACATAACTAAAAAGGTACCTTTTACTGTTGTAGGAGTTATTGTTGGAGCATGCAGACTTGTTCTACCATTTCAAGAGTATATCGCCGACCGGAACGATCACCCAAGAAGACATAAAAGAAATCACTGACGTTTTGCAAGATGACTTCAGGTTTGTATTATGAAATAACAAAAATTTTCTAGTAGACATACGTGTTTGAATTTGTCGTACAATATTACGATAACAGTGGAGTAGGTCAAGTCGTATCAAGCCCTAATGCCTTGATTACATCTACCGAGTAAAGTGGCGAGACAGTAAAATGCAACTCGGCCGAAACAGTGCTGCGGCCGAGTGAGGGTTTACATGTATTTTTGAAGTTGCGGCGAGATAGTTAGTCAGTACAGATTATACCTGGTAGAATGACAAGATGGCGTCGAGTGGCGAGTGGCGAGTGATCGCTGAATGCGTGTTCAGATCTACCGAGTGACCGAGCGAGACAGTACGGGGAAGCGGGTTGGTGGGTACTCGGCCTAGTAAATAGAACTGGGTCCGAGTGACTGTCTCGCCTGTTTCTAGGCCGAGCGCTCGGGCTAGCACTTGGCTTAGGTATTCACATACAATGAGTGCTAGGCCGAGTGCACTGTCTCGTCACTCTACTCGGTAGGTTTAATCAGGCTATGAAGAATAAGGCTGAAGATCGAGAAGTATGGCGCATACTCACCGACAGGCGGGCCTTTTAGCTCTTAAATAAGAAAAGGTTGTAAAAAGTAGAATGAATGAATTTTTTAAATGTCTGAGGAACGTAATCTAAAAGTAAATATTCGTTTTATTTTTCTCTCAACTTTTTATTACATTGTGTATGTACCATCATGTCCAGGAGGAGGCAGCGAATTTGGACCTACACTTGCTACGATCCTAACAAACCTTTCTAGGTCTCTGGAAAGTTATTACATTGAATGTTAAGTAGGAATAAATGGCTTGTGTGTAATAATTTCTGTCGTAAACTTTTAATAATTAATTTATGTAAATCTTCAGGTACAAAATGCTGGACCGAATGGAGCAGGACCGCAAGCTGATGCTGTTCCAACATCTAGGGTTTGTCCACTGTCCAATGCGTGAGCACTGTCCCGCTGGCTCCAAGTGTTTGGATGCTACTCTGCCAGTCATCCTCAATACGAGAGTTGGGTAAGTTCTCACCAGAAAGTATGATTTTGGATTGAAACAGAGCGTAGCGGCGTATGAATCTGAGGGCTCCTACTTATTTATTGCTGGGACGCTCTACTTAGGAGTTCTCAAACTCCATAAATCAATCAATCAAGTAACAGCAAGGGATTTCGAGTGCAGTGATTGATTGATTAATTCTCTCTGCTCCGCCCAGCTCCGTTAAATCCTTTTACCGCGAACGTCGGACTTATCCGACAAACATTTTCGTGCCTATTTTGCGAGCGTCGGATATTTCCGACAAAAAACTACTGCTCGTATTGAACCTAACTTAAGTATCCACTTCCCTTTTTGGTTGTAGGTTTTTATTTTAAAGATACACTATGCCTCGCGCTGGGAGCAAGACAACTGATATAAAGTCCCGCTATGAAAAGTAGGCGATGCGGGTAGCAACCCCTCACTTGTTTTTATTCCTTTTTCCACCTTCTCGCCCAACATCACGTTAAGAGTGGCCTTCGGGTCTTGCGGCCCTGTATTCTATTAGCTTAGAACTGCAAGACCCAAAATGCTCCGTCTGCCCCATTAAAGATAAAGACTTGTGATGTTTGACTGCCTTCGTGGTCCAGGGGTCAAAGCGTTCACCTTGTGACCTGGAGGTCATGGGTTCCAATCCCACTGGGAAGCATACTTTGTGAAAACTTGTTTCCAGTCTGGTTAGGATATTGCAGGCCTGAATCCGAAAATAAAGATGATTCCGTGTTACGGAAGGCACGTATAAGCTGTGGGTCCCGAATGCCATCTAGCGTTCGATCATCAAATTATCCAAGGATTGGTTCGGGTATTATTTGGGTTGCGGTGGTCAGACGGCAGTCGCTCTGTGTAAAAATCAGTAACCAATTTCCTAGGTTAGGTAGCGGATCCCGGGCTCTGAAGCGTTACTGCTGTGGATGAGACCGGGAAAATACACTCGGATGATGATGACTTGTGATGTTTGGAAATTGTTTTAGGTCGCTGACATCGACGGGCGAGTCGCAGTGCCACGCAGGCCCGCCGGCGGCGCCCTGGGCACTTACTACCGATTCCAACCAAATAAACGTCATCATACTAGGGGTAAGTTGTCATTTTTAAACCTTTCACTAGGTAGAGAACATGGTGATTCACACACTTGTACTATACCGCCAATTGTACTTATTTAATGTAAAATTATTTCTTTGTGATACAATTTTTTTGGTGTAGAATAAAGAGTTATCTATCTATCTACTATCAGTTCGCTGCAAACTGTGAACTCGCGAACCTCATATCTCGACAACCCCTTGACCGATTTAGCTCTTGTTCAAACAAAAAAAAAAAAGGGGTTGGCTACATCTACACGTCTACAATTTTCGTGAAGCTCCGTTCAAAGATACTCAAGTTATTGTTGAACAAACATTTGCGTACCCTGTGCCACACGAATAATGACGGCTAATTGAGAAATGTACCTATTTTCGATATAGAGCCGTTCTTGTAATTTAGGTATTCATACTTAATTTACAAGGTAGGCACTGGTTAATATAATAAAATATCAAAAATAGTAATATGTCACTGCTGCACCACATGCTTTTGGCAGGGAAAAACGTCGTTAGGAATCCTGCACACTGGTTGACTCACAAAGTTTTATTGAACAATGCATACTATACTATCAATGATTATTTAAGAGATAAAAACGCGTGGATACTTCCTAAACATTTTCCATTACACTCCACACATGAAACATAAATAGCTGCATTTTCTGTTACCATAATAAGCTTACTGTAAAAACATGTAAATGCTCTGCGATCAATAAGTGACCAACATATAATTAATATTTTCTCTTGACAAGGTCTGCGAGTTCGGGTTTTTCATGCTCACTAAAATGTCCAATCCGGTGGTGGCGTCGCTGGTCGGGTCGTTGGATTCCCTCTAATATGGTTGAGTTTAACGATGGCTGATCCGTGCGTCAACTCGTGAACGGGTGCTGCCGGGAGGGACTGGTCAGCTCGGCTTCGCTTTTTTTGACTACTTAATATTTTTTATTACGCAATTTATGTTAGTTTACTTGTTCGCAAGCATAACATGTTATAATGTGTCAACATTGTATTATATTATAAGTATTTATTAATTAAAAGACAATTATAATAATATGACAAAGCCCTTCTGGCGAGTAGGCGACCAATACTGTGAAAATGAGTTTCTTTCGGCGTTTCTTCTCAGCAGTGGTCGTTACGAAGCGCTGGTATCGGTAGCTTTTCTTTAAAAAATAAATTAAAGTTTAATATACTTTACACGTAACATAAATTATACTTATTGACGTGTAAAAGTGCCTGTAAAGGTCTAATTACTGAATAAACATTTGAACATTTGAATCTTTGAATCTTTGAAGAGAAAAATAGGTGGAAGTGCTAAATGGGCGTGGCGCGCTTGTCATAATTAAGCTCAACTGCACTCATCCCGACAATACATTTTGATACAAATTAAGACCTTATGTTAATCGTTCTTAAGTTTATTATGGCTTCTTTGGAATATAATGCCATCTATGGTAAAGTACTAGTTTTTTTTCGTAAAGTTATAAATATAATACAGATCGCAAAATATCGTTAGTACTTTTTGAGCCGTAGCAAAATAAAGTTTATTAATGAGGCCTAAAGGCCATTATTGAAAGAAATAAAAACGACAATCAAACGAATGGTTTAAATACATATAAGTAAACCATTCGTATGATTGTTAAAAAAAGGGCAGTTTGTTTTTTGTTTTTGTAATAATTACTTGTTTTGATGATTTATTATGTATGATATACAATTGATTTTATGTGTTCTATATCAGGTGGAAGGCATAGCGGGAGAATTCGGCAAAAGGCTTTTAGCGGGCTGTGACCCCGAACGACGGATCACCATCTCCAACCAGCAATGGCGGGTGGAACAGACTGTCAGGACTGACGACTTCACTAGCAGTGAGAACACGGCCATCGACGACTTTGCTGCCAACGGTATGTACAGAGTCAACGAATATACCTAAATTAACCGCACTTGGATGGGTGACCACAAGTGGCATAAAAATTTATACGTGACTCCGTGCTTCAAGGCACGTACAAGCCATTGGTCCCGGCTGTCATCATTGTATGGCAGTGCTCAAGCTACGACAGATGCCAGTTTGGCCAGTTTTGGCCATTTACACGAAAAGCAAATAAACCTAAATTTGACTGATAATGTTTTCTCAAAACATGATCCTTGTAAAAAAGTTTCGGTATCGGTTTCGGTGTCGGCCGAAATTGAGACCGTTGCCGAAATTCGGTTTCGGTCGTAAAAAACCATTTTCGGTCGGACACTATACAGAAGTATGAAGCGCTGTACATGGGTGAAACTCCACTTAAACCGACGCTCGCGGAATGGGCACGACAAACATTGTCGTGCCCATTCCGCGAGCGTCGGATATTTCCGACAAGAAAAAAACCGCTCGTATTGCACATAACTTAAGTATCCACATCCCTTTTTAGTTGTAGGTATTTATTTTAGATTTCATACCCCTCGCGCTGGGGGCACGGCAACTGATATAAAGTCTCTCAGTGAAAGGGCGATATTTGGAAGTTCCTTAGAACTTAAGGTATTGGTAAGTCGGTCAATTCTGATATCCCTTCTTCAATTTCGTTAAACAACATCAACAAACATTTCACCACATCTTCTCAGTTGGATGACTTAACGAAATTAAATACTATTTCCTGCATTGCTGCTCTTCCTTCTCGTGTCAAAACTGAATTTAATTTTTCTCCGGTTAGTCAAGAAAAAGTCAAAAAGATTTTTCTAGCCATCAAAACCAGAGCCGTGGGTGTTGATGAACTTAATCGACGTATGATTGAATGCATTCTTAACGTTATTGTCCCTATCATCACCCATATCATTAATTTTTCACTCACTTCAGGTCAGTTTCCCTCACTCTGGCGGAAAGCTTTCATATGCCCCCTACCCAAAGTTCCCAACCCTTCTCTCCCAAATCATTTCCGTCCCATCTCTATTCTCCCGCTATTGTCAAAGGTTCTTGAGGCTTGCGTACATAAGCAACTCATCTCATATTTCACTCGTAATGGGTTATTAAATCCCTTACAGTCCGGTTTTAGACCTGGACATAGCACTGTTTCAGCTCTCCTTAAAGTGATCGATGATATTAGAGCAGGTATGGTATATACTACTGCTGGTATATAATACTAAAGTCACTGTGTTGGGTTTAGTAGACTTTTCTAATGCGTTCAATACCGTCGATCATGACATCCTTCTCGCGATTCTTTCCCACCATTCAGTTTCTCCCTCGGCTGTGGATTAGTTCTCCTCATATCTTCGTGGACGTCAGCAATCAGTTCGCATCAATGATTTATCGTCAAGTTGGTGTGAATTGGATACTGGCGTTCCGCAGGGTGGCATCCTCTCTCCTTTATTATTTTCCATTTTCATTGATTTTATCACCAAAGAACTCTAGTGTACGTATCATCTTTATGCCGATGACTTGCAACTTTATGTACAAACAGATGTTGATAATGTTGATAAAGCCATCTATCAAATAAATTTAGATTTAGCGGCAAGTGCTGATTGGTCTCGACGTTTCGGTGTCACTGTCAACCCTAATAAATGTCAAGCCATTATAGTTGGTAGCTCACATCTAACAAGCCGGCTTGACAGCAATTCACTTCCTCCAGTTCAATTTAATAATATCCCAATCCCATTTTGCTTTAGCGTCAAAGACCTCGGGTTCCACATTGATACAAACCTCCGTTGGGATGTTCATATTGCAGAGGTTTCTGGAAAAGTAACGGGGGCTCTCCGCTTTTTGTACAGGTTAAAGAACTTTCTCCCTATTAATATTAAGACTATATTGGTGTACTCTCTCATCTTTCCAATTGTAGATTACGCGGATGTATGTTGCTCGGATCTGAATTGTAACTTTCTCAACAAACTTGATAGACTTCTAAATAACTGTCTGCGTTTTATTTTTGGCCTTCGGAAGTACGACCATGTGTCGGCTTACCGGTCTAAACTCAAATGGTTATCTATCCGTCAACGTCGCAATTTGCATATTCTCACTACTCTATTCTCCATACTCTTCGATCCAAAAACTCCAATGTATCTCAAAAACAAGTTCATTTTTCAGGGTGATACCCATCTCAGAGTTCTTCGTTCTTCCAACAATCTTCTTTTCGATGTGCCTCGCTGCCGGAGTAGGTTTTTCGATCAATCATTCACCAAGCAAGCCGTGATGCTTTGGAACGCCCTTTGACGTCCTCAAAGCCCCTAGTCGTCAAGCGTTTAAGAGAGCTGTGCGCGCTCATTATCTTCACCAATTGTCATAGATTATAAATATTTATGTAGTCTATGTAGGGTTTATGAATTTATGCAATATTTGTGTATTTTTACATGTATGTTTATGAATATATAGATAAGTATATAAATGAATAAAATTATCGTTAAATGTATTTTTGGTAAAACTTGAAGATAGTAATTAAATTATAGTTAAGTTAGAATGTACCTTGTCGTCCAAAATTAGCTTTTATCCGCATCACCTGTAGGTTGACTGGTAGAAAAGGCCCTGGGCCTTAAGTCCGCCTGTTACAATTTTTGTAATAAAGTTAAATAAATAAAAAGGGGCTTTTTTTGGGCTAGCTAAATCAGTGATTTGTCCAAAAATACTCTCTTTCGCTCAGCATCTCTAAGCTTCAGTGGAGCCTCACCCTTGGTCTGTGAATCGTGAAATCTGCGAAAACGCAGTGTCTTTACGTCTCCGCAAACTCTTCGTGGTTTACCAGTTGAGATGATTCTGAACAGCACACTTCATATAAAATTGGTTAGGATAAATAAGCGAATACTCTCTTCTTTGCAGGTTATTTCTGTGTGTATCAAGATCAAGAATCGTTTGAGTACATCCGAGGGTGCACGGAGAAGACGCTGCTCACTAGTCTGGAACAAGAAGATAAACAGCCTTTTCAGGTACTGTACGCTTCAAAAATGGAGTCATTCTCTCATACTAATTGTATGAGAAATTATGACTCCATTTTTGAAGCCTGACTGCCTGTCATAATTTTTTGCCTTTCTTCTTCTTTATTTGTTTATCTCCTTGTCGGTGATTTTTTAGGGTTCCGTACCCAAAGAATAAAAACGGGACCCTATTACTAAGATCCGTCCAGTGGTTTGGGCTGTGCGTTGATAGATCACTATGTCAGTCAGTCAGTCACCTTTGAGTTATATATATTTAGATGGTACGGAACCCTTCGTGCGCGAGTCCGACTCGCACTTTGCCAGTTAGTTTTTATATTCTATCAGCCCAATATTGAGCAATTTGCCTTGTTGTCAAAGTATTGTGAGTTTTATTAATAGTTAATTTGAGATTATATTTTTTACCCGACTGCGCCAGGAGGGTTTTGTTTTTCGAGAGTATGTATGTATGTATTATTCTTTGGCACGCTCTGCAGCCTGAGCGGCTCAAATGATTTAAGCTTGAGAGGTGTAGTTAGATTCGTATTTACTGTGAGAGTGACACTGAGTATATAAAAATTCAGTCTTCTTTTTTTTTTAATAATGACTTGTTTTGCCTCTTACTTTGAATGAAATGTAAATTAAATTGGTTACCACAACTAGCATTATACTCTGCTATATGCACAAAAAATCTGACCTTTAAATCAATCATATCGTGAGTATGCTACCCATTACCGGGATGCAAACTTCTTATGAATTAAACAGAAAATTAACGCTCTCTACATCAGTAGTATTGTACTGCGGTCATCATTCAATGACGGTCCTTAAGATGCATAAGATGCTTTGAGACATTTTGAAAAATCGCCACGAGTTTTAGCAACTTACACTGTTGAAAAATAATTGTAGCTCATTCAATATTTGGTGAATTGTATTTGGTATACATAAAAGAGTAGCATGATATTTGTAACATACATCAAATAATTCAATTTTTACAAAAAAAAAACCTGCCTACTTCATTTTCTTTCAAGAGTTTCTTTCATATCTCTGAAATTTTTCATCATATCTTCGCCATTAATATGGGCCCAACTTGGTGCTACAAGCTTTCAAATAAAAAAAGAATCATCAAAATCGGTCCACTTTTGACGAAGATAACGTGTAACAAGCATACAAAAAAAAAACACAGTCGAAATGATCCTTTTTTGAAGTCGGTTGATAAGGAGGAGGTTATCAATTCGTCGAAATCTTTTATGTTTTTTTTTTTATGTATGTTCACCGATTACTCGAAGACGCCTGGGCCAGTTAGGATTTTTTTTGCTTGAAAGGGCATACTTGTCCGGTGTTGCCATAGAAATTTTATCGAAATTGGTTGTGTTGTGATGCTGAAGTAGGTTTTAGGTTTTGAAAAAAATATTTTTGTACAGGGTCTACCACTAGTAGTGATGTTCGTTCAAGACGAGGGCATGGATAAGAAGGAGATTACACGATTACAGGAGGAAGGACAGAATCTTGCCGACAAGTAAGTATAAGAAATTTAATGGTATATCACAATATAGAGAGACCAAACAGGTAGAAACGCGGGTAAAAAAAGATAACTTAAAGGACAATGATGATGTAGAATGTGACCTAATGATCATCATGCCAGACTGTTACACTATATCAAATAATCTTTTTCAGATTGACCTGCGTCTTAGATGTTTGTTAAATATAGTATCGTTGTGTCACACAAGTCTCGAACTTACCTTGGCGCAAGCTAAATCGGTGTGATTTGTCCGTATAAAAAAAATATAGTTTGATCAGCGCTGTCTATTGATACTTGTGAACCCACTTCGTGAAATGTCAATTCCAATATTATTTTTTTTCAGTTTACACTGCTCGTATATGGAGGCTTCTGTAAGCGAACTTGGCACCGAAGCCCTGACAGCAGATGCCATACAAGAGTTGATCAGGGCCAACCGGGAGAAGGCCAGCTACGCACATCTGTACAAAGACTTGATAGTGTGCTTCGATTCTGATATTAAGTAAGTAATTTTACTTATATAATTTTCAACATTCAAATCTCTGAAAAGGGTTTGCATTTAACTCAACATCCGGATTGTAAGTTCGATTTACATCCTTAGGGAGGTAAGTAATTTTGAAAATCAAAGGTTTCGCTCCTATATTTAAAACATGAATATTTAAAGCCATTGTATTTTTAAAACAAGCGCACTGGTCACCACGAATGGCTAAAGGACCAAGAGCGCATGGCAATAAAATAAATCTGCTTGGCGCGCTAAATTTTCTTGTTGAAATCTTTGTTGCAAAAATTGCAAAATATATACTAACAAAATTTACGCGTTGAATTAAATATTTGGATTTAACGCCGGAATCGGTAATAACAGAGGCAAAAGCAGTAATAGAAAACTTATTACCTCCGATTTTAAAAGAATTTTCAATGAAATGTAAGTAGATACTTTATAATCAAATCTGTTATAACAGTTTTTAATTATTTCCTCGTTATCGTGATGAAAAGTAGAGTATTCAAATCGAGTGTAAGTGATCAATTACACCCTCAAAAGATATGATGACTTCCTCTTCTCTTACTAGCACCCTCGCTCGCTTCGCTCGCTCGTGCGCCTAAATATCTCGGGTGTATTGATCACTTACAACCCTTGTTTAACAATCTACTATTCTTTTTCTCATATGTTTTTAAGGATTCATTAGGTTTAGGGTTGGGCTACATCTGTCAGCACCGAACACCGAGAGAACGAACATGAACAAAGACATCGGGTGCATTCGCCTAAGCCTCAAATTGAAAAGTTAGGTCAATTGTCAAGTTTAGTTAGGGCGTGTTCAGACGCCGATTCGCACTCGCGTTATGCTCGTCTTTCACCTGCGCTCGCCACGCGCAACGTCCGTGCACGCTCCGCGCCCGCTTAAAGAACTAGTGAAGATTATACGACACTAGGCAAAGCGCGTGCGTAATGCATATGAGGGGTGAGCGCGAGAAGGCGTGCGGAGGACGCGGGGCGAGCCCGAGGCGTGCGCGTGGCCTATGCGAGGCGTGAGTGTGTTGACGTTGGTAAATGCAATTTGAATTGTATTGATTTGTGATAGGACTTAAATTATATGCAACAATTTTCAAAGCGAGCTATACTCGGGTGTGCGCGTGTCGTCTGAACGCGGCCGTTAGGGTTCCGTACCCAAAGGGTAAAAACGGGATCCTATTACTAAGACACGGAGTCTTAGTAATTGGGTCCCGCCCGTCCGTCCGTTTGTCTGTCTATCACCAGGCGGTATCTCATGAACCGTGATAGCTAGGCAGTTGAAATTTTCACAGATGTATATTTGTGTTGCCGCTAAAACAACAAATACTAAAAACTGAATAAAATAAATATTTTAGTGGGGGCTTCTATACAACAAACGTGTTTTTTATAGATAATGGTACGGAACCCTTAGTGCGCGAGGCCGATTCGCATTTAGCCGGTTATTTACCTACTTTAAAGTCAGCCCATGGTACTGCTTACATTCTTTATAAAACTTTGTGTGTGTGACACAGGGAATAAAATCTAATTTAACGGTGCTTACATGCTTACACTGTAAAAAAATGTCCCCATACAGATGTGTCTCACTGATGTTTTTTGTTATTCAGGATCATGGTGTGCATGTTCTGTGACGACCCGTACTCTCCCGAGCGCGTGCTGAGTCCATTACTTTCGCACCGGGCCTGTTTCCTGACGGGCGACCGGTCCATAGTTATCGAGACTTTCCTGGGAGATTCTAAAAGAAAGGTGGAGGTAAGTCTATAATGAATAAGTCTATAATAACACAGGGGCATGATAGTACACAGTAACGGCATGCCCACCCATTGCCTTATAAATATAGTTATTTATGTTTATAAGGCAATGCTATAGCTATTTATTAAAACGTCATAATCTTATACTAAAGGGTTTTTCAATAAGGGCGGGTAGATTTTGAAACGAAATTAAACAAGCTGCGTATGAGGTATCAACAAAATTTTTTATTTATTTACAAGGCCCATATACGCCATTAAGTATGGAAGATGACATCATTCAAATGCCCGCCTCGGCTTCTCACAGTGGCACGGATCCGAGTGGTCCAATTTTCAATGACTCTTCCGCATAGATCCGCCTGAATTTGAGCGATGGCATGTGTTATGTTCGCCTTCAGGGCATCGGTGGATTGTGGTTTATTTGCATAGACCTGCGACTTCAAAAAACCCCACAAGAAAAAGTCTAGCGGGTATAAATCGCATGACCTTGGTGGCCAATTCACATCACCCCTGCGAGAGATAACCTTAGTCTCAAATCGCTCATGCAGAATGTCAATCGTGGCGTCCGCTGTGTGGCACGTTGCGCCATCCTGCTGGAACCACATGTCATCTAGGTCCATATGGTTCAATTTGGGCCATAAAAAGTTGGTTATCATCGTTCTGTAGCGCTTGCCGTTGACAGTGACCGCCTCACCAACGTCGTTTTCGAAAAAATACGGACTAATGACGCCGCCGGCTCAAAATCCACACCAAACCGTAACTTTTTGAGGATGTATTACCACCTGGTGAACCTCGTGTGGGTTTGTGTCGTCCCATATACGGCAATTTTGTTTGTTAACAAAGCCATTCATCCAAAAATGCGCCTCGTCGCTAAAGATGATTTTTCGCCTGAAATTGGGATCCTCTTCCAAACGATTCGATGCCCAGGCAGCGAACAAACGACGTTGTCTATGGTCATGAACTTTGAGCTCCTGGGTCAGTTGAATCTTATACGGGTGTAACCCTAAGTCCCGTCGCAAATTTCGCCAAGTTGAAGTTTGCGAAAGGCCGAGTTCTTGTGCACGGCGAGGAAGCGACTGCCTCGGGTTCTGCTGTACACTTTGACGGACCGCCGCGATGTTCTCGGCTGATCTTGCGTGTCTTGAACGTACAGGTGTGGGTTGATCGATTAACGAACCGGTTGTTTCAAATTTTGCCACCAAACGCTGAAGAGTCGACTGTGAAGGGCCACCACGTCTACCGTAAAATGGGCGCAATGCACGTAACGTTTGCACTAACGAACACTCATTTTGATAATAACGTTTTATCATTTGTAGGCGCTGTTCAATCGTGTAACCTGCCATGGTGATTTGGCATAAGCAACTGAATAATAAGCAAAAGATTTGACAATTGTCACCAAAACAAAATGGCCGCCACGGGCCGCCAAAATCTACCCGCGCCAATTGAAAAACCCTTTACTATTATTTAAAGAAAGTAGTACTGTCATGAATTAAATATGACTTATATGAAATGCAATAAAAAAATTAAAAGCATATTCCACATTTTCTTTGTCTGTGTGTGCTGCCATCTCTGTATTGCTTACTTACAACTCCTGTTTTGCCTACTTTTGGGCCCTCCAATAGTTTCTATGGCGTTGGGTATCTGTTACTTTAGTAATTATATTATCTTCGGTAACAGTTGTTATTCTTTATTGTCTATTTATTATTACTGAACGCAGTCATTGCAGACACAATATATTTTCTATTGTTCTTGGGACACCTGTCCCCTGTGGCGCCCGAAGTGTTAAAAGGGGCTTCGTCACGCAGTGACTATGTCAACCCAGTAAGGTATAAAAAAAAACAGTGGTACTCCGGGAGTGCCGACAGAAGTGAAAACTTGATCTCGGGGTAACGGTAACAGTTTAACGAGTTCAATGGTTTATCCCATCTCAACAAATGTTTTCCGTGCTATGTCAAGTGTCTCAAAATGTTCCAAAAGCCAATGATTCGCATTTCAATTTGATTTCATTAATTCGCTACTTTCTTACAACTCAAATCAGATACTTTTTCTAAACGTCAAAACAACCATTTTCTTTGGGATTTGTGTGAAATATAGATTTATGACGTTATAGTTTCTTGAAGTCAAATAGCGCTTATAATATTAGTTTTTCTGCAATAATAAATCTAAAATCACAAAGAAAATGGATAATATCATGACAAGTGACACTATTTTGTGACGTTTTATTTACTTAACAGTACCAAATAATTTATTTTTGACCCAGTAAATTTGCCCATTGCGAACCAAATTGAAACGCTTATTATTCTGCAGGTGATAATCTCGAGCTTCCATGGCGCGACGCAGTTCAGGGAGGAGCTGATTCACGGTTTCATACTCATCTACTCGGCGAAGAGAAAAGCCAGCTTGGCCACGCTGAAGTAAGTTCTGTCTCAAATATTATTTAAGCAATACAGCAAGCGAAGCACGTGTAAACGGTTGGTCCCGAACGCCATCTAGCAGTTGCTCATCAAACCTATCCAAGGATTGGTTCTGGTCCGTTTGGGTTGTGGAGATCAGACTGCAGTCGCTTTGTGCAAAAAACCAGTAACCTCGTCAAATCACCTAGGTTAGGTAGCGGACTCCAGGCTCTAAAGCGTTACCGTTGAGGACGAAATCTGGAATACGCTCGGATGATGATGATGACAAATGATGGTATGTACTGAGAGAGGCCTATTCCTAACAGTGGGATGAAGAAGGATTTGAAGCCATTGATGATGATAATCTCTGTGAAAAAAGATTATGACCTTTGATAACCTTTTGTGTGTTGCAAAAACCAGACACAATAGTCAAACAATTGTTTATACCGGAATCCGGTATAGTCACACACAAAAGGATAAGATTGAGATTTGGTTGGTGTGTAGGTTCCTAAAGGCAAAAAAGGGCTGCTCTGGAGAAGACGTACGACTATTGGCTCTGTGCACGATTACAGCGCCAACTAGCGTCCACAACTTTGTCGGCTCTGTCATATTGACATTTAGGTTGTATATTTGTGAAAAAATATCGAAATGAAAAAATAACAAATATTTTCGACTAATAAATTGTTGTGATACCACGATTTGGGTGGAAAAAAGGTTTTGAAATCATTTTAGTCATTCAAATCAAATGAGGTAAGTCCAAAAAGTGTGTTTAATTTTGATTGTGTCAGGGTTTGTTTACTTCATTTATAGTTGTAGTTTTACAGTAAAACAAAAAGAAAAAGCTACTTTAATGGTTTAATTATATAACAGTAAATATATTTAAATGTTCCTGTATCGCTAGTAATAAATTAAATATCGTTTTCAGATCGAAATGAGTATTGTTTTGAAGACCGGGTTTGTGAGTGTTACTCACAATATCAAATTCGGTAAAACTTGCATTAACTATTTCTGCCAGTATTTTTGCAATTTACAACACAACAATTGACAACATTTCAAAAATTTTATATTCATATTTTATATTTTTTCCTTAAAGAACTTCAAAAAAAAGGACATACGTATTTTTTCTTTTTCATTTCTTTTCATTATTTCTCCTAAAATTAAATTGTTTAAAATCTCTCCATTCTAAAAGAGCGTAAGTACAAGAGTTAGGATGTAACGAGTTTACATCTTTGCCCTACATTATAATTAAAAAATAAACTGACGTCTATAGAGTTGTGTTTTGTAGCAGTAAGATATCGATATCGATACAAAAACTTACGTATCGTAAAATAGGGTTACTTTGATTAATTTAAAAATTCAAACGCTTCTATCTCAGCTATTTTTGGCATAAAAATATTATATTGACGACACATACCAAATGTGGAAAACAAATGGCATAAAAAATTACGCTTGTAATACTCGACAAAAAAAATTTGCCCTATCATCTGTATACTTGAAATGGGGTTTTTGGGTAACCCACGTTTATTAACGGATTCTCATAGTCGCCCCTTACAGGAATTAAGAACACAAAGAAAAATGTTTCACTTTTTACTTTTTAAGTTACAGCATTTTAAAGTTAATTGGGGTGAATTTGACGCGTTGTGAAAAGATGGGCGACGTACCAGGATTGCTATTTCAAAAATATAAATAAATATGCGTTCAGAAATTTGGAAGTTTTAATTAAAAAACCAAAAAAAAAAGCTATCATAAATGTCACCTTGTGTTTTGAAAGTCGCCCCATTTTAGGGTAGCATTTTTCCTTACTTCATTTTTTTTTATAGTTTTTAAGACCTGGATGTCAATATTATTTTTATTTAACCTGAAATATCAATCATATAAAGGAAATATTAGCATTTCGTCACCAAACTATGTAAACATTTTAATGCATGTGTATTTTTTCCAATCCTAATTCTACTTTACTGAAAGAACTATCGATAATAGATGGTCTTCATCGAACTGATACTTCTATAGACAACACTACCATTATCTCTCTCTCTCTCACTTGTGATGTCAGTTGTCAGATTGACGCACGTGTCAATTGACAGCTGACAGCTTGACATAATTTTTTCACTTTTAGATGTTCAAGCAAAGGCGTAACCTGTTAAATGCCTATATCCTTATACTTTTGAGTTTTTTTCATTTATCTCCAAAAATATAACTCAAAAAAATCTGAAAAAATATTTTACGTGTTCAGAATTGCTAAATCTCGAAATGATTCTCGAATTTTCATACCTTTTAGAAAATGAAATGTTGTCAATTACTGTGATTCATTTTTGTTAGCGGACTAATGCGATTAATTAATGATATTAAAATGTATTTATGTAGAATCGCTTTGCCATTGACAGATACATCTGATGACAGAGCTTACATTATTTCTACTTTTGACCACCATGAGCGCTGCGATAGATTATGTAACCCCCACCTAGTACTTCGCACCCAGCGAATACCCACCTTAGAAAATGATAAAATATCCTCAGGTGACATATGTGTAACAGGAAGATGAGGAAGCGCGTGCTATTTGATTAGACCAATAAGCGCGTGAGATGTTACACATCGTATGCGATTACTGTAAGACTCGCTCGTTTTTTACCCGACTACGGCAAAGCCAAGAGAAAGGAAATTGATTTTAGCAGTCTATGTATGTGTGTATGTATGTATGTCTGTTGCATTCGAATCGCTTGTCCAATTTTCACAAACGATATATCAATCAATTTGTCATTATTGTCCGGGTGACATAGGCTACAATTTGTATGCAAGAAATGTATATAACGAATGTTATATACAAAAATAGTGACAGTATTGTTTTTGTTTCTGTGTCGAATCGAAATGATTATTACTTTTTTTAAATATATACATTGTTAGGGTTGGTTCTCACTTGTCAGCACGGAACAGCACTTTTCTATGCTGTTATCCTTTACTGTCGCTCAGAACCGTCATTTGCCAGAGCCCGACTACAGGAGCCATATATACGGCTAAGGGTTGAATCTCACTTGTCACCACGGGGCAGCACTTTTCTATGCTGCTATCCTTTTCTGTCGCTCAGAACCTTCATTTGCCAGAGCGAGAGGGAGAGCGACGGAACGCTATAGCACGGCCGTGCATCCATTGCTTTCTCTCTCCTGTAGTCGGGTATTAGTTTTTTAAACGTATATATTGATTTACAGTGCATTCTCAATGAACATCCCAAACCTGCCTATCCAAATGGTAGCTGTGACCGATGGAGGAGGCTCGGCGGCGACAGCATTCTTCGGCACCGATGTGGGACACGCACTCATCACTGAAGGAAATGCTACAGCCGATAAACTCAACGCTCACTTCACTACGTACACTTGTAGTGCGGAAACTAAATGTAAGTTCAATCTTATTTTTAGGCTATAAGGTTCAAATTAGGAGGATCCGCGGCTGCAGCATTCTTCGGGTTCGATGTTGATCACGTTCTTATCATTCAGGGTAATGCTACAGTGGACAAACTCAACGCTCACTTTACTACGTACACTTGAATGCTCTATTTTTTTACGGAAAAAAAGGTATATAATGGTGTGGTCACAAAAGAAAAATACTTTACAATTAGTGTTTTTGTAAACTAACAAAAATCGTGTCCCTACGACGCTGTTTTAGATTTAAACTGAGATAAAAATTTAAAAGTAACGATAGTAATGAATTTTTATACATAAATTACGTTCATGATATAAATTATAGCAAGTGTTGTGATTATTCGTTTCAATTTAATGTATAGTACTGGTAATACTTCAGGGGTATTTTAATTGAGAGTCACTTTTTTCATAAATAATGAACTCGATATAGGTAGGGCATTAATTGCCAATTTTTTTTCTTAAAATTATGTACTTATTACATTATTTACATGCTACATGAGTAAATAAATATCGTGGATATAAAATGTCTCGTATATGTAGAAAAGATTACTTTTTTTAACACGATGAGTCACAAATTGAATGGTTTTCTCCATATTACAAATACATATTATTAATGCAAAAATTTTGTAAGGATGTTTGTTTTTTTGAAGAACGGATTTTGATAAAACTGAGATTAGAATAACTAGTCAACAATTCATATATTTTTTTTTGATAAAGTGTCCGTGGGCGGTAGCTAGTAAAATAAATGTGAAAGTTTGTGAGTATGTATGGATTTTTGTTTGTCGTTCCATTGTATGTGTTTCTTAAATATTTTTTATAATGGGCCCGTAGTCTAAGAAGCGCTGAAATGTCACACTGACAGTGACATAAAATTGTTTACCTTTTTTCTGTGGGATAAAAATTAGACCGTAACAGAGTGTAAGCAAAACAATTATTCTTAAAATAAACTTCCTTAGATAAACATGTATCGCAACCGATTGAGCAAATATGTTTTGCCTTAGCGTCCGGGCAGATGTTTTTTCCGAGTGTCCGATTATTTGCCCGAGTGCACGGGCAGATTATTACCCTAGTGTCCGGGCAGATTATGTGCCCGAGTGTCCGGGCAGACATTTTACCCAATGCAAACCGAAGGACAATCGTCCTTACGGTATTTGAAGTGCTTTTTGAAATTATTCTTCTTTTAGAATTAACACTTGTAATAAATAATTACAAAAAATGACCGACTAAAAAAAATTAAAGTAATCCGATTACAACCGAATTGTTACAAAAAATTCTTCTTCCACAGCTGCTTTCTACACTCCGTTCTTCAAAGAAGTGTGGGAGCGTAAAGGCGAAATAGAACGGGCGTTCCGACTAGAAGCCCCCCGGCACAACATGCTGAACCTGTCCAACCTGCCCGACGTGGCCGCAGCCAGGCCTGCGCCACCGCCGAGACACCACTCCTACCACCTCAATCATAAGTAAGTCTAACTACTTTGCTTAGGTCGTAAGAAAATATTTGAAGCGATAGTGGTGTACGGATCGTTTGATATACCTATGCTGCGCCAGCATAATACTCGACATTGTAAAAGTCACAGTCTATCAATTTAGTTCGCATTATGAGGCTAACAAGAGCGCCATGAAACTCACATCATTTCATCATAATTTAGTCTACTTTGTATCAAGTTGATTTAAATATATTTTGATATATTATCAAGCTTTATATTATTTCAAATCCAAGTAGACATTCCCCGTACAATTGGTTAAGCGATTTAGTCACTGGCTGTGTGCCTGTGAGGCACGAGTTCGATCCTTACTAGTCGCAATTTTGTTAGTATTTGAGCTGAGGAGATTGTTGGCCCGGCAGGAGTGCACATTACTAGCGCTATCGCAAGTATAGCGACATCGAGCGTGGTCCGCACTTGGATGGGTGACCAAAAGAACTGCTTCGGGAAGAACGTAATAGCCTTTGGTCCCGGCTGTAATCATTATATGGCAGACAAGATATGACGGATGCTTTTAGGCAGCCTGAACAATCTAACATCAGTGTTGGCCACTTACGCACACGAAAACGTAACGTGTAAACGCTCTTAGCTAGATAACAGTTACTTTACAATATTATGAGTCAAACCAAGCCTTCCCATCGCTTTATAAACATTTTTTTCTCTTCCTTGTCACTAGATGGCGCTATAGCTATTTATTAAAACATTAAAATGTTTTATTGCTGACATTTAAATAAAGTGATACTACAATATGAAATGTAATAAATGTTTTTAAAGCATATATTTAACACTTTCTTTGTCACTTATTGGTTAGTCTTGTGTGCTGCCATCTCTGTGTGCCTACCGGCAACTCTAGTTTTGCCTACTTTTGGGCCCTCCAATGGTTTCCATGTAGGGTATCTGATACGTTATTATTTAATCTTTTGCCAAACTGAAATTGTGTTTGGTTTTGTAACAGGATGGAGCACAAACTGACGAACTCTTTGGACCTCCTCATCGGACCGGACTCCCGAGCGGACATAGACTCAGAGTACAGCGACACCATGAACAACAAGAACAGAGGGTTTCTGAAAGGTACGTGTCGTAGATGACTGAAGAATACAAAAATAGTTAATTATATCAGGCCCGTGTCACTCCCCGTTTAGGTATCGTAAATATACCTACATAATTACTATGCGCGTGGCGACCACTCCGAAGTGGGAAATTCAGTTATATAAATCGCTTGTCCAAAGTATTAAGAATGAAATTTACCTTGCAATGGATTTCTAGGTATTTAAACGACTAGATGCTAAGTTCTGACGCGAGCTTAATTAAACCATACCACTAACCATATTGAGTAGATATTTCTTTGAATTTCTTGTCTGAGTGAGACTTCTGAACGTGAGTACTAGTACTTATTCTGTTATTATGCGAGGGAATGAACCATTCCCGAGGATGTACCAATGTCGATGCGGTTTTTGTTTATCGTGAAAGCAAGTTTCCTTGCGGTGTTTCTTAGCTATCTTTGATAAAAATCGTTTCATAAACGCTTGAAAGTCGGGGTGTTTTTTTAATTTATTCGGCAAATAAACTTGTGTTTTAACGGACTTCCAAAAAGGATATCAATTAATCGTTTTTTTTTATTTATATTCACCGATTATTAGAAGACGCCGGGAAAAAATATTTTTTTTTTGTTAGAAAGGACATACTTGTCAGGTCCCATAGAAATTTAATCAAAATAGGTTGTGTAGTTTCGGAGTGAAGTAGGTTTTTAGTTTTGAAAAATTATGATGCAATAAAGAGTACTTGTATTGTATTGTATTACATTGCATTGCATTGCTGACTAATGTTCGCCCCCCCCCAGGCTTCAGCGTGTATCCGCCCCCGAGCACACCGCCCGAGCCCGCACCTCCTGACCACCGCATGCACGCAGACCTCTCACGTAAGTACTATTTACTGAACTCGCTTGATGGAATGACAATGTAAATAGAATCTTCAGACCAGTAAATTAGAATTTATTAATTTTAATTCAGTACAATAATTTTAAGGGGTGATTCAGTCCATCATTTTGAACAACTTTTTTAATTATACAATATGTAACAAAAACCCTGTCCGATCCTTGTAGGAGCAACTCAGACCGCCAATATGAACAACTTTTTCTATGGGACCAATGCTTGAAACTCGAAAAAAGTTTTTGTTACATGTTGTATGTTTAATTTAATACGAAAAAAGTTTCTACTTTCCAGAGTAACTAAACCACGTGTCTTATTTAATGTGTATGTGTAGCAAAATGTTTTTTTCGTATTTCTATACACATTCTTTGAGAAAAGTTCTCAATGATGGGCTGAATCGCCCCTTTAAATAAATGTACTGAATTAAAAATGTAAGACGCGTGTTAGTACTGTATTGACTTGACTGCCAATTTTAAACAATGAAAAAAGAATCTACAGTCAAGTTAATAAAAAAAAGATTTAAAATAAATACATGGAATATAAGGGACAGTTGTTTTTGCGAACATTTTTTGAAATTAAGTCTCGCATTCATTTGAAATAAATAGTGGTAAATATCAAAATACGACAATTTTCTTTGTGTTTTTGTACTATAATTGTTTTAAACTGAAAGATATATTCATTCGCGTTTGAAAGTGTAATTCTGAAATTTAAATATAATTTTCATTGTTGTAAAACAAAAAATAAAAATATTTTACGTGAACGCAGCGGATCTCAACTGTTCGGAGGATTCGCTCAGCACACACGAGTCAGGTGATTGCATGCGAAATTAAGCCTTACGGCTATTAGTGGAGGGTTCACTTTTGTGTGTAGATAGATAGTGTCCTTGTTATGTTTTTATAAACAATTTTTATTTAGGAATGCAAAGTGAAAAATTGATTTTTAATTCTGCATGATGTAGATGTAGATGTCTTTTGTGTTCGTCGGTTAAGGAATATGTTTTATGTTATCTAGAATTAATTTTTGTTCTTTTGTCTTGTCACCGTAAATATTTAATCACATTTAATTTTCAAATGTAAGTTATACGTTCACTTTAAATTTTGAGTTGGTAGTAAGCATGTTAAAAATCCTTTTTAAAGGTTTTTCCTAGATGATAGTCAAAATGTACGTGCCGTCAGTCGCATTTTGGTGTAGGAAGGTATGACACCTCTGATTCCACAGTTCTGAGGTCAGGTTATAGCTTTTTAATACATTGACATAAACTAACAGAGGCATAATTGAGTAGTACATTATCTAATTTTTCATATTTTTATCTTAGTAAAATAGTTAACAACAAAACATACTTATTATTTTCTTAATCGTACCCACCTGGAAAATCTGACACCAATTTTGGCCACTTAAACACACGAAAAATAAACAAAAAAACAATTAATTGTGGGTTAAGTTTTATAATAATATATAAAATAAATAAAGGGAATATAAAATATATAACGAGATTTATGTGTCGCTTTTGGAATACAGGTCCAGTTTGTTGGTTAAATATTATTTTCGTTCGCGGGCTGAAGTTATATTCTGTTGGAGTAGATGGATGGGGTACATGTTAGGAGGTAAAATTCCCTTTCCGGTAAAAAAGATTGAGTCTTAGTTTTTAAACTATCGCGACGTCTGTCTGTCTGTTGACGACTACGAAGGATGTGACGTTAGATCCAACAAAAAAGCTTCGTGCTAAGTCCCGTTTACATACACAAATTAGGATTGAACCTCACGACATGGTAATGTGTAGATGGCGGCGGTCTCTGGCAGCCCGCGAGCTACGGGCACCGCGCCTTCACAATGGGCCCCAGCAAGCCGCATCCACCGCAGCAGCGACCGAGACATTCACAGACTTTGAAGGTACCTCCTAAACTGAGGGTGACTATACACGACATAATGAGGGTTATCCAAAATATGTAACACCAGGTGGCAGCGCACTGACGTCAGGTCCAATCGACTGATGTGAATAGACCATCGGTTGACAGGTTCTTTTGCTCCGTCAAATGTATCCAATAACAGCAGCTTATTGGACCTGACGTCACTGTGCTGCCATCTAGTGTCCCATATTTCTGAAAACCCTCTTTGGCTTACAATCGGCTGTAACACGTTCTGCAGATTGTAATGTGTGTACACGGCTGCAGTACAGCAACATATTGTTACTGAAGATGGTATGCCTAATTGAGTCGAACGTCCGAGTGTGACCTTAGGCGGGTTCCTGGTTGCTACCGTAGTTGCTGCTTCGAAATCTGAAGCTGGTTCTCCATCGATAGGTGGAGAAGAAATATACGGAAACATAAAATCATCTGTGGTTCTACTAGCTGACGTTAACCCTCAGCTAGTAAAAGCACCCATGGGAATGCCTATTACGACATCGACAAGAAGAGATGAGAGTAGTCTTATTTCAGAGCCCGAATCCACGCTGCACCTTTGGAAGTTATTATCTTGAACTATCGTTAGAAATATTTTCTTCCATGTTGGTCTGGGAGAGAAGAAAAAAACTTAAAATGTATCTGCTGTTCTCTTCCCGCGCAGATCGTAAAATTCGAAGTGATGGGGGGAAATACGAATCATCTTATTAGACGATTCGGCCAACAACCCATCACTATTTTAATGTCTTTTCCACCTTATCGCCTACCATCACGGTCTTCGGCCTTTGGGTTTTGCAGCGCTTGGCTCTGTCTACTTAGAGAAGGAAGACCCAAAATTATCTGTCTGTCCTATTAGGAATAAAGACATGATAGATAGATATTCGGAAATAATGCTTGTAAAATATTCGTTAATAGGGAGTATGCATGAAAAATATATGTGTTATTTAACTAGCTTACCCATATATATTCAAAAGTAAAGTACCAAAAAATTGGTTGAAAAACGAACGAGATATAACGATTATACAAAAATATGTCGATCTCATTCGCAAAAACGCTATTTTCTATGGCAAATGTATAGATGATATTTGCTTTGACGTTACCAGTCCATATCGGACTTCTCTTTCTAATTGAAACTTTAAAGTATTACATGCTCGTCGGTGATTAAGAAATCTTATAAATTCTTTAATATTTGTGTACTGTGGGTAATAAGGATTTTGGTAAGCAAATAACAAAAATACGTGCATATTCTTTATTGGAAAGCAAATAATTTAGGTTTTTGTAACTCGTACTCTTCTCGCAGCAACCTGGTAAACTGGACATGAACAACTACACGATGGTCAGCGACGCCCTGCAGCACATCACCATCGGACCCCCGCACTCCGCTAGAGACAGAAAGGTGACTTCTTTATTTAGAAACATTTTTACTGGATTTTTTATACTAGCCTACGGTGTTCCTTGACAATGGTCACCGAAAGATGCCAAAGTCCGTGCGAAATCGAGCAGAAATAACCGGACCAGTTTAAGGATTTGGGCTCATCTTTCACCATAGAAAAGCGGTTTTCTATGCTGCTTTACTTTTCTGTCGCTCAGAACCGTCATTTGCTAGAGCAGAAAACGGCGACAGAACGCCACGAACCGACCATGCTGATGCATTCCGTCGCTATCTCGCTCTAGCTAATGATGGTTCTGAGCGTTGGAAAAGGATAGCAGCATGCGAAAGTTCCGTTCGGTCCCGACAGATGAGTCCCAAGCCTAAACGATCGACCGCCTGACGTTAACCCGCATTAAAAATGTTTTTTTGCGAAAAAAATTCAACCGCCTTCCCATCTATGTCAACCCTCCATAGGAATGCAGTTGTAGCTCGAGATGTTTGTGATTGTCCCTTAGTCGCCTCTTACGACATCCTACTGGAAGAGAGTCCTTTCACACTCCATAATCTTCGTTTTATTAGTGTTTACACCGAATGGTTTCCCTTCTTTAGCTACTTGGCGTAATCACACACGATTGTAAACATTCCTTAGTAAATAAGTAACGTTTTTAAACGGTTTTTTAAACGGTTTTATTTAGCTCACCCCGTTTGTTTTATTTATTATTTATTCTTGGGTCAAATTTAGTAATTCAAATTTCACCCTCTTCCTGTCAACCGATTAATCTGAAATTTTGTATACACTTTGGATTTTGGTGACAATACAATTATGTTTATTCATTATCATTGTAAATTCAAGATGGCCGCCGCTACAAAATGGCGGATAATTTATGTTTTATTAATCCCATCAATATGGGTATCAAATGAAAGTGCTCAACCAGTAGAATACAATGTACTATATAAAATTAAAATCCAAGATGGCGGCCTCTACAAAATGGCGGATAACTTAGGTTTTATTAATCCCATCAACATGGGTATCAAATGAAAGGTCTCAACAAGTAGAATACAATTTACTATGCAAAATTGAAATCTAGGATGGCCGCCGCTACCAAATGGCTGATAACAATTTTTTTTATCAATCCCACCAATATGGGTATCAAATAGAAGGGCTTGACAAGAAGAATACAGTGCACTATACAACCTCAATATTTAAGATGAGCGCAGCCACTAAATGGCGTATAATAATAAGATTTAAATTTAGAAATTGAATCTGTAATTTAGGTATCTGATTAATCCAGCCTGAATCCACCACCCAAGTCAAGATTTTGTATCGTGTTGAGGACTGTGTGGCGTTAGGGTGGCTAAAAATGATACGTCGTTAGCGGTACACCACCCAAGTTAAGGTGAAAGGTTAAAACGCGCCGAGAACTGTATGGCATTAGGGTGGATAAAAATGATATGTCGTTAGCGTTTTCCCCTCAAGACTCAGGCACATATAATGGTGCTCGCATTTACAAAATAAAAGCGCAGGATCAGCTAGTACACGCCACACGAAATGCAGACTTACAGCGCTATTTGACTTCTAAAAACATGACGTCACTCTTTTGTATTTCTAACAAATCTTATGGAAAATGTTTTTTTTTTGACGTTAAGAAATAAATTTCTGATTTGACTTGTTGTCATCTGGCGGATTGTTATTTAATTGAGTCTGGTTGAGACACGGAGGAGAAAAACTTTTTTTTCTCTTCTGTGGGCTCAGATGTTAAGGGGCTACCTGAATAATTCGGGGTCCAGTGCTGCCCCCATTTAAAAGGAAACGGAGATATTATCTACGGACTGATCAAGGTCAAATTTTAAATGATATCTCCGTTTCCTTTTAAATGATTTATTTCAAATGGGGGCAGCACTGGACCTCGGAAAATTCAGGTAGCCCCTTAACGATAAAACCATTTCAGTCGCAGAGATCTGGTTGGTCACATGGTAGCAGTCAACAAGGACACCATCACCACCCGTCCGGCGTTAGTTCTGAGACTGAATTGGACGCACAGTACGCACAGGTATGAAGTCTAGGGGCCTCATTTGTCAGCACGGGACGGATAGACAGATCAGACAGAAAAGGATAGAAGCATGCGAGAGTACTATCCTTTTTTGTCGGTCAGAACCGTCATTTGCTAGAGCGAGACAGATGTGACCCAACCCTTACTCTCTTTTTCATAATGATCGTTTGTTCAACAAATTTCAGCTAAAGAATGTTTTGTCGTTATATTCTTTTAATATTTGACAGTGTAAGTACGAGACAAAACATTTGTTAACTAAAATAGATTTAGTAAAATTTGGCAAACATTTGATATTTTTTAGATAAAATAAGAAAAAAAGTGCAGGGTTGCAGGAGGAAAGAGGGGAGGCTTTTGCACAGCAGCGGGACATGAACTGTTATATAAAAAATAGAAAAATATAAAATAAGATAATAAGAAAAATAAGAAATCAAATTTCCATACATGTTTCATTACAATGTTTGTACGATTTAAGACTGGGACATAATAATTTTTTTGTCAAAATTGTTTAAAAGAAGACCAAAATAATAAGATTTTGTACTTTTTAACGAACAGATAAAGGAACCAAATGAATACATGGAAGCGCCATCTATGATGCGGTTGCGACGACATAGGCGGCACGAGAAAACACCACTTCACCAGCCTTGTAAGTATCATCATAAATAATTAAAAACTACATATAGGTTTTTGTCGGTGGACTATTTTTCACGTCTCCCTATTTTCGGCTAAATGTTTGACATCCCTACGAGGCACGATTTCTGCCTTAAAGATTTTTCTTTTGTAGAAACTCGGATCAGCTCATCGGAGTCCAAAAACTATTTTTTATATATTGATATACGTTCCTTGGGGAAAGTTGTTCAGTATCACAAGCTGAATAGGGATATTTACAGGGTAAAAAGATATTATTTTATTTAGTCCTACAACAAAAATAAAGGCCCCTTTTTTTCGTTTTGCAAAGTAGTAAAAATTCAGAAATATACAACGCTTCGAAGTTTCGGAGTGGGGGTGATTTACGTCACCTTTGGTTAAAAATCGTTAGCTGTTCGTGACGTCACGCAAATTTAAAGGCGCTGTATCTTCGTCATTATTTGCTAATCAGAGAAAAGAAAAAATACGTACAATGCGACACAAATAAGTTGAACAAAAATGGCGGACTTCAAAGCTTTTTTGTACAAATTCCCAGCACGTAAATTGAACCAAAATGGCTGTCATCGGCGCATTATTTGTACCTGCGCCGATAACCGCCATTTCGGTTCAACCTACGTGCCGGGAATTTGTATAAAAATGCTTTGAAGTCCGCCATTTTTGTTCAACTTATTTGTAAAGCATTGTATATGATACTTTTAATAATCAATCTAATGAGCCAAATTAGTCCACCTACATCCCTATTTAGCATTTAAAATATACCTTTAATATACTTTCTAAGACCCTGTATATGGACAGCCCCTAATGTGTATGTGTTTTCAGCTCTCTCGGAGACGGATAGCTCTGGGTCAAGTTCAGCGTCCGGCGGGGGCGGGGCCAGCGCGGCGAGGATACACAGGCGAAGGCACAATGCGCACCACGCACACAGACATTACAAGAAACGGTAAACTTCACTTTAGGACGCCGACGGAAAGGCAAAGACACAGTGCGACATATACCATAGTTTTATAAGGACTTCACCTGCATATAAATTCTGGTTGTGATTTGGTTTGGTTTAGGCTACACCCGACTAGAGATGAGCGTTGAATGAACAAACGGTTTATTTCAACTGTTTAATTGGCATGAACTATTAGACTAGTTTACCGTCGAATAATAAACTGTCGAGTCAAAAATTAGACTGTTTTGTGAACTAGTTTAAAGTTGACGGAAAACGGTCTAGTTTCGTCGACGACCCACCACTACATCCGACACAATTAAACATACAATCTGCTGCTGTTATTCTTAAATTCAGTTCAAGTCGTAGGGTCGAAACCAAACATTGGAATACGTTTGTATGTTTGTTTGTTTTATTTATGTTTATTTTTTATAATACCTAGTAGGTAGGTACAATGCGACACAAATAAGTTGAACAAAAATGGCGGACTTCAAAGCATTTTTTAAGTCCGCCATTTTTGTTCAACTTATCTGTGTCGCATTGTAGTATTATAGGACAAAAATAAATTATTTTGTACTGATATAATAAAACGTTACAAAATAATAATATCCATTTCGAACGTGATGGTACATTGATTAATGCAGAAAAACTGGTATCAGGAGTGCTATTTGACTCAAAGAACTTTGACGTTATCGTTTTGTATTTCGTACAATCCCATATGCTGCCTCTGTGGTCCAGTGGTCAAGGCGTTCGCTCTGTGACTCGGAGGTCACTGGGAAGCATACTTTGTGAAAAGTTGTTTCCAGTCTGGTTAGGATATTGCAGGCTTGAATCACCTGATTATCTGAAAAGAAAGATGATTCCATGTGTCGGAAGGCACATATAAACTGTGGGTCCCGAACGCCATCTAGCGTTTGCTCATCGAACCTATCCAAGGATTGCTTCTGGTCTAATATTTGGGTTGCGGAGGTAGGCGTCAAATCACCTAAGGTAGGTAGCGCGCCCCGGACTCTGAAGCGTTTTACGGCTGAGGATGGAATCGGGAATACTGGAGGATGATGATGAAAAATCCCATAAAAATGTTAGTTTTGATTTTAAGAAAAAATGTCATAACCCCTTACCTGTTACTGGGAGGAATTCCTCCCAGGTCAATTGTTTATCTATTGTTTTATTTATAGGGACAGGTAAAGGGTTATTTAACTTGTTCAAAACTAGCGGGTTAAAATTCGAATCATGTTACAGGTCGTTAGGAAACCTAGTCGCAGTGCAAAGTCCTAGAGTGCCGAAGTTGGGGATGTTTGTGGGCCCGCCTGAGTTGCCCACCGGGTACAGAGCCAGGACACAGGAAGACAAAGGTACGCCTTCATGAAACAATCATATAAGTAAATTAATAGCGAATAAGAAGAAGCGGTGATGGTCTAGCGGTTAAACTTTTCAACCCTATTGACCACTTTAGTATGACTTTAGACGCTATTGACGAATAAAGTTGTTTAAGTTGTATTAGTTTTACTAGGCTTGGCGTCGGGGGTAAAGAAACGTAAATAAGCGCTGGCGTGCAAAAGGTTAAGGGACTCTGTATCTGTGAGGATCGATCTTTCCATCGGCCTCCACACCCTTGCGACTTGACCTTTAGTAGTCCGCTCACCTAGCCCTTCTATTAATAAAAAAAAAAAAACAAACAGTAGCTAAACTTATTTCAGTTAAAATATTGTTGCTCCTTGTGTCTCTTTTATTTATATTTGACATAGTAAGAACGTGTCAAAATATATTTTAATTAAAATAAGTTTAGTAAACATTTGATATTTTTTATGAATAAGAAGGTGGATAACTGTAAGGGTTGGGACTCATCTGCCAGCACGGAACGGATTCGCATGCTGCTATTCTTTTCTGTCGCTCAGAACCGTCATTTGATAGAGCGAGAGAGTGCGCCGGAACGCATCAGCACGGCCGGTTCCGTGGCGTTTCGTACCGACAGAAAAGGATAGCACCATGCGAAAGTTCCGTTCCATGCTAACAGCAGGGTTCGGACGGGTGAGATTATCCGTTATTAACCCAATTGGAAATGGGTTAACATATATTTTGGTTAACCAAAATAGCGTGTTATCCTGTAATTGCTGCCTTACATGTACCTTTCCTGGAGAGGAAAATAAACGCATTTATTATTATTATTATTTATATTTGTTTATATTTTCTCTCAAAATAAAGTATTTTGAGGAAGTTTATTGCGTACGCGCGCTTGTGGCCAAACCTAAGCAATTTAGAGAATAGAAAAGATGAATAGAGATTTAAATAGAGGCTACGATTCAGTGGAAAGGAACTTACGTACTATTCGACAAGTATTCAAAATAACTGCTTTCTGCTATTATTATTAATTGCGGTTTGCTTTAACCGAATCGACTTATAGGTTTCTACATGATACTACACGTTTTTCATTCCTCGTCACTCGGTCACGGTACCTATTTCTGCAAAAGTGCTTGCATGACTCAACTGGCTCAGGCATCATTTATTTTTGTATCTAATATATAAAATTCTCGTGTCACAGTTTTCGTTGCCATACTCCTCCGAAACGGCTTGACCGATTTTGATGAAATTTTTTGTGCTTATCCGGTATCTATGAGAATCGGCCAACATCTATTTTTCATCCCCCTAAATGTTAGGGGTAGTCCACCCCTAAATATTTTTTTTTAGACAAAATTTTTAATTTCTATTTTTTTATGATACAACATACAAAAATACATACAATCTATTTATATGGCAAAAAAACGTTTGCCGGGTCAGCTAGTTTCTTTATATAATTTGTGACTACATATCATATTGTTTATATTATCATTTTTGAGAAATTGAATAAAAATATTATTTATTTACGGCGTACGACGGTTTCGCTGTCCTCAACGCACTTAAATCAATATTGATTTGTTGTATTGCAGCGAGTGAGTCCAGCGAAGGAAGCTCTGACGCTGAGAGCGGCCGTCGACCGCGGCCGCTGCCGCCGCCACCACACCACGAGCCCGCGCACAAGGTTACAGCTTTTTTCTACTCCTGTACTGTTATCTGTCATTTAATTAGCGACGAACACTAATATAAGAACATCGATAATTTATAACTCAGAAAAGTCTATAGTCTATTCCCCAAATAGC
The DNA here is from genome assembly GCA_943193695.1 of Acrobasis suavella. Classification (NCBI taxonomy): domain Eukaryota; kingdom Metazoa; phylum Arthropoda; class Insecta; order Lepidoptera; family Pyralidae; genus Acrobasis; species Acrobasis suavella. Next base: position 9,265,332 of record OW971952.1, on the reverse strand, counting down.
ACATGTGTCGTAATTTCGCCCAAACTATACGCCTAGCCATAGAACTTTAACGTCAATTAAAAAAAAAGTAAAATACTTACCCTCAAATTCATAAAAAATCCAACAACCTATTTTAGCTAAAACATGTTTTGTCCTTTTTCCTCTTATCAATATTTGACATTGAAAGAACGAGACAAAACATATTTTATCTAAAGTAGGTTTAGCAAACGTTTGTATTTTTTTATGAATTTGGTGGTATAACTTCACTATTTGCGGTCCTAACGCACACGCACTTTATGAGCTGCTTTATATATCTAAAACCGGTGAAATTAGATCCACTTTACGAGCAAGGGTGTTGAAAAATACTATTTTAACCCTTTCACCGTAGGACTTTATATCAGTTGTCGTGCCCCCAGCGCGAGGCATAGTAAATCGAAAATAACAACCTACAAACAAAACGGGATGTTGATACTTCAGCTATGTGCAATACGAGCAGTGGTTTTTTGTCGGAAATAGCTTAGTCTCGCGATATGGGCACAAAAATGTTTGTCGGATAAATCCGACGTTTGCGGTGAAAGGAATAAAGTATTTTACGTTTTTTTTAAGGCACTAAGCAGACAGCTCAGGACCGCAAGACTCAAAGCCCACTTTTAGTGTGATGGTGGGCGAGAAGGTGGAAAAAGAAATCAAAATAGTGATGGCGTGCTAGCCGCATCGCCTATTAAAATGATTCGCATTTTGCCCAGTTCCTAGATCGGCTTCTACAATATGCGCGGGAAGTGAAGCAGGTGGACATTAAGTTTGTAGAATGAACAAAACTATAATACTCGTTTATTACAATTTTAGATACTTGGCGGAGAATACCCGTCATCAACTCAAGACAACTCTTCGTCCAGCGCTGCTGATTCGAGACGTAGGCCGCATCCGTTCTCCAAGCACGACAGGAGGCATAAGGTACGTCAAACTTAATATCAAGTCTTTTAAGGGTTCCGTACCCATAGGTTAAAAACGGAACCCTATTACTAAGATTCAACTTTCCGTCTTTATGTCTGTTACCAGACTGTACCTCATGAACCGTGATAGCTAGACAGTTGAAATTTTCATAGATGATGTGTTTTTGCTGCCGTCAATAAATAGTAAAAGCGGAATAAAATAAATATTTAAGTGGGGCTCCCATACAACAAACGTGATTTTTTATAGATAATGGTATGGAATACTTCGTGCGCGAGTATTCCGTACCATTATCGTGTTCGACTTGCACTTTGCCGGTTTGTTTTAGTCTCCACTGCAGGATCACGACCATCTCTGTAATACCAGAGCCAAACTTAGCCAGAGTAGCCAGAGGAATTTGCCTACATGGAGAGCCACGCTGGCCAGACGGGTTGAAGAGGTCTCACTGATGTTTATAAGCTTTGTTTAACGTGTATTTCCTAAGTTGCCTCCTACGACATCCAAGGGAAGAGTTCAAATGGTCCTATTCTACTCTGCCGGAAACTACACGGCAAGTATGTCATGGTAATCATGGTATATCCGGAACAAGTAGGCAGCATGTATTCTTTAAGATATGGAATATATATTTTTGCCGACCACGTAGTTCTAATAGACCATCGCTGAGAAAAGATAGTAACAAACTGAAGAACGAATGGCAAACGAGGATCTGGCCGCTCAACAAGTGAGTGGAGGTAAAGAGCAACGGACCGAAATAATTCTGTAGGCCAAACTTATAATGACTTTTTGTTATAGGAGTTTTCAAAGAGCAAAGATTCCAAGAAGAACTCGGCGCCTGCAAACGCACCGTCTGCACAAAACTGGGGACCGCAAGTAAGAGAATAGAACAGTATTTACACATTTTCAAACGGTTTTTTTTGGCTCTTTTCATACAAGACCATGCGTTATTATCCACTGTATGTCGAACGCTATACGTGAGTATAACATTTACGGCCGATTAGAACGTCTATCAGGATCGTACCAATAAAGATTGAATTCCATAGTCTCAACTTACCCCTGTGGGGGAAAAGGGCGTGATTGTATGTATGTATGTTGCAGCAACTATTACTATGTTATATGTATTGTTAGATTGCTTTTTACACAATTTCAAATAGTGTTTTGAGAGTTTTTTGATGTGAAATAAATTTCTTAAGAATCCCCTTATCCTAGACAGAATCAGACTTTCGCATACAAACGTAGTCTACGTTTTATTTTGAGACCACATGTCAGATAACGGGCGAAAATATGTCATTTTAATTAATTGCATATATTTAGGCATATAACTTGTTTTCACAGTTAAAATATGAACTTAAAAGAGAATATACATCATATCATATTTGACCATCAGTATGGAAAAATTCTACACTCTTATATATTCTTTCCAGTTTACAACATTACTGTAGGAAACCAATTATAACCCTAGATAATTGAAATTTCTTTAAAATGACTAATTTTTACAGAAATCTGACATGTCATTTCAAAATAAAACGTAGACTGCGTTTGTATGGAAAATTCTAGGGAAAGGGGATTCTTAAGTTTTGACTGTCACCTGGTGACCATCAAACAATTAGACATCTTTCGTGTCTGCAACGCTGGCAGTCAAACTGTAACCTTTTTTATTTTTCAGGGTTCGCACGGAGTTCCTCTGTTCGTAGAAAAGTGTGTGGAATTCATAGAAAGAGAGGGACTGGCGTCGGAGGGCCTGTACAGAGTTCCCGGCAACAGGGCGCACGTAGATATGCTGTTTACTAAGTTCTATGAAGGTGAGTACACATCATGACATTGACAGTTTGAAAGTAAGCCCTTCAAAGTGAAGAGCTGACTGCTCTATAAAGAACGCATTCATTCATTTTGTCTCAATGAAACGTACTCAATTTTCTGAAGCCAGTTTCAATTCATTGACAGATCATTTACTATAAATAACGGGTTATTCTCTTAAAGAGTCAGCTACTGGCCGACATTTTCGACGTCATCTAGAGGTTAGAGCACAGAAGAGAAAAAACAAGTGTAAGTGCTACATGTCAAAATTTGTATCGAAAGCGTTGTCGCCAAACTCACACAAATTAACACGCTAATTACATTTTCATTATATTTATAAACAATTCGTTTGGTCGTTTTTATTTGTTTTAGTAGTAGCTTTTAGGCCTCATTAATAATATTTATTTGTTAAGGTTCAAAAAGTACTTACGATGTACTGCAACCAGTAGTATAACTTGACGAAAAAATTCTGGTACTTTATCATAGATCGCGTTTTTTTCAAAACAAGGAATTATAAACTTAAGTACGATTAACTTAAAGGTCTTAATTTGCAACAAAATCTATTTTCGGGATTGAGTGCAGTTTTGCTTCATTATGACACGCGCGCCACGCCTACTTTGGTACTTCCACTTGTTTTTTTCCTTTCCATGGGTTATGGCGAATGTGACTTGAGCACTCGCACACGTTGTCGCCTCGAGCCTCATTTGTGTGCGCATCCTTAAATCACATTCGTCTTGATGAAGACCTCTGGATGAGGTCGAAACATGTCGGCCATTAGCTGACTCTCTACGTGAGTAATCGGTTACTTCTTACTAATAATGTCCGTCTCACGTTACTTTTAAGCAGATCTACTAGTGCCAAAATAACCGCATCACCTTTATTACAGATCCCAACATTGACTTAGAGTCGCTGGATATACCTGTGAACGCGGTGGCCACAGCGCTGAAAGACTTTTTCTCAAAGAAACTGCCGCCATTATTAGACGAAGCCAGCATGGCACAACTAGAGGATATTGCTGGTAAGTTGGCTTAAGCCAAGGCTAGGTCATGGGTTGTCTTGAATCTCAACATCATCTCCAAGCAATTACCAGTATATAAGAAGATAACTTTTGATGTATGGTGTTACGGCCTTCGTTCACCATAAAGATAGAGGACATTCTAGGGTCTAGACAAAATGTCGTAAATGTTTTTGTTTTGGCGCGATGGGGGCATTAGTACATTATACACCGTGTAGTTTATTTGCCATTTCGATACAGGTTAAATATTTTTACGACCCTGGATACGGATACACGTCCTTTGAAGCTCCATGTCAGGCAAATCTAAGAAGTTAATGTCTCAATGAAGATTTCATCATGATTGTAATGTAATACGTTTAAATCTTATTTTATGAAGATAAAATAGTGTATGAAACGGCATATAAGTGGGTATCAAAATACTTGTGTGACATTATTATTCTTCTTTACGTGTCGATATTGATATTCGTGAGATATTTACACACGGCCGATGCGCCGTGACCACTCGGCACGCGACTATCTGTAATAAAATAAGTGTTATATCCGCCCGCGGACATTGCTAGAACGAAACCAATTCAGTGTTACTACGTTACAAATTAAAAAAAGTAATTTAAAATAATAATGATGTGTAATATGTGCGGAAGTTTTCAATATGCGTTTTAGATACGGTTTCAATATAATTTATTGGGCATAGCCATATTGCTGAAAAAATCTCTGAAATTTAACCCTCTCACCGCGAACGTCGGATTTATCCGACAAACATTGTCGTGCTCATATCGCGAGCGTCGAATATTTCCTTAAAAAAACCACTTCTCTGCTCATATTGCACATAACTTGAGCATCCACATCCCGTTTTGGTTGTAGGTATTTATTTTCGATTCACTATGCCTCGCATTGTGAGCACGTCAACTGATTAAAGTCTCGCGGTGAACGGGTTAACATGGCGCTGGCCATAACACACACTCGTGTGACGAGTTTTTCGCGGGAAGTCAAGGGGTTCATTTGGAGTTTGCTATAATTTTTTTTTTGCAAACTAATCAAGACAATTTGGAAAAATGGCTTTTTTCAAATTGTCCTGGGTCTTGGATGTTTATCTAAATATGTATTTCTTATAAAAATATAGTATCATTGATTTAGTATCCCATAACAAAAGTCTCGAACTTACTTTGGGGCTAGCTCAATCAGTGTAACTAGTCCCCTATATATTTTTTTATATGTATTTATCATTTGATTTGGCAGCTATGCGCGGCTGCATCGCGGGCGGCGTGGAGCTGAAGGACCGCAGCTGGCGGCTGCTGGCGCTCCGGCAGCTGCTCAACTCGGCGCTCACGCCCGTCGCGAGGGCCACTCTTGATTACGTGCTGGATCATTTTGCAAGGTAACTTCTCCCTTAATTGAACGAACGAGCCAAGTTCTCCGAGTCTACTTGAACAATCCGACGTTTGTATCTATTAGGTTGGGGAAAAAGTCTTCGCATATAGTGTGTATAAACTTGTAATAAAATCTCTGGCTGTTTTTGTATCTGGCTGGTTTTGATGATATTCGACTGCCTTAAAGTACTTAAAGGGACAGGAACGGACGGGTGCAATTTGACTCACATAGGCCGAAGAATACGAGGAAAATGAAGGGAGGAAGAACCTAAAAGTTTTTCATCAATTGTGGTGTTTAGGGTAGGTAGACTAACCTTTAGGGTCTAACTAGTTTGGAGATTTAAAATAAACACTAGGAACCAGAACATATGAGAAGTATAATGAATGAGTAAAAACAGTACACACACAGATTCGAACAGAGATCTAGATAGGGTCGTGGGCCTAGCACTAGGTCTGATGAGTAGCCAACCAGGGCTACTTAGCTTGGTTTTAAGCCGCGTGTGGAGTCGCAAGAGAGCGGCTGCTTTTTTTTTGAGATGACTTACATTGGTTGCCTCGGCCGGCATTTCCTACTTCACCGGACAAGGAGAGCGACTGCAGCTGCTCCGGGCTTTATATCTGACCCGGCGGAGGACCGCGGGGTGCAGGGTAGAAGTGCGATCACGACACACCATCTCTACCAATAGTGCTCGGAACTTAATATAACGCGTATAACTGACACGCTAATATTTCACCAACAGAGTGGCAGACAATTCGAAACTGAACTCGATGGACAGCAAGAATCTAGCAATCTGCTGGTGGCCAACGCTCCTGCCGGTGCAGTTCTCGGACATGGGCCGCTTCGAGATGACGCGGCCGTACCTCGAGGATATCGTGCAGACGATGATCGACCAGCACCCCTTCCTGTTCCGCGGGCAGGAGGCCTTTGTCATGGTGTGAGGACAGTGTGTGAGTATATCGTGTATCATATTACTATGTACACATTTGCGTTCTAGAAGTACAAAGCCTCTGCATAATTGAAACACAAAACCTCAAAATACTTGAAACACAACACCTCAAAACACTAGAAACACAAAACCTCAAAAAACTAAAAACTAAAAACACAAAACCTCCAAAACGGCTGAAGCTTTCTCTTCCGCGGGCAGGAGACCTTTGTCATGGTGTGAGGACAGTGTGTAAGTACCTATACCGTGTACTTAATATTACTAGGTACACATTAGCGTTCTAGAAACACGAAGCCTCTCACACACATATTACTAAAGTCCATTTGATAAGGTATTTAAAAGAATGTAAACAATCTTGGCATGTCTTTTTATTGAAATATACAAAAAAAATGTAATTTATAATTTATAAAATAAATAATTTGTAATATGCAAAGGTATTGGTTTATAAAGTGTATATTTCAATAAAAAGATATGTCAAGATTGTTTAAATTCTTTTAAATACCTAACCAAATGGACTATATGTACACGCGAAGAGCATGAAACTTTAGCATTCTAGTAGCACAAAACCCCTGCACAGTTGGAAAACAAAACCTCTGTACATCCGCTCATTGAAGCGGGCGTACGCGGCGGGTGTCAGTATATCTCTGTCACTAACTCTACGTGCGAAAGAGATAGCAGAATCTGCCGCGGGTCAATTGTCTCTGTCGCACGTAGAGTTTGTGGTAGAGATAGACTGAACCCACCACATGCACCTTCGACACTTAATGAACGCCCTAATGCTTCCTGCATTTCCACCTAACTCCGCCGACAAGAGCAAGCTTTGGAATAACAAAAAGAGTGAGATGTCTATGATTGTTTCTAGGAACCCACAATGCAGGTTGCATTCGTGATGGATGACGTGTGACGTCAGCACGGCGCGGGCACGGCCGGCGCGCCGTGACCACTCGGCACGCGACTATCGGCTCTGTTGCTTCGTAATAAGTGTTATATCCGCCCGCGGACATTGCTAGAACGAAACCACTTCAGTGTTACTACGTTACAAATTACAATAACGTCATTCTAAATAATGATGACATGTAATTTTATATGCGTAAGTTTTCAATATGCGTTTTAGATACTTAGGGTTGATAAATAAGTTGTTTGACCGCGCCATATTGCGGAAAAATCGGAACTAAATATGACATACTAAATATAACACAGGTTGAAGAGCGACGGTAGCGCCATCATTTCAGGTCTACTAACTTATTTGTTGACCTATATATAAATACTGTTTTTCGAATTTTCGTCAAGATTGGCAGTTTTTCGAGTCCTCAAGAGGCTATAAGATTATTTTTGACTCGTTCTCAATGCAAGGCAGGCAATCTCGTTGTAAAGAAAAAAAATGTCTGGTGTTAATTCTTTTGTACTATAAAATTTTTCTCATATCAATTTTCTTAATATTTTTAATTAAACTACGAACTTTTTACATTCATTTTCTAATAAAAAAAGCAGTATTTTAAAACTAGAACTTATTGCATCGTAATAGAATAAGAAAATTCGTGCACAAAAGTATTTAACGGTATAAAATGTTTTAAAATAAGTATTATTGGTAACATTTGTATTAATGATAATGGCAACACCACGTATGCACATTCCGTTCAGTCGATATGTATAATTGTTATATTATATTAGTAGTAATAATGTTATTTGTATCGCGTGGAGCTAGCAATTGTTTTATAGTAACACCATTGCAATGAGCGAGCGAGAGGGTTGTATGTTAGCGATTATTTGGCTACTTTGAATGTTGTATACAAAATAGGTGAAATTTTGAATAACTTCCTCACCCACCAAGCGGTGTCTACAAAAATAGACTTAGTGGAGGGAATAACGTTCAAAAGTTAATTGAAGGCATGCACCTTCAATCGACTTTTGAATTTTATTCCCCTGGTGGTTCAGGGAAATATAATTCAACGCTAATCATGGTCGGAATTACGTATTTTAAAATGTTTGACTTGGTCAAACAGTAAAAATTTGGCTTCTAAGCGTAAATCGACGTCTGCTGCCATTCAAAATTATACTCTAAACTGTGGCAATAAGGTTTATTATGCAAATGTAAAAGTGGCGTATAAAGGTCTCATGTAAACGCTACCTATCGGTCACACTTGCCGGAGAGGTGTATATTGCGCGTTTTGTTCAACTGAGTTTAAACAGCCCTTTTAGAATAAAGACAGTTTTTATTTATTTATGTGTCAAAAAAGGAGATTCACGTGATCTCTCTTTGGCGATATGTAACTTGTCTAATTTTACATAATATTGCCCGTGTAAGAATTGTATACCTATTTTGTATGCGATGTTATTTTCAAAGTGTGATTTATTGAATACGACTATCCATTATTTAGTAGTGTACATCACTATTTTAAGCGTATAGCTATAATATCAACTGCAAATTATATTTTTTTTATTATTGCACTCTTCAATTGAGATTATTTTGTATAGATATTCATATCGCATCACATTTTTTTATTTTGTGCACTGAAGATCTCTATCTTAAAAAAAAAACTTTTTTATTAAAAAAGAAACCTTTTTTTTATGATTGTCAGTAGGGCAGCTTTTAATTGAGACTGATTTCTTAACGTCCTTTTTTTTCTGTAACTCACATAGCACCGCGTTAGAAAAATAAACTGTTGTGGTTACTCGCAAGTCTGGCATAATGGTACACTTAGGACGAGAAAAACATTTTTTTTAAATATTTTTTAAATTTATATTTTCGGTTATTCCTTTACCAATAACCGAAAATATAAATTTAAAAAATACAGCGATACTTTTATTATATATATTTTAGATAGTATATATACATTCGCGATCTAAAGCTTTAACATTAGCCGTGAGGTGCATACAATTTTGATTGTTTGTAATATCTTTATTGTACCAAAAAAATACATTACAAGAATAACATACGAAAGAGCAAATATACAAAGGCGGACTTATCCCCTGTAGAAATCTCTTCCAGTCAACTTGCGATAGATTGAGAGGATATTTACTCAATTAAAAAGCAGAAACAATTACGTACAAATTTTACTATAAGAACATACTTACATCGTAATTTTTTTTGTCTTCCCTCTTCCTAAACCCATTTTTCGTTGGGGCAATTTTTAGAGACTAACTTTTTTTTATAAATATACGATTTTCTTGTTAAGCGTTAAACCTTTACAAGAAAATCGTATCTATATAAATTTTTATCCAATAATGGCAATACTTTTTTGACATTAATCCGCGATGTTGCTAATGTTAAGTTTGAGTTTTTTATAAACTGCATTTTAAAATAACTAACTTTTTTTTTTTAGGAAAAGTGCTATTGGATCCATTAATAGTGACGATCCAACAGTACTTTTACCAAAAAAAAAAAAAAAATTGGAAATGCGAGTAACACAGTTTTGAATAAATATGAAATGGCCTATTTGTATTAAGTGTTTATGCATAGACTGAAGTAGTGTGTACTGTGACGTCAAAGTAGATATAACGCGATAATCATTTTTACTAATAAAAATTCAACGACTTTTTTTTATCACTGCGTAAAAATTTTAAGCAATTTCCATAATACGGCTCACTGACATTGACAATGCTAAGCGGCCATTTTTCATCGCCATCTTGTTGTCATGTTTGTCGCCATTTTATAAAATTCTTAGAGAGTAGTCCTTAAATTGCAGTAAGCTTATAAATGAACTTATACGGAGAGCACTCCTTCTCCGCCACGCCTTTTCCCCCTCCGTATTAGATATTTGGGTTTTCAAAAATAAAATAATTATAATCGGTGCCAATAACCAAGAAAATGAAGATCCCAGCTTCATTTTCTCGGTGTCGGAATTTGTACTCTCTTGTGAGAAAAAACAATAATTGATAGTTACAATTAATTTTCTCTCCTTCGACTGTGTGACAGTTACTTTTTTTTTATCGTCTCCATCAAAAAATATTTTTATTAGTAAAAATGATTAAATTTGATTCATGCCATTATGATCCTTTTGCCAATGAGATAAGGTCGAGTATGCTTTATGAATTTTTCAATATTTACGTGTACTCATTGTAATTTTAAAGTATTATTGGAAGTGGAATGTCTGATAAAAAAGTATGATTATTTAATTATTTGTAATACTCAAATTGAGCAAGGCAGCTCAGTTTTTGTATATTTGTGTACTGAGCAATGAGCATATTGTTGTAAAGTAATCATAAAAGTTTCTTTTTGCTAAAGATGTGTAATTTTTATTTATTTTATAAGTAGTATCACAAGAATTTGCAGTGCAATTATGTATTCTATATATGTGAATGAGCTTTTTGAGTTACGCGACGCAATTTCAATGGATTTGTGTTAGTTATAACAATATAGCGAGAAATAAAATCAATGTAACTATTTATAAGTATATTTAATATATTAGATGTCTCCGATTAAGCCTAGTTAAGGTGTATTTGCGTAAGATTTTATCGATATAAACGTCATTATATCAGCGTACAGTTGGCGATAAGACGCTACGATTAAACTCAGAATAAAAATTCTTGTGCATTGATTTCAAACGATAGTTTTGTGTAACATAAAAAAAAAAACATTTTTAATGTGGGCCGATTGGCCACAAAGTCTAGAAAAAATTCGGGGCGCCACTATTTACACGAAAACTGATAATTTTTGCTTAGACAGTGGCGCCCCCATTTTGACGGTTATTGTATGGTATGACACAATTGTTTTGCCGTACTAATTTTCTAGTATCTGGACTTATCAGTCAGGCTGTACTGGTTATGAAATTAAGTAAACTTTTTGAAATCCCTAGAATAAAAACTGAATTTGATCGTGACGTTTTGTCGCCGAGTGTCCGTGTCTCCGTGCGCGTGAGGCGTAGGTACGCACTCACACGTGCGCACGTGCACGCAAAATATCATGTCCATTAGGGGAATGATGCGAGGGATTTTTTATATTTTACTATGAATCGAAAAAGACATAAAGCCTACCTGTGTTTACATTGATTTTTCTAGAAATTTCCGCTTTCCTTGGATCTCAAACGGATTAGTTGAAGTCCGTTCCGTTACTTCCCCTAATGATTTATAAAATGCAATTTCTATATAAATACTTATTCGATGTAAATATTGTACATTAATTCATTTTATTTTCGAGTAATTTATTTATTGAATTATTTTTTTATGGGAAGGATTTAAAGCCATATATTTGTTACTCATTGCAATATAATTTGTGGAGTGTTTTTTCTTTTTTTATATTTTTTTTCTTAGCACATTCTGTTGTTTTATTTTAAAGCGATGTGCCATTATTTTCTATAACGTAAAGTGATTTTGGTGATTCCTAAAGTTCGAATGTTTGTAAGAATTGGGTTTGTCTGAAATTTTTTCTTGTAGGTTTCTCGAATGTTCTAAAGTAGAATCAATGTACGCTTGGTCGACTGAGCGCTCGGTGGCTAGATGGCGCCACAGCGGTTGTAAATGTCGCTAGAAGGTCGATTTTCGCTTGTATAGGATAATATCGGATAATATCTAGGCGGATAGTGAGAATTAGGTACTTTTCACGAAAGTTTTTGCCTTTAATGTTAAAGATAGGATTGTGGAAGGCTTAGGATAGGAGGAATGACGGTCGATGATAAAATTCTGTGCATTATAATATTATCTGCTAAGCTTTTTGACCTGTTCTCTTTTTACCAGGCAATAACTTCGTGCGTATTGCAAAGGCACTGAGGTACATTGTCTGGGTGATAGTTTAGGTAGCTACTGGCTTCCACTAAGGGTTTAAAAATGATGTGACACCAGGTAGCAGCACAGTGACGTCTGGTCCAATCATCTGTTGTCATTGGACCTTCAGTTGACAGGTTCTTTTGCTCCGTCAAATGTATCCAATAACAGCAGCTTATTGGACCTGACTACTCTGTGCTGCTATCGAGTGTTCCATATTTTTGTAAACCCTCATTCATCGGGATGTATGTGTTAATTCGCGTGAGGATGAAAAGGTACTTTAGAAAGGACAGAGTTAATGTCTTTCGTGTTTGTTCACCGCAGCAGCGGCTAGCCGTTGCGGCGTATGGATTTTGTTAGTCTGTGTTCTGAATCTGACACACGGTCACAGAATAATAGAACGGAATCTCTTATGGTCCCGCGCAATACACATTCCCGTTCTCCATCTCCGCACCTCTCCCCCGTTCGCGTGTAGAAGTATTGAGCGGGCTGCAGGCGCCTCGACAAGGCGAGAATGAGGGAGAGGTGTGAGGACGGGGAACAGGGACGTATGTTGCGCGGGACCTGAGGAGATTCCGTTCTGTATATAACACTTATATGAATTGTGTGACACGGTGCTGCGATAGCGTAACAAATACTACTAAATTAAAGCACACGGCGCCTTAGCGGCGAAAACCGCTGTCGTGGAGGCCTAATGTGTAAACTGTTCATTCTCAGTCAAGTCTGTTCAGAGTTGATAAATTCAGAGCTTCTTAACTCATTGCAAATTGCGGCCCGCTAATTATTTAAAAACTTATAAAAAAATATTTATTACAATTTTAACCTTTTAACCACCAGGGACTAGACAATAGTAAAACAATCAAAGTGTATCAAAAATGATACCAATGGCGCTGAATGTGACAATTATTAACTGTTTAAAACAGAAAACAACACGCAAACGCCTAAATAAGTCATTCGTAGCGCATTCCAGAACGGTGTGGCAATATATGGCCGCTGCGACCGCTCGCCCGTTCGGGCCGCATTTGACATCGACAGCGTGCCTCGTATCATGCAAACGGGTAAAGCGCGAGAAAAGCTACGGCGACAGTCGCTAGTCGGAGACGAATAAAAATTTTTATCAACTCTCGGCGAAGAGACTCGTTTAAAGTTGTTGTGTTACTTTGAGACATTAAAACTATTCGATTCAACAAAAAGTAAGATTGAAAACCAGCCATTTTATATATCCGTTCCTGCTCCTCATCAATGAATGACAAGGATGGCGATAGAATACGTCTGTTCGACAGTATTCGTTGTTGAAACGTCGTTTTTTACGTGCAAGTTAAAGTATTTTTTACTTAAAATAATAATAATAGTAGTGTGGTGAATAGATCCCGTTATCTTGTTGCGCAGACGTCACGTTTTTGTAGGGATTGAAACTTAATTTATCGATTTATTGATATCGATTTTTTATACTCATGGTAACCCTTATACATCATTTATTTACACGATGTAGAATTTTTTTCAGTTTTTTGTATTTATTGTGGGAATCCTATGACTAGTCATCTAACGAACACCCGTATTTTTATATTTTTCTTTCATTTTCCGTCCTATAAGTTTTAATTTCATTTTTATCAGTTACTAGTGATTAACTTAGACTTGCTGTCAGTGACATTAAATTTAACTCAAGTACAATTAGGTAAATACCATCGATGTTTTGATGTCGATAAATTAAAAGTTTCATTTCCTACAAGAAAGTAATGTCAGTGCAACAAGTTAAAGGGGTCTAGTTATGAATGTTGTGATAATATACCGCTGCGGCGCGGCCTGAGCCTCGCTCGACACATCCATTTTGCTATGTGCGTCTCAATTACTGTAAAACACAGTTCAAAGGAATGTGTCATATTTTATAATAAATAACCATATATGTAACGATTTGGTGTTCTTATTTACTTCAAGTTCTTACCTGCTCTTATGGGCCATCTACATATTACGTCACAGCGATGGGGGAGTGGTTCATGTCAAAATGTGACAGTGCGTCTAAAGGGGCTACCTGAATTTTCCGGGGTCCAGTGCTACCCCCATTTGAAAGGAAACGGAGACATCATTTAAAATTTCATCATCATTTTGTCTTGACCAGGCTCTAGATAACCCTTCAAACTATTTTATGAACTACTGTTTACAGAGTAATAACGTGACGCTTTTCTACGCACATACGCCAAAAGTGGCCGTTTTTCGCAATAGTGCGCTCTAGATAACCCTTTAAACTATTTTATGAACTACTGTTTACAGTTTAAAGTAAGAACGTGAAGCTTTTCTACGCACATACGCCAAAAGTGGCCGTTTTTCGCAATTGTGCGTAGAAAAGCTCCAAATTCTCACTTTCAACTGTAAAGAGTAGTTTATAAAATAGTTTAATAAAGAGTTATCTAGAGTCTTGTCAAGACAAAATTTTAAAAGATATATCCGTTTCCTTTCAGATAATTTGTTTTAAATGGGGGTAGCACTGAACCCCTTAAAATTCAGGTATCCCCTTAAAGGGGTCGGAAAAAACTAGGCTTCTTATGTCACGCTTTTTCCGACCCGTGTTTGTGGGGGGATAGCAATCCGATCGATATATTAGTTTCCTTGGAAATGCTGAAAAACTATGAAAAATGAATTACATATAAAACTTTATTCACCATTCAACATAAACGTTAAAATTACAGTAAACAACAGCACATACTAATAAAATCACAGATTATCTTTGTTATATCATAATAAATCTAGTATAATAATGTGCAATATAATCTAGAATGTAAAATGTTTATGAAGACAAAATTCGCTTTTAAAATTTACATATTTAAACTTGATATGTGAAGATAATAATCCTGATAAAGCCATATGTATTTTTAGTTTACCTACTATCGATTTTTGATTAATACTATACAGATGCAATATTTTGGAAAAAGTTATATATAATACGGATGTGGGCAAATAAAATTTTTTCATCTCGTCTACTCAAAAAACGATGTTTTCATCCCAAAACATTTGGAGCTAAAGTTACTAGTTATTCTCTTGGGAGTAAAAAGTGAAAAAGAAGATCTCTAGGGATTAAAACCAATTTGAAAACAGATTTTGTTAGTATTTATTGTATGAAAACGACACCAAACAAAGGTTAGTATTAAGTTGTCGGTTGAAGTCTGATTAGGTATTGTAGGTGTTCTACTGTTCGTAATATTCTGTTTTGTATGTGCTAGTTTTTCTCATAGATGGAGATGAAAAGTAGAGTGTGCTACTCGGGTACGGTAATATTTTTATCTCGGGCGATATACATGAATCCCTCGCTTCACTCCGGGTTCCACCGTAGAATCCTAATTTTCGCTTTGGATTCAAAGTAGCGCCCTCGCCGTCAAAATATTGCCTTATCCCCTTGCAGCACAATGTACTATTTTTGGCTCTTTAGATTATTAAAAAGTATGGTATTCATATTTTTCTTCTCTTTCATTAACAAATAAAGAAGAAGATTAGCGAATTTAAAATGCACATGATGACACGATCAGGTACGATTTTTACCAGGTGACGTAAATCGCTCCCACTTTGAAACTTCGATGCACCGTATCTTTGTGCATTTTTACTAGTTTGCAAAAAAAAAAAAATTTTGGATAATCTAGTTGACGGAGAATATTAAATAATATATTTTTTACCCAGCCCACATCCTTATTATTTAAATGCCAGTTCGCGAGATAATAATGAACATTGTCCTAGATCTCTATACCAGTCTCAGTACCATGAAATGGATACCAAACATAGGTTAATATCTGCTATTGACAAGCTAATTGGCGTTTGTATAATTATGTACAAATCTGTCTCTATATACGATAAAAGTGCAGTAATTAACAACTTTGAGCTTAAATTGCTAAAGTCTGTACTATATCCTCGACAACACTAAGCATACTCCCTTAACCAGCCTACGGGACATCCCACGAGGCGCTAGAATATCGATCACAGCGATGCGGATCGTTCCCGGTCGTACGGAGAGTGTAACGTGTCGTGTTTTAGAGCCCTGCGGGCGCTTCCTTTTCTCTACAGCAGTGAAACTAGCCTTAGACACGTCTATAAAGCTAGTTACAAAGATTGAAGTCTTAACGATTCCCAGAATTCAGTCAACAGCATAGAGAAAGATTCGACGGTATTGAAACGAACTGAAAATATATTAGTCTTCACGCAGCAAGCTCCACCGAGCACCAAGTTGTACGTTGATTTAGGCTGATTTCAGAGTCATGTGTCTAAACCGCGTCGTCCAGACGCGTGCGCTTGTAATAACACTAGATAGTAGTCGCGTTTCACAGCGCAGTTCAAACACGCCGTTTGCGAAACGCGCGCTACTAAAACTCGTTTCACAGCGGTCTGCAGGTCAAGCGCGCGCTGGTCAACGCGGCAACGGCGCGTCTCGCCGCAGTCACCCTGAAATCAACCTTAAGGGTGCCGTAGCACAATTTCGTTCTACTGGGCTGGCTTTTGGGTTTATATAATAAGATTCCATCACTTTGGTCCAAAGGCTGCGTCCTTGGAAAAAACGCCTCACAACTCGAGGTGAAGAATCGTTTAGGCTTGAGTTGCTTCACTATTCGGGCCGGCATTAAGAGCATTTTAACCTGTGGTTGGCTGTCTCGCTCGCACAATCACACATTTTTAAAGATTATTAAAAATGTGACTCATTTGAATAAAAGTGTTTCATAAACTTTTTAATACATTATATGTTAGATATTGTAGACATGTTTTTTTTTTATTTTTTATGTGTGTGACTAATTAAACGAGACATAATCTAATTAAACGAGTAGGTAAAAAAATCTCATATCAAAATTTTAAATTTTTGATGACCTTTTTCTTGAAACACACACACATAAACAATAAAAAACATGTCTACAATATCTAACATATAATTATATTGACATTTAATGAAACACTTTTCTACAAATGAGTCACATTTTTTTAATAATCTTTAAAAATGTTTGATTGTGCGAGCGAGACAGCCAACCAAAGGTGAAAAGGCTCTTAATCGTCACAGCCCGGTAAAATCGAATATACTTAATTGCAGATGAATGTTCGGGAATCACAAACCGTTCGGCTGCCGCCCATAATCATGTGGCTTGGCAACTGCCGATTTATGCCGGTCAGCTTTTGGCAACTAAGATTTATAAAAATAAACAACGGTTTGCTAACCAATTTAGTCAAAACATGTTTGTCCCTTTCCCTCTTTTCAATATTTAACATTGAAAGAACGAGACAAAATATATTCTAACTAAAATAGGTTTAGCAAACATTTATATTTTTTTATGAATAAGGGAGTTAGAATATACAAGTACTTAGTCAATGGAGATTTATTGTATGTATTAAAAACCGAATTGTGCCGATCATACCCGAAGGAACTACCCGATCGGCACAACTGTCAACGTCACAAAGAAGTCGAACGTAATGTAGGCTTTGTTGTTCAACTAATACTGCCGAACCAACAGTGTCGACCCGCTTATCTGGGAAGCAAGCCTAACACAGCAGCTAAAAGAGGTTAAAAGTTCCGTTTTGCTGGTTTGAATATTAACGTCTATACACAGCCAGCCCCCCAGCAGCCGCACCAGGGTATGGAGCCGTCGTTGACGGGAACAGTGGATAGTTTCCGGGACTTGTGGGTGCACGCTGACGCCAACGAGTTGACGGACGAACACACGCTGCTCCGCTCGTGCTCGGAGTGGGATGTCGTCATCTCCTGGAATTATATCAGTATTATTGGCAGATACCATAAGATCATTGGCAGACGAGTTTGATCATAAGTAACGCAGATCGTTGGAATAAATTTTCATTATGATCCACAGATATTTTCCGTCACGTTTGAGAATACTAAGATATTTTAAAATGGCACTGCTGGTCTGTTGAAGACTGTGTCATTGTACTCATTACTACCTTTCCTTTTGGCTTTGACGGCAAACCGAATACGGTGTCGGGTAAAAAAATGGCAGAAAAGGAAGTCCGGGATCCATGGTAATTCCGTTTCAGTCAATACACGGTAACAAATAGTGGTATCCTTTTACATTTGCTGACTAAAGGTGTTATGGTTTCTATTGAATTTTTTTAAACTGTATGTTTTTATGATGAATGTTAAATGTGGGTTCCAGTAAAAATAATATACCTACACTTATAGAATACACAGATGCGTAAAATGTCTCACGGCTACTTCGCGTTTGTAGTGTTATGTCATTTTGTATTTTTTTTTGAATTGAGTTTCTTTTTAAACCTGAGATTATACTAAAGACTATGATGGCTTTGCATACCTGATAGCTATCCCGCTTGTACCGCGGGCCAGAGCTGGAAGACGACATGGTGTTTCTCGGCCGGTGTCTGCTGCAGTGCTTGTGCTTGCCCAGCTCATGAACCTCCTCTATCAGCCTCTCATTGTCACTCTCCACATGCACCGGCAACCCATTCTTCGGGACCCCATTCTTCGGCTCCTTTTTAGTGTCTTTCTTTTTCTCTCTCTTTTTTCTTTCTCTTTTCTTAAACGTTAAGGAAAAGCGTTTCCGTTTTTTCGCTTTAGGAGAGTCTGGTCTCTTCGGAACTACTGACTTCTCTCTTTCAGATCTACTTGTATCATCATCTGGAGGAGGGACTATAATAGATTCCGAATCAGTTTTCAGGGTCAATTCTGTACGTGTTGATGAATCAGGCTCACCAGTTTTGTAAGCTACTTCTTTCTCTAAATTGGCTAGTTCCATCCTTCTTAATCTTTTTGGTAGTTTGTTCACTGTCGCGTAAATTGGTTCCTCATTTTCTCCGACGGGAGCTGATCGCGATCGGAAGAAGAAATCGAACTTTTTTGGTTTGACTGGTATTCTTCTTTCGACGAAAACAACAGTACTCGCAACTTCAGTTGTCGTTGTCATGTCTTCTCCAGTTTTCGGACTTGGGCTGCTCGGGACTGGCGTCGATTTTGGATAGTCATACGTTAATTCTATATTCTTTTCTGTGACGTATGACTTTGGAGCTTGAGTGTCATCTTCATTTTGCACAGGAGGTGGCGGTGGTGGGGGTATATTTGGTTCTCTCTTCTGGCAGCAGCATTGCCTTTGCATTATCTTTCTTGTGTTGCACATGAAGACAGAGTTCTGTTGTATGAACGTGGTTTGTATGGTCGGTGCTGATTGTACGTCGCCGAGTAAGTCCTCAACGTTACCTCCTGTGTGGAAGCGCGGGGTTTGGTATGGAGTTACAACGAAGCCTGGCGGTGGTGGGGCAGCAGTGTGATACGGCTGTGACGTCACTGATTCAAAGAACCTTGGCGTGTCTGCCGGAGCATCATGTATTAACACATCGACAGCTCGTTCGTGGCCGTTTAAGGCTGGTGTTTGTATTGTCGGGGTTGGGCGATGCATTCTTCTGAATTTCTCGGCTGTCTCAAGTTTTTTCTCTTCTTGGCACTCTTCACACTCTTCACACGTACACGGAGACTCAACGGCACTCTGTAAAATGAAATTTACATTTAAGAAGTAACATTTTGTGCCTAACGGTTTATGGTGTCAGGGGAAAGGTATAATGTCATTAGCTAAAGGCTGCGGATGATGATGGTTTATGATAGGTATACTATTCTCCATAAGAACTTAGCGTAGGCAAATTGTAGCTTAGATCTCTATCAGGTAGCAAGAAAAAAAAGAAAAGCTAGTTGTGCTATTAAGTATTGTATGTCGTATGGTTTCCAGCAGAGTAGAATAGGACCACTCCAAGTCTTCCTGTGGATGTTGTAAAAGGCGACTTGGGAAATACAAGTTAAACAAAGCTTATAAACATCAACGAGACCTCTCCAACCTGTCTGGTCAGCGTGGAGAATGGGGCCACATCCTCTGACTGCTCTGATTTAGTATGGCTCTGTTAGTGATGATATAAGTAGGTACAGAGGGTCGTGCTCCTGTAGCGAAGACTAAAAAAACCTGATGACCGATTGATGACTGTTAGTATAATGCGCAGTAAATGGTTGGACCTTAATGTACCTCTAAATCTTATGTTATGACCAATCCAATACTCATTAGATGATGTTGGTTTAGTGAATCACCGAGTGTATGGAACTGTTTAAAATAATTCTGCTCCTTGTTTTGTGTTTACGCGTTCAAATTGTGTTAATTCTAACAACATTCTGCTAACGGCTAATAATGTTTAATTTTAACATTATCAAGTGCATGTTGTTCATTAAAACCAATTAAATGAACGATGTTGCTAAGAAAAACAGGTGTGAATACTTAAAGATTTTTAATTAGGTTTTATAGGTCATTGATGTAAGCCGCCGGCCGTTTGAGAAACAAATTTTTTATTCAACAATTATTAATTCTCCTTTATTTATATTTAAGAGCTGTGCTCTTGTCGGTGGAGTGCTTTCTACTCTTATCGAGCCCGCGACACACTCGAGTACTAGAATCAAGTCAGCTAGACTTGAGTCCGTCAGACTCGAGTACTGGAATCGAGTCCGTCAGCCTTGAGTCTGTTAGACTCGAGTAGGTACGGGTCCAGGTCCAGCGACCCATGATGTTTAGCTGCGAACTTGTGTAAATTTGTTTCACACTTGACGAAAATCTTGCCAAAATTTAACGAGCAACCTCGCCGGTCCTGCGGCGACTGGACATCTGCTCTCCAGAAATAATGCCACGTCATCTCAAGACTTTCAGCTGACGTCAGAGATTTTATTCTGCCATAAAATAATATTTTATATCGATAATGTTCGAATTTTGTTTATGGCGTGTCGGTTAATTTTTTAATTTTGTCGGTTCAGTTAGATGGTTGTTATTGCACGCGGTTTTGCTTGATGACTTTTCAATGTTCGATGGTACGATCAAAGGGCGGTGCTTTTTATGCGTAGCATCTGGTTTCATAAAGGTATAAGATTTTACAAGTTTTAGGTAGGCTCTAACAAAATATACTGTTACTATTTTAAAACGGAATTCATTCCATCGTGAACAACTTTTGCTATATAACATATACCTACAATATGCAACAAAAACCCTGTCCGATCCTTGTAGGCGCGTCAATATGATCAACTTTTTCTATGAGGCCAATGCTTGAAACTCGATGAAAAATATCTACATTTTCATACGAAGTGCCGGGCTGGCCGAACACTTTTGTATGAAAATGTCGATTTTTCTTCGAGTTTTAAGCATTGGTCCCATAGGTAAAGTTGTTCCTATTGACGGTCTAAGTTGCTTCTACAAGGATCGGACAGGGTTTTTGTTACATATTGTATATTGAAATATGAAAAATAATTTTTATCCTTCCATGCAACTTGACTGGTCAGCTGATCGGTGTTTGTAAGGAAAGTAAAACAATTGGACAAAAGCAAAATTTGTTCAGTATCATGGACTGAATTCTCTCTTGAAATAAGTAGTTTCGGTATGCTTTTTAGACGTTATATAAAATTGGTGAACAAAACCAAGTAGGCAGTTTTTTCTTCGTGACAAACCAACTGCAAAGCACAACGGATTTGATTTTAGATGTTTGGTTTAGTTTCCATGTTTGTCTACAGATCTTAAAAAAATATGAGATTTTTATCTCTTTTATTTGCATCACTGCTGGAGAAAGGCGTCCCCTTTATTCTGATAAAAATTCACAAACCCAAAATCTTCGTCCATCACTTCTCATATTTTTTTTTTTGAAAAAATGTTCCATGACTGTTACTCAACATTTTAAAATATAAAAAATCAGATCTATCCATTTTCTAAATAATAACATGTTACTAGGTATATTATTAGCTTCTTATATGATGTTCAAAACCAAAGGTTTATAAGCATTTAATTTAGAAAAAAAGAAAATTGATAACAAATATTTTTTATAGTCAAACAACTTTTTATAGGTGCCAATTAATATTAAAATCAATCATACTAAAAACTTAATTGAAATCTTCAAACAAACAAAATAAATAAAAAAGACTTGCAAATAAAAAAACGTCGTGCAGATCATTGCCCTAAATGATTTTAATTTAACAATACATTCTAACCAAAAGAAAATTCCTATAAAAATTTACAAATACACTAAAAGAAAATCTAGTCACACATTGCCACAATGCTTTCAATAAAGCTTACCTAACTGTCGCCGTGTCATTCCGAAAACATTTCCGGAAAATTCCTCCTTAACCCTCCCACACATCACAAATCCCGCACTTCCATATCAAAAATACTATTTAACCCTCAAAAAACTGGACAATTATTAAAAAATCACGTTAAAAACCACATGTCACATTTCGTTCCGTGTTTTCAGAAAGCTGTGCTGCGCGCGCGCTGTCCCGACTGAGATTATTTATAAATACATTAGGTGTTACAATATTTTCAACGATTTGCCCGCCCTTGACTCACATACTCAAAATCGCCATAACCCAAATCGTTGTACCCCATTTCGATGGCTTATAAAGCTGATACTTGTATGTTCTGATCTATTTTTGACGCGGAAGTCGACGCTTGATTCATGGATTGCGCATGCTTTTTCTTTCTTTTGATTTGGCAATCTCCAGAGGCCCATAGTTTGAATTTTCCCGCACTTATTTTAGAAACTACTTACATAAGTGATTAGTTATTATGTTTTTTACCTCTTACAAGAGTGTCAGAGCTTAGACAAGATAGCCAGAAATAATTTTTCAAAACTTAAAACCGACTTCAACCTCAAACGTCGCAACCGATTTCAGGTAGTCCCCTGACAAGTAGTTATATACCCTTTCAAACCAGAAAAGAATTTTCCAAATTGGTCCAGACGTTTTAGAGTAATCGGAGAACATACATAAAAATAAACCGGCCATGTGCGAGTTCAACTCGCGTGGAGAGGGTTCCGTACAATGCATTCACATGGTTTATTGAGTTTAACACTTTATTGTCAATTGATAGATTTCTTATAGGTTTTCTTGTAATCTACATGTAATGAACTATCTATATTTTGTATTAATTTCTAGTTGAATGGACCGACACCTATAACTATATCTAGATTAGAAAAGTGTTGTAACTCTATTACAAAACTTTGAGAGCGTTGTAAAGAAGCAGAATATAAGGCTTTCAGACGAGAAAGTATTTTTTACCGGTGCGAAAAAAGATAGTCTCACAACCTGATGTCTATCCGCCTTGGGAATAAACGGGACGTTAACTTTCTGTAGGAATTTAGTTTTTGCACGAGATGTTTGTGCTTAGTGTTTATTTATTTAAAAACTTTATTGAGCCAAGAGCTGCAATGGTGGACTTAATGCTAAACCATTATCTCCCTGTCAACTTATATATTATCATATTATATATTTTACGACTTCCACAGGCAGACAACTGTGAAAACTATATCTGATTTAACAAACATATAGATGGACAGACAGAGGAACAAAAAATTGTTTTGATTCTATTTTTTTCAAGTTGTTTATTTATTTTTTAAACCTTATTTTTTATTATTTTTCTTTATAGCACACAAATTACTTTTAAAATTATTTTTATCGACCCTTTAACCAAAAATGTTAATAATACATGAATTAGCAAGGAGTGATGCCAGCTAAAGAAAAATAACCTGCTAACTTAAAAATATAAATTTGAGTACAAAAGTACCTTTCTTCAATGTATATTTGAGGAACATTCTACCAAACATCCTGTACGAAAACATGGATAGAAATAGCTAACATGCTCATTGATTCCTATTACTTTGTGCGTTTCCGCCACCAGCTAGTTAGGCTAAACAGCAGTGGCGTAGCGTTGCTTGCAGAGGCCCCGTATAAAAATTTGTTTGGGGGCCCTTAGGAAGGGTAAAGATTACTCACAAAAGAACAAAAAATGTTTGCATAAAATTAAAAGAAATATTTATTCATCATAACTATCTATCTGTCGCTTTTTCCAAAATTTTGAAAATTCCCAACTTTCTCCGTTGAAATGAATGACTTAAACGGGGAAATCCCGCAGCCCGCGATAACCAATGTAGGGTGTTGCCAACTTTTGAACGCACGCTTTACTCGGGAAAAAAATAAATTGCTTTTTTTGACTTCTGTCATTTCAGAAATAAATAAAAAATTGGGAAGTTTTTATTAAATTTTGCTTACGCTTAATATTCATGTTTGGAAAACCGCAGTCACACGTTGTCAAAGTGCTACGGTAGGTAGGTATATGTAACGTGTGACTACGCCTTTCCAAACATGAAAATTTATCTCTACATAGTGAATATTGCATACTATTACTTCAGAATATTAATATTAATACTTCAGAATAGTATTGTATGACATTATTGTCAATTTACAACGAAGGCATCTTGGTAGAGTCTACTGTGTCCATTTATATATATTCAAAATGTACAAGTAAAGCGCTTTCAAATGATACCAAACACGGCATATTTATCTTAACTTTATTTTTTTACTCTGTATGTTTTGTCCGCTAGAGGGCGCCACATAAAATTTTGTGAAACCCCATATAGCCTATAACTAGCGGACAATTAAGACGCTTCCAATGATATGTCATTTGTCAAATTCTGATAAGTAGTTTAGAAGTTACGAGGGAACAGATAAACATACATACATACATACATAGCCTGTCAAAATCATAACCCTCCTTTTGCTTTGCCGTAGTCGGGTAAAAATAAGAAAAACTTTTTTTTCATATAGTCACTATAGGAAGTAAACGTTAATTTAATAAAAAAAAGAATCTCATATGTACCTAGTGTTACATATACGTACGTATATGTAACACTAGGTAATACATACGTAGCCTTACATAATATGTCAATATTTTCATATTTTTCTTTGTTTATTTTATTAAATACAGTCGTAGAAAAACTATTGTATGCAATGTTGTTTAAGTACGCAAAAATGCTCGATGGCGTCTTGGACCTGCGAACGTGAGGAATGCGAACCTGCACCACTCGCATTTTTTGACACGTCTTATACAAAGCATAAAATACTGTTATGCCTGTTCTACCATCAACTTGTACTTAATTTCGTGTGGTGCCCAAATACATAAATTGCTTTCTAGGTGGCTTCTCACTAGCGCTTTATATATTGCTCTCACTGTATTGCGATTCGTAAATTCTCGAGTCTGGCGCATGACGAACCCTAAATTCCTTGCAAGATTTCACGATATGTTCCCGAAAATTTAGATCACTAGTGAAGTGAACACCAAGACCTTTTGTTTCCCTTACTCTCTGCAGCAGTTAGTCGTTTATGTGATAATAACATCGATGAAATATCAATATTAAATGCCTTTTAACCGCCGTTGCCAAAGAGGGTGTTATTTATAAGTTTAAAGCTAACGTCTGACTGTCTGTTGACCGGTTTCGATACGGTGTTTTTTTACTGTTAAAAGAAAAACTTAGCTATGTTTGATAAAAATCTTCAGCCGTTTAAAAGTCATTGGGGGTTAAAGCTTGAAAGATAGGGTTTTTCCCTTAAAAATAATAGATGCTGTAACGTATATAAAATCGTATCGGTAGTTCCGCTACTAATCGCTAGATGGAGTTCTTGACATTCGGAGGTTTTAATTTGCCTCGCGAATAAACTTGTTTAGTAATGGTGTTCCATTGCTAATGCATTACAGTGTTGGCCACTACCACACTTGACAAAAACAAACAATGTAAATGATATGATTATGATACTAGCCATGGATTTAAGAAGTGGTCTATGATATTACCTTATTTCCCTCCTGTTCTCCCTCCTCCGGCACCACACTCAGGTCGTGGAAGGCCACCGCCTTCACCGACCCATCAGCACTTGCGCATTCGGGACATGCACTGCACACAGACGCGCTGTCCTGCCAACCGAAAATGTGACTTATTCTGTGGACATTACAATACAATAGTATATAAATAAATAAATATATACGGACAAATCACACAAATTGAGCTAGCCCTAAAGTAAGTTTTCTTTTTTTCATTATCCCCTGACATTATCAGGGACCTAACTGGTTCGGTTCTCGGTACCTGAATGGCTATCAGTATTCATAGGAACAGAAACCAGAAATAATATACAATACAATACAATACAAATACAAATACAAATCAACTTTATTGCACCATAATAGACACACAAAAATTACAAAACAACAAGAAACAATATAGGCACAAAGGCTTATCGCTATAAATGCAATCTCTTCCAGCCAACCTTTGGGTGGAGGAAAAATTTATTTGAAACAAGGTGGGCGCAGTACTAATTCTATTTTACCTACTTACATATGAATATATACCTAAATACATATACACACATATATAATACATAATAAATATATATATACATAAGCATAAATAATACATACTTATATGATACATAAAAATAATAGACAGGTGGTTTAACGTATTTGCCTTGTCATTGCCACCAAATTTAGTTGAAGCAGAAAAATGACTGTTAAGGAGATTAATATCGAAATTCTTGGAAGTATGTACTAACATTGGTTTTACCAACTCCAAGTGACTTTTGAAATTTCCATACTCTGGCTGGATCGCCATTCTCAACGGATTGGTGAATATGGCGGCGTCGTGCATCTCTACACTTCCTATTGCTATTACCTATTGCGTGCCTCAATATATTTCTCTCTATATCTATCTGGGTCAGATTTACCTTTATTAGGGGTCGCATAAAATTTGAAGTTTAATAAACATATCGTATAATTGTAAATCTACGTGTGGTTTTCGGCAGAGTAGAATAAATAAATAAATAAATATATAGGGACAAATACATTGATGGAGCTAGCCCCAAAGTAAGTTCGAAACTTGTGTTATGGGATACTCGTATGGGATCTTAACGATACTATATTTTATAACATATACATATATAGATATACATCCAAGACCCAGGACCATTCGAAAAAGACCATTTTCCAACTTGCCCTGACCGGGGATCGAACCCGGGACTTCTGGGTGGCGGACTAGCATGGTGACCACTACGCCACGGAGGTCGTCAAAAAAGAAGGAATAATAGGATCACTCGAAGTCTTCCCGTTGAAGTCGTAGAAGGCAACTTAGGGTTGGGCATCCTGTCAGTATTTTTCTATGCCTTTTATGTCGCTCATTACCGTTATTCGCTAGTGCGAGAGAGAGCGACGGAACGCAGAAGCATTCACACGACACATTTGTTTACTTTGTTGTGACGTCACAAGGGGAACAACCAATCACAGAGTGTTTATTATAATGTGACTAAATATAAAAAAAAAATCATTTGCGTTTTTCACAGAAAATAAACATTATTTATTGTGTTTTTTAAATAAAATACGCTTTATTAAGCTGCGTTTGAATAGGATGACATTTTGTAATATATTTTTAATATAGTCAAATTGTCTATTCCACAGCGTTCCGACACTCTCTCTCGCTCTAGCGAATGACGATTCCGAGCGACAGAAAAGGATAGCAGCATAGAAAATAATGTAGCCCAACCCTTAGGAAATACAATCTAAACAAAGCTCATCAACATCAATGAGACCTCTCGAACCCGTCTGACCAGCGTGGAGACTGTAGGCCAAATCCTTTGGCTACTCTGGCCAAGTTAGCTCTGGTAGTATAGAGAGGGTCGTACGCGTGCAGTGGAAACTAAAAAAACCTAATGGTGATGATAGTCAGTAAAAGAGCCAAGCTCTTACTGTCGCTTGGCGCTTTTGCTTAAAGCTTGTGATTCTTCTTCATCCTAGCGGGGTCCCGGTTGCATCCTGATCGTCGACCATTATTTGACGACCTCCGTGGCAAAGTCACGGCATTAGTTTGAGGTTAGCTCAATCAGTACAAATTGTTATATCTAAATAAACCTCAGCTGTGCTGCTTCGTAGCCTGGGGTGCGCTTTCCCGCTTCTTTTTCTCCAAATATGCAGTCAATGGTCATCCAAGGATGCAAAAGACCTTGCAAAGTGGAGAAGAAATAGACGAAGCCGTTTAAATGGTTTGGTTTAATTTTACGACGGGCCGCCTGACGTCAACCCTCTTTAGGAATGCATTTGTGCGAAATGTTTAACAACCAGCCGCCTGACGTTAAAAGTCGTTGGGAATGTAGATATTTATGTTTTTTTCCTTTAGTCGCCTCTTATGACATCCACAGGAAGAGATGGAATGGACCTATTCTACGCCGGAAGCCAAACGGGTTGACAATGCTGACGAGTCTAACCTTCAAATTTATAAAATATTACAAGCGTTTACTAAACCTATTTTAGATAAAACATGTTTTGTCCCTTTTCCTCTTTTTAATATTTAACATAGTGAAAACGAGACAAAACATATTTTAACTAAAAGAGGTTTAGCTAACGTTTGTAATTTTTTATGAATAAGGGGGTATGAGTATAAGTCTGTAACGTACGTTCGAGTGCTCGGGCGAAGACCTGCGCTCGCGCAGCATGCTTTCCAGCCGGTCGTACTCAACTCTCTCGCTTTAACTGCTGCATTGAAGGACAATCAAAAGCGTAACAGGACTGACACGTGGTCAGATAACATAAGCAAGTATTCAAGCTGGATGAAGGCCGCTTCTACTAGGTCTTTTAGAAAATCCCTGGAGATGCCTAGACTTTCCCCAAAGATTCTGCAGCATTCTTCAGCAGTAAACTTCCTGTACTAAAATGATGGTACGAATCTATAAGTCCGTAACCTACGTCCGAGTGCTCAGGCGACGACCTGCGCTCGCGCAGCATGCTGTCCAGCCGGTCGTACTCGTATCTCAGCGCTAATATCTCTCGCTTCAACTGATCGTTCTCTCGCTTCAATTTTTTGATGTCCGATTGACCTGCGGAAAGGATATCAAATAATCAATACAGTGCTAGGTAATAATAAAATAAATAGAAGTAGCTACAAATTACATAGATTGAGCTAGTTTCTAAGTAAGATGTATTTCAAAATTTATATAATGGACACTCAAGGTAAGTTCAACTCCTTTATTTATTTATTTTATTATTTAATCTTTACTGTTCATCATCAAATACAAATTGTACAGAACAATAGGCAAACTTAACCCTAAAAGCATCATCTACGAGTCAACCTTTGGGTTATCCAAATAGTCTAAATGTGGGTTGCAAGACAAAAGTAAAGCGCATTAAAAAAAACTTACTCGTACTACTTTACGCGTTTAAAAAATATACCTATGTTGAAAATCGATAAAAATATTTCGCCTTCCCATACAAAATCCATTTAGCTGATCGCAGATTTGTATGGAGAAGGCGATATTTTTCGTTGTGTTTATGGAAACTAGTTAGTATCATGGACTGATCTTTCTCAAAAAAGGCTGATGGTTAAAACACAGTTTATATTTATACGTAACTAATCGCAGAAACTAACATATCGAGATGTAGGATATGTCAGCGCCATCTTGTATGCTTTTTGTGAACTATTTCCATGACTTCATTATTGCCTTAGTAGTTTTTGTATAGTGGCGTAGAGGTCGTTGCAAAAGCGATATAATAGGCAATGGGGAACAAAAAGTATAGAGTTACCTCGTTCGACTTCTGCGTTGATGTTGATGGTGCGCAGACGTAGCTCTTCGTTCTCGTAGAGCATGCCCCGCGAGGACTTGCGGTCCAACCTGAAAAACGGTTGAGGGTTTTTATTATAAAATGTACCGTGTAGTTTCCTGCCTAGTTATGTATTAGGGCATTGTATGGAACCCTCTCCACGTGATTACAACCCGCACTTGACCGGTTTTTATTTTATCTATCTAAATATATCTAAATATATATAACTCAAAGGTGACTGACTGACTGACATAGTGATCTATCAACGCACAGCCCAAACCACTGGACGGATCGGGTTGAAATTTGGCATGCAGGTAGATGTTATGACGTAGTCATCTGCTAAGAAAGGATTTTGATCAACTCTACCCCCACGGGGATAAAATACGGGATGAAAGTTTGTATGAAACTTTGCCAATTTTAAACCGATTGGGCTGAGACTTTGCATGCATAAAGCTACTATGACGTAGGCATCCCCTAAGAAAGGATTTTGATAAATTACACCCTTACGCGAGTGAAGCCGCGGGCAAAAGCTAGTTATTAATATAAAAGTTCTGAAGTCCAGACTAGGAAGAATTAAGTATTGTTGATAAAAACTTACTTTCGGTTGGGTTTGACGTTGACATCTTTCCTGCGCGTGCGCAGCATGCTGGCGCCCGTCATCCCCGACATGGTGGCCACTCGCCATGCGTCGAACAACACCTGGAATTAAACAATATTATATCAATAAAAAAAAAACTTAATAAATACTCTAGTAAATATTGTTTAACATAAAGCACTATAACCTAAGACTAGTGTTTCGAGCGCGACTTTTCGTGCCGTGTTTGAGGTAGGCTAAATAACATCCAGTTGAGAAAATAAATAAAAACTGAAGCCAGCAAAGGAAACATCAAAAAATAGATGGGCAGCCGTCTCGGACCTAAAATATAATTTGAATGTCGAGTTTCACAGGATGCTGCTTTACATACAAAATTTCAATGTATATTGTATGTATGTAGTATGTTTGTTTAGATGAAATCTTGCAACTCAATTTTCAACCAGTTGTTCTGAATTCTGAGCTGAATGAGTGATACATTTTGACGTTTTGACTTTAATAAAACAACATAACCTCATTAAGTAGGAGTTGTTTGATTTGTTTTGACGAGCACTTCATGGTAAACGATGCTTAGGGTTTGAACATGGAGATGGAAGGTGGTCGATGGAACTCAGTAATAAAACGACGAAACTCCATCGAGGGCTTATTTAAAAAATTTTTCGTAATAAGCGCTTGTACTAAAAGTTTTTGTTCTTTTCAAAAAACTTTATAAGTCTAGTTTACGCATTTAAAAGGCATTACATTTTTGAAGTTTATTGAAACTTTAATAATTCAATAAATATATAGCTAAAGCTATAATATAATGCCTTACTTTACCAACTATTATAATAGAGATAGATATAGAATAGAGAAAACAAATTAGGCACTTAAACCCTTTTTACTCTGAACTACAGAACAGATGCACGGAAACGGTCATACATAACTCCTTGAAAGCCTAGAAACCCCGCATTGACTAGGTAATTAGCAAAGGTCGGAATTAGGTATAGTTATTTATGTACTTGTATCGAAAAGTTAATATTAATATGGTTCTTCTCGGGATTTCTAATGGACAATCTCATGTGGTCAACAATATTACAAATAAATAATAATGTAAACCTCAGAGATAGATAAGACAAATAAAACAAAGATAATTAACATAATATTTTTGTTAGTTTTTACATTTGTATTTTATTAGTATTATATATTGGCAACGTCGCGCGTGCAGTAGATTGAGTTGTGTAAAAGTAAATAACTATTTTATTTAACAAATCACGGGATTTTTCTGCTCTTGAAAATTAATCTCGGGATTCGAGGCCTATCCACTTCATTTTTCGCTGTCAGTGTAAGTACTTACATAAATAAGTACCTAATTCCGACCTCTGGTAATTAGATATTATGTGTCATCTAACACTACCTCTATCTATTTAGATTTACCGCCAGCTAGAGATCAGCTCTCTACTCCACTTGTTTGTGTTTGTGTGTAAGTGGCCAACACTGGTGTCAGATTTCTCAGGCTGCCTAAAGGCCTCCAACATAGCTTAACGACTGCCATATAATGACAACAGCCGGGACCGACGGCTTATACGTGTTTTACGCAGCACGGAGGAGCTCGAGAAATTTTTATAGTAGTTGTGGTACCCATCCAAGTGCAGACCACGCCCGGTGTCGCTTTACTTGCGAAAGCTCAATGCACCGAGCTGCTCTATTCCACTCAAACGCTTAGACCGTATGCCTGTTTCACTACTTATATAAAAAAGAGTACCTACCCATAAAATTCTAGAAACTAAGTAACACTTACTTAATTTACTTCAAACTTTTGCAACTTCGAAACTCGCGTTATAACTTGGTAAAAACATTACATATTACTTTGGTAACACGGTTAACTAGTGGTGTGCCTTCGGACGCTACCTCTAATTAGATTTCCCGCAGCTAAGCCGAGAGGTTCGGCTCTCGACTTCACTCATGCGCCCTGCAGAGCTGACTGGACGAGTTTGTACAGTCAGCTTCATAAATAAAGTAGAAATCAAAAAAATATCTACGTTAACTGAAACTTTACTTAAAAAATATCTAATTTAACTGAAAATTTTAACCCCAGGACGCGCGAAATCAGTTCGAGAATACAATTATGTAATACTTTAAATACAGTAAAAATTGCATCACACGCAATTCCTTATTCCAGCTAATTAGATTAAAAAATTGAGATAGATATTTTATAAACTCACTGACTGGTAGAGAATGCATAATAAGTCCACTGTTTGTACCATTATGGTCAATAAAGATTTAATAAATAAATAAAAATTAAGAATTCATCTTGTTTGGGCGTACCATCGAGGTGAGGATTAGGACCTCATTTTACCGAGTCTGTTGTTTCAGGGGCCTTATGGAATCAACAACACTGCTCCAAGTTGGGCCGTAGCTGTAGGAACTAGGAAAGGCAGGTCTACAGCTTATTAATAGTAATAGAAATCATCTACATAGCCAACTAAATTTAGTGGAATCTAACAAGAACACGAAGAATTCGCTATGTTCCAACAACTTGTATATACTCTTTACTAAACGTTAGACGTTTAGAAAAAAAAATCAGATATGAAAAAACAAACATTTTCTATAGGATTTGCATAAAACAAAGATTTAGAATATACAAGTAGTGTAGATTTGCCACCGAGCGTCCAGGGGTAAGAGATAGACATATTAATGATACTACGTATATTTTTTTAATGGTCGGGTTATAGGCACACTTCAATTGTATGCAATTTGAAGTGTGCCTACAACCCGACCATGAAAAAATGTTCGGTCGGTGACAGAGACAAAACACGGCACTCTTTTCTTTTTCTTCTTTTAGAAATCTCAATAAGACTATCTCGCTCTATCAAAGCGTGTCAGGCCCTTTGCAAGAAATATACTTAGGTCAATGACGTTACAGTTTTTTTAGTCAAATAGCGCTCTTATTGTCAGTTTTTCTGCAATAATAAATCTAAAATCACGTTAAAATGGACATGATCAATGACAAGTCATATCATTTTGAGACGTTGTATTTTCTTTGTATTTGTGATGCTTTTCAGTGTAGTTAGTCTGAAACAGCTCTGGACAGAGAGCTCAGAGACAAGTGGAAGAAAATGGGAGATAGCCTTTGCCCATAGTGGAGCGGCTCTAACTAACTCCTATTTTTATTAATTTACCAATGTATGTACACGGAGAATGTTTACAGAGAATAAATAAAAGTTGTACAAAGGCACTACTTATCTCTAAAGAGATATCTTCTGGGAGAAGAGAAGTTTTCTGTAAAAGAGGCATACAGGCGTGTTCTTACACAGTATAAACGAAGAAGGAAATTAAAATTGCATAAAACTACATAAACTACAAATAAACATACATATACATATATTACACATAGAAATATAATTCTAAATTACAATTTAGATTATCAATTTTTATTTGATGCATTTCTTTTTCTTTTTAGGCTTAATTACTATAGGTAGTTTATAAATAATTATTGTAATTTTTCTGTTGTAAATAAATCACTAAAATTAGTAATAAATTATTAATTAAACAAATTCGAAATCGAAAAAAAACCGTGTCACATTTAGATTATTCCAATAAGTAATGACCTTTTACTCGTTTTTATCGTAAATGAGTAACTGCATAGCACAGCAGTAACTCCTAATTATATTTTTTTCTAGATACAACGTGGAAGGTACATACTTGTAATAACTCAAACCATGGGCTATAAAAGATCACTTTTAGTATAAAGTCATTAAAATAAAGTCGGAAGAAGAAACAGAAATCAGTATTTCCATACAAAAGTGTGCCGCCACTCGGGCAATTTGTGTGGGAAAGTCGATGTTTTTATTTGTTTTTTGACTGTTATTTATTTTTTATATCATATACTATAGTAATCTAGTATAGCCCGTGGTTCGATTTATTACAGGTATGTCAGTCGCCTAGGAATTTCCTAGGCTATATTCCCCAAGCCGACTGTACTACAGGCAATTTTAATATGTCATTGTGATCCATCTTTGGCGTCGGCTTCCGTATAGTTATGGGGATTTGATTGCGATCTCGCGATATTGAATGCTAAGCATATTTTTATTACATCACGCTGTACTATGGGATGTCCAACACCAGCGCAGAAGAAGACTCTAACTCAACGTAGGAAGGTTGGTTTTAACTAGGATGGCCCAACTACTCGTATTTGATTAACTGTCCAGCCAGCATACTAGTGTTGCTAGGCTGAGGTATAATTGCTTACATTATCTATGACGACCTCTGTGGCCAAGTGGTCATCATGCCACGCTGTCACACCGGAAGTCCCAGGTTTGCTCCCCGGTCAGATCAAGATGGAAAATAATCTTTTGTCGATTGACCTGGGTCTTGGATGTTTATCTATATATGTATTTGTTATAATATAGTATCGTTGAGTTAGTATCCTATATCACAAGTCTTGAAATAACTGTGGGGCTAGCTCATTCTGTGTGATTTGTCCGTATATAATTATTTATTTATTCATAAATATAAGTATTATGCTTATAGTTATTGTATGTTTGTAGGTATGTGTAATGCATATAGTGTATTTAATTAGTTACATTAAGTACAGTCAGCCAAAGAGATACCTGACCAGGCCCTCTATCAATATCTTGAATGTTCTCTTAAACTGAAAATACTATTAACAAGAAAATATATATTCAAAAAGACCTCATCAAAATCTTTCTGAATATACGATATAAGGACCTGGTTAGGTATCTATTTTCATGTTAATATTATTTTGAGTTCGAGAGAAAATTCAAGATTAAGATAAAGGACCTGGTTAGGTATCTATTTTGCTGACTGTACATGTTAATCTTTAAGCGCCTTTCATAGATTAATTAATTTCTGTTTTTCTTAAGGCTGACTGGTAGTTCCACCTTAATTTGTATCATTGTGCTCAATAATGATTTAAATAAATAAATAAATTTAGAAAACTTTTTTAGGATAAAATGGCAAACCTATGTCAGTAGTTCCCAAAGAAATTTTATCAATCGGTTGTGTAGTTGCCGTCGGACCACCTGTACCATTGGGTATTACAGTACCACTGATGGTACAAATGATACTGATTTATATATAAGTTTTGGTGTTGTAGGTAGTCGGTTTTTAGTATTGAAAAATTATTACCTACTTCATTTTATGTGTGCAGCTAACCAAAGTCGTTTAAATCTGGGGGTCTGGCTTTTTATACTATTTACTAGCCTATTACCTGACCGACTTATAACTCTAAAACGTGGTCCCTTCCTATGTGGGTGTCATAAGAAGGCTCAAGGTAGCTCAACGCACTATGGAGAGGACTATGCTCGGTGTTTCTCTACATGATCGAATGAGAAATGAGGAAATTCGTTTGAGAACAAAAGTCACTGACCTAGCCCAGCGGATTAGCTCATTGAAGTGGCAGTGGGCGGGACACATAGCGCGATGAACCGATGGCCGATGGGGCAAAAAGGTTCTCGAATGGCGACCACGTACTGGCAAGCGAAGCGTAGGAGACAAGGTCACTGGAAAGTGCTGGATGCAGGCCGCTCTTCATCGGTTATTTTGGAAATATTGGGAGAGGCCTATGTCCAGCAGTGGACGTTATGCGGCTGAAATGATGATGATGATGATGATGAGTGTATATTCCCTTCGTAAAGAAACTGGTAAATACAAATGAAATATTAATGATAGTGACTGTACCTCCGCAGCCAACGAGCAAAGTTCCTGATAAAACCGGAAAATATTTTTAACCCCGGGGCAAAGGTTTTCAACCTTTAAAACTATTTCATATTAAGGAAGATAACTGAATTTTCCGGGGTCCAGTGCTGCCCCTATTTTAAATAAATCATTTAATAGGAGCCGAAGACATGATTTAAAATTTTGTCTTGACCAGGCACTAGACAACCCTTCAAACTATTTTATGAACTACTGTTTACAGTATAAAGTGAAAAGGTGAAGCTTTTCTACGCACAATTGCGAAAAACGGCCACTTTTGGCGTATGTGGGTAGAAAAGCTTCATTTTGATCTTGATTTAATTCATATGGGGGCAGCACTGGACCTCGGAAAATTCAGGTAGCCCCTTAAGTTATGATGTTAGGAGGATAAGGGAGATATAATAACGCAACTAATAATTGGAGAAAATTCCTGTGAGGTAGTTGTAAGTGGAAAGAAATAAAAAAACTAATATTCAATGGAAATACTACTACTATTTTATTGATGATACATCTTTTTTTGTTAGTCGCTAGTACTTTTTAACTAACTAGTTTATTTGCCAGGAAAATTTGAAAAAGAAAACCGACCTACAAGCTTTCAACCGCAATCACTTTTAAACGGCTGAAACGATTTTCATTAAAAGACCGATTTCTTAATCTACAAATTTAACCCTTTCCTTTGATACTCCACTCAGGCATATTTGCATACTTTGGGTTGCTCGCCCTCATTTTCAACCCCATAACTTTTAAATTGCTGAACCGATTTCATCAAACATAGCTAAGAACCAGTTCGATCACGCCACCTTAAAACAAAAAAAACCCTATCATATCGGCCCATTCGTTTAGGCGCTATTGTAATACAGACAGATACGCAGACACAGACACATAAACATGACAAACTTAGAACACCCACCCCTCTTGTTCGTCGGGGATTAAAATAATATTAATGGGGTAACTTTTCTGTTCATAAAAGTTTAGCTGAGTGTGTTGAGCTTAGATTTAGAAGTTTCTAGGTCTATCTATGGTAGTGAGAGAGGCCGTGGTGATAAAATAGAGATAGGTATTTTAAGGTGGTTTGGGCAAGTAAAAAGGATGGATAAGAAGAGATAAACAAATATAAGAGGATGTTTTTTTTTAAATTATTTATTTACTTATACGAAAAAATGAAAATGTATGAGGTATGCTTTATATTGCAAATGTTATATACGATTTTTTTGTATTATTTCTGCTAAACAGATGTCTGTTGGGACAAAAAATCTGGTTAGCACGGGCAGGACAACACTGACTAAATAATACAGTGCAGAAATTATACAGTCTATTTTCAATACCTACCTACAGGGTGACTTTTTAACCACCAGCCAAACATTTGGAGAAAGTTCTGTTCCTAAAATAAACTAGCAAAATACGAAAAATGTTCGGCTTCCCCATACAAATCAGCGCTGGAGCAAACAGATTTTGTATGGGAGGACAAAAATTTTCTACTGATTTTTAATAACTTTTACTATAGACAGTAGTTTAGTGTTCGTACTCGAAAAAATTTACTAGCGGGAAAAAATTCCATCCCGTATAGAGCTAGGTACCAGTTTTAGAACCACTGCCCGAGACGATCAAGGGATGAAAATAGATAAACTTCAATGTTTATGTTAGACCTAGCACCCTAGCAACCGTTTGTAATAGACCAGAGTGCTCTATTTCGGAAGTCCCTACTTTTGGCTACATTTTCAGGGAAAAAAATATGTCTGACCTAGCACTCGTTTGTAATAGACTAGAGTGCTCAGCTATTTCGGAAGTTTTTACTTATGGCGTAAAGATTTAAAAAAAGAAATATACTCAGAGTCAAAAAAAATGTACTCAGAGGTGGATAAAAGTAGTTATTTTAAAAACTCTAGAACTGGTTACTCATGTTTTTTTCTTCTGCAATCAACTGCTTCTCTTCCTGCGCAGATGGTAGAAGCCGATGGAGGGACTTCATCGATCATTTTAATAGGCGACGCAGCTAGCAACCCATCACTATTTTGATTTCTTTTTTCACCTTCTAGCCAACAATCATGCTAAAAGTGGCTTTTGAGTATTGCGGCCCTAGGGCTCTGGCTGTGTAGAGCCGTTAGGCCTGTCTGCTGAAAACCAAAGTTTTATCTGACCCGTTAGGGATAAAGATGTGATAGTATGTATGTATGTATTTAGGAATAATAATCTTGAAGAAACCATCATAAAATACAATATTAAGTTAACTAGAATGGAGAAGATAATGGTAAACCCGACTCTTGGTCTTCAATGTAGAAGAAGACTCTTGATTCTGTCTTCTCCCGAAGAGACATTGACGTGTGTGTAAGATACCAACATTGCTGTCAGATTTTTCAGGCCGCCTATAGGTATCTGACAATTCTGACAAAGCTTGACGACTGCCATGTCCTACTGTGAAAGGGCAAAGGCCATACAATGAAGAAACACGGGACCCACGGCTTATATTTGCTAACAAGGAGGAGATCGAGTTTTTTTTTAGGTCACGTGTGGTCACCGATTCAAGTGCAGACCACGTCCGGTGTCGTTTCACTAGCGAAAGCGTTAGTAATGTGCACCCCCGCCGGGCCACCGAGCTCCTCAAATATGACGTGAAATTGAAAAGAAAAATGTGAAGTTCAACTTTTTTTTGCTAAAGAATATGTAAATACAAGTACAAGCTCGCTGATCCTTACGTACATACTCGTAATGTTTATTTTTAGCCACTTCGTGACATCGCATAATACTATAATGCAATAAAGGGTCAACAGGGACACCACGCTACGAATTTAAATAGGACATTTTAAGACGGCCGTCGGAAGAAGCGGGTGATCGAAAAAAATATTCTTTGTGATCATTGTTAGTTACATAAAATAATAATTCCTGTCACGCAGGTATGGAAAAAGTTATAAATCTTAAAATTTACCTGCCACTTCTCTTTTTGACCGACTTCAAAAAAGGTGAGGTTACCAATTCGAATGAATATATGTTTTTTTCTATGTTCCCCGATTACTGGAAGACTCCTGGACCGATTTCGAAAACTCTTTTTTTGTTTGAAAGGTCATTGAATATTTGTCAAATGGTAACGTAGAAGTAGTTTATCGAAATTATTGTGTAGATGGTTTTGAAGTCGGATTTTATTAGCTTTGAAAAATAATCTTATTTTAAGCTCTTCTCTGCGGAAAAGGCGAAAATGGCAATCATGTTGATAGAGCAAGAGCTGTATATAGAAAAAAAGCCTTAATAAAATAACGAACGTCTGACCCTCGGGGGCTCTCGGGCTATTAACATAATAGCGATGCGGGTAACAACCCATCATTATTTCGATTCCTTTTTCTACCACCTCGCCAAACATCACGCTAGATGAGGTCATAGGGCTCTGGACTAAGTCTGCTTAGAACAGCAAGACCCAAAACGCTATGTCTACCCCATTAAGAATAAAGACTATCACGTCTTGTCGTAGAGAAAAGTCTCTCAGAGATTTGGAGCATTTGCAATCATTATCATTTTCATCACGTCAGCCGCATAACGTCCACTGATTTACACAGGCCTCTCCCAAGGACTTTCAAAATGACCGATCAAGAGCGGCCTGCATTCAGCGCTTTCCAGCAACCTTGGTCAGGTCGTCTGACCACCTTGTGGGTATCCTACGCTTCGCTTGCCAGTACGCGGTCGCCATTCGAGAACCTTTTTGCCTCATCGGCCATCGGTTCTTCGCAATCCTGCACAAACAAAAATGGTCATCACAAAATCATGGTCACAGTATTGTGCTAGCGTCATCTCGTATGTCAAAGTGCAACGATACCCTTTCTGGATCATTCTTAGCGCAGCCAGTTCGAACCGGTAGCCAAGGCAGTTACCTGTTGTGGGTTACTTGAGACATAGGGCGTGAATTTGGTGTCATTCAACCTCAATTATTAAAACTTTATTTCTTATTATGGAACTTTAAGTGTGCAATATATTTTAGTTGATGATATTTCTTATAGAACGTGAAAGGGACTAGGGTATGTCCCTATATGTAGTATAATGAATTTAAAATAACAACCAAATAACATAAAAAAAAAAATTTTTTTTTACTTTTCCATACAAATTGCTCGAGCGGCTGCACACTTTTGTATGGAAATATCGATTTTTTTAAATGTTTCGGCTGTTATTTTAATTTCATTATAATAAAGTGATGTAGTATAGCCCGTGGTTCGATTTATTACGGGTATGTACCTTCCACGTTTTATATACGCTAAAATCTGCTAGTTATAAAGATTATCACAAGCAGATTACGAGTATATCACAAATTTATAACGTATTACAATATATACTGAAACTATCTTAAGGGTTATCCAGCTCATGATACTGAACAACTTTCCCCAAGGAACAATATATCGAAATGTAAAGAATATTTTTTGCTTTGCATACAAAATTGGATCAGTTGATCGGTCAACTTTTGTATGGGAGGACAACCATTATTTTTCATATTCCGATACATGTTTCATATGGGAAACTGTAGGAATTTATGGTATATGTTAGTATCATGGAATGTTTCATTTTTCAAATAGATGCAGTATATTTTGTTAGACCCTCTATACTATCAAGACTTTATATCTAAAAGAACAGGCCAGAGCCCCAAGACCCAAAGGCCGACCGAAGTATTCAGTAATAAACATGTCCCATTTATCGAGGCATTTCACATTTGGTTGGCTGTCTCGCTCGCAAAATCAAACATTTTTTAAGAGTATTAAAAAATGTGACTCATTTGTAGAAAAGTATTTCATTAACTTTCAATATAATTATATGTTAGATATTTTAGACATGTTTTTATTGTTTTTGTGTGTGTGTATCGAGAATTAGGTCATCAAAAATATAAAATTTTGATGACCTAATTTTCGATGTAGTTAATGTCTACACAATATACAAACATGTCTAAAATATTCAAAATATAATTATATTGAACGTTAATGAATTCTTTTTTACAAATGAGACATTTTTTTAATAATCATTGAAAATGTTTGATTGTGCGAGCGACACAGCCAACCAAATGTGAAATGCCTCTTAAAAGATAAACATTTTATATCTAAACCAAGATCACTTTAATCAAAATATTGCAAAATAGCGTTTTAATATGCAATAAACGGGTCGTAAAGCGAATGGGTGCATTCGATAGACCTATAAAATCGTATTGAATCAGCAGAATCAGAGTAAAGTATAGATAGTTTTTATACTCAACAGCAATATCATCGAAGTGATTCTAAATTTCACTTTAGTTATTCTTTCTAAGTTTATTATTTGCATAAATTAATAAAAAACAATGAAACACTAAAAGTACTTACTTAGACACTAAAATAACTTACAAAACAAAAAAACAAAAATAAATCAAGTTACAATACAAAACTAACTCAAATAGGTATTAATCAAACCACAGTTAATATAGTAAATTAAATAAATATAATTCTAAGATATTTAGTAAAATAATAAAAAGTCTAAGAGTTTCAACTATATCTCAATACCATTATAATTAAAGCTTTGGTTCGTTAAACCATATTATCTGAAAAAGTTTAAGTTTTAAAATTAAAGTTTTTTACCTATTTTTGGAATAAAACCACAAAATGGCTCTACCCAATTTTCCCCACTATTTATGATTGTTATAGAAGCAAAGACGCAATAAGGTGATAATATAATGTGTTTTCTGTGACATAACTTTAGAAACATTCGTTTCAAAACACTTAGTGCTGTCTTAAAGGTGTTTGTGACAGAAGATACCTAAGAAGAAGATGCTGATCACAGCTACCTTGCTGCTGAGCCGGTACACGGGGTTCAAGCTGACAAGGGTAAGTTTTAATCTGCTCTCTCTTTCTACTTTAATCAGGTAGGTTAAAGGTTAAAAGTATGCTACAGAAATCTCATAAAGTCCCGCGTAATATGCATCCCCGTTCCCCATCCTCGCACCTCTCCCCCGTTCTCACCTTGTCGAAGGTGTTGAGTTGGAGGCTGCGGGCGAACACACACACACACACACATTGCCGTGTACACGGATGTAAAGTTTCATTTGTAGTAGTTTAGGCATAAATAATACTCCGCTTTTATGAAGTGTCATACCTATGCTTATAGTAAGAAATACAGATTTTACTTACTTTTAAGTGTCTCTACATAATAAAGAGGTCTTTGGTACACTATACGTCTTCTTTTATTGAACATACAGGGCAGCAAGGCAAGATCAAGGCACTATTTTTTCATAATATAAAAAAAGTAGAGGCCTTAGGGTCTTACCTTGCATTTTATTATCATTATTCTTTTATTATTTAGCCAAATTTCAATTGGTTTCATTATTTATTCGGTCACATTTACTTCAGATATACAATTTATTACAAATTAACAGTAAAAGAGACACAGCTAAGACCTATCTCTTATTCACGACGTAATTAAGTGCAAGTACGAATTGTGATCCCTAATACAACAACCTGCTGATATGATAAAATGCAGATAGAGACAAGCCAGAATACAAATATAACGTGAACAGTTGTCTTGGCATAGGGTTACAGCATTAAATGTGTTAAGTTATAACCAGTCTAAGCTAGGCGTGGGTCGAATCGAACGACGGCAGTGTGACAGCAGGTTGAATCGCTGTCGCCGCAACTATTGTTACTACCCAACCCCACCCAGATACTGCCATACCTTTAACATCATACCAATCCACCAAAACAAACGTTTTACATTACTTCGTTTGTATTATAAACCTACGAGCAACGCGAGCGTAACATTCAATGATAAACGTGCAATCGATTTCGCCGTGAAAGCAAACTGTGTGGTACGAACAATAAATACTTGACGAGGCGTGTCGCGCTGGCGGAGAGGGGAGCGGGGCGACGAGCGAAGAGGACATCGATACGAATAGAGGGAGCGGGAGCGAGTGAAATAGCGGATGCAGTACTCGCCGCAGTCCGCTCAGTGTCGGTCCGCGAGTCGCTCGTTGCGCCCGTCCGCCTCCGCGCCCGCCGTCCGCTCCGCCACCATGAAGAAAGTCAAGGGATTACGTGCAAAAAATATGGACAAGCTCATCGCCGCTGTCCAAGCTAGAGAGTGCTTATGGGATAAAAGCTACAGGGGGCATCGCAATCGGTTCAAGTTGGAGCGGTATTGGAACGAGGTGGCGGCGGAAGTGGGGACTACAAGTAAGTAACTGGTCGCGGTTTGCCGGCCGCCGCCATGCTGTTTTGTCTTGTGACGTCATCGCGCCGGCGCGGTGTAGACTTTGTTGACATAGATGTGAAAGTCCTGTTAATTTTTTATAAGCATGCTTTTGAAGCGATAATGCCTTTTAATAAAAAAAAAATACTACAGCTTTGGGAAGAAAAATCTTTTTGTACAATTTTATTGAATTTATTAATTATCATTTCGTTTCAGACTTAGGTACTTAATATATTTTGGTTTACGAAAAGGAATCAAGGTTCTACGAACTTTTAATTTGATGACAGTAGTTGGTAGATTGAGATTTAAGCATAAATAAGAAATTCCATAAAGAATTAATAACCATGGGTTATAATTATATGAATAACCTTAGCAAAATGTTTTATTATTTTTTTATAACCTCCCCCATGTCTTATACGAAGTATTTTTAAGGCCTATTTACGAATATCAAAAGAGACGAATGGTCTCCGGGACAAATTTTTTGTTGGTTGACTTGTCTGCTTACTCTTATCAAAAAACTTGAAAATTTTAATTGAAATATACTTGTAACGATTACCAATTATCTCAGCTGAGACAAATACTTCCTTTATCCTCACTCATTCGCGCACTCTTTATTTACCTTATAAATATTAGGTATGTAGTTATCTTTTTGACTGTTCAAATAGATATAAATAGGCAATGGATTTATATGTTTAACCCATACCCGAATTTTCCGGGGTCCAGTGCTGCCCCCATTTGAAATAAATCAAAACGGAGACATTATTTAAAATTTTGTCTTGACCAGTCACTAGATAACGGTTCAAACTATTTAATGAACTACTGTTTACAGATTAAAGTGAGAACGTGAAGCTTTTCTACGTACATACGCCAAAAGCGGCCGTTTTTCGCAATTGTGCGTAGAAAGCTTCACATTCTCACTTCAAACTGTAAACACTAGTTCATAAAATAGTTTAAAGGGTTATCTAGTGCCTGGTCAAGACAAAATTATAAATAATGTCTCCGTTTCCTATCAATTGATTTATTTCAAATGGGGGCAGCACTGGACCCTGGAAAATTCAGGTATCCCTCCTTAAATAGGTATTAGAAGCTAGTTTGTCTGCTATTTCCCATATTATAATTTAAAGCATTACATAAGTACATCAATTTATTAATATTAAAGCATTTATCAAAATTTCCAGGTCTCAATTGCAGAAAACGATGGAAGAATCTAAAAGACCAATGTCGCAAAGAAATGAAGAAAAATCCAGAAGTGTCCGAATGGCCGCATTTCCAGAAACTAAAGTTTATTCACCACCAGTTCCTTGCCGAAGGCGAGGAAGGTGATGAAGATACCACTGATGAAGTATTCAACTCTTTAGATGAATCTATAAAGAGACCAAAACTGGGGTACACGATGAGAAAGAAATTGTTAATGAATAAGCGAAGAACCATTGATGTGGATATGAATA
The DNA here is from genome assembly GCA_943193695.1 of Acrobasis suavella. Lineage (NCBI taxonomy): Eukaryota > Metazoa > Arthropoda > Insecta > Lepidoptera > Pyralidae > Acrobasis > Acrobasis suavella. The sequence continues at coordinate 9,221,273 of OW971952.1, read as the reverse complement.
AGTTGATAGAGTTGGTGCAGCCAAGAGATATCATATGGAACAGGCAACTGAAAGGCCATCATAATTGGTACAAACTGGATGAGAGTTGGAAGGAAATCTCTCAGGAGCTGGGTGTCACACGTAAGTGTCCTATTTTCATTATCATATAGGTACAGATACGAGTACTTACAAAATACACTATCATCTCTTTCTCCCTAACGATATACTTTCTCCATAACATCCCAATGGTTATAATTACGGTTTTAAGATAACAGGCAAAAAATACTGCAATTGTTTAGTTTTAAACAAAAGTAACGTGATTGAAGCATATTGATTTCACACAATTGTAATTTTTTCAACTTATACAATTTTAAATAGACCTCAGAACTAAGAAAAATGAGAATTACCTTATTTGAGTAATAAGGTTACATTTTGATTATATATCTTATTATTCCAATATTCGTATTCCAGGTGATGAAGCACGATTGAAGTGGAAGTACCTAAGAGACCAGGCAAGAAAAGAGATCAGGAAACAAAGCTCCGAGTGGGAGTATCTGCCAAAACTGCAGTTTTTGACCAACCAGTTCAACGACTACGAAGGCACCGACGGAATGCAAGAACATGACCAAGATCATGATCAGGATTATAGTCAGGACTATGATGCTGACCAAAGCAGCAGCTTTTACTTAGAACCTCCTCCAGCCAGCGTCAGTGTCAGTGTAGATGTCAAAGAAGACGATCAGGATTTTGATGAATTTGACACAAAACCTATCATTATGGAAACAGATTTTTACGATGATGATGATGAAGCTCAAAAAAGTGCAATTAATGGAGAAGTGAACGAACCGGCAAAAGACGAAGATATTGGTTTCTTTAACAGTCTCTTGCCTCATGTTAAGAAGCTGGGGCCAGCTAAGAAACTCATGTTACGAATGAAAATTCAGGAGCTCGTGTATAACACAGTTTATAGTGAGTCATAGGAGTTAATATCTCAGGGTACATACCTGTTTAGGCAATTGAATTGAAAAGTCATTGGGATTACCCTGTATCCTGAACAATTTGAAACTAGAGAACCTTTTAAAATATTAGGGATATAATAAGAAATCGTGAATGTGGAGACATTTAAGCAAGAGTTATTTTTAATTGAGTAAAATAAGAAATTGGCCACGCTTGTGTGAAGACAGTTCTTCAGAAAAAGTCACCAACTAAGTACCTTTTTGCTAAAAGTGGTGTAATGCAAAATGAAAAACCAACCAGTTCCGGCACTATAGAACTTTGTGGTGTAACTGGTCAATTTTCAATTTGTACAAATAGCAATTAATAATTTATTTCAAATTATAATGTACCTCTGATATACGTGGTTATATAAACATATAAAAAAACTGTAAGTAATAGTAGTAGCATGGTTACAAGAAATGTTATTTATACTTGGATAGTTAGTCAAGATGTCACAATTTTTCAAAACATTAGATAAGTAAAACGTAAATACCAAGAAATAAATAAGTAGATATTATAAAAGAAAATGTTAGATACATGCTAGAATATTTCTGCATTATAATTTTTTTCGAAACAACCGTGTACAAAACATACTCGTACACACTAATACAATAAAATATAATAAGACTGCCTAAGTTCATATTTTTTACAGGAAAATATTTAATTATTTTTTGTATGTGTAAAGACGTGCGTGACTCATATAAGTTTTCGTGTTGGACATTTTTCGTACTGGACTTTTGTAATTTATGTCATTAGTAGTGTAAATCGTTTATATCAAAAGGAGTAAAGTGCAAATAAGTGTAAATTTTGTTTTATTTTTATAAATTTACACAATTTTTTAACGCCAGCACTGCAATAAATTTTATTTATTTTTATTCATTAAAATTTGTTTTAAACGTTTGTTATAATAAGTTTATAACACGGTCACAGCAATATGATTGGAAATCAATTTCCTGAATTTAACCCAAAACCATTGTTTACCCTTTCTTTATACTTTGGAGAGAATAAATAATACTAACGTAAGGTATTGTCCTACAGACAGATGTGAAATTAAGAATGTCGTAGGCTATAGAATTCATCCTGCGGCTAATACGTGACTGACGTCACCCGAGCTAAAAGCAAGAGTGATACCCTTTATTGCACAAAAAAATAAATACTGGACACAAAACATAATCTTGCAAATTACAAATGTGGAAAATGCTGTCTATAGCTAAGCATTGTCTTCCAGGTTTACGCTTAAATATGCAGTAAAAACTCAATCAATGGGTGCTGTAATTTTTTTTTTCTGGCTAGGTATTTTTTTTTTATGGTCGTAGGAGGCCGTCTACATAATAACTTCACACAAAATTTCGTCTTTTGACTCCTTTCCCTTTGTAACGTTGGCTGTCACGTTTTGCATTATCTCCTCTCTCCCTAGACGTAATGTTGATGGCCGTCTATTGCTGCCTGGAGAATTTAAACGTTTTTTATCTTCCGTGATTATGATTCATCATCACGTCTTTTAGTCTCCACTGCAGGACCCTCACTACTTCTAGAGCTATACTTGGCCAAAGCAGCCAGAGGATTTGGCCTACCCTCTCCACGCTGGCCAGACGGATACGAGAGGTCTCATTGATGTATACAATATGTAACAAAAATCCTGTTAGATCCTTGTAGGAGAGCAACTCAGACCGTCAATATGAACAACTCCTATGGGACCAACGCTTGAAACTCGAAAAAATATCTGCATTTTCATACAAAAGTGTTCGGCCGGCCCGGCAATTTGTATGAAAATTTCGATTTTTTTCTACGAGTTTTTGCAACATTGGTTCCATAGGAAAAGTTGTTCATATTGACGGTTTAAGTTGCCTACAAGGATCGGACAGGGTTTTTGTTACATATTGTATAACCTTTGTTGAGCTTGTATTTCCTGAGTTCCTTTTTCCGACATCCACGGGAAGATTTGGAGTGATCTTATTCCACTCTGCTGGAAACCGGATTTATGATTCATAAAATTGTATATTTCATATCATGATTATATTTAAGTAGGTACATTAAATGTACTATGACGGATAGCTCTCCGAAAGAGATAACCTGCCTGAACTGACCTGCCTGAACTTACTGTGTTCATTCCAATTTGGTTTAATTTAGGAAGCTATTAAAGATAATTTAATAGCTTCCTAAATTAATTTAATTTTGTTTGTTTGTAAGTTTGTAATAATTTTATTGTACTATGTTACACCCAATTACAGTACAATAACAACATATTATAGAGTAAATTGACAACGGCGATCTTATCCCATACTGGAATCTCTTCCAGTTAACCGGCGAATAAAAAGATAGGCAATTACTCACAAGTACTCACAAGAAGGATAGAGAAGTTCTTATATACTTACATAGAATAAATGAAAGTAAAATTGTATCTAACTAAGATAACTACAAATGAATACTTACTACAAGACATATACAAACATATTTTCATATTATTCTTACTAGTTTGCCATATTTAATTAAGCATGACGTCACATAGCCTGCAATGATTATTTGTCAATAATTATGGATTTCATGGAAGATACGAGGAACAGATGAACATAAATATAACAGCGAAACACATAACCCACCTTCTGCTAAACGTGATTTTCTTTTTATTTTGTTTGTTTGTAAGTTTGTAATAATTTTATTGTACTATGTTACACCCAATTACAGTACAATAACAACATAAGAGTAAATTGACAACGGCGGTCTTATCCTATACTGGAATCTCTTCCAGTCAACCGGCGAATAAAAAGATATGCAATTACTCACAAGTACTCACAAGAAGGAAAGAGAAGTTCTTACTTACATAGAATAAATTAAAGTAAAATTGTATCTAACTAAGATAACTACAAATGAATACTTACTACAAGACAAACATACATACATAGGTACATATTTTCACGCCTGTTTCCCTTGGGGGTAGGCAGAGACTATAGATTTCCACTTGCTACGATCCTTGCAAACCTCTTTTGCTTCGTCAACACTCATTACTCTTTTCATACATGCTCTCCGGTTATAAGTACTCCTTACTTCACCTTTTTTTCAGAACGTCTGCAATTTGGTCGCAGAACGTTCTTCGAGGTCGACCCGGTCCAGTTTTCACATCCACATCCGCACGATAAATATTTTTAGTTAGTCTTCTTTCATCCATCCTCTCAACATGTCCAAACCACCTTAACATTCCTTTCTCAATTTTTGTCACTATATTCTCTTTCACCCCACACCTATACAATGTCCTTTTTGGGAAAAGTTGTTCAAAATGATGGAATGAATCGCCCCTTAAAATATTTGTACTTGATTAAAAAGGACATTGTATAAAAGACATATACAAACATATTTTCATATTATTCTTACTAGTACGCCATATTTAATTAAGCATGACGTCACATAGCCTACAATGATTTATTGTCGATATACTATGGATTTCATGGAAGATACGAAGAACAGATGAACATAAATATAACAGCGAAACTCATAACCCTCCTTCTGGCTTCATCGTCGGCTAAACACAAAGGAACCAATAATAAAAGCTCTTGTGGACGCCGCGCTACCTCTGTTTTACAAACAGAGCCCCGGGATCAGTCAAAACAGTCAATAATGTTGTAATAAGCTAAAAATGTCTGCATTTAGGTCAATTTCATATGCTGTGTATTGTTTGATCACGTGGAGACGCAGAACTTGTGTTTTCAGTGAAACTTGGCCCGGCGGGAGTGCGCATACCTAGCACTTTCGTAAGTTAAGCGACACGTCCGCACTTGGATTTGGATGGGTGACCACAAGTGGCATGAAAATTTCTCGAGCTACTCCTTGCTTTAGAAGCACGTATAAGCCGTTGGTCCCGGCTGTCATCATTGCATGGCAGTCGTCAAGCTATGTCAGATGCCTGAAAAATCTGACATCAGGGTCGGCCACTCACACACCTGAAAAACAACAACATCAGTGAAACATGTAATAATTATTACATCGGTATCAGGTTATACTTAAAAGCTTAACTATTCATGACTACCTCAAAAATAAAATAAAAAACTATTTAAAGTCAATTTTTCCTGATCTGCAACATTAAAATATTAAAAATAAACATCTCCCTCAGAGGCCTATGGAAGAGATCTCTTTTGAAATAAGTGGGGTGCGCCTATGTACAACTTTTATTTTTTGTATTCTCTGTATATATTACATTTTCCGTTCTACATGAATTGGTAAATAACAATATCTACGCCTATATAAAAAAATGAATTGCAGTTCGTATGTCAGGCAAGAACTCGAATTTGGTTAATTTTGATCTTCAAATATTTATGGAAGTCCAGGGAAGCTTTAAAAGGTGAGAAAATATGAAAAAATCGAGAACGCGTAGAACAAAGGTCAGTGAGACAGCTAGTATACTACAAATTAATGAACAAAATCATGAAAATTTATTTCATGATGGTATGGAAGAACAGAAAAAACCAGCATGTACCAGCTGCTTTTTATGGGCGAATTATTTTATAGTAGATCACTATTTTGATTCCTTTTTACACCTTGCCCGCCATCACGCTAATGGCTTTTGGGTCTTGACCCCTGGACTCTGTCTGCTTAGAGCTGCAAGACCCAAAGTGCTATGTCTGCCCCAGGATAGAGAAGTGATAGTCATCATCATCTGAGCGTATTCCCGGTAGCATTATCAGCGGTAACGCTTTAGAGCCCGGGGTCCGCTACTTAATCAAGGTAATTTGACGAGATTACTGGTTTTTACACAGATTGATTGCCGTCTGAACTCCGCAAGTCAAAGGGTAAACCAGAATCAATCTTTGGACGGGTCTGAGAGCAATCGCGAAATGGCGTTTGGGACTTCATAGTTTGTACGTGCCTGCCGAAACAAGGAATCATCTTTTTTTCCGGATAATTAGGTGATTCAAGATCCTAACCATACTGGAAACAACTTTTCACAAAGTAGCTTCTCAGTGGGATTCAAACCCACGACTTTCGGATCAGAAGGCGAACGCGGAACGCCTTTAACACGGAATCACGCAGGCAGTTCAAATACATGATAGTGTTTATGTGTAAATTGTAAGTATATGGATGTATATGAAAGATTATAAGTCATCAGATACGATACGATGATTTCTTAAAAAAAAAAACATTGAAGGGAAGATGGAAAGGGTAAAGAGAACCAAGGAGACCCAGGCATTATTACATAAAGCAGATAAAGGAGACGGTGAACGTCTTGTCGAACGGAGAAGTTAACAGCTGGCGAACGAAAGAGACAAATTGAAGAAAACTCACATTCCTCCGACAAGAGCATAGATAGATAAATATGATTTATCAATATTACCTGACGATATATTGCCGTGTGGTTTCGGCAGAGTAGAATAGGGCCACTCCAAGTCCTCCCGTGGATATCGTAGAAGGCGACTTAGGGAATACAAGCTAAACAAAGCTTATAAACATCAATGAGACCTCTCCAACCCGTCTGGCCAGCGAGGAGAGTGTAGGCCACATCCTCTAGCTGCTTTGGCCAAGTATGGCTCTGGTAGTACAGAGAGGGTCGTGCTCCTGCGGTGGAGACTAAAAGACCTGATGATGATGATGACCTGACGATATAATCAGTTCTGTCAAGTGTTACTATATGTATTTATGTAAATATTTTTATATATCGTATGAGTATGTATTATTTATTCTTATGTTTATTTATTATGTATTATATGTGTATAATATATGTATTTAGGTATATATTCTTACGTAACTGCGCCCACCTTGTTACAAATAATTTTTTCCTCCACCCGAAGGTTGGCTGGAAGAGATTGCATTTATAGCGATGAGTCCGCCTTTGTCACAGAATAAGTAAGTTAGTACTCACGTATAGAAGTCTTACTCAGATAAGAAATTAAAAGAAATATGTACTTAATGTGGTTAGCGCTGATTTAATTTAGCTCGCGTCAGAACTTCTCACCTCTTCGTTTAGATACCTAGACATCCATTGCAAGCCAATTTCATTCTTAATGCTCTGGACAAACGATTCATGTAATTGAATTTTCCCCTTCGAAGTGGTCGCCGCGCGCAAAGTAATAAACGGGGAGTGACACAGGCCTGCCTTTGTGCCTATTAGTTTCTTGTTGTTTTTTAATTTTTGTGTGTCGATAATGGTGCAATAAAGTTGATTTGTATTTGTATGAACATGGTGGATGTAAATTACGAAACGCAAAGTTATTTTACTTGGTTACTTAGCATGTCGGAAAAGGTGAACACGAATGTTGGAACATGCATTTTTGCATGTCACAATAAAACTAGTGTTAATTTCAACATTTCCAACAGCACTTTACGTTAATTGATCGAGAACGGTCTGTTTTGGTCAGTAACTGACGTGTCGGTAAACAAACTTAGAATAATGGAGAGAATTCGAAAATAACTGTGATGGCTCGCGGATGCAGTGTTATATTGTAACGATGTTGGAATAAATCCTATTCTTCATGTCCTTACATATCTCCTATCTAGATTATTTCATGCTGTCCTTTTTCAAATTTCATGAGGGTTCCTTACAAAAAATTAAAAAACGGAACCCTTATAGGATCACTGGTGCGTGTCTGTCCGTCCGTCTGTCACAGCCAATTTGCTCCGAATCTACTGGACCACATCAGGTAAAATCTGGAAGGGTGGTGTGTTCTTATGACCCAAACGCATATGTGCAAAGTAAATAAATATTTTTTTAATACAAAGATAATTTCCGAGGGACGAATAAGGCAATAAAAAAAAGTTTTGCAATCCTTACTGAGTCATATACATAGAGAATAGGTGTGCCTAAAGGTACAATATATCAAATGAAAGGGCTCGTAATGAGGATCACACATATATTTTTGGTATTATTATAAAATAAATAGATTTGATTTTATTCGTGAAAGAAGACGAAAATTGACCACCTCTCCGGAACAACTGAGTCTCACAATATTTTGACAAAAAAAAAAAATATAGTTCATTGCTTGTATGTGACAGGAAAAATAAAAAGAATTCTTTCAATTGAAAATAAAGTGGTATACTCAATATAATACGTTCACTTACGGAATTTTTTTTTTAAATTCAATTTCCAAAATTTTTGATATAATCATTCCATCCTCATCATTCTGACTCATTCCATCACCACCTCTGATACAAGCAACTTGAATTATATAATTTTTTCAGTGCTGACAAATAAATGTATTAACCCTTGTCGTGTCTCTCTCTTGCTCTACGACTGTTTTGAATCTACATAATTCATGTGGGAGCACACCTACTAGTTGGGACAGGAAGAGTTCCCACAATGTGATCTGAAAGCACCTGGGTGAGCCGCTTGGTAAATAATTTTTCAAAACTAAAACACCGACTAATTTTAAACTACGTACAACCGATCTTGATAAAATTTATATGAGGCCAGTGCATACTTGTCCCATATAGTCCTTTCAAACCTAAATAATGTAAAAATAAAGTATTTCCAAATGGGTTCGTCTTCGTTGGGCGTCTTCGGGTAATCGGGGAATATTTTTTTAAGTCGGTTAAAAATATCCAGGAAACGAGGTTCTCTAAAAAATCAACCTAGCTAAATCTATTTTTCGTCTCTGTAAAAATACAACATTTCATCGAAATCGTTTTAACGGTTTTTGAGATGCTTACGAGAATTGCTCGTTCATCATCCTCTGCTCTTTTTTAATCTTCACTGCAGTAGCACGACCTTCTTCTGTATTACCAAAGCCTTTTTTAAACGGTACTTTAATTGCTCATTTAAAGAAATTACTAGGATTTTCTTCGCAACCAACAGGCTTCGTAAAAAGTATTAAAATGATCTTAACAAAAGTCCGAAGCTTCACAGGTCTCTTTGGGTCACAATTCCGTGGAAGTTAGGAGTATTTTTTTTCCAACAACACAGTAATGTATGTAAGAAGGTATCCCTTCAAACAGCTCTTTTATTTATGAACTACACGTAATGGGAGATCCAGTCTTCAGTCAGGTTTCACATTAATTTGTTCTCTCAGGGTCAGGGCTGTCAAGCATTGATTTTTTATCTTATCGAGTGTATTTTACTAACACTGGTATGAGATTTTACGAGCTGCCTAAAGGCATCTGAAGTAGTTTAATGACTGTTATCTAACAATTAATATAAAATCATATTTAATTCATGCCCCTTTATCACCAGTGGATTCAATTCAATTCATTTATTGCATTCATACATCAGTTCTTAGTTTTACTAATATAACCACTGTTTATAATTAGGTACAATATGAACCCTGTTGGGTGTTGCAAAGAAAAGATGGAACGGCAAGCGGGTGTTCTCGACCAAGAAAAATTTATTACATAAATTAATAAAAGTACTATTCAAAATTATTCATGAATATTTATTAGGATTCATGTAAACGAGTGCCACCAGTAACGCCATTTGTTCTCTTTTTTCCTTTTCGTTATCATAAAAGCATACCATCCATAAGTCATACCCAAACAGTCTACTTCTGGATATAGGGGAGGTCTCTAGAAGATACGTCATCAGTCAGTGTCTAATCTTCAATATAAATTTATAATATACAGACCAACGGTAAAATAAATGGTTGGGAACTTAAAAAAAAAAATTTGCTTACCATGCTTAGTAGCACCCCGGCGCTGCTTTTTTCATTAATTCATTCATAAAAGTTTATTGATCCACAATTAAAAATTGTTTACAATTAATCGTTCTCTCCCAGTCAACCTTAGGGAAAAACAGATAAATTGTTGCGGCGCAAAAAATAAAACAATAAATTTACATCATATACTTACATTTAATATACATATACAAAATTATACATATAATATAATAGATATATACCATGTAAACTCTACGTGCACGTGGGTTTATACAGAGTTGGAAAGTGAGCTAATGGCACTTTAAAGTACATTCTCATCATTTAAATATTACTCCCTCTTTTAACATTAGTCTGACAGCCCTACCCTGGCGCCGCAGTTACGTTTAAGTACTTTTGCTCTGTAAACTCTAAACATCGGAATTGGCGTAGCGGGCGTGGGCTGTAAGTTTATGCTGATCCGGGAAGTGAGCTAATGGCACTTTAAAGTGCGTTCTTAGTATTACCGTTCCTACAAGGAGTTTTTACAAAAAATTACGAAACGTCCGTTAAAGGTAAAACAGTGCTATCGGCCAACCGTTACTCGTCGAAGTAAAATTTTTTGAACAGAGCAATGAAGAACGGTTTTGTGTAAAACAGTTACTCGGCCAAGGTTATTTTGTCTGTCCGTCTGTCCGTCTGTCCGTCTGTCCGTCTGACCGTCTGAACGTCTTAGACATGTGCACCAGTTTATACAAGACCGGCGGCGGCGTCTGGTCGTAAAAACGCTGGCGGCGGCGGTGTAATCGGCGTGAAACGGCGTGGGGGTAAAATGTTTAAAAATTAAAAAATATGCTTGTTTTATCACAGCTTTGTAATAGAACATCAATCAACAAATTTTTCACAGATATACTAATTTCATATTTCAACATCAATGAAATTATAATTTCGAAACATTTATAATATCGAAGAAATCAAAATCTTAAATCTCAAAACAATCTTAGTAGGCAATCTTACATAGGCACAAGTACTTCTTCTTCACTCAAATCTTGTATTCATTTCCTTTTAGAATCGTCGAATTTTAAATGAGTTTTGCCAATTTTGCCCAGAAGGCTACATAGCCTTCTGGGAAAAATTATCCGAACTCATTTAAAATTTGACGAATCTGTACATACAGAGCTTCTGTTGTGTGGATGTAAAACATTTCCTATTATGGCTAAGACACTAGTTCCATGCATGCCATCTAGTATGCGTTTCAGTTTTTAGTGTCGGTGTTAAAGTGCTGATTGCGCTAGATTCTGCTCTATCTTCCATGCTATCCTCGCTGTCAGTATTGTCAGTATCATCATCCAAAATGCCAGCGTCCAGTTCTGATGAATCTTATGCCTATATAGGGACAAATTACACTGATTGAGCTATTTCTCAAAGTAATTTCAAGACTTGTGTTATGAGATACTAACTCAACGATACCAAATTATATAACAAATATATGTATATGTCGCGGAAGCCTGAGTAAAAGGTGTGCAGAGCAGGGCAGGATCGCCATCTAAAGACTAATGTCAGGATAAAAACTTACATACAGTCACGTCACCTTACCGATGCCGCCACATGAGAGACCTTACGTGAGCCTTATAAAAATGTGACGAAAGACCGCGCCCCACCACGCGCTGATCCATGGATTCCAACCACACATGTTGAATCCTCTGGCCCCACAGAATTAAATACTGTGTATACACCTGGGCTTATCGTCTTGCTGAAAAACTGTCATTGTAATAAATCGGTCTACCAATCCACATCTATTACAATAATCACAATTAAATGAGTCATGGCCAAGCCACAGCATACTACGCAAACGATGCATGCACAGTACGACCGCTCAAACAAGACTACCCTCACTGTCGCTAAGGCGACCGGTTCTATGACTTGTTGCTAACGAATTTTGCCATTTAAAATACAACCGTTGCATTTTGTAGTAACAACTTTCTTTTTGCGCGTGTAAAATAATAAAAAGGGAATTTTACATTGAACTCTCCGACATATAGATTAACATTCAAGACCCAGGACAATTTGAAAAAGGCCCTTTTTTAACTTGCCCTGACCGGAGATCGAAATCGGACCGAATGAGTTCGGCAGCTTTCTTCACATTCGATCCTGAATCAGTGACCAGAAATATTTTCTTGTTAATCCCAAAGCGCTCTATTGTCGTTTCTTTTGGTTCCTTTAATCGTTTTTGAGTTTTAAATCAATATGAGACATTGTGATATTATATTTTAATGTAAATTAAATCTAAATTGACATAAAAATTGGTTTATATCTAATGTCACGCCGATAAAATCATCAGCAGCGGCGGCGTGGCCAAAATGACCGGCGGCGGCGGCGCGGCGTACACGTTTACCGTCTGTCCATCTGTCTGTCTGTTTGTCTGTCTGTCTGTCTGTCTGGCACCAGGCTGTGTCTCATGACCGTGATAGCTAGACAGTTAAAATTTTCACAGATGATGTATTTCTGTTGTCGCTGTAACAACAAATTCTTAAAACAGAATCAAATAAATATTTACGATGGGCTCTCATAAAATAAGCGTGCTTTTTTTATAAATAATGGTATGGAACCCTTCGTGCGCGAGTCCGACTCGCACTTTGCTGGTTTTATTTGTTCTAATCCTCGTTGAATTGTACTTCCAATCATACTTACTCATAGTGCAGACTTGAGGCGGTTGTGTTCGAATCTTACTCTTACTCTTGAGCTGGCCCCAGAGTAAGTTCAAGACTTGTGTTATGGGATACTAACTCAACGATAATAATTTATGACACATACATTTATAAATAAACATCCAAGACGCAGGACAATTTGAAAAAGGGAATTTCCCAACTTGTCCTGACCGGGGATCGAACCCGGGACCGCTGGGTGGCGGACTAGCATTGGGACCACTACGCCACAGTGGTAGTGGAAATAAATATTATGATCATTACCGGAAATCCAATATCGGATTATAATAATAATCGGAAAGTAATAATCACTAAAATAGTAGTATATCACTACACGTTTATTTTCCAGGCAAATTAAGAAATCCTCGACTTTTATGGTTCACCAAATTTTTGACCTCAAGATTTTTTCAAACTGGCTTCCACGTTAAAAAAAATCTCATTGAAATCGGAATATCTACCGAGGCTAAATTGACCATAATAACCGTGTGGAACTGTGGACTATAATAACACTGGACACGATCGATCCCCTAATTCTGTCAATCCATTCGAAGGGTAGTGTTGCATGAGTGCATATCTCTGCATCGGCGATCGATGCGCTGAATGCACTCCATATCTTTATTAGGTTCGTTCACCTCTCGCACGGAAACTTTTCGTGGAAGTATGTATACATATAGAAGCGACAAGTCATTTATTTTAGAACAATGCCTAAAACGTGAATTGACGGGAGACAGCGGGGCCACTCGAGCTCTTAAACACCAGCAGTAATACTTTTTCTGTTTAATATACCTCACGAATTTATTAACAAAATCCAATGTACCTCAACAATTTGGATAAACATTTAAATAAATAGCTGTTTACGGGAGTTATGTCCTTTTGTCTGCGACAACGAAGGATGTATTTTTTTTCAAAACTCTAGACCCTACAAAAGAGATTCACGCTATGTCCCGTTTATATACAAATATCATGTGTTCAACGTGAGATAGTTTAAAAACCAATATACACAAAGTTGGTTCTATGATAGTCACCGTTTCAGCGTTGTGTTAAGTGATTTTTGAATATCACAAACCTACTCGAATGATACGAAATATTATATTTAACCACAAATTACACATTAGATAAAACTTAAGACATGAGCTAAACTCGATTCCAAAACCTTTATTAGCTATTCTGTTTCTTTATTAGATTTTTATTACATAAGTATGCATCTTGCATCGCACGTTCGGTCAATGGCCAAAATTTTGGAACAATTAGGTAGTACCTAATTGTTGACCAATTGATTGATTGAGTGAGAGTGTGTTGTGGCGTTGGGTGAAAATTTAAGCTAGTAAAATGCGACACAAATAAGTTGAACAAAAATGGCGGACTTCAAAGCATTTTTGTACAAATTTCCGACTCGTAAATTAAACCCAAATGGCGGTCGTCGGCGCATTATTTGTACTTGCGCCGATAACCACCATTTTAGTTCAACAAATTTGTATCGCATTGTACAGCTATAAACCTACGAAACAAATAAAATACCTACCTAATTAGGTTCTATAAAGGATAAGAAGCCGTTCAATGTCCGGTTTAAAATTCTCATATTTTTATTTTCATTGACTTTGTGAGAGTAATAGGTCTCTGAGCGTGTTCATACAAAATTTACTAGAAGTCTATTTGAATAACCAGCGAAAATTTATGTATTTTAAATATGTGGATATGTGCAGTTCAGTCAAGCTGCTAATTTACGGCTTATGAAAATAGTAAGGGTTGGATCAAACTTGTCAGCATGCTACAGCATCGACCATGCTAAAGCGTTCCATTGCTCTCTCTCGCTCTAGCAAATGATGGTTATGAGCGACAGAAAAGGATAACAGCGTAGAAAAGTGCTGATCCGTGCTCAAAAGTGAGATCCAACCTTAAACGGACATTTTAATGCGTATGCGCCTATATATGTATGTTATAGTTGTTGATAGTAATAAATGCGTCTATATTGGAAACCCCTAAGGGAACTCGATGGGAATCGGCGTTTAAGGCGGCCCTGTTAGGTACCTTACGAAAGTAAAGTTAGTCAACTGTCTCATCTGCCTCTCCTGGTCTCTGCATTTCCACAAATCTGCTGTCGGTGCGCGCTCATGCAAATATTGTTGCATTCGTTATTTATTGATTGAGCATTTTCATTCACTGAATGATTTAATGTAGCGTTGGTGCAGGTGAACATTACTCTCTCACAGTCAATCGAATTGATTTTGAGTGGGTAACACAATTTTACCGCACAGATCCGACTTTAGGGAATACTTGAATTCTTCGCACATTAGCCAAAAGTAACAGAGTAACTTGAACATTACATTAGAAAAGCTTCACGTTCTTACTTTAAACTGTCAATAGTAGTTCATAAAATAGTTTGAAGACAAAATTATAAATGATATCTCTGTTTCCTTTCAAATAATTTATTTTAAATGGGGGGCATCAATAGACCCCGGAAAATTCAAGTAGGATCTTCTTAAGCGCATTTTCTGAACTACAGTTTTAATGTAAATCTGGTAACAAGATATAGTTTTAAAAACTTATACCCGACTACGGGAAGATCTCGTTGAAAAGTGCGTCAACGAGTATCAAGTGAATGAGGATATCTAGGGAGAAACAGTTAGTAATGCATATATTTTTTAAAATTGTTAAAGCAGTCCTATCATTTGATATCCTTCACGGTATGATTCGATTTATTTAGTTTTTTAGTTCAAGCCTACAGAGACGTCACATAGCCTATAACCAGCGCACAGCCAAGACGCTTCCAACGATACCTTATTTGTTAAGATGCCGTAGATATCATAAAAGATACGAAGGAATAGATGAAAATACATACATACCTAACGGCGAAACACATAACCCTCCTTTCGCCGTAGTCGTTTAAAAACAACTCATAGTAGATAATACACTAAGGCAATGAAAGAAGAAACGTTTTAAATCATAGAAAGCCCCACAAAAGTCTTAGCGAAATAAGGTAAATGGGAAACCAAGGATACTCAAGAAAGCGCGAAGTTGAGAAGAAAAAGCCGAAAAATAAACCACGGGCTTCATAGCATTATAACAGATGCAACTGGGGATACATTTGAGGAAACTCCACCGATCCCAGCTAGTAGGTGTGCTCCCACATGAAATATGCAGATCCAAAACAGTCGCAGAGCAAGAGAGAGACACGACAAGGGTTAATATATTTATTTGTCAGATCAGAACTGATAAAATTATATAATTATAAGTTGCTTGTATCAGAGGTGGTGGAACAATGAGTCAGAATAGTGAGGATGGAATGAATGTGTTATAAATTTAGAAATTTAATTTAAGCATGAAATTTGAAAAAGGTGGACAGAATGAAATGATGGAGAAAAGAGGTATCTATATCTATATATATAAAAGAAGAAACTGAATGACTGACTGACAGGCTGAAATATCAACGCACAGCCCAAACCGCTGGGTCTAAAGACTCCAAATTTGGCACATAGGTGCCTTATGAGGTCTAGGGGAGCACTAAGAAAGGATTCGCAAGAGTACTCCCGGCGGTAAATAAGTAAATATGTGTTTCAAGATCTTTCAAAATCCCCCCCTCAGGGGGTTTAACGGGGGTCCAAAGAGGGAGAGCGAGAGCGAGAGTGAGAGCGAGAGAGAGAGGGAGAGGAATTATTAAAAATCCTATAAGAACCATTTTTGACTTCTTCGCGGACGAAGTCGCGGGTAAAGCTAGTGTAACATGTGGACATGAAGGATAGGGTTTATTGCAACATCGTTACATACTGAGATGAGATAGAGTGATTTATGGGAGTCAGATATGATTGGTTGGTTGCTCGAGTAGCTCAAATAACCATAACAAACCTTACCTTTCTCGTAATATCTTTAATTATACCTATCTATCGGACTAAAATTAAAACGATATGTTTACCAAATAAACTGGGGTACGATGAGTATGCTGGCAAGGTCGACGGTCTTCGTGTGTTTACGTTGTGTCGAAGTTGAACGAAGGCGTGAAAAGCAAGAGCTAGTCCAGAAACAAATTGGTTGCGAAGTCTTTTTTAACTGACTTTAAAAAAGGAGGAGATTATCAATTCGTACATTTACAACATGGAAGGGATATACCATACCCGTAACAAAATGGAACCACGTTCTATAATTACATCACTATAGTATTATAATAACAAAACAAAAGTATAAAATAACAAAACAAATAATCGTCATTCCCATGCAAAATCCCGGGCGGCTGCACACCTATGTATGGAAAGGCTTTTTTTAATTATTTTTTTCTTATTTTTATTTTAATTAACTATAGTAACGTAGTATAAACGGTGATTTTTCATTGGTTTTGGAGCCGAAGGCCACTTCATAAGGATCGTTAGTAAGACCTAATTAGCTAGTCAAAATAAAAATTCAGGAACAAAATATGTTAGGGGCTACCTGAATTTTTGGGGGTCCAGTGTTGCCCCCATTTAAAATAAATCAGTTGAAAAGAAACGGAGATATTATTTAAAATTTATAATACTATAGTTGATAACCCTTCAAACTATTTTATGAACTACTGTTTATATTTTAAAGTCAGGACGTGAAGCTTTTTATAGCATTTTTGCTAAAAGTGGCCGTTTTCGCAAAAATGCTATAAAAAGCTATGATTATACTACTTATTAATAATATGATTAAAAAAAGCTTTCAAATAAAGAGTACCATTTTACAAGATAAGGTCAGCGCAAAGAATTCTTCCCGCTTCCTAAAACTTCGCATAAACCAGATGGCCCCTAACCTGTCTTTTAACGCCGCAAATGCATCGAGTAAAAACGCCAAAGTAACCTCCAATCGTAAAGCCCACGCAAACATATCAAAGAGTGAGTAATTCTGAACTATCATGTATTTAGGTATTTATTAATATGTAAGTAGATAAATTAATTAAAGCTAGAAGTACTGCTCCCACCTAGTTTCAGATTAATTTTTCGTCCACCCAAAGGATGGCTGGAAGGTCCTTTGTGCCTATATTATTTCTTGTAGTTTTGTAATGTTGTGTGTGTATTATGGTGCAATAAAGTTAATTTGTATTGTATTGTAACCACAACCCCGGATTGTTTGTAAGTTTTATGAAAATCGGAAAATTTACGCATTCAAGGGAACTCTATTAAATTACTTAGAAAAGCGCCCAGAATGGTAACAAGATTTTTGGGTCTATGGTCATTTATGTATGTATTTGTTATAAAGTATAGTATCGTTGAGTTAGTATCCCATAACACAAGTCTCGAACTTACTTTGGGGCTAGCTCAATCAGTGTTATTTGTCCATATTTATTTATTTAAGACTAAATAATAAATATATAGACACAAATTACACTGACTGAGCTAGCCCCAAAGTATGTTTGAGATTTGTGTTATGGGATACTAACTCAACGATACTATACTTTATAACAAATACAAATATAGATAAACACCCAAGACCCAGTATAATTTGAAAACGGCCATTTTCCAAATTGTCCTGACGGGGATCGAACCCAGAACCTCTGGGTGACTAATAACACTAAGCATGGTGACCACTACGCAACGGAGGTCGTCAACTCTAAATCTATTTTAATACCTTCATTGACTGACTGCCTTAGTTAAAAGTCAAATCAGTTTATAAGTATAAAATTATGTATCAATTTTGAAACAACAAACCTCTTCTTCTCCATTCCTCGCCTTCTTTGGGATCGCCTATATTTGGGATCGGCTCTGTATGTCAACTCCCTCCATAATTTTCTGTCCTTCGCCATCTGTGTACCAGAGCTGGGAAAAATTTATTCGAATAACGAGTAAATTTTATTCGTTGATCGCGAATAATTCATTAATTATTCGCGATCAACGAATAATTTTCCACGATAAAATTTTTATTTGAATAATTATCTAGATATTTTTTTATTCGAATAACGTCTAACTTTGCTGTGTACTTGCCCCCCATTCCAGGTGAAACAACAAACGTCAAATAAAATATTAGTTTAGGAAACTTTCCAAAGTTTTCATCGCATCGTGTATGATTGTAATGTTAAAAAATTGTATAGTATGTATAAAATTGTATACTATACATATTTTGACTGTTTTGTCGATAAGGGTCGTTGACAAAAGTTGTCAACTTTCTTTGGTGGATGGCCAATTGACACACTCACAATAAAAAAAAAAAGAAAATATCAACAACCTCGGAGAGCTTTTGCCAAAAAATGTGAGAAAGGTCGAATCTAAATCTTAATCATATTTAATATTGCATTTTGAACTTTATGCCACTGTAATAGAAACTAGGTGTGCTGCGATAACGATAGAAACAAACGAAATCGTCTATTTCACAGCATATAAATAACTTGTAGACACATTCTATAAAAAATGTGTTAGTCACATCGTAATCAGCAAGCGGCGTATTCTGAAATATATCTTTTTTATTTTTATATAAGTATGTACTTGTACATAAGTTTTCAAAAATAAAAAATAAAAACTACCTACACAACCTTTTTTGATAAAATTTCTATGGGACCACCTGACAGGTCTATATATCGAGATTATATACCTTATTGATTATATTTTTAATCTTTAGAATATATATTACAGTATATGTATATTATATATACTATAATATATATTCTAAAGATTATACATTCGAATTGATAACCCCCTCCTTTTCTTAAGTCGGTTAAAAAGTATGAATTTTAGAGATATATCTAATTACCTAATAAAATTATTTTAATGAAAGATTCAATTTACAATATTGAAGAATTTTCTACATGGAACATACTTAATTGTCGTGAAATTAAAACAAAGGTTTTCTGCGGGTACACGTTGACTGATTAATATCTGATCAAATATTTCTGTGGGAAGCTATTTTATAACCAACTTCCAAAAAGGAGGAAGTTATCAATTCGAATGATCCTATTTTATTTTCTTTTATGTATGTTCCCTGATTATTCAAAGACGCCTGGACCAATCAGGAAAATTCTTTTTTTTTAAAGGGCATAAATAATATCTAAATCAATTGAGTAGCTTGGCGTTAAGGTCGGTTTTTAGTTTTGAATATACTTTTTTTAAGGAAACCTTTTAGTTTCCATAAAATACTTCACGTTTAATTTGTTAAAAGTTATTTTAATATATCTTTCATAATAAGAATCCATCTTTATTTCTGGTGCGACAAAAATACCACGTAAGTGGGGCGACGATATGACTCTTATCATTGAAAAATATAGACTAAGGGTGTGCCAAAATGAATGTACTGGTACTACTTCAAGGAAGAGTTAGTCCATGATATTGTAAAATCTGAGGAATGTTACAGACATAGATTTAAGAAGTAAATAAAAATTCTTGGTCTATGGTTACAGACACCCCCAAATTCATAAAAAAATTACAAATGTTTGCTAAACCTATTTTAGTTAAATATGTTTTGTCTCGTTCTTTTAATGTCAAATATTGAGAAGAGGAAAAGGGACAAAACCTGTTTTGGCTAAAATTGGTTAAGCAAACGGTTGTATTTTTTTATGAATATGAGGACACAGTAAAAAAAAATTTAGGTCTATGGTTAAAGATGTCGTCGTAGAGATTATGTTGACCGGCGGACACCGGTTTAAAAACATTTCGCATAAATGCATTTCGAAGAATTTTTCAAAACTAAAATCTGACTTCAGAACCGAACTATACAACCGATTTTGATAAAATTTCTACTATGGGACCACCTGGAAAGTATACCCTTACAAACAAAAAAATAATTTTCCAAATCGGTCCACGCGTCTTCAACTAATCCGAGAACATACATAATAAAAGACCCCGACGAATTGATAACATCTTCCTTTTTATGGTTCCGTAGTGAACAAGGAACCCTTATAGTTTCGCCATGTCCGTCTGTCTTTCCGTCCGCGGTTTTGCTTATCGACTATAAGTACTAGAAAGCTGTGATTTGGAATGTGTATGTATAATAAATTATCCTTAGTTAGCTCCCATACTAGTAAACTGAAAAGTCATTTTTTTTCTCGACTAACCAATCATGTGGGGTATCGTTCAAAAGGTCTTTTAAAAATATTAAGTTTGTGAATCGTTTGATGTGATCCGTTTCTGAAATATTTGGTTTTAAAGTGATTTTTTTTTAGAATCAAGTGTTCCCCCCTCTATCTGCTAAACGGTTATATGTGAAAAAATTCACAGCTATAGTATATATAATGAAATTTAAAGGAAAACTATCAGAGCTAAGTAGAGTCTACAAATTAAAAAGTTATAGGCGATCAACTTATAAAATGTACTAGGAAAAGGAAAAATTCATACAAATTCAATAGAAAATTAGTTTTTAGACGTTTTAAGTGGCATGAACTCAAAGGTGGCATTCGTTACGGAATCCTACACCGCGCGTGTCCCGACACGCACTTGGCCAATTGTTTTGAAGTAGGTTAAAAGAGTTTATGTTAGGCAGGCGGCTGGTCGTAAAGCTACAACCGAAACTTCTTTCTCCATGACGCACGGTTCTTTGGTGAACAAGCGCAACCATTTTTTGTCTTTGGATAAGAAAAAGCCGACAATTGCACCCCGGGCCCGGGTAAGGAAGCAATGTACGAAATATGACTCTAAGCCACTTTATGAATTCCTTATAGAATCCCGTGCTCCTCTTCCCTGTGACTCCTATACTATCCTTTCCTTTATTGACTCCAAATATACTAAAGCTCTTGTTTCTTTTCTCTTATTTCATGATATTTCATTTTAACTATATCAATTTAATTACCTATCCATCTTTATGACAATTTAAGTATATATTGCCCTAGTTTCCTCAATACCGCCTAGTCCTCATTCCCATTCCTATCCGTACTCGAAAGTTGTAAAACCTATTTTCCCCACTTGAACCTTTTAATTGGATGAGAAGATTGGCACCCGCGCCATTAGTTAACTGGACACTGGCAAAATAAGCTTCAACGAAGTTTAATCGCCAACAACAAGAAAAAAAAGCAACCGGCAACGCACGCAGAAAACACTCATGCATTTGCAACATGACTTGTCTATTCTTTTATAGATTTACGATTGACATGACATGAAAATGTGAGTAGAAAATTAATGTTCCTGAATTTGCAATTATAATAAATCTTTCTGCGGAGTAAAGTATCTTAAGGGGATGATACATGATTTTTTCGGAGTTCAGTGCTGCCCTCATTTGAAATAAATCATTTGAAAAGAAACGAAGATATCATTTAAAACTTTGTCTTTGCCAATAACCTTTCAAACTATTTGATGAACTACTGTTAACAGTTTAAAGTGAGAACGTGAAACTTTTCTACGCACATCCGCCAAAAGCGGCCGTTTTTCGCAATTGTGCGTAGAAAAGCTTCACGTTTTCACTTTAAACTGTAAACAATAGCTCATAAAATAATTTAAAGGGTTATCTAGAGCCTGGTCAAGACAAAATTTTAAATTATATCTCCGTTTCCTTTTAAATGATTTAATTTAAATGTTTAAAGGGTTATCTAGGGTCTGATCAAGGCCAAATTTTAAATTATATCTCCGTTTCTTTTTAAATGATTTAATTCAAATGGGAGCAGCACTGGACCCCGGAAAATTCAGGTAGCACCTTAAGAATTTGTTGTTTAGTAGAGCGGTGAAATTTTCTGACAAGAACTACAGGAAAAATTGCATATTTTGAAGGCAAAGTATCAATGAAACTTTGTTTATAACTTTACCTTGACACTGGAAATGAGGATCTGCCGAATCCTCCCATAATTTAGCGGTCCTTCCAGGTGGTATGCTAAAAACGCAAGAGGCTTTCTTGATCCAACTCGGACTTGGAGAAAGGCATGGCCTCTGTAGACATCGACGACGATGATCTCAGTGATTTCGGAAAAGATAAAGAATCTTACTTGATAAATTATAATATATAATGTATCTAGTATCAAACTTTTCCAATTTATTTTGCTGATGTTTTATTGTTTATTCATTAATGTACATATTTTTGCCACCAAACTGTCATATTTAGGCTTACTTTATCTATCCTAAATGTGACATAAGCTTATAGCTATCTATACTATTCATTGACGGCTCTAGCTATTTGAAGGGGTCGCTGATGCAGGTTTGGGTTCGGGGTGTGGTTTGCTTTGGATTGACACTTGTCTTTAAATCTATATATAGTGATATAAATACATACATACTGAAACAAATATATTACTGTATAATATATAGCCTTATGTACATTAGTTGTTTAAGAAAAACAACCTGAAACTAACTAGTTTTATTATTAGGTTAAATGAACAATTGTTATAAAGGAGCGGAGCCTCCTGGCACAGACATATTTTTGCCTAAAAGGAGATTTCATCAACTGCGCTGAATACTTACACTAATTACCTAATAAACAATTTTTATTTTATTATTATTGTGTTGGTACGCTTTTCAGCCACGGGTCCATGGGGACCCGGTCCTTTGAGGCGTTCATGGGGCCAAAGCCAACATGAAGAGGCCTTTTAGTAACTTTTTATCTAAAAAGTGAGATGGCTGCATCTATGGAGGTATATCCCTTAATGTACCATTGAGATGCACTAACGGACAGTCCTCCACAGCTGCCGAACTATTGCCAGGGAGGGATTTACTTGGTTTGGGCTTTATGGATGGGATTTTAGCGGACCGGATAACTGGGTTATGGAGTGAGATACGGACATCTACCCAAAAATCTCATGTTTTGGCTTGGTCTTAGAGCCGAGGGGGCATTCAAAAGTCAGGCCCCAGTCTGTTTGGGCTCTTGCTCTTGTATGTAATATCATATTACAAAAATACGATAATTACTACAATAACAATAGTACGATAAGTTTTGTACGAATGATTCCCATTTCAACAATTTTTTTTCAATAGAGCTGACACCAGTGTTAATACTCGTATTTGCACACTCGATAAAAAGAAGGTTGTTTGTTGTTACTGTTTGTTTTTTGTATGTGTGAATAGCTGAAACTGGTGACAGATATTTCAGGCTGCCTAAAGGCATCTGACATAGCTTAACGACTGCCATAAAATGATGACAGCCGGGACCAACGGCTTATACGTACCTTCCAAAGCACGGAGGAGCTCGAGTAATTTTTAGTCCATTTGTAGGCACCCATTTAAGTCCATGCGGACTACGCCCGGTGTCGCTTTACTTGCAAAACGGTTATTGATGCGCACCCCTGCTAGGCCACCGAGCTCCTCAGTTAGAATACTCTATGACTGTTTAGGAATACAGCCACGTTCCGGTCATCATTTCAGCTGCATAGCGTCCACTGCTGGTCATAGGCCTCTCCCAAGGAAACAAAATGACCGATCAAGAGCGGCCTGCATCCAGCGCTTTCCAGCGATCTTGTTCAGGTCGTCTGATCACCTTGTGGGTGTGTGTCTTACGCTTTGCTTGTCAGTACGCGGTCGTCAGTCGAAAACCATTTGCACGTTTCGATGTTTCCGGTGATATATCTAGAAAAGGTTTGTTTAAAACCCACCAGATTAAGAAGTCAACATCGCAACTTGAGTATTTCCTCTCACAAATACTCAACCATACTACTACGTCTTTATATCTGACGGGGCAAACAGGGCATTTGAGGTCTTGCGGCTCTGAGCAGGCAGGGCCACGGAATAAGTACTAGTACTGCAGAGCCCAGGGCCACAAGACTCAAAGGACACATTAAGCATTAGGGGTTGATGAGAAGTTAGAAAAAGAAATCAAATTAGGATGGGTTGCTAGCTGCATTGCCTATTAACATAATTCGCCAAGTCCCTCTATCGGCTTATACGATGTGCGCATTAAAATAAGCTACTTTTTTCTTATTTCCCTGACTAGCATTTCCTTTCATAATACAATTTATGTAACAAAAAGCCTGTCCGATCCTCGTAGGAGCAACTCAGACCGTCAATATGAACAACTTTTCCTATGGGACCAGTGCTTGAAACTCGAAAAAAAAATCGTCATTTTCATACAAAAGTGTTCGGCCGGCCCGGCTATTTGTATGAAAATGACGATTTTTTCTTCGAGTTTTAAGCATTGGTCCCATAGAAAAAGTTGTTCATATTGACGGTCTGAGTTGCTCCTACAAGGATAGGACTGGGTTTTTGTTACATATTGTATATTTAGGTACCTTGTGTCAGATATATTTGTTTACCGTAGATTCTAAACAGATATAACTAGGCCTAGAATTGGCACCGGGAGCCCTCGTAAATCATTCGTCGCCCAATTCGGACCATTGACATATACTGCCGAATATATTTAGCACATTTTTATGAATATGAAATGTGTTGTTGATTTAACACGGGCTTTTCATATTAACTGGCAGTTTTGTAAACATCAAACAGTTTAATGGGATGGAACTGGATCGTTGAGTTCCGGCAGAATTATAAATTCTCCTTGGGACTAAAATTAAAGTTTAAAACCACTAGATAAATGCACATATTTACGTTAATTATAAAAAGCCGCAGTTTTACGAAAATGTTCTGGCAATAAAATACCACATTCATCGATTTAATAGACATACGAGTATAAGTGGTTTTCTATATTCAAGTTTGTAATACAAACTATCAAAGATAAATTAATAACAGCAATACATTTAAAAGTTTGTATTTATTTGTATTCTATGGTGTTTTGAATTATATTTTGTGTAATATTGGGGAAATTTGAACCGTTTAAGTGAGTCAAAGATTTGAGAGTATTTTGTAAGAGACCTGATTTTTTTTCAAATGCATTGCATACTTTATTGATTTACACGTCACGATACCAATTTTAATATGACATTCATTTGACAATGACAATTGACAACATTTCTGATCTGGTCCATACCAATTTAATTGAGTAAATATCCTCTCAATTTATCGCAGGTTGACTGAAAGAGATCCCTATATGGGATAAGTACGCCATTATATATTTGCTCTTTCGAAGTTTTTGTAATTTATTTTATTTTTTGGTACAAGAAAGTTAATACAAAAAAACAAACAATTTATAGAGGCGATAAATAGATTGTTTTAAGTACCATCTAGCCTAAATTTGTATACAAATATTTGATCGTATGCACATTGTTCGCAGTGTCCCGCATCTGCATTCTGGTCTAGAATAGATGAACTGACGTGACCTCTCTTCGAGGGCTGCCAACCCTATAATAATATTTAAAAATATACGTGACGTGATAGAGAACTTAGACGCCTATGAACGTTGTGAATGATACAATAAAACCTGTCGAAGATTAGTTCAAACTTGGACCGGCTGTCGGAGAACTGTTGCGGCATCTAAATATTTAACGTCTAACGACATATATTGAAACTATTTACGGGAATACATGAATGTTTCGGGGTCCAGTGCTGCCCCCATTTGAAATAAGTTATTTGAAAGGAAACGGAGAAATTATGATTTATTTTTCTTGACCAAACCCTTGATAACCCTTCAATATTTTATAAACTACTTTTTACAGTTTAAAGTAAGAACGTGAAGCTTTACTACGTACATTTGCAAAAAACGTCCACTTTTGGCTAATGTGCGTAGAAAAGCTTCACGTTCTTACTTTAAACTGTACACAGAGGTTAAAAAAATAGTTTGAAGGGTTATCTACGGCTTTATCCACACAAAAAATTAAATTATATCTTTGTTTCTTTTTTAATAATTTATTTTAAATTGGGGCAGTAATGGACCCCGAAAAATTCATGTATCCCAAAGGGGTAGATTCAATCCATGATACTCAATAACTTTCCCCAAGAAACATAATATTGAACTGTAAGAAAATTCGCTTCCTACAGAAACTCTGATCAGCTGATCGGCAAAGTACGAGAGGCCAAAAAATATTTCGATATATGTTCCTCGGGAATCAGCTTTAAAATGGTTTCAGTATATTTTTAAGACCTTGTCTTACTCTATCCTAAGGGACCTTCCACGGAAGAAAGCGGCAAGATGGCAAAGTCACATCAAAGCTGAGTGGTCCCATTTTGGTGTAAGTCTCAGTTGGTTAAATGGTCTTAGAAGTCTTCTTTAAGTAAATGTTGCACCAAACATAAAACATATAAAGGGAAGCAGACTAAACATTATTGCATATTAGAAAAAATGCAGCCCGGCATCAATTTACACTTAAGCTACATTAGTTTTGTTGTTTTCTTTATCATAATTGGTAATATTTGAAACAAAAGTAGTAAAGTCATATTTTTTGTGATTGTATTCAAAGTAATTTTGGTTCTGGTGTCTGTATTCTAAGTAATTGAGATAACTTAGAATACAAATACCAGCAATAACTGTTTATTAACATATTATTTAAGCAATTACAAATCATAATCATAATCATAATCATTTATTTGTCAGACATGAGTACAAAAGTTGTTAGTTTACAGTATAGGGCTTCATGCTGCGCCGTCAGGCATAAAAATTTTGTTTTTTTAAAGTTAGGTATAAATTAAGTCAATTTTAATGTCGTTACAATTATATAAAATTTTATGAATTAAGAAATTATTACATATCATTTTTCTCGTATCCAATGTTTACTTATATTTTGTTTTGGGCATAATAAAGATTAAAGTTTAGTCAGAGTTTGTCAGTTAAGAATTCATCCACAGAATAGTATGCTGTGTCAATTAAAAATTTATGTACAAGTTTCTTAAAATTATTTGTTTCCTGGCAAGATCGAATATGAAATGGCAGTTTGTTGAATACTTTTGGTGCCATTGCGTATATACTTTTATGTAGGAACTTGCTTTTGGTACATATAAGTTGTTGTTATACAAAATAAGTTACGAAAGAAAAATTTCCACGCATTCTAAGGATGTCTGCTTCCCACCAAATAAATTATTTTTCTTTCTTTCTTCGTAAATAAAGATATCTGCAAATAAGGTTGTTTCCGGAGAATATTATTTGGTAACATGTCACAAAATAATTTCACTTGTAATTGATCATCATCATATCGATTTCACAAGCTTTTACTTGACTTGCAATGTATCTTGTATGTTTGTTTATGGGTCGAATCTTGCAACTTAATTTTAAACCAATCTTCAACCGATTGGGCTGAAATTTTGTTTACTTGTGTTAGTCGGATGACAATGAATATTGGAGCTGTAAATTGCCTATAGGAACTCTGTAAGGAAACATCGCAACCCCGTCGAGATTAGGCTTATTGCATATGTCTTAAGAAGTTCTTAGGCCTCACAATAATAACTGATAAAAAAAAAATAGAGTGAAAGAAATTATCATTTATTGCCATACTCTAAGTCACTAAAGATAGTTTAACAAAACTTTGCAAGTAGGCAAAGGAATACCTTAGCTTGTGTTACCCCAGACCGGAGTCCGAAGTAACGCTGTTTTTCAGGCATCCCCCACTTCCTGTGATGGTGTGCGGGAAATTTTGAAATGGGGGCTAAAAGATTTACATATTCTTATTTAATGTAATTCCAGTTTTACTAAAACTAATACAAACACTAAGATTAAAAAAATAATCAATATAGTAAATGTTTTTTTTTATCATAAAATTTAATATATTTTAGATAAAACTAAATTAAGAATTAAAATTATACTCATTACATAGTAATATTTACAAAAAAAAGGCTCGGTAATTCTTTACCCTGCTGCAACATGCCCAGAAGGCTGGCAGCATTGCTACGTTGTATGGCAATGCTTCTTTTCTGACCAAGATATAGGCCAGTCTTCTGGTTACGGGAAACTTACATAAGTTTCCTTAAGATAGCGTCGATAAATTTGTGAGCTGATGGATCTCACGGTCCCAAAGATTCGACCCCAAAGGGCTTAAATATGTAGTAATTTCCAATACCTTCATATTTGCGCCGTTTGAGGTTTTCAGCTGATGCAGCTGCTGAGCCCGCTTTGGACCCTGTAGCTGAAAGATGAGACGGCGCCAGTGTATCAACGCAAGTAGCGTCCCACACAAAATAAATAAATGTAGTTAATTTTTTCCAAAAAAAAAAACTTCTTTTTAAATTAAAAACTGATAGTGTCGCCAGCCCTATGAGAGGAAGCTCGGCTATTATATTATAATGTTTCGCAACAGTCAGTATTCCGTTGTCATCGGGCTCAAAATACCACTTGTGAGGAAATCGATTTAGTGTAGATCCGTTGTTTACTTCACTTCTCATCTTAGCTCCAATACGGCGTTTTTGCATCCTTGCTTCGCTTCGGAGTCTGGGGTGCGCTTTACGGCTTTTTTAACCGACTTAAAAAAGGAGGAGGTTGTAAATTCGAATGTATATATGTTTTTTATATGAAAGTATGTTCCCTAATTACTCGAACAAGCCTAGACTAATTTGGAAAATTTGTTTGAAAGTCAAATCAAATTTTCTTTATTATCGGATAACAAGATCCATTTTTTCCCTAACCTACCTAATTATTTTATTTTTTTATAAAAAAAAAAAATTAAATTAAAATTAATATGATACATAATAATTTTTATATATTAATGTCATTTAACATTAATCTAAATATATATAACTCAAAGGTGACTGACTGACTGACTAAATATAAATAAATATAATATATGTAAATATATAGGGACAAATTATACTGATTGAGCTAGCCCCAAAGTAAGTTCGAGACTTATGGGAAACCAACTCAATGGTACTTTATAACAAATACATATAAAGATAAATACCCAAGACCCAGGACAATTTGAAAAAGGCACTTTTTCAACTTGCCCTAGTAGGGAATTGAATCCGGAACCTCTGGGTGGCGGACTAGCATGGTGATCACTCGGTACGGAGGTACCTATATGATTATAAAAAAATGTGTAATTTTTTAATAAATATTTATTATTTTTCAATAACACTAATGTAAATAATACTTTAATATATAAATTCATATGACTACACAAATAATTGCATGCCTTAGTATAGGTTGAATACAATGACACTAATTATGCAATTGACATCATGTGTACTGTATTTTGTCTCAAGTCTGTACTTGAAATATTTTAAGTTTATTAGTAGAAATTATGGGTGTACTAAAAAGTAAAGTATTTTAGTACTAAATTAAAGCATGCTTTAATGCGTCATTACGATTTTACGATCATCAAAATTTTTCCATTCACCGTACCGTAGCGCCAGAAAAACCGCGAAAAATTACATAAACTACGCGGCCGTAAAATATAATATGTCGGCCTTGGGACTTCATCGGGGAATAAATTAAAGGTTGTTTACAACTGGATTTGTACACTAGTGATGTAGGGTAATCTTTAAATCTTAACATACTTTAAAAAATATTTATCTTCCTCTATATTTGACCTTGTTCCATTTTTATATAGAGTACTAAATCTGTTTTTACATAGGTATATGAATACATACCTATTATTTATTTATCTACTAGCTGTGCCCGCGGTGTTACCTGCGGAAAAAGTAGCCTATGTGTTAATCCACGGTGTCAGCTTCCTGCATACCAAATTTTATCATAATTGATCCAATTATTTGCTCGTGAAATAGTAACAAACACACACACACACTCACAAGCTTTCGCCTTTATAATATTAGTGTGATTACGGGTCAGATGGAGTCTAGGATCATATATATGTCATTAGAGCAACGACAGTAAGAGTCATGGTGAAAAAAGAATCTCCTACCAAAACATTGTCATGTAAAGTAACGAGAAGACAAAACATATTGCTTGCACTATAAAAAAGTTATCAAATCTTAGAATGTACCAGCTGTTCTCTATCCGTGGAGATCGTAAAAGCCGATCGATGAAATTGGCAAAAATATGAATCATATAATTAGGGGATGCGGCTAGCAACCCATCACCAGTAAGATTTCTTTTTTAGGGTTCCGTTTCCAAGGGGTAAAAACGGCCCTGGAGTCTGTCTCTGTAAATGCTCTGCGATCAATAGGTGACTAACATATAACTAATATTTCCACTTGACAAGGTGTGCGAGATCGGGTTTTTTAATGCTCACTAAAATGTCCAATCTGGTGCTGGCGTCGCTGGTCGGGTCGTTGGATTCCATCTAATATGGTTGAGTTTAACGATGGCTGATCCGTGCGTCAACTCGTGAATTGCTGCCCGGAGCACTAGTACTTATTCTGTGCCGGGAGGGACTGGTCAGCTCGGCTTCGCTTTTATTAATTAAAAGACAATAATAATAATATGACAAAGCCGTTCTGTCGAGTAGGCGACCAATACCATAGTATTTATTCTGTGCCAATACTGTGAAAATGAGTTTCTTTCGGCGTTTCTTTTTAGCAGTGGTCGTTACGAAGCACTGGTATCGGTAGCTTTTCTTTAAAAATAAATTATATTTTAATATACTTTACACGTAACGTAAATTATACTTATTGACGTGTAATGCCTGTAAAGGTCTAGTTACTGAATAAATATTTAAATATTATTTGAATCTACACCGAGCCGCAGGACCCAAAATGCTCTGTCCATCCACCCCATTAGGCAATAGGCATAAAGCCGTAACACTGTATTTTTCAGCATCTAAATAATCAACCGGGTTGTTACAATGATTAGCTTTACTTTCATTCTATTTGAAGTAGGAATGGATGGTACCTTATTCGTGCCACGTGAATCCGTTTAACGACTTCTGCGAGCTTTTTCTCTAATTGAATGCCTGTTTATTACGTGAATACATTGTTTATCACGGAAAGAAATAAGTTTTTTGATAAAACTAATTTTGTTCTACAAGCTTGATAGAATATAATTATAATAATTAGAATATAATTGTGTTGTTTTATTACTGAGTTTCATCGACCACCTTCCGTATCCATGAACAGACCCTAGACATCTCATGAACCGTTATAGCTAGACAGTTGAAATTTTCACAGATGATGCATTTCTATTGCCGCTATGACAACAAATACTAAAAATAGAATAAGATAAATAGTTACGTGGGGCTCCCATACAAAAAACGTGATTTTTTATAGAGATGGTACGGAACCCTCAGTGCGCGAGTTCGGCACGGACCTGGCCGGTTATTTTAGACGTTTGTTTGTTTGTAATAACTTTATTGTACAAAAAAATACATTAAAAAGACAACATACGAAAGAGCAAATATACAAAGGCGGACTTATCCCATGTAGGGATCTTTTGCAGTCAACCTGCAATAGATTGAGGGGATATCTACTCAATTAAAACACGTAAGACGTTTTTAGTAAAGTCGGCATTCGCACTACGGAACCCGATCCAGCGCGTGGCTTGACACGCACTTAGCAACTTATTATTTTTTAGGCTGGAAACCATACAGCATGTAGAAAAGAAAGAACTATCCCTCACACTCCCGCAACACATTCGTGGAACATTTTCAGTTCCAATCAATAGTTTCTCATTATAACGCAGGTTCATTGAAAACAATATCATATCATAATTGGGTGTTTATCTTTATAGATACTCGTATTTATTGAAAAATAAAATATAGTATTATTGAGCTAGTATCCCATAATACAAGTTTAAGCTTGCTTTGGGGCTAGCTCAATCAATGTGTTTTGTCCCTTTACAATATGTAACAAAAACCCTATCCGTTCCTTGTAGGATCACCTTAGACCATCAATATGAACAACTTTTCCTACGGGACCAATGCTTGAAACTCGAAGAAAAATCGACATTTTCATACAAAAGTGTTCGGCCGGCCTGGCAATTTGTATGAAAATGACGATTGATTTCTTCGAGTTTCAAGATTGGTCTCATAGGAAAAGTTGTTCATATTGACGGTCTGAGTTGCTCCTACAAGAATCGGAAAGGGTTGTTGTTACATGTTGTATATTATTTTCCGCAACACATTCCTGGAACATTCTCAGTTCCTCAGCTCCAATCAATAGTTTCTCATTATGACGCAGGTCCATTCAAAACAATATCGGCGTTTCAACGTCATAGTTTTATAGGTTATTGCTACATCTTCCGTTAGTCATAGCTCCGTTATCTATACCTACGCGGTAAAAACAGAGTAAACAATGTATGTTCAACCGACTTCAAAAAGATTTATCAATTCAGACATAAAATTTCTAGGTCTATGAATTCAACCATAGATTCAGAGTAAAATAATTTCTAGGTCTATGAATTCAACCATAGATTTAGAGTAAAATAATTTCTAGGTCTATGAGTTCTTCAACCATAGATTTAGAGTAAAATAATTTTATAAGTCTATGAATTCAACTGTACTTTTTACAAGCTTTTATTTATATGAGTATGAGTTAAATTTTGCAACTCAATTTGACCATCAGAAATTTCGCATACTGGTTAAATCGGATGACAATGCAATACTATTATGACAAAAAGCTGATCTGTAATGCCATACTTCAAACGCGGAGTCCCTAAACGGACGTTTATTTGTATGGAAAACCATTCGTTTAGGTGACTCCGCGTTTCGAAAATTGGCGTTCGTAACCTTGTAAGAAAACAAAGTAACCCCGTCGAGTGTATGCTTATTGCATTTGTCTTGATTAGTACTTAGACCTCACTAAAAAGCTTGTACAAAAAATTTATTCTTATTTCAAAATCATGTTTGTTTGTTTGTAATTACTTTATGGTACTATGAAAAGACACAAGTATAAAAAAATAACAACATAAAGTAAAAAAACAAGTATAAAAAATCCGCCGTTGTCAATTTACACAACGGCGGACTTTTTCCATAATGGGATCTCTTCCAGTCAATCGGCGAATAAGAAGAACTTGTTATGTCAGAACTCAGTCATTTGTTATTGTCTTGTCAATACGCGATAGAAATTAGGTACAGTTAAATAAAAATGGCGGACTTCAAAGAATTTCTTGTACTAATTCCCGGCACGTAGGTTGAATCAAAATGGCGGTTATCGGCGCAGGTACAAATAATACGCCTACGACCGCCATTTTGTTTCAATTTACGTGTCGGAAAATTGTAGAAAAATGCTTTGAAGTCCGCCGGATTCAACGGCTTACCGTGCCTTCCGAAGCATGGAGAAGCTCGAGAAATTTGAATGCCACTTGTAATCACCCATCCAAGTGCGGACCACACCCGGTGTTGCTTAATTTGCGAAAGCGCTTGTAATGCGTAGATACTTCATTGATAATTTGGTGTTGTTGGTTGAGATCAAAGAAGACCGAAGGTTTTACAACCAGACGCATTTGAAAAACTCAAATACGAACCGATACCTACACGAAGTTTTGACGTCAGTCAATAAATCACGTTAACAAGAGTTCGGCTCTCAAATGATTACGTCACTACGTGGGCGTGAACTGCATGGGCCTAGAATTGTTTTTAATCAACGACAAAAAAGAGGAGTGTTATAAGTTTGACGAGTCTGTGTGTCTGACTCTCGAACGAATGGACCGATTTCGATGCGGTTTTGTTACGTGAAAGCAAGTTGCCTTGCGGTTATTCGTAGCTATGCTTGATGAAAATCGGTTCTTCCACCTGGCAGTTAATAGATAGCGCAACGGATTTACTCTTATCATTGGTTGGAATATGTAGTTCCGCCAATTCATGACTAGATGGTGACAACGGTTTTTAGGGTTCCGTAGTAAACAAGGAACCCTTATAGTTTCGCCATGTCTGTCTGTCTGTCTGTCTGTCCGCGGTTTTACTCAGCGACTATTAGAACTAGAAAGCTGTGATTTGGCATGGATATGTATTATGCGAAAAAGTAGTAAAATAAAATAATGAAAATAAAAAATTTTTAGGGTATCTCCCATAAAACATCCTCCCATCCAACTAACCAACCAACCAACATCCCATCCCAGTAAACTGAAAAGTCAATTCTTTTTTCTCGACTAACCAAACATGTGCGGTATCGTAGAAATAGTTCTTTTAAAAATATTATGAACCTAATAACACCATTTTTCGATTTAGGGATCCATTTTTGAAATATTTGGTTTAAAAGTGAACATTTTTGTTAGAGTTAGAGTCAAGTGTTCCCCCCATATATCTGCTAAACGGTTATATATGAACACGTGAAAAAATTTACAGCTATATATATTTAACGAACTTTAAAGGAAAACTATCAGAGCTAAGCAGGGTTTAAAAATTAAAAATTTATAGGCGATGATGATATAAAATGTACGGAAAAGGAAAATTTCCAACAAATTCAATAGAAAATTAGTTTTTAGACGTTTTCAGTGGCATGAACTCAAAGTTGGCATTCGTAACTACGGAACCCTACACAGCGCGTGGCCCGACAGGCATTTGGCCAATTTTTTTTTTAATTTTGACCGGTAAATAAACTTCTTACTGTAAGTCCACCATAGCCAACTGCGACTAATAAATACGATAACTCTAAAGTAACCCTTACAAGAGCAAAAACCTAGAATGTAGTAGCTGCTTCTCTTCGAGGGATCGAGCGAATGGGCGAAAATGCTTATCATTTTTAACCGACTTCCAAAAACGAGGAGGTTATCAATTCGTCGTGATCCTTTTTTTATGTATGTTCACCGATTATTCAAAGACGCCTGGACCGATTTAAAAAAATTCTTTTTTTGTTTGAAAGGGCATACTTTCCAGGTGGTACCAATTTTATCAGAATCGGTTGTGTAGTTTGGGGGTGAAGTCGGTGTTTAGTTTTGAAAAATTATAATATACAATGCGGCTAGCAACCCGTCACTATTTTGACGCCTTTTTCCACCTTCTCGCACACCATCGCGCTAAAAGTGGCATTGAGTCTTCCGGCCCTGGCGTCTGTCTGCTTAGAGCTGTCCGACCCAAAGTGCTCTGCCTGCCCCGTTACGAAAAAAAACGTGATCGTATGTATGTATGCAATAATGACTTGTACAGAAATTTCAAGATTTGGGTCAACTTTCTATCACTTTTGTGCTTTTATTTACTAAATTTGCCCTTAAAATAAATGACCTTACTGTTTAGATTTCTGTTTTGCCCATCAGTACGTCAACACAAATCAATTCAATCGGAAACAATGCAATAAATTGGCGCTTGTAAATATTATAATGTTGGCTGAAGGCCCGATACGAAAGGGATGGCCATTGAGATATGTTATGTTATATATTATGGAGATGACCTAATCATTGTCTTAGTACTCGTACGAGTAGTATCAGGACTTTGTCACTCCCCGTTTAGGTATCAAAAATATACTTGCACAATAACTATGCGCGCGGCGACCACTTCGAAAGGAAAAATTCAGTTACATGAATCGTTTGTCCAGAATAATAAGAATGAAATTGGCTTTCAATGAATGTCTAGGTATCTAAACGAAGAGGTGAGTACCTAATAACATTAAGTAGATATTTATTTGAATTTCTTTTCTGAGTGAGACTTCTTTACGTGAGTACTAGTACTTATTCGGTGGTAGTATTCCCTTTTTACCTACGTACTGTTGAAAGAAAGTATACTTTTATGCATAGTAGTGTTATTCAGGTTTATATTTTGTAACAAATCGTAAGTGTTTATTCACCACAGAATCAATAGCTTTTATTGAAATTATATATCATTGTAATATTTGATAAACTATTTTCTGTTTTACCTATCAATAATAAAAATTGCGCTAAATTGACGTTTGTAAATATTACCTATATGGCTTTTAAAGCATGGTTTTTGTTTATCATTATATGTAATAAATATATAAATAAAATAAAATAATTTAATTTCAGATAATTTAAATCCATAGTTACACACATAATACTAATTTAATATAACTTATTTCATAATGAATTCTAAAACATTATTTTATTTTATTTATATACTAGCTGATGCCCGCGACTTCGTTCGCGTGGACTTTATGACTCCGGCGTATTAATATAAATAAAACTAATGAGAGAGAGAGAGAGAGAGACAGAGGGAGAAAGTACTTGTAACAGGAGTTAAAAGTCAATATTATTTTAATTCTTTCCTTCGGGAGCCAATATGAAAAGAGCTGAAGTGCTACTAATCCTAGAGAAAGTCACATTAAGTTGGCCATGCGAAAAAGCAGTCCTTAGATCGACATCAGCAGCTTTAAGCCTCTGAAACTGTGACTTATTTTCATAGCAAAGCAAGTAAACTTAAGGAACTGTGTATTTTCAAAAGGAAAAGTATTGGGGATGTGTGGCATACGCGGAATAAATTAATACAGTTTCGGCGGAGTCAAATTTCGCATCAGCATTATTGGCCCTCCGACAGTAAGACTTATTTTGTGAGCCGAGAGTCCATTTGCTGCAAGTGAATTAAGAAACTCAACTGGATAATTGGTGGCGTCGTCAACAACACTATCCAAGAAATCTAAATATATATACTCGTAACTCAAAGGTGACTGACTGATTGATCTATCAACGCACAGCCCAAACCACTGGACGGATCGGGCTGAAATTTGGCATGCAGGTAGATGTTATGACGTAGGCATCCGCTAAGAAAGGATTTTGATCAATTCTACCCCCAAGGGGATAAAAAAGGGGATGAAGTTTGTATGAAACTTTGTCAATTTTAAACCGATCGGGCTGAGACTTTGCATGCATAAAGCTACTATGACGAAGGCATCCCCTAAGAAAGGATTTTAATAAATTACACCCCTACGCGAGCGAAGCCGCGGGCAAAAGCTAGTTAACAATAATTTGCGTCATAAGTTCTTTATTAATTGATTTTTAATTTTTTGGTGTCAATATGGCGTGTTCACATAACCAAGAATTTTCTGGTGTGTTATGCTCTGAAGGTCCGCAAATACTGAACTTATAAGTTATTCTTCGGACGAAACAACTTTTTTTTGGAAAAATTTTCAATATACAGACACATTTTTTTTTAACTCTTTTACTATAGTATAGATTTAGTATGTTTTTGTTCAGCGGCAACAAAAAACATCATCTATAAAAATTTCAACTGTCTAGCTATAATGGTTCATGAGATACAGCCTGGTGACAGACAGACAGACAAACAGTCGGACGGTCTAAGTAATAGGGTCCCGTTTCTACCCTATGGAACCCTAAAAATCGAATAAAATAAGTATTGATGGTGGGCTCCCATACTACAAACGTGATTTTTCATTGATTATGGTACGGAACCCTTCGCGCGCGTCCGACTCGCGCTTGGCCAGTTGTATTATAACTCAACAAAAAGTTCTCATCAGACTTAACAATTTTTGCTAAGGCGGCATTTTAATATTTCTTATGGTTTAGCTGGACCATTATAGTTCTGCATCATGTGTTCCATTTTCCAAAATCAATTATAGCCTATATGTTGCCCAGGCATCACAGCTATATAACAAAAAAAGTTTCATTCGAATCCGTCCAGTATTTCCGGAGATTAGCGTGTACAAACAGACAAACAGACAAACAGACAAACAGACAAACAGACAGACATTTTTTTTTATATTCTTACTCTATTACTATATCTCCATCGCCCCAAATTTTTTTTTTGAAAAATTTTCAATTTACAGACACATTTTTTTTACTCTTTTATTATAGTATAGATGATGCCTTTTAAATGAGCAGTAAGATCACTACTGTACATAGATCTTCATACAAGGCTTTCGAAAGTGACTGATTCGAAAGGGTCTACATAAATGATGATGATGATTATCCATATCATGAATCAACATCAATATGAAATCGCTTTCAGACACAAGAAGATGAAGTCACCGTTTGTATTGTCTGTACTTTACTTCAGGTTTACGGACAACATTTGTCGACTCTTGCCATTTGTCTCCATGCCTCTAGTGTACCTACTTTTGATCTCGCCCTATAAGTTGTTGCGTGTCGTAAGCCAAGGCCGACCAAAATAGACGAGACAGACAGAATGGCTTAACCTTTTTTTTCGTACGGATTACCATGGAAAAAGTGTACGAAAAGCGACACTTGTGTGTGATTTAAGCAGGTTATACCTGCCTCATTACACGCAAGTAGTCTATGACGTTTTTATCACGTACGGGATAGAGACATAGAGATGCTTAGCAAAATAGTGGGCCTACCAATAATCACGTTTGGCAATTAAAATTTGTATGCGAATGTCGAATTTGTATAAGTAATCTAGAGTAGGACAAGGAAAGGCAAGAATATGCTCGGTTATATTCCAAAACTTTCTTTT
The DNA here is from genome assembly GCA_943193695.1 of Acrobasis suavella. NCBI lineage: Eukaryota > Metazoa > Arthropoda > Insecta > Lepidoptera > Pyralidae > Acrobasis > Acrobasis suavella. The sequence goes on along the minus strand of OW971952.1, from coordinate 9,183,183 downwards.
GATATCGCTTAACTTCGTAAGACAAACTTTGTTAATTGTTAGCAGTTCAAGGACTTATAAATTAGACCGCGGATTGGATTTAATCTCAAATAACCAGCGCTAATTACAACGGTCTTTGATTCAGTGTTTTACTATAGTTAGACTTGCATACCTATTGCCTCGTAAATAATCATGAGCCAACCTTTATTTGATTTTAAACCGACTTTAACCCTTTTACCGCAAACGTCGGATTTATCCGACAAACATTGTCATGCCCATTCCGCGAGCGTCGGATATTTCCGACAAAAAAAAAACCTTTTGTATTGCACATAACTTAAGTATCCACATCCCTTTTTGGTTGTAGGTATTTATTTTAGATTTCATACCCCTCGCGCTGGGGGCACGGCAACTGACATAAAGTCTCGCGGTGAAAGGGAAAGGAGAAGGTTATTCATTTATCGGAATCCTTTATAGTTTTTTTAAATGTTTGTTCACTGAAAGGCCCTAGGTATACTTGTAAAGTGGTCCCATAGAAATTGTATAAAAATATATTGTGTAGTTTGGTGGTGAAGTCGGTTTTGAAAAATTATTTGTGTTTCATAATGGAAAACACTGATGTCAGCTGGCATAGCTTCCTTTTCTTCATATCTTTCTAGCCCGCGCCGGTTTATACTAGTTTTTGATACTCGGCCTGACCTCCGCGCGTCATTTCTCTATTGCGCATTTTTCGCCTTCACCTTTGGTGCCGCTAGCAGCTTTATGTTCCAGTGTTGTTGTGTTTAAATTATGAGTTAAATGAACTAACATTAATAATAAATAATATCATAATTATTATCGGCGCGTTTGAGGGGCCTATCTAGTGGGCGGCAAGCCACGAGTACCACCTGCCTACAATAGTCAGTAATCATGATTATGGAAGGAAACGTTGCTATTACAATATCCTAGCATCAGTTCATCCCTATCTCATTCCATAACTCATAAACCTTTCCATTTTTCTTGCAATAGATCTTTCTCCTGCTGAAACCTATTCAAGGGTACACCTTTCATATATTCAGAAATGGGTTTTGGCGGGAGCGCCACTTCACATCAACTTCTCCAAAGGGCCTCTACGTGTTGGATCTGTATCCCCACTCAAGCCTCTTAAAGGACCCGGGTGAAAAGACCCGTGAATCTAAAGAAAATAATATCATAAAACTAATTATTGTATTTTTATTTAAATAATCAAAATGTTTCATTTCTTTCTATAAAAAAACATTGATTTAATTATTTTGTAATTTTTTAACTGACTCTACTCACTTACTCACGCTAATGCACAAAGCTGACTTTTTGCCTTGAGGACTGATTTTTTTTTAAATAAGAACGAATAACACTATAATATAAGTATAGCATTTTTGCGAAAAACGGCCACTATTAGCAAAAATGCTATAAAAAGCTACACGTTCTCACTTTAAAATATAAACAGTAGTTCATAAAATAGTTTGAAGGGTTATCTAGAATTATATCAAAGCCAATTTTTAAATAATATCTCCGTTTCTTTTCAAATGATTTATTTCAAATGGGGGCAGCACTGGACCTAAGGTAGCCCCTTAAGAGGTTTTGCGTTAATTACCAGTAACACTGGTGTACAGATAAACACCCAAGACCCGCCTTTCAAGAAGAATTTCCCGCATAAAACATATGCTCGACGCTCGTACCGCGTATGTCTAGAAACTCCCTGTCTACTGTAAGTAGGTACTTAAGTAAAATTTCATTTTACGTAATTTTTATATCGTTTCTCATAAATTTGTTTATCGATGTAATATAAAGAGATCGGAAAGCCATTATAATATCTCAGAGTGAATAAGTGTAGGGTGGATATTTATGTGAAAAGTTGTTCATAAGATGTATTTTCCGATAAATATCAAACTTTTATGATAGTGATTTACAGTTGTTCATATTTGCGAGATAAAACTTTTTTTTTACTTCTAGACAGATAAATTTAATACAAAGTTCTTAGTTAGGTACTAACGCATTCTAAAAAGAGAGAGACAACAAGATAGAGTACGTATTTAATTTAGTATTATATAACTTACTATATAGCCTATTTAAATATTATTAGCACCTAATATTAACTTAAAGCAGATAAAGAACTACAATTAAGAGTTGTAGGTAAAAAAATTATAAAATGACAATTCCAATATCAACTTATTATTATTATAAAACTGAGTCTTTTAAATCCGGCCAAAGGCCGCAATCACAAGAAATTAGGAATATGATCGTCGTAGAAAGAAGGTGGTAAAACAAAAGCTAGAACTAGAAATCTGTAAGAAACAAAACAGATTTCATTTTGATTAATTAACAATCGAAGGACGCGGTATAAATCTGTCAATGAACCTATCGATTTTCGATCAATCGATAAATCGGAACACGCACGCGTCCTCAATGTTGACATTGACAGAAACGATGATTGACATTTCTTCGATAAATGTAAACAAACATCTAGATCGATTCACATTGATTTGTAAACAAAAGACCCACTCGTAAATACGCAAAAGAATTATTAACCAACCTTAATTGTAGCAACGTTCCGTCAAAGAAAACACTAAACCACACCACAGACACAAGTAACTGAATGAATAAAACTTAAAACGGAACGTCACAGCGTTTGAAAACAGAAAACCGCGAACACGATTCCAATTTCAAAACCGCACCGCTTCCGAGCGCATCCGAACTAGCAAAAGTAGAGGAGGCCAGTATTTTTTTCACTCATAAAAATAACTTTGTTAAACATTTTTCCGTATAATAATGTAAACAGACGGAGCGCGGGAGTGCGTATACGCTTGTTTGACATCGCGATTTCGACTGGCTAAATTTAACAGTGCTGATCTTACGGTCGGATGCAGCGAGATCTCGATTCGGTATCGATTCGATTCGTCATCGATGCGCTTGCGATAAATCTACTTTTTTCTCAAGTGATCGTCCGATAACGCTGAGCAGATGTTGAATATGGTTCCTTTGATAAAAGAACCATTGCTTTACTATACGGTAATACAATATTTACCTATATGGTAAGGTAATCGTAATTGTGTCTTATGGTATGACTTATGGCCCAACCTCCCCATGGGGTCATAACGAAAAATATATGACTATATTGCTTATATTCAATAATTTATGGTATCGTAAAGATTAAAAGAAACTATAAATGACAGCTGAATTAGACTGCTATAAACAATTTGGAGGTACAAGTAGGATAAATAGATACATAAGACTAAAAAATCTAAGACTTGGGTCATTGATTTTTTGGCTATGGGCACACATTTCTCATATCTCTATGACCGTCAAAGTCTAAAACTATTTATGTGGTATTAAAACAAAAATAAAATAACATTCATTACGACACCATACTCATTACCTAGTTACCCGTATATTTAACCTTCATAATGAGAAACTCCATACAAAATAACGATCATAACCGCTGTCCTAGTAAAAAAGCAGTTAAGTTAAAAATAGACGGAACCTGCTGCGCGCGCGCAGCTCACTCTACATGTGTTCTTCTAATTGGGATCGGCCCTGGGTCATCTTTTCATGAATGGACGAGTGGATCGAAATGGAACTGCTATGCTGGTAGGTGCCTGTGAGTCATGTAGCAATAAATAATTGATTCCTTGGATCCATCCGCGATATGATTATAATGACTTACAGATTGTTTCTGATGTATACAAGCAGTTAAGTGATTAGTAATTTAAAAAAAAATCTAGTAGAGATGTAAAAATAGCGTATTGTACCAAAAGATCTGGTATTAAATAAGTATTATACAATGACGACCTCCGTGGCGTAGTGGTCACCATACTAGTCCGCCACCCAGAGGTCCCGGGTTGGATCCCCGGTCAGGGCAAGTTGGCCTTTTTCAAATTGTCCTGGGTCTTAGATGTTTATCTATTTATTTATTTGTTATAAAATATAGTGTTGTTGAGTTAGTATCCCATAACACAAGTCTCGAACTTACTTTGGGGCTAGCTTAATTTGTGTGATTTGTCCATATATATTTATTTTTTATTTATTAATATGACTATAATGACATTAATAACTTACTGATTGTTTTTGATGTAAACAAGCAGTTAAGTAATTGGTAATTAAAAAAATTTAAAACAAAAAATCTAGTAGAGGTGTAAAAATACCGTATTGTACCAAATGATCAGGTATTAAATAAGTATTATACAATAACATCGGTATTTTTCGAAAATTAATAATTCCAAATATACCGTTTGATATGGTAAAATACGGTTTAAATTTTTCGTATTATACCAACTTGATCAAACAGTATAAATTATGCAAGCCTACGTCATGCAGAATTTTGACTTTTCAAACCCCTCCCTCCCCTTGTCATGCTTTTTTCCTATCCCTTTAACACGTGACGTCATATTTGGCATGCCGATGCGATAAGATGGAAAACAATAAAACAGCGATGGGTTCATGGTTTATAATCTTCAAAGCGCGACCTTTTCACCGCAAGACTTTATCAGTTGTGTTGTGTTCCCGGCGCGAAGCATAGTGAATCGAAAATAAATACCTACAGCCAAAAAGGGAAGTGGATACTTACTTTAGGTATGAGCAATACGAGCAGTGGTTTTTGTCGGATATATCCGACGCTCGCGTAATGGGCACGAAAATGTTTATTGAATTTAATTTCAATTTTTATGTTATTTATTTCAATTTCAGGTTATTTATTGCTCTCACATTATACATATATTACACTTTCTACATAGTCACTTCTTAAATTAGTAGGTAAAACATGAACACTGATAGGGCATTGCAACAGTAAGCAATGGAACGGCATGCGGATTTTTTGTTAGTTTTTATCAATGCTTAAAGTAATTAACCAAATAAAAATCAATTTGTATGGTAGTTTATTAGATAAGTAAAGTCAAGTAGTTTTTTATACAAACTCAGTTTTTTATTTACTTATTTAAATACTTGCTATATTTGTTTTTTTAAATATATTTTATTTATAATGAAATGGCCTCTTATAACGAATAAATCCGATGTTCGCGGTGAAGGGCTATCCTTCGACAGATAGAAAATTTAAAGCTTATGTAAAGAAAGTCCTTTGTGAGAAGGCTTATTACGGAACCGATGATTATCTTAAAGACAAAAACGTCTCGCTTGAGCATGGCGCGGGTCCCTCTTAAAGGTTAGTATTTGTACATTCACAAATGTCATAATTTGAGTACAAAATGTACTTTATTTACAAATTGAAAATAATTTCAAATTTGACATCATTCTTAATTAATTATGACTTTATGACATAACAATGTATTCTCAGTTCACATATCTAACTTTAATATCAGTATAATTGTAAGGTTGACGTTTTTGGAAAAAAATGCTGCATTACGGTTTGTTACCGCTTCTTCTGTACTTGCGCTTTGGAGGCGGCAGTAAACTTAGTTGTAGTAATGATCTGACGTCAACAACTACCTATTAAGAAAACGAAAGAAAAAAAATTGACAATTATTAAGTGATTTAATTATCTAAAGATAAATAAATGATTTTTGACTTTTGACCTTTTTTTTAACCGGATTTTACGATCCGCGCGGGAAGAGAATCATACGTACATTCTAAGTTTTTTCTTTCCTCCCAGACCAGCTTAGAAAAACCTTTCTACAATTTGTGAAAGAGCACCTAAATGAAGATTTATAACCGGGAGCTAGGATCGATATCTGGTTTGAGCCGGCCTCGAATGCCGGGTCGCGATGACCTTAAACTCCGGTCTAGCCGGGTAGCGCCGGGTAGTTACCCTGATAAGTTTCTGTGGAAAGATATATTAAACGACCGGACACGGCCGCGGTCTTGTCCATGAATGTCTCTTCTTTTTACCTGACAGCGCCAGAAAGGAGGGTTATGTTTTTCGAGAGTATGTATGTATGTATGCATAATTGGCACGCTCTGCAGCCTGAACGGCTCGATGGATTTTAGCTTGAGAGGTGTCGTTAGATTCGTATTTACTGTGAGAGTGACACTAGGTAATATAAAAAGGCAGCCGGGTTTTCTTTTTTTTTAAATAATGGCTTGTTGTTGGTCTTACTCAGTAACTATTTCGTTTTATTTCTCAAGCTTCTAAAGTCAAAGTCAAAAAAAAATTATTCCATGTAGGATAAATTTATCTCTTATTAAAGGTAATTTTATAAAAAATATTATTTAAGTGCAAAAGCTAAAAGCTACGCGTTTCAGAACGACCACTGCTGGGAAGATTACGCCGAAAGAAACCCAGTTCAGTATTGGTCCCTACCCAGCCTGATGGGCTATGTTACATTTACAATACAGATTTACACTTAAGATCAGTATACATTATATTATACATCTAAATATTATAATTACAATTTGCAGTCAAGTGTTTCCAAGAAATTTGATCAGAATCTCAGATGATCTAGCCTTAGGTCACGCTTACCCGGGACATCGATTTATTTTGCCATTTTACCCCCCGTCAGAAAACCGGGGTGTTATAATTTTGATGCTAATTTCTGTCTATCTGTCAATCTGTGACTCTGTCTGTGGCATCGTAGCTCTCGAACGGATAGACCGATTTCGATAAGGTTTTTTTTTTACGTGAAAATAAGTTCCCTGTTGTTTTTTGATGAAAATCGATTGAGCTGTTTGAACGTTATTGGGAGTTAACTCTGAAACGTCGGGGTTTTTTAATTTACCTGGTAAATAGTAGATGCCACTACGGATATCAATTCCACTTAACATGTTTCGGAAAATGTAGTTCCGCCTCTCATCACCAGATGGTGTCATCGAGGTATTTTTTTTAAATTTTACTGGCAAATAAATTTGTTAATTGTAATTAATATATAAATATATACGGACAAATAACACTGATTGAGCTAGCCCCAAAGTAAGTTCGAGACTTATGTTATGGGATACTAACTCAACGATACTATATTTTATAACAAATACATATATAGATAAACATCCAAGACCCAGTACAATTTGTAAAAGGCCTTTTTCCAACTTGCCCTGACCGGGGATCGAACCCGGGACCTCTGGGTGGCGGACTAGCATGTTGACCACTACGCCACGAAGGTCGTCGTCATTAGGTTAGATAGAATTTAAGGTTGATAAGTATCATTATTACAAGCTTCTACCCGATGTTTGTGTCTATAATTCAATCTCAGAAGCTAAATTGAACCCACTTCCCATTATTCGACTGAGCTGCAACTTTACATAGCTACTTATGTAAGAATACTTGTGTAAGATTCAGAAGCGAAGCACTTTCTTAGTTCCGTAGATCCCGTGGTGCTGCGGATGGTACCTGGTCCAAAGGTTGTCCATAGCAATTCAAAGAGGTAATGCGGCAAGGGTAATGTGTACCTTTGACGGGTACGATTCGGGGTGGTATTTATGACTGATTTCTTTCATATTATGTATTAATTTTGACGAAACTGTTGTGAATTTTGTATTTTTTTAACAATATATGTTTGGGTATGCAGCATTATGGAATCAATGATGTCATCTCATGATGAAGTTGGAAGGTGTTCATGGCATCTCTGTGATAAAACGACATAACCTCACAGAGTTAGGATTCCGTAGTTACGAATTCTAACTTTGAGTTCATGCCACTTAAAACGCCTAAAAACTAATTTTCTATTAAATTCTCCTTTTCCGAGTATATTTTATAAGTTGATCGCCTAAACTTTTTAATATGTAAACCCTACTTAGATCTGATAGTTTTAATTTAAATTTCGTTATATATACTATAGCTGTAATTTTTTTTACGTGTCCATATTTAACCATTTACCAGATTCACACGTGACTCTAGCAAAATTTTTCACTTTAAAACAAAATATTTCAGAAACGGATCCCTCAATCGAAAAACAGTGTTCACAACCTCATGATGTTTTTGAAAGACCTATTCAACAATACCCCACATGATTGGTTAGCCGAGAAAAAAAAATTACTTTTCGCTTTACTTGTATGGGAGCAAAATATTATTGATAAAAAACCGGAAAAATCGTTATTAACACTTTTTTTTTCTAAAGGTCGTGTTTCGATTTTTTATTTTTTTCTCTTTAACTAAACGGCGTATTTCCTTCAAAGTTGTCCCATTTGCTAAGAAACTAAAAAAATAATTAACAATACCAAACAGGAAATTAGTTGAAAAATAATTGACGAAAAAATGAAAGTGCCTGGATTATTTAAATGACTAACATAACGAACTTATTTTTCGTTTTTTTTTTATCGATAATATTTCGTCTAATATCCGCACATTTCGTTTGAAGAACTATAAAAATACACATTTTATACCGAAATAATAATACTTTTATAAGCTGAAGTTACAATAAAAGGCGTTTTATATGACAGCTAGGACGATCTGCCGAAGTTCAGAAGAGAATTTACTACATAATACGGTTACATGTATGCTCGTATGATCCTCAGAATGAGAGATCTATAGAGTGGTTCTATTCATGGCCGAAGGCCACACTGCCCGTTTTCCATCTACTGGTCCGTTCCCTAGTATTTAACCCCCGACGAAAAAGAGAGGTTTTATAAATTTGACATGTCTCTGTGTCGACGAGTGGGCCGATTTTGATGCAGTTTTGTTTGTTTGGATACTGACTTGATTTAAATGCGGGTGAACGCTTGAAGTCGGGGTTTTTTTATTTTCCTGGCTAATCAACTTGTTCTCTATCTCTTTTGAGTAAAACATGATAGAACACCATTCGTGTAAAAAAATATGTGCATAGAAATAAATAAAAAAATCTAAATATGTTATATGCATACTTAGTATCTTATTTCTTTCTTCTATTTACTTATGCTACTTGTAATAACGTAATTATTGTATTTTACTGGCTACTGTGTTCTTGCTTCTTAGCCGTGATAGCTAAACAGTCAACATTTTCACAAATGATGTATTTCTGTTTCCGCTATAAAAACAACTACTAAAAACAGAATAAAATAAAAATTGAATCCCATAAAACAAACGTGATTTTTTATAGATAATGGTACGGAACCCTCCGTTTTCTATTTCTTATTGTTTGTATATAATATATAATCCGTATTTATAGCTGTAAGTCTTCTTAAAATGTAATAAATAAATAAATTATATACATATATATATATATAATATTACATTTATATATACAATATATATATATTGTATATATAAATGTAATATTATATTGTATATATAAATGTAAGTAATGTAATTTAAAGGTCGCTACCATTATTAAAATTTTTGTTAAAAGCTCAAAATCACTGCAGAGCTTGGATTTATTTTTTTCATGACACAGGGCATTTAAATACGAAATAAGTGATATAATTTCAAATAAATATTTATTACCAAAACCCTGAAATCATATATTGAAAGATACCAAGGGATGGTTTATATTAATATAGGGTATTTTCAAATATACTCCGTAATCATCAAAAGCAAATCTTGCTTTTGCTCTTTTTAAATTGTAAATATCAGCAATAAGCTAAATTATTATATTTCTCTTTTCGCAAAACCTTCCTTAGGTTCACCAGTCGAAAAGAATAAATGGTTATGTTTATATACAAGTACCTATAAAATAAATCATTGTTTCAAATTTGTAAATAGTTGTTCAAAAATGTTGATGAGTATAACAAAAATATAAGTATTTGCTATTAACAAAGTCTGTTGTGTTTTGTCTTAGATATGTTTGACAATAATACTTATTTATTTTTGTATTCTAGCCTATGATTAGTAAATACAATTAAAAAAAAATCGTCAACTAATATGAAATGCACTAGCTATTAATTTAAGCAATTAGTATCCAGTTTTAGTTAGTTTATTTAAAGGTTTCATAACTTAAGGTCATTTACTGGTGCTTGCTATCAAGTAGAGGCTTTTAACCAATATTTTTACGATATCATCACATCGAAAAAATATATTTCTTTCACAGATATCTTTTTCGATTTTGTCGATTAAAATTCATGTTTAAAATGGGACAAATATATCGCAATATTAGGTTTCTGCTATGTATATACATCAGGGTAGTCCAGTAGATCACCAGCAACACCTTATTCAGTAATTCTAGCTAAGAGTGATAAGATTCAAAAATCTTCCACTATTCATCTCATTTTTGTTCCGCAAGAGTAATCTAGTGTGTGGCCACTTGTACACTCATTGATCACTCAGCATTGTTAACTTAGGATTCCAACTTCAATTTTGTTTTCTTTTCACTATTTTTGGCTCCAAAAGAGCACAAGTTCTACATAAATATCTTATAGCGGTTTTTACAGCAGTAGTGTCGAAAGGCTGAAATTCCATGGAGTTAGTGTACTCGTATTGCAGACATTTGACATGCTCTAGGTGAGGAAAGGAATGAGGAAGGAAAAGGAAAGAGACCTTTGTGTATATTTCGCTATAAAACGTAACATAACCACTAATTTTAATCAATTAAGGAGACTCCATAGTCAAATGTCCATACAACGCTTTTTCAAAAGTTTGACAACTGGTAGCAACCTCTAAATTTGGTCTTAAATGAAAATAAAAAACACTGATTCATATTTCACAGTAGAAATTCAAAACACAACGTGTCCGGGAAACATTACAAAAAATAAGGAGCACCCTTATACATATATAGATAAAAATCCAAGATCTAGGTCAATCTGAAACAGATTCAATCAATGAAAAAGCTATCTAACTGAGATTACCTTCAAAGGAAACCTTATAAAAGGCTTTGACCTTACTAAAGTATTTATCTCGTATAATACAAACATAACATTCCGTTTCATACATAGCGTTATGTAAATGTAACGATTTTCTGAAAAAGTCTGTGATATTTTTCTTTCATATTTTAGCCGTGATTTAGCCTAGGCAAACAAGTAAGAATATCTAGGCTGAGACGAAGATATTAAATATTTACCAAGTAATTTGACTTTCTTTAAGTTTTGGGTAAAATAGTCGAGTACTTTTCACACATTAGCACAATTCTATGATTTCTTATGTTTTAACCGACTGTCAGGTTTTCCCATAGTAATTTTTTGAAAAATTATTTAGATTTATTATACTATTTTATACAAAACATATAATTAGATCGATCTCTTATAATTTGTACCAAAATAGGTTTAATAATTTCGTCCAAGTAAAGAAATTGTTGCTTATTTTGCTTTCTTACGACTTTTTAGTGAGCTTTACAGTCACTAGAATTGATGATTTTTTATCTTGATTCCATGTTTAAAAGAAATAAATATCACACAGATTGAGCTAGCGCCATGATATACTAACTCAACGATACTATATTTTATAAAAATACATGTAAAGATAAACATAGAGGTCATCAAAAATCAAAATAAAAAAGATCATTTTCTATTTTGACCTGACCGGGGTTCAAACCCGAGACCTCCAGTGTGACAGCATGGCATGATAACGACTAGGTCACAGAGGTCGTCATAGTTTGTTTGTTTTTATCAATTTTGCTTACTTATCATAAATTTTGGAAACCAACAAGGCGATTTTAATGGCGTTTCAACTTTATGTAGAGCAATTCTCCGAGCCGTGTTTACTTACCTATACATAGGTACTTTATAGGTAAATACCATAGACCTAGAAATTTTAAGCTATGGTAAATATGGCTTTAGCTTTATACTATTTAATTAACATGACCATCTGTGTAAAATCAACGCGCCTACTTGATTTTGATAAAATAATAATGTCTAATAACTGAAGTGTAAGAGCGATGAGGGTTCGAATGTGCGAAAGTGCGAAGTTTTCCGTTGAACAAGATAAACGATGAAATAACTGATATGAAATAATATTTTTCAAATGTGCTGATCTGGACCTTTCATTTACCCAATATTCAGATACCCAACTCGATATACTAACAAAATAATTTTATTTACTCACACTTTTTTGGATGTAACATTCGTTATATACATTTTTAGCATACAAATTGTAGCCTATGTCACCCGGACACCAAAAAAAAAATGCTCTATATGACAAATCGATTGACGTATCATTTGTGAAAATTGGACAAGCGATTCGGATACTATGGTGTAACAGACATACATATCCACATACATTTATAGACTGCTCAAATCATTACCCTTCCTCTTGGCTTTGCAGTAGTCGGTTAAGTACTACCTCGCTTGTATGTAAAACAGCAATAAGACTGATTGAGTAAGAAAGAGTGTAATCTTCATATAATTTGACATCAAGGGTCATTGGGGTAAGATATAATATCATCAGGAACCGCTGTTTGCGGGTATGCGTATCAAGCCGCGCGCCGACATCGCGTCTGACATTTCACAACATCTGACCAGCCTGCATTATCGATTGTACTTGTGAATACAGGAACTTGACCAACCAAACCTGACCTTTCAATCTTCCTAAAACTACCCTCGTTTTACCTAACACTGCACTCTTTCAAAGGGGAGGTAAGGATCGAGATATAATGGTAAAGGTATACGCGAATTACGCACACAATAAAATACCCCCGCGCAGCCGCAGTGAGGACTGAGGACCACCCCACCCATTTCGCTCGTAGCCGGCGAATTTCTTCGACTCCCTCGGTAGTTACGTCCCAAACGCAACAACTAGTTGGAAACTATATAAATTTTAATCGTAATTATTAAAAATATATACTCATTCGCTGTAGTGTACCGCTTGAAGCTTTAATCTTCGCTTAGTTCAAAGTGCGCGAAACAAAAATGGCGGATCGTTCGGACGTTCGAATTTAGAAATTGTGATCGCCATTTTATTGTTTTAGGATGTTAGTGAGGACTTTATCCGGCCAGTTTTGTTATAATCTGCAAGGACACTTGTAAAATCGATATTCGGTGTGGCATGTCGCCAGGGAGTAGCGTGCCGGTCTCCGTTTAAACCTGCCAAGCTTCATAGACTGTTGTTCATGTCAGAAAAGGAAGAGGAGTAGATTAGCTTCGCCAGAAGAGATGACGACCGAAACGGCGACGCCTAACCAGGTACACAAGGACAAGTTACATAATTTACAGTTACATGATACAATTTCTGCTTGTTCTCGGAAATAAAGATCGATACGCCGTCGATTACTGGCTATTAACATTTATTCATATCTCTATTCACCTTGGCTATATTATTAATGCTTAGAAAAATTCCTGGTGAGACAAAAACTTATATTTGAAACTGCTACCTGCCTATATTATCCAAATATCCTATTCGCGTTTGGAAAATCCCAAGATAGGATTGATATATGGATACAATGTTACAAAAAGGGAGTAAACGTACTAATCAATGTGAACAACTTTGAAATCGCAAATAAAATCTGCAGCACCTTACATTTTGGCACGGTAGGTATTTATTTTTGTATTGAGCTGCAGATTTTTTCCGCGATTTCAGGCCTACGGCCCTGGTCTCTTGCTTTAATAATCTGGCTACATTAGGAATAAAGACGTGATTGTATGTGTGTGAATCTATAAATAAATAAGCATTAGCCAAAGAGTGTCAAATTCTGTATTTCCGTTTGGAAATGCCGGAACCGTTTCAATAATTGAATCAATTCAGTCAGTGACGAATCCTATCTCGGCTTTCTGCTCTGATTCCCCGCGGCTCCCTTTGTCTTAGCTTTATACACGACGTAAGCTATTAAATTTATATGTTTAGAAGTAAACCTTTTGTTATAATAAAGAAATACTACGCACGGCCAAAGAAAGTAAATATTTGTATTTCCGTTTGGAAATGCCGGAAGCGTTCCAATAATTGAATCAATTGAATCGGTGATGACTCCTATCTCGAGTTTTCGCTCTTATTCCTCGCGGATCCCTTTGTCTTCGCTTTATAGACGATAACTTTTGGATTTATATTGTCAGGAAGTGAGTTATTTTGATATAATTTTAATAAATACTAACTTTTACGAGCAGCTAAAGGCATAACAACATAAGTTGGAAATGATCGAGTGAAGTTGGAATGTGACATCAAAAACATTTTATATACGGCTCCCTCTGTCTCCGCGTTATAGACGAAAGCTATTGGATGGAATGTCAGGAAGTACTTAAGGTCTTTTGTTATCATTCTAAGAGAAATGAGGGCATAATAAATAAAACTTTTGAAATAATCGAGTGAATTTAGAATGCGACATCAAAAACATTCAATTTAGGCTCACATTTTTCATCACACTATCTTAGGAATAAAATTGAGGCAAGAATCTATAGGCGATGCCGCAAGCAACCCATTACTACTTGGATTCCTTTTTCTACCTTCTCGTCCACCATAACGCTAAAAGTGGCCTTTGAGTATTACGGCCCAGGTCTCCGTCAGCTTAAAAACCTCAAGACCTTAAATGCTATGACTACCCCATTAGGGATAAAATCGTGATTGTTTGTGTGTAAGAACCTATAGATAATCATATTAATCAAGCATTAGACAAAGAGAGTCAAATTCCGTATTTCCGTTTGGAAATGTCGGAACCGATCCAATAATTGAATCAATTAAGTCGGTGACGAATCCTATCTCGGCTTTCCGCTCTGATTCCCCGCGGCTCCCTTTGACTCCGCGTTATAGACGAAAGCTATTTATTGGATTTATATTATAATATGCCAGGAAGTGAGGCCTTTTGTTATAATTCTAAGAATGGTACTTACAATGCGACACAAATAAGTTGAACAAAAATGGCGGACTTCAAAGCATTTTTGTAAAATTCCCGGCACGTAGGTTGAACCAAAATGGTGGTTATCCGCGCAGGTACAAATAATGCGCCGATGACGGCCATTTTGGTTCAATTTACGTGTCGGGAATTTGTACAAAAATGCTTTGAAGTCCGCCATTTTTGTTCAACTTATTTGTGTCGCATTGTACCTAACTTTAACGCACAACTAAAGAAAGTCAAATTCTGTATTTTAATTTAAAAATGTCGGAACCGTTTCGATATGCTCAATTATTTTTATGCCGTTTGTGATCACCCATCCTGGTGTGGACAATGATCGACGTTGCTTAACTTGCGAAAGATGAAAGATTGAGCATGATGATGGGCGTATTGATATTGTCCTGTAGAGGTCGTAATAAGAGCTAAAATAGTCGTTCTTCTTGTGCAGATCGTAGTAGCCGAACGAGGGAATGGGCGAAAATTCGAATCATGTTATTAGGCAATGCGTCTAGCAACCCATCACTATTTTGATTCCTTCTTTCATCTTCTCGCTCACCGTCATGCTAAAAGTGGCCTTTAAGTCTTGCGGTCCTGCTCTATTTGTTTAGTAAGACTCAAAACGCCCTGTTAGGGATAAAAACGTGATAAGAAGTATTTATGTCGTAAGAGGCGACTAAAGGACTAAGCACGAATATCTCGTAACAAACAAACAGTTAAAATCGTTGAAACTGTTTCGGCTATTTCTTCTCGATTCTTCTCTTACTATAAACAATAAATATTAATAGTCTTGCTCATTGATTGCAAATAAAAGCTTGTAAAAATTTGATAAATAAAGATAATATTAGCGTTATGAGTGTTATCGGGTTTTCTGAAGTTCTTTTATTATGTAACCTATGTCAATTGTGTTAAGTTTCAAATAGTTATATTAGAATTACATTATCACTTAATTTTCACTAAAGGAGTAGATCTGAAAAGGTAAATAAAAATATTGATAACTAGAGATAATATTGGTTTTATGGGTGTAATAGCAGGTTCTTACGTTTTTTTCTTTACTTTTTTTTGCTTCGATATCGGGGTTTCAAAGATCTTAATTAGCACATTCCAAAAATACATAAATTTTTAACCGTAAATAGTTGCTGAGTTTGGAATAATTTAATAAACTTTTCAGTAAGAATGTTAACGTATTATAAAAACGTGATAAGAAGTATTTATGTCGTAAGAGGCGACTAAAGGACTAAGCACGAATATCTCGTAACAAACAAACAGTTAAAATCGTTAAAACTGTTTCGGCTATTTGTTCTCGATTCTTCTCTTACTATAAACAATAAATATTAATAGTCTTGCTCATTGGTTGGGTATATTTTACGGTATGGCGACCAGACCACGTTTACAGTTTTGATACAAAACTCTACCACCATCATTTTCCGTACTAGAATTCATCTCTCTTGTCATAATGATGTCATCTAATGAGCACTCAGACGCTACAGAGACGTGCGCCTGAAATAATTATGCACCTGCATTTCAAATGATGCAGAAAAATGCAACTTGCATAAAGTAAACTTTCAAGAAGAAAATATAAACATTCCCTGACGTCAATGGTAGGCTGTTATAAAAATGTTATAAAAACAAGGTGCTGGTTGAGATCCTCATATTAAGGGGATATACGAATTCTTCGGGGTCCAGTGCTGCCACCATTTGAAATAAATCATTTGAAAGAAAATGGAGATATCATCTAAAATTTTGTCTTGACCAAGACAAAATTTCCTAGATAACCATTTGAAATAGTTTATGAACTACTGCTTACAGTTTAAAGTGAGAACGTGACATTCTACGCACATAAGCCAAAAGTGGCCGTTTTTCTCATACGTGTGTAGAAAAGCTTCACGTTTTTACTTAAAAATATAAACAGTAGTTCATAAAATAGTTTGAAGTGTCTAGGGCTTGGTCAAGACAAAATTTTAGATGAGATCTCCGTTTCCTTTCATATATTTTTTTCCAAATGGGGGTAGCACTGGATCCCGAAAAATTCATATAGTCTCCTTAACGCTCTTCTTTTAATCGATGATGATCGGAGGAGAAGCAGCCAGTACCAACCAAACCAGACTAGGTCTTGAATACAGTGATGTAGAAAATTTTGCCGGCAGCCAAAGCTGGCAAAAAAAAATGGAAGCAGGTTAAGAGGTTACATGTCAAACAAAAACTATTAACGCCCAAAGGTATAAACGTGTAGGAGGAGTATAAACTACTCTCTCGCTCACTCCTATTACGTGGACGGTGACAGTAATACGATTACAGGGCGAGATTGTGATGTACACTCCCTCTGGGTCCACTGCCTTAATTCCTTTTTGAGATTTAAGTCTTAGATTGCATTCCAAAGGAGTCAGGCAGGCAACCATTTGTAAAACACACAATACAGCAAAGTCACTTCTTATTCTCTACGTCGCGTGACTTCAGCATCCTTGGGTGATTGTTGACATGCATATCGTACAGGTTTCTGATTTTTGATTTTATCATCTTAGGAGAAGAAAACCATCCCGCGTTCTGAGCTGAGTTGATGTATATCCCGCGTGGGTCGTAGAATCAGTCATTGGTCTTAAAAAACTGGAGATCTTTTCTTAATAGGTGATGAGTAACAATTCTTCTGTCGGCACTGCCGGTGTGCCACTGTTTTTTTTTTAATCTATCAATACCCGTACCAGATAAATATGTGCAAGTGTATCAGCTCCCATTCAGCAGCTCCAACAGGAGTGTACCTGTTCCTCACACAATTTGCCGAGCCATTAGTCCGCCCTTGACTCCACTGTTGTATTTCCACGGCTTCTTCGATCCTCACTGCGGATTTTGCACATTGTGTTGCTATATCTACAGTATGAAATGTATATGTTTACAATCGATTATACCTAGATCTCCAAATTTTCGTTTCAACAGATTCCCAATATTTTAGTAAAAGA
The DNA here is from genome assembly GCA_943193695.1 of Acrobasis suavella. Classification (NCBI taxonomy): domain Eukaryota; kingdom Metazoa; phylum Arthropoda; class Insecta; order Lepidoptera; family Pyralidae; genus Acrobasis; species Acrobasis suavella. The sequence goes on along the minus strand of OW971952.1, from coordinate 9,165,695 downwards.
AACCAGCGCGTCAATCGATTGGTTAAATATTTTTGATCGAAACTTCATGAATTTTACGTCTGATTATATACGAGAACAGTGGAATTCTCGGAGTCGGAAAGAAACCAAAGGAATTACGAGATATAGGGTTGAAATAGAAGTAAAGAAGAAGTAGAGTCCTGTTTCTTGAACCCTTATTATTTCTAATCTTAGTTACCACACTCGCATGCTACACCCGCTGGTCCTTCAGCTCCTCCAAATTCACGTACATAAACTAGTACGTTTTGGTGCCATAATTTCATGTCAGGCAGTTATAAAACCGACCTTGGCCCGGACACTCCTGCCAGCTCGAATTACTAATTGAATTAATGTGACTGCTGGGAAAGCTGTAACAACGTTAGTCTGAAAAAAGTATGTCAGTCAGGTCAATCAACTCGTCAATACAATATGTCACAAAAACCCTGTCCGATAATACAGGAGCAACTCAGACAATATGAACAACTTTATCTATGGGATCAATGCTTGAAACTCTAAAAAAATCGACATTTTCATACAAAAGTGTTCGGCCGGTCCGGCAATTTGTATGAAAGAAGTTTTTTTTAATTTGTTTGTATTTTTGTTACATATTGTATAGAATAGGGTCCATTGGATTTTTTTAGTGATGAGTAACGGAACTACCGATGCGACTTGATATCCGAAGCGCCATCTATTTTTTGCTACGGAAAGCCTTGACTTTCAAGTGTTAACCCCAAATAACTTTTAAATGGCTGAACCGATTAAACTAGCTAAGAACGACTGCAAGGGAACTTGCTTTCACGTAAAAAACACATTGAAATTGGTCCATCCGTTGGAGCGCTACAATGCCACAGACAGAAAGATCGACAGACGTTAGCGTCAAACTTATAACACCTCTCTTTTTTTGAGGGTAAAAAATAATTCCTTAGACCAACTACAGAACAAGACCACCCCTTAGAATTTCATTATTACGTCATTTTCCCTAACGGAGTAGATCTCAGAAGGCAAAAATAAAACAAGTAATATTTAAAATATATTTCAAAACAAGCCTTTATCTCTAAAGTGCTGCTCAAGACGAATCGAACGAGCTCAAACTCAATGGGGTTGCATCGTTTCGTTACAGAGTTCCTATGTCCATCGCCCCCCCGACTTTATGACCAGAATAGCTTTCATGCCATCATTATATTACATTGTTACGTAAAATACATATGCTTGCGAAATTTCAGCTCAATCGGAAACCGGGAAGTGGGTCAAATTTAACTTGCAAGATTTGATTACAGGACACACAGACCGATAGACAACAGGACAGGTGAAATTAAATAAAAGCTTGTAAAATTTTGATAATATTAGCGTTATGAGTGTTATCGGGTTTTCTGAAGTGTTTTTGTTATGTAACCTATGTCAATTGTGTTAAGTTTCAAATAGTTATATTAGAATTTCATTATCACTTAATTTTTACTAAAGGAGTAGATCTGAAAAGGTATATAAAAATATTGATAACTAGAGATAATATTGGTTTTATGGGTGTAATAGCAGGTTCTTACGTTTTTTTCTTTACTTTTTTTTTGCTTCGATATCGACTGGGGTTTCAAAGATCTTAATTAGCACATTCCAAAAATACATAATTTTTTTACCATAAATAGTTGCTGAGTTTGGAATAATTTAATAAACTTTTCAGTAAGAATGTTAACGTAATCGGGTATTAACCGATATTTGTAAACGATCAAACAAAAAAATTGACACTTTTTCAATTAAATATTTCGAGTAGGTCTAAAACAATACTCAAAAGCAAAACGTTCAATTTCGCTCTGTCTTTTAGTCCCAACATAGCAATTCTATTAAAAGCTTTCTAACCGCCATCCTTTATTAAATTTCGCACATTCCGCCACCGCAGGTCGTTGACCTTTGAACAGAACGTGCAACCTCGTAATTCGATATTGAAAAGCTACTGTTACAAACAACGACCTTTATAAACTCGGCCCTAGATGAACTAGCAAGTTCAGTTTAGTTTTAGAAATCCCAGAGATTAGATTAGTCTAATTTTTTCGCCGTTTGAAACTAAATTTAAACGTTCATTTTCACATTTTTATTTCATTATCTGTCTACTTCCATTCCTCCTAGAGATAAAGTTTGGAGAACCACTATCAATAAAAAAGTTACTTTTTTATTTACTCATCACAAAATCAACAGCACTTTACAATATTGTGATTTCATAAAAGTGTTCTAATTTCTTCGCCTGCTGAGCATACCTACATATATCTAAATATATATTTAAATTTGGATCTGTTAATGGTTGTAGGATTCTTACTAATAAATGGTTAGGTACTAACAATGTCATGTCTGTTTATACAACTAATATAAAGGTCTGTGTTGCTGCATAGGTAGTTATTTTAAAACGCAATCAGATAGTAATCGCGGTGGAAACCCATTTCCTATCACAAGGGGGTGTCGTTAAGAATCGACAGCACCCCCTTAATTTGTTGAACGAGATTGCACGTTCTCTGCGCTTTATGATTTTCCTAATAACGTATTTTTAATTTTTCGTATGAATTCACATTGCATAATTCGATAGTTTAACTATCCATAGTTGACCTCGAAAAACAGTCACAATATCGATAGGACTATCGATAGTATCGGCAGTCAATAGTTTGCAATACTATTGATGAAAGTTAAAACTATCGATAGTATTGATACTATTGAATTAAGATACTATCGACATTATTCGATACTATCGATAGTATCTAAATTCAACAGTATCGATAGTTTTACCTTATATCAGCAGTATTGCAAAGTTTTGAAAATTGATAATATAGGTTTTTTGATACTATCGATAGTCCTATTGATATTGTGAATGTTTTTCAAGTATCGAAACGATAGTGATAACTATCGATAGTATCGATAGTTATCACTATCGATAGATAACACTAGTATGAATGTTATGAACTAAATCGGGAAATGTCTGGTGGCCTTTTTGACTCCATGGTCAGTCAGAAACGAAAGTAAAGTGTGTGCACAAAATATTAGTTTATGATAATAGACATTAATTACAATACACCGGAACTCATAAAAAAAAAATCTTCAAACAATTTCATATATTTAACGAATATTCAGTTATAACCTGAAAAAAAACTGAGTATTCGAAAAAACACTGCTGATGATTATGATGAAACACATATGCATTTTTTTTTCAAGTAATCATCTAAATAATGACTAGAAGTGAACACAAAACCTCCACCGTCCTGTCCCATATTAATCCTAAACACGTTTTGTATTATAAAAGTCTTGACTTCGTCACCTTTCCGGGGTGCATAATGTACCCCTAACACATGCGTGTCACGCAAATCCTGAAGAACCCTTTTCAAAGAATATCTTGGATAATGATGGCGTACAAATGAGTACCCATAATAATAAATAAAATAGGCGCGTGGTGCCGACAGAGAAGAATAGGACCACTAGGAGTGATCCTATTCTTCTCTACCCGTGGATGTCGAAAGACGACTTCGGAAATTTAAGCTATACAAAACTTCGTATAGCTTAAATATTTTTTTAACACATGTGCTCGTAAAATGGATTTAATTTCACCGGTTTTAGATATATAAAGCAGTTTATAAAACACGCGTGTGTTATAAACGCAAATAGTGAAGTTGTTTTCTATAACCGCACTATTTCTTAAAATTGTTTTTTTTTTTTCAAATTTTATAACTGGCCCGCCCGCCGTCGCGCGGCTCCATCGCCTGCCAGTATTGGTAGGCCGCGATAATCTTAAAAATTAAAACGGCGGGAAAGCAACAGTGTGCGTTACAGTGGTCGGGTTTATGTAAAATCAAAGAATTCAGTTTATTAAGTATTTTTCCTTGCAATTGTGTTCAAAAGGTCGTACATTGCGACACAAATAAGTTGAACAAAAATGGCTGACTTCAAAGCATTTTTGTACAAATTCTCGACACGTCAATTGAACCAAAACGGCAGTCGTTGGCGCATTATTTGTACCTTTGGTTCAACCTACGTGCTGGGAATTTGTACAAAAATGCTTTGATGTCCGCCATTTTTGTTCAATTTCTTTGTGTCGCATTGTACGATATACGGCACACTCGACACACTCGGCTCTAATACGCCCTCGCCTGTGGTTCGGGCTGAAATTTCCCTCGTGTGTTATAACCACCATAACGTACATATATCGTTATGTACATTTATTTATGTGTTTAATAAAACATTTATGAGACCTCTCTAACCTGTCTGGCCACTGCGAGCGTGGAGAATATGGCCAAATTCTCTGGCTGCTCTGCCAAAGCTAAGTATGATCCGGCAATGGAGACTAAAAAACCTGTTAATAATGATGAATTTCATACAGCCACGGTTTAATAATATCAAAATCTTTTTAAAATGGATTTAAATCTAGAGTTAGTTCTTTTACGAGAAGAATTTTGTCCCATAACTAAAGAAAGGATAACTATTTCCTTCTATTTGTATTACTAAAGAATTCGTATGGTACCTATATAAAAAGTACTAGTAAGATATTACCTAAATAGTAATTTCATATTTTATTCATCATTATCAGGTCTTTTAGTCTCCACAGCAGGAGCACGACCCTCTCTGTACTACCAGAGCCATACTTGGTCAGAGCAGCCAGAGGACATGGCCTACACTCTCCGCGCTGGCCAGACGGGTTGGAGAGGTCTCATTGATGTTTATAAGCTTTGTTTAGCTTGTATTCCCTAAGTCGCCTTCTACGACATCCACGGGAGGACTTGGAGTGGCCCTAACCTCCAAGTCCTCCAAGGCCTCTGCCAGAAACCACACGGCCTATATTTTATTCATAACCACTTGCAAAATTTTCAAAGACTTATAAAAAAATAAACTTTATTTAACTCATATTAAACACATAAAAACTAAACTAAATAATAAATAAACATATAGTTAATTATAAATTTCAAAGGAGAAAATCAAGTGAAAATCCACGAAACCTGAGTGTCGGGTCACTTTATAGGTCAAGGTGGCCCGGGACCGGGCTCCCGCTCAAGGATATTTGCATGAAGGGCATTCCTGGTAATTGATCAGAGTGAGGGATACTCTGACAAGGGATTAAGGCATGCTTTTTTGCTTATGGGGCCCAAATAAGGGTAGGGCAAATTTGAAAATGGCCTTTTTCAAATTGTCCTGGGTATTGGATGTTTATCTATATATGTATTTGTTAAATGATATAGTATCGTAGAGTTAGTATCCCATAACACAAGTCTCGAACTAACTTTGGGGCTAGCTCAATCAGTGTAAAAAAATATATTTAAATCTATTAAGCTAGCAACTCGTCACTACTTTAATTCCGCTTTAGCTTTTCAGTATCATTTTTTATGTTTGTTGTTTTTCGTGTGTGTAAAAGGGCAAACTGGTGTCAGATTTATCAAGCTGCTTGTAGGCATCTGCAGTGCAAGAATGACAGCCGGGACCAAAGGCTTATATGTACCTTCCGAAGCACGGAGGAGCTCGAGAAATTTTTATGCCACTTGTGATCATCCATACAAGTGCAGTGCCCGGTGTCACTTGCAAAAGTGCTAGTAGTTTTTAATATAGGAAGCCGGGCCTTTGGCTCGCTCCTTAAACCTTGTCCGGTGAAGCAGCAAATGCCATCCGAGGCAACCTATGTATGACGATTTAAAAAAAAAACTAGTGATGCGCATTCCCGCCGGGATACCGAAATTTTATATACGGTTTCCATACGGTCTAAGTGACACTTTAAGTATATTTCGACTGTATATTTATGAATGTCCATATAACAAGGTTTAGGTGGTTTGGACATGTTGAGAGGATGGATGAAAGAAGACTAAAAATATGTATCGTGCGGATGTGGATGCGAAAACCGGACCGGGTCGACCTCGACAAACGTTCTGCGATCAAATTGCAGACGTTCTGAAGAAAGGTGACGTAAGGAGTACCTATAACCGGAGAGCAAGTATGAAAAGAGTAATAAATAAGTGTTGACGAACCAAAAGAGGTTTGCAAGGATCGTAGCAAGTGGAAATCCATAGTCATGGGAAAAAGGCGTGCAAATAGGTATGTATGTATGTATAATTGGAACGAAGTTCCTTATCGCGCGTTGCGAAAGGGAACTAGACGGAAAAAATTAAGACCAAAAGTTGTAACGACACTTTTTGTTCATTCAAATTTCAAATCAAAAGAGTTTGAATGTTATTTAGACCTATTTATATTTATATTGTACTTACTTCGTTACATCCGGGTGTCCCTTGACACCTCTCAAGTTTTTTTTTTATCCCGGTATCGAGGTCAAGGTGTCCTGCGTGATCGACCCTCAATTCATCAAGGATGCTTCGACTTGATTGAAGGGCTCTGGGTGATATTGATTAAAAGAAGTGGTTCTTTGCTGAGAAATTTGCTTCTGATTAAAATCTTCCTTATCTCAGTGAGTCCTCGGCAGCACAGAATCAATATATATCATACAGAACGGAATCTCCTAAGGTCCCGTGCAATATGCGTCCCCGTTCCCTGTCTTCGCGCCTCTACCCCGTTTTCGCCTTATCGAGGGAGTTGAGGCTGCAGGCGCTTGCAGCCGCCCACCGGGAAAGAGGTGCGGGGACGGAGAACGGGGACGCATCTTGTGCGGGACCTTAGGAGATTCCGTTCTGAATGTAATCCTCATATTTATTCTGAGAGAGCAGAGAGTAGGTCAAATCCTCTGGCTAAGTATAACTCTGATAGAACAGAGGGGGTCGCGTTCCTGCTGTGGAGACTAAAATAGACCTGATGATGAAACTATTTAGTTATTTCTATGTGATACTGTAAAAATGAGTTTCTTTCGGCGTTTTTCTCAGCAGTGGTCGTTACAAAGCGCAGGTATCGGTAGCTTTTTTTTTAAAATAAATTATATTTTAATATACATTACACGTAACGTAAATTATACTTATTGACGTGTAAAAGTGCCTGTAAAGGTCTAATTACTGAATAAACATTTGAATCTTTGAATCTTATGCATGGTATTCTATAGTCCCTCAAGAGTTTGGGCCACATCTAGCCTTGAGAGTTGTACCCTAGACAGAATCAGACTTTCTCATACAAACGTAGTCTAGCTTTTATATTGAAACGGCATGTCAGATATTGGTGAAATTATGTAATTGGAAAGAAATTGCTACATTAAGGCATATAACTAGTTTTCACAGTCAAAATTTGAACTTAAAAGAGAGTACAGTCGATTAAATCATATTTGACCATCAGCATGGAAAACTTCTACGCTCCCATATTTCGTTTTAAGTTCATATTTGAGACGAAAACTTGTTATAAGCCTAGATATATCCCGAAATCTCACATGTCATTCCAAAATAAAAGCTCGACTACGTTTGTATGGAAAAGTCTAGGGTAAGGGGATTCCTAAACTTTTTAACACCTAAATTTAAAAGAAGAAGCAATAATGCTTGCGTACCTTGAAATCATCGTTACAAATATTATACATAATTCTGTTTATTTATAGCTGGCAAATCTGCAAATTGATGTTTGTGTAAATATTGAACGCATCAAAGAGAAATGCTTTTTATTTGCAATTTGATGTGGATGTTTTGCAAATGAATTGGCAGAAATAAAATCATAATTTATTTATACATTTATATTAAAGATATAAGCTATAAAAACCTGCCAAGTGCGAGTCGGACTCGCGCACGAAAGCTTTCGTATCATTATCTATAGTAAATTACGTTTATTGTATGGGGGCCTTTTTATTCTGATTTAGTATTTGTTGTAATAGCGACAATAGAAATACATCATCTGTAAAAAATGTCAACTGTCTAGTTATCACGGTTCATGTGATATAGCCTGGTGACAGACAGGCGGATGGACGGACGGACAGCGGAGTCTTAGTAATAGGTTTTTACCCTTTAGGTACGAAACCCTTAATTAAACTTTTTGGAATTGTATGCAAAGAGTTTGCAACCATTTAGAAGAGCGGTGTGGATTGAAAGAACATGTAGTAACAAAAATTGAGAAAGGAATGTTGAGATGGTTTGGACATGTAGAAAGGATAGAGGAAAGGAGATTTACTAAAAGGGTCTACAAAGCGAACGTGAGTGGAAGATTGGGTCAGGGTTGTCCTCGACGAACGTACCGCGATCAGATTGCAGGCGTTCTTAAAAAAGGAGAGGTCAGAAGTACCCGTAAACGGCGGGCATGCATGAAGAGAGTGATGAATGTAGATGAAGCGAAAGAGGTCTGTCAGGATCGTAGCAAGTGGAGGTCCATAGTCTCTGCCTACCCCTGTGGGAAACAGGAGTGATAATATGTATGTATGTATTTTAGTAGGAAGTCCACTGCATTAAATATTAAAAACTATTCAATTTTTTATAAAAATATTATAGCATTTGTTGTTACTGATGTATGTTTCTGTGAAAAACGGAAGAGCTGATCGGCATCATCAGGATTTTATTCTCTTACGGAGCCCTCAAACTTTTATCTAACGAGTAAGAAAAAGAGAAAAATGTCAGTTATACATCAAAAAGATAAACAAAAAGGTGCTGTTAAGTTCCGTTGTTATACATAAATCGTTCTAGTACGGAACCCTATAGAACAGCTTCAAGGGCTCGTAGCTTACAACAGACAGACTAGTCCTATAATGTACCTCTACCAGTCGTATAATGTGCCGTTTGAAGTCTGCAAGCCAGACGGCTTGTTTTCAATAGGTACAGTTTGTTTTGCTTGCTCTGGAAGATACATAGTTTGTCTTCATTCTTTCCATCGTCTATTCTTCGTTTGTACAAGGGGATTTTTATCTTGCGATTTTGAACGAACTAACTTATACTAACTTATAATATGACGCAGGTAAAATTTTAGCCATTTTCCTATACCTAAAGCTTAACACAAATATTTGCGCCAAAGTATTCGTATCGCGTTACTTTAACGTACGATAGAGGCGCTCTTCAAATACAATACGAGTACTTTCCGAAGGTATTTACCTATATGTAAAACAAAAATTTTATCGAATGCGATTTTATCACTCGAAAACGCAGTCAATTTTCACTGATATTCATTAGGGTTTTGGTTTTTTGTTCGAAGCACAATCCAGTGGATTTTCGACACAAACACACACTTGTCCTGTAACATCGACGAAGGGCAGTGAAGCTACAACTTGAGGGTTATTTTAGGGCAGTGCATTTTGAAATGTCATTGAGTACAATGGTGTTTATCGATTTCATACGATCGCACTTTTATTGGAAGTAGAGTAGCCTATTGTGTAGTGATAAAAGAGATTAATAGCACAATGGTATAGTGTCGATGAGCCGTAAGGCCCTCTGTTTACGCTATCATGTAACAGAGTGTGATTAGGTAGGTTCTTTTCTGTCTCAAAAAAAACGTATATGAGCCTGTCGGTAACTAAATAAGGAAAATAAAAAATTGGTTGCCTGTAAAGTCGGTATACGGGCGAAAGTTTTACGTGACAACGACTTTGAATGCCCGAGTGGAAGGGACGCGTGCCTCTCACTCGCTCTCATTGTGAGCGCATAACGTGAGCGGAGCGTAACGCAGTTTCTTGAAGTGTCACCCGGCAAACCAATTTATAAGACGTTGTCACGTCAATAAATTAATAATTTGGTACTGTTAAGAAAATGAAACGTAACAAAATAAAGTAATTGATCATATCCAGTTTCAATGTTATTTTAGATTTATTATTGCAAAAAAAACATATTAAGAGCACTATTTGACTCTAAAAATCTATGACGTCATTACTCTAATATTCCATACAAATCCCATAGACAATGTTTATTTTGACGTTTATAAAAAGTTTTTAATTTGAGCTGTTGGAAAGAAACGAACTTTAGACCATTTTTCTCGCGTTTATTTCTGTCTGAAATCAGGCTTTCTTTGTGTATCTATCGTGGCCATATAGTAGATTTGATCACTTTATGAAATTATAGAACATTTCATGAAATGGTCGCATTTCATGAAACGGCCAACTTAATTTGACCAGATCATGAAATCGTCAACGTTTCACGATTTTGTCAACCACGTTTGGCCGGATCGTATAAATAGGCTAAAAAAAGCAAGGAAACAAAAACTTGTGACAGAGACGCTATAGGTAGGCCGCACAACATGAATGTATAGTGTAAACTAAAAATATAACAATTTTACGATATAATCAACCATTTCATGAAGTGACACGGTAAATTCATGAAATGGTTGAAATTATTTGATCATATCGAGAAACAATTTCTTATCAACGATCCGCCCAATCCACATCACGATGTGGCCAGTAGCCAGTGCAACATTTCATGAAATGCGAACATTTCATGAAATTCTCGATCATTTAATGAAGAGATTAAATTTACGATATGTGACAAATCTAAGTTATAAGCAAATAGACGTCAAAAAATAAAAACTACGTCTTACATCAAATTAAAACTAAACAATATCTAACCAGTAGTAAACATACATACAGAACTTTATTCATAACAGAGTAGACAAACTAGGGCCTAAAGCCATAATATAACTACTTTAAGCGTGTTAGCGGGCGTTTAGGTAGAATACCTGGCCAAGTGCGAGTCGGACTCGCCCACGAAGGGTCCCGTACCATTATCTATAACAAATTACATTTCTTGTATCGATCGATCGGAACCCCACTCAAATATTTATTTGGTTCTGTATTTGTTGTCGTAGCGGCAACAGAAATACATCATCTGTGAAAATTTCAACTGTTTAGTTATCAAGGTTCATAGGATACAGCCTGGCGACAGACAGATAGACGGCCGGACGGATAGCGGAGTCTTAGCAATAAGGTCTTTTTTACACCGATTGGATACGGAACGGTAATAATAATAATAATAGTGATTTCACTGCTCATTCCCACCTTTTATGATATGCGCGCGAGGAGAGGCATGGCAGTGGACGGCAGTCGGGGGCAGATAAAAGTGGCCTTTAAACTCAAGGGGGTCAGGTTTATCTACCCCCAACTGTACATTCTTATTTTTTTTTATCAGACATTTATGGAATGACGTAACTCGAACTTAACCTTCTTAAATACTCTCCCGCGTAAGCTTGTGAGTCCTACCAATGTATATGTAACACATAGAGGTAGTTAGTATCCGTAAGTCGGCATCGACCCCTGTTTGTTCGCCTTCGATATCGGCATGTGACGTCAGTGAACCATAAATATGTGACCAAAGTGGACTATGTCAAGGGGCGGCAAACAATACGACTTTCACAAATCTTGCCTATTTCTTTTTTACTTTAATATTTCTTGGTCTCATTTTAACATTTTTGGGGTTCTTAGTAAACAAGGAACCCTTACTGTCTGTCTGTCTGTCTGTCTATCCGCGGTTTCACTCAGTGACTATAAGTACTAGATAGCAGTGATTTGACAAAAATTTTATGACATTGTCTAATGATATTTACTTATTTTTAGGTGACTTTTCTATTTGGTAGAGTCATACGCGTCCCGGCGTATTTCATACAAAAAAATACGCCACTAGGTTTCAAAACTGATTATTCTTTTGAGACTCGAGAGAAAAATTTAGAGTAATAAGAATGAAACTGGCTTGCAATGGATGTCTAGGTCTCTAAACAAAGAGGTGAGGAGTTCTGACGCGAACTAAATTAAACCATAGCACTGACCACATTAAGTAGATATTTCTTTGAATTTATTTTCTGGGTAAGAGTTCTGTACGTGAGTACTAGTACTTATTCTGTGACACTAGTGCACTAGTGTGTAATATAATTACTGATTTTGTCACTAGATTATTAATTAAAAAGCAAAAAAAAAAAATCAATGTAGGATAAATTTATCTCTTATTGAAGGTCATTTTTTCAAATATTATTTTAGTGCAAAAGCTAAAAACTACTAGCGTTTCGGAACGACCACTGCTGGGAAGATTACGCCGAAAAAACCCAGTTCAGTATTGGTCCCTACCCAGCCTGATGGGCTATGTTTCAGTTACAATACATATTTACACTTAAGCTCAGTATACATTATATAATACATCTAAATAATACAATTAAAACTTTGCAGTCAACTATTTCCAAGAATTTTGATCAGATAAATAGTCATTTACATGATAACAAGCATTTTTACATAAATTACTTTTAACGGGAGTCTTAAACTTAGATAATGGTAACGCTACTACATTATTTGGAATTTTATTATAGAGACGCAAGCTGAGACCCACAAAAGACTTTTTTGTTTTTTCTAACCGAAAAGCTGAGATAGCTAATTTATTTTTATTTCTAGTGTTAATACTATGAATATCATATATTTTCTTATATGTATGTTTATTCTGACGCACGTACATAATATTCGCATAGATGAATTGCGAAGGGAGAGTCAAAATATTTATGTCTTTAAAAAGTTCCCTTAGAGACTCTCTAGCACCGAGTTTATATATAGACGTAACAGCGCGTTTTTGGAAAACAAATATGGTATTTATGTCTGCAGCATTACCCCATAGCAATATAGCCCCATAGAAATTACTTATATACTCATCTTTGAGTAATTCATTCATCATTAGTCAATCATCTACGTCAGAATTTTCTCTGATCTGATAAACATTGTAACCTATTAGGTTCTTAATCGATAAGAAAAGAGGAATACATTCAAAGTCGATAAAAAAATATTTCATCACAATAATTCAGGAGATAAAGCACTATAATATTTAATCCAAATCCATACAAGTGCCGACACATAAGTGGTAGATTCACTTTTATCTAAATTTGTAATATTATCCAAAGTGCCCACACATAGGTGGTAAAAGTAGTAGATTCACTCAGCAAAATTATCCAAGATTGACTCATCGCCGACTCATCGAGGGGAGAAAACCATTTTTCTTCTCAAAACAAACATGTCAGGGTTGGGATGGGCTATACAATTTATCATCGGGAAGATAAAATTCTGAATGTAAAAAGATGTTCCAAAATTTTTTTAAGTCGAAATTATGAGGATTATTTCTATCTCGTGTATTTCAGGAGATTAAAGACTTGTTTGCTTTCGTGCGTGTAAGTGGCCTACACTGACATAACTTAGCGACTACCATCCAGGCCCAGATCTAGAGGGGGCAAACCGCGGCACCCGCCCCGGGCGTCAGTTTCAGGGGGCACCAAAATCGTTAAATATTTAGGGTGGATGAGGTGCCCCGGGTGCCCCTCCTCTTGGTCTTGGGAATAACTGGATATGGGGCGGCACATTTAGATTTTGTCAAAAAAGATGTTGTAATCGACTCCTATCCTATTGGGACCACCCCCCCCGCCTCGTCGCTATAAATAACTGGGACGCTGGGTCACCATATTCAGATTTTGTCCCTCTTGTAAAAAGTTCTAGATCCGGCACTGCTACTATAATGATGACAGTCGTTACCAATGGCTTAACGTGCTCTTCGAAGCACGTAAAAAGGCAATTCAAGAATTAAAAAGACATTTCGTACTTAGGAATTTCGTTGATCAACGTAATTTTTGATCCTCGACAAACAAGAGGGGTGTTTTGTCTGTGTCTGTGGCTGTGTCATCATAGCTCTCGAATGGATAGTCCGAACTCAATGCGGTTCATTTTACGTGAAAGCAAGTTTCCTTGCGGTGGTTCTAGGCTATGTTTGATGAAAATCGGTTCAGCCGTTTAAAAGTTATTGGGGTTTAACGCTTAAAAGTCGGGGTTTTCCAAAACAATTAATAGATGGCGGATATCAGTTGGAGTATGTATTTCCGCTACTCATCACAAGATGGCATTCTTGAAATTTTCCTAGAAAATAAACTTGTTAGAGTATTTTTTCAGTGAGCTTTACTAGGTGAGTGTATAACAACTATTATTTATGATTCAGCGAATTGTAATTCTTTAACAAGTTGTCCTTTAGAAAAAATGCAAATGAACAAATTCCAACTGAGGACTTCAAACAAACCTGTACGCTCACAAATCACCACAAAATGCACCCCTCACAGGGGGTACGACCCCACACGGGGTGGAATAATTACTGGCATGCTTGCCAACAGTGCGCAAAACGTGGTATGTGACAATTATCGATCAAAGCAAAAATGCAGAATGTTGGAACCCTTGTGATCAGAATAGATATTTCGAGAATCTGAGTTAATGATTTCGAAACTTCTGCACATGTCGCCCGATATCTACTTACCATCATTGGAAATACAAATGCACGAGATGTTTGTAGAGGAAAATAAGTCGCTTCTTAAAAATAGACATGAAAGAGATATGAAAATAATCGTCATACCTGATCTATCTACATTTTGAACACTTGCCACCTCGCTGCCGCTAGTTGATCGACTATATCTACATCCGAGCAAGTGCAGCAATATTGTATAGTTGGATTGGAAAATAATTGACAGGGAATTAGTGAGGCCACACCATAATATAGAAAAATATACGCGAGGACTAATAGTAGCATAGAGATATCAGTGTTGTGCGCTCTTCTGTCAAGGATATCAAGAAAATTATTAACCGACGTCAATAAATGAGGAGGTTATCAATTCGACTGTATTTTTGTGTATGCATGTTATGTTATGTTACACCATATTTTTGATGACGACTTATTTTATTTGAAAGGCTTTACTATCTAGTAGGTCTCATATAAATTTGGTGAAGATCATATCTTGATTTAAGATTTTCATACCAAAATTTAATTTCTTTTTTTTTAAATCTTGTACGTCAATTTCTTTTGAAATGTGTTTGGTCACGTACCGCGTTATTCAACAGAATAGATTGTGCGTGACCCTCGAAACACTTTTATGCATTTACAGGGTGCACTGTTTTACAAACACAAATACAGGGTGCACTGCCTCTCGCATATAAATGGTGTTGTGCACTATTCACCCAATTCGTGGCACGTGGCTTATAAAAATCAGTATAAAGCTAGTAAAGTTTAATTATAGTGATGAAGGCTCTAATTGAGATCGTATTTTTTATTTTAGAATAATGGGGGAGATTTAAAATGAGGGGTTTGGAGTTGTCCTGGCATTTTTTAGATTAGAAAATGTGGTCCATACCCTTACAATAATTTATTTTGCGTTCCCTAATGAATGATAAGAGATATTAAACATATCTTGGTGTTTATATATATAAGTATTAATCATATTATTTTTCAAAACTTAAAACCGACTTCACCCCTAAACTACTCAACCGATTTTGATAAAATTTCTATGCAACCACCTGACAAGTATATCCTTTCATACAAAATAAAATTTATTTAAATCGGTCTAGGCGATTACTGTTTGTAATCGCCTAGACCGATTTCGATCGGTGAACATACATAAAAAAAAAACCGCAGCAAATTGATAACCTCGTCCTTTTTTGGGAGTCAGTTAAAAATATAGTATCGTCGAGCTGGTATCCTATAGCACAGTTTTAGCTTAATTTGGGACTAGCTCAATCAGTGTGTATCAATAAACACTTATTGGAAAATCACAAAGTAAGACATAAGTAGTTATGGTTATCATAATCAATACATTTATTCCACTAAGAGCACCCGTCTGAATAGCACCTGGGCCTATTTCACGAAGAGCACCTAATTAATATTCGCAGATGCTCTTCGTGGATTTCAATTTATTTTTACAGTTTTGTCCAAGGGCACCTATGATTTAGCAGCTAGTGCTGGGATTTATTAAGATATTATCGTATCTCATATTTTTAAAAATATTATAAACCAAAATAATTTTAAATTATTTTATTGCCCGCGGACTATTACTCCTCTTTTAAACAACGTGTATAATTTGCATGTACTACAAGTTCAAAGGACGACCTCTTCTCAGCCAACTGAAGCGAATAGTACTTAGGCAAGAGCCTCACTTGGGGCTAAAATAAGGGCTAAAACAAAAGGCCGCAATCGCACCCCCCAGCTCATGAACTAAACTGTTTTAATGAACTCCCAAGGGAATAATCATCATTAGGGATATTTTAAAGTATTTAGTCTTTTATTTTATCAACCCCCGCCGACAAAAAAGAGTTGTATTATAAGTTTGACACTTATTCTGTCTGTCTGTGTGTGTCTGTGGCATCGTAGCTCTCGAATGGACCAATTTAGCTATGTTTGATGTAAATCGGTTCAGACCTTTAAAAGCATATAGCTGCATATAGCCAGTGGTCGGATAATCGGATGCATATTGCCTAAAGTTCATTTTTGGCTAGGAAATTATGGAAGCGGCTTCTTAAAACATATTTTTAAATACAAATTCCGGCAAAGCGACCAATGTCATTAAATAAACAAAAGGAACTACTTTCGGGTCACTACCTGCACACAAGCAGGTATATAATTTGTCCGTGTACCACATTTTAAGCAAAATAAAGATATTTGTATATTTGTATTTGTCGACTCACTCGCACTCATTACGAAATGTTTATTAGTTTCTCAGTACTACACATAAATATTTTTTAACTAAACTTAAGACACCGAGTTGTTTGTCGCTATGTGGAGAGAAGAAAGATAATTACTCATCGTGACATGACAATAAAATGGATAAAATAGAAAACTACGAGAGACCTACGTCCAGCAGTGGACGTTCAGCGGTTGAAATGATGAAGAAAGCTATATATTAGTATCATTTGAAATTGTTATTGTTAATTCAATTATATAAACTAGTTAATTCATGCGTTGACACATTGGCACCCTCCCATCACAGGGGATCAGTCTCAAAAGCTAGTTCGGCTGCTGAAAACGCTGAGATCGCCAAACGGCGCAAATATAGTTCGTTAAAAATGACTATATTTTTGTGCCGTTTGGCGTGGAGACTTTCGGACCATGGGGCGCCGGTGTTAGGGGTCTCCTTAAATAAATCTCCCCAAGACTGATCTCTGCCGCTGGTGACAAGAGAGCTGGCTGCTTTTTCGCCCACCGCATCAGTATTGCGATCCAACGGGGAAATGCGGCCAGCGTTCTTGGCACTAAGCCGCTTGGGCACGACTTTTTAGATTAAATTGATAGTAGGTATTTTACTTTTTCTTTTTATTTGTAAATATGTAAATTATCCTATCTTACCTAGTTAATTCATATATTTTTTATTTCCAAATCACATCTGGCACATTATGGGAGCTCGGTGGCCTCGCGGTGGAACGCATTATTAGTGCTTTCGCAAGTTAAGCGATACGAATGTTTGACCACTAGTGGCATACAAGCTCCTCCGTGGTTCGGATGGCACTTAAAACCGTTGGTCTTAGCTGTTATTATTGTATGGCAGTCTTCAAGCTATGTTTAATGCCTTTAGGCAGCTAGAAAAATCTGATACCATTGTTGGCCACTTACACACGAAAAATAAAAAAGAGGCCGGCAAATACGTACTAAATACATATCAAGATACTCAATCAAAGCACCTACCCACAATGCTCGTTTTCCACGAAATTGAATAAGTTATGTATGCACACCCCTTCTGATTTATTACCTTCGAGTATAATGACAAATGCAACGTCATAAAACTATGTCAGTAGTTATATGAACGTTTTGTAGAATAATATTACTACCTATTATTTATTCTATTGAAAAAGAAACAGATATATTCAAAATGATTTTGAAGATATTACTTATTATGATTGATTTACTTCATACAAAGGAAAATGCAATGAAATTTAACAACAAATAAAAGAAAAGTTAAGAGAAAAGTTCAATAAAAATATGTCCTTTTTGCTTAATTTACCATATATTTTTTGGAAAATACTCCTAATGAGTATTGACTAAACTTGATTTATTTAATTAATTTAATTTTCAACTTCTCAATTGGACAACAATATATTATAAATACTTACTCAAAATGTGTGAAAATGAAACATAATGTTAAATACCGAATCAAATTATTTACTTGCATAAGTGTAGGATGTTTATAAATGTTATAGAACCAATACATTAATTACCTTAGAAAATCCATATCCTAAATTGTATAATATTCCCAACTTGGCCAATATACAATTTCCTATAGAGATTCTAACCACAAGGGACGATAATTCAGCTCCCATAAAAACTCTCCCCATGAGCACAGCGTAACCAAAGTGATTGATTTTGATAAATGGCTTGCTCAATTATATCGAAAAAAGCTCTTTTGTCCTTAATACAATGAGAAAAGGTTTATTTTCCAAGGGTTTGGGATGCTTTCCTTGTCATATTATGAAATGGCTGTTTAGCTTAATACCAAAATTAAATCATGCGAAAAAAATATCAGAAATACCAAATTCTTCGGGAATTACAAGACATTAGATGAATTTCTCGAGGTTTGGCGAAAATTTAGTTGCTGTTTTAAACGTAGACCTAACCTGGTTTCGTGTTCCATTGCTGGGCAAAGCCCCCTCTCCGCCCTGTTCTTTCCACACGTCCCTATTTTGAGTAAGCCAATTTTTTGAGGAAAATGTAAATGTAAGACCTATTTCTGGTCGAACACGGCAAATATATCGCTTTTGGAGTAACCTCCCGTTTGCAGATGTTCTAACAAAGGGAATTCAAATACCTTATTGTAATCGAAATGCATGTAGGAGAGAAAACAGTAATAACTGACCTTCCACTAGGACCAAATAAACCGAAGCATAGACAAAGCTGAAGAAGCGTGTTGGGACCTGGAATGTAGCTGAGTCTATAGTATCTGCCTACACCTATTAAACCTTTTACCGCGAACGTCGGATTTATCCGACAAACAGAGTCGTCCCAATGCCCATTTCGCGAGTGACGGATATTTCCGACAAAAAAAAATGCTCGTATTGCACATAACTTAAGTATCCACATCCCTTTTTGGTTGTAGATATCTATTTTAGATTTACTACCCCTCACGCTGGGGGCACGGCAACTGATATAAAGTCTCGCGGTGAAAGGGTTAAAATAAGTAAAAGCGGTCTGAATGAAGGATTGAACCGGCCTTTATTATGACCACCAACGTGGCGTACTGGTTACCATTATCACCCCCAGTGGCATTCTAAAGGTACAGTCATAAACAGAAGTCGGACGGCTGACGTCAGTGTCCCCTGCTAGCTTTATAGGCCCCAAATGGGGACATTATTGATAGTCTCCGAATTGAGACGTATGTTACTACAGAGATATTGATAAAGCCTTAACCAACCTCTAAAAAAATACGTCTAGTTTTTTGCTCACGATGCTTTCAAATCAAATCAAATCATTTTATTTCAGGCAATTTTATTCAAATTACTCATTATTATTTTGACACATATGTACATACATACTATCACGTCTTTACACCTAATGAGGCAGACAGAGCCCAGGGCCGCAAGAATCGAAGCACTTTTAGCCTAATAGTAGGCGAGAAGGTGAAAAAAGATGATTTGCATTTCCTCGATCGGCTTCTACAATTTGAACAGGAAGAGAAACAGCAAAAAGTATGTAGTGGTTTTTCTGAATGAAGTTCTATCCTTGGTTGAATATAGTAGTAAATATTGATAAATAATTCATTTTCTTGAATATGCATTCTTCTACATTCCTCCAAGAAACGTTAGACGTAGAATATTAAACGGAACCGGAACTAGAGCGGGCATGTGAATGCAAATAAAGGCGATAAACTGCGAGTGCAGCCGCAACTATAAAACTTGTGTTTGCGAAAGTACTACTTATTGCTGAGGACTAAAGTGCAGTTTTGATAACCACTTTCTAGGGAATTAAAGTCTACATTGTTTAAAATTGAATTATGTAATACTTTATCAATTCTGTGGTTGCATTTAAGAATTTTCCTTCAAGAATTCAGTTTTTAATATGTCGTAGGTACAAATATCACGCTTAAGAATGTGGACATAACTTTGTCAAGGAAGACGTGCCTGAAAGAATAACCAAGGATGCAAAATACCGCACATGTAGAGGACCTCGATCCTCGAAGCAACACCGCTTAGGCAGGCTTGTGTCACTCCCCGTTTAGGTATCAAAAATACTTATACTTACACTATTACCATGCGCCGGCGTCCGCTCTAGAGGGGAAAATTCAGTTACATGAATCGTTTGTCCAAAGAAATAAGAATGAAATTGGCTTGCAAGGGATGTCTAGGTATCTAAACGTGGTGAGAAGTTCTGACGCGACCTAAATTAAACATTGCGCTAACCACATTAAGTAGATATTTCTTTGAATTTC
Source organism: Acrobasis suavella (assembly GCA_943193695.1). Classification (NCBI taxonomy): domain Eukaryota; kingdom Metazoa; phylum Arthropoda; class Insecta; order Lepidoptera; family Pyralidae; genus Acrobasis; species Acrobasis suavella. The sequence goes on along the minus strand of OW971952.1, from coordinate 9,145,679 downwards.
TTTTCTGAGTAAGACTTCTGTACGCGAGTACTAGTACTTATTCTGTGGCTAAGGATTATGCATCAGCTTTTATTGTGAGGTCAAAGTACTTAAATAAGTTCAAACTCGGTTGTTGCATAGTTTTATTACTGAAACTCTAGACATCGTCTTCCAAAAAGTGCTCGTCAAAACAAATCTAACGAGTCCTACTCAATGAGGTTATGTTGTTTTAATTCTAGGTTCTGTCAAATATCTTCTGGCTCCATCATCAGAACAGCTTATTGAATCAATTATATTGTATTATCATTCGATCTTAATAAGTATGCTAAATTTCAGCTAAATCGGTTGAAGATAAATGGTTGGAAATTGAGTTGCAATTTTTGACCTAAACAAACATATACAGGATAGACAAGAAATTACTCGTAAATAAAAGCTTGAAAAATAAACTTGCATCCGATAAATCTAACATACAATTTTACCCAATTTATGAAGACACAATCTCAGGGTTCAAGTCCATTCTTTCAATATTTTAAAAGCGCAGTGCCTTCTTCTACGAGTACTTTTACCCGATCGCGTCTGTTTTTCGAGTGTATGTATATTTCTATAGGACGCTCTGCAGCCTAAACCATGACCTTTCTCGTGAAATTACTTACTAGCTGTACGAATTTTTTTAGGAAAAAATGTTTGCTCTGTCACCCCCTTTTCATGGAAATCGTTAGAGCAGTTTCCCAGAATCCCAGTTTCCCAAAATATCATTTTATATATATATATAAAAGAATTACTCGTTTAAAGTATAGAATATACGTCGATTAAATTTTTTGAAATTTTTCTAAGCGGCAACAATATATAATGTACCATTTCCTTGCCCCTAGGCGGACGCCAGCACGGCGTTCCTGCGCGCCGCGCGAGCTGGTCAGATCGAAAAGATCATCAGCCTGCTGCAGCAGGGCGTCGACATCAACGTTAGCAATGCTGTAAGTATAGCCGCAATTTAAAGTCTTTTTTTCTTCCTCTTTAACTTTTTCATCTTCTTTCTGTTCTTCTTTATCTTGTTCCTTGTATTCTACTTTATCTTATTCTTTTTCTTCTTTTTTATATTCTTCATTGTCTTTTCTACTTTAAAAGACCATATATTGGGCATTGTTTTGGTCTCAGAAGACAATAAAACCAATTAATAGGCAGTCTGATGTTGTCCAATGGCAAAGGAGTCACACACAAAACAAGGTTGCTTTAAAAATCGCCATGGTCACGACTCTCAACTATGAGTATACGACTAAGAAAAAGATTATTTTACAGCGTTATTAAATAAATATTTCTGATTGAATTAGCTCCGTAGGTTTTTTTTAAACATTTATAGAATGACATGCAAACAGAAATTTACTTTAAATAACAAATATAAACCACACAGGTTTGTACTTACGAGTATGTTATTGATCTTTTCCATAAAAAAGGAAATAGATACTTAGGAACATAAATGTTAGATATTGTCCATGAAATATTTCTTTAATTTAACTTTAATATTGTTAGGTTTAATTTTAAACCTTTAACTGCCTCCGTAGTCTAGTGGTCAAGGCGTTCGCCTTGTGACCCGGAGGTCATGGGTTCGATTCCCACTGGGAAGCATACTTTGTGAAAAGTTGTTTCCAGTCTGGATAGGATATTGCAGGCTTGAATCTCACCTGATTATCCGAAAAGAAAGATGATTCCGTGTTTCGGAAGGCACGTAAAACTGTGGGTCTCGAACGCCACTTAGCGTTTGATCATCAAACTATCCAAGGATTGGTTCCTGGTTTGCCCTTTGGGTTGCGGAGGTCAGACGGCAGTCGCTCTGTGTAAAAACCAGTAACCTCGTCAAATCTCCTTGGTTAGGTAGCGGACCCCGGGCTCTGAAGCGTTACTGCTGAGGATGCAACCGGGAATACGCTCGGATGATGATGATGATTGTTAGGTTTAATTTTATCTGTTAATTCGGGAGGTAATTCATTAACAAATCGAGGCATCAGATAGGTAGATGTTCTCTCGCCAATTTGGTCGGATCTCTCCACTTCTCTCTATTTTGAGCAGTATCTATTTTGTGCCTGTCTACTATTTATTGTCACCATTACTCCTCATTTGTGGGCCTTCTTTCGACTATAACTCACAAAGATTCAAAGATTCAAATGTTTATTCAGTAATAAGTCCTTTACAGGCACTTTTACACGTCTATAAGTATAATTTATGTTACGTGTAAAGTATATTAAAATTTAATTTATTTTTAAAGAAAAGCTACCGATACCAGCGCTTCGTAACGACCACTGCTGAGAAGAAACGCTGAAAGAAACTCATTTTCACAGTATTGGTCGCCTACTCGCCAGAAGGGCTTTGTCATATTGTCTTTTAAATAATAAATACTCATAATATAATACAACGTTGACACATTACAATATGTAATGCTTGCGAACAAGTAAACAAACATAAATTGCGTAATAAAAAAATATTAAGTAGTCAAAAAAGCGAAGCCGAGCAGACCAGTCCCTCCCGACAGATCCCGTTCACGAGTTGACGCACGGATCAGCCATCGTTAAACTCAACCATATTAGAGGGAATCCAACGACCTGACCAGCGACGCCACCACTGGATTGGACATTTTAGTGAGCATGAAAAACCCGAACTCGCAGACCTTGTCAAGAGAAAATATTAGTTATATGTTGGTTACCTATTGATCGCAGAGCATTTACTTGTTTTTACAGTAAGCTTATTATGGTAACAGAAAATGCAGCTATTTTATGTTTCATGTGTGGAGTGTAATAGAAAATGTTTAGGAAGTATCCACGCGGTTTTATCTCTTAAATAATCATTGATGGTATAGTACGCATTATTCCATAAAACTTTTTTAACATATATTTTAAATTTTGCCATTGGTAGGTTAACGATCGCTTCGGGAAGTTTATTAAATAATGTTATACCTAGACCTAAGAGTGACTTTCTAGTTTTAGCAACTCGAAATTAAGGCGTATGAAGCAGATTTTTGTTGCGAGTATTATAATTGTGAACATCACTATTTTTCTTGAAATTATTTAACCTAGATTTAACAAATAGAAGATTGTCGTAAATAAATTGAGATGTCACAGTAAGAATGTTTATAGATTTAAATAACTCTCTTAAGGAATCTCGTGATTTTAGTCCGTAGATCGACCTAATTGCTCTCTTTTGTAACACAGAGATAGCATGTATGTTAGCCGCTTTACCCCATAAGAGCAAGCCATATGACATTATGCTGTGAAAATAACTAAAGTAGTAACTAGCCTAGCAGTTTCAACGTTAGTACACCGTCTGACCCTCCTCACAGCATATGCTGCCGAACTAAGTTTCTTAGCAGTGGCCTCAATATGTTTATCCCATTTTAAGTTCCAGTCTACAGTTATGCCTAGAAATTTGGTGTTGGGTACCCATTCTAGAACTTGGCCATTAAGACTCAAAGGTATGTGAGTATTGAGTTTATTCAATAGTGAAAGATTAACGCACTTAGTCTTTTGTGTGTTTAAGACCAGATTATTAGTCGTAAACCAACTAAGTACTTGTGTATCTATTATTGTTATCACTCTACAGTCACTCTGTGTGTTTATTATTTGTTATCAATAGAGTCAAATGTAAAAATGACGTCGCTAAAATTGGCGACTATCAGCGCTCTAATCGTCTACTTTTAATCCCCCTGATTCTTCACGAAAGAGAGACAAGGCACCATGAGTACCTAGTCTCTCTTTCGTGAATTCGTTGATTTATTAGTAAAACCTTTTTTATTCTTGCCGTGTCCGCACTTTGAAAGCACTTTTTAGTAGATATTACTCGTATAACAGAAAATAGAAACTTTATGTCGCACTAACATTTCTAAAACAAGCCACATTCTTTTATTACAGTTAATAAGTCACCAAGTTGTAAATTGACCTGTAAAATATAACCAGTTTGCGAAAATTCTTCTAGAAACACGGTAATAGAAAAACACGTTTATTTCGTTGTAGTTAAAGTGGAATTTGGTTTGTAGTCTGTTTTCCTATATGTTCCGTTGGCACGCAATTTGGTGTCACGAATTTTAACGAAGGTGGGGTTGTTGGTAGAGTTTATGCATTTACAGAATTTACCTCTGAAAAACTTCCTTTGTTTTTTTTTACATGTATAGAAGAAATGAATAGTATAACAACAGCTTGCGGGCCACCTAATGGTACTAGTAATGTAACTGTATCATGGAGGGAACGGGTGGCAATGCGTACGATGCTGATCCTAAAGGAACCCTTTTGTACAAGCTTTTTAACCCCCGTAAAAAAGAGGAGTGTTATAAGTTTCACCCTAATATCTGTGTCTGTCTGTTTGTGTCATCGTAGCGCTCGAATCGATAGACCGATTTCCGTTTTTTACTGAAAGCAAGCTCCCTTGCTGTGATTTTAGCTATGTTTTATGAAAACGGTTGTGCCGTTATACTTTATTAGGAGTTACACTTGAAAGGGGTATTCGGGGTGTTTTTAATTTACCTGGCAAATAATAGATGGCACTACGGAAATAAATTACACTTAGCACTGGTTGGAATGTTTGAGCAAAATCGAAAACCTATAACCAACAATTCGTACATTAGGTAAGTAAGTACTCTTCGTAACATACATTCAGTCCCTTGGCAACCCCAATTCCCACTGTGAAATGGTGATAGAATTGACATTCCCCATGCTCCATTCCCCTTATCTTGTATCTAAAGGGGGTGATATTGCCGAAGCTACAGTCCGTGGATACTTATTTGGAGAGTTTGGGGTAAATAATCGTCCTTTTGCTATTGCGTGAATTCAGAGATTAAGTGGTCCCAGTCCCAGTGTGGGTGGGTACCAACAAGGTGGTCAGACGATCTGACCAAGGTTGCTGGAAAGCGCTGGATGCAGGCTTTTGATCGGTCATTTTGGGAATCATTGGGAGAGGGCTATGTTCAGCAGTGGACGTTATGCGGCTAAAATGATGATGATGAAAGATAAATCTGTAAAAAAATCATCTTACATGCTTTATGTTTAATAACCGACCTCAAAAAAGGAGGACTTTATCAATTCGTTGGAATCTTTTTTTATGTTTGTTCATCGATTATTCAAAGTCATCCAAGCGTTGGACTGATTTGAAAAATTCTTTTTAACCGACTTCCAAAAACGAAGAACCTATTAATTCGACACTTAGAGCATTAAACCAACGCGATAGTTTTTTTTTTATGAAATTCTTTTTTTGGTTGTGTAGTTGAGTTAGACCAGAATTTTGGGGGTGAACTCGGGTTTTAGTTATGAAAAAAATATTTTGTTTGAAATGGCATACTTGTCAGGTGGTCTTTTTTTATCAAAAGCGGTCGTGTGATGAGGGTGAAGTCGGTTTGTAGTTTTGAGAAATTATTAGAAGCGCAGTCAGCGTTTTTTAAATGTAACATTTTCACAGGGTAGTCAAATCAAAGAAAAATATACTTATAACTGAGGCCCGTGGGCCGTGCCCTAAAGCAACACAGCTTAGTATGTAACCGGGGAATGCACCTCCATAACACAGAGCGAAGAGCTAACCATCTGGACAAAGCCACAGAATATTATAATAAAACAATAGTACTGAAGTACAGAAGGACTATTCTTGGATAGCAAATTTGCTAAATTAAACTTTATTAAAGCGTACTAAAGTCCCATTCAGTTTGCACACCAAGCAAATGACTTTTAACTTATTAGCTTAGTGTGCGCCAAACGAGCCAAAATGTACCTTACGTGTGCGAAGTGACGATCTGTAGCCCTTTATTTCTGACGACCTCTGTGGCCTAGTGATCATCATGCCACGCTCTCACACCCGAGATCCCGGCGGGTTCGACCCGCGGTCAGGTCAAGACAGAAAATAATCTTTTTTTAGATTGACTTGGGTCTTGGATGTTTATCTATATATTATTTGTTATAAACAGATTTGTTATAGAAATGTATTTGTTATAGATGTACAATCGCATTGTACACGATTTCTTTTGATGATGAGATGAAGTTTATTAGAAAAATTAAATTTTCAAGAGGTTAACTATGTTCTGTTACGCGTTACCACGCGAATTGGGTGCTTTACTGGGTCAAAAATAAATCATTTGGTACCTACTGTTAAGAAAATAAAATGTCACAAAATAATGTCACTTGCCATGATCATGTCTATTTTCAACGTGATTTTATATTTATTATTGCAGAAAAACTGATATTAAGAGCGCTGTTTGACTCCAAGAAACTATGACGTCATTAGTCTATATTTCATACAAAATCATAGAGAAAATGTTTGTTTTGACGTTTAGAAAAAGTATCTGATTTGAGATAATGGAAAGTAGCGAAATTGTAACGCTTTCCTGTCCTACAGGTGTCGTAAAAGGGGACCAGGAGATGAAGTGAGACAGTTTCATCAGCAAAGGTCGGAATTAGGTAGAGTTATTTATGTACTTGCATCGAAATGTTGAAATTAATATGGATCTTACCGGGATTTCTAATGGACAATCCCATGTTACCAACAATATTACAAATAAATAATCATAAAAACCTCAGAGATAGATAAGACGAATAAAACAAAGATAATGACATACATTTTTTATAAGTATTTTTATTAGTTTTAACATATTAGCAACGTCGCGCGTGCAGTGGTTTAAATTGTGTAGAAGTTAATAACTTTTTATTTAAGAAACCATGGGATTTTTTTGCTCTTTAAAATTAGTCCCGGGATTTGGGGCATATCCACTTTATTCTTTCGCTGTATGAAATCAGTGTAAGTACATAAAAACTCTACCTAATTCCGACCTCTGGTTATAAAATATAGTATCGTTGAGTTAGTGTCCCATAACACGAGTCTCTGACTTACCTTGGGGCTAGCTCAATCTGTGCGTTTTGTCCGTATATATTTTTTTATTTATTATTATTATTTATTTCTAGCGTTAAATTTTTAAACAATTTCAACCTTAAATTTTTTAATAAGCCGCGTTTCTAAGGTGGCCCAGCTTTTTATCAAAACTGCGGAGTGCGGTTGCCCTGACAAACCCACGGATTGTCTTGAATATTAATATTACAAGGGGCATAAGTATTTCGACATTTATGGAATAGTTCTGCCTCAGAACTTAGGTATTTCTGCCAAGCAAGCTCACTAGTTGGAAATTTGCCTAGTCCCGTCAACTCATCACTATTTTGATTCTCTTTTTTTTATTTTTAGTGTTCCGTAGTAAACAAGGAACCCTTATAATTTCGCCATGTCTGTCTTTCTGTCTGTCCGTCCACGATTTTACTCAGCGACTATATGTACTAGAAAGCTGCAATTTGATATAGGTATGTATATTAATTATGCGGAAAAAGTAGTAAAATAAAATTTTGAAAAATTTTTTTTTTGTGTGTCTCCCATACAAGTAAAGTCAGAAGTCAATTTTATTTGGTCGACTAGCCAATCATGTGGGGTATCGTTGAATAGGCCTTTAAAAATATTATGAGCTTGTGAACACCGTTTTTCGATTTAAGGATCCGTTTCTGAATTATTTGGTTTTAAAGTGAAAATTTTTGTTAGAGTCAAGTGTCCCCCCCCCCCTCTATCTGCTAAACGGTTATATATGGACACGTGAAAAAATTCACAGCTAGTTAATATAACTAAATTGAAAGAAAAGCTATCAGAGCTAAATAGGATTTACAAATTAAAAAGATATAGGCGATCAACTTATAAAATGTACTCGCCAAAGGAGATGTTCATATAAATTCCATAGAAAATTAGTTTTAAGACGTTTTTAGTGGCATAAACTCAAACTTGGCATTCGTAACTACGGAACCCTACACTGCGCGAGGCCCGACATACACTTGGCCAATTTTTATGCCCATAATCACGCTAAACATGGCCTTTAGGTCTTATGGCCTTATGGCTTGGCCGTGTATACCCCGTTAGGGATAAAGATGATAATGTCTGTAGGTCATTTACAAGAGGGACAAATGACTCCTATTATCGATCTTTGCGCCAGCTCACCACTTGGAAACCTGCCCAGTCCTACCAATTTTCAATACTTTATTGTTCTGTATTCAAAGAGTCCTTTGTTCTCTTTGGCAATATATTCTTGGCAGAGACTGTTAATCGGCAATAAAATCGTTCCATATGATTAACTAACATGCATACATATGATATGGTAAAAAACAAGCTGATTGTTCCCACGTAGGTCGTGAATGCTGATCGAAGGAAGTTACGTCCTTGTTCCTAACGAAGTAGATGGAGCCTAGGGTCGCAAAACCCAAAGGCTTTGAGTGAAGGTGGAAAAGGGATCATTATTCAATTCAATTCAAATATATCTTTATTATCATATGATATTTATAATATCTCTTAATAATCGTCACTTTGTTTTATTGCACAATTAATTGTTGACGTCAAAAAGTTACTCAGAGCTAAGTTTACTGCCGCCTCCAAAGCGCTAGTGCAGAAAAAGCGGTAACAAACTGCACTGCAGCATTTTCTCCAAGAGCGTCAACTCACAATGAAATTAATATTTATAGTTGATAAGAGGACAGATAATAATTTCAAGAATTATTCAAATAATTATTTCTTCAGTCCTTAGCGCACAAATATAGAATCTTGGCAATAGGCGATGAGGCTAGATACTCGCCACTAATTTGATTTCGTTGTCGTCCTTTGATAGCAGGTGTATAGATAGCTAAGTTAAATAGGTACCTACTGAAAATATTCTATTAAAAAATCCTACTAAAACGTGACTTAAATGCTGTATTTCATTTCAGAACGGCCTGAATGCAATCCACCTCGCTTCCAAAGATGGCCACGTGGAGGTGGTCAGAGAGCTCCTGGACAGAGGAGCAGCCATTGACGCTGCTACCAAGAAAGGGAACACCGCTCTGCACATCGCCTCCTTGGCCGGGCAAGAGGCTGTGGTCAAGTTGTTAGTCCAGAACGGAGCTCAAGTAAGTTTTTCTTTTTAATGTCTCTGGCTTACTTTGAAGCGTATAGTGGTTTCGGAGCGAAACCTATAGCTAAAAGGAAAGGAAGCAAGTTTCTGTTATGTGTATAAATGGCTGTTGTCACTAGAAGACAGTCATTGACAGGGTGAGGGGGGGGGGGTGGTGGCGGCAGCCATGCCGCTCTGCACAACGCCTTCTGGCTGGTCAGGAGGCTGTCTTTAATTTGCTTGTAGAACGGAGCTCAAGTAAGTTCTTTTACTGGCTTAGTTTGATGCGTCTGGTTGTTTTAGAGCGAAACCATAAGCTTCTCGGCTATAGGTTCATCTCTGTGTGTAAATTGCTGTTGTCGCTAGAAGAAAATCATTGATGGGGGAAGGGGAGAAAGAGGAGATGAGAGGGTAGCCATGGAGGCTGAGGGAATGGGCAAAATGCGATGGAGGAATCGGAATATGTCTCATCTCATCTTTAGCTGCCTATTTTTGTTCACTGATGAACTACAGGCCTTTTTCAAGGAGAAGAAATAGCCGAAACAGTGCTATTGTTTTACGATCACCTGCCCGCCGTTGCCCTTTTAGTGGAACTTAGGTGAATTTGACAAGCTTAAAATAAAGGTAGACCAATTTGTTTAATCTCAAAAGCCAACCGGCGAAAAATCACGGCTGCTTTCATTAGGCGATATCCTCAGCCCTGGAAGAATTAATGACCTATTAAATGGGCTCTAATCGGGACATAATGCTGAAACCAACGAAGGTAGCTAACGAGATGTAAGTAGCATTGATTTTACGGGGCAGTGACCTTTCTTTGTGGCAGTATCAAGGCCTACTACAGGCTCCTTCTCCTTTAAAAAAGCTGCGAGTATGTTAACTATCACATGTTTATAACGGCGTTGACGTGTAAAAGTGCCTGCAAAGATCAAATTACTGAATTAAATTTTGAGTTTTTGAATATTGCATAGACAGAGACCCCTAGGTCATGTTAAGTGTGAAAGTGGGGTTAAAATAGTGATGATTTGCTAACCACAACCGCAACTCGTGCATTAATAAATACTCTTTGTTTATCATTGTGATAATTTTTTTGTACAACTTTGAATTCGATGAAATTTCTTTCAAAATAATCAATAAAAATAACCCGCTTTGTTGACAATTATGTTATTGATTAATGGGTAAATAAATAAGTAGCTATATTTAGTGCCTACAAAATCATATGTGAGCAGCACAATTATCGCCCTTTGGAAGCTTGAAGGAGCTCAAGATATAATTTGCCACTATTTTGTATTTGAGGTCCACAACCCTTGGGTTGTTGTACGTTCTACGTCTTACCCACTTCCCTTATACCCACATCGGAATTACTGAAGGGCTGCATAGGCTTTAGAATATCTCTTGCAGTCCTCTAACTCAGAATATCCTGATCTGAAAAGATCCAAACGCTTACCAGCCACATAAAATATGTCACTGTCGCGAGGCATTTCACATTTGGTTTGCTGTCTTTTTAGAAAAGTGTTACTATATCCTTTAAAATTATATCGTGGATATTTTAGACATGTTTTTATATTTTGTAGACATTGACTATATCGAGAATTAGGTCATCAGAACTTTTAGTTTATAGAATGACTTTAATAAATAATCTTTAAAAAAATTAAACCGAGCGAGTAAAAACATACATAAAGTCGTTTGGGAAAAGGGGCTTTATGCAAACAAACAAAAGTACTACATTAATCAATTACAAATATTTTTTTTAAATCTTCGATTATTACGTCGTATCGGTGTGGACTTTGTTTTGGAGATTTTACAGTCTTTTATTACTTATTTACGAAAGTTGCGTAAAAATAAGCAAAAAAACGAATCTTTGATGGCTCCTAGCTTTTTAATAACTTTTTATTTTACTATTCTGTATCCGTACAGACAAAATTTATAGTGAGACAAACGATATCATGTTAAACTTTGCATGTACAATGTCAAACAGTGGAGGAAATCCCCTCCGAAATTTGTATAGAAAAAGTATCGACTTATAGTTCAACTGAAGCATCAATTCAACGACACTGCGAGCCATCGTACTTTTCATTTTATATCAATTGGCATAAAACAAACATTACGACTCGAATTGCCTCATAATCGTGGCAAATTGCTATTACTTCAGTACGATTAGGTCATACAGTCATTTAGCGACATGTGTCATGTGTATGACTTTATAGGCTATAAAGTGCCATGTTATAGCCCTTACGTACCGTATTATTCTAACAGACTTCCATGTCGCATGATATATCGATTAGCTGCAAGGACGTGACATGATGACGATCCAGTTTTAAGTTTTCATATTGCTATGGTAAAATAACTAGCAAAGCTATGGATGTATTGCAATAGGTAGGTGTCTAGGTGTGCCAAAGACCGGTGCGAGGCGGAAAAGAAAATGCCGGAAGCGCACCCCGGACTTTGAACCAGTACACTGAGAAAAAGAAATAGGTGAACCAGTTTTATCCAAATTAAAACATGTGATGAAGAATTTCACCACGAGTGGGATTCAAACCCGCGTCCCTCACGTTAACGCCGTGAGTGGACTATGCTACCGTGGCTTCGAATCTTCCTGACGAAATTTCTCATCACATAGTACACATGCATTTAAAGCATGCGTTATTCATCACTACTACCCACTATTTAGAAGTGTGATATTCAACTTAATTCACTTTAGATGAATTGAAAGATGATTAAAGTAAAGAAGGCTTTTTGTTTAAAAATGCGTATATATATATAAGTATATAAATAATCCGAGCATTGTAATGCTGTTAAAAAACCAATATTTTGAACCAGTTTGGCTATTTGCGATTGGATTAATAAATACCAAACTATGTTTTTATTAGCAGAACCATATAGTTATATGTCCCAAACTACAACTATTAATAAATACACATTTTAACTACTAGTAGCCCTGAGTTCAAAGTCACTCGTATTGTTAACGTGTAGCAAAAATTTTTGCTACTAGCAACCATTATTTTTATTAGCGTACTGCTCAGGATACATACATATTTTCACGCCTAACTTCCATAGGGGTAGGCATAGACTATGGATCTCCACTTTCTACAGTCCTTGCAAACCTCTTTTGCTTCTTTACACTCATTACCCTTTTCATACGCTAAGGATACAACCACCGGTAACTTGCTAAGAGGAGATAGTGTGGTTAAGTATTCCTTTGGCTGAACAAAAAATTCAAAATTCAAATGTTTATTCAGTATTTGACACTTCATTAAGAACTTATAATTTACACTAGTTGGGCGACGTTACTTTTTTGTAAAAATATTTTTTAGCCTTCTCACTCCCTAAATACCGAGTTTCATCAAAATCGTTGGAGCCGTTTCCGAGATCTTCATTATATACAATGTCCTTTTTAATTAAGTACAAATATTTTAAGGGGTTATTCAGTCCATCATTTTGAACAACTTTGCCCAATAAATATATATCGAAATACGAAAAAAAATATTAAGGTTCTCATACAGATCGAAGTAGTCGCGTGATATCATTACTATGAAAAATGCAAAAAAATTTTTCGTATTTCGATATATGTTTATTGGGAAAAGTTGTTCAAAATGATGGACTGAATCACCTCTTAAAATATTTGTACTTAATTAAAAAAACATTGTATATACAAGAATTGCTCGTTTAAGGTATAGGATTAAGTGTAGTGAATATTAAAATTTCATTAATTTAAAAAAGCTACCGATACCAACGCTTCGCAACGATCACTGCACAGAAATAACAATAAAACCAGACATCACGCGGGAAGTAGAGGAGTATGAATAGCATTCTCTTTTTTTGACTAGTGTTCTGTCTGGGCAAAGGCCTTCTCCTGTTCTGTCTACACGTCCCTATTTCAAACAGCCTGCTGCCATTTTGTGAACTGAATACTCAAATGTTCTTTTTTGTCCCTAGGTCAACATTCAATCCCAAAATGGCTTCACACCACTGTACATGGCTGCCCAGGAGAACCATGATGGAGTGGTCAAGTTCCTTCTTGCCAACGGAGCCAACCAAAGCTTGGCCACTGAGGTAAACGCAACATTAGAATGGTCCTTACAGTCATATTTCACTGTAAGGACTATTCTAATGTTTCTTGAAAACGAAGATGAAATTTTAAATTTCCTTATGTAAATGTTTCTAAATCAGAAATCAAACCAAGGATTTACCTGCTAAAAATGTTTTATGATATAAATAACATATTAAAAAAATACATCAAAGTACCTATACTAATCCAATCATGTTATTTGTATGTATGAGTGAACAGAATTTTTTTCTGTCTCAAAAAAAAGCTCAATGGCATCATCATTTTGTAGGACAAGAATATTTCGGAAAATTGTTGTAAGCTCGTGGCTTAAACTTACTCATGTCAATTCTGTGGTTATGTGACTTAGTGTCGAATGTCTATACAGCAACTCGTCTAAAACGCTCATAGCCTAAATCGCATCTCATTTGGAATACCAAAGCAAGTAAGTAGTAGGACTAATCGCGTACATTTCTCAACAGGATGGATTCACACCCCTGGCCGTGGCAATGCAACAAGGCCACGAGAAGGTGGTGGCTGTGCTTCTAGAAGCCGATACGAGAGGCCGGGTCCGTCTGCCGGCCCTTCACATCGCTGCTAAGAAAGATGACGTTAAAGCTGCTAATTTGCTTCTTGAGGTAAGATTTATTTCTTAGAAATGTCGTTATTTTAGCCGCAAGAAGTCTGTTTCTAATTAATTTCCCCAAGGATTTCCAAAATGACCGATTGGAAGACAATGACAGGAATCCTTGTAAAAAGAAATAACCTACAAATCCCATCCAGAAATGGATACATGACAGCTACTAATTAATGATAATGACAACGTTTTCGCATTGGAAGCTAATATCTGCAGAAACGATAGTGGAAATAATTGAGACAAAAACGAACGTGGAATAATACCTTCTGTATCCGTGGTCAGATTGCGTTGTTAGATCGATCTAACCACGTCCACTATTTTGTGTCCTTGATCAGATTTTAGTAGTATCCATTACGTACTCTACGCTACCTAATTTCTACGATTTTTCTTATCAGAACGAACACAACCCCGACGTGACTTCGAAGTCAGGGTTCACCCCGCTTCACATCGCAGCCCACTATGGTAACGAGGCTGTTGCCAGGCTGCTATTAGCCAAAGGTGCTGATGTTAATTGTGCTGCTAAGCATAACATCTGTCCTCTACATGTTGCTGCCAAATGGGGTAAGTTCCAGTAGAAAAACTTAAGTAAAGATCCTAGAGCAGGTAATCCTGCTATTTAGTGGAAATATTTAAGGTTCTCTTGCAGGAGGCAATTGGAAAAGAAAAGAAGATATTAGATTAGATTGATTGTAAATTGAAAAGAAGTATTAGGATAATTTACAAATAGTTCCATTCGGTTTTACGTTTTTTTTTTATGAGAAAATATGTAGAGGTTTATTTAAAGATATGAATCTCCTAATACTTAGTTATGGGCAATTCACTAACAAAAAATTAGTCCTAATTTTTATTTATTTAATAGGCTATGCGGCTATCATTTTTTGAGTCCTTTCGCACCCACTTTTACGCTTAAAGTGGACTTTGGGTTCTGCGGCCCTGGAGAGAACCTAATATAACTAATCTGGCCATAAGTTAATGTTACAAGTGATAATGGATTTATTTTGTTATGACGTAGTATATAATCTTAATAAAACTTATTTGTAAGTACATATTTATTGAAGTCTCAGCAAAAAATAAAAAATATTTCTTTTCGATAAATTTCGTGGCCAGACAAATAGGCCTTTATCAAAGCCAAAGGTGCCTATTTCGAAAAGATTTGCACATATAAGTTTAATTAATATTACACTACATCATAAAAAAAAAACATTGTCATTTGTAACAGAACTTATTAACACCTAGATTATAAGTTTATACAACGTGTAACGGAAATGAGGTATCATCCCAAAACGGAGTAAACATAATATAGGTTGGGGAAAAAGTCTTTTCGCATTTTATATGAAAATTCAAAACATTTTTTAATATAGTTTATTTACATTTAACTAAAGTATCTAGGTACCATTTTGTTTGATAACTTTTTGCCATCTTATGGGTAGGGACATGATCCCATTGCTATAGAAATTTTGGGGCTTCTGATCAAAAAACTGCGTCAAGTAGTTTTGACAGTCCTCTCGTGATGTAAACCTGACACTGCCTAAAGAATTCTGAAGAGACCGAAACAGGTGGAAATCTGAAGGTTCCAGGTCAGGACTATACGGCGGATGCATTAACACCTCCCCGCCAAACTCTCTTAATTTTTTCTAAGTGGTTAAAGATGTGTGAGGTCTAGCGTTATCATGATGAAAAACCACACCCCTTCCGTTGATTAATTCCGGCCGCTTTCTCTTAACTTCTTGCTTTAATCTTATCAGTTGTTCGCAGTAGAGTTCTGAATCGATGGTCCTACCTGGTGGTAACAGCTCATAATGAATAATTCCCTTCCAATCCCACCACACACACAGCATCACCTTGTTGCGAGTAAACCCGGGTTTCGCCACAGTCTGTGAAGCCTGACCGGCCTTTGATCATGACCTTTTTCACACGTTCTTGTCGTACGTGCGCCATTTTTCATCACCAGTTATCAATTTCTTTAAAAATGGTTCGGTCTCATTACGTCGTAATAAAGAATCACAAATGAGTACACGGTTCATTAGGTTTCTCTCAGAGAGCTCGTGAGGTACCCAAATATCAAGCTTTTTTGTGTACCCATTTTTTTTCAAATGCACCAAAACTGTTTTGTGGTCAATTCCCAGTTCTTCAGCTACGTTGTAACTACTGATATGCCGATCTTGCTCCACGTTTTCATAAATAGCATCCATTTTATCCGTAACAGGGCGACCAGAGCGACGTGCATCTTTGACATCAAAATTTCCGGATCGAAAACGCTTAAACCAAATTTGTGCTACTCTCACAGACACTGCACTAGGTCCATAAACATCGCAAATTTTTACCGCGGCTTGCGTTGCATTTTTACCATTTTGGTAGTAAAATTTTAAAATGTATCTAATTTCTTCATTAGATTTACTCATCTTAACGGTAAGAAAAACAAATGAAAATCACGCATTTTCCTAATTTGAATTTGGAATAATCTTTGAAATTTAAACTTTTAAATAATACCAAAACCAGCCTGGTACAAATAGTATAGCCAAAGTGGTTTTATTACAAGTTCATACATACTATATGCGAAAAGACTTTTTCCCCAACCTAATATTAATCAATGTGAACAAATTTTACTATGGGACCATCCCTGAAATCGAAAAAAAAAGCATGTTTATCCCTTTTCGGGTTGATACCCCCTTCCCGTTACACATTGTATAGCTATCATAACTAACTAATAAGCAAATTTCTACTATTGTAACCTGTCTAAGTTTATTCTTATATGCATGGAAATATATTATCCTTTTTCTCTCAAGGCAAAGACAACATGGTGTCCCTTCTCTGCGACAACGGCGCCAACGTGGAGGCTCGCACCAGAGACGGCCTCACTCCGCTGCACTGCGCGGCACGGTCTGGACACGAGAGGGTAGTCGAGGCTTTGTTGGATAGAGGAGCACCGATTACCAGCAAGAGCAAGGTAAAGTCAGGGGAGCCGATTTTTAACCCCTGACAAATAAGTTTGACGCTAATGTTTGTCTGTCCATCTGTTTGAGGGCATTATAGCGCGCGAACGGATTGACCAATTTCGGTAAGGTGTTTTAAGTGAAAGCAAGTTCCCTTGCCGTGGTTCTTAGCTATGTTTTATGAAAGTTGGTTCTGCCGTTTGTAAATACAAATACTTGAAAGTCGGGGTGTTTTTAATTTACCTGGTAAATAAAAGATGGCGCTACGGATATCAATTCCACTTAAAATTGGTTGGAATTTGTAGTTCCGATACCCATCACTAGATGGTGTCGTCGGGGGATTTTTTATTTTGCCTACTGGCTTCCATAGTTCATTCTCAGTGTGATCTAAGAACTTGTTTAAAAGGTCTTCTTTTATCACTGGTACGAGATTCGTATGACGACCTCCGTGGCGCAGTGTAAGCCACCCTGAGGTCACCATGGTAGTCCGCTACGCAGAGGTTCCGGGTTCGATCCCTGGTCAGGGTTAGTTGGAAAATAGGTGGTGACAAAAGAAACTTACAAAACTGAAAATTGTCCCATTTGTCCTTAGTAGGGACGAATGGAATATACCCCTTATCCTATCCGGCGCCATTTTGTCTTCAACTGTTTGAGGAGCAAGGAAGAGTTATTTACCAAAAAAGTAGTTGGCGTCTCTTTCTTTCTTCTCAAGCCACTCTTTCTTTTAGAATGGACTCGCTCCTCTCCACATGGCCGCCCAAGGAGACCACGCTGAGGCAGCCCGCGTGCTCCTGTCTCGCAGGGCTCCAGTAGATGACGTCACGGTTGATTACCTCACTGCTTTACACGTCGCCGCCCATTGTGGGCATGCTAAAGTCGCCAAGCTACTTCTAGACAGGTAACAAAGTAACCAGATATCATAAATCGTTTTTTATATGAAAATAAATCTAATATATAAAATTCTCGTGTCACAGTTTTAGTTGCCATACTCCTCCGAAACGGCTTGACCGATTTAAATGAAATTTTTTGTGCTTATCCGGTATCTATGAGAATCGGCCAACATCTATTTTTCATCCCCCTAAATGTTAGGGGTAGTCCACCCCAAATTTTTTATTTTTATTTTTTAGACAAAATTTTTAATTTCTATTTTTTTATGATACAACATACAAAAATACATACAATCCTCAATTTTGGCAAAACAACGTTTGCCGGGTCAGCTAGTATATATATATATATTACTTCGCAACTTTTAATTTTAACAGCAAATAAAAAGAAAGATACAATATTTACATTAGAATATTAATAACGTGAGTTGTTTTATCTGAAATAGGCAATTTTAGCGCATTTCCTCGGTTCCGGTTGAACATTTTGCTGAAATACTTTGGAGCCTGAAGAACGCTTTCTATCTTTTTCTTTACAAAATTTGATATCTTAAAATAAGAAAAGAAAATATATCTCAAAATTATAAAATTCTATAGCACTCTATAGAAACTTCCTTAGTATAAACTAAGATTGTAATTAAAAACTAAACTAACTTTAAACTAAGATTGGAAAATTTGTTTAGACAAAGCTATTTTCAACAGGAACGCCGACGCAAACGCTCGGGCTCTCAACGGGTTCACCCCTCTTCACATCGCGTGTAAGAAGAACAGGATCAAGGTGGTCGAGCTGCTGCTCAAATATGGAGCCAGTGAGTATGAGAGACATTTTTACCCAGATTTATAAATACCATCATTATTAGCTAAAAAAAATGTCTTTTATACAAAGAGAAAAGTAAAACAGATTTGGCACAGATCTCGTTTAGAATATTTTTTTTCTATGACACTGATCCTTTTATTCTTTGTTTTCTGACTTTTCATAACATCAAAATCATATATTTCACAGGCATACAAGCGACAACCGAATCTGGCCTAACCCCCCTCCATGTGGCAGCGTTCATGGGCTGCATGAACATCGTGATATATTTACTGCAACACGAGGCCAACCCCGACGTGCCTACCGTCAGGGGAGAGACGCCATTGCATCTCGCAGCCCGGGCTAACCAGGTATTGAGACATGAACATCATAATATATAGGTACAGGTGCAGTCCGGGGTGATAATGTATCGTCATCATCATGGAAAATAGAGGGGAGATTTTAAGGGGCGAAGCCTCCCACCAAATAAATGACTTGAGGTCTTAAGGCCCCTAGTTGGGGCAGGTAGCTTCTAAAGTCTTTCTCTATCGCAAACGGTCTTTGGCTACCTGCTTTACTTCGGGCCACGTTAGCCTGATTGTCTTCATCTCCGCCGCAACTGTGCGCGCCAGGTCTGCTTGGGACGACCAACTTTTCACTCTAGGGCTTGCCTCGAAATGTGTGTGGGTTCTCTCCTGAGAGTATGGCTTATTCAAGTCCCAGCAAAACCTTTTAAAATGTGTGCAGAATGGATAAAGAATATACTGTGTCACTTTATCATTTATCTATTTTGCGCACAACCAAGCTCCTCCAGTTATATAGTACAATCACATCGCGTATAAGAATAACCAAACTTATTACTCATTTCAAGTTTTTTCAATTAAATGTTAGAACTCTCCTAAAAGAAGACGGTTGGGGGTGAAGTCCCTTAAAATACTTATTAGTGCTAGGAGTTAATAGCTGTGAGGAGTAAAAAAGGGGTAAAAGAAGAATATTAATTGTAATTTTTCTTCCAGACGGACATTATACGCATCCTACTCCGCAACGGCGCCGCAGTGGAGGCGAAGGCTAGAGAAAGACAGACGCCCCTGCACATTGCCTCTCGCCTCGGCAACGTCGATATTGCTGTGCTGCTCTTACAGCACGGCGCTGATGTTCGGGCGATGACTGCTGATCATTATAATCCACTACATATTGCTGCTAAACAGCACAATCATGATGTAAGTGAATAACACAACATTTGTGAAATTAACGTTTTTGAGCAAACATAAAACATTTTCTGATGTTGATGATGTTTGTGAAGGCATGAACAAGAATACAAGTAAGAAAGACTAACTTAAAAAAATTGGAATGGTTCTGTTTGGATGGCCACGTTATAAGGAGAGTGGAAAGCAAACGTTGTGAGAAATTTTATAAACATGAAGGTGCATGGAAACATCAATAGAGTGAGGTCAAAGTAAAATAGAGTAAAAATGAAAGCAACTTACTTTACTTAATTTTCGATAACTTTGATTCTTTAAGCATTTTGATAAAAAATACTGTTTCCTTAAAACAGGTTGCAGCTGCTTTGATTGAGCACAACGCTCCACTGACCGCTACTACCAAGAAAGGATTCACGGCGCTGCACCTCGCTGCTAAATATGGAAACCTGAAGGTAAATCAAACTTGCTTTATCTAATCCGTTCTTTTCTACCTCATTTTCTTATCTGATATTGAGAGATTTTCGATTATTTACAGAATTGTCTTTCTTCCAGGTTGCAAACCTACTTCTCGCTCATGGGGCATCTCCTGACCAAGCTGGGAAGAACGGCATGACCCCACTGCATATTGCGGCTCAGTACGACCAGCAAGCTGTAGCCACTACGCTGTTGGAGAAGGGAGCTGATGCTAAGGTAAGATGGCACTATGTGACTAAAGAAAAACTAAAAATTACTTCAGAAATATTGTAAAACTGTCATTCATGTCATCAAATCTTTATTAGTGGAATTAGAAAAATAAATATGGTTTGTTCGTTGGACATTAGGACTACCATTGGGACCGGGGATGCAATTTCTTAGATAAAAGATACCTTTACTCTCTCTGACTTGGTTCAATAGCACATCTATCTAAACACACTAACACATTTCTCGGAATCCATTTAATTTAAATGTTATTTACTCAATGTTATCGACATCATTGACAGGCTGTGGCTAAAAATGGGCACACTCCTCTTCACATAGCGTCTCGTAAGAACCAGATGGAGACAGCAGCAACTCTCTTGGAGTATGGAGCCTTGACTAACGCTGAATCCAAGGCTGGATTTACTCCGCTGCATCTTGCTGCTCAACAAGTATGTATGGCATAGTTTCGTGGTAAAATATTCTTTATTTTTCTTTTCGTGGCTCCAGCAGAAGACTTTACACGGCTGCACAAAAAAAGAGAACATTGTTTAAAAAAATAACAGATTCGGGTGTATGGTGTAAATGTCGTCGAAATCCTTACGAGTACATGAGCAATATTTTTGGTGCAAATTGAATAAATTTCCCGTTTACTATTATTGTGAAAATTTAATTTTAGTATTTTTTCAAATGTAAACGACTTGTAAGATGCTCTCATTACTTGATCCAGAAGGATGAAAATCAAATATACTTACAAAAATGAGTAGCGTAGAAAGTCATTCACCTGATGTAACTGGTTATTACGAAGTCGTTACCTATTGAACAGTTAAAAAAAGAAGAAATACAGAAAAGCAAGAAGAATAAATAAATAAAAAGCGACAAATTTTATAACAAATACACAAATATAGATAAACATCCAAAATCCAGGCAACTCAGAAAAATATTAAGAAGGACATAACGACCTTGCCAAAATTTAATCGAAACCATTTTTCTCCTAGGGTCACACCGAAATGTGCTCGTTGCTATTAGAGCACGGTGCTGAGGTAGACCAGCAGGCTAAGAATGGACTGGCAGCGTTGCATCTTGCAGCGCAAGAAGACCGGGTGCCGGTGGCTCAGCTGCTGGTGAAGAATGGCGCTGAGGTAAGTGTTCGTCCTTCTACATTACCACAGTATTTTACTGCCTCCGTGGTCCATTGTTCAAGGCGTTCGCCTTGTAATCCGGAGGTCGTGGTTTCAAATCCCACTGGGAAGCATACTTTGTAAAAAGCTGTTTCCAGTCTGGTTAATATATTGCAGGCTTGAATCACCTGATTATCTGAAAAGAAAGATGATTCCGTGTTTCGGAAGGCACGTATAAACTGTAGGTCCCGAACGCCGTCGAATCTTTCCAAGGATTGGTTCTGGTCTACCCTTTGGGTTGCGGAGGTCGGACGGCAGTCGCTCTGTGTAAAAACCAGTAACCTCGTCAAATCACCTAGGTTAGTAAGCGCACCCCGGGCTCTGAAGCGTTACCGCTGAGGATGCAACCGGAAATACGTGAGGATTATGTTGATGAAACATTACCATAGTTCAGTGTTTGAGACTATACAAATAGATAACTACATTTGTTTTCTCACACGTTGGCCGTAGATTGACAGTTGGCTCATTCAGCTGCATAGATTATTGTACTTTGATCAGTGTCATTGTGGTATTATTAAGTCTCAACGGGTTATGGAAAAGAGAGATGATGATTTCACTGCTGAAACGTGTTAATATTTTTGTCTAGGTGGACATTTGCACTAAGGGTGGTTACACACCTCTTCACATCGCCAGCCACTATGGGCAGGCCAACATGGTACGATTCCTGCTTGAAAACGGAGCATCTGTCAAAGCACAGACCACTCATGGGTACGTAATTATAATGAAATAAAAATATTATCTCTTATAAGAAGCCTCATAGTCACCTTTAACGGACTATGGAAAGGTCTGTGCTACGTGATCGAATCAGAAATGAGGATAAGTAGAAGAAAGAATGTCACTGACATAAGAGCCCTTCGAATTAGAAGTGCTGGTGGACGGGGTACATAGCGCGAAGAACCGAAGGTCGTCAGCCACAGTTCAATTAAGTAGAGAAACACTCAAAATATATTGCTCTACAGTACGTAGCATATTGAGCAGCTTTGTGCCTTCTTGTTAGACTCACATTAAGGGCCTGTGTCCACGAGATGGTTTCGGCGCTGGTCCGATGCCTTCGTATTTCTGTTTGATCTGTTTGGAGCTCCATACTAGCTGGCACTATTCTAGCGCCATGCCTGGCAAAAATCGTGCTCGTCGACGCAGGCCCTTAGGGTGCAAGTAATAAGCAAATTTGAGTGAAGACCGCTAATATTTGTCAAATGTCTCATTTTTTTCTGACAGGTACACGGCGCTCCACCACGCTGCTCAGCAAGGTCACATCAACATCGTCAACATTCTGCTGGAACACAAATCTGATGCCAATGCTATCACTACGGTATGTGGTCTGAACTATTACATCCTCTAGAAATGGTTTTGTCTGGATATATTTTAGTTCAATTCCATCACGGTTATACTGTTTGTATAGCGAATGACCTTGAGCTATCCAGAATAAGTCATATTCATCAATGAATGAACAAAGTTTTGTCTTTTTGCTATTGTTATAAACCAAATCTTTAATACCTCGAGTTTTTGATAAAGACCGAAGAAATGATGAAACTGACATTCTTAAAATTTTGACGTATCAGGGCTCGAACTCGTCACTTATTTTGCTATTTTTTCATTTCGTCACATCTTAGTTATTACTACTACGTGTTAGCAGTACTGCAACGTGAATTCTATAAATTATTTTTTCCTTTTATTTCGTCACAGTACAGATATTTGACTTGACATTACATCCAACAGAACGGCCAAACTCCACTGGACATCGCGTCCAAACTGGGCTACGTGACGGTCATGGAGACCCTGAAGGAAGTCTCTGAGCCATCGTCAGCACCAGCCTCGCAGGAGAAGTACAAGGTGGTCGCTCCGGAGACCATGCTGGAGACGTTTATGTCTGATTCCGAGGAGGAAGGAGGTAATACTTCAGTTTCAGACCTAAAGGAAGTTTCCGAGCCGACGTCGGCGCCAGCCTCGAGGAAAAGTACAAGGTGGTCACTCCGGAGACCATGCTGGAGACGTTTATATCTGATTCCGAGGAGGAAGGAGGTAATTCTTCAATTTCTTTCAGTATTTGCACATTACTAAAGATTTTTTTTTGTAATGTGCAAATACTGTAAATACTGTAACTGTGCAAATAGAGTCCAATCTGGGCTACGTGACGGTCATGGACACCGTGAAGGAAGTCTCTGATCCTTACATGGCACCAGCCTCGCATGGGAAGTATAAGGTGGTCGTTCTGGAGACGTTCATGTCTGATTCCGAGGAGGAGGAGGAGTTATTCTTCGTGTCCTTTTAGCACCTGCTACTACTGATAATTTTTATTAGATAAAGCATCTTTAGCAGTCTAAACCCGGCGCCGGCGCCAGCCTCGATGGAGATATAATGTCTTTGGCTCCAGAGACCATGCTGATGACGTTTATGTCTGATTCCGAGAAGGAAGGAGGATAGTCGTAAATGAGGTGTGAAATAGACGAGTATAGGCACCATGGAGTTGTAGTGGGTTCGAGCCCCACACTACCACTGCCCATCTCAGTGGGTAAGTGGTGTCAGTTAGTAATTTTTTCATGAAAAAAGAAATACTGAACAAACTGAATTTTGTGCATTTATATATTGAGCAATTAACAATTTTGGATAATTTAGCTGAATATCTATCATCATTAATTGCCTTTTATTTTAATTCTTTCGCTTAAGACCAGCTTCTTGTTAGTGGAGGGCTTTATACTATGTCTCTCTGACTTTCGCTAAGTTTTGACTTCTCAAGTTTATATAATTTTTTGTATTTTATACACAAATTATTTTCCGTGGTTTTTCTTCAATTGACGAAGAGGATTTCGTCTTTTTATCTCATCTCATCTATCTTAAAAGTAGAATTTTAGACGGTCTTCATAATTATACAAATTCATAGGTGAAGACACTATCCTCAACGACCAGCCCTACAGATACCTGACGGCTGACGACATGAAATCCCTTGGAGACGACTCCCTGCCTATCGACGTGACGAAGGACGAGAGAACAGAGTCAGCGCTGAGCCATAAGAATATCATGGAGATATCACAAGGTATGATTCGATTGTGGCAAGCACAGCGTAGGACATCCACCCACAAGGTGGTCAGATGACCTTACCAAAAACGCAATCTTTTTGGGAATCCTTGGGAGGGGCCTATGACTAGCAGTGGACGTTATGCGACTGAAATGATAATAATGATTTGATTATAAGTTACCCACATCTTGGTTTTCAAACTCTTGCGATTTGATAATTGATAATTCTGTTATAAGAATTTCCAATTAAAAATTACTTTAAAGAATATTATTTATGTGACAAGTACCTTGAAAAATGATAGAGGCAAATGAAAATGACTAACATGCTGTCCCGACCCCACGTAGAGTGGGGTAAGGTGAGGAAAAAGAAGAGATTAGTTGTGTGACACATTAGTTGTGTGACACATTAGTTGTGTGACACATTAGTTGTGTGACACATTAGTTGTGTGACACATTAGTTGTGTGACACATCAGTTGTGTGACAGTTGGGAAGGAAAAGCCAAAACTGCCTAGGACCCTGAAATTCACGATAAAGATTCAAGATTCACGTGAAGTATATTCTTACATTGTGGCTCTTATAGGAAACAAATAATAGCATTAGTAATCAGAATCGCAGACAAATACATGTGAAATTGACCATAGCTGTAACGAGGTTGCGATAAATATAATGTAATCTTCAATATATATGAGCATATGTATGTATGTACTTACTTAATAATAACAAGTTCACTCCTTTTTTATGTTGTTTTTGGTTAGTTCTGTTGTACTTACCTCAAAAAATTACTTTCTCAGCATCACCTATTGGTTGACTGGTAGAAAAGGCCCCTGGCCTTAAGTCCGCCATTTACATGTATTGTAATAAAGTTAAATAAATAAATAAAAAATAAATAAACCGTATCCTTAATGTCCTTACATACCTCTTTTCTCCATCATTTCATTCTGTCCAACTTTTTCAAATTTCATTTCTAAATTCAATGTATAAATTTGAGAAACATTCCTGACTGATTATTCTGACTCATTCCTCCCTACAAGCAACTTATAATTGTTGAATTTTAGAATTTTATCAGTTCTTACAAATAAATGTATTAACCCTTGTCGTGTCTCTCTCTTGCTCTACGACAGTTTTGGATCTGCATATTTCATGTGGGACCTACTAGTTGGGACAGGTGGAGTTCCCACACAACTTTTTACCGCACTAAACTGAGAATCGATTCCGTTGTTTCCCGAGTAACCAATACGTTTTAATTATTGTTTTTTGGTGTACAAAGTATTACTACTTCCTTACGTCAGGGATATCGCAAATCCGTTTTTAACAATGCTTCAAAATGTTCAGGCTCAGTCAATGGAGTGCCCTATCAGCCCCAGCAAGAGGTGGTGGTGAAGAGCATCAGCCGGTACAGCACGGCGCAAGCTCCCGAGGGATACTGCTACAACGTGGACCCTACGCAGCCCAAGTCAGTATACCATAAAGATCATGACAGACTAGCTGCTAGTGTTGCCGAAAAACTATCGATAAATGTTTTAGGGCAATACTATTGAGAACCAACAATGCTATCTATAGTATCGATATTGTCGATAGTGTTGATCCTGATGACGAAAAAACTATCAATACTATCGATAAATTATGTACTATCGATACTTCGATAGTATAGTCTATGCACTTTCGATAGTATCAATAGTTTGTTCGTCGTCAGTATCAATACTATCGACAGTATTGGTACTATCGATACGCTGTCGATAAAATAGACTATCAAGTGACAACATTACTAGTCAAATTGAGAAAAAGCGCATTGTCAAATTTTTGACAATCCTACGGGACCTTACATTTTCCCGGGATAAAAGATCTATGTGTTAATCAAGTAATGAGCCAAATATCATTCTAATCCGTTCAGCTATTTTGGTGTGAAAGCGAAACAAACATTCACACATCCTATGTAACTTTTGCATGCTCGTGGTAAAATTAATATTTGCAAAAGTCAAAGTTGAAGTAAAGAAATACGGTGACCCGAATATTTTGAAATTATTAGATATTGATTTATTTTGAACCATTGGGGGTTAACGAGGGGGTGTTATAAGTTTAACGTGTCTGTGTGTCTGTATGTGGTATCGTAGCGTCTTAAAGAATGGGCCGATTCTGATGCGTTTTTTTTTTAAAGTTGACTTGATTGAGATGGTTCCTAGCTATGTTTGCTGGAAATTGGTTCAGCGGTTTAAAAGTTATGGGGGCGAAAGTGGGGGTAAACCCTTGAAAGTTGGGGGTTTTTAATTTACCTGGAAAATACCTTGTTATTTTGAAAAAGCTGCTTTTTATAATTCTAAATTGTTTATTTCAGAATATTGATATTGTATCTAATACAACTGATTGTCACGCACGCTTACTGGAACTGTTTGCAAATATAGGAAAAAGTTGCAGTGGAAGAAGTGAGTATTGATTTTGATAATTACATAATGTTTTCATCTTTATTTATTTACTTATTTATTGGTACAAAATGTTGACTTAAGAGTCCCCTTGCGCTAGACAGAATTAGACTTTCCCATACAAACCTTTTATTTTGAGACGACATGGCAGATATGGGCTAAATTATGTCATTTCAAAGAAATTGCATATATTTAGGCATATAACATTTTCAAAGTTAAAATATGAACTTAAAAGAGAATATAGTGTATCATATCATATTTGACCATCAGTATGGAAAACTTCTACACCCTTATATTTTCTTTCCAGTCCATAACTTTAGTGTAGAAAACCAATTCTAACCATAATTAATTGCAATTTCTTTAAAATTAAATTTTTTTACCCAAATCTGACATGTCATTGCAAAATAAAACCTAGACTACATTTGTATGGCAAAGTCTAGGGTAAGGTGATTCTTAAGGTCAATAGATTCTCTGCCAGTTATTAATTGTTCTGAAAACTGACTAGAAAATTAATACATTATTTATTTATAAAATATTAATTGAACAGAATGGTACAAAAGGTTCTCATCCAGTCAATTATGTAGGTACCTAGATATTTATCCCTCATAAAAAAGAGAGGTGTCTGGGTGTCTGTCTGTGACATCGTAGTTCTCGAAGGGATGTACCAATTTCGATGCGGTTTTTTACGTGAAAGCAAGTTACTTTGCGGTGGTTCTTGGCTATGTGTAAAGAAAATCGTTTCAGCCTTTTTTTATTTGCCTGGCAAATAATATGTAGTTCCTCCACTGATAACAAGATGGCGTTTACATATGAAACTAGTGAAAGTCGTTTTTTTTTAACTTTGCTTGCATATAAACTTGTTGATTAAGTTATAAGTTATGTTAGGATTTATTTGTGAGAGACCTTTTCACAACAGTGGAAGGTTGAAGGTTGCGGATTCTTTAGAATTTCATAACATGTTAAACTAATTCTGTATTTTAGTTTCCTTGTATCGTTCCTCGTGGACGCACGGGGAGGCGCTCTACGCGGCTGTCGCGGCGGTGGAGTGCGAGTCATCGTACCGCCTCTTTCTGCACAACAGCCTACAAGGATTACTTGCAGGTATGTAATAAATTTAACTTGACATCATTTTTTTTCTTTTACATTTTTTACAATTTAATGCAGCTGTAGGTCTAAATTTTTCAGCAACACCAATTTGTTCAACTTTGATTGAAATATTAATTTTTGCTTGTATACGGCGGGTGATAAAGTCATTAGAGATCAATAGAAGTTAGATAGAAATCATTATTATTTGGTGCATAAAAAATTCTTAAAAATTTTGCTCTTACGAGAACTTACGGCAATCTTAGAGACATTGTAAATTAAAAACATTACACAACAAATAAATCAATGTTCAGGTCATAAATTCAGGTCTTCTAGATTTTTAATAATGGACTTCAGAAATTCATATTGTCCAGTTTAAATTGATTCATACTTATTTTCACATTACAGATACCTGAAGCCATCGCGTATCAACCACATGCCTCCTCTGATGGAAGGAGAGGCCTTAGCCGCAAGGGTACTCGAAATGGGCCCGGTTGCAGCCAAATTCTTAGGGTAAGAAGTTTAGTTCAGTATTTAATCTAGTCGTCAGAATTACCAAAGCCTTTAGAACTTAGGCTAGAATTTTGAATTTTAAACTTTTGAACTGGGCGAGGAATTTTGGGACTGAGTGGGGTATGTTTGCCACATCATCCAGAGAGATGGGTCCGGAGAACAACCTTGTGGGTATGAGAATGGTGCCAGCATAGAGGTAAACCACGGAGAAGATAGCGAGATGATATCGACAGATTCAAAAAGAAGTGGCAGCAGGCTGCTATGGACAGGGATCTATGAAAAAAGAGAGGGTGGCTTTTGCCACAGAAGTAAGAAACATCTAAAGGCTGGAATGAAATGGAATAGGCAATCTCTTTAACACTGCATAAAAAATTTATTGTGAGAAATTGTTTAATAAACGTAATGACAAGAGCCTACTGGCTGTAGATTTACTTGCGTTGATAAAACCCATTTATCAACTTATCTCTCTGATGTTATAGCCCAGTAATCCTAGAAGTACCACATTACGCGTCTCTCCGGGGCAAAGAGCGTGAGATCGTCATCCTCCGCTCTGACAACGGCACAAGCTGGAGAGAGCACAACGCTGATGCCACTGATGACGTGGTGCAGGACATACTGCACGAGACCCTAGAGATTGAAGGTCAGTTAGCGAAGTCTGGTATAATCAGTATTCTTTTTATTTGGATAATCATTGTACAAGTTCTCATGCTTTTATCGACAGAAACAAATGAAGAAGACAAAGGCTGGGACGCCCCACGTGTAACCAGGATCCTGACTCACGATTTTCCGCAGTACTTCGCTGTGATATCGCGCATCCGTCAAGAAGTCCACGCTATTGGGCCTGAAGGTAATATAAGAATCCTGAAAGTAATAATAAGAATAGCATTGTCTAATTACTGCTAGGTCCCGGAAGAAGAGTCAGTAACTCAAGAACTTGGCTTGACGTTATCAATGGTGATATGCGTGCCAATAGTTCCACAAACAAGGAAGCGAAGCTTCTTTTTTTTAAATAAATATATATTTAGGGACAAAAAACACTGATTGAGCTAGCCCCAAAGTAAGTTATAGACTTCTGTTATGGGATACTAACTCAACGATACTATATTTTATAACAAATACATATATAGATAAACATCCAAGACCCAGGACATTTTGAAAAGGCCATTTTCCAACTTGCCCTGACCGGGGATCGAACCCGGGACCTCTGGGTGGCGGACTAGCATGGTGACTACTACGCCACGGAGGTCGTCAAACTGACAAGAAAAAGCTGGTAAGAAGACCTCGGACTCTGAAGCCTTTGAAGTAATAAACCTCTAGCTATGCTAGGCAGCAACGCATGCAAAAGCATGCAAAGAAAAAAACGCTTCTTTGTTTCTTACCTCAATATAATATATAATTTTGCTTGACAAAGATGTAATTTACCTTTAATCTTTCTAGGTGGAATGGTGTCCAGCTCTGTGGTGCCCCAAGTTCAAGCAGTGTTCCCTCAGGGCGCCCTCACAAAGAAGATCAAAGTCGGGCTCCAGGTAAATCTCTTCAAACCTCGCAAAGGCGTGAAAGACAAAAACCTTAAAAAGATCACTGTCAACAACGTCTCTAAGAAGAAACGGTTCTCTTTGATTTGGTAGTACACACTATTGTATGTATTTTAGCAATAAACGATAGTTCGTATTAGACTAGTCAATATGATACACAAAACATGGTTACCAAAACTAAAACCGACATAGTCGGTCAAGCTTATGAATATTCTTACGAATTTTAAAACGTTTAAAACAATTTCATGTGTTAACTAGCTTCTTTTTCTACTAGTAGCATTTCAGATTGTCTTACGATTATTGTATAACGAATAGTACTTGTCTTAGATTTATCTTAAAAAGATGGTTGTCAATCATCTAAATTAATTGTCGAGCTTTCTTTGTAACTAACACTGAGTGAATATGTGTAACGTTAGGTATAAAATCATTCTCATCTTCAATATTAAGATGAAGTGGTAGTTCAAGTGGCGCCCTCATTTGAAATAAATTGTTTAAAACTAAATAAGGTGATAATTAAAAATTTGATTTGTATAAATGTCTAGAAAGACCTTTAAACTATTTTATGAGTAACCTTTGAAATTATTACGAATAGTCCGTCTAGTTTTAAAACTGTTTTTCGCCAAAAGTGGCCACTTTTGGCGAAAAACAGTTTTAAAACTAGACGGACTACCGATATTACTTTCAAAGGTTAGTCATAAAATAGTTTAAAGGTCTTTCTAGACATTTATCCAAATCAAATTTTTAATTATCACCACATTTAGTTTTAAACAATTTATTTCAAATGAGGGTGCCACTTTAGCTACCACTTCGTCTTAACAACAAAATATTTTTGTAGCTCATAGATTTAGTAATTTACGTAGTTATGTTTAGATTCATTTTGCTTAGCCAAATTGATTGTGTTCACTATTTTTATGATAAGCTTTATGAAATCACTAACCCAAAGTACAAATCGCGGATGCCAAATTTTTTTACTGTTGGTTTACACATGCATAATAATTTTTTTATACTTGTACCTAAAACTTTCTATAGAGATACACGAATAGTTATAGCATATTTTAACAACTATTTTCGTTATAATAAAAGGTATATGAAAGTCATATTTCTTAAGTCTATAACAACCGTGTCTCTGTTTGAAAATATATATTAATTTTTAATCATATCACATATCGTAATTGTACTCATTAATATACAAGTTTTAAAATGTCATCTTAAAATTGTGATTAACGTAAGGAGAATAATATTTTACCACCTAGGTTTTAAGTTAATATGCGTTGCTCCTTCAGGAATATGTCATACCCAATAAATTTAGAACTTAAAAATATTTAACGCATACGAATGTAGTTGGAAGTTTAATAAAATTCACATTAATATCAAAAATTGGTTTTCAATTTAAGCAAAGTTGAAGTATGAAATCACTGAAAAATTAAAGTGTAAGAATATTTCTCACACTGCGTTTTAATACTTTAATATACTAATGTAACATCTTTCGTATTTTCTCTAGTTGGTCTTTAGGCGAAGCATGATATAATCATAAGTTGATGAATGAATATAATGTATAAATAATATTATCGACATAAATAATAATGTGTGTGATTGAACTATTGGTTTGAATTTTACTTGGAGTGACGTATTGGTATTTAGCTAAGTAGTATTAAGTATTTTTAAGGTAATGCTAAATTTATTGGGTAATCTATGCTTTAAATGATACATCTATTATTATGCAAATACATATGTACTTTATATCCTAAAGACCAAACGTGAGAGTTGCATGATGTACATATTGTTTTGTTTGCCGTATTATTTTTCAATGTATGAGCTTTAGTATTTTGTCGAAGTGTGTTGCATCCTAAGTTTGAAGCGCATGTGTGAGAAACAGATGAAAGTCTGATTATACGCGTGGAGATGTATTATTTTCATTTAAAGCTTTCCCTGTGATTTCATATGTTCATATCTGCTTAATTTTGCACCGGCTGCTATTTGCCTTCAATCTCCTTTAGTTTAAGAGTTAACTAAATGTACTTCTAAGACGAAGTTATATTTAATAGAAAAATATAACTAAGTAAAGTCAGGCATATGACGCAATTAAAACACAAAGATACGTTTGGTACTTATATCTTTGCTACTATCATTTCACGGTGAGTATATATTTATTGATTTCACCATGCACATTCAAATTGCTGTACACTGAAATGATTGCTTTAATTTCGCGTTTGGTCTTTAGAATTCAAAAAATGATTTTGCTAATGTCTTACAAAGTTCACTTATAAATACTTTTCCAGGCTCAAATAATTGACTCGGAGCTAACGGCCAAATTACTTGGCCGTGGAGTAGCAGTATCTCCGGTTGTGACCGTGGAACCCCGAAGAAGGAAATTCCACAAAGCTATAACCTTGAGTATGCCAGCTCCTAGACCTCATACTCAAGGAATGACGAACCAATACAGCACATCATCAGCTCCAACTTTAAGGCTCCTTTGCTCCATATCAGGTACAATAAATATACTTTGTTTTTATTTATATACTAGACCTGATCAGTTACTAGAAGCACTCATAGACTGTGGTAATGGTTTTCACCATATACCGATGAAGACTAAAATAATTATTTACTAATTAAAATGTAAAGTATTTTTCGGATTATTTTTAATTGTTCAAATAATATTTGGATTATATAAACTAACTATGAGAGTTATAGTAACTGATAAAAATCTGTGAAGTGTTGCAATGGAGTATGGCTTGCATTCGCTACATTGACGACTTAATGCTTGCGTCAGCAGGAGGTAAGTGCCTATAAAACAGTATTATATTTATATTAGGCTTTAAAATACTCCTTTGCTTAAATAAAATAGTTAAAATGTATTCTAAATTATATGTTTCAACCAAAATATACCAATATTCCATTACAACACATAAGAAATGTAGAAGAAAATATCAACCTAATGGACTCGTTATACTAATAGTGTTAAAGTTACATGAGATCGGTAGTCATAGATTTTGATCTTTTAAATAGAGTAAAACAATAGTTATAAATTTTATACTATAGTTCGATCGGTAAATTTATAGATTTTTCTCTTTAATATTTTAATGACATTGGTTAGTGTAGAATATTAATCGATTAGATTATATAAGATTTTTATAAGACTCCCAGTTTTCTAGACAACGGGATGAGCATGTCAATTTAAAAAGAAATAGTGTAGTTTTCCATTTCATTACAAACAAAACAGACATTATCAAGCAAAACGGAAATGGGTTTAAATCAATAAAAGACAAGCAAAGCGCTTATAGCAAATACACCGAGCAGCTAATGGGGCAATGTCCCTGTGTGTGTTTTGTGCGTGTCTACATTGTCTTTGTTCTCGTGTGTTTGTGTGTGTTGCACGCTCACCGTGTGTGGCGCTAAATAATGTGCTGCCACCTATCGGCGCGCACCAACAGGGGTATTTCGCAAACGATCTCTCGAAGGTAAAAAATTAGACATACTATACAAATACTATAAATATAAAACAAACAAATTGTCGGTTTGAGTTCACATTATTTTAAGTTCAAAATTTATTTTTTCCTATACGTTTCGAGTTTTACGTTGTTATTTTTTCATATGTCATTTTCGATATGATATTTATACTCTAATTCTTGAGTCTACGCCCTGAAGAGTATAACTATCAGACGCATTGATTTTTTCCCTCTACCACTTTTTGAATGCTTTTCCATTTATCTTGCTTCTCATTCATTCTTCCTCTATGCACGGGCTGAATTTTTTACGCTTTGTTAATTCACAATCACTCTGTATCATAACCATTTAATAAATCTTGGGACGTCAAGAAAATGCACTGCGATTTATTCACTGGACGTTGTCGGTTTAGAACAAATGTAAAATACAAACAGGAATAGTCTTTAATTGCAATACTGTATTGGCACATTGTAACAATGACACGATAAAATACCTGTTTTTGTTTAGTGTAAGCATAAAATCTGAAGGAATAATGCATACGGTGCCATGTCGTCATCCTCATTTCATTCCTCAGTGTCAGTGTTCCCAATATCTTCTTGATTTGCTTGTACTGATCAAAGTTCTTTTCCAAAACGGCCTATCAGTTATTTTCCACATCATCTTCTCTTTGTTTATATCATTTCTGATCTTATCATTATTTCACAGAACACAGTTTTTGTTTTGTCATTTATTTTTAATTGGATTTTGGGTTATTTTTAGTGAATGTCCTTCGAGAGATCTGTTTTCCGAAAACCAGACCAGCAATTTTGGCAATTTGTTGATAATGTAGAATCATTGTTTTCATTTTGGAACTAAAGCACTATATTTTGTAAGAAACAGGTGAAAGTACACAGTGTGCCACATAATCACTTTTTCATTTTAAAACAATATAAAAATGGTACGTTATTTATTGTTTTTGTGTGATGTGTTGTCTTTGCTTGTTGTGTGTTTGCTATAGGCCGTTTTGGAAACATTTTATGTTTATTTAATTATTTTAACCTATCTTTCTGATTTCCAATCTTTCTTCTACATCGGTTCTTAAACATGAGTGTAATAATTATTTTACTATTAGTTTTCTAAAATACTACATTTAAAACAAAACTCTCTACAATGTAAATTTTGTAGTCAAAGGATTAGCTATTAAATTAAGTAGATATTTCATAGTCAGCAGAAAAATTGGTAGAAGTAAAGGCCTGCTTTGGCATGCTATTGAAAAAGGTAGATTCATATTCATCAAGGCAGTATAAATACAAACAGCTACTGCCTCTAGCTTCCATTACGAGACTAGAGACAAAAAGTCATTTTATACGTAGCAACATAGATATTATTAAAGTGGCATGTGTATTTATTAGTCATGAAATTTGTATGGAGTTAAACAATGAATTTATGGCAACAGGAGGAACGAATCGTGCTCATTGGGAAGATGTTACGGAGAACACTCCGTTGACGTTCGTCAACGATTGTGTCTCGTTCACAACTACGGTATCTGCACGGTACTGGTTGATTGACTGCAGGCATATAGAAGAAGCCACTAAGATGGCCACGGAACTGTATAGGCAAGTATTTGCTTTTTAATTTTCCTATATTTTTAGGTCTCATCTCTGCATTTACAGTGAATAATAAATAATAATAAATAAATATATAGGGACAATTAACACTGATTGAGCTAGCCCCAAAGTAAGTTCGAGACTTGTGTTATGGGATACTAACTCAACGATACTATATTTTATACATATACATATATAGATAAACATCCAAGACCCAGGACAATTTGAAAAAGACTATTTTCTAACTTGCCCTGACCGGGGATCGAACCCGGGACTTCTGGGTGGCGGCCTTGCATGGTGACCACTACGCTACGGAGGTCGTCAAGTGAAATATTACGTATAAGCAATTTCAACAGCCATAAGTTGTGATTGTAGCTTTTGTCATTCAGAAATAGAAATGATTACGTGCCACTGCGGAAGTGAATTTGGCCACTGTGGTGCCGCACGCTTATATTTTGTTAAACCTGTCGTAAATTAGTACAAATATCAACAAAATCCAAGAGCTTGGCACCGCAGGGGCGAAAACCGCTACTGTAAACCAATAAAAGGGAAGTGTAGCACGCACTCCGTCCATACAAAGAAAAAGTCTTTCCACAGATAATATTAGGAATGGATAATCTATTTCTCTTTTTGTATAGGACGAGAGCGCGCTATACTTCCCTCATAAGGCCCCTAGCGTTGCATGGCCAGTTTGTACATCTACATACATTCGTAGAAGTCACTTCCTATAAAACAGATACAGAAAAAGTCTTGATAAACGTGACTAAGTGAACCTAACAAGTAATTATATAAAAAAAAAATTAACAAGTTTTTGTCTAAAACAATGAACTTAAAAGTTTAAAGTGATCCTCAAAACTAATCAAACGAGGCCAAACTCGATGGAGTTGTATCCTATATTATATATTATTGCAGAGTTCCTCTGGCCACCTTCCAGCTCCATTATCATAATATTGCGTGCAAAATTTCAGTTCAATCAGAAACCGGCAAGTGGGTCAAATTTAACCTACAAGATTTGATTACAGACAGACAACGAGACAGGTGAAAGTAAATAAAAACTTGTAACATATACGTAATTTCAGGGAAGCGATCCATGTCCCATTCATGGCCCGTTTCGTGGTGTACGCGAAACGCACGGACGAGTGCCAGGCGCAGCTGCGCATGTTCTGTGTCACCGATGATAAGGAGGACAAGGCCTTGGAGAGGATCGAGAGGTTCATCCAGGTCGCCAAGAGTCGGGACGTGGAGGTAGATACTTACTTTAGAAGTTTATTATTTTTGAACATGAAAAAAATTAACATTGTTTAAAAATACACTGAAAGCGCTCTAGTTTGTAAGTGTGACTGTACTAATAACTGGAGTCGCTATATCATAGCACGTAAGCTGCCTTTAGGCAGCTTCAAATATCTGATACCATGTTAGTCCTTACTAAGCCGTCCAATTATTAAGTCACACTAGATTCCTTTAAGGATGGGATTCATTTGGCAGCACGGAACAGCACTTCTCTATGCTGCTATTCTTTTCTGTCGCTCAGAACCGTCATTTGCTAGAGCGAGAGAGAGTGACGATACGCCGCGGAATCGGCAACAATGCTGATGCTTTTCGTCGCTCTCTCGCAGAAGCAGAAGTGCTGTTCCCTGCTGCTAAATGAGTCCCAACCTTAACAGTACTTACTGTCACATTTTTTATGGCTGGGACGTAATTTGTGGATGGTCTCGAATAACACACTTGATAAGAAGATTATTTAAGGTTTATTGTTCTTGGGATCAAGAGTTTATTCAAGAGGAAGTTAGATTTCACTAACAAACGTTTCATGAACAGGTACACGAAGGCAAACCCATCTACTTAGAATTCGGTGGCAACCTGGTCCCGATCGCAAAATCTGGAGAACAGTTGTCTTTACCGTTCCGGGCCTTCCGGGAGAACCGGATGGCGTTCCCGGTGATGATAAAGACCCAGGATCTGGAGCCGATGTGCCGATGCCAGTTCATGAGGGACCCGAAGGTGCCTAAAGGAGAACCTTCGCCGGCACCGGTAAGTTACTTTAATATCTCGATAATATGTGCTGGAGTTATAAATGTTTTGGTTTCTTTCCTGACTTCTAGAATGTTTGTATATGAAAAAAAGAATGATGCCACCGTTTAGTTTTTAACTTATAGAGAAAACGGCAATCAATCTTAGAATAAATTGATTTTGATTTTCACAGAACAGCACTTTTCTAGCCGCTATCTTTTTCTGTCGTTCAGAACAGTCATTCGCTAGAGCGAGAGAGAGCGACAGATCACCGCGGAATCGCCCATGCTTGCGTTCCATCACTCTCTCTCGCTCTAGCGAATGATAGATGTAGCCCAACCCTAAAGAAGTGATTTCTAGATTTTTATGCCAAAGGGTCTGTTTGAATATAGATGAACTAACGAGTCTAGTTATGTAATGCTTATAATATATTGAGACTTACCTAGTGATGTACAAGACTCGAGTCCTCCGAGTCCTCTTACGTAGGACTCGGAGCCGTTTACAGAGCTCGACTCTTTTAACGGAAGGCTCGACGACTGCGAGCTTAAGTGAGCCTCGGAGCGTGAGTTTAGAGCTCGAGTCTCTTTTTGCACCCGAGCCTTTTTCTGCACCCATGTCTTTTTGCCCGACTGCGAAGAGGGAGGGTTATGTTTATCGAGTGTGTTTAAAGTAATGATTTTTCATTTATAAACTGATTTGACAATAAGAAATAAGATAGGATTGATTACAATATTAGTTGAAAGAATGTTTGCTTGCATATCTTGGATAACTAAAATAAATCTA
The DNA here is from genome assembly GCA_943193695.1 of Acrobasis suavella. Classification (NCBI taxonomy): domain Eukaryota; kingdom Metazoa; phylum Arthropoda; class Insecta; order Lepidoptera; family Pyralidae; genus Acrobasis; species Acrobasis suavella. The sequence continues at coordinate 9,108,058 of OW971952.1, read as the reverse complement.
AAGTCACGCCTCGAGTCCTTGTAAGCTTTTAAGAATAGTTCACGTTTAATTTAAGACTCGAGCTCTTTTAAAGGCTTGAGTCGTTGCTCAGAGAACTCGTGCTCGCCTAGCCTTGGAACTCCAAGCCTATCGAGCTAATAGCTCAAAACCGACTCGAATTTTCAAAATTAGAACTCGAAGACTAGCGTCTTGTACATCACTAGACTTACCCCCACATTCATAAAATTTATCAAACCTCTTTTAGTCAAAATGTGTTTTGTATCGTTCTTATTATGTCAAATATTGAAAAGAAGAAAAGGGACGAAAGATTTTTTAACTTAAATAGGTTTAGCACTCGGTTTTTAAACATACTTTTAGCACGGTAGGTATTTAATTTTGTATATGGATGAAGATTTTTCTTTACGATTTTAGGGATGGTCCCATAGTAAAAGTTGTCCACATTGATTAGTATGTTAACTCCCTTTCGGGTTGATACCCCTTTTCCTTTACACGTTGTATACGCCTGTTTTAATTTACAGATCGCTGTCCTAAATATCATGGTGCCTGATGATTCTAACGGAGAAAGAACAAGTCCGCTCCCTGGTGATACGTTGCCACGCCGCACAGCAGAGCAGGAGCTTGTTTGGAGACAGCGCCTTAGTGATCCAAGGTCAGGTCGTCAACTGATCCCTTAGTTCGAACTATCATACCGTCCCCACTTTTATCGAAACCACAGATTAAGTACTAGTACTCACGTACAGAAGTCTTACTCAGAAAATTAATTCAAATCAATATCTACTTCATGTGGTTAGCGCTATGGTTTAATTTAGCTCGCGTCAGGACTCCTCACCTCTTCGTTTAGATACCTAGACATCCATTGCAAGCCAATTTCATTCTTATTACTCTTGAGATTCATGTAACTCAATTTTCCCCTTCGAAGTGGTCACCGCGCGCAAAGTTATAATGTAGGTATATTTTTGATACCTAAACGGGGAGTGACACAGGCCTGACGAAACTAAGATGATAAGAAAAGATGAATCTAAGTGCGAACCACGCTGGTGTCGCTTTACTTGCGAAAGCGCTAGGTGTAACTGCGTGGCATGATGACCACTAGGTTACAGAGGTCGTCAGATTGAGAGAGAGGTAGATGTTCTCCTTACCAACGGTTAATAAAAAGACTGATTTATTTAAATGCCATTTGTTTGCAGATTGGAAGACATCTGCAACCTTCTCGGCAAGGATTGGGTGGCGTTGGCATACGAGCTCGGGGTGAGCGTGGCCACCGTTAACCAAATCCAAGCGAAGAGGATCACGGCAGCGGAGCAGGCACAGCTGATGTTGAAGCTATGGAAGACGCAGTCGGGAACTAAGGCTTTAGGTAAGAAAGGCTGACTATTAATATGTTACAAGAAATTGTTGATCCTACATATCAATTATTTTAATTTAAATACCAATTTGCCAAGTGTGAGCCGGACTCGCGCAGGATAAAAATTTCATTTCAGAAGGGTACCATACCATTATTATCCATAAAAAAATCACGTTTTTTGTATGGGAGCCTAACTTAAATATTTATTTTATTCTGTCTGTTGTTATAGCGGCAACAGAAATGCGTCATCTTTAAAAATTTCTACTATAACTATCACGGTTTATGAAATAAAGGCTGGTGACAGATAGACAGACGGACGTAGGGACGGACAACGGAGTCTTAGTAATAGGGTCCCGTTTTTACCCTTTGGGTATGGATCCCTAAAAAGACATAATCCTAAAAAAATATACAAATACAAATACAAATTGTTTTTATTGTCGAACACAGGTCTTAACATGATCCACTTTTTGAGGCAAAAAATGTGGATTGATCTAGTTAGGTTTCATTTTTCAAGAATCTCATTTATTTGCATTATCATCAAGCGAAGCCCGGTCGCCCAGACACTAAGTTATGAAATAAATACGATATTTTCAGATAACTCTCTCGAGCTGGCATTATGTCGCATTGGAAGAGATGACATCATCGCTCCACAGTCAGAAGTCACGAACGAGCGCCGCATCCAACGCAACATCTACCAGGAGAGACAAGCGTCTGAGGAGATTGAGGCTTACAAAGGTAAAGACATCTGAATCAGTAAAATTTTTGAGTTGAACTTCTTTGAAACTTCTCCAAGAAAGTCCTCAAAACAGGCATTCAAAGATTTCTTCCAGATCAGCAACGTGTGTTTTGATACTCCTGATCTTGCAAGCGTCTCTAGACTTTCAACTATTTACTTACTATCAGAATGGCCATATTGTACCGTTTCTTCTGCATTGGCGCTTTAGAAGCGGTAGTAAACTTAGCTCTAAGTGCAACAAAACAAAGTGACAATTATTAAGAGATATTATACTCGTAAATATCCTATGATAATAAAGATATATTTAAATTGAATTGAATTGCCTGTGTGTTTACTTTTGTTGTGTTAAAAATACCTTAAATGAGTTGCATAATTTTGTTACTCCCTCCATTCCTTTTTTTCTACAGGCTTCTCACGTATAGGTTCAACATTTTAAAAGTTAAAATATTTCATTTTACTATAACTTTTCTAATACTTATTTTGATCACTTTATAGCTGAAGAAGACAATAAATTAAAGGATAAGCTTTACGATGAAAATGGTATAGCAGAACATCGAGAATTAGAGCACGATCAAGATGAAGCCAAGTATTCACCTGAAGAGAAGTCAATTGTTGAGAAGAGCGAAATAGAAAGAACGCCTACTCCGAGTGAGGACAGTGAAGAAGACGAAGGTATTACAATTGATTCTTCTGAGTCAAAAAAAATTCTACGTGAAATTTTCAGTATAACGCATAAAAACACACTTGGATTATCATTTATCATTGTGTAAACTTGATATACTGGAAATGCTAATAATAATTCTGTGTTATTTGTTATAGATGTAAAACGCAGCGTAGCAGAAAGAAAAGAACAAATCACCAGAAAATTAAGTTCCAGCAAAATTCCCGCGTCTAAACAAAAGAAAGAAATAAGAGAAGAGATCATTGAAATCAAAACACAAATCAAACCAGATATCAAGAAGTTCCATGACATTGAGCAACAGGTTGGTAAATTTATACATTTCATTTTTACTTAGACTATTTTTTAACATTTAAAATATTTTTTTCTGCTCCTGTACTATCTTCTGTCTTTTAAATGGTCCCGAACACGAATATATGAGCATAGATAATATGATTTCTAAAAAAAGACTATACTCTATAACTAATAAATAACACATGTGTCGTTATTTCAGCAAAAAGATACTGCTAGCCTACATTGCACTACAGTGCCTATAAAGATGCACTTAGATGAAAGTTTTTCTCGATCAACATTAACTTAATAAAAAAAGCACAACTACCAATTTAACAAACAACTGAATTCATACAGTTCGTATTAACAATAAAACTTTCCGACAAAAATTCTTTACTGTCAAAATAAGTAAACGTTTTTTTAATATAGTCACTATAGGAAGTAAACATTAGTTTAAATAAAAAAGTTTACCATAGGTACCTAACCTAGTATCTGCCTAACGTAAGATGTCAAACATTTTTCATATTTTTCTTTGTCTTTTTTGTATTTTATTTAGTAAATATAGGCGTTGAAAAAGTATTGTATGCGTAAGTTGTATAAGTACGTAAAAAAAAATCTTGACTGCGCCTCCTAACGATGCTCGCTAAGGCTCGTATCGTAACCTGCGCCGAGCGCATTTTTTGACCCGTCTTATACAACTGTTGCATAAAATACTATAATAATATTCAATAGCCTAGTGAAATAAAGCCAAAAACAGGCAATTATAGTTATATGTATTAGTATAGAGTAATCGGGTAAGATACAAATTAATTTTAAAACCCGAAAAACGAATTCAACTGATTTTGATACAATTTCTGTGGGACTACTCGCAAGTATGAACTTTCTTCTTCATGTATTAATACTGATAAGTATGAAGATACCATTTATCTATGTTCCCTTTTTTTTAGTGTTTACTTTTGGAAAATTATTATCATTTTCTTAACTTTGACACCCTATAGCTCATAACATAAAGTATTGATCGTTGAATAAAAATAATATGACAAAATTTGCAGGAAATTTTATGTAAAAACTTTTGTCAGAGGTAATCATACCCCCCACTCTTGAGGACTTTTAGTATGTAAATCTGGACACCACAAGGTATAAATGTGCCAATTTTCAAAACTACACGAATTATTTTCCCTGTTTTTATTCTTTTTCCTTACAAATGCTAATGTTTTAAATACGTATTCCAGGTTGTAAAGGAGCCTAAATTAGAACGAACACGTTCAAAGACATCGCCTGAAACGGTCGACGAAGAAAAAGAGGTCGAAGTTCATATGGAAGAAGTAGTTGAAGTAAAAAAGGAAGAGCCCAAACCGATAGAGCGGCCCGTAGAACAATTCAGAAAGTTTGACCCGTCCTCTCCTGCTAAACCAACACCTAAGCATCTACAAAGGCATATGAGGAATGAATCTATGAGGTTCCCATCTGGAGACTTTTCAAATGTAACAATTACTCCACGCAAATCAGTAACAGCTGAAACTACAGAAATAAAACAAGTGACAGAAAGCAAAAGTGATACCTACACTAGAGAAGCTATATCACAAAAGGAAATCGTAAGTTCAAGAGTTGAAGAAAAATTAGATGATGGAGAAAAATCACCAGATTTAATTACCGAAGAAGATAAAGACGTTGCAGAAGCTACATTTAAAGCTAAAATTAGTTCATTTGAATCAAAAATCATGAAAGAGCCATCAATAGAGCTACCTAAAACAACAATGAAGTTGACAAAAGAAGCTTTAAAGAAACATACCATGGAACAAGAACATGGTATTGAATATACGCAAGAATTTGTAAGAGAGCAATCTAAGCAAATATCTAGTATGGAAACACATGAACAAATAATTCATAAAGTATCAATAGAATCAGAAAAACAAAGTGAAACTGTAAAATCTGTTAAAGAGACTATACAACACTTTGACTCAAAAATTAAGCATGATGATAAAGCAAAACAATTCCCTAAAACAATGAGAACAGATTCAACCCTTGTTCAAGTGTCATCAGAAGAGGACAGTGAATTTTTGAAGAAATCTACGGACTCTGAAACCGAAACTGAATCACAGACTACTATAAAATTGGAAAAATTAGAAAAATCTAAAATAAAAGTGGATAAAGTATCTACAATGAAATCAGACTTAAAAGGTATTAAACTAAAAGACAAACTAGATGAAGAAAAAGATGGCAGACACCAAAAATCTGACTCTGATGATGATGACAAGAAGGATGACCAAAGTAACGCAGTCAAAGCGCAGAAATTAGAAAAACAAATGACTGAAGAATTGAGATCTAAAGTCAGCGAAGAGGAAATCACTGAAGCGTTAGAAGAAAAAGATGTTTCTATTAGCGAAAAGAAAGGTATTAAGGTAAGTTTTTTTTTACTAGACAGCCGATTTCTTCACTGCTTGTCTTGTTATGAAATAAAACTATTCAGTTATGCTTTTTTATTTTAGATTGAAAACCAACACTCAATAGCAAGTACTAAATCAGATATAAGTAAACATACCAAGACTGATTCAATGGGATCAGATATTCAAGATTTGATTGCTCAAAAAATATCCCAAGAATCGCCATTAGGCATTGATAAAGCCGATTCTTTGGCTGATTTACAGCAAAGTACCGAAAGGGACTTTAGTTTTATATCGCAAACTGAATCTAAGGTAATTTTTTTATCCAGTTTATACGAATAGCTATTGTATATATCGGCTTATTAACATTTGGCGATAAAGCTCAAACAAACATGTTGAGCATGATACATAATTTAAATTAAAAAAATATATGAAAGCTCTTTATTTATTTTTTTTATTCACTAATAACGAACAATGATATGTCGGTAGTAATTGGGGAAAAAAAATGTTTTAAGTTTTTGAATATTTCATTATAATTGATTACTTCTTTGAAAAAGTGTTAAAATATCAATTTATTGTGGCTTTAAATTATTTCTTGCAGATATTTATTACTTCCAAATTAATGTTATTTTATGTGAACATTTTCAAGTGTTAAAAAATTTTTCAGGTATACTCGAAAGAATCTAAACACAGAAGTGATTCATTAGACGAAACTTCTCAATTTTCTGATTTGGAAGATCAAATTGGTACAAGTCCCGCTCATAGACCCACTTCCATAGGAAGAGAAATAAAGACTGTTACTACCAGTGTTATAGACAAAACTGAAAATTCTAGGGCGCAGACATTAGAATTCTTGAAGTATGAAAGTGAGTACAGCGCACAGATAGATTCTACTAGCCTCGGCGCGAAAGAACAGGAGAAGGTAAATCAATTTTATAAACTGGCTGTATTATTAAACACCAAATGTATATAATTGAAGAAAAAAGAAAAGAAGCTAAAGATTTTGTTAGAACTACTCGTAGAGTTAATTTGGTAGGTCTGCTAAAATAAGAGTAATTTTATTTTGTTTGTTCAGGTGTCACCAAAAGAGTCGCCAGTTATAAGTGCTAAAGCACGTCAGTTTATCGAGACAGTACCGGAAGATGATTCTGTACAAGAATGTTTCTTTTCAAAACGTATTTATTCTGACTCTCTAGAAGATTCAGAGCACACGGATTCTAGACGACACTCCGAAGCTGAGTCCCTTAAATCAGATCAATCTGATATTAAAGCTAAAGTATCATCATCAGACTTTGATGAAAGGGCTGAATATGAAGAAACTGCTGATTCTGGTAGTGGATTTGGAGATGAGAAATTTGAAGAAAGCGTCGGTTTCACAGCTATCAAAATTGACCCAAAAGTAATCGAAAAACAGGATTCCGAATCAGATAAAGAGCCAGATGCTATTTTCAAAAAGATGGGACCTAAACGTCATTCTAGGACCGAGTCTCTCAGTATTACGAAATTAAGTGATTTACAAACGGATATAGATTTACCCAAAAAACAAGAATTCCAGGTGATTGTAACGGAAGCAGAAGAGGTTGACCGATCTTTAGATGAGCCATCTGATAAAATATCTTCAGAGAGTAGTAGAGAAATCGAAATATCTGACAGGAAGTCATCTGAAGGGATTTCAGATAAAATCAGTTCAGAAGATGCTGTCACAGATAAAAAGACTTCTTCCGAAGAAGAAGTAGCCAGAGATGATATTGTGGATGAGAAAATTAAAGTTGTGTCTATAGTAAAGGAGCCTGTAAAGGAAATAGAAAAGGCGGATGTAAGATATCAAATAATTAAAGATGATACAGTTGAAAAAGGTAAGGAATTAGTTATGTTATGTAGTAATCTACTAGAAAAAATAACTACTATTTTTTTGAAGCAACTAAGCAATGGGAATATGCACGTATTCTTTTTATTTGCTCGATATAATCCTTATTAAATATCTATATAAAATATCTTAATCAGCGAAGAACATGTGATACTTTAAAGTTTCAATTAGAAAGAGAAGTCCAATATGTACTGGTGACGTCAAAGTCCATATCATCCATACATTTGCCATAGAAAATAGCGTTTTTGTGAGTGAGATAGCTATATTTGCTTAAAATCGTTATATCCCGTTCGTTTTTCAACTAATTTTTAATCTGTTTTTAGTCTAAGTACTTTGCTTTTGAATATTTATGGATAAAGTGGTTAGATAACACATATTTTTTTCATGCATATTCCCTATTACCTTCAAAGAAACAACAAATAAATAAATAAATAAATAAATAGGGACAAATTACACTGATTGAGCTGGCCCCAAAGTAAGTTCGATACTTGTGTTATGGGATACTTTTTTTTTTTTTTTTACGGAGGAAAGATCCCTGTTACGGATACCCGTCAGCCTGCGGGGGAGGCTGTCGGGTTATGTGGGACTCCACGCCAGATCGACGTGCCTACCCACTAAAAAACCTCCGGAGTTCCATCTCAACCGCTTTTGCCGGGGACACGGGAACGGAAATACATCCGCGAACCCCGGCGCGGCTGGCCGCCAAAGCGGCCCCTCCTCGGGGGCGTAACAGCGCCCCCCCACTCGCCAAGTCGGCGCGTCCGGAACTCACGGACGCGCCATACCTCCTCAGCCCAATTGAGAGGCGGCAAACTCCCACGCAGTCCACCGCCTGTGGACCCATGGGAGCCAGATAAACCGGCTCCCAGCGGCGGAGAAGATGAAAGGCTCCGCCGCTTACCTCTCGCCGCAAACGCGGTGCGGCACCGCTCGGTCGCGGAGGATAGGGAGAGCGGCAACGTAACACCGACACTCCTCCTCCTCCGCGACCGATCTCCAACCACAGCCACGGCGGTGTGGCCCCGCCTGAAGCGCCGGGAGGGCAATGAAACATTCCCCTCCCGGCGGCCCCACCCCGGGTGGGGGGAGAACTTCCCACTCCCCCGCCGCCCCATTGGGCGCATCCCTACAGGCTCAAGGCCGAAGCCGAGCCCGCGGGAGCGCCCCTCCCCGGGTGGGGGGAGATCTTCCCACTCCCCCGCCGCCCCAATGTGGGCGCTCACTGCTGGTTGACGACAGCAGGAGCGCCCCCTCGCGGGTTCCTCTTAGCTTCCCCGTGGCTCGAGGCTACCACGGGTACTGAGCCCCCCCGGTACGACAAACCGGGAACCCATGGGGGGGGTGTTATGGGATACTAACTCAACGATACTATATTTTACAACAAATACATATATAGATAAACACCCAAGACCCAGGACAATTTGAAAAAGGCAATTTTCCAACTTACCTTGACCGGGGATCGAACCCGGAACCTCTGGATGGCGGACTAGCATGGTGACCACTACGTCCACTACTATGTCAATGATAACAAAGGTACAAAATTTATGAAACAGTGAATTTTTTTATATTTATTTTTAGTTGAAGTAGTAAAGCGCCAGTCAGTTACTTCAGCCGGTTCCGGTTCATTTGGTGAGCTGCGATTGGATGAAAAGAGGCTCTCTGATGCTCACAGTCTAACGGAATCGAGAGATTACACCTTCGAGGAGTCAGAGGATGATATCGGCACTCAAGGAACACATACGCACGTCGATGTGTCCAAGGAAAAGATAGAATTCAAAGATACAAGAATTTCCACGGGTAATGAATTTGCTGAATTATTATTATTATTATTAACTATAATATTATTCATTTAAGAAACCTTTGCCCAAAATTTTTCTAATGTATTTATAAAACTTCTTTCAAAATGTGAAGGAAATATCGCGAGGCCGTAGGCCGAGCCACTACCTCCAAGCGATGCGTTTTTTTATTTATTTTAGGAAATCTAATATGGCTGCCGATTATCAACTGCAAGCGATTTAGCTGAAATTCAAATATTTTGAGTTTTTTGGGTCGCAGAATTCGAATCTAAACTTGTTTTTTAAGCTTCCTCAACTGACTGCAGATTGTATCCATTTTCTGAACTGAAAACATTTTTGAGTTCACCTCAATAGCTGCACGAAAAACCACGGGCTGCTTCCAGCCCGCGCAACGCCCGGACAGCCAGTATTATATAAAATTTATTTCAGAAAGTGTAGTAAATACATATGGAGAATTTGTGTTTCTAGGAAAACCAGCCGATCAGGCTTCAAAACTTGCAAAACTAACACATGGCGATTCTCTAGATGACGTGGAGGGTTTTCCAGAGGACCATGTTACAGACTACGTTCATAAATTGCCTCATATTGCTGAAGTTGGGTATGAATTCTGATTGTTTTTTACAAATTTTTAATTATTTTTGAATGAATTAGAGCTGAAAAAAAATTTATAATTTCAGATCCATTTCAGATAAAGATTTAATGAGTGAGTTTTTAAGCAAAGAAAGAGACGAACAAATAAAACGGGAAACCATTCATATTGCGTCTAGTACTATTAGTGGTTTCACTCAACCTTCTACGTCCGTAGTAACAGAAGTTACAAAAATAATAAAAGATGATACCAAACCAGACGTACACACACAAGAAATTGAAACAACATATACAATTACAAAACGATTTGAACCAGCAGTAGTTTCAGAGGTAACAAAAATCGAAAAAGAATCTAGTGTTGTAACAAAAGAACACAGAAAAAGTGAATCTAAGTTTGATGTTAGTAAGATACGGACTGACACTTTAGGTAAATTCGATCTAGGAGATGACAGCGAAGAGCCCAAAGAAATTAAAAAGTTTGTTCCTAAAGATTTAGGTTTGAAAGAAACGCCAGAAATAACGAAAGAACAAGTTAAACCTGTAATTGATGATATTTTGCAAAAAGGAACTATTGCTGCTGCGGCTAGGAGTCCAGTTTTAGACAAAGATATCAAAGCTGTAACTAAAGACATTGTAGAATTAGAGAAACGTTCTTATGATGCTAAGGCACCACATAAAGAGGAACGTAGACATTCTTGTATTAGTCCTGCTATATCTTTGGAAAGAATAGCAGAATCTGAAGTTGAAACAGAGGAAGAGACACCTAAAGTAATAAGCAAAGTTATTACGGATACAAAGATTACTACGATCAGTACTGAAATGAAAAAATCTGATTCGGCTATGAAACAGATGGCTGATAATATAGAAATTATTATTAAACAAGCTTCTGAAGATGTCGATCTTTCATCAGAAGAACCAGATGTGGAAGAAGTAGCTCCTTTTAAAAAAGATGAAATTGCAGGCCGAGTTTCAGTTGATTCCATAATAGAAGAAGCTGTTACGACTGTAGAAGGATATTTGGAATCAAAAGAGGCCAAAAATAAAGAAATTGAAGCTAAGAAAGAAATTGTGCTTGAAGAAACTAAAAAGTTTATAAAAGAAAGACCAAGTTTAACAAAGTCATTATCACGGGATAGTGGTGAAATTGTGATAATGCCTAAGAAAAAGCATCCACGTACATTCTCAGTTCAAAGTTCACCGGAAGAAGTTGAAGAACAGATTTACACTGATTCTGAATCTGGTAATATATTGATTTGCTTAGGTAGTGGAAGTAGTGTGGTGTGTCTGCGGCTGGAGTCATTATTTTAAAAACAAGGTTATCGAATAGAAATTATGCAGTCTGTTGTGATATCTATATCATCCATACGTTATATGCGTTCGATGCTACTTCCATGCGTTATTAAAACTATATTTTAAAAAGAAAAAGTAACAATTATTTGTTTTTCAGATATGGACAAAGCAAAAGTCCTAGAAATTATTGAGCCAAGTTCAGATGTCGACGGCAAAGTAGCAGAGACTAGTTTTGATACTAGGAAAATCAGAACAGATTCATTAGATGATGCTGATGATTTTCCTGAAAAAGAGGTAATTAATACATAATATATTATATAAAATTTATGATTTACTATGCTTACATCATCATCATCATTTATTTCTGTATTATTTTGTAACAGGCTGAATTCTTCAGTGAAGATGGAAAATATCATGATGAAACTTTTGAAACTAGCAAATTTGAAGATAGACATCAAGAGTCTGACATTACTGGACCTGGTATCAGTGCTCGGCTACCAGACTTCGATGATAAATCCTCGGACAAACTTATGAAAACGACTCCATTTGTAGACCGACTCTTACGATCAGACTTAGTTTCCAAGTCGACAACGGAATCATCAGTAACGACAGTTGTGTCAACACTGACTAAATCTTCTGATGAAGATCAAAAATCAGTACTTGAAGACGCTACATCCGCAGACTTTTCAAAGATAAGTGGTGCAGATCTTGTCAAAGATCCATCGAAAACATCATTTGAAGCAAAAGATGATTCTAAGATTGAAGAACAGGTAGAAGATCGTGGTACGCCTGATCTTTCTAAGAAATCTATAAGTTTAACTAAAGACTATTCGAAATCATCTATTGATAGTAAGGACACATCAAGGGATTTTGCTACTAATGAACTTTCAAAAGACTCCACTGTAGATTTAACAAAGGATTTTTCGAAAGCTTCGATAGAAAGCGTTAAAGAAACGTCCAAATCAATTGATGAAAAAACATTCTCTGAAGACCATTCTTCACTAGATGTCTCTAAAACGCTAGCATCGGATACTTCAGAAGTCATAACCATGAGTAAAGAATTTATAGAAGAAGAGAGATCAGTATCTAGGGTAATCAGGGTATCCACCAGTTCTTCGCAAGAAACATCAATAATGACTGAAAGTAAACTATTTAGTGAACAGGATGACAAGTCTTTGGATAGGCCAAAGCTTTCGGAAACTGAACCTGAAAGAGATTTCATTGGAGAAATGGATGAAAAGATAGCTGAGCTTAAAACCGAATTTAAAAAAGAAGAAGATAGCATAAAAGATTCAATGGAAAAATCTTCTAGCGAAAAAGTTGTAAATGGAATAGGTGCTAAGAAGAATGACAAAATTCCTAAAGAACAGGAAGAGAAAGATTCAGATGATGTTGTTCCTGATAGTAGTGAATTGCATAGGAGATGTTCAAATTTGTTAGATGACATATCACAAGGAGCGCTTATTAGAATCGATTCCAGCCACGTAACACACGGTACATTTAACAATATTTATTAACAAGTAAAACCCTAATAGTAGTCTGTCCTGTGCTGTCATGACAGAATCCGTCTTATTTAAAAACACAGACTAACTTAAGGACTTAGTTTTGAATTTAGAGAAAAAAAAATCTACAAATTTAAATTATAAAGTTTTAGGCATCTGAATTTAGTCTTCTTAAGCCAACGACTTTCTAAAAAGAAGTCAATAAGCAATTTAGGCATATTGCTTCATAGTCAAATTAAAAGTTAGTGACTTTTGCTAAAACTATTGATTTTTAGGCGATAACATGGTTTTGAATAGTTTTATAGTAGGCCCCCAGAAGGATATAAGTTGACAATGACAAAAGAAAATGTGACGTTTGGACGAATATGGTTTAAACCAAGTACTTAAGTTAGTCCACGTTTTATTTTAAGGCGATTGTGTTCACATTTTGTGATATTGTTTTCAGATTTAGCGTCAAAGTTCTCAAAAACCCCGCCTCCATCCCCAGTAGATTTAATAGGTAGAGATAAAGCAAAACTGGAGGAAAGTTCTGGCGATAAGCAAACCGGGCTACAACTTAGAGGTACAACCTGTTTCTATCTATGATTAACAATATGTAAAATAGAAACAACTATCAATGCTATACTTTTAGATACGAATACTACTAACATTCATTTGCTAGATACAAACAACGATCATTGTATAAATTGAAACATAGTTCCACAGTTTGTAAAAATAACAAATGCATCTACACAAAAGAAATAGTTCCAAATATAGTTCACTTCTTAGTATTTTGTAGAAGTAGCAGCTAATTTCCTATTCAATTTAGGCTCCGAATCTTCGTTCCTGGAAGCTAACCGTCAGTCACCAAGAGCTTCATCTGCAGGAGACAGTCTCTACAGCGAAACAGAAGCTCACCAAAGTGGTCAGTAAAAAATAGTCCCAATACCAAAACATAAGAAAATACTTCAAAAATTCTCCCCAATATTTATTCTTTAATAAAAAAAATCTATCATGTTGCGATGATATTATACGACGCAACAAAAAAGTTATTGCAAGCTTGTTGCAGTAATAGTAGTGGCAAAGTAGAGTCATAGCGAAACTTTACTCCTAGTTTTAGTAGAAACATCGTTATAGAGAGCCTTGTTTGCCACACTCTTTGGTTTTGTCGCCAGTTATCCGCATGTGTATTTGTGATTCAGTTTTACACTCGACTATCCAGACTTTGTTCCCAGAAAATTCATAAATGATTACTTGCAGAAAAAAATTACATGGTAACGAAGTCTTTACAGTAAAATAAGCACTTGACATCATCAATCAAATGTTAGAAGCACCATCCGACGTCCTATAAAGTTATATAATTAAAATAGATAAAATAATATTAAATCCATCCACAAATAAACATTCCAATCATTCGCTACTCACATTCGTAATGCCGATAATTGTCAGCACAGTAAAGTTTATTTTCTTTCTTGCGGAGCCCTTACGTTGCTATAGGTAAGTGGACCCACAAGCAAATTCGAAACTTCGTAACTTTTCATTGTTGTCGCTTTGTTCTCGAGGAGACAAAATTGTTTTTTTCGTCTTTAATTCGCAGTTTTTCATCTATTATCATTCACATTTGAGTAACGTTTCGCTTTGATTCTGAGTCTTCTTTCGTTTATTTTCCACCATTTCACAAAGCTTCAATCGCTGTTTTCTTCAACTGTCTCATTTTCATTGTTGTAAATTCGCGCTTTAGGCGCTTAAATGCCTATCTTACTTATTTTTCATTACCAGTTACAAGAGATTATTTTATAGATCCGAGTGTAAATAAATAATCGGCTTTAAAAGGGTGAATTTTAATTAAAAACACTTCAAAAAAGAAAAAATGATGCACGTTTTCAATATTTTAACTCAAGTTATTTTTTGAGCTACATAAAGTATTTACCTAATGAAATATAAATCTTTCTTTACAGATATACTTACGGAAGCGTCCAAGGCACTTAGCGTAGCCGCCAGACCAAAATCTCCAACAAAACATGTAGCTGACAATCTATCATTTATTAATGTCGATCAACCAACTTTGACGAGTGGGGCTATAGAACTTGTTGATAGAACTATTGAAAAGAGTATTGACGTAATCGATCAAATAAAGAAAGAACAGTTAGCTGTAAAAATGGAAGAAATGCAAAAATCAACATCGTCAGATACATTCTTTAGTGAATCAAGGATTGAAACTTCAACGTCATCTTCATCTGTTCATAAAACCTTTGAAGGCTCAGAAATGAAATTTCAATCGATTGACCCTGAAGCAGTCATGTCTAACATGGTAGCCAAATTTGGAACAACAGATGAATTCAGCACTATTTTATCTCACAAGGAAACAGAAACTAGAAAAATTTCCGGCCAGGAGTTTTTTTCTGAAACAAAACAAGTATCATCATCAGATGATGACTCTCTTGTTATAAAAACTGAAACGAAACATGAATTGCGAGGTCAAGAGCATGAAGTGAAAGAGAAAACAACTATTCGCAAAGATGGCGATCATACAGAAACTTCACAAAAGAAAGTAGAAAAAGCACATGAAGCATCAGCAAAAAGATCTGACGTAGAAACAAAAACTGTTTTTAAGAGTACAGATGACACAGATATTATTAAAGTCGAAAGAGAATTTTCTGAGCAAGGGCTATATACAGGTCGTCAGACTAAATCCGAAGAAAAGATGACTGCTCTGAAAGATGAAACAATTAAGAAAAAGCACGAGGTAAAAATTTCAGAAAGAGACTTATACCACGAACAGTGGGGTAAAGAATACTTTACCGAACCAGGCGAGTTAGAAGATATTGAAGAAGATGTAGATGCAAAATCCAGGATAGCATTTGTAGATTCCGCTCTTAAAATTATAGAAAAAGACGAAGTTGTATCTAGTGTTGAAGTTTCAGAAAAAGGTAAAGTAATCAGCTCCAAAATTGAACATCATAAAGAAGAATCAGTAATTGAAAGTAAAGAACACGATGATCTGAGCTCGGATGCATCACATGCGCCAAGTTTCAAAAGTGAAACGGCAGAGAGACGTGGTTCTTCCGAAGCTAGTCCAAGAAGTAAATCAAAGTCTTTCAAAAAAGACAATGAAGTTTATGAAGTAGATTTTATCAAAGAAATAAAAGTATCAACGTCTCCAGTAAAAAGTACTTTTAGTCGAACTGGAAGCCAAGACACGCATTCAGAGTCAGAGGTGGCTCCTGACTTACCTCATGATGATAGAACTGGTACTCCAAAGAAAGATCAACCAACAAGATCACCTGTCAAGCTTCCGCAGCAACAAATAGAAGAACAGGTTTGGGAAGTATCTGTACAAAAAACCGACTCATTTGAGGTGGCTGACGATATTCCAAAGCAAATGCATTCTTCTACAACAACCGTTGAATCAAGTACTAAAAGCAGTGATAGTGTCACAATTTTAGAATTTAAACCAATAAGGGAAACGAAAACGGATGTAATGACTAAACCACCAAAAACCGACATGTCTCCGAGTACTCTCGAAATAACTGATGATATGAGTACAACATCAAGAGATATAATGATAAAATCTGGTGAAAGTATCGATACTGAGTATATGGTTAAGTCCTTAGAATCACACGAGGGTGAAATTTTACAAAAATCCATTGACTCAACTATGAGCGCAGAGACATTACAAGCTTCAGAATTTTCCACTGAAGCAGATTCGGCTTATTTAACTGGAACTGACCATAGACGCACCGAGGAAATGAAATTGGTTAAAGAAAAAAGTCTCGAAGACATATGTAGTAGCGGCTATGATACTGATCTCTCTTCTGCCGAGTTTCATGCTACGAAACTTGAGTCAGAACGAGTCGATTTTGATTCAATAATGTCTGCTCAGCCACTCGCTGACTTGTCGGTTTTGGAAAAAACTATTGATGAAGTCAAGCAGTCTCTTGAAGCAGCACAAGGAGAAATTATTAGTGAAAAAAGTGACGGAAGTAGTAAATATAAACAATCTCCCTCGGAATTCCAATTTAAACTTTTAATAAGCCCGGACATGCCTGAAGTTATTAAGGAAGAGTCACACGCTGTAGACGACCATTCTGAAAGAACTGTTGTTCAAGCACCTAAAGATGTTGGTCTTTTAGATAGTCAAAAATCCGATAGCGTTTCACAAAAAGTAAGTTCTCAAGAAGAAACAACTACATCCGATGAAGAAAGAGATACTGTTCATATAAAAGAATCAAGTCCACCTTTAGATGGTGCAGATATTTCGATTCGATCAGATAGTGGTCCACACTCTATTATAGAAACAGAAAGTGAATTAATTCTCTCTGACCGAGATGGCTCTTCCAAAGGAAGCCCAGAAGTAAAATTGAGAGTACAAAAGCATATTAAATCTAAATTAGGAATAGTAGAAAGGCGATCAGCTTCTGAGGTTGAAGGGTGGTCAAGTTCCGGTGAAAGTCATTATCATAGTTTTGAGCATTCCGATTTAAGCAGACCCTTATCATCAGATGTAGAAGTGATGATGACAGCCCAAAGTGGAACTGATTTTGAAACGGCCCTAACAAGCCATGACATATCATCTCAATCTTTAAGAACATCTAAAGACTATTACACAGCAGGCAGTTCACTTGCTTCAAGAGATAGTATGAAAAGTCTTGACTCTGACGGTTCTAGCCATGTAGCTAGTATTGATATTTCAGATGCATCTGAAACTCTTGTACCATCAGCTAATGAGCTTAAAGAGGAATTGATGGAAAGTAGCACGTATGTTGAACAATTTCTACATGAGGCTGAAAAAGACCAGTCATCTAAAGTCAAAGATGTGAGTGATGACGAAGGTTCAGTTGATGAAGAAGAAGGCAAGGCAGACAATGTTGAACCTGTCGGTAAAATGAAAAGATCCCATGAAATGCGCTTCCAACCTAAAGAAATGATACCTGAACACTTTCCAATAGAAGGTGCATCTGAAAGTATTGAAATAGATGAAGATTCGTCAAAAGACAAAGAAGGATCTGATACGACAATTTCTAGTCAATTTAAGACTGATGAAATTTTGTCATCGTCAATTTCGAAACTCGATATGCCATCCTCGGCTTCTCTCTCAGAAATAGAAACGGAGATAAAAGAAGAATTTACAAAACATAAGTCACATAAAGAACAAGCTATTCCTTTTTCAGTAACAAAAGTTGAAAAATCCCAGCGGGAATTTGTTGATATTGAAAGTGAAATTATTCCCGTTGGTTCTTCAGAATATGAAGAAATAGTTCAGTTTGGTTCAGTTACTTCGACGACTAAAAAACTTTCGGAGGGAGACTCTTTGTCAATTGTAAAAACTACAATACATACTGATGAGAGCACGCCTGGAGAAAAAACTTGTGAAGTAACTGAGGAATGCGTAAAAAAAGTTGTAAAAGAAGTAACTGTTGTGCCTTTCCCCGTAACTGAGAAACCTGTTTCGCAGAGAGATTTTGTTGATATAGAGGACCAAATAATATCGGTAGAATCTAAGCAATATGAAGAAATTTTGAAATCCAAGAGCGATTCTTCTGTGCCTAAAACTAAAGTAGAGAAATCTGTTGTGAAGACACCAGACTCGCAATTAGAAGATAAGCAAAGTTCGACCTCTAGTCTGAAAACTCAAGATCATTTATCGACACCACAAACCCCATTGTCTGCCCCTAGTCAGAGTTCAATCTCAACAGACAATGGCAGGGAATATGTACTTGATGATATGTATGATATATCAGAGACACCTGAGCTAAGATCAGATCTTGTCACTGAAAGTAGTAGGTCAGAACTTGTTGTAACAACGGAAGAAAGAATTGTTCACGTGTATGATAAAGACCAAGACTCTCCTACCAGTGATGAATTTGAAATAGTCGATAAGCCAAATGAAATGGATGATTTTGTTGTTATTGAAGAGGTTGCAAAAGAAGCTCAAGAAACAGATACTGAAGGGAAAAGTGTACAAATAAAAGCTCAAAAGTATATTAAGAAACATGATACAGAAGTTGAAGAATTCTTATCGAAAACGTCGAAAAAACAAGAAAGTACAAGTAGTACATCAGGTTCACTATCTGACGAAGAATTGCTTCAGTATGAATTAGAGCAGAAAAGATTACAGGCGCAAGAATTAGCTGAAATAGAAGCCGGTAAACGGTGGATACAAATGCAGTTTGAGGGTGATCCACGATACGAATACGAAAGAGTTCCTTTAGAAGATATTAAAGAAGAAGAAATGACTGACTTTGATGCTAGTAGAATAGGAAGTTTAAGCTCTCAAAAAGAATCAATAGGAAGTTACGGTAGCTTTAGAAACTCATATGGAAGTCTTTCTGAATCGGAAATGGCATCCCGAATAAGATTCAGGGTGAGAGGAGAAAATGATGATATTTCTATTAGCTCCTTACAAGAATTTGAAAATTTAGAAAAGGCATTGATGGAACAATATCAACAACATTCTTCATCATCACAAGACTCATTAAATGGCTCTTTGCCAAGACGGTATATACTCAGCAAGAGTCAAGGTGATGATATTTCCATATCGAGCTTAAAAGAGTTTGAAGGACTTGAATCAGCTTGCCTTGAAGCACTTAAAGCTGAAATTCTTGCAAAGCAGAAAGAAGCTTTATTGCTTGCTGATCCCAAAGAAGTAAGCAGTAGCTTCTTGGAAAGAGAAAAACGCTCTTATAGCGGCAGTTCAGAAAGCAGTCCACCACAAAAAGGCGGTAGCCCTAGTCAAAAGAGTGGCAGTCCATCTCAAAAAGGTGGAAGCCCTTCCCAGAAAGTAGGTAGTTATGGCAGTCCATCACAAAAAATATTGACTGATTCCGCTGCTATTAGAAAATTAATTGATCATCAGTTGGCTTTAGAACAGAAATTACAAGAACAAGTAACACCTAAAGTAGTGACAGTGAAAAAGTATGACGATAGAGGCGCATTCTTCGTACCTGAGCCTGAACAAGATCCAGAGCCTACTCCTGAAGTCACTGAAGAGTGCACTAAAGCTTCGTCTTTTATATGCGCCGCTGCCCCAAGTGACGGGTCAGCTGAATCTATACCTGGTGATTGCGAAGAAATGATGAAAATATTAGACCAAGAAGAGAAATCTAAGAAATCGCAAACTGTTACCAAAACCTTTACTGACAGAGGGGAAATAGAAGTAGTGAGGACGACAACAGTTATACAGCAACGATTTGTTGATGGAAAGAAAGTATCTGAAACTGTTACTAGCACTGATGCTGAAGGTGCTGTAGATATTCCCGCAAGACCTAAACCTCTTGATGAATCTTCTATGTCTTATGGATCAGAAATGTCCTCTTCTATTGTATCTCAATCGTCAGAGATGGATAGCCTAATGACTGTTGTAGAAAAACACTCATCTGAGGGAGAGATTGTGACTGTGACTAAACAGACAATAATAATGTCTTCGGACAAACCTGAGGACTTGGACTTTTCGCGGGAGGGAAGTGTCGTGCGTGAGCTGTCGCCCTCTTCTGGGAGGTCGATCGCACATAGCGTCATTTCTTTCACTGGTAAACCATTTACAGATCCAGCGAGTGGGTCATGGAGTGGCCAGGACGAAGAATTGAGCTCTTCGGGTAGTTTTAGTAGGTGAGCATAATGTGATTAATTTGATTAAATTTTGCATGGTTTTTACTTTTGTCGTTAAGTCGTGACAAATAATTTGTGCGATTTACTTCGGTTTTATACGTGGATTTATTGAAATCATCGATAGACTTAGGTCAGGTGAGAGAAGCCATTTGATATTGCATTTTTATAGTTCTTGCAGTAATCCACCAGTATTTATTTCAAAAACAAGTAATGAAATTAATACATTCATAGTTTCTGTATTTAGAACTAGAATTTTTTAACTGAATCTCTGTTGTTTTTTATATATCTGTTAAATGGACCAAGAAAGTGATAAACCCCAATGAAAATTTTGTTATTTAGGGGAGCCCGCGCAGACCTAATGCTAGGAAGCACGGACAGCCTAGAAGCGACTAGCTCTAACGCCACCAGAGCGACCTATAACTACGAAGTTGATACGCCCATGACAGGAAGTCTCACTTCCGGAGGTAAGCGTTTTGCTTCTATATCTATCTATTTTATATCTTAATTATTATGATGAGCATTTACCTATTTACGCATGATATTAAAACGATCTATGCTATCTTCCATATTATTTCTATCAGTTGTTTCTATACTAACCTTATCTTGCATTGTATAGTTTTTAACTTAACCTTTATTATTAAATTCTTCGATATTTTAGTCGGAAAGAGTGTATTACGTCGAAAAGTAACTGTACTAATTTATTCCTTCATTTTTTAATTATGGTAAAAACCAGTAATTCGTAAAAAAGCAACTGAACTACAAAAAAATATATATATTAAATGTGATAAAATCAAAACAATTCTTTTTATAACAATGGTACGAGAAAATTTGGTTTACATTGAATATTACCTTCGATCTGGTACACTCTTCCTAACTTTATTTATTCAAAAAGTATAGCATGACTGCTTCATTGAATCATGCGCTCATCCCTGCTTAACCTATATTTTTATGTACATGTTGCTACCCCACCGAGCTTGGCACTAATCAGAAAGATAACAGCGGCTCGCCCCCCAGGATCGAACACCATGGTCTCCTCTCTGGACACCCTGGAGCCGCTGACGGCGGTCCAGATGGAGAGCTTGGAACACCAGTCCACGAGCGAGCACTATTCACACGACTATGAAGTTCAGGAACCTGATTCTGATACTGAGAGATTGGTAAGCGTATGTGTTAAAATTTTATTACTAGCTGTTTGTTTTAAAAGAAATTTATTCTAAATCAGGAAAAGGAAGGAAACGAGGCAATGTTTTTATTTCTTGTCTCTCAATATGAGTCTAGCTGCAGTATTGCGAAGTGCTGAGCAGAGGCTTGATGCATATTACTGATGCTAGTTAGATTGATTCCATAATTCCTTTTGTGGCATATAAACGTCTTCAGAATTCCAACTGCATAAAGTACATTGATATAAATAGTCTTGCCTCAATAATTACACAGGAATATTACTATTAACAACATGGCGTTGGAAATACATACGGGATAATACTACTAACATTCGATATTACTAACATTCAGAAAAAACTTTAATAATTATAACTCACGAGTCGTACATTACTAGTCAATGATTTTACCACAACAAAAACAACATTTTTCTAGGAACTCGACGGCCGAGCCCCACAAGCCAAGGAGCGGACCATCATGTTTGACAGCACAGACACCCTGAGCGCAGTCAGCGGAGACAACTCTGTTAAAGAGGCTACGGTCGAAACTGCGGCTCCTACGTTCTACATCGGCGATACTCCAATTTTACGAGGTATACATTTTGTCTTGTAGAGAAGGATACCGATAAAGACAAAATTTTGAGACAGAAGGCATACTATTTTAATGTTGACGAATAATGTTTCAAAACTAAAAACCGACTTCAACACCAAACTACAGAATCGATTTTGATAAAATTCCTAGGGAACCGATAAGTTTGATGTCCAACAAAAGAAAAGAATTTTCTAAAAAGTCATTGGGTAATCGGGGAACAAACATAAAAATCGCATAAACATTCAAATTGATGACCTCTTGGTTTTTTTAAAGTGGGTTAAAAATGACTTGTTTTCCACAGGAAATAAAATAAAATCATTTTGACTTAATTCATTTAACTTTCACTCATCGTCATACTTTTATCACTCATATGGAATTTATCTATCAAATAAGTAGTTTCGTATTAAAAATTGTATCACTCAGTTCATCAAGGTCTGTTACATTGCAAAATGCAGTATCCAAAGCTTGATCCAATAATAAATAAGAAGTATTTTAGGCGAACGAAGAGAGGAAGAAGAGGATAGCCAACCAACTCTATCTGGTAGCTGTCCTGCGTCATTACCACCTGCTACGCAGCAATCGCCACCAGTCCCGGCTCAGAGAAGGTAGACTCAGTAAATTATATCAGTTTGTACGAGTATTTAGAAATTTGTGATACAATTTTATATTATTACAAAAAAAAAACTCAAGGAACATAATTCTTCAAATAAAACTGAATATAATCGTATGTATAACCCGTTCAAAATAATTTCATTCTGAATTTGATTTGTACTCATTATAAACAAATATGTTTTCATATGCTTCACATTTATATGTTAATTCTCCCTATTACATTATTCACGCTATTTTGTGTTTCACATCACAAATTGTTTATTATTTTATTAGAATAACCCATTTTGTCATTATTTCTTTAACGTTTACTCTTTTGTTGTTTTATTATCTTTTAAACTCTCTATTTAAAATGTACCTACTAAACGAAATGTTATGGTTGCAGCTGCTATTGTTTAAGTCACTCCCAAGAAAAGATCAGCAAATAGGTACACTACTTTGTATTGTACTGCTTCTTCGATATAATTTGCTTCATCATAATCATTATTTATTGTATAACCATCATACAGAACATTTGTTTTGCTTTTTGGTTTGTTTATTGTGTGTTTGGTTTTAAGGTCTCACTATTTATAATAAGTTTAAGGGTGGTAAATGGTAATATCAGCATGCCGATGGACGGTTGAATTTATTAATATAGTTTAGAAAGATTCTTGTGGAAATTTTTGATTATAAACATACATATCCAACGATGAAATAGCAGACAGTTGAATTATGGCACACATTACAATTATCACCTTCATTGTAGAATTTTAGCTGTAATTATATTAAGTGATTTTGCTTTAGTTCTGTTCATCAGAGAAATATCAATAACATCACCGATTTTCACAAGAGTCTTCTGCTTAGGAATAAAATATACTTTAACATGTTTATGGAAAATTCTTTACAGATCTTTAACAATGATCGCAAAGTCTCCGCCATCCAGTCTAGAAGAAGCCGTGAAGAAGTAAAAAAACGGTTTTTCATTGTCCTACTCTTTCCCTTATTTTATTTTTAATCCTTCTAGTATATGTCTTTGATTTTGAACTAGATTAGTTCCTCTTGCAGCTGACTAAGCTTTAGCAGATCACACTATTTGCTATCGAAACTGATGATTTGGACAAATATACTTAGACGATGTAGCGTCATCATAACCAAATACATAACTAAACAATGTAGGCCAATATCAATGTGTATTAATAAGACATCTATTGTGATAGTTTCTAACTGAAGTACTTATTGTACTCGTATGTCCGTACATTGATGTGTAAACTCGCTTGGCTTATAGGATCCACTTCCAAGTCAAAATTATCATTTTTGTTGGTTGTGTATCTTATAAGTCAAGTTTTGGATAATATTTTGGTACTCACTTTTGTACTGAAGTCGGTTTTTGTACGACGTTGGTCCATGTAACTTCGACCTATCCTTTTAGATAGTGCTTAGCTTTTAGTCTTGGAGTATGCTTATTCAATATGAAGTAACACTGTAGAACTATTGAATATTTTATAAGAATACAAATAAGTAGATACGTTTCTGACCGTTTTGATAATGGTCTCTGAGATGAAATTGAAATTGTCTTGCTCGTTCATAGAGCGTATGGAAAGGACCGCGGGAGATGGGATGGATTCCAATCGGTTTTGATTCTTGCACAATTTCTAACATAAGTAGATAGGTAGATACTAAATGTAGGGTAAGCTACTACGGTCATCTGATAGTGATAATGTTGATCTCTGTTGATATATTTTAAGTTGTACTTATGTTACTAGTCATATTTATATCTAGCTCTAATACTTATTCAGTTAATGAGAATAATTTATCTTCATTTACTACTAAATCGTTTTCAATTTGTTGTCAATGTCACACTTCCTTATAAGTTAAATTTAATTTCTAAGTTTAACCAGTTGGCCGTAGATATAATAACCAAGACATAAAATTGGTTAAGCTTGCTCACTTCCAGATTTTTGTATGTTCGAGAATAACTTAAGGGTTATACGTTACAATGGTTAATAGGACCTTTGGTTAAGACATCGTGGGTCTGTTACTCGGATTCTATTAGGATGTGGGGTCTTGTCAAGTCTGTTAAAGTACCATTATGCCTAATATTTATTCATACTAGTCTGATCTATAGTCGTTAATTTATTTTTATTGCCATCGTCGTCGTCATTATTGCCAGTTTTAAAATCTTCATTGAACAGCAAAAGATCTACTTTCAGTATATGCCTTAATTGTTTTTATCCAACAGTTTTTTTAATGCAGAAACTACAATCTTTTCCGATGAATAATGATAAGAATCATCTAATTCAATTTCTTTAGTTTAAAGATCTATAATATCTGCCTTTTCTATAACATCGTCACAGCTGGGACTGTCACCCAAACAATAAAAACTATAGTGATTATAAGTCAACTAAAACCGTTAGGGTCCCGGAAAAGGTTTATAACTATACATTCATTGTGAACTTTACCAGCTTTGGCAAATTCTCGATTCAAAGGAAAGAGACTGAAGGCGGATAGATCTAGACGTGTAAATGAAAAATACGCTTAGCTAATTCACGTGCAAAGCTGATTTGGAGCAATTGTTTTTCATATCAGCTGAACCCTCTGTAAGGTCGATTCTGAAATTCAACTTTCATCAATAATTTATCCCATATCGTTTAGATAGTGATTAAGATTGTCGTTCTACTGACGTTGACGTTTCGATAAAAATAACACGATAGTAATTCGATAGTATCCTTCTATATCTACGTCAAACGAAATTAGACTTTATTATCATTTTGTAACGCTCAATATTGTTTGACAATGAAACGCGGACACGTAGCTACGTACGTCCGTCATGCTACTT
Organism: Acrobasis suavella; assembly: GCA_943193695.1. Lineage (NCBI taxonomy): Eukaryota > Metazoa > Arthropoda > Insecta > Lepidoptera > Pyralidae > Acrobasis > Acrobasis suavella. The sequence goes on along the minus strand of OW971952.1, from coordinate 9,082,841 downwards.
TTGGAGTAAGGGTCCAGTTTTATAAAATACAGGGACGATTTCGTAAAATTTCGCAAGGTAGAAGAAGAATAAATAAGAAAAGAAGATTCCAAAGAGCAAGTGGAAAGGGGTTATTTCAAAGACCCAGTTAAGGGATGGGAAGTCTGTCAGTTGGATTTCAGAATGGATGGTGTAATAAAGGGTGAATGCTTTCGTATTGTAACTATGAATATAAATATAGTTAATTTGTTTTCTAAATCGGTGTGCTTAAGAAATTCGTGTTTATATAAAGCTAGGTTATCGTTGCCACGCTAACTATTAAGTTTCCAAATTATTTTAGTTGCTTCGTTTAAAGTTGTATTTGTAATGCTGGATATTCTATCGATTAACTAAAATTATTGAATATTAATAAAAACGCTATGTCTCATATTTACATGAAGAGTTTTATTAACCAAAAATTGATGTCAGTATTCATTTTGAAAAGTTTTTGGGCTAGACAATGTATTATATTAGTACTCCTACTAATATACATTGTCTAACCCAAAAACTTTTCAAAATGAATACTGACATCAACCCCAAACTACACAACTGATTTTGATAAAACTTCTATCTGATCAAGTTTACCATTTCAAACAAAAATATAATTCTCCAAATCGGTCCAGATGTCTTCGGTACATTCAAAAACAGATCGCGAAACTGATAACCTCCCCCTTTTTGGAAGTCGGTTAAAAATGAACTCCCCCTCCACTGATTATTTCAATGTGTAGGAGTAATAACACAATATTGCTGGCCTGAATCACGTGATTATCAGAAAGCACGTATTCACTGAGGGTTCCGATCACCATCTAGCGTTTGCTCGAACCTATTCAAGGATTGGTTCTGGTCTGCCTTTGGGTTGCGGAAGTCAGTTGCACTCGCTCTGTGCAAAAACCTTGTCAAATCTCCTAGGTAAGAAGCAGACCCCGGGCTCTGGGGACGTAATTTTGAAATCAATTGTCACATTACGAATGGTTTACGCGAGCGTTTCCAAATGCGCGCAATTTTGTAATGATCGTTAGCGAAGGATTTGCAACGAGTGGTCTCTACCACTCGTAATTTAGACATTTGTGGCGTAGATATGTCAAAGAATCCTTTCATGGAGAATCCGTTCCGATTCATGCTGCTTTTTTATTAATGGTGAAATTCTTAGGAAACCATAGACATATTTTCGATGTTTTCTGCGTAAAACAATATTGTTTTTAGCTGACACGACGGTTACAAAAATACGGCCAAATGGTTTTTTACGCGATATGTTTTTTTAATGTTTAAACTAAATATATTTTTATGCTCTAAAAAGCGTGTTTTGATAATTAATTAAAATAAAACGGATCCACTAGGGTATCAGATTTTTGGGATCCGACCAGAATAACTCTGTCATAAACATACCTGAATACCTAGATATCTAAACTATAACCACAGAATAAGTACTAGTTACTCACTACTAACATATATATTATATATCTGGAAAATGAAATAAAAAATTTAAAGCTTAGTTAAAAAATGTTTAATAGATACGTAACAAAACATTTAACATATTAAAATAAACAATTTGAAATAACTGTTTCGGAAATAAGTTAAAGTAACAGTAATTCCAGTGTTTGGAAAAAAAAGGATAAGATTCTTTTAAAGAAAAAAAGACAGGCACTTTAAAATCGTGCGACAATATAAAATATCAAAATATTTAAACGAAAACTCTTCAAATAAGAAATCATTTCATAAATAAATAATTATCTAATGAGTATTTACATTGATTTCTCATTCAAATTATTTTCATGAAACTTACAACTAATTCTTAGCTTACATTTACTATGGCATTTTAATTTCTTTTTCTGATAAAAACAAACTGTTAGAACGTGAACATGAACTTAAAGGCAAAATAAGCAAATTATTATTTCCATGCTGGTTTGAGAGAAAAGAGAGAACTAAGAATATACCTGCTGCTTCTCTTCCCGCGCAGATCGTAAAAGCCGATCGAGGGAATGGGCGAAAATGCGAATTATGTTAACGGGAACGAAATTTTCCGGGGTCCACTGCTGCCCCCATTTGAAATAAATCATTTGATAGGAAACGGAGACATCATTAAAAATGTTGTCTTGACCAGGCACTACTTCAAACCATTTTATGAACTACTGTTTAGGGCCGGAACAGACAGGGCGCAAGTTGCGCCGCGTAACAGCTAGTGATGGGCGGTGCATAAATACTCAATCAACCCATTTGAATATTTACTCAGTAGATTGAGTAAATACCCTATAAATAACCGTATTTATCCATTTGGTAAGTAGGTTGATTTATATGAGTTGTGACTCATATTTTATATTCATATACATTATTTCACGTTTTTAACAATTTTGAAACTTACTTCTAGTTTACACTTGCAATTCTTGTCGAAAAGTGTGTGCATACGCCATAATATGCTTAAAATGTAGGTAAAATATATGAAAATATACTAATCATACACTGAAAGTAGGCTTCTTTGACATATAATAATTTTTTTGCTGGAAGATGTGCTAAGACGTAATTATATGTTAAAATAAGTAAACAGACATCAAATGCGATGTCAATATATGAGCACGCTCTATTTACTCTATTTATTAAGTCTAGTGAGTAAGTAAATAAATACTCAAATGGGTACATTGAATTCTTTCCACTTGCGTCCCGTCTGTTCCGGCACTTACAGTTTAAGGGGATACCTGAATTTTCCGGGGTCCAGTGCTGCCCCCACTTGAATTAAATAATTTAAAAGGAAACGGAAAAATAATTTAAAGTTTTGTCTTGACCAGGCTCTAGGTAACACTTCAAACTATTTTATGAAGTACTATTTACTGTTTAAAGTGAGAACGTGAAGCTTTTCTACGCACAATTGTGAAAAACGGCCACTTTTGGTGTATGTGCGTAGAACTGTAAAATAACATAATACACCGAATCATGTTCACATGAAATAGACCCATCGCATACGTATTTTTGTTTTTCAATATGTATCAACTGAGCATTTTAGAAATGTGTAGCTAAATAATCGCCACATTTTCAGAAGAAAACCCCAAAATCAATACAGAAATTAATAGATTCTCTGTTTTCTTGTCTTACAGTTCTTATTCTTAGAAAATAATCAACAATCATGTGTTTAGATATAATAATTTAAGAATAAAAATAAATAGTAATAAATAAATTAGTCTTAGCTTTGGTGGTAATTTAAACACCACTTTAGAGAAGTCTTGGTTAGCTAAAGTGAATCTTATTGTACGCAGATATGACTGGAAGTGGCTTGTCTTCACAGGGAGTCGAACTCTGAGACGTCACTCGTCTGAAAAAGAAAAAAATATCATTAAATTAACCCATCAGTGAAGTTGGGTAACAATTCAGGCTAGTAACTAGCTATTAACTATGCAACGATTAAATACCTACATAATAAGGTTCTATGAAGGCTAATAAGCAGAGGTCGGAATTAGGTAGAGTTATTTATGTACTTGCATCGAAAAGTTGATATTAATATGGATCTTCCCGGGATTTCTAATGGACAATCCCATGTTGCCAACAATATTACAGAATAATAATTATAAAAACCTGAGAGATAGATAAGACAAATAAAACAAAGATAATTACATACAATTTTTTATAGTATTTACATTAGTATTTTTATTAGTTTTAACATATTGGCAACGACGCACGTGCAGTGGTTTAAATTGTGTAGAGGTTAATAACTTTTTATTTAAGAAATCACGGGATTTTTTGCTCTTTAAAATTAATCCCGGGATTTGAGGCAAATCCCCTTTATTCTTTTGCTGTATGAAATCAGTGTAAGTGCATAAATAACTCTACCCAACTGAGACCTCTGCTAATAAGTCGTTCAATATATAAGTGTAAGTAATATGAACTACCAGCGAAAATTTTCGTATTTTGAATGTGTAACACACCCAGTGTGCAATCCTGTCAATACGGGTTATGAAAATAGGAAATGGACATTTTAATGCACGGTGCGCCAATGTAAGTGGGTGATAATAGTTATTAGTAATAAAGTCGTACATTTTAGAAACCTTTAAGGAAACTCGATGGGAATTGGCTTTTTAGAGGCCCCGCTACTGTAACCCATGGTAATTTTAAGTTTCAAAAATAATAAAATTAAAGCGAAGTAAGTGGATTTTAGTTTCTCGTGTAATGTGAGAAGTATACTAATCCAAACTAGGCATAATGTGTGTTCTTGCACACACATTATGCCCGTTCTTTGCGTAAAAACTAAACAAATACAGAAACGGATAAAAGAGGTTAAAAAAAAATAGGGACAAATAACACTGATTCATTGACCTTGTCCCAAAGTAAGTTCGAGACTTGTGTGATGGGATGACTCAACGATACTATATTTTATAACAAATACATATATAGATAAACATCCAAGACCCAGGACATTTTTAACTTGCTAAGTTATTATACAGATTGCAAAATATTTTAAGTACTTTTTGAACCGTAGCAAAATAAAAACGACCATTAAACGAATTGTTTATATCTAATGCAAATGTGATTAGTGGTTTATTTGTGTGAGATTTTCGACAACCTCCGTGGCGTAGTGGTCACCATGCTAGTCCGCCACCCAGAAGTCCCGGGTTCGATCTCAGGTCAGGACAAGTTGAAAAATGGCCTTTTCAAATTGTCCTGGGTCTTGAATGTTTATCTATATATGTATTAGTTATAAATATAGTATCGTTGAGTTAGTATCCCATAACACAAGTTTCGAACTTACTTTGGGGCTAGCTCAATCAGTGTTATTTGTCCTTGTATATTTATAGATTGGCGGCAACGGTCCCGATACAATTTTTTTCATGTAGCACTTCCATCAGTTTTTTCTCTTCAGTGGGTAGTCGGCCGATACTATCGTCCCATTTTATATGTCAAAATAAGACTATATCATTATTTTGTAAAAGTACAAAAGCTACGTATATACACGTAGCTACGAACGTCCGTCGTGCCGCTTTTGGAGTAAGGGCCCGCAGTTTCCCAAGAGATGCCCAAACGAACACACATACAAACGTAGTCCCGTGATTCCTCGCCGGATAGTGCCAGTAGACATTTTTTTTAAAAATAAAACACTGTTTCAAAAAATTTTTGCATGTCTTTATGTTTTCGTTTTTTTTTCTTCATAATTTTATTAATAAAAGAGATACGGAACTCCATAAACCTCAATTATTGAAGATTTTCCAGTGTGTTTCAACATCTAGCAAACGAATTTAACGAGATAATTTTATAAAAAAAGAAGCATAGCAAAACAGCCATAGCTTTTCTTAATAGGAAAAGAAATTAAATCGGTAAAGCTTAGGACGAGAAATCAGGGGACTACGAAACGTTTTTTACTTTTCATAGGTATTTTCGGCCCAAGCTGCAGTGGTCTCTATCGCACATCGCGACAGTGGTTCGCGCGCAATGCGACAGCAATAGATTTTACAAATACCTACCTATATTTCAATTCTCTCAGCCTTAGTGTTTCCTCTTAACGTCGTGGGGCTACCTGAATATTTCGGGGTCCAGTGCTGCCCCTATTTGAATTAAATCATTTAAAAGTAAAACGGAAATATAATTTATCGTTATAGTGAGAACGTGAAGCTTTTCTACGCACAATTGCCAAAAACGGCCACTTTTGGCGTATGTGCGTAGAAAAGCTTCATACTCTCACTTTAAACTGTAAACAGTAGTTCATAAAATAGTTTAAAGGGTTATCTAGAGCCTGGTCAAGATAAAATTTTAAATGATATCTCCGTTTCCTTTTAAATGATTTAATTCACATGGGGGCAGCACTGGACCCCAAAAAATTCAGGTAGCCCCTTAATGGATGATGTTTGGGATAAAAACTACCCTATGTCCTTTCCCGGGTCTCAAACTATATCCAAACCAAATTTCATCTAAATCGGTTCAGTGCCTCTTAACTGCTTATTGTAAGAAAAATATGGGAGACGGGATAATAAAAAGTGGGGAGAAGGGCAAAGTGTGTGCAGATACCCACCAGGTCAGGTTTGTAGAGGTGGACGTGCGGCAGAAGGAAGGTGGAGCCGAGGTCACGCTCAGCCATCGTGTTGGCCTCCTGCAGGTATGTACATGAGGTATACAGGTTTGTGCGTATAGATTGTACAAAATAATGGATGAAGGAAGTGCTAAAAGAAATCACACTAGTTTACAAAATAAGTACTAATACCCACGTACAGATGTCTTACTCAGAAAAGAAACTCAAAGAAATATCTACTTAATGTGGTTAGCGCTATGGTTTAATTTAGCTCGCGTCAAAACTCCTTACCTCATCGTTTAGATACCTAGACATCCATTGCAAGCCAGTTTCATTCTTATTACTCAGGACAAACGATTCATGTAACTCACTTTTTTCCCTCCGAAGTGGTCGCCGCGCGTATAGTAATAAAGTAGGCATATTTTCGATACCTAAACGGGGAGTGACACAGGCCCGACTAGGTATTGGTTAGGTAAGAAGAGAACGAATTATTATTATATTGACAGTAGCCACAATCATCATATCATCATCATCATATCAGCCACAGGAAGTCCACTGCTGGAGGCCTCCCTCAAGGATTTCCAAAACAACCGATCGGAAGCGGCCTGCATCCAACTGTCACAATAGCTCAATGAAAATATCATTTTATAAGAACCAGGAGGTCAAAGCTCGCAAATAATAGAAAATACGTAATGTAAAAATTTGCCGTGCGTGACTTTGTAAATTATCCATCTTATATTGAAGGAACTTTGTTTGGACTAGTTTAGTTAGGAGATAAACATACAAGATTTTTTGTAAGTTTATCTCCTAATTGTTTCAAACAAAGTTCCTAAGTCACATTTTCTGCTTTTGACTTTTCCATTCACATGCCCTTTTTGAGCTCTTATTGACTGGAGTACAAATGAAGTAGACAGCTTGTACCTCTACGCCACTTCAAAGAAGTTTACAATAACAACGAAGCTACAGTACAGTTCACAAGGAGCATACAAAAAGGCGCTAACACAATATACAACTTGAGAGTTTCCTCGATCAGCTGCATAAATACAATCTGAAACAGAACATCGTGAGACTTTCGAAACGCGGAGTCACTAATTGAATGATTTACCGTACAAAAAGCCGTTCGTTTACTGACTCCGTATTTCAAAAATAGCACTTTATGCTAGGCCTTTGTGGCGGTCGAGCATCAACCGACCACTTAATAGGAAGGCGTTCAGTGGTCAAAATACTATCATCTTAAAGAATTTGTTACTAGATGGAAAGCTACCTGGTGTGTGAGACGCGTAGACGAAGCAGCTCTCCCTGTGCTGGCTGGTAAAGTCCCGCCCACCGACCGGGCTTCCGAAAGAGTCCTGGATAAACGCAACCAAAAGTGAATATACTCACATCTTTCAAACACATTCAAAACATTACAACCAGACGCTATACTAAACGACTAGATACTTTATAAAATGTCTGTGTGTCGTCGAATTCAAAGGCTAATACGAAAACGTGTTAATGTTGTATGGGCTATCGAAAAGACAAATCAAATTGTAATGAGGTATTAACAATATTATTAGCATGAATTAACAGGTTATTTACGTATAGTGTCAGCTACTAGCTTTTGTGACATGACATGTTTTAACCTAATCCGACGTCCCAGTATATCTACAGGAGTCGTCGACGAAGGAAACCAGCAACCCTCACCAGCTACTGCACTGTCGCAGCATCGTCGCGCAGCGGGCGATCGCTTGCGCCGCCCGCTAACGTCATTCTTCGTGTAAGCACATCCTCTAGTCACAATAGCCCAGACTCTACGTGAGTAACCCGTTAATTGATGCAAATAATGTCTGTGTCTCACGTAAGTTTAACAATAGTTAATTACATGGTTGTTATACTTACCTAGGGAATTATTACGTAGCTACATCTACAAGTTGTCTTAACGATTTTCTTGTTCAAATGATGGAAACGGAATTATCATGACTACTCACAATTCACCAATACGCCTTTCAGCATCAGTCCATTCCGATATATCTTCTTGACTGAAACACGAAATAAGAAAAAATAAGCAGTCTGAAAAATTACATATAATAATAATTTACATTGTAAATTACTATTAATGTCTTAATAAGCCCAAGATATAAAAAAAATCAAGAGGATTTTATCGAAAATGAGAAATAGCGGACAATGCAGATACTTTGCCCGCTTTTTCCTCAGAAGAAGAAGCCAGCAGGCCAGTGTGGAAACACTACGATGAACCGCGAGCAGTAAGAGGCCATATTCAGCATTTGCCAAGATTTTGATACAGGTAGATAGAGAATATTTGACTGATCGGATTTCTATTAAACGTTAAAACATATATAGGTACTAAAATTATGTCAAATATATATTGAAATTAAACTATAAACGTATAAAGTACCTATTACTTGAAAATTTAAAATTTTAATAATTTACTTGAAAAATTTAAAATTCAAATAATTAAAAGAATGTAAATAAATAAAATAAATAATGATAGTTACAGGTGCTTAGAATTACCTTCATTCTCATAAGCTATTCAACAATATTATCTATCATTGACTGGTCAGTCATGTCGAGTTACCTTAGCGTATCGTGTTTCTTTTCATTTCCTTATTTATTTATTAGTAAAAATAATTGAAAAAAAACTATATAAACAGGAAAACCAACGTGCAGCATATTTTATGTGGCCATCATAGCCATACCTATAAGATTTCCTCATGGTGTCGTATCTGGACAGTTCAGCTTCTAAATCAGCCTTGTGGATCGATGACAGGTCGTCTCTGTCTCGCTGGTCCTTCATAGCAGTCTCGTCGGGTCTGATGGTTGTGGAGACCTTAAATCCTGCCGATACTAACGCTCCTGGAAGATTGATGATGTAAATAAAATAAATATATATACTTATACAATATGTGATAAAAACCCTGTCCGATCCTTGTAGGAGCAACTCAGATCGTCAATATGAACTAATTTTCCTATGGGATCAATGCTTGAAACTCGAAAAAAAATCGACATTTTCATACAAAAGTGTTCGGCTGACCCGGCAATTAGTATGAAAATGACGATTTTTTTCTTCGAATTTCAAAAAACTTAAAGAAATGGCACTTCAATACAAAAGTGTACAGTCAGCCCGCACACTGTTGGGGCGAACTCGGATTTTTTTTTCGACTAAACAATTATGTGGGGTATCGTTGAATAGGTCTTTCAAAAATATTATGAGCTTGTGAACACCGTTTTTTGACTTAGGGATCCGTTATTGAAATATTTCGTTTTAAAGTAAACATTTTTGTTAGAGTCAAGTGACCGCCCGCCCCCTCTTTTTAAGTTTTTCAAAACTAAAATCCGACTTCACCCCAAAACCACACAACGCAACCAATTGTGTTAAAATGTCTGATGAGACCACCTGACAAGTATTTCCTTTCGAAAAAGTATATTCCAAATCGGTCCTGGCGACTTCGAATAATCGGTGAACATACATTAAAATAATAATTGGCCAAGTGCGTGTCGGGCCACGCGCCGTGTAGGGTTTCGTAGTAACGAATGCTAACTTTGAGTTCATACCACTGAAAACGAATTTTCTGAAATGAAATTTAACAATTTTTTCCTTTTCCGAGTACATTTTATATGTTGATCGCCTATAACTTTTTACTTTATAAACCCTACTTAGCTGTGATAGTTTAACTTTAAACTTCGTTATATATACTATAGCTGTGAATTTTTTCACGTGTCTATATATAATCGTTTAGCAGATAGAGGCCCCGGGTCACTTGACTCTAACAAAAATGTTCACAATAAACCCAAATATTTCAAAAACGGATCCCTAAATCGAAAAACGGTGTTGACAAGCTCATAATATTTTTGAAAGACCTATCCAACGATACCCCACATGATTGTTTAGTCGAAAAAAAAAGAATTGACTTTTCACTATAGGTACTACACTAAAAAAAATTTTCTTTTCAGCATTTTATTTTACTACTTTCTCCGTATAATTAATATACATGCCTATGCCAAATCACAGCTTTCTATATATAGTCGCTGAGTAAAACCGCGGACGGACAGACAGACATGGCGAAACTATAAGGGTTCCACAATGACTACGGAACCCTAAAAAGATCCCGAATTGGTAACCTCCTCCTTTTTGAAAGTCAGTTTAAAATAGTACCTATTCAACAGGCAAGAAACCGTGTAAATGGGACTTAATTCATACCTTGTTTATTATGACGATCCTTGTTCGCGCTATACGACGACTCCATGCTATGCTTACGCCTCATCTGCAAGTACACACAACAATATCACAGCCCACCAGAGTGGGTCAAGACGCGTTTCGTGCGTTGTCTATTTTTGTAAACAAGTAAATTAGTCGCGATTGTTGCGTTTTAGAAAATGTAAACAAAAATCCTTCATCGCATAGTCGCGTTTTGTGCGCCCGAATAAAACGTTAGTCACGTTTCGGGCGTCCAATTAACTTTAACTATTTTGACGGTCGCGATTCGTACGCCGCTCAGATCCAAAAGTATCTAACTGTATGACTCTTCGTACCCTGGTTTTTATAAAGCGCGTTAAAATTCATTGGATGTCCGAAACGCGACTAGCGTTTTATTCACGAAACGCAATGAAGATATTTTATGACATTTTCTTAAATGCACAAGTCGTGACAAAATTTACTTGTTTACAAAAAATCGACAACGCACGAAACGCGTCCAGACCCACTAAACTGTGATACTTGAGGACCACGCTCTACTCAATCTAAGAGAGGCTGTGCTATTTTAATAACCAACAGAATTCCGTTTATGCTACTTTTTCTTGTCAGAGCAATAACGAAATTTTATTGGTTGTGAAGAGCATATGCACACAGCGTATTTTTAACGCCCTGACGCGCGTTTTACGAACGCGCGCTCAGGGCGCTGTAGATGACCAAAAAAGCAGATTGATCCATTTGTGTAGATTCAAAAGCGCTTGCAAAGTGCGTCTGCATCGCGTTTGTTTATGAATTGTTGGAGAATGGGGCGCGGGGGAGGGATACGGCTTTCGTAGATATTTCTGTATTATTATATAATACATAAGCGGGACAGCAGCGCGTCTGTATCGTACCGTACCCACGCTTTTCTATGGATACATACATTTGAAATTGTGCAAAGATTTACTTTCTACGTGTGATCTGCTTTAGCTTTAGCGCGTCGTCGGCACGTTAAAAATACGCCATGTGCACGCGGTTTTAAACACAGCCCAGTGTTCCTCAGTTTCAGTAGAGCATGGCCCTTAAAGTGAACAGCTTGTCTACATACCTCGTCATTGGGGATCACCGTGCCTGACTCCAGGTAGCTGATCAGCTTGGCTTCGCTGCTTAACTCCAAGCTCCTCTTCCTTGATATGTTCTCACGACTAGAAATCACAATGAAATGTAAATATGTCGCACAAACATGGACTAAATGGAGAAGCTTTTGTACGAATATAGGGTGAATATACTAGAGGCTCTGTGAGCTGTAAACCTTGCAAGTCACCCCGACCCGTTGAAGTTTATATAGGATAATTAACTTGTTCAGGCAAAAAAAGTTGCGTCTTAAGAAGGGTAACAAAAAAGTTTAACCCTTTCACCGGAAACGTCGGATTTTTCCGACGATGAATTTTCTTTCTGAAATTACAAGAAGACCTTGGATTCTTTTAGCCAAACCCAAAATGGGCACAAACATTTTTTAAATAGCTGAAATATGATATTTTCAAGTTTTCAACCCCCGCGTTTCCGCCATTTTGAAAAATTTCGTAAAAACTGAATCGACAAAAATTCTATACAATTTTCGAACCTTCTCACAAAATTTGATGAGAATCGGTTGAGAAATGCGACCTGTAGGCGAGAACAGCCGGACAGACATTTTTGGCTATTCTGGAAACTGAGACGCCTCACTCGCTTGGTCAATAAGGAGGTAAAGAATTTTGGGGAAGGAAGAGAGACATGAAAAGTACTCCTCGGACAAGAGCGCTGCTCTTAAATTTAAGAAGAAGAGATAGTATTATCTACGCGAAAGCATTTCCTTCGTGTGAGTGTGCAAGACTTGTGTCTGATTTTGCCTAAGGGCATCTATTATGGCTTACATTGTTAAACGACTCATCTATTGAAGAGATGGTATCAATGGCTTAATATGGCTTCCGATGCATAAGGGAGCTCAACATATTTAATGCCACTTGAGCTCACATGACCCAAAGCTTACGTCTGTAGGGCTAGCTTCTCAGCTGTACGGAAGATGTATTCTGTTTATGTCTACCTGTCGTGATGGGCATGAAGCCTTGCCCTGGGTATCATGACAGCCGGCGCCGGTGGGGGAGGCGGGTCATGCGCTGGTGGCTCTGACATCACACACTTCTTGCTAGATGATGTTTTCTGTGAAGATAACATTTTTCTTAATAGCTACTGATATAAATGAATGGCTGAGACTAGTTTGCAGACTTTTTTGTTCATGTCTTCCTGCAAAAATATGATTTTTTCAGGAAGATGCTGGCAGCTCCGATCCTTAAGAAGGAAAGAAGAGAATCATGAATTATCAGGACCATGTCATGATGCCTTTAAGATCAGGTCTTTTTTGTCTCGACTGCAGGAGCGCGTGCTCCTGCTGCTAGCAGCAGCCAGAGGATTTGGCATACACTCTCCATGCTGGTCGGACGGGTTCAAGAGGTCTCACTTAAAGTTCTGGTTTGATATTTTGAACAGCTTCTCAAGTTCTCCTTCTATTACCTTAGTTGGCATGTACGGTAGAGAAGCATTCTGCATGCTAGCTGTATCACCCGACTCGCCTCGCTCACTGATCAGTGCCCGGCGGTCTGCGCGTTGTTTGGATGGCATGGCTCCCTGCAACGTTAATACAAGTATTTATTTTTCTTTTTACCTAAGCTTATTCAATTTATAGACATTTTTTATGATTTAAGGACCCTTTTCACCAAAACCGCCACGTTGCTATGTGCCTGCGTTGCAGTGTCAAGCAACAATGAGCACTACAAAATGATAATATATTCCAATTTGGGTTGTCATTTTATGGAGTCGTCGGGGCAATGGCTACCTAGCACCAAGTTTATGCTTATTCCCTTGATCTCTTCATAATCTATGCGGCACATGGTTCATTCTAAACTTTTTTCTTTTCCCCAAAAGAGCTAATAAATTAAATTAGCAAACTAGGCATTCTCTGAATGCAGGCGACGATGGTCCTAGATTTAGGTCTAGGACGTTTGGAGCACGCTTCTACAGCTCAGATGGCAAGAATCACTGAGATTACAGCACTGGCTATCACGACGGTGATAATTTAAAAAAAAAGATGTAATATAATAGACTCACCTGGTGCAAACTAGGCATGCTCTGTATGCAGGCGACTATCGACCTTGGTTCAGGTCTAGGACGTTTGGAGCACGCCACGACAGCACAGATGGCAAGGATCACGGAGAGAACAGCGCCGGCCACCACCAGTGAGATGAGGACCACTGGAAATAAAATGTAGAGGGTAAGATAAGGTTAAAAAAAAAGCTGTGTTTTGTGAAACTAAGATCAAAATTTGTCTTGTATTGTCTCTATAATTCATGAATTGGCATTAAAATATCACAGTTTTTTAGGTATTGCAAAAGGAAAGTTACACCGTCATTAAACTGCAATATTAAAAAAAGAGGTCTTCAGACAGCTTAAAAGAGCCGACACCAGCTGTTTATAAGTACTCTTTTATTTATCAGCATAACAGTCCTCTAAAGACTTTAGGCCTCTTCGAATAAAGTGAGGATTTTAATAACCATGCTGGGCTGATGGGTTAGTTACCTATACCTCTCTTAGTCGTCTCTTACGACTCCCATAGGAGAGGAAAGAGGTGGTGATGCCAGCCACTACCACACGGCAATGTACTTTGACACTCACCTTTAAGGTTAATCTGACAGCTGCTTCCAGCATACCACTGGAAGCACTCGCACAGCACCCGTCGGTCATCTCGGGAGTAGCACGCACCGTGGTAGTTGCAGCGTTCGCAGCCCACTGGTTCAGCTGAAAATGTAAAAAATGTACAATTATATGTTTTTTCCTACGATTAAAAGAAAAGAAAGACGCTTACACTACACTGCTGCTACCACACTAGCTGCTTCTCCTCAAAATAACAGGACCCAAACGATAATCAGGGAAATCTTAAATACCTACGCGATCGTTCTGGAATAAATCACGAGACCAAATTGCGGTGTAGCTAAGTATGGATTGAGTATTTGTCATTTGTTCATCTAGTCAAATTAGAGGTTCATTTAAGGCTATGTCTGGTTATGTCATTTACATTCCTGTTCTTTCTCAACATTATTTCAATAATGGACGTATTTTATACATTTCCTCGTCTAAATCTAAGGGAAGATTATAGTTATTACCGGAACAGATCCTGCCAGGATACAGAGTATTGACACTAAGGTCAGCAAAGCCTTCAAGACAACTGCAAGTGTATGTGCCGCGGAGGTTGAAGCATTGAGCGTGCTCAGAGCAGTCGTGGAACTGACCGCTGGTGCACTCGTCGAAATCTGAAGAGAAGATTAAGAGTTTAAAAGAAGCAATTGCATATTAGCGTGGTTTAGGTTGAATCCTTACCTGTTCTACATCGAAGCTGTTGTGCTTTCTGAATGTTTTTTTCTTTTCTAATGATCATATGCTAATTAATTACCAATGGATGACGAAAGTGAAAAAGAAAAACCAGGTACCGGAGATTTAGCTGTGTTATAATAGACCTTCCACCTGTCTGACTTTGTTAACGTAATCGCCCTTGCGTAAGGAAAATTCTCTAGGAAAATGAGGAGTGGCCATACTTCGGGAACTTCAACGTATGTGTCAAATGTAACGTGTGCAGGGCGACTTTTAGAGATCTTTGATAAATTAGGGCCTAATCATCATATCAGCCGCAAAATTCTCCAAAAGCTTTCCATAATGACCAATCTAATCAAAAAAGTGAAATAAAACCGCAAAACGGTACGGTACTTACCGCTGACATCCAGTTTATCCATGAGCTCGTCCGCAGCGTGGACGTCAGTGCCTCCGAGACTGTAGTTATTGTTTCTCAGGTACTTCTCTATTACCTCCTTTAGCCGGCTTTCGTGAGCGTTGTCTGATAACTGGAAAGAAACATACATTACATTTAAAATATTTGATTATAGTGTCCTAATTTCTATACATTTGTAGTACAGATCTGTCTTGAGCTGAACTTTTTACCTATGTTTTCTTAGAAAAAACACATTTTTTTTATGATTCCATATGAATTTCAAGTAAATCTTTTTTGTTTAAACGAAAAAGTGAAAAAATATGCCTGTATAAAATTTTCTAGCCAATATATACATATAGTGCCAGCCTTCTGGGCACGTTGCCGCAGGGTAAAGAATTACCGGGCCTTTTTTATTTGTTAATATTAGTAAGTAGTGAGTAGTATTTTAATTTTATTTTTAAGAAAATTTAGTATGTATATATATGTTTTTGTTTTAATAAATTTTAACCGTCAACAAATTCTTACTGCCTTATTAAATTAATTTGGTAAACAAGAACAATAAAACCAATATTAGAGTACTTTGAGCTGATTTTTGACCGTTTTCAAACATCAATTCTGAAATTCCGGCGAATATACTGTCCAAAAACACACCTGAACATAAAAGTCGTTCATCACACCCTGGAAATCATTGCCCTGGTCGTCCTTCATCTGCACGGGCGAGAAGCCAGTGATGTGCACCCCATGGAATACGTCCCGGAGATCCGATTGCATGACCATCCGGTTGATGCCCTCGTGGGTAGCCACTGCTAAGGCATGGTACTCCTTGCTGGAATTGTCGGAAAGACGCTCGTGGAATTGCAGACGCTCGTTACCTTGGGAACCGAGAGCTAGCTTGACTGAATAGGTGTAGGTCGCTGAAAATTAAGAAAAAGTATTGTTGCAGCTTGTAGTCATAAATATAAAACAGCATACTTAGTGGGGATGATGCAGTTCAAATGATAATAATTGAAAGAACCGTTATGAATAAATCAATACTAACTCTTCTAAAGGAATCAACAAAAGCTGTGAGATTTTTGTAGTATGACAACGCTACTTATCCTACTTATCTACGTGATCGGTTTTTCTTTGCTCGTCCGTCAAATGTGCTCTGTAGATCCCACCTTAGAACCTTACTTAGAATCCCTGACTATACTTCTGCATGCTATTTCTACTCTTCTCTGCTCAAGCGGTGAAATTATGGAACTGACTACCACACACTATACGAGACTCCAAATCATTCTCTGTTTTTAGGAAGCGAGTAAAAGAGTATTATCTCTCCTTAACGTAGTAAATGGTATATTTGTATATATATATTTATTCTTATTATTTAAAGGTAATTTTATATACTTACATTTATAGTTAGGTATATTTTAGTTTATTTATATATTATGTTTTATACAATATGCATGTTTATGTTTAAACTTTTAGATAAGTACATATATGTATTTGTATCTAACTTTAGTCTATTTTGTACACGCCTACTACTACCTGTTTTCTTGTCTTATCCTCTCCTGGGTCTGCTGGAAGAGATTTCTTATGAAATAAGCAGTACCTATGTACTCAATGTTCTTACTTTGTTTGTTTCTATGTTTGTATTTTGTGTATATGAATTTTTTAAATAAACAAATATGATAGATCAGTGGGAAAAATTAATATATTTCTGCTGAAAAGGAAAAAGTTAACACATTCCATATAAGACTAATTTATTTCTATGTAGGTATTTTCTTAACTTTCCATCAGTAAAATTTACATAATACTTACGTTTGCATGGTCGATCGGGGAACATTCTAGCAAAACCAGGCCTGCATACGCACTTCATCAAGCCGTCGATTCTCTGACATCTCTCGTTCCTAGATGCTTTACAATCTGGCTGACATTCCTTGCCGTATGTTACACCTAAATAAAATAAAAACAAGTTTAAAAACCAATGCATCAATAATTTAGTCTTAAAAATAAAGGATTGTATTTATTTTACTCACCTGGGTTCACTACATTAGTTGTCTCCAAAAATGGCGTTCCAGCAAGAAGAATTTCTCCAAACAATACTTGTGAAACTCCATTACTGTTAACTTGTTCATTTCTAGTAACTCCGTCGTAATCACCAGTCTCTATGTCTCCGTTAACAGGCGGTGCTGGACCACCGTTCTGTGACTTGTTCATTACTACAAAGAATGTTTCATTATCACCTTCTCCTTCAGGTTCTACCTTTTGAATACTTGGCTTGGCA
Organism: Acrobasis suavella; assembly: GCA_943193695.1. Classification (NCBI taxonomy): domain Eukaryota; kingdom Metazoa; phylum Arthropoda; class Insecta; order Lepidoptera; family Pyralidae; genus Acrobasis; species Acrobasis suavella. The sequence continues at coordinate 9,065,611 of OW971952.1, read as the reverse complement.
TCTTGGTCTTTAATTATGAAATTCTCGTTTTCTTCCGAAGACATAGAAATATCATCAAGAGGCACTTTAGTATTTGGAGTCACTTCTTTGACAGGCGTAGGCTCGACTGGTACAGGTATATGTTTGGTTACTGTCTCGATTATAGTTGTTGGCTGAACTTGAGTTTGTACTTCTGTTATGACATCAACTATTGTAGATGTGTGAGTGTTAGTAAGAACTAAAGTCTGAGTAACAGCACCTTCAGATAAACTGACAAGACTAGTCTTAGTGTGCGTCACAGTCAACGTATGAGTTAAGTTAACGTAGCCTATACTTGAAACTGTCTTTGGTGGTTCCGACAAAGTTTTAGTGAGAGTGATCACTGTGGTCTTGAATTCAGTTTTGGTTGGTATTACTTCATCTGAAATTTTAACTTCGTTACCAGAATGATGAGTAGGTCTGACACTCGGTATATCATTCAGAATAGGGGTAGCTACACTAGCTTGAGCCTGCAGAGACACATCTGATAAGTCATTAAGTTCCTTTCGTGAGGTAGTAGGTATAAAATGATTTTTCATAACTTCTGTTGGCCTTATTAATTCATCATCAATCGATGATTCAGAGCTTTCTATAATACTTGAAGAGATAGTGGCATGTCTCGTTGGTATTGGTCTGACTATCTTTCTCGTTGAAGTATGTCTGGTTGGATATAAAATTTCCGGTCTAGTTAATGTTCTTGTCGGCCTTATTATACCCGTAGGCTTTAAAGGTATATTAGGCTTATATTTAGTAGAAGTTGATTTTTTATCGTCATGACGAACTGGATATGGCTTTCTAGGCCTATTCTTAAAGCCCTGAGGTCCTCTTATTTTTTCGGTTGATGCTTCTTCTTGGCTTGATTCGTTAGGAAGAGAGTCATTCAAATTGTCTTCAGTACTAGAAACTTGAAGTGGTGTAGTGGATTCAGTGCTGGACTCCTTTGAAGATGACATTTTGTCTTCAGTGATTGGTCTTTCTGAACTTATATCTACGTTACGCTCAGATGAGGATTGTTCGATTTCGTATGAATATGAACTATTGTCTATAGATCCATCTTCAAATGAGTTTGGAATTTTAGATGTGGCTGGTGTATCAGGGAATTGTATGGGAGTTGGTCCGAAATTAAAACTAGACGAGAATTCTACCCCCGATGATGTTAGCCAACCTGAAGAAATTGGAGTGGGGAATACTAAGTTGGGTACAGATGGCACGGAAAGAGTTGGCGACTGTAATGCAGTCACTGGATCAACAACCCTCGATGGAATCTCTCTTGGAGGTTCTCTTGGCGGAGGCAACAATTGTGAAGATGGTTGATCATTAAATGTGGGACGCCGTATGTTATTAATATCAAATGCAGGTCTATACGTTGATACTTCATCCCTGTTTGCTGGTTTTCTGAGTGGTTTTTGGGTAGGTATTCTAGGCGGCAGAGTTCTGCGAGGTTTGTTTATATAAGGAGGTATCGTTTTTATTGGTGGTACTGGACGAGGAGTTGACGGTATTCGGGACGGTATTCTAATTGCTGGAGGCGTCCTTGGAGGTGGAGGGCTCATACCCATTATCATTTCATCATTAGTGGAAGGTCTAAAACTGTAGTCCATAGTCGGCGGTGGCGGTGACAAATCAATTATCTCACTTGAGGATCTATTCAATTCTAAATTATCAGGTACTGTAAACGTTGGTAAAGTTACTTTATCGTGAGGTTTCTCAATGATTAATGGTTTCTTGTCTTTAATATGAACAGTAGATGTTATGATATTTGAGTCATTTACTGGATGGGAATTATTTGGACGTACAAATACAGGTCTAGGTGGTTTTTTGTACTTAACATCTGGTTGAGTAGAACGGTATGGAACTTTTTGCGTAGATGGTCTTTTAGTCGACGTTGAAGGATTCATTTCTTCACCTAGATTTAAATCTAAATTGTCCTCATAAGATACATTCGTTGCGTTTTCCATGAGTTGATTTATTTGCCAGTGTGGCTGTTGCAGCTGGTGATCTAATGAAGTCATAGCATTAATTGTAAAAGGTCTCGGTTTCAGATGCGAATCATTTTCGTAAATTGGTTTAATGGTATTCGATTGGAAACTTGTATTTGTTTTATTCCTGAATGGCTTTTCAGTTTGTGTTCCCGGATCAAAATCAAATACTTTTTCATCTTTTTCTTTATGAGGATATGTTGGTACTTCAAAAACTTCATCTTGAAGTAGAGTTAAGCCTGGAGTAGATTTTTTGTTTTCATCTACCTCATGTGAGGAACTAACAACTGGAACTTTCATTGACTCTGAACTTAATTCTCCGTCGATTTCTCCAGGGTTATCTATCTCTTCCTCGCCATCATAAATTTCTTCAGAATTTTCATACACTGGCTTTCTCTTTACAGTGGTCGTCTTAACTTTTACTGTTGTTGTTTCATCACTATTATCTCTTATAGGAATATCATAAGCGGGTTGTCTCATATTACCAAAGTTATGTGGTATGTATTTAGGACTGCTATACTGTGTTTGTGATGGAGTAACTTTAAACACCGGTGGTTCAGTGCTGTGTTTTGTAAATGGTTTACCGACGTTTAAATTTGAAACGACATTGGGAGGACTATTTTGCGTCCAAAATCCTGTTGGAGGTTTTCCTACACTAGTAATTTTCTGTCCAAATTCCGGAAGATTGTCAGAATTGTAATCATTTGTCAGTGGAATTACTTTCCTCGTAGTAGAATCTACTTTAATATTGTGCAAGTTATTTTCATTTATTATCGCACTTGAATACCATCCATGAGAATTTGTTGGAATATTCGGTATAAGTTTAGCTGGTCGTTTTTGTTCTGTAGTTTTGCTATCTTCTTGATACTCAGTTAAGGGCTTTACGTTGTCATAATTGTGAGATGTAGTGCTATGCTCACTGATCATTGGGAAATTAGCATGGCTATTAACTGATGATGTTATAGTCGGCCGCTCCTCTTTTTGCATCGGTTGTCCGTTGTAATTTTTGTTATAATATTCAATATGCAAATTGCTAGTTTGTTGCGGTTTAGTCTCATATGAATCTGGTTTTTCTACCGTACTTTTATTCCATCTATTATCTCCAGTAACGGTGACCTCTACAGGTCTATGTGGACGTTCGTCGTAAATAATAGACGGGCTCTTATTTCCTTGTAAATTGTAACTTTCAAAAGGTGATGGCCCATCATCCACAGTAATAGCAAAGTTCGTTCCAATAGGGATATTTGCATTTAAAGCTTCATTATTGTTTGATGAACTAACATCAACCGGCACACTTGTCCCTATTACTTGACCATCGCCAACATTACTTGCTACGTTGGTAGCAGTATTTAAAGTTACTGTGTAAGTATTTTCTTTGTCATTGACATTATGAGTTGCAATTGATTTGTTGGACATAGAAGGTGTTGATACAACGGAGAAGGAGCCATGAACTTGTCCTGCATTTGTATCTGGGGTCTTATTAATTTGAATATTTGTACTCGATGGTTTATTTAAATAAGAGTTGTATGTTGGTGATGAAGGGGGTATGTGAAGAGTATACGTTGGAGTAGATTTACTATTAGGTGCTTGAGCTGCAAAGTATATCTCAGAAGTGACTTTTGGAGGCTGCTGCTGTGGAGGTGGCGGATGAGGAATAGGGTGTTGGATATTTAAAAATACTTTCATATCTTGAACTGGTTTTGTATGAACAATTGGTTTCTGACTATATGGCTTATTTTTGTCGTATTGGTTTTCTTGGTTAAATATCATTTTAGGCGGAGGAGGAGGCACAGCTAAATAATTTTCATATTCTTTGTCAATTACTTCTTTTACATCCTTGTTCTTTTCACCTCGTATTTTATTATACTTTTCAAATTCTCCATTGTTTGGTTTGTAAACATCTGGATCGTAAGATGTTATTTGTGGACCAAATTGGACATGTGTTTCCTGATTGCTTGTTGGGGGAGGTAATTTGTTGAAATCCACTGGACGTTTTAAATCCTTCCATTTTGATTTTAAGTCATTTCTGAATGGTTGATCTTTGTGAGACGGATTGATATTTGGTTTATATAAATCAATAGGTGGATGAATATGAGTATTTGCAGCAAATTGCTTGTTACTATTTGGAGCAACATTGTGAACATGTGTCATCTGAGGAGCATCTATGCTGAAACTACCAAAGTAGCCTGGTTCTGGATATGGTAGTGGATCATCAACATAATCGCCAGTTTTATGAGGTTCTGATGACCCTGCAAAAACTAATGCTGTAGAACTTCCATGAGGTATTAAGACATTTGCTACTCTAGATGGTTGAATGTCTACCAAAAATGGTTTACCCGAATCCGTGTTACCAGATATAGTATATTCAGCATCGGTTCTAACATGTGTGTTAATTATTTCCGAAGAACTAGCACTGTTATCCAATACTTCGGGATCTTTGTTCCCTTCTCGAAGCGGTGAAAAGTCTACATGTTGTTTAAGTGGCCCATTATTACCAGGCCTTGCTAGTGAAGGTATGTAGTCCAAAAATGCTGGTCTCCCATGGTTACCTAGTATAACATTCGTTGTTTTTATATGTTCAGATTTCATTACAGTATCTGATGGGCGAGGAATCGCAGATGGCACTCGGTGTGGTACTTTGTTTGGTGAGCCATAATTTTGATGACTAAAGTAAGTGAAGTTAGCAGGCCTGCTAGGTCTAGGCAGTGGTTTGGGCTTTGGTTTAGGTAATTCTGGAGGTCTTAAATCATAGGAATCGTCGACTTTGGTAGATAACATTGGTTGATCGCCTAAAGGCTTTTCTTCGACTACATATTCCTCGTTACCAGCAACGAAACTGTCAATAGGAGGTGGGTTAACTGGGTTATGTAATTTTATTCCACTTGCAGCCAAGGTTAATGGACCGCCCACGGCTGGCTTTCCAACTATCACATCGGAATTAGCCGTAATTATTTCACCGGGGCTAATAGGTATACCACCATTTACAAGTGGGCTTTCATGGACAAATTTAGGTAGAACTATGTGTGACTTTGGTTGTTTATGTTCTGCAGCCCACGCTAAGTTCTGATGTAATGTTGCGTTTGTAAATATTGTTTGAGATTCGGATGTCTCCATTTCATCAACAGGTATATAGATTGGGAAATTACTCTTTTTGAAGTCAATATCAGCATCGATTCTTTTGTTCATGTTATAGGCAGTTAATTTTTCTACTGGTTTTACAGTAGTTGTTGTCGTGGTTTTATTTTCTTGCCTTTTAATGAAACCTCCAGTCATTTTTTCAATCACCGGCGCTAATTGCGATAGGCCTTTTATTCCTAAAGATCCAAGTTTTAATAAATCTGCTACAACAAACTTATTTTTGTTTGGTTTTGTAATTTTTTCTGGTTTGTTCTTTTCTGGGATCTTATTCGAAATTTTATTAATCTTAGTAGGAATAGGTGCTTGTTCATTGGTTAATAATTCACTTTCTTCAACTGAACCTGGGTCTTTTTCTTCTGAATAGTCGTTTATCACTTCAGTATATTTTTCAACTATACGGTCAGTTGGGGCTAGATGTGAGGACGTTTCAAATTCATATGGACCATATTTTGTCTTCTTATCAATAGAGTCTTTATTTGTTGGTCGCATGTCTATTTTTCCGCCACCATATTTTGATGTTTTTAATCCATACTTTGAAGCTGCCGACATTGAAGCATCAATATGTGTATACTTTGTTTTCAATCCTTCAGTTTTTATATTTGAACATGAACACGATGTTGTGCATGAAACATGCCCTAATTCGGAGGGCTGAATCATGTCAAAATTCTCTTGTTCTTGACTATCTATCCTTTTGTCAATTTTCGGAAAGTTGCTTACATACATGTGACTGGGCGTCGAAGGTTGGATTGTCTTCACTTCCATGTATTTTGTCTGAAACATTTTAATTGAAAGTAAGAAAATAAATAGTGTTAAATAACTTGTTGTAAACATAGAAAACATTCAAAGGTATTTTAGTGAGTGGTGTAATGTGTTCAGTGTTAGAAGGAGACAAGCAGATATTAAAAAACTGTACATAGCCCTTGAGTAATTTATGCTTTCGAGGATTTCTGGAAGTTTTCGAAGGGTCACCCAGTCGGATCAAACCAGGATGGTTCACAAGGGTCCCAAATCTTACTTTAGTCGGCTTTATGTCTGCCATCAAGTCTGATGCGTACAAATTCGTCAACGACTCTGTAGTGACGACTGACACTATAGTCTCAAAAGTAGATATAGCGCTTCTTTTGTTCTGGACTACTGTTGTGAGATATGTGTATGTAGTCATGCAAGTCTTGATAATGTAATTGTGTTGCATGAGCTGGTGGAGGGGGAACAGTGCGCTCATGTGCTGGTGGTTTACGACTGTGGCTACGGCTGATGATAGAAGTGATTGTTTGGGTGGTGAAGAGCTGGCGTGATCGTGCGACGGTTTCAGTGAAGTGACGTGCATAAACTTTAGTTTGCGCTGAGGAAACAAAATAATGAATGAAATGATGATATGATACTTAAATTTAAAATTATTTAAGAGTGGCAATCTGTTGTAATTTAAAGGGAAGTCTTTTTGGAAAACGACATCATTATGTAAACGAACTTTGTAGATCATAGATTTTTATGTCATTTAGCGTATCTGTATGTAATATAAACAGCTGGTAACGATGTTTAATAATGAATGATAAAAGCGTGTTGCTATCGTGATGATTCAAAAAGAAATTCCCACGTCAATGTACTCGATATTAGACTTTACAATGATAGTAATGAGTGTTGCAATTCAAGCTAACAACTGTCTGTACATTTAGTTCTGTACAAAGCTTTTTCTTTTTTTTCCTCATATTTTTCGATTCGCGTAGCTCTAAAAATTGTTCAGTAAGAACAAAAAATATCCTTTATGTTTATTGGTAAATCCAGTATTAATTGTTGTAACTTGTTGTTAAAATGATAGTTTATATCCTTCTCACATAGTGGTCATTGTCTTAGAAATTGACTTAGAAACACAATTTACCTGGTCATTCTTCCCGTCAGAACTTTTGTCTTTTACCAGAACCTCTACTCCGTTGGACATGATCCTCGTGGCCAGGTTCTTCAGCTTCCTGTCGTCTTCTTCATTGGCGGGTTTCTCCACGAGTTCCATGTCTCGGCCTGGCCGCCATGGCGAGTTGTCGTATACTATCCCATTTGTGTTGAACGCTGGAATTTACGATTTAAATTATTGAGTTTTTAATTGAAAAAATAAATATGTTGTCTAATTAACTGTCTATTTTTAACTTTACGAATATTTGAGTTTATAAACTACGGAAGAAGTTAATTGATATCAATTCAATTTAAATGGATATAAATGTATCAAATGTACAGCTATTTATTTACATTTCTAAAGTTGATAATTTTTTATTCGTAAACAGGTTATTATAGTTTATTTTTAGTTATCATTTATATTTATTTATAATTTAATTAAAATTTTGTACCATTCAGTTATGTACATAATGCGTTTAGTTAATGGCTTAATGTTTGTTTATTTTTTTTAGCTTATCGAAAGCAAAAAATTAATCTTAAATATCCCATGACCTTCTAGAACGAAATGCTCACCTGCAGAGCTCTACAGTCTAATCTACAATAAATTGCTTACCTTCAGGCTCGGCTCTACACTACGAATAGATAAAAATACACACATACATATAGAAAATTTTAATTATGTACATCCACAGTTGTATCTGTAACATTGTGCAAAACGGTTAACTACATTTGGTTAGTATTTTAACAGGTTAGTGTAGCGTAATCTTAAAAATAACTACCTAGTTTTTTTTTTGTGAAAATCATATTTTGTTATCAAAATATTTGAAATGGTCATTTTCCAGTTTTTGTCGCTAACTAATTAACGCTCCTTTTTTTTACTTCCTAAATAAAAAAAAAACTATTGACAATACACTTGTTTTGTTCTCCGCCTAATTAACGCGTCGCTTTTTTTTAAAGTAAAAAGAAAGAAACGACCCGTTTTAGGCACAGATAAAAACTGGAGAATGACTGAAAAATAAATAATTTAAAAAAATTACGCCACATTTAGTAGAGCTGAAAATAACATCATAAACCTATCATATGACGTGGAAATGCTGTCCGCCTTTTGGCCACGTTGTCGAGGAATCATTTTTCGTTTGAACTAAGCACACATTTTTTAAATATATAATTTGTTTTTGCTTTTGTGTAATCTCTATAATACATTTGTTTAGATATTTAAAATAATATAAATAACGTTGACATGTCTTTCTATTGAAATCACTTTATAAATCAATACTTTTGCAAATTACAAAAAAATATATGTAATTTACAATTTATAAAATAAATAATATGTAATTTGCAAAGGTATTGATTTATAAAGACAATTTTATCAATAAAAAGACATGTCAACATTGTTTACATTTTTTAAATACCTACCCAAATTGACTATATTAATAAATATATTATATAATAGATTATACATATTTCATTTAATAATTAAGAATATCAAAATCATTAATAGAAAAGATTTATTTGTTTATTTGTTTGTTTGTAATGAATAAACTTAAAACGATTGTGCGATTTTAAAACGTCTTATGTGAAATTTTAAAAATACTATGTATTATGTATATATAAACTACGTTATTAGTGAGTAACCAGGCCATAATACAATGTCCTTTATAATTAGGTACAAATATTTTAAACGGTGATTCAGTCCATCACTTTGAACAACTTTTCCCGACAAATTCGTTTTGAAATATGAAAAAAAAAATTTCCGTATTAACGATATCACGTGACTACTTCGATTTGTATGAGAACTTAATATTTTCTTTTCGTATTTCGATATAAATTGATTAGGAAAAGTAGTTCAAAATGATGGAATTAATCACCCCTTAAAATATTAATCTTTCATTAAAAAGGAAATTGTATATTATCTTTCAGAACGCGGACAACGCCGCAGAAAAGAGCAATTCCCCTTTTCATATACAACTTGGAAGGCATACCTGTAATTAAACCACGGGCTATACTACATGTCTATAGTATAATGAAAGTAAAATAACAGGCAAAGGTTAAAAAAAATCAGCAGTTCCATACAAAAGTGCGGCCGCCCGGGCAATTTGTATGGGCATGTCGAAAATTCTTTTTTGTTTTTGATTATTATTTTATTATCATTATGCTATAGTGATCTATTATAGCCCGTGGTTCTATTAATTACGGGTACGTCCCTTTTACGTTGTAGTTTTTTAAACCTAAAACCGACTTCATCCTCAAACTTTACAACCATTTAAGATACAAGTTTTCAAAACTAAAAATCGACTTCACCCCCTAACTACTCAACCGATAACCTGGAAACCTGGAACCTGGAAAGTATACTCTTTCAAATAAAAAAAGATTTTTTTTTAAATCGGTCCAGGCGTCTTTGAATAATCGGTGAACATACATAAAAAAAAGGATCGCAACGAATTGATAACCCTCTTTTTTCCCTTTTTTGGAAGTCGGTTAAAAATTGCTATGGGACCACCTGACAAGAATGCCCTATTAAACAAAAATAATAATTCCAAATCGGTTCGGGCGTCTTCGAGTAATCGGTTAACACACATAAAAAAAAAACATAAAAGATTCCGACGAATTGAAAACCTCATCCTTTTTTAAAGTCGGTTAAAATGGACTGAATGTTCCAAAGAAGTCTTACTTTTGTACTTACAGCATGCATTAATTATTTTAAATGAATTTAATGTTACATTGGATGTTTTGCCAAAAAAATATGTATTTTTAGATGATTACGTTCTTTACTTAAATGATAGAAGTAAGAAAGGGACCAAAACATATTTTTTATGCTCAGGTGAAGCGTAACAAATACCAGTTTATTGATATATTTTATGATGTCATTTTCATTTTCTTGCAAATATATTAAGTTTATATACAAAACTTGCAATAATGTTATTTCATCGACGTTACTAGAGTAAGGTTATTTTCTTAATATATCTACTTAATTATTTTTACAATACTGGTTATTATATTATCTCGAAATTCGATGTATGTTCTCTTTCATTCAGAATATTTTCGTTTTTAATACAAAATAGTGTAAATGACGTGATATACGTGCCTTCCGTGCTTCGGAAGGCACGTATAAGCCGTTGGTCCCGGCTGTCATCATTATATGGCAGTCGTCAAGCTATGTCAGATGCCTTTAGGCAGCCTGAAAAATCTGACTCCAGTGTTGGTCACTTACATACACGAAAAAAAAACAAACAAACAGTGTAAATGACAAAAGTTTTAATGCGATAATATAATCAAAAATTTGAAAAAAATAAATAAATAGATTGTTTAATAAAAGCCCATCCCATCAAAATTAATATTATAATCGCGAAAGTGAGTTTCATATTTGTTTGTTACCTCTTTACGCTTCAACCACTAAACTGATTTAGATAAAATTTGGTATAAATATAGTTTCAGACCCAGGGAAGGAAAGAGGATAGTTTTTATCCCGGACTCCGCGGGCACAGCTAGTATTTTATAAATTAAGTAATTATTACAAAAACAAAAACTCGACTGATTTTAATTTTTTTGTTTTTATATACACAATGCCACTCCTACAGTAAATACAAATCTAACGACACCTATCAAGCCTAAACTCCATCGAACAGCAGAGCGTTTCAAACAATTATACATACAACATGCATGCATGCATAAACATACATACATACATACTTACTCTCGAAAAATATAACTCTCCTTCTGACGCAGTCGGGTTAAAAAACGAAGATATATTCATTCCCTTGGCTGGGTAAAAAATATTTTGAATGTAGAACATACAAGCGATAAAGGTAAGGTTTTAACACTACAAAAAAAGGTAGAACTCACCATCGGGGTTTGGAGGCGCAGGATAGAGACCATCCGAGAGGAGGAGTCTCCAGGGGCTGGGTCCAGTCATCAGTCAGCTGTCAGGGTCTCCATGTCAAGTCTTGTCGGTTTTAACCGACGTGAATGTGGGGTGAATTCAAGTTTTAAGTGTGTCATCATCCTCACGTATTTCCGGTTGCATCCTCAGCAGTAACGCTTCAGAGCCCGGGGACCGCTACCTAATCTAGATGGTTTGACGAGGTTACTGGTTTTACACAGAGCGACTGCTGTCTGACCTCCACAACCCAAAGGGTAGACCAGAACCAGTCCTTGGATAAGTTTGTGAAAACTTTAAGTGTGTACATAATGTTAATGTACGATCGACACATGGTATATATTACTTAGGTAGATTAAGAAGGTTTATTTGTTTGTTTTCGTGTGTGTAAGTGGCCAATAATGGTATCAGATGTTTCAAGCTGCTAAACGACATCTGACATAGCTTGACGAAGGCCATACACTGATAATAATCGAGACGGGCTTGAGAAATTTGAAAAGGTTGTTCAACTCGTCAATAATGAATAAGTTTTCCAATGGGAGAAAGTACTAGGAGGCAATAGACTTCATCATACTAGGAAGTCCACTGCTGGACATAGGCCTCTTCCATGTATTTCCAAAACAACCTAACGCATGCGGACTGCGTCTATTGTTTTCCTGCAACCTTATTCCGATCGTCTGACCACCTGTAGGTGTCCTACGCTGCGCTTGCCGGGAGGTGGCCGCCATTCGAGAACCTTTCTGCCCCATCGGCGATCGGATCTTCGCGCTATGTCTTCCGCCATGTCAGTTGTCAAGAAAGGGTCCTATACGAAAGCTTGTTTATATTAACAGAGTTGCGTCTATGAAATCTATCAAGTAAGAGTACATAAATTTATATTCTGTTACTGTGTGTCTGTCAGTGGCATCATCTAGCTGCCAAGAGAATAATAAATTTTCCTTTTATAATACACTAATATTACAAAGGCGAAACTTTGTGAGTGTGTATGTTTGTTACTTCTTCACGCACAAACGGCTGGACCAATTTTGATAAAATTTGATATGCAGGAAGTTGACACCCTGGCTAACACATAGGCTACTTTTTCCGCTGGTAACAATGAAATTTTCCCCTTGTAAGTAAAAATACCCCAAAATATTGGACATTCTATATAAATGGACAATCAGTATGAAGAGAAGGTAAATTAAAAATATTCTGAGCTCCTAATATTTTTAGCAAAATATTGTCTAATAAAAGCTTGAATGCGTAATTTTAACACTAGTTCGATAAAGTATGTAAGGATGTCATGAGCAAAGAAATAAACATATAATTTTCAATTATATTTATTGTTTTAACATTTTAAGTCGTATTTGCAATGTACAGTCGCAAGCTGAGGAAACGAGTATTACGAAAGATACAGTTAAACTATAAGTTTAGGCAGTGAGTACATTAGTTACCTTAAGACGTGGTACCCAAATACCTGGTAACATAGGGGAAACACATTTTTGGTGAACTTAAATCTGAAATTCCACCAAAGTTGAGCTAACAGGTGAGCGATGAACGAGAAAAAATATTTTGATTGCATTTAAAATCAATGAGTTTTCATCCAGTCACATGAGTAGAGCTTTTAAAAGAAATATTATGAATTGATTTGATATTATTAATAATGTTGATATTTATACATGATAATATTAATTAACATGAAACTTAACAGGTACTTATGTAAGAAATATACATTTGTAATTTTAATAGTCGCGTTTTAAAGGATGCTACAATTAAAAAGTAACGCGAGATACAAACATTATTAACAAGCACCACGAACATCAGTGTGTCGCGTAGTGGCTTCGTGTAGGCGCGTCACATTCGCCTTGATGAAGACCTCCAGATGAGGTCGAAACATGTCGGCCAGCAGCTGACTCTCTACGTGGGTAACCCGTGCTTGTTAATAATGATGTTTAATGTCTACGATTCATTACGATTTATTAATTTGCCATAATGCATGTTAGTTAAAACATGATCAATGATCATACTATCATTCGTAATGACTTACTATTTAATTTGACCAGAAGAAACTTGATATTTCTCTCGTTCATCGCTAGCACAGCTTCGTTGGAAGACCATCCTAAAGACAGGTTAAAACTAGTCAAGTACAAATAATATAATCATCATCATATCAACCACAGGAAGTCCACTGCTGGACATAGAGTATAAAAGAGTATTTCGTTCTTAACACTATTATTACATCTATAAGGCACTATTCATAGTTAACTTACTATGATACAATAGTAATAAATAACTACTATTACTTTATACACCTAACCATTTGTATGTCACTTCACGATACCTCGTCCAGTGAATTTCTTTGTATTGTATCTCTTATTGAAGAAGGACTTGCTAATTTCACGACGTAAGTCGGTGACGCATCATACCTTATGTGTTTACTCAACTCTCCTACAATGCTTTCTAAACTTTGCGTTTCTACTTGACTTTCGACTGATTTGTCTAAATATTTCCCTGAGTCAGCCACCACATTCTCAACCTCAGTCTGTGAGCCTACAAGCTCATCCACTGATGGCAGAATAGATGGCTGAACCTTAACGTTATCATAGTAAATTGCCTCACGTTTCCTAACTGTCTGCGTGTCATCGGTAACCACAGTCGATAATACTGTACTGAATTCGCCTGGATACCTACCAGATACATACAAAGTAACTACACTTGTCATTTTAGGAGGAGCTGGTTTTGGAGCCTTAGGCCTATTCTTTATTCCTCGACGAGGCGGAGGTGGTGGAAGCGAATCTTCTTCACTATCAATTGGAGCATCGTCTACTACTTCTTCGTTACTGTTGAAATCTGATAAGATATTAGGTTTAGGACTATTACTGTAGATATCATTATTCAGATTGAGATTATTATTTTGAAGCAAATTGTTTTGTAGCAAATCATTTTGTGCTAAACCTAATAAAGGATTAGCTGTCTGCAAAGATAAATGCTGCTGTTGCTGTTGTTGCTGCTGAAGAAGAAGAGGAAGTAATAAAGAGTTTATTTGAGGAGCCTGTGCTACAGCAGTTGGTGTCGTCACGATCGTATCAGTTACAAATTCAGTAGCAGTCACAACGCTAGTAGTTGGATCAACAATAGTTGTTAAAATTGCTTTGCCTTTGAAGGTAATAGGTAAAACTGTCTCTCTAGCATCAGTGACAGTAGTGACATAAGTAGTAGTTCTAGTTTTGTACTCTGTTACTGGCGTCTGCGCTTGCTGCGGTAACAAAGCCTGTCCTTGTAACGCCAGGAGAGGGTTGATCGCAGGCTGCTGATTACCAAGAAGGAGTTGAGATAATAGCAGGTTAGCTAAAGGCACGTTAGAGTTGATTTCAGGGGCTATGGTTTGAGTTACAGCTTCTACGTTATAAACAGTGCTTGGTAATATATGAGAGTAAGATGTTCTACGGCCTCTGATTGTTGTGGGAGTAAAAACAATAGTCGAAGTTGGAGTTTCGTGAATTAGGTACCTAATTACTTTTGTAGCACCATTGTCACCTAGTTCCGTAGCTTCTTGAGCAAGTACCAATTGTTGATTACCCAATGGTCCAACTGAAGCTGTGACTTGATTTCTTAACAAAATTTCGACACTAGGTGTGGCTGAAAGAACACTCTTGTACTCTGTTATTTTCCCGTTTACTACAGGTATCGTGACTTCAGTCGGTATGTGATGCGTAATAGTAATTTTCCCATCATTTAGAGCTAAATTGTGTAGGAATCTTTCGCCACTGGTGTTTTCGTACGAACCTCTCTGTCTGCTTGATGCTCTACTGGTAGTTGTACGTTGTCGTGACTTATTTGTGGTTCGAGATGAGGTCGTACGTGTCCTGTCAGATTGTGATCTACTGTTTGTTAGCCTTGGAGCCTTTGGACGTGAAGAATATGTGGTAGTTCTTGAAGTATTTCTAGATTTTCCTCTTCTATAAGCGGGAGTTGAAGCAGTAGTGGTAGTTCGGCTTTCGCCTCGAATTATGAATGGTTGTCTTGATGACGATTTCGGGGCTGATACAGTAGTTGTTCTAGCATTGCTTCCTATACGAGAACTAAATCGAGAGCCTGCTCTAGGTTTTGGTGTTATCGGCGCAGGAGCTTCAGTTTCTGGTTCTGGATCAACTCTACGAGTTGATGGAGCTTTTTGTCCAGGCCTTCTAAAAGTTGCATACTTTCTATTGCCATAATCAACTTGACGTTTGGTTCTTCTCCTAAACGCAAATGGTCTAATTTGTACTATATTATTCTTCTTTGGGGCGGGTGTTGATGGTGTAGCTACTTGTTGTTCTTTTCTGTCAGATGAATCGTAATCGTTGTCAGTCTCAAACTCTTCTTCTTCTTCAAGTATTTCATCACTTTCCTCTACTTTTTGCTCATTTTCCTTGATTTCCTCTTCAGGCTCAGGTTCTGGCCTTTGGAAGAGGTTTCTTCTAGGGAACAAAGCGTTAGGCCTTTGTCTACGTAAGGACAAAATGGGGTTTGGTGTCGATCTAGAAGTGGTTGTCCTTCTTGTTGTTGTAGTAACTCGCCCACGAGTTGTGATTCCTCCTCTTCTCGCAGCAGGTGTGGTTGATCTAGGTGTTATAGCTGTACCTGGTTGTCTAGGAACAAGAGGACGTCTAAACCTTAGTAGAGGATTATTAGTTGTTCTTACTGGTGCCTCTGTGACTTCATCTAATGGTTCAGTTACGCTTTCTTCTTGTTGTGTCGCTAATGTTTCAGCTTCATTTTGTTCAAGTGGGAATGATATTGTTGCCGATTGTCTTCCATTTCTCAATCGCGATGTTGCGGTCGGACGAATTTTTGGTAAAGCTGACCTGCTGGCGTAATCCAAACTGTTACCCCGGTTACCTAAAGAGCTTGAGCGGAAACCATTTCTTCTAGAAGTTGGCTGAATGCTTCCTCTCGGAAAAGCGCCGGCTCTTGATGCTGAAGGCAAGTTTGATGATAGTCCAGATGCACTGGCACGACCAGAGAATCTTCTGCCTTGACTAGACGAACCAGGGAATGCGGACTGTTTCCTATTTCCACCAAATCCTGTAGGTCTGACTGATTTAAGTGTAGGTGTAGCTGTAATCGTAGGTGTAAAATCTAGTCTAGTGATTGTCGTGGCGCTAGTCAATAACGGAACGCGTTTAGGACTGAAAGTAGGTCTATTTCTAGAAGCAAATGGTACAATAACTGGTGTGAATGTAGGTTTTTTGGGTGTAAATGTAAGGCGGCTCTTTTTCCTGCCATCGGTACCATTATCCTCTTCTGATTCCTGTCTTGTCTCAGTAGTGGCCTCTGGCTCTGTTACAGAACTCTCTATGACTTCTGGAGTAGCATTGATGATAGCTGCTTCAGTACTACTACCGGTGGTTGTTGTTGGAGAAGTTGTTTCAGAATTATTAATGGTTTTATTGTCACTCGTTACTATAGTAGAGTCTCCAGATATGACTGCAACTTGAGAGAATAATATCTTTTTCTCAGTAGTTGGCGTGGGAGAACTACTATCAGCAGGTTTTACTTCAGCAAACAAATTATCTATGTATGTACCGACAAGAACAGTGGGTACCACAGATGCAACATCCGGTAAAGCTGTTGTTTTAATTTCTTCTTTTACAATGGTAGGAGCTATTTGAGGTTTCTCGCCATTGTCCTGGATAAGGTTTTTATCTACTGAACCCGAAGGTACTTTACGACCCAGTTGGTTGTCTTCTACAACCTTAGTGTGGTCGACAATATTTGTAACGGTTTCCAAGCTACTCTTAATATTAGACGTGTTTCCAGAATAGAAGGTTGTAAAGTATGTATAAGTTGTGTAGAAGGTAGCTTTGCCATCATCTTGTTCTAAACTATCGTCCACAAGGGATGGCTTCAATTCGACTTCTAAGTCTTTTGGTGGTAACACACTTTCGATATCAATAGGAGTTGTATCGATTGGACTTATAGTTGGTAGAGTTTGAACAGGTGGTGTGACAACATTTGAAACAATTTCTTCACGACTGGTTATTGTAGTAGACTTGTCTTTATATAATGTAGTCCAGTATGTAAATGTAGTGTAATAGGTTATTGGTAAATTACTTTCTTCCTCTGGTTGCTCCTTTTTAGGCATGATAGTTTCAGTAACCACATTAGTGATAGTTTCTAGTCTACTCTTAACATTGCTTGAATCTTTGCCAATATACATCGTAGTGAAGTACGTGAAAGTTGTATAGCTTGTTTGCAGAAGAAGCGTCGGTGATGGTAAAATTTCATCTATATTGCTTTCGGAACTTATTTGGTCTTCTAAAATATTATTACTATCTAAGTATTTAGATTCACCCTTAGAAGATGATGATTTAACGTCAGTAACAAATGAATTATCGGATTCTAAAGGATTTGATTCTACACTGAACAACATATCTACCTCAATCGGTGTGGGTTGTGGAGTTGTTTCTCTATTTTTAACTTCTATTGGTTTCTCGGTGTCTTGTTCCATACTAACACTGGTTTCTACCGAGGAATTATCTTCTGGATTTGCAGGTGGTGCTCTTTTTACTTGTTTGCAATTAGCAAAGTTGAATGGAGCTCTAGTACTTTCCGTCATCAAAGGATTACTTTTTGTGGGTATCAATTCATCAGGTCCAACATAGTTGGTATAAACTTCGCTTCTGCTGCAAACATTTGCATCATCACCCACATAAATAGTTGTGAAGAATGTGTATGTTGTATAATAAGTTTTGACAGCATCAGGTTTAATACTTGCTACAATATCATCTCCTAAAGATGGAGTAGGAGTTTGCGAAGCATAAACATCCGCTATCTCGACAGATTCTAGAACAGCTTTATTTTTTACTAAATCAATAATACTATTTGTTAGATATGCTTCTGTAGGTCGACCAATTCCAACGCTAGTTGGTGCAATTTCATCTTCATTGAAAGCTCCAAGTAACGATGGGTCTAATTTAGATAAGTCAATTGTGGATGTTATTATATTTGTTATTACTGACTTATGACTTGCAACACTTGAAGTTTGGTCACCAAAGAATGTTGTAAAGTAAGTATATGTGGTGTACAGTGTTTTGTAAATTAAATCGATTTCGTTTTCTTGAGTTTCATCTTCTTCTGAACTCGGTTTCTCGGTTGGTTCATTCGAATGTTCAGTACTGACAGATACTTCTACGTGACTATGACTTGTTGATACGCGTTCAGTTGTAGTAGTCGTAGAAGTGCTAGTAGTTAATTCCTTTTGTTCGCCCTTAGCCGATGCTTCAGAACTATCTATATCTATTTCCGTAGATGTATTTGCCTCTTCCTGACTGGCGGGTTCTTCATTTAATGTTGTTATTGATATTGGCGGCTGTTCAGTTACAATATCTGCATCGGATGAAGTTTTATTTATAGTTTCTTCTGACACTGTTTCTGGCACTTCTAAATTACTATCAACCGAAGAAGCAACACTAATGGATACTACTTGTGTCGGTTCAATGTTGTAATTTGTTCTGCATATAATATTGGTAAGATAGCCAACATCACTCTCTACAACAACATCTGATTTCACGGATGTTGTTGTTTCTGTGCTTTCAAGAGGAATGAAGTAAGTCGTTAAATAAGTTAAAGTTTTGTATGCAGTTGTCATAGTAGATTGTGTTTCAAGTCCATTTGTGCACATTTCTTCTTCATCTTCTTCTTGAATTTCATGTTTGGTTTCAGTAGTTGTCTCAATATCTTCGAAAGATTCTTCGCTATGTCCACTTTCAGTTGTGGTCAGTATTTCTTCTGGCATTTCAGTTGTAGCGTCTTCCTCTTCCTCCATATTTTCTATTACTTCAGCAGCAGTGTTATCAGATTCTTCTTCAGAATTTGTAAGGACTTGTCGTAAATCACTTTCAGTGACAACGGATTCATTAGAATCTTCAACTACCGTAGCAGAAGGCTGAATTGGAGATAGTGGATCAGTAGCTTTAGAACTAAAATCTTGGATTGGGATAACCTCTAAATCACCAGTAAGACGAGTACTCTCAGTTGTAGTTATACCGGCTTCAGATGGCTGTATTACATCCAAATTAAGCTCAAAACCATTATTGTATTGTACTCTAATTGTGTCAGGAGCTCTGTCATCAATATCGTAATGTACCTTCTGTAACTCTTCATTATTGTAAACCGGCGTTTCAGAGCTAACATCACCAACAGCAGGTGCTGAAACTTTAGTAGCAGCATTAACTTGGTTTGCTTTAAATGTCGACGTAGCCACTGGTATGTCAGCAGCTAGGTGAGTGATTTTATTTGATAATTTGTTTACTGGTTTAGCAGAGGGAAAGACATTGACTTCATCAGGATTTTGTGGACGATTTATGTCCGTGTTAGGTGTAAATACAATAACTGTGTCTCCAACGACTGTCGTAAAGTCAGCAAATCCTTCATAAGTAAATGTTTTCTTAGGTCTCGGTTCACTCTTTTGCCCGAACAACCGCTTAGGAAGTTTCGTTTCCTGAGCAGCCTGAGGCGGTGATTGGCGAGATTCGACGTTATCAATGTAATAAAATATCGGTGAAAATTCATTCTTAATTGTAAATGTCGGTAAGTCATAGTCTGGTTTTACTTTTACAATGTTTGATTCATCTAACTTTTGTTCTTTTGCAATTGGATCAGATTTAATAGGTTCAGCAACTTTTTCGTACGCTTTGCTTTGTCGATGTAATGTATTAACATTTTCTAATATCGATGGTTTAATAACAAATTCATATTTCTTTTCGGCATCAATGGATGGACCGTCAAGGAAGTTAAAGGCTTCATTCTGAACGTATCGCGGAATTTCGTTAACCGGCTGTACTCTACGACCGACAGGTTCATCAAAAATTTGGTTCTCTACCTGGCTATCAGGTGAAGTTGGTTGACTCCAATATTTGAGATTGTCTTGAGCAGGCTTGCTGGCATAAACTATGTTCATTTTGCTGCTCGGAGCCAAGTAATCGGTATTTTTAAGAACAAATTTTTCAGGATCGATGAAACCCAAGTCTTGCTTGACGTTCCACTGTCCATCGAAGTCGGAGTGGGCACGAGTTGGTTTAACAACAACGGGATCGTCTACATTAGATGGCTTATTGTAAAGTACAAGAGACGATTTGGTAAGCAGTTGCGCATAAATTCTGCCGTTGTCTAAAGTAGTTCCGAGGATTTGCGTCGCAAACTCTGTCGTGACGCCATCTTGGATGAATGTTCGAGCCGTGGACGTGAGTAGGCCAATGAGTGGCTTCACACTAAGATACCTTCCGATCTTGGAATAGTCATTTTTCTTCTGGTCGTTAACTAGAAGAACTGTCAAGTCTGTGTCCCGTCAGGTGTCAAGTCATCAGGTGGTCGTGGAAAGTGGTCGGAGGTGCGTATAATACAAGTCGCGTTGAGTTCGGATGTTGACCACGACCGGGATTAGATTTGAAAGAGAAAGAAAAACATACAATTAATAATGCAAATACATAGAATAGAATACTAATAGATAAGAAACAATTTATGTTAGCACTAAATAATTTACAATGGACATTCTATGTTTGAATTCGATGATATCTTGAAATGAACTCAATATTAACCAATACTTGAAATAAGACAAAATCTACACCATTTCTAAAATAATGTTGATATATCATTAAAAATGAAGTATCATCAAACTCAAAGTTATAACTTTTATACAAAATGCAAGTAGTTATGCAATAATTTGAAATGTTAACGTAAACCAATATAGAGAATAGAACAGAAATATATTTGAAGGACGAAAAAAAAGATAAAAATGTAAATAGATAAGTTTCAAGCAAAATTTTATTTTACAGAAGGATCTAGAATCATAGCTTACTCACCCCTGTTTTCTGGAACACCCTCTCTTTTTATTCTTGTGGCTTCTATTGACTCATCATTTGTTAATTCTGAAACAAATGAAAATTATTTATTAGTCAAACCTCTTTAACAAAATTAATCCTTTCACGTGTTAAAAGGTTGTAATGTAGGTAAAAAAATAATAGTTAAACAATTAATTCTGCCGCATATGCTATGCGGCAGAATTAATTGTTTAACTATTATTTTATTTTTATCTATAGGTATAAGGTTACATATTCATAACAGTTACAGGTACTACCTCTATAGATAGATACATATAAGAAGTAACGGTATTAACTGTCTTATGCCCATTATTAAACAAGCGAGCGAAGCGAGTGAAGTTCTCCGAATCACCTTGAACAATCCGGCGTTTGTATGAATGTATGTTTGTTTAACAATAACTTGAGTATCTTTGATCGGAACTTCATGAAATTATAATGGTAGAATTATAGATATGGCCAATAGAATCAAGGGGTTACCGAGAAATGGGGTTCGCATTCACAGATCGGGGTGAACTACTAGTTATTTTTCCGTCACTTACACTCAGGAGTCCAATTTAGCTTTGAGAATGGACTCCCAGCAAATTTTAAATTGTAGTAGGTACAACCATACGAGTAACCCGCTTTCATATCTAGATAAATAATCATTAGATTGGCTTTACTAGACCATTACTCTTCTATGGATTATAATTCTTTGTTACTCTTTATATTAAAATGACACGACTGCGATCATATTTCAATGTCAAGCCAAATTCGACTATGTCTTCATTTTGTAACTTTCAAACACAAGCGCCATCTATATGGCTTGCATTGCATCATGTACCTAGTACTATCATACTTGATGCTACAAAGCATCCTTTTTAATAAAAGATTCGATTAGCTGCCACTATATGGCATATTGTATGTACACAATATAAACATATTTTTTTTTTTTAAATTTCGTCCTCTCTTTTAACGCACTTTAACTATAAGCAGTTACCTCCAAAAAAAAAACGAGATACCCATTTCCCTCTTTCTAAAGGTCACCACTTTACAGACGAGCTCAATGTTGCTTGACACCGCAACGCGGCACGAAGCTACGTAAAAGTCGTGTCGCTTTTAAAGTAATGATAATGAGAAAAATCTCATAATTATTACCATTAAACAAGATATAATAAACGATTACATCAATTATCCAAAATTATATATAGAATTACACGAATTATGCATAATCAGTTCAAATTACGTTACATGTGAGTGTAGTAGTGCGTTTAACTAGAGTCAAGTGCTTATGCATATTAAGAATTCCAAGGCGCGGTTCCACCCTTAGATTGGTGACCATAAGTGGCACAAAATATATCAAGGCTGTGTACTGGTTGTCATCATTAGATGGCAATCGAGAACCTTGGGCAGCTTGAAAAATCTGACCACAATCTGAAAAAGGAAGCACTTTTTAAGATGCGCGAACACCACTATGCTATCAAACTCTTTAGTTTCTAAAAATCGTTTATCAGGGTCAAAGTCTCATACGTACTCTAATTCAAGTATCAGTTACTTCGCAACTAGGCGCAAGTTCTTAGATGTCGCGTAGAAAGTAGCTCAGTGCAAGGTCGAACAATCAAATCCGTTGCTCCAATTAATAATGATAAATAAATGATCTGACTTTTAGTGCAGAAGTCGTTTATGTCAGATATTGTTTTTTGGATGCTGACATTGAAATTGAGATTTTAGAACTTATGATTTACTAGACTTTTCTTAGTACAAAGCGGAATTGCCCCAAGGGTCAGTATTCGGACCTCTACCTTTTTTTGTAGAACTAAACTTTATTGCGTTAAAAACTTACTTCACTAAATAGAATAGTCTACCCATTTTCTTGGATCATAGCTAAAACAGTGCTCCAATTGAGTCACCCTTAAAAAACGCATTTAAACAGACGTCAACTAATTTCAGTAGAGTGTTAGAAATAATTCCAGTGGAACAGTATACTTAGGATTTTTTAACTTAAAAAAAATCTCCGTTTCGTTTTCGCGATCGTTGTTCAGTAGAATATAAGATTTACCAACAAGAATAACTAGACCATCAAATATTTAGTGCTTTCGCACGTAAAGCGACGCCGGGCGTAGTCCGCACATGGATGGGTGACCAGTGGCATAAAAAAATCTCGTGCTCCTCCGTTTTTGAAAGGCATGTCCCAGCCGTTGCCGTTAAGCCGTTGGTCCCAGCTCTCATCATTGTACGGCAGCCGTCAAGCTATGTCAGTTGCCTTAAGGCAACTTGAAAAATCTGACACTAGTTTAGCCACTTACACACACGAAAAATGAAACAAACAATTGCCAAAATATGTCCAAATGCAAATTGCAGGAAATCTTCCATACCGCAATAATTGTGAGAAAACTGCAACGTTTGGAGACGGGCAAGTATTACCACAGTATCAGCTGATTACCATTGTTATGTGGGTTTGCGTAAGTTTTTTCCCAGTAGGAATAGTCCCTTGCCTCACTCGTAATGGACTTTCGTAAGAGAAATTCTCTGGCGTAGATAGCGATCTTTTCCAGGAGGGGCTGAACCAGACCGCCTGAACTAACTGTAAGCGATCTACTAGAAAAAACTACAGCTCTTTAGGTTCCTAAATACTATGCCGGCGGCCTCAGCAAACGCCGGATTGTGCCGCCGGCTCGAATTACTATCAAATCATTTTATTTTAAGCAAAGTAATATTAGCTACACTACAATATTAAAGGCCTGTCCAATAGCATTTAACAAGCACGGGTAACTCACGTAGAGAATCAGCTACTGGTTTTAATTTTTTTTAAAGCCTATAGAAAACCTTACATACTAGCATACATGTAATTATATGATATATGTAAAAGGTTAATATACAGGGTTACTTTTAAACACCGGCAACCTTTTTGGGGCAAGTTTTGTCCATGATACTGAACTACTTACCACAAAAACAATTTTCGAAAAAAAAAACGAAAATATCGACTTTTCATACAAATTTGCGCTGAATGGATTTAGTCCGTGCAAACGGCAAGGTGTGTGTGTTCGCCCACAATCACCCGCTTAACACCCTCGACAAGGCGAGAACGGGGTAGATGTGCGAGGACGGGGAACCCTAGGAGATTCCGTTCTCTATGTAATACTTATATTAACCCGGCGTGAGTGGGGTCGGGTATGTCATACCCGAGAAATTTTTAAACGCAGATTATTTAGTGTTTCTGTTTCCATGGAAGTCCAGTCCTTGCAGTAGCTGGGGGTGTGGCTGTGAGGTTTAGGGTACAGTTACAAGTTTGATGTTGCAATGGCTGTTAAGGTAAATACACGTGTGCAACCGTGGGTGGGGTACGTCATACGAATTTTCCAAATGAAATTTAAGTTCAATTTATTTCAGTAAAAATAACGCTTTTTGCACTTAGTGCTGGTACTTTATATACTGATCTTGTTGGATGAGTACTATTATTAATTTAAGTCAAGAAAAACATCTATTTAACCAACTATAATATAAAAAAAAAGATTTTTAAAGTTTCGGGTATCTCCTACCCACCTCATTGCTTATGTAGCAGTTATTCACCTCTTTTACGCCGGGTTAATTATGTGACTCTACTCAAGTCAAATTCCTTGGGTGGTTTTACCCATCTTACTGTCTACGCTCAGAGAAATGTATATAGACTTAGATAACTAATAAAGGTGGTAATCCGTGCTAAAAGGAACAGGTATTGTCACTTGATATTTTGTGTAAACAAGTGTTACTTTCGAATATTTCAAGTGACATTGTAGAAAGTTGGCAAACGTATCTATTTGATTATTATCTAAGAAAATATGTAAAATATTTGTCTTGAATGTTATGAAATGTTTAACAATCAAATATATTTATAAAACTTTAAAAATATGACTAAATACAACGTGGAAGGACTATAGGCTTTAAGCCCTAAATTTAAGCCTATCGGTCCTTTTTTAGGGCTGAGTCATTTTTAAAAGCCTATGAGCCTAAAAAGCCTTTCCTGTGACTGTAGGTTTTTTAGAGTTATATTTATATTTAGGAGAAAGCCAATTTTTAGTATCAGCCTGAGTAGGACATAATAATTATGAATTATGGATTTATTTTATTTTTAATTAATATTGAAAAAAGAAAAGAAAATTTATATTTTACTTAAATATCGCCAAAACAACATCGAACCAAAAGCCTATAAAGACTTATAGTCCTTTAGGCTCGGCCTATTCAACAGCCCTAACCTAAAAGACTAAAAGCCTTTATAGGCTATCAGCCTATCAAGTATTTGCCTAATTAACAAGCCTTTATTAGTACCTAGTCTAGGCTTCAAAAAAAGGCTAAAAGCCTATAGTCCGAGATCACTAGACATACCTGTAATAAATCGAACTACGTGCTATACTAGATCAATATAGTATAATGAAAATAAAATAACAACCAAAACATAACAAAATTTTTCGGCATTTCTGTACAAAAGTGTGCAGCCGCCCGGGCGATTTGTATGGGAATGTCGAATATTTTTTTGGTTTTTTGGTTTTTATTTTAATTTCATTATACTAAAGTCATCTAGTATAGTAGTTGTTCGATTTATTACGGATATGTCCCTTCCAAGTTAAAAAGCTAATCTGACATTTTCCGAATTCGTATGTTCCTGCTAATTACTTTCTAAATATAAACTACTAGCGTATGCAAATCGCTTTATTTGCAAAATTGAATTTTAATGGAGTATATAAAAAAAATGGCCAACTGCATGTCCTGGCCACGCTCAAAGTTTAGAGTTTCGAAGTTACACTTTACAAATTTACAAACTGGTGACTTCAATATCCATTATTCGACATATTTACTAAAAGCAACAGCTTCATAAAAAAAAAAACAGTAACACTCCAGGAATGCCGACGGAAGAAACCTTGGTGACGGTTACGGTAACAGTAACAGTGTCGCGAGTTGAATGGTATTTTCCCATCTCAAAAAATGCTTTCTGTGCATACCCAACGCGCCTAAAGAAGTTGTCACTTCAAAAAGTTGGCACCCAAGACTCAAAAGAAAAAGAAACACGGAACGTCATTTTCAAATATGGAACTGCAACAGTGTCAGTATGCCTCGTTCACTATTCCCCGCACGGATTGACCGAGTGGCTCTGTGGAGCTCAGTTCCTGTTGACATAGTGAGGTGACACACACCACGGAAAAAATGTGACGAACATCCGTTTTTAACGCCCAACGAAAATGAGGAGTGTTATAAGTTTGACTTATATGGGTGTCTGTGTATAGTATCATCTACCGATGAATATATAGCAGAAAGATTTTTCGAATTCAAGTAGCCACCCGTATCTGTGTGTATGTGTGTATTGTAACGCTTAAATGGCTGATTTTGATGTGGTTTTACTTGTCTTAACTTAATCGAGATAGTTATTAGCTTAGTTTCATAGAAATCAGTTAAGCGATTCAAAACTTATCTGGTGTACTTAAAAGTCTTTTTTTTTTAATTTGCATGTCATATAAACTTGTTCACGCGTTTTTGACTACTTGACAGCTAGCATTGTGCTGTTTTTATACATCAATGCAAAAACGTATGTTTGTTTGTTTATTTGTTTATAAAGCTTTATTGTACATAAGAAAGAACATAGTTACAAATCAGAATAGTAAACATACAACGGCGGACTTATCCCTTATAGGGATCTCTTCCAGTCAACCGGCCAGTAATTGAGAGGAATGTTTACTTATTATGCGTTTGGGGCAGAAGTGGAACAGTACAATATAAAATTACACAATGATACTGTAAAAATAATATATAGTATAGATGTAAACTACATGAATACAACTAAGAATAAACTTACATATAAGTATACATAAATATACATACTAATATACCTAAAATATATATCTATATACATATCAAATATCTAAAATATAAAATAAAATAAAAAATTAAGTAATTAGGTAGCTCGGAGAAACTTAGGATTCTGAAAAGTTCAATATTTTGTTTTTAAAGGAACCCAAGGACGATGCCATTTTAGTATCTAAGGGGAGTGAATTCCATAGGTGTGCTGCCATTACAGAGAAGGATTTAGAATAAGACTGCGAAGAATGAGGAGGTATATCAAGAAGAATATTGTCAGCGGAGCGTAGGCGGCTGTCAATTTGACGAAAAGAAAATTTTTCGCGAAGGTAATTAGGACAGGAAGGGTTGAAGAGAGCATTGAAAAGGAGAGCGAGAATATGATAGTTACGACGGATTCGGATCGGTAGCCAATTGAGTTTACCACGATATTCAGAAATATGGTCGTATTTACGTAAACCATATCACACACACATATCTGATGCAAACGTTTTGCAGGCGTTCCAGTTTATGTTATTGCAATAATAATAATTGAATAATACCATTCTTTTTAAATAAATGTCTTTACATATATGACCATTGGTGTTGGTTAAGTAATCTATGACATACACGCCGGATTACGGCCTACTAAATGGACGTAAACGTCACATTCAGAACGACTTGGTTTGGGATCTAAAAGACCTCACGAAAATAACCTAAAATCTCCTTTGTAAGTAATTTACAATTCATTTTAATTCAATAGTTCTTTGACTTCTAAACAAATAAATATCATCTAGATGCTTCATTTAATTTCTTTTTTAGAGTACGGTTGTTTCCCCATTTGCCTAACTACTACTAGGAATACTGTTAAGTATTAAAATACCAATATCAACCTTAATTAAGAATTTTTAACAAAACTCCACTGTAAGTAAGTATACCAACTCATTATTTTATTTTTTTGTGCGAGAAATATAAATATATAAGGATAAATCACACAGATTGAGCTAGCCCCAAAGTCAGTGCGAGACTTGTGTTATGGAATACTAACTTAACGATTCTTTATTTTATAACAAATACATATATAGATAAACATCAAAGACCCAGGTCAATTTGTAAAAGACCATTTTCCATCTTGACCTGACCGGGGATCGAACCTGGGACCTCACGTGTGACAGCGTGGCATGATGACCACTAGGCCAAAGAGGTGGTCAAAGAAAAACGAAAAAAGTCGAAAATATCGAATAAACGTATATTATTTTTGAATATTTTAATTTTCATTTTCTCTATGAGGTCGGTAGATCTCCAACAAGTGGGAGAAGTGTTTCCGTCCGTTGTTGCCGGTATGTATGTTAACACTAGTGTTGCAAGCAACAGTATATAATATCGATAACCTATCGATACTATCGTGGCCTTGAAAAACAGTCACAATATCGATAGGACTATTGGATTTAGATAGTAATTTTAGGATTGTCAATAGTTTGCAATACTATTGATATAAGGTAAAACTATTGATAGTATCGATACTATTGGATTTAGATAGTACCGATAGTATCGGTTATTCATTACTATCGACAGTCCTATCGATATTGTGACTGTTTTCAAGGTCAACTATCGATAGTCAAACTATCGATATTCATGCAACGCTAGTCAACACGCATACTACTAAAGGTACTTATTGATTGTTTTAATTGATTGTAAGTAACGGAAAATGATTGACAATAAGTGTCAACTTTCACGTTTGATTGCGTGTAATTTGACAATGGTGATTATAGACATTGGAAATGTCATTTCTTTATGAATTATTGCTTTTTAACACGCATAGTGCATACGTTAGCCGGATATGTGATCCGTATAAACGGGCTACGTTTAATTTAATCGTTAAAGTTTAATCCAATATCCGCCAAAATCTGGTTGACATTGACAGATACAGGGTGACTTTTTACCCACCAGCCAAATTTTTGTAGCAAGTTCAGTCCATGATACTGAACTACTTTCCATAATAAAAGTTATTAAAAATCGATAAAAAATTTTCGTCCTCCCATACAAAATTCGTTTGGCCGAGCGCTGATTTGTATGGGAAGCCGAATTTTTGTTTTCGTTTTTCATTAAGACGAAGTGGTAGCTAAAGTGACGCTCTCATTTGAAATAAATTGTTTAAAACTAAATATGGTGATAATTAAAAATTTGATTTGTATAAATGTCTATAAAGACCTTTAAACTGAAAGTAATATTGGTAGTCCGTCTTGTTTTAAAACTGTTTTTTGCTAAAAGTGGCCACTTTTGGCGAAAAACAGTTTTAAAACTAGACGGACTATTAGTAATAATTTCAAAGGTTATTCATAAAATAGTTTAAAGGTTTTTCTAGACATTTATACAAATCAAATTTTTAATTATCAACATAATTAGTTTTAAACAATTTATTTCAAATAAAGGGCGCCACTTTAGCTACCACTTCGTCTTAACTATTTTATGGAAAGTAGATCAGTATCATAGACCGCACTTGCTCCAAAAATTTGGCTGGTGGGTAAAAAGTCACCCTGTATATATTTATTAATCTCAACTGATTGTACGTATAAATTTGTTTTATATTGTTTTAGGCGTTCCCGTAATCTCATAATAATTGTATTGTGTTTCTATTTGTGAAGACCTGTTATTGGCTTTTTGATTACTACTTTGCAACCTATATTGTAAGCGAAACAGCTACGCTTACAATATAGGTCATCCGAATGTATAAAATAAAATAATAAAGTGTCATTTTACTTCATGTCAACTTGTTGAGCAGTTTTGGCTATCATTAGGTTTACGACCCACCTACTGCCTGACATCAACTCTCTTTGGGAATGCATTTGTGCGAAAAAATTTACACAGCCGCCTTGGAAATGTAATTGTAGCGCGAGATGTTTGTGCTTAGTCCTTCGGTCACCTCTCAAGATCTCCTCATAGGTAGAGGTGGAATTTGTCCTATCCTGGCAGGAATCCACACGGCCATTTTTAATCCCCGACGAAAAAGCTGGTGTTATAAGTTTAACGTGTCTTTGTGTCTGTCTATGTCATCAATTATATATTTTTTTTGGAAGCTGAATTGATCGAGATGGTTATTAGCTATGTTTAATGGAAATCCGTTCAATGGTTCAAAGATTATTGAGGTGAACTCTTGAAAGTCAGGGTTTTTTTTTTCAATTTGCCTGGAATGAAACTTAATGAGGCTGGGTAATTCATTATGGCTAACCATAGACAGTTGTAGTCTACTGACACAGTCTAGCAAACTGTCACGGAAGCTTCGCAGGACGCATAATAATTATGAGTATTAGTTGGTCAGACGGTAATTTGATTAATAAGGTCACTAACCTGCTTTGAAGACGTGCATTGATTGGATTTGTATTGAGAATCTGGGGGTTAATAACGAACCTTTAGTCTCAAAGTAATTTTTCAAAACTAAAAACTATTTTCACCCTTAAACTACTCAACCGATTTTGATAAAATTTCTATGGGACCACCTGACGAGGATACCCTTTCAAACGAAAAAGAATTTTCCAATCGATTCAAGCGTCTTCGATTAATCGATGAACGTACATAGAAAACAAAATCGCGACGAATTGATAACCTCCTCCTTTTTGGAAGTCGGTTAATGATTCATTTATTCATTACTTTAGAAGTACCTAAATAATTACAGCTGTTCGTTTAAGAATACTTTAAACATTTTAAAACAATAATTACAGTTGTAAAAGCTTCTGTAAATAAACTTACTGTCATCGTTACTCCACTCTTCAAGCAATTTTCGCTCTTACAGCACATACTTTAAGATACAATTTAAATAACGTTACCCGCACAGACAATTTGCTTAAACAAAAGAGTTAATTACGGGCATGACACTGTCCAAACAGACATTTTTCGCACGCTCTCCTTTTAAAAGCCAAATGTATTTACACCCAAAATATCAAAATAAACTCTAAGACTTTGTGTTAAGGTTCAAAATTGAACGGCGTTGATTGGACAAGCAGTAAATGATGTTCTAAATTCAAAAGCATCGAACGATTAGGTGTTTTATCATAGGTGGCTGGGAACAGACTCATCGGAACAGTTCATTCATAACAGGTATGAAAAAAAGGTTGCAAATAATAGTGAATTACGTTTTGAACTTAGAGGGTTCCGTTCTATTTAATTTTTAGATACGTTTTTTTACCCGTATAGGTACAACTTAGAAATCGCATAATAAATCGAACCATCGACTATAACTAGATCAGTATAGTATAATTAAAATAGCAGACATAAAACAAAAAACAATCGACATTCCCAATACAAATTGCACGGGCGGCTAAACACTTTTGTATGGAAATGCCGATTGTTTTTTGTTTTATGACTGTTGTTTTAATTTTAATTTACTATAGTGATCTAGTATGACCCATTGTTTGATTTATTACGTATATATTTCCACGTTGTATGTTTATTTAATACATAGGTGAGAGGGTGTAAATATATAGATGCACTTTGTGTTTATTTAGTTGTTAAGACAATAAATAATGTAACTGTTTGGTGAAAACAAGTAAACTGACAAAGAAATAAAAAATGTCAATATGTATATACTTCTGAATTTGATTTCTTACACGAAAATAAAATCAACTTTCTGGAAATAAACTGTTTGATTTGATTTTTGGTTGAAATATAACTTAATTCTTTTTACCTTAAGACTCCCTCCGTCCGTGGTACAGTGCTCAAGGCGTTCGCTTTGTGACCCAGAGGTTGTGGGTTCGAATACGTCTGGGAAGCATACTTTGTCAAAAGTTGTTTCCAGTCTGGTTAGGAATTGCAGGATTATCAGAAAAGAAAAATAATTTGGTGTTTCGGAAGGCAGGTATAAATTGTGGGTCCTGTCTTGAACGCCATCTAGCGTTTGCTTCCAAGCAATCAATCCTATCCAAGGATAGGTTCTGGACTACCCTTAGTGTTGCGGAGGTCAGACGGCAGTCGCTCTGTGTAAAAACCAGTAACTTCGTCACATCACCTAAGTTAGGTAGCAGACCCCAGGCTCTGAAGCCTTACCGTTGAGTTGCAACCGGAAATACGCTTGGATGATGATGATGACTTTCTACAATCATTGAAATCATTAAAATTATCGTAGGTGTTTATAAATATATCTACATGTATTTATTATAAAATATAGCGTCGGGAGTATAGTATCCCATACCTTAAAACAAGTTAAAACTTAGTTTGGTGCTAGCTCAGTAACCTTGAATTCGTCTTTATCTGTTTATTAATTAATTATACTTGTATTGTGTACCTTGTACCTTTAAAATGTATATCAAGAACCCTAAAATGTCGCTATTGGTATCGTAACGAAATATCTTTGGCCGGTTTAATCGCACCTGGTTTATTTTTATGTACAGTTTCACTTTTACTTACCATTGTCGGCTTGACAGAGAGATGTAGTCTTTTTTAGAAAACATTGCTTTCTATCACAAAATATAGCGCAACGTGTATTATTGCCATGCGTTCTCGTTATTTTATCATTTCCGACTCATCAAAATGCTGCTTTTAATTTATTTAACTGGCACTTTACTTGCTATATATAGTATGTGCCCGGACTAGTAGTAGATCACACAGCTACACGATTATTATTTAAAAAATTAAAATTCACAACGATTTAGTCAAAATGAATACATAATATGAAAGAAATCAGTCAAAAGTACCACCCCGAAATGTACCCGGATGAAAGGTACCCATTATGCTTGCTGCATTACCTCTTTGAATTGCTATGGACAGCCTTTGGACCAGGTACCATCCGGAGCGGTGGTCATATCCACGGGATTTTAACCGCCGACCTATCTCACTAACAAAGTGCTTAGCTTCTGAACACCATCCAGCTGTTTCTACTGCAACTGGAACGAATTCGTATTGGTTAGATAAAACCGAATATTTGATATTTTAATGTCCAGCTGCCGCCTTTGCTGCCGCACCAGGTGATCGCATAGTGTTAGTGAGGTAACGCCGCAAACGTGCTGACACAAGTTGCGTCCCATAACAAACAACGTCCCCTCTGCCACGGTATCAACGTGATTCCGTCAGGTCGTTTTCCGTCTGTGCGCGAGAGGCCAGGAGGTTCCAGCTGGCAAGGTATATTTGCCGATATCAATGCCCTTCGTATAATATCATTCAAAGAATGATGACGAGACAAACGCAGCTACACAGCTAAATGTTGTAAATGTTAATCGCTTCGAATGATGCTGCTCATATAATTTCGATTGAACTTCACTTTTTAGTTCGTTTGATCTTCAATTTTTATCCATGAACATAATTTCTCAATGAGTAATTTTATTTTATTGAATAAACATTACATTTCAGAAATAAATAATACTTAATGGCATGTTCGGTCAGTGATTTTAAACACGGAAGAAGGAAAAACAATAAAGGAATTTCAAAATTAAACCAAAATCGTTTTATTTTGTAATCCTTACAAAATAACAGAATTATTTTGAAAATTACTTATGCTATATTTCAAAATACAAAAAAAGGTTAGCTTTTTTTTTAAAAATTGGCCTATTATAGTTTTATAAAAAAGTTTAATTATTTTTTTCGCTTCTAAATCACTCTGTATATTTTTTAATATTGTTGAAATATTTTGCATTCATTCAGCAAACAAAAGAACGCAACTTACGTTACGTAAAGATTTATCTCAATAAATCTACAATACACCATATACTGCAATACAAAACTAACAAAACAATTTGCATAACACTTTACGAAACAAAACTTTTAATTAAAACAACAGCTATCAATAACATCAGTAAAGCCACGTAATATTTAACGCCCAAATATTTCACATCTTTTACCATTGTAAATATTTTATCACTGTGATAGTAATATTGCGGAACAAGCCGCTTTATTCCCAACCAGTCGAATCAGCATAGACAATATATCTAGACCAGCTGTCTTCAATAACGGCCATGTCTTTTTTTGGTAATTGACACTTATCGCGCTGCAGCACTAAGTCCGGAGTTTTTGGCGGAAAGTCAAGGGGTTCAGTTGGAGTTGGCTTTAAATTGTTTTGCAAATTGATTCTAGTGGACTTTATAATATGAAATTGGTGTAGCTTAGTGTTATAAATGCTCATGCTCATGGACAATATGTAAAATGTTTAAAGTTGACACTCATAGTGCAGTTTTAGTGATATTTATTTGCGGACTGTGGTGGGCGTCTTAAGGCGCCGTCCGCCACTCAATCAGCTATGGAAACCAGTGGGCTCGTATAGATTTGTCGCCAGAAGCTCCCTTGAAGGAATCAAAGGACCTACACCAACCTTTGATTTTATAGTTAAGGTTAGGGTTAGGAATAAAGAAGTGACAAATAAAGATATGCTCTAAAGGACTAGTATCCAGAGCAGTAAAATAATTATAAAAAAACACTAAGTCCGCTTTCGAGTCGTTTTTTATGACTATTATTATTAATTTCATTAAACTATAGTGATCTAGTAGCCTGTGGTTTGAATAATTACGGGCATGTCCCTTCGACATTGTATTTATAAAATATTTTAGTTTTTTATGCATTGTTGATATTTCTTATTTATAAAAATTAATTACTCTTTAGTATCAACTCGGTATCGAATCCGGAGCCTTTCGGTTACAGGCACTACCGCTTCAAAAGTAAATCACTGGGTACCTACGCTTCCTCAGACTCATTACAAACAAGTCTTCAATTTTATGGCGAGAAAAGTGTTTGGTAAAAAGTGTATGAGTGTAAGCGAGACGTCGATATGTTTACATAGTTGCGTGTAAGAGAGAGGGGAGATAACTATGTCAGTGGGTGAGCCAAGCCCTCTGTGCACTTGCAGTTTGCAATCTTGTATGTTGACATTTCTTAGATAATTTAAAGCGAACTGCTTGAGGCCTCGATTTTTTGTAGCGAACACTAGTTGATTGCAAAAGTTCATATCCAGGAAGTTTTTAGATTTCTGATAATTATAAATTCTTGTATGTTATATGTACAATGTGTAATGGATATATGCGTAATAAATCCGTAATATGTAACCAAAACCCTGTCCGATCCTTGTAGCAGCAACTCAGACCGTCAATATGAACAACTTTTCCCACTGGACCAATGCTTGAAACTCGAATAAAAATCTAAATTTTTATACAAATTGCCGGACCGGCCGATTACTTTTCTATAAAAATGACAAAAAATATAAAAAACGGGAATACCATACAAATGTGTACAGCAGAGCAATTTGTATGGGAATGTCGAATGTTTTTTTTTTTACTGTTATTTTAAATTCATTATTCTATAGTAATCTAGTATAGCTCAAGCTTATATATTTACGTAAGTTATCTTAATAATTATGATATGGTACTTAATGTTTTAAATACTCTTGTAACTCAAACACTCTCTTAGATGTTAAAATGATAAAAAAAGTGTTTTGAAAAAGAAATGTGTTGCCTAACTACTTATATGACAAATGGAATAAAGCCCAAACTCAAAGGGGTCAAATTAAACTTACAAGATTTGATTACAGACAGACAGACAGACAACACACACACAAGTGAAACCATAAACAACACAGGTGAAAAAAATACAAGCTCATAAAAACATTTTGCCAAAACGATTCTTTCTTCTAAAATAATCATTGCGCAAGTTAAATTATGTAACTTTATGGATATATTACTCTTTAATTATTTCATACGTTTAAAATGGACTTTCCCACGCCAAAATCAATGCTGATATTAAATTAAAATTGCATAAACAAAACATGTTAACATATTAGAAGGTTTATTTCCTTGCTACCATCCGCCAACCAAACGATTTCCCAAACGAGCTATTTACGAAGGTCAAAGTTGTACTAAAAGGATGTTCAAAAATTGATTCGGCTTTTAACATTTCGCAATGTTCTCACGAGGGTTACTCAACGTTGATGACACGCTTGCAACAGATCTCTTGATTTCTTTAGTCTTTGTATGAAATAGTATGATTTATGCTAAATTGGATGCTTTGGAGATTAACTGGGCTTGTGTGGAAATTACACTGCGGTTTAGCCAGAAACATAACTATAAATCTGTTTATTTGTACGAATTCCTGATACGTAAATTGAACCAAAATGGCGGTTTTCGGCGCAGGTACAAATAACGCGCCGACGACCGCCATTTTGGTTCAATTTACGTACCGGGAATTTGTACAAAAATCCTTTGAATTCCGCCATTTTTGTTCAACTTATTTGAGTCGCATTGTGCATACTTATAGCTTAATTATAACTTTGTAATGGATAAAGACTACTATCCTTCATATTCATAAAATATCTGCACCGCCCCAAATG
Source organism: Acrobasis suavella (assembly GCA_943193695.1). Classification (NCBI taxonomy): domain Eukaryota; kingdom Metazoa; phylum Arthropoda; class Insecta; order Lepidoptera; family Pyralidae; genus Acrobasis; species Acrobasis suavella. The sequence goes on along the minus strand of OW971952.1, from coordinate 9,029,794 downwards.
ACACTACTGATTTAAGAATCATTATTTTTATTGTTTTGCCAATTGCGTAAAAACTCTATCTATCTTATACTTTAAACGAGCAATTCTCATAAAATGAAAATCTCGGAAATGGCAATCCAAAGATTTTGATGAAACTCGGTACCTATTTAAGTGACGAAGCTAAAAGAAAATTTTCATAAAAAAAGTAACCGAGCAAAGCCCAGCTGGTCTACATTTAAGAGCTATGCTCCCGTTCGGTGGTATGAATTTTCTTTCATTTGTCTCTCTCGTCCGCCAGCCGTTTTACTTCTCTGTACGACACGACGTTTACCTTCTCCTTTATCTGCTTCATGTTAGCTGCCTTCAATGATATTCTTTATGATCGTCGTGTTGTATCAGATGACCTAACATCTTCAAATAACAACTATAATAGATGAAAATAAAATACAAGTTTTAGACTTGAAATGACGGTGCTCTCCGATTATTATTTTTTTGATCTTCGTTAAGTTTGAGATAAAGTTGGTTAAGACCAGAATTTTCCCCAATTGGCAAGGTTTACAAACTCAGTGGTCGATTTTTATTTGTTATAACATTTATCTAGATTTGTTTCAATATTATAAATCAATTTATTGTTGCATGTCTAATTCAACGAATTTATTGACACAAGCTAAAACTAATCAAAAGCGATTTCTATTACAAAATTAGTATTGTATTGTGTAAATACTAGGCCAGAATTGATACCGGTTTGAGTTATGGATAGAGCTAAATGTTGAGCAATGACCTTGTCAATGCTGTTCGATAAATCTTGTAATAGGTATAGATACTAGGTCTTTGTCACTCGATTGTAACAGTTATCTGATTGATTTATCAGTTATATTTTGGGTTTCAAAATATTTGTTTCGAAAACTTGTTTTAGCTTGGCGCCAGTGCGGCCGTTTGAATAAGTTATTACTTATATGTAGTTAATTAGTATTAAAAATAGACATATAAAAAAAAGAAGATCCTCTAAAACTTACGTAAGGTATGTTTACTTTAAAAAGAAATTCAATCATGCTTATATTTTTAATTATGAAATTTGAAATAAGTACATAAGTATAATTTTGGGCTGCGTAAGAGATGTTTGTTTATTTATATAGGTAACTACTAAAATAATGTACTTAGCTTACTACTTGTATTCCAACGGTGTGATATGAGTCATATTATTTAAGTGCCTATATGCAAATTTTAAAAATACCAGGATTTTTTCGAATCTCAATAATATTTTTGTATAAATAATTAAATTAAAACCCATAATATTAGCTTTACAAGGCCAACCGGTTGACTAGGGTGACTAATTTTGGTGAGCTCAGCAGGACATTGCGACAACTGGGCGCGACTGACTAAGAAGGTGGTAGAAAGTTGTAAAACAATGATATATACAAAATATGTGTAACCTTTGAAATCCTGGAATCTGGGAGAATAGCAAGAAACTTAGAATGTACCAGCTGCTTCTCTTCCCGTGCCCAATGCGCATCATAATAAAATGCGATGCGGCTAGCAAGCCATTACTATTTTGATTCCTTTTTCAACCTTAGCCTATTCACATGTAAAAGTGCCTGAAAAGGTCTTATTACTTAATAAACATTTGAATCTTTGAAAACATTACGCTAAAAGTGGTATTTGAGCTTGCAGCCCTGGGCCGCTTCTGCTTAGAGCCGCAAAAACATGTTTTTTTTTATTTATTTACTAGCTGACCCGGCAAACGTTGTTTTGTCAAAATTGAGGATTGTATGTATTTTTGTATGTTGTATCATAAAAAAATAGAAATTAAAAATTTTGTCTAAAAAATTAAAAAAAAATTAGGGGTGGACTACCCCTAACATTTAGGGGGATGAAAAATAGATGTTGGCCGATTCTCATAGATACCGGATAAGCACAAAAAATTTCATCAAAATCGGTCAAGCCGTTTCGGAGGAGTATGGCAACGAAAACTGTGACACGAGAATTTTATATATTAGATTATTTAATCTTTATTGTCCATCAAATACAAATTGTAAAGAACAACACGTAAACTTAACGCTAAAAGCTAAAAGCTCAACCTTTGGATTATACATATAGTCTAACCCTCAAATTCATAAAAAATAACAACCGTTTGCTAAACCTATTTTAGTTAAAACATATTTTGTCCCTTTTCCTCTTTTGAATATTTGACATTGAAGAACGAGACGAAAAATATTTTAACTAAAATAGATTTAGCAAACGTTTGTATTTTTTTATTGCATGAGGGGGTTAATGTATTTTTTCTTATTTCGCGTTATGTCCTATAAGGAATTTTGCAATGTATTGCGAACTGAATTGGTTCATAAAATGGTTTCAGTGTATTACATACTTTCAGTATAAATAACCGGTCAAGTGCGGTCGGACTCGTACATGAAGGTTTCCGTACCTCCTTACAATGTTTTACTATATTTTGCTAAAGCGGCCACAGTAATAGACAATTTCAAGTGTGCTATTACGGTTCAGGAGATAGAGGCCCGTCACAAACAGAAAGTCAGTGAAGTCTCAATAATAGTATCCCGTTGGCACTCTGTATACGGAACCCTAAAATTTGTTCTGTGGAAAGCTAATTAGTTATTAATTAACGAATGACAGAAGCATAGCAAGCGTTGCACCACGTCGTGCCTGACTGGGTATTCGGAAGCATGCCTTAGTGATGTAAATGCACGGTGATGTAAAGATTATGGTTGTTGGTTTTTCGTGTGTGTCAGTGGCCAATACTGGTGTAATTTTACAGGCGGCCTAAAGCCATCTGACCATGGGCGTACTAAGGGGGGGCATAGGGGGTAGCTGCCCCTGGATTTTGCTTGCGTCCCTACTAACTATCTACTTTTGTCGATAAAAGTTAAGAAAAAGAACTTTTTGCCATTTGCTAGGCAAAAAAAAACAAAACGATTTTCAAGCGTTCACCTCTAACAACGTTTGAACGACTAAACCAATTTCCACCAAACATAGCTAAGAACCACCGCAAGGAAACTTGCTTTCACGAAAAACACCGTCGAAGACGTCATAAACTATTTTATACATACTATGTGATTTGATTTTTACTGTTTAAAACTGCTATACTTTATGTTTATTTATTTAATAAGATACTTATAAAAAAAAATTGATTTTATTGAATACAAGTTCATCTGCCATCACGTCAAAATCAATGATATTTAGACAAAAATGAATAAACAAATCGAATGGTTAGCTCCAATACCGTATCGCAATCTTCTTTCAGATCAACGGTGTGAATCTTAAAAAGAAGGTATGGGAAATGGCCTAAAGTCAAAAGCCTATGGGCCATTTCTTGTTTTATGACTATTCAAACTGTTAAGATGCGATAAAGGTTCCTCAATATCGTTACAAGTGCATCTATCAGCGCAAAAGTAAAACAAAAAGATAGATATTCAGATCACGCTTAAAATGATTACTTATTTCTGTAGATGAATTCTTAAACGACAAGTTTAGTGAATAAATTAGCTTGTAGCGTGTGTCACGGAAAAAATAAATAAAGTAGGTTTAAAATAAATTAATTGAAAAACGTGTATATATCCAAATACTAATATTGTTTCCTATTTGTTTTTGCTACACCCAAACTGGGTACGTGTTGATCTACACAATACAAATATATTGTTAACTTTTTGCTTTCATGTTGCGAATAAATGACTTTTACTTATCATTTTATTTAATTAATCTTAATTGCACAGTTACAATAAATGAACAAGAGGCTGACTTAATGCCACATGATATTCTCCCCCGCTCATTATAACTACCAAGCAGAAAATGTGTAAAAATCGTAAATAAGTAAACTAAATATAAATATCTAACAAATATAGCTAAAAATAAATATAACTTATACCTACATATGTACCTATGTTTACCCAAAAGTACATCGGCATCATCAGTATTCCCGGTTGCATCCTCAGCGGTGACGCTTCAGAGCCCGGGGTCCGCTATCTAACCTAAGAGATTTGGCGTGGTTACCGGTTTAACACAGAGCGACTGCCGTATGACCCTCGCAATCCAAAGGGTACAGAACCAATCCTTGGATAATACCCAAAAGAACACATACAAGAGTAAGATTATCATCACGTCAACATCAATCATATTAAGACAAAAACGAAAATAAACACATCACAAGGTCAGCTCCAATACCGTATACACAATCTTCTATCAGGTCAGTGGCATATGTAGGAAGAGGGACTGGCCCAGGGTAACATGAATCTTCCATGCTGGTCTAAGAAAAAACTTAGAATATACCAGCAGCTTCTATTTCCTTGCATATCGAAGGAAGCCGAAACTTTACTTAAAAGATATTGGCTTGTATTGAATTGTATCCTTGATGTTTTTTAAAAGTAAAAATAGACTTCACCCCCAATCTACACAACCGATTTTGATAAATTTTCTATGGGACCACCTGACAAATATGCCCTTTCAAACAAGAAAAGAATTTTTCAAATCGGTCCAGGCGTCTTCGAATCATTTGTGAACATATATTTAAAAAAGATCGCGACGAATTGATAACCTCTTCCTTTTTAGAAGTCAGTCGAAAACAATTGTTTTAACAAATATACATACAATTAAGATTAAAATTAAACTAGAAACTAAACCTAACCTTTGAATTATATATTTATTTTTAAAGACAAAACTATAAAGTGGAAATGGGTATCATATCAGTCGTAGAGAAGACAAAAGATGGAGCCAAAAAAATTGGACTGGCGACCATGGATGCGCCGCAGAAGTGGCGGCAGACCAATAACACAATGGAGAGACGACATCGTCAAAGCATATCATGGTCCTTTTTGGAAGAGAAAGGCGCAACATCGCGAGGAATGTAGAATGTAGGAACTCCTAGTAGGTAGGGAGCCGCGGACTAGCTGGGGCAGTTGGAGCAACTACATGAAGAATTGAAGAGGTAGGTAAGGTACGTAGTGGAGAGCTTGAGAGAAACAGCACAAAGTTATTTTATTTATTATAACTTTACAATACTGATATAGATGAAATCAGCTCGAGAGATGGTAGTGGAATGAATCAGAATAATGAGGAAGGAATCTAAAATTTAAAAATAGAATTTGAAAATGAAATTATTTTTTGGAAAACGGAAAAAGAGGTAAACGGGACATGAAGGATGAGGTTTATTGTAACATCGTTACAAGAAAAAGAAGAAAAAGAAGAAAGATAAAACAATAGGCAGCAAGTTTATATGCCCGGGGCTCCAAATCAGCAAATACGCCACCACTTCTAGGTCAGTGTTCCTAACGATCCCATAGCTGAACAATGGCGATGGGAAATGGGGCTACACTTTGCATATAATACATTTGGTTATTCAAGAGTCTACTTGATGGCATGGTACATGTTTTAGTTTATTGTGTTTGTTATGGGAATGTGACGGTGATGTATTGGGAAAATGGCAACGTTATTAAGAGTATAAAGGTACTCGTAGATATAAATTTGTATTTCACATCGAAGGTCTCGGGTTCAATCCCCGATCATGTCAAGATGAGAAATGATTTTTTTTTAATTCATTTGGGTCTTGGATGTTTATCTATATATGTATTTGTTATAAAATTTAGTATCTTTGAGTTAGATTTGTCCGTATAAGTATATATTTATATTTCTTTTATGGACTTAAATTGCTATCGTTATTTAAAAAAATATAGGTAGTTTTGACGTGATTTGGCATTTAAATCATTATTGACCAAACGAGCGCAAAGCGTCTGTTTTCGTATGTCCGGCTGTCCCGATGTTCTCCTCTACAGGATGCATTAGGGGTGACGACAGGGTCAAAAAAGAATGTTTGTAATTAGTCCGTCTTTTAGATTATCCAAAAATAATGGACTCACGTTGTTCAGTTTACCAAAAAAGTAAAAATTCACAAAGATACGGAGCATCAAATTTCCAACCGGTGGGGGCTTGCGACGTCACCGTTAAGTAAAAATCGTACCTAGCCATGACGTTATTCGAAATTTCAATGCGTTGTATCGTTGTCATTTTTTTGTTTCACAGCGAAAAGAAAAATACGTGTACAATACTGTTTAATAATCTAACCAATGGGCCAAATATATTTTTCCATTCGTCATACCTAAGAATAAAGGGATCCTCTCCGAGTGACGTACTGAGCCTCCCTGTACGTCCGACGCACCCTGGTAATCTGCGAGGACAGCCTAGTCTAGAGTCGGTAACGTAGATTGGCTGATCCTTTCGCCACGAAATTCGACTCGAGATGGATTCTTTTTTGTCGATTTATGGTGGAGCCATGGGGTTTTAATATGCGGCAGTGAACATTTATTCAGATTAAAGCTATGCAAAGACACTAGCGAGGTCAACGAGTACAACTCACGGACCCACTAGTGTTACGAAAAGAAAACAAGAAAAAGAAATCATAGCCTTTATTTGACCAAGACCATAGAAAAGAAAATAGTTCCACATTTGAACTTGACAATTCCAGTCATATAAAGGCTATCACACACTGACCCTACAGAAAGCGACAACAAGTGAAAGTGGGCGGTCAACGAATAAAAAATTTCACATTCCGCTAAATGTTCACACGCCTAATGTGTTAATTCCCTTCGTATTCTTCGGGTAACAACCGCGAAGTGGACTGTTGTTGGTGTTGGCATTCTAAAAAAACATGGCTCGTGCAAGTCCGTATGTAATTAAGTTATCACCTAGTGGTTCTTTAGTTTTTCCGAAAATAGTTACAACGTTATTCTTAAATCAGCCTACATTTTCTACCCTTCGACTTTTGTTGATTTAGCAGATTTCAAAGGATAGATGAGACTACATAATAAATATTTGATTCGTTTCTTATCAGTCCTTATTGGAGAAGAAAATTTTTATCAAGTGAGTAAGTTTTTTTTAATCAAATCAATGTTTATTTGCTAAAAAAGAGGTAAAAAGTTTAAAAAAATGGTTTTTTAGTTTTACCATTTACCACGTAACCCTAAAATCATCATGTAAAATAGACATTATAGAATTTTAAATCTTATGCTGTTGCAATAAAAATACAGTAAACGCTGCAGCTGCTTTTCACAGCTGTTTGGTTACTGATTATACTCGTAACGCATGTCAACATTTGCTACGCTTCTATTGGATTTTTCGCGTTTGTTTATATTGCAAGGTGTTGCATATTCAATAAGTAATATTCAGACTATAACACCCAGTGTCAAAAATCTGTGGGAAGAAATTACGTTTGTCAAGGAAGAATAAATAGGAAAATATAGAAGAACATTTATATCTTTACCCCGAAGCAACGCAACTAAAGATTCAAACGGGAAAGAAAACCAGAATGGGAAGAAGAAAGAAGAGAAAGACTTAGGTTGAAGTGTTACATAATTGAACATTCCAAAAAAGAAAAGATTTTCAAATAAATATTCTTTTTTAATTCAGTGTGCCACTGACCTCAGGACAGTGTCAAAAATGCGATCAAAAAGAGAGTGGCCATTTTGAAAACCAAATCACAACACCGCACGCATTCTAAATTCAAATGCAGGAAAATGGATCAAAGAAGAACTATTCCGTGGTTGGTGGCGAATATCAAATGAATTTTCCTACTGTTTTGAATACCTAATTATAAACTCTATTGTTTCAGTTTTAAAGCTTACTTTTGTTTGTTTTGGTTTCGGTCAAAACAAGCGTTGAATGTCAAGTACATGAAATCGATTGTCATGGCGGTCGCAAATTTTTCGTACACTTTCGAACGCGGACGCGGAGAAAGAAAAGAATAATTATCATATTTTGTTCCAAAAGCAGACTTGTGGGTATTTATTTACTTAGCTCAGCGATTAGAAAGTTTGTTATGTCTTATAGTAGGTTTTGTGCATATTTTAGCCATGCGATAATTTAACTTGCACCTTAATACCTAAGTAGTAAATTTTCTCTGTCATTTAACGATTAATGAATAGGTGGGTAATTAAGGTACTGTAATTATTTTATAATGCTATTGTTGTGTCATGCAATTAATATTTCAGTATGAATGGTTTCATGTTTATTATAAGTAGACTTATAGATATAATTTTATTAACCGGTGTCAATACGATCGACAATCCTACGGAAACCTCACATTTTTCGTATTATAAAGTATCCTTTGGCTAAGCTAATCGAGGCAATACGCTAACTACATCCAAATTTTTTTTCCAATCCGATAAGCCGTTTTGGCACAGAATTAATGTGTATTACATACAGAACAGAATCTATTAGGGGCCCGCGCAATATGCGCCCCGTTCCCCGTCCCCGCGCCTCTCCCCCGTTCTCGCCTTGTCGAGTGTGTTGAGGGCGAACACACACACATCGACATGTGCACGGATGTATAGTTTCGTTTGTAGTAGAAGTAGGCTTATAAATACTCTGCTTCTATTAAGTGCCATACCTGTGGTTTTGGCTTGACAGAGCGGAACAAACATCTATAACTCTCTCATCTATCTCATCTTAAACTATCGCATTAATAATACGAGTAAGATTTGCTTTCTTCTTCTTCACCGTATCCCACTATACATGGGGTCGGGACAGCATGTAAGTAATCCATAAGTAAGTATCTTTTATAGAGTAATAAGTATTTTTTATAGCATTAGTAACATGAGTAAGATTTATTTTACTGCCAATATATTAGGTTGGGGAAAAAGTCTTTTCGCATATAGTATGTATGAACTTGTAATAAAACCACTTTGGCTATACTATTTGTACCTGGCTGGTTTTGGTATCATTTAAAAGTTTACAATACAATACAATACAATAAAAAAAACTTTATTGCACCAAAAAACATTCACATATTCGAAATACTTACAAAATAAGGGTAACAATATAATGAGGTACAAGAGGCGGCCTTATCGCCGAAGCAATCTCTTACAGGCAACCAAAAAGAAAAGGAGTGCGAACTATATAATAAGATAACAGGTGGCGCAGTTAGAATTTTATAAATTAATATAGTAATAAATACAATAACCAGTTAACATTGTAATTATACATAATATACAACATAATAAATAACTTAATATACATATAACTATAAAGTTAAAGTTATAAACATATAAAGTTTAAATTTTAAAGAGGATAATTCCAAATTCATATTAGGAAAATGCGTGATTTTCATTTGTTTTTCTTACCGTCAAGATGAGTGAATCAAATGAAGAAATTAGATACATTTTATTTTACTACCAAAAAGGTAAAAACGCAACGCAAGCCGCAAAAAAAATTTGCGATGTTTATGGACCTAGTGCAGTGTCTGTGAGAGTAGCACAAATTTGGTTTAAGCGTTTTCAATCCGGAACCTATTACAATGTGACACCTACATTTTAAGATCGTACACCTTACTACAGACTTCGATCGCACAGACACGGCGCGATTGAGGTCGCGGCGAGAGTGAAACCACATTTTTTGCGCCGACGCACCGGGCGGTAGGCAGCACTATACAAGTTATAACATTTGTCGTTACATCTAGATATTTTATTTACTTAATAAAAAGTTTGAGTTTAGAATTAAATCTCTCGCGACATATATTTTTAACAATTTCTCAAACACTCAGACATAGCTAGATGACTGCCACACAAAGATGACAGCCCGGACCGACTACTAAACGTGCTTTTCTTAGCACGGAGGATATTTTAATGGTATTGCACTGGTCACCAATCCAAGTGCGAACCTCGCCTGGGTTTACTATACATGCGCAAGAGCAAAAAACGGTCAAAATGGAAAGTTTATATGGCATGCATGATGAATCTAATTGTTGGGGAGCCCTGGCAATTTGTTCTATTATTTATTAAAAAAATTATTGTTTACAATGGTACTATAGGTGAACTAAATTCTAATGCATTCTCTACCAGTCAACCTGTAGGAACACAAAAATTAATAATTTAACTGCGATAGGTGCTTGAATATGTACTTAAAATACACTATATTTACTAGGTTTACATTATTATATTAATTTATCTATATTCTCAATTTTTGTTAAGTAGTCTAAGTTTCTATTTCGGTCTTTAAAGGCGCTACATGCGTCTAGAGTACCTAATAAAACTGTAATAATTACAAAATTGTCCGTTAAATTGTGTCTTAGTACGTCTATGTTTTTTCTTAATTGCTTGACTGGATCCTCAATACCTACCTTACGGATTTTTATAGCTAAATTAAAATTAACGTCTGACACTGCTTCCCTGAACTTTCCTCTTTCGTTGCTTCTACCCAGAATGATAGAATAACTGTTTTTGTAATATTTTCTCTTCCATGCTGGTCTGCAATAAAAGACAAATCTCAGAATGTACCAGTTTCCATCTCACGCACCACTTCCTAAAAGTGGCCTTTGAGTCTCTCTGCTAGAGGCTCAAAAACCAAAATGCTCTATCTGCCTTATAAGGGATAAAGACGATAGTGTTTTTATAACATTTTAGGAAGACTTACAGCTAAAAATACAGATTATAAAGAAACAATAAGAAATAGAAAGCCATTTAAAAGTAAAAGTAAAACATAAAAGTAAAGATCAAGAAATATTAAGAAGCAAGAACACTGAAGCCAGTGATATACAATAATGACATTATTACAAGTAGCTTGTAAATAGAAGAAAGAAATAAGATACTATATATAAGTATGTATATGTATGTAATCTCGGGATCATCGACAAGTCTAATATAATAACACGTATATTAAATGTGTAATAAATTGCGAGTCATTCACGTACAACTAATAAAAGTGAGTCTGCCTACGTGGAGAATATTGAGGTCATTCGAAAAGCAAAACGAGTCTTAATTTGAATCGGACGTGTGACAGGTTGTTTTCTCTTTACCCCGCGGCAGTCCAAGTGGCCAGTGCTAAGTTATTTATAGTTAGTTCGTAGCTTTACATGCAACCTCCACAGGTTTAGACTTCATGAATGGGATGTAGTAGAGTATGTAGATCTTATTTCGATTTTAAAAAAGAATATTCTACATACTTTTTATACATGGCCAGACAGTGACGCTTTTCGCTTCTCGCTATATCTATAAAAATAAAAAGATCATGCATGGCATGAAATAGTGGTAAGGATGCATAGGTACTTCATCTATGTAAATGCTTTAAATGTTGTTAAGACCGCCATTTGTACACTTTTTATGTTCAATTAAGCATTAAAAATATATTTTTGATAATTTTAAAGTCAAAGTCAAAGTCAAATTTTTTTATTCAATCTAGGATAAATTTATCTCTTATTGAAGGTCATTTTTTTAGATATTATTTTTTAAGATTACGCCGAAAGAAACCCAGTTCAGTATTGGTCCCTACCCATATATAAACATATGTTTCAGTTACAATACAGATTTACACTTAAGCTCAGTATACATTATATTATACATCTAAATAATACAATTAAAATTTGCAGTCAACTATTTCCAAGAATTTTAATCAGATAAATAATCATTTACATGAAAATAAGCATTTTTTAATAAATGATTTTTAACGGCAGTCTTAAACTTAGATAATGATAACGCTACTACATAAGTATTGCACAAATAAATGTAGACATGCTGTAGCTATTATCATATGGCATATTGTATATCAATCGTTAGATTTTACCAATGTAGATATGAACCATTATAGATGATTTGTTTATTTATAAAACGTTTTTATTCTTTTTTCCTCTTATAGAATATATTTACTATTGCATCGTCTTATCTTTTGGATTATTTTATCGGCCAGAACAAATTGTTATTGAACAACATTTTTGACTTGTTCAGTTTTATTTATGTGCAGAACCTAACCTTTATATATTTTTATATATAAGACCTCGATAACAAATAAAATGCAACATTTTTTAACATATAAAGGCTACTGTTTTATCATATATACCTATCTACATGCACAACACGTTCTAGAATATACATATGCAAGCATATATTTACATATATCTAAATGTCAACCACTCCAGATTTAATATGTAGTTGACAATGAACTTATACTGAATATAAAGCTTCCATTAACCGTAATAACTTGAGGTAAGCAACGCAGGTCGCGGTCAAATCACAGATGGGTGACAGCTACGTCCTTGAACTGGTAGATGATTTTTAGCAGTACCTTTTGTACTATAATCATTATATTATTACTACATTTAACAATTCTTCCATGGGCTATGTCTATATATATGTATTTGGTATATATGTATTTGTTATAAAATATAGTATCGTTGTGTGTGTGTATATTACAACAATAAATATGTATATATTTATTGCACCAAAACATAATGTAACTTAAAAATTGATAACATAAAACAGAAGTCACAAGACAGCCTTCTGCTGCAATATCTTCCAAATTACCTGTATCTTTTTGCATTAAACAAATAAGCATGCATCTTTATGCTTCACAGTTTTGCAAAATCCACGTTTTTTTTTAGTTTAAAAGGCTTTATAAGAATGATTTTATGCTGAAACTGAAACGGTTTACCAACAGCTGATTGGTCCATAAGCTGTTTGTCAACATTCATCTAAAGGACTTTTCAACCACGAACGTTTCGCCGTAATGAATGCAAAGATTCAAGCATGCTTAAGAGGCTTTAGACATTTGGTTAGCTGTCTCGCTCGCACAATCAAACATTTTTAAAGATTATTAAAAAATGTGACTTATTTGTAGAGAAGTGATTAATTAACTTTCAATATAATCATATGTTAGATATTGTAAACATGTTTTTTTATTGTTTATGTGTGTCGGTATCGTGAATTAGGTCTTCAAAAATTTTAAACTTTGATGACCTAATTTTCGATGTAGTCAATGTCTACACAATATACAAACATGTCTAAAATATCCACAATATAATTATATTGAAAGTTAATGAAACACTTTTTTACAAATGATACACATTTTTTAATAATCTTTAAAAATGTTTGATTGTGCGAGCGAGACAGCCAACCAAATGTGAAAAGCCTCTTAACCAACAGAATTTTTTGACCAACAACTCTGCACCCAAACAATACTTGACCCATGAACTGTTCCCTGACAGAACTATCATTTTATTATATTAAAAATAACGTGACATATTCATATCCATTCCAAAATAAAGTTGACATTGACAGGTGAGATAGTGTGATATTACTAGATGTCAACTTGATTTGGTCGGATAATGGTTTAAACCTAGTAACAAAGTTAGTCTGGGTTTTATAATAAGACGGATTATGTTTATACTCCCGCGACTAATTTAACGTGAGTGATCCGTATTACATAAAAAAATGATATAATGTAATAAAACTTTCCATTTAATATAGGTGGATTAAACTAACAGATCGTGTGCGTATCACCAGCGTTCGCTCCAAAACTAAGATAGAAGACCTGGGGAAAAAAGCAGCTATACTCAAATGGGACTGGGCTGGGCATGTGTGTAGGTGCATCCTACCAGCCCAGTCCCAGATAGGCGGGCCAAGATTGCTACAGAATGGGTGCCGGTAGGCTGGCGCCCAAAAAGAGGTCGCCCCACCTGTTCCGTGGGTCGCCCAAGGACAAGGTGATGTGATGATCTGGCGCTTTTTGACAAGACTTGGAAATTCATCGCACAAGATAGAGATCAGTGGCGAACTAGAGAGGAGGCCTTTCCCGAGCAGTGGGCAGTATCACACTAATATTATAAAGGCGAAAGTTTGTAAATGTGTGTGTGTGTGTGTGTGTGTGTGTATGTTTGTTACTTCTTCACGCGCAAACGGCTAGACCAATTTTGATAAAATTAGATTAACGCATAGGTTACTTTTTCCGCGGGTAACACCGCGGAGCGCAGCTAGTAGACTTATAAAAAAAGGTGTAAATTTTCTGAAGATAAGTTACTGATTTATGGTATTCAAATTACAAGAAACAATACCACATTAATTAAAGATAAGGTACAGGAAATAAACCTGTTCTTTGGAAAGTAAGGTCGGCTCGAGGCCAAAGGCTCATGTGGCAAAAATTTAAGATGAATCAGTTAAATTTGACAATCTTCGAAATTACCAGTACAAACAAAATATGCTCATTATTTTAACGTAGGCTGTAGTATACTTTTACTTATGCAGTTTGTTACCGCTTCTTCTGCACTAGCGCTTTGGAGGCGGCAGTTAGTTAGCTCTGAGTTACTTTTTGACGTCAACAATTATGCAACAAAACAAAGTGAGATTCTATGATAATAATGAAATAATTGAATTGAACTGGCAAAATTTTTATTTTTTTATTAGAATATTAATTGTTCTCCTATTATTGGTATTTAGTCATTAATTATTTAGCAAACTACATAATTCGTTGTTAAATTTCCAAAGAGCATTAAACGGCAAGAAAATCATGTTGGTTGTATAGGAGCCCCCCTAAATTTATTGTAATATAGCGGCAACAGAAATACATTATCTGTGAAAATTTCATATGTCTAGCTATTACGGTTCATGGGAAATTGCCTGATGACAGACAGACGGCCGGACGGACAAAGGATTCTTAGTAGTAGGGTCCCGTTTTTACCCTTTGGGTACGGAATCCAAAAATGGGGTAGTTTTTCATTAAAAAATCAAATACATAAAATACTACATGGCTACATGAACCATGGATTTAACAGGTCAGTTACGTGCGGTTACCGTTTCGTACCGTTACGTTGCAGTTACCGCCCGAAACTAACCGTGGTGGCGAAGATGACTTGGTTAATTAAAAGTAAGTTATGTAAAAAGGAAAATGTGGGTTAGTTTTTGGGTGTAATTGAACGAACGTATGAAATATACATAGTTTACTTAGACATTTATTTACCGAAGGGCATGTATGAAGAGATTGATGAGTGTAACTGAAGCGAAAGAGGTTTTTCAATATCGTACCAAGTGGAGGTTCATAGTCTCCGCCTACCCCTGTGGGAAATAGACGTGATATTATTGTATGTACTTTAGAGATTTATATCTTCTTTCAAAGCGCTTTCCCGGCTGTATCCTCATCTGTGCTGCTTCGGTCCAGACGTCTTCAAATAATCGGGAACATACATTACAAAAATCGCTACGAATTGATGACCTCCTCCATTTTGGTAGTAGGCTATAAACAGAAAATAACACGCAAATGCCCAAACGCCTCATTCGAAGCGCATTCCAGAACGAAATGGCTATGTATGGCAGCCGCATCTGCTCGCCCTTTCGGGCCGCGGTTGACATAAACTGCGTGCCTCGTACCACGCAAACGGCTAAAGTGGAAGACAAGCGACGGCTGCCATACAGTTTGCGATAATTACAGTCTGAGACGAATCGTAATATTTGTCAACTCTCGGCGACCAGACTTTTAGTCACCTTATTACATTCACAGAAGGCGATTAAGTGGTCCTGTTAACATTGTTAATAGAGTACAGTAACCTATATTTACATTAAAAGCAACATGTACTATGGAAAGGTGTGACTCAGCATTTCATAGATTTGTATATAGTCTCATAACTTAGTTCCGTAGCCCAGTTATCTGAAGTATCAGGTTTGGCTGCCAGAGGGCGCGACAAACTGGGTCTGAGCCTACGCGACCTGATTTCTCCTTCGACGCACTTTCGCTATGCCCTCGAAGGATTTTTACATGTGAACACGGAAATTACTTTATTTTTGATATGGTGGCAACTAGTAACTTCAATATTTTTACATATACATGTCTAAGAAAATAAGCTGAAGCTATTTAAAGGGCGAATTTAGTCAATAATTAAATACTAAACATTTTTCAAAGAATAGTTTTCGAAACAGTTTAGTATATTTTTTAAACGTATAGAACGTATCGACAACTTCGTTCTAATGAGACGCGTTAGCTCTTTATCCCCCTTTTCCGAACAAATTTTATGTCTAACCCTATTTCTCTTCAAACCTTACGGCTCTAGAATGCTTTGCCCGTTGACATCAAAGAAATTTCTACCAAATTCTCTTTTAAAATAAAAGTTCACGCCCACCTTTTAAACTCCCTTTCCTTATAAAGTCATCATTATTTAGTTTCTTCTCTTCATATCTACATATTTATATGTTAGTATAAGTAGATGTATATGTAAGTATTGTATAAGTAGATATTTATTCTGAAATTTATATATTATAGGTATATAATGTAATTGTATATTATATAGAAATATTTTATAATGAAAGTATATATGTATTGCTTTTTTGTACCGCAAAATTTTTCTTGTTTATCCCTATGGTTGACTCGGAGAAATACTCTTAGCATTACCTAAGTTCGCCATTTGTTTAAATTATATTTATACTTTAGAACAATAAAGTTGATAAAATAAAATAAATAAACGTGTTCTTTAACTAAATACAAGGTGACTATGTAACTACCAGCCAAATTTTTAAAGCGAGTTCAGTCCATGATATTGAACTACTTTCAATATCCGCAAAAAATCGAAAAAAAAATTCTACCCTCGTCAAAGATCCATTTATTTCAATTTTTTCAAAGTAGAGTACACAATAAAGTGTAATAAATAAATTACGTCGAAATATTTTTAATGTATACAATATAGAAGAAAGCATACAATTCCATGTTTATTATACTAACAATAAATAAAAGCTTTCACATTTCAACAAAAAATATGAAATTGTTCTATGAGAAATTCCTCTATCAGCGATTTCACGGAACATCTAAACACGTAGCAATCATGAGACGCGTGCTCGAGTCATCTGGTGAACGAAGGACATTAGTTCACAGGCTGGAGTAATATTTTTGTAATGCGTAATCTTCCTGCCTAGCCAATCCCCATCTTGTTGTAACTTACGAGCTTGTTCTTGTTGGTGGAGTTAAGCGGAGATGCTTCCGTTCCTCTCTTCTGCCTGCGATCTTTTTAATGTCCTGGTAGGACACAAATCCTAGATTTTCTTCATTTTTTTTGGAAAATATCCACATACCTCTTTAATTTTAATATCAGTTTGATTGTAAATTGACGTATTTGGAAAAAAATGCTGCAGTACCGTTTGGTGCCGCTTCTTCTGCACTTGCGCTTAGGAAGCGGCATTACACTTAGCTGTAAGTAAAAGATCTGACGTCAACAACTGTAATGGAATCAAATTAGCGCATTGCCCATTCCATCTTGCACATTCCCTCGATTAGCTTTTACGGTAACACTACGGTGTTTCTTTACTCCCAGACGAGCATGAAAAAAGTACAAGAATAGCTTTATAACCATAACTTAATTTCGAAAAAAAAAACTCTCTCCCTCTCTCTCTCTTTCAGAGAGAGACAACTTCAAATTCCCGATCCTAACACTCGTCCTGACGATGATTGTCTAAATGGATCGAAACCTTTCCAATTATATAACGTGAGTCAACCGTCTGAACTACGTTCAATTAAAAATAAATAAATACCTTCTTTTTATTATAATAAAATATAATCACAAACGTCCAGTTCTAAAACTCTCGTGTATTAACAACTAAACTTGCATATTCATTCATATTCTCCATTTAGGTTTTTTACAAGAGAAATATTTTCGCCATTCGAAATTCTTCAAGCATGCAGGCACTGTTATTTATGACTTGACAGCTCCTAATTTAATTATACATAACATTCCGCCATCTTGAATTTGTATTCTGTGTTAACAACCATATTACGCGAACGTGTAACACATTCCTTATCTCTCCAAATATAGATATCAGGAAGCACAGTTCACGCACAAATGTTGCAACACTTTCTAACCGACTTCAAATCAGAGGTTATGAATTTGAAAATTTAAAAAATTCTTACTTGTCAGGTGCTCTCATAGAAATTTTTTAAACCGGTTGTGTAGTTTGGGGGTAAAGCAGGTTTATAGTTTAAAAAAAATATATGCTTCTAATCCTATTTATTTTGCGACGGCTCTATGTAGATCGTTTTCTTTGCGCATTTCCTTTCAAAGTAATCTAAAGTACTAGTAGCGGTTTATAAACGCCAATTTTTCTCCATTAAGCGCAATTTAAGAATTTAAACAACTGTTTGTAAACATGACTTTCCAATTTCGTGTTTGTCATCATTACAGATAAAGTAATGTTCCATGTAGATCACTCCGTTTTAAAGTAGTTCGAGTTTTTGAAACATGCAAAGTAATTCGTAGACTTATATTGTGACCTGTATCTAGATTTTTGCTTTTAGCCATGTGCTTAAATATACGGCCAAGTGCGGGTCGGACTCGCACCTCGCACACGAAGGGTTCCTTACCATTTATCTATAAAAAATCACGTTAGATGTGTGGGAGCCGCACTTAAATATTAATTATATTCTGTTTTTGGTACTTGTTGTTATAGCTGCACCAGAAATACATCATCTGTGAAGGTTTCACCTGTATAGCTATCACGGTTTGTAAGATACAGCCTGGTGGCAGACAGACAGACAGACAGCAGAATCTTAGTAATAGGCTCAATACTCAATACTGAATATTTTATTGCAAACCATAAAGTACATTAGATGTTACCAATACAATTATAGATAATTTATGGACCCTGTCGGGCACAGCATTTTCTACCCTTTCGGTACGGAGCCCTAAAAACGCACTGACTTACAAACTTTCATGCTAGTCTGGGAAAAAGGAAAAACTTTGAATGTCCCGCACAGATCGTAGAAGCCGATCGAGGGACTGGGTGAAAATGCAAATCATATTAGGCGATATGCGGATAGCAACCCATCAATATTTTGATTTCCTTTTTCCTTCAACTCGCCTACCCTTACGCTTAAGTAGCCTTTGAGCCTTACGGCCCTAGACTCAATCTGCTTAGAGCCGCAAGACCCTAAATGCACTGTTTGCCCCATTAGGGATAAAGACGTGATAGTATGTATGTTTGAAAAAAGCCTAACCAGCAGGCATTCAGGTTTATTAACTATTTACGAGTAGTATATGATTTCAAGTTATGTGTCTAAAGAGTAATGAGTGTTGACAAAGCAGTGGTCGTTACGAAGCGCTGGTATCGGTAGCTTTTCTTTAAAAATAAATTATATTTTAATACAATACTTAACACGTAACGTAAATTATACTTATTGACGTGTAAAAGTGCCTGTAAAGGTCTAATTACTCAATAAACATTTGAATCTTTGAATATTTGAAGCAAATGAGGTTTGCAAGGATCGTAGCAAGTGGAAATCTATAGTCTCTGCCTTTCCCTAATGGGAAACAGGCGTCAAAATATGTACGTATGTATGTCTAAAATCACAATATAACCATTTCATACATTGGAATTTGTATACAAGTAAATTAATAGTAAACTTGACATAGTTATTTTTGGATAATCATCGTTACTATCTCGGCTATGTCAGCATGATTTTGATATTTTAAGAGCACAAACTGCTTACATTTACTTTATTTTACAGCGCTTTTAAGTAGTAAATAAGTATTAACGACAGTTATACTTCTACTTACTTACAAACGTATTTTAAACCGACTTAAAAAAGGAGGAGGTACTCAATTCGAATGTATGTTTTTTTATGTATGTTCCCCAATTACTCGAAGACGCCTGGACCAATTTGGAAAATTCTTTTTTATTTTATTTTAAAGAACATATTTTTCATGTAGTCCCATACAATTTTTATCAAAAGTGGTTGTGTAATTTGGTGTTGAGGTCGGTTTTAAGTTTTGAAAAGTTATATCAAAAGTTTTCGAGATAAGCTGAGTACAATGCGAAGCAAAGAAGTTGAACAAAAATGGCGGACTTCAAAGCATTTTTGTACAAATTCCCGACACGTAAATTGAACCAAAATGGCAATCGTCGGCGCATTACTGGTACCTGCGCCGATAACCCATTTTGGTTCAACCTACGTACTGGGAATTTGTACAAAAATGATTTGAAGTCCGCCATTTTTGTTCAACTTATTTGTGTCGCATTGTACTAACCTATTTTCTTGTTTTTATCTTCTTTTAAATAAGGTGTGCAGGGGTAGCGTAGGTTGGCATTTATACATTAAAATGTATACTTATACATTATACACCTATTACTAAAGACCGTCTTTGTTCGTTTCTCGATATGAGTCAGAGCCCTTTCAGTGATTTGTGAACCAATCATCTCCAAAAGTGGAATTAAGGCAGAAATGAACATAAAGTCAACATCAATATCTCCTCTGTGCATATTTCTATTTTCGTAACACATGCTATAAAATTCACATCTTAGTAATACTCCATTACTAAGATGATGAAGAATAATACTCCATTTCTTTAGGGACTTAAATAAAGTAATTAAACCTTTCTGATTATGATGGCTATCCTATCCAATCCATTCCAATCCAACTTCCAACTAATATTATAAATGCGAAAGTGTGTTTGTATATTTGTTTGTGTGTTTTTTTGTAACCTCTTCACGCTTCAACCACTAAATCTATTAAGCAGAAATTTGGTATAGATATAGTTTGAGACCTAGGAAAAAACTTAGGGTAGTTTTTACCCCGATATTCTTACGGGTAGCGAAGCCCGCGGGCACAATTAGTAAATCAGTATACCTTTGCAAATTACAAATCAATTATTGTATTAATTATAATTAATTTGTAATGTGTAAGGATATTAATTTTTAAGTGTATATTTAATTAAAAACCATGTCAAGGTTTTAATAAATTTTTCTTTACCTAACCAAATGGGGTTTAGTTTTGATTTCATTAAGTATACTTAGGTTTTTAGTATAAGGTTATGTAAAATACGTCACAAATAAGTTGAACAAAAATGGCGGAGTTCAAAGCATTTTTGTACAAATTCCCGACACAAAATTTTTGAACAACTTATTTAACAATACAATCTATCATTACTTTAGATTAGTTTTAATCAGATACAAAAAAAAATATGGTATGAAATGAAATTAAAATTATGTAATTAGCAAATGGAAGGGTGAAAGACATAACGCCCAACAAACTCAGCTTACATTCAAGACATCTAAATATCAAGGCTCTGAACAAGGTTACTGCACTTTTGGTATGCGGAATTATTCGTTCGTCAACAGTAGGAATTACATGATTGTCAACCGTTGTCAATCTGTACCGTGTGTTGACCGTGAAGAAACGTGGAGGTATGGTATGACAAGCCTCGATATAAAAATAAGTAATCCTCCATCTTTCGTTCATCACCTGAGTTTGCTGACATCTCTTGCACTTCACTCGTGGTATTAAATGAGAAGGTAGGCTATCTAGTCGTATTTCTTTTTCATAGTCATTCTTTTTCTTATATGTCATTTCATGTAGATACCCAACTCACTACAAACAATATGTAACAAAAACACTGTCCGATCGAACTTGTAAAAAAAAAAACAAAATTTTCCGGCAGAACACTTTTGTATGAAAATGACGATTTTTTTTCGAGTTTCAAGCATTGGTCCCATAGGAAAAGTAGTTCATATCGACGGTCTGAGTTGCTCCCCAAGGATCGAACAGGGTTATTGTTACATATTGTATCTACTAATAAATAAAAAAAACTAAACTTACTATTTGAGGATGTACGTATGTTTTATTTCTTACATTATAGATTAAATTTTAGCGATAAGTACAAAGTTTATCGCTCATTTTAATCCGTATAATGTGCTGAGTCGACAATTTTTTGTTTCGAGCCGATTCGACTCATTTAGTATGGTATTCGGATCCTTACTCGATTCGACTCTAGGACTCGATGTAATTAGCGTAAAGATTATAATTCTCTCAGGTAATTACGTTACGGATTATTATAGATATCAATGTGTATTGTCGTCTATTGCATGCAAATGAGTATGCATAGCATATTATGTTACAGTCTTTCGCTCACTTTATTTAGTACTGCATCATGAAATGTGCTTCACTTATGAGTCTAGATTTGCGCTTTCTTACTGCAATATCATCTCCATTCTTATCAACTCAGTGGCACTATCGGATCCTGCATTCTCCGATCAATGCAGTGGAACATTGACATAATGTACTTTCTTACATGATGGATAGCCATGACCAGCATGATGGCATCTCGATGTTTGCTTAACATGGGTTACACACTTTATGGATGACATGATATAACGGAGCCTTAAATAAGGTATGATAAGTAACAGTTGTAATATTACTTGAGCTCGGTAATATAGCCGATGGTAGCGCTTTCGTAAGAGCGACAGCTGATATGGTCCGCAGTTGGATCGGTGACCACAAGTGGCATAAAAATTTCTTGAGCTCCTCCGAACTTCGGAAGGCGAGTTAAGCCGGCTGGCATCACTGTAGACAGTCGTCAAGATATGTCAAATGCCTTTAGGAAGCTTGAAAAATTTGACACCAGTGTTGGTTGCTTACAAAAATTAAGATAGACTTTTAATACTTAGCACTAGTACTAGTGGTGTTTCTCCAAATTGTTAAGTACCTGTAACAAAATAATTTTATTAATGCTTTATTTAATTAGACGCATTAAAACCACACAATAATGCAAGAAATACTATTTATTGAATATAGATATTCACTATAAATTAGTAAGTATCACAACAATGTAAAAATATCTTAATAATATCTTATTTCTATTTATATTGAAATAATTTTATACTAATACGATTATAAGTATTTTGGCCACTTGTTATACAATGTCCTTTTTAATTAAGTACAAATATTTTAAGGGGTTATTCAGTCCATTATTTTGAACAACTTTTCCCAATAAATTTATATCGAAATACGAAAAAAAATATTTAGGTTCTCATACAAATCGAAGTAGTCACGTGATATCGTTACTATGAAAAATGCAAAAAAAATTTTCGTATTTCGATATATATTTATTGGGAAAGGTTGTTCAAAATGATGGATTGAATCACCTCTTAAAATATTTGTACTTAATTAAAAAGGACATTGTAGAGAGACATACCCTTATATTACTGTTAAATATAAACAATATGTTCAATGACAACGTTAATAAGAACATAAACTTAAAAATCGAATGAGACCTGTATTTTAAATCATCTTTGTTCTCTAGGTCATAGCGAAGAAAGTTACACACACACATTTAATTTGTATGTCACTAGCAAAGGACATAAAAAGGCGGTGACAGTAGGTGAAAATAGAAAATGAAATTATTATGTGCAGTTAATATATGACCTGTATTTTTTTTATTTTTTTTTATTAATGGACAAGAAGACAATGAGGTTTAATATTCTTTTTATGTCGACTTAAAAAAAATATCTAACAATTTCAGCATGCAGATATTTTTTCATCTTTACATCCTATATCAGGTATTTCGTCCACTGTAGGATTCCAATAAAGGTAGGAATAGGCATGACGAATGAAAAATTATATTTAACCCATCAGTTAGATTGTTTAAAAAATATTGTACACGTATTCTTATTTTCTCTGAAAAACAAAAAATGGCAAAGATACACTGAAATTTCGCATGACCTCACGGCTACGTACGATTTTTACGTATAGGACACCCAGACATACTTGCATGCTGCATGCCTGCTTGCATGCTGCATGCCTGCTTGCATGCTGCATGCCTGTTTGCATGCCTGCTTGCATGCTGTATGCCTGCTTGCATGCTGCATGCCTGCCTGCATGCAGCATGCAAGTACACACATTTTTCTTACTATACCTTATCTGCAATATGAGCACTTAAGCCAAATGATAATTCTTACTGTACATATTCCAAGATATGATGGTTCTGCCTTATAATGACATAGAAATTGATTTTATGCCAAAACGACATTCTAGCTGTGAACTGTCTGCAACATATTGATTCTTCGTTTTAATTATTATAACTATCAAGTTTATGCCATAACATGAATATTAATTTCAAAATTATGGAATTTAAATGTATGAGAAATGAGAAAAGCCAATCTAAATTCTACGAAATGAGGTTTCTACCATACGCTGTTATGCATGATAATATTCTTAACTAAAAAGTTCTACCATAAAAGGTAGACCCGGTAAGGGTATATAATGTTTTTGTACAGAGAACGCTTCTTTCTACAAACTATTATTTCAATTGCAATGTGTCCTGTATGTATGTAGGTATGTTTATTTTTTTGCATACATAATGAGCTATTCTGATATGAAGACGGGAGATATTCAACAGAACTCAGTTATTAAGACAGAGACGGAAGGTGGTCGATGGAACTCAGTAATAAAACGAGACAACTCATTAAGTTTGGGCTTATTTCATCCGTTTTAATAAGTACTTTGGCCTCACAAGAAAAGCTTGTACAAAAAAATTATATCTGTTACCTATATTGAAAATTTATTTACAAATCAGAAATGATATAAAATTACTGCATTTTTATTTTATTTTGGCTAATTATGAAGCGAACAATATTATTCTTTTATTACTTAAGGCGACCTGATATTGGCAGAAAAAGAAGGAAATATTCTTAAAGTATAATAGATCATCAAACACATAGATCTTCCCGACGTCTCGCTAAATCACGGCGCTGCGCTCGCGTGCAGTGTTGCACGCACTCTTGCGCACCGCGAAGCATGAAAACGCATCATTTCGCTATCTGTCGGGAAAATTATGTGGGAAAATGAGTATCAAGGATGTCAAGTAAGAAACAAAATTAACTACATAGTATAATTAAAGTTCATTCATTTTATTATTTACTCTTCATTCAAAGAATTTTTTAAGCGTGGACACCAAATTCATCGTCAATTTGGTTTTTCGTGTGTGGCCAAAACTAGTGTCAGATTTTTCAAGCTGCCAAAAGACATCTGACTCGGCTTGAAGACTGCCATACAATGATGACATAGCTTACATGGTTCTTGAGATACAGCCTGATGACAGACAGACAGACTGACGAACCGACATGACAGAGGGACAGCGAAGTCTTGGTAATACCGTCCTGTTCTTACCCTTTGGGCACGGAACCCTAAAAATACTATTCCTATCTAGGTATAACTAATCTTCTATTTAGAATTCTTCAAAAGATAATCTCACAGTAAGGGGAAACTAGGCGTAAACTGAAGTCTGAGAATGGCATCTACATCCGACAGGTTTTCCTTTCATCCGTCGTCAATGAATCACGGAGAGAGCGTACGTCAAACAATATACGAGTGTATTATACACCTTACTTTCGAAGGGCTGGACTTTCACAAGATGAGCTAATAGAAAGCTGTAACAATTTGTTGTAACGATCTTCACGATTTTGCACAGGCCTATAATTAAAAGAGGAATATGACGTAATTATCTTTTGAGGAACTTGTATAAAAAAAAAACTTTCGTAATTAAACACGTAATTATGAATGTATGTGCTAAAAATACTAGTAGCTAGCTGACGCCCGCAATTTCTTGTATTGATACAATTAAGTAATCTAAAATTATTTTTTAAATGTAATACTTTATTTTTTAAACTGTTTATTATATAACACTGTAAGCGGATCTTTTTTCATAAACTATACTTGTATAGGTAGTGTTTAGGATACATCTTTAGGCGACTGTTGCAATTAAATTAATTTTTGATTACGCAAAGGTTGATTGATAGAGAATGCATAAGCGTTAAGTTCACCTCACGTACGATGGAGTCTTTAAAGATTTAATTAATAAATAAATATACCTTAATCATTCTGGACTTAGAAAATAACAAAAATATTGCTATTCCAATCTTCAATATAAGTCGGTACTCAAAATAAAATAACACATCTAATGATATTAAATAGGGGACTAAGTATTAGAAATATCAACAAATATGTACTGGACCGGAGTTATTCGTCAACTGGCTTGAGTTTAACTCACGAGTGCGCGCGAGTTGGCACCTTCCGATTTTGCCTATTTTACGACACTAGTGTCGTGCAGCGGCTTTGTGCACGAGCGCGTAAACATGTCGGCCAGTAGCTGACTCTCTACGTGAGTAACCCGTGCTTTAATAATAATGTCTGAGTCTCACGTTAGTTTTAATCATTATGATATTGTAGATAATTATTTGTTACATAAACAGTATTATATTTTAATCATGTTGAATTATATATATCTATCTATTTAAAAAACAATATTGTGTTTTATTTTAAAGTCAAGTCGTAGAGATTGTTTGTAATAAATTCAAAACATTTTTGTAGATGACTGTACAAATCTTTACAGTCGAGCGAGTTGACGACAAAAAAATAGGCAAAATCGGAAGGTGCCAACTCGCGCGCATTCGCGAGTTTCACTCGAGCCAGTTGACGAACAACTCCCGGAGTGCTATTTTTCATTTAAGGACTTACCGAAACACAAAACGTGTAGTTTTCCAACTCACCGCTCGCGTATAAAACCATTTGGCCGTATTTTTGAAACCGTCGTGTCAACTAAAAACAATATTGTTTTACGCAGAAAACATTGAAAATATGTCTATGGTTTTCAAAGAATGTCACCATGAATAAAAAAGCAGCATGAATCGAAACGGATTCTCCATGAAAGGTTCCTTTGACATATCTACGCCACAAATGTCAAAATGACGAGTGGTCGAGACCACTCGTTGCAAATCCGTCGCGTACGATCATTTCAAAAATGCGCCCATTTGGAAACGCTCGCGTAAACCATTCGTAATGTGACAAATGATTTCAAAAATGCATCCCCCGGAGCGACGCAAATCCCCTCTATCTCAGGCCCTTTGTCATCCATGAATACACATACACAAATAGATAAAAAATATCCAAAGAAAGGCACTGACGCACCAATGCCAAAACCTCGAGAAAGTGATAGAAAGTTTATAGATTCCGCCATTTGGCAGCCAGTCGCGATTTCGGTCGTCGGCACTGGTTGGTCTTTGACCGCTAAATCACTCTCTAGGTCGATGATAGGCTTTGCGTAACCAATTTTAGGCAAATTACATATGTATACAATATGTAACACAAAACCCTGTTCAATCCTTGTAAAAGTAACTCAGAACGTCATTATGTTCAACTTTTCCTATGGGACCAATGCTTAAAATCGTCATTTTCACAATAGTGTTCGGCCGGCCCGGCAATTTGTATGATAATTACGATTTTACTCTTCGAGTTTCAAGCATTGGTCCCATAGAAAAAGTTGTTCATATTGACGGTCTAAATTGCTGCTAAAAGGATCAGCCATGGTTTTTGTTACAACATATTGTATGTCTAGAACATGTAACCTTTGTTAAAGTAAGTGAATTATAGAATTAATGGAATTGGGTACTTTCCTAGGTCAAAAATAAATTATTTGGTAATGTTAAAAACTAAAATGTCACAAAATAATGTCACTTGTCGTGATCACATCCATTTTCAACGTGATTTTAGATTTATTATTGCAGAAAAACTGATATTAAGAGCGCTATTTGACTAAAATAAACTATAAGGTCATTAGTCTATATTTAAAACAAATCCCATAGTAAATGTTTGTTATGACGTTTCGAAAAAAGTATCTGATTTAAGTTGTTGGAAAGTAGCTAATTTTCAAGACTATGGTGGAAAGGAAACAGCGCAAACCATATACAAACAACTTTGTATATATTCTAGTGTCTGTAAAGTAAAACCGTATAGGTAGGTAGTCTTTTTGAATTAGAACGTAATTCGCCAGTTTTTATAATTTGTCAGTTTCGCCAACTGATCAATGATTATTTAAATTTAACTGTCCATCTGGTTTTTTTGGGTTTCGTACCCAGAGGATAAAATGGGACCCTAATACTAAGACTCCACTGTTTGTCTGTCTGTCACCAGGCTGTATCTAATTTTCTTCCTTTATTTGTGTCGATGGTTTATTCTTTATTATTTTTATATTTCGCTCTAAAATATCAGACTATAAAAATTTTTATACCATACCCCCTCTCAAAAGTTTATTTTATTCACTGAAAACAGTGAATAAAATGCTTTTACTCACTATTTTGATGTTTAAATTTAGAACAATTTACTCTTAATTTTAGTAAATGTTCCAATTTTAATTAATTTAACCTTTTTTTTTCTTCATTAAATATCTATTTTCGCTAAAATTTTTCTTTTTAACTGACTTCCAAAAGAGTTGGTTATCAATTCGTCGGAATCTTATGTTTTATATATGTTGATCGATTTATTCGAAGACGTTTGTACCGATCTAGAATATTCTTTTTTTTTTAAAGGCAACACCTGTCATGTGGTCCCAATTTTTTTTTATTAATACAGGTCGTGTAGTTTGATGGTGAAGTCGGTTTTTAGTTTTGAAAAATTATTCTCGTAGTCATGGTATAAAGTATAGTATGCAATTCTTGAATGAAGCGGATTTAAATCGAGGGCCATGAATCACTCGCATTGCTCAGGATTCTAACAATTGAATCACTCGCTATGCTCGTGATTCAATCATCATGAATCACGACCGTAGGGAGTGATTCAGTCGTTAGAATCCTTTACCTGCTCGTGATTCATCTATGGCCCTCGAAGTAAATCCGTCCTTTATTTACTAATTGCATAATATACTTTTTTTGAATAAATGAGAAAGAGAATAAAGGTTTGAAATATATAAAGACAAATCACACAGATTGAGCTAGCCCCAAAGTAAGTTCGAGACTTGTGTTATGGGATACTAACTCAACGAAACTATATTTTATAACAAATACATATATAGATAGACATCCAATACCCAGGTCAATATGAAAAAGATCATTTTCCATCTTGACCTGATCGGGGATCGAACCCGGGACCTCTAAGTGACGCCTGGCATGATGACCACTAGACCACAGAGGTCGTCAATATAAAACGTATAAGTGGTTACATAATTTTAAAAACAAAATCGGGACTCACTTTGCCCTATTGAATAAATGTCAACCAAATTTAATTCACTTTTAAACATGAAGTACCTACAGACAAGTAAGTAGTACAGCTTCCGTAAGTTCAATAGGTCTGTCGCAACAAAATCTAAACACTTCACAATAAGGAACAATTTAGTTACAAAATAATTTATTGAATGCCTTACTCAATCTTAAGAATCATCTGTAGATGGTCACGATGTTTACGTAAAAACTTATAATAATAGCCGACCAATCATGTTAGTTTTAATGTAACGCAATATTTTGCTAAATTTATTAATGCAGGTTTTTTTTTTTTTTTAGGGACAAATTACACTGATTGAGCTAGCCCCAAAGTAAGTTCGAGACTTGTGTTATGGGATACTAACTCAACGATACTATATTTTATAACAAATACATATATAGATAAACATCCAAGACCCAGGACAAGTTGAAAAAGGCCATTTTCCAACTTGCCCTGACCGGGGATCGAACCCGGGACCTCTGGGTGGCGGACTAGCATGGTGACCACTACGCCACGGAGGTCGTCGAAAGGTTCTTGGAGACGTGTCTATGTTTATTTTGTTTCGATATCTATAGGCAAATAACACTTCGCATAGACTTAAGAATTTGTAGAAACGTCTTGTTATAAGATTTTGAAAACGACTTGTACCTACTTATTTTCGAATACGTTTTTAATTTTTTTAATATATTTTTTTATTTTATCTGTATTTGTATAATTTTTGTTAAATATAATTGGTACCGTCAAAAATATAGGTTTACATTTACCCCCTTATTCATAAAAAAATACAAACGTTTCCTAAACCAATTTTAGTTAAAATATGTTTCGTCTTGTTCTTTCAATGTCAAATATTCAAAAGAGGCAAAGGGTAAAAACATGTATTAACTAAAATAGGTTTAACAAACGGTTGTTATTTTTATGAATATGAGGGTTAGAAACTAGCCCTCTATAACTATGAATAAAGGGGTAGGACTAGAAAAAAGCTATAACTTTTAACAAACAAATGAACAACGCAGTAACCACTGTAATCAACATATATACTCCTCGTATAGTACAAGTATTTGAACTGTCATGATCATGAGTATCATGACACTCATATTTTAGTTTATTCTTTTAATTTATTTTTAAGAAGATTGCCATTTTTAATAAAACTTAATGACTTCGCATTTAACAAATTACGAACCAATTATTTTCCTTTTCTTATTATCTCCCTTGTCCTTTTTGTGTCCAATTCATCTCGACTCGAATGTCCGATACTTTCTGAGGTTATCCAAAAGGAATCGAAATGATAAATATACTTTTTCTTTTATGTATGTTTGTTTACATTATAAGACAAGCGATATCTCCAGACTTTGTTTGTGCATATTTGCATTTACATACACATTGAAACAAACATAGAAGTAATGCAGAGAGGTAATGCTGCCAGCCTTCTGGGTTCCCCTGCCTCACGGCGATGCGTTGGATTCTCCTTTCTATTTCAAATTTTTATTTTATTTAAAGTAAACATGTGAAAGTGTAAGATGAAATAAAAAAAAAATAAAGAATATGTTGGCGAACGTGTTCGTAGTGTTTTCTTAAAAAAGATAAAAAAAGAAACTTAAGACTTCGTTTTTTAAACCAACTCTGGAATTTCAGATAAAAATTAATGCCTGTCTAGATAGGTATTAATTTTTATTCCCTTTTCCTTTTTCATTTTAGCATAGGACAAAATTTGTCCCTCGAAGCGATATCTAAGTGAAAGATATAGTGAAAGTTAGAAGTATTTTGCGAATAAATATGTACAGTCAGACATCTCAATCTTATTAGGTATTTATACAGATTTATAAATAAAACCAGCTGATGTCATCCTTTGGGTTGGGCCTTCGAACACAATTATTTTTCGTGTCACGTTTATTTTTTTAAGAAGGATAAGAAACCAAGTGGAATCTGGTTTTTGTGTTGTTTAATTGTGATTTAAAGAGCTTTTTTATGTTCTCTGTAAGGTTCCGTATACAAAAAATGTCGGTAGGGTACCATTGCCATCTATGAATGGAACCTTTATTAAAACTTAAATGCCCGATCGTCTTTCAGACATATCTCATGAACAGTATAATAGTTGAACAGTTGACATTTTCACTTAAAGTTTAGGTATTCCTAAATTTTATTTTTTTCTCTTTTATTAATCGCTCACATGTTGCATAAGGTGACAAAATATTGGTGAAATATTACATGTACCCAGTTTGGGTGTGGCGATGCAAACATCAAATAAAATTAACAATATCAGTAAATTTAAACTTAAAGCAAATACACATTAAAATAAGTTATTTTTTAATTTTACGAGATTTTTATTATATACTTAGTTTAAACGTTTAATAAAATTGACCCTAAAAAAAATGTATGTCAAGAGCTATCATGCAGGTAAAAAGATGAAGGTAAGCGTGCTTAGTCAAAATTCTAAAGTTCTAAAACGTCCGAGGTAGTCAAACAATAGTTAGCTACTTTATGTAATCACATTTTCATCAGCTTTCAAACACCCACTAATAAGCATAAGCCTCTCTTTGTCCTACGCCATCCCGTTTTGTCCGCGGCCGCTGCTATCCAGTTCTTTCTAGCGACTTTTAATCGCTAAATCGCTAATTAAAAGTTGGATGAAAAATGGAACGCAAGCGCACATTAAGCCTAGTTTTACCTCTAATATGACTCCTGAATTTTTAGTATTTGGTTTGATCTGCGCTGCATTAAATTTACTTGGAATGTGATATATATAGTACGACATACCTCATAACTCATTACTTGGTAATTCTTGAAGACCTTTACAAGATCTAATAAAATATACTGATATTATTTTAAGGAAGAATTGAGGTAAAGATAACTAACAACTATTCCCAAGGTGTATCGAAATTTACGAGTATTTTTTTTTCTTTGCATAGAATCTTTGTTTTGCTGATCGGTCAACTTGTACAAGAGTTCAGATTGTTAAATTTGAATATAATTACGGACGTTTTAAAAGGAACTTTTTACCACGTACGACCGAACTGTGGAATCAACTTCCTGCAGCAGTGTTCCCGGACCGATACGACATTGAAACCTTCAAAAAACGAATCTATATCTTCCTGATTCAAAGATTCAAATGTTTATTTAGTAATAAGACCCTAACAGGCACTTTTACACGTCAAGTAAGTATAATTTACGTTACGTGTAAAGTATATTAAAATATAATTTATTTTTAAAGAAAAGCTACCGATACCAGCGCTTTGTAACGACCACAGTATTGGTCGCCTACTCGCCAGAAGGGCTTTGTTATATTATTATTATTGTCTCTGTAAGGCCGGCAACGCTTCTATTACATCCCCGGTGTTGCAGTTGTCCATGGACATTGGTGATCACTTACCATCGGGTGACGCGCTTGTTCGTTTGCCGCACAATAACATTAAAAAAAATTGCAATAAAATTTCCAAGAAAGAGCTATGTAGACCAATTGAAAGTGACGGGTCATGTTGTATCAAGCGCTAAAGAGTAAGGCGAAAGACTAAAAAATTGCTACATAATCCACTGACAAGAGCCTTAAATAAGAAGAAAAAAGCTAATGTTAAGAAGATACGGAATCATTTACATGTGACTCCAACTCGCTTTTGGCTAGTTGTATTTTAAATAAGGAAGTGCTTATAGCAGATTGATTGAACTTACTCATCATACAGTGATTGTATGACAAATAGCATTTTTATTTTTAAACGATGATGAATATGAGTGATCGAAAAATACATTAATAAAATGTAATTATTGTTACGTAGGTACTCTAAACCTTTCCGGAAAATCTGTGCATGATGTCAAAAGGCCAAATTTTGTTTGTTTTTTATACAATAAATAAAACGAATTATGATAACTTATACATAATAAATCGCAGGATTTAAAACAGCCTGTAAGACCACGTGAGTGATGTTTTTTAGCCGATGCAAGCCCGGCACTACCTGGGCCTCCCTTCCCAGGTGTCTGGAAGTGATTTTTCACGCTCACCCTTGGTCAGGGAAAAAAATCTAATATATTTATTTATGTTTATATGTATTTTCCCCGATAACTCGAAAACGCCTGAACCCGTTTGGAAAATTCTTTTCTATTTGAAAGGACAAACTTGTCAGAAATCTTGCCGAAATCGGCTGTGTTTTGGTGTTGAAGTCAGTTTTTAGTTTCAGTAGATTATTTTTGTGGAAATACTTGACCAATAAATGCACAATACATAGGTAGAGATATTTTATTTTAAATTATAATCACTTTGTACCTACTAAATTTCAATAAAATTTAATATAATAATATTGCATAACGTGTAGGTATATCTAATAGCAATAACATACCTAATATTTTAAAATTATAAAGAAATGTTTGTTACAATACAAAAAAAAAATATTGCACCAAAAACATTTACATAATCGGTAAACTTACAAAATAAAGGTAACATAATATAATGAAGTACAAGAGGCGGCCTTATCACCGAAGCAATCTCTTACAGGCAACCAAAAAGAGGAGTGCGAAATATATAAAAAGAAAATTTGTTTTATTTAGATAAGAATATATCAACACCTTGACTGACAGCTGCAAACACAATAGATTTTTCATTTTTGTCGGACACTTTAAACGGAGCATTTAAAGACTTTAGACGATGTAATCCGAACAACGCACATTGCATCGCTATTAAGTTCCTTCCTACAAATAATGTAGTTATAGTTTTTATGCATATTATAGAGTAATTTTATAATTCAATACCCATATTTATCGACCTTACAACATAACATCTAAATTTATTCTCAAAACAAAACCATAAAACCTTTTCTAGGTTAAGACCGAACCAAATACGACAGACACTGTGTGACAAGCATCTGAATATGGATGTGCACTGTTAACCACTCATTTGCAAGGTCGTTAACCCCGAAGCCTATGCATGCATATGCCAAGATATCAATTCGTGTCATGTAAATAGGCATGACGAATGGAAAAATATTTTTAGTCCATCGATTAGATTATTAAAAAGTATTTTAAACGTATTTTTCCTTTTTTTCTGAGAAACAAAAAATGACAAAGATACAGCGCATTGAAA
The DNA here is from genome assembly GCA_943193695.1 of Acrobasis suavella. Taxonomy (NCBI): domain Eukaryota; kingdom Metazoa; phylum Arthropoda; class Insecta; order Lepidoptera; family Pyralidae; genus Acrobasis; species Acrobasis suavella. The sequence goes on along the minus strand of OW971952.1, from coordinate 8,996,211 downwards.
TTTCGCGTGATGTCACGGCTACGTATGATTTTTACATAGAGGTGACGTCGCAAGTCCCCACTCCGGAACTTTGATGCTTCGTATCTGTGTGAATTTTTACTATTTTGGCAAACTGAAAAATATGAGTCCATTATTTTTGAATAATCTAAAAGACGGACTAATTACAGTTACACATTTCTAACACTGTCGACAACCCTATTATTTCGGTAAAGACTTAATCTAAAAATATGTTTTATAATTACACTACAACTTAAACTCACTTTGATTAAAATAAAATGTTTGAAAAGCGTTTTTTTATTGTATTTCAATAAAGTACAAATAGTGGTCGAAGGCAAAACTTTTATGTGAATTAGTTTATTGAGAATAAGAAATAAATACAATAAAATTAACAAAGATATAAATAAACTTTCTTGTGTTATCAAGTATTCTGTATCATGAATCATGATGCATGATACAGAATTCGGTGGTTTGAAGATTTTAACAAACTATAACCTTTATTTTCTTAACCCGATACATGAATTTTTCGGCGTCTAGTGCTGCCACCATTTGAAAGGAAACTGAGACATCATTTAAAATTTTGTCTTGACCAGGCACTAGATAACCCCTCAAACTATTTTATGAACTACTATTTACAGTTTAAAGTGAGAACGTGAAGCTTTTTTACGCACATTAGCCAAAAGTGGCCGTTTTTCGCAACTTTTCACGCAAAGCTTCACGTTTTTACTTTAAACTGTAAACCAGAGGTTCCCAAACTTATTTTGTCAAACGCCCACTTTAAAAAATCAGTTATTTTGTAGCGCCCCCCATTTTTTTCACCATAAAAACCTGAATCACATATTTGTCTTGCCTGTAGTATAATTCAACATATATTCTAAACTAGACTTTTTTACAAGAGAGAGCAATAATAATACATACACCAGTACATTAGAGTATCTTTTATAAAAAAATAACAAATTCAACATTGTTCATTTTAAATAAAAAAATTGCAATAATAATACAATTTTACAATAATAAAGAGTATCGGAAGTGGGGACCTCACCTGCGAAACTATAAAACACGAAATTTTTTCAGTGTTTGATTCCTTTAACGATATAAATAGCGTTGTGAACGCATTAAAGTAATAAATATTAATTACATTTTTAGTTTATATTTGTACAATAAAAAAGGATATAAAGATGAACTTATAAATGGATGTTGTGTAGTAAGAGGATTTTAATTTCAGTTAATTTTAAAATATGAAATAGCTGAAGTTATAAAGCACTCATTGCTTAAATCACATCAGCGCCCCCCAACTTTATTCTGGGCCCTTAAAGCCTCCAGCGCCCACAAGGGGGCGTTATAGCCCACTTTGGGAAAGACTGCTGTAAACAGTAGTTCATTAAATTATTTAAAGAGTTATCTAGGGCTTGGGGAAGACAACATTTTAAATGATATCTCCGTTTCCTTTCAAATAATTTATTCCAAATGGGGGCAGCTCTGGGCACCGAAAAATTCATGTATCCTCAACTCCGACCATACAAAAAACAGATGAAGAACATGTTTTTCAACTCCGTAATGTTATCTGATCTCAATATTTTTTTAAGTATTTTATTCAACAATAAAACCTTTATTGTGTAAGTAAATAACATACAAACACCATTGGTATAAGATAACATTTAGGAGAGGAAAATCATTTTCTCTTTTTGGTGGAGTGCATGCTATACTTTACAGTAGAAAAATTATTTTAGCCTACAAACAAACAGTACCAATTATTATTTCTCTCACAAATCAATTAACTGCGACAAGATAATGAATGAACAACCGGTCGTAGTGAAAATAGGGTCAACTGTACAAGTTTGTGCGAGTTGAACACAAAGTAGGGAAGACACAGATGTCAAGCTTTGCTATTAAGATATATTTATTCCAAGAAAAACACAATACATGAAATGCATCGAAGGAGACAATTGAAGGGCTTTATACACGGCAGCTATAATGTAAAGATGTAAATTAAAGCACAATACATCTCATTACATATTTCCATAGAAATCGTCAGAAGACGACACAGGACTGCTGTAACGTATATTTTAACATCCTGACGATTTCTATGAAAAGTTTTAATGAGATGTATCGTGCTGTAATGCACATCTTTACATTATAGCTGCAGCGTATGAAGCCCTGTATTCAAATTAAAACACAAATAATACCTAGTCAATTTATCAATATAAAAGAAAAAGACACCTCGGCTGTGCTGCTTTGGAGCCCGCGGTCCGCCTTCCTTTTTAACCGACTTCCAAAAAGGAGAAGGTTATCAATTGGTCGCGATCTTTTTTTTTATGTACGTTTACCAATTTTTCGAAAACGCCTGGAGCGATTTGGAAAGTTATTTTTTGTTTGAAAGGGTAAATACTGGCCAGGTCATCCCATAAAAGATTTATCAAAATCGGTTTTGTAGTTTAGGGGTGGTGACGTTCCTTGCCTCTGGCTCTAACTATATCTCTTTATTCTTTTCTTTTTACTGGCTATTTTTCATTTGCTTTCCTTAATTTTCGTACCAATTTTATAGTTTTTGTATTTTTTACTTTATTGTTCGTTTGTGTAATATAGTTTGTAATTCAATATATTTATAGTATACTTACATTCTTCTACACTGTAATACTCTAACTGCGCCAAATCCCCCTTATCTTTTATAGTCTTCTTTACCCTAAGGTTGGCTGGAATAAATCGCTTTGTGATAAGTCCGACTATATTTTAAATGTACTTTTGAATATTGTCATGCAATAAAAAAATTGTATCTTATCATAAGGTCGAGAACTAATCTTCTGTACTCTCAGTAGTTTATGCTACGAATTAGTAGCAAACTGCTATACTTCGCTAACAAATAAATGTACCGCTTAAGTCCGGTTTCTATATTCATCTTATGTATCTCTTTACAAGATTGTTGAATCCATCTGCCCCACCTAGGAGCCTTAGGACCTTAAGTCAAATAAGTCAATGTTCATAATGCTATTAGCACTGCATCGGATCCTGCGCATCAGAGATAAACAAAGTCTTACAAACTTAATTGTCCTTCTCAGCTGCATACAAGGTTTAAGTGACGGGTGTGCTCACAAAAGATGGCCTTGTACTAAGTACACATCTATTGAACTCATTATTAGGTAATTTGACAGCGATTTAGTGCACGAGTGGGAGATTATACGAAGTAGGGCCTGGGTTGTGAAATGAGTTCAAGATTTGCCTGCTTGTTTTTTTTCTACACTGGTATCAAATATTTCAAGATTCTTAAAGACATCTGACGTGCCATACAATGATGACAGCCGGGAGTAACGGCTTTACATACCTTCCAAAGCAGGGAGGAGCTCGAGATTTTTTTGTGGCACTCGTGGCCACCCGTCCAATTGTGGACCACGCCCGGTGTCGCTTAACTTGCGAAAGCGCTAGTAATGCGTTCAACCGCCTCGTCATCGAGCTCCTAAAGGTTTGCTTCAAAACTTAAATACACTAGCTAGTAGTTCGCTCCGAGCCGTGAACTCGTGACCATCTTCTTCTTCATCTAGCGATTCCCAATTGCTTCCTCAGCTGTGCCGCTTCGGAGGCAACATAACAAATGCCTGTTGATTTCGACCAGGAAGGCTTTTGTAGTTAAAATTCGCACTCCAAACGTATGAGTGATGGAGTAAGTAAATAGCAATAAGTGAGATTACAAATGCTTGTCCAATACGGCCAGGAAACGTTCTAGGGATTAAAGTTAAGTTCCAACAACAAATGTTGATAATTATATTTTAATCAACATACAGGAAAACTTGGACATTTTAAATTAAAATTATATTTTCCAGTATTAAACCAAAATAGTTCTACAAGGTCCAGGAAGAAAAAAGTTTTAATTAAATCTGTACCATAGCCAATGCTACCATTGCCTAAGTTCGCCTGAAAGCTACTTACATGGCGTGTAATGCATTATATAATTTATTGCAGTCATGCAATGTGTAGGCCACTGGGTTACAGCATTTCCGATCTCGAGGTGACTGGCTGAAATTGACCTGAATTAAAAAGAAAGAAGCTTATATGTTCCACTTTTAAACTTTTTCAAACTCACTTTGTAACTGGCTGAGATTGACGTCAATTAAAAAGGAGTTAGCACGTTTCATTTCACTTTTTTTTTTGTTCAAAAACTCACTTTACACTCGCTTCATTGGCTGAAATTAAAATGAATAAAAAGAAAGGAGTTTTTTCGCTCATTCCATTTATAGAGGGACTAGATCCGCCATCTTACCTTATATAGAGTAAGTATGTATTGTTCGTGAAAAGATTTGTGCTGAATTAAATAATATGGTATAGACGTATTGATTGATTAATGTGTAGGTATATTGTTAAATAAGATTATAATTAAGTGTTGTTAAGGTGTTGGTTTTCTTGATAAATAAAACAAAAAAAGCTTTATAATAAATGCACAACTTAACATACAAATCGTTCTCCTATCACTAGAACTTGAACCTGTATAATAAAATTAATTAATTCACTGCAACTTTTAACGACCTTCATATTTTTTAAAATTACAGTTGCACCTTAGAATATAGGAAATAAAGTTTTATAAAGTTAAATTATTAATAAAGAGTTTTATAAACATGTAATATATGTATTTAATTTGTAATTATTTAATCTTTCGCCACCATCACGATGAACATGGCTTTGGAGCTTTATGATTTTACCTCGTACCACAGAATAAGTACTAGTATTCACGTACAAGTCTTACTTAGAAAATAAATTCAAAGAAATATCTACTTAATGTGGTTAATGCTATGACTTAACTTAGCTCGCGTCAGAAGTCCTCACCTTTTCCTTTAGATACCTAGACATCCATTGCAAGCCAATTTCATTCTTTTTACTCTGAACAAACGGTTCATGTAACTGAATTTTCCCCTTTGATGTGGCCGCCGGCCGTACGCATAGTAATAATGTAGGTACATTTTCGACGGGAGTGACACAGGCCTGCCCTTACTAAAGTGCCATTTTTGAAACGCGTAGTCACCTGAAGAATGCTTTTACCATACAAAAAACCTTTCGTTTAGTGATTTCGGGTTTGAAAAATGGCTCCATTGTAAGGATAGAGACATATCATCATCATTATTTTTCTCAATCAGAAAATGGTAGACGTGATTAGTATTTGACGACCTCCGTGGCGTAGTGGTCACCATGCTAGTCCGCCACCCAGAGGTCCCGGGTTCGATCCCCGGTCAGGGCAAGTTGGAAAATGGCCTTTTTCAAATTGTCCTGGGTCTTGGATGTTTATCTACATATGTATTTGTTATAAAATATAGTATCGTTGAGTTAGTATCCCATAACACAAGTCTCGAACTTACTTTGGGGCTAGCTCAATCAGTGTAATTTGTCCCTATATATTTATTTATTTATTTATTTTTATCTTTGCGCGGTCCCAATTGAGGAGCTCGGTGGCCCGGCGGGAATGCGCTTAACTAGCCCTACCGGTTGTCATTATGCAACTAGAGCGTTATGCAATTGCATTTTGTCCCGTGTTGGGTGGCTGTAATGTAATCCCTAGATTACATTCTAAACCCTAGTTTAGATTTGATTACATTTTCATTACACCCAACTAATACACAAGTGGAGACCTTGCAAGTCACCCTTTGAAGTTTATCGGATAAAAAAGTTGTCTAGACAAAAATTTGCGTCTTAATAAAGGTAGGTAACAAAAAAGTTTATGATATTTTTGAACCATTTCGAAATTGCTGAAGTGTACTTACTTACTTAACGAACCGAATTGGATCTTAGCCTCCGAGACAAAAGAGCGCCATGTTCGTGGCGTATCGTGGCGCTCTGGAGTCGTATTTTTGAAATCATTTGTCACATTACGAATGGTTTAATCGAGCGTTTCCAAACGGGCGCATTTTTGAAATGATCGTATGCGAAGGATTTGCAACGAGTGGTCTCGACCACTCGTAATTTTGACATTTGTGGCGTAGATATGTCAAAGAAACCTTTCGTGGAGAATCGTTCCGATTCACGCTGCTTTGTTATTCATGGTAAAATTCTTAGAAAACCAAAGACATAGTTTCGATGCTTTCTGCGTAAAGCAATATTGTTTTTGGCTGACACGACGGTTCCAAATGGTGTTTTACGCGAGCGGTGAGTTGGAAAACTACACGTTTTGTGTTTCGGTGAGTCCTTAAATGAAAAATAGCACTCCTGTTCTGAGCGATATCTTGCCAGCTGACAACTTCCATCTCCCGCAGATCAGCTTGCACCGTATCGCTCCAGCGATATCTAGGTCGACCTACTGGTCTTCGGCCTGATGCGGGCTCCAGACTCCTGCGTGATTTCACGGCGTGAATTCACGCCGTAATTTTTGCCGCGAAGACGCCGCGAAAAACATGTCCCTCCACACTCGCTATCGTTCACAGTTTAGTTCGCGTGCTCGTCAAGAATGGACGTCGAAACATGCATTGCTATCGCCGTGACGCTATGCGCTTTGGCTCACTACAATTACGTGTATATAAAAGATTTAAAAAAAATGGAGAAGACGAAGATGATGGATGACAAAAAATCATCGCCTCATATGCAAACCAAATACGCCTGTAAATTACATCGTTGCCTGCTCCAGACTTGTTTTCTGAATCCTATAATTTCTATAACTGCACATTAGACTATATTTTTTTTTAATTCGGCCACTGTGGTATTCATTATTTTACATTATGCGAACCCATGCGTCATGTACTTTATTTTTTGCAACCCATAAAATGGGTTCTGCGAGATAACACTCGATTTATACGAGTTCCAGCTCGTTCGTCCAATTGACGCTCATTTTGACGGAGGTAAACAAATAAAGCACAACCTCACGGCACGGAGGCTCGCGTGTGACTGTTTTCACGCGCGAGTGTGGATCCGTTTGCGTTCACGGGAGCTTCGCGCCGCGTAAACCCTTTGATGGGGGGAAAATACCGTCACCGAACGGGGAACGAGGCGCGAAAGACATCGACATTCGCGGTTCGCGGCTTTCGCGGGTGTTCACGGCGCGTATGTGGAGCCCGCTTGATACCTTTTCCATATATACTGCTTTAACGTCACGAAATATGATTCCGACACTTTGAAAAATTAAAAAAAAAAGGAATTGACAAAAATTTCTAAGTGTATAATTCTCGAACAATCTCTTTCGCTCTTGTCAAGGTGACAGGATTATTCTCTTTTTAATTTATATAAATGACCTGCCTAAATTAATGAAAGAGCCACATGAACACTGCGTCCTTTTCGCTGATGACATTTCCGTATTATTTCCCTGTGACAATACCTTGACATTAAATAATCAACTTTCAAAATTTTTTACTGACGTTTCAAAATGGCTAGAGGACCATAACCTAAAAATTAATTTGACAAAAACTAAAATTATGCAGTTCAGACCCTACCAGAAAGCCCCTATAGACATAAATTTTCACGTAAATGGAAATGCAATCAAATGTGTTGACAATACAATGCTACTTGGTATTGAAATTGATACAAATATCTCTTGGAAGCAGCATGTCCAAAAAACAAAAAGTAAGCTGTCTAGTTTTACCTATGCTCTATCTCAGCTAAAGCGTACTACTGACCTTAAAACTGCGCTAACAGCTTACTATGCTTATGCTCATGTTCAGTTACAATATGGCGTTATATTATGGGGTAATAGTACTGAGGCAGATAAACTTTTTAAAGTGCAAAAAAAATTTATTCGCATTTTAGTAAATGCTAGAGATCAAACTGAAAGCTGTCGACCCCATTTTAAAAAGCTAGGCATACTTACGTTAATAGGGATCTACATTTTGGAAATGTGTAAATTTGTAAGAAATAATGAAAATCAATACAAGACCAGGGAACAATCGCGAGAAAGTAACATAAACACTCGATTCAAAGGACAATTAGACCTTCCCACTGGCAGACTTGAAATATTTAATTCCGGCCCATTAGTTATGTCTGCAAAAATATATAATAAAATACCTGCGACTTTAAAAGCTGAAAAAAAAATGAAATTTTTTATAAGAAAACTTAAGGAGTACCTCCTCGAAAAATGTTTTTTTAGTTTAGAAGAGTTTTTGGAATAGTTTTTCATTAAAATTATGTACATAGTTATTATTATGTTGACTGTATAAATTTTGACTAACTGTAATATTTTTTTTATTAATTTTAAGTTTTTGACATTTTTTTTCTCTATTTGGTTTTGACATATTTTGTAATTATTCTTTTTTTAATCATTTTATTTACGATTTAGTTATTCTTTTTAGCGAGTCGATTTAGTTATTTAATATTGATTATTATTATTGTAGTGCCCTACCAGGGTTCCATGTAGTGCTTCTGTTTATTATTAACATCTATTTATATAATGTTACATGGAAACAATAAATAAATGAAATGAAATGACATGTATTATTTGGTGCACTCGTCTTGTATGGTCTTAGACGCAATAAAAAATAATCTAGGCCTATTTATTTATTTTATTGGTTCATGTACATTTGTAAATTTACTCATTAAACCGTATAAAAGTAAAAATAAGAAGAAAGAGGTAATTGGCGTGTACATGTACAATACAAAAATAAATAAATACTTTTACCTACAAGAAATATAAATAATTCTATAAACTATGTACTATACCTATTTACTTTTTTATTTATTTTCCAGACGACCTGTACTTTGTGAACGTAATTATATGTATCTCGAGCAACATTAAGTTCGAGTGAATGTCTGGTTTTGCAATTAATATTCGTATCTGAACCAGATCGCGTAAACACTGTTTTTCCAATACTCCACTCACTGACAGTGCCTTAATTGTAACAGTTACGTTACAATTTGTGTAACAAGGGCTCGATACTTGATATTACCAGGTTTCTGATAATAACAATCTTCAACATCAGGCCTTTTTAGGGTTCCGTACCCAAAGGGACACTATTACTAAGACTCCGCTGTCCGTCCGTCCGTCCGTCTGTTTGTCTGTCACCAGGTTGTATCTCATGAACCGTGATAGCTAGACAGTTGAAATTTTCATAGATGATGTATTTCTTTATTAATAAAACACGGGTTACTCACGTAGAGAGTCAGCTACTGGCCGACATGTTTCGACCTCATCCGGAGGTCTTCATCAGGGCGAATGTGACGCGCTCGTGCACAAAGCCGCCGCCCGACACACTGATGTTAATGGTGGGTAACCCGTAACGAGTAACCCGTGTTTTATTAATAATGTCTGAGTCTCACGTTAGTTTTAACCAAAAAATGATGTATTTCTGTTGGCGCTTTAACAACAAATACTAAAAACAGAATATTTAAGTGGTACTCGCATACAACATACGTAATTTTTTTATAGTTAGCGGTATGGAACCATTCGTGAGTGAGTCCGACTCACTACCAGAGCCATACTTGGCCAGAGCAGCCAGAGGATTTGGCCTACACTCTCCACGCTGGCCAGACTGATTGGAGAGGTCTCACTTTTTTTAACCCTTGCAGAGACAGGCTTTGTCTTTTTATTTTTCTTTCTAGTTTGAGTATTTTGTCTTTTAATAATAAGTATTATTAAACCTATTCCGTTTTATTATAAAACCCAGACCAACTTTGTTACTAGGTTTAAACCATTATCCGACCAAACCAAGTTGACATCTAGTAATATCACACATCTCACCTGTCAAAGTCAACTTCATTTTGGGCGGATAATAGTTTAAACCTTGTATCCATGTTAGTTCTGTTTTCAAAATAAGACGAATTATGTTTTAACTTTTTTTTTTCTTTTAAGTTTCTATCTCATTTTTTAGTCAAAATATTTACATTCTGGTAAGTATGACGCCGTAACGTATACGTTGTCGTTTTTTTTCCTTATTGGGTCATGGGAGCGACCGCGTAACACACAGAACTTTGTGCAGTGACTACGCTTTACGGTTTATAAGGACTTTCTATCACACAAAAGCCATATTTTTAAAACACATTGGGTATCACGACATAGTTTTTAGACTTAATATATAAAAAAGTCTTAGAACATAATTTTTTTGCTTGTAATACAATATACAACATGTAACAAAAACCCATGTGCGATCCTTGTAGGAATAACTCAGACCGTCAATATGAGCAACTTTTCCTATGGGACCATAGCTTGAAACTCGAAAAAAAAGGCGATATAATCATACAAAAGTGTTCGACCGGCCTGGCAATTTGTATAAAAACGTCGAATTTTTTCTTCGAGTTTCAAGCATTGGTCCCATAGGAAAAGTTGTTCATATTGACAGTCTGAACTGCTCCTACAAGGATCGGACAGTGTTTTTGGTACATATTATATTTAGGTCAAAGATAAAAAAACACAGAAATATTGAAAAGTTTTCAAAAAGTCCCATCTACACAGCGAAGTAGAATGCTAGACCATTCTACTTCGCTGTGTAGATGGTACAAATTAATATACTTTCTTAAACAGAGAAAAGGGTAGGTTATCACTTTGACATCCATTATTTTATATTTACCTACGAATTAAAATGATAAGTAAACAGAGATTCCTAATGTACTCCGAATGCGTGGTCACCATTTGATATCAAGTCGGGATGCGCCCCGTCGACACGGTACGGCGCTTGCGATCGTCTATTGTTCTAAACCGGTAGTAATGCTCGCGACGTCTACGCATCATGTCGATATCGATGACAATGGGTGTAATTAAAAAGGTAAAGAATCAGAAGTCATGTCATCTGTGAATGTCCTTGTAAGCCATTAAGTCAAAGAAAAACAACTTTATTCGTATAATAGCTACACCTACGTAACAATAAGTAAACTTGAAACGAGATGCCTTTTTCTTTACTATAAAAATAATATACCGATTTAATTGATGGAGGGACGACCTGTCTGTTTTTGTAAAGAATCAGGGAGAATTAGCTAAAGATTGAAATAGCTGGAAACAACAAGAAGAGGCCTTTGCCCAGCCATGGGACCTAAATGACTAAGAAAAACATTGGAAACGACTAGAAGCAAATTGATTTCAAAAATTGAGCATAACCAAGACAAGACAAAAACAATCAAGGTCTCATTGAAATATTGTTATTTAAATTATATAACGTGGCCGAATTATGGTTATATAATTTAATAACCGTATCATTCTAATCACGGTCATGGTTTGAATGCGTGTTTGTAATTTGTGCATTTATGATAATATCGCACGTGCAGAGAAGCCATAAAAAGACAGAAACCTTGAATGGAAATAATGTCATAAAACAGTAGCAAACCACTGTTCTCGTTGTAATAGCAACAAAAAACGTTAAAGGAAATTTGTTAAGTCACGAATTATTACAAGGGTCATAATGACATTGATACACAAACACTTATTTTTTACGGTTTATTGTATAGTTTTAATTTAATTTATTTTAAGGTGGTCACGTTATTTCTGGTATCAAAAACACGTTTGAAATCAATAAATGAAATTAATATGCGTTAAAAAAATACAATCACGCACTGATAAAAAAAAATATCAAACATCGATTATGTCTAATTTATCTTCCTTCCTTATTCTTTTGTATTTAAAATAACCTGATTTAATAATTACTGCATATAAGGCCTATTTGTATTCATCGGTAAATTTTCTGCCAAATTATTTACTGATTGACTGAAAGTATTTCCTGCTTCAAGTAACAAGTCTTTTATTAAGTATCTACCATAGCTAAGGCAAATACTTAAAAAAAAGTATGGTAATTTTAATAAGTTTTAAACTTCATACTCCCTCTAGCCAAGATTTCAAAGCGCAAGCTATATAAAATAAATAATGCATAGAACGATAATAATTCAGCCAAGACACAAATGTTGATAAATCGACGGATCTAATTTATCGATGCTCGTAATTAATGTCCCATCACTAGGCGGCGTCCGCAAAGAGCTTTATATGGTGTTTAAAGTGTATCAGTGAATCACCGTTACCCGTACTTACTTCTATGGAATGTATTATGGAGGCTAATTCTGTACAAATTACGTATTGTTGAAATTTTTAACTATGTTTGGCACAGTTTCAGGATTGTTTGAGGTTTTTGTTAAAAAAAATCATCAATCTACAATTAGGTACAAACGTAAAGTAGTACCACTTTTGATGATTTTGAACAGTCTCGATCGACGGTTTATTACGATAAAGAAGAAAAAAAGGTTAAATCCTTCTTTTAATTGCAGGAACCTTACCTTATTGTGCGTTAATTAACTAATGTTGTACATTGACTAGAATGTCTTTGTTTTCTTACCTGAAAAAGAAAAAAACTTATTAAGACAAAAGAAAAACACTATTAAGGGCTGGGAGTATGACAGTACACATATGCGTTTAATATGATTTTTTATTGTTTTTTTTTTCTAATCTATTATGTACTTATTCTTCTTGACACATAAAAATAGTACGGAAATTTCTGTAGATTTGTCGACTCAAAAATAATAAGTAATAAAACAATAAAAAAAAATGTAGACACGCGGCAGCGTGTTACAGCCAAGTTCCAATATTTGTGAACTATTCCATACGAGTATACGGTGAAACCTGATCTTACCTAGCTAGGTCTACGTAAGAAGGTACAATATATTTTCTTTCCAAGCACCAATAAATAGAAGTACTCTATGTCCCCAATAACTTGTCAAGTAAATAACGTCCAAAGTACAATCAAAACAAACACACTATCAGAAAAACTGGCTCCACAAACCTAGATTTTGTAAACGTCCTAGGAATTGCGAAAAGTGGCGCGCTACGTTCTAGGTATCCGAGGGCTTGCCTTATAAGATCTAGATCGAGTTAGGCATCCTAGTCTTGAAGTAGATACGTGTCCGGTTGGCAGGCTATACCTAGATTTGCGATGGCAGCTCTTAGTCGACTTCTGCTAATACTAGTAGCTAATTAAATGTTTCCTTTGGTGCTGTCAATTAGTAATAAATGGAGAATTTACTACGTTATGATACGCTCATCGTAAGCTGCTTTGAAATAAAAATATACCGTTAGACATAAGGGCCATCTATATGGTTTGCATTGCATTATGTCATAACAATATCATACTTGATGCTATAAAGCATCCCTTTCAGTAAGTGATTCGATTAGCCGCCACTAGATGTTGTATTGTATGTATAACACTAAATAAACAATTTTTTAATTTTATTCCTCTGTTTCAACGACCTCGAAATAAATCGATAGATACCAATTTCCCTCTTTCTCTCGGGCACCTATTATACACCTTTATACTATACATACACTATCAAGTCTTTATCCTTGTGGCAAAGAGGAAATAGTGACGGATTGCTAGCCCATGACTCGCATTTTCGCTCACATCCTCGATCAACTTTTGTTATCAACGCAGGAAGAGAATCAGCTAGTACACTTGAAGATTTTTCTTTTCCGCCAGCCAGCTTGGAAGTGAGTATTTTTAACCGACTTCCAAAAAAGGAGAAGGTTATCAATTCGTCGCGATCTTTTTTTTAATGTATTTTCAACGATTATTCGAAAAAGGTTGGACTGATTTGAATTTTTTTTTGTTTACAGATGTAAGTATACTTGTCATGAGGTCCCATAGAAATTTTATCAAAATTGGTTGTGTAGTTTGGGGGCGAAGTCGGTTTTTAGTTTCGAAAAATTATAAATAAAATACTTTTAGAATGTGTGAGGACAGATATGACGGTACTAGGAGCTTGTGCAAATATTGTTTATGATAATAAGAAATGGAGAAAATTGACATACAGAGCCGACCGTAAATAGGGTCAAGGCGAGGAAGATGATGAAGATGATGACTATCAGAGTATACCGTGGACCTGATAAGGTATATACAACCTTGAAAAGACATACCCGTAATAAATCAAACCACGGGCTATACTATAGTCCATTTGTTAAGGTTTTTAAAAGAATGTCTTTTTACTGAAATATACACTTTATAAATCAATACCTTTGCAAATTACAAATAACTTATGTAATTTATGAAATAAATGGATCACTATAATATAATTAAATAAAAATAACAGTCAAAACAAAAATAAATCGATTTTCCCATACAAGTTGCCCGGGCGTGTATCTTGACGTGTAAAAGTGCCTGTAAAGGTCTAATTACTGAATAAACATTTGAATCGTTGAATCTTTGAATCCGGGCGGCTGCACACGTTTGAATGGAACAGTCTTTTTGTTTGTTTTTTGACTTTTTTGTATTTCATTATACTATAATAGCCCGTGGTTCGATTTATTACGGGTATGTCCCTTCCAGGTTGTAGACGTGTAGTATGTGCTACATACATACTATGAGCCTTTCTCGGGAAATGTTATATAAAATAGAAAACCAGCCAGACATATATCCTATGACACTTTCTCGATCCTTTTTAGCCAGTTGCGAAACTGGTTTCGGAGTTACGAGGCGATAGACAAACGGACGTTACTTATTAGCAATGTTAATCGACCATAGACTTTCTATAATCGACGGTTTATGATACTTTCGTGACCATGGGTCATAGAGTCATATTGTAAACTTAATTACTATTTTACGAGCGCAAAATCGGAGTTTTCACCTTAAATGGAAATGGACTACCATTAAAATGCTCTTCTTTTATAACCATTGTCATATCATGGATATACCAGTAGCTACCAAGGCGACCGAGCTTTGCTCCATGGAAAGATATATAGGTATATATCTTTCCATGGAGCAAAGTAATCAGTTGTAATTTCTCGGAAACGATTTCAATAATTCGGGGCCCAAAATTGATAAATATATTAATAAATAAATATGGATAAATCACACAAATTGAGCTAGCCCCAGAGTAAGTTCGAGACTTGTACATGTTATGGGATACAAACTCAACGATACTATATTTTATAACAAATACATAAATTAATAAACATCCAAGACCCAGGTCAAAGATTCAAGATTCAAATGTTTATTCAGTAATTAGACCTTTACAGGCACTTTTACACGTCAATAAGTATAATTTATGTTACGTGTAAAGTATATTAAAATTTAATTTATTTCTAAAGAAAAGCTACCGATACCAGCGCTTCGTAACGACCACTGCTGAGAAGAAACGCCGAAAGAAACTCATTTTCACAGTATTGGTCGCCTAGTCGCCAGAAGGGCTTTGTCATATTATTATAATTCTCTTTTAAGGTCAATCTGACAAGATCATGATGTCCACTAGACTATAGAGGTCGTGATCTAGCTAAGTTTCATTTTTAGGAAACCTCGCTTGCTAAGTACCTACTTAGCAAAGCGAGGTATTTGTTATAAAATATAGTATCGTTGAGTTAGTATCCTATAATACCAATTTCTCTAGGGCTAGCTCAATCTGCGTGATTTATCCGTATATATTTATTTATCAATTAAGGGCCCCGAATTATTTGAGTCGTTTCCGAGAAAGCACAACTGATAAGAGAATACGAATACACATCTTGCACACTGGTCTGGAAGAGAAGAAAAAACATAGAATGTAACACGTTGCTTATGGAAGTTGGAAAATGGCCTTTTTCAAATTGTCCTGGGTCTTGGGTGTTATCTATATATGTATTTATCATAAAATATAATATCGTTGGGTTAGTATCCCATTACACAAGCTTAAGCTTATTTTGGGGCTAGCTCAATCTGTGTGGTGTCCGTATATATATATTTATTTATTTATTTATTTATTGTTTAATATCTTTTTGAGCAGCGAGATGTGACTAAAGGACGCGCGTACACGATGTCACCTCGAGACTCACTCCGAAGAAGTATGAGGTCGAAACATGTCGGCCAGTAGATGACTCTCTACTTTAGTGACCCGTTTAATTCATGCTTATAATGTCTGTGTCTCACGTTAGATTTTAAAAGAAATGAGATGTCATGTCGCTTTAATATAAAAAAATATTCCAGTTGACAGTTATGGTCTTTGTTTGCTCTTACCTAAGTTATTTTTAAACCTTGACAAAAAAGAGGGGTCGTGTACGTTTGACGCTAATGTCAATCCGTCTTATTATAAAACCCAGACTAACTTTGTTACTTGGTTTAAACCATTATCCGTCCAAAATGAAGTTGACATTCACAGGTGAGTGTGTGATATTACTAGATGTCAACTTGATTTGATCGGATAATGGTTTAAACCTAGTAACAAAGTTAGTCTAGGTTTTATAATAAGACTATATATGTCCAATTTCCCGTGATGGTGATGATGGGCCAATTTCGATGTGGTTTTTGTGAAGGCATGTGTTTAATGAAAATCGGTTCAGCGGTATAAAGTTATTGAGGATTTCGGGCTTTTTTATTTACCTGGCAAATAATAGATGGCGCTACGGATATCTATTCCACGTAACATCGGTTAGAATATGTAGTTCTACCATCAGGCTTTCTTTTAATTTAATTTTTTATAATATTATCTCTAAATATTCAATAATCTTAATGTAAATACAGCCTTATTGTATTACGCTTTATCTAAAAAAGCTGTGTTATATCAAAAGCCCAACTATTGTGTTCAAGTGCATAAAGCCTAAATTAGGTTACTTATAGTCAATCAAACCCTTAATCAATTTAATGCCATAGTTTTACAATAAGATTCCATAGACCTATGGAGAAATCACCGCGGGGTCAATGTCCGAGAGAAGTGGAAAGTGATGCTGAAAAAAAGTTGTTGACGGGTTTTTGTTGGTAATCTTTTTCCGGGCTGTGCGGTGGGGGAAAAAGATTTTGTCTCTTTATTACTAAAAGATAAGATATACTGGGAAGAATGTATTACACTATTTTAACTTTGGAAAATAAGTAAAATGTGAAAATGCTTCATTACCGAACTGAAGAAGCTTATCAAAGAACAGCTTCAACCTCAGAATTGGGTACCTACTTTCCTTGGAAAATGTTTATTTGATACGTGTTATTGTTTTTATTTTTACGGAATTTTCCGGTATCCAGTGTTGCCCCCATTTAAAATAAATCATTTGAAAGAAAACTGAGATATCATTTAAAGTTTTGTCTTGAACAGACCCCAGATCACCCTTAAAACTATTTTATGAACTACTGTTTGCAGTTTAAAGTGAGAAAATGAAGCTTTTCTACGCACATACGCCAAAAGTGCGTTTTTCGCAATTGTGCCTAGAAAAGCTTCACGTTCTCACTTTAAACTGTAAACAATAGTTCATAAAATAGTTTGAAGGTATATCTAGGGTCTGATCCAAACAAAATTTTAAATGAAATCTCCGTTTCCTTTTAATAGATTTATTTCAAATGGTTGCAGCACTGGACCCCGGAAAATTCAGGTAACCCCTTAAGAACATACAACAACACAAAATAATGTCACTTGTTGTGGTCACATCCATTTTCAATGTGATTTAAGATTTGTTATTGCAGAACAACATATATTAAGAGCGCTATTTGACTCCAAGAATTGACGTCTTTAGTCTATATTTCATAAAAACCCCACAGAAAATGCTTTTAAGAGGCTACATGAATTTTACAGGGTCCAGTGCTGCCCCCATTTCAAATAAATCATTTGAAAAGAAATGGAGACATCATTTAAAATTCTGTCTTGATCAGACCCTAGATAACCCTTCAAACTTTTTTATGAACTACTGTTTACAGTTTAAAGTGAAAACGTGAAGCTTTTCTACGCACAATTGCGAAAAACGGCAACTTTTGGCGTATGTGCGTAGAAAAGCTTCACGTTCTCACTTTAAACTGTAAACAGTAGTTCATAAAATAGTTTGAAGGGTTATCTAGGGTCTGATCAAGACAAAATTTTATATGATGTCTCCGTTTTATGGGATACAAACTCAACGATACTATATTTTATAATATCCGTTTCCTTTTAAATGATTTATTTCAAATGGGGGCAGCACTGGGCCCCGGAAAATTCAGGTAGCCCCTTAACTGAAAACTTTTAGTTGTGATCTGTTCTGTAGAAGTATCTGATTTAAGTTTTTGGAAAGTAGTAATTCTGTTTGTGCGCACTTTTATCTTTTTTAAATTAAATGTTTGTTCCAAAACTATGAAAACCGAAAAAGAGGCCTGTTTACTTTCTTTGGGCATTTTTATGACAATTTTTTAACATTTGTTAAACCCTTTAAAATGTGGGCAAGATTATTTAATAATTAAATTAAAAAAGTTTTTTTTTTATTTTTATCCCTATTTCAGCTGCTTAGGTTTCGCCGAAACTGGGTCTAAACTAAGGGTTCTATCATATGTCACCGATTTTTTATTTGCCGTCCGGATTCTATCATGGTCCATAAATAGCATAATTAAAGTTATAAGGTTAGTTTAAGTTAGTTTTCTAGTTTTTTTATTCAATAATCTTCTTAGTAAATAAAATAATATAAAACTATACGATCACGTTCCAGTATCATTAGCACAGGGCTTGGTTATAAAAAGATTAATTTCGCCTTATATAACTGTGTTTTAATGTATAATTATAAGATAATAGGCTAAAATAACTATAATAATGACCCACGGTGAAAGTTTCCGCGTTCTGTCGTTGTCTAAGTATATAAAAGTTTATATTAACTCTGTATCTTACATTATAAACATACTAATATATAATATAAGATACAGAGTCTTACGTCCCTTGAGCACTACACAGAACCCAGAACCAAAAAGAACCAAACGTTGAGCGTAATAGAGGTGTGTTAGGGGAATCAAAATAGTGATGGGTTGCTAGCAGCATCGCCTAGTGACTTGATTCAGATTCACGCCCGTTCCTGCTATCGATGTTTTGATTTTAGCCCGATCTGCATAACCCTTTGCAACGGGAGTATATGCACACGAGTTGTTTAACTCTTGTTTTTATTCGAGCGATGAAGAGTTAAACTGCTAATATTCATCTTACGGCTTAGGTTTTTTAAATTATTCTTAGAAAACTTTGCCTTTTAGTAGGTTAATAAAATAATTTATTTGTGTATTGAAACCGGCTTTAAAATCACTGGACAAAGGTCAGGATGTTTAATGATCATCTTCGCGTGAAGGTCACATTTGCATTTGTGCGAACAAACTGTTTTTTTATTATTTAAAGTAACTACCAATGTTTTGAGCTATTGCTAGATGGGCATCCACTTCATTAATTTTGTTACCTACGTCCCTTGGGCCGCAAATGGCATTTTACATCCGCTTCGTGTGCGAAATATTCCATTTATTGCCTCAGAGAAAGACAATGGCAAAAATTAATTATTTAGCATGAACTATCATTGTCAATTTTTGAAATCTAATACATTTTTCATTTCTTGATGTAGATATTCTGACGATCTGACTAAGGTTGCTGGAAAGCGCTGGATGCAGGCCGCTCTAGATCGGTCATTTTGGAAATCCTTGGGAGAGGTCTATGTCCAGCAGTGGACATTATGCGGCTGAAATGATGATGATGATGATTTCTGGAAATGAAATAATACAGTTACAAAGCTGCAGTATTCCTATAACATATCTGTAAGAGTCCCCTTACCTTAGACAGAATCAGACTTTCCCATATAATAGTAGTCTAGCGTCTTTTTGAAACGAAATGTCAGATATTGGCAAAATTATGTAAATTTAAAGAAATTGCATATATTACGGCATATAACCAGTTTTCACAGTCAAAATATGATCTTAAAAGAGAAATAGTGTGTCATATCATATTTGAACATCAGTATGAACATCAGTACAAAACTTTTACAGTCTCATATTTTCTTTCAAGTTCATATTTCATTATCATTTCAGATATATATCATTGTGGTAGAGCCACGCTACCTGCAAAACTCTGTTTTGCTAGTAGCATCAATGGGCCGGCTCGTCCGGGGAAGTACCACACAGAAAATCGACGTCTGAGTAGTAGCGACACCGCTTCTATGCTTCGTTCGGAGAGTGAGAAAGCCGGAGCCCATGTCATTTCAAAATAGAAGCTTGACTACGTTTGTATGGAAAAGTCTAGGGCAAGGATATTCAGCTATTTAAACCCTTGATAAGTTACACTAACATGATCTCTAAAACTTTGTATGCACTGTACGCCCTTGAACCGTAAAACTTTATGTAAAAACTTGCTATATATACAGCTGTTATACTTCATGTGTGTGTAGTCCACGGTACAAGAAATCACGACATTCTCGTCGCTGCGTCCGGCCCACGACTTTCGATGAGCGAATCAAGGTCATTCTGTAGAAATTCACGCGCCTTAACGTGCCTTAACGATGTGGTTTGTCGCATATATCCGACATATACGTTAAAATATGAAAAGTGTGTTATACGTTTTCTAGCGTGCTTCCTCTGAGCTTACATATACCTACACAGCTTACATATTTACTTACATACAATTGTAGTAAATAATATTTTTTATTGCGTATGTCCTATTTATGGTTGAGGACCTCGGTGGCCCGGCGGGAGTGCGCATTACTAGCTCTTTCGCAAGCTAAGCGACACCAGGCGTGGTCCACACTTGGATGGGTGACCACAAGTAGCACAAAAATTTCTCGAGCTCCTCCGTGCTTCGGAAGTCACGTATAAGCCGTTGGTCCCGGCTGTCATCATTGTATGGCAGTCGTCAAGCTGTGTCAGATGCCTTAAGGCAGCCTGAAAAATCTGACAACAGTGTTGAAATACACGAAAAACAAACAAACAATAGTCTTTCCAAGCGATAATAACTTTTAAGTAATCAATATCATACATACAACTTTCACGGAAAGGGGATATCAACCCGAAAGGGAGTAAACATAGTAATTAATGTGAACAACTTTTACTACGCGACCATGTCTGAAATCTTTAAAAAAACTCTGCATCTCCATACATTTTGGCACGGTACGTATTTTATTTTGTATTGAGGTGAAGACTTTTTTTACGATTTCAGGGATAGAACCATCATAAAATTGTTGACATTGATTACTATGTACCCTTTCGGGTTTATACCCTTCGGTTACACGTTGTATATTATGAGACACACGCGACTCTGTGATAAACAAATTGGTTTATTACGGTGAATGTATAAGGATTAATTTATTTAAACAGAGTATATGGAATATTACTTTATCATAAACAATTGCTTCCCTCCCAGTCAACGATTTAGATAAACAAATGTTCAAATATACAAAAGACAAAATCATCTCAAAATCTGCGATGCTACTAAAGATGATATCTATCTGACTTTAAAATCTGGCATATTCCTATCTTCTATATATAAAAGCGAAAATCACTCACTCACTCATCACGAAATCTCAAAAACTACTTAGCCAATGAAGATGAAATTTGGCACGGAGGTAGATTGTGACTAGGAGACGTGGAAATTCCATCCCTAAAGGGGTGAAATAGAGGTTTCCAGTTTGTATGAAAGTCGTAACTTTTAAAGTGAGACACATGAAATTTTTTATTTTGTTTTAGCGTTAGTAGAAAATAATAATGCATTTATTAGATTTTGAAAATGACATCCCTATAGGAGTGAAATAAGGGTCGTAAGTTTGTATGAATCTTAAAACTTCGTAATTTTTTGAGTGAGAGACAAAAAAAATTGAGATAAATAGATCCGTCGCTCTCTTTTGCTCTAGCAAATGACGGTAATGGGAATGGGAGCGGGAGTGGGTGCGGGAAATCCTATTAGAAACATTTTCTACTTCTACACGGACGAAGTCGTGGGTTAAAGCTAGTATAATTATATAAAGTGACGCCATGAAACCACTACGTTCGGACGTAGCGGCTCTAACGGCATACGTAACGGATGGACACTATACTATACTTATATGGTGGGATTTAAACTCTATACAACTGTACTATATCGGATTTTGGATTTAGTTAATGTCCAAATAAATAACTGATGAATGAATCAACAATCTATATTTTACCGTATCTTTTCTCCTAGAGTAGCATTGAGATATTAACATTTTTATATTAATAAATAACAATATTATTGTTATATAATATATAAGTATTAGGTATTCATTTGTTACAATAAATAAATAAATTGGGTGAATACTATAAGCCAATTAAATGAATTTGCTGCTGTATTATTGTAAAGTTATAGACTTTACAGATATCTACTTGTATCATTTGGAGTATCTATAAGGTAGATGGGGCAAATTGTTTCATAGATATGTTTGTATGAGAGATGAGAGATAAAATATAATTTATTTTATTAATTTATTTAACTTTATTTCAAGTATACAACATATTTCCGAAATTTACGCATGTCAGCATCACCTGTAGGTTGACTGGTAGAAAAGGCCTACGTCCTTAAGTCCGCCGATTACAATTTCATGTAATAAAGTTAAATAAATAAAGTGGAATAGGTGAACTTAAAACCATTGGCTTTATCTACCAGTCAACCTACTGGTAATGCTGAGAATAATATAACATCTGATAGTAAGATGGCTATAAGAACGCTGTCGATTTTAAAGAAATATAATCCCGATTTTGTTGAATACCCCAAATCTAATGTGATTTCTCAAAAAAACAATTGCAGTCTATTATTATAACACAACTTTACATTGAGACAAAACGTACGTAAAATCAAGTACGGTTAAAATGCTAATATTTTTACCACGAGTAACATGTTCCCAAATGAATTGTGACAGAAGATTACCACTTATCAACATACTTCATAACTAAAGATTACCCCAACAAGTTTATCTTCGAACAAAACGCATATTTTTCCGGTGGCTGGCCATCACGCGCATCTTACAACACGCCAGATGCAATCGGTGCAGTAAATACGTAATTGTTATTGAGTTAGAAAACGAAAGTCAGAATTTTTATTGATACTGTCTAAGGATGCGTTCAGATGACAAGCGCACGCCTAGCCCACGCCTAGCGCGCTTTGAAATTTGTTGCATATAATTTGTGTTCCTATCACACATAAATACATCATAAATTGCATTTACGGAAGTCCAGTCGGGGCGAGCGCCGGGCGGGCGCAAGGCGGAAGTAAGGCGAGCGCTGGCGTAGGTGAGGCGTGCGCCTGTGGACTTCGGTTGATGTGTGATACACAGGTGGGACATAGGACTCAAATTATTTGCAACAAATTTCAAAAATTTTAGAGCTCGCTAGGCGTTGTATATTCAAAAAAGAGGTACTTCAACAAACAACACATTTTAAGACATTTTTCTGAGCGGTAATATGATAGAAAAAGAGGTGTGTGTTAGGCGTGGACATGGAATGTGGGCAAAATGTCTTATAATGTGTTGTTTGTTGAAATTCCTCCTTTTGAACATTTTCTCTACCAAGGAACCTACTAAGTACTACCTAAGAGGAAGACAAAGATTAGCAGAGCGCGTTTACTACCGGTCGCCTGCCTGACCTAATTTTAACCTACTTTCAAAAAGGAGGAGGTTATAAACTGGTCGCGATTGTATGTTCACCGATTATTCTAAGACGCCTGACCGATTTGGAAAAGTAATTTTTTGTTTGAAAGGGTACTTTTCAGGTAGTCCCAGAGAAATTTTATCAAAATGGGCTGTGTAGATTTCTTAAAACTTAAAACGGACTTCACTCCCAAGTAAAGTCCGTTTTAAGTTTTAAGAAATCATTAAAAGCGTGAGTCATAGAACGAATCATTTACGCGAATGATTCTCTTTGAAACTATTCGTTGTGTGACTTCAAAAATAGTTTTCCTCTTGTATGCCGTTGCGTAGAACTAAGCGAAAATGCATTGTTTAACTATTGTGTCTTCCCTTACAAGGGTCCAGATGATTACACCTTACTGTATGTCACATTTTTATACTAAAATTGCAGTGTTAAGGGCCCAATGGTAAACATAGAGTCACCGAACCGACCCCGATGGCCGAGTGGTTAGACTAACAACGTTACGACAATGAGGTCAGCTTTCCTCGCAAATAGTGCGTGTTCGGTTCCGTTTGGCGCATCGTCGTTTGCATAGTGACCGTCAACTTTGCAAAACTTGTTTGGCAAATTAAAAAGAAACCGTATTTCAAGCATTCATTCCCGATAATATTTGAACGCATGATCCGATTTTTATAGAACATAGCTGAGAACCATCTCGATTAGATCAGCATTCGAACAAAAAAAAAATGCATCAAATGGGCAGTTTTGTTTAGGCGCTACGATGTCACAGACAGACACACAGACACGTGAAACTTATACGCTCCTCTTTTTTGACGGGGGTTAAAAAATCTACTGGTAGTAAGATCACAATCTTGACAGAAAAAAGAATTATAACTAAATATAAAGGACATATCCGTAATAAATCAAACCACTGGCTTTACTCGATCACTATAGTATAATAAATTAAAATAACAGCAAGGAGACAAAAAATGTTTTCGGCATTTCCATACAACAGTGTGCTGGCTACTCACTTTTGTATGGAAAAGTGCGCAGCCGGCATTTCGGCAGCACATTTCCATACAAAAGTGAGTAATTTTTTGGTTGTTATTTTAATTTAATTATACTATAGTGATTTTGTATAGCCCGTGGTTCGATTTATCGCGGGTATCTCGCTTCGACGTTGTATACTATGCATATCTTTATACGGGGTAGATTGAGCCCAGGGGCCCCAAGAGCAATATGCCAAATTCAACGTGATAATGAACCTGCAGGTGTAAGAATAGGAATCAAAACAGATTCATCCAGAAATTCGCATTTACAAACAAAGCCCTTAGCACAACTATTTTAATGACTTATTAACCATATACCTCCGTTATACATTATCACATCTTTATCCCTGACGGGATAGACAGGGCCCTAATCTATAAGACCCAAAGGCCACGTTTAGCTTGATGGTGGGCGTTAAGACGGAATAAGGAATCAAAACAGTGATAGGCTCCTAGCCGCATCTGATTCAAACCTCGCCCATTCCTCAATCAGCTTTTGCGATCTACGCGGGAAGAAAAGCAGCTGGTGTATACTTTTTCGCAAAACCAGCATTAATATACCTCTGTGCTATTCTAAGTTACATACTAAATGATTTGAATTACTTTGTGTTTTTGTGTGTGAGTTCATGCAAACTATATCAGCTGTTGATGGCGGGTGCACACGGGCTGTTGGTGGCAGGTATGCTGGGACTAACAGTAGTGGGTGGGCGCTGGCCGGCAATAGTTTGCATGAACTAACTGGTGGCGGAATTGCACAAAGTAATTCAAATCATATAGTATGTAACTTTGACTTCCGCTAAGTAACACCTGAATCTATTAACTATCTTATTCTAAGTTTTTTTATTCTTCTCCCAAAACCAGCATGTACTACCTCCGTGTTTTTCGTAATTAGGCTTGACAGACATACAGACAGTCTCGTAACGTTATTATAGTGTAACCACTCGGCCATGGCGATCGGTTCAGTGACTCTATGAGGTGACCAGTGACCATTAGAAGCCAGTAAGATTGCGGTTTCAAAAGGAAGCCATGGTTATGTGACATTCTGGCATATCCGTATTCCGGCCTTTTTTTATTAACCGACTTTCAAAAAAGAAAGAGGTTATATATCAATTCGAATAAATCTTTTGTTTTTTTTTTAATGTTACTACACTAATTTATTAGAAGAACATGGGACCGATTTGGTAAATTCTTTTTTTTTAAGAACATACTTTTCAGTTGGTCCCATATAATTTTTTACAAAATTGGTGGTGTAGTTTGGGAGTTTTTAGTTTTGAACAAATGTTTTGAAATGAATAGACAAATTCGTACAAAAATCCGAAAAGGATAACTCAAAAACGGTAGTTGACTATTTTTATTTATTTATTTAATTATATTATTAATGAAATGGACGGACTTAAAGCCATAGGGCATAGGCCTTATGTCAACCCATTGGTGATGCTAAGAAAATCTTTATGGACTTTGATGTATGATTGGCATAATATGTATATTGTTTTTGGTAAAAAATATATCAATTCCTTACGATGTTATTTTCTTAGTTACTCGTTGTGCGGTGGCCCTGCGACCCAATCAACAAAAAAAAACTCCATTTCTTCCTATTTTGCGCCTTTTTATGTATTTTTAGGTTCTTATAACTTCATTTTATCAACTGGTCATTCTTTGGACATCTTTCCATTGCTCCACTCGTTTGAACAAAATTCCTTGGTTTTTTTATTTCAAATATATATTAATTTAAGCATGGAAATAAAAATTATAAACATAACGATTGATACAAGTGCATACTAAATGATTGTATTGATCCGGATATTGTTATCAAATCCGCTCTCACGCCAACAAGAACTAATAAACCAAGGATTTTCCATATTCTTGGTCCAGTTCCAGCAATTACGGCAGCAATCAGCGTCCAAGGTGAACGGACAACTAAATTTGTGTAATGAATAATTGAAACATTTCAAGAACAAATATGGCTAGGCTAATGCTAGGCTAAAGTTAAGATGGCGTCGCATGGCAGAAAGTTTAACGAAGTAAAAGGGATGTATGTGAGTCCGAAAAATATTATTTTGATAATTTAAAAATAATACACAATATAATGCAATACAATACCCTTTATTGCACACAATAAATAAATACAGTACATAATTATCTTAAAAACTAGGAACTTCACAAAAGGCGGCCTTATCGCTAAGTAATTTCTTCCATGCAACCTTTCTATGCAGAAAAAAGTGATGGGAAATTAGGTAGTGCGGGGCGGTCAATATAATAAACATACTTATTAATGCTAATTTAAAATTATGGCCATATATTTTTCGGTTTATCAAATTAGTAAAAATTCACAAATATTGATCGCAGATTTGAAGTGGGGGCGATTACTCGTAACGTCACCGTCTAGTGAAAATCTTACTGGATCGTGACGTCATGTGAATTTTAATGCGCTGTATCATCGTAATTACTTGCTGCTCAGAGAAAAAATACATTATTTTTTAATCAATCTGATGAGTCAAAATTATTTTCTACATCAACATTTTTTCTACATAAATATGAATTTAAGTTCAAATATGAGCCAAATCCGTCAAGAAATTCCAGAGATATAAGGATTTAAAGGGGGTCGCGGGTTCACATCACAATTCACGATGTTGGTCATATAGGTACATACACATAAACAAAAAAGAATAAACCAACAATTTGAACGAAATTTTTTAAAACTTTCCTTATTCTCCAGCAGACATATTTTTTGCTAAAAAAATATAAAGGTGTCGTGTAAAGAAGAAAAAGTTTAGAAATCTATTTTACATTACATTGTAAACAAAATGCTAAAGAAGTATTCTTCTAACACTAGAGCAAATTAGTTCTTATTTTTACCCGACTACGGCAAAGCCAAGAGGAAGGGTAATGATTTTAGCAGTCTATTTATGTATGTCTGTTACGAATGTTACATACAAAAAAGTGAGAGTAAAAATTTTTTTTGTGTTTCTTTTATTATTTTTTTTTTAATTGAGTAGGGTTTCAAATGAAAGAACTTGATTAGCATTTTTCATAAACATATAAATTTTTGCAGTATATGGCTCCAGTTGTCGCTTATTAATTTTTTAAACGTACATTTTGCGTGTTAAAGAATTTTCAAATATTATATCATTGATAAATGTGATTGTAAACTAATCTTTAGACCTGCACTTATTAGCTAAAAGGCATTTAGTCCGATTTGTAATTCAAATAAATTTTGTAGGTGTATATTTAAATTAACTAATAAATCCGTTTCGTCATTTATCGCATTTAAGTGTCAATAAATAGAGCATACTTAATAGGAATGTGGACTATTGGTATTATTTTATTTAGTCCGTCAACTGACGACATTGAAGACCTCCGTGGCGTAGTGGTCACCATGCTAGTGCGCCACCCAGAAGTTCCGCGTTCGATCCCGGTCAGGGCAAGTTGGAAAATGGCCTTTTTCAAATTGTCCTGGGTCTTGGATGTTTATTTATATATGTATTTGTTATAAAATATAGTATCGTTGAGTTAGTATCCCAAAACACAAGTCTCGAACTTACTTTGGGGCTAGCTCAATCAGTGTAATTTGTCCCTATATACTTATTTATTTATTTTATTTTAACTAGATTATCTAACAATAAAAGACCCATATTTTTTTGTTTTGCGAAGTAGTAAAAATTAATAAAGATACAGCACTTCGAAGCTTCGGAGTGGGGGTGATTTACGTCATCTTTGGTTTATCATAGCTAATCGTCACGCAAAAATTAAATGCGTTTGTTATTATTTGCTAAATAGGGAAAAGGAAAAAGACATATATACCATACTTTTTAATAATCTAATTAGTAAGCCAAAAAAAAATTGTCTACATCCGTACTGTACCCTGTGGTTTCCGTCCTAGAATATGACCATTTCATCTTTCCCGTGGGTGTACCGAGAAATGCCTAAAGAACTGAAAAAAGCACAAACATATAGATACATTTTCGACGACCTTCGTGGCGTAGTGGTCACCATGCTAATTCGTCACCCAGAGGTCCCAGGTTCGATCCAAGCAAGTTGGAAAATGGCCTTTTTCAAATTGTCCTGCAATGGGTCTTGGATGGTTATCTATATATGTATTTGTTATAAAATATAGTATCGTTGAGTTAGTATCCCATAACACAAGTCTCGAACTTACTTTGGGGCTAGCTCAATCCACTGATTGAGATCTGTCCTGAGTGAGAGTGATTTGTCCCTATATATTTATTTTCACGTCTTTATCTCTGAAGGGGTAGACAGAGCACCAAGAAGTAAGATCCAAAAACCACGCTTAGCGTAATGGTGGGCGTTAAGATGGTAAAGTAATCAAAAAAGTGATGGATTGCTAGCCGCATCACCTATGAACATGATTCAGATCTCGCCCATTCCCTCGATCGGCTTTTACGGTCTGCAAGGGAAGTTAAGTAGCTAGTACATTGTAAGTGTTCTTTTTTCTTTTCTCCTCAGAAATAAAGAAAATAAATCACATGTAATGACTGCATTTCTAGAGAGGGTTGATGTCAGGCAGGCAACCGGTTGTAAAACCACAGCCAAATTTAATGTACCATGTTTTTTTTCAAATTGGTTTTTTATTAGAATTCTAATTCACTATTAACTCACCTTAAAATCGAGTTAGAAATCTAGTTTATTCATGAACTAATTAAGTGCAAGTGTTCAACTAAAACTGTCATTTGTGCCACTTTTGAGGAACATCAAATATAGTTCATACAGAAGTGATACCTATAAACGTTCCAATTTACAACAAGCATATTGTTATAAGCTTTTCGATTCTAAGGTTGAATTATAGGTTTTGGTGTGACCTTTAATTTGTCTCTTACGCACGGCTAGTTATATCTGCAGGATGTGTAATAGGTAGTTAAAAATAATCTCGAAATTGGACCCTCAAGGCTGGTTTCCAAAATAGACCGCATAAAAGCGCAAATTTTTCAAAACAAAATGTACAGATCAATCGCTACAATTTTCTCAAGAAAAGAATGAATAAAACAATGAAATAAAAAAAGAAAGAGGAAAAAACGGAGGAAAAATGAATGGCCACCATATATCTATGACAAAAAAGAAGGGAGACCTCTTCGATACATCTGTTTACGAAAGTCTGGAATAATAAAATTCTTTGTCACAAGAGCTCATCCTAGGTTATTCTTCTGATCACTCTTATTTTGTGGCAAGAATCCGAACGCTGTAATGATCACAAATTGACCATTAGTTGTTAAATGACTTACAGCTTAAACTTAACTTGTGGTTGTGACATTATTTTAGTCATATTAGAAAAAGTCGGACGTGTTATAAAGAATAGATAGTTAATGGATGAAAGCACTGACGTGTAATTTTGTGATGACAGAGCTAAAAATAACGATATTTTGATAGTATTCAAAGATATATTCTTAAGAAAAATAACTTATAAAGTAGTTTATGGTACCAATATCATAACAGACTGACTATCTATCTTAAGGTTGTCTCGGTGGCATGGCAAGCTTCTCAATATTTCGTGATTTAGTAACAAATTAATAAAGGTTTTCCGACAAAACAAGTTACAGTACGCGCAAAATAACTCGGCGGCTCTGAACTTCGCGCGGAAGCTGCGCAGTAGACGAATACAGGTGTGCGCGGGGACGGTGCGCCGGGCGTCAGCTACCCCACTGTCACTTGCAGCTAACTTCCGAGCCGCCAAGTTATTTGGCGCGATCTGTACCTACATTTAGGGTTTACATTTTACAAGGCAATGAAAAGGTGAATAAAAGAAAATAAAAAAGGTTGTTTTATTTTCTCACTATATATTATTTAGACATTAATAATAAATAAATAAATATATAGGGACAAATAACACTGATTGAGCTACCCCCAAAGTTCGAGACTTGTGTTATGGGATACTAACTCAACGACAACATATTTTATAACAAATACATATATAGATAAACATCAAAGACCCGGGACAATTCAAAAAAGGGCATTTTCCAACTTGCCCTGACCGGGGATCGATCCCGGGACCTCGGGGTGGTGGACTAGCATGGTGACCACTACACCAAGGACGTCGTCAAATCTTAGAGTAAACCAAAGAAAATATAAGATGTTTCCTTCTAGTTTTAGTTTGTGTGAAGAAAGAAAATTTTCACTCAATCAGGAAGACATTTTTAAAACTAACTCAGTAAATGCTTCCTCTGTAACTGGTAGCCATATAACGTCATAAATGATAGGTATCTGCCTACCGCTCTTACGTGTGTAACAACTTATGTATATTAGGTGATAAGGAAGCTTTAAACCGTTCTAAGGAACTAAATAGTAAGCATATTAAAGCCTATTTTAACTCTATAAAAAATACAATCATACCTCATTATTAACATAAAACCTAGTCAATCATTTATTTATAAAAGTTTTAAACACTCTTATTGTTTTAATAGTGCTTTAACACTGCTTATAATCCACTTTCTCGATTCGAAATCAAATTTACGAACACAGTTTATGATCAGAAATTCCTACAAAATCAGTAAAATAGCTATTAAACAAGCAGTAGAATAAACAGAAACGCATAAACAAAGATGCTGCAAAGGGCTGGAAAGTGCATAGAAAGTGGCCCCATTGCACCAACATAAAATACAGACGGTAACGGAAACATAACTTGTACTTCACTACCTACTACCTACTAGTAGGTAGTGAAATACAAGTTATGTTTACCTACACAAATGAGAACACCTGTGGTTGAGGTGGGGAGAGAAATTACCTTAATATACAAAAATACTTGTAAATTGCTGTTCGTTAGTCTCGCTTAAACTCGAGACGTCTTGACCAATTTAGCTAATTTTGGTTTTAAAATATTCGATTTAACAGGTATGATTGTTTTAATAGATAATAATATTATCGTGATCTTTCTAAGACGGCCACCAATCTGTTGATTATCGCTAATTTTATAGGGATTTTAATACAATTTGTCTAATGTAGCTATAAAAGACTTAAAAACCACACAATAGCTGTGCAATTCTGATTTGTTAGTTTTGTAAAGTACAAATCAAAACTTAGCAGATGTAAATTGGTACCTATACTGATAAATCTTCTGTCACCTGAATACCTAATAACCGAAAATATTAATATTCGTAGGTACAAGTATATTAGCTAGAAATAATGGCGTAAATGCAGGTGACAGAAGATTTATCAGGATACCAGTTTATATCCGACAAGCGAAGTTTTGATTCGTACTTATACCATTAATACTGAATACAAGTAATCATAATAGTTTCAGTGTCAGAGATAGGACTAGTCCATCTCTTCCTGCAGATGTCTTAAATGCTACTTTAAAACTTAGCACGAACAACTTATGCTTTGTTACCATTTTCAAAGACGATGAAGATGAGGCGAGTAACGAGAATGATAATAGTTTATTTGCAGCGTTGGCTGCGCTGCGCTTCGAGTAAAGGGTAATATCTCTTCTTACTTTATTTTGTTACATTGCAGTATTTGCAATGCTGCAACTACGCTTACGAATGTCATGTTGCAGAGAAATACTTGCGGTGTTATTTGGGTTGATGACTGTTTTATGGTTATGTCTGTATTAAAACAGCAGAATTTCATATTCAAGCCTGCTTGTCCATTCTTCCCTTAGAAGATGTAATTATTTATTAATATTATAAGTGAAGATTGTGTATGTTAATAGTTATGAAATGCTAAACTTTTAGATCTTGTAGCAATATTTTATAATTATATTAGAAGAAACGTAAATTTTTAACAACTCCTTATAAAATTTTAATGCCGTATGTATTCAAATTTTATAAGGATTTATAAAAAATATTATTATACTTTTAATTATTTTAATATTTTAGTCGTAATTAGTATCTATGTATGTACAGCTCAATTTTATTGCAAAACAAGATACTTATAGAAATCTATATGTAAATGTTTCCAAGTTACAAATTAATTAAAACTTTTGACTCTAATTTGTAAAAATATTATATAATATAATAAATTTCATATTATTAAGTTTCACTGAATTATCAAAACGAAATGAAACTAGTAAAAGTTATTGCAATTTAAGAGATAAAAGCCAAGAAGAAAATGCTATATACCGTTTTATTTTAAATCATATCATTATATCAAAATATAAAAATTGGATCTTCAATTTGTAGTCTATAAACACAGGTGTACCAAACAGGGCAGAACAAAAAACCTTAATCAATTGACATTGAAATCTTCGGAAGTGGAGTGAAGTGAAATGATTGGGCATGGCCATTTTAGTTTTATTTTGGTCGAAATAAACAATATAATTTAGGAGAAAAAGTAATTTAAAGGTAAATTATTGTAGTATGGATATTCCGAAAGTATTTAGATCTATTGCCTACTTACATTTCTTTGTAGGTCAATAAATTTGATACATAGGGCGCACTATAAGTTTCCGGAACTGGCCACTTACATAAACAATATTTAAAAATTTATTGCAACATTTGAAAATAGAACTCTTTGGCTGTAGAATGCAGTTTGTTTCATCTGACTGTCTTTTGTTTTTAGCTTGTGGCGCCATTTAAAAAATTGTGTGTCTGCATCAACATGGATTTAACTCGGGAAAATTTTCGTAGTATGATTTTCTACGATTTTAAGTGTAATTTATCAGCTCAACAGAGCTTCGCTCGGCTTAAAACAGCTTTTGGCAATGAAGCACCATGCAAGACAACTGTTTATAGCTGGTTTGCAGAATTCAAGCGTGGTCGTATCAATCTCAGTGACGAATCTCGCGATGGTCGGCCGTCCACCGCTGTGACCAACAAAAACATCGATGCTGTGCGCCGTATGATTGAAACAGACAGGCATGTGACCTACCATGAAATTCGCGCATCCTTAGAAATAGGCATGAGTCAAATACAATTAATCCTACACACATTTGGGTGTGAGAAAGCTGTGCTCGCGGTGGATCCCACACAACTTGACCGAGGCTCAAAAAACGGACCGCGTCACTTGGTGCAGTGCCATGCTTACCAGATTCAACGAAGGTGCGTCAAATTTGGTGTGGGACATAGTAACAGGTGACGAAACATGGATTTATTGCTACGATCCCAAAACAAAGCAGCAATCGAGCGTATGGGTCTTTCAAGATGAGCCGAAACCAACCAAAGTGGCGCGCGTGAAAAGTGCATCTAAGCGGATGATAGCTTCTTTTTTTAATAAAACTGGACACGTGGCTACTGTTGCTTTAGAGAATCGTCGTACAGTGAATAGTGACTGGTACACGACCATTTGTTTGCCGGAAGTTATTGACGAACTCCGTAAAAATAACCGTAAACGCCGTATCATCCTGCACCACGACAATGCTAGTTCTCACACGGCCAGACAGACAAACGACTTTTAGAAGGCGAAAAATGTAGAACTCATGAGACATCCTGCATACAGTCCCGACCTGGCACCTTGTGACTTTTTTCTGTTCCCAAAAATTAAGAACCAATTACGCGGTCAACGATTTTCATCACCAGAAGAGGCTGTCGAAGAGTATGAAAAACACGTTTCAGAGGTCACCACAGAGGAGTGGCACAAAAGTTTTCAAAACTGGTTTCATCGAATGAAAAAGTGCATAGACGCCAAGGGAGATTATTTTGAAAAACAATAAATTAATTTTGTACCATTAATAGTATTTTTTCATATTCATTCCGAAAACTTATAGTGCGACCACGTATATTGTTTTTATGATACTTTTTGATGTCTATTCAAGTACCTGAACCAAAAACTTTTTTTTTAATAAAATATAAACATCTGCGTGTGTGCCTTGGAAATAAAGTTTTAGTTTCATAAAAAAACGGATAAGTAACTAAATATTGTATCAAATTTTGTCCAAAAGTTTACATTTTGTTAAAAAAAGGCTCGTTGAATATGTATTGGCACTCGTAAGTTTTTTTTTTTTCAATTTTGGACACTTGTTTTCTTGAAACATTTGTATTTACTACCTTTGTATTTTAAAAACTGTAAATGCTCTTATATTATTAGTTTATTTTATAAGTCTCAAAAACTTACTTTTCTAATTATTCAAAAGAGAAATCTTTCACTAAAATCTAAAGTGTCTTACACAATGCCTTTATATTAACATGTCCGAAAGAAAGATCGTACTTTCTGAAGAACTATTGTTTGAAGATTTTTCTCATTATTGCATTACGTTTATAACGTTAATAACACTTTCGCTTTTGAACAATATCGTAGTTGGTAATCTTACGAATTAAAAATTATTAGGCTTTTCATTTTACAATATACTTTGTTGCAATAATAACCGCCAATTGCAATTTATTTCATAAATACAAAGCGCTGGTATTAGTAGCTTTTCTTCAAAAAATAAATTAAATTTTAGTATATTTTACACGTAACGTAAATTATACTTATTGACGTGTAAAAGTGCCTGTAAAGGTCTAATTACTGAATTAACATTTGAATTTTGAATTTAATTACTTTTGCTTTGAAGTACAAATGTAAGTTAATAATAAAAGTGTAAGTTACTTATTATATATTAAGGCTATCTTGATGATATTAGTATAAGTATTTGTATACATGTATATTGTATACTAACTAATGTCACTTTAAACTGAAAAATGTATATTTAGCAATAATAAATAATAGGTATAAGCTCTAACTTTATATTCGTCATATAAGTATACATTTTATAACAGTACAAACGTTATTGTCTTTGGTAGTTTATAATTATATAGTTATCAATTCAGATAAATCAAAAACTATTTTTTTAAATGTTAAAATTAATTACCTTCCTAAATAGTTCAGAAAGTAATAGATATTTTTAATAATTCAAGATTCCTATCGTGACATATGTCACATACAATATAGCTCCGGTAACTGTATTTTTAGCTTTAAATGTCTATAACCAGTTTGAGGACTGAAGGTCGCATAATACGGTCACAATCTCCGATCACTATGCTAGTATATTATTACGTTGTTTTACATACTTAGTTGATTTCACTGTTATTATGAGAAATTAGACTTTAATTATATAAATTCGAGAGACTGTCTGTTGGTTTATATGTCTAATTAGTAATTACTTATTAAAAACTTATTTGTTTTAAACTTTGTTTTTTTTTCTCTTCGCACAAACGCAAACAGAACTCAATACTGTACCGTAGATCCAGCCTCCGTAAGTGACCTAACCAAATAACTTCACGCGCAACCTTCCGCCCGATTACTTTCACAAGGAGAAAGCTCATTTCGTCATCCGATCCGAAGGCGGGTCTTTACCCAGGTGCAGACAGGTGGCGTTGACTTTACTAGGTCATCATTATGTTGATGGGTATTAGACAATATAACAATAAGGCGTGTTCCATCAAAACCTTGACGCACCTTAGACACGTGCCGACGTCATTGTTTAAGGCGATAGACGAGCGACATCATCAACAGCATGCCAGCAACGCCGTTTTGGCGACAGCATGTAAGCGACAGCGTGTGAGCGAGAGCATTCCAGCGACAGCGTGTCAGCGACAGCGTGCCCGCGACAGCCTGTCAGTGACAGCGTGCCCGCGACAGCCTGTCAGCGACAGCGTGCCCGCGACAGCGTGCCAGTGATGGCGAGTACCTACTATCACGCGACAATTTGTAACGGCAGTGACAGCCTGCGACTACCGCGTGACAGATTGCGACAGAATTGACAATCGGCGACTGTCGCCGACCAGGGTCTCAGGCAATTTAAAGCCTTTTCAAAGGCTCGAAACCTGGTCATGGAGCCTCATATGTCGTGAAGAGAGAAGAGTGGAGAGCTAACGGGAATTCTTAATATTGCTGCTTTAATAAACTTTTTACTAGGAGCAATAGTCGGCTTCATGTCTTCTCTTCTCGATTTACGCTTAAAGAACAAAAAGCCTTACCTCCAAACAATAGTAATATCATTTTGCGACTCTATATGAGTGTAGCTTAAGGCGACAAAACCTTAAACTTTTTCCACAACTCGCTTAACGATATAATTTTACCGCTAAGATGATTGCTAGAACGGTTTCAATTTACCAAAGAAGAATACTCAAAAATTGAGATGAAATAGCTTAAAACCCGATTTTCACTAAGCTGTTTTCTATCGATGATCCAAACTTGTACCTGTTGACCGACATTTTGGAAACCATTAATATGCATAAATATAGCTTCGGAACGGGACGAATTTATTACCAATTCATATACTGGTTTTTAACAAGCCATTTCTGCTAGATATTTATATCAGACTAAAATTGATTCGAAAATAAATTTCGTTTGTTAGCATAGACTGAAGAATAACGCAGAGCGGATTCCGAATATCTAAAAACATTGTGACATTGAAGTTAGATTTAATTAACATAATATTTTATGAGGCGTTTAGGTGTAAGATTTATATTTTTTAATCGGAAAGTGTATTACTATTAGAAGGATTTCATTTTAGTACCTATTGTTAAAACAGATACATTTTCTAACACCATTTAAGGCAGTTAAAGAACTGCTACAGATAATATTACATTGAGATTGCGTGAAATCACCTAACCTCCGTGAACCGAATTACGTCGATGTCATCAAGGTCCGTGACTTGTGACAAAGAAGACTTTTTGTCACATCTCTGACAAACGGGTGCGGTGTGGCAATTCTATTTTTTCTCTAACTCTGTGATACTTGCGTTTCGTAATTTCTCGATCTCGCTTACCTGTAAAAAATAAAAATAAAACATTAGTATTTGTTTGAATCGATTCGATCGATATCAATTGAAGAAAACATTAGGCAAATATCTCGTTTAAAAAAAACTTACAGACATAAAAATCATACTCAATACTTTATTGCTCCTCAAATTGCATGCAGACTATTCAGATACATAGTGTTATACTATTTAAGGACCCTGCTGGGCACTGCAAAGCAGAGAGGAGGAATCTCGTCAGTTATTCACAATAACATATAGTTATATTTAGATATTGCAGTAATTTACAATTTCAATTCTTACATATTTATAATTGCAGTTATATTTATAATTTTTATTTAGGTATTATATTCTTTATTCATTTATTATTATTTCATTATTTATTAATTTTTATTGTTTCTTGCTTATATATTTAATATATTTTTACTTAAGTTTATCTTCAAGGTACTCCGACACCGAATAGTAACATTTAGAAAGTAGGAGTTATTTTATTTGTTTACTAAATGTCTTTTCAGTTGTTGCATTTTTTATATGTTCCGGAAGTTTATTATATATCTTAACCGACATAGCTAGAGGACTATCCGAGTGTAGCATTAGTTTAGAATTTGGTAAGGTGGTAGAATAGTAGCCAAGAACATTTCTAAACAAATAAAAAGTACTCTGAATTTGTGTAAAATAATAATAATGGAGAACACGTATAATTAAATTAATCTTTATATATTTTGTAAGTACTAAAACACATTTCTTGCATATATGAAACACAAATTAGACGTTTGGAGAGACTATCAGGATAAAGTGATAAAATAAAAATAAATATCCAATAATAAGCCCATATTATTATATCCTTTGCACTATTAATATTGCTATAAGAGAAAATATTAAATACGAATAAACTGCAAAACCATAAACTGAACTATAATTAAACTAAATATTAAAAAAAAATTAAACTAAAACCTAACATACAGAAACTAAAATACATCTAACTAGCTTTTGCCCGCGGCTTCGCTCGCGTAGGGGTGTAATTTATCAAAATCCTTTCTTAGGGGATGCCTACGTCATAGTAGCTTTATGCATGCAAAGTCTCAGTCCGATCGGTTTAAAATTGGCAAAGTATCATACAAACTTTCATCCCCTATTTTATCCCCTTGGGGGTAGAATTGATCAAAATCCTTTTTTAGCGGATGCCTACGTCATAACATTTACCTGCATGCCAAATTTCAACCCGATCCGACCAGTGGTTTGGGCTGTGCGTTGATAGATCACTATGTCAGTCAGTCAGTCACCTTTGAGTTATATATATTTAGATTTAGAAGAAGATAGAAGAAGATTAAAAATATTGCTGTGTTCGTGACTTAAAAATTGAAATTGAATAGGTACATATTCTTTTTTTACCTTGATACATTGAGAGTAAAAACCTATCTGATTTATTATAAGATATATGTATAGCTCGTTTCAAAAACCTATAATTATACTGTCTTATATCATCGTGAATGATAGCTTTTTTACGCCATTTACTGTTATATTATATGAGTAACTCATGTTCATATTATAACTAAATTGATTTGACATACTTACACAGCGTAAGAAAGATATTATATGTCCATTACTTAGTGATAGAAACGGAAAAAACTAACGGATTTCCGGAAAACATAATGTTAGAATAACTTTCATAAGAATAAGACACATTTATGTAATTTTACAAGCTTTTATTTAGTTTCACCTGTCCCGTTGTCTATCTGTCCGTCTGTCTGTCTGTCTGTCTGTCTGTAATCAAATCTTGGAAGTTAAAATTGACTTACTTCCCGGTTTCCGATTGAATTGAAATTTTGCACACATACGTGTATCGCGTGAAAATGCTATATTATGATGACAAGGAGCTGATCTGATGTTGGAGATGGAAGGTGCTCGTGGTATCTCTGTGATAAAACAACATAACCCCACCGAGTTTGAGCGCTCGATTGATTCGTCTTGAAGGGTCTTTCACTTTATATTTTTTAGGTCAAATTGTTATAGAAAAATGCTTGTTTAGGAAAATATTTTCAAAATGAATATAATACTTGTTTCGATTGTTTCCCTCATTTATTGTTAAACCCATAAAGGTCATTAGAATCACTTTTATATAACAAACCAATGCATACGCCAGTGCATGTCCCGGGCAAAACAAATAACAGCAGGGTAGCCAAATATTTAATCTAAAAAAAAAAAAACAAAAAAAGTGACATACCTAGTTTTGTATTTTTGTATAATTTAATACCTTTGAGCTTGAAAAATCTGACACCAGAGTTGGCCACTTATTCACACGAAAAACAGAACCAAAAAAAATAATGGCTAAATATAATAAAATTAACTTAATTATATTAATTTAAGTTAGTTATGGTTTTAGTAAAATAAAGTTATCAAAGTACAAACAAATTTTACTTAGTGTTGCTAATCTTATCATAGGTAACGGTAACCAGTTACTTTCAGGTAGGTAGTGTGCCTATTTAATTAAATATACTAATATATAGATTCTTCCGGAAAGCAGCCGAGTAAGGGACCTTGAATATAATTGACTTACGAAATTGTTTGTCTAGACGTTTTACCAGCTATTTTAATTATAGCTTTTATTTTATATCATATTTCCGATCTAGAAATGAAGGTTTCTTAAATAAATTTAGAAAATTTAATTACAAATAGAACTGAGAACCTTCTTATTAGATAGTATTCTAATCTAGCAAATTTTTTTAAAGTCGTAACAAAAACCCTGTCCGATCCTTGAAGGAGCATCACAAACCACTTTTTCTATGGGATCAATGCTTGAAACTCGAAGAAAAAATCGTCATTTTCATACAAAAGTGTTGAGCCGGCCCGGCAGTTTGTATGAAAATGTCGATTTTTTTCTTTGAGTTTCAAGCATTGATCCCATAGGAAAAGTTGTTCATATTGTCGGTCTGTGTTGCTCCTACAAGGATCGGACAGGGTTTTTGTTACATATTGTATAAAAACGGTTATACTCACGTAGCGTAACCGTTATATAACATATATATGTATATTGTTTCATCATCTCACGTTACTTTTAATAATACTTTTACTAAATGTCTAAAATTGGCAAAAATTACTTAAGAAATTGCTTAGGAATGCCATTAATAACGAGTATTATAGATTTGCTCATAAATCTTCACTTGTCTCATTAAATAATAATTTTAATGTCAAATTGTGCAATAATTATAAAGGCATTATTAAACTCGTAAGTCGAATGATATTAGAAAAATATTGTTTTAATTGTTAATCATAGATATTTAATGGGTTTCATTGAAATGTCCAAGCATGCTATACACAATGTGTATTTTTTATACTTGATCAAACGAAGTGTGCGGATATTAGACGAAATATTATCGATAAAAAAATGGAAAAAATATCGTTATGTTAGTCATTTCAAAAATTCAGGCACTTAAATTTTTTCATTAATTATTTTTTAACTAGTTTCCTGTTTAGTATTTTTACCTTCTTAAACTTTGTGGCTTTTAAATGAGACCACTTTGAAGAAAAAACGCTGTTTACATAAAGAGAAAAAAACAAAAATCGAAACAACACTTTTACAAAAAAAAAAATTAAGTGTTAATACCGATTTTTTTCCAGTTTTTTAACGATAATATTTCAGCAAATTTCGTTTGATCAAGTATAAAAAATACACATTGTATTTATTTCTTTAGTTTTAGTCGTAAAACCTAATTATAATATTTATAATACACATTGCAGTTGATAAAAGTATACTTAACATAAATAAGGAATTTGTTAGTATTATATTAAATCATTAGACTTAGATTGACAAAAAAAAAAACAATTCACCAAACAAGACTAAACTAGGTAATTTAGTCTTGTTGGTGAATTGTTTTTTTTTGTCTATTCCTTTAAAATTGTTTCAGTGTACAACGTGGAAGGGACATACCCGTTATTAATCGAACCACGGGCTATATTAGATCACAATAGTAGATAATAAAGTATAAAACAAGAAATAAAACGATAT
This sequence comes from Acrobasis suavella, assembly GCA_943193695.1. NCBI lineage: Eukaryota > Metazoa > Arthropoda > Insecta > Lepidoptera > Pyralidae > Acrobasis > Acrobasis suavella. The sequence goes on along the minus strand of OW971952.1, from coordinate 8,955,390 downwards.
TCGACATTCCCATACAAATTGCACGCGGCTGCAAACTTTTGTTTTTTTTTTTTTATGATAGTTAATAGATTCAGGTGTTACTTTTACAAAGTTACATACTACATGATTTGAATTACTTTGTGCAATTCCGCCACCAGTTAGTTCATGCAAACTATTGCCGGCCGGCGCCCACCCACTACTGTTAGTCCCAGCAAATCGGAGGGAGCATGCATCAGCTGTTGGTGGCGGGTGCACACGGGCTGCTGGTGGCAGGTATGCTGGGACTAACAGTAGTGTGTGGGCGCCGGCCGGCAATAGTTTGCATGAACTAACTGGTGGCGGAATTGCACAAAGTAATTCAAATCATGTAGTATGTTTTTTTTTATGTTATTGGGCGGCAAACGAACAAGCGGGTCACCTGATGTTAAGTGATCACCGCTGCCCATGGATATCTGCAACACCAGGGGTGTAACAGAAGCGTTGCCGGCCTTTCAGGAAGATATAGACTCTTTTTTTGAAGGTTTCAATGTCGTATCGGTCCGGGAACACTGCTGCAGGAAGTTGATTCCACAGTTCGTTCGTACGTGGTAAAAAGTTCCTTTTAAAACGTACGTTGGTGGTTGGTGGTTTGTATAGAAATGCCGAAATATTATTTTTATATTTGACAGTTATTTTAATTTCAATATACTATAGTGATCGAGTACAGCCCGTGGTTTCATTTACAACGGGTATGTCTCTTCCACATTTTTATGAGCCCTATATTTTTTATGTTTGAATGGAACAGCGCATAAAAATACGTATTAAAAATATATATTATTTAAAGGGAATTTTTCAAGAAAAAAACTTAAGTACTTGGACTTAGGTGCCAATTTTTTATGCATATTTATATACTTAAGTATTTCAATTAGCATACAGTTGGCTATCGAAACCAGTGTTTCTCAAGCGCATACCGTCGCGCGCGGCCGGGCGTAACACTAGTCTAGCGTGGGAAATGCAATACGCTTTGACCACTCCATGTCTAAAGGCTCAGTGTACACAGGTTTAGTACTAAAACCACAGTTTTGACTTGTTAATATATCTAAAAAGACACATTGACGATTGAAGACCTCCGTGGAACACGCTGGTCCGGCAGTCTGGAGTTTCTGGGTTCGATCCTCAGCTAGAGCAAGATGGAAAATGGCCTTTCAAAAATTTTTCTGGGTCTTGGATGTTTATCTATCAGCATTTATTATAAAATATAGTATCGTGGAGTAAGTATCCCATTATACAAGTTATATTACTTACTTTGGGGCTAGCTCCACTAGTGTGATTTGTCCTTATTTATTATTATGTACTGGTATTCCGTTCCGAACGAAACTTCTGTTTAGACCATATGGTGAGAAAAATGACTTAGATTTTTTTTATAGAACTAAATACAAAACGATAAAAAGAACTATACGAAATCAATAAACTAATATCTGTACGACTCAAAACTCGAAAAATTATTTTATAAACGAGCGACAGCTTAGACGCGACATCTGTCGGTGACCGTTGTCTACAGTCGGTGACAGTCGGCGATATTGCCGTTCGTTTGTTAGAACCCTAAGATTACGTCAGCTAAAATAGCCTGTAAAGAACTGTATTAGTGAAAGATAAGTCTGCCTATTCAAAACATATTACAAATTATTTACTACCCGACGTAACTCACATGACATTACCATTCTCCTGTAAACTAGGCATTTTAAACAGACAGTTTATTACCTTTCGTGAATTAAAAGCGCTATTTAGCTATATTTTGCACAATATATGCAAATGTGCCTTTCATTGCGTTTACAGGTGTTGAGAACATCAGCTACAAAATATAAAATTTATTTTATTGCGTTGTTGCAACGCATATATATATATATATATATATATATATATATATATATATATATAACTAACTAAACTAAATATGGTGATAATTAAAAATTTGATTTGTATCACTGTCTAGAAAGACCTTTAAACTATTTTATGAATAACCTTTGAAAGTAATATTGGTAGTCGCCAAAAGTGGCCACTTTTGGCAAAAACCCGTTTTAAAACTAGACGGACTATTAGTAATAATTTCAAAGGTTATTCATATCAAATTTTTAATTATTACCATATTTAGTTTTAAACAAAGCTACTTTAGCTACCACATCGTCTTAAGGCGACTGTACCTCTAAAATAAACAAATTTAACTTATCTAAGTATTATTAATTTACCATACCATAACATACAATACTAGTATGAATTTTCTTCCATTTGTCTCTCTCTGACCAGGAAGATCCAGTTACAGCTACATGAAGCGAATAAAGAAGAAGGTGAACGTCGTGTCGAACAGCGAATTAATTTTTATTCAGCCAGCATAATTTTCCTTTGAAGTAGTTGTACATAATATGTACAAAAAGTATTATATTTCCATAATATTAAATAATTCCATGATATTTATACAATGAAATACATCAATATGGCCTATATCTTGGTCAGAAAATAAGCATTGCCATATAACGTGGCAATGCTGCCAGCCTTCTGGGCATTGCCGCAGGGTAAAAAATTACCAGGCCTTTTTTATTTGTAAATATTTGTGTGTAAAGAGCATATTTTTAAATTAGTGGTAATTAGGGGTCTTTTTTTTTTATTTGATACATTTTTCTTTTATATCTTTTTTTTTAATCTTAATTACTATAGGTAGTTTATAAATCACTTATAATTCGTTGATAAGGATATAGAGAATTATTATTAATTAGTTCTTAAAAAAATGTAAATATAAATATCACGATGATTAAATCTAAAATTTTAAAAAAAATAAATGTTTAATCAGTATTAAACGTTTACAGGCACTTTTACACGTCAATAAGTATCAAGCTAACTGTTTATTTTTTATAGGGGGAGAGACACTATCGGCGTATATAGTACCTACTTATTTATTGAAACGAAGTTTTGGAACGAAGTTCCTTATCGCGCGTTGCGAAAGGGAGCTGGACGGAAAAAATTAAGACTAAAGGTTATAACAACACTTTTTGTTCATTCAAATTTATGAATATAATAAAAACTTAATTTTAGAACGCAGAAAAGAGTTTGAATGTAATTTAGACCTATTAATATTTATATTTTACTATGTTCCATCCGGGTGTCCCTAAGTTAGCAAATAGTGCTCCAAATACGCACACATCAATTTCGTAACATCAATCTGCAGTGAAAGTGTCCGTCCGTCTGCTCCTACAACTATTTCGACACGACTTTCTCCGTAATTGAGAATACAATCGCGTAATGGCGCCACTTACGGGTTTTCATTAGTTTCTCACGACGTATGTAAATATTTATATTGTGCATGGAATATTTAAAAAAAACCATTACAATGATGACCTCTGTGGCGTAGTGGTCACCATGCTAGTCCGTCCTCAGAGGTCCTGGGTTCGATCCCCGGTCAGGATAAGTCGGAAAATAGCCTTTTTCAAATTGTCCTGGGTCTTGGATGTTTATCTATATATAACGTTTTCATTATAAAATATAGTATCGTTGAATTGGTATCCCATAACACAAGTTTCGAAGTTACTTTGGGGCTAGCTCAATCAGTGTTATTTGTATATGTATATATGAGAAACACGATACTACGCTCCAAAACACAGATCGTGGACGTTGGACGAAAAGCTGCATCCCGGAACTGGGCAGGACATGTTTGCCGTATGCCCGACGAACTCTGGGCCAAAACAGCGACCCAATATATTCCTCACAATGGAAAGCAGAAGCCTGGTAGACCCGGAAAGAGATGGAGGGATGAGCTTGACTCCTACTGCAGGGATTGGGCCTCAAAGGCCCTCGACCGAGATAGTTGGAGTGCTGGAAGGGAGGCCTTTGCCCTGCAGTGGGACAGTATAGGTTAAAAATAGAAATAGAATTACAATACCCGCCAAATAGATTTTTAGTGGAATGTAACCACTTCGTGTTAAAATTTTCGCACTGCAAGCATTTGACGACCTCTGTAGCCTAGCGGTGATCATACCACGCTGTCACACTGGAGGTCCCGGGTTCGATCTCCGGTCAGGTCAAGATGGAAAATAATCTTTTTCAGATTGAACTGGGTCTTGGATGTATATTTATATATGTAATTCTTTTAAAATATAGTATCAATCTAATTCTATTTAAATATATTTTTATTATCATAGGATATTACACATTAATATTTTTTGATAGTGAACAATAAACACTATAAATAACAAGAAAGAAAAACTAAAAGTAAACTATATCTAAAACTTGAAACTAATCATAAAATTGAAACAACTTCCAAATAGAATTTTTTATCAAAAGCGCCACATTCAGGCAACGTACCTAAAATACTAGCAGCATTCGCTGGATAGCTAAGCTAATCCGTTAGGTGAAAAAACTACCAACTCTTGGCTCTCCAGTTGTCTCGATCAGGCACGGTGTAATATGTTTTACAAATTTCTTTCATAGAATATTTATATCTCTTATTATATTTATTATTATTACTTAAAAATAACTTCCTGCATAACATGGTAATTTATGCAATATTTGTGTATTTTTACATGTTTATGAATATATAGATAAGTATATAAATGAATAAAAATATCGTTGAATGTATTTTTGGTAAAACTTGAAGATAGTAAATAAATTATAGTTAAATTAGTATGTACCATGTCGTCCAAAATTAGCTTTAATCCGCATCAACTGTAGGTTGACTGGTAGAAAAGACCCTGGGCCTTAAGTCCGCCTGTTACAATTTTTGTAATAAAGTTAAACAAATAAAAAAACAAATCCGACGACAGAACAAACGAAAAAGATTCGGTATTTCCCTTTTAAGGTATGAAATCATAAAATCAATCATCTGTATATAACTGTCAATCCTATCACACACCCGGACATACGTTTATGTACTTCCGGCCACACCTACACTCACTTCCACTGAACAACCTTGATCGACATCACAACTATTTGGGACGCCCGCCAAATTATTGGACGTAAATTAGTAGGAAATGTAGAAATTGTCGCGTTTCCTGGTAGCCTTATCAGAACAGGTATGAGAAGGCTGGCGAACGGTTAGGAAACTTCTGGAACCTCCAAATCTTTGGTATGTCATTTCCTCTTCCCGGAAAAAAATTGTTTTCGATGAAATAATAAGTTCAACTTTTTTTTCGTATCACAAGAAAGCATTTCTTTTGTAACACTATGTTAATTTTGTGGCATGTTTATTTATATATACGGAGAATCACACAGATTGAGCTAACTTTAAAGTAAGTTCGTGCCTTGTGTTATGAAATACTAACTCAACGATACTACATTTTTTAACAAATACGTAAATTAAACATCCAAGACCCAAGTCAATCTAAAAAAGAACATCTTCCATCTTGATCTGACCAGGGATTGAACCCGGGTCCTCCGTGTGACAGCCTAGCTATTAGTCCACAGAATAATAATATTGAAAAAAAGGTTACTAATACTTTACATACATATATTTTGATGAAATCTTCTTCCATCTCTCTTAAATCTCCAATTATATAACTAAGACAACAAAAAAGATATGTTACGGATCAAATTTTTTACAGACAGATACTTTAACTGTTATTCAAAGTACATACGTCGTGAGGCAGAGCTTTTTTTTCAATAAGCCTAAGTCACGAAGCTCATTATAGTAATAGAAAAATATGGTGTCAGAAATGGGACAACCTGTGAGCTATTGTGCAGTATGACATAACTATTGTTATTGTTGTTAGTTTCAAACAAACGATGTGACATAATTCAATTTTGGCTACTTGTATTTGTTTTATAAATTGGTGATTGTTTTGTCTTGTTTGTTGTTTATATTTTCTATTGTGTTTGACAGTTATAAATATTTAGGTTACAATAACAAATGACTTGTATACTCTGTCCACATATCAACTATAAATATCTATTAATTTTATTGTGAGTTGACGTTCTTGGAGAAAATGCTGCAGTGCAGTTTGTTATCGCTTCTTCTGCACTAGCGCTTTGGAGGCGGCATTCAACTTAGCTATAAGTAAATTTTTGACGTCAACGATTATTGTGCAACAAAACAAAGTGACGATTGTTAAGATATATTATAAATATCCTATAATAATAAAGATATATTTAAATTGAATTGAATTGACTCAAGATGCTCCAAAGACAATATTCAGAGAATAACCAAAGCCAAAAACAAATAAACTAATAACAAAAAGTCATTATTTAAATCAAAATATCCCAAAAACTAAGAAGACGTTTTCTTAGTTTTTTGGATATTTTTATTTTTATCAGTATAAAAGTATTCGAATCATGGACAATGAGAAAGGAGGATAAAGAGATGATTTTGTAGCATGATGCATGATGCCCTTAGTTTACTTTCTAATATTTTCAAGCAATCCGTAGCACCATGCCAACTTTATGGAACCTTCATACATAACATCGCACTTTGCCTAAAATTGCAAATAAATATAATTGCAATTTTAGGCAAAGTGCGATTGGTGGTGCATTAGCTGGCCAGGAAAGAAAACTAATGAGAAGGAGTTGGCACTTATTGGAGAGAAACATAAACTTCTAAAAACTTCAAAATTCTAGGAGAGGGAAAATATTAGGGCACCTTCTTACTTATTAGACATGATGAGTTTTTAAAAGTAATATTGAAGGGAAAAATAGAAGGAAGAAAAGGCAAAGGAAGACCTAGAGATAGTTTTATAAAACAACTAAAAGATCAAATCAATGTTTCAACCAACAAGGGTGTACAATGCGGCACAAATAAGTTGAACAAAAATGGCGGACTTCAAAGCATTTTTGTACAAATTTTCGGCACGTAGGTTGAACCATGATGGCGGTTATCGGTGCAGGTACAAATTTTGGTTCAGTTTACGTTTCGGGAAATGCTTTGAAGTCCGCCATTTTTGTTCAACTTATTTGTGTCGCATTGTAAAGGAGTTGAATTTGGACAATTTTGATTAATTTTAATCGTAGAGATGAAAAGATAATACGATATAGCTTTCAATTATTTCCCTTCGTGGTTTACCGCTTATTTTATTAGAATATGAAATCCAGTGGATTCGCATTCTTTGATTGGACTCTAGAAGCCAAAGACGCAAACCTAAGTCATCATTGATTGAAAGTTGGTTAGGAATAAAGCATCGATAAGTAAAGAGTACTTATATCTAAAAGACTCGTTTATAGAACTTTACTAAATGTTCTTCCAGTCTAAAAGTTCCAGACAACCTATTTAAGGGTTAAAGTGTAACATTTGACTATATAGGTGAATATGTATGGTTTTTTTTACGTTTTTTCACTAACCCCACAGCTGGGCACAAGCCTCCTCTCATTTTCTTTTTTTTTCTACAAATAGTAATAATATCGTGGGAACATAACAGTAGTTTATTTATCTCCCAGTTATGACAGACACGATCTCGCAGCATAATTTTCTTCGTAATTATAAATAACAAGTTGAAATGCAACTGTGAAGTAATCAACTTTTCCATACGTGTGCTGTTTACAATTATCCAAACAACAGTACAGTTGTAAATTAATAATTGTAAAGGATGAATATTTTCATACGTGAGTAACTTATGTAATAGGGACTATGAACTTTTTTTATTTTTAATAAAATCCTTATAAACACAGTAAGCAAATATAAAAGAAATTATAAAATATCTTAATCACCGACGAACATGTGATACTTCAAAGTTTCAATTAGAAAGAGAAGTCCGATATGGACTGGTGACGTCGAAGTCCATATCATCTATATGTACATTTGCCATAGAAAATAGAATCAAAAAAACATCGACATTCCCATAAAAATGCCCGGGCAGTTTTTATGGAAATGTCGATGATTTTTGTTTCTTGACTATTCTTTTAGTTTTATTATACTAAAGAGATCTAGTATAGCCCGTAGTTCGATTTATTACGGGTGTGTCTCTTCCACGTTGTATAGGTAATATTATGTTATAGGATATAGGTACTCGTATTTTTTTTTATTTGAACTTCAAAAATAAACTAGAGTTTTTAATATTTTATGTTTGACCTAAGTATAATTAAATAACCTAAGACCTAAGTATAATCTTAAGGGTACGCTAGTCAGGTGTTTCGCCATACAAATCCTGTATGGTGATGACTCCGTTGTTCGGTATCGTCTGTTTAAAGATTTTAATTCAATCGATTTGTCTTGTCGTTATCTATGCTTATATGGAATCATAACTGTAAAATGATGAGTACTTTAAAAGTTATGAGTTTCAAAACATTCCGTTTCAACAGGTAATTTTAACGCAACTTTGGGCACAATTAAATAGCGGAAGGAGTATAAAATCTCTTAAACAAAATTCGTACAAGCATAGTTTGGTTATTAAAAATTTGAATAACTTTACTTTTAATTAAAACATTCAGCTGTTTTATCACAAGAACACTTCTCCCAAACGCATACTCGTGAATTTTTAGACGTGTAACGTAACATTTTTGTGCGATAAGTCGGATACGACACACTAGACTGTAGTTCCGATGTGCGTATAAATCGGTGTAAATAGTTCCGCACTGGTCATAACCGAGTCTATCCCTTTCTCAGCGAAATAGCACGCAAATTAGCCACATGCGCCGACGAGTTCGAGTTTTGAACTAGCGCATCCTTAATAAGTATAACTCTTCTAACCCATCAAATCGTATTTTTCCATCGCCTAATTCGCAGCATTTCGAACATAGCAATCCATAAGATGTGAATAAGAAGGACGACTCCTCGCTCCCATAAATTATCTCACATTGAGCAAGCAACTCGATTCTCGTTAACACCTAATTCTTCACCGCCATATAACACTACCATCCGCTTGGGAAACTTATTATCACGTTTATTATCGGCTTAATCAGACAATCTCATCACTTCTTTACGATAGAAGCTTGAGTCATTGTCATAAGCGAGAGCGGAATTTGAAATAACAACATTATTTTTTTGCAAGAAAATTTTATAGAATTTTGTTTATTTATTTCCACTTGCAACTACTTTTTCATAGCTTTATAAATTATGATAAATATTCTCAGTGTAAACAGAAATGCATTCAGTGTGGTGTGCAACAGAACAGGGGCCGCATTTTTGAAATCACTTGTCACATTACAATAAATGATTTGCACGAGCGTTTCCAAATGGGCGCATTTTTGAATCGATCGTATGCGAAGGATTTGCAACGAGTGGTCTCGACGGCTCGTAATTATAACAATTGTGGCGTAGATTTGTAAAAGAAACCTTTAATGGAGAGTCCGTTCCGATTCATGCTGCTTTTTTATTCATCGTGAAATTCTTAGAAAACCATAGAAATATTTTCGATGTTTTCAGCGTAAAAAAATATTGTTTTTAGCTGACACGACGGTTTCTAAAATACGGCTAAAAGGTTTTTTACGCGAGCGGTGAGTTGGAAAACTACACGTTTCGTGTTTCGGTGAGTCCTTAAATGAAAATAGCACTCCAGATCGATTTCTGACTTATATCATCGTTGTGCTTCTATAAAAGGGGACACATAGTGATAGTTTATGTGTATGGTACACGTAAACTATGACGTCTTTATCCCTAAAGGGCAGACAGGGCCACAGAACCTAAAGATAAAGACTCAAGAAAAGGTGGAACAAGAGATCAATCCAGTGCTGGCATGGCGCATGCACATGATTTACATTTTCACTGATTCCCTCGATCGGCTTTGACAATCTGCTCGGGAAAAAAGGAAGAATATGAGGACACCTTCCTATAAATGTGTTTTAACCGACTTTAAAAAAAGAGGGAGTTATCAATACGTCGCATTTTTTAATGTATATGTCGAATACTCGAAGATGACCAAATTGGATTTTTCTTTGTCTGAAAAGTCATATTTGTGAGGAAGTTTCATAAAAAAATTACAAAAATCTTTTGAAAATTATGATATGAAACTTAATTTTTTTTGCGTCCTCTCTGCAACGACTTTTTACCATCTATGCGAATACCTGCCTGCCTAGCACAGTGATTATAAAAAAAAACCCTCTTTAATTAGGAGGGGCTTTAAGTCCAGCATTGGACTGATAAATGTATAATTGATAAGCTGGTAAGAAAGATAAATTGTTAATTAAATTATATTTACAATTAGTTAAAATATTGTAACATTTTTTTTACATCATATTGTAACATTTTTATTGTAACAAAAAAATACAAATTACTAAGGAAATAAGTTAACAAAGCAACTTTTACGAAAGTTCAGCGATCCCAAGCCTTGAGAGGCTGATAGAAAGTTGTTGTAACGTAATAATTATCCTGCATGACCAAATAAAATATGAAGGCGACCCACTTGAAACGACCTCTAGGGTTTAGTAGCCTGTCATTATTTTATTACGTGAATCTAGAAAAGTCTTTGTTGTGATTTCGTGTGTGTGTGTGTGCAGGTGCACGTATGTGTGTGTAGTGGCCAACAAAGATGACATACTACATAGTGGAGATTCCATTTCTTTTTTTTTTAATAATGAAAATTTCAAAGTAGTGATTTATAAGTAGGTTAATATTGTTTATTTTATTCTAATCGACTTACATTTAAGGGAAATAAAATATAACAATAATGTTTTTTTGCCATGGATGAAATCGGTAAAGTCCTTCTCAAGTTATGTGACTAACGGAAATAGGGATTATTTTTTACCAGACTACGACCTCCGCGGCGTAGTGGTCTCAATGCTATACCCATACGTTTACCCAGAGGTCCCAGGTCCGATCCCCGGTCAGGGCAAGCTGGGAAATGGTCTTTTTCAAATTGTCCTGGGTCTTGAATGTTTATCTATAAACGTATTTGTCATTAAATATAGTATCGTTGAGTTGGTATCCCATAACACAAGTTTCGAACTTACTTTGGGGCTAGCTCAATCAGTGTAATTTGTCCGTATATATTTATTTATTTAGAACAAAGCCAAGAGGAAGGGTAATGATTTTAGCAGTTTATGTATGTATGTACGTATTTGTGTATTTCACCGTAGCATCCGAATCGCTTATCCCATTTTCACAAATGATGTCAATCGATTCGGCATTATTGTCCGGGTGACATAGGCTACAATTTGTATGCAAAAAAAATACATAACGAATGTTACATACAAAACAGTGAGAGCCCAGATTTTTTTTGTCGTAGGGGTTTCGTATTCAAGTCCTATCAAATGAAAGGTGTTGATAAACATATTTCAAAAATATATACATTGTTAGCCGTATATACCTCCCGCAGTCGGGTAGTTATAAATAAATAAAATTAATAAATAAATATATAGGGACAAATTACACTGATTGAGCTAGCCCCAAAGTAAGTTCGAGACTTGTGTTATGGGATACCAACTCAACGATACCATATTTTATAACAAATACATATATAGATAAACATCCAAGACCCAGAACAATTTGAAAAAGGCCATTTTCCAACTTGCCCTGACCGGGGATCGAACCCGGGACCTCTGGGTGGCGGACTAGCATGGTGACCACTACGCCACAGAGGTCGTCAATCGTCGTATTAGTTTTTTAAAGGTGTATTGCCAGACGCTTATTTAAATTAAAGGTTAAATAAATATTCATCTAATTCTTTTTCCGTATAAAATGGTGATTAAGAAACATATCCAGATGTTGCCATAACGATGACCTTTTTCATAAAGGAGGTACTATCTGTAGGATCATATTGTGATGTGTGAACCAATTTGTTAGAATAAAACATTAGAAGCATATTGCGATATATCCCTTTTAAGGGTTTCGTAATATTTCAGTGAATTCTTTCGAAAGAAAAGATTTAAGTATCTGTCATTGAACGAATATACATTATAATAATTATATTATTTATTGAACATATGGTACTGAGAAGTTCACAATAAATCATTCTGTCGGCAAGGTGTCGGAGGTCGAAATGTTCTGTCGAACTAAAGTAGACTGAACAATCGTTCTATCGGCTAGGTGTCAGAGGTCGACATGTTGTTCGGACAATCGTACGGATACAAAGCGTTCAGTCGGCCAGATGTCTGAGGTCGGCATGTTGTATCGGACAATAAATTCTCAGCCAGGTGTCGAAATGCTAAATATTAAGTCAGTGGATGGTTCTCTGGACAAATGAACGCCGGATAACGTTGCTAAAATCATATTTTCTACTTAATATATTTATACGTATACAATATGTAACAAGAACCCTATCCAATCCTTGTAGGAGCAACTCAGACCGTCAATATGAACATCTTTTCCTACGGGACCAATGCTTGACGCTCGAAGAAAAAAAATCTACATTTTCATACAAATTGCCGGGCCGACCGAACACTTTGTGTGAAAATGTCGATTTTTTTTTGAGTTTCCTGCATTAGTCCACTAGTAAAAGTTGTTCATATTGACGGTCTGAGTTGCTCCTACAAGGATTGGATAAGGTTTTTGTTAAATATTTTATAGCAGGTGTGCTAGTTAACAATATACACTATGAAGATTTAAGTAAGTATTTTTAATGGAGATGTTCATCTTTTATGTATTTTTTACCGATTAGTCAAAATTCTTTTTCTGTTTAATAGGACATTATTCGTCAGGTGGTTTTAAAATCGGTATTTAGTGTTGTAAATTATGTAAAACATAGCCCAGCGGATTAGCTCGTTAAAGTGGCAGTGGCCGGGTCACATATCGCAATGAATCGATGGCATATGGGGCAAAAATTTTCTCGAATAGCGACCGCGTACTGGCAAGCGAAGCGTAGGACACCCACCGACAAGGTGGTCAGACGACCTGACCAAGGTCGCTGAAAAGCGCTGGATGAAGGCCGCTCTTGATCGGTCATTTTGGAAATCCTTGAGAGAGGCCTATGTCCAGCAGTGGACGCTATGCGGCTGAAATGATGATGTAAGTTGTAAGAAAAAATAAATATGTCAATGAGAATAGATAAGAAAAAGTGTGCTTTAAAATTATTAAATACTTTTGTACTACTTTAACTAATTAAACGTATCCGTTACTAAGTCCGCACCCCACCACTTTCACAATCTTCGACGAAAGGTCAAACGAGTTGTGTGTGCGTATGTGTGTGTGCTCATCACAAACCAATGCTACCAACTTTCTAATATTCGTTTATTTTGTGCGTTTGTTTGGACATTCCGATTAGTTTTAGTGAAAGTGATTATGTTTTAAATGGGTTGTAGTTGAAAAATCTTTACGTTGATCTTGATGGTGTATTGATTAATATGTCGAATCCATCTTTATAACGTTGATAAATAAGCCGATTTGCTTTGATATCAGTAGTTCTGCTACTCATCACTAGATGGCGTTCTTGACAGACAGAGGTTTTTTAATTTGCCTAGCGAATAAATTTGTTCTTGCAAGTGATGTTTCTTCTACTGAAACGTATTCACGGATAATCCTTTCATGGGTATACGAGTTTCCATGAGTGGGTTTTGGCGGTAGTGCCACATAACATACACTTCTCCAAAGTTGGATCTCTATCCACGCAAGCCTCTCAAAGGACCGGAGTGAAAAGATCTCGTGATTTCCACAGGAGATACACATTCACAAAAGAGATAACTGCCACAATCGGTCCTTGATATGCCTGACAAAAGTTTAAAGCTTATGTAAAGAACGTACTGTGTGAGAAGGCTTATTATAGGACCGATGACTATCTTAAAGACAACAAAGTCTGGCTTGAGCTTGGCGCGGGTCCCTCTTAAAGGTTTGTATACTCAGAAATGGTCATAATCTGGTACATTAAGTACATACTGAATTTACAACTTGATTTGACATTATTTTAAAATTTCGACATTAAAAAAATTAATTTAAATTATGACAACAAACAATGTATACTCTGTCCACATATCAACTATAAATATTAATTTCATTGTGAGTTGACGTTCTTGGAGAAAATGCTGCAGTGCAGTTTGTTACCGCTTCTTCTGCACCAGCGCTTTGGAGGCGGCAGTAAACTTAGTTCTAACTAACTTTTTGACGTCAACAATTAATTGTGCAATAAAACAAAGTGACGATTATTAAGAGATATTATAAATATCCTATGATAATAAAGATATATTTGAATTGAATTGAATTGAAAAAGATAATATGTTGAAACTCAGGGCGATGTATTAACCAAACTGAGATAGAATCATGAGATTTGAATGAAAACAAGAACACGCTAAGTAATTGTTTTAAAAGACAAGATTTTATCTATCTATAACAAAGACGTTAAAGTGCAAAGTGCAAAGTTAAAGTTAAAAGGCGAATCAATCGAGACCAAACTCGGTGTGGTTATGTGTCACAAATTGCCATGACCATCTCCCAGATCCATCAACAAATCAGCTCCATTTCATCTTAATACGGCATTGTCACGTAATATACGTATGAGTGCAAAGTTTCAGCTCTATCGGAAACTAAATTGAACTTGCAAGATTTGATTACGACAGACAGAGAGACAACGGATCAGGTGAAACTAAATAAAAAGCTTGTAAAAAACTAAAAAATAAAGCAGTAGAGCGCTGCTACTACTGCTTTTCTATTTTTATTTTATGTTAAAAGTATATCTACTTTTCTTTTCTTTCTATATCTATTTTCCTTATAAGATAGTGGTGACTCAAATGCTTAGCAAGATATTGAAAAACACTAAATTATCTCTCCTCTCATTTAAAGGATTTAATTGTTCTGGAAAGAAAAACAAACATATATTTTTCAAAAAAAATCCCCCCCGCCCCGCGCGTAGTATTATTAATTTAGGTATACTTTCGATACCTAAACGGGGAAGTGACTCAGGCTTACTTTGGGGCTAGCTAAATCTATGTGTTAAGTTATGTCACTACAAATACAAATAGTCTTTATTGTCGAACACAGGTAAAATATACATGGGTCTTAAAATTACAAAAAGCCTCCATGTTCTGTCCTAATAGGACATACAATAATTGATATTATTATAAATTTATTGTTAAGTCCATGTTATGTGTAATGTAATTAATAGGGGTACAATATAAATTATAATAAAAAATCAAATATTTTATTATAGAGTCATTTAAATATTCTTTTATAGAGTAATAACATTTATTTATCAAAAATTGTTCTACCTTGTATTTAAATGTCTTTAAATTTAATTCCTTAAAACTATCAGGTAAATGTACCTAATGTATGTAATTTGTTTATAGTTAGTACTTTTTTCGGCTTCCAGGACATTTTCCGTAGTGTATAAAAACTACGGAAAATAACTAGTATAATTATAATAACTAATATACCTATATGGATATGAGCTTCCGTAAAATGTTATCAATCGCTGTTTCCAAGATTATGCGCCTCTGTAAGCGTTACGCGGACAATAAATCAAGCAATTCATAGTTTTCAGGAAACGATGAAGCTAATGAAGTATAAAATCATAGTTTTTTGTACTAAACTTTGTTTACTTAGTGTACTTAATGTGTGTGGTGTAGTTAGGTTACTTACACATTTATTTTATCCATACCAAATTGAACACCATACCGAGTGACACAGTTAAAGCAGTACATACGTACATAGGTATATAATATGCAACTTGGAAGGGACATACCCGTAATAATTCTAACCACAGGCTATACTAGATCACTTTAGTATTATGAAATTAAAATAACAGTAACCGGCATTTCCATACAAAAGTGTCCAGCGGCCCGGGAAAATTGTATAGGAATGTCGTTTTTTTATATTGACTATTATTTTAATTTCATTACACTATTGATCTGGTATACCCCGGGTAATTTCTTAAGGGTATGTCTCTTCTACGTTGTGTAAAAATATATTTAAATACAATATTTACGCAAGTTAAGATAACTCTAAGTACAAATAAGAGATTAACACAGTCTCAGAGACACTTGGCATCCATACCATACCGACCACCATACCGAGTGACCCAGTTAAAGCAGGTTTGCACATAAAGGCGTGGTGCGACTGCCGGCGAGAATTCCGATCCCATATATGTTAATATGGTGATGAATGTTGACATGACGTAGCGAGAACTTTTAGATTTTACTGTTGTAACATCAAGTTAAAAGAAAAGTTTTTCACTATCATGGATTAAATCTACAACAGTAATAAGGTAAGGATCCCGTTGGCACCCTTTGGGTATGGTATTGGGAACGGTACACGAATTTTACGGGGTCCAGTGCTGCTTCCGTTTAAAATAAATCATTTGAAAGGAAACAGAAATATCATTAAAATTTTGTCTTGACCAAACCCTAGATAGCCCTTCAATTTATTTTATGAACAGTGTAAAGTGAAAAACGTGAAGCTTTTATACGCACATTTTGCAAAAAACGGCCACTTTTGGCTAATGTGCGTAGAAAAAGTTCACATTCTCACTTTAAACTGTAAACAGTAGTTCATAAAATAGTTTGAAGGGTTATCTAGGGCTTGGTCAAGACAAAATTTTAAATAATATCTCTATGTGTTTCCTTTTGAATGATTTATTTCAAATGGCCCCGAAAAATTTATGTAAGTATCCCCTTAAGAGGAAATCGTTTGGACGGTTTTTCCATACAAACGTATCCCCTGATTCCTCGCCGGACAGTTTCTCCAATCTTTGGATATAATAGCATATCCGTATGTTTTCGTCTTTTTCATAATTTTATTATTAAAAGAGATACGAACATCCATGAATAAACCTGAATCCATGAATGAACCTAACATTTTCCACTGTATTCCAACATAAAGCAACCAAATTGGACGAGATTATACAAAAAGAAAGAAACATAGGAACCCGATAATAGCTTTTCTTCAATTTTTTATGAAAAAAAGAAATTAATTCGGTTAAGATTTGGAAGAGCAATCAGGGGATTACGAAACGTCGATCTTGTATACTTTATCTAGATATTTTCGGCCCGGACTGCAGTTGTCTCTATTGCACATCGTGACAGCAATAGATTTTACAATTCAATTCTCTCGAACTTATTGTTTCCTCTTAAGGGTGGATTCAGTTCATGATACTGATCAACTTTTCCTAAGGAAAATGTAACGATTTTTTTTATTAACCTTTATTGTCCCTCTGCTGGGCAAAGATCTCCCCCATATCCTTCCACTTATCCCAATTTAGTGCGACCTGTGACCAATTCTTCTCAAAATTTGGCATTTGGCGGATGGCATCACTCCAAAGTATCCTTTCAAAATTAAATTAAAGGTCGTAAATAAGAAACCTTCATAACTGAAATACTGTTAACGACACTCCATAACTTTGATATAACAGCAGTTTCCATTGATAGTTATCTCTAAAACCATACATTGGCAGTTTATTTAAAAAAGGGTAATTTGGGAAATATTACGCGTGACGAATGTGGTAAAAATTCGTAACGGTTATGCGTGTTTACTTTTCGTGGTGGAAATTATTGTTTTTTAATGAAATGCTTATGGCTGTGGCTTTTTATTTTTTATAGCTTAACGTTTAAACGTTACTGTACTTACTGTTTTGTGGTTTCGAGACCTATGGAATGATGCAAAAGAATAGTATTTTAATCTTAAAATAGTTATTTTCTATTTACGATATAAGCTACTGTACTGACCATTTTGTGGTTTCGAGGGCTATGGAATGAAGCAAAATACAATGTAATATTTTAATCGTAACAAAAATTATTTTTTACCTACAATCTGAGCTTTAATAAATTAATGTTCTTCATAAAAAAAAGGATTGGTCGAGGTCTAACCTAATCAAATCCTGATAAATATAAAAAGTTTTATCAAATGCTGACACAGGTCTAACTAGCCTAACTGTATTCCAAAATAATGAATCCGGAATACAAAAACGAATGAAAACTTTATTACTGTAAAAAAAAAACACCCAGAATCTGAATATTTTCTGACGACCTCCGTGGCAAAGTGGTCACCATGCTAATCCGCCACCTAGAGGTTCCAGGTCCTGGGTCTTGGATGTTTATCTATATATGTATTTGTTATAAAATATAGTATCGTTAAGTTATTATCCCATAACTTAAGTCTCGAACATTCTTTGGGACTAGCTCAATCAATGTAATTTGTTCCTATATATTTATTTATTCAATGTATATAAATACAATGGAATCTCTTCAATTTTAAAGAGCAAGCTAATAGCTTCACTTTATATTCATCTTATTCAGGAGGCTCATTTCCAGCAGTAGACTCCTGTGGCTAATAGGATTGTGATGATGATCATCACCTTATATCATCGCTTATCAGACAATGAATGACACATTCATTTTCGTACGGCTACAACGAAAATCCTTAATAATTTTTCAAAACTAAAAACCGACTTCACCTCCAAACTGCACAACCGATAAAATTTCCATGGAAAGTATACCCTTTCAAACAAAAAAGATTTTTTTAAATCGGTCCAGGCGTCTTTGAATAATCTGTGAACATACATAAAAAAAATAAAGTATCGCGACGAATTGATAAGCTCCTCCTTTTTTGGAAGTCGATTAAAAAGTGTTTGAAGACAAAAATATGGGACTGAAAATGGCAGCACAGTGACGTCAGGTCCAATAAGCTGCTGTTATTGGATACATTTTACGAAGCAAAAGAACCTGTCAACCTGATGGTCCGATCACAACAGTCGGTTGAACCTGACATGACTGATTTTGAATACCCTCGTTAAATACTTGCATTTTTCAAAATGTCAACACGGAAATCGAACTCGTGACCGTTGCCTCAGCAGGTCGTCTCATTGTTGCCTTAAATACCAACTGTTACATTATACTGAATTAAACTGAAGGAGATACTATCTCGAGAGCTTGCGAGAGCTTATTCACACAATAAAGCTAGGTACAATGTGTTTTGTAAACCTAGATCTAGTGTTGCTGAAACTTTAAATACTTCGGTACCTTAGAGTAAGAATTAGATTCATCATAATTTATTTATACTTCTCCCAATTTTGATAAGTAGCAATTACAGTCAAAATGAAACATAAGACGATTCGAGAAAATAATAGGTAAATTTGTGTACTGCTCTTCCGTTGTCTCGTCTTGGCGGGGCACTACCGTGCCCCCAGATAGTAGCCTGTTTCTTTCCAGTCGATTGAATATAGAAAGATGGAAAATTAATAAATAGGTACCTGTTTGGATATTAGATGCGTTTTGGTTAGATACATAGAATTTCTTAAACTACTTCAGTACTATTATATATTCTGTGCTAAACTAAGAACTAAAGTTGAAGTACATTTTAAAGAAAAATAAAAATTCTGTTATAAGACAATTTTATCTTTAAATGTTCCATGAGTCGTATAAACAAATCAATTGTTTCACTATTCGTTCCTTATGTACGGACACCGAAGTGATTCAGTCCTAAATCCTATAAACACCCAACGTCATGCACTAAAAACTTAATTATATAACAGATATTCAAGTCAAGTCACTGTTGACATTTAAAAGACCTCCGACTGACCTATGATTAGATGATGCATGGTTTTTGAGAGTTCATCTTATTGGGACATACTAACAGACACTATTAAAAATGTTGATTGGATAAAAATCAATTATGTTTGGTCTCATAATAAATCAAGTTTAATAATCATGAGATCTGCTGGATCTTCAGGCATCGTATTAATTTAAGTATAACCTTGGTCTACATAATTTTAAGGTCTGCATAATTTATTTATTTTCAACTTTATTTAGCCTAAGTGCAAAAAAGAATTAAAAAAGTAAAGCCAACTCCAACTTGTTACATGTTGTTGATAAATTGTTAGTATTTATAAAATAACTGGCCCACAAAAAAGTAATTACACTAGACTATCTGCATAACCCAATGGTTGGCTGGTAGACAACGCTATTAGCGTTAAGTTCGCCTATTGTTCTGTACAATTTGTATTTGATGAACAATAAAGATTAAAGAAATAAAATAAAATAATTTTACATTCGTGAAAAAAATACAAATTAAGACATTTGATTGTTTAATACTACGTGTAATTTAAAAAAAAATATGTATGTAGTTTAATATTATGTACGGGTGGGTATTTTAACCGAATAACGCGGCCTTCTTAGAAACTGGCTTTTTTCTTTTAATATTCGTTTTTCATTAATTGAGAATTTATGTAGTAATTTACGTTTTTTATAAAATTTCTTCTTCATTTATTATTCACATATTATAAACACGGTTTTTGTCATAAATTCTATACTAAACGTAGAATACGGATGTGGACTATAAAAAAAATTGGCTTATTAGGTAGATTGTAAAAAAGTATGGTATTAGTATTTTTTCTTTTATCTGATTAGCAAATCAAAACGAAGATACAGCGCATTTGAATTTGGCGTGACGTCACGATCAGGTACGATTTTTCCAGAAGGTGACGTAAATCGCCCCCACTCCGAAACTTCAATGCGCTGTATTTTTGTGAATTTTACTACATTACCAAATGAAAAAATGTAGGTGCATTATTTTTGTATAGTCTAGTTGACGGACTAAATAAAATAAGGTATTCTTTACCTAGTCTACATCCTTATTGTCTATTTGCTTTGACGCAACGATAAATGATTTCACTTTTGAAACGGTCGTGACTGGGCCCATCCTAGTTCGGATGGCCAGTGGCGCTCAATGTTGGTCATGGTCAATAATTCTAGTAAAACACAATCCATTTATGTATGCGAAAGTTCCGTTCCGTGCTGACAGATGAGTCCCAACCCTGAGTGTCTTAAAACCTATACCTTTTTATTTTTCAAATTAAACTAAAAAAAACTTAATTTAAAAACTAAACTAAAATCTAAATTAAAATCCAAATTAAACTATATTAAAAATCTAAGTGTGCTTAATGTGGCATGGTGCCAAGAACACTGGCTGCATTCTCGCGCTGAATAGCTACAACAATCCTCTGCGCGAGCGAGATATGAGCCAGCCCTCTCGTGACGAGCGGCGTCGACAAGCCGAATGGTTATTTTTTTTATTAAACTTTTTTGTACTTTGGCCCCACGGACCAACTTCGACGTCAAATAAAAAAAAAATACATATATAGATACACCATCACGCCTTTGTTCCCGGCGGGGTTGACAAAACTTAGGGCTGTAAGACCCAAAGGCCACGGCAACCTTTAAGCTTTTCTTCCGAGTCAAAAGACAGATATTTTAATTAAAAATCATGTCAAACCCACAGCACAAAACGTTTGTAATTCACGATCTCAATATATGTTTAGAACCACTGTCTCCAGTTCTTCGAAATAATTGCCAAAGTACCTTCACACTGCTACACGACCAGTCGTTAGAGATCGTTTGATTCAACATGCTCTATAAAGGAACTAAAAACTAAAATTTATTGTCTATAACATGATCATACCATGACTTTTTTAACTCATCATCATCATAATTTTTCCATGCTGTCTGTCTGTGTGTCTGTCCGTCTGTCACCAGGCTATATCTCATGCATGAACCATAATAACTAGACACTTGAAAATTTTACAGATTAGATAGTATTTGTTGTTACCGCTGTGACAACAAATACTAAAAACATATTAAAATAAACATTAAATTTTCCCATACAACAAGCGCGATTTTTTTTAATGGCAACATGTAGACGCTTGAAATATGTACAGAATATTCAGTTGTATATTCACTTTAAAAATAAATAATCAAAATAAAATAATACGGGCTTTTTATATGAAAAAATCATTCGTTAAGGTGACTTCGCCTTTAAAAAATGGTACTTCTGATAATCCAAGATCACTGGAAAACTTTTTGAGTTAGTCAAATCACAGATAATTAATAAAAAAAGACGGTAAAAGTTAATCAAACGCTTGATGGAAATGAAAATGTTCTCCATCTAATGAAGACGTACGGCACCGCAGATCAATAACGTGTAACAGTACCGGAAAGTGTTACAATCGTACAATACGCACTTACAATGCCAGAGATGAGAAGTCTCATCTCATTTCATTAGAAGCTATTGTTGGAAAAAGTTAAATATGACGTGCTGATATAAAACAAGAAATACCAAAGATAGACGTTATTAAAGTTCCTGCAAGTTTTCTAGACACGATGCGTCTGTTTGCTTCGAGTTTTATCGTTACGGATAGAGTTTTTTACGATGCAAATATGAGATGCATAGTAATAAAGAAAATCTCAATTAAAAGTATCGCAATTTTCCACTCGATTAGAATAAAAAATAGATAAAACTTAACGATGCAAATATACCTATGTTGCTTATTACTTAAAGACTTGTTGATATGCAGTGACGAAGAAAATCTCAAATAAAAACATAAATGTAAAAATGGGAGCCAAGATCAAAATCCGACAAAAGATGAGATCTAAATGGCCGCTAAGTTCTATAGAGAATCCTGAAATGTATTTATAAGAATCTTAACATTTGGCCTGGCTAGTTTTAGCATGTCTTATGTGCTTAAATTCATGTTTTTAGGTTAAATAGGTTTCGAGTTGTTTAGTGGTCATAGTAGCTCGAAATGGTTCATGTAAATATACAAACGGCTGCTGCGTCACTAGTTCCTTTCTTTGAACTTGGCTCTTACACGCTGCCGGGTGTTTAGATCTCGGCAACCATCAACACAACCAATGTCCATCTGTAGACTTTCCGTGGCTGATAAAACTCACAAACATCTAATCTTACACTTATAAAATAGGATAAAGTAAATCTTAGTATATCTTTGCTCTCGGGCTGGGCATATTAATCACTTCGACTTGAGATGTTATTTTTTTTATTAGGAACATTTACATTTATCCTTATAAATTACACAAGTTATATTAATATAAAAACTATATATTATATACACGACACGACCCATGGAATCAAAGATCTCATAAACCGTTTTTATGCAGAAAACATTGAATGTATCAGCTACTTGTTTACCCGATTCAGAATGGGCGAGCATCTGAATCATACATCACCTATAAAATATAATAACTATTTTGATTACCTTTTTCCATCTTCACTGCACTAAACATGGGGTGTACTACCTTTGGGTTAAACGGACTCTGTATAACCCGTTAAAGATAGAGATGTGATAGTTTTTCAGTATTGGTATGTAAATATATATTTATAGAAATACACGTTATTACGTCCTCTGTGGCCTGGTGGTCACCATGCCAAGCGCGCCGGGGGTCCCGGTTTGATCCCAGGTTAGGTCAAGATGAAAAATGATCTTTTTCAGATTGGCCTGGGTCTTGGATGTTTATCTTTATTTGTATTTGTTATAAAATATAGTAACGTTCAGTTTCAGTTAGTATCCCATAACACAAGTCTCAAACTTAATTTGGTGCTAGCTCAATCTGTGTGATTTGTCCGTATATATTTACTTATTATGACTCACAGAATCAAAACTTCTTAAAGTCTAGTTTTAAGTACTTAGTACACCTAATTATCAGTACATCTAATTAACTTCTATTTTATGTTCTATTCAACAACAAAAGAGACAGAAGATGATAGTAAATAAATGTGAAAGAGACACAAGACTAACTGTGGCTACAAACGGTACGTAACACTCCGCAGTTTCTTAGTTATTTGTGGGATTCATTCAAAGTGGGTTTCATGAGATTGTTTGAGAAAAATATATAATTCAAGTAATTGTGGTGACATTTTTTCTTAGTTTAATTAATGTTTTATAAAAATTACACTTAATAATCTAATTTTAACGGAATATTAGGTAGAATCTCTTCTTCTGAGATAATATGTAATTTATTTTTCATGCAGACATATATGTTATTTTTTTTAAATTAACCTAATTTGTCCCATTGTTGGGCAATTTTTTTTCATATTCGTTCCTTGGAGAAAGTTACTCAGAATCTTGGACTAACTTTATCCTTTAATAATTTTCAGCATATTTTGTCAGACCCTGTATAATGAACATGCAAAAACCACGTCGTTGCATTGCTTTGACCTAAAGGACACGCGAACAAACACACTTTCACAATTAAACGGCCTAAATGAAAAATTTACATACATCAATACATTTTAAAACTTAATGGCGTTTAAAAACAACTGTCAAATGATGCAATAAAATAATATTTCTTTCAACACCTCACACATACGAAGGAGTTCAAATAACTAACATCTATTACCTAACGCACTGACATTTAAGTGACCAGTTGCAAGTTGCTTCACAGGTCAGCTGGTACTTAGATTTAGTAAATACAATTTGTTATAGGATATAATATGATGTGAGGTGTGAAGTCTGTATGCGATATTGTTTTAACGGATCTTTGCGTACTGTTTTAACGTGAAGATAGGGCATAAGTGGCTAATATAGTTTGAAACCCCAGGAAGGTCCCATCTAGGATTTTTATCTCGAAATTCCCACGGGGAACGAAGCTTACGGACAGCTAGTTTAACTATAATTATCACAATAATATTCTTACAATGATTGATCAAACGATCAGTTAAAACTAACTAAGCATGAAATCAAGCCTAGTGTTTCGCAATACTTACCCTAATTATTGTTATGATGAATGTTATCCAACATTACGTTAACTTAATATCAATTAACTAACATTCTCTTGCATTAACGCTAATAGCATTAAACTATGTTGCGTAAGTTATCAATAAGTACGCTATAATGAATGTAAAGAATTGTTTGGCCAAAAAGTAAAGTTGCCATCGGTTACGATTTATAAAACTAGTAGACCATTTTATTACTAAGTGAATTAGAGTGTTATTTCATTGCAAGTAGATTTTTTTTTTCCAAATATTTATTTCGTGCTTCAATAGTAAATTTTAATTGACACAGTTTTAGCGTGTGGTTTCCGTCAGAGTAAAATAAGACCACTCCAAGTCTTCTCGTGGATGTCATAGAAGAGAACTTAGATAATACAAGCTGAATAAGGCTTATAAATCAATGAGACCTCTCCGATCCATCCGGCCAGCGTCAGGCCTGTGTCACTCCCCGTTTAGGTATTTAAAATATATCTACATTATTACTATGCGCGCAGCGACCACTCCGGAGTGGGAAATTCTGTTATATGAATCGTTTGTCCAGTGTGATAAGAATGAAATTGGCTTGTAATAGATTTCTAAGTAACTAAACACATTAAGTAGATAGATATTTAGCACGTGAGTACTAATACTTATTCTGTGCCAGCGTGGAGAGTGTAAATCTAAATCCTCTGGCTGCTCTCGCCAAGTATGGCTCTGGTAGTACAGAGAGGGTCGTTCTCCTGCTGTGGAGACTATAAAGACTTGATGATGATGATGAACAAAGTTCAAACTTGTTTCTATTAGATGTTCAACAAAATACACAGCTAAAGTAGAACAGAGATTTCTCATGAGTATGCTAGTAGAGGTAAAAGATATGCAATTACTTACCTACTTAATAAGTAGGCTATTTATAACTCTTGACACAAAAGAGAGGTGTTATATGTTTGACTTTTTGTCTGTGTGTCTGTTTGCAGTATCATAGCTAACAAGTGGATAAAATGATTTTGATTTAATTTCAAATGTTTGGATTTGGTTAAACATATATAGAACCATTGCTTTATTAATTATGGTTTTTCAGATCGTCGCGTTTTTTTTTATGTATGTTCACTGATTATTCGAAGACGCCTGGACCGATTTGGAAAATTCTTTTTTTTTTTTAGGGTATACTTTTCAGGTGGTCCCATAGAAATTTTATTAAAATTGGTCGTGTAGTTTGGGGATGAAGTCGGTTTTTAGTTTTGTAAAATTATTAATATTTAAGCCGCTCATAAAATACCTCTACCGCTGGAAAACAATGCTAATTATAAGATATAGTTATAGGTAACAATTAAGTGATGCTGTTTTCATATTAATTGATGCATATACCTGTATTAACCTCAAATATTTTGCCATTAATCAATTTCATTAAAAAACTATACATTTTGTTTCAGAATTCGACGCTGTGTTCTATCTATAAACGCGACGACTGAAGACGTGCACTTAGAGATTATTTTGCTAAAATATATGATTTTCAAGATATATTCAATTTCAAAAGAAATAATTGTAAGTTGTAAATGAAATGGCGAAACTGTTCACTTGGTAATAAACATTAAATCACTCGTAAAGTAAAAGAGGTTTTTAATTGTAATCATAACTGAGATTTTGTAATTGTAATCATTGGCAATAAACGATGAATAGAATTTTCGTCGCTGAATAATGGCACTTAAGCTTGGATGGAGAGTTTTAAAGTTAAGCAGCCAATCATTAAACTATATACGAATAGTTGAATAGGTACGGCTAAATTTGATGGTTTTGTAAAGGTAAAATATAAAAAACATTTTTAAGACTACTTAAAGTTTTTTGTTTCAGAGTATAATTTTTTGAAATAGTCATTTTTATTCAAATGAAATGATGTATTGACTTCATTGACTGGATCCTTGGCTAAAGACAGCTTTCCTCAAGCCACATACACACATCAAAATATGAATAATAATTTATTATCAGATCGATAAAGTATGGGAAACCAGATTTGTATTTCGCTTGGTGAAAAGTTGCCCAGTAATAATAGTAAATTTATCGTTCATGTTTTCTGTTTTGGAACATTTATCTGTCGTTATGTTTTAATTTAAATTTTATTAACTTATAGTTTTAAGACAATTTAAATTTAAGTTTTTCTGCAACTTAATATTTATTTATTTTGCAAGCTTTTCCTCTTGAGAGAGAAGTATAGCGCACAATCATCCATACGAAAAGTGAAAACGTTTTTCCACTCCTAAATGTTAACTGATCTCAAAATCTTTTTTAGTATTCTTTCTACACAATAAAAAATTAAGTTTATAGGATATCTTTTTTACAAAATATGCATTAATAAAAGAAATATGTTTACAAATTTTGAAAATAGAAAAACCTATAAACCTAGTTTTTTGTATTTCTTGTTGTGCCAACACATTTAAGAGCGGGTAAATGTTTTCTCCATCTGCTTTTTTCTGCATGGACAAAGCGCGTCCTCTTAACTTCTAGCGAACTTGTAAAATGTAAAATAGTTTTCATTTTCAAAATAATAAAAATTAAGCAACTGTTAAATACGAATTTCGTAACTGTTATAGTTGTGAAAAAGTTTATTTAATGAGCGAATTATGATGAGGTTTTGCAACCGGGCCTTGACTTTATTATCCGAGATATTTAGCGTACAGGTACGCTACTCGGTTTTGTAAGACAAGCTAACTTATGTAAGCGTTGTGAAGATGCTTAATTAGAATTTTTAAATGAGCCTAATATTTTTTTTAAACTTTAAAGAATTGTGTGGATTCTTGGTTATGTTTCTAAGTTGGTACCGGCCACGTCTGGCTATATCCGGCAAGTTAGTAAGTTAACATAGAAATCTGATGCTAAGCCATGCAGCCATCAATGGACCCTGGTTGAGGTAAACCCAGGAAATGCAAGCTTGACATCGTTAACAAACGCTAGTTTGACATCTTTAACAAATGCATGCATCTGCAACAACTGACAACATCCGTGGCGTAGTGGTCACCATGCTAATCCGCCACCCAGAGGTCCCGGGTTCGATCCCCGGTCAGGGCAAGTTAGAAAATGGCCTTTTTCAAATGGTCCTGGGTCTTGGATGATTATCTATATGTAGTTGAGTTAGTATCCCATAACACAAGTCTCGAACTTACTTTGGGGCTAGCTCAATCAGTGTTATTTGTCCCTATATATATATTTATTTATTTTATTGCAAGCTTGACGCCATCAATAATTGCTGGCTTGTCTTGACGTGGTCAATGATGACATGAGAGAGAGAGAGAGAGAGAGATGGGGAAGTGTTATACAAGTGGATTGAAGTGTAGCCTATTTATGTCAGCCCGTATCATAATAAGATGGTTAGCTTTAGAACTTAGTGGAAGAAATAAAGACGGAAAGCACTCCACCGATACAAGATGCATTAAGCAGGCAAATTTTCAAAAGATTTAGACCTAAATTATATTTATTGATTCTAATACCAAAAATTCTTTACATTTTGTTTATTTATTTGCCGATTTATGTACACGGAAAATTTATACAGATTATAATTATATTTATATACGTATGTCATTTGGAAGGAATTATAATATACTTTTTATATATATTATAATTCCTGCCAAATAACACTTTAATATAAAATATGTAAAGAAAATCCCACACCTAAACGGGTTTTCTATCACCTTTCTCCGACCAAATTCGGAAACTTGGCATAGAATATCTAAATTCCGAAATCCAGTTATAAAGTCGTGTAACAGTATGTTATTACACATAACTAATTCGCTAAAAGCTCTCGAAGCTTTCGAAGCTTAAGTAACTGCGGCGCGTTGATGTCTTTACCATATGAACTTTTTGATAGAGAAAATATACTTTGATAAATGAATTTATAAACTTGCGAATTTGACTAAGAAATTGAATTTGATTGAAATGTTAAGTACATATATTTGAAAAGTTTATCCTCTTTGGTCAAATAAGAAATAAAAACCTTTATACTTAAAGCGATGGGCTTAAAAGCTTCAAATCTATACTAAATTTAAATAAAACAAAAGAATAATAGGCGAAAGTTTCAATTTCCCTAATTTTTCTTAAAATTCATCCCAAATTTATTATAAAGTTGTAAAACTCTTATTACCAAATATATTTTTTTTTATTGAGAATGAGAGATTGTAAGGAAATTCCTTTGTAAGCTAAGTCCTACATCACAGACACAGTTGTAAATATCAAAAAAATATGTTAATTATAGAAACTGAAAGAAACTTTTTTTATTATCAGGTTGAGGACACAAGGTAAAGTATTTCAGGCACAATAGAAGTCGTGAATACCGAAACATTCGACATTTAACACCACAAAAACTGTCACCTACCTTGACATGTCACTAGAGAGGAGAATATCAAAGCGAAGCACGCAAAGCTCCACACGAGCTTTAAGTTCCTTTTCCCCATTTCACACCCGGAAAATAATCTGGGTTGCAGCATATTCACTTACACTGTCAAATTATCATTTAAAAAAAGGAGTAGTCAACCTTTTCCACAGCACTATTGTCACAGAATCAATTATTTTGACATTTTGCGTTCGCGTTCGGCGTTCGGATTTTGAAATTGGAAAGTGATGGGGTCCGCGGCGGTGCGCAGGCGTTTCTTGACTGAATCGGGTCTGCGCGCACGCAGTGTCGGCGCACGATTACTTCTCTCACCTTCTGGCCGCTTTTGGACAGGAGTGGATAACATTTAGGTGAATGGTGGCTGGTAAGGTAGATTAATCTGTACGTAGGTACTTGTGTTGTGGCCTTATGGTGATTGTAAGTGTATCAGCGTCATTATCTTGTAAATAGTAACTTAAATGATAACAGTGATGTTTTCGCAGAATGTTTTCCATACTGGTCTGGTATAAAGAAAATATGTATAGTACCAAATGTATTTTTCCAAGCAGATCGTAGACTTCGATCGAGGGAATTAAATTAAGGCCAGCATTTCTTATTGACCTGATTTCCTTTTTCCTATCTGTAAGCCTATCATGTCGTTAACATTACTATTGACTTCAGTGTAAATGAGTTTCTTTCGGCGTTTCTTCTCAGCAGTGGTCGTTGCGAAGCACTAGTATCGGTAGCATTTTTTTGACGAGTAAAAGTGCTTGCTAATACCTATTTACTGAATGAACATTTGAATTTAGAATGTGACTTGTTTCTTTCGGCGTTTCTTCTCAGCAGTGGTCGTTGCCAAACGCTAGTATCCGTAAGTTTTCTTTAAAAAGTGCTTGCTAAGACTACTATTTACTGAATAAACATTTGAAAGTGACCATTCTTTCTACAACTGAAATATTAAACATGATCACAACGTATTTATTTACAATATTTCTTACATAATAAAAGTATGCCACTGACCAATAAGTATTACACATTTTTTCATCAATAAACTTTATATAAAACATGACAACACTGTTACTTATACCCGACCAGTAGTGTTCGTGACAAAATCTATTGCGAGAACACGCAACAGGTTGGTCACCCCTGCCCCACCTACCACTTTCAAACGACGGACGATCGAACAGTAGTTCCGGTTGATCTACCCGGGTCAAAAATTTGAAGCTTTCGATTTCTTTGACCGAATGAGAAAATCATTGACAACACAAAGACATTGTCCATTTCGCAAACGTAAGTCCTTTCTGGTCTGGGCGAAAAGATATATCCGGCCAAGTGCGAGTAGGACTCGAGCTGGAAGGGTTCCGTATATTATCTGTAAAAATTCACGATTTTCGTGTATTACCTTTTAATATTTATTTTATTCTGCTTTAGTATTTGTTGTTTGTGCAAATTTAAACTGTCTAGCTATTACGATTCATGAGATACAGCCTGGTGACAAAGAGATTGACAGACGTACAGAGGAGTCTTAGTTATAGAGTCCCTTTTATACCCTTTGGGTACGGAACCCTTAAAACGGATGTACCAGCTGCTTCTCTCCCTCTGTTAAAGCCAATCGAGGAAATGGACAATCTTAATTTTGACAGCAGACGATGCGGCTAACAAAATAAATACGTGCACTATAAGTTTCCGGAATGAATATGAAAAAATACTATTAAAGGTACAAAATTAATTTATTGTTTTTCATAATAATCTCCCTTGGCGTCTATGCACTTTTTCATTCGATGAAACCAGTTTTGAAAACTTTTGTGCCACTCCTCTGTGGTGACCTCTGAAACGTGTTTTTCATACTCCTCGACAGCCTCTTCTGGTGATGAAAATCGTTGACCGCGTAATTGGTTCTTAATTTTTGGGAACAGAAAAATGTCACAAGGTGCCAGGTCGGGACTGTATGCAGGATGACTCATGAGTTCTACATTTTTCGCCTTCAAAAAGTCGTTTGTCTGTCTGGCCGTGTGAGAATTGTCGTGGTGCAGGATGATACGGCGTTTACGGTTATTTTTACGGAGTTCGTCAATAACTTCCGGCAAACAAATGGTCGTGTACCAGTCACTATTCACTGTACGACGATTCTCTAAAGCAACAGTAGCCACGTGTCCAGTTTTATTAAAAAAAGAAACAATCATCCGCTTAGATGCACTTTTCACGCGCGCCACTTTGGTTGGTTTCGGCTCATCTTGAAAGACCCATACGCTCGATTGCTGCTTTGTTTTGGGATCGTAGCAATAAATCCATGTTTCGTCACCTGTTACTATGTCCCACACCAAATTTGACGTACCTTCGTTGAATCTGGTAAGCATGGCACTGCACCAAGTGACGCGGTCCGTTTTTTGAGCCTCGGTCAAGTTGTGTGGGATCCACCGCGAGCACAGCTTTCTCACACCCAAATGTTTGTGTAGGATTAATTGTATTTGACTCATGCCTATTTCTAAGGATGCGCGAATTTCATGGTAGGTCACATGCCTGTCTGTTTCAATCATACGGCGCACAGCATCGATGTTTTTGTTGGTCACGGCCGACCATCGCGAGATTCGTCACTGAGATTGATACGAACACGCTTGAATTCTGCAAACAACAAACAAAATTCTGCAAACAAACAGTTGTCTTGCATGGTGCTTCATTGCCAAAAGCTGTTTCAAGCCGAGCGATCTCTGTTGAGCTGTCAAATTACACTTAAAATCGTAGAAAATCATACTACGAAATTTTTCCCGAGTGAAATCCATGTTGATGCAGACACACAATTTTTTAAATGGCGCCACAAGGTAAAAACAAAAGACAGTCAGATGAAACAAACTGCATTCTACAGCCAAAGAGTTCTATTTTCAAATGTTGCAATAAATTTTTAAATATTGTTTATGTAAGTGGCCAGTTCCGGAAACTTATAGTGCGCCCTATGTAAATATATAGGGACAAATTACATTGATTCTCAACGATACTATACTTTATAACAAATTGTCCTGGGATGTTTATATGTAGGATGTTTATATATATATATATATATATATATATATATATATAAACATCCCAGACCCAGGACAATTTGTTATAAAGTATAGTATCGTTATAGTAACAGGACAATTTGGGGCCATTTTCCAACTTGCCCTGGCCTGGGATCGAACCCGGAACCTCTGGGTGGCGGTATAAAAATAGGCAAACCAAAAAGAGAGCGATAGCGCTTAAGGGCATGGTTTGCATTCTATTAAATGAAATTAGTATTATTGTTAACTATCCATTGAACGAATGTTAACTATTCATAGGGTGCGGAAATTTCGTAAAACTTCTTCCAGGTGATACGTGTTTATTAGTAAGCCTTACAAGTATGTGAAATAAATGTTTTGTATTTAAAATTTTCATTACATTTGCAAGGTTTGTATTGAAATATTTTCTTTACTTTTACAATTTATGAGTACTTTATGAACGGTCGAAGTTCAGCTAAAATTTGTGCAAAAAAACTAAAAGTAAAAGTAATGACTTTGTTTTTCTAAATTTCAATTTTTTTTCGATTTAAACCTAGAAATAGCGCCCAAGATACCTGTGACTTCAAAAGTTTTCAAGAAAGATCTGAAACGACGCCATAATCACGTACGAGCGTTTGTATGAAAAGTAAGACGGGAAGGCCGCTCATAAGGGGATATCTGAATTTGCCGGGTTTCAGTGCTGCCCCCATTTGAAATAAATCATTTGATAGGAAACGGAGACATCATTTAAAATTTTGTCTTGACCAGGCACTAGATAACCCTTCAAACTATTGTTTACAGTTTAAAGTGAGAACGTGAAGCTTTTCTACGCACAATTGCAAAAAAACGACCACTTTTGGCGTATGTGCGTAGACGTGCTATCCCCTTAATTCCTTGTTGCGCCATCAAGCGTGCCCCACTTCCTTTACAATTAAGTTTTTCACCAAGACTGCTAATATCACTAACATCGCTAATATCGCCACCATCGGAGAAACAAGTCGCCAAGTGTCTCCAATCGGCTTTAATGACCTGACCGGTTGTCTGACGTCACCACTTTCCACTGCGGCATGAGGATTTCACGACTAACGAGCTGCCGGTAAGGAAAATGTAACCTCCTTTCTATATGAGCTTTTATTTAGCTGGGAGATGGTACCTAGACGACGGTATAGGAAATACGTGGCTCTGTCAGCTGTACATAGACCTCGTGAGTTACCCACAACCCGTTGAAGTTTGTATAACGTGGCAGGGACACACCCGTAATAAATCGAACCACGGGATACTAAATCACTTAATTTTAATTAAGACAAAAAATAACAACAAAATTCGACATTCCCATGAAAATTGCCCCGGCGGCTGCACAGTTTTGTATGGAAATGCCGAGTGTTTTGGCTGTTATCTTAATTTAATTATACTATAGTGATCTTTTAATTTTCGGGTATGTCCCTTCCACTCTAAAAAAAGTTGTTCAAACAAAAGAAGTTGCGTCTTAATAAAGGTAATTAAAACTATGTTACCATTTGAAAATTTTCAAAAAACTGAATCGACATATACTCGTTACTCCACATAATTATATAAATTAAACTGTGTGTGGTGATGATAACACACCTACAGTCCACATGTCTGTAGGTGTGCTATCATCACCGACATGATGATAACACACCTACAGATAGACTGAAAGACGGACAAGGACAAAAAGAGCATTTTTGGCCAATCTCCAAACTAAATCGGCTTTCACGATCTGCGTTTCTTTGTCGTTTATCTTTTCACCCAGACTAGCTTGGAGGATTATTTCATCAAAGCTTACATAATTTTAATGATGGCTGACAATGTGAGCATCTTCAGATCAGATAAGTAGCACAATATGATGTCATGTGAACGTGGCATTAAAGATATTACATGTACTTACGCGTAGGATTGATCAGCGGCCATATGTCATAGACTTTGATAATAAGTATGTATAATTGACTGCCTTAAAAGTCCCCTTAACCTAGACAGAATCAGACTTCCATACAAACGTCGTTTGAGAGAGTTGGAGACACGTTCCTAGAGTCAGTATTAAAATAGTAGCTAGCATAGCACGACGATTATATCGACGCAAATTCCCGCCTGTGGAGACACGGCCTTAGGGGCAGTGGCATAGTTAGATGGGTGGCACCTGGCACCTCAACAGTACTAGTTGAAGTCTTTTTAGGAGGGGCCACCAGCCCGTTGGTCATTTGACATTGTGCGGTTGGAGGGACAGCAGTGACCATGCTTTGCATTACCATATTTAAATAAGTGAATATATAGGGACAAATAACACTGATTAAGCTAGCCCCAAAGTAAGTTCGAGACTTATTTTATGGGATACTAACTCAACGATACTATATTTTATAACATATATATAGATAGATAAACATCCAATACCCAGGACAATTTGAATAATGCCATTTTTCAACTTGCCCTGACCGGGGATCGAACCCGAAACCTCTAGGTGGCGAACTAGCATGGTGACCACTACGCCGCGCCACGGAGGTTGTCCGCTAAATATTTACAACAGACAAGTTAATTTGCTAGGCAAATTAAAAAAAAACCCCGACTTTCAAGAATGCCATCTAGTGAGGAGTAGCGGAACTACATCGTAGCGCTATCTATTATTTGCTAGGCTGAAGAAACTGCGAGCCATCTCCTCGTGAAGTGTGATGGTGTCAATCATATAACAATAAGGTTACTAGAACACCCGGGAACCATCTCGGACGCGTGCAGGGCGCCAGCAAGCGTTCTAAGCTTCCTACAAGAGCTGGGCTGTTTCGAGAACTGAGGCTGGAGTCAGCTCCCCACGTAAAACGGGTCCAGTCAATTCGGGTTAAGTTGCGGAAAAGACATCCTCGATGCAAGTAAGTAAGCACACATCAACTGGAAAAGAATCCATCCATGGAACGTTTCTCGTCGGTTGAACTCTCGAAAACCTTTTCCATCGTGGGTTTATCGTCAATAAAATAGATCAGAATACGACCTTGAAGGTCAGGAACTGGTATTTCGCGCTATATTATTTTCTGATCTGACCACAAGCTTTAGAACTAGTTATTTAACGACTGGTTGACCTTTAATTGTCATTGTGTGAAGGGACGGACACTACTTCTATCTACCTACGAAGCAGTGCACACTGCATACTATTTCATCATCATCATTTCAGCCGCATAACGTCCACTGCTTGTGACGATAAGATTTATTTAAAAGAAACAATATTAAGAATACCAAAGTCTTTAATTCAAATTTTAACAATTTAGGTAATGAACACTGAAAATAGTCACAGATAGGGGTCGTAGGTTAGCAGGCCACGAGATTCGTTGATCCAGGATGATAGGAAGTACTCAGCTTTAGTGTACTGCTGCCCGGCTTCACGAGTAGTGGAAAAAAGGAAGAGGTCCAGCTCACTACCGCTTTTATATGGGCGGCGCGGGGTGCGGTGCGGAGCAAGAGGGCCGTTGTCACACACCCCCCTCGTTAGGTGAGAATTTTCCTGCAGGAAAATTCGGCTTCATCTGCTCGCTGGCTGAAGCAGGCAGGATCCGACGGGGCTGCGGTCTCGGAAGACCCAGGAGCAGCAGCTGAAATTCAGAAAAAAAGAAGTATGAGTACCATTCTAACTATTGTATTTAGGCTGCCTGAAAATTTTGAAAAACCTTATACGAGCCGAGCCGAGTCGAGTCAGGCCTCACATAGGCCTCTCCCAAGGATTTCCAAAATGATCGATCAAGAGTGGCCTGCATCCAGCGCTTTCCAGCGACCTTGGTCAGGTTGTCTGACCACCTTGTGGGTGTCCTACGCTTCGCTTGCCTGAACGCGATCGCCATTCAAGAACCTTTTTGCCCCATCGGCCATCAGTTAAGCTTTGTGTCTATACTATAATCTATGTGTGTTACTATAATCACCAGCTGATAAAGCTGATGCCCGCGGCATTGCCCGCGTTTGATGCACACTTTGTTATACATTGACTTTTATGCACCAGCCACGTTTCTGGGGCAAAATCAGTACATGATACTGTCTTTAGTTAAGTTACTTTCCATAAACATAAAAACAAATAACTAGAAACGGAAAAAACAACGGCTTCCCATACAAATCAAATTAGCGCTCGGCCAAACGGATTTTGTGTGGACGGACAAAATATTTTTAATCGATTTTTAGGGTTCCGTGCCCAAAGGGTAAATACGGACCCTATTACTATGACTCCGCTGTCCGTCTGTCCGCTTGTCTGTTTGTCACCAGGCTGACTCACATCTCTTGATAGGCAGACAGACAGTAGAATTTTTCACAAATGATGTATTTCTGTTGCCGCTATAACAACAAATACTAAAAACAGAATAAAATAAATATTTAAGTGGGGCTCCCATACAACAAACGTGATTTTTTTATAGACTACTAGCTTTTGCCCGCGGCTTCTCTCGAGTAGGGGTGTAATTGATCAAAATCTATTTTTAGGGGATGCCTACGTAATAGTAGCTTGATCCATGCAAAGTCTAAGCCCGATCGGTTTAAAATTGACAAAGTTTCATACAAACTTTCATCCCCTATTTTATCCCCTTGGGGGCAGAATTTATCAAAATCCTTTCTTAGCGGATGCCTACGTCATAACATCTACCTGCATGCCAAATTTCAGCCCGATCCGTCCAGTGGTATGGGCTGTGCGTTGATAGATCACTATGTCAGTCAGTCAGTCAGCATTGAGTTATATATATTTATATATAATATATAATATAATATATAATAATGGTACTTTATAGCTAAGTGCGAGTCTGACTAAGGTAAGACTGGCACTTAGCCGGTTTTTTTATTAACTTTTTTCATAGAAAGCAGTTCAGAATCATATGTTAAGACAGAACTTGCTCCACAACTTTGGCTGGTGGTTAAAACCAGCTGACGTTTTCCCGGGATAAATAGTATCCTTTATGTTAATCCTAGTCATTAACTACCTTCATGCCAAATTCCATTCAAATTCGTTCATCCGTTTTGCCGCGAAGGCGGAAAAAACATACACACATCCAGACAACTTTCATATTTATGATATTAATTGGAGCTGTTTAGTTGATTCCAAGGTCTGAAAAAATGAAAAGAAAAACTCACAATGTACCAGCTGCTTTCCTTCCCGCTCAGATCGTTAAAGTGGATAGAGAAGAGAATATCCCATCACTTATTGGATTAGGTACCTTCCTCCATCTTCAAACGTGGCTTTTGGGTCTTACAGTACAAGAATATTTCCAGCTCTAGCTTCTCCGTCAGACATATAGGTATGTATTTAAATAAATAAAAAGAAATCGACATTTTGGAAATCAATTTTAGGTTACAAATAAGCTCATGATTAATTATCATTAGAAGTGCCGAAGACTACCAACCAATATCACATTGGTTGGTAGCCTAGGTATGCTAGGTAAAGGTACCTAGTATAAAAAGCAATCAACCAATCTAATCTTTGGGACTAGCTCAATCAATGTGATATGTTCAAAAAAAAAAGAAAAATTCTTTCGGAGTATAATTTTATCTGGAATATTCAATGATAGGCTTTGGGAATACGAGTTGTGGGCGATCTGCCTGTTTTCCTGAATTAGGACGAATACAATTTTGCCCAAAAACCTACATCCTGCCATCTATTTTGCACCGAGTAAACGATTCATATGAGCTACAGATTGCTTGATGCATACTATTTTGTTTCAGCATACAGTAACAGATGGCGCTGACGTGTGCTTCTAAAGCTATATAGATGGCGCTGCGTGTACGACGCTTAAAACACAGTGTTAAATTAAAACAATAGATATCGCTACGAGTAATTTTACGTTAAGATTAGGTAGAAAAGTAAAGCATACCACTGTGTCACTGCCACTGCACAACATACTGCACTTCTCTAAACGGTATCAAAAAGATCTATGAAACTTATCTGTCACATTTTTAGGTAGGTTGCCAAAAGGTACATTTTATTTAACGTCTTTTACTGAACAGCAGCACCTGCTATGCATATTATATTAGGCAGGTAAGGAAGTAGGCGATGGTAGGCAGTATACCTTACTTATAATCAAGCTAGATAGGCACTTTAGCTGTTATTTCTTACAAGTAAAGGTATTCTTACTTAATACCTACCTATAACTACTTAAGTATATCTACTATACTTACAAATATATTACTTACTGCAAAAACATTTTTTTTTAGTATCACAATTAATTAATAAACAACCTACAAAGTTTTCCACACCCCTATTACCATAACCAATCAGTCAAGGCTCTACGATAAATGATTACCTGTGATTACCACCCATATTACAAGGGAGTTAGAGCCAATCTCGCGTGACCGATCGATTTCCATGCCGCCAATATCGGCTGCACGCCTGTTAGGATAGGAATTATACCAATATGAGACTTCCAACCAATAGGGTGGAAGAAAAACTGACGGTCTATTTTCAAAGCTGGAATATCGCTAATCGCCAATTTTATGTTATTTGATCTCCAGGCAAAGGTACGAGAATAATACAGCCTGCCGTACAGCCTATACCAGTTCACAGGGACTAAAAGCCTCTCCCTAAAAAGGAAGGATTTGCCCACCACACTGCAATAAGCAGAAGGGTTGGCGATCGCAGCGCAGATGGTATCCCACTAAAAACATAAACGTGAAAATGGGAGTTCAATATTATGAAATGAGGTCCTTGTCAACATCCGACGACAAAAAAAATTAAGATGTAAATAGATGCCTAGTTCTATAGCCAATCTTGAAATTTATTCATAAGAATTGCAACATTTCATTTGGATTCTAGACAAGCTAAGGGGCTTCAATAAATGTGCCAAATATGCCAAATTACATGTATGTAATGTTATAATGTAGTCTACTCAAAATTCCAAACAAAATAGTGAAACAATGCATGTCAACCGGCTCCAGGTCGGCTCACAGTCAAGAGGTTAAGCGTTGTGAAGGGGTCAAAAGTAGCTCGAAATGGTTCGTGTAAATACACAGGGCTGCTGCGTCGCATCGGCAGTTCCTTTTTCTTTGAACTTGGCTGGACACGCGCCTATGTGCATATTTCTTTACACGAACAATTTGAGTGGAAGAAAAGTAGTAGTGACAAATCCACCACGCTATGCCCGTGGCCATAATAATACAGCCTACATTAGATTTATACTATGACACCATGATCTATTTCGTCCATGACACAATGGTCAAACAGAATGCACGAATGGATTAGGCAGCCACACCCTGGTTACTAACGAACCAATTCTTAATATTATAATTTATAATGCCTACACCATAAATATCAGACCAAGCTTATAACTGAATGATGAATGAATCATTCGTCGCTTGTACTTAAGTAGAACCACAACATCTGGGATTGTGCCAGGAATCCAGGCTCTCATGTGGTGATGAAAAAGTAGAGTCAAGTCAAAAAGTTTAATTTGAGATAGGATAAATTTATGTTTGAAGGACTTTTTAGGGTTTCGTACCCAAAGAGTATAGGACTCTATTACTAAGACTCCGCTGTCCGTCTGCCCGTCTATCCGTCTATCTGTCTGTCACCAGGATGTATCTCATGAACCGTGATAGCTAGACAGTTGAAATTTTCACAGATGATGTATTTCTGTTGCCGCTATAACAAAAAAATACTAAAACGAGAATGAAATAAATATTTAAGTAGTGCTCCCATACAACTAATGTTATTTTTATAGACAATGTAAAGGAAGCTTTACTCGCACGTGCGCAGTTATATTTTTTATTATTTTGATACAAATGCTGCAATCTATTAGCCTTTCGGAACGACCACTGCTGGAATGATACGCAGAAAGAAACCCAGTTAAACATAACATCTCGTGCGACCTTTGCATGCCCAAGTAGGTGTAACGCCAGGTAGTAGCCAGTTGTAGAACTGATCGCACAAACTCATTCCCAAGGAGGGATGATGGCGAAAGGCGACCGCTAGTAAAACATTTCTCATAAACGCATTCCCAAGGAGTATAACGTCAGGGCAGTAGCTGGTTGTATTTTTCAAGATGATCGTAATAACAGTTCTCATCCCATCACCTCAGTAGCAAAAAGAAAGGCTTGCGTGCATCGGTAATTCATTTACGAGGTAGCAGGTTCAATGCCTCCATTTTCGTGTTCGTCTTGATTTGCATAATTCGTACACGACACGATCCGTTTGGGTGTTTTGAGAACCAAGTAATTGACGTCTGCTTTGGAACACCATATAGGTACTTATATACAAACAGCAGGAACCTTTTAGGAACAAGCTCAGTCCATGGTAAATAACTAAAATTATACTACCTTTTTATTATATGAAATTATTGTTAATCTATTTGTACCTATTTTTGACAGTACTACTAATTTTAAATTTGTATATAAAATTTTCTTGACATTTATGAAAAGTTAGTACCTATTTTTATTTTTTTTATTCCTTAATATTTGTATGCTACATAACATCTAATCTATTTGTACCTATTTTTGATAAAGAAATGATTGATTGATTGATTGAGAGCAATTATCGAAAAACGAAACAAAAATTTCGACTTTTCATACAAAATCCGTTTGGTTATCCAGCGCTAATTTGTATGAAAAGTTGAAATTTTTGTTTTTTATTTCAATAATTGTTTATATGGAAAGTTCAGTGTCATGGACTGAACTTGCTCCAAAAAGTTTGTTGGTGTTTTAAAACCCTGTATAACTATATAGGTACTTACATCGTACATACATTATGTGAGATAAAATTTGAAAAAAAGCGATACTTCTTCACAAGTAATTATGAGAAACAATTTTATGTCAAACTATGGTTGTTTTATTAATTTTATTTTATTACAAATCTTCTTCTTCTTGTGTCGAATGCTCAAAATAAAATATGTTTTTTCCCTCAAGTAGGTTGCCACTTCCACAGCGTTGTCAGAGGCCTCATAGAGGTCACACTTAGTGCAGTGGTAAGGCACGATGGGCAGGAGAGGAGGTGTGTCATAGTCTGGTCGTTATGACCATATTAACACTGTGTTGCTTGCAGTTGGATCAATATAGGAGTCGGAGTAAGCGATGGGCTTTATCTACCAGTCAATCCACTGGTGATGCCGAGAAAAAGACTTTTGACGTTAGTGTGTAATAAACAACTAGCTTTAACCTGCGACTTCGTCAGCGTTGAAGTCGCAAATGGTTCTTATAGGATTTTAATTGTTTTTTATGCGAGTTATTAATTTTATTATAATAATTATAAAATATAACAATCAAATCCGCTCCCCGTTCCCCGTTCCCCGGTTTTTTCGAGTTTCAAGCATTGGTCCCATAGTTGTTCATATTGACGGTCTGAGTTGCCCCTTCAAGAATTGGAGGGTTTTTGTTACATATTGTATAGACAATTTTATTTGCTAGCAAATAAATTTAAAAGAAAAAACCCGATTGGCAAGGACACCATCTAGTGATGAGTAGCTGAACTACAGAAGTCGTATCGGTGGTTCAGCTACTCATCACTACCCGCTCAAACGATTTTCATCAAACATAGCTAAAATCCACACCCATGACATGACATGACGGTAACACTCATGACAGAGAGCTTCGCTCGTCCAATAATCTTCTCCTAGCTGTACCAAATTTATCGGAGTGGGTTTTTCCGACATTCTTTCACTGTTTCAGCCGTACAGCTTTAGAATGCCCTCCCAGTAGATATCCGAAATATATATATGTGTGTGTGTGTGTGTGTATGTATATATAGGTATTTATTTTTTCTATTTTCAGTTATTTTGTATTGGTACGTAGGAGTATAATATTATTTATTATTCTATGGTAACGTAGATATACACGTAGGTTAGTATTTTGTTAAAATATAAGTCCTCTCAGTATACATTTTAGAGTTTTTGCCCCATATTTCCGAAATTTACGTATGTCAGCACCACCTGTAGGTTGACTGGTAGAAAAGGCATACGGCCTTAAGTCCGCCTATAACAATTTCATATGTAATAAAATTAAATAAATAAATGAATAAAACAACTGCAAGAGAATTTGCTTTCACGTAAAAAAAACCGAATCGAAATCAGTCCATCCGTTCGAGCGCTACGATGACACAGACAGACAGACAGACATTAGCGTCAAACTAATTAAAAATACACCTCTTTTTTGTTGGGGGTTAAAAAACAACAAAGGTAGAGACAGCGGAAATAATGATAATTACATTATTAAAATTTTCACAAGGGCGGACTTATCCCAGGAAGGGATCTCTTACAGCTAACCAAGGATCGAAAGGAGTAGTAGGTTGAAGGTTGAAGTCAGCAACAAAAAATAGAAGACTGAAAATTAAATCTTTATAAAACAAGAGTACATATGATTAATTTACACATGTTTATATAGGTATGACAAAAAATATGACTAAGGGCGAATTCAATCAAATAAGTATAAAATTTATTTCGAGAATAAATGGCAAAATACTCTAGATTAACGCGATTTTGCGTTTTATTATCAATTAGTAATCCAAAAATAAGATTCCTAAGTGAGCTATTCATACCGCCAATTTTCTAGGAATAGTCAAGTTATCTGGGAGTATTTTAATGGCGGAATATAAACAGCTGATGAGAGGATATCCGTGACGATATGACCTATGTGTGATGACACCATCCTTCAGATGCAATATTTGACTATCATGGTCTTCGCTATCCAAGTCAACCTATGGAAAGAGTATTATACGGATTTTTGTCGGTTGTTACATTCATTCACCAAAGATTCAAAGATTCAAAAGTTTATTCAGTAATTAGACCTTTACAGGCACTTTTACACGTCAATAAGTATAATTTACGTTACGTGTAAAGTATATTAAAATATAATTTATTTTTAAAGAAAAGCTACCGATATCAGCACTTCGTAACGACCACTGCTGAGAAGAAACGCCGAAAAAAACTCATTTTCACAGTATTGGTCGCCTACTTGCCAGAAGGGCTTTGTCATATTATATTGTCTTTTAATTAATAAATACTTATAATATAATACAATGTTGACACATTAGAACATGAAATGCTTGCGAACAAGTAAACAAACATAAATTGCGTAATAAAAAATATTAAGTAGTCAAAAAAGCGAACCCGAGCTGACCAGTCCCTCCCGGCAGCACCTGTTCACGAGTTGACGCACGGATCAGCCATCGTCAAACTCAACCATATTAGAGGGAATCCAACGACCCGAACACCATTCATTACTCAACCATAGAATACCAATATCAATGATTACCTACTCCAGGAATAGAATGGATAAACAATGAAGTTATTCGAGATTAAATTCAAAGTTTAAAATTATCCCCAGAATAGTAATACTGATGTAATTGAATGTTTGGTCGAAATCGCTCTATATTATGACTAACAGTATTGTGCTGTGAATTTAAAATTTGGGAGAATCAAGACGATCTCACATTACTTATAAGAACACCCTTCGTCACTACAAGAGGTTTGGCGTGATAATGAGCGTGTAAGTACTCATAGGAGGAAAAAATAATAATAATAACGAGTTGCTTAATCCGTGCTTCGTAAGGCACGTACTTATAAGCCGTTGCCCGGATGGCAGTCGCCAAGCTATATTATGTCACATGCTTTTAGACGCCTAAAAATCTAACACCAGTGTATGCCAGTTACACACACGACAAAGAAAAAAAAACATAAGTTGCTAGCTAAATGCTAACATAATTTCTCAGATTTGAACCCATTCGTACGATCATCTTTTACGAGAAGAGAACAAAGTTTGTTCTTGGAAGACTTTTTTTCAAGATCTTGGAAAACAAAGGTACTGAAGAAATAGGTAGGTAATCAGCAAACGACAACCGGATAGAATGTGCTTGTGTTGTGCGCATGCGCATGCGCACTGCACCTACGCTGTTGTCAACGTCCCGTCATTCAACACTGTCAATGGATGGCTACGCTATACCTACTCAAATAACACGCTTCATACGAATTACAAACAATTCCATTCACAAAACAAACCGCCAAAGCCATCAGTGCTGCCAAAATAACAAGCTCAATCGCAAAACAAATTATTATTTTATAACGCCCCCCGGGCACAGGAAAAAAATCCGAAATCCTTCCGCTAAGAATTTAGGAGTGTCCGAATGTTAAGACGAAATCTGACTTGCTCGTTATAAATTTTGTGTAACAATGCGTACGTGTGGGTGTGCTACGTTGACGAGTATAGTTACGGCACGCAATAACGCTAACAAGCGTGCGAGCTAGAGATCCGAGTCTCGGTAGAGCGTTATCTCGTTCTCGCCGCCGGCAACATGGCGCGGACTCGGGCGCAGGCTCGAATCGTATCGCCTGCCCACTCAAGGTTCGCTGACTGCCGTTCTTTTGTTTTTAATGTTTCCACGTGGTGATTTTTCCCCAGATTATGGGAAAATGTAGATTTACTGTGACTTCATTTCTCTGATTTGAATTTTTTTATCATATTCATTTTGACTACCAAAAGTTTCAACGGTTTTAAGTCCTGAAATAGTAAAAATAATACTTTATTGAGAGCTTATCTTACGGTTGCTTTGCCTTAACTCATCAAGGCAAAGCAACCGTAAGATAGACTTTAAATTTCAGATATATTGCAGATTTCCGTCCTAATCCTAAGAATACACATAGCAAGTCGCCACTAAAGGTTTCACAAATCCAAACTTATAAATAAATTATTCAATATATTATTCTGTAAATGTTAAATTCATAACACAAACATTTAAAAAGTCTTTACCTTGTAAAAATATTAATTTTTAAGTAGTTAAACAAATAAACTCGCTTTCTAGTTTATTGTTTTGAGAAAAAAATGCCTTTCTTAAGATTTGTACCTACATCATTATTTATTTTAGTTGAAGTCACAACTATGTGACTTTTAAGTTTATATTTGTAATTGTTCAGGTACTTTTTGTTTGTGTTGTTGATCAAATAAAACTATGTACATTAAGGTATGTATGTATTAAAAATTACCTCTTGCAAGACAAAATACCGTATTGACAGTCTCCTAAATTACTTGGTTACTTACCATAAATCTAGGTAGCTATTTCACGATACGATACTTGTATATGGAAGAGGGTGAGTGGGTGGAGATTGCGTACAGCAGTTGGCATCCCCGAACCGCAGACGAAAACAGCGTCAAGCCGAGGACCTGCTCCAAACCGAACGTCTGCATACCGATCGCCGGTTTTTTATATTCGTTGTCGGTGCACGCGGCCACGCGCGCGTGTGAGTGAAACGACTAGTGTGCGTGTTAGTACCGCGCGCCATTGTTGTGTGCAGTTGAGCCAGTAGAACCGCCGCGTTCGGCCGGCTGTCACATCCGAATTTCGAAAACTCGCCGGCGAAAAATGAGTGTA
Source organism: Acrobasis suavella (assembly GCA_943193695.1). Taxonomy (NCBI): domain Eukaryota; kingdom Metazoa; phylum Arthropoda; class Insecta; order Lepidoptera; family Pyralidae; genus Acrobasis; species Acrobasis suavella. The sequence continues at coordinate 8,910,445 of OW971952.1, read as the reverse complement.
CCGTGCATCGCGAGTGCAAATAGTGAGTTGTGATTATGATAAGAATGTAATGCGTGTTGTGATAATCGGTGGTTTCCATCGAGTTTGGAGGCGCGTGGACAGCGCAATGATAGCTTTGTTTAGGTATGTGATTAATTATGACCCATCATGGGGTCGCTGGCCCGTTTGCTACTGAGATCTGTATTTTTAAAGGATTGCTTGATTTGCCAGTGTTTATGTTAGTACTTGTGGACGTATATTGGTCACATCACATCCGCTTGTGTGCAAGCGGCGCCGTCGGCAGTGTTATCAGTTGTTCGGGAAGTGTCGTGAAATTTACAACGTAATTAAATACTAACGATTGTGGACGATGAACAAGACGGCTGAATCACTAATCAAATGCGGGCAGTGCGTAAAAATTGAAAAATATCAAAAATACTTACAATATGAACATAACCTAAGTTAGCCATGGCCATAGCTTCTATGAGCGAAGACAATTATATTAAATCGTTATTACATCAAATTTGCCTCTATAACAACGATTCCCTAGCAAAAGAGAAAAAAAAAAACATAACTATTATTATGGCTTTTATGTTGGTATTATTTCCGATCGTAAAAACTATAGACCTAGATTTTTTTACTGATGGTAAAAACAATAATCATAGGAAGGTACCTACTGCATATTTCATTCTATTATTCTATTCATGTTGTCAAAATACAAACGCCGCCTAGTTTTAGTGATTTAGGTAGGTAGGTACATACGCTTATCAACTCCAAACCAGCTTTTAAACTATAACAATAAAATGCCTACTTAGTTTGGTAGGTTTAGGTGTAGGTACGCTTATATTGTATTAACTTGTATTGTTCTAAAATAACCAAAATAAATAGCAGCTCCGTAAATTATTACTCACAACATTAAATAAGCACCTAGTTCTACCCAGGTAGGACCAACCTAGTTGCGTACTGCCTACACAGTACACAGTTTCCTATTGTTAATATAATAAATAGAGAGTATGCATGTTTACCTATATATACGGTAGACTCAAGATTCTGAGACCTACTAAATTGACCAAAATACAATACGACTTTTTTAGTAGGCAATTGATCTTAAATAGGGTAAACGCCCCGTTTACCGGTCTAGGTTCAGTTGTTGATCATTAAGTTGGTTCAGCCTTGTTTTAAAATCAGACTTTACTGAAAAGTGAAATCGTAGAAAATTCTATTTATTTTTTCATAACATCGTATAAAATTACGATTTTATAAATATTAATACATCATATCATTTATTCCAATTTAATCGTTCTTTTACCTGTACCCTTGCAGTTTACGACGGATAAATGCTAGTGTGTAAATTGTAATGTGTATTTATCTATACATAGGTATAATAAATCAGTAAAAAAATGTGTCCGTACATAGAATATACAAATATGCAAAAAAATTGAGGCGATAGAGACAAAGTGATAGAGTGAGAATTTAAAAAAATCTGTTTGTGTGTTTATCTGTTTGTAAACGCTTATCTCCGGAAATATTGAACGGATTCAAATTAATCTTTTTTTGTTATATAAATGTGTTAATTCTGAATATTTCATTGATTTTGGAAAATGGAATACTAGATCCTGAACCATAAAAGTCCAGCTAAACTATAAGAGATATAAAAATGTCACCTTAGCAAAAGTTGTTCAGCCTGAACGAAATCGTAGGTATCAGCTAGTTATTAATATAACCAAATATCTTAACAAAACTGCTTCTAAGTTAAAAAAATTAAAATATATAGGTAGGTAGGTATCTAATCTTTGCCACAATTTAATAATTTAGGTACGTAGCAATGATCTCCAGCAGCAGCGACCTTAGTTAAAATTATTTACGAAGCCTGGGAGAATCGACAAGACGTTATAGTTATCTTTTGCGATCTGTCGAAGGCATTCGACTGTGTCGATCACATAATATTAAAAAATAAACAAAAAATTTATGGCGTTACTGATACTGCACTCTCTGTTATTTCATCTTATCTCGATAATAGAACTCAAAGAGTTGAAATCAACAGAGTATCCTCAAATAGTGCACCAGTGAGCATGGGTGTGCCTCAGGGTTCAATAATTGGTCCATTTTTGTTTTAGATTTATATTAATGACCTCTCCTGTCTTGCAGAAAAGTTGTGTGAAGTAGTATTGTTTGCTGACGATACATCTTTACTTTTTAAGGTTGACAGAAAATGCACAAACTATGACGATGTAAGCAATACTATGTCACAAGTACTTAGTTGGTTTACGACTGATAATCTGGCCTTAAACACGCAAAAGACTAAGTGCGTTAATTTTTCACTATTGAATACCTAATACTCACATACCTTTGAGTCTTAATGGCAGTTCTAGAATGGGTACCCAACACCAAATTTTTAGGCAAAACTGTAGACTGGAACTTAAAATGGGATAAACATATTGAGGCCACTGCCAAGAAACTTAGTTCGGCAGCATATGCTGTGAGGAGGGTCAGACGGTGTACGAAGGTATGTTTGAATACACGTAAATATAAAATAATACTGTACCGATTAATACAATGTCGCAAACTAGGTTTAATTCTTTCTATTCTGTACAGTTTCATTAGCTCGTCCCCATTTCTGGGCATTTATTTTAAGTGAAAGAAAATAATATCAGCAGGCCATTTATTATCTTCTTGAATACGATTACAAAACGAACAACTGTCAACATGCACATGTTTTGCGGAACATGCACATGTAAATAACATGGACCGATCGCCACGCTACGAATGCCGTAATTCTTTCATAGAAATTTTAATTACGGCTATGTCCGGCAAAATAATTGATATGTTTATTGTCTATAGTTTTTTTCAATAATGGCTCGACGCAAAGGCGTATTCAGGTACTCGATAGATCGAAATGACGATGACATCGTTGGATGTAATGCCATTTCGTTTTTTTACCCGTCGGCGGGCCCTAATAAATACTATAACGTTTCAAATGTGCACAATGCACCTGCAGGAGAAAAAGTTGTGATGTCCATAATGAAATTATGAAGTATTCTTGTGAAGTCCATGTTATGCATAAGGAAATGAGGAATGGCGTCGATATTACAGAGCTTTTTTGAAGTTGGTAATGTCAGTTTAATTTAATACTGAAGACAAACGAAGTAGTAACGACAAAAATGTTAGTAAAGGCTTCAACTTGAACAAAGTATTAAAATAATGGGCCAAGTGCGTGTCGAGCCACGCGCAGTGTAGGGTTCCGTAGTTATGAATGCCAACTTTGAGGTCATGCCACTGGAAACTTCTAAAAACTAATTTTCTATTGTATTTGTACCTTTTGCGAGTACATTTTATAAGTTGATCGCCTAAAACTTTTTAATTTATAAACCCTTGTTAGCTCTGATAGTTTTCCTGTAAAGTTCGTTATAGGTATATACTATAGCTGTGAATATTTTTACGTTTCCATATATAACAGTTTAGCAGAAAGAGGGGGGGACAATTGACTAACAAAAACGTTAACTTTAAAACCAAACATTTCAAAAACGAATCCCTAAATCGAAAAACGGTGTTCACAAGCTTATAATACTTTTGAAAGACCTATTCAACAATACCCCACATAATTGGGTAGTCGAGAAAAAAAAATGACTTTTTAATTTACTTGTGCACTAAAAAAAATTTTTTTTTCAGTATTTTATTTTACCACTTTTTTCGCATAATTAATATGCATACCCATTCCAAATCACAGCTTTCTAGTACTTATAGACGCTGGGTAAAACCGCGGACGGACAGACAGACAGACAGACAGACATGGCGAAACTATAAGGGTTCCTTATTACTACGGAACCCTAAAAAGAGATCTTATGTAGGTGAAGAATAAATAAATGTGAAAGGCAAATTAGAAACAAAATTTTAATCTTTGCACAGCTAGATCTACCGTAATATAAATATATACAGGAATTCCAATCTAAAATATCGTTAAAATTTGAAAAAGAAACGACATCTTATCGAAGACACGCTTTTTGTGGCCGATGCGCGCCAAAAATAAAGGACGAATTCCTTTTCTCATTCGAACGAAATCTCTTGCGCCACATCCATTTCTCAATATGGTGACCGTCGCGAACAAAAAAAGGAATATTTATAACCCCTTTTTTAAGAAAAAATATATTTCCAAAACGCCTTTTTTTAAAGGCGCGCAGTAAAACGCGACAACTGGGGTCACGAGTGGCCAGTTTGAAAACAGACTTTCTGAACGCATTTTATAGAGTATCTCTGCGGTTTAAAACAGGCTATGAGCTTTTTATTTTTTAATTACTTGAACTGTATTTTATTTACGGTTTATTTTTAATGAAACTTTCTAATGTTCTCACTTCCCACAATAAATTTGCTATTTTTACCCAATTAAACGCCAATGTTTCAGCTTACAATGTTTGCTTGATTGTCTTTGGGAACGCAATAAAAAGTAACTTTGTGCTTTATTTGCTCTTCGGGTAATAAACTTATACTATACGTAATGTTCTCAGAAAAAAACAATCGTTTATTTTCAGCTAACTCGAATTTTTTATTTAATTATAACTAAGTAATTGAAATTTCAACCGACTTTTGCGGCCTGCTTAATCTGATATATCAAAAGCCTTAGCCTTATTGTAAGTTACTGAGTAGTAACTTTAATAACATAAATCAAAATTTCCGACATCATTTTCGCACAATAATATTGCATGACGCTTCTGCTGCTTCTGCATAAACATCTCTCTATTATAATGTTCTACACAGTATAATATTTTTTATGCCGTCATATAAAATTAATACGAGTATCATTGGAGACATAACCAAGAGCGTTTATGGAGACAGCTACGAGTACAAGCCGTGCGGCTCGCTATGAGAACTTGAGCGAGACCTGGGAATGTTAATGCGCTCGTGTTGTTCGCTGCACATGCACTGCATACAGAATGCGTTTTCAAAATATGCCGTGCAACTAATATCACTTATCCGCCATTAAAAAGCGTAAAACTCTTCATTAATGTTTCTAACTTTAAATCATAAACAGCATTCATGACCACGCACACATTAACTTTACAATACTGAGAAAGCTCGTACATTATATTATTTTGAATTCGCCACTTAAATAAATGGTACTTTACAATGACACTAAAAGTACGGTCAAACTGAATGCAATATTGAAGTTTACGACGCAAGCTATAACTCGAGTCGAGGAAACACTTCTCATTTCAAACTTGGAACACAAGTCATTCGTCGGAATTCGAATTGTCTGTCATTCGAGTTGTGAAGGTTAAATCGGATAGGATTCGACTCGTCATCGTATGAGAGTTTTTGTGGTAATCTCGATATTGATTACCATACTGTACACGTTTTGAATATATTCTTTGTTGGAGGTTATGTCACATAAACTCGTATGTGCATTTCATACGATATTGCTAGAGATTTCAAATGAATTTTATAGCTCAAAAATTAATTCAGCAATCGGGATAGTTCCAACCTCTACGAATAGTATGATGGAAGTATGACTAAAGATTAGTATGATGAAATGATAAAATAACACTTAGTCATTTACATTTCTGTAAAAGTAGCTTGCCCTAAATCATTTTCTTCTACCTACACGCCCATCTTAATGCTGGGTCTATTTCGTACTGGATAAAAATGTTTATGTATGTATTTATTGATGAAATTGACTATTTAAAAATAACTACATAGTTAGTATTTGACAGCAAATAGGTAATAATTATTTGACAAAAGGTAAATAATATTTTACCATATTAAAATGGAATTACTAGCGAGTAAAATTATTTGACCAAGCACAAATGTAATTTATGAAATTAATTTAATTTAAGCAAGTTTTATATCATTATCAGGATGTTAAGTATAGCATTTCCAAATGCATAATTTATCCAATTCACAATTAAAACAAGTAATATCAACCGTAACGTAATAAATTTCGTCGGCCCGCCCGCAATAATGAGGATTTCCTAGAAAAGACAGGGACGAGTCCACGCTGCATCCAAAAAACTATGTACAAAAAAAGAAAATTAAACTCTTCAATGCATTAAATAACTTAAGACCTACCAATAAGATTGAAAGTCGATTGTTCGAAACTTCCAATTCCATCCGTCCATGAGAGTCGGGTGCCAACTTTTTCTCTACTTTTTCTGCAAGGGCGTTGCTTGTCCTGCTAAAACTTATCTTCATTGTCTTCTGATGAGTAACGATTTGAAGACAGACACGAAACGTTATGAGTTTGACCTTTTTACTCATTTTTTTCTTCGTCAAAAGCATAGGTGCTGAAATATTCTTGTATTATGCTTGGGCCGGACCTGCGCCTATCGTCACGAAGCTTCGTGCTATTACACGATACACGCAAGTGTGACCGGCCGTTATCGGCTATCGTCCCGAATATTAGGACTTCGTGTAGTTATCGCGCTGGTGGCGATACATCAAAGGATTTATGCACGCTAACAATTCGCTCTGCGTGGTCGCACTTGCGTTGTTCGTTCATTTTGACGTTTGTTTTCAACTTGTTCGGACGGTGCTGTGCGACGGTGCCACGGTTGTTAATGCGTAAAAATGGAGTGGAACGAACAAACAGTATTAAAATTTTTAGATGATTCTTTCTAGATTTCAATAAATGCATTATGTAATTGTTAGCACATATGTTAAAGAAAAGAAAGTCGTCGTCCATATTTAAAACACGTAGATGACGCCATCTTGGATTATTGCCAGATAGTTCGTGAAAAATAACGAAGCCGCTAGCTTGACCAGCGCTTTATCGCGATAACTTTTTAGTGTACAAAACGTACGAAGATTCGCCGCGTATTGCGTCGGGACGATAGGCACAAGTGCTGCCGAAGCATTACTGTCAACATGTTTAGTTTTATTTTCATACACAATATTTACCGTTTCTTTATTAATAAAAATGCACTTCTGAAATTAGTTCCATAATACAATGCTTCTCATATAAATAGTTTGCACTTCTTTACCTGTTAACATAGGTACTCATAATAGGTTCAGTACGACTGATTTATGAAGGCAGTTTTTTTATGAATGCTAGTTAGTAATTCTACAAAAATTACTTACCAATATTTACTCATTTGCCTACTGGCATTCAGATAATTTTTTGACAGCTGTCACCTTGACAACATACCTTAATAAGAAGCGTGTGTTATCTTACAAGCGATGACTTATAATAAGCGTTAATTGATAGCCGCCTGTCAACATAAAAAGTAGTCGATAAACGGCCATGGATACTTTTCAGACCGCTTAGACTAATGATTATTATCGTCGTCATCGAATACAGTAATGGTAGACATGTGGCGTTTAAAAAAAATTGTATATTATTATCTTTCCTGCAGACTAGTTTATTTTTAAGAATACAAAACGTAATAGTAATTGGGATGAAAATGTACTCTTCCTTGTCTTTTATAATCTCTGGTTGAAATTCAAAGCCTTTTCTTTTCTTCCAGACCAGGAAGAGTACATTTTATGTAATTGCGTATCAACATTTTCGAACATCTCTTAGCTTGGACTCAATAACCTTCAAAATATCGGATGCTCGCTCGTACCGGTTGTTTTTAAACTGTCAGTTACATGATTACGATTACTTTCAATGTCGCACGATAACTGGATAAAGTGTAAGTGCTGTGCCACATTAAATTTAATTTGATCTGTACCTGTGTGTTGAAACTGCCAGTTTTAACTTCTGTCCACAAATTTCCCAATATTTTAAAATAACTTTTGTATATATCTATAATTTCCCGTTGGAGATTATACCTATACCTACATATAAACTTAACCGTTCATACAACACATATAAAACTATTAACTTGGTTTTCAATGTAGCACAGCGTTGATTTACTGCTTAACTTTATTTTTTTATTATTCTCAAAGAAAATTAAAAATTTGCTAAGTGGACAACCATTGGTACATTGCCAACTATTGGAGCGTTCACCCATCAGTATTTTGTAGTATCGTAATACTACAAAATAAACATTAATAAACTTAATGTAGTTGGGATTTTCCTAGATGTAATAATAAAATAATTTATTTTGGACAAGTTTGATTCATAATTTAATTACATGTCATTATTTGGTACTGTCAAGAGAAGAAGTCACTAAATAATGTCACGTTCACTCAAAGAAACTTTGACGTCATGGTTTGATATTTCATACAAATCCAATAGAAAACTTAGGGATTTCTATGGGATTTGTATGAAATATCAAACCATGTGATCCAGTCATTCCCCCATTTGAAATAAATTATTTGAACGGAAACAAAGATGTCATTAAAGTTTTTTTTCTTGATAAAGCTCTAGATAACCCTTCTAACTATTTTATGAACTTCTGTTTAAACAGTTTAAAGTTAGAACGTGAAGCTTTTCCTCGTAAGTTAGCCAATAACGGTCACTTTTGGCTATTTGCGAGGAAAAGCTTCTTTCTATTTATTTAGCTATTTCAAATGAGGGTAGCACTGGACCCCGAAAAATTAAGAAACAATCATGTTTAAGAAGTATCTGAATTGACTTGTTAGAAACTAGCACCGGAAGCCCGTTCTCAATGTGGTGACGTCATCAAGACCATGCAGCACCTCTTCATACCCTGTGCTGCCTGCAGCTCTACCAAATACGACCTATACTTAGCGTTGGAGAGTGTAAATGAGCGTGGTGACTCAATGGCTTAGTGGTCATCATGCCAGGCAGTCACTCTGGAGGTCCCGGGTTCGATCCCCGGTCAGGTCAAAATAGAAAATGATCTTTTTCACATTGACTTGAGTCTTGGATGTTTATCTAATATATGTATTTGTTATAAAATATAATATTGTTGAGTTAGTATCCCAGTAACACAAGTCTCGAACTTACTTTGCGGCTAGCTCAGTCTGTGTAATTTGTCCGTATATATTTAATATTTAATGGAGGAACTAATAAGGTGTTATTTTAGCAATTAACAAAAAGAAATTCATCAGAAATTTCAGTCAAAGACCAAGGATTTTTAATACCAATCGCAAAATACCCAATCATACCTGAAATGAGTGATTGCGTCGCATAGTTAGATAGTCCGTAATTCCGTATAGATCTACTTCTAAGATATCGCGAAATATGAACTATTGATGATTCACGCAGGACAAAAAACAACTTTCTATAAGTTTTCTAAATATTTACAAAAGGACTCCGATACCTGACCATGAGTTAAGGGACCGCAAGAAAGAAAAAAAAATTAAAATGGAACCATTGTTTCTTGGGCACTATTAAAATTTATTACCTCTTAGGAATAGTTTTCATTTTAGGATTTTTTTTTATTAGGTTGTTAGACGAAAGGATATTTGACGATTTTTTTTGAATAAATAACATTTTCAATAAGCTATGTGTTTCAGTACTTTTACAAAGTATTCTAAATCTTTGATGACAAAGTATCATCTCTCATATTGACTGTTGTCAATATGAGAGATGTCGGTTACATACAAGATCTTGAAATAAACCTTAAGTTATAAATATAAGTACATATTATAAGTGGGAAGAAAATACAGTTCAAAGTGTGTAAGGAGCTATGAGCTCGACCAGTAAGTAGTATATATTTAATTGAATGGTCAAAGTTTATTTAAGTATTTCTTGACATAGGTTTTATAAAAAGAAACCTCTGCCACTAACCGTTCATTACTCTTGAGTGGAACTGCTCAAGATTTTAACAAAGTTTCGAAAAGAATTTTAAATAAAAAAAAATACATTATAGGCTGAAATGTAAGGATCAGTTTGATAAGGATATTTTTTGCAGCTTTTGAAAAAAATATTTTTTTATTTGTACAATCTCTAGCGAGTAAACTCACCAGAAATCTTAAAATACATAGGTATAAGCCATTTAGTGTTAGAATCTCCTTCGTAATAACATTTATAATCGTCAAAAATAAAAACACATTTCACCGCTTTCCAGCCAGTATTATAATTTTATTATCTATCCAACAAGCAGAAACACCGGGACGCCAGAAAAACCCATGGACACAAAACACGTGTTGCTTTTTTTAATAAGGAACCGTTTACACAGGCGTGCATTTAGTGTCGCATTTCAAATTGGTCGCATTCTTTGTTCTTGCTGCAATAGTTTGAACTTTATGACATTGATTTTAAAGGCGTACGTAGTTCTTTCTTGGTAATGTCATTGTATCCCTAATTTCGTAAGAACTCGGTAGCTGGTGTAGAATTACGTGTCGAGTTGCTTTCTATGAAGGCAAGTAGGTACTCGTATATGAGATTTGATTAGTTGATTAGAAGTTTAATAATTCAAAACACTTATAAATCTTAAAATATAAAGCATACGTAGGTATTATCTACTTTAAATTATTTTTGCCTTTTGATGGTGCTTTGCCTAAGAATAGATGAAAATGCATCTGATCCGACCCCTATTTTAAAAATACTTATATTTATTTAAACAATTTTGAGAAATACTTTGAAAAGATAAATAAATAAATTTTTATTTTTATTTATTTATTTATCTTTAGTCACAAATACAAATGTAATGGCGGACTTAAACCCTAAGGCCTTAACTATCTACCAGTTAACCAAACGGGTGATGTTATGTTACTCATGCAATAAAAAACCTGAACATCCGGCCATGTGCTAATCGGATTCGCGCACCAAAGGTTCCGTACCATTATCCATAAAAAATCACGTTTTTGTGTGGAAGCCCACTTCAATATTAATTTTATTTCGTTTTATAGTATTTGTTGTTATAGCGGCAATAGAAATACATCATCTGTAAAAAAATTCAACAGTCTAGCTATCACGGTTCATGAGTTACATTTACACCTAGTGACAGACAGACGGACAGCGGAGTCTTAGTAATAGGGTCCCGTTTTGGGTATGGAACCTAAAAAGTAGCGATGCATCCGATACCGATACCAATACCGATATATCGGCGATACTTCGGGTTAGCCGATATATCGGGTGTCGACGATATTTTTATGACCGATTCAACGATACTTGTTTTTTTAAATCGCCTTTCTCCGCAAAACTTAAGATTACTTTGTTTTTTAAATAAAAATGTTATTGATGTTAATTACTAAAATTTATAATAATTATCTAATATCAACCTATGTAACTTCTTTTCATATTAATAAAAAAATAATCCGACTGGTGATTTATTTATTTTATCTTCATGTTTGATTCAATTAACGTATCGGTATCGGTATCGGTATCGCCGATATTTGTATAAGAGTATCGGTATCGGTATCGTATCGGCGAAAAGGCGTATCGATGCACCCCTACTAAAAAGGTATGTTTTTTAAGTTGGAAAAAGATTAAATATTTGGTGCACTTTCGCGACATTTTGAATAATTTAGGACAGTATGTAGGATAGGTCTACAAGTTATTTTAGTAACTTAAAAGAATATTATTTAAGACTTTAAAGGCTCTTGGTATTTTAGACAGGAGACCAAAATCGTGTTCAGAATACCCAAACACCACCTCCAGCAAAGATTTACGCAAATCGAACCCAAGACCCACCCCAGAGCTGTATAATGCAAATGCAGTAGGTACCTACCTAATGTACTGCGCATGCGTAATGGAAGCAAATGATCAGTGGGTTGTTTACCTAGGGAAGTTGTTTTGATCCCGCGTCGTAAAAGAGAGGTTTTACGCATCTAGTAGGATGTTTTGCGGGTTTAGTTTCACCAGTACCAGGCCTGTGTCACTCCTCGTTTATGTATCGAAAATATATCTACATTATTACTATCATAAACGTTGAAATTTGTTTTGTTTGTCTAGCTTTAAAATCAACAGAGATATATCACTTTGAAAAAAAGTCGTCTCCGGACACTTTTTTTCAAATAGCTCCTCAATTAACTAAGATTTATATTCAATATCTACTCGATGAACTAGTATTAGTACCCTCTACAATATAACATAGGTTACGATATAGGTTCCTATCGCGGGCAGTTTGCCTATGGAAGGACGGCTTAACCCTTAAACTTGCAAGATTCAAGATTTGATAACAGACAGACCGCGGGACAGGTAAAACTTAATAAAATCTTGTAAAAATCGTTATTTTTGTAAAGAATACGCTACTGGACAAATTTCGAAAAATCGTTTTTAAATAAGATTTAAAAAGTAACTTGGATGACGCCATGTGGTAACTGACACTTGTTTACCGTCCTGTCAGGGTCAAATTTTGTCAACCGCACGAGAATCTAATCTGGTAAAAACATAAAGGGGTACTCTGGTCACTGGTGTCACGTTCCGATCAACGTAGCGTGACGTTTCAAGTTATATGTATATTCGGATTTGTATTCGTATGCTGGTCCTGCAGAAAAAAAAAACAGTGACTTTTTGAAAAAATATTTTTAGAACAAGCTTTTTTTCTATAACCTAAAAAGGTTTAAGTGCTTCTTCGAATCAATTGAGCCCGAACTCGGTGGGGTTATGTTGTTTTATCAAATTGATCACAGATAGACAGACGACGGGACAGGTGAAACTTAAAAAAGCTTGTAAAAACTTACAAAGTACCGACTGCTTCTCTTTCCGCACAGATCGTAAAAGCCGATTGAAGTAACGGGCTACTCGAATTATGTTAATAGGTGATGTGGTTTATTTATACCTAGCTAAGCTTATTTTTTAGCCTTTTTTGTGTCCCACTGCTAAGCAAAGGCCTTTAGAACTTCAAAATCATTATTAAACAACAAAGTAATATTTTTTTTATGAATATGAATAATACACATAATAAAAAGTAAAAATCGCATGTCTGTACATCTTATCAATTTATGAAAAAAAGAGAGCAAAAAAAAATGGCCAAGTGCGTGTCGGGCCACGCGCAGTGTAGGGTTCCGTAGTTACGAATGCCAACTTTGAGTTCATGCCCCTAAAAACGTCTAAAAGCTAATTTTCTATTGAATTTGTTTGAAATTTTCCTTTTCCGAGTACATTTTATAAGTTGATCCTATAACTTTTTAATTTGTAAACCCTACTTTTGCTCTGATACTTTTCCTTTAAATTTCGTTATATTTACTATAGCTGTGATTTTTTTCACGTGTCCATATATAACCGTTGAGCAGATAGAGGTCATAGAGGGGGGGGGTGGACACTTGACTCTAACAAAAATTTTCACTTTAAAACCAAATATTTCAGAAACGGATCCCTAAATCGAAAAACAGTGCTTACAAGCTCATAATATTTTTAAAAGACCTATTCAACGATACCTCACATGATTGGTAAGTCGACAAAATAAAATTGAATTTTGACTTTACTTGAATGGGAGCTAACCTTAACAATTTTTTTTTCAGTATTTTATTTTACCCCCTTTTTTCACATGATTAATATACATATCCATGCCAAATTACAGCTTTCTAGTACTTATAGTCGCTGAGTAAAACCGCGGATGGACAGACAGACAGACAGACATGGCGAAACTATAAGGGTTTCTTGTTTACTACGGAACCCTAAAAAAGTAACTGAATACAAAAAAAGACAAAAAAAATTTGATCTGTCTGCATGTATGTTCACGCTAATCTTCGAAACTACTGGACGGATATTAACGTGGTTTGCAGTAACATATCAGGCTCACCTCGGGGCAACATATAGGCTTTGTTTCATTAATCATCAATCTAACGAATAAGGGCAATCGAACCGAGTTTCGTCGGTTCCCAAGAAAGTTCCTCCGGTTCCTAAAAAGGACACGAAGATAAAGAGGGCTTCATAAAAGAAGAGAGAAGGAAAAAGAAGCCTTTCTTTCAGAATCAATACGTAGAAGTTTATTATTCCTTATGTATTTTAGATTAAGGTATATATTGATATGGGCCTAGATGTTTATTTTTTGTAAACTCTTTGATTGCCTGAAATAAATAAATAATTAAAATCTGAAGTCAGGAAAAATAATTACGTCATTTTTAAATTTCACGCGATTGAAGTCGTGGGCACCAGCTTGTCACAAAATAAATGGGTACTTGATATGCCTAGAATAACTAAACGGGATGCCTAGTTATTATTTAAATAAATCTAGGTACCTATGCGATGCAATGCATTCATTTTCCTATTCCTTCAGTCGTGGCAAAGTTCTATTCATTATTCATGTTCCATGGAATTATTTTATCTAGTCAGGGTAGGTACCTAGTTTATAGTAAGTATTATATTTAATAAATATGACGTAATTTCAGGGTAAGACAGGGAACTTACTGGAAAATTCATAAGCAGTCAGAAAGTGTGTGTCAAAGAGCATATAATTCATTTTTGTTCAACTTATTTAAGTTGAACAAAAATGGCGGTCTCCAAAGCTTTTTTGTACAAATGCACGTAGGTTGAACCAAAATAGCAGTTATCAGCGCAAGTAGGTACAAATAATGCGCCATTTTGGTTCAATTTACGTGGGAATTCGTACAAAAATGCTTTGATGTCCGCCATTCTTGTTCAACTTATTTGTGTCAATTACATACCTATATTTGATTAGCTATCGTCATTAGATGATAGTCGTCAATAAAATAGGGTATTTTCCCGGGGCAAAAATATATTGTTGACCGAGCGAGCGAAGCGTATCAGTTTCGAGATTGGACAAAATAGCTTGTCCGGTTGTTCTCGCCTACAGGTCGCATTTCTCAACCTATACTCGTGTAATTTTGTAAGAAGGTTTGAAAATTGCATAGATATTTTTTGTCGATTCATTTTTTCGAAATTTTTCGCGCGGCGACCACTACACAAATGGAAATTCAGTGATATGAATCGTTCGTTCTTGTTGAATTGATTTGCATTGGATTTCTAGGAATCTCAACAAAAAAGTGCTGAGTTCTGACGCGCTGACCAAATTGAGTAGATTTTGTTTGAATTTCTTTGCTGAGTAAGACTTCTGTACGTGAGTACTACTTATTCTGTGGTAGTGCATGATCATGCATCGCCTCCGAACTGAGGTAGGTCGATGTAGACACAATCTGGCTCGCTGGCGCTACATTGACCAAGCAGAAGCACAGTGCCAGTGTGGTCACGATGACCAGACCATGCAGCACCTCCTCTCATGCCCTTTGGTGTCCTACCAGCTGTACCATGCTTGACCTATACTCTGCCTCGGAGGAAGGCGTAAAAGTGGCAACGTATTGGAAGAACAAAATTTGAATTTTGAGCCAGCGACACGATAAGAAGAAGGAGAAGTGCATGGTAGATCAAGACCACAGAGGATATGTATTATCATATGTGATCAAGACTATGTTAGTCCATTAATGCGATATATATTTTAACATCAAATGGCATGGTCATCACATCACCATGGTTTAGGGATTATAACAATAAAGTGTAATACCTTATGGGTTTTTTATAATGTAGTTTAGAACTTAACGCATTCGAGCTAGCGTATAAAAGCTCACGCCCAACCACTTGTTATGCGAAAGCTCTAAACATGTTTTAATTAAGCTTATTTCCCCAAAGTCGAAAGATCTTATCACGCGTGCTGTGGTTCTCAAGGTACAGTACATATAAAATAATGTAAAGTACATTTAGGAAATGTACTTACTCAGTTCTTTTTCTGAACTTAATCAAGAAGGTATTTAGGGTTCATCGCAATTTCTATTAGGCACATCTTGGCTCAGAATACATAACTTAATAATAGGTTAATAAACTACGTTTTAAAGTGTGCCAAGTTTCATCAAATTCGTTGATGATTTTTGTTTGCGTGGTCTTATAAACAAATCTTTAAACCTTCGCATAGCATTTTTTTGTGCTAAATTGTGTCACGGTGATCTGAGATTTAAAAAATAACCGGTCAAGTGCGAGTCGAACTCGCGTACGTAGGGTTCCGTACCATCATCTATAAAAAATCACGTTGGTTGTATGGGAGCTCCACTTAAATATTTATTTTATTCTGTTTTTAGTATTTGTTGTTATAGCGGCAGCAGAAATACATCATCTGTGAAAATTTGAACTATCTAGCTGTCACGGTTCTTGAGATACAGCCTTGTGACATACAGACGGACGGACGGACAGTGGAGTTTTAGAAATAGGGTCCCGTTTTTACGCTTTAGGTATAAATCTCTAAAAACTATTATCACGGTGCGGGAAAGGAGACTTCTTGCGTGGGTTGTGGGTCTCGGCTCAGCCCATCTTTGGGAAGCACTGGTTTAGACACTGATCATAATTAAGCTATAAAAATTCTTAACAGTTAAGCACGGAACACAAATATACAGTTTTATCGCATTGTTGTTTATTGAGGATTTCAAGTTTACTAGGTTAGGTCACAAATTGAAATTTCTTGTGTATGTAAGTTTTATTATGGAGATTTTATTTTTACTTCTCATTTTGTTGTACCGTTTACTCATGTAATATAGTTAGTCGGAAACACTTCTAGGTTTCGATACATAAACATTTACAATTACCTCTAAAACTAATAAAAATAAACTTAAGTACAAAATAAACAAAAAAACATCCCGCATGTCCTTCCCCTGCGAAAAAGTGCCCAAAAGGCTGGCAGCACAATATCCAGCAACTTCAGCATGGCACCGGCGACACCGTTTATCCAGCGCTATCATCTATTACTATCTCGCTTTTTTATGTCATAGGGCGGCAAACGAACAAGCGGGTCACCTGATGGTAAGTGATCACCGCTGCCCATGGACAACTGCAACACCAGGGGTGTAACAGAGGTATTGCCGGCCTTTTAGGAAGGGAAGATTTGGGGGAAAGGAAGGGAAGGGGGAGGGGGCTCCGGCTCTCTCACTCACCGAACGAAGCATAGAAGCGGTGACGCTACTACTCAGACGTCGATTTTCCGTGAGTTTCGCTCTACATAATAACGAGCGGAGTGTAGCTAGTTAAGGACCATCCATAAATTACGAAACACATGAAGAGGGAGGGAGAATCAATGAAGTGTGACAAGGGGTGGGAGTGGTCATAAGGTTCGTTGCGTCACTATACAAAATCTATATCTAAGGTATAAAACACAAACTGTTAACTAAATAATAAATAAACTTTAAAATATTTCCAGCATAATCAGTTTAATATTTAATAGCTTCACACGTTTGGCTTTTTATTAAATAAAAAATCGTTATTTGTGACGTCACACTAGGCAGTGGGATTTAAAGATTGTGACCTACTGTAACATGGAGAAGGGGGAGTCACAAAGTCATGCAAATCGTGTAATGTAATTTATGGATGGCCCTTTAGTCCGTCGCGCGCCAAAAACTTTATCTGGCTTTATCTACGGTGCCATGCTAACAGATATAACCTGCCCGTTTATCTGTTGAGGAAAATAGAAAGATCTGTCTATAGATTTTCCTAATGCCTACGGAAATACTTATTTTTGTACCATCATGACAAGAATAGTCACTTCGCCGGTTCAGCTCGGTTGTAAACAGACAGTAAACTGTAAATGGCAATATCCTAGCCCAACCCGTAATGGAAACTCTAGCCTGTGTTAACAGCCTTTTTACGAGTCGCCTGGCACTGGGTGCAGCACAACAAAATGGCTGGACGAACGACAATTGAATATCCGGAGCAGGGACAGGAATACCGATATTTTTTATCGATATATCGATAACCGGTATCGGTATTTTATCGAAATTTTTTATCGATATGATACCAGTATTTTATACAAAATATCGATATAGTACCAGTACTTAGTATCGATATATCGAAAATTGTATCGATATGTTGATATATCGATAAAAAAATATCGGTATTCATGTCCCTGATACGGGGACCTGAATTTTGAAAAATAAAACCGCCTAAGTTCCAGTCGTCCAAGCGCAGTGTAGGTTTCCGTTGCTGCGAACGCCGACTTTGAAGTTCACGCAACTTAAAAGTCTGAATTTTTATTGAATTTGTACGAAATTTTCCTTTTCGAATACATTTTATTAGTTGGTCGCCTAACTTTTTAATTTGTAAACTGTACTAAGCTCTGATAGCTTTCCTTAAAACTATTATTGCCGTGTTTTTTTTAACGTGTTCATGTAAGTACAACTGTTTAACAGATGGAGGGGGAAGACTTGACTCTATAAAAAATTTGACAATTATTTCAAAAACAGATCCCTAAACGAAAAATGGTGTTTTCAAGCTCTCAGCAGACATGGCGCAACTGAAAGGGTTCCTTGTTTAGTACGGAACCCTAATAAGTATGTAGTTGTAGATAAAAATGTTTGATTTTTGGTTTTAAATGATAGTCTGGAATTGGAATTCAAAGCATGCAATGCAACGCATTTTAAACGTTATAAAATGTCACCTAAAGTGTTAAGGTTCCGCGTCGAAATGCGATTTAATTTCGAACGATTGTCGTCTCGGCGTCTTAGAATCGAGCAGATAGATCAAAGGATCGATTACTTAATTATAATTTTACTATGATATAACCGATCTTTAATTTTAAATTGAATATTGTTCAATAGAAGCTATAAAACAAGTGCTAGTGTGATAAAAAGGATACAAAACGACCTTGAACATGCTCGTAAATCAAGATTGGTTGTAAAGTTAATATTTCTAGGAAGAATGTTTGTCGTTGAGATTAAACGCATGAAGATCAATCTAAGCGAAGCCCGAATTAAAGTTCTTCTTTATGTATGAGGAGAGAGGTGAAGTACCTAAAAGATATACGTTTAAAAAAGATGCGATACAAATAAGTTGAACAAAAATGGCGGACTTCGAAGCATTTTTGCACAAATTCCCGGCACGTAGGTTTAAACAAAATGGCGGTTATTAGGCGGTTACAAATAATGTGACGACGACTGCCATTTTGGTTCAATTTTTACAAAAATGCTTTGAAGTCCGTCATCTTTGTTCAAATTATTTGTGTCGCATTGTAATACCCGACTCCAGGAGCCATATACGGCTAACAATGTAAATGTTATGGACGAAGTGATTAATTAGACAGTATAATAAATGTTCGCGCAGTGTGAAATATGCCCAAAATGAGGGAGCAATGTGATAAAAACTATTTAAAATATCAAATTGTCCGGGCATTATCATTATGCTTATCGCCTATTGGGCAGAATAAATTAACACTGCATCACCTTTTACGTCCAATCATATGAATTTGCTTTAAATTTCAATGAAAATTACAAAGTCTAGACACAGAATAAAGTCTAGTGTAGTGTTGACTGTCGCCGAGAGGCATTGAAATAAAGGTAACAATCGATCATTCGAAATTATCGATAGGTCTTTTTATTTGAGTTTTTTGGGGCTCTGGATTCTTTGAGTCTATGTTTTGGTCAGTCGCGCGAGGTTATGCGTTTGTTCTGAGCATTATCAGATTGCCCGTAAGCCCCATGACAATAATAATCATAATATCTAGGCAATGTGACAAATAAAGAAATTCTATTTATAATTTATTACCTCGCTTTCCTACATACTTTTTTGTATGTAACATTCGTTATATACATTTTTTCATACAAATTGTAGCCTTTGTCAGCCGGACCATAATAACAAATCGATTGGCATATCAATGGTGAAAATTGGACAAGCTATTCGGATGTTATGGTGAAACAGACATACATACTCACACATACATAACATACACATAGCCTTCTAAAATCATTACCCTTCCTCTTAGTTTTGTCGTAGTCGGGTAACTATGTTAATAAAGAAAGGAACTGGAGCGTAACTACTGAAAGTTAACAATTCAGTTTATATATTAACTTCTAATTTTTTGGTCTTTAGATTCATGACTACTGTTTATAACAACACGATTTAATATTTATAGAGGAATAGTTTGTAACAGTTTAAGACGATAGCTTATCACCGAAGGAAATGGTTCGTTTCCTGGCCCAAACATCTCTATTTAATTGCGTAATGCTGGCTGATAAAGGGAACCTAGTTACATTTATGAGTATAATATTACAGTAATAGTCATAATTGGTCTTTCTTTATTAAAAAAATAATTTATTTTGTCTTAGTAATATTTGGTCAATATTTATGGATATGCGCGACGAATAATTTGTTTGTTAGTAACAACTGCATTTATTCTCTTAAATATTCACTTCTTTCTCTACCCAAAGGTTACAAAAAGTTCGCCTTTGTATCATAATTCTTATATTGCCTTTTGTTTATGATGCAATAAAGAGTTTCGTTTTCTACATAAAAAAAGAATTTTACAAATCGGTCCAGGCGTCTTCGAATAATCCGTGAACATACATAAAAATAAAAAACAAAAGATCGTGATGAATTATTAACCTCCTCCTTTTTCGAAGTCGGTTAAAAAGAGGTTTGTAAGGATCGTAGCAAGTGGAGATCCATAGTCTCTGTCTGCCCATCCATGTAAAATGTTGCATGCTTCATCCTAGTCTTCATCGTCGCTTACCATCAGGTGAGATTGAGGACAAATGCCTAATCCAATATATTGTAAAAAAAAATAGGCGTTAGAATATGTAGGTCTAAATGTATTTTTCTCTTTAAAATTTGTGCTAACACGTCATCTAAGATTTAAATTACTTATATCATCAAAGATTTATGACTTTATTTTTTAAGTCTCGCTGCTGGGAAAAGACCAAAAGCGGCTTTTGCAAAAGATATCATTTTTCAAATCTCCAAACTAAACAACCGATTTTGATAACATTTCTAAGGGACCATCCGACAAGTATACGCTTTAAAAAAAAAAACTAATTGGTCCACGGCCACTTCTATCCGTTGCATGGCTATGGCACATCATTGACATGCATAACTCTCTACGCATTATTCATGCTCGGATCACACCCCGACATAGTATGACAAACGCATTCTACCGAGCCTTCGTATGCATCCTGCAATCTATAATAATGGTCGCGAAAATAAAGCAAGCTTTCGCTCATGGCTTCATGCGTCTTCTACATCACTGTTGTAGATCATCTGATTTGACCAGTAAACTGACAATTACTACTAAGCAAAGCTTGGAACCGGCTGTACCGATGTTTAGAGGTTCTTTTTTATTTCGGTACCTGTACAATATGGGTACCGGTACTCTTCCAGGTACAAAGTCAAAGTCAAATTTTTATATTCAATGTAGGATAAATCTATCTCTTAATGAAGGTCATTTCTAAATATTATTTTTAGTGCAAAAGGTAAAAACTAAAACTAAGCGTTTCGGAGCGACCACTGCTGGGAAGATTACGCCGAAAGAAACCCAGTTCAGTATTGGTCCCTACCCAGCCTGATGGTACAGGTACTAATATAGGTACCTAATTTAAGTACCTTCTTGCTATCTGCTTTCTCTCTCAGGTACCGGTATAGTACCGATACTGACGGAAAAATAGTACCGGTACAGATATTATGTCTGGATTCTGGAACCGGTACCGCACCAAGGTCAATGGTAGCGGTTCCCATAAATACCGGTATTTCAAACTTTGCTACTAGGTAAGAAAATTCTTTATTATACATAGAAAGACCAATTAAAATAAAAAAGCATAATAGTACAAAGGCGAGCTTATCCCTGTCAGGGATGTCCTTCCAGTCAACCCTAAAACCAGAGGAGACAATGACCAAAGTTAAGTGAAACGTTTTACAAATACCTACTCTACTCTTGCTATGCTAGTTTCAAAACGGATCATTATCATCATAAGATCTTTTTAGTCTCCACTGCAGGATGACGAGCCTCTCTGTACTACCAGAGTCATACTTGGCCAGAGCAACAAGAGGATTTGGCCTACACTCTTCACGGTGGCCAGACGGATACTGTTCGAAACGGATAATTTTAGCTACACGTCAAAACTAACATTTAATATAACATTTGTATGTGCGACATATAATATAACAAATATTCCACTTCAAAAAAAAAAAAGAAAAATCAGGATTGATCAATGAAAAGTTGCTTTACTTTACTATTGATATCTCTTCTTCTTTCTTCCTGCATGGCCAACCTTCAAAGAAGGTTGGCTATCATCATTGAGACGCCTGCTCGGAATAGGTATCGCGTTACTAATACCTATAAAGACAATATTTTGACCATAGAAACTACTCATTTATTTAGAGAAGAAACTTCATTAAAGTCATAGTCAAAAGATCATATTCTCCTACTAGATTCACGATTACAAAAAAGAATCAAAATTCACGAAGAAACTGTAAAGATTTGTTTTCTTTAGATCTAAGTATAAACGATTAAAATGTTAGCCTCCACAAATTATATCGTAGTTAAAACATTCAAAACAACAGTTGGACACAGACTTACAGCAATATCGAATGGAATATGGACAAGTTGGAAACAAATCGCAGATATAGTATCGTATACATTGGACGAACGCCAAAAGAGGCTGTTGACATACACTTCAGACGCTTGACCTAAAAGATGGGACGCGGAGGAAAGACGTCATATTTAGACATTGAATTCTAGGTGATTATTTTGCCTCTTGATAAAACTGGTCTGGAGTCTTGGTTAAAAAAAAAGTAGTAAGGCATCTTTAACTTCTGAGCCTAAGCTAAGGCCTCTCTCAATGAATTCGCAATCGTACCAGCGACCAAATATCTAAATTTTATTTACTTACCGAGGTCATGAGTCTTAAACAAAAAGTTTAGGGTAATAATAATAATAATAACAAATAAAATACTCAGCTTACTATAAAACAATAAGTACATGTTATCTACAATTATTTAGTGACAAAAAGATTTCTCTTAAGATTTCACTTTTCACGGTTTAATAAGTTTTTTTTTCTTTCTTTCCAGATCGAACCCGGCACAAAATCAAACGGAACACCTCAGTAGTTTAAGCTTAACCTGACAACATTATCTGTGATCTCATTTAGTTAAGGACAAGTGTTATGGATGAGAGATAGTGTTAAGATGGGATAATGGGAAGGCTGGGTAGCTGAAGATGCCTCATGCACACTCGAGTTCGGCAGCCAGCTCGGGCGGTGACGACCTGGGTTCCACGGATGAGGTCAAGGTCTTCAAAGACGAAGGGGACGGGGAAGACGAGAAAAGGAGTTCGGAGAATCTTTTGGAGGAGAAGTCTAGTCTAATTGATTGGACTGAGAGTGAGGTGAGTGCAGCTTGTAATTCTAATCTTGTTATGGTTAATGAATTTAGAGGTGTTACTTTTTTGGTAAAAAGTACAGGTTTTAGTAAACTAACCGTAAGGTTGTAACAGATGTACTGTACAAAATGTCGTCAAAAAGAGAGTTATAAAAAGGTAAAATAATTAAATTCACAATTTCACAGTTGTATTACTATTATTATTTTCAAATTTGTTCTTTGACTTTGGAATAAGCACAAAGTAAAGTTCAAAAATATCGCACAAACGTAAACTAGACAAGACATTGCTGTATTAATAATGCAAGTAATCATCATAAACAAACTTCGCGTTTCCATACGAAAATGAGTGGACGGCTAAAATTAAAGAATTAAAAATAATCTCTAAAAATAATTGTGTTGGCAACAAATAGTGGATACAGTTTTGGACGTACTTTCCATTAGTCATCAAAAGTCGTACAATTCATACAAAATTGTAAATGCTTGCTCAGTTGTGTCACATATTGCATGACATGTCGATTTGCATATCTTTCTATTTACATACAAATTGCTTATTGTGCATGTGTTGCTATACAGGCGACATAATGTATGTAATTTCATACCAGTACTTTATAACGACATATCAATATTCAAGTCATACTATTCTGGATCCCAAAATGACCATATTACCATCTAAAGTGTACAGAACTATCTACGATATTAGTGGAAGAAACCAGCCTTTTTCGCATTTAACACGAGGTTGTTATTACTGCTGACCAAAGATAATATAATTACTAACTTAACAGATACCCAACGCCATCGAAACGATTGGAGGGCCCGAAAGTAGGCCAAACTGGAGTTGCGTGTGTGACTACACAGAGATGGCAGCACACACGATTACCAAAAAAGTGACAAAGAAAGTGTTGAATATGCTTTAAAAATCTTTGTTGCATTTTGTATAAGTCATATTTAATTAATTATAGTACTACTTTATTAAAATAACAGTAATAAAAGATTTTAATGTTTTAATAAAAAGCTATAGCGCCATATAGTGACAAGAATGAGAAATTATTATGTTTATAAGGCGAAGGGTAGACATGCTTCTGACAATCAAGAAACTTTTTAACATGTAAATTGTGATCAAGGTCAGATGTATATTCATATATCTGACCTTGATCACAGTTTACATTATGTACGTCAGCAGCTAAGTAGTCAGCTCGTCTGTGAATTAACTCATATGGATGGATTTAATTCACAGACGAGCTGTTAAAGTTGTTGACGAACCCAAGATCACAAATGATACTGATCCTTTAAGTCTGTGCCATCATCATCATAAGCTTTCAAAAACCCACTGCTGGGCTCCCTTTATCTGCGCTACGCCATCCCTGGCCGTTTATATGTAAATCTGAATATTTTATAGTGTAATATAAAATAAGCTCCCTGTCAAACCCCATACTGTAATTTGCCGAGAGACTACAGCATGAAGTTGAAAAAAGTGTGCAACGCGTGTTCGGCACGGCAACCCAGGTGTCACAGGCATCCAAAGCTGACGACGGTGGCCATTTACCTTATCAGATGGGTCGTATGACCATGTAATGTGTGTGTACAAATGAGGATAGATATAGGATGTTTGCTTAAAGAGAAATATGAACTATCCTTCTGCAAGGTCGTTCTTCTATGCCCATGAATTCTCAGAATCATGGCGTCACACAAACATGTAATCCGAGCGAATTAGACGCTATTTAGCATACAATAGTTATTAATATGGCGACAACAATGTTATCAGTAGGAACAGAAGCTTAATTGTTATAAACAAGTTTTTGATGTGACAACGTGACAGTAGGTACGTAAGCCTATTTGTTATAAAAATATAATGTTGATTTATTTCCCGTTCAGTCATAAAACATAAACAAGGACTTATGTTATGTTATTACTTATTACTGTGACTTGGACGACTGGAAAAATGCCCACTTTCAGTAGATGACTTGTTGGGGTTGGTTAATTTAACAGTTTAAATATTGTACCACGGTGACTTTGATAAACTAGCAGTAGTGGGTACCTTAGGTATTATAAGGTCCGTACTAACGTTAGTAGGTAGATCTATGTATTGTAAGATGAATGCAGTCCGCTCCTTATCGGTCATTTTGGAAATCCTTGGAAAAGCCCTATGTCTAGAATTAGCCGTTATGCGGATGAAATGATGATGATTAAGATGCTTTACGTCTTATTTAACTTACTAATAAAGACTACGAATTCAATGGAAAAAGAGAATATTTCACAGTGTTGGTAAATAGGTACCAACAGTACAAAATATTCATTCCATTCTCACAAATGACGTTATGAAAATTCATGACCTAATTTTAATAAAAAAAAATATATATATATATATATATATATATATATATATATATATATATTCTATTAAGACACGGAGCAAAATAAGTAAATGTGCAGTAACTTTACATAAACAATGCAGAGAGTTAGAAGGATGTGCGTAGGAAAATACCTGGCGTGGCGACTAATTCATTACACATTAATCATGTCGAGAGAACAAAATTTTTCGAGAAACGGTGACAAATTCAGTAAATTAACATTTTAACAGTTGACATTAAACATCACGACGTGTTTTAAGTGTAGGTGGTCTTTTTTCAGACATTTGTGACTTCCTCTCAAATTAATAGTACCATAGACAAGTGTTAGGGCTGCCAACCAACAAATAGTTTCACGGGGCGCTTCGATTTATCGTTGGGGTGTTCGACCATAAGAACAGCAGGTGTCAAAATCAGGTAGAGGGCATTCAAACATTTCTGGGTATTTGTGCTACAATAAAAGCTGAATAGGATCACAATTTATTGAATCATGTACCATTTATGCTGGAATTTTATAAAATTTATACCTTTGAGTAAAAAAAATAGAATGTACTAGCAGGTTTGCTGTCCGCGCAGTTCGTATGAGCCGATCTAATCAATGGGCGAGAATCTGAATTATGTCAATAGACGATGCAGCCAGCGACCCATCACTCTTTTAGTTGCCTTTCCACACGCTAAAATGTGGCCTTTGGGTTGGCCCTAGGCTCCGTCTACTCCATCAGCGATAAAAAGTGACAGTGATACAATTTCGCAGGAATTTTTATAGGTACAATATTTTATAATGCCAACCCTATCGTGTTACAAATAAAATGTATTTTTGTAAAACGGAACGCAATGTGCGACGTTTAACCCACAATTTTCATTCGTATTGTGCCATTATTGATTTCTTTATGCCAACAAATTCGTAAATTCCCAACTTTATTCAAGATTTTATCTGGATTGTTTATGTTAATGCGCTGCGCACACCTTTTTCGTAATGACCGCATGTCCAGGGTTGATAAGACCCAGTTTGAGATAATAAAAAAGTCGTAAAGCACTAAATTTTTACACCACACCGCCTTATGTATTAATATTCATAAGATGTGCGGTAAATGACCTCATTACGTCAGCCAACATTAGATTAACATCATTTTACGGCTTAACCACTCAATTAACTTCACAAATAATGAGATAACATCAAAGATAGACTTGTCTATACGATACACTTTTATGTCTTTGTCCTTAACTGGGTAGACAGAACCTAAGGCCTTAAGATAGAAAGGCCACTTTATGAGCCTCTAGCGCATCATAGCATCGATCTAAAAGCAGCGTTATGTTTCGCTTGAATAGATTAACCGGCCAAAAGTCGGACTCTCGCCCGAAGGGTAAAGCCTGGTGACAGACAGACAGATGGATGGACAGTTGAGTCCTAGTAATAGGGTCCCGTTAATACCCTCTGGGTACAGAACCCTAAAAAGGGAAAACAAAATAGCGATGGATTGTTAGCTGCATCGCCTATTGACATGATTCGGATTCTCGCCCATCCCTCTATCAGCTTTTACTATCTAAGAGAAGCAACTGTTATATTTTAATCAGACCAGCATGAAAGAACAACTCAATTAAGTCACAAATAGCAAGATAACATCATAGATAGACTTGTCTAAGCAATCGCAAATTGTCCGTGAAACAAACAAACACGAACCGAAACGAAATGACACCCAAAACAAGACCTCAGCGGCGCCAAAAAAAAGTATAATACGTTTCCGAAAAGTATGTAAAATATTGTATTCCATTCGACATAAATTACTCGTTCATTGTTGTATTTCCGAAAACCGTATTATTCGCTAGGGTGGAGATACAATGCTGGCTACCTGCGACAGGTATTTCCATAAACAAACTCCCATATCTTTTGTCCACGAATTTACCTGTCTTCTCGATGGGCGAGGGGGCGCAAACACATTTTGAAAGTCATATTTTCATCCTGGTCACACACGCGTGTAATGCATTAATGCTGAAAAGGATAGCGAAACGATTTGTAATTTTATAAGCCAGCCCAAACGTAAAAGTCACGGTTCGTATAAATATTGGATTATACTTAGGCGCAATCCTCCAGTGTATGTCATAATAGCGACGATTATCGTACGTGATGCCATTACAATGAACGAACAATTTCGTTTCGATTTCTTTTAGATGATTATTTCCGATCGTGAATTCGATACGATTCGTGTTGAAAGTTTTACGCCTGCACGGTTTTTGAATATGTTTTCGTTCGACATCGCTTTTATTATGCTGTAAGAAAAGATTTCGAGTACGGTCGAACATGTTTTTAAAATTTAACATACTCGAAATTAAAAAAAGAATTCACGTATACGAATTTGTTTCCAACCAGCCAATTGTTATGACGTTAAAAGTTTTCGAATGCAAATTAAAACCTTTTTTCAAGCTTCTTGCTTTGCCGCAGATGCTTTGGATGCAGAATATCAAGATTCCATTCACTGTGATCTAGAAAAAGTCAATGGCTGAACCATTTCCGTTGTGGTCGAGAGCCTGTATATCGAGTAGCGATGTTACAGTACAGTGATCGACCAGGGCGCCAGGGAATAGAGTTTCATTTATGCCGACGATTTGGCATAGACTTGCCATTTACGTTTGTGACCATTGATACAAACTCGGTAAAAGCCATATCGTTTAGACTTTTCCGGATATTTCTTCTCGATTTCACATAGTCTTCGGTTCGGTCCTTTGGTGAACATTGACATAAATTTGGGGAAGAAAAAGAATGGAGTAAAGGATGCAACCGGGGACGTGCTTATAAATCTTCTCATTAAAGAGTTTAGCTCTTGTTAGGAGCAATCAAAGCCTTCCATTCTCTTTGTCCAAAATCAACTCCTTTACAACTTTGTAGGTTGAAACATGGATTAGATCTTTCTGTTGTTTTGTAAAACCGTCTCCAGGTCTTTCTTTGCCTCTTCCCTCTATTTCCCCTCCAATAAAAGGAAGCTAAAAGGGCGCCGTAGTTAATTCGCCCATGGGCTCTTTTAAGTGCTATTACCGGCACTGAACACAGGCCATAAGGTTTCCCCATTAGGCCTGGACGTATTCAATCGGCTTTCCAAATGATTGAGCAGTGCCATAACCAGGCGTAATAGAGGAAGAGTTTATACTTGTTAATATTGGCATTTTACTCACTAGTGGGAATAATCGCTCTTTTTGTACTTTCCACTTGAATCAGTAATTTATAACTTTTATAAGTGTTGAAGTTACCGTTTCTGGTATGTAAAAACAACTAAGTATGCCTAGGAGCGAAGAAAAAAAGGTTTTCCTCGTTAGCTTGGTTAAACAAGCGTTGCCTTGTTTCTGACTTCCATTTTCCAAATCCTTGCTAATCATCATTTTCAGATTTAGCTACATTAGGTTCTTTTGGCGTTGGGTAGATACTTAAGCTTTTCACAATATACCTACTAGTATTAAATAGTATATATTTTCATTTTGCCACCAAAAACAAATGTCAAGTAGGGATCCAAATTCAAAATTATGTTACGGTGTGGTTGTCGACTTCAGGGACGAAACAATTGTGATCTTAAATAATTCCCTAATTCTGTTGACAATACTGAAATTTATTTACAAAAACCTCAACATTTGACGTGGCTAGCCTATAACATCATAGTTCTGTCTCTTTGTGGTCACGATATATGATTTAAAAAAGCACACTTCTGAAATCAAAAGTACTCACATTTGATCATCATTGGCATAACGAGAAGTACGCCTGTGCCTGTTTGGCTATTTTTAGAGAACAACACGGCCTTGTCTTACGTCCGCATCCGTCGGCCATCGTCTCCCAGCTTCTTAGCTTCTTAGTAAGGGAATAGCAAATACGAGTATACCCTGACTGGACTAGATAGTAGACTACGAGAAAAGAAAAAACTTAAAATGGCCAGTTGCTTATCTTCCCACCAGGGACAGGAATACCAATATATTTTTATCGATATATCGAGACCCGATATCGGTATTTTATTGAAATTTCGATCGAATACCGGTATTTTACACAAAATATCAATATAATACCAGTATTTTATACAAAATATCGATAAAATACCGATATGGGGTATCGATATATCGATAAAAATATCGGTATTCCTGTCCCTCCCTCCCCTTGCAGATCGTAGAATCCGATCGTGGAAATGGGCGGAAATGTGAATCATGTTAGGCGACGCGGTTTGAAACCTTTACTATTTTGATTCCTTTTTCCATCTCGCCCACCATCACGCTAAAAGCGGCTTTGAGCTCAGAGCCGTAAGACCTAAAATGCTCTATCTAAAGCGCTGGATGGAGGCCGCTTCCGATCGGTCGTTTTGGAAGTCCTTGGGGGAGGCGTATGTCCAACAGTGGATTTCCTGTGGCTGATACGATGATAGCATTAGGGATAAAGACCTGATAGCGCACATGCACAGTCAAATACCAAAATACCTGACCAGGCCCTGTACTTATAACTTAAATTTTCTCTTAAAAAAATGGTACTAACGAAAATTTACATTCAGACAGATTTTAATTAAGTTTTTCTGAATGTGAATTTTCATGTTAATATTATTTTAAGTTTAAAAGAAAATTGAAGATATAAATAGAGGGCCAGGTCAGGTATCTTGGTACTTGACTGTACATGGATAAGTAAGAAACCTTTCTATTATACCAATATTGTTAAGACCTTGTTCGTGAACAGTATTTCAAATGTTTTTGACTCCTATTTTTGACCTGTATGCTTTATTGTCTACTTTAGAGGACTAAATATTTGTATAGTTGTTTGAAAATAAGTTCTGCTCTGAAGATCGCTAAGTTCAAGCACAGAATATATTAATTTGATTGAAATCGGGCTTTTTACATAATTTGCCAACTGAATTGTGGTCACTTGTAAAAAGTCCCAAGAAACCTGGTTGTAATGTAAAAGATCACAGGAAATCTTAACATAATTATTTCGTCACGATTGAATCAGAAAATTATGAAAAAGTCTAAAACTCTACTCACAAAGTGCGGAAAAAACAAAATTTTCCTCAATTTTGGTCACGTAGTAAAAAATCCTATTTAGTTGACATTTCAGTTCTTACATTAACAGACATATCCTAACTTGTTTAATACACACGCAATACAGATTTCAGAAGCATTTCCCAGAACGATACTTACAGCATCTATACACTACACGTATAGATCTCATATAAACCAGTGTACCCTGGTCCATCTAGCCATACGTTTCAGATATGCAGACAGACCGACACAAAGGCAGTCTTTAATTTAATCAACGCTGGGTTAGAGTACGAATAAAAGTAGTTACAGAAGGACCACTCGCGTGTAATGAGCACAACATTTGAGAATCTAAATTTTTAGGATCCCTTACCAAAATGGATAAACGGGAACCCTTAGGTTTGTGAGTCATGCTGATGAGTCGCTCTCTCTCGCTCAAGAAAATTACGGTTCTGAACGACAGAAAAGGATAGCAGCATGCCAAAGATCCATTCCGTGCTGTTAGGTGAGTCCCAACCTAGTGCCGCTCAGACAGTACGTGAGCTTTTTGTACAGTAAAGATTCAAAATTCTAATGTTTATTCAGTAATAAGACCTTTACAGGCACTTTTACATGTCAATAAGTATAATTTATATTACGTGTAGTTTATATTGAAATTAAAATTTTTTTTTCAAGGAAAAGTTACCGATACCATCGCTTCTTAACGACCACTGCTGAGAAGAAACGCCGAAAGAAACTCATTTTCACAGTATTGGTCGCCTCCTCGCCAGAAGCAAAGAATATATACACTACTTGCCAGAAGGGCGAAAGGATTGATCGACATAGTGTCTTTCAAGTTAGCTACAGGAGTTTGATTTAAATATTTCGAGATCTATAATGTTAAAAGTAGGTACAATTAGAGATCTACATTGATGTTCTTGGGCGTTAAAACTGCCTCTGATTCATATTGAATAACATTGTTCATATTACAGTTAGTGTGAAATGCCACAGAGAGTGTCACAAAAGTGCATGTTCTAAGTGTCACATTTGTAACTCCACATAATTTGCGTCTCCAGCCACATGGAGCGAAATTAAAATTTATCACACTATAACTCTTGGAGTTTAATAGCTTAAGTCCACAAATCCCTATATTAATTCAGCCTTGTCCGTATATTTAGATAATTAGAGTTTATTAATGCGCGGCTCTGCTTCCCATTGGCTCAGAATTACGTCTATTCTTTACTGGACATACATAGTCTAGGAATATGACGTATCCAGAGTACATCAAATGGGCTCATAGAAAGTTGACATAGGACCCCATGCTTGATACGTCTCATTCCTCATTTTTTATCTGTTACTTTTATCATTACTTCTTGCTATAATTTTAGGAATAGTAAAAATTAATCAATCGAAGGATTCTGGTTACAAATGTCATAAATAATCTTATTAAAATATTTGTACAGAAGCGAAGAAAATAAACCTGTATCAAAAATATCAGTGACAAAAATCGTATCGATGTAAAATCGAGGCCTTTATCCCCAAATAATCCAACAAGGCTGACACACCCGTTTTGATAACGATGTACAACCCGCGCGACATGGCTTATTGAAATTCCATACATTTTTGTTCGAATTTTACCAGCTGTTCAAACTTTTACTGTGTGGTTTGGCTACTCTGTAGCACGCGCGCAGGGCTGTACAAGGAGTCTCGATAACCTTATCGCTTGGATAGTAGATTATTGATTCAGCGATAAGGCACGCATGAGCGTACAGATTTTTATTCGGCCGTTTTTTGTTGGGAATCATGTTTTACGATGCCTGTAAAAGGCATTGTCATGGAAATATTTTACCAAATTTATTATGACAGTAAAATTAGTGGGCATTTTTTATCGAAAAGTGGCAACTTTACATGCTTTTGGGCACTTGAGAAAATTGTAAAGGTTTATATGCTTAGGTATTTCTTTTTTTTGAGTGTGTTAATAGCCAACACAGTTGTCACATCTTTTGATTTGCCTAAAGGCATAAGGCGAAGCTGAATGACTGTCATCTATGATACTTAACAGTCATGTTCAAACTTTATATAAGACTAGTTTCGGTTTTCCTTTCGAAATTTCCTTTTGCCGGAGGCAAGTAGGCTTCTTAGCTACGGCATCAGCTAGTAACCAATACTAGCTGATGCCCTAATTAGGCGGTGCCCGCGCCGCGTGGATTTTTTTTAACAATCTTACGGGAACCTAACATTTTCGCGGAAAAAAAAGTATCATGTGTTAATCCGGGTAATAAGATAAGATAAGATAAGATAAAATTTCTTTATTGCACCAACTAAGTATGACAATAATCAAAAGTACATTTAAAATCTAGTAGGTACAAAGGCGGGCTTATCACTAAAGCGATTTCTTCCAGCCAACCTTTGGGTAAAGAAAACTATAAAAGATGTGGGGGAGTTGGCGCAGTTAGAGTATTACAGTGTAGAAGAATATAAGTATACCAAAAAATAATAGGAGTACATACTATAACAAATAAATGAACAATAAAGTAATAGAAATACATAAACTACAAAATTTGTACGAACATTAAAAAAAAGTAAATAAAAGTAGCCAGTAACAAGAAAATAAGTAAAGAGATATTAGTTAGAGCTAGAGGAAAGGTAATGAGACGTCACCAAATCTTTAAATTTTTCAATGATTCCACTTTACGAATATCCAGTATTCTACATATATCTACATGCCAAAATTCATTCTAATCCGTATAGCCGTTTTTGCGCGAAAGAGTAACAAACATCTATACATACAAACTTTCGCGTTTATAATACATATTAGCTAGAAGTAAAAAGATTTTAAAGCTTTGGTATTTTATTTGAATCCGAACAAATTATAGATAGGTAGATTGATATCCAACGGGATTCGAAATAACTAAGGAGCTTCAGATAAAGAACACTCATTCATCATATTTTCAGCACGGGCCCAGCAATTCTGTCGCACCGCAACAAATCTCTTGCACCGCTGTGCCATCAAGCTCCTCTAGTAATACATATAAAACAATATGCAAACACGAATTTTACGACAGCTAAAACTTGACAAAGGCCCATTTTCAGCGAAGTTCATTGAGTCTTATAATAGGTATGAGGCGTTGAACTT
This sequence comes from Acrobasis suavella, assembly GCA_943193695.1. Taxonomy (NCBI): domain Eukaryota; kingdom Metazoa; phylum Arthropoda; class Insecta; order Lepidoptera; family Pyralidae; genus Acrobasis; species Acrobasis suavella. The sequence goes on along the minus strand of OW971952.1, from coordinate 8,877,147 downwards.
AGTTCTGACATTTAGTTTCGACTATAATGCTGACTTGCTAACGGAAACAGTCAGGGCACACAGCCAGTCATAAAAGACAACAAATGGCGGACACAAACACACAGACGTACAAACTGCATCGGTAATGCACTTGCGAAGGAGAGGTTACATAGTTATAGACATGACTAACTTTCTAGATACGACAGTTTTCAAATTTATTGTAGTCGGTGGGACCAACTGTAGTGAATTTAGAAACTGTCACATCTATCATATTATGTAGTTGGCACCGCCTTCTACATAATGTTCTTAAGTAAAATCTTGTTGCAAGAAATGATTTGTTTCTTCATCAATTTTTATTTGTACTTTGTTAAGTTTGACGCGCAAAGTTGTAAGACCATCAATTCCGTAATTCGGCCAGCTGGGGTATGTCAGTGACCTTTGTTCTTCTACGAATCTCTTCATTGCTGATTCGATCATGTAAGAAGCACCGAGTATAGCTCTCTCCATAGCTCGTTTGAGCCTTTTTATGAGACCCATAGTAAGGGACCACGTTTCAGACAGTAAGTCATCTTTTCAGTCACTAGTAACAAATTCATTTGTTTTACGTGATGGTAATTTATTTGCCCGTAGTTTATAGCTATTACACATTTTTTTTGAATGACCTTCAGAGAGAAACTCATATCTACTTTGAATTAAATAAAAAATGACTGACGTATGAACGTTGCTGCAATTATTCAAATTCTCACCTTTTCTTTCATTCTGCTTTTACATTTGCTCGGGACTTTTTCCAATTATGTTAGCTAGTACTTTGTTTTGCCAGATGAAAGAAAATTTCTTTCTTTCAGAGTCACTTCTAGTCCAAGGTGCCTCAGGTGATCTGTGAGTGATCAATGCAGGCCAATGCAACGGCCCACGTGCGCCAAACATCGCCTATCCTGATTAGGAAGTATGTGCAAGCCCACGCGCCGTCTATAATATGGACCGTGAAATTAATAACAGATACCTGATTGAATTGTAGATGAGCTGGTAGCTCGTTCGATCAAACTTGTGATCGAGAAGTAATGTTTGTTTTCAATGAATAATATATTGCACTATAATAAACTGCTGTTTTGTGACTTCTGGCTCTGAAACGTAGTCACTTACCATGGGTCTCATAAGAAGGCCGCTCAACGCGCTATGGAGAGTGCTATACTCGGTGTTTCTCTGAGTGATCGAATTAGAAATGCGGAAATTCGTAGGAGAACCAAATTCACTGACATAGACCAGCGGATTAGCTCGTTAAAGTGGCAGTGGGCGGGACACATAGCGCGACGAATCGTTGGCCGATAGGGCAAAAAGGTTCTCGAATGGAGTCCGCGTACTGTCAAGCGAAGCCGGGTGTACTAGGCCCACAAAGTGATCAGACGACCTGACCAAAGTCACTGGAAAGCGCTGGATACATGCAGCTCTTGATCGGTAATTTTGGAAATCCTTGGGAGAGTAGTGATCCCGAGGTCTATAGGCTATTAGCCTTTTTTTGAAGCCTAGACTCTTAATTAAGGGACTTGACAGGCTAAAAGCCTTTAAGGCTTTTGATCCTTTAGGCTAGGCCTGTTGAATAGGCCAAGCCTATTGGACTAGTCTTTATAGGCTTTTGGTTCGATGTTATTTTGGCGATATTTAAGTAAAATATACCTTATCTTTATTTTTTTTCAAAATTAATTAAAAATAAAATAAATCCTTTATTCATAATTATGATGGCTTTATTCAGTCTGATACTAATAAATCGCTTTAGCCTAAACATAAGCCTATTACTCTAAAAAAACCTACAGTCACAAAAAAGGCTTTTTAAGCTCATAGGCTTTTAAAATGACATAGCGATAAAAAAGGAGTGACATGCTTAAATTTGGGCTAAAAGCCTATAGTCCTCGGGAACACTATATCCAGCAGTGGACGTTATGCGGCTAAAATAATAATGATGAAAGTGCTGTTTTGGTCCTGCGAGCCTTTCCTTTGTTAACCTTGTCTGGGAGTGCAGAATCAGTTGTACCTATGGTTTCTTTATCACACCTATGTCATTTATGACATTCTGCCTTTGATACAACAATGACAAATTTTCTTATTTCTCTTCTTATCTCTCTCTAATAGGGTCACATTATGTAAATCCCTTCCATTTTGCTCTACAACATTTGTCTGTATGTCCTACTGAAATTTGAATGCACTGTTTTGGACATTACGTGTACCTTTGATTTGACTTTCTGTTTAATTGTTTTATTTAAATACCAGAGAGATATACATATTTAATCTGTCCGTCATCTCGATGTGTATCGTTGGGAGCTCCACTCTCGAAGTTGTAGACCAGTATATCTACCTGGGTCAATTGATCCAGACAGGAAGTTTCAGCTTCGAGAAAGAGGTCTTTCGACGAATCCGACTCGGCTGGGCAGCATTCGGGAAGCTACGCAGTGTCTTAGCGTCCAAAATACCTCAGTGCCTCAAGACGAAAGTGTTTAATCAATGTGTTACCAGTGATGACTTATGGCTCTGAAACATGGTCCCTTACTATGGGTCTCATAAGAAGGCTCAAGGTCGCTCAGCGCGCTATGGAGAGGGCTATGCTCGGTGTTTCCCTACGCGATCGAATCAGAAATGAGGAAATTCGTAGGAGAACAAAAGTCACTGACGTAGCCCAGCGGTTAAGCTCGTTGAGGTGGCATCGGGCGGGACACATAGCGTGTCGAATCGATGGCCGATGGGGCAAAAAGGTTTTAGAAAGACGACCACGTACTGGCAAGCGAAGCATAGGAAACCCATCCACAAGGTGGTCTGACGACCTGACCAAGGTCGCTGAAAAGCCCTGGATGCAGGCCGCTCTTGATCGGTCGTTTTGGTAATCTTAGGGAGAGGCCTTTGTCCTGCAGTGGACATAATTCGGCTGAAATTATGATGATGATGATGACTTTCATATCACGTCTTTTTCCCTTATAAACAGACAGGACCCAGGGCCGCGAGATCCAAAGGCTAATTTTGGCGTAAAATAGTATTGGGTTTCTAGCCGAATTGCCTATTAACATGATTCACATTATCGCTTATTCCCCCGATCGGCTTCGATAGAAAAGCAGCTGGTACATACAAGTTTTTTCTTGCCTTCCAGATCAGCATGGAGAAACGAACGTATTTTTCTGGTTTCTAGGCTATCCCAGTTTAACTACTAAAATCAAAGAGATTTGATGGCGCTGCGATAGGCATATTGTCGTTATTTTTACCAGTCCACCGTTTGGGCACCGTAAAACTGCTTTAGATGTGTTAAAACGCTTTTATTGTGCATTAAAAGAGTTTATATTGTTCATTGGACCAACTGCTTGTACAGAAATAACGTTATGGTGAAACTCGGTATTTGGGGAGGTTTAAAAGACGATAAATTACTTAAAACAATACATAATATCTTTTAAACGAGTGAGAGAAGGCAACCTCTAGAATTTTGAAAGAGAAAAATCATTGTTTTGTTTTAAATTTTACTAATGTGGCCTCTTCAACCAAAGCGTGGAGAGTAGTGTTGCAAGCAATAGTATAAAATATCGATACTAACGTGGCCTTAAAAACAGTCACAATATCGATAGGACCATCGATAGTATCGAATAACCGATACTATTGATGGTATCGATTGTCAATAGTTTGCAATACTATTGATGTAAGGTAAAACTACCGATACTATTGAATTTAGATACTATCGACAGTATTCGATACTATCGATAGTATTGATAGTATCTAAATTCAATAGTATCGATACTATTGATAGTTATGCAACGCTAGTGGAGAGTGAGCCAAATCCTCTGGCTACATAGGCTGAGTATGTCTCTGTTAGTACCAAGAGGGCCATGCTTCTGCGGTGGAGACAAAAAAAGAAGTTCTAACGCTCGTGATTTTCCTAGATTGGTCAAAATCTCAAGTCAATATCGAGTCGGCGATTCCGACTACGTTTTAAAATTAAAAGATCAGTCATAGTTAGTCGTTTACGCAAATAAAACACGAAACGCAAGACGTCAATAAATAAAGTTACTCGAATTGAGACATTAAACTATCGATTACACTAATCGAGTCCTCGATTAATCGGAAAACGTTCGATTTGTAAAAATAAATTGTTTGACGGATCATTTTATACGTTTTCCTTAGGGCTGCCCTTTCTAAATAAAACGTCGTAGAAATGTAGCGGACAAAGTAAAGGTGTCAGCAAATATGTTTAAAATTTTGTAATAATACAAGTTTTTTTTGCTAGCAAATTAAAAAACACCCACTTGTCGAAGTCGTATCGGTAGTTTCGCTACTCATCACTAGATGGATATGCGTAGCGCCATCTATTATTTTGCTTGTGAAAGCCCTGACTTTTAAGCGTTAACATCAATTACTTTTGAACGGCTCAACGAATTTTCATAAAACAGCCAAAAACCGTCGAAAGGGAACTTGCTTTCACGTAAAAAAACCGCATTGAAATCGGTCCATCCGTTCGAGTGCTACGATGCCACACACAGACAGACAGACATTAGCGTCAAACTTATTACACCCCTCATTTTTGTAGGGGATTAAAAAATAAAATGGAATAAGTAAAAAATGTATCGATGGAATTGACTACATAAGAAGCAATCTTGTAAAAAAAATATCATTGGCATACCATATTTTGCGATAAAATAAGACAGTTTCAGAAAATCTGCATCCGTATGAATAATGCGGTGTTCGGCTTAATACTGGTTTATTGATCCAACGATTACCTTATCGCGTTGATAAATAAAGGAAAGTTTTAGCAATACAAGAGCTGCATTGATTGATCGTTATTTTTTTTTGTAAGTATGCTTCTGCGGAACTTGCAATCATTATGTCGGCGACAGTTAGATATACTTGATATCAAGGTCTGACTTTGGAACATATTTACGATATCCATTTTCCACTGTACCTATCTCATAAATATGTTAATATAAGTACTTAAATTTGCAATAAACAGAAATAATAATATACCTACTTTAATAATAAATTAATAACTGGAAACTATATTAGAAAACAGAATTTATCAGAAAATAAAATTCAAATATAAAAAGTCTGAAATCTGGAATTGACAACCCTGGATAAGAAATTTTTGTTTTTCGAATGTGGGCGGTTTGTTTGTAATTAGAACTAGTGATGTTATAGGCTAGCGAATAGATAATTATTACTGGCCAGATACACTGTGCAATAAACCGAAATTACTTTCAATTGATTGTTTTCTTTTTTACAATGACGCACGTTTGTCTTAAAGCTTAAAGCTAATCAGTAATGTATGGGCAGTATAATGAAAGTAAAGTTTACAAACAGAGTTTACCGAGGTAACTATCTTTCGGTACGCCAAATTGTCAAATCTTTCGCTATTTCTTAGATTTAGTCTCCTTTAATAGGCGTTTGTCGTCGTTTTTGGCTAAATTACGTTTCAGAAGAGTCTAAAGCCCCCTAAAGAATACAATCCTTGGGGGCTGAAGAACTTTGGCTTTACATTTTCAAAAGCATCAAGATTCGCGCTTGAGCACCTTCGACCAAACTAGCGTCAGGGCACGTGGACTGACAAAACAACACGGTTTGAATTTATTTCAAAATTGACTCCTAATGCATTCACAAAATACATAACTTCAGTCCACTAAACTACGTTTATTGGCTTTCTAACTTAGTGTACGGCGTCTAAAAATACAGTCGTGGCGTTTCCTTAGAAAAGATGGTGTGTGGTGACTTGCGGCAATTAAACGGCCGAAAATAGCGCGCACGCGCAATTGACGACCGCCGTATGTAGACGAGGAACTTATCGTATGTTAGCTTACCATATGCAATATGCATACATATATTTTTTCTATATGCGTACATATGTTTTTTTCCACATGCTTATACATATTTGTACTAAAAGCCTATTAAAGTATTTACATAAAGAGCTAAACTTATACACAGTTTAAATTAACGCAATGTGACAACCCTTTGCGTTTTTTGGACATTTTCAACGACATTCTGCATAGAGAACAGAAAACACCAAAAACAAACAAAAACTGGAAGCACTTTTTGATAAATGTGACAACCCTGTGCGTTTTTTGGACTTTTTAACGACATTCTGCATAGAGAACAGAAAACACCAAAAACAAACAAAAACTGGAAGCACTTTTTGATAAAGTATGTGGAAGGCTATGAATTATGTGAAACATCCCTTAGGAAAATGATACTATAAATGTATCTTAAAAATACAAGTCGAGTAGGATATACGAAATCCCGTTATCACCCCAGCTCAGTCGACTTATCACGAGATTTCCTGTTCTAACCCGACTAATTCGAAAAGCACACAAACAAAAGGCCCCGTGACGTAATCGGGTGTTATCTAAATACTTACATTTATCTTAGGAGCGACGGGAGTAAATATTAACCAGAAGGTGAAGTCCCCTTTTTGATCTAGTGAACGCAGTCTCTGTTTCAGTTCAGTTTTAAGCCCCCGACGAAAAAGAAGGGGTGTTATAAGTTTGACGCCATTATATATCTGCCTGTCTGTTCCTCGGTCTCTCTCTCTCTCTGTCTTTCTGTCTGTCTGGCATCGTAGCTCTCGAACGGATGGACCGAAATCGTTGCGCTTTTTTTACTTGAATGCAAGTATCCTTGCCGTGCTCCTTAGCTTTGGTCCTTATGTTTAATAGAAATCGATTCAGGGGTTTAAAAGGGGAGCGAACGCTTGAAAGCCTTTTTTTTTAATTTGTCTAAAATAAATTTGTAAACTATGCAGACTTGCGAGGTCTTTCCTACAACAGACAATTTAAATACTACCTGTGACCCGTGACGTCCCTCTTAATTTTTGTACACGTCATTACCTAAAGTCTGTCAGAAACATAAAAAAAGAACACCTTTTAACTTGTAATTATACTTGTATGTATACTAATTTGCACTGAATAAAATATTTTTCTTGCTTTCTTTCAACGGACTTATTCTACCGAAATCGAGTTAACCAAAAACTACCCATGTCCCGGCAACCCTATCTTTGCTATGGGCTCACGATCTGATACCAACACGCTGTACAGTACCAGAGACTTTTTGGAAAACGCATTGGGTGAGTTTTCCAATAGAGAAAACACACGTTGCGTTTTCCAGCAGTCAAAGTGAGTATGAGTTACTCGTACATCCAAATTGTTTGCTGAAATGGTGTGCAAACTGTTAACACGCCACAAGGGCCGCGTCTTTGAAAGAGCCGGTGCATTTGTCGGAGTGTCGACAGTATGCCAACAATTTGAAAGAATAAACTTGTATCTCTCATGCTTCGGCCGCACTTGTGCCTATCGTCCCGAAGCGATTCGCGGCGAATCTTCGTACGTTTTGTACACTAAAAAGTTGTCGCGATAAAGCGCTGATCACACTAGCGGCTTTGTTATTTTTACGAACTATCTGGCAATAATTCAAGATGGCGTCATCTACGTGTTTTAAGTATGGACGACGACTTTCTTTTCTTTAACATATTGTGTGCTAACAATTACATAATGCATTTATTGAAACCTAAAAAGAAACCTAGAAAGAAAAAGTTAAAAATGTTAACACTATTTTATCGTTCCACTCCATTTTTACGCATAAACAACCGTGGCACCGTCGCACAGCACGCGTCCGAACGAGTTGAAAACAAATGTCAAAATGAACACAACGCAAGACGCAAGTGCGACCACGCAGAGCGAATTGTTAGCGTGCATAAATCCTTTGATTTATCGTCACCCGCGCGATAACTAACACGAAGTCCGAATATTCGGGACGATACCCGATAACGGCCTGTCATATTTGCGTGTATCGTGTAAAAGCACGAATCTTCGTGACGATAGGCGCAGGCAGGTCCGGCTCAAGCTTGAAGCGATTGCCTTCCTTCCTTCTTGTACTATGGCGTGTCCAAGTTAAATTCTTTAAATATTAACTTCCTTCAGTAATCTCTAAGGCGTTTGTCGCCAGTGGCATTTTATGTCCCGGAATGTTATCAACTTATCACTAATGTGCTTTTATGTGCCCGCATTTGTTTGAGTAATTACTTCATATTTTAATTTTTTAGTTAATTTACTTTATGGGAATCAGCTTGTGTATTGGCTCGATGGTTTTATACAATATGACTCGATATTGTTATACAATATGTAACAAAAACCCTGTCCGATCCTTGTAGGAGCAACTCAGACCGTCAATATGAACAACTTTTCCTATGGGACCAATGCCTGACTCGAAAATAAAACTACATTTTTATACAAATTGCAGGGCTGGCCGAACACTTCGTATGATTTCGAGGTTCAAGCATTAGTCCCATTGGAAAAGTTGTTCATATTGACGGTCTGAGTTGATCCTACAAGGATCGGACAGGGTTTTTGTTACACATTGTATTAACCTAAGTGCAACACTATGTCAGAGTAGTTATAAAGATCAGACTATGGCACACCATCTCTCCTGATCATCGTACCCCACCACCACCAGCTGCACTAAACCTGACCTATATTAAGCCTCAGACAACGTTGTAAAAGTAAGAAACTTTTGGAGGAAAAAAATATGATTAAATTTTGAGCACGAGAAGAAGAAGTTTGTGTACTTACTCCGTATGCTTTCGAGTTTATTCTTCTTGGTGCGGTCTTCGGGTGACCATTGACATGCAAATGCAAATCATGTTTGGAAAAAATAATAAATCGGAAAGCTCATCGCGTGTCATCGTGTAGTTAAGGATGCTAACGGGAATACGCAAAGAAGAATGTCAAGTTTAGTCAAGTTTAAGGTGATGTGAGTAAGGTGTAACGATTAAGTCAAGTTATTCTTGAAAAAATAAAAAAACCGGCCAAGTGCGAGTCGGACTCAATACTCAATACTCAATCATTTATTGCTTCCTTAATGTACATACAGGTCTTTGATTTTTAAATATAGGATCAATTAAGGGCCCTGACGTGCGCTGCAATAGAGAAGGGCTATTTAAAAAAAGGAATGATTAAATTAATGTATTACATGCATAGGTAATATTTTTTTTTTTTTAGTTTCCATATATTATATATATTTGGTAGTTTCCTGCTTTTATTATATATAATAAACTAAATCAATTAATACGATTTTAATTAATTTAGTCAATCAATAAGACAAAACTCAAAATTCAATATCAAATTTACCATATTTTTATGTAATAAAATAACTACTATTTCTTTGGAAACCATAAAAGGTACAATGAAAAGTATGATTTAATTGTAGTTATACTATTTTAAAAGAACTTGCAAACGATCATCTCTAAAAAAAACACGTTTGTTGCATAGCCACTTAAATATTTATTTTATTCTGTTCTTAGCATTTTTGTTATAGCAGCAACAGAAATACATCAAGCTGTCTAGCTATCATGGTTCCATGCCATACAGTCTGGTGACAGACATACAGACAGATAGCGGAATCTTAACTATTAGGGTCCCGATTTTACCCTTTGGGTACGGAACCCTTAAAACTGTTTACAGATAAGTTTGCTTCTTTGCTAACTTTTTGTTTCAACCTTATTACTTTATTAGAAATGGATTTTCTAGAATATCCCTCTCACATATCTGAGTTACTTTTGAGATTTGATTAATGAATTCTCTTGTCTTACTATTTTAACGTTAAAATAAGTTGATTTTTAATTACGTTTACGCTTCTCACTTGTGGTAAACGTAAAGTGTGGAGCAGGCTTTCATGTTAGAAGTTTTATTAAGACCAAAACCACTTCAAGTAATGAACTTATGAACATCAAACATGGCCATTAAAATAACAAAAAAAAAAGATTGAAAATTTATTCAAATGTGGAATCGTCATATTTCACGCCCAAATTTTATTTTTAAACAAAAAATGGCCAGTGTTCTCATCCTTGTTTCCTCGTAAAAATGAATTGAATTTAGAAGTGGCCAGTGTTGAAACTTCAAATTGGGATGGAATCACGATCGTTTCTGAGCAAACAGCCGACCCAACCCGTTGACTCATGTTCTCGAACAAATGTTATCGCTCTTCTTTTGTTTGTTTCTCGAATATCATACAGCGAGGGAGCTAACGCGACCAGTCGACGGGACCCCTCCCGCTCCTCGCGACCCCTACACTGCTCCCTATCACAAGCGGGAGTTTTTAATCTCCCAGAGGCCATGTTCTGTTGGTCATTTATTTCTGTAGTTGTACTTGTTACTTCTCGCCTTGCTTGGACTCGTATCCTTGTCCGAGTGAATAAATACACGGAAACCGGAAATTGTATAAGTTTCATCTCATAGAAGTTAACGGAGCTATTACGATCTGTAATAAGATATTTCGTCAAGTGTTTAGATTAAATGATACCTTAGCATATGAATTAGCTACTTAATGGCGCCACTTTTATTCAAATTTATTATTTACAGTCGAAATAGCAAGGAACTTGAATTCATTGATATTTCGAATGTTTAGTAACTTTTTCAGGCTGTCTAAAGGCATCTGACATGCTTGACGACTGCCATACAATGATGACAGCAAAGGGGACCAACGGATTATACGAGCCTTCCGAAGCACGGAGGAGCTCAAGATTTTTTTAAATGAGAAATTGTAAGTGGCCAACACTGGTGACAGATTTTTTGAGCTGCCTTAAAGCATCTGACATGGCTTGACTTGACGACTACCAGATAGCTGGGACTAACGGCCGCATCTTCAGAAGCACTGAGGAGGTCTAGAAATTTTTATGCCACTTGTGATCACCCATCCAAATGCGGACCACGCCCGGTGTTGCTTTACTTGCGAAAGCGCTACTAATGCGCACTCCCGCCGGGTCACCAAGATCCTCAAACTTAGTAATTTTTTAAAACTATATTTAAAAAAAATTTAACTTTCCTGTCAACTCTATTGACTTTACCTAAATATTTTTAAAAGTGAGATAATTTTGAGATAAACAAACCGAATGATCTCTTGGAAATAAATATGAACTCTTGACTTCTGACCGCGTAATTAAGCTTTAATGAATAATAAAGATTATGAAATAATAAGTTTCATCAGAATATAGAAGGCATCGGGTATTTTAATGGGTCAGAAATAAATTATTTGCTAGTGTTAAGAAAATAAAACGGCAATGTGATTTTATATTTATTATTGCAGAAAAACAGATGCTAAGAGCGCTATTTGATTCCAAGAAAGTATGACGTCATTAGTTTATATTTCATACAAATCCCTTAGATATTTTTTGTTTTTACGTTTAGAAAAAAGTATCTGATTCGTGTTGTTGGAAAATAACGAATTATGAATGCCCCAGCCATCTATCTGGTTAAATCAGCAAACTAACTGAAAGCCTAGCCACAGAATAAGTACTAGTACTCACGTACACAAGTCTTACTCAGAATATAAATTCGAAGAAATATCGACATAATTTTGTTAGCGTTATGGTTTAATTTAGCTCGCGTCAGAATTCCTCACCTCTTTGTTTAGATACCTAGACATCCATTGCAAGCCAATTTCATTTTTATTACTCTGGATAAACGATTCATGCAACTGAATTTCCACCCCACGGAGTCGTCGCGGATCGCAGAGTAATAATGTAGAATGTAGGTATATTTTCGATACATTAAACGGGGAATGACATAGCTTGGCCTAGCCCGTTCTGCTCCACTGCGCTTATTCCTCTGCCTCTCTGGTCCAGTGCGACTCCCAAGGTTAAAGAGATGCCATCCTTCCACCGCGTGTTTAGGATGCCGTGACTTCGGATCCCAAAAGTCCAAAAATTCTAAATAAATATCTAATATATAAAATTCTCGTGTCACAGTTTTAGTTGCCATACTCCTCCGAAACGGCTTGACCGATTTTGATGAAATTTTTTGTGCTTATCCGGTATCTATGAGAATCGGCCAACATCTATTTTTCATCCCCCTAAATGTTAGGGGTAGTCCACCCCAAATTTTTTTATTTTTATTTTTTAGACAAAATTTTTAATTTCTATTTTTTTATGATACAACATACAAAAATACATACAATCCTCAATTTTGGCAAAACAACGTTTGCCGGGTCAGCTAGTAAATATATAAAACACAGATTGAGCTAGCCCCAAAGTAAGTTCGAGTCTTGTTTTATGGGGTATTTTACTAACTCAACGATACTATATTTTATGTATAACCAATACATATAAAGATAAACATCCAAGTCCCAGGTCAATCCGAAAAAGATCATTTTCCATTGTGATCTGGGCTGATACTAAGTTTAAGACTGAGGTACCTATTAGTGATGTGCCGGATCGTCAAAAATGTAGATCCGTGATACGGATATTTGGTGTCAAGATCCGCAGATACGTCTACGGATACGGATCTTAACTTTTTTACACAATCGGTGTCGGTGCGCGCGATCTAGAGTTTAGACTAAAATTGCGCGGCGGGTCTTTTGTTTTGTTTTAGTTTAATGAGACTCTGGGAAGCATAGATAACGTTTGTGTTTGATATTGGTACATGAGTTTCAAAAAATGTCTACAAAGAAGTTTAGAAGTGTAATTTGGAAATTTTTTGCCCTTCGCCTTAAATAATTTTATCTATAAATTTAGAATTAATAAGATAAATAGATCCGTAAAAGATCCGTAATAGATCCGTAAAAGATCCGCCAAAAAGTAACGAATACGGATACGGATCTTTCTTCTGGCTCGGATATCCGCGGATACGGATACGGATATCCGGTACATCACTAGTACCTATACCTACCTGATCTGAGTCTTAATCTATTAAATTCACGGCTATTTTTAACCAACAAAAAACCATCAGATCGAGAGTCCATGTTGAAATTCTGAACAATGATGAATGGTACAATCCGTCTGCGTTGAGAGAAATATGAGCCGAGAACGGGTATTAGATTAAACTGAGAGCGATTAATAATGTTTAACTGTGGACAGCGGTGTACGACAAGTGAATAAACTTCATCCATCTCATTATAATAGTGCTGGTAAATTAAAAAACCCTCGACGACACCATCTAGTGGCAAGTGGCGGAACTACATACTACTATATATATTCGCCATCTATTATTTTCCAAGTAAATTACAAACCCCAGCTTTCAAGCGTTAACACCTAATAACTTTTAAACAACTGAACAGATTTTTATCAAACATACGTGGCTAAGAACCACCGCAAGAGAAGTTGCTTTCACGTAAAAAAAACCGTATTGAAATCGGTCAATCCGTTCGAGCCACAGACAGACGCACATACAAACGTTAGCGTCAATCTTCTAACACGCCTCTTTTTGCCGGTGGTTAAAAACACGGACTAAATGACTAACTAACGGACTAACTGCGCCAGGAGGAGGGGTACGTTTTTGACCCCGCCGAAAAGAGGTGTGTTAAAAGTTTGACTCTGTCTGTCGGTCTGTTTGTCTATCTGTGTCGTCGTAGCGCTCGAACGGATGGACCGATTTCGATGCGGTTTTTTTACGTGAAAGCTAATTCCCTTGCAGTGGTTCCTAGCTATGTTTGATGAAAATGGGTTAGCCGTTTTAAAGTTATTGGGGGCTCACGCTTGAAAGTCGGGTTTTTTTACTTTACTAGGCAAATAATGAATGGCATGGATATCAGGTCGTATCGGTGGTTCCGCTCCTCATCACTAGATGGCGTTCTTGACAGCCGGTTTTTTTTTTATTTGCCTAGCAAATAAACTTGTTACATATATACCTATGCATGTATATTTCTTTGGCACGCTCTGCAGCCTAAACAGCTTGATGGATTATAGATTACGGTGTCGTTAGATTCTTCTTAAATTAGAAATTGTAAGTGGCCAACACTGACAGATTTTTTGAGCTGCCTTAAAGCATCTGACATGGCTTGACTTGACGACTACCAGATAGCTGGGACCAACGGCCGCATCTTCAGAAGCAGTGAGGAGGTCTAGAAATTTTTATGCCACTTTTGGTCACCCATCCAAATACGGACCACGTCCTGTGTCGCTTAACTTGCAAAAGTGCTACCACATATATACCTATGATGTATATTTCTTTGGCACGCTCTGCAGCCTAAACAGCTTGATGGATTATAGATTACGATGTCGTTAGATTCTTCTTAAATGAGAAATTGTTAGTGGCCAACACTGACAGATTTTTTGAGCTGCCTTAAAGCATCTAACATGGCTTGACTTGACGACTACTAGATAGGTGGGACCAACGGCCGCATCTTCAGAAGCACTGAGGAGGTCTAGAAATTTTTATGCCACTTTTGGTCACCCATCCAAATACGGACCACGTCCTGTGTCGCTTAACTTGCAAAAGTGCTACTATTGCGTGCTCCCACCGGGCCACCGCTCGAATAAAAAGAATTTAATCTGTGTAGAAGCCAGTCTGTTCCAGTTGCCACTTCCGATGGCTGAGTGTCCCGGGCTATTTCAGGCCCGTCCTGTTCCATACTAATTTAATTTGCATTTTATCTCTTCACGTTACACATAAACACTTTCCACCTAACGCCTCATCGTTAGTCATAAAACTAATGGCGTCTCAGAGCTACGGACATAAAAACGATTATTGCCAATCAAATAAAAAACTAATTCATGCACACAATCTGATAAAAATATTTCGATCTTATCAATACGGAATTCAAATTAACCAAATTCGGCGTTTTAATCTTATAAACTTACACCATACCTTTTTATAACGAGATTTTATAAAAACTGAGAAAACCGATATACACACCTGCTTCATCAAACAAGAACCATCATTATGTTAATGCTTCTAAAGAGAACGAGAAAGAAAAATCAACTTTATACATCAAATTATAAGAACCGGTTTCGTTTGACGTACGCGAGGTAATCGAACGCCGTAGCCGTAATGTCTCGGCGCGAGCGAAGTATCGACCCCGCGTCAATTAGGCGAAATGAACGCTTATTCCATATACCATAAATCTATATCACGTTGCAACTAATGTTACAGTTACGTCCTTTGAAGGATTCTTTGCGGCAGACCACGCGCCATGTCATGTACACAATACGAGACCTTGTTATGAAAGCTGAAAGTGTCAAAATTACGTAACGGTAGAAGCGTCAGTTACGCCCTGTCAGAACGCCCTTGCGCTAACAAGATAGATAGGGATGTAAAGATGCGGTTTTTACTGGTGCGAGAGGGTAGGCAGATAAACAGAGCTCTTGAAAAACACTCGTGAGATAACAAAGGCTTGCTTCCACGAAGACGACCAATAATTTGTCTTTTTAATTTTACGGCGGACTGCCATAGCTTTTAAATATTGTTTTTTTTTATACTCTATAACTTGACCTCGTACGGTCCATTAGGTTGGAGTATTCGGATACTCATTACACTCGCCTTCACTATGAAAATTATTTATGACTGTATTGTTAAACGTGCCTTTGTAGCATACATTTACCATGATCATTAAAAAATCGTATAAAATATTCACGTTTCAGCTTACGAAGTAAAATTGAGTATACCTATTCAACGAGGTACTGCCACGTTAATTTAAAAATATTAAATATAAAGTTCAACAAACGGGTCGCAATATAATAATACGAAATAAAAACCAGACTAACTCCAATAAAATGAAACGGACGTAAAAGGAATCGAAACCTGTTCTGCCCTTGCATCGGTTTAGTTGTAAAAAAGCCCATTCCATATAATATTACCCATTACAACCCCGAGAATCACTGCTGGACCAATCGTCGGAAAGAATTCTAAAATGGAACTCGAATTCGATTTTTAATTGTCTCGAATGAATTTTAAAAATTTACATCTAGTGTTTAGTTACGAATTCAACACATTTTATTGCCCGAATTTGAATAAAGAAGCATGATATTTTTTAAACGACCGCAAAATATTCTAATGGCCAGTGACGGGTGTGCCATGGAGTACTCGTATAATCGTTCCCACAATGATTTTATATTCACGGTGATTTTACAAGTGGCAACCCCATTTGGCGCACGACCAGAACCCGCTAATGAGCGATTAGTGTTGCCAGTTACTCATAATACTTTACTAATAGTTGGGGTGTTATTTGGAATTGCTGAGGTTTTATATTGTTAGGGTCGAAACAAACGAGACGCAAGTTGCGTCGCGTAACAGCGCAAGTTGCGCCGCGCAAGTTGCGCTCCGTGTGGCCGCTCTACCCGCGCAAGATGCGCTAAGTACATAATGTCGCACACAGATTATTTGGACAGTTTAGCTGGCCAAAAGACAGTATTGTCTTAGTTGATTGTCATGTCAATGACTTCGTCTGAATGACCACAATCAATATCTTAGTGTATTTTCCTGTCAATGGCTTCGTTTGAATGAAGACCATGAATTGTCTTAGTGGATGGTCATGACAATGGAGATGTCTGAATAAAAACAATCACTATTTTAGTGGATTCCACTAAGACACTGATTGACTTAGACAATGATTGTATTCATTCAGATGAAACCATTAACAGGACAATCCACTAAGACAGTTCATTGTCTTAGTGGATTGTCCTGTCAGTGGCTTCGCCTGAATGAAGATACTTAATTGCCTAAGTGGATTTTCATGCAAATGGATTCGTCGGAATGAAGGCAATCACCGTCCAAATGAATTAACCTGTTAATGACTTCGTCAGAACGAGTACAATCATTGTCTTAGTTGATTGACCTGTCAATGGTTTCGTCTAAATAAAACAATGAACTATCTTTGTAGATTGTTTTGTCTATGGCTTCGTGTTAGTAAAGACAATAAATTATCTCAGTATATACTCTCCTGTCAATGGGGTCGTATAAGTAAAGGCAATCATTGTCGTCGTGGATTGTCCTGTCAATGGCATTGCCTAATTTTAGACAGTCCACTAAGAAAATGAATTCCCACAGTGGGTTGTCCGGTCAATGGCTTTGTCTGAATGAAGAAAATCCACTGTAATTTTTTTCTGAGGACGAAATTCCACTGTAATTTATTTCAGATGCCCGCTTAGAGATTGTGTGTTAGAGAGCGGGACAAAAATTTTTTGAAAGACTTATTTTTAAATACAAAACAGGCGTTGTCCTATGGAAATTCTAGCAAAATGGTGCCGTTTTTCCATATTCTCTCCATCCATCGTTTGTGTGGCAGAAATCGTTTTTAGCGATAAGACTGCCAATTTTACTTTTTTTTTTGTATGTACATTTTACCTTTTATTATTTTTTGGTATAAAATAAAGTATTACTTACGATGATTATGCTGGGTTCCATAAAAAAGTAGTTTTTTTATAAATGAAAATCGTTGACCCACAGAGAAAACGATAATCGTAATCGACATGGGAAATGATAATTGGTTATGACAGAGGAAATGAGAAAATCTCAAAATTTAAAATCAAAAAATATAAATTTACTTACCTATACCAATAAATTGCTTACTTAATTATTATGTTGGGCTCTATACAAAAAAAAAATGATTTTTTATAATGATTATCTGAATGAATTCATCTGAATGAAGACAATCCACTGTCATCATTATCTTGAGGATAGTCTAAGCAAAAGCAAAGCAAAAAACATGAAATTTACATTTGAATACATAGGTAAATCAGATGTACAATAGGCGGCCTTATCGCCAAGGCAATCTTTTACAGGCTACCTTTGGGTGACAGGATTGGGAAGTAAAAATAATAATAAATAAGTGGTGCGATAGTGAAAATTAACTAACTTAAATTATATTGTGATATCAAACAGTAAAAAATATATACATATATAAAGGATAAGTAAGATAACTTATTTAGGATAAAAATAGTAATAAATATTGATTCTTAATACGTAATATATAAGTTTATATACACATATATATAAATATATAAACATCAATACATATCTACATAACAATATATAATACATGTCATACACATAACACAACACACAACGGAAATAAGAACGAGGATAATGATGATATTATTTAAGTTACTGTATAGTTGAATTAATCTACTGCAATGGATTATCTTCATTCATACAAAGCCATTTTAGTAACGCAATTTATTGGTTAGGTAGGTTTACATTTACATATTTCGGTTTGAAATTCTGAGTCTCTCTCTTATGTCGATTATAACTTTAATTTTCTCTGTGGGTCAACGACTTTAAAGAACATACATCTTTCTCGCTCTTGCCTCGTGTCGCTGCCGCACAGTGGTTTGAGAATCAGCCTGCACATACATAGAAATTAAAGTGTGGTTTTTGTTTTGATTCTTTGCTGATCATATTCATACATTAAAAGCAACAGCTTTTATATAAGTGTGACTACCATATTATAAGTTACGAGAAAACATAGAACTATTTCTTTGTATGGAATAACCTAACATAGTAAATAACACTTTATTGCATACCAAAAATTAATAATAGTTAAAATGTACATAGAAAAAATGTATCTTTTCTAAGATCTTTTGATAGAAGTCATAGACAAGGTCTGCTTTGCATATAAAAAATAATTCTAAACATTTTTGTCCAGCTCTCTAACACTTTACCACCTCTGTGCGGGCCCGTGCGAGCACGCGTAACGCAGCGCAAGTTGCGTTGAGGCGCAACTTGCGCGTCGTGTGAACGATTGGTAGAAATTGTATGAAATGCTGTGTAAGCGCGTAACGCGACGCAAGTTGCGCGACGCAACTTGCGTGTCGTCTGGTCCGGCACTTAGGGCTGTTTTTTGTGGTAATCGAGATTCACTGAAGTTCAATTGTATAATATCGACAAAAAATTGTATATTTTTGATACGAATATCAGTGTGTAATAATAAGAGATTAAACTATGTATTTTAAACTTGTCATTTAATTTAATAATAACATACATAGTTTTTCAAAACGACTTCGCCCCCAAACTAAACAACCGATTTCGGTAAAATTCCTATGAGGCCACCTGACAAGAAGACACGTTTGGTACGTCAGATTAACACTTTGCGGGACAAAGCAAGAACAAAAATAACATAGTATTTACGTCTATATGGAACTTACTCGTAGATACATCTATATGTAAGTAAAAGCTACACGTTTTTATGGGAAAGTCTGATTCTGTCTAGGGTAAGGGGACTCTTAAGGGGCTACCAGAGGTCCAGTGCTGCCCGCATTTGAAATAAATCATTTGAAAAGAAACGGAGATATTATTTAAAATTTGGCTTTGATATAACTCTAGATAGCCCTTCAAACTATTTTATGAAATACAGTTTATATTTTAAAATGAGAACGTGTAGCTTTTTATAGCATTTTGCGAAAAACGGCCACTTAGCAAAAATGCTATAAAAAGCTCTCCGTTTCTTTTCAAATGATTTATTTCAAATGGGGGCAGCAATGGACCCCAGGTAGCCCCTTAAAGTCCGCCATTTACATGTTTTGTAATATAAATATGTAAATAGTAATCGTGAGTGATTGTTAAAAAAATATGATTATTTTAAGTTTTTATGAAGTTTTTTTATTGACCTCTATTTGTATCAATAGTAATATCTGCACATTAGGGTACCTACCATTATCATTCCGTGACTCAATTTTAGTAGGTGTAGTAGGTAGTTCTTCTTACGAGTTCTTACCTCACAGGGGGTCCACTAACGAGAACTGAGGCGAGCAGACAGACAGACAAACATAAATGCGCGTGATGCACAAAAATGCTTTGGGCGACGCAGTTGTACCGTCAGCATACAACGAAAGTAACGTACCTATTCTAGTATTGTTTACATTTGTTGTTCATTTTGAAAGACACGTTCTAATATCCTATTGAATAGCCTCCGGAGTATTCATAATATATTTTTACATAGGTTGGAAGTTTTATAGCAGTTAGTTCTGTAATTGACCCATTGGATATAGGCCTCTTTTTTAAATCTTTGTATTATATGATAAATAAGGTTCTCTACATTTTAATACAGATATAAGATTAGATTAGGCATGATAAAAATATATGTCGGTTCGTTAATGACTACTGAATAGAACGTTGAGACGCAGTTAGAAAAATTGTAGTTGAAAAAATTGTGAAACATTTGTAGATACATTATATGTAGGTAGGTAAATATATGATATATAGATACCTATATTTATGGCCCATCAACTCGAATTAGATATTGCTACTTAGAGAGTGTTGTTAAAGGAAGCCTGCATATTGCTTGCCAACTTGGCCTAAGTGCCAATGAAATGGACGCCTTATCCCCAGCAGCACGCACTTTAAGACCATATAATAACACCAGCTGGTCATAAAAGTGGAATATTATATGATAAAGTGTGCATTTGTTTGGGAAACCAGCGTGTTGGTTAACCTATTATTATCATTTATGGCAACACATAAAAAATATGAATGACTTAAATACTTATACGTTTACAAACACTGTGTTAAAACAATTAGCAGTCACTTCTATTTATACATTTTCAACTCTTTTATGATTTTAAACATCCTTACTTATAATATAACCGTAAAACGTTGAGAAAATTGAAAATTTTAATCCCAACTCCATTAGGCTAGAATTAACTAATAAACTTGTATATTTTATCTTTTAGAAAATTGAGCCCCTTGATTGCAACCTATAACTGCAAATACTAGGTACGCGGAACGGCGGTAACGTGATAACAATTACTTCACTCAGCACATACTCGTATTTTTACACAATTAAAGAGACCAATAACCATTAAAGTTGCGTAAAATGCACGCGGAATATATGAAAAATATATTATTTTTGTAATTGAGAACGTTGTGGACCTATAAAACCGTTTATTGAACTGAAAACGTGGATATTACTAGCGGTCGTATAAAATGGAATACGCGTGTTAATTTGATAAATAAATAAAACGGTTTGCACTTTAATTAAACATCCGCATATGCAGAATATTGTTTATTATTAATTAAGTTTAGTAATAAATGCAATAGACGTACTATTGCGTAGGGAATGAGAATGAAATATTATTTAATAGATTAATTAACGCATAACTGTGGCCATATACCACTATAGTGTGAAATGATGCATTCAAAGTATATATTATTATTCATCACAATATTCATTTTTTATAGATCTTTCTGTAGAGTAGAGTTCTGTACCTCAAAAGGAAAATAGGGAACCCTTATTCCAGCTCATCTGTCACCACCACCACCAAAGATAATAATATAATGAATGACTAACGTAACATATTCCCAACGCCATAGAAACTATTAAAAGTAAGTAGGCAAAACTGAAACTTGCGGGTAGGCACACAGAGATGGCAGCACACACGATTAGGATAAAAGTGACAAAGAAAGTGTTGATATGCTTTAAAAATACTTATTGCATTTCATATTAGTCATATTTAATTAATTAGACTACTTTATTTAAATAAAAGTAATAAAAGATTTTAAATGTTATTATTAATACCTATAGCGCCATTTCGTGCCAAGGAAGAGAATGATTATAAGGCGACATTTATGTAAGTCGTTAAACCAAATGAATTGAAATGAAATTTTCATGAAGTAAGAAAATAAGAATACTTCTTGATAGTCCTCTTATATGAGCCTATGCAGGAATGACTATAAGAGGCAATCTAGAACTAGTAATAGGCCCTGAACTTTGAACTTACGAGAACTTACAGCCAGATATCACAGCAACCTCTTTACCTATTTGGTTCATATTGAAATCTGATATGAAAAACAAAATGAAAATACTCTGTCCGCACCATTAGGGTATGTATGTATATAATATGAAAATTTGCGATGTAATTCGAACACAATTTTTTTGAAGCCAAAATAAAATTGTTTTATATTCTACAAAAATAAAGATATTTGGTTCGAGTAGCTTGTTCTGCCGACCGTACTGAAAAGAATATTTGTTCGGTCCGCGTGTGGCCAACACCGGTAGCGTCAGCAAACAGACTGTTGACTGTTCATTGTCGAAGAATGTTTGATCGGCCCAGCTACCTGGAGACACGATTAGTCGCACGTTTAGAAGGCACCTTAGTACATACGACCTCCCTACCTATACATATTAGTAGCATCGCCGTAGCATAGTAGTAACACGCTAGTCTGCCTCTCCAGAGATTTCAGTCTTATTTAACCCAGACTAACTTTGTTACTAGGTTTATACCATTATCCGACCAAATCAAGTTGACATCTAGTAATATCACACTATCTCACCTGTCAATGTCAGCTTCAATTTTAATTGTATTGTTTAAATATATAATATTATAATGTATACCTAGCTAAAGTGTAAATCTGTATTGTAACTGTAACATAGCCCATCAGGCTGGGTAGGGACTTATACTGAACTGGGTTTCTTTCGGCGTAATTTTTCCAGCAGTGGTCGTTCCGAAACGCTAGTAGTTTTTAGCTTTTGCATAAAATACTAATTAAAAAAAAATTACCTTCAATAAGAGATAAATTTATCCTACATTGTATAAAAAATTTTGACTTTGACTTTGACTTCATCTTGGGCG
Source organism: Acrobasis suavella (assembly GCA_943193695.1). Taxonomy (NCBI): domain Eukaryota; kingdom Metazoa; phylum Arthropoda; class Insecta; order Lepidoptera; family Pyralidae; genus Acrobasis; species Acrobasis suavella. The sequence goes on along the minus strand of OW971952.1, from coordinate 8,854,886 downwards.
GAATGGTTTAAACCTAGTAACAAAGTTAGTCTGGGTTTTATAATAAGACGGTTTGGACGATCTCCAACCAGAACAAGTTGGAAAATGGACTTTTCCAAATCGTTTTTTTTTTTCCATTGTTTTTATTTTACACTCAATGTTGAAAGTTTTTTTTGTTGTTGTCTAATTAGATGTCATGAAACCAGAATTTATGTATTAGGTTTTGCGTCAGTAGAATAAGTCTATTTTAAAGTTTCAAACAAAAAACTTAGAAGATGTCCCATAACAGCTTGTTATTTTAGCCTAAAGTGCTCTAAATTATCTAAATTAACAATTCATTTATTAGTTTTTATAACAGAACAGCTATTCTCTTTCAAACAGAAAACCTGATATGTGAAAATACAATACAAAAAACATTATTGCACAAAAAACATTTACATACTCAGAATACTTGCAATATAAGGGTAACATGATAATGAGGTACAAGAGGCGGTCAGAGAAGACCGGTGACTCCCGTACAGGTTGGTTTCTTGTGCAAAGGACGGCCATGGCGATTCAGCGTGGCAATTCTGCCAGCGTTTTGGGCACCTTTGCACGGGAAACGATAAAAGGCGGTCTTTAATTTTTTTTTTATATTACGCAAGCTATTGACAAAAAAAATTACATACATACAAATAAATAAATATCACAATGATTCAAAATAAACCAGTATACAATGCTTAGGCAGGAAAAGGTAAAAGTACTGTAGGGGAATGATGTTAGTTACCAACTCGTTATTTTGGCCTGTAGTGCTCTAAATTACATAAAAACTGGCGCTGAATAGCCTTCATCAGTAGGACGTGACGTAGAGGACACTATGACTTGCTACACGCAGTCTTGTGTACTTACGTTTGTTTTTTCATCTCATCACTCATTCGGAAGATTTACTCGGAAGAATGAATCAGAAATGGATAAGGCAAAAGCTGGATGTCCTTTATCATCATCATTTGCCTCAATCACCTTATCGCACAATCTGGCGTCGGCGCAGTATGTCTTCTCGTTAGTCCTCTATTTCTTGTCATTCTAACATTTACTCCCACTACTCTCATATCTTGCCATACGCATTCCATCCACCTCTTATAAGGTCTTCCCCTTCCCCTTATTCCATTTACCGTCATAGTTATTTTTGTTGCGTGTTGATCCTCTCTTCTCATGACATGTCCAAACAAAACCATGTCCTATAAATTGACCTATAATGCTATTATTTAAATTTTAAGATTTGTGAGTTTTTATTAATATAAGACAAAAAATACTAAACTGTTTAGAATGAAGCATAGCATGTAACCCAGAAAAAAAAGAAAATCGAAACAATGTGAGCTTCTTCCACGAGAAGCTTTTTTAAAAATTCAAACATTTATTAACTAAACTGTGAATACAATGGGTAGGTCAATCAATTATAAACTATATAAATAAAGCTTTGGCAAACTACTGCCACTTCGGCTACGCAGGAAGTGAGGGTAAAGACTATTTAAAAAAAAAATACATCGACTTAAGTATTACAGAAAGCATGAATTTGAAGCTGGACGATTTTGGTTTATTTTACAGCTTTGGATAGATAGATAGATAATACGTTTATTTACGATACGATACGATTTACGATTTGGATGAACTATTAGTACATTTTTTTTAAAGGTTTTATTGATTAAGATGCCGCATCCAATCTCAACTGTGCTCTATTCAAACATCCAATCCTGTCACTGGATTGCCAGTCATGCTCTCTAACGAACAACTTATACGTATGTATAATTCGTTTTTGTTTGTTTCTCCGTTTGGTAGGAGCGTTCTTTCATACCATTGGCTTCGGGGTTAACATGAAAGGTATTTAACTTCGGTATTCCATTTTTTGATGTATTCTTTTGGCACGTGGAAACTTTTCTAAGTTGTAGAGTTTCCTTTTGTTAATTGTCGTTTCTTTAGATATTATTGCGAAACGAAGTTTTTACTATAAGGAAATTTGAAGTAACAAAAAGGAATCAGTGTTTTTATTATTCTACAATTTGAATTTGAGCCGTTTTCTTTTATTTGGTCTCTAAATTTCTGATGTTAGCATAAGTAATATTTACTTTTCAAAAATAGTCGCTCTTAAACTAAATGTCTATACAACAAAACAGAATAAGACGGTACATTCCCTGCATTAGTAAAAGATATTAGCTAAAAGCAGGCCTGTGGCACTCCCCTTTTAGGTATCGAAAATATACCTACATTATTACTATGTACGCGGCGACCTCTTCGAAGGGGAAAATTCACTTACATAAATCGTTTGTCAAGAGTAATAAGAATGAAATTGGCTTGCAATGGATGTCTAGGTATCTAAACGTAGAGGTGAGGAGTTCTGACGCGAGCTAAATGAAACCATAGCGCTAAGCACATTAAGTAGATATTTCCTTGAATTTTTTTTCTGACTAAGACTTCTGTACGTGAGTACTAGTACTTAGTCTGTGCTTAAAGTTAGACAACTTAAGTATATTCCTGGAGAATACAAATTCTTATATGTAAAATCTCAAAAGTATGGGAGTAAATTTAGACCACGTGATAACAATCGCATGTCTAAAGAAGTACTCAAAATTCGTTTATGGAACTAGCTTGCACAAAAGTGGTACAATTTCCCACAAAACATTACTGACAAGCATTTAAAGGGATAAGGGTGAATTATCGAAACTGCCTCTTGAAGCAAATTGCTCTAAAGTGCTCTTTCGATCCTACAGAACTTTTTGTACCCGTTCTATACGTACGGGAACGTTTTTTTCTTGTCATTTAGTTCTTTGAAACCTTTTTGGTACTTGAATGTTTATACAAAATAGATTTCAAGATTTCTATTTTTACATGAAGATTTGGGAGAAAGAAAAGGCCAGATCACAAGGATCAGAAAAAAAAGGGAAAAATCCTAGTGATTCTTCGAACTTTACATTTGTCTGCTTTGCCTCTTTTTACCCGACTGCGCCAGAAGGAGGGTTATGTTTTTCGGGAGTATGTATGTATAATTGTTTGGCACGCTCTGCAGCCTGAACGGTTCGATGGATTTTAGCTTGTGAGCTGTCGTTAGATAAGTATTTATTGTGAGAGTGACACAGGGTATATCAAAGTATTTAAAAATAATGGCGGATTTCTGGCGCCAAATTAAAATGTTTGGCATGCTCTGCAGCCTGAACGGCTTGATAAATTATAGACTGAGAGGTGACTGAAGGGTGATACTTTTTTTTTATAATGGCATTTTATATTATAACTAGCTGTTGCCCGCGGCTTTGCTCGCGTAGGGGTGTAATTTATCAAAATCCTTTCTTAGGAGATGCCTACGTCATAGTAGCTTTATGCATGCAAAGTTTCAGCCCGATCGGTTTAAAAGTGACAAAATTTCATACAAACTTTCATCCCCTATTTTATCCCCTTGGGGGTAGAATTGATCAAAATCCTTTCTTAACGGATGCCTACGTCATAACATCTACCTGCATGCCAAATTTCAGCCCGATCCGTCCAGTGGTTTGGGCTGTGCGTTGATAGATCAATATGTCAGTCAGTCAATCACCTTTGAGTTATATATATTTAGATAGGATTTTTTAACATTTAAATATATAATATACATACCGGTACCGTTTATAACAGATTAAACAAGTTTTTTGTCAGGCAAATTGAAAAACCCCCGACTTTCAATTGTTAACTTCCAATTACTTCGAAACGGCTGAATCGATTTACATCAAACATTGCCAAGAACCACCGCAAGAGAACTGGCTTTCACGTTAAAAAAAACTGCATCGAAACCAGTCCTACCGTTCGATAGCTACGATGACACAGACAGACACATAGACAGACTGACAGACAGAAGCGCGTCAAACTTATAACATACGTCTTTTTTGTCGAGGGTTAATCACAAACGGTGGCAACATCATTTCAGGTTAATGATATTTTATATTTCCGAGTCCTCCCGTGGATGTCGTAGAAGGCGACTTAGGGAATACAAGCTAAACAAAGCTTATTAAATATCAATGACCTCTCCAACCCGTCTGGCCAGCGAGGAGAGTGTAGGCCAAGTCCTCTGGCTGCTCTTGGCCAAGTATGGCTCTGGTAGTACAGAGAGGGTCGTGCTTCTGCAGTGGAGACTAAAAGATCTGATGATGATGATGATTATAATCTTTTATATACCTGAATATGACAGGTCATTGTTTTAGGTTCACCAACTTATTATTTGACGTATTGACGAGTAGACCCATAGTTTTTTTTTTCAAAATCTTTGAGGTGAAGTTTGAGGGACGAAATCGGTTTCTGAAAAATTATATCATCCAGTTAAGGGTTTACTTCATTTCCAAAATAAATACGAATATCACGGTAAAAAGTTTGTTTACGTCACAGTATCTTTTATCTCCTTGTCCCGGGTTTGGAGTAGGATTAAGATAGGTCGCCCTCTTAATATTTTTTATACTGTGGCGCAGGCAATCCGCGCATCTCCATCTTATCTCTCGGAGCGTATCTTGAAAACATAATATTTGGCCACCTGGATTTAGACACGATTTAAAAACTTAAACTTGGATTAGTCATTATCCGCCCAAATTGAGTTGACATTGACAAATAAGATCATCATCATAATATCAGCCGCAGAAAGTCCACTGCTGGACATAGGCCTCCCCCAAAGTATTCAATTCAGCAGGTTTTTCCTAAAGCCTTGTTGAGTCCGGTCGTTTGACCACCACCGGGTGTGTGTCCTACGCTGCGCTTGCCGGTACGTAGCCGCCATTCGAGAACTCTTCTGCCCCGACGGCGATCGGTTCTTCGTGATGATCTTCCTTCTCCCAAGAATCTCCTCATTGAAGCGATCATGTAAAGAGAAATGAGGTAGTGTCGTTTTACTAGATGTTAACTTAATGTTGGGTGAAAAAATAAAATTTAAACCTAGCTCTTCGCTAACTGAGGTTTTTGAGTCTTACAACTCTTGCTTGCTTGCTTACCGTGTGTGTAAGTGGCCAACACTAGTATCAGATTTGTCAAGCTGCCTAAAGACATCTGACATACGTACACATAACAATAAGCCATTGGTCCCGGCTGTCATCATTGTATGGCAGCCGTAAAGCTATGTCAGATGCCTTTAGGTAGCTTAAAAAATCTGACACTAGTGTATGCCACTTGCACACACGAAAAACAAACACAACATTGCCTTATTTTATCAAAGCGGATTTATCGACATGTCCGTTTTTGTCTCTCAATAGCAGTCCTTCCATCCTTTCCATCCCTTCTTATCTCCATCTCTTCAGATCTGCACTTTTTTGTTATAAACAAAAGTAAACAAAAAGTGCTTCGTCCGGTGTCCTTGTGGTTTGTTTTGTGTATTATTGTACACATAAAGCATTTTGCTATCACCTTTCAAATATGTTTAAAGAGTTCACTATTATTGAGACTTCCGAAGAAAGAATTAGAATTTTGTCTTATACAATTTAATAATAATATTCTCTTTAGAATAATAGAATAAGAGAAGATAAAAGGGAAAAATGATGTTTTCCAAATTAAAGCAAAGGCATACAGGTGATAAGTGTTTACCATAGCCTAGGGATAATTCATTTATTATGTGAGCTCAAAAGAGGGAAGGAAATTTTAAAATGTTGCTATAATGCTTTTACAAGTCTTTGGGTGTGGTCAGTGACGTGTCGTGCTTCGCAAGGCAAGTTTAGCCGTTGCTGCTGGATATCATCATTGATGACATCTGGGATATGGGGGTATGGTAGCCGTTAAGCTAAGTCAGATGATTTGAGCAGGTAGAAAAATCGGACACCAGCGAAAATTCAAATTCAAATTCAAATTTTCTTTATTATCGGATAACAAGATCAACAACAAAAAAAAAACAAAGAACAACAAAAAATGTAAAGCAATGGCTGTAAAGAAAACTTTTCACTCCAATTTTAATTTTCTAATTAAGAAATTAATTTGTGAACGAAATCTTGCTAAGCGTGACGATAAAAAGAGTTGGAGTGAATCTTATTTTAGGCAGGCGGAAAGCTAAAAGATACATACATATAACTAAACATAGAACCTCCTCCTTTTTAAAAAACAAGTTCAACCGCATTATAATTCAGCGATATACTCAGTGCCTAGCATACATCCAGAGATCGGAATTGGGTGTGTGAAAATACCTAAAAATAGGTATATTATACTTAAAAATAGGTAACATAATAGGAAATAGGTATTTTCACACACCCAATTCCGATCTCTGATAATCATTGACGACCTCCGTGGCGTAGTGGTCATCATGCTAGATCGTCACCCAGAGACCATGTTCGATCCCTTAGAAAATGGCCTTTTTCACATTGTCCTTGGTCTTGGATGTTTATCTATATTGTATTTGTTATAAGTATGGTATCGTTGAGTTCTCCCATAACACAAGTCTCGAACTTACTTTGGGACTAGCTCAATCAGTGTAATTTGTCCTTATATTTTTTATTTATACATAGTATACTGAAATATTTAATCAAACCACAGAATAATTACTAATACTCACGTACAGAAGTCTTACTTAGAAAAGAAATTCAAAGAAATGTATACTCAATGTGGTTAGCGCAATGGTTTAGTTTAGCTCGCGTCAGAACTCCTCACCTCTTCATTTCGATACCTAGACATCCATTGCAAGCCAATTTAATTCTTATTCTTTTTGGACAAACAATTCATGTAACTGAATTTTTCCCTTCGAAGTGGTCGAAGCGCCGCGCTCATTGTAATAATATAGGTATATTATCGATACCTAAGTGGCACAGGCCTGATTAAACATAGTTTCACATTTCGCTATGTTAATTGTAAGATAATACTGATATTATGACATTGAATGAAAAATATGATTGTGTGCTATGCAACCCGAGAATGCTCAAGTTTGCTTTGCTTGTCTTTTTATTTTAGCCGACTGGGGAGGTTATGTTTATCGAAAATGTAAAGCTATATAAAAAAATCTAAGGAATCATTTCAATAAGAGACGCGGTTACCAAACTTTATGAGGAGCTCGGTGGCCCGGCGGGAGTGCGCATTACTAGCGCTTTCGCAAGTTAAGCGACACCGGGCGTGGTCCGCACTTTGATGGGTGACCACAAGAGGCACAAAAAAATTTCGAGCTCCTCCGTGCTTCGGAAGGCACGTATAAGCCGTTGGTCCCGGCTGTCATCATTGTATGGCAGTCGTCAAGCAATGTCAGATGCCTTTAGGCAGCCTGAAAAATCTGACACCAGTTTTAGCCACTTACATATACGAAAAACAAACAAAGCAAACAACCAAAGTTTATTTGATTTTTCACCCACCTATGCCTGGTCTATCTGTCATCTAGAACTCATCCGTGCTTGTGCAGGCACGTTTGTTTTTCGTGCGTGTGTGGCCAACACTGGTGTCAGATTTTTCAGTTGTGTCACCCACTTTTAGACATCCGGGCGTGGTCCGCACCTGGATGGGTGATTCACTTGTGGTCACCCATCCAGGTGCGGACCACGCCCGGTGTGGCTTTACTTGCGAAAACGCTAGTAATGCGCACTCCCGCGGGGCTACTGAGCTTGTCTTACTTATTAGCCGTATATATTTATTAAGTCAGCTGTAAGTAAATGATCTGACGTCAACAAATATTAAGAAATCGAAAAAGTGATAAAAATATCCAGAGATAAATGATTCTGACTGTGATTTTGTAGTTTAGCTAAGTCAGATCAGTCAGACTCTTTATTTATTTATTTTAATTTTATCTTCACAGAATCAAAAGCATTTTACAATATTATTATTTGGACTAGCTTGAAACATGTATTACACAGGGCAACTAATGTGTGTAAAAAGTATACAATTTTATGATAAAAGCACAGCTACATTACATTGTACCATGGGCCTGTTATTTAGCAATTAAAATACCTAAATTAATTAACATACAAAACGTTGAACCTGACACTGTCTCACTTCTAGACCAACGTTAACGAACAATTAAATATAATTTACTATGTCCCGAATTCGAGATGCCATGTATGTATGCCCATAAATCATACAACTAACTACCCTTGTATCCTGTCCCTTGTTTTTTTTAACGGTCAAGCTAAGAAAAAAAATGTGTCGCCTATTTTATGTCAGACCGAATTTTTCGTGGCTTGTACTTTTTTTTGTTTAAAACAAAAACTCAAAGGTATGCGACTCGGATGATATAAGTAGGTACTTAAAACTATTGTTGATACCCAATCAAAACCAAATGTAAATAATAAAAAGATCAGGATAATTTTCCTGTTAATATCTAAGATAAGATACTTAATCCAGGACAATAATCTATTTCTTATTTATTTCAATTTATAACAAATTGTGCTATTCTCTCACCAATTTACTCTATAGGAAATCAGTGAAAAAAAACTAATTAAAACTATGACCTTAGTTTGTCTATAGTACAAAAACACTATAAAAAACTCGTTTCTTTAAACAACTCCACTTTATGATAATTATAGAAAACAACAGAAGCCCAATTAGGCGATACAAAATGGGTATCCTAAAAATTATCCGACAATTTTATGCCGGGCATAATCTTGTAAGTTCGGAGAAGCTAATGACGTGAATCCAACAATCCTTAACAAGGATTTTAATACCGATTTACCACGTGGTGTATCCGAACGGTGCCCGAGCTAGGCGCCATAAATACAGGCTCGTCTGCGCCCGCGCAGGTACGCCCGCCAAACGAGATCGTTCCTTTTTTAAAAAACAACCGCAGCCGCCGCCATTTTGAACCCAAATCCGACTCCGCTACTGTTCAAATTCAAACGTGGAATCTCCTGTCACAACACCATAATTAACTTTAAACTTTCTCACCTTAAAAATAGAGCTCCTTTTCAGAAATTTGTTTCCTTTGGCATTGTGTACTCAGGGATCGGAATTTCTATCTTAAACATTTTGTCCTAAAGTCGGTTTTGGCTCAAGGGTGAAACGGGAGTTTTTTCTCGTCATACCAGATTTTAGTATTCTTTTAGGTCCTTTTTTGTGACAGCGAGTGGACCAGGCGAGGTTGGGTGGGTGTTTTGCGGGGTCAGTGAAGATAATAACTGTAAATTATCGTTTCTCTGTTTATTGAAATTCGTCTGGACGTGTTCTAATGAGAAAATTTTAGCGTGCCAAATTGCCGTGAATATATTTTATGAGTTATTTGTAAAGGAGCTTTAGTTCTCAAAATTAACTTTGGCCTTGAACTTTTTGTCGTTAACAACTCCATCTAAGACTTCAATGAAAGTTTTTCGTTCTGTACTGTTTATTCTTATCACTTAATTTAAAACTTTCAAATATTTATTTGTCACTCTTATCGCATGAATGAAGTTTACACGTATTCATCCCAAAGTTTTCCAATACAAATAACAGTAGGACGCAGCCAATAAACTGCGAATAGTACCGAATAGGGCTTCGATAGACAAACAGTCAAAGTAAACTTTCAACACGAATCGTTTGATAGAAATCCGGAATCAGACGGCACAATCGCGATCCTCAATCAACCAATTGAAGCAAGACAGCGATACTGACACTACCAGTGTGAACGAGATAGAGGATAGTCTCTCAGTCCGGTTTTCAATCATGGTGCTAATGAGTCGGGAGGGTTCTAATTGCGTGTGAACAAACAAACGACGTGATAATACCTATTCAGGTGCACCTTTTAAGGCTACTAATTTGTCGGATAAAGCCACATGATCGCCTGCAGCATTCTTAAACCGTTCATCAAATCACGACATTCTAAATTTGAATAAAAAAGAAAAACATTAGTGAATCCCGCCGTCAACAGGGTTTCATCCTCATAATTTGGAACCAAAAGCATCACTTACAGTCGTGAAGCCTCCTTAGGAGCCGATACCCATCGAGTTCCCTTAGGGGGTTTCTAATATATACGCATTTATTACTTACAACAATTATAACCTACGTACATTGGTGCACCGCACATTAAAACTACACTTCATTTACTATATTTACAAGCCATAAACTAGCAGCATGACTGAATTGTACGCCCACATATTCAAAATACAAAAAATTTCGTTGGTTATTCAAATACAGTCACAATGATAAATTTTGTATAAACACGTTCTGAGACATATGACCCACCAATATACTCAATAAAAATAAAAATTTGCGAATTATAAGCCGGACATTTAACGGCTTCTTAATCTTTACAGAACCTAATTATGTAGGTATCATTTCAGAGATACGGTTTCAGAGAAATTATTTCCAACGTAAGCACAGTGCGTGGTAATCGTCGCTTTTCGTACATTTCCAATTGATTCCGATGATTGTCGAGTGACATCGTGATATTAGACAAACTGTAAGTACGTTTAAGTTATGGTACCTATGTACGAGCAAGGAGCCACGGTTTCCTCTCAGAAACTACAACATGAGATTTTTCAAAACGGGCGATAAATCATTTTTTCATGATTTATAAAGCGTGTATGGTTTTACATGAGCTCGTAGGCTACGGTCTTTTTGTTTTTCGTGTGTGTAAGTGGCCAACACTGGTGTCAGATTTTGCAGGCTGCTTAAAGGCATCTGACATAGCTTGACGACTGCCATACAATGATGACAGTCGAGACCAACGACTTATACGTGCCTTCCGAAGCACGGAGGAGCTGGAGAATTATTTTATACCACTTGCGGTCACCCATCCAAGTATGAACCACGCCCGGTGTCGCTTTACTTGTGAAAGTGCTAGTAATGCGCACTCTCACTGCGCCACCGAGCTCCTCATAGGCTACGGTAACCATTTACGATCAGGTGGACCGTATGCATTGTGTAAAAAAAAAAGCAGTGAAGGCAACTGATATAAAATTCAGAATCTGGTTTCGGTATTCCGCATGACGTCATAACTGGTGGTTCTATTTATCTTTCGAAGATTCGTGACCCGAAAGCAGGATGCGTAAAAAAGCAAAAAGGCAAAGACCCGTCCGTTCTGAGAAGTGGACTTGTTAGTATGACCATTTATTACACCCCGGGTACCAATGCTCTGATATTAGGTACGAAATTGTGAGCCAATTATTTGTTTATCATTATAGTGGACTGGTTTCTTTGAAGAGACAAATCATTTGCATGTTGACGGGTGAGTGGTAATTCTTGTTAGAGCTATTCCACTGTTCCATTTTTAATGTTTTGTTTTTCGTGCGCGCGCACGTGTGTGTGTGTGTTCGTGTGCGTGTGCGTGTGCGTGGCCAACACTGGTGTTAGATTTTCTATTTGTTCACCACTATTATGTAGTCCGACCGAAAACATATTTTCAGCCGAAAACGCATAAGAAGCTTTGTTACATGAAAAATTCTTAAAGAAACGTTAGTTTCCTTTTTTTATAAATTGATACTTACAGATTTGACAAACAAACCTTTGTGAATTTTAGTGTAAATGACGCGGATGAGGTGCATGACGCGTGACAATTCACGAATTCGGCTGGTTTTTGGCAAAAGAACTAATATATGGCTAAATCACGATTTTTTTACCGAAAATGGCGGATCGGTCGGTCTCTTATCAATCTTATCATGCAATGATGACAGCCGGGAGCAACATTTCGACGTGCCTACCGAAGCACGGAGATACTCAAGATATTTAATGATACTTTTCGTGATCCAAATGTGGATCACGCCCTCGGTCGCTTAACACGAGAAAGCGCTTCTAATGCTCCTAAGCTAACAAGCTATTTGTTCAACATTATAGTGGACTGGTCTCGGAGAGACAAATGATTTGTAAACTGACATGTAAATGGTAATGCGCTACTTTTCAACAACTCAAATAAGTGTGTGTCGCGAAGCGGCTCTGTAAACGCGCGTCACATTCGCCCTGATGAAGACCTCCGGATGAGGTTGAAACATGTCGGCCAGTAATTGATTCTCTACATAAGTAACCCGTGCTGTGTAAATACTTTATTTTAAAAAAATTCGCATCTTCACCCATTACGATACTGCACGGAAGGAGGAGCAGTCATACACATTTTTATAAATGAAGCAAAATATTGTACATACACAGCATGCTCCTTGGGAAAAATTGTTCAGAATCAATAACTGAACCTGTCTAGTATTTGCACTTGATTCAAAAGGACAATGAAGTGCCGATTAAAAGCTACGTCAGTCAAATATGGTCGAAGAAAATGGATGTCGAGCAATAGTAGTGCCGATCAAATGTTATGTCGGTCATAGGTCTGCCGGGCAACGTTTTGTCGCACGACTGAGGTACTTTCATAAAGTAGTTACTATTTTTGTTAGTCACTGCAGTATTTCTGTCATTATTTATTAACCTTTTCCGGGATATTCACGGGTACAGTAAATCTATTGTTGCGTTTATTATGTCCCGCAAGGTGTTAAAACTTGTTTCCATGACCTCGATATCCGGCCAATAAAAATTATGAAAACCTCTCGTACTTAAACCGAACGACGGTGATTACCGTTGGTCTCCACACGCAGCAATTAGGTACCAATTGATACCAAAACTTCGGTACCCAATTAACATAAAGACAAACAACACTTGAGAAATAGGGCTGTGAAATGTCTTCAAATTAGTTTTCAAGAAAACAACTATAATTCTTTTTTTTAAACAACTTTACGGCCTAGGATACAAGTCCTTTAGAGCCTATCTTAAGTTTTTCGTTTTTGCAGTTGATTTTTTTTAGCGTCAAGTAAACATTTTCTTTAAGAGTTGTATTGAAACAATGATGTCTTTAGTAGTAAAATGGCGTTTATAATTTTTACTTGTTTAAAATCAATATGTACCTACCTAATATATCAGTCCCAATATGTTATCACTACAAGAATTTAGTAACAATAATTCACTTATCACAATAACATTGAATTTTTTCGACAATATTTCGTGCGGTTTTAAGTTTTTAGAATATGTATGTGTGTGGTGTAACAGATAACAATTATAATTACGGCGTTATTTAAACTTCTTTTTGAACTATTTAGTATGAAACTTAAATATTTGTTACCACATAATTATATCCTCAGACCAAAAAAAAAAGGATTTGTCAGGATAATTTCAAAGGTCTTGACATCCCTACTCAAGAACAGTGTTTATTTTTAATTTCGTCAAAAGAAAAACCGTTTTTATTGCAGTTTCGTGTCAAATTGTCAGTTCGTTTCGCGTGTTTTTTGAGTATTTACTTTACGCACTTTTAATTTTTTAGTTGGTCACTTTTTTAACTGGTTCGTGATGACGCAATGTTCATTGGGAATAAAAACATGATTTAAACATCTTCGAAAAAAAGAGAAAAGTTGTAAATCTACTGGGAATTATTATTATTTTCTTTATCAAGTATTAGTGATGAATGATAAATAAATACATAATGATGATGGCTTGATTATGATTAGTCATACACATTTTTAATTAGATAGTTCATAGTTTTGTTTATCATAATCACAAATATATATTGTTATGTTATACACATCACATATGAATATATATATATATATATATATATATATATATATATATATATATATATATATATATATATAAATAAATATATAGGGACAAATAACACTGATTGAGCTAGCCCCAAAGTAAGTTCGAGACTTGTGTTATGGGATACTAACTCAACGATACTATATTTTATAACAAATACATATTTAGATAAACATCCAAGACCCAGGACAATTTGAAAAAGGCTATTTTTCATCTTGCCCTGACCGGGGATCGAACCCTCTGGGTGGCGGACTAGCATGGTGACCACTACGCCACGGAGGTCGTCAAAACGAATCTATTACGTCTTTAACTCTTTGTAGCTTTCAGGGTTTTTCGCTCCATCCATTGACAGGTATTGCTCCGCCTTCAGTCCGCCGAAGTGTAGCATGTGCTCTGGGGGAAACAGGTTTTTGACAGAAAACAGCCTCTCTATGGAGCACAACCATCTACAAGCCGACTAAAAAGCCGAAATAGCTTGATAAATAATACTGTTCCACTTAAAGAACCACCAAATTCTTCTAGACTCCAAATCTGGCGGGAGCAGTATGCTCCAACCTCCTGATTATATCCAACCTTCAGAGGAGCTACCACCAGGTCATAAACTGCCATGGGCCACATGGAAGAGCTTGAATCGCCTCCGAACTGAGGTAGGTCGATGTAGACACAATCTGGCTCGCTGGCGCTACATTGACCAAGCAGAAGCACAGTGCCAGTGTGGTCACGATGACCAGACTATGCAGCACCTCTTCTCATGCCCTTTGTGTCCTACCAGCTGTACCATGCTTGACCTATACTCTGCCTCGAAAGAAGGCGTAAAAGTGGCAACGTATTGGAAGAACAAAATTTGAATTTTGAGCCAGCGACACGATAAGAAGGGTTTTTCGCTTATATAAAAAAGAAAGATACAAGTACCTACATATTTTGTGTTCCGTATAAATGTTATTTTTAGAGTGGTAAACTTGTAACATATAATCGTATGATATCGATGATATAATCTTATCAGTAGATTCATTATGTAAACTGGACCCAGATAGCGAATGATGGATGTTCTGATAAAATGCCAGGCAAACTAACGATTTTTTACAATATTATACAATTACATATTGCACTCAACAGAACAAACATAAGCCTATACAACGTGAAAAAAAAAACATGGCCACCGTATATTTATTTGTCCTGTAGTTTCCGGCCTAAAATAGGACCGCTATCGATAGCCTTCGATAATCGGTATTTTTAAATTTAACCGATACTTTTGATAGTCTATCGATAGTATCGATCCTGACGACTAACAAACTATCGACACTATCGATGGTATTGCTTAACATAATAAGTATTTAAAGAAACTATCGACACTATCGATAGTACATAAACTATCGATACTATCGATAGTTTGTTTTTCGTCCGGATCGATACTATCGATGGTATTGTTGGTCATCAATAACAGTATTGCTCTATAAAACAGCTATCGATACTATCGATACTTTGTTTGTCGTCCGGTTCGATACTATGGATAGTATTATTGGTCATCAATAGTATTGCTCAAAAACAGCTATAGATACTATGGATACTTTGTTCGTCGTCCGGTTCGATACTATGGATAGTATTGTTGGTCATCAACAGTATTGCTCTAAAACGGGCATCGATACTATCGTAGTTTGTTCGTCGTCAGGATCGATACTACCGATGGTATTGTTGGTAATCAATTTCCCTCAAACAGCAATAGTATCGATACTATCAATAGTATCGATACTATCGATAGTTTGAAATTTTTCCATTATATAACTTCTGCAACACTATAGACCACTCTCTTCCTGTGGATGCATGTCGTTAGAGGCGAGTAAGGTGTAAGCACAAACATCTCGTGCTACAACTGTATTTCCAAGGAGTGTTAAGTCGGGCGGCGGCCGGTTGTAAAACTTTTCGCACGAATGCATTTTCAAAGAGGATTGACGTCAGGCAGGCGGCTGGTCGTAAAGCTTTAGCCAATCGTTTAAACTGATCCGGCTATTTCTTCTCAATTTCGCAAGGTCTTCGGTAATCTTAGGTGACTATTGACATGCATATTATTAGAGATGGGCCGAATACTACATTTACAGAGTAAACGAATACCGAGTATTACTCGGTTTTGCCTTCATCAAACCGAGTACTCTGCCGAATAATTCGATTCAGTAATGGCGCGAAAACGAGACGAACAAATATAATATGATATTATATTTGGAGAAGCAGCATAGCTGAGTATACAACCGGGAACGCGTAAGATTAAGAATAATAGGAATGTGTACTGGGTAAAATATATGTACCTATTTCATTAAGTCCATCAACTAGGTTATCCAAAAATAAAGGACCCTTTTTTTTTTCGTTTTGCAAAATGGTAAAAACTCACAAAGATACAGCGCATTAAAGTTTCGGAGTGGGGGCGATTGTGTCACCTGGTGAAGATCGTAGCTGATCGTGACTTCACGCGAAATTGAAATGCGCTTTATTTTCGTCGTTATTTGCTTAGCAGAGAAAAAAATACGTTTACCATACTTTTTAATTATCTTCTAGTGAGCCAAAAAATTCACATGCGTATTATGATGATATCTATCAATCTATCGCAGGTTGACTCTAAGAGATTCCTACATGGGATAAGTCCGCCTTTGTATATTTGCTCTTTCGTATGTTGTCTTTTTAACGTATTTTTTTTGTACAATAAAGTTTTTACAAACAAACAAACAAACAACTAAGTTAACAAAAACAACAACAATGATATGTTGGACCTTTTATTAACTTGATCTGCGTATGCATGCATGCCTTGTACAACAAGTTGATTTGCTGGCAAATTAAAAAACCCCCGACGACACCATCTAGTGATAAGTGGCGGAACTACATAATATTTTAATCCGTAGCGACATCTATTATTTTATAGGTAACTTACAAAACCCAGCTTTCAAGTGTTAACACCTAATAAATTTTAAACGACTGAACCGATTTTCCTCAAACATAGCTAAGAACCACCGCAAAGGAAGGTGCTTACACTTAAAAAAACGCATTGAAATCGGTCCATCCGATGCCACAGACAGATACACCGACAGACACATTAGCGTCAAACTTATAAGTATAACACCCTCTTTTTTTCGGGGGTTAGAAAACAGACGCTGTGATATGTTACTTTATCACATGTCCATCGAAATCCGTGCGGGATTTGTGTAACACTAGATAGGCATGTACATCAATCATATTTTTAGGTAGGATTTAGATTAGGCAACAAGCAGTCACCTTGTGTTCTCAGTCTAGATATTTTATTGCAATTTATAACAAGTTAATTTGCCTGGCAAATTAAAAACCTCCCCGATGACACCATCTAGTGATGATTGGCAGTACTATACATACTCATATCGATTTTGAGTGGAATTGATATCCGCAGCGCCATCTATTTTTTGCCAGGAAAATAAGAATACCCCGAAATTTTAAACGGCTAAACCGGTACTCATCAAACGAGCTAAGAACTACAGCAAGGAAACCGCATCGATGGGAATCCGGGAGGAAATCCGAGCGCCTCGATGCCATAGACCAGACAGACAAACAGACCGACATACAGACACTAGCTTAACTTATAACATCCTTCTTTTTTGTTCTGGGTTAAAAACAAAGTCAGCACAGCTTAAATGGGACTGGGCAAAACACCAGGCGACAAGATAGATGAACCAGTATCGGCGTCATTAAGGGTTGGATCTCACTTGTCAGCACGGAGCAGCACTTTTCTATGCTGCTATCCTTTTCTGTCGCTCAGAACCGTCATTAGCAAAAGCGAGAGAGAGCGAGCGAGAGCTATCGCACCGGCCGTGCCATAACTGCCGAACGGATGGTCCGATTTTGATGAAATGAGGTAGGCATGTAGGAAATATCAAAAGAAGTTTCAAGTTCGCTGGGCATCAAAATCGGTTTAGTAGTTTTAGAAATATTAATAAAAATGTGCACGATTATGCTTTTTTGGCAACGCGAATAATAATTGCGTTTTCTAAGTTCGCGGCGAACTACTAGTAATAAGACGAATTAATCACATTTAGGAAAGATTTGAGTTTGATTCGACACACAACCACACAGAACTTATAGACATCTTTCTCAGGGACAGGAATACCGATATTTTGTATCGGTACGAGTATATCTATACAAAATATCGATAAATCAATACTAAATACTGGTATTATAATTTATATCGGGTTGAAAACAAGACGATTTACATTTTTCTAAAACTAAGGACTCAAATAATTACCAGAAGCCAGCAACTTTAGCAAAGTTATCCGCGAATAAAGAAGGAACGAATACGTCCCTTCATACTGCAACATCATCAATAAGCTTCTGTAATAAAAATAGTTTTCCATTAATTAGCCAGACAACGTTAACGATTACCACGAATCGTAATGTCAATGCAATTATGACAAAAAACAGTGTCGTGCACTGGCATTTAAGTGACATGTGCTTTAATAGTTGATAGCACGTGGTGGTGATAAATTAATGGTCCGTTTTGTAGGCTCCTTATCTTGAATTTAACGGAAGCTCAACACATGATTCCTTTTGATAAAAACAATATTCATTAAGACTACCGTACCTAATTTATAATGTAAGCGATACAATTCGTTATTTTCCATCATCTCAAGTCAGATGCGTTTTTCTAAACGTCAAAACAAACGTTTTCTATCGGAATTGTAAGAAATACAGGCTATTGACGTCATAGTTTTTTTGGAGTTAAATACCGCTCTTAATATCAGTTTTTTTTGCAATAATAAATCTAAAATCACATTGAAAATGGATGTGATAATGACAAGTGACATTATTTGGAAAGTTTTATTTTCTTGACTGTACCAAATAATTCATTTTTGACCTAGGAAAATACCCAATCGTTCTAAGTACCTATATTTTTATAACCTACCACCACTGCTCCCAAATAAAAAATGTAGTGTGAGTTGAGTAAGCTACCAATTAAGCACTGCAGATTTTTTTATGCAATTGATATAAAAAACAGTGCCAAACTTTAATCAATTAGCACGATACTATATATGTACCTGGTTAAATATATAAATAGATAAGGACAAATCACACTTATCGAACTAGCCCCAAAGTAAGTTAAAACTGGTATTATGGGACACTTACTCAACGATACTATATGTTATAATGAATACATATAAAGATAAACACAACACAATTTGAAAAGGCCATTTTCCAACTTGCCCTGGCTGGGAATCGAATCCAGATTTCCAGAACCGGATTGGCGGTCTAGCGTATATTATATTAATTTATTTAAGGAGTTAATTTGTTAATACATTTTTGTTAAAGTCCGATTTTTTGTCTTTTTGTCTAGGACGCAAACTGGAGGCTTGTGCCCAACACGTTATTGAAACCTGACGATGAACTGAATCTTTTGGAGAAAATAAACCCAAATTTACTCGTATCAAAATTATCCTCTCAGTAGTCTCAACTCGTGCAAATGGAAATCGTAAGATCTGAATAAATAGGCGAAAATTTTGAGAGTAATTTTTTTTACTAGATAAAAATACAAAAATCTCATGGGCCCATGATGTGCTAAGTTAAAAGCTTTTCCAGATTCAATTTCAGCAAAAATCATTATCCTCAAAATTATATTAATTCCTTATTTTTTCTTGTTATACATTGTAACAAGAGAAAAGATTATTATTTTCTTTTTTGTTTTGTCTTCTTCTCTCTCCTCTTTTGTCTTCTTTTGCAACCGTTTCCAAGTGTCTTTTCAAAAGACACTTAGAGAGTTTTTAAAAAAGAATAACACTACATCTGCCTCCACTTTTTTATCAAAATATCAATATAACATCTACATGACGCAATTTTAAAACGAAACTTATTTTTTTCCGGGCATCGAACCTGACTCCACGATGGCCATCAATTACCATGCCTTAATTGCTTTTATCTTGACATCTAGTTGAAACAGACAGACAGACTTACCTTTGATATTATCTATCTGTTCAGAATGAGAAGCATTCAATGTGAAATACGTAAATGAGAATTTTCGCAGTTACGACTTTTTGCGCTTCGAATTAATTAATTTATTTTTACTTACTTACTAGAAAAAGATCTTTATCGATTAATGAGTAAACAATATGTACAATGCGACACAAATAAGTTGAACAAAAATGGCGGACTTCAAAGCATTTTCGTACAAATTCCAGACACGTAAATTGTACCAAAATGGGAGTCGTCGGCGCATTACTGGTACCGACGCCGATAACCACCATTTTGGTTCAATCCACGTGCTGGGAATTTGTACAAAAATGATTTGAAGTCCGCCATTTTTGTTCAACTTATTGTGTCGCATTGTAATGCCGTAAGATCCAAAGGTATTAATACTTCTCGCGTGATTATTGGATGAAGATGGAAAAAGTATTTGAGTATTATACGCATTTGAGAATTTCATGCAGATACGACTTTTTGCGTTTTTAATTTACATACGTTTTTACTATAATTATGTATAATCACGTCTTCATCCCTAACTTACTACGAAGGCAGACAGAACATAAGGCCGCACCGTAAGATCTAAAGACACGTTTAGCGTGATCTGGCGCGTAAAGATGGAACAATAGAATCAAAATAGGTTGCTAGGGCATTCCTTTTATTTTGCTGATTTTGATTCTTGCCCATTCCCTCATTCGGCTTTTACGACCAGCTGGTATATTCGAAGTTTTTTTTTCTACGACCAGCATGGAAGGCACTTATTTTTCTTATCCATCATATATTTAGTGATAAGCTTATAACCATAGACCTAGTATTTCTATTAACTGACATAATTTTACTAAGATCTAAAAACAATAGTACACATACACGTGATTAAATTAAATTCACGTTCAGTATGTTATGACATAATATCAAATCATCGCTATGTCGAACAGAACTGGTCGCAGGAATTTAATCAACTCACAAAAAATACGGCTCAGGGCTGCCACTTTACACAAAATTCAATTAGTTTTTAATTTATTCTGAGTAGTTTCTGGCAGGTAATGTTAAACAAACATTTTTGGTTTACTTGAACTAGGCAGTGCTTGCTTAAAATGAAGCAACGATGGACTTGAACAGTTTTAAGATATGTTTAATCTTTACCGGTGTGTATCTTGACTTATTTATTATGTCTAGCTATTACGTCCGGAAAACACAATTATTATGTTTTAAAAATGAAAAAAAGAATTGAAATAATAATAAGCACAAAAAGTTAACTTATAAACAATATATTTAGGGAATTTATTATATTGTTTTGATTTTTCGTTAAACACTATCGGAATTTATATGGAACAGAAATTGCTCATAGGAATTTAATCAAAGTGAATAAAAATTCGGCGTTACGAGAATAAAAGACAAAAAGTTTTTTGTGAGCTTGTGTGTGTATTTTTTAAATCGTTTAGTTAAAAAATAGGTCAAAATTAGGATGAGGAAGGAGGTGACATTTTGTCATATTTCTTTTATTGTTCGTTTATTATGTAATATTATGCGCATAATAAAATGAGATTAAAAAAAGAATACATAAAGGAAAATGACAAACCGAAACAACGTTTCGTCGAACAGGAAAACGCGCGAATGAAGTCGCAAGATAAAGCTAGTTTATCAGAATTCGATTAAAGACATGCAAATACGACAGCTGTGATTTAAATCCCTGTTACTCGACTTTTACTTGTACCAAAGTTAAAACCCAATGATTCTTAGAACCTGTAACACTAAAACGAGTAAATTGCAAGCGTCGAATTAAAAAAGTTACTACTCGAAATAAAAAAATAAAACTAATAACCTTTCCTCGCGTTAAAAAATGCCAACGAGCCGTGAAGCTAGGGCTGTAGGGCTGTCACTTGAGACTAAACAAGGTAATGGAAAGGACTTTCCACGTAGGGTCAAGCTGTAATTGGTAGCCCAAGGCGGGGTTGTGTCCGCTCCATTGATCACTTATGAGGGCTGAGAATGAAGTTGAGGAATTTCTCTGCCTTTTTTTCTCTGGATATTAGAAAAAGAAGTTGTAACGGGATGGTTATAATTAAAGAGTAGTTTTAACGATTTAAAGGGGTTTTATATATTTTCTAGAATTGTATAAATTTCCTAGAATTGAATAAATTATCGAAATAATTAATTCAATAGTCTATAACGAGTATTAAAAATACGATAGTTAATAATAATTTGTGCAACATTACAAACTTTATTCTGTATAAGCTCTCGTTTATATTAGGTTTTTGAACCGTGTCTTTGTTTATAGCAGTTAATGATTTTATTTATTTATTGTACATCAGACAATATTTACACATACAATAATAACAGAATTGTACAAATGGGGAACTTATCCCCAAAAGGATCTCTACTAGTTAACTATTAGGACAGAGCGAAATTAATAGAATTACAATAAATATACATATATACATATACATATATATATATATTATATTAAAAAAAAAAACAAATTTGTCAACCCTAATGCGTACACGCAGCGCCAGTCATGACTCGCGAGTCGTGGATGGACGGATTTTTTCTCACACTACACCAAACGCATTTCAACGGATAATGTATTTGAAGATATTATTTTTACGTTTTCAATTTGTTCTTTTTATAATAATTACATTCTTATTAATATTGATTCTGTGGCAAACTGTGAGAATTACACTCGCGTTTTAATTTTTAATAGTGATGTTTTCGTCACCAATTAAAAGAGTTTCTTATTGCTGTGTTTGTATCTACATGTAAACATAATTTCAGTTATTTTACTGAGCGTGTATCTATCGTACCATTCATCGTACCCGTACGTACTCTTCTTTCTTTCTTTGCAGCCTATATCAGTCCATCTGCTGGACTAAAGGACCTTATTTTAAAGGGAAGATTTGCCCTTTACTATCGTATTATGTACGCAATAGTTAAAGTCTAAGAACATTGCCTTTGCTGCTCCTTTTTGTTACTCTTAGTCGGCTCTTACGAGGAATACCTCTGATACTACCTCTTTCCCCTTACACCCGTGGAAGAGGAAAGAGGTAGTGGCAAATCATATTCTCCTTTGCCATTACCACACCCATGTTGTTTTATCATTATTTATCTGTATAATATAAAGATTTTTATGGACAAATCATTTAGCTTTTACCTTTTTATTGGACCTAAGGGATTTGTGGACATAAAAAATAACATCGGCTATTTGTTCTTGTGTAAAGGGTCCTCACGTAATCGCGCTTAAAAAATTACCTACAAATTGGGGAAATCCGTTACCCTTGATTTGGGGTAAACACGTCCGAGTGGGGTAAACTGATTCGGACTCATCCAATTACGATCCCCTAAACCTTGTCTAGCATTTGGTGGCTATTTTGATATCAATCGACAATTCGAAAAATTGCGTTAGATCGAAAGTTGTATCTTGCTACAACAGTTATGCACTACTAATTTCATAAACGATTTAAAATTTATATAAACGAGCTCTTCTAAAATACAGGTGAAATAAGCGAATAGTAAGTCACTGACTTACTATTCGCTTATTTCACCTGTATTCATTGTTTTCGGGAGTAGTGATTGGTCGGTGATTAACTCATTTTCCTGTCTCCCGGGGCGCCAAGCATGGCGGGCGATCATCAAAAGGCTCTTTATTAGCACGTCTTACAAAAAACAATCCTGACATAATATTATTAATTTATACTTGTTGTCCCACTGCTCGGCAAAGGTTTTAATATAAACAGTCAAACAAATTTTAAGTGAAAAATAAAGAAATAAAAAGAAAAAGAAAGAAAAATTTTTTTTTTGTTTCGAGTATTTGGCTGTCAAAGTAATAAACAAAAAATAAACAGGCAAAACTTAGAAAATTGACAAACATTATCAGCACTGTTCCAGTACGAGTATATTGGATATTGCGACATTTGCGACTGATACAGTAGCAAACATATATCACTCGCAAATGTCTCTAGCGAGTTTCAGAATAGCGTCGATGTGTCGATGAGGTGTCGAGATTTCAAACGGCCTATTGGCAATAGAGGATGTTCGTATTGGGATTAATCACACCGGAAATGTCTTGTATTATAGCCATTATTTGGTGGTATCGAGTTTTTGCTTCGGCTTCTGGGATGACATGAGTCAAATTGTTTTTGATTGTGAATTTGAATGAATTGTACCTAATCTTTTTAGATATACCTTACTGTAACAAGTAGGCAATTATTAAAAACAAAAAACCAAACTCCTTTTTTAACTTTTATTATTTTGATATATGTACTCAGTGTCACTCTCACAGTAAATACGAATCTAACGACACCTCTCAAGCTAAAATCCATCGAGCCGTTCAGGCTGCAAAGCGTACCAAATAAATACATACATACATGGATACATACATACATGCTCTTGAAAAACGTAAACCTCCTTCTGGCGCAGTCGGGTAAAAATTTGACAAACCATTTGTACTAAATATGTGCGTATCTGTTTGCTATTGTTCCAGTATTTTATTGTTACTAGCACCCTAGCTTTTTAAGATCAATTGTTTGTTAGTAACCGTTTGTTGTATCTTGTCCGAAATCAACATTTATTATTTTTAAAATTATATTAATATATTTTTTACGTAACTATTAATGAAATCATGAAATGGGCCACAAAATCTTAAAATTATTGAACCACCCCCGCCGCACCATACTATTACTGATTGCTAAAAGTTGAGCTAATCAGCGGCTGCTGTATGATGTAACATCATAGCGGAAATTGGCCGACAGTTGACGCTGTGTCATGCGACAGCATCTATAGATTTGGTGGGACCGTTCTGCGGGAAGTTACAATTTCATAATATTATAGTTTGCTAGTCAGATCTCAACAAGATCTCTCAAGATGACCGGAAAGATCTGAGAGTTTTTTCTAATTATTAGTTTTTGCGTCTTTATCATTATTACCTTGTTCAATCTGACATGGCACAGCATCATAGATAAATCTAGCGACAAGATGTTTATATCGCGTGACTACTAGCTAGCTTGCTCATTTTGATATATATAAAGCAAGATGGCAACTTACAATATTAGCTATAGATATCGTTGTAACTATACCGAGACGTTATATTATACTTACTATTTCTTTCAATCTTTTAAATAGTTTCACCTGTTTTGGTGTCTGTAATCATTTAATCAGTCAAACGTTATTATATTAAATTTTTGACCTATATACCACTGTGTTCGATTTGTTTTTGTTATTTATGGTGATAATGATAAGTGATCAGTTTTTTTTAAATCTGACGTAGCTTGCGGACTGCCAGTAGCATTGCCTGCCTGCGAAAGCGCAAAAATTGTACTCCCGGGCCACCGAGCTCCTCAGCTCTGGTGTTCGGTTAGGCTGATCATCATTGAAATGACGAAAACTGGTGTAATGTGTGTATGTCACATATACATCTCCATAAGGGTTGGAACTCATTTGTCAGCACGGAGCGGAACTTTTGCATGTTTCTATCCTTTTCTGTGACTCAGAACCGTCATTTGCTAGAGCTAGAGAGAGCGATGGAATGCATCAGCATGGCTGGTTCCGTCGCCTTTTCTCGCTCTAGCAAATAATGGATCAGTCCCGACCCTAATGCAGGGAGTACCAAAGATCGGACGAGATGGATGAAAAAAAAAATCTGTGATACCCAAATGACGTTTGAAAGGATTGTTGCAATAGAAGAAGATCCATTGTCCATAGTGTCTTATATCGGTAGGAAAAACGCATAGAAAACGTATACGCATAAGTAAAATGGTTATTCTTATATGTCACGTTTACCAGTCCACAATAATAAAGTTATCATATTTCACACGTTTTGCAAACTTCTGCATGCGGACGACCTCTGGACCCAAATATTTTATAAATTAAATGTCGCACAGGTAAAAATTGCGTCGAGATACCT
The DNA here is from genome assembly GCA_943193695.1 of Acrobasis suavella. Lineage (NCBI taxonomy): Eukaryota > Metazoa > Arthropoda > Insecta > Lepidoptera > Pyralidae > Acrobasis > Acrobasis suavella. The sequence continues at coordinate 8,829,628 of OW971952.1, read as the reverse complement.
GAATTTGTCTGTGAAATTTATTCATAAAATCAATATTTATGTACATATTTGTGTAATTCAAAATTAAGGGATATTTTGTATTGTTTCAGGAGAAATCCGGCGAGCCTTATTCCGGTAAATTATCGGTAAAGTCGGATCTTAGTCCTGTTTTTGGTAAGTGATATTTGTAGAAACATTGTTATATTTTATTTGTGTGCTTCGAAAGTGGCCAAAATACTTTATGTAAGTACATTTGATTGTTGTTTTGTCAATGTATTAAAGTCTACAAATTTAATATTTACTAGCGACTTCAGTCGGTTATAATTCGGCTAATAAGGAATATACATATCGAAATATGATTTCGTTCTAAAAATAAATTTGTGTAGAAACTAGGATAGGGTTTATATTTATGAAAAACGATATTTCACGTCTCTCAATTTTAACGTAACACAACATTCAGTTCGTAGACATTTTATAGACTGCATCTAAAATGAAAAAAATCATAACACAATATGTGTTTGATTATAAAATGAAATACCGATTCAATATATAAAAATAAATAATTGAATCGATATTTCATTTTAACATTTCTATATGAGTTGAGTAAATATTATTTGACGACCTCCGTGGCGTAGTGGTCACCATGCTTGTCCGCCACCCAGAGGTCCCGGGTTCGATCCCCGGTCAGGGCAAGTTGGAAAATGGCCTTTTTCAAATTGTCCTGGGTCTTGGATGTTTATCTATATATGTATTTGTTATTAAATATAGTATCGTTGAGCTAGTATCCCATAACACAAGTCTCGAACTTACTTTGGGGCTAGCTCAATCAATGTAATTTGTCCCTATATATTTTTATATTTATAAATATGATAGGACAAAAGTATATGATGACAACCGCCAAAAAAGTATCAGCATAATATTTTTACAGGTCTTTACGAGAGTCACTTAGTTGAAAAATACTAACTCATCCTTACACTTACTTTTATCTCAGGCAGCCGTGTAAATTCCGATTTAAAGGTCATTATTGAGCCCAAAGCCCTTTATTCTTGAGAAAGTGTTAAAAAACTTATTTTTATGGGGCTAAAAATAATGGGTTTTATAAATACAGTAGGTGATTTTGTTAAAAAATATTGGGAGTGTTTTAACAAAATATAAGAATTAACCTCAAATATCTTCAGCTCTTTTGTGCATCTCGGCTGCTATCAGTCGTGAAACTTTATCTTTAGGCAGTCTTAGATTTTTTTTACTCTAAGTTGGCCAATGCGTTCCTGCATTCTAATTAATGAGATTGATTCTTTTCGACCAATGTCTTTAAGAAGCCCAAGGCTGCAACAGTTGGCCACAAACACGAAAAATAAACCATCTATAGAAAACCCTCACTTGCGCTTTGAAATTGATATTTTTAGTGTTCGAGATGAAAAAAGTGTTGGGCTCGACAAAGAAGACTGTCCATCGATCACTCACTTGCGCTATGAAATTGATTTCTTTTAGTGCTCGAGGTGGGAAATTATCGACGGACTTAATGCCCGGGCTCGCCGGCGGCTATTACGTGAGAATTATGTATGTTTTATCGCCAGCTTATAATCATCTGTCACTATCGTTACAATATTTTCGTATAATTTCATCTGGCTCCACCTCCAGATAGTGATGGGGCTTATTCTGGTATAATATCGATGATTGAGAATTTTTTAATCTAATACTTTACAGTTTGGGCCAAGCAGTACTTAAGAACTCAAACTTCAGAAGGAAATAAGACATACAAAATGTGCCACGCGAAAAATATCGTAATTCCTTTCTTTTTTCAATAATTATTAGATTTTTTTTTGCATACGTATATCTCATCCATCTTCCTCCATTTGCCTCTTTTCTGTGTTCGACTCGACCATCCTTTTGAATATAAAAGAAAGTTTGTTTGACTGAAGTAAGCTCGAATGATAAAATATTTTTTATCAACTTGAGAATAAAATTAATAAAGAGACTCAAATATCGAAAATACGACAAAAATACATCGACATCGCTTCATCTCATCCTTACGAACGCCTCGTTATTTGTTGTTATTAGTGTCTTTTTTTCTTTTTTACTCCGGGATGTTTTTGAGAACCGGTTATGAGTCTAATCTGATCAGCTCACCACGACCGGCCAAGAAAAAAAGTATAATGCATCTGACGAACAAACCAACTTTGAATATTATTGTATGGAGTTTTTTGAACTACACCCGTAGAGTTTGGGTATAAATTACGTAGCTAAATAGTCGATAGCTAATTGTATGGGTGTAAAGTATGGGTTTCGGTATAAAATACACTTTGTCGATAAAATTACGGGTCTTTTTTGTTGAAATCTCAGCGTGAAGTAAAAATATATGATTAAGTCAATGATTTTTTTGTATTTATGATGTAAGTAACATAACTGTGTTTTACTTATAAAAAGAAAACCAATTTGCCTTTTTTGAGAAATAAATGGTTAAAAGTTGTGGAGGCTTATTGTAACTGAATTTAACTGTAGTCTTATTAGATCATGCATATTCGCCGCCAAATAGTCGATAAAAAAATCTTTGGAGAACGCCTAAGTCCAGCGGTGAACTCTGTGTGACTGATAATTGGTTTGTGCCTTCATATTATCAATGTCCTTATCAAAAACAAAAATAAATAAATAGGTATATCACAATTGGCAGACCACGAAAGTCTTAAAAGAACCTATCGGCCTATATGAGATTACAGAAAAATCTAGAAAACGTATCTTCCGAGGTAAGATTTTAAGAAAAATCTAAAAGACGTATATAGGTAACTACCTATAAGAAATGGTCGTATCTTTAATAAAACTTACACTTTCTTATTATAAAAAACAGGACTAACTTGTTACTAGGTTTAAACTATTATCCTCCCAAATCAAGTTGACATTAATAGGTAAGAGACAACTTGATTTGAGCGAATAATGGTTTAAACCTACTCGTAGTAACACAGTCTGGGTTTTATAATAAGACGAGCAGAAAATAGGAAAATTCGTCTTATCTTAGATAAAACTATTTTTGTTTCTCAAATCAAGTCACATAGTTTCAATAAATCATGATTCATTAATCCAACTGGCCAGTGTCAAGTGTGTGGCCATTAAACGCGGCTTACAATGTAAATGGTGCATTACCATCTTATTATCGTACCTTGTCTGTTAACACCGTAACAGTATTTAAATTTCGAATGTTTTAAATTGAAATTATTTGATTCTTCAGTTTGTGATCTTACTTTATAGTTTTTAGTAAGTAAGTATTTGCTCTCGTTTGAACGAACTGATTTAGTTTGGCCAATGAGTTTAATAAAACCGGTCAAGTTCGAGTCGGACGAAGGGTTATGTACCATTATCTATGAAAAATCATGTTTGTTAAAACAAATAAGGTAAAAATATAGGTTAAAAGATACACTTTTCTGTCAGAAGTGGTAGTCTTCATTTTGTATTGCGACTGGAGACGTAAAGTTATAAACATTACGAAAACATGTAGTTTTGTATCAATTAAGACTTTTTGAGTTTTCTATGTTGTATAATTTGTGTATTTTTCAATCTTTCTGATCAATAAGGTGAAAAGTAGGCAGTTATATATTTAGCTATAGCAATACTGGACTTTATATGCGTGCTAAATAAATTGAAACCCCCCATTTCAATATTGTCTTACATCAAACTAATACACCTTCACCCCTTGTATGGTACATTTTATTTCTCAACGGGACATGATTACAAAGGTACAAAACAACGTGCAATGCAAACTTGATCTCCCCTCTCTTTTCCCCATCAACATACATCTACCCGTCTCGCTCTGTCACTGGTACCTGTTTGGGTACAGTTTATGTCATTATAGCTAGCTTCTAATTGGAACTTGATATGCGTACACATTTAGGCCCGTCGTTAGTAGATAAATGAGCTTTTTACACTTACTGTGTGGTGTGGTGCAAGTGATGAACAAATAGCGTTTTGAAAGAACAAGAGCCGGCATTGTTCTTGAATTCCCCATGAAAAATCAGAGGGTGGAAATAGTTTAATTGGCTTCAAATGATAAATGTAAATTTCACTACAATGCGACACAAATAAGTTAAACAAAAGTGGCGGACTTCAAAGCATTTTTGTACAAATTCCCGGCACGAAGGTTGAACCAAAATGGCGGTTATCGGTGCAGGTACAAATAATGCGCCGACGACCGCCATTTTGGTTCAATTTACGTGTCGGGAATTTGTCAGTAGTCAAGAATTGGAAAGAGTTGGAGGAAGAAAAAAAGACAATCTTCACATAAAAAATACGTTTGACTTGAGTCTTATGATTTTGAGTATATTCATAACAACGACTAGTCGTGGTATATTAGTATATCATCATTTAAGGCAGTACAGCAGCAGATGGGCCTGGACGAGTATTTTCTTCCAGATAGTTCTGTTTAAAAAGAGATTTTCTTCCAGATAGTTCTGTTTAAAATGAAGAGAGATATGAGATAAGTGTAGATGAAGCGAAAGAGGTCTGTTAGGACTCAGGATCATAGCAAGTTGAGGTCCATATCCTCGGCCTATCCCTGTGGGAAACGAATATGATAATATGTATGTAAGTAGTTCTGTTTTAGGCTTTATGCCTTCAGCTTTTGACGCCGAAATTTTCAAGATTTATACGATCCTCGGGTCGATTCCACTAAGCGTTTTGGTGCTCTGGCCTCCTCCATTCTCGCTACATGCCCTGCACATCGTAGGCGTCCAATTTTGATAATTAGTATATTATCGCTTTCGCTTATATTTTCTACTAACGTTAACAATTTTAATATTAAATTTTAAGGTCCGGTCATAAAGATAAATAGACTACATGCTCATAGACAATTAATTGAGTCTATAAAAAAAGACCAGTGTCATTTGGACGTATCTTTTTTTACATTTAAAATGTATTTTAACACAATGTAAGTCATTGATGAGTGTTAAAGGGATTTCTCTTAACGTTTCAGCTTAAGCAAAAAATCTCGTCAAAGTTGGCGAGTTCGATAATTATTAAAAATTTGGGGGTTGTAAACAAACATATATTATATACGGACACATCGATCACACAGATTGAGTTAGCCCCAAAGTAAGTTCGAGACTTGTGTTATGTGTTACTAACTTAACGATACTATATTTTTAAAACAAATATAAATAAACAAGATCCAGGTCAATCTGAACAAGATCAGTGTCCATCTTGACCTGACCGGGGAATGAACCCGGGACCTTCAGTGTGACAGCAAAAATATATCATATACGAGTAGCTATCTCAAAAGCAGTTCTACAGTTTACAGAGACACTAAATAGGTACCTATTTATCATATAAATAAATAAATATATAGGGACAAATTAATTACACTGTTTGAGCTGGCCCCAAATTAAGTTCGAGGCTTGTGTTATGGCATACTAACTCAACGATACTAATTATATAGATAAACATCCAAGACCGAGGACAATTTGAAAAAGACCATTTTCCAACTTGCCCTGACCGGGGATCGAACCCGGAACCTCTGGGTGGCGGACTAGCATGGTGACCACTACCCCACGAAGGTCGTTAAAGATATAAAACATCTACGCGTATATTACACTAGCTGGTGCCCGCAACTTCGTTCGCATGAAATATAAAAATGACGACAACTTCTTTCCTGTTACCAGATTTCTATGAAACAAAGCCTATATGTTGCTCTGAGCTGAGCTTAATCTATTATATTAAGACGCGTAAATATCCGTCCAGCAGTTTCGAAGATTAGCGTGAACATGCATACAGACAGACTACATTTGCTTTCTCTTTTTGTGTTTATTTACTTTTTTTATCTCTCAATTCTTTTTTTTTATAAATTAACTAAATGTAAAGTCACGCGATTTTAACTGTTTTATTATATGTATAGATAACTATGCATAGGCATACTTGGCATGTCACTAGTCATCTATTAATTACATAAAATTACGATACGATTTCGGTATTTAAAAGACGAGTAAAAGATCATTATTTATTGGAATCATCTTAATTGTAACTTATAATGTTCATATTAAGTATATATTTTATTTTATTCTTAATAGACATATGTATTTATTTAAGTATATGTGTAATAATATATGTATGTATATGTATGTTTATTTGTAGTTTGTGTAGTTTTATGTCATTTCAATTTTCTTCCTCCTTTATTTCATGTATAAACACGCCTGTATGCCTCTCTTACATAAACATCTCCTCTCACAGGCCTACTGGAAGAGATCTCTTTTGAGATAAGTAGTGCCTTTGTACAACTTTTATTTGATGTATTCTCTGTATAATTTTTCCGTGTACATAAATTGGTAAATAAATAAATAAATAATAAATAAAAATGCTTATTTTAGGCTGTGAGTAGCCTTTTGTTTCATCGGTCACGGCTGAGGTCAAAAGCCTAGTAGATAATCACATTTAGGCATATAGGCATTGTTCAACTACATTATTATACATCTAAAATCCGGTTTTCCTCTTGCGTACGTGACCCAGTACTTGTTTCTCTCAAATTATTTTTATTTGACACAATATTACAACGATAAGTCGATTAGGGTCATCCATTATTTACGTGATGAATTTTTGAGAAACTCTATAACCTCTCACCCACTGGCGATATATGTGGTGAGATTTTAGACAAATAGATAACAACCTAAAATCACGTTTATACTTTTGGTAGCAACAAAGCGCCTATTTTGCCAATTTTCAAAATAATACAAGTACTTATTAGAAGGCCCCGCGACTCACGGGCCGCTTTTCGGATTAAGAATCGCGCGTGATATTAAGTGATTGTTTCGAAGAACCCTTGCCCCCCTTTTTCAAGACTCACATAATTAATAGACGATTTCATTGCTAACGATCCGGTAAAAATTTGAGTAACGACCGGCGCCAGCGCAACGATAAGGCGGATAAAGTGTTCATAAAGTACCTAGTGCTAATTGGTAAGGTTGTTGTTAAGCTGGTATGTCTAGACTAATAAGGTAGAAAAACAACGTTAAGTAATATATTTCTTCATAACGAAGAAATATATTACTTAACGTTGTTTAACTTTATTTTGATAGAAACTTATAATTAAGTTGTCAACAAATTACGAACATATTTTAGGCGATTTACACATTGCTCCGCACCCCGCTGCGTAGCGGGGGGAGCGGAGCAGTGTGTGAATCGTATGTATGCAAGTTACTCAATTTGTATAGAAAACACGCATAGTACGACACACTGACACCGCGTCTACGCGCGTGATTTTTGTATGGCGGGTGCGGAGCAGTGTGCCAATCGCCTTAGACGAATGCCATTGGAACATTTAAAAAAAGCTGTTTAATCTGTGATTTAAAACAGGATATTTTTTTCAATACTAAAACCCGACTACCTACTTTGTGACCTACGGAAAAAATCTTACTGAAAATTACGTTTATCCAGTTCAAGCAAAGCGACAACAAAAACATAAGCCAATGTCCTTAAGCCCTTTCATTTGATACCCACACAGTATGGTTCGATTTTATTTATTTTTTGATCGTTTCTTTAAGGGCCTATAGAGGGCGCCACCGTGAATTCACTGTGACGTCACATAGCCTATAACCAGCGGACAGCCAAAACGTTTCCGATGATATCTCATTTGTCAAAGTATCACGGATATGTTTGAAGATACGAGGAAACAAATGTATTAAAAACATATACAGAGGCAAACCACATAACCCCAAGGGCGGATCCAGGGGGGGTCAAGGGACTCCCCCCTGGGCTGGGTCCCCCCCTGGCACCAAAGATTGATCCGCCCTTGCATAACTCGTTGTTTTCTTATGGGTTTATAGTTTTATACACGTAACAAATTGGGTGACCATTATTTTTCCTGGCAAAAAGCAATAATAAAAGTAAAATCAACACTGACACATATAATTTGTCGTGACCGCAAACATAACAAGGGTCTGGACCGAACCCAGGCCTCCCAGGTAGTGGGTTTTTGTGCTATGAGCAAAATAGATACTATACAGAAAGAAAGACATTAGTTTATCTTCTCTTTCTTGTTGTACTCTTCAAGTACGTCCTCTTTTACTGACTGCTATCCTATCAGTTTCTTGGTTGGCTGGAAAAGATCCCTTCCTGGAATTGGCCTGCCCTTGTACAAAATAATATTATTTTAAGTCTGTTCCTATATTAACAAACAAACTTCGCTATCTAATTCCGTAGTTTCTAAGGTAAGTAAGTAAATTCTTTATTCAGTTCAAAGGCGGAATTATCCCTGTCAGGGATCTCTTCCAGTTAACCCTAAAACCAGAGGGTATAATTGACAAAAGCTGGGTGGAACGTTGTACAATACTTACACGCTAAAACAGTTTGATGGATGTTCGATGGATTTGAGAAAGCTGCACTGCGCAGTCAAAATATATATGTTCTTATGCTATTTACGTTATTATAAGGGGTAGACAGGTCCTAGGGTAATCTGGGTCATACAACCTAAAGGCTACGTTTATTGTGATGGTCATAGCGACCAGACTAAGTCCCACCAATTTTCCTGCTCATTGTGCCCCACCAGCTGCACTAAACGAGACCTTTATGAAGCCTCGGGCAACGCTACAAGAGTAGGGGCATCATTCAGGAGGAAAAAAAAAATGTTTGAGCCAACGACACGAAAAGACAAGAAGAGTGATGTTGCGTGTGAAATGTTCGTTGGTTATCGTATTGAAATGATTCAGCGAGATTTTCGGCCATGCCTTCTACCTGGATTTACAATCTGCGTTTGAAGTATTACTCGAAATTACTAGAAACATAAATCGGGAAGATAAATTGGTCAAAAATAAATTATTTGGTGCAGTTCATAAAATAAAACTACACAAAATAGTGTCTTTTTTCATTGATCATATCCATATTCAACATGATTTAAGATTTATTAATGTAGAATAACGGTTATTAAGAGCGCTATTTGACATCATAAAAGCATGACGTTACGCTTTTGTAATTCATACAATCCTTATTGAAAATGTTGTTGTTTTGACGTTAAGAAAAAAGTTTCTGATTTGACTTGTTGTCATCTAGCGGATGCTTAGATTTTTATTTCCTTCCAAATGAAAAACGAAACAGAATCGACGATGACTTGGACTTTGCGCATACGCTGAAAGCTCCACTCTATCTAAAGATGTCTTGACTGATATTGCTAGTTAAACAAGAAACAAACTCCATCCAGAAACCTTTATTTAATGTAGGATAAATTTGTCTCTAATTGAAAGGTCATATTTTACGACATTTCCAAACTAAAAACCGATTATAACCCGCAAACTACACAACCGATTTTGATAAAGTTTCTATGGGACCACTTGACAGATATACCCTTTCAAACAAAAACAAAACGGTCCAGGCGTCTTCGAATATTCGGCGAACATACATACAAAAATAATGAAAGATCGCGATGAATTGATAACCTCCTCTTTTGGAAGTCGGTTAAAAATCACATACTTGTGTGTTTGGGTTCATTGCATGAGGAGCCTCATCTGTAGTTACCGTAATTTAAGTCATTGAGTATTAAGGCACAGTGTGACTCACTTTTGGACTTTGCAGTGTTTTTATAAGTACCTGTACATTTTTTCAGACATATACCACAGACTGTACAAACTCAGAGTTTAAATCGATTACACATATTTGCTAACAATAATTTAAGGTATTTCTTTTATTTATGGATATTATATTCTAAAATATTATCTTAAATAAAAAGACTAAGGACAATCTAAGGAAATTCTAAGGAAAATAAAAATAAAAATCTTTATAGACTTTTGTCAGCATCACAATTTTGAGTCATCTCTTGGTGTTGAAAATATTAAATACTATTTCCGTTTTTTTATTACATAGTTTACTTTATGACAAAACGATTTATCTGCTGTTATGTTAACCATTCCTTTTTACCATGAATTTTTCTAAACCAAAAAAGCAAACGAAAAATTCGGTAGCCTTCCTCCTTACCCAACATAAGAAAAAAGATGTGTACGTTTGTCGTTATGAGGCATAACACGGCCTCTGTCAATATTAGAGTCGTAGACCACCGGTGCTGTTACATAGAAAGTGGATGGAATTTCATGGGAGATTTGTTTTGAGACGTCATTGAGTAGGCTTCACCTTTAGTTTTCACCCGACTGCGCTAGAAGGAGGGTTATGTTTTTCGCGCATATATTTGTTTTCTTTGGCACGCAATGCCGCCTAATCGGCTTGATGGGTTTTATAATAATAATATATATCATATAGTCATTATAAAAAAAATATAGAAAAAACAGACACTGGGTATATAAAAAACCCGACTGCCTTTTTACATACCCAGTGTCACTCTCAGAATGAAAACAAATCAAATGACACCTCTCAAGCTTAAATCCATCGAGCCGTTTAGGCCGCAGAGCGTGAAAAACAATTCTACATACATACATACATTCAAAAAACATTAACCTCCTTCTGGCGCAGTCGGGTAAAAAATGGCTGATTTCATCTTTCTTTACTATCAATTACTTTATTTTTGATATTTCAACACAAATCAACAAGCCAACTTTACTGCACCATAATAGACACACAAAAATTACAAAACAATAAGAAACAATATAGGCACAAACGCAGACTTATCGCTATAAATGCAATCTCTTCCAGCCAACCTTAGGGTGACGGAAAAAATTATATGAAAAAATGTATTTCCTTTACTGTATGCAGTTTTTACAAGCTTTTATTTAGTTTCACCTGTCCCGTTGTCCCGGTTTCCGATTGTGCTAAATTTTTTGGAGCTGATCTGATGATGGAGCTGGAAGGTGGCCATAGGAACTCTGTAATAAAACCAGGGGCGTAGCTACCGCCGTATATGCCGTATCAATAATACGGGGCCCCCGGGCCACGGGGGCCCCCAACGTGCGTAAGCAAAAATTTATAAAAACTTCCTAATGTTTTATTATTACAGAAATGACAAAAGTAAAAAAAAAAAAATTTTTTTCTTTCGTGAAACGTGCATTCAAAAGTTGCCAAAACTCTAAATCGGTTATCGCGGGCTGCAAACATTTTTTTTTCTTTTGTGAGAAATCTTTACCCTTCCTAAGGGCCCCCAATTTTTTTTATACGGGGCCCCGCCAATGCACGCTACGCCACTGAATAAAACGACGCCACCCCATCAAGTTTGAGCTCGTTTGATTCGTCTTGAGTAGCGCTTTAGATAAAAGCTTGTTTTAAAAAATATTTTTTTAAATAATTACTTGTTTTACCCAATTTATATAACTGGACATAAAATTTAGCCAAATTTAACAGCTGCAAGTAATACCGCCCGAAAAGCTTTCTTTTATCATCGCATTAATTTAAAAAAAAATCTTTTTAACTTAGTTAAGTTGTACAATAAATTTTAGACTTCTAAAAAATTGCCATTAAGAAACTCAAAAAGAATTTTATCAAGGAATATTAAATTATTAAAACAACAAGAAATTGTAAAGTGCTATGTAATCAGGAATGCTTGGGATTTTGTTTTATTCGTTTGAGAATTTATCATTCGAAATTATTATATATCAATACTAATTAATTCTTGGTATACAATATAAGTTTAATAGGTTTGAAACTTAAAAATATGATTTCAATTCAAATGTAACGCTCCCATAAGTTACCTGCCATCAACACATCCAATTTTGTGTGTCAATCAACTTAGTTTTTTGCTCAACATTCGGTTATTTTCGGGTATGTTTTTGTTTCGTGGCTATGTGATAATTAATCATACTCCTGTGATTGCTTTTCCTCGAAATTGCAATAGTGACGTCACAATTCATGGATTTTAATTGTTGTGCAGGAAAAGAATAGGTTATAGGTATATAACGTGAAAGGGACATACCCGTAATAAATCGAACCACGGGCTATACTAGATCACTATAGTATAGTGATAATAAAATAAAAGTCAAGAAATATTGGTTTCTTGACTATTTACATTCCCAACAAATTGCCCGGGCGTCTGCACATTTTTTATGGAAATGTAAAAATTTTATCTTTATTTCCTCTTTCTAGGCTGTCACCTAGAGGTCCCGGGTTCGATTCCCGGTCAGGTCAAGATGGAAAATGAGCTTTTTCAGATTGACCTGGGTCTTGGATGTTTATCTATATATGTATTTGTTATAAAGTATAGTTTCGTTGAGTTAGTATCCCATAACACAAGTCTCGAACTTACTTTGGGGCTAGCTCAATCTGTGTAATATGTCCGTATATATTTATTTTTTTATTTATTATTTATTTTTGACTGTGGTTTAAATTTCATTACACTATAGTGATCTAGTATATAGACCGTGGTTCGATGTATTACGGTATGTCCCGTCCACGTAATATAGGTTAGGAATATTTTTTTATTTATACTGTTTATTCGAAGACGCCTAGACCGATTTGGAAAATTCTTTTTTTGTTTGAAAGGGAATACTTGTCAGGTGGTCCCATAGAAATTCTATTAAAATCAGTTGTATAGTTTGGGGCAGAAGACGGTTTTTAGTTTTGAAAAATTATACTAGTCAAGATGAAAGTTGGTGAGAGATCTATAAAAACAATCATTCCTTCGCATTTTAGAACTAAAAGCGTTTGTTAGTATATTCCATAATCCACAAACAAGTGCAAAGCCTATTAGTAGGTACACTCATCAGAATAATTCTCGCTGCGAAATTACCGGCAAATTGAAAAGGCGGCGCCTATTCTGCTTTGAGTAATACTTTGTGATTTATTTGAATTTCGAACTGAGAGGAAGCTGGCTGGAAATTTTTTTTGCGGCATATGATTTTGTGTTTTGGAAGAATGAAAACTTTAGCTTGATTTTTTTTTCATTACAAATATTCGGAAATTACAGTATTTTTTTAAAAAAAAGAACGTGGTGTCGTGGGACACCAGGTAGGAACGAAGTTCCTTCGGCTAATGTAGAATCGACACAATGTGTATACGACTGTCGCGCCTGCGCACGTCTCATTTAACGAGGTCATCCTTACGGTTTTACTATCACATTTTTTTCAGTTCAGTCGCGCAGTAAAATCCCTATCTCCTCCAAGCCTGCCGTAAGGAACTTCGTTCCAACAATTATGTACTTACTTGACTAATAAATCCTAGTTATTAACGAAAAGTCATATAGTGAGTATGATGCCAAATAAAGGATTACGGATTGACAGAAAAAACAATACTTAAATAACTAGTGGTATATTTGATATATCTCATTTAACAAGTTTATTTCTTATTAATGAAGTTAAAACTTTAACCTCGCCCCAAAACGTTATTAAAATTTATAAGTAAAAATTATAAGTTACAGAATAAGGTGCCATCATCGCCGCCTACCGGAGAATGCCGTGAGGAAGATGTTACGCTAATTTTATTTTTACACGTACTCGCCAGTTTATTTTGCAATGAATCATACCTTCACTCTATCTTTTAAAATAATATTACGTTCACACTACTTCAATAGAAAATATACTTTTTAATAGGCGTTATAAAATGTTAAAAGATTAAAACTTTTATGTTTTAATAGCTTTGTTATAAATATAAAAGAAATAGATAATTTATTTGCCAAACATATAAAATCGAAAATCAAATCGAATCAAATTATTTATTTGCATAAATACAGGTAAAACTACGTGTGATGTTAACAAATATCATAGTACCAATACATTTTACCTTGGAAAGGTGTGCTACAAAATTGTATAATTAATTAATTCAATATAAAGAGCAAAAAGATAAACTAACTTAAGGCAAGATTTTTTAGTTTGTGTGAATATTTATCAAAAAATACACATTCAAAATATCTTGTACTTACATAGAAAATTTGGTGCACCTCGCATAAATAGATAAACTACATTAATATCTGAATAAAATAAATCCAATCTTTATTTTTTATTTATTTTCTTTACATAAATATTACTTATAATCACAAAAGCCTGTTACAATTTTTGTCATAAAGTAAAATAAATATATGCAGGTAGAATGAAAGCCACGAAAATAATGTTCAGATATGAGAATTCCTCACAAATAAAAAAATATATAGCTAAGTTCATTGAACTGTCTATAAAAAGGCAGTAGACAGGCAACGCACAATTACTCCTGCAAATGACTCCTCATCCCGGTATAATTTTCTCGTCTGCACCCCGCCTATGAAGTCTAGCCGGGCGTTTTCCTGCCTGACTGTACTTACACGTCTAAAAATTGTACTCGATATGTTTTTTCGGTTTTGAAGCTTATTTTATAAGCAGTTTGGAATGTCATTTTTGAAAAAGTACTACATTACGAATTAAATAATGTAAATATATATTTTTATTGTTGTAAATGTTGTATTTGTATAAGAGTGCGTTCGAGTGTTTTTTTCTTGTTTCTGATTGGACCCTATTACTTAGACTCCATTGTCCCTCTGTCTGTCTGTCACCAGGCTGTTTCTCATGAACCGTGATAGCTAGACAGTTGAAATTTTCACAGATGATGTATTTCTGTTGCCGCTATAACAACATTTTAAAAACAAAATAATTTTTTAAAGGTAAAAGTATGAAACCCTTCTTGCGCGTGCGACTCGCACGGTTTTATTTCTCAACTTACAGACAAACACCTTTTGACATTTTGATAATAGTTATTTCTTTTCAGGTAAATTCGAGCACCATCCGGCCGCAAGTTTCAACATGGGCTATCTCATGGCGCCGTACCCTTACCCCAACGGTGGAGCGCATCCCTTACCCGTCTCTATGGTAAGTGACGTCATCTCGTTTTAGAAAACAATGTTGGACATTCAAAAAATATTAGCTTTTTGTGTCTCAGGGATGGGAGAAAGCCTATCAAAGAAAATTACTTATTATTTTTTAGCTGTTTAGGTACCAATAATTATGAACTTTATCTAATATATAAAATTCTCGTGTCACAGTTTTAGTTGCCATACTCCTCCGAAACGGCTTGACCGATTTTGATGAAATTTTTTGTGCTTATCCGGTATCTATGAGAATCGGCCAACATCTATTTTTCATCCCCCTAAATGTTAGGGGTAGTCCACCCCAATTTTTTTTTTTTAATATATAAAATTCTCGTGTCACAGTTTTAGTTGCCATACTCTTCCGAAACGGCTTGACCGATTTTGATGAAATTTTTTGTGCTTATCCGGTATCTATGAGAATCGGCCAACATCTATTTTTCATCCCCCTAAATGTTAGGGGTAGTCCACCCCAAATTTTTTTTTTTTATTTTTTAGACAAAATTTTTAATTTCTATTTTTTTATGATACAACATACAAAAATACATACAATCCTCAATTTTGGCAAAACAACGTTTGCCGGGTCAGCTAGTTTTCTTATAAAATCTCCCGTCTTTAGATTAATTTTATGATTTATCACTGCTGGGCATAGCTTCTTTATGAAGTTTTTAATTTTTACGACTATTTTTACACTTTTTATGTGATTTTCTTAAACTTTTTTTTGTGTTTATAACGTTAATAAATGAACAATGCTCGGTAAAATATCTCAATTAATAATATGGGACCACCCGTAAATTACATCTCACATTAAGAAGGAGTGAAGGGGATAATTAAGTGTGACATTGTGTGACAAGGGGTGGGAGGAGTCATAAGGTTCATGACTTCACAATACAAAATCTATATCTAAGTGAGTGAACATAAAATTTTAACTAATAATAAATAATGTTATAAATATTTCCAGATTTATCAGGTAAATATTTAGAAGCATCGCTTGCTTGTTTTTTTACTAAGAAAACAATAGCCCCCCCTCCAATACCATTTTTTCTTAAAATTGTGACAAAGAGGAGGGGGATTGAAAAACTCATGAAATTCGTGTGACGTAATTCTTGGATGGTCCCTATATTAAGAATATTTTTCGCCACGAGTGAGATTCGAACACACGCCATTCATGTTTGTATGATAAGTTAACCATAAGTTTGCACGTTCCAATCTCACTCGTGGCGAAAATTTTTTTTTTTATAATTAAAAACAAAATTTATTGAATAAATAAAATATTGAACTCGTTATACGTTTTGGTGTATGGTACCAAAATCGTGTCAGACAAAATATCGCGACTACAAACTGACAGCAGAAATAGAAGCAATTTGAATTGTTTGTATTTTGTCTGGCGATGACGGAAAAATGTTCTGACGATGAAATGAGTTTGACTCATGCGGTCAGTCAGTCAGTCAGTGATGTAATGCAGTGTCGATTTGTAGGCGAATACGAGTAACTACTTCAAGCAGGCCTGTGTTACTCCCCCTTTTAGGTATCGAAAATATACCTACATTATTGCACGCGGCGACCTCTTCGAAGGGGAAAATTCACTTACATGAATCGTTTGTCTAGAGTAATAAGAATGAAATTGGCTTGCAATGGATGTCTAGGTATCTAAACGTAGAGGTGAGGAGTTCAGACGCGAGCTAAATGAAACCATAACGCTAACCACATTAAGTAGATATTTCTTTGAATTTCTTTTCTGAGTAAGACTTCTGTACGTGAGTACTAGTACTTATTCTGTGCTTCAAGTTAGTTATACAGGGTGCATTATCATCAAATTAAAGCAAATAAAGGGCAGAAGTGGCGCCCTAGTTTGAAATAAATTGTTAAATCATAAATATAGTGATAATTAACATGTTATTTACCTGCAGGCATTAGATAAATTATGTTATAAATAGATCAAAAAGTATAAAGATCGTTGAATGTGTATCTACATGTGTATATAACACGAGTCTCGAACTTTTCAAATATAAATATATATAAATATATGTGGACAAATAACACTAGTTAGCCCCAAAGTAAGTTCGCAACTTGTGTTATGGGATACTAACTCAACGATACTATATTTTATAACAAATACATATGTAGATAATCATCCAAGACCCAGGACAATTTGAAAAAGCTATTTTCCATCTTGCCCTGACCGGGGATCGAACCCGGGACCTCTGGGTGGCGGACTAGCATGGTGACCACTACGCCACGGAGGTCGTCAATATATTTTGTTCGTATATATTTATTTATACTTATGTTTAGATTCTTTTTACTATAAAAATGTCAACGTCTGACTGACTTACTTTGTTTAATGAGAAGGATGCCTATGAACTGAAATCCGCCCTATATAGACTAGATTTTCGGGAGACGATGTAAAGTCAGAATGAGTATACACTGTATATCTGCTCGGTACGAGAAGCAGCTGCCAAATTCTTCGTTTTCTTTTCTCCCAGACCAGCATGTAAAGACTAACTAGCTAACAAGCACCGGGAAAGCGCTCTAATAAGGTTTAAAAAATGTTTATTTAGTCTACATATGAATTTGATGCAGACCTCGATGCATTTTAGTGAGTGAGCGCCAACAGTAGAGTCAGTCAATAAATAACATAAAATTAAATCAATGTTTTATTAGAAAGTAATAAACCATTTTGATTATTAAAAAAAAACACACGATATGTTTATTTATTTAATTATAATATTTATTATTAATGTTAGTTTATTTCACTAATAATTCAAACACAACTGAAACGTCAAGCTGTTAGCGGTACCAAAGGTGAAGGTGAAGGCGGAAAGTGCGCGGCAGAGAGAAGACGCTCGAGGGTCGTGCCGCGACTCAGACCAAGTTTCAAAAACCAGTAAAAACCGGTGCGGGCCTTACCGTGCCTCAGGCTGATGTCTCACCTTACACTATCCGTTTGCACTCACATAAATGCAAAGCTAAGCTTGTGTCTCGAGACGTAACTGATCGTCCCAATGGTGATAAGATAAAACAACTGCTCATCGCGAAATTTCATAAAAAGCATAACATCAAAATCTACTCCACTGATTACTGATAGCTTATCATATCGGAAAACATGTGATCTTGATATAATGTCGCATGTTTCGCTGCTGTTTCAGGTTCAGAGGCTTTTAAATTTTTTTTAGTAATAAATAAAAATAGTTGCAGATAAATCGATCAAGTCGAACTCTCGCCCCTCCCACCCCTCTAACCTCGCCGCAGAACCCCCACCCCGTAAGTCCCGTAACTAAGCAAAGCCTGAGGCCGGAGGCCGAAGGCTGCACTTTTCCGCGAAGCCGGAGGCCGAACTTCGTGGCGAGGCCGTAGGCCGAGCCAGTCCCACCAAGTGCTGAGTGGATTTATTTAACTTTTTTTAAAATACAAGATGGCCGCCAAATTAAAACCGCAAGCGATTCAGCTGAAATTCAATGTTCTTGAGGTTTTTCGATCGCGGAATCCGAATCTGAACTCTTTTTTCATGTTTCCTTTACTGACTACACTTTTTACCCATTTTCTCAATTGCACATGTTATTTAGTCTACATCAACAGCTGCACGAAAATCTGCGGGCTGCTTGCAGCCCGCGCAACGCCCAAAAAGCTAGTGTTTATACAATATGAACAACTTTTCCTGTGGGACCAATGCTTGAAACTCGAAGAAAAATCTACATTTTCATACAAATTGCCGCGCCGGCTGAACACTTTTGTATGAAAACGTCGATTTTTTCTTCGAGTTTCAAGCGTTGGTCACACAGGAAAAGTTGTTCATATTGACAGTCTAAGTTGCTCCTACAAGGATCGGACAGGGTTTTTGTTACATATTGTATGTAAATATGCTTGTTTAGGTCAAATCTTGGAACTCAATTTACAACCAGTTAGCCTGAACCTATTGAGCTGACATTTTTTTCATACTTGTGTAAGTCGGATGACAATACAATGTAATGGAGTCAATGAGCTGTTCTGATGATGAAGCCGGGAGATATTTGCCAAAAATTTAGCAATAAAACAACAAAACCTCATTGAGTAAGACTCGTTTGATTTGTCTTGACGAAGCACTTTAGTAGACGATGTCTAGGGTCTGGTCACGGAGACGGAGAGTGGTTGATGGAACTCAGTAATAAAACGACGCAATTCCATCGATTTTAGGCTTATTTTATTAGTCTTAATAATTACTTTGGACTTACAATAAAAAGCATATACAAAAAATTAAAATCTAAATATATATAACTCAAAGGTGACTGACTGACTGACATAGTGATCTATCAACGCACAGCCCAAACCACTGGACGGATAGGGTTGAAATTTGGCATGCGGGTAGATGTTATGACGTAGGCATCCGCTAAGAAAGGATTTTGATCAATTCTACCCCCAAGGGGATAAAATAAGGGATGAAAGTTTGTATGAAACTTCGTCAATTTTAAACCGATCGGGCTGAGACTTTGCATGCATAAAGCTACTATGACGTAGGCATTCCCTAAAAAAGGATTTTGATAAATTCCGCACCTTCGCGAGCGAAGCCGCGGGCAAAAGCTAGTTTTCAATAAACTCAATCTGTACGTTTTTGGAGTTACTTACTACTTTATTTTAACTCTTTCACCGTGAACGTCGGATTTATCCGACAAACATTGGCGTGCCCTCTTCCGCAAGCGTCGGATATTTCCGACAAAAAAGAAATGCTCGTATTGCACATAACTTAAGGTTGGTTGTAGGTATTTATTTTAGATTTACTACTCTTCGCGCTGGGGCTCATCAACTGATATAAAGTCCCGCGGTGAAACGGCTAAATGTTTTATTAATTACATGCAATTAATACATACATACATACCATCACGCATGGGCGTACCCAGGTTCTGGGCCAGGGAAGGGCAAATCAGTTTTGTTTTTTATAATCAAATTGATAAACTTAAATTAAAATAGCTATTTTTATATAAATTCCTTAATAAACAATAGCTATTTAAAAATTAACTTTCAAGGGTCTTCGGCAAAACAGTTGATGGCGTCTTTGACGGTTTTTTGTTGCATAAGCCAGTTTCCTTGCGGTGGTTCTTAGCTATGTTTGGTGAAAATCGGTGCAGCCGTTCAAAAGTTATTGGGGGTTAACTCTTGAAAGTAGTTTTTTTTTTTAATTTCCTTGGCTAATAAACTTGTTCAAAGTTTTTTGTTGTATTGCTAATGGCAAAAAGTTATTTTTCTCAATTTTTATCGACAAAAGTAGATAGTTAGTACGGACGTAAACTAAATCCAGGGGGGCAGCTGCCCCCCTCTGCCCCCCCCTCGGTACGCCCATACCATCACGTCCTTTTCCCTAACAGGGCAGACAGCATTTTGGGTCTTGCGTCTCATAGCAGATAGAGCTCAGGGCCGCAATCTAGCGTGATGGTAGGCGAAAAGGTGGAAAAAGGAATCGAAAATCTAAATAGTGACGGACTTGTTTCTCCCAGACTAGTATGGAAATTTTAAGATTTTTTTTCTCCCAGACTAGTATGGAAATTTTAAGATTTTTTTTCTCCCAGACTTGTATGGAAATTTTAAGATTTTTTTTCTCCCAGACTTGTATGGAAATTTTAAGATTTTTTTTCTCCCAGACTTGTATGGAAATTTTAAGATTTTTTTTCTCCCAGACTTGTATGGAAATTTTAAGATTTTTTTTCTCCCAGACTAGTATGGAAATTTTAAGATTTTTTTTCTCCCAGACTAGTATGGAAATTTTAAGATTTTTTTTCTCCCAGACTTGTATGGAAATTTTAAGATTTTTTTTCTCCCAGACTAGTATGGAAATTTTAAGATTTTTTTCTCCCAGACTAGTATGGAAATTTTAAGATTTTTTTTCTCCCAGACTTGTATGGAAATTTTAAGATTTTCTTCCTCCCAGACTAGTATGGAAGGAATTAAGTACATTGACCTAAGAAACTATAAAAAACCGTTATCACTAAGAAAGCTGTTATCACGAGCAGCTGTGAACCGTTTATTTACGTTAAATCATAACAGTTTAATCGTCGAGTTATTTTTAATTAATTATTTCTCCGTAACCACACGTGCCGAGTCGGGAGTAGAACTCTGGACGGAAATGGTAACACAAACACTTTTTATTTCTGACTCCATCCTGCCTGTTGGGTTATCTCGAATACTTAATAAATAATTCTGTAGATTTTTAAAATGTGAGAGTATGATTGAATGATTTGATGATTTAAGAGATATTAATTTCTTTTATTTTTAATTTAGAATAATAAAAATAGAGTATTTAGTACAATTTTATTTTAAGAGTATGTTTAAAAAATAGTACTTTTTCAAAGTCATTTATGATTGATTTTCTTATACAAACAATGTCTACATAACTTATTCTATTTAGTGGTAGGTAAATAATAAGGTTATCTGCCAAGCAAATAAAAATTACCCTGAATTTAAAGCTTTTCCCCATAACTATTTAAGCATTAAACCGATTTCCATCAAACATTACTAAGAACCACTGCAAGGAAATTCGCTTTCACGTAAGAAATCCGCATTTAAATCGGTCCATCCGTTCGAGACCTACAATGCCACAAACAAACATACAGACACAGACATTGGCGTCAACCTTGTAATACCCTTTTTTTGTCAGGGGTTAAAAACGAAGTACATATTTGTTATTCGATTGGTCAGTCTTAATTTTGCAGTGCACAACTACAAAAAGATGTTTTGTTTTAATGACAGCTAATTTTGTAGGGCACTTTATGTAATAAAATCGATTAATTAAAAAATAAACAAATATACGAAATTTACTGTTTTTTTTAGTTTTCTCTTTGTATACGCGTAATACCTAGATGCCAAATATCAACTCTCCAGGTCATAAAGGAGTAGGTTATCTTTTTTAAAAAATAATAATAATTTACGAAATTTGCTGTTTTTTTTTCTTTGTATACGCGGAATAGTTTATTATTCAATGTTTATTCAATCATTACATTGCATTACATACGATTTGTGCATAAATATTTTACATATTTTGACTCAATACATATGTACCTTGTCAGGCATTGCAATATACATATAGTCTACATAGATGTCAAATATCAACCTTCCAGGTCGTATGAAAGCAGGTTACCTTTTTGATGATGAATAGGTTGTCAATTGAAAAATAATCACATCTACGAAATTTACTGTTTTTTTTGTACTAGATCACTATAGTATAATGAAATTAAATAAAACAAAAAGCAAAAAAAAAAAGACATTCCCAACATTACAAGTTGCCAGAGCTGCTGCATACTTTTGTACGGATTTTTTTTTTTTTTGCTTTCTGACTGTTATTTCAATTTCATTATATTAGAGTGATGTAGTATAGCCCGTTCGATTTATTACGGGTAAGTCCTTTCAACGTTGTATATAAATACGTCATCTCCAATCACTTACGTGATTTGATATAAATACACTTTTAAGATTTTTGCATAATGTAGACTCAACGGCGGATTGCAAAAGCGTCAATCTTTAAAATCGAGCGCGTCACCCGCTACGTCAATATCGTTCGATACCTAACCCTAGTACGCATGCACGGCAGCGCGCCATTCAAAATCCTTTCAAACGCGTAAGAAACGAAAAAAGAATCCGTCGCGAAAATATGAAACTCGAAACGCAACAGGTGGACATAGTACCGTCTCATTCTTTTCTATCAGGCTTTAAGTCTCGTCTCTGTTCTGCGGAAGCCGCCCCTACGGTCGCCGCCCCCGCTCTGGGGCGGGAAATTTAAATGAAGGAGGGGGAGGGGTGGAAATGCTTTTCTTTTTGCTCGCGGGGTGTGTTTAGGGCTTTTGTCTGGGTGAATGCGGCCGGCAATTTCGGGGTCGCTTACGCTCGGTACGTCTCGGGATTTGAAAATCGAATGGTTTGTTTTTAATTTCTATTTTATTGGTAGCAAACATACTTAATACCATTTTTAAGAAACAAATAAACTTTACTCATATAATTGTAATTTTAAAGACCATCTACATATCTGCAATGAATTGAACGTGCCACTTTATGGTTCCGTACCCAAAAACCCGTAGAATCGGGACCGCTACGTGATAGCTACAGTTGAAAATTTTCAAATGATGTATTTCTGTTGCCGCTATAACAACAAATACTAAAAACAGAATAAAATAAATATTTAGGGACTCCCGTACAACAAACGTGATTTGTTAAAGATGATGGTACGGAACTCTTAGTGCGCGATTCCGTCTCGCACTTTGCCTGTTATTTCTTTTCATACTAAGAGAAGAATCTGTATAGAAGAAACAATATTGTATATTTCTAGAAACAGCAGCAAGTCCCTGTTTGCTGTGATTTTCCAATAATTACGTGTGATAAAGTTAATTGTTATTGGACTCTTGTCACTTCGCTATCATTAGCCGGTTGTAAAACACCACTTTGCCAGTTTACTTATTAACACCGAAGTGTTATATGAGAAGTGTACTTGTAATGCGTGCGAACAAGTAAACAATCATAAATTGCGTAATAAAAAATATAAAGTAGTCAAAAAAGCGAAGCCGAGCTGACCAGTCCCTGCCGGCAGCACCCGTTCGCGAGTTGACGCACGGATCAGCCATCGTTAAACTCAACCATATTAGAGGGAATCCAACGACCCGACTAGCGACGCCACCACCGGATTGGACATTTTAGTGAGCATGAAAAACCCGATTTCGCAGACCTTGTCAAGAGGAAATATTAGTTATATGTTGGTCACCTATTGATCGCAGAGCATTTCCATGTTTTTACATGTGTAAGGATGTAACGCAATATCTTCGCCAATTGTGAACCGATTTTGATGTTTTTTTTTTTAATTTGAAAGCCTTTAGTAACACGTTGGTCCCATATTTATTTGGTGAAGATATGATGAAGAACTTTGGAGATATGGAAGAAACTCCTTTAATAAAATGAAGTTGTTTTTTTTTTTGTTGAAAATGTTTATATTATTAAACTTATATATCATATGTTCATGATCTAAACTTATATATCCATTTGACTATTTAAAAAAATATTTAGCTAGATAGTAAATCAGTTATATGATTAATATTTGAATAATATAACAAAAACTATAAATATAATAAAATTAAACGTTTAATTTTTTATGTCGGTAAAAACAACAAATAATAAATCGTCTAAAATATAAAGAATTACTTTTTGTCAATTTTTCTGCACCTTCTTAACGCATTCCGAAAAGGGTAAACTCGGGTAATTCGTACATTACAACAAAAGTTATCTAGATCTATCTCCACGACTGATCTAAGCCACGTCTGTCTCCCTAGATCCCATCTGAATAACGGTCGTTGTCATGCTGCGCATGGAATTTGTTATGGATATTTTTTTTAAATGATGTAATCATTATAATTTATATTCTGAATGCAGATTTTTTTGTATAAATATGTCAATAAATGTCTTTAACTAAAAAATGAAATAGAAAATACTCAATAGTTTTTAATACAACAAAGTATTAGTCTCCCTGATCTGGGAGAAAAGTCAAAAATTAAAATGTACCGGCTGATGCAAAAATACGAATCATGTTAGTAAACTCCGCATTCATAATAAAACAACAAAAGGAAGAAAATCTTAAAGTAACTGTTAACATAAAATTATTGACAATCAATTCTAGAATCCGTAAATCGCTATTGTAACCACTTAAAATCACGGAAAGTTCTCAAAAGACCGTTCGTTTTCGATAACGTCCATAATTCCGGGAAAATCATTATATACGCCCCGGTAATTTTGATTTCGAGTGCCACCCAAACCCCTGCCTCCCCAGTCGAACGCTGCATCTCATTTTCAAAACGTACTCCTAACTGACCCGCCCGTGCATAATACACGATAACCAACTCTATTCCCATGACATAAAAATTAAATTCAAATGCTTTTTGTTTAAAGGAGACAAGGGAAAAGAAACGTTGTTCTGTAGTTGTTAAAGTTAAATTTTCTTTACAGTTTCTTACCTCAGGGTGGGTATGGATGGATTGTGCGGTGTGTAGGGGAGAAAGGGGGAATTTTCTCTCTTATTTTTTCGTGAATTTTTTATTTAAGAAAGGGATAAGATTTTAATGTGGGTGCTCGCAGCTTTTATTACTAGCGATTGTGAGATATTTCCCCATTGTTGCCGTTGGTGCGTAGAGGTTTCCGCTTTAAGTATTTTGTATGGGATGTGCGGACGATGTAATGACGTTTTAGGAGTTTTATCCGGCGCCATTTTGAGATTTGTGCTATAATCAACTGTTTTTCGGATTGTACGGATTTGGACTTTATTATGTCGCGGTCTTGTGTTTTTGAGGAAAATATTAAGGTTGTTTCTTTAGTATTTGATATTGTGTTCAGTTTTGCTCCCAAGTGACTATTGACAGGATTTAGAACAAGGCCATCTTTCTTAGCAATGGCTTGATTCATGTTTTAGTATATTAATTCCGAAAAATTAATAAATCTAAGAACATAAATTTTTTATTGGTAATAAATTCTTTGAGAGATACAATAATACAGTTAGACACTCTTATTACATACATACATAAGACACACTTATTAACTCATGAAATCCCTATTTTTGTGTCGGGAGTAGGAAAAGGATCATTTTCCATCTTGCCCTGACTGGGGATCGAACCCGGGACCTCCGGTGTGACAGCGTGGCATGATGACGACTAAGTCACAAGGTCTTCAAATGAGTTTTATTAATCGATTAATATGCTAAACAGTTAACATACAAACAATTATAAAAGAGATAAGTATCGCGGCGTTGCAAAGGGAAGCTATGAACGTGGCTGGACCTAGAATGAGCTGGCGAATGTTATTCATACTTCCGATTTGGTGAATTTGAATTGGCGCGAAATATAGGCGGAAGCGATAATTTGAAAAGGGTATTTATAAACCCTGACGTAGAAAGATGGGTGTTATAAATAAATAAATAATAAATATATAGGGACAAATCACACAGATTAAGCTAGCCCCAAAGTAAGTTCGAGACTTGTGCTATGGGATACTAACTCAACGATACTATATTTTCTAACAAATACATATATAGATAAACACCCAAGACCCAGGACAATTTGAAAAAGGCCATTTTATAACTTGCCCTGACCGGGAATCGAACCCGGAACCTCTGAGTGGCGGACTAGCATGGTGACCACTACGTCACGGAGGTCGTCGGGTTTAGGTGTAATACGTAAGTTTGATGTGTCTGTGTGTCCGTGGCATCGTAGCTCCTAAACGAATGCGTTTTCTTCGTTTGAAAGCTGTCGTGAATGACGTTCTTAGGTACAGTTGTGTCGGGGGTTATTTAACATTTTTAATTTTATTTTTGTTCTAGAAACTGTTCTATTTTAGGAATCATTTTTTTAGCCGGGCAAGGCCTCCCCACTAGTAGGCAACTGATCTCCATTTTGTGCGATGGATTTTAAAGCCTGGTCAGAAGGCGCCAGATCATCACACCACCTTGTCCTAGGGCGACATAAACTTATCAGCAAAAAAAAATTACACCTTTCAACTTCTAACGCTACAGAACATCTCCAAATTCCCGCTGCCGCCTATGAATTATACCATGCAATTAGACCATTGTTAAAGAGCCAGTTAGGTTCAAGGGCAGGCGAAGTCAGGAATGCCGTCTAGCTTCCGCTTCTAGTCGTATATCAAACGTAATGACGGGTTCGATTCCCGGTTAGGCCATAATGACGTGGTAGAGTGTTAACCACACTTGAAAGGTTTGTTAAGGTTTTTCGATATATCTCTAATGAAGATCCTGAAATGCTTCTTTCGTTAATGTGTGTTGGGTTATTTATCTTTAAATTGTGCTGCTCTTAAACTTCGAAATCTTATTAAAAAACGCATACTAACGTTAGTAAGACGTTTAAACGATTTATCACCCAAAAGAATTTCCCTTTAAAAAAAGAGAAAATAGGTATGACGTATGGAAAAATAATTTTAGCCCATCGGTTAGATTAAAAAATATTGTACACGTATTTTTTCTTTTCCCTGACAACAAAAAAATTACAAAGACATAGCGCATTGAAATTTCGCATGACGTCACGGCTACGTACGATTTTTACTTAGAAGTGATGTCGCAAGCCCCCACTCCGGAACTTTGATGCTCCGTATCTCTGTGAATTTTTACATTTTAGGTAAACTGAAAAATAAGGGTCCATTATTTTTGGGATAATCTAAAAGATGGACTAATTACAATCATACTTTTCTGAGCCTATCATCACCCCTATTACATATTAGTAGATATCACTTTAGTGGATTCACGTTTTCTAATATAACGGAGAGAAAGACAGCAAAAAAAAAGACTAAAAGCGGACTGACTTTAGTTCTCCGTTTAATTCATTATCCACCCAAAACAAGAATGATCAGGAGGTCGTTACAAATTGCATTAGCGATTCGTCACCTCTTTTTAACCGACTTCCAAAAAGGTGGAGGTTATCAATCATCGCGATATTTTTTTTTGTATGTTCACCGATTATTCGCCTAGGGCCTTTTCTACCAGTCAACCTCAGGTGATACTAAGATAAAAGCCTTTTTTTACCTAACAAAAAGGTTAAAATACGACGGACGTAAAGCCTAGGGCCTTTTCTACTAGTCAACCTACAGGTGATGCTAAGATAAAAGCCTTTTTCTTAAACACTATTAGGGCTATAGCCTAATAGTGTTGTCTTACTTTGTTAGGTTAAAAAAATATATAGGCTTTTATCTTAGCATCACCTGTAGGTTGACAAGTAGAAAAGGCCCTAGGCTTTACGTCCGTCCGTTACAATTGTTGTAATAAAGTTAAACTAGCGGTACCCGTGCGAATAATTCGCACTTAATAAGTATGATAATAATTATCATTTTACCGTCGATCATGTTGACGTTGTTTCAAAATTAAAGCCGTCAGATGGCAGCATTGTTGTATTGTGTCTTAATGTATATATATATATATATATATATATATAATTTCAATAATTAATTAATTTACAAAAACAAAAGCAATAATTTTTTTTGTAGTTGATGCCGGTAGAGCAAGCAATTATCTATAAAATGATATAAAATTTATATGGAGCAACTGTGAGGTTTTTTCTAAAAAAGGAGGCAAACATCTTAACCATCACGTATTAATATATATAATGATAAAAACCCCACACCACCACGATATCCATATCCTAAACTGAAAATCCGTCTACCAATATAAAAATAATCAAGGGTTTAAGGGAGTCATCCGGAGGGTGCCGTTATACTTTTAAAAGCACCCTCTCTGTACTCCCATCGTTGTACAATTGCGGACAGAAGTCCTAAATGCGTTTGTGACTGTACTTACGAAAATTATATCATAATATCGTCTTTTATATTTAACTAGCTTTTGCCCGCGACTTCGCTCGCGTAGGGGTGTAAATTATCAAAATCCTTTCTTAGGGGATGCCTACGTCATAGTAGCTTTATGCATGCAAAGTCTCAGCCCGATTGGTTTAAAATTGGCAAAGTTTCATTCAAACTTTCATCCCCTATTTTATCCTCTTGGGGGTAGAATTGATCAAAATCCTTTCTTAGCAGATGCCTACGTCATAACATCTACCTGCATGCCAAATTTCAACCCGATCCGTCCAGTGGTTTGGGCTGTGCGTTGATAGATCACTATGTCAGTCAGTCAGTCACCTTTGAGTTATATATATTTAGATAAAGATAATCAAAATAGTTAATTTCTTTCTTATAAAACATTGATTTATGTAATTTTTTGGCTGACTACTTTTGGCGCTTACTCGCACTAATGCAAACTTGAGCTTACGCCTCGAGGACTGTACGTAGCTTGTAGAATGGGAGCTGGTATACCAGTTTGTTTGCTATGGACCACTTTAGTTGCAAAACGATCGTGTGACTGAGACGCCATTGACAACTAAAGTTGTCTAAATTGTACTATTTTTACTAGGTTTGGCGTCGGGGGTAAAGTAATGTAAACAAGCATTGGCGTGTGAAAGAATAATATAAGTAGTCTAGTTTTATTTAACAAAGAATTTAAAAAATTACGACACTAAAGGATGTATGTCCGGTCATTTTATGATTAAACGGGCGAGGTACAGTCAGGCTTCAAAAATGGAGACTCCATTTTTGATGCCTGACTGTACGTATTTGCTTATATGCAGTTAAAAAAAAACAGTTTGCGATGCATTTCTGAGGTTTAAGTCTCAAGCAGTAAATTAATACAAAACTACTTATGCAAATCATCAGCAAAAGAAGAACTAGGTACATATTCACACAAAGTAATAAGCAAACCCTCTTTTGCATACTTCGTATTACTAAGAAAAAAGATAAAAAAGTCGGATATATCCCAGAACCCATATGCGCTTACCCCCCTCCCCACTTTCAATGCGAGCGTCGGATGGTAATTGCCTAGAAAGACCTATTTCCATCCCCCTACTCAGTGGTGGTCGTGGGGCATAGTGACAGCACCGGGCGCTATCAAAGGGGGGCGAAATCATTCGAAAAGTGACACTGACTCGTTTTTGATCGAAGTCTTTAACAGAGTAGATACGTCAAGCTTGTTTTAGCGACAATAACCGGCGTTTCACGTATTTATACTGCTAGTATGGATGTTTGTTCCACTTTCACGCCAAATCTTCCGAACTGATTTAAATTAAATTTGACATGTAGATACCTGGATTACATACAAATGATTGATGGATTACATAGGGTACTTTTACGTAATACATATATGAAAATCTCAGTAAAATGGAAAAAAATAAAGGAATTGAATTGAATCTGCGTTTACTATTTAGGGAGCGCCGCTTTGAGATTTAGCCCCAATGCCACAATTTTGCTCGTGCCGCCACTGCCCCCACCACCCCAGGGGGTGCTCTGGTCTAGATTCTAGATGTTATTCGAAACCTAATCTCGTTCCTATAGGATTATTGTCTGGAGCTTTTTAAAAAGGTTTCTTTGGTTAGATTATTTTATAGTGTTCTTTGCAATGCATTATATTCATCTCATAATTTTAATACAATACTATTTTGTGATTGTTTCATTCTGGTCTGAGAGTAAAGAATGGACTTTGACTTAAGCAATTGGACATCAAGTAACTTTTAAATAAAGCTAAATGCGCTTGTTTGCATTTTTGGATGTAATTCCGGAGTATCACAGATTTTAAACACTTAACAACTGTTATTAATTATTATGTACAGTCAGTCTTCAAAAATTGCGTCATAATTTCTCATACTAGTTGTATGAAAAATTATGACTCCATTTTTGAAGCGTACCGTACTTACGTGTACGTACTAGAGTAGACGCCACATATCATAGTTTTGTCCCTCTCACTGTTCACCTCACATATTAGTCGATTTTTCGCGACTAATGTGAGGTGATCAGTGATAAGTACCTAGTTTTTTTTTTTAATTTACGCGCCTAGAAAACACTTAAAACTGGGTAAAAACGGGACCCTATTATTAGGACTTCGCTGTCCGTCTGTCTGTCACCAGGTATCATGAACCGTGAGAGCTAGACAGTTGAAATTTTCACAGATAATATATTTCTGTTGCGGTTTAACAACAAATACTAAAAACAGAATAAAATAAATATCAAAGTTAAGGGGCTACCTGAATTTTCCGGGGTCCAGTGCTGCCCTCATTTGAAATAAATCATTTGATAGGAAACGGAGACATCAATTAAAAATTTTGTCTTGACCAGGCTCTAGATAACCCTTCAAACTATTTTATAAACTATTGTTTACAATTTAAAGTGAGAACGTGAAGCTTTTCTACACACATACGCCAAAAGTGGCCGTTTTTCGTAATTTTAGGGTAGGTAATAAAATTGTAGGGTTATCTAGAGCCTGGTTAAGAAAAAAATTTAAATTGTATCTCCGTTTACTTTTAAATTATTAAATTCAAATGTTTTTTTTGGTGTCCCATACCTTTAGTGGCCAAAGCCCCCCCCCCCTTAGGTTGATAATTTCAAACCGATGGTTGAATGATAACCATGGGGTAGGTATAAACCATAAACATTAAATCAGTGAATCCTAAATTAACAACTAAATAAATGCATGCGCTCGCAAATAATTTATGCACTTATAAACGCAACATTGCCCTTTTATCGTTGCAATTGAAATGGATTAACCCCATCGCAACCCCATAACCAATAACCCTCAAGCGAGCGTCCAATTTCACACCAAGTGTTGCCAAAAACGAAAATATTAAATCCAATTTACAACTTACCGACATAACCCCTCGATTATCCGACAAAAAAGGAATTATGATTATTATAGTAATAGCCTCTTCAAGCTATTGTGTTTCGCTAATCGGCATCGTTATACACAGTGAGCCACCCCGCTTGTTTGCGCAGACAAAAAAAATATGAATATGATTTTATGGCAGGTTAAATCTATTATAAGTGGGGATTAAGTTATGAGTAATATTTCTGTTTGTGAGGGGCATTTAACGAGCTATTTGACGCCTTTTGCCATAGCGTGCGGTTGCTAAGCGGTAACCTGTAATTATCCGAGTTGAATGCTGTTTGTTTTCTTGATTCCAAGATTATAATGGCTTTGATGGCATGCCATTTGGAAGGTTCTACTGATTTAAAGGAGGTTTTGTTTCGCATTTAATTACTTATAAATGACATAATTTTTGTTTTCTACAGGATGTGAACATCGTGCCCACGAAATTAATTTCGGAAAACAAAAATAAAACATCTACATTAGATGGGTTATAATTTTCTTTTGCCATTTTCATTATTTTCCAGAGTAAGCCTGACCCTCAGATATTATTTTACCCTGTGTATGAATATAAGAGATTTGTTTTTGTTGAGGAATCCAAAAGATAGAAAATAATCTCGAATAAATCTGACAGTTAAGAGTTAGACTTAGTTTTTGGCATTTACATATTTTTTTACTATAGTATGGCATTTTTTGGCATTTCCGGCGTTTGGCAAATCTTTAATAAGATTATGTTGCGTTTTTGTGCTATATAAGGAAGCTATGCATTGCATTTTCATAACCTTTTATGGTGTTTTAAGAGAAACATTGATTCGATAAGAAGAACATTTGTCCTTACATTAAGCCCGCTATATTAATTTCCATCGAATACCAAATCAAAGGAGCAAATCCCAGAGGACCGTGCCCTAATGTCCACTCTGGGCAAAGCGGATTAAGTCCATGTTGTCATATCTGTGATTACCATAATACGATGACAGGATTCCCTTGTTTCTGTTTTTTGTCCATTTTTTTCACGCGTCGACACACCGTGTGGTCTTAGAATATTTTCTTGTTTGAATATTTAATTATGTTCCGTCCATAGAGGATTAAATTCTATTAATGCATATGATTATGTCGGTCAAAACTACATATTTACATTCTTTATTACTGAGTGCGTAACGTTTAATTAACACATATACTAGGCCTACTGGAAGAGTTCTCTTTTGAGATAAGTAGTGCTTTTTTACAACTTTTATTTTATGTATTGTCTGTAAACATTTTCCGTGGTCATGAAATGGTAAATCCTCATCCCGTATAACACACTAGATAGCCGTTTACTTTTTTTATTTAAAATCTAGACCTTATTAAGTTATTCAAATAAAAAAGAAAACTTATACTAAACTAGTTTCCTATTCCTAGTTAATTGAAATTATGCAGTTTTGAAGAAAACAAATTTAAGTATTTATTTATTTAAAACTTTATTGCACAGTTAAAAAAATGTACATGTGATCGACCTAATGTCATATGGCATTCTCTCCTGGTCAACCCTTAGACCAAGTATGTCGTTTGGGCGGTTTTTAAACTCTTTACAGCTTCTCATCCCAATTCTTCACTCATCTCGAAATTTGGTTCAGTCTTCCTCTTCTTTTCCATTTACATCCCAAATAATTACATTTCTTATTCCTGATTCATCTCCATAGTTTTTTAAAAATTCATATTCTTATTCATCCCAAACACTTTTTTTATTATTTACTTCCACTTCTTTGGTTCATTACTAAATTATTGAGTTAAAACAACACAATAGTTAACTTGAATGACTTTAGCATTCCACGCACATTGACTATTGATAAGCTGCCCGTTGCAACGCAAATATTTCCCTGCCATTACCCGCCGATTACCGTGTCCACTAAATACACAAATTACTGAACAAGCTAAAGAAAAATACACAGAAAATCATAACATTATAAAATACTAAAGTCTATTGAGCAGTTGGCTAAAGGGGAAAATTTCCCATAAAGCGCGATTTGACGTTAATATTTTAGGGTTGATTCGCAAATGATTGGGGTTTGCATTGATCAAGTATTCGAGTTAAGAAGGCCAGTTGCACAATTCTACTTGTATATTATAAATGCGAAGGTTATAGACGTTTGTTCGATTTCACGGCAAAATGGCAAAATAGATTGGAATTAAACATAAAGAATACTTTTTATCCCAGCAAAATGTTAGGTTCCCGTAGGATTGTCAAAAATTTTACTACTCGGGTAACGTCACAAGCATTAGCTAGTCAATAAAACGTGTCTTTAGTTTTTTTTGCAGGTAAAACTACATTATCCTAATTGATGTTGAAGTACTCACCTCATTTGTCGAATTCTATTCTAATTATTTAATGAAATTACCTGTCCCACGTTTTACACGACTTTTCCATCAACTCGTCCTATGTTTTTGCACCGTTCTAAAACTGCCGAGTCATCCTGCCTAACCATTCGCCTTCAACTCGTCAAATCTAAACCCGCAAAAATCGATTTGCCCATATTTGTTGTTAATTATAGACGGTTGAGAAGTCTTTCCGCTTCTGCTAGTTCGAATACGATTTAAGACCCCCTGGTCCAATTACTGAGTTCTGAACCCCCTACCCCCTCATTTTTAGATCGAGCCCGGTTTTAATGACCTCTCCAGATCCCGATGTTCATTTGTCGCGAGGGTTTTGCCTACGATTATGTCGCTTTTCCCTTTTTTGTCCGTGTAACGATCAGGGACGTCCTTCAGTCAAGTGATATGAGGTTGTACCTGCGGCTTTTGATTTGAATCTTGTTAGCTTTTAGTTTTTTTCTGACTGGATGTTTTTCGTTCTATATATGATTGAATTAAAGCATTTCTCTTTTTAACCGACTTCAAAAAAGGAGAAGATTCTATATTCGACTGTATTTTTTTTATCTTATACTTTAAAATATGTTTCAAAGAAGTCAAATCAGCTCCTTTTTTCTTAAGAGTCCCTTTTCTCTAGACAGAGTCAGACTTTCCTATACAAACATTGTCTAGCTTTTATTTTGAAACGGCATGTCAGATATTGCCGACATTATGTAATTTCAAAGGAATTGCATATATTAAGGCATGTAACTAGTTTTGAACTGTAAAAATATGAACTTAAAAGAGAATATAGAGTATCATATCACATTTGACCATCACTAGGGACAACTTCTACATCCTCATATTTTCTTTAAAGTTCATATTTGACTGTCTAAAACTAGTTATATGCCTAGATGTATGCTTTTTCTTTGTTAATAACAAAATAGTGCTGAAATCTCACATGTCATTTCAAAACAAAAGCTAGATTACTTTGTATGGAAAAGTTAAGGGTAGGATTCAGAATAACATTAAAAACAAATATAGGATTCAATTGACATACCGAATTGTGATGTCGTAGTTTCTTGAAGTCAAATAGCGCTATTAATATCGGCTGTGATCTGATCAATGACAAGTCACATTATTTTGTGACGTTTTAAATATAAAAATAATGCATATTTTTACTATGTTATACGGAAACATCAACTTTAATTACATTAGGAACTTAAATAAACTATGACTGAACTAAATATATCTATGAATATAAAACTAAACTAGATATAAGACCTATAAATAACATCAAAACGTCTTACCTATATACCGATGTGTGGGTTCATGCACACATGCAAGTATATTTTTTTAAAGCCAAATATGTATTCAATAAATCTAAAATATTGGTATTACTTTTATTGACGCTATAAAACTAAATAAAATATTCATCTGACTAAACACTCAAAAATAAAATGAAAATAAATCTATTTCTACATTCCTATTAAAAATAGTTCTAATTGTTAAAACTAGTCCACCCCATATTAAACTGTCCCCTTTGTACAAGGGTGTTTTTTGTATGAAATCCTGTAATTTCTCGAATTTGCTTGTGTGCGCTACGGCTCTTTTGTGCGAGCTTTTTAATCTACGTTAATGCATTGATTGTTGAAAGGATCAGATTGACTTTGATTTTGAGTTCTGATTATTAAAAAACACCACCAACCTAGCTTTTTTTGTATTTTTTACTTTTTTTTTAACCACCAGCCAAATGTTTAGAGCAAGTTCAGTCTATGATACTGAACGTCTTTCTATAAATTTTTTTATTAAAAATTTATAAAAAAATTTCGGCCTCCAAATACAAATTCCGTCTGGCTGGGCGCAGATTTGTATGGGAAGCCGATTTTTTTCGAGTTTGACTGGTGTTTAAAATGTCACCCTGTATGTAGGCATATTTATTTATTCAAAATCTTTTTTGGCCACAATGGTACAAAAGGTGAAATTAATGTTAATGCATTCTTTAAAAAAAATTCTGTAAAAAACTAGTCAACTTGTAGGAATACATGTTGACTAGTTTTTTTACAGATTTTTTTTATTTAATTGCTTATCCTACTATAGGTAAACTATGTAGGTTACAATAAATCGTTGATTTTAAACTAGAACCTGAAAATAATAATAACTTAAATTATGTCAGCATAAGGTAAAAACTAGAAAACTGTCACCTCAAATAAGATTAGCAGAAAGTTTTTAGTCCAACTATACAAGTAGGCTAGTAAAAAAGTGAACAACGCTTATGTCAGATTTTACAAGCTACAAAAAGGGATAGGCCACCATGTAGTGATCATTTCCTCCACTGGAAAGGAAAAGCTTCAAATAAAAGTGTCTCTATATAGCAAGCACTATCCAAGCTCAGCCGTCAGTACTTTCAATTTCAATTAAGCTAAGAAAATTTCTGAAGATTTAACTTATCCTCAAAACAGTGGGTTGCTTAAAACGTAGCAAGCAAATAGTGCCATCAAAAAATAATTAGTAATACAACTATCCAAACAAATTCGCTCTTTTGCTAAACAACGCTCAGCAAACATATCCATGATGAGCTAAGCTCAAACAGTGATCTTCATGTTCAAATATACATTGTGAACTGTCCGTACCACTACTTCCCAGGGCTTGCAAACTTAATTTCGATACAAAACATGCGAAAATATCCTCTAAAGTCAACAAAATAGGGTAGGTGCTCTCGTTAATGCCATCGGTTGCATTAGTCGAATTTTTTAAAGCGACATTTTAGAACGCGACTGCACGACATGTGTCATCACATCATGTCAATGCAGGGATTATGATAACCATCGTACGGATGCCATCTAGCTTGGGGAATCACCCTTTGCGATCTCAAACTTACATCTGATATAAAACGCCACAAATCTTCGGCCGAGCTTACGCCATTTTTAACTTTAAATGTATCGGAATAGAGATGATAATTATGGGATTTGATTTTGAAAAGTGAATGGGGGTGGACCTGAAAAGACAATTTAACCCTAAAAATGGTGCATGGACATTAATCCGCATGTAATATCGCAAATTTGTCGTCGGTCTGTGCGCACAGAGGCCCATCTGTCGAATATTCTCAATTCGATTTGCTGCTATTAGATGTGGGACAATGGTGAGTGGAGTACCACTTGATTGGTTACGCAAAGACAAAATGATGTGGGTTATAGTGCATTGTTATAACATATGGGATATTTTGATTTATGCTGAATTGCTGACATGACATAAAGGAGAACTTCCTTAATGTTAAGAGGTATCTGAATCAAATGCTTTTGGAAACATTTGCTAAGAAACAATCTTTTAAACTGGACCTCCATAATTTTACAAGTATAATGAAACAGGAATAAAAATACGGCCACATTATGTTCTGCCAAAAAAATGACAGACACTTAAAACATATTAGAAAGACAAAGATTTAAATAAAACCCTTTAAAATTTATAAAATTATTAGAAAATTAACGTGCTTTATAAAATACTATAAAGTGAAAATTATATAGTATTTAAATATGAAAATCTGCTTGATATATCATAGATATAATTCCTAATCGACAGTGTACAAAAAGCTCACTCAACTAAAATTATATAACAGTTTATCAACCCTTGTCCATTCAAACACCCCAAATATGAAACGGTTAATAAAATCCACGTAACATGCGAGCAAATTGCCCTTTTTGACATCTTATTCAAAGCGATTCATGTGTCAGTTGCAGGGGTAGTTCGATGCGCGTAATAAAAATGTATTTCGCTTTCCTGGTCGCGTGTCTTCAGGTGACGACTATTGGTGCGTGTACCTTAAACATTTTTGCGAGTGGCAGCTAACGATGTCGCTTTTTATTTAGTTGTATCTGTTGGTGATGATTATTGGTGCGTGTACCTTTATTACCCGACTGCGCCAGAAGGAGGTTTGTTTTTCGAGAGTATGTATGTATGTATGTATAATTGTTTGGCACTCTCTGTAACCTTAACGGCTCGATAGGTGCTGTTAGATTTGTATTTACTGTAAGAGTAACACTGGTTATATCAAAATAAATTAAAAAACGAAATGGCGGATTTTTGGCGCCAAATTCTAATGTTTGGCACGCTATGCAGCCTGTACGGCTAAATGGATTTAGGCTTGAGAGGTTTCATTAGATTCGTCGTAATTCTGAGAGTGACACTGGGTATATAAAAAGGCAGTCGTTTTTTTTACTTTATAATGACTTGTTTTGAAGTAGTCTTTTGCGACTTAAATACAAAGGATTGTTCCAAATGATAGGTTCGGTCCACATATGACGTTAATACTTTTTTTTTATTTTTCTTGTGTGTAAGTAAGAATTTAAATGGCCAATACCGGTCATTCAAGCTGCTCTCAAAAGTGCAGATTTGCGCTTTAAAAATTTTATCGTCACTTTCTGTTGTCTTTTTCAATTTTGATGACCACAAACTTGCGTTCGTAAAACCAATCTTGTACAAGAACTGGTTTTCTTAATTTATGTTTGGTTAATATAACTTTGTTCCTGAATTCCCGAGTGCTTAAATCCATTATTAAAAACAATAAGTTTCGTTGAGAAAGTCTTTTTTTCAGAATTTTCCACCGCAATATGTTTCAAGATCACAATCCACATGTTGTTTAATTTGGAATGATTTGGGGTTAAGAAGACTTATGTATAGTGTTTAACTACGTGTATTCTGCCATCAACGGTACAAGCGGAAGGGGCAAATTTTGTCCACAGATAATGAAACTTAGACAGAACAGATAAAAAAAAATTAAAACATAAACTAAAATGTTGGAGTTGCCAACAATGTAAGAACAATGTAAAAATCAATTAAAAACAAAATTACTTATCAATGCCACGGCACCATGTTTCTTAATAAATTTTATAACTTAACGTAAGTAATATTAAATCCATATCTTAAATAGTGTATGGTTTTTTGATAAATTTTTAAGCACTCACAATTATCTGCCGGCCATCTCCATAAATCCTGTCTCATTAGGGTCGATTCGCACACGCCCATCGCTCCCGTCCGTGGCACGCGACTTCGTGCGGTGCGTATGATATGCGAAATCGTCTGGCTGTGAAAAGTGAGTTAAAAGGGGCATTTTGTATGAAAATTAAAAAAGAAACCCTTTCGTCGGATTTATTTGATAATATATTTTCTTACTAAAATCATCATCGCTCGTATGTATTTACCCGGTTGCATCCACAGCAGTAACGCTTCAGAGCCCAGGGTCCGCTACCTAACCAAGGAGATTTTACTGGTTTTTACACAGACCGACTGCCTTCTGACCTCCGCAACCCAAAGTGTAAACAACCAATTTCCTTACTGAAATGTTTGTCGGATAAATCCGACGTTCGCGGTAAAAGTGTTAACACAAAACCAAAAACATTTATCGTTTATTAAAGAAGGTTGATAATTTTTTTTTCCGTTCCCGGGTGCTTGCTAGTTTGCTTGGAGCCTGGTTCCCGTTTCCCAAATTACTTCTCCTACATGATATGCAAAATTACCCAATGATGCATAAAACCTTGCGAGCGTTGGAACTGGGTCCCGTTTTCGGATTTTTTTCAGACATGCATGTGCTGAAAACCATGCGAAGTGGAAAAGGAAAAGAGAGAAATTGTAACAATTTTGCTGTAGTTTACAACCAGCCGCCACCCGACGTCGACCTTACATAAGAATACAATTGTTTTACGAGATGTCACTTTTTTCTTTTTTCATTCTTAACTAGTAACACACTCGATAATAATGAAAATGAGTTTTTTGACTAAACGCATCTGAAGTAGCTCGATGACTTTTCATTTAGTAACAATAGTGTTGGAGTTACGTTATACGTTATTACATTGTAAGGTCCTATTCTTCTAAACATCAGAATTTCTGGTAAAAAACTAGCCAAATGTTAGGATCCTTAAAAATAAAATTCAATAGTCTCTAAAGAACTTGGCGGCCATTTAGATCTCAATTCTTTTGTTGGATTTTGAACTTGGCTCCCATTTTCACATTTATGTTTTTGGTGGGATTTATATTTCCTGTTGTTTACGGCGCAATAAAGAGTATTTGTATTGTATTGTATTGTACTTCTTGCGTATCTCTTTTGGAGTAACCATAACTTTTCTCACGAAGTGTCCTTCCCTGGAAGCAAGTGGTTATAGCTGAAAATTACCGTACATAAGTACAAAGTCAGGTACAAGTCGCGCCTAGCCAAACCTTTAACTATATCACTTTAACTACTAGCACACAAATCCTAAAAACTTAAAACATACAACGCCGCCAAACAAATCTACTATCAAGATCAACCTCCCTCCGTTCGATATAAGGCGCGGCGCACACTAATCCTAGACACAGTGACATCCTCCCGGCCAAAAGTGTCGCTCGCTGCGGGAATATTAAACACTTCCGTCTAGATATGACGTCATTGGTTAGGTCGGGTGCTGGTCGGCGACTTTATGAATTTCAATAATAATTTAATTTCATTCATTGTGGCGTATTTCTTGTTTTTATAACGTTGAGATCTTGCGTAGTGGGTGTGGGATATTTTTGGCAGGCCAGACTTAGATTGGCGGATCCTTTCGCCACGAAATGGCTTTTGACTATTCTAGTTTTGGACGACGTATCATTTCTCCATCCCACCTGATTTTTTGAATTATACTCAGATAAATTATAGTAGATAAGGCCTTAGGCTTCAAATCCTCCATTGCCCTTTTATTTGCATGTAAAGTTAAATAAATAAATTCCCAAGATAAAAAAGCGTCTTTGTTTTACTTATTTAATTATAGAATTTGTACAACTAACTTTTTATCTAACGTAGCAGTACCCTATTAGTAAAACCACATTTTATAATTTTCTGCCAGACTCACAAGAATATACATTACTTTTCTAAGAAGCAGTAATTCTTGGAAAGTACAATGCACGAGGTTAATTAACCTCATGTATACTAGACCTTAAAATCAGCAAGTGCGACCGCGTCTGCAGACACTTTGTCGCCGACGATTTGAATGACAATAAACTTCCGAAGGTCTGTTATAGCTAGATAGACCAGACCTAGCTGTCTAGTTTTTTATGCAAGGCTAATGACCAGAGATCGGAATCACGGGTGCTATTGCTATCAAAAGTATGGATATGACTATATCATCTATAAATAAAACAATCATAATTATGTGATTTCAGGATATATTTTAATCGAAAAAAATAGACTTATCCTGTAATCACATAATTATGATTGTTTTATTTATAGATGATATAGTCATATCCATACTTTTGATAGCAATAGCACCCGTGATTCCGATCTCTGCTAATAACCTAACGAATTTCCGCTTCGTACAAGCAAAGAAATTAAATTCGATAAGTGACGGTTTATGTACATGATACAATTTGTATAGTACCTACAATAGGCGGACTTAATGCTAAAAACATTATTTAACAGCCAAGTTGTTAGAGAAATTGAGGTGCGTGTAAAATAATGGGATTTACTTTTGCGTAAACATTAAAAAGGCTCTTTATTATTAAACAATATTTTTGTCAGTAGTGAGTACACAGAAAAAAAAACGATACAGGTGTATATTTTCGAATTTTCTGCCTCCTAGCCTTCTACTTATTACTTATCTTCTTCTTCATAGCGTGTCGATGTTTATATAAAATATTTCTTTGAGCTCAGTAATGACTAATGAGCGACCTGTATTGATTACTATTGGTATGAAAAGACTTCAATATACAACGTGGAAGGGACATACCTGTAATAAATCAAACCACAGGCTATACTATATCCCCATATTATAATGCAATCAAAATAACAGCCAATAAACCAAAAAAAAATCGACTCCCATACAGATTGCCCGAGCGGCTGCACACTTTTCTATGGAAAGGGCGAAATATTTTTTTTGTGTTTTAGTTGTTATTTTGATTTCATTATACTATAGTGATCTAGTATAGCCCGTGGTTTGATTTACTACGGGTATGTCCCTTTCACCTTGTATATATTTTAATAGAAAAATCGGTTAAACCAGTTTCTAGCTTAAAATTGAACGAATTTAAGTATTTTTTAATAGCGTTGCGTAGTGGAACTAGATTATGGTCAAGTCAACCGATGAAATATTTAATTACATTGTTACTTTAAATATTAATTAATTGGTAAGTATACGTTTGTATCAACAATTATTGATGTCATAACACAATGTAACATATTGCATCATATTTCAACCCTGGTGATCATAATTCATAATATAGTATTATTAACGACCATTATCCTAACGCCAGTACTGACCTATGATTAACTACATTCATCATTAGTACTTTGTAAGAAAATATTGCGCAAATGTCTCTTGTTAGTGTAGTTTTTACCTCGTTTGCTAAATGGCAGGTAGTGTCAATAAAGATAGGTAGTATGAATATAACCTTAAGAATATCATTTTCACTTCAATATGTTTCATGAATTTATGTATCTACTTATATTTTCTATTTTTCGAATCACAAGTTGTAAATAATTAACATTAACAATAATTAACAATTCATTCGGTGATATGAAAACTTTTCAGGATAACGCATTTCTAAAAATTGTTTTAAGAATTTATTAATCATAATATCATTTGATACAAAGTAAAAAAAAAAAACTAAAAAGAGTATTGGTATAAAAAAGAGATATTTTTCGTGTCGGCTGAAATTTTAAAAGTATTTAAACTTTCACTTTTCATTATAGTGCCCTAGCGTACACCTCGGGAAAAAAGAAAGATTTATTTTGCCAAAAACACTGGCTGAAATTGTAAAAGTATTTCGAACTTATTTAAACTTTAACATTTTATTGTACAGTGAGCTACAGCCCTAACGTACACCTCACCTCTCAAGTTCATTTTTCTTTAACGTTCCAACTCGCGCGCTAAAAGCTACCGCCGCGACTGTTCATACAATATTCAGGAACGTCTGCTTTTAAATCTAGGTTTTGGAGGAGGCTTATGACGTCACGTCTTATCGAATGTGGGGAAGTGGGCTAGTGAATATTTGGGTTTGTATTTCGATGTATAAAATTGGTGTATTAAACAAAATAAAACTTTGCTTTGCTTACAAATGAAACCTTTCTATGGGAATTTTTTTTCAGATATTTTTAAACTATATCATTCACACACAAAATTCTTTAGTTGTGATGGTGAGCGAGAAGGTAAAAAAAAAGATCAAAATAATGATGGGTTGCTA
This sequence comes from Acrobasis suavella, assembly GCA_943193695.1. NCBI lineage: Eukaryota > Metazoa > Arthropoda > Insecta > Lepidoptera > Pyralidae > Acrobasis > Acrobasis suavella. The sequence continues at coordinate 8,787,296 of OW971952.1, read as the reverse complement.
GCCGCATTGCCTACTTACACTTATTTACATCATCATAACACAATAGGGGATATGCACATATTTTTTTTTAATTTGCTTAACAAAATCCTTATCAACCACAGTAAACAAATACGAAAGAATTAATAAAATATCTTAATCAGCGACGAACATATTGTGATACTTTGAAGTTTCAGTTAGAAAGAGAAGTCCGATATGGACTGGTGACGTCAAAGTCCATATCATCTATACATTTTCCATAGAAAATAGCGTTTTTGCGAGTGAGGTAGACATATTTTCTTAAAATCGTTATAGCTCGTTCGTTTGTCAACCAATTTTTATTCTGTTTTCAGTGTTAGTACTTTACTTTTGAATATTTGTGGACAAACTGGTTAGATAACACCATTTTTTTCATGCATATTCCCTATTAGTATTTTTGCCCATTTCTTAAGGTAGCTTGAATATCTGGCACCAATAACAACTACCACACACTACACTTACTGTCGAGCCTACTGACGCTATCTATTTTATTTCCAAGTCACTGTTATGCAAATTCGAACACGCCTCAAGTCGTATCATTCGCTTGAAAACAATTTAATAAACTAACGGTTTGATGCGATAAATAATCATAATTAATATTTATGAAGCTGCCATATTGCGTATCGCAGTAGCCGACTCCGCCTTAAGCTTGGGTTCTAATTGGTCGAGTGATTGGTCGAGTGCTTGATGGTTGGAAAGCGATTAAATACTTTTTATTCCATGCTGGTCTGGAAGAAAGGAGAAAACATAAAATGTACCTTAGATGTGGGTCCTTAGCTTCCCGCGCAGATCGTAAAAGCCGATCGTAAGAACAGGTTAAACTTCGTTTAAAGGCAAAATAGAGCTAGGACCCACTATTTTTATTAATTTTCCCCTTTCCGCCCACCATCACGCTATAAGTGGCTTTGGGTTACTGCAGCCCTGAGTTCTGTCCCCCAGCCCCAATGTATTAAAGCTTAGGCATATTAAACAAACTTGGTCATAGTCCGTATTTAGTATGGATATGTTCATTCCTTATTTTAGTTGGAATACTCTTAAATTTTAAGTGCTATTCACTGAATGTAAAAATGATGAGTTTCTTGATATCATTAGAGTCAGATATCAAGAGTGATGTTACTTTGTATGTATTTTTATTAGTGAGTGTGAGAATTGGTCAGGGTGCGAGTGACTTGAGTTCAACGTTTAAAATTTAGCCCAGATGTTAGCGTTAAATAACTCGTCAATCGACTCATTCGTTATACTCGCCTATTCTGAATCTTAAACTAGCTTAACGAACAATACTCTTAAATTATCTACCAATTGAACAAATATAGCTCTTATTCCTGATTCAATAAAGTATTATCAGAGATCTTGAACCAATGGTGGTTTTCATTCGTAATTGTCTGTGTTCAACCAAGCATTTTTTTGCAGTAACAAGGTAGGTAAAAATAAAAAGGTTTTATTTCAATGTCTACATACTTAATTTTGAAATGGGAGTAAGTCTCTAAAAAACTACACCACCGATTTCGATAAAATTTTACCACCTAAAAGTATGCCCTTTAAAACAAAAAAAGAATTTTCTAAATTGGTCCAGGCGTCTTCAAGTAATCTGTGAACATATATCTAAAAAAAAATTTAAAGATTCCGACGAATTGATAACCTCCTTTTTTTAGGGTTCCGTTGTAAACAAGGAACCCCTATAGTTTCGCCATGTCTGTCTGTCCTTCCGTCCGCGGTTTTACTCAGAGACTTTATATAGTCTCTGATTTTATACTTATCTGTAATTTGGTGTAGGTACTCGTATGTATATATATAAATATGCTTAAAAAGACGTAAAATAAAATATTCAGATTTTTTTTTGCCATTTAGGTCCCATAGTTGGGCAAGAGCCTCCCCTCTTTGTTTCCAATTATTTCTATCCTTAGCTGTTACACTCCATAATATTATTATTGTTCTGATTTTAATATTCATAATTGTTTTATTCTAGTTAAAATGAATAAATAATAATGATTGTTTATTATGTGTTGGGCCTTAGTTAAAACTGTGTGGTGTCAAAAAAAGAAAAACTAAATCAACAAAACTCCACTCATGTCTCATATTCAAAAGCATTAACTCTAGCAAAATGCAAGCGCCTTATCAACGAGCTTTTCGAAGCTTACAGCTTGGGAACAAAAAACAAGATTTAAAGATAATGTCTATGGTTTTAAGAATTTTTTGTATGAGGCTTACTGTGTTTTCTGATAGTAGGGTGACCTTATTTTAGTGATTACGAAGTGGGATTTTCTCTGGTTATCCAATTGAAAGTCTTTGGGCATTTTGGTAGTTTTAGTCTAGCTTTATCCAGGCGTTTTTTTTTTTAGTAATACCGAGAATATTTTTGAATAATACAGGAATTATACATTTTGAAGCAGTTTGCTTTATTCCTAAACTTTAGACACGTGTTTATTCGTAATTATTAATATTTATAATACATTAAATTTAACGAAACTTGAATAATATATGTATTTAAAAAATAACTATGTTCCATTATTTTATTAATTACCTATGAAAAAGAAATTATCGTGATTTACATTTTTTAAATTACGTCGTAAATATTTCTGATGTATTATTAGTACAACAAATGAAATATTGTTTTACGATAATAGTAGATTTTTTCCCCTAAGTAATCTGAACGAGCTTTGCTACCTTTTATCGGCCCATCAGAAAGTTTCGTGACTAAGCAACTTGACTGACTGATAGTACCAAATGGGCACAGTCTTGTGTATTTTAAAAGATGATGTGGGTCCGTGATTGTGGAATGTGATTCTTTTGTTAATATTATTTTAATGAGATACTTTTCTAAACATTAAATTTTGTCTTTTTCGTACGATGAAATAAAAATAAATTGTGTTTGCGATAAAACCAAAAAACGTACCAAATTGTTTGTACAGTACTTTTTACTACTTATAGTAAAAAGTATATAAAATACCACACCTTGACTAATCTGGGAATACAGAGGGGTAAAGATCGCATGACCTGAAATTGAGTACCATGTATACAATATGTAACAAAAACCCTGTCCGATCCTTGTAGGAGCAACTCAGACCGTCAATATGAACAACATTTCCTACGGGACCAATGCTTGAAACTGGAAGAAAAAATAGACATTTTCATACAAATACCCGGGCCGGTCGAACACTTTTGTATGAAAATATGGTAATTTTTTTCGAGTTTTAAGCATTGGTCCCATAGGTAAAGTTGTTCATATTGACGGTCTGAGTTGCTCCTACAAGGATCGGACGGGGTTTTTGTTACATATTGTATAATAACATGAGGATATCTTTGTGCGACACTTTAATTTGTTTTACTGTAATACCACTTTTTTTTTACTGTAACACAATTTTTTTACGGAATGAAAAGTTGTGTTCAGTTCGGACACTTCATACCGTCTAGTAAATTAATTATTAAAATTATTATCAATTATTCAAACAATTTGTACTCGCATTAACTTTTTACTGTATAATGATGGCACGTCATTTTATCACCGAAGACGCGCGTGACGGATGTGTTCTAAAACGGTCCAGCGGGATGCCAGACGGAAATAGAGCCCGAACTTAATGGTACATGCCGTGTTAATGAACGATTAGTTTAATCAGGAACTTTCCATTCACTGAGCAATATATACTTGTGATCTTATACCAGGGCGACCGAGCTTCGCTCCATGAAAGACGCGAAGAAAAAGTGTTTGTACTTATTAAAATAAAACCTAGCTAAATTGCTGTTTCACCCCCAAAACAGCCTACATACGTGGGGCGCACTATAAGTTTCCGGAATGAATATGAAAAAATACTATTAAAGGTACAAAATTAATTTATTGTTTTTCAAAATAATCTCCCTTGGCGTCTATGCACTTTTTCATTCGATGAAACCAGTTTTGAAAACTTTTGTGCCACTCCTCTGTGGTGACCTCTGAAACGTGTATTTTAATACTCCTTGACAGCCTCTTCTGGTGATGAAAATCGTTGACCGCGTAATTGGTTCTTAATTTTTGGGAACAGAAAAAAGTCACAAGGTGCCAGGTCGGGACTGTATGCAGGATGACTCATGAGTTCTACATTTTTCGCCTTCAAAAAGTCGTTTGTCTGTCTGGCCGTGTGAGAACTAGCATTGTCGTGGTGCAGGATGATACGGCGTTTACGGTTATTTTTACGGAGTTCGTCAATAACTTCCGGCAAACAAATGGTCGTGTACCAGTCACTATTCACTGTACGACGATTCTCTAAAGCAACAGTAGCCACGTGTCCAGTTTTATTAAAAAAAGAAGCAATCATCCGCTTAGATGCACTTTTCACGCGCGCCACTTTGGTTGGTTTCGGCTCATCTTGAAAGACCCATACGCTCGATTGCTGCTTTGTTTTGGGATCGTAGCAATAAATCCATGTTTCGTCACCTGTTACTATGTCCCACACCAAATTTGACGCACCTTCGTTGAATCTGGTAAGCATGGCACTGCACCAAGTAACGCGGTCCGTTTTTTGAGCCTCGGTCAAGTTGTGTGGGATCCACCGCGAGCACAGCTTTCTCACACTCAAATGTTTGTGTAGGATTAATTGTATTTGACTCATGCCTATTTCTAAGGATGCGCGAATTTCATGGTAGGTCACATGCCTGTCTGTTTCAATCATACGGCGCACAGAATCGATGTTTTTGTTGGTCACAGCGGTGGACGGCCGACCATCGCGAGATTCGTCACTGAGATTGATACGACCACGCTTGAATTCTGCAAACCAGCTATAAACAGTTGTCTTGCATGGTGCTTCATTGCCAAAAGCTGTTTCAAGCCGAGCGATGCTCTGTTGAGCTGTCAAATTACACTTAAAATCGTAGAAAATCATACTACGAAAATTTTCCCGAGTTAAATCCATGTTGATGCAGACACACAATTTTTTAAATGGCGCCACAAGGTAAAAACAAAAGACAGTCAGATGAAACAAACTGCATTCTACAGCCAAAGAGTTCTATTTTCAAATTTTGCAATAAATTTTTAAATATTGTTTATGTAAGTGGCCAGTTCCGGAAACTTATAGTGCGCCCTATGTACCAATTTTCATTAAAATCGTCGAAGCGGTTTCTGGGAGACTAATTATAAATAGTGGTATGTATTTTGCATTAACTTATGCAGAGAAAAAATTATGTAAAACAACATATTAATTTTTCTGTGGTTGTATGATGTTGCCGTAGCAACATTTTACCAATAAAATGATTAATTCATAAATTTCGAACGAGGATATTTGAGTTTTGTTAAACAAACATAGACATTTAGTAATCCTACTGATGTATACTAATTTGCACTGAATAAAATATTTTTCTTTCTTTCTTTCTTTCACTATCAAACAAGCAAACTCAACGATACTATATTTTATAATAAATACATATATAAATAAAAGTAAACTGAATGTTAAATTAAAGTTTTAAGCATACAATTAAAAATACATTTAATTTTGTTAAATACCAATGTTAAGTCACATACACGTTACACACACAATTTACAGCTGAATTCAATACCTATTATAATATATGTTTAAATTTAAGTGATTTAACTCTGCGTCCTGTTTTTTCATTAAGCCCCATATAATTGAGATCAATTGGGAACAATATATTAATAATTTGTATTTTCATTTCAGGTATGTATTCCCGCCACATTCAGATAAGTACATTAAGAATTTTGAAGGCGATGGCACCATATTTTTGGGTCAATTTGGGACGTTTAGCAAGTCTAACAGGATGTGTCTTTTTTTAAATGTCAAAATATTCTTTAAAATCTCCAGTTTCAAAGAAAATTTTGACATTTAAAAAAAAGTAAATTAGAACGGTGTACCGTAAGAAAAGTTATATTGTAGTATACTACAATATAACTTTTTTGTTAACTTTTTGTACGATTTGTATAACTTCTACATATTCTACATATTTTGTAGGATCGATCGGTGAAAAACTCGAACTTGCACCCGTTTAATATTTCGTTACAATAATTCACCTAAAATCGTTAATTCTATTTTAAATTGATCGAAACGCAATAGTACTTTGATTCTTATCTTTTACTATTACTTTCCTGAATGTAGTGTAGGTAACCTTGTAGTCATTGACATTTTTTTCGTGAACATTTGTCAAATGCTGACTAAAGTCCAAATAAGCCCAAATGCCCAACCCAGACAGGGTCAAGTGCGTCGCTTCATAAGTCATTCCACGTACAACCTACGTGACGTTTCTTCCACTAGTGGGCTCTCATAATCTGTAGACGTTATCAACACAAAATAAAAATCAGGAGAAGAAAGAGTCTAAAGAAAACTTAATCATTTATGTCCGACATTCTTAAAATCTGGCCAGCGTGGAGAGTGTAGGCCAAATCCTCTGGCTACTCTGGTTTAAGCTCTAGTAACACAGAGAGGATTGTGCTCCTGCAGTGGAAACTGAAAAAGGAAAGCCTTGATGATGATATCAAATTTAATAATACAGACTGACTTTTTACCCACCAGCCAAATTTTTGGAGCAAGTGTTGTCCATGATATTGAACTACTTTCCATGAAAAATGTTAATGAAAAACGAAAACAAAAATTCGGCTTCCCATACAAATCAGTGCTCAAACGAATTTTTTTATCGATTTTTAATAACTTTTATTATGGAAAGTAATTCCGTATCATGGACTGAACTTGCTCCAAAAATTTGGCTGGTGGGTAAAAAGTCACCCTGTATAGAGATTCTTAATTTTTTTTTTAATTTCCTCAGTTTCATGTGTCTTTGTAGTAAACGTTGGCAAAAAGCACATTGCAATAGGTGTCAAATGTCGTGTAGTACTTATATTATATCTGTACTTTTTATTGGTTGTATTATCAGCTGGAGTCGCAGTGGGCGGAGTGGTTTTCTTCAAATCTTGTTTAAGTTAACAAGTGTGTTCTTATTCCAAGAGTGATACTGATTTATCTAATGCGTGTTATTACTAGAGCGAAGCTTTGCTGATGATTGTTACATTTTAAAGAAAAAAATCAATATCATGATTTATTGTTCGAGTTGCAATATTATCTGTTCAAAATAAAAAGGAGCTTTGAAAGATTAAATATTGAAAAAATGGGCACATTGTGGCGAGATTTGGTTATATTAGGTACAGGTTCGTCTAAGAATTGATAAAACTATAATACTATTTTTAACATATCGCCAATATAATTTTACATATACTTATTAACATTTGAAAACCGTTCCTTACATAAAAGCGATTATATTACGCTCGAATATCGCATATTTATAAAACAAATTTGGTAACTCGACTTTCGTTTATATCTCCAGTAAAACACATCTCAATCCACTTACATGTGGCATTAAAAGACAGAGAAATAAAAATATGGGAACAGCAGGGGCAAAGGTTAACTGTATAAAGACATCAAAGAAAAACGCTGCTTTGAATAGATTAGAAACATGCAAATTACAAGATAATGTCGTAATATGAACGCCATGTTTTATTTACGAGGAAAAGAAGGGGTGGTTTTAATGGCTTACTTTTATTATCCTTGCTAACAATAAATCTTCACTTTTTCGCTATAGTTGCATTTTTGAAGAAGTTGTCTAAATAGTGGAGATGCACAAAAAAATTAAATGTGACATATCATTAGGTATTCTTAAGTTTTATAAACAATTTTAGATTAATAAAATTATTAATTCATTAGTTACCTAATACCTATTCAATCAAAATATTTATTTGTATGGAGGTTTCTCTGTCTATTTGGTAAAAAGTTGATTTTCAATTTATACCAGTATCATTAATCAATATTTCATTGCTATAATTTTAATAAATAAATATTGAACATGCGTAAACGATTTTTTCCTCTCGTATCTTGCTGCAACTTAAAAATAACTTTATCACTCTTCCAAAGAATAGTAACAGTTCAGATTAGAAATGCAATTCAATTTAAAAAGAAAAAACAGCCAGAGGCTTCGCGCTCTGTGCCCAGTGTTTAGTAAAAAAACAGGGAAAAATAGGCGCATTAGCATGTCAAAGGGCGCGATTGGCTGGACTGTCCCGAGACTCTTAGCCGGCGTGGACACCCTACTTTGTTATGCCATACGATATTCATAGCACTTTTGGAGGGAAATTACATTAAAAATGTCTCATTTCATTTACAAATTAGCTTAGGGTTTTGGAGTAATTTTATCGCTATTTTATTGTGACATCACTGACATATTTTTAATGTATAACAACCTTATTATAACAAGATAAAGACCAACAATATTAATGAATGGGATTGCTTATGAATACTTATGGTCAAGGGTGGAAATGAGCGTTTATGTGACCTCAATAAAATACTTACAAATACTATAATTTCTCAGGATCGTGGTGAATGGCAATCATTGAGATAGGCCTATTCCCAGCAGTGGGAGTTTGAAGGCTGCTAATGATGATCACTTATTTATCCCTAAAGGGGCAGACAGGGCCTGAGTTTGCAATACGCCACATTAAGGGTGATGGTGAAAATGAAAAAAGGGATTGAAAATAATCAAAGCCGCATTGCCTACTGTCATCATTCAGATTTGCGCCCATTCCTTCGATCGGCGTTTGCGATCTGTGCGGGAAAAGGAGCAGGTGGTACCTTACACGGTTTTTCTTTTATACCAGACCAGCGTGATAGATAATTAAAAAAACTCCTTTTACAAGCTTTTATTTACCTTGCCCTGTTTGTTGATGTTGTTTATTTAGCAAGTTAAATTTGAGCCACTTCCCGGTTTCCTATTAGTAAATGACAATGCAATATTATTGTGCCAAAAAGCTAATCTGATGATGGAGCTGGAAGGTGGCCATAGGAATCCTGAAATAAAACAGCGCAACCCCATCGAGTTTAGGCTTACTGCTTACTACATTTTTCTTGATACTTGTGCCTCACAATAAAGGCTAGTACCAAAGATAATATAATTACTAACGTAACAGATACCTAACGCCATAGAAACTATTGGAGGGGCTGTATGTAGGCAAAACTAGTAGGCGAAATTAGTACCAGCTGCTCTCACAGAGATGGCAGCACACACGACTAGCAAAACACTAACAAAGAAAGTGCTTTAAAATATTGATTGCGTTTCATATTTAATTAATTAGAACACTACTTTATTTAAATAGTAGTAATTAAAGATTTTGATGTTTTAATTAATACCTATAGCGCCATCTAGTGACCAGAGAAAAGAAATAATTATGTTTGTATTTTTTAAAGCGAATGGATGCTTGTATGAAAACAATGAAACTTTTTACAAAAAACTCATTGGTTTCCAACTTCAGGAGTGGTGTCATCTTAATTTGGTTATGGATTTAAGTTTGTTAAATACACACACTTAAAAAAAAATTCCGAATAGTAGTAATTACTCACTGTTTATCATGACGAGAAACAAAGCTAAGCGTCGGTTACCCAGCTTTCGCTTACAGACGCCGCGGCGACTTCAAAGGGATGGAACCGCAACCCCCACCCCGAGGCGAGGAGGGGGGTTGTTTGTACATTGCGGTGGCTGTGTATTTGGGTTGGGTTTGCGTACTGGTGACGATTCCTTATTAAAAAGTGTCCTATTTTGTGATTAACACTTTTGGGACACTTACAGTTGTAGATATTAATTAATTGTTTTTTGACATGATTTTATAAATCGATGAACGCCGGCTGCGCGCACGAAAAATTATCACGTTCCGCCTGTGCCGAGCGTGCAAGCGAGAGCGCGTAACGAGTGATAGAAAGGCACGATCGGCCTAAGCGTTCGGATTGTTACGCATCTATCATGACCAGAGACCGGATATTCCAGTGCATATTTACCTAAACTTCGAGGAAGCACGTTACATAGAGTGGTAATAGCACCATCTCTAAACTATAAAATAATAATATATAGTTTGGTAAAACTTATTGATTTGAAGAATATTATATCATTTAATTGGACACAATTTTAGTATGGAACTCTGGAAATGAAATAATATTCTTCAGTCAATTATTTGTACCTAATATTAAAAAATTTCTATAAAATCCATTAACAATTCATTATATTTTCAAATGCCGGTATTAAAAATTATTATATTTTAAAGGTGGTGTTAACACTCTATATTACGTACTTCCTCGAAGTTTAGGTAAATATTCACTAGAATATCCGATCTCTGATCATACCGTTATCACGTAATATTATAATTCGTAAACCGACCTTACAGACAGCCAATTTTTTTAACAGACCGGAAAAGAATAGTTTAAAAGTTCGACTTTGTTTTTTTATGTATGTTACGCGATACCTTAGCCAATTGTGAGCCGATTTTGATGACTCTTGAATAAATTCTGGTCTGGAAGAAAAGAAGAACGTAGAATACATCAGTTGCTTCTCTTTCCGCGCAGATCGTCAAAGCCGATCGAGGGATTGGACAAGAAGTAGCGACGTGGCAACCCATCGCTATTTTGATTCTCATTTTTTATCTTTACGCCCCCTTTTACGCTAACCGTGGCCTTTGGGCCCTAGGGACTGTCCACCCCGTTAGGTATAAACAATTAATAAATTCAAACGTCTTGGTAAAGATAAAATCGCCATAAAATTTATTCTTTAACCTTATGCTTATTCCATCAACGTCGTATCTTGCATATTAAAAGAAATCCCATCCCTGCATTGAAAATTCAAATACTCCAACGAGATTGTTTCGAAATTAAAGTGTGTGCGAGGGGGACGGAACATGTCTGAATAGATTCATCTCCCTCTTTCCGGCACGTGGCCATCTCTGGGTATGAATATTGATATCGTTCATTATGCCGTCTATGCAGCCCTTTAGCTGGGGTTTAAATAGACCCGTAAATTATTTGGTAATGATACGTTCTCAATTGATAAATAAAAAAAACAGGAAAATTTTTGATCTTATAAGGATTTTTTTAATTATTAAAAAGTACTATTTATGTCACTAGCATAGCACCGCCGTAGCTTCGCATTGGCATATGTGGAATGTATGTGTAAATAATAGATAAAACAGACTAATTTAACATTTTAAATGCACCTTTTATTAGGGTTCCGTACCCAAAAGGTAAAAACGAGACCGTATTACTCCGCTGTCCGTTTGTCCGTCTGTCTGTCTGTCTGTCACCAGGCTGTATCTCATGAACCGTGATAGCTAGACAGTTAAAGTATTTCAAAGATGATGTATTTCTGTTGCCGCTATAACAACAAATACTTAAACCAGAATAAAATAAATATTTAAGGTGACCCATACAACAAACGTGTTTTATATAGATAATTGTACGGAACTCTTCGTGCGCGAGTCCGACTCGCACTTGGCCGGTTTTATTTATCATAAGACTGATATCTCGATTATCTGATATTTTTTTAATAAAAAAGAAGACTTGAGGGAAACAGTCAATTTGTCTGTGAATAATAATGAATTGCTCCATTGTTCTCTTTTCTATAGACAATAAACAATATCAGATTTATATTGCTTTATTTTACTTAACTGTTGCTAGAAGGATATCGGTTTATTCCTTGTTTCAAGTTTTTAAATTTGTGTAGGAAAAATTATACAGATTCGAAACAATAAACGGTTTTATATATGGCACAAAACGGACACATTTTTTAAAATGTATATTAAATTTGCTACATTTCCGAAAATAGTTGATGTCTAATACCTTTTGACAATTAAAGTTCACTTTAATATGTTGATATAGTAGCAATGGAAATATAATACTGACTGCCTCCGTGGTCCAGTGGTCAAGGCGTTCGCCTTGTGACCCGGAGGTCATGGGTTCGATTCCCACTGGGAAGCATACTTTGTTAAAAGTTGTTTCCAGTCTGGATAGGATATTGCAGGCTTGAATCACCTGATTATCCGAAAAGAAAGATGATTCCGTGTTTCGGAAGGCACGTAAAACTGTGGGTCCCGAACGCCACCTAGCGTTTGATCATCAAACTATCCAAGGATTGGTTCCTGGTTTGCCCTTTGGGTTGCGGAGGTCAGACGGCAGTCGCTCTGTGTAAAAACCAGTAACCTCGTCAAATCTCCTTGGTTAGGTAGCGGACCCCGGGCTTTGAAGCGTTACTGCTGAGGATGCAACCGGGAATACGCTCGGATGATGATGAGTAGCAATGGAAATATTCAAAATATCATTTTTTTGCAATAGGATTATTAATAGTTATCGTAATGAAGTTCCATGCTATAAAGTATAACCTCCCTATTGAAAGAGTGTGGTAGTATTAAAAATATATATGAATAAAAATAATGAAATGACAAACTAAACCGTGAATAGCAGCCACAATTAGCAAAATATGTTGTAAGGCTTGTGTTCCACGTTGGGCGCCAACTAAATTTATGGTTACCGTTGTAATATCAATTTCTTAAGAGACATCACAGTGAAGATATTATCTATTATAGTGAAAAAATCTCAAAATATTTAAACAATGAAATGACAAACTAATCCGTGAATAGCAGCCACAATTAGCGAAATATATTCTATGGCACGCGTACCACGTTGGGCGCCAACTAAATTGGTGGTTACCGTAATTGGGCAGAGGAATTGTGGTAATCGCCTCGTTAATGAGGCGGTAATTAGGCTTTTTTATGGGAAAGCACGTTTTTTTGGGGACAGCGACTGATTTGAGGGACACCCTCGTGTTTAGAAAAGCTGAGGGACGTTGTGGAATATGGTGTAATTTTTTTTTTATTTATATTCAAGATCATATGGTCATGTAGACACATTTTTTTTTGCATTGTCGCTTTGAAAGTTTAGTTGTATAGTATGAGTATCAATAAAACAAAGTTACATTCTATATCCAAAGTAGGCTTTTGATTTGTACGTCTTCTAATACAATTAAAATTACATGAAATCAATTTGCACTCACCGAGTTCGAACCCACGAGGGGTGGATAGAGTGGACAGCACTCTTGTATTCTATTTAGTTAATTAATAAGACCAAATTCAAACAAATCCATCCATTTAATGATACTCTCAATGCTTGTGCAGGATACGATAGGGTTGCCACTCTTTTATTCAGGCCAACAGTCATGTACAGATATAAGTACCTAGTATATTTAGTAGTACCTAGTACCAAGTTAATTATAATACTGACAGTTTTATAAATAATTTTAATTTTTTTGATTGATTAAATTAGTCATAATAATGACAGTATTATAATTAATTTTAACAATTAAAAATTACTCCTAAAGTCCTCACAGGAATTTTGTTACAGTCAGTTTGATGATACTACAAAATTTTAATCTTACCATATGATTTAGTTAACTACACTAACCTCTTTATAAATTTATGTCAAAACATTTTCAAGTATTTCAATTGTTTGTTCTCATCTTCAGTTTTTTGAACCTGTCATCCCCGCCAGACTTCTCTCTACGCTTCAAGCTACATCAGATGTTTTAAGGCAACTCTAAAAACACACTTGACAAGAAGAACTTCTTCACACAACTTTTTTGTTCCTCAATAAAATTGATTTAAAACATATAATTCTATTTACAAAATTTGGTTTTACAAGTATCTCGTCCACCATCTTAAAAGGTTTCAACTCATAAAAAGTCACTTCACAAAACAAACAGAAATTATTAAAAATTCAGGTCACGCAGCCCTAGTGAAGTGGAGGGTCCAGGTTCGAGTCCATTGTCCCGTTCCCACTTGTTTTTTAATACTTACTGAGGGTAGTTTCTATTATTTTGTATTGTGCCCGCTGTTTTCGTTCGTTGACATGTACTTGGGGTTACTATGAGACCTATTGATGGGGTGGTCATGGGACATTTCTGGTTTATTAATAATTTGCCATGTTATTTGGGCATGTCAAGTGGTTGTCTATGAATGGTGCTCCCTTTGAGCTGGTATATTTATTATACTATTGACTTGACGTCTTCTTATCGTGTCGCTGGCTCAAACTTCAAATTTTGTTCTTCTAATACGTTGCCACTTTTACGCCTTCCTCCGAGGCAGAGTATAGGTCAAGCATGGTACAGCTGGTAAGGTAAGGTACAAAGGGCATGAGAGGAGGTGCTGCATAGTCTGGTCGTCGTGACCACCCTGACACTGTGCTCCTGCTTGGTCAATGTAGCGCCAGCGCGCCAGATTGTGCCTACTTGACAATAATATACGAGTATGTATGTAGATAGGTTATATCCAAAAATCTTCCATAGCATAAACATAAAGCTCGATGCATTAAGGGAAGTGAAACTTCGTATGGGGAATATTATTATGCCATACAAAAGTAGACTTTATAAAAAAGTCCTCTAAATTTACGAAGGCGAAGTCGCGGGCAAAAGCTGGTTTATAATAAATGTTAACTTTTATGAATACATATACCTATTTTTTTTACTTATGTTGACTTGATTTGGATAGGAGTTTTTTTTTGTTTGGACTATTGAGATATAGGTATGATAACAAGTATATTATTACAGTTCGCATTTGAATTAACCTGGGTCTAAAAATAACTTCAAATTTATGGAAAAAAAAAATATTGCTTTGCAAAGACTTTTTTATGTCGTCGTTAATCAACATTGTGATGGTTTGTTTCTAAATATTGAACAACATTCTGCTCTTAGCAAATTGTTACATCATAAATTCCAATATTTGTTCAAAAAATTAACAAAAAAGTATCAATTAAATCTTAACACCACACAATTAAGTCTCAATAACATCAATTAATTATAATAACCGAATTCCAACTGGACGTCACCAGACAATGAAATTAAATGTATTCCAATATTCATACGGTAACCGCAATTAAACCAATTGTATCATTCATTTTCCGTTTCAGACTTTCGTTATATTAGCTCGTGGAATTTGTAATTTGCATGCTGGAGAAAATATTTGATATCAATATAAATACTCGCTTTAATTAAAATAATAACAAATTCGTAATGAAAGAAAGAAAGAAAGAAAATATTTATTCGGCAAACAAAAATCTAATGCTAGTAGACTTATATGTAGTAAGGCGGCCAGCTCAGCTTTGTGCTGCGGTGTTAACCACAGCGCTGATTTTCAGCTTATAAAATAATAATAACATCGACAATGACATACTACATAGCACAGTACTCACATTACTCCTCGACTATTTAATTAAACTTGAAAAACATGAACAAAATAATAATGCATATAATTTTTCCTTGTGTTCATTTTGTAATCTTAGTTTTTACGCAACAGATGTGGTAAGCCAAGCTTAAAAAATGCAACCTGTACCTTTTATTATTAAAATTCAAAAGAAACAAATTATTATGTAAGTATTATAAGGAATATCCTACGAGAAATGAAAAGATTCTGAGGATAGACGTTCTGTTGGGAAATACAATGAATAAGTGAAATATGAGATTAAATATATATTCCGCTTTATCATACGTCCGCTGTGTTCGCGAGACAGGTTTCAAATAAGACACATTTTAATTAAAAGAGGAAGCCATGTTGCAACGTCCGCTGTCGCCATCTTGCGGCCGTTTGACAAATTGGTGTGGTGGAGTGACACACAATTTTCCATTGTTCGTTCGCTCGCAATGAAAAGTCGCGTTCCGTTTTTGAATATTTTTTGTTCATCTTTTTTGGAATATGTTACGCTCAAGTGTGGTTTTGTTTTCTTTTTCATGTGTTTCCAGCTATTAACTTTATTTACGCTAGTTTCCGCATAGTGGGTCAACGGAAAATGCGCCGCTATTTTTCGCTTAAAATTGGATTGTAATCCGATTGTGAATTTACACACCTGTGTTTATTAAAAACTGTTCCATTATGCGTAATATATTGTATCAGCTAGCTAAGTGCTTTTTAAACATTACTAACTATACTGGTGGTTAAACCAGATTTTAGTATAATTTTTATTTCACTCGTTTTTTTTTTATGTCTGCCGTATTCATGATCATGATAACCATTTTGATATCTAACTCTTTCCGGGACAAGACGTAGTTCAGTTGTTAGTTTTTTGTCTGAAACCTGTTAAGTGTCACGAAACCTGTTAAAAAATCCCGCGTAATCATAGTCTAAAACACAGTAGTAATAGACCAATTTCAGCAAGAACTTTGCGAAATATGTTACATTTAGTTTTTCTTTTGTCATAATTATTAAAATCAATGCAGCAGATTGGGTGGTCACTAAAGTATTTAAAGCGAAACACTAACAAATCGTTATTCAGACAGCGAGACGGTAGTACAGAATATCGAGAAACAGAACAATTTCAGAAGTCATAAACACACAGAAGAAAAACTAGTTGGAAGTAATTTCGATCTACCTGTTTGACGGGATGTTAAAGATGTTGAACTTTGACACAGAATTCATAAATGTATTCAAAATATATTTAGAACGAAATCTCCTATGGTCCCGCGCAATAAGCGTCCCCGTTCCCCGTTCTCGCACCTCTCCCCCGTTCGTGCCGAGTGGAGGTGGTTGAAGGCGATTGCAGCCGCCACGACAAGGCGCGAGCGGGGGAGAGGTGTGAGGACGGGAAACGGGGACGCATATTGCGCGAGACCTTATAGGAGATTCCGTCCTGTATGTAACTTGTGTTAAATCTATTCTCTCGTTATTGTGTGTCGAGACAGTAGGGCACAATTCTAACTAGTTAACGTTATACGGCGCGCCTCATTAAAGTCGCCGGGAGATCAAAGCAGGCCGAAATACGCTCTGTGTATATAGAGACAGATGGTTCACACAATGATATATTTTTGGATTGGGATGATCGAAATTTCAGATTGTGGGGGAAATGCAAATTTTGTTCAGGTACAGAATGTGAAATGTTTTTATTTATTAAAGAGACAGTCTTAAGACACGGGGAATTTTTATGTTTTTAAGTACTTTGACAAAGCAATTGGTTGGAATTAAAAAATCGTGAACTTATGTGTAATTTTAAATACTTTTTACATTGTAATGGCCATTTTTGGAGTGAGCTTTTATTGTTTGTTTGTTTTCCGTGGCCAACAGTAGTGACAGATGTTTCAAGCTGCTTAAAGGCATTTGACATAGGTAGATTGACGACTGCCATACACTGAATAACGCTGATGACAGCTTGTATCAATGGCTAAACCTGCCTTCTGAAACTTTGATTAAATTAACCTAAAAAAATTTACAAGCACAAATCTCAGCAAGTGTAAAAAATATGTTTGCACGATATATCTTGCATATTACATAAAAGACTTAAATAGTCTTGAGAACATAATAATAGCAGATAAGAAAAATGTACCAACAAGATACGTGAAAACTTCAGAAATCGCACAAAACACACGTTTCTTATCTGATTATGTTACATTATATCTGTAAGGCTACCTATAAATGTCCAAAACTGATAAAAATACGATATACACATGTATAGATGACGTGCACTGGAATTGTTATCGCTTATGACAAATTATATTTTTTATTTGTTCATGAACGTAGACAAAATTTCTGAAAGATCTAAATGTCCTGCTTGTATACCAAGTAATTTTTCACTTACATGTACAAAAATAAGCTATGATTCGTTCGAAAGCTTTGCAAAAAAGTACAAATTTATGTTATCTTTTGGTAATTTAATTGAAGTAATGTTTTTTTTTTCACTCATGTGAAGGTTTTAAGGTTCATCGTTCAACTTTTGCCATTCGTTCCAAAACTGACAATCAGAGAAATAATTACTCTTAGACTGGACAATGAGGAAGGCAGCTGTCATATACGTTGGTTCCTAACCTAATTAAATGTCACAACTAGAGGTGGGCTGGATTAAGTAAAAACGGTACCTGTTCCAACTAATACTAATACTTAAAAATACCTAATTCGAATAATCCCTTCTAATCCCTGCTGTTCGCAGCCAAATTTCACCCTTATGTCTTACACTCCATCCAAGGGTAACTATTGTTTGTAACACAAAAATATTAGATAAGACTCCCGAGATGTTAGTATTTCACGCAATAGCTAATCTTATCTAATACAGCTAGTACACTTTGCTAATACTTTTTTAGCAACGGATTTTCGATCTTACTGTTGAGACGTGTAAAGTTCATTGTTGTTTATAGATGAAATAATTACATAAAGGCAGACCTAATCCAGACAATACCACTAGCGAATATTTTTTTGCAACAGATTTTCTAATTTATTTCTAATAACTTTAAGGATTAGTGTTCTTTGATGACGAGAATATTTAACATTATTACAATTATCGTCACGTAGTGATTGAATTTTGGCTGCGAATAGCAGGGATTAGGAAGGAATATTCGGATTAGGTATTTTTAAGTATTAGTATTAGATGGAACTGGTCTCGGTTTTACCTAATCCAGCCCACCTCTAGTTTTAGGTTAGGAACCACAGCTGCCTTCCCCATTCAAATTGATTCTTTGCACGATTCGGACAGTTGAAGAAACATAGACATAGAGGTCACACGAAAATTGGGTTTTTCAAATTAAACTGTTAATTTGTAAGTTATCTTCCCTTGGAAAGATGGTATCGTACTGCTTTATCAAAATACACCACTTTTAAGGTGACACAAAAATATTTCGTTTCTGGTCTTGGCTATCTTGTACCATTAGATCTTTATCGTATGTGACGCTCAATCAAAATACTCACAAAACTTTTTGCAGTAATTGATTATTGTGTTTTTTTTTTTGTTGAACG
Source organism: Acrobasis suavella (assembly GCA_943193695.1). NCBI lineage: Eukaryota > Metazoa > Arthropoda > Insecta > Lepidoptera > Pyralidae > Acrobasis > Acrobasis suavella. The sequence continues at coordinate 8,768,743 of OW971952.1, read as the reverse complement.
TAGTTTAAATTTCACCTGAGCCTGTTGGAGACAATTATGAAAATTATTCTTATGTTTTAATGTATCTATTTATCTAGTTAACACGACTAATTTAATTTCAATTTTGTCTCGCATGTATCACCGTGCTATCAATGTTTCATCATCACTAATAAGCCTAGATATCTAAGTGTAATCACTCTTACTGAAAATTTAATGGTACACTAAGAACAGATTTATACGTGTGGCGACAAACGAGATCGTTTTATTATCACACTAACAAATTCCCCTGGCTTCTCTCCGCCGTAGATATTGTACACGTATCTTTTTTACAAAAAACATATCAGATTTTTGTCTTTGAGGGAATTAAAAATTGTTTCCTTTTTTGTGTGTATTACTGTTATTCCCTACACTAACATCAAATTATGCCTTAAGGTATTTGCATTTATTTCACTTGATAAAGATAAAATCTGCAACATTTCTGCAACATATGCAAACGCGCAAAGCCAAGACAGGTCACTAGTCTTTAATAAGCCATTCATTATCATGACCACAAGCTCATTAGACCAATTGCTTCACATCAATCAACGTTTATGGAACATGCTTAAAACCAAATCAGAAGTGATCTAATTTCAATCAAATTTTAATTTGAACTTAATTCGATTTTTACAATCGTTTCCACAGAAATTGCTGTCTTTAAAAAACTTAAGGAAGTTGTTTTTCCATTAATCGACGATATTAAATCGATTCCCACTCGTCTGGCAGCGTAACCCAAACTTTTAATTCGACCCGACATTCCAACTTTCTGTCATACTCTCGTAATATATTATGCACCGGCAATGTAATGCTATATCCGGGATTGATTGGGCCTAATTGGACCGTTATGTGGAATAATAACGACCAATTAGGAAATTAAATGAATAGGTTGAGCTTGGAACAACAAGATTACAACCGTCTTCGCTTATCGAATTAATGCAGCGATGAGAAATTAGTGGGCCAATGTCTAGCCCTTGAGGGCCTCCAGATATTAATTGCATTATTAATGAGTTTTTATTAATAAAATCATTTCAAATCATTTTGATTTGGTTATGTCGTAAATAAAATTAATTTGATTGAATAAAATTATATTATGAAATAATCAGCATAGATTTTCAAACGTAAACGTAATCAAAAGCTTTGTATAAAATTTTTGGAAAAAATAAATTTATCAATCAGGTATTTATAGTTTCTTTACTATGGTCGATAAAATATATCCGTTGTAGTTTATACTGAAATGGCTCCCATGTAAAGGTTTTTATTAAACGCCTATAAAACTGAGAGGTCGTAATCATGTCTCGGACTAAGAATCCACTTTGTTCTTCAATAGCGTCTTAAATTTTTAATTTTGGAACTGGAACGGATTGGTCTATTTGTAAATTTAAAAAGTCATAAATTGAGGAATATTTTGGATATACACTTTTAGTGGGATAGGCTAAAGTACATTGTATCTGCCAAGATTCATCCTCATTTATAAGTTCTATGAATATTTTGTTTATGCCATAACATTTGTTATTGATACGAACATTTCTGGTACATTACAGCTTTTTATATTGTCTTTTTATTAAATTTGACAAAAGATCGAGCCTGTCCCCACATTGTTTTTTTTTTATTTTATTATATTTTTACTAATGGTTTCAGCATCATTTGTTAGTATATCATTCAGCGAAGCAAATTCAGGACGACGTCTTATGGCGCAATCAATTTTGTCTTTTGACGTTTTTATACATATTTAAAGTTTTTCTTTGAAGAACTTCGCGCTAGATTTATGTTTTATCTGATACTCACGGTCGTTCGAATTGTATTATTAAACGAAACCGACCGAATAGGTGAATCTCATTTAATTTCTAAGAAATTAAGATGTTGTTGACTTCATTTTGTGTTTAGTGGAAAGACGTGTTTGAACTTTCTTAGATCAGATCAATAATAATTACAATAATTTATTGGTTAATATATATAATAGAATGTTCATTCGTAATTAGTTGGTAATTAAACAAATTGTTTCTATGTTAAGCAATCGATTTTTTTAAGTGAAAACTTCTTTAGCGGCGTTGTACACTTTTTTTGTAATGGTTAAAAAATGTTATACTCGCGTCAGGAAACTCGCGTCAGGACACGTGACACTGGTCGAAAATTCGTAAGACGCATGGAGCGTATTAGACAGCCGGCGTGGCGTAGGAAAGGAAGTATCCCCATCTCTTTCTACGGCGCGGAAAAAATGTATGCCTGCGTCTGCTGTTTCGTTTAGGCGGCGCAGCGCAGGGCACTTGCGCGTGGCACGTTGTAAATAAATATATATTGTATTCTACCACATAAATGCTATTACTTTTATACTAATAATTAAAGCAATTCGTGCAAAATTATTCCCTAACCATTCTAAATATCAAAAATGCACAACGTTAATATTCAAGTTTTCACTTCTGCCGGCACTCCAGGAGTGCAACTCGACGTTTTTTTTTATTATTTAGCAAACATCGTAATAACACGAATAATTTTGAACATATAACTCCGTCAGATGTCTTATTCATGCCTTCAAATGTTGTCTCGGAGTCATCTGATGGTTATGATTTTCACATACATACTAATCATGTCTTTATTCCTTGCGGGGTAGAGAGAGTCTAGGGCCATTAGTACTGCGATTGTGAGCGAGTAGGTTTAAAAGATATCAAACAAAATAGCTTTCGGTCGCTAGCCGCATCATCTGATGTCATGATTCCTCTGATGATTTTGAATTTTAATATATTTATGTTTGCAATTTGGTTTTGCATCTGTATGTCAGATGAATTGTTCGGGAGCGCTCTATGATTTATCGTAACGCGACACAATTTGCCTATTCGCATAGAATAGCTATATTTTGGTTCGTTCTAATAATCTCATTTATATTAAAACTGGCCGTGGGTGGGACACTGAAATTTTGATTTATTGCTTTACGCTCTTTTCTGATTGCAATATGTTGAGTTATGAAATATTAAAGCTATATTGTTACTGTTTCAAATGAGTTGGGTTTTATTACTTATGATTTTATAATTTCGACTTTATTAATTATAATGATAGAGCTAATATTGTATTTAGTCAAGTCAGTATCACTCGCATATCTTGTCTTTCTTGTTTTGGTATGAAAATGCATATCCAAATAATTAACAAAATTTGCCTTTTGATACTATGCTTCATACAATGTGATGGGATTGAACTGTAAGAAATGGAATATAAATGTTCATTTTGAGCAATAAAAGAGGTTTTCTTTTGTTTTCCAATCACTAAGGAGTCGTCGTGATCACAATATTTTTGATGAAATCGTTCGGATTCCAGAAATAACTCACGTCATTCCCCATCGGCGTCCCAACTTATCAAACTCGGTGACGTTACCTAAATTCCGAAATACCTGCCATTATTGATCGGGGGCCGACAATTTTATTGGAGACTTTCAACTGTTAATTCGCATGGTCTTGAGCATTCTTAGTAGTTTGACCATCCTTGACGAAGTCAAGCCAGCATTTCCTCAAGTCTACCACGTCTGCCAGGACCCGGCGCGGCGGGGTTGGTATAGCTAATACTAGACAATTAAATTCTCATTAATACTATCACTCCTTTATACGCCTTTGGAAATAATCAAATTGCTAGCAAATTATATTTTGGTTTGGACAGCAGTGACGAATATAAATGTTTCATAATCATGATCGATCATAATACCATCCAGGCGTAGGAAGATTAAATGGACGATAAAAGAAAGAGTGGTGACAAATGTCCACTGAAATAGCCTTTAATACGATCAAGTTACCTTTTATTTATGCTGGTGTTATAAAAATAAAGAAAACTAATGGGTGTATAAATAAATATTAAACGCACGATTAGGTGAGACGAATTTGTAGGAATATTTTAGAACTTGTCACTATTTTTGAATAGGTTTTTAAACTATATATTCAAGTTGATGAAAAAATAATTGAAGTAAAGCAAATCTTTTCTCATTTGAATTAAATCATTTGAAAGGAAACGGAGGTATCATTTAAAATTTTGTCTTGATCAAACCCTAGATAACTTTCAAACTATTTTATGAACTGCTGATTACACTTTAAAGTGAGAACGTGAAGCTTTTCTACGCTCATTAGCGAAAAATGGCCACTTTTGGCTTATGTGTGTAGTAGTTCAAATGGGGGCAGCACTAAACCCCGAAAAATTCTGGTGGACCTTTAAAACCAGCATGATAGACTTAAAAGTTTTGCACTATCTGGTTTGAATTCCCATTTTCACCATATTTTTTTTCTTGATTATGGAGAACAGCGCTACATTTAATTTTATCTAAATCAAGACAAACCGAGCTGTTAAAACATCATGCTAAATAAATGTCTACTATAGTGGGCTTAGTTCTAGTGATTTTTGATTATTCTGTGAGTGTTCTCAGAGTGATGGTTGTGGCGGGTATTATTTGTGTGTGTGGGGGTAGTGATTTTGTTGCATGGTTGTAGCGGGGTATTATTTCTGTGTGTAGGGGTAATGAAGTAAATCTCTTGAAAATTCTTATGATTGCATTGCATTCGCGACATATCTTTATCAAATGTTGCCATTATTTAGCTCGCCATGTAATTTGAAAAATTCTCAAAGCGATTCACAATTTCGGAATCGACTAACGAACGAATAGTACAGTGTGTTTACGCCAACGATACAAAGTAGAAATTGCTCGGAACGGTATCACATGTTTTTGGAGGTACTTGTATTTTATGCTAGATTTTTGCGCTTAAAATTAGTATTAGTATTGTGATAAGGTTTTCGCTTCGCGCCTTTATTTATTCTAGAATGAATTAATTAAAAAAATATTCAGTAATTAGGTTTTTGCAAGACATGTTCAGTACATATACGAGTACATTACGTGGTAAGTTTATTTATTTTTAAAAAAGCTAACGACATCTACTGAGAAGAAACGCCAAGAAGAGATAATCTTGTATTATCACCACATAATATATTGTTTATAATTTTACACATCAAGTTGACACTTTTTACCGACTTCAAAAAAGGAGAAGATAATCAATTCGACTGTATGTTTTTTTTTTTTTGTAAGTACACCATAAACCGATTTTGATGTTTTTTTTATTTGAAAGCTTGTAGCACCAATTTGGTCCTATATTCATTATAATATAAAAAAAACGAAGTCGGTTGTTTTCTTTTTTGTTAAAAATTGAATTATTCACTGAAATAGTCAGGTTTTTGTTCGTATCTTCGATATTAAAATAGCTTTGACTAAACATATGCTAGACATGCAAGTATAATAAAAAAAATTCTGATCCTGATTTTCTTTTTTTTTTTAATTTGAGCATTTTACCAGAAAACTTAACGCACAGTCCATGAAGTGTTAGTTCTGCATCTACGCTCATTTGCGCTGATGTCGTGACGCAATTTGTAACACCCCTACTGGAGGGGGTGTGGAGGGGGTGACTTCAAAGGACTTGCCGACAAAGCTCTAAATAAGATGAAAAAAATAACGACAATGGGCAGGGAAATCGAGGTCTTTCGAAATTTTTGCATTTTTCGCTTAGAATACGTAGTTTGCCATTTCATGTGGAAACTTTATTGGTTTTGTTGTTTTAGCTGTAATTTGTTTTTGAGACCAGTTTTATAACTCTTTAATGTTCATATGATTTTATTACAGACAGACAGTATACAGGGTGACTTTTTAACCAACAGACAATTTTTAACCGACTTCAAAAAAGAATAGGTTATCAATTCGTCGGTATCTATTTTTATGTATTTCCCCCGCTAAATCGATGACGAGTAAACTTAGTCGGATTTTTTTTTGTTTGCAAGGGATTCTTGTCATATGCATATACATTTTGTCAAAATCGTTTGTGTAGTTTGATGTTGAAGTCTGTTTTTAGTTTTGAAAAAATCTGGAGTAAGTTCAGTCTGTGATGCTGAAATACTTACAACACATTAAAAGTGGCCTTAAATATTGTGGCCTTAGGCTTCATCTGTTCCATAAGGGGTGCTAAAGTGACGTGATTGTGTTTGTATGTATGTACAATTTTGCCTACACCTAAAGGTGATGCGGCTAGCAACCCCTCACTATAGTTTACTTTTCCATCTTCTCGCCCACCACGCTAAAAGTGGCTTTTGAGTCTTGTGGCCCTGGGCTCCATACGTAATATTATGAACCACTGAACCGATTTAGATGAAATATGGTATGGATATAGTTTGAGACCTTGAAAAGGACATAGGTTAGTTTTTATCCCAAACATCATCCATTAAGAGGCTACCTGAATTTTCCGGGGTCCAGTGCTGCTGCGCCCATTTAAAAAAAATCATTTGAAAGAAAACGGAGATATCATTTAAAATTTTGTCTTGATCAGACCCTAGATAACCCTTCAAACTATTTTATGAACAATTGCGAAAAACGGCCACTTTTGGCGTATGTGCGTAGAAAAGCTTAACGTTTTCACTTTAAACTGTAAACAGTAGTTCATAAAATAGTTTGAAGGGTTATCTAGGGTCTGATCAAGACAAAATTGTAAATGATATCTCCGTTTCCTTTCAAATGATTTATTTTAAATGGGGGCAGCACTGGACCCCGGAAAATTCAGGTAGCCCCATTAGGGGATTGAATAGAGGAGTGGAACTTTGTATGAAAAATGGAGTTATTATTGTTTATTAATTTAAACTTTATTTACCAATATAGCATTCTCTACCAGTCAATCTTCGGGATTTTGGGAATCCTATTTCGCCATACAAAGTACTTGATTAACGCAGATGGAGTAGCGGGTACAAGCAAGTTAGGGAGAAAGACATGATAGTATGTATGTATCTATTTTCCATAGTAATAATAACAAACGTGTATCGACCACAGGTATCGACACTCGATGAGAGTGGGGATTATGTCTTATCATATAAGTACTATCACTGTTATGAGTTAATCCGCGTCCTAGTGACGCGCAAGGTTGAGATAGCTCTGTTTTGTACTTCTTGTTCCACTTCCCTGTACCCGACTGCGAAAGGATAGTAATGCTTTTCGCGAAGGATATCATATACAATATGTAGCAAAAACCCTGTACGATCCTTATAGGAGCAACTCAGACCGTCAATATGAACAACTTTTCCTGTAAGACCAATGCCTGAAAATCGAAAAAATCAACATTTTCATACAAGTGTTTGGCCGGCCCGGCAATTTGTATGAAAATGTCGATATATTCTTCGAGTTTCATGTAATTGGTTAGGAAGGTGAACTTCTACTTAAAAATATATATACATTGATGTGATCAGTACTTGTTCTATTTCAATGTAAGCGACTGCGAAAAGATGGTAATGCTTTTCGCGATAGGTGCGAGGGGATGAGGTTTCACAGTTTTAGGGTTCCGTCCGGCGTCAGTTATAGCCCTTATAGGATTTCTCGCGTGTTTGTCCATCAATCAGACACGGCCAATTTGCCAAACATAAGAAGTACATAATGAAGTACTTATAGGAAAGACAAGTTATTAATTGACGACCTTTGCCTGTTGGAAAAAACTTAACGTACAAGTACTTGAAAAAGCCACATAAATGCACTGCGTAATTTTTTTAACAGTCTCTTTTTTATCATAAAATTACATGATACAAAATATAAGATACTATTATTTATGGTCATTTTATAATTACTCTTATTTGCATTAAGCGTTATTTTAAATCGCCAATAATATTTTATTGCCACGGTGTTACAGAAAGGATTTCTTCTATGCACCCGACATGGAAGAAATCCTTGTCGTGGGAGAACAGAAAAAAGGAACAGTGGCACTCCGGGAGTGCCGACAGAAGTGAAAACTTGGTGTCGTAACCGTAACAGTGTCGAGAGTTCAATGTTTTTTTCCCTTCTCAAAAAATGCCCAACGCGCTTAAAGAAGTTTTCACTTCAAAAATTCAATGAATCTCTTTTCGCGCCGATCGTAAAAGCCGACCAAGGATATGTGCGAATTATGTTATTAAGCGATGCGCTTAGCAATCCATCACTGTTTTCACTTTGGGCCATGGCCTTGGTCTTAGGGCCCTGGGCTCTGTCTGATTAGATAAGGTCAGAAAAATAGTAAGTATGTTGTTAGTTCGTCAGTTAGATTATCTAATTAATATTGGTAATGTCCATGTTCAAATCTCTATCGATATTTTGAGTCAAACCCAATTAGGTATATCTACGTACCTGTTAAAAATCCTTAATACATTATAATCTTAACGAGACGCAATGAATCAGAACGCAAACCCTAGACTCGCCAAACCGCGAAAAACAAGACCCATAAATCTTTATTTAGTAACAAAAACCAATCTATTATCTATACCTCGCATAAATCTTTGCAATTATCAAATTCTCACATTCATCTGCATAAACGCATACAGACACAGTACCGTACGCACGCGCGCGGCGAGATCAAAGAGAGTGCGACCCCTTTGTGCACGCCGCCGGGCACGCGCCGTCTTTTTCTTTCACTCCAAAGCACCGTAAGAACGCGCAAGTGCGAGCGAGAAAGATACAACTGATTATATAGCGTTTGCGACGTGAATATTTCACCTCGTTATCGAGTCTTGTTTGTGTTAGATAGTGTTGGGACATGTGATCGGTTTTCGATGTCGATAGTGGTATTCGTAAATAGTAGTTAAGTTTGCAAGTCATTGTGTAGACAGTGTATGTTGTATGAGTACTAAATAAATAATTGTGCTAATAATTGAGTAATGTAATGTTTTTATTTTAATTATGGCTCAAAAAATTGTCGGGCTGTTTGTGTCTTAAACCACTTTGATGTCATTAGAAAATGTCTTAAGTGTTTTTAATAAGTTTTTATTTTGATAACTTAGTTGGAAGAATAGAATATAGAAATTCTGTTCTATAGTCTTCATGATTGCATAGATAAGAACTGTTTTCTGGTTTCGATGTATGAATTTAATGTGTCTATATTTCTCCCTTAGTATTAAAAAAAAAATATTTGATGGAAAAATGGTGGAAACAATATAAGTTAGGTTCAGGGATATTACTTAAAAAAAAAAACTTTACTGTTCCATGGAAATGAAACTTAAGTAAATATAAATATATTTTGAATATCAAGTCTCTTACGCTCTCACACAGTCAAAATTAACTATCACAAGTATCACAACTCGACTTCATCGGGTGCCTAAACCATCGATAAAGTTCCTCAAAAACATCGACAATGTCCTCTCCCTAGTAGAACTAGTAGAGCACAGCTCCCAGTAGGCAAGACAGGAATCTGACGATATCGACGCCAGTAATTAAAATAGACTTATTGCTACTATACCTATGTGCTAGTGGTAGGGTCGGCGCAAGTCTGTTTACTTCAATATCGTGTAAGAAAGGGGTTAGGATCTTCGTGTAGAAAATTTATGTTTATAAAGCTTGTAACTAATTTTATTACAAAATTTAAGGCGTGGGAAGTTCATAGCTCACAATATTGTAAGTGATTTTTAAAATTGCTGTAATTAAACTACTACAATTTTTTAAAATTTTTACGTACAAAGACTTTTCTACAGAGACACATTATTTTTGACTCGATATAAAAAAATGTAAAATATTTTATAGAATCACTTTTAATATGAAAATTGTACCACAAAATGTATAATCTAAATTACGAGCACAATTATTATTTCACTGTTGAATATAAAACATAAAAAAATAATAATACAGTGAAATATCGACGACAGCGAACAAAGGCAGCAAGCGGTGCTCGACGATATTTAGATGTTTTTTAATAATTCTTGTGTGAACATACCGCGCCTTAAACCATGATCCTACCAAATCTAGTTGACATTTATGAGATAATGCCATGTTACAGGTGTCAACCAGTTCATGGTTTAAACCTAACCATAAAGTTAGTACGGGCTTAATAATAAGACGGTAAAGTCCAAATATGAATGTCACATGAAGATAAATACATAGGCCTTTCCTTATGATGGTCAAGGGAAAAGGAAATACGTAAAATATTTCAACTGCTTCTTTCCGCGCAGTTCGTTAAAGCACCTTGAGGGAATGGTGAAAAATGTATTAGCATAGGTAGGCTAGCAACCCAACATTTTGATTCCCTTTTTCCATCATCACGCTCAACGTGGCATTTGAGTCTCAGGGCCCTGGGCTCTGTCTGCCTCGTTTAAGACAAAGACATGATAAAATATCGGACAATTAATTTACATCAAAAGTGACAACCCTAAGTATGGGACGGCGCTTTTTTCACCAGAATGAGAAAATTATAGTTCACATCGAGATGACTCACGAAGCCCGATGAGATTTATAACCGCCAGATCACAGGTTCGAGTCCCGGTTCGAGGATGTGTGAACTTGTTTATAATAATGATAAGTCGTAGAAGTTAGTGGTTTTGTTTTTTGTTATTTTTTAATCTATTGTTTATGTGCCGCAATCCATGAAAATGTATGTAATGAAGTAAACTTTTAATTCATTAAAGTGGTGCGTGTCTCTGTACTGTAATATCACAATATGTATGTATCACAATAAACAAATGATTTCCTGTGGGGCTGGGTTTTCGAATAAAAAAATACATAAAATATGTAGTAATAATCTGTAAATAGTGTGTATTTTGATTAGACTTTTTCACGTATTTAGAACGTACTGTTAAGTCTGGCATGACCAGTTGACTATACATTTATATACTGTATACTTACCTCTAAGTATTTTTTCAGTACAATGTAAATTGCTTAAAACCCGTTTAAGGGGCTACATTAATGTTACGGGGTCCAGTGCTGCCCCCATTTCAAATAAATCATTTGAAAAGAAATGGAGACATCATTTAAAATTTTGTCTTGATCAGACCCTAGATAACCCTTCAAACTATTTTATGTACTACTGTTTACAGTTTAAAGTGAGAACGTGAAGCTTTTCTACGCACATACGCCAAAAGTGGCCGTTTTTCGCAATTGTGCGTAGAAAAGCTTCACGTTTTCACTTTAAACTGTAAACAGTAGTTCGTAAAATAGTTTGAAGGGTTATCTAGGGTCTGATCAAGACAGAATTTTAAATGATGTCTCCGGTACCTTATAAATGATTTATTTCAAATGGGGGCAGCACTGGACCCCGGAAAATTCAGGTAGCCCCTTAATCAAAGTCCCTACAACACAAATAACTGCAAAAAGAAAAAAAAAACATAGTTAAAGCAGATAATTCGAAAATCGTACTAGTATAGAAAAGTATTAACCTGTATTAACCGTGCAATGACAGGGTGAGGTCTCTCCCACCCCGCCGCGCCCCGCACTCGCCCTGTTAATATTTTACAGGAAAATGACAACGTCTACCCCGCACCGCGCATTAGTTTTTCCTTTTGATGTTCACTCATGTCTGAAGGCAATATAATTTTGTTTATTCCCATTTTAACTAGGCGAAGTTTTGTATTCGAATCGCGTATTTTTCCGTTGTTTCGTTAGTTTTCTTTGCGCTTTTGTAATTTTGTTCGTGAATTCTTTGATTACATTCTGTTTTTTGTGTTTCGTGAAGTGATTTGTAAAAAAATATAAAATAATAGTTATTTATTCTTTATTATTTAAGATACTATTTGGATAACACCATTGGCGGACTTTAATGTTAAAGGCATTTTAAAAGTATCCTTGAGAACTCAATATGGGTGTAAAAGTCAAATGCTATAATACAATTTTAAATTTTGTTTGGATGTCGGCAAGATACATTGATGAACATATAAAAAGCAAAAAAATACTAAATGATTACTGATCTTCAGATTACAAAATTTACATGGTGCCCTGTTTTTTTTAGTTTTATATTATTTTTTATCTACTTATATAAATAATTTTTATGAGCAGAGACAACTGATAATATTAAAAACGAATAAATTTTAAGTGCCTAGTTTGAGCTTTAAACGTATTTTATACGAAATTTAAAATTTATATATTTCATTTTCAAATTGATCTTAAATAAAAAGGCCTACCTAAAAGAGAACATTTAAATTTATAATAGCAAAATACATAATCGTTACCCTTAACTTAAGGTCGCGTGGGCCCGGGGGCGGATTTTCGCTAAACAATTCATACATTTATATTTCCTTTGATGTGCCGCCGCGGGCGCCGTCACTCGCAGGGTTAACCCGCCACCTGTTCGTTACACGGGAAAATTGAACGCACAAAAATATTAAAGCGTATTTCGTGTTTTCTGCGCCTGTTAAATTGTAGTTGAGATTATGTTTTGCTCACATTGGAGAGAAAAGCTTGGGAAGTTAGTTCATAAACCTACCTACTTCCAAGCTTCACTATTAAATTTTTATTTTTCTGAACCTTTGTCCAGGTTTGGGACGGAAATGGTTAAATAAAATAGACGTTGTTGGTGGGTCTTATTTCAATAACGCGAAACTTAAGCTAAGGGTCTTTTTGTGTCTGTTATATACTTAGTAATTAGGTGGAATTATGTATTAAATGTAAATAAAAATGACATAAATTGTAGTTGAAATGGGAATTAAAAAGATTGTTATTTATTTATTGAGCTCATAGGTACAAACTTTGTGAAAAGTAAAACTGGCATACCTTTATAGTAGATAAATAAAGAAATAAACAAAAATTTACATCAGCCTAACTTTAATACATATTCAATCGTTTAGAATAATTTTGACGAACTTTATTCACTAATTCTGTGGTTAAATGTAGACTACCAATTATGCCTACAGTACCTAATTAATGAAAAAAAAAACTAAGAGACAGCGTTTAACTAAAAAAATAATAATGTCGTTCATGTAATTACTTTGTCACAGAGACGGGTTAACCCTTTAATCTGGGCTAAATTAAAATCAATTTCCTATACATGAAAAATGCGCCCCATAGTCCACGACAGCCAGCATTTAACCCTTTGACGTGTCGCGGGGTCTAATTGGCCCCTTGTTTATTAAACGGTGTCTCGGCACAACACTATTTGTCACGTCATGTGGTTCCCATAGGTGTATTCTGCGAAAGTTTTATTTTAAACTAGTGTTGTTTTTGCTCTCCTCTTAAGGAGACCTTGGACTTCATCAAACAGAACAAAAAATAAATCGGCCAAATTTGTTCAGCCGTTTTCGCGTTTTGCACTTAACAACATCCATTTTTATTTATATAAATAATTTATTATTTTCATAATACGCGAAACATTTAAAGATAAAATCAAGATTCTTATAATCAAAACAGAAAGACAGTTTTAATTCAACAAAAAATTCAAAAAAAACAGTATAATTTTTTGATGAACTAAAAATTAAAGTCTAATTTTAGTTATCAAAAATATAAAGTACACACTTATAAGGTATTTCATCCGTTCTATCCGTTCGTTATATATTGATATTGCTTTTACTGAACGAATAAAAAATACATTGAAAAAGAATAAACCTACGCTAACTTTCTCTCAATAATACGTCGCTTACACTAATAAGCCGTCTGTAAGTCTTTTATTAATTATAATTATATTATTAGTCTAAGTAGCCCTTCAGCGATAAACGGTTCGTGGAAACTCTTTATGGTTTTATATTGTCCACTTTGGATATTGTAATTGTATAGATGATTGCTGTATTATACGAGTTTATTCGATTTTATAATTATGTTTCTAGTACCTCTTTTCTCTGTACATTTGAAATTAGTTTAATGTTATTATAATTACAGCAAAATTTCATGAGAAATTCATGATTTTTTAAAAAATTTAAATAAAAAATGTGAACTTATTTATTTGATGTTCATTTTTATGCATAATTTGAATATAAAGGGTTAATTTTATTGAGCATCTTTTCATTTAATTGTGCTGAATAAACATTAAGAAATTAAGGGGCTACCTAAATTTTCCGGGGTCCAGTGTTGCCCCCATTTGAATTAAAATATTTAAAAGGAAACGGAGATATCATTTCAAATTTGGCCTTGATCAGACCCTAGATAACCCTTTAACCTATTTTATGAACTACTGTTTACAGTTTAAAGTGCGAACGTGAAGCTTTTCTACGCACAATTGCGAAAAACGGCCACTTTTGGCGTATGTGCGTAAAAAAGCTTCACGTTCTCACTTTAAACTGTAAACAGTAGTTGATAAAATAGTTTAAAGGGTTATTTAGGGTCTGATCAAGGCCAAATTTTAAATGATATCTCCGTTTCCTTTTAAATGATTTATTTCAAATGGGGGCAGCACTGGACCCCGGAAAATTCAGGTAGCCCCTTAACAAAGAGGTAGTTAAGCTTTTAAAGAGTCTTTAATTTGTTTTAGTTTTGTACATTAACATTTTATGGCCTTTTTTAATTTAAACTTTATTCAAATACCACAAAGCCATGAGACTTACATTTGAAAACATTTTTTTTTTTAATATTCTCCCTCAAGTGTTTGCTGAAAATAAGTGAGATATAAAATAACAAGACCGTGCCCCACATATGAGCTGCCTGTCCGCAATAACTCCATGTGAATGTGTTAAGTGATAAGTGTCCTGTGAATTCGCATCGTCTGCAGCGGAAATGCTCCACATACTTTTTGCTTTTCTTGCACTTGAATGCATTCTTATGGATTTTTGGCAAGGTCATAGTCTGCGGTTTTGTCTGTACTGCGACAATAGCGATGAAAAATGTTCATTTTTTTAATTTAACATTCTGTATTTATAATCTTTTTCTTTACAAGGCTGTAAATAAGGCCTTAAGTCCAGCAGTGGACTGATATAGGCATGTCAGCAGTCCACTGCTTTGCTTAATGCCCCTTCCAATATACATATATCTATATTTAGAGGTATAATGATATATTTGTAATAGGGACAAATTTTTCATTCACTTTTCATAAATTCATCAATTTATTTAAGAACTATGTTCTTGTCGGTGGAGTATTTTCTATACCTCTTGATTTTCAGCCAAATGCTTGACCTCCCTATACGACACGACTTCTGCCTTTGATTTCAAATTAAAAGTTAACCCTGTACTGTAGGTAGATTTATGCCTAATTGTCTTTCCTGCCTAATTTAGTTTTTATTAACTTAAGAAATAAATAAATTAATAATTATAGCCAATTTTCAATTTAATTTTCTGCAACCAGTGTTTCGAACATTCCTTATCGTTTTGAAGGGATCTTATTGTATGTACAGATCTTACTACATTTGAATTTGAAAACCGGAATGCGTAAAATCACAATAAAATTGCAATAAATACAGAATAATAGCATCAGACGTACTTAAAGTACCTACAAGAGGTTAACTAGGACGTGTACACATTTAGAGCAATCTCGATATAAACCCGATCGGCTGACATACAGACGACATATATGTCTTTAACAAGAATGACAATAAAATCCACCATTAGCAAATGGTCTATATTTTATTTTGCCATAGAAATTTTGACTCTATTTCCAACAGAATAAAGTTCAAGTCAACTGTAACTAGTATTAAATACGGCTTTTAAGCGGCAAGCTAATTTGAAACTTGCCATTCGAATTAATAAAGACTGATTTTATGCATCAAAATATTTTACAATAAAACCTTTTTATTTTCAACTTTATGCCTATGGTTTTAAGTTTAATTTACAGTGTAGGTGCGTGCTATAAAATTTGCAGTTATCCGACGCATGCGCATCCTAAATGCTTTGCAGGAGAAAGCGAGAAATAAGAAGTTGATGACACCCCTCACTTCAGATTAAGTGAAAAAACGTTAAGACGGAGTGTGGAGAAAACTGTTAATTAAATCTTTAATTAGTCCGCCCAACATGTGTCGATGTACAATTTAGCGACTTCTTTGGCCAGGAATAATATACCATATATTTCAAACGCGTAGCAGTCGTAAAAAGAAAAAGCCATTTGCATCCCGCACGGATACGTAAAATGCCATAAGTGCGTGTAATGACCTAAAACTTGAATGCATGTGACTGTATATTGTATAATACGGATACGGAGCAATTAATTTCCAGAGTGAGGGGTTGCGACGTCACCACTATGTAATAATTGTACTTATACGTGACGAAATGCGAAATTTAAATGCGCTGTACCTTCGTTATTTTTCAGAGAAAAGATAAAACGTATTAATTTTTTTTAAATAATCTAAACGATAGTTCAAAAATATTTTTCCAGTGTTCGTGTTTAATATTTTGGATTTTAAAAATAATTTACCCATGAAATTGCCGTTTTGGCAGGATAGTACTAAAAACGGCAATTTATAGGCAAGCACTGGGCAGGCAAGTATTTTATCAAAATGAGATAAAGACTGCATTTTGAATATACTCGTATAGCAAAGAAACTATGAGATCATTATATTAACCGCTTGATGTCCACGGCTGGACAAAGGCCTCTCCCAAGGATTTTTAAATTGGGCTACCTCTGGCACCACGGAACAGCACTGAAAGAGAGCACAGAAAGAGCGACGGAACGCATCGCAGCATTCGCGATTCCGCGGCGTTCCTGCGCTCTCTCTCGCTCTAGCGAAAGATTGTAGCCCAACCCTTATGAGATCCTTTAGTGAGTAGACCTTTAGTTCATCTCCTAACACAGGTAACTATTTACTTAAGAATCCACTTACCCTAGACTTTTTCATATAAACGTCTTAATTTTTAAATGACATGTGAGATATCTTTTATTTCGTAATTTTATAGAAATTGCTTATAAGCAATTTCTATAAAAGTAAAATTTCAAGTTCAAATTTGACCGTCGAAAACTAGTTATATACCTAGATATATCTAGGTATATAACTAGTTTTCGACGGTCAAATTTGAACTTGAAAGAAAATATGAGCGTGTAGAAGTTTTCCATACTGAAGGTCAAATATGATATGATCCACTATATGTATTCTCTTTTAAGTTAATATTTTGTCTGTGAAAACTAGTTATATGCCTTAATATATGAAATTTCTTTGAAATCACACAATTTTGCCAATATCTGACATGCCGTTTCAAAAGCAAGACTACGTTTGTATGGGAAAGTCTGATTCTGTCTAGGGTAAGGGGACTCTTAAATGGAGATCCCGATCACAAATAAGTGATATATAACATGGTACAGAAATAAAGAAATTTGAATTGAACTTGAATGTAGTGCGTTAAAAGATTCAAATGTTTATTCAGTAATTAGACCTTTACAGGCACTTTTACACGTCAATAAGTATAATTTAGGTTACGTGTAAAGTATATTAAAATTTCATTATTTTTTAAAGAAAGCTACCGATACCAGCGCTTCGTAACGACCTCTACTAATAAAAAACGCCGAAAGAAACTCATTTTCACAGTATTGGTCGTCTATTCGTCAGAAGGTGTTATGTTAATGTTATCAATTTTATTAACGTGGTGTGACTTTACTTTTTTTTCTCAAAAAGCACATCCGTTTAAATGTAAATTTCAGTAATGTACAATACGTTGAGTTATTGTATTGCCTTTTAAAGAAAAAAATTGGTGAAAAATTATGGATGTAAGTACAATTTTGGTGATTTTTAATCTGTAAGATAAAGTGAAAAATCGAATGCCATATTAGGACATGTAATTTTATTTGTGGTTATTTCATGGCTTGTTATGCTAAAAAACTTTTAATTAGAGTTATTAATACTTATAAAAGTTCGGAGCTTTTACTAGGTGAAGTTTTATAGTTTAGTGGCCAAGGTACTCGTATTATCTTGAACTTTATGCGTCTTGCCCTGAGGTCTTGTCTCTCTCTTTCTTTTAGTTGTCTGCGAAATTATCCAACTAATACACGTTGTTTATCTTACAGTATCACGTTCTCATCCATCAGTGTCAACTTGATGAAGGTGGTTAAGGCGGCTCTTCCCGGCCGCTCTATCGTCAACGCGAGCATAGATTGAAAGGTTGTTATTTCATCTAGGACAGTGCTAGAAAAACAGGCGAAGCAAAAAGAGAGGGATAGAGCCTGACTGCTCGGTTTGATTTGTATTCAATTGAGCGAAATTAGTATTATTATTAACTATCAATTGAACAAATATTAACTATTCATTCGGCGGAAATTTCATAAAACTTGTTCCAGGTGATACGGGTTTATTAGTAAGCCTTACAAGTATGTGAAATAAATGTTTTTTATTTAGAATTTTCATTACATTTACGAGGTTTGTATTGAAATATTTTCTTTACTTTTGCAATTGATGAACGTACTTTATGATCGAAGTTCAGCTAACATTTGTGCAAAAAAGCAGATTTTTGGAGGCTTACACTGAATTTGGGTATCTAAATTTAAATTTTTTATTTTGATAGAAACCTAGAAATGGCGCACAAGATACCTGTTAGTTCAAAAGTTTTCAAGCAAGATGAGTTACAATGCCATAATCACGTACGATCGTTTGTATGAAAAGTAAGAGACGGGAAGGCCGCTCTTAATGGTTTTAACTTAGTAAGTACTAAAGTGAGTCTTTGTTTTATAATACTTTTTTTACTTTTATCAACTCCTCCATTGCAATGGAAAACAATCACAACAAATTTTTTTATTATTATTTATTGAAAAAAGTTATACAAGACAACTCTTAAAAATATACGTAATTAAAATAGTTGCATCCGTTTCAGAGCTTATAATACAGACATTTATTTACAAGCGGCAAACTTAGAACACCCCCTCTTTTTAGGGATTAAAAACATGTTTATCAGTCTGCGAAGTCGAGTCTAATTTTTCAGTCGAACGTTGATGCTAGCGCCACCACGATGATACAGATATATTTACGGCAAGTGAGTCACAGTGACTCAGTGGTTAAAAAGCTTGCGATAGCAGATTGAGATTAATGCGACACAAAAAGGGTTTCCTTTTTGATTGATGACAACCCAGAAATAAATTCAAATTGACAAACAACGTGCACTTGCCCATAGCAGCTTAAAGATAAAGATATATTTATTTGCAATAAAACACATCACTTACAAAAAAATATTGCATCAGTAGATAAAGTCATGCAGTGTGTTTTTACCCTAATAATGGTATGCAAATATGGTCAGAAAATGGGCTGCTGAAAATTAACTAATACATTCATACAGGTCATTATTACACATGCATAATTATTCTCATTAAGTTTTACTACTTTTTACAATATAATTACAATGTATATTTAGAAATGTCAAAAGATAAATTATGTAATAATATTAATATAAATTAAAATTAAAAGTTGTCATTCAGAAAATCAGATATCTTATAGTAGCATTTCTCCACCAGAAACTTTTTCAGTTTTTTCTTAAACAATCCTATCTCTAATTCTTTTAACTCTTCTGGAAATTGGTGGGCTTTTAGGTCTCACTGAGACTGCCTACCCCTTTAAGGATACAGAAGCAATAGTGTAACTGTGTATACAAATAAGCTTTATTTTCAAATAAGTAACAAGTTGATTTGCAGGCAAATTAAAAACCCCCGATGACACCATCTAGTGATAAGTGGCAGAACTATGTAATATTTAAATCCCTAGCGCCATCTATTATTTTCCAGGTCAATTACAAGTTCCAGCACCTAATATCTTTTAAACGACTAAACCGATTTTCTTCAAATATGGCTAAGAACCACCGCAAGGGAAGTTGCTTTCACGTTAAAAAACCACATTGAAATGGGTCCATCCGTTCGAGCGCAACGATGCCACAGACAAATAGATATTAGCGTCAAACTTTTAACACCCTTCTTTTTGTCGGGGGTTAAAAATAAATATGTCACACGCAAGTTTATTTTAACAAATAATACCTGTATATCCAAAAATATTTGATATCGCTGGATTAATTTTGATTAAAAGGATTTAAATCTCATCAAGATATGAAAGCTATACAATACGTAACAAAAATCCTGTCCGATCCTTGAAGAAGCAACTCACACCGTCAATATGAACAACTTTTCCTTTGGGACAAATGCTTGAAACTGAAAAAAAAACTCATCATTTTCATACAAAAGTACTCGGTGTTTTTTTTTTCGAGTTTCAAGCATAGGTCCCATATGAAAAATTTTTCATATTGACGGTCTGAGTTACTCCTACAAGTATGAGGCAGGGTTTTTGTTACATATTGTACAGCTATCATATCTTGACGAGATTTAAATCCTTTTAATCAAAATTAATCTAGCGATATCAAATATTTTTGGATAAACAAATAACAAATAATTTGTTAAAAATAAACTTGCTTGATAACACGTGATGGTGTGTATGTATATTTTCTATTTTTATGCTAACACGACATCGAACGGAGTATGTTTGGGGTTAAATTAATTGATAAAATACGAAATACCACTCTCCGCTCACAGACTCGCGTCGTCGACGTAGCCACTAGCGCGGCTTAACTTGAAATGGGACTGGGCCGGTCATGTTACCCGAATGCTTGATGATGGATGGGTGAAAATAGCTACCGACTGGACGCCTAACAGCAGACAGAGACCAGGGCGTACTAGGACTAGACTGTGTGACGAAATAAACAAATACTGAAAGATAAAAGCTTTAGACCGACAGACATGGGAAAGAGAGAAAGGCCTTTGCCCAACATTCGGACAGTAATGGCTTGTTATAATATAATAATAATAATAATGTAACGTACGATTGTCCAGTTGACTTTGGAGAGCATCAAGCCACGGGCAGAAGCTAGTGTTGTTACGTTAAAAGGAATGATTAAGTCCATTAAACCAAATTAATCGCTTATTAGATAGATTACGCCGTGGCCGGATTTTACTGAGGCAATGCAATTATCCTTATTTGATTTCTAATGGGTTTTTGCGTGCGATTATGGCCATGCGATTAAAATCTTCTTTTTATGCTCCTTGGGAACACGTTTGATAATTAAGTAGCTATTTCCTACAATTTATTGTTACATTACGTTTGACTCCAAGAAGAGATTCCAAGGAATCAGGAGTAAATTTTGCTCTTTTTTCGGAACAATAAAATTATAATAAACAAAAAGATTTCTGTACTGCGAAAAGAGTCTTTTTGGTCAATTATATGTATGGAAAAGCTTTCCAACGAAGAGATTTCGATTTTCTATCTATATTGAGTTTTCAAGAAGAGGAGGCCTTTGCCTAACTATGGGGCACTACATAGGCTAAAAAAATTGTATTCGGTTGTTAGAGTTTCTTTTTAAAAAGGTAAAAAGAGTGTTTTAAGTTTTCTGGCATGGCCCAAGCTTTGTCATAATTTGGACTGCATGCTCTCAACTCTAATAAAATTATTTGGACGTTGTAATCATTATGTATATCATTCCATAACAAAGTAAAGACGTCCAAAGAGCCACCTTTCTCTATAAGATGTTTAAAAATACCCTTTTTGTCACACCATCCTTCGATATTAAAAATGTGCGCATGAAATTCATCCCCTATTGCGTACATAGTGGTGTATATAGCAGCCCTTGTAAATATCGCCGGCTATTCCAATTTGCTAGCCCGTACCACGTCAAAAACATAATTGGCATGCCCTTACCAGGTCTATGAGGGTATAGGGATGCTGGATACGTCTACCGAGGTAAGTTTTTACAGATACAATTATTTTCTCCCAGAAGTCCTATTTTTGTAACGTTCACTAAACAAACGGTTTTTTTTGTATGGAAAATACCACTGATTTAGTGACACCGCGTTTCAAAAATGACACCCCAGACCTTTTTCATCTTAGGGCGCTCCCTGTGCTTCTGTGCTGTTTCGGAGCCCAGGTGCGGTTTTCCGCTTTTTTTTTCTGTCAATGGTTACATAAGGATGCCGAAGACCATGTGAAATCGAGATTATTTTCTTCCAGCCAAACTAAACTTGAAATAGAATAAGAAATAAATATTCTAGAATAGCACTGAAGCATAGAAGTACACATAGCGCGAAGAACCAATGGCCGATGGGACAAAAAGGTTCTCGAATGGCGACCGCGTACTGGCAATCGAAGCGTAGGACAGCCAACCACAGGTGGTCAGACGACGTGACCAAGGTCGTTGGAAAGCGCTGGATGCAGGCCGTTCTTGATCGGTCATTTTGAAAATCCTTGGTCTCCCAAGGATTTTCAAAATGACCGATCAAGAACGGCCTTGGGAGATGTCCACCAGTGGACGTTATGCGGCTGAAATGATGATGGTGGAAGTACAAAAACCGGTTTCTCCTCCGGAATGACCCAAGTTTTATAGAAATTAATATTACATTTTGATTTTGTTCTCCCCAAAGGTAAAAAGAAATGTAACATAAATATTTCGGGTCACATTCTTATTTTAATAAACGTTTATTGTGACAACCCCATTATTGCCCTACATGTTTTTGTGTTATGAACGTGACAGTAAATACATATTTTCTTTCCATATTATGGCGCGGTCTAGTGTTATAAATAGTTCATAGTAATCGTTTTCGTCTTGATTATAAAAAATGTCATATACAAAAAACGATGTCTCATCTAGCGACGCACACTCCCATACAGGCAGCCTCCGAAAAAGGTCAACAACCCCGTCCCAGGGAGGCTCCCCATACAGATTTGAATATGCCGACCCTCTCGAATTTTCGGATTAGATTTTCTTGTGACGCACACTCGTAGTTCGTAGATTTTCACGGAGCGAGAGAAACTGAACTGGAAATTGCATCTATGTATCTATCTACTTTGAGCCAAACTTTTGTCAGTGTCGTTGTTAGAACGAGATGTACACAAATTACTATTTTAGCAAAGATAACTATTGAAGTGGTTTGCCATTGCCTTCTCCATATCACGTTCTGTTTGTGCTTATTAAAAAATAATTTTTCAGTCTAATATCACTTACGAGTTACGCGTACAGAATTCACGGAATTACTCTTAGACATTCTTGGTTTTGAATCCTGAAAGAATTAAATTTTAGGCTTTAGAAATAATTAGCGTTTGTTTAATTGTTTATTGTGATAAAAAAAATCCGCGAATTGATAACCTTCTATTTTAAAGTCGGTAAAAATTGCATAATATGTAGGTAGTTGATAAAATCGATCGACTTGAAGTGGTAACTTTTACGAGATAGACAGAGTCATTACTCTAGGCTTCCCATAAGGATTTTGCGGGTGGAACCTAAGAACTCTACGTGTCTTTGAAGTCGCTT
Organism: Acrobasis suavella; assembly: GCA_943193695.1. Taxonomy (NCBI): domain Eukaryota; kingdom Metazoa; phylum Arthropoda; class Insecta; order Lepidoptera; family Pyralidae; genus Acrobasis; species Acrobasis suavella. Next base: position 8,745,843 of record OW971952.1, on the reverse strand, counting down.
GTACGAGTAGATTTTCATTAAAATGAAAGATAATTTATGTTAGTTTTAGTTACCTACAGGTTTGATAGGGGCTTAAACTCCTAACAAGCCTAGATGAGCCTAGTAATCTTCATTTCTAATTCTGATTATTGAAAATAAAGATGAAAAATAAATAACTGTTTTGTAAAAGTCCATTTAATTCATTGTCTTTATTTCTAATTCGTTTCCTGGAGACATTTATCTAATGGAAACATTTGATTGCAATCTACATTTCTTCATCCCATCCTCAAAACCATTCCATTGAGCAAAATCACTGACCAATAAATAATTGCGCCGAAAAATCCAACATAATCCTATGCAAAGCATCATTTATACTTAATACAGAGACCTCGTTAAGAAGTTCCGGCGGCGCTCGCATCCGGCTCGAAGGACCAATCCCGGAAACGAGTAAGAAATGGCGCGGAATCGACGGAGCGAGGGTAGTTGGAAATTCTCGGTGAAATCATACATTGTGTTGAGGTATCGATATAATGTATGAATATTTTCTTTTGTTAGTTTTAGGGGTAGGTGTATCTTTTTCATCAGTGATATAACCAGTGGACGTCGTATAAATGTCCATAAAAAGTTGGTCTACGTTTGTTTCTATGATTTAAACATTTTCAGTAAAGAAATTTAAAAGAATTAAAGAGTTTAATAAATGAAAAGCTTTTTTTTGTTACAATATTATCCTGAGTTTAAAGTTAATAAAAAATAAAAAGTGACTTTATAGTACTAAATAATGACTTTAACACTTTGATTTTATAACGAAAAAACACAGCAAAAGCCTTTACAGTAAAGTTTTCTGTTCGGAATCATGAAAAAGGCTCACAAAGTCAACAGAAACAAAAGGTGCAAGATTTCAAAGTTCAAAAGACACGCGGCTGAGCGACTGCATTAAAAGAGTCAGCTAAAACTAGACCAAAACTTTCAAGGTCGGAAAACGCAGCACACTTGCAAACGCCACCCCTGCACCCACACCCCCGCACGTACATCCCCTACACATGGTCGCCATGGCAACACAGCATCCTATTTCCACGCCCACTGCTCCAGGGGCGAACTCTCAAGATATTACGCCCTACTTCGTTCGTATTGGTGAGCCAAAGGGGTGTAGAATGGTGTGCGTGCATTTACTGCGTCCGGGAATCCGCCAATTTCATTTTCGTCAGATTCCGCAGACTTACAGGATATACATGCAAAAATATACGATCGGTTAGCGAATGCGCCACTCAACTGGCAACATTCACCGGTCGGCTCGTTAACAAACCTATTCAATTTTGAAGTATTAGTCGATGGAGGCAACAGTTCTCGCGTCCTACCGTCGCGGGTTCCAATTAGCGACTGGGGCTTGTCGGTTGTCGCTCGAGTGGCGGTGACGTCACGCGCCGCTTTCATGCGGTTTCAATAACTACCCTCTCGAGCGATTCCTTCAATAGCCGGCCACTCGACGCCCACCTTCATTACCAACCATTTCAATGTACACGTCTGAAAAGGCGAATCTACTAATTTAAAAATACAAGTTTTAACGAGTAAACTTGTTTAGCTAATAACTGCGTTAATGCAACTTTTAATGGCGGCTATCTAATTGCATGATTAAATTTTTGAATTATAACGCCCTGTCAGTGAAACAAAGCGCGTTGAGCGTCTTTTGTTTTTCGCTGGTCGCGCCATAGACAAATCTTATTATGGAAATATTTTCAAATTAAGAACGCGTTGCTCTGCTCCCGCATTATGCGTCTCGACTCTCGGCTGCCAGCATTGTCTATGCATTCTTTTTGTTCGCCCTCGCATGTCGAGGTTTTTCGACCACCGTTTCGGTTATTTTTCCTTTTTTGTTTTTTATTTAAGCTGTCCCGAGCGTGAATGGAGGGCTTTGTTTGTGCGTGTTTTATTATTAATTAGTGAGGCTCCTTTGTCCGTGGTAATTATTGTCTTAATAAGTAGTTCCTCGTCGAAATATGGATGAGTGCTGAAGGGATTGTCAACCTTTTTTACTTTTTAAATTGTCCGGAATGATGCGGGGTTTCTGAACTGGTTTCGAGAGCTTCCACCATCTTTTGTCCGTGCGTTTTGAAATTTCTATTCACGTCTGTTCTGCCATTTGGTTTGTGTATACTGATTTCATAACGTAGATAACTATTGTTTGATTTAGATCAACGAACTATAAATAGTCCTAGTTATCGTATCCTGGTATGGCCAGCTTCGGCGATACAATGCTTCTAGCTATATATATTACATGAATATCTGTGTTGAATGAATCTAATAATTATCTTAATTATAAATCTAATAATAATTTATCGTATTACGCAGTAATTTATTGTATTCGTTGATCACATTGAGTAAGAAGTAGAAAGTATTTGTAAAAATAAAATTCGTAGGTACCTGTTTAAAATCGTAAAAGCCGTTTTGAAAAGCTTTCCTAATAAATCAATACCAGGGCCACACCCTACACACTTCCACAGAATTACTAATGTGTAGATTTTCCCAAATTATTTTCTTTTACCGGTAGCGTCTTTTATTTAAAAAGAAATAATTTTTAACTGAATCGAGACAAAAAAATTCCTTCAGGACGGTGCAAAAGAGACAAAAGACGAAGACGTCATTAGCAAGTAAATTGAGGGGCGCATAAATTTCGCCCGCGCCCAATTATGCAAACCGGCGCTGTAGGGCCATCCACGACTCACTTCCGGTTGGAGTGCCACCTCTAATTAAACGGGATTTTTACACTATTATGAATAAGCTGACACTTTTGTATTACTCCTTTTTTGCGAAATGTATCAAAAAATCTCAATACTTTAGAGACTCGTTATTCATAAGTTCAGTCCTTGACTACTTTTACTCCCGTTAGAAGTTGTGTGAATTCTTTAGCTAACGTCAAATATGAGTGCAATGAAAAGATTTAAATTTTCTGTTTTTAATTTTTTGCAAAGACAAAATTTATTATTAACAACGCGGAGTAACGTTGGTCTAACATTCATTCGATTAATTAAATCGATTAAAATTTCAATCGAATAATTATAATCGATTACCAATCGATTAACGCCAACATTAACCCGGAGTAAACATCTGGTGCAAATATAAGTGATGAGGAGAACAGACATCAGGAATAGAACATGACGATATTATTGTTGGAGACTCTTCACTTCCACATCTTAAGGGGCTACCTGAGGTCCAGTGCTGCCCCCATTTCAAATAAATCATTTGAAAAGAAACGGAGACATTATTTAAAATTTGGTTTTGAAATAACCCTAGATAACCCTTCAAACTATTTTATGAACTACTGTATATATTTTAAAGTGAGAACGTGTAGCTTTTTATAGCATTTTTGCTAAAAGAGGCCGTTTTTCTCAAAAATGCTATAAAAAGCTACACTTTCTCACTTTAAAATATAAACAGTAGTTCATAAAATAGTTTGAAGGGTTATTTAGGGTTATCAAAGCAAATTTTAAATAATATCTCCGTTTTAAATGATTTATTTCAAATGGGGGCAGCACTGGACCTCAGGTAGCCCCTTAATTTGTCTATTTATTTCGATGTTATAGAAACATATTCATTGAAAAATTATACTTTTATGCATACAGCGATTTCCTATGCTTTAAATAGAAGTATGTGAGTATTGTCATGTAACAAAGATACCAGTTCTAAAGAAAACGGGATCTACCGTCGTTTCTAAAGCGACGAAAACACCTCACTAGATACCATACAAATCGGAAATGGCAGTGCTTACAGATTACGAGCTCATTTCTTGTTTGCGACGGATATCAAAACCTAGCCTTCTCATACATCATATCGTTCATACAAATTTTATGGCTGTCCTGCAAACCATATCGAATAGGGAGACATCGAAGCCCTAGAACTCGAAGTGTTATAAATGGTGCATAAAATGCTTTTTCATGTTCTTAGAGCCAATGACAACAACTTTAGGCATAGGGTGTAGGGTACAGGCGAGGATGTCTGAAAGATATTGCTAAGCGTTGCCTAGTTTTTAAGATAATTATGTCCCGTATTTATTTATTTTGTGCAATTAAGGTATTGTATTGTATTTTAGTCGAATACTGCACGATGTCTACAAGAAATAGGCAGGTCAGGGCAAGTTGGAAAAGTGCTTTTTTCAAATTGCTCTGTATCTTAGATGTTTATCGTTGAGTTACTATCCCGGAACACAAGTCTAGAACTTACTTTGGGACTAGCTCAATCAGTGCAATTTGTCCCTATATATTTATTTATTAATAGCCGGAATTGTTTAAACAATTTGACTATAGTTTTACGCCCGGCTTCACGTCAACCCTCTAAGAGCCAATAAATATCAACTTTAACTATTACAACACCTTTAACCATGAAATATCCCCCGAAAACAAGAAGACCTCCCAAAATATGTCACCTTCTCTTATGTCACTGTCATTGTTTGTCATGTGTATGTCAAAGTTTGTCTGCGTTTTAATCCAACCTTCAGAGCATACTTAAATTGTTTCCTTTTTGTTGCAGACGAGTAAAATGGGCCTGCCTGCGGGAGGAGGTCTGTCGCTGTTCTGTCCGGGCGGAGACCTGGGCCAGCCCCCACCAGCCCACATGGGCATCCCGCCGCCCTACCAGCTCGACTCTAAGCTTGGTAAGTTCCTCCAGGTTTTATGGAATAAAACCAGGTTAACCACAGGCCTTTCGATATGTGATATACGAGTTTCTCGTGCTGTGTGGTTCTCGACAGAGTTGAAAGGACCACTACAAGTCTTACCGTAGATGTCGTAGAACTTAGGAAATACAAGGTAAACAAACCTTATAAACTCAATAAATCTCTCCACTCAGTCTGGCTAGTGTGGAGAGTGTACGCCAAACCCTCTGGCTGCTCTGGCCAAGTATGACTCTCATAGTATAGAGAGGGTCGGGCGCTTTTTTCTTTCGAGTTTCAAGCATTGGTCACATAGGAAAAGTTGTTCATATTAACGGTCTGAGTTGCTCCTACAAGGATCGGACAGGGTTTTTGTTACATATTGTATAGCGATAAGTCCGCCTTTGTGCCTATATTGTTTCTTGTTGTTTTGTAATTTTTGTGTGTCTATTATATTATGGTGCATTAAAATTAATTTGTCTTGTATTGTATTTGTATAAAGTCAGCTACTGTCCGACATGTTTTGTTCGACCTCATCCGGACGTGCTTTTACGTGAGTAACCCGTATATCGCATTTTAATAATATCTGTATCTCAGGTTAGTCTTTATCCAGAAACCACGGGCTGCGTAGCTTCCGCCTTAGAGTAGGACCACTCCATAACTTCTTGTGGATGTCGTTAAGAAGCGACTAAAGGACTAAATACAAACCTCTAGTGCTACAACTGCTTCCCCAAGGAGGGCTAAGGTTGGCCAGCGACCGGTTATAAAGCTTTTCGCACAAATGCATTCCAACATAGGATTAACGTCAGGCAGCTGGTCGTAAAACTAGCCAAATCGTTTGAACTTTAAATGGGCTTGATGACAAAGTTTCTCCTTATGACAAGTCTTGATATTTCATTGTTTCAGCTGCGGGGTTGGCGCGGACGCCTATGTACCCCTTCCCCGGGGGTGCGTACCCCTACCCCATGCTCAGTCCGGAGATGTCACAGGTCGCAGCTTCGTGGTAAGTGATCTATGTAGTCGTAAAATATTGGTCAGGATCCGTTTATGATACTAGACTTTTCCCAGGAAATGTAGAAGTACTTACCAAAATAAAATAAAAACTACTTAGTTAACAGATATTGATAAACTTGATAAAATAGATTTTTAGTGTTATTTTGATAAGATGACGTGGTTGCAACGGCAACAGAAATACATCAACTGTGAAAATTTCAACTGTCTAGCTATCACGGTTCATTGATACAACCTGGTGAAAGACAGACAGACAGACGGACGGGAAGTGGAGTAAAAGTAATAAGGTCCCGTTTTTACCCTTTGGGTACGGAACGAAACCCTAAAAATGAAGGAATTTTCTAAATCGGTTACATTTTTCAGGCATACCCCGAGCATGTACCCCATATCTTCGGCGGCGAGCGGCTTCCGAAGTCCGTACCCCACCTCGCTGCCTATACCAAGTTCTAGTCTATCAAGGTGAGTGTAATAGTTCTGGAGTTTTAATATAAAAGGTAATAGGAAACTGCGTCTTATATCTACCAAACAACGCGCTCTTGCCACCATCGGATAGCCAGCCATTGTTTTAGAACCAAATGTCAAAAGTCAAAATTCATTTTTTTATTTTTGTATATTTGTATCTCTTGATAATTGACAGTTTTTTCTTTCGGTTTCATAATAGGTAATTGTTGACGTCAGATCATTAACTAACAGCTAAGTTTACTGCCGCCTCCTAAGCGAAGTACAGAAGAAACGGTAACAAACAATTACACTGCTATTAAACTGACTGAGAAATACATTGTTATGGTTTTGCTCGCGATGATGGCAAAAGACGGGATGGTGTGTTGCTTGTGCCGTGGAGGTTGGGAAAGCCGTTGGATGTCGACACTCTGGCGGCCTCCCATCTTCTTGGTACAAGCTTCGAAGCCGGCGCAGCTGCAGCTACTGCCGAGACCCTAAAATGGGGTATTCCTCTAAGCGCACCCACGTTTTAAAAGGTGCGCTCCGAGGAATAGTTAAGGTGCGCCTCAGAATTGTTGCGCTTTGAGAATACCCCCTATAATGGCGTAAGTGTAAATGCCTAGGCGGCTTTTTATTGAGCCGTTTGGGGCCGAGACATTGAGTCTGTCCTATTAACTATTTCAGATTTAAAAACAAAAAAAAAATTGGGTGCTCTACAGTTTTCTTACATGTTTACTTGTTCACAGTGAATTGTACCGGTTTTCCCCAACGCTGGGCGGCGGGCTGGGCCTAGGGTTAGGGCCTGCGCTCGTGCCCCCGCCCTCCTCCAAAGCAGATCTCGATTCACACCATTCACGGTATGCGAGGTAAGTACAACAAATATTTTTTTGCAAAAAAAAAAAAAAACATTTTTTTGTAACTATAAGCTATTATTGTGAGCTCAAAGTTATTATCAAGAACATAAAACCCAAATTCGATAGGGTTCCATCATTTCATGACTACTCTATGGCTACCTCCCGGGGCTCCCGGCTTCATCAACAGAACTAGATACTCTAAGATATAATAAAATTTTGCCATCCTATTTATATGTTAAAAAGCAAATTTTAGCTTATAGGTTGAGAATAACTGCTTTAAAATTAGGTTGCCTTTTAGTGCTCCCAACACTGCTGTTAAAAATGTTTACAAACATAATTAAACATTCAAATATAATAACTTATTGTTGTAATATTGTTATTATAAGCATTTATTATTCATAATTATAACTACTTATTATTGTAGTATTTTTTTTTTCAATTATTATGCATATTCATAATGTTAGAAAATGTTTGTAAACATTTTTAACAGCAGCGTGGGAGCACCATTTGACTCAAAGAAACACACAGACTACTAGACAATAAATAAAAAAACATGTAATAATACAAATACTTATATATTGAAAAAAATTGTATAATATTTTTGCTGATTTATTCCTATATGGGCTTATGATACAATGTACACAGGGTTATTTACTTACTGACTACATAGGTTTGGCCAAAACTACACTACCCGTAAACAGGGAACATATTTAACGATGCAATTACGTAAAACGAATTAATATTCATTATCATAAACATCTATAGCAGCCCCATAATTTCGCGCGAAAAAAACATATTAATTTCCACTCAATAAAATGCACACGATAAACGCACGCGCCGTAGATAAGTGTAACACATGTAATTTGTCCGTTTAAATTGAAAAGATAATAATAGTGTTGCGAACGGTTCGATTACAATAACAATATTGTTCCTGCTTACCCTATATGGGGTGGCGTGAGTGAGGACGGCTGGGCAGAGGACCAACCTCATAGAGGTTATGCGTTTCGAACAGTGACTTGATTGACTTTCCATATTATTTTTGTGTTCGTTTATTTATAAATAATTCTCAAACAAATAAACCTAAATAAAAAATCATATTGGATTTACAGTACAGCAAATTGACAAGTTAAGGAGATTTTGATGATTTTTTTAAATATAGTAATAGCCACTAAAGCATTTTTTCAAGTATTACGATGAAAAACAACTAAACGTTAACATAACGCAACAAAATCAAAGCTTTCTTTTGTAAAGTTCTTACTTTTTTTATTGGTGTCTCATCGTTGGGCAAAGGCCTCTCCTCTAGACTTCCTTTTGTTTCTATCCGTAGCGGTAGATTGCCATTTTTTATCAAACCCTGACAGATCGTCCGACCATCGCATTCTAGGGCGACCTCCTTTTCTTTGCCAGCCTGCAGGGACCTATTCCGTGGTTACTTAACTATATTAATTCGTTGAAATGAAATTCGCCCGTCGCTTCAGGATTCTACAGAACAACATAATTTTCAATACAATACTTGTATATTCACTCCCCGGATATCATTGGGCGATACTATCGCCATACTATTACTGACCGGCCAACCCCCGCGATCGCGCAAGATAACGCTAAAGGGCGTTTGACAGATGCATTCCAAATGTCACGGTAATGGAAAACGTTTTGTTTTTCCATGTATTTACTCTTTTCGATATCAATGCGTTACATTTTGATGGATATAATTTTTTAACAGTAGACTATATCTACAAATTAGAAATGTGTAAAAGGAATGTTTTTTCACAATGAAAAAAAAATATGATTTTTCTTATATCTTTTTTTTACAGCCGGCTTTTCGTAGCAACCCATGATAATTTGTTCAAAAATTCTGGGTAGCTCTATTTTGTATTCAATTGATAAAATATCCTTTTATCACAAAATAAAAAAGGCATTCACCGTTACATCAACTTTCTCGGGGCTACCATACCACACGTCATTCAAGACATCAACACTGCCTTATAAGCTCCTGTAATATTATACCTTCGTCTCGTTGACGACCACATCAGTCAAAAATATTGGGACATTGGCCGATGCGAAGAAGCTATAACAACATAAGATTATTTTTCATATAAAACTGTCGACTGTTTCACTGTAATGATCAAAAAAATGATTTAGTCACCAATTACAAAAGCATTTTTTTTTTAATTCGATACCTGTGCTATTACCAGTGCCTGTAATGCGTCTGAAAATTAAAATTTGGTATTGAAAATGATTGTAAAAGAAAATACATAAAAACAAAAAACCCAAATACGTGACAATTATCCTTAATTAATAAATTAAGTAACTGAAATCTTTCTAATAATTCGATATTTTTCAACAACTCAAATCAAATACTTTTTTCTAACCGTCAAAAAAAAAACATTTTCCATGGGATTTGTATGAAATATAGACTTAGACGTCATAGTTCTTGGAGTCAAATAGCGCTTTTAATATTAGTTTTTTCTGCAATTATAAATCTAAAATCACATATAATCGAATCACATTGAAAATGGATACGATTAGGTAGTGACATTATTTCGTGACGTTTTATTATCTTAGCAGTACGAAATAATTTATTTTTGACCCATGAATACCCAATTAAGGCGCTAAAAAAGTAGTTGTGTATCATGAACTGAACTTGATCCAAAAGTTTATACATCAATTTAATTTTGACAGACCAAAAGATACTTACTCTTATAAGATCACTAGCCTTTTTGCTAAGTGTTATATTTATGAGACATCGACACTACGCCTACACAACCAGGTAACCAAGTAAATAAGCGGAGAAATTTAATTACGATGATATATGACACAGCCTTAACGGGACGTACCGTCAGCAGATACAGAGATAAAAATATTTTATGTGACAAACATATTTTATGTTACGTGTTAAGCGGGAATTAAAATCATATGCAAATTACATCATTTAATTTAAACGGTTCGGTTTAATCCGACCTCGTAAAGCAAAGTAAGAGTATTTATGTCCCATTGTTGGGTCTCATTTATCAATAATTTTATAAAATTGTAGTATTTTGATGTTTATTAGTATACTAAGATAAAACTATGGGATCCTAAATATAATTAAATGGATAGGAACTTATGCATTGTAAAGTATTGAAACAATACATTAAGGGGCTACCTTAATTTCTCCGGGTCCAGTGCTGCCGAACGTGAGGCTTTTCTACGCACATAAGCCAAAAGTGGCCGTTTTCGCTAATGTGCGTAGAAAAGCTTCACGTTCTAACTTTAAACGATAAACAGTAGTTCATAAAATAGTGTGAAGGGTTATCTAGGGTCCGATAAGACAAAATTTTAAATAATATGTTCGTTTCCTTTGAAATGATTTATTTCAAATGGGGCAGCACTAGACCCCGAAAAATTTAGGTTACCCCTTAATAAGTTTGTTTAAAAATATCTTCTAACAGTAATATTTTTAATAAACTTTTATAATGCTTATGCTTATTTTAAAAGTCTTATGTGTAAAACAGTAAATCAAGATTAATTAGCCGAAAGATATTATTCATTTCTCGTTATAGGTGTATCTAAATTTCTAAACGAAATCACTAAAGATTTTCAAAGATAGTATGACCTTCTTTAGTTTAATATAAGCAGGAGGTTGAAAGTAGTAATCTTAAACTCTGAAGTGTTACAAATTTTACCCTGTCTCTTCATTTCTTAAACTTCAAAATGTTGTGACTTGAACTTGAACTATTAAGCTTAATAAATTAAATATCTCGGGTAAAAAATGTAAATATGGCAATATTTAAATGAGAATTATATTATGCAAATACAGCGGTATATTCAAGCGATTTATCGCTGTGATCCGACCTCATAAAGCATGTGTAATCTGGGAAATTATTTAAAACATGTGTTTTCCATTCATAGGCTTGTATATTTCGTATATAGTTTACTTCTTTTGAACAATACGATAGTAATTTATTAAATAAATTGACTGTATTTTAAACCATATAAATATTTAACACGTATATTTAAATATTAATAGTATTAATATTTCATTCGTTTTCTTGTCAGTTTTGGTGTCTTAGAAACTCGATATTTTTAATTGACGCTTAAGTTATTTATTATTAACCTGGATATTTGATTTGGAATTGGCGTCCAACAGCGATGATATGATTTAAACAAAACGACTGCAAAATTTGAATATATTTTATTGCGTACTCAAAATTAATTTTACACTTAAGGCGTCTCAAATGTCCGCCGTTTCTTATTATAATCACAGATACGAATTGTGATGGTCTCAAAACTACTGGTTTTTAATATCACTGTCATATTTTATTTGAATTGGCGTCTGTTTTTTTTTTCTATGTATATGTAAAACTTTGAATCAAAAAAATAAAATAAGAATAGGATCATGCTTATATGTTTTAACGATAAAATATTTTTGTCAGCAAAATGTGCAAAAAATTAAAGTTTATTTTTTTCATTTATTTTTTCTTTTAAGTTTTTGTTATTTTTTTAATAAGCTTAAAACTCATGTTTCGCTACGATGACTGCTAAAGATGAAACACTATGAATTGAATATTTAAGAAAATATACGAGCGTATTAAAAATAACAGTACGCACGTAGTCACTCAGTCAGTACACAAGATACTCGTAATTAATCTTGAAGAATACCTCGTTGTCGCGAGCGCATTTGAGACTGCCACTAACGACGCAGGGCTGTCAGCTTATGGTTATACATTGTTTAATTTTTTTATAAATTATAGGCAATATTGAACGCAACAAAATTACAATAGTTTCTGGGCAAGGGCGTTTATGTTAAATTAGAACTTCCTATTAGAACACATAGTATATCGTCCTTAGTATAATGTTATATCCCAGCAGTATTCCTAGTAAAACAAGGATAATTTAAAAAGCCGCCAGATGCGGTTCACAGGAATTACAAAAAATAAATTTATGAAAAACAAATGGGCTTATTTGCTTTTTGTAAATTTTCAAATGAAAAAAATAATAAAACTATTTATTTGCTACTTTTAATGATTTATTTGTACAATGTAATAATTTCGTTTTGTTTCTTTTCTATCTTTCTGTCTGGACTCTGGACGCCGTTGAAACGAACAACGAAAGAAGTTTGGCGGGAGGATTCACGCGCCTGTCCAATGATTTGTTGAGAATGTTAGTAAATTCTTTTTAATCTTACCAATTTTTTGATTTGTTTGTTTTTCACGCTTTTGTTTACGGATTCAAAACGAATTAAGTAACAAATCATTAGATACAGTACTTTTATCCGTTGCGCAATTTTTTAGAGCGAATTCAAACGAAAAATATTCGTTTGCAAGCTCACTATCATCTAGTTAAATTTATCTAAATTTGCGAACAAAATAAAAAGTTTTTTATATTTGCATTTTTTTCTCCCAGCTTCATCACGCCATTTCACGTCGCAAATACTTTGTAAAAAAACTTATGACGCGCTATGCAAAAAGTTGCTTTACAAATTAATTAAGATCGGCACTATACTAACTGGATAAAAAAATTCATTCCATTTCATAGTGCACAACTAATGAATTCTAAACTACGCTTTAACCAGTTTAACCAGCCACCGTCTTTTCCCATTTTTAAACCAAAGGAAGTCGTATATTTAACTCAGTCTCGTTTCTCCGAACTAATTTACCGAATAAAAATCTATCGGATATATCAAACTGGCTCGAACCTTGTACCGGGCGGTGACATGTTATTTTAACTTATTTTATTAATGCTATCTCTGGCGCTATTTTCATTTTCCTCTGTAGGAAGTCGTTACTCACGCTCTTTTGTTTTTTAATGGTCATAGATTTTGGCTATTTTGAATTTGGATCTTCTGAATTGTCTTTTTAATGTTCGAACGTGACATTCTAAATCTACATTCTATTTTTCATTGGCTTTGGTTAGATTGATTATGAAAATATATTGTTTTTGCTTTTTGCTTTTTTAACTAACTTATTATTCGAGTTATTTTAAAGCTTAATATTTTCTAGGGTTGTTGTTTGTTTGTTCTATTAGTTGTACTGAAGCGATTGGATATGTTTTTAAACACTATTTATTATTGTCGTTTAAGAAATAAAACATCATTACTGAACACCCAAATCCATTCATTAGGACTTACTAAGCATCTATCACGGAAAAATAAAAACAATGCAATTTGAACTCCGTGGCGCATAAATTAGAGTTTACTATTCAATAAACATTTACATTTCATGATCTTTAATTGTTACTTTCTAAATTCAACTGTAACTTTCAAGTCATAAGGTACAATTTCTAATGGAGATAATAAATGAATCTAAGTATTTACCGTATGCACGCGCGCATCGCCGGAAGCTTGCGTCTATTTCCAACCGGATGTGTGTATGTTTATTGTCGTCTGTGTCGTTAACACCTAAACTTGTCATTAACATATCGACGTCTGACAATGTTAACTGGACATAGTTAAGTTTATTGGGTGGTCTCTCCTAGTTGTTAGCTGCTTTTATGGTAAATGTGTCCGTTTTACAAATCACTTCATTTAAATACCTTTGTTAAGAGTAAGGAATCTTATTTATATTCAGTAGGCATTAGATTGTATGTTTACTCCTAGTAATTAAAATGAAAGTGCAATGTTAGGTACCACCAGCATTGAATACATAAAGTACTTCGCCACTAGCTTATTCTAGGGTTCTATTTATTTTTTTATGGATTCTACAATTATTTTTATGTGTACAATTTTTTGATTTCATAATGTATTTGAATTTAATTTTAATTCGTGATTATGTCAGATGTTAAAAAAATACAAGATCTTCCCAATCTGCTGTTATTGAAAATAGTTTTAGTACATATTACTCTTTATAATATATATAGCCATTAGTAGGTTACATATTCTCTATATTGCAAGAGACCAGCCTTTTATTGAGTGAAAAAAAGAAGAAGGCTCCATACATTACACGCCCAGCAGGACAGAGGTCCATAGGCTCTGCCCACCCCTGTGGGAAACAGGCAAGTAGAGACGTGCTACGATCCTGACAGACCTCTCTCACTAATACAATAACGATAACTTAACCTTTTCCAGGTCGTTAGAAAAGGGCAGCAGCAGTAGCGCCAGCGATAAGCCGGCGGAGAGCTCTGCCAACTCCAACAACAAGGAACAAAACAAGAAGCCGCATATAAAGAAACCACTGAACGCCTTCATGCTGTACATGAAGGAAATGAGGGCGAAGGTGGTCGCCGAATGCACGCTCAAGGAATCCGCCGCCATCAACCAAATCCTCGGCCGACGGGTGAGTTCGAATTTCAAACTTAAATCAAATCAATTTCGTAAAAAAACAATGATTTCTTTTTCTTGTTTATGACTTTTTTGTTGACAGTCAAATATTTTCTTTTTTTAATTGTTGATACAAGTGGCCAATGTTTGTGCTATTATGATAAATGTTTTCTTGTTAGGAATGCAAGTCTAGCCCATCTTCCGATGTGTTGAAACGCTGACCATATGATTACTGAGAACTGAACCCATCGTTGGCCTTCTGAGAATGTAATCTCATTCCTAACAGGAATTACATTTCATATTCATGATTCTAATTGTAATCACAGATGTTCAGTTATAAAGTCTTATCCCGTTTCGTTTATTTCCATTCGGTAAGTTTTGATTGAAAAACAAAATTAAAAATAAACCAAGCGTATTTCAATCTCATCGTTAAACTAATACTTAAACCTCTTTATATTTATTAGGCCATAAACTACACATTACACCAATGAGGTCAAGGAATGACATAAATTCACAGATGTTTCAATATCTGCATATCTCAATGGATCATTTAGGGCATGACTCATTAAGGGCATTTAAATTAATCACGCGAATCCAATTGGGAATGCACGAAACGGGATAGACCGAATCGTCGTGGTCGCGACGAAGAAGCGACCGTTGGTAACCATATCCTGGTGTCATAATACAGTGGCATTCGTTGAGTCGAGAGGAGCAAGCAAAGTACTATGAGAAAGCGAGACAAGAGCGGCAGCTTCATATGCAGCTGTACCCCGGCTGGAGCGCGAGGGACAACTACGGTTACGGTTCCAAAAAGAAAAAGCGGAAAAAGGACCGCAGTCCCGCTGAGCTGGGAGGTACTGGAGTAGGACCGACACGCGGGGCTGGGTTCTCACGGCGACGCTTGTACACTCGCTTCTCCCCACCAGATCCATCCGACTGTCCCCCACTAACCCAGCGTCCTCGCTCGACGCGAGCCGACCGGCTTGTTCACTAACATCCGTAACCCTCCGTCCCGTATGTGAGTGTGCGTGTGTGTTACTCAACTGTGTTATGTACCGCGGTGCCATTCGGTGCCTGTGCTAGAAAAGCGGCTGGAACCGTTGCTCACGAGTCGGAGACGCGCGCGAGGCGGCCGGACCGGGCCGGACCAGATCCGGCGACGGTCGGCCGCCTCACGCCGGCTACTTTGTGTTCAGTGTACTGTAGACGTCGAGTGACCGTGCTGTACACCCTACACCCCCGGAAACATTGGTTTGTTATATGTATAGACCAGCCGCGACTCCGATAACGACCGCAGAATAGGTTCTGTGAGGAACGTCACAATTGGCCATTCTCATTCTGTAGTAGGATCAAAATTTATCGTGGACCGCTCACGCGGGCTGTTTTTCTAGCACCAGCGTAGGGACTCGCGTATCCGAGCCATCGTCGAAGTGCATTTCTCTTTTCTTTCCATATTGCGGTGCCGTTCCATTATCAGTGGCATGCGCTTGGACGCGAGGAACAAGCCAAGTATTACGAGTTGGCGCGCCGGGAACGCCAGCTGCATATGCAGCTCTATCCCGATTGGTCGTCTAGGGCTAATACGCAAAGGGGCAAGAAGAGGAAGCGAAAACAGGAGACAACCGATGGAGGTACTGCCTTTCACGCCGTCGCCGACTGCGTCCCGCCCGCACCTTCCTTTCCCGCCAGGGCGTCGCTAGGCCGAGCCGGCGCGACGCCCGACGCCGTCCGCTGATCCGATCAGACGTCCGACCGACGCGATCCTCACGGCCCGAGCGGCGGACGTCACCGAGCGCCTCGGCTCATTAAAAAAAATGAGGTCAATTAATGAAGGATTAACTGGAGACGTTCGCCGCTCCCCCCGCAACCCATTCCCCTCCCCGCCTCCCCCGCGGGAGTTCAATTACTTTGAACTCCGGAACGACGATAATATTGCCGAATGTCTATGGTTGGGGTACAGGTTGTAGACTTATACCAGTATTTTTTATTTAAATATTTATCGCATTTATTTATTTCTTTTTGTAATTACGAACGCTATTTATCGAAATCCTGTAAGTGGCACTCCTTCGAAGGTTGTCCCGGTTTTTGGCTTACCATTCTGCTCCTAAGTGCCGCCTGCGATTCGGGGAGCGTGCATGTTTTACCAGTCAATGAAACTTCAGTGCTTTGCAGGGATACCTTATGAAACCTGTGCTCAGTGAAAGGCTGGGACAGCCTTCCCGTGGTTAGACTATGCGAAGGAGTATGAGTACCGAATGCATGGCAGCGAGGACCCGTGCCTGGAGAAGCGGACTCTTTCGACTAGACATTTTGGTTTCGAGAAAGCTGCTGATGCTTCTGTCTGCGGTGTCAATGATACTGGCCAAATGAACTTATTTATTTTGATTCCGGAGAACCTATTCTGCTTCAATTTTGCTTATAAGCGTCTTTATTTGTGGTTGTTTTTTTCGACGTAGTTAGTTTTATTTTGAAAGTTATGCGTGTAGTGTTATTTTAAAACCAATGTTTTTTTTCCGTTTGTTCCCTTTCTTTTGTCCTATCCTTTCCCTGCATGATACTAACACGTTGAGGGTTTGCTGCATGCTTGCTTTTTCGTAGATTTTAGTTATAATAGTATAATTATTTAAGATGCTTCAAATATGATTTTAAATAAGATTATTTCTGCAAAATTAGCAGCTTGCCAATTTAAATCTAGACATTACCAATCATATTTACAATACTTTCTTTGATTGTAACGCCATTAAGTAATTGATTTGCAGTCCAAATATTTTTTCATTTGCAAAGATATCGAATTAAACGAATTAAATCTTATTTTTTCCTGGTTGACCTTTTTTACGAGGGTGGATTCTAACGATTCTTCTATGGAACTTCCAGGAAATAATTTGAAGAAATGTCGGGCGAGGTACGGCCTTGACCAACAAAACCAATGGTGCAAGCCTTGCAGGTACGTCTCATTCTTATTTTTCTTTATTTTCGCTTCTAAACAATTTTTCTTTAAAATTTCGCAACGTTAGAACGCCTGACAGAATTTATCACTGTCCATTTTTTAAATATTGTTTCTATGTGGAAAGACTTGGCTTATCTTTTAGTCTTTTTCTACGGCAAGTTCAAGAGGAGCCTGGTCGTAAAATTTTTCCTTTTCTTTATTTTTTTTTCAAATAAAAAAACATCTTTGTAGTAGTTGTTGTGTTTATGTTTTACTGTTTATTTTAAACGCTCTTCCGAGAGTTTTAGTGACTTAAGAGATATATAAGAGCGAAGCAGTAAGATTCAGAAAATGTGTCTTTTCACAAAGAAATAAGAATTGAAATTAGATACGAAATAGATTTTTTTGAAAGTAGACAAAGAAAGAGTGGTAGCAATAGGAATAGTAGTGGAGCCACAGGGTCAGAGAACAGGCAATCATTTGTCGATGAACAATAAGAAAGCTTTCAAAAAAATCTTGACACATTTTCTGAATTGCTCTCGCTTTTTTCAATTTATTTGTACTGTAAAGGGTATTACTATTATACTCATTGAAATGTTTTTTCCACTCATGATTGCCGCTTCTCATGGATCGATGCTGTCTCGGCTGGCACTACTGGTGACTTTGTTTCAATTATACGTTCTCGTTTTGTCATATTTTTATCTTTACCAAACGCTACTTGATTCCTTTTATACTCTCTTTTATATTTTGTTTGCTTTTTCTTATTTTTCTCTTACTACCCACTTATTTCTGTTTATATATTTTGTTATTTTCTTTACTCTTTTTAATTTTTAACACTTTTGTATTTTTAAATCTTAATATTTTTGCTATCTCTGCTCTGTTTATCTTATCAACACGTCTTCTATTTATTTTCCTTGTACATTGATTTTTATCATTTTTTTTTGCGAAATTAAATCTTTGAACAATGATCTCTAATCATCCTTTTCTTTTTCTGTTATAATATCATTGTCTTTCTTATTTTCTTATCATTAAATTACATATTTTCATTATATTGATTTACTTTTTCCATCTAATTTTACATCGTTTTTATCTGATTGTTCAATTATTTAACTTTATCAAACACATCTTTTTTAAAATCTACCTCAATCAGCCCCGAATCAAGTAGCGTAATGGTATCTGGGGGTTTGGGGTTGCTTCGGCCAGAGCCGGCAACGCCCCTGCCCCCCGCGAGCCTGGTGGGCAGCCCCCCACAAGAGCCCACGTATGTGAACCTCTAGTGCCGGCCCGCCGCCGCCGGAGGACCCACGGTCAGTTAGTGATGGATGATGGCGTGATGATGGACTAGTGCTGGTGTTGCTATATTTTTTAGTCCTCGCTGTCAGTAAAAACAAATATAGTATAACGAAAATCTACATAGATTCCACATAGTATAAGATCTACTAGAAGGACTACTACTTTATTACCACGTTTCTAAACTACAATTCAGCTGCACAAGTAAATTATTCTCCCCGTCTTATAAAATAATAAAATATTACTGATTTCAAAGATGTTTTATGAGACGTAAATTTATGAAAACGAAAATCAGTGCCAGCATTAGTCTTAAAGTTATGAATGAGAGTGAGATTGACGTTGTCGTAATCGTTGTTTTAGGAATGGTTTTCGTTTTTAGTCGTTGTAGGTAGATGTCTGCTTTATATAATTTCTCGTATCAGGAGCTAAAAGCCATATTTTCATTTTTTTTTAAGTTGAATACAGATTTTGTGAAATTGTTATTTTTGTGTGTAGAGCATCCTTTTCTTAATTGTAGATTTTTTAATCAAAATTCGTATTGTGCATATTTTTTTTCTGTTGTCTGGCTTTATTGATGCTCCATCCTTATGACTTGATTCTGAGGAATTAACAGTTTTGAATAACTCAGCATGAGTTTTTCGTCGATATATTTAAGTTTACGAGTGCTTTCATCTTTAACATTTCCTCAGCATGATGTTTTAGTTAACATTGTTATTTTAAACTTAGTTTTTTTCTGTTTTTTTCTTAAGTAGTTTCAGTTTAATTTCAAAAGATGGGGCCCCTTCATATCATTATTTATATTTATTACAAATTCATTTACATCGATTTGACACATTTAAATAAAGCAGAAATAAAAATTCACTATATGAAGTGGTCCCAATACGCTGCATTGTGTAACCCCACCTCTAAAATTCTTCTAAATTCCAGGCGGAAGAAGAAGTGCGTACGCTACATGGAAGCCCTCGCGGCGGCCTCAGGGACCATGCCGCTTCCGATGGCGACGCCCCAGTCGCCTTGTTCTGAAGAGGACGTCAAGCTCGAGGAGTTATCGGACGCTTCTAGTGAAGGTGACGCGGATACTCCTCTAAACTCGGCATCAAGCCCTGGCGGGTTGAGTGCGCTATCGTCACTGGCGTCTCCTGCCTCCGATCCGCCGCCGAATCCTCCAAGGAACCCAGTCGGGACGAATCCTAGGGACGCAAACAACCCTCTGTCCGTCGGGCAGCTGACGTCGCAGTCTTGGCCACGAGCCGCTCAAGCGAGACCGGGTCATGAAGTCATATCGGTGTCATAGTGTCGGTGGAGCCAGGGTGCCTGCTGTACCACGCCCATCTCTCTTCTAGTGTGACGCATAAATCTATAGGATGTTGAAAATCTTTTAATGGACCAAGCAAAACGAGATACTAGGAGGACAATTTTCTATTTCTATTGTTAGAGCTGCTGGAGACTTTCAATATCCTGATATTTATGTAATCATGGGTCTCTGTAATTATTCTAGATCGAAAGTTCATGTTCATCACCGATTTAGAATCCTAACAGAGCATCCATTCACTGGAAATAATCGCTTCATTATTTTGTTTATTGACTGTTCTAAGCACAAAATTTTGCAGCGACAATTTTCATTAAAGCGCCATCTGCGTTTCGTTCCTGAAACTAAATCGTGTCACCTAGGAGTCGTGGGCCGTGTTGGTTGTGATTGTGATACAAGGATAGGTACTCCCTACCGCTATGAACTTTAGAGTAGTTTTCACTACCTCTGGTCAGGCGAGATTTTAGTGAAATAGCTTTTTATGAAATGACATCAAAATATACCGACATTTTTGTGAACTAAAATACAAATTAAGTGCATGTTTTAGTCTTGTCATAAGAAATAACAAAGTTAGTTTCAGTCATATTGCGAGTTTTGCTCAGCACCATCTATCTAAATCGGACAATGACGCCTTTTGAGTTCCGTTTTTCGCTAATAAAAAAATAATGGCCTAATATTTCTGTACATATCTTTCCGACCAAATGTGCGGTATGTCTTGAAGTCATAGACTATAGTTGAAGGGGATGTCTTGACAATATCATGCTTTTAAAGCACGGAGCACCCATCCCACTAGAAATTACCACAGTTTATTAGTCGTCTTTAAATGATCTCAAAATTGCAAGTCCTGAACGTGTCGATTGCATTTTTGTGCCTCATACTTTTAAATATCCAAAATGTACACAATATTAGAGCTAGTCTCAGTAGGCCTACCAAGTTTGTTCTGCCAGTAGGACTACTGGGATTTTTTGTCTTTTATGCAATGTTTTATATTTTGGTTGATTTTAGACTTAAGAGTCTGCCTAAGTGGCTTGACACGCGCTAAATGAAAATCATAAAAACATAAAAGTTATATTCAATTTTGTAAAGTTTGGATATTTTTAGTATGAGTACATACTATAGTCATACCTACTGGTTCTAGCCTATCGGAAATAAGACATCTAATTTATTACGTTTTAAGGATTTCGGTTATTCCTTTTTTGAGTCAAGATTTTGAGCTTGAATTGAGTATGAATTTGTATCTATTTATTGGCTTATTATTGTGCATTTTTCGTAAAGAGATCACATTGTTTGATTCTTTTATTTGCATGTAACATAATTGCTAAAACTGAAATTAACTTTCATTTTTTAATAATCTTCCATTGCTGTTATATTCTGCAATATACATATTATACAATTCGCACAAGTGCGGTATGCTTCACAAATGGAGTCACAACTCCTCATACTAATTACATGAGAAATTATGACTCCATTTCTACAGCCATACAAATTTTGTGATGTATTTACGAAATGCACCGATCACATCTTGCAAGCCTTTTTTTTACTTAAAAACGGATGATACATATCTGATGCTCTCTCGCCTTCTTGCATTTACGGCACTTTGTACAAGATGAGAAATATTTTCTCTAGGTACTCCTATATATGTTTTTTTTTATATATTTTTGTTTTAGACAAAATTACGGTACCAATTAATTGTCGATGCAGAGGTACTAAATTTTTCTATCTAAAAATTTAAACAAAACCATTCTTTTTTTTTAAATTTTAACTTTCACATGTTCTTGCTATGATATTTCTGCAGAAACAGTTTTCAAAATTCGGTATGGCAATGAATTTTAGTTCATATGCGCTTACACGGTCACATGTATTCGATAGAAAGTCGACATTTCGTTTTCTCCAATGAAATCATATGGTGCTCCCACACTACTGCTTAACAGTTTACAAATAGTAAACATAAAAAAAAACATTTGATCACAATGTTAGAAAATGTTCATGTTAGGTAATGTTAGAAAACATTTCTAAACAAAACTAGTAGGAGCACTCAAAACATCTAACAATTCCTAACAGAATGTAACAATTCCTAACATTATGTAACAATCCCTAAAGTTAGTAAACGTATTAATGTTAGAAAGTGTTTGAAAACATTTTTAACAGCAGTGTGGGAGCACCAAATAGTAAGAGTTCTAAACTAATGTATTCGAGTTTTTTTAATGTTTCATATCTTGTACTTTGAGTACCTCCACGATTACGACGGCCTGCACCACATAAGGTTCCATGTAGCGTTAGAATTTAATTAAGTTTATAATTTTCCCTTCGCGTTATGCTATGTAAAAAATACGATAAGACGCGGCGGAGGGAAAAACGTTTTTCCGTTGTGCGGAATTTAGACTGTTGTAGGCTAGTATAGTTGCATCTTATGAGTGAAGTTATTACTGTATTGTACTAAATTGCCCTTGAATATAAGCCTAACGTAAATAGATTTAAAGATTTTACTGTCAAGTGGTTATATATTTTATTGGTGTGACTTTTTTATTTGTTGATTGTTTGCCAAATGTGAATGCAATTAAAACAGAATTTGTTTTACTTAGATTGTGTAAAGTATGAGAAACAAAGTAAGGCTCAATCAACATTACGGCGGACTCGAAGCGAAGCAACGAAATCGTACAAGCATATTGAACTTTATGTCAATCGTTTAATGTTCAAATAAAATTTGAGCGCGTGAAGTGTCGAAGTCGAGCGAATCGGCGCGTCGCCGCCAGCAACGCCATAGTTTGAACATTTATACCTTTGACATAATGTTCATTATGCTATGTACGATTTCGTCGCTTTGCTTCGATTCCGCCGCAGTGTGAATTATGCCTAATTGCATGAAATAGTGTTGTTTAACGAAAAAAGGGCATTTTCGTACAATATTAGTCTCTGTATATGTGTAAGTACATACATGATGTAAATGTATAAAATATAGGTTTAATCTAACTGTGTCATATTAGAAAATAAGTGTACTATGCTACTTACCTATATATATTACTATATAAAAAGTTTAAGAAAAATATTAGTTGAATACTGACTCAAAACGAAATCAAAATTAAATGTACACATATCTGACAGAAACATATGGCAACCCCAGAGTATATAAGCTGGACAATTGTAAATAAATTTGTAATTCGCGTATATGTAGAACAGTTTTGGTATAAAGAAATATTGCATTTATATAATTCATATGAAAAGTGATTCGTTTCCCTCGGAGTGTTCTTGATGGTTTGTTTCGACACAACATTTTTGTTAATTACTTTTTATTGTTATTATTAAGAATTTTAACGTTGTTAATCGCAATATAATCCCACGATGATGTGATTTGATTTCTAAATTGTGTCTGCAGTGATTAAGGGATAAAATAAATAATCAAAAGTTTTATGAACGAGACGAATTTTTACAATAAAAGGTTTAACATATCTCATTTATACAATTTGACCAGTTTGAATGATTTCAAATATTATTTTTATATGTCGCACGATTTTGCATGAAATCCGACTTGTGCAATAATGAATAATATGGGTACTGTATAGTCTTCTAAATATAAAACTAGAATTTCTTAAAATTAATTTTAAGGTCTATTTTCAAGAAAAGTCTATATTGGAACTTGAATTTTATTTCTTACAGAAGAAAATAATGATTTAATTTTTGTCGCTCAATGATTTTTTAAAATGTACTATTATTTTTGACTAAAATAAGCAAACCCGTGCCAAAACCATCTAGAACTTTACAGGTTGCCAGGGAATTTTATTCTTTCGCTTATTAACATAATGTTTTTTTTAAGAAATCACATTTTTAGTTACTCGATAAATTATAAAGGTCTTACTCATGGAACTAATTTTTAAAGGAATATAATTTTTGTTTTTTTTTTTCTTACGTTCGTTTCTATGTTAATAAGCGAAGAATGTTTTAATGGACAGTAATAATTTAATATTATAATTATCTGTGCCAAATTTAACTATACATATAACACCGTTTGGTATTTGATGATACACAATACCTCTAAAAGGTCTTTTTATGTTGATAGATTTTATAGGTTGTTTTTATTGTTAAGACGGCAAAGACAGCGGCTTCAATGAGCTGGTTTATTTTTTTGTAGAAAAAATGTCAAATTAGAAAACTCAATTATTAGGTCTGTTCCCATAACTTGTGTTCAGTTGAACGAATATTATTTTAATAAACAACATAAAAATTGTAGAGTTTGTTTTATTACTATCTTCTCTTTGGCACCTGCCTGACCTAACTGTTTTATCATTATTAAAACTAACGCGAGATTAATTTTTTATGAGTTTTTTATGCAACTGTTGTTAAGGGGTATTAAAACACGACATGAGGGTTTATCACACAAGGCGAAGCCGAGTGTATTAATAGTATCACATTAAGTTTTTAACCCTTAACTATGCAAGACTTTATCTACACCCATGATATGAATCCTCTTTAAAAAATTCTGAAACCATAGGGTAGGTACAGTGTTGTAAGATTCATGGTTAATTTCTGAGTATCTAATACACACAAACTATGTATATCATTTCATCCGCACAATGTCCACTGCAGGACCTCTAGGCCTCTCACAAGAATTTTCAAAATGACCGATCCAGAGCGGCCTGCGTCCGGCGCTTTCCAGCGACCTTAGTCAGGTCGTCAGACCACCTTGTGGGTGGGTGTCCTACGCTTCTTTTGCCAGTACGTGGTTGCCATTCGAGAACCGTTTTGCCCCATCGGCCATCGGTTCGTCGCGCTACGTGTCCCGCCCAGTGCCACTACAACGAGCTAACTACTGCCACTACAGCAAACAAGCTAACCCGTTGGGCTATGTCAGTGACTTGCCACCGTGGCCGACTCGTTCTTTTATCATTTCTGATTCGATCACGTAGAGAAACACTGAGCATAGCCTTCTCCACAGTGCGTTGAGTGACCTTGAGCCTTCTTTTGAGACCCATAGTAAGGGCCACGTTTCAGAGACATAAGTCATCACTGGTAACACACATTGATTAAACACTTTCGTCTTGAGGCACTGGGGTAGTTTGGACGAGAAGACACTGCATAGCTTCCCGAACGCTTCCCAGCCGAGTTGGATTCGTTGAAAGACGAGTCTTCCTCGAAGCTAGAATTGCCCTATGATGATAATGGAAGATCAATTGCCCCAGATAGACATACTGGTCTACAACTTCGAGGATGGAGCTCCCAACACTAACAGGTAGGGGCGCGACATGGACATTCGACATTACTTTCGTTTTGTCCATGTTCATTCAAGGCCCACCTGTTGGGAAACTCGACATAGGTCTCCGAGAATAGCACTTAAGGCGGCCCTTCCCGGCCGCTCTGTCGCCAACGCGAGCAAAGTTTGAAAAGCTTGTTGTTTGATCCAGGGTAATGCTAGAAAAAGACGCAAACCAAAAAGGGAGTGATGGCGCCAGAAGGCTCGGTTTACATTCTATTGAATTAAATAATTATTTTTATTAACTATCCATTGAACGAATATTCACTTTTCATTGGGTTCGGAAATTTCATAAAACTTGTTCCAGGTGATACGTGTTTTTCAGTAAGCCTTACAAGTGTGTGAAATAAATGATTATTTTTTATTTGAATTTTCATTACCTATATTTTCAAGGTTTCTATCGAAATATTTTTTTTACCTTTACAATTTATGAGTACTTCATAAACGGTTGAAGTTTAAGTAAAATTTGTGCAAAAAAGC
Source organism: Acrobasis suavella (assembly GCA_943193695.1). Classification (NCBI taxonomy): domain Eukaryota; kingdom Metazoa; phylum Arthropoda; class Insecta; order Lepidoptera; family Pyralidae; genus Acrobasis; species Acrobasis suavella. Next base: position 8,720,429 of record OW971952.1, on the reverse strand, counting down.
AGATTTTTGGAGGCTTATACTGTATTTGTTTATTTACATTTTAATTTTTTATTTCGATAGTAACCTAGAAATAGCGGATAAGATACCTGTTAATTCAAGAAAGATCAGTTACAACGTCATAATCACGTGCGAGCGTTTGTATGAAAAGCAAGACGTGAAGGTCGCTCTTAAGTCTTCCATCAATTCTGCCATGACAACCATATCGTCGGCAAATCGAAGTGAATATACTCGTCATTGATGTTGATGCCAAATCCTTCCCATGCCAGAAGGCATCTTCCAGTGCAACTGAACAGTTTCGGGGATATAACGCCTCCCTGTCTTACACCTCTTTGCAGTGGAATAGAGGAATAGCCTTCGTGCACTGGTCCTGTACTCGGGCTGACATAGTGGCGTTACTGTATAAGCACTTCAACATTTCGATATACCGATAGTCAATAAGGCATCGCTGGAGAGACTGAAGCACGTCGCATGTGTTGATCGAATCGAAGGCCTTTTCATAGTCCACGAACCCAAAGCATACTCATAACGGCCGGTCATACCCTCGTCTTTAACCTGCCTGCCGCAGCGTGTGAATGTGGTCCATGGTGCTAAAGCCTGTACGATAACCGGCTTGTTCGGGAAGCTGGAAGGCTCCAAACCTGTTTTGCGAGACGATTCGTGAAGACCCTCGAAAACAACTTATGTACATGACTCAGAAGCGTGATATTCTTCAATAGGGTGTTATCTCCCTTTTTGAAAAACAGGACTATCACGCCCCTGTTCCACGCTTCTGGCGTTACGCTCTCGAGCAGAACGGAAAGAGCCTCTGAAGGCCTTTCAGTAACGGCGTTCCGCCCGCTTACAGAAGCTCTGCTGTAATTCCATCCTCGCACGGCGCCTTATTGTTTTTAAGCTGTTCGAGGGCCATCCTAATCTCGTACAGGCTGATGTCCGGGATATCTTCGGTAAAGTGTCGGGTCAGCTTGGCTCTTAGGTCTTTAGCCATTTGTTCGCTGGATTGTGAAACTGAGGTATATAGCTGTCCATAAAACCTCTTGATCTCCGCTAGAACCCCATCCTTTGTCGACAAAAAACAATAATAATAATATGACAAAGCCCTTCTGGCGAGTAGGCGATCAATACTGTGAAAATGAGTTTCTTTCGGCATTTCTTAGCAGTGGTCGTTACGAAGCGCTGGTATCGGTAGATTTTCTTTAAAAATAAATTGTGGTAAACCGTCGCTCCGTACGCGAGTCCCGAGGACGCGTGCCCGAGCGTTACCGAAGCCATGCCGTCTCGCTCACACCGGTGGCGTGAGGATAACATTCATTTCGCGGCTCAGCCGATCCCTCAACCGCGGCGCCTCCGCCGCCGGCAGTTAGAGTTAGTTCGCCGACCGACTGCTATGACGATTGACGCGCTCGCGTCTTTGCCGTTCCCGCTAAATCCTGTGCCGCGTATCGTATCTAGCTCAATAATTAGTTTAGGCAAACCAACCCATTGTTTCCATTTGTTTTCTTTGTGAAAAGTGTTACCTACGCCGAATAAACGTTAGTTGCGTACAATACCAAGGATTTTCTCTATACAAGCCCTGAACAACCACCATATATGGCCCCCAACGTGTCTATTGAGCAGATTTCAGTGTAGTGCTAGTGCGTAACAAAGTGTTAACGTGATGATCACTAGGAGTCGCGCTGCAAGTCCTCGCAGGGAAGATACCTCGACGGTATTAACAAACCCCTCGCGCTCGCGACCGACATCGCCGCACCTACAAAATGGCGCCGACACCATTTCGTTTTCGCCGCTTTCCGCAGGAATGGACGCGAACGCCACGTTTTCAGGAGAAAACGTGGCTTCCATCATCGCGTCCCTCCAGCGCTCCCAAACAGAAGCATTTAGGGAGTTGCTTCTCTCGATGACGCAGGCGAACTCCTCGGTAGCCTCGGACGACCAATCTACACTAGCGCGCTGCAAGGCCACCTTTAGCGGGAAGCCGAAGGAGTCAGTGGAGGCGTTCTGCGACGCGATCGAAGCATACCGTGACTGCGCACACGTCACGGACGAGAACGTCGTTCGTGGCCTGTCCTTCCTTTTTAAAGAAGAAGCCGCCACGTGGTGGCAGGGAATTAAAGACAATGTCACCACTTGGCAACAAGCCAAAGAAAATCTAATAAGTGCATTTGGTGACCGACGGCCACCGCATCGAATTTACATAGAAATTTTCTCAGCGCCTCAACAGCAAGAAAATACCGATATCTTCGTGGCGCGTGTCCGTGCCCTACTTGCCCGGCTTCCAAAAGGAGATCTAGCAATTTCAGCGCAGTTAGATATGACGTACGGTTTACTCAGCAGTCGAATCAGGAAAAGACTAAGAAGGGAAGAATTTACGACCTTTTCAGACCTGCTGCGTTTGGCACGGACCGTCGAAGATTCATTCGACGAAGAACAAAGACAGAACGTAAAAGTAAAGGTTTCCGTCACGCCGCCCGTTTCCCACGCGCCGCCCAGTGTCCGGACACCGACCTCTGATGGCCAGTACCCGAGACCGCGCGCAGCTGCCGGTGCGAACGCGGCACCGGCTACCGCGGTCACGTTTGCACCCGCGCGCCCCGCTGCGTTTCAACCAGCCGAGGTCGCGCCGCCACCAGCCGCTGCGAGTGGTACGTCGTCGAAGAAAAGCCGCCCTTCCTGTGTCTACTGCAAGCGGTTTGGACATACGAGAGACCAGTGCCGTAAGTTGCAGAACCAGCAAGGTGAGTCACAAACTTTTAGTAACTCTGCGGAAGTGCGTTCTAATAATAATAGTGCGGGTGATAAATTCAGTGATAAAAATCCATCATTTTACTCTGTCGAATCTCGTAACGTCCATAAACAAAGTTCAGTGACCCCGTGTTTTTCATCGAAGAACTCTAAGTACTCTAACGTAGTAAATAGTGTTGGGAAAAGTCCTACTATTGTTTCTTTGCCATTTTCGAATAATGTTTGTAATAAGAATAATAATTCACTTCTTTTTGTTAATGCACGGCATAGTGTTGTGCCCAATGTTTTTGTACAAGACAGTAGTGATGTACCTAATGTTTCTATGCAAAATAGTAGTGATGTACACATTCCTTTTTTACAAACCACTAGTGATGTGCCTAATTTTTTTACGCAAAACAGTAGTGATGTTCCCATATCCTTTATTCGAACCACTAGTGATGTACCTACTCTTTCTATACAAAACTCGTGTGAACATTGTATATATAGCGGAGATGATGTAACACGCGGTACGGATTTTACGGGACGCGCTGTTTGTCGCGATTTAAGGCCTATTTTTAATATTCAAATTTTAGGTTTTTATGGTACCGCGTTGATAGATACGGCCGCTAAAAATTGTATTGCGGGTCATTCACTCTATTCCCTCCTCCTACGTCAGGGACATCCCTTTCGCTCCTCGACCCGAGATATTAAGCTCGCTGACGGAGTAGTACGTACTATGGACGTTCTCACGACCACATTGGATGTGTGCCTGGAAACTAAAACTATCACCATCCCATTTTTAATTTTTCCGGACTCTATTAACAACGAAACGTTATTAGGAATTGACTTTATAACAGCAGCTGGAATAGTTATAGATTTTCATAGGGAAAAATGGTTTTTCAGTGAGGGTACGGAAAAGTATAATCTTTGCTTCGAGCCTACTTCACGCCATGTGTTATGCGCATCTACGGATGTACTCCGAGCTGATGAAGGTACTCACCTTAACCAAGCGGAACGACAGGCTCTTGCTAATGTCATCACAAGGCACGAACGCGTGTTTAAAGCAGGGGGAGGCCCTACTCCATACGCGGAACACCGTATCGAAACGGGCGAACATCCACCTATTGCAGTGCCACCTTACCGCCTCAATCCAGCGAAAAAGGAGCTGATGAAAACCGAAATTGAGAAGATGTTGCAGGATGATATTATAGAGGAGTGTGAATCGGCTTGGTCTTCACCAGCGCTGATGGTGCCGAAGTCTAACGGAAGTATTCGTTTTTGCGTAGACTACAGGCGCCTTAACGCCATCACCAAAGCTGACACTTACCCAATGCCACGCATTGACGAGTTACTTCAGAGTACGAAGCGGGACTGTTACATGAGCACCTTGGACCTTCGTTCTTCTTACTGGCAGCTCAAGGTCAAGGAAGCTGACAGAGACAAAACATCGTTTTCTTGTGCCCTAGGTACCTTTCGTTTCAAAAGGATGCCCTTTGGCCTCCGTAATGCGCCGGCTACGTTCCAGAGGCTCATAGACCGTTTTCGTTCGTGCTCTGCTCTAAAAGACGTTACTATTCTAGCATATTTAGATGACTTGTTAATAATTTCTGAAGGCTACCAGCGCCATCTAGAGGACCTTGATGCAGTTTTTAAACGCCTGGCTGAATTTAACCTCCACGTCAACAGGGAGAAGTGCTTTTTCGCTCGGGAGAGCGTTAAATATCTTGGCCATGTAATAACCCAAGAAGGGGTATCCACCGACCCAGACAAGGTGAGTGCTGTACTCGAGATGAAGGAGCCAGGTAACTTAAAGCACCTAAGAACCTTTTTACAGACATGTTCTTGGTTCAGGAAATTCATACCCAATTTCTCTAAGGTCGCTGAACCATTGACACGTCTGACCAGAAAGAACCAAGCATGGACTTGGGGCTCGGACCAGATCGAAGCATTTAGGGAATTGAAAAGCTTGCTTACAACAGCTCCCATATTGGTACAAGCCGATTTCAATCGTCCATTTATCCTGCGCACGGACGCAAGCAACTACGCTCTTGGCGCAGTGCTATTGCAAGGAGATGGCAACCAGGAGAGACCTATCGAGTACGCTAGCCGACTTCTCAACGCGGCTGAGCGTAACTATTCCACCACAGAACGCGAAGCACTAGCAGTTGTGTGGGCTGTCGAGCGCTTTAGACCATATCTTGATGGACAAGAAGTGATCGTCGGCAGTGACCACCAACCTCTTCGCTGGCTGCTGTCACTTAAATCTCCCGCAGGTAGACTGGTGAGGTGGGCATTGAAACTTCAGGAGTTTAACATCAAATTTGAGTATACACCCGGGAAGGCCAATGTTGTGGCGGACACACTAAGCAGACCGGTTTGTACTAACGAATCTCGTGAAGACTGTGGCGTTTGTTCTGTCATATGCGATTTACCAACGAAAACTCCTAGTCAACTTCGCTCAGAACAGACTGCAGATCCTGAAGTGGAAAAGGTTATTAAAGAACTCGAAGGATCGGATGATGTCGCAGCCCAGAGGTGGTCAGAAAGAGGCTATCTAATGGACCAAGGTGTTTTATATCGTTTTAATCCCGATTCTGACAACGAATCTCCTCAACTAGTCGTCCCTGCTGGCCAAATCCCAAACATTCTTAAGGAACTACATGACTCTCCAACAGCCGGCCACCCAGGTATCGATAGAACGTATCAGAAGGTAGCACAGCTTTATTATTTCACTGGCATGCGGAGAATAATCACTGATTATATCAAAGCCTGCATCCAGTGCCAACGCTATAAGGCAACCAACACCAAACCACCGGGTTTACTCCAAACTCCTGTGATGAATCAACGTAACGAAGTGTTGGCGATTGACTTATTTGGCCCGTTACCGGAAGGAGACCAGGGGGAGCGGTGGATTTTGTTAGTTGAAGATACTGCGACTAGGTGGACAGAATTATTTGCTCTTAAGGAGGCAACCGCAGAAAACTGTGCTCATATTCTAGTCGAAGAGTATTTTATGAGGTTTGGATTACCTCGAAGAATTATTTCAGACAACGGTGTCCAATTCGTTTCAGGAGTCATGCGACAATGTATGTCAATCCTAGATATAAAACAAAATTTTATACCTCTTTATCACCCGGAAGCGAATCCCGCAGAAAGGAAGAATCGCGACCTAAAGGTACTGTTATCACAGCTGGTGGAAGAGAATCACACTACATGGCCCAGCAAACTGCCAGTAATTCGCTATTCACTGAACAGTGCTAAGTGTCGTACTACAGGGAAGTCACCTTCATACCAAATGTTCGGCAGAGAGATGAGGTCGCCTGTAGAAGTCATACATGACTCTCGTTCTATTTTGGGAAAAGATAATTTTATACCTCAAATCACGCCTTATCTTAGGGACTTCGTAACTTCGCTGTCAGGAATACGAGAAAGGGTGGAAAAGTCCCAAGATAAAGCAAAAGAATATGCAGACCAGTCTCGTCAACCTGCTGAAATGTTTCAAGAAGGAGATCTTGTTTTATTAAAATCTCATGTTCTGAGCAACAGATCAAAAGATTTGACCTCAAAATTTGTTCCTAAACGCGATGGCCCATACCGTGTAGCAAAAAGGGTAACTCCTACGACCTACACCATCTCACCAGTTGACCAACCAGAAAATATCTTGGGCAAATACCATGTTCAAGATCTGACTCGTTTTCTAAGGAACGATGAAACGTTGCCTAAGCCTATAATTCCAAAAAGGAAACGTGGTCGACCGATAAGAGAAGTTGAGGTCCATGTCCAGGAGCGAGGGCGTTCTCCAGGACGTGAGGGGGAGTGTGTGGTAAACCGTCGCTCCGTACGCGAGTCCCGAGGACGCGTGCCCGAGCGTTACCGAAGCCATGCCGTCTCGCTCACACCGGTGGCGTGAGGATAACATTCATTTCGCGGCTCAGCCGATCCCTCAACCGCGGCGCCTCCGCCGCCGGCAGTTAGAGTTAGTTCGCCGACCGACTGCTATGACGATTGACGCGCTCGCGTCTTTGCCGTTCCCGCTAAATCCTGTGCCGCGTATCGTATCTAGCTCAATAATTAGTTTAGGCAAACCAACCCATTGTTTCCATTTGTTTTCTTTGTGAAAAGTGTTACCTACGCCGAATAAACGTTAGTTGCGTACAATACCAAGGATTTTCTCTATACAAGCCCTGAACAACCACCATAAAATTAAATTTTAATATACTTTACACGTAACATAAATTATACTTATTGACGTGTAAAAGTGCCTGTAAAGGTCTAATTACTAAATAAACATTTAAATCTTTGAATCTTTGACACCAAGCCGCCGTCCTCAGTTTTCAGTTTCATCAATCGGCTTTGCCCAACCGACATAACTCTTGCGAACACTTTGGAGCCTTTATACTGCTCGACGAATTTAGTATTAAAGGAGCGGATGTCGTGTGGCGTGACTTTTGAATTTGTCTGTTGAAATATGAAACGTACGTTGTTGAAACTATGTATAGGTAAAAATATAATATAATTATTTACATTGAAAGGCAAATAATACTAATGTACGGTGCAGGCTTCGGTTGTTATGTAACCTAGGGCCGCACAATACATGAAGATAATATGTAGAGGTTGTGAGATGTTGGTGTGTAGACACAAGACCACGTCACGTAGAAACGGTTTATTATTGTAGTTACATGTTGTGGTTGGGTGTGACGGGTCCTTTCTCGATCGCTGCTCGATAGTACCTATCGCCATTGTTGCTATTTAATTGATGTAAAATGTAAGGTAAAACAGCTGATACGCGACCTACATAGTATGTGGCCGCGTGCAGCCGAAATGTGCGAGCATTGCTCGAACATACTCCCAAAACCAAAAGATGAAATATAGATCGAGAAAGAAACCGCCACTTGACATGATAGTAGTAAATTGTAGTTGTAGTTAATTGAATGTTGTGCGCTGTGGCTTCATTGAATACTGCTGGCGACGACGTTCACAATCCCTGGATCCGTCCTGTGTCTGTTTGTTTGATGAAATCTCGTAACTTTTGAGTTATTATTTATGATCTCAAAATTACTCTTTCTGAGTCTCTTTTCTATGTAGACTTTTGTGCTACGTTCAGTCACCACAGCGTTTGTTGTAGTTAGGCATTAGATTGTCCTTGTTTAGGTCGTTGTTCAGTTTTCACCACCTTGTCGCGACGTACCTTCATTTCATTCTTCATCAAAAGGTCGCGGCTGATGAAGTCGACACTCCGACCGTCACAGGTCCAAATTGAAAACTCCGAAGGCTTCCAGCTTGAACTGTCAAATTGCTTTGAAGGCCTCCAGGATTGTGTTACAGTGGACGAGATAAACGGTTTATAGAAGCTGTCCAAGCGGTGGGATCGAAGGTGTTTAGGTCCCGCCCCAAACGAAAACCTCAAAAAATCGATCACGGCCGCTGCAGACCTCCGAAGATGCTGAATCATATCGGCAGCTTAACAGACGTATACAAAAGTCCTTGCGACACGACATCCGCTCTTTTAATACTAAATGTATCAGGGAGACGATCGAGCAGAACAAAGTCTCCAAAGTGTTCGCAAGAGCTATGTCGGTTGGGCAAAGCCGATTGATGAAGCTGAAGACGGAGGACGGCGGCGGTGTGGTGTCGACTAAGGAAGGGGTTCTAGCGGAGATCGAGAGGGTCTATGGACAGCTGTATACTTCCGTTTCGCAGCCCAGCGGACAAATGGCTAAAGACCCAAGAACCAAGCTGACCCGACACTATACCGAAGATATCCCGGATATCAGCTTATACGAGATTAGGATGGCCCTCAAACAGCTTAAAAACAACAAGGCGCCGGGCGAGGATGGAATTACAGCACAGCTACTGAAAGTCCTTCAGAGGCTCTTTAATTCTGTTCTGCTAGAGGGCGTAACGCCAGAGGCATGAAACAGGGGCGTGGTGGTCCTGTTCTTTAAAAAGGGAGACAACACCTTATTAAAGAACTATATGCCTATCACGCTTCTGAGTCACGTAAATAAGTTGTTTTCGAGGGTCATCACGAGTCATGACGAGGATATTGCCATACTCGCCACGCTTGGCAGGCGGGTTGGCGAGCGCAGTGGGAGTCACTATTCTACTTCCTGTTTGTTTTGTTGTTTCCATGTTTGCGCTGATTTATTTTCGGAGTATTCGCGCCCCTGCGATATATGCGCCTTCTCAATTCAACTGGTGAGACCCGCTTGTGGGAGGCCAGTAAACCGATTCGCTAGGTATTGCAAAAGGACCCGAAATACTTCGGTTGTAACCTAGGCCCGCACCATATATTAAGATAATATGTAGAGGTTGTGAGATGTTGGTGTGGAGACACAAGACCACGTCACGTAGAAACAGTTTATTATTGTAGTTACATGTTGTAGTTGGGTGTGACGGGTCCTTTCTCGATCGCTGCTCAATAGTACGAGATCTCCATTGTTTCTATTTAATTGATGTAAAAATGTAAGGTAAAAACAGCTGATACGCGACCTACATAGTATGTGGCCGCGTGCAGCCGAAATGTGCGAGCATTGCTCGAACAACTAACATCGAACAAAAATGGTAGGATACGTTTATTTTTTAATTACGGAGTTGTGGTAGTGAAACGCACGTGCGTAACAATGAACATTAAATTTTCAATTATTTTCTTGCAAATTATCTGGATGATCTTATGGAAAAATCCTAACAAAAGCCAATTATTTTTTAGGTACAATACCTGGTCCCTAAACATCGCGAGGCTGAGCACAGGCATATTGCCTAAATATGCCACGCAGAATGTGATCGTGTTGCATAATGAAATTTAGTAAAACGTTATAACACTCGTTTGGATGATATTATGGTTTCTATGACACTGGTTGTTTTAATGTTGGCATTAAGCTACTTACTGTTTCAGAAACTTTTATTAAGATTTAAAGCAAGGGTGTAGATAAAAGTATTTAACATTGCTTTTTCAGACTATACTACGCAAGATAACTAACCATGTAAAATATTTTTTTTTATTTATATTAGAAGTTTAGAATTTAGTTGATAGAGGGGCTCAGCAGCACCTACATAGGATGTCATGTAGGTGGGATGTGCGTAAATAATATAAGCTACGCGGACGATATCGTACTGCTGAGCACGTCGATCGGTGCCTTGAGAAAACTTTTACACATGTGTGAAGAATATGCTGTGCTTCATGGGCTCAAATATAACTCGCGCAAAAGTGAGTTTATGGTTTTTAAAGCAAAGCAACCTCGAGGAGTCAGCGGGAAGTAATTTGTCCAACTCTAGGGGGCACTCCCTTGACAAGAATTGAAAATTCAAATAACTGGATCACTGAGAACTTGTCAGACACGGTGGATATTGAGAGAGAGCGTAAGGCGTTGTCTGTTCGCTGTAATATGTTGATTCACAGATTTGCACGCTGTAGTAAACAAGCCAAGCTGACGCTTTTCAAAGCCTACTGTCAATCGTTTTCCACGTGGGGTCTGTAGATCAACTTCACGCAGCGGGCATATGACGCTCTACGCGTACAGTACAATGACGCGTTTAGGAGGTTGTTCGGATTACGGCGTTTCTGCAGCGCGTCACTTATGTTCGCTGAGGCGCATATAGACTGCTTCTATGCCATCATTAGAAAGCGATAGGCCTCGCTGTGGACGCGCATCCGTGGCTCATCGAACGCAATCCTGAACGCGTTGGCTGAACGGTGGGACTCCCCTATGTTAAGTCGCTGGATACAGCTTCACGCTCCTGTTGCTAGCTACCAATATCTATAGCACAGGAGTGTGACAATTTAATATAATCTAAATTTCATTAATTACTAACCCTAGAATAAGTTGAGTGCTATACTAACATAATATGGATGTATCTATCTGAAATAAAAAAAATATTATTATTATAATAGGTCCGATTAAAATAAAACTGGGTACTTATCGGATAACATGATTTAAAATAAAACAAACGCTGCGATTACATTGTTTATTTTGTGACAATGCATAATAGAGAATACATTTAGAAAAAAAATGTAAAACGCTATAAAATTGTGATGCTATGCACTAGCTGATAGGTTAAATCATTTTGTACTGTTTTAGTAAAATCTAGGGATTTAACTTTAGTCATGTACAAGATATTTACGAAACAATCATTAAAAAATGAGTTACTCGTACGTCCAAATATGCAGCGATATGAATTGCAAGATTTTTCAAAGAATTAAGTGTTCTAAAGTGACATCACAGACCAAATAATTATTAAAAAAACTATCATAAAAAAATCTAAATTTTTCTGATAGTTTTATTTGCTGTGTTTAATCTAAGGCCGCATTCTGCTTGGACATAGTTGACGTTCGATTATTGCACTTTTTTGCACAATGTCTCGATTTTGCAAAACGATATTCAATCAATTTAGGGTTGAATCTGGAGAGTCTATCACACCGGCTGTGCTCTAGCGTTCCGTCGCTCTCTCTCGTTCTAGCTAATGACTGTTCTGAGCGACAGAAAAGGATAGCAGCATAGAAAAGTGCTGCTCCTTGCTGACAAGTGAGATCCAACCCTTAACTGTATCGTATGGCCAATCAGGATGCTACCCAAGATATGCCATAAATTCGACCTTTTAGTATTCTTTTCAGATCACGATTCGGTCTATGAAGTGCCGAAAAATACAATGGAAATTTGGAAGTGCTTAGTATAAAAACAATAACACGCTTATACTAATTCATATAATAAAGGGCAATCAACACATCCATCACATAAGCTAACAAACAGAGATCCGATTCATCATACTCATGCATTTTTACAAACGAGTGCAATTTAAGATGGGTTTTGCACTTTTGAATAATTCGTTATGTGGTGTAGATTTGTTACGCGGTGGGTGAACCAAATGTTTTTAAATACCCATCAATAGGATTCCATACATGTAACACTCAAATTGAAACGCATATTTTAAATGCTTATTAATTAATTAAAAAGAGAACAAATAGGGGGAAGGCGACATTAAACTCAAATTTTGACACATTGTAATATGGAAAACTTTTTGGAAGTGACTCAAAAACATTTCTTTCTAGAACGCCATCTATTAATCGTTCCTCAAAACAGTTTACATTCAAATTCCCCTCTTCGATTCGCCGCCAATATTTAAAAAACATGTGATCTTAAAACAATAACGTCGTTATTTTGTTATTAGAATTTATAGTGACGCATACAATTTCAATTTTAAGATATGTCTGTATGTTATGTCATAATAATTGAAATAAATAATAAGCATTCCGATTATACTGTTAAAATTGTATGCGTCTCCAATTGTTAAAACTATTACTCGTAGGGTCAATAAAACTATTGTCAAAATTAGTACAGTTGTCATATAAATCTTACACTTATTGCTAAAATATATCGAAGTTACACACGGAACTGATTGTACATAGATCTTTTACCTAATAGACTAATAATCGTTTATCAGTCAATTGGTCGGTCCGCCGTCGGCGTACCAACAAAGCGGCACCGCCTTTTAAAAGGCGAGGCCTTTGTGGTGAACCGATGGCGTACGCACCATTTCAACAAATGGACTTTTAATCATTATTCCCGATTATGTGGGTTGTATTACGCACTTTCACATGAGCAGAAACCACTATCTGTCTTATAAACCGCGGTCTGACTTTGGTACTTTGTTCAAACTATTATCCGATCAAAACAAGAAGACCTCTCTCAAACCTTATCTTTTGTCACTGTCAACTTAATTTGGATGAATTTTAGTTTAAACCAAGTCTGGTGGAGAGGATGTTGGTGTTTCAAGTGTTTCAAGATGGATGTTTAGTATTTCAGCCGGTCTTCTTTCTCATCTCGGCACCCTGTTTAATTCTTGGCTGTACTGCCTCGGAGTTTGATTTGCGTATACTACTTTAATAGTAGTTACTGTACCAGTAATATATTGGCTAACTTAGTTCACGCAGTTAGATAAAAGATCTGTGTACAATATAATTTTTATATATTTTTAAAACCTCCTTTCACGAGCGAATCTTCTGGTCGAACAAGGATTGTCAACAGATGTTATGAAGTTAATTCAAAATATTATCGTAGGTCAAGTACCTATACAATTTGTATAAGACATGTCTGTCAAAAACGCCGAAATGGGGATTGCAAAAGCTACAGCTCGTCTGGTGGGTGCGAACCCGGGTTTGGAGGGATTTAGGGGACCAAACTACTACAATATTTACACCCCCCTTCGCTTAAAAAACTGGTCATGGAGCGGCATATGTGAACTGCCCCTCGTAAAGTAGACTCCTATTTGCAACCCCCTCACTCGTGTCACCAGAAGTAATTTAATACATTGTGGTATACTTTAAAAAAGCTCGCAAAAGGGGCGTCTAAAAGAATCCGTCAGTCTATCGGCAACTAAATAAATATGTACGTTACACTCAGTAAACAGTTATTATGTCACGCTCTAGAGTTACACAGTCTAAAGTTATCTACTTGCTCGTAGATATAAGCTCATTACACGTCAAAACATTAGCCTTTTTGCCTCTCCCTATACCAAAAGTGCGACTAAGAATATGGCAAGGTTACAGATTCACACCTGTATAACTGGGGGGTTACTCCAAAAGCCAATGCCCGATCTAGAATTTTTTTTAGGTGGGGAAAAATCTATATTGAAGGTTGGTTTTGCCGCTACTACAACCTAATGGTCAGACAGTACCAAATGGTCAGTTAACCCTTCAACCTCCAGACGATTCACACCGAATGCTGTTGTACATTTTTGAGTAATATAAACAACTTTTATGCTTCTTCAAAAGAAGCTACACGCCGCCCCCATTCCGTATCGGTAGCATGGAAAAGGTGTATTCGATTCTGCTGCCCCTCTGACTTCTCCGCCCGGGGCATGGGCCCCGGCTTGCCTCCTCTAGAGCCGGCACTGCCAATAGCGGTACGCGAGTCCGATGTTACTGCGTATCCGCGTTTTAGTGTCGAGTAACATTGAGCATTAATGTATGATGATGATATGATGATTTGATGTTGTCCAATTTGGTTTGATATTAGGACGTCTCTATCGGACGACTAACGTATTATTTTATGGAGTAACCCCCCCCTGGTTTGCAGAGTGCACGTCTCTTGTCATTGAGTTTACTTAAGGCTATGTCTGGGCTTTGCACATGTGAGCATATCTCTACAGCACTTTACCGTACTATAAGCTTTGGATTACGAACGAATAGACTAAATTGGTTCTCAGCTGTACCAAGCGATTCCCTGCAAAAAAGAACGTTAAAAGACACTTTTCTAAACAAATCTTTGACAATTTGTGGTACCTATCCCCTTAGCATGACACCAGCGACAGCGTTTATCGAGCACTATCACTACTCCTATTACGCTCGGCACAGATGAATCTCAACCATATTAAATTGCCATAAAATTCATTTCATCAGGCAAGGTCATTGACCTTGGCCTGAGAGGTATCAGGTTTATCAAATGTGTTATGCTTCGAAGGTCCTTAATTCCTTTTTTAACAAATAACTAAAAAAAAAAAAAAACTATTGCCAATCAAATATGACTTTATATGATATACTAATTAAGTATACCTAACGAAATATGGCAATAGAATATTGCTGATAGACCATTACATTTTATCTACCACCAGCTCGGTGAAGTCAGATATTGGAGCTGCTGTAATTGGACACATTTGACGGAGCAAAAGAACCTGTCAACTGATGGTCCAATCAGCTAGATGACAACAATTCAAATCAGACACTTTTTTCCAAAGCGTGACGTCATGCTTTTTGAAGTCAAATAGCGGTCGAAATATCAGTTTTCTGCATAAATAAATCTAAAATTATGTTGAAAATAAAAATAATTAATGAAAAGTGACACTATATTGTGACGTTTTTTTTTATGAAATGTACAAAATTTTATTTTTGGCTCAGTCATCAACCCAATTACAACAGCCGATTGCACCTGACTTCACTATGTTACCTGGAGCCTAAATTTTTGAAAACCTTCATCGTTCAAATTACATATAACTATGTAGGTAATAATTACTTATGTAGATTTTTTCAACCATGACTAAAAACCTCCAAACGCTCGCTTGCTACATCAACTTAAAAAGATAAAAGTATAAATTCAGCATCGTTTAACGTTCCCTGGCCAGCCCAACTGCAAGCCTCCATCTGGCCGCCTGGTAAGGATTACCAGAGCCCCGACGACTTTCCACCTGGTGGGTTCCTGACGCGCACTGAAGTCTTCGTATCCAGTCCCTCAACTTCTTCTGCAAATTTAGACATTGGCAGAGTTAATATTATTAAAACTTACGTTACATCTATATAGTGTGTGTTAGGGAAAGCGAAACCGACGGGTGGCCGCTCCTCCTAACAGTCGCCCTGAGGATAATCATCTATACCGATTGAAACTAGTCGGCCTTTTTCGACTACACTACGTGAGTGAAACCGTGTTAGCTTGTATGGATATCAGAATGTGTGGATGTTTGTTAATATTATTATTAAGGTAACATGCATGTGAAATAACACATACATGCTACCTTAATTTTAATCCGCGAAAATTTAGGGTTCCCATGGGATTGTCCAAAATTCGATCAAATTTCGAAAAGAAAAAGCGAGAAGGCACCCTGGGCTCCGAAGCAGCACAAATGAGGATTCAACCGGGAACGCACCAAAATGAAGATGGTTCTACACTGTGTCCTGCAGCTCACCTTATATTACGCACGTTAATATTGTTAAGCATTGTATTGTAAACATATTTGCGGTCCTAAACTAATAATGAAATGATAATGATTAATGGCAAATTAAAGTCAAAACTTACTGCTGATAGAGAAGGAAGAGCTCTGCAAATCCCGCTGTGTGGTGTCCCTCATCTTGCGGCCGGTGGGCGTGCTGCAGCCGGACGAAACCGACATGCCGTCTAATTGCTTGTTCACCAGCTTCAAATCATCACCTAAAATAGAAACGAAGTTTTGATAATCTTCGTAAAGAAGAATGAAGAAATATCACTAAAATATTTTATAAAAATGTTAATAACAACGCTAGCCATGCATTTTCTGTGTTTTTAGCCGTTTGAAATATATTGGTTGAATAATGCTGCCTTGTGGAACCCCCAAGATTTTTACGGTCGGCGTTAACGTTCCTCTACCATTCATCAATTTATTGTTTACAGATTGTTTCGTAGTTATAAAATATTTGTCAGTTATGCTTTAGCACTAATTCTTTTGGTTGTGTCTGCAAATAAGACATGCTTAGTAAATCAAAGGCTTTTGAGAAATCACGTTTTTTTTTATATAACTGTCAATTGACATACCAGGTGATGGCGTGTTGCCATTAGTGACTCTCTTGGGGAGGTGCAGCATGGGCGACTCGTTGGTGGGCTCGGGCAGCACGGCCGACTCCTCCCCGAACACGTAGGGGCAGTTTACCGGGGTCTTGACGAACCTGCCGAAACCTGGAAATATTTAAAGGACATTTTTCAGACTTTTGAAAAGAGATTATAAATGTATACATAAACGGGGTTTAGCACGAACTTTTTTTGTATCGAATAGGAGTTGACCCTTCGTGGTTGCAGATAGAATATATATCATAATATATACATTAATAATGTGTTTAAAGCGCGATAGTTTAAAAACCAATATTGAAAAGAGAGTTGTTTTTAAAAGCACAATAAAATATAATTCTTCTTGAGTAGTGATTATGTCCATTAACAGACTGCTGGTGCATTGGTAAGCACAGCGTAGGTCATCTGTTAGCAAGATGAGTCGACGACATCAGAAAGATCATGGGTCTAAATGTCTCATACATTTATAACTATTAGTAGCTCAGGATCGTGGTAAATGGCATAGTTGGGATCATTTAGAGAGGACTTTTCCAAGCAGTGGGAGGTTCAAGGCTGCGGATGATAATGAGGACGATGAGTTGTGAATATAAGTTAAGTATTTAAGCGTTTTAAGTACATATATTAATTAGGCGGCTATGTTTAAAATTATAAGTACCTTCAACGACCCTCAAGTCTCCATCATCAAGGCATACGCGTCCATTAACGATCACGTATTGAGGACTGCCAACGACGTGCTGACCCTGTAAACAAGAAGGAAAATGCACTTTAATGTCTATATCCCTTGCTAAGACAAGGAGATGACTAGTATGACAGCATCCAAATGCAACGTTAGTAATCAAAATGGACCAAGAGACATAAATCAGAAATAATGATTTCTTGCGTAGCAAATGGGAGAGAAATAAAACCGGCGAAAAACGAGTCCGTACCATTATCTATAAAAAATAAATAAGCCCCACTTAAATATTTATTTTATTCTGTTTTAAGTATTTGTTGTTATAGCGGCAACAGAAATAATCATCGGAAAATTTCAACTGTCTAGCTATCACGGTTCATGAGATACAGCCTGGTGACAGACAGACGGAAGGACAGAAGGACGGACAGCAGTCTTGGAAATAAGGTCCCGTTTTTACCCTTTGGATACGGAACCCTCAAAACAACTAGAAGTTAGATCTAAAGCCTATTCTGTTTTCCCAATGGGAGAAAGAAATCGAATATCGCAAAGATAGTACCCTGTTTCTTTCCACACAAAAATAAGACCTACGCTACATCAGCTCGTAGAGAATCTGTTTTTCTCGGTATTTTCGTTCAGCAAAGCTTGGTTGCCCAAGTACTAAAATTTATATTTTGTTTACTTATTCGCGAATTTTATCACGCCAGCCGCACATTTTCCGCTTGGTCTAATGGTTGACCGGGAGAGAATACTGTGGCGACCTCTAAGGCCACTACGAGGAACTACAACAACTAACCAATCAAGAGACAACCGACAATATAGTGCACAAGAAGCATATGAGATGGCGCCAGCAGTATCCTACATCTCGATCGGCCGGCTGCGTGTCGATAGGTAAGTACGATATTTATATTTACCCCCAAATTCATAAAAAATTACAAGCGTTTGCTAAACCTATTTTGGTTAAAATATGTTTTGTCTCGTTCTTTCAATGTCAAATATTGAGAAGAGGAAAGAGACAAAACATGTTTTAGCTAAAATAGGTTTAGCAAACGGTTGTATTTTTTTATGAATGTGAGGGTTAGTGTTTAAGTATAGTTATTTAGTGTAGATAGATATGTAAGTGTGTAGGTAAGTATAGTATTTCTGTATCCCTGTGAATTTAGTTGTTAGTTGAATAAAGTGATGTAATAAGTGTAGGGTTTATAAATAATATAATGTATTTATAAACCCCTAAATATGAAGATGAAATAAATATGACGAACTCCGTGGCGTAATGGTCAACACGCTAGACCGCCAATCTGGAGGTTCTGGGTACGATCCCCAACCAGGGCAAGTTGGAAAATAGCCTTTTTCAAATTGTCCTGGGTCTTGTGTGTTTATTTATACACGTATTTATCATAAAATATAGTATCATTGGGTTAGTATCCCATAACACAAGTCTTGAACTTACTTTGGGGCTAGCTCAATCAGTGTAATTTGTCCCTATATATTTATTATTTATATTTATTTATGAAATAAATAATATGTGCGAGTAAATAATTGTATCTGTGTAGGTAACCCACAATGCCTCATGGCATTAGGTTTGCCTATTGTTCATATTTTAACCGAGCAATAACGATTAAATAAATAAATAAAATATTATACACAAAAACATTGGTTTTATCAAGAATTTGGTAGAGATTGGACATTCTAAAGTTACTTACTTCAAAAATGTTGAAATCAACAGCTTGTTTATGCGTGCTAGCCGAGATGGTCCTCTCGAGACGAGGGTCCCAAACGACTACGTCCGCGTCGCTGTTGACCGCGATGCGGCCCTTCTGCGGCCACAGGTTGAAGATCTTGGCCGCGGTCGAGCTGGTCACGGCCACGAACCGGCAGGGGTCCATTACGCCTAGAAGGATTTTAACGAAATTTTTTTGTTTTTTTTTCTTGCTATGTTGGCAAAGTTGATTCGTTCACTCTTTCGCTAAATGACGGTTCTGAGCGACAGAAAAGTATAGCATGAAAGTGCTGTTCTTTGAATTGACGAGGTTCACTGAATTGCATGTTTTACATGACAACCAGTGAATCTTCAGTTGATGGATAATAACATCTTTAAATATTTTTTTTTTGTTAAAGTAAATGCTGTAATTGGTCAGAAGCTGCTCTGGATAGAGAAAAGTGGAGGAAAATGGGAGAGATCTTTGCCCAGCAGTGGGACAGAATAGGTTAATTAAAAAAAATGTAAATGTAATCGATTCTTTGTATGGACTCTGATTGTCTGATGATATATTTTTTTATAACTTACCTGTGTTGACAGCCTTCTGCCAGAGGATGGTCATCCGGTCCTCCACCCCGTTGACACCGTTGGGGATCTTGGTGAAGTTGTCCTTGCCGAGCTCCTTGTCCTTCTCGTGGAAGGTACAGTTGTCGCTGCCGATCAGCTGCAGATGGTCGCTGGAAGGCAATTGTATAGGATATTATTGCTGGATACTACAGCCAGTCATGAGAACGTTCGAAGTACCAATAAAGTTCATAACAATACAGACAGCAAGCAAGACCATAAGACCGCGGAATGCCACTTGAAACCAATCGACTTCCGAAAGAACGCAATGGGTTCATTCTAAGTTATTATTTTCTCACAGACATGTTTCTTTTTTAATTATTACGGCTCTGGATACTAGTCTGAACGGAAGCACGCAAATACGAGGCCTAACAGACCGCGAGACTGTCCGCTTTAAGTGCGAGGCCTCATAGACCGCGAGACTGTCTGCTTTAAGTGCGAAGCCTAACGACCGCAAGACTGTCCGCATAAAGTGCGAGGCCTAACCGACCGCGAAGCTATATACTTACTCTGCGAGAGCTTCAGCCATGGCTTGAGGGGTGTTGGGGTCCGGTCGCAGCGGCGGAGACAGGACGTGAGCTGCTGCGTGACGGAAGCACGCGTTGCGGTAGTGGCTCCCTGGAATGGCAAACATATAGATTTAATGCAACTTATTTTAAAAGGATATAATAATTTGGTGGACTAGATAATCCACCAAAACTTCAAACAAACAAGTAACGATTTAATTTCGTGGGACTACACAGCCCACTGTTTTGCAAAATGAGAAGACAGAAAAGTAGTTCAACAGCTCTGTGATCTATACAATGTGACACAAATAATTTGAACAAAAATGGTGGACTTTAAAGCACTTTTGTACAAATTCCCGGCACGTAAATTGAACCAAAATGGTCGTCGTCGGCGCATTATTTGCATCTGCGCCGATAACCGCCATTTTTGTTCAATCTACGTGCCGGGAATTAGTACAAAAATGCTTTAAAGTCCGCCATTTTAGTTCAACTTATTTGTGTCACATTTACAATTATTTATTCAGCGATTTACATACCTACATGTGATTGTACACAACTAAACAATGTATATGTAATAATTTTTGTCACTGAAATTATTTGAGAAAATCATAATCTTCACCGCCTTTTTTCCTATTTTTGGGGTCGGCTTTATTGTCAACTGTCTCCATCGTTTAAAATTTAATTCACTAAAATTGGATCCACTCAGGATACGTTGCTAAATGCGGCAGCAAATTAGCAATACTGGCCTTCCATGGGACTACTATACTGACTGTTATTGCCTGCTTATTCTTGTCGGTGGAGTTAAGTGGAGTTGTCGCCATTCCTCTCTTCTCTCTGCCATCTTTTAATGTCCTGATAGGACCTTATTACTAACTTAGCTTTTATTTGTTAGAAAAAACTTTATAGTCGGACTTCTTTTTCTTTATTTCTTGCTTGAACCTCCCCCGCCGCGTCTTAAAAGCCGCAAAAGCTTTTTGAGATAGCGTAGCTTACCGCCTAAAGAAGTCTCGAAGACTAAACTCACACTGTGGCAAAATAAGTTCCCGTCCTCACCATCTGACATTTCACCTGACGAGAAGCTGCCCCCGGGTAAGGATTTCCCCTGGGCTGTTCTGGTCTAACAATATCTAATTTGAGCCATTTCGACTTGATAAGAAGAAGATTTCTTGCACATTGAGGTGGAATGTTTTTAATTGCTTAGTATTTAAATGGTTGTGTTTTTAATGCTTGAAATGCTCCCTTACCATCAGTTCCAACGGTAGCTGCCAGGGTTTCTCCATAGAGAGGCTGTCTCTGCCTCGAGCGCGCGATCTGCAACGCCTGAACAGCACTCTTGGACATCATATGCACGATGTAGAGAGGTGAATTAGCCTGGAAGGAGCGAGCAGTACATAGGACGAAAGTAGTGTAGTCAGTGCGACTCAAGGCGACATCTGAGCGATGAAAACCTCCGGATGAGGTAGTCTTGCAACCTTGGGCTCTGTCTGCTTAAGATTAAACTAGTCTCGTGCTCGACCTAAAAGCATGCTGTCATGCTAACATTGTGATCGGGCGAAGCAGTGAGGTGAAATTCACGATAATTCATAGTAAACCAAACGCGTAAAAATAAACGTTAAAACTTATGGGAAAAAGGGTTTTATGCAAAAACTTCTGCATTAATCAATTACAAATTAAGTTTATTAAAATCTTCAATAATTAAGCTGTGTCGGTACGAATTTGTTCTGGAGATTGTACACTTCTTTTATTACTTTTTTATGCAGAAAGTTGCGTAAAAATAAACAAAAGAAACGAATTTTTGATGGCTTACATTTAATATGATTTTGATTTTACTATTTTGTATCCGAGCAGAAAAAAATGTATAATAAGACAAAACGATATCATGTTACACTTTGAATGTACAATGTCAAACCGTGGAGGAAATCCCCTCCGAAATTTGTATAGAAAAAGTATCGACTAGTTCAACATTAAATCCGCAAGACCCAAAGTGCTGTCTGCCCCGTTAGGAATAAAGACGTGATATAGAACGTATGTATGTATATGTATAATCCTAATTTACCTGATTGGCAATAACACAGGCTCTGTTGACAGCCTCCGCTTCTACTTCTTCGTTGCGAGACATCTCGTGCCCCTCAGGTCCAGTGATGCCTTTGGCCAGCAGCTTCTCCGTGTTCCGAGCTATGATGTGACCGTTCTCCGCATGGACCTGGAATTGTTAATAAATATATATTGAGCGAAGAAGGAAAATCTTTGGAATGAAAGTGGATGGTCGAAAAGAAAGGTCCTTTTTGAAACTATACTTTACATATTTATTAAGTAAAATTCGCTTTTATCGCCACCACCTGTAAGCCTGAAGACCTTGGGCTTTAAGTCCTGTTACATTTTTGTAATAAAGTTTAATAAATAAATAAATTTACTGAATTGACAATTTTAGTCTAACAGGCAAGTCCATTTGAAAAAAAAAACATTTGAAAGCAAACGGAGATATCATTCAAAGTCAAAGTCAAAAATCATTTATTTATCTCTGGATATTTATATCACTTGATAATTGTCATTTAAAATGTTGTCTCGATGAAGCCCTACAAACTATTTTATGAACTAACTGTTTATAGTTCAAAGTGAGAACGTTCACGTTCACACTTTAAACTGAAAACAGTGGTTCATAAAATAGTTTGAAGGGTTATCTAGGGTTTGATCAAGACAAAATTGTAAATTATATTTCAGTTTCCTTTCAAATGATTTATTTCAAATGGGAGCAGCACTCGTCCCGAATAATTCATGTATCGTAGAGATACTTTTCTCTTAGAAGACTTTTCTTGATGTTATTGTTTGCTTCTATGATATTACGTACAATAATTGTTGGGCGTTTCAGTCCGCTAGTGTTTCGGACTGCGGTTCGAATCACCTAAGTACTGTTCTGAAGGGGGTCATTCGGCCCGCGGTCCGAATCGGCCTAGAACTATTTTGTAATAGGTCGATTCGGACAACGGTGGGAAACAATACAGTTCCCTTGTGGATTGAATTAGGAAAAACATTATGAAGTTTTATTACACACACCTTATAGTACAACCAGGCACAAAATAACAGTTAAAAAAATAATGTTTAAGTTATGTCTTACGCCCACTACGTAAATTTTTCGTCAATCAATGTAAATAAACAAGCGTTCCGAAACCCTCGCGGTCCAAAACACTCGCGGTCCGAAACGCCCAACAACCCAAAGGGTTTACCAAAAAAAAAAACAAACAAACAAGGCTTTTACCAGTGGAATGGCCCTCAACTCGTTACACGCCTCGATGGCCTGATACAGGGTGTAGTCGTCCAACATCCACGCGTCCTTGTACGCCATGAACATCTTGAAGGAGTTGACTCCGAACTGCTCGCTGGTCAGCTGTTCCATCTCCTTCCTGACGGCTGGGGACCACCACGTCACCCCCACGTGGAGACCGTAGTCGCAGCACACCTGGAAATGTTATTTTTTTATTAGTTATCAATTGTAGTTATTAATTGGAGTAGTTATTTTCCGTGTTATTTGGATTCCGTAGTCCCTGCAGTGATGTTCAAGTCAACCAGTACTTTGGGTAGGCTCAAATTAAAAGAACTAATGGTTGATCGGTCCACTTGTCAAAATCAAATGATACAGAATCAAATATTCGGCTTCCCATACAAATCAGCGCTCGGCCAAACGGATTTTGTATGGGAGTATGACATTTTTTATCCACTTTTTTCATAGAAATTAGTTCAGTATCATGGACTGAACTTGCTCCAATTTTTTATGAATAACCTTTGAAATTATTACTAATAGTCCGTCTAGTTTTAAAACTGTTTTTCGCCAAAAGTTGCCACTTTTGGTGAAAAACAGTTATAAAGCTAGACGGACTACCAATATTACTTTCAAAGGTTATTCATAAAATAGTTTAAAGGTCTTTCTAGACATTTATACAAATCATTTTTTTAATTATCACCATATTTAGTTTTAAACAATTTATTTCAAATGAGGGCGCCACTTTAGCTACCACTTCGTCTTAAGTAAAAACAAATGTCGTACCTTTCCGTCAGCTTTGTCTCGCCAGTTATTGTACGCTTCAATAAGAGATTGCCCTTTTTGGGGAAGCGCGAAGTCAACTGAAAAAAATAAAATTAGAAACTTTTTTAATTTAATTCAAATATATCTTTATTATCATATGATATTTATCTCTTAATAATCGTCACTTTGTTTTGTTGCACAATCGTTGACGTCAAAAATTACTTAGAGCTAAGTTTATTGCCGCTTCCAAAGCTCTAGTGCAGAAGAAGCGGTAACAAACTGCACTGCAGCATTTTCTCCAATGACATCAACTCACAATGAAATTAATATTTAAAGTTGATATGTGGACAGAGAATACATTGTTTGTTATGTCATAATTTTTTTTTAATGCCGAAATTTCAAAATAATGTCAAATCAAGTTGTTTAGTTTGTAAATCACATGACCAGACAAGTGCTGAACATGTACATTGGTACAATTTTAGCCAGATGATCTTACAAACTTGGCAGTCCGTAGCAATGTGTTAATTAATGATAAATTAATGTTATGAAAATAACTTCGCTATGAGTGAGATTCGGTGACGCCAATCTTGTGAAGTTTAACCCTTCCAAAACCCAGGCGTGTCTCTTTTTTGCAAAAAAGAGTGACTTTCAACTTACATCCACTTTGCAAGGTGTTTCCTTGCCGATAGTTGACCATCTTGGGCTTTTAGGCATCAGCGTTACGTCCAAACTCAACTTCGGCCAACAGATAGAGTCGATGCACTGACTGCTTCCAGGAAGTTGGGCGTCATTTCTAGGGTCCGGCGGTACTTCAGCCCTAAACGGCTACATAATCTTTATACAGCCCAGGTTCGCTCTTGCATGGAGTACTGCAGTCACTTGTGGAATGGCTTCGCTAAATACCAACTTGAGGCACTTGACTCTGTTGACCGAAGAGCCCGCAGGCTTTTAACAGCGATGAGCTTTCGAATAGAAAATTGCAGTCCCTAGAGCATCGTCGCAAAGTAGCCTGCTTATCGGTTTTTTATAGGATACAATTTCAGAAACTCACACCTCTCCTGTTTGTACCAATCTCACTCTTGGCGAAAATTATCACTTATTACTAATTTAGATATTTTTCGGAGCATTGTAATGCTATTTAATTCAATATTTAGCTGTCCGTCATCAAAAAAGGGTAATAGCAGCAAGTTAAGGTATGTACTATACTTTCGGAAGGCACCATGGTTTTGTCCCTTTTTTCCCACGCAGTATTGTTGAGTTGTCTTATCTTCCATCTGTCCTAAGAATTTCGAACGTACAGTCAGCAGCCAAAATATGGCACCAAATAAAAGCATTTACGTATGCGTAAACAATGTAAATAATGTCTTGATGTCACTCGGCAATAATCGGAAATGTACGAAAAACGATAAATAAATAAATATATATATAGGGACAAATAACACTGATTGAGCTAGCCCCAAAGTAAGTTCGAGACTTGTGTTATGGGATACTAACTCAACGATACTATATTTTATAACAAATACATAAATAGATAAACATCCAAGACCCAGGACAATTTGAAAAAGGCCAGTTTCCAACTTTCCCTGACCGGGGATCGAACTCGGGACCTCTGGTTGGCGGACTAGCATGGTGACCACTACGCCACGGAGGTCGCCACGGAGGTCGCCACGAAAAACGATGGTGACATACTATTGCTGCTGACTATACGTTTGACATGAAGGTTGATACTCACTGACAGTAGTAGTTCCCCCCGCCACAGCAGCCCTGGTCCCCTTATAAAAGTCGTCAGCAGTTTTGGCACCCATCATCTCCAGCTCGAAGTGGGTGTGGGGGTCGATCCCACCAGGCATGACCAGCTTGCCGGTCGCGTCGATGGTGCGCGTTCCACCAGGGATGATGAGGTTGCGACCGACTTGTCTGGAAAGATAGAAAAATAAAGTTAGCTAAATTGTGTGTGCGGTGTCCGGCTTTTCAAGCTGCTTAAAAGCATCTGACATAGCTTGACTACTGTTATCTTATGATGATAACTGCAGAGTTTGGACGGTTTAGGTCAGTCTTTCCCAAAGTGGGCGATAACGCCCCCTTGTGGGCGCTGATGGCTTTCAGGGGGGTAACGAGCCCAGAATAAAGTTGGGGGGCGCTGATGTGATTTAAGCAATGAGTGATTTATAACTTCAGCTATTTCATATTTTAAAATTAACTGAAATTAAAATCCTCTTACTACACAACATCCATTTATTAATTCATATTTATAATCCTTTTTTATTGTACAAATATAAACTAAAAATGTAATTAATATTTATTATTTTTATGCGTTCAACGCTATTTATATCGTTAAAGGAATCAAACACTGAAAAAATTTCGTGTTTTAAAGTTTCGCAGGTGAGGTCCCCACTTCCAATACTCTTTATTATTGTAAAATTGTATTATTATTGCTATTTTTTTATTTAAAATTAACAATGTTGATTATTGTTATTTTTTATAAAAGATACTCTAATGTACTGGTGTATGTATTATTATTGCTCTCTCGTTTAGAATATAGGTTGAATTAAACTACAGGCAAGACAAATATGTGATTCAGGTTTTTATGGTGAAAAAAAATGGGGGACGCTACAAAATAACTGATTTTTTAAAGTGGGCGTTTGACAAAATAAGTTTGGGAACCTCTGGTTTAGGTTGACCTAACCGAAATAATCTGTTATTAATCCAATTGTAAATGGGTTAACATATATTTTTGTTCACCGCAATAAACTGTTAACCTATAATTGCGATTAACTTTAACCGAATCGACATAGAGATTTCTGCATGATACTACACGTTTTTCATTCCTCGTCACATGGTCACTGTACCTATTCCTACAAAAGAAACACCCCCGAAAACCTAATTAACCTATTCAGATCACGGTTACTGTTACCCTTATTGTGTGGGTTAACCGAATCAAAGGATTAACCGAAAAAGCGTAAACCGATATAACCGTTATGAATGGGTTTTCCAAACACTGGATATCTGATATCAACGGCAGGCCAGCTTATGCCACTTCACTCCCGTTTAGGTATGGAAAATATACCTGCATAATTAAATTACTATGCGCGCGGCGACCCTCCGGAATGGTAAATTTAATATGAATAGTTTGTCGAGAGTAATGAGAAAGAAATTACTGTTATCTATTGTTATTGTTGCATGGTTATTATTATGTATTGTTCTGTTTTTGTATCTACTATAAGTGTGTGTATGTGATGCAGTTTTCAAACGTATTATCTATCTATCTAAATTGGCTTGCAATGGACGTCTAGGTATCTAAAACTAAGATCATGCTAGCTCAAGCTCTTTACTTGCCATTGATTGATTGTGATGTGTGCTATCTGGATATATCTAAAGACCATCTAAACAAACTAGACTGTAAACGTAAATCTCCGTTTCCTTTTAAATGATTTAATTCAAATGGGGGCAGCACTGGACCACGAAAAATTCAGGTAGTTCTTTCACGAAAAGTTAAGGCAGATTTATTTAAAAATATGTTTATGTTATTTATTTTTAGTGCTTTAGTAAGTTGATATTTATGTAAATATTATTATTTATTATCAATTAAATTAAATAAAAGTTTTTAAAATAGAGTTCATAATTATGTTACAACTATAAGACAAAAATTATTCCCACTACTTCCGATAGATGGCGTTGTTGCATTTTGCAACGCGGTATGGTTTGTTTTCTAGAATACAAGTATTACTTTAGAGATATTCAGTATCGAAACGGTTGACAGTATTGTCAAAGAAATGAGATTTCTCTTGGAAGGGGTTCGGTTGGTCAAGTCTTTTTACTTGGCTGGCTGAAGCCTAAATAAAATAATAAAAAACATTAAAATATTGAGTGTAATTATTTCATGTTTCTGTGTATGCAATGTAAATAATTAAATATGTGAATGAGAATTATGTTTTGCGAATTTGGTCTTTTGAGAATATGATAATGAGCGACGGAGGGGTTAACTCCCAACGGTCCAACATTTTGGCATTAGCAGGCCTGTGTCACTCCTCGTTTAGGAATCGAAAATATACCGTATGTATTATTAGTATCCGCGTATTATTACGGAGAATTGTAATACAATATTAATTGTTGTTTTATACCGAATGTATTATTACGGAGAATTGTAATACAATATTAATTTTTGTTTTAAATCAAGATTGATTAATTGTGATAAAATATTGATGTCATAGCTAAACATTTTTAGAACATCAGTCTCATTATAAAACGCCGACTAACATTAATTCAAAATAATTACATAATTAATTGATAATGCTGATTTGGGAGATAGGAAAAGACTGAAAATGCACCAGCTGCTTTTCTTCCCGCGCAGATCAAAAACCGATCGAGGGAATGGGCGAGATTTGAATCATGTTAATAAGCGATGCGGCTAGCAACCCATCACTATTTGATGCCTTTTTCCATCTTAATGCCCACCATTTTGACGACCTTCGTGGCGTAGTGGTCACCATGCTAGTCCGCCACCCAGAGGTTCCACGTTCGATCCCCGGTCACGGCAAGTTGGAAAATGGCCTTTTTCAAATTGTCCTGGGTCTTAAGTGTTTATCTATATACGAATTTGTTATCAAATATGTTATAGTTGAGTTAGTATCCCATAATAAAAGTCTCGAACTTACTTTGAGGCCTTGGGCTCTGTCTGCCCCGTCAAGGATAAAGATAAAGACGTGAAAATGTATTTAATTTATAGAGTAAGATCCCAGAGCGATAAGACATAACTTATTTTCTCAAAGATGAAACCTTAAGTTCTCAATAGCGTCTCACGTACTTTGTATACCTGCATGCTTGTGAAGCTTGCCCAGTGACATCTGGGCAGGTACCAGGTGAGAAAGGTAGCTAAAAATAAGAGTTACTTAACTCAAATTTATATGGCTGATTTTTAGATATGTTTTATAGAATATCATTCTCAAGTAGTATCGAAAGTGTCAGACACTTTCCATGGACCAAAACTTTTGTCAGACGCTTTAAAGCGCCACATAAAATAAATGAACTTTACTTATTTTTTAATGTCTGATTTTTAAATATGCTATCGAGATAACTATTACAAAATTATATTTAATCTGCCAGACAAATTGGAATGACCAAAAATCCCCTAAACACAAAAATTAATTGGCCGTGAGTACGAGCGCGAGAGCACTATGCGCATGAGTAAAATCAATTGAAAGGGAATATTTGACGTACTGATATTCAGACATACAGATTCAGACACAAAGATATCGAACATTATATTACATCGATATATTATATTAACTGGCATATACGTGAAAACATAACCCTTCATTTTTTGTTGGATAGATAAAATGTAGATCCTTTACATTTTGCGGTACCTAAAGGAACCATACGTATCTAGGGCAATACACACTTTAAAAAAATATATCGGCCATGTTGTTTTGATGGGATTACAAAACATTTTTGTTCAATTACTCTTTGAAATCCTTGGAAATGTTCGTATTTCAGTGTAGTGTTGTGTTTTTATCCGTAAAATGTTGTTACATAGTGTGACTGTATTGAAATACATTTAGACCATGTAACGTAATAACAAAAATGTTATTTTACGTTTGGCTAAATGTTATTTTATGTTGTAAATAAATGAGGATATTAATAGTCCTTTTATTGGTTTTATTTCGTTTTTACCTAATAACCTCAAAATATTCTTTGAAAATATTAAAGTTCAGAAAAGGAAGGAAGGTTAGGTGAGTTGCGGTGCTGCGAGGGGAGAGGGGGGGAGAGAGCTGGAGGGGAGGGGGGGCGCAAAATTCAGGTTATGTCACAAGCCTATACGAACTGACGGTGACAAGGCTCGATCCCTATCTGTCCTGAAAGGACTCTTTTTAATTTGTGTATAATGTATACTATACGTTGCGCGCACATACTCAGTAGACTGAGACAGATTGTGAGTTAAAGAAGGAGAACCGAGTTACTATGGACGTCTCACTCGCTCTGAAACGCATGCATAATGCTCTTGCTCGTACTCACGCCCGAATAATTTTTGTGTTTAGGGGATTTTTGGTCATTCCAATTTGTCTGACTGATTGAATATAATTTTGTAATAGTTATTTCGATAACATATTTAAGAAATCAGACATTAAAAAATAAGTAAAGTTCATTTATTTTTTGTAGAGCTTTAAAGCGTCTGACAAAAGTTTTGGTCCATGGAAAGTGTCTGACACTTTCGGTACTACTTGAGAATGATATTTTATAAAACATATCTAAAAATCAGCCATATAAATTTGAGTTAAGTAACTCTTATTTTTAGCTACCTTTCTCACCTGGTACCTGCCCAGGTGCCACTGGGCAAGCTTCACAAGCATGCAGGTATACAAAGTACATGAGATGCTACTGAGAACTTAAGGTTTCATCTTTGAGAAAATAAGTTATGTCTTATCGCTCTGGGATCTTGGACTATTATGTTTGTAATTATGTGTATAGAATAAAACCATACATACAGCGCAGCGTCACTGAATTCCTCTACTATCCCTTTATTCACTTATAATTATAGTATTGTGTTTAACTGATCTATATGGGATCCAACAAACCAGATGGCAGTTGAAGCCCTCGCAAGATAAATCTGAAAGAATTCGTTTGAACACGGTTGTAGATCACCGTGTCTAGGATACACCTGTTTCAAAACTGAAGAGAAAAGTTTACAAATTAGATCTACCAATCGTGAAAAAATAACCATAGCGAGTTTTAATTTCGTTTAGAGACATCTAGCGGAATTTGTTTGCAAGTTTGGTTTCAAGTGGGGCAGTTCTTGTCCGCGTTTTACATACCTACGTATCACAGAATGAAATAAGTATAAAATGTATATTTAGAATATTTAATGTGACAGACTAATTTGAGTTCAGTCTGGTTTTTCAGAAAAATGTGACAGTCTTTTAAGGATACCTGAATTTTTCGGGGTCCAGTGCTGCCCCCATTTAAAATAAATCATTTGATAGGAAACGGAGACATCAATAAAAATTTTGTCTTGACCAGGTCCTAGATAACCCTTTAAACTATTTTATGAACTACTATTTACAGTTTAAAGCAAGAACGTGAAGCTTTTCTACGCACATACGCCAAAAGTGGCCGTTTTTCGCAATTGTGCGTAGAAAAGCTTCACGTTCTCATTTTATACTGTAAAGAGTAGTTCATAAAATAGTGTGATGGGGGTTATCTAGGGTCTGATCAAGACAAAATTGTAAATAATATCTCCGTTTTCTTTCAAATGATTTATTTCGAAAGGGGGCAGCACTGGACCCCGGAAAATTTAGGTAGCCCCTTAATAAAAACATAGGTTTTCTGACTTTGGATACTGGGAGAACAGAAAAATTTTGAATGTACCAGCTGCTTCTCTTCCCGCTCAGATCGTAAAAGTTGATTTAGGGAGTGGATATAAATGGGAATCATGTTAATATGTCTATTTTGATTCCGTTTTCCACCTTCTCGTCCACCATCACGCTGTTGCCAGTGAATTTAGTCAATAAGCTGATAAAGCTTATAGTAATGGCTATTTTTAACTTCCAAAAAGGAGGAGATTATAAATACGACGGAATCATTTTTTATGTGTCAAAGAATATTCGAAGACGCCTGGATTAATTTAAGAAATCCTCTTTTTTTTACAGGGCATACTTGTCAGGTCGTCCCATATAAGTTTTATCATAATCGGTTGTGTGATTTGGGGGTGAAGTAGGTTTTTAGTTTTGAAAAATTATAGAAGACGTGGAAGATGAAATTAGTCTTTTTAATAAAAAAAAGCTACGTACGAAAATAGATTGAACTAGGCACCAACAAATTGTATTGTGAAAGAATTATCATTAAAGATCCCAAAATTGCCAAAAAATTTTTCGCCCACTGAATCTTTTCCCTCCGGCCGTGATGGCAAGTATGGCAACTGATTTCAGGGTTCAGTGCCAAACGCGAATTGCGAAAAACGGCCACTTTTGGCGTATGTGCGTAGAAAAGCTTCACGGTCTCACTTTAAACTGTAAACAGTAGATCATGAAATAGTTTGAAAGGTTATCTAGAGCCTTTTCAATTCAATTCAATTCAATTCGTTTATTGCTTCCTTAATAATAATTTATACAGGTGTTAAATAAAAGATGTGTAACAATTAAGGACCCTGACGGGCGCTGCAATGTGAGAGGGGCTATATTTTATGTAGAATATTTCCTGTGTATTTCCTATAATTATTTCATTTTCCGAGTATAGTATGTATATAAGCCTGGTCAAGACAAAATTTTTAATTATATCTCCATTTCCTTTTAAATGATTTAATTCAAATGGGGCAGCACTGGACCCCGAAAAATTCTAGTCGCCCCAGAATGTCAACCTTTGGGAAAAGATAAACAGACAATTAGCGTCTAAATAACAGGTAGAAGATATAAAGCCAGATATCATAATTACTTTTGAATTATCATTGATACAATAAATACATAATATGATTATAAAGATCTTGTGAATGGAAGCAGCACTGCCCCCCGAAATATTCATGTATCTCCTACTTATATTATTAGTTTATTGTGTTTTATGTAGGCTTCAACCGATATTTGGCCAGTTGAAGCCCTTTCAAGAGAATATCAATGTTAATTACGAACTCTATGGCGAGTGGCGATTAATATCTAAAAATTAGACGTGTAGGTAATCGTGAAAACTAACCATAGCGAGTTCTAATTTCGTTCAACGACATCTAGCGGAATTTATTTGCAAGTTGTTTCAAGTGGGGCAGCTTTATCAATTTTCACCCAACTGCGCCAGAAGAATGTTTATGTTTTTGAGTGTTTGTATGTATATGTCCGTATATTTCGTTGGCAAGCTCTGCAGCCTAAACGGCTTGCGGATTTACACATATACAAACTAACATAAACTTCCTTCTAGTGCAGTCGAGTAAAGAGGCAAAACTTCCCCACTTGAAACTAAAATTGCAAATAAATTCCGCTAGATGTCGTTGTACGAAATTAGAACTCGCTATGGTTATTTTTAACGATTGCCTACATATTTAATTTTTAGATATTGATTGCTACAGAGTTCGTAGTACACATTGATATTCGTATCAAAGAAATAAGATTTCTCTTGAAAGGGCTTCAACTGACCAAATTTCGGTTGAAGCCTACATAAAACACAATAAATTCATATAGGAGATATATGATAAAATTTCACGGCTGGTCCCCGTGAAATTTGTCATATATCTCCTATATGAATTTGCTGCCCCCATTCGTTCATGCTATTTATAAAAGTTTTATGTATTGATGATAATTTGAAAGTAGCGCTCCGTCGCTGAATATTATATTCTCAAAAGACCACTTTTTATGATATCTGGCTTTATATCTTCTATCTGTTAGTTAGACGCCAATTATCTGTCTGTTTATCTTTTCCTAAAGGTTGACAGCATAAAGTCCACTTGCTGTAATTTATGGTTCAATAAAGTTTTTAAAAACTAAAAAATGAGTGGCGCCCTGACAATCTCTCGATCACCTTGCTATTTAATGTTATAAATCTTTTTTGTAGTACATTGATATCTGTATCGAAGAAACTAGCTTCGTCTTGAAAGGGCCGGCCGGCCAAATTCGGTTGAAGCCTATAAACACAATAAACTAATAAAGGAGATTACATATCACGAATTTTTCGGTGTCCAGTGCTGCCCCCATTTATAAGCTATTTGTAAATATATTATGTTTTAAATATGTATTTGTAATAATTTGAAAGCAATTATGTTATCTACTTTTATATATTCTATCTGTTATTTAGACGCTAATTTTATCTGTTTATCTTTTCCTTAATAAATTAACATAGGTGATAAATAAATAAAGTGCATCCTAATCGCTGGATGGTTGTTCGATAGGGTATCGATAGGACTATCGATAGTATCGCATAACCGATACTATCGATCTGAACTATCGATAGTATCGATACTATTGAATTTAGATACTATCGGTAATATCGATAGGATCGAATTCTGTTGATAGTGTCTAAATTGGTTTTGCTATACAAAAAACCGCTCGTTAAATGACTTCGCGTTTGAAAAATGGCACCAAATATCCAATAAAAGAAATTTCTCGCTAGTATCCCACATTATATTGAGGTGGTTCAGGGTAGAAAAATTCTACGTGTCTGTATGAAACGCACGCTACTGACTTTTAGCAACCAGAATGAGAGTAGAAAAAATCATTACAAATTCCGGTACTAAACGAATGATTTTTATTAGCCTAGGTAGAGTAGAAGTTGCGAAGAAAAGTTTCTTCTCCCTCTTCTACTACACATGTACTTGTTATTTTTTCATTAGTGTGTGATGATCTGGCCCTTTTTGACAAAACTATCCTACATGATGGAGATCAGTAACGTACAAGAGGGGAGGCCTTTGCCCAGCAGTGGAACTAGCATAATAATATAACCGGCCCGTGTAACGACACCACGGACCTGAGTGCTCCAGTGAGCTGGTCAGTGCTCTCGTCCCCGACGTGTTCGTCGGTCGGGGTGGAGACCCAAGAGGGCACGCAGGGCTCTCAGCTTTGCATTGCCTTAATTGGCCGTGCAGAGAGGAGTCGTTAAAGCTTTTGCTCCAGGGGTGAAAGTGTTAAAGGGCATAAAGCCGCGAGTAACTTCGGAGAAAGCGCAGCACACGTCTCGACACCCCTGAGTCGCCTGCACCGGTGTTGCTCCTTTGCCGGTAACTATTGTCGGTGCGTTTGAGGGGCCCATCTAGTGGGCGGCAAGTTACCACCTGCCTACAATAGTCAGTAATCATGATTCCATCCCAGCATCAGTCCATCCCAATCTCATTCCATAACCCATGGACCTTTCCCTTTTCTTGCAATAGATCTTTCTCCAGCCGAAACCTATTCAAGGGTACACCTTTCATAGGTATATTCAGGAATGGGTTTTGGCGGGAGCGCTACATAACATCAACTTCTCCAAACGACCTCTACGTGTTGGATCTGTATCCCCACGCAAGCCTCTCAAAGGACCGGGGTGAAAAGACCCGTGAAACTAAAGGAGATACATAATAAATTTACATCTGCACTAATAAAATGTTTATTTTTTTAGTGAGAGATATAATTTATAAACAAAAAATAAAAATAGCTACATTTTTCTTTCGTTTCTAACTGGCACAATTTTATATCCGCACTAAAAAATAAACATAGTAAACAAAAAAATAAAAAAATAAAAATAATTTTCCTTCGTTTCTTACAACTGTAAAAAATATATGTTACTGGCAGGTATTATATTATAAAACAAATCCTAAACTTCCAAAATAAGAACTCTTAAATTCAAATAAGGAACGCTGACTCATCCGGTCGGGCGCTTTTATTTTTCCATGACACAATACAATTTAATAAGGGCAATTGTTAACATTGATTTAACGAAACGCGTTATATTGGGGTTAAGAATTTGATTAACCTTTTTAGTGATGCGGGAACTTTTAACTGTTATTAATGATAACGTTAATCAGATGTGATTAAATGCTTTTTTTAAGTTCTGAGGGTCTGAAACTACAAAAAAATGTTATTTTGTGTTTCCAAACAATAATATTGTTAGAAATCGTTGCGAGAACCGTTGTCAAAAATATTACTTAATACAGTTTAAAGTCAGTTTAAAATATTTTTTACTCTGTTTTTACCATGTTATTTACAACAAGCTTTTGCCCGCGGTTTCGCTCACGTAGGGGTGTAATTTATGAAAATCCTTTCTTAGGGGGATACCTACGTCATAGTAGCTTTATGCGTGCAAAGTCTCAGCCCGTTCGGTTTAAAATTGACAAAGTTTCATACAAACTTTCATCCCCTATTTTATCCCGTTGGGGGTAGAATTGATCAATATCCTTTCTTAGCGGATGCCTACGTCATAACATCTACCAGCATGCCAAATTTCAGCCCGATCGGTCCAGTGGTTTGGGCTGTGCGTTGATAGATCACTATGTCAGTCAGTCAGTCACCTTTGAGTTATATATATTTAGATTTCACTGTCCGTAATAGATAATAATAGTTTAACAATTAATTTGTTTCGTACCTACCTACTTTAATGATATGACTCACTGGATAGTAAATTAAACAAGTGCGAGTCGGACTCGCAAACGAAGGGTTCCGTACCATTATTTATAAAAATCACGTTTGTTGTATTGTATGGGTCACTCATATATTTATTTTATTCTGTTTTTAGTATTTTTTGACACACTTGAGACACTTGAAATTTTAATATATCATCTGTTAAAATTTCAAGTGTCTAGCTATCACAGTTCATGACGTACAGCCTGGTGACAGACATACAGACAGATGGACAGTGGAGCAGTCTTAGTAATAGAATCCCGATTTTACCCTTTCGGTACGGAACGCTTAACACGTAATTCGTGTATTGATTGAGTTGGTAAAGAAAAGAAAGAAGTATTACCGTAAGTCTGAGTTCTTTATGTGGACTGATAATGTTTAATAACAACGTATGGAAGTGTCAAAGGACTTAAGTCTGGCGAATCGTCACCCAATTTGGACTTAACCGGAAGCAGTAGTTACCGCATTAACGCATCCGGCGCGCGCCACGCATTCGAATGTACAACGGAACGCGTCTGCGTTCTCAATTCGAATTTATTTGAATTTGGAGCCGTTTCCTCGTCGAATAAGATAATAGTGATGTTTGTTTATGGTTAACGATGTTATGCTATACGGTAACTTGCACACCACTAATGTCTGAAAATGTTCTAAGGATGGTAGCGGTAGTTCTAGTGGCGTCTTGTTAGAAATAAATATTAAACATCACATCAACATAATTACTTAAAGTTTAGTTGTCTAGGTAAGGTTTACGTCAAAAATTTATTTGTATCAGGAAAAAATTGGTGAAGTAAATAAAAACAATTTGTGAAGTAAATAAAATTTATGTAAGAATCGATAATGAATAAACTGCGCAATAAAAGTGCTACAATATTACGAAATACTTTACTCGTACTTTTATTTATGATTTTCGAACGATCGTGGGTGCGGTAGGTGACCGTTCAATTTGTTAAAGCCTTAGAAATGTTAAGGTTATTTTCCTTCATGAGCTATAGGGTGGTTGACCCATTATAACACAGGGTGTTAATCATAATATACGACCAAAAAGCGAGAAGCAATAAAATTAAAAAAAAAACGCCAATTCACGCAGGCAGGTAGAATTTCGAGTTTACCTGAATAGGCGCGAAATTCTACTATCATTTGGGAATAGGTTCTTGTATTTTGATTTGACTATTTCACCAGGTATTGGAATTTCGGGTTTAGCAAAAAAGTAAAAACATTTAATAGGTAAGAGCTATTAATCTTCTCATAATTTCGCAATAAAAAAGGTCTTTCAGACCGCATGTTGAATGAAAATACCTTAAAAATAAACAAAATGGAACTGCTAATTAATTTAAACTCAATTTTCTCCCCTTCTTTGATGTCCTAAAATAACTGATCCCCAAAACGTGTGATAGAAGTGATGTGCCGTATCTTTTTAAAACAGTTTTGTCTCTGGCTAGTCTGGCTAGATACGAGTATATCGTTGATTTTAAAAATAGTTTTGTCTTAAACTAGATTGATCGTGAATTTGACAAGACAAAGGCGTTATATTAATGCTCCTATTAATTTTGTTGATGGAAACACAGAAACCATAACGAGAATGCCTTACAGTGTTGATTTATTTTGTTTGATGTGATGAGTTTAGATTAAGAAAGTTCTTTATAAACCTCTCACCCTTTAAGAGCGTGACGTCATAAAAGAAATTTACACAATAGGTAATAAAAAAAAAATGGCGACGTAAATAATTACTTTCACATAAAAATATATTTCTCAATTTTCACACCATATTTTATTATTCTGTAAACGACAATGTACTGATTGATATATTTCCTATCTATTAGAAATAAAAATAAATTTTAGACCTAAACTTTATATCATGTTCATTAAGTTCAAAATGCACAAACCATGTTTATAGTTCAGATTTCAATAAACAAATGTGTTATCTGCACGATAACAATGAAATGAATGAACACTCAAACAAATACTTAAGAATAAGGGCCTGTGCTATCTAATTGTGTAAACATTTTGACAAATGAGCTTGAAATGTAAACAAAAACCACCATTGAATGATCATAAAAAACTCGGGTCTATGAAGGCATTCTTATTATAAGTATGAATTCGGTCCTTAGCACTATACAAATAAAAACCAAAATGGCTTGCTTTGACAAAATGTAAGGGGAATTTACTGCGCCTTATATCATAGTTTTTACGATTTATGTCTTACATGGACTTACCTAAATATAATCATTATAAGCAGAATAATCACTTTTTTTATAAAAAGACACTATTTATTTACGATAATCCACTAAAAACACCAAACAAAATGCGCTGACGTAAGACGCACCGCCAAAAAAAATGTCAAAATGTCACTGGCGAAAAATATATAAACGAGCATAGACTATCAATATTGGTGCGTTCAGGATGTAGGAAATTTAATAAAGAACATATATCATTAAACTTCCTTATACTAAAGTAGTCTTTAAATTAACTTAAAATAAGGTTCAAACTCAAGTGGGAGAGCGCGGCAGCCGGCTTCCGCTTGGGGACCGACGGAATGGCGCCATAGACATTCCGCGCGGTAGCCGGCTACCGTTTGGGAACTGAGAGGTTAATGCCAGTTTGTTTGTTATTCGTGTGTGTAAGTGGCTAACACTGGTGTCAGACTTTTCAGGCTGCCTAAGGAATCGGACATAGCTTGACGACTGCCAAACAATGATGACAGCCGGGACCAACGGCTTACACGTGCCTTCCAAAGCACGGAGGAGCTCGAGATTTTTTATGCCACTTGTGGTCCCCCATCTAAATGCGGACCATGCCCGGTGACGCTTTACTTACGAAAGCGCTACTAATGCGCACTCCCGCCGGGCCACCGAGCTCCTCAATTAATGCCAGTGATCAGTGTTCATTGGGTTATAATTTAAATCTCATAAAATTTTGAGAATTCAAACTGACGAGCATCAACTGTTTTGTTTAAAAGAACCTACTAAGTAAATTTGTTGTTGAGATTTGAGCCCTTTACTCAAGTCCCAACATTAGTTCTGCATTTTTTTTTAGTCTTCGCTAGATTCTGGACTCGAATCTAGGATTAGTTCACACTCGATTCCGAGACTCGAGTAAAGATCCGAATGCCAAACGAAACGACTAGATTCGACTCAAATTCAAATGACACATGAGATACATCTTCAAACGCCATCAAGGCAATTCGGCAAAACGCGGTCACAAACATAACTCTCCTTCAGCAATCAGATAAACAACAATACGCTCTACACAATATTTCGGACAAGTATTTCGACATACTTCTCAGAACATATTGCTTATTGTTAAATAAATATTTTGCCGTACCGAAGATGGTCGTATCAATTCATGACAATCGACCAATGTTGTGCCGAATATGAACTTCTGTTGACAAACGACAACGACCAATCTTTTGAGAGGTTTATAAAACGTGCCTATCTGTCGTCGAGACAGATTATTACCATCGCGTATCTAGGTCAAATGATCTTAAATGGCAAATGGATGAACTTTTGAAACGGCAAGTTATTTAAGTATGTAATTTTAAAGATTTGTCTCAGATTAATGAATTTGCAGTTTAGGCATTATTGTAGGTAAAGAAGTTTAACTAGATTTCATTGCCCCTTGTCACATAAAATACCATAAATGCTGGTCAGTAACAAATACATACGAAACAAAGAAAATAATTAAAGGGTTAACGAATGTTAGGGTTACAACTTAGGAAATTCATTGTTTACATACGACGTTCGTGTGAACCAGGCCTTATGGAAATAGTTTCATGTTAGAAATGTCAAACATATGTGTGTGACCAGCGGAAAATGCTAACAGGTTTGCGAAGAAACAATATCGTTAAATCGTTTCCGTTACCGATTTGTTGAGTAAACTTGAGTAAGAAAGTGTGAAGTGTTTTCACATATGAAATAGGGTTCCTCATTTTTAGGGTTCCGTACCCAAAGGGTAAAACCGGGACCCTGTTACTAAGACTCCGCTGTTCGTCCATCTGTCTGTCACCAGGCTGTATCTCATAAACCGTAAAAGCATTTCTGGCAACAGAAATACTTAAAACAGAATAAAATAAATATTTAAGTGGGACTCCCATACATCCAACAGGGTTTTTTTATAGATAGGTAATGGTACGGAACACTTGGTGCGCAAGTCAGACTCGCACTTGGCCGGTTTTTTAGATATGGGATAAAAGTAATATTCAGACTGCTTCTTTCCTGTGCATATCGTAAAAGTTCAAGATTAAGGGTAAATTAAATGGACAAAAACTAACCCATATTAAAAAATGTTCTGTTTTTCCAAAGGCCTTTTTGGTAGAAATGCCTTATGTACCATTGTAGTCAAAAAAGATTCAAATAAATAAATTGACTACATTTACCAGTCGTAGAACCATAACTATTATATTCTGCTTTGTAAAGTGCAAGTTTTCTAAGTATAATTTCAGTTTACTGGTCACAATTTGAAGACAAAACCTCGTTAAGCCGACCGTATGAAAATCAAGATAAAATTTTAAAATTTTGCATAAAAATTATGCTATTGTTATAAGCATTTTACACAGTATTTTACGAGAGAAAGGCTTTTCGCTTTTCTTAATCTTCCTTTGTTAATTTTATAAGTACATGGTCGTAAAATTCTCACGAGTCGGTAATTCCGTTCACATGGTGCGAGTAGTGGGCAAGTAGGGAAAGACGAGTGACTTTACAGTTGATCAAAAAAAGTTTTTTTTTTCAGACCCTCGATAAATGGATAGCTTCAATTGTACGGGAGATCAACATTTTTATTTTCTTTAAGGCAGGAGAAATATATGTCCTGACTCCTGCTTCATGTTCAATGGCCGACTTGATGCAGTGCACAGACAATGCTATATGTTCGAGAATAATTGGATTTAATATGTTTCAGTAATCGATACGATCTCTTGGTCGTGTGTGTAAGAAGAAGAAGATTTAATATTTCATTTTTTTTCTTAGGCAAGCTGTTCCCTTACAACTAAGCAGCCTGTAGATATTAAATTAAGAAGGAACAAATCATACTGCAAGTTTAAGCCTGTGTCATTGCATAAAATACTAAACCAACGTTTTCTTTCTAAAGGTACTTACACCGATAATTTTTAAAACAACGATCCAGTTTAAATTTTTAAAACAACCTTTGAAAGTATTGTTATTTTATTCGTTTTACTTACTGCCCGTTTGATTGGATCAGTGTGAATCAGCTATACTTGTGTATAAAAGTACTTAACTTTGTAAGACTATTTACCGCTTTAGCACTTTCTTTTAGTGTTATCTGATGGACGTACAATGATAATACATACCTAATTCTTTCCAAAAAGATTGAATCATTTGCAGCATTGTATGTTCGTTTATAACATCTTGTTTCCTTATTTAGACTTTTTGCATACTTGTACTCAGATTAGGTTTTCATAGTATCGCGTATTCTCGCGAATGGCTTTAGCTCTAATCAACTTATCAACACTTACGCAAGTTATTGTTTTTACATTGTACGATTCTATTCTTCTAATTAAGTTTGTATCAGGTTTGCTGGTAAAAAACTACAAAGCCTATTTATTGTTTTATGCCATCTAATGATAGTTCCGTTTATTCAAGAATTCTGCGTTTAAAATTTTCACATTTATGTTTTTAGTGGGATTAGTTTTACATAGTGAGGCCTATTCCCTTGAACGGCTTTAACAATACTACTAAAATTAGTTTCGATTTCGAGACATGCAGCTAAAACTGATGAAATTTAGTAACTTAGGTAAATCAATATGCAAGAATACCCATGTATATTATCCCATTTGCAACATTTCAATGCAAAAACGATATAAATAACAGCAGGCTCCCCGCCTACGTGAGACTGCATCATCATGATAACATCGCCGCAAATACATGTACTAGACTACAATCGATAAAACGACGATAAATTGACGATATCTTACACATACAAGGTATAGACAAGTTATTAAAAAAATAACCTGCTAAGTTCGATTCGAATTCGCACTCGAAGGGTTCCGTACCATTATCTATAAAAAATCATGTTTGTTGTTTTGGAGCCTCCTGTTAATTAAAGTTGTTATAGCGGCAACAGAAATACATCATCTGTGACAAATAATGCTCGCTCAATGTTGTTAGAAACGCGCATAC
Organism: Acrobasis suavella; assembly: GCA_943193695.1. Taxonomy (NCBI): domain Eukaryota; kingdom Metazoa; phylum Arthropoda; class Insecta; order Lepidoptera; family Pyralidae; genus Acrobasis; species Acrobasis suavella. The sequence continues at coordinate 8,678,697 of OW971952.1, read as the reverse complement.
GTAGTAACGTCCGTCTTGCGTGCCGCTTTTGGGGTAACCCCCCTGGTGACAGACAGACAGACAGACAGACGAACGGACGGACGGACAGCGGAGTCTTAGTGATACGAGTTTATACCCTTTGGGAACGAAACCCACAAAACTTACCTACGTATCTGTAAAAAATTAAAGCCTATAACCACTCAGGGTGATTGATTTAACACAAATCTGTTTTGGCAATTGGGTAAGTACTTTCCTGGGTAAAAATAAATTATTTGATAAGAACTGTTAAGAAAATAAAAAGTCACAAAATATTGTGACTTGTCATGATCATATCCATTTTCAATGTGATTTTAGATTTATTATTGCAGAAAAACTGATATCAAGAGCGCTATTTCACTTCAAGAAACTATGACGTCATTAGTCTATATTTTATACAAATCCCGTAGAAAATGTTTGTTTTAAAGTTTATAAAAAAGGATGATTTGTAAGAAAGTAGGTAGCGAATTCAAAGTTTTAACGGAAAACTAAGAGATAACACGTAAGACTGCAATGGATCATCGCAACTATGATAACATCGCTGCAATTGCTGCTAATACCTGTGCTACAATTGATAAAATGTTGATAAATGCTTTTATTGGTGATATACTGATATCTAGTTAACTTTTTACAATATTTTTGTATGGCACTGAGACTTGGACCTTAAAGAAATTAGACTGCACCAGAATCGACGCTTTTGAGATGTGGTGCTGGAGGAAAATGCTTCGGATTCCATGGACAGCTAGTCGACGAACTGTTAGTCCGGGCCACTCTGTTCTTAAAAAAAAAAAAAACATTTTTATTTTAAACCGGACCTTATTTATTTACTTTTAACTTTTTCACTACAATTACTTTATAAACTGACGTCACTTCACTTGGTTTATTTAAAACTTAAAGCATCGCGGTGGATTATGGGGTGCGTTGTGGCTACCTAGTGCTAGTCACTAGAACCCTATTCGGAGCGGTTGAGCCGGGTCCGAAGAGCAGCAGATTGACGACTGCCGAACAACCAGAATTCTACTGATTATATAGCCATATATTGCCGATTAGTCTCAAAATTTTGGCAATTTAGCAGATCAGCAATATATGTTCATAGATTAAGTATGTAACAGAACGCATCTATCCTCAAACAAATAGAAATAAAGACCAGACTCTTCACAATATGTCTACGCAGAATACTTGAGTTCCTCGGACATATTTTCAGGAAACGTGGAGACAATCTTGAAAACCTTCTGTTAACATTCAAAACGTAGCGAAAAATTTGTTGGTTATTTGTTTGTTATTTTAATTTCATTATACTATTGTAATGTAGTACAGCCCGTGGTTTGATTTATTACGGGTATGTCCCTTCCACGGTGTATAGTTATATCTGACAATTAAGATTTTGAAACTTTTTCGAGTCATTAGTGTTTTTAGTTATAAAACTGGATTTAGAAGGCAATTCACAATTTTGTTCTTCTTTTAATGTTTCGCTTTAAATTTTCATATTAGCTTTACACTTCCTATAGTAACAACTGGAATGTCTATATTTTTTTTTTCTTTGGCCATTGTTAATCCAACACAACTTTTGATTTATAACGAAATAACTATTAGGTAAACACGTCCAATTTCACCGAGAAATGACTTAGTTGTGAGTAAAATAAACTTGACCTGAAGTCGCCTTGCAAACTTCAACTTATTAGTTATTTTTTAGGGTTAATTTGACTATGAGGATATCTAAATGAAACCTTATGGTATTTTTTGTACCTTACAAGTGTTTATAACTTTATTGTCTCAATTTGGTATCTATGGAAGGTCATATTTACTACGAAATTGGTAGCAAAAGCTACTTAAATAGTCGACATAAAGGTCAGTCGTAAAAGAAAAAAATACGTCGCCTTTACACCTAATATGCATCCACAAGTATATATTAACTATTGGTCGAGTTTTGAAGTTAATTTTACTATACAATGTCCTTTTTAATTAAGTACAAATATTTTAAGAGGTGATTCAGTCCATCATTTTGAACAACTTTTCCCAATAAATATATATCGAAATACGAAAAATTTTTTTGCATTTTTCATAGTAACTATATCACGTGACTACTTCGATCTGTATGAGAACCTAAATATTTTTTTTCGTATTTCGATATACATTTATTGGGCGAAGTTGTTAAAAATGATGGACTGAATAACCCCTTAAAATACATGTACTTAATTAAAAAGGACATTGTATATTTTGCTCATTCTCAACCTTTAAGTTTCTGACCTTTTGGTGTATTGATTAAGGGAAATTTACGTTTTAATGGCTCTATATTTTTACCCGTAAGTAAAAATGTACGATATGTGAATTTATGTGGTGCATATGATGTAATTTTTACTTAAATTAGTAATATATTCTAGAGCCTGGGATAAAGCACTTAGAATGTTTGCTGGGTAGGTAGATACTTTAAGTTTCGATGGTCGATGGTTGATGTCGCTCACATTTTTGCCTTCGATATATCAAAGAGAAACACAAAAATAGGCCCCTTGACGTAACGACACGCGAAGCAGTCACGATATTTAGCTATTGCTTTCGAGAAATGGCGTCCAAACTCAAGAATTGAGGAAATGATCATAATAACAGATTTGATTGTCTTCTGTTATATAAAGGTCGATGACATGGTTAGTGGTTTCTTGGTATGAAGAAGTCGTTAAAAAAAAGTCGACTAATAAATCATTTAAATACACTTTCACTTGACTATTGAGACCACGGAACAGAGAAATATTATTTCTCTGTTCCGTGATTGAGACCAACTCATGTTCATAAGTATTTAATTTTGTATGGAACAGACTGCTTTATACAGCCGTATAAAGACTTAAAGAACACGTAAACAATGGAAGTATATAATAAATAAATAAATACATGTATAATATAGTATAGCAGGTAGATACTTAGCTAACAAAAGTTACGGATGTGGGCAACAAAAGAGGTTTGACATATAATAATAATATTTATCAAATAATTACATTTTAATTTATATATATTTATGAAAATGTAATGAATAATAAACAAAATTAACAAATGGGTACAACATAATTACACCTACAAATAAATAATACATATACATAGGTACAGAAAGCACGTGCATACACATTAACGGAAGCTTTAAATTAAAATAGCATTAAGGAAGCCATAAATATTGAGTATTGAGTATTTGTTAGGATCGTAGAAAGTGGAGATCCATAGTCTCTGCCTAGGCCTACCCCTGTCAGAAACAGGTGTGGTGTGATATTATGTATGTATGTGGGCAAGAAATCAGATAAATTTAAAATGGGTTTGGGAGGTACTACACAGGCCGCATGGACCCAGGGAGATGAACGCACTGCACTTAGCCACGGACGGACGTAGGAAGAGGTAGACCGAAGATGAGACGGGCAGACGACTTGAAAGCATTCGAACAAAACTGGAAAGTCGAGACCAGGGACAGACGGTTATGGAAGGAAAGAGGGGAGGCTTTTGCCCAGCAGCAGGACGTGAACGGCTGAAGTAAATGAAAAAAGTATCTTCTTAGCAATTAATTGGAGTACTCGTAAGCAGCTTCTAATTTTAGTTCTGATTGAAATAATTTTTAAAAATTAAAACCAGCCCCCCATAATAAAAAAACCGATCTTGACAAGTATACCTATCAAACAAAAAAGGAATTTTCTAAATCAGTCCAGGCATCTTTGAATAATCGGTGAACACTGAACAAACGTAAAAAAAGATTCCTAAGAATTGATAACCTCCACTTATTTTGAAGTCGATTAAAAATATAATTAAATTTACATTTTTTAAAATTTTAATTTTATTTATTCTTTACTGAATCTACACCAAAGTATAGAACTATAGTTCGCTAGTCAGTTTCGCTAGTCCTAATTATGCCATAGCCATCCCGTCACAATGACTCTGATGACGTTATCCCATGGGTCACAACACAATACGTGATTTTCCCATTGAACGCGTATCACACCGATGCAGGTACCGTATGAATGATTGACATCATCCTATTTGCTCCAGAACCTACCTATGCACGTGGTATTAATGGTACTAGTGTGTAGCTAGGTCTAGATAGTTCGGCTTGATAATCTTTTTCTTATTTATTGGTTATACATCGACAGGCCTATCGATAGTTTGGCATTTTTATTAGGGTTCCGTACCCAAAGGGTTAAAACGGGACCCTATTACTAAGACTCCGCTGTCCGTCCGTCTGTGTTTGTACCAGGCTGTACCTCATGCGTCGTGATAGCTAGACAGTTGTAATTTTCACTAATTATGTATTTCTGTTGCCGCTATAACAACAAATACTAAAAATGGAATAAAATATAAATTAAGTCGAGCTCCCATGCAAAAAACGTCATTTTTTGCCGGTTTTTGCTCGATTTTAACGGTAGAAGCTTGAAATATTCACAGAATATTATTTCGGAAACCTTCGTTGTGCGAGTCCGACTCGCACTTGGCCGGTTATTGGAACTATCGATTGTAAAACTATCTTTAAATCGTTCTGGGATTAAGTATGGAGTTTGTAATTTTCAAATGCACGCACTGCCATATACCTAATTGCATACTGAATACCAAAACGATCAAACTATCGTTCGATCAAAAGATCACAAGTGCGCGCTGGCTCTAAGTGGTCGCTCTAGTTGCATTTGCCGATAAACTTTATCACGCTTATCGACGCAATTTTATCAGTCAGCTGTAGAACCACACCACAAAATACCGAGACGAGGAAGACTAGCTTATATATGTCGGAGAGTTCAATGTGAAATTCCCTTTTTATTATTTTACACGTGCAAAGAGAAAGTTGTTTACTACAAATGCAACGGTTGGATTTTAAATGGCAATATTCGTTAGCAACAAATTATAAAACCGGTCGCCTTAGCGACAGTGAGACAGTCTTGTTCGAGCGGCCGTATTGTGCAGAACTAATTTGTGTGGTTTACTGTGGCTTGGCCATGACTCATTTAATTGTGATTATTGTAATAGATGTGGATAGGTGAACCGATTTATTACAATGACAGTTTGTTTCAGCAAGACGGTAAGTTCAATTCTGTGGGGCCAGAGAATTCAGACATGGTGGATGGGATTCATAATTCAGTGCAGACGCGGGGCACTGGATTTCCGTCAAATTTTTATAAGGCTCACGTAAGGTCTCTCATGTGGCGGCATCGGACTGTAAGTGAGTTTTCATCCTGACATTATAGTCTGTTTTCGTATTGTAAGTAACTAAGTGGGTAGTTCACGTCACTTGGGATGTCAGATACCGATCCTGCCCTGCTCTGCCACCCCTTTTACTCGGCCGTCCTGTGTCATATCTAACTTCACTTTTACTTTACTCCACTTACTCTGGACTCACGATTCATGTGACTGAATTTTCCCCTTCGAAGTGGTCGCCGCGCGCATAGTAATGGTATATTTTCGATACCTAAACGGAGAGTGACACAGGCCTGATTGGGCTAAATAATGCTATAAGGCAATGTTATGCTCGGCGCGCGTTTGTTTGGGATTGCACGATACATGTATGCGATAAGGCATGCAACACTATCAACATAACACGCCTTACGGTAATGTAACATTGTTGTTAGATTTCATACTCTTTTGAAAGGGTCTTTACACTCTGTAAAGTGTCCTACCTAGTTTTCTTTAATTTGTGTGCAGATCTCACAACAAAGTCCTCCATTGCAGATAACTGAGAGACGATCGATACAGTTGGCTGGCTTCATCCTGGAACAGATTTTCTTAGGCTTTATAAAATCTACGTGCAGTAAGATTCTTAGCTTGTTTGCTGACATTTTAAAATTTCCACAGGAAAATGCAGTCCCCTTGGAACACATTTACAACAACAAATACAGATTTTCAAATGCGTTTCAGGGGGATTGCCCTGGTCGAAAATAAAGGAATTGAATGTTTCATTAAGAGTTTTTAAATTTCCTTTTATACATATTATACTTTAGGGCCCAAGGGTTTTATTGGCGCATACGTAAAATAAACTACATACACCTACTTTGTATATTTTTAACTACTCAATGGATTTGGATAGAGTTTGTATTAAAGCAAATTTTCTGGAATTTAACTTTTATACTTATCTATCTGTAATCTGTATGTTATGTATCGGTAATAATCGAATAGCTACGCTTTTGGTGTCTACAGAAAACTGTTTACCCTTTCACCGCGAGACTTTATGTCAGTTGCCGTGCCCACAGCGCGAGGGGTATAAAATCGAAAATAAGCTACAACCAAAAAGGGATGTGGATACTTAAGTTATTGCAATAAGAGCGGTTTTTTTTTTGTCGGAAATATCCGACGCTCGCGGAATGGGCACGACAATGTTTGTCGGATAAATCCGACGTTCGCGGTGAAAGGGTAACTTTACCAAAACCTGCAGTAAAACTAAGTAGCAAAACATTATTTAAATAGTCTGGATATCTCTTAAGGAGTTATGTATTTTTTTAGTAAGTTATCAAAACCTTGTAGTGTTTTTACATAATTAAAAATGGAACAAGTAATTATTACAAAAACAATAAACCCGACTGCCTTGTTTATTTTGTTATTATTTTTGTACTTTTTTTATAAATTTGATATTCCCAGTGCCACTCTCACAGTAAATACGAATCTAATGACACCTCTCAAGCTTAAATCCATCAAGCCGATCACGCTGCAGAGCGTTCCAAACAATAATACATACTCTCGAAAATATAACCCTCCTTCTGGTACAGTCGGGTAAAAAGGGTTGCAGTTTTTATCAATTTGCCATGAATTATTCTGGATTTATGACCAAGATAATTGGCCAAACTGTACTTTCCGTTAAAAAAGTTTAACGAGATGTTGGCGATAATGACAGTAAACAGCAATAATGATGATATAGTACGCAGCAGTAGCACAGATGAAATAATGGTTACCGTACACATATCACGTGGATGAAGTGTTTTTTATTTTACGGTTGGTGAGCACTGCACACCATGTGTTAGATCTACTTGTGAAAATATCACTGGCCAGGGCCGTACCCAGGAAGCGGAAAGTACTATTATACAAAATCAATTGCAGAAATCATGTCATCGAAAAAAAATCTGAGTTTTCTTTTTGTTGTCGCTACTTCTGCTTGCGCAGAAAAAGCGTCATGGATTTTTTTTAACCCCCAACAAAAAAGGGGGTTGTATAAGTTTGACGCTAAGGGCTGTCTGTCTGTGGCATCGTAGCGCTTAAACAGATGGACCGATTTCGATGCGGTTTTTTTTTAACGTGAAAGCAAGTTCCCTTGCCGTGGCTCTTCGCTATTGTCCGATTGTCAAGAACACCATCTAGTGATAAGAAGCGGAACTACCGAAGTCGTATCGCTAGTTACGCTATTCATCACTAGATGGATAATAAATAGATGGCACTACACCATCTATTATTTTGCTAGAGAAATCCCTGACTTTCGAGCGATAACATCAATAACCTTTAAACAGCTCAAACGATTTTCATAAAACATAGTTAAGAACCACTGTAAGGAAACTTTGCCAGGCAAAAAACAGATTTTCAAGCGATCATCCTCAATAACTTTTGAACGGCTGAACCGATTTCCATGAAACATATCTAAGAACTACCACAAGAACTACCACAAGGAAACTTGCAATTTTTTCACGTAATAAACTGCATCGAAATCCATCTGTTCAAGAGACATACAGACAGACAGACATTGGCGTTCTTTTTTTGTCGGGTTGTAATACGAACTCACACGAATGAGCTTTTATAATTTAATACGGAATTCTGCTATAAAATAAGACCAAGTGTGTAATAGTGTTCAGTATATTGTTATACCATAAAGAACTGTATTGTTATGGTAGTACACACATGCACGTAATTTAATAAGAGTTAAAAAATTGAATCAATGGCAGCGCGTATGTGCCTGCTAGGCTTAGGGCTGCCAAAACTTTTTAGGTCTATTATTAAATTGTAATTTCCATAAAACTGGTTCTGTAAGCTGTACACCTCGCGAGCCTTTCGGAAATCTTCCGAAAATAACAAGAAAAAAAAGCAGTATAAAAATTTATTGCGTTTAAATTTTTAAGTCATTTAAATAAATAAATAAAACAAAATAATTTTTATTTCAGATATTGAAAATATAGCCACATACGTAATACAAATTCAAAATTAATCTAATATATAAAATTCTCGTGTCACAGTTTTCATTGCCATACCTACTCCTCCGAAACGGCTTGACCGATTTTGATGAAATTTTTTGTGCCCCTAAATGTTAGGGGTAGTCCAACCCTAAATTTTTTTTTTTTTAGACAAAATTTTTAATTTCTATTTTTTTATGATACAACATACAAAAATACATACAATCTATTTATATGGCAAAACAACGTTTGCCGGGTCAGCTAGTAATCAATAAATTGTACAGCATTATTCCATTTCTTTGATTTAGAGAATTTGTTAAATCAGAAAGCAAAACCGGAAACGAGAAGTGCTGATAAAACAAATATATTTAAAAGTTACAACCACATTAATTATTTAAAAGGAAAATCTTTTTTTTTTTGACGTTTAGATTTCTATTCTCATCAACAAAAAGAAAATTGTCAGCCCTAGAGGGAACAATGAAGACGTCACTAATTGGAGCGAGCAGGTGCTTGACCCCGCATTGTGTAACCGAGGGGTTTTTAAAGAAAAATCGCACGCACTCTTAATTGTACACTACATTCATGTCATTCAGAGAAACTTGAGCTTTTTGTCTATGTCTCACTTTTCTGAACAATGAGTGAAGAAAAACAGTACCTACTTGGTTTGTTTACTAATAAACGTTACGCCATTGTGCTAAGTTTTAACCGACTTCCAAAACAGGAGGAGGTTATCAATTCGTCGCAAACTATTTTTAAGTATGTTTACCGATTACTCAAAAACGCCTGGACAGATTTAATTTTTTTTTTGTTTGAAAATGGTATACCATGTGGTCCCATAGAAATTTTATCAAAGCGGTTGTTAAATTTGGGGATGAAGTCTGCTTTTAATTTTGAAAAATTATAACTAGTAAAGTAAATTGACCTGAAATTAAAAAGCCAGAAGAATATTCGGTATTTTTAATAGATAAAAGTAGTATGCAGAAAAGAACAGATTGTGGTAGGAACTAAAAATGTCAATGAGTACTGTAATAAACAGAGTATACATTATAGGTATCCGAGCTCAGTGGAGCGAAAGAGATGGCTTAACGCCGGATCGAGTGAGAGAGAAACGCACAGTCGATTGCGCGTGGCGACGCGTCGCCACGCCAGAAATCGGTCTCACGTGCGCCTATAGATGTTTCACATCAAAAATTCGACATTTTCATACATATTACCGGGCCGGCCAAACACCTTTGTATGAAAATGTCGATTTTTTCTTCGAGTTTCAAGCATTGGTCGGAAAAGTTGTTCATATTGACGGTCATAGGTAAAAAGGCGGACTTATCGCTATAAATGCAATCTCTTCCAGCCAACCAAACATTGGATGAAGGAAGAATTGTATCAAAGGGTTAAAAAATCTGTGAAATTTTACGGCGGGAAAAGTAAAAGTTGTCAGCCCTGAGTATGACCCGCATTAGTTAAGTAAACGCCACACGTGGGCACGTCTATTTCAGTACCGCCATTTTGTCATAAATTATAAGGTACGGTCGACGAGTTTATAGGTCGATTTGTCATATTGTTATGTGAGAAAGTTTATTATTAGTGTATTTTTAAAATTATATTACTCGGGGAAATATATTTCTTTTATTAGCAATCCATGATCCCAGTCCTGGGCAAAGACCTCCCCTTTTTCATTCCAGTATAAAATAAAAATGGAAAACATTTATAGGTCGAGAAGGTCGAGAAGCTGCTGTGTGCCGTACGGCAATGCTTCGACGAAAATCCATCAGTGTGTGCGATCCGAGATCCGACGAGCTCTTACTGCTCAACTAAGACTAAGAATAATGGCACTGCGAATTTTTAACCGACTTCAATAAAGGAGGAGGTTATCAATTCAGCCCTTTTTTGAACGCTGTTCCTTTTCGGACGGTACGGACTTGGCAGATGGGGGCTAGGAGAAAATAAAAAGTTTCGTTCCAACCGAGTGTTCTACGACAGTCACGCATTTTTTTTTTGTATGTTTGTTACGCGATATCTGCGCCACTTGTGAACTATTTTGATGATTCTTTTTTTATTTGAAAACCTTTAGTACACAGTTGGCCTCATATTAATTTGGTATAAATATGATGAAGAACTTTAGAGATATGGAAGAAACTCCTAAAAGAAAATGAATTCGGTATTTTTTTATTTTGCTACACTTTTAATTATTTAGCCTCGGTGAGCATCAATTATTACACATAATTCTACATTCTATGAATATTATAAATTCGAAACTTTGTTACGATTTATGGAGTGTGGACGTTTTTTCTGAACGAATAGCTTAATACCTAGATTAACATATTACTTTTTATCTTGTAAATTTTATAACGTTAAAATATGTGAGGAATCCCGTGGGATTATCAATAATGTCATTTCAGATCTGAAGCAGTATCGTAAACTCACAATTTAAAATTTTAAATCTCTATATTTCCCAATAAGGAGTATTCTCTGTGCTTTTGGTTAGATTACAGAATTAGGTAACTGTTTGATCAAAATTTCCTACCTTTACTTCACAAAATTCGACCTTGATCTTGGTGCAAATTAGCGTAGAATCTAGATCTATTTCCAGACAGCCGCGATGACTCAGCAGTCAGTCGGCCCCGTGACTCAGTGGTAATGGGTTCGAATTACGAGGGTGGGCCAAATTTCGCAAAGTACAATTGGGGTGCTGTTACTATGTGGCAGTTTGTTTATTTGTTTTTCGTGTGTGCAAGTGGTCAAAACTGGTGTAGTTTTCAAGCTGCCTAAAGGCAGTGTTTGATATACATGATGATTTAGGTATACAGTGCGTTTTAAAACCAAGTACAGTATACTAATATTGGTGACATTACAGAAATACAGCTTAACAAAATTTACTAAAAAAAATCATTTTGGTCTCCCATACAACAGACAAGTTCAATTTTCAGTTCCGTGAGTTGAGTAATCAGCTGATCCCATCTAAATATACATACCTAAACTTAATCATAAGTTTTTTTTCTTATTTCGATATAATGTGATCCTTAGGAAAAAAAAAACAATATCATGGACAGAATCCACCTTTTAAATAGATTCAGTATGTTTTGTTAGACATTGATAAGAAAAATTCGACAGCGGACCCCGGTCACAGAATTAATAATAAGTATTATAACTGAATGGAATTACCTAAGGTCCCGCGCAATATGCGTCCCCGTTCCCCGTCCTCACACCTCTCCCCAGTTCTCGCCTTGTCGAGGGTTTTGAGCGGGCGGCTGCGGGCGAATACACACACATTTTCGTGTGCACGGATGTACAGTTTAGTTTGTAGTAGTGTAGGCATAAATGATACTCCGGTTCTATGAAGTGCCATACTTGTGCCCCACTTCAACCAGCTAATCCGCTGGGATAGTATCAGTGAATTTTGTTCTCCTACGAATATCCTCATTTCTGAGGACCTTGAAAGACCTTAACTTCTCGTTGAAAGACCTTAAGCCTTCATAAGAGACCCATAGTAAGGGACGACGTTTCAGAGCCATAAGTCATCACTGGTAACACACATTGGTTGTAGACTTTAGTCTTGAATGAGCGACACCAGTTTACATATATGAAATCGGCTGCATGCGCTCATATGCATAATTTTACAGTTCAAAGCTGCCGGATGCACTTAACACTATGTCAAGGCGAGTCGTGAATAGAATACTAATACTGCTCTTGAAAGAACGACGTTGCGTTTGTGTGGTCAGTGACTATTCTAACATAAAGAAATGCCAATGTGTGGTAGAATAGCGACTATTCTACCATAAAGAAATCTCAACTGAGCCAGAATGTTCGCTGACTGAGGCTTAGTCCATGAAAATAGGTACCTATTGAAAATTATTAGCTTATGACGACCTCCGTGGCGTAGTGGTCACCATGCTAGTCCGCCACGCAGAGGTCCTGGGTTCAATCCCCGGACAGGGCAAATTGGAAAATGACCTTTTTCAAATTGTCCTGGGTCTTGAATATTTATCTATATATGTATTTGTTATAAAATATAGTATCGTTGAGTTAGTATCCCATAACTCAAATCTCGAACTTACTTTGGGGCTAGCTCAATCAGTGTCATTTGTCACTATATATATTTATTTATTTATATTTATATATGAAAAAACTTTTATGAAAAGACTTTCATATGTATGTTCCCCGATTACTCGAAGAAGCTTGCACAAATTTGGTTTTTATTTTATTTTAAAGGCCATTCTATGGTCCAATGGAAATTTTATCAAAGTCGGTTGTGTATATCTACTTCAAAGATGATATTGCGCTCCCCCCTGTCACGCGAGACGTGTAAGGGGTGGGGGGAGCTGTTTGAAAAATCGAAATTCTGCGTGACGTAATATGTGGACGGCTCCATGTAATCAGACTACTCTCGGTTGTTTCCGTAAATAAATAATTTAAAAACGTTTAAGCAACATCAGCACGTTAACACGTCTGTATAAAACAGGAGCAACCCGTCTATTTCGATCGCATCGGTAACCCAGGCCTTAACTTTCACGCGGCCCCCAGTCTGGCGAGACGCCCAGACGACGCCTGCAAGTCGCGACGAATGCACCCCGCTTTCCCGAATGCTATCTAATTCTAATCTAATGCAATCAATTCGTTTTACGTCTTTTAACCCTCAAAGACCTTCATGGCGTAGTGGTCACCATGCTAGTCTGACACCCAGAGGTTCGGGATTCAATCCCCGGTCAGGGCAAGTAAATGGCCTTTTTCAAATTGCCCTGGTCTTGGATGTTTATCAATATATGTATTTGTAAATAAATATAGTATCGTTGAGTTAGTATTCCATAACACAAGTCTCAAACTTACTTTGGGACTAGCTCAATCTGTATGATTTGTCCGTATATAAAAGCTTGTAAAAAACGATTGTTTGGAGATTTTTGGACTCCTAGGGAGACTAAAAATGGGTTTTTGGACTCCTAGGGAGACTAAAAATGGGAACTTACCTGATGACGCCGTCCTCAATGTAGACATCGGCATCCTCCATGCCGTCATCGTTGACCACCCTCCCATTTTTGATGAGCAGCCGATTTTGAGAGCTCTGGAACAAAAGTGGGTAAAACTTTATTGTAATCCCTTTTTTGAGAGACAATGTCACAGTCAAATAGTAGATTGTAATACAAGGGGGTAAGGTAATATTTTGAAGGCGAGGGCGCTACTTTGAATCCTGAGTGAAGGGAGGGATTCATGTATATCGCCTCAGATAAAAAATTTACCGTACACGAGTAGAACATTCTACTTTTAAAAAACTAGAAAATAGAGAACAGAATATAAGGAAAAGTAAAACACCTACAATACCTAATCAGACTTCAACCGACAATACTATCCTTTGTTTGTTGTCGTTTTCATACAGTAAATACTAAGAAATAATCTTTCAAAGACACTAACTTACGATAAAATTTTCAGCCATAACTTTGTTGGCGTGTCCCTTCATATCTTTTTATTTTTATAAGTAAACTTGATACCTATTCACTATCGGCTTAAACTTACGAAAACGTATTCACATTTGCAGAATTCATTACATTTCAATACAAATAACCTAAAACTTCTGTAATTACTTGAATCGAAGACAAAAATTGCGCTTTTTTAATTATGTTTATATCTTTTTCCGAAGCGAAGAACATAAAAATGTTTACCTACATTCATCTATGTTGACAACGATATATATTACAAATTTAAAAAATCATGACGTCTTTGCCAATTATTTTTCATATTATAACCAAAATTCTTCTTTTTTTTCCGGTCTGTCAACATTATTTTTAATTCTACATAGATTACACTCGTTTTCAGTTTTCAAATTGGTTTTAATCCCTGAAGATTTTCTTTTCAACTTTTTAGTCCCGAGAGAATAAGCAATAACTTTAGTCCGACTCGCACTTGGCAGGTTATTCCATCTTCACGCCCACAACAAAGCTAAATTTAGCCTTTGGCTCTAACGGCCCTGCGGGGCAAGCATGGTGACGGCGACAAATTTTATCCTTGCAAGTCGCATTTTGTCTGTTTGTTGCGGTATAAATTACGCGAATTTATACCGCAACAAACAGACAAAATTGAGCGACAAAATAACTTTCATTCATAGAAAGTATTTTATCTCATGGATAACTGCCGTACGAGCATAGTTTTGACAGGTCAAAGTAGACATTTCGACGGTTGGCAACGTGAAATCGTTTAAATTTTTCGCCGATTCGCTAGACCCACATAAGACTCAATTAAACCACTTTCAATCGTGTTTTAAACAGTTATTCTATTGAACTAATATTAAATGTATAATTACATATTTAAATGTAGGCACACATCTTTGGACATGATTTTATGAAATTTACAATTTTAAAAAATATTGAATTACGAAACTACAGCGCCTACTTTTAATGAATCCGACAAGCACTCCGGCGGCGGTGAATGCATACTGGGCGCCGGTTTTTCCTTTATATTGGCTGTACGCTGTATGATATGAGTAGAAACGTTCCGTTGAACATTCGTTTTAATAACATTTTATTTTAACAATTTTTAACACTCTTTGGTTGCAATATTTTTTCTAGGAAACATTACGTACTTATATAATTCTTTTATCAATCGTGTTTGTTTCACAAACGCGTGTTTAAATTTAAATTTATTATATTTTCTTAGCAGACATTAGAAACACTGTTTAAAACCTGCCTGCGTATGACGACTCATTTTACTATGTGTCCATTCACGAATTTTATCTTGTCATATACATTTTTTACAGAGGGAAGATATGTAAAGACCTCTCAGTTTAAACACGATGCTTGCCCCGCTGGGCCCCGTCTAACCCGTTAGGGATAGAAATGATAATATATCGGTATCTTTATTAGTCTATTCAATGCAGCAGTGTCCGCCAGGCTTTACAAACATTTTACATTTAATCTAATCATGTCATAGTGGGCAGGTCTCTGTGTAAATGTGTATGTATATGACGTCAAACCCAAGGCCGAAGGAGTGGCAAGGATAGGTCATAACATAATAGGGTATAAATTAACAAACAGCTATTTGACAAGCTACAAAATGGTGTCAAGTAATTTACTTTAGTGAAACGTCAAATTTTAGGCTTGACATTTTAGATTGTATGCTTTTTACGGTTCTGTAGTAAACAAGGAACGGTTATAGTTTTGCCATGTCTGTCTATCTGTCTGACTGTCCGCCGTTTTACTCAGAGACGATTAGAACTAGAAAGCTGTAATTTGGCATGGGTATGTATATTAATGATGACGAAAGAGTATTAAAATTAAATTTTGAAAAAAAAAATTGGTCTTTCCTATGTATGTAAAATCGTGGGCATTTTTAGGGTTCCGTACAAAAAATAAAAAAGAACGGAACCCATTGAGTATCACTCGTGCATCTCCCTGTCCGTCCGTCTGTCACAACCAATTTGCTGCGAATCTACTGGACAAAATCAGGTGAAATTAGGTAGGATGGTGTAGTCCTATGACCCAAACACAGTGCAAAGTAAATATTTTTTTTTAAATATAGGTCATTTTCAAGGGACAAATTAGGGACTAAAAATAATTCTGCAAACCTTACTGTGTCATATTACATATACAAACGAAAGGGCTTGTTATGAGGATCTCAATATTTTGGTTATTAGTGTAAAATAAATAGTTGTGATTACAGGAAAAATAATATAAGAATTCTATCAATTGAAAATAAAGTGGTAAACTCAATATAATACGTTCACTTACGGAAAATCTTTAGTATTGTACGGAACCCTCTCCACGCGAGATTTTCGTTTTAGGGATCCCTTTCAGAAATATTTGGTTTTATATTGCAATTTTTTGTTCGATCTGCTTAACGGATGCGTATGGACAATTTAAAAAAATCACGGCAGCAGTATTATAGTTTTCCTTTATTCTCCGTATAACGACGGAGACTAAAGGAAAGCTATGATAGCTAAGTAAAGTAAACCAATTTAAATTTATGGGCGACCAAGTTATACAATGTACTTGGAAAAGGAAAATTTCATACAAAACTTGGAAATTAGTTTTATAGACGTTTTTAGTCGACTCAAAGTCGGCGGTATTCGTAACTACTGATCCCTACACTGCGTGTGGCCCGACACACACTTGGCCGGTTCTTGCAACTCTATGCTCGGATACACTGACGTTCACCTTAAAATAAATAAACAAAGCCTGAAAGAAATATCCTACATGATAATAAAACAGACAGTATTTTGACAGGGTTTACAGTAGTATACTTAAACCTTGACACATTCTTAAGATTTTTTTTTCTTCCAAACCATCATGGAAGGAAGATCATTAAGTATTTCGGTTTACAAGTATTTCATGAGATTCTGTAGCTATAACCTTAGCACTGCATTTTTATTTTTCCACAATAACATAAATCTATTGAATTATGTTAGTCGCGTGCCTGTATTTTGCTTGGTAAGCCAATGCACTTGCACAATCTTATATTTATTAGATTTTCCTGGACGATTTGACATTTTACATATTTTAAATGGCACGAAATTGTTAAATAAATGTTTCTTTTTATTTTGTAATTTTAGACTTTTAGAAGTAAAAGCAGCTAAACTGAAGTGGGAGCGGGCGGGACTGTTGCATGCACCTCCAAAGATCACACATCACCAAAAATAGGGATGTGGTACACCACAAATAGGTAAACAAGGTATTTTTCGTCCGTCAACTAGATTATTCAAATATAAAGGACCCATGTTTTTCGTGTAGCAAAGTACAAAAAATTCACAAAGTTACAGACAGCGCTTCGAAGTTCCGGAGAGGGGGTGATTTAGATAGATAGATAGATAAATAATTTATTTGTTTTCTGTAACACACAAAATCACTACACATTTTAGTAATAATAATAATAATAATCAAACTCTTTATTGCACCAAGAATACACTACAGTAATTAAAATAAAACAAAAAATGCGATGTACAATGGCGGCCTTATCGCAATAGCAATTTCTTACAGGCAACCACGCTAGTAGGACTCCGAGTAAAAATAAATTTAATAGTACTTACAGCTAAGCATTCATTTGTGTGGCACAGTGCACAAAAGTGCTACAGCTCAGCTAAACGCTACCCTCTAGGAGTAACAGCTGATTTTCAGCTGGCGCCCTTGAGAATGCGCGAACGAGATTCCAATCAATACAATCATTAAAATAAAATACAATAATTAAATTTAAAACCATTAATTAGATTAACTTAACAATAAAAATATTATATATTGGTCTAGATTACGACATAGCATTGGAATAAAAATTATAACATTTCCCATAACTGCATTCATCATTATATACATGAACACAAACCCACACAACAGAAACCGGCGGGGTGATTTACTTCACCTTTGGTTAAAAATTGTAACTGATCGTGACGTCACGCGAAAACATTCGCTGTATTTTCATCATTATTTGCTAATCAGAATAAGAAAGAAAAAATAGGTACATATACCATACTTTATCTATCTAATGAACAAAAAACATTTTTTACCACATTCCCATTGGATTCCTGATGGCCGAAGAAAATTGGGACGACTGAGAAAAAGATGGGCGGATGATTTAACCCAGTTTGAAAAGGAGTGGAGTGTGATATCAAGGGACCGGAACGTATGGAAAGAAAGAAGGGAGGCTTTTGCCCAACACTGAGACGTAATTTTCTAACAACAAAAAAAAACCTTTAGTCTAGTACTTTGTACCTATACTCCCCTTCGAAGGGATGCGTAAAAGTGGCAACGTACTTGAAGGATATAATAAAAATTTGAACCAACGGGACACGAGAAGAAGTACGGTACGCCTTAGAAGTGGATCCCCAATTTCTCATACTAACTGTATGAGAAATCGAGACTCCATTTTTGAGGCTTACCGTACCTAATTTGTAGGTCTTTTCTTATAAATACCAAAATAAACCAAGCAATTTGAAAAACTTTTCTAATATTTTTATATCTTTTTAGGGTTCCGTACCTACTATTCTTAAGACTCCGCTGTCCGTCTGTCCTTCCGTCTGTCCGTCTGTCTGTCTGACACCAGGCTGTAACTTATGAACCGTGATAGCTAGACAGCCGAAATTTTCACAGGTGGGGTTGCCGCTACAACAATAAATACTAAAAAACAGAATAAAACAAATATTTAAGTGGTGGCTCCCATACTACAACAACGTGATTTTTTATAGATAATGGTACGGAACCCTTTGTGCGCGATTCCGACTCGCACTTGGCCGGTTATTTTTAATAAATCATCCAAACCAGTAACTGTGACAGTTGTAATATTTATTGTAATAGCTGTGTACACGCACTGGAATATTTAATTTTCTTTGACATTGAGTGTAACGAGGGTGCAGTTACTATTGGGTTTGACCTAGAATAAGCAATTCGCAAAATGTGCACGTCTCAAAATTACCACTATACTAAATATGTATCTTTTAGGAATCTGCCAAGTTGTAGAAAGTTTAAAATTACAGACTAAATCCTGTAATTTTTACGTCTTTTTACGTGTTTTGCAAACCAGGGTCTGGTTTGGCAAAGGCGAAAAATTGATAAACCATAAAGATATACTAAACCAGATTAGAAAATCTGCATCTATGATTAGAAGATACTTTAGTAGAATAAAAATAACGATCCCTAGACTTTCTTCTCATGTGATCATATGACAAAGTGATGCAAAAATTATTATGATAACTTTTTTACTAATTTAAGACTAGTGGTTCGCGAAATTGGTCCGTCCGTTCGAGGGCTTCGATGACACAGACAGACACACAAAGAGACAGACATTGGGGTCAAAATAACAGTCCTCTTTTTTGTCGGGCGTTAAAAATAAGAGTAGTTCGTAAACCATTGAAACGGTGATCTATGTTTCATTCTATGCGCGGTTCGATACCATTGCAGAAACGGATTTTCCAACCTTCTTTCTTCTTCTATTATGAGCTGCAAAAGTTTTTTTTTAATATTTTCCAAGCGGATTAGATCAAAACCTGAATCAAATTTAATATCCGACGACGTTTTGTTCTTGAAAGAGCAACTTTTACGTCCATCCGGCTGCCACCTCTTTTATGCCAATGTCCACGACTACTTTATCCAAAGAGAGTCCTTTTGATATGTGCAGTTACTGCCCAGGCAAGCGACAGTGGATATTGCGTTCATGACCATGAAACATGGCCAGTCTTCCACGACCGGGTAGTGGGTGGAATGGGGACCAATATATTTGTCAAACTGTAAACACATCACAATCTTGTTTGCAAGCTACAAGAGTTATCAAACTTCTAAGTACGAGTACATTGAAATTTGCCTTTGTAAAACTTTACGATGTTAAGGCAGCAGTAAAGATCGCAATCCATGTTATTTCTGTGTGCAGTGAAGTAATAGGCGCAGTAAAGTTCTTGTTAAGGTTTATCGACTAAACATGAACTCATAAAAGCGGATTAGAAGTACGATACAGATACATTTCACGACGGTGTGACTAACGCGTTAAAGTTAAATATGAAATTATTAGATCTAATAATTTACATTTTACCTTAACTTTATATTTTACATCTACCTACATTAATTTAAAACTTTTTTTTTATTAGGGTGTGGAAAAATAAGTACATTAACCACAGATTTGATATTATTAAGTGACACATTTTGAAAAGAGTCTGCATCTTCTTAAATGTGACATGGAATATACCTTATTATAGGAAAGCAATCTACTTCTATTTGTTAGTAAATAAGACATAAAAATTTCAATACTTTTGCTATAAAAGCGGTCGATCATATTAGCATCATTTGTTATAAATCAATAAAGTTGACAATATGTGCAAAAAAATATTTACCTTCGTAAAACAATATCAAATTAATAAATGAAATTTATCGCGAAGACGTTTTTATGCGTTAGACATGTCTCGATTCCATTTTAGGAACCGCTTTGACCGTAACTAGACATCTAATCCAAAATTATCACTGCAATGTCGCATCCGCAGTGCATTTCACAAAAAAGTAAAATTGTCGCGCGTATTTCTTAAAATCCAAAATACTTACTCTAATATTTATCCCAGACACAGATGTAGGTGTCACATCAATCGTCATTTTAAAATTCGAATTTAAAAATCGAATCACGTTTGAAATTGGAAGCGACCGCCGCGCCGCGCGGTACGAGGAACGACTGAAACTGAAAATGCGCTTCCTAAAATAGGTATTTATTAGTGTCCGCTTTTAGCGTTCCGTATAAAGGGCTTTCTTATAAAATAATAAAAGGCGACATGATAAAATATCTATTGTTCGATTTTCAATTATTTTGAATTTGACCCAGTTTTATTCAATATTACACAGTCAAAGAAATTGACCGAATTATTTTCTTTGCTTTTTATGTGTAATGTATATGCAAAATAACTTTATTAACAGCTAAACACAATAACGCTCTATAGAATACATTCAAAGGCGTTTCATTTAAATTGTTTATTCGGCCTAAGTCACTTTTAAAATGGTTTGCCTTTTTGCCCGACCGTCACAGAAAGAGGACATGTTTAAGCTATTTTTAATCTAACAATTTATGAGAAATAGTTAGTGATGACAAAAATTGTCTTATTTGAATAAAAATCTTCCTCTCGCCGTTTGAAATAATAGGTAAGTAGTATAATTAATTAAAGTTTTTTTTTTATCGTATAGCAATTGTTTATTGTGAAACCATTAAATAAATAAAAAAAAGATCGTTAAAAAACTCTTCTTAATTAATCTTAGCGCGACATATCTTACTATCTTGAATCGAAAGTAGTTAATGCCCTCCATGTTATTAACTTACAAAAACGGATAAACTGCTTTTTGTACAATACGTGTATGTGTCGGTTTACTATCGCTAATAGCACCATGAAAAACAAGAAAAATGGGAAAAGCAGATCGATCAACTTTCTCACAGTCGTTTGTCGTTGATTGAAGTCATTGTCCATATAATGTGGTTACAAAAGTGAAAGAATTATTAAGACGAAGTGGTAGCTAAAGTGGCGCCCTCTTTTGAAATAAATTGTTTAAAACTAAATATGGTGATAATTAATTATTCATAAAATAGTTTAAAGGTCTTTCTAGACAGTGATACAAATAAAATTTTTAATTATCACCATATTTAGTTTTAAACAATTTATTTCTAATGAGGGCGCCACTTTACCTACCACTTCGTCTATATAATTATTGTAAGAAAATACTCGTAAGATACTTTTTTTCGTGTAAACGATTTAATTTATTGTAAGAAAAGTAATAACCTAATAAGCAATATTTTTTCAAAACTAAAAACCGACTTCACATATCGACACAACCAATTTTGATAATATTTCTATGGGACCACAAAGAAAGTATACCTTTTCAAACAGAAAAAAAATCCAAATCGGTCCAAGCTCTTTGAATATTCGGTGAACATACATAAAAAAATCGCGACAAATTGATAACCTCCTTCTTTTTTGAAAGTCAGTTACAAACGAAATTAGTATTGTATTTGTTTTTGCATCAACTCGTGTTTACATATATTATATTTACATAAAAAGTTGGCATATGCACAAATGAATGTCATAAACGTTACTAGCATAAATCGTACTGAAAATGATCAGATGCATAAATATGCATCTGATCATATTCAGTACGACTATCACACAGTGACAGTGAAGTACAATCACTCATATTGTACAAATGTACAATATGAGTGATTGTAATTAAATTAGAACTTCAAATTTTACAAGGAAATGAGTGTTGGTGATGCAATATTCAATAAATAAATCATAGTTTTTCGGTAGGTATAAAATCCATGAAAGACTGGAAAAATGGGAAAAGCCACAAGATCAATCAACTTTTTCACAGAATCTGTCTGATTGTAAAATCATTGTCCATGTAAGTGGTTATTTATAACAGAGAAAGAAATCATATTATCTCTCATTTGAAGTCAAGTCTGCCAGACGTACATAAATTGAGAAATCACGTGACCAACTTTAGAAATAAACATAATGGAAAGTTTTATTTTGTATGTTTCGCATTATACGAAATGAAACATGTTTAATATCTCAAGTTTGCTAAGCGATTGTTTTATTTATAACGGTAACCAATTAAATATTTATTTATCTATTTTCCTTTTGATCTTTGCACTGCAGTAGGACAATAATAACTCAGAAATAGAAATAGATTTTGTGACTTTTAACACTCCTTTTATCGCGGTACAAAGTTTATGAGTAAAAATACATAGGTAAAAACTATTCGATCCAAACAATAGCAAATTTCCCCCGCTACGTGTGCCGGAAAAGCCGCTTCCTGACCAAGGGCGTAAAGTTTGCTCTATTAACCCTTTCACCGCGAGACTTTATATCAGTTGCCGTGCCCGAGGGATATGAAATCTAAAGTAAATACCTACAACCAAAAATGGGATGTGGATACTTATGTGCAATACGAGTGTTTTTTTTTGTTGGAAATATCCGACTCTCTCGGAATGGGCCCGACAATGTTTGTCGGATAAATCCGACGTTCGCGGTGAAAGGGCTGAAAACCTCAACTGGCTTATTCCTCTGATCTGAGATTTTTTTATTATTTTATGCTCTCCGTGTATAGTCTACTATTAACACATGTATTATGAAACCAGTAGCAACCGTCCAATTTTCCTATATCTCAGTTAACGTTTTAGAAAGTGTGTGGGATGTGTTGGTGTACATACATCAGTCATGTTACGTCAGCGTGACGAGGCATTGCAAACTGGATTATGGTGGAAAACTGGTTGGAAAATGAAACATGAAGATCATATTTAATGGATTTATTCTGATTTATGACGATTTTTAAATAGTGTTTTTGAGCTTAGAATAGGATTTCGTAGCAAACGAATGGTCACCCCTTAGGTAGAGTAGAATACAAGAGAGTAGTTTCCAGGGTCAGAAATAAATTATTTTGTACTGATAAAAGAATTAAATGTCACAAAATAATGTCACTTGTCATTGGTCATATCCATTTTCAATTTGATTTTAGATTTCTTATAAAACATATAATTCGACTGCCTTTTTATATACCCAGTGTCACTCTCAGAATTAAGACGAATCTAATGACACCTCTCAAGCTTAAATCCATCGAGCCGGTCAGGCTGCAACGCATGCCAAACATTAGAATTTGGACTCTTACAGTTAATACAAATCTAACGACACCTCTCAAGTTAAAATCCCTCGAGCCGTTCAGGCTGCAGAGCGTGCCAAACAATTATACATACAGACATACATACATACTCTCAAAAAACATAACCCTCCTTCTGGCGCAGTAGGGTAAAAAACGACGACAGCAAAAAATCTGACGTCAGGATGTGCTCCTTCATACAAATGCCATAGACCATGTTTGTTTTGACGTCCAGAAAATAGTATTAAATTTGACTTGTTGAAAACCACCGGATTGGTCTTCACAGACATATTGTATTCTACCGCAGCATGTAATGAAGAAGAAGGTAGATTAACACAAACTTATTTTGATTCAAGATTTTATGAGTTGTCTTTTTATTATGAGAAAGTAATGCCCATGACCTTTAGTTAAGACAACTAATCGACATAAGCCATAAGTTACATCGAACATCGTTAGAGAAAGTGATCGATGATCGAAATTCAGTTCATCATAACGAGTAAGCAATTGAAAACATCACAATTTTCCAATTAATAATGATGATTAAATGTAATTTCTACCATCTGCGCAACAAAGCTCCTTAGCTCTTAATAATAAATGGTCGATATTATTAAAGGGGATACCTGAATTTTCCGGGGTCCAGTGCTGCCCCCATTTGAAATAAATCATTTGATAGGAAACAGAGGCATCATTTAAAATTTTGTCTTGATTAGACCCTAGATAACCCTTCAAACTATTTTATGAACTACTGTTTACTGTTTTAAGTGAGAACATGAAGCTTTTCCACACACATACGCCAAAAGTGGCCGTTTTTCGCAATTGTGATATAACGTGCTAGTCAATGTTTGATTTGCTAAAAGCCCTACCCTGATATATCAGATTTCTGGAAATCGAAGATTTTCAAATACTTTTAGTAAGCAAAATACAAGTAGTTGCCTACCGCACCAACATAGATCAGCTGAGTACTGAGATTTGAATATTTTCACAGCTTGTTACACATTTGAGATTCCCTCTCTTATCTCATCGCATTCCCACTTCCCTGTTAAATCCTCAGGTTCAGCTGTAAAGCTTTGAAGCCTGGCGTCCGCTTTCCCACTTCTCGACTTCGCACGGTCTTGAGTTTTGAGAGAGTTTGCTTGCTAGTTAGATCATTGGGATGCATATCATCGACCTCCGTGGTTTTTCTGATTAACCTGGGTCTTGGATGTTTATCTTTATATGTATTTGTTATAAAATATAGTATCGTTGAGGTAGTATCCCATAACATAATCTCGAACTTACTTTGGGGCTAACTCAATCTGTGTGATTTCTCCCTATGTATTTATTGATATTTATTTATTTACCTTAGGCTGCCGCGGATGCGTGTGTTTCTCACGCGATCCCATGAGACTCCTCACATCCAGCGCAACATTTGCATCTCCGTCACTCGCAGTTTCTGCTTACACCATACGAATTCTAGTATTTTCCTATAAAATATACGAAGAGGCCTTATGGGTTTTCACATCTTAATTAATCTAATCCACGCTACGGACATAATCCCGTTCCATATAAGGAATAGTGAGTCAGAATCGAACACATGTACACTTAACTAGACGACGTCAGAACACTTGGGCATAGCGACCCTCTCAAGGTCGCTCAACAATGGCACCACAATAGTACTTTATTAATTCTGTGACGATAGCAAGACTATTATGTCAACACAATAGAATTATATCAGTGACAGTGAGCACGTTATAAATTATGATAATCTTGAAATCTTTTTAGGTTGACTTTTAGGGTCCTGTATGACTCCTATGTATGTCCCCTTTCTGGTGTAGAGGGCGTTTACAAAGGCTCTCCATTTCGATCTTTCTTGAGCTACGCCATACGTCACCATTTTTGTTTGGGGCAGCCTACTTGTCCTTGGGGATCAAAGAAAGCGTTAAGTCGGACGCTCCAAACATGTACCAAAACACACACACGTACACACGTACACGTATGTAAAAAGACGTACGTTTAAGGTACCTGAAAAAGCTATGGTATGAAATCTTCTAATCATAGCTTTTTCAGGAGTGTGGCCTATTCAATTCCACTTGCGGCGTCTGGACAGTTGGGGTTTCGTGACATATACATTTAAATGTAGGTAGCTGACGAAAGCGGTCATTAGAAATAATCACAGGATGTTTTTAGTGTACTTTTACTATGATACTTCAGTCTATGATACTCATTTCTTCATCTTTATTCGTAAGATCATTTTTTCCAATAACAATATCAGTTACATTTTTGCAAATTCTTGCATTCAGTTTTATATCTTGCATAGTTTACTTACGACATGCGTGCATAAGTATGACACAATGTTTGTTTTTACGTTTAACTGTCTGTGTCATCGTTTTAAGCATTATGCAACGCGTCAGATACGATCATTAGTGTCAGTAGGTTGAGTTTGTTTTCAATCTATCGAGCTATAAAACAAGACTTAGTAATGCCTTGGAGTATAAGATGACGGCTTCTTTAGATATCTTATATTTTGAAGCTTTTGGTTCGATCCCTGGTCAGGGAAAGTTGGAAAATTGCCCTTTTTCAAATTGTCTTCGGTCTTGGTGCTCTAAGGTCTTGGGTGTTTATCTATCCATGTATGTGTTATAAAGTATAGTAACGGTTGAGTTAGTACCCCATAATAACACAAGTCTCAAACTTACTTTGGGGCTAGCTTAATTAGTGTAATTTTTCCCTAAATTTATTCTTCTGTTCCAGTTTAGAATTTCTCTTTTCCCAATCGCATGTTTTCTTAGCGCAATCTCAGTTAGGATGCAGCTCTAGCTGTCGTGGTTCAGAGTAGTGTGCTTATAGCTTTTTGTCTTTTATGGTAAATGGACCATAAGAAGTTGATAAGAAAAGTAACTGTGGATTAACTTTAACCTTCCTTAGTAATGCCTGATTGCAAAAAGTTTAAACTACTTATAGAATTTGTAATGTATCTCTACCAAAATTTTTCTTTCCTTCAGGTATCACATTGACTCTCGCACCTGTGTAAGACCTACTATTTAAAAGACACTTTCCTTTCTCAAAGGGAAAGTACGTTAGGGCCTCCTCGTGAATATTGATGACTTTGAAAACCATTAATTTACATACTCATTGTCTTTCGTAAAGTAATTTACGTGAAACAACTTTTTCTTACCCAACGCAACTACTGGTAAAATAGTCGTCAATTGTCAAAGATCGCTAATTGCAATAAAACTAGAATTACCATACAATATGTTTACATAATGTAATAGTAATGTGGTCATTAATCATCGCTTCAGGGCTATGAATTGAAACAATCCTGTAGTTTTTCTTTTTTATTTGGGCCCGGCGGGAGTGCTCATTACTAGCGCTTTCGCAAGTAAAGCGACACCGGACGTGGTCCGCTCTTGGATGGGTGACCACAAGTCGCATACAAATTCCTCAAGCTCTCCATGCTTTGGAAGGTACGTATAAGCCGTTGGTCCTCATTATATGGCAGTCTTCAAGCAATGCCAGATGCCTTAACGCAGCCTAAAAAATCTGACACCAGTGTTGGCCTGTCAGATTTTTTAGGCTACCTAAAAGCACTTACACACGCAAAAAACAAAACAGATGCCGATTCCTGAAGATTGCCAGTCAGCTCTTTAAATCTTTATTTGTCCATGGCAAGCCTGAAAAGTTGTTCAACTGTTTTGATAACACTACATTGTTGTCAAGTTCCCGTAGTTTGGCGATTTCTTTTCAAATAGTACTGCCACTAGCTGTTTCCTCAAATGACAATTCACTCTTTAGTTTTCCTCGATTTCTACTGGATATTCTTATATTTTATGCTATTATTAAAGTAGATTTATTGTAGGAGAACGAATGTCACTGACCATTAGCTCAGCAAAATGGCAGTGGGCGGGACAAATTGTACATATGAACTGAATCTACTTTCAAAATAGTTTCAGCTTACTTTGGGGCTAATAGTGCATTGGGTTGGGACTGTGTTAGATTTGCTCCTTTACAATATGTAACAAAAACTCTGTCCGATCCTTGTAGGCGAAACTCAGACCGCCAATATGAACAACTTTTCCTACGGGACCAATGCTTGAAACTCGAAAAACACGACATTTTCATACAAAAGTGTTCAGCCGGCCCCGCAATTTGTATGAAAATGTCGATTTTTCTTCAAGGTCTCGTCGAGGTGTCTTAGACATTCCAATTGAAGCTCTTCTAATTTGGTAACCGTCTGTTGTGCAGTGTGTGGTCTGGCGTTCGATTGGCGTAGAGCGATTGTCCAGCCTCGGTTGTTTAGCAGCTAGCTCATCCATCATGGTTTGCAATTGCTGACAATAGACGTCTGCCGTAATCGTCTAGCCAGATTTGAGAAAACTGTAATGAACGACACCGGCACTAGTCCACCAAACGCTTACAAGTAAATTTTTTTGGGTCAACTTTCGCTTGGGGCAGGATTTGGCTGGCTTGCCAGGGTCCAGCCATTGCGATGAGCGCTTCCGTTTATCGTAGAGAATTCACTTTCCATCACAGGTAATGATTCGATTAAGAAACCCTTCATCATTGTGCCGGTCTAGTAATGTAACGCAGCAGTCGACGCGCGTTTGCCGGTTTGCTTCACTCAATTCTTGAGGAACCCACCTTTTAAGCTTTTTAATCTTCCCAATTTGCTTCAAGTCAATTAAAACAGTTTTATCACTAACACCGCAGCCTGCAGCTAACTCGGACGTGGTTTGCGATGGATCCGCTTTCACAATAACCTTCAAATCTTCATTGTCAACTTGGGTCTCCGGTCGTCTACGGGGCGTGTTCTGCAGGTCGAAATTTCCAGAATGAAAACGTTAGAACCAAAAACACACTGTGTTTTCTTTTGCGACACGACCGCCATATACATCATTAACCATTCGAGCCGTTTCCGCAGCACTGGTGCCACGGTTGAACTCGTACTCGTAAATAACGCGATATTTCAAGTTTTCCATTTAGTAAACAGAGCGCCGCAAACAGAAAATAACAAAAAAAAAACAAATGAGTAACTGTAAGAGGAGAAATTTGTGATTAAAGTGGCCAGTACGACAAAACGCTGATTTCATATGTAAGGACCTAATATTTATTATTTATTTCAGTTTTTGGCGAGATCGTGACGCATGATACCGTGTGTGGTCCACATTGATCATTCGGCGGTGTCGGCGGCTACTGTGTTCAATTGGTGAGAGACTCGTATTACCGCACGAGTGTTAATTGGGTGTCAGGGACGGCACCGACCTGCTAATCCGAAGTGTTTGAACCTCTACTCTAAGGCTTGAATTGCAAGAGAAATCTCATTTTACAAACAATATCGAAATCAAGCTAGTTTCAAAGAAAGTGATACTCAATGTTAATAAAAATTTACAATCATATACCTGAGCAAATGAGTGTTACCTTTTAATAGATTTAAAGTAGTTTAAAGACTTGGCTGCTCAGTAAAATATTCTATTCCGTCGATAAATTCCTAAATTCTACATAAATAGTAAAGTATTCGATTCGAATTTTTTCCGAAAAATTTGGATTCGAGGGATTTGTTCGGATGATAAAAATATAAATAAATGTTATTAAAGAAATAATGTTAGTATTTTAAAGTAGGTACATAGGTTTATACCACGTGGAAGGGACATACCCGTCATAAATCGAACCGACTATATACTAGATGACGATAGTATATTTTTTTTTTAAATAGTTGTTTTACGGCTCTGGGTACTAGTCCTTTAGAGCCCATCTTTATTTTATCACTTCTTTATTCCTAACCCTAACCCTAACTATACAATCAAAGGTTGGTGTAGGTCCTTTGATTGCTTCAAGGGAGCTTCTGGCAACAAATCTATACGAGTCCACTGGTTTTCATAGCCGCATGAGTGGCGGACGGCGTCTAAAGACGCCCACCACAGTCCGCAAATAAATATCACTACAACCCGCACTATGAGTGTCCACTTTAACCATTTTACATATTGTCCATGAGCATGAGCATTTATAACACTAAACTACACCGATTTTATATTATAAAGTCCACTAGAATCAATTTGCAAAATAATTTAAAGCAAACTCCAACTGAACCCCTTGACTTCCCGCCAAAAACCTAATTAAATTAAAATCAAAAATCAAAACAAAATAAAACGACATTCCCATACAATTTCCCGGGCGGCTGCAAACTTTTGTGCTTTAATGTTTTTCATTGCTAAATGTTATCTGATATGTATTTCTTTTATTTACGTAAATATTTCAATTTTTAACAAAAAAAAAGTACAAAGTAACAGACTTCCTTTTTTTTTGGAGGGTCTTCCATATCTCAAAAGTTCTTCAACATATCGTATGTTGAAGAACTTTGGAGATATGGAACTTTGGAGATACCAAATTAATATATATGGGACCGAATTAATATGGAAAGAAGTCATTATAAAAAAAAAACGACTGCCTTTTTATATAGCCAGTGTCACTCTCAGAATTACGACGAACTAATGCCACCTCTCAAGCTACCTATTGAGCCGTTCAGGCCGCAGAGCATGCCAAACATTAGAATTTGGCGCCAAAAATCCGCCATTTTGTTTTTATTTTTTTTATTTTGATATACCCAGTGTCACTCTTTCAGAAATTGTTAATTTTAGTTAGTTAATTATATTAAAAACTAAATTTAAAAATCTAAATTAAGAGGGAATTATAAGCACTCCGTCCATACAAAATTATGGTCATACTCGAAATTGTTTGTTTCTTTTTACAGGTCAGCTACATAACATACTTATATATCTATAAGG
This sequence comes from Acrobasis suavella, assembly GCA_943193695.1. NCBI lineage: Eukaryota > Metazoa > Arthropoda > Insecta > Lepidoptera > Pyralidae > Acrobasis > Acrobasis suavella. Next base: position 8,648,745 of record OW971952.1, on the reverse strand, counting down.
TACAATTACCGACTAATCTTGTTATATTTATTATTTTATCTCAGTGACAATGGAACTAAAGTGTATTGTTTGTATAGTAGAAAAGATACTCAACATGTTTGCATTCTTAAACATGTAAACATGACTTACTATACACAGATAATTGGTCAATTCTTAAACAGGACTGTCCAACTAAAAGTCGATGTCTACATTCTTAAACATATAAACATGACTTTCCTCTTGGCTTTGCCATAGTGGGATAATTTTTTTTTTTGCTTCCTATAGAAACACGGCTCAAGCAGGCTGATCAACTTGTAAGGGAGACCAAAATTTTTTTTCGTATTTTCCTAAGATAATTAGGCAAGACTTGATTCACCTTTAATATAGTTTCAGTATATTTTGTTAGTTACTGCATACAGGTATACTACTTTATTTATACGAATTCCCTTATAATTGACGTAATACCCGTGGGAACCTCTCAGAATCAAGAACTCAGTGCAGGAAACCTCTCATTCCGAGTTGTTGAGTTACATAATAAGTAATTTTCCAATCGTCACCAGTCACACAACTAGAAGAAAAAATTATTTACCCATTCAGAGTAACTAAGGAGGCGGCAGTACTTGAAGGGGAATGAATGGTACTATCTTCTAACAGTTGTGCAAGAAAAAATCGTTAACAAGTTTATTTCCTAGGCAAATTAAAAAATCACCTGTATTCAATGACGCCATCTAGTGATGAGTAGCGAAGCTACATATTCCAATTGATTTCCGTAGCGCTATCTCTTATTTGCAAGGAAATTAAAAAAACGACTTTCAAGCGTTGATCCCCAATAACTTTCAAACGGCTGAACTGGTTTTTATCAAACATAGCTAAGAACAACTGCAAGGGAACTTGCTTTCACGTAAAAAAACGCATCGAATTCGGTCAATCCATTCGAGAACAAAGATGCCACAGACAGACCGACAAACATTAGCATCAAACTTATAAATCATGTCTTAATCCCAAACGGGATAGACCAACGGGGTATCATGTCAAGATTGAGCAAGCTCCAAAGTAAGTTAGAGACTTGTGGTATGGCATACTATCTCGACGATACTACAATTTATAACAAATACATATACTGATAAACATCCAAGATTTAAGGTCAATCGGAAAAGTACAAGTTTCCATCTGGACCTGACCGGGGATAGAACCCGCGACCTCCAAGTGACAGCCTAGCATGATGACCAGAGGTCGTCAATTTCAGTTGGCCTATATAGCTCTTTCTTGAGTGAGAATCGTATAGAGGCTTTTAGATATTGCATATTTTTCCTTATCACTTCGGTTTTTATCGCCAGTAGGCAGATAAGATCCCGAGGCAAGCCCTGGAGTGGACCCCCCAGACAAAGCGAAAAGTTGGCCGCCCCAAGCAGACCGTGCGGAATGAAGACGATCAGACTAACCTGGCCCGAAGTAAAGCGCGTTGCCCAAGACCGATCGAAGCACTGTTGAAGCCCTCTGCCCCACATGTGGGCCTTAGGGCCTTAAGTCAGTAAGTCAAGGCAGATAAGAATGGACGAACGCATGAGCAGCATAGATCAGTATCCGCTACTTCTCCAGGGACAATAATTAATCGAATTTGTTGACCTTGACCTTGGATTAATTACAACCGAACGCCAATTAACTAACATATCAGAAGCGTACATTGACCTTTGTTTGCTGGTCTCTGTCGCGCATTTTTAATCGACTTCTAAAAATATTAAATTTACAAAAAATATAATATGTATTTTTTTTCACAATCGGTTTCTAGTAGGCTATTTTATAGTTTCCCTCTCCCTCTCGCCAAGAGTTCCTACTCCTGCGAAGTTTCTAATAAAATGTTCTTATTAATCTTGTATCCTCCTCCCTCCTCCCTCCATACAAACTTTGACCGCCGGGGTGAAGTGGGGCTCCCTACAACAAACGTCTCTCCCTTAGGGGATAAGTTTTGATAAATCCTTTCATAGTGCATCCCTAGATCTTATAAAGGAACCTATAAGCCAAATTTGGATTCTCTAGACACAGCGGTTTGGGCTGTGCGTTGATATGTCAGTCAGTCAATCAATCAGTCAGTCGGTTCTTTTATATATATAGATAGATGGGTACGGAACCCTTAGTGCGCGAGTTCGACTCATACTTGGCTGGTTTTAATTTCCTTTGTCCCAGACCAGCATGGAAGATTTGTATAAAGGAAAAATAAGCAGTTTCTAAGTTGAAGTTTATCTCAGTTTATGTTTAATTATATTTACCTTCTTTGACCCTAAACTCGTCACGTAAATAAATAGCTAAAGTAGCGTTTAGTGTAAATATTTTTTGGATATTCAACTATTCCATAAGCTAAAACCATATCATTCGCAGTCCGATAACTTCGGACTTACGCTTGAGCACTTGAGCAGCGCGAGATCAATATCCGCTGACTCTCAGGGCAACAGCAAATCGAATTTGGTGACCTTGACCCGAGATTACTATACTTCTACCATTGTTTGGCTTGATGGCTAAGCTTTCTTTTGCGCTATGCTGGGTATTTTTGAAGTGGAAACTTCTTTAGCGGCGTTGTACACTTTTTTTGTAATGGGTAAAAAATGTTAAACTCGCGTCAGGACACGTGACCTGATCGAAAATTCATAAGACGGATGGAGAGTAGACAGCCGGCGCGGCGTAGGAGAGGAAGTATCCCCCTCTCTTTCTACGGCGCGGCGAAAATGTATGCCTGCGCCTGCTGTTTCGTTTAGGCGGCGCTGGGAGCTTGCGCGTGGCACGCTGTAAATAAATATTGTATTCTACCACATAAATTATAGTACTTTTATACTGATAATTAAAGCAATTCGTGCAAAATTATTCCCTAACCTTTCCAAAATATTAAAAATGCACAATGTTAATATTCAAGTTTTCACTTCTGCCGGCACTCCCGGAGTGCAACCCGTCGTTTTTTTTATTTACAGTATCAGATAGATCAATGTTCTCCCGTCCGCGAGTCTATTTAAGAAGGCACGACGACTGAAAATTTTAAAGTGGGCTACTAGCCATTCAGCCCCGCCGGTCTTCATGAGGAAAATGGATACGGACGAATCTCAACCTTATTACATTGACATAAAATACATTTTATCAGGTCAGGTCATTGAGCTTGGATTGAGAGGCAATAGATTTAAAAATCTACACGTATTTTTCTTTTCTCTGACTAAAAAAAGCCGATGATGCATTTCAAGTTTGCGCTACGTCACGTATTGACACAATTTCCACTTAACTACATGAATTTTACGGGGTCCAGTGATGCCCCCATTTCAAATAAATCATTTAAAAAAACATGGAGACATCATTTAAAATTTTGTCTTGACCAGGCACTAGATAGCCCTTCAAACTATTTTATTAACTATTGTTTACAGTTTAAAGTCAGAACGTGAAGCTTTTCTACGCACAATTGCAAAAAACGGCCACTTTTGGCGTATGTGCGTAGAAAACCAGAATTATATTTCCGTTTCCTATCAATTGATTTATTTCAAATGGGGGCAGCACTGGACCCCAGAAAATTCAGGTATCCCCGTAAGTCTCACGTCGGTACTTGAATTTTTAATTAAATAGATGAATCGTAAACTAAAAGTCTATTATTTTTAGATAATTTCATCGACAGATGAAGTAGAATAATATTTTTCTGACCCAGTCATCATCGAATATTCAACGATAGCAACTTTAGTATCTTTGATAGGAAATCCCGTGACTTTTCTCTTGATTGTCGAGACTTCCTAAACGCCGGACCTTCTTAATTTGGTAGGCAAGTAAGAAGATGTGTAAAATATGATTTGTATCTTCAAAAGCGTTTATAAAGCCATATCACACCAAAACACATATATGGATGGTCAAAAAGTTACTAAGATATGGAATTGTAGGATGATTTGAATGTTCACTGTTCGAAAATGTTAGGAATGCCAATGAACCGAAGGCAAATTAAAAGGAAAAGTAAGTTCCTATTAGAATTAACAAACATTCCCTTAATTTTCCAGCTACAGAAACTATTTCAAACATAAGGAGGCCCAAACTCATAGCAACTGTAATTAACTTGACAAGGCATTTAGCAACAAGACAAGACATTTAGAATAATTATAAAAACATTACGCACAAATTGAGCATGGAATTGCGTGGTCAAGGCCATTCCGTAAAATGGAACGGTTTTATTTTCGGGGAATGACGTTATACATATTTACAAGAAAATGCTGTACATTTGCTGATAGGTACGTGGATGCTAAAGACCGTGGGAAGTAGAGAAGAAAAAGCCAGAAATCGGATCCCTGACTCCACAGCATTATAGCTGAGGATGCAACTGGGAATTCTGTGATACCAGAGATACATTTGGCTAATACGTCTGGCACTTTAATCGGTATAGCAAGAAATCACATAAACGTCAAGCTAGTCCTCCTAGTAGATCTGCCAAGATCTTTACCATCTGGCAGCGAACTGCCTTAGACAATCTGGAAGTATCTTAACAGGTTGAGATAATAAAGGTTGGCCGATGTAAAGATAATCTGGTCAGATGGGAATACATACATAGAGATCGCAACGCCTGCGGCTTTGGTGCATCTCCCATTCTCCACAGACTACGGCACACTTGCTGAGCTGCCCACTGTGCCCCACACTAAAGGACCTGTTCAATGCAATCCCTAACTCAGTATAGTTCGCCGCTTACTGATGGGTCAAAAGAAATATTTACTTATGCCATCAATCATTTTGGAGGGAAAAAATTAAATGTTTGAGCCAACGACACCATAAGAAGAAGAAGTGGCGTGCATTACTATTTTTGATATTTCATTATATTGATCAGTGCTTACCTTATAAAATATGGACCCGTTCTTGTAAATTAGGTATGATTACCTAAATTACACGAACGGCTTAATATCGAAAAAAATAGGTACATTTCTCACTTCGCCGTCATTATTAGGGTGGCATAGGGTAGACTTTGTATTTGTCTGTATTTAATGCACGCAGCTGCCATCAATGAACATCGACACGCTTAGAAGAACAAGACCCAGATCCTACCAGTAGACCTTACTGTTTTCCTAAGTTTTTTATTGCTTACGGGTGTTTCACTGCAAAGCGGCGATGTTGCAATTCGTGGCAATAGCTGCATTAGTAGTAGGTAATAGTTGATAAAAAAACACTCGGGTCCTTACTCGCATCACACGTACGGTCTTCTATTCTCGCCACGCATATGGTATTGCTCACGGGTTTTTCACCACAATGCGGCGATATTGCCCGTATTAGTGGCAATAGCTGACAAGCAAAGCACTTTAGGTCCCTCAACCTACAATTACTCCGTTACTCACACCACATGTACGGTCTTCTATTCTCGCCACGGATATGGGGATTGGGGACGTCTCCCCTCGCCACAAAGGGTCGTAAACCACGATTTATGGACGTACTGACGACGTGCGTACTCGCTTACTCCGGTGAAAGTCGGTAACGGTTTAGTGATTTAAATCATGTGGCTAAACCTTTTAGAAAAGTAGTTTTTCTTTAATTTAGTTAGACCTTCCGTGCGGGTCTAGGAGAAAATAACCAGCCAAGAGTGAGTCGGACTCGCGCACTAAGGGTACCGTTATCTTAAAAATAACGTTTGTTGTAGGGAGCCCCACTTCAATTTGTTATTATAGTAGCAACAGAAATACATGGTATGGAAGGTCATTGGATATCTGTAGTCAGTACTAGGGCCGGCGCATTATACCCTCTTCTGCCAACATTTTAAGCATGTTACTGTAGATTCGATATGGCCCTTTTAGATTAAATACTTTTAATAAAAGGTTAAAAATGTTGATTTCACTTGTGTGCGTTTTATGTTTTACGCGTTATATTATCTTTATCCCCAAAGGGGCAGACAGAGCCCAGGGCCGCAAGACTCAAAGGCCACTTTGAGAGTGATGGTGGGCGACAAACGGATAATTTATCTGTCGCACAATGATGTTTCCTTTCCAAGACGACAACAATAGTCCGAGAAGATTCTTTACATTTTTCGTAGAAGTTCATGACATGATTGACATGATTATAAACATGTCTACGATATTCTGTTTGTTTCACGAGCTTCCGTCATTTCCATCCGTTTTTAACCCCCGACAAAAAAGATGTCTGTCTGTCTGTCTGTCTGTGGCATAGTAGCGTTCGAAGGGATGCACCGATTTAAATGCGGTTTTTTCACGTGAAAGCACGTTTCCTTGCGGTGGTTTTTAACTTCTTAGCTATGTTTGAGAGAAATCGGTGGGGGTTACAGCTGGAAAGTAAGGGCTTTCCCTTTAAAAATTTAGATGGCGCTATAATAGCCGAGTCCAATTTAGTGTGAAATTGATTTATAGTTTAATTAATATCTATGTATTTTTTTAGTAGTATATTATATATTTGTTAATATACCAAATATATGTATTTATTTCAGTAAGTAGTGTACAGGTCTACACCGACAGTAGTTTATGTTATGTAATGTAATTGTAAATATTTATCTAATTTTATTATACCCAATGACTTGCTCTTGTACCTATCTTATTATTTTAATTTTATTATAACAAATTACTTTCCCTTTTACCTATCCTATTATTTTAAACCTATCTAAGTTTCTTTTACAACCCAAAGGTTGGCTGTTAGGTAATGCTTTTAGGATTAAGCCTATTGTGCTTTACAAAATGTATTTTGTACAATAAAGGTTAAAAAAATAAATAAATAGCGGAACTACCGCTACGATTTTAAATTCGATGCCACAGACAGACAGACCGACAGATATTAGCGTCAAACTTGTAATACCACTCTTTTTTGTTGAGGGTAAAAAAGAGATAAATGGTAACATACCGTGTGGGGTACCAAATGAAAGGGCTTAAGTGTCCCCTTACCCTGAACAGAATCAGAGTTTCCCATACAAACGTAGTCTACGTTTTATTTTGAAACGACATATAATTGGTTTCCTACAGTAAAATTATGAACTTAAAAGAGAATATAGTGTATTATATCATATTTGGAAAACTTCAGTTTGGAAAACTTCTACACCCTTATATTTTCTTTCCAGTTCATAATTTTACAGTCGGAAACCAATTATAACCCTAGATAATTGCAATTTCTCTAAATTACATTTTTTTTTCGGTAATCTGACATGACGTTTTGAAATAAAACGTAGACTACGTTTGTTTGGAAAAGTCTAGGGTAGGGGGATTCTTAAAACTCACATTTAAAAAAAAATATACGTTATTAGCTGTAGCTCTTTTCTGTGCTTGCATTTAGTTACAGGGTAAACTTACCTTCTTTTCAGTAAGTTTTTAAATAGTTCCACATAAATTGCTAATAACTTCTCAACTAGGTACTGTAAATTATTACGAGTACATAATATATAGTACCTGTACCTGGTAGGTGGTCATGGCAACAAGTAAAAACAAAAACTAAAGGAACTGTTTTAATTCAAGGTCGATTATTTTAGCGCGTCGTTAAATTTGAAATTGTTTTGCTAATTTCCATTTTATTCTGCTATAACTGAGTTACAATGTATTGTATACGAGTAGGTATTTATTTTAGGTATCTAGTTTATGAAATAGGTACATCTTCAATTAAGTACCTAACTCCATTTTATAAAAATATTCTAAATCCAAAAATTCCGGCGATCGCCGTACAGTCCTCGTGAAAAGTTTTTTATGAATGTTGTTTGATTTGCGGCCAATCTAGGTAGGTATAGGTAGGTGCCTACTTTTCTTTATTTTTTTAAGTAAATGGTTGTTAATAGGCAAAAAGTATTCGTGATTCTCATGGGCGTATTATTTATTTTATGGTAAGTAAGTATATACATATAAAGCAACTTTCTTACGAGTAATTTAACATCCACCATTTCTTAGGTATTTGTCAAACTGTATTTGTCCATGAATTGCCTGATGGTTTTAGTATCTACATATATGTACATAGCTATTCCTACCTACATCTAGTTACGTGCCTATTAATTACAACTAAGTCTCCATTGTCATCAACACAATTGACATTTTCATTTACACAAACAAGCGGAGTAAACTTTATAAACATTAATAAATATAAGTAGGACAGCCTGTATCAGTCCACTGTTGGACTCTTCAGTTATTTGTTTACTGGACTGACCTTTGCTTCTTACAATCATGGAAGGATTTGGTCATTATTGATCATCATCATCATATTATGGTGACATGCATGAGTACCTACACTAGGTACTTAGGTATCTTCCCATACGTCTGATCATGAACAGGGTATCATCTCATCTGCAGCTATCATTGGCCATCATTATTTTTAACCGAATTCCAAAAAGGAGGAAGATATCACTTCGTCGCGAACTTTTTTATGTAGGTATGGTCACCGATTAATCGAAGACGCCTGGACAGATTTAAAAAAATGGTTTGATAGGGTATAATTGTCAGGAGGTTCCATAGAATGTTTTTCAAAATCAGTTGTCTAGGTTTGGGGTGAAGTCGGTTTTTAGTTTTGAAAAATTATATTCATACGTTTATATGACGAAATACGTACCTGCCTACGCATTTATTACTCAAAATAGTACCTAGTAGGTAATTATTCTGGTCCTGAAATAAGCAATCTGCACGTAACCTTATGGGTTTTTGTTCCCGGTCCAGGCTATTGCGCATGTCAAGAACCGGCTGGCAACAGATAGGGGTCCAGACATAAGTACCCATAGCACTGAGGTCATTCACCGAATTAATGGAAATAAGGTCCCTGCATTTTGGTCTACATTTTGGCAACAGTTTTGACAGGTTATTCCGAGTTCATTGACAGGGTGTGAGTAGGCGTAAGTACAAAAATATTTTTACAGGTTTTTAATAATGGCAATTTGTTTGGTAAAAAAACTGTGTCAAAACTGATTACTCGTAAGAATTGTAGCAGATTTATTACAAAATGAAAAATTCTACGAACACATATGACATAGGTACCTATGTTGATTTGTCTCGACTTTCAGGTACGTAAAATTGGATAAGGCATGACAATCTGTACAAATTATACAATGTGTGTATGTGTAGGTACCTACCATTATTTTTGCGATAACAGCACTAACAGTAAAGATAATGTTACAGTACTTACGATATAACTATGCCGGTACTTTGATATTCTCACAGTAAAATAAGATAAGTAGGTACATACCTAAAGTACCTGGAGTAAGTATGAACTAGCCGTGGGAAAATATTATATTATATGTAGTGTATCTGCTCCCATTTTGCGAGCACCGGCAACCTAAATAAAGAATTAGGTCACTTATTCCCACCCGGTCTTGCACGGATTACAATAATAAATCCAAGAAGTAGAATTTTGTAAACAGTTTGAATTGTGCGTGGACCGCGACCAATTATTTTTTATCACAAAATCTATCAAAACAACAGGTGAAGCGCCCAAAATCTTACCTGCAAATGTATTGGCACTTTTTTCACTGGCGCGTTGCTGGCCATTGTCACAAATCCAAACACAACTCACAAATTTATTTATAACACCGGTGTTATACCGAAATCGACGTCACGCGGGTTCTTTTGACGATTGTTCAAACATCAAGCGTGATTATCACTATCGACAAATCCCAACTGATGGTTTTATTTTCATTGGACATTGAGTTTACTATGCGCCCCTCCAGTACGCATGCGTACTCTCCCTCCGATGTGGTTGGTCAGTTGTAACAGCATTGATATTTCGCTTCGTTCGTATTTCGTAGTTTACTCGAAAAACTACAGATGGCGCTCTTATCAATCATAAAAAATAAGTACTTGGGTACCTATGTATTTTGTTATTGAATGTACTTAAACATTTAAATGAATTTATTAATGAGGCAAATTATTTTCTTTTGGTACAATTATGCTTTTATTTCACGTTTTATAATTACTTAAATAAAACTACTCTCCAGAATTAATATAAGTTGCTATGCTACTACACAAAGTAAAGAAAAAATCATTCGAATTTTAAAGCTCTAAAACAATTAAATTCCTTAGTTCATAAATTAAAACTGCCTTTTATAATATTGTATTGTATACAACGTGTAACGTAAAGGGGGTATCAACCCGAAAGGGAGTACACATAGGAGTACTAATCAATGTGAACAACTTTTATTATTTGACCATCCCTGAAATCGTAAAAGATAAATCTGCAGCTCCATACATTTTGGCACGGTAGGTATTTAATTTTGTATGGCGGTAAAGTTTTTTTTTTACGATTTTAACGAATGGACCCATAATAAAAGTTGTTCACATTGATAAGTATGTTTACTCCCTTTCGGTGAGTACTAGTATTTATTCTGTGCTTTCGGGTCGATACTCGTACCCCCTTTCCGTAACCTGTTGTTTAGGTGCGTAAGGTAGGTACTAAAACTTAAAAACATGATCGTAGTCAAAGAGGCAACGCCCAAAATAGCTGCTTGAGTTACGGCACGATCTGACCGTAAGTTCATAGATGGCGCTTTAGCTACATTTCGGCAAAGATCATTAGATTGGCGAAGAAAGAAACGGGTGAACCAAAACATAGAGTCAATCGAAACATGCGTCGGGCGCTACCGATTTTTGGCGCCCGAATATCTCGCGGCTAGTGAAAATCACTTTTATTTTAAAAACATTTCATAATTTCATGTGAAGTGTGATAGTGAAGTGATAATTCGCACACATGCCCACGTTACATCTTAAACCTGGGATCACGGTAATATCTTATTATTTTCGATGTGTGTCTGGTTAAACCAGCATATATTTAGGATTTGTATATTAATAGAAAGGAATTCTTATACAGATAAACATTTTATTAGAAGAACCGTTTTGGTAATGTGTTTTAATCTGATTATTCGCTTTGATGCGTTTTATTGGGAAAATTTTCAGAAGGCCGTGATAATGATCTTTATGAACCCCTAACCTTGTAGGGGTGGTGTAATTACGAACGCTCGTACAAGTACCTATAGTGGAAAATATGTTTTGTATGTTTATGTTTGTACGATATGTAGGTTAAGGGCCCCTTAAATCAACTACTCATTTTATTTTGAAACACAACTTTCCTTTTTTAAGGAAAATTGTGCGACTATAAATTAAAATATGAGTAACTTTAAGTACTACCGATAAATTTTAAATAAGACTGTTATCGACACAAAATACTACTCAACAGAGATTTTCTTTTTATAAATATACCTATCTTGTAACTAATTTATCAAATTTATAATTGCAAATAAATTAATTTCGAAATCTAATATTACCGACGACCAACTAATAGAGTGAAAATAATGCCCAGGTTTTAATAATGCCCTTTAAAATATATATATTTTTCTCTTTTGTTAACTTGTTGTAGGGTCCTATTACTCCGCTATCTCCCTCCTATTTTAAATATTGTGTCCTTACCTACAAGCCTTATAAAATCCGCCAATACCGTCTGGTATTGGCCAATACCAGACACAATAGTCAAACAATGGAAGTAGCTTTTTAGGAAGCGGTCTTGAGAGGCTAGTTCGCCCCGAACTGTGACCTAGCGATGTACCTATAGTCCATTTGTGTAGGTATTTAAAAGAATGTTAAAAATCTTGACTCATATTTTTATTGAAATATACACTATAAAACAATACCTTTGCAAATAACATATAAATTATGTAATTTATATTTTATAAAAAAAATAATTTTTAATTTTCGAAGGTATTGATTTATCAAGTGTATATTTCAATAAAACGACATGTCAAGATTGTTTTAATTCTTTTAAATACCTAAACAAACGCACTATAGTACCGTAAAGGTTCACGGGTTAGTAGGAGACAAGTCTCGCTCAGTCTAAGATACCATTTTCTGTTTAAATAAAATTATAAAGAGCACTAACAAATTGATAAGGTTTTTGTGCTTTTAAGATTTACAAAAAGTTTTGGCTCCTAGACTATTTTTTGCAAGATTTTAATTTTATGTATCACATCTGTTTCGCGCGCTGATCTTAGTGGGGAGAAAAAACGTAGAATTCTTTCCCTCAAGATCGTAAAAGTCGGTCAAAGAAATAGGGCAACTTGATTTTATTTTAGCTTCATTAACAAACCTTGAATACGATTTGTGTTTGTACATGTAAATACACGTTTTTTAATAAAAATAAAAACAATACCTGGAAAGATAAGATACAGATAATTTAAATCTTCATATGGATCAATTTGAACAGAAACTTATCTCAAACGTAAAATTAAAGGATGTTTATCTCGTAAATATGCTTTTATTATAAAATATAGGTAGGTAGTATCGTTGAGTTAATATTCTCAGAACACAAGTACCTACCTATATACCTATATATAAACTTACGTTTGGGCTAGCTCAATCAGTGTGATTATCTTTATAGAGTGGTGTAAGCCAAGAGAGGAAAAGAAAGATCAAGAAGGTCATTGGTCTGTTAAAATCTGGATCTGATCGGATCTGGATCTATCAAAGTCTGCCAAAGTCAAAGGACGTACAATGCGACACAAATAAGTAGAACAAAAATGGCGGACTACAAACCATTTTTGTACAAATTCCCGGCACGTAAATTGAAACATGGCCGTCGTCGGCGCATTATTTGTACCTGCGCCGATAACCGCCATTTTGGTTCAAGCTACGTGCCGGGAATTTGTACAAAAATGCTTTGAAGTCCGCCATTTTTGTTCAACTTATTTGTGTCGCACTGTATAATTGTGCTCTTATTGTTTTTTAGAAGTAGAAAAGGTAGAAATCATGTATAGGGAGATCAAACATTTAGCTGAAAATAGGAAGAAATGAAAGAAATAAAGAAAATCTGTATTCGACAAACTAATTCTTATGTTTATGTACAGACTTACATACCTACATATATATTAAAAGTACCGAAAAGGCAGCTAGTGCAGTTTTGTGCTGCGGAGTGAACTACAGTACAGCGCTGATTTTCGTGTGGTAAGTACCAAGTGATTCTGAGGTTAGATCACAGAGGTAGCTTTTAAAACAATAACTTATGAAAATACTCCACCGTCGGGAACCTGTACTTATTGACTAGCTGCGCCCCATGGTTTTACCCGCGGGAAAAGCCTATATAAGTTAATCCATGGTGTCAGCTACTTGCATACCAAATCTTATCAAAATTGCTCCAGCCGTTTGCGCGTGAAGAAATAACAAACATACACACTCACAAACTTTCGCCTTTATAATTAAGTGTGATAAAGAGGTGTTGACATCTGTAAGGCCTAATGTCAACAAACTGGTAAACCTTTGAAACCCTGAGCCATACTTGAGATAAGTTATCTTCTAGTTACAATGTGATTAGGTAGCAAGGTCATTTACACGTAAACTTATTTTTCACACTGAGAGCCACGTGCCACATTCTTCCAATCTGATCTAGAAGAAAAGAAATAACCTTAGAATGTAAAAGTTGCTTCTCCTCCTGCGCAGATCGTAAAAGCCGATCGAGGGCATGGATGAAAGTGCGAATCGTGTTGATAGGGGATACATGAATTTTTCGGGGTCCAGTGCTGCCCCCATTTCAAAGGAAACAGAGATATCATGATTTTTTTGTCTTGACCAAGCTCTAGATAACCCTTCAAACTATTTTATGAACTACTGTTTAAAGTGACAACGTGAAGCTTTTCTACGCACATTAGCCAAAAGTGGCCGTTTTTCGCTAATGTACGTAGAAAAGCTTCACGTTCTTACTTTAAACTGTAAACAGTAGTTCATAAAATAGTTTGAAGGGTTATCTAGGGCCTGGTCAAGAAAAAAATTTAAATGATATCTCCGTTTCCTTGAAATGATTTATTTCAGATGGAACACTGGACCCAAAAATTCATGTATCCCGATGCGGTTAGCAATCCACCAATGTCCGATGAAGTAGGAAATGCCGTCTGAGGCAACCTTTGTATCACAATACAAAAAAGAACGATCCATCAATATTTTGATTTCTTTTTCCACTTTCTCGTCCACTATCACGCTAAAAGTGACCTTTGGTCCTTGTGGCCTTGGGCTTCGTCTGCTTTGAGATGCAAGGTCCAAAATGCTCCGTCTACCCCATGGGATGTTTTTTCATGTGTGTAAGTAGCCTATACTGGTTTAAGATATTTCAGGCATCAACTGACATAGCGAAAGTTCACGACGTGCTCTCTAGGGTTGCGGTCTAAAATGGAGCTAGGCGGGACACCTGGCTCGAAAGAACGATGGTTATGCTACAACCATGCCTGTGTCACACCCCGTTTAGGTATCGAAAATATACCTACATTAATACTATGCGCGCGGCGACCACTTCAAGGTGGAAAATTCAGTAAAATGTCATCGTTTGGCCAGAGTAATAAATTGGCTTGCAATGGATGTCTAGGTATCTAAACGAAGAGGTGAGGACTTCTGACGCGAGCTAGATTAAACTATAGCGCTAACCACATTGAGTAGATATTTCTTTGAATTTCTTTTCTAAGTAAGACTTCTGTACGTGAGTACTACTTATTCTGTGGTACAACATGTCGGAAACATCTGCAAACCTCTCTGGAAGGCTGTTCCATATAAGCGAGGTTTGCAGATATTTCCGACGAGTTAGTTGTTAGTGGAGTAAGGCCGTCACCGAGTGGTATCCAAGAAATGGAATACGTCGTGTGGGACGTCCGACGGGTGGGGGTGGGTCGACGATGTCAGACAGGTTGCTGGAAGAAACTGGATGAACTATGGTAGGTAGATGGCGTATACGGAAGGAGGCTTATGCCAAGCAGTGGGTTGAAAGTTGACGAAGATGATGATAATGATCTAACATAGCTTATTTAAATTCTTTAATGAGTCTCAAGTTGGTCTACTACGCAGCTCTGAAAATCTTTCTTTAAGAATACCTTTTCACTCCACTGACTTTTTCTCGCGTTCTTTCTCTGTTCGAGCCGCACGTCTATGAAACTCACTACTTACCTACCACTTACTATCCCTGGCCAGCTCAAATCCCAAGTTAAATCTTATTTTCTATCCTTATGAAAGCTAAAAATATCTTAAATATCCTTCCCTTGTTTCCACTTACCTTCGTCTCGTACTGTTAATAATAGGTCTTTACCTATGAAAATGCCGTTCTGCAGTACTGGCCATTTCAAATCAAAATAATTTTTGTTTGGCTAAAAATTCTAATTTCAAATTAATTTTATTTTAAAAACATGAAATTCTTTTTAAAAGTAGTCATTTGTATTGATTAGTGTTACATTTTCATCACATTTCAATCTTTTTCGTCATCATGGATACGTTAAAAAATCGAGTAATTATGGAATATGAGTACCGTCGTGGCAGCAACGCGGCACAAGCGGCACGCAACATCAACGACGTTTACGGAGCTAACACTACAAACCAACGCACCACCTGTTATTGGTTTGCTCGCTTCCGTTATGGAAATTTCGACCTGAAAAATGAACCTCGCGGTCGTCCGAAGACTTTGGTCGACAATGACGAATTAAATGCGATTGTGGAAGCTGATGATACACAATCTACGGCTGAATTAGCAGCAGCTTTCGACGTTAGCGTCAAAACAATATTGGTCCATTTGCGTCAAATTGGCAGGGTAAAAAAGCTTGACAAATGGGTGCCCCACGAACTCAATGATCGCCAGCGCGAAGTACGCGTCGAGACGTGCCTTGCATTGCTCAACAGACACAAATTTTGAACCGCATTGTTACCTGCGATGAAAAATGGATTCTGTTTGATAGCCGCAAGCGCTCAGCAAGTTAGTTGGATCCTGGTTCAGCACCTAAACAATGCCCTAAATGAAAACTTACCCCTAGAAAAGTGATGGTCACTGTTTGGTAGTCTAGCGCCGGTGTGATTCATCACGGCTTCTTACCAAACGGGGTGAGCATTACTGCAGATGTGTACTGTGAAGAACTGAACACAATGATGGAGAAGCTGGCACATCTCCAACCAGCATTGGTCAATCGCTCCTCTCCGCTGCTCCTGCACGACAACGCGCGACCTCATACTGCACAGCAGACGGTCTCCAAGTTGCAAGAACTGGGGTTGGAAGCTCTCCGTCATCCGCCCTACTCACCAGACCTTGCGCCTACAGACTACTACTTTTTCCAGAATTTGGAAAACTTATTGGCGGGAAAAAAATTCAATACCCGAGAGGCAGTACAAAATGCCTTTGAAGAATTTGTTGCCTCCCGTCCACCTGATTTGCATCAATAAACTGCCACTGCGTTGGCAAAGGTGCGTTGATTGCATGGGTGAATACTTCGATTGATACAAATAAAAATATGTGAAAAAAATTAATTAAATTTTTTTCATACAAAACGGCAATTTCATAGGTAAAGACCTAATAATATATTATTTTTTTCTGTGTAAGTTGTATGTATTTATGTAAGATGTAAATGTATTTTTATTATAATTATTATATTTAAGTATGTTTATATTGACCACCCCGCACTACCTAATTTCCCATTACTATTTTCTATACAGCGAGGTTGTCTGGAAGAAATTGCCAAGCGATAAGGCCGCCTTTTGCGCGTTTCCTAGTTTTTTAAGATAATTATATCTTGTATTCATTTATTTTGTTCAATAAAGGGTATCTATTGTATTGTATTGTATAGTATTGTGTATAGCTTGATGACTGCTATACAGATTTACTTTTAAACACCAGCAACATTTCTGGACCAAGTTCAGCCCCTTATACTGAACTACTTTCTATAAAAAAATAATTAACAATTGATAAAATTGTTTGAAGTGGCAGTGGGTGGGACACATAGCGCGACGAACCGGTGGCCGATGGGACAAAAAGGTTCTCGAATGGCGACCACGTAATGGAAAGCGAAGCGTAGGATGGTCCACAAGATGGTCTGACGACCTGACTAAGGTCGCTGGAAAGCGCTGGATGCAGGCCGCTCTAGATCGGTCATTTTGGAAATCCTTGGGAGAGGCCTATGTCCTGCAGTGGACGTTATGCGGCTGAAATTATGATAATGATGAAAATTTTTGCGACCTCCTCCTGCGATATTAATTAATAGGGGTGACGACAGGGTTAGAAAAGTATAATTGTAATTAGTCCGTCTTTTAGATTATTTAAAAATAATGGACCCATATGGTTCAGTTTGCCAAAAACGTCAAAATTCACAAAGTTATTTTATTACGGACAGTTATAAGCACTATTCTTATATTATTTAGAAATACATTTAAATAGCAATAAGTTATCCATTACTGCGTACGAGATAGCGTTGCTAGGAAGTCTCTCTACCACCACGCCACGCAACTAATTTTGTAATTTTTTTCGTCAATCTGTGCATAAATAATTTTTTTGTAAGACGTACTATAATGTTGGTTAAACGTACATTTTTTTTATATAAAATTTATATTGCAATAAGACTTTATTAAATTTCTCGCAAACCTTTCGAGTACCATTTTTTTCTTATAACGTACAACTACGTACGCTTTATGAACATTTTATAATGCTAACTCTGATACAAATTCTTTATGGTGGCGTGGCCAGGTGGTATCACACTATCGAATCATCAAAGTCTTTAAAAAAGTAACCCTGTACAATGATGTGATGACAGCCGGGACTTATACGTGCCTTCCGGAGCACGGAGGAGCTCAAGGAATTTTCATGCCACTTGTTCTCACCCATCCAAGTGCAGACCACACCTGTATCGCTTTACTTGCGAAGCGCGAGTAACGGGCATTGCTTCTGAGCTTCTCGTGGGGATAAATATAGTGTATTGTATTTATTACTAATTCTCCATCATCTATGTTGTTGATTCGTGTGTGTAAGTGGCCAACACTAGTGTCAGATTTTTCAAGCTGTCCAAAGGCATCTGAAATAGCTTGAAAGCCGGGACGAACAGCTTATACGTGCTTTCCAAAGCACGGAGGAGCTCGAGAATTTTTTAAACCACTTGTAGTGGTCACCCATCCAAGTGCGGACCACGCCCGGTATCGCTTTACTCGCGAAAGCGCTACTAAATGCGCACTCTTTCGAGCTCCTCATTACAAAAATTGTGTATTGTATTTATTTCTTACTAGCTGTGCCCCGCAGTGTTACCCGCGGAAAAATGTTAATCCAGGATGTCAGCTATCTGCATACCAAATTTTATCAAAATTGGTCCAGCCGTTTGCGCGTGAAGAAGTAACAAAGATACACACAAACTTTCTCCATCATGGATATAAAATAATTTCAACTTGTTTCTTTGTATTAATTTATTGTACCAAAAAACAAAATAAAGTACAAAAAGTACTTGTTTATCTGACAATGAGTAAACAACTCGTAAACAAACTTGAAAGCAATCGACGGTAGAAAGCTTTTCCAATAAGTAGATACGAAGCTTTAGATAACAGAATCAATATCATGATAAGAAGTAAATATCAGTCCTGACCTTCATGGCTATCGGGTTTGATAGAATTGCCTTCTATTGACTACCTATATGCTAGCACAGTGGGCGCAAAACCCTGGCCAGCCCACTACTATATGTAATACTCTTATTAATTCTGTGCCACTACGATCTTGGATTTAAAAATATTAACATGAAAATGTATATTCAGAAACATTTTAATGAAGGCTTTCAAAGTACAATATGAAACAAAAATCCTGTCCGATCCTTGTAGGAGCAACTCAGACCGTCAATATGAACAACTTTTCCTATGGGAGCAATGCTTGAAACTCGAAGAAAAAATCGACATTTTCATGCAAATTGCCGGGCCGGCCGAACACTTTTGTATGAAAATATCGATATTTTTAAAGTTTCAAGCATAGGTCCCATAAAAAAAGTTGTTCATATTGAAAGTCTGAGTTGCTCCGTGAAAGACCGGACAAGGTTTTTGTTACATATGTACGAGGGGGGGTCAAAAAGTTCGCGGAACGGAGGGGAAGGGGGGTGAAATAAAATACTGTACTATTTTTCTTTTTCAATATATTCCCCCTTAAGTCGAATACATTTTTCAGATCTCTCTATTAACTTATTAATACCGTCGAAAAAAAATGATTTGTCTTTGTCCTCAAAATAGGCCGAAATCGCCGACTTGACTTCTTCATCATCGGAAAATTTCTTCCCCCGAAGCTCTTTTTTTAATTTGGGAAATAAAAAATAATCACAGGGGGCTAAGTCTGGACTATAGGGAGGATGGTTTAACATTTCGAAGCCACAGTGATGAAGGGCAGCCATCGCAACGCGGCTCTTGTGTACCGGTGCGTTGTCATGCAAAAGCAGCACACCCTTTGTCAACTTTCCCCGCCTTTTCTCCTTGATTGCTTCTTTTAATTGTCTTAGTAGATTAGCGTAGTATTCTCCCGTTATAGAAACACCCTTATCTTTATAATCTATTAATAAAATACCCTCTGTATCCCAAAAAACAGTTGCCATGATTTTTCCAGCCGATTGTGACACCCTGTATTTCTTAGGGGGGGGCTGACCCTTTTTATGCCACTGCATAGACTCTTGCTTCGACTCAGGCTCATAATGATGAACCCAAGTTTCATCTGCAGTAACAAGTCTTGCAAAAATTCCTTCCTTGTCGGCGCTACAGAGGTCTAAAAACTCCTTTGAATACTCGACGCGCAGCTGTTTCTGTGGTGGTGTGAGCATTCTTGGCACCCATCTTGCGCTGACTTTTGACATCCCAAGATTGTCGTGTAGAATATTTAAAATGGTTGTAGGTGATACTCCAACCATTTCTGCAAGTTGTTTCTTCTTCAAACGAGTATCCTCCAGTATAAGATTCTCCACTTTTTCAACGATGTTTGAGGTGGTGGCCTCAATCGGCCGTCCTGAGCGAGGGTCGTCTTCAAGAGACTCTCTGCCTTGCTTGAAAAGGCTATTCCACTTGTACACCATGGTTTTCCCAGGGCAAGAGTCCCCGTATACTGATAACATTTCTTCCAAAATTTTCTGAGGTGGTTTTCCTTGCTTAGTGAGGAACTTTATGACGGCACGAAACTCGATTTTTTCCATGTTCAAGTTTTTCTTCCGGATTCACTTGTTTGATCGACGACAGGTCAAAGGTTATTGACACAATCAGGTTCAAACTTGGCATATATACTCACAAAGAGTTGCTCATTAGTTACTACCTGCGGCAGGTCCCCCACCCCCCGCTATCCCCTCCATTCCGCGAACTTTTTGACCCCCCCTCGTATATGCCAAATTTCATTCTAATCCGTTCAGCTGTGTTGGCTGGACAGCGAAACAAACATCCCATAAAACTTTAAGTTTATTTGCTAGGCAAATTAAAAAAAGCCCGACTGTCAAGAACACCTATCTAGGAATGAGTAGGGAAACTACCGATACGACTTAAGGCGGCCAATTCCGGTCGCTCTGTTTTCAACGCGAGCATAGTTTGAAAAGCTTGGTGTTTCATCCAGGGCAATGCTAGAAAAAAAGGCAAACCAAAAAGAGAGAGATAGCGCCTAAGGGCATGGTTTGCATTCTATTAAATGAAATTAGTATTATTATTAAATATCCATTGAACGAATATAAACTATTCATAGGGTGCGGAAATTTCATAAAACTTGTTCCAGGTGATACGTGTTTATCAGTAAGCCTTACAAGTATGTGACATAAATGTTTTGTATTCAAAATTTTCATTACATTTGCGAGGTTTGTATCAAAATATTTTTTTTACTTTTTATGAACGGTCGAAGTTCAGCTAAAATTTGTTCAAAAAAGCAAATTTTTGGAGGCTTATACTGACTTTGTTTTACTGAATTTCAATTTTTTATTTGATAGAAACCTAGAAGTAGCGCCCAAGATACCTGAGAGTTCAAAAGTTTTCAAGAAAGATCAGATACAACGCCATAATCCGTACGAGCGTTTGTATGAAAAGTAAGACGGGAAGACCGCTCTTAATATCCGTAGCATCATCTATTTTATTTGCTTAAGAAAGCCATGACATTCAAGCGTTAACCCCCAATAAATTTTAAACGGCTGAAGTTCCTTTCACCGCATCCAAATCGATCCATCCGTTCGGGAGCTACGATGCCACAGACAGACAGACAGATATACATTAGCGTCAAACTTATGAAACCCCTCGTTTTTGTCAGGGATTAAAAATGGATAGGACTGGCCACAGATCTAGAAAAACTGGCGATGGCGGCCCGGTATTATGTTATGTTATTATACGAGTACATTTAAATCTTCGTCTTAAATCATCTTACATGCAAATATTATTAAAAAATTATTTAAATTTAACAAAAAAATTAAAATAACAACCAAGAACCAAAAAAATTTCGACATTCCCATACCAATTGCCCGGGCGGCTGCACCCTTTTTTTGAGTTTTGGTTGTTATTTTAATTTCATTATACTATAACCTTAAGATGAAAGTGTTTAATCAATGTGTGTTACCAGTGATGACTTATGGCTCTGAAACGTGGTCCCTTACTATGGGTCTCATAAGAATCGTTCAGCGCGCTATGGAGAGGGCTATGCTCGGTGTTTCCCTACGAGATCGGATCAGAAATGAGCAAATTCGTAGGAGAACAAAAGTCATTGATACACCCCAGCGGATTAGTTCGTTGAAGTGGCAGTGAGCGGGACACATAGCGCGAAGAACCGATAGCTGATGGGGCAAAAAGGTTCTCGAATAGCGACCACGTACTGGCAAGCGAAGCGAAGGTGGTCAGACGACCTGACCAAGGTCGCTGAAAAGCGCTGGATGCAGGCCGCTCTTGATCGGTCGTTTTGGAAATCTTTGGGAGAGGCCTAAGTCCAGCAGTGGACGTTATGCGGCTGAAATGATGATGATGATGATACTATATTAATCTAGTATAGCCCGTGGTTCGATTTATTACGGGTATGTCCCATCCATGTTGTAGGTATATGTATGTCGCAGTTGGATTATATTATATTCCGCTGTTTGACAAAACCTCTAGCTGTTTGGCAATACAGCTCGGTTTAGTAAAACAGCGGATTATACTATATATACAATCCAAATGCGACATACATACAGCACACAACAGACAGACAGATTGGCAGACATTACCGTCAAACTTGTAACACCCTTCTTTTTGGGGTAAAAAACGCTAGTACCGCGCACTCCCGTCGGGCCCCCGAGCTCCTCAGAGATGGTAGTCTACCTATTCAATACTATTACCTACCCTTACTGCTTTTTTTTAAATAATAATTTTACGGTTCTGGATACTAGTCCTTTAGAGCCCATCTTTATTTTATCACTTCTTTATTCCCAACCCTAACCCTAACTATACAATCAAAGGTTGGTGTAGGTCCTTTGATTGCTTCAAGGGAGCTTCTGGCGACAAATCTATACGAGTCCACTGGTTTTCATAGCCGAATGAGTGGCGGACGACGCCTTAAGACGCCCACCACAGTCCGCAAATAAATATCACTACAGCCGCACTATGAGTGTCCATTTAAACCATTTTACATATTGTCCTTGAGCATGAGCATTTATAACACTAAACTACACTGATTTTATATTATAAAGTCCACTAGAATCAATTTGCAAAATAATTTAAAGCAAACTCCAACTGAACCCCTTGACTTCCCGCCAAAAACTCTACCCTAACTGCCGTTTCTTCAGGACGTCATGTCATTTCCCAGTCGGGGTCAAGGCTTCCATTTCCGCAACAAATGGCAAGTCGGGTTCATTTCCGCTCATTGCATTTCTTTCGTTTTCATGAAGTACGTATGCATTTTATTTCCTACCCTGTTGGTGCGAATCGTCTGGTAATTTTAACCCCCAGAAAAAAAGGAGTGTTATTAGTTTGACGTTTATGTCTGTCGGTCTATCGGTTTGTGGCATCGTAGCGCTCGAACGGATGGACCGATTTCGATGCGGCTTTTTTACGTGACAGCAAGTTCCCTTGCGGTGATTCTTAGCCATGGTTGATAAAATTCGGTTCAGCCATTTAAAAGTTATTGGGGGTTAACACTTGAAAGTCCAGCCAGCAATATTTCGCAACCAGAGCAGTTACTCCATTAAATAATACGTTCGTTAGTCGTACGAAAGTGATTTCCTATTTTTATGTCAAAGCAAATTAGACTTTATAATCCTACGTAAGGGATCTATGTTGCTTGACACTGAAATGCGGATACGCAGTAAAGTCCGTCTTGCGTACAGTCCGTTTCGAGTAACTCCCCAGTTGTTTAGAAGTAATAATCTTGCTACGCACCTTCTTTCTTCTTTAGGTGCCGCTTCATTCCTGAAGATTGGCAGTCAGCTCTTTAAATTTTGATTTGTCCATTGCAAGCCTGAACAGTTGTTCTACCGTTTTGATACCAGTCCATTGTCGGATGTTCCTCAGCCATGACATTTTGTGACGTCCCACCTTGCGCTTTCCGGCAATTTTACCCATCATTATAGTCTGGAGTAGATGATATTGTGGGTTTCTCAACACGTGACCAAGATATGTGATTTTTCTTATTTTAATGGTTTGAACGAGCTCTACTCCGGCTACCGGGTTCGATACCCGGTCAGGGCAAGTTGGAAAATGGCCTTTTTCAAATTGTCCTGGGTCTTGGATGTTTATCTATACATGTATTTGTTGTAAAATATAGTATCGTTGAGTTAGTATCTCATAACACAAGTCTCGAACTTACTTTGGGGCTAGCTCAATCAGTGTTATTTGTCCTCATATATTTATTTATTTATTTATCTCAAACGCTTCCAAATACGCACGCTACGCACCTAGTTGCCTACAAAGAAAATCTTTTCTTGTTTCAAAACTAGCGTAAAAAAGACAGTTGAGTTTCGCAACCAGTTGACAAAAAGAAATAAACATCTTTGTTTACAACTGGTAACCAAATAATACTAAAAATGCTAAGCAATCTTAAACTTGCATAAATATATAGGTTAGGTGTCTTATTGTCCCATATATATCTCGGCAAACCCTTGTACTTCTTCAGCTTGTGTTCTTTTAAAATCTAATTGGTATACTTGACGGTTTTTCATGTTGTTCCGACCGAAGATACCGAGTTACCTTCTACTTTAGATACAAACATAGTTACACATAAATTCAGGGAACTTCGATTACCTATCAACAGGCAGCTGTGCCAATCTATAAAATCTTTACGAGCCTCTAAAAAGTTTCCAGAAAGCTGTAATAAAGAGCTTAAACAAATTGCAGGCTTCGGCGGCGCGGGCAGAGCTTTCTTTGGTGGAATTTTAATGAGGAGGGCTTTTATTTTGTCTACAAGGCGGATTATAGGTACTTGGAATTTATTGGGGACATTGCCTTGTAAGTTTTATTTTGACCCATATACAATATGTAACAAAAACCCTGGCCGATCCTTGTAGGAGCAACTCAGACCGATATTTTCATACAAATTGCCGGGCCGGCCGAACACTTTTGTATGAAAATGTCGATTTTGTTTTCGAGTTTCAAGCATTGGTCCCATAGGAGAAGTTGTTCATATTGACGGTCTGAGTTGCTCCCACAAGGATCGGACAGGGTTTTTGTTTCATATGGTATATGTTTATTTTCTAGTAATTTTAAATACATAGGTATGTATAAGTGCTCCCATTATAAGATAGGTCCGCCATTGTACTTACACATTAAATGGTCTGATGATTGTTAATGTATTAGTACAATAAACATATACAACAACAAAATATATATATATATATAGAAAGATTTTTTGCGTTCATCATTCATGCCATGCTCCTCTACGCGCTCTAGTCAAATGAATCTTTCTTCACAAGTTGTTTTACTTTCGAGGTTTTCATGGTAATTCCGTTTAGTTTTACGCTGCTTTTCTTAAAGATGTTTAAGTTTGTTGAAAGCCAAGGACTATTTAACTAAATGTTCTACGTAAAACGTCATTATTTTTCGCAAAAGGTGCGTGTTACTGAAGGAAACTAGTTCGGTATTATCTCCGAGTTCCATGCTCAGCTTGATAACAAACACTATCATCATAATATCAGCCGCTGGAAGTCCACTGCTGGACACAGGTCTCCCAAGGTTTTCGAAAACGAACACTGGACTGTAACTATTCGCGCACAATAAAAAACTTCTTGAATTGGCTTCTTTATTTAAAGAGAGTCACAGTAACAATAAAGTCATTTCAAAGCGTTCTTTATATTTACAGTTTCGGGTCGCTCTGGCTCAACTTAAACAATCATCAGGCGGTTATAAAACTAAATCTAGATGAGGGTAGTTGTGCCCAGATATATCCCCTCCTTATTTACAAATGTACCTTTCAATTCTTCACAAGGTGGCCATGGAGCCTTCTGGGACATAGCTGTTCACGTGACTGAACGTCCAAATGGTTCGATTGCCTTTGTTCTAATTAATACAAGAGTCAAAATGCATAACAGACATATACTACCATTGTACGATTCTTAATTTGTATTAAAAGTTGTGTAGTTCAACTGTCGGAATGAACCAGTGTCAAAATGAACTCATACAAACATACATAATATCACGCCTATTTCCCACAGAGGTAGGCAGAAAAGATGGAACTCCACTTGCAATCATCCTACAATTCAAATTCATTTTAATCTTATATAAATAGGTAACAGAAGTATATATCTAGGCACCCTATTTACATCTATCCTTACATCGTATGCTACTATGCAAAAGAAAAAAAAACTTTAGTACAAAAAACTATTATATTTTAACCTATATAGTATAGGTTATCTATTCTGTTCGCAACAGAGCGAGTGTGATTTTTACTCGTAGAAGAGCACGCACGTTTTTCAGAAATAGGGGTCCTGGTTGATCGACCATCAAACTGTCAGATAATCGTTAGTTAAAACAACAAAGTACTTGAACTTCATGTAGCTAAACATAGAGCTGCTATTTATACAAGCTGTTTTCACCCCATAACTCATCCGCGTCAGAACAACACATGGTTTTCATTATATTTTTAGAAACGTGCCTCTCACTGTAAACTTCGCACAAAACAATTTTACAGTCAGATGTTCAATGGCTTCATAAACAAGATGCAATTGATGTCTGGAGTCTGCCCTGGATTCCTACCTAGATTGATTGTAAATACTGACTGCCTATTCACTAGTAAGTGCTCTCTTGGCTGCGCTAGGAGCTGCAGAAGAATTTTGAAGTTTGATTTAAGTAAGGCTGGGATTAAACTATGCTGACTTTAAGATAGTGTTTTCGGTCAACCGAAGTACAATTAGTTGAACCCACCAACATTAAATTGGACAATAATTCGGATAAACGTGATGAGCTCGTAAATAAATGGACAGATCCTACTAGTATTGAACGACGGGTTTTTATCGTTTTCATTGTGCATACAATGCTCTAACAAATTAGTTCCGACCTAATTAATTCTTCCTACTGCTGCTGTATCAGCAATAAACACGGAAAACTGATATTAATTACAGTTCGCTACTGGTCTCCTACAACCAGTGAACTGTAATTATGGAAGCATAAAGAAGCGCAGAAATATACCCTATCAAAAGTACATTAAATTGGGCGGTACTTAAAACTACATCTCTTGTGGCATGCTATAATAGCACGGCCGGTGCGATAGCGTTCCGTCGCTCTCTCTCTCGCTCTGGCGAATGACGGTTCTGAGCGACAGAAAAGGAAAGCAGCATAGAAAAGTGCTGCTCCGTGCTCACAAGTGAGATCCAACCCTAAAAGATTACTATCTGTCTTTATCATCCTGATCATCATATTTAGAAATATTATCATAGTTTAATAATTTATTTATGTTGCTTGCATATTTATTTATTTTTGTATTGCACACGCCAATCATCTCTTATTTCCCATTTAATCTAGCGGGTCTGTTGAAAGAAATTTCTTTGTAAATAAGTTGTTTACTTTTACAAGGTTTTATTTGTAAATTTTCAAGTGTACATGAACCAATGAAATTAAAATAAATTAAAGCGGCTGCTTTATGAACCTGCGTGGTTTCGGAACAACGGACGGGACAAATACATAAATAAATAAATATATAGGGACAAATAACGAATAAATATTTATTTATACATGTACATATTATCACGCCTATTTCCCATAGGAGTAGGCAGAAAATGTGGACCTCCATTTGCTGCGATTCCGACAGACCTATAATCTTGAAATATTATTTTATTTCAGATGGCGCGATATAAGAAGACTGGCTTTATGGACGACGACGCAGGCAGCGTCTCCTCCATACAGCTGAACGAGGGCGTCCGGTCCGGGGGCACCCATATCCGGTATCACATGGTAAGTGTCTTCATCCCCCTTTACGATACTGTCTCTATGGATGATATAGGTAGCGTCTCCTCCATACAGCTGAACGAGGGCGTCCGGTCCGGAGGCTCCATATCCGGCATCACATGGTAAGTGACTTCATCTCCCTTTACAAGACTGGCTTTATAGATGATACAGGTAGACTGTCCTCCTCACAGCTGATCAAAGGTGTTTAGTTTGGAGGCACCCATATCCGGTATCACATGGTAAGTGCCTTCATCTCCCTTTACAAGACTTATAGACGATGCAAGCATGCAAGGATTTATAGACGATGCAAGCAGCAACTCCTCCATACAACTGAACAAGTGTGTTCGGTCCGGAGGCACCCATATCTGGTATAACATGGTAAGTGCCTACCGCCTTTCTCACCTCCCTCACAAGTCTAACATCATGAGCGTGTGAGGAATCATACAACCTTTTTCTTCAACTTATTCTCCTACTAGCTTTTGCCCGCGGCTTCGCTCGCGTAGGGGTGGAATTTATCAAAATCATTTCTTAGGGGATGCCTACGTCATAGTATCTTTATGCATGCAAAGTCTCAGCCCGATCCGGTTAAAATTCACAAAATTTCATACAAACTTTCATCCCCTATTTTATCCCCTTGGGGGTAGAATATCCCCTTGGGGGAAGAATTGATCAAAATCCTTTCTTAGCGGATGCCTTTGAGTTATATATATTTATATATATATATATATATATATATATATATATATATAAGATAAGATTTCTTATCGAACACTGTGTCCGACTTTTCGAGTAGGTCTCCTAATAAAGGAAGGACTCGCCCATAATCTCACGTCTGTAGTCAGCTCGGGCCAACCAGTTTTTGATCTCATTAAGAAACCCCCTGCAGAACGAATGCGGAGCACTTGCTGTCACTATGCGGCTACACAGGTACAGCCACGGTACAGCGTACATCATCATCCGAGCGTATTCCAGGTTGCATCCTCAGCGGTTACGCTTCAGAGCCCGGGGTCTGCTTACCTAATCTAGGTGATTTGACGGGGTTACTGGTTTTTGCACAGAGCGACTGTCCTCCGTAAGCCAAAGGGTAGACCACAAACAATCATTGGATAGGTTTTGATGAGCCAAGCTACATGGCCAAGCTACGGTGCACAAGGCGATTGTCTTGACCACTGGACTACGGAGGCAGCCCGGTACAGCGTACAGCTTTGGACAATTCATTTGTGTGACCAGAATATCTCAACAATCCGGTAGATTCAACAAAAGACTATATTAATACAAATTGAAACTTTGTTATTTCATGGAGAACTTATAAAATGATTAATCCACCAGTCCATCACGGGAATTTGTTATAAACTCACCAGCCAACAATTCTAAGATATCGATTAGATTATGTATTTTTCCTACTAATACTTACCCGTATTTCCTTCGGGATTTGCCTATTAGTCGAACAATAAACTAGATTGACTTTTATTAGCTCATTTGATTGGATAACAAGATGGCAGACATGAGGATAGCCATTTGCAATTTTAATATTGTCATTTTGTTACGTTGATTTGAAGCTACTACAATACCCGGCACGTAAGTTAAACAAAAATGGTAGCCGTCGGCGCATGTTTAATTGGAGATAAAAGTGTTAAAAGAGATTTTTTGGTCTTTCTTCAAAGCCGAAATCATTTCTATCTGAAGTTCGGATAGAAATGTGATAGAAATAACGTACAACAACGCCCGCCATTTTTGTTCAACTTACGTGCCGGGTATTTTACAAGTTACTAAGTGTCTGTGGGCTAGCGACCCACTACTGTTTCGATTCCTTTTTCCACCATCTCGCCTACCATCACGCTAAAAGTGGCTTAGGTTTTGGCGGCCTTAGGCTCCGTCTGCTTATAGCCACAAAATACAAAATGCTATATCTAATGGCACATACGCCTTTAGAGATAAAGACAGGATAGAGTCTGTATGGAGTCAGTGTCTTCTCGTTCAAAATACTGCGGGAAACCCTTCTTACTTTTCATACAAACGCTCGTACGTGATAACGGCGTTGTAACAGACCTTTCTTTAAAACTTTTGAATTAACAGGTATCTTGTGCGCTATTTCTAGGTTTCTATCGAAATAAATATCTGGAGAAACAAATTTAATATAAGCCTCCAAAAATAAGTTTTTTTTTTGTACAAATTTTACCTGAACTTCGGCCGTTCATAAAGTACTCATACATAAAGTGTAAAAGTAAACAAAATATTTTGATACAAACCTCGCAAATGTAATAATGATTCTAAATGAAAACCATTTATTTCACAAACTTGTAAGGTTACTGGGAAACACGTATTACCTGAAATAATTTTTAAAATCTCCGCACACTATTTGCGTTCAATGAATAATTAATAATAATAATTTCGTTCAATAGAATGTAAACCGAGCCCTTAGGAACTGT
This sequence comes from Acrobasis suavella, assembly GCA_943193695.1. Taxonomy (NCBI): domain Eukaryota; kingdom Metazoa; phylum Arthropoda; class Insecta; order Lepidoptera; family Pyralidae; genus Acrobasis; species Acrobasis suavella. The sequence continues at coordinate 8,619,296 of OW971952.1, read as the reverse complement.
CTCACTTTTTTTGCTATGCTTCTTTTTTTAGCATTGCCCTGGACGAAGCAACAAGCTTCTCAAACCATGCTCGCACTGACGATACAGCGGCCGGTAAGGGCTCTCTTAAGACTAAAGTTTAAAATCACCAGAGATGATTCGACTTTTTATATTATGTGTTACCATGACTATAGCTCTGAAACGTGGCCCTTACTAGGTACTTATTACTGGCTCATATGAAGTCTCAATAATATCTAATAAGAGAGGGAGAGAGAAAGCTCAGAGTTTATAGACGTGATCGTGAGCATAACTCTCTTGTTGCCTTTGCCGTAGTTTGACAAAATAAAAACGTTTTTCTCAAACCAGTTATCACTAGTTTGCTCATGATGTCACAAATCTCCTTTTCAGAGCTGTCAATGTAGCTATTATTCCATTGGTCTCACGTTAGCAATTCAATAAGACCACGTAGTAACCTTGCCACACACAATACCTGCGTCACGCATAAAATAGGATAAAGATGTGACGCTGTACGGATTTCAGCAAACCGCAAAAAATTCCACAGTGCTAATGGATGTGGAATCTCTATCAGAGCAAAATACTTGTGCGTGCGTCATCTCATCTTGCGGCTCTAGATAACTCTTCAAACTATTTAATGAAGAACGTGCTTTTCTTAGCATTTTTGCAAAAAACGGCCAATTTGGCAAAAATTCTAACAAAAGTTTCACGTTCTCTGACTGAATACTGAGACAAATTTTTGAACGATTTATTTAAAATGGGGGCAGTATCGGACCTCGAAATTCATGTATTTTAAACCTACACTGTGTCCCATTGCTGGGTTAAAGTAAAGTCAATGTGAATATCAGAACGTTAAAACGTCGTTACTCCATAAAATAACTGGATAATCGTCCAATAGTATCGTTTTATTTTTATGTCAAAACAACTGAGACTTTATCCGCATTCCTTAACGCTCAATGTTGCTTGACACGCGGACACGTGGCTATGTACGTCGGTATCGCCTATTGTGCCGCTTCTGGAGTTAGAAAAAGGACAAAGTTCGTTCCATTTCCTCATAAACAAAAATCTGTTATATTTTATCACATTTCTTGTAGCATTCGGCTTTTTTTCCTTTAAATATGATGATACATAGCAAATCCTCAATATCCAAAATGTTACCCAAGGATGCTAAGCCAAAACCATTAAAATAATTAGTAACGACACTCGCGACTGTTTTGCTGCTTCTACTTACGTGAAAGTGACAATCACAGTTACTGTAAAATACTATAGTATTAATACAATAAAAAGTTTGGAATATCCAAAAGGGCACGCCTAGTAAACTCATCAAAAAAATTAAAAAGGGAAAAATTTACTCCTATAAATATTTGTCAATGGTAAACGCACCTACAAATACTTGAATCAAGAATGAATCATTCCTGACAAGCAATAAAACCGTTCAGAAATCAAAACCTCTGACTGGCATTTATTAATTTTAAAATATTCTGAAAATATGCAAAAATTTTATTTTAATATGCATAAGTCGTCAAACTATTGCTCTCAAATACTATCATAAACGTAAAAAAAAGACACAAAATTTAATAAAATATCTCCGATCTCTCTCTTAAAATTTCTGAACGATTCTGTTATGTTTTACAAGACGCCGGCATTTTTTTGTGTATTTTATTAAATGTACATAAACGGCATCGAATGAGATAGTAATTTTCAATAGGAAACAATCATGTGACGTGATGAAGCTATTAAAAAAAATGGTAGAACTACATTAAGTATTCTGAGCGTATTCGTGGCACTTACTGGTATGGTTGTAAAATGTTTTATTCCTTGGGTTATTCTTTTTGATCTTGTTATGTCTTTGTATGTACAAATAAAGCATTCGTCTATGTCTTGTCGTGACTGTGTACTATTTGATTCTGTGACCAACTTTTGTACATTCGATATTTTATGATCGGTATTATCCAAACTGGCACAAAAGAGTCTAGTACAATATATTCGAGAGGATGGGGTTGTCACGAGCAGACAGTAGAATATATGCACGTGATGCGTATAGCTGTAGTCTTTTATAGGCAATTACATTATATACTCGTAGTTATGTATTATTTTATTACAAAATGAAACTGCACTCACGATAAGTATAGGTAATAAAAGTTTATATGGTGATCATCTCTATCGAACAGCATTATCAAGTCGAAATAGACAGGGCCCAAGGCCTCGAGACCAAGGCTTGGAACCTGTACCGGTATTTAGAGGTTCTTTTCATTTCGGTACCTGGGTACCTGTTCTAGATGAGTATCGGAACTCCTTAAAATTACTTAAGTACCTGCTGCTATCTCCTTATTGTTTATTACATATTGACCAATTTTTGTTACAGGTCAATATTATAAAACTAATAGAAACATACATCACATAAGTACACATAAGATTAGGAATAAATGTCATATACTGTCATCGAATTATATACATTTTATTGACAAAATTCGTCAAATGGGTAGGGGGCTAGTTCCATCAGCCATTTTTTTAACTTTATTTTTAAAGGTTTTAATGTTATCAGCTGCCCTGATCTCCGGCAACCGATTATACACTGTCAGAACCATGACATGCGTTAATTTACCCGATTTTTCAAGTGTACATGGGAATAATGCAAGTTTTTCAGCGTTTAGAATTCTCATTGTCAAATTATTATCATCTTTTTTTGGGAACGTCTGAATATTTTGATAGACATATACTGCTACTTCAAATATAACTATTGCGGGGAATGTCATTATCCCAGAAAAATAAATAAGTCCTTAGCATGAGATAGCTTCGGAGCCCGCGCGATTGCTCGCACAGCTCTTTTTTGCATACGGAATATGCGTCTTACACTTGTATTGTACCTGCTGGTATCTGAATTCTCACCCTGACGTGATTTGTACAAGTACTGGTACTGGTAAAGTACCGATACTGACGGAAGAATAGTAACAGTACAGATAGTACAGGTACTATGTCTGGCACCTTTACCGCATACTGGTCAATGGTACCGGTTCCCATGAATACCGGTATTTCAAGCCTTGCTCGAGACCTAAAGATCACGGCTAGTTGAAAGGATTTTTATTCCTTTTTCCACCTACACGATATACCATGACGCTAAGTGTGGCCTTTGTGTTTATGACCCTAGGGACTGTGTTACCCGTATGGGGTAAAGACGTGATTTGAGTGTAAGTATGTATATTTTTAGTGCCTGAACAGTTCTTATATGCAATAAAACCAGTAAGCGTTTTTTTTACTGCAGCATGTAGGAGTTTTATACTTTGGCTGTGTGCTTAATCCTATGCGTAAGTATATAGCAAGTATAACCGGACAAAGGGTGGCTATCAATAATTTTATCAATCAATCATTTATTTATATCAGATAACAGTGATCCATACAAAATACAATTAATATAAAATTCCCAGAATCTAAAATTAAATGGTAACAAAATTGAAATAATTATTAATTAAATACAAAATGTCACACATTACATCACACATCACTATTATACTTAATCTTCTTATAAAAAGTCCTAGCATCATGTTGTAACAAAGATTACTGTAATAAATGACTATTTTATTTTATTTTACTTCTTTTAGATTATAAATAAGTACCTTCTTTGCGGCATAGGCACTGTGACATGTCTGTCGCAGCAGTGCCGAAGGTAAGTACAGTCCAGTCGGTCGGCGAGAATGACATTGGAGCTGCCTCGCACTCTACGCATCAAGGAGGCGCCCCGCTTGCGCATGGTTGTGTGAAAACAATCTGTGTGGGCTTCTGCGAACATGCCTGAGGCTACAGTATCGTGGCAACGGCAAAATCACTCTAAAAGCATTATTGTACAGGACGCGGAGGTCATTATAAGCCCGCTTGGTATACAATACGGCGGTGATGTACAATACGATCGGAAAAGTGTTATTTTGACTTCTTGTGAGCATCGCTTTATCCATGGGATGGAAAAGTGTTATTTTGACTTCTTGTGAGCATCGCTTTATCCATCATCATTATCCGAGCGTATTACCGGTAGCATTCTCAGCGGTAACGCTTTAGAACCCGGTCCGATACATAAACTAGATGATTTGACGAGCTTACTGGTTTTCACACTGAGCGACTGTCGTCTGACTTCCGCAACACAAAAGGTAGCCCAGAACCAATCCTTGGATAGGTTTGAGCAAGCGCTAGATGGCGTTCGGGACCTACAGCTTTCGTGCCTTCCAAAGCATGACTTTTCATGGCTTGGATAGGTGTCCATTTTTAAAAATGCATACGTACTTCAAGAGTTGGTATGACCAGTTCTTTTCATTTGAAGATGGTTGTCAAACTTTGTTATGTAAGTATAAACAAATAAATAAATGTATAATAAGTATAGAATAGATACTTGCACTATCACGTCTTTATCCCAATCGGGTGAGACAGGTCCCAGAGACCTAAAACCCAAAGACCACGTTAAGCGCGTCGTTGGACTTCAAGATGGAAAAAGGGAATTAAAATATGATAGCTGGCCGCATCGCCTATTGAATTCAGATTCTCGCCCATTCCCTCCAAAGGCTTTTATAATCTGCGTGGAAGGATAAGTTAATGCTATGTTTTTTTTTCCTACCAGATCGGCATGGACATTCGTATGGAAAATATAAAAGTTAAAATAAGTCAAATTCAAAACAATGTTGATGTGTGTTTTTCACATTATAATTCTTATGGAAAATATAAAAGTTAAAATAAGTCAAATTCAAAACAAGGTTGATATTGAGTGTTTTCAGCAGTGAACATATGAAATAGGTATTCTCATACTGGCGGCAGCGGGTCATAGTATATGTACTTATATGTCGTGAAACTGAGGCTCTGGGGAAATTAAAAGCTATTACAATACAATTATGGACGCAAAAGCTGGTTTATTTCGATATAAAATGGAGTGAAGGCTGCGTTTCTTTGTTTTCGTGTGTGTAGGTAGCCAACCAACACTGTCTTTTTCAGGCTGCCTAAAGGCATCTGGCATAGCTTGACGACTGCCATACAATGATGACAGCCGAAACTATAACGGCTTATACGTGCTTTCCGAATTGATACTTATTTTTCTGCCAAAACTCACAACTGACATCCAAATATTGAACATTTTGGCAGCTGCAGTTAGGAGTGGAGATCGAGAAGCTCTAGCCCGGCAGGAGTACGCATTACGAGCGCTTTTGCAAGTTAAGCGACACCGGGCTTGGTCCGCACTTGGATGGGTATGTTATGCCGTTGGTCCTGGCTTTCGACATTTTTAACCCCCGAGAAAAAAGAGGGGTTTTATAAGTTTGACGCTCATGTCTGTCTGTCTGCGTCTCGGTCGGGTTCATTTTCTTTTTGCAGTTGAAGTACTTATACATTTTATTTCATACCGAGCGAGCGCGAAGAGTCTGATCTGGTGCTTTTTAACCCCCGACAAAAAGTGGGGTGTTATAGTTTGACGCAAATGTCTGACGGTCCATCTGTCTGTGGCATTGTAGCGCTCGAACGGATGGACCGATTTCGATGCGGATTTTTTACGTGAAAGCATGTTCCCTTGCGTTGGTTCTTAGCTATGTTTAAGGAAAATCGGTTCAGCCGCTTGAAAGTTATTGGGGGGGGTTACTAGCTTGAAAGTCAGACCGCTCAAAAGTTATTGGGGGTTACTAGCTTGAAAGTCAGGCCGCTCAAAAGTTATTGGGGGTTACTAGCTTGAAAGTCAGGCCGCTCAAAAGTTATTGGGGGTTACTAGCTTGAAAGTCAGGCCGCTCAAAAGTTATTGGGGTTACTAGCTTGAAAGTCAGGCCGCTCAAAAGTTATTGGGGTTACTAGCTTGAAAGTCAGGCCGCTCAAAAGTTATTGGGGTTACTAGCTTGAAAGTCAGGCCGCTCAAAAGTTATTGGGGGTTACTAGCTTGAAAGTCAGGCCGCTCAAAAGTTATTGGGGTTACTAGCTTGAAAGTCAGGCCGCTCAAAAGTTATTGGGGGTTACTAGCTTGAAAGTCAGGCCGCTCAAAAGTTATTGGGGTTACTAGCTTGAAAGTCAGGCCGCTCAAAAGTTATTGGGGTTACTAGCTTGAAAGTCAGGCCGCTCAAAAGTTATTGGGGTTACTAGCTTGAAAGTCAGGCCGCTCAAAAGTTATTGGGGGTTACTAGCTTGAAAGTCAGGCCGCTCAAAAGTTATTGGGGGTTACTAGCTTGAAAGTCAGGCCGCTCAAAAGTTATTGGGGGTTACTAGCTTGAAAGTCAGGCCGCTCAAAAGTTATTGGGGGTTACTAGCTTGAAAGTCAGGCCGCTCAAAAGTTATTGGGGTTACTAGCTTGAAAGTCAGGCCGCTCAAAAGTTATTGGGGGTTACTAGCTTGAAAGTCAGGCCGCTCAAAAGTTATTGGGGTTACTAGCTTGAAAGTCAGGCCGCTCAAAAGTTATTGGGGGTTACTAGCTTGAAATTCAGGCCGCTCAAAAGTTATTGGGGTTACTAGCTTGAAAGTCAGGCCGCTCAAAAGTTATTGGGGGTTACTAGCTTGAAAGTCAGGCCGCTCAAAAGTTATTGGGGTTACTAGCTTGAAAGTCAGGCCGCTCAAAAGTTATTGGGGGTTACTAGCTTGAAATTCAGGCCGCTCAAAAGTTATTGGGGGTTACTAGCTTGAAAGTCAGGCCGCTCAAAAGTTATTGGGGGTTACTAGCTTGAAATTCAGGCCGCTCAAAAGTTATTGGAGGTTACTAGCTTGAAATTCAGGCCGCTCAAAAGTTATTGGGGGTTACTAGCTTGAAATTCAGGCCGCTCTAAAGTTATTGGGGGTTACTAGCTTGAAATTCAGGCCGCTCAAAAGTTATTGGGGGTTACTAGCTTGAAAGTCAGGCCGCTCAAAAGTTATTGGGGGTTACTAGCTTGAAATTCAGGCCGCTCAAAAGTTATTGGGGGTTACTAGCTTGAAATTCAGGGCTTACTTTAAAAAAATAAAGATAGCGCTATAATAGCGGAACTGCTCATCCGATATTAAATCGTATAGTAGTCCCGCTATTCATCACTAGATGGCGTTCTTGACATTTTCAGTCGCGGTCGGGGGTATTTTTAATATGCCGAGCTCTTCATACAAACGCTCGTACGCGATTACGGCGTGGTAACAGATCTTTCTTTGGAACTTTTGAACTAACAGGTATCATGAGCGCTATTTCTAGGTTTCTATCGAAATAAAAATAAAACAAATTCGGTATACGCCTCCAAAAATGTGCTTTTTTGCACAAATTTTGCTTGAAATTCGACCGTTCATAAAGTACTCATAAATTGTAAAGGTAAAACAAAATATTTTGATACATACATTGCAAATGTCATGAAAAATTTAAATAAAAAACATTTATTTCACACACTTGTAAGGCCTACTGATAAAAACGTTATACCTGGAACAAGTAAAAAAAATCCGCACCCTATGAATAGTTATTATTCGTTCAATTGATTATAAATAGTAATACTAATTTCGCTCAATATAATGCAAACCGAGCCCTCAGGCGCTATCTCTTTCTTTTTGCTTTGCTTCTTTTTCTAGCATGGTTTGAAATAACAAGCTTTTCAAACCATGATGGCGTTGATGACTGAGCGGTCGGGAAGGGCCGGGCTTAGGGCCGTAACAGACGGGGCGCAAGTTGCGCCGCGTAAATAACAGCTGGTGATGGGAGTTGCATAAATACTCAATCAACCCATTTGAATATTTACTCAGTAGATTGAGTAAATACCCGATAAATATCTTAATTTATCCATTTGGTGAGTCGATTGATTTATTTGAGTTGCGACTTATATTTATATTCATATTCATTATTTCATGTTTTCATGACAATTTTGAAACTTATATCTAATATACACTTGCAATTCTTGTCGGAAAGTGTGTACATACGCCAAATATGCTTAAAATTTCATACACACAATCATACACTGAAAGTAGGCTTCTTTGACTAATTATCATTTTTTGCAGGGAGGTGTGCAAAGACGTTATTTTATGTTAAATTACGTAAACAGATATCAAATGCGATGTCAATATATGAGCACGCTCTATTTACTCTATTTATTAAATCTAGTGAGTAAATACTCAAGTGGGTAGAATGAGTACTATCCACTGCCCATCTTTAGCTGTTACGCGACGCAACTTGCGTCCCGTCTGTTACGGCACTTAGGCTCTTGGAAGTCATCAAGTTATATGTCACATGCCTTAAGGCAACTTGAAACATCTGGCACCAGTATTGAGCACGGACACACACGAACAACAAACGAAAATAAAAACAACCGGGCAAGTGCAAGTTGAACTCGCGTGGAGAGGGTTCCGTACAATACCAAAGATTTTCCGTAAGTGAACGTATTATATTGAGTTTACCACTTTATTTTCAATTGATAGAATTCTCATATTATTTTTCCTGTAATCTACAAGCAATGAACAGTATTTTGAATTGTTTTCAAAATTTCAGGCTCAGTACTTTTGGAGATCAGGGGGGAATGGTCAATTTTCATCTGCTTTCATGAATAAATCAAAACTATTTATTTTACAATAATAACAAAAATATATTTGAGATCCTCATAATGAGCCCTTTCATTTAATATACGACAATAAGGTTTGCAAAACTTTTTTTTTTGATTTCCTAGTTTATCCCTCAAATTTAACCCTTATTTAAAAAATAATATTTTCTTTGCACATCTGTGTTTGTCTCATAGGATTACACCATCCTACCAAATTTCATATCATACTGATTTGACAGACGGACGAACAGACAGACGCACGAGTGATCTTATAAGGGCTCCATTTTTTTTTGATTTTTTGTACGGAACCCAAAAAATTAAGAATATTTCATATGAAATCTATGTACCGGTGAAGTTATAGCACCTACGTGTCCAGAATTCAGCGTTGGGAAGTATAAGTGGGTATTTCGCATTCCTCCCTCTGGGGCTATGTCCGTAGGACCTCAAGATATTGATATGATAACTTACTTTGTAGAGCAAGTCATACTATTGCTTGCTTTTCGTGTGTGTAAGTGGCCAACACTAGTGTCAGATTTTTCAAGCTGCCTAAAGGCATCTGACATTGCTTGACGACTGCCATACAATAATGACAGCCGGGACCAACGGCTTATACCTGCCTTCCGAAGCACGGAGGAGCTCGAGGAATTTTAATGCCACTTGTGGTCACCAATCCAAGTGCGGACCACGCCCGGTATGGCTTTACTTGCGAAAGCGCTAGTTCCCTTTCCTAGCTCCTCAATACAATGTAACTTTTACATTCCTACAAAATATTTTATCTTGCTGCACTTTAATTTTTATTTTTTTATTTTTTCGCAGCGTCTTGTTGTGCACAATGAAATCAGTGTGCCTCTTAAATAAATAGAAATCCGTTAATAAATAACGCTACAGCAAACTTCCTTCCATTTTCCCCATTATCCAAAATCACGATTAATTAAAAAATTAAAATTAAGGAACTTTTGTGCCAATTTTCGTCAAGATCGATTGGAAATAGCGACCTGTAGGCGAAAACAGACAGATGGATAAAAGCATTTTTTGCCCATCTTGAAACTAAGACGCTTCGCTCGCTCGATCAGCTAGTGGCTTTTTAAGCTGTAGACTCGCGATTATTGTGCGATTTCAACCCCCATGGGCAATATTACCTCCATACAATCAAACCCCGAACTTCCAAATATAAAATTATAAAGTCTATACGTGTCTACCTACTCGTTTTAAGTTACCATCTACTTGAATATTCAACGAGGCTCATCGTAGATCTATGAATAAATTAAGAAGAGTGAAACCCTTGTTAAAGGCGTTAAAATCGATAATTATTATAGATTTTTTACTTTATCTTTACAACTTGAATACAAGTTTTGTCACGCAAATTAAAAAGTCCCCGATGTTCAAGCGTTCACCCCCAATAAATTTTGAACAGATGAACCGATTTTCGTAAAACAAAGCTAAGAAGCACCGCAAGGAAACTTGGTTACACGTGAAAAAACCGCGTCGATATCGGTCCATCCGTTCGAGAGCTACGATGCCGACGGACACAGACAGATAGACATTGGCGTCAAACTTATGACCAGTGATCGGATCATCGGGCGCTTATTTGCCTAAACTTCACGCGGCACATAACACAGCATTGATACAACCACCAACCTAATAAAAAAAACGACGGTTTGCACTCCGGGAGTGCCGGCAGAAGTGAAAACTTGAATATTAACGTTGTGCATTTCCATGGATGCGCGTGGCAAGCTGTAACATATACACACGAAGCGCAAGCGCCCTGCGCCGCCTGAACGAAACAGCAGGCGCCTGCATACATTTTCGCCGCGCCGTAGAAAGAGAGGTGGATACTTCCTCTCCTACGCCGCGCCGCGCGTCTTACGAATTTTCGATCTGGTCACGTGTCCTGAGGCCTTGACGCCCTGACGTGAGTTTAACATTTTTTGCCCATACCAAAAACAGTGTAGGTACAACGCCGCTAAAGAAGTTTTCACTTCAATAATTATGTTTAGCAGCATCATTCTTTACATTAACTACATGTAGCTTTAAACAAGTCGTGCACGGGCTAGTACTGGATCACACAACTACATGTAGTTAATGTAAATCGCTAAAATGATGCTGCGAAACATAATCATGTTTATCAGGTTGGTGGTTGTACAACGCTGTGTTATGTGCCGCGTAAAGTTTAGGAAATAAGCGCCCGATTATCCGATCACTACTTATGACACCCTTCTTTTTGCGTCGGGATTTCAAAATACGTCCTTGTCCCTTACGGGATAGACAGGAGCTTAAAGCCTTTAACCTAAAGGCGACCTTCAGCGTGTCTGTTGAATATAAGTGAAAAAGGAAATATTGACATGATTTAGATGTAAACCCATTCCCTTGAAAAGGACTTACTGCTCTTACAGTATACATGGGAAGTAAAGCAGCTGCTATATTCTACATTTTTCAGATTTAAATATTAATTAGCTTCACCTGTACTAAACATGTCTATCGAACTCGTAGGAGAACAAAAGTCACTGACATAGCCCAGCGGATTAGTTCGTTGAAGTGGCAGTGGGCGGGACACATAGCGCGAAGAACCGATGACCGATGGGGCGAAAAGGTTCTCGAATGGCGACCACGTACTGGCAAGCGAAGCGTAGGACACCCACCCACAAGGTCAGACGACCTTGGTCAGGTCTCTGACCACCTTGACCTGAAGGAAAGCGCTGGATGCAGGCCGCTCTTGATAGGTCGTTTTGGAAATCTTTGGGAGAGGCCAATGTCCAGCAGTGGACGTTATGCGGCTGAAATGATGATGATGAACACGTTAAGTTATATGGTGTTGAATTAGGTACATGTATTTGATTTTAGCTCGTCTAATGATGGAGTCGGAAGATGGCAATAGGAACACAATAACCAAACGACATTCCCCTCAAACTTGTTCCTGTTTCATTAACCGATTTCCAAAAAGAAGGAGTTATGTTCACCGATTATTCAAAGACGCCTAGACCGATTTTATTAATTAATTTTTTGTTTGTCAGGGCCTGCTTGTCAGGACGTCCCATAGATTTTTTTTAATCGGTTGTGTAGTTTAGGGGTAAAGTCGGATTTTAGTTTTGAAAAATTATTTTTACGATGCTTACTGCCACAATGTAATTCACACTCAAAGAGTAAACAAATAAATGTTGTATTTCGGTGTTTGGCACATGCCCATGTCGGTCAATGTTGTTCCGAATTTGCAATAACCCGGTAAATCAGGATATGCTCTTGAAACGCATACTCCTTCTCATCTCAGCGTATTTTTTTTTATTTAATTTATTGCACTTAAATCTTAAGATTATAGTACAAAAAGGTACAACTTAATGCTAAGCATTGTCTACCAGTTCACCTTTGGGACGTAGCAGAAAAAATGGTAGATGGGGTGCAAATTTAATTAGATAAGTATATCGAAAGTAATGAATTAAGATGTATTTAATTACATAAACTATACACAACATATATATAAATATTTGAATATAATACTATATAAATATAAATATTTAAAAATTAAGTAATAAATGCATATTATAAACTTACATGTATATAAATACGTATAATAAACATACTTATACTATTATTGCAGCATTGCTTTCTCGCGAATTCCCAGTTACATCCTCAGGTGTAATACTGTGAAGCCTAGGGTCTGCTTTCTGGCGTTTTCTTCTCCACTTAGCACGGTTTTAAACATCTTAGGTTGTAAGAACATTTCTTTTCAGGCCAGCAAAAAATACGACCGCTCCATCTGTTTCATGATCTAAGGTTTCTGAAGCAGTAACTGCATATCTCCCTCGGTGGATTAACGTCCGGAGGCAGCTAGTTGTATAACTTTTCGCATAATTATATTTCCAAGGAAGATTGACGTTAGACAAGTAGCCGCTTGAAAAATCACACCTAAATCATTGCAGCTTTAATGTACGACTTTTTCTTATTTACCTCATACGAGCAGATTATTCAAATCCTTGGGTGACTATTGACTTGTTCATCTTTGAAGACGGAAAACCCGGAAGCACACTTCGGACTTCAAAGCAGCACAGCGAAGGACACGATCGGATGCATAGCGCATTCCTGCTTGCTTCATTCATTGACTATGTGAGTGAAGAGAGAAGAATGAATATCAATATACAATAAATATGTAACTCGAAAACAAATCGTCTTTTTCATACAAAAGTGTTCGGCCGACCCGGCAATTTGTAAATTTTTTCTTCGAGTTTCAAGCATTGGTCCCATTGGAAAAATTGTTCATATTGACGGTCTGAGTTGCTCCTAAAAGGATCGGACAGGGTTTTTGTTACATATTCTAGATGTGGGATTGGGGCTCCCAGATCCACAGAAAAAAAAACTTGTTTGAGAAAATATAAAACTGCTATATTCGTATTTTAACTTTCTTAACTTATTAAATTTTAAACTTTAAAAACACGTCTAACCCTTTATTTCGTCTTAACGTAATCTCTTTCTTAGCTCAATCAAACTCTTATCACTATTTTTTCACGCATCCTTCCAATTTCCAACTTTCCGCGCGTCCAACCCTTTCTCTTTTACACCATCTTACTTGTATTGTCTATCCTTCTCTTACAAATCGTACATTCCTTTTCATGCATAGCTCTTTCATCCTACATAATTATAAAAAATCTGTCAATAAGTATAACTCCCTATATTGTTCACACACTTTTAGGTTTTCTAACAACCCAAAGGTTCGCTGTCAGATAATACATTTAGGATTACGTCCGCCTATAATGGTTTTGAAATATAATACGGATATAATTTGAGACCCGGAAAAGGACATAGGATAGTTTTCAACCCAAAATTCCCATTGGGAGCAGAACCTGCGGGCTCAGCTAGTAAATAACTAAATAAAATATTGAAAGCCAACCCTACAAAAGCCTCAGTAGATCAGATATCGATAAAGAATAATTATTTGCTTATAAAATATACAATTCACACACCATATTTGCGGTTCCCATTCCGTGACGGACAGACAGACAGACGTAAGTGTCTTATTAGCGAGGATTGTTTGTGGTACTTTTTAGTGGAATACGTATTGTTCTTCAGGTGAATTTCCATTATAAATTAGTTGGAGACCTTTGGTTTAAATAGGGTTGCACGATGCTACTTTACCGTCTAGGCACCTCAAATTGTTTTTAACAAAAACGAGGGTTGTTGCAATTTTGACGTTAATATTTGTCTGTCTGAGGCATCGCAGCTCTCGAACAGATAGACCGATTTTGATGCGATTTTCTTTACGTGAAAGCAAATTCCTTCGCGGATGTTTGATGAAAATCGGTTTAGCCGTTTAACAATTATTAGAGGTTGACGTTTAAAAGTCGGGGTTTTTTAGTTTGCCTAGCAAATAAACGATGACGCTACGAATATCAATTGGAATATATAGTTCCACTACTCATCACTAGATGGCGTTCTTGAAAATCGGGGATTTCTTAATTTGCCTGGCAAAGAAACTTATTATTCTCTTTCTCATCTCAGCGTATTGACGTATTCCCAGTGGCATCCTCAGCTGTGATGCTGCGAAGCCCAGGGTCCGCTTTCCGGCTTTCTCTTTTCCACTTCGCTCGGTCTTGAGCATCCTTGATTGAAAGACCATTGGGAGGCATATCATCCTTGACGACGTCATGCACTCCAGCATTTCTTGGTAGGTGAGTCTTTTTTATTTATATATTTTATTATTTATGATCGATTTCGAAAACAGAGGAAGCTCTGTGTTATTAGAATTGTTTTTTAAGTTTTTGTATAGATACCAATATTTTTCAGGTTTTTAATTTTTTTCTTCACCTCCGTAAAGGAAAACGATGCAAAAAGTATTTGCGTCGGGAAAAAATAAAATAAAATAACAACGTTATCTATGATCTAATGGTATATGGTTTCCTCAGCATATCATATGATATTTTGACACTACTTACGCACGTAGTACGGCATGATTCACGACCCAGTGTACCTAAATAAAACAATAGCCTTGGCAATGATCAGGTTACGTAGAACTAGGCGCATAATTTATCTGATGTAGAAGATAAAATTGCTACTTTGGAAATACCAGACCATTATAGACTATATGCAAGTGATTCATTAAGAGGCATTTCACATTAGGACACAGCCAATCAAATGTGAAATGCCTCTTAAAGGACAAAAAAATTATGTGTAAACTTTATTGCTAAAGAAATGTACCCGTAGATTTGTTTTTGCAATTAAACTTGTTTCCATTGTGAATTCAATTATTTAAAAGTTGTATTTTTTAAATTCCCTTGCAAATTTCCGAAACGCAACGTTAATGTCGGAACGAAACGTGACGACACCGTACACTGTCAAACGTATTTTTTTCGGTCATATAATAAAATAACTAATAGAATCGTTTAAATTAAAATTTATCTTTAGTTTAACTTAAAATCTGGAAGAAATTGCTTAGCGATGAGGCCGCCTTTTGCGCATTTCCTAGTTTTTAACATAATTATGTCCTGTATTTATTTATTTTGTGAAATAAAGGGTATTGCATTGTATTGTATTGTATTGTAAATAAATAAAAATATACGTATATGAATTTACCCTATTCTAGACCAGAGATCAAGATACATTTTCGGCATTAAGGAATTTCTATTTTTAACCGACTTTCAAAAAGGAGGAGGTTGTCAGTTAGTCAGAATCAATTGAAAAAAGAAAAATTAAATGTTTGAAAATTATTTTTTGTTTGACTTGTGCGGTGGTCCCATATTCCCAAATAATATCAAAATCGGTTGTGTAGTTTGGGGATGGAGTCGGTTTTTAGTTTAGAAAACAATATTCCAGATACACTATCTGTCTTTGGGTAGACAATAGAGCATTAGGGTCTCGCGTTGCAGCTCTGCTCTTACTCTAAGCAGCTAGACCTCATAGGGCCGCAAGACCCAGAGGTCACCTTAAGCGTGATGGCGGCGGAGAAGGTGGAATAACTGGCCAAGTGCGAGTCGGTTCCGTACCATTTATCTATTAGAAAGCACGTTCGTTGAATGGGGGCGAGGATAGAGGGCTCCCCATTAAATATTTATTTTTACCATTTTAATACGGAACCATAAAAAGAAATGAAAATAGTGATTAGTTTCTAGCCGTTCGCATGTTCACCTATTCCCTCGATCGACTTTTACGATCCCGGAAAGAAAAGCAGCTGTTACATTCTAAGTTTTCCTTTTCTTCCAGACCAGCGTGGAAGAATCAACTTTAAATATAGCAATTTGCAAATAATATGTTAAATCTGTCACGGTCACAGTTGAATACAGCTTTGGTTCCGGCGATAAGTGATAAACTGATAACAGATGCACGAGTATACTTGGAGGTACCATGGGTTGATAAAATTATAAAAGGATAAAGGTACTGGTAATTTATTTGACATATTTAACGGCACATTTCTGACTGACTTCACTTGAGATTTAAAGCTGGCTAACGTTTCAACACGTCAGATGGACAGTGGCCAATTGTCTTGGACAGTGGGCAAATACTCTCTTCTCTCTATTGAGAGAGGCTTATAATGTCACAATCATGCATTTTCACTTTATACAAAAAGAAAATTCAATCATAAATATTTCTAGCCCGCCCTTTGAGAGACTCTTTGAAGCCAACAAATTGACATTGATACAGTACCTAGCGCCAACCTTACTGGATTCTGGCGCTGGGTCAGCACTGTTTTAATGTAAACATGTTTAAATCCAGTCCAGCATCCAGGCGCGGCCGGTCAATTTCGATCCAGTGCTGGATACTGGATCGAAATTGACCGGCCGCGCCTATTTTTACGATCTAGTGTTGGGCTCCCAATTTAAAGGAGCCCAATGTAACGGGCATATATTGTTTATTTAATCAGGCTCTTGCTATAGCGCTAATATGAATATTAAATCTGATAAACATTATTTAGAGACTCGACCACCGCGTCGAAAGGCTGATTCATCACAGAGGCCAGAAACTCTGTGGTAGCTCTTTTCCAGTTATATTGACAAGCATTATTTCTATAAAATTAACATGTAACATTTGGTATAAATATACTGCTGTATAACAACACTTCACATTAAACGATTTTACACTATTAATTACTTAAATACACTGATGAACTGATTTTGTGACTGTAAGAACACTTTTGATGGGAGGGGACTTGCAACACTAGTGACCGCCCGTGCCAGTGGCACTGGATCCGTATAAACACTACACGCCAGTCGCTGGCTCTTAATCATACAGAGTGTAACGAAAATGTAATTGTAATTTAAAATAAAAAAAGATGCAATTTATAATATATTATACTGTATAAAAAAACTTATAACCTAAAACAATATATATGTACATAGTGAAATAAACACCCTATTGAAATAATAAAACAGTTACACACTTTTACATAAACAAATTAACAGACATAAAATGTCAGCAAAAAAGCTCTTCATCGGCTGCTGAGTGCTGGCCCATCAACACCGACCGAAGCAGACCACCCTTCACGGATCACGGTACAGAATAAGGGCGGTACTTCCGTGTGGATTTAGAAAACGGCATAGGGCCTTTAGTTACTCACCCCTGTGTTAATTTTGTTCAATAAAGTTTTTAAAAATTGTTGTTGACTTAGGTTTGTGTGTTTTTTTATAAAGCCACCTAAACGTCGCAAGAGGGGTTACTCCAAAAGCGATACGCAAGACGAACGTTACTGCGTATCCACGTTTCAGTGTCAATTAACATTGAGCATTAATGTATAGAGAAAAGGTCTAATGTTTATTTATTTGGCGACCTCCGTGGCGTAATAGTCACCATGCTAGTCCGCCACCCAGAAGTTCCGGGTTCGATCCCCGGTCAGGGCAAGTTGGGAAATGGTCTTTTTCAAATTGTCCGGGGTCTTGGATGTTCATCTATCTATGTATTCGTTATAAAATATAGTATCGTTGAGTTAGTTATACCATAACACAAGTCTCGAACTTACTTTGGGGCTAGCTCAATTAGTGTAATTTGTCCCTATGTTTTATTTTATTTTAATTTGTTTTGACATTGAGCTAGGAACTAACGGGCGACTTTCGTATTATCTAATGGAGTAACTCCCCAGTAGTTACCGCAACAAAGTAGAAATGACTACTGGACGCGTGCAAACGACGCGATCCAGTGCCAGTGCCAGTACAGCGTAGGAATCCAGTGATGTTGGCGCCAGCTACTTTATCAATGTAAATTTGTTGGCCTTCAAGTCAAGAGTTTCTCAGCGGGCTAAAAAAATTATAATTATCTATGATCGTATTTTCTTTTTGAATTAAGCTATAATGTGTGATTGTTATAAGCCGCTCTCGATAGAGAGAAGGGAGGGTTTGCCTATAATCATCACAAATGGACGGACAGACGGGTTGGTGATAGTAGAAGATGGCATAGTCTTTGTATAACGAACACTGCAGCCGTTCTCGTTACTCTCCCTTCTTAACCTCTTACGATACCCGTGGGAGGTGCGGTATGCATGGGCGTAGCCACAGTGGGGCACGGTGGGGCGCTTGCCCCACCCTGGCTCAGACCTTTAAGTTACCGAACCAAACCTAAAAATTAAATTATCTAGGTACTTACTACAATACTTAATATTCGTAAGAAAGTTCACACTCGACATTTTATATGTAAAAATTAACTGGGGTAAGAGGCGGACCGTGTAGTTTGCTAGTTACATATTATTTCAGATTGCTGCCCCACCCTGAGCCCATGGCTGGCTACGCTTATGGCGGTATGGCAAGGCAACAAATCGTATTTCACTCTACGCTCACCACATGGCCAATGTTCTACGAAACGCTTTCCGCAATGATCAACATTAAAAACTTTTTAAGTCTTCTGTTTCATACAAAATTAAACTATTTACTTACATTCTAAATTATGGTTATAAAACGGCAGGCTTGTGCGATCTCCATTTAAAGAGGAAAAAGTTGTAGTAATCATAATTTTTAACAAAAGGCCCTCAAATTCTTATCTGTCGAAGTATTTCCTCATTTATTTATATACATAGGTACTTAGTTTGTGTATTAGTAAACACGTAAATATGTTATGGACCAAGTCATAAATTAGGTTATTTTTCATAGTGCCCGGGAATTATGAATAATGTCAAGCTACTGTAAGCTAAGTAATTAATTCTAATTTGAATTGCCTTATTTAACACATTCATCATCATTATCCGAGCGTATATTCCCGGTCCTCATCAGAAACGCTTCAGAGCCCGGAGTCCGTTACCAAGGAGATTTGACGAGATTACTAGTTTTTACACAGAGCGATTGCTTGCGAAAGTCAGACGAACCTCCGCAACCCAAAGGGTAAAGCAGAACCAATCCTTGGATAGTTTGGTGATTAAACGCTAGAGGGCGTTTGGAACCCACCGTTTATAAGTGCCTTCCGAAACACGGAATCATCTTTCTTTTCAGATAATCAGGTGATTCAAGCCTGCAATATTCTAAGGGGGGATTCGAACCCAAGACCTTTGGGGTACAAGGCGAACGCCTTGACCACTGGTCCACGGAGACAGTCGTTTCTTATTTATCACATTGCCTCTAGGCATTATGATAACTGTCATGTGGTTTTCGGGCAATCTGATAATACACAGGTAAACTGCACGGGGGATTCAATTACAGTTGATTTTATTACTAGTCTCTATGGACCAAGTGACGTAAGCGATCAATTTGGCTATCCCGAATTATGTACAGGTGATGTAGATAGGTTCTGGTGTGGCACCATAACCTATACTATACCTACATGACCTGGGTGGTATGCATGACTCTGGAAGAACACTGTTGGCGGCTAGAATGACTAGAGTTCGGCGGGGGTGGCCCCAAGGGACACCCCCGCCGCACCATAATCTTAAGTACATGACCTGGGTGGTCTACATATGACTCTGCAAAAACGAGTTTGTTCTTGGCAAAAACAAGTTTGTTTTTATCACACTGCCCTCTCATTTTAGACATTTTTCAAACTGCGCGGACATTTTTTATAATGTGTCTATTAATGACTTGATCCTTAACATATACGTAACGTAACCTTTGAAGCGGTATTATTAAAAAAAACTTATGTAAGTATGTACGACCTATAAATAGAACTATATTTGCACTATTGTGTAAAGTAGTGTAAGTATATAAGTCAATTTAAAACTAATTTTTTTAATTGCGGTAAGTAGAGCATTGTGTCGTGTATGAAACTACAAAAACCCAGCACGTTCTCAACAGACTTGTTTCTTTCAGTTGCTAAACACACGAAACACACACTGAAAATGATAATTATACATAAAAGTTATTTATTACGGTCTACGAAGTGCGCAAGCGCCGGTCGCGGTTCAGTACCAGGGCGCGCACTGTGCCGCGTTGACGCAAAATTGCGGGCATAGCTAAATAAAATTAATTTATGTGTCTTTTTTTTAAAGTGGGCGAGTACATGGTGATTAAAAATTGCTTTTAAAATATTAAAAGTGTCCGCTGAAGTGATATTTTTTTGTACAGTGATAGTCACAGAAATGTATAAAAATGAATAAATGTTGTCATAGAAACTATTTAAGGATGTCGAAGTAAATGTAAACAAAAATTTTTAGTTATTAATAAATCAGGTAACTCGCGATCAATAAGGAAATATGATAAACTGAACCAAATATTTCTTGTAACAAAACATCGTCACACATATTAATGTAGTGTAGGTACCTACATTATTATCCAAATAATTAAATAAATTATCAAAAACATTTTCTATCAAAACAGTTCTACATCCACAATAAAAGAAAAAACTTAGTAACTAACTAACTAAAAATTCAAGATGGCCTCGATGCCCCCTGATACACCATCGTCTGCAACCCCAGAGGACACACCAACTCCATCCCCTGGACCTGAAACAGTCAACAAGTTCAACTGGCTAAAGCACGCAAAGCCTTCCAGAAACAACCCCTTCGTGAGAGCTCGACCGACGTTGAACAGAGAAAGCTCGTCAGCAGAACTGTTTTCGCGGGAGAATTCTAGTCCAGACCTTTTTCAGAGTTCTAGACTGAATTTGTTTGATACTGCTCCGAAGCCAGAAGTTAGCACGCAGGGGTATAAGACGGTAAGTTTTTTTTTTACCTAAATGTTAGGCGTTAGGTAGGACCTCGGTGGGAGAACGCTTGACTTGCAATTTTGCAAGTTGTGTAGTGATCACAAGTGGCATTACAATTTTTCCGTGCTTCGGTTGGCACTTTAAGTTTCTCTGGTCATAATGTAATGCAGTAGACAAGCTATGTAACACACGAAAAAACAAAAAAAAAACGTTTTTTTTTAATCGCACTGGTATTCCAAAGAAAGATACTATTTTTGTATATAAATTTTTTTTTAATATATACAAAAATATATATTATATATAAAAATAAATATATATTAACATGCCAACATTTACTTTCCAACAACTCAAATCAGATAAGTCCTTTTTTCTAAACATACATTTTCTATAGGATTTGTATCAAATATAAACTAATGACTTCATAGTTTCTTGAAGTCAAATACCGTTTTTAATATCAGTTTTACTGCAATAATTAATCTGAAATCACGTTCAAATCAATTACTGAAATTATTAAAATCAACAACAATTAAATGCATATGTACATGACAAGTGACATTATTTTGTGATGTTATTATATTTTCTTAACAGTAATAAGTTGGCTGTCTCGCTCGCACAATCAAACATTTTTAAAGATTATTAAAAAATGTGTCTCATTTAAAGAAAAGTAGTTCATTAACCTTTAATATTATTATATTGTGGATATTTTAGACATGTTTGTATATTGTGTAGACATTGACTACATCGAGAATTAGGTAGTCAACATTTAAAATTTAAATTTAAAATACACTAATAAACAATAAAGAAAATGACTAAAATATCTAACATTATATGTAATTATATTGAATGTTAATACACATATTTTAATAATCTTTAAAAATGTTTGATTGCGCGAGCGAGACAGCCAACCAAATGTGAAATGCCTTTTAATGACCTAGAAAATTACCCAACTACATAATTGTACTTAGTATAGGTATTTATACACTTATAAAACCGTTTAATTAGGGTAAAGTCTGGTGGGCGTCTGGTCACGTGTTCCACCATGTGGCTTCCTCGACCATGGGCCTGCCGCCTGCCCTTCGCAATGGCAGCTCGGTAATTTTATCGACCGAGTTATTTTAGGATATATAAGTATCTACTATCTTGGGTGTTTGTTTGCCATTGTCAAAGTTCATTCGTTTATCAAATTCAAACAATCAACATCTTCCATGCTGAGAGAAAAGAAATAATAATTGGCCAAGTGCGAGTCGGGCCACGCGCAGTGTAGGGTTCCGTAGTTACGAATGCTAACTTTGAGTTCATGCCACTAAAATCGTCTAAAAACTAATTTTCTATTGAATTTGTATGAAATTTTCCTTTTCCGAATACATTTTATATGTTGATCGCCTATAACTTTTTAATTTGTAAACCCTACTTAGCTCTGATAGTTTTCGTTTAAATTTCGTTATATTTGCTATAACTGTGAATTTTTTCACGTGTCCATATATAACCGTTTAGCAGATAGAGGGGGGGGGGGAGGGGGGGGACACTTGACTCTAACAAAAATTTTCACTTTAAAACCAAATATTTCAGAAACGGATCCCTAAATCGAAAAACTATGTTTGCAAGCTCATAATATTTTTGAAAGACCTATTCAACGATACCCCACATGATTGGTTAGTCGACTAAATAAAATTGACTTTTGACTGTACTTTTATGGGAGCTACTATAGATTTATTAGTAAAAAAATTTTTAAGTCTATGGGAGCTACACGAAAAAATTTTTGTTCAATGTTTTACTTTACCACTTTTTCTGCATAATTAATATATATACCTATACCAAATTACAGCGTTTTAGTACTTATAGTCGCTGAGTAAAACCGTGGGCGGACAGACAGACAGACATGGCGAAACTACAAGGGTTCCTTGTTTACTACGGAACCCTAAAAACGTAGAATATAACAAAAAGTTAAAAATATGTTTTTTCTTCTATGGATATTTGTATCACTTTTTAATAGTAAATTTTTAACCGACTTCCAAAAAGAAGGATGTTGTCAATTCGTTGCAATTTTTTTATGTATGTTCACCGATTATTCGATTTGGAAAATTGTTTCTTAGCTTGAAAGGGTATACTTTCCAGGTGGTACCATAGAAATTTTATCAAATTCGGTTGTCTAGTTTAGGGGTGAAGACGGTTTTAAGTTTTGAAAAATTATTCGTTTGATTACCAGTTGGTTCTCTTGTCGCACAGATCGTAAAAGCCGATTGAGGGAATGGGCGAGAACCTGAATCATGTTAATAGGCGATGCGGCTAGATATCCGTCACTACTTTTAATTTCTTTTTTCTATTTTTTCTATCTTTAGGCCCGCCATCACGCTAGGCATGACCTTTGGGTCTTACGGCCCTAGGGCTCTGTCTACCGCGTTAGGGACAGAAGCGTGATAATGTCATGTATCTTTAAACATTTAACTGGTGTGTATAGAAATTAGGGCTTTGTATGCTGAGTTTTCGGGGTCCGAGATTCAATCGATCCATAGTTTAAGGGGCTACCTGAAGTTTCCGGGGTCCAGTGCTGCCCTCATTTGAAATAAATCATTTGATAGGAAACGGAGACATCATTTAAAATTTTGTCTTGACCAGGCACTAGATAACCCTTCAAACTATTTTATGAACTACTGTTTCAGGTTATAGTGAGAACGTGAAGCTTTTCTATGCAAAATTGCGAAAAACGGCCACTTTTGGCGTATGTGCGTCAAAAAGCTTTACGTTCTCACTTTAAACTGTAAACAGTAGTTCATAAAATAGTTTAAAGGGTTATCTAGTGCGTGGTCAAGACAAAATTTTAAATGATGTCTCCGTTTCCTATCAAATTATTTATTTCAAATGGGGGCACTGGACCCTAGAAAATTCAGGTATCCCCTTAATGCTCTATCGGTCCAACTGACAGTTTGAATACCTCAGTCGCGATTGACTATTTCGTCTCCGTCTTCTAGCAAGTGGAAATTCATAGTCTCTACCTACTCCCATGGGAAACAGTCTTCTATCGCTCTAGGCACGAAAAGCGATGAAAGAGATTTGGTATGACTGAATCGAATGGTAGACTCGTTTCTTCTTGATTTCTCATTGCCTTCGGTAACCTTGGATAACCATTAGCATACATATTATTTTTGGAGATGAAAAAGCGGGCAAGCTTAGCACAGGCTCTGAAGCAACACAGCTTAGGATGCAATCGGGGTATACGCTTAAGGGGCATCCATTAATTACGTGAGGTCATCAGTGGAAGAGGGGGTCAAACAAAGTCTCACCAAATCTCATCTGGGGGAGCGGAGGGATCTCGCCAAATATCACGTATTTTTTTTTTCAATGAATTATGTAAATATGTGAGAGGATCAGATCAAATTATTGTAAAACATGTTTCTAGACTGTAATATGGCAAAATGTGACACATTCTTTTTATATATTAAAATTCTGTGAGCAAGTGACAACGGTTTAGAGTGGCTAAATCAGAGCGGAGTTAAAGGAGCTGAAGATGTTGGTATCAGTAATCACCCTTGAAACCGTGCACAACTCTCCATGGACTGAATATTCTCCATTAATATTAGTAGTTCCTATTTAAGTGTCTATTGTAAAATTTTATTACCGTGATTTTAAATTACGATCTGAATAAGTAATTTCAAATACTAGTCTTTACTAGTCGAAATAATAATAATGAAACAAATGATGTCTTTATAAATGAATCCAACATATTTGCACTCAAAATAAATTTTTTGAAAGATCTCACGCAAAATTAGGGTATCGAGGAAAATCTTACAAAATCTCACCAGGGGGTAGGGGATTCGAAAAATCCTCAAAAACGCCTCGCGTAGTTAATGGACGCCCCCTGAGATGAAGAGAGATCCAAAAAGCCAGGCTCAGCCCTTCTGCATTGTCATTGACATAACGAGTAGGCCTCCTAACTTTAAACTATTATCCGCCCAAAACAATATGCCTCCTTCTCTTTAGTCACTGGCAACTTCTGATTTCCGCATGAAGCTAAAATGGTTACCTGTCAGGATCCGTCACAATATCCATATTCTCTCCCTCCTTTTCAACTCCCTTGCTAATCTTTCTTCCCCTGATTACCTTAACTGCAAATTTAACGAAATGTGGAAAGTCATTAGCGTTCAGTCGGCACTCGGCAGCCTCGTTCTTGAAATTCCATCCCATATGTCGCAGTCGTACTTCAAGCTAGGCTTTGGAACTCAATTCCTACTGATGTCAGAATAACACCATCGCTTGATTCATTCAAGGTTAGATTATCCAAATCTTCTCTGGTGGCGTCACACTTGAGCTAATAAAGTACTTAAGTATCTTTAATTGTATTTAGAAGTAATAAATGCGCATATGTAAGTTTATGAGTATAAAGTATATGTGTATGTAATGTAGTTATGTATTTATTATCTTTTAAAATATTTAGTACTAACTTACTTGCACCTTTTAATTGAGAAAATATCCTCTTAATCTATCACAGGTTGACTGGAAGAGATCCCTATAAGGGATAAGTCCGCCATTACATATTTGCTTCTTTGAATTGGTTGTACTTTACTTTGTTCTGGTACAGTTAAGTTATTACAAACAAACGAACAAACTTCTTTTCATGTCGATCACTGTCTGCTGAATTTAGGTGAACAAAGGTTTAAGATAAGTCCTAAATTTATTCAAACCAATCTCTGTTTATACCGATTATTGCCAAATGCTGCTACTTTAGCCACTACTACTCTGTATGGTTTATTTTTAACCTGATAACTAGCACGTGAACTCTATTGAGAACAACATCTTTAGACTATTTTTATCCTTGGTGCAATGATGAAATTGTATCAAATCGACCGGAATTTTATATCCTATTTTGTTATTCATACATCGATCGAATTTTCAAACTCTATTAAGGTTACTTAGTTAACAAGGAACACTTATAGTTTCGCCATGTTTGTCTGTCGGTCTATCCTTCCGTCGCGTCGTTCTTCTCAAAGACTATAAGTAGGTACTAGAAAGCTGTATTTTGGTATAGGTATATATAAATTAATCATGCTAACAAAGTTTTAAAATAAAATAATCAAAAAAATTATTTTCGGGTAGCTCTCATACATGTAAAGTGGGAGTCAAGTTTTTTTTTTATTTATTCATCATATTGGGTATCATTGAATATGGCTTTCAAAATTATCATGAGCTTTTAAAAACCATTTTCGATTTAGGGATCCGTTTCTGAAATCTGCAAATTATTGTTCGAGTCGCCGTTTAGTAGATAGAGGGGGGGGGGACTTTATTTACTAAACGGTTGTATATTGACACGTGAAAAAATTCACGGCAGTAGTATATATAATGAAGTTTAAAGGAAAACTATCAGGGGTATGTACAGTCTACAAATTTAGGAGTTAAGGTGAGCCAATCATAAAATGTACTCGGAAAATTCAGATCAGCCCCTTTTCCAGACATCCAGTGGATGTAGAGGAATGTGAGGAAAACGGTAGTGCAACTAACCAAGAAGGGAAAATAATATCTGAACTAAACACTAACTTAAACAAACCCTCGCATATCTATCATATATTTTACAATCCGCTTCTAACACTTCGTGTATTGGCTACAGCTTTTATAGGTAGCTAATTCATAAAATGATCTATCCAAATTTAGATCACTTTATAGTCCAATGTCTGATATACACTTCTTAGAACAAGCTGGATGGTCGCCAAACAATATAAATAATGGGATCATTCATTCAGCAGAGTATCATATGTTCACATAACAGTGACTGATCACTCAATTTGTATGAGAACCTTTTTTTTATAAGGACAATGATTTTTTTTTCTTATATCGATGTACATTTATTGGGAAAAGTTGTTCAAAATAATGAACTGAATCACCCCTTAAGAAATTGGTATTTCTATTCATTTATTCGAAAATAAAATTGCAATTGTGTCTAATATTTTTACCTGAGAAAAACATTATAAATAAAAAAAGTAAAAACTAATAATACTATGTTATAATAACAAATGTCAAAGGGAAAGCAATCTATTTCGTGTATTACTAATTCTATTCATTAAAATTAAATTAAAATATATCTATACAAATTTCATATTAATTGACAAAAATTTGATAAAAAGGACATAGTATATAGCCTGCTGTTATTCGTGGCGTTGCTATTTGAAAATCCCACAAAAATACCATTCACATTTTTCCGGGATAAACGTATACTATATGTGTTCATCTAGGTAATAATAAGTGTTTATTTACCTACGTGACTAAATACATTTTGCGTAATTGAGTATCAAACATTTAAACATCTGAACGTATTTTTGCCAGTTTATATTTTTGACTCCCGACGAAAAGAGGGGTGGGGTTATAAGTTTCTCGCTGTCTGTTTGTCCGTAGCGTTCGTACAGATGGACTGATTTCGATGCGGTTTTTTACTTAAAAGGAAGTTTCTCTGCAGTAGTTAGATATGTGTGATAATAATAGTAAAATTAAAAAAAATATATACCCCCGACACAAGAAATAAAATCTAAAAAATTAAAAAAATAAATTGTATATTAAAGAATGATTGAATTGAAGTAACACGGTACCAAATTTTCGAATCGATCGGACATAAGGAAGTTAGTCAGATCCCCTAATCAACTAGAAAAGAGCTGATGATCTTCAAATGGCTAAACATATTTTCATGAAACATGGCTAAGAGCACACAAAAATTAAACGAAAATCGGTTCATCTGTTTGGGAGCTACGATACTACAGACAGACACGTTAAACTTAAAACACCCCTCTCTTTTTGCGTCGCGGGTTAAAATCAGTTCGGTTTTAAGGCGATTCACACAGTGGCCCGCACTTCGCTGCGTAGCGCGGGGCCGGATTGTATGCAAGTTTCTCAAGAACACGCATAGTACAACACACTGAAACCGCGTCTACGCGCGAGATTTTTGTTCGGTGGCCCCGCGCTACGCGCGTGGATGCAGGGCAGTGTGCCAGTCGCCTAAGGCTTGAAAGTCGGGGTTTTTAATTTACCTGGGAATTAATAGATGGCGGCAGTTGAATATATAGCTCCGCCAATTATCACTAGATGGCGTCGTCGGGTATTTTTTAAATTGCCTGGCAAATAAACTTGCATATCATACACCAGTCTAATTTTACTTACTGGATGTTGACTTCGATTTGTTTACCATTCCTTAAGAGGGTTGGCTGGTCGTACAATAGCCAATTGTGTTATTTCTTCTACACTTTACACATCTTCGGCATCGTGGGGTGATCATTGACATGCATATTATATTTGGAGAAGAAAAAGCGGGAAAGTGCACCCCGGGCCCCGAAGCAGCATAGTTGAGGATGCAACCGCACGCGCTAAGATGAAGAAGTCGAATCCGTTGAGTCCGATTTGTTTTCGTTTCGAAATACAATTTAGGGGTTGCCATGGTAACCTACAAATATGTTTATGAAACTCATCTAAACTTGCGAGTTCGGATTTTGCGGCTTCCAGTGTTAGCCACTTACACACGCGAGAATCAAAATTAAGCGAACTACCTAGGTACTATTGAATAACAGACATCGACCGTAGTAGATTAGTGTTGCCGAAGAATCGATTGTTTTACAATCGATAGTTTCAGTCATGACAAACTTTCGATGCATTAAATGATCTAAGGATAGGCCTTTCGATAGTATCGATAGCTGTTTTAAATCAATACTATTGATAACCAACACTGCTATCGATCTTAACGACGAACAAACCATCGATACTATCAATGGTATTGCTTTTCATAAACAAATCGACATTAGTTTAATAAATAAACGTTTTTTATTATGAAAAGCGATATTGTCGATTCTATCGATAATATCAATAGTTTCGACGTCAGGATCGATACTCGATAGTATCGGTTTTATTTAAAATACCGATAGGCTATCGATAGTTGACTATCAAGCTGCAACACTGGTATAGATGTCACCTATCATTGCCGACTATCTCATTACCCACGTGTCAGTCGACGTGAGGGCGAAAACGTGACATTCAATCACTGTTGTGGTATTTTATGATCCGTTTTATACGTTTTCCACCTGATCGGGTTCATAGTTCATAGATAAACGTCTGGTAAGATGAAGAATGTGGCAAGCTATCACTATTTTATTATATTTTTTCACCTTCTCGCCTAACAAGTTCCGTGTTGCTCTATGACCGACACTAAAAGTGGCAAATCTTTGAGCATGTCTGCTTAGAGCCGCAAGGCAAAATGTTGTCTAACCCAGGGGACGCATTTTTTAAAATCACTTGTCATATTATGAATTGTTTTCGCGAGCGTTTCCAATCAGAAGTGCGGAGTCACCTAAACGTATTTTTGTATGGGAAAACCATTCGTTTAGGTGACTCCGCGTTTCAGAAATCGCACTTCTGGCGCATTTTTGAAATGATCGTATGCGAAGATGTGCAACGAGTGGTTCGACCACTCGAAATTTTGACAATTATGGCGTAGATGTCAAGTAGTCAAAGAAACCTTTCATGGAGAATCCGTTCCGATTCATGCTGCTTTTTTATTCATGGTGAAATTCTTAGAAAACCATTGACATAATTCCGATGTTTTCTGCGTAAAACAATTTTGTTTTTAGCCGACACAATGGTTTCAAAAATACGGTCAAGAGGTTTTTTACGCAAGCGGTGAGTTGGAAAACTATACGTTTTGTGTTGCGGTGAGTCCTTAAATAAAAAATAGCACTCCTGAAGTGCCATTTCTGAAACGCGGAGTCACCTAAACGAATTATTTTTTAATATGGAAAAACCATTCGATTAGGTGACTCCGCGTTTCAGAAATGGCACTTCTGTTCGTTGTCATCGTCATTTGCCAGAGTGAGAGAGAGCGCAGAATGCTATAGCATTCTCTCGCACACTGCTTTTTCTTGCTTTGGCAAATGACGGTTCTGAGCGACAGAAAAAGATAACAGCATAGAAAAGTGCTGCTTCGTGCTGACAAATGAGATCATAAAGATTTGATAGTATATGTATGTATGTAGGATGAAGTAGAAGACATTGACTTTATATTGCCCGTTAGGGTAGGTACTTGCCCCTGAAAATGGCTATTAGGCGCACTATATCAATTAGAAGTTATGTAGCTTGAATAGCTTAAGCTATATAGGGATAGGACTGTCTCCGTAATCCAGTGGTCAAAGCGTTTGCCTTGTGTTCCTGAGGTCATGGGTTCGAATCCTACTGGGTAGCATACTTTGTGAAAAGTTTTTACCAGTCTGGTTAGGATATTGCAGGCTGGAATCACCTAATTATCCAAAAAGAAAAAATATTCCATGTTTCGGAAAGTACGTATAAAATGTGGGTCCCAAACGCCATCTATCGTTTGCTCAAACCTATCCAAGGATTGGTTCTGGTCTGCCCTTTGGGTTGCGGAGGTCAGACGGCAGTCGCCGTCCGCCGTAACAAAAAACCTTGACCCTCGTCAAATCACCTTGGCTAAGGTAGCGGACCCCGGGCTCTGAAGCGTTACCCCTGAGAATGCAACCGGGAATGCGCTCGAATGATGATGATGAGGGATAGGGTTCAATGACACAGACAAAAGGAGGCTTATGTCTAGCAGTGGATCGTTGATGACAATGTAGCTTGAAAAAAATCTGAGACAAATGGGGGCCACTTGTGTCAAAGAAAGCTCAAAAGTTATCGTGTTTACGCACTAGTCGGACCAGATTTCATTTCTTATCAAATGCTCAACAAATTCTTATCAGCAGTAAGTTCTTTGTACTGTCAGTGGAACAGTTTAGGAAGCATTACCTTCTAGCTATAATTTTTCATAACTAAAAACCGACTTCGGCGCCAAATTACACAACCGATTTTGATAAAAATCAAAAGTCAAAGTCAAATTTTTTTATTCAATGTAGAATAAATTTATCTCTTATTGAAGGTAATTTTTTTTAAATATTATTTAAGTGCAAAAGTTAAAAACTACTAGCGTTTCGGAACGACCACTGCTGGGAAGATTACGCCGAAAGATACCCAGTTCAGTATTGGTCCCTACCCAGCCTGATGGGCTATGTTTCAGTTACAATACAGATTTACGCTTAAGATAATTCCTGTGGGACCTCTTGACAAGTAATAAATAATATACAACGTGTAACGGAAAAGGGGTATCAACCCGAAAGGGAGTAAACATACTAATCAATGTGAACAACTTTTACTATGGGACTATCCCTGAAATCGTAAAATAAAATCTTCATCTCCTTACAAAATTAAATACCTACCGTGCCAAAAATATTTTTAAAGCATATTCAACATTTCTTTGTCACTTTTTTGCTCGTCGTGTGTGCTGCCATCTCTTTGTGACTACCGGCAACTCTAGTTTTGCCTACTTTTGGGACCTCCAATCGTTTCTAAGGCGTTGGGTATCTGTTACGTTACGTTGTTTATCTTTGCTAGCATAGAGGAAGGATTGTTTGGTCTACAGCTCACAAAGCCACTATAGTAATACCTAGATAGATACTTACGTTGACACATCCACCAGTAAACAGATATGACCACATGGCCTTAGATTATGTAATAGGTGTTTACTATGGATTACATTGTTCTACTCGTATTACGACCATAATCGCTCTATAGTTATATAGAGAGGTTACATAGATACTTCACTATTTAGGCACCTCGCGCACTAGATGGCCTACATCACGATAAATCGTGGCCGATGACCGCATCCTTGATTAGCAGAAGCTAAAGTTGGGCTGCGATCAAGTTTACGGCCACTATAAAAACTAAACGAAGGGTGGCGACCCGGTACGCGGACTGCGGCCAATTATTTTCCCTTTCTTAACGAACCTCTCTAAAGTAAATAAGTACGCTAATAGTATTACAACCTAGCCTAAACTTAGTCTTATAAGTAACTAGCTTTTACCCGCGGCTTCGCTCGGGTAGGGGTGTAATTTATCAAAATCCTTTCTTAGGGGATGCCTACGTCATAGTAGCTTTATGCATGCAAAGTCTTAGCCCGATCGGTTTAAAATTGACAAAGTTTCATGCAAACTTTCATCCCCTGTTTTATCCCCTTGGAATTTCAAAATCCTTTCTTAGCGGATGCCTATGTCATAACATCTACCTGCATGTCAAATTTCAGCCCGATCCGTCCAGTGGTTTGGGCTGTGCGTTGATAGATCACTATGTCAGTCAGTCAGTCACCTTTGAGTTATATATATTTAGATTTAACATTGACCTAGTTTTATAGATTATTGACTAAGGATGTGTCCATTGGCATTTTTCTTTCTGTCTCTATTAAGGGGAAGGCACTTGGTTCTTGTGTCTCTGCTGGCACATCACTGCACTATAATATCAATGTTTTTTTTAAACTACACTAGATCAAAAGGTTAAGTTCTTTTAAGGGTACGCTAGTCAGGTGTTTCGCCATACAAATTCTGTAGGGTGATGACTCCGTTGTTCGGTATCGTCTGTTTAAAGATTTTAATTCTATCGATTTGTCTTGTCGTTATCTATCCTTGTATGGAATCATAATTGTAAAATGATAAGTTATGAGTCTCAAAACATTCCGTTACAACACGTAATTTTAACGCAACTTTGGGCACAATTATATACCGGAAGGAGTATAAAATCTCTAAAACAAAATTAGTACAAGCATAGTTTGGTTATTAAAAATTTTTAAAACTTTACTTTTATTAAAACATTCAGCTGTTTTAGAATGCGTTAGAACAGGTCACTCAGTTCAAATACCTGGGGCACTGGCTTGACGAATCACTCAAAGATGACTTGGATATAGAAAGGGAGCGTAGGGCGCTGTCGGTCCGAAGTAATATGTTGGCTCGAAGGTTCGCAAAGTGTGCAGAATCTGTTAAGATCACGTTATTTAAGACATATTGCACGTCATTTTACACATGCGCCCTTTGGGATAATTATACGAAAAAGGCATACAGCGCCCTACGAGTCCAATATAATAATGGACTTAGAGCATTGATGCACTTGCCGAGACACTGCAGTGCGTCCGAAATGTTTGTAAATGAGGCGTATGGATGGCTTTCAAGCTATCATGCGAAAGCGCGCGGCCTCAATGGTGCGCCGAATAAGAGATGGCTGTAACAACAGTTTACTGGCCACTGTTTCATTATGTCAGGATAGCCATATGATGAAACAGTGGACCAGGCTTATGATATAAATCTCTTTTCAATCTTTTGTGTAATTGTTACTAACAGTAGTTATAAGTTGTATACTAACAAAATATGGAATTTAATTCTGAAATAAGTGATTATTATTATTATTATTATTTAGCACAAGAACACTTCTCCCAAACGCATACTCGTGAATTTTTAGACGTGTAATGTAAAGTTTTTGTGCGATAAGTCGGATATGACACACTAGACTGTAGTTCCGATGTGCGTATTAATCGGTGTAAATAGTGCCGCACTATACATAACCGAGTCTATCCCTTTCTCAGCAAAATAGCACGCAAATTAGCCACATGCGCCGACGAGTTCGAGTTCCAAACTAGCTCATCCTTAAGGCGGCAAATGCGCTTCCATCATATGGTTTCTTTAGTTTGTTCGTTGCGGCCACTGGTCGTGAACTTGACCGTCCGTTTGGTGTGCAATGTGCCTTATAATTTTGTAGATACTCGGAATATTTAATGTGTAAAAAAATAAATAAATTGAAATTGAAATCTTGCGTCGTCTCAGCGACGTCCCAAGTCGCCTCTTTTGATCTAAGATTGGTCAACGAGATGAGGAAATGGGCCATTCAGGCAGGAAATGTCAATCGGCTATCTATTGCAGGCATGGGCGTACCCAGAATTTTGTAAAGGGTGGGGCAAATAAAAGTATAAACTTGATAAGTACTATAAAACTAAATTTTTTTTTACTGTAACTTTTCATTTACTTTCACTACCTACACTATTTCAATAAAAACTTACGGGGGGTTTTGGCTCAATGTAGCTAAAATTTCCTTTCAAATTTATATTGTGCTTCCAGAACCCTCTTCTCTGTACACACTTACGTAGAGGCCAACAAACCGTTGTATTTCTTTTCTGAAACATTGGTCGAAGAAAATTGATTTCGAGCACTAGTAGTGCCGATCAAACATTGGTCGGACAATATTGATGTCGAGCAAAAGTAGTACCGATCAAATGTTATTTCGGTCAAAGGTCTGCCGGGCAACAGTTTGTCGCACAACTGAGGTACTTTCATTGAAAGAAAAGGAAAGTTACCAAATGAATATTTAATAGTGTTACTAATATATTATAAAGTTTATAATATAAACCCTTAAAATTATGTTATTAGCTTCGAGTCAGGGTGGGGCAACTGCTTTTCCCCGCTGTGGGTACGTAATTCAAACGGCGCGACGTCATTATTAGCTGGTAAGGTTATCTGAGACTTGGAAACAGGAAGAATCCAACATATTCCATATTTCATTAATTGGGTTTGTTTGTTTTAACTCTTTATTGCACATTTAAAAATAAAAAGTTACAAAACATATGCTTTAGAAATAAAATGTACAACGGCGGGCTTATCCCATTGAGGAATTTCTTCCAGTCAACCAAGCATCTGAAAGAACAAGAAGAAAGCAATTGAATTGGGTTGTATTTATCAATACATATTACATGTGAAGTACAAGAACCCACCCTGCTAGTACAAAATGAAATTATTGAAACCTGTGCTGATGTTCTTCGTGAAACCAATACTGATGAAGCAAAATAAGCGGCATACTTTTCAATCTTGGCTAACGAGACAGCGGATATAAGCGGGACTGAACAGCTTTCAATGGGCATAAGATACGTCAAGTTTGACCAAATGAAACACAGTTACGTAATACTTGAAGAATTTTTGGGGTACAGACCTCTTCAAAAATTTGATGCTGCATCGATTTCTGAAGTTATTATATCTTTTCTGACATCATGTGGTTTAGATCTCAACAAAATGTTTGGGCAAGGGTATGATGGTTGTTCCACAATGGCTGGACATGTTGGTGGAGTTCAGAAAATAATTAATGACAAATATCCCAAAGCAAAGTATTTCCACTGTGCTAGTCACATATTAAATCTTGTTGTCAATGATTTAAATAATTTGAGTAAAATAAGAAATACTGCTGGAACTTTAAGGAAACTATAACTTTTTTTAGAGAGAGGATTTTACGGCGAAAAAAAATCCAAATATTCCCTTGTTTTGCGAAACCAGATGGTCTGCAAAGTACAAAAGTATTCGAATTTTCGCTCAAAATTTCACCAAAATTGTAGAAGCATTACAAGACCTCTCAGAAGATCAAGCCACTAATTCTAAGACAAAGGTTAGAGCTTACCAACTGCGCACTGCTTTGACCACCACAAATTTTATTGTGGCATTGCATATTATTGCTACTTACTCGGCAAAGCTTGAGCCTGTCTGCAATCAGCTTCAACAAGTGGATTTAGACATTAATTCAGTGAATGACTACATTTGCAAACTCAGAGATTAAATGCCAACGAGTTAAATGAAACGACAGGCTCATCGATCCAACCACCCATCCGAAAACGTTGAAGAATTTTACAGAAGAGCTTTATACATCCCTTACCTTGATTCGATCATTTCTTCTTTAAAAGACAGATTTTCGGAAACACATAAAAATAATTTTCTCTGTTACAACTACACCCAAAAGTAATAAAAGGCCTCAGTAAAGAAAAATTTCTTAGAGCTGCAAAAGACATAGAAAATTTGTATGGCGATCTTTTACCTAATTTTATTCCAGCAATCACAACTTGGTTTAAAATGTGGAAATATCCACAGCCAGCGGCAAATAATATCAGTGGAGTTGATCGTTATGAAAAACATCTTATAGACTACATCGACGAGCCAAAAGATTTCCTTCCTTCGGTAGCAGAAGCGATCAAGATTGGCCTTAGTCTACCCGTCACAACGTGCACAGTAGAAAGATCTTTTAGCACACTGAGAAGAGTTAAAACTTGGAATAGGTCCACAACAGGTGACGAGCGACTGTCTGGCTTATGCTTGTTAAGTGTCCACCGAGGCAAGATAACCAAGGACAATAAAGATACCTTTATAGAAAACGTCATTAATAAGTTCGGTCAAAAACCCCGCCGGCTGCAGCTGTCTACTAAATAATTTCCAACAGACGGCTTTTTATTTCAATAATTCCTCGAGATTCCCAAGGGGTGCAAGGGGTGCCAGGGGGTGCAAGCGAACCCCCTGGCACCCCCTGCCGGCGCCCATGGTTGACACAGAGCCGAATTAATATAAGTATAAGCAGATACCGTTCTGTATGTAACAGAACGGAGTCTCCTAAGGTCCCGCTCAATATGTGTCCCCGTTCCCCATCCCCGCACCTCTGCCCCGCTCGCGCCGTGTGAAGGGTGTTGAGCGGACACACGAATCGTGCGAAGAAGAGGAACGGGGACGCATATTGAGCTAGGAGATTCAGTTTTGTATGTCTATATTAGGTGAAAAGAAAAATCAGGCTTGAAAATGGACATGAGACAAATCTTTCTGAATAATATGGGCCAATATTTATTAAACACACAAAAATATATACAAACTCTGAGTATAAACATTACAGAACTATAAGAAGAAAGAAAAAGAACTTAATTAAAACTAAACAAACTAAAAAACCTAAATTAAAACTAACTAAATAAAATAATAATAATTAGCTTATAATAACTTATTAAATTATATGAAAAATTGAGGCCAAATCGTTGCCGTCACAGGGCAAGGGACTGGCGGAATTTCCGCTTTGAAAATTCGTTTTTTTCTGAATATTATTTTTTCGGCGTCGGATGTAGGAGAAATATCAATATAAAATTCTTTAGGACCTGATATATTTATCTTGGTAAGAGAACAGATATTGAGATAGAGAAATGTCGGTCAAAGATTACATATTTTGGCCTACAGGAAACGTCACTCGAAATTAAATCGTCTGCCTCAAGTCTGATCGATTAAGGGTCAGGAACTCAGGACCTTGAGGCTTATTCGGTCTGAAGAACAGAAGCAGCTGGTACATTCTTTCTACGTTTTGTTCTGTTTTCGTGGTCTAGCATAGCACAAAACTTTATCTGTCACGTCTTTATTTCGAATAGGGCAGATAGAGCTCATATTTGGGGTTTGCAGCTCTAAGTAGACAGAGCTCTTAACCCCAAGACCCACCTTGGATAAATATCTTTGCACTATAATTTTTCTGTTTTCCTACCTCTCTTCTGTGTTTTCTCTTCCAGTCAACCTGACTGGAAGAGAATGCATTAGCATTAAGGTTGAACTAGTGGACCACTGTTTCCTCTACTGTTTGACATTGTACATTCAAAGTTTGACATGATATCGTTTTGTCTAATTATAAATTTTGTCTATACGGATACAGAATAGTAAAATAAAAATCCATTGAAAAGTTATAAGCCATCAAATATTCGTATAATTTTTTCTTTTGCTTATTTTTACGCAACTTTTGCGGAATTAAGTAATAAAAGAAGTATAAAATCTCCAAAACAAAATCCTTACCGACATAGCTTAACTATCGAAGATTTTAATTAACTTATTTGTAATTGATTAATGCAGTAATTTTTGCATAAAACCCCCTTTCCCAAAGGACTTTACGTATATTTTTACGCGCTCGGTTTACCGTGAATTATCGTGCATTTCACAGAACTGCTTCGCCCACTCACAATGTTAGGAGAGACAGCATGCTTTTAGGCCGCGCCCGCCTTTGAGTTCGAACCCGCGACTAGTTTTTGTACCATTGTGGTCAATAAAGGTTTTAATAAATAAAAACATTTAAAAGAAAACAAATATATTACGCGAGTCACAATCTGAGGGCAAAGTTAACATAGTTTGGCCTCACATTCTAAATCTTTGTAATCCTTACAGGAAACGTCAATCCACAATGAATTACAGCTGCTGTCTGCCTTACGTCTACTCTGTCCTTTATCGAGCTAAAGGGTCAAGGCCTTAGGGGTTACCTTTCTGTGATAAAAGAGAAGCAAAAACGTAAATGTACCAGTATTCTAAGTTTTTTTTTTCCGGGCCAGCAAAGCACAAAAGTTTACTATCATCTATCATCACGTTTTTATCCATAATGGAACAGTTTGGGTTTTGCGGCTCCAACCAGGCAGAACCCAGGACCCCAAGACTCAAAGGGCCACTTAGGACCAAACTTTGCACTAATATTTAGAGAGAGGCACAATCTTAGACCAAAGTTAACATAGTTTGGCCTACAGGAAATGTCAATCGACAATGAATTACAGTTGCTGTCTGCCTCACGTCTGCTAGATAAAGGGTCAGGGCCTCTGGACTCTGGGGTTATCTCAGGATGTTTGTAATGACATTCCTTGCAAAAGATTGAGCAAATCATGTTACTAATTGGCACTTTATCACTTTATGGCGGGTCTCGTCTCTAGTTTAAGATTAAACCACATTGTAAGCCTATGTAAGAAATATGGTTGTGAATATTTTTTATAGCTCAAGCCATCACGTGTCGTACTGCCCGATAAAGGTTCCTTCTACTTTTCTCATTCCATTCGATTCAGTATGTTTTCTTCTACTTTTTCCTCATCTTATCCCATCCTACGTTGGGTCAGGACGCCATGTGAAACTTTTTCATTTTCCTCGTTTCTTTTTTCATGCATTTGTTACATTTCTCATAATAAAAAGGCACAAAAAATAGCGCTTCTTTTTTTGTGTTATCTATATTCTTTTACTTGACTTTTATGATAAGGCAGGAGATCTCGTGGAGAAATATCGTATTCTACTCTGCCGTCAGCACACGGCCATGCAGCCGTGACAAGAAACAACGCAACTTACTTGAAGTTTTCATTATTAGGACAAGTAAAGTTGCTGTTGCATTGTTTACTATACAACTGATCTAGTACATCTATTTTGTATCAACAAAGAACACAATAGGTGATAAATAATGAGTACTAACATTACGTCAATTATAATTAGATGACATCCATGCTGTAAGTGTTATTTAGTGGTTAGATTTAGTATTGATAGTTTATCGGCAAGTGTTACTTGTGCAGTGAAATAGTTTAAACTTATCTATTCAACGAATTTTTTGCTCTAGAATACCTGCAGTAACTGATGCTTGGTTGAAGAATTTAGTACCTACACAAAACATGAATATAGTTTTTAAAACGTCTAAGTTTTAAAATTTTACATATCAGAAGTTTAAATTAAATACTTTCGAAAAATTTAAATATTTTTACCTACCTATATTTTTTATCCAGTCATTAAAAACCACAAAGATACAGAGCATATATCTAGGTTCCAGTTGTGATAGCATGGCCCTGTAAAAATCGTACGAAGCAGTGACGTAATACCAAATACCATATCTTCGTCCACAGCCTTCGTCATTACTCATTAGTTAGTGAAAAAAAAGAAAAATATAGTGAGAAATATTTGTTTGTTAATCTAACTAATACCTATTGAGTAATAAAAGAAAATAATTTTTCAGTCAGAATTAGGATTGATATAACAAGAAACCAAGAAATAAAAGTGACTTATATCCATAAACACTTAACAAAATTCTATAAGAAACAATTATAGTTCTGTTCCAGCCGAAAAAAACAAAGAAATTTTGTCCAGAGCCCCGCAGAGCTTGAAAATAATTGGATTCAATGGTTGCGTGCAAGGTATGTCTTTCGCTTTCCATCTCTTTTTGTCAGGTATCTTTGCTTGGAAAACTTTGATTCTTCTTTAATTTCTTGCTATATTAAAAATCTACGTAATATTTCACCTTCTCGCCCAGTGTCAGTCAAAGTGGCCTTTCGTTTACTTGTATCCGTTAAGGCAGTACGAAGTGTCGGTGGATTAAACGCTGTGCTATCTCGTAATAATAAGTAGTAGTTGATAGCAAACAATTTACTTAAATAAACTATTCTGATAGTCTTAGGTACTTATTATGGGTGGAGCACAGAGTAAATGTTTATTAAGCTATTCCCTGCACACCATGAGGTCATCTATATAGCAAAATGACCCACCATATCTAGTTACGGGCGTCGCGTCATCAACATCTTCCTCGCCTTTTTATATTCGGGTGTTCTGAAAAATATCACTGTATTAGCCAGATGTAGTGTCCCACTGCTGGGAAAAGGCCTCCCCCTCTTCTCTCCATCTATCTCTATCCCGAGAAATCAATACGGTACTTTATTCTATTTCAATACTTTCTGTGACTGAAATGATGATGATTCTAAGTTTATAATAAAAACAATAAAATCCTCGGTCACACCCTTGTTATTGAGGCACAAAAAATATTCAAGCAACCATGTAAATAGTCAGTTATGGCCATAGCCAAGCCAAAATATTTTAGGACAGCAGATCCCACTTATACAATGTGTATTTTTTATACTTGATCAAACGAAATGTGCGGATATAAGACGAAATATTATCGGTAAAAAAACCGGAAAAATAAAATCGTTATAAACACTTAATTTTAAAAAAATTAAATGTGTTTCGGTTTTCATTTTTTTTCTCTCCTTAAGTTATACGGTGTATTTTCTTCTAAGTGGTCTTATTTCAAAGTTACAAAGTTTAAGAAGCTAAGAAAGTAAAAAATAACTAACAATGCCAAACAGGAAATTGAATTAAAAATAATTAATTAAAAAATTAAAGTGTCTGAATTTTTGTAAATAAATTACATAACGATTTTATTTCTTACTTTTTATCAATAAAATATTTCGTCTAATATCTGCACATTTCGTTTGATCGTATAAAAAATACACATTGTATAGGCAATCGATCTGGTTCTTTGGTTCTAAGCGGGATTTAGTTGGATTTGGGGAGAACTGGGAGGTATTTGTACCGACTCAAATAAAAACTAATAAACTTTACCCTTTTATAGTAAACACACAGTTTGAAATTAATATTCAACGCATTAAACAAATAAATCGTCCCGCAACCGTATCGATTCTTATAGTCGAAGGTACGTGATCTGAATCCAGAATTCCAGATGCCTCTCGCCTACCAGCGAGGTATTTAAAACATAAATAACATTTAGTTAGCCCCAGCGAGCAGCGGATCGCAATATTTTGATAGTCAAAGGTAGATTGATCGCATAAAAATCAACTGAATAATTTCCTTAGAATAAAACTCGGTTTATATTAATGTAAATCGATGGTATTACGAAGGTACTCCCAACTTCCATATCCATTACGTCAGCAACTCGTAACATCTGTAGTCACGGCATGAACCTATTCCTTGTTCTGCTATAAACTGAAAACACATGGCCATCGATGTACTCATAGTGATAAATCGTTACTAAATGATGACATCTGGTTTAATGGGAATGTTTCACTGTACAATGGGGCATACAGATCACAGAGCATTTAGGGTTTTGCGGCTAAAGTAAATAAATATATAGGGACAAATTACACAGATTAAGCTAGCCCCAAAGTAAGTTCGAGACTTGTGTAATGGGATACTAACTAAATGCTACTATATATATAGAAATTATACTGCGGTCCGGAACACTCATCACTTGACTTATTTTTCACCCCCGACATAAAGAGTGGTGTTATAAGTTTGACGCTAAATTCTGTCTGCCTGTGGCATCTTAGCTCTCTAACAGATTCTTATTCGGTTTTTTACTTAAAAGCAAGTTCCGTTGAGGTGGTTCTAAGCTATGTTTGATGAGAATCGGTTAAGCCGTTTGAAAGTTATTGGGATTTAACGTTTGAAAGTCGGGTTTTTTAAATTTGCCTAACATATAATAGATGTCTACGTGTGTCAATTGGCCTTTGTATTTCCACATTCTTATCATTAGATGGCGTTCTTTAAGTAGGTTTTTTTTAATTTGCGTGGAATATAAACTTGTACTTTATTCCATAATATTTTGCCAAGCGATTAGGCAGGCACTGACTGTGCGTTTGTGAGGCACGTAATTGATCTCTACCACAGTCCTTTAGGCGCACCTTGCATTTCGGATCTCGAGTTTGTATTCATGTTTGGTCATTTTCAACTACTTACCACTATTAGTCTGGAACGTGGTCCCTTATTATGGGTCCCATACGAAGGCTCAAGGTCGCCGAGCGCGCTATGGAGAGGTCTATGTTCGGTGTTTCTCTACGTGATCGAATCAGAAATAAGGAAATTCATAGGACAACTAAAGTCACTGACATAGCCCAGCGGATTAGCTTGTTGAAGTGGCAGTGGGCGGGACATATAGCGCAAAGAACCAATGACCGATGGGGCAAAAAGTTTCTCGAAAAGCGACTGCGTACTGGCAAGCGAAGCGTAGGACACCCACCCACAAGATGGTCAGACGACCTCATCAAGGCCGCTGGAAAGCGCTGGATGCAGGCCGCTCTTGATCGGTCATTTTGGGAATCCTTGGGAGAGGCCTATCCAGCCCAGCAGTGGACGTTTTGCGACTGAAAAGATGATGATAATGATGACCACTATTAGCATGAATTGAAAGGGTGACTAACGTCGAGAGTCAGCTACTAGCCGACATGTTTGCGAATGTGGCTAGAGGACGCACGTACACGAAGACATCTCAAGACACACTGATGTTATCGGGGTCTCGAGGCTACTGAAGCGAGGTGAATGAAGCGACTTACCACTAATTTAAAATATGACAGTAAACTTGTTCAAAATCAACTGAATAAGTTCCTTAGAATAAAACTCGGTTTATATTAATGTAAATCGATGGTATTACGAAGGTACTCCCAACTTCCATATCCATTACGTCAGCAACTCGTAACATCTGTAGTCACGGCATGAATCTATTCCTTGTTCTGCTATAAACTGAAAACACATATCCATCGATGTACTCATAGTGATAAATCGTTACTAAATGATAACATCTGGTTTAATGGGAATGTGTCACTGTACCTTGGGGCATACAGATCACAGAGCATTTTGGGTTTTGCGGCTCCAAGCTGAAGGGCCTGCACTATATAAGTAAATAAATATATAGGGACAAATTACACAGATTGAGCTAGCCCCAAAGTAAGTTCAAGTCTTGTGTTATGGGATACTAACACAACGATACTATATTTTTATAACAGATACATATTTATATAAACATCCAAGACCCAGGTCAATCCGAAAAATATAATTTTCATGTTGACCCGGGGGATCGAATCCGGGACCTCCGGTGTGATTGCGTGGCATGATGACCATAAGGCGACAGAGGTCTCTATCTCCTTACTACTGTCACGCTACAAGTGGCCTTTGGGACTTTCGACCTTGAGCTCTGTCTCCTCGGAGCTGTAACAACCAGAATGCTATATATGTACAATACGACACAAATAAGTTGAACAAATATGGCGGACTTCAAAGCATTTTTGTACAAATTCTCGGCACAAATGGCGGTTAGCGGCGCAGGTACAAATAATGCGCCGACGACCGCCATTTTGGTTTAACCTACGTGCCGGGAATTAGTACAAAAGTGCTTTGAAGTCCGCCATTTTTGTTCAACTTATTTGTGTTGTACAGTGGGCCTATGAGATGCCTAGGCCGGCCCTCTGCCTAAAAAAAATATGAAAAAGTAAATTCAGAAAGATCTTAATGAAGTCTTATACATTTTCGTGTTGATATTATTAAGAAAATTCAAGATATATGTAGGTAGAGGGTCGGCCCAGGTATCTCGTTGGCCCAGTACAATCCAAAAATTGTTGTTGGTAAAATTGAATTAAGTTCGGCTTAGAAAAGCAATTTGTTTTGACCCAATAACCATAAAATGGCGTTACATTCCACTGGCTATTTCCTGGGATTTAATGTTATTGCTATTGGATAGCTTTAGAAACAGATATTTCTTGGCAGGCGGGTGTCAAGTCGAATTGAGTACTTACCTACTTAATAAAATGAACAGCTTTAATACAGTAATAAACCCGGTTTACATATTTACAAGTGACAAGTGCGAGTGACAAATTGCAAGTGAAATGTGCGTGGCAAGTGGCAAGCGAATCGTTAGGACACCCACCCACAAGGTGGGCAGACGACCTTACCAAGATCGCTGGAAAGTGCTGGATGCAGGCCGCTCTAGATCGGTCATTTTGGAAATCCTTGGGAGAGATCCTATGTCCAGCAGTGGACGTTATGCGGCTGAAATGATGATGATGATGATGAAGTGCATGTGATCAGGCACTG
This sequence comes from Acrobasis suavella, assembly GCA_943193695.1. NCBI lineage: Eukaryota > Metazoa > Arthropoda > Insecta > Lepidoptera > Pyralidae > Acrobasis > Acrobasis suavella. Next base: position 8,575,741 of record OW971952.1, on the reverse strand, counting down.
ACAAGAGCGAGTGACAAGTGAATAGAACCCTGTACTATTTTTTAAAAAGTAGCTCCCTCCGCGCTTTCGCGCATTCCCCTCTCAGCTTTCCTCTCACTTGCCTACCTCCGCTGTAGCCAGCACGTCACGCATGCATGACATATAGGCGTGTAATGAGCTTCATGCATATCATATCACTTGTCAGTGATGTGTGAACACCTACTTGTCACTTGTCGGTGTTTACATGCCACTTGTCACTTGTCAATAAGTAAATCAGGCTTAACACTCTGGCGCACGGCAAATGGGTGTCCGGACTTGAATACGATCACACAATTTAGTATTGTGGATGTCGTAAGAGGCGACTAACATCTCGTTTTACAAGCACATAATTACTGAAGTACCTACAACAACTGCATTCCCTAGGAGTGTTGACGTCGGGCGACGGCCGGTTGTAAAACTTTCACACAAATGCATTTCCAAAGAGGGTTGACGTCAGCAAAACTAGCCAAAACAATGAATGAATGAACGAAAAAAATACTTACTGTAGAATAAGTAATTTTAGTAGTAACTGCCGAATTTATATAATTTTACACGCGTTTCGTACCTGCTTTTGTGAATTATTTTAAGATGTTAATTCTAATGTCAATGCACTTGACTGTTTGTCTCAGGGCAGAGAAACAATAAAATATTACGGCAATGTTATGTTCCATAAAGTACAAATGCAACAACCCTGGAATTCTTTGTTTCTTTTATTTAGACGTAAAATTGTCCTAAAAAATTCTAGTTGGCGAGGACGAAAACAGGGTGTCAATTCTGTCTAGTATTAAAGATTCGAACAAGTGAAATCGGTCTTAATTACTTTATTTTTGTATTTTTCGCTTACATGTACTCATAAATAATAAGGTTAGTAGGTAAATAAGTATATAAACCTTGACAGGGTCTTACAAATTTTAAGTGCCATGTAGTTGAGTTTATTTGATTTCAGGAATATTATGATTGAGATATGTCAGAATTGCTATTTTGGCAATTTTGGCAAATTAAAATAACAGCCAAAACACACAAAAAATTTCGGCATTTCTATACAAAAGTGTGCAGCCGCCCGGACAATTTATATGGGAGTGTTGAAATTTTGGTTATTTAATTGCTATTTTAATTTTTATTATACCATAGTGATCTAGTATAGCGACTGCCTCCGTGGTCCAGTGGTCAAGGCGCTCGCCTTGTGACTCGGAGGTCATGGGTTCGATTATCACTGGGAAGCATACTTTGTGAATATTTTTGTGTACTGGGGAGATTCTATCGCAGTACATACTTAAAAGCATATCTTCGCAACAGGATGACAGAAGAGCGTTTGAATGGACTGACTGTAATGCAATTCCATCAAGACGTTGCGGAAAAAATGGACCCTAATGAAGTGCTAGAGATCTTTAGCAGGAAACATAAAAGAAAACTGTCTTTAATATACATTTAATTTTTCTAAAGATACTCTCATAAACCTTCCTTCACATAAGTACCACTTGAACTTGTAAAAATAAACTTGTACACTTTTTTTTTGCCCGTCTCCCTACCCCAGAAAAAAATCCCGGATCCGCCCTTGGTTGCAGTTTCAGCTTCGGCGAAAACCTTACGTGAGTCCCAATTTCAGATGTCCAGCTGTTCTCGTCGACAAGTCGCATTTCTGGACCGCTTCTCTGGATAATTATACAGAACTAGCTTTTGCCCGCGGCTTCGCTCGCGTAGGGATGTAATTTATCAAAATCCTTTCTTAGGAGATGCCTACGTCATAGTAGCTTTATGCATGCAAAGTCTCAGCCCGATCGGTTTAAAATTGATAAAGTTTCATACAAACTTTCATCCCCTATTTTATCCCCTTGGGGGTAGAATTGATCAAAATCCTTATGCGGATGCTTATAAGGACAAATTACACTGATTGAGCTAGTCCCAAAGTAAGTTCGAGACTTGTGTTTTGGGATATTAACTCAACGATACATACATAGATAAATATCTAAGACCCAGGACAATTTGAAAAAGGCCATTTTCCAACTTGCCCTGACCGGGGATCGAACCCGGAACCTTTGGATGGCAGACTAGCATGGTGACTACTACGCCACGGAGGTCATAGAAAAATGTGTTTGTTTGTTGTTGTATGGAAGCTGTCCACCACCTCAGCACCACCAGATCGCGTTGGTGTAAACTCATGTTTAAATTAATTTGATCTAATTCTCAATTTTACATTACTTTTCGAATGAAAAATAATTTCGTGATATTTGTCGAGATCGGTCTCCCCCAAGCGAGATTTGGTGAGACTAACCTGGGGGGGCGCCCTGGCTTCGGCCTTGCTTACACATCATTACGCAACGCTACACGAGTGCGAGCTTTCCGGATATTGATTGGTAGGGCCATAAGATGTGCTCTGTATATTGTGTGTGTCTGTGCATTGCAGATAACATCAGCATACAAAGTCCAAAGTCGTTTATAAATAGACTTTGTATACGTTTACAGCATGTAAGAGTGTGCTAGGTTACTTTTTGCATAACATAAGCCATATTATTGAGGAAAAATTCCTTTTAGTAAATAAAACACTAGGGAATCTTGTTTAATTATTATTTTATTTAATTTTAAAAATATTCTGATCAAACTGGATCAGGCCTGAGACACTTCCTGTAAAGGTATCGAAAATATACTCCATTATTACTATGCGCGCGACGACCACTTAGAAGGGGAAAGTTCAGTTACAAGAATCGTTTGTCTAGAGTAATAAGAATGAAATTGGCTTGCAATGGATGTCTAGGTATCTAAACCAGAGGTTCCCAAACTTATTTTGTCAAACGCCCACTTTAAAAAATCTGTTATTTTGTAGCGCCCCCCATTTTTTTCACCATAAAAAACTGAATCACATATTTGTCTTGCCTGTAGTTTAATTCAACCTATATTCTAAACTAGACTTTTTTACAAGAGAGAGTGCAGCAATAATAATACATACACCAGTACATTAGAGTATCTTTTATAAAAAATAACAATAATCAACATTGTTAATTTTAAATAAAACAATAGCAATAATAATACAATTTTACAATAATAAAGAGTATCGGTAATAATAAGTGGGGACCTCACCTGCGAAACTTTAAAACACGAAATTTTTTCAGTTTTTGATTTCTTTAACGATATAAATCGCGTTGTGAACGCATTAAAATAATAAATATTAATTACATTTTTAGTTTATATTTGTACAATATAAAAGGATATAAATATGAACTAATAAATGGATGTTGTGTAGTAAGAGGATTTTAATTTCAGTGAAATTTAAAATATGAAATAGCTGAAGTTATAAATCACTCATTGCTTAAATCACATCAGCGCCCCACAACTTTATTCTGGGCCCGTTACCGCCGTATTCTGGGCCCCCCTTAAAGCCTCCAGCGCCCACAAGGGGGCGTTATCGCCCACTTTGGGAAAGACTGATCTAAACGAAGAGGTGAGGAGTTCGGACGCGAGCTAAATTAAACCTCATTGCTTACCATATCAAGTAGGTAGATATTTTTACCCGACTACGGCAAAGCAAAAGGAGGGTCATGATTTTGACAGGCTATGTATGTATGTATGTATGTTCATCTGTTCCCTCGTAACTTCTAAACTACTTATCAGAATTCGACAAATGACATATCATTAGAAGCGTCTTAATTGTCTGCTGGTTATAGGCTATATGGAGTTTCACAAAATTTAATGTGGCGCCCTCTAGCGGACAAAACATACAGAGTAAAAAAAAAGCTAAGATAAATATGCCGTGTTTGGTATCATTTGAAAGCGCTTTACTTGTACATTTTGAATATATAAATATATATACGTTGTCAAAGTGCTCCGGTAGGTAGGTATAAGTAACGTGTGACTACGCCTTTCCAAACATGAAAATTTATCTCTACATAGTGAATATTGCATACGTCAGAATAGTATTGTATGACATTATTGTCAATTTACAACGAAGGCATCTTGGTAGAGTCTACTGTGTCCATTTACTTGCAACTACATTAGCAACTTTGTTCAGTTCAGTATTCTGAAAATCTTGTTTTATACTTTTCAGCGTCGTTTTTTGTCGTAGTTGGGTTTTAGTTTTTTTACTTTTTTTGAATTTCTTTTCGGTATAAGACTCCTGTACGTGAGTACTAGTACTCATTCTGTGCTGGGGTGTAACAATGTTTCAAAGATTCTCGCTGGAATGGTCTTTAACATAAATAGTTTATGTAGTAACTCGTCACAAACGCTTATTGTCTTAATCGCATGTCGTCAAAATAGGAAATCATCATTTTGGATTGCCAGTTATATAAAGAAAATCTTAGAATTAATATAAGTACTTACCTGGGAGACCGAGCTCCACTCGTTGAAAACTCCAGCAGAAGAGGTTCTATAAATGAAACTTAGCTAGATCGATTTTAAATCCCTGAAATCCCTAACATACCAAATTTCATCGATATCGTTGAGGCGGTTTCCGAGATTCAGGAATAGGGATGTGGACCAATATATTTTCGTTTAGCTAAGTTTCGAAGTTTCGGAGTTACGTGACCTTTGGTTAAAAATCGTAGCTGATCGTGACGTCACGCGAAATTTAAATGCGCTGTATCTTCGTCATTATTTGCTGATCAGAGAAAAAAAAAAATACGTATACCAACTATACGTGGGGCGCACTATAAGTTTCCGGAATGAATATGAAAAAATACTATTAAAGGTACAAAATTAATTAATTGTTTTTTAAAATAGTCTCCCTTGGCGTCTATGCACTTTTTCATTCGATGAAACCAGTTTTGAAAACTTTTGTGCCACTCCTCTGTGGTGACCTCTGAAACGTGTTTTTCATACTCCTCGACAGCCTCTTCTGGTGATGAAAATCGTTGACCGCGTAATTGGTTCTTAATTTTTGGGAACAGAAAAAAGTCACAAGGTGCCAGGTCGGGACTGTATGCAGGATGACTCATGAGTTCTAAATTTTTCGCCTTCAAAAAGTCGTTTGTCTGTCTGGCCGTGTGAGAACTAGCATTGTCGTGGTGCAGGATGATACGGCGTTTACGGTTATTTTTACGGAGTTCGTCAATAACTTCCGGCAAACAAATGGTCGTGTACCAGTCACTATTCACTGTACGACGATTCTCTAAAGCAACAGTAGCCACGTGTCCAGTTTTATTAAAAAAAGAAGCAATCATCCGCTTAGATGCACTTTTCACGCGCGCCACTTTGGTTGGTTTCGGCTCATCTTGAAAGACCCATACGCTCGATTGCTGCTTTGTTTTGGGATCGTAGCAATAAATCCATGTTTCGTCACCTGTTACTATGTCTCACACCAAATTTGACGCACCTTCGTTGAATCTGGTAAGCATGGCACTGCACCAAGTGACGCGGTCCGTTTTTTGAGCCTCGGTCAAGTTGTGTGGGATCCACCGCGAGCACAGCTTTCTCACACCCAAATGTTTGTGTAGGATTAATTGTATTTGACTCATGCCTATTTCTAAGGATGCGCGAATTTCATGGTAGGTCACATGCCTGTCTGTTTCAATCATACGGCGCACAGCATCGATGTTTTTGTTGGTCACAGTGGTGGACGGCCGACCATCGCGAGATTCGTCACTGAGATTGATACGACCACGCTTGAATTCTGCAAACCAGCTATAAACAGTTGTCTTGCATGGTGCTTCATTGCCAAAAGCAGTTTCAAGCCGAGCGATGCTCTGTTGAGCTGTCAAATTACATTTAAAATCGAAGAAAATCATGCTACGAAAATTTTCCCGAGTTAAATCCATGTTGATGCAGACACACAATTTTTTAAATGGCGCCACAAGGTAAAAACAAAAGACAGTCAGATGAAACAAACTGCATTCTACAGCCAAAGAGTTCTATTTTCAAATGATGCAATAAATTTTTAAATATTGTTTATGTAAGTGGCCAGTTCCGGAAACTTATAGTGCGCCCTATGTATGTAATAATATGTAAATGACTATTTATCTGATCAAAATTCTTGGAAATATTTCAAATGCAAATTTTTATTGTATAATTTAGATGTATATATAATGTATACTGAGCTTAAGTGTAAATCTGTATTGTAACTGAAACATAGCCCATCAGCCTGGGTAGGGACCAATACTGAATTGGGTTTCTTTCGGCGTAATCTTCCCAGCAGTGGTCGTTCCGAAACGCTAGTAGTTTTTAGCTCTTGCACTAAAATAATTAAAAAAAATTACCTTCAATAAGAGAAAAATTTATCCTACATTAAATTTTTTTTTTTTTACTTTGACTTTGATACTTTTTAATCTTAGAGCAACACGGAACTTCACGGTTAATATATAATCTATGTAATGAGCTGAAAAAATATTTTTATTCCACATCCCTATTGCCTGTTTCAAGTAATAGTAGATAATGGCTGACTAATAACTTAGTAACTTTATTGTTCCAGGGTGTATCGTTCATAGGATGGCACCAACGGTCCCGGCTGGAGAGGTTCCTGCTGGTCCTCAGTGGAGTGCTACTGGTGATGGTACTGCTCCTGGGCACTCTGCTCCTCATCCCCCATGGTTCTTACATCCCCGTGCCTGACTGTGGAAAAGTTGACAGTAAGTTATCATCTTTTGAGAATCACGGGTCTTTTCACTCCGAACTTTTGAGAGGCGGGCGTGGGGAAACAGAATTAATATTAGTATTAGGTACATACAGAACGGAATCTCCTAAGGTTCCGCGCAATATTCATCCCCGTTTCCCGTCCTCACACCTCTCCCCCGTTCTCGCCTTGTCTAGGGTTATGAGCGAGCGGCTGCGGGCGAGCACATTCACATTGTCGTGTGCATGGATGTATGGTTTCATTTGTGGTAGTGTAGGCATAAATGATTCTCCGCTTCTATGAAGTACCATACCTGTGAAGTCTCACAGAAAATTGACGTTTGAGTAGTAGCGTCACCGCTTCTATGCTTCGTTCGGTAAGTGAGAGAGCCGGAGTCACCCCCCCTCCCCCTACATCTTCCCTTCCTGAAAGGCCGGCAACGCTTCTGTTACACCCCTGGTGTTGCAGTTGTCCATGGGCAGCGGTGATTACGTACCATCAAGTGACCCGCTTGTTCGTTTGCCGCCCTATGACATAAAAAAACCTGTGGTAGGGATACAGATCCAACCCGTAGATGAAAGACGCCCTTGGAGAAGGTTGAAGATGTGGCGCTCCCGTCAAAATCCACTCATTGATACACCTATGAAAGGTGTACTCTTGAATAGGTTTCGGCAGGAGAAAGGTCTATTGCAAGAAAAAGGGAAAGGTCTATGGGTTATGGGAAAGGTCGATGGATTGGGATGGACTGATGTTGGGATATTGCAATAAACATGGTTTCGACTTGATCATTGTCAGTGGATATCTGGTAGTGCTTTCTCTCTTATCTCTTGGTACCACGGAAGACTCGCGGCATGATGTAAAGGCACATCATTGCCCTATGCTGAGTGGTGCCATTTTGGTGTAAAACTAATTTTAGTTAATTTTATTATTGCAACTGATGTAAATTTACACTGAATAAAATATTTTTCTTTCTTCTTCTTTCTTAAAAACATCTGCCATAATCATGACGACTGAGGTGGTGGCTTGTCGCCCACTAGATGGGCCCCTCAAACGCGCCGACATTAGTTGTCGGCAAAGGAGCATCACGGGTGCAGACAACTTAGAGGTGTCGAGAGTTGCGCTGCGCTTTCTCCGAAGTTACTCGCAGCGTGATGCCCTTTAACACTTCCACCCCTGGAGCAACAGCTCTAACGACTCCTCTCTATGCAGAGCTGAGATCCCTCTTGGATCTCCACCCTGACCGATGAAGACATGTCGGAGGCGAGGGCTCTGACCGGCTCTCTGGAGAACTCGGGTCCGTGGTGTCGTTAATCACCAACAGCTCGCCACAAGCTGCCCTGCGTTTTTGTTATTATTATTATTAGTAGAGGTATGTGGCTGTATGATTTATTTAAAAGAAACTAACTATATTAAGGATAACAAACTTTTAATTCAGATTTTAACAATTTATAACTTTAGGAAAAGAACTCTGAGACTAGTCACAAATAGGGGTCGTGGCTTAGCAGGCCACGAGATTCGTCGATCCGGGAGAAATAAAAGTACTCAGCTTTTGTATGCTGCGACACGGCTTCACGAGCAGATCAAAGAGGCTGGGTGCGGCTCGCTATCGTTTTTATATGGGCGGCGCGGGGCGCGGTGCGGTGAGGTGAGGTGTGGTTCCGTCGTCACAAGTAAACGTAGAGAGAGAGTACTAGCCGAGTGTGTGCGACTTGAGGTGACATGACATCGTGTGCGCGCCCACTAGTCGCATTCGCCCTGATGAAGACCTCCGGATGAGGTCGAAATATGTCGGCCAGTACCTGACTCTCTACGTGAGTAACCCGTTTACTTCATTCATATTACTAATGTCTGTGCCACGTTCACCTCACGTTAGTTTAAACGTCATAGAAATGTCATAATTTGGTACATTAGGTACATACTGAATCTACAACTTGCTTTGATAAAATTTCGATAGTTCAGTTTAAATTATGACAACAAACAATGTATACTCTCTCCACATATCAACTATAAATATTAATTCATTGTGAGTTGACGTTCTTGGAGAAAATGCTTCAGTGCAGTTTGTTACCGCTTCTTCTGCACTAGCGCTTTGGAGGCGGCAGTAAACTTAGCTCTCAAAAAAACAAAGTGACGATTATTAAGAGATATTATAAATATCCTATGATAGTCAAGATATATTTGAATTAAATTGAATTGAATCAAAAAAGTTTTCATTCATCTCGAAGTGTAACATACTCAGATAGGTAATAGATTGAGGTGTGACCTTTAAACCAGGGCCTGATTTAGAGGTCTGGAGGCCTTATAGCAACAAAGGAGTGCAGGCCTCCTAGCCCCATATTATTTTCCAAATAAAATTATCTTTTTTCTTTTGTGGAAGCCCCGGGGCTGTAGCCCCGGTAACCCTGCCCTGAAGCAGGGACATTTGTCAATTAGCTTGGACATAGACTATCTGAGTGGGTGGGCAAATGATAGACGCTCCTTAAATTACCTGGCTCAAAGAATTACCATTGCCATACAGCGCGGCAATGCCGCCAGTATCATGGGAACATTTGGACCGGGTAGGATTAGGGGTGATTTCATCACATCACACTAATATTAAAAAGGCGAAAGTTCTTAAGTATGTTTGTTACTTCTTCACGCGCAAACGGCTGGACCAACTTTGATAAAATTTGGTATGCAGGAAGCTGACACCCTGGATTAACACATAGGCTTTTCCGCGGGTTACACCGCGGGGCTCAGCTAGAAGAAGAAAGAGATTCATAAATTTGACTAAGCATGTTGCGGATTACTCAACACGTTACAGCAACAGAAACAACGAATTCGAACAATCGGTGAATATACATTAAAAAAAAATATACAAAAGATTCCCACGAATTATAACCTCCTCCTTTTTTAAAGTCGGTTAAAAATGCTTTTTTTACTAGCCAGTGGCTCTTATACAGTTTCTGTAAGCTATATTTTAAATTAGCTACACTACATCATGTTTTTCATGACAGCCTCAGATGACAGTTTGAAAACTGAACAAATTACTGCAATTACACACAATTGCAAATTGCACTGTAATTGTCTTCACAATAAGTAATTATGAGTACTTTGCGGAGTGTCTCCTTTGTGTTCAGGAAACATCCTGAAGATTATGGCTATTATAAATTATTTACAGATGCTAAATTTAAAACTGTCTTTTAACCGACTTCAAAAAAGGTGGTTATCAGTTCGTCGAAATCTTTTATGATTTTGTTTATGTATGTTCACCGGTACAGTTGGTCCCATAGACATTTTATCAAAATCGGTTGTGCAGTTTGGTGTTCAAGCTGGCTTTAATTCAGAAAAATTGATTACTTTATAAAGCTTCTTATGGTATGTAGATTTTCTTTTGGTTCCACAACAATGTGAACTCATCATCATCCGAGCGTATTTCCCCGGTAGCATCCTCAGCAGTAACGCTTCAGAGCTGGGGATCCGCTACCTAACCAGGTAGATTTGACGAGGTAACTGGTTTTTTACACAGAGCGACTGCCGTCTGATCTTTGCAAATCAAAGGGTAAACCAGAACCAATCCTTGGAAAGTTTGATAATCAAACGCTAGATGGCGTTTGGGGCCCATAGTTTATACGTGCCTTCCGAAACACGGAATCATCTTTCTTTTCGGATAATCAGGTGATTCAAGCCTGTAATATCCTGATCAGACTGGAAACAACTTTTCACAAAGTATACTTCCCAGTGGGACACGAACCCATTACCTCCGGGTCACAAGGCGAACGACCTTGACCACTGGACCACGGAGGCAGTCAGTGCCAGCCACAACTATGTGAACTACTCGTATATTGGGAGTTCTTGCCATTTAACAATGCCTTGGGACCGTACACATTATGTCACGCAGAATTTTGACCTTCAAATAGCTCCTTTTCCCCTTGGCTCATTTGTGACTTCTTTTCCTATCCTTTTATTACGTATTGGTACATCTGGCATGAACCAGTGGCCAAAACAGGGTTAGCCACTTACACAAATGAAAAACACAAAAAAGAGTGTCAGGTTTTTCATACAGCTGAAAGGCCACGAATACGAATATGACATTAGCCACGCAATGATCGTTTTACGGTGGGAACTCCACCTGTCCCAGCTAGTAGGTGTGCTCCCACATGAATTATGTAGAATCAAAACAATCATAGAGCAAGAGAGAGACACGAAAGGGTTAATATATTTATTTATCAGACAGAACTGATAAAATTATATCCCTGCCAAGTTCAAATTTAGAAGTATTATAATTTTAGATATTTTTTTAAATGCATCTAAACTTGGGATTGGATTGGATTTCAACCCTTTTTAGGCGAACAATTAGCCGATAGGAACTTGGCCCCTTTTTAACAGGTATGTTTTTGGTGCGATTTCTATCTATATTTTATCTTTATATAAGACATCAACGTCGTAAGTGTATTAAGAAACGCCCATCGATTTCTTATCAACTTTTCATATATACTGCAGATGAAAAACACAATATCGCGTTTCAATTATACCACTAGCGCCATCTATCGAAATTAATTTATAACAATAGTAGCCTGAGTTTTAGGTAAGAAGTATTTAATAATCTAATAATAAGCTATACATTGTGCATTATGTATATATGAGAATATTTTATACACCCTCCCCCCTCTCCTTATCCCCCCTCTCCTTCTCCCCCCTCCTCGTCATATTCTCATTGTATTACTGGTTCATAAATATTTTTATTAAAAATGTGATATTCGATTGAGCCAACTCACGCTTGACCGATCTCAAATTTTTTATTTTTTTGTTTATCTACATATAAAACACGACCTGCGTGCCAAATTTAATAACGCTAGGACAATTGGAAGTGGCCTAGAGGTTTTAATTACCGGTCAATGATTCAGTCAGTCAGTCAGTCAGTCAGTCAGTGCCAAAATTAGCTATTTTCACCGGGTCATATTTCAGGATCTACTGAAGCTATATCTATGAAATTTGACATAATGCTTTAGTACTAGTATATGATTACGTAGTTTCACTGAGTTACAGGGGGATCAAAAGTGGGTCGAAACGGTTCTTGTAAATAGTGCAAGGCATGCGCGCGGCCTGTTGTTGAAACTTGGCCTACGCACTGCCGTGCGCTTAGATACCTAATTATAAGTTGCTTGACATATTCTTGTCAAAAATTTAGAAAGTGAATTTAAGACTAAAATTTGAAAAGGTGGACAGAATGAAATGATGGAAATGGAGAAAGGAAGTGCCTTCCGAAGCATGGAGGAGTTCGAGATTTTTTTATGCCACATATGATCACCCACCCAAATGCGGACCACGTCCAGGGTTGCTAAACTTGCGAAAGCGCTAGTAACGTAATGCATACTTTTTTGCAAACCTCATTACATAACTTTTTTGTTTCCAGCCATCTGCCTTTCCGGGTCCTGTATCTACACAGCTAGCGAGGTGGCCAGAGCCTTGGACGAGACACAAGACCCTTGCGACGACTTCTACGAGTTTGCCTGCGGGGGTTGGATCAAGAACAACCCTATACCTGAAGGAAAGTCCAGTTGGGGCATCTTTAGCAAGATTGAATTGCAGAATCAGCTGATCATCCGGTTTGCTCTAGGTAAGTTTCATCGTTATTAGTGTTGCGCCGCTCGATAGTCCACTATCAATAGCCTATTGATAGACTATAAGGTATTTTAAATAAAACCGATTCTATCGATAGTATCGATCCTGACGACGAACAAATTATCTATACTATCGAAAGAACATTAACTATCGATACTAACGATAGTATCGGTAGTTTGGTCGTCGTCAGGATCGATACTATCTATAGTTGGTTATCAATAGTATCGCTCAAAAACCGCTATTAAAACTTGCACTATTATAATATAATGTAACACCTTGTAAAACAGTGATTTTCAATAAATTCTAATTCTGATTCGATAGTTTGTCATTTTTCGATTGTAAAACTATCGATTTATCGGCATTACTAATCGTTATACGATTCACTGCAATCACCAATCTGCTTGTCACACGTGGTGGCTAGTTAGTGAAGTATGTTATTCTCTTCATTTATTTTGATTCTTATATGGGGTAATTTATAATATTATAATTTATAAAATATACTACACAATATACATCAAATATATAATAAAAAATCTAAACTATCTGTCCACTGGCGGCGAGGCAAGGCCCAAGCTACTAGCGATTAGGGCCGCAGAGAGAGAAACCTGACAATGCGTGCCGTGTCCAGTAGTACTGCCTTCTGTATTTTTTTATTTATTTAATTTATTTCACTTAAAATCTTAAGATTATAGTACAAAAGGTACAACTTAATGCTAAGCATTGTCTACCAGTTCACCTTTTGGACGTAGCAGAAAAAATGGTAGATGGGGTGCAAATTTAATTCTATAAGTATATCGAAAGAAATGAATTAGGGTGTATTTAATTACATAAACTTTACACAATATAAATATAAGTATTTAAATATAACACTATATAAATATTTAAATATTAAGTAATAAATGCAAATTATAAACTTACAATTATATAAATACGTATAATAAACATACTTATACTATGATTGCAGCATTACTTTTTCGCGATAGTGTCGAATTACAAGTGTCTTGAAGTGATCCCTTTTTTGTTCTATCATAATGTTATCGGACAGGGCATTCCAAAGACGTACGGCCGTGACAGCAAAAGAATTAGAGAGAAATTCAATACGTGTGAAGGTATAGATAGGGTTAATTTTCCAGAAGAGCGCAGAACCCTGTCGTTAGATGAGCATAAAAGCTGAAAATGGGATGTTAAATAAATTAGGGGCAAAAGGATTGTACAATATAATATGGAGCTGACATAAAATATGAAGGTTTCTGCGCTGTCGGATTGCATTTAAGCTCAAAACGATAAGATGAAATATGATCATATTTGCGGAGGCAAAATATGAACCTAATACAACCATCTATGTATCTGACCCTTGACCCAACCATCTAGTGAGAGAGACTCAGGTGTTGGTCCAAAATCTTCGTTATAAGACCGAAGATTCGAGGATCGGGACAGTGGTCGTCAAATCCCCATCCCACATAGCAGTCTCCTCGTGCGCCAAGTCAAGAGCTAAGCTTGTTCTTCTCGGCCTTCACGAGTCGACTAACACTAGTAAAGGTGCCTAAAGCATCTGACGTAGCTCAATGACTGTTGACGATGGGCCAACGCAGGTCCTTGTAAGGATGTTTAGTGGACTGTAGACACTAGATGCTGGTTCCAAATGAAACGCCGGAGAGATTTTCGCTCTGATGGTATATTCACTGTTGCTGCTTGTACACTGTCTGAACTCGATTGCACTACTGACTGACTAACTACAAACTTTGTACAAGCTAGGGCTATATATATACAATGGGCGCTACTCGCAGGTAGCGCCGATACGCATGAGTGTCCCGACCAATCAGGGCGCGCGCTCGGGGATCGCCCGAGTGTGCGTGAGGAGGGGTGTGCCTCTCATTGGCTGAAATGTAGGCGTCCTGATTGGTCGGTCCTCTTACAAATTTCAGGCGGCACGCTGTCTGTCGTCAACATTCTCCCTCCGGCGAAGGAGTTCCGTAGCCATCCCTGGAAGACGACTGCGTGCCCGTTGTGGAGCGCGTCCTCTCCCTCTGGTCCGGGGAGAGTGCGGTCGATGACTGGAGCGCGATGAGCTTGGCGGTGGGTCGTCGAAAAGTTCCGCCCGCAGTCTTGACTTCGACGTTGCGCACCACGCCGTCGGGCCCGGGGAAGGTGTGTGTGACGATCCCCCGAGGCCATGTGTTGCGCGGTAAGGTGTGGTCGGCGATGACCACGATGTCGCCGGCCTCTATTCTTTCTTGACGTCCGTGGCGGTCGGAGCGTGGCACGATGGTTGGAAGGTATTCCTTCAGCCAGCGGTGCCAAAAGATGTCAGCTAGTCCTTGCGCGGCCTTCCATGTTTTCCTGTCGGCTTCGTGACACGCTCCGGCGAAAGGCAGGCCCGTAGACGACCCCAGCAAAAAGTGGTTAGGCGTTAATGCTTCTGGGTCACTTGGGTCGACGGGTACGTGTGTGAGAGGTCGAGAGTTGACTGAGTGCTCCGCCTCGGCGAGCAGGGTTGACAGGACCTCTTCTTTTGGAGCCTTCTCGTGTAGTGTTGTTGAGAGCGCTGTCTTGACGGAGCGCACCATCCTCTCCCAGGCCCCTCCTTGGTTGGGCGCACCCGGTGAGATGTACTTCCACGTTGTCCCGTAGGTGAGGCCGGCTCGGTTGAGTGCAGGCAGCCACTCCTTGTAGGCCCTCTTCAGCTCGGCGTCTGCTCCTTTGAAGTTGGTGCCGTTGTCCGTGTATATGACGGCGGGCCAACCGCGCCGCGCCGCCATCCGTCTCAGCGCCAGGATGGCTGAGTCGGTTGTGAGTGACGCCACCACTTCCACATGTATGGCTCTTGTGGTGAGGCATGTGAACAAGGCGCCCCACCTCTTCTCATGCCGCCGGCCGATCGTGACGGTCATTGGGCCGAAGTAATCCAGCCCACAACAGCTGAAGGGTCGTCGGAAGGCTTGCAGGCGTTCCGCTGGTAGGTCTCCCGTAGGTGGGCTCGTCGGGTGTGTCTTCCTAAGGCGGCACATCTGGCAGGAAGACGCCACTGTTTTCACCGTAGGCCGCAGTCGCACGATGTAATACTGCTGGCGTAGGTCGTTGACGACTCGTTCCGGGTTGGCATGCCCGGCCCGCTTGTGGGCCCGGGCCACGAGCAGCTTGGTGAAGCTGTGGCGTCCACTTAACACGATGGGATGTTTCGCCTCGTCTGGGATGTCCGCCTTGTTCGCGCGCCCGTCGATTTTCAGTAGGCCGTCTTCCAGCTTGATAGCGAATCGGCGTAGCGGGCTGGATCTCGGCACGGCGCGCCCCTTCTTGAGCTCGAGGATTTCTTGTGGAAAGGAGTCCTCTTGCGCACGTTGTAACCACAGCCGGGTCGCTCTTTTGATGTGGTCTTGGCTCAGCGTGACGCTTCGATCTTTACAGCGCTGAGGAAACAGGAGTACTTGAGCTGTAGCGCCTATCAAGCGGTCATATGAAGAGAACCGCTCGATGTCGGGTAGCGCTGAGTCCTGGCTCTTTGTGATGACGTGTACTTCTTCCTCACGGGTGTCTTCTCGGCATGCGTCCCATTGTGGCCATTCAGACTTCGGCCGTCTCAGGAACTCTGGCCCGGAGAACCACACGTCGTTTTCTTCTGGGACGTAGCCGCTCCTCGTAGCGATGTCGGCGACGTTGAGATGAGTCGGCACCCATCGCCAATCTGTTGCTCTCGATGACTCGGCGATTTCGCCGAGACGGTGTGCGACAAACGGAGTGTATCTGCGGCTCCCGTTGCGCAGCCAATGTAGTACGGTCTGCGAGTCGCTCCAGTAGCACGTGTCATCCACTCGAATGCGATGGTCTTCTTTGATGGTTTTCGCGAGTCTAGCGCCAATCAGCGCCGCCTGCAGTTCCAAGCGCGGCACCGTCTGTGTCTTCAAAGGCGCCACCTTAGCTCGTGCCGCCACTAGCACGGTCTTGACTTCGCCGGACTCCAGCTGTAGCCGCCAGTATGCCACCGTCGCGAAGGCGTCCTCACTCGCGTCGCAGAAGACGTGGAGTTCTCTGCGTCGCACGTCGCTCCCTCCGTTGTAGCTCCGAGGTACTCGCAGGCGTTGGATAGCTTGGAGCCCGGCCAGCCACGCGTCGAAGTCGGTCGCGACGTCCTCAGGCACCGGCTCGTCCCATGCAGTCTGGCAGCGCCACAACTTCTGCAGCGTGATCTTCGCTGTGATGGTGTAGCAGCACAGGAGTCCGAGCGGGTCGTAGATGCTCATCACTGTTGACAGCGCCTCGCGTTTGTTAGGCGCCCTTGTGCGTGTCCGGACCGCCTCAGGAACCTTGTTCAAGGCGGTGTTGAAGCTCAGGTTGTCCGTTTTGGAGTCCCACAGAAGTCCCAGCATTTTCTCGGCTCCGCCCAGCTGCGTTGTTGCTGCGCTGGCACGGCGGTCTTCTTGTGTAGCGGCGAGCAGCTCGGCGCTGTTGCTGTTTCAGCCGCGCAGGTGAAAGTCCGCGTGTTTGTGGACCTCATCCACTTGTCTGATGACCTCCTTCCCATGCGTGAGGTCGTCGAAGCTCTCGACGAAGTCGTCCATGTAATGCGACTCCGTTATTGGCCGTAGGGCGGCCGGGTGTGTGTCTCGATGGTGGTGTGCGTTTTTGTTGCGCACACTGTGGGCCAGGAACGGTGAGCTGGATGCCCCGAAGATCATCGACGTCATCTTGTACTTGCACGGCGGGTCCGTCGGTCGTTCCCGCCACAGGAACATCTGAGCCGGCTGGTCCTTCCTCTGGATCTTCACTCGCAGGAACATTTCTTCTATGTCCGCGGTGATTGCGTAGTCGCCTTCTCGAAAGCGAAACAGGATCGAGTTGAGGGACCGCAGCATGTCAGGCCCCTGAAGTAGATGGTCGTTCAGGCACGTCCCATGGGTCTTCGCCGCCGCGTCCAGTACCACCCTTATTTTGCCGGGCTTGTTTATGTTGCGTACCGCGAAGTGAGGCAGGTACCACGAAACAGGACTGGCGTCTTCGGTCCCGTCGCAGAGCTCGGCGTAGCCCTTGTCGATCATGCTGTTGATCTTGGCGTGGTATTGCTTCTTCTCGTTCGGGTCCTTTTCAAGCTTGGCCTCGAGTGTCTTCAGTCTTTTCAATGCGGCGTTGTAGCTCGGCGGCAGCTGGGTTTCGTCGTTGCGCCATGGCAGGCCCACTTCGTAGCGCCCGTCCTTGTAGCGTACTGTGTCTTCGAAGATCTTCACGGCTCGCTTATCTTCGATCTTCATATGTTGTGAAGATGTCGACACCCCCAAAGCGTCGAGTTGGAAGTGTCGGGCCACTAAGTCCTCTAGCGGCTCGGCACCGGCAGGCTCGTTGGTGACCACGTGCAAGACGTCGTGTGCGCGTCTCAGCATCACGCTCGGCATCACTCCGTGTAGCACCCAGCCGAGCTCGGTTTTCGAGGCGGCCGGCTCCTCTGCTCCCCCGCAGCGCAGCTCCCGTGTCACGATGAGTTGCCAGTTGTCGGTGCCTATCAGAATTTTAGGCTTTGCGTCGCTGTAGACTACGTCGTCCGCGCTGAGGTCGCTGAGATGACGCAGTTGTAGCACGTCAGCCGAAATAGATTGCGGCGTGAGGTCAAGGCCCGCCATCGTCCTGGCGGCGATGCTGAACTCTTCTCCACCAGCGCCCTTGATTGTGAGCTTGACACGTCGGCTCCTCACGTCTTGTCTCTTGCTGCCGATGCTCTTCACTTGTAGACACGTCGCTGGACCGTCGGCGCCAATGTGTCGCGCCAGGTCGTCGTCCACCAATGTAACGGTGGAGCCCTCATCGAACAGCGCGAAGGTCTTAAGGCTGCCGCGCTTCCCGGAGATTGTCACTGGGCAGATCTTCAGCTTGACGTCACTGCGCGTAGCTGTGGCAGTGACGGTTGCAGTGTCGCTGTCGGTGGCAGCCGTCGCAGCGGCGGCGGTGGCGGCGGCGGTGGCGCCGGCGGAGTCGGCACCTTCTTGTTTCGGCTTGTCGTGTAGCAGCCGGTGGTGAGGTCGTCTGCAGCCATTGATACTGCAAGTCTTCTTCTTGCAGTTGTAGCGTCGGTGTCGGCTGGCGATGCATTTGAAGCACAGCCCGTTCTTCTTGATGACCTCCCAGCGCTCGTCGTACTGCATCTTCTTGAATTTCTGGCAGTCGGGCAGCGTGTGCGGCTCTTCACACGCTGGGCAGCGATTTTCGTCTTCGCTCGGCGTAGTCGTAGCGTAGACTTGTTTTTTCTTTGCCTCCGGTCGTGAGGCAGCGGCGGCGGTGCGAGGCGGCTCTCGCTTTTGATGACTCGGATTCGGTTTCGCCTTGGAGAATCCGTGCTTGAGGGCGATGTTGGCTTCCCTCATCAGGAACCTCGACAGCTTGACGATGTCGGGTTCGGGGCCCGGATGGGCTTCGGCGAAGTCGTACCATCGGGGCTTCAGGTGCAGGCTGAGCTTGTCAAGTACTTCTCGTACTAACAGCGAGTCCTGCAGGCAGCTTTGCTTGACGTTGCTCAGGACGGCCACGATGTTCTGCACTTTCACGGCGAAGGTGTTGAGCTCCATCGCCGTTGTCCCCAGTCGCGGCAGATTCTGGAGGTCTTCGAAGGCTTGATCGGCTAGGAGGTCGGGCCTCCCGAAGCACTGCTCTAACGTCTCCATCACGACGTCTGGGTGTGTGGCGGAGTTCAGCAGTGACGCCACGGCGTCGCGGGCGTCTCCCTTGAGGCAGTTGCGAAGTCTTGCGATGTTCTCCGTAGGCGTGAATTTGTAGAGCTGCGTGGTCTCTCGCATGGCGGCGGCGAAAGAAATCCACTCCTTCGGAGACCCGGAGAAGTGCGGCAAGTCTGTAGTCTGGCGCGGCGGTGGCCGAGACGACATCATCTTCTCCATGGTGGCGGCAAGCTTCTCGATGCCGCGGCTGTGCGGCGTCGGTGACCTCCTCTCGGTGCGGCGGCTGTGTGGCGTCGGCGACCCGGCGCGGCGGCTATGCGGCGTCGGCGACCCCCTCTCGGCGTGGCGGCTATGCAGCGTCGGTGACCCGGCGCGGCGGCTATGTGGCGTCGGCGACCCGGCGCGGCGGCTATGTGGCGTCGGCGACCCGGCGCGGCGGCTATGCGGCGTCGGTGACCCGGCGCGGCGGCTATGTGGCGTCGGCGACCCGGCGCGGCGGCTATGCGGCGTCGGCGACCTCCTCTCGATGCTGCGGCTGCGCAGCGTCGGTGACCCCCTCCGTCGCTCCGGCTGTTGAGGCAACCAGTCGATTCGCCTGCCTCTGGCGGTCAGCGTCGCGGCGGCGGGTGTCGCGGCGCTGTCGGCGGCATCCACTCGAGGCGCTGCATTGACTGGACCGGGTTCGGGCGCGAAGTTGGCGGTTGCCTCCCTCCGTACGGTGAGGGCGGCGCTCGGCGTCGTCTCGTCCAACCAAGCGTGAACTCGGCTGATGTTCTGGGTCGGCTCCCCATCTTCCTCGACGCTGTCGTCGTCCTCAAGCTCGGCGAGGTCGGCAGCCAGTCGCTTCTTTATGAGTTCAGCTTCGATCTGAAGCTCCTGGCGTCGAATGGCGGCCAGGCGTTCTTCGGCTTCGAACTGTAGACGTGCCACGGCGCTCGCAGTCGATCGTGTAGAGCGCGCAGTTCGTGACCGTGTCCCGGTTGCGGTCGGCTGGCCGGAATGCGCCACCAAACGTGTACGATGCTGATCACGTATAGGCACGTTGGTGGGGGGCACCTCAGATTGCACTGAGTGCCCAGGCAGCGGGGCGCCGGTGGGAACTCCAGTTCGAAGGACAGGCGCAGCGCTTGATGCGGACGGTGATTGAGGTGGCTCGTCGAATACGCGACGACCCTCATCCACTCCACTTTGGCTTCGAGTGACGACCATCTTGATCCCCTAGGTGTTTCTTGAACGCCAATTCTTGTTTCTTGATCCGGCTCGAAGGACCACGCGCTGTTGACGATGGGCCAACGCAGGTCCTTGTAAGGATGTTTAGTGGACTGTAGACACTAGATGCTGGTTCCAAATGAAACGCCGGAGAGATTTTCGCTCTGATGGTATATTCACTGTTACTGCTTGTACACTGTCTGAACTCGATTGCACTACTGACTGACTAACTACAAACTTTGTACAAGCTAGGGCTATATATATACAATGGGCGCTACTCGCAGGTAGCGCCGATACGCATGAGTGTCCCGACCAATCAGGGCGCGCGCTCGGGGATCGCCCGAGTGTGCGTGAGGAGGGGTGTGCCTCTCATTGGCTGAAATGTAGGCGTCCTGATTGATCGGTCCTCTTACAAATTTCAGGCGGCACGCTGTCTGTCGTCAACAATGACTGACATCTACACTATCACGCTAAAAGTGGCTTTTGAGTCCTGCGACCCTGAGTGCTTAGAGCTGCATGACCCAAAATGCTCTGTCTGTTTCATTAGGAACAAAGACTTTTTTTATCCCTTATTAATTGGAAACCCTTGGGGAGGCCTATGTCCGGCAGTGGAGTTCCTGTGGCTGATATGATTATGCATTGTTTATGTATGATCCAGTAAGGATTATGTGAATGACAGAAACTTAAGTCTCTGGTGGCGGAAGCACACAAAGTAATTGTGATCAAAGGGCATGTCATTTTGATTAGCGATGTAACCTCTGATTCTTATTAAGTACCATTGACAATGAAACCAGTATTAGAAGATAAATCAAATTTAATTATTTAATTTTTTGGTAATAACATACCGATTTTTTCTACATCCTTGCTGGTTTAGGTGAAAAGATAAAGCCTAGAATGTACCAGGTGATTTCTTTCCTTGCAGATCGTAAAATCCCACAGAAAGAACGTGCCGAGATTAAAATCTAGTCGATAGCGATGCCTCTAGTAACCCACAATTTTTCAATCTTTACTCCCATCATTACCCTAAACCTCAGGGTCTTATGACCCTTGACTCTGTGTAAACCGTTAGAGATAAAGACGTGATTACCTATTTATCTGTACTATTTTTTTCAAAGTCAAAGTAAAAATTTATTTATCTGCTTTCATTGAACGAAGCGAAGTTCTTCGTGTCCACTTGAACAATCCAGGGTTTACAGTGTGTTTTTTTTGACGATAAATAAAATTAATTTTAATGGGATCTTTATGAAATTTGATAGGCGGTAGTTGTAGTTAGTAGAATTTTTTTAACTCGAACGTGAGTCATATCTGAAAAGGGGTCGCGATCTGGGTTTGCGAGTTCACAGTTCAGGGCGAACTAGTGTAATTCATTTTAGACCAGAATGTAATTGTTCATCGTTTACAATTTAATTACACTGGATTCTAATTCTTATTACACTAATTAAATCAGTCTTCTATTGTCTCACCGGCCACTACGCGATCTGCATACGTTTATGCAAAATCTAGAAACATGATGAATAGGCATTGTTGATAGTTATATTGATGCATTTAATCATACATACACAGTTGATGACTTTTCTAACATACACCCTTGAACTATTGTTATGATGACTACCGCCGTGGTCTAGTGGTCGAGGCGTTCGCCTTGTGATCCGAAGATCGTGGGTTCGAATCCTACTGGGAAGCATACTTTGTGGAAAGTTGTTTCCAGCCTGGTTAGGATATTGCAGGCTTGAATCACCTGATTTTCTGAAAATAAAGATGATTCCGTGTTTCGGAAGGTACGTATAAACTGTGGGTCCCGAACGCCATCTAGCATTTGCTCATCAAACCTTTCCAAGGGTTCTGGACTACCCTTTGGATTGCGGAGGTCAGAAGGCAGTCGCTCTGTGTAAAAACCAGTAACCTCGTCAAAGCACCTGGGTAAGGTAGCGGACCCCGGGCTCTGAAGGTTACCGCTGAGGATGCAACCCTCGATTAATGTACACACAAATTATCACGGTTTATACATTTTCTAACATTCACGCTTGGACGCTGTCTATCCCTAAGAAACACACAAGTCATTAGTATTTATAACTGGCTTCAAAACAGTTTTTTTTTATGATACAAAAACATAGTCCAGGTGTGACTGTCTACCCCATAAAATACACACGACAGTCGTACGATAGTACGACTGTCGTGTGTATTTTATGGGGTAGACATCCTGTTTCGCGTCAGGCCTTGTGGGATCACTCGCTTCTTTTTATTCATTATTTGGCCGTGTAGTATCAATCGCACCTTTGTATATATTTGTATTTAGCTTTCGAGGATTGTATTGATTGGTCGTCTCTAATATATGGGTTCTCTAGGACCGGGCCTACAGGGCCTTATTAAGGGAAATTCGCGACAAAATCCAATTAGAGCTACTAGTAGATCTAACTTGGTGGGTCTAGTGGGATTAACTCTTGGGATACCACCGGGAACGCACTAGGATGAGAAATGAGTATGTTTTTATTTTTAACTGACGGGGAAACAGACAGCACTTGTTGTACATATATTCTGCAAAAGCATTAAATCTTTCAGGAAAATTCAGTGTCTACATATAATATTGCAAAAATTAGCGAACCAAACAGAGAAACACAAATATAGCTATCATGCCGTACAAAGACGTCGTTATTACGAAACACAATATTTACGTTTCTATTACTACGAATTTAGTTGTCGGTACATTCGACGACAAGAATACCTATTTAAATAATTTTATTAACCGTGTTTGGTGTTCTACATTTAAAATTATATTGCTGTCTCGCTCTCGCTCTCTTCCGTTCGTGTGTATCATGATATTCATGCATCATGCCTACATTTGTCGGTGTTATTTTAATTGTTTAAAATTATTAAAAACAGTCCTACCATTAGTAACCCCTGTGTGTTAATAAATGTAGGGAGAATATAGTGTTTTACAATTATCATCTCTACACAACCAATACATAACAAACCGGTCTTCTACTTATATTTAAGAGCTGGGCTCTTGTCAGTGGAGTGCTTTCCAACTCTCTGTTTGATCTATTTGATCAAACAAATGAAGATGTCATGGCGCACTCGAAAACATCAGTCTCACAGTACCTCGACCAAACACCCGAAGAAAGGTCGTTAACACGTATGTCATCCCCCGAGCAAACACAAACCTTGGCAGACACGCGCCTTTACCGAGAATGCTCTCCACTTACAATAAAATGAATACAAAATATGACCTGGACATCTACCACGACTCGTTATCAAAATTTAAATCTACAATACAGTCATCCCATCTAAATGCATGTTAAATCAATTTCACTATTTTAAATCTTAACATAAAATAATTATAATTTCAATATTTCAATATAGTTTGATTATAAAATTTGTATTTCAATATTTACGTTGGCATATTTATATTTTATTTATATAACTTGCTGCTGAAACTTTTTAAATTTTAAGAATGTTATGTTCACCTGTAATTGGGTTATATGCTAGAACACAGAACTAAATGTTAATTGTAAGTTTTTGTCATGTAACCTGTTGGTGTACCTAATAAGTAAAATAAAATAAAATAAAATAAGATTTATATCAATAAAAAAAATTCTTTATACCATCGAGAATTTTTATTCTGGGTTTTTCTACTCCTCTTTTTCCTTCTATTTTTAACAAACTGGAAGCGTAAGACACTGGCTCTGCGTCTGTGAGACACGAGCTCGATTTTCACTATGCGCTACTTGTATACCTCTGAACTTGTATTTACTCGTGTACGGCCTCCCAGCGCTTGTTTCCAGTCAAGGAAAACATTGTAAGAAAACCTGCACCCTAATTCACTAGTGTCTATTGTTACTAGATGACAGTTGAGCAACTCCAGTTACCTTAAGGTAGCTCGAAAAATCTATCATCAGAAATAGTAGATTGTGCTACAAGGGGATAAGGTAATATTTTGACGGCGAGGGCGCTACTTTGAATTCAGAGCGAAACGAAGGATTCCTGCGTGTAGCGAGGGATTCATGTATACCGCCCGAGATAAAAAATATTGCCGTACCCGAGTAGCACACTCTACTTTTCATCTCCATCTATGAGAAAAATTAGCACATACAAAACAGAATATAAAGAACAGTAGAACACCTACAATACCTAACAGACTTTAACCGACAATTTAATACTAACCTTTGTTTGGTGTCGTTTACAATAAATACTAAGAAATATTTTTTCGAAGACCACCAACTTAAGATAAAATGTTCACTCATCATTACTTTGTTTGCGTGGTCCTTCTTATTTTTATAAGTAAACTTGATAACTATTTACTATTGGCTTAAACTCACGAAAAAGTATTCAGATTTACATAAATAATTACATTTCAATACAAATAACCTAAAACTTCTGTAATTGCTTGAATCAAAGGGAAAAATTGCGCATTTTAATTATATCTACTTATTTCTTTTTCCGAAGCAAAGAACATAAAATTTTTAACCTACATTCATCCATGTTGAAAACGCTATGTATTCCAAATTTAAAATATCACGAAGTCTGTGCCAATTATTGTTTTATTTTAAAACAAAATTCTTCTTTTTTTGCTGGACTGCCAGCATTATTTTTGATTCTACATAGATTAAACTCGTGTTCTGTTTTCAAATTGGTTTTAATCCTTAGAGATCTTCTTTTTCACGTTTTAGTCCCGAGAGAATAACCAGTGACTTTAGCTCCAAATGTTTTGGGATGAAAACATCGCTTTTTGAGTAGATGAGACGATAAATAATTATTCACTGAACTTGTTGACTAATATAACAAAAATATCTGCGCACTAGAGAATCGTTTTTCTATATCAGTACCTTTGCTATTATTGTTACTTCGAATTTGCACTCGACTGTACCTTATTTTGTTTCGCAGCATTCTCATATCAAATTAGTATATTCTTGCGAATTTCGACCACTGTGTATTTTGTTACGAAAAATTTGATCGGTACATTTGAGGCGTTTATTTACCAATATCGGTGTGAATTATGATCAAATATAGTTCATATATTTGTTTTCCTACATACACTTACGATACAATGCCTTTTGTATGTTTTGATCTTTTTTGGTTGTCTGTGAGATGTATCTTTGTTATGAATGTTATGATTGTCGAATACCAAAATTGATGCGGACAGCTTAACTTAAATGATTAATTTGTAAATAAAGTTGATTATTTTCCATTTAGATTAGGGCCATCATTGTAATTAGAATAGGTTGTTTTCTTTTTCCTTTACACAAGTTTAAGATATTAATAATGATGCATCCCCCCTTAAAAAAGTATGTATTGTTAGAAAGAGATAGCAATAGGGGTACCCTTGTTGGGTTATACCGTAACGAGAACAGATTATGGTTTTTTGTAAATAAGATATTACAGGAATTATTTACTTCGAAATAGATGAAACTTCATAGTTAAAAAATAATAAAATTGGAAAAACTAGATGCCTCCATAGAGAAAATCAAGAAAATGCTGAAATCCAGTCCAGAAAAGGATAGGGCTATTAGATTGTTTTATCTTATAGCCCTATCCTTTTCTGGACTGGATTGGAGACAGCATTAAAATAGTGCCGTGTGCAAATTTCGAGCTCAATGGTGGCATTCAGTTCGATCTAGTAAATAAGGAAGAGAAGGTGAACAATAAAAACCAGTGAAGCTAAACACAGATTTAATACAGTCCTCAACAAAAATAAAGAAAATATTTTTTCTCCATCAACCAAGTCGTTGACGTTGGATTGTTGAAGTGAGTTTAGAGTACTAAACTAAAATGGGGCTGGGTGGATTAACTTTTGCCAAATGGTACCAGAAAGATGGGCTAACATAACTACCACACCAGAGATGGAAAACGATCAAGGAGAAAACCAGATGAGATGAAGGATGACCTGTCTACTTTTGACAAGGTTTTGAGAAAAGTAGTTAAAGATCGAAGTAGCTGGAGACAAAAAGGGGAGGCTTTTTCCCAAATATGGGACCTAAATTTAGGTCGGAATGTAAATGTGTCAAAAGAAATATTTCCAGTTGATTATTGCTTCGAAAGGCGCGTTAAGCTGTAGGCGCCGGCGCCTGATGTTGGCAACTGCTAGGTACATGCGTCAGACTCAAAAATTGAAAAATCTAACTCTACTGCTGACCACATAGACGAAAACAAGATCATGTTTTAGGTACCTACAATAAAGTTATATTATAATATAACAAACAATCAAACAAACAAAAAAGCTACTGAAACTATACTAAAAAGAAAAATTTAATTTTTCCAGATAAAGTGAATCTCTCCGATACCGCAACAGCGGAAGCCAAAGCGCGTATCTACTACGACGCGTGCATAGACACCAACGAGACCATAGAGAAACTAGCAGAGAAACCCCTGGTACATGTGATCAAGAAACTGGGAGGTTGGCACATACTGCCCAATACCTTGATAAAGCAGCACAAGTGGGACTTACAGAAGTTGTTGCAGGATGTGCAAAATACGTAAGTGATCTTTCAACTGTCGCTCCCAATCCCACAATAAGACTGGAAATTAGACGCGCTTACAATATTTTATTGTACCTACGTAATATTGTTGATTCGACTAAAACAATAATTTGGCTTTCAGGTACAACTTGGGAGGTCTTTTCAATTGGGCTGTGACTGAAGACGATAGAAACTCTTCTAGACATGTTATAGTTGTAAGTATTCTAAAATTGTTAGGTCTCATAAAAAGGCTCAAGATCGCACATTGGGATCTTGAAAGTGCTATTTGCGGGTTTCTCTATATTATCAAATCAGAAATAAGGACTTTCGTAGAAGAACGAAGGTCGCTGATATAGCTGCGGCTTTGCTCATTGAGGTGGCCGATAAGCAGAAAGGAAATTTAAAAATTTAGTATATTTACGAATCTAGTGAATGAGGTGTGGTAGTAGGTCCAGTAATGGACTTTAGCCACCAAAATAATGCTGTGTGAATTTTTTACAATAGATATTGATAACAATTTGAATTCTGCTTTCCAGCTTGATCAAGGCGGTCTAAATCTACCAACCAGAGACAACTACCTCAACAAAACAGCTCACAAGAAAGTTCTAGATGCGTACTTAGACTACATGACAAGAGTCTGCGTTTTACTAGGAGCTAACAAAACCGAAGCTAGAGCTCAGATGAACAGAGTCATACAATTTGAGACAGATTTGGCTAATATTACCACCCCTTCGGAGGAGAGGAGGGACGAAGAAGGGTTGTATAATCCGTTTACGATCAAGCAGTGGCAAAAAGAGGCACCGTTTTTGAATTGGTCGTTGTTCTTCAATGACGCTTTCAAGTTGGTTAATAGAAGTGTAAGTAAATTATTACGAAAGAAGAAACAGATTTTTTTTCATTATATCATTAGGGTTTTTTAGTCTTCACTGAAGGAGCATGACTTCTCTGTACTACCAGAGCCATTCTTGGCCAGAGCAGCCTACACTCTCCGCGTTGGCCAGACGGTTGGAGAGGCTTCATAAATGTTTTAAAGCTTTGTTTAGCTTGTTTTTTCAATTCGTCATCAACGATACATTCACATTTGTTGCAAATAAAATTTGTTTATGATATCCTCAGGAAGAACTGAAGTGGTCCTATTTTTTTACCGACTGCCTTAAATACGAGTAAGAAGGTTATCAATTTGTCGCTATCTTTTTTTTATGAATGTTCTCCGATTATTCAAAGACGCATGGACCGATTAAGAAAATTCTTTTTTTGTTTGAGAGGGCACTTGTCAGGTGGACCAATACCGTCTCATTATAAAACCCAGACTAACTTTGTTACTAGGTTTAAACCATTATCCGACAAAATAAAGTTGACATCTAGTAATATGACACTATCTCACCTGTCAATGTCAACTTCATTTTGGGCGGATAATGGTTTAAACCTAGTAACAAAGTTAGTTCCGTTTTTATAATAAGACGAATAGAGTTTTATCAAAATCGGCTGTGTAGTTTGGGGGTAAAGTAAGTTTTTAGTTTTGAAAAATATACTAGGCCGGAAGCCACACGGTATTCAAATTCTGATTAATCATTACGAAACCAACGTAAATTGAATCTACATTAGGTAATCGTGAAATATCTTGTTTTTTACCTTTCAGATAGCAGATACTGAGACAATAGTTGTGTACGCGCCTGACTACTTTAGAAATCTGACGAAAGTCGTACGAAAATACAGCAGGACGGATGAAGATCAGAAGTAAGTTTCTTTAGAATATTGCAGCTGAAAATATCCTTGTTGCGTCTTGTAATGTCTTGTAATGTTGGGACGATATGGTCCACTTTCCTATCTCGTCCATTTCCTAACTCGCCCACTTTTCGATCTTGTCCACAGCAACATTATCATTATCAGTTTTTAGCTTCCCTAAAGAAAGGTCCATTTATCTGATGCAAGTTTCTTTCCTGTTGCATACCATTAGTCAAGCAACATTGAGTGCTACGAAATGATGACAAAGTTTTATTTGGTTTGACATTGAAATAGAACGAAACTAGTCGAAGACTGTCGTGTTATTTTATGGAGTAATGGTCAGGCTTCAGCCATCAAATTAGTGTTGCCGAACAATCGATAGTTTCTATCGAAAAATGACAGACTATCGATAATATGAATCCTGACGACGAACAAACTATCGATAGTATCGCTTCTCATAAATTATCGATATTATTGATAGTTTATGAATATACTACATCATATATATACAAATATATAAAACATCATATATTAATCGATAGTATCGCTTTTCATTCGCTATCGATACTATCGTTATATCGATAACGATCGACGGTTTGTTCGTCGTCAGAATCGATACTATCGATAGTATCGGTACTATTAGTAGACTATGCATACTATCAGTTTTGTTTAAAATACCGATAGTCTTTCGATAGGCTATCGATAGTGGAATATCGAGCGGTAACACTAGATCAAAGTCTTTCAAATATCACGCCTGATGTCACCAACAACATATTTTTTTTTACGCTTGTTTCCTATGGGGATGGCCAAAGACTATGGATCTCCACTTGCTACGATCCTTGCAAACCTCTGTTGCTTCGTCAAAACTGCTCTCCGGTTATGGATATTCCTTAATTCACCTTTCGAGCTTCTCGAATTTGGCCACAGAACTTTCTAACGTAGCATTTCTTTTTAGAAATAGAAATTATTTATTGGAGCATTAAAATATAATCATATTAATAATAATAAATGAACATAAAAGAAAAAATAAGTAAGTATGCTACCAAAATGGTTACTCTCAGTATTATGTCGAGGTTCGCGGTCAGGACACTGGTTTTCAGAGGAACTTAACACTATGACACTATTTCAGAACATTAACCAGCTACATGATGTGGCAAGTCTCCAGGTCGCTGTCCCCATACCTGTCGAAGAACTTCCGGGATGCCACCAAGATATTGAGGAAGGCGTTGTTTGGATCCGAAGGCACTGAGGAATCTTGGAGATACTGCGTTACGGACACCAACAACGCTATCGGTATGTAAAATAAGATGTTATGTATGACAGAGGAATCTTTGAATGCATATTCTCTGGTGCAGGTACTGCAGGTATCATCTCGAGCGTTAGTCATCCCATGCTTGCTATAAAGCGATGTTCTAATTTTTTTTTGTATACAACTTAAAATCTTTATCACCTTAATAAATATCCCGTCATCAATATCTAATTAACAGACGGCAGTTGCTTTGTATGAACCAGTAACCTCGCAAATCATTTAGGTTAGGCAGCGGAGCCCGGGCTCTGAAGCTTTACTGTTGAGGATGCAACCGGCAAAACGCTTGGATGATGATGATGAATATCCAATTTACCAAAATGACCACAACGTTCAGCCATCGGGTGAAACGTTGCGCTCAATGACGTGGTTAGTGGTTTTACAGCTATTTAATTAAATGCTGGAGTTTAAATGAGCGGCCTAGGCACCCAATGGGGAAGGAATGACAATTTTAAACACGCCTGAAACTTTTTCTAGTGTTAGAAATAACATTCCTATTTATCGTTAGTAAATATCACATGTTTCGGTCTAGTCCAATAATAATAAAAATAAAAATATTTTTAATCGCAATTTCGTTCACCAATCCGCTTAACGCCGCCATTTCTTTTGCCTGTCTCATCTGACGTGTAAAAAGGATGATGTCATTTGACAATTGACAACTTATCAGCCATTGCGGTAAAATAGGGACATTATTTTGACAACTGTGACAGTTAAATGACAGTTAAAATGTCAACTGTCATATGACAGTGGCAGTTAAGTTGTGAAAAGTCATGAAATATTTTTTTTATACATTAGAGGAGAAAAGGCAAAAGAAATGGCGGCGTTAAGATGAATAGTGTACGAAATTGTGATTGAAAACATTATTATGTTTTATAATTTATTGACTGGACCGAAAAATCTGATATTTATTTACGACAAATTGGAATGTTATTACAGAAGGTTTCAGGTGTTTTTGAAATTGTCATCCCCTCCCCATTAGCTGACTAATTTAACAACATGGCTGCGATAGACATATAAGAAGCAGCCTGTATCCAACATTTTCCAGCAACCTTGCTGAGTTCGTCCGACCACCTAGTTGGTGGGTGTCCTAAGCTGCGCTTGCAGGTACGTGACCGCCATTCGAGAATCCTTCTGCCCCATCGGGCATCGGTTTTTCGTGCTATGTGCCCCGCCTACTGCCACTTCAATGAGCTAATCCGCTGGGCTATGTCAGAGACCTTCGTTTTTCTACGAATCTTCTCATTTCTGATTCGATCACGAAGATAAACATTGAGCATAGCCCTCTCCATAGCTCGTTGGGTGACTATGAGCCTTCTTTTGAGACCCATAGTAAGCGAACACGTTTCTTTTCTTTTCAGGGTTCGCAGTTGGTGCGATGTTCGTCCGAGAAGTGTTTCACGGGGAAGCGAAGACCCAGGGCGAGATCATGATCGACAACATCCGGAACGCCTTCAAACGGAACCTAAAGAACTTGAAATGGATGGACTCTGAGACCATGGAAGCTGCTGAGATTAAGGCTGACGCTATTACTGATATGATTGGTTAGCTTTACTCTTTGTTCTCATCTTAGTACATTGCCGGTTACATCTTTTGCTGTACTGCTTCGGTTCCCAAAATTCCATTATCATATCAACACTTAAGTATCGATGTTTGCAGCTGCGCGTCACTAGCTGTTAAAATCAGTTTTAAATTGATGGGAAACAATCGGAGTACTCCGATTTTTAGCTTACTCTTCCATGCTATTCTAGGAGAAAGAAAAATCTTAAAATGTAACGTCTGCTTCTCTTCCCGAGCAGATCGTATATATAAGCGATGAGGATGGCAATTCGCTATTTTGATTCCTTTCTCTCTTGCCCTCCATCATATAAAAGTGGCCTTTGAGTTTCGCGTCCCTGGCTCTGGTCTGCTTAGAGCCACAAGAGCCTTAATGCTGCTGTATATTTACCATAGAAATAATAATAATAAACAAATACAGACGGACAAATCACACAGATTAAGCTAGCCCGAAAAAAAGTTGGAGACTTGTGTTATGGGATAATAACTCAAAACAAATACATATACAATGTCCTTTTTAATTAAGTACAAATATTTTAAGAGGTTATTCAGTCCATCATTTTGAACAACTTTGCCCAATAAATATATATCGAAATACGAAAAAAAATATTTAGGTTCTCATAAAGATCAAAGTAGTCACGTGATATCGTTACTATGAAAAATGCAAAAAAAATTTTCGTATTTCGATATATATTTATTGGGAAAAGTTGTTCAAAATGATGGACTGAATCACCTCTTAAAATATTTGTACTTAATTAAAAAGAACATTGTATATTAAAACATCCAAGACCAAGGTCAATCTGAAAAACATCATTTTCCATCTTGACCTGATTGGGGATCGACACCGGGACCTTCAGGTGACAGCCTGGCTTGATGACCACTAACAGAGGTCGACAGTTTTTTTTAAACCAAACCCTTGGTAAAAATTTACCTGCTCTTTTTCCCAGGATTCCCCGACTATATTCTTGACAAAGACGAGTTGGACAAGCAGTACCACGAGCTGGAGGTAAAGCCCAACGAATACTTCGAGAACAACATCGCCTTCAACGTATTCAGTCTGAAGAACGACCTGAAGAAACTGGACCAGCCAGTCAATAAGACTAAGTGGGGTGAGCTCCTGGTCTTTCTAGTTTTCTTCTTACTTTATAGGCTTTTTATTATTTCCCGACTGCGCCAGGTGGGTTATGTTATTCGAGAGTATGTATTTACGAGCTAAGAACCCCGTTTACGTACACATTAATATTGACATCAGATACTATGAGAAGAACTGGTCACAGGTTGCACTAAATCGGGATAACTGAAAGGAAATAGGGGAGAGGGAGACCTTAGCCCAGATGTGGGACATTAATGGTTAAAAAAGTACTAAAGTTAGTCCGCGGTTCTGAGTGTTCCTTACCTTCCATTCTTCATTCAGGTATGACCCCATCAACCGTGAATGCTTACTACACCCCCACCAAGAACCAGATCGTGTTCCCTGCTGGAATCCTGCAGTTGCCATTCTACGACGGAGATAACCCTAAGAGCGTCAACTATGGGGCTATGGGGGTTGTGATGGGGCACGAGTTGACGCACGCTTTTGATGACCAAGGAAGGGAATATGACAGGTAAGTTTGGGGAATAATTACTATTTTTTGCATGGTAGTCTTTCTCTTCCTGGAGAAATTAGCTCTTAAATGAAGTTAGAACCTTATTCTGTGACCGAGCTGCCTTAAAGCATGACATTTAGTCCTTCAGAAGAACAGAAGACGAGATTACGCTGAAGTCGTTTTGAAAAGTTTCGCCTTGACTTTTTTTTATAACATTTGACGACCTCTGTGGCCTAGTGGTCATCATGCTAGACTGGAGGTCCCGGGTTCGATCCCCGGTCAGGACAAAATGTAAGTGTCATCTCGTATACATCTTGTGAACTATGTTGTCGCTTCGTTATTGTGGTTGTAGTTCATCGTTGTGGCGTAGAGGTCGCCACAAGTAGTTTAATTACTAAAAAGAATTTGATGTGTCCATCATAGCACCTTTAGATATACTTAAACATTGTCAGTAAATGAGAAAAATAGACAGTGCTGTACCAAACTTTAACTGTCTTTTAAACGTAAACTAAGAATTATTTACCCACGAGTGTAACTAATGATTGTTCTTTCAGATTTGGCAATCTCAACCAGTGGTGGAACAACGAAACCATAGCTAAATTCAAGACGAGGGCAGAGTGTATACAGAAGCAGTACTCCAACTACACCATGGAAGGCTCGCACTTGAACGGCAAGCAAACGCTGGGTAGTTAAAACTTCTTTACCTTTCTTCTTCTTTAGGTGCCGCTTCATTCCTGAAGATGATGGCAGTCAGCGAAAATAGTTATATCTTGTTATATATAGTATATCGTATAGTTAAATCTTTTTTTTTCTCATAAAAGATTCTTGAATGGCGACCACGTACTGGCAAGCGAAGCGTAGGACAACCCACCCACAAGGTGGTCTGACGACCTGACGAAGGTCGCTGGAAAGTGCTGGATGCAGACCGCTCTAGATCGGTCATTTTGGAAATCCTTGGGAGAGGCCTAATGTCCTGCAATGGACGTTATGCGGCTGAAATGATGAAATATTGATTTTTACATGGCAAGCCTGAACATTTGTTCTACTGTTTTAATACTAGTCCATTTTCGGTTGTTCCTCAGCCATGTTATTTTGCGACGTCCCACTTTGCGCTTTCCAGCCATTTTAACCATCATTATGGTCTGGAGTAGATAATATTGTAGCTTTCTCAACACGTGAACAAGATATCTACCCTGGCCTATAAACCCTTACCGTCTTATTATAAAACTCAGACTAACTTTGTTACTAGGTTTAAACCATTATCCGACCAAATCAAGTTGACATCTAGTAATGTCAAACATCTCACCTGTCAATGTCAACTTCATTTTGGGCGGATAATGGTTTAAACCTGGTAACAAAGTTAGTCCTGTTTTTATAATAAGATGGTTAGTCGTAATATTCGTATCGCTTTCGTCTACGCTTTCAAGGTAAAAGGAACACCATTTTTGAATACAAAACGTAGCTATAGTGCGTTTGT
This sequence comes from Acrobasis suavella, assembly GCA_943193695.1. Lineage (NCBI taxonomy): Eukaryota > Metazoa > Arthropoda > Insecta > Lepidoptera > Pyralidae > Acrobasis > Acrobasis suavella. The sequence continues at coordinate 8,541,616 of OW971952.1, read as the reverse complement.
TTAGGTATTTAAAAGAATGTAAACAATCTTGACATGTCTTTTTATTAAAAAATACACTTTAAAAATCAATACCTTTGCAAATTACAAATAAATTAGGTAATTTATAATTTTTAAAATAAATAATTTGTAATTTGCGAAGGTATTGATTTTTAAAATGTATATTTCAATAAAAAGACATGTCAAAATTGTTTACATTCTTTTACCTAAACAAATGGACTAAAGACGAATATGAATACTTTGACATAAATATTCGTGCTAAGGATACTGTTCGAACAAGCCGAATATCTTTGATTTGGCTTATGTGAACGTAAAGACTAGATCGTCTTAAGAATCCCCTTAACCTAGACTTTTCCATACAAACGTAGTCTAGCTTTTATTTTGAAATGACATCTGAGATTTCGGCAGTATTTTGTGATTATAAAGAAATTGCACATATCTCGGCATATAACTAGTTTTCAACAGTCAAATATGAACTTGAAAGAAAATATGCGATTGTAGAAGTTTTCCATACTGATGGTCAAATATGATATGAACGACTATATTCTCTTTTATGTTCATATTTTGACTGTGAAAACTACAATTTCTTTGAAATTACATAATTTCGCCAATATCTGACATGCCGTTTCAAAGTAAAAGTTTTTAGAGAAGTTTGTATGGGAAAGTCAGATTCTGCCTAGGGTAAGAGGACTCTTAAATCGTTAAATAACGACTTTGTTCAAACCAATATTCAGCCATGCTGGTCTGGGAGAAAAGAGAAAAATATAGAATGTATTCTTAGTTCTTAAAAACCGATCGAGTGAATGACCGAAAACACGAATCATATTTTAGGCAATGTGGCTGGCAAGCCATCATCACTTTGATTCCTTGTCCCACCTGCTTGCCCACCATCACGCTAAAAGTGGCCTTTGAGTGTTGTGACCCTGGGCTGTCTGCTTAGAGCCGCAAGGCCCAAATTGCTCTGTTTGCCCCATCAGGGATAAAGACGTGATAATGTTTGTGTTAAAGAACACACCGTGTCAGGAACACTACATTGCGCTCCGTTACGCAAGTAGGTAGTTGACGTTCGAATGAAGTCTGCTTGGTAGATTCAAGTGGGACTTGGCGGGTCACGTTTGCCGCATGTTGCCCGAAAGATGGGCCCACACAACAACAACATGGGTTCCAACAGACGGAGTGAAGTCCAGAGGAAGACCTAGGATGACATGGAGGGACGAGTCGTCGACGAAACAGCTAAGGATAGAAGTAATTGGAGACAAAGAGGGGAGGCTTTTGCCCAACTATGGGACCTAAATGGATAAAAAGAAAAAAAATGTTTTTATTTCCTTTTCAGGGGAGAACATAGCAGATAACGGCGGATTAAAGGCGTCTTTCCACGCCTATCTAGACTACAGCAAAAGTGCCAAAGTAAACTACACCCTACCCGGCCTGAAGTACAACCACCGACAGCTTTTCTTCATTTCCTTTGCACAGGTAACCATAAAGTTCATTAGCTGAATTGATGTGCATGCCTTCGGCGCGACAAATTGGCCGCATCCTTGTAAAAGCCGTTGCCTCTTTTGAAAAGCGCCGACGGCATTTTAATCAATTGAACAAATAGACTTAACAATGCGACACAAATAAGTTAAACAAAAATCGACTTTAAAGCATTTTTGTACAAATTCCCGATACATATATCGAACCAAAATGACGGTCGTCGGCGCATTATTTTTATCTGCGCCGATAACCGCCATTTTGGTTCAACCTACGTGCCACGAATTTGTACAAACATGCTTTATCCGCAGCAAGTCCGCAATTTTTGTTTCAATTATTTCCTAATAAATGTATACCTACATCGAAATACGAAAAATAATGTTTAGGTTCCCATAAAAATCGTAGAAATCACGTGATCTAACGTAGAAATCGTAAAAAGCAGTGGACTGCCTATGTCTGATATGATGATGATAATTATGTACATTTATTACGTTGCTCACTATGAACTGAGACACTCTTAAAATATTAATACAATCAGGTACGAAAGTGATTTTAATTAAGCAGTTTTGATTAAATGAAATTACTTTATGCACTTTATGAGTATTAGAAATTATTTTATTTATGAATACAATGAGGCATGAATAACTAATGTTTTTTTACGCAGTTACAAAATCCTTTATTACGCCTAAATGCATATTTTAAATTCTACAAACAAAATCAAAAATATTGTTTAAAAAGGTTCCATGTTATTCATCCCTTTAAATAATTTTTTTTTTTGTATTTGTTAAGGTATGGTGTTCAGCAATGACAAACGAGTCGACGAAGATGCAAATAGAAAAAGATGATCACACTGTTGCGAAGTACAGAGTAATCGGGCCAATTTCTAACCTGAAAGAGTTTTCTCAGGAGTTCCAATGTCCAGTAGGATCTAGAATGAATCCAAAGCACAAATGCGAAGTATGGTAAAAGATTTTATAAAAAAAAAAGATATAATCGCTAAAGAGCTTTGATTGTGCTGCGTATTTATTTCGGGCAGCAGCGGCTGTTTGAAGGTTTATTGAATATAGATCGAGTAATAAAATAGGACTGACAAGCCAGTGACAGCTCGAGTTGCATTTTATGCAAGGTATGTCTATATTATTACGTTATTCTATATTTACAGTGATGTATGACTTGAAGGTTTTGATATATGATGTATATATATAATAGAGCTTAGCTTTGAAACGGGTATATAATCTGAGTGCAGAGTAGGCAAATCAGAGATATAATATAATGGACGTATTAGAAAAGGACACATAATTTGATACAAGATAGCGTTTTAAAACTAGGAAGTAACAGAAATGTTGAAAGTAATTAATAAAATATCACAGAATAGCAAGGTTATTTTAGTCTATCTTGTTTCAAACTATGAAAAGTATACACAGTTTGCCAAAACATAGCTTCCTTTTACTAAATGTTTGATGTATTTAGTAATTTTGTGTTAGCGTTGACGTTGTTAGTCTTAAAATATGAGTATGTCCCAATATTTAAAGGCTTCACAAATCCCATGTTTCTTGAGTGTACCTTGTTATTTTAAGTTATTGTGTGCAATTTTAAGATGTACTTAATTGTAAGATTAAATCTGGTTGAATAAGTGCCATTTATAAAATAGAACTATTTAATAACTGTCAATAGAATAAATAGCAGGAACAAAAGCTTTGGACGCAAGGTTGAGAAGTATTAATAAATTAATTAATTTATAAATTCCTGAATATTTTTATTCCCTTTTTAAAAGCACCTATTTTCTTTATTTTATTCAATTGATAAATTTTTAAGTTAATTAATATTTCTAATAAATGATTGGTGCTACTACCTACATTTTTAAATATTTTTATTAATAACATAATATTTGTTTTTACAATTTTCACACTTTGGCGTCCTATGACATAATTGTATATTTTAGCATAATATTGAGAAAATGCTGGCCATTTTAGAACAAATATTTTTTTAAGGTAATAGTTTTGGACAATTTTTTTATAGGCAAATGTATTGTTGTTGTTTTAGTGTCTTTTGTGAGCAATTTGTAATTGTTACATTTAATTTATTACGTATACGTAGGCGACTACAGCATATTGTGAAAAATATATCTATAATTATGTTTTACCATGTCATTTATATTGTTTAACTAAGTGTCACATACTATTTTCTTTTGTTCATCATAATTAAGACCAAAATAAAACAACTGTTTTTTAAATATTTTTTTTTCTAATAGGTATTTACACACCGTTTGCTGCAGCTACTTACAGAATGATTGTCTTAAGTATATTGCATGCTAATAAATAAACCAAGTAATGGTCTAGGCTAGGACCAGTACGCGATTAATTTATATAATATAAATATAATCATGCAAGTAAGATTGCGATTTGTTTTTAATTATTACGAAATTAAATTTTCCTCTTTTTTGACATATTTTAAAGGGCAAAATACTTGCAATTGTAGTAAGGTCCAAAAAGGAGTAAGTGCTGTATTCCACATAAAAGATGACAATAAGTTTTGTCTCTCGATGTCCCCGATTCCTTATATTGTAAAGCTCCCCGTGTTTATACCGCATTTAATATTAATATTTAATGGAGTTATTTGTAATTTTTCGATATTTACATAAAGTATAATTAAGGATAAAGTGAATTGTAGTTGACTTTGTGTGTTTGCATTAAAAAATGTATCTAACACAGTTCTGTAATAAGTGCAATGAATAAAACGTTTAACTTAAAGAGAAGTATTAAATATTGGATAATATTGAGATAGTAATTTTCTTTAGGTATAATTCAAAGCATAATCGTCACAATAAAATAATATTTTTTCCGATATCATTTCACTATCTTTAAACATAAATTGATACATATTTAAAAAAATATATGTACATCAAATTAAAATATTTATAGTAAGTACTTTACAAAATTCGTATCTACTTAAACTAGGGTTGCCAACTTTCAAATTTGTAAAATAAAGGACATTTAAGAAAATAATTGCTTATTATAATAAAAATGCGCCGCAGGCAAATTTTTTTTTGCGCATTCACCATTTTATCTTTTTTTTTATTCTGTGTAGAAGTTTAAGTAATATTTTTTTTTTTTTTCAATTTTTTTCAAAAATAAAAAATTTATATGGATGAAAATTTTCGATTTTGAAAATATCGAAAAAACAATTGTTTAAAAAGTCTATTTTTTAAACAAAAAAAATCCACAACTTTTTTTTATGGCACATTTGATCTACTCATTTTTCTAAGAATTTCAAAAAAAAAAAACCAAAATCGGAGTTTTTTAAAGAAAAATTCTCTATTTTACTCAGATTGACTGGACTAATTCGCGCCGAGACATGCACGGGGAATCCCCGTCGGGGAAACCCCGTGCATGAATGTGAATTTTTGACATTTTCAAGCGTTGCCAATGTTGCCATTGCCAACTGCCAACTGTAGGACATACACAATAAATAACAACCTTAAAAAAATTAAATAACTAATTTTTTAGTCGTAAAAAGGATTTATTTTTAATAATTCAAAGATGTTTGGATTTTAAAGGACATTTATAGTCCTTTGACTCCTTTTCAAAGGTCAAAGGACTTAATTTTCAAATAAAGGACTGTCCTTTCAAATAAAGGACGGTTGGCAACCCTAACTTAAACATGTAAACATGTCATTTAACAAAAAGCAATAGGACGTAAAAATCGTTGTTTACTAATATAATATTCATCAATATAAATCAGTCAAGTAAGTAATTTGATTTGATAAAAGGGAAGCGTGCCGCGAGGTATTTTTGAATTAAAACAACATGTTTTTGCCATAAAACAATTAATAAAATTTTTCAAAAACCTAATTAAAATTGGTCCAATACATAATTTTTAGCGGACTGAATTAAGTAAAAATAGTAAAACCATGAAATACGTAGTGGACAAAAAACGTTGACATTTCATATCATATTAAATTATATAATAGCTTACCTAGCTGAAGACCAAATAGAATCATAAAATATTTTTTAGGCGCAGTTTGTTTGCATTTTGTTTCGATAGTAAATTAAATTTAGAAAGAATCTAATCAGTATTATACAAATAATTATAGGAGATGAATAATATCTATTTATATTGAATTTACGTATTGCCAAAATAAATTTCTTTAAATGTCAAATTTTACTGGTGCCAGCCACTTGATTTTTTTTTTGTCTGAAGGTATAAATATAATTTGATTTGGTACCAAAACTGCAATATCATTTAAATACTGTGTAGGTGATTATTATAAAACTTTTACTAATTTAATGATCATAAAATTATTTAAGACCAATTTTGCTACAGACGGTACATGATAATTTTCAATTTAATGTAGTTTTACTCACTTATTCCTGAATTTATGACTGATTTGGTGTATGAGTTTGGTGGAATATTAAAATTGTGTTGTCTTATTTTAATTGTTTCATTGTTACCCAGTGCGGAGAAAGATCAAGTTTTGTTGTGTGGGCGAGGTAGTTCTGCGAGGCCTTTTTAATTTGTGTTTACTAGATGTGAGAAAGTGAAAACAGGCAACCGGACACATGAACCTTAAAAGGATTTTTCAAAACTCAGTATTAATTGATTTAACCTTTAACATCTTAAAATATTTTGTAAATATTAGAAAATATTTTAAGATGTTTATTCAAAAACTAGGAATTCGCAGCGCATTTTTACGTATGTAATTGAGTATATTTTGTGTACCGATTACATGCTTATGTCAATATAAAAATAGTTATTTAAATTAAGCAATAGGCATAGATGATCCGCCTTTGTATTCATGTGTTATTGTATTTTTAACTGTCTTTTTATGCACATTAAAGAATCTACTCAATTAAAATATTTAATTACCTTTTAGGCTTTAAACACATTAATCCTTTATAAATGCGTCACTAACAAACACTTATTATAGCATTGATCCTGTTTTGTTTCTAAGTTTCTTTCATTGAACTTCATAATAGAATCAGTTCTAATCCTTATGTAATATAAGATTAAAAATCGTGACGGGAGGCAATCACAAGGCGGCGAACATTGTCTTTTACCGAGAGAATCGCACAGTGTTTTACAAATATTTTATCAACTTTACTCAGAAACAACTCTATGAACTTGTGTTCTATTTTTTGCAGTGATTCATAAAGTCATCTGGAACTTGTAAGTTGGACCTTTCCCGCATGGAAGTCGCTCCAGCGACGTTACATAACGCAAATCTAACCAGTGATGGACAGTTGTGTTTTTATAAGCATTTACCAAGTAAATACCTGCTAACGAATAAGATAGCATTTTTCTTAGGTAACATTCGAAGTCAGACGATGCTTCTAGGGTTTCATTATTGTTTTCAGTTTTATTGTCTAAAACTGAAAAACTGAACCAGTTTGGAGGGGAAGAAAAGGGCAGACCAACTAGCGAAAGAAGCCGCTGTAAACTCAAAACGTAAAGCAGATTACGACCTCTGCCCTGTGTCGTGCGCGAAACGTATGCTTCGTGCCGAAACAACCCAGAAATGGAAGAGCAGATATTCCCTGAGTGAGACAGCCTCTACAACAAAACTGTTTTTCCCGACTGCGGCCGTGGCGTACAGAACAATTCGAGAGATAGCACCGAGTGGCCTCATCACAGCTGTTAACTGGGCATGGAGGTCCCGCGCAGTACCTACACTGTTTAAAAAAAAGACAGTCCAGCCTGTGCCTGCGATCCTGATGCGGAAGAGTTGATCCCCCACTTGGTCACAGAATGCCCGATGTTCAATTTGCAGCGAGTAAATCTAGAACAAGAAATTGATAACAAAATAATTGTAGAAAATTTAGCATGAGTAATGATGAGTAAACATGCAAAAATTATTGTTACAAAACAATACAAGTAGTTAATAATAGAAATAAGTAATAAAATGATGCCTTAATATTATAGAATATTAGATAAAGCAAAATTTGTAACAGTAAAAACGCATGTTAGACACTAAGAAGCAAATGTAACCTATATTAAGATATTGATTTGTGAAAACACTAAGATAGATGTAAGAAAGAAGCAAATGTATACTAAAAGATTGAAATGTTAAAAGTCCTAACTGGATAAGAAAATGTAAAAGTACATAAAGAAGTAACTAATAAGAAATAAGATAGATTGTAAGAAAATGTATAAATAAAAGATCAACGTGTCACCTTCAATTCGCCCGAATAAAAAATGCTAAGAGAAATAAAAAAAATATAGAATAGACCAGTCAGATTAGACGGGAGTCCCACCCGTGATAGATTGAAAGATGAAGCATGAAAGGTAAGTATGAAAGAACGAGAGGAATAAATGCGAGAACTAGTATGAAAGACTAACCAGTAAAAATAGGCTCCGATAAAGTTGGAGAATAGGAGATTAACAAAATAAAAAAAATACAAAAATAGAGCCCGTAACTATAGCAACGTAGTGACGCCATCCTTCCGCACACGAGCGCAGTAGCTGCTGTTCCCATCTGTTCCCATCACGCGCTCCCAGACCCCCAAGTTGTCTCAGAGTACAGTCGAGCGCAGTCTTAAAAGCTTTGTTTTGTAAGTTTTGCTGTTTGTTGAAAGAAAAAATGCCCCGTACATACAACCAACATTGAAATGAGTGATAGTGATTGTTGGATCATATTATTTTAGTCCGTCAGAAAAAAATATATACTGTATTTTTAAGTAATCCAAATGATGGGCCAAATAGATTCTTTCAGTTATCATGTTAATTAAAAATAAAGCTTTATTTTGATAATTTCATCAAAAATTTAAAATTTCGCGGGCAACCACGAAGAATCCCTGTAAAGATACCATTTTTGCTTCCAAACTGCGCCGACGACCACCATTTTGTTGCAACTAAAGTCTGATGTTGCCACGATAAAACTTTTAGTGATGTACTATTACGATTTTTGGGTAAATCGTAAAGATTTTCTATCCGACGACAAAAATAGGTTAATGTTTTCCACTAGTAAAAAGCATCGTTTTTTATTTTTACTAATTGATCAATCATCTCCACCTCGACCGATGAAAACACGTGGGGACGAGGGCTCTGACCGGATCTCTGGAGTGCTATTTTTCATTTAAGGACTCACCGAAACACAAGACGTGTAGTTTTCCAACTCACCGCTCGCGTAAAAAACCATTTGGCCGTATTTTTGAAACCGTCGTGTCAGCTAAAAACAATTTGTTTTACGCAGAAAACATCGAAAATATGTCTATGGTTTTCTAAATGTACAGTGGTAGCTGTAGATACTCAGTCTGATTTAAATTAAAAAGACAACAGCCAAGGCTAAAGAGTTAAATATGATTCACCAAAATATTCAGGGCCTGACTAGCAAATTATTGCCATTAGAATTATATGCAAACAATAGGGATTTACATGTAGTATGTTTGACTGAACACTTTTTGCAGTCACATCAAATACAATTTATTATTGATAATTATTCAATCTCTAGTTTATTTATTAGGAAGATTCATGAAAAAGGAGGCAGTTTAATTTTAACACGTAATGATGTGAAATGTAAAGAACGTAAGGATATTGTGAGCCTGTCGGTTGAAAGTATTGTTGAATTATCCTGTGTTGAACTAGAGAATTGTATTATAGTATGCGCGTACAGACCCCCAAAAGCTGACTTTAATACTCTAGAAACAGTAATTGAAGATGTTTTGAGAAAATTAAGTTTATGTCGCAAAAACATAATATTGTGTGGCAACTTTAACGTAGATTTATTAGCGAGTGACGATACCGAATTTATTAGATTTTTGAATTTATTTAAATCATTCAATTTATTCAATTTATTTTTGGAACCAACTAGAATACAAGGTGACTCTAAAGCATGTATAGATAATGTTTTTTGTGATTGCACTGCTGTTGATAAAGCTATAATTAAAAATATAACTTCTGATCATTTTGGTCAATTCGTGAAATTTGCAAACAATGTAGAAGTAGAATTACCTCAAATAACCTACAGAGCTATTACTAAAGAAAAAATCAAAAATTTCAGGGATAAAGTTTAAAAAAAAATACCTTTAATTGAAGAAGCTCGGGATGCTCCGAATATTTTATATAATAAAATGTTTGGAGTATTAGAATCGGAATTTAATAAAAATTTCCCACTTAAAAAGCGAAAAAAACGTAATCGAAAAAAGTTTAGCGAATGGGCTACCCCAGGAATTTATATTAGTAGGAATAGGTTATATGAATTAATAGCTATGAAAGCTTATAACCAAAAACCTGAGTTTATTGATTATGTTAGAACGTATTCAAAGCTTTTTAAAAAAGTATGCTTGTGCGCTAAATCATTATATACCAGGAAAGCTATAATAGATTCTAAAGATAAAATAAAGACAACGTGGAATATTATTAACACTGAGACCGGGAAAAACAAGCAACGTGAGAATAAAATTGAATTAAAAATAAACAATAAGGTTCTCAACACAGATGAATATGTTGCCCAATACTTTGAGAGATTTTTCACAAACATTCCCCTGAATACAACCACCCCACTAATGTCCTCATCTAAAAAATCAAAAGAAGTTTTAACCAAATGCATACCAAAATGTAAAGATAGGTTAATATTTCAATACGTCACACCTAGAAATATCATTGATACTTTTAAAAGTTTGAATAATAAGAAAACTGGTGATTTTTGGGACATTTCAGTATCCGTTATAAGCAATATAATAGATGTAATTGCGCCTTACTTAGCTTCTATATTTAATAAATGTATAGACGTGGGATCTTTCACTGACATGATGAAGTTAAGTAAAGTTATCCCTTTATTTAAATCTGGTGACAAAAATTATCCAACAAATTACCGTCCCATTTCTATTCTGCCAGCACTAAGCAAAATATTCGAAAGGTTAATTTTTAACCAGTTATTAGATTTTTTTAACAAAAATAGTCTGTTCCATGGTGATCAGTATGGATTTACTAAGGGTCGATAAACAACGGATGCAGGTGTTACACTTTTACAAAACATCTATGATGCTTGGGAGTGTTGTCAGAATGCAATTGGTGTGTTTTGTGACCTCTCCAAGGCATTTGACTGTGTAGACTACGAAACCCTTCTATCCAAACTTGAGCACTATGGAATAAAAGGGAAAGCTCTCGAATTGATTAAATCTTATTTGAGTAGCCGAATTCAAAAAGTTAGTGTAAATCAAGTAAAATCTGACGGATCAACCGTAGTGATGGGTGTGCCTCAGGGTTCTATCTTAGGCCCTTTGTCATTTCTAATATATATCAATGATTTACCATATCATGTAAAAGACTGTAAGTCTGTACTTTTTGCTGATGATACTTCGCTTGTTTTCAGCGTAGATAGGAAAACTGACACCTCGGATGAGATTAATAATACTTTGTCGCAAGTGTTGGAATGGTTTACGTCAAATAATTTAGTATTAAATGCATACAAAACTAAATGTGTAAAGTTCTGCTTACCGAATGTTACAAAAGTTATAACACGTTTACTTATTAATAAGGAAGCAGTAGATGTGGTAGATAACACAACGTTTCTGGGAATAACGCTTGATTCCGGATTGCAATGGGGTGCTCATATTAAAAAATTAGCTGGAAAACTTAGCTCTGCAGCCTACGCGGTTAGAAGAATTAGGCAGATGACGGACGTTGATTGTTGTTTAACTAAAATATACCAAACACGCTGTGTGTTTGGTATATTTTAGTTACTTCCATAGTGTTATGTTATGTCCTATGGAATATTGCTATGGGGTAATGCTGCAGACATAAATACCATAGTTGTTTTACAAAAACGCGCCGTTAGGTCTAAATATAAACTAGGTGCTAGAGAGTCTCTAAGGGAAATTTTTAAAGACATAAATATTTTGACTCTCCCTTCGCAATTCATCGATGCGAACATTATGTACGTGCGTCAGAATAAACATACATATAAGAAAAATTATGATATTCATAGTATTAAAACTAGAAATAAAAATAAATTAGCTATCTCAGCTTTTCGGTAAGAAAAAACAAAAAAGTCTTTTGTGGGTCTCAGCTTGCGTCTCTATAATAAATTTTCAGATAATGTAGTAGCGTTACCATTATCTAAGTTTAAAATTGCCGTAAAAAATCATTATTAAAAAATGCTTATTATCAAAATTGTAAATGACTATTTATCTGATCAAAATTATTGGAAATAGTTGACTGCAAATTTTAATTGTATTATTTAGATGTATAATATAATGTATACTGAGCTTAAGTGTAAATCTGTATTGTAACTGAAACATAGCCCATCAGGCTGGGTAGGGACTAATACTGAACTGGGTTTCTTTCGGCGTAATTTTCCCAGCAGTGGTCGTTCCGAAACGCTAGTAGTTTTTAGCTTTTGCACTAAAATAATATTAAAAAAAGGACCTTCAATGGGAGATAAATTTATCCTACATTGAATAAAAAATTTTGACTTTGATTTTGAATTTTGACTAAGAATTTCACCGTGAATAAAAAAGCAGCATGAATTGGAACGGATTCTCCATGAAAGGTTTCTTTGACATTTCTACGCCACAAATGTTAAAAATACGAGTGGTCGAGACCAGAGATAGGAGAAATAAAAAGATATAAAGAGACCTGAAGTACCATTTTTCAAACGCGGAGTCACCTAAACGAATGGTTTTTCCATACAAAAACCATACGTTTAAGTGACTCCGCGTTTCAGAAATCGCACTTCTGTTATTCATCAGTCATTTTAAGTAATAACTGACATTAGCAATATTACTCACACGGCAAAAATGATTTTTGCCATATGAGCGACTGAAACAAGTAATCGTATTCTGTTCTTGGTTTTATCGTGGTGTCACTAAATGAGTGTCATTAGTGTCAAACTGATGTCTTATAATCATGTGAAATTAAATATCTGGTCATAGTTCCTTTTCTTGGTATCATTGTGTTCCAATCCAACATTAATGACAGATGCCATTTGGATGTCTTTCCTAGTGCATGAAACGTGCATAAATCTAACATCGACAAAAAGATACTCCATACTACACAAGACTCACAATATTCGTTTACAAAACATTTACCTATTTAATTAAACAAACATCATCAACATATTTTATAATGTTGTAGGTCAGGATTTTTGTGATCTTTGCTACGGAAAAAAACATAATAACGCGCAATATTGTGCATGGATAAATGTGTGACTTTGAATAAGTTTACGTATGAAAATAAAAAACCCGGAAAATGTGACGCTTATCGAAATATGATATTTGGGTGATGAAAAAATTCGAGTAAAGACTAATATAAAAGGTGTATGTATTTAATTTTCTTTTTTAAGTGTTAAATAAATTTATACATAGGTATAAATAAAATCATGCAATGATTTTTATTCTCCTTCTCTCATTTCAGACTTAAGAACTGATCGGTGTTATTGTTTTAAAGGTAGTTATTGGGATTGGAACCCGGAACCTTTCGATCACAAAAAATGCGTATCTATGCGTAAATTAGCAAATTATGTGTATTGAAATCTATACGAGAAAATATATATAATGGACAACACTAGTGTGCAAAAAGGCTTGTGACACCCTACAGAAAAAAGAAAAAAATATATGTATTGAGATCTCGCTCTAACGCATTACATATGCCTTGAGAAAAGAAAAGATGGTTATATATAATCGTGTGCTAATTTAGTACGCCTTCTTTGCCTCTTATAATTCTATAGTCGAGACCACTCGTTGCAAATCCTTCGCATACGATCATTTCAAAAATGCGCCCGTTTGGAAACGCTCGCGTAAACCATTCGTAATGTGACAAGTTATTTCAAAAATGCGTCCCCTGAAGTGCCGTTTCAGAAATGGCACTTCTGGAGCATTCTGTGATGCGATTTTTCAAACGGTTTTTCTGTATGGAAAAACCATTGTCCGGTCCATGGTGTCGTTCGTTGAGTAGTCTGTTCGTTACTCACCAGTCACCAAGTTCGCCCCAAGCTGTCCTGCGTTTATTACTATCAGTTTTCCTCCTTACTCAACATAATGACAGTAAGATAGGGCAGAATGCAGGATGAAAGAAAATGTATTTTTTTTAGGAAAAAAAAAGGATGCGGTCAAAACCCTGTGAGCATGGTAGGCTGGTGGGTGTGGGTTACATGGGTGGCATCGTGGCATGACATGGCATGACAATGGCATGGCATGACACACACTCCTTTTGCTCTCTGCTCTGATGCTCTGACTATCCTGAAAAGGGGAAAGGACTATCCTGAAAAGGGGAAAACAAATCTTCTTACAAAACTATCTGCCGCTTTTGGTGCAGGGGTAAGCTACTACTATATCTAAACAAAATCACACATTCACAGAAATAATTTGTGTCGCTATAAATGCACACTACAAAAACTACAAAAAAAACTCAAACACTAGCTTATTTTCTGCACACCAATAAAACTCACACTGAAATAAATGTGTAAATACACATAATAATACACTCTTGGCAAGAAAGAGAGAGAAGACAAAAAAATATATGAACTCTAATGCACAGGGAATAAAGACGAAGGCTGTAAATCATAAATACATAGTCTCGTGAGGAGTGCGCCTTAGTCTCGGGAGGAGTGCACAGCAGTGCGCTATATTCTCGTGGGGAGTGCGCCTACGTCATCAACTAATCGTTTTTCAATTTGGAATCTTATTACGTGGGGCGCACTATAAGTTTCCGGAATGAATATGAAAAAATACTATTAAAGGTACAAAATTAATTTATTGATTTTCAAAATAATCTCCCTTGGCGTCTATGCACTTTTTCATTCGATGAAACCAGTTTTGAAAACTTTTGTGCCACTCCTCTGTGGTGACCTCTGAAACGTGTTTTTCATACTCCTCGACAGCCTCTTCTGGTGATGAAAATCGTTGACCGCGTAATTGGTTCTTAATTTTTGGGAACAGAAAAAAGTCACAAGGTGCCAGGTCGGGACTGTATGCAGGATGACTCATGAGTTCTACATTTTTCGCCTTCAAAAAGTCGTTTGTCTGTCTGGCCGTGTGAGAACTAGCATTGTCGTGGTGCAGGATGATACGGCGTTTACGGTTATTTTTACGGAGTTCGTCAATAACTTCCGGCAAACAAATGGTCGTGTACCAGTCACTATTCACTGTACGACGATTCTCTAAAGCAACAGTAGCCACGTGTCCAGTTTTATTAAAAAAAGAAGCAATCATCCGCTTAGATGCACTTTTTACGCGCGCCACTTTGGTTGGTTTCGGCTCATCTTGAAAGACCCATACGCTCGATTGCTGCTTTGTTTTGGGATCGTAGCAATAAATCCATGTTTCGTCACCTGTTACTATATCCCACACCAAATTTGACGCACCTTCGTTGAATCTGGTAAGCATGGCACTGCACCAAGTGACGCGGTCCGTTTTTTGAGCCTCGGTCAAGTTGTGTGGGATTCACCGCGAGCACAGCTTTCTCACACCCAAATGTTTGTGTAGGATTAATTGTATTTGACTCATGCCTATTTCTAAGGATGCGCGAATTTCATGGTAGGTCACATGCCTGTCTGTTTCAATCATACGGCGCACAGCATCGATGTTTTTGTTGGTCACAGCGGTGGACGGCCGACCATCGCGAGATTCGTCACTGAGATTGATACGACCACGCTTGAATTCTGCAAACCAGCTATAAACAGTTGTCTTGTATGTAGCTTCATTGCCAAAAGCTGTTTCAAGCCGAGCGATGCTCTGTTGAGCTGTCAAATTACACTTAAAATCGTAGAAAATCATACTACGAAAATTTTCCCGAGTTAAATCCATGTTGATGCAGACACACAATTTTTTAAATGACGCCACAAGGTAAAAACAAAAGAAAGTCAGATGAAACAAACTGCATTCTACAGCCAAAGAGTTCTATTTTCAAATGTTGCAATAAATTTTTAAATATTGTTTATGTAAGTGGCCAGTTCCGGAAACTTATAGTGCGCCCTATGTACAGAACCTTAAGAATGTAATTGAAACATTTAAAACGGGGGTTAATGAACTAGTCTCGTATGCGATCTTAGATTATTTTATAGGCTGGAAGGAAATGAGTTGCAAACGTGATTCGATTATTTTTTCCGTAATCGATGTAATAGATATTTCTTCGATTTTTCAGAAATTACATTTAAGTAGAAAACAACGTTAATAAAATAAAAAACTTACTAATGAAAGGTTATGCCATCTTTTGGAAGATTAAATGTGTTTGACACGAGAAAATTGCATAACATTGCATTTTAAACGGAGCACTTTTAGACGTCTTTTCGATGCCTTATCGATTCAGGATTCACATTATATAATCGATTACGCAACTAGTTTTTATGAACGCATTAGATTTTTGTTCTTATACTTTGGCAGAGGGGAACGCGCAGGTAAGGCTTATCCTGTATTAAATGATCTAAGGTCACGTTAGCGTATGTCTATGGACGTGTGCGAGGCTCAGCTAAAAATATAGGTACCTAAAATTGTTTTAATCTTTGGGGCTCAGCATAGAATACGCTATTTTCCATTAAGTCAAATATACTTTTTTCTAAACGTCAAAACAAACATTTTCTATGGAATTTGTATGAAATACAGGCTAATGACGTCATAGTTTCTTGAAGTCAAATAACGCTCTTATTATTATTTTTCTGCAAAAATAAATCTAAAATGACGTTAAAATGGTTATGTTCAATGACAAGTGACATTATTTGGCAACGTTTTATTATCTTAACAGTACAAAATAATTTATTTTTGATGCAGGAAAATACCCAATTATAATTTATATATAACTTATAACTGAAATAACCCATAGCATAACATACTCTGGGCTCAGCTTAGCGAGGTCCTAAAAAGTGTACTACCTTGACATTTGGTTTGACAGATGACAGATACTTTTCTCGCTTGAGTCTTACTTGTCATTGTTAGAACACAACCAACTCACAGAAAAGAAAACTAAACGCATACTAAACGCAGAAGCTTGGATTTTTCGTTTACAAGAAGAATTTTGTTGTGATATCCGAATATCTGATGATCAGATCTTCAGAACCGGCGATTTGGCCGCCAATGTCAAAACTTTAATGATATTTATTTTGGTTTGGTGAGTGAAGTATTATCTGCTCTCTTTCTGTTTGAAGATATTCCAACCTCACGCAAGAATGGCTACGCGGTCGGGCTTGCATCCTATATCGATTATGCATATTGCTTATTTCAAGAAAACATCTAATTTAAGAGTTTCCTGAAGGTAAAATCGTGTATAGTTTGTGATCAGTTGATTTTCCTATTTCTGGCTGGGTCTTTACCAAGATTTAAGTTGAAGTGTAATATCTAAGCTTAAATTTACCTATGCCCATTCCAGGCCGAGCACATTTATCTCAATAAAGAGGTCTGGTAAATATAACTAGAAATAACACCAGCTGCTGTACTTACCAATTGTAATTTGTTGTAAATATTCTTTTTCTTATATTGTGGTGTAAAAAATATAAGTATCTATCTATATGGTACAATTTTTAAAAACTTAAAACCCACTTCTACACCTATATACATAAATAATTTTACTAAAAATTCTATGGGACCACCTGAAAATTAAACCTTTTAAAACAAAAAAAGAATTTTCTAAATTGGTCCAGGTGTCTTCAAATAATTGGGGAACTTAAACAAAAAACAGAGGATAACCTCCTCTTTTTTAAAGTCGGTTAATAAAAATTTGTTAATATTTCTGTCTTGTTATCTTTGCTGAGAACCGCAAGAAGAGATGTTAAACAGTGTTTAAGATGTACTTATATTTGTTACCTGCCAAACCCGATTTCAGGCCAAACTAATTTGTTGCAAGCCAAACCGGTTTATCAGAGTCATATACTAGTTAGTTTAGCCCAGGACAAGCTAGTTTAGCCTAAATACTTAAGGCTTAACTCGTTTCGCCTCGGCTAAATTGATTTTGAATTATTATTCAAGTTAAGCAAATGATTAAAATTAAATAAAAGGCAATAATAAGATCAGAAATATTTATTTTGACATAGTCTCTTTAGACATGAGTGTTTTTAGGCTTTAAACATATAGTTATAAAATAAACTACTCAAATAACAAATATTGAAAAAAAATAAACACGTACATGGGATTTGAAATTGTGATCATGGTCTAAATACGACCATGCTCTAACCAACTGTACTATCACATATTCAACCCGCAGGCCGAAGAAAGAAGCATTAATGTACTTAAATAATTATTTGAAATCAGTTTAATTCAGATTAATTCGTATATCCTGTCACACTCAGGATGAACCGGTTTGGCCTTGGACAAACTGGTTTGGCCTGAAATCTTGTTGACCTGTAATTGGGTTTGGCCGGTAACATATCAATATGTATATCAATTCTCTTTACATACATACATGTACTAAATAAAATTGAAGTGTCTGTTTGTAATATCAAAATAACACTTTTTAGGGTTCCATACAAAGAATGAAGAAACGGAACGCTTATAGGATCACTAGTGCATCTGTCTATTCAGCTGTCTGTCACAGCCAATTTGCTTTGAATCTACTGGACCAAATCAGGTGTTTGGTAGAATGATGTAATCCTATGATCCAAACACAGATATACAAAGTAAATAATTATTGTTTTTGGTGGACAAATTAGGAAATTAAAAAAAAAGTCGTGCAAACCTTATTATGTCATATCATATATCAAATGAAAGGGCTCGTCATGAGGATCTCAAATATATTTTTGTTATTATTTAAAAATAAAAAGTTTTGATTTTATTAATGAAAGAAGATGAAAATTTACCCTAATCTCCGAAACTACTGAGCCTAAAGTTTTGAATAAAATATGAAATATGGTTCATTGCTTGTAGATTACACGAAAACCTATAAGAATAGGCATGACGAATGGAATAATATTTTAGCCCATTGGTTAGATTATAATAAAATATTTTAAGCATAATTTTTTTTTTGGTCTGTATCAAAAAGTAACTAAGATACAGCGTATTGAAATTTCGCATTTCGTCATGGCTACGCTACGTATGATTTTTTCATAGAGATGACGTCGCATGCCCCCACTCCGGAATATTAATGCTTCGTATCTTTGTGAATTTAGACGGACTAATATTTACGTAGTAAAAAAATTTTTACGTAATAAAAATTATACTTTTCTAACCCTCTCGTCACCCCTATTCTATCGATTGAAAATAAAGTGGTAAACTCAAAATCATATGTTCACTTACCGAAAATAGTTTAGTAAAACACCACTAGAAAGCGCTAGTATTAGTTAACTCGCGTGTTACTGTAAGGATTTTAAGATATTTTGTATTAATTGAAACCTTTGGCATTGTATGGAACCCTCCCCAAGCGAGTTTCAGTCGAACTTGGCCGGTTTTTTGATTTTATTTGATCTCTTGATGTGATTTGTTGATATGACATAATTTGCTTACACTAACAACTCACAAATTATACATGTAGGGTAAACTTCCAGTCTTTGGACGCTAACAGTCATTGCACAGAACATAATAAAAATCTTATTAACTGAGGTTTCTTTCAAAATGGGAACACAGCAGCTAAAGAGTATAAAAAGATAGCTGCAGGGATCCAATGACCGTTAGCGTCCAATGACTGGAAGTTTACCCTATCAAACTTAAGATAAAATTGTATGTAAGTAACATTTTTTTTTCAGAACCAACACTTCATGATGGAACAAATTGTGGTTAAAACCGAAATGGAGGAGAGTGGAGAAATTCTACTGTTCTATGTCGATGGTAAGTCATTTTTCAACCAACATCTTGGATAAACGAAGGAGATTATTAAGTTAATGTGTATTGTAATCTTTTTACTACCCGACTACGGCGAAGCCAAAAAGACGCACATGTGGTTCGCTCGCGCTGCGATGTATGCCGGGACAGGAATACTGATATTTTTTTATCGATATATCGATACCCGATATCGGTATTTTATCGATATATCGGTACAAATATCGATAAAATACCAGTATTTTATACAAAATATTTATATGATAACAGTATTTAGTACTGATATATCGATATTTTGTATCGATATATCGATAAAATACTGGTATCGGGTATCGATATGTCGATACAAAATATCGGTATTCCTGTCCCTGTATGTATGTATGTTCATCCGTTCCCTTGTATCTTCTATGATATACTATAATATTAGGTCCTTACATATGAAATTGGCGTTTTGTATGGGAGGAACAAAATGTCGAATATTTTTTAAAGTATGCACCATTGTTATCTTTGCACTTTTGCCATATCATAAGTAGTTCCTTGATCCCTTTACAAAAAAAACCATTCGGACGGGAATCAATAGAATCTTTGAAGGCGGTTTGGACTGCCCCATCGGAGTTGAATTTTGTCCCTTGCAATAAGTTATTCAAATTTCGAAAAAAAATGGTAATCTTCTGGAGGTCTGGGGAGTATGGTGGGTGTCTTAGTCATTCCAATTGAAGCTCTTCTAATTTGGTAGCCGTCTTGTGCAGTGTTTGGTCTAGCGTTGCCGTGAAGCAGCAGTAGCGTAGAGCGATTGACCAGCCTCTGTTGTTTAGCAGCTAGCTTATCCATCATGGTTTGCAATTGCTGGCAATAGACGTCTGCCGAAATCATCTGGCCAGATTTGAGAAAACTGCAATGAACGACACCGGCACTAGTCCACCAAACGCTTACAAGTAACTTTTTTGAATTTTCGCTTGGAGCAGGATTTGGCTGGCTTGCCAGGGTCCAGCCATTGCGATGAGCGCTTCTATTTATCGCAGAGAATCCACTTTTCATTACAGGTAATGATTCGATTAAGAAACCCTTCATTATTGTGCCGGTCAAGTAATGTAACGCAGCAATCGACGCGCGTTTGCCGGTTTGCTTCACTCAATTCGTGAGGAACCTAACTTTCAAGCTTTTTAATCTTCCCAATTTGCATCAAGTGAATTGAAACAGTTTTATCACTAAAACCGCAGCCTGCAGCTAACTTTGACGTGGTTTGCGATGGAACCGTTTCCACAATAGCCTTCAATTCTTCATTGTCAACTTGGGTCTCCGGCCGTCCACGGGGCTTGTTCTGCAGGTCGAAATTTCCAGAACGTAAACTTTGGAACCAGAAACGCACTGTGTTTTCTTTTGCGACACGACCGCCGTACACATCGCATTAACCTTTCAAGTCGTTTCCGCAGCACTGGTGCCACGGTGGAACTCGTACTCGTAAATAACGCGATATTTCAAGTTTTCCATTTTGTAAACTGAGCGCCGCAAACAGAAAAAAACAGAAGAAAAAAAAAACAAAGAATAACGGTTTACGAAACATAATACATGTGGAAATAGCAATGACCTTCCATACACATGTGTATGGAAAGTCATTGGGAAATAGATGTATAAATTTGCATTTGGAATTCTTAACCGAAGTGGAGAAATCTGTGATTAAAGTGGCCAGTACGACAAAACGCCAAATTCATATGTAAGGACGGTATATGTACATGGTATCCTAACAAATGACGTATCGTTGGAAACGTTTTGGCTGCGCGCTGGTTATGTTACGTAACAATAAATTCATAATGGCGCCCTCTATAGGTCAAAAAGTAAGTAAAAATAAAATAAAACGAAGCTAACGAAGCTTATTATCAAATAATATAAGACTGAAAATATGTTTAAGTATTTACGGAATCAAATAATTGGCTAATGTTGAAGTAAATTGAAGTAGTAGTATACAGTGAAGAATTTTATGTACTTGTGTATTTTTTATTTATTTATTTAAATATGGCACAAATACAATCCATTAAAAGAATCATATCAGCTGGACATCTCTGACGATATTGATCCGATCACTCTCAGTAAATCCATTGATCCACTCACACATCAATCCACATCCATTATTTTTTTCATGTACTTAGGTAGGTACATGATTCATGCGCAGTCAATGTTCATAAGCTCAATAATGTATATAAATTGTTAGCCGTAAACGTTTTTACAGTCGGGTATAAGTTTTTAAACGTCATTATCATCAGTTTTCAAAAACCCACTGCTGGGCACAAGCCTCCCTTTGTCTGCGCCATCCCGTTCTGTCGGCGGCCGCTGCTATCCAGTTTTTTCCAGCGACTTGCTTGATATCGTCGAACCACCGAGCCATCTGGACGCTTACCATTTCTGGGATACCACTCGGTGGCGGCGGCCTTGCTCCATGTACCATCGTTCCTTCTAGCCAGGTGTCCCGCCCAGTTCCACTTAAGGGCTGCGATTCTAGAGAGTATGTCGTGAACTTTCGTCCGACGGCGAATCTCCACATTGCGAATTCGGTTTTGTAGTTTGATGCCGAGCATGGCTCGTTCTATGGCTCTTGGCGAATCTTGTACATGGTTCCTTTTGTAAGAGACCATGTCTCGGCACCATAGGTTATGGTTGGCAGGACACACTGGAAGAAGAGGCGTGTTTTGAGACATTGTGGTATTTTTCTGTTCTTAAACGCATTCGGAAGCTTACCACTACTACCACCACTGCTACCCATCCCAGCTGTATGCGCCGGTCAATCTCCAGGGTTTTGAGATCTTTTTCAAAAGATGAACAGTGTTTAAGACGTATCTTGTTATTATTACAGAGACTGATGGGACAGTAGAAGGATCAGTTGCAACGATGGACAACATACAAGATATGGGGGTCCAGATTCAAGAACTTCCAACTGATGCCTATGTCATGGAAGATGTTGATGATCCCCCTGCCGGTACCACTGATGACACTGATGTGACCCCCACGTCTGATCAGGCAAAAGACAGGTGGACACCCGACGAGACAAACAGACTACTGATATTCTACGTCGATAATAAAGAAAACTTTACAACTGGAAGCACTAAAAAGAAACATCTGTGGAGCATTGCTTGCAAGACTATGTTACTGACAAAAAACGTTACAGCTTGTGAAATGAAACTGCGTAACTTGAAACGAAAGTATGCCCAAGTTCTCATCAACCAACAGAAAGGAATCAATGTCAACTTCCCGTTTCTAGAGCTTTGTAACAAGGCATTCTATGATGATCATGTTGTGAATACATTGATCAAAGAGAGTCTCGAGCAGAATGAGACGAGACTTGTAAAAATGCCTTTCGCATCAAAAGCTCGCGAAGAGCCCGTTATGGTACTGAAAAGCTTAAATGTAAATAGCAAACCATGTGATAATAAAGTTGAGTTAATGTTAAGCCTATATTTGAAGTATAAGAAGGAATTTAAGAAGGAATATTGGCGTAAGGATCTCTGGGAACGGATAGCGACGGAGATAGGAGAAGATGATGGTGATTATTGGCATAAACGGTTTTTGAATTACAAACATCATTATTTAAAAATGTTGAGCAAGCGCGAACAATCCGGACCAGAAAGTATAGAATGGCCATACATGGCTTATTATGATCAAATTTTTGGAGACGATGAGGAGTTTAAACGCAAATTCTGCTCTAAAACCGAAACGAAAGCACCTATCATTGCAAATCTGGGACCGTTTACGATGCCCGATGAATGGAATATTACAGAAATGACCGTACTGGTTAAATATTACTTTGATTGCTACGATGAATTCCAAGACCCGACTATACCAGACAACTTTCTTTGGCACGAAGTCGGCAGGCTGTTAGATAAGAAGCCAGATGCATGTAAGGCCGAGTATGAGAGAATGAGGGAAGAGCATTTGGACAAATATAATCAAGGCAACTATGAACTACGCACACGCGTTCCCATTTCTATATTATTTGACAATATTATATCGAAAGATACAGAGTTAGAAATAAATAAAGATAGCACGGATGACAATCATATTTGGAAGAGCAACGACTTAGATGATTTAGTGAAATATTTCTATGACAACATAGAAATGTTCAAAGACCCCATTTGCTACTATGTTTGTTGGGCTAGTATAGCGAAAAAGCTGAAGAAAAGTGTCAAAAGTTGCAAACTCCAGTGGGATGATTTAACTTCATTGTATAAATCCATTTTGGAAGAAAAGAAAGAAAATCCGGAAATGCATATCGATTGGCGTTACATAGAACTGTTCGACAGGATATTCGACTACGGAATGGATACAAGTTTGATGTTCAATTTCGCAGATTTAAAAGAGCAGGCGAAAGTATGTGATTCGGGGAAGATTGCTGGTATGTATCATTTGTTTATTTGCGTTTCCGAAGACTTGGAACCGGTACTAAAAGTACAGGTTCTGTACCGGTATTTAGAGGTTCTTATCATTTCGGTACCTGGGTACCTATACTAGATGGATACCGGTACTCCTCCAGGTACAGGTACTAATACAGGTATCTAATTTAGGTACCTGCTTGCTATCTGCTTTATACTTGTACCTACTGGTATCTGCTTTCTCTCTTTAGTACCGGCATAGTACCGATACTGACGAAAAAATAGTACCGGTACTTTGTCTGGAACCGGTACCGCACCAAGGTCAATGATACCGGTTCCAATAAATACCGGTATTTCAAGCCTTGTTTCCTGATATATTAAGCAGATATTTGCTTGAAATTTTATGCAATAGGTAAAGATTTGGATCTCCTTCTGTATCTCACAGATTTAACCTTTTTGAGCACCATTGGCTACTTTATGTTTAAAATAGTTTGAAGGGTTAATTTTAAATTATATCTCCGTTTCCTTTCAAATAATTTATTTCAAATGGAGCAGCACTGGACACCGAAAAACCGTTTCATAAATACATTTCTCCATGTGCAATTTTTTTTTACAAAGTTCTTGTTCTCAAATCTTGATTATGAATTTTGTATCCGTGTTTCAGTGAAGAAAATCATGGTTGATTTAGACGAAAACGCACCAGTCCAAGAGCCGTGGTCAGACGAGGAAGAATACGACGAAAGAGGCTTCACCAAGCACACGAAACGGCCCTACACACAGTCGAAAATGTTCAAAATCCTCGAGTACTACCAGAAAAACAAAGACAAGTTTGCCACCACACAGAAAAAACAGAACGTCCTTTGGGACTTCTTTGGAAAACAACTCGGGTTGACCGCTGAACAATGTGCGCAGAAATTTAAAACTCTAAAACAAACATATATTCTGTATATTGAGAAGGAAATTGAGAAACCCGAAATACCAATCGTATGGCCTTACTACGCTCTATGCAAAAAAGTATTCGGCTACCGAGCGTTGAAAGCTAAATTAAAAAATAACAAAGGCCCAGACGACGATTGGACAGCGAAGGAAATCAAAATCATCATCAACTATTTCGGACATCATTTCCACCGGATTCTGGACAATTTGGATGATAGTGCTCAATGGGTGAACGTAGCGAAGGATATAGGGAAATCGACAATGTCTTGCATGTTGAAGTTTCATGAGTTAGTGAGGGGGTACCAGAATATGAAGAAAATGAAGGCAGCGGACCCGAATGTGAAAATTAATTGGAAGTATTTCGCTCTGTTTGATGGTATTTTTGTGTCCAAGGGACAGGAGTTGGCCTTGGATCATGAAATGGGTTTGGATGGAGAACATGAACAGATGGAAGTTTTGTATGAGGATGATGATAAGAATTTCGTTGGACAAGAAGGTACTGTTATAATTTTAAATGATTTTTTTTTACTTACTAAAAAATGTTTCCTTCCGAGTAAAATAGGATCACTCCAAATCTTCCCGTGGATATTGTAGAAGATGACTTAGAAAATCATCATCATCATCATTTCAGCCGCATAACGTCCACTGCAGGACGTAGGCCTCTCCCAAGGATTTCCAAAATGACCGATCTAGAGCGGCCTGCATCCAGCGCTTTCCAGCGACTTTAGTCAGGTCGTCAGACCTTGTGGGTGGGTGTCCTACGCTTCGCTTACCAATACGTAGTCGCATTCGAGAACCCTTTTGCCCCATCGGCCATCGGTTCGTCGCGCTATGTGTCCCGGCCACTGCCACTTTAACGAGCTAATCCGCTGGGTTATGTCAGTGACTTTTGTTCTCTAACGAACATTGATTAAAATCTTTCGTCCTGAGGCACTGCCTGTCCCCTTGCCTGCTCTGGCTAAGTATGGCTCTGGTAGTACAGAGAGGGTCGTGCTTCTGCAGTGGAGACCAAAAAAAGACCTAATGTCAAAATAAGAAAAATAAATTGGGTTTCCCATACAAAACTGCTAATCAGCTGATCGATTTAGCATGGGTAGTCCAATTTTTTTCATATTTAACCTATGTACGGAACGCCTCAGGGAGTCCGAATTTTTCATACTATGTATGACAAATTGATACTCCATTTTTGATGCGTACCGTACCTTGGGGAAGTTGTTTAGTATGATCAATATACGAGTAGGATACGTACGAGAATATGGCTAGGTTACAGATTTTCACTCTGTATACAAAGTTTAGTTCATAAGAGGCCCATATTTGTCCCTTACGGACTAAACTTTGTTTTCGTAAATGTTAGTGGACTACACTTACATCAGATTTTTCTAGCTGCTCTAGTATCAGATACCTTCGGAATTCCAATATCCCTAGGCAAGGTCTACATATGCGCGGAAAAAACATCTGTGAAAAAACAAACACTAATTTTACTTATTACTTTTTACATCAAACTTTTCTTTTCAGAGGAAGACTACCAATGCATAATCGTTATACCAGAAGGCCAAGACATATCAGACATGGAAAACGCACAAATCATCATGCAGACCGACCAAGTTGTTCAAAACGAAGAATGCAACCAACCCGTGCCAACAAACAAATGGACCAAACGGACCAAGAAAAGACTCCTAACATTATATTTAAACTATATCAAGTCTAGAAAAGGACAAGAGATCAAACCAATAGATATGTGGAAAGACATATCTTCAAAATTAAACAAAACTCCTTTATCATGCCGCAAAATGTTTGCTAAACTGAAGTCCAACCATAAGGAAGTCAAAGATGACGTAAATAAGAAAAAAACACCATACTTTACCATACTTGAGAAGATTTTAGCTGTCAAACCTAAGTTTACTAAAGTACAGAAGGCATTACAAGATGTAAAAACATTTAAAGATGTTCCTTTACCTATGAGTAAAGTGGAGCAAGCGTTGCAGTATTATTTACTGCATATCGAAGAGTTCACAAGTCCACGCTTTGAGAAGAAATATCTATGGACTGAACTAGCCAATTTCGTACATGAACCGGTCACTAAAGTATTTAACAAAATTAACTATTTGAAACAGTTCTATAATATGGAGACAGGTGAAGTGGCAGGTGAAAATACTTTATTTGGAGAATTATTGAAGGAAATCATTACAGAGGAAACTGCGTTGAAAACCCGAGCTGAAAATGATGATGTCAACGTAGATGATAAAACGGAGTACACTTGGTGCGATGATGAAATCGAACAGCTATTGATATGGTATCTAGCTAATCTTAATCAGTTTAAAAACCCTAAATATGTGAGAAAGTATTTATGGTTAGACGTGTCAAATATTCTCAAGAAGAGTCCGTTGGCTTGTTCGAAGAAAATGTCAGAGATACGGACGTTGTATAGAAACATGGTGAAGGAGAATTCTGAAGAGTTGAACCACTGGAGGTTTTCTAGTCTGTGTAAGGAAATCTATGGTACAGGGAAGAAGGAAGGGAACTGAGAATGTATGCCCCTTTGTACATACAGACTACCATGTCTTTATCTTTAATGGGGTAGACAGAGTCAGAGAGAGAGGAGTAGGGTAGTCAATTGGGCCGCTAGACTCAAAGGCCACTTTTAGCATAATGATGGGTTAGAAGGTGGAAAAAGAAATCGAAATAGTTTAACCCATTCACATGCCCGGATTTTACGATCTGCACGGGAAGAGAAGCAGCTTGTTCATTCTTAGTTTTTCTTTGTCCTAAAGCAGCATGGAAGAAAAGCCCCTTTATACAATATGTAACAAAAACCCTGTCCAATCTTTATAGGAGCAACTCAGACCGTCAATATGAACAACATTTCCTATGGGACCAATGCTTGAAACTCGAAAAAATCGACATTTTCATACAAAAGTGTTCGGCCGGCCCGGCAATTTGTATGAAAATGTCGTTTTTTACTTCGAGTTTTCAAGCTTTGGTCCCATAGGAAAAGTTGTTCATATTGACGGGCTGACTTGCTACTACAAGGATCGGACCTAAAGTTCAAAATCGAATTTTGCTGTTTTTGATTGCGAACGTATTAGAATATCAAGAGATATTATTAATTATTTGTACATTTGAGAGATATTAAATGCTTGTACCTAACATTTTTGTTTAACTAGAACTACCGCTAATAGACTTAGAGCTCTTCCGTGCTTCGGGAGGCACGTATGACCGGCCGTTTTTGGAGACGGTTTTCATACCTAGATCTGAGATATTCGAAGTTGCCTAGAGACAGACTCAGCTAAGACACAGCTTCGAAAAAGGCCATTCCAATTTGCCCTGGCTGGGGATCGAACTCAGCTTTGGATTGGCAAGTAGCGTGTTAACCACTACACCGTAGACAAAAAATCTACTACGATCGCTCGTCTGTTGGCCACTAACACACTCATAGTATTAATTGTTTGTTTTTCGGGTGTAAGTAGCCAACACTGGTGTCAGATTTTTGAAGCTTCCTGAAGACATTTGACTTAGCTTGATGACTGCCATACAATGATGACTGACAGCCGCGACCAGTGATATAAATGCCACCGAGAAATTCTCTGTTCTCGGAAATTTTCAACATTTCTCGAGAATTTCCGTTAAAGTTGTCCTGAAGAAATTTTTCGAAATTTTCAAGAACGGCACATCTCTAGCCTGGACCACAGCTAAACGTGCTTTCTGAAGCACCGAGCGGCTCGAGAAAATTTAACGGTCATCCATCCAGTGCGGACCACGCCAGGCCTGTGTCACTCCCCGTTTAGATTTTGAAAATATACCTACATTATTACTATGTGCGGAGCGACCACTTCGAAGGGGAAAATTCAGTTACATGCTTCGTTTGTCCAGAGTAATAAGAATGAAATTGGCTTGCAATAGATGTCTAGGTATCTAAACGAAGAGGTGAGAATTTCTGAAGCGAGCTTTATTAAACCGTAGCGCCAACCACATTAAGTAGATATTTCTTTGAATTTCTTCTCTGAGTAAGACTTCTGTACGTGAGTACTAGTACTTACTCTGTGACCACGCCGAAAGCGCTAGTAGTGCGTTCTTCCTGGCCTGGGCTATCGAGCTCCTCAGACTAACATTCTAAAGAGATGCATCAGAATTAAAGATTTAAAAACCCATATCTACTTAATATGGTTAGCGCTATGGTTTAATTTAGCTCGCTTCAGAACTTCTCACCTCTTCGTTTAGATACCTAGACATCCATTGCAAGGCAATTTCATTCTTATTACTCTGGAAAAACGATTCATGTTATTGAGTTTTCCCCTTCAAAGAGGTCGCCGCGCGCATAGTAATAATGCAGGTATATTTTCGATTCCTAATTGTAAGTCAAAGTCAAAAATCATTTATTTATTTATCATTAGATATATATCACTTGATAATTGTCTTTCTTTTTTCTTTCGATTTCTTAATAGTTAGTTGTTGACGTCAGATCATTTACTTACAACTAAGTTTACTGCCGCCTCCAAAGCGCAAGTACAGAAGAAGCGGTGGACCTAAATGGGGAGTGACACAGGCCTGCCGTTGGTGTGTTGGCCACTAACGAATAGCATTCATAAAAGTATACGTAACGATGTCAGTAGGTGAGTGGCGAGCCAAGGTCACGGTTTGACACAATTATATATATCACTAATATATATAGTCTCGGTAATCCTTTTATGTACACTCGGATGTACAGATAATGGAAGAGCGAGATATAAAGCCGTTGGGGCCTAGTGGTTTAGGCATTGGCTGTGCGTCTGTGAGCTACGAGTTCGATTCTCACTAGGTACGACTGTACCTCTGATTTGTACTCAAATATTGTGAGGAAACCTGTATTGTAGTGTGTAATGTTTTTTTTAACTGTTACTAGATGACAGTCAGGCTGCGGCAGATGCCTTTAGGCAGCTCAAAAAATCTGACTGCAGTTTAAGATATTAAGGGAATACATGGATTTTTCTGAGTCCAGTGCTGCCCCCATTAGAATAAATTATTTAAAAAGAAATGAAGATAACATTAAAATTAAAAGAATCAAAATTTTGTCTTATACGGCTAGTTAACTCTTCAATAAACTACTGCTTTTACTGCTTACACGTCTTATTATAAAACCCAGACTAACTTTGTTAGGTACTAGGTTTAAATCATTATCCACCCAAAATAAAGTTGACATTGACAGGTGAGATAGTGTGATATTACTTGATGTCAACTTGATTTGGTCGGATAATGGTTTAAACCTAGTAACAAAGATAGTCTTAATTTTATAATAAGGCGGTGTGTGTTTTTCGGAAGCATGACGAAGAAGCAGGCGGCATGCGCGTCGCGTGGAATTTCGATTTCCCTGCGTCTGTGCGGTTTATGGGCGAAAAACACATACCTTGCATTTTAAAATCTTTATCGCCGAGATATTTATTTATTTATTTTATTATATTTCGTTTTTTTACATATATTTTTTAGTTTAGATACATATTAGGAACGATTTTATATTCACTAAAATATATTAAATACGCGCGCACGTCGCGTGATCGCCCGCTTTGGTGATGTAGAATGGTGGCAAGCGCCACCCGTGCTTTGCCACACAGCTGTAAGGGTTTCAAGTTTAACACTACGCCGGTATGGGCCCTGCGTGTGAGGGCTTGTCACTGGGGATTATTATCGCCCCGTAGCCCGTAGCAGTCAAAGTGTTGCGAAAACGTGAAGTTTTTTTTTGCCAGTTTTTACCATTGGCAGTTTTTTGCAAAAATGCTAAGAAAAGCTTTAGCTTACTTTAAAGTACTTTGAACTGTAAACATTCATAAATTGAAAAGTAATCTAGAGCCGTATGAGTTAGCGGCAAGCGGAGGTCCATAGTCTCTACCTACCTCACGGGAAAGAGGCGTGAAAATATGTATGAATGAGACAAAATTTCCTTTCAAATCACTTATTTCGAACGGGGAAGCACTGGACCCTGAAAAATGTGTGTATCCCCTTAACACACTCAAGAAGGAAAACTGAACTCCTTGACTTTCCGCCAAAAGTCCCTATAATAGGATAAGACAAAGGTTAGATAATTACGGTCTCGACCGAACGGTCAAGACAAGACCTTTATTACAATACTAGTTACTATAATACTAGATGGTCGAACTTTAGATCTTCATTTCTTTTTATGTCTGTGTTTTATAGAAGACCTATAAGCTGCGGTTTCTCTTAAAGCGAGTTTAAACGTCACACGCCTAGGTAGCGATCTGTGTTTTACTTATTGTCGGCTTGTCACTCAAAAACGGTTAGGGTTGAGTTTATGACAAACAAAATGGTAACATGAAGTACGTCTTGAAAAAAAAAGATTAGTAATAAAGACTAATATTATGTACTTAACAAAACCCCTTTCGAAAAATTTCCCTGATATTTCATTTGAATTCTTCTTTGGCATTCGAACACTTCTTTAGCAATCTTGGTTAAGAAATTATTGGAAGAAAATATTTTTTAGGTTTCCGTACTTAAAGGGTAAAAACGGGACCCTATTACCAAGACTCCGTTGTCCATCCGTCCGCTGTCCGTCAGTCCGTCTGTCTATCTGCCGCCAGGCTGTATATTCTCATGAACCGTGATAGCTAGACAGTTGAAATTTTCAGATGCTGTATTTCTGTTGCCAATATAACAACAAATGCTAAAAATAGAGTAAAATATTCAAGTTCGGCTCCCATACAAGAAGCGTGATTTTTTATAGATACTGGTGCGGAACCCTTCGTGCACGAGTCCGACTCGCACTTGGCCGGTATTTATTACTATGATGAGCCATTTTCGTGTCTATATTAGGTAAAGGCTCTCTTCACGGTAAACATTGATAAAAGAGTATTTTCTAAATATAATTACCTAAGTACCTATATAACCGACATATTCCAATAATCTTTTATACCCGCTATCAAACAAACCTCAGCCTTACAAAGTTTCAGTCTTTCAGTAAAATGCGTCCCGTCGTAACCACACACACGCGTATTTAGTACATTATGTCGAACTTAAATATATTAAAATATATTAACGCATATAAAACATTTTTGTGACAGTGTGTTAGTGTTTTTCAGTGCTTTTTTGTATTATTGATTTAATTGGATCTATTTATAACTATTGGATTTAATAACGTGAGATATTTAGCAGTGTTTTCATGCGTATTTTTAACCGCCTTTAAAAAAAAGAGGAGGTTATCAATTCGAATGCATATACCTATGTTCCCCGATTAAAGGAAGACACGACCAATTTGAAAAATTCTTCTTGTAATAACTTGTACGGTGGTGGAAATTTTATCAAAATCGGTTGTGTAATTTTGTGTTAAAAGTCGGTTTTTATTTTTGCAAAATTATCTTACACCTACATATATTTAATACATCCTTCCTTATCTAATTATACAGACTTATATTATCACGTGTTGACGACCTCCGTGGCGTAGTGGTCTCCATGCTAGTCCGCCATCCAAAGGTCCCGGGTTCGATTCCCGGTCAGGACAAGTTGGAAAATTACCTTTTTCAAATTGTCCTGGGTCTTGGATGTTTATCTATATATGTATTTGTTATAAAATATAGTATCGTTGAGTTAGTATCTCATAACACAAGTCTCGAACTTACTTTGGGGCTAGCTCAATCAGTGTTATTTCCAGTTTTTGGATGCATCCTTAAAAAGAAGATCCTTTGAATTACAGGGTTTAAAGCAGCTGCATGGAGCATGGAATTCGCTTTCCTGCATTTTCTCCTTTCGCACGAAATTCGACAATGTGCATATCATTCCAATATAATAAACGATCATATGCTGGAAAGACGATAGCTTCTTCATATGAAATGAGAGCTAGTTTATAAATTATATTAAAAAAACAACCTAAAATAAACGGGTTTAACTATACCGAAACATACGGTCACAATTAATGTCGAAGCATTATCCGCTACGAATATGTAAGGCTTCATCGCTCGATTGTAGTGCGAATGCCACTCGGTTAACTCCAATCGATATTAAAAGTCACCCTAAAGTCTTGTTTTCAGTAATATAATAGCCGAATTTATTTTCGAAATTAACAGATGTGTACAATGCGTCACAAATAAGTTGAACAAAAATGGCGGACTTTAAAGCATTTTTGTACTAATTCCCGGCGCGTAGGTTGAACCAAAATGGCGGTTATCGGCGCAGGTACAAATAATGAGCCGACGACTGCCATTTTGGTTCAATTTACGTGGCACTGGGCGTTTACTCCAAAACCGACACGACAGACGTTGCTGCGTTTCCGCGTTTCAGTGTCAACATTTTGAGTTTTACGAAATGATGAATAAGTCTTATTCGGTTTGACATGGAAAAAGATGACTGTCGTGTTATTTTATGTAGTATAACAGTCATGAACATAAATAAAAGTATATCACAATATCAACAAGTCAGAAAATTTACCTACGAGTTCACTTATATTTATAACCAACCCTTTAAATGGATTACGTTGTTGTACTCAAACAGGTACATAACGATATTATCGCCCCCACTCTAAGCCTGTAAGCATGACAATGCTCAAATGATACAAGATGGACTTGAAAGTGGCCCTTGTGATGTTGGTGGTATTCCTGAAGAGCTGTGACGCGGGGAGGGTGCAAGCTGCTGTCAGTTTTTTGTAAGTATACTTCATACAATTTTACGTCTTTATCTTTGACAGGGTAGACAGAGCCCAAGGGCCGTATGACCCAAAGAAGGCCTGTGTCACACCTAGTGTTGCAAAAAAACAGTTTTTTTCTAACATGAAAAAAACTTGAGAAAAAACATGACAAAAAAAACGTTTTTTTCTGGAGCATGTTTTTTTTTCAAGAATACTGAATTCAAAATTGAAAAGGCAGTTTCCGTAAAAAAATAATACTTAACAGTTTATAATAAGAGTTTTTAATTTATTTATGAACCTACCATACTTTTTTGGTGCAATTAAACAAAAATTTAGTCTAAATAAATAAAAAAAGAAAAAATTCGATATGTAATTTTAGTAAAATGTAATATAAAAAATAAGAAAGCAATGAAAGCATAAATTATTCAAATTTCAATAGGGTTTTTTTTTTGAAAAAAAAAACAAGTTTAGAAAAAAACAAGGGTACTACGTTTTTTTTTCAACATTGTGATAAAAAAAAATTGTTTTTTTTATTTTTTTATTTTGCATCCCTAGCACACCCCGTTTAGTTTTATTATTATCGAAAATATACCTACATACATTATTAGTATGCACGCGTCGACCACTCCTGAGTGGGAAATTCAGTTATATGAATCGTTTGTTCAGAGTTGTAAGAATGAAATTGACTTGCAATGGATGTCTAGGTATCTAAACGAACATGTGCTGAAGTTCTGACGCGAGCTAAATTAAACCATATTGCTAACCACATTGATTAGATATTTCTTTGATTTTCTTTGCTGAGTGAGACTTCTGTACGTGACTAATAATAGTACCTATTATACTATGTACTAGTGGGCGTTAAGATGGAAAAACAATCAAAATAATGATGGGTTGCTCGTTGCTAACCGCACTGGCCCATTCCTTCGATCGGCTTTTACTCGCTAGACTTAGTAGAAACACATTAAGTACGTCTTAATATAAAACCCAGACTAACTTTGTTACTAGGTTTAAACCATTATCCGCCCAAAATGAAGTTGACATAGACAGGTGAGATAGTGTGATATTACAAGATGTCAGCTTGATTTTGTCTGATAATGGTTTAAATCTAGTAACAAAGTTAGTCTGGGTTTTATAATAAGACGGAGTAAGACGATGTTCTAGCTAGGCTAGCGGCTAAATGGTTTTGTAGAATTTCCTTTAGGTATTACTAAAATATACCACTTCACTAAAAAGTAAAAGTACATAGGTAGGTACTAGAAGTACTACCTTCGTCTTTAAGTGTCGATGGTTTTTATTTTTTATATTCTATCAGCTCAATATAGAGCTACTCTATTAATAACTAAATTGAGAGAGACGCGCACCGATGCACCTGCTAGCGCAGCGAAAGCTAGTTTTGACATAATTTTAAGTAGATACGGTACTCACGGCAGTAGTACACAGTTTAACCAGAGGTAGATAGATCCTGACGCGTAAATCTTCCCTTTTATGTGATTCTTTGGTTGTCCGAATTTCAATTTGACTTAGCTAGTGGAGGTATATAGTTTCTGACCACCTACACCCACCCGTTGGGAAACAGGGGCGACCGTCTGTTCAAGCTCTGTGACTCTTTAAGGCTAGTTTTTTCCTTACATTAATATTTTTCCAAATGAGTATAGAATTATTTCCGACCTCTCTCTGTGGCCTATAATGGTCATCATGCTAGGCTGTCACAGCGGTCGTCCAGGGTTCAATCCCCGGTCAGGTCAATGAGATAGAAAATGATCTTTTCATTTTTGCACGCCTCATAAGCGGAGCGTTACGGTTGTGCATTCTCACGACATGTCAGGGTCAGGTTGAGTTGTCTCGAAAGGACTTTGGGGCTAGCTCTATCTGTTTGATTTGTCTGTAGATATTTAAATTTATATTTTTAGAACAAACTCCTCATACCAAGAAATAGAGCTCAAATCCGAATCCAGTCTTTCGCTGCGAGATATCCTGCCAGTCAAACAGAAGTACTACGACAAGAACCGGGCTCCGAAGCTGTTGGGGCAGCCCACCATCGTCTACTTCCATGTCACTGTGTTGTCTCTGGACTCCATTAATGAGGAGAGCATGGTAAATATATTTTGAGACACCCAGCTATACTTTGATCTATTTCATACTTCACATCCATTAGGTGGTATTTAAGTATAGCAAATAGATTAGCATATTAATGTATAAGCCACAGATAAAATAGGTAATAGTGGAAACTCAATATGTATAAAAAATTAAAAAGAAAAGATATTAAGAAAAGAACGAAGCTGAGAATACACCCTCGTGGTACTCCGATCTTAAAACTAAAACTGTATGGTCAGCTGCATTTAATATTAATGTTTTGAATCCTATATTTAAAATAAGACGTTATTCATAGGAATAAATTAATGCCAAGATGATTTGGCATAATATGAGTGAGATTTTGTATGATCAATTTAATCATAAGCTTATGACCAATCATAGGAAACCACTGTACGATAGATTCTAAGATTTTTTATACCTCGTGGCACTTTCACAGTCTTAATCATGTTTCTAAAACATACCATCTACTATTTCAAGACGTATGTTGCCGACATCTTCCTCGCCCAATCATGGCGGGACCCACGTCTCCGTCTGCCAGAGAACATGCATGAAGAGTACCGCATCCTCGACGTTGAGTGGCTGAACAGCATCTGGCGGCCAGACTGCTTCTTCAAGAATGCTAAGAAGGTCACCTTTCATGAGATGAGCATCCCTAACCACTATTTATGGTTATATCATGACAAGACGCTACTTTATATGTCAAAGTAAGTGTTTCTGCCTAAACAATATTAACCGACCTAAAAAAAAATGAGGTAATTAGGTTTTGTATTTTTTTTATAATGTTGATACCTCAATACTCCGTCATTTATGAACTGATTTGAACAATTCTTTTTCGTTTGTATTGGTCTTATTGAATAGACCATAGAATTGTTTTTCAAAATCAGAGTAGACGTTCATTTTAGAAATCTTTTGGAAGATCGCCGTGGCGTAGCGGTCACCATTCTAGTTCGCCACCCAGAGGTCCCGGGTTCGATCCCCGGTCAGGGCAAGTTGGAAAATGGCCTTTTTCAAATTGTCCTAGGTCATGGATGTTTATCTATATCTATATATATATATGTATGTATTTGTTATAAAATATAGTATCGTTGAGTTAGTATCCTATAACACAAGTCTCGAACTTACTTTGGGGCTAGCTCAATCAGTGTTATTTGTCCATATTTATTTATTTTATTTATCCATGTTTAGCAGTGGACTTCATTAAGCTAAAATAAATGATGTAGGTCTTTAAAGGCTATAAATTATAAAATACTTATGTATGTCTGTTGCAGGCTGACGTTAGTCCTTTCGTGCGCCATGAAGTTTGAGTCGTACCCTCATGACACTCAGAGCTGTTCCATGATGATAGAGAGTCGTAAGTTACACTTAAAACCAATTTAATTTACTAACCTGCCCTCTTAAATTGATCATTTAAAGAGTAATCTGCCAATTTAGGGAGTGAAGAATTTTAATTGACAACAAAATCAGTGCTCAAAAAGTTGGTTAGTGCATAGGCACTAACCAACTTTTTGAGCACTTTTTGAGCACACATTGTACTCTAGAACAGATTTAACGGAAGATTTTTTAAAACATGGCAGTAAGACTTTAAAAACTATTAAATGTGTCATAAAATGCTTAGCAGTGAGTGGAGAAGGTCAGTGGCTCGGCGGGAGTGCGCATTACTAGTGCTTTCGCAAGTAAAGTGTCACCGGTCATGGGACGCACATAGATGGGTGACCACGAGTGGCACAAAAATGTATCGAGCTTCTCCGTGCTTCGGAAGGCACGTATAAGCCGTTGGTCCTGGTTGTCATCATTGTATGACATTCGTCAAGCTATGTCAGATGCCTTTAGACAGCCTGAACAATCTGACACCAGTTTTGGCCACTTACACACACGTTGGAGAAATTAGACCTCAAAAACGCTTCCACCTTGGTTTTTAGGGTTCCGTACAAAAAAAGAAAAACGGAACCCTTATAGGATCACTCGTGCGTCTGTCTGTCCGTCCGTCTGTCACAGCCAATTTTCTCCGAAACTACTGAACTAAATCATGTGAAATTAGGTAGGATGGTGTAATCCTATGACCCAATAACAAATAGATAAGCAAAGTAAATAAATATTTATTTTAAATAAGGGTAATTTTCGAGGGACTAATTAGGAAATTAAAAAAAAAGATTTTCAAACCTTACTGTGTCATATATCAAAAGAAAGGGCTCGTTATAAGGATTGTTGTGATTATAGTAAAATAAATAGTATTGATTTTATTAATGAAAGAGGACGAAAATTGACCATACCCCCTCCCTGATCTCCGAAACTACTGAGACTAAAGTTTTGAAAGAAAAAATAAAAAAATAGTTCATTGCTTGTAGATTACAGGAAAAATAATATAAGAAACATATTAATTAAAAATAAAGTGGTCAACTCAATATAATACGTTCACTTACGGAAAATCTTTGGCATTGTACGGAACCCTCTTCACGCGAGTGAAACTCGCACTTGGCCGGCCGACACTAAATAGTAAGGGTAGTCATAATTGCCGTGGTTTCTGGCATAGAATGAGACAACTCCATCCATTCCTGTGGATGTCGTAAGAGGAGACTAAAGGAGTAAGCACAAACATCTTGTGCTTTTGCATTCTGGCAGTACGGAACTATCTGTTATCCTTTTCTCTTGCTCAGAACCGTCATTGTTAGAGCGAGAAAGGGCGACGGAACGCCACGGAACCGGCTACGTTGATGCGTTTCGTCGTTCTCTCTCGCAGCATAGCCGGATCCAAAGTCAGAACCGTTTCTGAGCGACAGAGACGATAGTTCCAACCTTTAGGGGAAAAGTAACTTGGCGCTTGGGCGTAAATAGCATGTATTATTTTTTCTCAAATTCCAGTATCTCACACCGTGCACGACTTGGTGTTCATCTGGAACCTCACGGACCCGCTGGTGGTAAACCCCGACATCGAACTACCGCAACTCGATATCTCCAACAACTACACTTCTGACTGCACCATCGAGTATTCTACTGGTAGAGTCTATTTTAATTTTAGCTTTTTACCTTCAGGTATGGCCGAAAGTGGGATTAAAGATTCCGAAGATAAGGCCGAAAGGAGGAATTAAACCAGTCAGGGAGGGAGAGAGCTGTGCCCCCCGCACCCTTGACCCCCTTTTGTTCACTACTTATGCATCTTTCTCTAAATTTCAGGAAACTTCACCTGCCTGGCCGTGGTCTTCAACCTCCGTCGTCGTCTAGGCTACCACCTGTTCCACACGTACATCCCCTCCGCGCTGATCGTGGTCATGTCCTGGATCTCTTTCTGGATCAAGCCCGAGGCCATTCCAGCTAGGGTCACTCTTGGAGTTACATCTCTACTCACTTTAGGTAAGAAAACCTTTCATCATTATCATCATCAGATCTTTTAGTCTCCATTGCAGGAGCACGAACTTCTCTGAACTTAGAAAACCTTTATTCAAATAAGTATTAATGTAAAGAATCAAAGGAATCTGAGAATCGATTGAATCGAATAAAACCAATGGAACTAATAGAACGGACGAAAGGAACGAATATTTACTTACTGTCTAAATGAGTTTCTTTCGGCGCGTAAAGTGCCTAGAAAGAGTAAATGTCTATAATTGAATAAACATTTGAATTTTTGAAGGTAATTTATCGCTCGAAGTTCATAGTAATCAGAAACAAAGTTTTTTAAACAATTATTTTATCGTTTCCTCGTCTCTCTTCCAGCCACCCAGAACACACAATCTCAACAAAACCTACCTCCCGTCTCCTATGTAAAAGCGATAGACGTGTGGATGTCGTCCTGTTCAGTGTTCGTATTTCTTTCTCTGTTCGAGTTTGCGGTGGTCAATAACTACATGGGGCCGGTCGCCACGAAGGCTATGAAGGGATACTCTGACGAAGATTTGAGTCGGGATTTGGATGCTTTCAAGGTAAACTGAATTTTAATTTACCATTGTTCCCTTTTCCCTTTTCCCTTCTCCCTTTTCCCTTTTCCCTTTTCCCTTTTCCCTTTTCCCTTTTCCCTTTTCCCTTTTCCCTTCTCCCTTTTCCCTTTTCCCTTTTCCCTTTTCCCTTTTCCCTTTTCCCTTTTCCCTTTTCCCTTTTCCCTTTTCCCTTTTCCCTTTTCCCTTTTCCCTTTTCCCTTTTCCCTTTTCCCTTTTCCCTTTTCCCTTTTCCCTTTTCCCTTTTCCCTTTTCCCTTTTCCCTTTTCCCTTTTCCCTTTTCCCTTTTCCCTTTTCCCTTTTCCCTTTTCCCTTTTCCCTTTTCCCTTTTCCCTTTTCCCTTTTCCCTTTTCCCTTTTCCCTTTTCCCTTTTCCCTTTTCCCTTTTCCCTTTTCCCTTTTCCCTTTTCCCTTTTCCCTTTTCCCTTTTCCCTTTTCCCTTTTCCCTTTTCCCTTTTCCCTTTTCCCTTTTCCCTTTTCCCTTTTCCCTTTTCCCTTTTCCCTTTTCCCTTTTCCCTTTTCCCTTTTCCCTTTTCCCTTTTCCCTTTTCCCTTTTCCCTTTTCCCTTTTCCCTTTTCCCTTTTCCCTTTTCCCTTTTCCCTTTTCCCTTTTCCCTTTTCCCTTTTCCCTTTTCCCTTTTCCCTTTTCCCTTTTCCCTTTTCCCTTTTCCCTTTTCCCTTTTCACTTTTCCCTTTTCCGTGAAAAAAGATAAAATAAACATGGTATGATCTCTTTCAGCACATGTTCCCGAACACGGTGGACCCCCGAGCCAGCACTTCAGCCTCCATCCCTCAGTACGAAACCTTCTGTAACGGAAGGGAAACAGCTGTGTATATAGATCGGTTCTCTCGTTTCTTTTTTCCCTTCTCTTTCTTCATTTTGAATGTTGTTTATTGGTCAACATTTTTGTAAAATGTTGTTTTGCTTTATCAGGTTTTATTTAATGTAATTTACGTCCTCCTGGGCCGAAACGTCGTATTTTACGCTCTCTTTCTAGCGACGCTTTAAAGCCAGGGAAACACGAAAAATTGTTTACACATCACGATATTAAAATACGCTACAGATCTCATATTTGGCTAACAGGCATAATGACTGAAAATGTCTAATTGGCCCATCAGATGGATTATTAAAAAATATTGTACATATTTTTTTTTAAGCAACAAAAAATTAACAACACTTCGCAGTTCAAGTGCGCGCTATGTTACTTCTTGGTACAATTTTCACTGAGACGTGACGTCACAAGCCCCCGGAAATTAGAAGGATGAATCGATTTGGATAATCTTACTGAGGACTAAATATAATTATATTATTCTGGCAATATTCATGGTAATATTATAAAATCATGATATTCATGTGATTTCCTTCTTTCATTGTTTTTCCTTAGTTTATATTCCTAAGTATATTATTTCCAATCTTTTGGTAATTTTTTCCCACTTTTCTGTCAAAAATCTTCCCAGATTTCCCAGACAGTGCATTCTGTATCCTTTAAATTATCAACATATAACTAGTCTATTACTCGTGAAGATTTGTATTAAGTATAAATATTTAGTGTAAGTTACTGATTTATTAAGATTTGGCCTTATTATTGTAGTTTAGCTTAAACAAGTTTTACTAACTTGCAAATAAGTAGAAATTTATTGTATGTAGTTAGGGAATGTTACGTATGTTCTAAAATAAAATTAA
Source organism: Acrobasis suavella (assembly GCA_943193695.1). Taxonomy (NCBI): domain Eukaryota; kingdom Metazoa; phylum Arthropoda; class Insecta; order Lepidoptera; family Pyralidae; genus Acrobasis; species Acrobasis suavella. Next base: position 8,500,870 of record OW971952.1, on the reverse strand, counting down.
AATAAAATATGCAATCAATTCGTGGTGTTTTTGCGCCTGAATATTTAAAAGCATAGAATATCTAGGTGGACAAAATGGAAATTCACATTGATAGAACAGCTTCATGAAACAACAATTTCGGCCTATTTGTTGGTGGTGGTAATGCGGTTGAATTTTCTACTTAAATTTTCCGGGGTCCAGTGCTGTCTCCATTGAAAATAAATCACTGGAAAGGAAACGGAGATATCATTTAAAATGTTGTCTTCATTAGACCCTAGATAACCCTTTAAACTATTTTATAAACTACTGCTTACAGTTTAAAGTAGAATGTGAAGCTTTTCTACGCATATTAGCAAAACGAAATATAGCCACTTTTGGCTAATGTGCAAGACAACATTTTAAATGATGACTCCGATTTCGACAGTCAAATATGAGGTTGTAGAAGTTTTCCATACTGATGGTCAAATATGATATTATCGACTATATCCTCATTTAAGTTATTTTTGACTGTGAAAACTAGTTTTATGCCTCAATGTATGTAATTTCTTTGAAATCACATAATTTCGCCAATAAGTATCTGACATGTTTCAAAATAAAAGCTAGACTACATTTGTAACGAAAAGTCAGATTCTGTAGGTAACGGACTTTTAAGGAATATACTACAAAAACTTGTTGTATGCCTAAATATATAAATTTCTTTGAAATCACATTATTTCGCCAATATCTGACATGCTGTTTCAAAATAAAAGCTAGAATACGTTTGTATGGAAAAATCTGATTGTGTATGGGGTAATCGGGTAAGGGGACTCTTAAGGAAAATACGTTTTTCGCTAGTATCCGATATCATTTAAGGGTGGCAAAGGGTAGTCAAATTCCATGTCTGTATGAAATGCACGCTACTGCTTGTGACTAGCGTTGCCAGGCGTCCGGATAAAGCCGAACATAGTTAGGCCTTCTGATTGCGTGTCCAGTTAAAATATAAAATATAAAGCTTTTTAAATTTTGAAAACGAGCGAGTGTCGAGTGCGAACGAGGGGCTGTCGGTCACTCCCGTGGAATTTAAGAAGAGTACCAAAATATTGATTCATTTCATTAGAATTTAAGAAGAATTTAAAAATGTTGATATATTTTTAAGTATCTAGAATTTAATTTTGATTGATTATTTTATTTAATTGATAAAAATAAAGCAATTGGACTGATTTGCCATTCGATTTTATTTATTTTTCATTAGAATTTAACATGATTTATGGTAATAATCAAAAAACTAAATTTTTCATTGTTTTTTTTTGTCGTACTTACCTATTAATACTGACACATAAAATCCTCAGTAACCTGGGTGTCTGGCCAATTTACCCAAATGTCCGGCCAAATTGGCTGGTCTGTCCGGCTATTAAGTTTGGTGACCTGGCAACCCTAATGTGTGTTGTGAGTTGTGGCAAACACCTTAACTATTTATCTGTGCCAAAAATATTGTTTTTTTTTTCACAGCGAAACTGGCAGGAGCTTGGTTCTTTCATGTAGTTATATCTATTGGAAAATAGCTGCAAAATTATATATAATAAGTATACACGCTGACTTTTCATTGGTTTTGGAAAAAAATGTGTAGTAAATAAATTCTTCTATCCATATACGTAATCCAAATTTGTGTATGACACAAGATAAAAAAGTTGCGAGAATGATTTTTGATCGAGACCACCTAGTTACGCCCGTCCAAAAATGCCGCGTGACCCCGATGAACTCGAAATCTAGCCGGCCGGCGGTACTACGACTTGATCTCACGATTTGACTTTAGAGTTTTAGTCAAAAATTTTTGTTTCTGAATTTTTATCTTATGAAGTTGCCTTCGGCTCCAAAGCCAATGAAAAATCGCCGTGTATGTGTATGCAATGCTTTTGTCTACATAAAGCAACTGATATTAAATCTAAATATATGCGGCCTGTGGCCATTGTGCCTAGAGTGCCTAGACTTTTAAAAAGGTGACCTAGACGCAATTCGTATGAGCTCTAAAATTAGGCATACGGTTTGATTCTTTATTGTCTGGGCTATAATTCTGTTAAGGGGAAGCTTATAATGAAGAGAATTAACGCGAACAAAACGTAGATACATTTTATAGCCGACTTCAAAAAAGGATGTTATGAATTCTTCAGAATCTTTTTTAGGGTACCCTAGTAAACAAGGTACCCTTATAGTTTTGCTTTGGTCTGTTTGTCCGCGGTTTTACTTCGAGAATATTAGCACTAGAAAGCTATAATTAGGCATGAGTATGTATATTAGTCATACATGCTAAAAAAGTGGTAAAATAAATACTTGAACAAAATAAATGTGGCACTCGGGGACTGCCGCGGTAAAGCTATTGCATAGCATTGTTTATCAACTTATGCAATTATAATTATTTATTTATTTTTTATTTATGCAGTATTTTTTTTCTTTGATATTAATTCAAGTTCTTTCTAGTCTTCATCGTCGCTTACTATCAGGTGAGATTGAGGACAAATGCCTAACCCAGTATATTGTAAAAAAAAAGTAACACTTTTTGAGCGTGATGACCGATCATTTTTTTCTTTTATTCAATAAACTAGCTTTTGCCCGCGGCTTTGCTCGCGTAGGAGAGTAATTTATCAAAATCCTTTCTTAGGGATGCCTACGTCATAGTAGCTTTATGCATGCAAAGTCTCAGCCCGATCGGTTTAAAATTGACAAAGTTTCATATAAACTTTCATCCCCTATTTTATCCCCTTGGGGGTAGAATTGATCAAAATCCTTTCTTAGCGGATGCCTACGACATAACATCTACCTGCATGCCAAATTTCAGCCCGATCCGTCCAGTGGTTTGGGCTGTGCGTTGATAGATCACTATGTCAGTCAGTCAGTCACCTTTGAGTTATATATATTTAGATGAGAAGTTAATATCGTTTAATATATTTTTACTATCTTACAATACATGTAGGTTATTCAAGAAATTTTATTGTGAGCAGTTAGCAGCTAGTCTACACGCATAGGTACGTCTAGTCGCACGCACACAAACACTGTGCCGAAGTCCGCCGAACTGAAACGACGTTATACAATGCACGGCTTTCAACGTCGCGCCGCTGTGCCGGTCGCCGGTTGCCAAGAAACGTTTAGGCGGAGTGGGGGTGATAGGTTTTATTTTCGTTAAGGAATTTTTTAATTCGGTCGCCGCGTTCGAAGCCCGTGATAAAAGCTATGCAATAGCTTAAAATATTTGGGAAGCTCTCATACATGTAAAGTGGAATTCAATTGTCTTTATCGACTAACCTATCATGTGGGGTAACACTATTTTTCTATGTAGGGATCCGTGTCTGAAATATTCAGTTTTATAGTGCAAATTATTGTTACGAGTCAAGAGTCCAATTTAGAAAATACTTAGGCAAGGTGGTCTCAGAAAATTTATCAAAATCGGTTGGGTAGTTTGGTGTCAAAGACGGTTTTTAGTTTTGAAAAAATATTGTTTATTTGCTGACATTTGAATCGGATTAAACTTTCGGCGTAGGAAAACATCGTGAGACAACCTGCATACAAATTTTTGTTTCAAGATGACTGATGACACCTCGAAAATAACCCACCCGATAAGAAAGAATGAAATACCAACACTAGTTGGTATGAAGCCTTCATAGCATTCAGCTGAGGATGCAACTGGAAATACGCTGTGATGATTTTTTTTTTATAATTGCTCGATGGGAAAGAAATAATGAAATTATTTATAAAGTTTATAAGTGTGATGTGTTAAACGCTCGGCGTCGCAGGGGTGGCTAGTAAGCCTTGGCGCGATGATTTAGACGCTTTCCAGCGTGATTGGTCAGAAGCTGCTCTGGACAGAGGAAAATAGAGTAAAATGGGAGAGACCTTTGCCCAGCCGTGGGACAGTATAGGTTAATAAAAAAATTAAAAAATAGGTGATAAATGGGGCTTAGGGTGTTTCGAAAGGAACGTATAAACTGTGGGTTTCGTACGCCATTTAGCATTTGCTCGAATCTATCCAAGGATTTATTCTGGTTTACTCTTTGAGTTGCGGAGGTCAGATGGCAGTCGCTCTGTGTAAAAACCAGTAAACTCGTCACCTAAATGAGGTAGCGGTCCCCGGCCTCTGAAGCGTTATCGCTGAGGATGCAATCTGAAACCACGCTCGGGTGATGATGATAGATGTTATGGGGTTGCTGTTCGACTGACTTCCCCTTAACCCTCACCTTGACAGCATACGGAGTGGCAGCCGAAAAACTGCACAATGGTAAATTTGCATACAACTTGTGTCTAGACAGTACGTGAGGAGACTGCGTCCGCGTGCAACTATATGCAATTACGTATCTGATGGCATCTAATTAAGTGGTAGGAATGTACAGTTGACTTAGGTGCAGGTTCGCTTTAAAGTACCTAAAATATCGTAAACCCATGATAGCAGGATAGTCTACTTTTACTTTTGGTAAATGGTAAAAGTACTTAATCTACTTTTATAAACGTGGTAAACCTAACAAATGCTGGTTTAACGTCGTCAGGGAGGATATGCGTGCCAATTTAAAGGTCTTACTTCCAAGGATGCTCAAGACCGTGCTAAGTGGAGGCAAAAAGCCGGAAACCGGATTCCAGTTTTCACAACATAACTGAGGATGCAACGGTGAGATGAGAGGGAGTTGTAGGTATAAATATCTACTTTCTTTTATAAACGGAGAGAATCTATGTTTTTTAGGTTGTGGTTCTATGGTACTCGTATAAACAGCGAAAAATTTCCTTTTGCGATTTTTTAGATAATATAATGTTGTGGCCAGAATCACTTTATGATGTGCGCCATTCATAAAATGATTGTATTTTAAGATATGTCCAGGTTAAACTGCCTAAGTATACCGTTTACACGTCAACGTTTGATAATAATGCTGCCACCGCCCTTGTGGTAAAAACCTACTCTAGGTTAACCATTTACTAGAAATATGAGAGAAGAAAAAAAATACAAAAAGAAAGCCTTTTTACAAGCTTATATTTAGCTTGCTCTGTATGTTTTTTTTTGTTTGGGTCAAATCTTGCAAGTTAAATTTGAGCCACTTCCCGGTATCCAATTGAAATGTTTGTGTGCTTATTTAAACAGTTGACAATGCAATATTATTATTTGACAACAAGCTGATCTGATGATGGATCCGGACGGAAGATAGCTATAGGAACTGTAATAAAACGACAAAAAAAAAACCCATAGAGTTTGGGCTTATTACATTTGTCTGGCTTGTTAAGAGTCCCCTTACCCTGGACAGAATCAGACCTTCCCATACAAACGTAGTCTACGTTTTATTTAAATAATAAATAAATATATAGGAACAAATTACACTGATCGAGCTAGCCCCAAAGTAAGTTCGAGACTTGTGTTATGGGATGCTAACTCAACGATACTATATTTTATAACAAATACATATATAGATAAACACCCAAGATCCAGGACAATTTGAAAAAGGCCATTTTCCAACTTGCCCTGACCGGGAATCGAACCCGGAACCTCTGGGTGGCGGACTAGCATGATGACCACTACGCCACGGAGGTCGTCATTTTGGAAACGACATGTCAGATGTGGGCAAAATTACGTAATTTTAAAGAAATTGCAATCATCTAGGGTTATAATTGGTTTCCTACAGTAAAATTATGAACTCAAGAGCGGCCGTCCCGTCTTACTTTTCATACAAACGCTCGTACGTGATTATGGCGTTGTGTCTGATCTTTCTTGAAAACTTTTGAACTCACACGTATCTTGGGCGATATTTCTAGGTTTCTATCGAAAAAAAATTGAAATTTAGAAAAACAAAGTCAGTATAAGCCTCCAAAAATCTGCTTTTTTGCACAAATTTTAGCTGAACTTAGACCTTTCATAAATTGTAAAAGTAAAAAAATATTTCGATACAAACCTTGCAAATGTAATGAAAATTTTGAATACAAAACATTTATTGCATACACTTGTAAGGCTTACTGATAAACACGTATCTCCTGGAACAAGTTTTATGAAATTTCCGCACCCTATGAATAGTTAATATTCGTTCAATGGATAGTTAATAATAATACTAATTTCATTTAATAGAATGCAAACCATGCCCTTAGGCGCTATCTCTCTCTTTTTGGTTTGCCTCTTTTTCTAGCATTGCCCTGGATGAAACACCAAGCTTTTCAAACTATGCTCGCGTTGAAAACAGAGCGGCCGGGAAGGGCCGCCTTAAAAGAGAATATAGTGTATTATATTATATTTAACCATCAGTATGGAAAACTTCTACACCCTTATAATTTCTTTCCAGTTCATAATTTTATTGTCGGAAACCAATTTCTTTAAAATTTCAATTTTTTACCGAAATCTGACATGTCGTTTCAAAATAAAAAGTAGACTACGTTTGTATGGAAAAGTTTAGAATAAGGGGATTCTTAAGTACTTGGGCCTCACAACGAAAGCTTCTACCTTTTTTTCAAAAAACTTTTTTGTTGTGGTTTCGTGTGTTCTATTGGTGATTTGGATTGCAAGGTTTCAATATAGCTAAGGGTGTAAAATCTACCTGAAAGTAAATATATATAGCGTCTCACAAAATATACTGGAATTCAGTCTATATGATACTTAACAATTTTGTTAACTTGGATCAGCTGATCGGTCAACTATGGGAGGCTAAAAATTACTATTCATATTTACCCGACTGCGCCAGGGAGGTTATGTTTTTCGAGAGTATGTATGTATGTATAGTTGTTTGGCACGCTCTGCAGCCTGAACGGTTCGATGAATTTTAGCTTGAGAGGTTAGTTCTATATTCTAAGCTTGAGAGGTGTCGTAAGGTTCGTATTTACTGTGAGAGTGACACTGGTAAATAAAAAGTAAAAAAAAAGTGTGGCACTCGGGGACTGCCGCGGTAAGCTAAGTCATTGCATAGCATTTTTTTATCAACTTAGGCAATTATAATTATTTATTTATTTTTTATTTATGCAGTATTTGAGCGTGGTGACCGATAAGAAAACATTTTTTTTTCTCTTATTGAATAAAAGAGAAGTTAATATCGTTTAAAATATTTTTATTATCTTACAATACATGTAGGTTGTTCAGGAGTTTTTATTATGAGCAGTTAGCAGTCTACACGCATACGTCTACTCGCACGCACACAAACACTGGGCCGAAGTCTGCCGAACTGAAACGACGTTAGACGATGCACGGCTTTCAACGTCGCGCCGCTGTGCCGGTCGCCGGTTGCCGAGAAACGTTTAGGCGGTTTTATTTTCGTTGCGGAATTTCTTGATTTGGCCGCCGCGCTCAAAGCCCGCGATAAAAGCTATGCAATAGCTACAAAACAAAAAAAAAAGGCAGCGTGTATTTTTTGTTTTTGTAATAATTGTTTGATATATGTTTCTTTGGAAAAGTTGTTCAGTATCATGAACCAAATTTAGCCTTATAATTGTTTCAGTATATTTTGTTAGACCCTGTTTATCTTCGTAGATAGTTTGGATGCATAGACAGGACATGATCAATTCGATCTAATAGTGATCTGAAGGTCGTGACACAAATTCTATAAGTGCAATAATGCACCAGACAGTGGGTCAATGATGCAAGGCCATATTGATTGATTGTCATATCTAATTAATGTCACCTTTTGTTTTACTATTCTAGTTTTTACTAGCTATCCGTATCTTATGGCCCTGTGTTTGAACCTGTGGGTCCAACGCCCCTCTCGGATAGAGTTACCATATCTCAGGATTTGTCCTGAGATTTCAGGATTTTCGGCCTCTTATCAGGATTGCGGCCCAATTTAGTAAATCTCAAAAAATCTCAGGATTTCTAGAATTTTCAATAAAATTTTACATTTTAAAGATTTAACTAACAATAATCTTTCTATTAGGGAAAATAATTAGATATCATCATCATCATCCTCACGTATTCCCGGTTGCATCCTCAGCAGTAACGCTTCAGAGCCCGGGGTCCGCTACCTAACCAAGGAGATTTGACGAGGTTACTGGTTTTTACACAGAGCGACTGCCGCCTGACCTCCACAACCCAAAGGGCAAACCAGGAACCAATCCTTGGATAGTTTGATGATCAAACGCTAGGTGGCATTCGGGACCCACAGTTTTACATGCCTTCCGAAACACGGAATCATCTTTCTTTTCGGATAACCAGGTGATTCAAGCCTGCAATATCCTATCCAGATTGGAAACAACTTTGCACAAAGTGTGTTTCCCAGGCGAACGCCTTGACCACTGGACCACGGAGACAGTCAAGGAGACAAAACAGAACTTGCTCCAAGTTGGTGGTTAAAAAACCATCAACTTGGAGCAAGTTCTGTCCTGAACTACTGTCCATAAAAACAATTAACGAAAAACGAAAAAAAAAATCGGCATCCCAATACAAATCAGCGCTCAGGCAAACGGATTTTGTATGGGAGGATTTTTTTTATCAATATGTAATAACTTTTTTTTATAGAAAGAAGTTCAATATAATGGACTAAACCTTTTACGGAAACGTAGTTAAACTTTTGCTAAAGAAACTAGAGAACTGCGGTTCCGTGCTAGTCTGGGAGAAAAGAAAAAACTAAGACAATACCAGCTGCTTCTCATTCCGCGCAGATCATAAAAGATGATCAAGAAATTAGTGAAAATTTCGAATCATGATAATAGGCGAAGCGGCTAGCACTATTTTGATTCATTTTTCCACTTTTTCGCCCAAGCACCATCGCGCTAAAACTGAACTCGGGCAGGGTTGACAAGTGGCCAGGAATAAAAAAAAAAATTAGGTACTTAAATGTTTACAATCGTAACTAGTTGTGGGTGCCACCTTTTAAGCAATATTTGCTTGTGCCATAAAAATTCCGGGAATTCTGGGACTATCCCGGAATTTTGCTTGTGGTCCCGTGTCCAGTAATTACACCTTACTGTCCCGGGAATTCATGAATACTATTTTTTTTTTACCAATTACGGCGACGCAACAAGAAAATATTGCTGCGGTCTGTAGTTATGTGTCGTTGGTCGTGTCATATAACTTAGAGAGCCTTTGTGAGAGCCTGAGTGCGTGAGGTGCGAGGGGATGTAAGGGCCCGGCCGGCCAGTCGGCTCGTCCAACTGGCCACACGCCGTTCAACAGCCAACATTTTTAGTTGGATTTCGATTCTAAAACTCCAACTTCGCCCGGCCACTCGGCCCGTCCGTTTTTGTTTGAGATATCGCGGAAAAGGTAAGCACGTATCTGGCAACCCTGGCCTCGGGTCTGGCGGCTCTTTGTTTTGCTTAGAGCCAAAATGCTCTGTCTGCACCGTTAGGGATAAGGGCGTGATAGTGTAGGTATGCCTGTATATGTTAAGGCTAAACCCCGAACCCCGAAATGCGGCTACGCCTAGGCTTATGTGCAGCCGGTCTCAGACAGATAACTACTTCGGTAGATCCGCTACTTATCACAAGATGGTATTCTTGACAACCGGTTTTTTTTTTATTTGCCTAGCAAATAAACTTGTCCCGAAATTCCTACGGGGAGCGAAGCCCACGGGGATAGCTAGTTGAATATAAATATTCATATACATTAAAAATCTTGACGCGGATCGCCACGATTTGTCTTCAAAAGATGTTTTGTGTACCTACGGGCACAATAAAACATACAGGATCGAGAAATACAATACAAGACTACCTTCCTAAAACAAAATGCTTAACGGAACTAAAAACCTAGTTCTAACCAAATATAAATGGGATACACCTAAGTTTAATCACCTGCGACCGGGTGCACCTAGTTCTAGCCGGAATGATAAAGGCTAAATCTAGGTCTAGCCGAAGTTAAACAGGATAAACCTAAGTGTAACCATCTGAGACCGCCTGCACTCTAGCTGGCTAAACCTAGACGTAGCCGCATTTCGGGGTTTAGCCGTAACATATACAGCGTGGGAGGGACATACCCGTAAAATCGAACCACGGGCTATACTACAGCACTAATAGTATAATAAATTAAAATAACAGTCAAAAACAGAAAAAAAACGACGGGTTACACTCCGGGAGTGTCGGCAGAAGTGAAAACTTGAATATTAACGTTGTGCATTTCCATGGATGCGCGTGGCACGCTATAACATAAACACAAACGAACATTCGCGCAAGCGACCTGCGCCATCTGAACGAAACAGCAGGCGCAGGTATACATTTTCGCCGCGCCATAGAAAGAGAGGGGGATACTTCCTCTCCTACGCCGCGCCGGCTGTCTTACGAATTTTCGATCAGGTCACGTGTCCTGACACCCTGACGCCCTGACGCGAGTTTAACATTTTTTACACATTACAAAAATTGTACAACGCCGCTAAAGAAGTTTTCACTTTAAAAAATGATGTTTATACTAATGTGTGCTGCCGCCCGGGCAATTGTATGGCAATGCCAATCTTTATTTTTTGTTTTTGAATGTTATTTTAGTCGATTTTTTTTAACGATTTTTAACAACTTTTTGTTGAAAGTAGTTCAGTACCATAGGTTGAACTTGCTCCAGAAATGTTGCTGGTGTATATAAAGTAGCCCTGTATAAAGGGGGCTTCTTTTTTGTTTTGTCTAAAGTTCTGAATAAGAGTTACATCCTTCGTGGTCGTAGACAGATGTCTGTATATTTATAAGAATTTGTTGTTTCCTCATAAGTTTACCCCAATGCATTTATGAACGAGCGAATATTATGGGTTCATGGTGAGATGGCATTACGGGCGTCTGGTCCGTAAACAGAAATAACATCACACCGCATTTAGCCGACTTTACACGTTAAATGAAATATTGCCAGCTGTAAATGTCACATCAAGTGATTCCATTAGTCTGTTTTGGGTGGGACTTTAAGCTTGAAGTTGGGCGATAAAGTTTGTTACGGACGGATACCAGTGCGGTATTATCTTCGAGTTCCTTACTCAGCTGCTTCACAATGGACTGTCGTTTCACAATAAAACACTTCTACCTTGTAGGCTTCTTTTTGACGCGAAAACGCTCCTTATATTAATAGATTCGAGGCATCAAAAAACTAAATCTACATGAGGGTAGGTGTGCCTAGATATATTCCCTCTACTTTTACAATTTTCTCAATTACCTCTTAAACTTATCAGGGGCGTGGCCATGGAGATCCCCAGAGTGATAAGGTTCTATGTAAATTAGCTAGGGAAATTCACAGCCAAACACTATTTACCTTTATTTGCCTCACGCTTGGCATATATACCTGTGCTAAACGCTACATACCGGGAAAAATAAGTATACCCACAGTTCATAACTCATTTACTCACATGTACATAGGTAACAGAAATATATATCTAGGCACCATATTTACATCTGTCCCTTCATCATAATTCTTTATCTACATAGGCATTTACATAGGCTAAATGCCCTAATTTATTATACTAAAGGATTAATTTTATTTATTATATTTACAAAACATACGATAGCTATTCTGTCCGCTACAAAGTTTTCAAACCGATGCACACACAATTTTATTTGAATGAAATAAAGAAGAATACATTATTTGGGGCATTTACAATTTACAATAGTTACTTAAGGTAATAAATTGAATTAGTTTTACGCCAAAATGGCACCACTCAGCATATGGCAATGATGTTCCTTTACATCATGCCGCTGGTCCTCCGTGGTGCCAAGAGATCAATCATCATCATTATCATCATATTAGCCACAGGAAGTCCAATGCTGGACATAGGCATTGACATTAATCAAGTCGAAACTATGTGATGACTATTGCCACAAATAATAATGAGGGGCCCATCTAGTGGGCGGCAAGCCACCACCTGCCTACAATAGTCAGTAATCATGATTATGGCAGGTGACGTTGCTATTGCAATATCCTAGCATTAGTCCTTTCCAATCTCATTCTTAACCCACAGACCTTGCCCTTTTTCTTGCAATAGATCTTTCTCCTGCTGAAACCTATTCAAGGGTACACCTTTCATAGGTATATTCAGGAATGGGTTTTGGCGGGAGCGCTACATTACATCAACTTCTCCAAAGGGCCTCTACGTGTTGGATCTGATCTGACGTGGGTGAAAAGACCCGTGAATCTAAAGGAGATACATAATACAGTTTTAAGTGATATTGCCAAAATACAATACCTAAGCAATATATACTAATATAAATATATAACTCAACTCAAGTCTTCAGACGTTTCTACAAGATTCCTCAATCTAAAATTAAAGAATGCAAAGATGACGACATTTTGATTTCTAAAGGCAGTTTGTTCAAAGGCTTGCTGCAAATATGTGAATGCTTTTGTTTTTTAGGGGCGCCAGATTCTAAAGCCATTTTAGCGTGATAGTGTAGAAGTAGAAGATGGAAAAATGGAATCAAACTAGAAATGAGTTGCTAGAGTTGCATCGCCTATAAACATGATTTGCATTTTCATCCATTCCCTAGATCGGCTTTAATAATTATCTGCGTGGGAACAAACAGTTGGTAAGTTTTAGGACCGGCAACAAATTCTGTAGACCAATTATATGCTACTTAGTTAAACTTAGTGTTTGTTTACTCTAATTAAACAAATTATAATCAATTTAAACAATAATAGCGATACAATTAATTGAGTTTATCTGTCTGCCTGTCAGTATATTGAAATTAACATGCGTGTCTATCTGTCTGGAGATTTATGAGGCAGTAACAATAACTGCGTTGTATTAATACTTATTGATAAGTTATTTGTGGATACGAAGAGTATAAAATTTCTGCAATAAATTGTGTCTTACAAAGTAGGTAGAGATATTTTGTAAAAAGGTACCAACCTTATCTACTCACATTTTTAAAATAATGCTGGTTTTCCCATACGGCTGTTAATATAATACTATTACTGCTGTTAATATAATGATAACAGCTGGGATTAAGGGCTTATCGGTTCGCACTTGGATGGGTGACCACAAATGGCATAAAATTTGCTCGAGCTTTATCGTGCTTCAGAAGGCACGTCAAGCCGTTGGTCCCGGCTGTCATCATTGTATGGCAGTCGGCAAGCCACGTCAGATGCCTTTAGGCAGCTTGAAAGATCTTACATCACTGTTAGCAGGCCTGTGTCACTCTCCTTTTAGGTATCTAGGTTTAGGTATACTATGCGCGCGGCGACCACTCTGTAGGGGGAAATTCAGTTACATGGATCGTTTGTCTAGATTAATAAGAATGAAATTGGCTTGCAATGAATGTCTAGGTATCTAAACAAAGAGGTGAGTAGTTCTGACACGAGCTGAATTAAACCTTAGCGCTAACCACATTAAGTAGATATGTCTTTGAATTTATTTTCTGAATAAGACTGCTGTACGTGAGTACTAGTAGGTACTTAATCTGTTCTGTTAGCCACTCATACACACAAAAACAAACAAAACCCACTTAACTTATAATCATTACATTAATGATTACTATAAAACTTACGCACAGTGGTGATTATTCCAAGTAAACAACTTTTATCTCAATTCCTAGTAATTTTAAATGTTTGTCCCCTGTATAACTTTTAGATAAGTCTGTAAGTATTTCTTTGACAGTAGTACCTGATCTTATTCACTTTCACTTATTTAATTTTATTACTATAGGAAAGCCAAAAGGAAGTTTGTGTTTCGCCGTTATCCAACGTAGTGGAAGGGACATACCCGTAATAAACCGGACCACATGTTATACTGGATCACGATAGTATAATGAAATTAAAATAACAGTCAAAAATTCAAAAATTAATTCGGCATTTCCATACGAAAGTGTGCAGCCGCCCGAGCAATTTGTATGGGAATGTCGATTTTGTTTTTGTTATTTTATTATAATTATACTATATTGATTTAGTATAGCCTGTGGTTCGATTTATTACGGGTATATCCCTTCCACCTTGTATAGTTATATATTGTTGGTTTGTTCCCCGATTACTCGAAGACCCTTGTACCAATTGCGTTGCTGCGTTGTACACATTTTTTGTAATGGGTAAAAAATGTTAAACTCGCTTCAGGAAACTCGCGTCAGGACACGTGACACTGATCGAAAATTCGTAAGACGGATGGAGCATAGACAGCCAGCGCGACGTAGGAGAGGAAGTATCCCCCTCTCTTTCTACGGCGCGGCGAAAATGTATGCCTGCGTTTGCTGTTTCGTTTAGGGGGCGCAGGGTGCTTGCGCGTGGCACGCTGTAAATAAATAAATATTGTATTCTACCTCATAAATTATAGTACTTTTATACTAATAATTAAAGCAATTCGTGCAAAATTATTCCCTAACCATTCCAAAATATCAAAAATGCACAACGTTAATATTCAAGTTTTCACTTCTGTCGGCACTCCCGGAGTGCAACCCGTCGATTTTTTTATTTGGAAGGGCATATTTGTCAGTTTATCCCATAGAAATGTGATTGAAATCGGTCGTATAGTCTGGTGTTAAAGTAGGTTTTTAGTTTTGAAAATTATAATTAATAATATATAATAAATGAAATGTCATCAAATGTACTCATTCAATTTAGCAGTATGAATCAGCCATGGTTAAACCTTAAAAGAACAAAATGGCAGTCTGTTGACGACCAGGTAGTAAAACATAATAATGAACTCGTAAAAACTAAACTTAGCAGTGAACCCAATCCCTGTCTGGTGGCTGTCTGGACAGAAATATGCACAAAACTTTGCCTTGAGACTGACTTACACCACAAAGTAATGAAGATACAGAAGAGTGGTCTACCAGGCGCACTGCGTTGTCGCAACGCAATAAAATGTCGCATTGCCTAGTAGCGTCAGCGTAACTTTGCTACAACGTCGTTACGATAAGCAAACCCTTGTAGTCACGTAGTGAGTCGTTGTTGTTGTATATCTTTATTGCACATAAACAGTTTACAATTATAGGAATAGTTACAAACCATATAATGTGTAAGTACAAAGGCGGACTTATCCCATAATGGGATCTCTTTCAGTCCACTAAGTATTGGCGAAAGGATACAATAAATGGGCAGAACGGGTAGAGGTCAAAGTATACTGATCAAAAGAAATCTTATCTTTACGACATAAATTTGAATATAGACATACGTATAATACTTAAACTAATACATATTGAAAACATACAACTATGTATGTATGTATGTGCGTATATGCGTTACGTTGACCCTGCATGTACATGTACACTAGCTTGCTACATAATATATTAATCTGAGATGGTTATTTGTGTGTAAAACAATGCAGCGACAACGCTTCACCGACGCAAAGGTGAAGTAACGTGTACGTGGATATTCTCTAACTCTGTTGACAAGAGGCGTGGTGCGAAGCTCAATAGTATAACGTGAGTGCACATATAAGTACTAATGTATGTTAAACAACCTAGGGCGTGGTTGGCAATTGGATCGGTAAATACAAGTGGCATAAATTTATCTCGATATCTTCCGTTTTAGAAAGCATGTTTAGCCGTTGGTCAGGCCTCGGCTGACATCATAAGATGGTAGTTGGCAGTGGCATCTACCACCTGTTGGTCTCGTTGGCACACGAAAAATAAGCAACAACCGCGATTGCGGGGTGCTTTTTCTCTGTGTAAGATTCAGGCACCATTTTCCGGCTTTCTGAAGATATGTTCTAGAGATAAAATCTTTGACTGTTACACTAAAGCAATATCTTACATCCAATCTTATCAAATAAATAAAAATATATACGGACAAATCACACAGCCCCAAAGTAAGTTCGAGACCTGTGTTATGACAGCCTGGCATGATGCCCACTAGGCCACAGAGGTCGTCAATTATTTAATGTAACCACAATATTCATAAAAAATCGGACCTCTGAAATAAGTAATTTAGTTTGTAGTTAAATCTACCAATTTCAAGTGCATTCCGCTCTGCATAGACTTTGTTTTGAATATGACAAAAAATCAGCGCTCCTTAAATGAGTAGTATAATTTGTACTATTTTTTAAGGAGAGTTTATGAATACGGCTGTAAAAGCGCAAATTTACGGTGTGTACCTTCTGTCGTTTCTATATTATTCATTCAGTATGGGGACCGAATAGCAATACCGCCAAACTTGCATCGAATTATTCAAATAAGTACATATCCTGGTACATTTGGGTATGCTAGCTGTCTGTTGCTAGGCAGACATTTTGCTAGACAGAAAAGTACCTACCTACGTGACTAAATTACTGTCTAGATTCTCCATTATGTACCTACCGATGTGCAATGTACTTATACTTATACCGTCTTATTATAAAACCCAGACTAACTTTGTTACTAGGTTTAAATCATTATCCGCCCAAAATGAAGTTGACATTGACAGGTGAGATAGTGTGATGTAATTAGATGCCAACTTGATTTAGTCGGATAATGGTATTAATTTAAACCTGGTTACAAAGTCTGCATAAATCAACTAAATCTATTATGAACGACAGCTCTTTCGTGTAAAACAAAATAAGAGTTTCTTCAAAAAAAAAACCTAGTAGGTAAGACCATTTTTGGAGTTTTTGGGGGGTGTTCCGTAAATATTCAGTATTACTTTCAGAAATGAGACGAATTTAACGACACTGCAGAGCTCAAAGAGTTAGCTACTGTATATGTAAGTACTTATTTTTTATGTCGATGATAGGATGTGCCGTCGCCACTTGACAAACTTAACCCTCCTTCTTTCTCCGCGCAGTCAGGTAAAAACAAAGAATTTTCCATTTCATTCGAAACTCTAATAACGTAGGTGACTATACACAGCTGTGACCAGGTGTCAGACAGATGGTAGATATGCTTAAAAGCTAGTGAAGCTAGTGTAGTTTCCCATACAAATCAACACTTAGGCAAACTGATTTTGTATGGAAGGGAGATTCTATCATAACTGCACTACATATCCAGCACAAAGCGGAACTTTTCTGCTCTAGAAAAGAAAAAAATATGGAAATCCTTTGCATTGTTTAGTTTTTTTTTTATCGCGGCGCCGTAGTTGTCACATGTCACAAAAAAGGTTGGCCAACCTGACGGCCGTATGGAGCAAAGATCCCTCATATTCATAAAAATTAAATATCGTTTGCTAAACCTATTTTAGTTAAAATTTGTTTTGTCCCTTTCCCTCTTTTCAATATTTGACATTGAAAGAACGAGACAAATCATATTTTAACTAAAAGAGGTTTAGCAAACGTTTGTATTTTTTTAATGAATAAGGGGGTTAGAATATACAAGTAGTGGTATGGAGTTATACAGTTAGCGTGTGAAGTGACGTGTGTATTGGTTGGCCTAAAAAAATACTGGCCTTAAAGAAAAAAAGGCGGGACTGTAAAAAACAAATTTTCACTAAAAAAATATATGAGCGTACAGTTTCTTACCTAAGATAAGTACGTAATTTTATCATAAAAATGGAATCATCAGTGACACGGATACTTCTCTAACGCTGATGGTAATTCGAAGCGAGGCTAAAAACGTTATATTAAAGCTATTGCTGCAAAAGTCCCCATAAAAGAACATGAAAGCGTATGAGAACTTTATTGAATGGAAAAATAATCATAAAGCAAAATCATTTTTATATTGTAGTTGAAAGAAAAGCAGAAGTAATTTATATTACACTCATGCTATTTAGAGCCCTCGCTAGCGCTCGGGCTTCAAATAAGCACTCGGTGCAGTAGGTAATAGATTACTTTCTGCTCGGTGCAACAATCTACTATTATAGGAAGTAGTAGATAGTTTAGTGTCATAGACTAAATTGCCTCAAAAATTAAAAAAAAAGTAATTCTTTATTTAACCCTCAACTGACAGCAAATGCGTTGCGTACGTTGATTCGCATTACACATAAAATAATAACAACAGGGAGATAACTATACTATTACCATCGGAAGCCCGCATGATCTCACCGAGGGATGATAGGGGCAGATTGTTACAGACCACACCAGGGGTTGGGGTATTGCAGTTGGGGGAGATAGTATCATATTCTTTGTTTAGAGATTGTCAGAAACATCGTACTCAAAAGTACATGATATTTTAAGATTATCCTCCATGCTGGTCTGAGAGAAAAGAAAAAACAGAATGTACCAGCCGCTTCGCTTCCCGTGAAGATCGTAGAAACCGATCGAAGGAATGGACGAAATGCGACTCATATTAATAGACAATGTGGCGTAGCAACGCATCATTGTTATGATTTCTTTTGCCACTTAGATGAGCGAGAGAATGTTTATTAACGTTTCAATAGGGGTAGCGGCAGGGTCAGAAAAGTATGATTATAATGAGTCCGCCTTTTAGATTATCTAAAAATACTGGATCCATATTTTTCAGTTTACCAAAAAAGTACAAATTCACAAAGATACGCAATGTGACGTCATGCGAAATTTCAATGCGCTGTATCTTTGTCATTTTTTGTTTCTCAGAGAAAATAAAATAATGTGTACAATATACAGTCAGCCTGTATATAAGTTTTATATACAGGCTGACATTTTACCCACCAGTCAAATTTTTGGAAGAAGTGCTTGATATGCCATGATATTAAACTACTTTCCATAAAAATAGTTAATGAAAAACGAAAACTAAAATTCGACTTCCCATACAAATCAGCGCTCAGCCAAACGAATTTTGTATGGGAGGACGAAAATTTCTTATTGATTTTTAATAACTTTTATTGTAGAAAGTAGTTCAGTACCATGCTCCAAAAAATTGGCTGGTAGGTAAAAGTCAACCTGTATTGTTGGCTAAAATATTTTTCCATTCATCATGCCCCATATCCCAAAATTCATGTTTTAGCATCTTGAATTCTTAAGAGTCTGAATTAGTCTACAGCTAAACTAAAGGCTTCTCCCAATAAAATAAGCCTATAATCACCACACAGGGTAGGTGCCATGGTTTGGTGATCACAGTAGACATGGTTTAAAGTCTTAGCTTTGAACACACACAAACTTTACAGCCCGTTCTCTGTTTCTAATATCTCCCCTTACGGCCCCCTTGGGAGGGGAAAAGGGCGGTGACAAATAGTATTCTATTCTGCCGTCACCACAGTGTTGTTCCGAGCCAGCCCAACTAGCAGTTACGTTTTAAGCAAATAAAGATATGATTATGATTATTACGCTGCAAGAGCGTATAGAAAACAGGTCTTGGCAATTTTACGGCATCATCACGCTTTTAAACCGGAGTCGATCCATGTATCGTCCTCAGTTCTTCAAGCATGGCGATGTTAAATTTCATAGTACCACTCTCATAGCTCAAGTTGGACTCGTAGATAGGGATAGAGGAATGTAAGAGATATTTGCAGTCATAAAGTAAGAGAGAGAACCCTTATTACTACTCTGCCGTCACAACACAAAAAGATATTTTAATAGTCAGATGATTTAGTAGTAATTTCAGTAGAAAATCTGTATAGTTTAGTATAGATTCGGTAGAAAATAGGTATTTCTTATTTTATTTAACGTAATAGTAACAGAGTCTGTAATTAAAATGTTCATGCAATCTTACAGGCTAAAGAAGGTTTATAAAATGCTGGAAATTCTACGATTTAAAACCTGAATCGATAATACAAGTCAACCTTTTAAACATAAAAGTACATGGTTTAAAGTCTTAGCACATATACGCACACGCTGCAGCCCATCTCTGTTACCAATATCTCCCTTAATCACCTTTTACGGCTCCCTTGGGAGTGGACAAATAGTATTCTACTTGGCCGTCAGAACATTGTTGTATTCTGATTCTAATTAGCCAGCAGTTACCCTGCAAAAGCGTATAAATGAGGTCTTGGAAAGTGCATCATCACGCTTGCAAACCATAGTCGATCCGTATTATCCGTTCTTCGAGCTTGGCGGTGCTAAAACACGTAGTTCTACTCTCATAACCTTCTTTCTACTTTGCCGCCACCACACAACAAAATATTTTATCATAACAGATTTCAAATAATAACATTATTTTCAATGAGACTATTGCAGTTCATTGCTAGTTTACTATCATAATTTCTTTCCATTAAATCTTAACTGGATGAATTATTTCCTTCCTCCGCATCTCTTCGGTGCAGGGTTAAGTACAGTTGTGTACAAAATGATCTTATTTAACTAAAGCAGGTAAAGTGAAATCTCCTTGATTCTCCTTAATTTTATAAATCATAATATTGTTATTCATAATGAATAATGACTTAGTCATGTTTTTGTCACTTAACCATATTTTCACATAATGTTCTTTCTCATTATATTTCTGTAGTCGTAACATAATATTTACTAGTTTTTGACATAATTTTGAGATTGGTCAATGTTATATTATAACATATTATATGATATTACACAAACTATAATATAAGCATAGAATTCATTTTAGTTGGTTCAAGTTAAGGTGCGGTGGATGTTGGGCTTAACAAAATTACACATATATCGTCATAAATATTAGGGTCGCCGACCACAGTCGTAGACAGGTGTCGCGGGCATACTGTCGCTCGTCTGTAAGAGCCCTTACACGTAATGTATCATGTAAAAGTGACTGCTAGG
Organism: Acrobasis suavella; assembly: GCA_943193695.1. Lineage (NCBI taxonomy): Eukaryota > Metazoa > Arthropoda > Insecta > Lepidoptera > Pyralidae > Acrobasis > Acrobasis suavella. The sequence continues at coordinate 8,480,534 of OW971952.1, read as the reverse complement.
GCCACATTACTAAATAAATATTTATTCTTTGATTCTTTTGATTCTGAGTTCTACGGCTGAAGTGATAACCCTTGTGAACTCGTCTGTACTTCATTGAGCAGCCGGGAACATTGTCCTTCGCTAGCCTTGGCTCCGTTTTGCGCTCTTTTTATTTTGATTTATTGACGTGGCATGTTTATACCCGTAATCATCATCTCAGCCGCATAACGTCCTCTGCTGGATATAGGCCTTTCCCAAGGATTTCCAAAACGACCGAACCAAGGCGGCTATGGCACATTGTCTTGTTTATTCATTATTGCCATGTAATTCCATAGCGCATATATATTGCGAATTTAAGTATGGGTTGGACATACAGTTTATACCCTACTCATACTTAAATGCGCAACGGCAATAGGTATTGCTACCTTTACGAGTAGGTACATAGAAAATCTGCTAGAGTTTCCTGAAGTGTTGAAAGATTAACTTATTTATGTTTTGTTGTCTATTTTTTTTCGACAATTTTTTTTTAAATTTGGTACATTTTAGTTTTCAGTTTTTAGAAAATTATTACTGCCTTTTGTATTCAAGCAATAAAGAAGAAAATATTGAGAGGAAAAAGTGATGTAAGTAAATAAAAAATCCTGACAAATTCAAAATGTATACGTTTACAAGCAACTTTTACCTTTCATGTCAATAAAGATAATTTACATTACGTGTGTAGTTCATCATAACTTAATTAATTTGATTTAAAAAAAAAGCTACTGATACCAGACCGCCCATTTAAAATCTGACCTAATTCTTTAACAAGGTTGAAAAGTAAAAAATTGTCAGCAATTCTTATCAATAAGCGACGACATCCCATCGCAAGAATAAATCAAATAAAACTTCGTTTGACCTAAATTCGGCGGTCAACAGTCGAAAAATCGACTTGACCTATTTTTTTAAAGGGAACCGCACGAAGCCCCTTTGCAAAAAAAGAAAAAAGGTCATCGGCCTCGCTCGCTCCCAGTAGCAATAATTCTTTGATGGAAAGATTGAAGAATACACAATTAAAAATGATTTGTTCGGCGAATGACCCTATTCCGGGGTAGGGATGGGATATCTCACGATAAATATTCTTATCGGTGGTATTTATTATATGAAAAAAAAATACTATGTAGGTAGTTCATTTGTTGAAATGGTATGCACGTAGCCGTCGGCGCGCCATAAAGGCCGCGGCTTCGAAAAAAAACCGATGTGCCTTGTCGGCACGCCGACGAATTGAACGAATAGACTACGAGTATACTGTTGTGAACACGCGTTCCTTTACGTTTCTCAATTCAGTTTGCAATCCTTTCGCTTTGCTTACTGGCTCAACTATAAACAATTATTAGTAATATAACTGAAGTTATCCGCGATAGAATATTCTTCCATATTGCAAAATTCAACTAAAGGATTTTTTTCCAGTCAATTCTGTAAGTCTTTCTTCCACCTTATCGAAGACAAAAGCATTTATGATCTAAGTTCATTTAATAAGCAATATTATTAAATTAAAAATATAATAATAAAGTTTACATTAAAAATTAAAAAAAAAACATACAAATTGTGTAGTCCCACTAAAATATCGCTGTTCGACAGCATGGCCAAAAGGCTGGCAGCATTGCCACGTTGTATGCCAATGCAGATTCTTTGTGCCGGATTGCTACTAGCCTTGGTCAGGAGATACCTCGAATGGAAGTTTTGAGCAAGAATCTGAATCAGGTTAATTGGCATGCGACCCAACACTAATTTGATTTTCTTTTTCCATATTTATGTATCTTTAGAAGTAGTGCTTGCTCTTAAGGCGGCCCTTCCCGACGGCTCTGTCGTCAACGCGAGCATAGTTCGAAAAGCTTGTTTTTTCATCCAGGGCAATGCACGAAAAAAAATCAAACCAAAAAGAGAGAGATAGCGCCTTAGGGCACGGTTTGCACTGTATTGAATGAAATTAGTATTATTATTAACTATCCATTAAACGAATATTAACTATTCATAGGGTGCGGAAATTTCATAAAACTTGTTCCAGGATATACGTTTTTGTCAGTAAGCCTTACAACTTACAAGTCTGTGAAATAAATGTTTTTGCGAGGTTTCTATCGAAATCTTTTTTTTTATTTTTATAATTTATGAGTACTAAAGTACTCAATGAGTACTAAAGTACTCATAAATTATAAAAATAAAAAAAAAGATTTGAAGTTCAGGTAAAATATGTGCAAAAAAGCAGATTTTTGGAGGCGTATACTGAACTTGTTTTTACAAATATTCATTTTTATTTCGATAGAAACCTAGAAATAGTGCACAAGATATCTTTTAGTTCAAAAGTTTTCAAGAACGATCAGTTACAACGCCATAATAACGTACGAGCGTTTGTATGAAAAGTAAGACGGGAAGGCTGCTCTTAAGCTGTAGACCTCGCGAATAGCCCGACCGGTTGAAGTTTTATTTATTTAACTTTATTACATGAAATTGTGATTGGCGGACTTAAGGCCGTAGGCCTTTTCTATCAGTCAACCTACAGGTGGTGCTGTACGTAAATACGTAAATTTTATCGTAATAGTAAAGTTTATCGATAAAAAAGCTGTTCAGTCAAAATTATTTCGTCTAAGGGTAACAAAAAGCTTTTACGATATTTTTGAAAAGAAATTCGAAATGGCTGATATACTCGTATGATAGTTTTAAAGTTTTCAACACCCATATTTCCGAACGATTGAAAAATTTCGAAAAACTGATCGACCGAAAAGTCTGTATAACTTTTGAACCTGTTCACAAAACTTCACGAGAATCGGTTGAGAAATGCGACCTGATGGCGAGAACAGCCGGTATACCAGCCGGACAAAAGCATTTTTTGGCCAATCTCGAAACCGAGACGCTTCGCTCACTTAGCTTGTGTCGGTCAATAAAAACTTCATAATATATCTGTATCTGTAATGCATCGGTTTTCTCTCTAAATATCTTATAAGTCGAAGTTGATGAGCTGCAAAAATCAAGAGCAACAGATTTGAAATACGATCGTTTAGATCAGGGATCCCCAAACTATTTTAGACAAGTCACCCCTTTTCCAAAATGAACTGTTACCTCAGACCCCCATGGCCAAATTACCTACTTTTAAGATCAACCCTCTAATTCATAATGGTCTGCTAACTTAAAACAGCTGCTATAGAGTGTTATTTTTCATTCTGACTTAGATCAATAGAAGAAGACAGGGTGAGAATTAGCAATGCTTTAAGTTAGCAGACTATTATGAATAAGGGGGCTATCTTTAGTTTTTTCCTATTGATACAAAATACCTAGCTTCTAATTTAATAGGGATCGATTTTTAGACCTCGTCGACCCCCAAAATCAGTTTTCGTTTATGTCGACCCCTAAGAAACCGGAATTAGGGATTCCCAAAGCGGTCGATATCGACTACTTTGGGAATCCCTGGCCTGGTTTAGATGTTTCAATCAAAGCGAAACATAGATACATAATATAGTTACAATATTTATTAAAAAGGCTCTTAGAATAAATTACCTTACAGGCTAGCATAAATGTATATTGATTTATATTATTTAATTTGTATAAATCAATCTATATTTTTTACTATGGCAATATTAAAGCAATCAAGTTGCTGTTTGCAACCCCTAGTTATCTCGTTCCTCGTTCATTCCGTTGCCGACTGTGTTAGGTGTCAGACGTACACACTTCCAAGTAAAAGTAAAATAATATAATTTCATAGTTCACCGGATAAATAGTAGTTTGATTTGGCCCAAACCGAATGGTTGCCTTAAATATATACTTAATAATTTAAATTAACAATTAATTCTTTTTGTCATACATTGCATTATGTGCATCGTTTGCGCGTGCGGCAATTTGCGTTTCTGGCACTAATTATGCGTCGAAACGTCTGTCTCGACGTGATATTAATTTATTTTCTGTTGAGCCCGCTTTAAATTCTCCCCATGTGAAAAATGTATCTTAACATTCGCATTTCTTTTTAATTTAGCATTCAACTCGACTTTTCGTTATCTGCCATCTAATATTGTTGTTCTCAAACTGAACCATTCTACCAAAATTTTTAAATTTGGAAGTTTCTCGGCGTTTTCTTTCAATACCGATAGAAATGATAAGCTAATATAAAGTTTGAATTATCGTTGTTTTGGTAAGAGATAACAAATTTGTTGAAATCAGAAGAGCAATTTTTTTATTATTTAAAAAGGCAACTTTGGTTTATTTTTTTTCCAGCTGCCATTATTACAGCTGCTTTCCTTACATGGCAATCAAATGCCTAATTGACATGGAAGTACCTAATGATGACGGCACCAACCACTAAATGTGCATTACGAAGCACCGTAGAAGCTCAAAATATTTCGCCTACCAGTACTGGTAAAATTAGCTGATACATTTTTTTTTACTTTGCAGACGTCCATGAACTTTGAGAGAAACTGGTCTAATACATATTCTAATCGATTACGTATGTCAGACAGGGCAGACAATGTGGCGACGGCCGGGGTCAATGACCGCTAATTCCTGATAACCTCGGATCTTATCAGATGAGTCATACACTGCCCTGCCGTGCTTTATGACTACAGATTAGACGGGAATTATGCATAATTGCTATGATTTAATTCACGAAAGACTATTTGATATATTGAAAAATATAATAGCATTATATACCTGAAATAAGAACTGCCTATAACGATGGCTTGAGATTTTTAGCGTTGACCATGAGTCTGAAGTTCTTAGACCATTCCGCGATAATCGAGAGGTCGGAGTTGATGGTTGCAATAGCCATATTGAAATTATCGAGAGGGGCGGCCGAATGTATGTGGAGATCATCAGCATACAAATGATAGCAGGAGGAGAAAGCTGCAGTAATGCCATTGATGAAGATAGAGAAAAGTATGGGCGACAAAATTCCTCCCTGCGGAACACCTGTTCGGAGGTCACACCAATCCGAACGCCTGTCATCCACCCTATTATATATATATATGAAAAATACATACGTATATATATATATACAATGTCCTTTTTAATTAAGTACAAATATTTTAAGAGGTGATTCAGTCCATCATTTTGAACAACTTTTCCCAATAAATATATGTATATCGAAATACGAAAATTTTTTTTGCATTTTTCATAGTAACGATATCACGTGACTACTTCGATCTGTATGAGAACCATATATATATATATATATATATATATATATATATATATATATATATAACCCTAACCTAACCAACTGTTTCCTTTCAATCAAATAGGATCGAAACCAAGCGATAGAAAGTGGAAAATAATTATGACTGCATTGTTGGCAGTAGCAATTCAAAATCCACTGTGTTCAACGTATGTATGTATATATATCAGTCGCGGGGTCTCTTTAGAAACGGATTCCTATCGAGTTCTCTTAGGGTTTTGTAACATATATTTAATACTAGCAACAGTTATAAAATAACCTACGTATGTCAGTGTACCATTATAATGACCATTTACTATTTTCATAACATATTTAAAATATGAAAACATACGCTGGTTATTCAAATACTCTTACAATGATACATTTTGTATAAACACGCTCAGAGACATATTACTCATACTAAGTCAATATAAATAAAAATATGCAAAATATAAGCCGCACATTACACAACTTATTAACCTACTTGTATATAGAACTTACTCGTAATTGGCTTGGCAACTAAATAATGTAAAAGTTTTGTAGATGGTTTTAATCGAAAATATAGACAATTTTAAGAAGGCAATTTGAATAAAAAAATTCCAAGTATTATCAGGATTTTATAATATAATTTCAAACTTTACACCGGTATTGACGATACACAGCAATCGAAGCTAACATTTTTCATAAGCATCCACAAAAAAAAAAACAATGACAACGGTCATCTGTCTACGTCACCTGTTAAAATTATTTTTGTTATGTTGGTTATTGTCATTTGACATATGTTGTCGTAGGGAATGACAGTGACAGTACACTAGTAAAAGCGGAAATTGTCAATCTTCATCGTGACTTCACTACCTCAAATGAGCTTGACCTTGCTTGAAAATAAAGGTCGTTTGGATTTTTGCAAATATCTAAATAAGTAAGACCTTATTTTAAAACCTTCTTCCAGAGACTATTCCTCGAAAAGGTTTGCAAATTAAATTTTTTTTTCAAATTACACGACTAGCGAATTAGGTAGATATTAAAATCGTTTCATAATTTTAGGGCTGTACTAGCTCAAATTCTTCCCCAACGCCACTGATATTTATGTTATCGATCAGCATCAACATCGACGTTTGCAAAAAGCGCATCCCTATTGGACGTGTGTGTGGGGCGCACATCCGGCCTATCGTGGGAATGAGCTCGGGTGTTCGCAACCTTGGAGCAGAAGAAAGTGGCTTCTGACCTATTGTTATCGTTCCCTGCTCTACAGTGGAGTACAATTATTATACTATCAAGTCTTTATCTTTCACGGGATGGACAGAGCCTAGGGCCTAGCCGTAAAACGCAATGGCCACGTCAAATTGACGTGATACGGTTACAGTTGAGAAGAAAAGCAGCAGGAATATGTCTTAAATTCTCCTGAAAGAACAACAGACCAATACACGGATATTCTCTTTCGTTCTGTTCTAGTCTATTATCTGGCTGGGAAAAGGACAACTCCATCTCTTCCAAAAGAAGTTGCAAGAGGTGTTCGCAACCTTGCAGCCGAAAAAAGTGGCTGCTGACCTGTTGCTATGGTACCCTGCTCTTCAGAGGAGTAGAGTTCTTGGATTTTGCAATTAGAAAGAGAAGAAGCTTCCCAGTTGCATCCTCAGTTGTAATGCTGTGAAGCTTGAGGTCTGCTTGCCGGTTTATTCTTTTCCACTTTGCACTACTTCCCATCAACTCAAATCAGATACTTTTTTCTAAACGTCAAACAAACAATTTCTATGGGATTTGTATGAAATACAGGCTAAAGACGTTATAGTAGCTTGGAGTCAAATAACGCTCTTGATACTGGTTTTTCTGCAATAATAAATCTAAAATCATGTTGAGTATGGATATGATCAATGAAAAGTGACAATATTTTGTGACGTTATATTTTCTTCAGTACCAAATAATTTATTTTAGACCTTAAAAAGTACGCCATCACATTGTTTGGCATGTTTTGAGTATCCTTGGTTGTAAGACCATTACCAAAACATTAAAGCTGCCGCGGATACGGGTGTTCTTCACGTTGTCTCTTCGCGAAACTTCGCATATCCAGCGCAACATTTGCAACTCTGTGAGATGTAGTTCCTTCTTGTGCCGCTCAGGCAAAGGCTTCGCTTCACTGCTAGACACAAGGTCAGGTCTAATGTTTGATGGATGTATAGGACTTTCCCTTTAAGGGGATACATACATTTTTAAGGGGTCCAGTGAAATAAAAAAAAATTGATCTCGGCTCTAAATAAAACTTCAAACTTTCAAAGTGAGAACGTGAAGTTTCTCTTAGCATTTTTGTAAAAAACGGCCAATTTTTGTAAAATTAGTTCATATTAAAGTAATTAAAAATAATAAACACGTAGGGACAAATAACACTGATTGAGCTAGCCTCAAAGTAAGTTCGAGACTTGTGTTATAGGATACTAACTCAACGATACTATATTTTATAACAAATACATATATAGATGAACATGCAATACCCAGGACAATTTGCCACCAAAAGGCCATTTTTCAACTAGCCCTGAACGGGGATTGAATAAGCTATGGCTATTCCATTGAAATGCATGACTTTGTTGAACAAGAAACCGGTAAATACACTCCGGGCTCCGAAGCACAGCTTAGTATGCAACCGGTAACACAAAGATAAGAAAAATAGAGATTTCCCAATCTATTAAATATTGTGGCACATACCGTACTTATCACTTGGTACGATCCTAAAAGAATTATTTCACTCTTTCTTCACTCGTCATTATGTATGACTCTTCACACATGCCCTCCGGTTATGGGTAATTCTAGTCTCTCCTTTTTCAGAACGTCTGCAAACTGGTCGCCAAAGTTCGCTGAGGCCGACCCTGTCCTGCTTTTCCATCCCTTTACAAATTCTGAAAATAGAGATAGCAAAATACCACTCGTATCTATGCATCTGGGCCTCGCATGTCCGAAACCACGCAATTAGCTGATGACGCTGGTCTCCAAATCATTCACACTACGGCTTCTGGCAGCGGTGACTTTGAACTTTAGGCACATAAACTTTAACCACCAAACACCAACTTACGAGTACCATCACCTGTGGAAACCCATAGACCTTCTCTCGAAGCAGTAAGGTTGGAAATTGATGTAATTTGGGTTAGCTGGTGATGTATGATAGTTGGTCAAAGACCTGTATATGTACGGTTTGCGATATTGGTCGTAATTGTTTAATGTACCCGGTATTTTGGTGTTCGGGTCGTCGGATCCTGGAGTATGCTCTTGATAAAACTTTTTATTTCCTTTATCGCTTTAGGAATCAATAAAATTTTGAATGACGGCTTGTTCAAGTTGCTACAACAATTTATTTCGGCTTGAAGTGTTGTAGTTTCTTTATTTTGTACTCGTACAAATTCTGGCCATGTTTAACACCAGTCAAAAAACAATCACCTAAATTGCCTATGAAAAGTCTGAAAAGTGTGCCAAAAGAAGCGCTCCGTAAGAAGTTTAGTTTTTAGGTGTCCGTATGTTGTCTTTGAGTTGCTTTACTATGATGAGAACATCATTTTACCTAAGATATATATGTTAATTATAATGTATTATGTATGACGCATAGACAAAGTTAGCAAATAAATCTTTGAATCTGTGAAATATTTGTGTTTTTTTTAAATAAATAATAATTGGCCAAATGCGTGTCGGGCCACGCGCAGTGTAGGGTTCCGTAGTTACGAATTACGAATACCAACTTTGAGTTCGTGCCACTAAAGACGTCTAAAACTAATTTTCTATTGAATTTGTTTGAAATTTTCCTTTTCCAAGTTCATTTTATAAGTTGATCGCCTATAACTTTTTAATTTGTAAACTCGACTTAGATCTGATAGTTTTTCTTCAAATTTCGTTATATTTACTATAGCTGTGAATTTTTTCACGTGTCCATATATAACCGTTTAGCAGATAGAGGGGGGGGGGACACTTGTATCTAACAAAAGTTTTCACTTTAAAACCAAATATTTCAGAAACGGATCCCTAAATCTAAAAACGGTGTTTACAAGCTCATAATGTTTTTGAAAGATCAATTCAGCAATACCCCACATGATTGGTTAGTCTAGAAAATAAAATTGACTTTTGACTTTACTTGTATGGGAGCTAACCTAAAAAAAAAATTTTTTCAATATTTTATTGTACTACTTTTTCCGCATAATTAATATACATACCTATACCGAATTACAGCTTTCTAGTACTTATAGTCGCTGAGTAAAACTGCGGACGGACAGACAGACAGACAGACATGGCGAAACTATAAGGGTTCCTTGTTTACTACGGAACCCTAAAAATATAACGTATATCAAAAATACTGTAATTATTTTAAGCCTAATTCAGTACATGATAGGTATTAAACGAATTTTCTCAAAAATATATCGAAAGAATGCTGAAATATTTTTTTGCTTTCCATACTTAGATCAGGTTGATCCACAAATTATTATTTTTCAAATTCCGATATAAAGGGAGAGTTGTTCACTCATGGATTGACCCATCCTCAAAATAGTTTAGTATAAACTAGATTCCGCCATTGTCTCTCTGTCTGAGGGTCGTGACCTTCTTCACAATGGCTTTCCACAATACATGGCCTTTTTTGTTTTTTTGTGTGTGTGTGGCCAACACTAGTGTCATTATTTTCAGGCTACACAAAGGCATCTGACATAGCTTGACGACTGCCATATAATGATGACAGCCGAGACCAACGGCTTATACGTTCCATCCGAAGCACGGGGTATCTCAAGAAATTTTTATGCCACTTTTGATCCATCCAAGTGAGGACTACTCCTGGTGTCGCTTTACTTGCGAAAGCGCACTCCCGCCGGGCCACCGAGCTCCTCGGTCTGCATCCTACACTGATGTGGTCTTAAATATACAATGTCCTTTTTAATTAAGTACAAACATTTAAAGGGGTGATTCAGTCCATCATTTTGAACAACGAATATAGAATTGCAATTTTCAATAGTAACGATATCACGTGACTACTTCCATTTGTATCAGAACCTATTTTTTTTTGTATTTCTATATACTTTTATTGGGAAAAGTTGATCAAAATGATAGACTGAATCAACCCTGTGGCGACCTCTACGGCCACTACGAGGAACTACAACAACAAACAAATGAAGAGACAACCGACAATATAGTTCACAAGAAGCATATGAGATAGCGCCAGCAGTATCCTACATCTCGATCTCAGAGTTCGTCCGATTCGCTGCATATATACAACTTCCGACGATACACCGTCGGAGCCGCGGTTCCCCAGGCGCAACAACATGCCTGGCGGGAAGATCTTCCCTTTGTGGCGGTCGAGCATATCACCTCGCTCCCGCTACACCCCTTAAAATAATATATATGTACGTTTCTATATATGTCATCATCATCCTCCCGTATTCCCGGTTGCTTCCTCAGCGGTAACGCCTCAGAGCCCGGGGTCGCTACCTAACCGAGGTGATACGACGAGGTTACTGTTTTTTACACACAGCGACTGCCGTCTGACCTCCGCAACTCAAAGGGTAGACGGGAACCAATCCTTGACGGGTTTGAGCAAAACGGTAGATGGCGTTTGAGACCCACAGTTTATACGTGCTTTCCGAAACACGGAATCATATTTCTTTTTAACCGATTATCAATTCGTCACGGTCTTTTATGTTTGTTCACCGATTATTCAAAGACGCCTGGACTGATTTAAGAAATTCTTTTTTGTATAAAATAGTATACTTGTCAGATGTTGGAAATTTTATCAATTGGTTGTGTAGTTTTGGGGCAAAGTCGGTTTTTAGTTAGTCAGGTGATTAAGTCTACAATATCCTAACCAGACTTTTCACAAAATATGCTTCTCAGTGGGATTCCAACCCACGACCTCCGGATCACAAGGCGAACGCCTTGACCATTAGGCACCACGGAGGCAGTTTACGTTCTAATATATGTACGTTTCTATACAACGTGCAACGGAAGGGGGTATCAACCCGAAAGGGTAAACGTACTAATCAATGTGTACAACTTTTACTATGGGACCATCACTGAAATTGTAAAAAAAATGTTCACCTCCATACACAACTAGTGCCGCAACAGACGGGGCGCAAGTTGCACCGCGTAACAGCTAGAGATGGGCAGTGGATAGTACTCAATCTACCCATTTGAGTATTTACTCACTAGATTTAATAAATAGAGTAAATAGAGCGTGCTCAAGTATTGACATCGCATTTGATGTCTGTTTACTTTTTTTTACATAAAATTACGTCTATGCACACCTCCCACCAAAAAATGATAATTAGTCAAAGAAGTCTACTTTCAGTGTATGATTAGTATGGTATTTTCATATAATTTAGCGTCATATATAACGTTTACCTACATTTTAAGCATATTATGGTGTACGCACACACTTTCCGACAAGAATTGCAAGTGTATACTAGATTTAAGTTTCAAAATTGTCATGAAAACATGAAATAATGAATATTAATATAAATATGAGTCGCAACTCATATAAATCAATCTACTCACCAAATGGATAAATAAGGATATTTATCGGGTATATACTCAATCTACTGAGTAAATACTCAAATGGGTTGATTGAGTATTTATGCATCGCCCATCACTAGCTGTTACGCGGCGCAACTTGCGTCGCGTCTGTTACGGCACCTAGGAGGGGCAGATTTTTTTTTTTACTTTTTCAGTGATGGTCCAATTTTTTACCCATTATATTTACTAACTTTCGGGTTTATACCTCTTTCCGTATACGTATATTATGTGGTATCCGTGGCCAACGCTGGTGTCAGATTTTTCAGGCTGCCTAAAGGCCAATGATGACCGCCGGGACCAACGGCTTATACGTGCCTTCCGAAGCACGGAGGAGCTCGAGAAATTTTTATGCCACTTGCGGTCACCCATCCAAGTGCGGACCTCTCCCGATGTCGCTTTACTTCCACTGGCCCACGAAGTTCCTCATTGTATATGTACGTTCCTATTATATATACATATATATGTTCGTTCCTAAATAAAATAATTTGTTTGTCACAACAGTTCACTGTTGTTGTTGTTGCGTCCGCCCTGCGGTCGTGAACTTTGTAATGACACAACACGGGCACTACTCCCGCAGCCAGGGTTTTTGATAAATGATCCCCGTTTGAGCTGGTGGACATGTTGTGTAACGAAATTTAAGGATTACGTAAGTAATTGAACTGCCATATGGAAATATTGAAAGTACTTCACTTTCATTTTAGACTGTTTGTTATATACAGTTAGATAAAAAATAATAACTCTGGTACCTTATAACAACTTATAAATAACATTGTTAGCTAAATGCAATAATTAGCCTAAACATCATTAATATGTTTTTAATGTATGTATAGTACCCGTAACCAGCGGGCATGAAGAGAGTGATAAGTGTAGTTAAAGCGAAAAAGATCTGTCAGGATCGTAGCAAGTAAAGGTCCATAGTCTCTGCATACCCCTGTGGGAAACAGGCGTGATAATATGTATGTATAGTGTCTACATTAGCTTATTATGTTCGAAAACTATATACTAAATCACCGATTCCATAGCTATCACTATTGATTCGCACTCTCTCTGATTTATTTACAGTAATAGATTGCATTAGGCACTCAAGGTATATTATAAAATATAGTTTTAAGTATTAACATAAGTACATGACTGTATGTTGCCAAAATAAAATATAATATAATACAATAAAAATAAAATTTTGACTTTCGTTTTAGGAGGAGACACGTTATTTCAATGTTGCTGTTACACCAAGTTTTTCACAGTTTCTACAAATTTGCTAAACATTTGAATAATCTTTTATTCTTAAGGGATCATCTTTGAATTACGGAAGACAAATTTTACGATTTTTTTAATCGCTCCTTTATTTTTGCAGTTGGTCACGATATTATAAAATATTATATTATATGTAACAGAAACCCACCCCCTAGCGTGACGTTACATATTCTGCAATTATTTTCATCGTTTTTTATGTAGCCTACAAAATTGTTGCACTACTGGACAGTTACTAAACTAAAAAGCATATTACAAATATGTTTTATTTTATTTTTAAACATAGCTGAAGCCATTAATTATTATACTGATAGAGATGGCAATATTTTAAAGTTTTATATTTATTAACAATTAAAATTTCGTGTTTCCGAGCTTCGATATAGATTTTTTGTTGTGACGTAACGAATCCCACCTATCCTTTGTCACACAACGTCACTCTTCACTAACCCCCTCTGTAATTTATGGATGGCCCTTAGACATTTGCATTGTATAGTTTTGTTGCACTAATATAATTTTATGACTTTGTAACTCTATTTCCTGTCTATATAGATATTGATATATCAAACTATGTTAAAGTAGACCTTCCCTACGAAGAAACTTAATTTTTTGCCTGCCTTCTGATACGGAAACTTATAAAAATTGTGAATATTTTCCTCTGACTTTATGTCACAAAAATATTACGCAACATATAAATCATTATCTTCGGTGCTGCCCCACGTGTGACAATGTGTCAGAATTACAAAATAGCGAAGAACAGCAGTCAAGCTGATAAGTATATAAGTAGTTCTTTATACATTTGAGTCAAGGCAATGTCAACATACTTACTTCATGTAAAGTGACCAATATCTACACAATTCTCTAAAGTAAGATAAAGATAAGATTAAATTTCTATTGCACCAAGTAATTATGATAAAAAGTATATTTTAAAAAATTATTTATTTTATAAATTATAAATTACATAATTTATTTCAAATTTGCAAAGGTATTGATTTACAAAGTGTATATTTCAATAAAAAGACAAGTCAAGATTGTTAACATTCATTTAAATACATTCATTTAAACAAATGGACTATTAATATATAAAATAATAATTTCGGACAACTTTGGTCCATAATTACAGAATAAAACATGTCAATTTACGAATTCAATAATTAGTAGGTTATTAATTAGATTTAGATCTTGTAACAATAATGATTTAATGAATTAAATAAAATAATTTTTAGTAAAAATTCCATAGGTATCTTTAAGTACCTTCTCTGCGGCATAGATACTGTGACATTTCTGTCACAGCAATGCCGCAGGTAAGGACAGTCCAGTCGCCTGCCAATCATGTTCAGAATGATGTTGGAGCTGGCCCGCACCCTGGACATCAAGGACGCACTCCTATATTCTCAATATATAGTAGGTACAAAGGCGGGATTATCACTAAAAATTTCTTCCAGCCAACCTTTGGGTAAAACGGACTATAAAAGATGTCGGGGAGTTGGCGCAGTTGAAGTATCACAGTGCAGAAGAATGTAAGTATACCGTTAAATAATAGGATAACATAAAATACCATTAACTAACAGTACGTTGTAATTTAAACAAAGTAATTCTTTGTGCTCACAGACAGCATCTTGTGCCAGAAAGACTAATAACGCGTTATATTATCAGTATATTTTCACTTCCCCAAGGTTTCAATACAACCGATTGGCAGTGACCTAAATCTAGTGTTTTTTCTGTAATGTTGCTTACATCGTCTGAACACCTATGAATAAATACTAAAGCATAGAGTTTGAAACAATTACTACATATCTATACAATAAAATCGATAATTTTTTGACTGTGAGTTCAATCTTTGTATTGAATTACCAAAACGTAGTTAGCGCGAAGCGATATATCTGTACCTTATTTATTTTGTGGGAGTCACTATGAAGGGTAAATATACTATCAAAATTGACTATTACGCAGTTACTGGCAGTCTTCGTCGTAACTCACATCCTAAATTGTGTTTTGATAGTGTAAATATCTACAATAGATACCTATGTTGTGCTATCTCTAGAAGATGCAAGGGAAAATGATCCCAAAGTCTAATAGAATTGAAGAGGAGATTTCTACCACTACATTCATATACATGTCTTAAAGCCGAAATTGCAATACTAGTTTGGGGTCCATCCATCTTTGTTAAAATACTGCGGAAGTGATGGAATAGTGTTTTTTTTTCCTTTTTGGCAGTCACCTTGATAAGTAAGTAAGTAACTATAATTTTCAAGTGCACTGGAACTTGCATATATGGAGAGATGTTCTACTCTCTACAATATGTTTTACATCATTCTCATCTTAACGCAAATGTTTTGCGACTGGCCACCTGACGTCAAACTTCCTTGGGAATCTTTGTGTGTCTTGTACAGTAGGCCTCAGAAGTGGAGTACCAATTTCTCATACTAATTGTATGAAAAATTGAGACTCCACTTTTGAGGCTTACCGTACATGTGTACATATATGTTTGTGTACAATGCGTTGTTTATTGAAATGCGTTTCTTCTCAGCAGTGGTAGAAACATAATATATGTAGCCTTACTTAATTTAAATATAAATAAACTTATAAGGTATACCGATCTTATTAACGTGTAAAAGTTCAACGTACTGAGTTTTTCTTCGTAATTTATTTGATTTGATTCTTGATTCAAGGAATGAAGATAATTTATTTTTTTCTTATAATTTGGCACCGGATGTTGAACATAGAGTATAGAGTGTACATGTTAACCAGTTTATTTGCCATCCCATCTAGTGATGAGTAGCGGCACTACATATTCCAATAGATATCCGTATCTCTACTGTTAGACAAATTAAAACACCCCGACCTTCAAGCGTTACCCTTCAATAACTTTTAAAGGGCTGAATCGATTTTTATCAAACATAGCTATGTTCTAAGTTAAGAA
Organism: Acrobasis suavella; assembly: GCA_943193695.1. Lineage (NCBI taxonomy): Eukaryota > Metazoa > Arthropoda > Insecta > Lepidoptera > Pyralidae > Acrobasis > Acrobasis suavella. The sequence continues at coordinate 8,464,683 of OW971952.1, read as the reverse complement.
CCACCGCAAGGGAACTTGCTTTCACGTGAAAAAATCCCCATCGAAATTGGTCCATTCGTTCGAAAGCCACGACAGACAGACCGACAAACATTAGCGTCAAACTTATTACACCCCTATTTTTTTAAAGGGTTATATATGGTTGTGGGGGGGGGGGGAGGGTGAGGCTTTGCGCCCCGGTTTCCACCCAGAGGTGACCTCGCGACAAACTTAAATTAGATACTCATATTTGCGTCCCATCCCCGTCGCCAGAAACATCTTACTTACTTCGCTGGCTCAGTGACCCGAAGTGGATTTCCTTATTCTGTGCCAAATCTGACCATTCGATCACTTTCAGCTCTTTCAGGTCTTTGGCGACTTCATCCTTCCATCGATATCTTGGAGGCCCTACCGGACGGCGCCCGGACGGTTGATCATGATAAGCTTCCTTTGCGGCTCGATCCTCTCCCATCCTCTCCACATGTCCTAGCCAGCGAAGTCGGGAAGATTTTATTTCTCCGATGATGTTCGGCTCGGACACTTGTTCTTCTATCTCCCGGTTATACCTACGCCTCCATGCCCCATCTTCTCCTCTTGTTGGTCCCAGAATCACATCCGCAAACATCTGGATGTGATTTTTTACCAACCAGCCAAATTTTTGGAGCTAGTTCAGTCCATCATACTAAACTACTTTCAAATAAAAAAAGTTAAAAAAATTTCAGCCACCCATACTAAATCCGTTTGGACGAGCACTGATTTTATGGGGACGCCGCATATTTTTTCGTTGAAAGTAGTATCATGAACAGAGCTTGCTCCAAAAATTTGGGAATATACTGGGAATATTCCCATATAGTAAAATACTGGTAACGGTAATTTGGTAGCGGCACATCTCTAATTATCACATCTTTATTCCTGACAGGGTAGACAGAGCCTTCAAAAAAAAAATACGAGCATCTAATTTGGGCTGCACAAGATTCTATTAATATAACTGGTCTTTTTCAACAGCTATTGAAAAAATCACACTAATATTATAAAGGCGAAAGTTTGTGAGGGCGTGTGTGTGTGTGTATGCTTGTTACTTCTTCACGCGCAAACGGCTAGACCAATTTTGATAAAATTTGGTATGCAGGAAGCTGACACCCTGGATTAACACAAAGGCTACTTTTTATGTCCGCGGGTAACATCGCCCCGGGTGAAGCTAGTAATTAATAAATTAATTAAAAGGAAAAAAAAAACCGTTGAAAAGTCACCTAATGAGCCTAGTAAACATGAGGTTCTATCTCATAAGAAAAAAATAAATCAGAAAGAGCGAAAGCAAGAGATGAAACAACAATAGGTGCGATGCAATGTTGCATCGACTCCCACGCAAAGGTCATTGTCGCGTCCTCACGCTTCCTGACGGGTAGTGACCTCGAGGGAAACATGCGAACACGCATCAGCAACCTTATCATTGAGGCGACATTCTGTCTATGTCGGTGTACGGTCAGCAAATTAGATTAAACGTCTGTACTAGGTTGCACCTTGCCTCCTCCCGAAATTTGACGACGTCCGCGGCGTAATGGTTAACATGCCGGGTTCGATCTCCGGTCAGGTCAAGATGGACCTTTTTATGATAGGCCTGGGTTTTGAATGTTTATCTATACAATATGTAACAAAAACCCTGTCCGATCCTTGTAGGAGCAACTCAGACCATCAATATGAACAACATTTACTATGGGACCAATGCTTGAAACTCGAAAAAAAATATCGACATTTTCATACACAAGTGTTCGGCCAGCCCGGTAATTCGTATGAAAATGACGATTTTTTTCGAGTTTCAAGCATTGGTCCCATAGGAAATGTTGTTCATATTGACGGTCTGAGTTGCTCCTACAAGGATCGGACAGGGTTTTTGTTACATATTGTAAATGTATTTATCTAATATCTAATATATATATTATAATATATAAAATTCTCGTGTCACAGTTTTAGTTGCCATACTCCTCCGAAACGGCTTGACCGATTTTGATGAAATTTTTTGTGCTTATCCGGTATCTATGAGAATCGGCCAACATCTATTTTTCATCCCCCTAAATGTTAGGGGTAGTCCACCCCTAAATTTTTTTTTTTAATTTTTAGATAAAATTTTTAATTTCTATTTTTTTATGATACAACATACAAAAATACATACAATCCTCAATTTTGGCAAAACAACGTTTGCCGGGTCAGCTAGTTATGAATATAATAGTATCGTTGCGTTACTATCTCATAACACAAGTCTCGAACTTACTTTACGGCTTACTCTACAATATGTTTGATTTCTCAAAGAAAAATGAGGTTTTGATTACGGCTACGTGACCACAGAGATAGTTAAGCGTGGCCTTTGGTCTTAGGGCTTTGACTATCCCGTTAGGGATAAAGAAGTGATGATTTATCTGTATATCTATATCACAATAATCTATATCGTGACCATTGAGTACGTAGAGAACGATATGGATAGGAATTACTGGCCAAGTTCGAGTCTGACTCTCGCACGAACGGTTCCGTACCATTATCTATAAAAAATCATGTTTTTTGTATAGGAGCCACCTTAATTTTATTTTAAATTAATTATTAATTTTTAAATTGAATATAAAACTAAATATTCTGTGAATATTTCAAGTGTCTACCTACCGTTATTAATATCGAGCAAAAAAAATCACGTATGTTGTATGGGTAAATGTTTACTTTATTCTGTTGTAGTATTTGTTTTTAAAGTGGCAACATGAATACATCATCCGTGAAAATTTCAATTTTCTAGCTATCTAGGTTCATGAGATACAGCCTGGTAACAGACACACAGACGGACGGACGAATAGCGAAGTCTTAGCAATAGGTTTACTCTTTGGGTACGGAACCCTAAAAACTATGTGATTGTTGTTTTCGGTATGGTTTAGGTGACTTTAGATGTTCTGCTCGGCGGGAAATAGAATTAAATCATAATACAGAAAAATCAGGAGTTTGTATTTACTAATGGCCCAATGGTGGTTGTAAAGCCGGGTTTCCGAAGCAGCAAGATTAAGGATGCAACCGGATTTGACGATGTAAGTGTGACATGCAGAACGGAATCTCCTAAAGTTCCGCGCAATATGCGTCCCCGTTTCCAATCCTTGCACCGCTCCCTTTCTCGCCGTGTGGAGGGTGCTTGAGAGGGCGGCTGTAGCCGTCTCGACAAAGCGAGATCGGGGGACAGGTGCGAGGACGGGGGACGGGGACGCATATTGCACGGGAGTAGGAGATTCTGGTCTGTTTGTAATATAGTCAGACCACAGAATCAATATTCATTCTGTGGTCCGACTGACCAACCTAAAAATATTAAATGACAAATGCATTTTTAAGGAAGTTTGTATCAGTCATCAAGTTGAAAAACCCCCAAAGACCATCCCCCCCCCCCCCCGTATTCCTAAGCCACAATCAGTTTTGCACCCTAACCTCAAAGTAAATGATGCAAGCATAGTTATAGATTATAAATAATTAAAAAGCCGGTTCAACTTCGTATCTCAATATAATTATACTTACAAAAAACTATAGTGTTGATAAAATACGCTATAAAATATTAACCTTTGTTATAAGAGGGCTATGATAAGGCAATTTATTGAAAGGCGATTAACGAGTTTATAACGCTTTTAAGTTATTTATAAAGGTTTTTTATAGGACATATGGTAACTAGTGATCTTAACAGCGGCCTTCCCGTCTTACTTTTTATACAAACGCTCGTACGTGATTATGGCGTTGTAACTGATCTTTCTTAAAAAACTTTTGAATTAACAGATATCTTGTGCACTATTTCTAGGTTTCTACCGAAATGAAAAATTAAAATTTGGAATAACAAATACAGTATACGCCTCCAAAAATCTTCTTTTTTGCACAAATTTTACCTGAACTTCAACCGTTCATAAAGTACTCAGAAATTGTAAAAGTAAAAAAAAATATTTCGATAGAAACCTCGCAAATGTAATGAAGATTTTAAATAAAAAACATTTATTTCACAAACGTGTAAGCTTACTTAAAAATACGTATTTCCTGGAACAAGTTTTATGAAATTTCCGCACCCAATGACAAGTGAATATTCGTTCAATGGATAGTTAATAATAATAATAATTTAATTCAATAGTATGTAAACCGAGCCTTCAGGCACTATCTCTCCATTTTTGTTTTGCTCTTTTTCTAGCATTGCCCTGGATGAAACAACAAGTTTTTTATTTAAACTATGCTCGCGTTGACGACAGAGCGACCGGGAAGAGCCGCCTTAAGAAGGAAATAAAAGAAAATAGGATGGAAAGCGCAAATCGGCATAGCAGCAAAGGATGCAACTGGGATAAAGCTAAGATGATGAAAATAGAAATCTGGTAACTGTTGATTAACTTTGTGTTAGTAGCTAATATGGACTGACATTTTTGTTAAAGAATTTGCTACCGTCTAGCAAAAACAGCACCAGCAGCTTAACGTGCCTTCCGACGCAAGGCACCGAGCATTGAAAGATACTCCTATAAATAAAGGATTTTGTCTCCAGTGCGTCTTGTCCTCTATGGTCCATTGTTCATAAAGCTGTACCTTACTGTACTGTTGAAGTCTGTCTTTGCATAGCTTAAATGTTTTGTATCTGAAGAAAAATAACCGTGCAAGGCAGCACGGCTTAGCCATTTTGAAAATTTCCAAAAACGGATGGCCAGCGTAAAGAGTAGAGTGTAGGTCAAATCCTCTGGCTGCTCTGGCCAAGTATGATACTAAAAGCTAAATGGAAACAAAAAAAAAGACATTCTGATGACGATAAAGAAAATAAATTAGTCCATGCTAGACCATCAGCCGAGCTTGACTTTGTATGTACCTAATTTCGATATTTTTTTTGAGGATACTTTGCATTAAGAGCTTTTATTTTCTAAAAAAATTATAATCGAGTTCTTGAATCAGAAAATTTAGACTCGATTTGCAATCCTCCAAAATATTTCCTTTTATAGTCTGGAAGAAGTTTCTATCTATACAATACGAGGAACAATTAAACGAATTGGTAAAATTAAAATGTAAGTGCACAGTCGTGTTCAACAAGCAAAATTGAATTTTAAATCTTTATCGCTAAGGTCCAAAATATTTTGGAAGAATTTAGCAGGAACATGATTCGAATTGGTCGAGGAACGTAAACCCACGCGTATCTTGCAGACTTGTTCCATCTTTTGAACGCACCAGTTTCGCACTGGCTGTTACGGAGCGCGCGCGTTCCGAAATTCAAATAGGGAATTCGCGAATCCCGAATTTAGCGGGATGAGCAATTTTGGTTTTAAATTTTCTTTCGTGCCAGCATTCAAAATTCGGTGATGTTTGTGTTCTGTGTTAAATTTTTTGACGGCAACGGTTTGTATTTTTATAAGTCTTTTAATGAATTATTTTATTTATTTATTTATGTGAATTAAAAATACACTTGTACAAAGTACTTAACTAACTTTTCTATCAGAAAGACTACTTTTCCACATTTTAGTAAGGTATACTTTTAAATCCATAGTAAATGTATCACTTATGTAAATTCGTAGTTTAATAGAACTTTCAACGGCGCAAAAAAGTTTTAAATTCAAAGTAAAATAAGTTCATATTAATTTCTCGAAACCATAAACCGTCGGGAGAAATATGAGGAAAATATTACTATTTAACAATTATCTTCCATTGAACTTTCTACTTATTCTTAATTATATAAACAAAGATAAATTGCCCTGATTTGTTCCCGCAGTTGAATTATTTATATTAAAACTTGACTGACTTGACTGACTGACGTGACTTACATATCGTCGTTTGCATAAAAATCACAAGTTTTCAGAAGGAACAAAGACTGTTTATTTGCTAAAACATCTAGAATTTGTTAGAACCTAAGTATACAGAAAACTAGAGACGGTGTCTATTTACGCAACCCTTCTCGAGAATGTCCTAGTAACGTTACTTCCTATAAATTCACTTCTTTAAATTAACAAACTATCAGCTGGCTGATAAGTAGTAACCATACCCTAACCCAAGTTCTAATGTAAATAGAATTCTTGATTACTCATGCCGATATATGTGAGTGATAAACGCGTAAACAAAGGCGAACTATGTGTCTGATTGTTGGTATTTGCGAGATTCTGTAGCTATTATTAGGCTTTTACCTATATTCCTCTGGAACTTTTTTCCGGGACAAATGTTAGCTTAAAGCCACAGCCACAGTTGTGTGTGTGTGAAACGTAGGACTATCGTGGATCGATTCAATTTACCCTCATGTTTCTGGCTTACATTATTGTACAGCTGTTGTCAAGCTATGTCAGATTCGTAGCGACAAACTTTATGCTTCCATTATGATGAGCTTTAGCTTTAGATGAGCGTTAGTACTTTTGTTAATTTTGTTTATATCCCCAAATCACTCTTTATCGCAGAAGGCGAAATGTTAATGAAATGTGTAGAAAAAACCCTATTTAGACGTCTTCATCGCACTTGTTTGCAGGACTATGCTGCAGACAGTCACGCAGGTGTAAAATTTTAATGGCTTACGTTACTCTACATTGTTACTTAAATGGATAAAAATCGCGCCGTTGCTCCGATTAAAGAATGACAAATTCATAATAATAAATACAATATTATTTCTAAAATCCTAAAAAGTATATGGATACTGTTATATTTGTTTGTGTGTGCTGTTGATAGACAGCCACAGTGGAAAAAATTAGTTATTTTTCATTGGTGATGAATGTCGTTAGATTAGTAAATTATCAGTTGACTGGAATTCACTTTAAAAGGTAAATATAAACTTACGATGTATTTTATCTCTCGCGTGTGCGAGCATAGCAACAAGTTGCTACCAATAAATATGACGAATCCCAGACACAACATAACGATAGCAACAAAAGAATAATCAAGTATGTTCTTTAATATTTTATTTTTTATCTCTTTTTTTATTGCATCTTCTTATTTTAAGCAGAGTCAAGCTATTTAATAAACACAAAAACTATTTTAAATGTGCAAATAAAGTTTTTTCACATGATAACTCCTGTTTATTTATGTTAAGATTTTGAAAAAGAGAACTATTTTAACCCCATTTCTAGTGTAAATTCAAATATTTAAAGATTTTTTTGAAGGGATTACACCAAATTCGATTAATCAATCAATTTGCATGATAATTTTTCATGTTAATCTATCGAGTTGAGACCCAGACTCTTTAATACAAACACCATTGAAATGGTGTGGTTTTAAAGCAAGGGCGATACCACAAAGACCGCTAATCAGAAAAGATCTGGATTTCGCACTGACCACTCGCTGTGAAGGCGGCCCTTCCCGGTGGCTGTATCGTCAACGCGAGCATAGTTCCAAAAGCTTGTTTTTTCATCCAGGGCAATGCTAGAAAAAAAGGTATACCAAAAAAAAAGAGATAGCGCTTTAGGGCACGGTTTGCATTCTATTGAATGAAATTAGTATTATTATTAACTATCTATTGAACGAATATTTACTATTCATAGGCTGCGGAAATTTCATAAAACTTGTTCCAGGATATACGTTTTTGTCAGTAAGCCTTACTAGTGTGTGAAATAAATGTTTTTTATTTAAAAATTTTTATATATTAGCGAGGTTTCTATCGAATTTTCTTTTTTATTTTTACTATTTATGAACGGCCGAAGTTCAGGTTAAATTTGTGCAAAAAAGCAGATTTTTGGAGAGGTATACTGAACTCGTTTTTCGAAATTAAAATTTTTTATTTCTATAGAAACCTAGAAATAGTGCACAAGATATCTGTTAGTTCAAGAAAGATCACTTACAAGGCCATAATTACGGACGAGCGTTGTATGAAAGTAAGACGGGATGGCTGCTCTTAATCCTTGAAATTACTATATTTATCCACTTGTTTCAATTTTTGATCAATGCCAAACTTCTTAAAAGATAGCAGTTGCTATGGAATAGTCTGGGCTTAAAATAGGATTGATTTTTATAACTGTTTCACTTTATTCAGTCAGAACACTCAGAACAGAATTTTTGGATAAGCTGACGCTACCTGGACCTAACAAGGTCATGAACAGCAAACATATTTGATTGACAATTACACAAATAATGGAAAGCATTTATAACTCCAGTTATGATTATTTATTTATTCTTTAAGAAATTTTGAATTTTTTTATGGTCAATTAGAGATGATCCGGAGACAGCGCAGTTTAAGCCTGAATAACGAATGGAAAGCGTGGCTTTCTCTTTCTGTCTCAGATCAGAGACGATCTCAGAAATCTGTTTTACTTGGTGTGACGATTCTGCGCATCTTTCAAGAATTCTTCCTTATACTAGAAGCGCAAAAGGAGATCTAAAAATGAACATAATTCGAACAATTCCGCAGTGTGACTTGTATGAGTCTATCTTGTTTTGTTTGACCTTAAAAGAAACGAGATAAATGAAAGAAAATACAAAAAGTTATAGAATATATGAGAAAGACACAATTTAATTTACGTAGTGATTTCGTAGTGGTAGGTACATTTAACTTTATTACAAATGTAATAGTTATTTTGGCTATGATTCGTTTGACATTGTTACTACCGTATACGTATATTCCAATGCGTAGCTGTAAAAAATAGTAATTGACGCGCTATTAAGAGTTTCTCTCGCAATGGGTGCAAGATGATGTCATTCGTTGGCGTGATAAGGCGATTCATTTAAAATACACTAGATTGCACTAGGCTGGACACAAATATTTGCGACGAGTCTACTAGATTCCTGGCGTTTTCTGTTGTATCGAAAAATTTCTTTTTGAGAATTTAAGCAAAATATATTTGGTAGCAAATATAAATACATATCTAGAATAAAACAAAGTAATTTTCATAGTCTCTCCTTTTATTTTCTATATTATTTTGTATAATTTTATACGCTTAGATCAACTTCGAAGAAGAGAGCTATTCAAGAAGAAGGTGCCGTGTAAATCCGTGCAATCCCAGAATCTCGGGATCACATTTACTAATAGTAACGTATTTTATTACTAGGTCAGCAGATTTTTCAACATCTCTAGTAGTATTAGTTTACGTTTAAGGCTAAGAATATCATCAATGTATATGACTATATTATAATATTCTATTGTCCTATGCTAGCTTACTTTGTAGGTATTTGAAGAATTTGTATTTTTTTAGCAGTTTAATGTAACCTAAAAGACAACTAGAACGCGCTTCCCGAGTCCATTCGAACCGCTCCTAGTCGTGCTAGTTTTAAGACGCGTTTAAGCACTTCTTGGCCGAGTTATAAGAGTAGGTCGATTAAAAATTGCTGCATATATATATATTAGACATTTTGAGAAGAATTGGTCACAGGTCGCATTAAATCGGGATAATACTATTCTTAAAAATATATTTAGCGAAACAACAAAAAACGCCAAGAATATTTCGTCGTAAATTTTACTGTTTTTTTTTTGTACAAAGAGTAAAAACGGAACCCTCTGACGAAGTCTCCGTCGTCCGTCCGTCCGTCTGTCTGTCACCAGGTTGTATATATACCTGGACATTCATGACAAAAAAAATAAAAACACTAGATACTTAATAATATTTGCACTTCGCGAGCGTCGGATATTTTGGATAAAAACTACTGCTCATATTACATATAATCCCACATCCCTTTTTGGTTGTAGGTATTTATTTCCAATTCACTATGCCTCGCGCTCGGAGATAATAAATTTTATTTTCAAAAAATTCTAAAACCATGAAATTCGCAAAATCCAGCCGTAATCCTGAGAAGAGTTTAAAAATCCTGAAATCTCGGGACAAAACCTGAGATATAGTAACCCTACCTAGAACCAACTAAGTAGTTAGGTACCGACGGGTAGTCTGGAAGCAATCAGTAGGCTAGATACCTAAATCCGCTTTCGTTTGTTTATTTTTCTTTTGTATCTGTTCTTATCTTATGTACAATAAATCTTTTGATCTATACCCATGCTATAAATCCTCTATAAAAGTTTCTGAAACAGTAAGCTTATTACCAACATTAAAACACTAAGTGTCATAGTAACCATTATATCACCCAAACGGGTGTTATAATGTTGTACTAAATTTCACTATGCAACGCAAACTTCGATCATCAAACAGCTACATTCTTTACGATTTTCAAAAAAGAACATTTACATGTACGCGCGCTTCACTAGCACAACTCCGTAATTTAAAAAAAGAAATTATTGGTTATTCGAATTCACGTCGTATCCCGCCATTTTTGTTCGATATTTACTAATATCCTTATATCGAACACAAAATAATTGGCATTCCAATAATTGTACAATCCAAAATTTTAATAATTATAACAATAAATAATTTCATTATTACCTATACATACATAGTTAGTTTGTATTAGATACTTAGCAATTAAACTTACGAGGAATTTACACAAGAATTCTTAACACTGTACAACACCCTATGGATTTAGAACCGTTTATAGAGGATTCATATCTATCATGGGTGTAGATAAAGTTATGTATGCAACTGTAATAAATTAGGTATTAAATCACTCCTGTGATACTATTATCCCATTTTCGTGATTTAATACCCCTTATTATACTACAGTTGCATAAATAACTAGTAACAAACTCTTTCTTCATTTTAGCGCGCAATTGCATCCGCAACTGCGCACGGCCCCGAAGCATCACTTTAAACCCCGGTGTGCGCTCTGCCGCTTTTTAGGGTTCCGTCCCCAAAGGGTAAAAACGGGATCCTATTACTAAGACTCCGCTGTCCGTACGTCTGTCATCAGGCTGTATCTCATTTACCGTGATAGCTAGACAGTTGAATTTTTAACAGATGATGTATTTCTGTTGCCGCTATAACAACAAAAACAGAATAAAATAAATAGTTAACTCCCATACAACAAAACATTTTTCGCTCGATATTAATAACGGTAACAGAAAGAAGCTTGAAATATTCACAAAATGTTTAGTTGCATATTCACTTTAAAAAGAACAAATATCAAAAACAGAATAAATAAATATTTAAGTATCTTTACATACAACAAATGTGCTTCTTTTAGATAATATAATGGTACAGAACCCTATGTGTGCGAGAAACTCGCACTTAGCCGGTTATTTTCTCTATCAAACATGCATGTCAATGGAGAAGATGCAAAATGAGTAGATTTTGAAAATTATCTATGATTTGTAAGCATTTAAAATGAAAAAGCCTTTAAGCACAATTATATTTTTTATCGGTTCATTAACTATGGTTTTTAGTTGATTGAAAAAAAAACAATTTTAGAAGTAATAGAAAGTAAAAAAAATATATTACCATAGGATTTTCTTAAAACATTACAGCTCCTTTTGTTATGAGGCCAATTCTGTAAACGCAATATTTGCCATAGCACCCGAACAAATGTTCTTAAATCACGCCTACAAATGCGACATAAGTGACGTCACGCTTGGCCGGCCTTTGTAAGGCGCTCCAAGACGCCGTCCAAAGGCGGACGTGACTTTGTAAACTTTATATCATAAAGAGTTTTTTGGTAAGCAATGTTGTTTTTTCAAGGACGTGCTTATTTTGAGAAAAACGTTTCTCAGCGCAACGAAAAAAAATACGCATCTTCCCTATTGTCACCCGAGGATGCTGAAAACCATGTAAAATCGAATAAATAGCCGGAACAGATGTGTTAGTCCTTTAGTCGCCTATTACGACATCCACAGGAAGAAATGGAGTGGTCTTATTCTAGGCTAAAAGCCACACGAGAACTCTTTATAACAAACATGTATTTATACAGGGTTAGTTTTTCAACACTAGCTACATTTAAGGAGCAAGTTCAGTCCATGATACTGAACTACTTTCTATAAAAAAGTTATGAAAAATCTATAAAAAAAATTCGACCTTCCATACAAAATCCATTTGGCCGAGCGCTGATTTGTATGGAAAGAAGATTTTTATTTTTATTTTTTTTTGATATTTGTTGTTGACGATGGGCCAACGCAGGTCCTTGTAAGGATGTTTAGTGGACTGTATACACTAGATGCTGGTTCCAAATGAAACGCCGGAGAGATTTTCGCTCTGATGGTATATTCACTGTTGCTGCTTGTACACTGTCTGAACTCGATTGAACTACTGACTGACTACGACTGACTAACTACGACTGACTACTACTTGGTACAAGCTAGGGCTATATATATACAATGGGCGCTACTCGCAGGTAGCGCCGATACGCGTGAGTGTCCCGACCAATCAGGGCGCGCGCTCGGGGATCGCCCGAGTGTGCGTGAGGAGGGGTGTGCCTCTCATTGGCTGAAATGTAGGCGTCCTGATTGGTCGGTCCTCTTACAAATTTCAGGCGGCACGCTGTCTGTCGTCAACATTCTCCCTCCGGCGAAGGAGTTCCGTAGCCATCCCTGGAAGACGACTGCGTGCCCGTTGTGCAGCGCGTCCTCTCCCTCTGGTCCGGGGAGAGTGCGGTCGATGACTGGAGCGCGATGAGCTTGGCGGTGGGTCGTCGAAAAGTTCCGCCCGCAGTCTTGACTTCGACGTTGCGCACCACGCCGTCGGGCCCGGGGAAGGTGTGTGTGACGATCCCCCGAGGCCATGTGTTGCGCGGTAAGGTGTGGTCGGCGATGACCACGATGTCGCCGGCCTCGATTCTTTCTTGACGTCCGTGGCGGTCGGAGCGTGGCACGATGATATGTAACGTCCCTTTCGGGATGTCTGCCTTGTTCGCGTGCCCGTCGATTTTCCCCAGGCCGTCTTCCATCTTGACAGTGAACCGGCGTAGCGAGCTGGATCTCGGCACGGCGCCTATCAAGCGGTCGTATGAGAAGAACCGCTCGATGTCGGGTAGCGCTGAGTTCTGGCTCTTCGTGACGACGTGTACTTCTTCCTCGCGGGTGTCTTTTCGGCATGTGTCCCATTGTGGCCATTCAGACTTCGGCCGTCTCAGGAACTCTGGCCCGGAGAACCACACGTCGTTTTCTTCTGGGACGTAGCCGCTCCTCGTAGCGATGTCGGCGACGTTGAGATGAGTCGGCACCCATCGCCAATCTGTTGCTCTCGATGACTCGGTGATTTCGCCGAGACGGTGTGCGACAAACGGAGTGTATCTGCGGCTCCCGTTGCGCAGCCAATGTAGTACGGTCTGCGAGTCGCTCCAGTAGCACGTGTCATCCACTCGAATGCGATGGTCTTCTTTGATGGTTTTCGCGAGTCTAGCGCCAATCAGCGCCGCCTGCAGTTCCAAGCGCGGCACCGTCTGTGTCTTCAAAGGCGCCACCTTAGCTCGTGCCGCCACTAGCACGGTCTTGACTTCGCCGGACTCCAGCTGTAGCCGCCAGTATGCCACCGTCGCGAAGGCGTCCTCACTCGCGTCGCAGAAGACGTGGAGTTCTCTGCGTCGCACGTCGCTCCCTCCGTTGTAGCTCCGAGGTACTCGCAGGCGTTGGATAGCTTGGAGCCCGGCCAGCCACGCGTCGAAGTCGGTCGCGACGTCCTCAGGCACCGGCTCGTCCCATGCAGTCTGGCAGCGCCACAACTTCTGCAGCGTGATCTTCGCTGTGATGGTGTAGCAGCACAGGAGTCCGAGCGGGTCGTAGATGCTCATCACTGTTGACAGCGCCTCGCGTTTGGTAGGCGCCCTTGTGCGTGTCCGGACGGCCTCAGGAACCTTGTTCAAGGCGGTGTTGAAGCTCAGGCTGTCCGTTTTGGAGTCCCACAGAAGTCCCAGCATTTTCTCGGCTCCGCCCAGCTGCGTTGTTGCTGCGCTGGCACGGCGGTCTTCTTGTGTAGCGGCGAGCAGCTCGGCGCTGTTGCTGTTCCAGCCGCGCAGGTGAAAGTCCGCGTGTTTGTGGACCTCATCCACTTGTCTGATGACCTCCTTCCCATGCGTGAGGTCGTCGAAGCTCTCGACGAAGTCGTCCATGTAATGCGACTCCGTTATTGGCCGTAGGGCGGCCGGGTGTGTGTCTCGATGGTGGTGTGCGTTTTTATTGCGCACACTGTGGGCCAGGAACGGTGAGCTGGATGCCCCGAAGATCATCGACGTCATCTTGTACTTGCACGGCGGGTACGTCGGTCGTTCCCGCCACAGGAACATCTGAGCCGGTTGGTCCTTCCTCTGGATCTTCACTCGCAGGAACATTTCTTCTATGTCCGCGGTGATTGCGTAGTCGCCTTCTCGAAAGCGAAACAGGATCGAGTTGAGGGACCGCAGCATGTCAGGCCCCTGAAGTAGATGGTCGTTCAGGCACGTCCCGTGGGTCTTCGCCGCCGCGTCCAGTACCACTCTTATTTTGCCGGGCTTGTTTATGTTGCGTACCGCGAAGTGAGGCAGGTACCACGAAACAGGACTGGCGTCTTCGGTCCCGTCGCAGAGCTCGGCGTAGCCCTTGTCGATCATGCTGTTGATCTTGGCGTGGTATTGCTTCTTCTCGTTCGGGTCCTTTTCAAGCTTGGCCTCGAGTGTCTTCAGCCTTTTCAATGCGGCGTTGTAGCTCGGCGGCAGCTGGGTTTCGTCGTTGCGCCACGGCAGGCCCACTTCGTAGCGCCCGTCCTTGTAGCGTACTGTGTCCTCGAAGATCTTCACGGCTCGCTTATCTTCGATCTTCATATGCTGTGAAGATGTCGACACCCCCAAAGCGTCGAGTTGGAAGTGTCGGGCCACTAAGTCCTCTAGCGGCTCGGCACCGGCAGGCTCGTTGGTGACCACGTGCAAGACGTCGTGTGCGCGTCTCAGCATCGCGCTCGGCATTACTCCGTGTAGCACCCAGCCGAGCTCGGTTTTCGAGGCGGCCGGCTCCTCTGCTCCTCCGCAGCGCAGCTCCCGTGTCACGATGAGTTGCCAGTTGTCGGTGCCTATTAGAATTTTAGGCTTTGCGTCGCTGTAGACTACGTCGTCTGCGCTGAGGTCGCTGAGATGACGCAGTTGTAGCACGTCAGCCGAGATAGATTGCGGCGTGAGGTCAAGGCCCGCCATCGTCCTGGCGGCGATGCTGAACTCTTCTCCACCAGCGCCCTTGATTGTGAGCTTGACACGTCGGCTCCTCACGTCTTGTCTCTTGCTGCCGATGCTCTTCACTTGTAGACACGTCGCTGGACCGTCGGCGCCAATGTGTCGCGCCAGGTCGTCGTCCACCAATGTAACGGTGGAGCCCTCATCGAACAGCGCGAAGGTCTTAAGGCTGCCGCGCTTCCCGGAGATTGTCACTGGGCAGATCTTCAGCTTGACGTCACTGCGCGTAGCTGTGGCAGTGACGGTTGCAGTGTCGCTGTCGGTGGCGGCCGCCGCAGCGGCGGCGGTGGCGGCGGTGGCGCCGGCGGAGTTGGCACCTTCTTGTTTCGGCTCGCCGTGTAGCAGCCGGTGGTGAGGTCGTCTGCAGCCATTGATACTGCAAGTCTTCTTCTTGCAGTTGTAGCGTCGGTGTCGGCTGGCCATGCATTTGAAGCACAGCCCGTTCTTCTTGATGACCTCCCAGCGCTCGTCGTACTGCATCTTCTTGAATTTCTGGCAGTCGGGCAGCGTGTGCGGCTCTTCACACGCTGGGCAGCGATTTTCGTCTTCGCTCGGCGTAGTCGTAGCGTAGACTTGTTTTTTCTTTGCCTCCGGTCGTGAGGCAGCGGCGGCGGTGCGAGGCGGCTCTCGCTTTTGATGACTCGGATTCGGTTTCGCCTTGGAGAATCCGTGCTTGAGGGCGATGTTGGCTTCCCTCATCAGGAACCTCGACAGCTTGACGATGTCGGGTTCGGGGCCCGGATGGGCTTCGGCGAAGTCGTACCATCGGGGCTTCAGGTGCAGGCTGAGCTTGTCAAGTACTTCTCGTACTAACAGCGAGTCCTGCAGGCAGCTTTGCTTGACGTTGCTCAGGACGGCCACGATGTTCTGCACTTTCACGGCGAAGGTGTTGAGCTCCATCGCCGTTGTCCCAAGTCGCGGCAGATTCTGGAGGTCTTCGAAGGCTTGATCGGCTAGGAGGTCGGGCCTCCCGAAGCACTGCTCTAACGTCTCCATCACGACGTCTGGGTGTGTGGCGGAGATCAGCAGTGACGCCACGGCGTCGCGGGCGTCTCCCTTGAGGCAGTTGCGAAGTCTTGCGATGTTCTCCGTAGGCGTGAATTTGTAGAGCTGCGTGGTCTCTCGCATGGCGGCGGCGAAAGAAATCCACTCCTTCGGAGACCCGGAGAAGTGCGGCAAGTCTGTAGTCTGGCGCGGCGGTGGCCGAGACGACATCATCTTCTCCATGGTCGCGGCAAGCTTCTCGATGCCGCGGCTGTGCGGCGTCGGTGACCTCCTCTCGGTGCGGCGGCTGTGTGGCGTCGGCGACCCCCTCTCGGCGTGGCGGCTATGCAGCGTCGGTGACCCGGCGCGGCGGCTATGTGGCGTCGGCGACCCGGCGCGGCGGCTATGTGGCGTCGGCGACCCGGCGCGGCGGCTATGCGGCGTCGGTGACCCGGCGCGGCGGCTATGTGGCGTCGGCGACCCGGCGCGGCGGCTATGTGGCGTCGGCGACCCGGCGCGGCGGCTATGCGGCGTCGGCGACCTCCTCTCGATGCTGCGGCTGCGCAGCGTCGGTGACCCCCTCCGTCGCTCCGGCTGTTGAGGCAACCAGTCGATTCGCCTGCCTCTGGCGGTCAGCGTCGCGGCGGCGGGTGTCGCGGCGCTGTCGGCGGCATCCACTCGAGGCGCTGCATTGACTGGACCGGGTTCGGGCGCGAAGTTGGCGGTTGCCTCCCTCCGTACGGTGAGGGCGGCGCTCGGCGTCGTCTCGTCCAACCAAGCGTGAACTCGGCTGATGTTCTGGGTCGGCTCCCCATCTTCCTCGACGCTGTCGTCGTCCTCAAGCTCGGCGAGGTCGGCAGCCAGTCGCTTCTTTATGAGTTCAGCTTCGATCTGAAGCTCCTGGCGTCGAATGGCGGCCAGGCGTTCTTCGGCTTCGAACTGTAGACGTGCCACGGCGCTCGCAGTCGATCGTGTAGAGCACGCAGTTCGTGACCGTGTCCCGGTTGCGGTCGGCTGGCCGGAATGCGCCACCAAACGTGTACGATGCTGATCACGTATAGGCACGTTGGTGGGGGGCACCTCAGATTGCACTGAGTGCCCAGGCAGCGGGGCGCCGGTGGGAACTCCAGTTCGAAGGACAGGCGCAGCGCTTGATGCGGACGGTGATTGAGGTGGCTCGTCGAATACGCTACGACCCTCATCCACTCCACTTTGGCTTCGAGTGACGACCATCTTGATCCCCTAGGTGTTTCTTGAACGCCAATTCTTGTTTCTTGATCCGGCTCGAAGGGTTGACGCCCGCGCTGTTGACGATGGGCAAACGCAGGTCCTTGTAAGGATGTTTAGTGGACTGTATACACTAGATGCAGGTTCCAAATGAAACGCCGGAGAGATTTTCGCTCTGATGGTATATTCACTGTTGCTGCTTGTACACTGTCTGAACTCGATTGAACTACTGACTGACTACGACTGACTAACTACGACTGACTACTACTTTGTACAAGCTAGGGCTATATATATACAATGGGCGCTACTCGCAGGTAGCGCCGATACGCGTGAGTGTCCCGACCAATCAGGGCGCGCGCTCGGGGATCGCCCGAGTGTGCGTGAGGAGGGGTGTGCCTCTCATTGGCTGAAATGTAGGCGTCCTGATTGGTCGGTCCTCTTACAAATTTCAGGCGGCACGCTGTCTGTCGTCAACATTTGTGTTTATGGAAAGTAGTTCAGTACTATCGTCTGAAGTTGTTCCAAAAATGTTGCTTAAATGGTGTTTAAAAAGTAACCCTGTAGATAAAGAAAGATGAAAATGACTGGCAGACTATTTTTTAAATTCCTGGGTTTAGAAGCATGAAACTTTATACATACTTTCCTTAAATGACGTAAGTGTGCACTAAGAAAGGACTTTTGAAGATTCATTTCCTAGGGGGTTGAAATGAAACTTGGTAAATTTTTTAAATGTTAGGTCAAGTTAGAAATGTAAAAAAAAATACATATGAGCTAATGGTTAAAAAGAACAGTTTACTGTATCACTATTTGACGAAAAAAAAAAACATATTCGGTAAGGGCTCTGTCAGACGAGTCGTATGCCCGCGACCGTCGCCAACCTGTGTCGCGCGACATAGCGTGACCACGCGCGACGGTCTCTAACGGTCGCGTGACACGTGTCAATCTATCAGAAACTGTCAAAAACGGCTGCGCGACCGTTGACGACAGTCTCCGATAATCGCCGATAGTCGGGTATCGTCGCGCGTTGTCGTGCGGCAGATTTGACAGTTTGTGATAAATTGACATGTGTCCGACCTTCGCGCATTGCCACGTCGCCGGCCGTCGCCGACCTGCGTCGCAGGCACCTGTAAGAGCCCTTACAGACAGTTTGTGAATTTTGTGATAGATTGACATGTGTCACGCAACCGTTTACGACGGTCGCTCGGCGTGCAAAAGTATTCGGCCGGCGCGGCAATTTGTATGAAAATGTCGATTTTCTTTCGAGTTTCAAGCATTGGTCCCATAGGAAAAATTGTTCATATTAACGGTCTGAGTTGCTCCTACAAGGATCGGATAGGGTTTTTGTTACATATTGAATATCCACACATGTATTTAATATAATATTATACTGTTAAGTTACGTACGAGTAGTATAGTATCCCATAATACAAGTTTAAACTTACTTTGGGGCTAGCATCAATTTGTTTGATTAGTCCTTATTTTTTTTATTAACCTTTATTGGGCAAAGGTCTCCCCCATATCTTTCCACATATCCCGATTTAGTGCAACCTGTGACCAATTCTTCTCAAAATGTCTGATGTCATCACTCCAACGTTTCCTAGGCCTGCCCGGTTTCCTGTGACCGTCTGCAGTCCTTATGTATCTATTTATTTATACTTTCCGGATAATCCGAAAGAAAGATAAATAAATAGATAGATAGGTGAGGTCCCGGCTGTCATCATTGTATGGCAGTCGTTAAGTTATGTAAGATGATGACTTATTTAACTTATTGTCTTATGTCCCCTGGGTGGGGCAGAGGGCCGCTACAGTACTTCTTCATCTCGTTCTGTCTTGAGCAACGCGCTTTACTTCAGACAAGATAGCCCGATTGTCTTCATTTCCGCTGTTACCGACCGTCGCCAGGTCTGCTTTGGTCGACCACACTTCCTCTTGCCCTGAGGAGTCCATTCCAGTGCCTGCCTTGGAATGTGAGTGGGATCCCTCCTAAGCGTGTGGCCGATCCATGTCCATTTGCGACGAGCTATTTGGTGATCGATTGGTGTTTCACCACAGAGCTGCCACAGGCGTTCATTAGAAATCTTCTCAGGCCAAAAGATGACTAATATCTGTCGAAGACAGTGATTTATAAAGACTTGGATTTGCTGCTTGATGTCTTTGGTGACCTTCCACGTTTCGCACCCATATAGTAGGACTGTTTTTTCGTTGGAACGGAAGATTTTGAGCTTTACTCTCCTAGATCGCCATATGGGGCGTAGTTACGCGAAGGTGGCTCGAATTTTAACAACTCGCGATGTGATATTCTATTCAGTTCCTCCACATTGCGACACGACACTTCCAAGGTACGTAAACTGCTGCACGCGCTGTATTTGTTCTTCTTCGAACGTTAATGGCAGCCAATTCTTTCCCTTTATACGCATCTCCTGGGTCTTACGCGCGTTAACTTTAAGTCCAACGTTCCCCGCTTCGCGTTGAAGGTCATCCACCTTGAATTGCATATCACCGTGCTTGTGGCTAAGTAGACAGAGATCGTCAGCGTAGTCTAGCTCGTCCAGCTGGTCCGTTTGATATGTGAGATAAAAGGCAACTTGAAAAATCTGACACCAGTGTTGGCCACTTACATACACGAAAAACAAAATATAATGGCTGACAGATGGCGGTGCGTACACGTGTGACCTTTTTGCGCGATGATATTTTTGTTATTTTATTTAATATTTATTGAACATAAAGACACAAAAGGTGGACTTAATCCTAAGGGGACATTCATTAATTACATCACAAGTTAAGGGGCCAGGAAGTGTGACATTGTGTAAAAAGGGGTGGGAGGGGTCATAAGGTTTGTCAAAATACAAAATCTATATCTAAGCAATAAAACACAAAATTTTAAACTAAATAAACCAACTTTAAAACATTTTAAGCTTTATCAGCTTAATTAAACCATAACGCTTACTACATTTAGCAGATATTTCTTTAAATTTCTTTTCTGTGTAAGACTTCTGTACGTGAGTACTAGTACTTATTCTGTGGCCAAAGTACTGCCTTCTCTAAGTAATCTGTGGAACTGCCTAACAACATTAGACACACCCAAATTACGCAGAATATATATTTAGTTTTAGTATATATGATTCGTTTAGCGATGTCGAAGGTCAAAAATACGCACGGTCGTATCGTTGACAATTTATTTATATATATTATCGTAGCGGTTGGTTATGATATGGTCAGGTCAAGATGCAAAATGATCTTTTTCAGATTGACCTGGGTCTTGGACGTTTATCTATATATGTATTTGTTATAAAAAATAGAATCGTTGAGTTAGGATACTCCTATACCCCCCCAATGGGTTCCCGGTTTGTCGTACCGGGGGGGCTCAGTACCCGTGGTAGCCTCGAGCCACGGGGAAGCTAAGAGGAACCCGCGAGGGGGCGCTCCTGCTGTCGTCAACCAGCAGAGAGCGCCCACATTGGGGCGGTGGGGAAGTGGGAAGTTCTCCCCCCACCCGAGGAGGGGTGCTCCCGCAGGCTCGGCTTCGGCCTTGAGCCTGTAGGGATGCGCCCAATGGGGCGGCGGGGGAGTGGGAAGTTCTCCCCCCACCCGGGGTGAGGCCGCCGGGAGGGGAATGTTTCATTGCCCTCCCGGCGCTTCAGGCGGGGCCACACCGCCGTGGCTGTGGTTGGAGATCGGTCGCGGAGGAGGAGGAGTGTCGGTGTTACGTTGCCGCTCTCCCTATCCTCCGCGACCGAGCGGTGCCGCACCGCGTTTGCGGCGAGAGGCAAGCGGCGGAGCCTTTCATCTTCTCCGCCGCTGGGCGCCGGTTTATCTGGCTCCCATGGGTCCACAGGCGGTGGACTGCGTGGGAGTTTGCCGCCTCTCAATTGGGCCGAGGAGGTACGGCGCGTCCGAGACTTGTGTTATAGGATACTCCTATAACACAAGTCTCGAACTTACTTTGGGGCTAGCTCAATCTGTGTGATTTGTTCGTATGTATTTATTTATTTGATATTAATTCAATTACATTATATTTATTACACATAGGTCCAATTAATTAGAATACGCAATTATAAAAACCGTTTTCAGCTGCGATAGTGAAAAAGGGTTAATGGTATTTTAACTTGTAATATTAGCTGATACTTGCGACTTTGTCTGCGAAAAATTCTGTTATTCTATTATTTATTTTACAAGTAAGCGCAATAATTGCGATTAATTTTTCCCCGACTTCAGATTTCTATTAAACAAAGCCTATATTTTGTTCCAAGCTAAGCTTCATATATTATTGAAAACCGTGCAAACTCCGTTTAATAGTTTCGGAGACGTAAGAATTTACAAAATTAAAACTTCTTTTTTCTTATCGCCAGCACAAACTTTTGATAAATGTATTCAATTTACAGATACACAATTTCTACTGTTAATAGTATGATATGATTAATAGAATAAACAAAGTTTGATAAGTAAATAACAGTAAACATATTAAGAATTGGTTTAATGTATCATTTTATCATCATATCGATTTGGCCAGTTCTAAAAGGGGTATAGACAAAATTTTGCGGGTAGTAAACGAAATGCCACAGAGGCGCGAAAAGCTTAATCATCGCATCGCCCTACTTTTTTAACATGTAAAATTCGAATTACTTTCCCGAATATAAATTACTTAAGCCAAATTCCTCACGGTCGAGAAATAAAAGCTATTTCCACATGACAAGCGATATAAAACAAAGTATATATCAGAACCACACCTGCAGCAACAAATAAGAAGGACTTTATTCTAAACAGTCGACGATGGATTTATATACAAACTATCACAACATGATCAGTTGCCTTCCAAATACTTCAGGAATAAATTTCGATGCGCAAGTCCAAACGGCCTTCCAATGTGGATGAACTCTTTATTTTTAGAGATAGTTCTAACACCTGCCAGTTCGCGAACTTTTTTAGCACATCTATAGAGCACTTATATACTGGAAATCTTTTAGCGTGGCCGTGTGGTTTCCGGATTAGAACAGGAGCTT
Source organism: Acrobasis suavella (assembly GCA_943193695.1). Lineage (NCBI taxonomy): Eukaryota > Metazoa > Arthropoda > Insecta > Lepidoptera > Pyralidae > Acrobasis > Acrobasis suavella. The sequence goes on along the minus strand of OW971952.1, from coordinate 8,442,554 downwards.
CATCTCTTCCTGTGGATGTCGTTAGGTGACTGGAATAAGCACAAACATCGCAACAACTGCATTTCCAAGTGTACACATCTGGTGGGTGGTTGGAACAACCCAGCAAATTCGTTCTTAAGTTTTCCTGTCCTCGTCGCACCGTCTTCAGCACCGTCAGGCACAATCATCATTGAACAAGAAAATGCCGGTCTACGAACCAGCACATTCACGGACTAACCAGAAAACTTACTAATAAGAAGGGTTGTGACTTTCAGCCGTGGTCGTTGCAAAGTGATGTCGGTAGCTTTTCTTTAAAAATAAATTAAATTGTAATATACATACACTACACCAGTCTTTCCCAAAGTGGGCGATAACGCCCCCTTGTGGGCGCTGGAGGCTTTAAGGGGGGCAGTAACGGGCCCAGAATAAAGTTGGGGGGCGCTGATGTGATTTAAGCAATGAGTGATTTATAACTTCAGCTATTTCATATTAAAAATTCACTGAAATTAAAATCCTCTTATTACACAACATCCATTTATTAGTTCATATTTATATCCTTTTTTATTGTACAAATATAAACTAAAAATGTAATTAATATTTATTATTTTAATGCGTTCACAACGCTATTTATATCGTTAAAGGAACCAAACACTGAAAAAATTTCGTGTTTTAAAGTTTCGCAGGTGAGGTCCCCATTTCCAATATTCTTTATTTTATTATTGTAAAATTGTATTATTATTCATATTTTTTTATTTAAAATTAACAATGTTGATTATTGTTATTTTTTATAAAAGATACTCTAATGTACTGGTGTATGTATTATTATTGCTCTCTCGTTTAGAATATAGATTGAATTAAACTACAGGCAAAACAAATATGTGATTCATGTTTTTATGGTGAAAAAAATGGGGGGCGATACAAAATAACAGATTTTTTAAAGTGGGCGTTTGACAAAATAAGTTTGGGAACCTCTGCACTACACGATAATGTAAATTATACTTATGAACATGTAAAAGTAAATGTCTTATTACTGAAAAACCATGAATTTGTATCTGCAACTATTTTATTGATTTGGAGTTTTCTTGTTAAGGGGCTACCTGAATTTTTCGGGGTCCAGTGCTGCCCCCGTTTGAAATAAATCATTTAAAAAGAAACTGAGATATTATTTAAAATTTGTTTAAAAGTGAGAACGTAAAGCTTTTCTACGCACATACGGCAAAAGTGGCCGTTTTTCGCAATTGTGCGTAGAAAAGCTTCACGTTCTTACTTTAAACTGTAAACAGTATTTCATAAAATAGTTTGAAGGGTTATCCAGGGTCTGATCAAGACCAAATTTTAAATGATATCTCTGTTTCTTTTCAAATGATTTATTTTAAATGGAGGCAGCACTGGACCCCGAAAAATTCAGGTAGCCCCTTAACATAATTTAATCCCTGTGATTTATTGGCTTTTAGTTTAGAAATTCAAAATCTTGAAGCGATCGCCGTAATTGGATTGTGGTCTGGAAACATACACATATTGATAGATTACGGAAATTGATGTTATGACAGCCAAATACTATTGTATAAGTACCAAAAATGCGATGATTTTTTTTATTGTGCCCTGTCCATGCATTGACACTGAGTAGTGCAAGAAGAAGACTAAAAATAATTACTATGCTGACAACTAGGCTTGCCCTTAAACCAAGTTGATCCACTTTTGGGCTCTCTTTTACTAAAAAAGTTACATTTGATAAGTATTATCCAAATGTTTAACAAACATATTAATTAATGTTTATTAATAACAGTTTTTCTTTTGTTTCAGGATGTTCCTTCATTTATGGAAGATCTTCGTTGGAGAATAACAAAAATAGTTTCATATCTCGATGATCATTTTTATATTTCTAAGCCCTGTTTATTTTTTTTTACACTGTTTTTGATTCTAACATTCACAATTTGAGTGCGTGTCGACTGTATGAATGTTGATGAAAGAGGTGATTCGTGGGTATAGTGTGCAAAGTGGCGGCTTTGTATTATTATATTCCATTGAAAAACCCGGCCTGATAGACTCTGAAAGGGTTTGGGACGTTAGAATCCGAAAACGGTGCCTCATTTGATATATTTGGCGAAAACCAATGGTATCAAATGGTTAATGCTAGGAGGTGTTAAAATACAAACATCATCAGACTAATTTTACGTAAAACTTGATTTTATAACACATGTTCGGTAGACAAATTGCACACAATTTTTCACATTTCATCCCATCACGATTTTCTCCGAAAAATTTCGAAAATCATATATTTCTCTCTTCCACAGATACGCGAAGACACAGTCACTTCAAAGGTCTGAAAGTCATAAATTTCCGTTTCACCGACAAAGTTCTTCAGAATGAGGTGAACGAGGCGGTCTTGAACCTCCATGTCCAGGAGTTAGAACCTCTTCATAACACCACGGTAGACCCTGAAGAGTTTTTCACGGTTACGTTACAAGTCAGCAGGGTAACAAGGAATAGTCATGGAAGTAAGGCGTCAGTGCCGTACACTGATAATTCTGTGAAAATGTCCAGAAGGGACTTAAAGATTGGGAAGTGGTTGAAGGTAAGTTTATGAGACATTGAAGCCATAATTGGGTTTAAATTTTAGTAAAGTGCCTTAGTGGTTTAGAAAAGTCATACATGTAGTATGTATACAATGTCCTTTTTAATTAAGTACAAATATTTTAAGGGGTTATTCAGTCCATTATTTTGAACAACTTTGCCCAATAAATATATATCGAAATACGAAAAAAAATATTAAGGTTCTCATACAGATCGAAGTAGTCACGTGATATCGTTACTATGAAAAATGCAAAAAAATTTTTCGTATTTCGATATATATTTATTGGGAAAAGTTGTTCAAAATGATGGACTGAATCACCTCTTAATATATTTGTACTTAATTAGAAAGAACATTGTATATTAAGAATTCCCTTATCCTAGACATAATCAGACTTTCCCATGCAAACGTAGTGTATGTAGCTTTTATTTTAAAACGGCATGACACATATTGGCTAAATTATGTAATTTCAAAGAAATTAAATATATACTAAGGCATATAACTAGATATCACAGTCAAAATATGAACTTAGTGAAAAGAGATATAGTGGATCATATCATATTTGACCATCTGTATGGAAAACTTCTACACTCCCATATTTAATTTCAAGTCATATTTGACTGTCAAAACTAGTTATATGCCTAGATATATGCAATTTCTTAAAAATTATAAAATACTGCCGAAATCTAACTTGTCACATTTCAAAAGAAAAGCTAGACTACGTTTGTATGGAAAAGTCTAGTCTTGTCTAAGGGGATTCTTAAGAATTTGAGACATTAATTTCAAATTTGACATCATTCTTAAATAATAATTGTGACTATGACTATTAACTTTAATATCAGTGTAAATAATCTGACGTCAACAACTACGTATCAAGAAAAAGAAAATGAAAAATAAAAATACAATTATCAAGTGATACAAATATCCAAAGATAAATAAATGATTTTTGACTTTGACTTAGAAAACCGTATTTAAATATTTAGTCCTAGTAATTGGGTTTTTAACCCTGTGATGATTCCTAAGGAACAATGTCTGAATGTCAAAGCTTTGTCAGAACTTTTTGATACAATTTTTTTTCTCAGGTGAATGTGACGAATATGGTGGCGGAGTTCTTCAGGCTGCCGCGAGAGAACCTAGCTATAGTTGTGAGAGTACAAGACTCAAGGAATCGGGTGAACCTGGTCGTTCCTCATCCTAGTTCAGAAACTAATAATGCTTTGGTAAGTTTTAACAGAATAAGGCCTTTAGCATGGCACCGTAGATACTTAGTCTTGGGTAAAGTTTATGACGCCCGAGGGACTAAAGTCTGGTTAACATAGTGCATAACGCATCAGCATCGACGATTCCGCGGTGTTCCATCGCCTTCTCTTGCTCTAGTAAATGACGGATTTGAGCGACAGAAAAGGATATAGCGAGATAGTAACAGTTGATAGCACTTGATAAACGGTGTCGCTGGTGCGGCGCTTACTACGAATTGGAGATAGTTTTTGGAAGATATAGCGCTTCGATTATTTTGTGTGCTTCTACTACTCATAATGACTTCCATGCAATGGGGCAAAAGGTTCTCGAATGGTGGGAAGCTTAGCATAGGAACCTACAAGGTGGTCAGACGACCTGCCCAAGGACACTGGAAAGTGCTGGATGAGGGCTGCTCTTTTGGTCATTTTGGAAATTCTTGGAAGAGGCCTATGTCTAGCAGTGGACATAGGCCTCTTCGAAGAATTTCCGGCAGTTTTTCTTCTTCAAAATAAAAACTTATGTATGCTGGTTTTTTAGTAAAGTCCAAATATGATGTTAATTATTGATTAAAGTTATAATTATATCAACGTAGGTACCTATACTAATGCAATTAAAATTATAATTAAGATAACATTGTTTAGTTTTACTTATGAATTTTATCGCGTCCATAAGGACTATATCACACTGGCTACTTTTAACATCAATGACTGAAATAAAGTAGCTTTTTATGAATATAATTGAAAGAAATATGAAAAAGAAAACCAGTTTTACATAAGCAGCTATGAAAATGCAGTCTATTAGTTTGGTATCCAACTTGGAATACAAGAATTTTTCGGGGTCCAGTGCTGCCCCCATTTGAAATAAATTATTTGAAAGGAAACGGAGATATCATTTAAAATTTTTGTCTTATCATGCCTTATCTCCCTATCTCATAACCCTTCAAACGATTTGCCATAAGTAGCAGTTTTTCGCAAATTTGCGAAAAAGCTTCACTTTCTTACTTTGAACTGTAAACAGTAGTTCATAAAGTAGTTTGAATGTTCATCTAATGCCTGGTCAAGATAAAATTTTAAATGATGTCCTATCAAATGATTTATTTCAAATCAAACAAAGAAGTGGATCTTGAAAAATTCATGTATCCCGTGATATTAATTAAACGATTTTGTGAATGCATTGAATCTGGACATAAATTGGACTATTATTTTAGCACCTTAGTAATTAAATCTAAACTCAAACGTTTATACTGATAATTATTGATGACAGTTATAATTTTGGTAATATTTTTACTGAAGGTGATAAAATTTTAATTTATACTGAGCACGAATAAAACTAATATAAAATAATTACAAATTGTGTAAAATTGCCACTAAATATACATTCACGTTTTCTCTTCATTTAGTAAGGTTTTAGTAACTTAGCTGATTGCAGTTCAAAACGTCATGTAGATATGTACTGATTAAGTGGCAGTTACGAATACTTACGTAAAGATTACCTACTTTTTATCACAATCCAGTCATTGGGCTATTAAACTTTTTTGATAACTTTTGGACTTTTGCATAATTGCTATTTAAGTACATACCTATATTATGTTTGTGACTTTACATATGTATATCTCTTTCTTATCGCAGTATCTACCAACTGGCAAGTAAAAGTTTAGAATAATTTGCATACCAATTAATTTATAAAGCTTGCAATGTTATTTGCATTACTAGCAACACATTATGCCGAAATTCCGACGCCTTTTGGCTGAATCAGAAATTTGGACTGGCGGAAGTTCGGCGAAAACGCGATTAATGTTTCTGCATAAGCAGTAACACACTATAAGTTCAGCTATTGAACTTCGGCATAGTTTGTTTAGACACAAACTAGGGGCGTATTTTATTTATTTGATGTCTCCCTTTCATTCCACTTTCAAATTTCTTTTGTGTCCATATTTTGAATTTCTTTTTTGCTGCTCCCAGACTCTAGACTAGCGTAGTTCACAGAGGATAAAATATTTATTCGTAAACTTATCAATGTCATCTCATCACAGCAGGAAGTTTACAATAAAATTTACCTGTTCTTTCCAGATGCCATACATAGAAGTAAGTCTAAGAGACAATTCACACAAGCGCACGCGCAGGAACCTCGGCATGGACTGCACAGAAAGCACCAAAGAGGTGCGCTGCTGCCGGTACCCCCTCGTCGTCAACTTCGAAGAGTTTGGCTGGGACTGGATCATCGCCCCAAAGCAATACGACGCCAACTACTGCAGCGGCGAATGCCCCTTCAGCTTCCTACAGAAGTTTCCTCACACTCACATAATACACTTGGCCGCTCCACAAGGCAGTGGCGGTCCCTGCTGTGCCCCCAGACGGATGAGCAGCATCTCTATGCTGTATTTCGATCATGACCTGAACATTATCTACGGAACTATACCAGGAATGGTCGTCGAGAGCTGTGGTTGTACGTAGCATTTCGTATTTAAGTCTGGCTTCAAATGTTCATTTTAAACTGATTTTCTATGGTTTTTCTAAATTTTTTTTCGATTGGCGAGTCATATAAAAATTATATATTGATGACTTTATATTATCCTTTCGTAGATTTCAAGCATGCGATTTGACCTTAAAATTCTTTGCGAATTCATTTGATACTTTTTATTTATTTTTAGTTTTTACCATATGTTGAATCTACATATATATATTTTTTTTATATTATTTAGCGGAATATGTAAATTTCGTACCTTATACAGCAATTGGCAATACTGTTATTTGCTAATCAGCAATAAGGAATATTCATTGTGACACCTGTGACGTTATAGGTTTTCCTATTATTTTAAAAACTTAATTTTAAATTCGATTACAAAAACAATTTTTTTAGATTAAATCTGCGAAATGGTTTTTAAGATTTATACAAGATGACTAGTCAATCGATCTTGATCATTTGGAGCCTTTAATGTAATCTATCGCTATGTGATATATTTGGTTGAAGAATGCGGACTCTTGTGTTGCGTGCCCTGAGTGTGACCATGTAAATTTATTTACAAACTACATCTAGTTTCAAGGCAACTCTGACTCATTCCTGTCCTTTTAAAATCTTGAATAGATACTGAATTTTCCTAATTTGCGTACTTGACTGTACTCCATACCTACCTAACTCATTGCTCCGTCATTTGTCGCTTTTTTTTTAACAATATATTGGTTTAGGCATTTGTCCTCAATCTCACCTGATGGTAAGCGACGATGAAGACTAGGATGAAGCATGCCTATCCAAAAGATACCCATTCAATCTACTTTTGAATGTCCCGGGGCTGTACTTCTCTGGGAATATAGACGCAGGCAGTTCATTCCACACCTTTAGTAATGATGTGTAACCTAAATAAAGTGGGCTGATGACTAAGTTATAATTTTAATTCAACATCACGGTTGCTCTTTTATCAAAAAAGGATGAAAAATTTTAAGAAAAAGAAATAGTGTTAAGTACGTAAGTTATTTGTTGACTATACTTGCAATTTAGTAATTTGACGCAATCACATCGGTATTGAGTTCAGTTTTTATGATACCTGTAACTGCAATCTGACTTAAATTTAATTTGTGGAATGACTCAGCGTTGAAACAATCATCTTCATTTATAAATATATCACTTGTTTCAATTACTTTAATGTTTGGTGTAAGTTAGCATTCATCAATTGCATTTAGCGTCTCTTTGACGGATTATCTCTATTTATTTATATCTTCTAAATTACCAAGATAGCGATACTAATAGAAAAGTTCTGTTAAAATCAATAATCTCTGGCTTTTTTATCGGGTGACATATGACTCTATTTTTGATAAAAATATATAATGTCACTTTGATAATGCATTATCAAGGACTTATGCATGTTTAATAATATGAATTCTTTGTAGGATACTTCTTTATCTTAAATATATTTGACATATATCTCACATATGTCTCTAATATTTTAATTAACAATGTCAAAATTTATACGATTATGTGTATTTTTTATATGAATCTTTCGGTATTCAATTACTAAGCGTAATGATAAGCATACAATTTTAAATATCAAGAAGAGTAGGTACTTACGTGCTTAAAATACTCTCTATTTATTTTTTAATGAGACTTGATTTGATGTTTTTATACTTATACAATATATAAATAACTCTTCCGAATTTCGCTACTCCAATAAAAACGAAACATCAATAATGTAATTTTAAGTAGGTCTTTTATTTAATTAAATATATATATGCGTACTTTGGATTTCTATTTTTTGACTTTTTTGGATCTCGTATTTCAAAATTATATTTTTAAACTCTTTAGTAATAGCGGGTGGTGCTTAAATAATAATAATTATATACTTGCACAATGTTATGTAACAAGTGCCTACCCAGTGTTTAATTTTAAAATAATTTTAATGTGACGTATTATTTTGGCGTAATAAAAGGAAGAAAAATTAATTAGATATTTTTGTATTATGTAAGTTTTTAGTAAATTTTTTGGACAGATGTTAGAATTTTCAAAAATTAGATCTCATGTTAGGCCATTTGTGCCTTTATAAAGATCTCTCAATTTTTGGTACCAACGAAAGAAAAATAATGTTTTTATACAAACATTGTAGCGTAAGTTGTGTTAGTGTATCTTCGATAACTTGATATTTTCAAAAACTAACATTCTCGTCTAAGTTTTATGAAATAAATCAATCAACTCATATTTTATGACTCGTGTTATTTTGTGGGTGTAAAATCTTTTATATGGAAATATATGTCTATCAAATTATCATTAAATTTTATTTTCCCTATATTTATACTTAGTTATTTTACTTTATACAAAAGCAAAAAAGATGATCTTTTCAGGTTAAGAGCCCAGTCAGACGAGTATAATTTTGTAAATTATGCGTCATGTAATAGATAGAACCCATGTAATTTACCTTCCACAGAAATTGACAACTTATTTGCGTCGCCGCGGGGCACACACAGAAGTTTCGTATGAAACCGAGTGCATCGTAAATTGCGCGACTATTTTACGCAACTCTCAACTCAAAATATTGCGCTAGTTTGCCTGGGCCATGCCTACCCATCGCCTTATAAACATAATTATTTATCTTCCTTGTCACTAGATGGCGCTATAGGTATTTATTAAAACATTAAAATCTTTTATTACTAGTATTTAAATAAAGCAGTACTCTATAATTAAATATTACTTATATGAAATGGAATAAATATTTTTGACAAAAGGGTTGAATATGCTTATATTCAATCCTTTTGTCACTTTTTAGCTAGTCGTGTGTGCTGCCATCTCTGTGGGACCTCATGGCAACTCCAGTTTTGCCTACTTACAGGCCCTCCAATAGTTTCTATGGGGTTGAGTATATGTTGCGTTAGTCATTATATTATCTTTGCCTGGGCCTTAGATCTACGATTGGGAAGATACAATAAAAATCAAGAAATTCACTTGTGGCCATCCTCTGAGAATGACCACTCTTTATTTATATAAACTTTAAATTATTTACACATTTTGTTTCTCCTACTTTACATTAATGTCAACGTTTTTAAAATACAATCAAAACAAAAAAATATATATGTATACAACAGAAATACACATGACGTAATTTACACTTACATATAGTTAGACAGTGGGAAACATAGATGGACTAGTATACCCAAATAGAAAAAATAATAATCTCCCCACTTTTTTTTCATCATGTTTCTCCCATTATTTTAAAAGTATTTCATAAATTTCGGCCGCAGTAAATGATATTTAAAAATTACCGTGTTATTTATAATAAAAAAGGCCGAAAATTTATAAAAATACTTCAGTCTAAATATATTGCTTAGTCGATTCAAAATATACACGAAAAGAAAAATGGTCAAACTTTTTTATTGTACTCGCATCAATTCTGTTAAAACAATTCCTTAATTGTACTGTTTAAAAAAAACGGTTTCATGGCATTATTTAAAAATTATAGTTGCTACTTTACGTAGAAATTATAAAATATTTTTGTTATTTTTTTTCTTTAAGTAAGTTTAACACTAAGTTTCTAATGTACAGAAAAGTGCACAACATCAAATGGTGTCAGTCTATAATAGGTTGGATGGATTTTTTCCGAAATTCCTTTGAAAAGTAAAATAATTATACAAAGCTGCTGTGATTATACGTACATGCTTAGTATATTAACTAAAAAGTAGCTGTATAAATGTTGCCATAAAAAACTATAAAATTGTTATACAAAGTAATTAGTTATGGTGTTAAGATTACGGATACGCTCTGAACAAAAAAAAGATAAAAAATATTGTACATCTAAAGTAGTTTTAAAGCAAAAAAACTGGGATTTGTACATTTCGAAGTATTTAAATATATTAATAACTGGGCGTTAAATAACTCAGCCCTAGCAACACAAAAACTGAAGATAACGTTTATCGATCACTACCCACTGTTGCCCTCTTACTTTTACTACGTAGTCACACGTATATTCGTGGGATGGCGTTAGTGCTTCGCGCGAAATAAACTTTATCGCCAGTTTATCGATAGCGTCGCGACAGTCACACCATAACTATAATTATTTTACGGCAGTGTTTTATTACAGACAAGCAAAACTTAATCTAATCCGTACAAATGAAACATCACAGATTTTTATACCTACAATAAGAGGAAATGCAAATATATAGAGAAAACGCCATGAATCACTAATCGCTGAAAGATAGTAAGGGCACACCGGAAGTACTAAGAGTCTAGTACTAAACGCTATTCTTATGTACAAAATGTTGCCTCTGCCTAACTACCCTTAGAACTTGGGTAAGTCAGTAACATACTTTCATATCACTATACTATTTTCATCATTAAATTGCAAATTGTAGACTAAACACAGTTTATCTATATATTTGTTGTATTTTTACGCAAGTCCTCAGAATGTTAGACAGACTAAGGGCATTTACATCCGTGACAATTTAACGACGCAGCATCAAAATTACAATCATCTTTGGCGCAACGTGCGTGCGTGTGCAAACGCCCTAACACCGCCATATTAATGAAAATATATGGGGTCGCAACACTGAAACTTGAGCCTTTATATTTAAATAGGATCACAGTGGAAAAAGTGATTTAAGTTTACGTTTACACTATACTATAAATATGTTATTTAAAGTCCACGTTATGGCAAGTTCCTACTGTAAACGATATCTTATCGTGTCACTAAGACGTACTAATGCTACGTCCATAGAAAAATTCATTCGCTATAATCTGTACACCGTTCATTCAAGTCTATAAAAGTCACTAACACTGAAATTTGAAACATATAAAAACACGAGTCAAGAACTCTGTTGTATTAATCACATGGTTATTCTCAGCTGTCGATTCAGGGAGCAGCACTGGTGAGTGAGTAAGACAAGGTTGTTTAAAAACTGGGCTGCGATACAGTCCTAGGGTTACCACTCTGCGATTGATACACATCGTAGGCGTTGTGTGGTTCAAGATGGCAGACGACGTTGTTTTCTCCATTGAGAACTGCTGCTAAGGCCCTCATATTGCTTTCTTGAGGTTGATGATAAGGATGCATCAGTCTTCCGCTATCATAATGCCTTGGATCATAACGCTCAGCCGTATCCCACTTTCCATACTTCCCATACAGTTCCTGCTCATGTAAGTGCCTCTCTCCAGGGCTGTAGGAAATAAGCGGGCGATGATCACCAAAAAATTTTGACCCAGACGAGCCGTGAAGCCCTGGGTTCTGTCTGCAGTTGTCAGGTCCAGAGTTATCGTCAGACATATCAGACATAAGAGTCTCATTCCTTTCTATTTCCTCATAAACAGGGTCATCTTGTATGACGCGAAACTCCTGTTCCGACCCACGTCTGTAGATACGACCTTGTTGAGACCCAATTTCGGAGTAAGTATGGTTGATATTCTGGCTTCCGTGATGATGATGATGCTTACGTCTGCCGTCTTCCTTGTAATGTTTCCTGAAGATCATCTCCTGACTGCCAGGGGAATGTTGGGAGATGAAGACGTGAGGATTTCTGAAGTCGTGGTTGTAGCTTCGAGTCGTTTGGTATCCTTGATGATGGAGGGGACTTTCTTCGTCTTTGATGACGTGGCGAGGGGAGCCAGGGGCTAGGGCTCCGTCACACTCGTTGTACGGAGCATGGAGATGGTTCTGCTGAGCTGCCAGTTGCCTCGATAGGGTGTCGTGATGAGGCAGGGTCGACGTGTGTGTAGAGTGGTTCTTAGAAGAAGTGTTCTGTGGAAATAATGATGGTTGAAGTATGGTCAAGGAAAAGTCATGATTTTGCTATGACGGATTAGAAAATGTAATGTAAGTAAAGTGCTTAAGGGGATAACTGAATTTTCCGGGGTCCAGTGCTGCCAGTGCTGCCATTTGAAATAAATCATTTTAAAGGAAAGGGAGACATCATTTAAAATTTTGTCTTGACCAGGAACTAGATAACCCTTCAAACTATTTTATGAACTACTGTTTGCAGTTTATAGTGAGAACATGAAACTTTTCTACGCATATATGCCAAAAGTGGTAATTTTTTGCAATTGTGCGTTAAAAAGCTTCGCGTTCTCACTTTAAACTTTACAGAAAACTACCTGGTCAGAACAAAATTTAAAATGATATCTCTGTTTCTTTTTAAATGATTTATTTCAAATGGGAGCAGCACTGGACCCCGAAAAATTCAGGTATTAAGTAAAAAATTCGAAGTATTTGAGAAAAAATCGCTATATGACTAAAAGGCACTACAATTTGAGAAAAACAATGTCTATTCAGAAATATTCAAGATTAAATTAAAGAAAAAAATCAATTTTAAATTTCACTAACGCATCTAACATATCAGAGATAAAATAGGTTTGGAATGAAATGTAAGAACCTAATTAAAAATATTATTGTTTGCATAATTTTAAACTTTACAGTGCAAAAGTATTTTATTATGGTGACCAAAATTATTTAGGTATCCAAAAAATTTATAAATAAGCCCCGGCGGCTTGGCATAACGTCTGCCTATCTTTTTCGAGTATCCACCATCTTGATTTTAGTAATAAGAGTGAGAAAACATTATATTAAAATAAAGATATAAACTGTCTGTGATATAAAATGTTCTGATAAACATCTCTTGACCCGAACAGCATTAGGAAACATCATCAGGGTCTTGCGAGATTATTACAAAGCGCCGAGAAGTTAAGCTGTCTTATAAGCTGATGTTGATTGTAGTACCACAACAATGATTTACGAAAGTAGTAAAAAAGCCTTTTTTATTGTGATCATGACTTTTGATGTATGATTGTAGTACCGTATGGTATTGCCAGGTGTCTATATGATATTTTTTTTACTTTTGAAAGAACTTCGTGCGATTGAAAACGTGCTCTTAATCTAAATCTAGGTGTAGATAGTTGACTCCAATTAAGTACAACTAAAACTTAACTTTCATTGATAAATGTATAATGCAGTCTATTAAGTCTTGTAGATAGATTTTCAAATTAAAACATTATAAAATGAGAACTGAAGAAATTACTAAAAAATATAACAATATGGTCCATGTAAAATACAAAACGGTAAAGTAATTCGATTTTAAAAATATAAGGGTTCCGTTTTTCATTTTTTGTACGGAACCGTAATAAGAGGGAGTACAGGGGAGCGGGAGGGAACAATTGCGGTGAGCAAGTGAGTCTCGTATCGAACAGCGAGCTACCCCCGCCTACCGTCCTCACTTCCTCCGCACCCCTGTCACTCCGAAGGCCAAAATCGAAATACCAAATCGCTTTATATAATTTAATGTTTTTATTGTACATTTAGTTTAGTCGGTGCATAGGGCCATGTGTTAGAAGAGGATGGGTAGGGCTACTGTATATGTACATGTGAAGTTGGATGATCATGCAATGAAGGTCACATGCTGTTACTGAAGTCCACGCTTTCGTAAGATCTCTTGTCAACCTGCTGATGCAAATATAAATTATACATATAATTACTCATAGATAATAAATGTTTTTAATATAAGACAATAATTTAAAATAATAGTACAGAATTAATTATATAGTAGAAATCGGTTACATTTATTAATTAAATGTAATATTATTAATAATCTGAAAAAAAACTGTAAAACATATTTAGATATTAACTGATTGGATATGCTACCTTATCTGCAGTATTGTCAGAAAATTGCAGGTAATTTCTGAAGTAAATATTTAAAAAAATGTGTGAATTACGATAAGATAATGAATATTAGAAATCCGTCGAAAAATAAATAGGTACAATATTTTGTATATCTGCCCAGTTTTAATAAGTTTTTTGAACTTGAGATCTTACCAAAGCGCTGATCTAACGACAATTATCTCAAGCGATTCACAGCCCACCCCTCACCTTCCAAATGCCACCACCATTATTGATAAGGGCCCACTCGTTCGCGCCGACAGACGCTGCCATCTTGTTCGAGAAACAAGATGGCGACCGAGACCGAAGGTTCTGGTAATCGTTCGGAACTTCAATATTGTTTCTGTAGCTATGCATCGACGCTATGCTTTGCGTGTGCGAGGCGCTGTGTGGTATGTTTTGCGGCGTTGGAACGCGCACAGATCTCGAATCGTCGTTTGGTACATAAATCGGTGCTGTGGGTCGGATATTCCATCTTGATGACTCCGGTTGAATGTTGTAGCTCTGTCATTTTAATAATACTCAGTTCATATACGATATAATAATAATTATTAACTATAATAGTAAATCGATATGAAGATAAGTATAATTTACATAAATATTGTAAAGGGAAGTTTTATTAAGCGGTATGCATACGCATTTTCTAGAGATAGGATCATTTTTTAAGGTATACTAAATGTATCAAGATTTATATTATTATAACATACTTGCTACAATTAAGGATAGAAGTTACTATCTAGAACCACCACACCACTAGAAGAAGAGTTAAAAGAGAGAATTATACATTGTTAGTTAGGCTTTTCGAAGCATTAGTTAATTAGGAAAGAAAAAACAAAAAAGACTTACCTTGACAACAAAAATAAAACACTCGTGCGTTTTGACGCAGTGTTTTGTCAGTCACTTTGTTAATGACTGACTTATAATAACATCAGTGGTTGTTAGTGACACAGAACACAATGTTAAACACAAAATCAAATTGAAGTGCCTTATTAGTCACAATGGGAAAGCCAAAAGTGGTTTGGTGGTTTGTGAAATTTTGATTCCTATCTCAGAATAATGCGTACGCACCTTGCTGGACATTTTGGCGGTAGCCCTGCGGGTACCTGCCGCTGCCTGCATTGATATTTCTCAAATGGGACATAGGAGCAGGAGGTTCTCTTTCAGGGATGTTGTGAGGGAAATTTGCCCCTGTTGCGTTCAGCGTAGGACCAAAATTAGATGACGGACCGAAAGACTGGTTTTCTTGGGAGTTTCTACGGTTTCTGTGGGAATGGTAGGAATGCGCGGCAGCGGCGGCCGCTAGGGATGCCACCGCGGAGTTGTTGATCACATTGTTGTTGTTGTGATTGTTGTTGTTCACAACAACGTTTAGATTGTTGATCACGAGGTTGTTCGTCGTCGAAGCCGATACTGACGAGCCCGCTGTGCTCTGTTTAAAAAGCAGTATACTTATTTACATATTCGTGTTATTCTTTACTTGCAAAAATATATTCTACCTGATCTTGTAAGTTTTATTTAAGAATCAAAATCATTTATTTGTCATATTAAGATTTTTATACCTATCATAGAATATATTTTTAATGTTTCAGATTAATCACACCATCACCAATATTTTATCGTTATATAATAAATATCATGCTTTAAAAATATATAGGTAGGCAAGGTATATTGCTCGCCGATGAATCCACACTGAAAGAGTATCGAGAGGATTCATTCTAAAATTCCTAGAAATTAAGTGGGGTGAACGGATATGCTAGTATATTGATGATAAATTATGACATAATTTTGTGATAGCATTTAAAGTAACATTTCTTGGATCCACTAAATCATTATACATAATAAGTCGGTCAGTTTTCCGGAATCTTGTAGTGTCAACGTGACGTTACCTACCAAACCTCTAATTACATGCTAACTTACGTTGTGTTTGTAGCCGAAATACTATCTGCCGATCTTGACGGAGTCCTTTCGTGTGTTGTCACGCCTCCTTACGTTAACCAATGGTTTTTTCATTGGGCAAAGTAATACTTACAGTGACAACCTTAATCAACGTCATCGTCAGTCAAGTGATGCCGTGATATCGCCGGCGCTTTGTCGCGTATGAATATGTCCCGAGTTAAGTTTTAACCAATAACCAACTTACTCTTGTGGTGTTCGACGAAATAGATGGATACATAACGCGATGTTACGCACTTAAGTGGGGTAAAAGCACAAGCCAAACGGTCAGTTTCACGCAAACCGACTTTGCGAGCAGACGCCTGCTATGATAGCGGGAATGGAAGGTATTATATAATATACGGTTTATACTTACAGCAACATCTGTAGGGTCAAAGACATCGTCCATGTTGGGGGCTGCCGGGGCAGGGTACCCGCGGCTCTTGACGGAGCTCTGTCCGGTGTTGACGTGGCCCAAGTTACGTGTTAACCAAACCTAATATACATGTAACTAATAACTTAGTAATTATATTATCTTTGCTAATAACACACTTCTTCTATCTTTGCTTCGGCTGCACTTGCGCCTATCGTCCCGAAGCAATTCGCGGCGAATCTTCGTACGTTTTGTACACAAAAAGTTATCGTGATAAAGCGCTGGTCACACTAGCGGCTTCGTTATTTTTCACGAACTATCTGGCAAAAATCCAAGATGGCGTCATCTACGTGTTTCAAATATGGACGAAGACTTTCTTTTCTTTGATATGTGTGCTAGCAATTACATTATGCATTTATTGAAACCTAGAAACAAAAAACTAAAAATTTTAACACTATTTTATCGTTCCACTCCATTTCTACTCCATATAATTTTTTTTTTATAGAAAATTGAATAATTTATTGATGTATGCCTTCATTGCTTCCTTATTTCTTACATTTTACTAAAATTACATATCGAATTACTTAATTTAGACGTTTTTGACGTTTTTAGACTGATTTTTTGTTTAATTGGTTCATTACTAATGAATGTCCCTGTCTCCCGGACCGGGAAATCCCCGTTTGGTTTATGTTTGTACCAAGTTGTATCGGGAATCCCGGTGCGCAATTTGAATGTTGCCAATATATTTATGTAAACTTGGTACAAATCCACCAAAAAAAGTATGGTAGGGTCATAAATAAATAAAAAACTCTAATTATAAACTGTTAAGTATTAATCTTTTACGGAATTTGCCTTATCAATTTTGAATTCTGTATTCTGAAAAAAAAAATGCTTCAAAAAAAAACGTTTTTTTTGTCATGTTTTTTCAAGTTTTTTTCATGTTAGAAAATAATAAATAAATAATTTAGTTTTTTTTTGCAACACTACGTACGAGTCGAGCGGTGCGGGGCCGTGGTACCGGCGGTCAGGTAGCATGCAAAGATTAGTAGTAGTCTTGTGCTTAGTCGGACTCCTTTGGGTCCGCACTGTAATAGTACTGTCCGAAAAACGTACTAGTACACCTTATTAGTACTTTCGGCACCTATTAGGACTTCAATATTTTAGCTGTATGTTAACATTTTAGTAAGTATCAGCGGCGTTATGTGCCGATATGCGCAGTGCGCACCTAGAGTAAGGATTGAGGAATTTAAAGTAGGTACTTAATTGATTTTCCTTCATAGTTAAAACAGGCTTAGCACTGTCATTCTATTTCAACGACGAATTTAAAAATCATCTAATATGTATGTACAATGAATCTTATTTATATTTTATTAATATTTTTTCTTTTTAAATATTTACATATTACTATGTAATGATAATATCTCGAAGACTTTTGATGGTTTTAGTAACTATTTCCTTCTGGTTTTTTTAAGTAAGTCCGTTCCTGAAAATACGCGTTTACACGAGACTGATGTTGCCTGAAATCTGAATACCGCCATAAATAGCTTATCACTATCTCGCTTACTCTAGCTTCCAACGACGAGAGTGCTGTGCGTGCGGTGCGAATCGAAAATATATTTTAACCCTTTCGTCGCGAGACTTTATATCAGTTGCCGTGCCCCCAACGCGAGGGGTATGAAATCTAAAATAAATACCTACAATCAAAAAGGGATGTGGATACTTCAGTTATGTGCAATACGAGCATTTTTTTTGTCAGAAATATCCGACGCTCGCGGAATGGACCCGACAATGTTTGTCGGATAAATCCGACGTTCGCGGTGAAAGGGTTAATGTCAATGAACTGTACGAATAGTCCTAAATGTCCGATTTTAACGGTTGGTGATGGGCAATGTTTCCTTTAGTACAGTACCGAGTTACATTACCTAATAGTACATCGTACATGTACTACTCAAGACTAATTAGTCGCGCGCGAACCAGCAAGGCGATCAGACGTGTGATATTGAGAAAGTAAGAGTACTTACTAGTAGCGTGCATTTCGTACAGACGCACTTTGCTTACCAGGGTAAGCAAAGTGCGTCTGTACGAAATGCACGCTACTAGTAAGTACTCTTACGCTGGTGTTCAACATTATATGAGAGTGGCACAGGTGCCACTCTCATATAATGTTGAACACCAGCGTTAAACGTACTTTTACAATTAAGGTAATTAGCGCCTACACTGTCAACAATAGTTGTGCAAGCCTGGTACTTACAGTAACATATCTGGGGTCAACGAAGTCATCATAGTCAGGCGGTGCGGGGGCGTGGTACCGCCGGTCAGGTAGCATGCAAAGGTTAGTCGCGCGGCCGGTCAGGTAGCATGTCTAGGTAAGTCGCGCGCGAACCGGCAGTGATCAGACGTGTGATATTGACAAAGTGAGGGTACTTACAGTAACATCTCTAGGGTCAACGACGTCGTCAGAGTCGGGCGGCGCGGGGGCGTGGTACCGGCGGCTCTTGACGGAGCCCTGTCTGGTGTCGACGTGGCTGGCGGCGGCGGGCGCGCACGCGGCGCAGCACCACAACCAGCGGTGCCGTCGCGCCAGGCGGGCACACTCTTTCTGGAACTGGGGAAACAATAGAATAATTAAAAATATATATATACGGACAAATCACACTGATTGAGCTAGCCCCAAAACACACAATATACAGCACTCACGTCTCACGTACAGAAGTCTTACTTAGATAATTTTTCAAAAC
The DNA here is from genome assembly GCA_943193695.1 of Acrobasis suavella. NCBI lineage: Eukaryota > Metazoa > Arthropoda > Insecta > Lepidoptera > Pyralidae > Acrobasis > Acrobasis suavella. The sequence goes on along the minus strand of OW971952.1, from coordinate 8,423,604 downwards.
TAAAAACCGACTTCACCCCCAAACTACACAACCAATTTTGATAAAATTTTCATGGTACCACCTGGAAAGTATACCCTTTCAAACAAACAAAGAATTTTTAAATCGGTTCACGCGTCTTTGAATAATCGGTGAACATACATAAAAAAATAAATAAAGGATTGCGACGAATTGATAACCTCCTCCTTTTTTGGAAGTCGGTTAAAAAGAAATTCAAATTAATATCAACTCATGTAGTTAGCGCTATGGTTTAATTGAGCTGGCGCCAGAAGTCCTCACATCTTCGTTTAGATACCTAGTCATCCATAGCTTGCCAATTTCATTCTTATTACTCTGGACAAATGATTCATGTAACTGAATTTTCCCCTTCGTTGTGGTCGCCGCGCACATAGTAATAATGTAGGTATATATTCGATACCTAAACGGGGAGTGACACAGGCCTGCCCTAAGTAAGTTAGTGACTTCTGTACTGGGATACTAACTCAACGATACTATATTTTATAACAAATACATATATAGATAAACATCCAAGACTCAGGTCAATCTGAAAAAGATTATTTTCTATTTAGACCGGACCGGTGATTGAAGCAGGGTCCTCCAGTGTGACAGCCTGGCATGATGACCACTATACTTATATATTATACAATTAGTGAATAAACACTGTATATTACGCAATTAGTAAAAATAGGACGTTTTACATCGAGAACCATAGATGAAGCACGAGCAAGTGAAGGACTGTAACAACTGATTCTCGACCGTAGGGAGTGATTCATCATAATTGAACATCGAGCGTAGCGAGTGATTCAAGTGTTAGAATCTTGAGCGACGCGAATGACTCATGGCCTTCGATATAAATCCGTTTTATTCAAGAGTTACATACTATACTTTTTAACATGACTACGAGAAAAAGAAAGATTTAAGCCATAGACATTTAATGAAGAAAAAGAAAGGTTAAAAGATTGCTCGCTTTTTTTAAATTAAATAAAAAATCGGTGTCCGAGACGTCATACTAGGGGGTGGGGTCTCAAAATGGTGAACTAGTGTGACAAGAAGGAGTCAAAAAGTCATGAAATTCGTGACGAAGACGTAATTTATGGATGGACCCCAAATATATGCATATCCGTTGCTTGGAACATAAATACATACTATAACGTCTTTTTCCTTAACGGGGCAGACAAAGCACTTTGGGTCTTGAGGCTCTAAGCAAACAGAGCCCAGGTTCGCAAGAATCATACGGCATTTTTAGCTTAATGGTGGACGACTAGAAATTGGCTAGAAGGAATTGCTTTTAGCGATATGACCGCCCATTGCACACTTTTATTTATATTATTACCTTAGTGCCTCAAGACGAAAGTGTTTAATCAATGTGTGTTACCAGAGATGACTTATGGCTCTGAAACGTGGTCCCTTACTATGGGTCTCATAAGACGGCTCAAGGTCGCTCAACGGGCTATGGAGAGGACTATGCTCGGTGTTTTTCTACTGCGATCGAATCAGAAATAAGGAGATTCGTAGGAGAACGAAGGTCACCGACATAGCCAAGCGGATTAGCTCATTGAAGTGGCAGTGGGCGGGGCACGTAGCGCGAAGAACCGATGGCCGATGGGGCAGAAAGATTCTCGAATGGCGGCCACGTACCGGCAAGCGCAGCGTAGGACACCCACCTGCTAGATGGTCAGATGACCTGAGCAAGGTTGCAGGGAGGCGCTGGATGCAGGCCGCTTCCGATCGGTCGTTTTGGAAATCCTTGGGGGAGGCCTATGTCCAGCAGTGGACTTCCTGTGGCTGATATGATGATGTATATTTTTAAGTTTTGTGTATGTGTAAAGAACACTACACTGACACCAAATAATTTTATAAAAATAAATATCCATAAAGCTCCGATAAATAATCCGATAAAGCTGTAAAAATAAACTTACGATCTCATTCTGCAAACAATGGAAGATGAATATGAAGACTCCTTGCAAAGAATTCAGAATGGTGAAAGTGTACGCCACGCCGATGGACTGCTCGTTCAGGTACAGAAGGCCGAAGGTCCACGTCAGCCCGAGAAGAAAGGCCAGAACTATCGAAGTGTGTAGCCAGACCCTGGAAGAAAGAAGTTGGATATGGAGTGCATTCCTGGATCAAAAACTACCTGAACTACCTAAACTACCTGGTACTGTTAAGTAAATGAAACGTCACAAAAGAATGTCGCCTGTCATTGCTCATATCCATTTTCAACGTGATTTTATATATATTATTTCAAAAAAACTGATATACATACATACATACATATTTTCACGTCTGTTTCCAATGGGGGTAGGCAGAGACTATAGATTTCCACTTGCTACGATCCTTGCAAACCTCTTTTGCTTCGTCAACACTCATTACTCTTTTCATACATGCTCTCCGGTTATAAGTACTCCTTACTTCACCTTTTTTCAGAACGCTATTTGACTCCAAGAAACTATGATGTCATTAGCCTGTGTTTCATACAAATCCCACAGAAAATGTTTGTTTTGATGTTTAGAAAAAAGGAATCTGATTTGATTTGTTGGAAAATAGCGAATTTTCGATACAAATTTGGGATCCAATTATACAAGATAAATATGTATTTAGAACGTAGTTTTTTAAACGAAATGTTTGTGTTACACGAAGTTTTCTTGTAAAGTGTATAAGTACCTAGCTAACAGTAGGGTCAGATTTTAAGAGCTGACAAATGCATCTTACGGAAGGACTGCGGTATTTAGAGATTGTAGATCCTAACCTTATTTTGTATAACCTAGTGTTGTCTTTCGCCTTGATGGAGACGGTGGAGTGCCTGCACATCATGAAGATGACCATGCCGAGGCAGATCCAGTTAGCCTGAAACAAATTCAAAAAAGTCAGTTAATTCACGGAAATTTGTAAATTTTTATCCATTGGCGAGAGGGCTTGGTTAAGCAATAAAATATGCGGCGGTACTAAGCTCATGCCTTGGAATGGCATGGAATTATATAGGTCGTATGTTGGTCCTTATAATATGAGGGATATAAATAAGCCCTAGCGCATTACTAGCGTACGTTTGGATTCAAAGCTATCATTGGACCCACTCGTATCATCACTCTACAGTGTGTGTACCAAGAAGAAATTAATAGGTACTTACAGCAAGAACCAATCCTACTGGACCCACGAAACTCATCAAAAACAGTCTATCCGTAGAAAGCCAACAGTGTCTTGGTGTTCCGTATCCTCCCGGGAAGGCTGCTGCAGACGAAGCTACCACTAAGGCTGGAGAGACGTATGCGCCGGCGCAGTACCAGCGCGCCCGAGGGCGTTCTGGCTCGAACACTTCTACCAGCATTGCGTATAAGTGGAAACCTGGAATGGAAACAATTCCAGGTTAAATATTAATGCCTTAATAACCAAGGATAACATGTTTGTTACTCAGAAATCTCTTATATGGATTACATTTGGCATGCAAATTGGCCATAAGACAATCGACATGCCAACTACGATTGTCCACGTTCCTGTGAACAATAAAGTAGCTTTTGAATCTGGTAAGAGTCTCGTCATAATAGCTTACATATTAAACATTTTGTATACAACTTCGTGAACTGTTTAATCATCATCTTCATTTATTAAATGGTAGATGTCATCACGTTTCTTTTTTCAGATATTTATTAAGATTTAATGAAGTAAAATAAGAAAAGAATGTTTTGATGTATATGTCTATTTTTGTTATTGATTTGCTATGATCAATTTAAATTCTAAGTATCCTTCTAACTATAGTTAATTGTAGTAATAAAACGATAAACCGAAGTAAATTGGTTTAATTATAGTAATTAATCTTATTGATTAGTTTAATTCCAGTGGAATTATTAAGCTGCCCAGCAGAGCAGATGGAAGCTGTCAGCTGGCAAGATATCACTCAAAGAAGAAAAATATGGCGCTCCCTGGTTTCGGAGGTCTAGATCCAATAACATAAGTAAGTGACACAAGATATTTTTACCTTCTAGAAACATCCAAGCGAAGGCAGCCAAGAAGAAGTAGTGGAGTACAGCAGCGATGACACCACAGAGAATCCGGTCTTGGGTCTGGTCGATGCCCACCATGAAGACAACCTCTGCTATGAGCAGACAAACGCAGAGGTTCTTGTGGATGAGAACTCTGTCAGACTGGAAAATGGAAAAACTAGTTTACAACATTTTTGGATTAAAATTATGATTAGTTTAGTTGAAAATGTGCTGTTTAATCGATATTAAGAATTTAAATATCATCTTTGATTCTTAGGCCCTGGATGTGTAGGTACTTATGAAAATCAAGACTAATGATTTATATAAGTTAGGCTAGCTAGCACCCTCCCAAAAGTTCAAATTTTATGAAATGAATTATGTTAAATCTGATTGATGTGATGTCGTTGACTATGGCGATTTGATAGAAGTGGAGCAGGACGGAGCAGAGCTTAGAGACGCATCAAATGGCCAATTATAATGCTCGAAATATCTGCTCCGTTTTTGTGATTTGTAATCGAAAAGCTCCCATCATTTCACAAAATAGTTACTTTACCTTCATGTTCTTGAAGCACTGGAACACAATGATCGCTGCAAACAACGCTATTGCCGACACAGCACATCCAACCAAGGTTATTAGTCTCAGGGCCAGTTGGTGATGGGCATCCAATGGAATTCCTTGGACATCCATCAGGATTGCGAAGTTGGTGAGGTGAGAACATGCGCAGCCGGTGTGCGTGAGGTTGGACCACTCCACTTGGCAACCTTCGGGAGACCAGCCACTGGAAAAACAAATGAATATTACTTGAAAACGGAAGATTTAAAAAAAGCCAGTGATAGAGAGAAAGAAAATCCTTATTCAGCAAACAAAATCTTATGTGCAAGACTAATATCTATTTAAAATTGTGGAATTTTCCGCTTACGCTAAAATTTTGAAAGATGTATTTCGCAAGATGATATGCAGCATGAGCTGTTTCAAAAGAGACGTGAAGAAATTTATTCAGGGTCGTCAAAACGCATGTTTCATCACTGGTTTTGTAGTTGCTTACAAAACGTTACACGATATATAGAAGGCTATAGACTAACCGCTTTAATAAGTTTTCGCCTGCGGGGTACAGGGGCGCAAGGGTATGAAGATTAAGGGAGCTGAGGGTGGTACGGGCGTGTATCACACCAATAACGCCCACCGCCAGCACCGCTCGCTCGCACCTCAATCCCTTAAGTCACCATACCCCCGCGTCCCTGTATCCCGCAGGCGACGACTCATTAAAGCGCTCAGTCTATAAGTATCTACCAATATTTTAAATTTGTGAAACATTGTTCTCAACTAGTTCCAGTAGGATATGAAAAGTAAACTTTAGGGGTCTACTTACTGCAATGTGTAATCCCAAAAGACGCAGGCCGGGTTGGTGACGTTCTCCGTTTTGAGATGTTTCATGGTCAGCTTCACCATCTGGGTCAGCTGGATGTGACGCCCGTTGCCCAGGCTAGCTGATATCACCTGCAGAATAAAATATAATGTCAATTTATATATTTTTCTTGCTGGTTGTCTGTCTCTTTCTCTCTCTTTATCGTTTTATCTTCCATTTCGTCGTGTGTGCAATTGTCTTTAGGCTTTACTATCTACCATAGTGTTTCATCCTCAGCTGTTCTGTTTTGGAGCTTGGACAGCGCTTTTTGGAGTTTTTCATGCAGATGCAGATAATTTATATCCGTTTCTTTATTGAAAGTTTCAACAAGAAGACACAGTTGCACTCCAGCTAGTCTGTCTACGACCATAAGAGATGTTTCAAAGGGTACCTTCGAGTTCAAAACCCTGGTGACATTTCTCTTCTCTTTCTCCGAGTTGATGCTGGTAGACGAGGAAGTGGCGGTGTCAGCAGTGAAGGGGACGTATTGAGGGCTCTTGCCGAAGGTCGGTGGTAGGATCTGCTCGAGGCGGTTGAAGGCGAAGAATACGATGCGGACGAGGCCGTCTTGGCGGTTTTCTGTGAAGATTAAAGTAATATTTAGATTTATTTCAGTAGAAGGAAAAATAAAAGAGATGCGAGGAAAAAGAAGACCTATGATGAAAAATTCACACTACATCTTACATGAAAAATATCGAATTTAAAAATTGCTGGAGCGTTTAGCCATACTGTCTAGTACAGCACTGACCCAAATCCCAAATTTACAAAAGACAGGCAGACATCATCTTCAGGCACAGAAATTCCTCTACTGAACATAGGCTTTTCAAAGGATTGGCAAAAATGTTTAATCTGGAATTTTGCAAATATTTTAGACAATTATTTTAAAGTAAAGATTAAACATCCTTTTTTGTCCTTTGATGTACTCTGGCTTACCATGTAAAGCAGCTTTGGGGATGGTGATGGAGTCTTCAGACCCCTTCCACTGCTCCTGCGCAGTCAGTGACGGGAACGTCTCGTCTTCTACGTTCTTCACCTCCAAAACTCTTACCGATAGACCTGAAATGGTAAAATATTTTAACCACTTATACGATTATGCCGGAATACCAGACATAAACAATGCGTAAATGTACGCATCAGAAAACAGTCTGAAATACGAGTGTAAATCTACCTCAGCTTCGAGAAAGACTCAAGTTGATTTCTCTATGGAGAACGGTGGCCCGGTAGAAGTAAGCATCGCTAGCGATTTCGTAAGTTTAATAACCTTGAGAGTGGTCTGCATTTGGATGCGTGACCAATAGTGACATAAAAATTTCTTGGTAGTACTTCGAAAGGCACGTTAAGACGTTGATCGTGGCTGTCATTATGGTACGGCTCTCATCAAGCTGTGTCGGGAGCCTCTACACACAGACGACGCTAGTCCATGGAAGTTTGGGAGTGTGCCTAAAAATTGTAAAACTACTTCTGATGCAAGAAGTTTGCTGAGGTAAATGAAAGCTCGTTCAAATACTTGGACTCCTGAACACAAAGGAGAAAAAAATAACACTTACAAATATTCTTTACAGTCTGCAGTATATTCTTCTCCTCTGAGATAGCATCAGCCAGTAGGAAGGCGTTCTCTTCCAGTTGCGTAAGCAGTGCGCTGGCCGCTCGGTTCTGGGCCTCAGCGCTCAAGTCTGCCCACGAGGCGCGCTGGTTGTCTTCTAGAAGGTTCGAGCCTGCGAAAAGAATTATTGTTATTAGAGCCGGTATGTGTTATACTGCTGGGCAAAAACCTCCCTCCATTTTTTCCAGTCGGTCCTATCTTGTGTTTTTTCCTTCAATCAAAAGAACTGGTATAGTTCAGATGCCAACATAGGGAACATCGTCATACCAGCTTTCTTAAACGTAACAAAAGTCTAACTTACCAGTCTTGATTACTCCCAAAAGCATGTCAGCAACAAGTGCCTCCCTCTGTCTCGCGTCAGGAAAGGTCTTCACGTCACGTGACATGCCTTGGGCCAGTTTCTTCATGATGCTGGTTGTAATCATCATGTCTCCGCCGTACAGAGTTTTGGATGACGTCACCTAGAATGAATACATTTTTTTCTATTTTTAGCAAGAATAGTATCGCAAAGACTAGACCCCGTAGCATAGCACCGTAGATAAATTTATCGCGCGACGTTAGTAGACGATAAAAGACGGTAGTCCCATCCCGCGTTATTATTATGTAGACCGATATAGTGCTAGTTAATAGCGCTCGATAAGTTCTGTTGCCAGTGGCATGCTGAGAGTGCATGAAAGAATATCGTAAATTAAAGAGTAACAAGCGTTCCAGAACGCCCACTACTAAAAATAAACGTCGGAAAAAATCCTCACTAAGACAAATAGGTCGACTACTTGCTTCAATAGTTTTTTAGGAGTTTGTTTCGAATGGTTAACAAACGCGAATAGTCTATGTAGAAACTCGTCTAAAACGCAACTAAGAACACGTTTGAATAGCAACTCGTCAAAGTTGCAAGTAGTCTATATTTTCCTATGTCAGTTTTACTACATACCTGTGCCAAGTCGTTGCTGATGCTGAGTAGAGATTCTCCTTCCTTGACCCTGGCTTCTAGACTGTTCAGCCAAACAGACCGACACTCACTGAGATCTGGTGTAGCCCCGTGCCACTCTGGTATTGCGTCTACTGTAAAAGAAAATAATATTATAATGGATGGATTTAGATGGATGGAGAGGAATTTGGGAAGCTGACGGCCAACATCCAGTTTTGGAGAGGCACTGAAAGAGGTAGAAGAAGACGATCAAATGATAGAACCGACCCGACGGTTTCGCTATGCTAAAACTAGACAGATCAAATGGTGAGATTTTAATAAATCAATTTCAGGATTCTACAGAACCTGGCACCTATTTAGATCCCAATTCTTTTGTCGGTGAAGTCTACAACCAAACCATAACATTGATATTGAACTTAGCTTCCAATTTCACATTTATGTTTTGATGGGATAGCTTATTACTTACCTGGATTAACACTTAGGATACTGTTTTCTCGAGAAAATGTGAGGCTCTCGTGGGACTGTCAAAAATTTAACCACGCAGGCAAAGGTAAAGACTTGATAGTATCTTGCTGCATAGGCTATATTATGAGTCTCACCATAAATATCGGTAGGATGCTGGTTGGCCTGAACTTCTGATAGTCCCCCTCGGTAATCAATAATGTGGTCAGCCGTGTCTCCATCCCGACCTGTTGGTATTTTTAAGTGATATTTACTCAAAAAAATCAACCTGGTATTCGAAATTATGTTTTTTTAAATTGGACCGTCGAAGTAATAAACTGTCGAAAGTATGACACTCCAACCGGCTGTATTAAGTATCATCACACTCAAAGGTTCGTGCTTTTCTTGTTAATATCATGTGCACAAAGTACATTACTTTAAAACAAAATTCTTACCTTTCAGAAGAGCATCCGATCCCAGCCTAGAAATTAGTCGCTCATTCGCCTGGTCTAGCCCCAGATCATGGTAGTTCTCCCCAGATTGCAGATTGCTTCGTCTTCTTGTTCGTTCTTCGTCGGTGTGCTGATACGGTGTTAGTGTGCATCTGAAAGTTGTACAGTAAAATGTAGTACACAGTTTTTCATAATTCAATTTTATATCTGCTGATATAAGAATATTGGTTAAATTGACCAAAAATGAAAATAAAGTGCGTAAAATGTTCAAACTCACAATGTTTGCCACCAGTTTTATGAATTGTACTCACTTCCACTTGGCAAGTCCGCTGGCACCTCCCGGGCACGGCTGCACGGCGTACGTGTTGACCACCGTCCAGTTCCAATGCAGTCCCCGCGCGTTCACTTGTGGACAGTACGCTCTTCTGCCCAGGTTCACTGTCGAACTTGTTGCTGTGGAATAGTAATTTTTATGAAAATTTCAAAATTATAGCTAGCTGACTCGAACTGGCCAGCTCGATTATGAAATATTTACAACTGAGGGAGAGACTTTGTGAACACTTTCTCTCATGTCTTATATTAGAAATCGACCATCAGTTAGCTTTCGGTAAGGGAAGGTTACATCTAGTAAACAACCTAAACACACAGTCAGGCTAATAAAACTAGTAACTGAACAAGTATAAAAGACTTCTAGAATGTGGTTGATTGTATTATGACTAAATTATTACAAAAAGGTCATTGTTGTGTTTTATTTGTTGAAAGAAGTTAACTTACAGAATATTTTTTCGATGTCATCCTCCAAATCCGTGTTAGGTCTAGTCTCTTTTGGTGGCATATGTTCTGGTGATGTGGCATCTGAGTCTTCGTCCTTCACCGGCCAGTGGAGAGTTTCTTCTGTTACCGCTGTTAAGGAAATAAAAAGATTATTGAGAATAAGGCTTCTAATCATAAATCGTATGCCGAAGGGAAACAACTAAAACTTACCGATATCATCATCTTTGTTAGGCTTGTCATTCCTTGGACTATTGTCAGGGTCTGCCAACTTCGGTTCTTCTTTGACTTCAGGCACGTTGTCCCGAGTCGCCGTTGGAGGGTCCCGCTCTGATGACGTGTCTGGTTGTCTCGTCGTCGCCTGGAATAAGAGATATATTAGGTATTACTGATTTGTTTAATTTGGGATTAAAGAGGTCTAAAGCATACTTGATGAACAGTTGATTTAATCATTCTATGCACGATCTAGACCACTTTGTGGGCTTCCGCCACCAGTTGCAAGCCGGGAATAGTTTGCGTGAACTAACTAGTGATAGTGACAGAAGCACACAAATAGAACGAAACTTTGACTTCCGCAAAGTAAAACCTGAATCCATCTACAAAATCATTCCCAAATGTTTAGGACGTCGCAAAATATCCAGGTGCTCCTTTCATCAATTCTTTTGAAGAGTCTCCCTTATTTGATGAATTGGCTACCAAAGACCTCTACAGGAAAAGTTGATTAGTTTCTAAAGTTCATTAAATTGTGAGGTTGAGTGGAACTTTGGAACAGATTCATTTCAGCCGCTGAAAGTCACAGTTGGTGCAGGCCGCCACAAGAGTTCCCAAAATGACTTATTTAGCAGCCCGCTAAGTAATATTAAAAATAAGTTGTACCTTAGTTCCAACATCTCCAAGCTTGACTTCCGGTGGCAGCGTTATATGTGGCCTGAAGGTCGGCGGCGTGATGACCGTGGGCTTCTTTCTTTCTCCCTGTTGCGTTTGGACTGGACTCTTAGGTGCAGGAGGGGCTGTGGACCGCCACACCGTGGGCTGTGACGTGATGAGCCAGGGGGGAGATGGGCGGTTTGTTGTGCTTGTCGTTGATGCTGGAATTGAAAAGAAAACCATCATAAATACTCGTATGCTGTCGAAAGGAGGTAGGACATTGTTCAAATATTACATTTAAAAGACGGAAGTGATATGTAATGTGGTTAACTAATTTAGATAGATTTTTAATAAGGAAATGAGAGGAATCGTAAATAAAAATGAAACAAATTGGTCAATGAAGAACAACAATTAAATATACAGATACACTATATCCTTAGCGGAATACCTGGTTTGTTCAAAATCATCTCTGGAGGCTGACCTTAGATACACATTTTTATTTCTCAGTAATTTCCAATATCTAGGAAGGGAAGATATATTGTACATGAAACACACTACTAACATGCTTTGGTAACCAGGATCATGATGCATGGTATGCATCATTATCCTGGTCACCAAACCATGTAATTAAAATGGACTTTACTCCAAAAGCCACACGACATACGTAAGAAACTACGTCCGCATTGCAGTGTTAAGCAAAATTGAGCGCTACCAAATGACGATGACATTGAACTGGGGCGATACTATCAGACGAATGTCGTGACATTTTATAGAGTAACAGTCCTGAGTTAAACACACAAATAGATTACGACACGACGATACTATCGAAAGAATGTTGAGAAATTTTATAGAGTAACAATCCTTCCTGGGTTACTAAAAAAAAAGAGAGATGGGTAAGAAACTTAGAATACCTGGTACACATTGGTAATGCGCCTCGAGATATTTGAGCGTGTTGGGACACGGGTCGCCGAACATGTTCGTGCTCGCCAGTATACTGCAGTTCTGATGCATGCTGCACCTGTAAACAATATATTATTTCTTTAAGTAAGTATAGAAAATAAGGCCCTTTTTCATAAAATGAAAAAATAATTTCCTTACGCAATCCACATTATAGCTTTACGTAAATAAAATACATAACTATTTAGGTTTGATTAACACATTACTAATTATGTCTATACCGGTTTAGAGTATTTTTTTTTATCAAATGCCAATGAGTTTATTTATACATATACTCATCACACAGTGTTAACAAATTATCTAATTTCGCTTTCATGAGCTCACTTTTATGAACATGAATTAGAAATGTAGGTATTTTGCTACGAAAAAAATAGCACCTCTTTCTATTAAACAAAAGAATAAAAATAACTGAAGCAATCAAAATAATGCTCTACATAAATACATACGTTTAAGAACCACATCACTGATTAGGTCTTTACCCTTTATGCCTAGTTATTAGACCTACTTTCAGTTCATATAAAAGAGAATCAAAATAGTGGCGGGTTGTGATATCGCCTATTGGACCCTACTCAAGATTTCTGACTATTCCCTCAACAGTTTCGGAGAAGAAGCAGCTGTACATACATTTTTTTCTTATATCATCGACCCATCTAGCCCTCAAACGACTCATACTACGCTTGCCATCTAGGGGCCGTCCTACTATTACCATCTCGTTTTGCCACTATACTCGTATATGAGGACACTATATGATAAAAAAATACTCAAAAATAACCTTCGATATTCCATTAAAAAAATATTTTTTACCTACTGCCAACTTAACACTAAACTAACAATATTTCGAAACTCAGAATAACGAAAAAACCTTAAACGAACTCTTACGAAAAAAACCTATTTATAAACATGAGACTCTCCAATTAGAGAATAGTGTCGCATTACACGACATTTTTCATCAAATCAATTTAATATTTAACGACCAAAACATTCGGCCCGTTTGAAGATCCAATAATAATTGATATTCATTCCTATTCATTGGTTTCTTGTGGAGCGAATTAGGTTTTTTGCTTAATTAATTTAAGTGTTATCTCTTTATTACGTTGAAGCTACCGGCTTTGCTTTTTTTAATCAAATGCCAGTGATCTTTGTTACAGGTTCATCTGGTGTTAACAAATTGTCTAATTTATCGCTTTTATGAGCTTGAATTAGAAATTTAGGTACTTATCTTGCTACTAAACGTCGTTTTTTTAACTTATTCTAGTACTAAGTGGTAAATTATATACAGTTGCTTATTCTAAACAGTCTGAGATATATCGATTTAGAGCTAAATTATTAAAATTAAAAAAAACACGTTTTTTTATAACACTCCCAAATTCATTCATAATTTTTACGTTTTTTATCCCTAACGCGGAAGACAGCGCCTTTTGTCTTTTGGCTCTAAGCAGAAAGAACCCAAATATCCAAAGCCACTTCTAGTGTCATGGTGGAATATAGGGGAAAAGGAATCAATTGAAATTGTGATGGGTTGCTAGCCGCGCCGCCTATTAACATGATTCGTATTTTTGCCCATGGTCTTAACACAAATGTAAACTGGATTGGTACGGTACGCTTCAAAAATGGAGTCATCATTTTTCATACAACTGGTTTGAGAAATGATGACTCCATTTTTAAAGCCTTACTGTAAATCTGTGTTACTGCAATTGAAACTAGATAAGAATAACTAAGGCCTTAATAGAAGAGTGTGTCCATTTGAACACACTTATCTTTGGCAAATGTAAACACGAAGCAATCTAACGCTCGAGAAGTGTCGGGAATTGGCGAAAATTGCCGAAAATTAAATATTCTACACCCAAGTTGATATCGTTAGCTCGCGAGATTGCCAATAAACTGCACGCCGCAGTAAAAGTTATAGTAGTAAGTTTAGTATGATCACTTCACGCTGGCATTACGAGGACTTATATGCGAAATTATATGGTGCAATTCAATACATAACACAGAATGAATACCCATAATATGCAGATATTAAGTTAGCAATAATATAAACCCACTTCTTTATATTATTAAGAAGTGGTGTTCATAGAGCCATTAGGTTTTTTCTTTCTTTAAGAAAGCCAGTCAGGCAAAAGTTTTTGTTTGTTTTGTTTTTTGTTTTATTGAAATAAATAAACTAATGGCTCTGTGAGCGGTAGACTTCGCTAATATGTCTCTGCGTAGCTTTATGATATTTTTACATTTCAAACAAAATTTCACTAGAAAAGTTGAGAAATGCGAATTATAGAGGAGCCGCGCCACATAGACATGTTTTATACCCTGTCTCTCTGTCTGTGGCATCGTAGCTCTCGAACTGATGAACCGATTTCGATGCCGTTTTTTACGTGAAAGCAATTTCCCTTGCGGTGGTTCTGAGTTACGTTTGATTAAATCTGTTCAGTCGTTTAAAAGTTACTGGGGTTAACGCTTAAAAGTCGGGGATTTATTATTTGCCTTGCAGATAGATGGCGCTACTGATATAAATTCCACTTAACATCGGTTGCATTACGTAGCTCTGGCATTCATCATTGGATGGTGTCGTCGGGTTTTATTTCATTTACCAACTTGATGCCAATGCTTATAAGCGTATATAGCGAGACATATATTAAACATAGGACTACACCCCACAGTTAAAGGAAGTCCCTGAGAAAGGTAACCGAGTCGAACAAAATCTAGTTACCATTAGAATGCCATAGATATACGACTGAACCAGACCACAGACTAGGCCATAACGCCTCGAGTGTTGAATATCATGTCCCGCTAGAACGACATACCGGATTAGATATCTACGATGATATCCCTACTTTCGTACTAAAGGGCGATAAGTTCATATATCGCCTAGAGTTATTGGTCAAGAGTTAGCCTACTTGTGTCTTTGTGTTATGGCGCGCGGGTAAATGCAAATGGCGTCGAAATTGATTGTCTACGCCTCGTCACATCATTACTTTTGGAATGACGAATCTTTGGACAACATTGGTTTTGGATTTAAAACCTTAGGTCGGACTTATAAAAAGAGCCTTTAAGTTGAAAGTGTTCACGGTTCTTTAACTGGCAGCCGAATTATTTACCTATTATGAACCTTTTTCAAATAAAATTTTATGAACATATTATTGGATCATAAAATATCGACTAATAACAGTGTCAAATCTATTGAACCCAAGGATCAAATGGATCCTTCTTTGTTGACGACAAAGACACCATAGAATGTCTTTGACTTTGCTTAAAAATATCACAGAATTTAAAAATAGAATGCTTATCTAGATTGCCGATTTGTTTTTAAAATTTAAAAAAAGAACGCGATTAAGTATTTCTGGTCTTCTTCTTTAGTTTTACTTCACCACAACACCTTTCTAAATGCAATTACTTAATTTATTGAAAAAGGCATTAAAATAACTTTATTTGAGGCAGATCTTCATCTAGAGACAATGGGACCAACTTGCATGTATACCCTTTCAGTTTTTTAATCGGCTAAGCTCTTCCTTTTTAACCGTCTTCCAAAAAGGAGGAAGTTATAAATTCCTCGCGATCTTTTGTTTCTTTTTTATGTATGTTCACCGATTACTCAAAGACGACTGGACCGATTTAAAAAAAATCTTGTTTGATAGGGTGTACTTGTCACGTGGTCCTATAGAAATTTTATCAAAATCAGTTGTAAATTTTGATGGTGAAGTCGGTTTTTAGTTTTGAAGAGTTAGTTTCGCGTGCCCTGTATGGAGTAGGTCGTGTCATGTCCATCAAGTGGATATAGCACTAACCGAAACTCTCCGGTAAGTAACAGGATGTTTGAAGCCAATGCCGTTAGAAATGCTATATCCTCTTGCTGGAATAGCTCCACCTTGTGTCCGCAGAGAGGCAATATGTGCCGCTGAACGAGGGAGACAGAGGCAGGATTCACGACACCCACTTTATAACTATGAACCAGCTCCTCACAGACTCATAAGCCGACACAGTTTTTTCAAAAGCACGAATGCCCTAGAGTGCAACATTATAGAAGCCAGGCTAAATCTGTGGGAGAGAGGCCACACTGTGCCTAGTTTTATTCCACCACGCGAGGAATTTTCCCCTGGCCATGAATTGCCGTGGCCTATTTTTTTTGACAACCTCCGTGGCGCAGTGGTCACCATGCTAGTCCGCCACCCAGAGGTTCCGGGTTCGATCCCCGGTCAGGGCAAGTTGGAAAATGGCCTTTTTCAAATTGTCCTGGGTCTTGGATGTTTATCTATACATGTATTTGTTATAAAATATAGTATCGTTGAGTTAGTATCCCATAACACAAGTCTCGAACTTACTTTGGGGCTAGCTTAGTCAGTGTAATTTGTCCCTATACATTTATTTATTATTTATTTATTATTTGGAAAGCGCTCAACAGACTGCGAACCTAGGTAGGGCGCAGCAAAGACAATTTGGTCAGGTGGAAAATACTGAGCAGCTCACATGACAAACAGTGCGAGTGTGGCTTCTTTCCACAAACAATGTCCCACCTTTTATCATGCCCGAGATGTCCAAACACCTGCACCTTGGATGACTTATATGCCGCCTCTGACAATGCAATAGAGGTGGCCCAATTCTGGTCCACTAAAATATAAACATACCATCGACACGAAAAGAAGAAGAAGTTTTGAAGAAAATGACAAACCTGCTATGTAAAACCCGCAAACTCCTCGTGGACATGCAGTTGACGCTCCAGTCCGTGTTCCCATGGTCGTTGCAGATGGTGATGGAGAACCTTCCGTAGTTCGCCCGTATTAGATGTATGACAGAACCCTCGCTGCAGCCGATCTTCAACGTTTTGCCTTCACACGCGTACGCCGTTTCATATCTAGGCTCTGGAATGAAAAAAAAAAGAATTTAATGTGGTACTGCCATGAAGTCGGACCAAAGTTAGACAGGTATAAAATATATGAAGTTGCGTTTCCGATTTGTTTTCAATTATTTATTTTTTTTAATGAAGTAAAGTTGCAATTTATGTTTGGGCAACATTATTTGACTTTTAATTGTTGCCATATATATCTAGATTGATGCCATGTAGCGGCATGCCAAAGTTAGATCGGTAAAGAATATATGAAGTTGCCTTTCCGATATTTAAAAATATTTTTTAATGTTTTTTTTATAAATTAAAGGTGCCTTTTTTATTTGGGCAACATTATTTGACGATTAAATGGTGCCATACATACATATGTATACCTAGAGTGTGGCTTTACACAATTTTTCATCCTCCCATACAAAATTCGATTGGCCGAGCGTTAATTTGTATGAGAAGTAAAATTTTTGTTTTCGTTTTTCGATATTTGTTTTTGAGGGAAGTAGTTCAGTATCATGGACAAAAATTACTTTTGGAGCAAGTTCTTTTTACCCACCAGACAATTATTTGGCTCGTGGTTAAAAATTTACCCTGTATGTATCCACACTATAAAAAATTGAGATGCATCGTTATGTGGGTTGTTCATATAAACTTTCCACTAGAATACCAAACATCCAAAGTGTAACTATATTTATTTATTCTTATGCAAGGTGTGATGTGGACTTCGCTTAATTCAATAAAAGTTACAAAGGCTCGAGAAAGCAAGCTTTAAAATTACTTAAGCGTTGTAATGAGATATTAATGGTTGATATTCACTAATAATGAATTACTTTCTGGCCGTTTTACTTCCAAAACTTGACCAAAAAGGTATGTAAGTAAAATATTGACGAGTAAACAAGAAATTCTTAGTTAAAGCAATTATTCTCGAAATCCAGCAAACATAAAACCGCTCCCAAAACAATCACTCGTTCAACGATTCATTACGCCCATTCAAAATCTTAGAACACCGGAAAATGGGCACAGGCGTCCAGAAGTAAATCCAATTAGAAGCCGCCAATATTGTTGATCTGTTCAGAAAGCATAAACGTTCAAAAACAAACACCCGAATGGAAGACAAAACGAAAACTGTCGACTCAACGTTCCATAATCAATTTCTGAACGTTTCATCGCGCGCTCAAATTCAAAATGATTGCGGCGCGGCACCCTGCATATTGGCGCGTTGTTTCATGCTTTGAAATTCGAATCGGAGAGAAAGCGCAATGGACGCGCGAAACACGGAGATTTCCCTGATATAATGGTTAGAATAACTGGGTAAAAGGTGTGCATATTCTAAGGATCGGGTATAATAAATCTGAGCGAATTAATGACGGTACTGACAGATCGTTTACGCGTTTTCGCCAAGTCATACCGCGGAATGAGCGAGGGTGGCCTATGGAACTAAATCAGATTAAGTATAACAGGATAGGCAAGGCATAGACGTTAATTTCAGATAGGTAAACGAGTTTCATTGAGTTGATCAAATTACTCTATTGATATTTGCTTTTGGTAGTGTAGTTTCGTTTGCCTTGTACAAAATGTTGCTTATTCTAACGCGAATTACAACAAAAATTTTATGAGTGTTTAGATACATAAGCCTTAACATTACTTTATGTACTCGCGGGTCAAAAAGTGGCGTTTTGCGGTTGCACGCATGTACGGTCAGTAATAAAGAAGTCTTTGAAAACATATTTAGCACTCTATAGTAACATCCTATCTTTTCTTAATTTATTTATTTACCAATTCATGTACCTACAGAGAAAATGTATACTTAGGAGAATACATAAAATAAAAGTTGTACAAAGGCACTTCTTGTCTCAAAAGAGATATCTTCCAGTAAGCCTGTAGGAGGAGATGAGTATGTAAAAAAAGAATTATTTTAAAAGGAAACCGAGATAGCATTGAAAATTTTGTCTTGACCACCTTTACATGAATCGTTTGTCTAAAGTAATAAGAATGAAATTGGCTTGCAATGGATGTCTAGGTATCTAAACAAAGAGGTGAGGACTTCTGACGCGAGCTAAATTTAACCGTAACGCAAACCACATTGAGTACCTATATCTTTGAATTTGTTTTCCATGTAAGACTTCTGTACGTGAGTACTAGTACTTATTCTGTGATGGGGCTTAAAATCAGATTTCCTTCAAAATATTTGCCTGACCATCGAAAACAAACGATAAAAACTAACCTATATTCTGTACCTATCCTCAATAAAACGCGAACGCCTGCAATAACTAACCCTCGAACGGAAGACCAACAATTTATTAGCAGACGCAATAACCAATGAAAATGTGGCTATTAATCAAAACAGTGGCACTATTACATCGCCTTTGACATTCGTATTACTTGATTGGAATTACAGGACTCATAATGATTTTATGTGATTAGTAATATCCAATATATCTATACTTATAATCTACTATTAGCTGTTGTCCGCTTGGTCAAAAGGTATTTCTTTATCCCACGGGAAACTCACATCTGGTGTGTGTTTTGTGTTATGAATTATTTTTGCTTGTCATATATTGATGATAATTGTAACTAATAATTTAAGTTATTATTACAAATAAATAAAACTAAATGACGACCTCTGTGGCCTAGTGGTCACCATGACAGGCCACTCCGAAGGTCTCGGACGGGTTCAGTTCCCCGGTTAGGTTAAGGAGATACCTGAATTTTTCGGGGTCGAGTGCTTTTCTACGCACAATTGCGAAAAACGGCCACTTTTGGCGTATGCGCGTAGAAAAGCTTCACGTTCTCACTTAGAACTGTAAACAGTAGTTCATAAAATAGTTTGAAGGGTTGTCTAGTGCCTGGTCAAGACAAAATTTTAAATAATGTCTCCGTTCCCTATCAAATGATTTATTTCAAATGGTGGCAGCACTGGACCCCGGAAAATGCAGGTATCCCCTTAAGATGGATAATGATCTTTATCAGATTGACCTGGGTCTTGGATGTTTATCTATATATGGTTGAGATAGTATCCCATAACACATGTCTGGAAGTAACTTTGGGGCTAGCTCAGTCTGTGTAATTTGTCCGAAGATATTTATTTATTAAATAAAACTTTCCGATATAAAAAGTATGTATTAATCTGGGTTTTATAAAATATCATGAAAAAATATCACTCCAATCTGCTTAGCAGTTTTTAAAATGTTAATCCAAACATAGCTTTGAGCGTTAAGTTCGTTTTCTGTACAATTTGTAGGTATTTGATGTATATTAAAGTAACTAATAAAATACATGCATAAGCTTTCGTTTAATATTAGTGTGATTCCAATAATTAAAGTAAAGTTGAATACGGACTAAATAACATATTGCGGATGCCTGCCAATAAAAACAAAAAAGTGAATAAAATAGTGACGCGGCGCACATCAAATTTATTTTAATAGTTATCGATATGGATATTTCCTAGTAACAGCGCTCTAAAATGCCTCAAATTGCTATAATTTCCGAAGCATTTTATAATATTCCTCTGGAATTCAATTACGCGTCGGAACCTGTAATTACTGTCGTCCTTAGTAATTGATTGTTTTTAGTTCATTTATAAGATGTCTGTTTGAGTGATTACTCGAATTTGAATAACAAAAATATGCTTTTACATTAAACAATTTGCATATTTTTAATTAATGTAAACTACCACACCAGTTACTAAATAAATATCAAATCAGTTTTATTTCTTTCGCAAGAAATAGGTATGTTTTATTTTAGAATTTTTTCTAGAAAATATATTTTAATCATTTTTTTAATTTTTTTACTATATCTCCAGCTTTAATTACTAACTCAAATAAAAACATTAGTTTCACTATAGGTAGGTCTACTTACTCTTACACTATCCTTAGTGTATTAAGTATTTACCTATAACCAAACAGTTGAGTAATAAATAATGAATTATTGAATAGTAAATAACAATTTAGTAACTTAAAAGCCGAAATCGATGCATCCAAGGTTGACAAGAAAAGGATATAACAATTTTACAAAGTTATCGATAAATTAACTTGTTTACGATCGTAGTTGAAACTTAGATATCTACCTGGAAGTTAGGGAAGTCAATACTGAGTTATCAATATTCTATAACGTTAGGTTAACTTCTGTATCAGAAGCCTATGGACTCATTAAAACTTGTTGAAGAATACCAATTCAGGCTTTTTACTGTGTTTATGTGTGATAATAGAGTGTGTACACATGTGTAATGTGTTTATTACTTCCCGATATTCTATATATATAATAAACGATAAATTGCTCTGCGTCATTTGTTTTGGTTACTAAAGATTTTTAAAAATAATAAAATAATGCTATTCAATAAGCAGTTAAAAGTTTAAGCACCTATATTAGTTATTGTTTTCTATCGTAATTTAAATATTTTATACTATAATGCCACACCACATTCTCTCTTATTCAAAGAAAATACAATTCCAATTTTATGCCAACAACATAGATTAATAAAAACCATTACTTCCTAATAACAAAAAAATAATCGATAAGACAATCTCGGCACTATCGACACGCCATCATCCATTTTGCAAGAATCGAATATCCAGAAACTATTTTAAATTGCTGTAAAAAAAGAAAAATGCTAGTCACTCCCTACAAGGGTGTAAGGGCTGAGGGCTCATAATAAAAAATGATTTATACGAGATGCCCAGTCCTCAAGTACTTATAACGTAGGGCGAAAACAATTTACAAGATATTTTAAGGGGGTACGGTAATTATTTTTTCAAAGGAATGTGTTAAGAGTTAGGACGTGGCGTTATTAATGGCTTCAATTTTGATGATACACATTGTTAGGTGAAACAATGAGAGGAGGTATTATAGGAGGTATTATAGGAGGTTATACAAGTACAAAGGATTCATAAGATACATAGATGTATACTTTAACTGACTTAAATGGTGGTCAGGGAGAAAAAAAAGCGGAGAATGTACCAGATGCTTCTCCTGCAACTCGTAGTTTACAGAAGTCAATTATAGTACTGGACACTTAATATGCGTACTGTATTTAACTAATAAAAGACAGAACATTTTCTTAAAAAAAAAAAACAAAAAACATAAAACGCTCCTAAAACAACACCATTGAATTTCAAATCTGAAAATAGAATACTTAAGCCGTGAGATGGCCAGCATTAAATTTTATTTGGCCTCACACGAATATAATACAACTGACACAAATTTTGGCTATATTCTTGCGCATGCCATTTCCTTCCATAATTCAAAAGTTGAAAGGGTCCATAATTGCATCTCATTATTAGGGTACGTCACACAAATATCACACGCACACATACAAATGAACACAATTCCTTTTTCAAACGCCATAATTACCTCGTGCGATTCCCTAAATGTGAAACAAACTTAGCTTTGCCGTCAAAATATTTCTAAAACATAAGAAATAAGGGTGGAATTCTATTGTATTAACAGAAATATGAAGAATGTCAGTATTATAGAACCTCGTTAGCCATACATGCGGTTGTCATTTGATATCCCGCTGCCGAATGGCGAAAGTCTTTGCATTTCGTTAAATTTAAGTGAAAATAAACATTATTATATACAGCGTACAGCGCATTTTCGCTTGCGTGAATTTTATCACCGCCACAGATGTAACAATATTGGTTTCCTGACGAATTTAATTTTGTCTCGTTAATCGACAGTAGTGGTCGAATGGATTATGTTGAATTTTACGGGGGTTGTATTAATGTTGATGGGGATTTGCGATTTAGGGTGATATGATTTCGTTGGTGGCCAAAATCGTCATCAGCATATTTTTTTTTTGCATTTAGTACCTGGAGATGAAAAGAAAAATAATGTATTTGCATTATAGGTACCGAATAAAGTAGATTCCTCATCAAAATACTCGTTTTAAAATAATCATCATTAATTTTAATCATCCGGTGCCGACATTAAGGCGAAGTGGTAGCTAAAGTGGCGCCCTC
This sequence comes from Acrobasis suavella, assembly GCA_943193695.1. NCBI lineage: Eukaryota > Metazoa > Arthropoda > Insecta > Lepidoptera > Pyralidae > Acrobasis > Acrobasis suavella. Next base: position 8,401,423 of record OW971952.1, on the reverse strand, counting down.
ATTTAGAATAAATTGTTTAAAATTAAATATGGTGATAATTAAAAATTTGATTTGTATTAATGTCTAGAAAGACCTTTAAATTATTTTATGAGTAACCTTTGAAATTATTACAAGAAATAATTTCAAAGGTTACTCATAAAATAGTTTAAAGTGGCCACTTTTGGCGAAAAACAGTTTCAAAACTAGTCGGACTACCAATATTACTTTCAAAGGTTATTCATAAAATAGTTTAAAGGTCTTTCTAGACATTTATACAAATCAAATTTTTAATTATCGCCATATTTAGTTTTAAACAATTTATTTCAAATGAGGGCGCCACCTTAGCTACCACTTCGTCTTAAATTAAATTCAGCTATGTACAGTACAGTGGGCCACATAGAAAAGTATACTACCTCTATAATTTCGGTTCTACGTAACTGTTATATTGGTGGTATACTTTTCTATGTGGCCCACTGTACATCGTACATAAAAAAATCAGTACCAACTATCAAATATTTTCCTTACTATGTAGTTCCTTTACTAGAATGTTGTAATCTATAAAGTAGTTCATATTATGTAATCCGTAAAGGGAAATTCAATGTGAGATGGATAAAAAAGGGTGTTACCTGATACTGAAATGGAGTGCTGCGGCGTCTTTAATGCCATGAAGCGTCAAGTGGATACTGCCATAAAATACACCGTAAAACGGCATTTCAATTTGTCACCTCCATAACTTCGCCATCACCCTAACCAGAGGCGAAGGGATGCCTCCGTGCTATGATTTCTAAAGATTTAAATATTTTTCTATTTCGATGATTCAAAGATTCAAATGTTTATTCAGTAATTAGACCTTTACAGGCACTTTTACACGTCTATACGGTGATAAGTTATATGCAACTTACTCACTTACCTATTACTTTTATCACATGAATTCCTACATAACTTTCAGACATTGATTAAACTTTGAAAAACACGTTATTTTAATACTACGTTGATATCAAGGCAAGTAAACAATTTAATAATTTTGATAGTTAAATATTTTATTTTTATAGCATCGTCCAATCTACTTTTTTCATTCTCAAAAGATACTAGATATTGATAGATTTATTTAAAAAAATATATACAGGAAAGAGAAGAATCAAACTAATATTTTAGAAATCATTAAATAGGGATGTGGGGTACACATATTGGCTGCATGTAAGCTATGGGAAGTCTACTTATTTTTAAATCTATAAAAAAGTATCGTACTCCTATTTCAAATCAAAGTAAAGGAGTTAATTTAAAAACAAACCGCACGTTCCAACTTTAAATTACAGGATTATCCTTTTTCGGATGCGTTTCGAAATGAAAATATTTAAAACTAAGTCAAATTAAAAGTGCAAAAGTAACTCAAAATAACCGTTGGCAATTTCGGCCGGCAAATAGGGTCCGTTGATTTAATTACTTGAATTTGCATATTTTCCTCGCGGAAACCGGGTAACAGCCAACGCCGGTCCAGCCTTTGATTCGGTAATGACAATTTTTACTTACAAAATGTTCGGCATTGTTTAAAGTGAATAAAACAATTGATTATTCCCCTTTATGGGCTTCATTTCATTTTTGCGGGTCATTTCATTAGGATCGGGAAATTTAAGTTAACTGCGTTTAAAGTTTAAACGGTTGAAAATACCAAAGGGCGATTTCCGAAATGAAAGAATCAGTTCTACATCTCTTAATTATTGTTATTTTTTATTTTGGAGACGCACTGAATTTTTTTATTGTGAAGTATCCCCTCCCTTGTTATGTATATAACTTAAATAGTCTTTTGGAGTTTTTCACCTAAGCTTTGTTTTCACCGTTCGAAACATAGACGCTAAGTACAATATTGTAATTCTATAATAGCTATATAGCTGTGTCATAGCTATTAGATTAAGGATAGTGACAAAAATATCGACTAGGTTCACTTTTTACTTAGGTATTCTGTTTAGAACGTGCTACACATAAACAACAGACATTTCTCAAGCACTAAGTTTCGACAACCGCTGATTTAAGTCGACAACAAATCGATACAAAGATTTGTCGCTTGTTTACTCCAACACTAGAAAATACTGGCTGCTTCTAAAAAAGAAAACTTATACACGAACACGATTCCTAGCATAGCAATAGAGGTCGGTCAATCACACTCATTCGAAATTTAAAAGATTTGTAGCTTGTTTTTATGGACTAGAAAATACTGGCTGGTTCTTAAAAAGAAAGATATCGGAATCGCAATCTATGCACGATATCTCAATCTGCTCATTCGAAATTTAAAAGATTTAGAGACACTAAAATTGCCAGTGTTCGAGCCCGCTGAGCCGATTCGACGTCAAATCGATTGCAAACGGAGACCCGACTCGAAAGGTTTACTGCTTGTTTTACGATTTTCGGAATCGTCTCGATTTGTTCACGATATAAGCGAATAGGGACGTAACTTGTGGTTCGCGGGTAAAAATAAAACGATTTGATGCGGAAACAGCTATTTAATCGGATTTACGACGTGTTAACCTCATTTGTCTAGTAGCGTGGGTAAGATTAAACTGTCCAAGAGCATTCCAGTGATTCGAATACGGGATTGCCGGTTTCTTTCCTGCATTTTTTTAAATTAAAAACCGTATAAACACCGTTACAATGTCATCATAAATGTTATTTAATATAGTAACGCGGAGTTAGTATTCCATAACACAAGTCTCGAACTTACTTTAGGGCTAGCTCAATCAGTGTAATTTGTCCATATTTATTTATTTATATTACAAATTGACCAAGTCGCTATATAAGTATAAGGTATTTAATTAAATGCAAGGGCTTTTAATTCAATCTGATTGATTGTAATATTTCGATTTAAGTTTATTTGGAAAAGTAAAATTGACTGAACTGGCCCTTAAACTATTAGAAATTCTTTAATTGGACTTATAATTCACAAACTGTTAGTGTTTGCTAATTAAAAGTCCAATTTTTTCCATTTAAATTTTTGAAATAGTTGGCCTTTTTGTAGTGAAACACACAAAGAAGAAATACAACAAAAATATCCGAAATGCCACGTTCTTTATTAAAAATAATATTTTTAAAAACGACAAGGCCTCATCGAGATTAAAATAAAGTTGTTAAAATCTGCATGTCTCTTGAAACGGAATGCGAAATGATTACATTAATAACAATTATCGATAAATTCTCTTTGTTCCGAATAAATCGGATATTATACCGATATTCTCGTATTATTACATTTCCATTTTTGGTGAATGATATTATAGCTGTTTTATATAAAGGAAACTGGAAAGTAGAGTATTTTCTTTGACATTTTATCTGCGATGAGTTAGACATGTAAGAAAAGAAAAAAAAACTTAGAATTTACCATCAGCTTCTCGTCCCGCGCAGATCGTAAAGGCCGATTGAAGGAATGGACGAATATCTGAATCATGTTAATAGGCGATGCGGCTAGATATCCATTACTATTTTGATTCCGTTTTTTTCAAATTTAACGCCTCACTATCACGATAAACGTGCTTACCCCGTAATGGACAAAGACGTGACAAGTATAAATTGTTTATTACATATTGATAACATTTTGTTACAGGTCAATATTTTAAAACTTACAATTATACATCACATAAGATTAGGTATAAACACACATGTCATATTTAATATTTCATATGTTTTATGTAAGTTTGTGCAGGCTTCGCTTCTTGTGGGATCCTTATCCTTCCCCGGGTCTCAAACTATATCAATATAAAATTTCATCTAAATAGGTTCAGTAGTTGAAGCGTGAAGAGGTATACAGACTGACAGAGTTACTTTCTTGAATATTAACATATTTATACAAATAAAAATTATTATCACACTAAAATTATAAAGGCGAAAGTTTGTGAGTGTGTGTATGTTTGTAACGTCTTCACGCGCAAACGGCTGGACCAATTTTGTTAAAATTTGGTATGCAGGTAGCTGACACTCTGGATTAACACATAGGCTACTTTTTCCGCGGGGAACACCGCAGGGCGTAGCTAGTAAAGAATAAAAGAGAAAAAGACATCTAAGTCGTTTTTAGGGGATAAGTGCCCAACTTTAGCCATAGTTTTTCATTGTCATACAAGATTATTACGTTCGGATGGACAAGGGCCTAATTGAGACATCTACCCTATTTCAATAACTTTGTATATGAATAATGGGTAAATAGAAATATATGTCTTGTTCCGTGATCCATAGGGGATGGAATGCCTTGGAGGAAGTAGTTTATGTGTCTTACGAGATTTGGCGTAAATCGTTCGCATGCAACAAGGGTGTTACGGTACTATCGGAAAGAAAAATGGCGAGATTTTTTACGCGACTGCAACAGGAGAGTTATGTTTTTTGTTACAAAATAATGTTTTTGGCATTTTGTTGTACACTGCGCCGTGTTGTCGACTACACTGCGCCGTTAAATAAGGCAAAACGCTTTAGATATTTCTTGACCTGCTTTTTGGATTTGCCCTGAGACCTGGATAAGTCGAGTTTTATTTACATATTTTAGAATTAAAAAGTTAAAGTTAAATAAAATCCACCAATAAATTATGTAAATAGATTTAAACAACGTTAAATCATACAAAAAATTCAGAACATTTACATATATCTTTAAGTTTAAGTAAATATGTATGTTTGTTTGTTTATAAAACATAAAAAAACAGTCAGATCAATTTATTTCTTTTAGAACTGAAAAAAAAACAAGTGATTAAAGAATTATTCGTATTTAGTTTTGCAAAGAAGATTTTAAATTTTAATTAAGAGAGATTAGTAATTACTAAGACTTGGCCAAAAAGCCACCTGTAGGACGCGGCTCCAACAAGACTGCTAAGTACTAAATTCAGTAGATTTTCTTACAAATTAGAGGCATTTAACTTGAAATTAATTCTAATATACTCAGGCATTAGATAAAACGGATAGGCCAATAAATTTCAGACTTGTTTAAATAATAAAAGACAAATCTACGACATAAATGTTAATTAAATTTAAATTAAACTTTATCTTGATTTATGTCAACAATTAAAACACGAATTGTAGTTGTAAAGTAAGGTATGCACGAGATAAATGCAAGCACAGTCGAATACAAGAACAGTCTCGTAAAATATACATTAAAAAAACAATATTAAGTCATATAAGACACAAGATATCAAAGTGACCAACATAAAATTCCCTGTGGGGTATTATTTATTGCATTCGGTATATTAATTTATAATTATTATATGTATAAATTGCCTCGCTATGTAAATTTATCGCTTTGTTTTTTATTCATATATTTATAAATTCAATGACAATAAATCGTATGAATAGACTTTGGAACTTTTTATTCGCGGCCCAAAGCAATTTATCGTTACGAATATCGGTTTGAATGCATATATTTTTACGCTACATATTTTAGTAGATTTCTCATAGCTAGTTCTTTCTTTGCCAAAATATTGTATGAGAAATATAGAACCTATACGGTTTTATATTTCTCATACCTATATAGTTTTTGAAATACCGTTTTTTAAAGAGATTAGACAAAACTATTTTTAGTTTAAAACTAGTTTATTTTGCAAGTTTTGTTTTTATAGACAGTAGTTTGACCAATCTTGCAACATCATCATCATCATCTCAGCCGCATAACGTCCACTGCTGGACATAGGCCTCTCCTAAGAATTTCCAAAATGACTGATCTACAGAGGCCTGCATCCAGCGCCTCCCAGTGAAATTAAAATAACAAACAAATAACAAAAAAAAAAAATTTGACATTCCCATACAAATTGTCCGGGCTGCTGCACACTTTTAAATGGAAATGGCGAAATTTTTTTTGTTTTTTGGCTGTTATTTTAGTTACATTATACTATAGTGATCTAGTACAGCAAGTAGTTTGATTTATTACGGGCATGTCCCTTCCAAGTTGTATAACAATAAGTAGGTATTTATTTTTATTAATAAATTTCAAATCTAACCAAACGAAAAATTATAAATTGGAACAACATGAGTGGAAAATATATACTTAAAATTATTCTTTCTACATCTCCCAATTTCCGGCAGCACAATCTTTTTCGCGCGGCTGTACTTGGATCCTGAGGGTCCTGAGGGGATTTTTTAACAGTTTCCGTGCTATATGCACCCCTGGTCACGTTTCGTATGGAGTAGCCGCCTGCATAAGCGGTTTCATTTTTCTTCCTATAGTGTGGAGAGGGTTTATGGCTCAAATAAAAACTTGTTGGGATAAAATTGTTGTTTTAGAGCGGGATTGTAGTTTGGCTTATACTCGAAGAACTAAGGACGGTACACTTGCCGTCTTTGGTCTGAAAGCGTGAAGATGCGCTTTCCAAGGTAGACCTAATTCATTCGCTCTTGCATCGTTACTGCTGGCTGGGCGGACTCAGAACAGAACAGAGTGGAATTTTAGTTTGGCCTTAAAATTAGAGTATGTGCTACTCTAAAAAATCATTAGGAATTACATGGCGCTTAGGCAGCACACATGAAGAGTAAACTTACTTATTTCAAAACATAGTTCTTATTTTTGGTGATTTTTAATGGTTTGATAGTTTGATCGTTCCGGGAATCAATATGTCGGCCCACAGTACAGCTCTTGGTGATTTTTGTTTTTCCAGTGTGAATGGCCAAATTTTCCAAAAGATACGAATACTTTGACGCGAATATTGGTTCTATAAGTACAGAAATATTATCAGGTTTACATATTATAGCCTATATATAAAAAAATGTGACAACAAGGAATATAGACAAAAAAATAGTGGACACTTTTAGAAAGTCCCTTTCCACACTATTCAATTCCAAAAACTGCACACAATTTAGCTCTTCGCGCGTGAAGAGGGAGGCGCGAGGGTGTCAAATAAGATTTTTTCCTCAATCGAGGGCTGAGGGCCAAGGGCTTCGTGGAACTTGGATAAACTCTTGATTAGAGGAAGCGATACGTCAAAACATCTATTATTGTAACGGTTTCTTAGTATTGTTTTAGTCGAAATGTTAGAGGTCAAAGGATTAATAACAATTTAAAACAAGATACATACTAAAACCGAATAATACCGGAAAAAAATATGTCAAATATTTTTTCCGGTCGCTTTGGAAACAGCTGGCCCATGGTGTCCTGAAGCTAAAGCTTCATTAGTGAGATTGGGCGCCGTTTACGGGACCGCGGATATGACCACCGTTCGGGATGGTACCTGGTCCAAAGGATATCCATTGCTATTCAGAGAGTCAACGCAGCTAGCGTAATGTGTACCTTTGAACCGGAGACAATCCGGGATTCTTATATTTTTAGATACATGCATATAAAAATGTCAGGAAACATTATTAAGATATATTCTGTGGTGACTTCTAAAGAGAGACAACACTGATATAAAGACAAGTCCCTAAATTTAAAGTAATAAGGTTAATTTTAAAGTATTAAGGTTTCAGACTTAAAATAATGCCATTAAAAGGGAGAAAAAAAAAGATGTTACATTACAATTTTACAATAAAGTTTTGTTGCGTTGTATACGTACGTAGGTACTTACATAAAAGGTACGATATGAAAAAGGCTGCTTAGCTATTCTGATCTGAGAGCAATGAAAGAAACAATGTGAAATGAAAGAGCTGCTTCATTTTCCGCGAGTGCCGTAGAAATCCATCCAAGGAATGGGCGTAACTTGAGGATCCATGTCTCTATTTCAAACTCCCATTTATTTACTTTCTTTTAGTCTATTTTATTACAAAAATTGTAAACAGCGGATTTAAAGCCGTTTGTTTTCTCTACCAGAGACTACTCTTCTACTGACAGGTGGCGCGGAAACAAGACTTGAGAACAAAGTAGGCGCAAAATCAACTCATCTAAATATATATAACTCAAAGGTGACTGACTGACTGACATAGTGATCTATCAACGCACAGCCCAAACCACTGGACGGATCGGGCTGAAATTTGGCATGCAGGTAGATGTTGTGACGTAGGCATCCGCTAAGAAAGGATTTTGATCAATTCTACCTCCGAGGAGATAAAATAGGGGATGAAAGTTTGTATGAAACTTTGTCAATTTTAAACCCATCGGGCTGAGACTTTGCATGCATAAAGCTACTATGACGTAGGCATCCCCTAAGAAAGGATTTTGATAAATTCCAACCCTACGCGAGCGAAGCCGCGGGCAAAAGCTAGTTATGCCTATATAATTCCCAATATTTCTTGCTAGAAACACATACACTCAAAAATGCAGATTTTGTATCAGCATACAAAATGTTTATTTACTTATCTAGTCATGTCGTTTATTTTGAACTTTTTCACTTTCAATTGAAAACCCAAAGCCGTAAAATGATATCATCCGTCTTCCTCTAAACTCAAATCCGGCACTATTTTACCACATAATAAATAACCAGCCTTCTCACTGGCTTATTTTTTAAGTGCGAGGTTTGTGGGAGCCCCTAGAGCAATAAATAAACTCAGTACATTGTGTACAAGAATTCAGGCTAGGGAAAGGATATAGCATACAATATAGTAAGAGTAGAACGAGTACTGATGTAAAAGAAAACTGTCGTTATAGTGACGTCGTAAAAGTATGCAGTAAAGATCTTTTATGAGTGTTTCTTTTTTTTACTTTTCAAGAATCTTATATATCACTGACATTATCAAAATGCATGCAAAATCAATTAACTTGTGTTAAACTCAAAGACAAATACGACTAATATTGAAGATCGACAACCGTCACCACTAGTCTTTTGTAAGATGTACCATAACTATTCAGAAAAAATAAGATATAGTTTTCAAATTCAATTATAGTTTTGTAACTTTGCATACCTTCATAGTAAATACAAGTAAATTGGTATATCTCTATACTTATAATTCTTGATAAATCATCCTGTTAGATAAATTTTATGATGAACTAACTGATAAATTCCTTAAAGGCCAACATAGGATACTCGCTTAGTTCGCTATAAACATGACAAATAGAAATAGTCGAGTTATAATTTTGTTCATTTTATATTTTGGGATTTAGGGAAGGAAATAGGGTGCTACCCTTGCATCAGGTGCAAAGAGGTTTTTTGTCGGCAAAATTTAGTAAACTAGTGATGTACCCGTTACCTCCGGACGTAAGGATATCGACGGATTTCCGTAAGTGACGTCGACTGTGACAAAAAGTGTTTGTATACAGGGTGCCTCACGCAATCGACACACAAAGGGGTGCTTAAGTTGAATATAGCTGATTTTGCTGACAAGAACTTTATGTAAATGTAAGCGCTCTTACAGACAAGTGAAAGTACACGACACCTGTCGGCGACGGTCGCCGATGGTACTTACGGTCGCTCGTTTGCAACGCCCTAAGATTTTTTCGATTTACTTCATATTTTCAAGTGCTTTGACTAGAAAAATATAACTGATTGTATTATTATATCTGCCCTAAACGCACAATAATTAAACATTCCTCTCAATTACTGGCCGGTTGACTGGAAGAGATCCCTATACGGGATAAGTCCGCCGTTGTATGTTTACTTGTCCGATTTGTACCTGTGTTCTTTCTTAAGTACAATAAAGCTTTATAAACAAACATTATAATATAAAAGGCAATTGCCATCCCAATGTAGGGCAAAGGCCTCTTTCTCTCTATTCCATGTCTGTCGGTCTCAAGCTTTTGTCTTTCAGTCGCGAAATAGTATTTGTTTCTAATTGTATAGGAATTATAAATTAGAAGCAAGGAAATTGAAACAACGACATCGAGCCCAAAAAAAAGAATCATAAACCTCTTTAGTTTAGTCTAATAAATGATTCCTTGTCTAATAAATATACATTACAGAAATAGATTTCTCGAGTATCACATACATCGCAAAATATAGTTGTTGGATGGATGTTGTTGTTGTATGTTGTTTGAGGGGTATTTTTAGCTGTGTGGGTGTTTTATCTGCGACAACTCTTCATATATGTACGTGTGTATGTTTTCTGTATAATGTTTCAATATTTTATCTATGAAAACAATTGGGAATTTTCCTGGATCAATAATAAATTATTTTGTACGGATAAGAAAATAAAACGTCGCAAAATAATGTCACTTGTCTTTGAACATATCCATTTTAACGTAATTTTAGATTTATTATTGCAGAAAAACCGATAACAAGAGCGCGATTTGACAACAAGAAACTATGACGTCACCTGCCTGTATTTCATACATATCCCATACAAAATGTTTGTTTTGAGGTTTACAAAAAAAGTATCTGATTTGAATTGTTGGAAAATTGCGAATTTTACGACCGACCGCCTGCCTGACGACCTGCTTTATCATCATTTCAGCCGCATAACGTCCACAGCTGGACATAGGCCTCTCCCAAGGATTTCCAGAATGACCGATCAAGAGCAGCCTGCATCCAGCGCTTTCCAGCGACATTGGCCAGATCGTCTGGCCACCTTGTGGGTCCTACGCTTCGCTTGCCAGTACACGGTCGCTGCCTGCCTTATAAATGCAGTTAATAAGCACGAAATTTAAAAATCATTTTAGTTATTTAGTAATGCAACTGATGTAAATTTGCACTGAATGAAATATTTTCTTTTCTTTCTTTCTCACTTTCTAAGTCTTTTGGTCCCTTCTTACAATATCCACAGAAATAGATGGAGTGCACAAATGAAATATTTACTATATATGTTAATGGAGTAATCATATTATAGGCTAAAAACATTCTTGACTGGAAGCAACGGCGACAATTTATTATTAATTCCTGGTATTCCAACAATATAGTACCTATTCGTACTTATTTAGCACATTGAACGACACCAAGAATCCCACTGAATTTAATTGCACTAGTGTTGGGACACGGAATGCAGCTTATTCAAATATATCTCTAGTACCGGAATATATTTCATATATTTTAGTTAGGAATTCCCGAAATGACATTAAAGAGCTATCCGAGTTTCAGTTGAGGTGAAATTGGTGCTGTATTATATTCCTGCAGTGTTTTGGCAGGAATACACGTTTGTAATAACTAAGTGGGTAGCCAGAAAGTTTGTTTTAACTTCTGTTATGGGATACTAACCCAACAATGCCATGTTTTATGATAAATACATAGGTTATCACCGAAAACCCGGGACGCTGGGGATCGAAGCCAGAACCTCCGAGTGGCGTGGTTAACAATACGCCACTCGTCAATAACTGTAATTTTGATGGCGTGTGACTATTAAGAAATAATTTATTTTAATAAGGTTTAATTTCTGAGAAAACCTTCCCGGGGCAATGCTCTGCATGTTAGTGCAACTCGCATCAAAATCGGCCCAGTAGTTTCAGATTATTGAGTACAGACAGACGTATACATTTACGTGAGAACACATTAACAAAACATCTATTTCGTAAAAAACATAAATTACGAGCTGTTTTATATATAATTATCATCATCATCATTTCAGCTTCTTATTTGTCCGTCTTCGGACGTAGGCCTCCTCCATAAACCTCCATGACTCCCTGTGTCTAGCATCTGCATCCAGTTGTGACCGACGTATCGTCTAATGATGTCAACCCATCTTTCTGGTGGACGACCTCTACTTCTTGTACCTCTCCCTCTTTCTCGGGGTCTACATTCTATGGCTCTTCTGGTCCATCGCTTGTGCTGATACGCAACATACCTAGTCTACCACTTGTGAACAAATCACCAGCTTTCACTAACCCATTGCTGGGCATAAGCCTCCCTGTCAATAATTCCGCATCCAATGAAGAAATGTCTTCTCTGAAATTTCTACTCTCACTCAAGTAGAGCCGGAACTATAAATCGAACTGGTCGTGGTTTTTAATCGACTTAAAAAAGAAGGAGGTTATCAATTCAGCGTAACCTTTTTTTTATATGTATGCTCATCGATCCAGTCCAATTTGGAAAATTCCTTTTTTGTTTGAAAGGGAATACTTGTGAGGTGGTTACATTAAAAGTTCATCAAAATCGGTAGTGTAGTTTGGTGTCGAGGTCGGTTTATAGTTTTGAAAAAATTTACTATTGGCCGTCGTCGGTAAAACCCTCCTACCTATGTCCGTGGATATCCCTACAGAAACACTATCCGACAGTCAAATAACAATAGTGTTGCGTCGGCATCCGACGAAGCCAAACATGACCGCAAGTGTCAGGTATCATATTCCTCGCTACCTCACACTTTTCGCAAGAGTATACATTGCAGATGGGTGTTTGGTTTGGACGTTGTGGTAGAGAGTAAACGAGTACCAGTTTTTTTTGTTTGCGATAAACTTTTCTTAACTTTTTTTTTCTTCATTTTTATCACATACTTTAGTAAAGTAAGTATGTTTATTAACAAGCTATGTAAGCAGTGGCGGATTTACCAATAACCTGAGTTGGCTAAAGCCTAGGGCGGCACAATTTGGGGGCGGCAAACTTTAGGCCAGTTGCACCCGCTCCTCTTCTTGCATCACGGCAATGAAGGAGGTAGTAGGGTGCTTTTATTCTGATATTTCAGTGACCGCAGCTTAGGGGCGGCAAAATATGAGTAGCCTACTGGCAGCAAACGTGTAAATCCGCCAGTGTATTGTATGTGAGCGCAGAAGGTCTGACTGGCAAATGTCTAATATGTAAAATGCCCTAGTCTTACACTGAGTTATCCCAATTGGGTACTTTCCTAGGCCAAAAATAAATGATTTAGTACTGTTTTAATAAAATAAAACGTCACAAAATAATGTCACTGCTCATGATCATATCCATTTCCAATGTGATTTTAGATTAATTGGTGCAGGAAAGCTGATATTAGGAGCACTATTTGACTCCAAGAAACTATGACGTCATTAGTCTATATTTCATACAAATCCCAAAGAAAATGTTTGTTTTAAAGCTGATTTAAGTTGTTGCAAAGTAGCGAATTCAAATCATAAACTCATCTCGTCTCATAATAAAACGCAGACTAACGTTTAGACTTGGTTTAAACCATTATTAGGTACCTACTCAAATGAGTCTGAGAGTGACAAAAGGGTAGGTGACATATTGCGGACAAGTCCAATGGTACTATTTTTCAAACGCGGAGTCACTAAACGAACGGTTTTTTCTATGGAAAAAAACATTCGTTTAGTTGACTCCGAAATTTTTTTTATTTACTATTGTTGATACTATGTAAAAAAGTGAAAACTAATAGGCCAGGCATTAGAAGACTTACAATAAAAACAGAAATGGACAGAAAAGAATCTATAAGGATTATTTCGGTCACCAATATGTCTAGTTCGAACATGTATCGAATTCACTGATGCGTCGAGACCACAATTCCGGTCAGTACCCATACTGAGCCTCGGTGTAGCGTTTCGACCACGGAATGTCACATGATACAGTAGATACGTAAAAACCTTTTTTTAAAAACAGGTACAAATGCATAAAATCCTTGCATGATTTATGAAATTGGTGTGCTGACCTTTTTGTTAGCAAAAAGCCCGGATTTTATGAGTGATTGATTTCTATGTTTTATTAATTAGCCTATTTTATGTACTTGTTTTTAAAGTAAAATATTTATTTATTTATAATATATTGGTTCATGTACACTTGAAAATTTACAAATAAATCCTTATAAATGTAGACATAGTACCTACACAGGTGTTACTTATTTCTAAAGAAATTTCTTTCAGCAGAACCGCGAGATATGAATACAGGAAAAATAAAACAAATATAAAAGAAAAATGTCTAGCATTCAGCAATTCACTTCCATAAATCACATTCAACACTAAAAATGCAATTCAAATAACTTGATAAAAACTGGGTTATTTTATAGTGCACGCCCAGCGCGTAATATAGTGGTCACCATTAAAAACCTAAACGAGTTCGTTCACTATAAATAACCTCAAGCTATTATAATTATGGTGAACGAAATTCCTCTTATCACGCTCATATTTCACCAAAGACTCTGGCATTAGGCATGAAATAGAAAACACCGTGGCCTTGTTTGATAAAAAAAACAACCCAATTACTTTTTTTTTTCACCTCGATTAAGCTATCATTACAGTGAAAATACCATTTATAACAGCGGTAGAGAAGAGAATAGCGAGCGCGCGAAAAATAAGGAATTGTGTGAAAAATAAGTGATTTATTTACAAGTTTTTAAAAACCACTTTTGTTATAACAAAAGTGGTTTTTAGAAATCATCACCGGTAATTGTGTGTATATAATCATAGTAAATGTAAGTAAGATATAAAACAAAAATTTTATATTTGTAACAACAAAATTAAACACATAGAAACGCTAAAAAATACTTCATTTACTGAGAATTTTTTACCTACTCGTACCAACAAACTTTCTCATAAAAATGAAGGACAAAACCCTTCTTTTTCAAACCAAGCTTTAAAAAGAACCGATTGTTAAAATGTTAGCTTAAAACAGTTAACTCAGTTACCACAATCCGAAACATCGGTCTGCGTAGCGCTAATTCGAGCGAGTTTTCCGGGACATTCCCTTCGATACGATCCACAATCGAGTTATCGTAGTAAGGGCGGGATCTTGTAAACTTGTAAAGGAACATTACTAATTGAGGACACCACTGATTCTTTTAGTTTAAACTGCTGTTCTATTTTTAATTTCTTTTCTGTTTAAAGTTTTTTTTGCTGTCTGATTTCTCTGTCTATTTTGCAATAATTCTATTTCAAATTATTTGCATCAATTATATTAAATAAGTTAACCTTAAATACATACAAAACCCATGAAATAAGTGAATTAGGTAACTTCTAATAGAATGTCATACTTTATTTTATTAATTTAATTATGTCGTGGTCACTCGTATAATAATAACAATCTTTTATTAATATAAAAATCGTATCATAATTTCAAGAAGCCATAAAACAAAGGCTGTTAAATTTAATAGCGTTCCCTTTTTTGTGTCGTTATTAATATCTCAAATAATAAAAATTATAAACTTGCATGTCCCACGTGCCCACGCGAAATGTAACAACACTATTTTGTTATTGGGACAAGCCATATATATTTGTTATGAGCTGTTTTAAGACAGAAAACTGATGTTTTGTAATTTCAATCATTCATATTCTTTATGCTGTCTTTTTTCTTTAACAAACTTGTCAAATTTGAATTTTAAGCGATGTGAAGAGGCTGGAGAATCATTATTTATTGACTATTGGTGAACAGAATTATTTTTTATGCTTGAAATCTCTATTTGAATGTTATGGTAAAATTTGTGATAACTATTACCAAGTATTTTTTTCGTACAACTTATTTGAACGATAGTTACAAATACCTTATTTGGAATTTTTAAGGTAGGCAATCTGTAAATATAGTCGGACTTATCCCACAACTGCAAACCCATTAACAGTAACTTTCAGTGTTTTTTTTTGTTGGAAAAGATTTCTTATCTCTCTGTGATGAAGTAGACTACGAAAATGTAGGTAATAAGAATGTAACTTAAAATAATAACAAAGTAAAAACAACTCAGCTAAAAAAACATTCGATAACTCATAAAAAACAATATTTAGCCACCTGTACACACGGCGCACACAAATTCCCGGTAGAAGAAAAAAGAAATTTCCTTTGTCACCTCGTCGTACTAATGTGTGAAATAATATTTTCGCCAAATAACAGAGGGCGCCTCCGGCAGCAGAGGGCGTTACGTACGGCTTAGCAATCTAACGTTACCGTAATTTAATCCAGTACACCCTCGGGTAAGAAAGTAAGCAGTCGATAACAACGCAATGCATTTATCATATTTGAGACATAGCGAGGGGAGAAATCAATGAAAAGATAACATATAAACAAAAATCTACGTACGACTATAGTTACTCAGCAGAAACAAATTCACACTTTGCAGTTTTAAAAGACATTTAAAACAAGCTAGGGATCCAGGAATGTATTGTAAAATCCAACACAATGATAGCGAGATTAGCTTGTCGTTTTAAATGGGATCGGAATACGAATCCTGGAAGATATATCCGTCGAGTTGGCACAAAAGAATTGGCGCGATATCGCAGTCCTGCGGCAGCCATCTTGACAGCATTCCCGCCAAAACGTTTGAGAATCGAACAGCGATAGTGACGTGTCAATGTGTCACTTTTAAATCGATGTTCTTCGATTCCAACGAAATTATTCCTTTAAATCTCAATTAATGACGAAATGAGTGAAATGTATTATTAACTTGTAAACATAATTTTATTTGTCATTGGATGATATTATCGATTTTGTGTATAATGATAGACTATTGTCGTAATTATTATCCAAAAATAAACAGACATCTTTATGTTAGCTTTAACCTGTAGTTAGTGGATTAAAAATTCATTCGGCCTTTTGATGCCGCAGCCAAGTTGTTTAATACCAATATTTACCTCATCGCTTTATGAGTACAAGAATATGGGTAATTTACTTTGTAAGGGATATGGAAAAATATTTTGTTGGTTATTAATGTTTCCATGCACAACTTTTTTTAATTTAATTTTACTTTTATTAACGTCAGTTAATAAAAGTATTAAATATTAATAAATATTTTTGTTGTTATAAATGGAATTATGTTTAAAAAGTATAAAACAGAAATGCAAGAACATTAGTTAAATAGATAAAGCCTTTTTGTAAAGGAACAACAGACGAACTAGTTCTAGTACAGAATTTAAGGTAGCAGATGTCATGTATGCTCAACTTCAGGCTGATGTAAGCTTATGTGAGAAAGTATGAGTAAGTTATAGCTATGGTCTGTTGTTTTGATATATTGAATATTAATTCTGCGAAGAAATCAAATGTAACGATTGTTAGGCACATCGGATGGAGGAAAATAAATGTTGGTCATTTTCGAAGTTGAATTGATATGGAACAGGATATCATTCTTAATTAATATTTATGACATAGCAATGTATTCTCAGTCCACATATATAACTTTAATATCAGTAAATTGTAAGGTTGACGTTTTTGGAGAAAATGCTGCAGTACAGTTTGTTACCGATTCTTCTGTACTTGCGCTTTGGAGGCGGCAGTAAACTTAGTTGTAACTAAATGATCTGACGTCAACAACTATCTATTAAGAAATCGAAAGAAAAAGAAATGACAATTATCAAGTGATAAAAATATCCTAAGATAAATAAATGATTTTTGACTTTTTGATAATGAAATTCATATGAAATATTAACAAAACTTTATATAGTTAATTGAACTAAATTTGGCAATAGTAATCGTCAGTAAACTGTTCGAAATACACATTTTGAAAAAGATGTTTAATGAGAATGATCTATGTCGTACTTCAGTGTGTAAACAAAGTAGGTATGTGCGTACGAAAAAGCTGCCGTGGCCAACACTTTCGCCACAAGGGAGCGAAAAAAGCGTGTATTTTTTTAACATAATCTCAACGATAACAGCATTCCATGGGCATGTTACGGTCGCGTGACTGGACAGAATAAAAAACGGCGACCGGGTGAATTTGATACACTCTGTACTTAACTGTTAATATCTTTATCTAAATCGTACCATAAACTAGGAGGACATTTTACAGATTCTCCGATTTGATACAGCACTTGTTCAGTTATTTTTATTTCATTATTTTTTAAATTTTTATTTAATTTGTTATTAATTTTTATTTCGGTATACATTTTCTTTAATTCGTTTTATGAATAAAGATTGTAAAGTGATTCTCAAATCCCTTTGTTCGTTTCTACTGTTTATTCGATTAGTTTAGTTTTATATCACAATGATGATGATAATTACGTATAATATTTTCAAATGATTATAATTTTATTGATGACTTTATAATTACATATAATATTTTCAATATAGTTTTTGAATAATCCTTTTCTTGTTTAAATTTTTAAAACATAATTTCTAAATAATAATATATAATTGATTACAAACAAAAATCTTCAATTAAAAATCGTCTAAGTATTTTTTCTTATCCAGCAAAATATGTGTATGTATTTTCTTACACTATCCTCCTTTGCCTCATGTGTTACTCCTATATACCCTCTCCTTATGAGCCGCAATTTATTTTATAGCCGGGAGCCGAATGTTTCACAGAGTTTCTTAAGAAATTTCCTTTCCACAAAACAAACAACTAATGCAATAAAACTAATTCGGGTGTATACGTTTTGTCGATCAACTGGAAATCTCAGACCTAAAAGTGCTATCACTGTATAAAACAATATACCCCATAAGTAGAGTCAAAAACAAAATACGTCGATTTAAATAAAACTTTCAGTTGTACTTAATAATCAATTATAAGCAAATATGTCATTATAAAATTATATAAAAATCAAGAAGCATTGCCAGTACTGTTTCGATTAATATTGGTTTACACTTTACAAGTATTCGAAATATGGTCAACAATTCATAAAGTGGCAAACAACTTATTAAAGTAGAATTGATTTATTTTTATAAGTAATTTATTTTATAACGCTAGTAATTTAATTTTCAGATAAAATCTCGCAATTTCTTGAATTTCGTGTCGCTGAACATTTCTTAGGTAATTTTTATAATGTCTTCATTATACAGCTATGAAAAAATGTTGTTTCACTAATGTGTCGCAATACAAAGTCATTTCCTGAAATCAAAATTTGCATAATATACGTTCTCCACGATTAAGTTTCGATATCTACGAGATTTGATTTGAAGTAATAAAAAAGTTATGAAAACATAATAAGTATGGTTATTTATAAAATGCTCGGAATACGGGGAAAGTAATAATTTCGGAAAATGGGTACCGTATTATTACAATAAATCTAATTAATGATTTGCTATCAGCACACTTATTCATATCAAATTAGTAGGCATTTTAATATAGGTAAAAAAAAAGTTATAAATCCGGAATAATAAAAAAAGAAATAGCCATTTTCTCCTTAACACTTTAGCCATTTTCTCCTTAACACTTTATTTAAAAAGTATGTTACATGTTGTGCCTCTGTTTACCTAATCAGCAGCCTATAATCTAAGAATTCACACAAAAAACAAACGTATACAGGCATCAAACCCGTTGCAGAACCCGTAATCATCTGTAGCAATCCTGCATAATTACCGTATCCAGCGAAAAAAGATGGTGGAGATAAAATGGCGATTCCCGCCAAGTGCCCGTGACTCTCTACATTTGTCTCTGGTCACGAACATCATAGCGCCTTAAACCAGACGCAATACGTGCAATTCGTAAAACGCGCAAATAAGCGATTTGCAAAATACTATCACATAAAAATCATACAGTATCTGTGTATCAAACACACGTTTTTATTTTTGTCAATAAGAGACAAAAATAAAATACGTGAACACTGAACTTTTTGTTACAATTGGAACAATAATTACGTTACAGTGTGTTCGTACGACAAAAATGTTACGATTCAGCTGTGGCTCTTCGTAACCAATTACCTTATATTTTTAATATACTTATATTTCATTTGAGAAGTGATAATATTTTGTGTAATTTTTACATCTTGCGAATATTGCATTTCGCGTCACCCATCATGACGCCTTAAGCCGTGCACACACGAACACTCCGGTGTGAAAATGGGATATAATTTTGGGGAAATAATCAAAAACTGGTTCGCGTGCCCACCGGGCATTAGGGCCAGCCCTACCCAGGCATGTTAGTTGCCAGTACATATAACGCGGTATGTATGTAATGAGCCAAGGAAAATTGTGTTGCCATAAAAATAATTGTGTTTCCTACCCTCGCTTCTTGTACGTCACTCGATTAGCCTCTACTATTAGTCACTATTTACATTAATGGCAGAGTTAATGAATTCTCGTGTTTTTCGTTACACGAATCGCTGTAATAATTTTTGTAGACGTAGTGGAAGTAGGTTATGTTAGTAAATCAAATATTATGCTTCAAATAACATTTATATAGTCAAATTTGTTACAAAAATTTCATGAGATTTGGAAATTAAGTAAGTATTTGTGTAAAAATTTTAATTTTATAAACATAGGTCGTCAAGCTAAATTAAATGATGAACAGATTAAATTCTTACATCAATATAGATTTAATTCGTACCTTAAAATGATTTATTTTCCGAAATAGTTAATTCCTAGTACCGAAATCAAGCGCACATTTGTTTAAAATAGTCAATGTTCTTTTGGCGATATTTGGCAAGTACAAATAATATTTAACTAACTTTTTAAGTACAAATTATTTGTAAGATCAAAGTGCAAGAAATACATACAACTCTTGCACATCGAGTTCCAAACGACATTCACGTGAGATTCCGTAGTCGCAACTCCTTCGATTCCCAAATTTATGTCCGTAGTTACGGACTTTTACGTTTGAACGTAACTCTCAGTGTTTCGGGAACGGAGTATTTATTTGGGTTATTTCTGTATGACTCTGACTGTTTTATATCGCGAGGAACAAATGACAGGAACCATTTGAACTCGTAAAAAGACTATTAACGTTCGCTTTCGAGTTTGAATGCGTTCGTTTACAGTGGTATAGGCTCGGATTACAAAAAACAAAGAAAAAAGATTTGAAAACAAAAACGAGCGATTTAATACTGTTTTAATTTTTAAACTAACGCTATCATGTTCTATCATGTATATCCTTCACGGTGTAGACAGAGACTCTCTGAAGACCCATAGGCCACGTTTAACGTGATGGCGTTAAGAGCGGCCTTTCCGTCTTACATTTCATACAAACGCTCATACATGATTATGACGTTGTAACTGATCTTTCTTGAATTTCTTTGAACTCACAGGTATCTTGTGCGCTATTCCTAGGCTTCTACCGAAATAAAAAAAAAATAGAAAAACAAAGTCAATATAAACCTCCGAAAATCTGTATTATTTTTCGTTTCGTTTAGTTTCGTTTCGTTCGATCGTTCATAAAGTACCCATAAAATGTAAAGGTCAAGAAAATATTTCGATAGAAACCTCGCAAATGTAATGAAAATTTTGAATACAAAACATTTATTTCACACACTTGTAAGGCTTACTGTTAAACACGTATCACCTGGAACAAGTTTTATGAAATTTTCGCACCCTATGAATAGTTAATATTCGTTAAATGGATAGTTAATAATACTACTAATTTCATTCAATAGAATGCAAACCATGCCCTTAGGCGCTATCTCTCTCTTTTTGGTTTGCCTCTTTTTCTAGCATTGCCCTGTATGAAACAACAAGGTTTTCAAACAATGCTCGCGTTGACGACAGAGCGGTCGGGAAGGGCCGCCTTAAGGTGAAAAACGGAATTTAGACATAGTGACAGCTTGCGAGCCTCACCCTCACCTATCTAAAGCGATCCCGATGGATCCATTCGTTTGATAAGGTTATATTTTGCGTTTGAGAGGAGAAACAACTATGCATTCTTCTGTTTATCTGCTTCTACGCCTAACATTTACCTATTTGAAATAAAAAAATATGTTCTAAAATTTAAAACAAATGTCTAGGTACCAGCTTGAATTAACACTAATTGTTATAAAAATGTACTTGTTTATTTCGCATTTTATAATGTTTTTTGTAATATCCCCAGAAGTCGCTGTTTATCCTTCAGAAAATGTTTCTCATATCCAAACAACCAAATAAGAAAAATAAGTCATCAAACACAGCTTGAGAAATGAAAACAGAACGCCTTTGAAAATCCTCCGATAGGAATACATAGGTACTTAAAATCTACACGTAGAGAATTTACTTTTATCTTGCGAAGTTAGAAATGCAACCCTATTTCTATAGTTATAAGGTAACGGTAAAGGTTGTCATCGTATCTCATTACTTGAGAAAACCTCGCACTTATTTTGAGATCACCTTTTGTCCCGTGGGATGTTAAATATAGTCGTGCAATTTTATTCACCTGTAAACAGGACGATGTATGTAGGTATGTATGTACGTATTCTGTTTGGGCAAATCAAACGACAGCATGTTGAAGCATTTATTTTTATCGGATAATTGCTTTAAAATAGGAATTATGCACGTATTTTTTTTATTTGCTTAATAAAATCTTGATTAACCACAGTAAAAAAATACGAAAGAATTAATAAAACATTTTAATCAGCGACGAACATGTGAAACTTTAAAGATTTTATGAGGTAGAGAAGTCCGATATGGATTGGTGACGTCCAAGCATATTATCTATACATTTGCCATAGAAAATAGCGTTTTTGCGAGTGAGATAGACATATTTTCGTAAAATCTTTATATCGCGTTCGTTTTTCAACAATTTTTTATTCTTTTTCACTGTTAATACTTTACTTTTCAATATTTATGGATAAACTGGTTAGATAACACACATTTTGCGCTTTCTTCAAAAAACTTCTTAATCTCGGCATTACCAGTAGGTTGACTGGTAGATAAAGCCTATGGCTTCAAGTCTGCCTATTACATTTGTAATAAAGTTAAATAAATAAAAAATAAACAATTTTTTTTCATGCATATTCCCTATTGCTAGATTAGCCCCAAACACATAAATATACATATCTACATGCATAAAAGATCGTAAAAGTAAAATATAACAACGAAATTTCTGTCTTCACTCCTAGGAATTCTAATTGAAAGCAAATAAATAACATAATTGTTAAATCAAAATAATATAATGTTAGGTATATTATTGTGACTTTACGATTAATTTATTTGCTGTAGATATTCTTATTATGTAACAGGAAACACTGCTTTGAAATAACACGATAAATCAAAACTTAATTAACTTTAAAAATGTATGAAACCCATACCTAACACAGATTCTTAAAATAACGAATATTTTCAGATTTTTTTCAGCAATTTGTCCCGCGTGTCGCCGCCCTAACGACGTCACGTGCGATCAATCGTGTGATGGGACCCTTATTGCAATTAATAAACGTCATTTTGTGTAGCTACATGTCTGATATAGTGATTAAAATCCTGATTTCGACATGGGAATAAATCATTTCATTTTTATATCAAAGTATATACCTATATGGAAAAAAATCAAATAGCGAAATAACTATATTTTATTAGTAATAACTATTACTAAAATTATTTATAGAAGTTTATATTATAGTATATCATAGTATTGAAAATTAGGAGAGTTTTTATTTTAAATGTACTTATTTGTTGCCAGACTACAATTTTATTGAATACTGGCCGCGCCCCGCGGCGTTACCTGTAATGCTTCCTGCATACCAATTTTTATTAAAATTGGTCCAGCCGTTTGTGCGTGAAGAAGTAACAAACATACACACACACACTCACAAACTTTCGACTTTATAATATTAGTGTGAATATATTTATTATTGATAATTTTACTAGTACTTAACTGTACATATTATATAGTATGAGAATTTTTGTTTTAAATGTACTCATTTGTTGCCACACTACGATTTTATTGAATACTAGCTGCGCCCCGCGGTGTCACCCGCGGAAAAAAATAGCCTATGTGTTAATCCATGGTATTAGCTTCCTGCATACCAAATTTTATCAAAATTGGTTGGAAGTAACAAACATACACACACACAAGTGTGCATTTGCGTGTTCAAATCATTAAAACTAAATATCGAAATACCGTCATGACATAAAACCCCAAATATTCAATCTGCCGGTTGTATATAATAAATCAATTGTAGTACACATAAATATATATATATATATATATATATATATATATATATATATATATATATATATCTAACAAAGAAGACAAATATCGTAAGCCTTTAAAATTTTGCTTTTAGCATTTTTATCTTATTTTGTTTGCTTGCAATGGTCTCCACACGGATTACTTCCACACCCCATTTTTCCTCGCCCCATGCAACAACCATCTTACGACAATCTCCTTATCATATTTGCAATACCACAAATCAATTATCATTAGGCTGAATTTGTCAATGTTACCTGCAAATACACCCGCCATTTTCCACCTGCACGTCTGGAGTTAAGCTGATAATTACGGATTATTCCCCCCACTTCAGCGCCCCCTTTCCCCACTTCAAAAACCCCACTTCACTTTGCCTGAATGCAGAGTATGTAATGGTTTTAGGATTTTTTCGTCTACCAGTTATACTTCAATAATGGAAGGGGATCTTTAATGACACAGATTTCTGTGAATTGTTTGCTAAATTGACAGTTATAAACGTAATTAAAAGTGATGTATTGCTCTTAATAAGGTGTAGTCTGTAATTTGGGTAACAAAATATCTACGTTTTTTGATTAATTTGTGTTGTGATTACCGTTGTATTTATTTAGATTTGTTGCGATAAACATGACCCCACTTTTGTGTTAATATTATTCTATCATTAACAAAGGTGAATTTAATATTGAGAAAACATGCTCGCTTATTTTATGAATAAAACAAAAAAAAGAAATTAAACTAATAATTATAAATAAATAGAGGTAAGTATATGGATAATTTCACAATAGCATATGAAAGAAATTCTCCAATATTATACATTTTGCATGTTTTCGTTACTTGGTAATAAAGAAATAAGTTTTTATTTGACAAATTTTTTATAAGTTATGGTTTTTAATTCGCTTATGTACAAGTATATTCCTTATGCTTAGACCCATCACTTACAAGAATTTTCACACCTGAATCGTGTTTGAATTTGCCAATCCCTCGGGGATTATGGCTTGCGGCTTTTAAATAAATAAAGCAACGTATATTTTGAATTTGGGAATTTTGAATTAATACGCAAAACTGGCACATAATATTTTTTTCATTGTGAAAATGGATGAAAGATTAAATTGAATATTTTAAGGAGAGACACAATCGAAATAAACGTGTAAAATCTAAAATAAAAAGAAACAAAGGATGATGCATCAGTTTTTCTATCCCATGTTTTGTGGGCAATATTTGTTAGATATTTAATTCATGATTTTCGGAGGAAATATTTTTCCACGATGAAAAAATAAAGTCAATCCCACAGTAGATAGATACTTGGTTATTTACTTTATTTCAGTTAATTTTACTTGACAAATTCTGACAGAGTTAAATATAAGATATCAAATCAATAAGGATTGACCAAATATTGGTAAATTAATATCAATTCTAAATCAATTGTTTACAGTTACCTTTGAAACGGCGATAACTATTATGGTCGGTACTGTTTCTACGCATTGATATGATTTATAGGGCTTTGTCTAAGTTTTGGCTATAAATTACCCCATTGTGGTTTGGTATATACGTAGAGGATTGCATATAGGCCACGTTTAATTTATGTAAGTCCCAAATATATGCAATAATTTAAGTATATAATGGTTTTGTTTAAAAAAATCTTTTTCAAATGAAGCTGTTACGAAAACCATTATCAAAAATTAAGAATTATTATAATAATTTAAAAAAAAATTTACATCTCGAATTGTGTTATAAGCGAATTGCACATTTTGCGTCAAAATATATACAATATGTAACAAAAACCCTGTCCGATCCTTGTAGTAGTAACTCCGACCGTCAATATAAACAACTTTTTCTATGGGACCAATGCTTGAAACTCGAAAAAATATCGACCATTTTCATACAAAAGTGTTCGACCGGCCCGGCAATTTGTATGAACATGTTGATTTTTTCTTCGAGTTTTAATGATTGGTCTCATAAAAGTTGTTCATATTAACGGTCTGAGTTGCTCCTACAAGGATAAGACAGGGTTTTTGTTACATATTGTTTAATAGTGTAATGTAGCCATTTTTTTGACGAAATCCGTATTGCATATTTTTAACATTGCACATTATGCGAATTAAACATTTTGCGTGACCAACTACAAAAACTAGTACATTATAATTATTCTACTTTAAGCTATGAATTTCAATCTAACCAAGCGATCGATTCACCATTAATGGTAACAAAACAGATGTTCCGAAAACAACGCCGAAGTTGACGAACCCTGAAATCACAGATTACTTATTAAACGATAACAAACCAGTCAGACGTTTTAGGCCTACACGTGGGAGTATCCATTTGGGTTACATTAAATTTCAACCTCAATACAGGATGTTTGCAACACCTGGAGAATATTTCGGCCCGGAAATTTCTTTACGTCTCTCCGGGCTGTAAGTAGCGTTTTACGCTCGGGGCATGTACCTAGTGATCTTACATACACACATTAGAGAATCAAAAATACATCCAATTAGTTATGATTATAACCAAAGATAGGAATCACGGGTGCTATTGCTATCAAAAGTATGGATATGACTGCATAATCTATAAATAAAACAATAATAATTATGTGATTTCAGGATATATTTTAATTGAAAAAAATAGATTTATCCTGAAATCACATGATTATGATTGTTTTATTTACTTAGTACCCAAATAGATTCTCGAGAAATCCCGGAACTTTTAGTCATATCCATACTTTTGATAGCAATAGCACCCGTGATTCCGATCTCTAATTATAACATGTATCTGATTAGTTATGCAATTCCGAAAACCTGGTATTTTATTTTTAGTAAAAGTATTATAAGCCGTTTTTATTATTTGATAGCCAAAAATAAATTTAGGTAAATATGTGTCCGATTATCCGATCTCTGGTCATGACAGCTGGGAGTAAAGGCTTAACGTAGCCTCAGAAGCACGGATGCGCTCGTAAAAATGTTTATGTCACTTCTGGTCACCCATCCATGTGTGGACTACACTCGGGGATGCTTAACTTGCGAAAGTGCTAGTAATCCGTACTCCCGCCGGTCCACCGAGCTCCTTAATATTTTAAATAATACTAAATACCGACTTCACTCTCAAACTACACAACCGATTTTGATAAAACTTCTACGGGACCACCTGGCAAGTATATTCTTTCAAATAAAAAAAAATTTTCCAAATCGGCCCAGGCGTCTTCGAATAAATCGGTGAACATACATAAAAAAAAGACCGCGACGTATTGATAACCACCTCCTATTTGGAATTCGGTTAAAACAGACATACAATTTTGACATATGTCTAGCATCATAAAATATACATATCTAGCATAAATTAAGCCGGCGTACCAACTTTTTGTACGTCGCTGAAGGCTCCTGTCAGCTGTCTGAAAACTTACTCCGAAATTTACGAAACAGGGAATGTATATATGTTTTCATCGTGTATGTTAATGTCACGTGTGTTAAATATGTTGTTGGGTTATTGTTTTGTTATGTATGAGAAGGTTAGATACATTTTACAATGTGTATTTTTATACTTGATCAAACGAAATGTGCGGATATTAGACGAAATATTATCGATAAAAAACGAAAAAAAAAATTTTGGTTATTTAATAAAATCCAGGCCCTTAAATTTTTTCGTCAATTATTTTTTAACTTATTTCCTGTTTGGTATTGTTCATTATTTTTTACTTTCTTAGCTTCTCAAACTTTGTAATTTTCAAATGAGTCAACTTTGAAGAAAATACGCCGTTTACTTAAATAGAAAAAAATAAAAATCGTAACATGACATTTAGAAAAAAAAAATATCAATGTGTTAATAACGATTTTTTCCGGTTTTTTATCAATAATATTTCGTCTAATATCCGTAGATTTCGTTTGATCAAGTATAAAAAAATCACATTGTATATAGATTGATGACCTCCGTGGTGTAATGGTCAACACGCTAGTCCACCAATCCAGAGGTTCTGGGTTCGATCCCGAGCCAGAGCAAGTTGGAAAATGGCCTTGTTCAAATTGTCCTGGGTCTTGGGTATTTATTTAAATATGTATTTATCATTAAATATAGTATCGTTGGGTTAATATCCCATAATAAGTTGTGGTCATCCATCTAAGTGCGGACTACGCTCGTTGTCGCTTTAGTAAATAATAAATAAATATATTTAGACAAATAACACTGATTGAGCTGTGTGTATGTTTGTTACTTCTTCACGCGCAAACGGCTGTACCAATTTTTATAATTTGGTATGCAAGAAGCTGACACCCTGGAGTAACCCATAGGCTACTTTTTATATCCGCGGGTAACACTGCAGGGCGCAGCTACCATAAAATACATAAACTGTTAAAGGAGAGTAAATGAAAAGTAGTTATAGTGAAAAGAGAAGAAGAATCTATCTAGAATATCGAACAGAATTAGCACAAACTACCAACAATACAAGATA
This sequence comes from Acrobasis suavella, assembly GCA_943193695.1. Classification (NCBI taxonomy): domain Eukaryota; kingdom Metazoa; phylum Arthropoda; class Insecta; order Lepidoptera; family Pyralidae; genus Acrobasis; species Acrobasis suavella. The sequence continues at coordinate 8,373,576 of OW971952.1, read as the reverse complement.
TAACATATCTTGCATTCAAATATAAAGTCATTTGCTAAATTGACTACTGCAATGCTACCTATGTTATCAGTTCACTCAATAATCTACTGGCTCCAGCATCGAATTTACCGACTCAACAGCTAAAACGATTCCCGTGTTACTGAATGGGATAACGTATGGTCGATCGAATTTTAATACGGGATTTACCTACTCTATGGTCATATCAATCTACGAATTAACACACGCGAATTCAAGCTTTCATCTCTCGGGATAGAGTTGAAAGTGCGGTGAGGTAATTATGGTAGAATAAGTAGTCTAAAGATAATAGGCTCGGAGCTAGTGTCCATTTCGCTAATCGATTAGGTGACGTAATAGGTTTGACTTCGGATGGGCTGAGGCCATTAGTTCATTAGACATGGACGTGGGATGTTGGGCAAATGAATATTGACATCGTCTCTAAACTTGGACATTGTTTTTTAAACTATCGTGCTTTGAACACATTATTAATGTATATAACGTGGAAGGGACATACCCGTAATAAATCGAAACACGGGCTATACTAGATCACTACAGTATAATGAAATAAAAATAACAGCCGAAAACAAAAAAAAATCGCCATTACCAAACTAATTGCCGGGGCGGCTGGACACTTTTGTATGGAAATTCCATTTTTTTTGTTTTTGCCTGTTAATTTCATTACACTATAGTGATCTAGTATAGCCAGTGTTTAGATTTATTACGGGTATGTCCCTCTTACGTTGTTTATATACGGGGCTTAGCACGAATTATAGGATGTAACTCCTATTCGAAACGGTCGAAAGGAGGTTCCTGCTAAGCCCCATTTATATATACATTAACGTTTGCTTTATTTAAATTGTATGTAGCAAGCAAGAAATTTGACTGTGATAAGCCTTTATAAAACGACCTTGTCGTTTCTGTGAAGATGTTTATTTTTGAGTCAAAATTTTAGTTTCCATATCACCAATTAAATTGATTGCGATTAGTAATGATTTTGTTCAAATTCTAAAACGATGTTAATGTGGTATAGTTTGTCCACTTTACATTTAAATTTCGTCCAGAAATTTACTAGCATCATTTTGCCTTGATTCGATAGAAAATTGTAGAAATTAATTTTTTATTTTACATATATTTCTTATAAAATATAATTAATTGTGTTCAAAGTTTTCTGTTACTTGATTTGCTGTATTTTTTTTTTATAAAATGTTTAAAACTGCAAATTGTCTCCGGGTCTACAAAGCAATGCATTGTTCTAGTCGATCGGGTTCACTGGTAATCTATGCCTCTATCTCTGCTCTTCCAATTCGATGGATCTCATACATACCTGTAACAAAGAAAAAAACATATTTTAATATGACATCAAAAGTACGTATGATAAAAAGATATTATATCTTGCACATAACACGTCGAAAAAGACTAGGATTTTTATCAAAAACAGATTAATACTATTTATTTTTAGACTTATGGCTTATGGGACAATCTCAAAAAAAAAAGTAGGTACCAAGTTCATCACGGTAGATATGGTCAGCTAATTAGCTGATCATAAAATTAATTAATTGTAGTACAAAAAATTATGTAAGTGACTCGGTAGTTCTACTAAATAGTTTCCAATCTATAATAGTATACGGCTTATAAACTTGCCATTAATAATTAAAATAAAAAGCTTACCGAATTCTTTAGCGTTATGGCGAGGTCTGGTAACTTAGTTGTCATATCATATTAACCCATACATTTAATATGATTAAAATAACTACGCCCACGTTGACTCACGTATTACTTTTCTAAATATGCAATTTCTTTTTTAAAATGAACTTGTAGATATTTTAACTACCATAAAACTAGTGTGTGATCTAATCACAAATGTAAGTATATTCCCGGAAGACATTAGTTAAAGTTATTAAAATTTATATCAAACGACGTCAAAAATGTGCCCAAGATTTTATCAATTAAATTATAATTATCATCATAATATATATTGACAAATTGAAATGAGCAGTAGCTATTAACTAATTTCGTTTCATAATTTCCATTCGATTTCAATCATTGCATGCCTCCATCGTATTACTTCATAATTAAATGTTCGAACATTCATCTTAAATAAAATCCATGAAACGTTTCTCATATTACCCAGAGGAACACTAATTTAACTGCATCAATTAAAACCGGCTTCAAACCTTCATTTGTCATATAAATCGCGAACACTAATCCATATTAATGAATTCTTAAAACATTAATTAAATTCCATTTTGTTGACAAGACTTTTTCCGCTGTCTGTACAATAACGTCCAAAAATGTAGCTCTTATTACTTTAGCATTAAGGTTGTCCGACAATGTTTATTCTTAGACGGGTGTATATCATAATGATGCAAAGCCTACATACATTATTAATTACGGAATGTCAGAGCGAGATCAACTTATACGTTCTTTAGAGGTGCAGAAAGAGATGAAGGAATGATAGGGATTGACCAAGCCGGTTTTCCCAGACGAAGTTTCCGAAAGTTTTGGACAAAGGGTTCAGGAATAAATATTAGTAAGTTTCTGATTCACAACACATGCATGAGTTTTGTCGGCATCTAGATTAATGGTTTGGTTTCCTATGACTTTTCTTTGTATATTTTCAGTATGTGATTCTAAAAAGCTTCTTCGTGAAAAATCTATGTTAAATTTTATCACTTTAGCATCGGTTCGCGAATGCAGTCCAAATGATTCAGTTTTAACCGACTTCCAGAAATGAGGATGCTATCAATTCGTCGCGATCTTTTATGTTTCTTTTTATGTATGTTCACCGATTATTCGAAGACGCCTCAACCGATTTGGACAATTCTTATTTTGTTTGAAAGGGTATACTTGTCATGGTGGTTCTATAGAAATTTTATCAAAGTCGCTTGTGTTTAGGGGTGAAATCGGTTTTTGGTTTTGAAAAAGGCCGTGTGGTTTCTGGCAATGAGACCTCTTCAACCCGTCTGGCCAGCGTGGAGGATGTAGGCCATGCCCTCTGGCTGCTCTGGCTAAGTATGGCTCTGGTAGTACAGAGAGGGTCGTGCGCAGTGGAGACAAAAAGACCTGATGATGATGTTTAGTTGTTTTTTCAAATCTGTTTCCAGACATACAAGTAAGTAGGAAATTTTATTGAGGAAATAAATTTTAAAAATACCAAAGCTTTCATAACCTCGACTTGGTCGCAGTAGTATTTTTTTTTAAATAAAATTTTAGTTTATTCATTTACAAAAGAAAAAAATTTTATCTTTATTTTCGTTCAGTTCACTGGCGATTTGAATTATTCGTAAGTTCCTTCAAAATGGACCTTATAAATATGGAAAAATATTACGAATTATATTTGGCGAAACAACACAGATTAATAAAGTTAATTAGTCCCACGAAACCTTAAAAATACATGTTTTTTCGGCAACATTCCCAAATTACCCCGACAATCCCTTCATACCCCATCCCTAGACCCGTCAAAAGAAATATGTAGCAGTAATGAAGCCTCTATAATAAATAAGGCATTTTCCTAACGCCATCTTGAATTTCATATTAATAAGAGTTATGCGATAGTTCCCCATATTACGTGTAATTCTGAGATATTTATTGGCTATTATGTACTTATATTGCTTTCGGTAACCGATGTTGATGTAATTTTGGAGGGAAATGAGGCTTCTATCTAGGTATTTAATGAGTTATTATGAGAATTACTTTACCTTTTTAACCGACTTCCAAAAAGGAGGAGGTAATCAATCGTCGCGATCTTTTTTATTATGTATGTTACCGATTATTCGAAGACGCCTGGACAGATTAGGAAAAGTCTTTTTTTTAGTTGAAAAGGTATATGTACTTGCCAGGTAGTCCCGCTGGCTAATTTTTGAAAAATCGGTGGTAGAGTTTGGGATTGAAGTCGGTTTTTTAGTTTAGAATTGAAAATTATTAATTTTTAACTTAGATTGAGGACTTTGCAAGTTAATGTTAAGCTTTTGAAAGTAGTAGAACACAACCTCCGTGTTATTCCGTCTTATTATGCAGACTAACTTCAGGACTTGGTTAAAACCATTATTCACCCAAATTAAGTTGACGGTGGTAGAAGAGAAGAGTTTCATATTAAGAGAAGTCATCATTTATTGCCGATAACGATTTAAACCAAGTATAAAGTTAATCCGCGTTTTATATTAAAACTAGCTATGTATTAACTCGCTAGTCCTTCACTCCAGAGGTTCAGAGTTCGACCCCACATAGGAAAACTTGGAAAATAGCCTTTTAAAATTGCCTTCGGTCATTAGTGTCTTTTTACATATGGTGTATGTATATTTTAAAATATAGTATTGTTGAGATTCTCTTAGGATCTCATAGGACAAGCTTAAACTTTTTTCTTAACATCAATACAACAATTGCTTTAATTGTTTCTGATTTTGTCATATAAACAAAAAAAAAACTAAACTCGTAACTTAAATTACTTACTTTTAAATAAAAAGGCCCTGGCAAATCGCTGCCCCATGGTACGTGCCCACAAGGCTGACAGCATTGCCACGTTGTATGATAATGCTTATCTTTTGAGCCAGATAAAGGCCAGCCCTCTAGTCACGCGTGATTTCAATCAATTTTCGGGCGACAGTGTTATATAATTTATGCATCGATGGTCCCCACACAAAGTAGGACACTTTTAAAGAAAGAGAATACACTAGTCTAAATTCATTAATGATAAGGGTACTTTTTAAAAACACAGCTCCTAAAGTAAGAGACGGGCCGCCATTTTCTTAAAAAGTAATTTATGTTTGGGATTTCCACTCAAAAACCGCTGTTCAATTCGAGCAACTGTACCAGTCTCGGTAAATAACATTTCTTGCTATATGCCGGTGCTGGAGTCGTAACAATTTGTTACATGTAGGGTGTGTCAAGATGTCTTGTTCACCCGCAATGGGATGTGGGGTATGTGGGTCAAGTGTTGGGTGGTAGCGGGGAAAGATAAGCGAAAGCGGGATATTATAGAAAATCAAGGATAAAATTTCTCGTTATTAAATGTATTTTGAGTAGAGAAAATGGAAACGAAACAAGATTTATTGCAAAATATTTACGAGAGAATACGAAGCGAAATGAAATTTTTATTACTCTGCAGGTTTTCCATGACATTAAAGTTTAATTGATAGACATATAGAATTAGTAAAAAGAAAAGGAGAATCGCCATTAATTTGGTTATATACGATTATTGGTAAACATCATTATCTTTATCTTTATCATTCTTGCAATTCAAAATTCAATTAATCAATTTGGTAATAGTTATATTAAGTTTTAGATACTAAATAAGTTACAAAAAATAATAATAGAAGAAGATGAAATAGAATCTAAGAATGAAACCTCATATATGGTATGGTCTGGTCGAAACTGACAACATCAGAAGTAGGGCAAGGTAAGTTTACCATAGATTCTAAGTAAGTAACTCTCTCGCAAATCAGAGTTCGTACGAAACCTCCTTTGTAAATCGCTCCTAACTTCTAACTTGCGTTTCGACGGCATATCGCAAAGTTTGACGTCACAAACGACGATATTAAGCTCTGGATTAAGACGTCTAGCTGCAGCTGGCTTTTTATGCATATTTACTAAATAGACAACATTTAGCGAATATGAATTTACTATCAATACGATAAGATAGAAGAGAAAATAATATGATTTTGTTGCAACGATAAATGTAAAACGGAATGCAAAATATCGAAATTTCGTTGGGAAAGCGAGTAATGTTGAAGTTTTTGTTTATTTATGCATAAGATTTTACCCGTGACTTCGTTTGCGCACATCTTGTGGGATAAATAACATAAAAATACTCCTTTATTAATCTTAATTTAGGTTATAACCAAATATTTCATTAACAAAATATTTCCGTTGTCAATTTACTCTTTATGTTGTTATTGTTTGTAATTGTGTGTCTCTATAGAACAATAAAGTTATTACACACAAACAAAAATAATAAAAAAGCTACGCTTGTTTACGTTATTACATTGCATCTTTACAAAAAAAGTTGCAAAACAAAATGTTAACCATTATGGTATTTTACACCCTTTTTAGGGTTCCGTAGTAAACAAGGAACCCTTATAGTTTCGCCATGTCTGTCTGTCTTTTTGTCCGTCCGCGGTTTTACTCAGCGACTATGAGTACTAGAAAGCTGTAATTTGGTATAGGTATGTATATTAATTATGCGGAAAAAGTAGTAAAATAAAATATTTTTTTGGTGTACCTCCCATACAAGTAAAGTCAAAAGTCAATTTTATTTGGCCGACTAACCAATCATGTGGGGTATTGCTGAATAGGAATTTCAAAAATATTATGATCTTGTGAACATCTGCCTCCCCTCCATCTGCTAAACGGTTATATATGGACACGTGAAAAAATTCACAGCTATAGTTAATATAACGAAATTTAAAGGAAAACTATCAGAGCTAAGTAGGGGTTAAAATCAAAAAGTTATAAGCGATCAACTTATAAAATGTACTCGCTAAAGGAAAATTTCATATAAATTCAATAGAAAATTAGTTTTTAGACGTTTTTAGTGGCATGAACTCAAAGTTGGCATTCGTAACTACGGAACCCTATACTGCGCGTGGCCCGACATGCACTTGGCCAATTATTTAACTTTTATTATATCTATCTATCTTCATTGAAAACTAATACTTAACACAAATTAAAAATAAATCAAATTTCAACCAAAGTGCATTACGTGAAGCTTTAGCGCTAAAAGCTAGTAATTTAAAATTCACAGTTCTAAGTAAGACGGTTCTTCCATTGAAATATAACACGAAAGTGTCGTAACGAAATAGTTTTCTAAATTGCTTTCTGCCCGCTAAACAGTTACTTTTCATTATTACCCCAACACTGGGTGTTAATGTTAACCCATATACTCGTAGTGCACTGTAAATCTTGTTAACGATTTTAAGTTAACACATATTTACGTCAGTTTACTTTGTTGCATGATAATATTATTAATTCTAAAAATATACTTAAACTGTTGTGTTAAGGGCACGTCCAGTATAGGTGATGGATAAATTTTCCCAAAAACACCGTTTTCGCTTTCTATAGCAACTTGATCGTCAAATTTCATATACATGAAATCCATGATCCAAGAGGATAATTGTGTAGTATATTGAACCACATTAAATAATTTCAGTACCTTTTGTTAGACTTTTTTTTTTAAATCACATGCCAAAATAGGATTCACACACACATAGGTACTCTGCAACATCATTGTCGTCAACTATTGTGTGTGTAATGGCTACTGTTTTAACAATGTAGGCCTCTATGCTACTCCCAACACTGCATATTTATTACGTCAAAAAATAGTTATTAATGAACGTTAATTAACTAGCCATGCATATGTCACATATTCACAGAAAAATGACCCTATTAAAGAAAACAGACAATGCGTGGAGGTTTTACAAGTTATACAAATGTACATCTTTATCAACTGCAAAAATTCACCCTTAAAACGACTCCTATACATCAGGGCCCGGATATAAAGTGTCACACAGGCGTCACGCGGTCCCACAAGCCCACAACACACGGTACATTAACATTCGCATAAACAGGAATTCTTTTACAAAATAATCGGTGTAGGGGTACAAGTGACCCCGTTTGTCAATCAAGGGTTAATCTGTTGACGGAATAATTTATTATTTAAAGTGAAAACAATCAGCTGATTAGAAATTTAAAAAAAAACTTTTTTTTCATACTTAATAAGTTTTTCTCACTGTATTTTTGTTTTGTTTTGGGGCTTGAAATCTATGTATTTTGAATAATGATATAACTTAATATTTAATTAAAAACTTGTGCATGAAGCTCGTCTATTCATTGTTAACCAACCAAAATATTTTTAAGAACAAACTTACGCCGACTTGAAGGGTTACTAAGATATAGAAACGTCCAAATATTACGTAACGCAAAATTTTTACTCTACCTCTTCCTTGTCATATCTTTCCGATTCCTTTGAGTGCCTTTAATACGTACTGTTTACATTAAGCTCTCCTCTAATCACTGTAACGTAATAAGTCAATGACACTTATGGGGTTGTAAAAGAGGTAACGACTCCATAGTTCGAGACTAACTATTATTATTTAAGAATAAAAAGAAACAAAAAGCTATTTAGGCAAACAAATGAATTTTCAGGTAATTCAACTCTGTCGCTTTCAGACACAGAGATAATTAAATCTAGGTAGATGTTAATTAAGATACACCTGATGTGATCTTAAGGTGAGTCGTATGTCTGAAACTTGGGTAGTTTAAATTAAATGCCTTTTGGGTTTAGCATTGTGAACCTATTTAACTTTTTTGTACTTAGTAAATAGAATTGAAATTTTTGAAAAATATTTTTTTAATGAAAATATTTTTTTTTAATGATCTGATACAGCCTGTAATAGAAAGGCCAAATAATTTGAAAAAATACAGAAAAAAAGCTAAATGAGTTAAAGGTACAAATATTTCTCATAAAAACGAACAATCATATTATATGAAAAGTAAAAATAAATTTTTATATGTTACTATGCTATAACACAAGTCTCGAACTTATCTTGGGGCTAGCTCAATCAGTGTTATTAGTCCGTATATACATATTTATACCATTTAACTACCGCAAGGGAACTTGCTTTCACCTAAAAAAACAGCATTGCAATCGGTACATCCGTTCGAGCGCTACGATGCCACAGACAGAAACACAGACACACAGACAGACATTAGCGTCAAACTTATAACACCCCTCTTTTTGACGGGGGTTAAAAAGGCTAGTGGTTAAAAAGTTGCCACAAGACAATTAAGGGAATGAATGTACTGTCGTTCTCTGGTTGACTAATGGTTGACTGATAGACAAGGCTAGTGATCCCGAGGACTATAGGCTTTTAGCCTTTTTTTGAAGCCTAGACTACTAATAAAGGGGCTTGACAGGCTAAAAGCCTATAAAGGCTTTTAATCCTTTAGGCTAGGGCTGTTGAATAGGGAGTCGAGCCTAAGGGACTATAAGTCTTTATAGGCTTTTGGTTCGATGTTGTTTTGGCGATATTTAAGTAAAACATAAATTTTCTTTTTTTTTCGATATTAGTTAAAAATAAAATAAATCCATTATTCATAATTATTATGTCTTACTCAGGCTGATACTAAAAAATGGCTTTCGCTTAAATATAAGCCTATTACTCTACCTACTCTACCTAACCTACAGTCACAAGAGAGGCTTTTTAGGCTTATAGGCTTTTAAAAATGACATAGTCCTATAAAAGGACCGATAGGCTTAAAACTAGGGCTACAGTCCTCGGAAATACTAGACAAGGCGTTAGCCTTTAAGTCCGTTCGTACAATGTGAAACAAATAAGTTGAACAAAAATGGCGGACTTCAAAGCATTTTTGTTCAATTTATGAGTGTTGCATTGTATCTGTGTATAAAGTTAAACAAAAAAATAAATGTACCTAAGCCACCTTTGGTCGGTTAATTGCAGTGTTTCTAGTAAATTGCAAACATCAATAGATATTCCGTTGCTTTTGGTGAAATTGAAAGGCTTGTAGTAAATCGGATTTGTGCTGACAATCTTTTAAGTATAGAACCATATTTCATTGATATAGAAATAAAAGCATTTTATTGTTTTTTTTTTTGTATTTATTTTGTGTCCTTTTTGTACAATAAAACATTTACATAACTTAAAAGCTTAAGGGGATATCTGAATTTTCCGGGGTCTAGTACTGACCCCATTTGATAGGAAACGGAGACATCATTTAAAATGTGGTCTTGACCAGGCTCTAGGTAACCCTTTAAAGTATTTTATAAACTACTGTTTACAGTTTAAAGTGAGAATTGAGAAAAACGGCCACTTTTGGCGTATGTGCGTAGAAAAGCTTCACGTTCTCACTTTAAACTGTAAACAGTAGTTCATAAAATAGTTTAAAGGGTTATCTAGAGCCTGGTCAAGACAAAATTTAAATTATATCTCCGTTTACTTTTAAATGATTTAATTCAAATGGGGGCATTTAATTCAAATTTTGACGACCTCCGTGGCGTAGTGGTCAACATTTAAACTAGTCCGTCACCTAGAGGTTCCGGGTTCGATCCCCGGTCAGGGCAAGTTGGAAAATGGCCTTTTTCAAATTGTCCTGGGTCTTGGATGTTTATCTATATATGTATTTGTTATAAAATATAGTATCGTTGAGTTAGTTTCCCATAACACCCCAAAGTAAAGTCTCGAATTTACTTTGGGGCTAGCTCAACCAGTGTAATTTGTCCCTATTTATTTATTTATTTATTTGTTTGTAATAACTTTACATTTTATTTTATTTATAAACAACGTGAAAGGGACATACCCGTAATAAATCGAACCACGGGCTTTACTAAATTACTATAGTATAAAGAAATTAAAATAACAGTCAAAAAACCTACATGAATTTCGGCATTTTCATACAAAAGTGTGCAGCCAGGACCATTTGTATGGCAATATCGATTTTTTTCGGTTTTTTGGCCCTTATTTTAAGTTCATTATACTATAGTAATCTAGTATAGCCTGTGGTTCGATTTATTACGGGTATGTCCCTTCCACGTTATATACTTCGAATTGATAACTCCCCTTTTTTTTAAGTCGGTTAATAAGTTACGTCTAAAAAAAACGAATGCAACAGCGAACATTTTTATCGCAAGGTATAGTTACTCACATATATGTCACGAGTCACCCCTACGCCGAAAGTAAACCTAGTAAAATAAACCATACAATATTTTACACCAAATTATTGTACCCCTCACGCCATAAATTCCTTTAAATCTCTCCAAAAATAACCTAAACACAGGTCCAACAAGACATTTCAGCCGACCCGTTCAATGCCGGTGCAAAATAGAGCGAAAAATTATTACCTTCCCCCCTTTAACCCCCCAACCCATCCGAGACAATTGTGTTGAACCATGCGTGTTAAAGGGTAGGTTTATGTTTAATTTTAAGGTGACACTGGATCGGGGAAGTAGGACAGACATGTATGTTTATTTAAGTAAATATAAAATAAATAAATATATTCGGACAAATCACACATATTGAGCTAGCGCCAAAGTAAGCTTAAGCTTGTGTTATGAGATACTACCCAACGATACTATATTTTATGATAAATACATACATAGAACACCTCAGACCCAGGAAAATTTGAGTAAGGCTATTTTCCAACCCAGAACCTCCAGATTGGCAGTCTAGCGTGTTGACCATTACGCCAAGGAGGTCGTCACAAAGTATGTTATGTATATGTATACTTTGAAGAACGTGTAATATACAGGGTCTAACAAAATATTCTTAAACTATTTTAAGGCTGAATTCAGTCTATGATACTGAACAACTTTCCCCAAGGAACATATATCAAAATATGAAAAATATTTTTTTGCCTTCCATACAAATTTACCAATCAGCTAACCGAGGGAGTATGGAAAACCAAAAATTATTTTTCAAATTTCGATATATGTTAGGATACTTAGATACTTAGAAGTTTAAGACTAATGAAAAAACGTGTAATAGCAGTAATAAAGAAGTGGGATATGTATTAAAGTATTTTTATCTATTTAAATATTTGTTATAAAATATAGTATCGTTGAGTTAGTATCCCATAAAATAAGTCTCGAACTTACTTTGAGGCTAGCTCAATCAGTGTTATTACTCGCTTTATATTTATTTATTTCAAAACTAAAATTTTATCAGTTCAAGTCATTGTCAAGCGCAAAAAATGCAAGAATTAAGGCCTATTTATACGGTGCAAGTTTCATGTTAATCAAAGCAATAGATAACTTGCAAAGTCTTGAAAAATAAACAACAGGGTACTTATTACTCTTATTACACTCATTTTCGAAAAGTCAATAGGGATATATCCCTATTGACTTACGTATTTTTTTATTTGTTTAATAAAATCCTTATTTACCACAGTAAACAAATATGAAAGAATTTATAAAATATCTTAATCAGCGATGAACATGTGATACTTTAAAGTTTCAATTAAAAAGAGAAGTCCGATATAGACTGGTGACGTCAAAGTCCACATCATCTATACATTTGTCATAGAAAATAGCGTTTTTGCGAATGAGATAGGCATATTTTCGTAAAATTGTTATATCTCGTTCTCTTTTTAACCAATTCTTATTTTGTTTTCACTGTTGGTAATTTACTTTTAAATATTTATGGAAAAACTGGTTAGATAACAAATATTTTCTTCATGCATATACCCTACCACTTAAAATACACAACATTTTTTTCTATAAGTGCCTTAAAAATGCATTTCAATTTTCGTACGTACGCGTTGCCGAAAACGTTGGAGCAGTGGACACCATATTTCTTTATGGTTATGACGTCAGATATGCATCAAATGTGCCGATGTATGTATTTTGACAGTTTATTTACGTGGGTGTGTGACGTAATAGCATGGCGGCAAATACTTAGTGTATAAAAAAAGATTAAAAAAACTGAAAACTTCGAATTGAGTTTTTTTTTTTTTGGTATTTTATTAACTAAAACTAAAATATTCTGGCTGTTTTTAGCCAAAGCTATCTCAAGAATATATTTTTAGATTTTTTCTCTATTACGACATTGTCAAGGAAACCGTCTACAAGGTTAGTGCAGTGTCAAAAACCCAGGTCCCATAACACGGTAGCTATGTCTGTCATACTAGATTACACCATCAATTACAACGGTATCTAAGACGGATTATAAACAATATCATCGGCCGTGATTTACATAAACACGGTTTAAGTTTTAAGCCACCGTTGCATACACCCACGGCACAAAATAGAGAAAGTACATAACATTATACGAAGAAGTGTAGCGACAACCGGCTACAGATTGAGAGGATATTTACTTAATCAAAAGGTAGAAGCAAGAACCTACAAATTTAACTACAAAATCATATTGACGATTGTCATGCTGAACTCCGACTTTTAAAATATCCATGTACGGAATTTCTTATGGAACTTTGAAATTAACTATGAAGAAATTTTCAAAGTTTCGTACATCAATATTTTAAAAGTCTGAATTCAGTATGACAATCGTCAGAATGATCTTGTAGAAACATTTTTACGTACTTGCTTCTACCTTTTGATCGAGTTAATATCCTCCATATCTATCGCAGATTGAGTCGATGAGATCCCTTCTTGGGATAAGTCCGCCTTTGTATAGTTTTCTTTCGTATGTTATCTTTGTAATGTATTTGTGTTGGTACAATAAAGTTATGACAAAAAAAAGAAAGCTTCTTTATTATAAGTATGAAATCTAAAAATGAATAAAGAATCCAATAACTTTCAGGAAATCGTTTTATATCAGGTTTAAAAAAAAGTTTAAATGTAAAAAGCTTATCTGTAATTAAGTTTTCATTATTTGTCTTTAATAAAATGAACTCTATAGTTTTAATCTACTATATTGCCCTTATTTACGCTACTTTTTTAGTAGCCTATTTTGAATTCGGAAAAATCTCTCCTTGTTATCCGCCATTTATTTCTGTTGGTGGTAATTCATCGTCAGTTCTTATCTCTCTCTCATCTTAACGTATTACCAGTTGCATCCTCAGCTGTCTGCTTCTCTATCGCAAGCGAACATTCGATACACCATCGCACTACTAATACAAATATTTCTCATCTTTATCCTTAACGGGGAGACAGAGCCCAGGGCCGTAAGACCTAAAGACAACGTTAAGCGTGAGGTTGTGCATTAAGTCGCAAAAAGGGAATCCTTAGTTGCTAACGCATTGCCTATTAGTATAATCCAGATCCCGCCCATTCCATCGAAAGGCTTTTACCATCATTGCAGGAAGAGAAACAGTTAGTACATTTTACATTTTTTCTTCTCTCGCACACCAGCAAGGAAGAAAGTTTAACATAAATATGTACCTACCTATACAATAGTCGAGCTGAGAGAAAGGTCGCGAGTAAGAGCTTCACTTCTGTAGCGTTTTATTTTGTGGCCACGTGTAATGTTCGGATGGGTTTGGAATTCTGGATGAGTGATGACGGAAGTCGGCCAAGATTTAGTGGCCGTTCACATTGAATATATTACATATACTTACTAACATACGGTATTCTGCTCTGAGCTCTGTCTGCTTAAAGCCTCAAGACCTAAAATACTCTGTCTTTCCAAGAAATATAGTCGTGATAGTGGGTATGTATACTTGGACTTCGTCTGTGACTTTGGCTTTGATTAATCACTGCACTGCACAACCATACCACCTCAAAACCACCTAACCTACATTCCGTGACTAATTCAAGGCATGAAATATATCACAAATATACCAATTCATACGTTGCCTAACAATGATTCAGGCATTGACTGTATAAGTTAACAGCAATCTGTATAACTCGGCATTACATAAAATGCCTAGGCTACGTACAGAATGCGTAAAACGCAGGCAATGTCCACTATCGGCTGTAGTAACTTTGCGCTACTGAACTTTCCGCTGCCAAACGTTCGGCAGATGTGTCCCTATACTAAGGAGGTAAGTAATTACATAATACTCATAAATACGGACTAATATAATACTCAGTTTGAAGATAAATTGTGGAGGAAATTAATAAACACTTTATAAAAAAAAAAACAAATATCAAATATCAATTTATTTCACACATTGTCGGTGGACCAGCAGACATTCTATACAATACTAAGGTATAATGTACCATGCCTAGGCAAAGCATACAATAGATATAAATATTCATAATATTTTATACATTGCCTACCTGCCCAAGGCATTCTATACATAGTCTAGGCATTGTATATAATGCCTGTATTATACAGATTGCCGGTAACTTATATACAGATATACAAACAACCAAGTCTGAAAACCGTCTGGGTTTAATCCCGCAGATCAAAACGAGCCAGACTAAGTAAGAACATACTTCAATACGGCACACGTGCAAATTGCAAAAGTTCCCAGTCTCATTCCAGATTAGGATGCGAAGAATATAAGTTTGACACTTACACAAAGGAAATAACTTAGATCTTACGAGATTTTAAAAATAAAACACGAAAACAAAATCGACATTAAAAAAAATAAGATATAAAGGAAGAAAGATCTAACATCATTGCTTTGAAAATTTTCTTATACCCATATCTTGTACGATTGTGACATTTCTCTATTACGAAAAACGAACTAACATCTCTGTTCTATAATAATATCATCGAGATACTCAAAAAAATACCCATCAAATTATTTTCAAATTGATAAATTGAACCTCGAAGACAATAACAAATATTCTCCCAATGGTTCCAATTCAATCCATTGTGGTCACGAAAGAAAATCGAAAGAAACATAATTTCTAACTAAGACTCAAAAGAAACCAAAGAAACCAATATATCAAAAAACCAGACCTCAACAATAATTACACACCTTTCAATTAAACTTCACCTCCACTAAATCTCCCTTACAAACCTTATTTCAATGCCAGTAGGTGTTAAAGACACTAATGAACAAATTAATTATTTAACAATGGGCCGGCTATTAATTACCTTTTACCTTTAAGGGCAATTGAAGAAGCGAAACTTTTGCCTCACAATGGTTTGACTGCTAGTGGTAGTGGCAAGAGGAATTTATGGGCCTTTGAGCACACAATGGCCCTTCTGGGTACGCCCACGTCGCGCGTCGCGGATTTGGGAATTGTGAGATATGGCACGCATTTCTTGAGATGAGGTATCTATATTTGCTTTTTAGTCTTTGTTCATCGGAATGAAGTGGCGCCATCTTTATACTGTGTTACTTTTTTTTCCATGTCATCTGAATGAACAATGTGTGGATACCCTGTATATCTATATCTATAGAGTAAACGACGTAAAGAACAACAAAAAAAAAATACGTGAGAGCAAGGTTTTATTTTTTTTAAGTAAAAAGAAGCTCATTTTTTGTACTTAACATTTTATTTCACCATTTATAGAAGTAGTTCCATGTGGGGCGTATTAGGTAAAATACGAGTATAATCGCTGAAGTGGCATTTTTATTTAAGCACTCGCACATATAGATGTTTAAAGACTACGCAGCATTCCTGGTACTTATTTTTTTTTATGTTATAGGGCGGCACGAACAAGCGGGTCACCTGACGGTAAGTGATCACCGCTGCAATGGTCAATTGCAACACCCGGGGTGTAACAGAAGCGTTACCGGCCTTTCAGGAAGAAATAGACTCGTTTTTTGAAGATTTCAATGTCGTCCGTTCCGGAAACACTGCTGCAGGAAGTTGATTCCACAGTTCGGTCGTACGTGGTAAAAAGTTCCTTTTAAAACGTACAGTGGTTGATTGCCAACTATCCCAGTGGTGTGGATGAAATTTTAATTTCAGGCGGGTGGTGTGGTGGTGAAATTTTGCAGCAGGTATTATGTCGAACAATTCTTCAGAGCATTCCATGATAAATGCGATAAAAAATGTACAAGGATGCAACATCCCTACGTAAAGCCAGATGATCGAGACGGCCGACGAGAGTCATCGTCGATTATACGAGTTGCGCGATTCTGAATACGGTCAAAATTGAATTTGTTGTAGGATCGCTTTAAACATAGATATTCAATGGTGCTATCATTTCAAGCCTACAAACCATTAAAGGTGTATTAGGTCTAAATATAATCACTGAAGTGGCACTTTTATTTAAACACTCGCAAAAATAGATGTTAATAGATCACGCGACATTTCTGATATTTACTGAATTCGCAGTAGCATCGTTAAAAACGCAGATTATTTTAATGTTGCTATCAGTTCAAGTCTACAATCTTATCTTTGACAGAAAATTACCGTAGGAAGTCCACAGCTGGACAATGGACGGACATGGCCCTCCCCTAAGGATAAGTAAGTAAAATGACCTTATATTTTTAAGAAACTCTGTTTTAAAAATTAAAATATATTTTCAATTTAGCAAAAACCTGTTCTAAAATGTAATACAGCCTAATCTCATCTACTTTTCATCCACCATTTAATAAGTGTCGCATCGGCCTTTATTTTATAATCTGTGGCGTTTCGGCAACGCCTTAATTTCCTGTAACATTCAGACAAAGATTTGTGTGGGACATTGTATTAAATCGCGGTTGCTAGGATATGGTCACATTAATTCTGGCTGCTGTGTGCTTTTGACAAAAAAAAAGATATTAAGATATTTTTGGTAACCACTTCTTAGATTTCGACTGTTGCTACTGGTCTTTATAACCCCGACGAAAAAGTCACCCGAAAAATAAGTTTGACGCTAATGTCTGTCTGTCTGTGGCATCGTAGCTCTCAAACGGATGGACCGATTTCGATGCGGTTTTTTACGTCAAAGCAAGTTCCTTGGGGTGGTTCTTAGCTATGTTGAATGACAATCGGTTTAGACATTTAAAGTTATTGGTAGTTAACGCTTAAAAGTCAGGGTTTTAATTTGCCTAGCAAATAAGAGATGGCGCTACGGATATTAATTAGAATATTTAGTTCTGCTACTCATATCTCTAGATGGCGTTATTGAAAGTCAGGGGTTTTTAATTTGCCTGGCGTATAAAGTACTTAAATGACTTGTGAAATGTAGCATTTTCTTAGCATCGCTACTTCGGAGTCTGGGGTACGTTTTTCTTCATCAAAGTCCATATGCAAATCACTAAAGGATTCAGAAAAACCGTGCGTTCGAAACGACGTGGGGTGTAATTCGACGTCTAGGCGTCTGCCTGACGTCATCCCTCCTCAAGTTTCTTTCTAGTTCATCAAATCCTCGCAAAGTCATCGAATTATCATCCCATTAGACACCAAGCATAATTGCAATACTTTTTTTTCTTCGAACCAATCAATCACCTCTCATTAAGGGGCGAGGGCGAAAAATAACGAATTGCATTATTCCGTAATTAATCCCAAATCTGCACCAAGAAGTCTCGGGGGTTAACGGCCTCATTTAGGGTAAGCAACCCCCTGATTGATTACCGGAGTTTTCTTGCCAATATTTGTCAAACATTTTCCGCTTTGGTTGGCCTTTTATGTTTTTGTGTGAGTTGAAACAGCTTTGGTAATATCTGTGGAAAATACGGAGATAAATACTTAAGCAGAACTTAAATTTTAAATATTTTCCTGCGACACCTTAAGCCTAAAAAGGAATGTGTGTTGAAGGAATAGGCCTATTCTCAGCAGTGGTGAAAGAAGGGCTGAGATGATGATTATGATGATTCTCATTTCATTATTTAGTTTGAGTACTTTAGTATTGCGTCTTGAATGACTAAAAACCCTATAAAAATACAAAAACTGTATACTAAAAATAAAAAGATGAACAATTTGCTTCTCTTCAACTCTGAAACAATTTTCTAATGTCTTGCGGAAATCGACAAGTTACGTGTAAACTAAATTGGTATGCTGACTTCACCGGGCCCTGGTAGACGTAAGACCCAAGAAATGCTGCCTTGACGTCAGGTATAATATGTGATTTCGGGCCAATAGTCTTACAACCAAGGGTGCTTAAGACCGTGCGAAGTGGAGAAGAGAAAGCCAGGAAACGGACCCTAGACTTCATAGAATTTACAGCTGGTAATATGCTCAGATGAAAGAGAGAGAGAGAGAAAGAGAGATCGCAATAAGCTATCAGCAAATAATCTTTCTCATTTATAAATAACGCTTACTCGTATCGTGATTTTTATTCGGGAATATATTGTCATAATCAAAACTAGACCCCGTTATCTACCGCTCAATTTGGGGGCACGTCAAAATAGTGATGTTGCTTCGCATCATTAGTTGATTCATATTTTCTTATAAAGGGCTATTTGTCAAAATAAAATTGTTTGTTTTTTAGTGCTTTTGGGATAACTCATTCATTGTTTCTATCTGATCGGATCGACGACAATTATTGAATAGAATGGATACAACTAGGTACATAGGTCGAAAAATGATTTTCATTTCTAAAATGGATTTTTACAAGCAGGTGACAAAGTTTAACTTTATATAATGTGTAAAAATATTGTTAATTTACTATAAAACTTAAACACAAATTAATCCAAAAAAATGAGTTAATCAATTTCCTTTTGTATCGATACAGATTATTAAAATTGCTCCATCCCTTGCTCCCAAACTGAGCGTTAGATAAAGGGATAACATTACATCTCCTAGACACTAGTTAAAACAATCTTACTTAAAAGGAACCTATAATAAGTTAGCAAAGACTATTAATAAACAGGCTGCAGCGGTAACTGGAGCGGGTGACACAATCAGGCCTCCAGGTCAATGGTCACTCCTCATAATTGCTTATCCGGGTCTACCCGGTCAAAGTGGAAAACACCCTTTATGAAGGATTACTTTCGGTTGAAAAAATCATGTTGTTTGGTCTATGTAACGAGTATACATATATGATACGGTCGGCATGTAGGTATATAATATTATTCACCTCCCAGATGATTCCCCCGTTTTGATGAATTTTAAAATCATCTCTTGTTTTTTTTATTAAGTTATTATAATAAAGTTATATATTAAGGATTGTTCTTCTTCACTTCTTTGCTTGTCGATGTCCATTCAAAACTTAATTCAAACTAAATATTCTCAGCCCAGTTTTTAGAGATCTGCACTGCTTTAGGGCTACGTTGTACAGGTTCTCCAGCAAGAGTGCCATTATCTGCGGAGATACCTGACTAGATTGTTTTTGCATCGACCAACTTTGGTTCTCAGCCTATTAAGGTATTTCCTAATTGGCAAAGGTCATTTGCTACCGGGTGGTAGCTCCTGTGTCATTTTATATATATATCCTATACACTCTTTGTCATTTTTGAGTGACCATAGACATAAAAATTCTTTTTGAAGAAGTAAAATAGCACAGCTGTGGAAGGATGTAACTTGGAACTCATTAAAATAAAGATAAAGGAAGTGAGAACTGTATGATGTGAGTGCAAAAAAAAATACGAATAATAAATCTCAAACATATGTCAAAACGTATTGTAGCTGGAGCAAAACCTAATTTTAAAGCATATGTAGGTCAAAAACACATAAATGATAGTGCAACTCCATCGTCCAATTAACTACAAACTTCTTTTTACCCGGCTACCCAATACCCGGGTAGCCGGGTATCCGGGCCTAATTGGTCAACGCGTGGCTCGCAGTAAATCTCCAACACCTGGCTACTTCGCGTGTACTACACCCGGATATAAATTAGAAAGTACAGAAGCGAAGCTTCATTTAATATAAGTACAATACAGTATACGTGTGGCACATATAGACGCATTGTAGTTATAGCTTAATTTTGATCAATAAAAGAGATTTTGATTGCAAGAACATCGTTTCGTTAAAAAAGTTGCTTCTGGTTTATAGCTTGAAATAGAATCAGTACATGAGTTATTCTTCCGTTCTTTTCTGTGTTCCGTGCCCCGGATATAAATCACCCGGTCCGGTTCAGATGATTTCAACCGAGATAGCGTTTGAGAAACGCTTTCTTCTAGTGATGTAGTGCTTCGAACACTTGCTTTCAAAGTTTCGTTTTATTCTTGCTACAATGGATGTTTAGAGATACTACTCCTATGTGTTTTGTATTCTAGGTTTCTACTCTTGTTGTTTTAATACTGTCAGGTATTTTTGTAAGGTATTTAAATAATTGTAAACGTTCTTGATATGTCTTTTTATTGAAATATATACACTTTACAAACTAATATTACACCATACCAAATAAGTAAGTATGTAATACATATAAAATTACAAATCAATTAATTTATTAAAAAAATTTATAATTTAATTGATTTGTAATATGCAAAGATATTAATGAATAAAGTATATATTTTAATAAAAAGACATGTCAAGATTGTACCTTTATTTAAGAACCTAAACAAATGGAGAATAGATTTTAATACCTTCTGGATTTCTTAAACGAGTTTCAAAAGCTACTAAATGCGGCAAAATTAAAATTCTAATTAATAATTATATACTATCAATAATACCTAATTTATTTTATAATTACTAATTATGAAAGATAATTTTAATACATAATACAAAACTAAGTCACTTCCCGCCTTATGTAGATCTTTTAAACTACCCAACGGACTTTAATGCGGGTTCCATCGATATATAGAGTGATTCAAGAGGAATTTTTATAATACATATACGAAGCCGGGCCAGGGCGCTAGTATATCATATATCTATTATGTTCAGATAATTAAATCCTGCCCCGCGAGAGGTCCTGATAACGGAGATCCAAAATGTATGGTCCATATTTGTATTTGTCTTCGTATGATATATGACCTGTTTTGGGTCACAAACGGCTACCGTATTTCATTGGCAAAGAGGCCTGATGGGGAAATTAGGGTAAGTGTAACGTGAGTGTTTTAAATTGCCCCATGTTTTGGACAAAGCCTTTCGTTTTTAAGTTTGGAAATACTTGACTATAAAAAATTACGATTTTGGTATTTGTTTAATGTTTAATAATATAGTAATATTTATATCTACCAACTGTATAATGGCTAGAAAAAAAAACATAAAAAGGAAGTTTTACAATTTAAAATACATAGGTACAATGAGCGGTCTTATCGCTTAGAGCGATCTCTTCCAGACAACCGGTGGATGGAGAGGAATGTAGGCACGTCAGAAATAACGGTGTTGCAAAGAAAAGTATGAGTTAAATCAAAAGGTAGTTAAGGTTACTTTTAATTTACATAATACACTACATATGACATACTTCAAACGACATGTTGATACCAATAATACAGGATGACACTTTTTACCTACTAGCCAAATTTTTAGAGCATTTTCAGTTAATTATACTGAACTACCTTCTACAAAAAAGTTATTTAAAATTGCTAAAAAATCTATTTATTTCCATGTTTTATCCCAAAATTTTGAATTTCCAACTAGTTATTAAACACGTACTGTCACATTGGGTATGCGTATGGCCAAAAAGTTATACAGAGTGACTTTATTACCCACCAGCAAAACTTTTGGGGCAAGTTTAGTCCATGATACCGAACTATTTTCTATGAAAAAGTTATTAAAAATTGGTAAAAAAATTACCATCCCATACAAAATCTGTTGGGCCGAGCGCTGATTTGTATGGAAAGCCGATTTTTTTTTCAGTTTTTCTTTTATTGTTTTTTTTTTTGAAAGTTCTTCAGTATCATGGACAGGACTTGCTCCAAAAATTGGCTGGTAGTTAAAAAGTCACCCTGTATCAAATTTTATTAGTGAATCCAACATTAAATAAATATAAACTAATAAATAAAAAAGAATAAAGATTACAATCTAAATTTTAAAACAAAATGAATACTAAATTAAACGACATCAAAAATCTAAGCGTGGTTCATGTGGCATGGTGCCAAGAACTGGCTGCATTACTGCGCCGAATCGCTACTGCAATCCTCTGCGCGAGATATGAGCCACCATCTTGTCACCAGCGGCGTCGACAAGCTGAGAGGTTATTTTTCAATAAATTTTTAAGTGCGCTGTACTCACAAATTGAAATTCGGGTTGTATATATAATAGCAACAAGCTCAAAATCAAAGCTCAAAACCGAAACTGGATGTCATTAGTCGGAGTAGACCAAGGGAGCCCAGAGATCAGTACAGCTTGCTTACTAATTAGACGACCTTATCCGCAATCAGCTAGACGCCTCACCTTGTGCTAGCTACTAGGAGTATGGTGAAGGTCATAAGCTGAAGCGACAAAATCTATACGAATTTATTTCCTAAATAGGTTTACCTACTTTGTGCGTCTTGAGGCGGCAAAAAGTTTATCAAACAGTTGAGGATTTTTATGAATGTAAGTGATTCATTATTCCACATCATTATCTTTTTCAAATGGTCCTAGGTCTAGGGTGTTTATCTATATATGTATTTAATAAAAATACATATCGTTGAGTTAGAATCCTATTAAAGAAATTTAAAGTTTTTTTTTGGCTTTCTCAACCAGTGTAATGTGTCCCTAGGTTATTTATCTATCAATTTTGGCTGCAAGGAGTCAACTACTGTGCTTAGTATATAAACTCCAAATAACATATGTAATAATTGAATCAATACTGCGATTTATAATAGGGATGTGAAATGGGTCCAAAAACCTCCGTGTCGTAGTGGTCACCATGCTAGTCCGCCACCCAGAGGTCCCGGGTTCGATCCCCGATCAGGGCAAGTTGGAAAATGGTCTTCTTCAAATGGTCCTGGGTCTTGGATATTTATCTATATATGTATATATTATAAAATATAGTATCATTGAGATAGTATCCCACAACACAAGTTTCGAACTTACTTTGGGGCTAGCTCAATCAGTGTCATTTGTTCCTATAAATATATATAAAAAAACGCCGAATTAACATTTCACATTTCGACATATTATTTTACTTATTCCGTCTATCAGATTGTCCAAAAATAATTGACCCATATTTGTTAAATCCACATTCGTATTCCTGGAATCGCTATAAAAAGTAACATTTTTCGTGATACCATTATTCGGAGTACCAAACAAAGATTGACACCACCGATGTACAATATGATTTCTTCATTCCAAACAAAAGATGATTGACACCGAATAAACTTTATTGACTGCTGCAAATCTATTTTTATTATGATCGATTCCCTTCGCTTATAACTTAAGCCGACACAGCATTCGATCTCAGTCACGGAAATATACCTGTCCAAATACCGTAGACCCCTCCTGGTAAATTCCCTTCCTTTTCACTGGTTATTATATCAATCTACGGGGGAAGAATGGGGGTCCAATTTACCCTGGTTTGTTGTATCTTTGACTATTGATGTATGTCTAAATCGGGGTTTTGCTTACATCCGACATGTTTCATTTATGTAATGGTCTAAGTTAAGATAATTATGTATTATGATATGTACAATTTTAATTCATAATTAACGTTTAGGTTGGGACATTGTTTCTCTGATAGGTAATATTATTGTAAATTATTATAACAAATATTAGAAATACCAACTTTTTATTTTTAAGGATGTGATCATACTGGATGCTGTGAAAGGCGAGTTAGGAAAACTTCCGTAAAAAAGGTAAAATTTATAAAAAAGCACTGTGTAAAAACCGAGGTAAGGTTAATTAATATTCCATTTTTGGTGGAATATGATAGACAGATTATAAAAGATAATTCGCCTTTTGGTGACAACGTGTGTGTATATTTTTGCATGTTTATCTTAAGTAGTAAAATTTTATATTAAATACATTTCGTATTCACGTGATTTCAATCCATAATTCGCATTTTCAAGATTTTCAAAGTTTTTAAAATGTAAATAGTATCATAAATGGAATGCAGCTACTTTTTTATTCATGGCAATCCTAGGGAATACGTGAAGGTATTCCGGTCCTGAATAAGAAAAAAAAGAATACAAAGAGCAATGAAAGCCGTAAAACACTACTAGTATAACAGAAACAGGTCGTCAAAGAGAGTTCCGCGAAAGTTGTACATTTTTTGCGATCAAACTATAGTAATTGGTAAAGTTTGCTCATTATTTTGACTGAGTTTTCTGGCTGTTTTTTTTTCTCATATCGTGGATAAAAATATACACAGTTACGAGATTATTTTTATGATAAGTAAAAACAATCTGTAGATATCTTTATAGTGATTTTAGCAATGCGCATAGTGTACTTCTGGTGCAGGTGTCCGATAACTTTCGGTAACCACTAACGATCAAGGTCCGAATGCTTGTCTGCCTACAAACCTTTTCATAAAAGTAAGAAGTCACCTATTAATTCATAGCGTTAAGGCAAGTAACCCTTATGTCAACTGATCGTTATGACCACTGAATTATATCAAATAGGTTTAGGCAAAAGTGATTTCTAAAACTTATTCAATTTAAAAGAAGTTGAACGTCTAGAACGTAATCTTCTTATATTTTATAAAAAAACCTATTTAGGTTGGCTTTACATAGATATTTCCCGTATTCATACTATATTCCACACATGAAAGCTTCACAAAATCGTAGAATTATGTCTACATATTTCTTGTAAGTTTGTTGATATAACTGACCTTTTTAAATGTCGGTGTTCGTATGTTTGAGAAATGTCATGGTATTTCGTTATATGGCCATCAGGCCTTTACGTCTTCTATTATATGTGAATCTTTGTATATATTTTCCTTTATAACGTTTGTTTAATGACTCGGTTGGCCCATTGAAGCCTAAGTAGCTATGAGTGTTTGATAAAAACTTGTGTGCTTCTGAAATTTACCAGTAGCTATTTTTGTGCACTTTTAATATAATCTTATTTTAATTCTTAAAAATTTAACAATAAACAAACATTATACCCAAGTCTAAAAAATCAGATAGATACCTTGAAAGAGAACTACTGTGACGACCTCCGTGGAGGAAGTGACGACCTCCGTGGCGTAGTGGGCACTATGCTAGTCTGCCACCCAGAGGTCCCGGGTTCGATCCCTGGTCAGGGCAAATTGGAAAATGGCCTTTTTAAATTGTCATGGGTCTTGGATGTTTATCTACAAATGTATTTGTTATAAAATATAGTATCGTTGAGTTAGTATCCCATAACACAAGTTTCGAACTTACTTTGGGGCTAGCTCAGTCAGTGTTATTCGTCCCTATATATTTATTTATTTATTTACTGTTAGTTAATAATAAGTAAATTTTTCTGTTTCTGTCGTACAACATCATTTATTCTTATTATACAACATTCATTCATTCATTAATTACCCCCAAAAGCTAATTTCTTAGCATCACCTGTTGGCAAACTGGTAGAAAAAGTTTTAAAATCGCCTTGCCATTTACATATTTTGTAACAAAGTTCAATAAATAAATAAAAGAAATAGACCTTTTCCAAATATACCTATTAGGCGCAAAAGAAGAAATAAGAGAACTAGATTATCCAATCAATTTTATACATTTACCATTGGTACTATACTCAATTAGTATAATCAAACTAATTATATATCTATGTTAGGCAGTGCCAATGGTCACTTAACCAAGGATGTCGGAGAACATAAGGAAATAGGATACCTATCTGCCTAAGTGAGTACATAATATTTGTTATTAGTTGGTACTACTCATATTAGTTTAAATGTATTTTAGTGCAGATGTATTGTAACCTATATCCTCAGCACATTTAGCTCTAGATATTACTGTCTAGTCTAGACCCAACTCCAGGGATTTGAACGACACGAAAGGACGTAAAAATGTACAGATTTAGGGAAAAAAAGTGATAGACCGTCCTTTGAGAGCAGACGCGTGAAAACGTTGGATATCGATGAACGTATAAGAATTTTTAGGGCACACCAGGTTAAACTAGACATCATATAAAAATCCTCGGTATTTGAAAATACCAACTTTTCTTCGAAAATGTGAAAAAATACTTGAATATATATTTTTTTTTCATATTTTAAAGAATCTACATAAGGTAGTGCAAATGATTGTTTATAAACTTTAAATGAAATTTTAGTAGAAGATACAGTAAAAAATCTTAACCTTTCGATTTTTTTATATTTTTTTAAAAAGTTACTCTATTGTTTACTTACTGTATAAAATAAAATAGGGCCTCAAATATATTCACTTAATAGTTATCTAACTTTTATCGTTATAAAAAACCGATTTCATTAAAGAACAAACGTTATAAAAAATCTCACAAAACTTATTATTAAGAAAGTTAAGCTAGCGAAAAATTACGACGGTTGCCATTGGCTTTACAAAACTAAGATTGCATTACATCTCACACCAATAAACCATATACATTTTAAGCAATCCTCTAGGAGCCATAAAGTGTTGCCATTCATAAAAAAAAACATCCCGCAATTATTATAAACATTAATTTAAATTCGGTCGTAATTAAATTATGGATACCACAATTTGTTTTTCGCACGCTTTAAATTAAATTTTGTGAAGTGTGAATGAAACAAATAGTAATTGGAACAAACTCAAATATAAAAGTATAATCAAAATAAAACTTTATAACAAAAATAGTACGGACGAAAATGTAATAAATTTGGGATAAAATGAGAGCGAAATGTTTTAGCAATTGGTTGAATTGTGAAGAAAAACACATGGGGTACCTACTAGGGTGCTTCTAATACAATTAATATCAATTTGCTAGTGCGAGGGGTCCTATTTTATTGTTTAGGCTGATTGAATACAATTTATATGTGTGAATTTTCAAGAGTTGTCTGGTATTTGATTTATTAGTAAAAATATTAAAGGAAATGAGTCTGGGTGGCGAGGGATTCATAATTATGAAAGGGCTTGGTGATATTAGGATGTAAAACTTTTTAATAAAATAAACCACACAAATGCTTGAAATAATTCGATTTTTTAATTTTATTTCAAAACAAGGTTTTTTTATTGGAGTTGCCTTTTTTATTCTCATTAGATTTGTTTTCTAGAATATAAAATAGAAGTAATTGTTCGACTATTGATCAGCACGAGTAAAAGAACTTAATGTAGGCAATTAGATTATTACCTACATTTAGTTCTTTTACTCAATCAAGTGACTCGTATAATATTAATGGGTGAATATAGAAATAAAAATATTCCATATTTACTACAGGTCTTTTAAAACTGATTCTACTTAACAAAATAGCGACAAAAGTTTTTTTTGTCGTATGAACGGAAGTTCATACGACAAAAAAAACTTCGCGTTTCCACTAGTGAAACAAAAGCCTTCCGACGCTCACCGTAAAATAATTAACAAAACACACAGAAATGAACTGAAAGAAGTGCGCAACGAAATCTAATTATCTTTGCCGTGGTGACAGCGAGATTCCCGCGCATTCCGCGACACCAAAATGGCCGCCGGCGTAAGGTTGTCAACCGTCAAATTTTGTGAAATAATTCGCTGAGAGTATAGAAATGGTTGATATTTTGGTGTGTAATTGTTGCTAGACGTAAATCTAGAATGATTCAGAATAATTATTTTTTGCTGATATGTCAGTTATAGTTAGACACGTAACTCCGTTGTTGAAATATCAAATTATTCCCGCATCACAGGTCGCATGTCAACCTTATGTCAAGATTTATGCAGAAATACATTTTTAAAGAATATATAATGCAAAAATAATTTCCGAAGCCGATTTTAGCATGTTGATGCACTCTCATTTTATGTTAAATTTTAGAGTCCTCAGTTGTGATATTGCCATTTCGCAATTAATTTTTTGCTGGCACACACATAGGTTTCTGGATCTATTCAGAAATAAATATACTAATTTAAATAAATGGTTAACTCATTCAAAATACATATAAGTATTGTGAATGAGTTAACCATTTATTTAATATACGTATTCATATTGTTTTACATTTTTTTTAGCTGCAAAATACCAAAATATTTGTAATGAATCCTCCTAAAACAGGTAGATTTGTTCAATTGGCAACCCTAAACAAGATGGCGGCGAACGCAACGTCAACACCGCGGTATTACGAGGCGAGGACACGACAGCGTAAGCCTTCGAGCTCCTTATTTATATTTGGGAGAAATATGGCCTCAGGAAATTAATTTTCATTTTTTTTTACAAAACAATGCCCGCTTAAACATGTCCTTGGTAATAATTAGTATGAATGGTGCTTTGTTCTGGGTTAATTTTTGCGTTTCTAAAACAATTTTTTCTTTAGGTTGTAAGTTAGTTATTAGAGTTTGCAGATTGGCTAAAGCTCTGTAACCATATCTACCCAATGAAAATATGTCACTGGGAGTCCAGAGTTTGATTCTCAGCTTGAATAAATACATTTTATTTTTACAGGTAGTTTAGATGTGTTGTAAAAGTTGCTGTGTTTGTGTGCATCGACCTGTAAAGTTTAGTGCTTAGTTGGCCTTCTGGAGTTATTCATTATTAATAAATAGGGAAAAATAACACTGGTTGAGCTAGCCCCAAAGTAAGTTCGAGACTAGTGTTATGGGATACTAACTCAATGATACTATATTTTATAACAAATACGTATATAGATAAACATCCATGATCCACGACAATTTGAAAAAGGCCATTTTCCAACATGCCCTGACCGGGGATCAAACCCCAGACCTCTAGATGGCGGACAAGCATTTGTGGCCACTACGCCACGGAGGTCGTCAATCATTTATGTTATTATTTAATTATGTACTAGCGTGTCCTAACAGGCTTTGTTTTAGGTGAAATGTATCTATATTACAATTTGTTATTCTACAATATGTATACAATGAAATGCCATATTAAAGCACAATAAAAATATAAAGTACACTTTGAAACGTATAGCCCTATTTTTAATAAATACCTATTGATTCAATCACTATAGCATTTTGCTGTATCATTATTGTCATACTAAATTAATCAATAATGCATTCTTATAATTCACCCATTAAGCTATTGAATGAAACACACGAAAATGTTTCATATTCGCTGAACCGGAAAGTAAAGCTGAGGTCGTACTGACGCGGAATTATAAAATAATTCGTAGCAGTTTACCAATCATTGCTATTTAATCATTCGTTTAACAGATAAAACATTTGTTCACTTCACTTGGGTAAAGAATTGACTTATTAAAACTTGACGTTTTTTATTTATTTTTCTTATTTATTACTTAAATTTCTTAATTATTTAAAAATAGAAGAAAAAAAAACAATAATCTTCAATTGGCTTTCATTCGATAAGTGAAAGTGTAGTTCATATTTTTGCCTTAATTTTTAAATTCCGTACACAAAGGGTAAAAGCGGGACCCTATTACTAAGACTTCGCTGTCCGTCCGTCCGTCTGTCTGTCTCCACGCTGTATCTAATGAATCGCGATAGGTAGACAGTTGATATTTTGACAGATGGTGTATTTCTGTTGCCGCTATAACAATATATACTAAAAACAGAATAAAATAAATATTTAAGTGGGGCATATAAATATACAATTTTTTTTTTATGGTTAGTGGTGCGTAACCCTTAGTGCGCGCGTGACGCTTGGCCGGCCTTGACGCGTATGTAAGATATCTTTTATTTTCTGTTGCAGCACGTCCCAAACGGTCAGACCCACTTTGATGAAGTTTTTTTTTTTAGATTACTTAAGCCTGATTGTTTTCAGTTATATTATGATTGAAATAAATTTCAGAGACTGGTTTGTATGTTGCGACTTAAGAGTCACCTTAACCTAGACTTTTCCATACAAACGTAATCTACGTTTTATTACAATCTTCGTCAGATTTCCGTCAAAAATTGTAATTTTAAAGCTATTGCAACTATCTAGGGTTATCCAACATGAAAATTATGAACAGGAAAGAAAATATAAGGGTGTAGAAGTTTTCCATAGAAATGGTCAAATATGATGTGATATCCTCTTTTAAGTTCATATTTTAACTGTGAAAACTAGTCACCATATGCCTAAATATATGCAATTTCTTTGAAATTACAAAATTTCGTCCATATCTGACATGTTTCAAAATAAAAGCTAGACTACGTTTGTATGGGAAAGTCTGATTCTGTCAACGGTAAGCACTCTTGCTCCAGTCAGAACGAAGCCTAACGGCTAATGCAGTAGCAGTCCACTCACTGGCTGAATCGAGAGGGGGCACGATTCCTCCATTAGTTGAATGCATTATACGCGACTAATTATAGGGGGTACCCAAATCTATGCTGGGGTGACTGTTTCTTTTGTCACCCAAACTCAAGGTGTGAACTCCGAGATCGAAGACCTTATAAACTTGTTCCTAAGGATGAAAATGCAAAAATTCTGTGGAAAGGTAACAAATGACGTCGATTGAAGTAAAGCGGTACATTATTGGACGAAAGGTTTTTGGTGTTGAGTACTTTTAACACTTTTAGGCAACGATTGAGGTATTGTCTTCATTTTTTGTATGAGTGTATGGAAGAATAATGGCTTTGCATTAAAACTCTCAAGAATGGAGGCATGAAAATATTTCGACAGCCAAATGGTTCACAATTATATTCTCTTCATATTTACCTAAAATTTAAAACGATTCATGTCTTCCCAATGTAAACAAAAATAAGATTCTATACGTTTTATGCATGTTATTACAGATCTGTGATCTTATCAGATAAATATTAAAGGCGTATAGGTAAAACCTACTTTTTTATTTACGTGACAAAAAAATACATTTTATATCACCCCAGACTTGAAAGAAGCGTTTTACAACGCAAGTGCAAAAAAAGGACAGATAAAATTTTATACATATATCCTTACATCCTTGCTAATATAAATGCGAAAGTAACTCTGTATGTGGGTCTGTTGCCTCTTCTCGCTTCAACCACTGAATTGATTTAGACGAAATTTGCTATACCAGAAAAGTTTTTATTCCAAAAATTATCCATTACGGAAATAAAAAGGAGAGTGGAACTTTGTATATGGACTCCTGTTTTGCCTTTATTACAAAGTACTAAATTTATTACAAAGTACTAAATTTACGCAACGAAGTCGCGGGTAAGAGCTAGAGTGATAATCTCGTGCGACGATAAGGAATAAACGTTCTACACATACATCGGTCTTTATAATGATATGGAGAATTTATAAACAAATAGGTATTTTCTTTTATTAAGTATAAATTAAAAAATAACATTAGGTGAAGGCGTGCCTCCTCACACTATCAATTGTGAACCGTTCACTAAACAAAGTGCAGCTATCCATCAAGTGAACTACCGCCCTTAAGCACCAGTAATTAGCACTTACCGATGCATTTGTGCATTAGGTTCCCCCGTACTAGGAAATTATGGCAGGGAGCGTAAATTAGCGAGTAGCAGATGTGACACCGCATATAACTTGATTTTTGTATAAAACCCTTGCGAGAGAAACACACGGGAACATAAAATTTTTAAAGCAAGTTCAGTCCATGATACTAAACTACATCCCATAAAAACGAAACTAAAAAAATGCTTCTTCCCAAACAAATCGGCGTTCAGCTAAAAGGATTTTGTATGGGAGGACAACAAAATATATATTGCTGCAATATTTGGCAGGTGTTTAAAAACTCAGCCTGTATGTACGGTGGGCCTCAAAAATAGTCTCAATTTCTCATACAATTAGTATGAGAAATTAGGACTCCTCTTCTGAGGCGTACCATAGGTACTACACGTGCAGATACTTACATTAGGAGAAATACATTGACAGTAAATGTGTTATATAATTTATTTTAGGTACCTCCTAACCTAATAATTGACTCACTCCTCAGTAACATCTAAGATTAAAAGCATTTGTGGCACCTCAAATTAACTAATAAGAATTATGTAATGTATAAATATAAACTAAAACGAATCTTAAAAGAGCTGGGCTCACTTTCTTTTTTGTAACCAAATTCATAGGATTCATTGTGATTTCATGACGTTACATTTTATCAGTGCGCGATGGTATTCAGTCACCTTAGGAATATTAAGACCTTAGGTTATATCAAACATACATCAGATAGAACACCAATTATTTAATTATTTATATAACCTTTATTATACAAAACGCAATTTATGCATTGCATAATAGGCTGACTTGATGCTAAAAGAATTATCTGATAGCCAGCCTTCGGGTTTTTAACCTTTTGAGTGTGGTTATACCGGATTCCGGTATAAATCAATTGTTTTACTATTGTGTCTGGTTTTTGCCACACACAAGAGGTTAAAAATTTTTAAAATGAAAGTGGAGTTCTGTAGCTCACCTTAATTTATGCACGTAGTGAGAAATTATAGCAGGGGTTCGATTCAACAATGTAATCAACTGACGACGTTTGTATTCATGACTGGATTCAATTCGGGGTTTCTACAGTGATTTTATAAGTGTATTTTTGTATTTACTTGGTGTCTAATTCTATGGTTGATTATTCATGAATTTCGTATAATTATCTTTGATAAACTAACTGCTATTAACAAGATATAAGTGGGGGTAATAAAATTAGAAACAACTTTCTCAATACCTCTTTGCACTGATGATGGTGTAATGTCCCCAAGGCATAACATAACCATCACGCTAAAAGTGGCCTTTGATTCTTGCGCGAGTTTCAGGGTGGACCCTGTCTGCTTAGAGCCCCAAGACATAAAATGCTCTGTCTGACCCATAAAAGATAAAGACGTGATAGTATACAAATAAATAAAAAAATTGGCTGTCTCGCTCGCACAATCAAACATTTTTAAAGATTATTAAAAAATGTGACTCATTTGAAGAAAAGTGTTTCATAAACTTTTTAATATATTATATGTTAGATATTGTAGACATGTTTGTATATTGTGTAGACATTGACTTCATCGAAAATCAGGTCATAATTTTTATTTTATTTTCGATGACCTTATTCTCGATACACACACACAATCAAAAAACATGTCTAAACACTCTATGATTAACAAAGATTCCCGCACTAGGCACAAGCCTGTATCGCAGGCAATCAGAAAGATTAACAAAAATAAAGCACGTAATAGGACGAGTCAGACTCCTGTGTAGTTCCAACAAATGACGCCACATTTCATCCAAGTGCGAAACCAAACACTGCCTTCTTAAACCAATTCAATTACAATGACCCAATCCGGAATCGAGCTGACCTTATACAAGTTAAAGAAAGTACAGAAGTTAAGCTCACCACAGCCGGTTTTTGCAGAACGTATTAAGTTTTTAAATAAAATTATTAGTTTAATAAGAACGAAATATATTAAAAACTGTAAGAAAATCCAACCATATTGCATTTAATTACAATTTGAAACAAACATTTTTATTGGGTGTTTTTTGATATTAAAAATGATATTTTTATCAAAATAATTTAAAATACACTGGGCAAAGGCGGCTTTATCGCTTCTAGCTAAGCAATTTCTTCCAGGCCACCTCATTAATATAGAAAAAGTATGGTATTCAAAATTCAATGATATTTAAAATATAATATTTAATTTTATTCCTCAAAGTGTTCTGTGTCTACATTTTTGCCTTGAAAAGTTTTAACATCCCTTCTTTTCCTTTTGTATTTGGTAATTTAAAAAAGAATAACAACACAACTCTATGATGTGAAATAATATATGTTAAGCTTTAATAGGTTGACTTAAAAAGTTAAAACATTATTTCCCTGTCAATCTTTTTCAAAAGAAAGATGGTGTATAAATAACAGATAAAAGATATAAAGCCAGATATCATAATTACTTAAAAATTATGATTAACACATATTTAATATATAATATATTTGCACATAAAATATAATAAATATATTAAACATTTAATTGGAAAATAGTAAGGAACGATGAATTATATGTATTATATTCGTTTTCTGTATCACCATTATTTTGCGCTTGGAGGCCGTTAGATTAACAGATAGCCCTGTATAAATAGGACCTAATTTTATTAACACTGAAGGTTTATTTAGAATGTATCATTAGGCATGAAAATGACGTCAGCTATTCCCGCAACTCAGTACTGAGTCGAAGTAATTTCATTTACGTTTTAGGAAAACCTGATGAAGGCCTAAAATAGTTTGTTAGGACGTAAGTTCCTTTTTTAAATTTGAGGGAAGTGAGTACACGTTTAACGTAGTTCAATAGATTCTTTTCTTGTAGATTTTTTATTTGTTTCAATAAGTACCTCCGATGTGTTATTCGTCACATCGGAGGTACTTATGAGGTGCCTCCGTGGCATAGTGGTTATTACGCTAGTCGGCCACTCTAGAGGTTCTGGGTTCGATCCTCAGCCAGGGCAAAGGCCTCTTTTAAATTGTCCTGGGTCTTGGGTGTTTGTTTATCCTATACTTTAAACGAGCAATTCTTGTATATATAATGAAGATCTCGTAAACGGCTCCAACGAATTTGGTGAAATTCTGTAAATAGGGAGTGACGAGGCTAAAATTTGGTTTTATTAAATAATATTTCAAAACTAAAAACCGATTTCACCCCCTAACTACACAACCGATTTTGATAAAATTTCCATAGTACCACCTGGAAAGTATAACTTTTCAAACGAAAAAATTTTTTTTCAATCTGTCCAGGCGTCTTTGAATAATCGGTGAACATACATAAAAAAAATAAAGGATCGCGTCCAATTGATAAAAAGTAACAGAGGAAAGCTCAGTCACCCAGCTAGTCTAAACAATTCGTTAGTTTGGGGCTAGCTCAATCTATGTGATGTGCTCTTGCCAATTTACCTATGTTTATTTATGTTTCCCCTACTAAATCGGTTATTGTAGTAAGTCTTATTAATAAATATCAACTATGCGTTGTTCTTAGTAAGCCTGATGTCTTCAATTACAAGAATCTTTAGATCATAGTCCAACTATAGAATAGGCACATACATTCTTTCACACATTAGGTCTTTCATAGCGTCAATTATCTAGAACACTGGGTGGTCTAAGGTTATCACTATCAGTTAGTTATTGTGACCGCTTGTGATCGCTTTGTCGTAGATGTGTCGTTGTTTGTTCTTTCCAATAAGTTCCTTCCCTATTTGTTCGTTTATCTCATATTTATTCATATTTATTCATAGCTCTTGAACTCGTGTCAAAAGGATATGAATTGAGAAGTGTTATTTTATCATTACGTCCACAAAACATTTATTACAAGAATTTCTTTATTTTATACCTTTACCATTACTTTATCAAATTGTCCTGGGTCTTTTTCAAACTGTCCTTGGGTCTTGGGTGTTTACCTACATATGTATTTATTATAAAAATATAGTATCGTTGAGTAAGTCCCATGACATAAGTCTTTTACTTACTTTGGGGAAAGCTCAATCAATGTAATTTGTCCCTATATATCTATCTATTACTTTATCACTTAACGGTGTAGACAGGATCTAAGGCCGCAAGACCCAAAGGTCACTCTTAGCGTGATGGTGGCAATAAATTAGAAAAAAAAATCAAAATAGCGCTGATTTTTTAAATTCTCATCGCCTTTTTGAATCACGTATTGCAAAAGTTCAACACCTAAGCCCAATTCAGTTTTGAAAATTATTTTAATAGGAAACCATGTTGGACTTTTATGAGCTGGATAGGCTGTAATCCATTTATCAAATTGAAATCTGATGTTAGTTTTATGGCCTATAAAGGTCAAACTAATATCAATACCCTAAAACTTGGAGTGAGGAAAATCAAAGTCGAAAATTAAACAATCCATCACTTACAACCTACAAAGTTATTTACAACCGTAACCCATGGCAGAACTCTAACGAACAAAGCCAAACAAGGAACCACAGCGCGGTAAATCATGAAAACAATCTAATAAACACAATAAGATTGCGTTCGAACGCCACGAAGTAGGGTAACCAAGCGTTCGGAACTAACCGGTGTAATCTACAAGCGAGCATGTGCCTTTCGCGATCTGTCACTCACTTGATTAATGGCTCCGCTCCCCGCCCCGAATTTATCCCCTGCCCACCCCCGCGTACCCCTATCTGATTGTAACAAAACGGGGTTGCTCCCATTTGATGTCGGTTTTCAAATTTCCTTAATTATAAGGCGGAATCGTTTGACACCCCAGTTCGGGATTAGGGTTTAATAATGTTAACTACAGTTGACTGATCATGCTTGAGATTTCATTTATCTAAAATCTTAATCATTTTTAGGTCGTTGATGGTTTGGTTATATATGTTAAAGTTAAATGATTGAGTATCTAAACTACCTTAAATCCAAATGTATTTTTTGTCAGAAATGTAACCAGGTACAAGGGAATAAATTGTCCCAAAATACCTATACAAGCAAAAATAGCAGTATCTTTGATTTATTTTATTTAGAAACTATTTTTTTTTTCAATTTATTTCTGAATTTCAGGGTTTTCTTTTTTTTTAAGTCACAAAGTACGAGTACAAGCACTAACCACCCTCCTATATCCCCATAATTAGACTCAATTAATTTAATTTAAATAATAAATCACAAAAACAGCCAAAATAATAAATGACAAAAGTAGTTTCTAAATTGCGTGTCAGTTTATTATGCACGATTTTCATTAATCAAAATTATTCAAACGAGGCATTAATTACACAAAATTAAAAAGTCATTAGTGTTGCCACCCTACAGTAGTGCGCCAATCAGGTTAGCGATCGCCGAAAATTTACCAGATTTATGTGTCTGCGTAGTTCCGAACATACATTTTGCCGGTCATGGGAAAGTAAATTAACATCCTGTAGTTAGCTAGGTATGTGATGTGTGTTCAAGTCTATTTCTAGGCCTAATCCGTGCGATCTAGCGATTGATGAGTGTATATGAAGCGAAAGAGGTTTGTCAGGTCAGGAGGTCCATAGTCTTTGCCTACCCCTGTGGGAAACAAGCGTGATATTATGTATGTATGTATAATCCGTGCTACACAAAGTGTTTGAAATCGTTTCTATTTCAATACATACTAACAACAATTATTTATGTATGATTTGACCGTTCATTTCATATTAAGTACGTAGAAGTTAAGAAGAAGAACACAACCTCCGTGGCGTAGTGGTCACCATGCTCGTTCGCCACCCAGAGGTCCCGGGTCCGATCCCCGGTCAGGGCAATTTGGAAAAATGGCCTTTATCAAATTGTCCTGGGTCTTGGATGTTTATCTATATATGTATTTGTCATAAAATATAGTATCGTTGAGTTAGTATCCCATAATACAAGTCTCGAACTTACTTTGGGGCTAGCTCAATCAATGTTATTTTTCCCTATATATTTTTTTTTTTAGTATTAATAAGACAAAAAAGGCTTAAAATGAAATATAGGCCGTTTTTTGAAGAATTTTTTGTGTTTGATATTTATGTACTACTAAATTAATGAAAATTAATTTAAATCTAAGTAGCATAAATAGCTCTTAGTACAAAAAAATATTTAAGCTGCAAGACCCAAAATGCTCTTTATGTATATGTTTGTTACATTTGTACTATAACATAAAATAATTGAAAATGCATGTAAATCTAAGTTTACAAAGGCCTAAGCACAAAAAACAAAGACTTTTTTAAACAATTTCTTCTTTCGATGTTCCCATATCCATTTTTTTCTTTTGTTTTTATTGAAATACGACAGTTATACTTTTGCAACCCGCAATTATATTAGATCTCTGCTATTGATTTACTTACTACTTAAAAGATGCATTAATGCGTTCCACAATTGGAGAAACATACCCTGAACAATAATATAATTAATTAGTAATGAGTTAAACAATACGTAAAAGTAAGTAAGTACTTATAACAATATCGTAAAGAAAAGTTAAGATTTTAAAAATGATGGCTTATTTTTTTATTTACCACGCTAAAAACCTAATAGTTAATGTCGATTTATAACATTTGAAAAAAAAAGTTTTCATTCGTTTTACACACGCCACTCGTGAACTAACAGAATTCAAATAATTGAAACGAAGCTTGTCAACTGCGGTCGAAAATAAAAACAATTTGTATAGAAACAAATATTCGAAAACAAAATGGCGTCAGATCCACCGCCGGATATTGGAGAATGCTATTACAAATTATAGTTAGTATAGGACTTAAATTTTATTTAACGTGGAAGGGACACACCTGAAATAAATCTAACCACGGGCTATGCTAGATAACTTTTGTATGATGAAATTAAAATAACAGCCAAAACACACCAAAAAATCGGCATCTCCATACACAAGTGTGCAGCCGCTCGGGTAATTTGTATAGGAATTTCAATTTTTTGGTTGTGGTTATTTGGTTGATTTTTTTTTGTTTCGTTGTATTATAGTGATATAGCATAGTCCTTGGTTCGATTTTTTACGGATATGCCCTCTTCCACGTTGTTTATTATGCAATAGATTTTGATCACTTACAAAAATCTCGACATGACTCTAACGAAAATTTGCACTTAAAATATTTCACAAACGGATCTCTAAATCGAAAATGTGGACTGCAACTTTGCACTTAAAATATTTCACAAACGGATCTCTAAATCGAAAATGTGGAAAAAACTTTTTTCAACGAGACCCTACAACATGGGTTATTAAAGAAAAAAAAAAAACTTTGTGTCCGCTTTACATATATGACAGGTACTATTTTAATATTTTCCGGGTTCCTTACTCAAAGGGTTAAAGCGGGACTCTATTACTAAGACTCCGCCGTCTGTCTGCCCGTCCGTCTGTCTGTCACCAGGCTATATCTCATGAATCGTGATAGCAAGGCAGTTGAAATTTTCACAGATCATGTTTTTCTATTGCCACTATAACAACAAATACTAAAAACAGAATAAAATAAATGTTTAAGTCGAGTGCAACAAACGGGTTTTTTTGAGATAATAGTACGGAACCCTTATTGCGCGAGTGCGACTCGCACTTGGCTGGTTTGTTTATTATTTTGACGGCTTGAATAATATACATACCCATGCCACACTATAGCTTTCAATTACTACTAGTCTCTGAGTAAAACCGCGGGCAAACAGACAGACAGATAGACATGGCGGAGAAATAGGGGTTCCTTGTTAACTACGGAACCCTAGAATAACATGAAACAAACGTGCCAGTTCTGCTTCTATGGCCTCTTTATTTTACGACGCTATGGAATATTCTTTTTCATGCGTTGTATATCTGCCTTAATTATCTCTGTCAAGTTTCGCACCATTGTCTCTGTTTTCTTTTCAATAATGTGGGTCACAAAACGTAAAAAAAGTTTTTAACTAATTGTGTTACCAGCAAAGATATTCAGAACCTAAAAAAATGATTTTTTGCTCTTTTGTTACCAGCGTCATTTCTACACAGGGTTTTAATAGAGCGCTAAAAAGCTTTTATACCTTTTTTTTTTATAACGGTATAAAATATAACTATTTTAAACACTTCTTACATAAAAAAAAAAGTAGTAATGTCAGGCGAGTGAGTTTTCAGATGTGTTTTAACGCAAAATTTTTTTGGTCTTAATACTGAAACCTGAATGTTTGAAATTAGCTTAAAGGCGTCCACCAGACGATATAAATTCAAAGTGAAATTTTGTCATTTTGTCACTAATAACCATAAAACTTTGTACATTTTGACATTTACACAATCTAGCCGTTGGACGTTCAGTCAAGTGAACAGCTATGTCCCGGAAGTATGTTCCCTAGTCTAGCGTTGCATAACTATCGATAGTTGACCTCGAAAAACAGTCACAATATCGATAGGACTATCGTATTGTTATTGAATAACCGATACTATCGATAGTATCGATTGTCAATAGTTTGCAATACTATTGATGTAAGGTAAAACTATCGATTGTATCGATACTATTGAATTTAGATTTTATCGATACTAACGATAAATAAATAAATATATCGGGACAAATTACGCTGATTGAGCTAGCCTTAGTAAGTTCGAAACTTGTGTTATGGGATACTAACTCAACGATACTATATTTTTATTACAAATACATATATAGATAAACATCCAAGACCCAGGACAATTGAAAAAGGCCATTTTCCAACTTGCCCTGACCGGGGATCGAACCCGAGACCTCTGGGTGGCGGATTAGCATGGTGACCACTACGCCACGGAGGTCGTCATGACGTCGTACGGATGGCATCGAATACTGTCAATAGTATCTAAATTCAATAGTATCCTATCAATATTGTGACTGTTTTTCAAGGCCACGAATATCGATAGGCTATCGATATTTTTTAATATTGCTTGCAACACTAACCTAGTCCGGTGACAGTTATGTTTGGAGCTCCATACAGATCTGTACAGGAAGCCGAGCCGGCGCTTGCGCAGTCTCGTGGACACTCCCTAGGCCGTTGTAAAAAATTATGGAAAATCCTTCATTTTGTTTGGAAATTCGATATTTTGACAGAAAAAGCAAAGAATTTCAAATATTACAACATGTTTTTAAAAAAAATAAAAGCATACGCAATACTTTTATTATTTTATCCATAACCGCGACCAGACAACATCGGATATGTCTGACACGCTACAGGATTCATAACCAGTCGTTTTGCCGTATGACTTAGTGGTTTTATTTACCGCAACATGCGTTGTAGCGCTTCCTTACCGATTATTATTTTAAAATGAAGGTTATTGAAATCGGTGAAACCTTACAATTTGGTAAAAGATAAAATTAAATGTGTATATATAAAAGCACATTAAGAATGCAAGATATAATTTGAATAATTCATGTAATTTTAGTTACAAAAGCTCATTTTACTAATATACTTCAATGCTTTCTCAACGGAAGCTTTAAGTCGCGAATAAAGCTTTCATCGCCAAACTATAAAAACCACAAAGTAATGGAAAGTTGTCAAATTACTGTCGCTTTATCATTTCATCATCCTTTCAGCCGCTTAACGACGACTGCTGGACATAGGTCTCTCCCAAGGATTTCTAAAATGGCCGATCAAGAGCAGCCTGCATCCAGCGCTTTCCTGCGACCTTGGTCAGGTCGTCTGACCACCTTGTTAGTGGGAGTCCTACGCTTCGCTTGCCAGTACGTGGTCGTCATTCGAGAACCTTTTTGCCCCATCGGCCATCGGTTCGTTGAACTACGTGCTGGTGCTTGACTAGGTGCTTGCTTGTATGTAGGTATCCAACAGTGTTTACAGACATTTCAAGCTGCCTAAAGGCATCTGCCAAAGCTGGGACCATCCAAAGCACAGAGGAAACTCGAGAATTTTTTATGCCACTTGTGATTACCCATCCAAGTGCGGACCACACCCGGAGTTGCTTAACTTGCGAAAGATATTTAAAAAAAGGTAAGTAGTTGAATTAAGTAAGAAGTTTTTAAATAATACACTACACTATAACGTTCTTATTAAAACTTTAATATATCATATTTATAAAAATAATATCGAAATGTTTGCTAAACCTTTTTCAATGTCCTACAATGAAAAGAGGAAAGGGAAAAAACATATTTTAACTAAAATACGTTTAGCAAATGGTCGTAATTTTTTTTTTAAAAATACGAGGTAAAACTTTACTCTAAATATTTTCGTTTGAAATAAATATCGAAAAGAATAAATATAAATATCTAAAAACCGCCTTTAACACCAAACTACACAAAACAATTTAGATAAAATTTCCATGAATCCACCTGACAAAAATTCGCCCTTTCAGACAAAAACATATATACGTTACTTACATTCGAACTTATTTTTGTATATTAACATCTCTTTTTTTCAGTTGGTTAAAAAGAACAAGGAACCAGATACACGGAAATCATATCAATACCGCGAAACCCGATATGTCGAATGAGGAACGAGAAGATGTAAAAATGCCGTAAGTTATCCCGCTCTGTTTTTTAATTTGTCTTATGAGGGGTGCGCTTTGCGCATAACACCGTGAGGTTAGAGAAAATCTGAAATTTTTTAAAACTTTCCATAATTACCTACGTCATTTTTTTATTTATTTATAGCTTTATATTTAGTATTTCATTCTTGATTTTTTAATCGCTATCATGTTTTTTCTTTTCACGTCATGTTTTCAGTAAGTATAAAAGATAGTCCGAACGGTGATATCAATATTTATTTGTTATTCGAACCACAGTATAGTAAATAACTATAGTATGCCTAATGGAAATAAAATAACAGTCAAAAAACCAAAAATTGAAATCCGACATTACCATATAAATAGCCCGGGAGGCGGCACACTTTTTTTTTTAAATGTCATTTTTTAATATCTTTTGACTGTTATTTTTATATTATTATACTATAGTGATCTAGTATAGCCCTTGGTTTGATTTATTACGCAGATGACACTTACACGTTTTAACATGCATTAGTTTTGTTAATTACACATGGGAATAAAAAGTTACATAATATGTCAGTTTGGACCTCTCTGTTCAATTTACGTGTCAAAATTTCAATCTTCTTATCAAAAAAAATCAGAACATCTTGGATTTTTCCGTCTAGCAATTCAAACAATACAACAACATTCCAGATGAAACATTACAAATAATAGCGACCCATAACATCGACCACATATGCGCATAAGCACACGTCATATGCGTAGCTAAACCGTTCATTACTCACACAAAATTGGCCCTTATTCCTTTAGCTAAACAGCATCATGTCCTGGCCCAGCGAATAGCAGTATAATTAGGAATTAAATGCATTAGATATAGGGAACAGTTGGTCGGCTATTAAGAGAAAGTTATACCCCGCTTGCCCTAATTTCACCCTTATTAAAGATTCACATGTATGTGCGTCGTGATGAGAGGCAATGGAGGCTAACGTTTTTGTTTTACCATACAATACATAACTAAATTTTTAAAAACGGTATTACTCACGTAGTGTAGTCGGAAAACGCCGACTAGTTTCGATCGGTTCATACGATCATCATCAGGGCGAGTGTTGTTAAGTGGGACGGCGACAACACAATGAGCGTGATGATGACAACACTCACCGTTTTTAAATATTTAGTTATGTATGTCATCTCACGTCACATACATATAGAGGGTGCAATTAGCCTCAAATTTGCCGCCTTCCAAATATACCGCCATAGGCCTTAGCCTACTCAGCCTATTGGTAAATCCGCCACTGGTTATACAAACATACCTACATACTATTACATTTTTATTCCTAACAGGGCGGACAGAAAATTTTGGGTCTTGTGGCTCTAAGCAAACGGAGCCCAGGGCCGCAAGTCTCTAATGCCACAATCAAAGAATGATGAGCGAGGAGGTGGTAAAAGGAATTAAATAGTGGTGGGTTGCTAGCCGCATTCGCATTTTCGCCTAATTCCTGCGCGGGAAGATGAGCAGCTGGTACAGTCTAAGTTTTTATTTTCGACCAAACCAGTTGGAAGGATGTAATTAAATTCACGTGTGTATGTGCCTCGTGTTAAGAAACGATAAAGGCTAAGGGATACAATACAATACTAGTAGTTCGTCGCGAACTTGTGATTATTATTCTAACACAATTCAATTCCCTAACACCTAGATGGCGCTATCCAAAGTTAGAAGGCGCTATGGTTTCGTTTACTACATAATCGCCGATATTTTTATTTATATTTCAATAACTACTGAGCCGATTTTGATGCCCGACGAACTTGAAAATTCTATTGATATTTCCTACACGCCTACAAAATTTTATCAAAATCGGACCTGAGGTTCGGCAGTTATCCTGGTACAAACAAACATACATACATACATACATACATACAATGTGTTTTCGCTCCAACTCGATTTAGAGACCTCGCTCGCTTCGCTCGTTTGGTCAACAATACCGTTTATTACACAAAATAAACAAATACAGGACATAATTATCTTAAAAACTAGGAAATGCGGAAAAAGCGGCCTTATCGCTAAGCAATTTCTTCCAGGCAACCTCGCTATACATAAATAGTAAT
Source organism: Acrobasis suavella (assembly GCA_943193695.1). Classification (NCBI taxonomy): domain Eukaryota; kingdom Metazoa; phylum Arthropoda; class Insecta; order Lepidoptera; family Pyralidae; genus Acrobasis; species Acrobasis suavella. Next base: position 8,329,601 of record OW971952.1, on the reverse strand, counting down.
GGCAAATTAGGTAGTGCGGGGTGGTCAATATAAACATACTTATATACAATAATTAAAGGATTTGTTCTAACCCTAAAAGAATGTTTTTTCTAAGATAATTATTTTTTTTACACGAAAAAACCGACTTCATTTTCTTTCAGGAGTTTCTTACATATCGCGCAACATAACTATAAAAAACATACTGGTCGAATTGATAAGCTTTTTTTTTAACTCGGTTTAAAAATACTCAGACCATTTGTAATCCATTTAGTTAGGTATATAAATAAATAAACAATCTTGACATGTCTTTTTATTAAAATATTCTCTTTTTAAATCAATACTTTTGCAAATTACAAATTAATTATATAATTAATATTTATAACATAAATAATTTGTAATTTGCAAAGGTATTGATTAATCAAGCGAATATTTTAATAAAAAGACATGTCAAGATTGTTTAAATTTTTTTAAAATGCCTAACGAAATGGAATATAGGCTTATAGCATAAAACATAGACGGACGGTCTTAGGTCGAGGAATAACTTTATAACAGAAATGGCTCCTTATAATACATAATATAACACTATAAATATAAATATATATATATATATATATCTTCTATATATATCACTATTTTATGTATCACTTTTTTAAGTCATTGTTAAAATAGGGGCTGAAAGTTTTTATACAAGCAACGTCGTGGGAATCATCTAGTAATATAATAGAATATAATTTTATTTATTTATTTATTTAAACCTGAAAAAATAGAATAAGTGGAGAATAAATAAATAAATAAATAAATTAAAATAAATAAATAAATAAATAATATGATGATGATAATGTCTCACAATATAATATAAGCTTTGCTTAAAGAGTATTTTCAGAAAGTACTCATTATATTCAAAAACGCCTCTCTTCTGTTTGACCTTTACCATGAAGAATGTCCAGACCAATTTATGATTCCTAATAATCAATAATGATTCCCGACTTATTCCTGCTCACGTAATCTCCGGAGCAGAGCATCGTAAGCCGTTAATTGTCAGAATTTCCAGTTATTTCGTAGGGTTCTGTACATAATCCCGAAGCTACGCATTTTATCACGGAACTCAGATATCGGTGAAATTATGTTATAATTTAATCACTACACCGAAATTATCGACTATTTTTGTTGCTTAGGGCTAAACACAAAAGATTTGAACAACAAGATCAATATATATTTAAATTATATAAATGTATACTCTTCCTTTTACATCACGAATTTATGAAGACGATAATAGAAGGCAAAATAGAAGGAAGAAGGGAAAAAGGAAAACTCAGACACAGCTTTATAAAGCAAATAAAGGGAAAAGTAGAAGCGGTGTCGTACCAAGACCAGGCCAGTATCACTCTCCGTTTAGGTATTAAAAATATACCTACATTATTACTATGCGCGCGGCGACCACTTTGAAGGGGAAAATTCAGTTACATGAATCGTTTGTCCAGAGTAATAAGAATGAAATTGCCTTGCAATGGATGTCTAGGTATCTAAACGAAGAGGTGAGAAGTTGTGAAGCGAGCTAAATTAAACCATTCTGCTACCCACATTAAGTAGATATTTCTTTGAATTTTTTTTCTGGGTTAGACTTCTGTACGTGAGTACTAGTACTTATTACACTTTTATTTAAACTATATGTAAATTTTTGAAAAAAAGAGGACATATTTGAGTTCAGCCGTCAAAGAATTTTAATTTCAGTACTAGTGGAAATTAGAAGTAACATTTAAGAACATCGGCTCGTTTCGTATATGTATAAATATTCTAAAAAAACATGAATGAATCGATCAATTTGCGATTTTAATTTGATATTGGCCGTTACTGATGGCGAATCGACTTGGTCACACTTAAATGGTACAAAAACGTCTAAATAACTCTGCTGTGAGTGGAAGGATCATTGACTTTTGCATACAAGATGAAAGACAGAAAAAGCTTAAAAGTACCCATGCATTAAAAGTAGCGACGTTTTTATATGTAAAAAATCCGATATGGTTGGATAAAACGACCAATTTAACGTGTGTATAGTTTTTGTGACACCAAAATAAAAAAAGAATTGACATAGTTGCTATAAATGTTTTTTTTTCTGGTCTACCTCTTATCTGGTGGGCGTCCAAAAAAGGGTAGACAATTTCGCTCATAATATATTTCCAATTTTCTCACTTCAGAGAAATCAGAAAAAATTTTGTGACATTCACACCACCTTGGAGCAAAACTGCCAGGGAAAAGAGGACCGGGAAAACCGAGGTATAGCTACTGACGTACAGAGAAGTAAAACAACTTACAGATGACAGACACAAATGGATGAAGATTCATACGGGAGTTTTTGGCGGGAAGTCAAGGGGTTCAGTTGGAGTTTGCTTTAAATTATTTTGCAAATTGATTCTAGTGGACTTTATAATATAAAATCGGTGTAGTTTAGTGTTATAAATGCTCATGCTCATGGACAATATGTAAAATGGTTAAAGTGGACACTCATAGTGCGGCTGTAGTGATATTTATTTGCGGACTGTGGTGGGCGTCTTTAGACGCCGTCCGCCACTCATTCGGCTATGAAAACCAGTGGACTCGTATAGATTTGTTGCCAGAAGCTCCCTTGAAGCAATCAAAGGACCTACACCAACCTTTGATTGTATAGTTAGGGTTAGGGTTGGGAATAAAGAAGTGATAAAATAAAGATGAGCTCTAAAGGACTAGTATCCAGAGCCGTAAAATAATTATTAAAAAAAAAAATACAAATCAATAAGAAAAAAAGAACAATAAAAAAAGAAAAAACTAAACAAAAGAGCTAATTATACCAATAAATGTGCAAAGCAAAAGCCAATCTTTCATCACAGCCAAACAAAATCCACGTTACAAATGTCGTACTTCGCAATATAATTTCCTGCGTTGACAACAAAGTATTGTTCTTTTGGCCGGGGCAAGAGAAGACGGGGGGGTGCGCTTGTATTTGACGCGTCCTCGGAAATTGAACGTCTACAATAGACAGCACATTATAAAATGACGTCGCGAAATTAAAGACGTTAGCTGTGAATGGGGTTTTTGATATTGTTTTTGGTAGGTTTATTTAAGAGGCAAAGAAATGTAAGATTAAGCGTTATCGACTTCATTTAAAACAATATCGGACTGACAATTCGCTTGTCAAGTAATTTGGAAAAACATCTAATTCGCAAACCTTTTCGAGGAATAGACTCTATGAGAAGCTGTCTCAATGAATATGTCTTACGAAACCTTGTCAAATGATATGGTATCGTTGAAAGCGCCTTGGCTGTCCGCTAATTATAGGCTATATGACGTCACAGTTAATAAAATACGGCGCCCTCTATAGGCCAAAAAGTAAGTATCTCATCATAAAGGGCTCAATTTGCCCATTTTTTTTACGCTGCCAGCTGTTTCTTTCTGCTGTTTTTCAATTCACTGGATAAACGTACCTTTAGCAAAAATAAGTACTAGTACTCACGTACAGAAGTCTCACTCTGCAAAGAAATTCAAAGAAATATCTACTCAATGTGGTTAGTGATAAGTTATCGTTTTCGTTTCGCATCTTTTTGTTTAGATACCTATAATGGATATTGCAAGCCAATTTCCTTGTTGTTTGGCTGGACGATTCATATAACTGAGTCGCCCACTCCGGAGTGGTCTCCGCGCGCATAGTAATAATATAGTATATATATTTCAACACCTATATGGCGAGAAAGACAGGCCGGCCTGCTTTTTGGTAAGAATTTTCAGTAGTCGCATTATTGAAACTATATCTTGTAACTCCCTTAACGACACGATTTCTACCTTTTCTTTTACTTCATTCACGAGCAATCTTCTTACTCTTCCTTTACCTTTCCTGGCTTTCACCTTTCTTTCCATGGTTTTAAAAAAAAAGATAAATAGAAAAGTTTTTAAAATCAAAGGCCCAAAATCTATAAACAACTGCAGACTTTAAAAAATAAGAGTAAAAATTATTCAATAAGTATCTTCTTATTTAAAATATAAATATTAATGTGTTTTCAATAAAATATGTATTTTCAATTTGTTGTTGGATTTCATTCATTAATCGGTAAATTCTTTTCAACGCCAATTAAACTTTGGACAAAACATAAAATACCCATAAATAATTCAAGAAGAATAAGTTAAATCAATTACAGAATGCCTCAATTAGGGTGTATTATAAATTCCGACCTTCTCTTAAGAAAAAGACTCCCTCGCTCTAAAGCACCTTACACATAACTGACAGTGGCGCATTTATTTTTATTTATTAATTTAATTTATTGCACTTTAAATCTAAAGATTGTATTTAAACTTACACAAAACATAACAATGTACAATTTAATACAAAAAGTACAATTTGATGCTAAGTATTGTCTACCAGTTCACCTTTGGATCGTAGTAGAAAATATGATAGATGGGGTGCAAATTTAATTAGATAAGTATATCGAAAGAAATAAATCAGGGTGTATTTAATTACATAAAGTATACATGGGTATAAAAACAAAAAAAAAAACATTAAAAAAAAAACAAAACCTATGCAAACGATGAGAAATAATATGTAAACATAATTGCAAAAAAAGTGTAAACATTTATATTTAAGACGTTTAAATTTTTTGAAATTCAAAAATAAAAAGGCTTTCACAGTTTTTGTCCGCTCAAAATACGAGTACACTCGTATCACTTCAGCTAAAATTTGGTATTTTAAGGACTTAGAACACCTTAATCAATGAAATGTCAAAAGTACCCATCAATCTGCCAAAAAAAAATCAAGATCAAACATATGGGTTTATTGCTGTGTGAGCTCTATCATCTAATCTTATCTACGTAATAATCATGAGTAGCGCGATAAAAACTTATCTCGGCTTATCGACGATGCCATGCTACGAGGTCTGGAAGTGTAAACGGGTCTTAAGAAGCAGTCTCCCCTACGAAATTAGGCGTCTAGGACGCGTAGAATTTTAAATTGCTCAAAGAATGGGCATAATGTAAGGGAAAGAAATGATTTCTTCATCGCGACGTCTGATGTATTTAAATTAGTATTGTGTTGATATAATTGCTGTTATTACTAGTATTTGCTTTGGATTCAACATTTGTTAAATGGTAATTGATATGTTAAGATTTGACGAGAGTCAATTCATTCATCGGTCGTTTTAGAAATCCTTGGGAGAGGTTTATGTGCAGGAGTGGACGTTATTCTTTGCTTTTTTTTCGCTAGAATGATGATGATTTTGAAATGCTGTACCTATCTACGTTTTGTATTTTTTTCTCCGGGCCTTAAATATAATTCTTCGATAGAGATGGTAATAAATAAAAGCTTTTTTAACCGACTTCCAAAAAAGAGAAGGTTAATTCGTCGCGATTTTGTTATCTTCTTTTCGTGTGTGTAAGTGGCCAACACTAGTGTCAGATTTTTCAAGCTGACAAAGCTTGACGACTGCCATACAATGATGACAGCCAGGACCAACGGTATACGCGCCTTCCGAAGCACGGAGAAGCTCGATAAATTTTCATGCCACTTGTGGTCACCAATTCAAGTGCGGACCACGCCCGGTGTCGCTTTACTTGCGAAAGCGCTAGTAATGCGCACTCCCGCCGGGCCACCGAGCTCCTCATATTTTTTTTTTAATGTATTTTCACCGATTTTTTTATTCTCTATAAAGTTTTTTAGAGGCGAAATTTTATCAAAATCGGTTGTGTAGATTTGAGGTGAAGTCAGTTTTTAGTTTTGAAAAATTATTAGTTTCTGCGTTAATTCAATTACTTACATACGAGGGGGGGTCAAAAAGTTCGCGGAACGGAGGGGAAGGGGGGTGAAATAAAATACTGTACTATTTTTCTTTTTCAATATATTCCCCCTTAAGTCGAATACATTTTTCAGATCTCTCTATTAACTTATTAATACCGTCGAAAAAAAATGATTTGTCTTTGTCCTCAAAATAGGCCGAAATCGCCGACTTGACTTCTTCATCATCGGAAAATTTCTTCCCCCGAAGCTCTTTTTTTAATTTGGGAAATAAAAAATAATCACAGGGGGCTAAGTCTGGACTATAGGGAGGATGGTTTAACATTTCGAAGCCACAGTGATGAAGGGCAGCCATCGCAACGCGGCTCTTGTGTACCGGTGCGTTGTCATGCAAAAGCAGCACACCCTTTGTCAACTTTCCCCGCCTTTTCTCCTTGATTGCTTCTTTTAATTGTCTTAGTAGATTAGCGTAGTATTCTCCCGTTATAGAAACACCCTTATCTTTATAATCTATTAATAAAATACCCTCTGTATCCCAAAAAACAGTTGCCATGATTTTTCCAGCCGATTGTGACACCCTGTATTTCTTAGGGGGGGGCTGACCCTTTTTATGCCACTGCATAGACTCTTGCTTCGACTCAGGCTCATAATGATGAACCCAAGTTTCATCTGCAGTAACAAGTCTTGCAAAAATTCCTTCCTTGTCGGCGCTACAGAGGTCTAAAAACTCCTTTGAATACTCGACGCGCAGCTGTTTCTGTGGTGGTGTGAGCATTCTTGGCACCCATCTTGCGCTGACTTTTGACATCCCAAGATTGTCGTGTAGAATATTTAAAATGGTTGTAGGTGATACTCCAACCATTTCTGCAAGTTGTTTCTTCTTCAAACGAGTATCCTCCAGTATAAGATTCTCCACTTTTTCAACGATGTTTGAGGTGGTGGCCTCAATCGGCCGTCCTGAGCGAGGGTCGTCTTCAAGAGACTCTCTGCCTTGCTTGAAAAGGCTATTCCACTTGTACACCATGGTTTTCCCAGGGCAAGAGTCCCCGTATACTGATAACATTTCTTCCAAAATTTTCTGAGGTGGTTTTCCTTGCTTAGTGAGGAACTTTATGACGGCACGAAACTCGATTTTTTCCATGTTCAAGTTTTTCTTCCGGATTCACTTGTTTGATCGACGACAGGTCAAAGGTTATTGACACAATCAGGTTCAAACTTGGCATATATACTCACAAAGAGTTGCTCATTAGTTACTACCTGCGGCAGGTCCCCCACCCCCCGCTATCCCCTCCATTCCGCGAACTTTTTGACCCCCCCTCGTATATACATACTCGTAATATGAGGAAAATATTGTGAATCTAAAACGTAACTAAATTTTAGGCCTAAAATATGTATTTTTAACATGTAATAGGTATTATATATTACGGTTTTTCCAAAGAACATATGAAGTTTTTCAATATTTTTGGACAAATCTTTTATTATATATTTCTATTTATACGGAAAATTATTCTCACTTGTTCAGTCGATTGAACTAGTGAGAATAAAAATCTCACTAGGCCATCCAACTGAACTGGACGACTGAACTAGTAGGAACAAAGGTATTTAACGAGAAGCCCAAAGTAAGAGTCTATTAGATCAAACAAATCAAATAACATAAAAACACAAAACAACCAAACGTTATAATGAAGTCAGGTAATAGTCTATCCAATCCTCTGATAGAATAGAACGGGATTTGCTTCTTTTTTGGAGCCCAATCATTTCGCCGGCAATTTGGAGGATCGAAACAAAACAATAAACTCGAATCATTTGGGCAGGCTCTAGTAACGGGTGTTAAGGGGCAGACTTGCCATTTTTAACTGACTTCAAAAAAGAAAGAGGTTACAGTTGTGTAGTCTGATGTCCAAGTTGGTTTTTAGTTATGAAAAAATATCTTTTTTGAGTAGTAACCAGATAAAAATATGTTGTTTCGCTCTATAACTGTATCTTTGGCTTAAATAAATTACGTTTAATAGTTACGCAAATTCGTATGACGAAAAATCACGAATCGTCGAATCGAATACAGTCATTATTATATAATTATGATAAGGAAACATTGAGGGCGGTGTAAGAAGTCTCAGGACTAAGCTCCTCGAGTCGTGGGCGACGGTGCTAAATATGTGATCTGAGGATTACTTTATCTTCACTTAGTGTATACTTTTACGCGTTCTCCTGCGCAAAAATACACTTTTTGGCCCGGAAAGACTTACCTACTGTTTAGATAAGTACTTTTGTTCGAGCCCAGGGTATTTTTCTATGTATAAGAATCTAAAAAAGAAGGTCTATAATATCGATACGAGTTTACTGGAAAAGTCGGGATTTTGAACTTTGACAACTTTATTTTTGTAAAACATCTGACATCAATGATTCTTTGTCTGTCTGCTATCGTGAAATCTCAACCGACAAACGACTACGCAGAAATATATTTGCAGCTTACGCATCTGCTCATCCCTTTAACCGGTAGACACAAAAAGGAAGAGTCCTAAATTGAACTCTGCCCGCGACGCGACGGCGCGGTCGCAAAACCGTTCCGTTTCACTGTTATCAATCAAATTTATCTGACTGAAGTTCAGATTGAGCTAGTTGGTAAGCGAGTGAAATGGGGAACGGGTATAAGTTACTTGTATGGAAAATAGCTGTTAAACAGTGAGGTTGGCGATGCTAAAAGATAAGGACGAGACTCGAGTGGAAGGATACTCAAAATGACGACACAAAAACGAAGAGTCCTAAATTGAACTCTGCCCTCTACAAGACGGCGCGGTAACAATACCGTTACGTTTCACTGTTATCAATCAAATTTATCTGACTGAGGTTCAGATTGAGCTAGTTGGTAAGCTAGTGGAATGGGGCACATAGCAAACAGCTTTAAAACATGTGAGGTTGGTGATACTAGAATGTAGGGACTAGAGGAATGATTCTCAAGCCAATGTACGTAGATACAAAAATGAAAAGTCAAGGATATCTACTCGAAGAAAGGCAGCGCGGTCGCAAAATCTTTCTGTTTCACTGTAATAAATCTTTATTTGACTGAGGTTCAGATTGAGCTAGTAGGTAAGCTAGTGAAATGGGGAACGGGTATAATTAAAGTGATTAGTGTGGCAAATAGCTGTAAAACATGTGAGGCTGGTGATGCTAGAAGGTAGGGATGAAAAAATTTCTCAAAATGCAAACCGAAAATTCCTAAACTGAACTTTGTGATGCGACGCCAGCGCGGTTGCAAAATCATTCTGTTTCACTGTTATCAGTCAAATTTATCTGAATGTGGTTCAGAATGGGCAAGTGGAAACGAGGAGCGGTTGTAAAATGAGTGGTATGATGGTATGGCATGAGTTTTTCAGCTTCACGAGACTGTATTTACTTGTTTTGTTATTTTTAACCCTTGCAGAAATTAACCCTAAATCTAAACCCCACATGACGCCAGCAACAGAAATCACGTCCAATACTGTGTTTTACTAGACGAGCGCAGAATATATAATGCCAGTGCGTGCCGATTGCACCTTAAGTGGTGAGCATAGTTATAGTGCCAAGACACGAAGGAAATATGTATAGAATTCCAATCCAGACGATACAAGTAGAGGAAATGATAAACATAATTATTGTATACATAACAATATGTCAAATATGCGGGAGAAATTAAAACAAAGATTTTATATTATTAAAACTTGTAGAGGTAAATTTTGTATAGGAGAAATTTTAGAATAATGTGGTCTCACAAAATGACTTAATAAAGTACATTATTGTTATTGATATGCATTAGGATAATGGAATATTATCTTTAAAAAAAAAACACTGAAAAACTAAAAAATCAACCAAACATCTAAATTTTACTCATAAATGTAGGCACTTATTATTCGAGTTGTCGCATTTCGAGTACAAGCTGATGCAAATGTAGGTATATCATTAGAATACAATGAAAAAAAATGCTAGGAAAAATGTATAATACTTGTTCTTTTGGAACACCGATTTTGTACAATCCACTGTCATGATATGAATCATCGAGCATATGCAAAGTCATTTGCTATCACTATGCATTTATGGAATGAACTACCATCTAGTATTAAAGAGTCAACTACGAGTACCTTGTATTCCTTTAAATCTAGGGTCAAAAACTTTTATGAAAATTCCTGAATAGGGTTGGGTAATGTATATATTTATTTATTTATAAGTTTGGTTGTATTCTTGCCTGTAAGTGTTGTACAATGTTCTACACTACTAAATGTCATTCTTTCCTCTGGTTTAGGGTTGACTGGAAGAGATCCCTTAAAGGGATAAGTCCGCCTTTGTATTGCTTTCTTTTGTATTTGTGTTGTGTCCTAAATCAACACTCATCTCACTCATCAACAATCTATGTACAATAAAGAATTTCCATAACATAACATCTATGATTCTGACGAAAAAAAAACTATTTACCTACAAAAAAAAAAACTACTTTTAGAGCACGGAGTCCGCTACCTACCCAGGTGATTTGACCAGGTTACTGGTTTTTAAACTGCAACTTAAAGAGTAGACCGGAACCAATTTTGGATAGGTTTGAGGAAACGTTAATATGTGCCTTTCGAAACACGAAATCGTCTTACTATTCGGATAATCAGGTGATTTAAGCTTGCACTATCCTAACCAGACTAAAAACCATTTTTTCACAAAGTATCACGGATCACAAGGCAAACGCCTTGACAACTAGACCACGGGGGCAGCCACTTACCTAAATTTTAATGTATAGATTGTGACGTTTAGGGTAGGTAGACTAACCTTTAGGGTCTAACTAGTTTGGAGATTTAAAATAAATACTAGGAACCAGAACAAATGAGACGTATAATGAATGAGTAAAAACAGTACACACACAGATTCGAACAGAGATCTAGATAGGGTCGTGGACCTAGCACTAGGTCTGATGAGTAGCCAACCAGGGCTACTAAGCTTGGTGTTGAGCCGCGTGTGGAGTCGCAGGAGAGCGGCTGCATTTTTTTTTTTAATGACAGACATAGGTTGCCTCGGACGGCATTACCTACTTCACCCGGACAAAGTTGGAGGAGCGGGCCAGAGGCCCGGCTTCCTATATTTATATACTACTAGCAGCAGCGCAAAGGGCTCCCAAGGGGGAAACCTCGGCTTTGGGCGCGCTAGGGATTATGGCAAATTTTGGGGTGCTGCAACACCCATGTTTTGCCGGAAGGGCCGAAGCTACGGTGCCAGAAGGGCCTACTTAGGACGCAAATCGTCCAGGTACCGCCGGGCGGTACCTAGTGAACGAGCTAATGTTCCTACGCCTACGTATTCAATTACGACGAATGCGGGGGGGGTCGGACCGCGAGGTTCCTCTGGCTACTCGGAGCCACACAGGTATCGAATTGGACCAAGTCAGTCATAATCTGGTCATCGGAATCAGAGAGAACATGCCTCGAACGTCTGCCGGTGAGTCGGCGAGGGTTGCGCTCCGGGATGTAGTTAGCTGCCTCTCTAACTAATCGGTTCGAGTGGTAGGCGGCTTTATCAAAAAATCGTTCGGACGCTTCTTTCATAAAGTGCTTTATGGACGGTAAGAGCGGCTGCAGCTGCTTCGGGCCTTATATCAGGCCCGGCGGAGGAGCGCGGGGCGCGGGGCGCAGGGTAGAAGTGCGACCACGCCAAAAGATATAATTAAACTTTATTCATACGTACGTGAATAACTAAACTTCGAAATTAGATTAGTCAAATTCAAATTAGTTTTCAATTTTAAATGAAATCTCACAACATGTGTCAGACCTAAAACATAATTAGCTAACCTAACAACCAAAATAATTACAGAACATATCAAATAATAATCATAACACGACCTAGGTCACGCTAACAGAGGTCGTATGATACATTACGACCTCTGTGGCGTAATGGTCAACACGCTAGTCCGTCAATCCGGAGGTTCTGGGTTCGTTACCCAGCCAGGGCAAGTTGGAAAATGGCCTTTTTCAAATTGTCTTGGGTGTTTTTCTATTTGAATATAGGTATATATTTATCATAAAATGTAGTATCATTGGGTTAGTATCCCATAACACAAGTTTAAACTTACTTTGGGGTTAGCTCAATCTGTGTCATCTGTCCCTATATATTTATTTATTTATTTATGACACATAATGATAAAGCAGTAGAAACTGCGTGTTTGGTCATTTAATAAATTAATCAAAAAATAAGTATGGACGATAAGAAAAAAATAACAGAACACAAAAAAGTCTTTTTTTATGTTTGTACGCTCTAGTTTTCAAAACGATAAAACAAATTTTCGTCGCAGTTTATTAAGCTCAACTCGAAGCAATATTTAGGCTTTGTTTCATTAAAACTTTATGTCTGTGATTTGAACTATTATTTTAAATTATCAAATTATCAATTAATTACTTATTTAATTTTAAATTATTACCTGATTTCTAAACGAATTGACAAGAGTTGCATTATGTGTTTTGTGTTATAATTAATTATATTAGTGCTTGTCTATCATATTGGTGAAAACTGTAACGATAGATTTAAGTTATTATTACAAATAAATAAAAAATTGGCGCAAACGAAGTCTCGGGCACCGCCTAGTATCCAATATTTACATTGACAGGGTTCGTGAGCCATGTTCAGGCTTGGCATGTACAGTCATCGTAACTCCAAGACCTAGGCTAACTCGCGATTTAAATTCTAGAATGAGCAGTCGACATCATTAAAGTTCTTTTAGTATGCTAAGTTGCAGTTGGAATGTTAAATGATGAAATGGAAAGTTATATGTTTGATGGTATGATAAATGAACATCGATACGTCTGTAAATAAAAGATAAAGATATATTTATTTGCAATAAAACACAACATTTACAAAAAAAATTGCAAAGTAGATAGTCATGCAGTGTGATTTTACCCTAAGAATGGTATGAAAATATGGTCAGAAAATGGGCTGCTGAAAATTAACTAGTTATTTTTAATATTCATACAGGTCATTATTACAAATGCACAATTATTCTCAGTAAGTTTTATTACTTATTACAATATAATTACAATGTTTATTTAGAAATGTCAAAAGATAAATTATTATATAATGTTAATATAAATTAAAATTACAATAATTAAAATAGCATAGCATTTCAATAATTTTTTGGGACTTGATTAATTGTATCGATTGAATTGAATTTGTTCTTGATTAATTTGGAAACTGTAATTTCTTTATAAGTGTTTTTTTAGAAATGATATTTAAATAAATCTATGTTATGAAACTTATATCGTGAAGATCACTAAAATACAGTAATCATAAACTGAATTGAGAAACAACAAACGAAGTTATGATAGTTAAACTCATGACAACAAGGATTATTCTGTATCAGAATTATTGATTTCAGTAGTTTCCGTGAAGCGAAACTTTCCGTCACCGCTTTGATTTTATTCGAAACCCCTTGTTAAACAACTAATAAAAGTGCCGCAAAACTGAGCAATCGAGTTTTCATATTTTTCACGGCCCCTCAACTAAAACCATATATTTGAAGTGCGGACAATTCATTTTTCAAATACCGGACCCCGACAGAGTTTCCGGACTTGCGAACTTTCTACCGTAAAGTTTTGATATTCGTATCCGCCGGAGCAATCCTCCTTTGGTTAAATTTCATAATTCCTACGTAAGCTCACTGCAATAACTTTGTTCTGCGGTGGAATTTGACGCTCAGATACAAGTCTTTGACAGTTACTAACCTTTGGTAAGTCCTTTCAAATTTTGTTATTTAGTCCATCAAATTTCGAAAAGCGTGTAATTTTTGGTCAAACTTGTATTCAAATAAAAATTTTCTCAGGGCAAATGATGTCATCTTTCATGTTACTGCAAGTTGCAAATTTATTCTATTAGTGTTATAAACATAATTGTTACATTGTTAGAGGTAGTTGCAGAGAGATATACTGAGATGGGCAAGAGACAACTGGGTGTGAAGATTCTAAAAGTTAACCACTCTTTATTCATAATTTCCGTCATCGTTATGGGCTTTGGGGATTCGGGGCGGTTTTGGGGATTACCCAAACAAAGAAAATATTTTAATTTCAATTCCGTTGAATAGAAATTAAAATATTTTGTTTGTTTTCTAAAACGGTATATATATTTTATCTATTTTTCACACTTAGAAAATAGGAATGACGAATGGAAATTATCTTAAGTCCACCGGTTAGATTATTAAAAAATATTGTACACATATTTTTTTCTTTTATCTGAGAAACAAATAATGACAAAGATATGGTGCATTTAAATTTCACATGACGTCACGGCTAGGTACGATTTTTACTTTGCGGGAACGTTGCAAGCCCCCACTCTGTAATTTTGATGCTCCGTATCTCTGTGAAGACAGTTAAAATTGCTTCATCAGATACCTATATAATTAAGGTGATTAATAAATATAAGTAATGTAATCAATGATGTTTCTCCCTGTAATAAATATTGCATCGAAGACCACACTGATGTGCTGGCTCCACTGCATTGCAGTAATTCTGTCACGGCAATCAGAACACACGCTGGGCGTGTTTTATCGCCGCTTACGTGTCTTAAACACATTTAAAGGATATGGAGACCATGTCGTTACTTGTTTATTTCTATTGTTTTACGTCTGAGAAAGTAATTGCTTCCAGTTGAATGGGAGTACATGCGAAGTCGTGACTTTCAGTTAATTCCTTTGGAGTTTAATTAACAACGAATTTTATTAACCAGCTACGAGCCCAACAACTTCGGGAAAGAATGTTCTTTGAAGTTCCTTAACATTTAGATGTGAGTTTGGATTCAGGTTATGTTTTAGAAGAATAAAACCTTGTTAATTTTATGGAAAATTCATAAAAGATAAAAAGTAAGTATAATGTGTTTTAAATAGCATGTCCTTCATGATTTGTTTAGTAAATAAGAGTTGCAAGAAAAGTTAGATCAGAACAAAGTTACTTTTTAAGAATATATGTTCTGGCGATTGTTAATAAAAGTTGTCGTGTTGTAAGTGCTGAAAACTTCAGCACACTACATAATAATTTTATTTGTTGTCAAGTTTCATCTAACTACCTTAAGATTTTTTTTTTCTAAAATGATAGTTGCCTTACATTGATTATATGAAAGCATTAATAAAGCAACTTCTGTAAATTCAGTTTAGGTGCAGACTAAAATATTATCTGCGATAGTTGTAACAAAAAGTTACGAGCAAAGGGTTAATCCCATAACATAGTCTTAACTCACGCTTCCGACAACGTGATTACCAGTGAGTCTGACCTCAGAACCTTACGCACACACCCATATAACACTGGAAACTGTAATGTGATTCCAGGGAATGTTTCTTCCAACCGCAGAGCAAACGGAAGTCAAAGGGGGGAGGGGAGAGAGCAACGCGACGGCTGGCGGTTTTGGGGGTTACTCAAGGAACTGTTTTAGGTCCCAACTTATATGTATTCTATTCATGGGTCGGATGAGCAACGCTTTTCAGTGACAATGTTGGATCAAACTTGCGTAAGTTGTTAATTTAACAAACGTTGATTATGTAAATAAACGTTTCGTGTAGTTTAGTATGCAAAGTTTAGTTAAATAAAGTTGTGAATTGGCAAAAAACACAAAACCTCTAGTGATTTTTAATAATAAGTTACAATTTTAGTTAATAGTTTTGTTTTTATTTGATGTGTAAGTTGTACTTTATTGATTGTTGATAATAGATTGTCGGAGTGCTTCATTTTATAAATTATTTTAATAAAACCTTTTTGTACGAAAAAAGTTATATGATAAATCTAAATATAATTTATTTTGTTACAATATTTACATAGTCTTCTTTTTATTTAACATACGTATAATTTCAACTAATGAATAAAATTATAGTATTATTGAATATATAATTCGTTTTTTAATTAGTGTAATATGAAACGTTGTTTAATTATTGTAATCTTTGATGTGTTGTTTGTATTGCATCCCTGAAATTAAAATGTATCTTTCAACATTTACCTCGACATTCCCTCTATTAATAGATATTGTGAATCGAAGCATAGAAACATAGTTTAATGATATGTTTGTGTGTACATTTGTAACATTTATGTGTTCACAAACTCCTTTGATGATATAATTAATGTAGTAATTAAATGATTAACACTCTAATGACTCCAAGAAACTTAGTTTGTGTGAAAGCGAGTTAGTTACCTTTGAGGTATATGACACCTCTGCGGTCTTGGTGACGCGTGTTGTTTGTACAACAACATTGTTATATTCATGCATGGTATTAAGAAATTATTGAGGCTCACGAATATTATGTTATAAGATGCATACTCGATAAGAAAGAATATAATAAAATAATCGAATATTTTATAAAGTAATAAATATTTTAATCAGATTTTTTGATAATGCGTAAGTCTTGTGTATGGGTCATTACTGTTTTCTTCTCATAGCCATACATCATGTAAATATTTATCTTTGTATTCGTTTAACTTTCAAAGGGGTTAAGAAAACCGTACGTGAAATAAGCAAGAACCACTTTTGTTTAGTTTAATGTTACTTCTTCACTAAAGTCTAAAATACATTGCAACCAGTTCAATAACACGATATTTTCTCCTTCAAATGAGCACTCACACGGTCGCACGTAAAATCCTTATCTTTGTAAGCTATATGTGAGATTCCACCGTTTGAGATGAAGATTGCATCTCCAAGTTCGAGTTCGTATCTAGACGCTGCCAGTCCAAAAACTTTCACAATTGGATTTATTCTAGGAAACAAACTTCAAACTTTATTATCTTGATTTTCATGCAAATCTTTTATCTCATATGCAAATTACTTGTTTATTTGTTAGGAAACATCATCTTAAAGCAATCTCAGAGTTATCTTGAGATAATCTCTGTCGAAAACTTCTAATATACCTTTCGAAGCACCTATTTCAAGAGTTGCTCTTAAGTCAGCAGTATTAAAGCCCCGAACCTCAGCTGGTGTGACTTTATGAAACCCAGAGAAAGATAAACGGAACTATCTCCGAACCGACGATATTTGCTACCGAGGAGATTTCGAGTAATATAAGTCATGTAATGTTACTCCCGGGAGTTCAAGAGCTTTTTAACTGTCTACAATGTTGAGAGTACGTTCTTATTTGAATACAAAACTTGTTTCTGTGATATATTGACATTGTATGCCATGATTTGCTTTTGAAAAGGGCTTGAATAAAAGTGGTTGAAACGAATTTTTTTGAAAGATTTTGATTAAATTTGTATAAACTAAATTTCCTTTGTTAGCAGCATTTGATAGTGTCACGTAATAAATCAGAACCATTTGTTGAAGCAACTAACAAAACTCTATCTAAAATTAGTTTTGGAATTGGACGAAATCTCAATAGAATCCTTACTGTCCAACATCTCAAGAAACAAACAAGTTTCTAAATCAGCGTAACCATGCGCGGAACTTTACCGGATTAAACCAGTTCGTCCCGGTTGTAATCCAGTTCGGAGCGGTCCGGCCCGGTTATATCTGATTTGAAATTATAAGCAAGCACTTAAAGTTGGGACGTTGGGACGTTGGGACGCTGAGAATCCATCTGGGTGATAAATTTAATGTTCGCGACACTGATGTACTTGTGTATGCCTGACAAAGTTGCAAATTATATTTATTTGATGGCCCGGTTGGTTTTAACGACTGTGGTCGTCGTGATTCAATTCCAGTCCGAGGTAGCCTTCTAGTGCTGCTAGTTTTTTTTTTTTTTTTTTTACTATGTTTTGTTGTTTTATTTATGTAAATAAAAGATTTATACACAATTTACAGACACTAGTTAAGAGCAACATAGTTCTAGATGTTTAGTTTTCAATAGAGATTTCTATGAGAAATATTTATTTTTCTTTTGATTTTTTTTTTTGGAGAAGCGAAGAAATTATTTTCAGTAACTCGTTTTTAAATATATTTTTAAAAATCAACCAAAAAATAAATTTAAAGTAGCAGGTATAGTGTACATATATCTTAGTTTAAAGTAAAATATTAATTTCATACTACGAGTTTGTAGGTAAAATCTTCTACCCTTCTTACTAGCCGGTTGACTAGAAGAACTTCCATTATGTGATAAGACCGTCATTGTCAATTTACTTTCTATGTTGTTATTGTGTGTTTTCATAGTATATTAAAGTTAATACAAACAAACAAAGTTATCATCTTTAGCAATAAACCAGCTCCATCCTTGATTGTCCACCTACTCATTCTTAGTGTCAATGCGAAGTACGGATATTGAGTCTTCCTTTACACACAATTCTAAATAGCCTGCAGGTCTCTGATTGTCTGTGAATGACAACTCGACAGCAGCTGTTGGAAACAGAGATGATATTCACTGTACAATTATGATCAACACGTATTTACCCTTAGGAGGTAGACTGTGCTAATTACCATTTTACACATTAGTAAATCCTTTAGTCACTAGTGTACAGGTTTCCTAGTGGAAACAGGTAGTGGTAGCACAGAATAAGTACTAGTACTCACGTACAGAAGTCTTACCCAGAAAAGAAATTCAAAGAAATATCTACTTAATGTGGTTAGCGCTATGTTAACTTTTATAACAATTTTTTTAATTTCATAAATTTTCAAATATACATGTACCAATAAAATAAATAAATAAAACGCAAAGCCGCTTCTTTCGCCTACACCTCCAAATATACATAATTTAATTGTACTAAAATACATTCGTACGTGTACATTCTCACATTTCACATTGACCCCATCAAAAATATGCTTGAGGCTCGAGAGCAATCCCTGCAGGTCAGTTAACAAAAGACCCCTCGGTGTGGGGCCTGCTTTCAAACGGTGACGGGTTCGAAGCCGGCAAGGCTATAAATAACAATGCTGTAGAATCTAAGTACAAATTTCAAAGCGTATAGAGCTAAAGCTGGAGGATAAGGAATCTGTGAAGGAAGGTATCTTCTTTTCAACTTAATGTGTTGGTTGCAGTTATTAGTTGAGCTGCTTTAGAGCCTGGTGTGTTCCAGCTTGCTCTTTCCTAAAGCAAAGTTGTCGAAGACAGTGCGGACTATTCATAAATATAATAAATATATATGGACAAATCACACAGTAAGTCTCAGATTTGTGGTATGGGATACCAACTCAACGATTTTACGTTTTATAACAATATGTGGATAAAAGTCCAAGACCCAGGTAAATCTAAAAAAGATCTTTCTCAACTAGTCACAAAGGTCGTCATGGAATCAAATGGAATGAAATAGAAATATACGGAATTAAATTATGAATTTGGCTTCGTCTTTGAAATAAATTTCTGAGAAACCACAAACTTCTTGTTTCTTGTTTTGAGGTCTAACAGAGCCAGCATGCGGAGTGAGCTTTATATCTATACCTGAAATAGTTTTCTGTAAGAACTAGGAAGTTCTCAATGGGGTGAAGCTTTTATATGGTTGTAGGCAGTTGAAATGAAGATGCAGATAAATTGAACGAGTGAGCTAAGCAAGCGAAGTTCTTGAATCTACTTCGGCAATCCAATATTCGTTTGTAGGTATGTTTGAAAATAGGTAACTCGAATGTCTTTTGTCCGGTAATGATATATTTTCAGATCAGGCAAAACCCTAATTGGTCGAGGGGTTGTAGATATATGGGATTGTAGTAGGGTTCACATTTTGAGGCGGACATTGACAATAAGCAATAGTAAGCATAGCCCAGAAAGTGAGAAATACTCTTAAACCAACAAATATAACATTTCTTAATAAAGTTGATTAAAATTCATAATGAAATTCGCGATGTCTCAGTCAAAGCCATGCACCGATGATGCAAGTGCTATTTCTGTATCGGCGATCGTTTAATCAAGTATGTACAGCGACACTACAAAATAATGAGCGTCTAGAAGAAGAACGTGATGTAATGTAACATTGTAGTGTGTTTTAGTATTAAGAGTAACGGCGCTGTTGAGGTAGTTTCGAAGTTTCTACTAAAAGTAAAAGTTGGATTTTGATAAAACCCCAGATGTTTCACAAAACAACAAAAAATATACACCGCCAAAAGATCTAAATTATAAACAAAACAACAAAAATTCAAATTTACTCATAAAAACAGTTATTAATTACTCAAGTTGTCGCATCGAATTATGAGTACATGCTGATGCAAAGGAGGTATATATCATAAGAATACAATAAAAAAAATAGTAGGGAAGATTTATACAACTTGTTTTTTCTATTTTGGAATAACAGAAGAGGAAAATCTACTTTTATTCATAATTCAGAGGGGAAACAACATTTTATTTGAGAAATTCTTTGTCAAGGCTCTAAAATTTCTTCACTTAAATTAAATTGAAACATTCCAGTTGTTTTTTATGATATCACAAAACTATTAACGATTTTTATGAAAAAAATACAACGTTAAAAAGTCCAAAAGTCCATAAAAGATCTTAGCTAAAACAATAAGGGTAGATATAGAATCATCATGTCTTTCCTAGTTTCCACTGCAGTAGCAAGACCTTCTTTAAACTACCAGAGCCATACTTGGCCAGAGCAGCCAGAGGATTTGGCATCCAGTCTCCACTCTGGCCAGATGGATTGGAGAGGTCTCACTGTTATCTTAGTATACCTAAGCCTTGTTGAGTTGTATTTCCTTAATCGCCTATTACGACTACACGGTAAGACTTGGAGTGGTCCTATTCTACTCTGACAGAAACCGGAATGACGCATCTGTTATACCTTTAATTGTGACTGCGTTTAGTATTCCCGTCGTGTCTCCGTTTGGCGTGTTACTGCTATCGCCTGAACGTAGTTAGCATAAAGCAATCCATAGTTCAATGGATGCAAGGCAATTTGTGCGAAAAACGATAAAACTGTAAGGAGAGTTTGTGAGGTATGATGAATCAGAAACGTCATGATGTCACTTGTTAGTCATTTTCATGACTGACCAAGACATTGACCACCACAACCAGCTCCCATGCATCTTCTTCTATTGTTGTTTGTTATAATATAATCTAGCTGCGAAGCCAGAAGTCGTACGTAAACTTTTGGGTCGAATATACATAAGTCGTAAGATTACTTACCATTTACCTTTTTACAAGATGTAACTAATGATTTTTGGTAGATGACGTACCTGAAAGAAGAAAAGAACAAAAAATTAAACACTTTTTCTCGAA
Organism: Acrobasis suavella; assembly: GCA_943193695.1. NCBI lineage: Eukaryota > Metazoa > Arthropoda > Insecta > Lepidoptera > Pyralidae > Acrobasis > Acrobasis suavella. Next base: position 8,308,770 of record OW971952.1, on the reverse strand, counting down.
TTTTAAAATTAGCGTAAGATTCTCCAATCGGCATGAAAGGTTTACACCAATAGATCTACTAAATCCATCTATGTCTGTCATACTGAAAACAAGTGACACTCCATCGACCCTGTTCATAATCTATTCACTATTCCAGGAGCCCTAAACCTTCGACTCTAACTCCAAGTTAACCAGCACACTGACATGTTAAATTTTGCAGCAGCCGTAAGTGCGGCGCTCCTGCCTGATATGGGGCGACAATCCTTAAATTCGATTAATGTCTAGACATCCAGACGTTTGGAAACGAATTTATTGGTTTTCCTAGCAATTTTACTAAGAAACGATTTCATTTAAAGGTTTTGAATGTATTTCTAGCAAGAATATTAAAATATGATGTATAATTTCAATTAAATTATTCATAATTGACATGTCTAAATAATTTCCCATATTAATGGTAAAATAATAATTGCCACCCTATTTTAACGTAGGTATTGTTAAAGACGATAAGTTTTGCTAATACTTTAAAACATTTTTATTTCTTGACTAACTCAGATAGAATTTATTTCCATTTCTTACCCATTATTTACAAGAATGTTGTGACATTATCAATAATGCAAAAATAATTTATTTTCCCTTGAGCTGTAAAAGGTTTTGTAAAATAACTTTACGGTTTCATACTAGATGTGTGGCTTGGCGTTTTTATTTAACCCTGGATGCATAACTGCCTCCCTCAAGACCAGAGTAAATGGCCTTAGGAACAACAAGAGTATAACACAAAATATAAAAAATGTAGACAAAGAGCAACAGTGAAGATATAACAGTACATTTATACATCAACTAGCTAATTCTAATTATATAATAAATATTTAAAAAAACCCCCGGTTTTACCTGCGTGGTTGCATTTTGGATGATTTTGGACCATTCCACGGGAACTTAATATTTTCTGGGTATGTCCAAGTAATGAGACTAATAAGTTCTCTACATGCCAAATTTTATTCCAATTCGTTAAGCAATTTTGGCGTAAAAGCGGAACGACTATCCACACGTCCATACAAACTTTCGCATTTATGTATTTAAATGTTTGTGAAACAGTGAAGACCAGGAATTAGCTATTATATTATGATACTTAAATCTTCTTCATCTTATTGATGTGAGGTGTTCTATGTCTTACCTGGCTAGACAGGTAAAACTCCATTTTAGAAATCCAGGAACTTGTTCCTTCGGGTCTTCTATTTTAATTTAATGGACTTTAGCTTAGTTTCCGTTATGCAATAACAAATGACAGTTTCCTGAAAATACTTGATTTTCTTAAAATGAAAGAGTTTCTTTAAATGAAAGAGAGATAAAAAAAATATCATCTTTCTTTTTATTAATTTTTCAGGTTAGAAAGAGATGTGTCACTTCTCTGCGTTCTTTATTTCGTACCTTAGATTTCAGAAGCTTGTATGTAGGGAAATTTTGATATAAAGGAGATTTCACACTATGTTGCTGAGTCACTGAGAGAATAAGACGGTACTAGCGAGATTGAATAAAATATAGCAATATTTATATCAGAACTGAGGGATTGAAGCAACTCTTTGCTTTATTAAAGGGAGCCAACAATGTAAGTTTATAATAAGCATGTCTAAAGTAGCTATTACTTATACAAAAGAAACTCCGTGCGTTGTAAACTTATAAGTTATAATTATAACAAAACCCACAAAAATAAAAAATAAAATATTTTGACCTTCCATCATGTTCTAACAGAAAGAAAAGGAAAACATTTCCTACTAATTAAGGTAAGGTCACATGCCTGTAGGCAGCTTGGAAATTCTGACACCAATGCCGACAACTTACATACACAAAAACAAAGAACTAAGGCAAGTCAATTTGTCACTATTTACTATCATGATTCGCGATTTCTATCATTTCGTTCACTATATTGAAATGATATGTGTGACTTTAGAATCTTGCGACGCTTGGCTGAGTGAGAGATATAAAAGTGTAACATGACTGAAAAATGGGAAATCTAACATTTTATCATCATAATTCTCATTGTCATTATCATCCTCATCATCATTACTATCATATCAGCCTCAGCAAGGCCTGAAATTTGATTAGGTAAAATCAAAACATGTGGCCATAAGCCAGTTGTTTCTCTCCCACGGGTGTCTTAAGACGCGTATAATAGAACGAGCAGCAAAGTTCTCGTTCAAAGACTATAAAGGTATACCATCTACTGCGATCACTAACTATAGTGATTATAATGAAAGCCTTCCTTTATTAAGACAGGCATTTAGTCCAACCATATACCTAGAATATTTTATCTGCGTAAAAAGACCACACTAGCCGAATGCGACAGATGATACGAAAAGTGTCATCCGTACAAGAGCAAAAGAAATAGCGATCAATTTGACAATGTGTCAATTTTCCATACAAAACATAAGCCATTATCATCATGGCTCGAACATCGTCACACGAAAATAATTTTTCAAATTTATAAGGTATCTTACCTTGGAAAGATGGTATCGTACTGCTTTACCGATAGTTTGTGTAGTAGGTACAAATAGAACTCTTTTGAGGTGACAGAAAAATATTTCGTTTCTGGTCACATTTTACAAAACACTATATCAATCTTGTACCTTTATAATCTATGAGTCCAATAGTGGAATGAAATTAGCTGTAAAGAATAAAAAATGCTGATCAAATAATAAAAAAAATATATTTGGATATATTGACGGATTTCGAATTGATGTTTAACTCAAGATATCATTCTAGTAATATTATCCGTAAGTCGATGGATTGAGACGACGCTATTTCTACAAAATCAATAGGCAAGGCATTTGAAATGTAACCGTGTAAGAAACTGTTGTGGCGGATACGGCATTTGTTACAAAACATTGCGAGTCTCAACATAAGCCATTATCATCATGGCTCGAACATCGTCACACGAAAATAATTTTTCAAATTTATAAGGGATCTTACCTTGGAAAGATGGTATCGTACTGCTTTACCGATAGTTTGTGTAGTAGGTACAAATAGAACTCTTTTGAGGTGACAGAAAAATATTTCGTTTCTGGTCACATTTTACAAAACACTATATCAATCTTGTACCTTTATAATCTATGAGTCCAATAGTGGAATGAAATTAGCTGTAAAGAATAAAAAATGCTGATCAAATAATAAAAAAAATATATTTGGATATATTGACGGATTTCGAATTGATGTTTAACTCAAGATATCATTCTAGTAATATTATCCGTAAGTCGATGGATTGAGACGACGCTATTTCTACAAAATCAATAGGCAAGGCATTTGTTACAAAACATTGCGAGTCTCTGGTTATTTTTGTCGAGTCGTTATGGTTATGTTGGTGGTTAATGGTTCTTTCTAATGAGACACTAGAACTAGTAAAAGAAAGAAAGAAGGGAAAGATTTTTATATTAAGTATAATTTATAGTAATAATAACTAATCATAATAACGGAAACTAAACTAAGAAATGTTATTTAGAAGATTACGTATACCTCTGACTTTTTTTCGTATTTCATTATTCAGATCGTCGCCTTTAGAGCATACACAGTCTAAGTATAAAAGCTTGTCCAATATGGAAATTACGAAGATGAAAATAATATGTAGTTTAAAAAAAATCGATAAGTTGATTTCTCGATTTGTACCTATTTGACTTCAATAATGTCTCGCATTTAGAAATTTCTTGCATGAAAATTTATCTTTTTATTAATATATTTTTAATACAACAAACAAAGTCTCTATTATTAAAGGATTTATAATTTCAATTAAATAAATAATTGATAACTAGTTTTTTTTTTGTATTTCTGCAATTTTTATTGACATACCATATCCACACCTTTTTCACACATCTCCACATTTTACGTTTGCTACCGACCTGCAAGTAAATCCAATACTGGTAAATATAGCCTGAATTCCCGATCCTACGGGTAATGTAATAATATTATACATTTCAGTTATATCCTGGTTATATCCGACATCCGTGCCCACTTTATGGGCAGACGCGACTGCCTGAAATACTTTATCGAATTAACTGCGAAGGTACGATGCGAAGTAATGAGTATTGTTGCCTTATTTTAGCTTTGTGATGACACTAGAGTGGGATACAATTTGTCATTACACCTTTCCCGTCCCACGGGTGTTGTAGAAAGCAATTAAAACTGGTATAGGTTACAGGGCAGCAGACTCTTCTGTTTATCATTTAAATAAAGGGTAGACTAGAACCAATGCTTGAAAAGGTTTAAGCAAATGTTAGATGGCGTTCGGGACCCATAGTCCAGTCTGGTTAGGATATTGCAGGCTTAAATGACTGATTGATAATTCCGTGTCTCGGAAGAAACGTCTAAGTCTACCAAATCACAGAATCAAGCCTGCAATAACCAGACTGTAAACAACTATCTCAAAGTATACTTATGTTTGCATGAAAGAGAGTTATGAGTGTAGAAATAGCGAAAGAGGCCTGTCAGGATCGTAGCAAGTGGAGGTCTATAGTCTCTGTTTACCCCTGTGGGAAACAGGGGTGATAAAATATACATCCCAACAAGCAAAAAATATGTTTTATAAGGGATTATAAATCAAAGAAAATCATTCTTACACATACACAAGCCATATCAACGTCAATAAGGGTGGGTTTAAGCCCACATTATAAGAATTCAACCTTATTTATCACATTGCAGCTTTAAAATTTGCTATTTTTTTATATAAAATTTATTACGGCTAGTAATAAGTCGGAATCCCTTATAATAAGAATTTGTAAAGCTTTCGTGAGAAGTATTTCATTTTCTAAAATATATACAAACACAGTCTAACTCTAAACACAATTTAAACGCCGTAATATTCACACACACATATGTTTAGTCAGCGTTCCGTTTACCCGGAAATTATAAATTCAGACCTTTTGCATGGGATTGTAAATACATTAGCTATTTAGAAGCAACTTAAACCGGCCGGTGTCTACTTAATTTAGCATGAAAACACGCAAACATTGGGCAACGTAGATTTATAGCTCAACTAGATGCGTCTTGGTATTTTTCTGACCTGAGATTTTTTTATATGACAAGCTGACTGGCGAGCATTAATATGCTTTAGGTAAAAACAACAAATACAATCACTAAATCCTCTTATTGTATTGATATTATTTTAAAATTAAAGTATTTATTTTGATAAAGCCGCCTTTAGTATTAAGAAAATGATTTTCTTGTATTAATTAATTAATTTACTACTCATTACTGTCCCAAAGTAAAAACATACTTTTAACTGTTGACAGACTGAATGCTACGAGCATTTTCCCCCAGTCAACCATGAGGATTTATTAGGTACTTAAGTACTTATAGAAAATAGTAAAGCAAGGTAGATATGCGTCTTTTTAAATCTATGATCTCTTCAAGATACCAGAAAATGATGATTTATATTTGTTTGACATAAAAACCAAGTAGTTTTAAAAAATCAATAAACTTGACTAATCGAACATCTATATCTAAAAACCAAGAAATGGATTTGGTTCATATGAGGAGAGAGTTATGGACAAAAGCAGAAATAAATGTTTTGTGCGAACCCAAACATTGGACCCGAACAATAAACAAACATAATGTCACATCTAGGACATTCTTGAGCCTTCCGTTCCGTTACCGTTTCCTATACCGTTGTTACAATCTTCCTTTTGTCCTACTAATGAGTACAATATGTTCTAATTCGCCCGAAACATGCGAACAATCAACATTTGCCATTATTCCGTCCCACATAAAGTTTATTTCAGAAATAAACTGATCGGAGTGCTATTAATTCCTGAATCAGCGACGGGTCACGACGAAACTTTATTGTATGTTCAGCCTAGGATAGAAATAAGCAACACAATGGTCTATCACAAAGTAGAAAATACATTTTTGAATTAAAATGCCAAAAAAAATGCGTGAGTGTCGGGGTACACACGGTTGAAAAGTTTTGAAAAAAAAAAACCATGACTGAAAAATGTGACGAAAAAATTTAACACTTTTTTCTGTCGTCCCCCATCTGCCAAGTTCGTACCGTACGAAAAGAAACTTAGTTCCAAAAAATATTTAAACGCTTAAGAACCGTAAGAGGATCAGCCGTATTTACGGCAACCTAGGCTTATACAATGTCCTTTTTAATTAAGTACAAATATTTTAAGGGGTTATTCAGTCCATCATTTTGAACAACTTTGCCCAATAAATGTATATCGAAATACGAAAAAAAATATTTAGGTTCGCATACAAATCGAAGTAGTCACGTGATATCGTTACTATGAAAAATGCTAAAAAATTTTTCGTAATTCGTTATATATTTATTGGGAAAAGTTGTTCAAAATGATGGGCTGAATCACCTTTTAAAATATTTGTACTTAATTAAAAAGGACATTGTATATCCTTAACATATCAGACAAAATATAAGACTCGCCTAAGTTTAAGTACAAATTGACAATACATGGTAAAAAATTATATGGTACCAACTGCTTCTCTTCCCGCGCAGATCGTAGGAGCCGATCGAGGGAATGTGCGGCGAATAATGTTATTAGGCGATTCAGCTGGGTTGCTAGCTACATCACTGTTTTGATTCCTTCTTTCACCTTCTCGCCACCATCATGTTAAAAGTGGCTTTTAAGTCTTGCTGCCCTAGGCTCTATTTGCTAGGAGCCACAAGACCCAAAATGCTGTCTGCCTCGTTAGGGACAAAGACGTGATAGTATGTATGTATGTACATGCTAAAGGTTTGAAAAGTCAACATTCTGTGTAACGTAATGATTATGTGAATGGCTCCTTAGTAGCTACAGTGTGTCCCAGGTTTTAATGTAGGACATCAATATTACGTTTTAAGCTGCGATTTAAACTCAAATATTAAATTGTACATCGCATTAATCATTCATATCTCAAATGTAATGCGTTTATTCATATATTTTACGAATATTTCAACGTGTGATATACTGTTTTACGTTGTTTGTGGCGTGCGTGATTTAAATGAAAATAATATGCGTTATATATAAATATATAATGTCAAATTTACTTTTACGCAGAGTTCTTACTTGCTTTTTGCCAATTAATCCATTTACTCTATCACTCTACATCCAATAACTCTATAACTCTATATCCCTAAAGGAATAAACACAACCCAGAGACGAAAAACCTAAAGGTGACTTAGCCTGATGGTGGTCGGCAAATTATAAAAAGGGAGTCAAAAACGTGATGGGCTGTGCCAGCCAACAGCCCTGTTGGATGAAGTGCGGGGCGATCTGCGAGGCACCCCGCAGACTTCTGCATATTTCGATTGACTGAGGAGCGGAGGCGGGGAATGAACCTGGAATAATGCGGAATGTAGGTTTTATTGGTTTTAAGTTTCTAAAAAAACCCGGAATACAAGGGAAATCTGTAAAATTGGTCTATAAATATTTGGTGGCTTTCATTGAGAACAAGAATTAAATGTAAAATATCAGTAGTTTAATATTACAAAAAGAGGTTGTATCGGGATTTTTAATAAAGTTTTTTAGATCATGTAACTGAATTCGACTTTGACTAGACTAGATCCTAAACTAAAACATATCTCTTTTTTTCAGTTTTATAATCCCTATTTTCTATCTCAGATGGTTTTAAAAACTCAAAAATTCGGTCTATCTATCCTTAACATGATTCGGATTTTCACCTGTCCCCTCTTCAGCTTTTACAATCTGCTTGGGAAGAGAAGCAGCTCTAGTACTTAATTTTTTTTCGAAATAAAATACTACGTGAAACGATAAGGGGATATCAACCCAAAAGGGAGTAAACATACTAATCAATGTGAACAACTTTTACTATAGGACCATCCCTGAAATCGTAAAAAACATCTGCACGTCCATACATTTTAGCAAGGTAGGTATTTAATTTTTTAAGGAGGTGAAGGTTTTTTTTATGATTTCAGTTATGGTCCCATAGTAAAAGTTGTTCACATTGATTAGTATGTTTACTCCCTTTCGGATTGATACTCCATTGACGTTACACGTTGTATATATATCCCATTACAACTTATTAATACAGTTTTCTCTATTTACTATCTCAGTTTATCAGCCCGCTGAAGCAGAACGTTGAGAGATTGTTCTAGAATCTAGATTCCGGGTCATTTATCTGAAAAGATTTCCGTAATGTTCCCGAGGGAACGCTGCGTAAATTACAACTAGGCTTGTTAGAACTACGACTATAAAACTGAAACTAGGTGGCGTTGAGAGTGAATTTAGCGCCAATCCATACAAGTTGCGGTTTTAGTACTGACTTCTGCATCGCGCTATCAAAGTTTTTACGATCTGCTGCATATATATCCTCCAAAATGTAACGTTGGAACACGAAACTTCCTGTCGAATCGCACATTTCGCTACAGATATGAGGGATGCCTATCACGGCCCCGCCCCATAAGAGCCGGAGTTCCGCAAGGCTCCGTCCTCTCTCCCCTCCTATACTCACTGTACACCAGTGACGTTCCGCGTACCAAAGGTGTGGAGTTGGCCCTCTTCGCCGACGACACAGCCCTCTATTGCTCTGCCACCATGGTGCAGACAATAGGAAATCGACTCCAGCGCGCTGTCGACGCACTAGGCGAGTGGTTCAGGAAGTGGCGCATCGAAGTGAATCCGGAGAAAAGTAACGCAGTTTACTTTACGAAGGATCCACAAGGTGCGTCGCGACCTCAGAACAACAGTCAGCACCGACCCAAGCCCATCAGGCAAATCTCACTTTACGGTAAACCCATTCCTTGGACACGCACGGCCAAGTATCTGGGTGTCACCTTCGACAGCGGCATGACCTTCGGTCCTCACATCAAAAGGGTATGCAACACTGCATGCTTCTATTTGAGCCGTCTCAACCCCATGATACGCAATGAAAAGTTTTCTCTTGGCAACAAGTTAACTCTTTTCAAACTTTGCATTCGCCCAGTCCTGACCTACGCAAGCGTGGTCTTCGCACACGCAGCCCCAACTCACATGCTTAGGCTTCAAAGAGTACAGAACCGATTCATCCGCAGAGCTACCAACGCTCCAAGGATAGCGAGAAACTGCGACCTACACCGCGATCTCGAACTCCCGTCCATTAAGCACTTTATGAAAGAAGCGTCCGAACGCTTCTTTGATAAAGCCGCTGACCACCCGAACCGACTAGTTAGAGAGGCAGCTAACTACATCCCGGAGCACAACCCTCGCCGACTCACCGGCAGACGTCCGAGGCATGTTCTCTCTGATTCCGATGACCAGATTATGGCTGACATGGTCCAATCCGATACCTCTGCGGCTCCGAGTAGCCAGAGGAACCTCGCGGTCCGACCCCCCCGCATTCGTCGTAATCGAATACGTAGGCGTAGGAACATTAGCTCGTTCACTAGGTACCGCCCGGCGGTACCTGGACGATTTGCGTCCTAAGTAGGCCCTTCTGGCACCGTAGCTTCGGCCCTTCCGGCAAAACATGGGTGTTGCAGCACCCCAAAATTTGCCATAATCCCTAGCGCGCCCAAAGCCGAGGTTTCCCCCTTGGGAGCCCTTTGTGCTGCTGCTAGTAGTATAAAAATATAGGAAGCCGGGCCTCTGGCCCGCTCCTCAAACCTTGTCCGGGTGAAATAGGAAATGCCGTCCGAGGCAACCTATGTCTGTCATATCAAAAAAAAAAAAAAAAATAACGTTGGAACACAGGTTGGATTAAAATGTGGGCGCGGTTAAGGATGCCACCTCACTTCTGCTACAAAATGGACAAAAAACGCAGTCCTCTAACCGATTCATTATCTTTTTTTATTTTCTTATTGACTTGGTGCAACATTGTGTGACTTTTAGTTATTGTTTAATACTAGAGACCTTTTATACCTTTTGGATACACAAGGTCTATCGCAATAAAATCCATTCAATAGTCCATATGTAAGTTTAACAAAGGCAGGCTGAAAACAAATGTCATAAGTTACTTTCTTCCATGCTGGTCTGAGAAAAAAGAAAAAACTTAGAATATACCAGCTGCTTCTCTACCCGCGCAGATCGTAGAAGCCGACCGAGGGAATATGCGAAAATGTGAATCATGTTATGAGGCGATGCGGCTAGCAAACCATCACTATTTTAGATTCCTTCTTCCACTGTCTCGCTAAAAGTGGTCTTTGAGTTGTGCAGCCCTAGGCTCTATTTGCTTGGAGTCGCAAAACCCAAAATGCTATGTCTGCCCCGTAGGGATAAAGACGTCATAGTATGTATGTATGTATGTAGAAGTTCTTTTATTTTATAATATGTCAGAGAAAAATTTAAATAGAATTCAGAACTCATTGCACAGATACGGATAGGATATGGTGTAACAACGCAAAACAAAGGTGTATCAGAGATCTAATGGCCCAGTTAGGAGCTGAACTAGCTCGTATTTTCCTATACTTCGAACTTTGTTCTAGAATCTAAATTCCAGGTCATTTATCTGAAAGCATTTCCTCAACATTCCCTAGAGAGTCGCATCGCCGTGTGAATTACTACTAGGCTTGTTAGGGCGAACAGAGAATATGGCATTTCGAGGATGTTTTTTTTTAGTTATTGCTTTGTATAATTAAATTTTTAAGAAAAACAAAAAATAATCGACTCATTTTCTTTCAGGAGTTTCTTCCAATCTCCAATAATGTTCTTCATCATATTCTTCACCGAATTAATATGTGACCAACTTGGTAGTAGGCTTTGAAATAAAAAAAGAATCATCAAAATCAGTCCAACAATAAACGAATATATCGTGTAACATACATACAAAAAAAACATACATTCGAATTGTTAACCTCCTCCTTATATTAAGAGCTGAGCTATAGTTGGTAGAGTGCTTTCCATTTCTCTCCTTCCTCCGCCAAGTTCTTAACCTCCTTATATGTTTTCACGTTTATTTCTTCATTTATTAAGTAAAAAGCAAATATGATCACATTTGTAGTTTTCGTGCACAACTCAAGTCGCTCCCTATTAGACAACGTCGTAACTTGCATATCCTTTCCCTTCTTTATTCAGTCCTGTTCGTTCCTTCTATTCCGCTATACCATAAAGAACGCTTTAGCTTCTTTCGTGAGAACACGAATCGACAACGTTACATTAAACTCTCAATTCCTGTTCATAGTACTCATTTCTATTCTAATTCTTTCTCAGTTCAGGCGTAAAACTTTAGAATGCTTTGCCAGTGGATATTCGTAAAGTGCAATCATTGAAAAATTCAAAGATAGTGACGTCTCATTACCTTTCCTCTAGCTCCAACTAATATCTCTTTACTTCTTTTCTTTTCACTGGCTGCTTTCACTTACTTTTTTTTAAATGTTCTTACAAATTTTATGGTTTATGTATTTCTATTACTTTATTGTTCATTTATTTGTTATAGTATGTACTCCTATTATTAATTGGTATACTTATATTCTTCTACACTGTATTACTCTAACTGTGCCAACTCCCCCACATCTTTTATAGTTTTCTTTACCCAAAAGTTGGCTGGAAGAAATCGCTTTAGTGATAATATATGTAGATAGCCTTTGTACCTACTAGATTTTAAATGTACTTTTGATTATTGTCATACTTAGTTGGTGCAATAAAGAAATTTTATGTGCAATAAAGTAATGCATTAAAAAGGCATCTATTTTTCTACAAGCTTTTAACAACGGAAATAAAAAAATCTTACGTGAGATATTCATTATGAACATTTAACATGATTTTAAATTAATATTTAACTAGATTCTAATTTAAAACTAGTATCAGATTTTTCGAGTGTAAAAATGACTGCTGTCACTACAACTCGTCGGAAATAATACACGTGGACCTCGCTGGAACACGGTTCCATACAAGCGGGGTCCACCGATATTTCCGACGAGTTGTAGTGACAGCAGTCATTTTTACACTATATATTTTTATATGGGTTTCCTTACTATGATTTCCTTCACCGAAAGCTGACACAATAAGCTATTTAACTTTGTTTATGGATAATATTTTATACGAATAACAAATACTCGTAACACCAACAAGAAGCCGTTTTCTGAAATTAGAAAGTAAATTGGTTATTAAATAAGGCATATCACTTGAAATATAAGAGTGGGAGTGTGATGGGGATATCTCGCTTTCTCATTTGTAAGCGTGGCACCTAATGACAGTGACGTCACGCGGGTGTATTTGCATCCTTTTTCTGTTATTTGACAGTTTTCCCTTCCAGCGGAGTTGAAAGACTTATAATTTGCTTATTTTTTAAGCAGAGTAAAATACCATTTATATTTTCGGTTTCGTATCATGTTCCTTTTTGATATGAATAAGAAAAAAATATCGGGTCAAATACCGAATTGTGTTGAATTGAATGAATGGTAAGTTTAGGTGATCATCGTTAGTGCATATAAGCAACAATGCTGAACTAGAGACTCGTTGGTCGTAAATCAAACACAGAAATTCGGAATTACTAATTATGTTTCACCCTTCTTATCTAGCGATTAATCGATTAGTTTTTCACCTAATAGTAATGTCGTTAAAATAAATTGTAGGCACAAAACACAAGCGTCAAGCGGTTAGTTAAAATAAAAGTCGAGATTATGGGAAAAACATTTTTTTATACTACAATAAATAATATTTATTACAAATATGTATAATTGTTGCATTACGACAAAACATGAATTGTTTAAGTTGCATCAAAACTGAGTTTAGAAATAATTTAAAAAATTTAATTTTACAAGTCCCAGCACTCACCATGATACAGTCTAAAAATAAACTTATTCCAATTACAAATATATCAAAATGAATTTAACTTACAAAGTAAAAGTACTTGACCACGATAAAATTCGACTCAAATGAAAACAATATTGGTAATAGAAAAATGCCCTTTCGCGTGCGTCCAGTTTAAATGTCATTGAGTATCTACCTAAAAATTAACATATTCTAATACGAAAATTACAAATGGCGTAGAATATAAATTTTCCTTTTTCAGAGCAGCACAAAATATAAATATTATACCTAGAACATATTTTGATCGATTAGACGATTATGATCAGGACGAGTGTTAGGAACGGCGTCCCAATATTGTCGCTGTCCGCTCTGCACTGGACTACGTGAGTCAATCGTTTTTTTTTTAATAAACAGTGAATTTATCTCACGTTATGGCCCATTTTACATACAGTATAATCCATGAAGATAATTCATTGTCTTAGTGGATTGCCCTGTGTGTAAATGACCCATTTCAGTGTATTGTCCTATCATTGTCCAGAGGATAATCCGCTACAGTGGATTATCTTTATTTACACGAAGCCATTGACAGCCAAGGACATCCAATTGTCTTAGTGGATTGTCATGTAAATGGGCCATTAGTTTTAATAAAATAAAATATATTTATAAAATATCTATTCAGAAATCGTTTAAAACTTGTACCACTTGGCAATACTTCGCTAAGTTGTAATATTAATGCGCATTTGGCGTGTAACAGCGCACGGTTAAACAGAGATTAAGCTGAAACTAACTTAAATATACCGACGTATAACTATTTGCCGTGGAAAACTTGCTAGCGCGTTTGGCATTCTAAGCAATTGTTATACTTATAGCGTTGGTGTAGCTTTGAAAATACGAAAGGTAAAATAATGGTGACATATCTAGGCTAGGTAGCGCTAAGAAAGATTTACCTAAGCAACAGCACCTTTCGAAGTGTCAGTGTCTTTATTTTTTTGGTGATGATATAAAATAAAATTAGAGTGTAAAATAAAAAAATACTTGACTTGTTCAAGACATTTTTAAGGAACAAAACATCGTTAAATGTATTTTCAGTAAAAAATTGAAGAATTTATTTAAATTCGAATGTACCTTGTGGTCCAAAATAGGCTTTTATCAGCATCACCTGTAGGTTGAATGGTAAAAAAAAAACTGGGCCTAAAGTACGCGTGTTAAATTTTTTCTAATACAGTTTAATAAATTCAAAACAGATGCGTACCTATTACAAAAAAATACTTATACAAGGTGTAACACGAAACTTGATCTGAACTGAACACCTAGTACACATCAATAAGTTTTATCAAAACGAAAATTCTTTATTATAAACAACCTTTCAAATGAAATAAATTAATACCTTACCATTTATTATTGAAAATGTTTACCCAAAAATCACATTTCCAAGCCATCAACCCTGAACAAGCCGAAATGATATTTTCTTATAAGTGAAATTAATCAATTATTCTGTCCAATAGCACCTACAGCGGTGTTGCTGGCAGGCACAGATAATCCAAAACGAGTTTTAATTGCCACTTTCTCCCTACCCTCACCACCTTACCCCATCACCCCTTTGTACTAACGACGACTTGAGTTTTCGCGTAAATATTATCTGTTTTATGTTATGCGATGTCTTGTTTTCTATGTAATGAAACGAGTTGGTTTTTATGACTCTAGTAATGGACCTGTAAAAAAGTGATCTTAAGAAAAATCTATTAATATTTAAATATCAATACGCCTGTATATGTAAAATCCATAGTACAAGTAAATATTTATTTTAAACTTTACAAGCTGGGCTGAGGTTTTCCCTTCTCCCAGGTAAATTGTACTGGTCAATTAAGGGAATGGTTGTAATGCTGTAGACCGACCGGTTTAACTTCGTCTGTGCGGTACAGGGGCGCGGGGCTATGACGACGAGGGGGACTGAGGTGCGGGCGTGTATCACGCTATTCACGTCCGTCGCCCGTACGTCGCTCAGTTGTACCGCGAAGGCGACCTCTAAATAGGTATTACAGAATGAAGTTTTTCACCCATTTTAGTTCACCAGTACCAACCGCGAAAGTATGATCTTAAATTAAAATCAAATATTTTTGGTTCAATAAAATACTTAAGGTCTTTTTAGTTCTGTTTACACCGAAAAAGATAAAGACGTATTGGTAAATCAATGTTAAAATAGAACACAACATGAATATGCAAGCATTATTCCACATCAAACGTGGCCGTATCAATAAATCAACCCTAAACAGTTCAATTCCCCGTAAAAATAGAGCCGGGAGTGTACGTTGTAATCGCCATGAAAAATGTATGTTTAGATTAGGTTAGTAGACAGAATGGTTTTTTTTTAAAGACGTAAATAATCTAAAAATAAAAAAAAAAGTGTTTGTATGTAAATTCATCTCTGGTACCTACTGTAGAAGACCAATTCTTAGTTTTTTTTTGTTCTTGATGTGTGACATATAAACAAGTTTATGTAAGTACCTATTTGCATGCAAACTATATACTGCCAGGCCTGTGTCACTCGCCGTTTAGGTATTGAAAACTATATCTACATTATTAATATGCGCGCGGCGACCATTTCGAAGGGGAAAATTCAGTTACATGAATCGTTAGTCAAGAGTAATAAGAATAATATTGGCTTGCAATGGATGTCTAGGTATGTAAACAAAGAGGTGAGGAGTTCTGACGCGAGCTAAATTAAACCATAGCGTTAACCATATTAAGTAGATATTTCTTTGAATTTCTTTTCTGAATAAGACTTCTGTACGTGAGTACTAGTACTTATTCTATAGTACACTAGTAGTGAGATACTACTCACCAGCTTTTGAGGAGTACATTTGGTACAATTATATTTGTCTAATGTCTACAAAATGTACGTTTTCGATGTTATTTCTATTCAAAAACCAAATTTTCCTCTTCCTGTTCAAATTGTCTTCTCTAGCTCCTTGCTCTCACACTCTGAGTGTCCCAGAGAGTGTTAAACTAAATCCTTTAATCAATAATTCAATTCTAAACAGTTCACTTCTCAGTATTCACGTTGGTATAAAGTATAAAAATAGAAGGAAACGTTGTAATCACAATGAAAAATGCATGTTCAGATTGGGCCAGTGGGAAGCACAAAGGAAGGACAGCAAATAAAAACGCAAACAGTATACACGAGGATAATTTAAATATAACCATTAATCTGAGACGCTTTCATAGCTGTCACAGAGGTACGGTTGGCAAGACTATTTTATTGTTTGAATAAATGTTTTTTGGCGGGTAATTTAATGTAAGACTTATTATTGTTTTATTTTACTTTAATAGTAAAAGAGAGAAATTTGTTGTCATTTAACTTTCTTGTGTAGGCGATAAAACTAGTATGAATACTTTGACAAAAGATTATTGTTGTAATGGTAACATAGTCACATTATAAAAATATTACGTATTATGTAGGTACATAGGTTTGTTAATATGTAAATAAAAGCGTATGGTGTTTAGGATATTTCACAAAGTTGCAAATCATTACGAGTGATTGCTGAAGCCATTGACATTTTTAGGTACTTCTTGCAATTTAAAAAAATAAAATTTTAGCGAAACGAAAAAGTAGAGATTACATCTGTCCAAAACAGGAAAAAACTAATTTTAGTACTTGGTTGAAACCATTATTCACCCAAAATTAGTAGATGTAAGATAATTTTTTTTTATTTTACTAACTAAGTATGACAATAATCAAAAGTACATTTAAAATATAGTAGGTACAAAGGCGGGCTTATCATAGCGATTTCTTCCAGCCAAGCTTTGGGTAAAGAAGACTATAAAAGATAGGGGGTAGTTGGCGCACTTAAAGTAGTATAGTGTAGAAGAATATAAGTATACAATTAAATAATTGGAGTACCTACCTACTATAACAAATAATCGAACAATGAAGTAATATAAAATACACAAACTATAAAATTGACATGAACATTAAGTCAAGTAAATGAAAAGTAGCCAGTGAAAAGAAAAGAAAGAGATATTAGTTACATCTGGAGGAAAGGCAATGAGATGTCAAGTCTTTGAATTTTTTAAATGATAACACTTTACGAACATCCAGTCGCAAAGCATTCCAAAGAAATAGGTAAATTTCAAAGGATATACAGCAAGATGTTAAAATATAATCTATCGGCGTTAACTGGTTTTTGGGTGAATAATGGTTCAAAGAAGAACTAAGACCTTGTTTTAAAGTAAGATGGTATGCGTTTTATGTTTTTTTTACAGATCCTGTACTCTACAGGCTCTACAGCGCCACGGAAAAACGAAGGCATTGTTTTGCCGACCTTACCACCTAAATTAAACTGGCTTATTAATAGATCGCAGATACGTTGTTGTCTCCGTCTCTTGGTTTAATAGAAAATTTAAACAAGAAACGTCCCGGCAGCTCGGCAAATTAAAATCTTGGTGGTTTGTGAGATACGACTGCATACAATGTAGAACAAATAGCATTCAACTTTATTTGCACGAATAAAACGGGTTACTCACGTAAAGAGTCCGCTACTGGCCGACATGTTTCGACCTCTTCCGGAGGTCTTCATCAGGGCGAATGCAACTAGAGGACGTCCACACACCATGTCGCCTCGAGACACACTTTGCGCGTTCACGGTGTTAAACGGAGCCTGGGAAGTGATTTCTGGTTTTTTTTATTCTCCAAAGAGAGAAATGAGACGTTTTTAGTGTAGGATTTACAAGGACACGAATAGAGTGCCTGGTTGCTTCACCCTCACACAATTAAGGGTAGAAGCAGACGGAACATTTTGGGTCTTACGGCTCTAAGCAGACAGAGCCCAAGGCCGCAGGACTCAAAGCCCACTTTTAGTCCGTCAAAAAGACGGGATAATATAATTATCTGAATCTGCTTATTGTGCATTAACTTACAAGAGTACAAATTCCATTTTGCATCCTCGAATGCATCGACCACCAGTGTCCGTGGTTTAAACATTACTAAGATTTGTTGTTACGAAGATAAAACAGCAATTGTACTGTTACGCTGCACAATATATCGACGATTCCACTTAGCATCAGAAATTCATTAGTTCTCCATGTGTAACGGCCAACAAAATCATCGAGGGTGTAGAAATAACGCTGCTGCAACTCGCAGCTACATACGAGTATCTGATGTTGCGACAGAAATGTAGGATTTCATTATTGTACCATTAACAGTATCAATACCTAATATTGACGAGTAAATATTTATTATATTTTATCAAAATTAATAGTTCCAAAGTACATATATACTTTTAACAAATGGCGGAGTTAATGCTAAAAGCAATCTGGATAAATACTCTGGAGATATTAATATGACTGCCTCCTTGGTCCAGTGATCAAGGCGTTCGCCTTGTGACCCGGAGGTCATGGGTTCGATTCCCACTGGGAAGCATACTTTGTGAAAAGTTGTTTCCAGTCTGGATAGAATATTGCAGGCTTGAATCACCTGATTATACGAAAAGAAAAGATGATTCCGTGTTTCGGAAGGCACGTAAAACTGTGGGTCCCGAACGCCACCTAGCGTTTGATCATAGAACTATCCAAGAATTGCTTCCTGGTTTGCCCTTTGGGTTGTGGAGGTCAGACGGCAGTCGCTCTGTGTAAAAACCAGTAACCTCGTCAAATCTCCTTGGTTAGGTAGCGGACCCCGGGCTCTGAAGCGTTACTGCTGAGGATGCAACCGGGAATATGCTCGGATGATGATGACTCTGGAGATATTAATAGTTATATTGTAACTAGTTCTTTTTTAAGATATTGTTAAAGACTATTTTTTAAATATTAACATAAAGTACCTTAGTATAAAGACGTAAGAGAAGTAAAGATATGAAAATATTAAAAACATAAACATACTCCCGTGCGTTTTGAATCATGTATTGTGCATTATTATTACGAAAGCTAAAGAATATCGCAAGCTCGCAAATCATGTCAAGATTACACCCTTTCACGAAACATTTTGGCCAAAAATGTATAACAATAACGCCACGATAACTTTCAACGTTAATATCGCGGCTTCACTTCTGTTCTACACACATTTTGTGGGACAACAATGATCGGACTACACCGTCTAAATGCAAATGGCCGACCGTTTTATTACTATTCAGTATCCGGAGCGACAATGTATCACTGGCTGTCACGGTTTAAATTCTTTGTCTAGATGTGCAGTGTGAAAGAACTTGCGAAATAAGTTACTGTATCAAGTGTTTTACTTTACGGGTAAGACAGCCCTTAAGGAAACCAAGCGGTGAAACAATATTCTTCTTCTCGTTTTATTAACCGACTTCAAAAAAGGAGGAGGTTTCTCATTTCGACAATATATCCACATCCACATCACACCCACATCTTTTATAGTCTTCTTTACCCAAAGGTTGGCTGGAAGAAATCGCTTTAATGATAAGCCCGCCTTGCCATAAATAAACAATGTCTTACCAATTTGTTCTCCGCTCGTCATGTCTGTGTGTCTCTCATATTAACATTTGATTAACAGATATTGTAGTCGTTTAAAATGGAATCCCAGCGACATTGCCGTCAGTTGTAAAAGTTTGGGAGTTATTTAAGATAAATTAGGGAGATTAATTTAATAATACAATAATAATTACTTCTTAAATTAGCTTTCTTACATTACCTAAAATAACATTCTCGAAGACATCTCGTTTACCTGTAAATAAAGAAATGATATTTTAGTTATATTGCATAAAAAAGGAATATGTAAAGAAATAGAGGGCTTAGTTTTATAAAAAAAAAAGAAAACAGGCATTTCGGTACGAATCCATGGTCCACTATCCTACATCGTTTATCTTAAAAAAAAAATGCTTTTTGAAATCATTTGAGGGTTATAGATTTGATTCTGAGTGCAAACGTAATATTTATACAATATTAATAAAAGCAGACCGAAATGGTGCACGATCGTTCAATATAACAAAGAAGAACTATTCAAATAAATCCCTAAAAAGCTTTTACCCCATTTATTTGCGAATAAAACACAGCACACATCATTATCGCCGTTAAGTAAAAAACAAAACTACAATACGTACTCTTGAATCACCTAAAATGCTGCTCACGTACCGTCTGGCAACTAAATTGTTTATTAATTGTCACTAGAGGGCGCCCTTGTCGCCCCGAACGTAATGACACGTGTGGAAAAAAGTAAAAAAAACGCACATACAATTCTGAATAAAAATGAACGCAGATGTTTTCTTCTTTTTATTATAATTTGGATAATCTTTGAACTTTTTTATTGCGACTTTAGATTTTTCAGTCGACGAGTTTCGTGGAAATCTGCGTGCTTGCATTAAAATATTTATAATGAAAATTTTATTTCACATTTTCTATATTTCTTTCTTTTTATAGTACATTTTCATTCACACGTACGCGATTAAAGCTTTCATGATACACTTTTATTGTACAAAACAAATCAGTTCACTTTACGATATCTAATCAAATTAAAATAGATTTTTCACACTTGTTTTAACTGAATATGTCATATAAACAGGTACCTTTAGGTAATAGGTAATAAAGTACAAATTTTATAGTGAATGTGGCTTGATGGTAAGTTGAGCAATAAAATTAGAAAACTGTTTCCATTACATATAATTTTATAACCAAAATTTGAATTAGACAAAATTGAAGTTAGTAAAGATTGTTTCAAAAATATGCTTAATATAAATTAATAAAAATAAAAAATGTATTCGCGATGAAACTGATTAGTAAAATTTCATCAAAAGTACTTCCCACAAAAAAAAAAACAAGCAGTTTCAATTAATTCACTAGAGATGAAACTCTCCAGGGGCAGTTCAGCAGTCATACCATTACCATGGTTCTTACAGATACTAGATACCCCATTTGCTTTTGTATCCAGAATTCTTATAAATATTTTTTTAAACGATCAAATTTTACAACAATTGTAACATGTAAAGCAAATCCACCTGAATACTTTATTGAAGCTATCATCTACCGAGGAACCATGCATATTAAAAATTTCATCAGCTGATATGGATTTAGAATTACAGGCAGTTTAATAATAGGTACTATGACATGCTAAGGCGTGGTCCGGTTGTACTATGAATTGTTTATTTGGAGGTTGGTACAAGTTAAAAGACATAGAGTTAAAAAAAATAAAAATAGTTTAAAATTTAAATTAGAGTAAAAAAATAACAATTGTTGAAAATACGGACCGAATGAAATCCCTCCTCCTTTTAAAAGTTGGTAGTTAAAAACTGACAATTCTTGGCCGAGAGGCCAAAAACGTGGTAAAAAAGTCAACTCGAACTAGAAATTTACAATTTATTTTTGACTGAGTTTTTATTTAAACCTGACTAATCATTTTTAGTCGATGGACGAATCATATGTACATATCCCGGACTGAATTTTGTAAAAATACATTTATTCTGATAAACACGATATACGGAATGTACGTTTTGAAGTAGACATATACAGTCTTATTATAAAACGCAAACTAACTTTAGTACTTGGTTTAAACCATTATCCACCCAAAATAAGAAGACCCTCCGCTATGTGTCACCTACTCTTTTGTTACCGTCAACTTCATTTGGGTGAATAATGGTTTAAACCAAGTCCTAAAGTTAGTTCGAGTTTTATAATAAGACGGATAATATTCTTATTAAGTAGGACTTGTAGCCTGTAGCCAATAAATCCTCACAGTTAAATAAAATAATTAAATTATTAATAAGTATTGTTTGACTATTTCTTATATCATTATTTAATTTCAGTACTTTAGTACTGCATCTTTAATGTCTAAAAACTATTCTTCTACCTATTCTACTTACTTGGCAACATTTACTAGGAGCTCGGTAGCTCCTAGTAAATGTTGCCAAGTAAGTAGAACAGTAGAACTTACTATACGCGTTACATTTAGATCCATAGAGATTATTGCTAGCCTCTTCAACATCTTTTTTACAAACTGTTATAGGGTTTGTAGACATTAAAGATGCAGTACTGATATTAAATAATGAAATAGTGAAACAATACTTATTAATAATTTAACTGTCCGCACTTGGATTGGTGACCACAAGTGGCTGAAAATTTTATCGCACTACTCTGTGCTTCGGAAGGCATGTATAAGCCGTTGGTACCGTTATCATTATACGGCAATCGTCAAGCTAATTTCTCAAACTCCTCCGTGCTTCGGAAGGCATGTATAAGCCGTTGGTACCGGCTGTTATCATTATACGGCAATCGTCAAGCTATGTCAAACGCCTTTAAGGCAGCTGGAAAAATCTGACACCAGTGTTGGCCACACACACGAAAACCAACAAACATTTACTTGGCCTACATTAATGACGCTGTATGTTCACAACTTGGACCGTAAAAAAGGTCTGGCAAAAGACAACTGGATAAAATATGTAAAGATGATACCACGAAGGCGAGACTGCGTTTGACAGCGATTGTAGTTAAAATAAAACTATCATGGAAAGGCCTTTAAATATTCTAAAGCATATCAAATGATAGGGTTTGTTTTTACCCGTCTGCCAAGACGGGTTTTTTATGTTTCGCGCGTATCTTGTAAGTATGTTTGTAAAGTGTCTTTCAAAGGGCTGGATGGATTGCGACAGTTAAAGTATTCATAAAGGGCAGTCTCTATGGCATCACCAGACAAGTATGCCCTTTAAAAAAATCCAAGTTGGTCCAGGCGGCGTCTACAAGTAATATTCATTCATTCGAATGTATAAAACATATTATTAGAAATACATACGAATTGATAACCTTCTCTTTTTTTTTGAAGTTGGTTAAAAATGACTCTGGTTTTCGCCCGGAACCTGTAAATCATCCCGCAACATTAGAGTCGGTACTTCACCACCGAAAGAGTCTAACAAAAAGCATTTCTAAAATTTTCAGCAGTAAGAGATGCCGCAAAAAACTATTTCAGCACTAGAGGTTTGGGCAAATTGGGGCAGGCCGCAACCGCAGCGTAGCCCGTTTCGAAAATTTTGATGATTTACAGGACTTAAGGCCGAAAACCAGAGTCATTTTTAACCAACTCCCAAAAAAAAGATACTCTGGTCTTAACTTAGGTTCCAGATTGTGGTTCATTTGAAGTCTTGTTGATGGTAAAAATAACGTAGCGTATTGACCACACTAGGGTTAAAAAAATAATTATGGTAGGCCACATATATCATAATATAAATAATTTATAAAAATACTTTTATATCATTATGCCTTAGTCGTGAAACATAACGCCATAAACAAATAAAGCTGTATTAGTCATAATATTATACTATAGACATGGCAGTGTGCCTATTTATTAATTAATTAAAAACTTTACTATTTTAATAGTTAAGTATTAATTAAATTATACAATCGTATTATTTTTTGAGAATATGGATTTTGACATTGAAATAAGTGACATGCAGTAAGCAATGTATGTTATCGGTCGGAGTATTCGAAGCAGATGTTCGCGTTGCGTCCCACCCAAAAATGCTCGGTCCTCAAAAGTGTACTTAGACAGTGAATCACAGTTACAGTATTTTTACGAGTCTCGGTTAGCCCCATAAATCCAGATTTATCTGTTTTTGGGTCCCCAGGGATAAAACGATCTGAGCTTTCATAGCGTTCCCTCCTGAATTCTTCATATGGATGAATTGTTCTTTTAGGTTTAGGGCCTCACCTTCTCTTCAAGAGGTCGTTTTCTTTTAGTAGCAGACTCTGCCAATTTTTAATACTGAGACCTTTTTTCGTTACAAGGTTTTGGCAATAGAAAGAAATGTTATTTCAAGCTCTAAACATTTTCTTGAACTATGTAAGTAAGAAAGTAAGTGATACTGACGTTTTGAGTGAGATAAGACATTAAAATGTACAATGGGCGGTCTTATCGCTGAAAGTCATTTCTTCCAGACAAGCGATGGATGGAGGGAATATAATAAAACGTTAGCAGACAGGGTGTACACAACTATACAACAATACTTATGATACATTAGTATATTGTAATATTGTAATCAAAGTAATAACTATTCTATACTAAAACGAATTAACTAAAATAAACTTAAATACTAAAAAGAAATAACATTTACTAACACAAAAACTATTATAAATAAAAAATGTCCCGCAAATCTTGCCCCTACGGAAGAGTGCCCAGAGGCAAGCAGCATTGCCACGTTGGATGGCAATGCTTATTAATTGTTTTACCTTACTACAATACTTTTTTTTAACCTTTACTGTCCCATTGCTGGGAAAAGGTCTCCCCTATCTCCTTCCAAATATCTCAATCGTCTGTATGTACAAATATGTAAAAATGTACAATTATGTTATATTACATCTTACACAATAGAAATATGTTATATTAGCCTTTGTATCATAATTCTGTCTTCTTTTTTTCTGTTTATTGTATTTCCTTTTGTTTATGGTGCAATAAAGAGTATTTGTATCGTATTTGTATTGTACATTATTTATAGACATACGTATTTGAAATCTGAAACAGAAAAATGGCGTTTCGGTTGTTGTTCTGATTTAATAGGTGCAGTTGTACTTTGAATCATTTTTCAGGAGTTCTAAATTGCGTTTTAGACAAGTTTCTAGTGTAGACTATTTGCGACTGCGACCATTCGATACTCACTCCATATTTGTACTCATACAATATTTTATTGTAATTCATAGATCTGAGAAGTGCCTAGAAAAGCCTAGTTTCTGAACAAATTTAGATTATTAAGTCTAGAAAAATAATGTTAGGTATTAGAAAAAAACACTTTGTATAAAGTTTAAAAAAATCTAGATTTAGTAGGAACTGAACACCTATTTTAAAAGGTATTCTGGCAAATAAAGATTTCTGATTTACTCATTTTCCAAAAAAATAAGGAATACAGTAAGTTCGACTTAATTTTTGCATCAAAGCATTTTTTTCATATTTTGAGGTGCATTGGACTTCTTCGGTTGTAAGTAGTCGTAACTGAATTTTACATCCTACTAAGTACCAACTTTGTAAGAAAATATAAAAAATAGACACTTTGCACAGATAAAGTAGGTAATGAAATTCTAGTCAATCACGTCTATTAATAAAACTCGCGAATTAAAATTACCGGGGTCAAGCAACGCAATTCGCGCTTCCGACATCTCTAGATTAATAAAAATTTTATTGTTCGGCTACGCGGGGCGTCCGCCATTTTGTTTGGCGTTAAATTAATTCAAAATGGAGGTCGTAAAACCTCGTGGTTACGCGCAGCTATGCCCTTAATGAGAGACGATTAAAATTGCTTCAGGAATGGCGTTGGCATGCAAATTTTTTTACAGATTAATAATATCTACTGACGTTATGACGTCCCTTTGTGGGTACACCTACACTCATTAAATGTACAGGACAATGCAATGTAAGAGAAGATATGATTGTATCACATAATATTGCATCTATCTTTTGACAT
The DNA here is from genome assembly GCA_943193695.1 of Acrobasis suavella. NCBI lineage: Eukaryota > Metazoa > Arthropoda > Insecta > Lepidoptera > Pyralidae > Acrobasis > Acrobasis suavella. The sequence continues at coordinate 8,283,737 of OW971952.1, read as the reverse complement.
CAACTTCAACATCAACCCGACACAATAGAAATAACAATTGAATTACGTCCACAGCCGTAAGTGTCCCGGAATGTGTTAACGTAATTCTATACCTACCTAAATGTTGTTTAGTGCATAAAAATGCATAAAATTAATTATTCAAAAGAAGGTACTGAGCAAATTGATTATAGATCATTATCAAAATCTGATCTACATTTACACTAAATGGAAAAGCGATGAATCTTACGTAAATTACAAGTTGCTATACAAATGATCTTTTACTTATTGGAATCGCTATTGATTAGTGTTTCCATTCTTTACGTCATAATTAAACTATTTAGTGTATTAGGTACTTTCCTGACAGAAAATAAAAGCAAGGACTTTTCTAAATACCGTTGATTTACTATGACCAATCTAAATGATGATGTCTGTGTCAAATAGAGTATACACCAAAAGTATAATCAACTTAAATCATTTCACATAAGATTTAAAATAAAACTTTGATGTTGACAACAACATAAAACACTCAGAAAAACATTAAAACATCCAGCGATTTCACACAAAACATCCGTTATAACTATGAAGGGTAGAGGTAAGGAGAACCGTCAATGTATATCACAGTGTTACTGACAAAAGACGACTAATTATGACGTCGCTGCTATCGTAGGTGGGTAAAATTTAAAGGAAGCGAAAAAATATCAGTAACGAACTAGAAGAATAGGAACAATTAGCAAGGAAAAAAAGACTTTAGCTTTGTTTCAGCGCTCTTGTTTAAACATAACTTTTCAAAACTAATAACCGACTTGTTCCCCAAACAACAAGACCGATTTTGATAAAATTAAAATGTATGCTCTTTTAATCAAAAAAGATTTTCTAAATAGGTCCAGACGTATTATAATAATTGTTGAATATACTTAAAAAATAAAATACAAGATCACGATGAATTGATGCTAATATCCTTTTTGAAAGTCGGTTAAAATATAAAAAGAGGATGACATCATAAAATTTCCACTCTTGCTAAATGGCTTGCTCAAGGGCTATTATGGGGACATTACGAACTATTATGAACACTTTAACAACTGTTCGGTTCCATCCATGAGACGGTTCTCCTTACCTCTACCCTCAATGATTATAACTAAATAAACTCGTCAGAGATGGGATATTAAAATTTGAATAAAAATGAAAGGGCCCGACTGTAAACCTCGAGCGTGGGCGCAAGATGGATCGCTCTCTATGATATATGTGTGTTTGTGGTCGCCGATGTAGGAAACGTGAACGGCTATTCAATGGATGAGGCATATTTTTTGAAGGAATTATGTTTTTTAATAAAATCGGTATACTATTTATTAATTATACAACGTTTGAGGACAAAAATAGTAAAAGTTAAAATTTTGAGTGTGTTTTTTTAATATTTCATTCATTTTTGATGCATTTCTTTTAAAGTAATTCTTTCGAAATAAAATACACAAAAAAAAACGATCAGCAAATAGCAAGAAATATAAACTAATGCTACAATATAATGTATTTAAAAAATACAATAGAATACAAAAGTTTTTATTTCACTCCACATGTTTTAACAATTATTAGGTACATATAAATACATAAAATTAACATTTAGACCTTGTGGGAGCAATAGCAAAAAAAAAAAAATATGATAAACTTTTAACCAAATGTGCTCATCTATACCGCATCCACACTTCGTAGACACATGTATCCGCGACACTGTCGCGATGTCTTTTATAAATTAAATGTACCTAATGAGTAGATTATGACTTGGTTAAGACTATTAATTTAGTCAAGCACGGGTGGTCTCCCGTCCAGTTAAACAAAGCCTTGTGGAATAATTAGTTTTTATAGGTTTTTTTTGCCGCAGGCCTGGATTCCTGTGGCGTAGATAATTTGTGACAATCGGCGTGGGACTATAGAATAGGATCGTAACGAACCCTTGCGTGTATGTCCTATCTATTTATTCACTGGTTAACTGAAAGAGTTACCATTTCGTTTTGGGACGAATCTGATTAATTTACTTACGTAGGTACTGTTTTTTTTTTGCCAGACCTGGTTTAGCATTGGCGGTGCTGAAGCGTTCTGACACTCTTTCTTTCTAGCTTATGATGGTTCTGAGCGACAGAAAATGATAGCACCATTGAAAAGAGCTGTTCCGAGCTGCCAGATATAGCTCAACCCTAAGCATCTCTTTTTTAATTAAATTCAACTAAAATCATTTTTTGATATTTACTTTTTCCAATTTCACCATTCATTTTTTTACGTTTTTGCTTAAAAGTTTTACAATATAGCGTTGACAAACAAAGAAGAAAATTCGTATATAAAACGTTTCGAAATGTAAGTGGACAAAATGTCTCCAATAGAGTATGAAATGAAATTTAAAATAATAAGAATTTTTTTAACAAGACAGGTCAAGAGTGTCTTGTTATTTGTACATTTTTTCGGAAACAAGATGTTTAATTAACTGAAGATTTATGTTTGGGAGAATAAGCATAAATGGGTTGAAAACTTGGCGTAAGAGTTATCTTAGAACTCAGTAAGTACTTAGACTATATATATTTTTAAAGTGAATAAACTTAAAGTAAAACAACGAAATATTCTGAAAATATTTCAAGTGTCTACCTGTTGCAGTTTTTAATATCGAGCAAAAAACGTCACGTTCGGTGTATGGGAGCCCCCCTTTATTTGTTTTATTGTTTTTAGTATGTGTTGGTATAGCGGCAACAGAAATACATCATCCTGGTTCATGAGATAAAGCCTGGCGACAGACAGATAGATAGACAGACGGAGGGACGGACGGACAGCGGAGTTTTAGTAATATGGTCCCGTTTTTACCCTTTGAGTTCGGAACCTTAAAAACAAACGATTAAGTTTTCACTTATAATTGTAATGTAGTTTTCTTTATTTATTTGCATAACCTTTTTAGTCTTTATCCCTTCACGTGTCCCTATAAATAAAATAATAGATAAACAATTGATCTGTGACCAAATTCCTCCCAGTAACGGGTTAATGGGTAAATATTATCTATTTGCTTGCAAGTGCAAGCAAATATTATTAAAAGCTTATAACTCGTTTCACCCGTCCCGTTTGTCTGACTGTAATCAAATCTTGTTAGTTAAATTTGACCCACTTTCTGGTTTCCGATTGAGCTGAAATTTTGCACGCATACGTTTATCGCGTGACAATATAATATTATGCTGACATGGAGTTAATATGATGATGGAGCCGGAAGGTGGCTGTACGAACTGTAATGAAACGACGCAACCCCATTGAGTTTAGGCTCATTAGATTCGCCTTGAGGAGCACTTTAAGCTTTTGATTTCATTGTTTGACATAAAATCTTGTATTTAAAATATTTTTGGAACGAAGATCCTTACGGCAGGCTTGGAGGAGATAGGGATTTTGCTGCGCGACCGAACTGAAAAAAATGTGATAGTAAAACCGTAAGGATGACCTCGTTAAATGAGACGTGCGCAGGCGCGACAGTCGTATACACAAGAACTTTTGAACTTCGTTCCTACCTGGTGTCCCACGACACCACATTTCTTTTTATAAATAATTACTTCTTTTAGCTTATTTATTCTCTTAAGTAAGCTATGGGCTGCCCTAGGTAGGTACCAACCTAAATACAGCGAACTTATAACGCAATGGAAGAGTAACATCAAACAATAAATAAAAATGGAATGGAAAATGACTGTCACATGCGTGACGTAGCAGCCACGAATTGGTCCAACTTGAAGTTACGTCGGTAACAGTATTGGTGGAAAACGAGACTTAAGTTTTAAGAGGCTTTACACATTTGGTTGGCTGTCTCGCTCGCACAATCAAAATTTTTTTAAGGTTATTAAAAATGTGACTAATTTGAAGAAAAGTGTTTCATAAACTTTCAAAATAATTATATTGTGGATATATTAGACATGTTTGTATATTGTGTAGACATTGACTACATCGAAAATTAGATCATCAAAATTTTAAATTTTTGATGACCTTATTCTCGATACACACACACATAAACAATAAAGAAACATGTCTACAATATCTAACATATAATTATATTGAAAGTTAATGAAACACTTTTCTTCAAATGAGTTACATTTTTTAATAATCTCCGAAAATGTTTGATTGTGCGAGCGAGACAGCCAACCAAATGTGAAAAGCCTCTTAAGTACTTACCGCCTACTTAAATGTACATATGATGAGGCAATTTTTTACGCTTGATTTATGCTTCTACAGTGTTATAGTTCGCTGCCTAAATATAAATGCTATTTCAGTTCTGAACTAGGTAAGAGCAGAGTCGTGTTATCCTATATTAGTACAGCGATGCAGATGCAGTAGGTTCCGACAGTTAGAACTACAGGATTTGGGTCTTGTATACTACCCACACGAATACACAAGATTTAAAATATATCCCAGATTAAAATAGGTCACATCGAAATAAGTAATTAAAAAAATAATAGTTTATTCCTTCTTCTAGAGTCAATGGAAATCATTGTTTTCTTAATTGTATTTGTTATCAATTCTTACCTAAAGAAATTGCTGTAGCATCGGTATTAAAGGAATTTTTTTGGAAGTTTCCAATTTTTCTTTCGAGCTCAGGGTCTTACTTTCTAAACCCTAAAAATCCTATTTTTTACTCTTTTTAAAGCTTTATTTAGCAGTACAAATTTCAACAATTCGCTTTTTTTTGAGCCCTGAGCCATTTTGATTTGACCTGATTTCCCTTTCTTAAAGCAATCATAACACAATGAAGGTATTGTGTGAGTTTACTGCTTACTCGATTACTTTCGTACCAACGCGTTCTAAGCCCTAATACAGAGTAGGGGGATGAGGTTTTTTGCTCAATTTTCATAAGTTACACTTACTTATTTCGTTTTTATGCATTAAGTTGAAAAGAAATACACATGAAATTCAGACGAAATGCACTTACTATGCATTCGTAAAAACCGGTCCAAAATTATTATAAACTTTAAAGTAGTTAGGAGACGCATGGATGTATGGATAGTAATTATTTTTAGACCTATATTTTCCAAGAATAGATACATGAAGTATTGCATATTTTATATTTGCTGAAGAATGTAAATTGCGCACCGAAATGACATAAGTGCATAAATATATTTTACGAGATGATCCTGAAATTAAATAAGTGCCTTTGATTCATTTTGAAACATAAAAGACGTTTCCCTATTTGAATACACTTCGTCATTGAATCTCACCATATAAGTAAAGAAATTTAAATCAGACATGTATCAGTAACCAACTTGGCAAGAAAACGGACATTTCTAGCAACAGAGCTATTAATCTAAAACAAATACATAAACATTCGTTACACGTTTACGGTTCCCCAAACCGAAAGGTATATGATGGTCATAATACCGACGTGGGAAGCGACAGGCGGCGCTGACTCAGCAGAATATTGCCTTACGAGTCCTGATATTAGCCCTTTTAATTACAGGTCCTTAAGTGGCCGCTCTGTACCCGTTATTAATCTATATTACTTTTAAATGAGTGCCCGAGCAATAACAGTTTAATATATTTTAGAGTACTTTTACACAAAGCTCTGAAATGATGACAATACACATGTTTGTGTAAATATTTCGTACGAACCGAATAGGCTATTTTATAGTATACGTTACGTTTTTGGCTAATATTTTATATACTTAAAACAAAAAATACCACAGAAAAGAAGTATTTTTGAAACAGCAAGAAAATTGGTTAATCTATTAAGAAGCAATTAGCATGTCAAATATAAGACTGGGAACATGGTGAGGACACTCACAATCTCTTCCGTACGCACGCAAGTGCAACGCCTGCGCAGACTTAAGTGACAGTGACGGCAAGAGCGATGTAGGTACGTGCATCCTTTCAGTAACTTGACAGTTTCCCTTTCCATCAGATTTGAAAAGCTTATAAATAACTTTCTTAGTTTTGGGTAGATTAAAAAAATCTAGTTGTTTCCGGTTTCGCATCGTTTCGGAAAAATCATTTTGTATTCGGTATGGACAAGTGACATTAAAAATACTGTAACAAAATTTATTATCTTTGGGGAAAATCCTGCAGTTAGTTTGACGCTTCTTCTCACTAAAGTTTTTTCACTTCCGTGCCTTCTTCTGCACTTCTGTTATTTGTCCCTAAAAAAAAAGTATATCCTACGATAATTAAGATATATGTATTTGAATTGATTGAATTTACCTAGTTGTAAAAAATGTGAGCGATGTCATTTCTATAAGTTATATAACATTTAATTTCTTTGATTTGAACCCTTATTTGGTAAGTTTTATATTAGACGTAAATGTTGCCTTTCAATATCGTTGGCGAATTTAATGATTTTCCTAGAAAACAAGGCTTATTGACCCGCTTAGACATTTTGTAGAAAATAGAAATTTATTCTTATAGTTCTTGGAATTATATCGAATCGATACGCGATAAAATAAGTATTTCACATTTCTAAAGGGTGGAATTGAATTCTATACTTATCTGCAACTCAAATCAGATACTTTTTTCTTATCGCCAAAACAAAATTTTTCTATGGGATTTGCATGAAATAATAGACTAATAACGTCATAGTTTCTGCGGCCTTCCCGTCTTGCTTTTCATACAAACGCTCGTACGTGATAATGGCGTTTTATCTGATCTTTCTTGAAAACATTTGAACTCACAGGTATCTTGGGCGCTATTTCTAGGTTTCTATAGAAATAAAAAATTGAAATTTAGAAAAACAAAGTCATACTGACTTTGTTTTTCTAAATTTCAATTTTTTTGTTTCTATTGCACTTGCTTTACACATTAAGTAGATATTTCTTTGAATTTATTTTCTGAGTAAAACTTCTGTATTTGAGTACTAGTAGTACTTATTCTGTGGCTGAGGATACAACCGGGAACGCGCTAAGATGAAAGAGGATTACTATTGCCCAATCCCTGGTTTACCTGGTAGAGTCTACTTCATTACTTTTCGTACATGTTGGTCTGAGAGAAAGGAAAAAACTTAGAATGTACCAGCTGCTTCTTTTCCCGCGCGATTGGTCAGCTCGGAGTCTATTTTTTACTACTTAGTATTTCTTCTTATTACGTAATTTATGTTTGTTAACTCGTTCGCAAAAACATTACATGTTAGAATGTATCAACATTGAATTATATTAAAAGTATTTATTATTAAAAAAAAAAGACAATAATAATATGACAAAGCCCTTCTTGCGAGTAGGCGACCAATACTGTGAAAATGAGTTTCTTTCGGCGTTTCTTCTCAGCAGTGGTCGTTACGAAGCGCTGGTATCGTTAGCTTTTTTTTTTAATAAATTAAATTTCAGTTTTAACTACACGTAATGTAAATTATACTTATTGACGTGTAAAAGTGCCTGTAAAGGTCTAATTACTGAATAAACTTTTGAATTTTGCAGATCGTAAAAGCGGATCAAGGAAATGGGCGAGATTTGAATCAAGTAATAGGCGATGCGGCTAGTCAGCCATTTTGATTCCTATTTTCATTATTACGCTAGGCCTGGCCTTTGGATCCTATGGCCCTGGACCCTGTCTTTCCTAGCTTTGATATAGCTTACAAACTAACCGCTGCACGGATATATGAAGACCTCCGTGGCGTAGTGGTCACCATGCTATTCCGCCACCCAGAGGTCCCGGCTTCGATCCCCGGTCAGAGCAAGTTGGAAAATGGCCTTTTCAAATTGTCTCGGGTCTTGGATGTTTATCTATACATGTATTTGTTATAAAATATAGTATCGTTAAGTTGGTATTCCATAACACAAGTCTAGAACTTACTTTGGGGCTAGCTCAATCAGTGTTATTTGTCCCTATATATTTATTTATTATGTATTATATGTATTGTATGTGTTATCGTTAATAGAGAAATGCTTTACATGTTAGTAAAAACTGCATCAAAATTGGCATAGTACCGCCGCAGTTACCGACCGAAACATATAAATGACAATTTTATTTTACGCGCATTATAAAGCGATAGATATTGATGTTTATATATGTTTATTTTTTAGGTACCTACCTAAAAAATTCTTTCAATAACCATTTGAATTTCATTAAAGTCTCAAAAATGAGGATAAGTAATTAAATATCTAATCTTTTTTTATTACTTAATATTAATGAACATTAACGATTAAAATTATTAATGATCAATCAAAGAACATTTAAATCCATATTTAAGTAGTTATTAGAACCATTTCGACTCGACATGAAGAATTTTTTTTTAGCAACTTGGCAAAAACACGTTTTCTTATTTTCACTCTAGTTATCTCCTAATTACGAGAACCTACTCTTGCAAACTAAAAATTTGTCATGAAATATAATATTCCTGTTCACATAAAAGTACCTATTGATTTCAAGACACTAAAAACAAATATAGATTCACCAATAAATGTGTAAAGTCTAAAGGAACATTTTTATAAGGAAATATGACCATAAAAGCGAGATTCTCAAATTCCAAGCCTTAATTCATCTGCCAAAGTGCTTTCTTTGTATCTTTAATCTCAAAGCCCTTATCTCTTACAATCACAAATGCCATTGTCCTGCACATCATAAAATTTATACCCAATAACTTCAACGACCACCCAAAGCATTATCACCTTTAAAATTATGTAACATAAGACTGAAAATCGAATAGCATATTTTCAAGTTTCAATTACAGAGCTTGTACCATGTTGTCATCTATGAAACAATATCTACTAAGTATTTTTAATACATTGCGCTGTTATCTCCCGATTTAAAATCTTTCTCCTTTAACGATGTGCCATGTACTTAGTCCAATTAAAGGGGTGATACCACCGGCTTTGAAATTCAGTGACAATATGAATTTCTATAGAAGCCCGGCTGCCTGTTCGAGGTAATGATGCGTTGAAATTGAAATAAGATTTCGCTAAATTCAATTTTGTTTTGTGAATGTGGGAGGCAGTGGTAATGCGAATATTCTTTGATTTATGGATAGGAGAATTCGTCTCAAAACAAATGAATTCAATTATTAACATACATTATATTTGCCATTCACGAAATGTTTCGCGAATAAAATGTAGGCAATGTTTTGGTTTATTTTGGTATTGGGTATTTATAGAATTAACAATAATTTGTAAAGAAAGTGCTTTCTGAGAAGGCTTAGGGGACGATGATTACCTTAAAAACAAAATAGTCTGGCTTGGGCTTAGCGCAGATCTCTCTTAAGAGTAGCCTTCCCGTCTTACTTTTCATACAAACGCTCGAACGTGATTATGACCTTGTAACTACTAACAGGTATCTTGTGCGCCATTTTTAGTTTCCTTTGAAATAAAAGTTTAAAATTTGGAAAAACAATTCTACGCCTCCAAAAATCTGCTTTTTTGCACAAGTTTTACCTGAAATTCAACCGTTTATAAAGTACTCATACATTGTAAAGGTAAAAAAATATTTCGATACAAACCTCGCAAATGTCATGAAACTTTTAAATAAAATACATTTATTTCACACACTTGTAAGGCTTACTGATAAACACGTATCACCTGGAACAAGTGTTAAGAAATTTCCGCACCCTATGAATAGTTAATAATAATACCTACTAATTTCTCTCAATAGAATGCAAACCGAGCCCTAGGCACTATCTCTTTCTTTTTGCTTTGCTTCTTTTTCTAGCATTGCCCTATATGAAACAACAAGCTTTTCAAACTATGCTCGCTTTGACGATTGAGCGGTCGGGAAGAACGCCTTAAAGATTTGTTCACTCACAAATGTCACAATTTGGGTACCTTCTCAGAAGGTATCCAAATTGTACGTAAATTTCCTTCTGTAAATACAAAATTTACGAATTGACATTATTTCCAATTTTACTAATATGTCATCATTCTGTACAATGTATTTTCACTCAGTTCACGTATCAAGTTGCAATGCCTGCTTCTATTATGGTGACTGCAATCTCCATGGCAGGTGTCATTCGGCTAATACGTCCTTTGTCCTTCTTGCTACAGAGCACAATGAGTTTGTGGGTCACTCGCTAGCCGGTTGTGATACGCTACTGAATATTTTAGCCGCTTTTTGTTCTATGAACGTGGCTTGTATTATTGAGTGGTGACGGTATGCTGGGCAAATAAAATTCGGGGAAAATTTTCCTTGTTTACTTCGGTGTAAGTAATTTACAGAATTAGGTAAGTATAATTTATAAAGTAAGCGCTTTCTGGTAAGGCTAAGGAGCCGATGATTACCTTAAAGTCAAAAAAGTCTGGCTTGAGCTAAGGGCGTGTCCGTCCCTCTTAAGGATTTGTACCCTCATAAATGTCATATTTGGGTAACTCAAACTAATCTAAAACATTTCACAAATTTAACAAATTTTTTTTTTCATCAGCGCATCATTCTTAACACTGTATTCTCACTCATTCCACGTATCTCTAATAAAGTTGCAAAGCCTATTATGGTGACTGCAATCTTCACGGCAGGTGTCATTCAGCTAACACGCCCTTTGTCCTTCTTGCTACAGAGCACAATGAGTTTGTGGGTCACTCGCTAGCCGGTTGTGATACGCTACTGAATATTTTAGCCGCTTTTTGTTCTATGAACGTGGCTTGTATTATTGAGTGATGACGGAATGCTCGGCGAATAAAATGTGAGGAATATTTTTTCCCTCAAATCTACTTAAGTTATTTACACATAGATCTAAAGATACAAGGTACACACAGCTCAATGAAAAGTTTGATCAGAAATAAAATGTTTATGTGTACCTTCAAAGGCTTGTATTTGTATGTACGCATCTACTACACGAATAATTGATAATGCATCGCGATACCATCTTCCTAAGGTAAGATAACTCATTAAGTTTGAAGTTTCGTGTGACGGTGTACGTATTATCCCAGCACGAACACCGTCACACGAAAATTCAAATTGTATTTGTAATTCGCCTGACACGTCTTTCAGGATTCGTCGCTCTTCGTCAGAAACGCAACTGGTCAGATAAGTATCTCGAGATATTTGAAGTTATTCACCTAGATTGACGAAAGCACATGGATAAAAGCTGTATAGAGGTATACTAACATACAAAGACTGTTAAATTCTGACAATACTAGCCGTCCGCGCCGGCTTTACCCGTGGTACTGCATGTCTGTCAAGACGCGCACCTGACAAGTTGCTTTTTTGACGAGTTTCAAATCCGACGAGATGCGTTTCTGTCAACATGCGTTTTCTGGCGAAATGAATATTTGACCAGTTGCGTTTCTGATGAAAAGCGACGAATCCGTCTTGTAGCAGACTTATCACATTGTCACTTTGTTGGCTATGTATTAGAAATTCTGAGCACTTGCATCTTGAATACCGAGGCATTGTTTAAGCGCCAGAGAAACTTTTAGGATAATACAATATGTTTGTAACATATCGTAAATAATCGAAAATAGGTACGCACTATTATCAATCAAACAGAAATTAACTAAATTCAACAAAACCAAACGAGGTTTTATCTGTCTGTATAAACGCGCCCCCTATCTGGGTAGCAAACGCTTTTGAAGCACTTTTTACACCTTTTCCGTACTTAATTCGATGATAACAGACAGACGGACCCCCTTCATTAGCGTTGATTGCGATTTTACGTCCGATAGAACACCTTTCAGGCCTGAGGTACAAGGATTTTACTGGCTATTAAAATTATGACGACATGTACCATCTGCTAAAGGTACGAATACATTTGTTTTACAGCATTTTTTAACACGAATATTGTTCTTGTCATTAAATTAGTTTAACATTTCGCAAAAGTAAGACACATTCGAACAAAGTTAGTTTTTAGGCAATCTAATTTTGACGACCTGGTTGGATTATACGCGTCCATGTCCATGTATTCTCGAGCTTGGTAAAAGGTATATAATATACACTTTTAATTCTTGCTCCCTTATAGGCAGACACAGGCTTTAAGTTGATAATTTTTCGGGGTCCAGTGCAGCCACCATTTGAAACAAATCATTTGACAGGAAAGAAACGGAGACATCATTTAAAATTTTGTCTTGACCAGGCACTAGATAACCGTTCAAACTATTTTATGAACTAGGTATTGTTGACAGTTTTAAGTGAGAACGTGAAGCTTTTCTACGCACAATTGCGAAAAGCTTCTCGTTCTCACTTTAAACTGTACCCCGAATAAGCACTGATCCCCGGAAAATTCAGGTATCCCCTTAAGCAGAGCGAGCCCAGAGCTTCAGAACCAAAGAGAAGATAGTAAAAAAGCTAAATAGTGATATTGCTAGCCACATCACCTATTACATTTGTTGCCCGTCGTGTTCCGATCGCCGAGTTCTCTGGTCGCTCCATGGGCAATTTTTTTGGCTGTGGTTCTATCAAACGTATTGCGGGCAAATCAAAATGCCCGTGGTCTTAGCGGCTAGGACCACGGGCAATTTGATTTTTGAAAAATGAGATTACTTTGAATGGATTTAGAACTGTTCTACAACATGATTATTTTCGTTCGTGGTTTACTTATGCCACCTTCCTCAAGCATCCATTCAAAGTAATCTCATTTGAAATCCCACAAAAACGGGCAAATCAAATTGCCCGTGGTCCTAGCCGCTAAGACCACGGGCATTTTGATTTGCCCGCAATACGTTTGATAGAACCACAGCCAAAAAAATTGCCCATGGATCGACCAGAGAACTCGGCGATCGGAACACGACGGGCAACAAATGTAATAGGTGATGTGGCTAGCAATATCACTATTTAGCTTTTTTACTATCTTCTCTTTGGTTCTGAAGCCCTGGGCTCGCTCTGCTTAAGGGGATACCTGAATTTTCCGGGGATCAGTGCTTATTCGGGGTACAGTTTAAAGTGAGAAGAAAAGCCTTTCCTCATACGCCTATAAACAAAAATCTTCCCCTAATTTGCCACTCAAAACTCAGCATCCATATACAAAACAAAAAAGAAATTAACACGATTTGGAAAAACATTTCCACATCGAATGAGTAATCTTATCAACATAAACAACAAATCTCAACTCACACATGCGTTCACATCACACACACATAACTTAGTGCTTTCAGGAGGCTTGTCGCATAACCAGATAATGTGTAAATGAGAAAAATGGCGACTGAAATGAAGACAAAAGACCGGGGTACCGTCAACAACATAATTTAAAGCTACTAAGATAATGAACAGTAACTCGTGGGTTTTTACCGTGATTAAGTTCTTGTAATGGAATAGCGTTGGAAAGGTTTTAAGGATAGTCTGTTGTAGTGTTTATAGTCTGGATTGTTTCTTTTAAATTTTGTATCAAATTCTTTACAAAAGCCGTGTATGGCTCCGTCGCTGTTTAAATAATATTAAAAATAATTTTAAAGCAGTGGGACACGCGACTGGAAATAAAATGAAATTTTTTATAGTGCACAAGTAATAGAACAAAACTAAAATATTACGTCAATTGCTATAATTAAAAACTTTGGAGGTTACTTTATAAATATTTTATTCAGTGAAGTTAGATCCAATAAGCTGCTGTCATTGGAATTTATGAAAATAAACTATCAACTGATGGCCCCAAATGACAACAGTCAATTAGACCTGACATCACTCCTCCTGGTGTCCAGAGTTGGGCAAAATGTAATTAAACTACTAATTACTGACTACAATTACATTTTGTAGTTAGTAATCGCAACTACATAATTACAAAAAGTAATTGAAAAAGTAGTTGAACTATAAACTACAAAAAGTAGTTGTAATCACACTTACAAACTACTTTTTAAAACTCGAATTAGGTTGGGGAAAAAGTCTTTTCGCATAAAGTATGTATGAACTTGTAATAAAACCACTTTGGCTATACTATTTGTACCTGGCTGGTTTTGGTATCATTTAAAAGTTTAAATTTTAAAGAAGATTATTCCAAATTCAAATTAGGAAAATGCGTGATTTTCATTTGTTTTTCTTACCGTCAAGATGAGTGAATCTAACGAAGAAATTAGATACATTTTAAAATTTTAATACCAAAAAGGTAAAAAGGCAACGCAAGCCGCGAAAAAAATTTGCTATGTTTATGGACCCAGTGCAGTGTCTGTGAGAGTAACACAAATTTGGTTTAAGCGTTTTCAATCCGGAAATTTTGATGTCAAAGATGCACGTCGCTCTGGTTGCCCTGTTACGGATAAAATGGGTGCTATTTTTGAAAAAGTGAATCAATATCGGCATATCAGTAGTTACGACGTAGCTGAAGAACTGGGAATTGACCACAAAACAGTTTTGGCGCATTTGAAAAAAAAAATGGGTACACAAAAAAGCTCGATATTTGGGTAGCTCACAAATAAGTCGATTGAGTTGCGTCGTTTCATTACTGAGTTCCATCGACCACCTTCCGGCTCCGTGACCAGACCCTAGACATCGTCTACTATGAAGTGCTCGTCAAGACAAATCAAAGGAGTCCTGCTCAATGAGGTTAGTTGTTTTATAACTGAGTTCTGTCGAATATATCCATCATCAGAACAGCTCATTGTCATCCGATATACAAAAGTACGCAAAATTTCAGCTCAATCGGTTAAGGCTAACTGGTAAAATTTAAATTGAGCTGCAAGATTTGACCTAAACAGACATACATACAAAATACATGGCAATTTAAATAAAAGCTTGTAAAAAAGTAAGCGAACTATTTTGCTAACCGTACCGGCTAAAGAACGTAAAAATAGCGGAATGATATTTGACAACACGGCTGGATTCGCTTTTGAAATAAGAACAGTTGTTGACAATGTTCTAGTTTTCGTAGGCTTCTTGTTTTAGTCGCCAGCATTAGCACAAAAGAGGCAAAATCCCAGAATCTAGCGCCGTGTAAAAATATAAACCTTTAAAAGAAAACGGTGTGGAATATTTTATTCCAGAAAAGTATTATGAATTTTCGTTTATGAAATATATATTGAACGTTTGCGAAAAGGCGTCTTTACACCTAAAGCAAAACCCAAACAATACGTTAATTTAAAAAAAGAATTTGTCTGTCATTTAAGGTAAGTGGTTTTTTTTTTTCAAGTTTTTTGGACATTGACTTGACTTTGACCGTTCTCTATATAAAAATACCTAAATACTAAAAAAATAATGGCGTTTGAGTTATTCCATAATATAATGCGAGATAAAAAAATATATTTTAAAATGAAATAAATCCAACAAATCCAGCTTTTACCAAGAAAATTGTAACATTAGTAATTGCCTATAATTTTCATGATACCAGGATGTAGCGTTATAAAATAAATATTAAGTACTAGGGTATCAGAATAGCCCAGAATATGGTGACCTGATGTATTTATGTTACACTGTAATTACACACGTCTGCTGCTTGCAAAGCCTTCAATAATTCAGTGGCCATCAACATGAGTTACCATGTACTTGGTGGCATTATGAGTAGTTCTAATTCGGACATTGGGCAGTTTGTATTAATTAATATAGTAAACTGGATATAGAAATAAAATACTGGAATCATTACACCCGTTGCGGTAGTTTTGAATTTGTAGTAATGAGTTTTGGATTCTTATTTAGTTCAAATATAAGGTGGCGCAAGCGGTGGTGGATAAACGGTTTTAAGAGAAATATTTAAGATTTTTTCGGTTGTTTGTTTTGGTTTTCCTGTGTGTAAGAAGCCAGCACTGGTGTCCGATTTTTCATGCTGCCTAAATGCTTCTGACATTTCTTAAAGATTGCCATACAATAATGACAGGCGGGATCATCGGCTTATACGTTTAAGCACAGAGGACCTTGAGATGAGATGATGATGAGCTGATTTTTATGCCACTTATGGTCACCCATCCAAGAACGGACCACGAACTTGTCGCTTTACCTGCAAAAGCGCTAGTAATGCGTACTCCCGCTGCACTGAGCTGCACTCGGTAAAGGTTGAAAAAATAACTAACATAAGTGGATGCCATATTGCGAAAAAAGTTGGAACTAAATTTGACGTAGCAGCGCCTGATAACATACTATCAATAACATTCGGTATTTCATTTTAGGTCCACTAACTTATTAGTTGACCTATACTTACTTTTATAATATTATCTTCTGCATTAAAATATACTCACTTATGACTCAAAATTTCATTAGAATCCTGCTAGATTTTTTCAGAAAAAGCGGTTAATAGCTAAATTACTCACGATTAAAAACAATTGGGTCACTTCTACCTTTTAGCTATCTTTTATACAAGTCTACAGTGATGGATTATTTCAATCAGAAAACCGATATACAAAAAAATAAAACGAGAAAATTTTATAAAAGAAAATCCGTAAACCCTTTTTTAGAGCAATCGATGTTGCCCGCTCGCTAAATTGGATTAGTCGGATATCTAAAGAAAAAAAATTAAATTGTTATCCTACCTAATTGCTCCATCCGAGGGGAAAAGCTGGTGTTGGAATAAAGTCTTTTTTAAAAGACTAGAGGCTTTTTTAAAAGACTGGACTCATTTGGGGACTTAAGCCTTTAAACAGCCTTTGCAAAGGGATAAGAGTTATTTTAAGGACTTAACTCACAATGTGAGTTAAGAGTTTACTTTGACTGCTAAAAACACACCGTGTGTGTTTTGTAATTTCAAAAATACAGAGTAGGCAAAGATACAATTAGTATACGCGGTTAAAGGTTTACCGGAGCCTATAGTATAGACATCTGCTTGAGGTCATTTTGCAGTTTTTATACCAATACAATGTGTAACAAAAACCCTGTCCGATCTTTGTAGGAGCAACTCAGACCGTCAATATCAACAACTTTTTCTATGGGACTAATGGTTAAGATTCGAAAAAAAAAACGAAAAATGTTCAGCCGACTCGGCAATTTTATGAAAATGACGATTTTTCTTCGAGTTTCAAGCATCGCACCCATAGGAAAAGTTATTCATATTGACATCTGAGTTACTCCTACAAGGATCGGACAGGGTTTTTGTAATATATTGTATATTAATAAGACAGATATCGTTTCAAAGGTACTTTTTTGTAAGTTTTTGCAATATTTACAAGGTTATTTCTCCCCATTGTGTATGCTCTACAACAAGATCTATCCACTAGATACTTCCTTAGTATTTTTTTTCTTCTGTAAACTTCTAAAGCTAATGACACAGAGTTTAATATAGATACTTGGATCTCATTTTGAAAAATCAATTTATGGAAAATGGATTGAAGACTTCAATAGGACTAAAAGACTCCAGTCTTTCCCAACACTATACAAAACACACTCCGCATTAACAGAAACCAATCGACAGAGAATTGAAAAAAATACCGCGCAAAATACCAGGTAACCCGAAGGTCCAATCATAGCATAATCCATTAAGATTTTGCTTCACTCCGTTGCACACACTTTCGAACTCCCGCGAGGTAAATATTTCAGCCTCCTCTTCCCTCCTCTAATGTATTCGCAACCCCTCAGACCTCATCTTTCCCCCTATTTTGCATGAAGGGGGAATTTAAATTGTGTAATCTAACTTTCAATTCATTCATACATTCAGCGCCATCTCTGGGTGATAAATTGAAACTCTGATGGGGTCTTATAGTCATTTAGTGGTTGGCCGTTGTGGTGCGCGGTAGCGTTACAACTGCTACAATTGGTATGGAAATGTGAGGTTTGGTCGAATAAGTGTATTAGATGGAAGTAGGTCAGGGAGCTGTGCTAGTTTCTGTTTATTTAGCTGTTTTGGAGCTCTCTCGGATATTATTTAAATTACTGAGAAATCCTTTTTGGAATTGTTCTTTTTACTATATGTTTTATAATTTGGCACTATATCTAGTCTTTTAATAAAATTATTATATTTTTTTATTGCATGGATATTTAATTACTTAAGAAACACGTACATAGAATATTATTACTAATGTACTTCACGAAAAACTATTAATAATAATATAATAACTTTTTAAGGCAATTTGGGATATTAACCGCCCCTAATCCTATAAAAAAAACTGCCAAGTTTTTGAATTGAATTAAATTGTATGATACAGATGTGAGTTTCTCAAAAATTCTATTTTTAGTTTCTCATCGCAATGCTAACCCACAAAATAGTATTAACACCTTAAAACACAACCTAACCGCAAAATATAGTCAGTATTAACACCTCAAGAAAGCTTGTGATAATCAGCGAAAATTCGCACTGCACGAACACCAAAAGCCTTTCATACAGGCTCTAATTCTCTTAATTTTTTAATGATCAGTGTGTGAATCACTGAAAATAGAGCATGGACGTCGAATAACATGTTAAACTATACTCTATTTATATTACAATAAGTATCTAAGTGCATAAAATTTCGTTTTTAGACGCAGCATGTTTATTTTTACGGTTCATTTGAATGTGTTGTACGATTTTCAACTTTATATCTTCAGGAATACTGTTTAATTAGTTTAATGAACTAAGAAGTATTTGTAACAGTGATAAAACATAGATTTTATTGCCTGTTGTTGTGTAAGTCATTATGTACACTATAAACTGGGAGATAAGTTTTGTGGAGCAAATTGAACTTATAAGCAAAACAATAAAATCACTGCTGACCTATAAAAACTACTGACATGATTATTTGGCTAATTTATTCATTAGTTCTAAACCAATGCCTGTTTGTCTATTTGTGGCATCGTAGCTCTCGAACGGATAGATCGCTTTCGATGTCTTTTTTTACGTGAAAGCAAGTTTCCTTACGGTGGCCCTTAGCTTTGTTTGATAAATATAGGTTCAGCCGTTCAAAAGTTTTTGAGGTGTATGCTTGAAAGGCGGGGTTTTTTAATTTACGGGGCAAATAATAGATGGCGCTAGGGATATCAATTTCATTTAACATCGGTTGGAATATGTAGTTCCGCACATAAACTTGTAAGCTTAGCAGATTAGCTCTCATTTTCTTTCTTATTGATCGTATCAATTAACTATCTGCTTACAATACAATACAAAACAATACCCTTTATTGCATGAAATAAATAAATATGGGAGTTATTTATCTTAAAAACTAGGAAATGCGCAAAAGGCGGCCATATCGCTGACCAATTTCTTGCAGGCAACCTCTCTATATAGAAAAAAGCTTACCAGATAAAAAGATTTACCAAAATAAAATATGTTCCGGAACATATCAAAAGCTTGCCTATTTTTGCTTAAAGTTTAAAAACAAATAAAGTTTTACTGACTTGCTTTGTAGCTAGCTATACATATATTCCACTTTGGCAAAAGGAAAAAATATGGTTCCACGTACGATATAATTAATGATAAATGACATCATAGCGATACTATTTTAGGTTTTCTACCTAATTTTAATGAATAAACAATAAATTAATAATGGATAAATAATCTTTAACTTTAATTTTTAAATTTTACCAAAATGTTGTGATTGCTTCTACAAATCAAATACGACGGAACCATGAATGGCACAGAGCAGACAAGCACGTCTTTAATCCTTACAGGATGTACAGAACCCAATGCACCTAAGTCCTATGTGTCACGTGATAGAAACTTACTATCTGAAATAGTGATGACTTGCTACCATTGATATCCATGAGAGGGAAGAGGCTAATAAATATACATGTCATGTTTTTTTGTGCTCTCTATATTTTCTTTCTACCATCATGGATTTTACCGACAGATACATAAATATATATGGAAAATTCACACATTACCTAGTGGTTTACTAAAAACATTAGTAATTATTGTAGCTATGATAATGACGTAAGTCGGCGTGAAAGTATAGCCAATATAATACAAAATGCGTCAATAAAATTGACGACTTTACCGCCAAAGGTATATCCAAATGACTCGCAATAACCAGGTTTGAATTTGGACCCGTTATACCGGCTTTCTCTAAACAAAGGATGATAGCGGCATATCTATACTCCCCCGGGAACAGTACCCTAAAATAATTGTTTATTCCGTTTTTTTGACGAAAAGTCAACGGGTTCAGTTGTTGTTTGCTTTAAATTATATTTTTATAAGTTTATCCGCTAGCGTCCAGCAAGTCAAATTTAAAAAACTTTTTCAAAACGCCAAAACAAACAACATCTATGGGATTTGTATGAAATAGCACGGCGCGCCGTGCTCCATGAAACTATGACGTCACGCCGCATTAGTCAAATAGCGCTCGCTCCTACTATAGGACTTTCTGCAACAACTAATCTAAATTCACGTTGAAAATGAATATGATCAAAGACATTGTTTTGTAACGTTTTATTCTCTTATATCAGTACAAAATAATATATTTTTGACCCTGGATCCCTATTCTAGTAGACTTTATGTTGTTTTAAATTGGTGTAGTTTGGTGTAAATGTTCATGCTCATGAACAATAGGTGGACTAGTTAAAGCATACCTAGTGCGACTGTAGACTGTAGTGATATTTATAGACGACCTCAGTGGTGGTCACCATGCTAGTCCGCCAACCAGAGGTTCCGGATTCGATCCCCGGTCAGAGCAAGTTGGAAAATGACCTTTTCAAATTGTCCTGGGTCTTGGATGTTTATCCATATATGTACTTGTTATAAAATATATTAACGTTGAGTAAGTATCCATAACACAAGTTTCGAACTTACTTTGGGGGTAACTCATTCAGTGTAATTTGTCCATTTATATTTATTTATTTATTTAGTGAACTGTGGTGGGGTGAGTCTTTAGGCACCATCTGTCACTCAATCCTCTTTGAAAACTAAATCTATAAAGCTATGAAATAATCGTATAGATTTGTCGCAAGAAGCTTCCTTGAAGCAATCAATCAAATGATTTACCATCCTTTGATTAAACTTAATGATGATGGGTAAAGTCGCAGGAAAAAGAAAGGTATAAATGGGGGCAGCACTGGACCCCGTAAAATTCAGGTAGTCCCTTAAGCAATGGCGTCATGCTAATGATATAAAATCAAGTTTTAATCTTCTTCCTCTTAAGGTGCCTCTCCAACTAGTGAAGGTTGGCAATAAGCTTGGTGTAGTCTTCTTTGTTCTTAGCTCGGCCGAATAGCTTATTAGCCCCTTAATTAGACACTGGCAAGTTAAGCTTTGACGAAATTTGAGTACCACTATCAAGAAAAGAAGAGGCAATAATGGTTTATTCTTTGGAGATTTTAACAGTACGAGACACAGAAACTCTATTATAATAACTGTTATGTCTGCCTAATGACTTCGTACTTTGCCCAGTTTCTACTTGTAACTAAGAAGAAATTAAAAAGTTATTACAAAAGAACAGTGCATTTATTTTTAATATCACTGGCAGCTTCGTAATTAGTTTTTTTTTTTAATTTTATTTAATACTGGCAGATGAGTTAGAAATAAATGACCTTTCTATTAAAGTTATAAATATTTTTGAAATTAGAATTCTAAAATCGGTTTATTTTCATGACGCAGGCAGTTATGTGAATTAAGATTTATTTTAAAATTCCTGGTTATAGAAGTTCTAAGTTTTGATTTTTTTGACTAAACATTCACTTTATTCTTTTAATAAGCTCAAGATTGGACAATGTCTAAGCAATAAATCGTACTATATTCATAAGTACTCACATCGTCTTTCTATGTGTAAGTATTTTTGTCAGCGTGTAGGTTTCTGTTTACTTAAAATTTCTAAAGGCTTTATTTAACAGATTAGCAATCAGATTTCCTCGAAATCTTGGTTCGGATTTGTACTAAACGATTAGTCACTAAGTCTCAGGTAAAAGATGCAAAAATATTAAGGCCTCGTTCCTATTCACATGTCTAAACACTTGCAGTTTCCTCATTTAGACCTTTTGTTAATTCGTGTTAATTTCCATTTGAATGTTTTCTATGATGAGTAACGTCTGTGTCACCAGTTGAGTAACAAAACTAACGGTCAACATCTGCACTAAACCACAGAATAAGTACTAGTACTCATGTACAGAAGTCTTACTCAGAATAAATTCAACGAAATATCTACTTAACGTGGTTGGCACTATGGTTTAATTTGGTTCGCGTTAGAACTCCTTACCTACATACCTAGACATAAATTGCAAGCCAATTTTATTCTTATTACTCTAGTCAAACGATTCATGACTGAATTTTCCCCTTCGAAGTGGTCGCCGCGCGCATAGTAATAACTACATAGTAGGTATATTTTCGATACCAAAACGGGCATGACTAAACTTTCCGATCGGGAATATCAAAATTTTAATTTTGTGCCAAGAATAATAATATTACGATATCTTTCAAAACTAAATATTTTTTTAATACCGTAATAAAAAGATTGTAGACCATTGCGTCAAAAGTCGCCTATACCATAGATTCAAAAACGTTCGGCGTAACTATCATTTTAGTTCCACTATTATAACCATGGTGGTCAATTGTGACATCTAAAATTTTTAGGGCTAATGCTGTTACTGCTTTCTATAAACAAGAAATACAACAAAACTTTCGTTTGATATATTTTTACCGACAAGTTCTGCGACTTAGAAGCAAAGCGGTGCACTTTCGACGATTAACTTTTATAAAGATTATCAAGATTGACACTGTGGGAGGCACGTCAGCTTTGCCCGTTCCCGCCATTTTTGCTCATTTTGTGTTAAAGGTAAATGTTTTTGCGTGAATACATAATTCGACACAGTTTGACTAATGCTCGTAAATATGTTGTGAAACTTTGAAACTTCGTGCGTAACGATCAGTACCTACGTGATTTAACTTCATTCAAGTAATAAGCAAATGACTGTGTATTATTTTATGTCGAATCATAAATGTTTTTATTGTGTATAGATTAAGTAAATATAAGTAAAATGCTACTGATATATGCATTTTACTGTTCAATCCACAATGGAATAGTTATAACAGTACAATTACAAAAAAATTAATGCGAACAAATTACACATACTGAGCTAGCCCCAAAGTAAGTTCGAGACTTGTGTTATGGGACACTAACTCAACTCACGATACTATATTTTATAACAAAAACATACATACATAGATAAACATCCAAGACTCAGATCAATTTGAAAAATATAATGATATTTAACTAAATTGTATGAAATCAATAAAAATCTGCATTCCTTTGTCTGGTACAAACTTACACACACACACCTAAGTATCTTATTTCAGAGAATAAAAGATGTTAATTAAAGTCAGATATTATCTATGTATTTCGTATAAGTTTACAACGTTACTTAGTCAATTTATTTCATCAAAAATCAGTTTATTAATATTTTAGCAAAACTCTATTATTATAATATAGATTTTATATATAGTTATGATTTCAACAGAATATATTCATAATTTGAAAACCTAGCTATTTAAGATATTTTTAAGCTAGCCATCCTAAATATATTATATTTTGAGAAATAGGTATTATAGTATTCATTTCTCCGCTATCACAAAAATGTTTGATGAATTCAAAATCCAGTTTAAAAACAGCGTCACGATTTTGTATATTGAATGCAATAAAGGCAATTATGGATGAGAGTCAGGCGTAGTAAGCAATTATAGTCCCAGCGGGCGCTGGCCACGTCCATGTGCTGATCTGAGTGATGCATCCGGTCACCAAGACCAGGTATAATAGGGCATGGAGTGTTTTTTTGTTCGGGATTGCGCAGGCATCTTATTATGGTAATTTTAGTGCCGGACACTAGATTTGATCGCTATCGATTGGGAATATTGAAGTGTTTCGAAGTAATTTTAGTTACAGCTACAGGGAATTTTAATTATGTTACTGTAAATCTTAATGATAGTGCATGTGTGAATCAGGATATGACTAGTAAAGATAAAACGGTTGAGGTGGCGAAGGATAGAGTAAAACGGACCCGACTTATATGCTGTGTCGATGCTACATAAAGTGGGGTAAGTAAAGAAAGCAGAAGTAGAAATAATCATATGATATTATTAAAATGCTAAATTTGTTGTGCTAATCCCGTTAATTAAGATTTAAAAGGAAATGGTTTAATTGATGGGATGAGAAAACGAATATACCAAGTGAACAGGAATTGGTAGTCAAATGACAATTACTCTAACGTCATAAATATTTTTTATATATAAAATATAAATTAGATTTTTTTTTTAAATCTAAAACACGTCTGTCCTAAATTTCCAAAAAAATCCTATTTCCCGGAATGAAGTAAGGATTCTAAAGAAACTCCATATATCCAAATCTATTTAAGATACATACAAGTATTTATGTAAAATACACTGTGTTCATGTACACATACATGAAGTACAACTTTAATTGGGCAGTTATGCAAAAACGAACCATGCTGTTAGCGATAATATTCCTAGTATTTTAAGAAACCCATGAAATATTTCATAAAAATTAATAAATATATTACATCCCTTAACTTCAACTGCGAATATTATTGAGTCAGTCCAAGACAAAATAACTTCATTAAAATTATAAAATATGTTACAGCATTTAATTTCAACTGCGAATATTAATAAGTTGAGTCAGACCGAGACAAAATTTGAAGCTAGAGCTTCCTTTGAAGTTATGACTCACACGGAGGCACTTTCTATAGAAGTATAGACTCAATCTTTACAATGTACTTCGTTCAAATCAAGAGGGTCATGTTCGCTTTCTAAGAATTGCTGGAAGCCTAAACAGTTATGATAAGAAGTAACAATAACCGTTCCTGTTATGAACAGTCCATTGGTATTTGATGATGTATATCAGATAGCTGATATACATCATTATGATATGATACACCTATATGATATACACCTACCATGAGGGTCCTAATAAAGGTGTCATCTAAGACAGATTTTGAAGCGTTGACATGTGTTGTTGGTTGACAAAAAGGAAAAAATATTTGACATGAGAAACTTGTTGATAACATGAGCAGCTGCTATGTTATTTTGATAACTGTTGTGTTTATGAAGTTTAATATAAAGGAATTTTTAGTTCATTTTAACTTTAACACCCTAATCACATATATTTTAATAAAATAAAACATGTTCGTTTCATATACTTTGGTGTGTAACAACAAAAAAGTTGTGAAATTTGGAATCCTTGATAAAAATATGATGTTCATGATATTCAACTTTTCTGAAAATTGATACTTTTCTGAACATACATCCTATCACATCTTTATTTTTAATGGGGCGGAAAGAGCATTTTGGTTCTTGCGGTTCTAAGCAAACAGGGCCCAGGGACGCAAGAACCTATGGCCACTTTTAGCATGATATTAGTTTTTTTAAACACATATTAATTAAAAAAAAGAAGAAACTCACCTGAAGTTCTCGCCTCAGCCAACAGTCTCGTCTCCAAAAAGATCACAATTAACAAAAACACTATAGTTTTAAACCTAAAGCACCACCGTCCACTACCGTACCTACTTTTACACTTCACAGTATGTTTATCACTAACAGTTGCAAACTTATTTTCTACGGCGTAAAGACTATTATTGCTAAATTCACCCTCCTCTTCATTTCTAGTTTTTATTCCTCCTCTGTCCTCTAATAAAGGTTTGAGATCTTGTAGACTCTTTCTTTTGCTAGAGATTGTCTTTTCCAGTGGTTCAGTGTCGGGTTTCCACGTCATCGTGGTGATGTTAGATGGTCTTTCTGTCGTGGTCAAATTGCCGTATCATCTTGTGGCAGCATCTGTAAAGATAGAAACGAAATATTAATACCACGAGGAACTTGATAACCGAGTAACGTAGTTAAGGGTATGTATACATGAATTTTTCGGGGTTCAGTGCTATTAATTTGAAATAAATCATTGAAAAGGAAACGGAGATATCATTTAAAAGTGTGTTTTGACCAAGCCCTAGATAACCCTTCAAACTATTTTATGAATTACTGTTTATAGTTTAAAGTGAGAACGTCAATCTTTTCTTCGCACATTTGCGAAAAACTTCAAAAGCTTCACGTTCTCACTTTAAATTATAAACACTTGTTCATAAAATAGTTTGTAGGGTTATCTAGGGATTGACACAAATTTAAATTTTATCACCGTTTCCTTTTAAAAATTTATTTGAAATCGGGGCAGCACAGGAGCCCGAAAAATCCATGTATCAAATTAGCGTAACCGTAACGTAAAGCAGTTGTAACCGTTTACGTTAACGCATAGCAAGAAACGTCAAAAATTGTCTGATGCTTAATTAATTCTGGGCAATTTAATAACTGAGATTTTTGTAAGCTATTTATATACCATTATTGGGCAAAAGCCTCCACTTTTTTTTAAGTATATTGGCCTGGTCAACTGAGATTTAATAAATAAGTGCAATATTATTTAAATTCCAGCTGTAGAAGACATAAATGTCAGTCTCGATTGTCGATCGTTGTCACTAGATGGCAGTCGCTGAATTTTTTTACATATAGGTATGTAAGTGGCTAACAGTTTTACTATTTCTTTATAGGTATGTAATCTAATATAACGAGGTATCTAGTAAATACGCACTCAAATTGATTTGCGTTTATTTATTATTTAAGATATAAAGACTATCGATACTTATAATTATGTTATCAAACCTAATGAATTAATAGAATTTTAGCAAAAGTATCAAAAAAAAATCTTAACCACAATAAAAATGTGTATTTTGTTTTAGGCTTTAACTTAAATTTTATTTATTGAGTACTTTTTTAGTTTTAAGATTTCAATATAATATTTATTTAAAATAATAATATTTACTTTATTGTAGTTTTATTTCACAGCAAAAATATGATAAAGAATTAAATTAAAGATAGGCATTTGTAAGTGCAATGATATCATTCGCAAATTTAAATGCAAACAACACTACTTGGTGATATCACAAAATACCTATTTTCCTTTGTATTCAAATGAAGTTCACAATACTATAGGTAATACTCGTAATACACTCATTTT
Source organism: Acrobasis suavella (assembly GCA_943193695.1). Taxonomy (NCBI): domain Eukaryota; kingdom Metazoa; phylum Arthropoda; class Insecta; order Lepidoptera; family Pyralidae; genus Acrobasis; species Acrobasis suavella. The sequence goes on along the minus strand of OW971952.1, from coordinate 8,257,104 downwards.
TATTCCATTAACGTCATACATACGTAAGAATGTGGTAATTTTTAAAACGTACAATTTGGCAACGTAACTGCAACTCTCACGTGCTTTAACCCGCGGGTGGCGACGCCAAGGGCCGAGGGATCAAAATCCGAAAAAGACATTATTATATTGACATCTCGTTCTATCACAACACTGCACTCGCGTTTTGAGGTTAGGAAACCATGTTATTTCACAAATTTTGTTGCTTTTTTTACACCTAAAAATATTCAACAACACTTTATTAAATTTTTAATATTTTTATTACAACTTTTCTCTGATGAACACGTATTTTAAAACGTTACAGAGTTACGCGGCTCACTGTTACACCGTACCACACCGAACCGGCCGGCCCGAACGCGGCGACTACTAACAACTTGATGTGTATCCCTGACTACCTGCGTACGATTTGTGCTGGCGCGAGCGAGATAGCTATATCTATCCGTCATTCACAACAATAGTTTGTGACGAAACGGCATGTCATCTGCATTTTTTAACCATCGCCCCGAAAGATCTACATTGAAGGGACGAACAGACAAAATCTGACACACTTATGCCATTATTTAATTTGTAGGGCGCTATTTCGAAATGCTGTTGCAAAATTTATCTCTTTGTTGACAGCATTGTAGTTTTAGATCCAGTAATAAACTTTTAACAAAACATTTGCATACATTGTAATGAATAGAATATGGTGATGAAAATAATAATTAACAATAGAAACACAATTTGAGTATAAAATTTTAATCTATTTAGGATGTCAGTAAAAATGTTTCGCAATGTTTTGTGAATTTTTAAATCTTACTTACGAATAAATAAAATAGAACGCTGACAATTATGTTCTGTAGAAAGTCATTACAATGTTATCGTATTTAATAATATTTTCGCATTTATAAGGGAAATAATTAAAATTTTGGTTAACTACATTAAGATTTATTCTTCAATTGTTAGGCCAGTTAGTTAAATCCTACCCAAAGTATTTATACAATATGTAAATAAAAAACCCTGGCCGATTCTTGTAGGAGCACCTCAGACCGTCAGTATGAACAACTTTTCCTATGGGACCAATGCTTGAAACTTAAAGAAAAAACTGGCATTTTCATACAAATTGCTGGGCCAGCCGAACACATTTGTATGAAAATGTTAATTTTTTTCGAGTTTAAATCATTGGTCCCATAGGAAAAGTTGTTCATTATGACGGTCAGAGTTGCTCCTTAAAGGATCGGACAGGGTTTTTGTTACATATTGTATATGCTTTTGAAGAAAAGTCTAAAATATTATTTAGAAAAGTAATATTTTTACTTATACAATTTTTTTAAATATATCTACTAAAATATTTTTTAAAGCAAGCAAATTACTTATACGATTACTAAACGGCAGTGTCAAAGTGTTTGATTTAAAAGGCAGCATGTTAGCAACGGCCATAAAAAAAAGGTTGAATCGTTATCTACGAAAGAATTTCGGGTTTTTGACCTATTGTAATGATATTCGGTAGGCAGGAACCCACCGGGTACTGAACCCAAACTCCATGGGGTGCATAAGGTCCATTTAACTTCTGCACTATAGGAGATAAAACTTTTTTTAAAAGGTCTTACAGATAATTTGGAAATTAATAGCATTAATGTTTTGTTCCGGAAAAAAGTAAGTTTCTTTTCCAGATTTCATTGTTTAAAAAAAAAATGCATTGTACTATTAACATTATACATTTTTCTGTACATGTTCTTCTGTATATTTAATTCTATTAAAGAAGGGACTTAAAATTTAAAATAATTTATGTTAACATGCTTCACTGTTTGTAAATTCTTTCCTAACATTAATTTAAATAAGCAAGTACAACTTATTATTACTTTCTTTGTTAACAACACAACAAAAGAGTCAAACATCTAATGTAAAATATCCCAAAGTAGAGATATCAACCGGTTTTACAACAACACTTTTTTTACCGCGCACATGTTTCATTATTCACCGAGGGCTTAATATTTTTTTAACTGCAAGTAGAATTTCAAAGGATTTATAACGACAGCTAAACTATGAAATAAAGCAGAGAAATAACAAGCAACCATATTTAGTTCAAAACCTTAATTCGTTTTAAAGTTAACGAGTTAAAACGTAATAAATAACTTAAGAGGGAAGTATGGCACGCACTTCGTCCATATTAAATAGCGGATTAAGAAAACTTTTGCCATTCCTAAATATTATTTGATCACAATTATATTTTAGTATGTTGTTAACACAATAAAAAAAAAACAAGGTAGATAGGACTTCTTTTTCTTACAAAATTTGCAATTTTTTTTTAATTATTGCAGATTTTGAAAAAAGAAGAAATCCTATTAACCTAGTCTTTTATTCTGTAGATAACATTAAAAAAATAATTGAGATTAGATAACATTCAGTAGTTGAAATTTTTTTTTGTTTGTAAGATGGATTGCTTGCTATACCTCCCTCTTAATAGGGTAAACGCGCCAATAGTCGACAAAAAAAGGCAATATAGAAAACAAGTGCAAAACACTGACGTTGCCGACAATCTAATAAGCAATTCATCAAGAGATGTGACAGCGTGTGTTATCGTGTGCTGTTAAGGCCTGAGGGAAGGGAAAGGGGGGCAGGGTGCATTGAAGACACCTGCGGCCCAGTGACGTAGATAAAGGGTCTGAGGCTGAGGTGAAGTCGGGAAGGATTAAGTCGGGTCTAGACTACCACTAATGAGGTTGTTCAACGTCATGACAGGTTTATCGATCACGTTATTAAGGATTGCCGTATTAATGAATCTACGTTTATTTTTAAGATGGTTTAAAGTAACGTTAGAATATTTCTATCTTATACTTAAGGGGCTACCTGAATTTTAAGCAGACAGAGCCTAGGCCTACAAGAACCAAAGGCCACTTTATAATTAAGGGGCTACCTGAATTTTTCGGGGTCCAAAGCTAAATTAAAGCTAAAGCTAAGCTAAAGCTAATTTAAAATTTTGTCGTGACCAGGCTCTCTAGAACGCCAAAAGTGGCCGTTTTTCGCAATTGTGCGTAGAAAAGCTTCACGTTCTCACTTTAAACTGTAAACAGTAATTCATAAAATAGTTTAAAGGGTTATCTAGAGCCTGGTCAAGACAAAATTTTAAATGATATCTTCGTTTCCTTTTAAATGATTTAATTCAAACGGGGGCAGCACTGGACCCCGAAAAATTCAGGTAGCCCCTCAATTATAAAGTGGCCTTTGGTTCTCGTAGGCCTAGGCTCTGTCTGCTTAGAACCGCAAAGCACAAAATGTTTTTTATGCCCCGTTATGGAAAAAGACGTGATATTATAGGCATATTGTTTGAAATTAACACATCTAAAAACCGAACTAAGTATATAAGTAAGCACAGCTCGGTGGCCCAGCGGGATTGAGCATTACTAATGCTCTCACAAGTAAAGCATTATCGGGCGTGGTCCGCACTTGGATGGGTGACCACAAGTGGCATAAAAAATTTTCGCTGCCATGCTTCGGAAGGCACGTATAAGCCGTTGGTCCCGGCTGTCGTCCTTGTATGGCAGTCGCTTTTTTTTTTGGCAGTCGTCAAGCTACGACTATGACAGAATCTGACAATAGTGTTGTCCACTTGCACACACAATAAAGCAAACACAATTGGGTATTTTCCTAGGTCGAAATTAAATTATTTTGTTCTGATAAAATGATAAAACGTCGCAAAATAATGTCACTTGTCTTTGAACATTTCCATTTTAACGTGATTTTAGATTTATTATTGCAGAAAAACTGGTAATAAGAGCGCTATTATACTCCAAGAAACTGTGACGTCATTACCCAGTATTTCATACCAATCCCATGGAAACTGTTTGTTTTGACGTTTTGAAAAAAGTATCTAATTTGACTTGTTGGAAAATAGCGGATTATATTATGCCATAAACTTTTAAATAAAACTGTATGTTATTTAAAACTTAACATGCGTGGTAGTCGCAATAAATTTAACATTAATGTACGAGCCAGTTTTAAAACAGACCCTGCCACCCACCAGATAGAAATCTAAAAATCGCAAGCTCCCAGCAACTTTGTAAGGTTATTAGCATTCCATCCAGCTACAAAAGAGGGTAAGTGCATATAAATTTTTAATTACATACATTGCGGGTCTGTTTCATATATGTTCTTATATATAATAGACTTTTAATGCCATCAAAGAGAAATAAATAGAGGTTTTACTTTGTTTAGGTAATTTGCTGGTTATGCGATGTTAAAAACTTGCCAAATTTTTGGGGGTTTGTTGAAATTGTATTTCTTCTACTAGCGTTTTCACTAGCATGTGTTTGTAAAATGCAAAAGATTAGGTTTTATAATGAATTGCCGAAATGAAAATGCTTATTCTCGTTTAAGTTGTTTTTTGGTTTGTTTGGTTTCCATAATACATGTTGTAATGAATCTGATAGCCTTTTATATTGACTAGATAAAAAATGAAGGCTTCGGATGGCACGTTACTGATTGCGTTGGTTTTGATCAATATCGAATATGAGAATAAGTTAGGCAACTGGAAAGAATTCTCATTGAAACCAATATTTATCACAAGTACATTTAAAAGTTTGTGGGGACGTCACTATTAGTGACGTTTGGATACAAACGCCACAAGTTATATAACATCACTTTGACGCATCTCCCTTGAAACCGACTTTTAAAAAAAGTGTTACAAATAATGCAACAATAAATTTTGAAACTTATTATTTTATATATTTTCTCAAATCCCTAGAAGATAAAAAATAATATGTATGTTCCTCTAAATCCCCTGCAACCTACAAGTCAACGTCCGGCAAACAGCACTAGCCATTAATAAGGAGGTCCGCCCCATGACACATACAACTAACTTTTTCGTACAATGGCGAGTTCAGACAGCGCCGCCACTACCGGTGCAGCGACCCAGGGCAAAAACGTCACAGCTGCTCCCCCAAATCTATTTTACACAGTCGTAAAACTGTAAAAAAACCTGGAAAATGGAATGACATGATATTTTTTGAGACATAATTCTATCTACTTACTTACTATTTTTTGAAGTCCCTACTATATTTATGTCATAGTTATATGGTTATAATGTAATGAAGAATATTTGACCTATATTCAAAATTTGAAATTTACGTAATATTTAAAGCCAAAAAAGCATTCTACAGCAAACAGCAAGGCGGACCCGGCTATTTTATTTAGTTTTATTTGTGTGAGAAAAAATAAAGCATGTAAAACTTTATGCTGAAAATAATGAAGTGGTCTAACATAAACTTAGACATTTCATCCACCAGAATATTAAAATTAAAATGGGATCTCACTTATGCTTGGGCTGGACCTGCGCCTATCGTCACGAAGCTTCGTGTTATTACACGATACACGCAAATGTGACCGGCCGTTATCGGGTATCGTGCCGAATATTCGGACTTCGTGTTGGTTATCGCGCGGGTGGCGATACATTAAAGGATTTATGCACGCTAACAACTCGCTCTGTGTGGTCGCACTTGCGTTGTTCATTTTGGCATTCGTTTTCAACTTGTGCAGAGGCATGCTGTGCGACGGTGCCACGGTTTTTAATGTGTGTTAAATTTTTTAGCTTTTCCTTTCTAGATTTCTTTTTAGGTTTCAATAAATGCATTATGTTATTGTTAGCACACATGTTAAAGAAATGAAAGTCGTCGTCCATATTTAAAACACGTAGATGACGCCATCTTGGATTATTGCCAGATAGTTCGTGAAAAATAACGAAGCCGCTAGTGTGACCAGCGCTTTATCGCGACAACTTTTTAATGTACGAAACGTACGAAGATTCGCCGCGAATTGCTTCGGGACGATAGGCACAAGTGCCGCCGAAGCATTATAAGAAATTTCTCTTTAAAATAATTATTCATTTTCGCTATTTCATTATTAAAAAAATGGAGAGATGTATGTACATATTATAATCAATTGTCTAGACTAGAGTTATTTGAATACGAATATACCTAACTACATATGTACTTCTCCAGTGGAGTTGTGATCATTTTGGCTTTTCAAATACGTATGAGTTAGTATCCCACAACATAAGGTTAAAACTCAAAGAAAACCAAATACATATATACCTACCAATCATACAGATTGCTGTGTGATTAGTACTGATTAGTCTGTATATATTTTTTATTTTCTTACGTTTCTCTGACACACTGAAGTCGTATGCTACACAACTGGACAAGGGAAGTTTTATGCCCCCCTTTTAACGTATGCCCGTGAGCGTTTGCGCAATCACTCTGTCTACCCTACCACCACTGGACACAGGTGCATACCCGCTACACTCAAAGCTGGTGCATTAATCTTCCCGGATGCATCTATATCCCGGCATTACCCTGTCCCGGCTCAATGCTAGCCCGCGCCAGTTTTTGGACGGCTAATGAGTTTGTAAGTAGTAAAGAGTTTACGTTAATCGACTTCTAATAAGAAGAAGGTTGTCAATTCGAATGTAAACGTTTTTTTACGTATGTTCCCCGATTATTCAAAGAAGCCTGGAAAAATTTGGAAAATTCTCTTACGGTTTGAAAGGGAAAGGCCATGCTTGTCTGGACGTGGCCCTATGGAAATTACATCAAAATAAGTCGTTTTACTTAGGTGTTGAAGTCGGTTTTTTGTTTTGGAAAATGATTTATGGATTCACAAATTGTTAAAAAAATATAATTTTATTTGATCTTTTTTAATGTTAAGTTCTATTATTTATGGGCAAGTTCAGTTAATGATAATAAATTACTTTACCTATCAATAAACTTAAAAATAAAACTTTAGATCACGAGAATGAAATTTGTGTGAGATGTTTTTTTTTCTCTTCTAGAAAGTTTTTTTCTAATTAACGGCTTTAATTTATTTAGGTGTAGGTATCCTATCTAGGTATCCTTACAAAAAATATTTTGTTTTAAACATTGTTTTTGAAACTTTTATAAACTCTGATTGCTATATCGATGGCCGATTTGGGCAAAAAGGTTCTCGAATACGTACTGGCAAGCGAAGCGTAGGACAACTACAGCCCCAAACGTTCTGAATAATCAAATTAAAGCCTGTACATTCATTCTATTAAAATCTTAAGGAATGAAATGCCTAAAACTGATTGCTATACACATACATATATATATAATAAGGCACCTGTTGTATATCTTTATTTTTCTTTGTCTATATATGCGGTATTTTTCTTTTAATTAAAATAAGTAATGTACTCGTTTTTTTTATTTATTGTTGAACATACATAAGACGGCGTAAAACTTTTATACATTAAAATCTAGATTATAATCTTAACTATGCGGGCCTGGAGAAACATAAAAAATCTTTTTATAGCTCTTTGGATTCGCTATAAATATTGCACTTTGCGCATTGCAACTTCACTTTATGGCTACTAATATGGATTATAACTTTAATTGCTGCGTGTCTATAAATAATATAATCTGGCTACGTTGCGAATGAGACGTATTAAAACCTAGACTTAAGAATTAATTTAAAAGTATTTTAATGTGCATCCGTTTTTATTCTTACAGAGATAAGAAGTGGATTACTAGAATTTCTATATTTTCTAAAATAGGTATTTGCGAAGCTAAATGACTTTTTTTTAGATTTCACAGGATATTAACAAAATATAGATTGCAATACGTGAAATAACTATAATAGTATTATACTTAGTTTGATCAAACTATCATCCTTTATGCGATAAGTTCGTCTTTGTATTATAAAATATAATATGTAACAAAATCCCTGTCCGATACTTGTAGGAGCAACTCAGACCGTCAATATGAACAACTTTTACTATGGGACCAAAGCTTGAAACTGGATTGATTTTTTTTCGAGTTTTAAGCATTGGTCCCATTGAAAAAGTTGTTCATATTGACTGTCTGAGTTGCTCCTACAAGGATCAGACAGGGTTTTTGTTACATATGGTATACGGACCAATCACACAGATTGAACTACCTCCAAAGTAATTTCAAGACTTGTGTTATGGTATGGGATAATAATTCAATGATACTATATTTTATAACAAATACATAGATTAACATCCAATAAAATTCATGCTTAAGAGTCCCCTTACCCTGGAGAGAAACAGACTTTCCCATACAAACGTAGTCTACGTTTTATTTGGAAACGACATGTCGGATATGGGCAAAATTACGTAATTTTAAAGAAATTGCAATTATCTTGGGTTATAATTGGTTTTCTACAGTAAAATTATTAACTGGAAAGAAATTATAATCGTGTAGAAGTTTTCCATACTGATGGTTAAATATAATATAATACACTATATTCTCTTTTAAGTTCATAATTATACGTCAGAAACCAATTATAACCAAAAATATTATAATATGTCGTTTCCAAATAAAACGTAGAGTACGTTTGTATGGGAAAGTCTGATTCTCTCCAGGGAAAGGGGACTCTTAAGTATTGCGCAATAGTCTTTAAATTTGGATCTCCTCGTATTAAGAGACATGTTATTACCAGATGTCAAAACTAAATCTAATAATACATAGGTATATGAATGCCTTAGCTGTCAGTGTCAATTTGAGATGAGAGACAATAGTTTAAACCAAAAACTAAAGTAAATCCGTTAGTGTAGCAACACTCATTATAGAAAAAACAATTCACTGTTTGACACTGACAAGTTTGACACTTGTCGAGTATAAACATGCATAATTTAGAGCTTATCGTTTAGAAAGCATGGCTGAAAATTGGACCTAGAATGTTTATAAATTAATCACTTATATTAGGGCGAATGTCACCTCTCGCGACCTCTGGACCTTTATTGTCCATGTAGGTCAAATGACTAATGACGTAGTTATCATAGTAATCTCCACATAATGTGTATACGACATGGTAAGTCATTATTTTATATTGATTCCATTTACGCTTACATTAGCTGAAATTAAGCGTTAAATTGATTGAATAAAATTTTATTTGCAAGAATTTCTTAAGTGCGTCTAAAAGTGAAACTATTAGTAATTAACTCTTGCGTTACTTAGTGAAAATTTTACAAGTAAATTACTCGTATAATCCTCATGTTATGCGCTTTCATGAAAATTCTTGATGATATGAAATGATATTACTATATGTTTACTACTAATTACTAGGAATTTTGATTGAAATTAAAAAAAAAACATCACCAGTTATGGACAAGAAAAAGGTTTTTAAAAAGTCCAAAAACTTTTGGTATCTACAAGATGTAAGTACGTTTGTTGCTATTCGTAAAAAAAAATTACATGATCTTAGAATATTTGACTTTAGGATAAGTATATTTTGGTTATTGAACAAAATCATTTTAAAAATCTTATTATGTATTTCAAAATGTATAATTATAAAAAAGAGACGTCTTCACCAATCTTTTAAAACAGAGAAAATTTCCAAACATAGAAAACAGAAATACCTAGACTTAATGTCTGTAAGAAACAGGCGATTTATCACGTGGTCGGTCTCTGTCTCAGGTGCTGCAACACTCGCCTGCACCTGATCTGAGATGGACGTGAGGGATTGTCCGTGTTCAACAGCTAGTCTAATGTCTTAAGCGACTCAACAAATGGGAACAGTTTTGTGCTGGAACGAGTGATGTATTTTTTAATTGTCAACAAACGGGAACCGCATTGTGCAAGAAATGTATTTTTTTTATTAACACCTGGCAAAAAATATGTTTGTCTGTGTGTCTGTTAGCTCTCGAACGGCTGGACCGATTTTGATGTGGGGTTTTCACGTGAAAGAAAGTTCTTTTGCGGTTGTTTTTATCTAGCTATTTTTCATGCCAGATCGGGTTTAGCCGTTTGAAAGTTATTGGGGAAAATTATAGATGGCTCTACGGATCTCAATTCCGCTTAACATCGGTTGGAATATGTAGTTTCGCCACTCACCATTAGATGGTGTCATAGAGGTTTTTTCAATCATTCCTGGAATATAAACTATTTTAGAAAAAAAAAAAACTAATTTCAAACTTACATCTATTTATATAAAAGAAGAAACTGACTGACTGACTGACTGATTGACATATCAACGCATAGCCCAAACCGCTGGGTCGAGAAACTCTAAATTTTCAAAACTCACTCCCTAAGGGGTTAAAATGGGGCGGTTAATGAGAAAATAGGCAGTTTAGGATTTTTCAAAATCCCAATCCTCATCAAAATCCCGGGGAAACGGGGCTCCAAATTTTGTATGGAGAAAAAAAATTAATTTGACCGTTTTATTCGAAATTCCGCATGATCATGACGTGTTTCATGATTTTTCAAAATTAACCCCCTTACTTTGTATGGAGAAACAAGATTACAACAAAATTAATAACGTATCAAACCAATTAAAATCCTATTAGATCTATTTTCGACTTTTACGCGGACAAAGTCGCGTGTTAAAGCTAGTATTTTCATAAGATAAGTAATCTTTTGCCGGTTGGCTTTCGGCCGGCTTCCGTTCCATCTCTTCTTTTGGATGTCGTAAGAGGCGACTAAAGGACGAAGCACAGACCACTCGTGCTGCAACTGCATTTCCAAGGAGGGTTAACATTGAACGGCAGCTAAAGCTTATGCATTCCCGAAGAGGGTTGCTGTCAGGCTGACGGCTGTTCGCAAAATTAAAGCAAAATAGTTTAAACTGTTCCGCGGCTATTACTAAATGCCAGATATCTTTATACTAATGTAACAAACATACATAATTTCATGCCTGTTTCCCGAGGGGGTCGGCAGAGACTATGAATTTCCACTTGCTAAGATCCTTGCAAACCTCTTTTGCTTCATCAACACTCATTACTCTTTTCAAGCATGCTCTCCGGTTAGACGAGTAGGTACTCCTCAGTTTACCTTTCTTCAGAACATCTGCAATTTGGTAACAGAACCACAGAATAAATACTAGTACTCACGTACAGAAGTCTTACTCAGAAAATAAATTCGAAGAAATATCTACTCAATTTGGTTAGCGCTATGGTTTAATTTAGCTCGCGTCAGAACTTCTCACCTCTTCATTTAGATACCTGGACATCCATTGCAAGCCAATTTCATTCTTATTACTCTAGACAAACAATTCATGTAACTGAATGTTCCCCTTCGAAGTGGTTGCCGTGCGCATAGTAATAATGTAGGTATAGTTTCGATACCTAAACGAGGAGTGACACAGGCATGACAGAACGTCGAGGTCGACCCGGTCCGGTTCTCACATCCAGATCCAATAATGTAACATTTATAAAAAAAAAAAAATACCATGAGAAAAGGAGGAATTCTCATGTATTTGAGAGTTATTTCAGAAATACAAGCGGTAATTTCCAGGAGCAGCTGTGCGCCCGTTGACAGACTGCTTGTTTTGCTCCCGGCAGTTTGTTTTAGAAATGCACGTTATTTTACTAAACAGGGACCTTAAATTCTAAGTTTTACTAACAGGGTAGACATAGCTTTTTCTTCTCAATTTAAAAATGGCTCTTGATGGTGTTATTGTTTGGAAATAACGCACACAATGACGATTTTCATCAAAGATAATGGAGTGGTTTTCTATTCTCTATATAGACAGAGCCTAAGGGCATTATACCCAAACTGTAATGGCCTAAATAGACCCTTTTTTCTACTCTTACACTAAGAAAAGAAAAGATTGTTGAAACATTAACTAATTAAAACGTGTAAAAAAACGTGTGCGTAATAAATTCAATTATGGACTATACTAGACTAAATAACTATAGTAAGTCAAAAAACGAAAAATAATCGGCATTTCCATACAAAATGGAAATTTTCGTACCCGGGAAATTTATATGGGAATGTTAATTTTATTTTATTGGTTCATGTACACTTGAAAATAACCAAAATTAACATTTATAAAAGTAAACATAGGTGCAACTTATTAAAAAAAAAAAACCAGCAGACTCGCGAGATGTATTTTTGGACTGTTATTTCGAATTTATTATGCTATAGTGACTTAGTATAGCCCGTGGTGCGTTTTATCAAGTATTAGTATGTTTTTACACGTTGTATATCAAACGAGAGGAAAATATTAACACGCCCTAAAAGATAAATTTTACTCCCTCATAAACCTCATCCAGTCATCATAAGGACCTCTTTATTTCAATCCTATCAAGACGAGCTCGATAAAAACTGTCACGGCACGAATCCTCGTGATAAATACCCATATTAATGTCGGTAAAGCTGTAATACATAGTGAAGCTTGCCACACATTGCTGCGTTTTATTGACCGATAAAATCGCATTGAGTGTAGCGTTTTTGCGTTCTTTATTTATACATGCGTTTTATGTTTACTTTATTGATCATTACTTTTAATGTGCGCATCATTGTCTTCACATTTGTCTAATATATATAATCTAAAATATATCTGATAAGTATTATTTAATCAATAATTTATATAAATAATTTAATATTAATAATTATTGACATATTTCAGTTTTGATCACATATGCTTTAGAATCCTGAATTGCATTTTATGCGTTACGAGTATGTGTATGAATCGCCAGAACGCATGTAATCTGCGTTCGATCACACATTTTTTTCATTTTATAGTACCTATTAAAAATAGATATCGCAAAAATGCGTGTAGAAATATCGAACGATAAGAACACGTCTGTGTGTAGCACGCCTCAACATCAGTAAAGCTGAAAGTACAAGGTAAAACGTAATATTCACGGACTATAACGCAAGTATGGTGAACGATAACTCACGACACCTGGAACCCAAGATCTGGTCCCTACGGGGGAATGAAACAATTTTCAGTTACGACCTTTTACTCTGACCCCCTCTGTCCAAGAAGTTGGTCGTTGAACGAAAATATTGGAAGGACGTGGGCTTTATAGCAATTTTTCTGATGAAATTATAATTTGTAATGTTAAAGGGTCGGTTATTGGGTGCTTTACCCTAGTAAAGAGGTGGAAATGAGTAGTTTCTGATACCGTTTGAAGTATTCTTTATGGCGCCAACGCTTATTAGGTATTTTATACATGACGTAGTGTGTATTATCACTTTGCGGGGTATATTGCGTGACGCTATAAATAACAATGGTTAACAGTTAAGAATGTGAAAGGAATTTCCCAAGGGAGTTAAATATCCTCTTAATAATATGGTTGACAAATAAAAATTATACTTACTAGTAATAACCGGTCAAGTGCGAGTCGGACCCGCGCATGAAGGGTTCCGTACCATTATCTATAAAAATCACGTTTGTTATATGGGAGCCCTACTTAAATACTTATTTTAATCTATTTTTAGTATATTTTTGTTATAGCGGCAACATAAATACATTATCTGCGAAAATTTCAACTGTATAGCTACCACTGCTCATCAGATACAGCCTTGTGACAGACGGACGGACGGACGGACGGACGGACGGACGGACGGACGGACGGATGCATGGACGTATGGACGTGTGGACGTATGGACGGACGGACGGACAGCGGAATCTTAGTAATAGGGTCCCATTTTTACCCTATGGATATGCAACCCTAAATAGAACGAGTAGGTGAAAAAAAAAACAAAATAGTAATGGATTATTGCTAGCCGCATCTCCAATTAACATGATTCACATTGTCAACCTTCATTTGAATGTCAAATTTTCTTTTCTCCCGGACAAGATGAAAAGTTTTTTTTTTTTATATTTAGCGAAATATTAAAAAAAACTTTTTATCTCATATACTCAAAAAACGATGTTTTCATCCTAAAACATTTAAAGCTAAAGTTACTGGCTATTCTCCCGGGACTAAAACGTGAAAAAGAAGATCTCAAGGGATTAAAACCGATTTGAAAACAGAACACGTCTTTAATCTATGTAGAATCAAAAATAATGTTGGCAGTCCAGCAAAAACAAAAAAAAGAATTTAGTTTTAAAATAAAAAATAAATAGCACAGATTTCGTGATTTTTCAAATTTGATATACATATCGTCTTCAACATGGATGAATGTAGGTTAAAAATTTTATGTTCTTTGCTTCGGAAAAAGAAATAAGCATAATTAAAAAGCGCAATTTTTTCCTTTGATTCAAGTAATTACAGAAGTTTTAGGTTATTTGTATTGAAATGTAATTATTTATGTAAATGAGAATACTTTTAAGTGAGTTTAAGCCAATAGTGAATAGTTATCAAGTTTACGTATAAAAATAAAAAGATATGAAGGACCACGCAAACAAAGTCATGAGTGAACATTTTATCTTAAGTTGGTGGTCTTCGCAAAAATACTTCTTAGTACGAGTATTTATTGTCTGAAAACGACACCAAACAAAGGTTAGTATAAAATTGTCGGTTGAAGTCTGTTAGGTATTGTAGGTATTCAACTGTTCATTATATTCTGTTTTGTATGTGCTAGTTTTTCTCATAGATGGAGATGAAAAATAGAGTGTGCTACTCGGGTACGGTAATATTTTTATCTCGGGCGATATACATGAATCCCTCGCTACACTCAGGATTCTACCGTAGAATATTCCGTAAAAAGATTCAACTGTGGAATCCTTCGTAGCGCCCTCACCTTCAAAATATTACCTTAGCCCCTTGTAGCACAATCTACTATTTTCTAAATGGTTTAAAAGCGTTTTTTAAATAATTAAAACTTTTGAACTTTTGCAATAAATCAAATGGTTATGCAGTATCTGCAGTGATCTACACAGAACATTGCCAATCAAATCATAGTCAGATGTTGAAACGGCGAGTTTTCCGAACCACTGCCTGCAAATACCTAAAGCTGACCTAGCTCACATAAAGATGACACAGAAGTTGATATGTTTGTTCTAATTTTGTGTTGTTTTAGGAATTATCCTTTAAGTTGTGTTTATGTAATAAATAAATAAATGTTTTAATACACTTAAAACTAAAATAACGTTAGCTCAAACTTTAATTCTTCCTATTATTGATTGCGCGGATGTTTGTTATTGTGACCTGACACAAGTTCTCCTAAACAAAGATCGTTTGGCCAATAACCGCATCAGATTTATTTTCAATATTCGTAAATTTGATCATGTCTCTTCATTTCGCTCTCAGTTAGCATGGCTCCCTATCCCCTTAAGTCATAACACTAAAATACTCTCTATGCTTTTTTCTATCTTGAATAACCCACACTCCCCTAACTATCTTAAATCTAAATTTAACCTTCTCAGTTCCACTCACTCTCGTACACTTCGCTCCTCAAGCATTTCCATCCTTAATATCCCTCCTCATCGCACTTCCTTCATGGGCAAGTCTTTCCAAGTCCGGGCTATCCTGCTATAGAATGCCCTTCCGGTATCTATAAGAAGAGCTCCTAGTCGTTTGGCTTTCAAACGAGCGGTACATAAATTGTTTCTACAGCAGTCCTAGCCTCAATCATCCTGATATATGTATTCATTTGTATGTATATTACATATATATTTATTAATATGTATATATATATATTGTATTTTATGTATGTTGATATATATATATATGTTTAATGGTTTATTCTTTGTACTTATGTAGATATGTATACTTTGTTTACTAAATTATGAATTTCATCACGTCAGCCACACATATTTTCCGCTTGGTCTAATTAGGTTGACCGAGAGAGAATGCCATATGGCAGTAGGTCCGCCTCTTGTACATTTTTTTAATTGTGCAATCTATTTTAAATAAATAAATAAATACAACTGTATCCAATAATTTTTGTCATTTGCTTTTTCTTCGCACGAAAACTTAAAAATTGACATTTCGTGCACGTGGCACATCCACATTTTAGTATGAAATTAGACAGATAAACTTCTTAAAAAATAATATCAAATAGAAAATGATCTTAAATTCCTTAAAGTACTACCAGAACGTTACATAATAGTATAAAGTTACTATTAGTTTAGGTATTTATTATTGTCAGGTTTTTGTTGCACTATTACCCAGATGCTTTCTTCTTGTTCTTTCAGATGCTTGGTTGGCTGGAAGAAATTCCTCAATGGGATAAGCCCGCCGTTGTACATTTTATTTCTAATGTATATGTTTTGTAACTTTTTATTTTTAATTGTGCAATAAAGAGTTAAAACAAACAAACAAACAATAGTTTAAAGTGTAGTAACTTAACTAACAGAGTTGTTTAAAAATTTGTTTAAAATTTAGTCATGTAAAAAAAAAACGAAAGTGTGATTTTAACGTTGTTGTTTTTATGGATTTGGAAGTATCTTCATGAATATTAGTTATATATAAACATCATCACGTCTTTGTTCCTAATGGGATAGACAAAGCCTGGGTCCCTAAGATCAAAAGGCTACGTTTAGCGTAAAGGTAGAAAAAGTGAATCAGAAGAGTGATGGGTTCTTGGCCGCAACAATTATTGTTATGATTAAGATTCATATTATAACAGATCCCCAGAATGTTAGTTCTAATCTGTAATATTTTTATTTTGTCTCCAGCCAACCTAGCTAGACAAACAATCGTCATGCGGGCCAGATGCTACTCCAATAAAGGTAAACTTAGTTTTGTTTTCGAGAAGTAATTTTTCAGATAAATCTATTTGAAGTATGTAAAAGACTCATTATGTTAGGAATTCAGAGCAATCAACAAATAAAGAAAGTAAGTGTGGCCACACACTGGTTCACAACCTTATGATAAACCCGTTGTAACTCGCTAAGAAGAAGGGCAGTACACAAAAAATTGCTTCTCAATAAAGCTAAAATCACTTCACAATCACCTCTCAAGCTAAATCTATCGAGCCATTCAGGCTACAGAGCGTGCCAAACAATTATACATACATACATACTCTCGAAAAACAAAACAAAAACAAAAATTAAAATGAAGATATATTAAATCTTGATATGTATACGAAAACAATTATTGATTCTTAAAACTTTGTACTTATTTATGTTATTTTAAAACACTAACTTAATTTATTATGTTGATTTTTATAGTCCACCACCTCTGCTTTTTATCAAATTTAAACTTGCTTCAAAGCATCATCCGCCCAAAACTTATTGACATTGACAGATGAGATTTGTTTGTTTTTCGTGTATGTAAGTGGCCAACACTGGTGTCAGATTTTTCAGGCTGCCCTGTCATACAATGATGACAGCCGGGACCAACGGCTTATACGTGCCTTCTGAAGCACGGAGGAGCTCGAGAAATTTTTGTGCCACTTGTGGTCACCCGTCCAAGTGCGGACCACACTACACACTACTACGTGCGGACAGATGAGATAGTGTCATTATACTAGATGACAACTTGATTTGGGTGTATAATGATTTTATTTTTAAATTTAGCAAAAGTAAAAAAAAAAACAACAACAATTTATTTATCTTTTGATATTTGTATCACTTGATAATTGTGTCAACTTTTCTTTCGATTTCATAATAGTTAGTTGTTGACATCAGATCATTTACTTACAGCTAAGTTTACTGCCGCTTCCTAAGCGCAAGTACAGAAGAAAAGGCAGGTTAGGTTTTCTTATTTACAAGTTAATAAGTATGACTTATTGCCAAGCCAAAGTGCACTCTCGTTTTCTAACAAAAAGGTACATTTTAAAATAATGGTTATTCAGTTGACTTATATAGTACAATATTTGCCACGTTTTCAATTTATACGGATATCTAAGTACTATTATTTTGCACCCAGATCGTCAGCTTGTTGCCAGGCTTGGAAACATAAAAGCCAAGTAGGTTTATACCAATGAAATCAAATTCTCATCTAGTACATTTATTGAAAAAATAGGCCGTTAGACCTAATCTTGTTAGATCTTGAACATTATCTCAATTCGATATAAATTGAACACAATCTTCGATTTACTTTTTTCGCAGAAATCTAGACTTTATCTGAAAAAAGAAAGCCTAGATTAAGTGCCTTCAAGTATCTTTAAGGATAAGTCGTAATTTTTAAAAAATACTGACAAGGGAATTGGTTTTATAAATTGGTTTTGTAGAGTACCTATACCTTTTTAAGTCTCCCAAAGGAAAACTTTAAACATTGCTTAAGTACTTATAAAAAAAGGCATTAAGTTTAATCTAGGTAGGTACTGTATAATTCTTCGTATCTCTTGAACAATTCGGCGTTGTATGAATTAAATAAGTGTGATAATAATGATAGGATTAAACGAACTTACCTTAAGTGAAGTTCAATCCGAATTATACGAAGTATTATAGTCCAAGATAACTATGTAGTATCGATCCCCGTGCCCTATTTCGCGAATTTTTAAAGTAACATATAAAAAATAAAAACAAATATTACGTCTGGCAACACCCTACGTCACCTGTCATTATTTCAGAGTACATGGGTATATATATCTATCAGTCATATACCTAATGTATATGACATTTAGAGGCGGGTGGGAAATATCCCTATCTTGGACTATAATACTTCGTATAATTCGGATTGAACTTCACTTAAGGTAAGTTCGTTTAATCCTATCATTATACTCGTATTATAGTCCAAGATAACTATGTAGATGTTCAGAGAAGAACACAATTTAGTTAGCAGAATAGCATTTATTAACCTTATTATTCTAATCAGTCCGACTATTTTACTTACAACTATATTTTATTGACCATTTACTGGTCCGAAACATAAACTGAATTTTCTTAAAACATAAGTAAATAAAATATTAACTTAACACGCTTCTGAAAAAGTATATAAAAGAGTAGCTTCACAACTCGTTTGGAATATCTAACAAGATAAGTAAATAAAATGCTGTTCAAATTAAAATTAAGTAACGTAACAAAATTCTTACATAAACAAAATAAAAACATAACATGTACTTAAAAGGCTTTATGTGCTGCTATTGCACATTTAGAATAATAATAATTAACTTCCCAATACAGCTCTAGCAAACAAAACTTGATTAGACACCTCTTGTACCGGCCTATGGTAGTGTCTAGCAAAAGTGTCAGATCTGGGTGACCAGCCCACTGCACTAACAATGCTTTCCACAGGTAGTCCCCCCCTTCTAGCACAAGAAGTGGCAGCATGTCGAGAGGAGTGTGCTGAAAACATCTTCACATCAATGCCACTTTCTGCCATTACTTGTTTAATCCATCTACTTACAGATTGACTACTAGCTCGGCAGTTTGGTTTTTTAAAAGTAATAAAAAGGTAATCTGAGCAGTTTTTTCCTCTTAGAGACTTAGTTTTCTCTATGTACACAGCAAGTGTCTTTACTGGGCATATTGTTTGATCACTAAAATAAGGTAAGTCTATCCTTGGTTGTGATTTATTAGGAGCGGATGTTTTTAGAATATCAGTTAAAATTATTTGAACACCGAATTCAGTAAAATGTATGTTGCTTAACTTAATAGAATTAATTGTCTGCACTCGGTGGCCAGTGCTCAAAATTAATAGAATTACAGTTTTCTTAGTAATCTTCTCTAAGTTGAAGCTATCAAGCGGATGCCAGTGTGTAATATATGATAAAACTGTAGCAGGATCCCAGACATAATTATATTTGGGTATTGAGGGACGTAACTTATAAACTCCTTTGAACCAACGTTTTATTCTATCATCTGTACCTATATGATTTCCTATAACAAGGGAGAGTGCCGAACGATGACAATTTAATGTTTGGTAAGAAACACCCTTTTGAAAAATAGATGTCAGATAAGAAATTATAGTAGGTACTGATGCACAAAACACATTTAAATTCTTATTGACTGTAAATTTCCACCATTGCAAAAGGCAACTGTTATACTGCTTAATTGTATTATGAGATAAGGATGCTATCATAATATTTATGGCATTATCTGAGATCATTCTTCTTTTAAACGCCTCCCGGATAATATGCAGGCCCCCAGGGTAAGTTGCGACCTCAATGGGTGTGGTTCTCTGAAAAAGGTTAACAAATTATGTGATGGGTGTAATACCACCATCTCTGATATTGCCATAGTTTTTAGTAAAGGGTACCATGGTTGGCCTGGCCATATGGGGAAGACGACAATACCGGTGGCATTGTCTGCATTAATTTTCTGCATAACTTTTAGCAATAAACAAAATGGTGGAAACGCATAGAAGAAAAATTGTGACCATTTTAATGTAAATGCGTCTATGTCCCATGCGTCAGGATCTCTATGCCATGAGACATATTTGTTACACTTCTTATTTATACGTGAGGCAAATAAATCTACTTGAGGAATACCAAGTATAGATATAATCTTGTTATAAGCAAAGTCTGAGATTTCCCATTCTGTATCCCTGTTGACCACACGAGACTGATAGTCTGCATCTTTATTTTCCCTTGATTTAATGTATGATGCATAAATCCAAAGTCCTCTGGCCTCACACCACTGCCAAATTTCCCTTGCTAGGTTATTTAGGAGTGGGTGTTGAATGCCTCCCATCCTATTTATATATGATATTGCAGTAGTGTTGTCTATTCTTAAGAGAATTTCACAATCATGAAGTTCTTTACAGAATGATTTCAAAGAAAACAATGCTGCCAGTAACTCTAAATAATTTATATGAAAATCTTTTTCAGTTTCAGACCACAGACCTCTAGCATTTTCTCCATCACAATAAGCACCCCAACCTGACTGAGAAGCATCAGAAAAATTTTCCCTTTTGAAATTGTATTGTTTTATCTTGTTATTACTATTAACTATACTTCTTTTCCACCATCCTAAATCTAGTTTTACATCATTACTGATTATCATATTATTGTCGTAAGATCCAGAATCTTGAAGGGCTAAAAACTTTTCCCTTTCTAAGATCTTCGTGTAAACAAATCCATACGCAATTGCCATGCAGATTGAAACGAGGTTACCTAAAAGTATTGCAAATTCTCTAATAGTACTATGTTTTTTCTTTATAAATTTATTAATTAAATCCAGTAACTTCTTCCTTTTCTTGTCTGTAGGACTAATGGTCATAGTTTGAGAATTAATATTAAAACCCAGATAGTCCCTTATACAGGAAGGGTTGAGTCTACTTTTTTCACTATTTATAATAAATCCAAGATATTGAAAAAGTTTTATTGCATAGTGAGTGTTCCTATGACATTCCTCATATGAAGTACCAAGACAAATAGCATCATCAAGATATAAGACAATACGGATATTTTTATTTCTCAAATGTTCTAGAACAGGTTTCAATAATTTGGTGAAAACGTACGGAGCTGAAGCTAAACCAAATGGTAAGCAATTGAATTGGAATAGGGAATCATTAAATATAAATCTTAAATATTTTCTGCAGTCCGGATGTACAGATACAACAAAGTATGCATTTTTCAAATCAATGGTACACATGAAATCATTCTTAGAGATCAATTTACATACTGTCCTAATATCCTCCATTTTGAAATGAACTGTCTCAACAAACTTATTAAAAAGTTTCAAATTTAATATAAATCTGTGAGAACCATCCTTTTTTGGAACAGTAAAAACACTGGATAAAAATTGATCGGGTACTGGCTGACATTTGGATACTGCGCCTGATTTAAGAAGTTCAGAAATTTCCTTTGAAATAATTATTTTCTCATCTTTACTAAAATTGTTATTTTTTGGTGGACACACCTTTTGGAATGGAACTGAAGTGAATGGGATCTGGTAGCCTAGTACCCATTTCAAGATCAAAGGATCTTGAGTTATTTGTTTCCATTTATTACTAAAAAACTGCAGTCGTCCTGCAAACTTTACCTTTTCTATGGGTATCTGCCCCGACTTCTCGTTGATGTTGTTGCTGGTCGACGGGCTTGCTTGCTCAATGACTTCACCAGCGGTCGAGTCTGCCGTTGAGTAGATTGGTAATATGCTCCCCGAGTCGACGGTGCTCGCCCTCGTTGTTGTCCTGACCGGGGAGACTGCCAGTTTTTTGGCTTTTTGGGCACCATAGTGGAGCTGGCCCTCTTCATGATTGACACCGATTTAACGGTGTCATCTAGTTTAGAGTAAAGTTCAGATTCTGATCTCTTGTTATCCTTTAAGTTGAGATTCAGATTTTTATCCAAAAGTGGACTAATTAATTTTTTCCTGAGATTTGTTTGCATGTAGTGAAGGTTACTGAGGATCTTCACTGAGTCACTTAACTTTTTTATAATTTTGATCTTGTCAAAGTCCTTCTTTGAAAGCAATTCTATTGATGAAAGTATATTGCTTGTCGCTAGGCCCATTTCTTTCTGGCGTTGTTCAACTAGACTATCTCTTACTCTTTGGTTATTTGGCATGATGCCTAGTAGTTCAATATTTAACTTGGGTGCTTCCAGACCCTTAAGGTTCTCCGGTATTTTTAAAGATTTTAAAATATTCTCCTTTTCTTCTTTCTCTAAACCTTCGTAAAGAATCTTTTCGAAGGGTTTTAAAATTGAAGGATTAATTGGATCTCCAAATGCTGTATCTTCTCTTGAAGCACCCAATGCTTCTAAAATGTCATTATCTAACTCTTCTGGATCTGAATCCTCAATATTTTGCTCTACCGACTCTTCCATATGTTCGATGGGCTCTTTCATAGGTTCAACAGGCTCTTGCATAGGTTCAATATGAAACTCTTCTTCAATCGGTGGAATATTCTCAGAATTAGATTCTGATGCTGAAAATCACGTCAAACATGATATAGATTTCAAAAATAAATTCCAAAATAACTTGAGCTATGACAGATATCCTGTAAGTGCCCACTCGTTTAGAGTCTGTTGTAAACTGTCTATGAAGCTCATATTATCACTATAAAAAACTAGAACCTAGTAAACTAGTGATATTGGAAGTAGTTCCAACTTAGTACCCGGTCGTAGCACGAAAGGGTTACAAATTCACAACTCTCCAACGGAAAGTAGTAAGAGAAGAAAATGTGATAAGTTGTTATCAGTCACAGCTCACAGCTATATTCCGCCCCAGCGGGACGGTGCATATCGCAACGCGAAAATGCAGGTTAGGTTATGTGAGCTTCATTCACAACTACGGGTGATGTGACCTTCACCAATGTAGGTGATGTGAGTTTGACAATTAGGTAAGTATGTAGATTTGTCTTTTTCTCATTAATATGCTGTTTTATGAGCTGCAATATCTGCAATGAAAATGTTTGTAGGTAAGTACTTACAGTGCCGGCGTTCTTCATATTTGCGAATCTTTTTTCTGTATTTTTCCAGTTTCCTTCTTCTTTTTTCGTCGGATTTTGGCATTATTTGTTATTTACTCGTACAATCACAGTTTAAACAAGAAAATATTGAAATTGGACAAAATTTCCTCTCATCGCATACGGGCGCGAAAGAACGAATGACAGGTGACGTAGGGTGTTGCCAGACGTAATATTTGTTTTTATTTTTTATATGTTACTTTAAAAATTCGCGAAATAGGGCACGGGGATCGATACTACATAGTTATCTTGGACTATAATACGAGTATAATTCAACAATTAACAAAAAAAAAAACAACTAACTACATTTTCTTTCAAGAATTTCTTTTATGTCTCCAAAATTCCATCATATCTTCAATTAATTAACATGGGACCAACTTGGTGCTATAAGTTTTCAAATAAAAAAAAAATCATAGAAATCGGTCTACGTTTGACGAAGATATCGAATAACATACATACAAAAAGAAAAACATACAGTAGAATTGATAACCTCTTCCTTTTTTGAAGTTGGTTAAAAAGATAGCTATAATAATTTTATTGGTACCAAAAAGACACACACTAAACACTTAAATTACATAAGGGAAATATACCTATGCATGTTAGTTCGACGGTAGCTTGAGTGATTTTGATCGATTTTTTTAACAGTATCCAATATACATTTAAAAGGTTGAACTTGGACCAAGTCGGTCATGGGGTTGCTGAAATATGGGGTTCACGAATTCACATTCGGATAAAAGATTTTTAAATGAAATTTCCACGTCAATTCTTTACCCCTTTAGGGGTAGTAGGTAAGAACCTATTTTTTATCGGATCTTTAAAAAGTGCTAGAGAAATTATTATTATTATTATTTATTTATTAGCACACTTAACAGATACCTAATTCACAAAAAACAGTCACTTAGCTCATTTGAGCAGAAAAAGCTAGCTGTTAACATGGTGTGCTGTTGACATAAGCCGTTTACGGCTACCCCCACTACCTCCCTCCATATACCCTCTAACGCCGCGGTACAACGCGTTTGGTCCAAGTGACAAACTAGAAGTTTAAATTTAGAAATGTAACCGTTTAAACAACAAGTAATACAAGTAATTATTACAAAATCAAAAAACCCGACTGCCTTTTTTTATTTTCTTTTATATTTTAAAATTTTGATATACCCAGTGACACTCTCACAGTAAACACGAATTTAACGACATCTCTCAAGCTTAAATCCATCGAGCCGTTCAGGCTGCAGAGCGTGCCAAACATTTGAATTTGGCGCCAAAATGCGCCATTTTGTTTTTTTTTTATATACCCAGTGCCACTTTCATAGTAAATATAATGCGATACAAATAAGTTGAATAAAAATGGCGGACTTCGAAGCATTTTTGTACAAATTCCCGGCACGTAGGTTAAACCAAAATGGCGGTTATCAGGGCAGGTACAAATAATACGTCGACAACTGCTATTTCGGTTCAATTGACGTGTCGGGAATTTGTACAAAAATGCTTTGAAGTCCGCCATTTTTGTTCAACTTATTTGTGTCGCAATGTATTTACTGTGATAGTGACACTGGGTATATCAAAATAAAAAAAGGTCTTTTCAAATTGTCCTGGGTGTTGGATATTTATCTTTTTAAGTATTTGTTATAAAATATAGTATCGTTGAGTTAGTATCCCATAACACAAGTCTCGAACTTACTTTGGGGCTAGCTCAATCTGTGTGATTTGTCCGTGTTTATTTATTTATATTTATTATTGAATTAATAAATGATTTGTATGGCTGACGAATGGCGGCCACGTACCAGCAAGCGCAGCGTAGGACACCCACCTGCTAGATGGTCGGATGACCTGAGCAAGGTTGCAGGGAGGCGTTGGATGCAGGTCGCTTCTGATCGGTCGATTTGGAAATCCTTGGGGGAGGCCTATGTCCAGCAGTGGACTTCCTGTGGCTGATATGATGATGGATGATGTTGATGATAGCTGACGTTTCGTTTACACCATGCAAGTCATGTATTGCTTTAATAAGATTGTACGCAACAGGAAAGAAACTTGCATAGTCTAAATGGGCATCAATCTTGTAACTTGCGCCAAGACTGGTCAGCTAGGAATGCACAGCCATTCCGGCTCGCCATTTCTAAATTTAGGTTGCACATAACTAGCGTTCCCTTTTAAGAGCATCGCCAGGTATTCCAACTAGATGCTCGATGGTAACTATAGCTAATCGATACTTATCTTCTGTCTAATAAATGTAGAAATGGGAATACCCAGAAATGTTTATTCCTATATCACTTTTGGCATAGACTGGCACCTCTATTTTTCTATACCTGATTATCATCATCAATGTGTTTAAGAACTATGTACTCTGTGTTGTAAAATTGTCCTCATATTTTAAGGTTGACTGGAAGAGATCCCTATCTGGGATAAGTCCGTCTTTGTACTGTTCTCTAATTCTAACCTGTATTTTGTCCTGTGTTTATATACAATGAAGATTTTACAAACAAACAAAAGAAGTATGTTCTTTTCGGTGGAGTGATTGACTTCGCTATACGACATGACTTCTGCCTTTTACCGACACCGGGCGTGGTCCGCACTTGAATTGGTGACCACAAGTGGCATGAAAATTTCTCGAGCTCCTCCGTGCTTCGGAAGGCACGTATAAGCCGTTGGTCCCGGCTGTCATCATTGTATAGCTGTCGTCAAGCTATGCCAGATGCCTTTAGGCAGCTTGAAAAATCTGATACTAGTGTTGGCCACTTACACACACGAAAAGCAAGCAACCGCTTTTTTACCTTTTACTTATAATTATACAAGACTAGAAGTTCTTACTTCAGGACAGTTTTCTTTGCTTAGTTCCTGTACCTGGAAGAAAAGAGAAAATATTTCATTAATTAAGCAATTCTTAAATTAACATTTTATTTATCACTAACTGTGTTAATCCAGGGTGTCAGCTTCATTTTTATCAAAATTGGCCCAGCCGTTTGCGCGTGCAGAAGTAACAAACATACACACACACTCACAAACTTTCACCTTTATAATATTAGAGAAGATTATCGTCATCGTCGAAACATACAACGGGCTCTACTAGATCACTATAGTATAATAATTAAAATAACAGTCAAAAAGCAAAAATAAATGCGATATTCCCATACAAATAACACATTAATAATAAAATCCCTCCCTGGCAATAGTTCGGCAGCTGTGGAGGACTGTCCGTTAGTGCATCTCAATGGAACATTAGTGATAGACCTCCATAGATGCAGCCATCTCACTTTTTAGATAAAAAGGTACTAAAAGGCCTCTTCATGTTGGCTTTGGCCCCCTTGAATGCCTCAAAGGACCGAGTCCCCATGGACCCGTGGCTGAAAAGCGTACCAACATAGTTATTTTTTTTTTATTTTAGACAGATACCTCCATTATGTTAGTATAGCACTCATTATTCTAGGGTTTTAGGTGTTTATTTATATAATGTATGTATTTATTATAAAATACATATAGTATCGTTGAGTTGATATCCCGTAATATAAGTTTAAGGCTAGCTCAATCAATGTGATTATCCCTTATTTATTTACTGTATAGATTATTTATTCATTTACGCAAGCCCTGTGTGGGTCGTTCCGCATATGCAAAAAGGGTTGACAGAGCTCTAAACGATTCATGCCGAACCATCACAGGCACTCTTATGCCCACACTACGGTCCCACCTATACACCCAGTCAGGTATTGCTCCGCCAAGCGTCAGACGTGATGTGGCATGTACGGTGGAAAAATTTAAGCAGTCTACCGATAAAAGGCACCTTCTCTACGGACAGACTCCTCTACTTGCACGTCTCAAGAGTCATTACAGCTTTCTCAGGCAGTCAAACATACCAGCCACAGAAGCTCCTGATGCAAGAGTTGCAAAATGGATAAACAAATATCCACCTTACGGGCCAAATCTACCATCTGCCCAGCAACTCCCACCTGCTAAAGACCTCCCCTGGTCAGTCTGGAAGTATCTCAATAGACTCCGGGCTGGTATTGGGAGGTGTCGAGTAAACCGAGTTAGGTGGCGTCACGCTGATAACGTTCTTTGGCGACAGCGGTGCCATTCGCCCTACATCGTGTACTATCGAGTACTTAAATTAGGCTAACGACAGAGGGATCGCCGTGGCTACATACTGGTCAAAAGTAATTTAAAATAGAAACTATACTGGAACCATTTTGACTTGACAAGAAGAAGAAGGCTGTATAGAGAGACCAGTTACTTGCCACAGTTGCTACCTAGCAATAAGTAGTATTTTTTTTATCACTACATCTCTATTTTACAATTTGTCTGCAGACCCAGCACTTCTTAATGACCACCTGAATATCTCAAATCAATTCAATTCAAATCATTTATTGCATTTCATAAAGTACAACAGTTCTAACTATTAACACACACATTATTATTCCTTATTACAATATTAACAATACTATAGGAAGCCAAATTACCGATTGTGGATCTCATAACCAGCATATAAGGCAGTGAAATGCCACTATCGCCCGGCAACGCCACCACAACTGCCGCTAACCTTACAAAGTAGGCGCAGTTCCAACGGGTACCTGATAACATCTAGATTCTGGACTAACATCTAGGCTGTTTGCATCTAGGCTATGCATGCGATCCAGACATAGACTTATAATATGTACTAGAAGCCTAGACTGAATTATTTACCTTCATTATATATCACTTTTGCTGTTGTAGTTTTTTCTAACAGCTGCTCAGCAGTAAGCAAAAGAAGGGCTGGGATGATGATATCAGACCACTGTTTCTTTCAGTTTTTTTTTACTTTACTAAACTTTATTAAACTTTACTTATACCATCGTGAGATACATCAAAGAGAAAAGAACTTTGATGAAGACAATCGATTTAAGAAGAGGAAAATGCTTAGTTCTTTAATAAATTGATTGATTGATCGTGAGATAAATTCTGGACAATGGACTGGTATCAAAACAGTAGAACAACTATTCAGGCTTGCCATGGACCAATCTAGATTTAAAGAGCTGACTGCAAATCTTCAGGAATGAACCGGCACCTAAAGAAGAAGAAGAGATAAAATCATTATTATGAAGAATATCCAATTGGCGACCACTAAGGGGACATCGAAACCCAGAAAGACCAAAGCTCGATAAGAAGACGATATTACACAAGTGGCTGGCAAGTCATAGAGAATATAACCATCAGAAATGGGAGAGATGTTTGCCCAATAGTGGAGAAATGGCTGATAATGATGATGAGGATGATATTTCTCCTTTCCGATGGATTGATTCAAAGATTTCAATGTTTATTCAGTAATTAGACCTTTACAGGCACTTTTTCACGTCAATAAGTATAATTTACCTTTCGTGTAAAGTATATTAAATATTAATATTTTTTTTATTTTTAAAGAGAAGCTACCGATACCAGCGCTTCGTTACAACCAATGCTGAGAAGAAACGCGAAAGAAACTGATTTTCACAGTATTGGGCGCCTACTCGCCAGAAGGGCTTTGTCATATTATTATTATTGTCTTTTAATTAATAAATACCAATAATAAAATACAGTGTTGACAAATTATAACATTTAATGCTTGCGAACAAGTAAACAAACATAAATTATGAAATAATTGATAAATTATACAAAGTAGTCAAAACAGCGAAGCCGGGCCGGAAAATATTGACGACATTTTCAAAGGCGCGGGTCGCATAAGACCAGCACAGGCCCGAGATAGGTGGCGCCGACGAAGAAAGGGCTATCCTCAGCAGTGGACGAAAGAAGGGCTGGGATGACGATATCAGATCACTGTTACTAAAGTTCTCCCTTTGTGGAATACTTGTTGGCTATACTCAATCCAGCGTGTTAAAGTCATTGGATCTAACAAATAAGTAGGCTATAGACCTCTAAACAAGTGACAATCCGACTTAAATTATGTTAAACGAGAACTAAAGATAAAATCAGTGTTTATGGGCTAACAACATCATAAATACACCGACAGAGTAGTATGGATTGAATAATAGAATCTACTTATTGCTGACATTTATCTAAAGTGCAACTAAACAATTAAATTGTTTATAGAAGTTTATAATCCTGTTGGAATGCAGTGTAATGGTTGTTTGTTTCTTGTATTTCGTGAATGTAAGTGCATATTGGTGACAGATTTTTTGGTAAGATAAATCGGACTTTCGGTTGTTTTGGCCATACGTCTTTTTACTTACTCTCATATGCATGATTTGATCTTCAAGGAAGTTTATACATTTAGTGCTAAAGTATAGAATAACCAATAATTTCGGAAGCTCATTACCAAGACTGGATGGCGGAACGGTTAACGAAATCGGATCAAATCAACAGAGATCTCTGAATGGGTTCTCAGGTACGAATCCGCTAAATTGCAAATAAAATTTATATTTTATATATGTTCCTTTTTTTTAATAATATTAAAATATGACGCTTTATTTGCAGCTTAAACTGGTGGCAGAAAAATTTGGTGAGACGGCTCTCTAATTCAGTTTTATTGCAGTACTCTATGGGGCCATTGCCGGTGTAACTCAGTCGAAAAGTCCAGCGAAAAATCACATACAGGTATTTTTCGCGTCTATTTCCGTGTGCAGGACTGAATAGGGTAAAAGGTAAAACTGACATACCTATCACATCATTTTTCGAAGCTTTTTTGAATATTGTTATTCTATTTAAACCCCAACTTTAGCACCACTAGCCTCGTTACAAGCATAAAGCGTATTACCTTAACGAGAACCGAATAGGCACTTAAGGCATGAAAATTTCACAGCACTCAATGATTGAACGGCGATTTGAGTAAGTGCATTCGTGAAATTGTGGCCGACACGACAAAATTGACGCCTCTTATGCCTTGTAGTTTAACACCGTTGAGGGTCAAAGTAGGACAACTGATTTTAAAATATGCTAAAGGACCGTAAGTGACATTATGCGTTACTATACACGCGGAGATAAAAGTATATACACACATCCGGCGGTGGCAAAAGCATAGTACAAAGTTACATACTATGTGACTTGAATTACTTTATGCGATTCCGCCACCAGTTAGTTTCTCCTCTCATGCCCTAACTGTCCAACATCTTGCACAATAGACGACTTAAACTCTGCTTATGACAGGGAAGTGTTGCCAGGCACTGGTCAATAATCCAATCGTGTAATAATTAAATGTTTGACTAAAACAAAACAACCAAATTCATCTTCTTTCAAGAGTTTCTTCCATATCTCCAAAATTCTTCATAATATCTTCACCAAAGTAATTTGGGACCAACTTGGTACTAAAAGCTTCTTAATACAAAAATAATCATCAAAATCGGTCCACGTTTAACGAAGATATCGCGTAACAAACATACAAAAAAAAATAACATCGAATCGATGATAGCCTCCTCCTTTTGTGAAGTCCGTTAAAAACGAATTGTTAGGTGTTTTAGAAGAAGTTCAAGATGCTTCTTGATTCGGGATTCGGGGTAAGGAAGAATTCTACAATTGTCTAATAAATAACTTTATTTCACAACTGTGAAGCACTCAGTGCTTCACAGTTTTCAACTAATGTGATTTAATTGCTTATGGCCAACGTGTTAATGTGCATTGCTATCTGATAATCTTTATTTCATTGATCAAGATCAATTGATCTTGATCAATGAAATAAAGATCTATCTTGATAGAGTCCATCTTTTTTTGGCTTTCGTTTAAATATATTCCCTTTGACATTGTTTCTCTAGTACTGAATTGTCAAATTTTTCTATAGTCATCTTTCCTGCCTCCATTCTGTAATACGTATTTTTATATACAACGAGGAAGGAATATTACCCGTAATAAATCAAACCACGGGCTATTCTAGATCACTATAGTATAATTAAATTAAAATAACAGTCAAAAAGCAAAAAGAAAAATTTGGCATTTTAATACACAAGTGTGCAGCCGCTCGGGCAATTTGTATGGGAATGTCGATCTTTTTCCCTCAACCGTGAAGGTTCGTATACCTTATATTTCTAAATCCATACTTAATAAAACATATATGACGAAATACGACTGTCTCCAAAAAGGCGTGGGGATAAAATCTATCAAAATAATTCGCACGACGCGAAAATCAATCAAGTGCGACACAAAATCCGAAAGTAATTTAGTACGCCCGCATTTTTTATCATAAAAAAACTAATTTTGGTATGTCGTTATCGAGATTAAAAAACCGAATTAACATTTGCACGATTAATGACAACTGAACCACGAGGTGAGACGCGATAAGCATGCTAAAAACTAATAATGCTCGTGTTTTAAAATATAACAAATTGTTATTTGATGGTAATTTGGCCAGTGATTAACCAAGGTATGGTATAATTAAATGAGGTTTTTCTGAGCCAACCCTTGGAAGTTAATGATATCTTAAACACGATTTATTACGGCCTTTAAGAGTCTCCTTTGCATGTTGCGTTCTTTGCAACCAACAAGTATTTACATAATAATTTGTAAGTAAGTACGAATATGTATATATTTGTAAAAATTTTTCCTTATGGATTTCATTGCTAGATGATTAATATGTTCTAGGATATTTTGTATTGTACCCATTTGCACAAGTAGATAAATACTTCACTGTTATTCTAACATAAAATATATGACTTCAATAGAAGTGAAGAATGGAAGCTTCAACACCGACAAGATCAAGCTCTTAAATTTTAATTTTTTATAAGCCTTTATTCTCCCACTGCTGGGCATATGTTTCCCCCATATCTTTCCATTTATCCTGATCTAGTGCACTAAGCTCTTAAATTAAAAAAGAAAAACTGTTTTCGTCTCTACTTTACTAATTTTTTTATTATAAAGTTAAAATAACTTATTAGAACATCCAGCCTTTTGTTGATACATAATGCAAACATAACTTACCTTCAGCTATGTAACATACATTGCAAAGAATACATTTCAGTGGCGAACAAAAGCTCTATCTACAACAAAACTAATCCTTACAAATTATAATCCACAACACGCTCCGCATTCATAGTTTGAATTTAAACCCATTAGCACCTCGGCCTAATTAATTGCCTCCAACCAACCGAAAAACAAAATGAATGCTAGAACTCATTACGTATACTGATGGGATTTGATGGAAGCCTGCAAAAGCGGGAACCATTCCTGCGGGCATGCTTAAAGATGATTTATGGTGGCGCCATCTACCGTCGCGAAAATCGGAATTAGGAGCACACCTGGCATAAATAGCTTTCCTTACTGAGCTGTTATTAATGTAAAACTTATGCTTTATTCTTCATCGTAGCGCGTTACCGGTTGCATCTCCCAGTTGTGTGTTGCTTTGGAGCCCGAGGTGCACTTTCCTGGTTTTTCTTCCTCAAATACTCTTAATATACATATCAATAGGTACTCAAGGATACCGAAACCATGTTAAATCTACAAGAAATAGCCGGAACAGTTTAGACATTATGGCTATAGTTTCATGACTGGCTCGATGTCACCGCTACTTGGGAATGCAGTTATAGCACGAGATTTGTGCTTTAGTCTTATAGTAGCCTCTTACGACATCCACAGGAAAGGTACTCAAGGATGCCGAAACCATGTTAAATCTACAAGAAATAGCCGGAACAGTTTAGACGTTATGGCTATAGTTTCATGACTGGCTCGATGTCACCGCTACTTGGGAATGCAGTTATAGCACGAGATTTGTGCTTTAGTCTTATAGTAGCCTCTTACGACATCCACAGGAAAGGATAAAGTGGTACTATTCTAGGCCAGAAAATAAACGGAAAAATGTATGCTAGAATTAATTAAGCATACTAATGGGATTCGATGGAAGCCGGCAAATGTGGGAACCATTCCTGCGGGCATGCTTAAAAATGATTTATGGTGGCACCATCTACCGTCGCGAAAATTAGAATTACGAGCACACCTGGTATAAAACGTTTTCCTGACTGAGCTGTTATTAATGTTAAACTTATGCTTTATTCTTCTTCGTCGTAGCGCATTCACGGTTGCATCTCCCAGTTGTGTGTTGCTTTGGAGCCCGGGGTGCACTTTCCTTGATTTTCTTCCTCAAATACTCTTAATATACATATCAATAGGTACTCAAGGATGCCGAAACCATGTAAAATCTACATTTAGACGTTATGGATACAGTTTCAAGACTGGCTCGATGTCAACCCTACTTGGCAGTTATAGCACGAGATTGGTGCTTTAGTCTTATAGTAGCCTCTTACGACATCTACAAGAAAGGATAAAGTGGTACAATTCTAGGCCAGAAACTACACGGCATTTATGCTAGAATTCATTAAGTTTACTAATGGGATTTGATGGAAGCCGGTAAAAGCGGGAACCATTCCTGCTTAAAGATGATTTATGGTGGCGCCATCTACCGTCGCGAAAATCGGAATTAGGAGCACACCTGGCATAAAGAGCTTTCTTAACTTAGCCTTTATTAAAACTAGTGCTTTATTCTTCTCCATCTTAGCGCGTTGCCGGTTGCATCCCCCAGCTGTGCTTCTTCGGAGCCCGGGGTGCACTTTCCTTATTTTTCTTCCTCAAATACACTCAATATGCATATCAATGGTAACCCCCTTGGGTTACCGTTGACATGCATATTAAGAGCGGCCTTCCCGTCTTACTTTTACATAAGCTCGTACGTGATTATGACGTTGTAACTGATCTTTCTTGAAAACTTTTGTACTAGCAGGTATCTTGTACGCAATTTCTAGGTTTCTATTGAAATAAAAAATGAAAATTTGGAAAAACAAGTTCAGTATAAGCCTCCAAAAATCTGCTTTTTTGCCCAAATTTAACTTGAAGTTCGACCGTTTATAAAGTACTAATAAATTGTAAAGGTAAAAAAATATTTCGATAGAAACCTTGCAAATTTAATGAAAATTTTAAATAAAAAACATTTATTTAACACACTTGTAAGGCTTACTGAAAAACACGTATCACCTAGAACAAGTTTTATGAAATTTCCGCATCCAATGAAAATTAAATAGATAGTTAATGCAATAGATAGTAAATAATAATATTAATTTCATTTAATAGAATGTAAACCGAGCCCTCAGGTGCTATCTTTCCCTTTTTGTTTTGCCTCTTTTTCTAACATTGCCCTGGGTGAAATAACAAGCTTTTCAAACTATGCTCGCGTTGAAGACAGAGCGGCCGGGAAGGGCCGCCTTAAATGTATTGTATAATGTGTGTGAAACCAAGTGAAATCTAGAAGAAAAGCCGGAACAGTTTAAACGATTTGGCTATAGTTTCATGACTGGCTGGCACTCGATGTCGACCTTTTTGGGAATGCATTTGTAGCAGGAGATCTTTGTACTTAGTCTTATAGTCGCCTCTTACAACATTTATGGAAGGGATAAATTTAATAAGGTGGTCATATTCTAGGCTGGAAACCACACGGCAAAATTAATGCTAGAATTCGTTAAGTATGCTAATGGGATTTGATGGTAGCCGGCAAAAGCGGGAACCATCCCTGCGAGCATGCTCCAAGATTATTTATGGTGGCGCCATCTACTGTTGCAAAAATTGGAACTAGGAGCACAACTGGCGTAAGGTGTTTTACCCCATCTTAGCTTAGATGTTTTATATGTAAAACTTTATTGTTTTAATAAAACAAGCGTGAGACAAAAATAGTAGATTGTGTTACAATTATTGTGTTACAGTTACAATTAGTGTTGGTATTATTTTGAAGGCAAGGACGCTACTTTGAATCCAGAGCGAAATGAAGTGAGGGATTCATGTATTTCGCCCAAAATAAAAATATTACCGTACCCGAGTAGCACATACAAAACAGAATATAAAAAAAGAGTAGAACACCTACAATATTTATTCAGACTTCAACCGACAATTTAATACTAATCTTTGTTTGGAGTCGTTTTCATACAATAAATACTAAGAAAATTTTTGTCGAAGACGACCAACTTAAGATAAAATGTTCACTTATACCTTTGCTTGAGTGGTCCTTCGTATCTTTTTATTTTTGTAAACTTAATACCTATTAACTATTGGCTTAAACTAACGAAAAAATGTTTACATTTACACAAATAATTATCTACATTTCAATGAAATAAAACCTAAAACTTCTGTAATTACTTGAATCAAAGAGAAAAATTGCGTATTTTTTAATTATACTTATTTCTTTTACCGAAGCGAAGAACATAAAAATGTTTACCTACATTCATCCATGTTGACGACGATATGTATTCCAAATTTTAAAAATCACGACATCTGTACCAATTATTTTTTGAAGTGAAAACTTCTTTAGCGCCGTTGTACACTTTTTTTGCTATGGGTAAAAAATGCTAAAACTCGCGTCAGGGCGTCAGGACCCGTGACCCTGATCGAAAATTCGTAAGACGGATGGAGAGTAGACAGCCGGCGCGGCGTAGGTGAGGAAGTATCCCCCTCTCTTTCTACGGCGCGGCGAAAATGTATGCAGGCGCCTGCTGTTTCGTTTAGGTAGCGCAGGGCGTTTGCGCGAATGTTCGTGTGTGTTTGTTACAGCGTGCCACGCGCATCCATGGATGGTGACAGTGACAGCTGATGGCTCGACCGTCTGTGTAAAGGCCACACTGCTGTGCATTCGTAAAATTCGTGTATTAAGACGAAGTGTTAGCTAAAGTGGCGCCCTCATTTGAAATAAATTGTTTAAAACTAAATATGGTGATAATTAAAAATTTGATTTATATGACTGTCTAGAAAGACCTTTAAACTATTTTATGAATAACCTTTGAAAGTAATATTGGTAGTCCGTCTAGTTTTGAAACGGGTTTTTGCCAAAAGTGGCCACTTTTGGCGAAAACCCGTTTTAAAACTAGACGGACTATTAGTAATAATTTCAAAGGTAATTCATAAAATAGTTTAAAGGTCTTTCTAGACAGTGATACAAATCAAAATTTTAATTATCACCATATTTAGTTTTAAACAATTTATTTCAAATGAGGGCGCCACTTTAGCTACCACTTCGTCTTAAAGTGTTTAATTAATATAATATAAATTGGCATGTTTGTGTACGATAGCGCAATAAATAAATATTGTATTCTACCACATAAATGATAGTACTTTTATACTGATAATTAAAGCCATTCGTGCAAAATAACCCCTAACCATTCCAAAATATCAAAAATGCACAACGTTAATATTCAAGTTTTCACTTCTGCCGGCACTTCCGGAGTGCAACCCGTCGTTTTTTTTATTTATATTAAAACTAAATTCTTATTTTTTTTTGCTGGACTGCTAACATTATTTTTGATTCTACATAGCTTAAAAAAAAGATAAATCTCGTCGTCTGTGCCTATTATAATTTTTTTTTTTAAAACAAAATTCTTCTTTATTTTTGCTGGACTGCCAACATTATTTTTGATTCTACTTAGATATTACACTCGTGTTCAGTTTTCAAATTGGTTTTAATCCCTAGAGATCTTTTTTTTTACTTTTTAGTCTCGAGAGAACAACCAGTAACTTTAGCTCCAAATCTTTTGGAATGAAAAAAAAAAACGTTTTTCGAGTAAACTAAACATGGTTATGGTTAACTATTAGAATTACAATTTTTCCACAAGGATAATTGATAGAAAATACGTAAGTAATATGTATGGCATCTGTAAATTGTAAATCAAGGAAAAATAATAAAAAACGCTATTTTCTTTTTAAAAATGCAATAAGTTAAAAAAAAAACATGTTTTTTATTAAACAAATATTTTTTGGTAAAAAAAAATTACACTAAAGAAACTATATTTAAAATTTGAAAGGCATGAGTTTTTGATATTTAAGTGTATCCTGAGAAATTGGAAAACATCCGGACAGCCGTTATCTGTAGTAATGTATGGGCACCGTTCGCATTGCATGCATTTATTTATTGCACCGAGTGAGGTAACGGCAGCCAAGTTCAGGTGAGCCTTAAGTTAAGAATCGTTCACAATGTCAAATTTGTGTTACATTTTTTTTGGTGTACAATAAGAGTTATCTGTCTACCTATCTAATGTCACTTACGTCAATAACGTCCAAGCTATTAAACTATGAAACTATTTAACAGTTGATGTCCGGAAGGCGTTTTTCATTTAAGACGAAGTGGTAGCTAAAGTGGCGCCCTAATTTAAATAAATTGTTCAAAACTAAATAAGGTGATAATTAAAAATTTGATTTGTATAAATGTCTACAAAGACCTTTAAACTATTTTATGAATAACCCCTTTTTAACGCTTTCTTCAAAAACTGTCAGTTAAATAATAGTGTATTTATTTAGTTTATATAGGTAATGTTTATCATAGTTTACACTTAATAGTGTGGTTATTTGTATGTAGTTTATTGTTTTGATGATTATTTTTTACATGTAGTCTTTTTTTCACAATTTCAAGTTTTGCTCTACCCCTGTCATTCTCTACATCACCCGTTTGGTAGACTGGTAGATAAGGCTTAAGGCTTTAAGTCCGCCATTACACTTGTATTTGTGTATGAATTTAAATAAATGTCAGTTTCATCTACAGAGCGGCGAGCAACCCATCACTATTTTGATTCCTTTTTCCACTTATACGTTGCTCCTCCGTGCTTCGAAAGGCGCGATATGTTGATCTAGGTTGTCAAGATTATACGTATGTATTTTGAAGATATAGTAGCCGAAAACTCTCTATGCCCCCGCAACCCGCAAGGTATAAAAGACTTGATTAATAATTAACATAATGTATGCATGTTGTTGGATTAGTATTGATAAGTCATCAGCATCATCCGAGCGTATTTTCCCGGTTGCATTCTCAACAGTAACGCTTCAGAGCCCGGGGTCCTTAACCAAGGATATTTGACGAGGTTACTGGTTTTTACACAGAGCGACTGCCGTCTGACCTCCGCTACCCAAAAGGTAAACCAGAACCAATCCTTGGATAGTTTGATGTTCAAACGCTAGATGGAGTTTGGGACCCACAGTTTATACGTGCGTTCCGAAACAAGGAATCATCTTTTCGGATAATCAGGTGTTTCAAGCCTGCAATATCCTAACTAGACTAAAAACAACTTTTCACGAAGTATGCTTCCCAGTAGGACTCGAATCCATGACCTCCGGGTCACAAGGCGAACGCCTTGAACACTGGACCACGGAGGTAGTCATTAGTATTGATAAGTATATTGTGTATAATAATTTTTATTCTTATTTTTGTGTGAAGGAATCCTTATTTCTTACTAGTTCAGGTGTTGCCTTACAATCTACATAAAGATCCGATATCTTCG
Organism: Acrobasis suavella; assembly: GCA_943193695.1. Classification (NCBI taxonomy): domain Eukaryota; kingdom Metazoa; phylum Arthropoda; class Insecta; order Lepidoptera; family Pyralidae; genus Acrobasis; species Acrobasis suavella. Next base: position 8,218,974 of record OW971952.1, on the reverse strand, counting down.
CCGTTGTATATCAGCTTTATTTAGAATAGTTGCATTCTTATTCAGGTTATTCCGAACAGTTTGTATCAATGATCTGGAATAATCTGGATAGCGTACGGAATTTGCGGGAATACGAACTGTTTTTAAACAAGTGCCGTTTGATTTCCTACAGAATACTAAAAAGTCAATACGTAACAGAAAAGGATACATTTCCTACAACCACCACCACCTGAAAAGTATGCCCTTTTAAAACAAAAAAGAATTTTCCGAATTGGTCCAGGCGTATACTGGTAAACGGTGAACATAAAAATCCGACGAATTGACAACCTCTTACTCTATTGAAGTCGGTTAAAAATAACAACAAAATGACACAGCAAATCCTTTGTATTCTAAAATAGTCCACAAAATGTCCTGAAGGTTCTGAAGAACCCAGGTGTTGTACCATTACTCACAGCAGCATTCAGTTTTTACTAGGTTTTACCAGATACGCCACGTTTTATGCTCCAGTTTTATGTCAGAGACACATTTTTAAGTTTTATCTTTACAGATATACTTTTGTCTTGAAAGTTTTTAAAGTATTTTTATGTTTTTAGTCGTAATAAATACGATACAAAGATACAGTGGGATGCAACTTAGGTTATACGTACTGAATAGTGTATAGTTCATTTGTCAAAATGGTGCTCACGCTGTAGGCGCGCAACAAGGTCCGCGCCTTTGAAAAGCCGATGCGTCTTTGTTGGCACACGCTGACGGCATGCCAATTGCCAGCCAATTGAACGAATATACTATAGACCAAAATAGAGAAGGAAAAAAGAAAAGAAAAACATAATAAAGAAATACTTTGCTTATGGTAAACTCTACGTAAGATCTTACTCTTATTTTACACCGAAAATTCACTTTTTTTACAAATTAAAATATCGTCAGAATTGCTTTCGCCGATGAATTATGTATTTTTAATTAGGGGCACATTGGACTAGCATTAGTGTCGTAACATTTGAAAATAATTGTAAAAAGAAATTATTTAAAAAAATATGAAAAAATATTGTATGAAGAAAAAAAATATGAATTAAGGTGCATGCAATCGTATTTGTTCAAACATGATATTTACCATTGATAACTTCTACATCATACTGATCTATCATTTACTAGTAATTCACGCTTGTTTTATTATTAGGTATTGATATTATTACGCCGCAAAGCAAACTCGACTGCCATTTGTCCGTGTCGGGTAAATACAGACTTTTTGAGTAGGGATGTACCATGATTCACACATGTTTTTGATTTAACCGAAAATTTTTTAAATCACAACCTGGTTTTTTTGTCACAAACTTGCTCTCCTTTTTATACAAAAAAACTGTTTTTATACAATTATTGGTATAACTGAACTTTTTTTGAACAATGGCAACACCCATGTTTTTAGCGAGAAAACAATTTCAAGAAAAGATCACTCTTTAAAATTCTACCCTCTTAAATCGCATAATATCAATATAAGAAATTCAATATTTCCGTGCAATTTACAAACAACTGTTTGTTAAATAATAAGCGTTACTTTAAAAATCATGCACGTTCAAACACAGCGCACTTTATATTAATATACGTCGGAATTGTTTGCCTCAAGTTAGGAATAGTGATAGGCGCAGGACTTTTTACCCTGTAAATCTGTTGATCATCGGTTCTTACCGCTGTATTCATAAGAGGTTTTACCACTTTCACTTCGGAAAAACACAAAGTGAATGAATGAATGAATGAAAAATTCTTTTTTGCACCATTACAAAAACGTGTGTTTTACAAAAGGAAAAAACACACACGTTGTGCTTTTCCGCAGTGAAAGTGGTAGAACCTTTTACGAATACAGCGGTAAGAACCGATGACCAAGAGACTTACCGGGAAAAGTATTCAGCCCATCACTATTCCTAACATCAGACAAACAAGTTCGACGTAATATGAAGTGCGCTGTGTGTAGACAAACATGTTTTTTCAATATTGATTAGGCAAATTGACCTAGCGGGCTTATTGGAAACGCTGGTAAATTTCTGCTAGATTTTGATCTACTTTTTGCATCAAGTACCTACGTAAGTTTATATGTTCGTTTATAAATACCCAGACTGATGTTTAAGGTTAATAAAATAATATACAATTTTTCCCAATAAACTTATCGTATCAAAATACGAAAGAAATCTTTTAATTAACCATAATCTTGCAACTGCTGCAGCTGAATGTTTTTGAAGATCTCCGTAGCATGCCTGTCTAATACTCAGGAGGACCCGGGTTCGATCCCCAGTCAGGTCAAGATGGTAAATGATCTTTTTGTAATTCGCCTGGGTCTTGGATGTTTATATTTACATGTATTTGTTATAAAATCTAGTATCGTAGAGTAGTATATATTGTATATATATATATATATATATATATATATATATATATATATATATATATATATATATATATATATATATACAATGTCCTTTTTAATTAAGTACAAATATTTTAAGGGGTGATTCAGTCCATCATTTTGAATAACTTTTCCCAATAAATGTATATCGAAATTCTAAAAAAAACTAAAAAAACTTAAAAAAAACTTTGCCATTTTCCATAGTAACGATATCACGTGACTACTTCGATTTGTATGAGAATCTAAAATTTATTTTCGTTTTTCGATTTACATTTATTACTTTAATAAAATTTTATGCAACAGGATAGAAACTTGCACCCTCTAAACAGGCCTTAAAAATATTTATGTACATGGACTGAATTGCCCTTTAAAATGTGAATTTGCTCAAAGGATTCACGTTAAACTAGCTACCGATCACTATAGTATTCATTAATTGGTCAATTTGATATTCCCAATGACTTCCATCCAGCTTTCATTGTAAATTCTAAGAAATTGCAACATAGGATTGATCCATAAAGAAAATTAATTTTCAGTACCGAGGAATTTTAGATGTGAATCTAGACAATAGGGTTCTTAGAATAGGCTGATTTGATTAAGATAACATCAAAAGAAATAAAGCTAAGTTATTTTTAAAATATCCTGGACATGTTGTCTTTATTTAGCCCAGACTAAATGTGCTTACTTCATTTATTAATAGTGTGATGTCTGCCTGTAAAGTGAAGATCTTAAGGGACATCAAACTTATAGAATCTAGCGCGTATCTTTCATGTCAAAAACAAACAACGGCGCGCTGAAAATCTTGGAACATTGAAAAGTAACATGAGCAGTTTTACCCATTTCATTAATATTTTATTCGTGGCTAAAACCAATATTAAAATTAATCAAATATCAGGTATTCAAACTAACTAATTAAATAAGAAATGGAGAAAAATATCACTTGAGCGGAGAATCTAACTGCATCTTGAAAATCTAAGACCCCTTTAAAAAATCAGGTATATTTTATATAAATGCTATTTATGTTTTTGTGTATACTTAATTCATAAATATACAAGTATCTCTTAAATTAATAGTTCTAAAGGAGGACTAAAAACGAACCCAGCTCGGATAAGGTAGCAGGTTTGTAAAATTTAATACTTACTGTTAATGTACCAAAATAAAATCAATTACTTTTTTGTATTCTTTGTAAAAAATGAAAATAATTTCGTTTTAATAAAGAAAAAAAACTTTCTGCTTGTTATTTAAGAGTTACTCTTGTCGGTGGAGTTAAGTGGAGATGCCTCCATTCTTCTTTTCTCTTTGCCATTTTTTCAACGACCTGGTACAACCCTACTTTTAACTCTTCTTTATTTTGTTGGAAAAACTTCATCCTCGTCTTCTTTTTCATCTTTTTCTTTTAAAATACTTTATGTTGTTAAAGCAAAATAATATTAAATCAAATAATTCCAAACACACTGACCATTCCCAGCCATGCGTGAAATTACTGATATCATCATTTTTCCGAATTACAAGACCGAAAATATCGTCTTACCGTCCCAAATTATATCTTTGAAGTCTTTATACATATTTAAATGAACTCAATTCTCCCGTCTTACCTTTTTCTGGGGATGCTTCCCTGTAAGTCGACTTAAGTCCTGCAAAGAAGATTAAGCGAAGTTTTCGACTGAATATTATGGGGTAATAGTTTTTTGAGCTTGGGACAATTATGTGTAAAGAGTTTACAACTTATAACCGAGAACTTATAAGTACATATTATTCAATTTATTTTATTTACAAACACTATGAAAATAAATAAAATGGGATGAAAATATATGAAATAAAAGTACCCATTTTTAACCCCCGACTAGAAAGACTCTGTTATTAGTTTGACGCTAATGTGTGTCTGTCTGTCTGTCTAAGTGTCTGTCTGTGGCATTGTAGCGCTCGAATGGATGGATCAATTTCGATGCAGTTTTTTCACATGACAGCAAGTTTCGTTGCGGTGGTTCTTAGCTATGTTTGATAAAATCGGTTCGGTGGTTTAATAGTTATTGGGGGTTAGCGCTTGAAATCAGGGGTTTTTGTGGTTCGCGTGTCAAATAAAAGATGGTGCCATGGATTTAAATTCTACTATTTAGTTCCTCCGCCCGTTACTATATGGCATTTACATTTGAAGCTATTGAAAGTCGGGGTGTTATAGTTTGCCTGGCAAATCAAATTGTACGTTTAGTAAAATAAAAAGAGTAGCAGTCGGATTTTACGATCTGCCCTAGAAGAGGTAGATTTTAACCTATTACTTTTTCTAGTATAGAATTTATTATAATAATAAAACAATATCACAAGAATCGCTATAGGAATCATTTTGTATTGTATAAAATACGATTCCTACCAGATTTACTTATTAGGATTTCGATGAATATATTATTTTTAGCTATATGTACTGCTCAATCACAAGACGCCCGAACGTGTTCCACTTTAATAAATATGTATATTTTTCATTAGTATAGGCAAAAATATGCTTATTTTGCTACGGTTTTACTAGTCACGCCACGTGACGCTACGCCACAGCTATCCTAATTCATAAAAATAAGGTTATCTCCGTACATCTGGCGTCAAACTTGCTCCAATATTTCCTCATTCCAACTCAGCTCGCCCTAAGGTAATATATGTTGCCCGGGAGCATCTTCGAAATTTTTACACTCGAAAAGTTCTCATTTTTATTTATGCGTGAACATTTCGGTTGTAAATGGTCTCTTAAAATGCAAACTCGATTCATGTCGGCTTCCTCTTTATTTACGGATATTCCTTTAGGGTAGAAGTAATTTCCAGTGTTTAGGAATTGAAATACCTACGACGTGATATAGTAGATTTGATTTTTATCATTTTCGAACGAGAGACAAAATGAGCGCTTATCTCTGAATCTACTAGGATAAGATGTTCATATGTTTATACCTCGAACCACAAATATGATTCAATTTTATTTCAAATCTTGAGAGGGCGACTAGATGATACCAATTTTCAGGTTTGAATATAAGTTAAATCGAGCATGGTATATTCGAATCGAAACAGACGATAGTTAATCCTTTTAAATTTATTTTCAAAGTTTTAAATATTTTTTTTTATAAAAAGTAAAATTTGGAAAACTTACTCAATATTGAATAAAGAATAAAGAATAAAAATCTCGTTTCCATTCTATATTTTTAGGCAAAATTTTTCACCACTTACCCGACCTCTAGTGAAGAGTAATGGCAAAAAATACAGAAAATTAAAAGTAATGAAAAAGGCAACTCACATCAAAAGACATGACTCTGTCTATGAACATTAGGTATTCAAATGTAAAAATAACAGTCGTGGCAACCTCACGGCGTAATGACAACCCTAACACGACAATTCCATTCGCACAGGGCTGTCACTCATTAGCATATGTACATAAAGCGCGACTCTCATTGGCCGAGCCCGGCGCCATGTTTGAATTGCAGACATTTTGTGCCGCCATTTTTATTAATTAAAACCGTGAGTTTTTCTCTCGAACAATTGTTTTGAAAGTTATCTTAATGTTTGCTATGCAGATTTAACGAGCTGACAATTTCGTGGTACAAATTCGTTGTATTTTTTCGTTGAAATAAAGTCTGGTTGTCATTTGTGCGCAAATAACAGATCAAACATTTAAAAATCCTTATATTTACAACAAAAAAAAAGTTTATTACAAAAAAATAGTAGGAATTTAAGTTTAATAATACATAGGTTTTTATTTATTTTACGTTTCTATTGAAATATCCTACCATTAGTCCATCAGTGACTTTTCCCTTTTTCTTGCAATAGATCTTTCTGCCGAAACTTATTCAATGGTACACCTTTCTTAGGTTATCTCCAGGAATGGGTTTTGGCGGTAGTGCTACGAAACATAACTTCTTCGTCTTAGATCTGTATACCCACGCAAGCTTGCAATGAACCGGGGTAAAAGATTCGTGATTCCAAAAGGAAATAAAATGTTTTGAGGCTGAAACATAAGATATTTAATAACGTAAATAATTTACAGGTAGGTATGGGTAGATAGTTTTAACGTTCCAGGTTTTTTTGCATGTTCGTACCTTTATTTATTCTTTTCTTCTTATAAATAAACTTCCTGAATGTTAGAAAACCATATCAAAATATCTTATTAGTTTCATAGATTATGACAATTTATAAGTGAAAAAGAACCTTTTAAAATATCGACATGACACTGATGTTTAGTAACTCAATGAAATGATAAGTTTTGAAATAATTAAAAACAATAACACGAAAGTGATACGTATAAACAATAAACAATGATTAATTTACTAACAAATCCACACGAGAAATGCCTAAGATTTGCACAAAGCTACTTTTACATTCAACAAATTAATGACAAAGAGTAGAAATGAAAACGTTACGAGAATAGCTTGGTGAAAGAGAACAAAACAAAGGCTTTTAGTGCCTCAAAGAACAATACGAAGATGCGATATTACAAGCAAACTCGAAGCGCGGTGCCTATGTAATACTCTTGCATCGACTTCTAGCGGTAATTTTAATCCTCTTATGAACCAACTTTCAAAGAACGCGAGATGCACAATAAATTATATCAGAAAATTACTACAGACGTTTTGCAAACGATGTAGAATATATGTTAAAAATAACGTATTCCACGACCGTTCTGTTCATTCGGGAGACAGGCAGTCAACGTGTGAAAGCTTCTTTTCAAGTAAATAAAAATAGTAGAATATATTGAAAGCCCAACGGACAGCCAATAACTCCGCGCGGATTTGGTTTTGTGTACGTATGTAAATTCGAAGGCGCCTGACTTCTCCCAGGGTACTGTCGGACATCGATATACTTTTTGTGGGAACCCTGGCTATTGAAGGGCAAAATCGAATAGGGCTGTAATTGGTATTAGATTTGGGATGATTTATTTTCCAATTTCTAGTTGCCAATTTATTTTTTTAGGCTTCAGATTTATCAAAACCTTTTTTTGCTATTTTAGGTAAATTACTAAAAGTATTCAGAAAATGTTGATTGCTTTTCTGTGACATGGTTAGGGTTTCTTGTTAATACGAGTAGATGTTTTTTAATTATTATAAAAGTTGTTGTACAAAATTATTATAGTAGAATATGTAAAATACACAACAATCATAGATAGAATATTATTACAAAGTCATTCTAGTTCATCTATTCCATTACATGGATTGGTGTTTTTTGTTATAAAATACCTATGCTTTTCTGTGCTTCATAAAACGTAAGCATGGTAAGCCGTTAGTACTGGCTGTCATTATTAGATGACCATCTTCTTACTTTATATAGAAATGAGTCGTTCGCGATTGAACGAATCAAAAGGAACGGGTCATTAGCTCGTCACGACCCGTTCGTTCACTTCTACAAAAATGATTCGGTCGTTCGTTTCTGGCTTTTTTTTTACTTCGGCCGGCTTAGGTCGAATCGGTCTCACCTCACACTCACTGACAGACCCGCGCCTACGTTGCGACCTGCGAACGAACGGAGCGACACTGCGACACGATTCTGAATGTTCACATAAAAATGCAATATTAAGAGTCCATTTTTGCTTACTTATTTTTACTTAGATATAAACACTTTCTAGCGTTTGCTACTGTAAACTTTATGATCTGCGTAAAAGAAACTCTCACTTTAAATAAAATAATTGAAGATTAGTCTTTGTCATTAGTGACGTATAATTCTTTTCGCGCGCTATTTTGGCAGTTTTTGACAAAATGTAAATAGAGACATTATGGTTTTTTCATACACAAAACCGTTCTTTTAATGTCTCCGCGTTTGAAAAATGGTACCACAGTACCTATCTATTCGATCGCGATCGGAAGCCGTTAACGATTGTTTCGTGAGAAAACCAATCAATCAATTGAACGGGTCGAAAGACCCGGGTTGCCTACTGAATGGTTCAGTATTGATTGAAATCCTAAAGATTGAACGAACGACACATGTCTAATTTTATAATCTTATTATATAATCCTACATCTTATACATTTATTGCACATTAATCTAAGAATAATAATACAAAATGTAAAACTTTTTCTTTAAGCAGCTTGCAATATGTGCGAAACTATAACATCTATTAATATTATATCAATGATCTAGTCAGTCTTTACATTCTGACAGTAACAAGGGTTAGTGTAAATCAATTAAAACTAAAATAATTAAATATGGCTGTCAAGATGGCATTCCTCATTGTTTGTTTATGAATAGCTGATTTGGATTGTTGACTTTCAGGTACTACTATTACTACTACTACTTCTACCAGTACTATTTTTGTCTATTACAATCATGAAGCCGTCTCTCTCTCTCTCTCATCTCAGCGGATTCCCAGTTGCATATCAGCTGTAAAGCTGTGACGCCTGGGGTCCGCTTTCCGGCTTTTTCTTATCCACTTCGCAAGGTCTTGAGCAACCTTGGGTGTAAGACGATTGGCACGCATATCATGCTTGACGACGACAAGCCAGAATTTCTTGGGTCTACCTTGTCTGCCAATTTCGCTGATGTCCGAAGATTACCTACCAAGTTCTATGAACTCCGATCATAGATAGTTAAGTTACAGTTACAGTCGTTCATATACATACCTACTCACTTACATACAAACACTTGATTGTTCAAGTTAAGAACTTTGCTTACTTATGAGTATAATTACTTATTGAGGGATCAATTGAGACGAACGGATGACTACGTTCTTCCTGAAATAAATCTTTAAGAGGGACTAAGCTCGCGCCAAGCTCAAGCCAGACTTTTTTCTATTTAAGGTAATCATCGGTCCCATAATACGCCTTCTCACAAAGTACTTTCTGTGTATAAGCTTCAAATTTTTTCAAAAACATCACCCTCCTTTTAATAGGGCAAAACGCTGTCGTCACTCGTTCCTATTCCGAAATCAATACGCAATGATGGCCCAAATGTAAATAATTGTCAACTTAACATTCAGCCCGATAAAAATGCAAACCCCGGGCGCTTGGCATGATTGCATTGCGCCCCTCAGATCCGGGAAAAATAAAGACGGAGTGATAGGAAGATAAAATGTTGAAATACTTGACAAAGTGAAAGTTATGGATCGATATGACAGCATTGTTGTAAATGCCTATTCAGTGGAAATATATAGTATGAAAAAAAATTTTTAGAATTGATCAATGAAATATACAAAAAAAACCTAAACTTAAATTACTTATATATTATTTGGCTGTTATCTTAATTTCATTATGATTATATTATAATATTTAAGTGATCTCGAGGTCTGATGTCCTGTGCATATATATAGGTAAAAGTTATGTCTTTTACACGTTCTACATCACCTAACTTCTGATACCAGTGGATCTTTATAGAACATTTTTCATATCTATCTAAACAGATAGATTTTAATTATCAAGTAAACATAAGTAAAGCAAGCAAAGTTTTCCGAGACTACTTGGTTCGGTTATAGCATATCCTTTGTGCAACCTGCTTTTAGGTTTAAACAAGGTACAATTTCACATTCTATCATATACTCGCATAATTGAAACTTATTGTGAAATGCAAATAATAATTTTTATTCAACTTCATAACATGTTTAACGACCACCAACCGGCCTCCGCAGAGTGATGATTATGGGCAAATCCACGTTTAATTATGTCTAGTATAGGCTGTTAAAGATAAAAATATGAGCTTATTCCTACGTCAGTATATAAAAGTCGCCAACAACTGCACTCCGCCTCTTCTTTTTAACCCAGTCCGAGTTTACCCCACCTCCTCTCACGTAAGTAGATTCAGTCAGGGGATGCTTGAACAATGGATCTTTTAAGATTTGCGAGGCGGCTCTTGACCTTAACTTGGTGGTTTCTGTGAATCTTGAATGTTTGTAAGATTCAGAGTTTTAGACAAAGTCAGATTTGGAGAAGTTGTATTGTCATCATAATGTCGTATGGCATGTACTGCACAAATCCTAAACACTTAATGGTAGGGTTTTAGCCAGTCTGCAACTGGCAGAGTTAAAGTATGGATTTCGCTAAAACCTCCAGAGAATTGGTATAGCGGACATTCTCCGGCGCTATGTTGTAATGGTTGGTCAACACCCCACAGTCTCACTCTGGAAATATTCTGATCTCCCACTATTCTGGGCTTTCGGGTAATCCCACTTGTGGAGATGGTGGTTAGATCAGCCATAACCGGTTCTGACTAATACCGTATGCTGCGCGTCCATTCAGGTTTTTATTTGTATTGTAAATGGTAATTTTGGCCGTGTGGCTTTCGGCCTAGAATAGGACCACCATAGATAGGCAATCATGATCAGTGCGAGGTTAGGAGTGATTTGGATTGTTAGGAGCGGCGAACCGATGGTTTCATTGCCGTCAAATACTGCTAAGAAAAGGTTTTAGCGAATTTTATTAATATTGTTAAAAAAAATTGTTGAGAATCAGTCAACCATCTTAAAAATACTGATACTGATTAAAGATATGAATGCTTTATAAAGTATTAAATAATGATGTCTTCAAAAGATATTTAGGGCGGCAACCTGCCATTATGACGATCACGTTTTTACTTTTATGAAATATGACATTGCAGTAAAAGGGTTTTCATGAATAAAATTGTATTCAAAATGGAGGCTAACTAGACGTAGACGGGTATTGTGTATCTTTTACTAAATGCAATAATTTTTATATTGAATAGACGAAAATACATCATATTATTTGCATTTGCAAGATATTATGGGCTTTCCTTACGCCAATTGACTTATTTGTTAAATTTATTTTCTGTTTCAGTGATGTCCACATTCACAAATACACACACACGCAGACACATATATATATACACGAAAAACTAATCCAATAATAATTAAAGCACCAACTTATATCATAAGATGAATAAATGAAATTTATTTGATTTCATTTAATTTAATATTGCTTGTCCGCCTCGTCACAAAAAGGCAGATAATATAAGTAGATTATTTTTATTATTATTATTTTTTCTCTTTGTGATATTTTAATTATTATTATTTGGATTTCATTATATAATTTTTAAGTCTGATTTATTTTAATTTTAATTTAATTTATTTTTATTTGATGAACCTAATTAATATTTCTATGGACTAAGTTGTCTGACAATAAATGATTTTATTATTATTATTATATCTTTATTGTGTTTTATTTAACATATAAACAGAAATAAGTAGGCACTAATGTTCAAAACAGAAGTTCACCCATTTTGAGAAATTAAGTTCCTCAGTGTTACTCCGCAAGTCAGTATAAGAAGAGATATGAAAGGAAGCTATGAATTTGACAAAGTTTGACAACTGTCAAATAAATGTGTCGATCTATGGTAGCCCTACGTTTTACTCACACATGGATACTTGTCTACAAACATTATGTATCTTTAGTTGTGTTAATTTTGCTCAAAATGTACAGAGCTTTAAAGCTGTGTGTGTATGTATTTAAGAACTAATGTTCTTGTTCGTGGAGTATTTTCCATGACTCCCAATCTCCAGCCAAATGCTTGACCTCCCTATACGACACGACTTCTGCCTTTTCCTTTACTGCATCTATGAATATCCTTCTTGGCCTTCCTGTTCCTCTCTTTGCCTCTATCTTTCCTTCCACGATATTTTTGATGAAATCATCGTGTCGTATATGTCTATCTCTTCTTACATCGATGGTCTTCATTAACATTCTGTTGTTTGATACATCCCAGAACTTTTGTGTTAGTTTTTCTCCTTCCAACTTATCTTAAGCATGAACCATAACCTAATCATAAAAGTTTGTAAATTCTAAACCTTTACCTATAAATAAAACTAAATCGTTGTACTCCGAATATCCCAAATTCCAGGGTCTTAATTAAAAATGTCATATTGATCAGGGCCACGAAGGGCCTAAACTAGATCCGTTGATCTAGGATTAACCAGATTACAGGCTCAAAAGGCCCAAACTTATGATAATGTGGATCGTGGACCCTCTGAGAATGTTCCTGGCTTTAAATGTGCTCATGCAATGATGAGAATACAGAAGTGTAACTGACATTGCTGGTGCTGTTTGTTTTTAGTGTTTTTTTTTTCCGGGTATTGCTTGACGAATGCCGTTTAGATCTACTAACTTATAACAGCTGCTATCAACGGCTTTACTTTTCCAAAGAGCTATGCCGCTTGTGGTCACCAATTCAAGAGAAAACTACTCCATAAAGCCCCAAACTTATGATAATGTGTACCGTGGACCCTCTGATAATGTTCCTGGCTTTAAGCGTGCTCAAAAAATGATAAGAGTAGATAAGTGTAACAACATTGATTTTATTGTTTGTTTTTAGTGTTATATTTCGGGCATTGTTTGATGTCTACCATTTAAATGAGGAACTCGGTAGCCCGGCGGGAGTGTGCAGTACTAGCGCTTTCGCAAACAAAGTGAAACCTACACCTTAACCTGGGTGACCACAAGCGGCATAAAAATTTCAGCCAACTTTTACTTATAAATACATATATACATAAATATCACGCCTATTTCCCACAGGGGTAGGCAGAGACTATGGACCTCTACTTGCTACGATCCTGACAAACCACTTTCGCTTCATCTACACGCATCAATCTTTTCATACATGCCTTTCGGTTACGGATACTTTTTACCTCTCCTTTTTTCAGAACGTCTGCAATCTGGTCGCAGAATGTTCGCCGAGGCCAACCCTTTCCTACTGTTTCATATTTGCCTTATAAATATTTTTTGTTAATCTGTTTTCATACATCCTTTCTACATGCCCAAACCACCTTTTACTTGACCCATATTCATTGATTGACTATTATAATGACACTTCCATTTCATTTTTAATTTGCAATATGATACAGAATACGTAGGTAAGAAAGGAACGAAAGGTTTATGCAAAGCTTTCGTTGTTTTGATGGAAATGATACTTGTTTTGGCTATTTGGGAGACGAAACAATATTCTGCCCGAAGATTTGAATTTTGCGTGGCAAGCGTAGAAGGGATTGTTTTTGATCGAAAATAGTGCTATAAATTATTTTATCTTATTATGTTGCATATTTTGATGAACTGCGTGTTATTGAGGCTTATATAAGTATCTAAATCAATGATTACTGAAAACAATCGATACTATACAAAGAAACAATAAAATCATCGTTGCATTACAGCCAAAAAACGCAGCCAGTATTTTTACTACCTTATTTATTTATTATTTATTTATTTAATACTTTATTTACCAATAATAAATGGTACAAAAGGCGGACTAATGCTAATAGCATTCTCTACCAGTCAACCTTCGGGATAAATCTACCTTAGGGTTATATTTTCATTTAATTTTTTACTTCAGAATTTAAAATTGGAAATATTCTAGCATCTCTTTAATTGGCTTACTTACCTATTTATTTATAAGAATGAGACACTTTTTAGTAAGTTTATTTTATTATTGATGTACAAAACCTACTAGAATTTTAAAAAAAGTCATAGCTATGTCAAGCCGACAAGAGTTAAATGAAGAGTTATTTGTAGACAAAATGCTCACTGGCCTAGTTATTCAAATTTTTTGAAGAATGGAATTAACGAGCTGCTAAAAGTACCTACATACGGACATACAGAAATAAATATTCATAAACAAACAGTAATGAAAACGAATAAATCAATATATTTGATTTATTTGTCTTCAAACAAACCTTTAACCGAATACTGACGATCCTGCCTCATATGTACGTGATGAAAATAAAATAAAATGCTTACCAAGAAAATTCAATATTGCTGATGGCAATAAAAAACATTCGGAAAAACGTATTCCAAATTCATATTCCGAAGTTATAACTGTAATTCAAACACATTTGCCGTAGCGACTCCTAATTTTCTTCTTTGATTCCTTCGTCTACATTCACCCTTGACCCATCATTTGTTATTATTAGCTTCTCCCTTTACATCAAATTAAATGTCCTATCTCCATCGAGTTCTTGATCAAAAATAAACTTTATCAATTCCTTTCAAAGGTTTAGAATCCTATGTTTACAGTGATGCATCATACGCTTTTTCGATTTCCCTTGCGGTGTTACCAGCCTTATATAAATGCTAACAAAATGTCGGTTTCGCGTGATATCGTATACTTATCGTACTTTTACTATTTTGCATACATTACCTATTGGTATGCATATTCTTTGGGCTATGACTAACCAAGTTTACGTTGTTTTTTTTGCCAAAACAATCCTTAATAGTTGAACGTTCGTATTTACGCTAATTGTTAGCCTAGAAACGAAGGCTTGGCAAAGACAGAGAAAACAATGTAGCCAGTCATTAATTTTATTATTTGCGCCGTTTCTCTGCATTAGCGGGCTTTGTAATAAACATGATTTATTCTTTTATTTCCCTTTAACCTCGCTGCGGGATTTTAAAAGAGAAAAACGAATCGAAATAAAGCTTACAATTTTAAATGAGTTCAAAAAACTTAAAGACATTTTGAGACTCATTTTAAATGAAACCTCAAAAGTAGGTGGTCCTTAAATTATTTATGAATAGATAAAGCCCAACGAGAGTAATGAATTGAAATATTAGTCTCAAGCAAATGCAAATTAGACTAGAATTGAATTGTTAATAGTATTATTAATCGTGCTATGAATATTATGATTACAAATTCATAACACTTCACTTTATTGACTTCGTAATGAGAAGGACAATTAACATAGTACGAATTTTGTTTTTGATATTACTTTGACTCAACATTTCAAGATATTTAATTAAATAGAATACTAAACTTGAAATCAAAACTTTCAATCAAAATTTAAAATAATATCTGAGAAGTTTCCCAAACAACCTGTTTCTCAAAGACGCAGTAATTCAATATAATAGGTAATTAAGAATGTCCAAACAAAGTTAAAGTGGCAAGTTAAATTTTAAGCTCGGTGTTAATTATCTGAGGTTATTGGAAAAAGTTAGTCGAAGCAAAGGTGAAGCTGTGGAACCTAATTTGTTTTAAATTTTGATTGATTTGACTTTTGAGAGGGGTTTGAGTTTGCAGACTGCACTTTTGAATGCTTACCCATTTAAAATGGTAAACGAGAAAGTTCGGTTCCTTTTCAGTCTTGTTAAATATATTTAAACGAACGTTTTACACTTCAATGAATAGAAATCAATAGGTAGCTTAAAATTTTAAGTGAAGAGTCCCACAATGGTCCGTTCTTTGCCCACTTTGAATGAACGGACTTAATTACATGACTGTGATCTGTGATCAAACTAAGTACTCTGAAATTACTACCTCCGTCGAGTGAATTGTGTCTATTTCAAAAACTTCCCAGTCGTTTGTGTGAAACTTGGCCATACTTGGTAAGTAATATGCATAATCGTAAGACAGCGGATTTGCTCCTTCCTTATGGGGTTAATTTAGTAGAATTGGCGATATTTTTTAAAAAACCACAACATTTAAATGTTTCTTTTCTTTTTTAAAGTTTAATTTTAATTAAAATTCTACTATTGGAAATAGTTTACTTGAAATAATGATATTCAAATTCAACTATGCTTTTATAAAATCAACGAAATAGTAAACACTCAATACTAAACGTCAGTGACGTGCAAAATATTATTGACGGGTAGGGCACTACTCTTACTTAATTACGAGAACGGCTGCATATCAAGCAAAATGCGTTTTTCGCTTAGATCCGATATTATATTAAGGTGGCACAGGGTAGACAAATTCTATGTGTCTGTATGAAATGCACACTACTGCTAAACATGTATTACAAAAACGCGTGGTATGTATGAGGTATGGTACTTAATTAAATTTAGAAAAAATAAAGTTGTGTCATGTGATTTCTCTTTTCTTGCCTTAACAATAGCTTGTGGCTTGTACCATTGTACGAAATTCCCAAATTTACATACAAGATTTACTTAGCCCACGCTGATAGGCGAGTTAAAGTTTGTATCACGATATTACAGACTATTTGAGTTGGGATTAGCAAACTTGCTATTATGGATGAGCCTAACGGAGGCCTCGATTTGATATTGGGGCCAAAAAGTGATTTCATTTAGAACGGCTTAGCTTGCATCGAACAAGGTATGCATATTGGAAGTTTTAGTAGACGATTCATTTTTCGATGACTGTGTTCTTATGAGGTTATAAGAGATTAAAATATTGATGATAAAAAGGGAATGAAAATATTATTGGCTCATAATATTTCACATGTTTATTGATCTTTGCATGCAATTGATTAAGATTAGTCGAAAGATAGGTAAAAGAAACCGGCGTATTTTTGAAACCCACTTTTAAATTTTGCAGGAATAAAATTGCAGTACCCATCTAAAAGTTATCACACTATAGATCACACTAATATTATAAAGGCGAAAGTTTGTGAGTGTGTTTGTGTGTTACTTCTAAATGTGCAAACGGCTAGACCAATTTTGATAAAATTTGGTATGCAGGAAGCTGACATCCTGGATTACACATAGGCTACTTTTTCCGCGTGTAACACCACGGGGCGTAGCTACTTATTAATCACATAAATATTATAAAAGGCGAAAGTTTGTATGTGTATGTGTATGTGTGGTATGTTTGTTACTTCTTCACGCGCAAACGGCTGGACCAATTTTGATAAAATTTGGTATGCAGGTAGCTGACACCCTGAATTATCACATAGGCTACTTTTAACGCCGCGGGGCGCAGCTAGTTAGTACATAAAACCAAATGTCCCTTCCTACAAGTTTTTATCATTACTTATATAGCCCATGTTCAATCATAGTTTTTTCCTTACGTTGAAATTGATTTCACGTGAAAGTTGTTTTCAAACATGAATGTAATAAGTATTACTTTCGTTTCTGTAATCAAACCACTCTGTGATAAGTTGCAAAAAGGACAACGATTGGCACCAAAGAGAAACAATGTACTTTGTTCCAAATAAAGCTATTTGTTTAGCTCGAAAGCTGCAGAGAAAGCTCTTCTAATTCAATAATCCTTGTAAAGCAAGGGTTCATTGTGCTTTCAATGATATAAAGCTCTTCCATTTCAAATTGATGCACCTTGTTAACTTTCAAAGATTCTAAATAAAATATCCTTGTATTTGTTTTCTTTCTTTAAATCCTTTCATCATCATCATCCCAGCCCTTCTCCCGCCCACTGCTGAGCATAGGTCTCTCTTCGTCGACGCCACACATCTCGATCCTGTGTTGCTCTCATCCAGGGGTAAAAACTCCTTTTATCTTTAAAATTCCAGCTTCAAATCCCAAGTTAAATCTTATTTTCTATCTTTATGAAAGGTAAATAAATATTCTTCCCTTGTTTCCATTTCTCTTCATCTCGTACTGTTAATATTTTTTTTTCAGTGTAAGTTGCATGTATTTATGTAAGATGTATATGTATGTTTATTGTAATTATTGTATATAAGTATGGTTATATTGACCACCCCGCACTACCTACTTTCCCATTACTATTTACTTTATTTCTATGTTGCCTGGAAGAAATTGCTTAGCGATAAGGCCGCCTTTTGCGCATTTCCTAAATTTTAAGATAATTATGTCCTGTATTTATTTGTTATGTGCAATAAAGGGTATTGTATTGTATTCTTTACGAGTAGACAGAAGATTGGTTCAGAAAATCCAAAACAACAGCAAAATTGCTGCTAGTCGCATGGCCTATTGAAATCATTCTTAGAGATTTTTTGCTTTATTTCCGCCATTAGTTTTAACAATCAACGCAAATTGAGAATCCGCTATTAAACAGTAGTAGTACACTGTAATAAATCCATACCTGTAATATATCAATATTTTTTTTTTATTTTTTTTATAAATTCGGATGACAAACAGCTACGCTTACAATATAGGTTAGAAAGTAGTAATCAAAAAGCCAATAATAGGTCTTCACAAATAGAAACACAATACAATTATTATGAGATTACGGGAATGCCAAAAACGCCAAGTATATAGTTATATAAAACAGATTTATACGTACAATCAGTTGAGATTAATAAATATATGCGAGAAAAGATAAATTATATAATTTATTTATGTTTAGGTACTTTATTATGTAATAGAGTACCTAAACACAAAGTACTGAGCGAAAGTAATTTAACCACCGTTAAAGAAAGAGTCGTAAAGTAGACGTTTTTCTTTGGCCGGAGAAATGTCGAATATATCAATGTCTAAATTTTAAGAGAAATTATTAAGAGAATTACCTGTTAAATTATTCTTCCTATCACCCCTATTGCAACCGCTTAAAATTTTGTTACAACCCAAAGTTAACTGTCAAAAATAATTCTTTAAGCATTAACTCCGCTTATTGTGATAAACAAATTATATCTAATTAGTACTGCCAAAAGTTAGTTGTATCGGAAACTAAGAAAATCCTACAAAAATGTGACGAAACATGACATCGTGCCGTTTTGTCTGCACGCGTAGGTTTCTCTCAGAAACTTGCAGCGCTTGAAGCGAGACACTCAAGGTGTGAATGCTATTTACATAAATTTCACATTTAAATTACGGATACCCCGCGCTTTCGCTGCGCAGGATAGACTATATATTTCTATAATATATCAATAGCTTCTTTATGGAAATTATGGTAAGAAAATAGGCGGTAAAAATGTTGTTGAAGATATTTCACTTGCTTTATGATTATAATCATTTCATCATCATCATTTCAGCCGCATAACGTCCACTGCTGGACATAGGCCTCTCCCAAGGATTTCCCAAATGACCGATCAAGAGCGGCCTGCATCCAGCGCTTTCCAGTGACCTTAGTCAGGTCGTCTGACCACCTTGTGGTTTTGTCCTACGCTTCGCTTGCCAGTACGCGGTCGCCATTCGAGAACCTTTTTGCCCCATCGGCCATCGGACCTTTACGCTATGTGTCCCGCCCACTGCCACTTCTGCAGACAAGTGCACAGGGCTGCAAGACCAACGGCTAATTTTAGCGTGATGGTAGACGAGACGGTGGAAAAAGGATTTAAAATAGTGAAGGGTTGCTATTCACATTTTCGTCCATTCGATTGGCTTAAGCGATCAGCATTTCAAGTTTTTTTATTTTCTTACAGACCAGCAAGGCCGATTTATTGTATATGTACAGCCTTTTTATATGCAGGTGATTTCATAACAGTCCGAAACATGATGACACTATAAAGAAAAACGTGAAAGCATGTGGTGTGCACACACTTATAGCAGCCGTAAATCCCGTTTCACTTGCATTGCGTTTCAAAATAAAGAGGGTAGAGAAGTTAGGATTAAGGTTCACACACCTTGTCAGAATTCAGGGTCATGGCGTTTAAAACTTTTCTATTTGCAGCACTGAAGATGACACGTTTGTTTTCAAACAATTAGTTGTCATTATTGTCAACAATTACCCTCATATATAAAAATTAACAGCCGTTTGCTAAACCTATTTTAGTTAAAACACGTTTTGTCCCTTTTCCTCATTGCAATATTTGACATTGAAAGAATGAGACCAAACATATTTTAACTAAAATAAGTTTAGCAAACGTTTGTAATTCTTTATGAATAAGGGGGTTAGTCTTTGCAAAAAGAATCGACTCCTACTCTTACATAGGGCTTGTTCACAAAACTGCGATGCGAAGTCGCTTCGTAAAACTCTACAAATTCGCACGACGCATCGCAAGAACTTGCAAATTGATTCTCACGATCTTTCCCAAACCGAGGAAGGGAGACGCCTTGCCGCACGAAATTGCATCGCAGCAATTTGCGTCACAGTTTCCTGCGTTGCAAAGTCGCATCGCGCCGATTCGCAGTTTTGTGTATAGGCCCATAAACCGTCTGTATTTTTTTTTAAATAGAATGTTCAATTATTTTCCGTTATAATAAATTAATTAATGTGACCTAAAAAACGTTTTATCATACCTTATAATTTTTGTTGCGCACTCATTTGTAGAGGAATAAAAAATTTGGCTGATAGTTCAAAAGTCATGAAAAGGTTAACGAATAAGTTAGTAGGCCTCGTCATATTGCGGATAAAATAACATGTGATCGCCGACCGAAAGTCAAAGACAAAAGTCAAAAATCGTTTATTAATCTCTGGATATTTCTATCACTTAATAAATCTCAATTTTTTCTTTCGATTTAATAATAGGTAGTTGTTGACGTCAGATGATTTACTTACAGCTAAGCTTATTGCCGCAAACGCAAGTAAGCAGAAAAAGCGGCAACAAACTATACTGCAGCATTTTCTCCAAAAACGTCAACTTACAATTGCACCTTACGCCCATAACACAGATAAAAAAAATCGGTATCGCCCTCAATTCAGGCCCACTAATTTAGTTGTTGACCTTTATATGACTCAAACTTACAGTAAGTATCCTGTTTTAGATTCAGATATTCATAAATTACAAATAATATTTCCAGTTTAGCGCTATCCATATAAAATTATAATAATTGGCCAAATGCGTGTCGGGCCACGCGCAGTGTAGAGTTCCGTAGTTACGAATGCCAACTTTGAGTTCATGCCACTAAAAACGTCTAAAAACTAATTTTCTATTGAATTTATATGAAATTTTCCTTTGGCGAGTACATTTTATAAGTTGAATGCTTATAACTTTTTAATCTCATAGTTTTCTTTAAATTTCGTTATATTAACTAAAGCTGTGAATTTTTTCACGTGTATAACCGTTTAGCACATAGAGGGGGGGGGGGGGGACACTTGACTCTTAACAAAAATTTTCACTTTAAAACCAAATAATTCAGAAACGGATCCCTAAATCGAAAAACGGTGTTCACAAGCTCATAACATTTTTGAAAGTCCTATTCAACAATATACATGATTGGTTAGTCGACCAAATAAAATTGACTTTTGACTTTAATTGTATGGGAGCTACGCTAAAAAAAAATTTCTAGTACTTATAGTCGCTGAATACGCGGATGGACAGATAGACAGACAGACAGACATGGCGAAACTATAAGGGTTCCTTGTTTACTACGGAACCCTAAAAAGTATCCAATACCACTTACTTGTACTAGCTCACTTCTACACACTCTTTATTTTCACATGCATTCTCCGAAGTCCATTAGGCGAGTATACAGTACCTGGAATAAACAGAATAAAAAAATGAGTTTCGTCAACACTTTGTCCAAATGTTTGCGCGCTTGACAAAACATTTGATCTCATCTGCGATGAAATGCTGCTTGTACAATAATTGTCGTGTTTGGCTGTTTGTTGGGACACTGACCCGACAAGAAAACTAGGTTGACAGATTCTTATAATAGAAGATTATACATTGTTAGTTTACTTTGTGGTAGAGCCACGCTACCGGCAAAACTCTGTTTTGCTAGTAGCATGAATAGGCCGGCTCGTCCGGAAAAGTACCACACTCTCACAGAAAATCGACGTCTGAGTAGTAGCGTCACCGCTTCTATGCTTCGTTCGATGAGTGAGAGAGCCGACCCCCCCCCCCCCCTCCCTATACTGGGGAGGGCAAAATCCTGAAAGACCGGCAACGCGTCTGTTACACCCCTGGTGTTTTCCATGGGCAGCGGTGATCACTTACCATCAGGTGAACCGCTTGTTCGTTTGCCGCCCTATAACATAAAAAAAATATTGAAGCCAGTACAGCAATATTTCATTATCATTCATCAAATCATTTATATACTTGATAAATGAATGATCTGAGGCTTTTATATTACTGCCAGTTTTAAGGCCACTTGCGGTTCGAGAAAAGTACATTTTATTGTTAATTTAAATGTCAAACTCATTGGAGGTTCCTTTTGTGAAATTATATGTCTAGGGAGAGGTTCAGTTGATACACTTTTATTGAAAAGTATACATTGAAATAGCAAGTTAGTTATTGAAAATAAAAGCAGATGAAAATTTTGATATCTTTGATTTAAGTAAAATTTTTTGAATAGTTCTCGATTTCAGCTTAAAATTTTATTTGCCTTACTTTAATGAAATATATAGCTTTTTTTTTATAAACTTCTAGACATGAAGACCTCTATGGCCTAGTGATCATCATGCCAGGCTGTTACCTGGAGGTCCTGGTTTCGAGCCCCTGTTAGGTCAAGATGGAAAATGATCTCTTTAAGATTGATCGGGGTCTTGGATGTTTATGTATTATATTTGTTATAAAATATAGTATCGTTGAGTTAGTTTCCCATAACACAAGTCTTGAACTTACTTTGGGGCTAGCTCAATCTGTGTTATTTGTCCGCATATATTTATTTTATTCATTATTCATAAAAAAACTTTCAAAGCATCACGAAACTCTTAATTATACCCTTTAGGAATGTCATTCTAAGAAAAAACTTAAAAGGCCGACACGTGACAAAATCGGAACCATAATAACCAAACCCATTATCATTATATTCATGGGCCTTTAATCCAAAAAGAAATCTACCAGAATCCCGATCAGGGGTCTTTTGAACAACTTCAAAGTTAAATAACCCCCGCGATCAATATCAAAAACCCCCAAAAACCATCTCTAATTCGGTGACAATAAAAATCATTTTTAAACGTCGCCCGCTAGGATCTAAGAAACAAATGCTTAGCCATGCAATTTAGACTGTATTTCCGGCAACATGAGTTACATTTTAAGTTAACAAATATTTAAATTTATTCACGTATGCATGCAAACAATAAGAGACTTTAAAATAAAGGCACAAAGTGCAAAATGGGTTGATTGTTGTAGATTTGAGTCAGGGGTACTCAAGCTAGCTGCGATTTTTCACCGCGGGTCGTGAATGACGTCTGTATATTTTACTAGTTAAGTGACAGATGGGTAAGGGCTGCAACTATTTATTGTGCCATTATAGCGTGGTTGCCAAATGCCGTTCTCTGGGGTTGACAGTTGAAAATTGCTCTCAAAATCTCGCATTGTTAGATACAATTGGTAAGTTTCAGAGTTTCGTCCGTGTGCAAATTACTGAGAGTAATAGATGTGACTGAGTAATGTGCTCTAGCAATGAAAATGGTACTCACCGAGTCACAGTCAACTGAACTTGAAATTTGTAAATTAGGTCATTTAAAGTAACTTCTTATGGGTTATGCACTTGTAGAATTGTAAAACTTTGTAAATCAAGATTGTGAATCCTCTCTTCAAAATCTAGAGTAAAATGAAAATGTTCTTACTAAAAGATATTACAGATTAGATATACCACGATCTTCACAGAAACCAATGTTTTTTAATGAAGTGAGATGGTTTGTTTCACTCTGCACAAAATTACTGACAATCGATCATGTTTAAAATTAAACACTACTGGTATTGTAGGTCATAACGTTATGACAATACCATCTACTATCAGACAGGTTTTAGGCTGAGACTTCAAGGATATTTCTTTATTCACACATCGAAGGAGATAGAGATAGTAATATAGTATACATATATTGGTCATCAAAACATATCACATCTTCGCTCATCTTTAATTGAGGTTTTAGCTTTGCCATTTTTGACTAATTTATTGTTAATAATACTGAGTCAAAGCATTGCCAGTCGTAATCGCGCTAATTATATTCAGAGGTTATGGTAATTTTGAGTAGAAAAGTGCGGTATTTACACCAATATATACTTTCATAACCTCTATAGTTTGTGCGTTTGTTGCGAATCGGATAATAAAGGACGGCAATTTATTTTTATTGTCTCTGGATATAAAATTGAATATATTTATGATAGAAACATGGAAAGTGGGGCTTTTGAGATTCGGAATGTATGAAAATTGCTGCCATTCCGATTGTTTTAAGTAAATGATGTCATCTTTTTTCTTTATATTTGCATCTTCGGTTCTGTTTCATGAAATATTTTTTTTTACCAAGAGCCTACCTTACTTTATACAAACGCAGTTCTATTTTAATTTTACCAGCAAATGAAGTCCATAAAGCATCCTTAAACGCTGTTCTGAGAAAAAAAAACTTAATATGTACTAACTGTTTCTCTTCCCGCCCAGATCGTAGAAGCCGATCGAAGGAAGAGGCGAAAATACGATCAATATAATAGACTGATATTATTACCGTAATTTGCATACCAGAAAAAAAGTTATCCTGAAAAGTTAAAAAATAAACTTTTCCGTCATTGAGTTAGTATCCCATACAAGTTCAACTTAATTTATGGCTAGCTCAATTAGTGTGATCTATCCTTATATTATTCATTTACTATACAAGTACCTACTTGAATTCAGTTAAATTTATAAATATCAATGACATTATTACTTTATAAGCTATCAAAAATTCCACAATAATTACTGCAAGTGCCTGTCATATCTCATGACCATCAATTACATGGATCGTGTAATACAGTTTGGACATGCTAATGATATGGTTATCAATTTTAAATCAGTTAATAAATGTCACCATGAGGGCATCGTGGAATCAATTTCGAAACTTTCGAAAGTTATTTAGGTCAAGGGGTGTTAATTATTAATAATTATGAAGTTAATTACGCTGAAGATATGATAAACAGTTATTTTGTAATGTAAATCAGGCAGGACTTTATTGAAGGAGTAAACGAAGGGAATTATGAATTATGCTACATCTGACAGCACGGAACAGCACTTTTCTATGCTGCTAGCCTTTGTCTTGTCTTGTCGCTCAGAACCGTCATTTGCTAGAGAAGAACGCCTCAGCACTGGCTATGCTGAAGCGTGCCGTCCGTCGCTCTCTTTCGCAAAGCATACATATTACTATGTTTGTATATTAGAAGTTAACACTAATCTTAGACCGTGATATAAATTTGAAAGTTGGAACATATGCCTAATTGGTCACTAATTATCTTAAGTTTGAAATATTGCTATTAAATTATAATGATAGGTAAAATGTTAAGTTTATAATTTTATTCATTTTAAAGAATCAGCTAACATTGTATAAAACACACATTTATGTTGCGGCCTGTGTATCGAAGTATTGCTTAGATAAAAATTTAAAATTTGGAGTGACTTTCAACGACAGGCTCAAGCAAGTGCAGTTGTAAGTTCTTACATAAAGATATTTCAACTATCTTAATCAATGATATAAAGACGTCTGTGGTCTAGTGATCATTATGCCACGCTGTCACACCGGAGCTCCCGGGTTTTATCTTGAATGTTTATTTATATGTGTATTTGTTATAAAATATAGAATAGTTGAGTTAGTATCCCATAATACAAGTCTCGAACTTACTTTGGGGCTAGCTCAATCTGTGATATTTGCCTGTATACACTTACTTTTTTATAATATTGTGACATTATAAAACAAAATACCTAAGCCACCGTTGGAACCATAGACTAAATCTTTGGTTGGAACACTCAACTCACTAATAAATAAAGCCAAAGTAACAAAAGCAAGCGAACAAATTGCTTTTTATCGCAACGCCACTCCAACAAAGCAACAAATTCTCCTCCATACACTCAAGTAAATGCAAATACTCCAGAAAGAATCGTATTCTAAGAAATCAGGGAAAGAGATTGCTTCTAGAATCAATTTGCCAGGTTAAACAAACAATACTCACGCAAAAATCTACTTTAAGTCAAAAGATATAAGAAAAATAACGAGCGCAGAGTTATCATGGGTCGTACTATCATTTCCATGCCAGTGATTCGTAACGTCATTACCGTGACTGTAATATTGACAGTCATAAATTTGACAGTTTGACATTTGGAGATACCATTGTCCTTGGTGCTAATGGTCGCGCAATTGTTTCTGAGCCATTTAGTAAACCTGAGAGGTAATGGAATGTGAATGAACTATATTTCACACATTTCGTTGTCCTGTCTTCCCGTAAGGTACACCGGATCAGTGAGATTTCTCTGGAGTGTTGGTCTTTACTTATTCGTGTGAAAGTATTTTGTATCATCATTCATTGGTACATAGCTTCACAAACATTCCCTATAACTTAAGAAGCTGCTTCTAGCAAAAAAAGGTCGAAGAAAAAATCGTCATTTTCATACAAATTGCCGGGCCGGCTAAACAATTTTGTATGAAAATGTCGAGTTTCAAGCATTGGTCCCATAGGAAAAGTTGTTCATATTGACGGTCTGAGTAGCTCCTACAAGGATCGGACAGGTTTTTTGTTACATATAGTATATAAACTTTTGTATGCCGGAATATTAGACACAATAGTTATTGTATTCTCGAGATCTACGCAACGGCATACGAAAGGTAAAACTAAATTGTTTGTTTGTAATAACTTTATTGTACAAAAAAAAAATTACAAAGACAACATGCCAAAGAGCAAATATACAAAGGCGGACTTATCCCATGTAGGGATCTCTTCCAGTCAACCTGCGATAGATTGAAAGGATATTTTCTCAATTAAAAGGCAGAAGCAAGTACGTACAAATTTAACTATAACATCATACTTACATCGCTACGCACATACATACATACATACATACATATTTATTAAAATGATGTCTTAAAGAATCGAAATTTTCGAAATACCTATTCAGGCATTAAAATAATAATTTAAACAGGTCCGCGAAACCGAGGTAGGGTGGAAGGGTCGGTCCAACAAAAGATCAATTTATTTACAGCGATGGCATTCCATTCCTGGCGAAATTTAATCAAGAGTTTGGATGGCTCTATTCATGCGAAATCAAAACTACGGGTTGAATTAGCGGTGGTGATTAATGGGTATGACCGCAAACTGGGGCGCCTAGTTAAAGTGGGCTTTAGTCATGAAAGTTCCTTATTAGAGGAATACACCATTTTTCATACCCATACCTTTAAAGTTCCTTATTTAAGGTATGGGTATGACAAATTGTGTATTCCTCTAAAGCAGTCTTTCCCAAAGTGGGCGATAACGCCCCCTTGTGGGCGCTGGAGGCTTTAAGGGTAACGGGCCCAGAATAAAGTTGGGGGGCGCTGATGTGATTTAAGCAATGAGTGATTTATAACTTCAGCTATTTCATATTTTAAATTTCACTGAAATTAAAATCCTCTTACTACACAACATCCATTTATTAGTTCATATTTATATCCTTTTTTATTGTTCAAATATAAACTAAAGATGTAATTAATATTTATTATTTTAATGCGTTCACAACGCTATTTATATCGTTAAAGGAATTAATAATAATAATATAATAAATAATAAATCGTTTATTTCGGACAACAAGATCCATAAAAAGGGTTAGTAACAACTGATCTTAAAATACTAGGATGTTAGTAACAATAAAATAAAATAAAAACAGCTGACGGACATGCACGTACATACATACTACTCAGCGATGCTAGCTGGACGACCTACTTAACTGCATGCAGTTGTATCCATCGAGCGAGCATCGGTGAGTCCCAGCGGTCTGCCAGCGCGCGCAGGATAGTGTTGGGGCTGTCGCGCATGCGCCTGAGATGAGAAGCGCAACGCTTGCGCATGATAGCAGCGAACCCATCTACGGAAGCCTTAGCAAACATGCCAGAGGCACTGCAGTGACGCGGCAGCCCCATCAACACCCGGAACGCGTTATTATATTGTACGCGAAGATCGCTGTATGTTCTCTGCGTATAGTTGACCCACAGACTGCAGGTATAAAACGACTGACAATAGGCTTTGAAAAGCGTAATCTTAGCTTCTTCAGTACACCTGGCAAATCTGCGAGCCAACATATTACAGCGAACAGACAGCGACCTCCGCTCCCGCTCGATATCCTGATTGTCACTCAGGTCTTCTGTGACTTAACTTCTGTGATTTAACACTGAAAAAATTTCATGTTTTAAAGTTTCGCAGGTGAGGTCCCCACTTCCGATACTCTTTATTATTGTAAAATTGTATTATTATTGCTATTTTTTTATTTAAAATAAACAATGTTGATTATTGTTATTTTTTTTATAAAAAATACTCTAATGTATGTATTATTATTGCTCTCTCTTGTAAAAAAGTCTAGTTTAGAATATAGGTTGAATTAAACTACAGGCAAGACAAATATGTGATTCAGGTTTTTATGGTGAAAAAAATGGGGGGCGCTACAAAATAACTGATTTTTTAAAGTGGGCGTTTGACAAAATAAGTTTGGGAACCTCTGCTCTAAAGTAACCTAACCTTTTATATACTATATTAATCATACAGGTACAGGTACATTAGCACGTTTTGATCCCTGACGTGGTAGACAGAGCCTAGGGCCAGTGGATTTACTTCTTTCTGCTTTTCGTTTCACGTTTTTATTTTTATTAAGAAAAAGGGTAATATTGTTCCGTCACTTTTTTCATACAACGCACAGGGCTCAAGACCCAAATGCCACTTTCCAAACAAACAAAGATTTTTCGCTAAAGCCATAAAACGAGAATAGTAAATTTTTATTATAAAAATTCAATTTCTATGTAAAATCTCAATCTACAAACCACGCAAATATTCAAAGACCAGAGACAAAAGGAACTAACGTTTTAATCTATACCGACTGCCAGCTTAACGTACAATTGTCAAAGAAAAATGGCTTTTAATCCATTGTCTTACGAGTGTTAGTGAGTGCAGAAGTAAAGTGGTTTATATCAGTATTCAGGAATGGTCGGATATGTCTGATTGGTGGAAGGAGGGGGGATAGAGACAAAGATTTGGCCTTTATCGTGACGCCTGGATGGATAAGTTTAAATTTAATTTTGACGCTTAATATCTCATTTCTGACTGTAGTTATATATTAAGGCACTTTTACGTATTGTTGATTTTAAGAGGTAATTTGAGTTAGGTACTTAAATCTTAAGCGAGAAGTATTTGACAAGACAAGTGAATATAGCTGAAAGTTGTTCGGTACGTTACGATATTTTAGTTCAGAGACAGTAAGTGCACCAGCAAATAAGGCGTTTATTCTCTTCTTGTAACTTAACAGCTTGCTTTTGTTAAGTGGAGATGCCTCCATTCTCTCTGCCATGGTGTTCTGGTAGCACCTTACTTCAAACTTTTCTTTAATTTGTTGGAAAACATCATCCTCGGTCTTCCTCTTCCTTGTCTATTTTCCATCTTTCTTCTTACTATTATTCTGAAGGAATCGTCTATTTTTCGTCATGGGTCATTCATGGACCGCTTTTCAAAATGCCGAACCGTCAGATTTGTTGACCAACCAGTGCGTAAATGACATGAACGCGCGTCAGAGAGAGCTCATTTTCAGGCTTGATAAACTAAACCTTTTCATAAGGTCAAAGGTGCCTAAACTATAAAAGGCCTTTAAAAGGCCTTTAACCGACAACAAAACCCTGAAGAAAGTTAGATAAATCAAAAAGGTACGTGACTACTTTAAAACAGTCGCCTAGTCCAGCCGTGGGTGGTTTATTAAATTATGCCGTTTTATACAATTTGGACCCTTGTCACTCGGAAACTACAAGGGTTTGTAGAACACTTTTACTTAGGCGTATACTTAGTGTTTATTTTTAGACTTTTAGCCTTGCCTTTGTGAAAAACAAGGTAATTTTCCTTTCTTTGGTTTAATATTCCTTTTTGGTTTCTGGTATTCATTATTATGCTTGGCGGATGATGTCGTCATATTTGTGGAAAGCGTGGAGAACCTCGAGGTTATGCTGAGGAATCTATGCACAACTTCAGCGACAGTTGGTCTTCGTATGAATATCACAAAGACCAAGTTTTTGTGCGAGGATCCATTAGTAAGCCACATTAATATAAAGGGCAAGAAAATAGAAATTTGAAAGAATACGTCTATCTGGGCCAACTATTGTCTCTTAATAAGGACGGACAGGAAAACGAAATCTACTGACCCAGCCTAATGGCTGGGTTGGGCAGTGTTCAGTAACCTATCCGAGATCTTCAGAATCAAAATCCCCATTAAACGGCGAGACTTTAATATGTGTGTCTTACCCGTGATGACGTTAGGCGCAGAGACATGGACCCCTATCAAACCGATGGTTCACGACCTCCAGGCTTATGTTCAAACTTAAAAATTGCATTAGCTGCATCTAAACGCCTATTAAATTTCATAAATCTGTGATTAAAATTATTCAAGTTATCATCGAACAAACAAACATACATTCTTACATCTGTCTTTTCGTATGTTTTTCTGTGCTATGAAAAGGTTACAAACAAACATACTTTCAGACATATAATAGCCGGAAAGTTCAAGGGAACTTCGCTCGCTTTGCTGGCTGGTTCAATCAGTATTGTCATCACATTCAATACACACAAACCATTCCCTTTATTGCCACAATAGGTACTATAGCTAGCTCCATCGAACATCCCCTATGTCTCTCCTGGGAAGCTCACAGATTAATTTGGACAGAAGGATAATTTAATTTCGAGAGTGACGACTTGAGTGGTATTTTGAGATCAATAGTTCCTACTTGCTCCACAGACCTCACACAGAGCTGTGTTAAGTTCACCAATTTTATTTCAAAGAAAATTGCCTAGTGAGTGTAGTAATGCAAACTTGTAGTATAATTATTTTACGACCTTTATTTTTAGAGGCTTGAGTGGTATTTTATGATCAATAATTCCCTCTTGCTCTAAAGTCCTCACATGGTATTGGGTTAATAAATTTTTCTTCAAAAACCAAGATTGTCTGATGTAATAATCATCATACCAACTAAGTATGGCAATAATCAAAAATACTTTTAAAATCTAGTAGGTACAAAGGCGGGCTTATCACTAAAGCGATTTCTTCCATTAACCTTTGGGTAGAGAAAACTATAAAAGGTGTGGGGGAGTTGGCGCAATTAGAGTATTACAGTGTAGAAGAATATAAATATACCAATAAATAATAGGAATACATACTATAACAAATAAATGAACAATAAAGTAATATAAATACATAAACTATAAAATTTGTACAAACATTAAGAAAAGTAAATGAAAGTAGCCAGTGAAAAGAAAAGAAGTAAAGAAATATTAGTGAGAGGAAAGGTAATGGGACGTCACTAAATGTTTGAATTTTTTCAGTGATTTCACTTTACGAATATCCAATGGCAAAGCATTCCAAAGTTTTACTGCCTAAACTGAGAAAGAATTAGAATAGAAATGAGTACTATGAACAGGAATTGAGAGTTTAAAGGAGACTGTGCTACGCACACTTCGATTAGTGTTCTCACGAAAGAAGGTAAAGCGTTCTGTAAGGTATATCGGAGAAGAAGGAACGAACAGGACTGAATAAAGAAGGGAAAGGATATGTAAGTTACGACGTTGTCTAATTGGGAGCCACTTGAGTTGTGCACGAAAACTAGAAATGTGATCATATTTTGATGAGTGTTGTAATGCAAATTTGAAGTATATATTTCTAAGGCCTTTATTTTTAGAGATTTAAGTGATGTTTTGGAATCAATAGTTCCCACTTGCTCCAAAGTTTTCACACAGTATTCGGTTAAGTTAACCGATTTTATTTCAAAGAAAATTGTCTAGTAAGAGTATTAATGCAACTTTGAAGTATATTATTTTTAGACTTTTATTTTTAGAAACTGGAGTGATATTTCGAGATCAATAAATTCTCACCTGCTTTGGGTTAATCACTTTTGTTCCAAAGACAAGATTTTCTGATGACTGTAGTAATGCAACTATGAAGTATAATTGTTCTACGGCCTTTATACAGGGTTATTGGTAACTAACTCATAACCTCTTAACATCGAAATCAGACTCCCCAGCACATTATAGATCTGCAAGAAAAAAGGAGAAAATTGCACAAAAAAAATTGGCCTCCCATTCAAATTCACTGATCACCTGGTCGAGTTTCTATGAAGAGTCCATTTTTTTTATTTTTTTCTTGCAGATCTATATTATGTTAGGATTCTGATTACGATGTTAAGAGGTTTTGCGTTAGTTACCAGTAACCCTGTATATAAGAGACTTGAGTAAAATACCTTTTAATTAATATTTCTAATTTGCTCCACAGTCTCACACAGTATTGATTTAATAAATTTTGTTTCAAAGACAATTGTCTGGTGGGTGTAGTAATGCAACTATGTAGTAAAAATATTTTTATTTAGGAAAGTACCGCCATTTATGTTGTTTTTAGAGTAACCACTTGATTGTTATTTCGGTTCAATGTTCCCACTTATCCACACAGTATTGGGGTTATCAATATATAGTATTGTTTCAAAGATGACATTGTTGTTTGGAGTGTAGTAGTCGTTATGTTTTATATATTTGAACTTTTTGAATGACAACTACATACTGGGAAATTTTGGAATCAATAGTTATCACTTTGTATGTCCAAAGAATTGAGTTTATTTTAAGGTATCGTCACAAATCTAAAGTTCGTCTGGTGAGTGGTATAATGCGAATTCCTAGTATTATCATTTTCCCTTTGATTATAATACTCATGATTATCGAAAAACCAGAGATGCAGGCATCGAACCCAATACTACAAGAGAACGTAAATATAAATATATGTTGTTTGTTATATAGGAACAAATGACTCAGATTGAGCTAGCTCCAAAGTAAGCTTAAGCTTGTGTTATGGGATACTAACCCAACTATAATATATTTTATGATATAAACATATACACACAAGACCCAGGACAATTTGAAAATGGCCATTTTCCAACTTGCCCTAGCTCGAGGTCGTCTAAACTAATCGTCAATAGGACTCAAGAATGGAAATAAACTTGAAAAAAAAAATACATACTGCCCCTAGTCACACAAATAGTAGTCACCTTCATAACTGAGGTTCAAAACAACATCATCATACAAAAACAACGTACCATCTCACATTTTTGAATATTACATGCAAACAGGAACCCGTGAAAGCCTTCGAAGCGGCCTAACGGCGCTTCCGGGGTTCTGTTTAGGCCGTTAACTACGATACCCGGATACGTTTCCGGTTCCTCCCCGTATAAATCTTTCACTCCAATTTAGTTACGGAATTAGGCAAATTAATAGAGCGTTTACGTTTATATTTGGAGCTCGATGGCCTAGTTTGTGGATTCTCTTTGATGTATTTAATATAATGTTACCGGCCAAACCCGATTTAAGGCCAAACTAATTTGTCCTAGACCAAACTGGTTCATCCTTATTAGACTTTAATAAAAAATCAGTTCGGCCTAAGCCAAACTAGTTAATTCTAAAGTATATGGGCTAAACTATAGTATATCCTGGCAAGCTAAGGATTAACTGATTTGGCCTAGGACAAACTGGTTTGTCCTGAAATTGGGTTTGGCGTTAACCGCTAACATATTAAACGGATTTCACTGTTAAGCTATGGACAAATATTACCAAATACGACTGGGTTCGGCAATTACTGATCCAAGCGTCAACCGTGAACACCTGCTGCCTGGAAGTCTATTTGGGCGAATGTGACGCGCTCGTGCACAAAGCCACTGCACGACACACTTACGTCTACGTGAGTAACCCGTGCTTTATTAATAATGTCTGAGTCTCACTTTAGTTTTAATCAGATTACAGACGTTCTAAAAAATGTAGAGGTAAAAAGTACCCGTAACCGTAGGGCATGTATTAAGAGATTGATAAGTGTAGATGAAGCGAAAGCGGGGACAGATTTTCGGGATCGTAGCAAGTGGAGGCCCATAGCCTCTGCCTACCACTGTGGCAGAAAGGCGTGATAATATGTATGTTTAAACGTAAAACGAAAAACATAAAGAAATAAATGAACTTAGCACAACGACATCATTATCATTTCAGCCGCATAATGTCTACTGCTGGACATAGGCCTCTCCCTAAGATTTTCAAAACGACCGATCAAGAGCAGCCTGCATCCAGCGCTTTCCAGCGATCTTGGTCAGCTCGTCCGACCACCTTGTGGGTGGGTGTCCTACGCTTCGTTTGCCAGTACGTGGTCGCCATTCGACAACCTTTTTGGCCCATCGGCCATCGACCTTACAACACACACTTAGCACAACGAAACTAAGTTAACAATATAGTTTACTCAGCTTTCAACAAAATAAATGCATCTAGATCCAGCTAACACCAGCTATCTCTAATGCTATGCTAATTCCTATATCCATCTCCTAGATTCCAGACAAGTACTAATAGTATCTGAAATGAGGAACTTATGCCAGTAAGTGCTAGCCATTTCTGTTATATTTTCCAAGGTACGGAAAATATAGAATTTTTAGGTTATTTCCGGGAGAAATTTCGCGAGATTTTTCTTGTTAGAAGATGGAGAGCTTTATAGTAGCACTATATTTTGTAGCTTGCACTGGTGGCTTGATGAAAAGCGGTTGCTTTTGTTCTGTGTTTTGAAAATATTGTCCAAAAATTTACAACAAATTAATTAAAAAAAATAATATGAATCATTTATTCCTCTTTTACTCCACTGTAAAGGGAAGGCACTTAAGGGGATGCATGCATTTTTCGGGGTCCAGCGCTACCCCCATTTGAAATTGCCGTTTTTCGCAAATGTTCGGTTTTCGCATTTTTGCGCAAAATGGCCACTTTTGGCTAATGTGCAAAGACAAGCTTAACGTTCTTACTTTAAACTGTAAACAGAAGTTTATAAAATAATTTAAAGGGTTATCTAGGGATATGATGAAGACAAAATTTTAAAATACATCTCCGTTGCCTGTCAAATTATTTATTTCAAATGGGGAAACACTGGACCCCGAAAAATTCATGTATATTAATGATTTTTGATAAAATTTGAATATAAAAATGTAAGTTTCACGACAATTCCTGACTGACCAGGATAATATTAATTTTCAAATATTCAGCTAGAAAAAAAAAATATTTTATCATTTTTAGTTTGAAGTCATACAACATCTTTTGTACGACGAAAGTCGAAATGATATTGTATCTATCGGACAATCGTACAAAGTTGAAGCGTAATGTCGGCGAGCTGTTGACAGGACTAATGTTTAGTCGGTAAATGATTCGGTGGACAAATTAACGTCAGCAAATGAAAAAAATATATAGGGACAAATAACACTGATTGAGCTAGCCGTAAAGTAAATTCGAGACTTGTGTTATGGGATACTTAATGATACTATATTTTATAACAAATACATATATAGACAAACATCCAAGACCCAGGACAATTTGAAAAAGGCCATTTTCCAATTTGCCCTGACCAGTGATCGAACCCGGGACCTCTGGGTAGTGTCACACTATACAATGTCCTTTTTAATTAAGTACAAATATTTTAAGGGGTTATTCAGTCCATCATTTTGAACAACTTTGCCCAATAAATATATATCGAAATACGAAAAAATTTTTTGCATTTTTCATAGTAACGATATCACGTGACTACTTCGATCTGTATGAGAATCTAAATATTTTTTTTCGTATTTCGATATATATTTATTGGGCAAAGTTGTTCAAAATGATGGACTGAATAACCCCTTAAAATATTTGTACTTAATTAAAAAGGACATTGTATAGGCCACGGAGGTCGTCAAAACTGTTGCACAATCTGAATTTCGATCCAGTTCTAAACTTGGCATCATCAGAATTCAATCTCAACCATCATCACATATCGTTCCCCGCGGCGTTGTCCGTAATTGGTTTATTCTTCACATAATCACGCGTTTCTTGGGGTTGTCTTGAATGTAACTCTGATTTATAATACATGCAAATTGTCACCCAACTGTTTTGAAAGTAAGTGTCGAAATTTTCGTGTTGTGTTTTGGAGATACGAGTAGGTATGTACAATGCACAGATACAAGGGAAGATAATGTAGGTGTTTTAGTTTTTGCGAAACTGGAGCAAGAGTATACAGGCTGACTGTTAATCCGCCAGTAATTTTTTTTAGCAAGGATTTTTTTCTCTTATTAAACTGCTTTCTATAAAAATAGATACATACCTACGGAGGCCGGCAAGTTACGTAGGAAACAAATGTATAACCATGCCGCCTCCGCCGGGGCCCGGCAGGCGAGGTAGACCCAAGAGGTGCTGGCTTGACGTCGTCAAGGATGATATGCGTGCTAATCGTCTTACAACCAAGGATGCTAAAAACCGTGCAAAGTGGATAAGAAAAAGTCGGAAAGCGGATCCCGGTCTTCTCAGCCTTGCAGCTGAGGACGCAACTGGGAAAACGCTGAGATGAGAGAGAGAGAGAGAGAGAGAGAAAGAGAGAGAGAGATAAAGACATACATAGGTACATAATATCACGACTTTATTCCTAACGGGACAGACAGAGCATTCTGTATCTTGCAGCTCTAAGCAAACAGAGCCCAGAACCGCAAGACTCAAAGGCCACTTTAGGCGTGATGATGAGTGAAAAGGTGAGAAAAGGTGAACCTTTGGGTTGTAAGTTTCTCTTACAACCCAAAGGTTGGCTATTAGATAATGCTTTTAGCATTAACTCCGCTATTGTGCTTTACAACATGTATTTTATTCAATAAAGGTTAAATAAATAAATAAAAAAAGGAATCATGATACTGATGGCTTGATCACCTATTGACATAATTCGCGTTTCCGCGCATTCCTTCGATCGACTTCCACGATCTGCGCGGGAAAAAGAAGACAAATGAGCGACAGAATTATTTACAAGTATTTGAAAAAGCCAGTTTAGTACGTATATAAGACTGTATTTTGTAGCTGTTTGTTGTTCCGTTATAAATAAATAAATAAAACAGTGTGATAGCAACCATACCCTTTGGATTTTTTTACAGCGATTTAAGATATTAATTTTTACACGACTACGGCAAAGAGGAAGGGTAATGATTGTAGCAGTCTATGTATGTATGTGGGTATGCATGTATGTTCCACCGGAGCATCCGAATCGCTTGTCTAATTTCACAAATGATGTGTCAATCGATTCGTCATTTGTTCTGGGTGACATAGGCCACAATTTTTGTGCAAAAAATTTATGCAACGTGTAAAGGACATACCGGTAATCAATCGAACCACCGGCTATGCTACAACTTTATAGTATAATGAAATTAAAATAATAGAAAAAAAAACGACGGGTTGCACTCCGGGAGTGCCGGCAGAAGTGAAAACTTGAATATTAACGTTGTGCATTTTTGATATTTTGGAATAGGTTTTAAGGTTACTTTTTTTTGTACATTTCAAGTATCTTTTGACAAGACCTCGTTGGCAACACTGGGTTGTCTACTCTCCATCCGTCTTACGAATTTTCTGACGCCCTGACGCCTGACGCCCTGACGCGAGTTTAACATTTTTTACCCATTACAAAAAAGTGTACAACGCCGCTAAAGAAGTTTTCACTTCAAAAATTGCCCGGGAACGGCCGAACATTTTTTTTTTGTATTTTTGACAGTTTTTTAAATTTTAGTATACTGAAGTGATCTAGTATAGCCCATGGCCCGATTTATTACGGTTATTTCCCTTCCACGTTGTTAAACGAATATTACATACAAAAAAGCCTTCCGGAACATAGCTGTTCACATGATAAAACGTCCAAATGGTTCAATTGCCTTTGTGCTAATTAATACGAGAGTCAAAATGCATAACAGACATACACTACCATTGTTAGAAAAACGATTCTTATATGCATTAAAAGTCGTGTACTTCAATTATTGTCGGAATGAGCTAGTGTCAAAATGAACTGAGAGTAATTTTTTTTGTTTCTATATCGAGTGGGGTATCAATGAAAAGTCTTGATTAGCAGATTAAAAAAAAAATATCGTTACACGTATATCGCTCCCGGGTATTAGTTTTTTAAACGTATATCTTGTTTGTTTTGTTGTTTTATTTCACAAATCGATTAAGACCTTTGTGGTAAGTAATACAATTCCAATTGTTATCTTCACTGACACTTACCCTTCTGAGCACATCACCTACACAGCCTTAAATTAACACTATCTAGATAACAAACAAAAGCTTAACCGCTACTTGTAAACTTAACAATGTACCAATATAATCAAAATGCTCAAACAATACCTTGACACCCTTATTGTAAGGGGCTGAGTTCATTGAACCTGCATCACCCTGTATAAACAAAACATTCGTGCGAATTTCACATGTATTGTCGAGGATGGAAAGGTGAAGATCGCATGGATGAATTTTAATTTCTGTATTAAGGTGTTGGGAAAATTGTTATTATAGAAATTTTGAACGGCTGTCGCTTATGAGTATAATATCGATTAGAGCTGTAATTATTTTTGAAATATTGTTGTTTCCTGCGGAGTCACGCATGGCATAGTATACAGTAGTATACAAATATATAGTTACTATACAAATACTAATCGTTAACAAGATACAGAAGACCTTTCACTTGACATAGAAATAAAATATAATAATTTTCTCTCTCACTTTTTAGTGTGTAACATTCGTTATATACATTTTTTGCATACAAATTGTAGTCTTTGTCAGCCGGACAATAATGACAAATCTATTGACATAATCATTTATATTATGAAAATTTGACTAGCGATTCGGATGACAGACATACATACTTACAATGTATGTAAGTCTGTGTGTCAGTCTATGTATGCACATAGAATGCTAAAATCACTACCCTTCGTCCTGGCTTTGCCGCAGTCGGGTAAAAATACTATTACTTTAATCATCAGCCAAATTTTTGGAGCACGTTTAGTCCATGATACTGAATTACTTTTTATAAAAACGATGGGGGCCTTAATAAGCGATAGGCTAGCAATCCTTCACTATATCTGTATAATTGTCAAAATCATAACTAAACTGATATTGACACTTATTATTGTTACTTACATTAGCATACGCAAAATATACTCCACTGACAAGAATTTAGCTCTCAAATATAGGTAAATAAATAAATAAATATGTATACAGGGACCAATTACACTGATTGAGTTAGTCCCAAAGTAAGTTCGAGACTTGTGTTATGGGATATAAACTGAACGATACCATATTTTATAACAAATACATATTTAGATAAACATCCAACACCCAGGACAATTTGATAAGGCCATTTTCCAACTTGCCCTGACTGGGGATCGTACCCGAAACCTCATGTGAGACCACTAAGCCACGAAGTTCGTCAAATAGCCAATAGGTAGATAAATATAGTATCTGTAACAGGTAACTGCATATCATTCTGTCACTTAATCATATTAATTTGGAACCGCGAAATGAGCGCTTTGTTAGACTCCTAATTAGGATTTTAGTCAATTCGATATTCGATACAATGTAAACGGGTAGGTACATTTCGTTTGGTCAGGGTTGACACATATATTTTACAAAGTGGTAGGTATTTGGACATTAACCTTAAATTGTGTCCTATTATTGGATTGGGACTGTATTTGTAAAAGGACATATTTACAGCCTACAAAAAAACGCAATGTAAAATGCTGAACAGAGATCTTCGCCTTCTTCAAGTGCTTATTTTGAGTTTAATGTGAGTTACAGTTTTTTCCATCAACGTTATTTTTTGTTTTGCTAGTTTTCTTGTATATTTTAAATTTTATAAGCCAATATTTTACAAATCATTGGGTGCTAAATTATCTAGTTACACTTGTATAATATCTAGTTACTATGATTTTTTGTATTAAATTAAACTTTTATCTATAGTTATTGTACTACATAAAGTTTTTTTTTTTTTTGCAACGGGAAGGTTATCTGTAAAAACCCAAATTGGTTGTATTAAGATGATACTTAGGCATTCTTTGCAGAAGAAAATCTCGAGTTAAATTATAAAACTTTTAATCTCAAACTCCGAATACGATTTGCGTATCCATTTCATAATATCTGATTTACAACGTTGTTTTTTTAGGTTATGTAATCAGAAAATGAAGTAAGTATAAAAACAAAAAGCCGTTTCATTAACATTATTGAAATAAATATTAACTGATGCGAAAACTTCAAAGAATTCTTAAACAAAAAACTTTGACTTTGATTGAACACGTCTAATCTCATTTTCCAATTAATCATGGCTCTCAATAACTAAACCGTGGCTGTATTCTCTAGATTCTATTGTCTGAATTCCAAGACAGCAAATTAAATTCAGACAAAGAGCGTTTTTTAAGAAAGTCACTTTAGCTCGTACACCTGTTAATAAATTTTAGCGTATAAAAGAATAATTTCTTTAGACTAATAAAAGTTTTAATACATCTCTTAGAATTTTTTAAGAAAAAGAAAAAAGAAATGACATTAATAGTAAGTATAATAAATCCTAATGAAATAAAAATAAATAAAAAATACATTTATTACCAAGTTCTCAAAGTTTTTGAGAAGGTTTATCTAATACTTAATTTTATATTAACCTCCATCATCATTCATTCGCATCCTCATTATTAATAGTGTTTATATAGTAGATATACGTTCTACAATAGAACTTATTGGAAATGAAATGGCTATAAAATACATATACGCAGAATTCATTTTTGTCTAAGGTCGGGAGTGTATACTCAATTTTATTCTAATCTTCCAAACCATTATTCCAAACTACATTTCCTCGAAAAATTGGCTACGACGCGTGCAAATTGCACGGTAAATAAATATAACAAATTCCGCCGTCGACAACCCTATCTGGTTTGGATAGTGACAAATACCTCGCCGGATTCCGGCACCATTCCGGTACCGTTCCGGATCGAACACGGAATTGGCGGCACGGCAATCGACGGCATGAAACAAAATACGACGTTATACAAATTAACTGAATACTTCCAAAACAAGGTATGCAAGTGAATTGTTTCGGAAATATTGCAGAAATGAGGAAGGTTTAATAATGTTATACGGCTTGTATTGGCATTTATTTAAAAGGTGCTCTCCAAATGTAGTTATGAACGCCATTAGCTAGGTTTGATTGTTCGTTTGTCACTTTGTGTGTTTGTAATAAGTAAATATCAATGTTTTGCTGTTCTCAACATTCCTAATAAGTGCCTTGATTTTTTCGTAGAAGCAAGATTTAAGCTAGTCAAATAAGAT
This sequence comes from Acrobasis suavella, assembly GCA_943193695.1. Classification (NCBI taxonomy): domain Eukaryota; kingdom Metazoa; phylum Arthropoda; class Insecta; order Lepidoptera; family Pyralidae; genus Acrobasis; species Acrobasis suavella. The sequence goes on along the minus strand of OW971952.1, from coordinate 8,178,082 downwards.
ACCTTTATGTTGTAAACTAAGAGAAACAAACAACATATAAAAACATTGTAAAAATAATCATAAGCCAGCCAAAAATAAACTTATAAATAAAATAAAAAAATGTTCATCGCTTTTTCTTGTAAAAATAACGAAATATAACTATTACAACAAATTACTTAAGTACTTCGATTGTCACGCAACAATGGTTGGCCATTACACTACAATTATACAAAATAAGGGAATTGTCTGTCCGTTACACATATGTTGTATTTGTAACCACACTAACTATTAAAAATAATAAAACAATTGATATGATAAATGTTAAAAAATGCTTTGGTGTTTTTTTTTTACTTTTTGAAAGAATAGTTTTATTGCACTAAAAACAGGTAATGATGGAAGAATATAAAAAAAATTGAATAGTGTATGTAATTAAAATAATTAAGACCTAATTGACTGTGGCTTATGTCCTGCAGTGGACATTATGCGACCGATAACGTATCAATTTGAAATTTGGCGTTATTTTAGAAACTAGTGCTTGAATGAAGCTACTTTGCTGATGTTTATTATAAATAAATAAATAAATATATAGGGACAAATCACACATTGAGCTAGCCCTAAAGTAAGTTCAAGACTTGTGTTATGGGTACTAACTCAGCGATACTATATTTTATAACAAATACATATATAGATAAACATCCAAGACCCAGGACAAGTTGGAAAATGGCCTTTTTCAAATTGTCCTGGGTCTTGGACTGACCGGGGATCGAACCCGGGACCTCTGGGTAGCGGACTAGCATGGTGACCACTACGCTACGGAGGTCGTCATTGTTTGACAAATGATTTCCCCGATCTTTTTTTTTTTTTTTTATATTTCCACTTGGTTGTCCCGATTGTCATTTAGATGCATCAGATTGTTAAAAAGTAGCCAAAAAAAATTTACACCGAAGTTAGTCACTTACGCACACAAAAACAAACAGTTAAATCTTTATTATAGATATCAACCAACTTCGTCAAATATTTATTATGTCTCTTACTGCTTAGACAACGTATTAGATACAAAATTAACCTCTCAATACACTCACGTACAGACAGACCTACATACAAACAACAGTTACTTCAATCTATACTATTATTTAGTAATCCAACCCCATAATGCCTGATTCGACGCTATCCAACTATTCCGATTGACCCAGGTCAGTAGAGAGCTTGGGCGTACATAGGATTTCGGAAAAGATGGGGCAGATTAAAAAAAAGTAAAAACTCGATAAGTAGTAGAAAATTAAAAATGCTTTTTATTTACCTTTAGTACCTGCAGTATTTCAAAAGCTTGCAGTGGTTTTGGCTAAATCTAGCTAAAATTTTCTTTTTACATTTATTTCGTGTATCCAGAGAACTCTCTTCCTATGCATACACATCATGCAGAGGCCGACAAGCTAGTTTTGTGTCATTGTTTATTTTATTTTATTAAACTTATTTGTTTCAAAGTACAAATATACTTTTAACAAATGGCGGACATAATGCTAAAGCATTTTCTCCCAGTCAACCAAGGGGAAAAACAGAAAAAATTATGCGGCACAAAAATTTTTTGACGGTTATCAAGTTATTACTCTGCGTAAAGTACTAAATAAATGATATTTATTAGCTAAGAATTCAAAATTCTATTCTGCTATTAATAATTTCGAGTCAGGGTGGGCAAATGCTCCAGCTTGTCCCACTGTGGGTACGCCCACGGTTGAGAGAATTGGCCTTCGTATCGTAATTGCACCCCCGGGCATCGAACTTGCTACCGTGCTGTCATTAGTAGCATTGCCAATATCAATGTTGCTTAGTAATGTACGTGGTATTATGGTAATACCTTGGTGTCTCAGTATAAGTCTTGGGTTTGGGAGATCTTGAAATATGGATATTGGTTGAAATTTGTTAAGCTATCAAAAGACAGTATGTTATTTACCTTTTTTTTATAGCTGTGAAGAACAGGATAAGATACAAGACAGGAGAAGAGTTTATCCATAAATATTCAAAAGTAAAGTACTAACAGTAAAAACAGAATAAAAATTGGTTGAAAAACGAACGAGATATAACGATTTTACGAAAATATGTTTATCTCACTCGAAAAAACGCTATTTTCTTTGGCAAATGTATAGATGATATGGTCGTCACCGTCCATATCGGACTTCTCTTTCTAATTGAAACTTTAAAGTATCACATGTTCGTCGCTGGTTAAGATATTTAAAAATTCTTACATATTTGTTTACTGTGGATAATAAGGATTTTATTAAGCAAATAGAAAAAAAAAGTGTATATTCCCTAAAGGGGAAGAGAAAATTCAAGACTTCAAGAAGAAGAGAGCTTTATGAAGCAAATAAAGGAGAAAGTAAGAGTGTCGTCGTATCAAAATTTGAAAAGTCTGCCTGAAGACAGAAAAGAATGGAAAGAACTCCACGGACAAGAACATAGTCTTAAATTTAAAGGAAAATGAACGTTTCAAAGAAGTCTGTCTGCGACCATAAAGAATATACCTTTTTGAAACGTTAGACCCAAAAAAAAAATGTTCGTGCTAAGTCCCGTTTATATACATAAATATATTTATGTACTTCACAAAGCGTGAAACTTTGAAAACAATCTAGAAGACCTGTCTAAAATAGTACTGGGTGTAGGCAAGATAGTGATTTGTCTTTTCCCCTATCTTAATAATAGTTATATGAACAAGCATATTCATATGTTGAATATATATCTGTGTAACTTGGTGTGGCATCACAAAAAAATTAATGTCATTGATATAAATAGATTTTTTAATAACTTCTATATATACAATGGTACAGTGTACCTGCGAACTAGGCTTAAGACGACGTTTGCTAAATTGTTAGCATATCATATTTTTAAACCCGTTATAAGTAATATAACGCAGTATCTTAAAGACTCGACCAACATTAGTACAAGTACTAAAAACTTAAAAAACTAGATAATAAGACAATGGTGAAGTCCTCTAACATTAATTTTGTACATCAGAACATACAGGGCCTCACCAGCAAATATCTAGAAACTTGCCTGTTCCTAGAAAGTAACAATGTTGATATTTTTTGTGTCACGGAACACTTTTTCCAAAATGATAATCAATTAGTGTTTCCGAACAAATTTGCAGTAGGTAGTGCATATATAAGAGAAAATATAGAACATGGAGGTTCCTTAATTCTTTTAAATAATAATATTAAATTCAAAGAAAGAAAAGACATAGTAGGGTTGTCTCTTGAATGTACCATTGAACATTTCCAAAGATATCACCCAGTCATTGCTTTCATGTCCGAACGCCGCCGATGAACTATTGAAAAGTAATTCATCTACGCCCAAAACAACTTTTACCTTTACTAGCACAACTCCATATGACATTATCTCGGCTTACAAGGCTCTTAATACTAAAAAAACTGAGGACCTATGGGGTATTTCGGTTTCCGTTTTGAGCAGTATCATCGACCTGATTGCTCCTCACTTAACTTTAATATTTAATAAATGTATTTCAGAAGGTGTTTTCCCTGACTTAATGAAAGCAAGTAAAGTTATACCACTGTTTAAACAGGGATCCAAAGATGATCCGAACAATTATAGACCAATTTCAATATTACCGGCTTTAAGTAAAATATTTGAAAAAATTATATTAGACCAGCTAGTATCGTATTTTAATATTAATAAATTACTTCACTGTCGCCAATATGGATTTACAAAAGGGCGCTCTACCACTGATGCAGCAGCGACCTTAGTTAAAATTATTTACGAAGCCTGGGAGAATCGACAAGACGTTATAGGTATCTTTTGCGATCTGTCGAAGGCATTCGATTGTGTCGATCACATAATATTAAAAAATAAACTAAAATTTTATGGCGTTACTGATACTGCACTCTCTGTTATTTCATCTTATCTTGATAATAGAACTCAAAGAGTTGAAATCAACAGAGTATCCTCAGATAGTGCACCTGTGAGCATGGGTGTGCCTCAGGGTTCAATAATTGGTCCATTTTTGTTTTTGATTTATATTAATGACCTCCCCTGTCTTGCAGAAAAGTTGTGTGAAGTAGTATTGTTTGCTGATGATACATCTTTACTTTTTAAGGTTGACAGAAAATGCACAAACTATGACGATGTAAGCAATACTATGTCTCAAGTACTTAGTTGGTTTACGACTAATAATCTGGCCTTAAACACACAAAAGACTAAGTGCGTTAATTTTTCACTATTGAATAAACCTAATACTCACATACCTTTGAGTCTTAATGGTCAAGTTCTAGAATGGGTACCCAACACCAAATTTTTAGGCATAACTGTAGACTGGAACTTAAAATGGGATAAACATATTGAGGCCACTGCCAAGAAACTTAGTTCGGCAGCATATGCTGTGAGGAGGGTCAGACGGTGTACTAACGTTGAAACTGCTAGGCTAGTATACTTTAGTTATTTTCACAGCATAATGTCATATGGCTTGCTCTTATGGGGTAAAGCGGCTAACATACATGCTATCTCTGTGCTACAAAAGAGAGCAATTCGGTCGATCTACGGACTAAAATCACGCGATTCCTTAAGAGAGTTATTTAAATCTATAAATATTCTTACTGTGACATCTCAATTTATTTACGAAAATCTTCTATTTGTTAAATCTAGGTTAAATAATTTCAAGAAAAATAGTGATGTTCACAGTTATAATACTCGCAACAAAAATCAGCTTCATACGCCTAAATTTCGACTTGCTAAAACTAGAAAGTCACTCTTAGGTCTAGGTATAACATTATTTAATAAACTTCCCGAAGCGATCGTTAACCTACCAATGGCAAAATTTAAAACACATGTTAAAAAAGTTTTATTGAACAATGCATACTATACTATCAATGATTATTTAAGAGATAAAAACGCGTGGATACTTCCTAAACATTTTCCATTACACTCCACACATGAAACATAAATAGCTGCATTTTCTGTTACCATAATAAGCTTACTGTAAAAACATGTAAATGCTCTGCGATCAATAAGTGACCAACATATAATTAATATTTTCTCTTGACAAGGTCTGCGAGTTCGGGTTTTTCATGCTCACTAAAATGTCCAATCCGGTGGTGGCGTCGCTGGTCGGGTCGTTGGATTCCCTCTAATATGGTTGAGTTTAACGATGGCTGATCCGTGCGTCAACTCGTGAACGGGTGCTGCCGGGAGGGACTGGTCAGCTCGGCTTCGCTTTTTTTGACTACTTAATATTTTTTATTACGCAATTTATGCTAGTTTACTTGTTCGCAAGCATAACATGTTATAATGTGTCAACATTGTATTATATTATAAGTATTTATTAATTAAAAGACAATTATAATAATATGACAAAGCCCTTCTGGCGAGTAGGCGACCAATACTGTGAAAATGAGTTTCTTTCGGCGTTTCTTCTCAGCAGTGGTCGTTACGAAGCGCTGGTATCGGTAGCTTTTCTTTAAAAAATAAATTAAATTTTAATATACTTTACACGTAACATAAATTATACTTATTGACGTGTAAAAGTGCCTGTAAAGGTCTAATTACTGAATAAACATTTGAATCTTTGAATCTTTGAATCTTTGAGTAACATCATTGGAAAACTACTCAACATCAGCAATCCAACCAGTAACTAGTTTCAAAGCGGTTTTATTTGTAACTTACCATAAGTTTATTTTAGAGTGATGTCCTTACTTCGTAATCAAAAAACTTGGCAGGTTTTAAAAAAATCCAGAAAATTTTTGAATAACTTTTAAATGCGAATACTCTAATAGAAATATTAATTTTAGAAGAAAATTAATAGGTACAAACAACTACGTACGAATGTATCAAGTCACAAACGAAATAATTTAAATACATACATTTAATTGTATTAAAAATAGCACACACCCTTTTGTTGTCGGCTGTACGCGAGAGATCAGAGGTCGCGGTTTCGATTCTCGTATCGCGAACTAATTCCGATATTTATGACATCTCTGTTCTCGATATGAAAATAGCTAAGCGTCTAGAATTGTCGATAACGTGTGTTTAGGCATGTGTGTATATTGCCGCTTCCAGAATTTTACTTATATTTCACAGACGACCTCCTTGGCGTAGTGGTCACAATAATAGTCCGCCACCCGGAGGTCTTGGGTCCGATCCCCGGTAAGGGCAAATTGGAAAAATTGTCCTTTTTCAAATTGTCCTGGGTCTTGGATGTTTATCTATATATGTATTTGTTATAAAATATAGTATCGTTGACTTAGTATCCCATAACACAAGTTTCGAACTTACTTTGGGGCTAGCTCAATCAGTGTGATTGTCCGTCTATATATTTATTTATTTATTTCAATCATGGGCACAGAATTTATTTATGTATTACATACAGAAGGAAATCTTCTAGCGTCCGGCGTCCCCGCACTTCTCCTTCGTTTCCGCCTTTTTAACTAGTGTGTTAAAGGGGCGCACACACACACATAAATTGTCGTGTGTACAATTCAATTAAATTCAAATCATTTATTGCATTTTAAAAAGTACAGTTCTAACTACTAAAAGCCACTGTCTTCTATAATAGGTACACTATGAACCCTGTATCGCAAAACCAAAAGTGGAACGGCAAGCGACATTTATGATATGCAGTTAACTTATAAATATAAAAGTTTACAAAATATTATTTAATAGTATATGTATATGACGGCGCGTTCACTAGCGCCATATATCAAATTAGATGACGTATCTACAAACGTCACCTTTCAAATTACCACCGAACAAGACTGACAGTTGTCAATCTAGCGAAGCGTCATATTGATGGTTAGCGCGGCCATGTTAAAGGACACTCTTGCCGTGGAGACCGACCGCGCACCACACTTCTGACGAATCGCTAATAATCGGTGTGATCGTTTGGTATTTCGTTTAAAGTTCGATTACTCATTATTCAGAATTATTGTAAGAAGTAGATATTGTAATTATCTCAAGATAACATTATAAGACAGTGATTTTGTGATAATTGTTTTAATCGATTTAAAATAACGTCCATATACCCACGTGTAACCATGGCTGATCCTGACGACACTTCGGGTGTTCCTACATCAGAAGTGGGATCGAATGGACTACAACGGGAAGAAAAACAGAAGTCGGACGAAAGCAGTGCTATAAAATTATTGACTACTATGGAATCGTTACTGGCTCGAGTATTGGAAATGCCTCAAAGTTCAACCGTGAGTTCCAACCATATTACTAAACTTGTGCAATTTGACCCAGATGATTCGGACGCAGACATAGAAGGCTGGTGTGAATTTACGGAGTTGATTGTTAATAAAAAATCTCTAGAAGGAGTCGATTTGCTACTAGCTTTAACCAGTGCACTAAAGGGCCGTGCTTCAAAATGCCTTACTAGATTAAATCTAAAGGAATTGACTTGGGATGTGGTTAAGCAGACCCTGTTGGCGAAGTTTTCTAAACCAAAGCTTCCCCAAGATCATTTTGATGAAATCTTACGTTTCCAAATTGGATTAAAAGAAACAGCCCCTGAAGCTGCAATGAGATTATGGAATATGATTGAGCGTATTCCGAATACTGAAATGGCCGAAGAAATAATAACGGGATTTGTTGTGTCAGTGTTATGTCAAAAAGATAGTCTAATCCGTCGCGAGCTAGGTGCACATGTCATCACCACGCGGGCTCAATTGTTTAGAGCACTTGGCAGCATCTCTTTAAAAAGACGACAAGAAGGTCAGACAAATGAAATTTTAGAACCTGACGCTAAACGGCCTCGTTTGGCTGATACAAAGTTTGCCGGTAAATGCCATTGGTGTGGAATACTTGGACATCGAATTACCGAATGTAGAAAGCGACGAGATGAACCTGGAACATCCAAGCGAAGTGATATGCCTACTTCATCGCATACACTGGAGAAAAACAAAGTCGTGTATTGCTACGCCTGTGGTAAGCCCGGGCATTTAGCCACGGTTTGCCCTGACAAGAAGAACGGCGATCGAGCTGCAGCAAAGGAAGTGAATGTCTGCGAGCAGCGTGCATCGAGGGGAACCCTGAGAACGTCATCTGGTGAGCCAGTCTCCTTTTTATTTGATAGTGGTTCTTCGTGCTCACTATTAAAAGAAAGTTATTGTAGTAAGTTTGGGGGTACTGCGCGCACGTGTCCTGTGTATCTTACGGGGATAGGGGGTGATGAAATTAAGTCCATGACACAGATTTTAAGTGATATAATAATCGAGACGGTTGCAGTTACTTTGACTTTTCATATAGTACCTGATACGTGTATCTCGGAACCTGTGATCATAGGCAGAGACATTTTAGAGACTGGTGTTAAAGTTGAGATAAATAACGATGCTCTGAAGTTTTCTTATAAAAAAGAAATCAACGTTTGCATTTCTAGGACAGATTTTACTCAAGTCGACACTGATCTGGTAGGCGAAGATAAGGAAGCTCTTATTAAATTGCTAAGTAAATATTCGGACTGTTTTATTGAAGGTGTTCCTACTAGGCGCGTTAATACGGGAGAATTAAACATTAAACTTGTTGAGCCACATAAAATAGTTCAAAGGTGTCCTTATAGGTTAGCACCGATAGAAAAACAAGTGGTAAAGGAAAAGATTCAAGAACTTCTAGATGCAGGTGTTATTCGAGAAAGTTCTTCTCCATTTGCAAGCCCCATCCTTTTGGTAAAAAAAAAGGATGGATCAGATAGAATGTGTATTGATTATCGCGAGCTCAATTCCAATACTCAACCCGAACATTACCCTCTGCCTCGGATAGAAGATCAGATCGACCAGCTGTGCGGTGCTTACTTTTTTTCGTCTCTTGATATGGCTTCAGGCTTTCACCAAATCCCAATACATCCTGATTCGGTAGAAAGAACTTCATTCGTTACGTCAGACGCTCAATACGAATACCTGGCCATGCCCTTTGGGTTGCGCAATGCACCTTCAATTTATCAAAGATGCATAACTAAAGCCTTAAGCCATATTAAGAATAAGCCTCTTATCTACATGGATGATGTCCTTTGTTATTCGGAGAACGTTCCTGAGGGGTTGCGCCGTCTTGAAGAGGTTCTTATGGCTTTATCTGAGGCCGGCTTTTCACTTAACCTTAAAAAATGTAGATTTTTAAAACAAAAGATTGAATATTTAGGATATTCTATTCAGTGCGGCGAAATACGCCCAAATTCTCGTAAAATACAGGCTCTTGTGGATGCGCCTCAGCCTAAAACGGCTACACATGTACGCCAATTTTTAGGTCTTGCGTCTTACTTTCGGAAATTTATTCCTGGCTTCACAAACATTGTTGGTCCATTATACCCCCTAACAAAACTGAAGGGACCCATTAAATGGAATGCCAAACACGAAGATATTCGAAATAAAATCATCCGCATACTTACATCAGAACCTGTTTTGGCGATCTTCGACCCTGAACTTCCTGTTGAATAACACTGCGATGCTAGTTCAGAAGGTTATGGGGCAATTCTTATTCAAAAGAAAAACCAGTTCCCACATGTTATAGAATATTTTAGCCGACGTACGTCAGAGACAGAATCCCGTTACCACTCGTACGAATTGGAAACCTTGGCGGTAGTACGAGCGGTAGAACATTTCCGACATTATCTCTATGGTCGACACTTTAAGGTGTTCACAGACTGTAATTCTCTTAAGGCATCAAAGTCAAAAACAGATTTGACTCCACGCGTTCATCGGTGGTGGGCTTTCCTACAAGCCTACGATTTTGAAATAATTTACCGAGAAGGACATAGGATGGAACACGCAGACTTTCTATCTAGAAATCCCGTCTCTGACAAGACTTCTACGGTAATTGAAACACCCGTCACCAAATCAGTCCAGTTTGTAGAACTTCATCAAGGTTGGTTATCTGTGGAACAAAAACGCGACAGCGAAATCCAGGACCTCATTGCGAAACACAACAATGATGAGTTCCCGGATAATGTAGGCCAGACATATGATGTCAGGGAAGGTGTTCTTTACCGAAAGGTCATTCGAAATAAGATTGTCTCATGGCTTCCGGTTGTTCCTCGCTCCCTGATATGGACCTTAATAAACCATGTTCATAGTGAACTCCAACATTTGGGTAGTGAAAAGACACTAGATAAATTGTACGAACAATATTGGTTCCCACAAATGTCCAAGTGCGTGAGAAAATTTATTGAATCTTGTATTATTTGCAAGGCATCCAAGGGCCCGTCGGGAGCACAAGCTGTTCAGCTTCATTCTATCCCTAAAATTTCCGTGCCATGGCACACAATTCATGTGGATTTCACCGGTAAGCTGAGCGGAAAAAGTGATCGTAAAGAGTACTGTTCAGTAACAATAGACGCTTTTACGAAATATGTTGTATTGGAACATACAACTTCGGTAGATGCAGCTAGCGCAGTGCGAGCCCTTAAAAAAGTGGTTTGCCTTTTTGGGGCTCCAAAGCGTATTGTTGCTGATCAGGGACGATGTTATGCTAGCTCAGAATTTAAGGACTTTTGCGCGCGTTATGATATTGAATTGCATGTCATAGCTACGGGCTCCAGTAGGGCAAATGGGCAAGTGGAGCGTGTTATGCGAACACTTAAAAGTTTGCTTACCATAATCGAAAATGACCCTAACAAAGTATGGCGTGACGAGTTAGAAAATGTTCAATTAGCTCTTAACAGCACGAAATCTACCGTCACAAAATTTACACCGACAGAGTTAATGTTTGGAATTCGTGCACAGTCTTTCGGATTGGCAAAAATTTCTTCAACCAGTTCAGAGTTACACAATAGGTTAGATCTCGATTCTATTCGAAGAGAAGCGTCCGAGAATATAAAAAAGGCGGCAGCTTCTGACACTGAGCGGTTTAATCGAGGACGTGCTTTGATCAAACCATTTTCAAAGGGGGAATATGTCTTTATTAAAAATAGTGAGCGGAATCAGACGAAACTCGATAGAAAATTTAGAGGCCCTTTTGTCATCACTGCGATTCTAGACAATGATAGGTATGAGCTTAAGAGTATAAGTGGTTCACATCGCCTTTATAAATACGCGCACGAGAATTTGCGAGCAGTACCCCAAGGACATGAAGGTTTACTGGAGATATCTACTAGCTTAGTCAATGATGAGGAGGCCGAAACGGCGCCAGAAGACGTAGAACTCAATTCGGGTCCACTCGATAATAGCTGTGTTACATGGACAGCAAACTCAGATACAGTTACTGCTGATTCTGATAATATGACAGCCAATTCTGAAACTGTCAGTGCAAACTCAGATACTGTCAGCATCAGCTCAGAGCATGAGCTAATTGAACACGAGTTATGATACACGCTGAGCAGAATGATCCGTAACTGTTGGTAAGCGATTCTATGTTCTTACTAGATTTCATTGCAATACGAGACTGTGCTTCTCTAAACCAATAAAATGTGAAGCAAAAGTAAAGCTGGACAGAAAGACAGTGTCGTACCGGGTCATACCCTTGTGGTTGATTGTAAGGACACACTCGTCTAGTCTTTCTCTAGTCTTTTTCTTTTCTCTCTTTGACGAGTTCATTTTGATCTGAACACAGTATCGTACCGGGCCATACTTGTGTAGTTGGTTGAGAGGACATACTTGTTCTGTGCAGATTGACAGTGTGGGTGTTATTAACTTGGTAAAAACGTGTCGTACCGGGCTAAACCTGCGTGGTTAGTTGAAAGGACACACGTACGTTTTTGGCTATAACTATGGGATTTTGGTTGAGAGGACATACTTGTTCTGTGCAGATTGACAGTGTGGGTGTCATAAACTTGGTAAAAACGTGTCGTACCGGGCTAAACCTGCATGGTTAGTTGAAAGGACACACGTACGTTTTTGGCTATAACTATGGGATTGATTGTTCACTGGCCTGTCAGGTTGGACGAGCAGATGATCGAATTTACTAAGGGTTGATACTTAATAACTTTGTTACAGGATTATTGCACTAAGCGTTCGAGGACGTCCGCAGGTCAGTCTGGCCGTGACGGCGCGTTCACTAGCGCCATATATCAAATTAGATGACGTATCTACAAACGTCACCTTTCAAATTACCACCGAACAAGACTGACAGTTGTCAATCTAGCGAAGCGTCATATTGATGGTTAGCGCGGCCATGTTAAAGGACACTCTTGCCGTGGAGACCGACCGCGCACCACACTTCTGACGAATCGCTAATAATCGGTGTGATCGTTTGGTATTTCGTTTAAAGTTCGATTACTCATTATTCAGAATTATTGTAAGAAGTAGATATTGTAATTATCTCAAGATAACATTATAAGACAGTGATTTTGTGATAATTGTTTTAATCGATTTAAAATAACGTCCATATACCCACGTGTAACCATGGCTGATCCTGACGACACTTCGGGTGTTCCTACATATATTATTATTATTTTTTGTATTTATTAGCAAGATTGTGTGATATTTATTATTTGTAAATTATTGTCAAGTTATACGTTTAAATGTGATGTATGGTTTCGTTGGTAGTAGGCATAATCCACTTCTATGAAATGTCATACCCGTGTCTATAGCAAGCGTTACATTCTAACTTGCTGCAACTCTGCAACCCCTGATTGATGCCTCCAATCAACCGACGACCAAATAAACAAATTTAAATACAAGCGGCAGCCCTGGCCCGTGCAATTTGGTGCCAAATTCACTCCGGACATCAAAGGATGCCGCCCCTGCGTTATTTAGGGTTGACAGTTTATTGATTTAGTCTTTTTTTATTGATTCTCTAATAACAAGGGACTACCGTTTGGCTTTTTAGATGAAGTTTAAGTTGCATTATAACATACATATATGCTATCTCGCCTTTATCCCTATAGTGGCAGACAAAGTGTTTTGTGTCTCGAGTTTTTGTTATTTATTTATTTATCAATTTTAGTTGCATTATAACATACATACATGCTATCTCGCCTTCATCCTTATTGTGGCAGACAGAGTATTTTGTGTCTCGATTTTTTGTTATTTATTTATTTACCAATTTAAGAACACGGAGAATGTATACAGAGAATACATTAAATAAAAGTTGTAAAAAAGCATTACTTATCTTTTCCAGTAGGCCTGTGAGAGGAAATGTTTTATAAGAGAGGCATACAGGCATGAAGAATATTTTTTTTTCTTATTTATTTTCATTTTTATCTACTTCTACTTACATAATGAGGAGCTCAGTGGTCCGGTGGGAGTGCGCATTACTACAGAATAAGTACTAGTACTTACGTACAGAAGTCTTACTCCGAAAAGAAATTCAAAGAAATATCTACTTAATGTGGTTAGCGCTATGGTTTATTTTGCTCGCGTCAGAACTCTTCACCTCTTTGTTAAGATACCTAGACATCCATTGCCGAATTTTCCCCTTCGAAGTGGTCGCCGCGCGCATAGTAAGTAATAATCTAGGTATATTTTCGATACCTAAACGGGGACTGACACAAACCTGGCATTACTAGCGCTATTGCAAGTAAAGCGACACCGGGCGTGGTCCGCACTCAGGTGAGTGACCACAAGTGGCATTATAATTTCTCGAACTCCTCCGTGCTTCATCATTGTAAGGCCGTCGTCAAGCTATGTCAGATGCCTTAACGCAGCTTGAAAAATCAGACACCAGTGTTGACCACTAACACACCCGATCAATGAAATAAAAAATAATAATTTCAAATAATTGATTTGACTTTGCGGCTTTAAGTAGACATAACCCAGAGCCGCAAGACTCAATCTTGCGTGCTAATGGGGATGAAGATGGAAAAAGGAATCAAAATAGTGATGGGTTGCTTGTAGTGGAAAAGCAGCTTTTGATCATCAATCTAAGCACGGACCGAGGTCCTGGGTTGCTAGACTTGTAAAAGCGTGAGTGATGTTTACTCCCGCCGGGAGATTAAGCTCCTCACCAACTCCCCTTCTGTCGCCGTCGGGTAAAAACAAATAAAAGTAATTTTCCCATATATATGGGAGTGTATTATAAGCAGTGGTCGGATAATCGGATGTATATTTACCTAAAGCTGAGATGTTGGCAGTTATGGAGTGCACTTTTGTATCTGAAAACTCCCGGGATTCCGGAATCGACAAAATTTTGTGTTTTGATTATGGAATTAAATCGGGTAGGGTGTACATTTCCTTAAGTTCAGGTGTTGGCTAATATGGAATGCACTTTTGTATCGATTGTAAATCTCGCGATTCCGATCGAATTTAATGCTTTTTAACTATGGAATCGGATGCCGGCTAATTTTGTAAAGCAGGTTACCAAACTAGTATAGATGTCATGTCACGATGAGTAATTATCTTTCTTCTCTCCACATAGCGACAAACAACTTGGTGTCTTGAGTTTCGTTAAAAAATGTTTATGTGTAGTACTGCGAAACTAATAAACATTTCATAATGAGTGCGAGTGATACGGCAAATTATATACCTGCTTGTATGCAGGTAGTGACCCGAAAGTAGTTCCTTTTGTTCATTTAATGACATTCGTCGCTTTGCCGGATTTTGTATTTAAAAAATATGTTTTAAGAAGCCGATTCCATAATTTCCTAGCCAAAAATTAACTTTAGGCAAATATGCATCCGATTATCCGACCACTGATTATAAGTGTAGCCTTTCATATATGTAATGGACTCCTTTACTAGTATTTTCATGGTGTGTTTGCTAATTTGGCACCAATTTTGCTGCTTTGGACATCAAAGGACGGCCCAGATAGGGTTACCACCCATCGATTTTAGGATTATGCTCTGATGAATTCTTTGCACGTTAATAAAGAGCCTTTCCGCGTAATGCGTGTAGAAAAGCGGTGTTTTAGTCCTCCAATAAACGGTGTGATATATTACCTTGAGTTCAAATATTGCGTTCTAATGTTAAATGTACCTAAACTCTAAATGTTTTCTCAGTCCACATTTATCTAACTTTAATATCAGTATAATTGTGAGGTTGACGTTTTTAGAGAAAATGCTGCAGTACAGTTTGTTTCCGCTTCTTCTGTACTTGCGCTTAGGAGGCGGCAGTAAACTTAGTTGTAAGTAAATGATCTGACGTCAACAACTAGCTTTTATATACGTTAACAAATAGAAATCGAAAGAAAAAAGAAAGAAAACTACAAGTGATAAACAAAAATAACAAACATAACAAACAAAAATAACAAAGACAAAGATAAACAAAAATAAATAAAAGATTTTCGACTTTTCTGACTTTTGATTTATTTCAGCACTAAAATAGATCGAATATTTTTGTACTCGTTAAAGCCGATCGAAGGAATGGGCAAGAATCTGAATTATGTTAATAAGCGATGCGGATAGATACCCATCTCGTTTTTAATTTCCTTTTCACACCATTCTTTTTGGGTTTTGCAGCCTTAGACTTTGTCATTTGGGATAAAGGTGTGTTATTGTGACTGTGTACTGTTTGTTTTTTGACGACCGACGTGGCGTAGTGGTCACCATGCTAGTCCGCCACCCAGAGGCTCCGAATTCGATCCCTGGTCAGGGCAAATTGGAAAATGGCCTTTTTCAAATTATCCTGGGTCTTGTCTTGGGTGTTTATCTATATATGTATTTGTTATAAAATGTAGTATCGTTGAGTTAGTATCCCATAACACAAGTCTCGAACTTACTTTGGGACTAGCTCAATCAGTGTACTCGTAATTTGTTTATTTATTTGTTTACCCATATTGTTTGCAGACCATTGGCCAAAGGTCGTATTTTTAAAAGAGCCAATGCAAACCATTTTGTCGAAAGAACTTTATCTTACAAAACGAAAATATCGTTACTTTTGTTTTTAATCCTTAAAATTTTCTTATAGCGGTAAAATAACAAGCAATTTTTTCACTTGACTTTGAAAAACGGTTAGTAAAACCGTAAAAAGTCTTTAATGTTTGTTTATAAATATCACATGTGAGCGGCTCTAGCTATTAAAAAGGGTCTTTGTTGCTTTATTTTTGTTCAATCGTATGTACATTCGAAAACAAATGCGTTTACTCATAAAATTAAACCTTTTGTTCTTTTACGGCATTGGAGATTAACCATTTTACGTAATCTAAACCAGTAGCCCATTGTTTAGTAATCTGGATTGAATATAAACCATTGTTTTTGTTTTAAATAATGTTTTACGGTCATATATCAAGTGATAATGGCGGTGGGATAGCGTGGCTTCGGCTTTAATTAAATCTCAGTAAGGCCAGCCAAGTACGTTTACTTAGAGAGTGATAGCTGGTACAGCGGTATCCTTTCTTTATTTATTTTTTTCTGAAAATTTGTGTGTGTCATAAAAAAAACCATCATAGCATTTTCTGCACTATTAAAGTAGTAAAAGTTAAGATGTGAATATTCTAAATTGCTTATACTCAGGATTCTGCCTCAAACCAACAGTTATTACTTTTCATTATATAAAATATTAAAAAACTTTTTATCTTAAACAACTATAAAATTATTCTAGTAACCATTTGGCGTGAAGGCAAGTATATATTTTTAAAGCTTGAGCCACTACCCGTTACAGGTATGGTTTACGAAACCTATGCATCAAGCTTTCAAAATACTCTGTACAGATCCACTATGAACATTGTATAACTGCAACGACCCACACTAAATTGAGTTGAAACATTTGCAATGCAATGTAGTTAAATTAATAAAACGAACACTTCTGCTATCGACAGTACGACGACATCGCTCTCGCTGTCTCGTTTAAATTGGCCGCGACGATGTTTCTGGGACATATGATCCAGCAACTTTAAACAAATTTAAAATAAAACAACATCATTATGGACCTTATTACAATGTATGAAGTGCGAGGCAAAATTTCCCAACAGTATTATTAAATTTGGTAACAAAATTAAAATAAAACAAACCTATGAGTGCATTATGCACCTTATTACGATGCAAGAAGTGCGTAATAAAATTTCTCAGCGGCATAATTAAAGTGGTGAAGGACAAAAAGATTGACATATGGTTATATTTTTTTCTTTGCCAGTCAATCTGAATACGCCAGTCTATATTTTGCCCCGGGTAATGAGGGGGCAAAAACAGACAGATTGTTCCGTTTCTGTGATTTTAGTTTTGTAGTAATTATTTAACGTTTTAACGTATTACGGCGATTTATTTAAATAACAGTGACATTTTGTTTAGAAAACTAAATTCTATTGTTAGAATGTTTATAGTGGATTGTCTTAAAGAGGAAGTGGGTAATTCTGCTGAATATATACCCGTTTTTTTTTTCGTGTTTGTAAGTGGCCAGTGTCAAATTCGTACTTACACATATATTTATTTATTATGAGCCAATAATGTCCAAATTTTTCATTCCCTTCGGTCTGAGAATTTTGTTCAGAAAACTAAATTCTATTGTTAGAATGTTTATAGTGGATTGTCTTAAAGAGGAAGTGGGTAATTCTGCTGAATATCCATACCCGTTTTTTTTTTCGTGTTTGTAAGTGGCCAGTGTCAAATTCGTACTTACACATATATTTACTTATTATGAACCAATAATGTCCAAATTTTTCATTCCCTTCGGTCTTCTGCCCTGGAACTCTATTCACAATACTGACACCACCCGCTTTCACACTTGCGTTTTCGATGTATGCACTAGCCAGCGTTGACTGGAACTGGGCTGGTCATGTCACTCGAATGCTTGATGATCACTGGGCAAAGAAAGTCACTGATTGAACGCCCAATGGGAAAATATCTGGCCGACACAAGATCAGATGGGATGAAAAGTGAATGGAGATCAAGAGCGGAAGACTAATCAATACAATCATATTTTACTAATTGTCACATCCCATCTAAAATCTTCTAATTTCTTCGAAAAATTGAATTATTCTCACCCTTGGTAGGTAATTACAATTAATATCTACATACCGTAAAAAGTCTATGGGTAAAGTTAATCGGGAAGTGACTCAATTTCTAGTGGAACACACATAAAGCCTTAGGGGAGCACATTATGACCGGTATGGACAGCCCGCGGCCGATATAATGACGATGATCATACATTAGGAAATCTTTAAACTAGAAATGTTGTTAATCTTCTAATGTCTTAAATATTGTATTGGATACAGAGTTAAAAAGCATTATAGCTTCACCAAGATATCGAAATTAAAATAGATATATTCACAAGATATACGTTTAAAAAACTACCCGAACAATTTATATATTTTTAAAATTTACTAATTAAAACCTTTCAATTGATAACCAATTCGATATCGAAACAAAAAAAAATCTTAAGACGCACTTTTTTTGTATGTAACTTGTCTTAATACATTTATTGCATACAAATTATAGTTTTTGTCACCCCGACAATAGTGACGAACCGATTGACATCTCATTGTCAAAATTCGATAAACGGTTCAGATCCTACGGTGGAACACATGGATATCCACATACTTTCATACATAAACTGCTAAAATAATTACGTTCCTTCATTATTATTGGCTTTGCCGAAATCGTCTGAAAATGACTAATAAATACTTAAACTAAAAATATTGGCTTTATCCCTACGGAATTTCCGTCCGCGAAAAATCTGCTAGTGTGTTCCCGTCGCCGAAATAATACCGTAAAAGCGAGTGTCAGGTGTCAGTCTGTCTGTTACAGTAATCTTTGAGTTCCTTAATTTGATTCCTTTACCTTAATATTTATGAGTGGGGTTGAGTTCAAAGAGTTAATGGTAGAGGCTTGGATTGATTGAAAAATGTAATCTTATTGTAAGATATTTTTCTGCCGGAGGAAAATTTTAGGGAAATTATTGCCATTTTTTTTAAATATTGAAATAATTTAGTGATTGATCTGTTAGTTAATACGTTGTAAGCAATAATATAAAATATAGATAGTCTATCGATACTATTGTGGCCTTGAAAAACAGTCACAATATCGATATTGTGACTGTTTTTCAAGGCCAGGACTATCGATAATATTGAATAACCGATAGCATCGATTGTTAGTTTGCGATTTCAATAGTATCGATAATTTAACCTTACATCAATAGTGATGTACAACTATCGATAGTATCGATACTATTGAATTACACTATTCGATACCATCGATAGTATTTTAATTCAATGGTATCGATTGTTTAAATACTATCGATACTATTGGTAATCCTAAAGATATTGTGACTGTTTTTTGAGGTTTTTCAACGCTAGTTTAAAGACATATGTTGTACTTCCATTATGAAAACTGTCAGTTGCTTTTCTTTCGATATTAGAAATCGATGAAATGAATCGGCGCCACTATCTATCGTAACACCTGATCAGCATCTTCTAGCTCATGTAATTAGACGTGGCGATATTACGACTTTGACTGACTGTATCTACCCCGCAAGGCAAAAAGTGAGTATTTACCTATGTATTTAAAAAAAAAAGTTTATTATAAATACAATTGTGTTCTAGCATTAAGTGACCCCTATAGATTTTGGTTCCCTAAATTCCATGACATTTATATCAATGAAGATCGTCAATTCGTCTTGCTGTCAGCAATATTTCTTCATCAGGACCCTTGGTTTTAAAGTATGTCGGAAATGTGTCAGGATTAATTCATTTGATGACATCGTTTCTACGTCGCTTTTAAGTTGCAATCATGATTTAAACGAGAAGAGATAAGTTACTTTTCAAAAAATGAAATTTAAATCGCATTAAAACTGTACTCATTTGCGCCTGCAAAAAGAACAAAAAAATAACTTAGCGATAATAAATGTCTCTTGAATTCTTAAAAGGTGTGTTGTTCATTACTTTATTCTTTATATTTTAATTTTACATTGAATTATGATTCGGAAATCGGGCCAATTTGTTAATCATTTACAAATCCTTAAATACTTTTTATATTCAAGTACCTACCAGTCAGTACAAATCAATTTATATGCCAAACCTATGCATACATTATGCAACTTCCGCTTTTAACTATCTTAAACATTCCCCGACTATTTACACAGCATATAAATAAAATCACTTTTCCGCCAATTTTGTATGCCATTTTGAATTTCAAAATGGCGGGCGGTGTCAATTTCGTACATAAATTAAAACCAATTCGGAAATGGAAACATTTCGCGTTGTCAAAGGACAAGACAGAATGACAGGTGCGAAATTAAATTTATTATATTAATTTAATATTACGACAAAGATTGGCCTCGACTCAATTGTTCCATGTTTATTAATATTTGAATAGGGCAAAGGAAATGGATAGAACGCGTCAAGTTAAAGCGAATTTTAGGGGTCAAAAGGTTGGTTTTCGACTAAAAGTGCGCTACAAAACCTAGACCTAATCTAAAGCTGGACATCGGCTTACTTCAAACGATTTTGATAATTACTGCCCAAATGCAAGTTGCATCATTGTTTTCCAGCGGCTTTAGTTAGGTTGTTTGTCCACGTTTTTATGTGAATGTCTCACACTCGGCAGCATAGTGCCAATAGACTTTTTCTTTTTTCAAGAAACTACCTAAATTTTACATTTTTTTTAAGAATGGAATTATTCGTTGCTGTTCTTATTTGCATCTTCTTATACTTGTAGAGAATGGTTGTTATATTGTAGTTTGCTTCGGAATGTATAATAATCAATTTAGTTGTAGGTAGGTTCAAATACTCACTATTCAGTTATTCTTTAAAACATAAGCTGCTGTGATTCATACCTGAAAGCAAGAAAGACACTATATTATTTAATTGTTCATTTCATCATCTTCAATATATAAAATTTATATGCAGTTGTTAGCCTGTAAAATAAATAAAATTAATATGTCAATAACGTTAGTGTTTCGTGGAACTAATGGTTACTGAGAAATCACTTTGATATCAATATTAGTGTGCACATGTCCATATTAAAATTAGTTTACAAACGTCAAACTTAAAGCTTATTCCGCGAATATTAAATGCCCCTTAGACTGGTCTTAATAGACATAATGCTACTATCAAGTTTTCTGTTTTCAATTTTCGACAAACATTAAAAAAATTGCTGAAGACATAAACGGTTGGAAAGGAAAAATAGAGACGTTTATCTATTTTTTTTTGTATTTTCTTGCATTTAAGTTATTTATGTGTTAAGTAATCAAAAACCATTATTTATGCTTTCACCTTTTTCTAATGATGATGGTCTGGGTAAAAGAAAATATATCTGATGTTCTTTTCTAAAGAACGAGAATTATGCCATCTGAATTATGTCATATGGAGATCCGTAGTTTGATACTTTTACCTAACTACAAGTCCATGACACTAAAAAACGGTTTCGTCAACCCCGTTAAATATCAAAATGCGATGATTAATATGGTCATATGTACATATAGGCGAAAACATAGCCAAACATCAATACTCTCGGATGAACACATACAATAGTAGATATTCGGAATACAGTAATGCGAGGTAACTTCCTGCGATCCATCATTGCAACGGTTCCTGAGCGAAATTGCCGGGGGGTGAAGGAGGGGGAGCGGGGTGGGGGCAAGGCAGGGCTGTCGGCAATAATTACTAAAGCGGATATTTAAAACAAGTTTTTACCGAATTTATTGATTTCGTGGAAAGGTATAATTTTGGGTCATTTATTTTACATAGCTCGTAGTTATAGATAATTGAGAATTTGCAGAAAAATAATAGGTCGTTTGCAGCGATTATGCTTGCTCTCACCAAATTCTGTTATAACTTGTTTAGAACATAATAACATACTTGATGAGCAAAAGTATATGTAGGATATTTAGGTCAGATTTCACTTTCGACAGCAAAAAAAAAAAAGAAAAAAAGCAGCATAATGCTTTCTTCTCCATGCAAATATAACGGTACAACCTACGTAAAACTTCAGAAAATTCACTTCGATTCTATTTCACTAAAATAGTGCACAAGAATGTAATTTTACAAAATAGACTCTAAATAAAAAACTTCATAATAAGAAAGTAAACTTTTTTGTTAGTGATTAAATTATTCTTTTTAAAGAATATAATAGCATTTTATTAAAAGTAACGTGTAATAAATCCATTTAATTAATTAATTAAAAATGTATTACGTGAGTTGCATCAATTTAAATCACACTATAAAGGCGAAAGTTTGTAAGTGCGTGTGGGTGTATATTTGCTACTTATTCACACGCAAACGGCTGGACCAATTTTGATAAAATTTGGTATGCAGGAAGCTGACACCCTGCATTGACAAATAAGCTACTTTTTATATTTACTGCGGGTAACACCGCGAGGCGCAGCTAGTAAATAATAAAGATAATATCAGTAGGATTTTACTAACCACTACTCAAGTGCCAGCCCTAAGTACACCTACTAACTACAGCTCGGTAGGGTTTGTTTTCGCAAAATGCTGTGTAGTTTTAAATGTGCTGGTTCGCCATAATCTGCTTAATATTGAATTAATTATTTCACCGCGACCAGACTAAGGGATTTTCGTTAAATAGTAAATATTCGGTAGTAACCGAAGTATCACATTTAAAAGATAATTACATTTAACTCAACGTTTTCATACCTAAAATTGTATTATATTTGTAAATTGTTAGACATCATTACACAAAGCTCTCTTATTGAATTTTTTACCACCCGAGTTAGCAAAATGCAATATCACAAATGCCAATGTAATATTTTACCGAGAATGAATTATTATTGAATGAATAAATAAATAGTATGTTACACTGTTACATACAAAGTTAATGACAATATGTATAAGTTTAAAAAAATTAAAAGGTTTTAAAAAGGTCTTTGTTTAAATATTACAATTGAAATTAGTGCAAAAAAGCCAGCTATCATTATGTTTTGTTATAAATTAAAATGTTCTGTTTAATTTTATACTGATGAATTATTTTTTTTAGAATACATCGCGAAAGTGTCAAGATTTTACAAAAACAAATAACACATTCTGGGACACAGTATGAAGACTTAAATCGATTGTTATTTCTATTGTGTCCTGCTTTGTGTCCCGGATTGTGTAAAGCACAATTTTTTTTTAACAAACAAACAAATCTATACTATAATAAAAGAGTAAAAAAAATGTGTCTGTACATTGAAAATTTTTCAAAAAAAAATATTTGGGGCTATGGAGATATAGTAATAGAGTAAGAAAATAAAAAAAAAATGTCTGTCTGTTTGTCTGTTTGTCTGTTTGTACACACTAATCTCCGGAAATACTGGACGGATTCGAATGAAACTTTTTTTGTTATATAGCTGTGAAGCCTGGGCAACATATAGGCTATAATTGATTTTGGAAAATGGAACACATGATGCAGAACTATAATGGTCCAGCTAAACTATAAGAAATATTAAAATGCCGCCTTAGCAAAAGTTGTTAAGTCTGATGAGAACTTTTTGTTGAGTTATAATACAACTGGCCAAGCGCGAGTCGGACGCGCGCGAAGGGTTCCGTACCATAATCTATGAAAAATCACGTTTGTAGTATGGGAGCCCCCGATAAATACTTGTTTTATTCGATTTTCAGGGTTCCTTACCCAAATGGGTAGAAACGGGACCCTATTACATAGACCGTCCGACTGTTTGTCTGTCTGTCACCAGGCTGTTTCTCATGAACCATTATAGCTAGACAGTTGAAATTTTTATATATGATGTTTTTTTGTTGCCTCTGAACAAAAACATACTAAATCTATACTATAATAAAAGAGTAAAAAAAATGTGTCTGTACATTGAAAATTTTTCCAAAAAAAAGTTGTCCGAAGAAGAACTTATAAGTTCAGTATCGGCTCACAAAATAAGTCTAAATGTTGGAGGGCCAATAATGCTGATACGAAATTTGACTCCGCCGAAACTGTGTAACGGAACCCAACTTAATGTCTCAGCACTGTATGCCGAAGTTCAGCGGCTGAATTTCAGCCAGTGCATGCCTGCAATGTTATTTGCATTACTAGCAACACATAATGCCGATGCCGAACTTCCGATGTTTTTGCCGTACCCGTACCCGTACCCGTACCCGTACCAGTATCCGTACCCGTACCCGTACCCGTACCCGTACCCGTTCCTCTCCCGCTCCCGCCGCCACCGCCGCCGCTGCCGCCGCCGCCGCCGCTGCCGCCGTCACTGCCGCCGCCGCTTTCGCCGACACCGCCGCCGCCGCTTCCGCCGCCGCCACCGCCGCCGCTGCCACCGCCGCAGCCGATGCTTCCGCCGCCACCGCCGACGCCGCCGCCGCTCCCACCGCCGCCGCCACTGCCGCCGCCGCCGCCGTCGCCACCGCTGCCACCGCCGCCACCGCCGCCGCCAATGCCTCCGCCGCAGCCGCCGCCGACGCTTCCGCCGACGCCGCCGCTGCCGCTTCCGCCGCTGCCGCTTCCGCCGCCGCCGCCGCCGCCGCCGCTGCTCCCGCCGCCGCCGCCGCCGCTCCCGCCGCCTACGCCGCCACCGCCGCCGTTCCCGCCGCCGCCGCCGCCGCCGCTGCCGCCACCGCCGCCGCCGCCGCCACCACCGCTGCCACCGCCGCCGCCGACGCCGCCGATGCCTCCGCCGCCACCGCCGCAGCCGACACGTCCGCCGCCGCCGCCACCGCCGCCGCTCCCGCCGCCACTGCCGCTGCCGCCGCCGATGCCTCCGCCGCCGCTGCCGCCGCCGCTTCCGCCAACGCCGCTGCCGCCACTTCCGCCGCCGCCACCGCCGCCGCTGCCACCGCTGCCGCCGATGCCGCCTACGCCGCCGCCGCCGCCGCCGCCGCTCCCGCTGCTGCTTCCGCTCCCGCTCCCGCTTACGCTCCCGCTTCCGCTTCCACTCCCGTTCCCACTTCCACTTCCGTTCCCTCTTCCGCTCCCGTTTGCGTTCGCCGCAGACGCGCCAAAGACGGAAGATTGAATTCTCATATCGGCACATCACTACTGTCCGGCGTTTCCACCGAACTTCAGCGGCTGATCTTCAGCTTATTTAGTGTGTCATCCCCACCGAACTTTAGACACTGAACTTTACCCGCTAAACTTCGGCATAGTCTGCTGAGACACTTAAAGTTTACTATGAGTGGTGCCAGTGAAACTGTATTTATTCCGAGTATGCTACTCATCCCCAACAATTTTCCTTTTGAAAATACACAGTTCCATGTGTTTACTTGCTATGAAAATAAGTCACAGTTTTAGAAGCTTAAAGCTGCTTATGTCGATCTAAGGACTGGTTTTTCGCATGGCCAACTTAATGTGGCTTTCTCCAGGGTTAGTAACACTTCAGCACTTTTCATATTGGCTCCCGAAGGAAAGAATTAAAATAATATTGACTTTTAACTCCTAACACTGTTACAAGTACTTTCTTATCTCTCTCTCTTTCTCTCATTAGTTTTTATTTATATTAATACGCCGGAGTCATAAAGTCCACGCGAACGAAGTCGCGGGCATCAGCTAGTATTAAATATAATATACATATGCATAAACTAGAAATAAGGTGAAAGATGCAATTTCCTTCAAGTTAAGTAGTAATCTTTATGTTTGTTTGTAACAGGGCATGATTTATGCGGCCATATCTGCGTATTTAATTAACTACAGGAAGATCGACCGAGTTCGACTGTACTTGTGATTGATGACTGTACCGGTTTGATATTAACTGTTTACGCATGAAGATAGGATGAAAGTACCTAAAAGTATACTGTATAAACTAAAAAGCAAAGTGTAAATATTTTCATACGAACTTATTCTAACTTATATTTTAACTAGCTTTTGCCCGCGTCTTCGCTCGCGTAGGGATGTAATTTATCAAAATACTTTCTTAGGGGGATGCCTACGTCATAGTAGCTTTATGCATGCAAAGTCTTAGCCCGATCGGTTTAAAATTGACAAAGTTTCATACAAAATTTCATCCCCTATTTTATTCCGTTAGGGTAGAATTGATCAAAATCATTTCTAAGCGGATGCCTACGTCATAACATCTACCTGCATGCCAAATTTCAGCTCGATCGGTCCAGTGGTTTGGGCTGTGCGTTGATAGATCACTATGTCAGTCAGTCAGTCACCTTTGAGTTATATTTATTTAAGAATACGGCATATCATACTTCAAAATAACCGACCAAGTGCGAGTCGGACTAACTAACTAACGAAATAAATAACATTTTTTGTATGGGAGACTCACTTAAATAATTATATTATTCTGTTTAAGTATTTGTTGTTATAGCGGCAACATAAATACTTCATTTGTGAAAATTTTTACTGTTTAGCTATCACTATTCATGAGATACAGCCTAGTTACAGACACACAGACGGACAGACAGCGGAGTCTTGATAATAGGGTCCCTTTTTACCCAATGGGTATGGAACCCTAGAAATGAAAACACATGTGAAATATCTTTTAAATTACAAAACTTTTGGATTCGGGTTTTAGCATATTTATATTTTTAATTATTATTCCCTTTATTTATATTAAATAATCTTAGATAAGAATTTTTTATAAAATATCTATAAAAAGTAAAATAAAAAAATACTACAAAATACACACATTTTACAAAAATACCTAATCTACTGCCCACTGGCAGCGGGGCTTTAAGGCCCAAGCTACCGGCGGTTAGGGCCGCAGAGAGAGAAGCCTCCTGACAATGCGTGCTGTGTCCAGGAGTACTGCCTTCTGTATCTGACCCTTGATCCAGCTATCTAGCGAGAGAGTCTTAAAGTGTTGGTCAAGACTCTTCGCTATAAGACCGTTCGCCGATACGACTATTGAGACAACGATCGTCGAATCCACATCCCACATGGTAGTCATCTCGTGGGCCAAGTAAGTATTAATTTATTATTATTACCTTCTACGTTTTTTTTATTTCTACCCAGACGAAAGTGCGAGGTATAATTTTTACAATAAAAAAGTAACATAACTAAAAAATAAACAAACAATGAGCTGAAATGTCTTTTGTCCCGAAATTTCTCCGGGACAAGACGTAGATTAATTAAATATGTTCCAAGACTAATTTTCGGGCCATGTTTTTTGGGACAAGATATAAATAAGGCCCCAATCTCAAGGCGAGTAAAGCGTGAGAGTTGAAAAAAGTTGAGAAACGTGTTCCTCATTGTATAGGCGTCTAATTCCCGGCACAATGCCACGTTACTTAGCAGTTTTTGAATGACAAAAGATATTGGCTTCATGTATTAAGTGGAAGATCTAACAAAGTGAATATTTTAAAAGTTCATTTGATTATGTAGATAAATAAAAAGACTTGGTAAACCACGTGACATTTTTTAACGTGACGTTGTTTTCCCATGAAGAAGGTACGGATTGCTACGGAGAATTTCCATCAGAATTCTTCTCTAGGCGATCCTGGCCACTCAAATGGACCCCATGCTTTACTAATTAATAGAAAATATAAGAGGATTTATTTAAAAAGAAAACATTTATTTTTGAAATATTTATTTTAAGTATTTAAGATAATTTACGCCGACTTTATATATATTTAAATAGGTACTTGAAATCTTTTTGGCCCCGAAACCTCCTAAATACTGAGAGAAATTCATAGAAATTGAAGCAGCTTTCGAGACCCGCAGGAATTCGATAGAATAATTATATCGCTCGTTAGCTATCTATTCAACAACGTCAATTAATTTCAATACAAAATACATCCCCTTAACAAATTCTCAAACGATTCGCTACAATTATCTAAATATCGAATATTCCTTACGATTGAAATGATTTTAATATAATTAGCCATCATTATACTCCTATTAAGTTATTAGTATAAACGCAATGTAAAGGAAATTACGGCTTTTCAAGTGTAAATCAGTTTATCATTGACTTAGGATACTTGCAATGGAACGCAATTAAGGCGTGTATTTGAGTTTAATATCTTTGATTTGAATGTAGCTTGTGAATAGAAGATGTTATAATACATCTTCTTATTTCTTCTTCTAATTTGCAACATGCATATACTCTTTCTGAAACGTGGTCTATAAGAAGGCTTAAGGTCGCTTAGCGGGCTATGGAGAGGACTATGCTCGGTGTTTCTCTACGCGATCGAATCAGAAATGAGGAGATTCGTAGGAGAACGAAGATCACCGACATAGCTAAGCGGATTAGCTCATTGAAGTGGCAGTGGGCGGGGCACATAGCGCGAAGAACCGATGGCCGATGGAGCAGAAAGGTTCTCGAATGGCGGCCACGTACCGGCAAGCGCAGCGTTGGACACCCACCTGCTAGATGGTGGTGGATGCAACTAAGCAAGGTTGCAGGTAGGCGCTGGATGCAGGCTGCTTCCGATCGGTCGTTTTGGAAATCCTTGGGCCTATGTCCAGCAGTGGAATTCCTGTGGCTGATATGATGATGATATACACTTTAGGGTGACTTTTTAACCACCAGGGAAATCATTGGAACTTTTCCGGCTATTTCTTGTCGATTTTGCATGGTCTTCGGCATTTTTTGGGTAATTCAAAAAGCGCATTTCGGACCCTGATGCAGCACAGCTGAGGAGGCAACCAGGAGTCCATTTAGATGAAGAAGACTTACCCACTTGATGGTAATTATTTGGAAATTATTTAGTTGTGGTAGAGCCACGCTACCGGCAAAACTCTGTTTTGCTAGTAGCATGAATGGGCCCGCTCGTCCGGGGAAGTACCACACTCTCACAGAAAATCGACCTCTGAGTAGTAGCGTCACCGATTCTATGCGAGCCCCCCCCCCCTCCTCCTACATCTTCCCTTCCTGACAGGCCGGCAACGCTTCTGTTACACCCCTGGAGTTGCAGTTGTCCATGGGCAGAAGTCATCACTTACCATCAGGTGACCCGCTTGTTCGTTTGCCATGACATAAAAAAAAGTAAATGATAAGCCTTTCAATTTTTTTTTATTTCTGTGGATTTACATGGAATGGAATAGCACGAGTGACTAAAAAAACAGCTTGGCCAATCGGTTAGATTATAAAAAAAAAGTTATACACATATTTTTCTTCGTCAAAAAATGACGAAGATACACCCCCATTCCGAAACTTCGGAGAGCTGTATCTTTGTAAATGTTTACTACTTTGCTAAACGAAACAATATAGGTCCTTTATTTATGGAAAATCCAGTTGACGGATTCAATAAAATAATATATTTTTTATCCAGTCACATCCCTATTCTATGAATTAGCTAACAAGTTCGTAGCTAAAATTATTCTAATTTTGGCTTTCACCTTATTTACGTGTTACATTTTTCTCAACATTCGTCCTAATGGTCCCAAGGACCAGTAAATTATGTAAATGTAATAACCCTGTATGTTTGTCTGTACTAATGCGGCCGCACTTAGCACAAATAAGAATACCTAATTGGGTATGGGACCACTCTCGCAATAAGTACGTTAAAGTTATGTAAGTAGTTATTTTTGGGCGGTCTAATAATAACATACTTTTGTAATTTTACCTTTTACCTGACTTCGTCAGAAGGAGGGTATGGTTTTTCGAATGTATGTATGTATATTTATATAGGATGCTCGGCAGCCTAAAAGGTTCAATGGATTTAAGCTTGAGAGGTGTCGTTATAATCTTCTTAATTCCGAGAGTGACAGTGCACTGGGTATAATATAAACAATGAAACAAAGGCAAAATAGCGGATTTTTTTAAGCAGTCGAGATTTTGTTTTTTGTAATCTGTATCATTTCTATCGTAGTTCACTCAGTAGTGAAACCAGGATACGATGAAAAAAAATCTCAAAAATGTATTGAAAGGTTTGGCTGACGGAAAAATAATAATCAACCTAAGAAATATCAACGAAATAAGTATTTTTTGTGTCAATTCTCATATACTATAACTTTGTAAGTAATATTATCTTTTATTACTAATACTCTGAAAAATTGTAAAAAAACTACTGTTTAAAAGTTTTGCAACAATCAACTAAGCAAGAACAACTTCTTTGAATTTCTACCAATCCTGTAGGCTTTGTATTCAACAAGCCACTATTTCTCTCTATCCTGGTTTATATGGCTCCCATAAAATACGCTGTAATAATGATGTCCATCAGCTTTCAACCCTACCAGGTGTGGGTAATCAGCTACCTATCGATATGATACAGGAATAACCGAAGGCAGGGTTATCACTTACAAGTTATACCCTTTCACCGCGAGATTTTATATCAGTTGTCGTGCTCCTAGCGCGTGGCATAGTGAATCGAAAATAAATACCTACAACCAAATTGCTACAACAAAATACGGATATATGTTGTAAATACTTACAACAAAATACGGATATATGTTGTAAATACTTAAGTAATGTGCAATACGAGCAATGGCTTTTTGGCGGAAATATCCGACGCTCGCGAAATGGGCATGGATAATTCCGACGTTCACGGTGAAAGGGGATTATTTGAGACCTTTTCAAACAGCGTAGTTAGCTTATACCCATCATGTTATTATATATATAGCTATATCAATGGTTTAAGGGATAAATACTACGTTTAACAAGATTGTTATAGAAAAAAGTTGTGGAAAATATTGCATTCAAGTTCATGTGTATAACCATCGATGAAATAACGTTAGTAATTATATCTTTAGTATAACTCAGGCCTACTACATTGAATTCACTATAACTTACTTTTATAAATTAGTTTGATAATATTTTTTTTATTAAAATAAACGTGAGACACAGACATTATTAGCAAGCAACGGGTCACTCAGTGTGTCGCGTACCGGCTTCGTGTACGCGTCATATTCACCCTGATGAAGACCTCTGGATGAGGTTGAAACATGTGGCCATTTCTTGTTACTACTTAATAGTTTGATTTTATTAAACCTAATAAAATAATAAAAAATCATAGCTGACTATAAAATATAGATATAAATATAATATGTGTTGATCTCTTCTCTGTTTTCAAAATATTGTCACAATATTTTTTTTTTCAGTGTTTTCAAAACATCGCCACAATGTAAAAAAATAAGGTTCTTTTTTATCACATTAAACGTGAGAGGACCTTTTAAAGTAACATTTTAATAAATGTACATATTATAAACATTACCTAGGCAACAAAGTAAGGGGCAACCCTACCGCTGGTCCCAGGTGGTATACCGAAGCACTTAGCAACCTCATTCGGTACATGTACTTATCGCCTTACACTCATGTGCTCTAATAAAGGGTAAAAACTGAAATGTAAGATATATTTTGTTCATTACATTGTACTTATTTCATATAATTCAATAATATATAACGTGGAAGGGACTTACCCGTTATAAATTAAACTGCGATCCTGAACACTAGATGACTATAGTATAATGAAATTAAAATAACAGTAAAAAAAAAGACAAAAAAGAATCGGTTCCCTTATAAAAAAGTGTGCATCCGCCCGGATAGTTATTATAGGAATGTTTTTTTTTTTCTTTTTGGTTTTTGACTGTATTTTTTATTTCATTATACTATAGTGATCTATATTATAGATTATATGAGATAGAGAATTGTTCATTTATAGCTTTACGTAAAATGATGACAACCGGGATCAATGGCTGAACGTGCCTTGCGAAGCACAAAATTTTTTGTGCCACATGAGGTCACCCATCCAAGTGCGGACCCAAGCAAGCAGGAATGCACTACGATGAATATATAAGATTAAATTTACCTATGTACTTCAATCTTCAATGTACGAAAAGAATAGCCATTTAGCGCGGGGATGTAGCCAGTGTTCTTGGCACCATGCCACATGAACCACATTTTTTTTAATATACATAGTTTAATTTGTGGGGTGTGGAGACGTGTCATCTGTACAAAGAAATCTCCACCCGCCTAATCGACGTTTCTGGGGACCTAAGAGATGGTGCGCATTTTGGCCAAAGATTAAGTCTGGCCATCCAACGAGGCAACGCCGCCAGTCTCTTAGGCTCTCTACCCTGTGACCGCGGCGATTTGGGGTCAATTTATGTATAATATAGGTAATTTATTATTTTCGGTTAGATAGAACTATTTTAGTTTATAGTTATCTTTTAATTTTAGGCTTTAATTTCATTATTTATTATTTATTCTACTTAGAGTTTTCTACCTTATGTACTATCTTATGTTAATAAATAGTAATGTAGATTTTAATTTAGTTTTTAATTAAATTGTTATTTATTATTGTTTTAATTTAAAAGAAATAAAATATTAAGCAATGAAAAAAAACAGAAAAGTAAACATAACGGACTCGTCCCATATAGAGACCTCTTCCAGTCCAACGTCTAGTAATTGAGAGGAATGTTTACTCATTATGCGCTTATAGTACTTGCTAGTACCTATTTCATTATAAAGTAGAAAAAAACCAGCGCAACTCAACATTTTTGCCTTTACAGGAAATCAACGGAATCCAGTCCCTGTTAAGTTAATTTCCCCTTTGGACGCGCCTTCAGTCCAAATTTTTTTCATGTCTGTTAGTGGCCAACACTAACGACAGCAGGGAACAACAGTTTTCAGGTGCATTCGATATAAATCTTTAATAAAATCCATACACCGATCGATAGAATTAGTAAAAAAAGCCAGAATTCGTTATTTTGTTTTTTTGAAGTGAAAACTTCTTTAGGCGCATGGGGGTGCACGGAAAGCATTTATTGAGATGGGATAAACCGTTGAATTCGCGACACTGTTACCGTTGCAGTAACCGACACCAAGTTGTCACTTCTGTCGGCATATCTGAAGTTTTCGGACTTCACTGTTTTTTTTTAAACACCCATGTACACGTGGGTTTTAAGACAAATCCAGCCATTCGAAAGAAAATAATAATAAATATATACGGACAAGAGACACAGATTGAGATAGCCCCAAAGAAAGTTCGAGATTTGTGTTATGGGATGCTAACTCAACGATATTATGTTTTATAACATATACATATAATAGATAAGCATCCAAGACCCAGGTCAATCTGAAAAAGATAATTTTCCATCGTAAACTGACCGGGGATCGAACCTGGGACCTCCGGTGTAACTTAGTGGCATGATGACCACTAGGTCACAGATAATCGATAATAAAAATACTTAGATACATACAAGATAAGGAAAGTCGAACCCAAATGAAATAGAAGCGTGGCTAAGACTGATGATAATGATGACATACATACACACAAAATATATTTTTTTTACTAACTCAACGATGCTTTATTTTAAAACACATACATATATAGACGCCCAGACCCATTTCAATTTGAAAAAGGCCATTTTCCAACTTGCCCTGACCGGGGATCGAACCCGGGACCTTTGGGTGGCGGACTAGCGTGGTGACCACTACGCCACAGAGGTCGTCCGTGGTGACCAATACGCGCAAAAACCATAACCTATCCTCGGCAGTCGGATAAAAATCCAAACGAACCCAACATTTTTGCGTTCACAGGAAACCAGCGGAATCTAGTCCTGTCAAGTTAATTTACAATCTGGACGCGCGTCCAAGTGTGTAACAACCGAACTAATTAGCAAAGTGGCACGGCATTAGTTTCGCTAACAAATTAGTTGACTAATTAGGGCTAAGCGCAAATTAGTGCGGCGAGCGATTTTTAAATCTACGTCTTCGAGTTACAGGTGTGTGGACACCAGAGCTTAGTAACTTGAGCTTTGGAATGTAAATTAAAAAGTTAGAAGGAGGTATTCCCGTCTGAATGACACCTGCGCGAATGGCACCTAGCCTTTTTTTTTTCATGAAAGCAAGTTTCCTTGCAGTTGTTATCGCGTTTCAGGCCGTTCATAATTAATTTGAGGTAAACGCTTGAAAGTCAGTTTTTTTATATAAAATTAGACATCCATATTATTATGTACTTAAAGCCAACTATTAAACACCAGGCAAGTGCGAGTTGAACTCGCGTGGGAGAGTTCAATGTTACAGTTTTTAAATTAATACAAAATATCACATTTGAAATCCTCACAGCAAGACGCGAGTTAACTACTACTAGCGCTATCTAGTGGTGTTTTAGTGAACTATTTTCCATAAGCGAACGTTTTTTATCGAGATTACTGATCTATTTTCAATTAAAATAATTATTATAGGCTTTCTTGTTATCTGCAAGCGATGAACTATCATTTGTCCCCAGAAAACGAACATAATTAAAAAAATAATATTTGTTTACTTTGCATATCTGTGTGTGGTCATCGGACTTGGTCCAGTAGATTCGGAGCAAATTGCCTGTGAGTTACAGATGGACGGACAGACAAATCCTACAAGGGTTCCGTTATAAAAAAAATTGTACGAAAAACTATGTTTGAAGGAAATACGTCTTTAGCGGGAGTGAGGTGATATGCTCGACCGCCACAAAGGGAAGATCTTCCCGCCAGGCATGGTGTTGCGCCTGGGGAACCGCGGCTCCGATGGTGTATCGTCGGAAATTGTATATATGCAGCGAATCGGACGAACACTGAGATCGAGATGTAGGATACTGCTAGCTCCATCTCATATGCTTCTTGTGAACTATACTGTCGGTTGTTTCTTGATAGGTTTTGTAGTTTAGTTCATCGTAGTGGCCGTAGAGGTCGTCACACGTCTACCAAAAGTCAAAGTCAAAAATAATTTATTTATATTTGGATATTTGTATCTCTTGATAATTATTGTCATTTTTTCTTTCGATTTTATAATAGGTAGTTGTAGACGTCAGATCTTTTACGTACAGCTAAGTTTACTGCCACTTCCTACCTTTATAAATCGTCTAAACCTGCTGAAATGTCGTCACAACTCTGAAATAAAATACACTGCAGTTATTTGTCAAACTGCCACGAAACGTGGACTTAAACTAATGACATACGTCTGAGGATGAACTGTTCCGGAAGGTATCATGTGTTGGTGATATATTTCAAGGTTTAAAGTAACGTACAAAGTAAAAGTAAGGGAAAATGTTACGGATATAATATAAGTAATATTTGGTATAAACCGACTGCCTTTTTATATTCCCAATGTAACGACACCTCATAAACTAAAATCCATCAAGCCGTGCATACAGACATACATACTCTCGAAAAACATAACCCTCCTTCTGGTGCAGTTGAGTAAAAACGCCCATTATCCCCTTACCTGTCACTGGGAGGAATTCCTCCCAGATCAATTGTTATTGTTTGTATATAAATATTTACATATATCAAGTTCTAAATCCATATCTAATTGTTTACTAATGATCATAAATTAATTAAACTGACCATATACGTTTCGATCTACAATACAATTATAGCAAAATCCATTATATATTTTAAATACAATACAATACCACATATCCCTTTATGTGAAACGTCACAAATATAGCTCTACAGAACAATGACTACTTTATAAGAAAAGCATAAACAGACAGATTTACAGAGCAATTGTTCCCTTTTGGGTGTAGGGACGGTGTCAGGTGAATAAGCCATAGTGTGAATATAGTATAGAAGGAAGTCAACGTATTGTCATATTATTAGACTTTTATGGGCAGACGCTACTTCTTTAGTCCCAACGCAGACGATAGACTAATCCGTGCCGCACTTTTTAGTCTGTGAAAATAGATCCCATGGAAACACATGCAGTAACGCACATGACGCGCAAAAAGCCCGGCGTACGTCGTGTGCGTTACTGCATTAGATTCCATGGGTTCTATTATCACAGACTAAAAAGTGCGTCACGGATAGTCTGTCGTCTGCGTTGGGCCATACCAGTAACTAGGTATACAGGGTGTAACAAAATACACTGACACTATTTAAGAGGCGAGTTCAGTTCATGATTCTGAACAACATTCCCCAAGAAGCATAAATAAATAAATATATAGGGACAATTAACACTGATTGAGCTTACCCCAAAGTAAGATCGAGACTTGTGTTATGAGATACTTACTCAAAGATACTATGTTTTATAACAAATACACATATACATCAGGTCTTTTTGTCTCCACTGCAGGAGAACGATCCTCTCTGTACTACCTGAGCCATACTTAGCCAGAGCAGTCAGTGGAATTGGCCAACACTCTCCTCGCTGGCCAGACTGGTTGAAGAGGTCTCATTGATATTTGCACGCTTTGTTTAGCTTGTATTCTCTATTTTGTATTGTAGGACGTGTGGTTTCCGACAGAGTAGAATAGGGCTACTCCAAGTCCTCCCGTGGATGTAGTAGAAGGCGAGTTAGGGAATACAAGAGCTCTACTTACATAGATTTTTCCAATAGGTGTATTCTGTGTTTTTGTTACCTGAAATGAAACAAAGTTTTAGAAGTTATTTGCTTTTAAATATTACATTTATGTAAAAATAAAAAAAGAGAGCTTTAAAAAAATCACAAATCATTAAAACATAAGACATATGTTTTCAAAGTCATAACTCGCTATTTACAACAAATCATTACACAAAACCCGTCATATACATGTAATAAAAAGTGACGACCTCCGTGGCGTAGTGGTCACCATGCTAGTCCGCCACCCGGAGGTCCCGGGTTCGATCCCCGGTCAGGGCAAGTTGGAAAATGGCCTTTTTCAAATTGTCCTGGGTCTTGGATGTTTATCTATATATGTATTTGTTATAAAATATAAAATATAGTATCGTTTATTAGTATCCCATAACACAAGTCTCAAACTTACTTTGGGGCTAACTCAATCAGTGTTTTTTGTCCCTATATATTTATTTATTTATAATAAAATACCTCTAATAAAGAAGTACACAATAACTACCATATTCCATCAAGACCACACCACATTATTATCCACTATATCTCTGCACTAGCGGTGCGCAAGCGCATGACCTCCAACATAACGGTCTAGGCTTTCATAAAACCTGTAGCTAGACTCAGCAAGATCAAGGCAAGCCCTAGGCTTTGTCGGAGCGTAATTACCCTTAATTTATCGCTTTAATAATCAGTTATTTATCGTAAATTACCTGCAGATTTAGGATTCAATTATTTGATTAATTATTATTATGGTTGCTAATATCTTATAATTTCGTGAATGCGGTGGTCACTAGTAGTATGTATGGTGCTTTAAGTGGAACAATTCCTAGTAGTCATACATAAATCTATTCATAAGTGTTTCTTCTAGAATGTTTTTGGCACCATTTCAATTTTTTTTTTAATTTTTTATCTGCCTGACAGAGCGAAATATATTTTCCTTACACAATAATCGCGATGAAAGAAATAGAAAAAATCCTAGCAACGTCGATCAAGTAAATTAAATTTATGTTTCTTTAGTCCCTCATCTTAAAGAAAAAGTAAATTCACTTCCTTTCACGCAAGAATCCGGAAAGAAAATCAATCTCACATCCGCCTTAAATAAACAGGCGAAACTCCAAGAAAATGCGCTCCACAATATATATCTGAAGGAAAGGTGTATCAAGACGTTTATTAAGCGGTTTCCCGAGTTTCGAACTCAAACACTTCCGAAGCACTGTCAAAATATCAAGCGTACAATGGCACACGAACACCGGAGAAACTTTTATTGCGAAATTTAAGAGCCATTGCAAGTAATAGCTCAAGTTTTCACCCCCACCACTCGTATTAATCATGCGCACTCTTAATTCAGGTAAAACTTTAAAATTACATGAATTTTGCAGCGAAACAGTAAGCTAAGAGTGACCGTTAAAACATAAATTTTAAACTTGTGCTATAACAGACATCTGCTATCTCTCTCGCGATTTTTGAATCTCTCTTTCTGCCAAAACAGTTAAAAAGCAAAATATTTTTTTAGAGATGATACATCATTTTAATAAACGTCTTCAAGCTTACTTGAAAATATATTTTTGTGAAAAGAACGCACTCTTTTGTAAGTAGTACAATGTAATAAATGATTACCTTTTAAAAATTAAGCACTAGTCTAGCTAAGCACATCGTAAAAATTTTACAAGGCTCGCCATTTACACTTTCTTTTTACAACTGAGCATCTATTTGTTAGTGTCTAGAGCGCAAACTTGGGGCAAGACTAGAAATAAAATAAAAATAAAAGTCTTAAGTTTAAGAAGAACACACCTATTGCGAGGGTTCCGTGTAAAAATGTACGTTTACGCGCTTCTAAGCCGCAAGTGGTGTTTTACGCCAGACATACGAGTTTAAAAACTTAAATTGGGGCTAGCTTAATCAGTGTTATTTATCCTTATTATTTCATCTATTATTTAAAAATTAAAAGAACAGAGACAAAATTACAACGTGGAAGAGATATGCCCGTAATAAATCAAACCACGGGCTAGGGGCTATACTAGATCACTATAGTCTAATGAAATTAAAATAACAACCAAAATCAAAAAAAAAGGCATTTCCGTACAAAAGTTTGCAAACGTCCAGGCAAATTGAATGGGAATGTCGTTCTTTTTTGTGTTTTGACTGTTAATTTAATTTAATTATACTATAGTGATGTA
Source organism: Acrobasis suavella (assembly GCA_943193695.1). Lineage (NCBI taxonomy): Eukaryota > Metazoa > Arthropoda > Insecta > Lepidoptera > Pyralidae > Acrobasis > Acrobasis suavella. The sequence continues at coordinate 8,140,041 of OW971952.1, read as the reverse complement.
GAATAGCCCGTGGTTCGATTTATAAGGGGTATGTCCCTTCCACGTTGTGTAGGTATAAAGAATGCCACCTTGAAAAAACAACTTAGCAACATTTGAACGCTGCTTATTAAATTACTACATATATACATACTAATCAAATTACCTACCTCCTTATACCTCAACGGGTCGATAGGGCAGGCCTTGGGATTCAAAGGCCACTTTTAACGTAATAGTAAACAAACAAAACAATTTTGTAGCGCATCAAGAATGTTTGCTGAGGCGCATACGGACGATTTCTTTGCCATATTAAACAAAAGAATGGCTTCCTTGAGGCGCAGAATTTGTGGGAGCCGTAACAGAAGAAACAGAATTCTGAAAGTTATTACTGATAGCCAGGATTTACCAATCCAGTGGCACTAGCACGTAGGTGAAATAGGTTATCATAGGGTTAATAGTTAAGGGTGGCTGAGTGCGTCGCTTTTTAGCATGTTTTGAAATTAAAGTTTGTACAAAACTGTTTTGAATAGGTATATAAGGAACCCTAAAAGTTCTTCAAAGGATTGCGGTGGATGCATTTGGCGCAGGACACAGGTGACAATGGGTGGCTTCCAGATTTGTTCCGAACTTTGTCTGGCAAAATCTTTGAATATCGTTTAGTATTGGAGCTACGGTGTGTTTTCGGTTTTGGTGTTCGGTAACTTAGTTTCATTTCAACTTTGATAGGTACGATATTTGGAAAAGTTTCCATTATATGTGGTATCTATTCTTTGTATGTGTATGCAACTGAGTTTTTAACCATTTCACTGCGAACGTGGGATTTATCCGACAAACATTGTCGTGCCCAATCCGCGAGCGTCGGATATTTCCGACAAAAAAAAACCGCTCGTATTGCACATAACTTAAGTATCCACATATCTTTTTGGTTGTAGGTATTTATTTTAGATTTCATACCCCTCGGGTATTTAGATTTCATACCCCTTGGGGGCATGGCAACTGATATAAAGTCTCGCGGTGAAAGGGTTTAAAAAGTCTCGTATTACGGCCTTGACAGAACCAAAAATATGGCATGGAGACCTTGGAAGCATGTAAGTTTGTTCTATATTAATCTCCTTTGACAAGTTGTCTGTTATTCCTTTTCTTTTATCAATATCCTCCTTTACGTCTATGCTATTAATTGCCTTAACCTTTTTCGACCAACCTCTTTCGAAACTGTAAATAACTATTAAGCCATATTTCACAGTATGCTAATTACAATGAAAAATACCGTAAACTATGATAACAAAACATAAACAGTGTAACTTATAATTGCTTTAAAGTTCGAGGGAGCTTACAATAACTTTGTTGACTTATGTAATGGAACTTTGCAGGTTACTATAACAAAGGTGCTACTGTGTGACACCTGTGACCTCAGTAATAAGAAAGGGCTTAATTACTAATAAATTTTGATAAAAGCATTAAGTTTAAATTAGTTTTCTTTATAAAATGGGTCTAGAACACGCATAGAAAAAAAAATCTTACACTGGTTTTAAATTTAACTTTGAGCTTTTGGGGGAAGTCGAGGGGTTATGTTGGACTTTGCTTTAAATTGTTTTAAAAATTGATTTTAGTAACTTTTATATTATGAAATTGTAGTTCGGTGCTATAACTTCTCATTATTATTGACAATATGTGAAATGTTTTAAGTGGACAGTATGATATTTATTTGCGGGCTGTGGTAGGTGTCTTTAGGTGCCGTCCGCCACTCAATCGACTATGAAAACCAGTGAATTCGTAAAGATCCAGAAAACCAGAAGCTCCCTTGAAGCAATGAAAGGGGCTACACCAACCTTTGATTGAAACTAGTTAGGATTAGGAATAAATAAACAAAGATATAAACAAAGACAAGGGGATATGCAGTACTGCTATTCACTTGTCACTTGTCACTCGCACTTGCCATTTGTCAATATGTAAACCGGGTTTGCCTCTTACATTGTAGCCTTACGATTTTGGCTTCATCTGCTCTGTAAGGAATAATGACGGGATAGTTTAAGAAATTTAGTTACTAATCTGTGGATTTAAGATGACTCACTCACTGGCATAAGATCGTAAACAAACTTCAATTAAACACAATAAAACATTCACTTCTCGTTAACTACCATAATAAAAGATAGATGAACAAGAACCATGCAGTTATTATGGCCACAACCACAGATGTATATAGAAATAGATTTATCAAACAAAGGTTTTACTATAGATTTTGCTATGGTTGTTGGTCGCTTACTTATTCTAGCTGTTGTAGCGTATGTCGGAAATTATTTATAAGAAACTGTCTAAAACGGATCTTTTAAACGGACTTCTTTGTAAAAATTTTTGCTTCAAAGTTTCGGAATGGGGGTAATTTACGTCAGCTTTGGTTAAAAATCGAAGGTCGAAGCTGATCGTGACGTCACGCATAATTTAAATGCGCTGTATCATCATCATTATTTGCTAATCAGACAAAAGAAAAAAATACGTATACCACACTTTTTAATAAAATGAGGCAAAACAATATCCACTTCCCTTTTTTGATGCCTTTTTCCGTCGTCTCACCCAACATCTCGCTAAAAGTGGGTTATAGGAGTAACAGCCCTAGGGGTCACTCCATAAAAAATTAGTCCTATTTCTATGTCAAACCAAATAAGACTTTATCATGACACGTTATGGTTCAATGTTGTTTGACACAATAACGCGGATACGCAGTAACATCTGTCTTGCGTACAGTTTTTGGAGTAATTCCCCCTGGCTCTATCTACCTCGTTAGGCATTCAGATGTGATAGTGTATCTGTATCTATCTGTTATTCTTACTGTAAGCATTTAAGTACTATCCATTTCTATACATAAATACCTATACAGCGTCTATAACATTAGTGGTCTATGCTCTAAACATAAAGCAACTTTTGCAATGAATGTGCGAGTTACAGTGCACTCGCCATTGAGGCTAATTAAAATAGACGAGTTTAGTTGAAAACGCTTAATAAGAACAAGTCGAATTTCAGTGGTATACCAGCAGTTCTACACTAGTTATAAACTGTTACGTAACTACGTCATCATAATCGGTTTATCAACTATCTGCTTTGTTTTGTTTTTCGTGTGTGTAAGTGGCATTGGTATCAGATTTTTCAGGCTGCCTAAAGGCATCTGAAATACTGCCAAACAATGATGTCAGCCGGGGCCAACGGCTTGCATGCCTTCCGAAGCACGAACGAGAATTTTGTGTGCCCCTTGTGGTCACCCATGCAAGTGCGGACCACGCCTGGTGTCACTTTACTTGCGCTAGTATTAAGTTTGTGCTAATGATTTGAGACTACTTGCAACTTAGACGAGTTGCTATAAAAGAGTTCCAAGTCGCGATTTAGACGAGTTTCTATATAAACATACATGTATTAACTCGTTATATATGTGTCAAGTAAATTTTGTGATATTTATGTGGACTTCAAGTGTATTATGATCCTTTATCGGCAGCGTTTCTTAACCTTTTTCAGTCCGCAGACCCCTAAAAAATCAAACACAATGTCAAGAACCCCCTTAATAAAATACACATGAATAAATTTAGGACAATTAATTATAGTATTGAAAAAATTACATTTTTACTAAAAATAAAAATACTGTTTTAATGTGAAGTTGGTGCTGCTTTTTTGCAACTAAATTAGTAATATTTGGGTTGATGTTTTTACTTAGTTGTAATCTCAAATCATGTTGTAAGGCATTTATTAATTGATTCAAATGTCCATAGATAAGACGGCGGGCCCCCATACACATACTCGCGGACCCCCAGAGGTCCGCGGACCACAGGTTAAGAAAAACTGCTTTATCTTATAAAATTTTTAGTCAATCCTTACTCGGTTATCTTTTTTCTGTATAGCGCTCCTTCAAGTGTCGCAATAGCAATAGAATGTAAATCTTATCCATTTTGCTTCGTATTTCACATTATTTTAACCCATTTTCTCTTTCACGCTGTGGACCTAAGTTTTCTCGGTTGTCCTCTGTCCAAACACCAATCATATCCAGCGTGTGACATATCTGACCATAAATTAGTCTACGGCAGCCGTCCGGCAACCGTCCGGTGACCGGCGAACTATCGTCGGTTCGTTACGGCCGGATTAATATTTCGTACCGGTAAATACATTATGCGACGGACACTGAAGTTGTACGCTAAATTGTCGAAGTTGCCAGCCCTGGGGACAGGGCTGACAAAAACCCAAAATGGATTTCAAACATGGCAGTTGGATTAAATGGCTAATAACTATTTCAGGGAGTTCGCTTGTTGTGAGTTTGTGGCGAATAGCTTTTGGGAGTTTAGCTTGACAGCTTATTTAAGTTTATTTTCTTTATAATATTACTTAAACACTGAAGTGTTCAGGTATTATTTGTGACTAAGCATGTTATTTTTATTATTATATTTGAACTGTTACTTTATAAAGACACGCATTTGTGTATTCTTTAAGGTGCCGTCGTGGTCGTCACATAGAAATTATATCATAGAAATTGAAATATTCAAATGTTTAATTCGATTCCCCATAGTCTGATTATTTTAATAATTAGATTTCTTAAAATCTTATTCTAATAAAAAAATTAAAATAGTACATATTTTAAAAATAGGGTGTCTAAATATTATAATATTTCTAGGTATTCAATTAAATCAAAATAACAAATGGATAATTAAATTCAGGCAAGAAAAAGTACATGCACATACCCTTCTATATATTCATAAATAAACCTTAGGACCAAGACGAAACTCTGACCATGTATGTTCGGAACACATAGGTTACAAAATATCCAAAATATTATTTCAGTTCAACTAATTAATTTCAGTAATGACTTTCACAAACAAGCGCGAAATTGCCAAATATTTTCGTGTCGCGAACAAGAATTTCAATAATGTCATGCGGTTGACAACCCTAATAATGCAAAAGACGTGCTTTCGCCAGGGTTGGCAGGAGGTTTAAACTAGACAGACTGAAGTAACGGTTAACATACAGTCTAACAGGTAGGGTAAAGCATTACTATTAACTTAAATAATAATAAATTATCGACATTTAAATTTGAATTAGATGTACTTTCATATTAACCATTGTGATGTAATTTCGGTTGTCTTGTTAATTCAAATCTACATACAAGACAAATCAATCCCTTAAAAAAATGCGGTTTTATTATGTGTGAGTAGCATGTTCAAAACACGGAATGGGACGGGACAATGATAGGAGAGTCAATTAAAAATATCCAGAGCATGCAACTTGTGTCTGTAAATTCTAAAAACACACATCAAAATAAGGTTAAAAATCAGTTTCTATTTGTTATTGACTCATTTACCATCTTTGCGACAGTAACTTATAAGTGCATCCGTAAGTCCATTCGTTCCAATAATAGGAGGCATGTTGATTATGTTAGAAATAAATAATTTCGTACTGATAAGAAATTAAAAAGTCACAAAGTAATGTCCCTTATCATTGATCAAATTAATTTTTTGAACGTGATTTTAGATTTATTATTGCAGAAAAACTGACATTAAGAGCGCTATTTGACCCCAAAATACTATGAAGTCACAGACTTTTAATTCATTAAAATCCCATAGGAAATGTATGTTTCGACGTTAAGAAAAAAGTATCTGATTTAACTTGTTGGAAACTAGCGTATTGCGCAGTAGCTATATCTCAAAGCTGGCAACCCTGCGCGGTACATGTGTTACAGGGCCGTTGATGCCGTATTAATACAGTCGAATCGCCACTTCGAATATTCAAACAATGTTCGAAATTTAATTAATGAAATATCGATTCGATGTGAAGGTGCGAGGTAAAGTGACAACACAGTGATGAAATTCGTAGTATCTGAAAAATGCCAATGTAAATTTATTATTAACACTTAGTACTTATATTATTTGTAGTAGAAGTAACAATTAAGTGCCGTGTGGTTTTCGGCCTGTATAATAGGACCCTCTGTAGATGTCGTTAGAGGAACAAAAACAGCATTCCTACGGATTTGAAGTCGCACAGGGCAGCGTACTAGAACCACAGGCAAATTACTATAGTTTTACCGATTTTTGACTTCTTTATGTCACATCTTTGGGTGATCATTGAAATGCATTTAGAAAGGGAAAAGCAAACCAACACAGTTACTATTTGACGGCCTCTGTGGCCTAGTGATCATCATGCCAGGCTGTCGGACCAGAGGTCCCGGGTTCGATCCCCGGTCAGGTCAAGATGGAAAATGATCTTTTTCTGATTGACCAGAGTCTTAAATGTTTATTTATCTATATATGTATTTGTTATAAAATATAGTATCGCTGTGTAAGTATGCCATACCCATACCACAAGTCTCGAACTTACTTTGGGGCTAGCTCAATACGTGTGATTTGTAAGTATATTCATTTATTTATTATTTCTGTAAAAAATGCATCCAGGAAAGCATTTTGAAGCTGTGATCTTTTTTCTAATTGCACGTTCGTCTGTTATTCAGAGACCGGATCAATCTATTCTGGTCTGGTTCATTATTAAAATTAGTCTATCGATCATACGTGCTAACAGCTTTATATTCAGTAATTTATGCTGAAGTAAAATTTTTTAATATCATGAATGTTCTACAAATATTTGATATACGAGCAAAGCTCGCAGGCTAAATAAAGGATTATGGATGACGTGATGATTTTAATATCATAGAAATATATTTGACAACAGATTTTTATTTTTAAATAAGGGTTAAAAAATATATTCTGAGACTATTTTAAGGGCAGATTCAATCCATAATTTATAGATCGATAATATAGCAAGTTGCTCACAATATGCCCGCAAAGTGCGAGGACTTCAGCCCATAAGATTGGCTACATAAGTCACATTCGAGCACATGAGCAAGTTCCACAATTATGAAGCTGTCGCCCTGACCGAAACCGGTCGGACATCATCACCATCGTCATCATCATATAGCGAGTATGTCATAAGACCTGACGTCTTACGATAATTTCGATAACCGGGAACGTCAAAGATCTACTACTTTTCATCTCATATGTAAACATTATCTTAGAAAGATAATTAAGATGTGCAATATACCAATCCATTTACTAAACTACTAAAACAAAGCTGAAATGAAGCATTATTATCGCTGCTAAAGAAATTCTTAAGCTGGTGATATTTAAGTTGGTCGAACGCTTATCAGCAAATTACTTAACAATATTATGGCCAAAACGTCCGTAAATAATATCAAAATTTAAAACTTTATGGTAGAAAATAAGAATCTGAAATATAGAGACACCTGTTACTATTTTAGAAATATTAAATAAATAAATATATACGGACAAATCACACAGACTGAGCTCGCCCCAAAGTAAATTGGAGACTTGTGTTATGGGATACTTACTCAACGATACTATGTTTTATAACAAAAACATAATTATTTAGATAAACATCTAAGACCGAGGACAATCTGAAAAAGATTATCCATCTTGACCTGACAGTCTGGCATGATGACCACTAAGACCACAGATATTGTCAAATGGTATCTTGTTCAAATGGTTTTTAGTTGCAGACCAGCATGGCAGTACACAAATTTTACAAGTAACTTACTGCTTATTCGGTAATGATAAAACAATATATTCTGCATAACTTGCAACAGGATATTATTCATATAATAAACGTAATTACAATGGGTGGTCCATTGTGCAATCAGATTACTAATTACGATTGCATAAATTGTGTAATATGAACCATTCTCGGTACATTCCATACAATGTGGGTTCTTGGAAGTCCAGGAGTTTAATTTTATGTCTGAGTGGCATTTTTTAAATGAGTTTGTTGATAGTATCAGAAATTTTAAGCTTGTCAAATACTTTTATTACATGATATTCCTTTACGTTGTTGTCGTTTGAGTCTTATGGAATATTTAAGAACCCTAGAATTTTCCATACAAACGTAATCTAGTTTTTATTTTGAAATTACATGTGAGATTTCGGCAGTATTTTGTAATTTTAAAGAAATTGCATATATCTAGGCATATAAATAGTTTTTGACAGTCAAATTTGAACTTGAAAGAAAATTTGGGAGTGTAGAAATTTTCCATACTGATCAAATATGATATGATACACTATATTCTCCTTTAAGTTCATATTTTTACTGTGAAAACTAGTTATATGCCTTAATACATGCAATTTCTTAGAAATTACATAATTTCGCCAATATTTGACACGCCGTTTCAAAATAAAAGATAGACTACGTTTGAAAACTCTGATTCTGTCTACGGTAAGGAGTTCCACTCATTATGTTTTCCTAAGTTCATTTTTGCATAAACTTCGTCATTATAGAGAACATACAACATATATTCAGAAGCCTATAAGTAAATATATATAGGTTCAAATACTAATAAGTAATTATAAAAATGTTATTTTTTGGAACGTAGTTCTTTTCGGATGGTACGGACTTGGCGAATGGACTTAGGCGGAAAAAGCGTAAGATTTTTCCGTCACTTTTTTCTGTCAGAATCAATAATTTACTACGAAAGTAACTTCGTTACAACCGAGTGTTCCACGACACACACATTCTTTTTACCCGATTGCGCCAGAAGGAGGGTTATGTTTTTCGAGAGTATGTATGTATATATAATTGTTTGGCACGCACTGCAGCCTGAACGGCTCCATGGATTTTAGCTGGAGAGGTGTCGTTAGATTTGTATTTACTGTAAAAGTGACACTGGGTATATCAAAATAAAAATAAACAAAATGGTGGATTTTTTGCGCCAAATTCAAATGTTTGGCACGCTCTGCAGCCTGAACGGCTTTATGGATTTTAGCATGAAAGGTAGATTCGTATGTATTGTGGGAGTGACACTGGGTATTTCAAAATAAAAAAAATATACAAAAAAAGGCAGTCGGGTTTTTGTTTTTGAAATAATTACTTGTTTTCTCCTACTTTGGTCTCACTTGTCTCTGCTCCACCTGTCGGTTGACTGGAAGAGAAAGGTTTACAATTTTTGTAATAAAGTTGAATAAATAAAAATTCAATACCGAGCAATAAATCATTACAGAAGTTAAGTAGTTGTTCATTTTCATTTGATTAATCATCAACCTATTAAAATACTACACAAAAGTTTACTTAAAAACTTCGAAACGTCCTCAGACTTAGAAATCTTGTGAATCAAACGGAGCCTTTAATTGATTTCAAAAAGTTTAAAGTATAATTAATTACTTTCATATTTGAAAACAATTTGGTACCTACTCACTCAAATAAGCAGAGTATAGAAATAAAGTTTGTTCAAATTGTTATATTTATTAAAACTTCATGACTGAACTTTAGATTATTAATATTAAAATTACGATTTTGTATTCTACTCAATGTGATTCGGAGTCTCAAAATACTTGAAATATATTTTCAGAAACATTTATTTCAAGATTATAAAAAAAAACTCATTATGTTCCGCCAGTGTTACCAGTTATATTTGCGATAGCCAAACTACTTGCTTAATTTGTTTATGAAAAAGTGTTTTCATAAACAAACAAAAGTTTTTAGTTTAACATTTCTTTTTAGTAAAATGTTTAAATATTTCAAGCCATAGCGCGTATTCAAAGAACTCTTGAAAACAATTCATATGTGCTTCTAATTTATATCGCTTAAGGTACCTACATAACTAAATAGGGGAATGAAAAATGGTGAAAAAATGCAAATCAGTTAAACGAACATTAATACTAAAGTCGAGGGTTTGAGTCCTGCTGACGTAATATTTTTTTACCACTTCTTAATAATTTATTCATAAAAGCTGTGAAGTTTACATAAGAAGCTAGTTGCTGTAGCCAAACATTGGTCAGGTTTCTTGCAGTTGTAGCCTTTCGACTCGAGAATTTCACTTCTGTAGTTTATTTAAGTTGTGATACTTGAGAGCAGTGGGTGGGTTTACAAAAGAGCTATTAACAAATAGCTAGTAATTGCTACGCCTACATGCACTTTGTAAGTTGGGTAAGTTGCGACATAGTCCCATGTATATCAACAATATAAAACTTACAAGACAAGTACATTAGTATATTGTTAGGGCCGGCGCACATATGGTGAAGCGCAGCGCAGAGCATTTTTTACTGTCAAACTATTATCGACATTGTCCAAAATACATAAACACATTTTGGATATTATCTCAAAGAGGACAATGTCGATAATAGATTGACTTTGAAAAATGCTCTGCGTTGCGCTTTGCCATATGTGCACCGGCCCTTACTGCTTAAACAGTATGTAAAGTCTTACGAATTCCGTTTTTTTCGTTATTTGAAATGGTTTTCTTAATAAACTATCGGGCAGTTTTTCCAGTGTTAAGCTGCGCAAAACCATCTCATTTAGTTTAATAACTGTTATCTAGCGTTTACTATAGAGATACCAGTGAAAATATATATTAGATATCTAATTTTGATTTATAGGGTTCCGTACCCAAATGGTCAAAAATGGATCCAATTACTAAAACTCCACTGTCCGTCTTTCTGTTTCCAGGTTGTATCTCATGTACTAAATAAAAACAGAATAAAAAAATATTTAAGTGGGGCTCCCATACAATAAACGTGATTTTTTACAGATAATGGTACGAAACCCTTTGTGCGCCAGTTCGTCTTGCACTTGGTCGGTTTTATTAAATATTCGAACAAAAAATTATTTTGCGATCGCTTCTTGTGTCCTAAGATAAATACAGAAATATATTCTTTTTAGATTATGTACTTACAGTTTAAGAATTATTACCCGGATAGAACCGAAGCGGGTCACAAGTGATAAAATATCGCACACTAGATGTCGTGCCAAACATTTTACTAACATAATTACTAAATACCACGATAAATCAATACCTAAAAGGATTCGAAATGAAAAATTACTAAACGTGCGAAAATGTTTGGCAAATGCGAATTTTACAAACCAAAAAACTAAAATAAACTCTATTTCTAGTAAACACGGGTGAAATTTGCGTGTAGTGCACCTAGTTAGCATAAGAACCATAGAGTATTCTAGGTCTCAGTAAATCAAACACCTTTTACAGAGCACACTTAAACACCGCCTGTGATTTATACTGTGGAGCCTTGGCAATGTTAAATGGGTTTAGGGCTGACCATTTTAATGCTAAAGTTTACTGTAGTAATTTTATGATTTTAGCATTTCTCATGTTCCAAGCTCTGGCTATCTTTCAAAGGAGATGCTTCATTTCTTGAGCTTGCTAGCCCGAGGTTCCATCCAAACAGCTTTATGACTTTGGCACGCAACGATAAATTCTGTCTTTTACATAAAATAGCAAAGAAATTTCTTCTAGCCTGCATCACGTGTTTTTCTTTTTAACCGACTTCAAAAAAGGAGGAGGTTATCAATTCGACTGTATGTATGTTACTCGATATCTTCGTCAACCGTGAACCGATTTTGATGATTCTTTTTATTTGAAAGCTTGTAGCACCATGTTGGTTTCCTGTTAATTTGGTCAAGATATGGTGAAGAACTTTGGAGATATAAAAAGAAACTTTCGAAAGAAGTAAAAGTCGGTTGCTTTGTTTTGTTTAAATTGAATTATTCATAAAGCACGCCAGGTTGTTAAATTATTATACAACTTATTAGTTATCCCTGATGACGTTCGATATTCAAAGTCAAATAAATGCATTTAACCAATTTTTAAAGATATTAAGTCAATTACTTTATGAAGAAAAAATAGGCAGTGGCAGGCTTCAAATAATCTAATACTATGCAAATTTCTTTTTGTTCCTGGTGTGTAAAAAGTAAACACTATTAATTCAATTAAATATTTTTATTTAGACTAACAAGACTTAATAGGTTATTTTGGAAATCCTTGGGAGAGACCTATGTTCAACAGCGGACATTATGATGATTTAGACCAACAAGGATCATATTACATTATTAATTACAATATTACATTACATTATTACTTTTGTTTGATTTTTATACTGTCTATTGACTTCTGACGTAACATAATGTATGACAAAAAATATTCTAACCGGTCTTTAACCGGTTAAAACGAGAATTGAAATTGTCAACCCTAACGTTACGTAGAAGCTTATACACGAAAACGCGACGAGGCGTCGTCAACAATGGGACTGCGGAAGCAAGCACAGACAGACTAACATACGAATGTGCATTATAGAATGATAAGTGAGTACTAAGTTGTAAATGTTATCCAACTTCTATAATGGTAGTCCCGTACTACGAATAAAGTAGGTCCCGTTTTGTCCTCATCATCAATAAAAAGAACTAGGTCACACTAGGCTCTTGTTAGTGGAGTAATTTCCATGTCTCCTCAAAGATTTTTTTTCAAATGTCACTACCTGCGACCTCGTCTGCGTGAATTTAGTTCTTTGTAATGTCTACTTTTGTATGACAAAATAGGATTCCCCATATAAACTGCCACTCCCCTTTTCATTCCCTTAATGGGTACTTTTTGGGAGAAAATCTCCAATTTTTAACCAAAGGAGATGTTTCAAATCCGGCCTGCACACATTGTAAATATTTTACTAAATCGGGGAAAAATCAAACAATATTTTAAAAAATACAAAAATTTCATTATTTTCAGTATTTTTTATTGCAATTTAATTATAAAAGCAGCAACATTTGATTTCAACAGGCAACAACACATCCGTTCTTAAACCTAGTTCGAAGTACAATTCGAAGTGTTCGATCAACTGTCAATCACAAATGAAATGTAATAATATGAGTCAAGTTGACAACAAAATAACATTTTAGAAAACCATGATTTGGCATTTAAGCAAGAAAATACATTTCATTACAATAAAATCACAACTTTTTATTTATCTATTTTTTGTTTTGTCGTATACTTATTCCACGCTATTCACTTGTGATTTCTGAACGAACGCACGCACGCTCTTTAAGAAACGTCAAATGTGGTCAAGTGTCTCTGTCAAATTTGTTTCACACCTGTGGTACCATATTTCAAACGTGGTCACACAACTCACATACTAAACCAACGGTTTTTTATACGGAAAAAGCATTCGTTTAGGTGACTTCGCGTTTCAAAAATGTCACTTCTGTAGTTCAACATCTATCTTTATTCTTAAGGTAGGTTTTAAATGTCAATGTCACTGAGAAAAGATGATTATGGATTAAGCCAAAATGAGCCAAAATGATACTTAGATCACTTTTATTTAATAATGTAGTTTCCAGAGATAATAATATAAAAAGATACCTGATTATTTAGTAATTTTAAGTAATAACTGACATTAGCAATCTTACTCACACGGCGAAAATGATTTTTGCTATATAAACAACTGAAACAAGTAATCGTATTCTGATCTCGGTTTTATCGTGGTCACTAAATGAGTGTCATTAGTGTCAAACTGATGTCTTTTAATCCTGTGAAATTAAATATCTGGTCATAGTTCCTTTTCTTGGTATCATTGTGTTCCAATCCAACTTGGTTGGATTAAAATGACAGATGCCATTTGGATGTCTTTCCTAATGCATGAAACCTGCATAAATCTAACATCGACAATACGATACTCCTTACTACACAAGACTCACAATACTCGTTTACAAAACATTTACCTATTTAATTAAACAATCATCATCAACATATTTAACAATGATGTAGGTCAGAATTTTGTTTTCTTTGCTACGGAAAAAATATAATAACGCGCAATATTGTGCATGGATAAACGTGTGACTTTGAATAAGTTTACGTATGAAAATAAAAGACCCGGAAAATGGGACGCTTATCGAAATATGACATTTGTGTGATGAAAAAATTCGAGTGAAGACCGAAGATAAAAGGTGTATTTAATTTCCTTTTTTAAGTATTAAATAAATTTATACATAGATATAAACAAAATCATGTAATGATTTTTCTTCTCCTTCTTCTCTCATTTCAGACTTAAGAGCTGATCTGTGTTATTATTTTGAAAGTAGTTATTGGGATTGGAACCCGGAACCTTTCGATCACAAACAAATGCGTATCTATGCGTAAATCAGCAAATTATGTGTATTGAAATTATCTATACGAGAAAAATATCGATAATGGACAACACTAGTGTGCAAAAAGGCTTGTGACACCCTACAGAAAAAAGAAATAAAATATGTATTGAGATCTCGCTCTAACGCATTACATATGCCTTAAGAAAAGAAAAGATGGTCTTGAAGCTAAAGAATCGTGTGCTAATTTAGTACGCCTTCTTTGCCTCATATAATTCTATGGTAGTTTCTAAATTATGTATGTACAAAGTCCAGGCCAATACATTCGTGAAACGACTCCTTTATCTAAATCGGTTGAAGCGTGAAGAGGTAACGCACAGGCAGACATAGTTACTATCATATTTATGAAAATAGTATGGAGTTACCCTGTGGATTTACCTTTACGTAAAAAACTACCAAGTCATCATCATCATTATGATGTGCACTGCTAACTAAGAGTTATCATTCCACTGTTAACTAAAAGTCTCTCAGTACATGGTGTTAAGGCTAAGACAAGGCAGAAGTGGCGCTCTCGCTAAAAATAAATTTTTAAATCGTGAATGTTGTGATAATTAACGTTTTGCAAATGTTTAGGCTTAAGGCAAACCTTTAAATTATTTTATGGACAATCGTTGCTTTTAATTTAATCCGTATAGTTTAAATAATTTTAAAAGAATCGCGTTTTAAAGCTAGACGAATCAATGATACTTTCAAAGGTTGTTCATAAAATAATTTATATGCCTATCTAGCCTAAATTGAGTATAATAGGAACGAAGTTTCTTTTCAAAAATAATTTACTACGAAACTAACTTCGTTCCAACATAGTGTAACGCGACACTCGTTTTTCTATTTGTCTTACTTCTATGCCTAACAATTTGCTAAATGTTCAATATCACACATTTACGATTAAACAATTTATTTAAAATGAATGCGCCACATCTGCCCGGTTCTCGCCTTAAGACGAAGTGGTAGCTAAACTGGCGCCCTCATTTGAAATAAATTGTTTAAAACTAAATATGGTGATAATAAAAAATTTGATTTGAATCAATGCCTAGAAAGACCTTTAAACTATTTTATGAAAAACCTTTGAAATTATTACTAATAGTCCGTCTAGTTTTAAAACTGTTTTAAACAATTTATTTCAAATGAAGGCGCCACTTTAGCTACCACTTCGTCTTAAGTCTAAATAATTCTTGCCATTTTCTTTGGTCCAGTGCCAATCTCACGTGCATAGAGGCTTGAAAATCTAGCACCAGTGCCTTACACAAACGAAAGGAAAACAACGATATTTGTAGGTACTAAAAAAAGCAATCGCCTACGTTTCCCATTCCTTAGCTCGTAAACTCTTTAATGAGCACTTATTTCTAATAACAATAGGTCGGATTATTGCTATTCTTTACGCTTTGCATATAATCAGTGAGTGAGAGGCAATAATGAACACTTTGCCCTTAGCTCAAGTGGCTCCAGTTACATTCTGATTGCGGGACAAATCAAACTGCTATGCGAAAAGAAATGAATGAAAACTCCTTTATTTGCTTTCAGGAAAGTTGGTTTTAGGTACTCTGGGTAGGTAAGTTCTTAATTTAGTTTTAATTTTTACCGTAACCTACCTTAACGTACCTTAACTTTTTAGTTAAATTTATGTTGTTGTTGTGGATGGATAAATAAACAATATTTCTTCCATCCATAACAACATACATAAATTTAACTTAATAACTAAACTTAAAGAACTAAAGTTCAACAATTAAGTTGGTGGGCCTGAAATGATGGCGCCACCGATTTTTTTTATGTGTTATGGGCCCATGTCCCATGTTAAATTTATTTCTGGTTTTTTTCTTTACTTTTGTCAACTTTTATTTTTTTATTATGAGCTGGTATGTTTGAAAAAATACAACCATTTATTTAAAATAAATGACAGTGGGTGATAGACTGATAGTATACCTAACGTTATTTTAATGGTAGTGATTTTTATAACAAACGTATATTAAACAAAAAGTAAAAAGACATGAAGTAAACAGATTATTTGTGAGATTAATTAAAATTCTTTCTCTCTCGAATGTGTCAGTAACCAATACTGGTTTCAGATTTAACAAGATTTACGTAGAACACAAACAAAAATACTATTATTTTTTACCATAATCAAAGCATTTTTTTTTGCAAAAGCTGCCATGTGTAGAAATTGACTGTAAGTAAACCTACTCTCTAAGAAATGAAACGAATGTATCGAGTCTCGCGATTATCGACAATTGCTTCCTAATCGAATAATTGCTGAATCAATAAAAAAGACATAAAATGAATTAAAACAGCCACACTTAATTCGTACGCCATAATTCAAATCGCGAATCGATTGCAGTCATAAAGCCGCATTTGATAATCGGGGTAATTCGCCAACTGGACACCTTTGCGTCCACTTTGTGAAGTCTCTTTTTAGGAGTCCGTACCCAAAGGATAAAAACCGGGACCCTATTACTAAGACTCCGCTGTCCGTCCGTCCGTCTGTCTGTCACTAGGCTGTATTCATAGCTACAGTTGAAATTTTCACAGATGATGTATCTCTATTGTTGCCATAAACAACAAATACAAAAAACAGAATAAAATAAATATTTAAGGGGGTTACCATACAACAAACGTGATTTTTTATAGATAATGGTACGTAACCCTTCGCGTGCGAGTCCGACTCGCACTTGGCCGTTTGTTTTTTTAAAACGACATTTGAGGCATTTTATATTTAACTATTTTTGGCTATCTGAATTTTTCGGGGTCCGGTACTGCCCTGCTTTATTTAAATAAAAATGCTTTATTTAAAATGAGGGCACTACTAGGCCCCCAAAAATTCAAATAGTTCTCAAATGTACCTACATACGAGTATGCAATACTAAGTAAGTGAAATTGTAGTTTGGATTTAATTTGAGTAATTTTATTTTAAACTATCTTTTTTTAGATGTAAGGATAAGACTTTCATAGAATGTAAATATAATATTCAGCTAAATTTAAATAAGTGCTTTTTTATTGACAGATTTTGTATTGGTTGAATTTCCTGTTGATTTGATTCTATGTGATAATTTATTCTTATGTTCTAGTTACATCAAAAGATTATTTTCATCAGTAATTAATGGATACAGGTGTCCAGATCAGTTTGTCCAGTAGAATAACCCTTCGATTATCGATAACTGGTTATCGTTTAAGTGTTTTGAGTCATAAACCCGATACTTGAATCGATTTGTGGGAATTGTTTTAAGTATTTGACTAGTTTGTACTGCGGTTACGGTTAGTAGGTGCAATTTGAATCGATTCAATATTTTAAATGTATTAGAAATAGACGACTTAGTATCTTTTTTTCTAATTTTCCATTAACTCTTCATTCAATCACTACATTACTTTTATATATAATTTCAATTAGAATTAGACTCACGCTGACTTAAATTTTTAAAGCTTTTGAATTGTATGCGTTGTCTTTTTTATTATTACCAGACTTTCATTATTACGAAACTTTCTTAAGGCCCAGTCATACACTCGAGGGAAATGAGGTGCGGGGCGATCCGCAAAGCACCACTCATGCTTTTACATTTCGACTGACTGTGAAGCGGGAGGCGATGAATGAACGCGGAATGCAGATTTTATCGGTTTTTCATTGTTTAAAAATTTCTCTATAATTATTTAGTGGCTTGAATTGAGCACAAGGATCAAATGTTAAATATCAGTAGTTTAGTCATATTCTTGAAAAAACATAACAAAAAGGGGGAGCTTTGGTTGTTTTTATCAAGTGAAGTTTTCAGGTTTCGTAAGTGAATGCGACTTTGACAATATTAAAAATCCTTAACTAAAGATATCTTTTATTTTCAGATTTTAAAACACTATTTTTTATTTTTTTATTTATTTTATTTAGTACCTTTATTGAGCCAAAAAATACAATAGGTGGACTTAATGCTAAATCATTCTCTACCTTTCAACATTTAGAAAAAGAAAAACAGATAAGAAAAAGATTTTAAGTCTAAGATGGTTATAAAGTCAAAAACTCTGCCTACCTTGCCTTGAATTACTTTATTCTTTAAAACACTATAAAAACTAGCACTTCCGAACAAACACACAAACTGGCAATGTGTATTGGCCAAAATCTAATAATAATAAAATAATGTACGCGTTACTTACACATTAATCAAATAGTTTGTTTTACTTTTATTATACAAAAAACTATTTACATCTAAATTAGCTTTATTTTATAGATTACACAGAGTTGTTTTTCTTTACCTTAAGGTTGACAGGAAGAGAATGCATTTAGCATTAAGTCCACCTTAGCCTTTGGCTCAATTAAGTTTTTAAATAAATAAAATATTGTTGTATTCAATTTAGGCTTGTGTCTTGTAGACGCTAGACATGTCTAGCAAAATAATATTTGCATCATATATCTGTCTGCGACAAATATTTGGTTAAGAGCCAAAAAGCTACACACAATTACGCACAAAAGGGAAACTATGGTAAAAACATGTATAAGTAACTATATATTTTATACTTGTAGGTATGTCCGTAAAAGTAGTAATAAACGAATGAGTCTCAAAAAGTATTAAATGCTGAGCTCACTACGTTTACCCGAAATATTTTTGTCCGATAAACTGTTTTACATAAAACCGTTCTTAATTGGTCAGTTACACAAAAACGATTTTTCGTCAATACATATAATTCTTCTTTAATTATTTAGTAAAATTTAATAACCTATTTTGCAATTGTAACTATTTCACCTAAATATTTTAAAATCTTTTTAAATTAGTTATTAAATATTTAGATTTGTAGTTATAATAATTCTATGACGTTGCAGTATAAAATAATATGTTAATAAACATTATCCCCATAATACCATCATTTCACTCGATTTCACCCATACACCAACACCATACAAAGCGCATCACTATCGATTCCAAATCGAACACTATCCTACAAAAGAATCCATACAATACACGTCAAATGACAAATGAAATTCGATGGCCGCACCATAAATTGTGACGGCGAATAATAAAACATTATCTATCTCTGAAATAAATATGGGGGAGGACAATAGGCTCTTTATTAAGGGGTATGGTCCAACTTTTGTCTCCCCTAGTGTGGGATGCGCGAAACATACGATGGTCTTATGATTCATCGACGCCCTTGCCTAGTTTGTTTTAATATCGGTCGATAACCGCTGGTAGGTATCTTTTTAATCGTTGTAGTTTCATAGCTAATCAGCATTTTGGTAGGGTAAGTAATTTTTCATTAACTAAAAAAAGAAATACGAGATAATTTGTACTAGATATCGTTATCTGTAAGAGATGCATTTAAAAATCAGAGATAAAACAAAGGACTAGCAGAGAAAACATTCGTGATATTACCTACGTTTTGTCATTGTCATTGTTAATTAATGAAAAAAAGGATGTAAGGATAGATATATCTCTTTAAATTTAAAAAAACATCATGTAAATATTTTACGATATAAAACACGATAAAAACAAAATATCCGAACACTGACGGGAAAATTATAATAATTACATTTTATTTTCGTTTTTATTGCAATATTCGCAGTAAAATTCTGAAAAAACTTTTGTACTCGTGTGTTTTTGACAGGTAGATACAATAATAATTCGTATATTTATCGATTTGAATACAATTAAAAGCCATAGTGCGGAAAATACAACGCCTGAAGCGTTCTGGTAATGTAGTTATTGATTTTGTTAATTAATACTGCTTCTGGTTTCTATTATGACACAAATAATAAGGAATGCGGAAGTGGCACTCCATATAATGTATGTTTATTTAATATATAGTTCTTATTATTTAATTCTTGACCAGCCTTAATCAGTCCATCACTGGACTAAAGAACTGACCAAAAAATAATAAAAATATTTGCCCATTATCCCACACTGGGCAGGCGGGTTGGTGAAGGCAACGAATCACATAAGGTCATTGCAAAAAGGTTGCCTATTTTCTGTTACCTAAACCTTATTTTGTCACCTCTTCTTACAATCGTGGAAAAAGGGGGTGGAATAAAATTACATTCTAAACTGCAAAACTGCCGGCATTCAAACATTTTTGTAGTATTTAAAAACCATCACATTTGTTTCTTCGTGGGGTAAACTGACTATGGAACTCTTCTGACTAATTTTATGGTAGGTCTCATTCGAACTAAATTTTGTCTACGCCTGTTCTCCGGTTCCAGTACTTCGGACCTAAAAACTTCATTTTATAATGATTTTAATAAGTAAGTGCCTATATTGCAAAGTTTATGATACTTGATTTCTATTCCTGTATTTTCTTTATTTTGAGATAGTGATTAGTGTATTGAACATAATGTAATAGTCAGTTCTGAGGCTTAGAATAACCATTAATTAATCTTACATTTCTAAACGAAAATACCCATTGCCCTTTCTGTGAGTGATTTCACAATGTGTCGATGGAAAGACTAGCAATGCGTATTAATTTAACATAAATTATAATAAAAGTAAATGTTATAGTGACTTATAAAGATTACTTACTCAATATTACTTATACCAACTTTCGGTAAGCAAAATTTTTATCAAAGTATAAACAACATTTTACGACTTTCTTTATGCTTTATTACTACACTTTAGCATTAAACACTTTATACATTTAGTGTATACAGGGAAGTTTTGTTGCGGCTCTAAGCAGACAGAGCCCAGGGCCTACAGATTTTGACTAGGGACAAGATCCAAAGGCCACTTTTAGCGTGATGGTAAAGGGCCAGAAGGTGGAAAAAGGAATTTGGCATCAATTTCTTTACATTATATTTTCGCTATAACTTTAAGTCTTTTTTTGTTGTTTGCAACAAATTAAATGGGGGAAACGAATCAAAAAAGATAACGCTACTTCATTGAATAGAAAAAAAGCCATCCGTGCGAAGTCGTTAAGTCCCCAATCAATAACCTTTCTGAAAAGGGCGAGAGAAGTCGCGTGCTCGCTGTTAAGTCCCTTTTATGCGTTTGCAGTTAGGTGTTCCGTATACTTGATTAGTTGTATAGTTTTACTTTTGTGGGACTTTGAAGTGGGAACTATTATACTAAAAGTAATTGTGTCTTTGACGACCTCCGTGGCGTATTGGTTACCACGTTACTCCGCTCGGAGTTTTTGGGTTCGATACCCGGTGAGGGCAAGTTGGTATACGGCGTTTTTAAATTGTCCTGGGTCTAGGGTGTTTACCAAAATACGTATTTATCATAAAATATAGTATCGTTGAGTTAGTATCCCTTAACACTATTTTCGTAATTTCTTTAGTTTTGGGATAAATAATTACTATACTTATATACTAAAACCCGTAAGGATCCCGTGGAATTGTCAAATGCGCGCACCACTTAAAAGGATATTAAATAACACTTAAAAATATCGTCTATAACGCAGTATCCAAAATTAATCATGAAGTCGTTAAAAACTATAATAAACTACAGAAGTGTAACAACATTTAAAACAGATTAAACACTAACCCAAATTTAGATCTGACAAAACACAAAAGCGTATTTCACGTCGGAAAACCGTACCGAACGAACTCTTAACAGGATTAACCTAAAAACGCTATGCAGTTATCCATATCCTAAAACTTTATTGGGACTTTGTTTGTGAGGTAAATGTGTTATATTTTGGGAAATACTATGTGTGTGTGAAAATTGAGGAAGTTTTCAGATGTCACCTCGGATGTCAGTTAGTGTCTCAAACACATACGAGTACACTTTTATTTTATCAATATTACTTCACACAGAAACACCTTAAAAAGCAATGTTACTTTATACAGAATTCTATTGATATTATTTTATTTTGCTGTCGTATTTGCCATTTGCTGTGTGCAAAAAAAAAGAACCTAATAAGTATTTTAAATGTCTCTTTGGTAATCTTTAGTAAAACTTGAATATAAAAAAGATTGGTTTTGATTTTGATTAATTTTACAATACAATTACAGGCACATTTTTACGTACTGCCTAGTTTTTTCTTTATATTATTCTCTTACCTCAGATAAGTAAAGCTTTTAATTTTAATAATTTTCAAAGAAACTTACAGAAATAAATTAAATTTATGTTTTAAAAAAGTAGTTTTTTCAAACTACTTGATACTAACATTATAGATACTATATATACTTATAACAATATGACTTAAAAATTAAAAAAAAGATTATTTTTTATAATATAATAATAAAAGTGTATACGAACAGTCGGACGCGTGACTGCACCCTAATGGTTAAACGAATCTTTATTATACAAAATTTATGGGCTATAAGTGCTTATGTCCAACGGAATACTGCTATATAGGGTGATAGCGAAGATATTAAGTTGATTATTTTTTTTATTAGAGATTTAGAGATTTATGACGTCACAACTCGATATTATGATGGGAGAGTTTCATATTAAAGTTTTTATGTATTTGTGTTACTTTTTTTTTTAATTTTTTAACATTCACAAAAACATTTAGACGTTTCAAGAGAGTCTTAAAAACTGAAGAAAACTCCAAAAACTTAGATCAAAAAGGAAGGAAGGAAATCCAAAATAGTAAGACATGTTAACACTATTTCCTTTTTATTTATTTATTTATTAAATCTTTATTGATCAAAAAGGTAAAAAAGTGGACTTAATGCTAATGCATTCGACCTTAAGAAAAAACAAAAATAAATTTATGAGCTCCTTTTTAGTATTTTTCAGCAAGTAATTTTATAAATTCTTAATTCTTCAAAATTTTTTGCAAATTTTTAAATAAACAAACATAAAATTTTATTTGACGTCCACTTAGTTCTGTAGTAAATTAAGCTAAGAGCTAACACCAAAAAATTACCCACTATTTTACTGACCTTAATTTTTAAAATAGACTACGGAGCAGCGCAGCACATAGCCGCAGCACAAAATATGGAGCCTAACAGAAGTATAAACGATTTTAAGACATACTCTATATATGACAATGTTCTATTATTATATTTGTACCTCTTTTGAGAAATACGGGTCTTTTATTTCTCCTCGGTTCTTTGAGAGGCTTGCGTGGGGATTCAGATCCAATAAGTAGAGGCCCTTTGGAGAAGCTGATGGTATGGGGTGCTTATTTTATATTATAAATTTATAATTGTTATAATAATTATAGTATAGAATTGTTATAAGTAGAGCATGTCTTAACTCTGGGAAGCGTTACATTATTTATAGGTATAGTGCACATTAATTTCATTTATGGAACGTTACAATACTAAAAACTTTTATTCACCAAAAGACAATTACAATTTCGGAATACGTAAACATAAGAAAAACATATAATGAGGTACAAGAGGCTGCCTTATCGCCGAAACAATCTCTTGCAGGCAACCAAAAGAGAAGGAGTGCGAAATATATTATAAGATTACAGACAGACTAAATTAGTTAATAGATTCAGGTGTTACTTTGCGAAAGTCAAATTTACATACTATATGATTTGAATTACTTTGTGCAATTCCGCTACCAGTTAGTTCATGCAAACTATTGCCGGCCGGCGCCCACCCACTACTGTTAGTCCCAGCATACCTGCCACCAACAGCCCAAATTGACTAAATAAATATAGTAGATAAATAAAATAGGTATTCATTTAATTTTATCTGTAACACACATAATAACATAATATCTTAACCTAATAATAAATAGAAATGAATACAATAACCAGTTTGATATTCTAAATATACTTAATATAAACGAACGTTCAACAAAATATCATGCTTCTAGATCCAGCGGTTGCAGTTGTGCGTTGGTCGATTAGTCAGTGAATATGTCAGTCAATTTCTTCTTTCATATAATAAAGAAGTTCCGTATCATGGACAGTTCTTGCATAAAAAAATTGGCTGGTGGTTAAAGTCATCGTGTATAAAATAAGTGTATTCTCTGTAACAATCTCTTATTTGTAGTTTGTAGCTGCACCGCCGTGATTTGCTTCATAATCATATTTCATGTTCAGGATTTAGCATGTAGGAAATTGGCCTCCTTTTACTGAAATGGCATTACGAGTTATTTTACTTTTATTGTTGGCATGCTTGCAAGCATAACGTATTCATGTTTCCATTACATTTGTCTATCTAATGCTTTTAAAGCGGAGGGTTTAAGCGTATATAGTCAAACGCGATTTAAAAGATTTCACTACAAAGCATGTTTAATATAGGTTTCCGTTTCAGTTCAGATTTATACATACACTCTCTTTCGTCTTTATCTTATAGTGGCTTATAAAGTATTTTACATTTTGCGGCTCTGAGAAGACACAGCCCAGGGAAGTTACTCCAAAAGCGGTACGAAAGGTAGATTCAGTTCAGTATCATGCCACATTGAATATTAGTGTATAATGATAAAGTCTAGTTTGGTTTGACATACAAATACGACGTCACAATCCAACGACTATCGTTTTATTTTGTGGAGTAACCCCCCAGAGCCGCAAGACCCTTAGGTCACTTTTGATGATAAGCGTGATGGTGGGCGAAGAGGTCTATGTAAGTTTAAATTAATTAATGTTTAATTTAGGTTTTATTTTTTAAGCCAACTCCATATAACTTAAAGTACAAAAAACATTTAGCTACAAGAGTAAACAATTACACAAAACGTCCAAATTAGGCACACATGTGCACATGTAACCCGAAATTCGGCCCAAATAGCTCTGACTCGGTTCATACTCCGATTAATTTCCATTCGGTTCACCTTTAATCCTCTTTCATGAGACATTTGCCCGACCATCGGATTGTGCATTTAAGTAGAATCGATTAAGCCATCTGCTCTGCCTATCTCGACTAAATTATAATTGTGATTCGGGTGATCGATTTTGTTGATTAAGCGAATATTTTTGTCATATTAATCGCTTTTCGATAAATCTTTGCTTGAAAGCATAATTATAATGATTTATATTATTCAGAAGTCTTTGTAATTACCTTTATCATTATCACTATAAAAGTACAATAAATTAAAATTTGAATATAATAAAAAAAAATCTATTTAAATTTATATCATTTTGGATTTATTTAAAAGCCTTTACATGTTTTAGTATTTATGATTTAGAGTTTTCAATAGGTACACGAAAAATATTACGCCGATTACTTGATATTTTTCCGTTTTTTAAACAGCACATGGATCCAAAACTAGATATGTATATATCAAGTTATAAAAATAAACTACATCAATAAATAAACAATCTAATCTTATCAACATGTGTGTATGGCTGTTGCGCGATGTCACAATAATCTAAACAGCTTTTATAGCTTTAAAACTGATACAAAAATTGAAATGTCCAGTAAAGCAGGTAACGGGCGTCGAAACTGACCCGTGGGTTTAATAGTCTAGTTTTATAATGCAATGAAACAGATGTTACATGAGAATTCTGTTTGTTAGTAAATATTATAATTTATTTTTGATAAAAAATATCATATTACATTGGTTAGTAAGTATTACCTTTTTCTTGACACTTTTAAGGGAAAATTTCGAAAATTCTTCTTCACATATTGATCTACTTCTGTCGGAACCCCTATTCGATACTTTTTTTTTTGCATAAATTGAATGATCAGTTATTTTTGAAAGTGTTTTAGAAAAAAATAAATTATTAAGAAACATATTTAAAACAAAAAAAATTGCTTTTGGTAAACTTTCTATAAATAATATATTTTTTCTAAATTGTTTAACTAAGTAACATTATAAGTAGCAACATATATAACGTTATTACAAAGATCATAGTATCGTACACAAAACTGCAATAATCAATCGTGCTATAAAAAAGATATACAGTCAAAATTACACCTAATAGCATCCAAGATAAGGTTTCTAATAGCATATACCGAAACCGCAACCTCGCCATAGATTTATTTGCACGTAACATACGTGACCAATGTATTATAACGTTATTTCTTTATCGACAGCCCGATCGGAATGTTGTTATCAAAGGAAATAACGAAATATATAAGACTAGTAGCTCTGTGAGCTGTAGACCTCGCGCGTCCCACTCAACCCATTGAAGTTTATCGGATAAAAAAGTAGTTGCAACAAAAACCTTGCGACTCGATAAGGATAATACAAAATATTTCGTCAATTTTGAAAATAGCTCATATATGATATTTTTAAAGTTTTAAACCCCCTATATATCCGCAATTTTTTTTTCGAAAATCTAAATCGACAGAACGTTCTTAAATTGTCGAACCTGCTCACAAAATTTCACGAGAATCGGTTGTCCAAAAGCGATTTGTACGCATTGTAGGCGAGAAAAGAACAAACGGACAAAAGCATTTTTGCAACCACGCTTGCTCGGACGAAAACATAGGTATTATTAATAAACATTAAAATATAAACAATGAAATGCATTTGTTAAATGCAAGCCTTGGGAACTGTAAACCGTAAGATGGATAAACATGGACTAAGATTACTAATTGAACCGTAATTATTTAAACCAAAAACCTATATTTTTGATAAAGTATCTACTGATACAAATATCCAAAGATAAACATTTGAACCGTCTAATGAAGTAATGACGGACGGTTTTATGTTAACAATTTATTGGACAATCATAATTCGGATAAATCGAGCTCGCTCTTATATCACAAAAAGTGGAATTTACAAATTGGTTAATTAAATATAAGTATTTATTCATCCCGAAACCTATTTTAAATGCAACATCACGCCAAAAGTTGCTTTTGGATCTTGCGGCCCTTGGGTTATGTCACAGAATAAGTACTAGTACTTACGCAGAAGTCGTCAGGTAGAGTAAATAGTTTCACCACAGAATCAATTTTGAAATGCATGCAATGGAAGTAAAGTAAAGCGAAAGTTAGTACTCTATAAATAATAATTAAAACCTTAATCGGCTCCAATTTCGCTCCTAACCGCCAATATATTTTCATAATAACCCCGCATCCCCAATCCACCCCCTTTTGCTACCGCGGTAGTGCATCTATGCACTATGACCTACTTACTGCAACAATGCAACTGTTAACTCGTGTGGTTTGTCTCTAATAAGTCTTAGTATTTGTGGGTGGTTTAACGTAATTTTACTTTATTTACATCACACTAATATTATGAAGGCAAAAGTTTGTAAGTGTGTGTGTATATTTGTTATTTCTTCATACATATGCAGGAAGCTGACACCCTGGATTAACACATAGGCTACTTTTTCCGCGGGCAAAACCGCGGGGCGCAGGTAATCTACAATAAAATATACATACCTTCTTATCCTCTCATCTATGAGCAGACCGGAATCCGGTCGACATGCATTGTTTTACTATTGTGTCTGGTGTTTTGCACAGACAACAAGTTAGTCTTACATGATCAAAGACCCCTTATTACTGTAGATTCTGTTCGGTATTTTAAGTTTTCAATCTCCAAATGTCTGTCTGTTATTTTGAATTCCAAAAACTGTAGGTACCGACCACGGAAAAGAGAAAAAACAAAAAAAAAACTATATAATTATCAAACCTTCTCACAAAATTTCACGAGAATCGGTTGAGAACTGCGACTTGTAGACGAGAACAAACAGACAGACTGACAGTTGCATTTTTTGGTTAATCTTGAAACTAAGACGTTTCGCTCGCCTGGTCAAACAAAAAAAAAAACAACGCATCTACACCACCAACAGTTGGAAATTAAAAACGCAAAGTTAAATAGAACGCAAGACTAACGTATAGTCGGGGAGATAGCACGCACTCGACACTACAAAATATGACGTCACAATGCGCTAACTGGGTCAGGAGCTGGTAGGGCTGGAACGAAAACATGTAGCTATTTTGAATTTTCTGCGGAAAAGTACAATGGTTTTGTGTAAAGGACATTTTTTGCGCGCGTCGAAATGTTTTTTTGCACAAAAATGTGAGCTAGTGATATTCTAAATAAAGACAGGTAAGGCAGTTCACTTTCACACCGTAGAACGAAATGTGTTCGATTCGTGGGAATTGTGGGATGCTGTAAGGTAGATTTTATAACTTTTCAATTTAATTGCTTTTTACGTGACGTCTACATATATACGTAAATTAATTGAATATCATAGATAACGTTGTCGACATTTTACCTACACATACAATCTTCTTCTTAGTGAGTCGGAATGGACTAATATTATATGAGTGTGGACCAAGTGTGGCCACATTTACGCCTCTGTCATAAGCCGAATTTAGGTCTTCAACATTAAATTGAATTTTATTACACTTTAATTTAAATTATTATTAACATTTGACTGTTTTAATGTACTTACCAAAATTCTTAAGTAATAAATTCAGCTAGTTACAAATACCTTCACCAACTCTTATAATTTTTGTTACCTTATGCATGGGTTTTTGTTACCTTAGCCATTGATTACATTGACTTGTCAAAGGCTCTGTAATCCCATTTACATTTTATTTATTGATATCAGCTGAAAAGATGCAAATTAAACCATAATGAGTTCCGTACAATAGATACGGGAAATAATAGTCTGCATAAAGTTCGTGTCTTGACATTTTCTTCGTGTCAACCCTACGACCCACAAGCACTAGTACGATCCGTTCTACGGAGTTGATTACGAATGAGATAGTGTCGAATGGAACAATCTTGGTTTTTAAACAATACTTGTAGCTTTTATAATTTTACTGAAAAGTATCAACATTGTTACGCTAAGAAGAAATGTAGACTTTATAAACAATTTACATAAAAGTCTGCGCTTTTGAAATCGGTAACGAGGAAAAAAAGTTTATTTGCCAGACAAATAAAAAAAAAACCTACTTTCAAGCATTTACCCCCAATAACTTTTGAACGGTTGGAACTATTTTCATCAAACATGACTAAAAACCACGAATAGGATATATAACTATACATATTACCACTATTGACTGCCTCCGTGGTCCAGTGGTCAAGGCGTTCGCCTTGTGACCCGGAGGTCATGGGTTCACCTGATTATCCGAAAAGAAAGATGATTCCGTGTTTCGGAAGGCACGTAGAACTGTGGGTCCCGAACGCCACCTAGCGTTTGATCATCAAACTATCCAAGGATTGGTTCCTGGTTTGCCCTTTGGGTTGTGGAGGTCAGACGGCAGTCGCTCTGTGTAAAAACCAGCAACGTCGTCAAATCTCCTTGGTAAGATAGCGGACCCCGGGCTCTGAAGCTTTACTGCTGAGGAAGCAACCGGGAATACGCTCGGATGATGATGACATATTACCACTATTGGCATAAAAATCTTGAGCCTCCGTGCTTCAAAAGGCATTTTAAGGGGATACCTGAATTTTCGGGGGTCCAGTGCTGCCCCCATTTAAAATAAATAATTTGATAGAAAACGAAGACATCATTTAAAATTTTATCTTGACCAGGCTCTAGGTAATCCTTTAAACTATTTTAATAACTACTGTTTACCGTTTACAGTGAGAATGTGAAGCTTTTCTACGCACAATTGCGAAAAACGGCTACTTTTGGCGTATGAGCGTAGAAAAGCTTCACGTTCTCACTTTAAACTGTAAACAGTAGTTAATACAATAGTTTGAAGGATTATCTAGAACTTGGTCAAGACAAAAATTTTTAATGATGTCTCCGTTTCCTATCAAATGATTTATTTCAAATGGGGGCAGCACTGGACCCCCGAAAATTCAGGTATCCCCTTAAACAGTTGATCCAGTCTTAAGGCATGTTACACATGTGTAAACAGTTTCATCAATTCATCATTGTATGACATATATCAAGCTAGGTCAGATGCCTTTAGGCAGATTGACGTCAGTATTTGCCACTTCAACATAAAAAAAAAAACCAACTACTAGTTCTACTATCCAAGAGAAGCGGCTTCTTAATTTAACGGTTTCTCGTTACATAATGACGTCTTTATTTTTCGGGGGTCGACCGAGTCAGATAAGATGCAAACTGAAGTTTGGCGTTACTTTTGTGATAAAAAAGGAGATAAACCAGGTTATCTGAAGAGGTACATGTTGGTGGCCGCATTGCTTATTGATATGATTTTGGTCTTGCCCTGGCCCTGGCCTCCTGAGCATCCACTTAAATTTTTATTTTATTCTGTTTTAGTATTTAATGTTATAGCGGCAATAGAAATATATCACCTTTGAAAATTTCAATTGTCTAGTTATCACGGTTCATAAGATACAGCCTGGTGAAAGACAGACGGACGGGATGCGGAGTCTTAGTAATAGGGTGCCGTTTTTACCTTTTGGTTACGGAACCCTGCAAATATTTCTTAAAACCTCATTTGTCGATATGCATGCAAGATTCTTTTTTTACCGTAATTTCATGCCCCATTAGACTACGCTCGTAATATCCAGTAATGCACAAAAACTCCTTAGAGCCTTTGAATAGTTTTCACATATTAAAGTTTTCTCCATACTAGTTTAAAAGTTCCCTCGGCTTGTGTGCCTGATTAATCGTCCCGGGTATAAATTAAAGTGGGATACAAAAAGATAGGTATACAGACTGAGGAAGGCTTGAGGGCGTGAATTCTCCCATATTATCCTTACATCTTATTAAAATTCTCAAATATTATTAATACAATTATTTTTCCGGGATTGTAATGCTATTTAAATCTTTGCAATAACATCAATAGAGGATCGTACCTATAAACCTACATATGGCTTTATTATCATTTCAACCATGATTTCCAAAATTACTGATCAAGAGACCTGCATCAAGCGCTTTTAACCGACCTTGGTTAGTTTATAATTGCTTATCTTTCTGTAATTCTTTATTTTTGTATACCCGACTTGGACTCCAGGTTCCAGGATCAATCTTCGAAGTGTCTCGAGGGGAAAGTTGGGAATAGTTGTGGAAAGTAATCATTCCATTATAGTTTATTCGGTGGCAGTACGAATTTTACACTTTTTGCTTTACCTCTGTATGTGAGAGGACTTTTCGCAATTTTTTGGACTTTCATGTTAGTCTTCGACTTATAAAACCTCAGAAATACTTTGATAAGAGCAAAAACAGGTTTAACAGAAGTCCTCTCCAAAATAGACAAATTGATGTGAAGATGAACTGGCCACATGTTGAGAAGCAGACTAGAAAAGTGGAGCAAAATGGTTACAGAGTGGTATCCCAGAGACGGAAAGAGAAATCAAGGAAGACAATTCACAAGATGAGAGGAGGAACTGAAACTGACAATGGATCCAAATTGGATAAGAGTCGCAAGAGATAGAGAACAGTGAAAGTGGTTAGAGAAGGCCTTTGCCAGGAGGCCCAATCAGCTCAGAGATATTTTATAGATAAGACCCAAAGAAAAAACTATATGCTGCTTCAGCTGCAGCTGCTTCTCTTCCCGCACAGTATCGAGAATTATGTCATCTAGCAATGCGGTGAGCAACTCATCACTATTTTGATTCCTTTTTCTACTTTCACTTAGGAAACTTTGTGGATTCTTTTGACTCACTCTTAAATTTTGCTGTTTACCACTTAGCATCTTTTCATTCATCTGTTTTAACTTTTTTGTTGGACTTTTTTATTCAATTATATTACTTTTGACGGTTTTCTAGTCATTTGAGGGTGTATAAGGATATTTGGATATAACTATATCTTTTTAGAATATTGCGTTTTGAAATTGAATTTGTTTATGTTGAAGAAGTGTAGAAATTGTTAGTTGTATTGGAGTCTTTGTCTGCAGTTGTGTTTTGGTAAAATATATGTTATAAAAATGGTTCAAGCGTAATTATTTTGTAAAATAACCAGTGCACTAATCGTAATTATTTTGTAAAATACAATAATGGTAATATAAATTTTATTTTATTTAATCTTTATTGTTCATCAAATACAAATTGTACAGAACAATAGGCGAACTTAACGCTAAAAGCAATATAAACTATAATATAAATTCTAATATTGAAAAGAGCTGCCAAACTACGCAACTGATAGAAGTTTGTGGAAAACTAGAGAGGAGGCATTTGCCCAACAATGGGACACTGCAGGCTTATAAAAAAAACTTTTTAACAAAATGTAGCTATAATGAATAAAAATAACTATGGATGGAAGATTGAGGTTAGATCTTACATACATAATATCACGCCTGTTTCCCACAGGGTAGGCAGAAACTATGGACCTCCACCTGCTGCGATCCTGGCAAACCTCTTTCGCTTCATCTACACTCATCAATCTCTTCATACATGCCCTATGGTTAAGGGTACAAATGTGAAACTAACAGCAGGAAAGTGTCGGCCTCGGCGAATATTCTGCGACCAGATTGCGGATATTCTAAAAGAACCGGCCAAGTGCGAGTTAACTCGTGCGCCAAATTTTCTATAAAAAATCACTTTTGTTGGTTGGTATAAGAGTCCCACTTTTATATTAATTTTATACTGTTTTTAATATATGTCGTTATAGTAACAACAGAAATACATCATCTGTGAAATTTTTTACTGACTAGCTATCACGGTTCATTAGATACAGCCTGGTAACCGACAGACAGACGGACAGAAGGGCAGAAAGACGGACAGCGGAGTCTTAGCAATAAGATCCCCTATTTACAGTTTGGGTACGGAACCCTAAAAAGAAGAAGGTAGATCTTATGTAAGTGGGAATTAAGATATCATTATTTTTGTGTAATCACGTGTTTTCTGAATATGCAGGAAAATATGTTCTTATCTATATTTTTGTCATTTTCTGTTAGCTATCACTGTAAAGAAAAAATATTTTGAAACGTTAGCTTTACTAACAGACAATTCCTACTGATTCGATCGTACTCTTTTCCGGTTACATATTCAACTTACTTTTGAAAATCCTTTAAACCCATAAATTTTTAAACTGTGATGAAAAATTTACCTGAAAAAGAAAAAGAAACACATTAGTAATCACATATTTTGTTAAATATCTTTTCATTTGCTTTTATAATAAATAAGTAATTTTGAAGGGTGTAAATTAATGATTTTTCCTATTTAAAGCTTTCTATCCCAAACAAAGTAAGTAGTCAAAAAGTCGACCTAATCGTATGGCTACATTTACAGCACTATTTTACAAACACAAAGTATACCCTTCCAACTTGATTTACAAGTAATACTTCAGTAAACATTATCTGGCGTTTCTACAGAATCACCACGTAAAATAAAATGCACAACCCTTGCGTCTCTCTCTTTCTCCCTATGCGTTAGAAAGAGACAGGAACAAAATCCTCGACACGCGTCCACCCCGTCCTTCAAGTCTAGTTATTAAATAGCACCTGAATAATTCATAACAAGGGGCACAATAACGTTGTTACGACAAAAGATTTCTAACTCTATCTTTGGTGAAGAGAGCTGATAATCGATTGTCGTTTCCAGTAGTTCGGGTTTCCATTTTTCATAACGTCAATCCGGAGGAAAGCTATGGAATATGTTTAAGATTGTTTGGTTTCAAATAAAAAAGGTTAAAAATAATAGATTATAGTTTTGGATTATAATATTCTTCCTTATTAGTCTGGGAGAAGAAAAAAAAACTGGCCAAGTGCGAGTTGGACTCGCGCAAGAATGGTTCCGTACTATTATACCAGCTAGAAACCCATCACTGTTCCATTCCTTTTTCTACAATTTCTCCCACTATTACGCTAAAAAATGGCTTTTGGTCTTCCAGCCCGGGGCTCTGCCTACCATTTAGGGATAAATAATGTGATAGTGTATCTGTGAAACGTGAATGATGACCAAAAAAGATAGAAATAGATTAGAAGCGTTTGAAATGTGATGAGAAAGTAAGTTGAGAATGAAAAAGTAAGCTGGACAGAAAAAGTTATAAACGAAAAGGTGTTAGAGAATGTGGGAGAGAAAACAAATACAAACGATAGAAAATAGAAGAGGGGAAATGTTCGGTCATCTACTTCGTCGCGATGCGTTCTTTAAAACAATAATGGACGGAAAAATAGAAGGAAAAAAGGAGCAGAAGAAAAAAATTCGATCAAATAAAAGTAAATTTTAACTGTCTTGAAAATTTGTGTATAGTTTAACATGAACATGAGAGATTTTCTACGCACATTAGTGAAAAACGGCCAATTTTGGCTAATGTGCGTAGAAAAGCTTCACGTTCTCACTTTAAACTTCAAACAGCAGTAGTATAAAATAGTTTAAAGGGTTATCTAGGGCCTGGTCAACACCTTTTAAATGATGTCTCCGTTTCCTTTTAAATAATTTATTTCAAATGGGGGCAGCACTAAGCCCCGGAAAAACCAGGCATTTTTTTCAGGTATTGGTTAAGAACTTGGCGGAGGAAAGAGAGACATAGAAAGCACTTCTCCCACAAGAACCCAGCTCTTAAATATAAGAAGAAGCAGAAATGTATCGTATTTGTACATTTTATTCTTATTATATTAATTGGGGTAGACTAGACAGGGCTATGGACCGTTAAGACACAATGGCTGGACTAAACTCTCCATAAAAAATAAGTTTCAGTTCAACCGAGATATAAAGTTACAAAGATAACCTGGTTAAAGCGAGCGTCTGAGATGTATTGGCAATTCGCTCGGAATATTTCGTCGCAAACTACATTTGATTCCTACTTACTATTCAAAAGTTACAATAGCTGGTAAATCTCGTTTGGGATCGTCCCGGGGGCTGACGGAGATACGGATTCTGAGATGGCTTCCCAATTTTTTAGATCAGGTAGCATTTATAATATACAAGCTTTACCCGCTACTTCGTCTGCGTAAATTTTGGTTAGTTCAGTAATTTTAAATCATAAATATAAGTAAATAAAAACAAAATAAATGTAAGTATGATAAATCACGAATGACATTTTTTGTGACGTTTTATTCTGTTAACATTACCATAGATCTAAAAATTCTTTTTACTACAGAATAATTTATTTTTGTCCCAGCTATCCTATTTTATTAAAATTATGCGAAAAGGAACTAACAAGTAAAAGTTTAGGCGTTCAAGTGTCAACGGAAAATAATTACGACATAATTTAAAAGTGAAAATCCAAAGAATAAAAGACAAAAGGGTTTATAGCGTTTACATAATAAAACAATGGCGGGTAAGGCTGTGGGCTCAGTGGGAGCGAAGGGATAAGGGAGATGGCTTATACCTACACGTTTTAAAGATTTTTAAACTACATGGAATAAAATAATGTCAAAGACTAAATTTAAGTGTCTATCTGTAGTCAACATTGGTACATTTTAAGCTGATAGAAGGCGCTTGGTCACACAATAAGTACCAGTACTTATGTACAGAAGTCTTACTCAGAAAAGAAATGCAAAGAAATATCTACTTAATGTGGTTAGCGCTATGGTTCAATTTAGCTAACGTCAGAAGTCCTCACCTCTTTGTTTAGATACCTAGACATCCATTGCTAGCCAATTTCATTCTTATCACTATGGACAAACGTTTCATGTAACTCCACATCGAAGTGGTGTATATTTTTAATACTTAAACGGGAAGTGACACAGGCCTGACTTGGTAAAGCTTGATGATTGCCATCTAGTCACAAACGGGACAGACGCCAACGGTTTGGTTATTGCACAAGCACCAGCAGCTATGCGTGTGTTATTGTTGTAAAAATACCACAAGTTGTGTAATACTTTCATTATTATATACTTTTTGCGCTTTTTCTAGTTTTTAAGATCGTGTATTTACTTTTTGTGTAATAATGTTTTGTATGAGAACTACATGATACTACCTATACTTAAGAAGTTTATAAATATAATTATCTAATGTTTTTCGATACTATAAAATCGCCTACATCACAATATAACAAGAGCACGAATAACGAAAGTAACGCACCACAGCCCCACCTTTATCTTTACAAGCGATAATGCATTATTCGCCGTGAATTATGTGAAATATTACCGGGGCGTCTTCCCGCCATATTTTAATAATGAAAACATCCTCGCAAAATGTAAATTTTTAATTAGTAAGCCTTGCTTTGCAACTTTTACTGTTGCAGTCGCTTGTTTTTGGTTTGTGAAATAACTGTTAATTTTAATACACTACCAAAAGTATTACGTAGCGTAGCTATATCCTACGTAGCGTTGCCAGGTGTCCCGATTTGAGCGGGACGTCCCGATTTCGAGGGTATACGGACACGTCCCGATTACACCTTGATCGGGACACCAAATATCCCGATTTTTTGGCTGGTCGCAGAAATTTATTACAAGGTTATTAAAGTTAGTCAACGTTACGAGATTAGTCATTTTTAACGTTTTTGTAACGTTGGGAAACTCTAATTATAGTCTTTACCTATTTATTCGTTCATTCATTCATTCAGACTTATCTTGCCGATACATTAGTGTTAGGGTTCCGTACCCAAAGGATAAAAACGGGACCCTATTATAGTCTGTCACCATTACCATGGTGATGGTTACAGACAGCTATTAATGTTTTTAAATGAAGTTTTTTAAGCTCCTTAATTGTTTTTATTATATCCCGACTTGGAATCCATTACCCCGATTTTTTTAAGCTCCTGTCCCGTTTTTCAGCTATCTACATCTGGCAACGCTAATTCTACGCATAGGCACAATGGCACTTCGTAGAAGCGGAGTATCATTTATGCCTACTGCTACTACAAACGAAACTATACATCCGTGTACACGTCAATGTGTGTGTTTGCCCTCCAACACACTCGACAAGACGAGAACGGGGGAGAGGTGCAGGGACGGGAAACGGGGACGAATATTGCGCTGGACCCTAGGAGTTTCCGTTCTGTATGTCATACTTATATTCATTCAGGGGCTTAGATTTATGTGTGGATAATATGGGAAAATCCATTTTTTGAGTGAAGCATAGTTAAGGTACCGCTTTGTTAATTGGATAAGGAAAGAAGCAGCCAGTCTCACACTTGTCACCAGCCACGACTGTGATCAGACGCGCAGTTGTCTGTTTGAGGAAGGTCCACGCGCTGGGGCCCCATGGTCCACACGTTTCTGCACCAAACGGCACGCACAAATACATGATCCTAGCTGAGAGACACATTCTGACAATTGAACGAACTTACCTTAAATGATGTTCTATCATACCTAATTTAATGAGTTTATTCATTTGAAGATTTTAAGCAGAAAACGCAAAGCATAGAAGAATATACCTAAATGTTATAATCTGAAGAATAAATAAACGAGGTGAAATTATATAAAAGTTCATCTCAATCATTTCATCATCATTCAATTTAGCGTGAATCATAATTATAAGCGTATATTATGAAGGGTTGATGTATAAAACTACTGCGTGTTGTTTACGGTAGAGTAAAAAAAGGACCACTCCAAGTATTCCCATAAAGGTTGTAGAAGGTGACTTAGGAAATACAAGCTAGTCCCAGTAGTCTTACCAGGGTTGTTCTACCAGTAGGACAAATACAAGCTAAACAAAGCTTATAACATCAATGAGACCTCCCCAACCCATCTGGCCAGCGTGGAGAGTGTAGGCCAAATCCTCTGGCTACTCTGGCCAAGTACGACTCTTATAATACAGAGAAGGTCGTAAACCTGCAGTGGAGACTAAATAGACCTGATAATGAAGATCATGTATAAAGATACTCAGGTTAACGAAATAAAATAAATAATAATTTGCTAAGTGAGTGTCGGGCCACGCGCATTGTAGGGTTCTGTTGACACTAATGCCAACTTTAAGTTCATGCCACTAAAAACGTTCAAAACTAATTTTCTATTAAATTTGTATGAAATTTTCCTTTCCCGAGTACATTTTATAAGTTGATCGCCTATAACTTTTTAATTTGTAAATTTTACTTAGCTATGATAGTTTTTCTTTAAATTTTTCACGTGTCCATATATAACCGTTTAGCAGATAGAGAGTGGGACACTTGACTCTAACAAACATTTTCACTTCAAAACCAAATACTTCAGAAACAGATGCCTAAATCCTTCAACGATACACCACATGATTGGTAAATCGAGAAAAAAAAATGACTTTTTACTTCTGAGTGGGAACTAACGTAAAAAAAAACTTTCGATATATTTTACCGCTTGTTTCGCATAATAAATATACACACCTATGCCAAATCACAGCTTTCTAATACTTATAGTCGTATGTAGACAGACAGATAGACAGACAGACAAACATGGTAAAACTATAAGGGGTTCCTTGTTTACTACGGAACTCTAAAAAGGTTAAGGGGTATAAAACTGAATAGTCTCAAACATTGTCCCTCAAAATAGCATAAAATATTTCAAATCACATAGCGACAAGGAATAACAATTTAAAAATCCATTATAAAATGTACTAAAATAACTAAATTAGCATAAAATAAGCTAATTTATTTAGGGCTTTTCAAATCCTCGGGTATTAAAAAGTATTTGGACTCATTTAGGGGCTTGGAGGTATAAAAATTTAATTACGAAAACTTCTGTCCTCCGAACAAAAGGCTTAAAGCGGTCGCCATCGCCAGTCTTGCTTTTCATATTGAGGCTTTAAATGGGGAATCGATCTGGTCTTGACAAAGACTGTCTTTTGTGAAATATCAACCCTTTGTTTGTCGTAGTGTTTGTTAGCTTTGTAAGTATTTGATTGGTATCAAAAGTATATCCTTCCATGCTGGAATGAGAGAAAATAAAAATCTTAGAATGTACCAGCTGTTACTTTTCCCGCGCAGATCGTAAAAGCGGATCAAGGGAATGCGAATCATGTTGATAGGCTATGCGGCTAGCAACCCATCACTATTTTGATTCCTATACCATCTTCTTGCCCACGATCACGCTAAAAGTGACCTTTGGGTTTCGGGGCCCTAGGCTCTGTCTGCCCCATAATTAGATAGACGTATTAGTTTATGTACTTTTTCAACACCCTTGCGCTTAAAGTGGAATTAATTTCACCGGTTTTAGATATATAAAGCAGCTCATAAAACACGCGTGCGTTATGAACGCAAATAGTGAAGTTATATTCTATAATCACACTATTTATTTTTTTCAAATTTGGAACTGGCCGCCGGCCGGTGCTGGCTGCCCGTCGCACGCCGCCAGCCAGTAGGCAGCGCGCCGCGCTGATTTAAAAAGTAACACGGCGGGAAAATAACAGTGTACATCACAGTTTTATGGTTGAGTTTATTGAAAATCAAAAAGTTCCATTTATTGGGTATTTTCCTCGCAAGTGTGTTGAAAAACGTCGTACGATATACGTGCGTATATTAGATAAACACACTCGACTTTATTACGCCTACTGTGTTATAACCACCATAACGAACTTATATCGTAATGTACTATTTTTTTATTCGTTAACATTAGTATTCGAATTATAATAATCAAATAATAATAAAAAGATGTATTACTATAAAAATAAATCAAATATCCCGCTCCGCATTGTCCCTAGTTCAAAGGTACTATTACGCTAACTGCCAGGTACTATCCCGAAAGTTGGTCATATCCGCGGTCGCGTAAACGGCGCCCTGTCAGGCCTGTGTCACTCCCCGTATAGGTATCGAAAACATACCTACATTATTACAATGCGCGCTGCGACCACTTGGAAGGGGAAATCAGTTACATGAATCGTTTGTCAAAAGTAATAAGAATGAAATTGGCTTGCAATGGATATCTAGGTTTCTAAACGAAGAGTTGAGGAGTTCTAACGCGAGCTAAATTAAACCATAGAGCTAACCACATTAAGTAGTTATTTCTTTGAATTTATTGTCCTAGTAAGACTTCTGTACGTGAGTACTAGTACTTATTCTATTGCCCTTTACATATTATAAATGATTTCGCATATTATTGGTTTAGATATTTTCAGAACATTGTAATGATATTTAAAAAAAAGATCTTTTTTTAATGTAAAAGAAAAGCTTGATCAAGCCTTTTTAAAAGATGTCCAACTATTACGGCAAAACGATATTCAGTTAGAAAAAAATGGAATATTTTAATATTATTAGCATAATTTTAAATAAGTTGGAATTCAGCTTTTATCAGAACTATAAAATATCAGCCTAAGTGATTCTAGACTTATTATGTAAACTGCAAATGGATTTTAACAATAAATTTTGTAGACACTATGTCTATTTATGTAAAGGTTTGAACGAATTATATGACTACATTATTATTAGTGGTCTTCTAACTAGAGACTAGAGAAGCTCGGCGGTGCAGTAAGAGTACGCTTAAAAGTGAAGCTTTTCTACTCACATAAGCCAAAAGTGGCCGTTTTTCGCTAATGTGCGTAGTGAAGCTTCACATTCTCACTTTAAACACTAAACAGTAGTTCATAAAATAGTTTGAAAGGTTACCTAGGGCCTGGTCAATACAAAATTTTAAATGATGTCTCCGTTTCATTTCAAATGATTTATTTCAAATAGGGGCAACACTGGACCCCGGTAAATTCAGGTAGCCCCTTAAATAGCGCTTTTGCAAGTTTAAGAAACAATACATATAGTTTATTTGTTGAAATAGTGTGCACGCCGTCACAGTGACACTTAGTCCGTGCCTTCGTAAGAGCCGATGCGTCTTTGAGTTTAATTGAACGAATAGACCATGGATCTTTTCGGCTATTCAGATTTAGGATTTAAGAATCCCCTTACCCTAGATTTTTCCATACAAATGTAGTCTAGCTTTTATTTTTTAAATAACATGCGAGATTTCAGCAGTATTATGTAATTTAAAAAAAATGCTTCTATCTATGCATATAATTAGTTTTCGACAGTCAATTAAGAATTCGAAAGAAAATATGAGAGTGTAGAAGTTTTTCATACTGATGGTCAAATATGATATGATACACTAAATTCTCTTTTGAGTTTATATTTTGAGTGTGAAAACTAGTTATATGCCTTAATATATGCAATAATTTGATCCTGTCTAGGGTAAGGGGACTCTTAAGATGTGCGGTTAACATTTAGATTTTGAGTTATGCAAGGACAGACTCGCGAGGTCTCAAGTTCACAGAGACATAAGTATTTATTTTAAGCAGCTTAAATCCCTTTACAGAAATTAAATACTTTTCAACAAATGCATGTGAAAATTAGATATAAAACATTCTTTGAAATTACCATGTTTAAAAGACAAAACGCCACAAATATAGGGTTGTCATAATCTCACAATATTTTCTTACGTATTTTTGATACAACATTAAAAAATACATATTAACTTTATTGTACCATAACAAACACACAAAAATTACAAAATACTGATACGAAACAATATAGGCACAAAGATGGACTTATCGCTATAAATGCAATCTCTCTCAGCCAACGTTTGGGTACATCGTCAAATCACCTAGGTTAGGTAGCGGACCCCGGGCTCTGAAGCGTTACCGCTGAGGATGCAACCGGTAATACGCTGGGATGAGAATGATCATTTGATACAACTTTACAATTTATTCAATCAGTAAAAAGCCCCGCTTATGACGTCACGACGTACTAATGCGTGACTTAGTGTGGAGTTAAAATGCGCTGTAACTCCGTCATTTTTTGTTAGTCAGAGAAATAATAAGTGTGTAATCATTTTCAGTAAACCATCTGATGGGCCAATTAAAAAAATTCAGCTGCAGATAATATTCTGTAGACCCTTTAAAAAAATGTTTAGTGTTATTACAAAGCAGAAGTGAGATCTATATAGGATACTTTTGTTGTATAATCATCGTACTTAATATTTTTGCAAGAATTTTCAGTTATTTCGCTCTGGCAACCCTAGACTTAGCCGAAGGGGAACTAACTGTAGCTCGGTTAATTAGAATTAAGTTTTTATGTCGCCATAAAAAGGTAAGTCCAGAGTAACGTTTAGCATAAATCTGCAATATTTAGAGAGTTTTGCGGGGAGCGTCATCTATTTGTGTGTTATCTCTGAAGTTAGATAAGGCATTATAATTATTGCTGTAAGGGGTTCGTTATGATCTCATACAATAGAGAGACAATCCCAAGGAGGGTTGACGTTTGGCAGGCGCCCGGTTGTAAAACTACAGCTAATAAAACTAACCAGCAAACATGCAAATGCATTTTAAATGCTTTATCTAAACCCTTTAAAATACAGCTTAACAGTTTTGATCCAGCTATTCTCTACTTTGCATAGACGTGGGCGTCCTTGAATGACCGTCGACATGCATTAGGTACATACGAGTAGGGTGACATTTAACCATTAGCCAAATTGTTGGAGTAAGTTGAGTTCATTATTTTTGGGAGAGACCTTTACCCAGCCGTGGGACGATATAGGTTAGTAAAAAAAGAAGTTCAGTCCATTAGGTACACTGGACCACTCCCGAAAAAGTTTCAAAAAAAAAATTAGTCTCCCATACAAATCAGGGGTCAGAAAAACGAATTTTGTATAGAACGAAAATAAAATGAAGGCAAAATGCTTCAATCTCTTCTAAAATCGTTACTGCAGGTATTTGCATACGCATGCTTTTCATTTAACAAGAACTTTTGTTAAGTACAAAAAGTAAACCTAGCCTACACAGTACTACACACATCGTATACAAATTAGCAAAATTAAAAAAAAAATCGCACTGTTCATCTAAAGTTTGTTTAGGTCTGTCAAATTTAAAGGTAAACTCGTAATTTTTTTAATTAGTCGCCGAAAATTTTTTGTAAGCCTAAGTGTTTGTTAAACCATCGAAAATAAATTGCTTTTTGTATTTTTTTCATACTAAGATAGCCGAAATTGGTCCGGACTGTAACAAGAATTCAATTAAGTAAATAATAAAAACAAAAATTTTGTAAAAAAAATGTTATGTCTACTCTACTACTACTCAGTTTTGTTTTTCAAAGCCCTATGTCTTAGATCACATTACTAATGTTGAAGTTCTGGAGCGCATGGGCAAAAAAGTAGAGCTCGTTCGAACCATTAAAATAAGAAAAATCACATATCTTGGTCACGTATTGAGAAACCTACAGTATCATTTACTCCAGACCATAATGGTAGGTGAATAACTGCCAATCTTCAGGAATGAAGCGGCACCTAAAGAAAAAGAAGAAGATGCCTTTGAAAAGAACATTTCAGTTAACTTTGACAGCTTACCTATCCCTGTATTAACACTAATTCTGTTGTCCAGTTCACTCAGCTAGTGGGATTCATTCCCGTTTGTTCAGTTAAAAATAAGCCAGTATAATGAGTCATCATCATTTTTTCAGCCGCACAACGTCCACTGCTGGACATAGGCCTCTCTCAAGGATTTCCAAAATGACTGACCTTAGTCAGGTCTGACCACCTTGCGGGTGGGTGTCCTACGCTTCACTTGCAAGCAGAATCTTTTTGCCCCATCGGCCATCGGTTCATCGCGCTATGTGTCCAGCCCACTGCCACTTCAACGAGCTAATCGGCTGGGCTTTGTCAGTGACTTTTGTACTCCTACGAATTTCCTCATTTCTGATTCGACTACATATAATGAATGAATGAATGAAAAACTCTTTACTTCATAAATATGAAAATTAAAAAAAACAAGTAGTATAATCAAATTTAATAAACCGTATTTTCTGTAAAATACTGATTGATCAACGTCAGTACAATACATTACATTCGCAGCATTTAATTAAAGCACCGCGAACATTTTTGCTCGCAAAATTCGAACGAGGCGAGTTTGAAAATCGAAAAATTGATATCATAATGCTCTCAGCAATTAATGAAGATACTAAACGAACCGCGCATTACCATATACGAATAGAAAATTGGAAAGAGAGAAAATTGCCCGAACCTCCCCCTTGGTAGGGATTAAGGTATCCTTTTGTGGGAAATATTGCAAAATGCGCGTTTAATCTGGACGGGGAGTACGGTTCGGCTGCTTTTTTGTAAGGAGTTTTTTTTTTTCAAGATAATCTCAGAGCAATTTCAGCGATCGCTAGAGTCACGCAATTTTGGATCTGATATTTTTATTGTGATTTTTATGGCGGCCATGTTTTTTGGCAACTGCGACTTTTGTTTTTCTTTTTTAACAGGCTATTCCTTCCCCAATAGGCGCGACTTGTACCTCTGATCTTGTCATGTACGGTCATCAACTACCACCCCTTGAAAACCGTGTTAAAATACAACTAACTAGTTACAACCACTTGCATCTGAAAAGCATCGTGAAGAAACGATAGTCATTGAGATATGTCCGATGCCTTTAGGAAGATCGAATAATGTGACACCAGTGTTAGTTTACCTGACTTCGGCAAAGCCAATAATGTAATGATTTTA
Source organism: Acrobasis suavella (assembly GCA_943193695.1). Classification (NCBI taxonomy): domain Eukaryota; kingdom Metazoa; phylum Arthropoda; class Insecta; order Lepidoptera; family Pyralidae; genus Acrobasis; species Acrobasis suavella. The sequence goes on along the minus strand of OW971952.1, from coordinate 8,096,207 downwards.
GTAGTCTATGTAAGTAAGTATGTATGTAATATATATGTGGTATGTAATATATATTTTATAATAAATAAATAAATATATATACAGGGACAAATTGCACTGATTGAGCTAGTCCCAAAGTAATTTCGAGACTTGTGTTATGGGATACTAACTCAACGATACTATATTTTATAACAAATACATATACAGATAAACATTCAAGACCCAGGACAATTTGAAAAAGGCCATTTTTCAACTTGCCCTGACCGGGGATCGAACCCGGAACCCTTTGAGTATCGGACTAGCAAGGAGGCCACTACGCCACAAAGGTCTTCTTTAATCACATTTATGTATGTATTGACACTTTAGTTAAATTCGAAATCACTACAAAGTAATACACTAGCTGCTTTTGATCTAGATACCGTTTACGCCTAAGTATTCTCTTGTATGGGGCACTTAGTAAACAAGCATTCAAATTAAGAGTATGATGTCTGTATGTATGTACATATGTATCCCGCTTACGAAGCAAGACTCGGAACGGAACCTCGGTCTCCTAGATTGGAGTGTAGGGTTGTCAGGTTGTATTTTTTTAAATAAATCCTGTCTTTATAATATAGTAGTACTCTTTCATGCTGATAGGGAAATATATAGGATGTTTCAGCTGCTTCTCTTACCGCGCAGATGCTTAAAGCCGATCGAGAGAGTCGGCGAAAATGCAAATCATATTAATAACTAGGTGATGCGGCTAGCAACCCATCACTATTTTGATTCATCTTGACACTAAAATGTCCTTTGGATCTTACGGTCCAGGACCATGACTTCACAAAGTCGCAAGACTCGATATGCTGAGTGCCCCATTAGAGATGAAGATAAATTATGAAATAATACAGACTTAAAAAATATAATAAAAAAAAAACTAAAAAACAACTTCATCTACACACACAACCAACTTTTGAAATTATGGGACCACCTGACAAATGATCCCTTTAAAATAAAAGAATTTTCCATTTAGGCATCTTCGAGTAATCGGAGAACATACATACAAAAAAATATATATACATTCGAATTGATAAACTCCTCCTTTTTTGAAGATGGTTAAAAATTGTTACAGTAGTGATACTGAATATTACTTTTTATATAGCCATTTAAGTCCCTTAGTTGGGCAAAAGCCTTCCCTCTTTGTTTCCAATTATTTTTATCCTTTAAATGAGTCACATTTTTAGTAATATTAAAAAATGTTTGATCGTGCGAGCGAGACAGCCAATCAAAGGTGAAAAGGCTCTTAACTGTTTCACTCCATTTCTTATCAAAAGCGGACAACTCGTCCCTCCATCTCATCCTAGGTCTTCCTACTGAATATTACTTATTAAATGTTAGCACGCATGCAACTCGTAGTTAAAATCAAAACCTGTCTAAACCAATTTTAAAATTTACACAAAAATAAATCTTTCGCAGTCAATTCCCAAATCTAATTTCCATTGAAAAATTCAGATTGCAACTGTGTTGCAACCGTCATACCTATTTTTGTTCACAGCTTATAAATATTAAATTCTTGCCATTTTCAGTGTTTGAATTCATGCATTTGCACATTTAAGAGTTACCATTCATTGAGCAACTGTCAAAAGCACTAACTACGGACGGACATAACGAGAATATTGGAATAATTAACTTTGTACCATTCCCCCTCTAAAAAAATATTTTATGTACTGAAAACTGTGAATAAAAAGCACTATAACGCACAATTTTAGTGTTTGAATTTAGAACAATTTACTCTTAATTTTAGTAATTGTTCCAATTTTAATGTGCATTCTAATTAAATTAACCTTCCTTTTTCTTTATCAAATTTTTGCTTTAATCTTTGGCCATGTATCACTCGCATCGCAGGATTCTAACGCTTGAATCACGACCGTAGGGAGTTAGAATCCTTCACTTGCTCGTGATTCATCTATGAAACTCGATTTGAATCCGTCCTTTATTCACTAATTGCAGTAATTGCATAATACAAATGTATATGTAAATGAAAGTGTATATTTAATATGAAGCTTTTATTCAACAGTGGGTTCATGACAGCTGATGATGATGATAATGATACTGAATATACAATTTATACCTCAAAAAAAAAAACGCTTTGAAACGTCTTTAGTTATAGAACCAGCGAACAAAGTTCTTCGAGTCTACTTGAAAAATCCATCGTTTGTTTTAATGTATGTGTGTTTGTTTGACGTTAACCCGATAGTTTTTATCAGAGGTTCATTTAATTTTGCGTGTAGAAGAATCTAACACAATTTTTTAAGTTCGAACATGAGCCAAATCGATCAAGAATTGCCGATGTTTAAGGTTCGCGAGTTCACAGTGCGGGAAGTTCTACTATTAGAAAGAGTATTCAACGTTTAAGCTACGGGTAACAACTAACGTCACATGAACTTATGAATAAATTCACCTGACTTATAACATATTACGAGTATATTTATTGCGAGCTCTACAATTCAGTCACTATAATTTTTACATTAGATTCGTACGGTGATGTCAGAAGTCTGTCATTAATTACTGAAATGAAGTTTATGTTTCTGGCGCACAAATGACCATTGCACTGCACAGAATGATCTCATTTCAATGGTAATTTTTGTGCAAAGAGTTGTCGAATTTTATGGTTGACACTAATTTTGTTTGTAATTTTTTTTTCGTGCTGCCAACCCTGCCTGCTTCTTATCTCAGCGACAGGTACGCTTGACGGCGCTGCGTCAATAGACACGAATCTATATAGCTTGTGTGTGCTAAGGCGGCGGCGTTGTGTGCGTGTATACAGATACGTAATGCTGGCGTGCTAGTGTGTGTAGTAGGGTCACCAGTTGTAGAGCCGTTTTGAGACAAAAGTACTTATTTTTTAAAGATACGTATCGAAATCAGCAAGCAAGGCCCAGAACCAGTTTTTATTTTTTATTTTAAAGCGTGTTATGCAATAAGAGGTAGGTACTTGCTCAAAAAAATATTAATAAACTTAAAGAAATTACACATTTAGTGACTGTTGAAGTTTTCTAAAGTAGCATAAAAATTCTAATAAATTCTAAATCGCGAATTTTTACTCCAGTATAATAAATAACTTTATGTAACCGTGTACAAAGGTATATTTCACGAATATTTAAAATTATTGAAGGTAAAATATTCGTAATACACAAAAATTTTGAAAAATGTGTATCTTTTTTATGTACAACTTGTTACATAAACTTATATTACAAGATTTAAGCAAAATTTTTCTTCTTTAGCTTTCTGATATAATATCTCATGGACACCCTACACTACACATCTCGTAGATTTCTTACGACGAGTTTTTATGGCGCGAAAATTTATTTTACACATGTAAACCAAATGTTTGGTGATATTTTATTTGTTATTTTTATTTAAGGTAAGGGTGCGTAAATATTGAATTTTGTTGCAGTGTTTTGGGAGTTTAGCCGAGGGAAAAATTAAGGGCACACGGGACAAATATGTATTTAGCTGTCGAAGAGGGTTTTTTGATAAAACGGTTAAAATACTGCGATTTAATATTTTCTTACCAGCAGGCACCTATCAGCAGTATGACCTACAAGGAATCTACTAAGACTTAGTAGACTAGGTTATAAAGAAAAAGGAAGATCGAAAAAGACTTGAGGTCGAATATGGGGAACGGGGGTTAGTACGGAGATGGTGAAGGACAGAAAATTATGGAGGGAATTGACATACAGAGCCGACCAAAAAATTAAATAGGAAAAAGGCGAGGAAAGAAGAAACAGAAGAACGTCCTATCAGCAATTATAATCTTGTAGAATGGCAACAAAATAAGACTGAAGTCGCGGTGGAACCATTTATGCAGATTAGAAGCCCAAATGGGTAAACCATCACTGTTCACGGAAGCATATAAAGTCAGTAGTTTAACTGTTTTTCTATTTTTATTAATCCGCAAAATTTTTTAAATAATTAGTCGTTACCATCTTCGAATGGAGCGAATGCAGTATATGAATTAGCAGCGGCTGCGCAATAGTAACTCCCTTTAATGTAGACAAATGTAATAGGTTAGGTTAGGCGACGACACGGCTGTAATGTTTTTAAAAAACTAAGAAGCTGTTTAAAAAAAGAAGAAATTGGCCTTTGTAGTTTACGTGATTTTGTTATTTACCATTACACCAAATAAAGGACTTCACTTTTTATTATTTATTCTGTATCTAGCCTGTCATTTAATAATATGAAACCTCACAATTATGTTGTACTAGCTTTTGCCCGCGGCTTCGCTCACGTAGTGGTGTAATTTATCAAAATCCTTTCTTAGGGGATACCTACGTCATAGTAGCTTTATGCATGCAAAGTCTCAGTCCGATGGGTTTAAAATTGACAAAGTTTCATACAAACTTTCATCCCCTATTTTATCCCCTTGGGGGTAGAATTGATCAAAATCCTTTCTTAGCGAATGCCTACGTCATAACATCTACCTGCATCCCAAATTTCAGCCAGATCCGTCCAGTGGTTTGGGCTGTGCGTTAATAGATCACTATGTCAGTCAGTCAGTCACCTTTGAGTTATATATATTTAGATTTAATATTTTTTTGTAATATTTTGACTGAGTATGTAGATAAAGATGAAGATAATATGTAAGATAAAAATAAAGATTGAACAAATTTTATAGTTAAATGAGAATGTGCAATGTCGTCCAAAAATAAGTTTTTATCAGCATCACTTGTAAATTGACTGGTAGCAAAGGCCCTGGGCCTTAAGTCTGTTACAATTTTTTTAATAATGTTAATAAATTTAAAAAAAATACTTACACAATCTTAGCATAACGCGAAAGACCCAAAACTTGAGATAGCAACAATTACTGAAACCCTCATTACAAGATGACGAAGTGTGTCAAAAGTATCCCAATTAGGACAACTTTTCAAACGCCTACAATAAAGAACCTTTCCTTCCTGTCCCTTGGAAACTGAGGAAACACCCAGTTAGGTGATAAATTACAAGTTGCATGTGAACTAGTGTTGTGAAAAACGGAGTCTTATAAGTAGCGCCTTCAGTGTCAATTTCAAGACTGGTCTCAATTAAAAAATTCTTGAACTCTGTGCCGGAAAGCGTAGCGTAGGCAGGACGTTTACAATAGGTAGTGCTAGTGATGCAGTCCGCTTTCAATCGGTTGTTTTGAATCCTTAAAAGAATCATATGTCTAGTAGTGGACTGCTAAAGCTCAAATAATTATGATAATTTTGAATAACCATTTAAAAACACTTCTTGGATTCAAAGAACAAATAAAAAAATTTTTTCATCGATTTATCCTAAATATTTATTTTTCAAAAAATATAACACATGCATATTAGGCGCAAATGAATACGAAGAGACAATGTATGGCAGCTTCATAAATAAATAAATAAATATATAGTGATAAATAACACTGATTGAGCTAGCCCCAAAGTAAGTTCGAGACTTGTGTTATGGGATACTAGCTCAACGATACTATATTTTATAACTAATACATATATAGATAAACATCCAAGGCCCAGGACAATTTGAAAAAGGCCATTTTCCAAATTACCCTGACCAGGGATCGAACCCGGGACCTCTGGGTGACGGACTAGCATCACGGTGACCACTAGGCCACGGAGGTCGTCATATATATAAATGTCGATTTAAAAGCCTTCGTTGTATGTAGCGCTCGAAAGACAAAACATTTTAGTCTCAGAGTCTGACTGAAATAAGTAGCCGAGTAATTTTGATTCGCCTCAAAATTCGCGACGATTTGACTTAAAAAAGGACTCAGAAACAGAAGCTCGAGTTCTTTGCATCACTATCATGAACTAGTTTCTGAACGACCTTGCCGTAATTATTCCGATAAAAGAAGCAGATTGGAAGATTTATTTGTATTTTATTCTGATTTTTATAAATGGCGGCGGGGGAAAGCCTTTTTTTATTTTCAAATGCTATCGTTGGAAAATAAAGAAATAACGACTTAAAATCTCCATTGCATGCGTACACGTACAACTTTCTTTTATTAATACTACTCAGAAGACCTTCTAAAAAGTTTTTAAAATATTTCATTTTGCAACATAGCAAAGCGTAGTGTCTAAAATATCCATACGTTTATACAAACTTTCACATACATAATATCAGTAGGATTCTTCTTTTATTACAATTACAATGGCTTCAACAAAATAAAATAAGTACATCAAAACCAAAACCCAATTTTACAACATCTCATCGCAAATTCGATGACACTATCCAACCACTCGACACATCTCAATCTAACTTGGATCGGGGATCATTTACGCCAATATCGACCCCTCTCAGCCCCTCAGCCCCCTCTAGACCCCTCCCGACCCTTATTAGGTGAGAGGGGACGACTTGGTAAACATAATTTTTGGTCGGATAATATTTGCATTGTGTTTAAGATTATTGCATTGAAATTCTGATAAAGAATTAATGTGAGATACTTGTGTCTACTTGTAAAAAGACGATTTGTAAACTGAAAATATCCATTTCTTTATAAGTGATACACTTTAGAACGTAAATACACAAAAATTAGACGCTCACGTGTGTTTGATTAATTTGAGTAAAATTTTTGGCATCATTATAGATCTATCAAGCAGTACAAAGCATCAGCTTTGTCATAGAAGGTGGCAATTCTACTATAGACTTTTTGGAGACTTGAATTTTGGTAGGATTACGCTACACGCTTGTATTTTTATTTTAAGTTTGATCTCTCTTATTAAGTATTATCTAATTTTTTTAATAAATAAATAAATAAATATATAGGGACAAATAACACTGATTGAGCTAGCCCCAAAGTAAGTTCGAGACTTGTGTTATGGGATACTAACTCAACGATACTATATTTTATAACAAATACAATTATATAGATAAACATCCAAGACCCAAGTTATATCCAACAGTATAAAGAAGTAGGTAAGTTTTAAATTTTGTGTAGAAATATAAGGTACTAAAATACGTTTCTTTTTTTCATGACGAAGGTTCATAGAAATCAGATTATTTTCCTCCAAAATGTTGCCACTTTTATAGCGTTGTGTGTGGCAACAAAAATACGCTAAGCTTATTTATTGGACACTGAATCAAAAATAATTCGTTTCGTTGAATAAATTCTATAAAGTTTAAAATCTAGAATATGGAAGTCTATAATATTCGAGGCCGATACTGTGGAGCGGTGTTCTGAGAATTCGTTTGTCAAATTCCGTGAAAAAAATCATGAACGAGCGAAAATAGTGAAAACAAAGTGAAAAATCTGGCGAAAATGGACAGAACTGAAACACAGTCAATCACATAGGTGAAGCGATGAAAGCCAGAGATATGCGTATAAAATTCAACACATTCGAATAAAACCGTCACAGGTTTTTTTTTTTTAATTTTTAATACAGATGCAGAATAAAATAGTAAATTGATAGTTAAACAACGTTTCTGTAAATATACAAGTCCAGTCGACATTGACAGTCATCAGCAAAGTAATAAAAATTAGTGCTGACTGTACTCCACGTACAAATATAACTTCTTTTCCAGGAAAATGGATGGCCAAGATGGCTCTATAAAAACTTGATGTGGTTTCACTCGTCATGTTTGTAAATGCGACTAACTTTAAAATCTTTAAAATATCAACAAGAAAGTTATATATTGCATGTCTCGCTCTTAACCTAGTAGATTTTGAGAGCCCCAACAAAACCCGGACGTCGGCTAAGCTCAACTCCGACGAGATAGCGACCAGGTGTCAACCCGACATTTACTGCGTAAAAGACCACACGAGTGCGACTATAATAATACGATACTGTTACCCTCACAAGAGCAAAAGAGATAGCGGTCAATGTGACAATGTGACAACTTTTGACACAAAACGTAACTTCGAACATTGCCACACGAAAATTGGATTTTTCAAATTGTAAACCGATTTAATTTATGAGTTATCCTACCGTAGAAGTATGGTATCGTAATGCTTTACCGATAGTTCGTGTAGTAGGTAAAAATAGACAGAATCAGACTTTCCCATACAAACGTAGTCTAGCTTTTATTTTGAAATGGCATGTCAGTTATTGGCGAAATCATGTAATTTCAAAGTGATTGCATATATTAAGGCATGTAACTAGTTTTCACGGTCAAAATATAAACTTGAAAGAGAATATAATGTATTATATAATTTTTTTCCATAAGTATAGAAAACTTCTCCACTCTCATATTTTCTTTCAAGTTCATATTTGACTGTCGAAAACCAGCTATATGCCTAGATATATGCAATTTCTTTAAAATTACAAAATACTGCCGAAATCTCATATGTCATTTCAAAATAAAAGCTAGACTACGTTTTTATGGAAAAGTCTAGGGTAAGGTGACTCTTAAGGTCACACAAAATGTTTTATTTTTGTAAAATTTTACAATACGCTACGGCTTTATCTTGTACTTCTTAATCTATAGTCATGTTAGCATGTTATGGTAAGCGATGATAAAAGTAAAGTCAAAAGTTTATTGGTACTTTGGAAGCATAAAAATTGATAAATAAATTAACGATGGCTTATTTTTCCAAGTCGGACACATAATCTGTCAAGAAAATGCATTGTGTCTGCCGCCGCTCATCGTGTCCACGGGGTCCAAATAGCAAGAGCCATTACACATTGCCGAACCCGCACTAGTAAAACGATAGTGAAGGACATTCTAGTTCCAAAGACACCAAACATAGGGTTACGAAACCAGTTTACATAGACCCGCCCTCGACATTTATCGCTCAGCTAATATTACGAATGTAATCAGAATTCAAGGGTTTTTATTTTCTGGACGATTACACTAGCTAATAAAGTGACTCGTGCAAGCCACGTGGACGCATGTGTTTTTAATAGTCAGAGTTTTAGAAAAGCAGAAAGTATTCATTTATCATTATAAGTGTCAGTTTTTTGACGTAAGCCTCACTTTTTACATAAATTAGTTTGGACAGCTACCAAATGTATAAAATCAAAATAAGATCTATGTATAGTAGTATTATAAAAAGTTAAAAGCATTTTAAATACTGCTTACAAAATATTTGAAAAAAAAAAGCTGTACTAAAAGGGTTTGTTGTCCAGCAGTGGACGATATGCGACTGAAATGATGATAATGATAATATAGACAGCTCAATAGAATAAATTATAAAATCATATAGCGCGCCTTTACATAAAGAAATATGGCAGTTCTATTTCATCACAGATCTATGAAAAACATCTAAGAAAACTACGGAATTCTTCTTCAAAAGACAGTCAAGTGTATATATTTATCATACATATTTCATCATCATCATCATCATCATCATCATCATGTATATTTCAACCTACCCTCAGCAAATGCGACAAATTTCTTTCTGAAATAAAAACATGCTCAAAAAATTAAAATAAACCATTTTTAATTACAGCCAATCAAAGTTCAAAAAATGGTCGCTAAACAAATTAATCGTCCAAACGTCCATAATCACATTTGATTCCCTAACGCCGTGTATTCTATATTAATTAAAATAAAAACCCTTTGGCCAGCCCTGTTCAAATAGCGGGGAGCCCAAAGGGGACGTGTTTGCACGATCACAAATTAAATAAACAGATGCGACATCCGTGAACGTTTTGTTACGTAGATACTGTGAATATATTATATTTCTTGTTTAAATCTCTCAAATTCAATTTTAGTTTTTGAAGGCTAATGGTTATGGTATAAATGATGATTAACTCCTCGTATGCTGGAATATCAGACAATAGTAAAACAATGCATTCACGTACAGATCTGCGCAGCCGCAGTGATGCGGTACGAATTAATCAGTAGTGAAATTAAATCATTATAATATTAATCATCAGCTCAAGCAACTCCTACCAATTTGAATAATAAATATAATATAACGTAACATTTAAAACTTTCCTAAACCGTTTAAAAATTGTTATGACTTATGTATGATGGTGTCATTCATTGAATGTTGTATTTATGCTACAGTAACTCGAGTAAGAGTGATTTAATAAAAAAATATTATTTAAATTAATCGAAAGTACAATTCATATAAGAATATGTATTATGGCGTATAAGTATCTATAAATTCTACTTAAGATTTGATCACTTATTCCTTGGGTAAAATTCGTCTCACTCCAGTTAATCATTCAAAATTTTAAACTTTTGTTTTTATTTCTTAGACAAGACAAAGAATGGAGTCTTTTCTTCTGTAACCTTCTTTAATGTGCATCAAAGGGGCTGTATTTGCAGTGTGTGTTTGTTTTTACACGATGCTCTGTACATTGTGGTTAGCTCGCCCTTTACGCTGATGCAGAGGGCGCTAGTGTCTTCTTAAGTTTAATGACGTCTGCTGCTGTCTAATAATTACTAAGTCTGTATGAATCAGATAAATTTAAGTACTAATTTACTTACAGAATTATTTTTAGAACAAACGGACGTAACCTTGGATTCTACTTGTTGAGATACAACCTACCAGGGTAGGCCACGATAACCGTAGTCCGTAAAGTCTTGGATCCGGATAATCCGGATTTCGGATACGCAATAAAACCGATGACTCTTTGGCACTACGGTTTATATTGAGGTCTACTCCGTAGGCTTTGTCTATCATAGTATTAGGAAGTAACAACAGAAGCTGTAAGACCCCTCCGAGGCATATAAATGTTATTATGTTGTACCTATGCCTAAAACTTTAAAATCTCTAAAATATCGACGCGAAAGGTTTTTATTATTCCTCAATTAAGTAAAGTAACAAGTAGCCAATATTTTACAAAAAGTAACCAAATGCCTTCTTATATACCGAGTGTCACTCTCACAGTATAGGCAAAAACGAATCTAACGTCACCTCTCAGTCTATAATCCATCGTGCTGTTCAGGCCGCAAAGCGTGTCCAACATTTAAATTTGGTGCCAAAATCTTGTTTTTTATTATTATTTTGATATACGCAGTGTTACCCTTACAGTAAATACGAATCTAACGACACCTCCCAAGCTAAAATCTACCGAACCGTTCAGGCTGCAGAGCGTGCCAAACAATTATACACACATACATGCATACTCTCGAAAAACATAACCCTCCTTTGGCGCAGTCGGGTGAAAAATATAAAATGTTTTTTATTTTATTTTTAAGCTCAGTTCAGGTTTAAAAAGTTAATCAATAGATAAAAGATATGGGTACCTGCCCAAATGACTTACATTAAACTGATGCCAGTCACCCTAAAACTTTTCTATTTAGACGATAAACTTTGTTTAGAATTTCTAATTAAAACAAATCACCCAATAATAGGCCTCAAAGTCACGAAATTATAGGTATTGTTCCACCGTGGAAAAACACGGAAATTTGGTAAAAAAGATAATAATACGATAGAAATTCTTCAAATTGATAGCCGGGAAATATGGTGTGAAAACGATACGTATTAATTCGTATAATAATTGTAGGATTATATTTTGTAAGTTCAAGTTAAAAAGTTTATTATAGAAAAAGTTAATTAAGCTTAAGATTACTCAAAATTATACAACTAAATACTAAGTTTTGCATCGCTTAAGAGGCATTTTATATTTGGTTGGCTGTCTCGCTCGCACAATCAAACATTTTTAAAGATTATTAAAAAATTGACTCATTTGTAGAAAAGTGTTTCATTAACTTTTAATATAATTATACGTTAGATATTGTAGACATGTGTTTTTATTGTTTATGTGTTTGTATCGAGAATTAGGTCATCAAAAATTTAAAATTTTGATTACCTAATTTTTGATGTAGTCAATGTCTACACAATATACAAACATGTCTAAAATATCCATAATATAATTATATTGAATGTTAATGAAACACTTTTTTACAAATGAGACACATTTTTTAATAATCTTTAAAAATGTTTTATTGTGCGAGCGAGACCGCCAACCAAATGTGAAATGCCTCTTAAGTGAGACTAATGAAATATTTTTTTATTGGCGAGTCAAAGGAAGGTAGGTACGTTGTCTGTTTAACAGGGCAGACAAAGCCTAGGGTCGTAAGATTCATAAGCCATGCTTAGCGTGATGGCGAGAAGGACATAACTGGCCAAGTGCGAGTCGTAGTCGGGCACGAAGGGTTCCGAAACTATACAAAGTCGCGTTTCTTATATGGGTGCTCCACTTAATTATTTCTTTTGTTTTTAGTATTTATTGTTATAGAGACAATAGAAATACATCATCTGCGAAAATTCCAACTGTCTAGCTATCACAGCTCATGAGATACAGCCTGGTGACAGACAGACGGACAAACGGACAGCGAAGTCTAGTAAAACGGTTCTATTTTCACCTGGGTGTGCGGTTAAGGTACGGAACCCTGAAAACCGAATCAAAATTCTAATGAGTTACTGGCCGCATCCTTTCCCTTTAACTCGATAGGCTTTTATGATTAGCGCGGGAAGAGAAGCAACTGGTAATTACTTTTTCTTTTTTCCCGGACGAGCATGTAAGCTTCTTGTAAGTGAGTCTTGAGGATTGATGATCTTGTCAAAAAACAGTGTAGCTAGCAATTTTTCAAATGTTGATTACCTTTTCCACTTGCCTGTCTATCATCACGTAGGGTCTTGATTGTGGACCCTGTCTAGCCCGAAAAGGGTAAACACTTAATTAGTATGATGCGACACTTAAGATACTTATTGATCAAATTAAACTGAGCACCGCAATAGTCTTAAGTCATGCCAATCGTGAGGAAAATGTTGCCAGTTGTACAACCAAACGCAGAATCTAAAATAAAATTAAATCTCATGTAAAAAATGATGAATATACGAAATACGTATATTCTGTCACTGCGAAGCTAATAGATAAGTTTAAGCCGTTCGAAGCAGACGTAAAAAAAGAAAAAGATTGGCGCCCAGCGGGCCCTGTCAATAAGTGCCATTTCTGTATGGAATTTATTTTGAAATACCTCGCTTCGGCTCGTAATCTCCATCTTAAGAGATATAAAAGTGCTAGAAGGTTCCAAAATGGAAATATTGAATTCAATAGAATGACTGAAAACTCCATCAGATGGATTTAAAAAATATTGTACACGTATTTTTTTCTTTATCTGTCTACTAAAAATGTCGAAGATACAGCGCATTTCAAGTACGCGACACGTCACGCCTTGGTACATACACAATGTGACGTCAGAAGCCCCCATTCCGGAACTTAACTCAGTAATTTATAACCCCCGACAAAAAAGAGGGGAGTTATAAGTTTGACGCTAATGTCTGTCGTCTGTCTGCCTGTCTGTTTGTCTGTCTGTGTGTCTGTCTGTGTGTCGGCCTGTGTGTCTGCCTGTAGCATTGTAGCTCTCGCACGGATGGACTGATTTCGATGCGGTTTTTTTTACGTGAAAGCAAGTTCAATTACATTAGTTCTTAGCTATGTTTAATGAAAATCGGTTTAGCTGTTAAAAAAATATTGGGGATTAACGCTGGAAAGTAGTTTTTTATTTTTATTTTTAATTTAGTTTCGCCTGTCCCGTTGTCTGTCTGTCTGTAATCAAATCTTGCAAGTTAAATTTGACCAACTTTCCGGTTTCTAATTGAGCTGAAATTTTGCATGCATACGTATAACACGTGACAATTCAATACTATAATGACATGGAGGTGATCTGATGATGGAGCCGGAAGGTGGCCATAGAAACTCTGTAATGAAACAACGCAACCCCGTCGAGTTTGGGCTCATTTGATTCATCATGATTAGCACTTTAGATAAAAGTTTGTTTTAAAATATATTTTTAAAATAATTACTTGTTGATTAACCTAGCAAATAATAGATGGCGCTACGGATAACTATTGGAACATGTAGTTCCGCTACTCATTACTATGATGGGTTTCTTGAAAGTCGGGTGTTTATTTGCCTAGCAAATAAACTATACTTGGTTGAATCGTATATCAAATATCCTTATTTATATTCTAACTGAAAGGCTAAGTAAAATAATACATAAATACCCAGTCATCATGCGTAGCTTCGTCACAAGTTATTAGTATTGCTTTTGTTAAATTTATGTATAAAGCTTCTATGGACGTGCGGCATATTTTACAATTATATTAAATAAAGTTACAATAGAATACAATACCCTAAATTGCACAAAATGAAGAAGTACAGGACATCATTATCTTTAAAACTAGGAAATGCGCAAAAGGCAGTGCGGCTAGGCAATGCGCAAAAGGCGGCCTTGTCGCTAAGCAATTTTTTCCAGGCAACTTCGCTATACAATATGTAACATAAACCCTGTCCGATCCTTGTAGGTACAACTCAGACCGTCAATGTGAACCACTTTTCCTATGGGACCAATGCTTAAAACTCGAAAAAAAATTGACATTTGCATACAAATCGCCGGGCCAGCCGAACGCTTTTGTATGAAAATGATTTTATTTCGAGTTTTAAGCATTGGTCGCTTAGGATAAGTTGTTCATATTGACGGTCTGAGTTGCTCCTACAAGGATCGGACAGGGTTTTTGTTACATATTGTATATAAAATAGTAATGGGAAATTAGGTTGTGCGGGGTGGTCACTATAAACAAACTTATAGCGCTTTCAATAGATAGTTTGATAAATATATGTAAATAAACGTACATTTGCAAATATTAATACATTACAACTTTGCTACCCTTGCATAATAATTTACTGAATTTTGCAAATAAAGTATAGTGCCCCCATACAAACCATAAACTTATAAATGATGAAGATCCTCTTCGCGACAACATTAGTCCACTAGTGGACTAAGAGCATACCAATACATAAATATAAATAAATAAATATATAGGGACAAATTACACTGATTGAGCCAGCCCCAAAGTAAGTTCGAGACTTGTGTTTTGGGATACTAACTCTACGATACTATAGTTTATAACAAATACATATATAAGTAAACACCCAAGACCCAACTTGCCCTGACCGGGGATCGAACCCGGAACCTCTGGGTGGCGGATTAGCATGGTGACTACTACGCCACGGAGGTCGTCAAATACAGAGAGCCTAGAAGGTTGGTGACACAGTAGATTGTATAAAGTCTTTGTCCTCCCTTAATCGCCTCTTAAGAGATCTGTGAGACGAGAAAAAGATAAAGCATCTCTTCTAGACATTTAAGCAACATCAATGGTATCGGAAGCTATATTAGATTCAGTCGAGTCGAGACACCCCGCGTGTTCGACGGTCAATGCTGCCTTCTTCCTAAACTTGTTACCATTATAGATATTCAGATTCTTTTTATATGTCTGATAAGCTTTCACTACAAATATCTTGGAGTCTTTAATTTTGCATCATAAAAAAATAAAGTAGTGAAACTAATATTTAAAAAAAAACGACGGGTTGCATTCCGGGAATGCCGGCAGAAGTGAAAACTTGAATATTAACGTTGTGCATTTTTGATATTTTGTAATGTTTAGGGAATAATTTTGCACGAATTGCTTTAATTATTAGTATCATTTATGTGGTAGAATACAATATTTATTTATTTACAGCGTGCCACGCGCAAGCGACCTGCGCCGCCTAAACGAAACAGCAGACGCAGGCGTACATTTTCGCCGCGCCGTAGAAAGAGAAGGGGATACTTCCTCTCCTACGCCGCGCCGGCTGTCTACGCTCCATCCATCTTACGAATTTTTAATCAGTGTCACGTGTCCTGACGCTAGTTTCCTGACGCGAGTTTTAAAATTTTTTACCCATTACAAAACAATGTACAACGCCGCTAAAGAAGCTTTCACTTCAAAAATCATATTTTATTATGAGGCCTAAGTACTTATCGAGATAAATGTAATAAGTTCAAACTCGATGGGGTTGCGTCTTTATATTTCCTACAGAGTTCCTATGGCTACCTTTTAGATCTATCATCAGATCATCTTGTCATCATAATATTGCATTTCCCCGCGATATATATTATATATGCGTGCTAAACCGAGGAGCGGGTCTTTAACTTACAAGATTTCATTACAGACAGATATACAAACGGACAGACAATGGGACATGTAAAACTAAATAAAGGCTTGTAAAAGCAACAGTTGACAGCACAGGCATTTTATGAATGAATGAAATGAATGAATGAATAAATGAAAAATTCTATGTTGAACTGATTTAAAAAAATACATAAAAAGGAAGTTTTCACTACCATTTAAATCTGATTGAGAGGTAAAACGTTAAATATTAAAACTAAGTTTCTAAAATTTAAGATAAAAAAAACGTTATAAATCTAGATATTATCTATACCCTCAAAAAATCTGAATCAACATTAATATCACTTACAAAAACATTTACAAGAGACGGTCCATCTACGGTCTAATTTTAGCCATATTTTAATCCGAAACTCATATATTTTCTCAAATAAAGATGCATATTCATTTCAATAAATCTAAATACTCAGCCTTTGAAATTTGGGGTCTACATCTAGACTAAAGTAGGTTTGTAGGGTATTCTGGGGCAAACGGACAAAGGTTTATGGTGAATCTAAGCTTTGAATAGTATGAATGTCTATACTACGTTCGATACATAGACGATGGTAGTTTGTCATCCAAGCGAGAGGACAGAACATTATGGGAAACTTACTACCTACTTTGAAAATGATAAAATACTATCACGTATTTGACTCTTAGGTATACCATTTTTAGGATTCCGTACCCAAAGGGTAAAAACGGGACCCTATTACTAAGACTCCGCTGTCCGTCTGTCTGTCCGTCCGTCTATCAGTCTGTCTCATGAACCGTGATAGGTAAATAGTTGAAATTTTGACAGATGATGTATTTCTGTTGCTGCTATAACAAAAAATACTATAAACGGAATAAAATAAATATTTAAGTGGGTCTCCCATACAGCAAATGTGATTTTATAGATAATGGTACGGAACCCTTCGTGCGCGAAGCCGTTTCGCACTTGGCCAGGTATTATTGTATACCTTAACTTTTTTTTGCTTTTCATGACTGTAAGTGGCTAAACCCTGGTGTTCGATTTTTAAGATACCTAAAGGAGTCTAACGGTCTGACATCTTCTCATTCACCTCATGTGTTATTTGTAAAACAATAACGAGGTACCGCAGTTGTTTGTCTTTTTTCTGTGATCTATGAATTTTATAAATAAATGGCTTTTGCCCGCGGCTTCGCTCACGTAGGTGTGTAATTTATCAAAATCCTTTTTTAGGGGATGCATACGTCATAGTAGCTTTATGCATGCAAAGTCTCAGCCCGATCGGTTTAAAATTGACAATGTTTTATACAAAGTTTCATACCCTATTTCATCCCCTTGGGGGTAGAATTGATCAAATCCTTTCTTAGTGGATGCCTACGTCATAACATTTACCTGCATGCCAAATTTCAGCCCGATCCGTCCAGTGGTTTGGGCTGTGCGTTGATAGATCACTATGTCAGTCAGTCAGTCACCTTTGAGTTATAATATGTATATATATATATATATATATATATATATATATGTATATATTTAGATATCTATTGCAATGTTTGGGGAAAACAAGAAAGAAGTTTTGGTGCAGAAAGAGTAGAAGAGCCGCAAAATCTATACGAGTAATGAAATGGTGGATTAGAACACATTTAGGGACTTATCACTGTGGGAAGCTGACACCTATTCCATTTCTCAGTGCTGGGCAAACTCCTAGCTATAAAAATAAATAATATTATCATCGAATAAAAATTCAAGATAAATAACTATGTAAAATATATCCCAATAAGCAATTTCTTCCCTTCATTTCGTATTTGGCCCAAAACGACATAGGTCACATTGTTTATAGAAAAAATATTGAGAACGAACAGTGAGCGTTCAAGCAGAAATTAGTCTTATTTGGTATTGGGGTGTAGTACAAAATAAAAACAACACAAAAGTGACACACGTACAAACACAAAAACAATTCAAATTCAAATTCGATTGATAGTAAAAACCTACGTCAAAATTTAAAACTTTACTAGGAATACACATTTTTTTACCTCGTAAATAAAATATTTATACACAACATCAATCTTTTTCCCACAGGGGTAGGCAGAGACTTTGGACCTCCACTTGCTATAATCCTGACAAACGTTCCTTCGCTTTATCTACACTTATCAATATTTATCTTCAAAAAATTGGTATGTCTTGTAAACACCGATTAAATATTAACTGTCGGCATAGATCTTACATACATCTTGGCCCGCGGTGGAGGCACTTACACATTACTAGCGCTTTTCTAATTTAAGTGACACTTGGCGTCGTCCGCACTTGTTTAGGTGACGAGTGGCATAAGAATTTCTCAAGCTCTACAGTGATGCGGATTCCGCGTTGGTCTCTTTATCGCTATATGGAAGTCGTTAAGGTGTCTACCTTTAGGCAGATTTAAAAATCTGACAACAATATTGGAGACTTTAAAACCGATTCCGATCATTCCTATTTTTTAGAGACGAGGAAAAAGAGGCAATTTAAAAAATCTAAGACACATTTAAATTTTTTGAGTTGCTTCTTTTTCTGCAAATTACGATAAAATTATAGCGACCGCGTTTCTACATCTTTTAAAATTCTATACACTCTATTTTGTGGTCTCATTCTCATTTGATATCAGGGGGTGGAGGGGTGCGGGGGTACCGCGCAGGGGGAGGGGTCGCAGGCCATATTATCACGTAACAAATTGGTTTCTGCTACCTTTGTTCGACGTCCCAGGCCCTTTGCCGAGAGGAATGATGTAGGGATAGCAAAAAACGTGATTTGAATGAATGAATTTCATTTCATTCATGAAATGGTATTACTAGATTAGGAAACTTGTATTATGAAAAATTCAAAAAAAAAGAAGAATAAACTTTCTTTAATTTCCTAATTATTGTCATGTGTTAGTAGTGCCGTTTAATGTCCTACTTATAGTCTTTTCGTTCAATTGGTTGGAATGCTGCCGCCGAATACCTTTGCATCGCGCCATGTACATCAACACCTGCCTACAGGAAAACAAGCACGATAATATATTATTTTCATCTCAACAACTATAGGTTTAGAGACAGTATTTTGTATTTTTAACCTGGAATAGGTATACATTTTTTTAGTAACTCAAAGTTGATTTCGGTCGTATCTCCAACTAACGTACCTGAAACAATAAAAAAAGCAATTAAATTACGTACAACGAAAAAATAACTTGTTTTGCTGTCCGTACATAGCAAAAACCCGCCTTCTACTTAACATGGAACAGAAAAAGATTCTATTGTGAGCCGCATTTCAAGAGTAAAACCTATTGAGACGCAAGCTATTTACCTTTTTTGTCGACCGTACTTGTATTATTGAACTCTGGTTTGGATTTAATTCGCTTTTTTAGTGATAACACCTCGTTGAACTAGTAAAGATAGGTGATGTTAAAAGTAGGTGCTTAGGAGATGACATGTATTCAAAGTTAATCAATGGCAGTTTTTGAAACGAGGATGGGAGTGACTGGTGAGCATTGATCAGTCCATGAAAACCTAGACCCATGAGGGTTTTCAAAAATATGTGTCGCCATATGGCAACACACTGACGCCCGCCAGGTCCAATCGATTGTTTTCATTTGACCACAAAGAGCAAATACACATTGTATTTATTATACATTTTCTCAAACATGCTCGGAAATGTAGGCATTGATGTAGTAAAAAGAACACAAAGTTTGTAATTCTTGGCTCAAACATTACTTTACCGGCCTAGGCCATAAAAGTAATAAGAAAATTAATTCCTGGCCGCTGCTCACAACAAGAAGACAAGAAGTGTATTCAGAATGATAAGACAATGATATTGACGTTTCAGATGACAGTTCTGTTTTTAAAATTTGACAAGGACATTAAGCATTTAATTTCATCACTTGTCATACAGTACAATAGTTAAGTAAAACATTTTAATAGTTTTTTTCTTTTCCTTAACAACTCATCTTGGCTGAACAATAATGTATTTAGAAAGTCTTTTGAGATTTGTCTTTTGTCTAGAAAACATACTCCAGACTCCGCAGCAACACAGATTATAATGCTAAAATTATGAAAATCACCTTAATAGTTTAAAAAAGTTCACCCTGGATAACTTTTTGGTTCTACTACAAAGTTCAAACAAAATCTAAATAACAACAAATTCACCAATCACTCAACGGTGTCCCAAAAACGACAAAACGTTTTAACGGCATTCCCACTTTAACCCTAACGTCTATTTAAGCATTCTAAATAAGTCTTAACCCTTTGTTCTGTAGATTGGCTTGCAAACCCGCATCGGACAAATAAATCAGTCGTTCATTCACTCATTCATTCAACTCTGGCCATTGAACGTATCCTTTTAGTGTAATAGGATTAGAATTAAGGCGTTATTTCGCTTTGGGTTTTCATTGGCAATTTTTACTTTAGGTCAGTGGCTAATGTCGCAATATTCTTTTGCTGCAGTGTTTAATAGAAACCAAGATTTTTTACCAATTAATATTAATAATTTTTGAATTTGCATTTACCTAAGTAAACATATTTTTTACTGTTTCCTTATGAATATTTTTTGACAGTTACCATTTTCAACATTTGAAAACCAGGATAAAAATGCTTTCAACCTGAAATTTGATTGTTTTGTAACTTTCAATGAATCACTAACGTTTCCTAGTTTTGCAAAACGTGACTGCTATCGTAGTATTTATTAGACGCACTCGGCTATGGTGGTCTTTTTACACTGTAAAAAACAAATCAAGATTTTAATTGTGAGCGAGCGAGTGAAGCGTCTCATTTCGAGATTGGCCAAAAATGCTTTTGGCCGGCTGTCTTCGCCTGCATCTCGCATTTCTCAATCGAATTTGTGAAATTTTGTGAGAAGGTTCTTAAATTATAAAAAGAAAGTCGATTTAGTTCTTTGAAATTTTTCATAATGATGGAAATATGGCGGTTTAAAACATCAAAAATATCATACTTCAGTTATATTGAAATTTTTTTAAAAATGTCATAAAACTTTTTCATTACCCTTCTTATTAAGACGCATTTTATTTGACTGAACAACTTTTATATCTTTAATAAACTTTAACGGGTTGGTTTCACGAGGTCTGCAGCTCACAGAGACACTAGATCGGTTTAAGTATAAGTACCTATTTTCGCAAAAGATACTTAAATTAAGAAAGTTACGCTGGTTGAAATTCCACAAAATCTGTAGGTTGCTCCGGATTAAATTACTGAACTTTAAAAATCGTCGGTGCGAATAACCACACAAAGGTCCAATGAATATTAAAATTAGGCTCCTAAATCTACATTCTACACAGAAGTATAAAAAAACAATAGTACAGAAATATCGCTTCAAATGAGTAGGTACTTTATATATTCATAAAAATAACAAAATAATAAAACCAAAAAAACTCGACTGCATTTAAAAAAAAAAATATGTACTCAAATTCACTTTCACAGTGAATACGGATCAAACGACACCTCTCAAGCTGAAATTGTAGAAGCTGCGGAGCGTGCCAATAATTATACATACACCTCGAAAAACATAACCCTTCTTCTGGCGCAGTCGGGTAAAATTGCTCATCAGACAGCACGATACACATAAAAATTAATTGTCAATCAAGTACCTATACATTTAAAAATATGATTCTCAAATTTACGTCGAAGTTATAAAAACTAATAATAATAAATACCTAGGTAAATTATAATAATTTCATGTCAAAGCTTCAATTATGATATTAATAGAATTTAAATATCTAATAATCACGACCTCCGTGGCCTAGCAGTCATCATGCCAGGCAGTCACACCGGAAGTCCCGGGTTCGATCTCCCGTCAGGTCAAGATGGAAAATGGTCTTTTTCAAATTGACCTGGGTCGTGGATGTTTATCTATATATGTTTTTGTTATTATAGTATCGTTGAGTTAGTATCCCATAACACAAGTCTCGAACTCACTTTAGGGTTAGCTCAATCTGTGTCATTTGTCCGTATATATTTATTTATTATTAATCAATCAAATTGCGGATAAATACTTTAATAGGATCATTAAAATATCCACGTAATTATACTGCAAAAGCATGTCACCAAGCAACTGTAGGCTACTGTAGGGCCGTTTAGCGTGATGGCGGGCGGTGAGGAGGCAAAGGCGTTTTTAACATTAATTTAATGACTTAAAGACGAAAATTGCTTCCTATTTTTCAGCAGTTATCTTAATTTGTACCAATACAGTTTAGTACAAAATGCAATCAAATTAGTTAATTTTGCTAAATTAACTAAACTGTGAGTACATTAATTTTAAATGCCAGAGCTAATCTCTGTAAATTCTCAATGGTATTACTACATGTGTTGTAATAGTATTTGGTGGAGTTTGTTATTGTTTTTCAACCCCCGACAAAAAGAGGAGTGTTATAAATTTGACGCTTATGTCTGTCTGTTTGCCTGTGTGCTTTTCTGTGGCATTGTTTGTTTTGTTTTTCGTATATGTAAGTGGCCAACACTAGTGTCAGATTTTTCAAGCTGCCTAAGGCATCTGACTTAGCTTAACGACTGCCATACTATGATGACAGTCGGGACCAACGGTTTATACATGCCTTCCGAAGCACGGAGGAGCTCGAGAAATTTTCATGCCACCAATCCAAGTGCGGACCACGCCCGGTGTCGCTTTACTTGCGAAAGCGCTAGTAATGCACACTCCCGCCGGGCCACTGAGCTCCTTATGTGGCATTGTAGCGCTCGAATGGATGGTCTAATTTCGATGTGATTTTTTACGTGAATGTAAGTTCCCTTACGGTGCTTTTTAGCTAGGTATATTTGATTAAAATCGGTTCACTTTTTTAAAAGTTATTAAACTTGCACTTATATATAAACTTGCTATTTATTTATTTAAATTTGATTTCATGCGATACTGACACCAAGATACTATATTTTACGATAAATACATACAAGTATATAAACACAGAACCTCCTCCATGTCATGACGACCTCCGTGGCGTAGTGGTCACCATGCTAGTCCACCACCCAGAGGCCCCGGGTTCGATCTCCGGTCAGGGCAAGTTGGAAAATGGCCTTTTTCAAATTGTCCTGGGTCGTGGATGTTTATATAAATATGTATTTGTTATTATAGTATCGTTGAGTTAGTATCCCCTAACACAAGTTTCGATCTTACTTTGGGGCTAGCTCAATCAGTGTAATTTGTCCCTATATATTATTTATTTATTTACCGAAGACCCAAGACAATTTGATAAATACTATGTTTCAACTTGTTACAAACAGCGTAAAAGGTGTACAACGATCAAAATCATTGTTTGATTTAATAAGAAGATTGTGGGTTAGCAACAAGAATTACGTTATAAATAAAACATGGACTAAAATTACAACTAGACCTATTTTATATTATTTTTATAACCAGCATGGCGTGATCCGGTCGCGTGGACACTTCGTGTAAGCAAATTGTTATTTATAACGAGTGTATAGTGCACTTTTGACGTTTGTTGTTATTAATGAAATTTGGAATAATTAGGGGCGGGGTAAAGCCTTTTAAAACAAGAAACTGAATAATTTCCAATGTTTAATATAGAATATATTGGTAACAGTTCTTAGAACTCCCTCTCCTACTTCCTGACTGCGAATATTTCTTACACTCCTCTATCTCTATCAACGAGTCCAACTGGTTTCTCGAGCTACAATGGTGGTATAACGTCAGTAGTTAACTATTATTGTGTAGTTTGATTTCAAATTACAATTACATGTAGTTAACTACAAGTAGTTGAAATTACATTAAATTTAACTATATTAATTGAAACTACTGTAGTTGTAACTTGTAATTGTAATTAAGTAGTTATAACTACAAATTAAAATAAGAATTTATTACCGCGGGCGTGTGTTAAAGGTGTTGTATTTCGAAATTTTAAGTGAAAAAAGTTGTAAGCAAGAAACGAAAATTTAGAGGTAAGTAAATCTTTATAAAATATGTAGTTTCAAAAAGTAGTTTGTAATTGTGATTACAACTACTTTTTGTAGTTTATAGTTCAACTACTTTTTTAATTACTTTTTGTAAGTATGTAGTTGCGATTACCAACTACAAAATGTAATTGTAGTTAGTAATTAGTAGTTTCATTACATTTTGCCCAACTCTGTATAACGTGGTTTGAAATCGCCAAGCTTGAAGACGGTACACGTATCGGCTTTGGTCTGTAATCGTGATGATGCACTTTCCAAGGTAGACCTCATTCATAAGCCCTTGCAGCGTAACTGCTACAAGAGCTTAAGCCTGGGCAGACTCAGAACAGAACAGAAGCATAATGTAGAAAATACAGCAAGTATACTGAAACAAGAGTGAATTAATTTTATGATACTGAACACCTTTCCCCAAGGAAGACTATCAAAATTTGAAAAACCATTTTTTGCAATCCATACAAACTCGTTTCAGCTTATCAGTCAACGCGGAGGTCAAAATTTTCTATACAATGACACAGACAAGAGACTTCAGATGAACGATAGTAGCGAAACATAAAGCATACTAAGGCCCTGACGTCCGCAGCCATGCTTCCAACGCTATCTTGGCTGCTTTATGAGGTAGGTACCAGGTATATTGCTACTCCAGATATCTCCATACCAGTATCAATAATACATATAAGAAGGCCAAGACCAGAAACGTTCCTCAAAGTTATCGTAAGGTACAAAACTGATAAATGCTCTAGATCGCTCGTTTGGAAATTCTTGGGAGAGGCCTATGTTCTACGGTGGACATCATGCGGCTGAAATGATGATGATGATGATGTCTAATCATCCCGTCATTACGTCAGTGTTTATTCCGTATGTAATGAAATTCACGTTTGCCAAACAACATCGCCTGTGACATCATCTCATGTGTGTGTTTTGGCGCGAAAGTCGAGGTGAAATGACCCAACTCTGTCTAAGAATAATTCGTGACTCACACTAATCTTTGACATGATGTCATTCTTTACTCTACGAGAAAAACGTGCCTCAAGATATAATTAATCATTGACATATATTATATAAACCAGCTCAAACGTTGACCTCTGTTTTATAATTGAATATATGGCGTGAATTTTAAATTAGGTTCTTAATTTTCAAATAATGAAATTCTACATTACATAGTTACTTACCAATGCAAAGTTATTTCTTGACTTGAATTATTGAGATAGTATTTTTATTTGTTTAATTGTTGCCACTTACAACTACTTGACAAGAATTTTCCCATCTTATTATTTATTTGCGTTATATCTACACCATAACATCATAATTTATTGTATACAGTATTTAAACACATACCAAATCAGAAGAATCATATCTTTAGAGGATATAACGGCAATCCATCACTATTTTTGTTTCATATCGCTACCAACACGCTAATTGTCATTGAGTCTTGTAGCATTGTGCCCCGTCTTTCACGTAAAAAATAACGTGATTAGTGATTTGAATGAACCCAATAATTACCTTAAGAATCATATAAAATGGTCCACTTTAATAACTCAAGTTAAAAAATAATACCACGCGGTGCAAGACATCGCGTGATATTATTTTTTAGCCCCGTGCTCTGCCTATCCCGTTTTAAAAATGAACCCAACGAGTAGGTACCTAAAACATCTTTGTAACAAAATGATCCATTTTCTAAACTCAATTTAAATACCAAACCAGATCCCTTATTTTCCAACGTGCGTCCATCCATTACAAACTATAATTGTATAATAACACCTTATTCTAAAGTTAATTTCATAATATGCTTATAGAGATGTGCAATGAGCGTGAAGTGCGTGCAAAGCACGACATCAAAGTGAATGAGTGAACGAATGAGTGAACTGGGAGTGACCGGGTGAACGATTCCGTACGCCTCGGTTGAAGTGACCGGTGGGCAAACAAGGGAAGACTCTTGGCGGAATAATCTCTTTAGTATTTTTAGTTGTAGCGTAGGTAAATTGTTTGTTTTACATGGATAAGTAGCTAATTTTGTTTAGAACTTGTAATATAACAATTGTTTCCCTTCCCGGCAAAATCGTTAAAGCAGATGTAAGGAATGAAATATAATCTGAATCACGTATTGAAATCGTACAGAATTTCAGGCAAATGACTGGGAATAAACTTATAATGATGAATTTAAGACAGATTCAGGTTTTTGCTTTGCAATTATCATCATCTGAATTTCTGAAGTTGCAATGTCGTGCAACTAGCAACCCTTTACTATTTTGATTATTTTTTCGACTTTTAATTGCTCACGTTTATGCATAACTGGTTTAGGGTCTAATGATAAGGTTCCGTCAACTCTGTCAGAGATAATGACTTGGTTAGTACGTAAATGCCGAAACAACAACCGGAATTAATACTTACATGATTTTTTGGGGTCCAGTGCTGCCCCCATTTGAAATAAATTACTTGATTGGAAACGTAGAAATCATTTAAAATTTTGTCTCATACGGCTCTAGATAAACCTTCACACGATTTTATAAAGTACTGTTCACAGTTTATAGTAAGAACGTGTAGCTTTTTTAGCATTTTGAAAAGAACGGTAACTTTTAAAAAGTTAAGGGGCTAGTAAAGTGTTTTTTTCTGATATCAATTTCCACCTATAACATCAAAATTCCATAACACTATCGACCCCGTAAAGGATAAACGTGAATCTGCACCAAAGTTTATCTAACTGCTACTTTAAGGCAAACAGCTGATTCGAATTTAGATATTTTAGGCACTTGTTAAAGATTCTTCAGATCACGGAAATTACCAGATATACCTAGATGACACTACAGAAACAACAAATCGTTCTCGCATATGAACAATAAATAATAATCTTTGAAAAAAAATAGTATCTTATACTTTTTTTTGCATTCGTTTTGGTATAGCTATTTAGATCAAGTGACAAATTTATTTTTTATCTGTCAATGTAATCATTATCAGTCTTTGGATAGTTAGCGTCAAATATACTTAAAAGTAAAAAAATCCGTAACCTTCCTTTTACAGAATAATTACAAACAACGGAAGTACTTTGAAGCTTTCCGAAGCAAAGCTCCGTCCATTCCAACTTTGATAAATCGTATTTTCATGAAACGAGATCTACAACAATTTCTAGGTATTATTTTTAAGAAGTAGTGTTGTAATTTTATTGTTTTAGTGTTTGCGCAACATTATATATTTTTCCCTATGTTTGACTCGGAGATAACGCTTTTAGCGTTAAGGCCGCCAATTGTAAACAATTTTAATTGTGGAACAATAAATTTTATTTATAAATTAATTATTAGTACATCGTCAGTCAGTCGTCCTATCTCCTTTTACCTTAGATCATTGACTAATCTAAAGCGGCCTAGATTTGTCTGGACCTAATTACAGAAAGTTACGATCGGCCAGTTAAAGTTAACAATAAGCTTATCTGGTCAGATATAATAAATTTAATGCTACCGTTTTAAGAGCCTTATTACCATTCTTAATAGATTAGCTGCAGAAATCTAACAGAAACTATTGAACCAGCTATCTTTGTAGATAGGAAATAACACTTGAATATTAATGCTTTCCATATTTGTTAATAAACAGCGAGAATAAGTGAGCGAAGTTCTCAGAGTTCTCTTGAACAATCCGTTGTTTGTTTGTATGTTTGTTCGACAATAACTCATCAAGGGGATATATAAATTTTCCGGGGTCCAGTGCTGCCCCCATTTGAAATAAATCGTTTAAAAGGAAACGGAGACATCATTTAAAATTTTGACTTGACCAGGCTCTAGATAACCCTTCAAACTATTATATGAACTACTGTTAACAGTTTAAAGTGAGAACGTGAAACTTTTCTACGCACATACGCCAAAAGTGGCCGCTTTTCGCAATTGTGCGTAGAAAAGCTACTACTACTATTTGATTGAAACTTCGTGAAATTAGCTATATCTAATCTAATATCTCTTTATGTCGGCAACCTCTTTAGCGAATGGTAAAGGAGTTGCGGAGATATCAGGTTCACAGTTTGGGGAAAACTACTAGTTTATTGGTTTGCATTGTTGTGTCCGGTTTCGAATAGGAATACTTACTTCAATCCTTTCATGTTATTTATTTAATCTTAATTGTTCATCAAATAAAAATAGTACAGAACAATAGGCGAACTTAACTCTAACAGCGTTGTCTACTAGTCAACCTTTGGGTTGTACAGGTAGTTTAAATGTATGTTGCAAGATAAAAGTATAGTATAAGAAAACAGAAGAATATATATTTCAAAAGATCACTAAAGAACTATGAACTACTCTATTGTGCAAAAACTACTTCAAGAAATGGCTGTAACTTTGCGTCAGGCAAAGTAACAGCCAGTTGTTACACTTTTTGCAATGAGGTTTTCTAATGACTTCTTTTCTTGGATGTGAGGCAGCCAGCCGAATCATATGACAAATTATTTTAATGATGAAGAAACCTGCATACAATTGGATCATTTTATCACAAACTTTATAAATCTTTTTTTTATTCAAATCTTATCTACAGTTATAAATATGGTTAACCCGTTATAAATCATAGACGTGGCGGACGAGAGTATTAGAAATAAATTATACAATTATTTCGAACGACCATGGGAGCTCATAAAATTTTACAATAGGCAATAAATATGTTATAAGTAATTATAATGAAAAATTGTTGCAATGGAAACACTAAACGCTTCCGGGTCGCGGCGGGCTATTCATTATAATACTGATACTAAATTTATAATATCGCTTGAATGGGTGAGAAACATACGATACTTATAAATTATTATTTTTAAATTTTTAAAATGCTCTGATAGTAGGAAGTGATTTTGTACATACCTGAATTAATTAATTAAATATTGTAAGAATTAAAATAATTGGTGGCTGTTGTCATTGCATACACTGAAAACCTAGGCTATCAAAACTTACTTTGTTTACCTACTTAATTTTCTTTATTTTTATGTAATGATGATGATCAAAAATAAATTCTCTTTTTGTAAAAAAAAAAACTAAAGCCATTTTTTTATAAAAAACAGAAAAAAAATTCGTCAAAGAATCTACAAGTAGGTACCTTATTAGAATACCTTGAAAAGGTTGCTGTTTGGACAAGGTCACCTAACGACAATTTTTTTTGTAAAGTATGTTTTTATGCATTACAGAATTTATTTTATAATACTGAACTTGCAAAATAAAGCATTATCTTACGTGTCGGTCAGTGAACAGCTCGCTTAATTTGAATCTAAATTATTATAAATTAATGCTTTCAAATCAAAATGCGTAATGTCGAGACAGGTAATTGAGGGTTAAGATATTTGGGTATTCAAGCATAGCCAATGTTACGCGTGAGAGGAACGGGTTAAATTACAGGTTTTATTTATTGATTCAATTGATTCTATTCGAATTAGGGTTAAAAATTGGTTAAAATTGTGTTCTCGATCTTTTATTTTTGGTGATAGTGCAACTTTATTAGCTTTTATAATCTGCTTTATATTCTAAAACGTGGATTTACGGTAATCAAAATAATTGTTATTGAATCATAAAAGTGACATATTTGTTTTGAATGGATAGTACTTTAAATCAAGTACTAACTTTTGCCCGCGTTTTGCCTTTCATTATAAGGCGGATTATGTAGATACTAGTTCTATTGCTTACTTTTAAGTGAAGCTTAAATTGTCAACAATGTGTATAATTGTGTAAAATTACTTGCTAAAAATACATTATATTTATAAATTGATGAAAATATTAATCCTGATATACCACGTGGGAATGATTTTTTTTTTATTTTCACCAAATAACATAATGTACATTTTTATGCTATCCAAAAACCACGTAGGTTTGTCCGGAGAGCATATAACGTTAAATCTTATATAACATTAATACTTACATATATTAATTATAAGCTTATATCAAAAGGGACATACCCGAAATAAATTGAACCACGGGCTATACTTCACCATTTTAATATGATGAAATTAAAATAACAACCAAAAAAAAACGACATTCCCATACAAATTGCCCGGGCGGCTGCACACTTTTGAATGGAAACGCTTTCACGTTGTATAACAATTCGCTTGTATGGCTTGATTGAACTACGAAAATATTTTGGAACTTTTTTCTTTTAGTTTTTGTTTTTTAACGAATCTCAGTATCATATTCTTGAAATGTTTCAATATTTTAACGTAGGTACTTACTTTATTTATTTAAAACTTTAATTAAAACTTTGAATAAACTTAAGCCCTGATATATCTATTAAAAAGGGTAGATATCACATGAAAAGTCCTCCATTTACAACTTATAAATAAAGGCACAATGAAAACAAATGTCCATGCCCTTAATATTAAATCTCAAACTAGATAACTATCAATTTACACCAACACTTTCTCAAATAATGTTTATTATCTTACTTGTTGTACCGTCGCGAACGCAATTCATTTTAACTTTTTGATTATTGTTGCTCCACTTAACTTTATAAAGTCTACTCAAGTTAATAGTATGTATAACTTTGTATTCAATTAAGTCTGATTTTTTAATATCATCTGGTCGTATTTGAAACCAAAAACTTGCTAAGAAATATATACCGAAACAAAAAAAAGTTTCGTATGGAAACTGGTCAAGTAAGTGGTGTAATTACGAATACTCGTAATTACACCGTAAACATACATTATGTTATATTATTTATTTTTATTAGTATAAAGTATATGTGTAAAATTTATGAATATCGTAACAGACAGACAGTGTTAGTATGTATATTTTAGATACATCTTATATTTTATTTTCGGAGCAAACTGCTAATGTCTGTTTTGCAATTAAAACGGTAAGAAATAATATTAAAAAAAAATAAGTAATTCCCAACACAACTGTAGCTAAGAATTATCACGTCAGCTTTTAAGGTTGAACTAGTCGATACTTTTTCTATACAAATTTCGGAGGGGATTTCCTCCACTGTTTGACATTTTACATTCAAAATGTTAAGTACATGATATCGTTTTGTCTCAATATAAATTTTGTATGTACGGATACAGAATAGTAAAATAAAAAGCCATTTAAAAGTTATGAGCCATCAAAGATTCGTCTTTTTTGCTTATTTTTACGCAACTTTAGCGTAAATAAGTAATAAAAGAAGTGTTATATCTCCAAAACAAAATCGGCACCGACACGGTTTATTTATCGCAGATTTTAATAAACTTTAAATGCAGTCGTTTTTGCATAAAACTCCTTTTCTCAAAGGACTTAATATTTTATTTACGCGCTCGGTTTACTATGAATTTATCGTGCATTTCACCTCACTGCTTCTCCCAAACACAATGTTAGGTGAGGCAGCATGATTTTAGGCCGCGCCCACCTGTGAGTTCCAGCCCGTGACTAGTTCAACCTTAAACAGTCAAAACGGTCCATTCGTTTAGAAGCTACGATGTGACAGACTCAGACACACAGACACCTAAAACGTATAATATAACACCCCTCTTTTGTATCGGGGGTATTTATATACTAAAGCCTAACTTGAATTTTATTGCTGACTGTACCTGAAATGGTCTCACGAGGAATATTAAGGGCATTAGCGATGATTCAACTGCTAATTGTCTCAATTGGTCAAAGATGGCCGGCCAGATATGGGTGACGACAGTTGTATATCTTGGCGACACTTCTAAATTAACTCATTTCTCTTAGATACTTGGAAGGGTAAATGGATAACAAATATCCTTCAACACAGTTTCAAATAGAAATGTCTTAATGGTCATTCAAAAAGGTACAAATCTGGCAAGATGGCAAAACATCCGTAACCAATTCCAATAGTAGTCAAAAATGTCAAGGAAAAGCAAAGATAACATATGAACCTACCGTAGACTGATGATTTGACATTAAAAATTGCAAGACCAATAGATGGAATACGACGAGAATACGATGGAAAGCGACGTGCTCATTGTCCTCTGGTTGTCCTTCAAAATTTGTATTTTTTACTCTTTTTCAATATGTAAGGTAGTGTGAATTAAGAAAAAAAAAATTAAAATTGTTACAAATTAAAATGGAAATTCCTCACCAGCCATTATTTTCAAAGGCTTCGT
Source organism: Acrobasis suavella (assembly GCA_943193695.1). NCBI lineage: Eukaryota > Metazoa > Arthropoda > Insecta > Lepidoptera > Pyralidae > Acrobasis > Acrobasis suavella. The sequence goes on along the minus strand of OW971952.1, from coordinate 8,064,384 downwards.
TTAAAATCGAACACGACGGTGTGCAAGCGAGCGTAACGTAGTGCATATGCATAATATTATAATGCATTAAGAACCCCGCAGTAATGGGTCACGGTTTTGTATATTAAATATTAAATTAATGGGCTCACTATATTCAGGCCTACGTTAAAGAAAGTATAGAAGAATAAAACATGTCTGCACTTATTTGTTTAGGTGTACTTTGTTATTTTGATTTAATTATAATCGTACAGTAAATAAAACAAGAAACTCAACTGAACGTGGAAGGGATGTACCCGTTTTAAATCGAACCACGGGCTATACACAACATCACTATAGTCAGTATAATGATAATAAAATAACAGTCAAAAAACTAATAATTTCCCGGGCGGCTGGACACTTTAGTATGGAAATGCCATTTTTTTTTATAAATTTTACCTCGTATTTTTATTTCATCATGCTTACTATACTGATGTAGTATACATATTATTTATGTTCGGTTTATTACGGGTATGTTCCTTCCACGTTGCATAAATAAAACTAAATTCAGCTTCGAAGATTATTTTTATAAACAACAAAAATTAACACTTTTAATGTGAGTCAACATTTTTTAGCAATTTGAGCACAGCTGTGTGAGCACCTTTACCGCTCGGTCAGTCATAAAATTTGAGCATAAAACCTTAATAGCACAATTACAAGCTTAATTAGTGAACTGAATGGTTTGTCAGCCTGAGTTTTATGGCATACGTGAGCCAATGCGATCGCGACCAGGGAGGCTAAATTTAGTTGCAGAAAGTTGTACTTTCTGGAACATTGATCTAAAAGTAAGTTCAAGCAGCTAGGTAGCTAGGTTTTTTTACCATAAATATTTCTCTTCCTTGTCACTAGATGGCGCTATAACTATTTATTTAAACATTAAAATCTTTTATTACTGTTATTTTAATAAAGTAGTACTATAATTAAATAAATATGACTTATATGAAATGCAATAAATATTTTTAAAGCATATTCACCACTTTCTTTGTCACTTTTTTGCTAGTCGCGTGTGCTACCATCTCTGTGTGCCTACCTGCAACTATCTTTTTGCCTACTTTCGCGCCCTTCAATCGTTTTTATGGCGTCTGGGTATCTGTCACGTTAGTAATTATTTTATCTTTACAGAAGCCAAAAGTGTAAGTTATGTGTTTCGCCGCTATGCATGTATGTAGGTGTGTTTAAATATGTAAGTATGTACATAAGTATTTATGAGGTATCGTTCGAAGCGTCTTGGCTGTACGCTGCTTGTAGGTTATGTCAGGCCTGGTTCACTCCTCGTTTCGGTATCAAAAATATACCTATATTATTACTATTCGCGCGCGGCGAATACTTCGAAGGGGAAAATTCAGTTACATGAATCGTTTGTCTAAAGTAATAAGAATGAAATTAGCTTGCATTAGATGTCTAGGTATCTAAACGAAGAGGCGAGGACTTCTGACGCGAGCTAATTTAAAACCTAGCGCTAAACACATTGAGTAGATATTTTTTTGAATTTATTTTCTGCGTAAGACCTCTGTACGTGATTACTTTTACCTATTCTGTGGTTATGTGAAGTCACAATAAATTAAATATGGCGCCCACTTTAGGCCAAAAAGAAAGTTACAAAAAAATAAAATAAATCAAACAATACCGTGTTTTCTATCAAATTAAATGGCTTAATGAGCACATTTCAAAAATATGTCAATTACTAGCTATTTCTTCCTGCTGTCCATGCATTCACTGGATAAACGTCCCTGTCAGCAACAATCTTCCCGTTCTGGGCTAAAGTTTTTAAAACTATATCTTGTGTACGAATACACTATCGCGTCTTAATTCGTTAATGCGGCAGACGGAGCATTTTGGGTTTTGCGGCTCTAAGCAGACAGAGCCCAGGGCCACAAGACTCAAAGGCCACTTTGAAGCGTGATGGTGGGCTAAAAGGTGGGAAAAAAAATTAAAATATTTTCTCCCATTCCTTCAATCGACTTAAACGATAAATAGTTTTGCTTTATTACTTAATAATCAAGTAGATAGTGTAATCCTAATTAAAGATCACTGTGAAAAATCTTGTTAAATCCCTAGACAATCATGGAAACATTTAACAATTTGAGTGCCAGGCGATGCTTACCTCGTTATTCCACAAAGTTTCTAGAATTTTTGCATTTTTCCTTCCCTAGACTGTGAACAAGTAAAACATGCATTTCAACAAGTAACCCTCTCCACACGAGATCACGTGCTTCATAACGCCAGAACCTGAGTTAATTAAAACGACTGGTTTAGTATTATTAAACGTAGCAGTCCTTTTAAGGAACAGGAGCGACTTAGAAGATGTTTGTCGCAGTCAGTTTAGCTTAGTTAATGAAAAAGTGGAGTAGAATTAAAATGAACTAGTCCAAAGTTTAAACAGTTTTTTTAGGATTAATGGTTGACTTGAAAGAGCAGGGAGATAGAGGACAACCTATAAAGACATGAAAGGAATATGTGAAGCGGGACATGCAGGAGAAGGGTTAGCACAGATATTGTAAATGATAGAAAATAGTGGAGGGAGTTGACATTGACATACAGAGCCGACTCCCAATAGGAAAAAGATGAGGAAGATGATGATGTGTGATAGATAAAATACTTTAAAACATTTAGTGGAAGTAGTCAAGATCAAAAAAATGTAAGTATGTTCATAGTAGGATATGAAAATAATGTTACTTATTCAAGAAGGCTTTTGTTGATGTTATCGTTAAAAAATTGCACTCCTTATTTAGTCGTATAGTATAATAATTGCTATACCCAACTGATGCAAGAAGCACTTTTTCCTGCCAATTGCGAAAAAAAACTTCACTTCTTAAATTAGGTAAGATAGCATACTCAGTGAGTATGCTGCCAATTTAAGAAGTTCACTATATATTAAAGATTTAGGACAGCAATTTTTTATGCAAGCAAACGTTGTCACGGGGCAAGCAAGAAGAATGTCAAGTTATTTATTTTTTATCTGTGTTAAAACTGATATCAAGCTACTAAACTCTTGCCAACTTTGCCCATAACCGTAACTTTGAAAAATATCTTATATCGTAAAATAGTAAACAAAATTCTAATTATAACAATAACTTTAAATAAAATCTAAAACTTGGCTAAGTAATCTGTTGTTTATGGAATACTAACTTAACGATTCTGCTTTATGCACAAATATAGATAAACATCCAAGTTGTGATGTGCCGTTCTTAAATATGTGTCCAGAAATTTTCGAAAAGGTTTGGAAAATTTCCGAGAAATTTTCCGCAAGAAATTTCTTAAGGAAAACTTTGAACTAAAAATGTTGAAAATTTCCGAAATTTCCGGAAATTTTCAAGGAAAGATATTTTCGAGATCAGAAAATTTCTCGGCGACACATCACTACATCCAAGACCCAGGTCAATCGAAAAAGTTCATTTTCCATCTTGACCTGACCGGGGTTCGAACCCGGGACCTGTGGTGTGACAGCCTTGCATGATGACCACTAGGTCACAAAGGTCGTCAATTTCCTTTGCAAAGTCAAGCTCTAGAAAAGCACATTTTTCACAGAGATAATAGAGTGATATGCTATTTCATTCTTTATATCACACACTAGTAAACTGGGTGTTAATAAAACGTGACTTTTTAATATCCAGCCAAATTTTTGGAGGAAGATTAGTCCATGATACTTAAGTCAGAACAACATCTTATATGAAAGTATGTGATGAAAAACGCAAGTGACAACACTTGCGGTTTCCAATCAAATATTAAACTTACATATCAAAGTTTCATATTTATTTAGTTATACAGGGTCTTGAAAATATTTTTAAACTATTTCGAGGGTGAATTGTGTCCATGACACTGAACAACTTTCCCCAAGGAACATATAACGAAATATGAAAAATATTTTTTGTCTTTTCGTACAAACTCGAATCCAATTGTTCATCATTTATTTATTACTTTACCCAATTATTTATTATGAAATATTGTAATGTTAGGTAACTTGTATCTTATTATATCCCATTATACAAGTATAAAAATCTTATTTTTGCTAGTTAATCCATTGAATTATAATAGATCAGTGTGATTTTTGCTGATCTAAATATATATCGAAAAGACGAAATGAAATCTATTGCGCAGGTGTGCCGAGACCTTTAGATACCTACCACTTAATGAGATACCTTTAAAAGTCAACTCAAGTAAAAGAGAAACTTAAGTGAATTCTTTGGAAAATCACTTTACAAATAGTTTTAAATTTGTTAAACCTTGGATTAGAACACTTTCATATTACTTTTAGTTCCATTATAACTATTCCCAAAGAGGATTAAAGTCAGGCAGGTGGCCAGTCGTAATACCACAGCTAAATCGTTAAAAAAGTATCTTTTTAGGGTTCCGTACACAAAGGGTAAAAAGGGGACCCTGTTACTAAGACTCCGCCGTCCGTCTGTCCGTCTGTCTATCCGTCTGTTCGTCTGTCTGTCTGTCGCCAGGCTGTATTTCATAAACCGTGATAGCCAGACAGTTGAAATTTTCACGGATGATGTATTTCTGTTGCCGCTCTAAGTGCAAATACTAAAAACAAAATAAAATAAATATTAAAGCGGGGCTCCCATACATTAAACGTGATTTTGTATCGGATGAATGTACGGAACCCTTCGTGCGCGAGTCCAACTCAAATTATTGTCTCTCAGGTGATGTGATAACTGTTTTCTTCCACTAAAACTTTATAAAATAAGTCAAATTTGGTATAAGTCGACTCATTTTACTTTAAACTAGGATGGTACTCTACTAATAAAAAAATAAGTAAATAATAATAATAATAATAATAATTCATTTATTTCGACCATCTTAGGATCATAATTAGTTTATGTTACATTTATTTAAATTATTAATAGTATAATGTTATATTAGTAAATTACATTAAGTTAACTTAGTCAGTACATGAACCATCGCTGCATGGTTCATGTACTCACAGTCAAATCTATCAGCAAATACCTTTAGGACGCTGCTGGGGCTGGCACGAACCCTGCGCACCAAAGATGTGCACCGTTTACGCATTATTGTGTAAAAACAATCCATGCGGTACCCGGCAAACATCCCTGATGCACTGCAGTATCGCGGCAGCCCCATCAATTTCCTAAAGGAATTATTATATTGGACTCGCAAGGCGCTGTACTGTTTCTGGGTGTAGCTCACCCACATGCTGCTCGTGTAGAAGGACGTACAAAATGCCCTAAAAAGAGTTATTTTGACATCCCTCGAACAACGAGCAAACCTGTGAGCGATCATATTTGCCCTAACAGTCAACGCCCGGCGCTCCCTTTCCATGTCAGCATCATCCTTCAGGTCAGCGGTAACTATGTGTCCAAGATATTTAAATTGTTCAACCCTTCTTAACGGTATATTATTTAATTTGATTGATGGTATATTATCCACACGTTTACCGCCGGCCGGAAAGACCATGCATTCGCTTTTGGACACGTTATACACTAGCCCACGCTTACGGGCAAAATTCTCACAAATAGCCAGCAGCTTAGACAGCCCACAAGGCGAGGCACTCAGAAGCACAATGTCATCAGCGTAGCTTATATTATTTAGACATACTCCGTCAATATGACAGCCTACATGAGTGCTACTGAGCTCCTCAACTAGGGCGTTGATATACAGGTTGAAGAGTTTGGGTGAAGTCAGCCCCCCCTGCCTCACCCCACACTCCATCCTATATGGATCCGAATAGGTACCTGTCCAACGAACCACGTTAACCTGGTTTTCATACTAATACTTTAACAAGTTGACTAGTTCGTTCGGCATAGAAGTACTACTTAGTTCTTGCCACAGAATATCATAAGAAACCAGGTCAAAGGCCGTTGACAGATCCAGGAACCCAGCAAACACTGGTGTTTTCCGATCAGTATAATACTTGACGGTTTGCTTCAGGCTCAGAATTGCAGTCTCTGTTGATTGTCCAGATTTGAACCCAAATTGGTTGTCATGAATATTTAGGTATTTATCTAGCTGAGCATTTAGCAAACCGTCCAGTACCTTGGCCATGATGGTTGCCAACGAAATCGGCCTGTAATTACGCTTATCACCAATGTCACCGGTTTTACACTTCACGATCGGCACAACTACTGTCTTCATCATTGCAGAAGGTAGGTACGAGTGCCCAACACAAAGCGAGTAAAACATTGCTAAGACTCTAGATAAGTGGGGGCCCGCATACTTTAGGTGTTCAATGCTAAGGCCATCATGACCAGGTGATTTACCACGTGTCATCGAACTTATGACCTTCCTGACCTCTTTGGCTGTAAATCTAGCACAGATCTCCCTCGTACACTGACCCCCACTTTCACTTTGCGGCTGTGATGGACCCAAAGGAGATTTCACGGAAAAGTGTTCTTTAAACATATTCGCTATTTGCTTCGGATCACTGATATCATTGACGCTCACAGGCACACCCGGCTTATAGTTTAGCTTACTTGTGGACTTCCAAAACTTACGGAAATCGTGCTTGTCATGATGTTTAGCAAGTATGTCCAATTTTATTTGCTCTGCATTCTTCTGACACCATTTTAAGCGAGCTTTAAAGATATTACGACTTTCTTTCATCTCATTCCAAACACGACCCGACCTTGGTTTTCCACAATGTTGCCATATCTCAAACTTACATCTGGCCTCCCTGTGAGCCTCACTGACATATTTGTTCCAACCTACAACTGGTTTTCTTTTATATCTTCTTGTATAACACTCTGAGGCCGCACATGATAACGCATCTACAATTTCATTATACATTTTATCTATAACGTATCTGTGGTCCACCTGCTTACAGTTGAAATCACTACATTTACTTAATTCACTTGGGAAGTCAATTAGCCTCAACTTTTGATGACATAAAGTATTATACAGTTTCAACTGATCAGGATTCCTTTCACCCCAAAGTATCTTATTACTACCTACTTCTTTTAAGTCACACACCATTTTAGGGTTTATTGTGTCAAGTTTACATTGTATAATAAGCGGCAGGTGATCGGACCACACAACGTCATACATAACATAAACACTGGTAATAGTCTGCATTGCAGCTTTAGTCACAACACAATGATCCAACCATCGTCTAGAACCATGCGCTTCACTTACAAAAGTATATGTGTCTGATGTTAATCCTAACAACTCGACATCAGCACACGTTAAATCGTACTCAGAACAAAAATTACTCAACTCATTATAAAAGGGTTCGTGAGGGTGCGCATTATAGTCACCTAATAAATAGACAGCTTCGATATTGTCATTATTAATAATTGCACTCACCACCCCGAGGCAGTCCGTGAAGTCCACAAGGTTCACTGCATTATCCGTGGGCATGTATATCGAACACACAATGAATGCACTTTGTTGCATATGTATTTTTAACGCGCACACTCGGGGGTTATCACTTGGAACTATGGACACATTGGGAAACACACTCTTTCTCCACAACAGCGCTGTACCTCCGTAAGGACGGCCCCTAAGCAATCCGGCTCCGGTATCTATCGCTGAAGTGCCTACGTATCCAAAATTTTCATCAATGGTGGCTAGGTAATGGATATCCTCAGGAAGCAGCCACGTTTCTTGTAAAGCTATTATACTTGATGTCTGACATAATTTTCTTATATATTCTACCGAGCGCTTGACGCTCTTACAATTAAAACTGACAAAATTATGTTCACTTGACATTAACATTAGTTTTAGGGCCGGAGGCGGTTGTACGAATATGGTCACCGCTCGATCTCATTCTATGAAAATTTATAAAACGCCTAAATATGATACCTTCAGGCCACAATTTGTCATCTAGGAAAGTGGATAACTTGTTTTCCGTCACAAAAAATTTATAACCATAATAGTCCCTTTCTTGCTTAAAAATTATTTTCTCTAGACGAATTACTTCCTGAGTTTTTCTGTATATATAATCTGTTATGTCTTTCTCTAACGTATCTTTGTGCACCTTAGTAATAAAAATGGGCACCTTTTTCTCGACAGCTTTGAATTTTTCCTCATTGTCCCTATTTATACCGGCCTTACCTCTGTAGCGATATTTGACAGATCTGTGTTTAGATTTTACTACCTTTTGCCAGCCTTCATTGTTTACAACAGCTGGGCTACTAGGCATTCTCGCCGAGGATGCAACTGGGACTACACTATGATGAATAGTAGCAGTGCGCTCTGCAAATTCGCTATCGTTCGACGCATCGCAAATATCGCAATCAGCGGTGCTACTACTCGGTACGCGTGAACTACGCATCAGCTGTGCGGGTGACGCAATCTCAATCTGCGTTGAACAAACCGTTGCGCCTACAGAAGCGGGGAGCGCTGACGGACTACGGATAACGGGACACGCGGCGGCGGGGGGAGTGCCGCGGCTCACTGGTGATAAGGCCGGCGACGACCGTTGGTGATCCGTTGCGTCGCATAATATTTGTTGCTTGTCTACCCGCACTATGTCCCTATATGTCGATTTTTGGACCGTACTGCTATTACAAGAATGTTCAGACTGCTCGGTGTCACCGTGCTCCGTGTTCAAAGGAGGAGAGGAGGAGATATGCGATATGCCCATGGGTCCGCTATCCAGCATCCAGGCACCTCGCCTTAGGTTCACATTTTGACTGGCCGCAGGCGGCAGTGAGTCATTTTTCAATTGTAGCAGCTCTGATCTTACTTCGCTTAAATCGTTTTGAGTAACATACGTAGATTTAATGTCTTTTAGTTCATTTTGCAGCACCAGCAAATCCTTTAACAGTTTTGTGCAGTCTAGGTGGTCAAATAGCACAGGTGGTAATTTCTCAAGTTCTCTTGCACAAAAAATAGGAATCACATCCGGTTCTGTTGATTTAAACACATTGATAATATCATTGATGTTCCTTCCTTCTTTTCCTCTATTTTTGCGCTTAATTTTAGCCTGGTTTGTAGGAATCGAGTCAAATAAAAGCGATTTTGCTATTTCGATTTCTTTACTCGAGAACGCAGAAGTACATATCCGCACTAGCGTTTCCTCATCGATAACGGAAACTTTATTCTGTATATAAGACAGCAATTCGTTAATAACTATATTGCACACGTTACACTTTACAACATTCGCCATTGCTACGCTTCGTAACGCAACCCAAATACGCAACCGCACGGAGGGGGTGCGCGCGCGCGACTGGTAAAGTAAAGTTTTCGAAGTTTTTAAGAAATAAATTATAAATAAAATCACACGTATACTAAATAAAAGAAAGAATATTATATCTACCTCATTCCAAAAAAACGGATAAGGTAAAATCGTTATTGCTTTTTGTATTTATTAAAAAAAACATTTGACACACAAAAGTCACATCACGTTTAGCAAATTAGAGTGCGTTAAGATGTTAAAAGGGAATCAAATAGTGATGGGTTGCTAGCCGCAACCTTTATTACGATAATTCAGATTCACTCGATAGGTTTTTACGATGAGCACGTTAAGCATCTACGTTTATCTTTTCTACCAGACCAGCATTTGGAAGTTTTAAAAAGAATTCTGATCTAAGCACTTAGATTAATGCCTGCTAACTAAGGAGCTAGATATATTTTTAACCAACAACGAAAAAGAGAGGTGATAAGTTTTAAGTGTCTGTCGCGTCGTCTTAACGAATAGGCCGAATTTGATCCGGTTTTTTTTTATAATAATTCACTAAAAATCCGAGTTACGTGAAATGCGAAAGCGCTAATAATGCAAACGCCCGCTGAGCCATCGAGCCTCCCTTCACCAGATAATATATGTAATTAAAACTTTAATTTATTACACATATTAAAACTATATAAAATACATTAACATAAGACAATAAATGATAAAAAAACGTCAAAAGCGATAGTTGTGAATTCTTTTGTGTGAGAAATGAAAAATACTAAAAGACCATACGAGTAAAATCGTTAAACGAAAAAGTTTAATTAAGTTATCATTTTATAACGATATCTAGACATGTCTAAATTGACGAAGAGTATCATGCTGCAAGTTTTATTACTTTTATTTACGACAAAGTACAGTCAACGAAGTAAAAAGCCTTCGTGGTGTACAAGGTGTATGCCACATTAAAAGAAGTCCAGTATGTTCATAAATAATTATCTGCGCACCTTAAATCCACGCCTTAAATCACACAATTCATTACTACGAGTACTGTATTTTTTGTTAATTCAATAAAGTTTCATTACATTGCAAATGAAAACAAAATTTTGAACTCATTTTCACACTTTTTGGCTACGGATTTGGGTGTGTTTATGGTTGTTGAGTATTATTTATTGTTACTATTTTCTTATTATTCTTTATTTTATTTAGTGTTATTTACTATTATTTATGAAAGTGGGTAGACTTTGAAGTGTAGAATATATACAATTAAAGAGATTTTTGATTGACAGCACAGTCCTGGCCTAAATAAAGATTTCTTTAAGCAAAAGTTTATATGCCCCAGTTTGCCTCTTAGTAAAGCAATGATGACTGCTATTTATGGAAAGTAATATTTTTTGCTGACTGTACCGCATCTTCTTTTACGCTCCGAAGTTATTATAAAGTATTAAAATATCGGTTTATTATCCTGCGGTCTCTCATTAAATTCTTTTGTGTTAATAACCTTGCTACAAAAAAGTGAGTCAAGAGAAATATAAGACAAGTATACCTCCCTATTTGCACTGAGGACAAGGCGGGTTAGTGTAAATCACGTTAGCACTGAAATATAAGATTATCAAGTAGTCTACTTATTTTACAATGTGCGGTTGCACATATTAACATAAGTAAACCTACTTTATCAAAGGTGAGTAGGTATGCACCTTTGATTGCTTCTATCGCCTTATCAAATGGTTAATATGCTGCCACACTTTCTGGGTTCGATCCCCTGCCTCGAAAGGGGCAAGTTGGAAAAAGGCCTTTTCAAAATTTTCATAGAACCTAGTTTTTCATAGATAAACGTATTTATCGTAAAATATAGCATTGTTGGGTAAGTAGATATCTCATTTTACAAGTTTAAAATTTAATTTGGAATATCCAATGTGGTATTTAACATACAAATATAACATTTATAAAAGTAAACATAGTACATATTATCTCCTTTAGATTTACGGGTCTCTTCACCCCGTTCTTTTAAGAAGCTTGTGTGGGGATACGGATCCAACACGTAGAGGCCCCTTGGTTGATGTAATGTGGCGCTCCCGCCAAATTTTATTCCTAAATATATCTATAAAAGGTGTTCCTTTGAATAGGTTTTGGCTGGAAAAAATCTATTGCAAGAAAAAGGGAAAGCTCTATGGGTTATGGAATGATATTAGGATGAACTGATGCCGGAATATTGCAATAGAAACGTCACCTGCCATAATCAGTACATTTTCATTATTATTATTAGGTGTTGTCCATATAAATTTGCGATTTTTACTTAAATCTGACTTTGCATTAATTTAATGCTTCTACGCTAGATTTTCGGTTGTTGTAAAGTGACTTTATTACTAGCGTACGAAGCAACACTTCTACAGTCACTTTATTTGAGTTCAGTAAGAAATAAAATAAAGTTTATGACGCAAATCGCTGGTTTTCTGCACTTCGAGTCAAATTAACTTCGAGCTTTCGAGTGTGTGTTTTGTGCTTAAGTTTTAACATTTTTTTTTGTGCCAAAAAGCTGACTGATAGTTAACTACCGACCTATAATTAATTGTATAAATATACTACGTTACTTTAATCTTACTTTTTATTTTCATGATGAGCATGTCAATAAAATCTACTAGTAATATAAGCTTAAATAATATTAAGTTAATCTTCAATGAAAACAAAGAAAAAACAATATAGGTACACTTATATGTAATTGCCTTGTGGAAGCAAAAATAGCAACAATTTACAAATTTATTACAAGTAAAAAAAAGTGTGCTTTTAGCCACATATTTGTTTTTTTATTATGGACAGAACATATGAATTTAGTAAAAACAAAACACATCGAATCCATATACAAACTATTCATACTGATATTATAAATGTGAAACTTCACGCTTCAATTACTGAACCGATTTAGATGACATTTGGTGTGGATATACTTGGAGAAGCGGGGAAGGACATAGATAGTTTGTATATATTTTTTTTCCATTGTAACACATAAAGCTCAATGCATTAAGGGAATAAAATAGGAAGTGGAATTTTGTATGAGGAATCCTATTTTGCCATACAAAAGTATGCTTTATTTCAAAGTACTCAAGTTTACGCAGACGAAGTCACGGGTAAAAGCTAGTTTATAATAAATGTTAACTTTTATGTATATTCCGGAACGGTTGAGACATATTTAGTGCAATGCACCCAAATGTTTTGTCCACGATGCATGTATTCCAACCCACTGTGCACCGATACAAGTTTACGGTTGTCCCAAACACATGCGTTTGCTCACCGGTGTCGCGTTACACGAGTTTTAAAAATTGATGGCCCATAATAAATGTTTTTGGCTTCAAGATCTTGTCTCAAACCACTGAGGCCGTAAAGTACATCATCTCTCTCTTTCTTCACCCAATAAATCTTAGCATCTGAGCGAGATAGAGAACAACGATTTGTGATTGTTTCATACATTTTTAATACCCATGTCGATTTGTATTATGGTATGTACAATAAAAACGGAGCAATAAAATACCGCTCGACATTTTTTGCGGTTCGATTTGGTTCGTGTTAAATGGTTGTCGGTAGTTATTTCATTGACTCAAATGCACACGTTACAAACGGTAGTCATTATATATTAAACATTCCGGGACACTTAACGGCTGTGGACGTAATTAATTGTTTTTATATTGTGTCTGGCTAAGTGTCCCTGAATGTGTTAATAGTTATTCAGATACTCTATCAAGTCTTTATCACGTAGGTAGTCAAAGTCTTGAGCTGCAAGAACTAAAGGCGTGGTAGACGTGAAGGTGGAAAAATTGAATTTAAATAGTAATGAGATGCTAGCCGCATTACCTATTGATATTTTTTTGAATTGGCTTGAAAAATGAAGCCTTTTTCTTTTCTCTCAGACCAAAGAATTTAAAATTGGCTTTTTAACACTTTTCTGAATTTTCACGGCTAGTGACGTAAAAGCATTGTTATTTTATTCTCTATGATCGAGTGTCCTGTAAAATAATAAAATTTAAATATATCTTTACTATATTCTAATATTGTTCAAAAGCTTATTCAACATTGCATTTTATTTATGAGTTAAGTCATTGTGGAATAGGTAGCAAATTACTAACAATAATATTAAAAAAGGAATGTTAATTGAAGGCAATTCAATTTTAAAGTCTCTACGTTTGTTTCGTTTTATTTCTCATTGTTTTCAGAATACGAAAACAAGATGTAAACTGTAAAAATCATCGCGTATTGTTTTCAATAGTAGTAGACGGAAGTTACTCGTAAAATAGCAAGGCATTCAGTATTTTATATCTGAAGATGTGCTGTGACGCGACTGTGCTAGCTTTTCTGCGTATTAAATTACTTACTCTTCCATAGTACAAAACCGCCATACTAAAATGGAATTGGACAGGACATGTCGGTAGGATACAGCGAAAGATGGGCTAAAATTGCAACGGACTTGACGGATTGCATTAAATGCGATATGGTTATCGTCGCCCGGGTAGTTATATGACACTAAAATGCAATATAACAATAAGATAATTAACGCATTCTAAAAAGGATGGTCGAGGCTGACACAGGAAAATAACAAATGGAAAAAGATCTTTGCCCATTGGGGAGCTCGGTGGCTCGGGCGGGAGTGCGCATTACTAGCGCTTTCGCAAGTACAGCGACACCGGGCGCGGTCCGCACTTGGATAGGTGACCACAAGTGGCACAAAAATTTCTCGAGCTCCTCCGTGCTTCGGAAGGCAGGTATAAACCGTTGGTCCCGGCTGTCATCATTGTGTCAAATGCCTTTAGGCAGCTTGAAAAATCTGACACTAGTGTTGGCCACTTACATACACGAAAAACAAACAAACAATTGGGGCAAAATAGGTCAAAATATTAATTTAATGACAAAATAATAAACTTCAATCAAAAATAACTGAACATAGTGGTAAATTCAGATATAGCAAAAATATAACTTTAAATTAATTACATTTCCGTGGCACTTTTTTATAAAAAAAAACCTGCTGTGAAACTAATATCATGCTTAATTAGCAATGAATTTCCCCTAAAAATGATATCTTCATTCATAAAACTAGATTTGCGATGCAAATTCGGCTTTATTAGGAATGCTTCTTACTGTTCGCAGAAACAATGGATAATAAACTATAATACGGAGAAATGTCGACGTCTTTGCAATAAAAGGTACAGTGAAATGTTATGATAACTTGCGCACAGTGAGCTTGCGTAAAGTCGATCTTAGACAAAAATATATTTTTGTATTCAATACACAATGAAAAGCAATGCGCTATTGTTAATCTGAAAATACATATTTTTAACCACTCCTTAATGGACGAGCAAGCGAAGTTCTAAGATTTTACTTGACTGGTTACGATCTGGCGTTTGTATTGTAATATGTTCAAGGCACCTTATTTAAATATTTGAAATAATTCAAGTATTTAATCAAAAGTTTTTAGAAATTTGATAAAACTAATAAATTTTTTTGTTTGTATGCGAGCCAAATTAGTCATGGGGTCGCAGGGCGGTTTTAAAACGACCGCAAATTAAAAATCTTTCCAAACAACTAATACTTACCTGAAATTAGCAAAATTATGTAGAATATTCTTCAAATAAGACGAACCTGTAACAAAAAAAATAAACTTTAATATCTTATCCTTTTTTAAAACAATGCTTTATTATTCATGTGCTTGCGCCTATAAAAGTGTCTACAAAGCTACCGCAATATTCATTCACGAACCGTATCAAACATTAAGCGCAAAGGGTTATAAATTATCCGTTAAACACCATAAATAAAGGTACATTGTTTGATATTCCGCGTTAGAACTCGGATTCTCGGGCAAACGAAACGAGAAATTTCGAAAACTCGAAAAAATACATGAAACTGGCTTGATTTTAGATTCAAAGCGAATAGACGCTGCAGTATGTTCTCAGAAAGCTACAAACTGCAATTTCGGAATTTTCGGTAAAATAGAATTTTTGAATCGCATTCTCTAGAATCTATAGCTGCCAGAAAATACTAACGTTATGATGCTCTTAAGACACAACTTTAATAATTTCTTAGAATTTCATGATTTTCTTCATAAGCATGAAATTCTAAGAATGTGCAAGAATAAGTGACATGTATTTGTCTTGTATTGTACTATGCTTTGCAAGCGTTTACGTAGAATTTCATGAATAAGAATATCATTAATAAGTAGTTTGAAATAGTCGACTTCATAACTTTATACTAAGAATTAAATGTAAAACTTGCGAATGTGATGCAAATTTTACTAATGTGCACGTATTTTGACGATATTGTTTTTCACTGGAAGAAAAGGATAGCACACGAAAATTAGTGTATGAGAGGATTTGTTAAATAAATTAAATTAATAAGTATATTCAATTTTCAATGCCGAGATCAGTCATGTTTGCATCTCTTTTGAAATAATGGCGCTATCGAACTGGCTCTTCGAAATAAAAAGAAAGAGAGGATAAACTAAGAAAGAACACAAAACAGTGTACATCGATTTAGAAAACTACCAAATCTATTTGCGATTTGACTGACTACACAATAAAATTTTAAGTACTGACGTGTTATGCCAACCCCACAAAAGCTGACAGAAGAGACAGAAAGTGATTTAAGTAACGGGGTTGACCGAACCTAGGCCGTAGGACCCAAAGCCACGTTATAATTTAAAAATATTACATGTAAAATCTAAATAGCCTCAGAGAAAAAAAAATAACTCAGCAAATCATACTAATTTAAATACGAAACAGTTACTCCCAGTTACAACAAGACAGTTAAGCTCAAAATCCCAGATACAATCCTATCAAGATTGACCAGAATTAACCGCCGCACACAAAATAGATGTATAACATTATGTCCAAGAGCACGGCCGGCTATGAATTTTAAATAACAAAACAATGGCTTCCTGCACACAACGTGTGTTGGATTTAAATACTGTACAATAGGATTATCGTTTAAATGTTTTGAGTGGGTGAAAAAATTTGCTTTTAAGAGAGCATAGTGCGTTGAACTTATGGTGTAACTTTCGGATTGTGTGCGAGAATTGAGAATGTTTTGTATTCTTCAGATTGTGTGGTATCTCTTGATCTTTTGCCGCCATTTATCTTTTCATATACTGGGTAAGTAAAAGCTGTCGCAAAACGTATGTGAAAAGTATGTAGGTCATTATGTGTATCAGCTTAGGTTTTAGTAATTTTCTTTAAAATCTGATTCTGTTACGATATGAATGGATTTATCCTTTGTGGGAGTTATTCTTATATTATCCAGTATTTAAAATTAGAGATAAGTGGTAACATTGCGTGCGGTTTAGATTAGATAAGAGATAAAAAGACATTAATTTAAAAATCTGCTTATACTTTAAACTCAGTAAAAAAAATAGATTACCTCAAAAAATGGCCTGAATACAAAAATGGAAATTGTCAAATTATTTTGTTTTTCTTTATTATATTACAAATCAATAGAAATTATATGATGAATTAATTTAAATCAAAACGCCTAAAAGAGAAAGTTATTCTGTGATATATTTCGTTATTTTCATTTTAATTAAATATTTTCCACATCTTTTTACTAAGTATATCATTCACAAAAAAGATTGCCATTTTCATAACAAATTGAATAATTATGAAACATAATATAGAAAAATTTTCTTACATGACAGAAAACATTCCATGTATAGTTAAAAGGACTTTGTTGATGTCATTACTCGAGTTAATGTGATTACAGTAAATTGTATTACAGCACGGCTCGAATAACAGGAAGCTAGCTATTATGACGTGTTTGTGTCTCTAACAGAGTTATGCTGGTATATTAAGCTAGATATTCGTCTCGTATGACGATACAGGACGAAATTCTAGCTAAATATACATCTTGGTTATGAAATTAGTCAGCAGAGTTTTAGATTTTCTAAAGAATGTAATAGATATTATAGCTTTTTAGGAAAAATTGCATTCGAAAACTTATATTGTACTAAAAACTTGTATTATAATGTATGGAAAAATAGTCGTCATTTGCCGTAGTTATCTGGAGGACCTCTATGGTCTCGTGGTCATCATGCCAGAATGTCACACTGGATGTCTCGGGTTCGATCCCCAGTGGGCTCAAGATAGAAAATGACCTTTTTTAGATTGACCTGGGTCTTGAATGTTTATTTATATATGTATTTAATATAAAATGCGAGTATAGTATTATTGAATTAGTATCCTTTAACACAAGTCTCAAACTTTTGGGCTAGCTGAATCTGTGTGATTTGTCCGTATATGTTTTTAATTATTTATTTATTTACTATTATTATTCTGCATTTAAGTAGATAAGTTGCACAGTGAAGTAAATCAAGAAAAATATAGACAAAACATTTTGTTTTCTTTTTATAGGTTCTTTAAGTTGAATAGACCAGAAATACTAATAAAACTTACTTAATCCATATTAATTTTCTTTAAGTTAGAGGAGATTTATTATTACTTGCAAAAGATTAATAAATATTAAGAAATAGGTCGGTAAAGTGACACACTAAATAGATAAATAAATAATGCGGCCTGATACAATAAATCCTTTGTAGAACTATTGCTACCTTCTAATAGCAAAGTGCGATTAGATAAAAACAACTGATGCCACTTGCATCAAAAATATGCAAATGCAATAAAGCTTAAAAAATATTACACAAAAAAACATATTAAAAGAATCCGACCGCAAACCTTTTTTTGATCGCTCAAAAATTCGCGGCGGACATGCATTAATGGATTTAACGACACGCTGTTTCGGATAACATTATTAAATAAAACTCTCAATATAAATAACACTATCTGTCGGTCATTGTACTCCCGAATTCGGGATCCTCGCATGTCCAGTCTTTTTTTAACGAGGTTCACGCCACGTTCTTGCAAAGATAAATCTACCTTTTATACGACTGAAGATAGAAGATTTTACAAAGTTAAAGGATATTAAAATCCAAAGACAGAAATTGGCAATTTTTATAACATTTATAGAAACTTTGCACACAGGCTTTAATTAATAATAGTAAGTTAACTCTGAACAAAAAGCATGCTTTTCATGCTGCTGAAATCAGGAGCTAGAAATGAGTAGTGTGTTTTTTACACCCAAAACCTATTGATAATGAGTATAGATTTTCATTATTTTACTACAAAAAAGAAGTAGATATCAGCCTGCAATATTGAACTTCTCTCTGAAACTAGCATTGTAGAGCACATTTAGCGACGTAGTAAACGACATTTCGCTTCAAATCGCATCTTGAAGACCAGTTTAAGATCGTAAATCGCGTCTCATGAGACTGGGACCAACGTGCATCTAGTTTCCAACTCGGATGCTACACAAATCACAATAACCGCTCTTCATTATCCGCATTTCACTCTGCTGGGGCCCGTATCTATCGGAATGCCACAAAGGAGTATCCATACCGACTTAGTACGTCGCTACACTTTGCTCGACCGGCTTGGCTTCAAACCAGTCCGCCCCGAGCGAGTCTGTCCCACCGCACCAAAACGACGTAACAACCAGTTGACTGACACTTAAATGCCACTTAGGCGTTGTTCTCTCAAAATTTTATTGGTAATAAGTAGCTTGTTGATGTTTTTTGTTAGTAGGCCCGACACAATGTCTTCCTTGACCTTTTTTTCAAGCTTGATACTTAAACACGTCTTGATTTCAACTTTATTTTACTTTCAACTTTCGTATTAGTTTTTCGCGTGGTTAATACAGTTGAAAGTTGTCTGTTTTCGCATGGCTTTTACGCTCAAATGTTGCAAATGGGTGTTAAACGCCGGGATATTTTAAGTCGTATAGGCAACAGTAATTACTGATGTGCGGCAGGGGTAAATAGCCTCGCTTCTTAGCCTCTCATTGCTGTCATTTGCTCTTTGAAGAGCACTTAGTAACAGCCTATTTATTTCTGGTCGGAAAAGTTGAAAACAAGACTTTATACTTAAAACAGGCCATTGGCATTCTAAGCACTACATAAGTTTGCAGAAATAACATAATCAGTATCTTAAAGGATACAAAGAAGTTCTTAACTTAGATAACATAAAATCATGTTCATCGTTCATCATTATTTTCTTTTAATTATATACATTTACATTTGCTATCTTATCTATGTTACAATCAAAGTTTTGATTCCTAATTCGGATATATCTACAACTTTTACCACAAGTAAAGTTTATTAAAGTTTAATAAACCTCATCTATACTACCATAACACTATTTAATGATAAATTCATAGATTTTTTAAAGTATATTAGGCTACGGTAAATCATAATACATTGATATAGGTATAAATAGTACTAATTGTTCCCAAAAAATTACTTAATTTATAAAATATACCTTACTTCTTCGAAATGTTAAACTTAACAATGAAATACAAGGTGCCTGCTAGGTATGTCTTGTTGTTTTAAATTATGCGGTACAGTATTAAATTCAAAATGGAGTTATTAGAGGCCAGTGAAGGCATAAAAATCTACCACTCATTTAAATAGTTTTGAACAAGCGGTAGATTCGTTAGATTACTCGCCCGATGACTATGGCGTTCTAACACAAAATATAGATGGAAATAGAACATCACGTTGTGTTTTACTCTATCAACAACAACTTTAATATACTAACGTAAAGATGACGTAAGAATTTTACGGGTAAACAACGTAAAACTATAGAATAACATACATATAATAGAAATAAGTAATTAGTAAATCACGTAGGAAAGACAAGAATGTGTATCGTCGTTCTAGCAAGCTAGCAGCTAGCTGGTCTACAGCTAAATAATAAATATATAGACAAATTACACTGATTAAGCTAGTCCCAAAGTAAGTTGGAGACTTGTGTTATGGGATACTAACTAAACGATATTATATTTTATAACATATATAGATTAACATCCATTTTTTTATATATAGATTAACATCCAAGACCCAGTACAATTTGAAAAAGGCAATTTTCCAACTAGCCCTGACTGGAGATTGAACCCAGGACCTCTGAGTGGTGGACTAGCATGGTGACCACTAAATAGTTAAAACTATTTCGACTATTTCTTTTCCATTTCGAATAGTCTTCATCATCCTTGAGTTACCATTGACATGCTTATTATATTTAGAGAAGAAAAAGCGGAAAAGCGCACTCCGGGCTAAGAATCAGCACAGCTTAAGATAAAACCGGGAATGCGCTAAGATAAAGATTATAATTACTTCGACCGGGCCATCGGGCGCTCTTTTAACGAACATGTGTGAAGTGTCACATCTGTTTACAACTTATTTGTGATCTTACTAATAGTTCGTACCTAGTAATTTGTGTAATGCCCCGCCAGCGGTCATACCCACGTCGATCTGTGCATGGCGCGATAGAGATTATATAATATTATGTCTTTATCCAACAAACCGGTACATAAACGATGGACTCATGGAAATTAGCCCTATGATACATGGAACAAATGTTAATTTGCAAGTTTATTATGGAAAGTAAAGCGAATGGGAATATTTTTGATGAAAAATATACTATTATATTGTATTTCCTTTAGATTCACGGGTCTTTTCACCCCGGTCCTTTGAGAGGCTTGCGTGGGGATACAGATCCAACGATCTACGTAGAGGCCCTTTGGAGAAGTTGATGTAATGTGGCGCTCCCGCCAAAACCCATTCCTGAATATACCTATGAAAGGTTAACCCTTGAATAGGTTTCGGCAGGAGAAAGATCTATTGCAAGAAAAAGGGAAAGGTCTATGGATTATGGAATGAGATTGGGATGGACTAATGCTGGTATATTGCAATAGGAACGTCACCTGCCATAATCATGATTACTGACTATTCTAGGCAGGTGGTGGCTTACTACCTACTAGATGGGCCCCTCAAACGCGCCGACAATAGTTGCCAGCAAAGAAGCAACACCGGTGCAGACGACTCAGGGGTGTCGAGAGGTGTGCTGCGCTTTCTCCGAAGTTACTCGCGGCGTTATGCCCTTTAACACTTCCACCCCTGGAGCAACAGCTCTAACGACTCCTCTCTGTACGGCCAATTAAGACAATGCAAAACTGAGAGCCCTGCGAGCCCTCTTGGGTCTCCACCACGACCGATGAAGACACGTCGGGGACGAGGGCCCTAACCGGCTTCCTGGAGCACTCGGGTCTTTGGTGTCGTTACTCACCAACAGCTCGCCACAAGCTGCCCTGCGGTTTATTATTGTTATTATTAGTAATATATCTTTCAAAATTACTTATTGTACGCCTCCTTCAAAAGACTTCTGAATCTCGGCATCATCAGTAGATTGACTGGTAGATAAAGCCTATGGCTTTAAGTCCGTCTATTACATTTGTGATAAAGTTAAATAAATAAATAAAATTGGCCTTCAATTTTGACCTAGTAATTTATACTCCTCAATCAATTCACTACTTGCATCGCATCGCTTCGTTGCGTTGTCACCGCAATCTAAGCTTAAGCACTAATAAGTATTTACCATTTAACAAAGTAATCAGTACAAAAAACTTTTTATTTTTAAATATAAAATCAGGTCCCAAAATTTCTATTTGCCAATCCCTGGATACCAAAGTCGTGCTACCATTTAACATGACAACAAAATTCCCAACATATAACTAAAAGTACAACTTTTCAATTCACACATAAATTGAATACCGGGTCTCAAAAATCCATCTAAGTATGAATGTCGCTGCACAGTGGTGCGAGCGCCCGATAACGGGACAAAAAGATTCCTGAGCATTGTGTGGCCACAATACCGCGCTAGAACTTGTAATTACTATTTTCCTACGTCTTTTCAAGGCATTTTTCACAAAAATGTAGGTACGTGCCTCTATCTTTTATTACTTTTACATTAATCTTTATTTGCACATATTTAGAAAACAAATGTTAAAGTATTACGTAAACCTCTATCATTTATTACTTTGGGCATTAATTTTTATTCGCACGTACTTAAGGAAAATTACGTATAAAAAAATCAAGTACATTAGTTTGTTTGTTTGGATAATTTTATTACACTTTGAAAACAAATATTTTTATGTCGCATAACATATTACTTTATTCATAATTTATGTAGGAAAAAATATAAATTGTTTCAATAGCTTAGATGATAAGTCTAGAGAAACTCAGACAAAGGTTCGAAACTCGCCATGATTTTTAAGAGTTTAGAGAACCTCGTAATTCTTGATATTTTTCATGGGGTGAATCTCGATCACCCAGCATTTAATAAATTAATAAATAAGTATTAGTCAACAAATAAAAAATTGGACCTAAAATTTTAACTGGAAATAAAATTTAAGGTGTTTTTTTAATTATTATTTGGCTTTTAATACTCAACTTTTAGTTTAGATTTAATTACTTTTCAGATTATCCATGTATTTATCTTATATAGTTCTTAAATGTAATAAACTTATTAAAGCTCATCATAAAAAAGATTATTTGAGTTGTAAGTATGTAAAACTCAAATATTCTTTTCATATTATACAAAAATGACATCGCTTTTTTTATCTATGGCTTTTATTTAAGACGTCGACGAGACATTTTAGTCTAATTAAAAAGCAATAAAATGTTTCTCTAAATAAGTGTCTCACAAATAGTCGACATCTGTGTGTTAAGTAGTTAAGAATTTAAGATTTTAATTAGTAACTAGTTACTTTTATTGCCTATTAAATGTCTTTAAATTTTGATATTTATTTTCTTTATTTAAAACAGTAAGTAAATATAATTCAGTAGTGATCATTTATTTGTAGAAGATATACTTCTACTTTTTCATATTCGGAACAAAAAGTTGTCTCTTTGCCCCTTCTTTTTTTCGAAAGAAGGGATACATTACAAAAAAATATGTTTCAGTTTTTTTGTAATGTATCCCTTGTAAAAAGTATATAATTGTAACTATATACAGGGTGACTTTTTACCCACCAGCCAAATTTTTGGAGCAAGTCTAGTCCATGATACTGAACTAAATTCCATAATAAAAGTTATTAGAAATCGATAAAAAGTTTTCGTCCTCCCATACAAAATTCGTTTGGCCAAGCGCTGATTTGTATGGGAATCCGAATTTTTGTTTTCGTTTTTCATTAAGTATTTTTATGGAAAGTACTTCAATATCATGGACAGCACTTGCTCCAAAAATTTGGCTAGTGGGTAAAAAGTCACCCTGTATAGGTATATAAATGCACATTTCATATATACATTTTCAGGGTGAGAAAGGCATACCAATAAAAATATATATATTGATTGATTTTTAGACATTACATAATCTTGACTAAGCCAAAAGGTTCTTACATGGCGACCACGTACTAACAAGCGGAGATTTGGATATCAATTAGGTGGTTAGGCGTCCTGACCAATTTTGCAAAATGCTAAGTGCAGACCGCTTCCAATTGGTCATTTCGAAAATCCTTGGGTAGGTTTGATTGTGCAGCAGTAGACGACATTTGTAGGAGTAGTATTGTAAGGTTAAAAGGCTGGCTGAGGACAGACAAGAATCGATAGATCTTAAACAATGAAATTTAAATTTTAAAGTGCTCCTCAAGGTGAATTAAGGGAGCCCAAACTCAATGAGGTTGCGTCGTTTCATTTCAGAGTTCCTACAGCCACCTTCCGGCTCCAGTATCAGATCAGCTTCATCATAATGTTGCATGCCATAAACGTTAATCAACTTAAAGAAATAATAAATAAATAAATAAATAGGGACAAATAACACTGATTGAGCTAGCCCCAAAGTAAGTTTGAGACTTGTGTTATGGGATACTAACTCAACGATACTATATTTTATAACAAATACGTGCCCTGACCGGGGATCGAACCCGGGACCTCTGGGTGGCGGACTAGCATGGTGACCACTACGCCACGGAGGTCGCCTAAACTAAATTTAACTTGCAAGATTTGATTAGAGTCAGACAGGCAGACCACGGGACAGGTGACTAAATAACGGCTTAGAAAAATAAGTAGGCTTAAAAGTGCAACAGTGGACGTCATTCGGTTGCAATTACGATAATGAAGAGCATAAAATGAGTAATCTCGGTAAAAAATCGCTAATCCCATTTCATACGCGAAGTTTAATCATTCAGGTAGTAACGTGAGAAGTTTGAGAACAAATGGGCGCAGTAGCCGAAGAAAATTAGGTAAAGTGCCTCAGGTATTCATCCCAAGTTTGGAGAGTCAGACCGAAATAGCCGGGCTTTATCGATTCTTTAAGATTTTGTTACATCGCCAAGAACTATACTAGCGGTTTCTGGCTCTGATCTCCTGAGAAAATACTGGTCCCAAATAAATAACGCCGAACTAAACAAGGAAGAAGTTTCGAACTAATGTAAGGAAATTTGCAGTCAAGTCTTATTGCTGCTGCGGGGATATACAAACAGTCTATGTTATTGACTCAATCTAGCCCAATCTTGTCCATTGAGCGAGTGGCATTCGGAAATTAAATAAATATATAGAGACCAATTACACTGATTGAGCTAGCCCCAAAGTAAGTTCGAGACTTATGTTATGGGATACTCACTCAACGATACTATTTTTTGTAACAAATACATAAATAGATAAACACACAAGACCCAAGACAATTTTAAAAAGGCCATTTCCAATTTGCCCTGACCGGGGATCGAACCCAAAACCCTTGGGTGGCGGACTAGCATGGTGACCACTACGCCATAGACACATACGCGATAATAATAGAGCCTATATACAACGTGGAAGGGATATACCCGTAATAAATCAAACCACGGGCTATACTAGATCACTATAGTATAATGAAATTAAATAACGGCCTAAAGTAAAAAAAAAAATCGGCAGTTCCATATAAAACAGTTCAGCCGCTCGGGCAATTTGTATGGGAATGTCGAATTTTTTTATAACTGCTTTTTAATATAATTATACTATAGTGGTCTACTATAGCCCGTGGTTCGATTTATTACGGGTATTTTCCTTCCGCATTGTATTTATATTCTCTCTTATTTAAACGTTAATATTGGTAACCTAAACAGCTAATGAAGCAACCGGGAATAGCTTAACTACAGGTATGGCACTTCATAGAAGCGGAGTATCATTTACGCCTACACTACTACAAACAAAACTGTAAATCCATGCACACGGCAATGTGTGTGTTCGCCAACACAAATGTGTTTACAAGGTGCGGGGACGGGGAACGGCGACGCATATTGCGCGGGACCTTAGGAGATTCCGTTCTGGCTGGCTTAACGGTGTAGCTGCTGCTTCGATGTCCATGAGTTGGCTTTCCGGTATTTCGGCTTGTGTGACTAAGGCACGCACATTGCCTATATGTCAAACTATAGTCCATTTGGTTAGGTATTTAAAAGTATGTAAACAATTTTGACATGTCTTTTTATAGAAATATATACTTTATAAATTAATACTTGTACAAATTAGACAGACATGTCAAATTAAAAAAAAAGACATGTCAAGATTGTCAACATTCTTTTAAATACCTATCCAAATGGACACATTTCTAGAATTTGCGTATACCCGGCGAAGGCATACCTTGATTTTTGTTTCTTTTATGAAGCATGTAGGTACGTTTTATGTGCATAACTTTTCAAAACTTAAACAGACTTTCATACTAAATTACGAAACCAATTTTGATAATACTTCTGTAGTCCTGTCAAGTATGCCCTTTCAAACAAAAAAGATTTTTCCAAATAGTTCCGGACATGTTCGAGTAATTGGCAACATTTATAAAAAAAAAAATATACTTACATTCAAATTAATATAATCTTCTTTTGAAATCGGTTAAAATCAGTGCAGTCGGTCTCGAAAATATAGAATCGATGTGTAACGTTTTTCCGGTAAGTATATGTATGACAATTTTATCTCTTAACTCAAACTTAAAAAACTTCATTTTAAAATATGAGAGTATGTTAGGTACACCTCATTCTTTAATAATAAGAAATTACGTCGAAATTACCAGCAACTAAATTTTTATATGCATTTATTATACATTCTAATCTGGATAGCAACCCTGCGAAATAAGCAACTCCACAAGCTTATTATGCGACCTAAACAAAGAGTACGCAAAATTATTGAGACAGCATCCAGAGACCTCGTCAATTTGCCAGATGAGATGAAGATTGGATATTGAATTTCGAATCGAAAAGAATAAACTTCTTTTCTCAGTTTATTACCGGCCAGTATTAGTTATTTTTCTTATATAAGTAAAAAGTTTGTAAAACGGATTTTTCTTTGTTTTATTTATAGAGATGACAGCACTTTCTTTTCTTTGAATTTCACATAGATTCATGCGTGGGACATCTGTCATCTCAGTACAATTTAGTCGATTCTAGGTTACAAAATGTACGGAGATGACAGAATTTATACGCACAAAGCTATGTGAAACAGACCATAGAATGTTTTATTTATTCTCCATTTAAAAAATAACTTTTGTCAGCCAGTTTCTTAGAAGTTCTTAGGTAGTAATTAACTATTAAAAGTTATGTTTTAAAAAAGGGACGCATTTGTCAATGACCATTATTAATTACCCGATTTTAAAAGGATAGTACCGTTGTTTCAAATGCTAGCTGTACTTATATAACGGAAACCATGGTCACGTTTTATCCCATTACTGCTAGAACACTATTTATCTCACCAAACTATACATCATTAATAAGTGTCAAAATGGACTCGGGTCGCGGCGCCACTTTTTGTGACTTTTCTCAAGCTGTTTTTGTTCGGAAAGTAGCTTTTACTTGTGCTTTTACTAAAGCTTTCAACCATCTTTGCTTAATTACCTGTCACCTACGAGAAACATAACGAATTTTATTCAAAGAACAAGGAATTAAGTACATTAGATTAGAAATAACCGACCAAGTGTGAGTCGGTCTCGTGCACGTAGGGTTCCCTATTAAAATCTATAAAAAATTACGTGCGTTGTATTGGCCCAAAAATTACTCTTTTTAGTGTCCCGTTTTTACCCGTTGGGTACGGAACCCTGAAAAGAGTTAAAAAGGTAACCTTTGTAGCATTTTGGGATTCAGCCCCAGCCAATGAAAGTTATAAAGTGGCCTTTTTAAAATTGTCTGGAGTGATACTTATTTATATTAATATGTATTTATTATAAAATTGCAGATGTTAACCCGTCTCTATTTTGGTGTATTTTACCTGCGCGATTCACTTACTAAAAGTAGCTTCTGAGTCTATTTACACCGTACAGGAAAAGGACGTGATTAATAATCATAATATATGTATGTTTAAGTTGTTAGTACTCTTAAATTACTTACTACTCGAAACAGTACTTGGTGGCACAAATTTTACTTTTCTAAGTATTTTAATGAAAATAATGGCTAGAGCTATGTGTGGGTGCCAGGAGATTGTTCCGAAAAGCTATTTTACTTTATAAATTGGTCGACATCTATCACAGATTCAAAATATGTAAAAAATGAGTCTCGCACCCGTGCACGCCTTGTTTTTCTACCCTACAGCTTCTTCCTTTCAGCTAATTTCTTTCGTCCCCTTCCTCCCACCTCTTTAAGTTTTGGTACCCTTTTCTGTCATCAACGGACTTAAGATAATTTTGTTTTTATTATATACACTGAATCTTTCTGTAATCATCTTTCAAGATATTATGTATTTTGTTTTTGTTTTCGTAGAAATTCTTTGTATTTGTGTGAATTGTATTCAAGCAGTTGGGTACGATTTTATGATTAAAAGCATTGCCATTTGCGTTGAAAACGGATCCCAGGACCGCAACATCCAAATGCCACTTTTAGCGTGATGGTGGACAATATGGAAAAAGGAAACAAAATAATAATTGGTTGCTAGCTGTATCGCCTATTAACATGATTTGCATTTTCGCTCAATACTTCGATCAGGTTTTACGATCTGCGCGATTACAACTTGTTATTTTTTTAGAACACGTAGCATTATTTAAAAAAAGTACCTACTTTTTTATTTAAAATATTTGACACATTTCCACGCGGCAAGAAAGGCGATTAAGGGGCTACATGAATTTTTCGGGGTCCATTTGAAATAAATCATGTGAGAGGAAAAAGAGACATCATTTAAAATTTTGTCTTGACCAGGCCCTAGAGAACCCTTCAAACTATTTTATGAACTAATGTTTACAGTTTAAAGTGAGAACGTGAAGCTTTGCTACGCACATCTGCCAAAAGTGGCCGTTTTTCGCAATTGTGCGTAGAAAAGCTTCACGTTCTCACTTTAAACTGTAAACATTAGTTCATAAAATAGTTTAAAGGGTTATCTAGGGTCTGATCAAGATAAAATATTAAATCATATCTCTGTTTCCTTTCAAATGATTTAACTGAAATGGGGGCAGCACTGGACCCCGAAAAATTCAGGTAGCCCCTTAAATATATGAGTCAAATGGGTGCGAGAGCGAAACCATTGTAGCAGACCCCAGGAAATCAGTCAAAAAAATCGTCTTGCATAAAATGGGGGGAAATCAAGTGGCTTGTGAAGTATAGCTATTTGTGGATATTAATAGCAAAGCAGTCTATGTCAGATGCAGGCTTGTCGATCTCGATCCATCAGAGCTATCAGGTGTACAGTTCCCGGCAAGAGAAGTGTTTCTTTTTGCCAGTGGTCGTTCTGAAACCGGTGGTAGTTTGTAGCTCTTTTTAACAAAAAAGAGGAGTGTTACAAGTTTGACGCTTATGTCTGTCAGTCTTTGTGTTTGCTGTGGCATCGTAGCTCTCGAACAGATGGACCGATTTCGATGCGGTTTTTTTCACGTGAGAGCAAGTTACCTAGCGGTGGTTTTTACCAGCCATCTATTATTTGCAAATTAAAAATCCGCCGACTTTCAAGCGTTCACCCCCGTTAACTTTGAACGGCTCAAAAATATATTTATATATGTAATAGAGAGAACCACCGCAAGGAAACTTGCTATCACGTAAAAAAACTGCATCAAAATCGGTCCAATCGTTCGAGAGCTGCGCCGCCACAGACAAACACTCAGACAGATATTGACGTAAAACTTATAACACCCCTCTTTTTGCGATGGAGGTTAAAAATAATACATAATGACATGAAGAAGTGCATGCGGTGGCCTCCTAACCCTTCTCAGCAATGTCAGTGGTCATATCAAAACACATACATAGGTTCATACACCTTTTTAGGGATCTTCACCCAAAGGGTTTACCCTAACGGGACCCTATTATTAAGACTCCGCTGTCTGTCTGTCTGTCTTTCCGTCCGTCTGTCCGTCCGTCTGTGTCCGTCTGTCTGTCTATCACCAGACTGTGTCTGATACTGCTACGAACGTGTACGTGATAGCTACACAGTTAAAATGTTTGCAGATGATGTATTTCTGTTGCCGCTATAACAACAAATACCAAAACCAGAATAAAATAAATTTGTAAGTGCTCCCATACAACAAACCTGATTTTTTATAGATAATGGTACGGAACACTTCGTGTGCGAGTCCGACTCACACTTGAATGGTTGTTTTTTCCTGAAATATTATGTTATATTCATAATACATAATCGAAACTTTGAAGAGAAAAAAATGTCGGCAATAGCCATTTTTAGACTTTTCCTAGGTACCCAGTTTACTTTTAAATATATATTTGATTCTAAAATCTTTGAATCTTATGCAGAGGTAAACTACACTGAATAGCTTGATATGCTGCTGACTGTACTTGAATCCTTGTTCAATCCAGATAAGATGTAAATTACGTTCCCGAGGGTTTAAAAAAGAATTTTCTGGAGCCGTAGTGGGAAATTAATGTGAACGCTTCGAGTAGTTTAGGTGCGGAGAGAATCGTTAAGGTATTTGAGGCGTAAAAAAATATCATTAGGCAAATGTTCTTAAATGTGTAAATAAATAGGTAGAAACACGATAGTTTCAGAAAAAAGAATATAGTTTACTTACAAACTAAAGAATATAAATTTATAATGCTTCTGAGTGAATTCAATTCTCTTTACAGATTTTCTGCTAGATTTTATTTATTAGAAAACCTCCAAAGATCAAAAAAATATACCTACATTAAAACTTAGCAAAAACATTTCAAAAATATACTTATTGCTATGATGTATTGTCTGATTTTTCCCTAATTCTTATTTAGTTTTGTAATAATCTTATTGAAATTATTAAAACCGGCGAATTAAACTTGTGACAATCGTTATAAAAACAAAACGCAATCGAATCGTTTTAGGGAAAGTTTATATTCTAATCCAATTTGGTTTTTTTCCCGCAAGGTCAGGCAAAGGAAACTCTGGTTTCGTGACAATACGTCGATTAAGCGAAAAAACCGCTCACGATTTAGTTTCTTACTATCATTACGACAAGAACTATGAAAGATTAGATATTTTTTTACATTGAATGAACTGTCTTGCTAAACCGACTTTTAGAAAGTAATAATGCCAGTTGTTGCAAAACAAACTAAATATTTTATTTTTTAAACCAGCGCCAGTTGGCTCGGAAATATCTACTGTTAATTTCCCCAAATAGCCGAAAGTGAGGCATGTTGATAGAGAAAAAACGCCGTGCAGCAATATTTGAGTTGCACTTAAACTGAGCGCAAAAAACCGAACATCCGGCGAGTTCGCGCCAAAACCACATGCAGTCGAAAACGCAGTCAAAGACCCAAACCAAACAGTCGAGGCACAAACATGTAAACACTTCGCAACGACCGCGCGACTACGCTTCCTGTGCCTGCGAGCGAAAAAAACAAAAAACGATCCCACATCAACAAATCCACCCCTGGGATGCGCTGGCAAAAGAGCAACGCTCCACGGCAAAGAATACGTTCTATATTCAAACACAATTTAAAAAATGTCAAGATGCCATTTAGGATCGTGGAACGCATAATTTCAAAACAGGTGTAGATTCAATAAAAACTCTTCTTTTTTTGATGAAATTAAAACCGAATTAGAGAAAATCGTTCGGTTAGCCGCAAATGTGTTTTACGACCGCCGCGGATGCGTTCCGTTCCGTTTCATGATGTAATGCGCAATCAGTTTACAACAGAAATGGCTTTATTGTCCAAATAGACTTTAATATATTATGTAGTAACTTAGAAGCCACACACTGTATTAAGACAACATTTTCATTTTTAACTGACATTTAGGCATTAAAAAATTCAAAAATCAGATGATTTTTTTGTGAGGTACTTAATATAAGCAAATAAAAAATATTTCAGGTCTTTATTTAGGTTCTTCCACAGAGCTTAATGACTGAGAATATCAGTGTGCGGAATAAATTGTGCTGACTCTTGTTAATATTCGCTATTTTCCAACAACACAATTCCAAACAAACATTCTCTATGGGATTTGTATGAAATATAGATTAATGACGTCATAGTTTCTTGGGAGCAAATAGCGCTCTTAGTATCAGTTTATTGCAGTTATAAATCTAAAATCACGTTGAAAATGAACATGATCGTGAAAAGTAACATTATTTTGTGACGTTTTATTTTCTTAACAGTACCAAGTAAGTAATTTATTTTTGACCTAGGAGAGTACCCCATTGCTGCCCCATCTCCGTACTTCAAAGGGCAAATAAAGCCGTTGGTCTCGTTCAGTATACGATTGTAATTGCTAGTAACATCTGAGATTATTATTGGCAGGGACAGGAATACCGATATTTTATTATCGATATATCGATACCCGAAATCGCTATTTTATCGATATATTGTATAAAATACAGGTAGTAAATCGATATTTTGTATATCTGTATAATACCAGTACTTAGTATCGATATATCGAAATTTGTATCAATATCTCGATAAAAAATACCGATATCGGTATTCCTGTCCCTGATGGCCACAAAAAATATCGAGAAAAATCTTCTTTACTATATTTCAAGCTGAAAGAAGACAAAGGCATCTGTAATTGTAAAGGAGATTGAACAAAAGCGACTAGTTTCTCATTTTAAAAAGATTCATTAAAAAGTTAGTAAAAATCTTCTCATTATGAGTAGGTACCTATTGAGTCTGAAATAAAGACCTTCGTTGTGACGGACTTTCTTTCGAGTGCACTCCGATAGATAATTGAAGAATCTAGACTAGTAAACGAGGGAACTCTATAGCAGTTTTGATTCATATCTTTAAAAATTCTTTTGGAATTTAATGAAACCGCAGAGACCTATTCTCCTTTATAATTAGTTTACTATATTTACAACTTGGATTTTAGTAAGTATTTTTAATGCAATTATTATTCCATGTCATCACGTACTTTGTCGTAATTTTATGGATAATGCTAAAATACTTCAATTAATAAATAATTCCCGAAAATTATCTTATTCGGGTAAAAAAAAAATTAACTACTACACTGAAAACTTGTATTATGTTTTATTATACTATACATAAAAAGCGGCCAAGTGCGAGACGGATACGCCCATTAAGGGTTCCGTAGCAGCAAGTAACATAATACTTATAAAAGTTCTTGTAGCTCGTTGTAACTTTGATCGATGTTTTAGTAAACGTATTTAAAAAAACTAATTACTAGATTTACATGGTAATGTAGGTAGGTACGTCATATATTTTTTTTAGTTTTATCATTTCTTATTTTAGAAGTTACGGGGGGGGGGGGGGGCGCGGCACACGCTTTACCACGTTGGAAGTGTCTCTCACGCAAACTGTTCAGTTTTTAAAAATTACTAGTCATTACTAGTCTACTAATTACTAGTCACCCTTTTCCGACTAAACTATGTGAGTAAGATAACTTAATTAGTTAAAACGAAACTATTTTACAGAAACCATTTTTGATTTCCAGAAGAAATATTTTCCGCCAAAATATAACCGTCTGTTACGTCGAGAAGCAACTAAAGCGCCTATTTTCCAACTTCTAAGCTATGTAACGACCGACAATAATCATTTATCATAGTCCTACCTTGAAAATGAGATGTCTACAGGAAATTACGCGAAAACAGGTAGAAAAAAGAGAAATTTCTTTGGGAACAAGGAGCTTGAGTCTAAATGAAGTTTACTATGAGAATAAATAGGAGAAATATTTGTAAATGTAATAAAACTTATACCCGACTACGGGAATCATATACGGCTAATAAAGTATATATTTTTTAAATGTGCTAATCAAGTCGACCTTTCATTAGATACCCCACTCGATATCGAAACAAAAAAATCACTTTTTAGGGTTCCGTACGTCTGAATACAAAAACGGAACCCTTATAGGATCACTCGTGTGTCTGTCCGTCCGTCGCTTACAGTCAATTATCTCCGAATCTATTAGACCGATTAAGTTGAAATTTGGTACACATATCAATTCCTGTGACCCAAACACAGAGGTGTGACGTGAGCAGATGAAATCTGTATATGGGGGGTCATTTTTGGGGGGGAAGGGGAAAATTAAAAAAAAAAATCTGAAAACTGCATCGTGTGGCATATCAAATGAAAGGTCTTGTCGAGAAGATCTTAAATGTATTTTTTTGTAATTTTAAAATAAATAGTTCCCGAGTTATTCAAGAAAATAGACGAAAATTGACCATTCCCCCCCCCTTATCTCCGAAACTACTGAAACTAAAATTTTGAAAAAAATACAGAAATTAGTTTTCTCCTTATAGATTATAGGAAAACCTATAAGAAGTCCATGATATTAAAATAACATGGTAAATCACTCAATATTGTGCGTACCAACTTACATTTGCAGGTGGAATGTGTGGGAGAACATATTTTTTAACTCCAATGTTAAGTTTTGAAAATAAAGTGGAACACTCAATATAATACGTTCACTTACGAAAAATCTTTGATATTGTACGGAACCCTCTCCACGCGAGTTTAACTCGCACTTGGCCAGTTTTTTTTGTGTGTAATATTCGTTATATACATCTGTTTGCATACAAATTGTATCCTATGTCACGCGGACAATAATGACGAATCGATTGACATATCGTTTGTGAAACTTGGTCAAGCGATTCGGATGTGATTCGGATGCTAAGGTGGTATACATACATACAGACTTCTAAAATCATTACCCTTCCTCTTGTATTTGCCGTAGTTGAGTAAAAATACGGACAAGATTCCTTGAGACCAAATAAAGTCTATTATGTTAATAAATGGTAAGTTTATTATTAATATATAGTTAACACGAAAAAAACGTTACCAAAAAATAAAATACTTAGGTACAGACCAATCAAAGATATATATTTTCAAAATTGACCACCTTATGGTGAACAAAATAACAAATTCATAGAATATTAGACATTAGTTAATGTGAGGCTGTGCTGCGATTAACCCATGAAATATTTTGTTATAACCACATCGAAAGAGATAAAGTTAGTATAAATGTATACTTATTTATCAAAAAAATACACAGTCTTGCTCATCTTGGTTAAAATCTGAGCTTTAGAAACTAAGTACGGCCTTTGCAAGCCATGATATAAAATTCGCACTTAATAATCAAAATGTTGACCAAAAGGAAAAAAAAATCCATTTAAGTGTTTTATGCTTCTGGGAAAAAAAACGGCCGCCATACATCATACTAACTGTAAACTCTTCGGGTATTAAAAGGGCATATTTTATGTTTGTCTGTGCTGGCGATACGCCAGAACTTAGTCCGACTAAATACATAGATGACAGCGTAGATTTTGTATGAATTCTTTAATGTCATAAACTTACACAAGAAATTGAATAATTATATACACAAGTTTTTTCGGCTTTCTGATCAATGTATCTAACTTTTGATTCGTCTACGAAACAAAATCTACAAGGCAAAGACTTCAAAATTAAAGGATCATTTAACCATGTCCGTCAAAAAATGCATTATGCACTAATTTCAATAGACTAACCAACGTTCTCCGTGTAAGAGTATAATATAAATTGCATATTTTAAGATACTTTTAGGGTTCCGTATAAAAAAAAATCGAAATCCTCATAGGATTTCTCGCTTGTCTGTCTGTCCGTCTTTCACAGCCACGAATTAACATCAAAACTAAAGGATCGATTAAGTAAAAATTACATACGTTCTTATGATTTCTTTCTCTTCATGTCGGACAAACATCAAAATTGACTTCCCGGTCATCTACCTTATCGTAACGCTATTAAAGCCATCCGAATATGGTAAATCACTTACATAATTACATGGAAACCTGTAATTAAATTACATCACTCGAAACTCGACAGAAGGGCTTGTCGAGTGAGTTCGAGACGAGTCCTCTTAATATTAAACGAGTGGTAGTGGTGTAAAACAAGAACTGAAGCGATTACAACCAACAACGAAAATAAAAAATATAAAAGTGAGTTTTTAACGGTTTACTAGGTACTAGTTTGCCCTGAACTGTGAACTCGCGAGCCCCATGTCTCGGCAACCACTTGATCGATTTGGCTCATGTCATAAAAAATATATTTTTTTTAAAACCATTTATTCAAATAATATTGACACAGAATAAGTACTAGTACTCACGTACAGAATACTTACTCAGAAAATAAATTCAAAGAAATATCTACTGATTAGTTAAATTAGCTCGCGTCAGAAGTCCTCGCCTCTTCATTTAGATACCTAGACATCTTTACTCTGGAAAAACGATTCATGTAACTGAATTTTTCCTTTCGAAGTTGTCGCCGCGCGCATAGTCAAACATAATGTAGGTATATTTTCGATACCTAAACGAGGAATGACACAGGCCTAGTTTCGGTGAGTAGCTATGATATGTTGATAAATAATAATGATTACATAATCGTAACGCCTATCTAATTTCATGAAGGTCCGATCATAGATATTTGAGTTTTCGTCGAACAGACATAGGTACATACAAACGCTGTTAAAGTCAAAGTTAAGAAAATTATAAGGTCTATGGTTCAAAGGCCGGCAACGCTTCTGTTACACCCCTGGTGTTGCAGTTGTCCATGTGCAGCGGTGATCATTTACCATCAAGTGACCCACTTGTTCGTTTGCCGCCCTTAATCATAAAAAAAGTGGACTCGGCGCTCGCGAAAATATGTAAAAGTGAGTTTATACGGGTCAACTATTAAAACAAGTAGAAATATATCGTTATATCTCTTTTTATGCCTTTATTAGTTTCTGCTTTTTCGTTTCTCCTTCGCTTTCTCATCGGCATCCGTGCACCGCGAGCACAACTGGATTGGGAATGTGCCAAGATGAAATATATAGCTGTTATATCCTACTTATATTTCATCTCAGATGCCTATAAAAAATAAGATAATATAAGAGATAACTGACAGCTAGGGTTATAATAAGACACATTTGTAGATACTAAATTCTATATGTTGGTGGGAGAGCTTGAAAGCGGGAATAAAAATGTACCTACCTAAAAAAAATCTCCTATTCACGATCTATCTTGAAAAAAAATCAACGTATCTAACACAAATTTTTAAGAAAATAGCAAAGAGTTTTTAAAATGGACGCAACAATACACTCCTTCTAATTTTATTTGAAAGTTGCTATCTATTAGCGGTAATTTCTAATCTATATTTGATACTGCGAAATAGAATTGTATTCTGTTAGATCAGAATTTCATTTAAAATTTAAAAAAAAATTGTTGTCCTTATTTTGCACAAAAGTTTTAAAAAGGGAAACATTTGTTATATGTTTGATACAAAGTTGTTTTAATTATTATATTAATTAATTGTAAGGACAAAAATTCACAATTTAATTTGATACTTACAGCAAACTGTAGACGTAGAGCTTTGGTTGAAGAATGTAAGTACTTTACCTGTAAAGAAAAAAAAATACACATTTGAAATATGGTGTTTTACGTTCTTATAATGACGGTGATCCAATTGGTTTTCCGTTTCAGAGATCCAAGTTCTGATGATAAAGCTACATTAGTATTCTTATACAGGGTGGCCAAAAAGTCGTGGATCAAACGAAACAGGGAGATAAAGGAGGTAATTTCCAACAAAAAATCTTTCCCCAGCATGGCCATAACTTCATTGCACGAAAAGATATGAATTATTTTAGTTTTTTCAATGAAACTACCGAGTTTTTTTACAATTTAATCAGTAAAAAATTAAATTGATTAAAAACAATAAAACAAAAGGTGTTGTATTATGAGTCGATAATTTATCAATACTACAAAAATTGTATTGCAGCTCTTGGTATCAAATTTAACGAGCAATGATTTTTTTTCCGTAAATTTTAAAGCGTTACAAAAAATTACTTCTCACTTTAAGAGCACTTATTTGCAATGAAGTTATGGCCATGCTGGGAAAAGATTTTTTGTTGGAAATTACCTCCTTTATCTCCCTGTTTCGTTTGATCCACGACTTTTTGGCCACCCTGTATAAATAAGTACATCAACACACTATCCCATCCCATCCCAACTTTTTAGCTAATCCCAACCAGTATTATAAATGCGAAAGTGAGTTTAAATATTTGTTTGTTTGTTACCTCTTCACGCTTCAACCACTGAACCTATTTAGATAAAATTTTGTATGTATATAGTTTGAGACCCAGGGAAGGACATAGGAAAGTTTTTATCTCGAAATTCAATACGGGGAGTGGAGTATTCGGGCTCAGCTAGAATATTATTTATGTTAACAAACTTTTTTTTTGCAAAGTATAAGCAGGAAAAGCAGTTGTAATGCCACAAGACCGAGCGCCTACTAGAACACTAATAAGATTTACGTAAGCTTATTACGGTACTGCAATTCAAACAAAACTGGAGATTTGGGATAACTTTGTCACTTGGCTATCTTTGACAAAGGCATATTTCTTTTTTAAATCGACTTCTAAGAAAAAAAGAGGAGGTCGATTCGAATCTATATATATTTTGTTTATGTATGTTCTCTCTCCGATTACTCGAAGATACCAAAGAAAATTCTTTTTTTGTTTGAAACTTGTCAGATGGAAATATTGTCCCAACTTTAAACCATAGAAATTATATTAAAATCGGTCGTGTACTTTAGTGTTGAAGTACACGTAATTTTTAATTTCGAAAATTTTATTTATATATCTGCACTGTTTTAATGGTTGAACAGATTTTATCATAAATATATTATTATTAGCAATGTCTCTAGTCTAAACGTAATCCCAGTTGCATCTTCAGCTGTATGCTGTGAAGCCCCGTGTCCGCTTTCCTTCTTTTTCTTCTCTTCGCACGGTCTTCACCATCCTTGGTTGAATGACCAATGGCATGCAAAAATGCTGGCTTGACATCGATAAGGATGATCCTTGACGACACGTCAAGCCAGCATTTTTGTAGGTCTACTGGGAATGTGAATGAAGAGGCGCATGCGATGTCGCCTCGAGCCGCACTGCTCTGCGCACCGCACATTCGCCCTAAGAAAGACCTCCCTATGTTATCGAAACATTTCCGCCATTAGCTGACACTCTACGGAAGTAACTCGTTACATAATACCTACTAATAAAATCACACTATCATTGGCCTTTAGTCCAGCAATGGACTTATAAATGCTGTTAAGGCGGCCCATCCCGGCCGCTCTATTGTCAAGGCGAGTATAGTTCGAAAAGCTTGTTATTTCATCCAGGGAAATGCTAGAAAAAAAAAAGCGAACCAAAAAGTGAGAGATAGCGCCTTAGGGCACGGTTTACATTATATTGAATGAAATTAGTATCATTATTAACTATCCGTTGAACGAATATTAACTATTCATAGGGTGTGGAAATTTCATAAAACTTGTTCCAGGATATACGTTTTTTTCAGTAAGCCTTACAAGTGTGTGAAATAAATGTGGTTTTATTTATAATTTTCATTACATCTGCGAGGTTTCTATAGAAATATTTTTTTTATTTTTACAATTTATGAACGGTCTAATTTCAGGTAAAATTTGTGCAAAAAAGCAGATTTTTAGAGGCGCATACTAAATTTGCTTTTTCAAATGTTAATTTTTTATTTCAATAGAGACCTAGAAATAGTGCACAAGATATCTGTTAGTTCAAAAGTTTTCAAAAAAGATTAGTTACAACTCCATAATTATGTACGAGCGTTTGTATGAAAAGTAAGACGAGAAGGCTGCTCTTAAGAAGAAGCTTCTTAGTAAGTATAGTAACCCAAAAGGAAAATAATATGTCCTAAATGGAAGTAAACATGGCCGCTGAGTTAGCAAAGTCTGCAAGTAGCAACTCGTGTCCAACTTAGCTTAACAAATGGCCTAAATACGAGTCTGTGTTTTGGTTCCTTTGGAAACAACACTAGTTGAGGGTTCATAAGTATCCGAGGCAAAGAACAGTGAAGATAAAGTTGGTGATTTGCAATAGATGCAGCTATTTTTCTTGACCGAGTCACTTCTGACTAAATATAGAACCGCTCGATTTCTTTCTGTAGACTTTGAATTTATTTGCCTCTTACGTTATACTCTTAGGCAAGAGCTTAGGACTTTAGATCTGAGTACAAGCCAAGGGGTTGACGCCAGGCAACGATCGGTTGAAAACTTTAAACACAAATGCATTCCCAAACAGAATTGGTTAACATCAACCAGGCAGGTCTTAATCTATAGCCATATCGTTTAAACTGTTGAACTCGATTTTGTATGATCTAAGGCATTCTTGAGTGATCATCATATATCAGGCACGGGAAGTCCACTACAAGACATAGACCCCCCCAAGGATTTCCAAAACGACTGATCGGAAATGTCCTGCATCCAGCGTTTTCCTGTAACCTTGGGCTGCATTTTTTGAAATCACTTGTCACATTACGAATGGTTTACGCCAGCGTTTCCAAACGGGCGCATTTTTGAAATGATCGTATGCAAAGGATTTGCAACGAGTGGTCTTGACCACTCGTAATTTTGACATTTTGACATTTATGTCAAAGAAACCATTCATGGAGAATCCGTTCCAATTCATGCTGCTTTTTTATTCACGGTGAAATTCTTAGAAAATCATAGATTATTTTCGATGTCTTCTGCGTAAAACAATATTGTTTTTAGCTGACACGACGGTTTCAAAAATACGGCTAAATGGTTTTTTATACGAGCAGTGAGTTGGAAAACTAGGTATCCGTTTTGTGTTTCGGTGAGTCCTTAAATGAAAAATAGCACTCCTTGTTCAGGTCGTCTGACCACCTAGCAGGCGAGTGTCCTACGCCGCGCTTGTCGGTACGTGGTCACGATTTGAGAATCATTCTGCCCCATCAGTCATCGGTTCGTCACGCTATATGCCCCACCCACTGCCACTTCAATGAGCTAATCCGCTTGGCTATGTCAGTGACCTTCGTTCTCCGACGAATCGTCCTCATTTCTGATTCGATTGCGCAAAGAAACACGAAGATCATTGACATATTATATTTTAATTTTTCATCACATATTTTCAATTTACATATACAAGTAGTTATTAAGAAGTGTATTTTTCCTTTATATTCTGCTTAAGCACTAGGTAATTTGAGTCTTAAACTCCCGTGTCCTGATTTATCCAGGAACTTAGCGTACACGAACATTAAACTCTCGTTAAACCGAGCTTAAACCGTGTTTTCTTTAGCTTAAATATTAGACAGCAAGAGTTTTCAAATAGATTATACGGATTATGGACGGATTCTTGTTTTTGTGTTCTACCTTTGCCTTGGTTTAGCAGACATATATTCTGCTTAAGTTAGTTAGTTACTACTTAATTAATATACGATATACGGGTTACACACATAGAAAATCACCTACTGACCGACATGGTATTAGTGTTGATCGGGAAGAGTTTGTGTGCGCGTCTCGCGTCGCTTTCGCCCTGAAGAAGACTACCAGGTGAGGTCGAAACGTGTTGGACAGTTGACTTTCCAAGTGAGTAACTCGTTCATCGCATATAAATAACTAGCTGTTGCCCGCGACTTCGTCAGCGTGGACTTTAGTTTATGGGCACAGTCATTTTAGTATTTTAATAAACCCGGCCAAGTGAATGACGGGCCACGCGTAGTGAAAGGTTCCGTAGTTGCTAATGCCGATTAAATTAATAAATTTAACAGAGTTAAATTAATTAATTTCATTATTAAGTTTAAGTAGTTCGTTTTATTTATCTTTCATTCTAGTCTGGAAGAAAGCCATTCGCCCTGAGGAAGACCTCCGGATGAGGTCGAAACATGACGGCCAGTAACTGACTTTCTGCGTGAGTGATCCTTACATCATATATTCATAAGGTCTGTGGCTCACGTTAGTTTTTTTTTTACTAGCCGGTCACGTCCCATAGTTGGGTAAAGGTCTCCCTTTGTTGTTTCCAGCTATTTCGATCTTTAGCTACTTCTATCCAATCCTTGTCGAAAGCAGACAGGTCGTTACTTCATCTCATTTTAGGCCTTCCCCGTCTCCTGGAATCCACATAGTCGTTATGTGAGCCCATCTGTCCGGCGCCATTCGACAAACGTGACCTGCTCAGTCCCATTTCAATCGGGCACTCTTCCTTCCTACGTCGACCACTTGGGTGATGGAGCGTAGCATAGGGTTCCTGACACGGTCTGTACGTTTTACACTCAACACAAAGCGCTCTATTGCCTTTTGGCAAACATGCACGTTACTGTTAACCAAATAATTAGTTACCATCTTTAATTTTAATGAGTAATATTATTTGATTCTGATACCGAATTTCTCCCTTATTGGTCTGGAGAAAAGAAAAATCTTAGAATTTATCAGCTTCTACTCTTAACACACAGATCGCATAAGTCTATCGAGGGCATGGATGAATATCCGAAACATATTATTAGCTACCCTTCACTCTTTTGCTTCTCTTTTTCCACCATCACCTTAGAATACGTAATAGTAAAGTCAGCATGGCCTTTGAGTCTTGCAGCCTTAAGACTCTGTCTACACTATTAGGGATTAAGACATGATAGTTGTATATAAATAATTATACAGAACAGCGAACAAAATGTTTCAAACCAACCTAATTAAATGATTGAATATCTGAGACCCATCAATATCCAACCAATAGCTTGATATTCTTAGATATTAAAACGCTTAGGGAAGCGAAACACTGCGTTTTTAGAAAACTGTTACCAACCAGCTAAAAAGCTGCGAAGCTTTCAGTAAATTAAGCTAATCGGAAGCTCGTCCGCCGAACTTTGGTTTGAATGATGACGTTGTAAGAAAGTACTTAACCTAACGAGGA
This sequence comes from Acrobasis suavella, assembly GCA_943193695.1. NCBI lineage: Eukaryota > Metazoa > Arthropoda > Insecta > Lepidoptera > Pyralidae > Acrobasis > Acrobasis suavella. Next base: position 8,022,388 of record OW971952.1, on the reverse strand, counting down.
GAAGATAAGAAATATACGAGTTATTCAATAAATTGTACATAAACCATTTGTACCTACCATCAGAGGTATATATACCTACCCAGTGGTACATGTGGTCAGAACAGTACGAATGGGATATATAGGTACCATTGGTACAATCAATGGCACTAGTGGGATAAATCAGTGTCATTTGTACCATCAATGGCACAGGTGGTCAGGAGGGCATAGATTTAGCTAGTACCAAAGAAAGTTGTGTTATGGTAGATTTTCGAACGAAATTTACTTAGTATATTTTTTACACAAGACTTAAGACATCTTATATACTTAGTAAAATAGGTTATTTATTTACATACATACTTATCACGTCTTTATCCCTTACGGGGCAGACTGAGCATTTTGGGTCTTGCAGCCCTAGGCTCTCTCGTAGCATGACGGCGGTTTTATGTACTTATTATTTTTATTTAACGGCTATTTATTTATTTAATTAAATTGCATTCCACATGATCTATTCTATACATAAAACATCACATAAACCTTGTCAGGCATTGCAATGGGTCGAGAGGGCGGTAGACATTTTTTATTTTTTCTTGTCCTCTTACAGCCATTAATTGGCTAACTAAAAAGTAAGTATATACATATAGTATACTTACTTTTTAGTAGTAAAGTATAGTAGTAAGTATAGTAAATGCCTGTTTTTTTTATTATTATATTATATATAACGTCACACAAAATATATACATACAAAACGAATTTTTCATATTTTGATATGTATGTATACTCATAAAGCTTTATATTAAATTCGTTGCTTTACTATTTTTTATCTGCTTCAATTAAGCTTCAATTATTTCGTAAATATTAAAAGTCCAACTTACAACAAACTTCTAACAATTTATGCCAAAAATTCAAATGATAACAAAAATTATTATTTTTTCATTGTAACACAAAAATAAAACAAAAATTGATTCTAAAAGCAAAATAACCAATAAAGAATTAATAACTGCTTTTTAGGTCCAAAGCGTAATTAAAACAAGAACACTAGACCGCTTTGAGGCCTTTTCTCTCACAAATTGTAAGAGAGAAAATCCGTTAATGTGCCGTCATAAATCAAAGAGCAAGTGCCGAAAAACATCTTATTCAATTTGCGTAAAATCAGGCTCAGAGAAAGACCTACTTCCCAAGACGTAAACAAGAAAAAGAATTAAGCACGCTGCAAGTAGGTTCCGTACAAGTATGGCGTGGACATCGTAATTTCAGCCGCAATAAGTCCATTGCTATACTCTCGTAATGATTTCCAAAATCACCATTCTATTAATTTTTGCGACACATTAATTTATAATTAATATTAAAAGTGTGTACTATCGAGTCTTTTCCAATTAGTAACTCATATCGAGTACCAGACTATGTGCTAGGTATGAGTTTAAGTTTCCTTTGTATGTAATATTTAAAATCTTATAATGTCGTGATAAAGGCATATCTTGGCAAACAATGTCAAATCACACCATAAGCCACGGAAAGGTCATAGATATTTTATTTTTCACAAAATCTCAACTCTGAAAATGTTTGTGATCTTTTTAATATATAGGTTTGTTCGCTGTTCAAGTGTTTTTGAAGTAATTTCCCTTTTTGACGAACATTCTCTCTCATACATATCACAAGGTCAGGTTTTTTTTGCATGTAAACCTATTTAAAGAACAGAAAAGTAAAACTTTAGCACAGATATTATACTTCTTAGAAGCGCAGTATCATTTATCCTTACCAATACTGCAAACGAAACTAAACAATACTATTATATGCCTGCACATGCAAATGTATGTGTGTTCGCCTCTCGTCACACTCGACATGGTGAGAAAGGGAGAGAGGTGCGGGAAACAGGGACGCGTACTGCGTGGGTCCCTAGAAATTTCCGTTATGTATGTACTTAATACTTATTCTATTATTATTTGTAATTCTATGACTTTAATTTTCTTTTATGTTAGTTAACTGGCCAGAAATTAAGAGAAATGTTTACTTATAATAAATACTTCAGGGCAGAAGCTTATGAAATAATCCACGGAACCCTAAACTTATGAAAGACTAAAAGAAAATCCCGTTTTGTTCTAATCGTGGCAAATCGTTTTTTCGTCGGATTGGCATGAGTCGAGAGTCGAGACGAATTGTTGGTTTATCGCTTTTTGTGAAGAATGAGGGTATAAAAAATAGTCCATCTGAGTACGATTGCGATAGTTTGACGAGCCAATGAAGTGAGCTCTGATTGAATCAACGATTTGATTAGAAATAAATGTATAGATGAAAAAAACAATATTTGGTACATCGTATCTTAGAGAAAAGAAAAACGTGGAATGTACACACATCTTATTTTAATATCAATATAATTGTAAATTGCCGTAATTGGAGAAAATACTATAATGCAGTCGTTAATGTTCCCGCTTCTTAGGAAGTGGCACTAAACTTAGCTGTAAGTAAGTGATCTGACAGGTGACATCAACAACTATTATAAATCGCAAGAAAAATTAACAATTATTAAGTGATAAAAATACCCAAATATAAATGATTTTTGACTTTGACCTATGCAGATCATAAAAGTAGATCAAAAGAATTTTTCAGATTAACCTGGGTCTTGGATGTTTATCTATATGTGTATTTGTTATAAAATTTTGTATCGTTGAGTTAGTATAACATAACAAAAGTCTCGAACGTACTTTGGGGCTAGCTCAATCTGTTCGTATTTATTTATTTAGATTGTATAGTCCAGTAACTTTATACATGATCAGTATGCGTCAAATCCGGTAGTTCTGTTATGTTTATGATGTTAGCCCAATGAATAATAATCCAAGTTTGTGACCTTGAGCGCCGAACGCAACTTGGTCAAAAATCGAAAAAACCGCAAAAAAAAAAGTTATTTTTTTCATATTTTGGCGATTATGACCCTAAAGGACTACTTCTTGAAAAAAAAAATTTAAGGGCATTTTTAAAGTAGACTAAATTTGCTACGATATGGTACTAGAATTGTCTCTGTAGACCCAATAGTTTCCGAGATAAAGCTTTTCAAAGTTTATAATTTTTTTCGAATTTCGTAACTTTTTGCAATTTTGTCGGTCTGAATGAATTTTGACCCTGATTATTCTATGGAAGCCCTGTACTTTTATGATAGGATGTTAAAAAAGAAAATGAGAAGTGTGAACGATGATGTTAAAGCTAAGTCACGGATAATGAAGTAAAAAAGAAAAGTACAACAAAAGTTAATAAGTTTATTTGTAAGGCAAAAAATCAAAAAAATTATTTAGCCCTCTTGGAAGGTCTCGGTTGAGGTTCGTTTGTATTTAGATCGACGTATTGGGGTGGCATATCCCCATCAGGGGATGGTAATGAATCGTCGACTAGTGCCTTCAAGTCATCCTCCATTACGACATCGGATAGATGGTCGCCTTCTGAGATATCTGCTATTGCAATAGGTATATTGTCTCAAGAAGCCCCGCTGCAGTGCCTGCAAACTAATGAGCGTTTTAATCCTGCCTTCCTGCAACTGCACGCGTTCCCACAACCCTTCGTGCAGCCGCAAGAAATCATCTGCAAGAGGTGTTGTGGGGCTCCATCTTTGGTCATCATTTTGGGGTTGAGGCCTTGTGGCGTGGATATCCACCCCCAGGAGAGAGGGTTCAGTGTGACCCCTAACCACGCCTGTACATGTAAGAAGATTGTACATGAGAATAGAAAATGATGAATGATATGTGATGTGTATTACTGATGCAAGGACAAATTTTTACCTGATGGTATGTCCGCAAGGAGTAAAATCGAGCAGATTTTCGTGTAGGAGGTAACCTGGCTAGATTGAAGCTGGTTTTCGTCGCTGCTCTGGCGAATAGTTGGTCTCCAGCTCGTCAAGATTATGGGTGTTGGGTTTGCCTCCGTATAGAGCAATTATGACTTGCTCTCCTGCTACTGCTATCTTGTCAGGTGTAGAGTTGGTGTCGAGAAAAATCGCAGCTTGCTTTTCAACGTCCAGATTTTTTTCGACTATGGACATTATTTTGCTTCTTCCCTAAGGTAAAGAAGCAGGATGTCGAGTCACAACCACTAAAGGCACGAATGAAGAGGAAAAGCTCTGGTTTTAAAGAGGATTTTGAAGAAGCGATGCTGGAATACATGACATCGGATGCTTTGCCTCTTCCACATTTACTGTAAAAAATTCACGATTTGAGATCGCAGTAAGGATGACCAGCAAGTCAATGTCCTCGCCAACGACTACCACGATATCATAAGAGGCAGCAGTTACAGCTCTTGTAATGATGAGCTTATCAGCATCTTCCTATGCTTGGAGTACTTGAATGTTGTGATTTTTGTTGTCAGCAGCTTTATGAAACGAATCTTGTTTTTGTCATTTGACAAGAATTTCTGTTGAAGCACCTGTGCTATGGCTTTCTCATCAAAAATTATCTCTCGCGATGAGGGTGACTTGGCTCTTAAAAGATGCTTAGAGCACTCTGTGTTTTTTTTTGTACAGCAGTACATTTATGGGGTAACGCTGGAGTTGTTCGAGTGACGTCTAAAATATTGCCAAAAATTGCGAATTTCGAAAAAAATTATAAACTTTGACAGGCTTTATCTCGTAAACTATTGGGTTTACAGAGACAATTCTAGTATCATATTGTAGCAAATTTAGTCTTTTTTAAAAACGTCCTAAAAAAGTTTTTCTCCTTCGTCCTAAAAAACTAGTCTTTTAGAGTTATAATCGTCAAAATTTGAAAAACAAATGGTTTTTTCGCGGTTTTTTCGATTTTTGACCAAGTTGCGTTCGGCGCTCGAGGTCACAAATTTGGATTATTCATTAGGCCAACATCATAAACAAGTCTGCTAAAAATCAGAACTACCGGATTTGACGCATACTGCCCATACTTTCAGGCGACAAAGTTACTGGACTATGTACTAACTTGGTGATTATTTCTCTCTGTGAAGGTGATTCCTGTTAATAACCCTTAGCGTTGTAACGATGTTACAATAAACCTCATCCTTAATGTTCCCGTTTTCCTCTTTTCTCCATTTCACACTGTCCACCTACCTAAAAATAATTTCATATTCAAATTCATTTTAAAGGTTCCTTAATCATCATTCTGATTAAATCCACTACCATCTCTCGAGCTGATAACATCTTTATCAGTATTGTAAATTTATATTAGATAAAATAACTCTTTGCTATTTCTCTCAAGCTCTCCACTACGTACCTTACCTACCTCTTAATGTAGGAGCTCCAACTTCCCCAGCTAGTGCGCAGCTACCTACCTACTAGGAGCTACAGCGTGATGAGAAGCGTAGCGTTTGGGTCTTGCAATCGTATTGGCTCTGTCTACATCATCATCATCATCATCATCATTTCAGCCGCATAACGTCCACTGCAGGACATAGGCCTCTCCCAAGGATTTCCAAAATGATTTTATCTACATCGTAAGAGAATAAAAACGTTACATAAAACGAAGGTGATGTGAGAGGACATGTAACAAGTTTATTTGGAATAAAAAATTGCCACAACTTTCAAGAGTTCATCTCCTATAAATTTGGAACCACTGAACTAATTTCCATCAAACATAGCTGAGGCATCTCGAACAAGTCAGCTTTCAAACAAAAGAAACCGTGTCAAAATCGGGCTGTTCGTTTAGGCACTAGAATGCCACAGAATGACTCACAGACACGTCAAACTTACAACACCCCTCTTATTTATCGGGGGTTGAAAAGAATGTTTCTTATTCTAGCCGTACTTATTATTCTACGTTTGAACTTTGCTGAAAGTAAACCGTTTTAACTTTCTCATAATCCCTTATCAATTTCAAAAAGCTTTTAACGGGAATCTGTGCTTTTTACAGTTTTTTAATAAGTTATATTTTCTTTTAGATGACCTTCACTGATTTATCACAGAAAGAGTTTATATGTATTTACTTTTCAATACTTTCGCAGTTGGAAATCAGTAAACGAAATCCATTCGCAATTCATTCAAGCAAATGTCATCCCACATCATAAAGTTGTAAGTACAACCAAGAACTTCTCACTTCAAAGATCCAAAAATAACAAAACATATAATTTATGAGTCGATTATGTTGTTAAATTATATATTAAGGACATAATGACGCATTAAAATATATATTCTAAACGGCAGTTGGACAAAACTGATGAATATTTATATATTTTTAATATGTGTGTGTCAATGCGACCGCCATATTGATTATTATTTTAATTTTGCGAAACAGAACCTGGTATTGTTGGATTGATTTCCCATGGGTTCGCGATTTTATACACGAATTAATAAATCGGTTGGAAAATCTATATCAGATGAGAGGGGAAAAATTAAAAGAGCAATAACTTAGTACACTCATATGAAAAAGTGTATGTCTCAGTTGGATTGAAAAATTCGCTGTTTGATAAAACCGCTAGCAGGTTAGCAATAAAGGTCGGATTTGTAAAACAGCGGAGCATAGTTCAGTTAGATTGGTAATGTGATTTTGCATTCAACAAACATTTAACAAAACTGCTAATTACGTTTAAACGTAATGCAGTAATTAAAAATATCTTTAATTTCGTTGTCTCAATGTCAAATATTGAAAAAAGGATATACATAATATATACGGGCACGTATATATTATGTATATCCTTTCTGAATATGAGTTTAAGAAAAAAGCGTTATAACTCGTAGGTATGTCATTTTTCTCAATATATATACAAAAGTAAATAATGATTGGATAAAACAATACCGAGAAAATGATTAAATTCTACCCGCATAATATTTTTATAAAAATGAACTTCATTTTTATAAAAATTGTCTCTATTACATAGCTGACTCCGTCTACAATCACCTTCTAAAGTATATAAAAGAATCCCAGGGAACTTAATTTGACACCGAAATAAAAATTCTTCTGACACACACACACAAATATAAAATATTATACATTAATAAATAAATAAATATATCATAGTAAATTTGAGACTCGTGTTATGGGATACTAACTCAATGATACGATATTTTATAACAAATACTTATATGTACAGATAAACATCCATTGAATTCTTACTGGTATAATAAATTATAGGACTGACATTTACTTCATTATTTTTCGTTATATAATTTAGTTTCATTTCATTGATTGACATGTAAATATAGATAATTTTAAAATTGTTGGACAATTAAGTTAATTTGATATTATTATGGTAAATTGTATAATATTTAGAATACACAATACCTAATAAAGGTAAAATTTGTAAATAAAGCTGCTACTATTTTACAATATTTTCAATATGTTGATATATATAATTTTTTATATGTTTAACGGTTTATTCTTGTATATGTACTAATGTAGATATTTATATTTTGTTTACTTCTTCATGAGTTTCATCACGTCAGCCACTAACATTTTCCGCTTGGTCTAATTTACCGGGAGAGAAAATGCCATATGGGATTAGTTCCGCCTATTGTACATTTTTTAACTGCAACAAAGTTTAAATAAAATAAAAATAAAATAAACTTTTTCACACAGATAAATTATCCCTTAAGTAAGCTTACCCTAGGATCACAAGATCTGTCAAAAAGTTTCTTTAAAACCAACTCAAAAGACCTCAACATAAAATTCTTTTCTTAGATTTCTTTTAATTTAAACGTTTTACAGTAGTTTTGAATATGATCTCATATTCAATATCAAAAACCTGCCGAACTGACAAATGCCTGCCAGTAACAAAACCGTTTTACGCAGTACACAACCACACCATAACCAGAAAAAGGCTGCCCGCGCGACCAGAATCACCAATATACATTATTCATTATCATATATTTAACGTATGTGCGGCGATAAGTCCGTCGTAAATTGAAATTCAATTACCTTAAGGGCCCTTGCCGTGGCCTCTCGTATAACCCTTATTGACTGTCGAACTTTCCAAAAAATATATTTGATCGGTACTTTTCGAACTTTGCACGTTTTCGATGCTGTGGTGGTATGCCGAAAAGTTTTGTTAATGTTAGTACTTAAGTTTGTAAATTGATGATTTTTGTAGGGCATTAGGGCACTTTAAATAAAGAAGTTAGGATAATAAACAAATATACGATTCTGCAAACGATTTTCCACGTTAGTCATAAGAGTCCAGAATACTACACAAATTATAAATCCTAAAAAGGAAATAAGTCCCTTTGTCTCTTTCTAAAATGTGATTCGAAATATTATAATGCAATTATTTTCACGACCTCCGTGGCGTAGTGGTCACCATGCTAGTCCGCCACCCAGAGGTCCCGGGTTCGATCCCCGGTCAGGGCAAGTTGGGTCTTGGGTGTTTACTTATATATGTATTTGTTATAAACTATAGTATCGTTGAGTTAGTATCCCATAACACAAGTGTCGAACTTACTTTGGGGCTAGCTCAATCAGTGTGATTTGTCCGTATATATTTATATATTTATATTTACTTATTTCGGCCATGCTCGTATAAACACCGCTTTGGGAGAAAGAGACGCATGCTATGCAAATCGATGTATACGTCTCTTCTTATTGTCTTTTTCTACAATTATTTATTCGGAAAAGAATTTATCATTTATTAATAAATAAAGGTAATATACATAGGATGTAAATAAATATTTTAACAATTAATTAAATCTAAACTAAAACCTAAAGAAAAAGAAAATAAAAAAAACTAAATATGACATACTTCCTCAAATGCATCTGATTGAGGCAAAGTACCCAAAACACTCGCAGCGTCGCCTCGCTGAATAGCAAGGCTAATTCTTTGGGCAAAGAAGCTACCAGCTCTGAAGTCTCCTGTTGCCTCAACCAGAAGCATATCCAAATATTTTCTCTTTTTAGATGTTCGGTATATAAATAGTAGTAAAAATAAAAAGATAATATGTCTTTGTAGTTTGGCTTATATCCTAGAGGCTGGCACATTATGATGATTTTGTCTAATATATTATTAACTATATCATAGTCTTATCAGCATCAAAAAGCCTAGCGTTGTACAAAGGCATCACCAAGAATTTCCATTACATAATCGTTATATTACAAAAAGACTTTTTATACAAATAAAAAATAAAATTTTGCAAACAGTTTTGTTAGCGAACGTAGTTTGAATTAATTATTGCCAATGATTAATTTTAATCAATAAATTACACAGAGAGCCATATTTTATGCTCGATAAATATAGATTTATTGGTCTTTTATTTTCATTTGCTGATCTATAATGGTGATTAATGACAATAATGACACGCAATTAAATGAAAATCATTATAAGTTATTTAAAAGATAAGTTTATTTTTTATAGGTAGGTGACAATTTCTAACTTACGCATACTTTTATGTCTAAATTTAAATAGGTAGGTAGTACCCACTTATTTAAACTACCTTCTAGGTACATTCACTTTATATATGTAACATGTAACGCATATGTACTATGCTACTTCGTGAGTGATTGATAAAAACAAATTTTTGTTTTTAAGTTCACTTTATTTTTATATAAGAGTTTTTAATAATTTAGTATTCAACTTAATTAACAATGATAAGTAAATTCACCTTTCAAATCCTAGTTATCTGCAAATGAATACTAGATATCAAATAAAAATGTCACAAAATTAAATGATTGCAACACATAAAACTCATATGAAGGCCAAAAATAGTCCTAAAACTGCTATACACGATGTCCAAAATAGAAACGGAAAAATAGTTCTAAAAATATTTCCTAATAGTTCCTAGAAATATTTCTCTTGTTACTTCCAATTCCTAGTAGCGGTTTTAAACTGGAAATATATTTTTAAACAAGAAATAACTTCCAGATATTTTAAGTGCAACGCAAGCAGAATTCGGCAAAAAGACCGCATCGAATTAAAGCCATAAAGTAACCGTTGTTTTTCTACTTTTAGATTTATGGCAACACTTACTGTGTTGCCCGTTACTCGTACACTTAAAAATTTTGCTTCTTTGGTGTGTGGTCTGAGTGTTGACTGGGAAATGAGTAGAAGTCGTCAAATCTTTTAGGCACTAAAATCTATAATAGAGAAGATGTACAATGAGCAGATTTTAATAAATGTCTCTGATTTTGTAAGCATTCACGTAAAAAAAGGCCCTTAAGCACAATTATATTTTTTTATCGATTCATTAACTTTTGTTGTTAGTTGATTGAAAAAGACAATTTTAGAAGTAATAAAAAGTTTAGAAAATAATATAACGTAGGATTTTCTTTAAAAAATATAGCTACTTTTGTTATGAGGCCAATCCTGTAAACGCAATATTTGACATAGCACCCCAACAAATGTTTTTTTCATCACGCCTCACAGTATTTCAAAGACCCTTCGGACCGGACATTTTTAACTGACCCCATAGGTTGACGTAGTTTGTTATACTGAGCAATTGTCTAGAAGTAACCCCTATTCAAATATGGATAGTTTTCGAGAAACAAAATTCTTAAAGTTCGCTGTTCTGGAGAGACCGAAAAATGAAAAATATTATTTATTTATACTTTGTTTTTTTTTTTACAACTATTTATTTCCAGTATGATGTGCCATTCAATTGCGAGCTCTTCAGGCTTTTTATAAAATAAAAATTGTTAATTGGTCTAATCAAGACCAAATTTTAAATGATGTCTCCGTTTCCTTTCTATAGATTTATTTCAAATGGGGGCAGCACTGGACCCCGGAAAAATTTATGTTTCGATGCATCATTATTCATTACCAAACAAAGTTATGGATCGAGTACGACAAATGACACCAAATTAAGTATATACCTACCTTGAAGTTAATCATATCCTGTAAAGTTCTTTAATTTAATTTTTATTTAGCTATTAAAATGAAAAAGGAACTACTTACTTTGTAATTTATCAAACACATCTAAATCAAATCTGAGCATTCTTTGGAAATGCTAGAATTTATTCTTTCGCTTCCACATATCTCTCAAGCATGGCTTTTAGACATTCTGCGATAAGAATAAATAAGATTAATATTTATGACCAGTTTTAAGCCACTCGTCGTTTGTAAAACATGACCTATAAAAATAATAGTGATGTCATCCGTTTTATGAGTTAATGTTATTAAATGAAACATAAAATATTTATTGCCAAATTAAGACGGTGTCATTGGACTAGTTCTTAAATATATTTTATGGGTATAATCTATAAGATACGGACACAAAAGATGGGACTTACCTAATAAAGTTTTAAATGATAATGTATTGTAAGTTATTTTTTGACTGACGTGATAAATATATTTTTCGGTCTTCCCTCGCTAAATGTAGGGAAGTACTTATGTCAGATGACGCGTGGACAGCTTAAAAATTCCCTTCCTGACCATTAATTTGAATAATTTGTAATATAGTTGAATTCCAAAAGTGCTGAATAGAATTTTGATTCCACGAATGTTGAGACCAAACGGTGACTATATTGGTGTACAACCAGTGTAGAAACTACGCATCAATTCTTAAAATTGATTATCATCATCATCATCATTTTAGCCGCATAATGTCCACTGCTGGACATAGGCCTCTCCCAAGGATTTCCAAAATGACTGATTAAGAGCGGCCTGCATACAGCGCTTTCCAGCGACCTTGTTCAGGTCGTCTGACCACCAAAATTGATTATGATTATGAACAATACCGATTGTTAAACTTTTTACAGTCTTCGATCATTGCGTAAGTTGGGCATGCGATTAATAAAGAATCAAAGGCGAAAAGTGTACCTCGGGCTCCGAAGCAACACAGCTAAGAATGCAACCGGGATTGTGCTAAGCGATGAAGAAGGAGGGATACGGGGGGTGTAACCTGCTGTACACAAAATTAATTTCGCCAGCACTCACCCCCCACCCTAAGCAAGCCTTGCATTTCTACATACATTTTACTTTTGTTACACGTCCTCCAAAGCGTCTGTAAAAGCTGCAAAAAGCTTAGGTGTTTAATTAATTTAAAAGCTTGAAGGAAAAACTTCGTTTGTACAATGCGATTGTCCTTTTTGTTTCGGATCTTAAATTACCTCCTTCTTTTTAATCTTGAATTCTTTCGATTTAACTAAGATAGCGTGTTCTTACTTTTTTTGGAAAAAGTTTTTGATTGTGCGTTGTACTTAGCAACGATTTAACTTTTTGATCGGATATAAGGGACTAATTACACTGACTGAGCTAGCCCCAAAGTAGACTTAAACTTGGAAATTTCACAGAGTAATCGTACTTTCGAAAAACATAGAATATACATATACATTGTGTTGTTTTTTTTTCGTGTGTGTAAGTGCCCAACACTGGTATCAGATTTTTCAGGCTGCCTTAAGGCATCTGACATAGGTTAACGAAATACAATGATGACAGCCGGGACCAACGGCTTATACGTGCCATAGAATATACTTATATTGGTGAAGTTTTACCCACTAGCCAAATTTTTAGAGCGGGTTCAAAGCTATTAAAGACGATAAAAATTTTCGCCCTTCGTTTTGTCGAGCGCTGATTTGTATGGGAAGCCGAATATATTTTTTTTTTATTTATTAATATTAATAGAACTTGCTCCAAACAATTTAGTGGTGGCTAAAGATAACCTGTAGTAAAGGGACAAATTATTCTTACTTTTTTTGGAAAAAGTTTTTGATTGTGCATTGTACTTAGCAACGATTTAACTTTTTGATCGGATATAAGGGACAAATAACACTGATTGAGCTAACTCCAAAGTAAGCTAAACTTATTGAAACTGCACTGAGAAATCCTACTTTGGTTTCAGAGAAACGAAAACATAGAACGTATCTGTATTCATTTACTGATGCAATGTCTTTTCGTATGCAAAAAAAAAATACTAGGTTCATTTTAATTTAATTAAGTTGTTAATACTAAACTGCCACTTAAATTATTTGTACTGAATTGTAAGACATATTACTTAAAAAGGTGGTTGAATTAATTATATAAAAAAATCACCACAAAAAAAGAAACACAGCGTAATAATAACACAAGCTCAATTATTACCGCTTAAAATATATGCCTTAAAGCGACATCCATTACATTCGAATAATTTATATGACTTTATCTCACATATTAACATAATATGTGAAGAAAAACTGTATAATATATGTTTCGTATCGTAAAAGCGCGGGTACATTAGCATTCGGCCAAATTCTTTATTAGGAGATATGAAGGCCAACTAATTGTATTTTGGTTATTAAGTGGAAGAATATTTAGGAGAGTATTTTGTATTAGTCCAAAACTGGATTTGAACCTCTTCAAAAAAATTGAGGATTTGCCCATAATCACCACGCTGGGTAGATAGGTTGACGATCGCAGTAGATGGTACTTGAACATAAAACTGTTAAGTACCTATTTACTTCCTTTAGGGATAAGATTGGGACTCGTCTGTCAGCACGGAACAGCACTTTTCTATGTTGCTATCCTTTTCTGTTCCTCAGAACTTACATTAACTAAAACGCGAAAGGGCGACGGGACGCCATGGAACCAGCCATGTTGATGCGTTTTGTCGCTCCCTCTCGCTCTAGCAAATGACGGTTCTGAGCGACAGAAAATAATACTAGGATGCGAAAGTTCTGTTCCAAGCTAACAGATGAGTCTCAACCCTTAGTGGTCTTTAATGACACTCGTAAAAGAAAAAAGGATAAGTGAGAAATAAATGGAAAATAACTCACTTACTATATATATTTTATTATATAGCTAACGAATTATGTTTTGCTTGTTAAGGGCTAACGTGATTATGTTATTAGATCGTGACGTGGTATACTTTATTTCTCATTTGAACTTTATCCGTTCTCTTTGTTGTAGGTATTTGATTGTTGTTTATTTCCAAATAAATTGTTCGCTTGTTAAACGAAAGCCAAGTTTTCGTTTCGAGAAAAAAGACGAAATTGTTCAAGTCTCCTAACTCGATGCAAGTTAACCGATCCAAAATAATCAATGAAAAGTATTTTTTTTTACAAATTCATAAAGATTTTTAGATGTGGTCCTTATATAGTTTCAGTACATTTTCTAGCCAGTAGTTGTAGTATCCCACATGGGATACAAGGCGTACGCCTTATTCTTCCATATATCCCTGCCTTTTGCAGTCTTCTACAATTTGTGAAAAAATCTTTCAAATGGTCATATTATTAAAAACGTTATAAAAATGTGTAGTACGAGTAAAATCTATTTCATAAAGAGCACGCTTCTACTTAAGTCTCTTTGCAATATATTCGGGTTTCGTCGACACTGACTAATACGCTCTCAGATTGATAAGCGATTAATAAAATTAAGCAAAATGCTTATCGGCAGACTTGTTTATACGAGGAGGTTATCTCCTTTTAGGAGGGTAATGGGGTTCTCTGAAGACATTTTGAATTCTTTGGTCTTAATATGTTATTTCGTTATTGTACAAACTTGTCGTCTTTGTGGGATCAACGGTTGCGGGCCTTAAATGTCTATAGTAGTTAATAAAATAGTTTTGTATATACTTATGTGTAGATTTATTTTCTAATTTAACAATTAAAATCCCATATTAGGGCTTATGGGGAAATAGATCAGTGTAACTTGTCAGCAATGGTACTGTGTAATGTTACAGGTGGTCTGGAGGGTACAAATGGAATACAGCGGTACCATTTGTATAATCAATGGTACTAGTGGGATAAATCAGTGTCATTTACCAACCTATGGTACAGGTTGTACCATCATATTCCTACCAAACGTACAGGTGGTCCGGCGGGCTTTTATTTGGTAGGTATAGATTTTGTTTGGTACAACTAGGTATAAAAAGGTAACCAACATAAAAACATTGCATTCTCTGTTGAATTTTTTTTTATGTTTCTTGTACCTAATCTACAGAATTACGTCTTTATTGTCTCTGGGCACCCGCAAAATATACACAATATGCAAAATCAATAAGACTCTCATGCATACTAAGCTTTTACTTTATCAAAACTTCTATGATAGTTATTCCAATCTTTTACAACGTATAAACACAAAGTAAATATTTTTAACCAGGGGCAATTTTGTCAATAGAGTTTACAAGTTTTCTTAAAAGATATATATACTATGCAGTACCATCAGATTATACTATGCAGTATCATAAGAATAGATCTTGAAATCACACATAGAAAGTATAAGACGCACTAAGAAGGTCGTTTAAATTCATAGGCTTTGTTCAGTAAACACGTATTGGACATCACCTGATTGCAGGCAACAAGACGCTTGAGACGGAAATTAGGTCATGTACGAAACAAGAATAAACCAAATAGGATTGACACACATATACTGAACAAGCTTATTAATTTAAAAAAGAAAACTGTCGAATAATTAATTTTTTTATCATTAAGAGATTTTTTCCTGTGTTTATACCTATAGATATTTATAAGACGAAGAAACCTAACACAAAGTAAGATGCACTTAGAAGGTTGTTTAAATTCAAAGGCGTTGTGCAGCAAACACGTACTCTTTGACATAGCCTGATTACAGGCAGGCATGTACGAAACAATAATAGACCAAATAGGATTGACTCAAATATACTAAACAACCTTATAAATAAAAAAAAAACTGTCGCATAATTCATTTTTTTATCATTAAGAGATTTTTTCTGTGTTTATACCTATAGATATATATAAGACGAAGAAACCTAACACAAAGTAAGATGCACTAAGAAGGTCGTTTAAATTCAAAGGCGTTGTGCAGCAAACACGTACTCTTGGACATAGCCTGATTGCAGGCAACAGGACGCTTGAAACGGAAATTAGGTCATGTACGAAACAAGAATAGGCCAAATGGGATACAAAGTTATTCAATTTAGGGTTTAGATAACTTGTACACTGTTCCTCTTAAAATATGTTCTCTGGGGAAGGTTGTTAAGAATCACGGATCCAGCATAGTTTTGTAGACAATAAATTTTTACAGATAATATGGTTAGTATATAGTTTGCAAAAACTGATCTTCGTTTTATTGTAATTACAATAAAATTTTTGCAAACTAACTTCACCGTATTTTTCTTACGCCAATATTTGTTTTTACAAGTTACGAAATTCTGTTTTTTTTTTATTGAAAAATTTCGCACTTTCTTAACTTTCCATAAAAAAATTTGGACTTTTAATAATCAAATGTAAAAATAAGCTATTTTTAATGATTTTACACATTATGTCATTCAGTTAACAATCAAAAATGCACAATTGATTACAATCTACATAATTTTGAGTAAGATTAACTAAGTAGGTATGTGTTGATCTTTTTCATATTTTTAATTAGCCAGATGTCGTGTCTCACAACACCCCTTCCCAAAGAGAAGGGGTGTTCTTTGTCTATCAATGGGACTCCACATGCTAATAAAAAAACCGCAAAATTGTTCCCCAATCGCTCTGAACCCTAAAATGACAAACGGAATACGCAATTTGTCGTCAAACCAATGCCTCCAGTGAGGCTATATTTCATTAGCTTCGACTTTAATAGCTTTTACGAAAAGGTCTAAAAATAAACCTTTTGTAGTCCGTGATACGTTTGCAATAAGCTCCATAATAAAGAATAGGCGTGTTTTTAGAAGTACATGCTCTAATTACAGTTTTGGTCACATCATGCTGTACGACTGAAAAATGTTTTTATACTGTAAAAGAATACTTAGAAGATAATTTGACTTAAATTTTTATATTATTTTACTTTATTTTTGATATTGAATTGTATAACGATAATTAAATACTAGATTTTATTTTGTATGACTAATTTTTTATTTTATTTTTTACCTGAAATTTGACCTAATTTAATTATGTTTTAATTATTATTGTACGTCCATCAAGGGCAGGTTCCAGTGGTACTTTGTATATTTATTTTAAGATCTCTTGTAACCTGTTTCCACAATAAAGATGATTTGATTTGATTTATTATTTTTTCATTGTATGTATTTATTTTCCTTTTCAATGTTGAATAAATTAAGTTAATCATTTATTCAAATAACATTCATTATTCTCAACGATTTTTTTTCCAGGCATACTAAAAAACCCCGACTTTCAAGCGATCTTTCCCAATAACTTTTGAATGGCTAAACCGATTTTCGTTAAACATAGCTAGGAACCACCGCAAAAAATTTGCTTTTACGTTAAAAATAACTGCGTTGAAATCACTCTATACGTTCGAGACTCAGACAGACAGACATTAGCGTCAAACAAAACGCCTTTTTTGGATCGGTGATTAAAAAAGAAGAAGTCAAATAACATTGTTTAACGTGTTATACAGAAGTAGGGAAAATATAACTAAAGGTGCTTAAAATACGTACGAGTAAATAAATAAATATATAGGTACAAATAACACTGATTGAGCTAGCCCCAAAGTAAGTTCGAGACTTGTGTTTTGCGATACTAACTCAACGATACTATATTTTATAACAAATACATAGATAAACATCCAAGACCCAGGACAGTTTGAAAAAGGCCATTTCCAACACACCCTAACCGGGGATCAAACCCGCCTCTGGGTGGCGGACTATCATGGTGACCACTACGCCACGGAGGTCGTCAAGTATATTTTTTACATTATTCGAACACGCATCTATTTGCGCCTGAAATTCATATTTGAAGAATTCAGAGCTATACTTATATTTACCCTAGAAATAAACTAACAACACATTAAAAGTGCTATATAAGTAAAATGGAGTATTTTCTCAACATACGAAACTTTGAAGGACTTTGTATGACACTTCAGCTTATCATATATCTACGGACATATTTCTCTTACTTGGCTTTGTTTTGTTTTATTTGAGATCGAAATGGAATAATATGGTTTCTTTTGTAACATTGTTCTATTATTTTTTTGTTTAAAAGGGTTAAGAATATGAACTTTAAAATGTTTATAGTCCATTTGTTTAGGTATTTAAAATAATGTAAACAATCTTGACATGTCTTTTTATTGAAATATATACGTAATAAATCAATACCTTTGCAAATTATAAATTATTTATTTTATAAAGTATAAATCACAGTTTTTTTGTAATTTCAAAAGTATTTATTTATAAAGTGTATATTTCAATAAAAAGACATGTTATGATTGTTAACATTCTTTTAAATACCTAAACAAATGAACTATAGGCACATTTTATACATCTTATTTAAAGCCTTTTTTGCTTAATGCCTTCAGAGAAAAGCTATTTATAAACACAGATTATATTTGCATGACAAGTCTTATTAATGCCTTAAAAATACACGGTATTAAAACAATGGCGCCGCATTCTATCTCTCTTTTTAACCGATTTCCAAATAAGAGGAGGTTATCAATTCATCCCAATCGTTTTTTTTTTTGTGTATTATCACCGATTATCCGAAGAAACGTGGACCGATTTGGATGGATTTTTTTTTTAGTTTGAAAGGGTAAAATTGTCAGATGTAACCATAGAAAATTAATCAAAATCAGTTGTGGAGTTTGGGGATGAAATCGGTTTTAAGTTTAAAAAAAATATCGTCAGCATATAGAGTACAAGAGAAAGGTTAATATGTTTTATAAGAACTTATGCAAAGCCGAGGTGGGCTTCTATTATTTTCTAAATGGAACCAAAATACATCTACCGTTTTTAAGTCTAATTCGGCAAGGTGACCATTCATTTCTGAGAAATTAAAATCTGCATTTTAAGCAAGCAATTAATATTAATAAAGATTAAGATTAAAACTTAATTACAAAATTTATGGAATAATGACTTATAGCGCAAAAAGTAACGCAAAAAATGCTGAATGAGGTATTTGTTTTAAGTGTGATTTGAATTAGTGTTGAGTTAACAAATTATCTTTTGAGGAATATTTTGTAAATACCTTCTTATGTACAAGTTAAAGATATACAATGTGGAAGGGACATACCCGTAAAAAATCGAACCGCAGGCTATACAAGATCACTTTAGTTCAATGAAATTAATATAACAAACAAAACGCAAAAAAAAATCAGCATTTCCATACAAAAGTGTGCAGCCGTCCGGGCCATTAGTATGGGAACGTCGAATTTTTTTTTGTTGTTCCTTGGTTGTTATTTTAATTTCATTATACTATAGTGTAGCTGTCTAGTATAGCTTGTGGTTCGATTTATTACGGGTATGTACCTTCTACATTGCTTATTATTTATAACGTAAAACTAAGATGCTGAAACCATTTTAAATATATACTCGGATTCGTCCACGATACAGAACCAATATCCACAAGATCATAAAATTTAAAGTTAAAATTATTTTTCATAGAAACTCCAGCTGATCGGTCAATTTTTATAAAGGGGCAAAATTATTTATCGTATATCGCTATATGTTTAAATATATTTTGTAAAACCTTGTATTTTTTAGACTTTGCACTGTATCGTATAACACCTTTTTGAACATTACTTGTTTTTTTTTTATAACCTGTGATAATAACGTTCTAACCCATATTTAAATGTGTACAATACCCGTATCCACATAAAAAGTAAATTGACAACACCGGACTTATCCCCTAATGGAATCTCTTCCAGTTGACCGGCGAATAGAAGATAGGACAATTACTTATTAGAAGGGGTCGACGTTAAATATCTTTGTATAAACAATTGTCTATTAAAAAACCAAAAGTTTATTTATAATTTGTGAGTAAATGAGAAAAGACACAAAAAAGTGTTACTTATTTCAAAGCCTATATAAACTTACTTAAACATTGAATTCATTCCGTGTGCTTACGAGATAACTACAAAATAACTCAATTTTCAAAATGAATAGCCATTTTCTAAACACGTGAGAAATATTTAAACTTTGTATAGAATTACAAAATTAAGAGACCATCGTGTAACGAATTACATACGTTATCGAGATCCAAGCTTTCGAACTCATGATATGATATGCATTAAAAAATAAAACCAGTTTGAACTGGTCCAATCCGCTTCCGGAAATAATCACAATTCACAACCTTCCTATTTTCAACCTTCGCGTTACTTTATTAAAGTTTCAAATCGTCTGGCGTGTATCAAACTGAAGATAGTATTTCTTTAAAATTGGTAAGGTTTAGAATTTGTGTATTCTGTCAAAGGATTCGGTTGAAGTAGATGATAAAATGATTCTTATTAAGAAACAAATAAAGTCCTATTTGAAATCATCGGAAATGCTTGACTGGTGTTGGAATTGTAATAGGGTTTAGAATAAAAGTTTAAGTGTTTTGATTCTTACGGTTTATGTTGTAGGGTTGAAAATAGACTGTTTATTGCGCAATGTATGGGTGGCAAGGTGTTAGTATAATTCGTTTCTGATGGGTTTTTAATACGCGTCCGTGTGAAACCCCGTTAGACTCCTGCGCACTAATAGACACATTACAACTATTTTACTCCCATATTTTAGTCTGCATGGTTGGTTGAAACTTCAGCTTTGTATAACAGTAAAATATATGTGAAATGTATTGTAATGGTTCAGGTCAGTAATGATGATATGGTGAGGTCGTGAACGGGTGTTGCCATTACCAAGAAGATCTAGTAAACTTGCTTTAAGGATTATTAATTTTCTTTTAAATATTATTTTGAACGTTTGCGCCAAATATCTTCTTTGCTAGTTTGAGAGAAAGGGAAGAACAAAAAATTTACTTGCTGTTTTTTTTTTCCGCGCAGATCAATTTACTCATTTTGGCCAATAACTTACAACTCGTACTTAATCATCTGCATTTACCTGAAAAAAGAATAATATTTTGTTAATAGAGATACTTTAACGGTTTTTTTTTTATAAGAATGCAATGTTTGGCCTACATCACATACAAAATAATTCAAATATGTATCACCTCACATGTATTTAAATTAAGTTTAAATTAAATTTTGATAAAATTATATTTAAATTAATAATAAATACAAAGACATTATTTAACATATTAAAAAAAAACACAAATTAATGTTATTTAAATTTTGATAAACTATTTATGAAGTTAATGTATCATATTCTTGATTCTCATCAATTTTAAATTTCCTCTTGCCTTCATATTGGAACTAACCTCAACGCTACTCAGAAAAAATACTTCATCAGCAAATATTCATGGGATGATAACATGACTTCCATTCACTTTTACCTTCGTCTGAATTTCGCCTAAAAATACCGTATCCCTCAAAATTAATAACAAAGCAATTAACTACATCCCGAAATACTGTACCGCGAACGCGTTTGAGGGTTTTGGCTCAGGTGCAAATTGTGGCGAATACAGAAATGACATTTGCCGTGTGGTTTCTACCATAAGATCATTTTAAGTCTCCCGTGGATGTCGTAGAAGACTTAGGAAATAAAAGCTAAACAAAGCTTATAAACATCAATGAGACCACTCCAACCCGTCTGGCTAACGTGGAGAGTGTAAACCAAATCCTCTGCCTGCTCTAGCCAAGTATACCTCAAATAGATCAGAGAGAGTCATGTTTCTGCAGTGGAGTTAAAAATACCTAATGATGATGATGAATTAATCAAAACCATTGCTTATGAGAATAACATAACTGCACATAAGAGATATTTGGCATGAAAGCTTACCTTAGTACCACCAAAATATTGGATCGACAAGTTTATTTGCTAGCCAAATTGAAAAACCCCCGACTTCGAACTAATTTCCACGAACCACCACAAGGGAACTTGCTTTCACTCACGTTAAAAATCTATCCATTCGAGAGCTACGAGGCTACAGACAGACACACACACACACACACACACAGACTGTGTTTACAGTTAGTGTAGTAAACTTGTAACACCCTTCTCTTTGTCGGGGGCTATAAAATGCCGTAAGAAATAAGAAGGTTCTTTACTTAGTACTTAATCAATGACTTTTTTAATTGACATATTTTGTATAAATCGCAAATTAAAAATATTTTGTTTACTGTGCTCTGATCCAATTTAAGATAAGTCCAATTTTAAAGGGTCAAAAATGAAATTTTGCTACACTGTATCAGCTATCTCTATGTCCTCTCAGTATTTTGTGGCTCAGGTACTCAGTGGCGCAAACAACGATGTTTACTTAGTAGATTGGGGATTATGGCTTGTTCGGGCTGTACGCGTGACGCGGAGTATAAAAATGTTTGGGTAGCCCACAGAATCCACAGGGTTAACGCGGTTTTAAATTTTCGAACTCTATTTTTAAATTAATATTGTAAAGTGTTAAACTGACACGAAGTTTGCAAAAATATTAATGTCGCCTTTGATTGTTTATGTACTTGCATTGAAGTTTAAAAACACAGTACTATTTGAAACAAATTGGTACGTTTTTACAAAGTAAATTTTTTTTTTTTAATTTATTTAAAGTTAAAATAAGGAACTGTTTGTCGATTTCAAAAAATAGCGCCCGCCCACTAACATTTTTATAATATGAGTTACGGGCGACGATACAACGAATTAAGGACCCGAGTATTTCCACAATATGATTAACTGTATAAGTATTATACTATTTTATTTTTTAATATATTCATGTCAACTTTAAAGAGACTAGGTACACTTTATATTGTCATTTAAATATTAGTATGCATGTCTTTAATTAAATTACAATATATTTCGAGGAAGCAAAACAATTTCGAACAATTTCGATAGAAGCGGTAAAATCGTCGGGTTACGTCGAACGCAGGTATAGTGGCGTGCAAACAATATTGTTTACTTACTAGATTGAGGATTATGGATTGTTTTGCCTCTACGTATCAAACTACGAAGTCTCCACCTGGTGTTACAAAGTAAGGTTCTTAGAGAATTTTCGTAGAGGTACTCAAAAATAAGTATTTTTGTAAATGTATAAATACTAAAAAATTTCAAAATGTGTCTGACGATCTACAAAAACTTTAAAAATCATCATGTATCAATCTCATGATCTCATGATGTCCCTGTGCAGTAACTAGGAGTCATCCGTATGATAATTATTTATACATATATATTATTTAAGGTATTTATGTATTATTATTATATTATCTAAAGCAATCGTATTGGTATAAATATAAGTTATAATCTAATTGTGTTGTTGTAGATATACTAAGTTTATACTATTTTATTAAGTTTACACATCACCCTAATTATATTCCACATGTCCAATGGTTAACTAGCAGAGAACGCCATATGGCGTTAAGTCCGCCATTTGTACACTTCTTTTTGTGCAATGAAGTTTAAATAAATAAATAAATAAAAATAAAAAGTATTCATGGTTAACTCTCATTTTAGATTTGTATATAAAAAAAAATCAATGTTTTTTGTGGTAAATACAACTTACATTGCCATCGTCATGAAAGATTTTTGTAATAATTTGCGATACTATAAAAAAGTGACGGACATACCTAATACCAAACATGTACTTTTCATTTACCTACTTTTAATTAATATATAATAACTTTTTGAAGAATTAACAAGGTGTCAATGTTGAATAAAAATTTAAGGTGCAGGTGGCAGCCCTGCGAGAGGTTTGCCCAACGGCCTAAGCAGATACGCTGTTAATTCTCACCTCGGAATCCTATGTGAGTGGTGGCAACGTCATTTTTAAATTGCTCTTCCCACGCCCTAGTTTGTCATTTACTGAGATGACATAAGTATAAAAAAAAGATTTTGTGTGAAAATCTTACTAATTGTTATATGTAAAAAGTTTGTATGTATGGATGGATATTTGTTACTATTTCACGCAAAAACGGCTATACGGATTGGAATGAAATTTGACATGTAGATAGCTTATTACCTGGATTAACACATAGGATACTTTTTATCACGGGAAAATGTGAGGTTTCAATGGGATTGTCAAAAATGTACCATACGGGCAACGCCGCGGGCTTCAGCTAGTTGGGAATAAATAAAATAAACACGTGAGTGGTAAAATCGAGAAATATGTTATTTTGTTTGTAATAACATTTTCCTAAGAAAACACAGTACGTAAACAATATAAAGAGTATATAAATTGGCAGCTGCGGATTTATCCCATAATAGAATCGCTTCCAGTCGACCAGCAATAAGAATATGTTTAGCTCTTCACCAGATTACGTGGCTACTGCAATAATTTCAATCGGAAAAATCGTATTTAGGGAAAGTTCTTTAAACGATGGACTAATGCACAAAAAAATATTATTAAGAACTTAATTGAAAATAATCGCTTAAAAATTGCCATACTATCAAGAGGGGCCCACACATCCCAAAGCAAGCCCTGGAGTGGACCCCCCACGCCCAGGTTAAGCAAAAAGTTGTTTTTGCACCGTTGCGGCGGAGGTGAAGACAATTGAGCTAACGTAGCTAGAGATTGGTTTACGTCCGGGTATATTGGGCGCATTGCATAAATCCCGAATAAATGTCCGTATATGCCGAATAAATCCATTGCCATGGCAAAACCATTATCAAAACTTATGTTTATGTTCATTCAAATAGTTCAAATTTTTTTATTCAAATTTGAGTATGCACAAAACATAATTAGATTACGAATAATAAATTGATAAAGAAAACAAGTACTTATTTGATATAATGTAATGACTTAATAAAATATAAAGTAGGCAAAATATTACTGTTTCGGCTGTCTAATCGAGTCGACGCAACGCGAGCGCATGAAAATTAGAATAAGAAGTTAGATTTATTGTGATTTAAACGTGACTGTGATTATTTTATGACCAAATAATTTTATTTAACTTATGATTAACAAATTCCGATTTCTAAGTTCCTTGTGTTATTTGGGCGTTAACTCTTTTTTGCCCAATACACCAGTTTATGCCCATTTATGCCCAATTTGTTTTTGCCCTCGACCCATCTCTAAACGTGGCTCGTAGTAAAGCGTGCATCCAAAAACCGATCTCGACGGCAAAGTACTTGAAGCCATCTGTCACACCTGGGGGCATTAGGACCTTAATTCAGTGCATACTATCACGACTTTATCCCTCACGAGGCAGACGGAACGTTATGGGTCTTGCTGCTTTAAGCAGAGTCCAGGACCGCAAGACCCATAGGTCAATTTAAGCGTGGGGGCGAGAAGGTAGAAAAAGTAATCAAAATAGTGATGGATTGCTAGGCGTTCGGATTTTCGCCCATTCCTTCGATTGGTTTCTACGACCTGCGTGGGAAGAGTTGCTTGCTTGTTTGCTTTTCATGTGTGTAAGTGGCCAACACTAGTGTCAGATTTTTCAAGCTGCCTAAAGGCATCTAACATAGCTTGATGACTACCATACAATGATGACAGCCGGGACCAATGGCTTATACGTGCCTTCCGAAGCACGGAGAAGATTGAGAAATTTTTATGCCACTTGTGGTCACCCATCCAAGTGCGGACCACGCTCGGATCGCTTTACTTGCGAAGAGTTATTCAGCTGGCACATTCTAAGTTTCTTTCTTTTTTCCAGCCGATCTTTTGAATATGCCGGAGGTCATCAAGGCGATATTTACGGCTTCAATATTCCTCTTTTATCCTTGGAAGCTGTCCGTCGGAACTTATTACGAGCTTTTAGCGTCAGTGCGTTGTTTAGATGTAATGGATTCGAACTGGCGACCCTCCCAATTTAATTACGTTGATGTAGGTCAGTATCTATTATTTTTAAGTCATTGACGAAGATATAAAGTTGTGGGAACGGTTTAAAAAAAAAAATTTGAAAGTCTATCTAACATTTTTAACTTAAAGTTCTATATAATATAACTTTGTGGATAAATATTGCATTCATGGTTAGCTATCTAAACTAGTAGGTACAATGCGACACAAATAAGTTGAACAAAAATGGCGAACTTAAAAGTATTTTTATACAAATTCAACCAAAATGGCTGTCGTCGGCGCATTATTTGTACCTGCGCCGATAACCGCCATTTCGATTCAATCTACGTGCCGGGAATTTGTACTAAATTTTTGTTCAACTTATTTGTGTCGCATTATAACTCTATATAATAGGTTGGGGAAAAAGTCTTTTCGCATTTTATATGAAAATTTAAAACATTTTTTAATACAGTTTATTTACATTTAAATAAAGTATGTAGGTACCATTTTGTTCGATAACTTTTTGCCATCTTATAGGTAGGGACATGATCCCATTGCTATAGAAATTTTGGGGCTTCTGATCAAAAAACTGCGTCAAGTAGTTTTGGCAGTCCTCTCGTGATGTTAACCTGACACTGCCTAAAGAATTCTGAAGAGACCGAAACAGGTGGAAATCTGAAGGTGCCAGGTTAGGACTATACGGCGGATGCATTAATACCTTCCAGCCAAACTCTCTTAATTTTTGCTTAGTGGTTAAAGATGTGTGAGGTCTAGCATTATCATGATGAAAAATCACACCCCTTCTGTTCAGAGATTCTGTCCAGATCAGTTGTTCGCAGTAGAGTTCTGAATCGATGGTCCTGCCTGGTGGTAACAGCTCATAATGAATAATGCCCTTCCAATCCCACCACACACACAGCATCACCTTGTTGCGAGTTAACCCGGGTTTCGCCACAGTCTGTGAAGCCTGACCGGCCTTTGACCATGACCTTTTTCGCACGTTCTTGTCGTACGTGATCCACTTTTCATCACCAATTATCAATTTTTTCAAAAATGGTTCGGTCTCATTACGTCATAATAAAGAATCACAAATGAGTACACGGTTCATTAGGTTTCTTTCAGAGAGCTCGTGAGGTACCCAAATATCGAGCTTTTTTGTGTACCCATTTTTTTTCAAATGCGCCAAAACTGTTTTATGGTCAATTCCCAGTTCTTCAGCTACGTCGTAACTACTGACATGCCGATCTTGCTCCACTTTTTCAAAAATAGCATCCATTTTATCCGTAACAGGGCGACCAGAGCGACGTGCATCTTTGACATCAAAATTTCCGAATTGAAAACGCCTTAACCAAATTTGTGCTACTCTCACAGACACTGCACTAGGTCCATAAACATAGCAATTTTTTTTCGCAGCTTGCATTGCATTTTTACCTTTTTATTAGTAAAATTTTAAAATTTATCTAATTTCTTCATTAGATTCACTAATCTTGACGGTAAGAAAAACAAATGAAATCACGCATTTTCCTTATTTGAATTATCTTCTTTAAAATTAAACTTTTAAATGATACCAAAACCAGCCGTTCATACATAGGTACTATATGCGAAAAGACTTTTTCCCCAACCTAATATTTTGTAAAATTTGTTACGAATTGTAAAAGATAATTAACTTGTGTGTCCTTAATAAATAAATATCTGATAATATTAGAGAAATTATATTATTACCACATTTACGAGTAAGCAATTTATTTTAAATGAGGGCGCCACTTCTGTAGGCTGTTCCCCTTAAGGAGATGAATTTTTCGGGGTCCAGGACTGCCCCCATTTGAAAGGAAACGGAGATATTATTTTAAATGCCTTGTCAAAATCAGACCTTAGCTAACTCGTCAAACTATATTTTTTTACAGTTTAAAGTGAGAACGTGAAGATTTTATTAGCCAAAAGTGGCCGTTTTTCGCTAATGTGCGTAGAAAAGTTTTAGGTTTTCACTTTAAACTACAAACAGTAGTACATAAAATACTAGGGATTGATTAAGACCAAATTTTAAAAGAAATCTTCGTTTCTAGACCCAAAAAAATTCAGGTAGCCCCTTAAGGGGACAAATAAATTTTTCGGGCTCTAGTGGCGCGCGATGGGTACCGTACCATTATCCAAAAAAAACACGTTTGTTGTATGGGAGTCCCACTTAAATATTTACTTTCTTCTGTTTTTACTTCCGGCAACAGAAATACATCATCTGTAAAAATTTCAACTGCCTAGCTAGCACGGTTCATGAGATACGGCCTGGTGACAGACAGACAGACGGACGGACAGCGGAGTCTTAGTTTTAGCGACCCGTTTTTATCCTTTGGGTATGGAACCCTAAATAAATAAATATATACGGACAAATCACACTGACTGAGCTAGCCCCAAAGTAAGTTCGAGACTTGTGTTATGGGATACTAACTCAACGATACAATATTTTATAATAAATACATATATAGATAAACATCTAAGACCCAGGACAATTTGAAAAAGGCCATTTTTCCAACATGCCCTGACCGGGGATCGAACCCAGGACCTCTAAGTGGCGGACTAGCATGGTGACCACTACGCCACGGAGGTCGTCAAATACCTGCACACTAGTTCATTAGTTTGTGTTGCCGCCAGATGGCAGTTTTTTTACTTTCTTCCCCGCATAGTATAAAGTCGTGACTCAGTAGATATGTTGTATTTTAAAAATTAAAGCTTCTGCATCACATCGTTTAGAGACAAGAACCCTTTCGCAATCGGGTGAAAAGGGCAAAACACAATTTGGGAAAACTGAACCACGCCCGGTGCAGATAAACCCAGGCCTATCGCGGAGGGGAGAGAGGGTAGGGGGGTGTTACCACTTTACCAAATTACACTGTCCCAACATCGCCTTTGTTGTATTCCACACTTTTGATAATAACTATCTGATCTTTGTAAATCAGGTTGGTTGGTTTTCGGGAATGGGGGAAATTCAGAAAATACTTGCGGTTGTTGACCGCAAATGTGTAATGCAATTTACAAAATAATGTATAATAATAGTAGGTAATACCGTAAGTATTGGAAATTGAAAGAAATAACCGGCCAAGTGCGTGTCGGGCTACGCCGAGTATAGAGTTCCGTAGTTGCGATTAAAATCGTCTAAAAACTATTTTTCTATTAAAGTATGATCTTCTCCTTTCCGTTTCCATTTTATAAATTGGTCGCCTATTACTTTTTAATTAGTAAGCCCTACTTGGCTCTGATATTTTTTCTTTCAACTTCGTTATATATACTACTGCTGTGAACTTTCACATGTCTATATATAACCGTTTAGTAGATAGAGGGGGGGACACTTGGCTCTAACCAAAATTTGCAATATAAAACCAAATATTTCAGAAACGGATCGCTTAGTCAAAAAATGGTGTTTACAATCTCACAATATTTTTTAAAGGCCCCTACGATACCCTACACGATGTGTTAGTCGAAAAATTGACTCCTTCTTTACTTGTATGGGAGCTACACTAAATAATTTGTTTTATATTTTATTTTACCACATTTTTGGTATGTTTATTATACATATCTCTACTAAATTACAGATTTCTAGTACTTACAATCTCTGTGTAAATCCGCGGACGCACAGACAGACAGACAGCCATGGCGAAACTATAAGGGTTCCTCGTTTTCTACGGAACCCTAAAAACACACTCATTTTATCATTAATTTTTAATATCAATTAAAGAAAGAAAATCAAATCCAGCAATAATAGTCGTATTGATCTAATAAAAAAATGTTTAGTAGAGTTAGTACGACATCTACAGAAAAGATGGACTGGTCCTTTTCTAGGCCAGAAATCACGCGGCCAGCCCCTCAAAATTTGACCTTATATTCTACTAGCAAATGTCAAGAAAAGAACAAAAGATTTGAAGAAAATAGTCACATACGGAATTCATAACGTGTAACAAAACTACTGAAACTACTGTACGGGTAGATTCAATCAAACCATGATAATAAACAACTTTCCCCAATGAACATACAAATATGCAATACTTTGACGACCTCCGTGGCGTAGTGGTCACCATGCTAGTCCGCCACCAAAAGGTCCCGGGTTCGATCCTCAGTCAGGGCAAGTTGGAAAATAGCCTTTTTCAAATTGACCTGGGTCTTGGATGTTTATCTATATATGTATTTGTCATAAAATATAGTATCGTTGAGTTAGTATCCCATAACACAAGTCTCGAACTTACTTTGGGGCTAGCTCAATCAGTGTTATTTGTCCCTATATATATATCTTCTTATCTAAATATGAAAAATAATTTTCGACCTTCCATACAAATCGTCCAATCAGCTAGACAGAGATTTTGTTTTATATTGCGATATGATTCTTAGGAAAGTTGTTTAGAACCATACATTGAACACACCCTTAACCTTTTGCACGCCAGCGCTTATTTACATAACTTTACCCCCGACGCCAAGCCTAGTAAAACTAGTACAATTTAGACAAGTTTAGATAAGATAAGATACAATTTATTTATTGCACCAACTAAGAATGACAATATTCAAAAGTACATTTAAAATCTAGTAGGTAGTAGCGGGCTTATCACTAAAGCGATTTCTTCCAGCCAACATTTGGGTAAAGAAAACTATACAAGATGTGGGGGAGATGGCGCAGTTAGAGTTTTACAGTGTAGAAGAATATAAGTACATACCAATAAATAAGAGGAGTACATACCATAACAAATAAATGAACAATAAAGTAATAGAAATACATAAACCATAAAATTTGAACGAACATTTAAAAAAAGTAAATGAAAGTAGCCAGTAAAAAGAAAAAAAAGGTAAAGAGATATTAGTTAGAGTTAGAGGAAAGTTGAGGAAAGGTGTAGCCGTCAATGTAGTCTCGAAAGGTTAAATTGTTTCAGTATATTTTGTTAGGCCCTGTATATCATCATAAAACATCTCAATCGGACGCTAAAATTGCAAAGCAAAAACAAAGGACGTCCGTCCACAAGTCCACAACCAGAGGGACCGCGATCAACCCATAACTTTCCTCAAAACAGGGATAGCTTGGCAACATTTCTGAACGGATGACAAAGATTAGGCCGAATTTTTTGGACTATTTAATGCCTAAATTTGAAAGAGAAATGAGAGGAAGCATTTCGTTTTTGATTTTGACAGTTTAAAAGAAAAGTACAAAATATGAATTTTGTGAAAAATACTCATCCCAAATCAGTTAAGTTTATCAGGGTTATACAGGGTGACTTTTGACCAACCAGACTAATCAACACAAAACAAAGCAACTTCAGTCATGACACTGAA
This sequence comes from Acrobasis suavella, assembly GCA_943193695.1. Lineage (NCBI taxonomy): Eukaryota > Metazoa > Arthropoda > Insecta > Lepidoptera > Pyralidae > Acrobasis > Acrobasis suavella. The sequence goes on along the minus strand of OW971952.1, from coordinate 7,991,771 downwards.
CGACTTTCTATAAATAAGAAGTTATTAAAATTAATAAAAAAAACTTCGTCCAATTCAAAATTCGTTTGGCCGAGCGTTGATTTGTACAGGAAGTAGATTTTTATGTCGTTTTTCTCAATTGTTTTTATGGACAGTAGCTCAGTGTCATAGACAAAACTTACTGCAAAAATTTGGCTGATGGTCCTAAAAATATCCTGCATTGTATAGTGTAATTCTACTGATAGGAGCACGGTTTTCTGACAGTTTCATAAAAAGTCTGCATTCCTCAAATTAGTAGCATTACGCACTATATAATTAAGTGATTAGGGCACATTTTTTATAATTATGTGGGTTTTTATATCTTCGTACAATATAAGCATTGATATATACAGATAGGACAGGATATGACCTACTCAATCAACATTATATTATACATATTATCGAAAATACAATGAACAGAAACCGATGTCATGCGAATTACATATTAAATACAACAAAAGGTACGGCCTCTCCAATTCGTTTATATTTATTTATTCATTTTATTTCCGTTCTTTTTAGTTTTATGTATGTCTATTAGTTAGTATTAATTTAGTTTTTAATTGAATTTATTATTTTAAATGTTCATAATAAATTATGTTTAGTATCAACAAAACTGCTTGTAAAGCATACATAATTACGTTTATTTTCCAGGCCAAGTTAAAAGTCCCCGTTTTTGAAGCGTTCATCCCTAATAACTCTTGAATGGTTGAACCGATTTCGATTAAATATAGCTTAGAAAAGCCGCACTGAAATCGGCCCATTCGTTTAGGAGCTACGCAACCACACGCATGTACTTATAATAACCCTCTTTTTGCATCGGGAGGACAACAATTTAATTTAACAATTTTCATAATAGGACACATAACCGTGGAATAAGTCCGTCTTTGTATTTTTGCTCTTTCGTATGATGTCTTTGGAAATGTATTTGTTTTGGTACAATAACATCGTAACAATAACTAAGAAACAAACAAAACATCAAACGACATCAAAATCATATGCCAAATAATGCACTACCCTGACTTAAAAAAAACCGCGACTGAAAATTATTTACAACGTACGGTTTCATGACAGTGTCAGTGCACTCCTCTAACACTCCATACTCTTTGACACTCAAGCACGCGCAGGACGATAGAGGGGCAACACGGGGGAGAGGGAGACGTAAGCGATTTGTAAGAGCCGATGAAAGCTCTCTACTCTCTAGATATTGAACGGCAGGGTTGTCACTCTTAATGGAAATACATTTTTACTTAGCGTCGAGTGCTATATTTTAGAGTGGCTCGATCATGTGTAGGTTGTAAGGTACTTGGCTTTTATCAATGATATGTTTGATAGACATTGTTTTTGTTTCTTAATCGACTTAAAAAAAGGAGAAGGTTATTCAATTCGACCTGTATGTTTTTTTTTATATGTATGTTACGCGATATCTTCTGTCAACCGATTTTGATGATTCTTTTTTATTTAAAGCCCTTAGTACCAAGTTGGTGCCATATTATTTTGGTGAAGATATGATGTAGAACTTTGAAGATATGGAAGAAGAAACTTGAGAAAGAAAATGAAGTCTGTTGCTTTTTTTTTTTAATTTTATTTTTCTCTTCCACCACTGGTTTGTTTGCTCCAGCTGAAAAGGTTCAAAGGTATAGATGGATATTAATAAATAATATTAAAAATAAGCATGAAATGAGAAACCTGAAAAAGTTTGATATTTTGTTTCGCATCGTTCGAAACGTCCGTATTAACAGAGAAACAGTCCTAATTTTTATTCTAATTAAGCCTTCTCCGAGAAATCCTGAGGGTTAAAACATTTTTATTCTAAGCAAGCCTTCTCCGAAAAATTTTAATACCTACAGCGGCTTTTTTTGATCTTGATTTCCTCAAATCACCAGAGAGAAGAAAATTGATTTTATTCCTGCAGATTTAAAGACTGTTAAGTCTCTTAGTGACAAAACTTACTTACAGAATTTGTCTTCTAAAGAATATGAAACTTTTTAGCACCCCATTTGTTAATGGATCGTAGGGACCAGTAGTTAGTTGATTGATTGTATTCCTGTAGACTATTTTAACAAAAGAATACAGTTTATAATCTATTGCAGGTCTTGTTACATGTAAACATGTTTTGGATAATGATATTAACGTCAGTCCGCGTTTTGTAATGAAATATACCGAAATCCTAAATATGCTCTTCTAAATCTGTAACAAATCAAACTAAATCCTAAATTTTTAACTCTTGTGTTTGTTCATGGTACACTCATTGATTTTATTCCTAATTATTTAGAAAACTTAAAAATACATGGTAATGTCTATAAAATAATGCTTAAAGTTGACACTAAGGTTACTCGCACTATATTTTAAAGGGTCTTTAGGCATTCAAGATGTCTATTGAATTACTCAAACTACGGCTATTATCTACTAAGGGTATTGTAATAAGAATCCAAGTTGCCACATTTAAGATTTGTATGAAATTTTAAACACATTCCTAAATATTTTATGGGCTTAGTATTTTTCGCATCAGTAGGTTTCAACCAGTATCTAGGTCATTGATTTTATTCCTTTTAATCATACTATACATTTGAAAAACATACCTAGTCTCGTTTGTAAGACAGTGCTTCAAATTAGCACTTAGAATATTATCTTAAGAGTCCCCTTACACTGAACAGAAACAGACTTTCCCATACAAACGTAGTCTACGTTTTATTTTGAAAGGACGTGTCGGATATGGGCCAAAGTCAAATTATGAACTTAAAAGAGAATATAGTGTATTATGTCGTATTTGACCACCGGTATGGAAAACTTCTAAACCCTTATATTTTCTTTCCAGTTCATAATTTTACAGTCAGAAACCAATTATAATCCTAGATAATTGCAATTTCTTTAAAATTACAAATTTTTTACGAAATCTGACATGTCGTTTCAAAATAAAAAGTAGACTACGTTTGTATGGAAAAGTCTAGGGTAAGGGGATTCTTAAAGCCATTTAAATACACTAGAATCCTAGTGCCACATTTAGGATTTCCCCGAAATTTTGAACTAATACCTAAACATTTCATCGGCTAAGTATTTTCGCTCCTATTTATCCATGGATCCGTGGGATCAGTAGGTAATTGATTCAATTCCTGTTGATTGTTTCGTTATCTTGTTTGATTCAGAGATTTTCGGATTTAGGCACGTTTGCTGACTCTCACGTACGCGGGTTTTGGTGAGCAAATATTTTTTGGGACGAAAATTTGATTAGTAATTGTGTTTTGAGACTTAGAAATTGATTTTTATAGAGTTAGGTGTTTTGAAAATGTATTTAATGTTTGTTTAACGTTAACTTTTATAAACAATAATTAACTTTTTGTTTGCAACAATAAAAGAACGAATCACTTAAAATACATCGAAAAATGTTATATATTAAAGTAAATCACAATAATATGAGTAAAATAAAGCTCTACTGGAAATGTTTGCGCTGTCAAGTGAAATCACTTTTATTTTAATAGAAAAGAGATATATATCCTTTCACTTGTTGATATAATCTAAATAATAGTTACGTAATTTGATGTTTATCTATTTATGTATTTGTCATAAAATATTATATCGTTGAGTTAGTATCCCATAACACAAGTCTCGAACTTACTTTGGGGCTAGCTCAATCAGTGTGATTTGTCCCTATATATTTATTTATTTATTATCATTTATAATTTACTTGGGAAATTGTCCTCTTTCATGTTTGATTAAATTGAATTAATCAAAATAATCATAACTTTTATTATCAACACATTTAATCAATCAGTGCAAAATTAAAATAGTTTTTTTTTTTTATTGTGCTGATAAAAGCATAAAGTTTAAAACCCTTTATTTTATCGCAAATATGTGATATTCTTTAAATATTTTAAAATCTTCAATAAAAAAACAATGCCCTTCAAAACCTTAAAAATAATATAGTTAATACCGAATATGTATCTCTCCTTCAGCAAAAAACCAAGTGGTCTGCAACTTCGGGAGACATCACACTGGGGAGCCTTGTCCTGGTCAAGGATAAGGCACTTCCTCCTCTCTGCTGGCTTTTAGGTCGCGTGGTGCAGGTGTATCCGGGTTTCGATGGCGTCGTGAGGGTCGCTGAGCTGAAGACCAAGAGCCGTGCTGTTGGAAATCAGATGGCGAATTTTCTGCGCCCACATCAGCTCGGTTTCGGCTCCCCACTTGGCTGCGAGGCGGCAGTACATTCCACACGCGCCTTCGCTTTAGATCCAAAACATGCCCATGCTGTCATCTTAAAAATTGATATTAAGAATGCTTTTAACAGTGTTGAGAGGGACGTACTGCTGGCCGAGGCGAGGGATAAAATTCCCTTACTATATCCTTTCCTTGTTCAGTGCTACTCCTCTCCAACGAACTTATATTTTAATGGTGAAAGGATAATGTCACAGGTGGGCGCGCAACAGGGAGATCCCCTGGGGCCCCTTTTGTTTAGCCTAGCCATCAACAAATTGATAGTCTCACTAGAAGCGCCCCTTAATGTATGGTACCTGGATGATGGAACTATTGGCGGCGCTCCGGAAATTGTTGCCAAGGATCTGGAGATTTTGATTCCGGGACTGCGAGAAATGGGCCTTGTCATCAATAGCTCCAAGTGTGAGTTGTATCCTTGTGAGGGAGCAGCCAGTGAGCACATTGAAAAATTCCGCGACTTACTGCCTGATTTAAAAGTTTTGGATCAGCAGTCGTTTTCCCTTCTAGGGACCCCAATTTTCAAAGAGGCGGTTCCGGCAGCTTTGCAAATTAAGAGGGAAATGCTTGCTCGGTCGCGTCAACATCTGAGTCAATTACCGGCACATGTTGCTCTGACATTATTACGTGGTTGCCTCTCAATCTCTAAGTTGATGTACGTCATGAGGACCTCCCCAACGTGGCTGTCTCCAACTGAGATTTCCCAGTTGGATGAAGGTACAAAAATAACGTTGGAGACTATCCTCAACGTGCACCTTGATGAGGATCAATGGTTGCAGGCATCGCTTCCTGTCCGTCACGGGGGATTGGGCCTGAGGCGTATGCAGGACGCTAATATTTCAGCGTTTCTGGCTTCCTCGTATGGGGTTCGCGGATTGGTTGCTAATATACTTCAAATACAAGGCGACAATCTGAACGTGCCCCACACTGAGGAAGCCTTAAGCGTTTGGTCCGCTTCGTGCTCTGCCGGTGATCTTCCAGAGGACAGAGGCGTACAGCGTCAATGGGACGACCCATTGTGTCGGACCAAATACGGACAGCTACTCGCGACTGCCGTGGGAGTTGACATCGCTCGGCTTAAGGCGGTATCGTCTCCGGAGTCGGGAGCTTGGCTGCATGCCCTTCCATCGCCTCATGTTGGAACTATTCTGGATGACGGATCTTTGAGGGTGGCTGTGGCTCTTAGGTTGGGATGTGATGTTTGCGAGCCGCACTCTTGTGTGTGTGGCGCGTGGGTAGACGCTAAGGGTCGCCACGGATTAAGCTGCAGTAAAGCAGCGGGTCATTTTCCTCGGCACTACATGCTAAACGAGGTGATCCGGCGAGCTTTGGTGTCTGTTGGCGTGCCGTGCACTCTTGAGCCCCCTGGTTTGTGCCGGTCAGATGGTAAGAGGCCAGACGGCCTAACCCTTATTCCATGGGAGAGAGGTCGGTGTTTAGTATGGGACGCAACGTGTGTCAGCACTTTCGCGACCTCTCATCTGTCGCGTACAACCGGTGCGGCTGGTGCTGCCGCGGAGTGGGCAGCTACGCAGAAACACACCAAATATGCCCCACTTAAGACATCATATGTTTTTATTCCCTTCGCGGTTGAAGTGAGCGGGGTATGGAGTGCAGAGGCCAAGGAGTTTGTGCGGGAGCTGGGAAGGCGGTTAAGGAATAACGGCAATGACCACCGCGCTGAGTCGTATCTGATGCAACGCATATCGCTTGCGATACAACGGGGAAATGCCGCAAGCGTCATGGGCACATTTGCATCAGGTAAGATTCGAGGCGGATTGTTTGACTGACGTACTCAACGTCAAAATTAATTGAAATGTATAAAAAAACTGAATTACTAGTATTTGATATAATACTAAAAAATAAAAATATTTAATAATTCGTAATTGAGAAATAGTTAAATAATTCAAAACAATTCTTTTGATTAAACGGACAGATAGTTGGCAGTGAACATTAAAATGTCTTTGACATAAAAGATAGTAACAATAAAGTTCATGATTTTCTTTATACTTTTAAGTACCAGCCCTGCTCCGACAAGAGGCAAGAAGAGTCTCGACTCGCCGACTACTGTGGTTGCAAAATTCTCTCCTCCAGAGGTCACTCACCCTTCATTAAGAGATAATTCTATTTGCGTGTCACATTAAAGGTATTTTTAGCTTTATAACAGGTTTTGTTTAAGGAGATTATTTTTAGAGTGCTATTTTTATTTGCCTTTTGCAAGAAAATAGACAGGTACTTATGTAAGAATAAATTTTCGGAAATAAAGTGCTAAGTTAAAATATTTTTCATAGCGTAACATGATACATTGCATAAGCAATATCTTAATAAAAAAAAGTGATTAAATATCGATTGTGTAATAAACCAAAAAAAAAATTGTTTCTTATTCATATACATTTATTGGGGAAAGTTGTTCAAAAAGATGCAACTGAATCATCTCTGAAGAAAAAAACTCAATTAAAAAGTACATTGTATGTTAAAATATATCTGTCAAACAAAATATTATACATATTCCAAAGTCCTACGCAAATATTCAAAGAGAAACCCCATATCAAAACAAAGTTGAATGGCATGAACAAGATATACGAGTTAATTTAAACTCTGCTACAGAAAATATAAAACATTTCGCCGTTTTAGAGTCACTATATCATACAAAATAATGCCAGCTGTCAACGGATTAGATAAAATAAATAATAACAACAAGAGACAGCTATTAATGGAATATGTTTTAAAATATTAACTTAATGTGGAATAATAAACAGTTATTTGAATGTTTGTTTTATAGTTAACTTAAAATTATAAATAATCTCAGTAAATGTGCTCTTACACGATTTTTTAACTAAATTTCAAACATTTAATGTTCTGTATTTACTTAGTTAAACATAGATTAATTTTAGAACATTTATTGTTCTAAATCCCTTACTATGTATGGGTCTCATATGTAAGAAGGCTCAAGGTCACTCAACGCGCTATGGAGAGGGCTATGCTCGGTGTTTCCCTACGTGATCGAATCAGACATGAGGAAATTCGTAGGAGAACAAAAGCCACTGACAAAGCCTTGCGGATTAGTTCGTTGAAATGGCAGTGGGCGGGACACATAGCGCGACGAACCAATGGCCGATGGGGCAAAAAGGTTCTCGAATGGCGATCAAGTACTGGCAAGCGAAGCGTAGGACACCCACCCACAAGGTGGTCTGACGACCTGACGAAGGTCGCTGGAAAGCGCTGGATGCAGGCCGCTCTAGATCGGTTATTTTGAAAATCCTTGGGAGAGGCCTATGTCCTGCATGCGGCTGAAATGATGATGATGATGATGATGATGAAATCAGATACGTTTTTCTAAACGTCAAAACATACATTTTCTATGGGATTTGTATGAAATATAAACTAATGACATCATAGTTTCATGGATTCAAACAGCGCTCGTAATATCAGTTTTTTTGCAATAATTAATCTTTAATCTAAATATATATAACTCAAAGGTGACTGACTGACTGACATAGTAATCTATCAACGCACAGCCCAAACCTCGGACGGATCGGGCTGAAATTTGGCATGCAGGTAGATGTTATGACGTAGGCATCCGCTAAGAAAGGATTTTGATCAATTCTACCCCCAAGGGGATAAAATAGGGGATGAAAGTTTGTATGAAACTTTGTCAATTTTAAACCGATCGGGCTGAGACTTTGCATGCATAAAGCTACTATGACGTAGGCATTCCCTAAGAGGGGATTTTGATAAATTAAACCCCTACGCGTGCGAAGCCGCGGGCAAAAGCTAGTCTAAAATAAAAATGGATGAGATCATGACAAGTGACATTATTTTGTGACGTTATATTTTTTTATCACTACAAAATAATTTATTTTTGACGCAGGAAAATACCCAATTATTTACGTAAAACTTATTGTTTTAAAATCATCTTCTCAAGCTCACGTAATTACCACAAAATAGCTATAAAGTTGTCATTTTACAACCGTATTAATTGCTTGCTTTAAGTCTACTCGTGCCAACGCTAAAACTATTAAGGCGTTTCATACTTCGAAATAGTTACGCTGGCTCGCCGCCAGGCGGCGCTGCGCGATGATAGATGGCAAAACCGTGCTTTTGACAAACAAACAAAAATAAATAAACTAACACAGTGTTTTGAAATGTGGATTTTGATTTGGTTTATACGCCTCGAAGATTTTATTAGACGGAGTGGACTTTATGAGACACTTAACTTCTGTTTTGATTTCCGTGGACATGACCGAGGCGTGAACTGCTATAAATTGAGATGAACTGGAATATACTGGGCTTGTATCAGTTTATTTCGGATATTTTAAGTTTAAGATAGGATTTAGAACAGCTGTTCGATTTTGTAAAGATAACTCTACGGAAACTTACCGCCGACAAACTGCTGTGCAGTTTGGCAGACTTTATATAATGAATATGTAAGTACAGTTTTTTATAAATTAATAATCGCAATAAAAAAACTTCGCTTTATGATTTGTTAATATCAAAATCTGTTCATAAAAATAAAAAAATGTTTTTCGTTTAAAATTTACAACCGTCATAGTTCTCCTGATATATACTGCTGACTGCTGTCAAATATTGTTTCATTGTTTAAATGAAACTAAACAATAGTACCGTACATAGTGAAAAGCTAAACCTTTTTTGTTTATGCCTCCAGTGTCACATTGTTGGGCGATAGGTTGCCAGCTTTTTTCATATGGACTGTTATATCGTCTGACAACCGTGTTCAGTTCAGTTCTGTGCTCACCCAGCCAGCGTTTCGCAGCAAGAGCGTAGGAACTAAGTCCACTTTGGAGTGCACGTGACTGCACTTACAGCTACGGGCCGATATGGGTACTATCACCTCCGTTTTATTAGCGCAGCCACGTCAGACCTCGTTGAATCAGTACCAGGCTCGAGAAACCAAGTGAGCACGTTTATAGGATTTTGTGGAGCGTGAATTGCTTTCTGGGGGATGGGAGAGACAGGGGAAGTTAGAGTCTACCTTATATCGTTTGACAACCGTGTTCGAACCTAACTTTTATCATTTAGAATTAATCATAAACTCCATAAAAATATAAAGCTTGGGTTTAGAACAGCATTTAAAACAACGAAAAGAGGAAGAGAAATAATACTTAAATACATTATTTTTATATATTAAACAAATAATTTTTAATTATACTTATTTTTTAAACTCATAACAAAAAAGACGGGAGTTATAAGTTCCTAATGTCGGTCAGTCTATCGGTCTGTCTGTCTGTCTGTGGCATCATAGCTCTCGAACGGTTAAAAAATATTGAGGGTAAACGCTTGAAAGTAGATGTATTTTAATTTACGTAGAATCAGCTTAACATCGGTTGGAATGTAGTTGCGCCACTCATCACCAGATGGCGCAATGAGGGTTTTTTTTTTAATTTGCCTGGCAATTAAACTTGTTGTTTTGCGTTGTTTGATTGGGCTTAAAAACCAAGACATATGCCAACAATAACAAGTTATTGTTAGTTATACTTGACGACCTCCGTGGCGTAGTGGTCACCATAGTCCGCCGCCCAGGGATCCCGAGTTCGATCCCCGGTCAGAGCAAGTTGGAAAATTGCCTTTTTCAAATTGTCCTGTGTCTTGGATGTTTATCTATACATGTATTTGTTATAAAATATAGTATCGTTAAGTTAGTACCCCATATACAAATCTGGAACTTACTTTGGGGCTAGTTCAATTACAGTTATTTGTCCCTATTTATTTATACATATTTAAAATCCATTTGTTTAGGTATTTAAAAGAATGTAAACAATCTTGACACGTCTTTTTATTGAAATATACACCTTTTAAATCAATTCCTTTGCAAATAACAAATTATTTATTTAATAAATTATAAATTACATATTTTCTTTGTAATTTGCAAAGGTTTTGATTTATAAAGTGTATATTTAAATTAAAAGACATGTCATGATTGTTTGCATTCTTTGAAATACCTAAACAAATGGACTATAGTAACTTATATCCTTTTTATCAACTATCACATGAAAAATTTCAAGTTTTACCCTACGTTCTATACAATTGGGGTCAGCCCTTGACCCCAAATTGAACACAAATTCCCTATTAAAAGGGACGCTCCATTCAAATTATAAAACTTTGCCAGTCTTCAGTCCAACTATGTACTTAGGTTAATGACGACGCAAGGGCAGCTCTAAATACTCTTAAGGGATATAACTTAGTTCCTCTATGTAGCGATGGAATTAAAAGGGCCAAATTGTTTTAAAGGTCGCAGGAAGTTTTAGTTGGATAAAAGTTTTTCAAGGTTTCCATAATACGAAATACGAATATATCTTACATTTCCCGCGTAGCAGGTAGCTTTTCAGGGTTCCGTACCCAAAGGGTAAAAACAGACTGATAGACGGACAGCGAATTTTATATTGAAAGCGAAGATTTATATTGGAAATAAAGTTGCGAAGTTAAAAAATTAAGTCCCCATTTTGTAACTTCGGAATTTTTCTCTATGAGCCGACACGCACTTGGCCAGTATTAATTCAAAAGAACGCTTTTACCGCCCCCCCCCCCCCCCCTTCGCCCGCAATATACAGTGATTAAATACAATTTGGTAGGTCGCAAGAGCTCTCCGCTCCCTCTCTCTCTTCCGGGAAGCCGGCGACTTCCGCCGTCCGACTTCCGGTAGGATGCCGCATTTTATTTTGTACTTTTCCAAGTGGTCCTTACCAGTACCCTTTTGTCCCAGAAATAAAGTTTTTCGGGAAAAATTCGGGACATAAATGTATAACGGGACAGGAAGCGAGGCGAGGGTTGGAAAGTGAAAATTTTGACAATAAAAGAGAAACAAGTCAAATACGAAAATAACTTTCTGGTAAGATTTATATTAGGTCGGCTGTTGTGTTATTTATTTGTAATTGTATAATAAAGAATACACATGTGATATTTCAAAAAAAATAGAGTTAGGTTTGTGATATAATAAAACAGTACGACTATCGCACATATCACACAGATGACTGGGTGTAAAATAAATTATTCGGTACAGTCCATAAAATAAAACGTCACAAAATAGTGTCATTTTTCACTGAGCATATCGATTTTCAACAAGATTTTAGATTTATTAATGCAGAAAAACTGATATTAAGAGCGCTATTTGACTTCAAAAAGCATGACGTCACGCTTTCGTATTTCATACAAAATCCCATACGAAATGTTTGTTTTGATTTTAAGAAAAAAGTGTCTGATTTGACTTGTTGTCATCTAGCGGAATGTGACATTTCGAAGCTTGCCCTTTTCTTGAGCCTCTCGATTTACTGCAAAAAAGCTTATTTTTTATTGTCATGAGACAATCAAAAATAAGCTTTTTAGCAGTGATAAATGATTATCATTTATAATAAAGTATTTGTCTTGTAATAATCGATGCGGAGGCATCACTATTCTGATCTTTTTTTTTTCACATATATTTAGAATGTAGGTATGTATATTAATTTCCTAACAGAAACAAAAGCTACTCTGCTACACCTATATACTCTTCAAATTTTTTATTAATCATGCAAGTTATCGAGAAAACCGTATTACTAAGTCTCTCACGATGTCAACAACTACTAAATTAGAAACCATTTATAAACTTGGATAAACACCGAACGGTTACACGAAAAACTAAACAAAACATATCGGCCAGTTGCCGCTTGTCACTCAACATACAAACAGACTCGGGCACTTACTAACAAACTTCTAAACTGAACATTCAAACTAATTTATAGCTTATTGACACTATTTAGAGCTTAAAATCCGTTGTTAAGCTGTGAAATTACGATACTATTGTTTTGAGAAGCTGCAACGAACTTTCAACTTAATTTCAAGAGGCATAAGATACAATTTAGGTTACGTTAAATAGTGATGTACCCCACATGGTTTAGTCGACAAAATGGTAGGAGTTTGTTTAAAAAAGCGTCGACGATGGATATTAAGTGGTGCTATCAACTCTGCTATGATGTGTCAACGTCGTTTAGATAGCCATTTTGGAATTTGAATGACTTGAAAGATGTGTCATGTACCTACTGTAGAAACAGATAAAGCACGGAGAAAAAAAAAAGGAATGATAGTACTCAAAGAAGGAAAGGAAGAACCCTATTACTGAGAGAGAGTCTGTCCGTTCGTCTGTGACCGCGTCACAGGGTTCATTTCCTTGAACCGTAATAGCTAGATAGTTGACATTTTCACCGGTTATGTATTTCTGTGGTCTCTATAACAACAAATACTAAAAATATTTGTTTAAAAAAATTGGTGGTCACGAAGGTATGGAACCCTTCATGAACGAGCCCGACTCACATTTGACCGGGTTTTAAGATATTTAAGAATAAATATAATATGTAAAATAGATAATAACAATGATGTATATTCGTTAGTCTTCTTAAAATTCACTTTTAAACCATACCGTTGCTTCTTAAGTGCCCTTTTAATTAGGTACCTGTAAAAAAATAAAAAATATATTAAAAAGTGTTTTTTATCATCATAGCGTAAGAAAAGTTAGTTCTAGCATCCTCTAAAACTGGTAAAGGTCAATTACATACATACATATTACCATGCCTGTTTCCTACAGGGACAGACAGAGACTATGGATAATATAATAAAAGGTCAAAATCTAGTAATTTTTGACAAGCCTTAACAGGGCTTGGTAGAAAATGTATGGTCATATTTCCATACAAACGTAATCCCCTGTCCTCGCCGGATAGTGCCAGTGGAGCAATGATTTTGACCAAAAAAATTTTTTGGATATATTAGCTATTAGCATGTCCTTATGTTTTTGTTTCTTCATTATTATATTATTAAAAGAGATACGATCCTTCATAAACCTGAAAAATTGGTAGGATTTTCCAATGTGTTCCAACATCTTGCAAACAAATTTGACGAGATTATATTATACAAATAAAACATAGGAACACAGCCATAGCTTTTCTTAATTTTATTTATAAAAAAGAAATTTAATTGGTTAATATTTAGAGGAGAAATCAGGGGACTACGAAACGTTGATCTCGTGTACTTTTTAAATGCATTTTCGGTTCGAGCTGCAACTGTCTCTATCGTACATCGCGACTGTTGGCTCGGGCACAGAGCGACAGCAATAGATTTTACAAGTACCTAAATATTTTTTAATTCTCTCGTTCTCAGTGTTTTCTTTTAAATTCTCTGTGTAACCCAAAGGTTTTTAGCGTTAAATTCGCTTACCTATTGTTTCTGTACAATAAAATAACTAAAAGCTCTTTGAAACATACTACAATCTGTGCCTATAACATAACAGTGTCACAAAATCACACGTATACTTTGGAGACACTTGGTATTCAGCTCACTACACCTTACTTTTCTGAGTAAACAAAAACGTTTCAATCCAAAGAGTTAAGCAACTGTGGGTCGTGCTGATGTGGGTCTAAATCCCTCTTTGATCGACTTCTTAAGAGGTACGAGTACTTGTGTGTCCATGACTTTATTTTGGCCATGGATTTAGTATTCAGTATAAACAAAGAGATCCACTATTGCAAAAACGGCCAGGGATTATGAATATAAATGAATAATCACTATATTTTCGCTTTTAGTTTAAAACAACAGGAATAGGCGTCTTTAACAAATTTTTAAATATTTTGGTTTCATAAACGTAGTACCAGGTAATTTAACTTTTTCTGAGATATATTTCCCATTGGTCCCTATTCTATAATAGCCTATTTTCTTACTTTATTCCTGCCCATAAATGTTTTCTTAGGTTGTCCCACAGGGTTCTCCTTTATTTCTTGCATCATTCGGTCACGTCAAAATCATTTATTCGTCATTGGACATTTTCGTCACTTCAAAATTTTAAATTTTCCTATGGATTTCATAATAATTCTGGATTCGCTTTGACCTTCATAAATTCCCCTTTTTTTAGAATCATTTTACGTCTCTGGATAATTATTCCTTTTTAAAACTGTCAAATCAAGAATGTCAAGTTTTCTGAAGATAAAGTTAATTAATTTCCAGTCCATTGAATCAACAAATGACATTTGTAATTAAGAATGCATTGTTTTCGACCTACGCCAGTCTCAAAGGCAAGACGAATCATTAAATTTCTATTCTTTCGAGGGCTCTTATCACAAACTTTCATTGTTCAAATTTTATTTTCGAGAATAGAGTATTGTTGTACCAAAATAATGATTCGTCTGAAATTCTGAACGATATCGCTGAAAATAATTTGATTGACACAGACCTTTACTAATTGACATGATGTAATTTGATGCTGTACTTATAGATCAAAAGGATGATAATTTGAAAACTCATTTTTCTTCTTTTTTACAGCCTATAATAAGCTCAAGGTTGTTCAACACGCTATAGAGAGGGCTTTGCTCGGTGTTTCTTTGCATGATCGAATCTGAAATGAGGAGATTCGTAGGAGAGCAAAAGTCACTGAATATAGCTCGTTGAAGTGGCAGTGGCTGGACACATAACGCGACAAACCGATGGCTGAGGGGCAACAGGGCTCTCGAATGACGATCACGTACCGGGCAAGCGAAGCAACACCTATATAAGGTAGTCAGAAATCAACGTCGTTGGATAGCGCTGGATTCAGGCTGCTCTATATCTGTTGACATGCTTCAGATTGTCACACATTCTCTCGTTCAGTTCCTGCAATTTGCGCGAGAAGAGAAGCAGCTGATTCATTCCTTTTAATATCTTTTCTCCCAAACCAGCATGTCGTGTGATTTTGGGTGAAGTCAGGATTTGAGCAGAGCCTTCGATAATATTGTGGAAAATCGCCACGCTATCGAAACGCGTCGTAAACCCGTGCTTGGCTCCTGACATAAAACCGACTGCCGTAAACGTTACCTATGCAGTAAAACCACGCTTGTAAAAGTAATATTATTATCGTAGTAAAATAATTATATATTTTTTAGCCTGTATTTAGTTTTGAAGGTCGCTTTTGTTTTGTTTCTTGTGATCATTTCAGAAATGAGGAAATTCGTAGAAGAACAAAAGTCACTGACATAGCCCAGAGGATTAGCTCGTTAAAGTGGCAGTGGGCGGGACACATAGCGCGAAGAACCGATGGCCGATGGGGCAAAAAGGTTCTCAAATGGCGACCGCGACTGGCAAGTGAAGCGTAGGACACCCACTCACAAGGAGGTCAGACAATCCGCAGATGCAGGCCGCTCTTGATCGGTCATTTTGGAAATCCTTGGGAGAGGCCTATGTCCAGCAGTGGACGTTATGCGGCTGAAATGATGATAATGATGATGATGATCATTTAGTTAGGTACCTACTTGGCCAAAAATCATATAGATAATGAATAAGAATAATGATAAAAATCGGTTTATTAAAATCTTGCAGGTGGACTTAGGGAGCCAAACGTAGCACTAATGCGCGACGCAACATGCATCTTTCATACAATTTCTACCCGCGCGACTTGCGCGTAGTACGCATAGTGTGAACAGTAAGAAGAAAATGAAAGACCATGTACAAAAACTTTAAGTGACAGTCAAATCCACAAGAAAGACGAAGAGTTTGATTTACTTACTTGGTTTGGATTTTATAACTCTATCAATATTAAGCAAATTGGTTTAATATTACAAAACCTACAAAAAAAGGATAGTTTCTTGGGTCAGAAACAAAATTCATAATATTTATGAAATAATACTTAAGTTCAAAAAAAAAATATTGATCGTGATTGTATCTCTGAAATAATATTTAAGTCCCAAAAAAATATTTCTTTTGCTGATCGTGATAACTTTTTACATTTTCCGTTACAGATATTTTTACTACAAATTATAAGTGTAGCTAAGAACGCCATTTAATTAGTAACAACAAATAAACTAAAGGGCCATTTAGACGGTGCAAGTGGCTTGCCTACTATTTTTTTGACGACCTTCGTGGCGTAGTGGTCAACATGCTAGTCCGCCACCCAGAGGTCCCGGGTTCGATCCCTGGTCAAGGCAAGTTGGAAAATGGCCTTTTTCAAATTGTCGTGGGTCTTGGGTGTTTATCTATATATGTATTTGCTATAAAATATAGTATCGTTGAGTTAGTATCCCATAACACAAGTCTCGAACTTACTTTGGGGCTAGCTCAATCAGTGTTATTTGTCCCTATATATTTATTTATTTATTTTTGAAGCAGTAAATTATTTTGTTTGGCTGTTTCCTTTTAAACTATTATATTATATCAAGCCATTTCTGTCCTAATGTTAGGCAAATGCTCCTTTCTCTCTTTTCCATGTCTGTCGGTCTAAAGCTTTTATCTTCCAATCGCTACAGTATTTGTTTATTTCGTTACATCTAGTCCTAGGATGCCCTGGTCCCCGTCTGCCGTTAGGTAGTTGGTAACTATTTTAGTTTTAAACTATGCATTGCCTTAATTTAATTGAATGCAACAGGCAAGAAACTTGCACCGTGTACGTGGGCCATAAGTCGTATATTTGATTAAATCTCAATTATGTATTACTATATCTGAACTCTCCCTTTGTAAATATTTTTATTGATTTTCCACAAAATCCGTGGGATTCCGGCTTAATCAAATAATTTAGGAGAAATCACTCCACAAAACTCCAAACGCCCTGCCCACATCACAGATGTAATTGACACATGTCAAAAACTTGAACCATTTTGCCTGAACTGTTCATATTTTATGAGTTATGAAAGAAAAACAACAAGTAAGGAAGTGGCAAAAAGATTTCGTGCCCGGAACATCCGTTTTTACCAGCTTTTATTTGACTTGCAAAGTTCGTTTGTATGTATGTATGGTAACTAAGTTCTGCGATTCAGAATTTGCAGATGAGCTGAAATTTTATATGATTACTTCACAAGACTGGCGCCATTACCCTCGATTGGAAAGAGAAACAGCTTATTTCCTACGTTGGTATGTTTTTTTTTACTCAGACCATAATAATATAGGTAAATTGGCCGAACAATAAATAATAAGACAGATTAGAATAATAGTAGAAGTAAAGATAGAGGGAAATAAGGAAGGGGAAGACCGAGGATGAAGTTTTTCCAACAAATTAAAGAAAAGTTAGGAGAAAGGTTCTACCAGGACATCAAAAGGATATAAGAGAGAAGAAAATATTGGGAGCATCTTGCCTTGATTCCACCAACAATAGCAAGTTCTGAATTTAAAAGAGAGAGAAGAAATAATGAGTTTGTACAAGATTTTACTGTGGGGCCAACTCAAATTTGATGGAATTGCGTCGTTTTATTACTAAGTTCCATCGACCATCCTCCATCTCCGTGATCAGACCCTTGACATCCTCTATCATAAATTGCTCGTCAAGACAAATGAATCGAGTCTTACTTAATGAAGTTATCTCGTTTTGCACTGAGTTCTGTCGAATATCTCCCGGCTCCATCATCAGAACAACTCATTGATTATATTACTTACCATAATATTGCATTGTCTTCCGATTTACACTAATATGCAAGATTTCAGCTCAATCGGTTAAAGATAACTGGTAGAAAATTGAGTTAAAAGATTTGACCTAAACAAACAAACATACATACAAGATTTGACGACCTCCGTGGCGTAGTGGTCACCATGCTAGTCCGCCACCCAGAGGTCCCGGGTTCGATGCCCGGTCAGGGCAAGTTGAAAAATGGTATTTTCAAATTGTCCTGGGTCTTGGATGTTTATCTATGTATGTATTTGTTATAAAATATAGTATCGTTGAGTTAGTATCCCATAACACAAGTCTCGAACTTACTTTGGGGCTAGCTCAATCAGTGTAATTTGTCTCTATATATTTATTTTTTATTTATTACATACATTCCAAGTTATATAAAAGCTTGTAACATCATCCACATGATCTGTTTTAACCTATTTAAATCTTACCTTCAAAACACAATACGACGTAACATTTCGTCGAATCGACAATAGCATCGAAAGTGCGAACGACTGGGCGTTCCATTCGAATAAATGACGATCTCGTAACGAAACTCAAAGTTCAAGTTGCAGAACGATTAGATTATCGACCCGCATCTATTGCTCAATGATGTATGTACGCAATGTGTCGTATGGCCTGATTTAGAGAAGGTAGCGGAAGGTCAAAGTCCAAAAAAAACGACGGAAGATTTTTCTGATCAAGACAATGTTACGCTTAAAATGTACCTACAAAAAAAAACAAAGGAAAGAGCTATATTATGGTCAAGTAGGTAGATAAATTAATCGTTCAAAAGTACAATAGGATAAGTTTAAATGTTGCGACCCATGAATCATATATGAACAAATCATAATTTACTATTGTTTTTTCATTTATGAATAGGAGAACGGGCGGAAACGAACTAGATTTGTTTGTTCAAACGACATGACTGTTGTTCCAGACCACACGTCAAAGGCCGGCCGGCGTTTGCCGCCCTATAACATAAGAAAAAACCTAAGTTATACGAAATTTAACTTTCTATGAATTGATATAAGATCATAAAATTTGTAAGAAAAGGTATTCGAACACGCAAACATCGCTGTTCGGTCAAATAACCTGTACTCTTTAAGTCTTACACCATGGCCTGCATCTACCTTAACGGTTGAACTGAACCTTGTCGGTTTTAACGATCTGCGCAAAATATGAAGCTGTTGTTATATTTAAATATTTACTTTCTCTTAGACCAGCATTCTCTTAGACAAGGCATCAAACGAATCGGCAAATCGCTCTACGATCAAA
This sequence comes from Acrobasis suavella, assembly GCA_943193695.1. Lineage (NCBI taxonomy): Eukaryota > Metazoa > Arthropoda > Insecta > Lepidoptera > Pyralidae > Acrobasis > Acrobasis suavella. The sequence continues at coordinate 7,972,903 of OW971952.1, read as the reverse complement.
CGACCTGTTCTCTTTATCCCTTACACCACGGCCTGCATCTAGTTCCCCGCTCGGGATCATTAATTTGACACCAAGTGCTACAATGGCTGAGGAACGCCCACAAAGCGTCTCCGGGTCAGAGGTCGACTCTTTAAATGTGGCTTGAGTAACCTCGCTTTTGTTAATGGAGGCGTAATGAGTGAGTGTGATAATTGCTATGGATTGCTTTGAGATTTGGTCGGGTATTTTTGGGATGTCTACTTCAGTTTTACAGGTTAAAGTGTTCCTAGGAATCGTTAATGCTTTGACATGTCTAAGCGTTTGATGATTTCGGCTTATGCTTTATGATGTAGGTTTACTGCAATAGTTCAGATTCTACAGAAATATTCTCGACTAGGTTTTATTTTTACATTTTGTTAGTAAGAAGTCATCAATATTTATTAGCTTCATCTCTTCTACTCAAGGGAGCTTTTTATTATAAGATTTTTTTAATTAAGATGTGTGAACTGTCATTATAAAATTATTCCTAGAAATTGATATAACTTTGACACTTCAAAGCATTTGAAAGTAATTTTGGGTTATGCTTCAAAAACAGGTTTACTGCCAGTAGTCCGGATCCTACAGAAATATACTAAACATCATGTACGTAAAGTACCATCATAAGATTTTTCACCAAGTATGAAGACAGTTCATAAACGTTTTCTACTTTATAATTTTTTTTTACAAAACTTGACAAAAGATGTAATGCTAATAAGAAAATATCAGAAGAATTGCATTAAAATGTTAAAGCATAATTTAACGTACATTTTAAAACCGCGAATTTATTATTCTCTTTCCACCGCTACTTTAGAAGCTAAGTTTAGAAGGTAATTCGACTATTACTTCTCATAAATTGCTGACCCCGTTTTTTCTACAATTTTTTATGCAAACCTCGTTAACTTTATAGTTCGAAACCTACCAATAAGTTATAAGTTTCCATTCGGTTTTCTTCAATACAAAAACTAAGATTTCGCCTATTAAACTTTCGTGGCAGATCTTTTGTCAATGTCACGTGACGTCATCCGTTTTTTATGTTGTTGCGGGCTAGTGGCGCAAAAAATCGTCAGGTTTTTGTAGGCTTTTAGTGAATAACACGTAAATTAGTATTAATGTGCTTCAGGCGAGTTGTTAAATTAATACTTGCGGTTTTTGCTGGCTGTTGAAGGCGGCTCTCGATTCGGAAACAAGTTTCTGTTCTTTTGTTTACGATTAAGTACCTGATTCGAGACTGTTAGAATCTTTAATGTAAGATTTTTCTTAGCATTTAGAAATAATTTTTTGTTTACTTCTATAAAGTTCTATGATAAGTACTTGTGTGTTAGAATTATTTTTGAGACTGTGAAGAATTTAATCATGTAGAATGCGTCTAAAGATTTGATCTCACTTGTCAACGTTAAGTGAGATCTAACCTTAAAACATCCATCAGTATTTTGGTTCCCTATTTCAATTCGCTACTTTCCAACAACTCAGATACTATTTTCTAAACGTCAAGGTAAACATTTTCTATTGGATTTGTATAAAATATAGACTTATGACGTCATAGTTTTTTGAGGTCGAATAGCGCTCTCTCTTATATAGTTTCTCTGCAATAATAAACCTAAACTCACATTGAAAATAGATATGATCATGACATGTGACTTTATTTGGTCACGCTTTGTTCTCTTAACAGGATCATATTTTAGACCCTAAAAGTACCAAACTATACAATCTGGCACCATTTTTTTTATAAAATTGGCATCATTTCGCTTCAAAACTCACTATAGTATGTCAAAATTGCTTTTTTTAGAATACAAACTAAATTTTAATAACAACAAATGAACATTGACATTTTAGATCTTTTGTATAAACAAAACTGTAACTTTAAATCTATTTGAATTAAAACCCAGTTTGTTTGAGAACTCGTGGGGGACTGACATTGACTAAAGTTTATATCAAGGGTCACCAAATGGAGCCATCTGAGCACAGCCCTCGGACATATCGTTAAAAAGGCACCTACATTATTCAAGACAAACATTAGCTACTATGTAACCCTCTCTTATGAAGGTCCCTGAGACTTTATATCTCTTGTTTAAGATGCAGGATATTGCTAGTTTCGTTGTTTGTGAGAGAAATATATTCGAACGAACGAGCGAAGTTCTCTGAGTCTACTTGAATAATCTGACATTTATATGTATGTTTGTTTGTTAGACGATAGATTGAGTATCTTTGATCGGAGTTTCATTAAATTTGGTTGACGTGTAGATATACCCAATAGAATTTTTAACTTTGAACATGAGCCAAATCAGTCAAGGGGTTATCAAGATATGGGGTTTGCGAGTTCCACAGTCCGTGACAATCTTAGTTATACAGGACTTTATATATATTAACTCAAACATTCTAATAAAGATCTATTATTATTAAGATTATTTTGTGGATTTTACTAATCTATACCTTTTGTTTCCAAAAAATGAAAAAAAGGAAACTTTTTTGTTATCATTAATTTATGTAAGAACATTGTTTTTCGATTCTATCTTTTATCGCTTTTCACTTTCTTCGCATTTAGTGTTTTCAACTTTATTCCCACTTCCCCATAAAGCTGGTCAAAATAACCACCTTATCAGACGGACAAAGTAATCCTGGATGATAAATTGATAATTAAATCCGCTAGATGACAACAAGTCAAATCAGACACTTTTATTCTAAACGTCAAAACATACATTTTGTATTGGATTTTGTATGAAATACGAAAGCGTGACGTCGTGCTTTTTTGGAGTAATATGGCGCTCTTAATATCAGTTTTTCTGCATTCATAAATCTAAAATCTTATTGAAAATCGATATGATCAATGAAAAGCGACGATAGTTTGTGACGTTTTATTTTATGAACTGTATCGAATAATTTATTTTTCACCCAGTCATCTATCTACTTTCTAGTTTAAATTAAGGAATTTGGTCAATCTTTTGGCATCGGTTTTTCAACTTGTTTAACTTAGTTATTTTTAGCTGGACTTTTTTTGTTAATTATTCGAGGAAAAATCAGAGTCCTTTTACTGAATATTTGTGCTAAAAGCATTTTCCCAAACAACCGATGGATGGGGTATAGTAAACTGTAGAAGATTCTCCAAAACGAAGGCTCTTTTATGTATGTTTACTTATTTAACTAATCAATCTAATACAGTAATCGCGTAATCAGACGGCCAAATAATCCCGGGTGTTAATGGAATTGTCTGGTAATGTCTCTAGCTCCGGTTTAGGAATTAGGTCAAGCTCCGACTTCAAGACATCGGATGTTCTTAGCATTTGCGACAATCCTCTTGTTATTTACGAGAATCTTTTTAATGTTTGAATTTAAACGAATGAAAAATCCATTCCGACTTGCCAGAAGTATTTTGGCAATTCAAACTTTTTAGTGTAATAAGAACAATAATTGAAGTGCCAGATTTGAAGGTTAAAGGATACATGAATTAAAGAAAGTAAAGAAAAGATGTCTGCAGGACGTTAGAGAGGATATTGAAATTAATGTGACAAGCAAGAACTAAGTATCTTCTCTTCTCAAACGATACTACATTTGTCCCCCCAGTGAGTCGCCACACTTATGCCAAATTAGGTTATATTTTGTACACCTGCCAGCACAAAGGACACTAGAGAAGGTGCTACATGATCAAAGGAAGAGGGAAATGTCCGTTCCGTCCCTACGCAGAGTGCGATGAGGTGAGTAAGAAGAAAAACAGAAATGCTAATGTGTCATTAAGAGAAATCAATAAGCAACAAAACCACAACCTCTCACTAATGGGAGGGGTTTCAAAGAAATCCAAAAAATCACTTACAGTTGCATAATTTCGTCATGGATGCACAAAATGCAGGGACAAAGGACGGCAGCTTGCAACGATGACATGCATGCCATTCAGCCATTCATCATACATTGTTGCACAGTTCAATTGAAGGAACGAAGGACCAATTGTCTGCAAGCTAGGGATATTAAGCATTGTACGCAAGTTGAGATATCTTATTTCGAAGACACCATTCGTGTTGAAGAATTACAGGTGGTAAACTAAATTTATTTGAGAAGTTTAAGATACTTATTATAAATTTTCAGAAGTAAAAACAGACTTTAACGCCAAAATACTCTACCGATTTTGGTAAAAAAAATATAGGATTACGTGACAAGTATGTCCCTTTCAAACAAAAAAGAATTTTCCGAGTTGGTTCTGGCGACTTCAAGTACGTACAAATCATATGTTCCCCATAAACATAAACAACGTGGAAGGGACATACCCGTAATAAATCGAACCACGGGCTATACTAAAATTAAAAAAACAACCAAATAAACAAAAAAAAATTCGACATTCCTATACAAATTGCCCGGAAAAGAATGCAGCCATTCTTTTGTAAGGAAATGCCGAATTTTTTTTTTGTATATTTACTATAATTTTAATTTCATTATACTTAAGTGAACTAGTATAGCCCGTGGTTCGATTTATTACGGGTATATCCTTTTCACGTTGTATACATTCGAAATGATAAACTCATTCTTCTTTGAAGTTGGTTGAAAATAATAATATTTTTGATAATTACCTTATTAATCAGCGGATTGAAGATTAGTTTTTATAATATAAGTAAACCTAATAAAAAGTTGTAACAATTATTTTTTGATATTTTACTGTTTGGAAAAGTTTACGAGATAATTTATCTGAACTGAAATCTTCTGTAATGATGAGACTTGATTGCCATCATTTTTCTCATAGCATCGATTTATAGTACCTCCTTTTATAGCGGCTTTTATCTTCAATGCGATTTTTCGCCAGGCATTTAAAATAACTTCGACTTTCAAGCTTTCATCGCCCATAACTTTTGACAACCAATTTCCATCAAACAGCTAAAAACCACTGGAAACCTGCTTTGACGTAAAAAACCGCATCGAAATCGGCCCATCTGTTCGAGAGCTACAATGCCACAGACAGAAAGGCATTGGCGCCAAACTTATAGAACCTTCTTTTTGTCAGTGGTTAAAAAGACATCACAGAACATTTCAAAAGCAAAGCAAAGGTTTAATTTTCCAAATGCCAACTAAATCTCAAAGTGAAGAATCTAAGTTGTTTTTTTAGATGATATTTTCACTCGAAACACATATACCACTACTCTTATGTGAGAAAGGGACAGCTATATAAGCTGTTAGAGTAATTTACTTAGCTTTTAACGCTGCCATCGTAAATCTTTCGCAGTCAATTCGCCACAGAGATGCGCCGGCGCAAATGTGAGAAGTGAAATCAGGATTCTACTTGGTGTTATCTGAGATAATAAATTATGGTAAAGTGGACGAGTTGGGGTTTATGGTCTTAGTTAACTGTGTCTTAAGTAGTTAATTACAGAATAGATAATAAGTTTGAGTATTTTAACGATTCTCCCACAAGTTGATGGATAGTTGTGTATATTTCACAATATAAAATCTTTAACTCATTTAGAGACATTTTATGGCGTATTAAAGTGAGCGCCATCTCAAGTATTATTGCTTCATCTAAAAATCAAAATTAAAGATTTTTATCATTAAGATATACTTTAAACGTCTTTATTCCTAACCGGGTAGGGTCATGTGATAGTGGAAAAAAGAACCCAAATAGTTCATACTATAGTTACTTTACAAATAGTTAATTTTTAATAGTTTTACTTTTTAATTTTTGGAACGAAGATCCTTTTCGGACGATATGTGCTTGGCGGATGGGCTAGGTGAAATTAAATTATAAGGTTTTTCCGTCACTTCTTTCGTCACGAATATTTCTGCATATAATACTAAAGTAAAATCGTTCTAATCGAGTGCTCCACGACACTCACGCAATTTTATTTTCAGGCTACCTAGTTTCTTAAAATTTAAAACCATTTACTTGGGTCTTGGGTCTGACGACCTGAGCATGTTCTCGTAGCTGAACAATGCTAGATGCGGGAAATTCTAAAGAAAGGTCATCATCATTATGCTCATCGTCAGCTCTCAGCGATCGACTGTTGGGCATAAGCCTTCTTGTTTACGCCTCATTGTCTACGCCATTGACTGCTTTCCTGAGCCTTAGCTATCCAGTTTTTACAGCAATCCGTATGATGTCATCGACCAATCACCCACCTAGCTGCAAGCCGGTCTCTATTTTCTTCTGCTTAATCCTTATTCCACTATTTACGTGGGGTCGGCACCGCATATGAGTTTTTAGGGTTCCGTAGCCAAATGGCAAAAAATTGGAACCCTTATGGATTCGTCATGTCTGTCTGTCTGTCTGTCCGTATGTCACAGCCACTTTTTTCCGAAACTATAAGAACTATACTGTTGAAAGTTGGTAAGTAGATGTATTTTGTAAACCGCATTAAGATTTTTACACAAAAATAAATAAAAAAAACAATAAATTTTTTTGGGTTCCCCTTACTTAGAACTGAAATAAAAAAATTTTTTTCATCAAGCCCATACATGTGCGGGATCTATGGATAGGTCTTCAAAAATGATATTGAGGTTTCTAGTATTATTTTTTTCTAAACTCAATAGTTTGCGCGAGAGATACTTTCAATTTCAAAGTGGTAAAATGTCGACCCTCTGTAACTTCTAAAATAAGAGAACGATAAAACTAAAAAAAATATATGATGTACATTACCATGCAAACTTCCACCGAAAATTGATTTGAACGAGATCTAGTAAGTAGTTTTTTTTAAATATAATACATCATAAATCGTAAACCGCAGTTAACCTTTCATTCTATCAACTCAAATATAAAAATATAAACATTTGATTTCATAAACATAAACCTTATGCATAAACCGTGAACCATTACTTGCTGCTACTGAACCCCTTCATGGGCGAGTCCGACTCGCACTTGGCCGCTTTTTTTCCATTTTTTTCTATCTCCAGTCAACTCCCTTCCTACTAGTATCCTCTTTCACACATTCTATTCAAAGTTTCTTTGATCCCCTCTGTATCGATGTCCTTTGACGTGCATTTTCAGAAATTGCATAGATATATTTCTTTCCTCTCTTCCGTTAACATGTACATACCAGCCTAACCTACTCCTTATTTTTTTCTGTTATAAGTAGGTTTTTTTTAATGTTTCCGGTGGCAAACGAAAAAGCGGGTCACCTGATGGTAAGTGATCACCTCTGCCCATGGACAACTGCAACACCAAGGGTTTAACAAAAGCGTTGCCGGCCTTTCAGGAAGATACAGACTCGTTTTTTGAAAGTTTCAATGTCGTTTCGGTCCGGGAACACCGCTGCAGGAAATTGATTCCACAGTTCGGTCGTAGGTGGTAAAAAGTACGGTGGTTGATTGCCAACTATCCAAGTGGTGTGGATGAAATTTTAATTTAAAGTGCTGTGGTGGTAAAATTTTGCAGCAGGTTAAAATTACACCAAATGACGAAGTTTTGGTATTGTTACAAATAATCTGTATAAATACCTATATTTTAATATACTTATATAAGCTGATAGAAAACTGGGTTCCATCTGATGGCCACAGGAAACGAGTAAGACCAAGAACGAGATGGGCTGACGAACTAAAAGTGTTTGAGAAGAATTGGACAGAAAAGACCAAAGATAGACAGTACTGGAAGGAAAGAAAGGGAGGCCTTTGCCCAGCAGTGGAACATACATGGCTAATAAAAAAATCTTATAGAAAAACATTAAAAATAGCACAGATAGAGTTTTAAACTAATTTACTTATAGTATTAAATTAAAGTCAAAAATTCAAGCGAATCTAGTAGCAGACACAAAATTAGCATAGATAAAAGTGCAAAGAAATAAAAGCTCTGGTTCAGAATGCATGTTATTGTGTACGTAACTTTTAGTCTAAAACCAGCTTGTAGAATTTCTGATAGCGAGCTTTTCTGCCGGTAGCCAAGTTTCGATCTAGGTCAGTAAGTTAGGATAAAAAAATTAAGTAAATTCGGTTTTTGGTATTGTTAAATCTATTAAGCGTGTATTTTTCGTCGCCAATCGATAATATTAGCTAAACTCTCGGCTAATTATGTCATGGGCGAAGCCCATCTCTATTTTGATTTCCATATTATTGGTCCATCTTTGATTCCACGTATATGTGCCTTATAAACCAATCTCTTCGTAAGTATGAATATCTTAAAGTGTTATCCAGAAGTATTTGAGAAAGTAAGAGTTTTAAAAGAAAAAATAATAATATTGAAAAAAACAATATAAACCCACAGACAATTCAGAATAGAACAACCTGACAATAAAGGATTAGGAGAACCAACCGCACCTAAAATGGAGAAGGAAAAGACGAAAAAATTCTAATAATATTTCCATATTATGGAGGTCGAGGAGGAGGCGAGGTCAGTATTTTTTTTACATAACATTTTAACTTAGCTCTCTTAGACTAGATAAAATGGTAAAGATGTGGATGAGAGCATAAATCTACTTATTACAGATGAAAGAGAAAATATTACTTCTCTACAACAAATTAAACTCAAAGGAAACGTAAAAGATCCTATACAATGTAAATATCCCCAATCTCCAACCATAAAAACGGGCGCACATTTTATAACTTCGGTAGCGTTTTTTGTTATGAAATATTACATTTTTATTACAACGTATTAAACAGCGGCAGTAAATAACAGAAGCGATATATCATTTTGATTTCTACCATAACTCGAACACTTGATTACTTAACGGACAAATTATTGTATTTATGCAATGGAATGGAAGCCATCTTGATTCTTAAAACATTAAATTTGTACTTTACATTAGAATAATTACACTAAAGATACATTATACAATACAATACAATACAAATCAACTTTATTGCACCATAATAGACACACAAAAATTACAAAACAACAAGAAACAATATAGGCACAAAGGCGGACTTATCGCTATAAATGCAATCTCTTCCAGCCAACCTTTGGGTGGAGGAAAAATTTATTTGAAACAAGGTGGGCGCAGTACTAATTCTATTTTACCTACTTACATATGAATATATACCTAAATACATATACACACATATATAATACATAATAAATATATATATACATAAGCATAAATAATACATACTTTTAATGATACATAAAAATATTTACATAAATACATATAGTAACACTGAACAGAACTGATTATATCGTCAGGTAATATTCATAAAGGCGATTTTTAAAGATTGTTTTAGTCTTAGCAGTCCGAATTTCAACAGGGAGAGCATTCCAGAGATAGACAGCTTGTACTGTAAAAGATTTGGAGTAGAATCCGGTCGAATGAATAGGAATGTTTAAACGTAAGGCATTAATACTCCGCGTGGGACGGTTATTATCCTGATGGAGAAACGTAAAACGCTCCTTTAGATAAGGAGGAGAAGATGGCATAAAAAGTACGGAGTATAAAAGTGTGAGAACGTGATAGTTACGTCGAAGTCGGATTGGGAGCCACTTGAGCTGTGCACGGAAGATGGAAACGTGGTCATATTTGCGTAGTCCAAATATAAACCTGATACAAAAGTTTTGAAGGCGCTCAAGCTTATCCAATTGCTCCTCCGTGATATTGAGGTAGCAAGAGTCGGCGTAATCTAGGATGGGAAGAAGTAATGACTGTGCAAGCGAAATTTTAGTTGCAACAGGTAAGAAATTTTTGAGTCTTCTAAGAGATGCAGCGGACGCAAATAACTTTCGACTTACTTCGGCAATTTGCGGAATCCAAGATAAATTTCTATCAAAGAATACTCCAAGATTTTTTACTTTCTCACTATAGTCTACTTTAACACCATCAAAGACAATGGGTGGTAAGGACTGCCAATCTATTCGAGATATATACCATCGACTCCCTATTATTATGGCTTGCGTTTTAGCAGGATTAACTATAAGCCCATGGGCTCTGCTCCAGTTAGATATTAGAGACAAATCACTGTTAATTGTGCTAATACTATTAGGCAGATCATCCAATGTTGCGTGACTGTAAATTTGCAGATCATCTGCATATAAATGATAGGAAGTGCGGAGCTGAAGAGTTATGGAATTTATAAATAGTGCGAATAACATTGGGGATAGCACACCACCTTGTGGTACACCAGAAGACGTGTGGCACCAAGAAGAAAAATCATTCTCAATGCGCACTCGCTGCCGGCGACCATGTAGATAAGAATGAAACCAGTTAATGACTGAAGGAGATATGTTCAAAGAGTGCATCAGGCCTAAGAGGACGTCGAAATCCACAGTATTGAAGGCGTTACTAAAGTCAAGAAGACCCACAACCGTAACTTTCGAATCGTCCATTCCATGACGGATATCATCTGTGATTTTTACTAATGCGGTAGTCGTACTATGTCCTTCCCGGAATCCGGATTGGAATGGGTTGAGGAGATTGTTTTTGTTGAGAAAGGAATTAAGTTGCATTTGAACCAATCGTTCTAGGATTTTAGAAAGGAAAGGGAGTATGGAAATAGGACGAAAATCTGAAAGCGATGATGGATTTGATTTTTTAGGAATTGGAGTAATATTGGCATCTTTCCATGCGGTAGGAAAAGTACCACTGGATAGGGAATTGTTCATTATAAGAGTGATGATGGGGAGAAGAATGTCTATGATAGGCAAGATCATATTACGACTAATATCATCAGCTCCGACCGCGTTGGAAGATACTGCTAACAAACACTTCTGAACATCACTATCAGTCACCTCATTAAATAAGAAAGGTGAATAGTCAGGAGTTGGTAGTGAAGACAGGTGGTTTAACGTATTTGCCTTGTCATTGCCACCAAATTTAGTTGAAGCAGAAAAATGACTGTTAAGGAGATTAATATCGAAATTCTTGGAAGTACTAACGTTGGTTTTACCAACTCCAAGTGACTTTAGAAATTTCCATACTCTGGCTGGATCGCCATTCTCAACGGATTGGTGAATATGGCGGCGTCGTGCATCTCTACACTTCCTATTGCTATTATTGCGTGCCTCAATATATTTCTCTCTATATCTATCTGGGTCAGATTTAAATTTTGACTTCCAGCAATTTTTTATATGGATAGCTGCTCTAACATCATCACTAAGCCAAGGTGCTGGGAAATGCTTCACTCTTACAGGGCGAACGGGAGCATGCTTATCATAAAGCTCAATGATTATTTTATTGAACTGCTCAACCTGCTCGTCAACAGAAGCAAGTTCCGCTATGCCATCCCAGTCACAATCTTTTGCATCTTCTCGAAGAAGATCAACATTCATTGCACCAAAATTTCGTTGCATGAGTATTTTGGATCTCGCTTTTGGGGGACGAAGTTTATAAGATAGAAATATAAGGTCGTGGTAAGAAAACATATCGGCGTTGTATTGCCCATGAGTTGCAACGAGATCAATTGAAGACACCAGAACAAGATCTAGAAGAGACGGATTGCAACCAGGAAAATGGTGTGTTGCTTGAAGTGGAAGAACAGACAAGTTGCACGCTTCAACAAGAGATAATAAAGCAGAAGTGCGATTATCATTCTTAAGGAGACACGTATTGAAATCACCCATTATTATAACTTGATTATACGAAGGTGCAATGTCTTCTAAAAGGGTTTCAAGGGTAGAAAAATAATTAATTGTATCAGAGGGACTATAAAAGACACCTAAAAGAACGCGAGTATGACTGAGGGTGACCTCTATGAAAAGGTACTCGGCTTCATGTGAAGGATTAGCAGTTTGAGAGGCACGAACAATATTGTAAGAAATATTTGAACGAAGGTAGATGGCAACACCCCCACCTCCTTTACCAGTACGGTCATTTCGAATGAGCTGGAAACCAGGTAACGAGTATGAGGTAGAAGGTAGGCAAGGGTTTAACCAAGACTCTGAGATAAATATAGCATGTATCAGGTTATTGTCGCAGCTCGTTAATAGATCGGGGTAATGTGCTGGAATACTCTGCGCATTTATGTGCACAGCGTTGAAGCATTTAGGAAATGCAGAAAACGTACTACTAAGAGTTTCGCACAATGCAGGAATAGAGTGGAAGCTATCATCAGATGACGATAACGACATAAAACTGTCATCAAGTTCAGTATTCATCTTATATAAGTATTTATAATATATAATAATAGATAAATATAACAATAATAAAAATAACAGAAAAGAAGAACTAACTACCTTTTTAACTACCTAACCATTCAAATTATTTGAATTGCTAGACAGATGTTATCTACCCGTTGGCGGCGCGGCGATCGAAGCAAAAAAAAAATACATTAGAAAACAAAGATTTAGAATATAAAAGTAGTGTTAGAAAATCATTTAGAAAATGAAGAGAAAATAGAGATTCTGACACATAAAAAAAATATATATATATACACAAAAAGAAAATTACTAAAGGCCCTCTACACTTTGATTTCCTTATCATGAAAAGTGACACTGACAGCTGATACAAATTGTCAGTGACAGCCTTCGCAGATTTCAAAGTGATGTGTTATTATGACAAAATTGACACAGTACATAATTATTTCCTGGTTATGTGTATGCTACTAGAAAGTTTAAAAAGTGAAAATTTAGAAGGGTAGGACTTAATTTCTATATTACGTATTGTAACTACCTTCTCGAACATAGCGTTGTCTAAAACCAAACAGGCAAAAACCGGAAAGCAGACGGGAATGGTCACTTTTTGCAGCTACGCTTCGGGCGGGCCGCCGGGCCCGTTGCCGCGTTTGTGTTCGGAACAGTGTTGTTATTGTCGCCGCTGACGGTGGCACGAACCTCAGCCTCGGGTTGAGCGGCCGACGAAGAGTTATGCAATTGGTTGACCTCTGCACATGTATAGATGCGGTGCCTCGCACCGTCCGGACTGATGATATATATACACCCATCCTTCGTCCAGCATTTATTAACGCCGAACTTTTCACGCGCTGCCAAAAATGCCTCATGTCGCCGCTTGGTGAGGAACTCTGAGAGAGTAACGCCGGTGCCTTTCAGATTGGTCTTGGTTGCCCAGAACTTGTCTTTTGTAGCCAAGCTGACGAATTCTAGCAAAATTGGTCTGGGTTTTTGACGCATCGACTGACCTAGGCGATGGGCACGGCAAATGTCACCTTCATTGAAGCTTGGCATGTTCAGCTTGTCGGCTGCCAATTGTGTTACCACCGATGCCACATTCTCCCTTGCCTTCTCAGCAACTCCATGAAGAAGAAGTATGGTTCTGCGTCCTCTCATTTCACACTGATCTTGTTGCATGTCAAATTGGCTCTGCCGCTGATTCAGCAGCTCAAACTCACGGTGAAAGTTACGCATCACAGTGGCAACAAAGGATTTGAATGCAATAAACTCATTGGATAGTGTTGTGATGTTAGGTGTTGGAGTGGCTTCTTGCAAATCCTTTTCAAATTCCGCCATCTTGGTATTAAAAAGCTCCATCATATGTGTCATTGATTTTTCTAATGAATCCATGTCTAAAGGAGATGTGCAAAGGATATGCCAGCAGGTAAATTACCTCACAATAGTTTTAACATTAATAAATTACTTTAAAAATAAGTAATTATATTTTTAATAAATTAATTATACAGAGCACTTTAGAATTATGTTTTGACAGATTTACTGCTACCCGCCGAAAAAAGACATTATCACGACTTTAAACCTAACGGGGTGGACTGAGCTGGGGTGAAGGGGCCTTAAGTTCCAAAGGCCACGCTTAACGTGATGGCAGATGTAAAGATGGAAAAAGTTGCTTACCGCATCGCCTTCTTACATGATTTACATTTACGCAATATCCCTCGATCGGCTTTCACGATCTACGTGTGATGATAAGCAACCAGTAGTTTTAAATTTTTTTTATTTTATTTTCTTTTATTCCAGACCAGCACGGCAGAAACTCGTATTTATGCAATGGAAGCCATCTTGATTTTTAAAACGTTAGATTAAAACATCCACATGTAATGAAGGTACTTTGCGTTAGAATAATGTTATCAAGAATCTGTTCTCTTATGTGAGATACTTACGCAAATCCCAGTTCTGTTGGCCACTATTTAAAAGATTTGCAGTGTGAAATCGGAGATATGCGAAAATACTTGTTAGTCAAGACGAGAACGTGGTAACTGAATTTGAAAGGATTTAATTTCAAACGATTGAAATGGCAACTTAATTTAACATTATTTAGTCGGTATGGTTGCTGTCAAGATTGAACTTTCAATACCTACTTCGATTATAATTGTAATGAATGATGATTCCGCTTAACATTTTGCGTAATACTTGGTAACATGTTGTGTTATTGAGATACCTAGCACTTGGAATAAATTATAATGCTATGATTATTACACTGGAAGTTATTTTAGTACCTCATCTACAGTATAATTTAATAAAAAACCTATATTTTAAGTTTCTCACATTTAAAACTTTTTGGCAAGAAAATAATTAACAAAATGGTTTTGTTATGCAATGATCGATCTGGTAATGACAGATTTAAATCATTTCTTGTCATATGTATGAATTTGGAACGCTCAATATAAAAGTAGTCAAATGACAAGATAAGAGGACTAGGCTTTTAGTCTAAAACCTTTGCATTGTCAACTATCTATCGTTTATAATATAATATATAAAATAGCTTTCAGTCAGCCAACAATTCAGCCAAAAAAAAAGACGGGAGTCAATAAAAGTTTAGATACCGTTGTTAATCTCAAAACAAACAACCAACGGTGAAATTGATCGTCAACATTTTATGAGTCATCTACCAATTCCTGCAACAGAGCAACACGAGAACGCCATAGAACATTGTGAAAGATAAAATACGTCGTAACGATCGGAACGAACGCTTTAGCCAAAGGTACTGGCACAATGGCGAGTGGACGGCGTCGTAAGGCGGTGCTGAATCAGCTGCGACAGCGCGCATCCGCCATTTTGAACTTTTATTTTTTTAGCAAGCATAGACAAACTGTGTTCTTTTTCGATTTTTGTTTGCATTGCACTGAGAATTTGATATGGAAACAAATCAAATGGTTTGAAAATGGAACCTGTGGAGTATGTGAACGTTTGGGAGTTTTTGTTTTTGTTGCGTTTTTTTGCAGGGGTTTATATGTTTTTTTTTGTTGTTTTGATACAATGAATTGCTTGTTAGTTGGGGTAATATTCACGTTTTCAAGTTATTACGATCTATTGAATCGACGTAACGAAGTGATTCGATGTTTAGTTTGAAGTAACTAAAAATCTTTAACGTAGGTAAAATGTAGATTATTTGTGTAATAAGTAGATAAAAATGTATGTAAATGGTAGTAATAATGGTTCTTTTGTTGATTTAGACTTAATGCGAATGATTTGAATTTATAAATTTCCACAAAAAATTAACAATGAATATTTATTAACGAGAGTTTTTGCAGAAATTTTTAACTCAAATTAATAACACTGTACCGTACAGATATGTGGTAGTTGGTTGGATCGCAATAAAATATTTCATCTGAATCGCTTTTAGTTGTTGTGGTATCCGCAACTTTTTTATCACGGAGCCACGCGTGTACTCAACGAAATATAGACCATAAATCAAAGTTGACACGAAAAAGTCGATAAAAGCGCGCGAAAGCAAAACGATAAATTGTGAAAAAATTCGCGGGCATCCAGAGAAATGGTCGCACGAATTACCCCGAGGTTGAGGAAACTT
Organism: Acrobasis suavella; assembly: GCA_943193695.1. Taxonomy (NCBI): domain Eukaryota; kingdom Metazoa; phylum Arthropoda; class Insecta; order Lepidoptera; family Pyralidae; genus Acrobasis; species Acrobasis suavella. The sequence continues at coordinate 7,957,346 of OW971952.1, read as the reverse complement.
TTTTAATAATGCCAGAGATTCAATCTCAATCGAAAAATCCGTAACAAAACCCAACACAACAGTAAGAAAAATGTGTATAAACATGTCAGGGGACCCGTTTTACAGGTACGCCATTTTTTACTGAATTGAACACCTATGCAAGAGCAGGACACATATACATATGACCTTTTATAGCATCAAGAGAAAGCGAGATGCCTGAGCGTGTATCTCATTCTACGCTGCATTCATGAAGACAAAGAATAAGTAGTAATAAAGACGTGACATTCGTGCAGATGGTTGATAAAACTTAATACTTGGCAGTTTGTTCGTTCTTGTGCTATTAAAAGCCAACGAATAGATACGTCGTTACACGCTCTTTAGTTCCCGAGCCTCATGAAAACATTAAAGGAAATGGTTTCTCCGCAGCGCTCGTACATTCCTCTATGTTGGTGGTATCGCCGCCTTTTTACTTTTGCTATTGGCGCGAAATTGGAAGGAAAGGAAAATGGCAAACATTCAATGTCTCAATTTAACTTCAGAGCAGAGATGGCGTTACATTTAAAGTCCTCAATGGAGATGCGAGGGAAATAAACGAGCGCAATCATTTTGAACACGCCTAATTTTTATTGCGAGACATTTGAATTCCATTCTGATGTTTCCAATGATGAATGATCCATCTGTTTCGGTTTTGTAAGGCCAATCTTTGGGTCAATCAGAGCGAAAGAGAAAGGTTATTCCCGACTCGGAGGTAAGGGACAAGTTTGGGCTCCAATTTTTACCTGATGTTATTACTAGCGTTGACAGTGGCATTACAAGGGGTCCGAAAGTGTGCGACACTTCCCAAATATCCTATTTTATTATGCTTTGATGGAGCTTAATAGGATTTCGTGAATGACATTTGGTTCTTAAGTGCAGTTACATTTTGATAAATGGAACTATTTTTTGATGAAATATTGTGAGATTGGCTTTCATGCGTCTTATTCCCACACGAATACTATCGAAATTGCTTTCATTGAAATAATATTAACGTACGAGTCTTTTACGCAATATATTTGCGAATATCAAGGATTACGCACAGAAAGATTGGCTTCGCAGTTCGGGAGTATGGAAATTTAATGGCACTGACTGCGAATTCTGATGACGACAAACTTCTCAAATGAGTTCGGGGAAACCTTCGAGGCAATATCGTAGTCATACGAAACTCGTAAAATCCAGCTGGTTAGGTCGCTATTACTTCTTGTAATCTCGCTGCTTTAACGTGCGTGTAGGTTGTTATCATTACATTTCTCCATCCGTAAGGGATTCCACCGAAACTTTGGAAGAAAGAAGACGATATAATACCAAGTTTTCGTAGATGCCAACCGAGCGGATTTCTCCAGAGACCGGGATATAGGACTCGTAAAACGCTAGGTGAATCGATCATTTGTTCAGCTGATTGTGATTGGAAAGCTTTGGCATTGTAATCTTGCCATTTGATCCCGGCAAACATTTCAGATTAAGACCAGATGCTTCATTTGTTTTTTATTAAAACAAAGAAGCAGTAGCAGGCATAGCCAAATTGGTTATTTTTAAATTGTTTCAAAAAATATTTTCAGTTGATGGTCGATATAACAATAAATGTTACTTTTAGCGCCAAATTTTGTATTTTAAATAAACTGGGCTGTATTTACTGAATGGGCTAAAAAAACGTGGTAACGATTTATGAGATGAGCAAACAAAATGATTAAAATTACATTTTAAAAATAACGCTCAGTTTTTAAAAACGAATAACCGACTTCGCCCCCAAACTACACACAATGGACTACCTGACAAGTATTTCCTTTCAAACAAAAAAAAATCGGTCCAAGCGTTCTCGAAGAACCTCCTCCTTTTTGCAAGTCGGTTGAAAACAAAAGATAAATAAAATGTTACGTCTATTATACTTGCTCGTCACCACTGTATCTAAGTTTTAGTTGCTATTACTAAATTCAGAAATAGCCGAAGTCTTACTAAGTCTTCTAAAAAAAGATTCCATATTTCAAATTCAGAGTCATATATCGATGCGATAGACATCAAACATTAAAGTACAAGATCTAACGGTCCCAAAATTATCCAAGGTGAGCCTACGATACAATAAGATAATAAAATAGCTTTCTTACAACCAACTGCTCCCAGGGTAATCCCATAATGTTACTTCCTTACGCAACTGTGGGTCTACAATAAAGCTGTAACATTGCCAACTGAGATTAAGTCAGTAGCAACAATTGTTAATAAACGTAAAATATTTTATAGTTATTAGAAACAATTTCAATTTTGTATACCTACAGTGCAGTTGTCGCAAATAAAATATCAAATTTAGGTAGTTACATCTCAATGACTGACTTATTTGTAATCACAATTTCAGATTTTAACATAGCATAAAAGCAGATGGTCTAATAGTCAGTCTTGTTTGTTAGTTTGTTTCTTGTAGGGACTGTAAATTACTGACTTATTTATGATGTAATTTTCAAATTTTGGTCATACAATGTTTATGATTTGATATGTCACAAGCTGTTTTATTATCATAAAAGCAGAAGGTCAAATAGCTGTATAGTTAAATTTATGCCAAGATCTTAGAAATTCTCAGAATTCACACGTCCCTCGAAGGTGCGAACTGATTTAATGACCAGGCCATTTGTTATTGGACTAATGGCAGCTAATATCACCAGCCGTGTATCATAGACGTAAACTATAATAGTTATTGGACGTATAGACGATTATCTAGAAGCAAAGGTTTTACACCATATGAGACTGCTTGGTTCAATCTCAGATTAATTTCAAAGTTTTAGTGCTTAGGTAATATTGTTATTTATGTATATTAATGTTTCTCTCGATTAGGTTTAATATAATAGGTTTTTATTTGCCTCTTGGGATGAATTTTAAGTACTACTTACTTAGCTTTGGTTATTGTGAGATTGGTACGCATAAATTGCAAACGCTCATTAATAAAACTTAAAATGAGATGATTTTTCTGCTTTTGACAAAGGATGGATGGAAAAAAAAACTGCATTAAAATGCAATTAAAAAGTTGAATGACAAATTACACTGATTTAGCTAGCCCCAAAGTAAGCTTAAAAAATAAAAAATTATAATATATGTGTGTGTGTGTGTGTGTGTGTGTCAAGATAAAATCCAAAGACCTAGGACAATCTGAAAAAGGCCATTTCAAACTGGTCGGGGATCGAATCGGGAACCTCTAAACGGCGAACTAAACGTTAAAAACTGTTGAGTAATTCTTAGAAAAAAGAATCGAACCTTTACTATCTTACTTATGGACTTCTTGACTGTACCAGTCATCATAATTCAAATAGTTTCAATGATTCACTATTTCTATCTTAATAGTTACATGTAAATTCATAGTTGAAAGCTAGAAGTGGATTGTATCTGGCAAGTACGTCATTTTACGGTTCCAGAGATAGGAAGCATTTTAGTAATAACCCAGAATGCATTTAAGTAACTACATCACTAGGGATATTTAATATAGTATAAAATTGAGGAAGATACGTAAATACTTGTTATATTACCAACAGAGAGTATTTTAAATAACCTCTCAGAATGACTCAACAGTGTCGCACCAGCTGATCCTACACTTTTGTCTTATATCTAAACTCAATGCCTACGTGTCTCACTTATTCGTTTGGTCTAAATGGGTACCAAAAAGCATACAAAATTCGAAAAGCTACATTTAATTAATTGGTTTTTAATATCATTTTATTTAATTGGCTTTTAATATGCACGTCTGTTACCTACTACAAATTAAGTGCTGTTGGTCTTCCTATTATAATAAAATAAAATACCATGTATACTGCAGGTAGCACTTCCAGTTAACTTAGAGGATTTATGGGAAATCCCGAATGTAATCAACGCTTGTTATTGTTGCGTTCAAATTGTGTGACCTTTCGTGTCTCAAATCGAAAAAATTTTAACAACAAAAAAATTACTTCATCCCGTTTTACAAGGCAATACTAGAGTTGTTTTGCAATTTACTATTCTCTATTAACACGAACAATCTGTAATGCAGGACGATTCTATTTTTCCAAGGTAAGATAACTCTATAAATTCAAAGGTAATAATTTGGAAAATCCAATATTCGTATAATGATGTTCTTGGTGCAGGGACACCAAGACCTGACACGTCGTTTATAAAACTTGTCACTTTCCCATCTCTTGTTTTTTAAATGGTTAAATAAATACTTTAATTCTTTTGTGACTGCTATGGTGGTTTTTTTAAAGTAACAAAATAAAAACAAATCTAGTAAAAACAATACATCTCCACTCAGAGAATCTAGGCCTCGGCTAAATCATACATTAATATAAAGTCAAGTGGGTGCGAGACCGACTCAACATCAAAAGAGTCCACTAAAAAACTAAAAGCTTCCATGCCGTTAGACATAGTTTTAGTGAAAACTCCAAACACCTTTTTATTGGTGTTTTGATAGTCTTGTTTTATCTTGACGTTTGTTTTGAAATTATAAGTGTCTATTTGAAAAATCGATATTTTTTTACGTTGATCTAGTTAAAAATAACTTGTAAATCGTAGTAAAAATCAACTAAGTATCATTTTAAATCTAAAAGTCATAGTATAATGTTTCTTTTTAGTAAATAAATAAACCTTTTATTATTTATTTTACAAGTTTTCATTTAATTTGCAATGTATCTTGTATGTTTGGTTAGATCAAAACAAAGCACGTTATTTTTAACCGATTGAACTGAAATTTTGCATACTTGTGTACGTCGGGTGACAATATAGTATGGAGTCAACGAGCTGTTCTGAAGATATTCGTCAGAACTCAGTTATAAAACAACGTAACCTGATTGAGTAGAACTCGTTTGATTTGTCTTGACAAGCACTTTAAGGTTATGATAGTCGATGATTAAGGTCTGATCACGGAGACGGAAGATGGTCGATGGAACTCAGTAATAGGGGTAACGACATGGTTAGAAAAGTATTATTGTTGTTAGTCGTCTTTTAGATAATCCAAAAATAATAGACTCATATTTTTCAGTTTATCAATAAAGTAAAAATTCACAAAGATACGAAGCATCAAAGTTCCGGAGTTCCCAACTTGCAAATTTGAACTCCAAAAAGAAATGACAATTATCAAGTGATATAAATATCCAAAGATAAATAAATGATTTTTGACTTTTGACTTTTGACTTGCGACGTCGCCTCTATGTAAAAATCGTACGAAGCCGTGACGTCATGCGAAATTTCAATGCGCTATATCTTTGTCATTTTTTGTTTCTCAGAGAAAAGAAAAAATACGTCTACAATATTTTTTTATAATCTAACCGATGGGCAATGAATGGAAAAACAATGTTTTCGTCATGTCTATTAAACAACGCAACTCCATAGAGGTTCGCTTATTTCACTTGTCTTATATAAAGACCGCAAGGCGCAAGTAGAGTTGCAAAATGAAAACAAAACAAATTTTGATTTTTTCACAATGTTGAAAAACAACTAAGTATGCTTGTATTTTTCTAAATTTGGTTTGTTTTCAGAAAAAAAAAATTGTGTATGCTTTCATTGCTTTCTTATTTCTTACATTTTACTAAAATATCAAATTACTTAATTAAGACTTTTTTGATTTATTTAGATTGAATTTTTGTTTAATTGATTCATTAATAAATGAATCAATTAAACCCCTGCCTCTGTCCCCCGGACCAGGAAATCCCCGTTCGGTTCATGCTTGTACAAGTTGTACCGGGAATCCCGGTGCGCAATTTGAATGTTGCCAATATATTCATGTAAACTTGGTACTATTCCATCAAAAAAGTATGTTAGGTTCATAAATAAATAAAAAACTCTAAATACAAACTTTTTTAAGTATACTTTTACAATTTTGAATTCTTCAAAAAAACATACTCCAGAAAAAAAAAATTTTGTCATTTTTTTTTTAAGTTTTCTATTCATAGAAAAAAACTGTTTTTTGCAACACTGTGCAAGTGCAGAAAAAAGCGTCAACAAATTGCATTGCAGCATAAATTAATACCTTATGTGTTACTAAATTGTACTAGCAATGCTATTACAATATCATTATTGTAATAATATCTTTCATATTGTAATTACATAGCCAGCCGAGCACGATTTAGTACTCATCAATATTTACCATTGTTTTGCAAACTGTTACCGAAGTTTGGAAGGAAAACTGTAAATAATAACGATATTGAAAACAAAACGTGACCTAACGCAATTTGTATTAAACTATTCCATTGTTAACAAAATTCGGTTTAATTTGATCCACTATTTCGACAGAGAGGTTAAGGGCTGGCGCTATTAAACTGTGAACGTGTACCAATACCTATCACGGGAATAAAAAATCGACTCGTTGGAATACAAAGAACGAGTGCCAATCCGAAAAAAAAATGGTAGGTATATCTCAGCTTAATAAGGTGAGAAAAAGAATTGGTAGTTATAAGGCTGAAATTATTGATATCTTGTTGAATTACTGCTTTAATGTATACATATATATATTTTTAAGTGCCTAATAGTATTCAGGTTTCTAGGTTTTTTGATTAAAACTAACATAAGACACAGACTTCTTCATCAGGGCGAATGTGACGCGCGTACACGGAGTCGGTACGACACTGATGTTAGTGTGACCCGTGCACGTTATTAAAGAATAACGTGTCTAGGCTTTTCATTTCACTGGCCAAGAAAAAATTACGTCTTCCAAAATAAAAAGGTCCTCGGACTTGACCCACGTCACGTCTGCGGACTCAGAAAGGAAACTCCTAGCATCCCCGTTCCCCGTCCCCGCACCTCTCCCCCGTTGTCACATTGTCGCGTGTGTTGGGTTGGGAGGCGAACACACACACACATTGACGTGTGTAATTATAGTTTTGTTTATAGTAATAGTAGGCATAAATTATGCTCCACTTCTATGAAGTGCCATACCTGTGATATATAAGGTTACTAACAACTATGCCAAAAATGAATGCCTATTTTGGGCATTTTTATTTAAACTGATCCAAAACGCGATGATTTTGTTGCTCTTTGTGGTTTTAGCTTCAATTATTGTGGTGTTGCAAGTTCTCTGATCTCTATTTGTAAATAGGTGGTAGTGGCTACGCAATATGTTCCTCATAACTGCGGAAGCTTGACTGGCACTGCAGATATTGGGCCTTAAAAGTCCTTGATCGAGAGATTTGAAACGCCGGCAAGAAGGTCTTTGTCCCGCAATGGGACAGTATAAGCTGACAACATTTTTTAAACGGACTTCTACGCCAAACTGCAAAACCAATTTTGAGAAAATTTGTATAGAACTACCGGACAAGTATGCCCATTCAAACAAAAGAAGAATTTTTTAAATAGGTCCAGGCGTCTTTGAATACATAATAGGAAGATTGACAAATGGATAACATCCTCATTTTTGAAAGTATAAATTGGTACCTTTATCACTTTTCTGAACTGGCAACCCTAGCCCGGATTGATTTGTCGCAGAGACAATACTGGCACGGTCTGAATCGTTTTCTTTCACTGTAAACACCGCATAGCTTCGGAGGGCTAATAACATTCAAATCGCGAATGAATTATTTATCAGGCCTAATTACGATTCTGGGCTGCCACGACATTAGGTTGTGTATTAAAGCCTGGTTAGGTTTAGAATCGATAGTAGTGAAAAGCCGGGTGGAATATTATTATTTTACAAAACATCTTTTATTTTAAATTCAAGTTTAGTGTTTATAAAGCTTTCGATTTTGCAGTAAGGGACTTCTTTCTCACAAGGTGTACCACGACAACCATTCCCTCGTTTTTACTTTGCCAAAAAGAGGGATATTTAGTTTGGCGTGTCTGTGTCATGATAGCTTCTAAAGAAATGGACCGATTATGATGCATTTTATTTTTGTCATGAGAGTGGTTCTTATCTACAATTTTTTTTGGGTCAGTGGTTACTTAAATTGATTTCTTGGTGTTTTATAATTTATTATAATTAAGAATTATAATTTTATTCTATGAGACTAATATGCAAGTATTAGGTCAAATATCTATCTTTTTCTTCTGCTTCCTTTCCTTATCCCACTTTTGGGTAAAGTCGGCACAGCATTACCCATGTCGCTACTTTAGATTTATTTGAGTAAGCTTTATACTTTCTAAGAGTACTCTATATCGAATGTAGGAAAGCGGGCGTGTAATAATGACATAAAATATTTTTTTTTAAAAAGCATATACAATTTTCTTTTATGGTGACCTCGTAAAAAAACGAGTGCGTCATTTTAAGAAAAGTATTAGATAGAGTTTGTGATTAGTTTTACTAGCGTTAATAAAAAGAAGGTATTTTCGTCGATACTGGTAATATCTGCCTTTTTTGTGTCAAAATAACGGTTGCAAACTAAAAAAGCTTTGTCGACCTTCACACCTTCGATGGTTCGTTGACCTTTAGAAGGTCCAACACGTTGTCAAATGAACCATCATTCTCAACATGACCGGAGGCCACAATCTCTATGATTGCCTATTAAATTGATAGGTACATTAATGACAGTTATTTATAGATTTGTAAAAAAATTAGCAAGGAGTTCCTAGTAAATATACATATTTACAAATATATAATATTCCTAGTACATATGATACAACAAAATATTTGTTTACTTTTTACCTTTGAGAAGATGTTTTTTTCTTTTGAGATTACTGTATTGCTGGTTTCCTTACGTTAATCTAAAAAAAAACATCTAAATATGTGTCTGAAGTTGTTTATTTCAAGCATTGTATTTATAAAAAAAATCTGCAGTCTTAAAATCAGTATTGTAGCAAGGAGCGCTGAGTTTTCTGTCAAATTCAGTGAATGTTCTACACAAGGAGTGTAGTGGAGAAATTGGTAGATAACTAACTATATGACTGATTTTAGAGAGCAGTTTTTTCATTGAATACATTACGGCGGTAAAAAGCAACGAGTTGTTAATATTGCCAATTTTTGATCTAAGTTGGTTACGTATGATATAGATGTCCCAGTAAAGTTAGCTTAGGTGAACAAACTCGACTCTCTAGCTGGTACCTGGTTCAAAGGATATCCATTGCTATTCAAAGAGGAAATGCAGCTAGCATAATGGGTACCTTTGAGCCAGGTACAATCCGGTTTTGATTAACGAAATTATTTTATTAAATAAAACTATATATATATTACCTAAACTCATACCAAGACTACCATTAAATATAGTATCGTTAAGTATCATAAAATCTAATATCTTTATGTTAGTATCCCATAACACAAGCTTAAAAACTTACTTTAGGTAAGGGCTAGCTCAAGCTGTGTAATTTGTGTTTATCGATAATAATTTTTCAAAACTAAACCCGACTTCACACCCAAACTTCACAACCATAGATTAAAAAAAATCTAGGTTTATGGGACCACCTGACCAGTATACCCTTTTAAGAATTCACCAAATCGGTCCAGGCGTCTTCGAATAATGGGTGAACAAACATAAGAAAACGATGGCGACGAATTGATAACCTCCTCGTTTTTGTAAGTCGGTTAAAAAATCAAGAAAATGTTAAATTGCGGCTTTAGTAAATCCATACTGTGTCATTCAATGTGCTAACTACGAAGGGCAATAATCTTTGAAGTGTAATCTGCTTATGATTTTTACTACGCAACATACGACTTCTATTATTATACTAATTACAATATTATGATTCATCACTCAAAGTGCCAACTGTCCGTTTAACAAATAATGTTCAGCAAAAAATATCTTGCAATCAAATCATATTCAATCCAAAGTCATGACAGTAAGGCATAAAATTGAATGAAGTTTCTTTCTCGAATGTTCAAGCAAAAAATGTCACAAAGGCATTCGCTGAACATACAATCTCGTTCTCGTTACTAAATATTTGCTTTTTAACGGAATTGATTGATTGTTAGCAGTGTTTTAATAATATTTTGATATTATAACAGTTATTAAAATACCTCCAGTCTGTTTGTAGACTCTTAACAAGCGCAAATATCAAGATGACGGGACCAAGTCCCCGATATAACATGTGTACCTAACCTAACCTAACATGCATTCTAAATAATATACCGTCTTTTTTTTTCGAATTTGTATAGGCCCAAAAACTGTATAAAGTGCCGGCATTAGGTCAACTTTAAAAAGCGTCATTGTAAATCCACACTATAATTTTGAGTCATTTCATTGTTCCGAAGGATTCGGTGTTGTTATTTGAAATAGTACAAATGCAAGAAGGTATACTAATGAACGGCAAGTTGCTGTAAGCTATGTATGTCGTATGTATTTGTATTACAAGAAGTACTAAAACTTTGATAAATACGCAGTCCCTAAGTTTTATAAGTTCATTTTCCAGGCAAATTTAACAAACCCCGACTTTCAAGCGTGACCCCCATAACTTTTAAACCGATTAACATAGCTAAGAACCATCTCGATTAAGTCAGCTTTCAAATAAAACATACATACATACATAATATCACGCCTATTTCCCACAGGGGTAGGCAGAGACTATGGACCTCCACTTGCTACGATCCTGACAAACCTCTTTCGCTTCATCTATACTCATCAATCTCTTCATACATGCCCTTCGGTTACAGGTACTTTTTACCTCTCCTTTTTTCAGAACGTCTGCAATCTGGTCGCAGAATGTTCGCCGAGGCCGACCCTTCCCTACTGTTCCTTTTACATTTGCCTTATAAATATTTCAAATAAAAACTGCATCAAAATCGGTACACTCGTTTAGGCGCTACGAGGCCATAGACAGACACACAGACAAGTCAACTTATAACACTCTTCTCTTTCATCGGAGATTAAAATCTGAAAAAACTGCTTAAAAATAATGCATCATCATACGCGCGTATTCCTGGTTTCATCCTCAGCGGTAACGCTGCAGAACCAGGGGTCCACTACCTAACCAAGGTGATTTGACAAGGTTATTGGTTTTTACACAGAGCGACTGCCGTCTGATCTCCACAACCCATAGGGTAGACCAGAACCAACCCTTGGATAGGTTTGAACAAACGCCAGATATACATAAATAAACAATAAATTTATACACTGATTGAAAGCCCCAAAGTAAGTTCGAGACTTATGTTATGGGATAACACAAGTCTCGAACTTACTTTGGGGCTAGCTCTACTAACTAATTCAACGATAGCATATTTTATAACAAATACATAATAATATATAGATAAACATCCAAGACCCAGGACAATTTCCGTCTTATTATAAAAACGCGAACTAACTTTAGTACTTGGTTTAAACCATTATCCACCCAAAATAAGACGACTCTCCGCAATGTGTTACCTTCTCTTTTGTTGCCGTCAACTTCATTTGGCTGGATAATGGTTTAAACCAAGTCCTAAAGTTAGTTCGAGTTTTATAAAAAGACTGTTTGAAAAATGCTATTTTCCAACTTGCCGTGGCCGGGGATCGAACCCGGAACTTCTGAGTGGCGGACTAGCATGGTGATAATTACTTCACGGCGGTCGTCAAAGATGACGTCCACGTAGATGGCGTTCGGGATCCACAGTTTATACTGTCTTCCGAAACAACACAAAAATAATGCAACTGACGCTCAAAAACAAAACAAAGCCTATCATGTCCAGCAAATGATCCGAAGTCTATGAGTCGAGCAAGTATCTAAATGTACCATCTTTAACAGTAAACAGATTCCGGTCAGTCCCGTTATCAGAGACCAATGACTGTTTATCTTGTAGGATTAATTAAAATTGACAGTCCATTGTGACATTGCTTGACGAGTGTAACTGTTTGGTATGCTTGGGGTGTACTAATTGATGGTGACAAGCGGTAACTATTTAGGTCGGGTTGTTATTCGATGTATTTGTAAGGTTTACTAAAACCCTTCCGAAGGTTGGTTGGATAGAATCTCTTTTTAGAGCTTTAGTAAATCAAAGATTTAAGATTCAAATGTTTATTCAGTAATTAGACCTTTACAGGCACTTTTAACACGTCAATAAGTATAATTTACGTTACGTGTAAAGTACATTAAAATAAAATTTATTTAAAAAAAACCAAGACCGAGACATCTGCGAAAAATTGCCACTTTAGGCGTATATGCGTAGAAAAGCTTCACGTTCTCACTTTAAACTGTAAACAATAGTTCATAAAATAGTTTGAAGGATTATCTAGGGTCTGATCAAGACAAAATTTTAAATGAAATCTCCGTTTTCTATCTATAGATTTATTTCAAATGAGGGCAGCACTGGACCCCGGAAAATTCAGGTAGCCCCTTAAAGAGAATTACTGAATGTGTCATTTATGTATGTACGAACTCTTTGATTTAATAAACTGGACACCCGTGAGTGAAGACACCGTCACTACACGCCTAAGATAATAAAACAGGTAAAATCAAGCTTGATTTAAAAATTAATGACAAGAATGTTGAGAAAATGCTGAAATTAATAGCAGAAAATGTTTTTTTTTTCATCATTGATAAATAGCACTGTAATAATTGTATAATTGTATGATCAATTAAAAGTAATTGAAAAAAAAAATCTTTATGAACAGTGAAGAATAACGCAAGCTTCAAATGCGTGAATAGACAGTATGTGATGGAAAAATTCGCCGGGGTGAGTCGAAATCACGGAAGCACAATTTGGAAGTGAATTCATGGTACAAGCATTAGGTTTGTTAGTTCAAATTTCACACGCGTCGAAATTTTTCATCACATTTTTATTAATTTTGATAAAATAATATATCTCTGTCATGATCTGAAGGCTACTCTTGCTTATACGCAAAGAGCAATATATATTCTTTGACGTGCAATTAACTGCATCTTTATAATTTTCTCGGTGGGGTATTAACGTCCCTGGAAAATGTTATTAAAAATAAATTTCCACGACGTACTTCTGTAATACACTTGACAACATCTTTAAGTGCTCAATAATTTAATGATAACTTCGTATGTACTTATGTTGTTACATAATTATGTGACGTTATTATAGCTTGCTTGTAAAGCTTTCAAAAGTCTCAATTAAAAACATAAACTTTTTTTATGATTTAATATCGTTGAACAATTTTTTAAAGGAGGATAGCTATGTCATGCTGGACAGTGAGAAATAATCATACAACCTACCAGAAGTGCCATTTTTCAAACGCGGAGTCACCTAAGCAAATGGTTTTTCCATACGAAAAACCGTACGTTTAGTGACTCTGCGTTTGAAAAATCGCACCACAGCTGGTTTTCTTCCCGTGCAGATCGTAAAAACCGATTGAGCAATTGGGTGAAAATATTATTCATGTTAATAGACGATGCAACTATTATTACACCTTTGTATCATATTTTTGTCTTCTTTCTTTGTTTTTTTTTGTATTTTTTTTTTTGTATTTTTTTTATGGTGCCGTAATGAGTGTTACTATAGTTATGAAACCCATCACTATTTTAATATTTTTTTATTTCACCTTATCACCTATCATCACGCTAAAAGTGCCCTTTCGGGCTTGCGGCTTAGGGTACAGGGGGGTTACGCATAAAATATTACGTGAGTCGTCTGATAGTGATGTCCCTTTTTCTGTATCAAACCAAATTAGACTTTATCATGATAAATTAATGTTCAATGTTGCATGACACTGAAACACGGATACACAGTTACGTACCACTTTTAGGATAACCCCCCAGGCTGTCTAGAGCCGCAAACTCGTAGGGCTCTGTCTATCCCTCTAGGGATAAGGATATAGGCGCGGTAGAGTATGTACGTATGTTTACTTACTTATAAAAATAATTTCTTTAAAAAATTCTTCTTACTCATACTTTTTAATTCCAAAACCCGTTCAATTTTCTAGTGAATAGATATGTTAAAAGCAATTTTTTATTAGTCCAGTAAATGTCACAAATAAAATCAAAATCATAATAACAAATATTCCACTTCACATTACGGAGTTTCTGAAACCAAAAGCTATATATCTAACAAACAGCCGGTTTTCTAAGATAAGATTGGTATCGTCACCCATAAAACACTGCCATACGCTACGTTACATACTGCAGGACCAGTTGTGATAGTTAAAAGTTTAAACGTGTTGGACTTATTGGGAGTTTAGTAGACACTGTTCGCAAAATGACCTGTCTTTGAAGGATTAATTCATGAAATTAATTATATAATAATTAGCCTGCCTGCCATGCCTTATTTGGGAAATGAAATGAAGTCGAATCAGAAAAGATACTTATTAATGTTTTTTTGTTATTTTATTAACCTGTTTTGTCTCACTGCTAAAGGTTTCTCTCTCCCATTCCCTTCCATCTGTCTCTGTCTATTGTCATTACCGACCAACCACGTTGAAAGCGCCATCTCTTTCTCGGCTCACCCCTACGACTACGACCATCTTCAGGTGTCCACGGAGTTAATGGTAGACGAAATATTTTGACTGTTAAGAGACCAACTTAAAGATTATTAATAAGGCTAATGTATTTAAAAAACAGGTACTTACGTTAATGAATCACTTTTCCTTATTCATAAAAATTAAACGTTTGCTAAACATTTTAGTTAAGTAAAATATGTTCGGGACAAACCCTATATTTTTTTTCAATATAGTGCCTAATTTGCAAGAGCAATACAAAATATATTTTAATTAAAATAGGTTTAGCAAACATTTTTTGTTTTTGTGAATAAAGGGGGTACCTAATTCATTTTATAAATTCTTAAAGGGGGTAAATCATTATATACAAACCCAAAAGACTATTAATAAAAATGAAACGCCGATGACTCTTGATAAAATTTCAGTAAAAATTTGGTCATCCAAAGAATAGAGATTAAAATGGAGATTGCAATGGGACGTTTTACGAATACTATCACTTCGGAATCTTAAGTTATCAATCGAGAAATTTGAGCACTAACTTAGTATCTGCTCGCTCGTAAGTTACACGCCATTGTTATCGAGCACTGAGCTGAAACTTGAGGTATTTTGCTGCTTTTGAATGAGAATGTCTCAAGTGTAACGTACTTAGTATAACAATATCTATTTCGGTCTACATCTTAATTTGAAGTTAGTTTTTGAAGTTAAGTATCTGATACACTGTCGAACATTTGATTTATTTCTTTACTATAAAAATTATGATGGCTACCAACATTATTTAGGATAACGATTTCTTTTATGGTATTCGTTCCAATTATTTTAATTTTTAAAATTTATTTATAACTTTTTCTGAGTTTTTCTATTGGACCACCTGGAAAGTATACCCTTAAAAAACATAAAAATAATTTTTCGAATAGGTCACGCGTCTTTGAGTAATCAGCGAAGATACAAAAAAAAAAATCCTGACGAATTGATAACCTCCTTCTTTCTTTGAAGTCGGTTGAAAATCGACTTTAACACCAAACTACACAACTGATTAATGAAACTTCTATAGGACCACTTGACAATTATCCCCTTTTATTTGATAATCTCCTCCTTTTAATCCGACTGCGCCAGAAGGAGAGTTATGTTTTTCGAGAGTATGTATGTATGTATGTATAATTGTTTGGCACACTTTGCAGCCTGAACGGCTCGGTTGATTTTAGGTTGAGATGTCGTTAGATTCGTATTTACTGTGAGAGCGATACTGGGTATATCAAATAACAAAAAAAAAAGACAAAATAAAAAAGGCAATCGGGTTTTTTGTTTTTGTGATAATTACTTGTAGAAGTCTGATTAAAAAACCTTTCTTCCTTTTCTCCTTGAACTATCTGTCTGGAAAAGATACTAACGATAAGACCGCCTATTATACCTATATGCATATTTTTTTTTCAATTGTTAAACTTTTTGCATGTACTTTGTATTGGTGCAATAAGTAGGTAGTTTTTCATTCAACCAGAAAATTTCAAAGTTAAAAAACATGCGTCCAGCAGGGGTTGCAGCAACGAGCTTTTATGCACTTACGTACTAGAGTAGACGCCACATATCTAGTGAAGTGCCGACGAAAAATTTTCTGTTCTCGGAAATTTCATTCTATTAAAAATTTCGGAAATTATCAACATTATTCGAGAATTTTAGTTGAAAATTTTTCTGAAGAAATTTCTTGCGGGAAATTTATCGGAAATTTTCCAGACCTTTTCGAAAATTACATCACTACATATCACAATTTTGTTCCATTCATCATATGATGAATGGAACAAAACTGTGATATGTATGATGAGTGGAACTAATGTGAGGTGAACAGTGATAGCATAAATATTTATGCTATCACTGTTCACCTCACATTAGTCGCTTGCTAGCATTTACGCGCTAAGTACACTCCAAAATTAATAAAAGAAAACACTGTCAACATAATCAAAAATGCCTTGGTGTGTGTTAAGATACTGCTTTAATAATACAAAGAACAAGGCAAAATATAAAGGAATAATTTTCCATCGGCAAGTAACTAGATTTCATTAGTGAAAATTAAATACGTATTGCAAAATCCCCGCCGCCATAATCAATGGAATCAATGCTTTTAGTCTATGACATCTGTCAATCGACTGAATGAGTGAGGATGACACTTAGCGAATCTAGCGCTGTGCTTTTACAGGACGACTTAAAAGCGAACTTAGCGCTGCAGTGCGATAAGTGTCAATTACCAAAAAAAAGATATGGCCGTTATGGAAGTCAGCTGGTCTAGATATATTATGTTGCGAGGGTTGCAGAGGTGGGGGGTGTTATCGGATCATGTTACTGACAACATCACGGGCTGCTTTTGTTCTCATTTGACAGTTCTCGGTACAGTAATCAGCTCAGCTTCACTATGGGCCTTGATAACGGAAGCGATCTGGTTACGTCTTGTCGACAGGTTGTCTATATGATATTCTTATATGAAATTGGTCAAAGTCAATAGATAGGTCAGTTTTTTTTTGTGGAATATATTTAAATAGGGTTCCGTAACCGAAAGGTAAAAACGGGACCCTTTTACTCAGACTCCGCGGTCCGTCCGTCTGTCTATCTGTCTGTCACCAGGTTTATCTCACGAACCTTGATAGCTAGACAGTTGAAATTGACATATGATGTATTTATATTTCTCGAAAGTCTCCCCTACAACAAACGTGGTCTTTTTAAAGATAATGGTACGGAACCCTTAGTGCGATTAAAAACTATTTTAATGTAATCAATGCAAAATCAAAAATAATGTTGGCAATCCAGCAAAAAAAAATATTAAGTTTTAAAACATCAAATAATTGGCACAGACGTGGGTCTTTTTTTTAATTTGGAATATTTATCATTATTATTATGGATGAATGTAGGTAAACATTTTTTAGTTCTTCCCTTCGAAAAAAGACAAAGTATTGTATATAAAACCGCAAGTCTAATCTTTGATTCAAAGTAATTGCTTACACAAATTTCAGACTATATTTTATTGATATGTGATTTTTTGTATTAATTTGAATGCTTTTTCGTAAAATTACCGATAGTGAATATTAAGTTTTCTAATCATAATAAAAAGTTTTGAACGACCAAGACCTCAAAGTTAAGAATTATTTTATTAGAAGTTGTTGCTCTTCGAAAAAATATTTCTAGGTACCTACTTATTAAATAAAAACGTCATCAAATAAATGGCAGTAACTGTCGGTAGAACTCAGTTTCGGAATATATGTAGGTATTGTAGGTGTTCTACTTTTCTTTGTTTCTGTCTCGTGTTTGCAAATTTTTCTCATAGATGGAGATGAAAAGTAGAGTTTGCTTCTCGGGTTCGGTACCTAATGTTTTTACTTCGGGCGATACACATGAACCGTAGAATCCCTTGTTTTACTCAGGATTCAATCATAGAATCCCTTGCTTATCTCAGGGTTCGACCGTAGAATCAACTGCGGAATCCTTCATTTCGCTCTGGATTCAAAGTAGCGCCCTCGCCTTAAAATATTTCCTTTACCTCTTGTCAAAATCACAATGTACTATACATCTAAATTGCTTTATTTTTTTTGTACTTCTGTGTAAATATTATTTAGGGAAGGCAGAAAAGGGAAGGTATGGCCCAAGACTTAATTTTTTAAAATACCTTTCAAGCTATGTCAAAATTGTGCGACTTAAATTGATGATTTTACAACTAAAAGTTTTGTTTGACAACACAATATAGTTAAGAAACCTAATTTCTAGCTTCATATTATTGTCTTCATAAAAAAATATCTTGTAATCGGTATGCTTTCAACGTCTCATCTCAATCTATAATGAGCCGCTATGATTGACGGCATGTCACGAGGGTGAAGAAATTTTGACAGCTGTCATCGACTTAGGGC
The DNA here is from genome assembly GCA_943193695.1 of Acrobasis suavella. Classification (NCBI taxonomy): domain Eukaryota; kingdom Metazoa; phylum Arthropoda; class Insecta; order Lepidoptera; family Pyralidae; genus Acrobasis; species Acrobasis suavella. Next base: position 7,939,213 of record OW971952.1, on the reverse strand, counting down.
CCATAGACAATCGGATATATCATGCGTTTGACGTTTCGTGTCCGGGAGATACATATTGTTATGCATAGTGGGTTGTGTTCGTTTGTATGTAGGAACAATTTTAACCGTTCAATGTTTAAGATACCTACATTAATTATATTTGGTTTTAACTGGTTAGTTATCTTTAAGATTTTAAAATTGTGTTTCTTAATTTTAATGGGTCTAAATTATCTTTGACAGAACGATGCGACTGCTTCAACAATTTGGCGTTTATACGCATGTAGGTATTGTAGGTGTGTATGTTTGTTCGACGAAATTTGGCAGACTGATAGATGTAGTCAAAAGAATTAATTCGAACACGAGCCAAACCGTTTTCAGAGTTATGAGGTTCGCATGTTGACAAATTGGGGCGAACTACTAGTAATAAACCATGAGGTATCCATAGGCTACGGCTATATTTCTTTGTTACTGATAAAACGCTTGATTTACTACATAAACACGATTCAATATCCAAGATTTTATAATAAGCAAAGCCATTTTCTAATCTTAACGCTCGCCTGACCCGTGTCGCTTATCGCAAATGCAAACATGTCCAATGGATTTTATCAATACTTCAACAGCTTGCTATGAGCAAAATGTCGAGCAGAATATTTCTTATAAATATTTAACAGCTTCTTCATAGCCTATTTCTGTTCACTGCTGGACTTAAAGCCTAAACTGACGGGTTTAGTAGATGGTATAAGGTTGTTGCACAGAGGACGCGCCACTGCCTTCTCTCATCATGATAAATAAATCTAAGAACAAAGTCAAAATCATTGGATATTTATAACAATTGATAATCATATTTTTTTTCGTTCGACTTCATAATAGGGAGTTGTTGACGTCAGATCATTTACTTACAGCTAAGTTTACTGCCGCTCCCTAAGCGCAAGTACAGAAGAAGCAGTAACAAACTGCACTGCGGCATTTTTTCCTGAAATCAACTAAAGGTTTTTGTCGGTCCACCATCTTCGCTGGCTTGGACACTTCGGGAGATTGGAAGAGGATCGGGAGGTGAAGATATCATACCAGAGCCGGGCGACCAGTTGCAGGCTGATGGGCCGTCCCAGGTATCCCAGATTACCTTAAATATTCATAATATCTTTTTTTCATCTCACGTTCGTTTTAACCAGATATAAATAATCCTCACTAACTAATCAAAGACCAGAACAAATGTTATATTCCAAATGAAAAACTTCGGAGTGAAGATTTGAAAGGCGCCATTTTATTAAATCCTTTGTTTATTCTAAAACTTCGTAGTTTTGGCAAATTTGACGTCCACTTAGTACAAACATTAACTAAGTACGAGTATATGTTTGCACGGTTGCCAACTCCCTCTCGCATTTAGACAAACGGCTTGATAGAGCTCCCTCGTTAAATATATTCTTGCTTACCTTACTTATTCCTAATCTAGTTGTAAAGACTAGAGGCAGTTATACATTCTAATTCTATTTTCAAAAACGAAAGCCTACATACCTCTTTTAGAAAAACTTTAAAAAAGTTAGTACTGGACTAATTATGAAGCATAAATGAGAGACAAAACTGGCAACCAACAAATCATTATTTTTAAACCAAGTTACATTGTAACACGATTCTCACAAGCCTCCCCATTACTTAACATGATCGTTACACGGAAGTTATTACAGGAATCCACATATCTACCATACAACCAGCGATATACACCAAAATGTGTGCCATAAATTTAAAACTCTGCTGTAAATCAAACTTTGTAAACGCCCTACGGACGTAGAATGTAACATGTCAGAATCACCCATAGAATGTAAAGGCGGATACTCACGTAATGCGATTGACATGCATGAACGTGTGCTGTGCATGTAAGTACATAAGTTACGACTTTCTACGAGCTAAAAGCACAAGCTACAGGAATTATTGCTTTGAATTGTGACTTGTCAAGATACATTAAGCCAAGCAAGTAGCCGAAGCTTAAGCTGACAAAAAACAGAATACGATAAATACAGGATGTAAATTAAGTATAGGCAAAGTTTAGGAACGAAATTTTATTGGTTTTGGCAATAACATTGACACAGACAATTCAACAGAACTCTACTTTTTTGTCTACACTTATTATCCACTCCAATTTGCAGTTTTTTTTTTAATTATTATTCCTTATAAAAAATCTGCAAATCAAATCGTGGCAGCACAGCAATTTAACACTAACAGATTTGCCATAAAGTTCAAAACGAATCAAAAATTATACCAGCAATTAATTAAAGATTGAGTATTGGAGGATAGTTTAATAGCGTTTTTATCACCATTTTCTTAGCTTTCCAATAAAATTGACTATTAAATCACTAGATATAGACTATTCGTAGCTTTCGCAGCTTAGGAATGATTATTAAGTAATCATCCATATAGTCACAGAGCATTTTGTCTGAGCATGTAATAGTTTTACATCGTTCTTTAACTTTTCTTGAGTTCATTGGTTTATGGAAAAAATAGAATTCCAACAAGATTTATCATATATAACAAGGATGTTCAAAATCCACATTCGTGTGATTAACTGAATATCATGTAAGCGTACCTTAACCAGCAATTTTAGTCGTCAATTAGCAACGGCGCCTACGGCAGTGGCGTCGCACTCCATACAGCCACGACACATGTCGACATGTGTTCGACTGTCAATGTTACGCTTCCGGTTTCCGAGATTTTTTTTGCTTGGTAAATTAACTTTTGGGTTTGACAAACCAATTCTACACGTCACCCTTGCGCTGTGCATTCGAAAGTGGCATCTTTTTTTTACTCAAGTGTTGTAAAGTAGGTACGTAAAATTATTGCTGATAAAATCTAATTCATAACTGTAACCATTCTAGAAGAGGGGACTAATTTCTTGTCAATTCAAATCTTTGTCTTTATTTTTAATAATCGAATCAAAAGACGCATTGTTCTTTTTTTTTGGTTGTCTTTCCATTTCGTTTATGTTGGTTCCTACTGGATTTAGATTAAGTTTTCATCTAGCAGTTATCTGAACTACCAGTCTGTTTTCTTGACTTGATCAACCCATCCTGATTTAAGTCTCACTTATCCAGTTTGACATCGGCTGATTTGGGAACTTAGATAAATTCAGATTCTAAAGCTAAATGGTTCATGTAAGTATTTTTGTTTCGTAGCGAAGATAACTCCATTTTAAATTTTTTTCCGATCCATACCTAGTTCTACTATCTGTAATACCCATCTTTTGTCTGTATGTTAAATTAAAACTACTAGAACAGGTACATAAGCATTTGGGTAAGCTGTCCAACTGCCTCATTTTAAAACCATTATCCAATTTGGAATAAGCTGGATTTTTCTTTCCAGATTTGTTCTTTTGGCGTTGACTACAATAAGGTCCAGGGTCTTATGCAGAATTGTAACTACATTGTTTTCAAACTATATAAACATAGTATATGTTTATATAGTTTGACTTGTTGTACTGCTACTGGAGAAAAATAAATACGTTTCACTTGTTTTTTATTCTAGACGATTGTGTAACACTGGTTATCCTTTCCCGTTTTCTTTTATTGGTTTGCCAGTTTCAGTAACACTGCCAAGAAAAATATTATGCGGGCTTCTTTCCAAATTTTTTTTTTTTACTTTTCTATCTGTAAAATGTACTACTTAATTAAATTATTGCCATATTTCATTGTCATCATCATCCGAGCGTATTCCCGGTTGCTTCCTCAGCAGTAACGCTTCAGAGCCCGGGGTCCGCTATCTAACCAAGGAGATTTGACGAGGTTGCTGGTTTTTACACAGAGCGACTGCCGTCTGACCTCCACAACCCAAAGGGCAAAACAGGAACCAATCCTTGGATAGTTTGATGATCAAACGCTAGGTGGCGTTCGGGACCCAAAGTTTTACGTGCCTTCTGAAACACGGAATCATCTTTCTTTTCGGATAATCAGGTGATTCAAGCCTGCAATATCCTATCCAGACTGGAAACAACTTTTCACAAAGTATGCTTCCCAGTGGGAATCGAACCCATGACCTCCGGGTCACAAGGCGAACGCCTTGACCACTGGACCACGGAGGCAGTCTGCTATATTTCATTGTATTTCCTTGTAAATGTTTGCTTACTGGTACACTATTACCTGTGCTGTTTTCAGAACTTAAATTCCATTAATTTATTTATCGTTTAATTAAATGTAAGTAAGTAGATATACTTTTTCAGATTAGCTTATTTAACTATTTTACACATACGCATAATGCTCCCTTTGTGTTTAATTATAGTAAGAAGCTTGATATTTATTCAAAAGGGGATTCCGCGATAACTTGTAGATCGCGGAATCCCATCAAAATCGATTTTACGAGCCAGTTTACGACTAAATCTACGGTATCATCTTGTAACCCTTTAAATTGTCTATAAAATTAGAAATTTATCAGATCTAAGGGAACATGTGTTTTGTCGCAAAAAATATTTGTTTTTGTTGTGAGTTTTTAGTGGTTTTTTGATTGTAAAATAAAGTCTTGCAAAAGTAATTTTGTTAAATTATTTATTAATAGAAATGAAGATTTAACATTAAATTTTAGACCCTTCTTTATTCGGTTTTTTTCTAGTTTTTTTGATATTAATGAAATGTTATTTTCAGTGTTTTAAGTAGTTCTCAAAGCTTTTATTCAGTATGACTAATAAACTAACTACATCAGTTCATTATTACTGTTATTTGATTGTTAAATCAAATCTTGCAAAAATAATTTATGTGCAATTATTTATTAATTAAAATGTAGATTTGATATTGAACTTTAAACACTTCTTCTTTTTTATTCATAGTGTTTTTGGATAGTAACGAGTGATTTTTAATGTTGTAAGTAATTCTCAAAGCATTTATTATTGAGTATCACTAATCTACCTACATCAGTTCGTTTCTACTGTTTCACCGAACATTTACTAAAAAGTATTATATCTGTACCTAATATATGATAATTATTGACATCTTACAATTTACATTGTTGTCTAAATCCTTGGTAGGTACCTGTGATTAATCTTTTTGGAAACCAGGTTATCAATAATTTCAGTGCTTTATATTTAGAATTGTAAATCTTAAATCGTATTTCACGGCTTTACGACAAGAAAGCTGTGTAAAAGCTTTTGCTTTGTAACCCGTTACGCCATCTACCGAACGCCACCTCACAAATAGAGCTTTTATTTTGAATTGCAATTCCAATTTGAAAATTGAATGTTTAGAAATTTAAAAAAATAGAAGTTTTATTATCGAATTGTGTTCTCATAGGATTATGCTTTGATTTAACGGCAAATAACAAATTTGACGCTTATTACCGCGTGAAGATCGTCTAGATTGTCTTCTTCAAAAGAATTTAGTATCTTTACATCTTAATGCACTTAAGCTTTAACCAAACGCTTTTAGCCTTCCATTCTTGAAAGCTCGACGACCGAAGCTAATGCTATCTGTCGTGATCTCGCGATCAGCTCCAACATGCGGCGAACAAAAAAAATTTTATTAACTCAATTATATTCGAATCGTCGAAAGCTTAACAAAAGTTATCAAAAGATCGTTAAGTGACCCGCGTACCCACTGGTACCGTTATATCAACCTCTAATTAATACTCGCCCACTTGGATCCGAACTCGTTTAGGCAGTGTTTACTGCACTTTGCATCTACAATGCAAATCCATGGAATAGCAACGCATAACATCGCCTTGGTCGTAAACGAGAATCGGGACTATCGATTTAACTCCACACTAGGGTCGTAGAAAGAATTCCTTACAACAATGAACCGGTGTAACAATAAATACCTTAATGATATCCCAAGATCGGAGAAGCGTCCGACGGACCCGTCCCACTCTTATAAGAAATCCACTATAGCATATCGAAGCGGCAACATCACAACAAGAAACGGCACAATCTCACACGACCACTGAATTGTAATCCACAGCACTTTGGTTTTGGTACAAAAGATGTTTTTCGTAACACAACGCGGCGTGACCTCACTCTGTAGGGACGACCGATGCGCACGGGTGCCCGGCACTAACTGAACTGGTTTTACCGGGTGAAGGGAGGGGGAAGCGCGACGGGTGCGTTTGGTTGGTTCGGTTTTATGAAAATATTTCGTGAGTAATGCACGTGTTATGTCCCGAGTGCGTCGGCCTAGAGCGGCCTCGGATCGGATCTTTGATTGAAGTCCACTGCACTGTCACAGATAAAGATAATGGAAAAGAGTCGCGCTCGAGATGTGGGGTCGTTATGTTGCCTTTCTATGCAATCTAAAGCACGCTGGTAGGTGTATTGGTATGCAATGCCTTAATCCGTTATGGAAAGTAGGAGGTAAGCTCTTGGAAAGGGCTTACATTAGTGAGCTATTGATTGAGTGAAGAATTGATCTAGGATCAAAAGAAATTAAAGCTTTTGTGAATAGGTGTTACAAAGATAGTAGGCATGGTAACTACATCGCGTGTATTATGTTTAATCGCGCATACACCTGATATAAGGATAGCGCAAAACAAATAAAATATTACACAATTTTTAAAGTCTAATTATAATTACCGATATGACAATTTATTAACAGTTCAACATGTGACGTAACCAAAATGTATTCTCAGTTTTAAGTACGTCAATACTTAAAACGGCGAAAAAATTTTATGATTATTAATATAACAAAATAAACACATAATCAAAAACATGTAAGCTTTTTTTTATTATTAAAAGGTCACTGCAAAAATAGCTTTTCATCTTCTGAACCTACCACTGAAAAAAATTACAAAGCTAAAATGTCAAATGTTTGTACTTAATTAGTAAAATAAAATAGAATGTTTCTTAAAACATTCCATTTTTTCAAAGGATCATTATTTCATTACTATTAAAGGATTTAACAAAAAAAGAAGTTTGCGAAATAAACGAAGAACATCGATAAGAATGAATAAATTAAATGTACGCCCACCAGCACTTAACTTGCTGAAGCGTGCATAAGTAAAATAGAATAAAGTTGTCGATAAAAACCGGTACCTACAACGTAATAAAGAATCGAAAATATTTTTTTTTTCACGAAATCCCTACTGTCTTTTTATATATCCTGTGTCACTCTTACAGTAAATTATGGAGGGTAAATGGAAGGAGAACTATCTTATATGGGGGATATTTGAAAAAGTGTCCAGCTGTACGCAGTAAATAACAGTTGAAAAATCCTCCAAGAGTGGCGCTAGCTGCAGCAAAGGGTATGGAATGAATGTAGCCGTTGGTGACAAATTGAAGTTAGCCGAGTCACAGAATTACTGGGTTAAATAATTTTTGTGGCTAAATTAGTCAGCTAGTAAAAGTTAAATTTAATAAACGTTTCTTGTTTACGTTGTCCAATATATTTTGAAAAATATAACCTAAAATAGTAATTATGGCGCTTGATTTAAAATTTACCCTGTTGCTACTGTAGCGCCACCCTAATTTAACACATTTCAGCGGACACTTTTTACATACAGAGACAGTTCTCCTTCCATTTACCCTCCATACAGTAAATACGAATATAATCTCACCTCTCAGTCTCAAGCTGTTCAGGCTGCAAAGCGTGCCAAACATTTGAATTTGGCGTCAAAAATCCGCCATTTTGTTTTTTATTATTATTTTGATATACCCAGTGTCACTCAAAGACCATAAATATTTCTTTCTTTATTTTCTTTATTTCTTTATTACTCGCTTTCATGCACTCATACAGAAGATGGTTAGTAGGTAAGTACATGAACCCTGGCAGGGTGTTGCGAACTTATAGGAATTATTTGAGTTTATATAATAATAGTATTTATAATCAAGTACAAGAAGATAATTAACATAAATTAAGAGTAAGTTCAATTGATGTCAATGGTTAGAAGATTAAATTAAATAGTTAAAAATACAATAAGTTCAATGTCAACAAAAAGTTAGTAATAGGTGTTTACAGACAAAAAAATATAATTATTGTAAATATAATTACTGCAAGTGCGTTGGTCAGATGCAACTTGAAACTGGAAACTGGAACTAAAACTACGAGTACCTACGCAGATATATTGTGTTTATTGAGTCTTTCTTTAAAACGCTTATTATAGTTTGTCATTTAAATATTCGTTAACCGAGTAATACCCCTTTAACAATAGTAGCCCTTTTAATTTTTTAAAGAATTTTTTATCATTTTCTTCCGATGTAATTAGTTTTGGCAGTTTATTGTACATCTTGATTGCGCATAGGTACGGACCCTTTTTATACATTTCTAAATCTTGTCCTTTAGTTTTACTTACCGGTATCGCTAGTCTGATTTGTGCCGTGTGTTTATTGTGTGTGTGTCTTTTACTTGTTTAAAGAGGGACATATATTTTCTGACGAATGAGCATAATTCAAATATGTAGATTGAGGGTAGTGCGACAATATTATGTTTTATAAAGAAAGGTTGGCAGGTGTGTCTGTACGGAAGGTTACATAATATTCGTATACACTTTTTCTGCATAATTAGAAGATCATCAGCATCGGTGCTGTTACACTGCAGGTTGGTATGTCACCAGATCCGATGCTTATCAGCATACACCAGGGACAGGTGAGGCTTGCTTGGGGCCCGAATACCTTAAGGTAGACGTTGATTTGACCCTGTTTCACAGTCATTACTTTTACTAACATTACTATTTTTTACTTATATCATTATAAACCTCAACTTTTAATAGTTAGATCGCTTAAATATCTAATATGTATTACAAAACACAAAATGTTAAGGTATATTAAAATGTGTATACTTATCTAAGTAATATTATTATTCCTTTCGTTCAAAATAAATCTTACATAAAAAAAGCTGACACTGAAATAATACATTTTGTTTTGGGGCTTCCCGATCATCTTCTTAAATACTTCAAAACACTATTAAAATAAATTTGATGTATCACTTGACACCGATGAAATAAAAATATGTAAAAAGTTGCACGTCATTTTATAGTATTTTACACAAATATTTTTTCGTTTCAAGTGATATAATTTGTCATATTTTTTCAATATTTCTGAAATCAGATTGTTTTAAATTGTTTAAGTCATAGAGACTTATTTTATTTTTAATTATATATCAATATCTCTAATCAATGTTTTTCTAGCTGATGTATAGAACGAGTAGGAAGTTTTTGAAACTTTGAACACGATTTTCTCAAAACAAATTTTTTTACTCAGGTCCCTTTTCACTGGCAGTACAGAATTTTCAATGATATCTCTGTTTCGTTTCAAATGATTTATTTCAATTTATGGTCACTCTTGATCGGTCATTTTGGAATTCCCCGGGAGAGGACTTTGTCCAGCATTCGACGTTCTGCAGCTGAATTAAAGAAGTTGATGATTTCAAATGGGGGCAGCACTGGACCCCGAAAAATTCAGTTAGCCCCTTAATGTTTTTACTCTGGTTTAAAAGGTTCTTTTATAAAATTAATATGTATGTTATTTGAATAAAACAATGGTAAAGCATACAGTTTGTTAGATTATGTATGATAGTGCAGTTTTAAAATAAAATCTTTTACGTAAATCCAGTAAATGGATGCATGGAGTGCGTCCACTGATGGGCTTCATCGAACTGGTGGGTAGTAGACAATAGCTAATGGATCCCAAAATAAAATGGGAATAAAACTCCTATCAGAAAATAAAGGCTTTTACAGAACGATCACAGCTGTCTAGAGTCATGTGCGAAGTAGCTAGCAACCCGTCTTTATTTTGTTTCCTTTTTTTAGGGTTCTGAACCCAAAGTGTAAAAACGGGACATTATTACTAAAACTCCGCTGTCCATCCGTCTGTCTGTCTGTCTGTTGGTCACCAGGCTGTATCTCATGAACCGTGATAGCTAGACAGTTGAAATTTTCTCAGAAGTTGTATTGATATTTTCTCTATAACATTAAATACTTAAAATAGAATAGAATAAATATTTAAGTGGGGCTCCCATACATCAAATTGTATAGATAACTAGCTGCACCCTGCGGTGTTACCCGCGGAAAAAGTAACCTATGTGTTAATTTAGGGTGTCAGCTTCCTGCATACCAAATTTTATCAAAATTGGTCCAGCCGTTTGCGCGTCGAGAAGTAACGAACATACACACACACACACACACTCACAAACTATCGCCTTTGTAATATTAGTGTGATGTGATGGTACCTTAATGCGCTAGTCCGACTCGCACTTGGCCTTTTTTTTCCGCCTACACTCTCACCATTACTCTAAAAGTAGCCTTCGGGTCTTCTGGCCTTCGGTTTTGGCCCTCATCAGAAATAAAGTAGTGATTAATTTATTACAATGTTAGTACATTCAGCAAAAGACATACCTGACAAGGTCCTTTAACTACATCTTAAATTTTCTTCTTAAGAGAAAATTCAAGATTAAGATAGAGCGCCTGGTATATAGTCAGGTATCGCTTTGGCTGACTGTACGTATCACTCATGCAAATATTGTAGCAAAAATAATCATAGCGATCGTTATGAGACGTGCACTTTTGGATTTTCCAAACTTCCAACGTCACCTTCTACGACATCTAGATATTAGAAGACTAGGAGTGCTCCTAATCTACTCTGCCAGAAACCACACAGCGGTTGTACCTGTAACTATCTTTAATTTTCTTCCTCTTATCGCGCTCCAGCGGAGATTAAATTCGCATAGCATCGGAGTTATTTTTATGATGAAATAAAATGTTTTATACGGGTTTTGTAAAATTATGCGATTCAAAATAACAGTAGGACGTTACTCGTACTGCAAGTAATCATTTCGCTTCGGAAAATTCGTGACTGAAATATGTTTGTAAATAACGTACGGAATGTTACACCCTGTATATTGACGACCTCCGTGGCGTAGTGGTCACCATGCTAGTCCGCCACCCAGAGGTCCCGGGTTCGATCCCCGAGAGCAAGTTGGAAAATGGTCTTTTTCAAATTGTCCTGGGTCTTGCATGTTTATCTATATATGTATATGTTATAAAATATAGTATCGTTGAGTTAGTATCCCATAACACAAGTCTCGAACTTACTTTGGCGCTAGCTCAATCAGTGTTATTTGTCCCTATATATTTATTTATTTTAATTGTATATAAATATTTTACTACCTCATATGGAAACCGGTTGACAGAAATACATACCTACGAGTTACTAGCCCTTTAAGGAATAAGTCGACAAAATGCTATCTAATCTAAATCTTATATTATATATATATATATATATATATATATATAAGATAAGATTTAGATTAGATAGCATTTTGTCGACTTATTCCTATATTATAAATATATATAACTCAAAGGTGACTGACTGACTGACATAGTGATCTTATAACGCACAGCCCAAACCACTGGACGGATCGGGCTGAAATTTGGCATGCAGGTAGATGTTATGACGTAGGCATCCGCTAAGAAAGGATTTTGATCAATTCTACCCCCAAGGGGATAAAATAGGGGATGAAAATTTGTATGAAGCTTTGTCAATTTTAAACCGATCGGGCTGAGACTTTGCATGCATAAAGCTACTATGACGTAGGCATCCCCTAAGAAAGGATTTTGATAAATTACACCACTACGCGAGCGAAGCCGCGGGCAAAAGCTAGTTGTCTATATTATAGTAATATCAAAGGGATTGACAGTATCTTTGAAGTTTATTCCCAAAAAGCATATATCCTGCATTCTGATGACCTACCTTCCCAACAGGATAGAACCGGCTGAGCCGCGGAAATTCGCAAAATACCTGACAGAATCTTTGTCGTCGAAGCGGGTATTTCTATAAAAACGCATTTTCTGAATAGCTGTGGTCTTTGAAGTTAATCCGTGGATTTGGGGATGTTGAGGATTTTTGTGCTTCGTATATGTAAATGATTTTTTTTTTGTTTTATACATATTAGTTTTACATTATTAGTAAAACTAATAATGATATATGATTAGTAACTTTAAACATTTTTTTATAAACCTTTCTATCGAGCAAAAACTTACAATAGGGATGTAGAGTATAATGTTTTTTTGGCTCGTTAAGTTAGATTATTAAGAAAGTATGGTAAACGTATTTTTTTTTTCTTTTTAGCAAATAATGACAAAGATACAGAGCATGGAAATTTCGCGTGACGTCACCATCAGCTACGATTTTTAATTTTAACCAAAGGTGACGTAAATTACCCCCACTTCAAAATTTCGAAGCGCCGTATCTTTGTGAATTTTTACTACTTAAAAATATGGGTCCTTTTGGTTAATCTATTTGACGGAATAAATGAAATAATATATGTTTTACCCAGTCCACATCCCTAGTTAACATTTTCGCGGGGATTTTTATCAGTGTATTTCTGTTGTAAGTAAATATGTAACAAAATCCCTGTCCGATCCTTGTAGGAGCAACTCAGACCGTCAATATGAACAACTTTTTCTATGGGACCAATGCTTGAAACTCAAAAAAATCGACATTTTCACACAAATTGCCGGGCCGGCCGAACACTCTTGTATGAAAATGTCGATTTTTATTATTATTTTCAAGCATTGGTCCCATAGGAAAAGTTGTTCATAGTAACGGTCTGAGTTGCTCCTACAAGGATCGGACAGGATTTTGTGTTACATATTGTATAATTCATTAATTAAATTTACTTAGTGAAAATATTTCCAATTTACCAAACCAACATTCGTATTCATCAAGCAACAACTGTTCTTACATGTTCATAGGGTTGGGCTATATCTTTCAGGACGTAACGGCACTTTCGCATGCTGCTATCCTTTTCTGCCACGCAGAACCGTCATTTGCTAGAGCGAGAGAGAGCGACGGAACGCTTCAGCACCGGCCATGCCAAAGGAATAGCAGCATACGAAAGTGCTCCTGCTGCCAGTGTAGCCTAACCGTTAGATGACAGGTAAAGGAAGGTCAACCCATAGATTTTTCCCACATGTCTTGGTCAACCTTGCTTGGTCGGCGACACTAGCGCCACCAACGTGTTTGTAATTAGTTACACCATGCCGCCGGCGACGTCAGGTGGTCCATCAAAAATCCGAAAATCGAACGCTAATCTCGCACCCACTGAGCTTATGAAACTGGAGCTACTTGAATAGGAATAGGCTTATACCCGCTTTAGAATTTGTAACAATTTGGCCTAAATACTAAGGGTGAAGTTAATATATGAAGTAAGAATTGTTATATTATTAAATAGAAACAGTTTCTGAAATGTAATAAAAAAATGGGTTCAAATAGGAGTTTTGACCACAACCTATTTTTTACTTTTTTGCTCCAGACGCGACTGCGTTAAATAGATTTCCAACAATAGTATTGATATCGTACTACATTAATAACGAAATTCATGTAATTGATTTAGACTAAATTCATAATAATAATTTGAACTAAATTCATATTAATAATTTGAACTAACTTTAAAATATTTATAAATAAATAAATATATACGGACAAGAGATACACATACGGAGAGAGAAGGTCATTTTACATCTTGACCTGATAAGTTAATTAATTATCAACTTATTTACTATCATGATATCATTAATTTGAACATAAAATTTGTGCTAAATTAACCAGATTAAAAGAAACAAATACTAAAAGCAAGTGGGTGCGGAATCTCTCGGTTCCAATCGTTTGTTGGACGTTTCGGCCGATATTGGATATGTCGCTTGTCGTGGCGTGCTGCGTCAGACTCTGTCATATGCAAGAAGTATCCGGTATTTAACTGGTTTTTTTTCCAGCACTAATCATAACATATTTTATTTAAACTTAGTCTCAGGCCTCATTTAACGAGATTTTATTTAATTTGCTACGTGTCTTGTAAGTATCTTTGTTTGGGTCAAATCTTGCAACTCAATAGTTATCCTCAACTGATTGAGCTGAAATTTTGCAAACCTTGTGTTAGTCGGATGACAATGCAATATTATTATGACAAAAAGCTGATCTGACAATGGAGCCGGAAGGTGGCCATATGAACCTTTTTAGAAGACGACACAACCCCATCGAGTTGGGATTATTGCATTTGTCTTGGTAAAAACCTAAGCCTTACAATGAAAGACTGCACGAAAAAATGTTTTCTTCATATTACTTAGGAATATCATTAGACTATGCATATACTAGAAGTACACCTTAATCGGACATCAATAATTATGTACTTTATGTCTGTGCACCTCTACAGCACTTGGTTAAATGTTTAAAAACTCTATTTTTGAAATGAATAGTTAAGTAACTTTTCGTTTTGAAAATAGACCTATACCGTTTATTATAAAACCCAGACTAACTTTGCGTTTTAGTAAAGGTTTAAACCACTATCCGACCAAATCAAGTTGACATCTAATAATATCACACTATCTCACGTGTCAGTGTCAACTTCATTTTGGGCGGATAAACCTAGTAACAAAGTTAGTCCTGTTTTTATAATAAGACGGACAACCTTTTTTCAGGCCTGTGTATATTTTCGATACCTAAACTTCCCGTTTAGGTATCGAAAATATACCTACATTAGTATACGACGATCACTTCGAAGGAGCAAATTCAGTTACATGAATCGTTTGTAATATGAATGAAGTTGACTTGCAATGGATATCTAGGTATCTTAACGAAAAGGTGAATAGTTCTGACGCGAGCTAATTAAACCATAGCGCCTAACCATATTCAGTAGATATCTCCTTGAATTTCTTTTCTGAGTAAGACTTGTGTACGTGAGTACCAGTACTTATTCTGTGGTTTAATTTTATTCTATTACGTCTTTACTCCTGAAGGGGTGAGCCTAGAGCCTTAGAGCCTAAGTGCGCAAGACCAAAAGCCAAAATTGTGTTGGTTGATAGCTCTGCATCACGTATTAACGTAATTTGTATTTTCGCCCACTTCTTCGATCCGCTTGTTTATTTGTTTACGAGTGTTTAATTCTTCTTACACTATCATTGCACTTTCCCCAATACAATCAGCATAGTCATAAACATTTTATCTATTATTATTATTATTATCAATATCACAGAATTAATTACAGAAAGTAATCTCCTGAGGTCCCGCGCAATATGCGTCCCCGTTCCCCGTTCTCGCACTTCCCGCGCCGTATGGAGGGTGTTGAGCAGGCGGCTGCAGCCGCCTCTACAAGGCGAGAACGGAAGGGAGGTGCGGGAATGAGGACCGGGTCGCATATTGCGCGGGACTCTAGAAGTCTTCGTGCTATATGTAATACTTATACGATATGTAATACAATACTTACACAATAACATGTGACATCAAATTACACAAACTTTAACGATCTGCTAAGAAAGAGCACCCGCTGTTACATTCTAAATAAAATAGATTCATTCCTATTTGAACGTTAAATACAACCTTCATTTCAGTTTCTCCAAGTCTTATGTCATCGATAAATCCATAATGATCTTTTATGAAAATAACCATTTCACGAATTTGGCATATTCAAGAAAAATATGCAAAACTTTTGTGCCTCGAAAGTGGTTTCTTCAGGCCTCCAGGTCACCCCAGTCTGACCTAGACGAAGATTCAAATGGCTTTAATATATGTGTTTATGTATCAATAAAAAGTTTCGCTCCAAAACTTCGCTGCTGTAGTAAATCAGTATAATTTTGCGTTATAAAGGTGAGCCAATGTTATTGACTGAAAATTCACCTTTCTCTATGGCTGAATTGATAAAACTTTATAAATAAATCATGCATTTTATTTTTAGTCTTGTAAAATGCGATTTATCGCATGGTGCAATGGTGGGGTAGCCCAAGCCGCAAGACCAATTGGCCACGCCAAAATGCGGAGATTCAAATACTCAATACTCAATATTTATTGCTTCCTTAATGTACAATATAGGTGTTAAAATAAAATAAGGATCAATTAAGGGCCCTGGCGGGCGCTGCAATGGGAGAAGGACTATTTTAATTTTAAAGCTTCCATTAATGTGTATGCACGTGCTTTCTGTACCTGTGTATATGTATTATTTATTTGTAGGTGTAATTATGTTGTAGCCATTTGTTAATTTTCTCCAGTTTATTATTTATTAAATTTTCATAAATATTTATAAATTTAAAATGTAGTTATTTGATAAATATTATTATGATATGTCATTATTGGTAATTTTGACACTTTATATACTGGTATTGATTTTATATATTTTATCATGGATTAATAGGAAAAGTACTATTTACAATTTTCAGATAGATGTTGTGTGAATGCCCACTTTGAGTTCACGCCACTAAAAACGTTCAAAAGCTAATTTTCCATTAACTTTGTATGAACTTTTCCTGTTCCGAGTACATTTTATAAGTTGGTCGCCTATATTTTTTTTATTTGTAAGCCCTACTGAGCTTTGATAGTTTCCCTTTCAGTATATATACTACTGCTGTGAATTTTTTCACATGTCCATTTATAACCGTTTAACAGATAGAGGGGGCGACACTTGACTCTAACACTTTGCAATATAAAACCAAATATTTCAGAAATGAATCCCTAAATTGTAAAATGATGTTAACAAGCTTAAAATATTTTTAAAGGACACACATATTTTTATCTCACATGATGGGTCAGTCAAGAAAAAAAAATATTCCTACTTTAATCTAAAAAAATTCTGTTTACAATTTTTTATTTTACTTTTTTTTTATGGCATGGTTAATATACGTGTCTATACAAAATTACAGCTTTCTAGTAGTTGTCTCTGAGTAAAACCGCGGATGGACAGACAGACATGGCGAAACTATAAGGGTTCCTTGTTTACTGAGGAACCCTAAAAACCAGCCAAGTGCGTGTCGGGACACGTGCAATGTCGGATTCCCTAGTTGCCAATGCCAACGCCTCACTGTTTAACGACTAAAAACGTCTACAAAACTAATTTTATCGAATTTGTATGTTAATTTCTCGAGTACATTTTATAAGTTTGTCGACTACTACTTATTTGTAAATCCTACTTATCTCCGATAGTTTTCTTTTTATAACAATAACAAAAAATGTTTTAAATCATACATAGTATTGAAGTGATTTTTTTCACGTTTGTGTGATAGCTCTATTAAAAAAATTGCATTTTAAAAAACCAAATATTTCACAAACGGATCTTTAAATCGATTTTTTTTTTTGATAATGCTTACAAACACACAATAATTTAAAAAGACTTGTTAAAAACCACTTCATGGATTAGTCGAGCAATTAATGCTATTTTATCACTCATTGGCGTAATTAATAGGTACTCGTATACTGGGTATAACATACCCATCCCAAATTACAGTTTTCTCCTATAGTTTGTAAAAATCTGCGGACAGACAAACAGACAGATATGGCGAAACTATATAATTATATATAAATAAGGGTTCCTTGTTTGCTACGAAACCCTAAAAAGACCTCACTAACTTAAATAGTTCAGAATAAAAAAAATGTGAAGTGTCTCAATCAAAAATCAATATTTGAACCTATTCAAAGGTTCAAAAGATTCAAACATTTATTTGCTAACTATGAGTTATAATACATACAGGTCTTAGGTATATTGATGTTCTCATCATAGCAACTCAAGGAGCATTGCAAATACAATGGGTAGATGTCAATCAATTAATTTAAAACTAAACACAATTAAAATAATATTAAGTGTTAAAATAAATTTCATGCATAATATGTCAACTTTAACAATAAAAAAAATAATTAAATTCTATATTTATTTACATTAAATAGTCTTTGACAGCGTAATAGCATTTTGAAATAAGGTAGGATTTTAGAGCATTCGAGAATTTTTTAAATGGTTTTTCATTTCGAATAGAGGCCTAACCAATACCTAACAAGAAAGAAATATGTTACATAGGAGTAATAAATTCAAATTTTATTAGCAACCTGAAAATTCGAGTCAACTTAACAATTTCCATCTAAAAAGTCCTTCAGAGCTTTTAAAATTGTAATATTAAAGATTCCACTTTTATTCGGATTTTTGAAGGTGAGTAGGCGCCTCTGTGCGCAATTATATTAGATATGAGGTTATTATATAACGTTTACGAAATTGTGGAGTGAAAGAATTATATATGGCGTCACAATTTCTGATTGCTTTTAAAAATGGTTAATAAATTATTATCTTTAGAGACTGCCTGCTTCTGAATTTTACATGAATCCTTAAATTGACGACCTCTGTGGCGTAGTGGTCACCATGCTAGTACGCCACCCAGAGGTCCCGGGTTCGATCCCCGGTCAAGGCAAGTTGGAAAATGGCCTTTTTCAAATTGTTCTGGGTCTTGGATGTTTATCTATATATGTATTTGTTATAAAATATAGTATCGTTGAGTTAGTATCCCATAATACAAGTCTCGAACTTACTTTGGGGCTAGTTCAATCAGTGTTATTTGTCCTGATATATTTATTTTATTGATTTATTAAAAGCGTGTAAAATTAGATTTTCCTATCTATTTATTTGTTTCTTCATCTTCTGATCGTGTCAATGGCAATAATTGTTATCTAAACTAAATTAGCCCAGAATTTCGCCACATCTAATACCCCTTTGGTTGGCCTCCATTAGATCTTCTCTAGAACAAGATGCAGTGGACGTGGGGCATGACAGCAGATGTTCCATGGACTGGATGCTTCCACAGGTACATCCGTCGCCGTCAGAGTACTTTCACTTCTTCTCTAGCTCCTGTCATCTTCCGACACTTACCTGGAATCTATTTAGCGATTTCCAAATGCGCCAGGGTAGATCGTGGCCTGGTGGAAGCTTTTCACTTATGGAAAAGTTACCGGGAAACTTCCTTTGCCACAACTCTACTCTGGCGCTCGGGTGATCGCTAGCTAGCGGTGCGGTATGTGTGATAGAGCTGCGTCATTTATTTGCTACTAGCGGTGTTACCCGCGGCGCGGTATATACAATGTCCTTTTTAATTAAGTACAAATATTTTAAGAGGTGATTCAGTCCATCATTTTGAACAACTTTTCCCAATAAATATATATCGAAATACGAAAAATTTTTTTGCATTTTTCATAGTAACGATATCACGTGACTACTTCGATCTGTATGAGAACCTAAATATTTTTTTTCGTATTTCGATATACATTTATTGGGCAAAGTTGTTCAAAATGATGGACTGAATAACCCCTTAAAATATTTGTACTTAATTAAAAAAGAAATTGTATAAAAAGTAGCCTATGTGTTAATTCAGGGTATTAGCTTCCTGCATACCTATAAATTTTATCAAAAGTTGTCCAGCCGTTTGCGCGTGAAGAAGTAACAAACATACACACTCATAAACTTTCGCCTTTATAATATTATATATTATAGATAAACAGAATTATTCAGTGTGTTATGTCTACAATACACATAGTAAAGTCTTAATCGTTACGTGGTAGACAGATCCGTGGGTCACAATATTAAAATGCCACGTTGGTATAGTATACAAACTAAGACTAAATAAATTGTTTTAAGTAATGGACATGACTGTGAGAATATAGGCAAAGAAGAAGGCACACAAAATAGAAGAAGTACACAAGAAATGAAATAAAAGTCCTGGGAGTCGATTAAGGGGATACCTGAATTTTCCGGGGTCCAGTGCTGACATAAATCATGTGATAGGCAACGGAGACATCATTTCAAATTTTGTCTTGACCAGGCACTAGATAAATTCAAACTACTATTTATGGAACTACTGTTTACAGTTTAAAGTGAGAACGTGAAGCTCTTCTACGCACAATTGCGAAAAATGGCCACTTTTGGCGTGACGACCTCCGTGGCGTAGCGGTCACCATGCTAGTCCGCCACCCAGAGGTCCCGGGTTCGATCCCCGGTCAGGGCAAGTTGAAAATGGCCTTTTTCAAATTGTCCTGGGTCTTGGATGTTTATCTATTTAAGTATTCATCATAAAATATAGTATCGTTGAGTTAGTATCCCATAACACAAGTCTCGAACTTACTTTGGGGCTAGCTCAATCAGTGTGATTTGTCCCTATATATTTATTTATTTATTATTTAAAAACTGTAAACAGTAGTTTGTAAGTTTGAAAGGTTATCTAGAGCCTGGTCAAACAAAATTTTAAACGATGTCTCCGTTTCCTATCAAATGGTTTGTTTCATATAAATAAATAGGAAATAGTAAGAATAAAGAAGAATTTAAGTTCAGAATTTACTTTTTATGCGATTGTCCTTAAAAAGAGAACGAATCAACTTGTCAGAAAATGGTGTAAAGAAACGTAGGTAGGAGTTATTTCCATTTATAAAAACAAGTTTAAGCATTCTTGGAAAATCGCTTCAATTTCTTTCAATGTATTGGCGCAAAAACATACATTACAATAGAGTACGAATACTATCCAATTTCAGTGAGTGGGAGTTTAAGCCAACAACACCTTATAAATGTGTGGCCCAATACACATACACATCACACTAAAAATAATATAGTTAAAAATTAAAAGAAGTCGTCATACAAGAAACGTGGCATCAACTAAAATATTGAAAGTGTTCTCTAAAGGGTTGGACGGTGGTACGGAACCCATAATGTACGAATGCGACTCGCACTTGACCGTTTTTTTCTCTGTTTTACAAATAATGAGGAAGATTAAACGCATTTAAATTTCGCGTGACGTTACGATTTTTAACCAAAGGTGACGTAAATCTCCGAAACGTTGAAACGCGGTACACTTTGTAGTTTTTTTAATACTTTGCTAAACTAAAAAGTGTGGTCCTTTATTTTTGGATGATCTAGTTGACGGAATAAATAAAATAATATACATATTACCCAGTCCACATCCCTATTCACAGAATTAATCTGTCAAATATTACCTATATTCCGACAAAGTTAGTTATTTAGGCTAATGTAATTATACAATATGTAACAAAAACCCTGTTCGATCCTTGTAGGAGTAACTCAGTCAATATGAACAACTTTTCCTATGGGATCAATGCTTCAAACTCGAAGAAATATTGACATTTTCATACAAATTACCGGGGCGGCCGAACACTTTTGTATGAAAATGTCGATTCTATTCAAACATTCATTCATTTTCTTTCA
Source organism: Acrobasis suavella (assembly GCA_943193695.1). Lineage (NCBI taxonomy): Eukaryota > Metazoa > Arthropoda > Insecta > Lepidoptera > Pyralidae > Acrobasis > Acrobasis suavella. The sequence continues at coordinate 7,918,328 of OW971952.1, read as the reverse complement.
GGAGTTTCTTTTATATGTTCAAAATTTTTCATCATATTAATATGATACCAACTTTTACTAAAGGCTTTGAAATAAAAAAAAAACACTAAAATTTGTTCCTAGTGGCGAAAATATCCCGTAAACTCGAAAGTTGAACTCGCATGAAGAGAGTTCGGTACAATGCCAAAGATTTTCAGTAAGTAAACGTATTATACTGACTTTTTTCCTATAATCTACAAGCAACGAATTGTCTTGTATTTTTTTTTTCAAAATTTGGGTCTCAGTAGTTTCTGAGATGGGGGGTGGTTAATTTTCGGTTTCTTTCATTAATAAAATCAAAACTATTTATTTAACAATAATAACAAAAATATATTTGGAATCCTTATAACAATACCTTTCATTTCCTATATGACACAGTATAAACTAAGTATGCAAAACTTTTTTTTTTATTTCTCTTGACCCTCAAAAATTATTTATTTACAAATTTTTCATGTGATCTACAAGCAATGAATTATATTTTGTATTTTTTTTTCCAAAATTTTAAGACCATTCGTTTCGGAGATCAGGGGAGTGGTCAATTTTCGTCTTCCTTAATGAATAAAATTAAGACTATTTATTTTGCAATAAAAACAGGAATATATTTAAGATCTTCATAACGAGCCCTATTATTTGATATATGACAAAGTCAGGACTGTAAAACTTTATTTTTAATTTCTTAATTTGTACCTAAAAAATGAACATTATTTAAAAAAAAATTACTTTGCACATCTGTGTTTGGGTCATAGGATTAGCCACCATCCTACCAAATTTCACTTGATTTGGTCCAGTAGGTTCGGAGAAAATTGGCTGTGACAGACGGACGGACAGACAGACGCACGAGTGATCCTATAAGGTTTCTGTTTTTTCTATATTTGTACGGAACCCTAAAAATTAAAAACACACGGGTCGAATTTATAATCTCTTCCTTTTTTGAAATCCTTTCAAGCGAAATCAAACAAAAAAATTATTTAGAATATAGAAATAGTGACCGAAATAACGAAATGGAATTTGGGGAAAATTAAATTAATCGACTTCACAGCGGCGATGTCAGTGTTTTCAGATATTGAAAAAGTTTGTTGCACTGGCTCAGTTGTGGGCATTGCTATTTTTAGCCTCGGAGTAAAAGTTTTTGGGGTCAATATGAATTTCATCAGAGAATTAAAGAGCTCACGTTGCCACTGGCTGGACTCCGACAGACGGTAGATGAAAAAGAGGCAGACCAAGGACAAGGTGGTCGGATGAGTTGAGACTGTTAGATATTAATTTGGAAGGAGAAGAACAGAAGTGTCTAGAAACATAGAGGGGAGGCTTTTGCTAGAGAGCATAATAAAAAAAAAAACAAAGAGCATTATAATACAGATTGATTTATTTATCGTCATCGTAAAGCTTATCTTACTAGTCAAATTAATTGGTGATGTGGAGAATGACAGGGATAGTGCAAAACTTGAATAAGTATATGGCGATATTAATACTGTATGTAAAAATAATCATAAAAAACAATAAACTACATACAAATAATACATACTTTTAATTATATACTAAGATAAACAATACCTACATATACTTTCTGATCCATAAGGCTACATAAATACACTATGATCAATTTGAAAGTGTTTGAAGAAAGTGTGCCTTCACACGTTTCTTAAATGAAAAGCGGGTTTTAGTCTCCAGCGTTTTAGCGGGTTTTAACAGAAGTGGACTAACTTTAAAATAAGTAAACTATTTGTACTGACAAGAAAATAAAGTGTCATAAAAAAAATTACTTGTCATTTGTCATTGATCTCATCCATTTTGAAGGGGGTTTTAGATTTAATAATGCAGAAAAAGCGCTATTAGATGCCGAAACTTTGGCATCACAATTAGGTATTTTATTCAAACAACGAAATGTTTCGCTTTACACCCATTTATAAAGTGCTAGTTTCTTACCTGTTGAACGCAATTAAATTAAAGCTATAAATTACTTGAAGGCATCATTTATTGCTTTGAAGTCAAACGACATACGGCGTATATTACGCGACGCGTCGCATCTTGCATCGCGTTACAGCTCTCGAGACGAAAGCTCAACTTTGCATTTGTTTGAGTGCACCCAGGTAATGTAGGTGATACACTGGCCTAAGGCACGGAACGTCCACGCATGTTTTAAACCGATTATGGTTTTTGAAACTCAGCCTGAGACACAGCACGACCCTCGCGCCTCAAGTCCTGCCGCGCACTTTCCGCCTTCAACTTTACCTTTGGTACCGCTAACAACTTGACGTTTTAGTGTTATTGTATTTGAATTATTAGTGAAATAAACTAACATTAATAATAAATGGTGACAAAAGGGCTGGCAATTACTTCGCCCAACGAATAAACATTGCCATCCAGCGTGGCAATGCTGCCAGCCTTTTGGCCAATTTACCTGCTCGACATTTATTATTTGTAAGTTTTTTTATTTTTATTTATTAAGTTTTAAATTAAGTTTTTAGTTTGATGTAATATTTATTATTTTTAAGTTGTACCGATTATTTTATATATTTATTATAAATTATGAGCACATCACATTCCTCTCCATCCACCGGTTGTCTGGAAGAGATCGCTTTAAGCGATAAGACCGCTCATTGTACTCATTTAATTTAAAATTATTTCTTTGTGTTACATTTTTCTTTTGGTGTACAATAAAGAGTTATCTATCTATCTATCTACGAAGTTCTTATGAAGGAAAAAAGTATAAATTCAATATAAATGGTATAATCATCATCATCACCCGAGCGTATTCCCGGTTGCATCCTCAGCGGTAACGCTTCAGAGCCCGGGGTCCGCTACCTAACCAAGGAGATTTGACGAGGTTACTGGTTTTTACACAGAGCGACTGCCGTCTGACCTCCACAACCCAAAGGGTAAACCAGGAACCAATCCTTGGATAGTTTGATGGTCAAACGCTTGGTGGCGTTCGGGACCCACAGTTTTACGTGCCTTCCGAAATACGGAATCATCTTTCTTTTCGGATAATCAAGTGATTCAAGCCTGCAATATCCTATCCAGACCGGAAACAAATTTACACAAAGTATGCTTCCCAGTGGGAATCGAACCCATGACCTCCGGGTCACAAGGCGAACGCCTTGACCACTGGACCACGGAGGCAGTCTAAATGGTAATGGCAAATATAAATGGTATAATATGTATAGGTATAATGCTATAATTTAATTGACGACCTCCGTGGCGTATTGTCACCATGCTAGTCCGCCACCCAGAGGTCCCGGGTTCGATCCCCGGTCAGGGCAAGTTGGAAAATGGCCTTTTTCAAATTGTTCTGGGTCTTGGATGTTTATCTATATATGTATTTTTTATAAAATATAGTATCGTTGAGTTAGTATCCCATAACACAAGTCTCGAACTTACTTTGGGGCTAGCTCAATCAGTGTAATTTGTCCCTATATATATATATATATATATATATATATATATATATATATATATATATATCGTGTTTTTTTAAACGATTTTTTAAATTCTATGAACGTCGAAAAACGAGTCGCAGTCATACGTGATTGGAGAAACTTAAGCATGTAGGTCCCTACATGCTTAAGTTTCTTCAACAAGTTCATTGCCAGGCAAATTAAAAACCCCAACTTCAAGAACGCCATCTATTGATGAGAAGAGGGACTACATATTCCAATTGATATCCATAGCGCCATCTATTTTTTGCTAGGCAGGTTAAAATATCTCGACTTTCAAGCGTCTACCCCGAAAAACTTTAAAACGGCTAAAGCGATTTTCATACCACATAGCTGAGAACCACCGCAAGTAACTTGCTTTCACATCAAAAAACCGCATCGGAATCGGTCTATCCGTTCAAGAGCTATGATGCCACAGACAGACACACAGACAGACATAATCAAACTTATAACACTTTTCTTTTTTGTCGGGTATTAAAAAAGGGCGTGCCGTGCATAGTTTTCGAGGTCGACAACACTAACCAATAATTTGCTTCTTTTTTTCTGTTATTTGTTTTTCCTTTTGTTTATGGTGCAATAAAGAGTATTTGTATTGTATTGTATGAAATTAAGATAACACTATTAAAGTTAAAAAAATCGTCTTCCTATATATACATTTTTATGGTAATGTCGATTTTTTTACTAATATTAAATAACATTAAGTATATCATTATGATCTAGCTAATGACGACCTCCGTGGCGTAGTGGTCACCTTGCTAGTCCGCCACCCAGAAATTCTGGGTTCGATCCCCGGTCGGGGCAAGTTGGAAAATGACCTTTTTCAAATTATCCTGGGTCTTGTATGTTTATCTATATATGTATTTGTTATAAAATAGGTATCGTTGAGTTATTATCCCATAACACAAGTCTCGAACTTACTTTGAGAATAGCTCAATCAGTGTAATTTTTCACTGTTAAAAAAATAAGCCTGTTGTTCAATTTATTTGGTATAATATCTTTTACATGTTCAATAAAAAATATCAGTGGATAATGATGATGATAAAAATGATATCAGAGTTCCATAATTATTAGAAATATAGTCTGTAAAACTCATGGGTCTTGCAGTACAGGACTGCTATGTAATACTTTTATTAATTTTGTAGTACTGCGACAAAAACAGAATTTAATTTACCGTAGACCGATAGGTAGCGAATTGGCGGCGAGTCAACATATTTTAATAAAATGTTCGTCCCTCGAGGAAAATAGCGAGGAATAGATCCGACAATTTGGAATACAAAACATTTAAAATTCTAATGTCTTTTTCAGTAATTAGACCTTTACAGGCACTTTCACACGTCAATAAGAATAATTTTCATTTGTGTGGTGTAAATTAAAATTTATTAAAAAAAAAAATTACCGATAACAGAACGCTTCGCAACGAACGAAAGTTGAGAAGAAACCCCGAATGAATTTCATTTTCACAGTAATGGTCGTCTAGTCGCCAGAAGGGCTTTGTCATATTATTACATTACATAAATACATACATACTATCACGTCTTTATCCCTTACGGGAGAGGCAGAACATTTTGGGTCTTGCAGATCTAAGCAACATTACATTATATATGTCATATCCTTTAAAGTCACGGGTTTTTTCACTCCGGTACTTTGAGAGGCTTGCGTGGGGATACAGATCAAACACGTAGAGGCCCTTTGGAGAAGTTGATATAATGTGGCGCTCCCGCCAAAACCCATTCCTGGATAAACCTATGAAGCTCTATTGGGTGAAAAAAGAAAGGTTTATGGGTTAGGGAATGAAGTTGAGATGGACTGATTCTGGGATATTGCAATAAGAACGTCACCTACCTTAATCATGATTACTATATGTCATATTATTATTAGGTATTTTAATTAATAACTTTGAACTTGGCACTATTCAAACTGAGTTAGGCTGTGCTAACAAACATGTTGTGTATCCTTAACTGGGTAGACTTAGCCTTGGTCACGTTTAGAATGAGGTGGACGTAAGATGGAAAAAGGATTCAAAACTGATTTGAAGTTGAGTGGAATGTGGCTTTAATATTGCTGCACTTGAACATTGAACATGAAACTAAGAATTATTATTTACATACGTCAAATCAGTTGAAGTACCAATATTATAAATGTCAGCAAATATAATGATTCTCAAGATACAAAATTCAAAATTTTCAAGTGATAAAAACATCGAAAGATAAATAAATGATTTTGACCTTTAATTTCAATTTATGACACACGGTCCATCATTTGGTAGCAATAAATATGCAGAAAAGGAACGTAATAACTAATGTCAGGCCTGTGTCACTCCCTGTTTAGGTATCGAAAATATACCTACATTACTACTATGTGCGCGATAACCACTTCGAAAAAAAGGAAAATTGAATTACATGAATCTTTTTCCAGAGTAATAAGAATGAAATTGGCTTGGAATGGATGTCTAGGTATCTAAACGAAGACGTGAGAAGTTTTGACGCGAGCTAAAATAAACCATAGAGCTAGCCACATTAAGTAGATATTCCTTTAAATTTCTTTTCTGAGTAAGACTTCTGTACGCGAGTAATATAGTACTTATTCTATAGTATATAATATAGTGCTAATGTTAGACTTACTGTAAGAAGTCCTGTGGCACAACAGAATTTGATGGGCAACGCACAAGATCCTGCTTCTGCTATTACTGGCAGAATGCTGTACTTTACTTTAAAAAAAAAATAATACAAAAAACGACAAAACTAGTCACGCGTTGTGTGTGATTGTCTTAAACAAGCGGCAGTTAACTTAGCTGTAAGTAAATTATCTGACTTCAACAACTATCCTTTATGAAATCTAAAGAAAAATTGAAAATGATCACGTGATACAAATATCCAAAAATAAATAAATGGCTTTGACTTAAAAAAAACACACTTGTGGTTACCAATCGGGGTTGCTTAACGCCAATTGTGGGAACATACATTCTAAGATTATACTTCTGTTACTTCCCATGTTTTGTATCCCCAGGGTGCCCTCAACAAGCGTCATTAGGGGATAATTACTCATCATCCTAACTTTAAAAATTATCATTTTGGGTTATTTCCCATTCTTTACGGAGCAAACCCTTTATGCAAATTATTTTTTTTAATTAGATTAGATCTTATTGAAAAATTATTTGACTTAAGTATATCATGAAAATTTGTTTTATTTTTTACACTTTTTACTTATACAAAATACGTTATAGTTTCGCTAAGTCTTTCTGTCAGTCCCTCTGTCAGTTTGTCAGTCTGTCTGTCCGTCCGCGGTTCTACTCAGAGATATTAATACTAGAAAGCTGTAATTTGGCATGGGTATGTATATTAATCATGCCGATAAAGTAGTGAAATAAAATCATGAAAAAAAAATATGTTTAGGGTAGGTTGAATATGAGTGATAATTTAAATTAACAGAAAACCACCATGACTAGAGGTACCTAAACATCAACCACCGTACGTTTTAAAAGGAACTTTTTACCACGTACTACCGAACTGTGGAATCAACTTTCTGCAGCAGTGTTCCCGGACCGATATGACATTGAAACCTTCAAAAAACGAGTCTATATCTTCCTAAAATGCCGGTAACGCTTCTGTTACACCCCTGGTGTTGCAGTTGTCCATGGGCAGCGGTGATCACTTACGAGTATCATCAGATGACCTGCTTGTTCGTTTGCCGCCCTATAACATAAAAAAAACAATATATATACATACATATATAAAAAACTGTGAACAATAAAGGTACTAGTATTCCTCAGAAAACCTACACAAGCATTTGATATTTGATACGCGTAAACTACAAACTATTGATAACCTGATTTAGCATTCCAAATAACAGACTATTTAGCTCATTTGCATACATTATCATTAATTTGTGACGTTCTGCGTGTCCTGTAAGGTCGAAGCCTTAACTACAACAGTAAGGTCACAGTTGAAACTACACCTGGTATTGACACATTGAGGTCAAAGAGAACATTTAGATCGGGATCATTTTATGGCCTACCTACGTCCCAGGAGCTGCGAAATAAAAACGGAGTAGCAGTAGCTAATGATACGTAAGTACTTATTCGTAGTGGCCACAGTCAGTATTTTTTATAATAAATACCAACAACTGTAAGGGCAAAAACTAGCATAACCTATAATAATTTATAATGTAAGTGCTTCCCTGATAAGCATAAGGGAATATTTTTGCTGACGTTTCATCCGCTTTGCACCGAACGTCAATCAGGCAGATACCACATTCGGTACAAACCGGTCGAAATCTCAGCTAAAGCAAATAAAAAATGTATGTTTTATGTTCCACGTTAGTTTAAGTAGATATACATTAATTTTGTAACCACTGAAGTTGCAAACTCTATTCAGTGCGAAGCTCCTTAACTAAAAATAAGTCCGATTACCATAAATATTCCATGGTAGGATTGGTAGAAACACAGTTATTTACAAATTACCATTACGTTGATTTATTTTTTAGGTTATTTTCGTTTAGTTCATGTAAAATTTGGGTGAACCATTACAAGATATTATGTTAATAAATGTTGATGAATCAATTTGGTAATTAGAACTCTTACATACATATTTGATAACCAATATAATTTTATTTACAATAATTAGGTACCTATCTAAATACACAGAATTACTCGTAAGTTGACCAATATCCGTTGCGAGGCGTTAGATACGGCTAAAAAAAGTTTTCACCCACTGTTTCCATGGAAAAGCAACAACTTTCCTTGAGGAAAGTAGTAGTTCAGTGTCATAGACTGAAACCACCTTTAAAATAATGTCAATATATTTTTTAAGTCCTGTAAACTTGCTTATTATTTCCGTACTTGTACTAACGGTTTGAATATACATATACAACATACACTGTACTATGAGATCCTTAGCGGAGCTTGCATGTCCAAGAGCTTTATCCCTTACGGGAGAGGCAGAACATTTTGGGTCTTACAGATCTAAGCAACTTTACATTATATATGTCATATCCTAACAAACATGTTGTCTATCCTTAACTGGGTAGACTGAGTCGTTCGTCGTCGCCTTGGTCACGTTTAGAATGAGGTGGACGTAAGATGGAAAAAGGATTCAAAACTGATTTGAAGTTGAGTGGAATGTGGCTTTAATATTGCTGCACTTGAAAATTGAACATGAAACTAAGAATTATTAATTACATACGTCAAATCAGTTGAAGTACCAATATTATAAATGTCAGCAAATATAATGATTCCTAAGATACAAATTTCCGTTGACCAATATCCGTTGCGAGGCGTTAGATACGGCTAAAAAAAGTTTTCACCCACTGTTTCCATGGAAAAGCAACAACTTTCCTTGAGGAAAGTAGTAGTTCAGTGTCATAGACTGAAACCACCTTTAAAATAATGTCAATATATTTTTTAAGTCCTGTAAACTTGCTTATTATTTCCGTACTTGTACTAACGGTTTGAATATACATATACAACATACAGTGTACTATGAGATCCTTAGCGGAGCTTGCATGTCCAAGAGCTCCTGGAAAGCTTCCAGAAGTCCATTCAGTTTCTCGAACTTGAATTAATCAATTGTTTTAATCCACTCGTGAAGGCAGCTGTTGACCGCTTGCTTCCCCAGCCTATGGTTATAGTAGCAAACGAGCAGCGATATCTATCTAGTTTTTTTTTACCGCTAACAGGGGTTCTCTGCGATCCAAAATGCCGCTGAAAGTTAAGAGTAACATCAACATCGAGCTGTCTGACCCGCGCTTTTATATGGTGCGGAATGCTGGCCAATGCGTTGTGCGGAATACTGTGCGGAAATGCGGATACTAAAAGATACGGGAGGCGTTACGTTGCGGGATAAGGTTAGGAACAGGCACATCCGCGAGTCATCTGAAGTAGCCAAGATTCAGGAAAGATGCGAGAAAGCAGACTGCGATTGTATGGTCACGTAATGCGCAGGGATGATAACCACATGAAAAAAAAAGGTGATGAGCATAGCCGAAGGATGGAGAAGCAGAGGACTTGGTCCAGTACTGTTCTAAAGATATGAAGACGATGGGTGTAACCCCATACATGATTTATGATAGGAAAAACTGGCGCGGGAAGATAAGGAGAGCCGACCCCAAATGAAATGGCTAGGACTGATGATGCTTAGCAGGCAGATATACAGCCTGGTGCTGTGTGGCTTCCAGCCTAGAATAGGACCTCTACATCTCTTCCTGTGGATACCGTAAGAAAGAGTGAAGGAACGCTATGAAACCTACCATGCTGAAGCGTTCCGTCTTTCTCTCTCTCGCTCTAGCAAATGACGACAAAAAAGGATACCAGCATGCGAAAGTTACATTTCGTGCTGAGGCCCAACCCTAAAGGAGTAAGCACAAACTCGGTCTTCAACTGCATTTCCAAGGAGGGTTAACGTTGGGCACTAATGCAATTTCCAAAGAGGGTTGACGTCAGAGAGCCGGCCGGTCGTAAAACGATAGTTGAATCTTTTTAAACTGTGTTGCGGACAGAAATAGCTATCGCATGTATTGTAAATATAATAAAAAAAGTTTTTTCTTTTTAGTATAATAAGTTAGGGCTTTAGTCTATGTAAATGTTTGATAAATAAATATGATGTAAGGACAGATGTAATAGGGTGCCTATTCTATGCACATGAGAGTAAATAAGTTATAAATTGTGTGTTTACTTATCTATCCCGGTATGCAGCGTTTAGAACAGGTATATAGTGCTAAGCGTGAGGTAAATAAAGGTAAATAGGTGTTTGACTGTGGATTTCCTTAGCTTATTTGCATAGAACTTTGTCACTCTGGGGATCTCCATGGCCACGCCCCTTATAAGTTTGAGAAGGTAATTCAGAATATTGTAAAGTGGAGGGGATATATCTAGGCACACCTACCCTCATGTAGATTTAGTTTTTTTGATATCACGAAACTATAAATATAAGAGGCCTGTTGTATGAAATCGTAGTTCAGTGTCACTGTGATCGCATAGGAATAAAGAAGCCTATAAGGAAGAAGTGTTTTATTTTGTAGTCTACTGTGAACCTGCTGAGCAAAGGAATTCGGAGATAATACCGCACTGGTTGCCGTCGGTAACATAGAAGTTGGTCCTGTTCGAGCCTGTTTTGAAGATTTGAAGAGGCCAGGCGCGTATGCAGTATAGGCATTACCAGGAGAGGGGGCGCGTTTGGTGTTTGAAGACATCGATTTGGGCTCACAGTGACACTGAAGTGCCACCCCACACAGGTGTACGAACTTACTGTCAACCGTTTCGTTTCTTTGACATACCGTTTCTTTCGATCATGTGTACCCACACACGATTAAAAGTGCTCTTCTTGTTGCGTGGTACAACGCGGGTTTACCTGCGGGTTCGAGGGATTCTGGACCTAACTATGTCAAACCCGGGTCCCTCGGGCTAACGCCTTACAGGCGGTGCAGTGAATCAGGCTACACTGCCAACTACCAAGTTGAATAGTTCGCTACGCCGATAAGGTTTGTGTTCGGCTGTGCCCTCCTGGAGGGCGTTCCTCCGTCAACCCGAGCATCTGAATCGACACATAATCCTCTGTAGGATAGTTCCCAACTATTTTTTCCTGCACGACCTTCCATCCTCGACTGGGTTCACCGCGGTAGTATCCCTGTATACCCGACCGGGATTGTTAGTGGTAGTAGTTGCAAGTGTGAAGAAGATGCCCACGACCCGGCGCCAAGCAGGGAAGACGGAAGGCAGCGAGGACGACGAGAGGAGAAGGCTGACGTTCGACGAGCCACCAGCCTCGCCATCAGCTACTACGACCTCAGTACCCCCCCCCCCCCCCCACTGAGGGAATTCAACGACTAATTGCAGAAAGCGATATCACTAGAACGCAACCAAACCAAGAAGACACGACACAGGGAGATACTATAGCACACTACGCACCACAAAGACCCGCATCAATTAGGTCAGGGGCGTCGAGCATAGTATTTCGAATTCAACAAGTAGAGTTACAAGCAGAAGAGCGATTAGCCATGCTGAAGAAGAAACAGTTGGAAATAGACGCCGAGTTAATAAGAAAGAAGTTAGCCGTCGAGATTAGATCAGACAAACAGATAAAGAGAGAGACAGACAGACAGACAACGGGGTAAGTGAAACAAAAATAAAAGCTTGTAAAAATCTCACAATTTATTCGCTGCCCGCTACTGCCTATTAACACATCCTCCCACCCGTTGACAAGATCTATTTATTGTTGCGCCACGTGTTACTCTATTTGACATAAACTGCATTCCCCATGCCTATTTAGTGCCGATAGATCTTTACAGTTTAATGGTATGTATGTTTGTATCTCATAAACAAGGATCAAAAGTTTCCACCCGGCTTACGCTGCTGCATAAGTTAGTTAGAATGTTTTGTTTTAAATTTACTTATGCCAGAATCAACAGCACTTTACGATATTAATTTGTATTTTTTTTTTTTTTTAATTGGCAAAATTTATTTTGGTCCTTCGCATTTTTTAATGCGCTTTAAATTTTCATTTTTTATCACAACGCGAAAAGTCACTCGCCGATTATATACAACGTGGAAGGAACATACCCGTAATAAATCGAACCACAGGCTACATCACTATAGTATAGTGAAATTAATAGAATAACCAAAACACAAAAAAATCGGCTTTTCTATAAAAAAGTATGCAGCCGCCCGTACTGTCGAAATTTTGTTTGGTTGTTTTTTTATTTTCATTATACTATAGTGATCTAGTATGGCCTGTGATTCGATTTATTACGGGCATGTCCCTTTCACGTTGTATACAATTTAACTTCCTTCATAGCTTTTATCGCGTGCACATTAAAAAATCTTTATTCCTAAACATAATTCTTAATTCCAAAAGTCGCAAGGGCTAACCAATTAATAAGTTTAAAAAAACCTGGAACCTGGACATTACACTAACAAGCACAGCAGAACAAAATACGGGGTATTTGTACACAAAATGCCTAAAACTCCCAAAATACAATTTAAAATTTGGGGCTAAATTTGGTAAATATAAATTATTGGGCGTAAAGTACCACTCGCGTCTTTATGTATGGACAAAATCATAATATTGCCTCCCTGAGACACGCGATATTAAGTATTTTATAGCTTTGTTGTAAAACACAAGTTATTAAATGTCTTACTCAAGCGACGTTTATTGCCCTGTTAATTTATCATCGATTTGAGGATTCTATTACCGATTAATCGATAAAATCGATGATTAAGATGTTAATTAACACGAGTTCAATATGATTACTATGTATACAGCTTTATAACTAGGTATATGTAAGCATTCTATTTGCTTTATAGTTCTAAAATAAATATACTTGCGTAAAATATACTGAGCGCTAGTCCACCAAAGAAAACATTGAATAAACTATTTTTTTTCGGTATCTTACTACTTATTTGTTTATTTAAATTTATTTGATTGGCGGAAAGGCCAGAAGCCTTTTCAACCAGTCAACCAACAAAAGATGCCGAAAAAGCAATATTTTGGGGGTAAGTACAAAAAACAAAAATAAAAATTATATTGATATATCACAATGTATATTACATATAAATCTGCACAAAAAATATACAAATTTTTATTTGTTTACTTATTAAGTTTTATTGTGATGATATTGTATTACACTGCAGCATTACTTCAATGACCATGACGACAGTACGGTCGTTGAAATATCTAGCTCAAAATAAAATCAATCGCGGTAAGTCACGTATATAAATGTCTGTTATTGTAATTATCGTCAAAAAATATCATCCGAGAAAGTGATATCGTGACAAACATGACCTATTTGTTATCAGTATTGACATTTCTTCGTGGGAATTGATAACACATAATTGGATTGATGATAGATTTATTTAACCTTTATTGTACAAAACACAATTTGTATAGCACAATAGGCGGACTAAATGCTAAAAACATTTCCTGAAATCCAACCTTTGGGTTGTTAGAAAATATAAACTTAAAGTGGGTGAAAGGAGTAATAATATTGTTATGATTAAAACTTTCAGCTTTAAAATTTTCTAAATTTACCGTGTGGTAGAGTAGAATAGGACCACTCCGAGTCTTCCCGTGGATGTTATAGAAGGCGACTTAGGGAACACAATCTAAACAAAGCTTCAAACATTAATGAGACCTCTCCAACCCGTCTGGCCAGCGAGGAGAGTGTAGGCCAAATCCTCTGGCTGCTCTGGCTAAGTATGGCTTTGGTAGTACAGAGAGGGTCGTGTTCCTGCAGTGGAGACTAAAAAGACCTGATGATGATGATGATTAAAACCTTCATCTATCTCTATCTATACTAATAATTTAAGAACTACGTCCACGAGCTCGGTAGCACGGTGGGAGAACTCATTATTAGCGCTTTCGCTAGTGTAACCTCGGGCGCAGTCCCGACTAGGATGGGAGACCACAAGTTGCGTTAAAATTTCTCGAGCTCTCTCCGAAGGCACCCCCTTACCCTGGACAGAATCAGACTTTCCCATACAAACGTAGTCTACGTTTTATTTTGAAACGACATGTCGGATATGGGCAAAATTCTGCAATGTTTAAGAAATTGCAATTATCTATTGTTATAATTGGTTTCCTAAATTTATGAACTTAAAACAGAATATAGTGTATTAAATCATATTTGACCATTTATTTTTATTTATTTAACTTAATTACATCAAAATTGTAATTGGCGGACTTAAACCTTCTCTACCAGTCAACCTACAGGTGATGCTGACATGCGTAAATTTCGGAAATATGGTGCAAAAAGTCTAAAATTTAAACTTGAGAGAACTTATATTTTAACAAAATACTTACTAACCTACGTGGATATCTACGTTACCACAGAATAATAAATAAAATAATACATACCAATAAATTGACTGAAAAAAATATATACTTATATAGACATATATAAATATAGTAACTACATTCTACATATCCTACATAAATACAAATACTAAATATACATAACTACATAAATTATATCTAAATTATACAAATCTACATAAAAATATATTCTATCCATCAGTATAGAAAACTTCTAAACCCTTATATTTTATTTCGAGTACAAAATTTTTGTGTTGAAAACCAATTATAACCATAGATAATTGCAATTTCTTTAAATTATTTTACCGAAATCTGAAATGTCGTTTCAAAATAAAACGTAGACTACGTTTGTATGGAAAAGTTGATTTGATTTGATTTTAGGGAAAGGGGATTTTTAAAGCCTTTTTGGTCCTAGTTGTCACCATAGTATGGCAGTCGTCAGGCCATGTCAAATGCCTTGAGACAGCTAAAAAAACGTGACACCAGTGTTACCTTACACACATGAAAAAAATACTAAGTCCTAATAAAATGAATACAAAATATGTGCTGCCGTTAAAAATATTTGTGGGCGTATATAATTAAAGTAACGTTGTAAAAAGGAATTCACAAAATACACCCACGCGTTTACCTAAATAATTTGAAGCATCTAGAGCCGCATGAGACAAAATTTTAAATGATATCTCCGTTTCCTTTCAAATAATTTATTTAAAATGGGGGCAGCATAGGGCCCTGAAAAATTAATGTATGTAATGTACATAGGCGTAGCCAGCCATGGGCTCAGAGTGGGGTAGCATTCTAAAATAATATGTAACTAGCAAACTATACCCGCGGTCCTACCCCGGTTAATTTTTCATACAAAAAGGTTACATCCTATAGCACCCTGTATCTGTATGTATAATTCGAATTATCCTAAACATTTTCTTTGTGCTCACCTACCTACACCAAGAAATCTTTCGGGTCGCTCTCCCGCTCAACTCAACCACTCAATCACACGCACACAAACGAAAAACAAAAGGATTGCGTTTGTTTTGATCGCATTTTTTTTGTGTCGACTATCGAGTGTACTTTCTTTCGGATATTAAGTATTGTAGTTAGTGCCCAGATTTTTATTTTTTTATTTTTTTTGTTTGATACCTTACAGATCAGAGCGCCCCACCCTTCCCCACCGTGGCTACGCCCATGGTAATGTGAGAGTCCCCTTACCTTAGACAGAATCAGACTTTCCGACACAAACGTAGTCTAGCTTTTATTTTGAAACGGCATGTCAAATACTGGGGAAATTATCTATTGTAACTAGTTTTCACAGTCAAAATATGAACTTAACCCTCTGCAACTGATGTGGTAGTCCCACAGACACCGCACAATCGAAAACCTTCTCTAGTAACATTATTTTACGAGATTTGTTTGCCGCGTTCCAAGTACCTTCTTAGGGTGCCCAGTGCTGCCCGCTAGTGTGGCGGGAGCGGTTGCCGAAGCAAGACGTGAGCGCGTAGGCGCTGCGGTGTCCACCAGTCTACCACGTCAGCATTACGGTAAGTTTCTGTCAGACTACCACGTCAGTAAAATTGTAAAATTTCCATAGTGTCTGTTAGACTATAACGTCAGTAAATTTTATATTTATAATATAAACTTTGCAAAAGTATACTAATAATATAATCATGAAAGTGTATTTGTTTGCCTTGTTATAGTTTACAACCTGGAGACTAACGTAGGCTACTTTTAGTCCTGGGTAAACGTGTTCCACAGACCAGTAACATCTAGTATTATCTATATATTTATATACTAAATTAATTATTTATTATTATGTAAATACCTACCTACATACTTATTAATTACCGAATTAATTTATATTTACCTTGGTATTATACTAAATATAATTTTATTTGTTTTTATATTTACTTATTTTATTGTTTCAGTTTATTTTACAATAATATTTTATTCTGCAGGTTATTTATAAAAAAACAATATGGATCAACCGTCAACATCAAAAAGAACATCTGCTGGGAAGTTTGCTACGGCATCAACTGATCAACAAATAGAAGAATGGCTTGAGCAAGAAGAAAATGAGGATTTTAGCGATTTGGATGAAGATTTGGACCCTAATTACGAACCAGAGGCGGAGTATATTGAAGACGACGAAATTAATTTGGAGGAAGAACAGGAATTTAGCGTATCTACGACAGAAAGGCAGCAGCCCCAAGAAGTACAACTCCCATCTAGTGCAGACGTATTCAAAGGTAAAAATGGATATATTTGGAACACTCAAGAACGTCCTAGGACATCAAGAACGCTATCACACAATATTGTAAGAATACCGAGTCGTCGCACAAATATGACACGATTCGAGGGTTATTTGGAACTGTGGTCAAAATTGTTTGACCAGTCTATGATGGACAGTTTAGTCGAACATACTAATCGAAAGCTAAGTTTGTACCGCTTAAAATTCAAAAATAGTAGTCGACTTGAGCTAAAAGATACAAACGAAACTGAAATGAAGGCATTTATTGGCTTATTATACTATTCATCAGTACTGAAATGCAATGCCTCTGATGCCAATACCGTTTTTGCTACTGATGGTACGGGTCATGAAATATTCCGGTGTGTTATGTCTAAGTACAGGTTTTCTAGTCTGATAAACTGTTTGAGATTTGATAATGTAACCACAAGGCAAGATCGATTGAAGGAAAATCCATTAGCTCCAATTTCAGACTTTTTTGATAAATTTATTTCTAATTCACAGCGTCTATATTCCCCAGGTGCGTATTTATGCATTGATGAAATGTTAGTCCCATTCCGAGGCCGTTGTAAGTTTGTAATATATATGCCTCAGAAGCCGGCAAAATATGGGATTAAAATTATGATTTTGTGTGATGCTCGTACATATTATACTTTTAATGCCTACATTTATCATGGTAAAAATTCAGATGGCATTGGCCTCTCAGACCAAGAAAAGAAAATGGCAGTGCCAACGCAATCGGTATTGAGGCTTGCTAAGGTTGTAGAAGGCTCAAACCGCAATATTACTGCTGATAATTGGTTCAGCTCTATTCAACTTATGGAAGCTTTATTAAAAAAAAATCTAACATACTTGGGAACTATGAAAAAAAACAAAGGGGAAATTCCTCCGTGCTTCTTACCGGACAAAAACAGAAATGCTGAAAGTTCTTTATATGGTTTCACAAAACACTTTACTATGTTATCTTACGTACCAAAAAAAAATAGAGCTGTCGTTTTAGTGTCTTCCTCCCATCATATTCAGGAAAATGATCCTGTTTCAAATAAACCAGTAATTATAGCTGATTATAACCATACCAAGGGTGGCGTCGATGAAATTGACAAAAAATGTTCAGTATACTCAAGTGCTCGGAAAACTCGTAGATGGCCAATGGCAATCTTTTTTAGAATGCTAGATATTATTGGTGTAAATTGTTTCGTTTTGTACCAATCATGTGAAGATTGTGATACTAACATGAGAAGGGGTGTATTTCTACAAAATATGGCAAGACAGTTAGTCTTGGACCATATGAAAATGAGGGCCTATAATGAAAGGTTGCCCAGAGAATTGCGGATGACCATCTGTCGAGTTTTGGGAAAAGATCTGCCCCCTCCACCTCCGAAAATTAACACTGTTCATGCTGGGGGAAGAAAGTTGTGCTCTATTTGTCCCACTAAACTAAAGCGTCAAACTAAATACGTGTGTTATGATTGCTCAAAACCTATCTGCTTGCAATGTTCGAAGCCTATGTGTGAAAATTGTCAATTAAAATTGTAAAACTTTGAGACTGAATAAGTTATGATCTCACGGTTAGATTTATAAGATTTCTATTTTGTATGTTGATTATATAATGTTAATTATAAAAACTTTAAGAAATGTTAGAAAAATTGTTTCACTTTTTTATTTTTGAGACTTGAGAAGAAGACTGTCTTATTTTTTGTTCTTTAAGTGCCATTTGCAATAAAGGCTGTGATTACGTAAATATGACTTTTATTTCACTTGTTTTTCTTTTAATATGTTCTTTGATATATACATTTTATTTAAAGACCAGTAAAACAGGTTTCCATGGGATATTACAAGAGGTGGTTAAGTAAAAGAAGGTGTCTGATAGTCTACCACGTCAGCGAAAATGGGGAAAAAAGTCCACGTCAGTTGCAGAGGGTTAAAAGAGAATATAGTGGATCATATCATATTTCACCATCAGTAGGAAAAACTTCTACACTCTCATATTTTCTTTAATTATATTTGACTGTCGAAAACTGGTAATATGCCTAGATATTTGCAATTTCTTTATAATCACAAAATGCTGCCGAAATCTGACATGTCATTTTAAAATAAAAGCTAGACTACGTTTGTATGGAAATATCTAGGGTATGGGGATCTCAACATGTGTTTATTAGGATGACATATACAAAGGTACCTGTCTTGTACCCTTTTGATTACACCCAAAAATCAGTACACTATAAAATCGGAAAGTCCCTACCATCACTTTACAGCTTTGTTGAATGAATGAGTTGAATTTCGGTTGAATGGACGAGTGGGTTTCCTGCCCAAAACTATTTACCCTTAAATGAGGGCTTTTTAGGATAATTGTTACCCCGATTAGTTTTGAGTTAATGGTAGTGTTGATTTTGATGGAATGTAAGTTTGGGGAAATCATGTAAAGGGATTTTATTCATGAAAATGTTTGTAATAGTGAATGTAGGTCACATCACTTTCAATATGTTATTATTTTTCCCTCGGATGAAAATGTTTATTAAGGTAAAATAAATAATATATACGGACAAATCACAAAAATTGAGCTAGCCCCAAAGTAAGTTCGAGATTTGTGTTATGGGATACTAACTCAACGATACTGTAGCTTTACACATATTTTATAACAAATACATCTACAGGGTTACTTTTTAAATACCAGCATCTTTCTGGAGCAAGTTCAGTCCATGACACTGAACGACTTTCTATAAAAAAGTTATTAAAAGACGATAAAAAAAAATCGACCTACCATACAAAATCCCTTTGACCGAGCGCTGGCTTGTACTGAAAGCCAACTGTTTTTCGTTTTTTGATAATAGTGTTTATAGAAAGTAGTTTAGTATAATGGACTGAACTTCCTCAAAAAAGATTAAATAGTAACCCCTTATAGATAAACATCCAAGACCCAGGTCAATCTGAAAAAGATCATTTTCCATCTTAACCTGACCGGAGAATGAACCCGGTACTACCTCCGGTATGACAGCGTGGCGTGATGACCACTAGACCACAGAGGTCGTCAATAAATGAACTTAGTTTATTTTCCCTTTGTGCTCACAACTATCTAAACAAACGGCTTGTTATCAAAGTTAGGTATGTAGCTATAGATACTTATTAATTCTAAGTTATTATAGCACTTCCGAGCGGTCATTTTAAAAATCCTTGGGGGAAGCCTATGTCCAGGTGTGGACTTCCAGAGGCTGATATGATGATGATGATAACATCTTAGTTGGCAAAATACAGCATATATATGTAGACATGGCATAGTAAATGCCAGAATATCCAAGTAGAACGGCGCTCAGTATTTTGTTTGTATGGTAAAAAAAATTCTCTTTGAAAAAGACATAATGCATTATGGTCAAAAACTTCTATTTTTTAAAGTATAATTACTTTTTTTTAAGTAATGTCTAACAAGGTATTTTAAACCAGTTTTCTTCATAGTGTAGGAAAAGGGTGACTAGTTTCAATCGGTTTCGACGATCATCCTCAGAGCGAGTGTTAGGAAGAGCGGCTAAACCGATCAAAACTAGTCGGCCTTTATCAATTCAATTCAATTCTTTTATTTCAGATATTCAGCAACATCCTAAAAATATCATTATATAATATGTAACAAAAACCCTGTCCGGTCCTTGTAGAAGCAACTCGTACCGTCAGTATGAACAACTTTTCCTATAGGACCAATCCTTGAAACTCGAAGAAAAAAATCGAAATTTTCATACAAATGTGTTCGGCCGGCCCGGCAATTTCTATGAAAATGTCGATTTTTTCTCGGTCAGTCTGAGTTCTTCCTACAAGAATCAACAGGGCTTTTGTTACATATTATATTGGACGCGGATAACATCTAGCGATCTTTTGGTGCACTTTTATCGGCAACACTTCGTGAATAAGACCGTGTTAAATACCTATTTATGTCATCACACATTAGTTCTAATAATATTATGTATAACAAGTTGTGAATTCAGTACCTCGTACAGCATTTTAACGAAACTATTCAAAAACTGTCCACAATCCCGTCTGTACAGCAAGCCAATCGTAAGATATACATCACATCTACACAATAATTAAACCGACTACAATGCTTAATGACCGCTACAAAAAATGTCTGAATGCTATCCGAGGCACAAAAAGTGGTCGTGGGCAAAGAGCAGTTTGTATTTGTGGTTAGTGATGCCTATTTGTTAGGAGCATCTGTGAGTAGAACACTATCCCTCCTATATTGGTGTACCTATTTTAGTTAAAATACGATTTGTCTTTACCTCTTTGGTAAGGTAAGAACGAGACAAAACTAATAACTAATAACTGAAATAGGTTTAACAAATGTGTGATTTTTTTATGAAAAACAAGGTTAGATTATTCAATTGCATATTTCATTAACATTTATAAAAATATGGGTAGATTGCTGATAATAAGTTTTTTGACATCTTATTTTAGATTTCTTTGATCTGAACTTTTAGCTTAAAACTTTGAAAAATCATGATAATGAAAATCTTAAAATAAAATTATTTCCTGACATCTCATACCTTTTTTGTATCTTACTATTTTCTACTAAATATATAGTAAACTAACTGCGCCCCGCGGTGTTACCCGCGGAAAAAGTAGCCTATGTGTTAATCCAGGGTGTCTTTTATATTATCAAAATTGGAATAGTGTAATAGAGCAATGTATTTAAAACGTAGATAAATCTCTTTTCAAGAGGTAAGCTGGTTAAAATTTTATCATTTTAAGTAAGTAATGTAATAACATAGTCTATGATAAGTCGTGAACATAAAAAGTTGAAATTAAGTACTGTAGATGTGTTGCGAACGAGATGATACGGCAAGTTACCTGTGCTTGTGAAGATATTCCTTACAATCACACTACTAAGCGATTTACGACAATTATTTATATTTTTTTAAACGAAGTTTCTTTTCGGACGGTACGGACTTGGCGAAAAAAGTATAAGATTTTTTTTTATATTCTATTTAAGCTTAGTTATAGATACCTACCCCCGAACCGCGACTAACGTTTTATTCGGGCGCACGAATCGCTACAATACAATGAAGGCATTTCTTTAACATTTTCTAAAACGCACGAATCGCGACTAATTTAGTTGTTCACAAAAAATCGACAACGCACGTAACGCGTCTAGACCCTTGTTTTCAAAGATTCAAATGTTTATTCAGTAATTAGACCTTTACACGTCAATAAGTATAATTACGTTACGTGTAAAGTATATTAAAATATAATTTATTTAAAAAAAAAAGCTACCGATACCAGCGCTTTGTAACGACTACTGCTGAGAAGAAACGCCGAAAGAAACTCATTTTCACAGTATTTGCATTGTCATATTTTTTTTGTTGTCTTTTAATTAATAAATACTAATGTTGACTTATTATAACATGTAATGCTTGCGAACAAGTAAACAAAGTTTGTTTATGTAGAGGTTCTGGGTTCGATCTCCGGTCAGGGCAAGTTGGAAAATGGCCTTTTTCAAATTGTCCTCGGTCTTGGATGTTTATATATGTATTTGTTATAAAATATAGTATCGTTGAGTTAGTATCTCATAACATAAGTCTCGTACTTACTTTGGGACTAGCTCAATCAGTGTTCTTTTTCCCTATATATTTATTTATATTTTATTTAATTTGTTTATGAACTCCGATAATCTCCTAGTTTCATCGATTATTGATTTGATATTTGTTATAAAAGTAGCATAGCGTGTAACTATATTATGTTCAAAAAGTATCTACAACGTGTAAAGGAAAGGGGTATCAACCCGAGAGGGAGTAAACATACTTATCAATGTGAACAACTTCTACTTTGGGACCATACCTGAACTCTTAAAAAAAATCTTCACCTTCATACAAAATTAAATACAGTTGCAGATTTTTTTTAACGATTTCAGGGTTGGTCCCATAGTAAAAGTTGTTCACATTGATTAGTATGTTTACTCCCTTTTGGTTTGATACCCCGATTCCGTTACGCGTTGTTTATCTGAGGACCTGTAATTTACTTCCTAATATCTAAGTCTGTTACCTAAAGGTAATTTTGTGCTGTTGGCCTTCCTACCTCTTGAAAACTGACGACATCATGTCATGTCGTCAGGTCTCAAGGTCTTACTAATGTGCAATCGGATCAAGAGGTCAAAAAGAGGTTAAAATAAAATAAAAAAATAACTTTACCATGCCATTAGGATTAAAGACGTGATTTTGTATGTATGTTTGTGGAAATGAGTGTGCAGCAGATATGATACACATAGGATTTTCATACAATTTGCCTTATCAAAGTCTGTTCTAGTGCCTTCAGTGAGCCAGATCAGCTGTTTTTGTTGACTGTACACAGGTACAGTGTGGCTGTGTCGCAGGTTTCAAGTTTTTTAATTAAATTTTTAGTTAGTTAAATATTTTACATGGCCGCGTGTACGGAAACAAAGTTTGCTTGAACATGCTTATCTCTATTTTCAGTAGAAAATATTTTTTATATTATTTTGCGTACTTTTTTAAATTGTACTACGCTTTTCACTCACTGTACGTCTTTTCACGAAAAAGCTGTGAAATTTAATATAATTGTATTAATTCCGACTGCGCCAGAAGGAGGGTTATGTTTTGCGAGAGTATGTATGTATATACTTTTTGGCACGCTGAGCAGCCTGAACGGTTCTATGGATTTTAGCTTGAAAGGTGTCGTTAGATTCGTAATTATTTACTGTGAGAGTGACACTGGGTATACTAAAATAAAAAAATAATAGTAATTAAAAAAAAAGAAAAAATAAGAAAGCAGTCAGGTTTTTTGTTTTTGTAATAATAACTTTTTTAATTAGCCTATCAGTCATATCATATATCATAGTTTTCCATGCTGGTCTGGGCGAAAGGAAAAACTTAGAATGTTCTAGCTGCTTCTCTTCCCGCGCAGATCGTGAAATCCGAACGAGGGAATGCGAGATTCGAATCATTATATTAATGCGATGCGGCTATCAACCCATCGCTATTCCGTTTTCCATATTAAGAGCGACCTTCCCGTCTTACTTTTTATATAAACGCTCGAACGTGATTATGGCGTTGTAACTGATATTTCTTGAAAACGTTTGAAGTAACAGATATCTTGTGCGCTATTTCTAGATTTTTAATGATAACAAAATTTTAAATTTGGAATAACAAAATCTGTATACGCCTCCAAAATACAGCTTATTTGCACAAATTTTACCTGAACTTCGACCGTTTATAAAGTTCTCATAAATTAAAAAGGTAAAAATATTTTGGCATAAACCTTGAAAATGTGATGTTAATTTTAAATAAAAAACATATATTTCACACACTTGCTGGCTGAAAAACAAGTATCACCTGGAACAAGTTTTATGAAACTTCCGCACGCTATGAATAATTTCTCTTTCTAAGTTAATATTCGTTCTTTCAAAAGAGCGGCCAGGAAGGGTCGCCTTAACACCCACCATCACGCTAATCGTGGCCTTTAAATTTTTACCCCGTCAGGGGTAAAGACGTAATGTATCAGTCATATGTTCGGCAGTGGACGTAAATATACATCGAAGAGGAAGAAGTGAACCTATCATTATCATCTTTATTTTATCACAAGAAATGCATTGCTGGATACAAGCCTTCCTCAAGGAGTAAGCAGCTAATTCCATTAAACTATACTCATAAACTATTACAATTACTATTAACTATATTCATAAACAATTTCTTAACAAGTTTATTTTTCAGGTAAATTAAAAAAAACACGTTTGTTGTGTGGGAGCGCCTCATGAATATATATTTTTTAATTCAATTATATTTATTATAAAAAAGAATATTCTGTGAATAATAAATAAGCGTCTACCTGTTGCCATTATTAATATAAAGCAAAAACGGTAAAAAAACGCGTTTTTTATATGGGAGCCCCCCACCCCTTAAATATTCATTTTATTCTGTTTTTAATAAAAAAAAATCATGTGT
Source organism: Acrobasis suavella (assembly GCA_943193695.1). NCBI lineage: Eukaryota > Metazoa > Arthropoda > Insecta > Lepidoptera > Pyralidae > Acrobasis > Acrobasis suavella. The sequence goes on along the minus strand of OW971952.1, from coordinate 7,893,898 downwards.
GAAAATTTCAACTGTCAAGCTACTACAGTTCATGAGATACAGCCTGGTGACAAACGGGCAGACAGACAGACAGACAGCGGAGTATTAGTAATAGGGTTCCGTGCTTTTACCCTTTGGGTATGGAACCCTAAAAACCCCCAAATTTCAAGCGTTCGCTCCTATTACTTTTGAACAGTTGCACCAAATAGCTAACAGCAACCGCAAGGAAACCTTGCCTTTACTTAAAAATTACTGCATCGAAATCGCATCCTATCAATATCCTGACATTTCAGTCTAGTCTAGCAATTTCCAGAGCTTAGACGCAGCCCCAAGACAAACACTAGGCCACTTTTATCTAGGAATCTAGGCCACAACCTGGAGAGCTAGGCAAACGGTCACTTACAATTGTTATACACACCGTCGGAATTGAAATTTATGTGTGGCTAGAAAATACAAAAGAAATGGCGCGTGGGTGGCGTTTTTAATTGAAAAGTGGGATTTTTATTCCATTTTTATAAGATAATAGAAAGAGATGAGATGTTATTTATATAATTTATTAAATGTTTATCGACCATAATGGTAAAAAAGTGGACTTAGTGCTTATGTATTCTCTTCCAGGCCTTTAGGAAAAACATAAGTAAATTTATTAGCGGTAGGCGCTTACAGATACATAATATTATAAACATGCATATATACAATATACATATGCGCATATTATTAATACATACATACCCAAACATTCATATATAAACATAATAAAAAACAAAACAATTTTAGATAAAGATTAGTTTAAACAATAACATTATTAAATAACATTTTATAATGCGAAAATGCGAATAAAGTTAACAGGCGATGCGGCTAGCAACCCATCACTATTTAAAGGGGCTACCTGAATTTTCTGGGGTCCAGTGCTGCCCCTATTTAAAATAAATCATTTGAAAGGAAACGAAAATATTAAAAATTCCGTAAATATATGTAAAAAAAATCATAAAAGATCGCGACCAATAATCTTCTACTTTTGGGAAATGGGTTAAAAATATACTCACATCTATGATTTTTAGCCTAATAAAAAATGTCAAGTTTAGAGTATCCTAGTAATTATATTCATAAATGCAACATTACCTTCAAAAAACCCATCTATTTGTAAAGTTGGTAAAGAACACAGCAAACTTGAAACAGACTGTTTTCCATCTATTAATAACAGTATCATCTTAAATTAAATAGAAACATTTTTTAGTGATCTGACCGTTACTTAACCTAATCATGAACTTACACCGATTCATTTAATTGTACAGTCGCCGAAAGAAATCTTTGATTAAAACGAATGATCGATTTCAATAATCTTTTGCCTACGATGCGCGACGCGAGGTTAGGTTGGGTTATGTTATTTTACCGAGGTTAGGTTATTTTTACCAACTTGTCCCACATCCAGGCAAAGGTGTTCCCGATTCTCTTTAGGTCTCTAGAATTTATTTTAGGTAAGAATCTAATCTACACAGCGAAGTAAAACAGCTGGCAAAATTCATATCATACCCCTACGTCAAGGGCACATATCTTTTAAACATAAATAGATATTAAAGATTGATTTCACCCTAAATGACAATTTGATTGTTTTAAAATTAACTAGGAAATTTTAAATACTACTAAAGTAGTAAACTTTTTATTTATAAAGAAAACCTGATCTAAACGCTAGGAAAACCAGCGAATACATTATTTGTTTTACCTTTGCCCCTGATCATCATGCACGAAAAATTATTGATGCACATCGTCTTTATCCTTTACGGAGCAAACCCAATCAGTTCGCTTCTTTTCAATAACTCAAATTAGTACTTTTTTCCAAACGTCAAAACAAACATTTGCTATGGGATTTGTATGAAATATAGACTAATGACGACATAGTTTCTTGCAGTCAGATTGCGATTTTATATCAGTTTTTCTGCAATAATAAATCCTAAATCACATTGAAATTGAATATGATCGTAACAAGTGATATTATTTTGTGACCTTTTTTTATTTTTTTAACAGTACCAAACAATTAACTTTTTACGCAAGAAAGTGCCCTATTGACATGATTCCTAAAATTTTCGCTCATGTTTAAGTTTGATTAAAAAACAGGCTTTTACATTATGCTTTTACTTTTCGACCAGACCAGCATAGAAATATTTTTATTTTACAGATAATTTTGTTAGTGACTGTACATTAATGATTTATAGATGACTCGGTCACGGTTTCAATGCGGAGCTATTGATACTCTATCAATTTTTAGCTCACTTTTAATGCGAGATCACGAGTCGGGCGTCATTAGTGATTCGATGACCTGGTCCTAGGTTCGATTCCCAGGCGGAGTTGTTTGAAGAATTTTAAGCGTTATCGTGCAATATTGTTTGTCTGACAGTTTCGTCTATTCTGGTCTAGGAGCAAGAAAAAACTTAGAATGTACCAGCCGGTTTTTCTCGTGAAAATCATAAAATCCGATCAAGGGAATGGCCAAATAGGCGATTCGGCGAGCAACCCCATTATTTTGATTCCTTTTTTCCACCTTCTTTACCATCATCACGTTAAATAAATATATAGAGACAAGTTACATAGATTGAGCTAGCCCCAAAGTAAGTTCGAGACTTGTGTTATAGGATACCAACTCAATTGAAAAAGGCCATTTTCCAACTTGCCCTGACCCGGGATCGAACCCGGCATCTCTGGGAAGCGGACTAGCATGGTGACCTCTACGCCACGAAGGACGTCAAACGATAAAAGTGGCCTTTGGGTCTTGCGGCCTTGGGTTTCACCTATTTAGAGCGGCAAGACTAAAAACGCTCCTATTTTTTATAAATATTCACTTCTCCCTCTACCCAAAGGTTGACTGGAAGACATTGCTATACGATAAGTCAAATGTTTTTTGGTTTTGTTTATGGTACAGTAAAGAGTATTTGTATTGTATTGCATTGCATTGCATTGTATTGTATTGTAACGCTTTATCTGCCCCATTAGAGTGAAGACAATTTAATAATAAACTAAAAGCAATACTATTAGAAAAGTGCTATTACAGCATTGATGAATATTTATCGGATAAAATTAATTGTTAGTAATGTAATTGATTATTTACCCATATCTCATTGTATCTTCAAATTAAGTAACTAAATATTATTAATCTTAACTTTATATTGAATTAATTCATTATATAATTTTGTGAATAATTTTAATTTTGCACGCCTTTCCAGGGTTAAATGTATTGGTACTATAATATTTGTTAACATCACATGTATTTTTACATACATTTATGCAAATAAATAATTTGATTTGATTTAAGACGTGACAGTGCATGTATGCATGTTCTTTTTTATTCTTTTTATAGGAAGCAAGATTTTTTTTTCAAATGACTAGATAAACTTAGATTACCGAATGAAATCTTACGGCTAGTTTATAAAGTATAGCTATATTTGCACTGCGTCTATTAAATGAGCTTTCAGTACAAACTATGCTGACCTACGGCTAGTTGGATAGGGTGACCATGCTTTAAGTACTTATAAGGAATGAACTGGGTCAGAAAAGCATTATTCTATTTAGTCCATCTGTTAGATTATCTAAGAATAAAACCGGCCAAGTGCGAGTCGGACTAGCGCACGAAGGGTTTTGTACTATTTCTATAGAAAAATCACGTTTGTTGAATTGGAGCCCCACTTAGATATATAATGTAATTTTAGAATTAATTTAGCAATTGAATGTAATTTTAGATATTTAAAACAATTTATTTTATGAAATTGTTGTCATAGCGCCCACCGAAATACATCATCTGTGAAAATTTCAACTGTCTAGCTACAACTGTTCATGAGATACAGCCTGGTGATAGACAGACAGACACACGGACAGTGGAGTCCTCTGGAGTGAACCCTAAAATATTACACACATATTTTTTGATTAATCATATTATTTAAAAATTCACGACACCATGACGTCACATGACGTCATGGAATGGGAAATAAAATGCGTGTTTTTTACTTCATTATTTCTTAGTTAGAGAAAAGAAAAAAATGCATTTCTTAACTATATTTTTTGATTAGATATCAATTTGATAGACTAAAAACATTTTTTCAGTCACATCCTTATTCTAAGAAAGTCTTTGCCCATTGGGACATTGAAATAGGCTTATAAATTAAAAACTTATGTAAATTGTCTACTATATATCATTGAAGTGGTTGGTCGCGACTGAGTCCGAGTACTTCAGACTCTAGCTAGGCGCTTACCTATATGCGGAAATCCTAAATTTATTTTTTAATGTCTAATAGTAGGGGTGACAACACTGTCAGAAAAGTATGATTGTAAATATCCGCCTTTTAGATTATCCTGAAATAACGGACCCATATTTTTAAGTTTACCAAAAAAAATTCACAAAGATACGAAGCATCAAAGTTCCGTAGGGGGTTGTTACGTCACCGCTAGTTAAAAACCGTATCTAGCCGTGACGTCATGACAAAAAAGATTAAATACGTGTACAATATTTTTTAATAATATAGCCCATGGGCTAAAAATACGTTTCCATTTATCATGCCTATATAGACAAGGAATATTGACTATAGCATCTTTATATTCAAACCTCTTTTAAAATACTTAAGCAAAATATTTTGATCTAAACTGCTAAAGCATGGAGCACACCGTATCGTAGGCGTAGCGTAGGCAGCCGGCTGACTGACGAGGTGTCCATGCTAATGATACACACTGGATAGCCCAGTGTCGTCATTCCGGAGACTATTTACCGGTACATCTACTGGTTTGAAGCCTGAGGCTTGCTGGAAGCTTGTGGATGTCTATTTAATCTTCTATATCTTATAGCCGGATTACACCTACCGAGTAGAGTGGCGAGACAGTGCCCTCGGCCTAGCACTCGGTGTACGTAAGCCCCTAAGCCGAGTGCTCGGCCGAGCGCTCGGCTTAGAAACGGGCGGGACAGTCACTCGTACCCCGTTCTATTTACTAGGCCGATTTCCCACCCCCGCTACCCGGTACTATCCCGTTCGCTCAATCGGTAGATCTAAACACGCATTCGGCGATCACTCGCGCCACTCGCCATTCTACGCCATCTTGTCATTCTACCGGGTGTAATCTGTACCATCGTATGTACTGACTAAATGTCTCACCGCAACTTCAAAAATACGTAAAAACCCTCACTCGGCTGCAGCACTATCTCGGCCGAGTGGCATTTTACTGTCTCGCCACTCTACTCGGTAGGTATGATCAACACACTAGCGCGTTACCTGTTTCATACTTCTGATGCTGCTTGAGCCCGGAGTGCGCTTTTCTTTATTATGCGAAGTGATTAGAAATAGACAAAACAGTTAAGGGGATACCTGAATTTTCCGGGTTCCAGTGCTACCCCCATTTGATATAAATCATTTGATAAGAAACGGAGACATAATTTAAAATGTTATCTTGACCAGGTACTAGTTAACCTTTCAAACTATTTTATGAACTACTGTTTACAGTACAAAGTAGAACGTGAAGCTTTTCTAGGCATAATTGTGAAAAACTACTATTTTGGCGTATGTGCGTACAAAAACTTCACTTCAAGTGCCTGGTCAAGATAATATTTTAAACGATGTCTCCGTTTCCTGCTAAACGATTTATTTCAAATGGAAACTGGAAACCGGAAAATTCAGGTATCCCCTTAATAGGCAATTATTTTGTGTATTTTTTTGGTTAATATTTAAAACTAATCAAAAACACAAAATATTTTTTTAGACAGCAAGAAAATTGGTTAATGAATGAAGCAACAATTAGCATGTCAAATATAATATAACATGAGTGTTTCAAATAATAAAAGGAACATTTTAGGGATATCTCACTATCTCTTTCGTGCGTGCGAGACCTCATGGCAGTGACGTCAAGAGCGCAGTACTTTCGTTCCTTTCTACATGCCCGAATATCGCATATTAATAATATCTCTGTCTCACGTTGGTTTTAACCAAAAAATATATTGAAATTAAGGGGCAAGTGCCTAGAGTCGCAGAACACTAGGCCACACCAAGCAAGATAAATAAATAAATATATAGGGACAAATAACACTGATAGAGCTAGCCCCAAAGTAAGTTCAAGACTTGTGTTATGGGATACTAACTCAACGATACTATATTTTATAACAAATACATATATAGATAAACATCCAAGAACCAGGACAATTTGTAAAAGGCCATTTTCCAACTTGCCCTAACCGGGGATCGAACCCGGGACCTCTGGGTGGCGGACTAGCATGGTGACCACTACGCCACGGAGGTTGTCAAATGGATGTGGACTGAGATGAAAATAGTCATCAGGATTAGTTATGGGTTGCTAGCTAAAAGGATTGCAAGTGGGGAAGAACAAACTGCTGGTATTTAGCGAAATTATAATGACTTCAATATTTTGCAACGAATTTGTAAAAATCGTTGCCCCGTTTTCGCATTATTTTACTACGTTGGGTCAGGCCTGTGACATTCCCCGTTTAGGTATCGAAAATATACCTACATTATTACTATGCGCGCGACGACCACTTCGAAAGGGAAAATTCTGTTGCATGAGTCGTTAGTCCAGAGTAATAAGAATGAAATTGGCTTGCAATGCATGTCTAGGTATCTAAACGAAGAGGTGAGGAGTTTTGACGCAAGCTAAATTAAACCATAGCTCTAACCACATTAAGTAGATATTTCTTTGAATTTCTTCTCTAAGTAAGTTACTTCTATACGTGAGTACTAGTACTTATTCTGTGGTTGGGTCTTTTTAGCACAAGAGAAAGGAACAATGTAGACTGAACTACCTGCTTCGCCTCCCGCGCAGGTTTTAAAAGCCGAGAGAGAATGGGCGACAATCTAAATTTACGACGCGGCTAGCAACCTATCACTATTTTGATTTTGTTTTCTACAATTTTCTTTGCTCGCTTGGAGTAAATGACATAAATAGAGTTTATAATTTCAAACATGAGCCAACGTGGAGTTACCGAAATATGAAATAGAAAATATGCACGTATTATGTCTATTTGTTCGTAAATATGAAAGAATTTATAAAATAAACGAAAATGTGATACTTTAAAGTTCTAATTAGAAAGAGAAGTCCGATATGGACTGGTGACGTCAAAGTCCACATCATCTATTCATTTGTCATAGAAAATAGCGTTCTTGCGAGTGAGATAGACATATTTTCCTAAAATTGTTATATCTCGTTCGTTTTAACCAAATCTCATTCTGTTTTCACTGTTAGTAATTTACTTTTGAATATTTATGGAAAAACTGGTTAGATAACAAATATTTTTCATGCATATTCCCTATTGCCAAGGAAGCACGAGAAATAAGTATGGAGATATTATAATAAATTATTTTATAAAGATAATCAGCTTAAGCTTACCTCTAGAATTTGAGCAAATTAGTTCGAATTGAAATCCACTGGAGAGTCTACCGTTCGTCTCGAGGGTAAAGTCTACGTACAGCTTGAACTTTAGACTCAAGAGGATTAGTGCCAATGGTTTATATAAAAGTCCAATAAAGATTAAATTGTCTTCATTAAAATGTATGTATGTTTGTACAGTCAAGTACCAAGATACCTGACCAGGCCTTACTAAACTTATGACTTCAAATATTAACATGAAATTTTTTATTGAGATGGATTTTGATTAAGTCTTTTTGAACATAAATTATCATGTTAATATTATTTTTAGTTTAAGAGAAAATTTAAAATATAAGTAGAGGGCCTGGTCAGGTATCTTGGTACTTGACTGTACCTAATTACAGGGCAAGTGCGAGTCTGACTCACGGACGAAGGGTTCCGTACCATTATCTGTATAAATATTTATTTTATTCTTTTTTTAGTATTTGTTGTTATAGAGAATACATATCAAGAATACATCATCTGTGAAAATTTCAACTATCTAGCTATCACGGTTCATGAGACACAGCCTGGAGTTTTAGTAATAGGGTCCCGTTTTTACCCTATGGGTACGAAACCCTATAAATGACAATAAAGATTTTTGAACGAGCGAACATGGCATCCTCCAAAAATCCGGCGTTTTTATATTGTGTGTTAGTATATCTGCAAGTTTGTTAGGCGATAACTACAGTAATTTTGAACGGAGCTTTATAAAAATTGGTAGGTGTGTAGATGTAACCAATAGAATTTTAGGTTCGAATATGAGCTGAATCAATCAAGGGGTTACTGAGATATGGAGTCCGCGTGTTCACAGTTCGGGGCGAACTTATTTTGAATAAATGTTCAGTATAATCTAATAGGTCAATCATAAATATCATAATTTACTATTTTCAAGCTTTCGATTATGTTTTGTTACTTTGCAACTGATAACTGATACACTATCACGTCTTTATGCCTGACGGAGTAGACAGAACCTTGCGCCGTACGACCCAAAGTCCACTCTTAGCTTAATGGTGGGCGTGGCATTTACGCACATTCCCTCGATCGGCACCTACGATCTGCGTGGGAGAAACAGCTGGTATAGATTCTAAATTTCTTTTTCTCCCAGACTAGCATGGAAGGAAACTATTATCATTAATTATCAATAAAATTAAGAACAAGGTTCTTGTCGGTGGAGTTTTTTCCATGTCATGTTAGGCTGGACAGAGAAAACAACCATCAAGGAAGTTCTGGAACTTGTTAATAAGAACAGAACGTTAATGCATGCAAGAGATATGACGAGGAGAGATGTTTGGCCACATAACGCGGCAAGACAACTTCATAAAAACATCATGGAAGGAAAAGTGGAAGATCAAGAAGGTCGTACATGGATGAAGTAAAAGAAAAGGCAAAGGTCTTGTCGCAAAGGGAGGTCAAGCATTCAGCCGAAAATAGGAAGACATGGAAAATACTCCACCGAAATGTAAAATATCTTCTTCTTTGTCCATCCCTTTTCCCGTTATTGTGGTCGGGTCTCCTCACTCTACGGCGCCAGGAAAGTCTGTCCTGGTTTGTCTGTTCTGGCAATTGGATTTCCTAACGTCTCTCTCTATGTTTGACTACCAGGTTGACGAGGGGCGGCTTCTACCTTTCTTTAGTTCTGGCATGGCTAGTGCAATTTTTACCACGTGGTCTTCGATCCGTCCTTTTACGTGTCCGTGCCATCTAAAGTAGTGTTCCGACATTTTGTCTGTGATTGGCAACTGAAATGGAGAATATAATGACACAAAATCAAAATTTAATTGAAATGATTAATTACATTGGTGGGCCAATCGCTGTTAGTATCAAGCTAATGATGTCTGTAATTCTAGCCAATAACAACAAGCCGCCCTCGGACACCCGACACTAATGTCCCGGGGTCGACGACCTACCTGATGTCTGGGCAGGTTGCATGGGATTCATCAGAATGTGCATTTTATGATAAAATTAACATAAGAACTACTTACAATTGGGACTTTCCTGGGTCATAAATAAATTATTTTATTTTATTCATAGTAAATTAAACGTCACAAAAAATTCACTTGTCATGATGATCATACGTTTTCAACGTGAATTTAGATTTTTTATTATTGCAGAGAAAAGGGGCAAAAAGGTTCTCGAATGGCGACCACGTACTGGCAAGCGAAGCGTAGGACACCCACTCATAAGGTGGTCTGACGGCCTGACGAAGGTCGCTGGAAAGCGCTGGATGCAGGCCGCTCTAGATCGGTCGTTTTGGAAATCCTTGGGAGAGGCCTATGTCCAGCAGTGGACGTTATGCGGCTTAAATGATGATGATGATGATGATGATTACAGAGAAAAAACTTTAACGTCGTTAGTCTATATTTCATATAAATCCTGTAAAAAATTTTTGTTATGATGTTTAGAAACAAGCATCTGATTTGAATTGTTGAAAAGTAGAGAATTGTATTCATAATATTTGTTGTGAAAGGAAAGATAAATAGGTAAGTATCTCATTTATAAGCCTCTTCCTATGTACGTTTATTTGACTTAGTTTTCTTTGGCTTTCTACCCTTGATCTTTTCTATTCATCTGCTGAAAGAAATTCCAGAAATATAAAGATAGAGGAAAATTGCACTGATTGAGCTAGCTAGCTCAAGTATCTTTCTTACTTTGTGTAGAGGTTTTTCTTACTTTGATTATATGTTCAATTTTGTTTCTTTATGTCCCTTACTTTTGATTTAATGTTTTTCGAGGACCCAATTTTTCCTTGTCAACAAATATACACAAAATATTAAAATACACACTGATAGATGGCCCTGTTTTGATTAATACCCAAATCTCCAGCTTTTCGTTTCAAGAGATTCGCATATTTACAGTTTACGATAACTTATGTTCCTATAACGTACCTGACGGCCTCCGTGGCGTAATGGTTAACGTGCCTGTCCGCTTCTCAGTCCCGGGTTCGATCCCCGGTCAGGTCAAGAAGATGAAGAAATGATTTTTGATTGGCATGGGTCTTGGATGTTTATCTTTATATGTATTCGTTATGAAATATACTATCGTTGAGCAAGAATTCCATAACACAAATCTCGAACTTACTTTGGGGCTAACTCAATCTGTGTGATTTGTCAAAAAAGAACAAATATGATATCTGTAATTTCTTAAAATCGATCTCGATTACGTAATGTCTATTTCGAAGATCTAACCGCAGTACGGCTGCACGCACATTATTCTTTTGTCAGAAACCCTGAAGATGTCTCTATTACACTATAATCCCCGATAGGGAAGGATTAGCCCTTATTTGCACTTGTACTCGTAGGTGATCTATCTCATTCAAATAACAGGATAAAGGTAATGATATTACGTTTTGGCCTTAAGAAATAAAAACGAATGTTCTAGATATATATTATTTATTTTTATAACGTTTATGGTATGCATATTTCATTGCCTAAAAGATAATAACTAAAGACAAGATGTCTCAAATTTAAGTCTTTTATTGCCTCGTCAAAAAAATGATAACTGAGAACGTGAAGCTTCTCTACGCACATACGCCAATAGCAGGCCTGTGTCACTCCCCGTTTAGGTATCGAAAATATACCTACATTATTACTATGCGCGCTGCGACCACTTTGAAGGGGAATATTCAGTTACATGAATCGTTTGTCCAGAGTAATAAGAATGAAATTGGCTTGCAATGGCTGTCTAGGTATCTAAACGAAGAGGTGAGGAGTTCGGACGCGAGCTAAATTAAACCATAGCGCTAACCACATAACCCTTACCCCAGACTTTTCCCTACAAACGCAGCCTAGCTTTTATTTTGAAATTACATATGAGATTTCGGCAGTTTTTTGTGATTTTAAAGAAATTACATATATCTAGGCATATAACTAGTTTTTATATATTGATGGTCAAATATGATACGAGTATGATACACTATATTATCTTTTAAGTTCATATTTTGACTGCGAAAACTAGTTATATGACTTAATATATGCAATTTCTTTGAAATTACATAATTTCGCCAATATCTGGCATGCTGTTTCAAAATAAAAGCTAGACTACGTTTGTATGGGAAAGTCTGATTCTGTCTAGGGTAAGGGGACTCTTAAGTAGATATTTCTTTGAATTTCTTTTTGAGTAAGACTTCTGTACTTGAGTACTAGTATTCTGTGACTGATATCATCATCATTTTCAGCCTACATGAGCTGGGCACTGACGGGCATAGGCCTTCTTTTTGCCTTTGCTAGTCTCATCCACTGCTAATTACCAGTGTCAAAACGTATACTATAAAAACGTACATAATTTACGTAAACCTAGCCACCGTATCATATTAGTACTTACATAAATGTGATAAAAACCACTTGTAGGGATTTTGGAGGTCAATAATTCTTTTTATTTTTAAGACTCAATAAACTGTTAATACAGGCCAAAATAACCTTAAAATGAATATTACAGGAGCCCTCGAGAAAACATCATCAAAACTCATTTTAAAGATTAAGTAATCCTTGTACGAACATTTATCACGAGAGCCGTGTGCTATACATAAAGATATGCTATAACAAAGCTACGTAATGAGGCGGCAAATATGCAGAGTGCGTCCCTCAAGTAAATACTGTGACCACGTGTGTTCACGTGCTTCAGGAATAAGGGTAGTGGTACATGACAAAGCTAGGCGATAGCTTACGATCTACGATAAGCAATTAGGATATACGTTTTCATTTACTATCCACCACAGTAGTTTCTGCCTATCCTTGTGGGATACAGGCATGATAATATGTATGTACTTTCTTTTTAGAACGTAAACATAATACTTTTTGATGTTATTCAACAATTTATTACGATCTAGCTGGTCTTGCATAAATTCGGTCAAACATAAGCATCGATGGCTTATCAGATTACATGTCATTTTTATTAAACAGATATATCAAAGTTAAACAACGTTGACATGGGCTCTACTAGATGTGGTTTACCGGTATACTAATGCATAAAATAATCCTTTAAAAAATATACAGCCAGCTTTTCACATACCTATGTCATATCACACTAATCTTACGTACGGTAGGAACTTTCAATCCGAGGCACTAAAATTGACTCCTCGAGAAAAGAGGAAGCGTGGTCAACCAAAGCAAAAATCGGTAGCAAAAACAATCGATTTACTGTGGCCCATCGAAAGTGTAAAAAATATAATTGGTTGTTTATAATAGCGCAGCTTCCCTTAGCTTTTGTGGACTCGCACCCTAAGGAAATAATAAAGTCGTCGCGTCACGCGCACGCGGCTTCTCATTACGTAAACTGTTTCTGTAAGGATTTATATTTTGTATCATATTTATTGTTTGTTTATCTTCAATATTTGTTTTTGCCGATGGTCGATGGCGCAAAAAGGTTCTCGAATGACGACCACGTACTAGCAAGCGAAGCGTAGGACACACACCCACAAGATGGTCTGACTGTAGATCGGTCATTTTGGAAATCTTTGGGAGAGGCCTATGTCCTACGTTCTCACTCTAAACTGTAAACACTGTCTGATTAAGACAAAATTTTAAATGACATTTCCGTTTCCCTTCAAATTATTTATTTTAAATGGGGGCAGCATTGAACTCCGGTAAATTCAGGTAGCGTTAACATGCGAAAGCCCTAGAAATACATACTCCCACTGGAAACAGAAAAAGGAATTCAGTCACAGACCCTACATTTTAACGAACAACTCATCAAAATTAGTGGACGTAAGGTCAACGCCCTCCAAACAATGAATGATCTGCTTTACGAGTGTTTACGTCAATTTACGACCACTACGCTTATTGGACGCTGAGTTATACGGATTAAATGTAGTTTTTATGGCCGATATGACGGTGGTGTTGAAATTATATATTTTAGAGGCTTAATATTATGTGTATGATGCTAAAAACACGTGCTGCTTCCCAAGTAACATACTCCCGAAGGATTAAAACGAATCAGTCTATTGATGGATTGTTTCTGGTTTTTCTTTCTATAGATAGGTGAAATGAGGTGATATTGTATGATGCTAAAAAGGCGCATTAGTTATCAACACAACTTAGTCCTCAGATTTCGTGACTTCTTTGATTTATATTAGATACTAGCTGATGCCCGCGACTTCGTTCGCGTGGACTTTATGACTCCGGCGTATAAATATAAATAAAAACTAATGAGAGAGAGAGAGAGACAGACATAGGGAGAAAGTACTTGCAACAGTGTTAGGAGTTAAAAGTCAATATTATTTTAATTCTTTCCTTCGGGAGCCAATATGAAAAGAGCTGAAGTGTTACTAACCCTGGAGAAAGCCACAATAAGTAGGCCATGCGAAAAACCAGTCCTTAGATCGACATCAGCAGCTTTAAGCCTCTAAAACTGTGACTTATTTTCATAGCAAAGCAAGTTCACATATGGAACTGTGTATTTTCAAAAGGAAAATTGTTGGGGATGAGTGGCATACGCGGAATAAATACAGTTTCACTGGCATCACTCACTGTGAGCTTTAAGTGTCTCAGCAGACTATGCCTAAGTTTAGTGGCTAAAGTTCAGTGTCTAAAGTTCGGTGGGGATGACACACTAAATAAGCTGAAGTTCAGCTGCTGAAGTTCGGTGGAAACGCCGGACAGTAGTGATGTGCCGATATGAGAATTTAATCTTCCGTCATTGGCGCGTCTGCGGCGAACGGAAACGGGAGCGGAAGAGGGAACGGAAGTGGAAGAGGGAACGGGAACGGGAGCGGAAGCGGAAGCGGCAGCGGTGGCGGCAGCAGCGGCGGCGGCGGCGGCAGCGGCGGTGGCGGAGACGTCGGCAGCGGCGGCGGAGGAGTCGGCGGCGGCGGCAGCGGCGGCGGTGGCGGCGGCGGCGACGTCGGCGGAAGCGGTGGCGGCGGCAGCGGCGGCGGCGGCGGCGGCGGCGGCAGCGGCGGCGGCGGCGGCGGCGGCGGCGGCGGAAGCGGTGGCGGCGGCGTCGGCGGCGGCGGCGGCGGCGGGAGCGGGAGAGGGAGCGGGAGCGGGAGCAGGAGTGGGAGCGGAAGTGGGAGCGGGAGCGGAACGGGTACGGGTACGGGTACGGGTACGGGTACAGGTACGGGTACGGGTACGGGTACGGGTACGGGTACGGGTACGGGTACGGGTACGGGTCCGATTCAGGCAAAAGCATCGGAAGTTCGGCGTTATGTGTTGCTAGTAATGCAAATAACATTGCAGGCATGCATTGGCTGAAATTCAGCCGCTGAACTTCGGCATACAGTGCTGAGACATTAAGTTGGGTTCCGTTACACAGTTTCGGCGGAGTCAAATTTCGCATCAGCATTATTGGCCCTCCGACATTAAGACTTATTTTGTGAGCCGTGAGTCCATTTGCTGCAAGTGAATTAAGAAACTCAACTGGATAATTGGTGGCGTCGTCAACAACACTATCCAAGAAATCTAAATATATATCTAAATATATATAACTCAAAGGTGACTGACTGACTGACATAGTGATCTATCAACGCACAGCCCAAACCACTGGACGGATCGGGCTGAAATTTGGCATGCAGGTAGATGTTATGACGTAGGCATCCGCTAAGAAAGGATTTTGATCATTTCTACCCCCAAGGGGATAAAATAGGGGATGAAAGTTTGTATGAAACTTTGTCAATTTTAAACCGATCGGGCTGAGACTTTGCATGCATAAAGCTACTATGACGTAGGCATTCCCTAAGAAAGTATTTTGATAAATTACACCCCTACGCGAGCGAAGCTGCGGGCACAAGCTAGTTAACAATAATTTGCGTCATTAGTTCTTTATTAATTGATTTTTAATTTTTTGGTGTCAATATGGCGCGTTCACATAACCAAGAATTTTCTGGTGTGTTATGCTCTGAAGGTCCGCAAATACTGAACTTATAAGTTCTACTTCGGACGAAACAACTTTTTTTTTGAAAAAATTTCAATGTACAGACACATTTTTTTTACTCTTTTATTATAGTATACATTTAGTATGTTTTTGTTCAGCGGCAACAAAAAACATCATCTATAAAAATTTCAACTGTCTAGCTATAATGGTTCATGAGATACAGCCTGGTGACAGACAGACAGACAAACAGTCGGACGGTCTAAGTAATAGGGTCCAGTTTCTACCCTACCCTATGGAACCCTAAAAATCGAATAAAATAAGTATTGATGGGGGGCTCCCATACTACAAACGTGATTTTTCATAGATTATGGTACGGAACCCTTCGCGCGCGTCCGACTCGCGCTTGGCCAGTTGTATTATAACTCAACAAAAAGTTCTCATCAGACTTAACAACTTTTGCTAAGGCGGCATTTTAATATTTCTTATAGTTTAGCTGGACCATTATAGTTCTGCATCATGTGTTCCATTTTCCAAAATCAATTATAGCCTATATGTTGCCCAGGCTTCACAGCTATATAACAAAAAAGTTTCATTCGAATCCGTCCAGTATTTCCGGAGATTAGCGTGTACAAACAGACAAACAGACAGACATTTTTTTTTATTTTCTTACTCTATTACTATATCTCCATCGCCTCAAATATTTTTTTTTGAAAAATTTTCAATGTACAGACACATTTTTTTTTTACTCTTTTATTATAGTATAGATGTTGGGATGGGACCCTATTATTAAGAATCCACTGTCCGTCTGTCTGTTTGTCACCAGGCTGTATCTTATTTACGGTGATAGGTAACAACAAATACTAAAAGCATAATAAAATAAATACTTAAGTGGGGCTCCCATACAACACACGTGATTTTTTATAGATAATGGTACGGACCCTTTTGTGCGCGACTTCGACTCGCAACTTGCCGGTTAATGTACCTTATATGAAATATATTACATTCATTCATTTGGATAAGTTATTCAAAGACTATAGGTATATCGGTCCTTTGATCTGTCTTCTAGCCATCTCATGGCTAAATTGGTACACTGTCCATCACCGTAAAATCAGAGGAAATTATGTAATTAAGATTAAGTGAGAGAGAACAGAGAAAACTGCGAAGTTTGCCGACAAAATTATATATTATTTTGGCCATTACATGCCACAAAATAAGCGGTAGCTACGAGTATGTGTTCTGAAGTATTAAGGAACAGTGGACACTGCGGAGCATCCCAAATTCTATCATTAATTCAAATCATTATTTGAAATCCAGTCAGTTATTCGCTGATACCTTACGTAGTAAAAAAAATTTTAGGTCTATGGCTGATACAACCCTGGTCTCTACTGAGTCGGTATGTTGGCCGTTACCGAAAAAATTGCGATAATGATGTTTTCTGAAGTATTTAAAAAGAGGACACTGCGTAGCGTCCCAAATACTTTAATTAATTCGAATCATTATTTGAAATCCAATCAGATAATCGCTGATACAACCCTGGTCTCTGCTGAGTCGGTATGTTGGCCATTACCGCAAAATTAGCGCCCAACCCTAGGGCTGCCCACTAATTGTTAATATTGTTTGCTCACCTGTGCCTTCGGTACAGTCCTTGTGAGGCCTGTCAATTTGAATCTTGTGATGGTGGTTATGAAGAAAGAAAAAAATGTTTTGTAACCAGTCAAACACAAGTATTTATTTTCATATACACGCAAACTTAGGGTTCTTTTAATTGCACTGTTGGAATGGTTAAAATCTTTGCTCATGCATATCTTTGCATAAATGCTTTTTATCGGCATACAGAATTGAAAATAAACTAAAGACGAATGAAATTGCGCTCAAAAATGTGGTTTGTGTAAAGTAGGAAACATTTTGAATATTAATTTATTTTAGAATATGTAAAATATGTAACTTGTACGTATGTCGACACAACTTCATAAAATTAAAAATGCATAGGATGCACAATTGTATAGATAAATGTTTTGGAATAAGCACTATAAAATTTTCTTGATTTTTAACTTTTTAAATATTTGATATATATATATTGTATTCGTCTCTGGAATAATAACTTAACTTACTGTGCCGTAGATTGATCAAAAGACAAAGGGTCAAACCCCCAGCCCCAAGCGGCAACCACCACGCCTTTCAGGAATGCCACGTATGTACTCGTAATTCAAGCGTCGTTTATTCAACGAATTAGCACAACTGTAATTTCAGTTATGCGATTACAAATGATGGCGGTTAGCGCGAGTTTTCAGGGAAATTAATTGTTAAGATTTAACTGAAAGAGCCTTGAAACATACGGATGATGTTTTGGCGTTAGTGGAGTATTGTTTGTTGGAAAGATACAAACTGCTTTGGGGCAGAGCGTTGTTGGAAATTTTGTGGAACAGCTCATTGAAGTGGCAGTGGGCGAGGCACATAACAAGAACAACCTCTATGACACAGAATACATTATTACATACGTCTCCGTCCTCCGTCCTCACACCTCTCTCCCTTCTGGCTTTGTCAAGGCGGCTGCAGGCGCCTGCAGCTGATAGATAGATAGATAGATAAACACTTTATTTGTCTCACTGAGGCACACACATATACATGTTTACACAAATCAACACAAAAACATTGACAATCAGCTGTTGTAGAAATAGGGTGAACCGCAGTGATACAAAAAGGCAATAACTCAGCGTTAAAATTGCTCAGGGAGCAAACACTGATTTTCAGTCATCACCGTCGAGTGAGAGAAAATGAGCCTGTCGGGAGAACGATGCATAAAGATTAATTATACCTAGTATTAAACTGCTTTGGATATAAATTATTTACTACAAAGTCAAAAACAAAGTGCCGACGTGTAGGAATGAAAAAGTGTGAAAAGAATATGAAGGAAGAAATAAAGAATTGAGAAAAAAAAGTCATGATTACAATTATAACCTACGATTTATAGTAGTCTGTCATCTAAGCGACCAATCTCTGTTTATCCAACAATAAATCTTTAATTTTATTTTTATTTAGCTTTGACGTGCGTATTCTAGTAGGAGTGGAATATTATTCCAGCATTTGGTCGCTTGATGACGAAAACTACCAGTAAATGCTACCGTTCTATGTATGTGAATCGCTAAGCTGACCGCTCATAATCCATCCATCACACGGCGCGAACGGGGGAGAGGTGCGGGTACGAGAAGCGGGGACAAATATTGCACGGGATCTTAGAAGATTCAGTTCTGTTTGTCATGCTTACGAGTATATTAATTCTGTGCCTATGGCCGATGGAGCAGAAGAGTTTTCAAATGGTGGCCATGTACCGGCATGCGCAACTATTGAAATCGAACGTACTATTTTCAACGGTTAGAACAGTTACTAAGATATTTTAGGGTTCCGTTCAAAAAATGAAAAAAACGGAACCTTTATAATCACTCGTGCGTCTACCTGTCCGTCCGTCTGTCACAGCCCATTTACTCCAAATGTCCTGCACCAAATCAGGTAAAATTTGGCAGGACGGTGTGATCCTTTGACCAAAACACAGATGTGCAAAGTAATTAAATTTGTTTTTTACAATAAGGTTCATTTTTGGGGGCAAATAAGGAAAATAAAAATATAGCTCTTTGCTTGTAGATTACAGGAAAACATATAAGAATTATATAAATTGAAAATAAAGTGGTAAACTAAATACAATACGCTTACTTAAGGAAAATAGTTCACTAAAACGCCACTAGATAACGCTAGAAGTTGATACTGTAAAGATTTAAAATGTGATATTTTGTATTAAGGGGCTACCAAAATTTTTCGGGGTACCGTGCCCCCCAGTTGAAATAAATCATTTGAACTAAGTTTATAGTTTAAAGTGAGAACGTGAATCGTTCACAAAATAGTTTGAAGGGTTATCTAGGGTTTGATCAAGACAAAATTTTAAATGATATCTCCGTTTCCTTTCACTTAATTAATTTCAAATGGGGGCAGCACTGGACCCTGAAAAATGCAGATAGCCCCTTAATTGAAAAAAAATCGTATTGTACGGAACTCTCTCCACGAGAGTTCAACTCGCACTTAGCCGGTTTTATTTATTAATTTAACAATTAAAACTCAGTTATAAAATAATAATTATACTTTACTAAGATTAAAACAAAAAGTTTGATGATTGCTTCTAGTCAAATCTTTGATTACCAAACTCTAAGATTCAATTCAAAGCTTTCATTTTGGTAGAAATACCAGGAAAACAAAAAGTTAATCATGGCCGACCAATCTTGGCAAGACAATGGATCTTGGCCCACCGGGAGGCGGTAATAAAGTATTGAAAACAGCGGAAAACTCCAATCAATATACATATCCTCCCGGGAGAGCCTGGATGAGTGTTTTTGTTACGAGATAATATGAGTGTTATGATTTTTCTAGAAATGTCCTACTATTTTTGTTTACATTATCGAATAATGCGAAAATCTGTTTCAAACCTCCATAGATTTTATTAGCATGAATGAGACGGGTTACTCACTTAGAGAGAGGGTTGGATCTAATTTGTCAGCACGGAGCAGTACTTTTTTATGTTGCTATGTTTATATTTAAAAAACCGGCCAAGTGCAAGTCAGACTCGCGCTGGAAGGGTTCCGTACCATTATCTATAAAACATCATGTTTTTTGTATGCATACCCCACTTAAATACATAGGTATTTTATTCTGTTTTTAGTATTTGTTGTTATAGCGGCGACATATATTTATCATCTGTGAAAATATCAGCTGTCTAGCTATCAGGGTTCATGAGATACAGCCTAGTGATAGTCAAACGGACGGACGGACGGAAAGTGGATTGATATTAATAGGTCCCGTTTTTACCTTCTAAGAAAGAACACGTAGGTTATAGTTTTATCTACAATTTATATTAAAACTTTGCAAAAACGTCCCATTTTCTGTCCAATGAGTAAGAAATAATTTAATTGTTTTTTAATTAATTTACTTAATCGAATGAAAGCATGCATTATGCCATTAACATTATAAAAATAAATGTACGAGAGCATAAAAGCTATTGTTTTTACTTAACTATGAACTTAAGAAAACAAAATTTTAGTAGTTGTAATATAATTTTCAGTTACAGGAGTACTTATTTCACACATGAATAGTTCGGTTTTCGTGCGTGTAAGTAGCTAACACTAGTGTCAATTTATCAATTTACCTAAAGGCATCTGACAAAGCTTGACGACTAATCATGGACAGGAATACCGATATTTCTTTATCGATATATCGATACCCGATATCGGTATTTTATCGAAATTTGTTTCGATATATCGATACAAATTTCGATGTATCGATACTAAGTACTGGTATTATATCGATATTATGTATAAAATACCGGTATTTTATCGAATTTTGTATCGGTAAAATACCGATGTCGGGTATCGATAAAAAATTTTGGTATTCCTGTTCCTGCGACTAATCATACAATGATGGTACCCGAGACCAACGGCTTCACGTGCCTTTCGAATCACGAAGGAGATCTGAATTTTATCTTTTGCCACTTAGGTTTTTGGTGACCAACCCATCCAAGGTGTCGTAGGCACTGTCGGTCGTCGTCATCGGTAAGATGCCTTCATTTTAAGCGAACTATCCTTTTAAATAAATTAATATAAGTATATATAGGGACAAATAACGTTAGCCCCAAAGGAAGTTCGAGACTTGTGTTATGGGAACTTAACGATACTATATTTTATAAAAAATACACATATGGGAGGCATGCTCTTGTGCCAAGACTCACTTTGGGTTGCTGAGCCAGGATAATAAGTAAGTACATTTTTGTCAACATCCAAAACCCAGGACAATTTGAAAAAAGCCATTTTCCAACTTGCCCTGACCGGGGATCGAACCCGGGACCTCTGGGTGGCTAACTAGCATGGTGACCACTACGTCAACGAGGTCTTTTACCATAACAAATTCAGTTTGTATGCATCGAAACGTGAATTTCTGATAGCAACTTGCTAAATGTCCAGTCTAGTTGGTCCCTAGAAACTTGCAGCCCAAGGATTATCGTCAAAAGCTCGTCTTTGCGAATTATACTGCGACTGATTTCATTTCAACAAAGCGGTTTGACGAAGCATGTTACGGATTACTAACTGTAAAAATTTTGACGACGCGTGTCGCGGATTACTAACCGTAAAAATTTTGAAAAACGTGATCTGGATATATGAATTGTACTATTACTTATTATAATTCTGATTTGGTCAAGTAAAATTATATTATTTAATAAATAAAATCAACACAGGCATTTCGTTAGACTGAATTTAGTTAGACTCAATAAAAGAAATAATAGATATTTAAATAAATTAAATATTCCATTTACCAATATGGCATTAATCCCGTCTAGCCCTCACCATATTGCGATAAAAATTCCAAATAGAATAAAAAATATAATAAAATCAAATTTATTTAATAAACATTTGAAAGCCTTTCTCTTAAACAAATGTTATTATAGTATCTTAGAGTTTTTTTAATGATAAAATTGATCGGTATAATCTTTAATTTTCTTACGTTACTAAAAGATTAACAAATTAATTTATTTATTTAAGTAAAGGTATCTAGTTGCCCCCATGTTTGCTGTGCCCTTGCAGGGCGTCACTTGTACTTTATTTATATTTATGTGACATCTTTTTAACTTGTGACTTGCAAATAAAGAATCTGAATCTGAATTTAGTCTTTTTCACAACACTGACTTTTCCACCTCGCCCAATATAAGTGTTTAGTTACATCTAATTTAGTTTTATACTCACTGTTAATCATATAAAGGTGTACATTTCCTTACATCCAATGTTCCAAGGATCCAATAAAGGCGTGGACACACATACCTGTTAGCTTTACCAACTAACCACTGCGATTGAATGCCAGAGATACCAACCGATGCTTGTGGTCGCATGCCGAGTGTCGACAGTACCGGCACTGGTGGTGTCGTTACTGACTGACACTGACACTTGGATTTATAGATCTGTTTCATAATTTGTTGACAAATTAAACTGATTGAGCTAGCCCCAAAGTAAGTTCAAGACTTGTGTTATGACATAATAACTCAACGATGCTATATTTTATAATAAATACATACATATATAAACATCCAAGACCCAGGACAATTTGAAAGAGGACATTTTCCAACTTGCCCTGACCGGGGATCGAACCCGGGACCTCTGGGTGGCGGACTAGCATGGTGACCACTACGCCACGGCGGTCGTATTACCTACTAACGTGATGTACACGTTTAACGGATGTACACGGGTTATTTAAGTTTAAAAAATATTGTACAGCTCGGGCAAATCCAGGAAGTCATTTCGAAAGTAAAATAACAACCTTAATGCAGATACTGTTTAACTCGAAATCATGTAAAGTTTCCTAGAGATTGTTCCTATTGTTAGTCAAGACAACATTTTATAAGATGTCTCCGTTTTCTATCAAATGATTTATTTAAAATGGAGGCAGCACTGGGCTCCAGAAAATTCAGGTATCCCCTTAATAAACTACCCTTTGAACAAGCGAGCAACACTGCAGGAGGGACGTAGACTAGATATGCGATCTGATCTCACAGTATAATGAATATTTTTTCCGATGATATATCTTCATATTACATATCACTGGTTGCAGTAACTCGGTCTTTAGAGTCTGCGGTTTTGGGCTAATACCATATTGTTTATGGAATTTGGAAACCTATAATACACACATACATACAGCTAGAAAGATGTAGGTACCTAACCGCCAATTCTGCGCCCTGAAGTTTCTAAGTCTATTATAGTATTTATAGTTAATTGTACTAATCTACAGTCACGGATTTCCCCTAAGGCCTGGGTCTAGGGCGGCTAGATATTAGGGTCGGCCAATTGGTGCCGCTGCCTGTTACCTACAGGGTGACTTTTTCACCACTGAATTTGGATAACGGACAAATCACACAGATTGAACTAGCTCCAAAGTAAGTTCGAGACTTGTGTTATGGGATATTAACTCAACGATAAAATATTTTTCATCTCATCTACTCAAAAAACAATGTTTTCATCCAAAAACCTTTGGAGCTAAAGTTACTTTCGGAACCAAAACGTGAAAAAAAAATCTCTAGGGATTAAAACCAATTTGAAAACTGAACACGAGTGTAATCTATGTAGAATCAAAAATAATGTTGGCAGTCTGGCAAAAAAAAAGAAGAATTTCGTTTAAAATAAAAAAGAAATTGGCACAGACTTCGTTATTTTTTAAATTTGGAATACATATTGACATGAACATGGATGAATGTTAGTAAACATTATTATGTTCTTCGCTTCGGAAAAAAAATCATAATTAAAAAAGCGCAATTTTTCTATTTGATTCAAGTAACTACAGTAGTTTTAGATTATTTGTATTGACATATAATATTTGTGTAAATGTGAATACTTTTTCGTAAGTTTAAGCCGATAGTGAATTGGTATCAAGTTATATTTAAGTATAAAAAGATACAAAGGACCACGCAAACAAAGTGAACATTTTATCGTAAGTTGGTGGTCTTCGAAAAATTATTTCTTAGTGTTTATTGTATGAAAACGACACCAAAGGTTAGTATTAAATTGTCGGTTGAAGTCTGATTATGACCATTCCGGCAATGCCATTCCCGCCGAGGCATGTATATTGCTTTTCTCAATAAATGTGAGGAAATCATTAAAGAAATAACCAGAAGTATGCTAAGATTTACCGAAAGCAACTAATGATTACTGCAAAGAGTATAAAATCAATCACTACGTGCTTTGTAAGAAAAGAAACTGCTTTTCCGCGTTTTTAGTGCAACGAAACCAACAATAGCTCATACAGCCCCGTCATATTTTACGCCAAAAATGTAAAGCCGTACATTTTTTTTCTATAGCAACGAAAATTTAGCATATTTACGTATGATTTTATAAAAACATTATTTTAATAAAATTGTGGTCATTAGAATAATGATGGCAAGAGACCGGATGGTATGACGCTTGTGCCGTGGAAGTTGGGAAAGCCGTTGGTGTGAGATGCTACGTGTGTCGACACTCTAGCGGCCTCCCATCTTCACGGTACAAGCTCCAAGGTTGGCGCAGCTGCAGCCACTGCGGAAACCCTAAAACGGCGCAAATATGAATGCCTAGGGAACGGCTTCATATTTGAGCCGTTTGGGGTTGGGACCTTAGGTTCGTGGGGGCCATCGACCCATAAACTTATTAATTTTTTTAATCTTAAGTTGGTCGAGGTGTCAGGTGACCAAAGGGCTGGCAATTATTTCGCCCAACGAATAAGCATTGCCATCCAGCGTGGCAATGCTGCCAGCCTTTTGGTCACTTTACCGCAGGCCAATGATTTGCACGACATTTTTTATTTGTAAGTTTTTTATTTATTTAGTTTTTAATTTAGTTTTTAGTTTGAATGTTACCTGTAATTTGTAAATTTTCATTAGAATAGAAATAATAATAATAAATAATATTCGAACAGTGCATTTTTTATAATGTGGTAGCAATTGGCTGTATGATTTTTGATATTGGCTATAAATAACACTGATTGAGCTAGCCCCAAAGTAAGTTCGAGACTTGTGTTTTGAGATACTAACTCAACGATACTATATTTTATAACAAATACATATATAGATAAACACCCAAGACCCAGGACAATTGGAAAAGGCCATTTCCCAATTTGCCCTGACCGGGGATCGAACCCAGAACCTCTGGGTGGCAAACTAGCTTGGTGAGCACTATGCCACGGAGCTCGTCGTATCATAGACTAATTTCAGGCTTAAAATAGTTTCAGTATGTTTTGTTAGACGTTATACAAGGTTACTTTTAAAACACTAGCAACATTTTTGGAGCAATTGGAGTCCATTATACCGAAATTCTTTCCACAAGTATGTAAAACGAAAAAAAATTGGATATGGGAGGTCGAATTTTTTTTATCGATTTTTAATCATAAAAAAATATATAGAATGTACTTTTGAACCATTTCGTCACACACACACCACACAGAGAGGGCAGAGCGAGCCCACACAGGGCTTGCATATTGAGCAGGAAAATATGCAAGCCCTGTGTGGGTTCGCTTTGCACACGCAAAGGAGGTAGACATAGCCCTCAACGACTCATGCCAAACCACCGAAGGCACATTAAATTTCTTCTCAGCAGTGGTCGTTACGAAGCGCTGGTATTGGTAACTTTTCTATAAAATAAATTATATGTTAATATACTTTACACGTAACGTAAATTATACTTATTGACGTGTAAAAGTGCCTGTAAAGGTCTAATTACTGAATAAACATTTGAATTTCTGAATCTTTGAACACTTCGGTCCCATCTGTATACGCTGTCCGGCATTGCTCCGCCAAGTGTCAGACGTGATGTGGCAGTCGAAAAATTCAAGCTAAATGACAGAAGGCACCTTCTCTACATACAAACTCCGCCACCAGCACGTCTCAAGAGTCGCAACAGCTTTCTTAGGCAACCGAGAATATCAGCCGCCGTAGCTCCTAAGAGTTGAAAGGTGGTTTGACAAATATTCACCAAACGAGTCAAACCTTCTACCTGTAGAAAAACTTCCACCGGGTAACAACCTTCCTTTGTGAGTCTGGAAGTCTCTCAATAGACTCGGGGCTGGTGTTGGGAGGAGTTGAAAAAACCATATTAGATGGCGTCACGCTAATAACGACCTTTGCGACTGCGGTGCCATTTATTCAATGGACCACCTTCTGTCGTCTCCGAGCTGCCCTACGTCATGTACCATTGAGGACCTTAATGCTCGTAATGACAGAGGGATCGCCGTGGCCACATACTGGTCAAAAATGACTAGAAACAGTAGAAACTGAAGCTACATTGAATCCATTTCGACTCCATAAAAAGAAGAATAGAAACAAATGTTGCTGGTGTTTTAAAAGTAATCCTGTATAGCCACTCTTTACATATAGACTAAAAACTAACATATTTTTCCAAACTTTGACCAGCAGTTAATTACGCTGTTAAGATTTATGTCAGTTTTCCCGTAACTCGTAACTCCAGTTTCATCGCTGTTCGCAACTTCGCAACTCGTCCTGGCCGGTTGCCAATCTTGCGAGGCATAACTCGCGAAGAGATGGAAAAATGTTTTACTGTTATAGGCTTTTGGATTTACTTAGTGCGTTAAATCAAATTGCCACTGGCATATATTTTTTAGAATAACAATTGAAAAACTACAATAGCAGATATTTTTTTACAATATGTAACAAAAACCCTGTCTGATTCTTGTAGGAGCAACTCAAACCATCAATATGAAAAACTTTTGCAGCGGGACCAATGCTTGAAACTTGAAAATATATTGTCATTTTCGTACAAATTGTTCGGCCGGCCTGGCAATCTGTATAAAAATGACGATTTTTTTCTTTGAATTTCAAGCATTGATCTCATAGGAAAAGTTGTTCATATTGACGGTCTGAGTTGCTCCTGCAAGGATCGGACAGGGTTTTTGTTACATATTATATACAGGGTCTAACAAAATATAATGAAACTATTTTAAGGGTGAATTCAGTCCAAGATACTGAACAACTTTCCCCAAAGAACATATAGCAAAAAATGGAAAACAGTTTTTTATCCTCCCATACTAGAAAGAAAGATAGATAACTTTTATCGTACACCAAATGAAAAATGTAACACAAAGAATATAGTTGATCGATCGATCTATGGAAACCATTTTTTTTTATATTTCATTATGTGTTATTTCAAAGTTGAGTATCAAAGACGAATCTATCCTTAAAATAGCTTCAATATTTGTTAGACGTTATATCAATTAAATATGCAAACAAATATAAGGCCTGATGATACCTTTAGAAATTAACTTATTGATATTACCAAAGTGGCCGGCAAGTTAATGAGTAGGAATGCAAAGGACAAACAGAGATGGAGTGTAATGAGAGTGGCATTTGTCCAATATTGGAGAAGAAGTGGCTGATTATGAAACAGAAAATAGAATTTTGTTTTTCAAAAATTTTCTTTTTTCAGATTTCACAAGTATTATTTTTCAAAAAGCTCCTAAAGAATGCACTTTAACAGAGTTGCGGGATTAGTTATTTCACAATTTCTTTAATTTCTTCCACATAGATGATAAAAGCCGATCGAGGACGAAAATGCTAATCATATGCAGTAAACAACCCTATATAAAATTTGAATTAATCTTCTCAACTTGGAAAAAGAACTAAATTGTTTAGCTCTAACTTTGTGAAACGATAAAAAATTTATAATTGAAACTTAATTCTTTTGAATGCCTGCAAATACTTGTACTAACTCGCTTGTGGCATTCGTCTAACCTTTTTACCAAACCAATCTCACGCCAAAGTCAAAAACTTTTTATTTTCACTAATTCTATTTATTAACTAATTCAAAGATGTTTAGTAAAGTTGGTGAAAAGAAACATATAGGCAAGAATTCTTTCGATTCGGTTAATTTATTTTGCCGTTATTGGTGTTCTGCTGCTTACTGTACGTTAAATTTTTTTTATTCTGTAGAAAAGAAATAAACATAGCATTATTTTATTTGCCTAAAGAATCATGTAAGAAAAATCATCTCAGATAGAAATAGTACCTTTGTGTTTTTAATAATCCAGTTCCATGAAAGAAGAAATGGGAATTTGAGTTACCCCGACACTAAGTCAGGTTAACTCCAAAATTTCCATTTTAAAGATAGATATAAGTTTGTGGAAATAAAATAAATAACAATAAGCCTTTTTTATTTTTAATAACTTACAAAATGATTCATACAAATTGATATTAAGACTTCATCTATTATTGGAACCCCACTCTGGGTATAGGCCTCCTCTAGCTGATTCCATTTTTCCCTATTCTTTGCTATATTTGCCAATCTTTTCCTGCTATTGTTTTTATTTCGTCGCTCCATCTGTTCTTTGGACGGCCAATTCTTCTTTTTCCTATTGGTCCATTCCATTTTGTTGTTTCTGTTGTCCATCTTTTGTCTGTATACCTTGCTACATGGCCTGCCCAGCGCCATTTCTGTGATAGAGCATATTTGAGAGCATCTATTAACTTTGTCTTTTTTCTTATGTGTTCGCTTCGTTTCTTTTGAAAATAAAATAAATAATATATATTAAAAATCGATAAAAATATTTACTATCAGAAATATTCTAACTACAATGCAAACGGGGATTTACGCGAAACATACTTATTTAGGGTTCAGTACCCGAAGGGTAAAAACGGGACCCTATTACTAAGACCGCTGTCCGTCCGTCAGTCCGTCAGACAGATGTCTGTCACCAGATGGTTGTATCTCATGAACCGTGATAGCTACACAGTTGAAATTTTCACGAATTGTTTACATACATAAACAATATTTAAAAATTTATTGCAACATTTGAAAGTAGAACTCTTTGGCTCTAGAATGCAGTTTGTTTCATCTGACTGTCTTTTGTTTTTACCTTGTGGCGCCATTTAAAAAATTGTGTGTCTGCATCAACATGGATTTAACTCGGGAAAATTTTCGTAGTATGATTTTCTACGATTTTAAGTGTAATTTGACAGCTCAACAGAGCATCGCTCGGCTTGAAACAGCTTTTGGCAATGAAGCACCATGCAAGACAACTGTTTGTAGCTGGTTTTCAGAATACAAGCGTGGTCGTATCAATCTCAGTGACGAATCTCGCGATGGTCGGCCGACCACCGCTGTGACCAACAAAAACATCGATGCTGTGCGCCGTATGATTGAAACAGACAGGCATGTGACCTACCATGAAATTCGCGCATCCTTAGAAATAGGCATGAGTCAAATACAATTAATCCTACACAAACATTTGGGTGTGAGAAAGCTGTGCTCGCGGTGGATCCCACACAACTTGACCGAGGCTCAAAAAACGGACCGCGTCACTTAGTGCAGTGCCATGCTTACCAGATTCAACGAAGGTGCGTCAAATTTGGTGTGGGACATAGTAACAGGTGACGAAACATGCATTTATTGCTACGATCCCAAAACAAAGCAGCAATCGAGCGTATGGGTCTTTCAAGATGAGCCGAAACCAACCAAAGTGGTGCGCGTGAAAAGTGCATCTAAGCGGATGATTGCTTCTTTTTTTAATAAAACTGGACACGTGGCTACTGTTGCTTTAGAGAATCGTCGTACAGTGAATAGTGACTGGTACACGACCATTTGTTTGCCGGAAGTTATTGACGAACTCCGTAAAAATTACCGTAAACGCCGTATCATCCTGCACCACGACAATGCTAGTTCTCACACGGCCAGACAGACAAACGACTTTTTGAAGGCGAAAAATGTAGAACTCATGAGTCATCCTGCATACAGTCCCGACCTGGCACCTTGTGACTTTTTTCTGTTCCCAAAAATTAAGAACCAATTACGCGGTCAACGATTTTCATCACCAGAAGAGGCTGTCGAGGAGTATGAAAAACACGTTTCAGAGGTCACCACAGAGGAGTGGCACAAAAGTTTTCAAAACAGGTTTCATCGAATGAAAAAGTGCATAGACGCCAAGGGAGATTATTTTGAAAAACAATAAATTAATTTTGTACCTTTAATAGTATTTTTTCATATTCATTCCGGAAACTTATAGTGCGCCCACGTATTTCTGATGCCGCTTTATATAACAACAAATACTTAAAACAAAATAAATTACATTTTATTAATTTAAGTGGGGCTACCATACCTACAACAAACGTGATTTTTTATAAATAGAGGTACGGAACCCTTCGAAAATCCAACTCGCACTTGGCCGTTTATTTATTTATTTTTTGCTGCCGTTTCGTCCATGTTGCACCGAACCCTTCAGCAAACATAAATAAAAAAGGTATGTTTTGCGTAAATGCTCGTCTGCTAATGTAAACGAGCATTTACGCAAAACATACCCTTGATTTAGCAAAAATACTCTGTCTGTTTATTAGGGATAAGGACGTGATAGAGTATGTCTAAATAGAAATGACACCGGAAAAGCTGAACATCTTCGGTGTCAAGAAATAAAAAATGCAGCCAGCGCATACTACAAGTTTCCATACAAGACAGTCTCGTCGCCGTCCGAACTTTATTGAATAACTGATAACCCTAGACTTGTTAACTAGAAGCGTTTCAGGACGACCAACGATTCACTAAAAATGGAGACGGGACGGAAAGAATGGAAAAACAATAGCAAATAGGGTTTTCTAAAAAAAAATTTTTTTTTTCGTACAATCTTTTATTGTAAAGCCTAAGTACTTATCAAGACACTCTCGATGGGGTTGCTTCGTTTAATTGCAGAATTCCTTTGGCCACCTTAAAGCTTTATCACCAGATCAACTCCATGTCACCATAATATTGCATTGTCATGCTATATTATAAGTACAGCGTGCAATATTTCAGCTCAATCGGAAACCGAGAAGTGGGTCAATTTTAACTATTGATTCTAAAATTTTGAAAAAATAATAAAAATAGTTTATTGCTTGTAGATTATGGGAAAAATAAGTAGATAAATATTTTTTTAATTCATACAAGAAGACAAAAAATTACCATTACCCCCCCCCCCCCCGATCTCCGAAACTATTGAGCCTAAAATAAAAAAAAAAGATAATATAGTTCGTAGCTGGCAGATTACAGGAAAATTATCAAAAAATCTATTAATTGAAAATAAAGTGATAAACTCAAAAAAATACGTTTACGTACGGAAATAGTTCACTAAAACAACACTAGATGGCGCTTTTATTAGTGAACTCGCGTCTTACTATGAAGATTGCAAATGTAATATTTTATATTAATTTAAAAGCTTTGGCATTGTACGGGACCCTCTCCACGCAAGTTCAACTTGGCCGGATTTTTTTCTTTTACCAATTACTTGTTTGTGAAAATTTGGCACCTCCATCCCTTCTTTGCTCGTACTCTTGAAGTAGTGAAAGTTTCGCGGAGTAATGAGAATCGCTTACAAGTCTTTCGTGACTCGTGAAATAAACAGCATTTGTTTATTTAACCATGTACTGACTTGTATTGAACTATTGTCTATTGGATTACTTTCGGCTACTTTTTCTTTTATTGTTATAGCAAACTTATTTAATTTAATCAATGCTATACAGGTTGATTTTACTATATCTTAGAATCAGAATCACTAATAATAGAAAACAAAGCCGTAAGAAAAACGATTTTTTTCCTCCTATTTTAAAATAATTGGCCAAGTGCATGTCGGGCCACGCGCAGTGTAGGGTTCCGTAGTTACGAATGCTCACGTTGAGTTCATGCCACTAAAAACGACTAAAAACTAATTTTCTTTTGAATTTGTGTGAAATTTTCACTTTGCGAGTACATTTTATAAGTTGATCGCCTATAACTTTATAATTTGCAAATCTTACTTAGCTCTAATAGTTTTTCTTTAAATTTCGTTATATATACTATAGCTGTGAATTTTTTCACGTGTTTATATATAACCGTTTAGCAGATAGAGGGGGAGACACTTGATTCAAACAAAAATTTTCACTTTAAAACCAAATATTTCAGAAACGGATCCCTAAATCGGAAAACGATGTTTATAACTTCTAATATTTTTGAAAGATCTATTCAATGATATCCAATATGACTGGTTAATCGAGAAAAAAAATGCCTTTTCATTGTACTTGTATGGGAGCTAACCTAAAAAATTGTTTTTCAATATTTTATTTTACCATTTTTTCGCCTTATTAATATACATATCCATGCCAAATCACAGCTTTCTAGTACTAAAAGACGCTGAGTAAAACCGCGGACGGACAGACAGACATGGCAAAACTATAAGGGTTCCTTGTTTACTACGGAACCCTAAAAAAAGGCTAAGATCATTTACATTACTGCGTCGGCTCGGCGCTCGCCGGCTACCAGTCGCCTGGTAGCGGGTGAATTCAAAGTGCAGATTTTTGGTAAATATATGTTCATAATAAAAACCAAAGATATCAGATCTTTGGTTTTTATTATGAACATTGAAATATGTATTTATAATTCGCTTAGGGGTACTTTTTTGAATTGAAAGAAGCTTGAAGAGTCATATAAAATGAATGAAATTGTTAATACAAAATTAAGCAGAAATCATGAATTAAACTGGTTCTAGGAATATTTGCACTGTAAAAACTATTCTCTGTAAGTACTATATCTTTCAGAACTTTTTTACCACTAGACAAAAAAATACATAGTTACTAAAAAACCTGTGTTGGGGCTGAAACTAAGGTAGTTATTAACTAATCTCTTGGTATATCAAGACCAAGTGTGTTAAATGTGCTTACGGGTTAATTAAAATTAACCCGTAAGCACATTTAACAAATGGTTGCAAGAGACTGCGCTCTTAAAGTGATAAAGATGACACTTGTCACCATTTTATCTTCTGTTTACTGTCCTGTAATGTAGTGGTTAGCTGGACGTTGATTAAAGGGTAGACTGAAACCTAGCTTAGATCTATGGAGGTTCTAAGAATCTAGACAGAACCTTTTAATTAATTTTTTTTTGTACAAGAATTACATGGAGCGTAAAAGTACCAGCTGCTTTTCTTCCCGGGCAGATTGTGGAATGAGCGTTTACTTCAAAAAAGGAAAAGTAGTTCCAAAATAAACACAACGTTTAAAAAATATCATTTTTTTTTGTCTACAATTGGTTTAATATCAAACAATATCTAAAACACTAAACGTATAAATAAAATGTTACTCATAAATTCATTACCTTTTTTATTCAAAAGTTTTTTTTTTCAATGTATTATTTCACTCAACTACAAAGTACACAATTAAGATCTTCGTCTTTTTATAATATAAAACTATTTCTGTAGGTACCAAGTCAAGTCTCAAATGTCTATAAATTGTTTACCGTTAGGTCCAATCAAGTATCCATCAAAGTTCTTGCCATTCCATAGACCCACAAACCAATCTTAAACCTAATAAAAGCGAGTAATTTTCTCGAAAATTGAACATTTTCTAAAGTAACTGCGTAACAAAAGGGGTCTTGTAGACGTGTATTCGTCTTTTCTAATGTCCTATAAATAAACATCGCGAGAGGGTTAAGGCTTGGACATACAAGGTATCACTATATTTTACCGGTAAGAAAAAAGACTTTTGTTCATGACATTGTGATATTTTTATCGTTACCGGAGATAGTTCTCCTACTTCAACTATATTTTTAGATACAGTAAGATATATTGTACCTAAAACGTTTTTGTTTCTTACGAGGAAAACAAGAACAAAAATCACAGAAGCTGTACATTGAGGTAGATGATGGGTTTAGAGAAGTGGGATGATCACAGGTTACCAGCTTTTCGTCAATTTAGCACTTTGGTTTGCACACTATGCACACTTGCACATTTACAAATGTTATAATTTACTTCCATACTAGTAAGAAAGGTAAAAGACACTGTAACTTAAAATACCTACGAAAAATAATCTGTGTTTGAATTAAATCAAATACTTCATGATGAAAAATCTATGATATGATAAGAAAGAGATATAGAATACGGTAAAAAAAATATTTATCTTCTTTCGCGTTACCTATACTTATAGCTCTAACGATACTCTTAACCGTTATTTTTTAAACACACTAAACAAATTAATCATAAAGTTTCAACTATCGTTTCTTTTGACATTAGTATCGTTACTATTTTTATCGGTATTTCGGTACCTGCATTAAGGTGCGTTTACACATAGAGATTAAAGAATCGATCGAACGCTTCAAAGAGATTTAATAGAGTCAGAAATAGAAGGTAATGTGTTATGGTAATGTTTTCTTTGATGGATTCTAATAGGGATTGTGATGGACTTTTATGGTTTAAATCTTCAGAATCGTTCGATGTCTTATTAGTTTTATTTTTACTTTATGTAAAAGACAAATTTATAATAATATTTTAGTAAGTACTTTTAAAATGAAGCGCAACCTATAACCAAATGTGCCTGACTCGACCTCTTTTCGGCCTGACTTATTCCTCTGAGATTGTAATACGATCTTATTCATGTATGGTCATTTTCATCGAGTACTACTTGCTTCCGGTGAAGGAAAGCCTCATGAGGAATCCTGCACACTAGTTCAATAGTGTGTAAATGACTGCTGACACTAGATGACAGTTTTGAGTTACGTCAGATGAAGCAGGTCGAAAAATTTGACATTAAGTTAGTGTAATATCTCATGACGACCTCCTTGGTATAATGATCAGCACGCTAGTCCGCCAATCCAGAGGTTCTGGGTTCGATCTCTAGCCAGGACAAGTTGTAAAAAAGCCACAGACATACGAAGGGATGCAGACATATTACATACTTAGAACGCATGGCAATTTTTCACTCGTAGCTTATTTAAAATTGCCTATATAATATATTTAAAAACAGTCATTGCGGGTTTTTGTATACTGACTACTCTTTCATATTCATAAGTTTTGATGCAAATATAACCAATTATGTAAAGAAAAACAACAAAACTTATGTAGCCCCCTTGAGACCCGCATGGCATTTATAAATGCCATTTTCTATTATTATCCTACTGTGTCTAGTATTTCTCGGTCTTGAAGGATTAACTATCACATCTTTGCCTCTCATGGGGCAGACAGAGGACACTCAAAATGCTCACAAAAGAGCCAAAGTCCGCAAAACCAAAAGACTTATAGCATTTATTATACAACGCAATTATTTTAAATATCAAGAATATCTGATCTTTTTCCCTGAAAATAAACAGGGCCTTGTATTTTTAGGATTCCGTACCCAAAGGGTAAAAACGTGACCCTATTACTAAGACTCCGCTGTTCGTCCATCTGTCCATCTTTCCGTCGCCCTTCGGTCTGTCTGGCACTAGACTGTTGAACTTTTCACAGCTGATGTATTTTTGTTGCCGCTATATCAACAAATACTAGAATGAGGTCTAGGGGTGCCCTTAGACCTCATAAGGAACCTATGTGCCAAATTTGGAGTCTCTAGACCCAGCGGTTTGGGCTGTGCGTTTATATGTCAGTCAATCACCAATCCGTTCAGTTTCTTCTTTTATTCTATATTTAGATGGTACGGAAACCTTCGTGCGCGAGTCTAACTCGCACTTGGCCTGTTATGATTAAATGTAGGTGGTATTTGGAGTTTCGTTTCCAACTTAATTATATTCTTATTTATTCTGTTTACGCAAAATTTATACGACTTGTTTTGTGTCCTTCAAAGAACTTGCTTTTGAAAAACATATTTATTATTGAAAGTTTCGTAAGAGTCGGGGTAGTTGAACGTGGAAAATTCGTTAGTATTAATTTCTCATTCTTATTATATGTATTTTATATAATATAAAATCCATAATAACATTGGTAGTACAAGTATTTATTAAAACATTTTTTTGTATTTAATTTAATTTTCTTATGCTGTTATTTGAGAAAAATATATTTGGAATTTACCATTGTACCTTGTCTTCCCGCTCATATTGTAAAAGCCGATCGTAGGGAATACAGCCAGAAACTAGAACTATTGTGGCCTAAAATCCTTTAGGATCCTATGTATTCGGGAGAGAATAGAAATGCGGCTGTACATACTTAACGTTTATTATGGATTGGCACATCTAGACAAACAGATTTACAATTACCCACCACCACTCATTATTTACTAAACTACATTCATCACAAAACCCATCACTATTTTGATTCCTTTTTCATCTTGTTGGGGATCAAAAAGATCAAGAAGATTTTTGCGGCCCTGCGTCTGCTTAAATCCAAAATGCTCTGATTGCTCTATTACAGATAAAGTCATGAAAATGTAGGTATGAAATGTTGCATTCCATCCAGGCTAAACAGTCTTCTATACCCAACCACCTGCACAAAAGGGGACCCTATGAAGACCAAAAATCGAGCTATAGGCGTGTCCTAATTTAACAACACCATTTAGGTTGAAATCACTGACACGACAAGTTTATTTGGCTAACAAATTAAAAAAAAAACCCAATCTTCTAGCGTTCACCCCTAAAACTTGTGAACAGCCAAACCGATTTTCATCAAAAAATAGCTAAGAACCACTGCAAGGTAACCTGCTTTCACTTAAAAAACCGCATTGAAATCGGTTCAACCGTTCGAGAGCTACAATGACACAGAAAGACACACACACACAGTCATTGGCTTCAAACTTATAATACCCTGTTTTTGCGTCGGGGGGTAGGAAGTGAAAAGAATATACTCTACAGTGTAGTCCCGCCTAACGGCTCCCCAGAATGGCTTATTGATGTAGTGAGCGTTTGGCGACGGCACAGCTGCGGCTGAGTACTGGGCCGATAAAAAATCGCACATACCTACGGGTACCTGTAGGTATTTGTGCTTAAAATCAAATAAATGAATAACTTCTTAGACGACCTCCGTGGCATAGTGGTCACCATGCTAGTCCACCACCCAGAGGTTCCGGGTTCGATCCCCGGTCAGGGCAAGTTGGGAAATGGCCTTATTCAAATTGTCCTGGGTCCTGGGTGTTTATCTATACCATGTGGAGGGGACATACCCGTTATAAATTGAACCACGGGCTGTACTAGATCACTATAGTATAATGAAATTAAAATAACAGTCAAAACACGAATATTTTTTTGGGCATTTCCTTATAAAAGTGTGCAGCTTCCCGGGCATTTTGTATGGGAATTTAGAATTTCTTTTTTGTTTTTCGACTGTTATACTAATTTCATTACACTATAGTGATCTAGTATAGCCCATGGTTTAATTTATTACGGGTATGTCCCTTCCACATTATAAATGTATTTGTTATAAAGTATAGTATCGTTGAGTTGGTATCCCATATTATAACACAATTCTCGAACTTACTACTTGGGCTAACTCAATCAGTGTAATTTGTCCCTATATATTTATTTATTCATAAACTTCTGGTTGTCATAAGAACAGTTTTGAAAAGAGAATACTTTAAGGGCTACCTGAATTTTCTGGGTCCAGTGCTGCCCCTATTTGAAATAAATCATCTAAAAGGAAACGAAGATATCACTTAAAAATTTTGCTTGATCAAAACCCTAGATAACTCTTCAAACTATTTTATGAACTACTGTTTTCAGTTTATAATGAGAACGGGAAACTTTTCTATGCACATTAAGCCAAAAGTGGCCGTTATTCGCTAATGTGAGTAGAAAAGCTTCAAATTTTCACTTAAAACTGTAAACAGTAGTAGTTGACAAAATATTTTGAAGGCTTATCTAGGATTCGATCAAGACAAAATTTTAAATTCTGTCTCCGTTTCCTTTCAAGTTACATGAAGCACAAAGCCCAGTTCCATATTTAGTGGTTTTTTTTTTCACAATATAATTTTCCTCACTGATTATAAATATGACAAAATCATCATCTATAATATTCTTAGTATTATCTAATCTATTACTTCTTAGCTTTTAAAGTTCCGTACCCAAAGGATTAAAGGGGACCCACCCTATTACAATTACTCCTCTGTCCGTCCGTCTGTCTGTCTGTCTGTCTGTTTTTCACCAGGCTGTATCTCATGAACTATTTATTATAGCTAGACAGTTGAAATTGAAATCACAGATATGATGTATTTCTGTTGCTGCTATAACAACAAATACTAAAAACAAAGTAAAATAAATAATAAATTACAAAGTAAAGTTTATAACTTCCTCCTTTTTATAAGTCGGTTAAATCAGGTCAATAGGCAAAGTGGCGGTGCTCGGTAGAGACTTGATCTTGGTCTTACCCGACAGATTCATAAAAATATTGCTATTACGATGAGTAATTTCCATTGCAACAAACAAAAGGGCAAGGCAGGAAAGGTGGACTTTTTCAATTTTCTTCGTTCAAGGAAGAACTTATCAATTATTTGAAGGGCCCTCTAGTACGTCGTTAATTTTAGTCTCAAGAGCGATGTTCTGCAAGTCGGCGCCAAACTAAGCCGGGAACAATACATTTGACCAATTAGTTGTACAAGCCGATTGGATAGTTGAGTTGAAATGCTGTTAATAAAAAGCGTTTGGATGTTTATAACATTGCAGTACATAGTTTTAGTATATTTAATACAATCAGTAAGAAAAAAATATCAACAAATTCCGACACTCGATTTCTTATCCTAAATGTTATTGTGATGTTTTTATACAGCCTTATATAACCTTTGTCTCATTCCTCCAGGAGTACTACAAAATAGGGAGGGGGAAATACACGAAACAGCCTTGCTCGTACAAAAAAAAACCTACAGTAGAAATTAATGTAGGTACACAATCAATTAATAAGACATCACTATCCAGTAAATAAAAATTCTCCAGATTTTATTAAGAGTTTCCAGACAGAAAAAAAGGCTTTTCTAAAAAAAGTTTGTTCTTACAAAATCGGTGGCGGTGAAAATGTAATAACAATACGAAAAATATATATCCTTATATTTATAAGTAAACGTGTGATGGAAAATCTCCAGCGTAGAATTTTTTTTGAAAGATATAACAATATGAGTATAAGAATGGCATTTTGAAATAAAATCTTTAATCATTTTTAAGAGAAAACCTGTAATTTACACTTGAAATAGCACATTCTAAGAAATTTCTAATAAATCTCTGCTGTAGGTTTTATCTTGAAATTTCCATACAACTGAAAATTTACAGCCCTGACCAATTTCGTTATACCTAACTCCATAACATAACTGCTGCAATTTGAATGCGATTTAAAAATGTTACTTTCATATTTTGGTAAACATTAATTTCTGAAAGTTGTGCGGAATGATTGACGAGACTACCCTTCGAAATATTTGTAATTAAATTAAAAGGACCTAGTATAATCCGCTATTTTTCAACAAGTCAAATCGGATACGTTTATCTAAACGTCAAAACAAACCTTTTTGTGGGATTTGTATGAAATACAGGCAGATGACATCAAAGTTTCTTGGAATCAAATAGCGGTCTTATTATCAGTTTTTCTGCAATAATAAATCTAAAATCACGTTACAATGGAATTGCGACATTTTATTTTCTTATTAGTACAACATAATTTATTTTTGACCTAGGAAAATACCCAACTGGTGAAAGTTAAAGTGTTTAATAACTTTACTTTCTGCGAACCAACAGATTTGTGAACAGCTCAATTATCTAACAATAATGTTTCAAAACTAAAAACCGACTTTTACACAAACCAAACAACCAATTTTGATAAAATTAATATGGGACCTGCTGACAAGTATAGTCCAAAAGCCCTTTGACGGCTTTGACACGAAAAAAGAATTTTCCAAATTGGTCCAGGCGTCTTCGAATAATCGGGAAACATACATTAATAAAAAACATATAAAATGCGACACGAATAAGTTGAACAAAAATGGCGGTTTTCAAAGCATTTTTGTACAAATTCCCAGCACATAGGTTGAACCAAAATGGCGGTTATCGGCGCAAGTATAAATAATACGCCGACGACCGCTATTTTGGTAAAATTTTCGTGTCGGTAATTTGTACAAAAATGCTTTGAAAACCGCCATTTTTGTTCAACTTAATTGTTTGGCATTGTACCTACATTCGAAATGATAACCTCCTCCTTTTTTGAAGTCGGTTCAACAATGCATTGACCTTCTCACTTTAATGACGGTGATATCTCCAACCCTTAGCAAAACAGTCGAAATATAAGTCCATCTCAAACGCCTACACATCTGGTACACATTAGGACAATGTACGACATCAATAACCTACTCACTATAAAACTTTCCCCTTTAATACGAACTCTCAAGATACAGCTATCTCGTTTCTACATTAGTGTATTTTACTTCTATCTCTTTCTAAGGTCGGGTTAAATTTTTCCGAGCCGTTTAACGGAACGCTTTGTGAAAATGAGTAGAATATATTTAGCGTCAAATGAAATAATTTATTTTGATCTACATGGGAGGAAGGGTTGCGGAATGTAGGTGCTTAAATTATTTATTTATTAATAAAATATCAGAACCCTTTGATGCCTTTATGGCCTGAAAATCGTCTGAATTACTTAGTAACTGTATGAACGTGTGTCAAAGTGTGATGTTATAATTTAACTAAAAATAAAAAAAAAATACCGGCCATGTGCAAGTTGGACTCGCGAACCGAGGGTTCTGTACATACCTGTAGGTATAGTAAGTTTAAAATTATTAGAAATGTTTTTATTATATGATGTAACGCAAATTTGCGGCATAAGTGGCTGTATCTTTTGATTGCATTGGCTTAGAAGTTTGATTTTTTTACAGCTCCTAGATACAGTAGACATAAATTCCAGTTTGATACCTCCACGCGTTCCTAGGAAAAAGGCTCTTGACAGGCAGACAGACGGATGGACGGATGGACAACAAAGTAATCCTATAAGGGTTCCATTTCTTCCTTTCGAGGTGCAGAATCCTAAAAACAAGTCTTATTAGAAAAACAGTTCATATAGATGATCTGTCATTCGAGTAGATTAGATTTTAGTAAAGTAGATTTTTACACAACATGTAAAAACATTTTTTACATTTCGTACGCACAAGGGTGTTAAAACGAAATCATATGATTTCGGAAATAGGCATGTGAAATGTGAATGCCTGAAAAAAAATTTAGGGGCATATTATTATTAAATAATATCATCATTTAACTCACCAGGGGCATATTATTTAATAATAACATTGTAACCTTAATTCACAATTATAACATTAGGATTTGGTGCAATAAAGATTTTAAGTAACTAACCAATATTTTTCGCGTATTTCTTCTGGGACTTAGAAATAGTGTCGAATAGACAGCGCATTTTAGTTTCAGCACAGGGCAGTGATGTCCCACTCCGTAACTTTGATGCTTTTTGATAAAATATGAGTACATACATTTAAAGTAAGTTAACTATGATTTTTTTTATTTATTTACTTACAAAATTCATGTACACAAAATACAAACATAGGAATGAACAAAGTAAGAACATTGAGTACATAGGTACTGCTTATTTCATAAGAAATCTCTTCCAGCAGACCCAGGAGAGGAAAAGACAAGAAAACAGGTAGTAGTAGGCGTGTACAAAATAGACTCAAGTTGAATACAAATTTATTTTTCTCTTTGTTAAGTTATTTTCTCTTTGTTAAATATATATAATATACTATATATAAATAATATAACTTACAAAATATTACAAACTTGCTATCTGCCTGCTGGCGGCGGGGCACAGTCCAGGCTACCGACGGTTAGGGACGCAGAGAGAGAAACCTCCTGACAATGCGTGCTTGATTAGTTATTAGCAACCCGACTGCGCCACAAAGAGGGTTATGTTTTTCGAGTATGTATGCCTGACCCCGAACGGCTCGATAGATTTTAGCTTGGGAGGTGTCGTTAGATTCGTATTTACTGTAAGAGTGCCACTGAGTAGATCAAAATAAAAATAAAAAAATCAACAAAATAAAAAAGGCAGCCGGGTTTTTTGTTTTTGTAATAATTAAATGTGTTATTATTTTATTAGTTTTTTTTAAATATATTAATAATGTATTTTAAGTTAGTACTATAATAGAATATGAAAAAATATTTATCAGCAACATACTTCGTCAAAAAGTACAAAAGTATCTAATATAGCAAAATGCTTTGTCAAAGTTTACAGAAATAAATCCGCAATATGCTTCGTCAAATTAGTAGGTAGGTATTTCAAATCAGTCAAACAAACCCCCACGGTTCGTACTTGGAGGGCCCCAAAATGCTCGCGGCATTACCCCTTTGAATGGCTATAGAAAGCCTTTGGGCCAAATACGATGCCAAGCGATTATCGTTTGACTTTTCTAAAACACGATTGCCCAACTCTTTTATAAATTCCCTTGCCTCCGATTCCCAAAGCGCCTGTGGTCTGAACTGCTTTCAGAACGAATAAATACGCAGATTTTTAACACACATATTTACTATATTTTAGCCTAGCTGTTATTAATATATTTTTAACATTATTAATAATGGATACCACAGTGATAAAAGAATGGTTGCTAGTAGCAAGAATTTAAGCGTTACCAAAATCGAGTGACTGCTGTATCGATATATCGATACCCGATACCAGTATTTTATCGATATATCAATACTAAATACTGGTATTATACCGATATTTTACATAAAATACTGGTTTATACCGATATTTTACATAAAATACTGGTATTATACCGATATTTTACATAAAATACTGGTATTATACCGATATTTTGTATAAAATACTGGTTTATACCGATATTTTACATAAAATACTGGTATTATACCGATATTTTACATAAAATACTGGTATAATACTGATATTTTACATAAAATACTGGTATTATACCGATATTTTACATAAAATACTGGTTTATACCGATATTTTACATAATTTTATCGATATTTGTATCGATATATAGATAAAAAATTACGATAAAATACTGATATCGGGTATCGATATATCGATAAAAGATATCGGTATTCCTGTCCCTGCCAGGGCTAACAGTAGTTTAAATGTGTTTTAATCAAAACTGTATGGTTCCACAGTACACTAGTTGAACAAAAGTTTGGTAAGTATCTATACTAACCAAATTGTAAGTAGTAAAACTGGTTCAGCTATTTCTTTTTCTCAGTGCATATCCGATAACGTAGTCATTTGCGTATTAGTTGCTGCAACCTCAAGAACAAATCTAACAAACAACCGTACGTAAATAAATCAGTGTACAGACCCCTTAAATCTTAACAAGCAATTCGCCAAAATTAATTAAAGACAAGTACCCACATGCAACTCACATTAGTCTAACTAAATTCCGCCTGTTCATTGCAAACTAAATAGACACGTTACAAATTTGAATTTGGAACTAAACTAAAACTCGAATCAGTTTCGCCGGCGGCGGGCCCGGATTGGCGCGTTGACTGATGACGTCATCAATTTGCGTCTAGCGACCAACCACAGCAGTCCGTCAGGCGCATCATCGCGTTATTTAGTTAGTCGGTAATGAAGCTTGACTTTAGTGCCTGGACAGACTAAATAGGGCGAATAAGTTTATTTATAATGAAACTAGAAATAAACTTGATTTGAATAATTTTCATAAAAATCTTAGTGGGTTATTTAAAAAAAAAGTGTTAAAGTACCTACACATGTGTATATATTTATTAATATTTGTTCTTATTTATTAATAGTATTTCCAAAAAAGAAAGACTGCACATTTATGAGTACTATTAAATTGTGCCCATGAGGTATGGGAACCAAGAACGCTGGCTGTATTTCTTATTAATCACATATAAATCGATTAAATATATTTTTTTCTTTTTTGCTGTTAAACAATTTTTATAATTAAGTAGTAAGAATAATATCTTCTCTTTTTTTTACTCATTTATTTTAAGCCGCAGTATGCTAGATTCTGACCGCTTCGATCTTGCTAACTATTATGACTATTTATGACATTATAGTTAGCAAACAAATGTATGAATCTTTTGAGATTTTCAGGACATTATGAATAAGTAAGGCCGTTAAAGGAAAACGATGTTTTCGGCCAACTTTATTCGTCAAAGTATAATTTTATGAACCGACCAATAAATTATGGTTTTGTTTTAAACAGTTAATCGGACAAGGTTATTTCGGATAATTGTGGTGTATGTACTTCATGTCAGCATGTTATGTGCGGATAGAATTCAGCCTTTCTCCAGCCACAAATCCCACAAGCACGCACTGGTGCATTCCGTCAAAGTTAAGATAAAGCCAGAGACACACATATCTCGTCGCATCTCATTAGCGCTGCGTCGCGAAGAGCTCGAGACTGCGCTGAATTGTAAACTATGGAGAATACGAAAGAAGACTTCAACGATACGATCGTGACTTCTGTTAGTTGAAAGGATGTTAAATTATTTAAATATTGGTGACTCAAAGTTAAGATAAAGTCAGAGGTACGCATTTCATTAGCGCTGCGTCGCGAAGAGCTCTCGCCATGCGATTTTGACTGCGCTGAACCGAAAACTATAAAGAATACGGAAGAATACGTAAACGACATGATATAAGCCATAATGTAAAATAATTTGCAGTAAGGCCTGTGACTTCTGTTATTTTAAAGATATTACTTCAAGTATTTCTGTATTTGTCACTCAATAAGATAAAGCCAGAGACACACATTTCTCGTCACTTCTCGTTAACGCTGCGTCGCGAACGCGAAGAACTCGCGCAATACGATTGAGACTTCGCTGAACCGTAAACTATGGAGAATAAAGAAGAACACTTGAACGACACGATCTATCGTGTCGTTCAAGTGTTCTTCTTTATTCTCATCATTACGACTTCTAAGTCGTAATGTGAAACAATTTGCACTTAGGCTCGTGACTTCTGTCATTTGAAAAGATATTACTTAAAGTATTTCAGTATTGGTCATTCAAAGTTAAGATAAAACCAGAGACACACATTTATTCTCGCATCTCATTAGCGCTGCGTCGCGAAGAGCTCGTGCAATACGATTGAGACTGCGCTGAACCGTAAACTATAGAGAATACAGAGGAACA
This sequence comes from Acrobasis suavella, assembly GCA_943193695.1. Classification (NCBI taxonomy): domain Eukaryota; kingdom Metazoa; phylum Arthropoda; class Insecta; order Lepidoptera; family Pyralidae; genus Acrobasis; species Acrobasis suavella. The sequence goes on along the minus strand of OW971952.1, from coordinate 7,849,388 downwards.
CCTCATCGATACGATAGAAGCCTTAGTATGAAGCAGTTTGCAGTTGGTCTCTTGCAGGACTTTTGTCATTTGAAGGGACATTAAAGTATTTTAATATTAGTCACTCAAAAGAGTTTGCGTTTGCGTCGCAAAGAGTTCTTGTACTTCGAAAAGCCTAAAATAGAAGCCCAGCCAAGCTTAACATCTTTTTTTGTGTATGTTTCCCGATTACTCAAAGACACTTGGACCAATTTTGATATTCCTGTCAGGTGGTCTTTTTTTTACTAGCCTGTAGACATAGTGTCCCACTGCTGGGCAAAGGCCTCCCTCTTATCCTTCCACACGTCCCTATCTTCAGCGATCTTTTGCCAGTCGAACATAAATTTATCAAGGTCGTCCCGCCATCGGGTCCTCGTTCTACCCCTACCCCTGCGTCCATCTGGCAACCAGAATAAAGACGACTGGCCCATCTTTCGGGGTGCATTCGGCAGACATGCCCCGCCCACTTCCATTTTAACTTCGCGGTTTTCCCGTCTACATTCGCAATGCTAAGTTCTTGAGCGCAGTGCGGTGTTTAAAAAAAAATATAAAATCGATTGTGTAGTATGGTGTACAAGTCGTTAATAGTTTTGAAAAATTATTATCGTTTCAATTATCTGTATATTAAGTATTTCGGCATTGAGACAGTGTATTATTGTATCAAATGTCATTTCTGTTCAATCTTTATTCTGTAACTAAATACTGTCGCCGAATACCGTAACTTGAAACTAAGTTATTATATCTTCAGATAACTAACAAGCTATTGTTTAGTTGAGATGGCTTTTAATCAATATATATACTTATATAGTTCACAGTCTACTATTGGCGATATTAGTGAACATTCTGAAGAAATCGCCCTAAGTATCGCTAGAAAGACGTTTGGCCGCGTGGCTCCCGGCCTAGTAAAAGGACCACTTGACTCCATCTCTTCTTGTAGATGTCGTAGGTATTGTAAGTACCTAGTATTTTTTTTAAACAATTGCTATATAAATTGCTTATGAAAACTACCGTCAAAATCAGCAAAAACGAATCAGAAACGTTTAAAGGGATACATGAAGTTTTCGGGGTCCAGTGCTGCCACCATTGGAAATAAATAATTTGGAAAGAAATGGAGATATTATTTAAAGTTGTGTCTTGATCAAGCCCTACTTAACCCTTCAAACTATTTTATGAACTACTGTTTATAGTTTAAAGTGAGAACGTGAAGCTTTTCTACGCACATTAGCGAAAAACGGCCGTTTTTGACTATGTAATGTTCGAAGAAAACCTTTTTAGGGCTTGATCAAGACACAATTTTCACTCTTTCACTGCAAACGTCGGATTTATCCGACAAACATGTTCGTGTCTATTTCGCGAGCGTCAAAAATTTTCGACAAAAAAACCACTGCTCGTATTGCACATAAATTAAGTATTCACATCCCTTTTTGGTTGTAGGTATTTATTTTAGATTCACTATGACTCGCGCTGGGGGCACAAAAACTAATATAAAGTCAGGCGGTGAAAGGGTTAAATGATATCTCTGTTTCCTTTCAAAGGGGGCAGCACTGGACACCAAAAAATTCATGTCTCCCCTTAACTAGTTTTAACCGATTTCAACCATCATTAGGGCAAGAATTAAGGCTAGGTACATCACGCGAGCAAAAACCGTATAACTACAAATTTTCATAATGTTTTCAACAAATAAATAATAATAATAAATAAATAAATATATAGGGACAAATAACACTGATTGAGCTAGCCCCAAAGTAAGTTATAGACTTGTGTTATGGGATACAAACTCAACGATACTATATTTTATAACAAATACATATATAGATAAACATCCAAGACCCAGGACAATTTGAAAAAAGCCATTTTCCAACTTGCCCTGACCGGGGATCGAACCCGGGACCTCCAGGTGGCGGACTAGCATGGTGACCGCGTCGCCACGGAGGTCGTCGTATTATATAATTTAACATTAAAAAGTAACTAGCATCAACATATAAACTTACTTATTTGCTGTTATTTCAGTTTGTATCAGCACGCATAACAGAGTAACACATAATTATATTTATGCATAAATAAAATCCATTCGGGACGAAAACGTTTTAAAGGTGGCCACACACCTGGAACGTTTGGTGGCGCTATTCATTCTAAGTACACGTTTATAGAATTGGAATATTAATGTACAGGGTTTAACAAATTATACCGAAACTATTCTTAAGGCTGAAGGCCAATTTAGTCCATGCAAATGAACAATTTTCCCCAAGGAACATTGCTCAAGTAGGTATTCTTTCGCCTCTCTCACGAAGTACTCTTCTCTATTTTTATAGATTTATTGCTAAAGATTTTCAGTGTTCGTATCACCTTTATGCCGACAAACTTGCAACTGTACGCACAAGCTGACATAGATAATCTGGACGCTGATATTGGTCAAGTCAATAATGCTCTATGTGCCACAGCTGAGTCGCAAATTTGGAGTTAAGGCCAATCCAAAAAAAAATGACAGGCCTTACTAGTTGGTATTTCAATTTTCATATTTTATCAGGCGGATTGACATTGATTTCCAACTATCTGTTTGTTTTGAGGGCGCAAAAACAAACAATAAAAACCTTTTCATTTTTCAATCTACACGTCCATAATGTCGCTTAATGGTCTTTAGTAGGTACTTATGGCCCTGTTGTCTTTCGCATCCGAAATTATAGTAAACTAAAGTGCCCTGGCGCGTGCCTTTCATATTATATATTCCTTATATATTCAGTCTGTCTAAACTCTATTAACCTTGAAACTGCAGGGCCAATTTTGACGCGGCTTTCATTGACAGGTAGAAAATTTCTCCGAAAATGTTCACATGTATAATACGTACCTGTGCGAAGTTGGGCTGCAAGTAATGAATAAAGAATTTACTCGACTTTTTTTTTTACAAACTTATTTACTATCTTATTATAAAACACGGCCTAAATTTATTACAAGGTAAAAACTTTTATTCGCAAAAATCAAGTTGACATCTAGAAAAATGACACTATATCTTTTTTTAAATTATTTTACGGCTCTGGATACTAGTACTTTAGAGCCCATCTTTATTTTTCACTTCTTTATTCCTGCTTCCTAACTCTAACTATACAATCAAACGTTAGGCGTAGGTCTTTTGGTTGCTTCAACGGATCTTCTGGCGACAAATCTATACGAGTCCACTGGTTTTCAAAGCCGATTGAATAGCGGCCGGCGCCTAAAGACACCATAGTCCGCAAATAAATATCACTACAGTTGCACCCTGACTGTCCACTTTAAACATTTCACATATTATTGTCCATGGGCATGAGCAAACTACACCAATTTTATATCATAAAGTCCACTTGAATCTATTTGCAAAACAAATTTAAAGCAAACTCCAACTGAACCTCTTGATTTCCCGCCAAAAAACTCGGATACTATATCATTCACCTGTCAATATCAACTTGATATGAGTGGATGATGATTTAAATCTATTGATAAAGTAAGTCCGTGTTTCATAATAAAACAATTAATGTTTATCCTTTACATGCGAATGTTCATGGTAAGGAACCACCTTAAAATTCACAATAGACATGTGACGCGGCAATATCCGTGAAATAACAATATCATGGCTGCTTACCGATTCATTCCAAATTCAAAATTTATGCGCCATGTTGGAACAAGCGACGATTCATCAGAATTAGCGCGATTGGCGGGGAGAGTGATGACGTCATCAATATGCAGCTGACCAGTAATACAGATTCGAAATTTGAAAATTAATCTCCGAATAATGCCATGCAATTAGTAGATTAAAAACAAAAATAAATATGTACGGGAACTTAGTTTGCTTTCCATTCCCTTCTTCGCTTCTCATGGCAAACTTAAACACATAGAATAAAGGTAAGTTCATCTTGTTGTCTTTAATTACTACCCTGATTGCTGTGAATAAGATGAAGAAAACGAAGCCAGACGTTTCATCGCTGTGAGTAATCAGACTAAAGCTATACCGACCCAACCACGATAAGAAGCTTCATATTATTCAACAAAAAAAAAATACAAACACAAGAAAAAAAAATAACTAAAAACGCACAAAAAATGTAAGTTCGTCATGCTCGCCATTCGTCAACACTAGTGATGGGTGGCTAGCCGCATCGCTTAGACATGTTTGTTTGTTGGTTTTTCGTGACTGTTAGTACAGTAACACTGGTTTAAGATTTTTTAAGCGGCGGAGGTTTAAGCTATGTCAGATGCCTTTAGGCATGAAGGCATCTGACATAGCTTGACGACTACCACACAATTATGACAACCGGGACCAACGGCATATACGTGCCTTCCGAAGCACGGAGGACCTAGAGATTTTTATGCCACTCGTGGTCACCCATTCAACTGCGGATCACGCCCGGTATCACTTGCGGTATAATAGAATAGAATCATTTATTTGCAAGATTTATACAACCAACCTGCATGCAGGCATGCAAATATTAACAATATATATGTCTAGTCTACCCAATTAAATTCGCATTATACAATTCTATTACTAAATATAATTTTAAATTTATTATCAAATTTTACATTTTAAAAATAAATTATTAGTATTAAATAAATTCAATTCCCGCTAGGCTACCGTGCTCCTCAGCTTAGGCATGATTCGAATTGTCACCCGCTCCCCCGATCTGCTTTTACAATCTGGAATGAGAGCAGCCAATCCAAAAAATTACAAAAATACAAAAAGACTCGTCATGTTAATACTCGACATTCGTCAACCCCATCCCACTCTAAATAAGTAAAATAACAAATTTTATTTCGCACTCGAACAAATGAACGCGTGTTTTTATCATTTCGCTAAACGTTTGTTGCCATGATTAACGATAAAAGAGAACATTAATTTGCCGTCTAGACTCTGCGCCGGTTAATCGGCCATTTTGAAAAACTCCAATCTGAAGTTGGAGACTGGACGAGTGGACTTGCACGCGAATGAGTAACTTGGGAACTGGGCCCTTTTTATAAGAACTACCAATCGAGAATTCCTAGTTTAAACAGCCTTAAAAATAATCTTAAATCGACTTTACGTTTTAGATTGAAAGAAAATTGATTAAAAACTAGTCTGTCACATCATGAAAAAACATTTGTATGTCACATCATGAAAGATGAAAACTAGGTACAAGTAAAAGATAACAATTACCTAAAAGATGGGAAAACTGAAACTTAGAGAGAGATGGCGGTAGAGAATGTAAGGTATAAAGTACTCAAAAGTCAAAATTTTCAATACAATACAAATTAACTTGCTATTGTAAAACAAACACAAATTGAAAAACCACAAAAAAATATGAGTACAAAGGTAATATGGTGAAAAACTACGTAAGCGGGACTTACTTAATACTTTATTACTGCATCTTAAATGCCTAAAAACCCGATAAAAATATAAAACGAGATATATTTGATCGATATTTCAAATAATACTAACATTAAGTATATTTTGAGTTCTGTGATATGCCTGGGGAAAAAACATCTACTTTCTGAATTCGCTTACTCTCTCCGTTAGAACGTCATCTAAACTCAACTAACCTTAGAAGAGTCAAAAGCATGCTGTAAAGTTGCTCGCTATTCGACTCAAATCAATATGAACTCTGACCTGTGCTCTGGCTGAGCGTCACATAAAATTGTTTGACAAGCTCTCACCCTACAAACGTAAAACTTCACCACTACTATCGGTTTTCGAAAATCTTTCTAGAAAGGTGCCAGAGATTCAGTATTAAGTAGGAAAGATTTCTGAAGATGATACAAGACGTCATAGTCTCAGAGCATCTACCCATAGCCTCATAGGTACGTAAGTGTATGTAAGTACCGAATAGTCGCTAACGCAAATATCTATTCAAAAACCTTACTGAAATTCACATTGTCTAAATCGCATGTCATCATTATATGAAGTAATAGAACAATAAAATAATTAGATATATATTTTTTAATATTGTTAATCATTAGTAAACATTAAAGTTATATAACTGTGTTATCAATTAATCACTAGAAAAAATTACGTACTTATGAACTTGCTAATTCGTTGAATGTTTACATGCATACATATGTAAGTAGGAACATATTATCACGCCTGTTTCCCACAGGGGTAGGCAGAGACTATGGACCTCCACTTGCTACAATCCTGACAGACCTCTTTCGCTTCATTTTCACTCATTGCTGTATCTTAAACTTAAAACCAACCAACCTAAAATGTCCCAGCAACGCCCAATATTAGCTGGAAACACACTAGTAGTGCCCTACGCACAGCCACGCTGGCGTCTCGCCAACCACTATTCATCTCCATTACTGCTATTGAATTGCAGATACGCAAAAACTTAGCACGTAATGCATTTAAAACGCGAATAAATCCAATTACTGCTTGAGTTCCATTGATGTAAACTAAAAGAATTGATAAGTCGTGTCATTAATAATTATAATACATATAGATATATTATCACGTCTACGGAATATACAGGATTACTGGTAAGTCGACCTTAATCCATTTCGAGGTGTTAGATGTGCCCAAAACAATTCGTTTTTACCCCTATTGCCTTAAAGAAAAGTTAATAGTATCAGAAATTTTCGACCTTTTAAATTAATTTAGAAAAAGCCACTTTTACGAAGATTTTAGTCTGTATTTTTTTTTCAGCATTTCCAACGAGTGATTTTGATGTTTTTGTATTAAAGACACTTAATCTAAATTATCTAGGTATCAAAACCATTAATTTCTACGAAGAAACGGAAGACAGCCTAATAACCAACAACATTTTAATAAAGAAAATTTCGATGACTCGTCTGACACATAAATTACGGGTAATTTTTTTTTTTACTACAATTTGTAGCATTATAATAACCATATTTCCCGATACATAAATTCGGTTAGTTGATATAATTTGTAATGATTTTCTTCATGTTGTCTCTACAAATACACAGCGAACTTGCTTGTCACCTCCATGCTAATATAAATCAATACTATGAATTTGATTTTGCGATATTCTTATGACTTGTTTACTGCAAAAAATATAGCAAATTGTGAATTCATTTTCACGCTCGTTGTGACGAGGCGTGACTTCGTTTACACGAGTGAATGGCTTTATTTTAAATTTGTATTAAAGTAGTCATAATATAATCATTAACTTGTATTAAGTTCTGAATAAAATAAGAAAAGAAAAATAAAATATTTACAAGTAGTTCGCCGCGAACTTAGACCTCGCGATTATTATTCGCGTTGCCAAAAATAAGCATAATCGCGGACATTTTTATGAATATTTCAAAAATACTGAACCGATATTGATGCCCAACGAACTTGAAAATTCTATTGATATTTTCTACATGCTTACCAAATTTCATTAAAATCGGACCATCGGTTCGGTAGTTATTGCGGTACAAACATACATATATACAAACATTGTGTTTTTACCCCTAACTCGATTTAAAGACCTCGCTCGCTTCGCTCGCTCGATTTTAATTGACCTAATACAATAGCTTAATCGCTTAAGCCAATTGGATTAGGTCAGAGAACATTCTGAAGTTTTATTACACATCCAATAATGATATTGTAATAAGACGGTTAGTTTGTACTCAAGCTGTGATTATACCAAGTTTAAATTGTATATTTACGAGTATTTTTAAAATACATATGTTAATTGTGTATTTATATTACATTTTATTTTATTTCATCAACCACTTTTTTACTCATTTCTAAAAATGTCCGACTCGGACCTACAAAAAGAGCCTTGGGTAGTGGTCCCAATCGACCCATCCAAAAGATATCTTGGGCCATTTGAACCGCTTCAACCCCTGCGGTCCGAATGACTCCCTTCAGAAACAGTATTTGGGCGATTCGGACCGCGGTCTGAAACGCCCAACAACGATGACGAACTCGAAAAAAAAACGACAAAAGTGTTCGGCCGGCCGTTTGTATGAAAATGTCGTTTTTTTCGAGTTTCATGCATTGGTCCCATAGGAAAAGTTGTTCATATTGACGGTCTAAATTGTTTCTACAAAGATCGGTCAGGGTTTTTGTTACATATTCTATAGCTGTTGTTCAACAGTTTACCTGGGGAACAAAAGAATATTAACAATCATCAATTGTTTAAGTCCAAGTTGCGTGATCTTCTTTTGAAAAAGTGCTGCTACTCTATTGACAAATTCTAGACTTATAAGATACTTACTAACATTCTACTTTTTCTAATTTATATTAATCAAAAATTAATGTTTTTTCCACATTGACTTAAATAATATAAACTAAAACTAAACTAATAACTTAAATTACTTACTTTTAAATAAGAAAGCCCTGGCTAATCGCGGTAACGTTCCCAGAAGGCTGGCAGCATGGCCACGTTTTATGGCAATGCTTATCTTTTGAGCAACATTTTAAATTATCTTATTTTTATATATTTAAAATTTATAACAAAATTTTCATTGTTCAAGATATAAGCAAATTAAAATTAATTCTCACTTCATTTCTGAAAACCTTAAACAACGAGAGGGCGCTGTTTTAACAAAGTTTTACATACATTACATTGTTCATTATGCTTTTTATGCCGTCCCTTAGAAGAGCCCTTCTGACCCTCGGATACTGCAAGCTAAGATACCCGAGGTGCTTTAGTACCGTAAAGTGTCATTATGATATTGGACAGTAAGTACTTTATAGCCTTTTACTTTATCTAAAATTTTGAATAATCAAAAGTAGAGCATTTCCCAAGTCTTTTTACATCGTCCGGTACACGGTGTACCAGACGATGTAAAAAGACTTGGGTGTACCGTACACCCCACCTTTCCGGCAACCCGTTGACCATAAATATGTAGCTCTTATTCAGCTTTATACATGTAACCCATTTAAACCATAAGCCTATATAGTTTATAAAATGGTATTTTTTAATTGTTTCATATTTCTGAATAAACAAAAATAAAAATAAAAAAACGACGGGTTGCACTCCGGGAGTGCCGGCAGAAGTGAAAACTTGAATATTAAAGTTGTGCATTTTTGATATTTTCGAATGGTTAGGGAATAATTTAGCACGAATTGCTTTAATTATTAGTATAAAAGTACTATCATTAATATGGTAGAATACAATATTTATTTATTTACAGCGTGCCACGCGCAAGCGCCCTGCGCCGCCTAAACGAAACAGCAGACGCAGGCATACATTTTCGCCGCGCCCCCCGAGAGTCCCCCGTCTCTTTCTACGGCTGTCTACTCTCCATCCGTCTTACGAATGTTCGATCAGGGTCACATGTCCTGACGCGGTCACGTGTCCTGACACGAATTTAAAATTTTTTACTCATTACAAAAAAAGTGTACAACGCCGCTAAAGAAGTTTTCACTTCAATTAAAGTTTAAATTTTTCTTTTAACCAGTTTGATTTTATCACTTGAATAACCATATAACTACAAATAGCCATACTACCAACACTCAAAATATTGAAAGCTCTCAAACTATACCCATTAGGGGCGGCGGATGATGGAGCAATCACGTTTCATATGGAACTAACAGGTCGAATCAAATAAATTCGGGCGAGTCACCCCTACCTATGTCCTAGGCATCAATTTGGAGGTCTATTCTCGTCTATTGTAGCGCACTCAATAATGTGGAACTTTTCTAGATAGTAAGTGAAAAAATATTGACACCGATATTGGCCACTTACACGTCACACTATAATATTATAAAGGCGAAAGTTTGTGAGTGAGTATGTTTGTTACTTCTTCATGTGCAAACGGCTGGACCAATTTTGATAAAATTTGGTATGCAGGAAGCTGACACCCTGGATTAACACATAGGCTTTTTTTTCCTGCGGGGCGCAGCTAGTACACAATAAATGAACAATCCATGCTGGAAAAGAAAAGACTTAGAATGTACAAGCTGTTTCCCTTCCCGCACAGTTAGTAAAAGCTGATCGTGGGAATGGGCATAAGTGCGAATTTTGTTAGTAGGCGACGACTCCCATCGCTATTTCGATTTCTAATTCCACCTTTTCGTCCACCATTACGCTAAAAGTGACCTTTGGGCCCTAGGCTCAGTCAGCTTAGAGCTGCAAGACCCACAATACTCTGTTTACCCAATTAAGGTTACAGACGTGATGGTGCCTGTATGTATATATGTATATAAACAAACAAATTGTTTTCCTAATGGGAAAAAAATTAAACGACACGAGATACAGAAATTTTGCAAAGATTCTAATTTATACTGAGCTGCTTTTTATCCAAATGACCGATTCCATTGTTGTGAATAGGCCCTGCGCCGGGCCACTAATGGGGTTGCCAAATTACCCATCTATTTAATTTCCCGAATGGGTAAACGAATTAGGCTGGCAACTTTGAAGCAAATTAAATTTTCGACGGTTGACTCATTGTGTGGACAGGGGGCCATGCGTCTTTATTTCATTTTCGGGCATTATATGTCAGTTTTATTGAGATTTGTTGTACAGATCTTGGATAAGTTTAATAATTTCAATGAGAAAATTGTATTTTTATGTAATTTAATTAATTCATAATACAATGTCTTTTTGTTATTAGATAAGTACAAATATTTTGAAGAGTGATTCAGTCCATCATTTTTAACAACTTACCCCATCATTATATGCCAAAGAACGAAAAAAAAATAGGTTCTCATAAAATAGAATTCGTCACGTGATATCGTTACTATAAAAAACATATTTTGATATATTTATTGCGGAAAAATGTACAAATTGATGGACTGATTGACCCCTTAAAATATTTGTAAGAACTCAACAATAAAAAAGGACATTGTATACTGCATCTCAAAAGGTAAAAAATACATACATAATTCTGTAAAAACTTTATCATTTATCACAATTAAGTACGATTAAAAATCGTGGTCTGAAATTTTACTTAGATGGATACCTACTAACTTAATTATTTCAGATATTTTTCTTTATTTGACACAGCTTAAGCGACCGTCTTCTAGCGGTACCACTCGAATCAACACCTACTTTTCGTAGCAAGAAAAATAAAGAGTTTTTTTTTTTTAATTTATAATATACATTTTTTACAATTGGCGGACTTGACGCTAAAAGCGTTTTCTCCTAATCAACCATAAGGATAAACAGAGATCTAGTTGCGGCGAAAAATAATTATAATTTGCCACAAGAAGGCACACCCACTAAATTTGACGACCTCCGTGGCTTAGTGACCATCGATGAAATATTACTAGTATATTTCATCGATGGTGGTCACCATGCTAATCCGCCACCCAGAGGTCCCGGGTTCGACCCCGGTCAGGGCAAGTTTGAAAATGGCGTTTTTCAAATTGTCCTGGGTCTTGGATGTTTATCTATATATGTATTTGATATAAAATATAGTATTGTTGAGTATTTCATAACACAAGTCTCGAACTTACTTTGGGGCTATCTCAATCAGTGTTATTTGTCCCCTTATATTTATTTATTTATGTGTTTACATCTTCAACGCAACAGACGTGAATTACTGATCCACTAACCTTTACTTTTAATAAACTTTAAATATTTTTTTAAAAAATATTAAAATAGGATTTAATACAAGTTTACAGGCCTTAGTGAGTTTTCTTTTTCATAGAAATCCAATTTTAAACCTAACCTAGCTTATCCGAAATAATTTCATTAAAACACCGATAAAGTATAAAAGCCTAGCGAATCCCAAAACATCAGGTTCCATCACTCACGGGGGCAAAACAAACTGAAATAAATTGATCGCGACTCCCCTTTATTTTAAGGGATTAAAAATAAATTTTAAACCCCGCATATTGCTTCGCCGTGATTTGGCTGTTTCCTCCCCTGTGTTCTTGGAAACTCCAATCTGGGTGCTGACATTTCGAAAAATTTCAATAACATCTTAGACGGTTGGGTTTTGAACTTAAATCATACATAAATATGAATAGTTAAATACGAATAAGTACCTTCTTTTTGCGTGTTCATTATATACTTTAAGGTTTAAGGTTCGCAGGGATATACCTTCGCAATTTTTGCAGCAAGGCTTTTAAACAAACTGCCTTTAGAAATTGAAATGTCGTCATCTTTGCATTCTTTTAAGTTTAGATTGAGGAAGCTTGTAAAAACGTCTGAAGACTTGAGTTGAGTTATATAAGTTTATTAGTATATATTTTATATGTTTATTCATATATGTATTAATATTTACTGTGTAGTTTAGTATTTATTTTACAAGTATTAAAATTTTAAGTAGTTTTTAGTGTAGTAAATAGTTAGGTCTAATTGAATTCTGTTTTCTGTTGTGTGTCTTCTGTATATTGTACCCGCTCTCTATCCTGTGTTGTAAATTGTCCTTATATTTTAAGGTTGACTGGACGAGATCCCTATCTGGGATAAGTTCGCCTTTGTACCGTTCTCTAGTTCTATCTGTATTTTTGTCATGTATTTATGTACAAGAAAGAGTTTCCAAACAAACAAACTATGCCGCAAAAATCCTAACTTCGTTATCCTTACTACATGTGAATGCGAAAGTATATCTATCTATCTGTCTGCCTGTTACCTTTTCACGCTACTGCACTAAACTGATTCAAATGAAATTTGGTATTGACTGGACGTTTGTAGGGGCATCCTATTTTGTCATACAAAAGTAGATTTTATTACAAAGTAAAAGCTAGTTTAATATTAGAATAAGTACTAGTACTCACGTACAGAAGTCTCACCCAAAAAAGTAATTTAAAGAAATATCTACTCAATGTTTTTAGAGTATGGTTTAATTTAGCTCGCGTCAGAACTCAGCACCTTTTCGTTTTGATACCTAGAAATCCATTGCAAGCCAAGTTCATTCTTACAACTCTGGACAAACGATTCATATAACTGAATTTCCCACTCCGGAGTGGTCACCGCGCGCATAGTAATAATGTAGGTATATTTTCGATACCTACCTAAACGGGGGGTGACACAGGCCTGATAGTACTTATTAGTAAGTATTATCAGGCCTGTGTCAAATGCTTACAAAAAATATTCTTTTGTTATCTGTGGACTATAGCAGCTGAAATGATGATATGTGAAGATAAAAAAATTCTAAATTAATTTGAAAGACTAGGTTCGTCGATCTAATATTTTTCTGATGTGTAGAACGTTATGTAAAAAACATGTCAATTATTTTTTTATAAACGAAAAAAAAATACGTACAATTTTTTTATACAAAAAATTAAAAAATGCTACTCACTAATATTTACAAATAAAAAAGGTCCGGTGGTAATTCTTTACCCTGCGGCAACGTGCCCAGAAGGTCATTAATAATTTGATTAAATAAAATTAATTAAATTATAAAATAAAATCAAAAGTAAATAAATTGTATTTTGTAACAAATAGTTTACTCCAGGTAGAACTAGATGGCGCTTTTTATGGCGGTTATTTTTTACAAGATCGTAAGAAGTCCCTCATACAATCATTGTTATTTTTTCTTAATTCACTATAGCGACAAGGTAGTACATCCATTCGTGGGCTGCCACCTGAAAGCTCCATTCTGTAAAGTAAATAGTCTTAGTAGTTAGTTAACATTAACAGTTACAGTGTCACCAATAGAAATATGGGATATTTTGAGGGACATGAAACGTGGAAAGTCTCCAGGCCATGACTGTCTTAGTATAGAGCATTTGCTCTATGCGGGCCAGCAAATCTGTTTAATATTGTCGTGGCTTTTTAATATATGCGTGAGGCAAAGCTATTTACCCGCGGATCTGATTCGGACACTGGTCATCCCTATTCCAAAAAATAAGACGGGAGATATTTCGAGCATGGCCAACTACAGGCCAATATCATTGGCTACGATTGTGGCCAAGGTATTTGAAAGAGTGATACACGGTCATTTTAATGATATCAATTGTGATGATGGACAATTTGGTTTTCGACCGCAGGTATCGACGGATATGGCAATATTTGCATTAAAACAGGTTGTCAAATATTACAAACAGCACAAAACTACAGTCTACGCCATATTTCTTGATTTAAGTCGTGCTTTTGACACGCTTAATCATGAGTTGCTGTGGCAGAAGCTTAGTGATACTAATGTTCCAACTGAGGTGGTTGGTCTGTTAAGATACTGGTATCAAAATCAGACCAACAATGTCAGATGGAGCTCCGAGATATCTGATAGCTATCATCTCCCGTGTGGTGTCAGACAAGGGGGCCTTACCTCGCCCGATCTGTTTAATACCTATGTAAATGGTCTTCTTCTGGAGTTGAGTAGTACTCCGGTCGGTCTTAGGTTGGATGATAGATACGTCAACAACCTAAGTTATGCAGATGACATGGTACTTCTCAGCCCTACCATTAGAGGACTGAGAAAACTTTTAGCGATATGTCAAAGATATGCCTTAGATCATAATTTGATCTATAACGCTAATAAAACTAAAATGGTGGTATTCAGATCGGGCAAGGGACCGGAAAATATACCGGAGGTTCATCTCAGTGGCCAACCGATTGAAATTGTCGACAGTTTCAGGTACCTTGGCCACATGGTAACTTCTACTCTGAAAGATGACGCAGATGTCGAAAGACAGCGAAGGGCCCTATGCGTGGTAGGCAATATGATAGCCCGAAAATTTTCAAAGTCCTCTTTTGACGTGAAAGTAACACTGTTCAGATCTTTCTGTCAGAGTTTTTACACATGTCAACTTTGGACGGACTATACGAAGAAGTCGATTGATGGCATTAGGGTCGCCTATAATAATATCTTTAGACACCTAATGGGTCTGAAACGCTTTTGCAGTGCCTCAGAAATGTTTACAGAAGGTCGTGTCGACTCCTTCAATGCCATTCAGAGAAAGAGGATAGCTTCCTTTATGTTCAGAATTGACAGGTGTAAAAACTCTATTATCAGTAGCCTAGCAGAAAGGCTTTTGACGACTAAAACATACCAATGTTGGGTTAGGCTTACTCATGGTATGCATTAATTTCTGTGAAATAATTTTAATAATTTTTAAGGTAAATTTTAAATGTGTATTTATTTTATTTTATTTTAAACTATGACTGTACATATGAGTATGTTATATATAATTATGGATCTTGTGTCTGCAATAAAGAATTATTATTATTATTATTATTATTATTATTAATACTGTACGAAAAGTACTATCACGTCGTAAGCTGTTATTTACAATAAAGTAACGTGCCAACTCAAATGGTTTATTTCATCTTCGCCAAAACCTCGTTTTACATGTGGATTTATAATTAAAAATACAATCTGTCTTGTTAACCCTTTCGGGTACAGCAACTGTTACGTAAACCAATTAAACAATGTTATTACTATATAGGTATAATAATAACATTATTTTATGAGTTTTTTATAAACGTAATAATACCTTTATAAAAAACTCATCTTTAACAATATAAAGATCTTTTTATCTCATCTACTCGAAAAACGATGTTTTCATCACTTAACATTTGGAGCTAAAGTTACTGGTTATTCTCTCGGGACTAAACCGTGAAAAAGAAGATCTCTAGGGATTAAAACCAATTTGAAAACAGAACACGAGTGTTATCTATGTAGAATCAAAAATAATGTTGGCAGTCCAGCAAAAAAAAAAGAAGAACTTTGTTTTAAAATAAAAAATAATTGGCACAGTCTTCGTGATTTTTAAATTTGGAATACATATCGTCTTCAACATGGATGAATGTAGGTTAACATTTTTATGTTCTTTGCTTCGGAAAAAGAAATAAGAAAAATTAAAAAGCGCAATTTTTCTCTTTGATTCAAGTAATTACAGAAGTTTTAGGTTATTTGTATTGAAATGTAATTATTTTTGTAAATGTACATACTTTTTTTTAGTTTAAGGCAATAGTAAATAGTTTACTTATAAAAAGATATGAACATTGAACAACAAGTGAACATTCTATCTTAAGTTTGTGGTCTTCGAAAAAATATTTCTTTATATTTATTGTATGAAAACGACACCAAACAAAGGTTATTATTAAGTTGTCGGTTGAAGTCTGATTAGGTATTGTAGGTGTTCTACTGTTCTTTATATTCTGTTTTGTATGTGCTAGTTTTTCTCATAGATGGAGATGAAAAGTAGAGTGTGCTACTCAGGTACGGTAATATTTTTATCTCGAGCGATATTCATGAATCCCTCGCTACACTCAGGATTCCACCGTAGAATCACTCGCTCCGCTCGTGATCAACTGTGGAATCCTTCGTTTCGCTCTGTATTCAAAGTAGCGCCCTCGCCTTCAAAATAGGTAATATTTTGAAGGCGAGGGCCTCCCCTTGTAGCACAATCTACTATTAACACGATAAAAGAATCTTAAACACAATATTTTTACTTTTTATTATGACATTTACTATTCCATTTTACGTAATACAATTTTGTCTATAGATAATTTTGTAAAGAAACCAGTTGTTGTTGTGTTAAATTAGAAATTATTTTACATTTTTGTTATGTTTAACAATAAATCAGGTTGTACTATTGTACAACGCTTTAGGCGTCGTAACTTATTAAAACAAACTGTTAACATTAATTATTTCTTTATTGTTGTAACGAAGTTCTCCGCAATTGTTTATTTTTGCGTTGTTTAGGCAGATGGTAGTTCGCCGTTCATTGACAAAAAATATAATGGATAACACAATAATATTCTTTTATGTGATTAAATATGTTTGAACCCTAACCCTACTAGGTAATCCTGTGGGACTTTGGGCAGTAAATAAAAGGTGGACTGTATGAATTAGGCATAATACTGGTTTACAAAGCAGATAATTTCTCTAATGGGACACGAGCTACCCCTAGTAAGTCGTTTGGCTGCTGCTGCTCGGTGATCCTGTGAGGCAGTCGCACCGCACGTCCCGCGATGACGTAGTCGCTCTGTTTGCGACAGATACAATAGAATCCGGATATAACGACCTTTTTTTATCACCTCTCAGCCGCTATGGGCCGGGGCAGTGTACTATTCGCGCTCCACAGCCCCGGCGCGGCGACCGCTATGCAAGCCTGTGGGCCTTTTGGCCTCCAACCTCGAAAGGACAGGCGCTCTGACACGACACGCACCTTTCACTCCGGTGGGACCTCTGTCAGACGATGGAATCAAATTGAAAATTGCAAAAGCACGCCCTGGTCCCAAGTTATGACGACCCTCACTTAAGGGACCGATGACAACGTTTAGCCAACTATTTTCTTCATTCTGTTGTATTAGTCGAATTGATCGACCAACCTCGGCGTCGAATCGGTTCTATTAGTCTTCTTGGCCGACTACTTGAATTGTTATTTGTCATGTTGGCTGACTTATTTCAGTTTTATTTGTCGGCATGGTCAACTAGTCTTGCGGAAATCACATTGATGACATTCTGGTTGACAACAATTTAAAGGGATAAGATGACCATTCATCTGTATTATAGTTATATCATGAAGAAAAAATATGGATACTAAACAAATATGACGCTTAGTTCGTTATTTGGTAGTAGAAAAAATTAAACACTTGGTTTCTTTTCACATTCTTCAGCCTATATAATATAGAGCTAGTTCGAGTCTATTTCTACATAAATCTATGTCAGTGGCTTTTCTAAAAAGGGTTTAATAAATAGGTTATCATAATTTCTGACAATTGCGAATTTGTAGCACAAATTATTTATTCTAATGAGTTTTTGTAATACGCCAATTCGACAAAGGCAAACTTACAATAAAATCAAGTCTTAATCTTAACTGGTAAACAAAACGTAGTCACTTTCAGCGTGATGGTAGTCATGAATTTTATAACAAAGGCCCAGTAAGCAAATTATTTTTATTGAAGCCATAAATTATGTAAGTCTATGGCTGAAAATTTTTTAAGACCACGCATGTTATTTACCTTTTTTATTCTTTATTTATTGAAAGGGGTTTAGTTACACAGAGACTATTTCATCCCCGTAAGGTATACAAGAAAAATATAAAAAAAATATCTATTCTTCAATTTAACTGATAACTTATAAAACAAAAAAGGAATTTTCAAAATCGATGCAGACCTTTTCGAATAATCGGGGAACATACATTAAAAAAGATTCCAACGAATGGAGAAGCTCCTCCTTTTTCTAAAGTCGGTAAAAAAGGAAAGTTAAAATGGGTTGCCAGCCCCATAACATACAATAAAAGCAAGAACGAAAAGTACAGAAAACATCAAGTTAAATGCGTCTATTCTCACAATACTTAAGCCAAGTAAGTATCCAAATAAAACGTTAGGCCCAGAAATTCCTTTCGCAAAACGCGTAGGTCTCTAAGACGCGATAATCCTTTTTAATTTGGAATAATTATTTTTTTAGAAGTCCCGCCTGGCACAATCGCCAGTAATTAACGGGATTGAGATAAAACTGGAGGAACGAGGACGGCCCTTGGCTTTATAAAATTACTTTTTAGGCCTCATTCACGTTTTAGTCAGAGTGGCTGTTGCATTTTTTTTTTTTAAAGTTTTTTTCTAATATCGCGTAAAACCGATGGCTGCTGAGTAAAGAAGTTTTTTCTAATAGTGCGTAAAACCGATGGCCGATGAGGCAGAAAGGTTCTCAAATGGCGGCCACGTACCGACGCAGCGTAGGACATCCAGCTCTAGGTGGCCGGACGACCTGAACAAGGTTGCCAGAAAGCGCTGGATGCAGGCCGCTTCCAAACGGTCGTATAAATCCAGGCCTATGTCTGGCAGTGGACTTCTAGTAGCTGATATGAGGATAACAAGTAGGTTTGTTTGTAACATGTCGCGGTAAAAACAAATGATATCAAAGATTCAAATGTTTATTCAGTAATTAGACCTTTACAGGCACTTTTACACGTCAATAAGTATAATTTATGTTACGTGTAAAGTATATTAAAATTTAATTAATTTAATGAACTATCAATATATCAGGTATATTGATAGTTCATTTTGCGAGAAGATAAATTCTTCATCATCTGCCTGATTTTATCTCATCATCTGGGGTCGGCGCAGTATGTCTTCTCCTTTGGTCTACCCCGAAATTTTTATTAACTGTCATATTAAAGTTCTTTTTAACCGACTTCAAAAAAAAGGAGGAAGTTATGAATTCGTCGCGTTCCTTTATTTTTTTATGTATGTTCACTGATTATTCAAAAACGCCTGAACCGACTAAAAAAAAATCTTTTTTTTTTTGTTTGAAAGGATATACTTTCCAGGTGGTACCATGGAAATTTTATTAAAATCGGTTGTGTATTTTGGAGGTGAAGTCGATTTTTAGTTTTGAAAAATTATTGTTGTGTATTATAGCAGGTTTTAATGACGCAATAGAAATATTCAGTAACATTTAGTCATTGGCTAAAGCCAACAAAAGTTTAAAATTGTGTTATGAATGTAAGCAGATTTGTAGCTAAATGTTTAGATGAAAATTTTATATATATATAAAATATTTATATATTATATATATAATTAAATATTATATATATATATATATATATATATATATATATATATATATATATATATATATTTCAGTTACTAGTTTTTTATTAGCTAAACTTGGTTTAATTATAGGATATTATGTTTATGATATTTAAGTTATTTACATGTATAAGAATAAAGAAATTATTTACGATAAAACTGGTACAAATAGGTGGTTTGATTTATGGAACGACTTAATTTTCGTGCCGTCAGCTCTTGGACTAAACGTGTAAATGTCATCGTAAAAGACCCTAAGAATATGAGCAAGATTTATTATTGTACTGGTTTTTATCTTTAACGAAATCTCGTGGCTTTACATGCCATTTTACGTTATTGGCTATTTTTTTATGATTATGTTGCATTACTAGTTTCCTTGATATTAAAATTGATATAAGCACGCTCTTCATAATAAGGTATCATAACGAGTTCAAACTCAAAATGTAATAAGTTTTTTGAAGTTTGTCTTACACAAGTATGCAAAATTTAAGCTCAATAGGTTGAGGAGTTGGTGTAAAATTGAGTCGCGAGATTTGACCCAAACTGACGTACAAGACACATTGTTAAAAATAAATTAAATGTATAGGTAATAGATAACTGGTAGTGGCGTCCCTTAAAGAGCATAAAATTTTTTAATGTTCCTCCGTGCTTCGTAAGGCACGTAAAGGCGTTGGTCCCAGCTGTAGTCATTAAACAATGCGTAACAAAACCCTGTCCTATTCTTGTAGGAGCAACTTAGACCGTCAATTTGAACAACTTCTCCTAGGGGACCAATGCTTGAAACTCGCAAAAAAATATCGACATTTTCATACAAATTGCCGGGCTATCCGAAAATTTTTATATGAAAATGTCTATTTTTTCGAGTTTCAAACATTGGTCCCATTGAAAAAGTTGTAATATTGACGGTTTGAGTTGCTCCTATAAGGATCGGACAGGGTTTCAGTTACATATTGTATAGCGTATCAAGCTATGTCAGATGCCTTTAGATAGACTGAAAATCACCAAAGCGACCCTCCACTTTCACGCAACTCGATAATCGAAAATACGGTGGCGTCATTGTGCAACGAATTTATATGCTATCTACCATCATGGGCGCAAATCCTTTATAGCCAGCTCCTTTAGTCCAGCATTGGCTGTTCAAGAATCAGTCAACGACCCCTTAAGCTCTATAAAAAACAATGAATCCGCCCCACTTTTGCCGAATTGAGCAATTATCAGATTAATTATACGTTAATCTGCTTCGGCCGTAAAATATTTTCCGCTTGGATGGGAATCATCCTCCTCTCCGAAAAATATGACCATGAAGTAAGAACAGAATTGACGCTTCATGTAATTTAAACTAAAAATCAACTTCAACGCCAAACTGTGAAAAGGCCTCCCTCTCGGCTCTTCATTTATTAGTATTTTGTTCTTTCGCATGCCAGTCCTCCGAGTAGGCGTCTAGATCTGTTCAACCAATTTTAATAAATTTCTATGGGACCACATGACCTACAAGTCAGTGCCCTTTCAACCAAAAAAGAATTTTCCAAATTGGTCCAGGTGCCTTTGAGTAATCGGGGAACAAACATAAAAAAAACATACATTAAAATTAATAAACTTTCTTTTGTTGGAGTCGGTTTATTAAAAATAATCACTTCGCACAAGTCAGAGTAACATGCTATTTTTTAGATTACTTTCAGTGCTTCCGCCACCAGTTATTTCCGATAGGACTAACAGTAGTAGATGGGTGACGGCGGACAATTGTTTGCATAAAATAAACTTACTGGTCGTAGAAGCACACAAAGTAATTTTTATCAAACTGCATGCTTTATAAAATGTCACAAAACTAAATTCGGTATGTCATTATCAATAAATTAAAGAAATAGGTTCCCTATAATTATTATTGGCTAAATGTTTGACCTCCCTATACGACACGAATGGTACTTCAATTCTTATCCTAAAATTTTCTGCCCGAATGTCGTAATCCATAACAAGTTTGCTATAATCTTTAGTATCCATAATGTTCAAATGTCCGTAATTTTTATTTACCTAATTATCTTGAATATCTTGAAAATCTACACTTTGGTGCTAAATATGAATTGCTATAATAGTTGAATTTTCTAATTTTGGATGCTTTAAAGTCACATGTCCTGGGTGTTGTATCCTATAATGGTCCAAATGTTAATTTGAAATAAGATTATTAGCTTCAAACACTAGGTTAAAATATGGTTTTAGTCACAGAAAGGAATTGCTGTAAAACCGATTTCACGTAGTCTTGTCTGCCCTACCCCTAGAGTGTAATTCCTACCCGCGAAGGCGCGGAGGGGCGAGGCGGCCGGCGGACTAAGGAGCAGGTGGAGCGAGCCGGCCAGCAAGCCGAAGCTTCGGTGGCGATTGAAAGCCATCTGCGACGATTAGTACGCCTGGAGCCCCGCAGCGCCCGAGCCGTGACAGAAAGGCTGCTTGTTGCATGTTGCTTGCTTGCAAGCTGCATGCTACATGCTTGTTTGCATGCGGCATAATTGATTGCATGCTGTATGATTGCTTGCATGCTGCATGCTTGCTTGCATGCTGCATGCTTGGTTGCATGCTGCATGCTTGCTTGCTTGCATGCTTGCTTGCTTGCATGCGTCATGCTGCATGCTTGCTTGCATGCTGCATACTGCATGCTTGCTTTCATGTTGCATGCTTGCTTGCATGCTGCAAAATGTTGGTAGAAGAAAACTAAATTCTACGCCTTAGAATATTTCATAACAAGTTTTGATACAAATTTGTTTAAAATTTTTTATAAGATAAACATTATATACCTGCTTTTTTCAATTTAGGATTTATTACTATTATAGAAAAGTGTATTTATTATCAAACGAGTTTATTGCTTTTTTCCATAATTATCATATGTCCGAAATTAGGATACGTGATAATTATGGGGAAAGAAAATAGACATTTTGAATATTATGGATCATAAAATTTATAGCAAAAAAGTGGTAGCACGTTGTATTTTTATATAACTTTCGAGCGCGTGATATTATGTTAGGGCTAGGCATCATTCGGACATATGATTATTACCGAAAAAATATTATGAGATCCTAATAATTATGGATAAAAATTTTATGAGAAAAAATAGAGAACCGACTCGAGAAGAGTATTTCTAAAATTTGACCCTATACTACACGAACACCTCTCGAGGAGACTATTTCTGCTCAACGAAAATTTATAATTATTTTTTTTAGACCTCATGAATTTATCGTGTATACGTGGCATACGTATACTTTCTGTGTTTAACCATGCCTACTTATCGCCTTATAAACATTATTATTTCTCTTCCTTGTCACTGGATGGCGCTATAGCTATTTATTAAAATATTAAAATCTTTTATTATGTTAATGTTATTTAAATAAAATAATGCTATAATTAATTAAATATGACTTATACGAAATGCAATAAATATTTTTAAGCATATTCAACATTCTTTGTCACTTTTTTGCTAGTCGTATGTGCTGCCATCTCTGTGTGCCTACCGGTAACTCTATTTTTGCCTAGTTTAAGGACCTCCAATCGTTTCTATGGCGTTGGGTATCTGTTACGTTACTAATTATATTATCTTTGGTATAACTAAGTGACACATCTCTTCTCTCTACAGTTTTCACCATCGCGGTCGAAAAGAAAAATTAATATGAATTGTACTTTTATCATCGGCTGTAAATATATTTCTTTGACCCATGACATGATACGGGTGTTTTGGTAACGTATGTATGGCCATTTATTTTGCATATCGGACGTGAAAGCTGCTTTTTACTCTACTTAAAAATACCTTGAGGTTCTGCAGCTAAGATGACATTAATAAATAGTATGTAATGTCCGTCCATACATACATACTAGTGGCTCCGTGAGCTGTATACCTCGCGAGTCAACCCGACGCGTTGACGTTTATTCTATCAAAAAGTTGTTCAGAAAAAAAAGTTGCGTTATAAGGGTAACAAAAAAAATTTCATGACTTTCTTGAATTTTTTCCGAAAAATTAAATATGATATTTTTAAGTTTTCAACGCCCACATTTCGGCTTTAACATTTCGAAAAACTGAATCGACAAAAAGTAATCCATATAAATTTTTAACCTGTTCACAAAATTTCACGAGAATCAGTTAAGAAATGCGACCTGTACCAGAAAACAGCCGGACAAACTGATGGACGGACGGACAAAAGCATTTTTGGGCAATCTCGGAACTGAGACCTGTACTCAGTCAATCAGTGTATGTAATATTCGTCTATACACACTAACATAATAATCATGTCTTTATCCATTACGGGATAGACA
Source organism: Acrobasis suavella (assembly GCA_943193695.1). Classification (NCBI taxonomy): domain Eukaryota; kingdom Metazoa; phylum Arthropoda; class Insecta; order Lepidoptera; family Pyralidae; genus Acrobasis; species Acrobasis suavella. Next base: position 7,825,752 of record OW971952.1, on the reverse strand, counting down.
GAGCCTACGACCATAATTACAATGAGCCACGTTTAGCGTCACAGTGGGCATGTAACGTGTTTGTTCACATCATCAATTTACTCCGAATCTACTGGACCAAATCAGGTCAAATTTGGTAGGATGGTGTGATGCCATGACTCAAACACAGACGTGCAAAGTAACTTTATATTTTTTTTAATAAGTGCAATTTTCGGACGACAAATTAGGAAATTTCAAAGAAGTTTTGCAAACGTTACGGTGTCATTATATTTAATGAAAGGCCTCGTTATGAGGATCTTAAATATATATATATTTTTTATCGTAAATTAGTAATAGTTGACTTATTTGTGAAAAAAGATGAAAATTGATCATTCTTCCCCCTGGTCTCCAAAACTACTGAGACTAAATTTTGGAAAAAAAATACAAAATATAGTTCATTACTTGTAGATTACAGGAAAAATAATATAGGAATTCTATCAATTGAAAATAAAATGATAAACTCAATATAATACGTTTAATTACGGAAAATAGTTCACTAAAATACCACTAGATAGCGCTAGTAGTAGTTAACTCGCGTCTTACTGTGAGGATTTCAAATGTAATATTTTGTATTAATTTAAAAACTTTGGCATTGTACGAAAGCCTCTCCACGCGTGTTCAACTAGCACTTGGCCGTATTTTTCTTTCATCCTGACACCAGCATGGAAGTTTCATACCTACTACGTGAGTAAACCATATCTATACAAATTTTGGTTTTAATAGAGATTATTCTTCAGTAACAATATAAAGTTTGATATATATTCTTACTGTACAAACCCAAAATAAACCAAAACCTCAGTTTTACTAGCCATAAACGGAAATTATTTTGATTAAACCAGTTTTAAACGCGCCACGACCTTTATTGTAGTTTAATCTTTGTTCTAATAAACATTATCTGTGGGTTATTACTTTTTTATTGCATCTCTGTTAATAGTTACTTATATTTGTAGTAATTATTTTAAACACAAAAGGTTGAGGATTGATAAAAAATATTCTTTTATGACTTTCAAAATCATGTAAAAATAGCATGGCTTTCCTTTCCAAATTTTTCAGCGAGGTACCGGTTGATAAGCGAAAAATCTGTTTTTCTAGATCAGTATTTTTAGAAATTTACAATACATGAACATTAAAAAAAACACGATATAACCAAAGATATTGTTAAAGGAATGAGCTTATGTGTCACACAATATTTTGTTCTCTTGTCGATCAAATTAAATGCAAAAAAATAAGCTAAATGAAAAGCTAATAGTAATTCATAAGGTAACTAGTTAACTTTCTGATTTTGTGCATATTTTATATGAAGATATTACTTGTGAAGTACTACAGAGAATTTGCTAAATTATAGAGTCCTATAATTAGTTATTTAAGAGTCCCCTTACCCTAGACATAATCAGACTTTCCTATACAAACGTAGTCTAGCTTTTATTTTGAAACGGCATATCAGATATTGGCGAAATTATGTAACTTCAAAGAAATTGCATATATTAAGGCATGTAACTAGTTTCCACAGTCAAAATGTAAACTAAAAAGAGAATATAATGTATCATATTATATTTAAACATCAGTATGAAAAACTTCTACACTCTCATATTTTCTTTCAAGTTCATATTTGACTGTCGAAAACTAGTTATATGCCCAGATATATGCAATTTCTTTAAAATTACTAGTAAAGTGTAGGGTAAGGGGATTTTAAAGATTTATAAAAAGAAACTGTTAAAATCTACGTTCCGCGTTATTCTGCGTTCATTCCGCGCTTGCCGCTCCCTGGTCACTTTCAATAGCTTTAGCCTGCGGGGTACCTTGCGGATCGCCCCGCAACTTATCCCCCTCGTTTGGAAAAACCTCAACTTAAGAAGTCGTTGCGTCAAGAGAAGAATAATTTGTACAAAGAAATAAAATCAGTTAAATTGATATCAACTATAAACGCAATTCAAAGCCTTCACAAAAACAAAATTGTCAATCTTTAGTCCACAAACATTTTGTTAAATGGCTCAAAAGCTGAGTCACTCGAGTGTGAACCAGATGAACATGATTTATTCACTGAATAAAGAATTACTTGACAGCACACAAATATTAGTGAAATGAAGTAGGATGATAATATAGTATAAAAACAGTATTGTCGAATTGTAGTATCTCATAACACAAATCTTGAACTTACTTTGGGGCTAGCTCAATCTGTGTGATTTGTCCGTATATATTTATTTATTTATTTATTGAAGTAAGACAGATGTTCTATCACATCTTTATCCTTTACGGGGTAGACTCAGACCCTAGAGCCGCAAGACTCAAAGGCCACTTCTCGTGTAAGGGTTATGTCGAAGTCAAATTTGGATATTTTTATCACTTGATAATTGTAAATTTTTCTTTTGATTTCATAATAGGTAGTTGTTGAAGTAAAATGATTTATTAGTAAAATGAGAAATAAAAGCTGTAAGTAACAGCTAAGTTTAATACCGCTTCCTAAGCTGAAAGTACAAATACTAAAGAAAGCCTAATGCTTGTTATGCTGTTTCGGAGACCGGTGTTCGCTTTGTGGCTTTTTTGCCCACTTCAAAAAAGGAGGAAGTTAAAAAAAATCAATTCGAATGGTATGTAGGTTCCCTGATTACTAAAAGACGCCTGGACCAATTTAAAAAATATTTTTTTAAATGGGCATACTTTTCAGGTGGCCTTATAGAAAATTGCTTGCTTGCTTTTCATGTGTGTAAGTGGCCAACCCTAGTGTCAGATTATCAAGCTGCCTAAAGGCATATGACATAGCTTGACGACTGTCATACAATGATGACGGCCGGGAAAAACGGCTTAAACGTGCCTTCCAAAGCTCGGAGAAGCTCGATAATTTTGTTTGCCACTTGTGGTCACCCATACAAGTGCGGACCACGCCCGTTGTCGGTTAAATTGCAAAGGGTCTAGTAATGTGTACTTCTACCGGGCCACCGAGCAAATTAAATTGCTCAGAATCGGTTTTTTAGTTTGGTTTTGAAGTGGATTATTGGAATTGAAAAATCATTCTTCTCTACTTCGCATGGTCTTCGGTATCGTTGGATAATCCTAAAATTTTACTTTTTATCACCTTTTTTAAGTTGCATCATTAACCCAGCTCCTCGCGTAGTTTGCGGTTCATTTGTCAAAGTCAAGTGTACATTTATTACTGTTTATAGTGTCTCTCACTGACCAACTCTACATCACTACATCAAACTACATTTCAAGTAATAAAATTCATGAAATTCAAGGATATCAGTAGATAAATTACAAATCAGACAATTTAAATTAGCCAAAAAGTAATTTTCATACTATAATACCTCCTTTGTCGATTGGGGAACAAAATTTTGGTCTGTCCCTACAGATTAAAAGTTTGTTCCTTTAGCCCATACATAATCAATTTTTTTTCCAAAACGTCTATTCTGCACAAAGAATCATTGCCATGGCAATGCTGCCAGCCTTTTGGCCACGCTGCTGAGGGGTTATATTTTAGTGAGTAGTCTCACTATAATATAACCCCTCAGCAGCATAATTTGTATTTTTTTTTGTTTAATTTCTTATTAGTATTAATTTAATTTTTTTCCAATAAAATTCCATACTTGTATTATTGAATACTTACTCAACGATATCGATACCTTTATTTCAGATTTACTTCATATGTGTACACACCTTAAACCTGAGAACTAAGTTATTTGAAAATGCTATTTTCCAATTTGCCCTGGCTGGGAATCGATCCCAGAACCTCCGGAGTGGCAGAATAACAACCAACGTATAGTTACGACAATAAAGCGATTCGCTCACTGCTCCGCACCCCGCTGCGTAGCGCGGGGCTGGAATGTATGCAAGTATCTCAATTTGTATAGAAAACACGCATAAGACAACACATTGACACCGCGTCTACGCGCGTCGTTTTTTTGGGGGTGCGGAGCAGTGTGCCAATCGCCTAACTTCTCCACTTCGCATGATTTAGTGATCTCTGGGTAAAACTAATTCTCATGCATTTAATTAATCTTTGGAAAATTAAAAGCTAGAAAACGTACCCGACTCTGTAGCAGCACGGAGAATGAGTTTAGATGAGATGTTTTTTTGAAAAACTTTTTGTAAGATATTTTTTTAAACAAACTGAAATTATATACGATATATCATACACACATACTAAATCAAATCGTTGAACGAGCGAGCGAAGTTCTCTGAATCTACTTGAACAATTTAGCGTTTGTATGTATTTTTGTTCGATGATAACTTGATTATCTTTGATCGAAGCTTCATGAAATATTTAAATTTAATTAGGCGTGTAGATATGGCCGACAAAAAAAATTAGTTCGATCGTGAGCCAAATCAATCAAGGGCTTGCTGAGATATGGGGTTCACAAGTTCACAGTATAAGGCGAACTACAAGTTATTAAGTAGGCATATTGTTCATTACATAGCTGAGTACTAATTAAAGTCAAAACTAATGAAAAACAACTGCTAAAGAGTCAATAAACAAGTGATATTCAACTTATACATCACTTTAAATACGTATCTAATTACATTTTGTAACTCTGTGTGTGAAAACATGAAAATAATTACGAAAATACTTTAATTTTCAACTTTACTGTTTGAAGATTAAGGTTCAAATTACCGTAACATGTGTGGATCCATTGTTAACCATCTAGTGGCCGGGGTACTTAATATATTTTTAATACCGCACGGACGGTTTTAATAATAAAATCGTTTAGGGTTAAATAGGTCGGCTTATTTTTAGATTGTTTTAGGTGTATTTTTTAGAAAGTTTACCCTTCAGTGCTTTTTGTATCGTTGTTTATTTAACAGTTATTTTTAACGTTCCGTACAATTCAACTACCCAAAGGAACCTTATTTATCGGGGAATTTTCCGGGGTCCAATGCTGCCCCCATTTGAAATAATTCACTTGATAGGAAACGGAGACATCATTTAAAATTTTGTCTTGACTAGATAACCCTTCAAACTACGAGTATTATATGAACTACTGCTTACAGAAAGTGAGAACGTGAAGCTTTTCTACGCACATACGCCAAAAGTGACCGTTTTTCGCAATGTGCGTAGGAAAGCTTCACGTTCTCACTTTTAACTGTAAACAGTAGTTCATAAAATAGTTTGAAGTGTTATCTAGTGCCTGGTCAAGACAAAGTTATATAAAATGTCTTTGTTTCCTATCAAATGATTTATTTAGGGTAGCACTGGACCCCGGAAACTTCGGGTATTTAAGGAGAAGGTCCAAAAAAAGAAATTCCGTTGTTTGCAAACTATTTAACTTACAATATAAATATACTGACATCTGAAAATTTAAGTTTAAGTAATATGTATAAGCATAATGTGCAGAGGACTTTGCTACCGAATTTCAAAGTATGAAATTCCGTTGTTTGCAAGATCAAAAGTATAAGATTACAGTGCGCGCGGGACATTGAGGAGTGTATCACCTTAAGCCTTAAACGCGCATCCAAACGATGTCTTTTTTTGATAAGCTTAAAGCCCCTATGTCTTTATGAACTTCCTTTTGACAGTGGTCGTGCTTAACGTCATCTGAAGGACCAACAGTTACTGCTTACGAATCAGATTCCTTTGGATTCACACCTTTACAGCTGTTTTCACTGACAGGAGTCCTAATAGTACAAATCTTCATTATTTCGTTTAATAAAGCAATAAACAAAACTTTTCGTTATACAATGTCCTTTTTAATTAAGTACAAATATTTTAAGGGGTTATTCAGTCCATCATTTTGAACAACTTTGCCCAATAAATGTATATCGAAATACGAAAAAAAAAAAAATATTTAGGTTCTCATACAAATCGAAGTAGTCACGTGATATCGTTACTACGAAAAATGCAAAAAAATTTTTCGTATTTCGATATATATTTATTGGGAAAAGTTGTTCAAAATGATGGACTGAATCACCTCTTAAAATATTTGTACTTAATTAAAAAGGACATTGTATACATTTATTTATTTTTTGTTCTTACTTACGAAAATCTGATTTGGCGCGTAACCGCACCAATGCAAGGCGACAACCGCGACACGGCTTTAAAAAAAATTAAATTAATTATAATATATATAATTAATAAAACAAAAATAAATTATTTGGTACCGGTAAGAAAATAAAACACCACAAAATAATGCTACTTGTCATTGATCATATCCATTCTCAAAGTGATTTTAGATTTATTATTGCAGAAAAACTAGATATAAAGAGCGCCATTTCACTTCAAGAAACCATGACGTCATTATCCTGTATTTTATACAAATGCCATAGAAAACGCTTGTTTTTACCTTTAGGAAAAATTTTCTCATTTGAGTTGTTGGAAAGTAGCAAATTTAAAATATTTTTTATTAAAGGATTCTAAATTCGGATTCGACACTTTTTTTGTGGCCAGCATTCTAAATTGAAAAGTTTTGATTATGCGAGAGAAGTTATGACCCGACGACAGCCAGCTAAATTGTTGAGAGAGTTCCGGCTATTTCTTCTTAAATTCGCAAGGTATTCGGCATCCTAGGGTGACCTTCTTTTTTTTCTTTTTTACTCGACTGCGCCACAAGGAGGGTTATGTTTTTCGAGAGTATGTGCCTGAACGGCTCGATCGTATTTACTGTAAGAGTGACACTGGGTATATCAAAATAAAAAGAACAAAATGGCGGATTTCTGGCGCCAAATTTTTATGTTTGGCACGCTCTGCAGCCTGAACGGCTCGTTTGATTGCTTGAGAGGTGTCATCAGATTCGTCTTAATTCTGTGAGTGACACTGAGTATACAAAAAGGCAGTCGGCCTTTTTTTATAATAACTTGTCCACTGCCACACTTTTGCTTTCCATATCATTTTTATATTAACATTGTCAAAAATTATTTTAGTACGTATGTTGCTTTAAGTAACAACATAACGACGACTAAATAGTAAAAAGTCCATTTGCGAACGTAAATAGCATTATTTATCGCAATGAGCCAATTACGGCTTCAACCCGACAAGGCTTGTTTGACACAAAGAGTGTCAAATAAAGTGTAAAGTGTAACGAATGTGTTAATTGGTTAAACGGAACGGGTTTAAAGCTGCAGTGGAATGGTTTAACAGTTCGCTATACTAACTTAATGTTCTGGAATTTTAGCAAAGTATTTCCATCTCTTCTTTTTTACTCTTTTCTGGGTTCTTTACAAAGGTTAAAAACGGGACCCTGTTACTAAGACTCCACTGTGCGTCTGTATGTCTGTTTGTCTATCACCAGGCTGTATCTCACGAAACGTGATAGCTAGACAGTTGAAATTTTCACAGATGATGTATTTCTGTTGACTCTAGAACAAAATACAGAATAAAATTAATATTTAAGGGGGCTACCAAACAACAAACGTGATTTTTGCCGTTTTTTGCTCGATATTAATAACGGCAACCAGTGACGCTTAAAATGTTCACAGAATAGTTGTACGTTCACTTTAAAAGTAAATAATTATAATAAAATAAATATTTAGGGGGGGCTTCCATACAACAAACGTATTTTTTATAGATAATTGTACGGAACACTTCGTGCGCGAATCCTACTCGCACTTTGCCAGTTATATTTTTTTATGATTGGTAGTATTTCTCTTTAGCGCAAAAATAGGACAAAATTTAAAAAAAAATGTCTCTAATGCGGCAGATAAAGCATTTTGTGACTTGAAGGCCGCATGATCCAAAGGCCACTTTTAGCGTAATGGCAGGAGGAGGAAAAGATGGGAAAAAGAATCAAAATAGTGATGGTTTGCTAGCCGCATCGCCTTTTAACATGATTCGCTTTTTCGCCCTTTTTTGCGATCGGCTTTTACAATCTGCGTAAAAAGAAAGCAGCTGGTACAATCTAAGTTTTTTTTCTTTTAGACCAGCATGGAAGTTTTTTTATAATATCAAATAGCATGTCATTCGCTCCCATACTCCCATTTATTACTTTTTGTGAAGTTTTAAAACTATTACAAGTCATTTTTATTCCAGTTTGTGTTTGATGTTTAAGTTTTGCATGTTATTTTCAAGTCAATATAAAAAAAAAAATTTTATCAGTTTGACGTCAATGTCTGTCTGTCTGTATGTCAGTCTGCCTGTCTGTGTGTCTGTCTGTGGCATCGTAACTCTCGAACAGATGGACTGATTTTAATGCGGTATTTTACGTGAAACCAAGTTTCCTTGCTTGGTGCTTAGCTATGTTTGATGGAAATCGGTTCAGTGGTTTAAAAAGTTATGGGGGTGAAGGCTTAAAATTCAGGCAGTTGCCTGGCAAATAAAATTATAGACCGATACTGAATTCAAAGCCTCTCCCTAAAAAGGGTTGATTTGCCCATAATCACCACGCTGGCATTTCCTTCCCAATCAGGGGATTTAATCTTAACACTAAACAAAATTCCTAGACACAATTACAAAAAAGAATGGATTTTACATTACATTTAGTTTCATATTTTTGTTTGAATCTTACTTAGTCGCCTCTTACGACACCCGTGGGATAGGATAGGGGTGGTCACAAATTGAATTTTACTGTACCGTTACCACTAAGTGTTTTATAATATCGGTAAAATAACCGGCCAAGTGCGAGTCGGACACGCGCTCGAAGGGTTCCGTACCATTATCTATAAAAATCACGTTTGTTGTATCGGAGCCCCACTTAAATATTTATTTTATTATGTTTTTAGTATTTTTTGTTATAGCGGCAACAGAAAAACATCATGTGTGAAAACTTCAGATGTCTAGCTATCACGGTTCATGAGATACAGCCTGGTGACAGACGGACACACGGATGGACGGAAGGACAGCGGAGTCTTAGTAATAGGGTCCCTTTTAACCCTTTGTACTTATACGGAACCTGGAAAAAAACCCCTAAAATAAAAGTAATTACATACCTAGTTAGTATATAAGGTGGGTGTACCATGGAAGGCCACTCTAACAAATAAACAGTTATTATTCGTTTATTTACTGGATAAATAAAACTAACAAATATTTAAGTGATACTTTGATTTATTACGTAACATATAAACCACTTTTTTTGAATTGCAGATTTAATCAATATTGATTGAACTTAAGTTTCATTGAACTCCTCCAAATGGCCTTGCTAGGAACAAGGCTCCTTAGAAGGTCATCATAATAAATCAGTCATTTAAAACTAAAAGTAACTGAATAGCGATTAAGTCTGCAATAAAAACAAGTGGTTTATATGTTACGTAATAAAACAAAGTATTACTTAAATATTTGTTAGTTTCATTTATCCAGTATATAAATGAATAATAACTGTTTATTTGTTAGAGTGGCCTTCCATGGTACACCCACCTTATTTTAACGTCGTCGATTCCCGATATCAAAGAAACGAGGGACCGTACTGCCAAAATAGTAGCGCGAGCGATTCGCCGCCGCGTCTGTGATTTTCAGTTCGATGGATGTTTGTGTAAATAGAAGGAATTTGTCATCACATGGCAATAACTACGAAATTTTAATAATTGGCCTTCGAAGGAGCGTGGCCTTCCATGGTCCACACACCTTAAATACCTACATAATACTTACTAATCGTAACAATCGGTGAGCTAACCAATTTATTTTTCTAGATTAAGAAATAATTGTACAAAAATATTTCCAGTACTTATGAAGTACGGCACAACTATAATATTTATTCCTAAATAATAATATTAAAAATATTCCTAATCTGATTACTGGCAGTTATATTCGCTATTTTAAGGTTCATATACACGATACACAACATAGTCTTGGCAAAAGTTATGGCAAGGAGGATTTCCAATCATATTGGACACCTCATTGCAGCACAGTGAAGTCAGTTCCAACACGCTGCTGTTAATGGTTACATTTGACGGAGAAGAACAGTCATTATTTTTTTAAACACAAAAAAATATATACAATATAAGAAAAAAAAAACTTAATTAAAACTAAACAAACTAAAATACTACCTACTTTAATTAAAACTAAATAAAATATAAATAATTAAATAATAAAAACTTATATTAAATTATATAAAAAATGGAGGCCAAATCGCTGCCGTCACAGGGCAAAGTAAATAGAAGAACCTGTCAACTGATGGTCCAATGACTACAGATGATTAGACTTGACGTCAATGTGTTGCCACTTGCTGTCACATATTTTAAACAATCCTCAATGCGAACCTTTTTATAATATGCAATATTCCGGTATTATACAAATTTTCAAAGTATAGGTAACAGAGAATGGGCTGCATCGTCTTATGTGCAAAGACTAGTCAATTTGCTTTTTATGTTGTTATTGTATGCAATTGTGTGTTGTCACAGTACAATGCAGTTATTACATACTTACAAACAAAAAACCTAAGTATATGCTATTGCGATCACCAACCTGCCTGCCAAACATCACCATCTTGGTCATGGTCATGGCAGAACAGACCAATTCTCCCTTTAGATAAATAGGCTCCCTTAATCCTGGCAGTGGAATAAATAATAAACTAAAACCTGTTCTGTTCTGTTGTTCTGTTCTGAGTCCTCCCTGCCAGCAGTTACGTTGCAAGAGCGGATGTATGAGGTCTACCTTGGAAAGTGCATCATCACGCTTACAGACCAAAGCCGATATGTGTACCGCCTCAGTTCTTCGAGCTTGGCGATTCCAAATCTCGTTATACCAGTCTCATAGCTCGAGAAACCAGTTGTACTTGTACATAGGTTTAGGTTTATTATATGTAACTTATTTGTATTTATAAGTTTTTAAATATCAATATATATTTTTACTTTTTTTGCTTGCTGTACTTACCCCCAAAAGATTGCTTTCTCAGCATCACCTGTTGGTTAGCAGGCAGAAAATGGCCTCAGGTTTTAAGCCTTAAGTCCACCATTTACATGTAAAATAATAAAATTAAATAAAATAATAGGGATGGAGGCGTGTAAGAGATATTCGCAGTCAGAGAGTAGGAGAATTCGCCGCTGCGTTTTCAGCTGCTATAGACATGTTTAGATCAGTCTCCGTTGGTGTGTATGAGCCTTTACAGTTTAAGATTTTATATACAATCCGAAGCAGTAGTAATGCGAGAACTTTATTGCAATCATAAAAATTGGAATTTTAAAGTGCTTTAGCGCGTACTCCTCATAGTTTATGGTACGTTTTATGGTATATTTATGATCCTTTTTTCAGACATTCGGACTAATGTACAATGTATTTTATATATGTGCAATCGAAGACGTTAATAAAGTAGGTATCTAATTTATGTGCAAGTAAATTAAATAAATTTAGTAAATTGTAGAAAAAATACTTGTTTCTTTGAACTTACTTATAAAGTCTTCTTTTCTCAGCGTCACATCACAACTGGATTGTCGGATATAGTTCATATTTGTGATCAATTTGAATGTATAAAATAAATAAATACTAAAAATAAAAACATATTGCTTCTTGTAATAATTAAAGAATGTTTCATTTACGATGACCTCCGTGGAGTAGTCCGCCACCCAGAGGTCCCGGGTTCGATCCTCGGTCAGGGCAAGTATAAAAATGGTCTTTTTTCAAATTGTCCTGGGTCTTGGATGTTTATTTATATATGTACATGTTTAAAATATAGTATCGTTGAGTAAGTATCCCATAACACAACTTACTTTGGGGCTAGCTCAATCAGTGTTATTTGTCCCTGTATATTTATTTATTTTTTCCAGAGAAATGACATAATATTCGTTTTGGGTTAGTATCAAATAGTCTTTAATGCAAATAGTCTATGTAGTAACTCGTCTAAAACGTTCAATGTCTAAAGTTGAAACAAAAAGAATGTGAAATATTTTGCTGTCTGTTTATTTTATATTTATTATTGGATTCTTATAATTGTATTTTTATTATGGCGCTAAAGAGTCAGTTTGTATGCCATTTTCAGGAAAAAAAAAGTCTTCAGTGCACAGAAACCAGTCACCATTATGTAGACCATATGTCTGTTCCGTTCAACTGCGCACGCAGTTATCCAAAAAGTTTAAACACAAACCCAGGTTTATGCCGAAATAAGAAAGAAAATCTCAAAAATAAAGAACGACTTTTGTCTTTTAACGAGTTGATTGATAGAGTTGTCGTCTTATTTACACTGTAGGCAGAGTTGGTAAATCTCCAAAGGGTAGAACTCAACTTTGTAGGGGCGTATTCAACCTACATCTGACCCAAGGCCACAGGAATTGGGGAGCGGCTAATACGGTACCATGACTTCTGCAAATGTTTAAGTAGAAGGCGTAAACAATACGCATTAGAGATATGAACGATGAAAGTGATTTCCTTAAAATTATCTTTTTTTAACTAACCTGTCCTACTGCTGGACAAAGACCTCTCCTATTTTTGACCGACTTCCAAAATGGAGGAGTTGTGAATTCGTCGGGACTTTTTTATGTATGTTCAACGATTATTTGAAGACTCCTAGACCGATTTGGAAATTGTTTTTTATTTCAAAGGGTATACTTGTCAGGGGTTCCCATATAATTTATCAAAATCAATTGTGTAGTTTGAGGTAGAAGTTGGTTTTTAGTTTTTAAAAATTATTCTCTATTTTTCTCTATCCAGTCACGCTGGAAATCCCAAAAAAGATATATTGTATGTTACTTCCGATCCTTACACATGAAGCAGTCACTTGAAAGTGGATGGAAGAGGATCTGCGAACATCTTACATGTTAACCATGTCTACCTCCTTTTCGTTTATAGACACAATAAAAATAATCATTATATCAACTACACACACAATAAAAACAACTGAATGTAATATCTTGTAACACATGTTTGGCAAATAAATTATCTTTATCTTTATCAAAATTACTAACAACAGCCATGACTTCATTTCAGTTAAGTCCAAATCGTTTGAAATAAAACCGGTCAAGTGCGAGCTGGACTCACGTAGGAAGTGTTTCGTACCATTATCTATAAAAAATGTGTATGTGATTTTTTCATATTTATTTTTAGTATTTATTTTATTCTGTTTTTAGTATTTGCTGTTATAGCAGCAATATGTCTAGCTATCACGGTTCATGAGATGCAGCCTGATTACAGACAGACGGACGGATAGAGAAGTCTTTTAGTAATCATTTTTATTTTTTATTTTATTTTTATTTATCGGGAAGACCAACAATTTAAGGTAACTGATAAAAAACATTGTATTTTAAAAGCTTTTATTTTGTTTCACCCGTCCCGTTGTCGGTCTGTCTGTCTGTAATCTTACAAGTTCAATTTGACTCACTTTTCGATTTCCGATTGAGCTGAAATTTTGCACGCGTACGTATATTGCGTGACAATGCAATATTATGGTAGCATGGAGCTTATCTGATAATGGAGCCGGAAGATGGCCATAGGAACTCTGTCATGAAACCACCCAACCCCATCGAGTATGGGCTCGTTTGATTCGTCTTGAGGAGCACTTCAATCTTTTTAGTTAATTGTTTTAGAAAACAGCTTGTTTAAAAAAAATTACATACTTGTTAAAGAGATAATCGCTAAACATTCTGTTATCATTTACAATCAATAATTGGTTCCTGTTTTTACCTTTTGGGTACGAAACCCTAAAAAGGAATAAAGTTTTAACTGCAAAATTTTTATTACTTCCTTCCTCAAAACGTGGGGCGGCAGAAATAGGCCCGGGTGCAAAATTTAAAGATATGCCACTAAACTTTTGTAAAACTTGGGCTTCAGGGACTTGAAGTTTTGTTTCAAAAATGTAATACTTTTTTCCCGTCTAACTTTTAATACAGATTCAAAATTTTACCAACGATTTTGTTCTCCGATTCATATTACTCGCTATCAGGTTTAAGATTATTTAGACAAAAGATGTTTATACAAAAATTGAATTTTGCCTCTGTAGATGTCGTAAAAGGCAACTAAAAGAAACATTTCGTGCTTCAACTGCATTCCCAAGGAGTTGACGTCAAGCTAACCTGTCCTAAGCATCTTCGATGTACTTACGTACCTATTTCACCTGAGTGCAGTTTATTTGATGATGAGTCAAAAGTATAACCACAGACGTTATTGTATATAATATAGTACAGTCAGCAAAAGAGATATCTGACCAGGTCCTATACCTACATCTTGAATTTTCTCTTAATCTAAAAATAGTATCAATATCAAAATGTTTATATGTATTAAAAAACACTTCATTAAAATCTTTCTGAATATATATTTTTTGTTAATATTATTTTCAGTTTAAGAGAAAACTGAAGATGTAATTAGAGTGCCTGGTCAGGTATCTCTTTTGCTGACTGTACTTAGACAACAAAAGAAAAAGAAAGTTTTCTGATGTTGCAGATTTTACCTACCATAATCTATTGAACACTTAGTTCACTCGGTAGGTAAGTAAATTGTTAACGTTGCTCTAAGTGTTCTTGATATTTCACCTAATCTCTTTTTATAACAAAAACTGACCTCGATGACTTACCCAATAAAGTTATTTCTTTTTATCTGACCACTATTGAGCGAACAAAAGTATATTTGACATCAGCATCTTTGCCACAAAAACTTTGAATATGCTGATTCTTAAGACCTCAATAAAGAAGTACTTACCTAAGTTATTCAGAATGATACAAAGAAAAACCAGAGGACAATAATTATAAACATAATGGCACATTATTGTTTTTTTTAACAGCATTACAATGCTCGGATCACACCTCTGAATAGTGGGTAGTAGTGAAGAATAACGCATGCTTCAAATGCGTGTGTACTATGTGATGAGAAATTTTGTCAGGAGGATTCGAAGCCACGATAGCACAATTGGTAGTGCACTCACGGCGTTAACGTGAGGTACGCGGTTCGAATCCCTATCGTAGCGAAATTTTTCAACACATGTTATAATTTGGATAATGGCTCATTATACGCACAGAGCAGACAACCTATAGCCTTCACTGGTCACCACAGTCATGTCTTGCACAAACTATAAAGTTAAAAGTGCTTACTTTAAAATCGTGACAAGTTCGCCTTTAGTCGACTTCTAAAATAATTTTTCAAGATGTCGTTTCTACCAGACCCAAACAAAAACAAATATTGGTCTCATCTCTATGAAGTTCGGATCAAATCTGAGCGTATTTAATAGTATTGTCACACACACACACACACACACACACACACACAAACGCTGGTTTAACCAAGTAGTTTCGATAAACTTCGTTCGGTCTACTTCAAGAAATACTGTATATATTAGTGTTTGTACAAAGTTGAACTCAATTTATTCAAACAGACCGTCAAACACCCCACAGTTTAACAGTTTTCACATTGTAGTGACGTCATCAATCCCGTGCAGAACTCTCGGCCAGGGCTGAACAACCGTAGGGCACGACTGCGGCCGACAGTTTTACAGCCCTGCCTAAAGAATTGCGCATTTATTATTTTTATTTCCGAAACGCCATTCCCGCAATTTTTTCGCTCGGTTGATATCTTGTATTGAAATGGGTACATTTCTAAATGTTTGGCTATTTGTCGGCTTTTGTTGTGAATTGCCCAAGCGTTGTTATTATTTTGTGAGACTTATTTTCTTGTATCCTTCCGCTTGAATGTGGAACTGTGGATAAATGTTATTCTTTATTTTGTTGTCGTCATATCTGTGCGAATATTATGATGTTTACGTAGGTGCAGATGGTTTATTTCACGAGCGCTCCTGAGCCGTGATTGTGTGAGTTTAGGTATATTGAAATACAAATTGTTTCTGTGTGTCGATTCGGAAGTCGTCAGTAGCGTCACAGAATAAGTACTAGTACTCACGTACAGAAGTTTTACTCAGAAAAGAAATTCAATGAAATATCTACTTAATGTGGTTAGCGCTATGGTTTAATTTAGCTCGCGTCAGAACTCCTCACTTCTTCGTTTAGATACCTAGACATCCATTGACAGCTAATTTCATTCTTATTACTCTGGACAAACGATTCATGTAACTGAATTTTTTCCTTCGAAGTGGTCGCCGCGCGCATAGTAATAATGTAGGTATATTTTCAATACCTAAACGGGGAGTGACACAGGCCTGGTAGTATCAAATTCAAATTATTTTGCAGTTCAAGTTCAATTGTCAATTGTGCATTAAAAATACTGTAGCGCTAACATGAGGAGGATGACAAAATAAATTCCTCTATGTATGTTGTTACTCCGATGTGCGTAGTTCCAAAAGTAAAGCATATTTTCCCCGTTTTCCATGTACAAATCCTCTTGTCACGTTACAGTTGGTTTGTATTGTACTACAAAAGTATTTTGTACCTAAGCTTTGTCATATAAATCCTCTCCGTAAATATTTTTTATTTAGACATTTTATGTAGAAGATGCATTTTTTTTTTCGATGTGGTACGGAAAGAGTTCCTAAAAATAGGCACGTCCAAAAAAAACTACCTCGATAAGAAATATAAAATACAATTACACGAAGACAACACTGATAACTCAAAGGGCAATGAGGTAAGGGCATACACCGATGGCTCAAAGATGAGCACAGGAGTAGGTGCCGGTGTCTTCTCACATGACCTCAACATACACTACGCCACGGCCCTGGGTAAAGAAAACTCCATCCATCAGGCAGAATGCATAGCCATAACCCACGCCGCGGCAAAAATCAACAGGTTAAAGGTAACAGACATGTCTGTCTATCCGTATCTTAACCGACAGCGCAGCAGTCCTTCACGCTCTCAGGACTCCAATGATTGACTCTGCATTAATTCTAGAATGCCACAAGGCATTGGAACAACTCTATAAGTATAACAACAAAGTCACTGTCCAATGGATTAAAGGGCATAGTGGCTCACTGGGTAATAATGCAGCGGACGAACTAGCAAGAAGGGGCTCAAGCATGGTACCGTTGGGACCACCACCACAAGCCCCTATTCCCTTTAACCAAGTTCGTTCCTGGATCAAAACTAAAACAAACAAAGAAAAACAAAAAGCCTGGAATACCCTAGGAACATGTCGGCAGGCAAGAGAAGCCATTCCGGAATGGGATCCGCGCTACTCACGTCGACTACTTCCAAGGGTAAAACTTAGAAAAATGGTAGGCTTACTAACAGGACACTGCACTCTTAACAAACATCTATTCACTATAGGTATCACCGACAACCCCCTGTGCAGAGGCTGTATAGGACAGAAGAAACAGCGAAGCACGTGATACTAGAATGTCCGTACGTTGCATCAACAAGAGAGGAGTACCTGGGATCTCCAGATACACTAGCGGAGGCCTGCAGCACACCCTCTGCACTGCTTCGCTACTTCGACGAGCTGGGCTGGCTCGAATGAAAACATCGTCTCCAGCCCACAAAAAGGGGAGACACAGAAGAATGTTGCTGCCTCCCTCACGTGCAAAGGGCTTAAAAGAAAAGCCTAGGCGCGGAAAATTGCCCACGGAACCAGATGAACCAGGCGTTCCATTTTCTAAAATCACTTATACCCTATATGTTGCCCAGGCTAAATAACTATTATATAACAAAAAAGTTTAATTCGATCCGTGTATTTCCGGCGATTAGCGTGTACGAACAGACAGACCGACCAACAAAGAGAGAGACATTTTTTTAACTCTTATTCTATTACAATGACTTCACCGCCCCAATTATTTTTGTAAATATTCAATGTACAGACACATTTTATACTGTTTTATTATATGTATTGATAAAATGATTACGTAAGAATCAAAGATCAACTTATTTGGCTAGTAGCTTTTTATGCGAGAAATCAATTAATCAATTTTATTCTGGTTTGTTTAATACATAAATGTCCTAGAATTATAAACTATAAATTGACGTCTTAATAAATGGCTATAAAATAACATGACAGACAGACACGGCTTTATATCACAATATTGACATCAATTAAAATGAATTCTTAGTAAATCATTTCAGAAAGGAAATGCAATTATTTTAATAAAACGTATTTATAAATCTAACAAATATCAGGCTGTGTGTATTTAAAAGCTTTGTCCAGATGTAAAATCTTTATCTGGACTTGAGGTATCTTCCAATAAATAGATGATTTATATATACTAACATCGGATTGTATATGTAGTACCTAAGTAGTTCAATAAATAAGTAAGCCTCTTTTTTCTGTTCCCATTCTTTCTTCAACTACATAATAGATTTTGCCCAACTGACGGACCGTAAAGACTACAAAGTACCAACATAGTTTCTTCGTCACCACTTCCCGAGACTGAGCAACCAGACCACCTTCCACACGAATCTCAACAATGTCGTAACGACCTTACTGTAATGTCTTAGAATTCCTCAAAATTTTCCCACATCAAATTAATGTTATTGGCATAAATTTAGGGTCGGTTCCGTTTGGCGCACTTGGTAAATAAATAACCTCGGTACCTAGTGTCTGTTCTGGGTATTACTAGGTTAGTAAGTTTTGTTTAGTTTTTAGGGTTCCGTAGTAAACAAGAAACACTTATAGTTTCGCCATGTCTGTCTGTTTGTCTGTCCGTCTGCGGTTTTACTCAGCGACTATAAGTACTAGAAAGCTGTGATTTGGCATAGGTATGTAAATTCGTTTTCAGTGGCATGAACTCAAAGTCAGCATTCGTAACCACGGAACCCTACACGGCGCGTGGCCCGACACGCACTTGGCCAATTTTTCTTTTAGTGTGTGTATGTAGCCAACAGGTGGTATCAGGTTTTTCAAGCTATCTAAAGGCTCGGATATATTTTGTAGCTTGACGACAAAGATTTACTTCCTCATTCTGTTGAGGTTGAAAAGAAATATTCGGAAATTAGTTCGGTTTATGTATAACTTATGTTAAGTTCAAAAATATATGAACTTTAGAGGAGTAATTATATACATATGCATAATTATGATTTCTGATACAGCTTTAACGTTTTTGACTATTTGTTTTAAAAAAATCGAACGAAAGCTCATATGGCCATGTTCTAAAATATTATAACAATATGTTGTAGTACTAAATATGGCTAAGCCTCATTATAAGCTCATAATAACTCTCAGTTGATTTTAATCGTTATTCGCAAAAATATCTAGTGATTGAAGCGCGAACAGACTTTTACCTCAAATTCGAATCTTAGTCGGTGAGTCACATCTATCATGTTGTGCGGGCGCCCCGGGTGGTCTCCATCCACCATAACCAGACCTCCAGTCCTTCTTGTAACCACAACCATCCCTCCCAAACTTCAAAGACCGATATTCGTCACGGGTCATCTTAATTTGGACATCTCAAAATACGCCTTTGAAGCATCTTTGAAGTCATCGAAAGGAACTGTCAGCGAGTTATCTTTGTGATCAAAAAACGTCTTTATATCTTAAAAAATAAAAGGGTAATTTCAGTGACAATCTCAAAGGTTTCTTATAAAAAATGGAGTAACATTAAACATTAAACAGTTTTAGTAAAGCATGTCAATAAATGATTCATTTCAACAGTCATTTCACGATACTAATCATTTTCTTTTGCATTGAGCAAGAATTACAAAGTATACCGTTCTCTTCTTCTTAGCGCGTGCCCGGTTAAATCCTCAGATATGCTGCTTCGAAGCCCGGGGTTTTCTCGAGATGTATGTCAGTGGTCACCCATGGATACTAAACACCTAGCGAGGTGGAGAAGAAATAGCCGAAACGAAATGATTTGGCTACAGATTTACGACCTGCCTGACGTCATCCCTCTTGGGAATACAATACCATTGTTTGTGTCAAATGTTGCAAAATGTATTTCAAGTTCTGAACTTCCTATAAGGAACTAGATTAGTTTCGGTAGGTATGTCCGTTGTAAGTACTTGCCCCTGTGGTACATTTTTTGATAATTCTCACATTTTCCCGCTGTTTAGCCGGTTTTTTAGATAAGTTTCATACAACATTTCACCCCCCTATTTGAAGCCCTTAGGGAATAATTTTAAATAGTGATACAGTTAACTTTTGTTTTGAACCCGAGTCCCTACCTATGTAATTTTTTTACTTCAAAATTGACCCAATTTTATACAAACTTTCAAACCTTTAGGGGATGAATTTCCAAAAATCCCTCCTATGCACACTTATGTCATATATGGAATGTTTGGGCACAATTTCATGCTTCTAGACACAGTGGTTTCAGCTGTGCGTAGATTGTGCGATCACTCGGTCAGCTTTTCTTGTTTTATATATATTATGTGTTTATATGAAGATTTTTAGTATGTTCTCTTAGGGCTTTTACAGACGAGCGACAGTAAGCTAGCGACACGGGTCGGCGACCGTCGTCGTCGATCCGTATCGCCGATAATCGCCGATGGTCGCCGGCTGTCGCAAACGATCGCGTGACACATGTAAATCTGTCACAAACAGTCAAAAGCCGTCGCCGATAGTTGGCAATAGTCACAGATTGACATGCGTCACGCGACCGTTTACGAAAGTCGGCGACCGTCGGCGATTATCGGCAACACAAGCCACCGACAGGGCATACTGTCATTTGTCTGTAACTTGTTAGAGCGCTTATGTACACGTGGACACCAATGAAAAAAATAATAGATATTTCCAAAAATAGAGTAACTTCATAATGAATTCAGTTTCTTGACATGGCGTGCAGCGCGGGCTTACTCGCAGCGCATTCGGTAGCCTAGTTAGAACTAGAATTAAAAATGTAATGATTCTATTGCTACTCGGAAACAAGTCAATTCGGTCGATGCCACGACAGGCATCGCTACTATTTGTTATTTTTTCCGCAGTCATCACTCCTCGTGGGAATTTCGGGATACAACTATCCTATGTCCTTTCCCGGATCTCAAACAACATCCATACCTTATTTCAAATAAATCGGTTCAGTGGATGAAGCGGAAAGAGATAACGGACAGAAAGAGTTACTTTCGCATTTATAATATTAGTATGGATACTGTAGTTAAGTGTAAAGGTATTTTTTAGCTTGACCAGCATGGAAGACTAGGAAACGATATCGTAATATTCCGTGGTAGGCGACGATGGCGTGGAATAGAAGCAGCAGGTAAGCACATTGTAAAGGTATTTTACAGCTTGATCAGCATGGAAGACTAGGAAACGATATCGTAATATTTCGTGGTAGAGGCGACGATGGCGTGGAATAGAAGCAGCAGGTAAGCACATTTTAAAGGTATTTTTCAGCTTAACCAGCATGGAAGACTAGGAAACTATATCGTAATATTTCGTGGTAGAGGCGACGATGGCGTGGAATAGAAGCAGCAGGTAAGCACATTGTAAAGTTATTTTTCAGCTTAACCAGCATGGAAGACTACGAAACGATATCGTAATATTCCGTGGTAGAGGCGACGATGGCGTGGAATAGAATCAGCAGGTAAGCATATTGTAAAGGGATTTTTCAGCTTGACCAGCATGGAAGAACTAGGAAACGATATCGTAACGTTCCGTGGTAGAGGCGACGATGGCGTGCCGTGTGCTCCACTTGTAATAGCTTGACACCGCGACCGCTGCATTCGATTGCATTTAGGATATAAGGCTCAGTGTTCGATAAGGAAGCGGTTAATTTTAATAGCATAGAAACTTCTTTCTTTTGAAATTGTGAACAATAAGAAGTATTCATAATATTCTTACTTCTTTGTAGTACTTAAGTATTTACGATAACAGATAGCTATTATTAAAAACTAAACAGATAGCACTGCCGTATAAATACAATCTCGATCCTCTTGTATTTACGTAGGGCTGTTGCATCATTTTTTATCACATATATCATGGGGAATGCTCTGAAGAATTGTTCGACTTAATACCTGCTGATAAATTTCCACGCTGCTCCTGCCGCCTAAAATTAAAATTTCATCCACACCATTTGGATAGTTGGCAATCAACCACCCTACGTTTTAAAATGAGATTATATAGCGTTGTTTATTATTGAAGATTGTATATTATTGTTTGAATAAATAAAAATAAATAATAATAATAAAATAAATAAAACCCTACTTTTTCCACGTACGACCGAACTGTGGAATCAACTTCTTGCAGAAGTGTTTCCGGACCGATACGACATTAAAACCTTCAAAAAACGAGTCTTATATATCTTCCTGAAAGGCCGGCAATGCTTCTGTTACACCCCTGGTGTTGCAGTTGTCCATGCGCAGCGGTGATCACTTACCATCAGGTGACCCGCTTGTTCGTTTGCCGCCCTATACCATAAAAAAAACAATGCCATCAGTTTAGTTTTTATAACGACAGAAAAGAAAACGCATTAGCGTTAAGTTTACCTACTCGTATAGATTTCATCGTAATACTAGGTTAAAAATATATAAATGAAATAAATATGAATATGAAACAAAAGTAAATATAGTAACTTTCGTGGCGTCTGTAGTGAACTTTTATGTCCAAAAAATATTTTGAATGTTATGTCCTGTTCAACTATTAATCATTTTACGCATTTTAAAAAGTATGTTACATATTTAAATCATATCTTAAGTTGTTTTTTTTTTTTTCAAAGTATTAGCAATCTCAATTTCACCATGGAGGTTACGCCAAGAATTATTATGTACCTATAATACCTACACGTGCAAGGACGGGGCAAACCGCTAGTAATAAATTTAAATTACTACTACTTATCCTGGTGATAAGTAAGTACTTGAAGGTATCCATTTAAATTAGCACCAATAGGAGCACTAAATATTAAATATCTAGTTATACTAAAACGGAACAGTGCCTAAATAAAGTTTTATCTTCCGAGGTGAATTCTTTACGATTATTTCCCGAGGAAATTGTTCATAATAACCAAAGAACCTAAGGGTGTCGGCTAATGACTCAATCGAGGGGGTTGGGGATGGGAACATTTGCATTTTATCGACAATGTAAAGCGCTGAAAATGATTTCAGCGCCTTTCTTTTATGACAAATAGCTGATTTGAAGAATGATATGAGACTTTATGTATTTATATTTTACTTTTTACGTACTTATCTTGGTGCAAAAGTAACAGTAGATCATAAAAGACAGGAAATGCAATGATAAAAAATTAAATTTAAAATTTTAGAACATTTTTCTTTCATTGTACCACTTGTTCCAAAGTAAAAAAAAAATCCGCCATTAGTACACTTTTTTTGTGCAATAAAGTGTAAATAAAATAAAAATAAATAAAATTATATTCTGCTAATCAATAATTAAAGCGATATCTAAAGTTGTATTAAAACATATTCCAATTAATGTAGTATACTTACTTATTTGTGATAAATATGCACAATGATGTACCATAGTGAAATAAAGTAAATTCATCATTGACAAAACTTATATCGACCGTTCCCATCACTAGCTTGTAAAAATCAAAGTTGTTCGTTTTAGGGCGGCAATTCAGCAATCGTAAAGCACCACCATGGAATCGGACAAACCACTAATGAGCTGCTACATTGTATCAATTACATTGTATCGATGCTAATGAGAATATTACACCGCACAGCACTACACATTGAAATTTTACAATTTATGACTTGGGTATTATATTACTTCTGTTTCATATGCGTTTTATGAAGGTATGCAAATTCAGTATGGAATATAAACCTCTATGAAGAACTAAAGCGACAAATGGGAAACAAGGTTGTGCCTTATTAACATGAATTAAGGGGATAACTGAATTTTCCGGGGTCCAGTGCTGCCCCCATTTGAAATAAATCATTTGATAGGAAACGGAGACATCATTTAAAATTTTGTCTTGACCAGGCACTAGATAACTCTTGAAAGTATTTTATGAACTACTGTTTACAGTTCAAAGTGAGAACGTGAAGCTTTTCTACGCACAATTGTGAAAATCACAACTTTTATCGTTTGTGCGTAGAAAAGCTTCACATTCGCACGTTGAGAGTTCGCACACAAATGGGGGCAGCTCTGGATCCCGGAAAATTCAGGTATCCCCTTAAATCATGCTAGTTTTAATAAAGTAACTGGCCAAGTGCGAGTCGGACTCGCACACGAAGGGCTCGGTAAGTTTATCTATAAAAAAACGACATGTTTCTTGAATAGGGGCCTCATTTAAATATTTCTTTTATTTTGTTTTTAGTTTTTTTGTTATAGCAGCAACGAAAATACATCATCTGTTTTAATTTCAACTGCTATCACAGTTTATGATATACAGCCTGGCGACAGGCAGACAGACAGACGGACAGACGGACAAACAGACGGACAACGAAGTCTTAATAATAGGTCCCGTTTTTACCCTTTGGGTACAGAACTCTAAAAATGCCTCTTATGATATGACTACCTAGCCCAAACCCACGGCCTTGCCCGTAAAGTAAAGTGGTAAAGTGGTAAAAATTTTTATAATTCCACGAGTCCGGACATTTTCCCACGGTTCATCCCTTTTGAGCTTCAAAAACTCTAAATAATGATTTTTGGAAAATAGTGATACATAAAACTTTTGTTTTGAATAATGAGCTCATGTAATTTTTCAAAATTAATCACGTTTCATATAAACTTCAAATCCCCTTAGGGGATGAATTTCCAGAAATCCCTTAATGAACACTTACTTTATTTAAGGAGCCTTTTTTTTAATACTCTACTCAGCAGTTTGTTGATCGATCAGTCAATATATATGTAAGCCAGTCAGTTTTTCCTTTAAATATTAATATAATACTGTGCGAAGAATATGCATAGTCCAGAATTCTTGACATCTTCAAATATGTTTTTTTTGTGCAATATTATTGTATGTACGTAATGCACAACATTTCGACATTTTATTTTCACTGTCGCTGACACCCGTCACCAGGCCAATCGGCGGGAGTAGCTCTCAGGGCTCTCCAGCGCGATGTGACGACAATTAAATGTGAAAACCCAATATAAACGACCATATTTTTATAACCCCCGACAAAAAAGGTTCTATTCATCATATCTACATGCAGATTAATATTTTGTTATTGTCAATTACAAATTCTTAGTCAAATTATCATTACAGAAGAGAATATGCGGGTAAAAACTTTTTGACACAATAAAAAACACTTCTTTATTCTAATTCCATCCTAAGCCGGGAGCCATGGCAAATGGAAAATTGGAAAAGAGTACAATATTGACATGAAAGTAACTCATTGTCCATCAGGTACCATTTACGCTTCGTCCACGTACCCTTTAATGGAGTATATAACTTATTAGGGTCTTAATTGCTGCCTGACGAGAAGCCAGGCACGCGGTGCTTCCGTCCGCCGAACTAGATGTTACAGAAGAATAACCTTTAATGGGAGACGGATTTTAGATACTACTTTAACGTATTACTTGGTGTTTTATCATCTTAAATACCTCAGAGCGCCTCAAGACGAAAGTGTTTAATCAATGTGTGTGACCAGTGACTTACAACTCTGAAACGTGGTCCTTTACTATGGGTCTCATAAGATATCTCAAGGTTGCTCAACGAGCTGTGGAGAGGTTTTCTCTTCTAGATTGAATCAGGAATGAGGAGATTCTTGAGAGCACTGACATATCCAAACGATTAGCTAATTGAAATGGCCGATGGGGCAGAAAGGTTCTCGAAGGGTGGCCACGTACCGTCCAGCGCAACGTAGGATCTGCTAAGTGGTCAGACGAACTAAGCAAGGTTGCAGAAAAGCGCTGGATGCAGGCCGCTACCGATCATTCATTTTGGAAATCCTTGGCCTA
Source organism: Acrobasis suavella (assembly GCA_943193695.1). Classification (NCBI taxonomy): domain Eukaryota; kingdom Metazoa; phylum Arthropoda; class Insecta; order Lepidoptera; family Pyralidae; genus Acrobasis; species Acrobasis suavella. The sequence goes on along the minus strand of OW971952.1, from coordinate 7,800,290 downwards.
TGTCCAACAGTGGACTTCCTATGGCTGATGTCATAATGAGTTGTACTTATCTTCCATAATAAGTGCTTCCCTTGTTAAATTCTTTGCTGTGATGCTTCGAAGACTATTCGGTCGCTGGTCTTATAGGATTTAAAGATGGCTTAATCTGGGTGTCAATTCGTGAACGGGTGCGGCCAGGAGGGACTGGTCAGCTCGGCATCATTTTTTTAACGATTAACACTGATAGATATTTTTTGCGAGATCACCATTATAGGAAAAGTCATTTATATAAAGAACTACTACCCGATTACTACTTGTTATTTAGTGAATAACGTTGTGGGCTGCGTTATTAAGAGCAGCCTCTTTTCATACAAACGCTCGTACGTAATTATGGCGTTGTAACTGATATTTCTTGAAAACTTTTCAACTCACAGGTATCTTTTGTACTATTACTAGGTTTCTATTGAAATGAAAAAAAAATTTAGAAAAACAAAGTCAGTATAAGCCTCGAAAAATCTGCTTTTGTGCACAAATTTTAGCTGAACTTCGCCCGTCATAAGGTACTCATAAAATGTTTTTTTATGAGTACCTTATTGTTACTCATTCTTTACCTTTAGGTAAAGAAAATATTTCGATACAAATCTCGCAAATGTAATGAAAAATTTGAATACAAAACATTTATTTCACACACTTGTAAGGCTTACTGATAAACACGTTTCACCTGGAACAAGTTTTATGAAATTTTCGCACCCGATGAAAAGTAAATATTCGTTCAATGGGTAGTTAATAATAATAATAATAATTTCATTCAATAGAATGCAAACTATGTCCTTAGGCGCTATCTCTCTCATTTTGGTTTGCCTCTTTATCTAGCATTGCCCTAGATGAAACAACATGCTTTTCAAACTATGCTCGCGTTGACGACAGAGCGGTCGGGAAGGGCCGCCTTAAGAAGAATTTTTATGTGAAATTGTTTCATTTGTACTTTGTATGATGTAGCTGTTTGTTGTTCCCATATTTAAAAAAAATAAACTCAGTCGGACTCTGATATCGTCATCATCAACCACGCTCATAATAGGTTGGGGAAAAAGTCTTTTCGCATTTTATATGAAAATTCAAAACATTTTTTAATATAGTTTATTTACATTTAACTAAAGTATGTAGGTACCATTTTGTTCGATAACTTTTTGCCATCTTATAGGTAGGGACATGATCCCATTGCTATAGAAATTTTGGGGCTTCTGATCAAAAAACTGCGTCAATTAGTTTTGTTAGTCCTCTCGTGATGTTAACCTGACACTGCCTAAAGAATTCTGAAGAGACCGAAACAGGTGGAAATCTGAAGGTGCCAGGTCAGGACTATACGGCGGATGCATTAACACCCAAACTCTCTTAATTTTTGCTGAGTGATTAAAGATGTGTGAGGTCTAGCGTTATCATGGTGAAAAACCACACCCCTTCTGTTGATTAATTCTGGCCGCTTTCTCTAAACTTCTTGCTTTAATCTTATCAGTTGTTCGCAGTAGAGTTTTGAATCGATGGTTCTGCCTGGTGGTAACAGCTCATAATGAATAATGCCCTTCCAATCCCACCACACACACAGCATCACCTTGTTGCGAGTTAACCCGGGTTTCGCCACAGTCTGTGAAGCTTGACCGGCCTTTAACCATGACCTTTTTCGCACGTTCTTGTCGTACGTGATCCACTTTTCATCCCCAGTTATCAATTTCTTCAAAAGTGGTTCGGTCTCATTACGTCGTAAAATGAGTACACGGTTCATTAGGTTTCTTTCAGAGAGCTCGTGAGGTACCCAAATATCAAGCTTTTTTGTGTACCCATTTTTTTTCAAATGCGCCAAAACTGTTTTGTGGTCAATTCCCAGTTCTTCAGCTACGTCGTAACTACTGATATGCCGATCTTGCTTAACTTTTTCAAAAATAGCATCCATTTTATCCGTAACAGGGCGACCAGAGCGACGTGCATATTTGACATCAAAATTTTCGGATTGAAAATGCTTAAACCAAATTTGTACTACTCTCACAGACACTGCACTAGGTCCATAAACATCGCAAATTTTTTTCGCGGCTTGCGTTGCATTTTACCTTTTTGGTAGTAAAATTTTAAAAAGTATCTAATTTCTTCATTAGATTCACTCATCTTGACGGTAAGAAAAACAAATGAAAATCACGCATTTTCCTAACTTGAATTTGGAATTATCTTCTTTAAAATTTAAACGTTTAATTGATACCAAAACCAGCCAGGTACAAATGGCCAAAGTGGTTTTTTTACAAGTTCATACATACTATATGCGAAAAGACTTTTTCTCCAACCTAATATAATCATTTCTGGATGGCCTCCTCCATTTTACTCTAACATTAGCAATCTTTGGCATTTGCCATCCAAGTTTGGCTAAAATCTATTGGGACTGTGATTATTTGTGACCAAATTATTTTATTAAAGCTATGATTTACAATAGACGAAATGAAGTTCAGAGGAAGGCCTAGGATGAGATGAAGGGACGCGTTGTCCGCTTTCGACTAGGATAAGGAGTGAAACAGCTGAAGTTATTGGAAACAACAAGGGGAGGCTTTTGCCCAACAAAAGGATCTAAATGGCTAATAAAAATAAAGAAATCATTTACAAAATAGCGAAGTTCCTTCTTTTAATTAAATAATTATTATGTATTTCTGCCCAGCGATCAGGCATTTATTTGAGCGTAAACTCTTTTGCTCAATACACCCGTTTATACCCTTAATGGTTCGTGCTCAATTTGTTTTTGTACCACGACCTATTACTAACTCCTTGTGAAGCTATCCCTTTCTATTTTCTCTAATTTGTGATGTGGTCAAGGAATGCAGATAATATCGGGCGACCGGCGGCGCTGGCGAATTTTACACGTTTTTATGCTAAATACCTGGATAGGGTACTATGTATATTATGCATTCAACTAACAAACGCTCGAATCGATTATCTCGAAAAAATAACAATTAATCGAATATTTGAATCCGAAAGATAACTCTTCGTAAGTAGTATGGCCACCTTCCGGCTCCATCATCAGATCGGCTCCATGTCATCATAACATGGCATTGTCACGCGATATACGTATGAGTGCAAAATTTCGAGTTATTCCGGTCTGATCCCCAAAACGGATCCACTCCTAATTATTGTTATTACTTTTGTCCGGTCTGATCCACTACAAAAATGACTAGTCCGGTCTGATCCCCTACCTTTTTTAATGGGTAAGTACAGTCAAGAGAAAAACTGTCGTCGATTAACAAATAATGCGTTTTAATTAGTTATAGTCAATCACAGATATTCATATATATTTGAACCCTTGATTTAGATAACATGAAATAAAATTGTATATAATTAACTAATGAAAAATCAAATGCTTATAAAAAAAATTTTTAGACAATTATTACAGTAATCACTAATCACATATATTATGGTACAATAATGTAAATAATCAAGCTTAATAAGAAAATGTAAATAAGTAACTTAAGGTAGATCCAATAACAAAAAATAAAACTTACTATAAACAATACTCACCCGTATATGGGTTAGAAACTACTACTTAACAATCAAAATATTTTTTTATTTAACTAAACAATCATTGCAAAGTGGACACTTTTAATTTAAAAAAGTCTTAATTGAAAAAAAAATTAAATAGAATGAAATGACAAAAATAAATTTTAATCAAACAATTATCACAGTAATCACATAATATGTGCCATAATATTACTATGGCACTATAATTTGAATGATAAATCGAGAAGCTTATGATCAAATAGAAGATAGGTGTAACAAATACTTGGACGTCATGTCCTTTAAAATGAATTTAAATCAAAAAAGGAACAATGGTCTTTAAAACAAACTTATAATTTTTACTTTAATCTTAATTTCTCCAAACAGTGCCCAATTGAAATTTTTCCAGCCAGAAGTAGCTCAGTAACGTATTGGTACTACTTATCAGCTTCAATGTCTTCTGAGAGCCGTCGTTTTGGCTCAGGTAAATCTATGCTAAATTGAATAATATTTACAATTTGCAATTTGGCGTCTTCTTCTAAGGCTGTTAAAAGTTGATACAAATTAGGGTTCTCTGAAAGACAACTATTAAGTTTTTTATGCCAAGACTCCACGGCATTCGTTGTGCGATGGCGTTGATTGTGAGCACACCAAATGTCAACAAAGTTTTCATCTTCTAACCATTGTGTTACCATATAATCGTTGAATGCTTGTATTTCCTTTGAGTCGGGACTTTCTTCCATTATGTAGCACCAGCCATCTGAGATATATTCTCTTGGCAGTAACGACAATAGAGCAAAATGTCTTCGAAATCGTTTGTCTTTAGTTATTTGTAGCGCTTTTGCTTTTTTCCATACATTATGTGTAAAATGAAAATAACACCCTTTCGACCACAATTTCGACTGAGGGAAATAAATTTAATACTGCATTCATCGCGGCTTTCTCAAAGTCTGTTTTATACTGCAGTGGCACCCATTGTGGGATATGTTCTTTTATCAACTGGAATAATTTAACGTAGATTTCTTCACTTTTTACAATAAGTAACGCATATATTAATGGAACTATTCTTGTGTGCTCTTCGTCACTCCCCAAGTCTCCATGGATAGTGTAAAGTTGAACAAATGGTTTTGGACAGCAATCGAAGGATGCATCGCTTAAATTTGATTTTATGATGTGTACATATTTAAGAATATTTTAATTTGCAAAAATCAATATCATAGTAGTCAACTAAAAGAAAATTCTTAAATTGCAAGGGTATTTCTACGTGTTCGACAATTTTAAATTAAATTTTTGAAACACCAGCTTCTTTGTTCCTGGCGGCATAAATTGCACTTTTTATATTTGTAAGTGATGGAAGTTATTTTATTAAGTCTAATCCTGCATCACTGAATTCTGATTTAAACTTGTTATAGATATTTGGAATCGGAGAAAAAGAAGATGACAGTATCTTTTCGCGGCAATCGTGTAATTATTTTGCTAACAAATTATTAATATCACTGGGCTCACATTGATGATTGATCTCTTTAAAAATGTTATTTTCTTTGACATTAAGAGACCCCGGGCAATTTTTACGCCAGTTGACACATCTCCATAGACTTCATCCATTTTTGTATGTTTTCTTTTTGGAGTATTGGTGACCAGCTCTTAATAAAACTACGCCACCGTTTCTATTTATGAATGTCAGTTGATCAAAATGTGTTGCCGAAGATGTTGACAGTTGGTTGTTTTCTTCAGACATTCTAAAACCACAAAAATGAAGAATAAATATTTCCTCATTATATGGTTAATTTAAAAATATAAATCTTAAGTGTATTTGTCTACTTTAAAATTGTATTAAATAGAAAAAGGTGGTTTAAATGACTTCTTCTTCTTTATTAATATAAAAAACATTATTTCTAATCGTAAAAGTATATATGATAAAATTGGTTTATAAACACTTACCTTATTAGGCTTACACTAGTCACTTCACCAAATCACAAAATTATTTACTAGGAATAACAGACAACACTTTAACTTTACTTGGTCTCTTGGTCAGGTTAGCGCAAAACTACGACGCAATCTGTCCCACTGATGATCTATTTCTCATGTATTCTGTGACATTTAATAATATAACGAACTTAACTTGTCTATGATTGGTCACTTTGAAATTATTAGACAATGCAGTACCACATCCCTTTGTTCACAGGTAATGAAAATACGGAAAATACAAAGGAATAAAACCTGTCCTGTGGACTTGGTCGATATGATAACGATTTTTTATTGTATGTCACGCCCCACTGTTTTCCAGGTGAAAAATGCGACTGTAGATTATAACTTTAAGTTAGCCGACATTTTATATACCAGATCAAAAAATATTTTCCAGTAAATCAACAAACATTTTGTTGCTAACTGTACCAAAAATATGTTTGGGGATCAGACCGGAATACAAAATTTAATTATTAATTCTGATACCCTGGCCGGGGGATCAGACCGGAATAAAAAATAATTAAAATAAAAGTGATCCACTAGGGTATCAGATTTTGGGGATCAGACCGGAATAACTCAAAATTTCAGCTCAATCGGAAACCGGGAAGTGGCTCACTTTAACTTGGAAGATTTGATTACAAACAGACCGACAGACGACAGGAGTAAAACTAAATAAAAGCTTGTAAAAAATAAGAAACAAAATACCATATCCAACCGATTCCACATCATCGCTTTGTATCGCTAAACGAGTATTTCGATTTAGTCTCGAATAATTAAAGCGGGAACATATCGATTTTACAAGTTTCATACCTCAGAATACCTCCCCAGGTGGAGTTTTATTTAAAAACCAATTTACGTTCAGAATTAGCGCCTCCCGGACACCGGAATTAGACGCGGAGTCCCACTTTTTATTTCCATTCGAGAAAATTCCATTGTAACGTTTCCTGGCCAGACGATTTCAATTACCGCGCGGTGGTGGAAAAAGTTTGCTAGTGTGGAGGAGGATATTATAAGGACCGACCTTTTTTACGTGAAAGCAAGTTTCTTTGCGATAGTTCTTAGCTATGTTTGATGGAAATCAGTTCAGCGGTTCAAAAGTTATGGTGAGTGAACGAAAAGTCTTCGCTTTAGTGTTCCGTAGTAAACAAGTAGCCCTTATAGTTTCGCCTGTTGTCTGTCCGTCCGCGGTTTTACTCAGAGACCATAAGTACTAGAAAGCTGTAATTTTATATAGGTATGTATATTAATCATGCCAAAAAAGTTTTAAATAAAATATTGAAAAAAAAATTTTAGGGTAGCTCCCATACAAGTGAAATAAGAGTCGATTTTTTATTAAACAACCGTTTAATAGATAGAGGGAGGGGGAGGGGGCACTGTCACATATATGGACATGTGAAAAAATTCACAGCAGTAGTATATATAACGAAGTTTAAAGAATAAATATCAGAGCTAAGTAGGGTTTGCAAATTAAAAAGCGACCAACTTACAAAATATGCTCTGAAAACGAAAAGTTCATACAAATTCAATAATAATAATAATAATAATAATAATCATTTATTCTCAACAAACAGATTTACAAGATAAATGTAGCCCTGGCTCTCGGACTAGGATAACCTGTATCCCGAGAACCAGTTCTTCCCTATTATAAGTTCTAGATACAAAAATTTTGTTGTCAAGATCAAATTTTGAATTTAATATAGATGATTACAAAATAATAATGACATGAGATTACATAAAATGTGTATAAATTTGATTTGCATGCATAACCATTAATTACTTCGACTCATTTTGCTAAATTAATGTGTTTGAAATATGAATGTATTTTTGTGTTAACTTGGGTGCTTGTATGTGTAAATAGGTGGGTGTGTACTTATTACTTCAGTACAACCAATAGTTTCTCCGTACTGTCATAGTCTAAGCCATCCAACCAATTCTTTAATTCATTTTTAATTTTGTAATTGTTTAGGTTCATAGCATTGCTCTTATTTTTTTTGTTGTAGATTTTGTTAAATATGTTGTAGAGATACGGTGCCTGAAACTGAAATTGATTTTGTGCAAATGCAGATCTGAAAAACGGTACTGGACAGCGAACAACTCTCTTATTAGAGGGAATAAGACGTGGTATGTCCTCTGCATGATGTTTTCGCAAGCTGTTAAATATGTATAGTTTGCGGACAGATAAAACTTTTGTTTCTTCATGTAGACTTTGCGTAGGGTACGAATATGGTCGGCGCATTATGACCTTCAGGACAGCACGTTGTGCCCGTTCGAGTTCGATGATTGTCGTCTTGTTAGCGCTTCCCCATGAACAAATACAATAGCCAAGGACCGACTCACACAGTGCTTTGTATATTCTTAAAGAGAGTGATGTTTGAGCTACGTCCCTGATGTTTTTGAATGCATATATGAATTTTCTTGTTCTGCTAGCCATCATGGTAATATGCCTATCCCATTTTAGTTTATCATCTATAATAACACCGAGATATTTAAGATTACAGACTTTTTGTAAAGTAGCACAGTCTTGGCAACAATGCTGCACTTTTCTGTTGCATGGGTAAGTGTGCATTTTGATTTCAAAGTCAGGATCAGGGGCAGTAGCGTTTGTAATGGAGAAACACATAAAGTTAGTTTTAGATGTGTTTATTGTTAAGAGACTATTCTCTAGCCAACAAGTAACTATTGACAACCCGTTCTCAGCCAATTGTTTTGCCCTCTCCCACGAAATACCATGAAAGAGTATCGCAGTGTCATCGGCAAAGGCTACAATGTCCGCGCCACTGATTTCCAATTTGCACAAATCATTTATATATATAAGGAACAAACTTGGACCAAGCGTACTTCCTTGAGGTATACCATAATCACAAACAGCACTGCCACTGATATGGTTATCTACCCTGACGCATTGCTGCCGTTCAGTGAGATAGTCTTTGAACCATGCTAATGCAAGACCACGGACACCAACATTTTCCAATTTTGCTATCAATATCGGAATCGACACCGTGTCAAACGCTTTTTGGAAGTCAATAAAAACTCCAATGCATTTTTCCCCTTTGTCTAAATATGTAGATATTAATGAAGTTAGACGTAGCACCGCATCTTCTGTAGACTTGCCATTGCGAAATCCATACTGGTTATTTGCTAATATAAGTTGTTTGTCCAGATAGCCCATTAACCTCTTGTTTACGATCTTTTCTATTATTTTTGATAGACTAGTTAAGATTGAAATGGGTCTATAATTTGAAGGTGCAGATTTGTCACCGGACTTAAATATAGGACATACTATAGCCTTTTTAAACAATTTTGGAAAAACTCCTGTTTCAAAACTAAGATTGCACAAATGACATATAGGGTGAACTAAAAAGGGAAGAAACGTCTTGAGAAATGATACCGGTATCCGATCGCATCCCGGAGCACTGCTTGTTTTTAGGCTATTTATAATATCCCTAACTTCTATAGGGTCTGTTGGGAACAAAGCCAATGATTCAACTGGGGACTGTGACTTTTTGGAAGCCTTGGCAAGTGTGATTTCGTCACTTATGAGCTTACATAGAGTTTTGTTTGCTAGTTTGTTTCCCACCTGAGTAAAATATCGATTCACTTCATCTAAAGAATTGGTTGGGTTTTCTTTGATATTCAGTAGATTGGTATTTGTAGTCTTTGCGGAGGTTAGATTGCACACTTCTTTAATTATTCTCCATGTTTCTTTACTATTTTTGATATTTTTGTTAAATTCTGAATCATAATATTGTTTTTTCGCATTTTTTATAATATTATTGCAAATATTTCTATATTGTCTATAAATATTCATAAGTTCTTCATTTGTTTTATTTTGTTTTACTTTTTTGTGTAATTTGTCCCGTTTCCTTATACATTTTACAATACCCGTAGTAATCCATGGTTTTAATGGACGTTTTTTTTTGGTAGTTATAATACTTGTAGTATTTTGATCTATAATATATTGCAATCTATTCACAAAGTACTCTGCTGCCATGTTTACGTCATCAATTTTGTAAAGTTCTGCCCATGTTTCCTTCTTCAAAACCTCATATATAGCATTAAGATCAATTTTGGTTTTGGTCGACACTACTTCGACCTTATCGACATGTGTATCCGAGATATACAAAAGAATTGGGGAGTGATCTGTAAGCTTATCAAATACAACTGTCTGCCAATGTTTATTTGTTTTAATCATGAAGTGGTCAAGACAATTTTTTTCCCTGGTAGGTATATTTATTCCTTGAAATAGTCCATGTAGGGCCAATAAATTAAGATATTCATTTATATTTTTATCTGGCCTATTTGCTATAGTATTAATGTATAAATAGAATATTAGTTTTTAGACGTTTTTCATGGCGTGAACACATGAACACAAAGTGGGCATTTGCGACTACGGAACCCTATACTGTGAGTGGCCCGACACGCACTTGGCCGGTTATTTTTAATTTGTCTGGCAAAATAACTTATTCTTTTTTAAAGATAAAATTGTTAAAAATAGATCTGACTTTCGTTTTACGACCACTCTTCTTATCGCGTTGTTGAATTAAATTTCAAATTTTGTTGTTCCAATACATTGCTACTTTTACGCCTTCCTCCGAGGCAGAGTATAGTCAAGCATGGTACAGCTGGGCACAAAGCGGTCGAAGCGGCGAAGATATCATTGCTTTGATCAGTAGGACATTAAAGAATAATTTAAAAAGTCCTCTTCCATATTCTTTACCCTCTACAAGCAGTAGCCACTATCAACTCGTTGCAAGCTACATGATATCGAGGCGCCTCTAAACGAATAAAATATTTTGAAGCACTCTCTCGAACCTCTTTAATTAACTGTGAAGGATTTCTATTGAAAATCGATACAGATTGCTGCTAATCTCCTTTGATCTGATCTAATAAATTCGTACCTTACCTAAAAAGAACTGGAGTTGATTTGTACTTCAAAATCGGTTGCTCGTATGTAGTCAAGCTATGACATAGCTTGAAAAATAGGCAGCTTAAAAAACCTGACACCAGTGACTCTTGCACGGTGTCAGAATTTTCAAGCTGCCTTAAGGCATCTGATATAACTTGACAACTGCCTTACAATGATGCCAGTCAGGAACAACAACTTTTCAGAGAAAACTGTATATCACTTGTAGTCACTGATCCAAGTTTGGACCAGATCCGCTGTCGCTTATCTTGTGAAAGCGCTAATGCGTACTCCTCAAGCACAGAAACTAGAAAGTAAACATCACTCTCCCCGATTTTTCCCAAGAAAAATAATGTTCACATTTTTTTAAATGTATGTAGGTTCAATTTACCTAAATTTTTTATTAAATTATCTGAAACGAAACCAAATTTTCCTTGTTATTAAGGAAACAGCCAAGAGAAAAACGACAGGAATTAATGTAAACAAAGCCAATTGTAGCCTACTCTTTCGTGTTTAAAACGAAACAGGAGAAACATCTTATGATGCCGAATTTAAAAAAAAAAACAAGGGTTTTGCAGACCTTACGTTATTACGGATTATGACAAAAATAATTGGCTTATTGGGTAGATAATTAAAAAATAATGTATACCAATTTTTTATTATGACGCAGATGCAGCGCATTTAAATTTTACATGACGTCACGATCAAGTAGGATTCTCAGTAAACGGTGACGTAAATCACCCCCCAAACTTCGATGCGCTGTGCTGTATCTTTATGAATTTTTACTGATTTGCTTAACAAACATATATGGGTCCTTAATAGCTAGGTATTTGGATATTTCTCTAATTACCAACTTAAAAAAAAATTGTTGACCCCGTCCAACAACCCTATGAATGTCACGTGATTGACGGGTTTGTTTATTTTGTAAACTTTTCTTCCATGCTGACAGGAAAACAAAAACGACGGGTTGCACTCCGGGAGTGCCGGCAGAAGTGGAAACTTGAATATTAACTTTGTGCATTTTTGATATTTTGGAATGGTTAGGGAATAATTTTGCACGAATTGCTTTAATTATCAGTAGGTATAAAAGTACTATCATTTTTGTGGTAGAATATAATATTTATTTATTGCGCTATCGTACACAAACATGACAATTTATATTACATTAATCAACATTTTATATACACGAATTTTACGAATACACAGCAGTGTGGCCACTACACAGACGGTCGAGCCATCAGCTGTCAGTGCTGTCACTGTCACCATCCATGGATGCGCGTAGCACGTATAACAATAAACATACACGAACATTCGCGCAAGCGCCCTGCGCCGCCTAAACGAAACAGCAGGCGCAGGCATACATTTTCGCCGCGCCGGCTGTCTACTCTCCATCCGTCTTACGAATTTTCGATCACGATCACGTGTCCTAACGCCCTGACGTGAGTTTAACATTTTTTACCCATTACAAAAAAAGTTTTCAACGCCGCTAAAGAAGTTTTCACTTCTAAAACCGATCGAGAGAAAGGGCGAAAATGCTATTAAGTGAATAGGTGATGATGCTGGCAACCCATCACAATTTTTATTCTTTTTAACAAGCTTTTATTTTGTTTCAACTGTCCCGTTTATTGTTGTCTTTCTGTAATCAAATCTTGCAAGATAAAATTGACCCACTTCCCGGTTTCCGATTGAGCTGAAACAATGCACGCATACGTATATCGCGTGTCAATGCAATATTATGATGTCATGGAGCTGATCAAATGGTGGAGCTGGAAGGTGGCCATAGGAACTTTGTAATAAAACGACGCTGCCCCATCGAATTTGGGCTTATTTCATTTATCTTAATACTTAGCTAGCCTCACAATACAAAACTTGTACGAAAAAAATTTTTTTTTCCAAAGGTCTTATCCTCCTGCCCACCAGGCTCTATCTGCTTAGTAAGACTCAAAATGCTCTGTCTAATCCCTTGGGAAAAAGACGTGCTAGTGTATAGTACAAAATATAGTCGTGTCACGTTTTACATATTTATACCTAACGACTTTACAACATGATTTAGAATACGCATACGATAATATCGATGAATAAGAATGGCCATGTGTGTGGCGGGCTTTATTCATATGAAAGTGTCGCATATGCGACACTAGAAAATGAGATTGTAAAGGTGTACAGTTGAGCCGCTTTTGATCCGTTAGCTCATAGAATTAAGTAGGTACAAGTGAATAGTGATAGACCGTAAAAGCTGGATAGCGGACAACTTTACAGTTACACACACTACAATGGGCTTGAAGCAGAGCCCAGAACAAAATGCTCTGTCTTCCTCATAGGGGATAAAGGCAGGATAGTGTGTATACATTTTCCAAGGATTGGTTCTGGTTTCCCCTTTGGGTTGCGGAGGTCTGACGTCAATCGCTCTGTGTAAAAACCAGTAACCTTACCTTACACACACATATTTCCGCTTAGTCTAATGATCCAGCAGAGAATGCCATATGGCATAAGGTCCGCCTCTTCTTCATTTTTTTTAACTGCGTGTGCAATAAAGTTTAAATAAAATTAAAATAAAATACCTCGTCAAATCACCTTGGTTAGGTAAGCGGACCCCGGGCTCTGAACTTTACCGCTGAGGATGCAACCGGGAATACTGAGCGGTGATGATGAGCGTGTATAAGTTGATAAATATCATAAAACATATGCTTCACAACTAAAGCAAGTTTTTTTGCAGGCATATAAAAAACCCCGATTTTCAAGCGTTCACCCACCATCATTTTTAAACCGCTTAACCGATTTCCATCAACATAGTAAAGACCGCCAGGATATGGAGAAAAGATAATTTATTTCTCACCACAAAACCAATAAACAAAGCGTGGTACAATACAATAATGAGGTATTTGCATTTAATGCTTTAATACAATTATACAGGATTATGCTTTTATGGGTAGGCATATATTAAGTTTTGTGGGGAGCCGATATCTGTACGTAATATGATACTTGCTTTCACGTAAAAAAATCGCATTGTAAGCGATACATCCGTTTGAGAGCTAGAGCTACGATGCCACACACAAACAGACAAGACATTGGCGTCAAACTTATAACACCCTTTTTTGACGGGGATTAAAAACGCACCTAGAAAGTAGCTCGTCTGCTCTGTCCAAAGGATGTCGCTTCGCTTCTACATTTTTCTGTAACAAAATAAATTGATTGTCAAGCGCTCCACGCTGAGTGGCGGAAATTTAATTATTATGGACTTATTGATGTTATTTACCTAAAGCCCGAGGAGCTCGATAGCTCAACGTACTCCTGCCTGACGCATTAGTAGCGTTTTCGCAAATTAAGACTTGTAAGCCAAGTTTTTGAGTTTTTAAAACCATCTGAGACAGAAAATAGCTTTTTTTTAAACATGATAAAAAGATTTCTTAGTTACTGTTAACCTTTCTGTTAACGGGTGGCGTATTAACAAATAAAACAGGAGGTTTGTGAACTAGGGTTTACTTTAGTAATAGGCACAACCAAATCGTTAGGTTTTTCATAAGTTTTTATATTACAAGCTATGCAAAAACTTGACGACCTCCGTGGCGTAGTGGTCACCATGCCAGTCCGCCACCCAGAGGTCCCGGGTTCGATCCCTGGTCAGGGCAAATTGGAAAATGGCCTTTTTCAAATTTTCCTGGGTCTTGGATGTTTATCTATATATGTATTTGTTATAAAATATAGTATCCTTGAGTTAGTATCCCATAACACAAGTTTCGAACTTACTTTGTAGCTAGCTCAATCAGTGTAAAAAAATAAAAAATAAAAACAAAAGCATACTCACGTTGAAAGTCAATAACTACTGGCGGACATGTTTTGACCTCATCATTGGATCTTGGAGCGAATGTGACTAGAAGACGCGCGTACACGATGTCGCCTCGAGACACACTGATCATATAGTTATTATTATAATTAGCAAATATGTAATAGTTTTATACAAACAAAAACTAGTAGCTAAGGAACAAAAATATAACAACTGCGTCCAGAATTTTCTTACGAGGTGCCTGCAATGAAGCTCGACGTGAGTAATAAACCGTTTCAGGAACAATGGGATTTTTATACTGCAGTAATACAGCCAATTACAGTCAGCCATGGTAGTGTATAATGGGACATTTCTAGAAATCTCGGAAGAATCACCTCTACATCGTATGATGGAATCTTACAACAGTAACTTTATTTATTTATAAATATCTACTTTATTGATCCACATTCACAATCCGCTATTTTCTAACATGTCAAATCAGATACTTTTTTTAAACGTCAGAACAAACATATTCTATGGAATTTGTATGAAATAAAGGCAGATGACGTCATAGTTTCTTGGAGTCAAATAGCGCTCTTATTACCAGTTTTTCGGCAATAATACATCTAAAATCACGTTAAAATGGATATGTTCAAAGACAAGTGATATTATTTTGCGACGTTTTATTTTCTTATCAATACAAAATAATTTAATTTTGACCCAGGAAAATACCCAATTGGCGGACTTAACGCCAAAAGCGTTCTCTCCCAGTCAACCATAAGGATAAACAAAGACCTAGTTGCGGCGAAAAATAATTACCTAAATAAATCCAACACATACCTTATAAACATACTTACGTATACCTACATTTCTTATATATATATATATATATATGTGTGTGTGTGTGTATGTATATATATATATATATATATATATATACATACATACATACATACAATATATAAACAATGAATGATGATGGTAAAAATTTATATACATTCAAAATATTAGTTGAAATGTGCTTGATGTGAACTGGTACAGCATTCCAGAGCAGTGAAGCTTGTAGGATAATGGAGTTTGCCATAAAATTTGTGTGATGTAAAGAAACGTGTTAAAAAAATTCATGCGGCGGTAATTTACGGTTAACATAGCCATTTCAAAACTTGCTTTATTATCTAAAGTTAGAATTTATTGCGGCAACTTTAGGTATCCAACCATTCCATTGCATATTTTATACAGTTAAATTTGTTTAAACCAAACCTTTCAGTGTACGGTTTTCAGTTTACAATTCGTCTATGTCGGACTCGAACCATTGTATTTATACACAATTTGGATATCGGTTTCCGACACACAAAACCTGTAGACGAAAAGCTAACTGAACGGTCTGGGCTGGGGTCACCACACGTTCCAAAGTTATGGTACTATGTGTGACTTTTATTTGATATTTTAGATATAATATTTCTATCCATTTCGCTAAAGTAATTCTAAACAATTTAAATGGCACCAATTGTTAAATACTTGATGTAACGTATATCTAACGAACTATCTACTCTTTGCTGTGAACTATATAATGTAACTTTTTATTAAGCTGTCAGTTTAAGTCAGTATCTTGAGCTTAACAGGCAGTCTAGTGCAAACTGTCTGTAAATTCTTAGATTTAAGCAAAAGTGATTATTACCTGTTGTGTATGCCATAATAAACAATAAACATCGCTTCTTTCACTTGTACATTTTGCTTTTGTAATACATACACAACATAAATTTATTTTTGATGTATTTTAACAGTCGTAAGACGCGACTAAACAACCTTTCCTTCCGTCAGGTACCGTGGGAGTCGACTAGGGAGAGAAAAGGCAGTGGTGTACTTTGTGCAATTATTTTTTACCCGACTTTCAAAAAGGAGAATATTGCTAATTTGTCTCGTTTATGTATGTTCGCCGATTATTCGAAAACGCCTGGAGTGCTATTTTTCATTTAAGGACTCACCGAAGCACAAAACGTGTAGTTTTTCAACTCACCACTCGCGTAAAAAACGATTCGGGCGTATTTTTGAAACCGTCGTGTCAGCGAAAAACAATATTGTTTTACGCAGAAATCATCGAAAATATGTCTATGGTTTTCTTAGAATTTCACCACTTATAAAAAAGCAGCACGAAACGGAACGGATTCTCTATGAAAGGTTTCTTTGACATAGGTATCTGCGCCACAAATGTCAAAATTACGAGTGGTCGAGACCACTCGTTGTAAATCCTTCGCAAACGATCATTTCAAAAAATATGCGCCCGTTTGGAAACGCTCGCGTAAACCATTCGTAATGTGATATATGATTTTAAAAATGCGTCCCCTGGACGGATTTGATATTTCTTTTTAGTTTGATAAGTCTTACTTGTTAGGTAGTTCCATATAAATTTTATTAAAATCGGTTGTGTAGTTTGGGGTACTGTCCAGCGTGGTGATATTTTTATTAGCCTTTAATTACACCACACACTCGTAGATTCATGGTCACCCGACACCCGGTAAGCTATTTGAGTAACGAGCGATACCCGGATAAGTGAAAACAAAGCCGCCGTTGTTATCCGGGCGCAAACAACCATATGCCACAGACTCGACGTTATCAAAACGATTTCTAAAAACGTTTTTTTATTTTATTTAGAACGAACAGTGGGTGGATCTGATCTGCTCTAAGAGCTCTGAAAGGTCACACGTACTTCAATAAGCCATAAATCAATCTTTGAATAATTCGAGAGGCATCTGATTATTTTCAAAAACTCTTTTGTTATAAAAGACCAAACTTAGAGCCTTTGCATATGTATCTGGGTCTGTAATGGGAGGTCTACTTATACTGCACTCTAACTGGACATTCAATGTTTTCGAAAATACAGGACATGTACATCAAATAAAAGGTTACAAATTTGATCTAACAGAAAAACATAAAATTCTGGCCTGATGGAGTTAAATTATTAACATTTAAAATTACGACATACTTGAAACATAGAAAATTATATAAGATTTTCTTAAGAAATTAAAAATGCCTAAGATTAAAACTTATATACCATTTCAAGATTTATTAGATATTTTTATTAGTATAATGGGCTGAATATAATACGCGCCTTGAAAAAAGTATATTGTAAATACTCATTTTACATTTAAACACATCTATATAAAACCGTGGCTTAAATCGTATGCCCAAACATCAAAAACATGAAAGCCCACGCACAATTAAAATTTTCAACCACATAATAATGAAAGAGAGTCATGCGACTATTTCGCACCCCATTGGTCGGTTTCCCCCAGTAATTAAAAGCGTATGACAGCGTATGATGTTGTATCGAAATCATAGCGAGAGCCGTCTGCACTTTACTTATTGCTGTGCTACAGGATGTTCTCAAAAACGCCATATAACAATTACTTTCAATAAATTTTGGAGTACTGCACTTTACGGTTATGAGACATTGACTGGACAATGCACCAAACGGATTGGAAACGACTGGAAGCCTTTGAAATGTGATGTTGGAGGCGCATGGAAAGGATAAGCTGGACAGAGAGAAAAACCAAGGACGAAGTGCTGGGACTCGTCAATGAGAACAGAAAGTTAGTGCATACAATATAGATAAGACAAGGAAATATGTTTGGCCAGCTTACGCGGCATGGCAACTTCATAAAAAACATCATGGAAGGAAAAGCGGGAGCCAAGACAGGATAAGAAAGACCGACGAGGTCGTTCATGGATGAAGTAAAAGAAAAGGCAAAAGTCCTGTCGTACAGGGAGGTCAAGCATTTAGCCGAAAATAGGGAGACATAGAAAATACTCACCGACAAGAACCCAGTTCTTAAATTTATTGTTGATGAACCAGCTTATGTTGTGTGACTTCTAGCCTAGAATAGGACCACTCCATCTCTTTTGCAAATGTCGTAAGAGGCAACTAAAGGAGTACAACTGCATTCCTAAGGAGGGTTAACATCAGGCGTAGGCTGCTTGTAAAACTTGCATTCCGAAAGAATGCCTGCCTGACTGACGTCAACCCAAGTCAAGCAGACGGTCTGTCGTAAAACTATAGCCAAACGATCTTCTTCATTTCGCAAGATCTTCGGCATCCTGGGGTGACAATGACATGCATATTTTATTTAGAGAAGTAAAAGCGGGAATTCGCTCCCTGGGCTCCGAAGCAACACAGCTGAGGATGAAGGAGAACTATTTACTAGCTTTTTTTAATCAATTCGATGGTATCCTTGGGTGACCACTGACATGCATATCACATTTAAAGAAGAAAAAGCCAGATAGCGCAACTTCGACTAGAAGATCATGGAACTTGTACATGTTTTTTCTCCCTGACCTGACCAGACCAGCATAGAAATATCGTATGGAATGACGAATATTTCTTTAAAAACGTAAATAACAGACGCTGTAGCATCCTGTAGATGGAAAGTGTAGGAACGTCTATCATAGGGACCCGCCTTGCGGCTTTGTTGCGCTTTTAAAAAACGCATCGCTGCAACAATGGCAGAATGCAGGTACGTCTGCTCCCATTATGCTTTCATGGCGAACTGGTGTAAACAGAAATATTGTTTTTTTTTCCTGTTAGACATTCATTTTTTATGAGCTGAATACAGACTGTACTGCTGCACGTCTAAGTTGCACGTAGTTTGCACTGAACTTATATAATATATATACGCATTCTTTAGTCCCCGACAATAAAGAGGGGTATTATAAATTTAACTCTAATGTATGTCTGTCTATCTGTGGCAACGTAGATGTACGAATGGACCGATTTCGAGGCAGTTTTTTTTATGAAAGCAAGATTCTTTGCGGTGGTCTTAGATATGTTTGATGAAAATCGATGAAGCCGTTTAAAATTTATTGGGGGTTAAGGGTTAAAGGTCGGGGTTTTTTCATAGTCCTGGCAAATAACAGATGATGCTACAAAATTCAAAGATTCAAATGTTTATTCAGTAATTAGACTTTTACAGGCACTTTTATACGTCAATAAGTATAATTTACGTTACGTGTAAAGTATATTAATATATTATTTATTTTTGAAGAAAAGTTACCGATACCAGCGCTTCGTAACGACCACTGCTGAGAAGAAACGCCGAAAGAAACTCATTTTCACAGTATTGGTCGCCTACTCGCCAGAAGGGCTTTGTCATATTATTATTATTGTCTTTTAATTAATAAATACTTATATAATACAATTTTGACACATTATAACATGTAAAGCTTGCGAACAAGTAAACAAACATAAATTGTGTGGCACTACGGATATCAATTCCTCTTAACATAGGTAAAAATATGTAGTTTCGCCATTCATCACGTGTTGTCGGATTTTTTTTTAATTTGCCTCGCAAATAAACTTTTGTTTATCAGGTACATATTTGAAGGAATCTATGAGACTGAGCTACTTTCTCTAACTTCATAGTCTCCTGGTATAAATCATCATCACATTTTCGACTATTCCCTTTTTCGATTTTTAAGATGCAGATGCACGGACACTTTTTTTACCTACACTGTCCCACTGCTGGGCAAAGGTCTTCCCCATATTCTTCTTCTGTGATGGCCGTAGCACGCCAGGCAGCCTTAGGAAAAGTTGGAGTGATGTTTGATGTTTGAGAACTCTTGAGAATCACATCAGATGTTTTAAGAAGAATATGACTATAGTTATCTTATCCATACTTTTTATAAAGTACGTTATATTTTACGGTATTGTAGGTTATATTTTATCGAGAGCAAATCGTCTTTTTTGTTTCGTCAACAGTAACATTTAAGGAAGAAAAAGAAATAGTATGTTTTTTATTGCATTTGGGTAGATGACATAGAATGAATTTGCGATTAAAATTAAGTTTTCTTTTTTAATCGTTAATATGGACCATTAAGGGGCTACCTGAATTTTTCTGGGGTCCAGTGCTGCCCCCATTTGAAATAAATCATTTGAAAGGAAACGGAGATATCATTAAAAATTTGGCCTTGATCAGACCCTAAATAACCCTTTAAACTATTTTATGAACTACTGTTTACAGTTTGAAGTGAGAACGTGAAGCTTTTCTACGTACATACGCCAAAAGTGGCCGTTTTTCGCAATTGTGCGTAGAAAAACATGTCATATATTAAATGAAAGGAATCGTTATGAGGATCTCAAATATTTTTTTGTTATTATTGTAAAGTAAATAGTTTCGAATTCACGAAAGAAGACGAAAATTGACCATTTTCGCTCCCTGATCTCCAAAACTATACGAAGCCTAAAATTTTGGAAAAAAATACAAAATATAGTTCAATGCTTGTAGTAAATTACAGGAAAAATAATACAAGAATTTAATCAAAAAGGGTGACGACAGGGTAAGGAAAGTATAATTGTAATTAGTCCGTCTTTTAAATTGTTCGAAAACAATGGACCCGTATTTTTCAGTTTGCCAAAAAAGTAAAAATTCACAAAAATACGAAGTATCAAAGTTCCGGAGTCGGGGCTTGCAATATCACCTCTACGTAAAAATCGTACGTAGTCGTGACGGCATGCGAAATTTCAATGCGCTGTATCTTTGTCATTTTATGTTTCTCAGAGAAAAGAAAAAATACGTTTACAACATTTTTTAATAATCTAATCGAAGGGCGAAATATATTTTTCCATTCTTCATGCCTATTGAAAATTACGTTGTAACTCACGGACACGGACGGAAAATAGTTTACTAAAACACCACTGGATAGTGCTATTATTAGTTACTATGAAGATTTTAAATGTGATAATTTATATTAATTAAAAAAACTTTGGCATTCTTCGGAACTCTCTACACGCGAGTTCAACTCGCACTTGGCCGGCTTTTTTACAAAATATTTTAAACAAGCAAAGCCATGTTATGTTTATTTAACTAGAATTAAAATTATTCGCTAATTATTTTCACACTTGGACTAAGGATATCACAAAATTATAGTCAGTTTGACTTTATTACAGTTCCATTAAAATCAACAAATTAAAATATTCTTTGTCGTGCAAATACCCTTTGTTAAAAGTCAAATTTTCTAAGACACTAAATCTGCCAAACAATAAACATTTTAAACTTATTTTAGTGAAAATTTATGCTTTTACAATTGGCTTGTAAAGATATCATTATATTTTTATTTCTTTTGGTAAAATGTAAAAAATGTAAGTTGTAGTTTTTACTTAAACGAATATATACCTAGTAAATATGTCCTATAGAAATTGTACGAGGGGCATGGCCACTAATATGTTTTAACTTTAAAGTAAGTATTTACGATATATAATACTCCATACAAACATATATCTACAGTAATCTAAAAACATTTAGCATTGGCTTTTCTTCTTAAGATAGGTCATTCCAAAACGCTAGTAGTTACCTAGTTAGTGGCTCTTTTCTTTTTAATTATAGTAAAAAAAGTACTTAGTTTTATGGTCAAAATAACATTCATATAATAGATGCACATCAATGTAAACTTACTAACGTGAAAAGTGCCTGTAAAAGCCTAAACTAGGCCTTTGCAAGGACTTTGGACACACATGTTCTTACTTGTACAAAGGTAGGTACTAACATTGATGGTTAACGATTAGTTTGATTTCCCTAAATACAAATATATTTAATAAGATTAATTCTATAGATAAAAACTTAAGGGATACAAGATTTTTTCGGAGTCCAGTGCGAAAAGTGGCCGTGTTTTTCACAAAAATGATATGATAAGAAAAGCTTCACGTTTCCACTTTAAACTGTAATCATAATACACTTCATAAAATAGTTTTAAAAGTTATCTAGAGCCGTATGAGATAAAATTTAAAATGATATCTCCGTTTCTACCAAATAATTTATTTCAAAGGGTGGCAGCACTAGCCCCCGGAAAATTCAAGTATCGTTAAATAGTTGATTGTTTTTCAGTTTAACGGCCCCAGGCTCTGTCTACTCCGCTAGGAATAAAGACTCTAAAATAGCTAGCCCATCAAATGACGGAACAGTACAAAGGTCCGGTGGAAGGGATGGAAGGGTCTACAAAAACAAGACGCCGGGAAATGAAAATATGAAAATGGACGTGTATTGAGTGACACGAAACAAGAATCAGCACTCAGGATAACATAACAAGCATATCAATGGGATAATTCGATAACTGTGAACTTTTACAAATATATTTTAGGCCGAGGATGCAAAATGGTTGCTTGATAACTTTTTATTAAGAGGGTATGTATTCATTTGACGACCTCTGTAGTGTAATGGTCAACACTCTAGTCCGCCAATCCGTAGGTTCTGGGTTCGAACCCCAGCCAGGGCAAGTTTCAAAATGGCCTTTTTCAAATTGTCCTGGATCTTGGGTGTTTATCTAATATATATATGTGTTTATCATAAAATATAGTATCGTTGGGTTAGTATCCCATAATACAAGCTTAATCTATGGGGTTAGCTCAATCTGTGTAATTTGTCCCTATATATTTATTTATTTGTACCAAGGCTAACAAATAAGTTAGTAGACCTAACCATATTGCGGAAAAAATCAAAACTAAATTTTAAACTTTAAAAAACAACTGGTGGCGCCATCATTTCAGCCTATTAGTACTAACTTAGTAATTGACCTATAATGTATATCTGAGAGCTTCTTTTATCATTGTCCTACAACTAAGGCTTGGAATACTGGCATTTATGGGAACCGGTACCATTGAATTGTCCTTAGTGCGAGCCAGACATAGGAAGTACCTGTACTATGTGTACCGGTACAAATCACGTCAGAGTGTGAAAGCAGATACCAGCAGGTACAAGTATGAGCATATAGCAGCAGGTACCGAAATGAAAAGAACCTCTAAATACCCGTACAGAATCTCTACTTTTGGTACCGGTTCCAAACCTTGCTACAACTAATTTTATTGTATTGGTGAAATAAAAGTTTTTATTTATTTATTTAATCTTTATTGTTCATCAAATACAAATTGTACAGAACAATAGGCGAACTTAACGCTAAAAGCGTTGTCTACCAGTCAACCTTTGGGTAACACAGATAGTCTAAATGTGAGTTGCAAGATAAAAGTATAAAAATCGATAAATACAATAATATAATATTTCCTATATGCATACATAATAATATATTATACATTATATATACGATACTAATTATATACGATGTATAAATATATACCTATTATTATACATCGGCCAAGAAGTGCTTAAACACTCGTGTTTTAAAACTAGTGCGACTAGGAGCGATGAGAAGGAATAGAAGTAGAGTTTTCATTTATTCAATTACAAAAACATGGCCAAATCTTTTTAAAAATGCGTTATAGATTTTTTTTAAAGAAAATTCTTCAAAAAGGGAAAGAAGAAATTTAAATATTGTTCCCATTTTCATATATTCAAATATATTTAAAATTGGAATCCTCTACAACACGGATCAAGGCAGTCGGTTCCAAAATTAAATTTGGCGTTGGCGGCCATCGCAAATTTTTCGCGCGCAAACTTGTTCCCAACTTCTCAGGCTATTTAGAATTCAAACAATGGATGTGGAAAACAAAATGGCGCTCTTTCCGGTGGAATAAATTTTAAACAAATCCCAACTCGGCCTGTCAACGCAAGTGGGGGCAAAACAAAAGATTTAGGTGTAAACTTTTATTAAGAGTTTAGAATTAGTTGTGTACTGGAAGAAATTAACTGCGATGGTTTGAAGAATACATAAATATATAAATAAAACTACGTAGATAGACAGTGTTTTTTTGGCTCATTGGATAGATTACTATAAAGTTTGTTACACGTATTTTTGATATTTAAATGAAGAGGATACAGCGCATTTAAATTTGGCGTGACGTCACGATCAACTACGATTTTTAACCAAAGATGACGTAAATCACCCCCACTCCAAAACTTCGAAGCGTATCTTTTTTATTTTTTACTACTTTGCTAACAAATACTTATAAGTCCTTTATTTTTAAATAATCTAGTTGACGGACTAAATAAAACCATATATTTTTACCCGGTCCACATCCCTATTTCATTTCAACAACAAAACAATAAGTTACTTGTTGAAATATTTGTATAGTATTGACAGTCCGTGTTTGAAAAGTTTTTATGTGCTTTTGTTAACCAATGATTATTTTTAAATCTTATTTTTGCGATGTACCTATTTCATTTCATGATGATAATGATTTTTCATAAATCTCCTGGGATTTATGAAAAATCATTTTCATCATCTATATTATATATAGAGCTATGCAAACTATTTTTGGTGGTGCATGAATTCTCTTTCCTTTGTTTAAGGGATACATACATATTTGAAGCTTTAAAGCTTTTCTATGCACATTAGCCAAAACTGGCCGTGTGTAGATATGCATCACTTTCTCTTTTTAACTATTAGCAGTAATTCATGAAATAGATTGAAGGGTTCTTTAGGAGCTTGGTCAAGACAAATATTTTAAATGATATTTCCGTTTTCTTTCAAATGGACGCCAAAAAATTCATGTATCCCCTTAAGCATTTCTTGCTAGTTGAAAAAAGAAAAAAGTATTTTTTTAATAAAAAGAACGTTGTTTTTACAAACAAAAGGCTTTCTCGACCCCACGACAGTATTCGTGACCAATATTAATAGATAATTTGGTAATTCGGTGACATTACGTCCACCAAGAAAATTACTAACTTCCGCCGAAGACATCGTCAAAGTAATTTTAGTATTTTCATTGTAAACATAATTTACCTTGATAAATAACTGGACTGTCAAGTAGAGTTTTAGGGATTTATACTGTGTTTTTTTTTTTTGGAAAATTGTTTCTATAACAAATAACACTAAAAATAATGCTTTTTCTGAATGTACCAAAGTTGCCTATTATTTTTCAAAACTGAAAACCTACTTCACCCCCAAACTACACAACCGATTTGAAAAAAGGATTTGTACTGGACCATCTGACAAGTATACTCTTTCATGCACAAAAAAAGAAATTTCCAAATCAGTAAAGGCGTCTTCGAATAATCGGCGAACATTCGTAAAAAAAATTGGTAACGTCCTCCTTCCTGGAAGTGGTTAAAAAGAAGTACATAGCCATTGAAATTTGAAACATTGGAATTAGAAAAGTGGTAGCGTAATGGAAAAATCTCTCTATCGCTTTTTCCCACCAGATTTGAAAGACCTATATACTAAACGAGGTACTAATTTTTGAGCCGATGTAAAAAATCTTGATTGTGTTGAATATGCAGTAAAAAGTCTTACACCGTATTATCTTACCAACCAAGACCTCTAACATCTTGATTTGTAAATACAGGGTGACTTTTTACCCACCAGCCAAACCTTTGCAGCAAGTCCTGTCCATGATACTGAACTACTATCCAGAAAAATAACTAATGAAAAATTAAAAAAGAATATTCGACTTCCCATACAAATCAGCGCTCAGTCAAGATGACGAAAAATTTCTGGGCTTGGGGGTCACTCCATAAAATAATACGTTAGTCGTACGATAGTGACGTTCTTTTTCTATGTCAAACCAAATTAGACTTAATCATTATACGTTAGTGCTCAATGTTGCTTGACACTGAAACGCGGTTACGCAGTAACGTCCGTCTTGCGTACAGCTTTTGGAGTAACCCCCCAGTTTGTTTAGAGCCCCAGGACACAAAATACTTCGACTGTCCCGTTACAAGTAAAGACGTGATACTGTATGTATACTAACTTTACAAGTTTGTTTAAAAACTTTGTACAAAAGATTGAAGAAATTTTATTTCGTACCTAATTCCTGGTACGAAATGGAAAAACAAAAAGAAACCGCTGCAATTTACAAACGGAGCTGCAATTGTTGCAACGTAATGTTACTTATAGGTGTTATTTCGTGCTTATTTCTGACAGTTTAGTTGAAAATGCTATTCATTTTATTCTTAAAACCGACGAGATATTTTGGTTTGTTGTTGCTTATGTAAAAAGTAGCATGTGTACTGCCGATCTTTTGACAGGCTGTTTAGT
This sequence comes from Acrobasis suavella, assembly GCA_943193695.1. NCBI lineage: Eukaryota > Metazoa > Arthropoda > Insecta > Lepidoptera > Pyralidae > Acrobasis > Acrobasis suavella. Next base: position 7,774,239 of record OW971952.1, on the reverse strand, counting down.
CTTGATATCTATGCTTCATTTTCATAACCAAGATTGCGAAATAATGACATCTTAATGTAAAAGTCAGAAAAAAATGCGACCGTTTAATTATAGTGAAAAACTGTTTTTTTATGATTTAGTGATGCAAGTAAAGACAGACAGTTGAATTGCGTAGTTTAATTTCACAAATCTCTTCAGAGTCAACTAACAATGAAAGTTGAATTTTAACACTAATAGGAAGATTTCTGCCCTCTTTATTTTCATAAGTCCCTTACTTTTAGAATTATTTACACTCCACTACTTAATTAACTGAAATCAGATTATTTACCTAAAAAATCTGATTTCAAAATAATAAAAATATAATCTTGAATGAACAGTACTAAATTCTTAAAAAATAGGACAGGTATATATCGCTGAATTTCTTTTATCAATGTGAGGCCCTAGTAGTACCTTTGAAATGCAAGCCAAGTTCAATCTGTAATTTCAGAAGAATAGAGATCAATTCGACGGCGTTTATTTCGATATTCTTTTTAATTTTGTTTTAATTACAATGCTGTATTGCAAACTATGTAATTCTTTGAAAACATAAATTATGTCTGAAAGGTATTAAAGTCATTTAGCTTTGAAACGCTTTAAAACAATCAGTGAGACTATTTTATAAATACACTAGTTTACTTAGTCTAACAGAACCTGCAACTGGACTAAATGTTCAAATAATTTAGTCTAAAATCATCGGTACTAAAAGTTTACATTATTTACTCACTGAAAGATAAACACAGATCAGATTCCAGTGATTTCTGGAATTGCATCGCTCAGAGCAATATCTTTGATCATTGGTCTGCGCGATAAGGGATGGCTCACGTACACTAAATGTGGCAATGAAAAGGACATAGTGACGTCATCAATCGAGTTAAATGGCAGAGGGACGTGTGTAGACAGTCGATAGAGCGCGTAAAGTTGGAGCGTGATTGGTAGCGGCGAGAGAGTTGAGAGAATAAAAACTTTCAGCCAGCCTTAGACTGACTACTTAAATCTGAGGATTTCAAAACAGGCAATAACTCTTCATCTGTTGCAAATAATAAAACAATAGATAAACAATTAACCTGGGAGGAATTCCTCCCAGTGACAGTTAAGGGGATAAGTACGAAATAAGGATTTGAATGAAACCTATCTGATGAGAAAAAAAATATAACAATTGCTTAATAGTGGTTCATCGGATTTGACAAGTTTAGTGGGTATGATAGCCCTAAAGGTATTTTAATTATAATGAATTTCAATAATGAAATTACCTTCTCTTTTGATCTTAACGACTTTGTGTGCTCCCGCCACCAGTAACTGTGGCTTCCGTAAATTAACAACTGAATCCATTTACTATGGTTCAGATGATGTTCTTTAGTAGTTATAGTATGCATTTAAATATACTATCACGTCTTTATCCCTAATTGTTTATTGTGATAAAAACGATATGAACCAATTACATTTATCACACATTACAATTATTAGATATACATACATGCAATTTAGACTATTATTATTATCTAAGAAAAATCCATATAAAATAAATATATGTCAAAAAAACCATTACTTATGTCAAATAAAAAACATGTCCGTCCGTAGTTAATGTCACTTATTCATCGTCATTACTATCACCACTATTGGTGTTATACCACTGGTCACACAAACTTTCACAATAAATCAAAACAGCCTTTACAACGGTTGACCAGTTGTCAAAACTAAAATCAAAACAGACAGAGTCCAAGGCCGCAAGATTTAAAGGTCTCTTTTAGCGTGATAGCGAAGGTGGAAAAAGGATTCAAAATAGAGCATATAGCAAGATGGGTTGCTAGCCGCAGCGCCTATTAACATCATTCGCATTTTCGCCCATTCCCTCGATCGGCTTCTACTATCTGCAAGGAAAGAGAAGCAGTGGAACATTATAAGTTTTTCTTTACTTACAGACCAGCCTGGAAGATGTAGTTATAGTATAACGCTATCAATCAGACCGCACCTTCACCCCAATACTCCGTAGTTACATCAAGAGATCTTACTTTTGGGCTGACCGCAGACGAGACGGCTCCAAATGAATATAGTAATGAAAACCATTTCATAGGCTTAGTCCAGATTTACCGAACCTTTTTATGAAAACAAAGCCGACTTTTGGACCATAAAATACGCGAACATTATTAAATCCGTATTGGATTAACGTTCATTTAGTAAATTGCATTATAACTTTTCATATCTGGTCTTTATTGTAAAATTTTTGTGTATTGATGCTTTTGCAAACATGTTTTTATCAACCCCCGATGCAAAAAGAGAGGTGTTACAAGTTTGACGTGTCTATGTGTTTTTCTGTGGCTTTGTAGCTCGATCGATCCAGTAGCAGTTTTAGGGTAGGGTGTTTTTTTTTTTTTTTTTAATTTTATTTCATTACATCTTTTGCCTTTTTTCAAATGGGTTTGAATTGGAGTTAGGCAGGGGGTACCGTAGAAATCTCGCTCAGGGCGCTGGTAGTGCTAAAACCAACACTAAGTCAATCGCCTTGTCTGTCGAATAGTTCTATGTTTGATGGAAATCGATTCAGCGTTCAAAAGTAAGCGGGCGTGAAGAGTTCTGTGGGGTGAACGCTCTAAAGTCGGGGTCTTTTATTTACGTGGCATAATAAACTTGTTTGTAATAATAAGATATAAGCAGGGCAGCTTGTGGCGAGCTGTTGGTGATTAACGACACCACGGATCCGAGTGCTCTAGCGAGCCGGTCAGAGCAGTCGTCCCCGACGGCGACGTGTCTTCGTCGGTCGGAGTGGAGACCCAAGGGCTCGCAGGGCTCTCAGCTCTGCATTGCCTTAATTGGCCGTGCAGAGAGGAGTCGTTAGAGCTGTTGCTCCAAGGGTGAAAGTGTTAAAGGGCATAACGCCACGAGTAACTTCGGAGAAAGCGCAGCACACCTCTCTACACCCCTGAGTCGTCTGCACCGGTGTTGCTCCTTTGCCAGCAATTATTGTCGGCCCGTTTGAGGGGCCCATCTAGTGGGCGGCCACTTCGTGCCTACAATAGTCAGTAATCATGATTATGGCAGGTGACGTTGCTATTGCAATATCCCAACATCAGTCCATCCCACTCTCATTTCATAACCCATAGACCTTTCCCTTTTTCTTGCAATAGATCTTTCCCCTGCCGAAACCTATTCAACGGTACACCTTTGATAGGTATATTCAGGAATAGGTTTTTCCGGAAGCGCCAAATTACATCAACTTTTCCAAAGGGCCTCTACGTGTTGGATGTGTATCCCCACGCAAGCATCTCAAAGGACTGGGATGAAAAGACCCGTGAATCTAAAGGAGATATAAGAATACAACTAAATTAAATTAATTTATAAATTGATTTTGAAAATTCTTCTAAACAGACAAAGAGCTATAGCAATAGTACCATTTACGACATTCCTGTGTGCTAAAGACGGGTGTGTAGTGTGTCACTTAGTGCCTATAATGATTAGTTCATGATGAAGCATCCACTTAAACGTAATATCTATTCTATCATTCTATCCCCCCTAAGTGTTTCTTTGTCCTCTGAAATATCTTATTGTAATCGGTGAAAAAGAAGGGATTCCATCGAGCTCCTTTATTTGGTATCTCAGCGGCCAATTTCGTTGGGATCCAGCGTTTTGACCAGCGCAATTATTGGCTGAATGGCCAGCCGATGTTAGTGAAAAGCGACGCGCAAAGTGTTGAAATACTGGCCAGTAAGAATTGCGGAAAAGGGACGTTTCAACAATTGAGGAAAAAGTGTATTGAGTGAGTTTCAAATATTTTATCCATATAATTCTATGTATAGAATAGTAGCGACAGTATCTATCTATCGACGACGATTAGCAATCGTCGTCGACCGACGCCTATATGTGTCATGCGTCCGACGCGGCGTCGGCGACAATAGGCGACCGTCGTGACAGTTCCTGACAAGAGTGATAGACTGACATATGTCGAGTTGTCGTGGGCACACTGTTGCTTGTCTGTTAGAGCCCTTACTTGGACTTGTCCGCATTTCAGTGTTAAGTAAATTTGAGCAATAATGATAAAGTTAAATTTGGTTTGACAATGAAATAGGGCAATTCTATCGGACGATTGTCGTGTTTCATGGAGTTAAGTTCCAGTACCTACTCTAACCATCAAGTAGTTCATACGCCAATGCATTCTCAATCATATAAATCCTACCGGCTGCGCCATGTATTTGTTCTATTTGAGTTAAAACATGGCCAAGACTTTTTATTTAGTATTCTTTTACATATCATTGAGTACAATCGATCGAGACTCCGTAGGAAAAGTAGTGTGGTTGGAGACCGTGAAAATGGAATCCTGTACCGGGAGGTCTGTAGATTATATAGCGAAACTTTGAAGACCTTGCAGTCGGAACCGATAAGGGAGTCGGGAATCATGAAGAGGAGTCGGTACGGATACTGATAAGATTTAAAGAAACCGAAACACTCCGCGGAGTCAAATTTCCCATGTCTAACACCAGGCCCAGCAGGTCGGTTAGACGTGAAATACTATGCCATTGGCATAATGTCAAATTACGTTCTGATATTACAGTTCTTTTTTTATATAATAATTATACGGCTCTTTTATTTATTCACTTTTTTATTCCTAACCCTAACCATACAATCAAAGGTTTGTGTAGGTCCTTTGATTGCTTCAAAGGGAGCTTCTGGCGACAAATCTACAATATGTAACAAAAACCCTGTCCGATCCTTGTAGGAGCAACTCAGACCCTCAATATGAACAACTTTTCCTATGGGACCAATGCTTGAAACTCGAAAACAAAATTCATATTTCCATACAAAAGTGTTCGACCGGCCCGGCAATTTGTATGAAAATGTTGACTATTACTTCGAGTTTCAAGCTTTAGTCTCATAAGAGAAGTTGTTCATATTGACGGTCTGAGTTGCTCCTATAATCGCTTAACTGTCTGTCAATAAAGAACAATAGTAAAACAATGGCGCGCGACCGTATTACGGTCGTAGACTGTTGAAGGGGAATCGGACAGAGTTTTTGATACATATTGTATACGAGCCCACTGGTTTTCATAGTTGATTGAGTGGCGAACGGCCCCTAAAGACCACAGTCCGCAAATAAATATCACTAGAGTCGTAATATGAGTGTCTACTTTAAAGATTTTACATATTGTCCTTGAACATGAGCATTTATAACACTAAACTACACCAATTTCATATAAATAAAGTCCACTCGAATCAATTTGCAAAACAATCTCTAACTGAACCCCTTGACTTCCCGCCAAAAACTCCATATTACAGTTCTGTATATGAGGTAAGTAAACCGCCACATAAGATGTTGTTTGCCGAATAAAGATTTTCTTTCTTTACTTCTTTCATTTAAACTTTTAAGGGCCGTAACAGACGCGGCGCAAGTTGCGCCGCGTAACAGCTAGTGATGGGCGATGCATAAATACTCAATCAACCCATTTGAGTATTTACTCAGTAGATTGAGTAAATACCCGATAAATATCCTTTTTTATCCATTTGGTGAGTAGATTGATTAATATGAGTTGCGACTCATACTTATATTCATATTCATTATTTCATGTTTTCCTGACAATTTTGAAACTTAAATCTAGTATACACTTTCAATTCTTGTCGGAAAGTGTGTGCGTACACCATAATATGCTTAAAATGTAGGTAAACGTTATATGCGACGCTAAATTATATGAAATACCATACTAATCATACACTGAAAGAAGACTTCTTTGACTAATTATCATTTTTTGGTGGGAGGTGTGCATAGACGTAATTTTACGTAAAAATAAGTAAACAGACAACAAATGCGATGCCAATACTTGAGCACGCTCTATTTACTCTATTTATTAAATCTAGTGAGTAAATACTCAAATGGGTAGATTGAGTACTATCCACTGCCCATCACTAGCTGTTACGCGACGCAACTTGCGCCCCGTCTGTTGCGGCACTAAATTGTTATTTCAATAGTACTTACTATTGAAATAACGATTGAAAACCCCAGACAGTATTTACGAGCCATATAAATCGTAGGTAAACATAAAATGGTGGCATTAAAGTAAATGCATATAGATTGAGATGTTAATTTCCGTAGTCGAATCAAATCTAGCTCGATTCAGGCTGGAATATATTTAATTCTGCGCTGTCTGGAATTCTAGATCATATCGTATGTCTGTATGTAGGGTTTAAAAATACTTTCGATACAATGTGGCCGTGGCACCCTTCGTCTTATAAACATAATTATTTCTCTTCCTTGTCATTAGATGGCGCTATATCTATTTATTAAAAAATCAAAATCTTTTAATACTATTATTAAATAAAGTAGTACTCTAATTAATTTTATATGACTTATATGAAATACAATAAATATTTATAAAATGCAAAATTTTTTTTAAAATTCAACACTTTCTTTGCTGCTTTTTTGCTAGTCGTGTGTGCTGCCATCTTTGTGTGCCTACCCGCAACTTCAGTTTGCCTACTTTCGGGCCCTCCAATAGTTTCTATGGCGTTGGGTTTCTGTGATCTCAGTAATTATATTTATTACCTTTGCCATTGGTGAAGTGAGGGCCGTGGGGGCCATCAACGCATAAAAACATAAATTATAACACTGTCCCCCGAAAATTTACTGAAATCATGACCAGAGGGCTTGCTTTAATCTGGCTCAAAAGATAAATATTGCCATACAACGTGGCAATGCTGCCAGCCTTCTGGACATGTTACTACTTTTCATTTATAGTTGTTAAGTTATTAGTCTAGTTTCAATTAAATTAATTTTTTTTTAATTTATTCGTTTAATAATCGTTTAAAATCCATGTATCAACCAATCTGTACAATAATTGACTTTTGATACATATTTGATGGTGCTACTCAGCCCAGTCGTATATAAAACAACCTATTTCCTTCTTCTTCATCTTAGTGCATCCAGTTGCATCCTCAGTTGAGCTGTTTTGAGGATGCACTTTCCCGCTTTTTCTTCTCCAAATATAATTAATGATTAAACGAACTTACCTGTACGTGAAGTTCGATCATAATTATGTGAAGGATTCGTCCGAAGAGATTAGCATACATCGTAGTACCGTGTTCGACTCGCCACTTCTTGAAAGCACAAACAAAAATTTATAAAAAAGTAAGGAGGTAGTTTGTTAACAACTACTCAGTTCAAGAAAACGATCGTCATTACGTTTAGAGCTATATATACGCTATTTTTACATAAATTAGGGTGGGAAGGGATGCTAATCTCTTCGGACGAATCCTTCACATGATTATGATCGAACTTCACGTACAGGTAAGTTCGTTTAATCATTAATTATGTTCGGACTCGTCCTTGAGATTAGCATACATCGTAGATATTGAGAGGAAAAATCATTAGGGTACATATTTAAGTAAAAATAAAACATTTCATTAGGTAATATACTTTATGAAATGATTTAAATAGATACATAATATTTTAAACACAAAAAAAGGATTTTAAGTGTTATTTTTGTTTCATAAAATTACTAATCAGCATTTCTTGTTAATGTGTTAGATATAATTGATGTACCAAAATCCTCATTGTTATCTAAGATAACCCTATTATAATATTTACCAAACACTTGGGAACTGCCGCTCCATCCAGCGGTTTTCCTTATTAATTCTAAACTGACACCGAGTTTTAGTGCCATAGACGTGGCGGCGTGCCTCGTACTATGAGCCGTGTAATACAGAGACATCAACACCACTTTTCTCTAAAACAAACTTAATCCAACGACTTAGAGTTTGTGGCCCCACAGAATTATGAGGCTTTCTAAAACTTATAAATAAATTATCACAATCACTCCGAATAATTTTAGTTTTTTCTAAATAATCAATTAATGTTGTACAAGGACAAGTTGCTAAATTATTTTCGTAAAAAGGTAACGTTAAAATCGGCTGTAGGGACCCAATACGAGAAGTTTTAATGAGGTCCGGGAATTTTATTACTAATTTATTATTGATGTTCTCTATATTCTTAATATTAATCTTAGAAATTGTTTGCACTCTGTGTGCAGTAACCAATGCCAGAAGGGCGGCTAGTTTTTTGGAAAGGTTTTCTAATGACAAAGTTGAGTTGGGATACAATCCCGCCAAAAAATTTAATACTGTGGATGTATCCCATGTTACGTTATATTTGGGAAGCGGTGGTCGCAAACGAAAAACGCCCTTGAAAAACCGTTTGATACGATCATCTTCCCCAACTTGGTTATTAGAGATCAGCGAGAGCGCGGACCTGCAACTATTTAATGTACTGTATTGGGCCCCTAATTAAAACAGGTGTGTAAGAAAACTAATTACATTAGGGACTGTTGTCTCAAATAAATCAATATCATGATGGTGACAGAATTTAAACCATTTTTTAAGACAAGAATCATATTGGTCAATTGAATTTTTAGACAATGACGCAATCATTATGTCTAAAGAAGTAGTAGGTACACCTCTTCTTACGAGCACCGCCCGGACAAGATTCCCACATCCAGGGTAGTGTGTTGGTGGATTGAGCGACCGCTGGAATGAGATATTATTAAATCGTGGTTGCTCGATAAGATAAGTTTATCACTAATAAATAAGTAATTGGTTAAACAATGGGAACCAGGGTTGTGTTGGCCATAGAGGAACAACCAAAATTCCTGTGGCATTATCATTGATTATTTTTCTTATGACTTTTAATATCACAGAAAAAGGAGGGAACGCATAAAAAAAAGATTTTGACCACGATATCGTGAATGCATTAACCGCAAATGCATCTGGGTCTTTTTGCCATGATACATATTTATCACATTTATTATTAATACGACTTGCAAACAAGTCTAAATCTGGTTCACCAAATTTGGAAATAATTCGATGGAAAGCTCTGTCTGATAGTTCCCACTCGATGTCCGGGTGGACGCGGCGTGATGCTGCGTCTGCTATGCAGTTCTCGACTGAGGGTATGTACGAAGCAAAAACATGAATTTTTCTAGTCTCGCACCACTGCCATAAATCTTTGGTTATCCGTGTGAGGTGTGGGAATTGTACACCACCCATCTTATTTATATGTGAGATGGCGGTGGTGTTATCAACCCTTAGAAGAATCTGACAATTATACATATCTTTCGCAAATAATTTTAATCCCAAAAAGGCTGCTAATATTTCTAAAAGGTTGATGTGGTTTTTGCGTTCCTCCATACTCCACATACCACCGGCAGATTCGCTACCACATGCGGCCCCCAACCCCGACGTTGAAGCATCAGAAAAAATCTCCAAATCATACATGTCATTTTTGATTTTATTACCCGAATTTTTCGCGACAGCCTTTGACCACCAGTTTAAGTCATCTGATATGGTCGACGGCAGTACTATATGCTTTTCGTAATTATCATCGGGCAAAAGATTTAAATATTTTATTCTTTCTAGTTCCTTGGTGTAAAGACGACCATATTCTACCGCTGGGCAAGCAGAGTTTAACAAGCCTACTAAGTGCGCGAAATCTCTTAACTTACAATGTTTTAATGATTTATATTTATTGACTTCTGACATAATTTTTAAAATTTTGTCTTTTGGTAAACTGACTTGGAGATTTTTCGAATCCAATATATAACCCAGAAATTTACATTCAGTTTTTGGAGTAAAAATGCTTTTTTCCCTGTTAATTATGAAACCTAGCGACTTTAATAACTTTGAAGTTATATTAACATTTTCAGTGCATGTATTAAAATCACAACCGACTAAAAAATAGTCATCCAAGTAGATTGTAGATAGATATCCACAAGATCGAAGTAGAGCTGCAACAGGTTTCATAATTTTTGTAAACAAATACGGCGCTATGCACAAACCAAACGGCAATACATTAAATTCATAAATTTCGTGATTAAATTCAAAGCGCAAATATTTCCTAGAATTTGGATGTATTTTGATTAAAAAATAGACATTTTTTAAATCTATTGTACACATGTAACAATTTTTTGAAATAATTTTTACAGCTGTTCTTAAATCTTCGAGTTTAAAGTGTGAGGTTTCCATAAATCCATTTAATTTCTTTAAATTTAATACGAATCTGGTTTTACCGTTAGGTTTGGGCACTAGGAAATAACTTGAAAGAAATTGTCCATTGCAGGGTTTACACTTTAATACTGCTCCAATGTCGACCAAGTCATGTATGGCATGTATCATTTTTACCTGCTCTGCAGCTGACAAGGTGATTGGTCTTGGAGGGCAGTCTTGTACAACCGACTGTACAAAAGTCAGTTTATAGCCTTTGATCCATGACAGAAGAATAGGATCATTAGTAATCTTAGCCCAATGTGAATAAAATAGTGCCAATCTGCCGCCATATTTATTTACCTCGTTCAACGATGACTCCGTCCTCGATCCAGCTGCGATGACTTCTTTGATGACCTCTCGTGCCGACTCCGGTGAGTAGCAGGCTCCTTCCTCCTCTGAATCCCCATTTGCCTGCGACCCGGGGGAGGAGCCTTCCAGTTTAAATGCTGGGACGACGATGGGTATGATCTATTTGTTTGAAAATTTGCCCCAGATTTTCGAGCAGGTGTCTGAGATGCGGCCTTCTGTTTTAATTTCGCTCCTGATTTCGAAATAGCTTTTGCAGCCTTTAACCCATCTGCCAAATCACTACCAAACAAAAATTTGTCAATCTTAGTGCCTTGCATTTGGTCTTTTAAATCCTTTTTTAGATTACTCATCAAAAGATAACGTCTTGTAGCGCTGTGTTTAAATTGAATATCACACAACATACGAGCGGAGTCCATCATCAGTTGAAGTTGGTTGGGATCCTTCCCACTTAATAACAAAGGAGCCATTGCTTCGGTGAGGCAGGATATTGCAATACCTAATTGCTTCTGTTTACCTTCCATACTTTGGTCGCGTTTGAGCGCTATTTCAGAAACGGCCGCTTTAACTTCTAGGTTAAGTACGGGTGCACCGATTAGAGTACAGTTTGACGGTAAGGCGTATTTATTAAAAGTTTCTTTACGAACCTCCGTTGTTAACCCAGAAGTAGCAATATGTTCTAAGCGGATTGCTAAGGCAGATTGCACTTCTTTACTCTTTACTTTTGGTATGGTCGGATCATCCCCCAAAATTTCTAAGACCTCGTCGTCTAACTCTGGTATCTGAGTTAGCTCAACATTTTGTTCAACCGGTTTTAAAGTATCTGGTACTGTAGCTCCCTCGAGCGTAGTTGGGGGCAACGATGATGAGAATGGGCCAGCTTCGATTTTGTCTAAATCGTACACAGTTTCTTGATTTTCTGGAATATTCTAAATATCAATGTTGACTTTTCGAATACTGACGCTACGGGTAGGTACGTAACGTATGGGTACGAAAGAAAAAATAAAATAAAAATATTATAACACACTGTCGTATGCTACTTTTTGTAAGGTGGGTTAAATTGTTTGCAGCTAAAGCAACAGCCCCTGCGTCTGTTGTACGCTACTTTATTTCAAGTAGGATAAAAATTTGTACCTAATAGCAACAGCCCCTACGTCTGTCGCACGCTACTTTTAAGTAGGATAACTAAACAGATAGCAACAGCCCTTACGTCTGTCGCACACTACTTTTTTCTAAGTAGGATAACTGCACGTAAAGCAACAGCTCCTATCTGTATGCATGCCACTTTAATAAGGTACGATTGTAAACTGCACGTATAGCAACAGCCCCTACGTCTGTTGTACGCCACTTTTTTCAAAGTAGGTTAATCAATTTGTGATCGCAGTAACAGCTCTTATGTCTGTTAAAAGTAGGTACTTGAATTGCAGATAATATATCAACCAGTCAACCACACTGAAGTACATTGCAGTCACTAAATATAAAAAAGACAAAGTACACACTAACCTTCATGTCCTGGAGACGTATCCACGTAACTCCGTGGAGAATCCGAAACACTAGGCGTGCGTCGTTTACGTCGCGCACGCTTTAATTTTCGCTCGATTCTTCTCAACTTCTTCGCAAGAACATCGTAATCCTCCGATTCAGAGTCACTAATCCGTCTTTTCCTAGGCATTTTTATAACTACACTTTTTACTTTAATGATTGAGAGAAATAAAAATCTACCAACAAAGTATTCACTAAAGCGTCCGAAGTGGCGTAGCACTAAAACACGAATGACGATTGATTGATAGATTGGCTTGAACTGAGTAGTTGTTAACAAACTACCTCCTTACTTTTTTATAAATTTTTGTTAGTGCTTTCAAGAAGTGGCGAGTCGAATACGATGTATGCTAATCTCAAGGACGAGTCCGAACATAATACACAATCAATGGTCACTCAATGATGCTGAAGACCTTGCGAAATCGAGAAATATTGCCGTGACTGTTTAAATATATATAGTTATAGATTTACGATGGGATGCCTGTCTGACTTCAACCCTCTTTGAAATGTTTGTAGTTAGTCTTTTAGTCGCTTCTTACTACATCCACAGGTAGATATGGAGGGGTCCTATCCTAGGCCGGCCACATGGCCCACACAGCCATATAAACAAGTTATCTTATAGATCCAAAAAAAAAAAAATAAGTATTCTTGTAATTGCTCCAAAATGGTGATGTATGAGTAAGTACCTATGCTGGTATTTAAAACATTATTTTCTGAAAATCTCAGTATACATTCAAACTTTGTACTATACTTGATTCTAAAATGCTAATTTTATCAGAAAATGATGAAGCCAACCCTCAATATTATGTCTTCCTAACGCTCCAAAGTAAACTTCAGCTATTTAGCTTAAACGTGACCTCACAAAAGAAATACCTGAGTCTAGGCAGAGTCTAAACTAATCTCAAACTGTGAGGTGGCAGGCAATTAGGTCGAACTTATAATGAGTCGGTCTCTAGGTATGTTCATTCATTAGTTGACAGAATACGCCAGACGAGCATTCAGTGTATTGACACTTATACCTTTGAGAGGTGAAGCGGCAGGGATATTCAGAAACTGGACACAAAATTTGGGCACTCTCGTGTCCGATTTGACGGACACACAATTGGACACACGTGTATCCGATAAGGTATATTTGAACTTTTTTTTACATCGTCAACTCGACACAATGTAAATAAAATACATTTGCTCGATTGCAAAATAATTACTTTTTGAGGTGACTTTTTTGCTTGAATGAAGTAGATAACTTCAATTCGTTTAAAAAAATGAGATTTATTTTTAATGGCTAAGCTCTTGTCTTTGAAGCTATCTGCTATTTTTGATTACACGGATAAATTTTCTTTCGAATGCCTACAGAAGCCGAGAAGAGCTTGTTCATTTATACATTTTTGATTCTTTAATATTGTCATAACCGCGAAAGATGGAAGCAGGGAGTGGAGGCTTTTGCCCAACGATGGGACCTATCATAGCTAACAAAAAAATATTATCATAATGGAGTAACACATTTAGTGCGTCCGGTTGGTGATGGTGAAACGTACGTAGCGTGGGCGAGGTGATTTGGTATTATTAGTGTTCTGTCGGAGGTCGTACAGCCAATCAAAGAAACTCGAATATCGAGATGCAAGATGTGTCAGCCCTATCTTGTATGCTCCTTGTGAACTGTTGCGTAACTTCACTCCTAGATATCAGTAGTTCAAAAAGTGGCGTGGAGGTCGTGACGTGTAATTATCATTTCTTATTTCACAAATAAATTTAACATTTGTCCAGATTTATGTCTAATTACTGAATAACCCTTTCAAAACCGTTCAGTGATGTTGACCGACTTGTGTAGTATAATTTAAATTACCTTAGTATCTTTATACTATTCTCTTATTGATAGCTTACAAGTACGTGTGTTTAATATTAAATACACACAGCTATTTTCTTTTTGAGCAATTTAAATTCGGCTTAATGGTATAAATTATTTGAATTCAAAGAGGTTGGTCAGAACGCTTAGGGTTAGGACTGATTTGTCAGCACGGAACAGGACTTTTGCTGAAAGAGCGACGAAACGCTTCAGCAAGGACGGTGCTGAATTCCGTCGCTCTTTCTCGCTCTAGCTTATGACGGTTCTGAGCGACAGAAAAGGATAAAAGCATGTAAAAATGCATTAATGAGGCCCAACCCTTATATTTAAGGCTCATTTTAACTCATGAAACCTATATGAGTAAATAGCAGCAAGCTAACCTTGCATCGTTAATCGTTGAAGTAAGGAGGCCTTTCCCCAACACCAAGTTCTAGTGAACTCTAAAAGGTAAACATCATCTTTAGGCGCTGGACACATAGAAAAGACATAAGAAGTGGACGGGGCGCAGACATCGCAAAGTAGAACACACTGAAAAGACGGGCCGGCTGCCTTTTCAAATTCAAAGTTCAAATGTTTATTCAGTAATTAGACCATTACAGGCACTTTTACACGTCGATAAGTATAATTTACATTACGTGTAGTTTATATTGAAATTTGATTTATTTTAAAGATAAGCTACCGATACCAGCGCTTCGTAACGACCACTGCTGAGAAGAAACCGCTTGCCTTTGCAACGCTTCTAAACATTTTGTATGAAAAAGACGCGGAGGGCACATATGTCTGCGCCCGTCCAAGTCTTACGTCTTTTCTGTGTGTCCAGCGCTCAAGCCTGATATCAGAGCTGTGCGGAAGACCCGTACAGTTTGGCCGTAATACAGAAGACCCGTACGGGAAAGGGCCCGCAGTACTGTAAATCGAGAGTTCGGTACGATTGAGTGGGTGGCGTTGTAGGGCTCTACCCTGAGCGTGTTCCGAAGAGATTGATCCGAGACGCTGTAAAAAAATAAAATATATAATATAATATAAATATATACGAACAAATCACACAGATTGAGCTAGCCCCAAAGTAAGTTCGAGACTTGTCTTATGGGATATTAACTCAACGATACTATATTTTTATAACAAATACATATATAGATAAACATCCAAGACTCAGGACAATTTGAAAAAGGCCATTTTCCAACTTGCTTTGACCGGGGATCGAACCCGGAACCTCCGGGTGGCGGACTAGCATGGCGACCACTACGCCACGGAGGTCGTCAAAAAAACTAAAGAATTGTAAAGCAACAGAATTTATATAAGTATTACACACAGAATGGAAACTCATAGGGTCCCTCGTAATATGCGTCCCCGCTCCCCGTCCCCGCACCTCTCCCCCGTTTTGGCCGTGTCGAGTGCGTTGGGGCGCGAACTAAACATCCGTGCACACATTGACGTGTGCACGGATTTATAGTTTCGTTTGTAGTAGTAGTAAGCATAAATGATACTTCGCTTCTATGAAGTACCATACCTGTGGTAAAACGATATTCTAGCGCCTCACGCACGCACTTGTGTGTGTCACAGCTCCGAGGATTTATTCCGATCCAATACCACGAACGAATACCACTGGTATTACTTTGAATTTTTAATTATTTTCTATTGGGAACGGATACCATTGTTTAAACCAATATCAAAACATATTCAAAGGTACAGTCAGTAAAAATGCTTTGAACGTAATGACAACATTTTTATTTGAAAAAAAAACATCTGTTAGATCAATATAAACAAATTTAGTTAGCTCACGTCTAGTTCAATTATATAATAATATTTTATAACAATTTTAATTTGTGCAAAAATATCTGTTGACGACAGACAGCGTGCCGCCTGAAATTTGTAAGAGGACCGACCAATCAGGACGCCTACATTTCAGCCAATGAGAGGCACACCCCTCCTCACGCACACTCGGGCGATCCCCGAGCGCGCGCCCTGATTGGTCGGGACACTCACGCGTATCGGCGCTACCTGCGAGTAGCGCCCATTGTATATATATAGCCCTAGCTTGTACAAAGTTTGTAGTCAGTCGCAGTTAGTCAGTCGCAGTTAGTCAGTCGCAGTTAGTCAGTCGCAGTTAGTCAGACAGTGTACAAGCAGCAGCAACAGTGAATATACCATCAGAGCGAAAATCTCTCCGGCGTTTCATTTGGAACCAGCATCTAGTGTCTACAGTCCACTAAACATCCTTACAAGGACCTGCGTTGGCCCATCGTCAACAATATCAATAAAAGGCAAATTAATTTATAATCTAACAATTGTAAAATATTACATAAAATCAACTTTTTTATAATAAAATCAGTCGTTCATCATAGACTACATAATAATAGATGATTCATTTAAACGACTTTTACCTATACCTTGGAAATTAAGTAAATTCGGAATGTTTTAACATTATAAATCAATGACATAAAAATAACAGAAAGCAAATTTTATTCGATGACTGAGCTGACTGTATCAAATAAAGGTTTTGGTATTCGTTCGGACATAACATTAAATAATTGAAAGACTTGTATTTGTTTGGAATAGAAAATAATTAAAAATTCAAAGTAATACCAGTGGTGTTCGTTCGTGGTATTGCATTGGAATAAATCACTCCGACAACCCGTACGGACCCCGCATAGCTGTGAACCCAGCCGAAAAAAACCAAACAAATATAAGGGAGCCTGAATATTCTTGATTCTTGAACATGTCCAAAGCGTGTTAAATGAATATTGCAATTTAACACCGCAGAATACCGGGAGTTAGCGCGGTGGACGGCTTAAAACTAATTATTTTTATTTAATTTATTTATTGTGCACGTGAATCGAACCTGCTCCCACGCGGCCGTCGCCGAACCCGTTCCGGGCAATAAGGGCAAAAATTGCAGAGTTATGCGTAGGTACAGTCGAGGAGATAATGTTTTTACAACATACAAAAACGTAAAACAAAAATATTGACCCGTAAACAGCGAAATAATATAATTCTATGGAAGTACATTCAAGCGCAAAAATTACCCCAACACGAAATATACCTACTTGTGTTGGGTACAATAGACGTTCACGTTGGTGGTACTGAAAAATTACATCTGTTTTCTGCCAATACCTTTATAATTAGTTCGCTGTCCAAAAAAATACATTATTGTAAATATACATGAGTATTACTAGTATTCATCAACCCTGAAATTGTGATCAAAATCAAATTATTCTTACAAAATATAATGAGTACTTTTACCAGCTTTCGGATTGATAACCGGATAAGTACTTTCTCTTATTACAAAAAAAAAAATACTCAATATAAGATCCGAATTCGTCAAATGTCTTATCGAGGTTTGCAAGACGGAAAACAAAGTGGCAATATTATTTGCTTTAGTTACTTTAAGCTACGAACATGCGAGATGTAATAAGAAATCTTCAAAACTGTCTATCTATCCATATCTATGTGTATATTATAATGTCACACACTATCTCGCGCCTCGGAGACTTTTACAGATAGGGAGTTACGTTTGACTGCTGACTTCGTCTGCGTACCTATATATTTATACACAAAGGTTATGATTATTATTGTAAGGGTTCATTATAATCCATTCATAAGTTGTTGTATGAATGAGTAACTGATATCCATACATCTATAGATCCTTATAAACTTTCACATTTGCAATATTAAAAGTATACCGCATCACAATAAAAAAATCGAACTGTAAATATACAAACTAATCTGACAACATTTTTAATTTATCATGTCATAAACAAGGGTGTGTAAGAAAACTGAATTTCACACGGGCGAAATATTATATAAGGAGTTACAGAACACTAAAAAGATTTTTAAGATTTTTGTTTGTATGTCAGTATCTGTATGCACATTGTACACCCGAATGTCTGAAACTGCTGAAAGGATTTTCACGCGGACGAAGTCGCGGGCACAGCTAGTTATATTATAAGAGCTATGGAGTATGAATTTTCTTCGTGTCGTACCACGAAGCAAAACGGCTGGCGGGCAAAGAGACAAACGGACAAAAATTCATACTAAACATAAACAATACTCCTCAAAACTAGGGAGTTAAAATAAAGTATTTCTAAATTCAAAACACTTACCACTGACGACCTCCGTGGCGTAGTGGTCACCATGCTAGACCGCCAGAAGTCCTGGGTTCGATCCCCGGTCAGGACAAGTGTTGGAAAATGGCCTTTTTCAAATTGTCCTGGGTCTTGGATGTTTATCTATAAATTTATTTGTTATAAAATATAGTATCGTTGAGTTAGTATCCCATAACACAAGTCTCGAATTTACTTTGGGGCTTGCTCAATCAGTGTTATTTGTCCGTATTTATTTATTCATTATTTAAAACACTTGAACTACTCCAATCCTTCTTCAATGTTATTTTGATTAGTAAATTCCTATTTTAGGCGTCGGTAACTTGTTTATGATACAAATTATCCAATTATATCACGCCTCCGCTTCTAGTCTGGCTGGTGGGTGTTATCGCCAGATAAGTAATTTGAAACAAATAGCTGACTAGCCTAGATGGCGTAACAACCAGGTATCACTATTAGTTACGAAGAATAAGGCCAATATAGCGATCTAATACGTAAATTTGTAACATATAAATCTGCAGATAAACTTAGTAAACCTATACTATAAGTTAAGTTAAGAGTGTGTGTCTTCTGTGGAATCAACTTCCTGCAGTAGTGTTCCCGGAACGATACGAAGATATAGACTCGTATTTTGAAGGTTGAAACCTTCAAAATACGAGTCTATATCTTCCTGAAAGGCCGGTAACGCTTCTGTTACACCCCTGGTGTTGCAGTTGTCCATGGGCAGCGGTGATCACTTACCATCAGGTGACCCGCTTGTTCGTTTACCGCCCTATGACATAAAAAAGGAGCCCATTAGATCCCATTATTGGGCAAAGGCCTCCCTCTCGGCTCTCCATTTATCTCTGTTTTGTTCTTTCGCGTGCCAGTCCTCTAGGCGTCTAGATCATATACTATACTAAAGATAATATAATTACTGACGTAACAGGATGCCCAACGCCATAGAAACTATTGGAGTAAGTAGTCAAAACGAATGGCAAAATTAGTACCAGCTGTTCTCATAGAGATGGTAGAACACACGACTAGCAAAAAAGTGACAAAGAAAGTATTGAATATGCTTTAAAATATTTATTGAATTTCGTATAAGTCATATTTCATTATAAAGATTACTTTTTTATTTAAATAATAGTAATCAAAGATTTTAATGTTTTCATTAATACATATAGCGCCATCTAGTGAGGAGGGAAGAGAAAAAATTATGTTTATAAGGCGATGGTAAAGCATCAATTTACATAAGCTTGTAGTGCCTACGCTAAGGAGATAAAAGTGAATGACATGAAACTTAAATGATGTTCAAGAGGATATCCGCGTAAGAAACACCCACATTTGCTTTAGCTTACTTGTTCGAAACGAATAAGATGAAGTTTGAAGATCGTTCCAATAGTGACCAAGTTGGAAAGCCTTCTTCAGTTGGTATGGTTTCGCCATAAGGAAGGATGCCGAACACCTGGCAAAGAGGATGGTCCCTTTGGAAGAAGACGGCTGAGGTATAGGAAGACCGAAAATTATGTAACAAGAATGTGTAAGGACAAAAAGGAACGGAGAGCACAAATATTATGAATGACAAAAAGAAGTGAAAGCTGTTGGAAGAAGTTGACACATCGAGCCGACACATCGAGCCGAGATGATTATGATTATGAATTAATAAAATTAAACTAAAATTAAAATCCTATTCCTTATACCTAATGTGTTAACTGTTGACAGCATATTTAAAGCAAATAATACTTTATGATTATTTCTACATCAGATTATTCAAATAAAAATCTGAAACACAGTTTATGTTAATTTTAATACCTGCTTAGCAAAAGTCCTAGATCTTTATCGCTCATTTGAATGCCATAAGTAGTCTTAATAAAATGCTATAAAAGTTA
Organism: Acrobasis suavella; assembly: GCA_943193695.1. Classification (NCBI taxonomy): domain Eukaryota; kingdom Metazoa; phylum Arthropoda; class Insecta; order Lepidoptera; family Pyralidae; genus Acrobasis; species Acrobasis suavella. The sequence goes on along the minus strand of OW971952.1, from coordinate 7,754,542 downwards.
AATGTGGATATAAATTGCGAATGTTATGCAGAAGTCTGGTGGCTAGACGGCTCGCATAATGTGTAGGATTATGGCAAGCAATGACGGGCGCGCCCTGGCTAAGATAGGTGCGGTGACAGGTAAGTGGTATATATTTGAAACTTTGTTATGTTTTGTATCAGAATCGTCAGAAAGGGTTAAATTTTATCTATTGGGGCCATGCTCCATCGGAACTGTGCGATCTTTTTTCCGTACAAAATTTCGTTATTGACACATCTTAAGAGATGCAGAGAAGATAGGTATAGTAATCTGTCTAATATGTGATGACCTCCGTGGCGTAGTGGTTGCCATGCTAGTCCGCCACCCAGAGATCCCGGGTTCGATCCCCGGTCAAGGCAAGTTGGAAAATGGCCTATTCAAATTGTCCTGGGTCTTGGGTATTTGTTATAAAATATAGTATCGTTGAGATAGTATCCCATAACACAAGTCTCGAACTTACTTTGGGGCTAGCTCAAACAGGATTATTTGTCCCTGTATATTTATTTATAACGAAATCTTATTGATTGTTTAAAAACCGCTTAACATCTTAGACGTAGTTTAACTGTGACCTTATGTACAATTTTGCAGTATTGAACAAAAACTAAATTTTTCTACAAATTTGGCTCATGAATGCAAAGAATGTTTACAAACAGCCTGGCAATAAAGTTTCCTGTTGTACCAAACTTTCTTGCATTTGGTTTACTCTTTAATTTTAAAATTTTGTGTATCTAGACGATATCGGTGGCACAGAATTAATATACAAAGCGGAATCTCCTAAGGTCACGCGCAATATGCGTCCCGTGGCCCGTCCTTGCACCTCTCCCCCGTTCGCGCCGTGTGGATGGAGGGTAATATTGTAAGCAATAGTATAAAATATCGATAGTCTATCGATACTACCGTGGCCTTGAAAAATAGTCACAACATCGACAGGACTATCAATTTGTCAATAGTTTGCAATACTATTGATTAAAGGTAAAACTATCGATAGTATCGATACTATTGAATTTAGATACTATCCATATCGATATTGTGACTGTTTTTCGAGGTCGACTATCCATACTACTATCAAACTATCGATAGTTATACAACGTTAGTGGAGGGTGTAGAGCGGGCAGCTGCAGGCACCTGCAGCCGCCTGGACAAAGCGGAAATGGGGGAGAGGTGCAAGGACGGGAACGAAGACGCATATTGCGCGAGACCTTAAGGGGCTTTCTGAATTTTCTGGGGTCCAGTGCTGCCCCGATTTTAAATGAATTATTTGATAGGAAACGGAGACACCATTTAAAATTTTGTCTTAACCAGGCACTAGATAACCCTTCAAACTATCTTATGAAGTACTGTTTACAGTTCAAAGTGAGAACGTGAAGCTTTTCTACGCACAAGTGCGAAAAACGGCCACTTTTGGCGTATGTGCGTAGAAAAGCTTCACGTTCTCACTTTAAACTGTAAATAATAGTACAAAAAATAGTTTGAAGGGTTATCTAGTGCCTGGTCAAGACAAAATTTCAAATGATGTCTCTGTTTCCTATCAGATGATTTATTTCAAATGGGGCAGCACTGGACCCCGAAAAATTCAGGTATCCCCTTAAGAGATTCCGTTCTGTATGATATATCAATTCTGTGTGGGTCTAAGAAGTCGGAAAACCTAAGCAAGTTTGCAGGAAAACGCTAGATGCAGCCCGCTTTCAATCGGTCGTTTTGGAAAACCTTGGAGAAGACCTTTGTCCAGATATGGTCTTCCTGTGGCTGATATGATAAAGATAATCAACTTATCATTATTTTAATTTTTCGATCTTCAGTCCACCATCACGCTGAACGTGGCCTTTGGTTCTAACAGCCAGACTCTATCTACCCCGTCAGGGAGAAGACGTGATAGTGAATTTAAGCTTGTACAGTGCAAAACAATACAATACAAATACTCTTTATTGCACCATAAACAAAAGGAAAAACAATAAACAGAAAAAAGAAGACAGAATTATGATACAAAGGCGGACTTATCGCGGACTTATTCCAGTCAACCTTTAAGTACAGGGAGAAGTGAATATTTAGAAATAGGCGGTGCAGTAGGTATGTCAGATTTACTGTAAATAGTTACTATATAGAACCTGCCACAATAATATATTGTTACTATAAAAATTGTTCCCAACTGTACCCTCGATATGAATAAACCTGTCATATCAACGATGCTGCCTTAATAGCCAGTTCTTACATGTGTCATAAGATATCGACGATCGAGATACGAGTAGCTCGGTTATCGATGGATCGACTATTTTTAGCTATCGCGAGAACCGATCGACTATTTGTGTATAATTGATCGATTTGCAGAAAGGTGCAGGATAGTTACTTAGAAAACGAAACTTTATACACACATACAAATACTATCGTCTACGTTTACGTCTTTATTCCAAATGGGACAGACAGCATCTTGCATCTCACAAAATAAAACTTAAGTGAAAACTGAAAACTAAGAAAATAATAAATAATAAAATACCTAAGTCTAGGTGTCGTCTGAATGCACCATGGTGGGCGAGGAAGCGGAAAAACCGGCCAAGTGCGATTCGGACCCTAAGGGTTCCGTACCATTATCTATAAAAAACACGTTTTTTGTACGGTAGCCTCACTTAAATATTTATTTTATTCTGTTTTGTTACAGCAACAACAGAAATACATCATCTGTGAAAATTTCAACTGCCTAGCTATCACGGTTCATTAGATACAGCCTGGTGACAGACAGACGGACAGTGGAGTCTTAGTAATAGGGTTCCGTTCTTAACCTTTGTGTACAGAACCCTAAAAAGGACACAATACTGTGATGAGTTGCTAGCAGCATCACCTAAAGACAGAATAAGTACTCTAAAGAGCAACAAGAGCGCGCGTACGTGTACCGCTGCTTCTCAAATCCCCGCGCCGTTATGATTCGCATTTTCGCCAATTCTCTCGCTCGGCCTCAACAATCTGAAAGACAAGCAGAGGGTACATTTTTAATTTTTTTTTCCCACAGACCATCATTTAAGAATCCAAGTAGTTTGGTAACTTGTATGCTCTAATTTGTATTTGTGTTAACTTGTGCGTTGTTCAGCCAGTAAGCGAACCAAATATTATAAAAAATCTTCATATAGAGCTTTTGAAAAGTATGATTTATTTACTTAACAATTATCTGTTTAGTTTACTTACAGGAAGCTTTTTTAGCATTATTATTAAGTGCTTTAGCTAATTAAGGTTTAAAATTAGTTTAAAAACTTTATTAACTGAAATATATTGCAGAACAGTATGACAAGCGGAATAATAAATCATTAAACTAAAACCTAAAATAACCTACCTATATTAAACGAAAACTTAAAACAAAAGAGATATGTACTTAAAAATAAATCATTATATTATATAAAAAATAGATCCCATCGCTACGGTCGCAGGGCAGGGTGCCTAAGAAACTGGCTGTATTGCCTCGTTGTATAGCCAGACTTAATCTTTAGCCAAATACGAACCAGGCAAATGATAAAAATATTTTTTGGCACGCCTTAGTGTCAGTTCAGAAAGAGAGGGGCGCAGACAGGAGAGGACATCTTATAAGCAGCGCAAGCATTTTTAAAAATTTAATAACGAAATGTTCAAATGTTTATCTACACCCATGCTATAAATCCTCTATAAAAGTTTCTGAAGCAGTTAGCTCATTGCCAACATTAAAACACCCAGTGTCGTAGTAACCATTATATCACCCAAACGAGTGTTATAATGTTGTACTAAATTTCATTATGCAACGCAAACTCAATCCCTTCCTTACTCATCAAACAGCCACATATTATGAATTTCAAAAAAGAACATTGTCACTACCACAGTTATTCGAATTTACGCCGTATCCCGCCATTTTCTTTTGATATTATAATACTAATATCGAACAAAAATAATTATAATCCTAAATTTAAATTATTAAATATACAACAAATAATTACATTATTACCTATACATACATCGTTAGTTTGTATTAGATACTCAATAAAAATATAAGCAATAAACTTACCAGAAATTTACATAGAGTTCTTACAACACTGTACAACACCCTATGGATTTAGAACCTTTTATTCATATCATTGGTGTAAATATATTTTTTTTATGCAACTGAAATAATTAGGTATTAAAACACTCATGTGATACTATTATCACACTCGGATTCGCCTCGTGTGATAAACCCACATTCGTGTTTTAATACCCATTATTATAATACAGTTGTATAAATAACTATTACACACGTTAGGCCATGGTAATATAGTCTTATTTTTGCTCGGACATTTTTACTCTCTGTCTGAACTGACCCTAAGGAGTAAGTTAAAAGTAGTTTTTGTTTGTGTACTCATTTAAAACGAGCAAAGCATTCTCATGAATCGTCCTGCATTTTAGTTCGTTAAAATGTATTTACTCTCCCAAAACTTTCATTTAACTTGCTATCTCTGTTAATTAAAGGTTTTGCAAATTGTGTTCTCTTTTTTGACGAACGGAAAGGTTATTAGCATTAAATTGGCAATCTTTCTTATTCATATTCCTACATAATCCCTATAAAAATCAGCCCGAAAAATCAGACACCGGAGTTAGCCACCTACACGAAAAACAAATAATCCCTATAATCCATTTGGTGAGGTATTTAAAAGAATGTAAACAGTCTTGACATGTATTTTTATTGAAATATACACTTTATAAATCAATACCTTTGCAAATCACAAATTAATTAAGTCATTTATAATTTATTCTTCTTCTTCTTTTTATTATATCTAATATGAGGAACCTGATCATGTAGCGATTAAAATGTAAAGAAGCAAGGCAATTTATTTTCATATATAAATTACGGGAGAAAGAATTTGCACGTAGTAGATGTGTGGTGTGACGAATTAGGCTGGGGTAGGCTTCCTACTGCAATGTAAAGGTACCAGGCTGTGGATGGATAAATTGTAGATGTGGCATGGGATTTTTTTTTACTTGGTCTAAATATACCGAAACTATTTGAAGGGTGTATTCAATCTATGATACTGAAAAACTTTGCCTAAATAAAATATTTATTTTAGAACTTTATTGAGCCAAAACTACAATAGGTGGACTTAATGCTAAAGCATTCTCTTTCTGTCAACCTTTAGGAAAAGATAAACAGATAAGAAAGTTGGCGTCTAAATAGCAGATACTTAAAAGATATAACAAAGCCAGATATCTTATTTAATTTTCATTATCATAAATACAATAAATACATAATTTGTATAATATATAGAACTAATATAATAATATATATACCTCCATACATATACATAGAAATATGGAAAATAGTAAGAAACGATGAATTCTGCTAATTGATTATGCTTCCAAAAAGTAAATCATGCACCTTTTTCTTATATACATGTCTATGTCTACTCGAGATTTGCAATGCATTCCAAAGCCGTATGGCTTGAGAAATAAAGGATTGGTTATGAAGCTAGTATGTACAGGAATTACAAGTTTAAGCGTGGCACTAGAGCGAAGTTGCCGGTCATGCGTGTCCACGAAATACTAGAACTTACATTTCAACTATTCAGGAGAAAAAATATTTTTACGAATGAAGGTCTTTGATGCCTGCGTGGACGAATGGAGAGCCAATTAAGTTTTGATTAGAAAGCAGAAATATGATCATACTTAAGCAAGTTTTTTAGAAGGCGATCCAGTTTATTACGACGATCTTCATTTAGATCTGGATAACATACATCAGCATAGTCAATAATGGGGAGAATCAACGATTGGATTAATGTAATTTTAATTTTAATTTTAATAGAGAAAAAAATTCTGAAGCGGTTAAGATACTGAAGGGAATAAGTAACGGTCCGACTAATTTCAGCGATTTGTGCGGTCCATTTCAACGAAGAATCAACAAAAAGACCAAGATTTTTAACCAACATTTTAAATTCAATAATGACACCATTGTATACAACGGGCAAAACAGTGTTGAAATTAATTTTTGCCAACTGCTGAGGCCTGCCTAATACGAGTATAATTGCTTGATATTTGGATGCTTTCACTTGTATTTCGTAATCCTGCGACCAGAAAAGAAGATCTGCTACTGAGGCATTCAGTTGAACAACTCCACTGTCAACTTCCTAAGCTGGGGTTTGCACATAAATTTGTAGATCATCCGCGTAAAAAAGTTGAAATTTGATTAAGCGGCACCACTTCAAGAATTTGTGATTGAAATGGTAATATAATAATAATAATAATAATGTACAGCGGGGGAAGGTTGTAAATTCTACAAATTTACAGCTTTCTGAGACAATAACGATCAAGACTCTCTCGGAGTCGGAAACCTACAAATACCTTGGTATGTCACAGTCATTGGGTATTATGGATGGGGACATAAAACAGGCGGTGAAGGAACGCTTCTTTAGCCGACTGACAAAAGTACTTAAAAGTCTTTTGTCAGGAGGAAATAAGACGCGTGCCTTCAACGCCTGGGTGATGCCCCTACTCATATACTCCTTTGGCATACTAAGGTGAACTCAGACTGAGCTGGATGCTCTGGATAGAAGGGTCACACCCACGCCCATCTGTTATGAGACTGTACATCCCGCGGAAGCGTGGAGGTCAAGGCTTCTTAAATGCTAAGACTCTCCACAACCGCGAGGTTTGCAGCCTTAGGGAGTACTTCCTTAACAGTGAGTGTGGCTTGCATCGTGATGTTGTGGCAGTAGACAAGGGCCTCACGCCGCTCTCCTTGGCAAATGAGAACTGGCGCAAACCAACGGTGTTAAGTACCGAGGATCGCATGAACGTATGGAAGAGCAAGGAGCTCCACGGGCGGTTCTATCGGGCCTTAACAGGACCCGATGTGGATCAGCTTGCATCGGTGAACTGGCTACGTTTCGGTGACCTCTTTGGGGAAACTGAAGGTTTTGCCTGCGCAATTGCAGACAAAGTCATGATGACGAACAACTATCGGAGATATATCCTGAGGGATGGTACGGTTGACGTCTGTCGAGCATGTCGACGTCCCGGAGAGTCTATCAGGCATATAATCTCTGGTTGTTCTCATCTGGCTAACGGTGAGTACTTGCACAGACATAACCTTGTAGCCAGAATTATTCACCAGCAGCTTGCTCTTCGATACGGACTTGTACAATCTGAGGTACCGTACTATAAGTACACACCGATGCCGGTTCTCGAAAATGGTCGTGCCACGCTCTATTGGGATTGATCTGTCATCACGGATAGGACTATTGTCGCCAATAAGCCTGATATCGTGCTGACAGATCGATTGATGCGCCAGACAGTGCTTGTTGACATCACCATTCCGCATGACGAGAACCTCGTGAAGGCCGTGAAGGACAAGCTTAGTAAGTACCTTGACTTGGCCCACGAGGTGACTGCCATGTGGAATATGGATTCAATGATCATTGTCCCGATAGTCGTATCGGCGAACGGTCTTATAGCGAAGAGTCTTAATCAACACCTCAAGACTCTCTCGCTAGATGGCTGGATCAAGGGTCAGATACAGAAGGCAGTAGTCCTGGACACGGCACGCATTGTCAGGAGGTTTCTCTCTCTGCGGCCCTAACCGCCGGTAGCTTGGGCCTTGCCCCGTTGCCAGTGGGCAGCTAGATTAGGTTTTTTTTTAATAATATGTGTATTTTTTGTAGAATATTTTATATTTTACTTTTCATAGATATATTATAAAACCTAATTTAAGAAAATATGAATAAATAAAGTGAATAATAATAATATTTTTTTATTGCAGACACAAGATCCATAATTATATATAACATACTCATATGTACAGTCATAGTTTAAAATAAAATAAATAAACATTTAAAATTTACCTTAAATAAAATTATTAAAATTATTTTACAGAAATTAATGCATACCATGAGTAAGCTTAACTCAACATTGGTATGTTTTAGTCGTCAAAAGACTTTCTGCTAGGCTACTGATAATAGAGTTTTTACACCTGTCAATTCTGAACATAAAGGAAGCTATCCTCTTTCTCTGAATGGCATTGAAGAAGTCGACACGACCTTCTGTAAACATTTCTGAGGCACTGCAAAAGCGTTTCAGACCCATTAGGTGTCTAAAGATATTATTACAGGCGACCCTAATGCCATCAATCGACTTCTTCGTATAGTCCGTCCAAAGTTGACATGTGTAAAAACTCTAACAGAAAGATCTGAACAGTGTTACTTTCACGTCAAAAGAGGATTTTGAAAATTTTCGGGCTATCATATTGCCTACCACGCATAGGGCCCTTTGCTGTCTTTCGACATCTGCGTCATCTTTCAGAGTAGAAGTTACCATGTGGCCAAGGTACCTGAAACTGTCGACAATTTCAATCGGTTGGCCATTGAGATGAACCTCCGGTATATTTTCCGGTCCCTTGCCCGATCTGAATACCACCATTTAATATGGATATAGGGCGGAAATTACTTGAGTTTTTTGGAAAAAGAAGGACAAAAGCTTTACGCCAGATAGCAGGGGAATGACTAGAAGAAAGGGAGAAATTGATAATGTAACTGGGAGAAAAGTCCCAAGTTAATTTATAATCATTTGACGATTTATATTATCACACCCTTAATATCAAATATAGCAAGCATAGCGAAAAAAATGCCATTCCATAAAAGTTTACAGATCAGCTAATCCAACTTTTAACAGAAAGCTTATTTATCTTTCATAATTCAATACATGTTCGAAGGGGAAAAGTTCAGGTATCATAGACTAAATCTACAAGAGCACTTTTCTATGCTGAAAGTCATTTTCTAGAAGCAAAAGAGAGCGACGGTACCGTCGCCGTCGTCGTCTACCCTAATAATGCTTTAATATTATTATGAGTGCCGCCTCCAAAATATAATTATACATGACACATCCAATCCAACAATCTTCCCAGCTCTATGGCAGCGCATTACCAATCGGCCACGCGCGACGTCGCTCACCAACCGCCGCGGCCGCCAACCTTATAATAACACTGTAATATAATTACGAGTGCCGCCTCTAAAATAGAATTAGATTTTCTTCAAGCATCTCTGAGATTTTTGCTCGTAGAAAATGTGTATAAGAATTTTTATAGTAAGTCAATAATTTCCTTGCCACCACGTTTGGCAGGTGGGTTGGTGATCGTAGTAGATTCCACAGAAGACGCTGCTTCTAGTTCTCTGTTTCTCTGTTACCTATACTACCTCCCTTGGTAGCCTTATATGACACCTGTCGGAGAGAAAAGAGTGGAAAATTGTATTCTACTCTGCCATCACCACACAGTTTTATTTATCACATCATTTGCCACGAAACTTGTTAAGCATTTTTATGAAGCGTTGCCTTCCTCATTCGCTGGTCGACAGGCCCTGTCTTCCCCGTTAGGGGGTAAACACGCCATCACGTCTTTACCCCTAACGGAGCGGACGGAATGGAGCTCTTAATATATAAACATTTGTGGCAAACTTTTGTTGTATTTTCGGTAAATATCTGTCTAATGTAATGTAACATTTATAACATATTTATAATAGTCGAGAGACTCCCTAAGAGTTTTTTTTAAGAAAATTGATATACTCACTGTACCATTCCAGTACATATTTGAAAATATAATGTATGTGAGGAAAAATATTGCCTTATTTAATAAAACAGGTGATATTACGGGTAGAAACTTACGTAACATAAATGTATTAGTTACCCCGTATTATAGGCTGAAAACAGTCAGTAAATCGTTTAAGGGAAACTGTATAAAGTTTTATAATAAATTGCCAGAATCGGTCCTTGATATGCCAGATAGAAAATTTAAAGCTTATGTAAAGAAAGTACTTTGTGAGAAGGCTTATTACGGAACCGATGATTATCTTAAAGACAAAAACGTCTGGCTTGAGCTTGGCGCGGGTCCCTTTTAAAGGTTTATATTTGTACACACTCACAAATGACATAATTTGACATGATACAATCAGTACATGAATTTTATACAAATTGACATTAATTTCAAATTTGACATTTTTAATTAGTAATTATGACATTGCAATGTATTCTCAGTCCACACACCTAATTTTAATATCAGTATAATTGTAAGATTGACGTTTTTGGAGAAAATGCTGCAGTACAGTTTGTTACCGCTTCTTCTGTACTTGCGCTTTGGAGGCGGCAGTAAACTTAGTTGTAAGTAAATGATCTGACATCAACAACTAACTATTAAGAAATCGAAAGAAAAAAGAAATGACAATTATCAAGTGATATAAATATCCAAAGATAAATAAATGATTTTTGACTTTTTGACTTTAAAAGAAAATTATTTATATAATAGCGCAAATAAGGTCGGTTTCCCACAGTATCTGTAAGTCATAAAGAGGTTTACAATTTTTTTTTATGTCACGTAGCTCACTGGTTATTCCGTGTTTCAGAAGGCACGTATAAACTGTAAGACCCTATCCAAACCTATCCAAGGATTGGTTTTGGTCTACCCTTTGGGTTGCGGATGCGGAGGTCAGACGGTCGCTCTGTGTAAAAATCAGTAACCTCGTCAAATCAAGGAAGCGGGTTCTGAAGCGTTACCGCTGAAGATGCAACCGGGAATACGTGAGGATGATAATGATGTCATGTAAGGTAAGGCACTACTTTATATCTGTCTTTATTGTCTAGCTAGCAAAATAAGCTCAAACTTTAGTAACTACTATAACCTGAACCCTAAAAATCGTAATTATTCATGCGTTTAAAAGTTAACCGTCCATAGACGTTTACCGGACGCCGTTTCTTTTTACGCGGCCCCAAACTCGAAGTTTTAACGCCAATTTATTCGGCATGCCTTAATTAGGGCTTTAGGACAGAAGTTTGGCACTTCGTTCGGTCTGAAGTTCGTTGACATGGTTTTTATGAACTTTAAACTCTTTACTTTGTAAAATGAATGTATGTCGGTCGATTAATTAATTATTTTATAGAAATTTTTAGATTTCTTTCTAAAGGAAAACTTTACACACCAAAATTAAAATCATAATAATTGTATCTTGTACAACTGTACGTACATAATTCGGGGTAGCCAAATTGGTCGCTTTCGTCACTTGGTCGATAATCCCCAATGTGTATTAACAAATTGCCCGTAAACCACTTAACAACAATGATAATGTCTAGGCAATGAGAAAAATTAGGATATTCTAATTATAATTTACAACTTCGCTCTATGCTTGTCATTATTCCGATTTTAATGTTTAAATAAATGCCCGGGCATTATGAAAAGTGACCCAATTTATCACTTGGTCATAGAGGCCGTAAGACCCAAAGGCAACGTTTAGCGTGATAGTGGGCTTTAAGATAAAAATATAGAGAATCAAAATAGCGGAAAGAGAAGCAGCTGGTACATTCAATTATTTTTTCTCGCAAACAACCGTGGATAAAAAATCACCAGAAAGAATCATCATCATCATTTCAGCCGCATAACGTCCACTGCTAGATATAGGCCTCTCCCAAGGATTTCCAAAATGACCGATCTAGAGCGGCTTGCATCCAGCGCTTTCCAGCGACCTTCGTCAGGTCGTCAGACCACCTTGTGGTGTCCTACGCTTCGCTTGCCAGTACGTGGTCGCCATTCGAGAACTTTTTTGCCCATCAGCCATCGGTTCATCGCGCTGTGTCCCGCCTACTGTTACTTCAACGAACTAATCCGCTGGGCTATGTCAGTTATGTAAAGAAAGTACTTTGTGAGAAGGCTTATTACGGAACCGATGATTATCTTAAAGACAAAAACATCTGGCTTGAGCTTGGCGCGGGTCCCTTTTAAAGGTTTATATTTGTACACACTCACAAATGACATAATTTGACAATAATTTGACATGATACAATCAGTACATGAATTTTATACAAATTGACATTAATTTCAAATTTGACATTTTTAATTAATAATTATGACATTGCAATGTATTCTCAGTCCACACACCTAATTTTAATATCAGTATAATTGTAAGATTGACGTTTTTGGAGAAAATGCTGCAGTACAGTTTGTTACCGCTTCTTCTGTACTTGCGCTTTGGAGGCGGCAGTAAACTTAGTTGTAAGTAAATGATTTGACATCAACAACTAACTATTAAGAAATCGAAAGAAAAAAGAAATGACAATTATCAAGTGATATAAATATCCAAAGATAAATAAATGATTTTTGACTTTTTGACTTTAAAAGAAAATTATTTATATAATAGCGCAAATAAGGTCGGTCAGTGGCTTTTGTTCGAGCTTTTTGCCTACGAATTTCCTCATTTCGATTGATCACGTAGGGAAACACCGAGCACCCTCTCCATAGCGCGTAGAGAAAGAAACATAAATAAGTACTAGTAACATTACTCTCAAAACCATTTTTGAAATGGTAGACCCACTACATTTAGATTTTACTTAAATATTGTCGGATTACCAATATCTATAGAACATACAAAAATGGAGGCAAAAAACTTTCAAGTAACTAATCTCACAGTATAAAACCTCCGATTGAAACATTCAGTTCATGACAGACAACTGACTGATTGACTAACTCCAAAGATCGATCAACCCTCGCCGAAGCTAATATAAACTTCTGATCGATTCATTTGAAGGGAAAAACTTCATCCATAGTGGATAAGCCGTTACGAGAATAGAATGTCCTTTGAGATAAACTTTTAAGGTATTCAATACAAATGGCTGTATTTGTATTGAGAGCTTTGGGTTCGCTTTAGAATTTAAGAGAGTTTTAATTAACATACACTACTTATCAAGTTTTAATCCCTAAGGTTTGGATCTCACTTGTGAGCACGGGGTCAGTGCTATACCCTTCCGTCTCTCTCTCTCTGATGATTGTGATGGGTCTGAGCGTCGAAAAAAGATAGTAGCATAGGAAAGTGGTGTTCCGTGCTGACAAGTGAGATTCAACCCTAATGGGGCAGTAGAGTGTTCTGGGTCTTGCGGCTCTAAGCAGACTGAGCCCCGGGCCCCAAGACAAAGGATTAAGCGTGATGGTGGGCGAGAAAGTGGAAAAATGATTCTTAATTTTTTTATGTCCATGTAAAAAATGAAAAAGATATAACAAATCTGTAACTAACTGTAAACATATAGATATTTAAAGTTTGGTGGACCATCTGAGTATGTATAAATATATTTACATATTCTAATAACTAAACCTATCCCAACTATTTTTAAGATCTGGTCTTCCTTAACTGCTGGACGACTCACTACTGTTTAACTTACCTAAGTTTAATGAAACTAAAACTGATCGCACTTACGCACGATTAATCCAATGCTTTTTTAAGATATTTCATGCTTCAGTGCTTAATTTAACTAATGTACGACTCGTCTACAGTCTATTTATAATGTTTTTTGTGTTATTATGTTGCTGATTTTTTTAAGTGGAGGGTAGTTGCAATATGTTTATACTTAGTTTTTGTGATGGTTACTGTACACCCATAACTTGACCTACCCTCAGTGTTAAATTTGTGGTAGCCAAATTGGTCGCTTTCGTTACTTAGTCGACGGTCGCTCGCTTCGCTCGCTCGCTCTTGTGATAGTTACTATACAAGCATAACCTAACTTACCTTCTGTGATAAATTCGGGTAAGTGAATCGTCCGTTACTTCAACTAACCTTAGTAGTAAGTAACTGTAGTTGCATAACCCATAGGTGGATCCTTTAGGAATTTCGTGCATTGGTTAGTTAAAAAGTAGGTGTGTCGACCATTAGTTAAGTTGAACATCGACCGTAGTTATTAAGAAAATAGTTGAGATAGATTGGTAATTATCATATTTAACTATAAATACATATATTTGCAAATGATAAAGCTAGTAAGCTCACCATGGATTCCTTGACAACGCAGTAAAGATGCAATCGAATACGCCGAGATGAGAAGTTATATTCCATGTCCAACTTTCTTTATTAGCCCGCCAAATCAAGAAGCCTATAAAACCATTACAAAACATGTGCCAAATAAATACAAAATGGCCGCCCTGACGTGACCACATGTCGCGCTATGACATTTGTAAAGCGGTAACAAATTGCGGCGTTGTGATCGGAACTTTGGATGTAGTACACCGATTCCGGACGCTCGATCATTCGCAACGTTGCTTTTAAAATATAAAGGGTTTAAGTACAGTCAAGCACGGAAGTGGATGTAGTATTATTTTAAAAAATACTACCCTTGAGTTTAGAGCCAGCTACATCTTCAAATCTGCTTTTGCCTTCATATTGCCAACTGGAATCAATTTATTTACATAACGTATAAATCTTCTTCTGAAGGTATATGACCAATACATGTATCACCAAGTCATGAAATTATGAAGGCTTGTAGAGTTATTTCTGATAGTTATAAGGAAGTGTCTTAGGCCCATCGTTATTTATATCATCTTCAATGACGATCAACTCATCTGCTCTTTGCAGATAGATCTCACGCTGACCAATTATATTACTAGCCATAAATTAGTACAAGACGACACAAATAAGTTGAACAAAAATTGGCGGCTCCACAGCATTTTCGTACAAATTCCCGACACGTAAATTGAACCAAAATGGCGGTCGTCGGCGCATTATTTAAACCTGCGCCGATAACCGCCATTTTGTTTTAACCCTCGTACCGGGAATTTGTATAAAAATACTTTGAAGTCCGCCATTTTTGTTCAACTTATTTGTGTCGCATTGTATTCCTTAAAACGAATTTACCAGAGAACAACCTGTTTACACAGTCATATTACTCTTTCGCGACATATTAATCAACCATCTCAACCAAGTACTGTATAATTCAGTTGATAATTTTACCGATAGCTTAGAGTATTGAATGCGTCAAAATAATTCATAGCACTTATAATCAAATATTTCATATGAAAATGAAGTGGTCAAACAAGAACAAACAGATACAATCACTTTTATCCAATGACAAATACCCGGACAACAATTACAATCGTAAATATAGATTGTATCAATTTCTATGGATTTTGTTACATAAATTCTGCAATACCTGATTACGTATTCTAACTAATAACTCTCATCTTATCTTATTACTAAGTACATTTTAGTTTTCTCAATAAATAATTCAATACGATATTATCTTAGTAACTTAATATAGCACTTAAAACTTTGACAAGTTCGATTCGAAAATTAGTATTTGAAAAGATATCTCAATTAATTATTTAAAAAATAATTTGCATGAAAACTTTCTTATTCGTATAAATTCTTTATTAATTCAAAAGTTCTGTAGAGTCAATTAAGAGTTTTCACTTAGAAAATATTTATAAAAGTACATTGCAATTATACAAACATGTCAGGTGAAATATGGAATCAGATCGTAATATTAGGCGACCTAAGTAGGTACCTAGGTGTTTAGTACTTTTTTTATCATCGCCCGAGGTTTGCATTGTTTATCATTTTACACAGTAAGTTGCATATAATGTTGCGCACCTATTGTTCGTAAAGTGCTACAATACAAATTATTGATTTCCTTTTAAGGGTTCCGTACCCAAAGGTAACGGGACCCTATTACTAAGACTCCGTTGTCCATCTGTCCGTCTGTCTGTTACCATGCTGTATCTCACGAACCATTATAGCTAAACTGTTAAAATTTTCACATATAAGGTATTTCTATTGCTGCTATAACAACAAATACTAAAAACATACTACAGAAAAAACGTGACTTTTTATTGATAATGGTGCGGAACCCTTCGTGCGCTAGTCCGACTCGCACTTGGCAGGTTATTTTACGTTATTACATTTGGATTGATGAAGTATATATTGAACGATTATGCACACAAGAATATAGTGACACAAAAAATACAGTAACGCTCTACAAATAGGTAAATTTATATCGCATTATGTTTTTATTACTTAAGAGTTTTTTCCAGCCTAAAACGAAGCAATCATCATATTTCAGGCAAACATTTACACAACAGAAACACCAAACCTAAATTATTCAACACCAATGCGTGCCCGACATAATCTAACCCTCAAAAAACTTGGGCGAAACTTACGCGTAACGACGCATATTAGTTAAATGGGAGAAATTCAGAGAAATTACGCGAATCGCTTTTCTTCGCGGTTGTACCGTCGCGTGCCAACGGCGCATAAGGGCCGAACTCACGCAAGTCCAGTGTTCACCAGAGCTGAATATAAAAAACGACAACACCGCCCCAATTGATATTTTGTGGAGTTACTACTGTTATACACAGGTTTATAAATATCAGCTCGGATTAATTTCGGAATTACTTTTGTGCGTAACTGTACATTTAATATGAATGTTACATGTTTCGTGATTTATTTTTTAAAGGCGCGAGTTGTAATATAGTTCTTAATTAAGTATTGTATAGTTAGTAGTATAATAGTAGTTACTCTGATTTATAAGAGAACGGTTTGTGTAGTGTGCATTAATAAGAATTTTTGGTCTTTTGCTAACACGAAGTGTACCTAAATTTGTAGTCGTAAAAAAGTGACGCAATCCGTCAATGTGAACAACTGTTTCAATTGTACCAATGGGATCTCGCAAACAATTATTTAGTTGCATACAAATTGTTCATAATTATAATTAAAAAGTAAGCATATTTAATATTTTTTATATTATTTCCAGATAGCTTGTAGGAGTACTGCACGCCATCTGAACGATTGTACATCCCGCATGCTTATTCTAAGTAAAAAATATATATAACATAGTATTCCCAACGATCGTCAGTAACTTGTTTAAATATAAGCGCACATTTAGATAGGATTCTATTTACAGATTGGATGCAGATTCCATACAAATGACGTTTAAATTTGTACTTATAATTATTTTACTTGTACGAATAATATTAAAATAAGTACATTTAAAGAAGGCTTAAGTTGCTGCATTAATAAGGCTTACGGTGTACATGAATATTTCGAGGTCAGTATTTAAATTAAAACTATTTTATGAAATACTGATTACAGTTTAAAGTGAAAACGTGAAGCTTTTCTTAGCATTTTTGGCAAATGTGGCCGTTTTTCCCTGTGTAGGTATAGGCTATAGCCTACAGACGCGAAAGATTAAGTTCTAAAGAAATCCTTTCATGTCCTTTCTCCTCAGTTTTATATAGAAAAAGCCCGTCAATTTTAATACATTTAACCTCATTTTACATTTACAAAGCCGTACAAAACGATCGCATACCACGCTCGGCACATTATTTCCATTATTGTTGTATCATTAGCCACAAAGCCCAAGAGATCAATACCGCTCCTTTTTCAGACGCACGCGATTTCGCAAGACTGTTGCATTCAGTTTACTCAATCTTT
Source organism: Acrobasis suavella (assembly GCA_943193695.1). NCBI lineage: Eukaryota > Metazoa > Arthropoda > Insecta > Lepidoptera > Pyralidae > Acrobasis > Acrobasis suavella. The sequence goes on along the minus strand of OW971952.1, from coordinate 7,737,323 downwards.
AAAACTCGTCTGTGGCGTAGTCACCATGCTAGTCCGCCAACCAGACGTCCAGGGTTCGATCCCCGGTCCCTATATAGGTATATTTAAAATAAATAATAAATAAATAAATATATAGGGATAGATTACACTAATTGAGCTAGCCCCAAAGTAAGTTCGATACTAACTCAACGATACTATATTTTATAACAAATACATATATAGATAAACATCCAAGACCCAGGACAATTTGAAAAAGGCCATTTTCCAACTTGCCCTGACCGGGCAATCGAACCCGGGACCTCTGGGTGGCGGACTAGCATGGTGACCACTACGCCACGGAGGTCTTCGAGGTTATTTATTTTATCCTTTAAACTTTGTTTTTAATTTAACTTAAGTCTATAATGACTGATTTTACATCGAATAATATCTGTTCTAAGTCTCGTAAGTTAACTTATTTGAAGAAAATGCTGTAGTGTATAGGTAGTTTGTTGTCGCTTCTTCTGCACTTGCGTTTAGAAAACGGTAATAAACTTAGCTGTAAGTAAATGATCTGACGTCAACAACTATTATGACATCATAGGAAAAATTTTCAATTATCATGTGGCACCAACATTCAAAGATAAATAAATGAATTGTTATTTAAATGATAAATAATTGTTTTTTTACAATAATTATATCTTAAATGAACTTGTGTATTTTATAACTATTAAATTTAAAAAAAAATAAGCAAAGGATATATGAGTGCAACGTTGTAACATAATGTACATACTCGTATACTCACATCTTCTTCTTCCCAGCCTATATTAGTCCACACAGACTAAAAACCTCTCTCAATAAAGGATTAGTAAATTATCTACGTAGTCGTGATATTTCATTTCATAATTTAAAAAAATGACAGTTTCTAATAAAAAACAAGTCAAGTTAATCAAAACTAACTAAAATAAATTTTATATAAAATACTAATAATGTACCCACTTAAAATATTTTAAGCTAATGTTGTTGTTCTTAAAGTTTGTCCAATAAAGAAAACATCTTTTTTAAATGAAAAAGCTACTGGCGTTTCCAAGAAAGGACATAATTTTCTACTGCTGAGAAGAAACTATAACCTTCCACAGTACAATATTGTAAGGGATTAAACTACGACTTTTCTTGTTTATCCAGACCTGAGATAGATCAGCTGCGGCTTTAATTGCAGCGATAAAACAATTGCGGCGTCTCCGAGGAGTCTTAATGGCGGGATGGTGGCGGAGTAGCAAATGGCAGCGAAAAAATGGCGGACGGTGTTAATGAGAAGAATAAAACAAAATTAACAATGAATTGATGAGCTTGAAAGCCTGACGGGTGCGAGCATGGACCACACGTAGATTGGTGACTCCAAGGGGTAAAAAATATCTCGAGATCCTACATGCTTCTTATGACACTGCACCTATGTGCTTTGTATGGCACTTAGAGCTTGTGATGTCAGCTGTCATGTCAAACTTCTCTAGGCACCTTAAAATCTTGACACACTACACACGACAAACAAACAAACATCATCCGGTTCCTAGATGAATAAAAGATCAGCTGCAGAATTTTCAACAGAGATAATGGCGGAATGGCAGCGAAGAAATGGCGGGAAGTGTTAATGGTAACAATAAAACAAAACAAATAACAAAATGAGACGCTCAGTGGCCGGCACTTGGAGAAACGGCGTCAGAAGGCACGTTTTGCTGTTGCTCCCATCTTTCATCATAGGATGGCAGTCACCAAGGCACGTTAGATTCCTTAAGGCTCCATGAAAAAAAACACCAATGTATACTTACAGCAATGAAAGGGCCAGACATTCTGTCATTAGATCTTAATCCTTCTTCACACTCACTATCAAGTTAAACATGGGTGTCCTCTGGGTGTTGGGCTGTAGCCCAAGGCTGTGTTTACCCCATTGCAGATAAAGATGAGATAATGTATCTTTACCTGTGTATCTAGATAGAGATAGATTTCAGCGATAATGAAGACTGGCACTGGAGGTCCCGGGGATCCAACCCGGGACCTCTAGAGACAGTCTGGCATGATGACCACTATAGGCCACAATGTTTAGCATTGACATACTTACCGCTTGAAGTAATATTGTTCTACCAAGCAACATCGTAACTAGAATAAATCTATTTGCCTGTTTATCCAGACCTAAGATAGATCAGCCACGGCTTTAATTGCAGCGATAAAACAATTGTGGTGTCTCCGAGGAGTCATCCACTCATTACGACGGGATAATGGCGGCAAAGAAATGGCGGGAAGTGTTAATGGTAATATATAACACGAGAATTAAACTTTACAGAGGAACTTGTATTACTTGACGTGACAGCATTTATTTTGCTTAAAAATTTGTACTTACTAAGCTAGTATACGAACTAGCCCCCGAGCTTCTTAAATTTTAAATTGTTAGAATAGGAAGAGAAAATTTAAGATATTCTGCTATGTCAACAAACCATTAATGAATATTTTTTTTTACAATATATTGGTTTAGGCATTTGTCCTCAATCTCACCTGATGGTAAGCGACGATGAAGACTAGGATGAAGCATGCCTATCCAAAAGATACCCATTCAATCTACTTTTGAATGTCCCGGGGCTGTACTTCTCTGGGAATATAGACGCAGGCAGTTCATTCCACACCTTAGCTACTCGAACCAAAAAGGAATTGTCGAAGCGTTTAGTTCGAGACTTAGGTATTTCAACGACAAAGGGGTGAAACCCCTGTCCGCGCCTCGTAGTCCGATAGAGAAATGGTGAGGGTTTCACGAGATCAAAAAGAGCCTTCGAACACTCTCCAAAATGTATCCTATAGAAAACCGATAAGCAGAATTTTCTATTCGAAAGCTCATCGCTGTTTATAAGCCTGCGGGCTCTTCAATCAACAGAGTCTAGTGCCTCAAGTTGGTATTTAGCGGAGCCATTCCACAAGTGACTGCAGTACTCCATGCAGGAGCGAACCTGGGCTGTATAAAGATTAAGTAGCCGTTCAGGGCTGAAGTACCGCCGGACCCTAGAAATGACGCCCAATGATAATGAAATAAATAAATATATACGGACAAATCACACAGATTGAGGTAGCCTCAAAGTAAGTTCGAGACTTGTGTCATAGGACACTAACTCAACGATACTATACTTATAACAAATACATATATAGATAAACATCCAAGACCTAGATCAATTTAAGAAAGATCTTTTTCCACCTCGACCTGAACGGGGATCCAACCCGGTACCTCCAGTGACAGTCTGGCATGATGACCACTGTAGGTTACATTGTTTATTTAGCATTGACATACTTACCGCTTGAAGGAATATTGTTCTACCAAGCAACATCGTAACTAGAATAAATCTATTTGCCTGTTTATCCAGATCTAAGATAGATCAAACACGGCTTTAATTGCAGCGATAAAACAATTGCGGCTTCTCCGAGGAGTCTTCCACTCATTACAACGGGATAATGGCGAGATGGCGACGAAGAAATGGCGGGAAGTGTTAATGATAGCATATATAAAACTTTTCAGAAAACCTGGTATCACTTGACATGACAACACTTATTTGGCTTTAAAATGAGTTCTTACTACGCGAGTTATGCTCCCGTTGGGCCACGAAGCTTCTCGAGTTTTGAAGCGTGATAATATGTAGGTAGATAAACTTTTGGATATTCTGCTGTCAACAAACCATCAATGAATAAAAATGGCGGGATGGCGGAGAAGAAATGGCGGGAAGTGTTAATGGTAGCACGGGAATAAAACTTTAGAGAGTAAATAGTATTACTTGACATGACAACATTTATTTTGCTTCAAAATTAGTACTTACTGCGCTAACAATGCGAAATACCGTTAGGCCAAGCTTCGCAAGTTTTAAAGGATAAGAACATTTAGAGAAACTTTTAAATATTCTTCTATGTGAACAAACCATTCTTAAAATAAATATATATTTAAAGATATAGAGAAAATAATGATAGGACATAAGGGCCGAAACGTTAGATTTCCTTAAACATCTTACACTTCTTCACGACCTACACAAACGTTACCAGTATCACTGAAATAACGAAGCCTGTCCGCCATAGAGTGACTACAATTATCGCAGTCACTAGTCCCCAGATAAAGCCTATTAACAGTAAATCGGTCCAGCGCACACAATCTCTTTCTACATGAATAAAAGGCATATTCTTTATTCGCCACGGCTTTGATTCTCCATGCCCGTCTGTATCCTAGCTCACTACTATATCACTGCATCCACCAATTAGTGTTCTTATACCAAGACACAAAAAAATATATATGCTAGGTAGGTAATAAACCCTACGCTTAGTTTGTAAAATAATGATTACTAAGAAAACACTCATCTGCTAGCAATAGTGAGCAAGCACACAAGAAGAAGTAGAGAATCAATACTGTAGCGAATACGTAAAAAATCGAATAAAATTACCAATGTTAGGCCATTTCAGCCACTTTTATTTTCCGGTTAAGAGGCCTCAAGACCACTCTCTGAATAACTTGACCGCAAAAAGAAATTCTTTTCGCAAAAGTGCTGAAAGTTTTCATAATTTATAAGTCTATATCTCTTAGAGCGTGCTAGTTTCAAAAACACTAAAAGCCATGTTCTTAAACCAATTTAATGACATGTTCGGTACAATAAGCGTTGTTTGAACTTCGTCAAAATTGAAAAATAACTAGTCTTATTTTATAACACAGAATTCAACATTTTCAATGTACGGACAAACAATACCATAGCGAAAAAGGAACACATCGAATAAAAGGCTGAATAAAATAGCCAATGTCAGGCCACTCCGGCCATTTATATCTTCCGGTTAAGAGGCCCCAAGGTCACACCCTGAATAACTTCGCCGCAAAAAGTTAGTGAATTCGCGAAACTGGTGAAAGGTCCTCCGTAATTTATAAGTCTAATTGATTTATAGATTAAATTATGTTATGGGTTTTCAAGAGAACTCTGAAGTTCCGAGATTATTTTAATAGATTGCAAATGGGTTTACGAACACTTATTTTAATAATTTTCCATAACTAAAAACCGACTTCAACCCCAAGCTACACAAACGATTTTAATAAAAATTCTATGGGGCCACCTAGAAAGTATACCCTTTTAAACAAAAGAAAAAAATTTCTAAATCGGTACGAGCGTTTTCGAATAATCGGTGAACATATATTAAAAAAAAAAGATCGCGACGAATTGACAGCCTCCTCCGTTTTGGAAGTTGGTTAAAAATCTAAAAAAATCCTTATACATATCTAAAATGTTTTAATTCTTTGAACAATAAAAAATGTTTTTTTTTTCAGAGACCATTTCGTCATTACTAACATGGTCGTTCTTCAGTAAGTTCAACACTATTTTCAAAGGGTCGGCAAGGCGCGTGTGCCATGTGTTACAGGTATCCAAAGATTACTACGGCAACCACCATCATCACGTGAAACACGTGACTACTAGAAAAATTGGATTCCTGTAATGCCTATGTGCTATAGAAACTCCGTGTTTTCGTGTGGTTGGCTCAAACAATATTCTTTTTACCTCCAAAATGATGTGTTTTAGAATGTGATGTGATATGAGAATACCTCGCAAAGTATAAGTTCCGTAACAACATTATGTTACGTGATGCTAAGGAACGCCCTTCCTGTTGATATCCGCATGCCCGTAATCGTCAAAGCCACATTATCTTTACAGACTGCCACGGTGTATTATAAATATTTGTGTAGTCTATGTAAGGTTTATTTATTTATGCAGTCTTTATTTGTGTATATTGTATTTAGATATATACTAATATATATTATATTATATATCCTTAAATGATTATCAGCAGATATCTTTTAGGTAACGTATTATAGTTATATATAGTATGGTTTCTTCTAACACTTTAATACCTCTAGTACTTTTAGTACTTTCTTCCAAAATTTTGCTTATATCAGCACTACCTGTAGGTTTCCCTACGTGATCGAATCAGAAATGAGGAAATTCGTAGGAGAACAAAAGCCACTGACATAGCCCAGGAGATTAGATCGTTGAAGTGGCAATGGGCGGGACACATAGCGCCACGAACCGATGAACGATGAGACAAAAAGGTTCTCGAATGGGGTCCACGTACTGGCAAGCGAAGCGTAGAACACCCACCCACAAGGTGGTCTGACGACCTGACTAAGATCACTGGAAAGCGCTGGATGCAGGAAGCTCTAGATCTGACGTTTTGGAAATTCTTCGCAGAGGCCTATGTCCTGCAGTGGACGTTATGCGGCTGAAATGATGATGATGATGTAGGTTGACTGGAAGAAAAGGCCTTGGGCCCTAAGTCCGCCTGTTACATATTTATAAAAATAAATAAATAAAAACATTACGAGTGTTTTCCCCACAACTAAGGTCTCGACCACATTTAATAACGTTCAAGTGACAATAAAACATGAGTGGATGTATGTAACAGTGCTCGTACAACGGGGCTAAGTAACTTGACCAATTATTGCCTGTCCCCCGCAGAGTGGCTTGCTCTTGACATTAAAAGAATTCCTCTCCAAGAATTACGGCTTATCTAGAAGCGACACGTTGTTTTTTTTTTCTAGTTCCGAACCCAAAAGGTAAAAACGGGACCCTATTCGTCCATCTCCGTCAACTCCTCTGTTCGTCCGTCTGTCTGTCTGTCACCAGGCTGTATCTAATGAACCGTGATAAGTTAAAACTAGACAGTAAAAATTTTCAGAAGATTATTTCTGTTGTCGCTATAACAACAAATGCTAAAAACGAAAAAATACATTTAGGTGGGGTCGCTACCATACAACAAACGTGATTTTTTATAGATAATGGTACGGAACCCTTCGTACGCGAGTCCGACTCACACTTGTCTAGTTATTTGAGTGGCCAACACTTGTCAGATTAGTTCAGTCTGTCTACAGCCACTTGATGGTCTGATAGAATGACGACTGCCATTTTTTTTTATACACAGCGTCAAAGGATAGCGAAAGGAAGCGACAGTGTTAGTTCATACAGTTTTTCAGGCATAAATAGTGTGGTCCGCACTTGGATGGGTGACCACAAGTGACATAAAAATTCCTGGAGCTCTTCCGTGCTTCGGAAAGCATGTATAAGCCGTTGGTCCCGGCCTTTATCATTGTATGGCAGTTATTAGGCTATGTCAGATGCCTTTAGGCAGCTAAGAAAATCTGACACAAGTATTGGTCACTTACACACACGAAAAACAAATTAACAGACATCAATTAAATTCTTAACTTATTTATTACTTTGTTGAAAGTAATTTTTTTATAAATGTACGTTTATTTATTAACTTAAAATAATAAGTACATAAGGTAGAAAACTCTGAGTAGAATAAATAATCTAAGCGCACGGTAGTGCGCAGGCCAAGTTCCAGCAACAGGCCGCGCGCATGCCGTGCACTATTTACACGAACCGTTTTGACCCACTTTTGACCTCCCTGTAGCTCAGTGCCTATTGCAACTACAGAGATAAAATTGAACCTGAAAAAAATACCTACGTAATCGTAAATTTCATAGATATAGCTTCAGTGGATCCTGAAATATGACCATGTTAATATAGCAAATTTTGGCACTGACTGATTGACTCACTGACCGGTAACCAAAACCTCTAGGCCACTTCCAATTGTCCTTGCTTTATGAAATTTGGCACGCAGGTCGTGTTTTATATGTAGATTAACAAAAAAATCAGAAATTTAAGAAATCGGTCAAGCGTGAGTTGGCTCAATCGAATTTCAATTTCAAAATAATCAAAATCAAAATAATCAAATAAATCAAAATTTATCAGTGATACAATGAGAATTCGATGAGGAGAAATATAGAAATATCTACAATTATAATACTTTAAATTTGAACTTGGCAGGTTAATTTAATCATATAAATATAAAATTTAATTATACAATTAATCAAGTGTTACGTACAGCACAAAAACCTGCCAAGTTCAAATTTAGAAGTATTATAAATTTAGATATTTTTAACCAAGTACCTACGTATTTTCAAAACTATACCCTATTTTAATTTAGGTGTATGGTAAAGTGAATTTCGGCCAGATGGACCATTGACGTGAATAAGGTGGCGGGTAGTGGCTGGATGCGGAAAGCAGAGGACTGGGTGTGGTGGCGAGCTTGGGAATGGCAAATGTTTACCAGTGAATCAGGCTGTTGATGATCATGATTATGATCAATTTTAAAGTGCATCTAAACTTGGCCTTGGATTGGATTTCAACCCTTTTTAAGGCGAATAATTAGCCGATAGGAACTTGGCCCCCTTTTTAACAGGTATGTTTTTGGTAGGATGAAATTAAAACCTAAAATTAAAAGATAACTATAAACTAAAACATATCAAACCAAGAATAATACATTACCTATATTTATATATATATATATATATATATATATATATATATATATATATATAAGGACAAATAACACTGATTGAGCTAGCCCCAAAGTAAGTTCGAGACTTGTGTTATGGGATACTAACTCAACGATACTATATTTTATAACATATACCTTTATATATAAACATCCAAGACCCATGCAATTTAAAAAAGGCTATTTAACAACTTGCCCTGGCCGGGGATCGAACCCGGGACCTCTGGGTGGCGGACTAGTATGGTGACCACTACGCCACGGAGGTCGTCTCCTTAATTTATTAACGTATTAATTTATTTTACTTGATTGCTAATGTAAAAGGCGGACTTAAAGCCAAGGGCTTTATCTATCAGTCAATATATTGGTGAAACCGGTAATATAAGACTATAAAAAGAACCTTATTCATAAAAAATGATAAACGTTTGCTAAACCTGTTTTAGTTAAAAATATGTTTTGTCTCGTTCTTTCAACGTCAAATATTCAAAAGAGGGAAAGGGACAAAACATGTTTTAACTAAAAAAAGGTTTAGCAAACGCTTGTTATTTTTATGAATTTAAGGGTAAGTATTTAAGTTTCACTCAGTTCCATTAGGCGTTTTTTCTCAACACCAGTCCTTGTAATTAATTTCTTATAATAACAATAAAAAAAATTCAAGTATTTCATTTTAAAAGTCACTGTTTCAAGAGTTAAGTATATGTACACATTTAATCAATTTTCTTTAAACTGTCTTCTTCAATTTCAATAATATCAAATACTTAATTTGTTTTAAAATGATGATATTAAAAAAATCTAACCTGGAATGAGACTATTAGCTAAACTCAGATTACAAATCAATCTGGTTATAACATGTTAAACATATTAGGAGGTCAAGAAATGACTATTAACTTTTTATTGAATTAGATTTTGGCGTTTATTAAAGTGGTATTTATGCTTTATAAATTGTCAATTATGGTTTTTAACACTCATTAAATCATTTCGTTATGACCGAGTTTGGGAAGTCTAAATGGCAGTTGTAACTACTTTTTTATGCAGTAGCTATCAAGTTTCAGAGGCGAATGACATTTATATAGTGCAAGGAGAGAACATTTTATTTATTAAGGTGTTAAAAGTTGAAACTTTTACTCGGCTTTTAGAACAGATTCAATAGAAAAGTAGTGGGTTGCGAGGTGATTGAATACATATCATATTATTCTTTGTTTTTCCCTTCGCTCACTTTACGTGGGGTCGGTTGTCGTTCGGTAATTCTTCTTTGCTAGGTTTCTTTATCTATTCTTGGTTGTCAGTGGACTTGCATTTTATTTCATCATTGCTCGGGCCATGCTCGTCCACCACGTGGCAGAAAGGCGCCCTTCATCACGCTTTTTCTCCGGCAACTCCAGCGCTATGTGACAGGCATAGCGGCGGTCCCTTTGAAAGAAAGAAAGAAAATATGTTTATTTGGTAGAAATAAAAATAACAAAACATATCAGACACCACGAGATGGTTAGAATATAATCCGCTCAGCATGTCGTAGCGTGAGCAACGACGCTGGTCTTCCGCGGACACTATATTTATAAAATTAATTATAAAATAGTTTAAACAGCCCTTACCATCTTAGACTCTGTAATTATTTCAACCCAGGGAGAGGGGCACTTTAAAACTGCCTCTCACAAGCTATTCCTAATCTTGTCCTTTCTAGTAACGCTGCTCGACCATAGCAACATCTTCAACTCGTTTATTATTTGAAAACATATACATAATATGTGTCTTAAAATATCTCACATAAAATATTTCAAAAAATGATGGCAATGAAGCGTTAGTCGGTAGTATAAATTTAAAATATTTTGTAAAGTAATAGAAAAAGCTATAATTCATTTGTTTAGGTATTTAAAAGAATATCAACAATCTTGGCATGTCTTTTTATTGAAATATATACTTTATAAATCAACACTTTTGCAAATTACAAAAAAAAAAATGTATTTTATAAAATAAATAATTTGTGATTTGCAAAAGTATTGATTTATACAGTGTAAATATATATTTAAATAAAAAGACATGAAAAGATTGTTTACATTCTTTTAAATACCTAACCAAATGGACTATAGGCAAGTAGTTTTTTTTTTCAGAATGAAATGCGCACGGCACTTGTGAAAATATATTCAAAAGTCTCATCAGAGATTAATGGACAATTTTTTGGCATTTCAAAACAGAAGCTATAAAAATATTTGAAGAAAATCCATAGAATCATGACTCTTCTAGTTTGCTCTACATCATCAATAGCTCCACTCTGTGAAAGCTATTGTGGGAGCATTTGACATCGCGATTGTAGTTAAATCTAAGTGTTCATCATGCATCCGCTTTCTATTAGAGATTTAGCAGATCTTAATTGATATTCAATTGTTTAAACACATTTATTGATTTCTGCGCAGAAGAATTGATTACATTGGGAGTAGGTAGATATCTTTATTGTTTTATGATAAGGAAGTTATTATATCAGATCTAGATATAATCAGTTGATATCAGTGACTTTTCTTTCTTTCTTTACAGCCTGTATAAGTCAGTAAATAGGTACTTATTATATTGACTATACTCGTAAATGTAGGAATTCACTGTACTACTAAAGAACTATAAATTAGTTTTATACTTTCATTGTGATTATTTTTGCACCTAACGATAGTTATTGATGTATCTTGCCTGTTCTAACCTATGGTGCCCAAACGTAGTCATCGATGGAGGACTTGAAATCCAAACTGTTTGTCAGAGAGCAATGGAGCGAAGTGTGCTAGGAGTTAAAAGGGTAGATAAAATACCAAACGTCACAATTCGCTCATAAACAGGAATTGTTGATGTGGGACATAAAACTACCATGCACAAGTGGAATTAGGCAGGGCATGTCAATAGAATGCACAGCAAGAGATGGCTAGAATCGCAACAGAGTAGTTGCCTACAGATGGTTACCGTCGCCCGGGTAGGCCAAGAAGCGCTGGCGAGACGATCTCGACGCATTCCAAAAAAGATGGTCGAGCCTAACACAGGAAAAAGATAAATGGAAGAAGATGAGGCAGACCTTTGCCCAACAATTTGACAAAATAGGTTAATGAAAATGTAGTAATTAGCGATGCATCCGATACCGATACTGATACCGATATATCGGCGATACTTCGGGTTAGCCGATATATCGGTATCGACGATATTTGTATGACCGATTTAACGATACTTGTTTTTTTAAATCGCCTTTCTCCGGAAAACTTAAGATTACTTTGTTTTTTAAATAAAAATGTTATTAGTGTTAATTACTAAAATTTATAATAATTATCTAATATCGACCTATGTAACTACTTTTCATATTAATAAAAAAATAATCCCACTGGTGATTTATTTATTTTATCTTCATGTTTGATTCAATTAACGTATCGGTATCGGTATCGCCGATATTTGTATAAGAGTATCGGTATCGGTATCGTATCGGCGAAAAGGCGTATCGATGCAACCCTAGTAGTAATTAATGTAAAAAACGCATTTGTGCAAGAGATAAATTCGTTTGATATCTTGTTTAAATGAGTTATGTGGCGTACACAATAACAGTATCGTTGATTAACATTAAGTCCATGTGGCATTAATAAAGCTATCACATAACCTGCTCGTATAAATTCCGTATTTCATTAATTAATGGGCCACAAAAATTAACGACAATTGGTCACCGGTTCACAATCTTTCATCCATCAAAAAATTAATTATATCACTGATATCAATGCACTGGATAGAATGTATAAAAATATTTTTGGAAAAAAGCAAAATAAATAAATATATAGGGACAAATAACACTGATTGAGCTAGCTCCAAAGTAAGTTCGAGACTTGTGTCATGGCATACTAACTCAACAATACTATATTTTATAACAAATACATATATAGATACACATCCAAGACCCAGGGCAATTTGAAAAAGGCCATTTTCCAACTTGCCCCGACCGGAGATCGAACCCGGGACCTCTGAGTGGCGGACTAGGATGGTAGCCACTATGCCACGGAGGTCACGTCAAGGATGCAACCGACAACGCGCTTAGACGGAGAAGTCTTTCTGAAGAAGAAAGTCGAGGTGTCAGATGACCAAAGGGCCATCCAGCGTGGCAATGCTGCCACTTTTGGACACTTTATCGCAGGGCAATAATCTGCACGACATTTTTTAATTTATTTAGTTGTTAGTTTTGAATTTACTTTAGTTTTTCTGTAACCTATATTAATTTCAATTAAAGTTTCTTTGTTGAAATTATGAATGAGCAGTTTAACTGAAAACCAGTAACTTCGTCAAATTACCTAGGTTAGGTAGCGGACCCTGAAGCCGCTAAGGATGCAACCAGAAATACTCTCGGATGATGATGATATTTAACTAACAACAAACATCAAACTAAATCAAAATGTAAGTTAGAAATCTAAGTGTCTTTATTTTTTATCTGTATTTGACTGTAGATACATTATTGTGGCAACTGGCAACATTATACACGATACGGCACAAATGTGGCGAAGGCTTTTTAGGTGGCCATGCTGTCCATATGTTATACGTCAGTGAATTATGACCATAAAATAAGTGTCAATGCGGCATTTTACATTTTATTTCGCTCTCGGATAAATTTAGTGCTGCCTGTAGCTAATTTTATGGGCGGGTAATGGGCGAGAGATCGCGCGACTAATCGCCCAACCGGTACGGTCAAGACGAGTGGATTCTTGTTGGTACTGTCTACTTCACCCTTACCTTGCCAAAAATTAAAGTTATACAATATGTAACAAAAACCCTATCCGATCCTTGTAGGAGCAACTCAGACCATCAATATGAACAATTTTTCCTATGGGACCAATGCTTAAAACTCGAAGAAAAAAACGACATTTTTATACAAATTGCCGGGTCGGCCGAACACTTTTGTATGAAAATGTCTATTTTTTTCGATTTTCAAGCATTGGTCCAATAGGAAAAGTTGTCCATAGGAAAAGTTGTCCAATCCTTGTAGGAGCAACTCAGATGGACATAGTTTTCGTTACATACCGTTTTGTTTTAATCAACTCATTTGATAAGTATGTTAATTATTTTTAATCTGTGTTATTTAATACAAGTATAATAAATCACACAGATTAAAAATAACTAACATTTGACCACCTTTTTCGTTAAAAAGAAAGTTAATGGACATCTACATCCTTCCTACATTGAACTGTTTCCCGCGGTATTGCCCGCGTTTTGAAAGATAAAATGTAGTCCATTATTCGCTGAAAATGTAGCTTTCTATAGCTGAAACAATTTTTTTAATCGGATCAATAGTTTTAAGAACTTATCCATTACAAACAAACACACGATTTTTTTCTCTTTATTATATTGTTATACATTGACATGTGGCGCATTAACTTGGTATTTGACAAAAAGTCCAAACTCAAGGTTTGCCAACAAGTAATAGAGCATGGATCCTGGGTGTCAAACTAAACGACTAAATCCGTAACACCGAACTATACGCTCCCGAACACTGAATCAGAGATGCTGCTCTGAAGCAAAAATTAAATACGATGTTTGCTGGCCCACATACCACAGGCTAAATGGTTTCTGAGTAAAGATTACATCAAGACATATATGTAGATGCCTCGGAAAATGTTGTTCAGTGCCATGGACAGAATTCAGCTCTAAAATAGTTTCAGTATATTTTGTTAAACCTCGTATATATTACAAACGGGAACACACCAGCAGACGTACCAAAGAATTAGCAATAAGAATCATTTACTGAGAAACTGTATATAAATATGTCGCCTTGAGAAAGGTTAGGAACGCTATAATAAAGTTTTCGATTCGATATTGTTAATTTTATTCGCGCTATTATTAGTTGCTAGTATTTCATTTGCACTCCGATTTATACAACTTTATTTTTTTTACACGGTTTTATAATAAGTAATTATAGAGTTAAGTAGCTAAAGTATTTATAATTTTATGTTTATTAAACCTATTTAAGGAGGTAGTTGCTGCAAAGTATACATTATTTTTTATTACACATAAACTTTTTTTACAATTATTGGTAAAACTACTATATATTTGTAGTTGTGTTTCAGCTACGGTAACGAGCAATTCCTTTTATAACGACAACATTAAAATGCGCAATAGTTAGTTAAATGTATCAAACAAAATTGTATGTTTGTACAATTTAATGTTAGTTATTTATACTCTTTGTATCCTCCATGCATTCCAAAACCATTGATCAAATTGTGATGAAACTTTCTAAGGATGCCAACAAAAGTTTGTGTGATATTGCAAGTCAACAACTAGACGTCCTTATGTTACTCGATACCGTAAAATTGAGCAAAGAAATAGCCGTTTCCATAACTTGTTGAGCCGTAAGCTCATGTACCGCTAAGTATGCATCCACTAGCTACGCTGTGACATTACGACTTGATCGCCCGTTTGCCATACGTGAACATAATGTCTTGGGTTTAAGTTTATTGGCCAGGAAAATAAAAAAAAACGACTTTTTAAGCGTTCACCCCCAATAACTTTTGAATGGATAAACCGATTTTCATTAAACATAAGCGTCTACAGCGCAGCAATTCAACAACGCATTCAGAGAGGTGCTGGGGCTGCCTCGCTTCTGTAGCGATTCAGGGATATTTGCAGACGATGTTTTCTATATGTATATATGTATGTATGTGCTTTAGCGCCATGGCCCTACGCACCAGGGGATTCATTTAATCATTCGCGGATGGATTATTTGCGAATAATTTTGCCACGAATAAATATTATGATTTTATTCGTTAATCTAAATAACGAATAACGTATTTTATTGAAAAGTCAACTCACACATTTTAACATACTGCGTCGGACAGAGGGTTACATTTTCGAGTGTATGACTGTATTTAAAGTTGATTTTGATCAAATTACACCTTCTCTTTTGGACTGGAGGTTCAAAATTTGTTTGAAACATTATACATTGAAATCAACAATACAAATAAATACTTGTAGAAAATTTAGCAACACCCAGTTGTTTTTCTATTATTTCTATGTGTGAAATACAAAACGCATTACAAAATAAAATAAAAAACATACATATTATATACCACAGCGCATTTTTATTGTGTTGGTTATTGTCAGTGGTTGTTAAATTAATCTATGATCAAATTTGAGAAAATTGGTCGCCATTTTGATTTTTTTTTTTGTTACTGCACCGATTGTTATCTGGACGTCCCTTTAGTCTTTCATATTGAATCTGTGCTTAAAGTTTAAAAAAACGGTCCACCATTTTTAAATTGTTTGTAAAATCGATATCTGGTCTCTGTGGTCTCTTATAATGAATCTATGCTCGTATCTGAAAAAGGTAGCCGCCATTTTTAACTTTTTGGTTACTGGAGCGATTGCCTTTAAAATCAATATCTAGGGATCCCTGTGGTCTCTTATAACGAATCTATGATCGAAATTGAAAAAGTAGCCACCTCTTTGACCTTTTTTGTATCTGGACAAATTGCCTTCAATGTTTCTATGTATGTAAGCGTGAAGTATGGAAGAGAATGATGATTGCAGTAATAGTTAGTTTAGTTTTGTAGTATCAGCGGATTTTGCATGTTAGCACGCAAAATCCTTCGCTTTGACCCGGGGTACTGTAACGTTGTAACATTATTTAACCTAGGAATTAGTAAACAAATCAAGAATATTAAAATGAAAACCTAACTTAACCTATTTATAATAAACCTAAACTTATACATTAAAAATATAAAAGTAATTAAAACTAAAAAACTAAACTAAACATCTAAAATAAATATCTACAAATAAAAATAAATAAAAGAACTATTTTTTAAACTTATTATCTAAACATTTAAAAAGAATTTATTAATATTTTGCAAACTCAAGCGATAGGTTGACTAAGGCGCGCGCGCGCATAGACTGGTACGTGACGTCACCATACGACGCCAGCCGAGTGCCGCCGAACCAGGCAATCGGGTGTGCTCGGAATTCCCTGTCTCAGAGCGACACGGACACTTCGACGTGACGGCTGCGTCACTCGCTCCTAAAATCCTATAATAAAAAGATCGAAAACTGTAGTGAAATCCCGCTGGGGTAAGTTCCTATGCATTATATTAAAAGTGAAACTATTGTAAGGTGTTCTAAAGTGATTCTATTAGCTTCTAACGCTAGCACCGTCCATTTTCCTTCCTATTGGGACACTGTGACCTTTGGACCGTGCAACGTGGTCGGTGATACCCTGCTAAGGCATCTTGTTTCTGGGCTTCCAGGATCTCAGGCTACACCTATCTTCCTTGCTTGGGCTACTGCTAGAAGGCCACCTGAAAATTGTTGCTGAGCATCTGCCGGTTGTCCTTGAATGACGGCTATCTCCGCTTGCAAGACTGAACTGACGCCGACAGATTGGGCCAGAGATGTTTGTGCCAGCTATCACCGGAGGACGCGTTATTTAAGGCCAGTGTTCCCCATTAACATATCACCCTCTTCCTGGGACGTGAGGCGGCCACAAAGATTTTAGGGCTTATTAAATAAATGACTTTTTGTATCATACAAGGTGTCGTTATTTAGGACCCCGAACCTACCTACCTGTGGTTATCTGGGAAGGATCGAAAACCCAGAGTGCCACATCTATTTCTGAGGGTCGAAAAACGCTCGATTGAATAAGAACCTAAGATTTTGATTTAAAGACCCCAAAACTATAAAAAATACTTCCAAGCAACTTCCTACCTGAAATTCCATTGGTTACCGCTAAGCAAGGGAATAAATAAGGATAACGATACACTTTTCTCCGGCATATTTGCTTGGCAAGAATCAGGTCCAGTATCCTACAATAAGTCGAAAATAAAAAAAATATACCTACATTTAACCCCCTACCCGACCTGGGGTTCCACCTGACCCTGAACATACTAAATGTGATTTTTTCTCGTCTATACCTATCATTTGAAATCAATAATGATTCCATTTTATGCCGGAAATACCTTACATGAGCTGATACTCTTCAAACTACTGAATCGATTTTTACCAATAGCTGACTGAGAACCACTGCAAGGAATCTTACTCAAAATCGGTCCATCCGGTCGAGAGCTTCAATGCCACATATAGGCAGACAGACACACAAACATTAGAGTCGAATTTATAACATTTATTTTTGCATCGGGGGTTAAAAAATCGATGAAAAAGGAAGCCCGTTTTAAATAGATGCAGTCAACAAAACTTCTATCTTCCAACAGTACCATTAATCAAACTAAACTAGCAAACATAGAATATCGGACCTATAGTACAAAAGTAAAGATGTAATCTGATCAACCTAAGATACACTCGTACTCTCCAAAATGTAACTCTCTCTCTAACGCAATCGGTTAAAAAGCAAACTCTCGTACACTCCAAAATGTAAGTCTCTTTCCAACGCAATCGGTGAAAAAAAGAAGGGTAAGTTTAAAAAAGATTATTCGTTATTTAGAATAACGAATAAAATCATGATATTTGTATAAGTTATTCGCGAATGAATTATTCGCAAATAATGTTCCACGAATAAATTTTTATTCGAATAATTATCTAGATAACTTTTTATTCGAATAATGCCCAACTCAGATCTAAACGAAGAGGTAAGTAGTTCTGACGCGAGCTTAATTAATAGCATTGGGCTAACCACATTAAGTAGATATTTCTTTGAATTTATTTTCTGAGTAAGACTTCTGTACGTATTTATTCTGTGCCTGTACCACCATTAATTGTCTCATATGACACAATGAAAGGAACCTACATATATGTATTAGGTTATTAGTGCACTGAGTAGTTAATTCTTAATTAAATTTTAAAATTGATTTTCTTTTTTTAATTAAGTGAACTGTACAAATGCAGGTAAAATAATTGAAATTCTAGTCAAGAACAAGCATAATAATCCCTATTTTAGGAAACCACACGAAGCACGCCTGACATTTGGAGTCGCAAGGCCGGGCCGAACCTTTGTTGTCCTAATCTCGGAGGTATTTCAGTTTATCGCAGATTGTAAGAGAATACTGAGGGTTCTACTTTTGAAATGAGGTGTCAACAAAACATCAAACGTCGTTTAAATTTTGCATGGCATCTTTGGGTGACCATTGACATGTATAATCTGTCTGTCTGTTTATGCAGATCTTTTTCTTATATTTACTTAAATATGAGTTTTGAACAAAAGACACAAAACTTGAAAACGTACCTAGGACAAAAGTAGTAACACAGCTGATAATGCAACTTGGAACACGCAAAGATAGGAAAAAAGAGGGAAACTAAAAAATTGCGCTGGTACAAGTCTACCTCCCTTTCCAAATCACTATAATTGACTTTTCCAATTTTTTCAACGATTGGTATATTTTGGGATATTATGTAGACAACATTTAGTGAAAAATTGTTTTACGCTAAGTTATTATTATGGTTTTCAACGGTTTCGAATTCAAACTTCAAGAAGAAATATAAATAATAGGCAAATAGAACGAAATTTCCACGACAACAGCGCTGAAACTTTCTGTGAAAATAATAACAACATAGTCAAAACAAAAAGCTTGTTGCAAATACTTCTACTAGAGCGATTCAAAAATGCGTCTCTTTGGATAGTGACACAAAAATAAGTCAACACCGTAATATTGATTCTACGTTTCAAAAATATAGCCCCTGAGTATTTGCGATTTAAATTATTCGATTTCAATGGCTGGCGTCGGCACATATTGAGCAATGTCTGGGAAGGCTAAGTTATTTTATCATTTATCATGTTATCTTTAAGTTAAATCCTAAGTTGTAATGTTTGGAAGAATTCGTACTAACTTTAGTACCTATTTCATCATCATCTGTCATCATCATCAGAAGTACGACCCTCTCTGTTCTACTACAGCCATACTTAGCCAGAGTAGCTACAGGAGCCTACACCCTCGGTGTTGGCCAGACGGGTAAGATCGGTCTGATCAAATGTGATTAATGTTAATAAGCTGTGAGTTTGGCGCCCTCCGTGGCGTAATGGTCACTATGCTAGTCCGCCACACAGAGGTTCCGGGTTCGATCCCCGATTAGGGCAAGTTGAAAATGGCCTTTTTCAAATTATTCTGGGTCTTGGATGTTTATCTATGTTATGTATCTGTTATAAAAATATCGTATCTTTGAGTTAGTATCCCATAACACAAATCTCGAACTTACTTTGGGGCTAGCTCAATCAGTGTTATTGGTCTCTATATTTATTATTTATTTATTTGTTTAGCTTGTATTTCCTAAATCGCCTTCTACGACATCCACGGAAAGACTTAAGATGATTCTCTTCTACTCTGTCGGGAATCACACGGTAAATGTACTCATACTTATGTCAATCATATTATGTGGTTGGGATGCCCCTAGCTCTAATCTCTTCTTCTTAGTTAATCTTATCCACCAATCGTGGGATCGTGGGTCTAAAGTCTAAAGGTAAAATAATAACCATATTCTGATTGATTCTTAATCTCACGAGTGAAATTATCTAGATGCATGCAATAAGTTTTACAAGTATGCAATAAAGTAGTTTCGTGAAAATAACTTCATCGTGCCTAAAAATAATTTCGTAAGCAAGGAACGCAAGAAGCAAACACGAAAAACCGTAATAAGCAATTTTACCCATATTGTCTATAAAATGTCGACAATCATTCGCTCATTGGTACAGAATATATGTACTTATAACCAACAATTCCAAGTGCATTCACCTCTTATCTGCAAATTAAAAGTGATATCCATTAACTGGTAATGTGTTTCGATGCTTATTCAGTGAAATCAATCCGAAATGATTTTTGGATGCAAATGCGGCCATCGTTGGCAGAATATTTACGATCCGGCTTATCTAAGCAACTTTATTTGTAAATCTATATAAAATTACCCTTCTGGTGTACGTCGCTTACGTCTCTTTTAAGAATGTATTCTTGAAATAACTTGCACGTTACGAAAAGAATGTCTTAAGTGGCATGAAGTTAAGGTATTTTATAAACTAACTTGCCAGAAATATTAAAAAGATTTTTTGCTTGTTTTTATTGACTGTTTG
This sequence comes from Acrobasis suavella, assembly GCA_943193695.1. Classification (NCBI taxonomy): domain Eukaryota; kingdom Metazoa; phylum Arthropoda; class Insecta; order Lepidoptera; family Pyralidae; genus Acrobasis; species Acrobasis suavella. The sequence goes on along the minus strand of OW971952.1, from coordinate 7,716,985 downwards.
CTTGTTTTTTGGTGTTCTGAGGTTTAAATGTTTGTTGTAAGTGATTTTTGCAAATTGGACACAGAAAATGTGTAGTTTTTTTGATATGGCAATTTTTTGCGACTACCCCGTCAATATACATAATGTTTTAACAAGAAGAGTTATAATTTTGACATTTTAAATATAGTTCTCTCCCCCCCCCTTAACGTTTGTTTTGGATCGTCCTAGTATTACACTCTGTGTACATTTAGTCTACGACACTCAAAACTCAAAAACATGGGCATTGATATACGAAAAATGACTTCGAGCCTAATTTTTTAATTACTTACTAGTATGAATGTTGTTTTTTCTTTGGAAAAATTGTTTAGAATGATAGATATTTTATAAAAAAGTTTTACGTATTGAACTTTGTGATACGTATGCAGTTTCATATTGAAGAAATGGACCCGAAGATACCAAAAATAGTTCAAATTGATAACTAAAACGATGTTACCCTTTTCGACAAATACTTAAAGTATTCGCAGCCAATCTTAGCTCCAGGCTTTGCTAATTTATATTATTAAAAAAAGGAATATACTCATTTCCTTTCGCGAATTATCTTCATCATAAAAGTAGATAAGCGCAAGCGCAGCTGCTGCGTTGCTAGTAATAGCTATTATTTGTTTCAAGACATATTGGGGCTAGGTCACTTGACATATGAACAGCATTGGGATTATACGCGTAACTTCAAGTTAGTAAAGGTACTCCCACACAGCAGTTATATAACGTTATAAAACATTGTGTTACACGATAACATTCTATAACAATGTGTAACATTTTGCTAGAACATGTTATACAATGTAATATGTTATAAACGCTCCCACTCTGGTTGAGCTCGTTGTGTAATATAATTTTGTTGTATGAAGTTATATAACATCACTAACAATTTATAAACTTTTGTTATAATTTGTTATAAAATGTTATGCAACATTCTCTAACATTATATAACTGCTGTGTGGGAGCACCTTTAAATTATTTTTGAAAATATCCAACTACCACTTTAAACGGTAATATTAAATCTAAATGCACATGTATTTATAATTGGCCTTATGGTGATGGCAGAGTAGAATATTTTTTGTAACTAACCCTTTTTTCTCTCCCAAGGGTTTCGTAATCGGCGACTACATAAAATGGCTATAGGTAAAATAGATTTTTTCAATTATTTTTACACTTTTTTTATGTCATAGGGCGGCAAACGAGCAAGCGAGTCACCTGATGGCAAGTGACCACCGCTGCCGATGGACAACTGCAACACCAGGGACGTAACAGGAGCGTTGCCGGCCTTTCAGGAAGGGAAGATGTAGGGGGAGGGGAGGGAGGGGGGAGCCTCCGGCCCTCTCACTCACCGAACGAAGCATAAACAGACGTCGATTTTCTGTGAGAGTGTGGTACTTCCCCGGACGAGCCGGCCCATTCATACTACTAGCAAAACAGAGTTTTGCCGATAGCGTGGCTCTACCACAAATAAAACACTCAAAATCCGTAGCGCCACCTTTTATTTGCCAGATAAATGAAAAAACCCCGGCATTCGAGCATTAACCCCAACATCTTTTAAATGGCTGAACCGATTTTAATCAAATATACTCGTACATATACAATATGTTACAAAATCCCTGTCCGATCCTTGTAGGAGCAACTCAGACCGTCAATATGAACAACTTTACCTAAGGGACCAATGCTTGAAACTCGAAGAAAAAATCACCATATTCATACAAATTGCCGGACCGGCCGAACACTTTTGTATGAAAATGTTTTAAGCAGGGTTTTTGTTAAATATTATATATATATATATATATATATATATATATATATATATATTGCTTTCACGTAAAAAAACCGCATCAAAATCAGTCCATTCGTTCGAGAGCTACGTTGCATTAGACAGACACACAGACAGGCAGACGGACAGACATTAGCGTCAAACTTACATATAACATCCCTCTTTTTTGTCGCGTGTTAAATAAAACAAGAGATTGAAAGAGAGAGAGAAGAGAATTGAAAGTGTATCGGTATCTATCAAGTAAAAATATAAATAAACAATAATAGGGACAAACAACACTGATTGAGCCAGCCCCAAAGTAAGTTCGAGACTTGTGTTATGGGATACTAACTCTACGATACTATATTTTATAACAAATACATATATAGATAAACATCCAAGACCCAGGACAATTTGAAAAAGGCCATTTTCCAACTTGCCCTGATCGGGGATCGAACCCGGGACCTCTGGGTGGCGGACTAGCATGGTGACCACTACGCCACGGAGGTCCTCAAGTAGTTATAAGTATCTACCCAAGAAAGGCTACGAACGTGAATGAAAGATTTGGGACAGGGTCAACCTTACTGTAATCAGATACAGACGTTCTTGAAAAGGGAGAAGTTCTAATACCCATATCCGGAGAGCATGTATGAAGTGAGAGAGGATGTGAAGAGTGTGGACGAAACAAAAGGGAGCAGTTACACTTTCGCTTCGTCTACACTTATCACATCCTCGATGAGGTGATATACGATAAAGGTGTTTCAATTACAATTTAATTATTGTTTTTCACATTGTACATTTTACTACACAGTCACACTTTACTACATATGTACACTTAATTACAAAGTCACTTCTTAAATAAGTAGAACATGAACCCCATAGGGCATTGCAACACAAAACAATGGAATGGCATCCGTATTTTTACTTAGTATATAATAGACAAATAATGACGACCTCCGTGGCGTAGTGCTCACCATGCTAGTTCGCCACCCAGACATCCCGGGTTCGATCCCCAGTAAGGGCAAGTTGGAAAATGGCCTTTTTCAAATCGTCCAGGGTCTTGGATGTTTATCTATATATGTATTTGTTATAAAATATAGTATCGTTGAGTTAGTATCCCATAACACAAGTCTCGAACTTACTTTGGGGCTGGCTCAATCAGTGTTATTTGTCCCTATTTATTTATTTATATTTATTAATAGTGGTAAAAGTATTATGTTATTAACTAAATAAATCAATTTCAATTTACCTGGTAGTTGAGGAGTGGAGGTCCATAGTCTCTGTCTCCCCAGCCCTGTGGAAAACAGGCGTGATTGTATGTGTGTATCCAAGAAAGGAAAAGCTAAAAGTCGATCTAAAAAAGAATGTCAAACATAACAAGAACCATAAATGTACTCATTACATGATTAACATTGATTCATGTACTTTTACGAGACTTTGACACCGCGATTTACCAATTCTTTAGCATTATCTACCAAAAAATCTGTAATTAGTTGTGGCGCATTTATCGTAGGGCCCTTATTGCCCTGGGCAACTTATCACGTGGGGCTTCTAAGGACGGTCTTCTTTTTGTAAACTTATTGCAGATACAAGTTTATTTGCCAGGCAAATTAAAAAACCCCGACTTTAAAGGTTTAACCCCCAAAAAACCATTCATTTGTAAAAACCACATCAAAATCAGGCTATTCGTTCGAAAGCTACAATGCCAAAGACAGATACACAGATAGTCAGACATTAGCGTCAAACTCTCTCTTTAAAAAAGCCAGATTGCCATTACATAGAAAAAACGTATACAATGACGATTTTTGGCACAGACATAAAGTAATTTCCCATTGACTTCTTTATTTCTTAGACTAGTAAACTTAAATAGTAAGTAGTGTGCAAGTTCCTTGACGTCGCCACGTTTTTCTTCACATGATGCAAGTGAATATTTGAAATTGAGCAAATTCGAGTCCAGGTCGCGAGAGTGGTCTAAAATACAACTAAAACTAACACAAATGAAAAAGAGATGTAAAAAGTTGAACGCTAGTATTTTTCCTTCGCCGAAAACAAGCTTAGTGGCAGTTGTTGAAAATGACCGTACGAGTAGAAACTCAGAGGTACAAGTCGTGCCTAGTGAGTAGTCGAACTCGTGCCTCACAAACGCTCAACCAGTGCCAGAGAATTAATACATGTAGTACATACCGAACGGAATCTCCTGAGGCCCGCACAATATGTGTCCTCACACCTCTCCCCCGAACTCGCCGTGTGAAGGGTGTTGAGCGGGCTGCAGTCGCCTGCAGCCTCCTCTTAAAGACGAAAACGGGGGAGAGGTGTGTGGGATCGGGGAACGGGACCGCATATTGCGCGAGACCTTAGGAGATTCCGTTCTGTATACAACACTTTATTAATTCGGTGCCTTAACTTCTTAGCCACCACCTCTCCAATTGCTAAACAACTAAGAACGTCCTAGGCACGCACGGAAATGAGAATATTTCTTCTTTTCAAAGGCGGCAATAAAATAATATGCCCGAGGCGCTAAATCTAAAAATACGCCACTGATAATTAGACAAACCCGAAACCTGAATTTCTTTTCAATTAACTTTTTGCGTGGACAATTAGTCCGATCGGACTCGGTAGGACATTCTTCCGGATATGGGACGCACGGAGTTACACAATGTCCGCCTTGTCTGCAAAAAGCGCCCTCTGTTGTGGAGTTTATGCAATGGCTTTTAGGGTTAGCAACATTGAATCATTTTATCCTTACAGATATCTGGCTCGTACTCAAATCACGTCTTTATCCTTTTCGAGGCAGACAGAGCCCAGGACCTGGAGGCCAATTCAGGAGGAATGTAGGTGGGTGCAAAAACCCAACACCCTATCAAAAACTTCACTGCCAGTCCTATACAAGACACTGGAGGTGTGTGAATATCGTTTTCACAGTTCACTTACGTGCGCGCTCTGTTATAGTACTACTTACGGTGACTTGTACGGTTTCGCATGTTTACAAGGGAGACTTTATTTGAATGCTACGCTGATTATAGGTATTTTGTGGCCAGATGTATTTTTTACTCGCTAATGAGCTTTGATGAGACATTATAATTTTACCACAGGTTCTGAGCCCAGTTTCAGTTAGTGACTGGACCTATAACCTGTTGTCAAATTCAAATCAAGTATCAAAACCTAACACCTTATTAAATACTTCATTGCCAGCCCTACACAAGGCACTGGGTGTGTGAATACCGTTCCCACAGTTCACTTATCGTGCGCGCTCCGTCCTACAACTCACGGTGACTAGTGGCGAGGCCCGGTTTCGCTTGCTAACAAGCACAAGCGACTAGATATTCAAATGCCTGGCTCATTATTTGTTATTGTCAGATGAAGGACGTTTTGATTGATTTCGTTTGAATTTTCTGTTTTTGAAAGAAAAAAACAAATTAACGTAGCTGCCTCTTTTCTTGTGTAGATTGTAAAAGCTGATCGAGGGAGTATGTGAAAATTGTAAGGAATCATGTCGATAGCCAATGTGGCTAGTTAACCCCTCACTAATTTGATTCTATTTTCTAACCACTCACACTTACAATCAAGAGCCTCAATCAAGATTCGACGACCTCCGTGGCGTAGTGGTCACCATGCTAATCCACCACCCACAGGTTCCGGGTTCGATCCCCGGTCAGGGCAAGTTGGAAAATGGCCTTTTGCAAATTGTCCTGGGTCTTGGGTGCTTATCTTTTTATCTATACCATGTATTTGTTATAAAATATAGTACCGTTGAGTTAGTATCCCATAACACAAGTCTTGAACTTTTCGGGTTAGCTCAATCAGTGTAATTTGTCCCTATATATTTATTTATTTATAATTTAAGAGCCAAATCTTTTGTCGGTGTCGATTTATTGTCCGAGATGTTGAAGTGATTTTCATTGATTTTCCATTTTTCTTGTCACTCACTAAGTATAGTAAACTTTTACAACTAGAGCGCATGTTTCAACGATGTTTTGATGGCAGTTAGGACTTACCTTACGAAGCACGAAGGAGCTTGAGACATTTTTAAGCCTCTCGTGGTCACCCATCCAAATACAGACTGTGCCTGGTGGCGCTTAACTTGCGAATGCGTACTCCCGCCGGGCCATCAAGCTACTCGTATTAAAAGAAGTGGTAAAAATTGTATTCTACTTTGCCACCCCTACTTGGCTTTGCTAACTTGTTGAGTTTTAAAAACCATCAGAAACATAAAAGTCTGAAAAGATGACGAGTATGACTCAGTTGATGATCTAATCTAGCCAAAGTCGCATTCAGTTTGAAGATCTAATTCATTATGCAATATTTTTTCAAGATTCTTACATTTAATTTTTGTTCAATTAAAGCCGCTCAATATTTATAGACAAATTCGCAGAGATCCCTTATTTAACAATTAAAACCCGGTAAATGACAGCGGAATGACGCGGAATGTAGATTCATTCCGCGTCATTCCGCCGTCATTCGCCGCCTTCCGCTTCCCAGTCAGTCGAAATATGTAAAAGCGAGCGGGGTGCCTTGCGGATCGCCCCGCATCTCAGGGCAGGGCCTTTATTTTACCGTGTGACGACAGGGCATTTTAGTTATTAATCATACCTACCATACTATTACTACTATACTTATTTATCGGTCACATTACCGACACGAACATAATCCTGCTGATTTTGTTTGACCATAAACATGTCGATTTATAATTATAATGCACTTTTGTATGCATAAACAATATTGCCATGACCATTCTAATTGATAGGCCGGTGATAAAAACCTGGCATCGTAAATAAACGCACGGTCAGTCAGACCTACAGATTTACTGACGGTAATAATTCATTTACCTGCCTATTTATTACCGGTTACTGTCCAAGTTTGTTCGAAATATTTACGTCTATCATATTCGTGGTAATTTAATATGAATAAGAAGGATTGTCTGTGCTAGATTCTAACAAAATAGAATTATTCTTTGAAAAGTGTTTTTGTACAAGTTTTTATTATGAGGCCTAAGTCAAATGTAACAAACCCAAACTTGATGAGGTTGCGTCGTTTCATTACAAAGTTCCTATGGCCACCTTCCAGTTTCATTATTGCATTGTCACGCGATTTACATATGTGTGCAAAATTGCAGCTCAATCGGAAACCGGGAAGTGGTCAAATTTAACTTGCAAGATTTCATTACAAAAAGACAACGGTGAAACTAATTAAAAAAAAATACAAAATAAATCTGTGTGGTGACGGTAATGAAGAATAAGAGTGGTCACTCTACCTCTTTCTTCTCCCACGGGCATCTTAAGAAATTAAGGGGATACATTAATTTTTGGGGTCCACGGTCCACAAACGGAGAGTAAAAACGTGAAGCTTTCTTCGCACATAATCGACAAATGTGCGTAAAACTTCATGTTCTCACTTTAAGCAATAAACAGTAGTTCATTGAATAGTTTGATGGTTGGTGTGGTGTTGGTTTTATGTTGGGCTTACTCAAGACAAACTTTGAAATGATATCTCCGCTTCCGTTCAAATAATTTATCTCAAATAGGGGCACTGGACCCTGAAAAATACATGTATCCCCTTAAGAGAGCTTTATAAATTTAATTACAGAGAACTGGCATCAGCTTAATCAGCTGTGCAACTCCTTTATACTATTTACGACAATCACCAACCCGCCTACCTAGCATGGTGATAATGGGAAAATGTTTCCTTTATTCGGAGATGCCTTAATGCAGCCCAGCAGTGGACTGATAAAGCCTGTGTAAAGAAGAAGAAGGTAATTTCTTCGATCGACTCATGCGTTAAATATTTAAAACCAAGCAACTTCTTATACTTCTTTTTATTTAAAAAATTAATGTGAGTGGAAGAGTGGGTCGGGGTCGTCCTCGACCACATTGCAGACGTTCTTAAAAAAGGAGAGGTCAGAAGTATCCGTAAGCAAGGGCATTAATTAAGAGAGTCATGATGAGTGCAGATGAAGCGAAAACGGGTGGGTCAGGATCGTAGCAAGTGAAGGTCCATAGTCTTTACCGACCCCTATAGGAAACAGGCGTTATAATATGTATGTGCTGGCTGCACCCGCTATACCTGCGGAAAAAGTAGCCTATGTGTCAATCCAGGGTGTCACCTACCTGCCTACCGGCCGTTTGCACATGAAGAAGTAACAAACATACTTTCACCTTTATGATATTAGTGTGACGTATTAACGCGATAGAGTCGTAAGTTACTAGTGTTGTCCTCCTGCCCCATTATCACATTATATAATCATCATATACTAAAATAATATCGACAAAATATGTGGAATAAAACCACCAGTGTCACTTTTCATAAATTTGTTTTATTCTTTAAGGGAACTTGTAATCTTTTGACCGCCTACGTACCGGAATAGGGACGGGCAAAATACCAAATACGAATAGGTTATAGCAATTTTTTTTACTCACTTAAATGTTTGGTTGGCTCTTCTATGTTGGTCAGATGAAAAAAAGCATAGACTGGGCCAGCTGCTTGTCTTTCCATGCAGATCAAATCAGTCCAACAAAGATGTTGTCAAGTATTGTATTAATTTATTTGTGTTTTGTTTTTCGTGTGTGTAAGTAGCCAACACTGATGTAAATAAAATCAAGTTGCCTGAAGGCATCTAACAAAGCTTGACGTCTTTCATACAACGATGACACCCGGGACCAACGTCCCTTCCGAAGGAGCTCGAGACTTTATTTGCCACTTGTGGTAACCTATTCAAGTGCGGACCACACCCAGTCTCAGTTAGATTGCGAAAGATAATAGTGCATCCTCCACAGGGTAAACTAGCTCCTCAAACTCTCTTACGACTCATGTGGGAGAGGAAAGAGCTGCGCGGTCACCTTATGGCTTAAATATAGTCGTTTCGAGTATGTATTCAAAATATTCGAATTTCACATCACTAGCAGAAATACTCGCGGTATCACGTTCTCGGAACGGTGCAAAAAATATGCAAATGGTAAACAAATAATACGATACTTTAGCAGCTGTCGCCGGCCACTCGTTTTATTCGATACCAGATACGTTCGAATTTCAAAAATGTTTATCTTCTTTTGTCAATCGTTGGATATTTTGGTGTTTTGTCATTTGGTGCCAGTGTTAAATCGATTTAATCGAGGTTTGACCTCTTTGGTCAGCGAAATTGATTTAACAAATAGATCTTGAACTTTTAGGGCACAAGTCACTTGGATAAAACAACACAGCTAAAGATGCTATAGATTAGATTTGCTATGGATGTTCGTCTCAAAATGTGCGCAAAAAATTTACATATCTCGGCACATGTTAAGAGTTTAATTTTTTTTTATTGATAACAACTACTTACATTCTCTTTCGTGAAAAGAGAGATTTGGGCAATAACTTACGTATCTACATACAAACACCGGAATTTCATTTGGCTTGCTCAATCAAGAATGATTAACACAAAATCGATGAAGAAAATAATTATATTCATAACGATGTTGCAAAAGTTTATAAGTACCTATTTACACCAAATAAAATAGGTACAATCCAATAACGAATAACACGAAGCAATTACTTGTATAAAACGTACTTACGGCGCAGAAAACGTTTAAAATTTCACTAACCAACAAAAGAAATAAACTATTGAGCGGATGAAACATTTTTAATAAATCACATTTCGTAACAGCTCTTGTAAAACGGAACGCAACATCTTTGACAAGAGCGCATTTAATGTCATGTCGATTTGACTTCTACGGTCCTCAAAATAAATTTTACAGCAATTTCAACCTTTTTACAATGACACAGGGTTTACGTATTTGTTGTATAGAAGAATTTTATGAGTTAGTAATTTGCAAAGTAAGTTTTTAGACAAATGAAATCGAAAGTTTAACATTGGAGGAACATGTTGATTGCTCATTCAAAATAGAAATGATTCACAGCAAATATAATTAATACATGTAACATGACATATGTAAGTACCTTCATATTTTTGTTACGTAATTTCAGCTTATTTCTTCTTCCGGATTATTTGATGTTATGCTTTAAGATTTAATTTACACAATAAATAAAATTGAAATTATCAAATAACACATGGCAGTTGTCAAATATTAGGAGTTAGCACAAATAAACCGGCCAAGTGCGAGTTGAACTCGCGTGGAGAGGGTTCCGTACAATGCCAAAGTTTTCAAATTAATATAAAATATTACATTCGCAATCCTTAGAATAAGACGCGAGTTAACTACTAGCGCAATCTTGTGGTGTTTTGTCAATTTTTTTCCGTAAGTGAACTTTTGATATTGAGTTTACCACTCTATTTTCAATTGATAGAATTCTTATAGGTTTTTCTGTAATTTGCAAGCAATGAATTATATTTCGTGCTTTTTTTCAAAATTTTAGGCGCATTAGTTTCGGAAATCAGGGCGATGGTCACTTTTCGTCTTCTTTCATGAATAAATTCAAAACTGTTTATTTTAAACAAAAATATATTTGAGATCCTCATAACGAGCCCTTTCATTTGATATTATGACACAGTAAGGGTATGCAATTTTTTTCCCCAGAAATGGACCCTTACGTGGGGCGCACTATAAGTTTCCGGAATGAATATGAAAAAATACTATTAAAGGTACAAAATTAATTTATTGTTTTTCAAAATAATCTCCCTTGGCGTCTATGCACTTTTTCATTCGATGAAAACAGTTTTGAAAACTTTTGTGCCACTCCTCTGTGGTGACCTCTGAAACGTGTTTTTCATACTCCTCGACAGCCTCTTCTGGTGATGAAAATCGTTGACCGCGTAATTGGTTCTTAATTTTTGGGAACAGAAAAAAGTCACAAGGTGCCAGGTCGGGACTGTATGCAGGATGACTCATGAGTTCTACATTTTTCGCCTTCAAAAAGTCGTTTGTCTGTCTGGCCGTGTGAGAACTAGCATTGTCGTGGTGCAGGATGATACGGCGTTTACGGTTATTTTTACGGAGTTCGTCAATAACTTCCGGCAAACAAATGGTCGTGTACCAGTCACTATTCACTGTACGACGATTCTCTAAAGCAACAGTAGCCACGTGTCCAGTTTTATTAAAAAAAGAAGCAATCATCCGCTTAGATGCACTTTTCACGCGCGCCACTTTGGTTGGTTTCGGCTCATCTTGAAAGACCCATACGCTCGATTGCTGCTTTGTTTTGGGATCGTAGCAATAAATCCATGTTTCGTCACCTGTTACTATGTCCCACACCAAATTTGACGCACCTTCGTTGAATCTGGTAAGCATGGCACTGCACCAAGTGACGCGGTCCGTTTTTTGAGCCTCGGTCAAGTTGTGTGGGATCCACCGTGAGCACAGCTTTCTCACACCCAAATGTTTGTGTAGGATTAATTGTATTTGACTCATGCCTATTTCTAAGGATGCGCGAATTTCATGGTAGGTCACATGCCTGTCTGTTTCAATCATACGGCGCACAGCATCGATGTTTTTGTTGGTCACAGCGGTGGACGGCCGACCATCGCGAGATTCGTCACTGAGATTGATACGACCACGCTTGAATTCTGCAAACCAGCTATAAACAGTTGTCTTGCATGGTGCTTCATTGGCAAAAGCTGTTTCAAGCCGAGCGATGCTCTGTTGAGCTGTCAAATTACACTTAAAATCGTAGAAAATCATACTACGAAAATTTTCCCAAATTAAATCCATGTTGATGCAGACACACAATTTTTTAAATGGCGCCACAAGGTAAAAACAAAAGACAGTCAGATGAAACAAACTGCATTCTACAGCCAAAGAGTTCTATTTTCAAATGTTGCAATAAATTTTTAAATATTGTTTATGTAAGTGGCCAGTTCCGGAAACTTATAGTGCGCCCTATGTATTAAAAAAAAATATTTGATTACTTTGCACATCTGTTTTTAGGTCATAAGATTACACCATCCTACCAAAATTTCACCTGATTTGGTCCAGTGAATTCGGAGCAAATTGGCAGGGACAGACAGACGCATGAGCCTATCTTCGGTTTTTTTTTTGTACGGGACCCTAATAAGTAATACCTACACATACTTACTATACTTAAATAAAATGACCAAACAGGAGTCAAACGCAAAAATTTTTGGGTTTTGGAAAAAAATTAACATGAAAATATAATTATTATAGTAGGGGTAACAAAAATAAGGATTACCAAAAAATATACAACATAGTTAGATATATTTTATCGTAATTTGAAATGTAATAAAATAATATATTATCTTGCTCATTCAAGGGTAGTCCCGGTTGCATCAGGATCACATGTACAGTTTTACCACGCAGTCGGGTATTTTTATTTAAAATAATTAAATATTAATAGATATATAAGGATACGGACAAATCACACAGATTGAGTTATCCTCAAAGTAAGATCAAACATTGTGTTATGAGATACTAATCAGAGTTGGGCGTAGTTAACTACTATTGTGTACTTTGATTACAAATTACAATTACATGTAGTTAACTACAAGTAGTTGAAATTACATTCAATTTAACTACAACAATTGAAACTACTGTAATTGTAATTTGTAATTGTAATTAAGCAGTTATAACACTTATAACGTATGGCGCGTTAAAGGTGTTGTATTGCGAAATTGTAAATGTAAAAAGATATAAGCAAGAAATGAAAATTTATAAGTAAGTAAATCTTTATAAAATATGTAGTTTGTAATTGTGATTACAACTACTTTTTGTAGTTTATAGTTCAACTACTTTTTCAATTACTTTTTGTAATTATGTAGTTGCAATTACTAACTACAAAATGTAATTGTAGTTAGTAATTAGTAGTTTAATTACATTTTGCCCAACTCTGATACTAATAACTCAACGATACTATATTTTACAACAAATACATATACTCGTATAGATAAACATCCAAACCCCAGGTCAATCTGAAAAAGATCATTTTCCATCCTGACCTGGCCGGGGAACGAACCCGGGATCTCTAGTGTGACAGTCAGGCATGATGACTACTAGACCACAGAGGTCTTCAAATCATTTGTATCTTTCTGGACTATGTAAAATATACGGGACTCGTGGGGTTAGTGGCAAGTGCAGAGTACGGACCGGTCCGCGATTCGTTCCGGAGTGGGCTGGTTGGAGGCAGCTGGATAACTGGACCGCATTCCTGGAGAGTCCCAACGCTGGGATCTAATCGATACTGATAGTTGATGAGCAAAGATGACGAACTATTACTCAAAGTTACTTTTGATATTTTTTAGCTGTTTAGAGTCCAGAATCCGCTATTTTCCAACAAGTCAAATCAGATAGTTTTTACTTAACGTCAAAACAAACTTTTTCTATGGGATTTGTATGATTTACAGACATATGACGTCATAGTTTCTTCAAGTCAAATAGCGCTTATATTATCAGTTTTTCTGCAGTAAAACTGAAATTTTTTTGCGATGTTTTCTTTTCTCATCAGTACCAAATATTTTACATTTGACTCAGGAAAATATCCAGTCGTGGAAGAAGAAAGGGGAGGCCTTTGCCCAAGAATCGGACACAGAAGTTAAAGTATTGTTGACCGGACTAGAAAACTGTGATTTGACATGGATATGTATATTAATTAGGCGGAAAAAGTGGTTAAATAAAATATTCAAAATACTTTTTTTTAGGGTAGCTCCCATACAAGTAATGTGAAAAGGCATTTTTTTTCTCGATTAACCAGTCATGTTGGGTATCGTTGAATAAATAGGTCTTTCAAAAATATATTATGAAGTTGTCAACACCGTTTTTCGATTTAGGGATCTGTTTCGAAAATATTTGGTTTTAAAGTGAAAATTTTTGTTTGAGTCAATTGTCCCCCCCTCTATTTGCTAAACGGTTATAAATAAACACGTGAAAAAATTCACAACTATAGTATCTATAACGAAATTTAAAAGAAAACTATCAGAGCTAAGTAGGGCTTACAAATTAAAAAGTTATAGGCGATCATCTTATAAAATGTACTCGCAAAATGAAAAATTCACACAAATTCAATAGAAAATTAGTTTTCGGACGTTTTAAGTGGCTTGAACTCAAAGTGGGCATTGGTAACTACGGAACCCTACACTGCGCGTGTCCCGACACGCACTTGGCCAATTTTTTTCTCCTATTCTATACGCACGGTTACTCTCCAAAACGGCAAGATATAAATACCTACGTACGTAGCTACGTGTCTGCGTTGCAGTGTCAAGCGAGATGGGCGATATGAAATTATGCTAAGGTCTAATTTGGCTTGACATTGAATAGGGGTGACGACAGGGTCAAAGAAGTATAATTGTAATTGGTCAGTCTTTTAGATTATCCAAAAATAATGGACCCATATTTTTCAGTTTACCAAAGAAGTAAAAATTTACAAAGATACGAAGCATCAAAGTTCCGGAGTGGGGGCTTGCGACGTCACCTCTATGTAAAAATTGTACGTACGCGAAATTTCAATGCGCTGTACCTTGGTCATTTTTTGTTTCTCAGAGAAAAGAAAAAATACGTGTTCAATATTTTTTAATAATCTTACCGATGGGCTAAAAATATTTTTCCATTCGTCATACCTATTGTATAAGACACTATCGAACGTATTCTGTGTTATTTAAAGGAGTACAGATCCAGCTATACTTTAGAAAAAGAAAAAAAAAAGTAAAATAGCGGATTTTCGAAAAAAGAATATGCAGTCGGGTATTTTGTTTTTAATGGAATGAAGTTTCTTTTCGGAGGGTACGGAATTGACGGACTAGGCGAAATGTGTAAGATTTTTCCGTCACATGTTTTCACTCACATTTTTTTTTTAAATATTGCATTTTATACGGCTTGATATTTAGACCACTTGCAGCAGTAGACTTAATAACATAGGGAATTTCCCGCAATTTCGACTATTTGCGTTTAAGACCATTCGAAACTTAAAATTAATTGTTCCAGTTTTATTACCGTTTTGCAAGTAATATTACCGCTTTCTGAAATTTTAAACAACCGAAAAAATATCTATATGAAATATCTGAACTGAACTGAACTTTCTCGTCAAGATTTTGCCTTTCTGAGTTAAAACTTTTATCAGATTTGTGATAATCTCTGTTCTGAACTCTGATTACTCATACAACGCAATTTAAAAATCCCTTCTCTCTTTTACTTTATGATAATCAAGCGATAATATTCTTTCGATAATCGCGTATATTTTAAGAGTTTATTGGAATTTGACCTTTATCCAACTACTGTAGAGATCCAACGAAAAATACTTATATATTTTTAATTAACTCATATTACCGCAAAGAATTTTATGTTATATAAACAATGTAAAGATATTACATTGCAGCAAGCGAGGCCAGGCTATGCATCATGATTTTTTTCCTCTCTTTGTAAATTAAATTATACGAGGTGACTTTATATTTTATCCACCACCATCACCTGAGATTTTTCTTCATAAAATTGTTTATTAAGAAAAAAAAGGAATACAATTGAAATTACAATGAAACTAAAAACTAAGTCTTAATAATGAACTTGACCGTGTAGCATGGTTCCAAAAACGCTGACTGCGTCTCCACTCTGAATAGCTATGCTATGTCGTTGAGAAAAGAAGCCAGCTCCCTTTTTTTCAAGCCTTGAAATCATATTATGGTAAAGATTCAACATAAACCTACTCGTACAATACCCACATGTAGAAGGGTTAACTCGTAATAAATCAAACCACGGGCTATACTAGATCACTATAGTATCATCATCATCATCATCTCAGCCCTTCTTCCGCCCACTGCTGAGCATAGGCCTCCCTTCGTCGACGCCACCCATCTCGGTCCTGTGCTGCTCTAATACAAGTGCGACCCATGACTTTTACTGTGTCGTCAACCCATATCATTGCTGGAAATACATCCATACAAAAGTATGCAGCCGCAGCCGCCTGGGCAATTTGTATGGGAATGTAGATTTTTTTATGTTTTTGACTTATATTCTATATCATTATACTGTAGTACCTAATTAAGTATATCCCGTGGTAAGATTTATTCCGGTATGTCCTTTCCACGTTATATACCTAAGGCGACAAAAGCGGACCCCAGACTTCACAACATTTCAGTTGAGGGACTTGAGGATTTAATGAAATGAGAGAGAGAGAGAGAGAGAGAGAGAGATGTCTTCATCATCGGTGTTGTATGTAGTGTATGTATGTTTATGTGTGTATTTTGTATGTATATGATATAAGTGTATTTATATGTAATACCTATTCTAATCTAAGGTATATATTATAATATGGTATATATCTATTATACGTATAAGTATGTATATTAAATGTAAGCATATTGTGTTGTAATTTTATTATTTTATTCTTTCCGCCGCAATAATTTATCAGTTTTTCCCTATGGTTGATAGGGAGAGAACGCTTTTAGCGTTAAGTTCGCCAATTGTAAATAATTTTTAATTCTGGATCAATAAAGTTTTATAAATAAATAAACATAGGTTAGGTACTTATCACACTCCTACATCTTACTAAAGGGTTAAAAAACTGAAGCGGAGCCGCTAACAGGCAAAGCCGTGGAAAACAATTTAACGATAAATCCCTTGGGAGCGAAATCTTTAGCAACTTAAACCCAACTTAAATCGTCTTAAAATTGAAAATGCAAACTAGTGCCCTGACTCGTGCCTTCGCCGAATGTCTTTCTTTGTTTCTTTAAAAGAATCCTCGGTACATTTGTTTATCTGAACAGTTAAAGTTCGTCGACACGGGAAAAAACAATTTCATCATAGGTACTGTTAGAAACTCCTTAGTTCTAGTTTTTTCTATATTTTCTTTCTATTATATTGATGTTTTATAAATATACAATTAATTAAACAGATGCTTAGGAACCTTCACTTATTTCTTAAACTTTTTGTTTTGATAAAATATTTCTTGATTAGTACTTTCAGACGTGTTAAAGTCGGGGAAATAAGGAATAATAAACATCGACCAAAATGGCAAGTTCTTAGGATTTACTAAGAACTTGCCATTTTGGTCGTCGATAATTAAATTAAAATCAAAAAAACTAAACGGACTATTTATTATAGTGAACATTATTCTATGAAATATTATTTAAGAAATTTGAAACACGTGCAAACTGTTGAAAAATGTAACAAAAGGTCAAGTTATCTATCTTTACAAGCAGGTACATACAGATACCTCAGCTTATTTGTAAGATTTCTCTATTTTCGTTAACTTTCGCTTATTATTAATTTATGGTCTAACAACTTTACAACTCAATGAATAAATTACAATAAATGAGCGCACTCGTAAAATCAAGCAGACAAGCATGCTCGTAGCTCGGCGCTAACTTCGCAAATTTCAAAAATCGAACATGCAATACAACGTGTTATTACAAGCCCTAAACGGCATTAACTGCATCTTTAAAAAAAGGAAAAAGTAAAAAACCTGGCTGGAAGAACGCGTTCCCAGTCGTCTAAAAAAAGAAAAAGGTGTAAGAAAGAGAGGTGTGATTTGTGTACTTTTTCGCACCGTGCGATAACGTCGACTCGTCGATCTGTCGATTAGTTATTGCATTCGAATCGATATCGGTTACGGGTTTTATTCATGAGTTTTAATAAGCAGTACGTTTTCGAATATAAGATGTGAGATGCAGTAGCTTTGAAGACAACATTGTTGATTTAAGATTTCTTTTCGATTCGTCGACTCGATTTTTTCAGCATGACTCATTGGATAAATTAGTCACCAACTGGCAAGCGAAACCCAAAGCTATCGATTCAAGTTCTTGTCAATTTACTTCATTCATTGAGTGTAATTTTGCGAAAAGTGACATCAAGACATAAGTTTCTCTTCCCGCGCAGATCGTAAAAACGGATCGAGAGAATGAGCGAAAATGACACCATCATTTCGGCCGCATAAAGTTCACTGTTGGACATAGGCCTCTTCCAAGGATTTCCATAATGGCGATGATGGGTTTCCTACGCTTCGCTGGCCAGTACGCGGTCGCCAATCAAGAACCTTTTTGCCCTATCGGCCTTCGGTTCGTCGCGCTATGTGTCCCGCCTACTGCCACTTCAACGAGCTAGTCTGCAGGGCTTTGCAATGACTTGTTTTCCTAAAAATATCCTTATTTCTAATTCGATTACGTAGAGAAACACCGAGCATAGTTCTCTCCATAGCGCGCTGAGCGACCTTGAGTCTTTTTATGAGACCCATACTAAGAGACCACGTTTCAGAGCCATAAGTCAATTAATGAATTTCAAGGCGAAAATGTGAATTATATAAATAAGCGATGCGGGTAGCAACCTATTTATTACTTTTTCCACCTTCTCGCCCACCATCAGGCTAAAACCTTTGGGTTTTGCGGCCCCGGTTTTTTTCTGCTTGGAGTCCTGTGCCTGTGTCAGAGCCACAAGAACCAAAAAGCTCTGTCTGCCCTATTATGACTAACGACGAGATAATATACATCAGAACATGAAAGAGTATTTTCAACGAAGGAGGCCAAAAATCGCACTTAAAAACTTTGCCATATCTCCAAAAGCGATTACAAAGCACTATAATTTGAACAATTAAAGATTGAATTTCGTTCACAGTTATACATTCATCAAATCTGATAAGGCAGGCTGTTATCAAGCATCGTATTTCTCCAATAAAATTGCTCATATCGAGTCCCCACCTCCGAATCGAGAGATTATCTCGACCAATATGTTTGTGGATGAGATGAAATAATGGGATTTCTTCCAAGTTTGGTCTGACAAAAAAAGAAAATAGTAAAATCTTTTCCTACTTCTCATGAATGCTATTTTAAGCCGATTTAGGAAATGGATAAAAATCTCGAAAATGGCAGTAGGTAATGGTAGCTAGCAACCCATCATGATTTAGATTCCCTTTTTCACATGCACGTCTTTTTGGTCTCTTGGCCTTGTACTGTCTAGCCACGGTGAGCAGTCATTCAACTTATATGTGTTTGGGGCTGAGATGAAAATTAACCAAAGAGGAACAGTTGTAGTATATTTCTACTTCCCAATCGCCGTGTGGTAGGATAAAATAGGACCACTCCAAGTCTTCCCTTGGACGTCGTAGAAGGCGACTTAGGAAATACGAGCTAAACAAAGCTTCTAAACATAAATGAGACCTCTCCAACGCGTGTGGCCAGCATGAAGAGTGTAGGGCGCTAAACACATAAAAAAGACGTAAGACGAAGACAGGGCACGGGCGGGACAAAGACGGGGCGCCGTCGCGACTTTTGAAAACATATAGAAAAGATGAGGCACGGACTTGACAGATACTAACAAATCCGTATCTATGGCAACACTGGCGACGCGCGGTCCCCTCCACCCGTCCTCAACCCCGTTTACTCTGCTCGCGCCGTTACCCCGTCCGTTCTGTATATTCTACCATAGGATACGGACGAGTAAGCGTCGTGTCTGTGCCCTGTCGGTGTCCCGACTTTCCTGTGTGTTCTGCATCACGACGCTTCTATACATTTTGTATGAAAAAGACGCAGAGGAGATATATGTCGGCGCCCCGTCCAACGCTTAGGCCAAATCCTCTGGCTGCTCTAACCAGAGCACGGCTCTAGTACTTCTTTTTATTTCTTAATTCTTACGTACCAGGAACACATTTGAATTCATCTTACATTATAAACTCTTTCGACAAACCTCACAGCCTACATAAAAGTATGTGTCACGGTAGATATGCTCCAAGAAGGCTGCAAGCTAACATATTAACTTAATTTTGATTTTTGAACACTCATTTAAATTAAAAAGCAATACACGAATGATTTGTTAATGGAGCAATTACAATAAAGACAACACAATACATCCTCCGACGGGTGAGAGCGCATGATAAATTTGCAGCGTCCAAGTAACGGTTATTTTATGCATAAACGTAAAATTTAATTACGGGCCTCAATTATACGAAATTTGTATCCTTGTACACGATTCGATTCGTCCATGCTGATCTGGGAGGTAATAAAAAAACTTGGAATTTACCAGCTGGTTCTCTTCCCAAAATAGTACATGTCGAGCAAGGGAAAAGGCAAGAATCTGAATTGATTCATAAATGTTATACCTACTAAAGACCATTTTTAGAGGAAAAGTGGTGTATTGATGTAGTTTCTATCCTAAGAGAATCTTTAGTTATTCTAATGGTATTAATAATATTCCCATTAAGCCCGCAGTACACATTGGGCCAGCTAGTTGGCCCAACATTATGAATTCTGTTCACACATTGGTGAGTCAACCATCTGCATTAACTCTTTAATAAAGATGGACGTGGAGTCTCTTGCAGCCGCGGCAATTTATTTATTTTACGTTTAATTATTAGGTTAAAGTACACCAAAGTAGAGTGACTAAAAGGAAATGGCGGAAAAGAAGACGGTGGATGTTGACTGTTCATCGGAATAGAACGAGGTTAACTCAGAACCGCAAATACTCACGCTGAAAGTGCTGCAACACTACTGCCTTTGCTGACGACTCACAATGAATTGAATGCAACGCCAACGTGTGAACGCTGTTTACGGAGCGCGCCAAGATCCTTTGATGTGTGGACGAAAAACCGACAACATTCGCTTGGCCGGCCAGTGTTGGTGCCAACCGAATTGCGCTACCAACATACCACCAAGTAGGCCTCTACACGTTGGCCCAATGGGTTGGCCGTGTACTGCGGGGTTTAGAACAACTGTTACGTTACCGCCAACCGGTAGATTTATTGGGACGAAAATTACCAGTTCATCTGATAGAACAAACTTGGTATAGGGCTACTGGGACTAGCTCGGTTCCTAGAGATTTTTATATGTGAATACGAGGATTTTTATTAATTACAGCCAGGATCATCAGCTCATCGCACTTTTTAACGTACTGAGAGCACGTTGATTAAATAAAACATAAGGATGGAGGTTTAAAAACCTTAAAGTCTTAGTTAACCGCAACAAAATTGAGTAAACAATGCCAAGCCACACCGTGTTTACTTAAAAAAGAGAAATCGCTGAAATTACAGGCATTCCGTAGATTCGTATCGCGGCGATAAATTTGTCCCGGAGGATATTTATGAAAAGGCTGGAAGATACCGCCGCTACGTCAAGTAAAAATATTTGAAGGGTCTCTTAAAGGCCATTAAAGAAAGAATTTGCCCATGATAACCACGCTCTGGGCAGCTTAGCTTACGCTGTTTAGTTTCCGGATAGAACGGGAGCACTCCATCTCTTTCCACGAATGTCGTAAGAGGCGACGAAAGGAATAAGCTGGGACCAGCAATGGCTTTATGTGCCTTCCCAAACACGGAGGAGCTCGAGAAAATTTTATGCCAATTGTCACCCATCCAAGTGCAGACCAAGGCCGGTGTCGCTTAACTTGCGGAAGCTCTAGCACTCCCGCCGTGCTACCGAGCTCCTCACCAGTTGTGTTTTGGCGGGTTAATGATCGCAGTAGATGGTATCAATCGTTGCGCAGAAGCCGCTGCCACTATTCCTTACAGTCGCATCGAATAAATAACCGGCCTAGTGCGTGTCGGGCTACGCGCAGTGTAAGATTTCGTAGTTGCAAATACCCACTTTGAGTTCACGCCACTAAAAACCTTTAAATCCTACTTAGCTCTGATAGATTTCCTTCAAACTTTGTTATATATACTACTGCTGTGAATTTTTTCTCATGTCCATATATAACCGTTTATTAGATAGAGAATTTGCAATATAAAACCAAATATTTCTGATTAATAATGCAAATTCTCGTTACGAAACGGATACCTAAATCGAATGTTCACAAACACACAATTTTTTTGAAAGACCTATTCAATGATATGCCACATGATGGGTTAGTCGAAAAAAAATGACTCTTACTTTATTTGTATGGGAGCGACCCTAAAACAAAATTTTCTCAAATTTTATTTAACCACTTTTTTGGCATGATTCATATACATACCTAACCAAATTACAGCTTTCTAGTACTTGTAGACTCTGTGTAAAACCGCGGACGGACAGACAGACAGATATGACGAAACTACAAGGGTTTTTTGTTTACTAAGGAACCCTAAAAATGCTTTATTTGAGATTCAAACACAAAATATAGTAAAAACCAAAAGAAGTTACAGATATTCTGATCTTATGACACTCGTGGGAGCTTAGAGGCAAGGAGTTGTGACATATTGTTTTACTGCCGTCATCATACGACGGAAAATGACCTCCTTACTAACCCCCCCCCCCCCCAAATAGGGGTGTTATAGGTTTCACGTCAATGTCTGTCTGTAGCATCGTATCTCTCGAACGGATGTTCCGATTTTGATACAGTTTTTTTACGTGTTTCCTTCAAATTTACTTGCGGTGGTTCGTAACTATGTTCGATGAAAATCGGTTTGGTCGTTCAAAAGTTATTGGACGTGAACGCTTCTTGTTCACCTATACATACACTATCACGTCCATATCCTTAACGGAGCAGACAGAACATTTTGGGCCTTGCGGCTCTAAGCAGACGGAGCTCAGATCCGCAAGACCCAATGACCACTTTAGCATTATGATAGGCAAGAAGGTGGAAAAGGGAATCAAATTCTTTATTCTATATTGATAAAAATTACCCCGGGCACTTACAGTTACACAAAACGTGCACGTAAGTCAAAAACTTAAATACTAAACACTAAATGGACAAATAACAATTACAAATATAAACATTTTTTTTTTAATTGTCGTAAAAATTGTCTTTCGGGCTTCTGTTTTTCATTCGAGCAATCAAGGCGTTGAGCAAAGTAACAGTTTGGCAGCAAAATAGTGATGGGTTTCTAGCCGCATCGCCTATTAACTGTGCGCGGGAAGAGAAACAGCTGGTACATTCTACGTTTTTTCCTCTCCCTCAGACCAGCATAAATGGTTCTTTGCAATACTCCTTCAGTTGCTTTGATTAGAACATCAATATACCTATGATTCAGATCTTCCTAATACATTCAGATGTATTATGTATCTGTCTTAGTTTGAATATTTGTTTGTATAAAATAATTTGTCACATACAAGTGTAAGTCTATTCGCCAGGCAAATTAAAAAACCCCCGACTTTCAAAAGAAAACTTTTGAACGGTTGAACCGTTTTTCGAAATTTAAAAGTCGCTTACGTATTTTACTGCTTGAGAAGTGCTGCTACAGTGTTGAAGAGTTCTAATTGCTTCTATTTCTATATATGTGTGTGTAATTAATTAATAAGTTGAAAAACGTATTTTCCACTTAAAATTGGATTGTTCAAATTAAGTAATTAGATATTAAGGTGTTCATATCATATTCGAATGCAATATATTATTTTTACTGAATAAACAAATTGAATAGAAAACATAACAAGGGAACTTGCTTTCACGTAAAAAAACCACATCGAAATCGGTCCATCCGTTCGAGAACTAAGATGCCGTGGACAGATACAGAAAGACATACTAAGATGTCAAACTTATAACACCCCTATTGTTGCGTCGGGGGTCAAAATAACAAAACACTGTGGTCCCAAAGATTACGTAACAAATTGGCAGCGACAACAGCCTTCTTTGTTTTTAATCTATAAGGAAGCGGCGCCGTAAATAAACCCGACATTTTATTAAATTTCCAACCGAGCTATTAATTTTATTGAAATAACTAGCTTTTTGATGTGGTTTCACCTGTGAAAATAATAATAAGTCTCTCATTATCCCCTTCCTATTAACCATCATCATCAGTCCTAGCCATGGTCCCATTTCATTTGGGGTCGACTCTCCTTATATTTTCGCGCCAGTTTTCCTTATCATAAATCATGTCCGGGGTTACACCCATCGTCTTCATGTCTTTTTTAACGGTACTGGACCAAGTCGTGGGAGGGCGTCCTCTGCCTCTCCGTCCTTCGGCTATGCTCATCACCGTTTTTGTCATGTGGTTATCATCCCTGCGCATTACATGACCATACCATCGCAGTCTGCTTTCTCGCATTTTGTCCTGAATCTTGGCTACTTCAAAAGACCCGCGGATGTGCCTGTTTCTAACCTTATCCCGCAACGTAACTCCTCCCGCCCATCTTAACATCCGCATTTCCGCACAGTGCATTTTTTGATCTTCTTGGCAACGCATTGCCCAGCATTCCGCACCATATAAAAGCGCAGGTTTAGGTTAAGGCGCGCGGCACGTTTATAGATGTTACCCTTAACTTTTACCGGCATTTTTTAATCACAGAGCACCCCTGTAAGTGACATCCATACAAGCCATCCTGCTTGGATCCTATTGTCGACGTCTTCCTTGTTGCTGGCATTGCTGGTTATCATCGCTCCAAGGTTTTTTATATTGATTTACTTTGTTAAGGGGAACGCCGTCTATGTGTGGAGGGAGCGCATCATCATAGTCACTAGAGAAATTGCAGCACATGTATTCGGTTTTGTTTCTACTCACTCGGAGTCCCCTACTTTCCAGTCTGTTCCACCATAATGTAAGCTCAGTCTGTAGCTCCTCCTTAGTTTCTCATACAAGTACAATATCGTCCGCATACAAGAGAGTCCACGGAACTGGTCGTTGTAGATCTTCGGTGACATAATTCATTACGGTGTTATACAGTAGAGGGCTCAAAGTGGAACCTTGGTGCACTTCTACTCTGACATGAAACTCTCCTACGCACGCGAGTGATGACGTTGTGGTACATGTCTTTTATAATGTATATGTACTGTTCCGGAACATGATGTGCCCTAAGGGCTGTCCATATGAGGTCTCATGGCACTCGATCGAAGGCCTTCTCTAGGTCGATGAAAGAGAAATGGAGATCTTTCTTGATAAGTTTGTGTTTCTATAAGAGTATCTTGATCGAGTGGATGGCGTCGGTAATCCCCACATCACTGGTAAAGCGACATTGGTTTGGCGTTAACGTTATTAGCAGTTTGATTCTCTCAGCTATTACAGTTTCCCAGATTTTAAGGGCGTGTGAGGTTAACTTGATGGCTCGATAGTTTCCACAATCTGCCACATCGCCTTTGTTTTTATAGAAAGGAACAATATCACTTTGCCTCCACATATCTGCCATTTTACCATTTTCAATTATTTTATTAAAAAGGTTTTCAGCCATATAACACCTGTGTCGCCTAGCCGTTTCCAGAATTCTGCTGGTACTTCATCTGGTCCAGTAGCTTTGTTGTTTTTCATCTTTCGTATAGCATACTTCATCCGTCGTCACTGCTTCGATGGGGCCGGCGACACATGGTAGCTCAGGCGTATCCTCCCTTGAAAACTCCTCATTTAAAAGGTCTGAGTAGTACTCTTGCCAGCGGGTAGTTATTTCTTTATTCTGGGTTATGATCTTTCCGTCGCTATTCTTTATATATTTATTCAGTTTTATATCTTTGGTCTGATTATTCCTAAATTTAGCGACTTTGAAAATTTCTTTATCATTTGTTGCGCTTTCCAGGCTTTTATAGATTTCTTGTTGTGCTGCAGCTTTAGAATATGCTACCAATTTTTTTGCTTGTTCTTTGGTTTCATTGTATATATTTCGATCTTCATCAGACTGAGAGCTTTGCCATATTTTGAACTTTGCTTTCTTCTCCTTAAGTATATCTTTCAAAGCGTCATTCCACCAGCTAGCATTTTTGTTTGTATTCAGTTTACCTTTTGTGATACCGAGATTTTCTTCGGCAGATTTGATAGTTGCTTCATGGAATTTTTCCCGGGTCTCATTGGGTGTTTCTTTTATATTCTGCTGCATCTTTCAAGACATTTTTTCCTTCAGGCTTATGAAAGTTGTACCATTTAATACGCGGTGTTGGTTTAAGCTTTGTTTTGTTGTAGGAGGGCATTTTCAAGCATGCGACTAGCAGGAGATGTTGAGTGGTAAGTGGTTCCCCTGGATTAATCTTACAATCCTTACAGAGCTTACGTATGATTCTGTCTCCCAAAATGTAGTCAATTTTGGTTGCACTCCCGCCACTTTTATACGCGATAAGATGTTCATCTTTTTTCTTAACAAATGTATTTAAAATTGGAAAGACATACGCAGCAGCGAAGTCTAGAAGTGATTTCCCTTCCTTATTCTCGGAGCCGTAGCCGAAGTTTCCATGAATCTCATTAAAGGTATTTGTTTTCTGGCCAACGTGTCCATTGAAGTCTCCTGCAATGATTTTATTTTCGTTAGGAGGTATGCTCTGAAATACATCATACAGTTCGTCCCAGAAGCAGCTTTTCTCTTCAGTAGTGCATCATTGTTGTGGCGCATACACTAAGATTACATTTAAAGATGGCTGGTTGTTATCCATCGCAAGTTTCACGGATATGATCCTGTCACTATTTCTGCTTACATTAATAACTCTTTGTTTGAAGTCTGCGTTCAAGATGATTCCCACACCATTTTTTGAAGTTGATATGCCGTGATAAATTAGTTGTAATTGTTTCCTATTTCTCTCGACTTGAATCCTTTCCACTTTAGTTCTTGAATACAGCAAATGCTTATATTCCGTCTTTGCAGAATTTCTGCCAATTCTTGACTACGTCCGGTCAGGGAGCCGATATTCCAAGAGGCTACACGCACACTTGGTGCGCTGCGTCGGTGGTCGTCGCTTTGAGGGAACGCCCTAGTACTTCTCGCATTCGATACACTCTGACCGTCGCTTACGGGGGACGCCCTAACATTTATACATTTACGTCTTTAGTGGCAGTAACTAAATGTTTGCATTCGTAACTACGGAACCTTACATTGCGCGTGGCCCGACACGCACTTGGCCAGTTATTTAATATACGATACAAAGTATAAGTAAGTTCAAAAATCTTTTATATTTCTTGACACGATTTGCTTTCAGAATTCGATAGTATTATTTATTTACGTAAAGCTTTTCGCGCACATTAGCCAAAAATGGCCGTTTATCGCTAATCTGCGCAGAAAAGCGTCACGTTCTCGCTTTAAACTGTAAAAAGTAGTTCATAAAATAGTTAGAATGGTTATCTAGGGTTGATCAAGATTTTTTTTTAATGTTATCTATGTTTCCTTCTAATTATTTATTTCAAATGGGGGCAGCACTGAATCCCGAAAAATTCAGGTAGCCCCTTAAGTATATACTTATGTATGTTATAAATTATAATAGGCATTTTAAGTAACTTTGCCCGTATTTTTGCTAAATGTGACGATAATAATATGTATTAGACATATGTCATAAACCTACATTAATTTACCATAAATCATTTACGTCGATCCGGTTCTAGAAAAAATGCGTAATATATTCAGAAGAAATAATTATTTGCTAAATTCATGCAATACGAGTCTAGGCAGTCTTTAGTTATAGTGATTGCAAATGTCGATAATTTATGTTATCGATATCCCAGTAATATTTGCTAATTGGCTGTGGCCTTTGTATGATTTATGATATTTTGAATTGTCTTTGACTCCTACCTAATTACTAGTAGACAGTTAGGTAATTTAAGATTGTTCAGATTTGTTCTATTTGTAAATTATTCCCAAGCAACCATATTTTTACCAAGAAATCCGTCCGCTTTAATTTATGTTTTAGAAACCCATTTTGCGAAGTAGCCAAAAATTACAGGAAATAAAAGTACTTACTTACACACTTTCATGAAACTATGTAACAATTGTTTTGTAGATATTATGGGGACAAACAATAACACTCATAATATAATTTTTCAGAACTAAAAACCAAGTTCACCCCCAAACTGCTAAACCGATTTTAATAAAATTTCTATGGGCAATCTAACAAGTATGCCCAGACAAAAAAAAAATCAAAATCTGTTTACGCGTCTTCGAATAATCAGTGAAAATACATTAAAAAAACAAGAAAGTCCCATCGTTGGAACTCTGTTAAAAATTAATAATACAATCGACAATATCTTTTCAACGAACATGATTGTATTATTAAGTGACAATAAATTAAGTAGGTATATTTTTCATTCCAGGTACATGAAATGCACGGATGAAATGGAAATTAGTTATATAAAAATACGAATAGCACGTCACTGATATATTTTTATTTACTTATTTTTATCTGACAGATAACAAACCTGACGCTCCAAACACCAATAAGGTTAGAAATTGCATCGACATCGACATATTCCCCAGCGTGGAAGCCCGTCGAAGATTTATTGTCTCATCAGAGAAGACATCTTTTATTCATATTCATATTGGTAGTCGAGTCGGTCTAATTGGTTGGTTCGAGCAAAAACGTCATTAAAGCAGGATCACGGGATAATTGTCGTGGATGTATCGATGATTGTGAGGCATGCGAATGTCGACATGTGGGGCTAGTGGAGCGGCTAACGTCATCTTTAAGTAGAGTTCGCAAATTAAATTTAGTATATTTCTAAAAAATAATTACGAAATTCACAACAGTTTCGTCAAAATTAATACATAATATGTGTCCTTTATTTTATGTATAAACACACCTGTATGCCTCTCTTACATAAACATCTCCTCTCACAGGCCTACTGGAAGAGATCTCTTTTGAGATACGTAGTGCCTTTGTACAACTTTTATTTGATTTATTCTCTGTATAAATTTTCCGTGTACATAAATTGGTAAATAAATAAAATGAAATAAATCAATCAAAATACCACCCCGAATTGTACCCGGTTCAAAGGTACCCATTATGCTTGCCGCATTACCTCTTTGAATTGCTATAGACTGCCTTTGAACCAGGTACCATCCGGTGCGGTGGTCAAATCCACGGGACTTCAACCGTCGTCCTATCTCACTAACAAAATGCTTCGCTTCTGATCACCATGGTCCAGCTGTTTTTTTTTCTATTATTTTTATGCGTCACCAACAATACAGCTAGCTGATTTGCATGACGCATAACAGTTGCATGAGTTGAGAACTAGCAATCATCCAGTGGCGGATGAACCAATAGGCTGAGTAGGCTTAAGCCTATGGCGGCATATTTAGGGGGCGGTAAATTTGAGACCAATTGCTCTTTTCATACATCATGACATTCATTCATAGAACGCAGCTTAAGAGCGGCAAAATATGAATAGCCTACTGGCTTCAAATATGTAAATCCACCACTGCAATTATCATCATCATTTTTGAGCTGAGCTACTCAATGCTTCTTAAAGAACGTTTAATCATCCCGGTTGTCATCATTGTATATCAGTCGTCAACATATGTCAGAAGCTTTTATATGTAGCTTGAAAAATCGAACACTGGTTTTGGCCACTTACACGAAAGCAGTAGAGCACATATGGCTAAAGAATGCAATAGCAAGAAAACCACGTATAGCAATAACATTCATCGCAGTAATC
Organism: Acrobasis suavella; assembly: GCA_943193695.1. Lineage (NCBI taxonomy): Eukaryota > Metazoa > Arthropoda > Insecta > Lepidoptera > Pyralidae > Acrobasis > Acrobasis suavella. The sequence continues at coordinate 7,688,112 of OW971952.1, read as the reverse complement.
GGCGCTCGCTGCAAACAAAGCACCATTAATTCAGGTGTAGTTTCTTCATCCCAACTAGAAGTGCTTCCCTAGATGTCATTAATTTAGTATATTTACAAAAGTGCAATGAGACCTGCAATGAGTTTTATTACAAAATATATGCTGCTTTCAAACTAGAATCATCGTAGGCCTAAAACGAAATTAAGTAAAAATTAATTTGAAAACACTAAATTAAAATTGTTATTTGTTGACTCTACAATACGTTCGATCGTTTGTAACTTTCCTTCAATTCAATTAAATGACTTGTAATTAAAGTATATTATTTTATCTGAGCATTGTTCTAGCTTGAGGGGCTCAGTGGCCCGGCGGGAGTACGAATTATTAGCGCTTTCGCAAGTTAAACGACTCTTGACGTGGTCCGCACTTGGATAGGTGACCACAAGTGGCATAAAAACATCTCGAGATCGTCCGTGCTTCTCTCTCTCTCTCTCTCATCTCAGCGTTTTCCCAGTTGCATCCTCAGCTGCCATGCTAAGAAGCCCGGGGTCCGCTTTCCGACTTTTTCTTCTCCACTTTCCACGGTCTAGAGCATCTTTGGTTGTAAGACGATTAGCACGCATATCATCCTTGACGACGTCAAGCCAGCTTTTCTTGGGTCTACCCCGCCAGCCAGGCCCCGGCGGAGGCGGCATGGCTATACTTTTGTTTCCCACGTAACTTCGTCAACTATCGTCCGTCCATCTCAAGGCATATAAGGCTGTCATAATTGTATGGCAGTTGTCAAGGTATATCAAGTTCAAGTGCCTTAAGGCTGCTTGAAAAATCTGACACCAGTATTTTCTCAGTCGACGCTTGAAAGAAAAAGAAATGTAAGAAAAAACAAAATCGTATAAACATTTGTCTGAACAATTATCTAAATGGATTTATAAAAGTTTTCGCTTAGCATTAAAAATGTACGGGTCTTGTATTGGATCACTGTGGACATCCAACTTATCGCCAAGGACGTACGAAAAATAGACATGATAGTCCATATTGTGTCCGATTTTTTATAGAAATAGAATTTTTAATGACTCACAATTTTAAATGAACATTGTTTTTAAAAAAATGTGACTCACTACATTAAAATAGGGCTGAAAACAACAAGAAACTATAAAACATGAACTGAAAAAGTGTAAACTTCCGAAAGCAGAATATGCGAATTTCCAATCATACCACTTAAGTAACGATCAAGTCATATTTCAGATATAAATAAACTATCTTTTATTTACAAAAAAGGCATACAATATTACTTCTAAACTAAAATAAAAACACTTAACACCACAAAAAAAAGGTATAGTAAAGGTCAACTTTTAAGTTAGTGGCCCTGACGTAATGGTGCGTAGGTATTAAAATATAAATGTGGTATGACTGTCTATCTGTGATAGTTCCAATTTTTTTCCGCATAATGACAAATTCCACTAGCTATCTGTTAACCTTTGAAGCAAAGAAATAGACTAACTAGCAAGAAAGGAAAAATTGCTTAGTGACAAGGCCGCATTTCGCATATTTCCTCGTTTTTAAAATGCTTTTTAGGGTTCCGTAGGACCATGTCTGTCTGTCTGTCTGTCTGTCCGTCCGCGGTTTTACTCAGCGACTGTAAGTACTAGAAAGCTGTGATTTGGCAAGAATATGTATATTAATTCGGCGGAAAAAACGGTAAAATAAAATATTGAAAAAAAAAATTTTTAGAGTAGCTCCCATACCAATAAATTGAAAAGTCAATATCTTTTCTCGACTTACCAATCATGTTGGATATCGTTGAATAGGTCTTTTAAAATTATTGTGAATGTACTCGGAAAAGGAAAATTTCATACAAATTCATTAGAAAATTAGTTTTTAGACGTTTTTAGTGGCATGAACTCAAAATTGCCGTTCGTAACTACGGAACCTTACTGCGCGAGGCCCGACACGCACTTGGCCAATTATTGACCATTGAAAATGGTTATCAGATTCAAATCGCCTGAGGCGTATTTTGGGCCAAGAGTTAAGAAATTTATTAAGACACGTGTGAGCGTTTGATTTTTTTTGGAATTTAGAAAAATGTAAATGTCGCGTTTTTGGCGGGTGTTTGTTTACTAAATTGTAAATATTTCGAAAAAAAACAGACATAAAAAAATTTTAAAAACGTCCTAGTGTATTAGTTTTACCGAAAAATGTTTTTTTTTTTAAATCGGTTATTAATTGTAGGGGATCCCTTTAGATTTGGAATTGTAGAAAAACCGCAAGTAGGTATATCTTCTATGATTTTATTGACCGATCGCCATAGTAATGTTTTGAAAAGATGCGGAAGTAGGCGAGAAGTGGTTTCTAGTTGGTATCTGTAAATGTTTTTCGTAGATTTTTGTATTTATTTTCAATGATCCGATTCTTGCGGGGACTGCGAAATCTGTGAATTTTTTTGCAAAACAGGTCATCATCATTCTCACGTAATCCCGGTTGCAACCTCAGCGGTAACGCTTCGGAGCCCTGAGTCTGGTTACTGGTTTTACACAGAGCGACTGCCATCTGACATCCGCAACCCAAAGGGTAAACTAGAACCAATCCTCGGATAGTTTTAGGATCAAACGCTAGATGGCGTTTGGGACCGACAGTTTATACGAACCTTCCGAAACACGGAATCAACTTTACTTTTGAATAATCAGGTGATTCAAGCCTGCAATCTTCTAACCAGACTGGAAAGAACTTTTTACAAAGTATGCTTCCCAGTGGGATTCGAACCCATGACGTCCGGGTGGCCGGCGCCAGTCCAAATTTTAATAAAAGATTGTATTGTATTATTTTTCGGCAATAGTTCAATAGTGTCCATCTTTTTCGTACATCCGGGCATGTTACTCTGTTTGTTAATTAGTTGAACTCACGATCGCCTGATTTCACTGTTTAGCTGCCCGAGCCCAGTTAAATAATTTATTAGTTAAATCCTTGTTTGAGCTTTATTTTGTTTTAGAGTTCTCGCGCTGCGACGCGTTCGTGCTGGATTTATTTTGTTTTATTTTGTTACATTACTAACGCACGGGAGTCGAGTTTTGAATTCGGTCGAATGGAAAAGCGTGCACGAAGAATCAGTAAGACTATTCTTTTTCTTATATTTGTAGGGGTGTACATATACACTCACGCTTTCGCACTAAATCAGCGTTTTTGCGGTCTAGGGAATTGAAGCCAGTCGCCTCGTGTCCGCCTACCGATTGTCGCGCACGTAGTTATAGTTCCGTACTCTATGTAAATTGCGTTATACGAACACTGAACTTTTGATTTGACTATACCAATGTTGTGTGTTAAATTTAAGTCTGGTATCAATATATTCGGACATTCGTGAACTGCATTGTGTTGTTTTACTGGAGCACTACCCTTCTGAACATTACTGATCAGTGATTTACTCAAGGACAGCTTATAGAAAAGACATAAGCAACGAAACCATACAGTGGTGACTCCGACGAGATGTAGGGGTGTACATACATATTTAAGAGCAGCGCTCTTGTCTGTAGATAGCTTTCCAAGTCTCTCTTTCTTCCGCTAGACTAGACTATTATAGGGACTGAAATTTCTGTTAAAAATTATGTTACGTCACGGCCAGCTGGTAGGTCACTCGGGACGTATATTCCCGTTAGACCTGCTGGTAGGACCAACTTGGTGGGTCTACTTAGACTAGCTCGAATTATCTTATTTTGCCTTTGATCTTACTTTAGCTGTAGTTCTCAGTTGGGAGTCATACATATAACTACTCATATACCAATTTAAGTACTGATTATTTAACTTTATGCGGGATAGACACAGCTTTTAAGACGACTGGTATAAGTGGCTGGTATGGAACAATGTTTTTACTCCATTAGTGAATTTGTAACCTATTGCAAATCAAAACAAAATATTAAGCTTTGATATAATGTACTGTTACTTTTATAACTTGTATTTCTTAGCTAATTACTACGAGTTTAAATTAATTTTAAACAATAACAATGTTTGCATACCTGTCTGCAGGTTTTTACAATGTACATACAAACATTTACTAACATCTCAGAAATGGATTGTATAATGCAAATAAATGATTCTTGATTCTTGATTATTGATTCTTGACAGAGCCTAGAGGTTGTTAGTATAGTTTATCTCGTTTATTACTTCTCCAGGGAGAGCTCTTGTGATCTTTATTTAACACAGCCACATTTGCATTCACTCAAAGCTAGCTGGGTTATCATTACGGTTAACTCTTATAGTAAACAATCCCAAGATTGAAGTATTTAGGAATTTAATAGATTTAGATTTATGATTTCGTGTGTTATTTCAATGCGAACGAGTTCAAAAATTTACCTCCAGATGGTATTTTTTTTTTTAATTATTTAAGCTCTTCACTTTTGGCGTTATGTATTTTATTTATAATAATTTAATATAAATAATTGTGTAACTAAGACAATTATTTTTATGTGTGAGAGAAAAGAAAAAATCTCAGAATATACCAGCTGCGTCTGTTCCCATACAGATCGTAAAAACCAAGTATGCCAAAGACCTTGTGAAGTGGAGAACAAGTTTTATGACCAGCCCCTGCCTGACGTCAATCCTCTTTGGGATCATTTTGTGAGAAGTTTTACAACCAGCCGCCGTATCACGAGATATTTGTGCTAAGTCCTTAATCGCCTCTTACGACATCCACAGGAGGAGATGGAGTGTTCCTATTCTTGACGGAAAGCCACACGGCACAATCTCGCTCGGTGTATGAAAAGATGAATATAAAGGGACAAATCACACTGATTGAGCTAGCCCCAAGCTCTTTATGGTATGGGATCTCAACGATACTAAGTATATTTTATGAATGTATAAATGTAGCTACTATACTGTCAATAGGTATGCAATTAACTCAATTTAATTACACCGAGAAACTTATCATTACCACATTATTGGAGGCTGGAGCAATGCGTCCAGCGTCGTAAAGATGGCCATACATCATGCATTATGGCCGCTCTGACACAGATATTTCATTAGGATTCCAACCAATGTCACTGGGTCGCGTACGGTCGGCTGCAGGTCAAGCCTGGCGTTACTGCGCGATTATGCACTTTGAAATAAAATAAAAGTTAAAATTATGATCGTATAAAGTATATGCCATGCATCTACATCCTACAAGCATGAAAATTTGTCCGAAAAAATCCTGAAATTTTCAAAAAACGAAAGGACTCAGTTACAAAATATACACTCAGACATCAAAATAAGCTACAACTTCTTACTTCGCGTCTCCTAGAGAGCTAGATGAGTGAAGCTTCATCTAGCTCTCTAGTCATGTCTATTAGGCTCTACGACAAACTCCCAACCGCCATCAAAGACATAGAGAATAATAAAACGTTTCTACACAAACTCAAAAAACTATTGACTAATAAATGCTATTACACAATAAACGAATATTTGGAAGACAAAATCACACCGTAAAGGCAATAATAATTCCTGACATATATAAAAATTGACATCTATCAACTTATCATTAATGAATAAACTTATAATACGACGTATAAAATATAACTTGCATGAATATTATATACATAAAATAGAAATATACTATAAAATAGTTCAATAACATAGATTTGTCAAAAATGTGGTCCATCCCCATTGCAGCGCCCGTCAGGTTCCTTAATTGCTACTTATTTTGTTAATAAAAACCTGAATGATACATTAAGGAAGCAATAAATGATATGATATGATATGATGAAAAAGTAAAAGTATCATTTTACAGGTCATTCATACCAAATTTTATTTACATATGTGTTGCACCAACATTCGGAATGCAATTTTAATCGTAGTGCTTCTAATTTGCAACAATTGTAGTTGGTCACCATGCTTGTCCGCCACCCAGAGGTCCCGGGTTCGATCCCGGTCAGGGCAAATTGGAAATTGGCCTTTTTAAAATTGTCCTGTGGGTCTTGGATGTTTATCTATATACTTATTTGTTATAAAATTTAGTATCGTTGAGTTAGTATCCCATAACACAAGTCTCGAATTCACTTTGGGGCTAGCTAAATCTGTGTGATTTGTCCCTAAATATTTATTTATTTTGTTTAACTATATAACTAATATTACTATACTACCATACATGTCAAATGATTAAAAATAATACAGGATGATTTTTGTAACAAATAATACTTAATTCTGTCAAATTATTTTAATATGGCTTTAAGTCTCGGAATCCATCGATCGTTGCAAAACAGGCAATGTATATAAAATTGTAAGAATCGTATGAATAGGCGATGCGGCAAGCGACCTATTACTTTTAATTTTTTTCAAATCCTGGCCACCGTCACGCAAAATGTGGCCTTAGGGTATTGCAGCCTTGGGCTCTATCTGCTTATATCCACAAGACGCAAAACCATTAGGGATACAGTTAAAAAAAAGTAGGTCTATGGTGCCTAGTATTTTCCTATATCTTATTTAGTATGCTTCCCATCATATTATATCCGCATCTGGGCACCCCATCTTATGCTGCAGTGTGCACGTAGGCTAAATGATCATAACTGAGCTAAGGTCAAAGCACATTAATCACGACTGACATCAGTGAACAAGGCTTAATTAAAGCAAAATCTAGCTTATTACGAGTTAATAACATTTATGCGTGCAGTATGGGCCAGAGTTAGTAATGTTTTATCATTTAGTAAAGTAGGTGTGGCATACGCTTGTGATTTGTTATACCAGAGGTTCGTTCATCGTTGATTTCCACCTGCAGGCGTTGAAGGGCCTCGAGTAGACCGTTATTTCGATTTTAGTGATTTTTGGGCGCGAAAGTGTCGCGGGGACGGACACGGACATGCGCCTTGCTCGACAGTCGGAAAAGCACTGTCCACTTCTGCTTGATAGCTCAATATGACGAGAATGAACATCGATTTGCGAGATCAATTGAATCGATCGATTAATGATTAAGATTACGAGATAATAGTAACAAAACAGTAGGTATTTATCGGTCCTTTGGAAATCCTCGGGGGAGGCCTATGTCCAGCAGTGAACTCCCTGTGGCTGATATGATGATGGTGATAAAAGTGGCAGATTATTTTAACATATTAACATTAAATATGTTATTCCTCTTATCGATTGGTAAGTAGCTAACTAACACTGGTGACGAATTTTCGAACTGCCTCGGGACATTTGACATTACCACCTACACATACGAACAAGTTTATTTGGTAGGCAAATTAAAAGAACGCCATCTAGTTATGAGTAGCGGAACTACTGAAACGACTTGATAAACGTAGTGCCATCTTTTATTTGCTAGAAAAAGCCCCAATAACTTTTAAATGGCCAAACCGAGTTTCATCAACAAAGAAAAGGCAATATTTGTGTCTTATCAAGCTCTAAAGAGAAAGCGGACGATAAAAGCCTGGCGCATACTCCACTGACAAGAGAATAAAGCCCTTTGCATGATCCTGGAAAAAATATCTTTTCACATTTTTTATCTGTCACAACGTACAGATAAGTAATACGTTAATAATATAATATTTTTATGTCAAAATCAAACCCTTGCTTAATACTTATAACTTCTTCAAATTACAAAAATAACATACGTACTTACTTAACCATTTCTATATCTAGCCTTGGGGTTTCACGATGATACCTACCACGATTGGTTTTACATAATAAATATAATTAAGTACGTTTATTAACATACTAAATGACCACGTCAAATGCAAAATTATTCATGATGCATTAACTTTGATTGAACGTCCCGATTATATTAGTGCTATGGGCCATTTGTGTAAAAATTGCTTATTTTACACATTTTTTACACTGATCGGTGTGATCACTGCTGATCCACTAGCTTAATCCCTCTACAAAAGATTGGGGCGATTTGGGTAAAAATTGCTTATTTCAAACATTTATTAAACTGCTCGGCCGACAATGTGATGTTATCACTCTTGATCTACTAACTTGAAAGATCTCTCTAGAGAAGATGGACCGTTTGTGTAAAAATTGACGATGTGGTGTGATCACTGTTGATTCACTAGCTTGGTCCCTCTAGAAAGGTTGGGGCAATTTAAGTACAAATTGCTTATTTTAAACATTTATTAAACTGCTCGACCGACAACGAGCTCTATTCACTGTTGATATCTCTAAAAAGGATGGGACCGTTTGTGTAAAAATTGCTTATTTTTTGCACTGATCTGCTGACGATGAAGTGTGATTGCTGTTGATCCACTACATTGGTCCCACTAGAAAGGTTTGGACTATCTGTGTAAAAATTGATTATTTACACATTTTTTTACACTGATCGGCAAACGATGTGGTAATATCTCTGTTGATCTACTAGCTTGGCCTCTCTAGAAAGGATAGGATCATTTGTGTATAAATTGCTTATTTTTACCCTTTTTTGCACTAATCGGCTGATGATGTGATGTAATCCCTGTTGATCCACTAGGTTTGTCCCCTAGAAAGGTATCGGTTATTTGTTAAAAAATTGCTTATTTTTACACTGATTGACTGTAGTTGTACCTATGTGTGTAATCATTCGCATTGTGTGATTTGCATGACGTCACGACTTCGTACGACTTTTACAGAGCGTTGACTCCGGAACAGTGTTAACACACGAAAAACGTTTGCACTTTTAGATTCTGAAGAATCTTATTACAATCCTTTGCGAAGGACCAAAGGAAGCAGTAAAAGCAAAACCCAACAAAGCCTTACCCAAAACGAACGGTATCAAGTACCTATCTCCAGATATTGTCAGCGAATTTGGATATTAATCCTCGTATCTTACGTGTCGGTTAAAATACGGCTTTTCCTTTGACGACAATTTATTACAGCGGGTTTATTGAATTCCGTGACGTCATCGAGTGCCCGCATAAACATTCGGATTTAAGGGTGCGGTTACACAGGAGTCATAAGAGATGGCGATGATGAAGACGATGGCGTTTAACAAGATGTAAATGTACGAGTGTTGGACACTTACACACAAGAGAAAAAAAAAACAAACAAACAATGTATGGTCTACTGGCAGCTAGAGGGTCTCGATGAAATCAAAACGATGCTGGAAAAACTGGAAAGGTAAGTAAGACTAAGGATGGGATTCAATGACGCAGACAAAAGGACGCTTTTGCCCAGCAGTGCGTCGTTGAGAGCTGACGATGGTAATGGTCTTCAGGCAGTGGTGGAGAAAGATCAAAGTTTTATGTGGGCGAGGTAGTTCGGCGAGGCTCTTTTGGCTAGTTGCTTTTTCAGACGCAATTTGTCCGCATCCACGGCGCCGGGGGTGGGGACTCTCGTCTTTGCCTTTCTAGCTCCGCCTCAAAGGTTTTCAATTATCAACAATTTTCTTTTAACTGATTATACACAAAAATCTCAATATGAATCTTTATTTTTTTTTTGTATAAGTTCCTATTTTGTTTTCTTAAATTGGTTAGAAGCTGCTCTGGATAAAGCAAACGGAAGAAAAATGTATTATCATGTCAGCATAGGTGATAAGATAAGTAAACTAGCTTAACACATACATACGTATTCTCACGTCTTTATCCCTAACGGGGCATACAGAGCATTTTGGGTCTTGCGGCTCTAAGCAATAGAGCTTAAGGCCGCAAGACGTAAAGGCCACTTTTAGCATGACGGTCGGTGAGAACATGGAAGTGGAATAGAATGGAAATAGTGATGGGTTGATAGCCGCATCGGCTAATAACAAGCTAGACATTCCCTCGATCGGCTCCTACGATCTGCACTTATAGATAAATATAAATATGAATTCATTTTTTTCTTTTAATATTTTTTAATTAACTTTTATTCCCACTGCCGCTCCACAACAAAGCCACAGCCTTGCAATATTTACGATAAATCACGGCAGATATATTGTAATAAATACTCTTATTCAGGTATTCCACGTAAATACGTTGAAGTATTAAAAGTCGCCATAAATTATTACTGTTCACAGCTTTGCAGTTGTGGAATAATTTATTAACGCATATTAATGGTACGATAGAAAGTTACGAGCCAAATGAAATATTTTATATGAACTTGATATTACCTACGAAGATTGACTTGGTTTAAATGGTTCGGTGCAAAAACGGATAATTTATTGACAAATTTACATAAATACTACGTGTAACAGAAAGAGAGTATAAACCCGAAAGTGAGTAAACATACTAATCAATGTAAACAACTTTTACTATGGGACCATCACTGATATCGTAAAAAAATCTGCAGCTCCATACATGGCACGGTAGGTATTTAATTATGTATGGAGGTGAAGATTTTTTTACGATTTCACGGATGGTCTCATAGTAAAAGTTGTTCACATTGATTAGTATGTTTACTCCCTTTTGGGTTGATACCCCCTTTCGGTTACAGGTTGTACATACAATCTGGAAGAGACATACCCGTAATAAATCAATCCACAGGCTATGCTAGATCACTATACTTAGTATACTTAATGAAATTAAACTAACAGTCGAAAACAAAAAATAAAATCGACATTCCCATACAAATTGCCCGGGCGGGCCGTTTGTATGTAAGTGTAACACTATTTTGTACTTAATGTTTTTTATTAAAAAAGAAATATAATGCTTTGCTTCTTAAAAAATAAAATCTCCTGCAGATTTAATATTCACGGTAATGATATAATTAAACTTCCTTGTAATTTCGCCCCATATACCCGTGTTTACTACGAAAAAATATTTTTAATTTTGTCATTCTTTTCGTCCTTGTTCCCTTTTCGCGTTAAAATAGCATTTTTCCGAAATAATAACATTGAAGAAATAAATTAAATTTTAACGAAAAAATAATCAAATCTTTTTTTAGTGTAAATTGCTTTTATATCTTGTAAAGGTATGATACATTTTTTTTTAATTTAAGACATGGATTCTTTTAGGTTAATAATACATTTTATTAAGTAATTTATATTTATTCCAGTCAATAGGGAAAAACAGTCTTTGCCTTGGAAAAGGTGGAGTAGAGGCAATTACGGGCGATCGGTCGTTTTGGAAATCCTTGGGGGAGGCCAATGACCAGCAGTGGACTTCCTGTGGCTGATGTCATGATGATGATCATGAGGCAATTCTGACTCAATGCTTTTAAGGTGCCTATGAGTATAAGTAATAAAACCCTAGTTTTAACTTTGAAGGATGTAGGAGCTAGCCACCATCTTAAATTTAAAATGCCCTAAATATGATTTCTCACATAACATCTCAAGGGTTGTGTTACAAACGAGTTTTACGTATTCTCCATGCAAATTAAAAAATCCCCCGACTTTCAAGCGTATCCCCATAACCGCTGAACTGATTTCCATCAAACATAAATGTGAACTATCTCAATCAAATCAGCATTGAAACAAAAAAACGCATTAAACTCGGTCTATTCGTTTTGGCGCTACGCTGCCACAGACAGACACATATACACAGACATGTCAAATTTATCACACCTCTCTTTTTCGTCGGGGGTTAAAAGCCTGTGCTAAATACAACGTGGAAGGGACATACCCGTAATAAATCGAACCACAAGCTATACTAGATCACTATAGTATAATGAAATTAAAATAACAACCATAACATTTTCATACAAAAATGTGCAGCCGCCCGGGCAATTTGTAGGGAAATGTCATTTTTTTGGCTTTTTGGTTGTTATTTTAATTTCATTAAACTAAAGTGAAATGGTATAGCCCGTGGTTCGATTTATTCTTATCTTCTTATTATGTATAAGTAATAAATGTAGAGAATGAAGAAAATGGTAATCATTCAGAGAGGCCCTATTCCCCTCAGTGGGAGGTTAAAGGCTGCGAATGATGATGATATTAGTATACAAACGATCACCGGCCGTCTACCTGAAGCCAAACTTCCTTGGAAATGCATTGAAATGCATTTTCAAGTTTTTTTAAAGTTATTAATCGAAGGTATTTAAATAAAACTATACTTAATAAAATTTAAACTAAGTAAGAACGAAAATTAAAAAAAAAACAAATAATGTAATCCCACTAAAATATCAACAGCACTGCCACGTTGTATGGCAATGCTGATTATATGTGCCAAATCTTTGGTCACGGGATACCTCGAATAGACGCTTTGATATAAAATTAAATAGATAATGGGATACAAAGGTAGATTCCCAAATTTGCCACAATCGAATCTATCAAAGTTGGAATGTGAGTGAGCGAGACAACGCGATAGAGTGAGACGGAAAAGTCACGTTTTGTAGTTTACCGAGCGTCGATTTAGAGTTATAGTAATGAATATGATATAAATAAGTTTCGTAAATGGCTCACTGCAAATCTGTGGAGTCGCCATTTATTTTACAATTTTTATGGTAATAATTTTTCAAAACTAAAAACCGACTTCGCCCCCAAACTACACAACTGATTTTGATAAAATTTCTATAGGACCACCTGACAAGTATGTAATCGGTGAACATACGTAAAGAAGTTGGTTAAAAATACACATTGTCAACCTACAAGACAAAAGTTACGGGAAAAGGGCACACTAATTTGAAAAAAAAAATGTTCAATCGGTAACAATGTAACAATTAAAATTTTAGTAACCAAGAGTATTTACATAGCACTTTAGTTATTAACAATCTTCGAAAATAATATTGTAGCTCATTAACTTTTTTTCAGCTTGTAACAAAGGTGCCAATTTTGGCAGAAACATTAAATATAGTACTTATGTAGCTTAAATTCTCCGTGACAGTCTATGAGTAACATTTTGCAAATATATTGACTCATCCTGGAATATATGTATACAGACGTACCAGAGACTTGTCTCCATGGTTTTCCATGTTCTTTACTTCTACAGCCTCTAAGCTGAACATGTTCGGGAATGCGGCTTGCGACCTGCGCTCCCGCAACACACTAACTTGCCCATTCACTACACTTCTCAATAGTAGTGTCACAATATTGCCAGGGTAGTGTCACAATATTGCCAGAGTAGTGTCACTTCACAATAGTGTGACAATAGTGTCGCCATAGTGTCAAAATAGTGTCTCTAAAGAGTAACGATAGTGTTACAAAAGTATCACAGTAGTGTCACAATAATGTCACAGTAGAGTCACAATAGCGTCACAGTATTGGCACAGTAGTGTCACAATATTTTATGGTAATGACAAAATAGTTTCACATTAGTGTTACAATAGAGTCACAATAGTGGCACATTATTGAAATTTCCTTAATATCAGATTTTTTGCCAAGTATTCTTTTTAATCATCTTAAATTTTAAAATTTTAATAAGTCTCACCGTGAACAGCCAACGTTGCGTTTGATTTGCAGCAGAACATTACAGATGGTGTTTCTTGCAAACTAACACCGTGATTACCTGCTATGTCTCCATGTAATGTTAATGTAATAATAATCTTTTACTATACTTAGTTATTTCTCGGATTTAAAAGTAAGTGCAGCAATTTATCGCAGGGTGACTCTTTAAACACCAGCCAAGTTTTTGTAGCGCGTTATTAGTTTTACGGGATTTTAAAAATTTTATTATCATTGTAAGTCCCGTCATACCAATAGCAGTCATTGACGTCATTGTGACCGCGAAACTTTACGTATTACGTAAAATCTCTTTTCTTTCTTCCATAAAAATAAGTAAAGAAAAGAGTCCGTTTTCTCTAATGTTCGTAGAAAAGCTTCACGTTCCCACTTTAAACTGTAAACAGTAGTTCATAAAATAGTTTGAAGGGTTATCTAGGGTCTGATCTTCTTCTTTTTTCTTTGTCCATCTCTGGTCCGATTATATGGGGTCGGGTCTCCTCACTCTATGGCGCCAGGAGATTTTGTCCTGGAAGTCTGGTCTGCCAATTGGGCTTTCTTAAGCTCTCTCTCTCTATATTTGACGGCCTATCCCTGTTTTGTCCTTCTGCGTGCCAGTCCTTCGCGTAGGCGTCTAGATCGTCACGCCATCTACGCTTAGGTCTTCCAGGAGGCCGACGTCCATGTAAACTATACGAAAATAATAATTGTTAAATAACGTTATTTTAATTAATGAAACAACGGAAAATCTATATTCACTGCAAGTGTAACTATACAAAAGTGGTACTTAAGGTAAATATATATATACAAAGGTGATTTCACCTATAAGGGTTTGTCTACATAAGGATAGAAGTATTTACAGAAAAAAAGTGTGACCATATCCAGTGTGTGAAATCTTTTCTTAGGCGCACTTAAGTTTATATAATTTGCGTTTACACTTTATCTCATTATCCTGTCGTTTATGGAACAAACGGTAGATGAGATTCAGATTGTGCCTTATTGGGTACAGATACACTATCTCGTCTTAATCTCTAACGGGGTACACAAAGCTTAGAGCCGTAATGCCTTGATCACACCTACCGAATAGAGTGGCGAGACAGTAAAATGCCACTCGACCGAGACAATGTTGCGCCCGAGTGAGGGTTTACACGTATTTTTCAAGTTGCGGCGTGACAGTTAGTCAGTACAGATCTACAGATTATACCCGGTAGAATGACAAGATGGCGTCGAGTGGCGAGTGATCGCCGAATGCGTGTTCAGATCTACCGAGTGAGCGACCTCCGTGGCGTAGTGGTCACCATGCTAGTCCGCCACCCAGAGGTCCCGGGTTCAATCCCCGGTCAGGGTAAGTTAGAAAAAGCCTTTTTCAAGTTGTCCTGGATCTTGTATGTTTATCTGTATATGTATTTGTAATAAAATATAGTATCGTTGAGTTAGTATCCCATAACACAAGTCTCGTTCTTACTTTGGAGCTAGCTCAGTCAGTGTTGTTTGTCCGTATATATTTATTTATTATTTAGGGAGCGAGTTGGTACCAGGAAGCAGGGTTGGGTACTCGACCTAGTAAATAAAACGTGGTCCGAGTGACTGTCTCGCCTGTTTTCAGACCGAGCGCTCGGTCGAGCACTTGTCTTAAAAGTTTACATAAAGCGAGTGCCAGACCGAGGGCACTGTCTCGCCACTCTACTCGGTAGGTGTAATCAGGCTATAAGACTCAAATACCAGATACGTGTTAGTGGAAAAAAGTAATCAAAAAAGTATCCTCATTAACATAATTTAAATTTTCACCCATCCTTTCAATCGACTTTTACGATCTACTCGGAAAGAAAAGCAGCTGCAACAAGTTTATTTAATTTTATAACGCTAATTTTTAATTGGTGAACTTATGAACTTTTCGCGGCCCAGTGCTGCCCCCATTTGAAATAAGTTATTTGAAAGGAATCGGAGATATCATTTAAAATTGTGTCTTGAACAAGCTCAAGATTGCCCTTTAAACTATTTTATGAACTACTGTTTACATTTCAAAGTGAGACCGTGAAGCTTTTCTACGCACATTAGACAAAAGTGGCCGTTTTTCGCAATGCGTAGAAAAGCTTCACTTCAAACTATAAACGGTAGTTCATAAAATAGTTTGAAAGGCTAAGGTTAGGTCAACCCAAAATTTTAAATGATATCTGTCTTCGTTTTCTTTCAATGAGTATGTGCAAAAACTCAAATATTTAAAACTAAGAACAATAATAACACAATTTACATATACATAAATAAATAAATATATAGTGACAAATAAAACTGATTGAACTAGCACCAAAGTAAGTTCGAGATTTGTGTTATGGGATACTAACTCAACGATACTATATTTTAAAACAAATAACTACATAGATAAACATCCAAGACCCAGGACAATTTGAAAAAGGTCATTTTCGAACTTGCTCTGACCGGGGATCGAACTCGGAACTCTGGGTAGCGGACTAGCATTGTTACCACTACGCCACGGACATAACATACACACCTCTACATTGTAAGTTTTTTCTTTTCTTCTAGACCGGTATGGAAAGAGCCAAAATAGAAAAAGGGAATTAAATTGAAAAATACCACTTCTTTCATGATTTTGGTGCACATCGCCTATATGATTATATGATATTTGCCGATATTTTCAATCGGCTTTTACGATCAGCTCGGGAAGAGAAGCCACTGATACATTTTACGTTTATTCTTTTCTCCCAAACCAGCATGGAAGAAGCAACAATAGAATAATTTTTCAAAACTAAAAACCGACTTTACTCACAAACTACACTCCCGTTTTTATAAAATTCTACGGGACCACCTGGAAAGTATACCCTTTCAAACAAAAAAATAATTTTTCAAATCTGTTAAGGCGTCTTCGAATAATTGGTGAACTTTAAAAAAATCGCAACGTATTGATAACCTCTTCCTTTAAGGAATTCAGTTAAAAAGACACAACAGAGAGGCTTCCCACGTGTTCTGTAAGGAAGTAATACCATGATATATTTAACTAGTACTGCCTCAGCGAACATTACCGGTAATTAATGTGTTCGAGATGGTTAAGATCGGGAGATCGCATGATTATTGCCGACGTAATGTTACGGTAAATCTTTACAAAGGTTGCGCTCATTGAAAATGTATTCTTGTGCTGCATTTATTTTGCTTCTAATAAACTTCCTAGACAGAGCCTAGGGTAATAAGTAACAAAGATCATGTTAAACGTGAAATTTTGAGCAGTAAGATATAAAAAGAGAATGTAAATAGTGATAGGTTGCTGACCGCATATGTTCGGATTTTCGTTCATCCTTTCAATCAGCTTTACGATCGCCTCGAAAAAAGAAGCAATATAACCTACTTTTTTGCCAGAGCGGCTTGGAAGGAGCCACGATACAAAACAGAGAAGATTCTCACATCTTTCATCAGGAAGTTACATCATGATAGATATATTTTCATAGTACTGCCTCAGCGAACATTACCGGTAATTAGTGTGTTCGAGATGTTGAGATTCGCGAGATCGCATGATTATTGCTGATGTAATGTTACGGTAAATCTTTACAAAGGTTTTGCTCATTGAAAGTGCATTCTTGCGCTGCATAGCGCAGGCGTTAATGCTGTTTTAATTCTAATACACATTTTCACCCTGACGGGGTAGACTGAGCCTAAAGCAATAAGGCATAAAGGCCACGTTTAAGGTGATGCTGAAAGCGTGAAGCGTGAAGATGGAAAATGTAACCTAAACAGACATGAATAGCTAGCCGCTTTGCCTGTAATAATTTAAATTCTCCCCATTCATTCGATTCGTTTTTACCGATCTACGCAGGAAAAAACCACTGGTATCTTCCCTTTTTCCAAACCACAAGAAGTTGTGGTGTGCGAGTTATAAGATTAAATAATTTTACAAAATCAAAATAACGACTTCGGCACCACACTAGACAACCGATTTTGATGAAATTTATATGGGACCACCTGACGAGTATGCCATTTCATACAATCAAGAATTTTTCAAATTGGTCTAGGTGTCTTCGAGTAATCGGGGAACATTTATAAAACAATATATATTTTTAACAAATAATAAGATTATGGGTACCAAATTACGCAATGTCTCAGTCATAGAGTTTAGTAAGTGTCAGACCTAATGCATAGGACAAGCTACCAGCACCCGAATAAGGCGCAATCTGACTCTCATCTACCGTTTGTTCCGTATACGATAGAATAATGAGGCGGTAAAGTGTTATAGATATATTTTTCTACTCCTGTGCTGTTATCTGTCTTTTTTAATAATCACGAAACCAGAGCTCTATGGGTAATAATTCTATGCACGAAACGATATAAAGATATAGACAATTTATGTTTCAGGAAAGTCTATTTTCTATTCCATATAACAGCACATGTGTCGTAATTTCTCCAAAAAGATACGCCTAGCGGGCCATAGACCTAGGGCTATTTTTTCAAAAAGGGTAAAGTACCAAAGATACCTAGTATCTACCAAACATATGTCAACAACATTTTCATATGTTTCTTTGTTTTATTGGATTTTAGCTTGAGAGGTGTCATTAGATTCGTATTTACTGTGAGAGTGACACTGGTTATATAAAAAGACAGTCAGGTTTTCTGTTTTTTTTTTTTTTAATAATAACTTGTTGACCCTCCTTATACAACTGTTGCATTAAACGTCGAAGCTTACGTCAAAGCGATGAGAACTAGAAAAAAAACTCCAGAAATCATGTCAATATCTACAAGTATACGCTGGAAGTGCCCTTCGGGCATTATGGCCTGACAGGGCCGTAATAGGACTATGTTAACTTCCTAAGGGACAGACGCTATTATACATACATATGTTATTGTGTGTGTTACTAGATCAAATAAATATTTATGTATTTGTATTTGTTGTAGTAGTATATTTATCCCTTAGTAGTGGACTGCCATTGCTTTGTCCATTATCACCAAATCGCAGGTGGATTGGTGATCACAACCATGCCAAAAATTACTCTTTATGATTCCTTCTCGGCATCACCAGTGACTGGTAGATAAAGCATATGGCTTAAAATCCGCAAATTATATTTTCAATAAAGTTAAATGAATAAATAAAATACTTAAATCCTTTGCAAAGGACACTGCTGCACGTTCTCTATTACTTGTGCCTCACTCTGCCGCTTCTTATGACACCCATGTAGGAGGTGGAGACAAAATAGTATTCCTCAGTACCGTCAATATACTACCATAAGATAGCGAGGTACTCGAGATTAATAGTATTTAGTTATCGGGTGCTAGACAAGCCATAACTACCTCCTTACTTTCAATGAAAGCTGGCCGCTGCACCGTGGGTCACCGCAATATCATTAAGCCGTGAGTATATTTATCGCCGCGTTAGTAGATAAACCATCTGATAGTTGCACAAAATTGCGCAAACAGGAATCGACTTGCCAAATATCGAGAGTACAGAAAAGTCACATAAAATATGTAAAAAAAAAACCGTCCGATCCTTGTAGGAGCTACTCAGACCGTCAATATGAACAACTTTTCCCATGGGATCAATGCTTGAAACTCGAAGAATAAATCGACATTTTCATTCAAATTGTCGATTTTATTTTCCAGTTTCAAGAATTTTACCTATAAGAAAAGTTGTTCATATTGACGGGCTGAGTTGCTCCTACAAGGATCAGAGAGGGTTTTTGTTACATATTGTATATGCACGTGCACGGCCGGCTCTAGTCTTGGTCGGTTTGTTATGAATGGCAAGCGCGAGGCGCGAGCGAAGCGTCTCGCTTTAGCTTGTCTGTCTGTTTGCCCAGCTATTCGCCTCTAGAGGTCGTGCTTCTCAACCAATTTACGTAATTTTTTTGAGTTTGATAATTATATGAAATTTTGTTGTCGATTAATTTTATGGATGTTCTTTTTCAAAAGCGGAGCTATTTATCTATTTTAAAATGTGCGGTAAATATTTATTTAGTTAAGTTATGCAAAGATAGGGTCACTAAGTTACGTCGTTATCCCCATAAGCTCTATTCTGTGCGTTAGTACTTAATTCGGTGGCGTGGTTTGGTTACATTCTGTACATACTTTATTTGTAAATTGGCGGTGACGCAATCGTAACTTAATACTTGTCCCAACTTAACATCGCGGTAAGCACTGGGATAAGTAAGGCTAATTGAGGAATAATTTACTGGACGCCTTTTGGTTTTATCTGCATTTTGTTTACTTGACACCACATAAATATCTCTGACAGTGCTTAGTAAAAGTTAAGGTTATTGCCAGCAGAGACGACCAGTAGACGTATATCAATAGTAAGTATTTCATTTCTATCTAACTACTAATAACAAATGTGAAAAATTCAAAGAGCAGCCATCTTTTTTTAAGTTTACAATAGTTTATCGAATCTCTTCTCCTGGGTGTCGAATATTTTAAGCTGCCTAAAAGTATCTGAGGTGGCTCAATGAATACGGAAGTCATTTTATAAACACTAGAAAACTAGCAGCTTTCCGCGAGATGTCGTCAAAAATAATTATTTGGTACAGTTCATAAAATAACGAAATAAACACGTGTCACTTTTCCTTGATCATATGCATTTACAATATGATTTTTAATTGATTAATACAGAAAAACTGATATTAAGAGCGCTATTTGACTTAAAAAAAGTATGAAGTCACACTTTTGTACTTTGTGTTACTTTTTCCGGGCCATTTGTGAGTAAGTATACAAGAATTGCTCATGCAAAGTATAAGATCAAATCCCATAGAAAATGTTTGTTGTGACAAAAAGTGTCTTTTTTTTTAATAGTTGATTTACGGCTCTGGATACTAATCCTTCAGAGCCTATCTTTATTTTATCACTTCTTTATTCCTAACCCTAACCCTAACTTGATTTGAATAGTTGTCATCTAGGGGACTTGGAAATGTCTTTTTTGTTTGAAAGGGCTATACTTGTCAGGTGTTTCCATAGAAAATCTGTTGTTTATTTGTTGTTGAAGTCGGTTTGCAAAATTATTAAGTACCACAATAGGTATATTTGTAATTTCTTTTTAGTGATAAATTTTTTTTTTTGTTATAGGGCGGCAAACGAACAAGCGGGTCACCTGATGGTAAGTGATCACCGCTGCCCATGGACAACTGCAAGATCAGGCAAGGTCGGATCCAGGGAGGGTCGTAGATTTAAGAGTAACAAGATGAGACACTAGCTTATTATAAAATGAGACCAGATATGAATTGTTTATGTGTGAGTTAGAATAATGTTGTACTACACGACACGACGTCATGATATCGATTAAAATTGTTGTTACATACATTTTAATCCTTTTTTATCCCTTGCGTCTAGGGGCTCAAAAGTCACGTTCAGTGTAATGAATGAGGTTACCGGAAACTGGGACCGCAATCAACTCTGGCCGCGGTCCCAGTTGCCAGATCCAAAAATTTTAATATTTTTCTTACGGCAACTGGGACCACCCATAAATTAAAAAATACGTACTGTCAAGAAAAAATGTTTGAAAAGAAATATTTAAAATGTAATTATAGAACAAAACTCTTTGATTCGAAAATATTGTTTTTAAATGTAATAGAAAAATGATTTAACACTGATTGCCATTCTTGTTACTTATTTAAAATACACCTAAAGCATGCTAAGAACTTTTTTATCTTTTTAATCGCTGAATGCTTTCTCTATGATATTTGGATGCCGTCAGAATTTTTTATGCTTTAGAATAATTAGAAAACGGCTGTACTGTTTGGGCTTGATGAATAGATTTTTTTAAATTTGTGAGTGGTCCCAGTCGCCGGAAGAAAAATTTTTGGATCCTGCATTTGGGGCCACGGTCCGAGTTGATTGCGGTCCCATTTGCCGGTAACCTCTTATGAATAATGAACGCGTAGGCGGAAATTTTTAATAATGTAAATGTAACCAAATAAATAGCTTATCGACATTATCCAAATTTCTGTCCAATCCCGTAATACGCTTTTACGATCTGCGTAGAAAGAGAAGCAGCTTGTTTATATACTTATTTCAATATGGTAGTGTCCTGGGTCTGGTATCAAAAATAATGTATTTGACATTGTTAAGAGAATAAAACGTTAGACTCTGTGAAAAATTTCAACTGTCTAGCTA
Source organism: Acrobasis suavella (assembly GCA_943193695.1). NCBI lineage: Eukaryota > Metazoa > Arthropoda > Insecta > Lepidoptera > Pyralidae > Acrobasis > Acrobasis suavella. Next base: position 7,666,823 of record OW971952.1, on the reverse strand, counting down.
TCACGGTTCATAAAATACAGCCTAGTGACAGACAGACAGAGTGACGGACAGCGGAGTCTTGTTAATATGGTCCCGTTTTTACTCTTTGGGTACGGAACCCTAAAAGATACTCGGCCGTCCGCGACAATAATGTAAAATATAGTTTGCAGTTTTATATCCCATTTAGAATAGGACCACTCCACCTCTTTCTGTGCATGACACAAGAGGCGACTAAAGGACAAAGCTTACCTTATATCTCATACAAAATTTTCCTATCCAGAGAATTGATCTTAGACGTAGAGCGCTTGTAAAATGTTTCGTACGAATACATCTTAGCGTGCCGTTAGGCGTGGAGGTGCAGAAAAGTTGTCAAAATAGTGACAGTTTCTAGCCGCATCGTCTAGTATCATGATTCGCGCCCATTCCCTCAGTCGGCTTTTACAATGTGTTCGGAAAGATAAGAAGCTATAATAATATCTTTCTCTTGAAATAAATTATTTTAGTATTGTTAAGTATAATGAACTATTAAAACATGATTACTTATCTGTTTTATTATTCTTAAAATCTACAGACCGTAATTTTTACTCAAAAAGAGTTTGTAATCATTCGACCAAAAACTATTGACTTTTAATCGATATCTATTTTCATGACATAAAGTGACATCATTAATTTGTCATGCCCTAGTGTAAACATATACTTTTATATTTTATGCAAAATCGTCCTAAATTATTTCTTAAGGAACACTATATTGTGATTGCTCTAAAAGAAAACATAAAATACATAATCTGAACAGGTCTTTTGGTGAAGTTCTGAAGAAAAAAATGATTAATGGGCAATGTGTGAGTCTAACTTAATTTACTTGTAATAAGTACGTGTTTTTCTTAGGAGTATTGTTTTTTGTCGCATAACAATCCGTACTCCAGCACGATAGCTTCTTTCTAAGGTAAGAAAACCTATGAATTAACACAGTTTACAATAAGAAAAATCCAATTTTCGTGTGACACAATATAAGCCTGGTATACATTAGTTTATCACTCATTCAATTACGTGGACGTGAGCATATTTATGGCTCACGTCAACGTTATCGCTATCTCTTTTGCTCTTGTGAGGGTGACCATTAACTTATTTTTTGTCGCATTCTGCTAGTTCGGTCTTCTTACGAAGTAAAAAAAATTCTTGGTCTATGATGGAGGTCATGACCCCCCCTGGGCTGGGTCCAGGACCTAGGTGGACCACTAATTAAAATTGACAACATTTCATTTTCAAAAAAGTATGAAAATTCTAAAATCATTTCGAGATTTGGCGATTCTGAACGCGTAAAATATTTTTTTAGATTTTTTAGAGTTATATTTTTAGAGATAAATGAAAAAAACTCAAAAGTACAAAGATATAGGCATTTAACAGGTTACGCCTTTGCTTGAACATCTAAAAGTAAAAAAATAATGTACAAGCTGTCAGCTGTCAATTGACACATTCGTTAATCTGACAACTGACATCACGAGTGAAAGAGAATAGAGAGATAATAGTAGTGTTGCTCTATAGAAGTATTAGTTCGATTGGAAGACCATCTAATATCGATAGTTCTTTCAGTATAGTAGAATTAGAAAAAAATACACATGCATTCAAATGTTTACATTTGGCGACGAAATGATAATATTTCCTTTATATGATTGACATTTTAGGTTAAATAAAAATAATATTGACATCAAGGTCTAAAAAACCATAAAAAAATTAATTAAAGAAAAGTTATGCCCTAAAATGGGGCGACTGTCAAAACACAAGGTGACATTTATGATAGCTTTTTTTTTGGTTTTTTAATTAAATCTTTCTGGTATTTCCGCCATCTTTCCACAACGCGTGTACGCCGGAGCCCTTGTTTTTATTTTCAGTCAAATTCGCCCCAATTAACTTCAAAACGCTGTAACTTAAAAAGTAAAAAGTGAAACATTTTTTTCTTTGTGTTTTAGATTCCTGTAAGGGGCGACTATGAGAATCCGTTAAAAAGCGTGGGTTACCCAAAAACCCAATTTCAAGTATAGAGTTGATAGGGCACATTTTTTTACTGTCGAATATTACAAGCGTAACTTTTTATGCTATTTGTTTTCCACATACCAAGTCGTCAATATAGTATTTTTTTTTTTGCTAATAATAGCTGAAATAGAAGCATTTGAATTTTTAAATTAATCAAAGTACGTAATTTACGTATTTTACGGTACGTAAGTTTTTAAGATTATATCTACTTCTTTAATTTTACTTTTTGTAATTCATAATACTATCGATATCGATATCTTACTGCTATAAAACAACTCTATAGACGTCAGTTAAAGTTTTATTTTTAATTATAAAGTACCTATGGCAAAGATGTGAACTTTACATGTAAACGTTACATTACATCCTAATGTAAACGTTACATCCTAACTCTTGTACTTACGCTCTTTTGGAATGGAGAGATTTTAAAGAATTTAATTTCAGGAGAAATAATGAAAAGAAATGAAAATGAAAAAAAAACGTATGTCCTTTTTTTTGAAGTTCTTTGAGGAAAATAAAATAAAATATGTATATAAATTTTTTGAAATGTTGTCAATTGTTAAACATAATGTTTTTAAATAAATATTTTTTTGTCACAATATAGATTTTATGTAAGTACCTTCAATATTGAATTAATTTATATAGTAATGGCAAACAATCCTTAGTCTCTGCCTACCCCTGTGGGAAACAGGCGTGATAATATGTATGTATGTATGTATGTAATGGCAAACGCATTACTGGGGAATAAACGCATCGAAAATTTGAATTTTACAGCGCCACCGCCATCGCCACCACATTTGTAATTTAAATATTTGTATTTTTAAGTTCAGTAAGTACTTACAAACATTAAATAAAATACCTACTGTTTACTTGTATCTATAATTATAAAAATTAAATTATAGTTAATAGATTCAGGTGTTACTTTGCGGAAGTCAAAGTTACATACTACATGATTTGAATTACTTTGTGCAATTCCGCCACCAGTTAGTTCATGCAAACTATTGCCGGCCGGCGCCCACCCACTACTGTTAGTCCCAGCATACCTGCCACCAACAGCCCGTGTGCACCCGCCACCAACAGCTGATGCATACTGCTGCATCCGCTCAGTTTCGCAGATCGTTCGCAGTCAAGCGTCGAATGACGCTTGACTGCCGAACGATCAACAACTTGTTTGGTGCCTGAAGATGCCTCGTGGAGAGGCGAAACACGTGTCGCGTATGCGGTGTCCGATATTGCTGCAGCCGCAGCGGATGCAGCAGTATCGGAGGGAGCATGCATCAGCTGTTGGTGGCGGGTGCACACGGGCTGTTGGTGGCAGGTATGCTGGGACTAACAGTAGTGGGTGGGCGCCGGCCGGCAATAGTTTGCATGAACTAACTGGTGGCGGAATTGCACAAAGTAATTCAAATCATGTAGTATGTAATTAAATTATAACTTCTTGTGACTTGATCACGACTCTGTGACCCTCCCCCTGGAACTTAAAGCTGGATCCGCCCTTGACACCAGGGGTGTAACAGAAGCGTTGCCGGCTGTCAGGAAGATATAGACTCGTTCCTTTTAAAACGTACGGTGGTTGATTGCTAACTATCCAAGTGGTGTAGATAAAATTTTAATTTCAGGCGGGTGGTTGGTGGTGAAATTTTGCAGCAGGTATTTTTGTGTGTTTGTATTTCAAATAAACATTTTATTATATTATCAACTCGGAAGTACAAGTCGCGCCGAGGACCGAACTCATGTCTCACAGACGCACTACAACCTATATGATTACTTTCCAAAAACTTAAATCAGCTACTTTTTTCTAAATGTAAAAACAAATATTTTCTATCGAATTAGTATGACATATAGACTAATGACATCATCGTTTATTTAAGTCAAATAGCGCTCTTAATATCAGTTTTTCTGCTCTAATAAATCTAAAAGCATTGAAAATAGACATGATCATGACCAGTGACATTATTATGTGACGTTTTATTTTCTTAACAGTTTCAAATAATAGATTTTGACCTAGGAAAGTACCCATTCACGAGAATCGGTGGATAAATGCGACATGTAGAGGGGAAATGCCGGAGTGTGCTCAGTAGCTCAAATAAATGGAAAATATACTTACTTAATGTGTCGTACAAAATGTATGTATCCTATATAAAATCATAGCCTACTAAACTGAGTAAACCCAGTGAAGGGCCGATGATATATACCTCACCTTATTGCAGCAACGTGCGAGCGCGGCCATTTATCGGCGTAATGACCTTATTTTCTATGTAATTCTTGTCTGTGGGATATTTTGCAGTATTCGAATAAAGTAGAAATACCCTAGAGATAAAGCTATCTATCTTGCTTACCGCTACAGTGCTAAAGAAATGTATTTTGTACAATAAAGGTTAATTAAATAAATATCTTAATCGAATTATGTATGATGAACTTATAATTTATTTTTGGGTCTACCTTGAGTTCTTGCCTATAACTACCGCAGCACATACATTTACCTTGCTGATGACCATATATTTTACAAGCGTTATCAAATCTTGCAACTCTATTTTCATCCTGTTATCCTCAACTGATTGAGCTGCAATTTTGCATACTTGTATAAGTCTGATGACAATACAGTATTATGGAATCAATGAGCTGTTCTGATAATGGAGCCGAAGATATTCTACAAAACTCCGTTATAAAACAACATAACCTCATTGAGTAGGACTCGTTTCATTTGTCTTGATGAGCAATTTATGGTATACTTCGATCTAGCGGGGCCACTCAAATTAGAGTCTGTCTGTTTAATGTACCTCACGAAATTATTAACAAAATTCAATGTACCTCCTATGGGCTGATCACGTAGGTGGAAAATGGTCGATGAAACTTAGTAATAAAATAACGCTAATTGATCGAGTTTGGGCTTATTTTATTTGTCTTAATAAGTACTTTGATCTCATTATAAAAGCCTGTACAAAAAGAAAAAAATTTTTTTAAGTAAATTCTTAATTATTATTTTAATTGTTAAGTGCTCAAACTATAAACAAACACAAAGGAAAGATGGTCTCATATAGCCACAGTATGAACTCCAGCAGATGGCAAGAGGCAGAGGGGTTATCGGACGAAATCAGTTTTTGTTTGTAAAATTTATAAATAATTTACTGTTTGGTTGCATTTCTACACAGCTCAACCTCTTCTTTTATGTCTACTCTGAAGCATTACTGCAATATAATGACACAATTTAGGATAAACTGTCTTTTCACGTGATCTTTCATCTGTACTCATATTTCGCATAATCTATGTTGTATGACTAAGGTTAAGTTATGTTTCCTATTCGTTTGGTATTAGTGTCGACTGTGCCACCTGCCTTGTAAGGTGTTTATGGTACACATTAACATTTATGAAACTTGAAAATATAAGCATTTGAATACCAACAAACACTACTGTTCGTATATTATTGTATTACTTCTTCATATTCTTCACCTTATCTCACTCAACGTGGGGTGACAGGAGGTGAATTTTTATTTTTATTTTTTTAAATATTACCTTTACTTATAATCCTGTCTTTTTATAACATTATTTAAATGAGCATTTTTGCATAATTTATAAATACAAGAGCGCAAGCAAAATAAATGCGAAAATTTTGAACGAAGTAGGAAAAAAATTGGATGAACAGTGTAGGAGGTTAACCCTTATTCTCTTTGTTTAAAAATCTTATTTTCATAAGGTTTTATTTATTTTTCAAAGTTGTACTTATTATGTATGAATAAAGTAGTACGTAAGATATACAAATAACATATTTTACAACAAAATATTTTAATTACAAAAAAAATGTTTTAAGAAAAAAGCTTAAGATATCTGATACGCACATTGCATAGAAGCTCAGTGTCTAGCCTTACTTACTACCAGAACCAGGTGTCTGCTTTCAATTAAGTCATATAATAAATTGTTATGTAAATTATAAAACGTCAGAAATAACGGGCATAACTAGCTAAAGCAACAGAATTTGAAAGTAGGGAAATACCAGTCGCCTTAAATGACTGTTTCTGTTCATTACAGATAGACAAAGTCTTAATTATTTCATTCCATCGGTGTGTCGCTACCACTTTACAAAGTAATGCCAACACAGACTATAATTCTATACAAATACTTTAGTAATTAGTATCTAACATAACTATAAAGTCTAAGATTTAACTTTAGGGTACAATAAATCCAACAAGTCAACAAGTTTTTCTAAGAAACTAACCTATAATGAAAAATGAAACAAAAAGGAATTGAATTTCCATACAAGATGACTAATCTAATTATCTTCCTGAAAGGCCGGCAACGCTTCTGTAACACCCCTGGTGTTGCTCCAAAGTAAGTTCGAGACTTGTGTTATGGAATACTAACTCAACGATACTATATAACAAATACGTATATCGATAAACATCCAAGACCCAGGGCAATTTGAAAAAGGCCATTTTCCAACTTGCCCCGACTGGGGATCGAACCCGGGACTTCTGGGTGGCAAACCAGCATAGTGACCACTATGCCACGGAAGTCGTCAAGCCTGTAATACTCTAACCAGACTGGAAACAACTACAAAGTACGCTTCACAGTGCGATTTGAACACACGTCTTCAGTATCACTTGGCGAACGCCTTAACCACTGTACCACAGAGGTTGTCGCTGACTGTACATATTTATTCTCAGCAAAATTGGCCAAGTAGCAGTGACCGCACCTAAGAGGTTAACAAAGGCCAGAAATATGATATTGGAAATATTTTATATCAGTGTTGTTGCCGGGAATTGCTCTCCTATCCATTACGAAAATCCATCAAACCCACTGACCTTTCAGTCATAAAATTAGTTACTATTACAAGTATCTGGGCTCTTATGTCCTTCCACGCAGTTGTGTTTCACTTGGTTTTATAAATTCGGTCCCTATGTTTAATGCAGTATAAGAATATTAAACGGGTCTCTCCCATATCTCTCTCCCATCTCAATGTATTCCCAGTTGCGTACTCAGATGTAATTCTGTGAAGCCTGGAATCCGCATTTCTGCTTTTTCTTAACCACTTCGCTTGGTCTTGAACATACAAGATATCATCCTTGACGACGTCAAGCTGGCATTTCTTTTACCACATCTTCAGGGTCCCAGGGGAGGCGGCGTGACTATAGGTACATTTGTTTCCGACCAGACTTTACTCCCGTATCTTCAAGTAAGTTTTAATCAAATGACTTTTAAACCTAGACTACTTGATACTATTTCTCTCTGACGAGTGAAAAATAAATGCGTTTACTGTCCATTTTGTTACAGCTAATTAGCTGTTACTTCGTTGTGGGTGAAGCTAAAATTTTTTGTGGCCATAGCGATGAATGTTATAAAGTTATGAATTAATTTATTCCTTTTTCCCACAGGGTCCATTCAAGAAACCCAGTGGGAGTAAAACCGTGCAGTCCTAGCCCCCGTGCAGTATCGTGCGTTGACATTTGATAGAACAGAATAGATTTCGCAATATTGCTATCTCATTCACGCTCAACAGCCCAAATGGATGTGGAATAAGATAATAACAGCACACAGTACTAGGGCTATCTCTCGAGGCTGTCCAATAACTTCAAGAATGAGTCCCTGTCTCTCTGAACACACACATTATCACGTTATCCCTAGTAGGGCAGACAGAACATTAACATTTATAGGTAAAAACATTTTTGTGTAATTTTAATTTTATGACTAAAATAATTGTAAGTATCATAACTTTGTAACAAATGGATCTTGTTATCCGATAATAAAATTTTTTTTTAATTTGAATTTGAATTATAGGTTTTGTGGATTTGGTGAAAAGAGCCCAAAGCCGTAAGACCCAAAGGCCGTTTATGCCTGAAAGACAGGGACTAGTACCATAAGACCCAAAGACCATGTTTAGCGTAAGTTCACTTCAATAGCCTTTTGACACAAATTTTTCATCATATTGCCACAGTGCGAGCAGCGCCAGGAAAATTAGTAATGAAATGTACCATAGATGATATGGCAGGAGGATCACTGTGTCTACATACCGGTCAAAGATGAGTGAAGCTACACTGAAACCATTTCCACTTGATAAAAAAAAATTAAATACATAATGGTACACGAAACAATTCAAACATCCGCAAAAGAAGCTAAAAGCTTGCAATAAAAAATTTCATACAGCAATGGGTCAGTGCAATTTCTCATTTTTATAAGGAATTGAGCCAGACACCATTCCTAGATAGTTTATGTTTTAAGAGAATTGTTTTTCGTGTGTGTAAGTGGTATCAGATTTTTCAAGCTGCCTCAAAGCAACTTAGTGCCGTAACAGACGGGGCGCAAGTTGCGTCGCGTAACAGCCAGAGATGGGCAGTGGATAGTATCTACCCATTTGAGTATTTACTCACTAGATTTAATAAATAGAGTAAATAGAGCGTGCTCAAGTATTGACATCGCATTTGATGTCTGTTTAGTTATTATACGTAAAATTACGTCTATGCACACCTCCCACCAAAAAATGATAATTAGTCAAAGAAGTCTACTTTCAGTGTATGATTTGTTTGGTATTTTCATATAATTTAGCGTCTCATATAACGTTTACCTTCATTTTAAGCATATTATGGCGTACGCACACACTTTCCGACAAGAATTGCAAGTGTATACTAGATTTAAGATTCAAAATTGTCATGAAAACATGAAATAATGAATATGAATATGAATAAGAATATATATGAGTCGCAACTCATATAAATCAATTTACTCACGAAATGGATAAATAAGGATATTAATCGGGTATTTACTCAATCTACTGAGTAAATACTCAAATGGGTTGATTGAGTATTTATGCATCGCCCATCACTAGCTGTTACGCGGTGCAATTTGCACCGCGTCTGTTACGGCCCTTACTCGCATTAACGGCTCACCGTGCTAGACGGAGATGTTCAAAAAATGTTTACATGTGTCATGCCATTTTTAGTCACCCATCCAAGTGCACACCACGTCACTTAACCTACGAAAACGTTATTAATGCGTTCTCCCACAGGACCACCAAGCTGCTCGCTTCTAAAGAATACTGAATAACTTGAATGGAGTCAGCCCTATCACCCCAACCACCGCAGGTTGGTCTATCGCTCAGGCCATCTACACTCGTAATGCGAATTATTTAGCGAATAGAGCTGCATTAATCATTGACAGCATTAATTAAATTGTATCGGCGACTGCAAAGGCTCACAAATGTATAACAAGCTCGCTTTGAAATAAAATTCGGTTCTACGGAAAATTGTGAAATATGCTCCGTCTTATTTTAAAATCAGGACTAACATTGTTACTAGGTTTAAACCACTATCCGCCCAAAATGAAGTTGACATTTACAGGTGAGATAGTGTGATATTACTAGATGTCAACTTGATTTGGTCGGATAATGGTTTAAACCTAGTAACAAAGTGTAAGTCTGGGTTTTATAATAAGACAGGTTACGTTTAACAATGGATTTTACTTTGCGGTAGTTAAAGTTACATGATATGTGATTTGAATTACTTTGTGCGATTCCGCCACCAGTTAGTTCATGCAAACTTTTGCCGGTGCGTGCCCACCCACTACTGTTAGTCCCAGCATAACTGCCAACAACAGCCCGTGTGCACCCGCCACCAACAGCTGATGCGTGCTCCCATCCCATGTTGCTGCAGCCGCTGCGGCTGCAGTTACATGGGTTGCGTATGCGATGTCCGATGTTGCCGGCACGCAATATATGCATGAACTAACTGGTGGCGAAATCTTACAAAGTAATTCAAATCCCATAGTATTTAACAAAAATTTTAAGTGGATACAAATTGTACTTATATGTTTATCCAGGTGGTAAAGGATTTTCACCCGGATAAATAGGATACTTTGTCTCTTTTACCACATATGTAAAGCCGAAGGTAATAGCGTTTTCATAAATTAAAAAATCTATTGGTCTAAGAGAAAAGATAAAACTCAGAATGAACCAATTGCTTCTTACCCCGCACAGAAGTTAAAAGCCGATCGAGGGAATGAGGCGGCTAGCAACCCATCACTAAGTACATTGGTTGTTTTTCCAACTTTTCACGCTAAAAGTGGCTTTTGAATCTTGCGGCCTTGGACTCTGTCTGCAAGATACAGAATGCTCTGTCTGCCCCATAGGTATAGAGACGTGATAGTAAGTATGTATGTGTAAATTTCTTGCACGGAACCCATTGTTCGTTCCCGACCCGCGCTTGTACATTTTTTATTGCGGCACACATGAAAGAGGCTGGCTGTTAATGGAGCTCTATAATGACACCATTAAAGTACAGCCTGTTTTAGTATCGCATGCGAGTTGGAAATAGTATATCGATTAAGTTGTATTTCCAATAGAGACAGGCCGGCCTAATTAAATAGATTTCCTAGTATGTAACACATTCTTCTTGGCGCGTTCCCCTTCTGTGCTACTCCGGAGCGCGCAGCACAGCGAGCGTTTTCAAGTTTAACGTTACTTTACTTAATGTGTAATTTTTCTTTCTTTATTTATTATTATTTATATATTATAAGTCACCCTGTATATAATATATTATACCAATATATAAATAATAATAATTGAAGAAAGAAAAATTGCACAGTAAGGCAAAAGTAGGTATCTTTAAACTTGTAGTGCTATGTATGATCTGGGTGGGGGGCAAACCGAAGTAACTGTTTGTTTTTTTTTATATAAAATATTTACCTTTTTAGGTCACAAAGGCTGTGTTGCTCAAGACGTTTGTGATTAGTCCTTGAATAAGGAAATGAAGTGGTCCAGAAACCACATGGTGGTATATCAGCCTTTCCTCGCTTGCCTATATTGCGACAATAAAGCTAATTTCCTTGCATAAGCTAGCTTATATTGCATAAGTAGGGACATAATTGATTGACGCATAATAAGCCAGCAGCCGTGGCTGTGACGTCAAAATCTCCGGTCAAGTATTTCTCAATCTCTGAAACGATACTAGTTTTTAGCTTTCTCATTAAAATAGACAGATACACTATCACGTCTTTACCCCTTCCGGAGTAGACAGAGCTATTTTGATTCTGTTTTTCCATCTTCACGCCCACAAATGCGCTAATCATTAAAATGTGTTCAAAAAATTGTTGCTATAACAAAATAATTTTTTACTACCTTTTTTGTGAGTCCAAAGTACTTTTTAAGAGAAGTAAAATAAGTCCAAACTTGATGGAGGTGCATCATTTTATTACTGAGTTCCATCGATCACCTTCCGTCTCCGTAATCAGATCCTAGACATCGTCTACCATAAATTGTCAAGACAAATGAAACCAGTCCTACTCAATGAGGCTATGTTGTTTTAAAACGGAGTTCTGTCGAATATCTCCCGGCTCCATCATCAGAACAGCTCATGGATTCCATAATATTGTATTGTCATCCGATTTACAAAAATATGCAAAATATCTGCTCAATCGGTTAAGAATGAAAATTAAGTTGAAAGATTTGACCTAAACAAACATACATACATACGAGATACATTGCAGGTTAAATAACAAACTTATAAAAAAATTTAAAGATTGGACGAAATATTGAAAGACGCTTCGCCACGACCGCGTCGGAGTAGAAACCTTGCCTAAATCCACACAATTCTCATCAAAATTTCATAGATACCCAATATTTTTTTTATTATTCTTATACTGCTGGGCAAAGGCCTCCCCTCTAGTATGCCCTTGATCTCTATCTTGCATATAGCAACTCACTACAGCATTTTAAAATGCCTGCCATTACTGTTTAATAGCATGAATACTGAAATTGCTCGGTCAGACGGTCACTGCGCCCTAAAAGGCCTAAATACCTGAATGCCCTCTCCCAAGCGACGGCCTCAAAGGGATTAAAAACGAGATTTTTATGTATTAATACCAAGATAATGGCTTGTCGACGTCATATAAATTGTTTGGTGTATAGCCAGCTTTATGGATGCTATTTCGTGAGTTACGTGCGCACTTTAGTGGAAAGTGTAATAACAATTTCAGACTTATTTTTATTTATTAATACCTAAATTAAAATACAACCTAAAACTTAAGAAACTACAAAAATACTATCTTCAACTTACTAAATAAATAGCCGAATAAATAGCTTACATAAATAGCAAAGAAAATTAAAAAAATGGATAAATAAATACGTAGTAAAAACAACTTATGCAAATAAAAAATGTCGTGTTAGTTAACTTGTCTTTAGAAAATTGTATCCCCTGATTGCTCTAAGGCCTTCCCCTTGGTCTTCCATAAACCCCTATATGGATGGTGATGATCTGCCAGTTTTGATCGAAAGCTTTAACATTAGGTAATAGTTATATATATTTTTACAATTAAGCATTTACCCGCGTTATTACTTTGTTGGCTTTAATAAAACAAGTTGAAAGTTTCCGAGTGACAACATTACTGTATTTACATTACAGTTTTAAGAGACAAAAATATTAAAGATTAAATTTTAAAAAACCTCTGTTATCTTAAAAAGTTTGTATGTATTCTCTTGATGAATCGATCAAGTCGACCCACTTCTTAATACTTAACAAGTTTATTTTGCCAAGCAAATTTAAAAACACCCCGACTTTCCATAGTTTCGTATGTATGATTATTATTAGTATTATGATATCATACACACCATTAAGTGATTGGCGGAGGGACTAAATTTACTCCTTAAGGGACTTCATGAATTTTCCGGAGTCCAGTGCTCCCCCATTTGAAATAAATCATTTGATGGGAAACGGGGATATCATTTAAAATTTTGTCTTGACCAGGCAATAGATAACCCTTCAAACTAGTTTCTAAACTATTTATGAACCTCTGTTTACAGTTTAAAGTGAGAGCGTGAAGCTTTTCTAGGCACAATTGAAAGAAACGGCCACTTTTGGCGTATGTGTGTAGAAAAGCTTCACGTTCTCACTTAAAACTGTAAACAGTAGTTTGAAGGGTTATCTAGTGCCTGGTTAGGACAAAATTTTAAATGATGTCTCCGTTTCCTATCAAATGATTTATTTCAAATGGGTGCAGCACTGGACCCCCGAAAATTCAGGTATCCCCTTAATTACTCCGTCCCGACGGGGTTTTTGTAGAGTTGGTGGTGCCATCTATTGCTTCTCAATACATTTAACTTGAATAATATTAGAGCGCCATAGAGATATAAACCATAGTTTAGATTGTGATGAAGAGCTGATACTCTTCAAGCTGCTGGATCGATTTTTACCAAACATAGCTAAGCCACCACGAGGAAACTTGCTTTCACGTAAAAAACCCGCATCGACATTCGTTCGTCCGTTCGAGAGCTACGATGCCACAGACAGACACACAGACAGACACTCCTCTTTTTGTCGTCGGGTGTTAAAAATGATCTTCATCGGGGAACTAAGTCATCTGACATATAAACAGCGAATTTAAAAACAAAAAAATAAAACATTTATTTCTGTTACATAATCGATAAACGTGAGAATGTCACCTTCGATTACCACAGAACTTGCAAACACACAGTAACACACCATTGAAAGTAATATAAATTACCCTTATTTCCCACTAACGCAACTATTTACAAACCGCCATAGCACAAATTAAAAACAATGCAGATGTGGATGTGTTTCTTCCATGCTGATCTGGAATAAAAGAAAAAACTTATAATATACCAGCTGTTTCTCGTATCGCGGAGATCGTAAAAGCCGACTGAAGGAAAAGGCTAATGAATCATGCTAAATTATCACTATTTTTGTTTCTTCTTGCATCTTTTGGCCCACCATAACGGTACGGTGGTTGATTGGTAGATAAGGCCTTAAGCCTCAAGTCCGCCATTACACTTGTATTTGTGTATGAAGTTGAATAAATAAATAACGCTAAAAACGGCCCTTGGTATTATACTACTGCACAACATGGAAGGGACATACCTTTAATAAATCAAACCACGGGCTGTACTAGATCACAATAGTACTTATAATGAAATTAAAATAACAGTCAAAAAGCAAAAAAGAATTTTGGCATTTCCATACAAATGTGTGCAGCCGCTCGGGCAATTTAACTTCATTATACTGTAGTGATCTAGTATAGCCTGTGGTTAGATTTATTACGGGTATGTCCCTTCCACATTGTATACTACAATTACGCCTATGGGCCAGACAGTATGGGCTAGTAGTTTTTAGCTTTTGCACTAAAATAATATTAAAAAACCTTCAATAAGAGATAAATTTATACTACATTGAATTAAAAAAAAAAAATTACTTTGACTTTGATTTTGACAGCAATTTGGGACCCAAAATGCTCTGTCTAGGATTTTGGGTCTTACGGCCAAACATAGGGGTAGGATAGTATTTATTTATTTATTTATTTTATTAACACACTTAACAGATTACAAACACAAAAAGAGAAATAAATTAATCATACAAATATAAGAGCCGGTCTAGTCTGCAATCCTAAAACAAGTATGCCTAAAAGCTACATTAGTTATAGTATGTGAAGTACAGATATGGACTTTATTCAAACTGCGGTCCTTAGTAAAGTACCCACGCTTAAGTGTCAATTCGCAAAACATATAAGTACTTAGAGACTTATGTACTCAAGAGATAAGACTCTCAGTTACGTGGAGAAGAAGGATAAGCTCTACTTCTGTTCCCTCGATGTTTGTTGCCGCCAGTTTTCGTGCTGCCAAGAGTTTCCAAGCAGCACGTTTGTCTCATGAACTGCGCTGGAAGCTACGGCATAATTGCTTTTAATGGGCAGATCATATAATTTCTGTGGCTTAGAGACGTACTTATATAACGTCTAACAAAATACAATGTGTAATAAATCGAACCACGGGCTATACTAGATTACTATAGTATAATGAAATTGAAATAACAGCCAAAACACCAAAAGAAATTCGGCATTTCCATACAGAAGTGGGCAGCCGCCCGGGCAATTTTTATGGGAATGTCTTTTTTTTTTGGTTTATTGATTGTTATTTTAATTTCATTACAATATAGTGATCTAGTATAGCCCGTGGTTCGATTTATTACGTGTATGTCCCTTCCACGTTGTTTATTAAAACAATTTCAAAGGTATATTCGGTCAGTCCATAATACTGAATAACTTTCCCCAAGGAACATAATTGGGTACTTTCCAGGGTAAAAAATGAGTTATTTGGTTAAATGTCAGTGTCATGATCATAACCATTTTCAACGTAATTTTAGATTTATTATTGTAGAAAAACTAATAAAAAAAGCGCTATGTGACGCCACAAAACTATGACGTCATTAGTTTACATTTTAGATTTGAGTTGTTGGACAATAGCGAATTCCAAATTGAAAAATAATTTTTGGTTACCCTTGTCGAATCAGCTGTATATAGAAGTTAAAAATTCTAGGTCTATGGAACGGACTAAGTTAAAAATAAATTATTCGGTACAATTCCTAAAATTAAATGTCACAAAATAGTGTGGCTTTTCACTGTCCATATCTATTTTCAACATGATTTTACTGGGACTAGCTCAAATTTTTAATCAAGCGCAAGCGAAATTGTACAATAAAAACCAAACGATATTATGATAAGAGTACATCACTAGTCTTTACCATAGTGCGTAATCGAGCCAGAATCTAACCGCTAACGGTGCCCTACGGCCCGTACCTAGAAACAAGCGATATATTGCCTCAAATTTATAGCTAATCTCTTTGCGAATTATGCGCCTACTTATTGGGACAAAGCTTATATTCGAATCACACAATTAACTTTACATCTACAAAACAATGAAAATGACAATTTCGTCCTTATTCCAATCACGTTTAGAGAGATATTAGTTTAAAAACTAGTTTCGTAGCAGTAATATTAAGTTGGTGTTGCATTAAATTGCATTTTCTGTTTTAACATCGACCTTTTTGCTCTGGGTGTAAATAATTTATAGCTAAGTATTAGCAACTATCTAATTATAAGGGAAATTAGCAGCCGCCAGTTTCGCACTATTGTTATGATTTGTATGGACATTCAGTTAATCTTTATTGTTGAGTATTTCAACGGTAAGGCTATGAATAATTTCATTTTATACTTTATTAGGAGGATTATCTTTACAATAACAAAAGTTTACGTAGTTAGTTAGTTTTTATTACCGACCAAAAAAAGGAGGAGGTTGTCAATTCGACACGTATGATTTTTTTTTGTATGTATGTTACGCGCTACCTTCGCCACTTCAATTTTTATGGTTCCGTACAGAAAACGAAAAACGGAACCCTTATAGGATCACTCGTGCGTCTGTCTGTCCGGTCGTCTTTCACAGCTAATTTGCTCTGAATCTACTGGACCAAATCATGTGAAATTTGGTAGGATGGTGTAATCACAGCATTTGGGTCACAGCCAACAAAGCCACAGATGCAAAGTAAATAAATATTTTTTTTTTAAATAAGGATCGTTTTCTAGGGACAAATTAGGAAATTTAAAAAAGTTTTTATAACCATGAGTGAAAAAAAACACAAAATATAGTTCATTGCTCGTAGATTACAGAAAAAATAATACAATAATTTTATCAATTGTAAATAAAGTGTACGTTCCCCTACGGAAAATCTTTGGCATTGTACGGAACCCTCTCCACGCGAGTTCAACTCGCACTTGGCCGGTTCTTTTTATCCATTTAAAAGCCTTCTGTACCAAGTTGTCCCATAATAATTTGGTGAAATAATATAATAAATTACTTTAAAGATATGGAAGAAACCCTGAAAGAAAATTAAGCCGGTTTTTTTTTATTATTAAAAAAGTTATTATTTACAACAACTAGGCATTAAATAAAGTAATAAATGACTTATTTATGACAAATTATTAAAATTTCTACAAGTATGTAAATTAAATTATTTTGTCATATTTCGATACCTACCTGATATGATAGCCATATGACATAACGTGTGTTTTTTTTTCCTTTTGAACATTAAAGGATAAAATCGTGAAAGATGCGGCTAGCAACCCATCACTACATTGATTTATTTTCCATCTTCTCGCCCACCATCACGCTTAACGTGGCTTTTGATTCTTTTTTATTTTATTTTATAGGGCAGCAAACGAAAAAGCGGGTCACCTGATGGTAATTGATCACCGCTGCGCATGGACAACTGCAACACCAGGGTGTAACAGAAGCGTTGGCGGCCTTTCAGGAAGATATAGACTCGTTTTTTTAAAGGTTTCAATGTCGTATCGGTCCGGGAACACTACTGCAGGAAGTTGATTCCACAGTTCGGTCGTACGTCGTAAAAAGTTTCTTTTAAAACGTACGGTGGTTGATTGCCAACTATCCAAGTGGTGTGCATGAAATTTTAATTTTAGCCGGGTGGTGCGGTGGTGAAATTTTGCAGCAGGTATTAAGTCGACTCTATTTGCTTAGCACCGCAAGATACAATGCTCTGTCTGCCTTACTAGGGATAAAGATATGTTAGTATGTATGTATCTATGGATAATATACAAGTCTAACACTTGAAGTTAGCCGATACAACTTTCACGGCGTTATGAAACGTCTTTATTAAAACATTTGAACCCCGTGGACCCACACCACACTTAGGCCTAAATAGGGTTACTAGTTACCACTTATAATCGTAACTTAGAAAACTAAAACATAAATAAGGTGTCTAGGTTACGCACGTGATATGAGAAAGTTACGTTACGTTGGGTTCAGGAAAGGGCTGTAGGTATATAATCTAAATTACCCTCTTCCTAGTGTTTAAGCCTAGGCTTGAACAATAGGAAGAAGTTAATTTAGAATATAATATATTTAAAAAACCAATCTAGATTGGTTTCTTTTTTTATGGACTCTATAGTTTTTCTCCACTTTATAAATACTGATACAACATACTTTAGTACATTAAAAAGAAAGAAAAATATTTTATTTTTTTCAATTCACAATAGTAACTTAAAAAACTAAAACTATTAGTCTTACACCACAATGGGACCAATAAGCATATGGCATGTCCGTTGGTCTTCCGTTAGTACTGACAAGTAATTATATTTTTCATCATAGAGAAATAAATTATGTTAATATAGTAGATTGTGCTACAAGGAAATAAGGTAATATTTTGAAGGCGAAGGCGCTACTTTGAATCCTGAGTGTAGCGCGGGATTCATGTATATCGCCCGATATATAAATATTACCGTACCCGAGTAGCACACCCTACTTTTCATCTCCATCTATGAGAAAAACTAACACATACAAAACAGAATATTAAGAACAGTAGAACACCTACAATACCTTATCAGTCTTTAACCGACAACTAAATTAACCTTTGTTTGATGTCGTTATCATACAATAAATCCTAAGAAATATTTTTTCGAAGACCACCAACTTAAGATAAAATGTTCACTCATTGTTGTTCACTTTGTTTGCGTGGTTCCTCATATCTTTTTATTTTTTTAAGTAAACTTTATAACTATTCACTATTGGCTTAAACTCACGAAAAAGTATTCACATTTACACAAATAATTACATTTCAATACAAATAACCGAAAACTTCTGTCATTACTTGAATCGAAGAAATAAATTGGGCTTTTTAACTATACTTATTTATTTTTCCATCATGTTGACGACGATATTGAAAACTGAACACGAGTGCAATCTATGTAGAATCAAAAATAATGTTTGCAGTCCAGCAAAAAACATAAGAATTTTGTTTTAAAATAAAAGACACAGAAGTCGTGATTTTTAAAATTTGGAATACTTATCGTCGTCAACATGGATGAATGTAGGTAAACATTATTATGTTCTTGGCTTCGGAAAAAAAAATAAGTATAATTAAAAAAGCGCAATTTTTCTCTTTGATTCAAGTAATTACAGAAGTTTTAGGTTATTTGTATTGAAATTTAATTATTTGTGTAAATGTGAATACTTTTCGTGAGTTTAAACCAATAGTAAAAAGTTATCAAGTTTTCTTATAAAAATAAAATGATATGAAGGACCACGCAAACAAAGTTATGAGTGAACATTTTATCTTAAAAATATTTCTTAGTATTTATTGTATGACAACGACATCAAACAAAGGTTAGTATAAAATTGTCGGTTAAAGTCTGATTAGGTATTTGAGGTGTTGTACTGTTCTTTATATTATGTTTTGTATGTACTAATTTTTCTCAAAGATGGAGATGAAAAGTAGACTGTGCTACTCGGATACGGTAATATTTTTATCTCGGGCGATATACATGAATCCTTCGCTACACTCAGGATTCTACCGTAGAATCACTCGCTTCGCTCGTGATTCAACTGTGGAATCCTTCGTTTCGCTCTGGATTCAAAGTAGCGCGCTGGCCTTCAAAATATTACCTTATCCTCTTGTAGCACAATCTTCTACTATAAACATCTAGTCTCCCTTCTTTGTCTTCTGAATGGAAAAGTACATTAACTCTTTCACCGCGAACGTCGGATTTATCCGACAAATATTGTCGGGCCCATTCCGCGAGCGTTGGATATTTCCGACAAAAAAAATGGTCGTATTGCACATAACTTACGTATCCACATCCCTTTTTGGTTGTAGGTATTCATTTTAGATTTACTACCCTCTCGCCCTGGGGGTACGACAACTGATATAAAGTCTCGCGGTAAAAGGGTTAAGGAGGTTTAGTGTTTCTGACACGTCTCTCAAATTGTTCTCTATCTTAGGCACATTATTTTTAAAAACATGAGAATATTCTTAAATTAATTATTTAAGTAAATTATATTGTTTCACTTTAAATATTGATTAAGTTTTCAAATTTGTTTAATTAAGTTAATAAAAAATGTGATATACAAATTACTTTTTATACTCCTACAATAAACAGAAATAACTATACATTATCTGATTTCCTTTTTAATCATAAAATATGCTTTCACTGCACCTGCCACCCCTAGCCAGCCCTTCCTAGTCGGTTCTAGATGTGCCCGATAGATTGCAGATTACGTTTCGTAAGATCTCCGCTAGTACTAACTTAAACCTGATAGGACCATTGTAATAGATCTTTAAGTAGACCACACACGTTCGACCAAGCGCAACTTGAGAGCGTAAGTACGAAAATATAGAGCTGCGAAGAACAGTGGTCCAAAGAATTTAGGTGCGAAAAATGGTTTGGAGCGAATGGCACACAGGTACGACCAAGTGTAACTTGAGAGTCTAAATACAAAGGAACTGTGAAGACCTGTGCTCCGAGGCATTTAAGTGCGAAGGATGCTATGAAGCGAATGGCACGCACGTACAGTACGACCAAGCGGAACTTGAGAGCCTAAGTACAAAGAAACTGTAAAGAACAGTACTCCGAAGAATTTAGGTGCAAAATAAGCCATGGAGCGAATGGCACACACGTACGAGCAAGATTAACTTGAGAGCATAAGTATATAAGAAAGTATGAACCTGTGAAGAACAGGGTTCCGAAGAATTTTGGTACGAAATAAGCTATGGAGCGAATGGCACACACGTTCGGTACGACCAAGCGTAACTTGAGAGCCTAAGTACAAATGAACTACGAGTATGAAGAACAGTGCTCCGAAGAATTTAGTTGCGAATTAAGCTATGGAGGGAATGGCACACACGTACAACCAAGATTAACTTGAGAATGTAAATATGGAGCTGTGTAGGACAGTAGTCCGAAGAATTTTGGTCCGAAAGATGCCATGAAGCTTATACATACAATTATTTATTTATTTAAAAGCTTTATTTACATATAATTTTAAATACAACCTATTTTTATTTTATTGACTGGTCGAGCTTATCCCACGATTAATCGCAATTTTTGACGTTTAGTCGCAAGTGCGTAGTCCACCCGTCGACACTAGCATATCTATGGCATCTTGCAGGCGCGGCGGGTCGCAGTGTCAATCAGGACCTACCTGTAGGACTAACAGCTCATGTCTCCATTTTGAAAATCTACTGTTATCAAGCCTTCATTACAATTTATTCCATTAACAAGTGCCTACTTATCACAAAAAAAAACCTATTTAATACCTAGGTATACAATTTTTTTTTTTTTACTATATATTAGTTCTTTATTTCACCTGTTAGTTCTTCGTAAATAGATTAAAGGTTTATTTAACGTAGTACCAGTATCTTAACACTTAATCTGACATGCATTAAGTGTACTACAGAAGCACAAAAGTGCTACAGCTCAGCGAAATGTTGCTCGTGTTAAACAACCGCTGATTTTTAACTGTCACCCTGATAAAGTTGACGCGGAGCTCTTTATTATAATGTTTCAATATTTTCTACTGCGCGCACATCATGCTCTTAATGATAAGTCGAGTCATGAACTTTATTATTATTAATATACAACGATTTAAATAATAAATTTTATTTATATATGACAAATTACATTTTAATGAAATATATTATACTTAAAAATAATAAAATGAAAAGTACCTTTGAAGGATCTATGTTCAGTCAACAGCAGAACCGTCATTTGCCAGAGCCGGTGCGATAGCGTTCGGTCGCTCTCTCTCACTCCGTGCTCCGTGCTGACGTCTGTGGTGCTGACAAATCCAACCCTAAGCGCACCTTCATGCAACTTGCAATGGATTTCATTAACTTGATGTGCTATTGACTGTACGTACATATAGGTACTGTTGATGAATATAAGAGCCCGGCTCTTGTCGTTGTCATTGTATGGAAAGAACCGCACTCACACAATGACGATGTGGTTTTGGCACTAACTGTCGTCTGTGAGGCACGTTCAAACGTCATATTACAATACAATACAGCTACATAAATATAAAAAAAATATATAGGGACAAATCACACTAATTGAGCTAGTCCCAAAGTATGTTCGAGACTTGTGGTATAGGATACTTACTCAACGATACTATATTTTATAACAAATACATATATAGATAAACATCCAAGACACAGGAAAATTGGAAAAAGGCCATTTTCCAACTTGCCCCGACCGGGGATCGAACCCAGGGCCTCTGGGTGGCGGACTAGTATGATGACCACTACGCCACGGAGGTCGTCGTAGCTGCTTTTGTTTTTCGTGTGTGTAAGTGGCCAACACTAGTGTCAGATTTCTCAAGCTGCCTAAAGGCATCTGACATAACTTGACGACTGCCATACGAAGATGACAGCAGACACCAACGGCTTATACGTGCTGAGCTCGAAAAATGTTCGTGCTACTTGTGGTCACCAATCCAAGTGCGGACCACGCCCGGTGTCGCTTTACTTGCGAAAGCGCTAGTAATGCGCACTCCCGCCGGGCTACCGAGCTCCTCAAATACAGCTTATAGCTGTTTGTAGCGGGAGCGAGGTGATATGCTCGACCGCCACAAAGGGAAGATCTTCCCGCCAGGCATGTTGTTGCGCCTGGGGAACCGCGGCTCCAACGGTGTATCGTCGGAAGTTGTATATATGCAGCGAATCGGGCGAACTCTAAGATCGAGATGTAGGATACTCTGCTGGCGCCATCTCATATGCTTCTTGTAAACTATATTGTCGGTTGTCTCTTGATTGTAGTTCCTCGTAGTGGCCGTAGAGGTCGCCACAGGACTCCCTCCCAAGACTGTAGGTTTGATAGCTTTTTCAAGTGCAGTCTGTGCTTCATGTCGTAGCTTGCAAGTGCCAGATGATTCTGTCCCAGTGAGTCGGGAGCCTTCCAGTGAGTCGGAAGTGAATTGCTTGCTCGTGGCCTGCGGTGAGTCGAGACCGTGCTGAGCATGCTCGTAGTCTGCGGTGAGTCGAGACCGTGTAGAGCGTTTTCGACTTGTTGGCGCCGGAATGATGTCCACTGCCGGAGTGCCACGCTCACCCTGGAGAGTAGATGCCTCAGATCCAGGGTGCGATGCTGCGGGGGATGCGCCGGTCGCTGAAGTTGTCGAGTAAGTTGTGGGTGCTTAGTATCAGGACCAGGAAGCTCGGTGAGCCGGCTGCGATGGACCTGAAGATTGACCCGTTGTACTGGCTTGCTGTGAGACTGCTGCTGACCAATATTGACTGAGGAGCAATGATGACAGAGTTCGACGATGCTGAAGAACGTTGCTTAGCTGTTGATGATGGAGAAGGTTGCTTTCGATCACGTCGGGGTCACCACTGTAGCGGGAGCGAGGTGATATGCTCGACCGCCACAAAGGGAAGATCTTCCCGCCAGGCATGTTGTTGCGCCTGGGGAACCGCGGCTCCGACGGTATATCGTCGGAAGTTGTATATATGCAGCGAATCGGGCGAACTCTAAGATCGAGATGTAGGATACTGCTGGCGCCATCTCATATGCTTCTTGTGAACTATATCGTCCGTTGTCTCTTGATTGGTTTGTTATTGTAGTTCCTCGTAATGGCCGTAGAGTTCGCCACAGGACTCCCTTCCAAGACCGGAGGTATATCTCTCATATCATCTCATATATCATCTTGCTCCCGCTACATGTTGTTTAAGTTTTTACAAATTAAAAATAAAATTCAATACGAAAAATTTTAAGACTTGTTAGACAGATACATTGTGTTTGTCTAAAATAGAAAATGTTACGTTCTCATATAAATCGCACAGTCACGGTAATCCAGGGACCGCTGATATTGTGTAAATCATACCGACTGATCCACTGCACCATGACGTACACGCATGGGGGTTTATTCTGACAAATAATGCTTTTTATACTGTTAATTTGCTTAACGTATCAGTATCGCAATCCGAAACGGAAATGCAGTTAGCGTCCTTGGCACTATGACAAATGGACAGATTTTTTGAGAAAATTTGTAGTATTTATATATTTTAGTTTTCTTTTGTGAATTGTTTTAAGATTTAACTTTCTTATTCAAACAAATAGAAATCTTTTTCCATGTTTCATATCTAGACACGCGGCAGCGTGTCAGAGCCTAGTTCAAAAAAAAAAGGAACTGGCGACGCAGCAGCCGTGTGTATATTTTCACGAACCATTTCGAGCTACTTTTGACCCCTTCACAACTCGAAACCTATTTAACCTAAATACATGAAATACGTGTAACGTTAAGAAGATAAGTTGATTAGCCAAATATAAGTAGGCTTGCTAAAACTAGCCAGGTCAAATGTTAAGATTATTGTAAATAAAATTCAAAATTATCTAAAGAACTTGGCGGTCATTTACATCTCAATTCTTTTGTCGGATTTTGAACTTGGTTCCCATTTTCAAATTTATGTATTTGGTAGGATTTAGGATTTCTTAAAACATCAAAATTTGTTAGTTCCCATTTTTACTACAAGAACAGCTCTTAGATAAGCTTTATATAAAAAAACTGGCCAAGTACGAGTCGGACGGGCGCACTAAGGGTTCCGTACCATTAATTATTAAAAATCAGGTTTGTTGTATGGGAGCCCCACTTAAATACTTATTTTATTCAGTTCTTAGTATTTGTTATTATAGCTGAATAGACACTTAAAAGAAATAGGCACCTGTCTTTACTGCGTGAGTGAAAACTGTCTATTAACTTAATTGACGGTAAGTATAATGAGTAGAAGACGCGAGTAATTTATATTAAGTACGTAAATTGACGGGAAGACCAGACGTGACAGGCGAAATGGCATTTTAATTAGGCGCCTAGGATCTGCGTTTTAGTTATTCCGAGTAAGTACGTAAGGCTTACTCGTCGTTTCTCTTAGCTTTAGATCGTAAAGATATTTGTAATTTTCTTGACATATACCACGTGGAAGGGTCATGCACGTAATAAATCTAACCATGGGATATACTAGATCACTATAGTATAATGAAATTAAAATAATAGTAAAAAAGCAAAAACAAAATTTGTCATTCCCATAAAAATTGCCCGAGTGGCTGCACTTTTGTATGGAAATGCAAAATTTTTTTTTGCTTTTTGACTGTTATTTTCATTTCATTATACTATAGTGATCTAGTATATCCCGTGGTTAGATTTATTACGAGCATGACCCTTCTACGTTGTATATTATATAGGTACCATATTATTTATTACAAAACGCGGACTATCTTTAGTAAACACTTCTCGCAATACATGTAACAAAATAAAGTAAAACTATTTTAATAGAAAATACAGTCCATCGTACTGAAAGACTTTCCTCAAGAAACATGTATCGTAATATTAAACAAAAAAATGCTTTCCGAAACTGTGGTTTTTTTTGGTCTTGGTAAAAATATTTTTCGTAATTTAATATAGCATGCCCCTTTAGAAAGTTTTTTAGTATCATGGACAGAGTTTGTGTTTATGTTTGTTACTTCTTCACGCGCAAACGGCTGAACCAATTTTGATAAAATTTAGTATGCAGGAAGCTAAAACCCTAGATTAACACATAGGCTACTTTTTATATCCGCGGATAACTACGAGGGATGCAGCTAGTTCAGTCATAAAAATAGTTTCAGCATATTTCGTTCGACACTATATATATTTTTTCTGTCATTACGAACTTTTCGTGGCATTTTCGCACGACAGCCAAATAGGCCATCTGTTTGGTGGCCACACATCGATCATGGCGGATTTCCCGAAGCTAAGTATTGTTTTACTATAAATTCGTCCCAAATGTTATCTCCAAAACGTTAATTCATTTTAGTCCGCGTCTGTGACGTTTCAAGGTGAAATGAAACAATTTATCAATTTGAGATTTATATTTTTCGACAGGTTTACCACCTACCAAGTTTTTGGGAAAAATAAAACATTAGTAAAGAATGTTTTTTAAACGAGGTAATCAGTATTAAATATTTTAAAGTACTCAACTGAATTATTCAATTCTGACCACTTGTGTATAACTCACAAGCGACATAAACTCCAGCACTCATTATATAAATAAACGTTATATGACGATGGATCTTTTAAAGTACCCAACGGATTTTAATGCAGTTTTTATCAATTGATAGAGTAATTCAAGTAGAAGATTAGCTGGGGTGAACCGTTAGTGTAGAAATAAGTGATAATAATAGAGCTGAAACGTTTTGTAGGTACAAATGTAGGTAAATAAATTAATCAATGGCATACGCAATTGATTAGTTTATTTAGTAAAAAAAACAAGAACCCACTTTTTCTATCACAAGTATTTTTTGTACCTACGACCAGATTTGGTCATTTTCATTTTCTATTATAAGGTGCTGTTTACTTACTTTAATAATTTTTTTTACAGCAAACGAACAAGCGGGTCACCTGATGGTAAGTGATCACCGCTGCCCATGGACAACTGCAACACCAGGGGTGTAACAGAAGCGTTACCGGCCTTTCAGGAAGATATAGTCTCGTTTTTTGAAGGTTTCAATGTCGTATCGGTCCGGGAACACTGCTGCGGGAAGTTGATTCCACAGTTCGGTCGTACGTGGTAAAAAGTTCCTTTTAAAACGTAAGGTGATTGATTGCCATCTATTCAAGTGGTGTGGATGAAATTTTAGTTTCAGGCGGGTGGTGCGGTGGTGAAATTTTGCAGCAGGTATTAAGTCGAAAAATTCTTCAGAGCATTCCCCATGATAAATGCGATAAAAAAATCATATATTACATTATTATATTAAAACATAAAGTTTACTATGTCCAACCAAGTGAATGTCCTAACTTTGTCGCTTCCGACACGGAAGAATAAGTCGGAACTTCGAAGACACCTTATTACAATATAAACAGAGCAATCTTCCGAGATAAACAAAGTTTTAAATCGCCGATATAACAACAAAGTCGATACTAGCTCGCACTCGGGTGAGCATATTTGGAGAGCGCGGCGGATAATCCAGTCATTTTATACGAGCGAGCGTGACCACGCAGGTAATAGCTTTTGTTACTGTAGGGTGACCACGTTTATGTCATTTAGAGAAATTTTAAACTTGTAATTACGTTAATACTTTAAAAATTAGTCTTGAAAGTGTTGAAAACATTCAAAACTGAATAAGATGGGTAAAATATTGTGAGAAAGCGGTGGAAGTGGAAACTCAAGACAGTTTTACCGGCAAATAGTATTTGTACTATTTGTAAACAAATTACTCGTAGGTAGTTAGTTTTATTGCCGACTTTCGGTTGAAAAATAATTCAAAATTATGTATTATCTAAAAGGGTGGATTACATCATAAAACACATAATTTTATCTCAAAATATACTACATGTAATTCCATAGCTGAACTCAAGTTTTAATTTGATAATTTAGTAAAGCTACCTAAAACATGATTGCAGACACAATTATATACTAGAAATCAATTTTTCACACGTTTTCGTTTTAACCCACTCTTATCATTTTTTAATCAACATTACAAACAGTCATTCATATCTTTTTGTTTTTTTTTTTTTCTATAAAATATTTCAATTGTCCTTTTTAGTGAGCAGTATGCACTCCCTGTACAGTGGTTGCAGATGTTAAAGTAGTTATAAAGTGAACGGCTAAATTGGACCTACGACTGCTAGACGTCATATTATAGAGAGAAATACCTACTTACATACTGTGGAACTTCATAGTCAATAAAAGTACCTAGGTTTGTGTTGGTGGCAGGACCGGATTTAGGGGTCTGGAGGCCTAGGGGCAACAAAGGAGTGGAGGCCCCCTGACCCCAAATTATTTTCCAAATAAAATGTAAATTTTTTTCAGTCGAGTTTTTCAATAAATAATTTATTGTGAAACGAAAGGTAAAACCGTGAAAAAAATAATGGAAAAGTGGTTTACTAGTGTTTGCTAGTGGGAATTTGTAAGTGGGATTTTTTGTCTATGGTGGGGGGCTGTAGCCCCGATTGCCCTCTCCTAAATCCGGCCCTGGTCGTAGGAGTATTTTACATGTCTCCCTATTTTTAGCTAAATGCTTGACCGACAAGAGCAAACTCTTATTAAATTACAAGAGCTTGACCTCTCTATACCACACGAATTCTGCCTGTTCTTTAACTTCATCCATGAATGACCTTCTTGGTCTTCCTTTAATGTTCTGAGTGACTGGTCCCAGTGGGCTAATTTGCAAGTTTCTTGTCGTGGTCGATAAAAATGACCGTACATGGGGGCTCCGTGGCCCGGTGAGAGTTCGCATTACTAGCGCTTTCGCAAGTAAAACAACACTAGGAATGGTCCGCACTTGGATGGGTGACCACAAGTGCCATAAAAATTTGTCGAGCTCCTCCGTGCTTCGCAAGGCAAATATTAGCCGTTGGTCCCGGCTGTCATCGTTGTATGGCAGTCGTCAAGCTATGTCAGATGCCTTTAGGCTGCCTAAAATATCTGACACCAGTGTTGGCCACTTACACAGAGTAAAAACAAGAAACCGTAGATGAGTCAGATTGTACTACAAACTCAGAGGTGCAAGTCGGGCCGGGCGGGGAACAAACCCGGGATCCGTATTTTAAAAAAAAACCGCAAGACAGAAGTCTTTCGGTTTTTTTTTTAAATACGGATCGAACACTCTTTTTTTTGGGTTTGTATAACTTGGATAACCGGCCAAGTGCGAGTAGGTCTCTCGCACGAAGGGTCCCGTTCCATTATCTATAAAAATAACATTTTTTGTATGGGAGTCCCACTTAAATATTTCTTTTGTTTTTAGTATTTGTTGTTATAGCGGCAACAGAAATACATCAACTGTGAAAATTTTAGCTGTCCAGCTCATCACGGTTCATGAGATAAAGCCTGGTGACAGACACACAGACAGACGGATGGACGGACGGACAGACAGCGGAGTCTTAGTAATAGTTAGTCTTAATAATACTCGTATTAGGTCCCGATTTGTAAGGGTAAGGAACCCTAAAAAAGCAGAAACAAACATGTTGACATATTGAATGGCCAATGCCAGGCCAATCACACGCACAAGGCCAACCCGGCAGTTGGCCTGTAGGTGACGCCGCTTTGTGAGGCCAAACTCGACACGTCACACGGGAATAAACGAAAAACCCGGAATAACGCACTTTGTTCCCTGCTGTAGCATTTTTGGCTGTATTCAATAAGGACGTACAATTAAAAAAATAGTATTTCAGACCAACTTTAGTCCATATAACAAATAGGACAGTTTCAATTAGTATAATTACATAATTTTACTTTCGTCCCGCTCTGGTTCTGCATTATACAAGTAAACCTGCCCGAAGAAAATGATTTAAAATTTGTTCAAAAGTGTTTGATTTTATCGAGTACAGGCAGACAGAAACCGCGGGCTTTATTTCAAAATAAATCCGGTGAAAATAAGTTTCTCCGGAAAATAAGTACTTTTTATAAAATAAGTAATTTTTCTTTGAAAACTGAAAATGTTTCCGGTGTGTTAAAAAAGGTTAATGTTAAAATAAGCTACTTCGGGAAATCAGCTTATCCGGAATTTCGCCTTTTCTAGGAATCTTTTGGTAATGTGAAAAATTGGACATTTGTTAAATAAACTTAATATTGAGCAGAATATGATCAAAATGGAAAATGTAAGCACACCTGTTTTAATTATGCTACAGGTAAAAAGAGGTAATTTTATCAATAACACGAGTAACCGTATTTTACTTTACAGAAAGATTTTTCCAGTTCCCAAGTTACACCAAGTTATTTCCATGATTCTCATTAGATTATACATGACCCGAGAAAGATATGGCGAAATACGAAAAAAACTTCCCATTTCCATTACAACATACTTAACCCCGAGATCAGCTGATCGAATTTAGTATGGGAGGTTGAATAAGTTTATCGTACCAAGAAAAATTAGGTTTTTGATTTTTTTGCCGTTTGAGCCTGGTGGATGTCAAGTGAATTTGTTCCATAGAGTTTGGCTACCTTATTATATGTGTTATAATTAATTATAATATAATGCCTAGGTAATGTATACAGTTCTAGGAAATATATATTACTTTTTTTTACTTTGACCCTGACCTTGACTTTGACTTTGATTTCGCGTGGTCACTGCACTGCATAACCATACCTAACCTACCTTCCATGAGTAATTCGGGATTTCGGGGTATGAAATGTATGACAAACATACCATTTCATACATTCCTAACAGTGATTCAGGCATTGTATACATTTCCTAGGAAACGTATACATTGCTTAGGCATTGTATATAATACCAGAATCCAACACATCGCCGGTAACATAATACGTATAATCTACAAGTATGATCTACTTTGGCGTTACATCATTCTGTGTGATTTGTCCTCATTTATTAATTTCTGACACCAAAATATATCAGCCCAATTTACACCACATTACGCCACGGCTTGTCTATCTGCCAAAAGAACCATTTTAAGCACTGAATTTTCAACATTCATACACCACTGACCCACTTCCCTAATTCCCGCTAAATTGTTGTTGCTGCTATCCCTCCCGTTATTGATGGTGCTTTCGAGCCTACTTTCAATTGGTTTGACGCAAAATAAACCAAACGCATAAAGACCTATACGCAATTGTTTTTTTATTTTAATAAATGTTTAACAAATACGCGAAGTATTCGTTTTTCAACTTGTCATATTATGTACAACAATAAAATTTAGATTGGGTTAAGTTAAAAGTTTAAAAACTTGACGCAGAGTTTCATTCGAGACCAATCAAAATTTTAAGTGGGTCAGATGCGTAGGTAACAGTGTTTCAACTTTCAATTTCACAGTTCGGAGAACTCCACTAGATAAATAGTCAAATTTTTCTCATGTAAAGTACATTCTTCATAAGGGTGTTTCATTAATTCATTATGAATGACCTATACGTGTCTTTTATTTTAATTCGGTTTGATCGGCAATTTTTTTTGTGAGTTAATAAAATCGAAATAGCTGGAAACAACAAGGGGAAGCCTTTGCCCAACTATGGGACCTGAATGGCAAATTTAAAAAAAAAAACCAGCTGAGGTGCTGCCGTGCTGCCGACTTCTATTGAACTTTTTGCAAATGGGACGTTTCGCGAATCAGACGTTCAGCGCTCAACTCATACTTGTATTAAATTATGCATAGATGCCAGCAACGGTCGCCGGCCATAAATCCAGCTGTTTTGTTAAATGTTGCTGTTGGCTCGCTTTGTCAATATGCGGAATAGTTCCATCAGCGCTATGAATCTTGATAGCTATGCAACTAAATACGAATCCGATGTTGTGCTTATGATATCGTTTGTAGTACTAAATGTTCAAATTGCTGTGATAATTTTAATGATTTTTTTTATTAATGTGTGATTCAGATATTATTAGCATGAATTAAGGGTATCTCGAGGCGACATCGTGAACGCGCGACCTCTAATCTCATTTGCCCTGATAAAGACCTCAAGATGTCGGCAAATAGTTGGTAGACTCTCTTCGTGAGTAACCCGTTTGTCATGAAATTTATATTATTATATGAGAGTAATTATGGTTTGTTTTGGTTTTTTTATGGCTATTCCTCCTCATTTTAGGTTGCGACGGCTGACCCTTGGTGTCCTGAAGCAGAGAGCTTTTTTGTGAGATAGAAAGTCGCTTAAAGGACCGAGGATATGTCCATGTCCACCGCTCTGGATGGTATTTGGTTCAAAGGATATCCATGCTATACAAAGAGGAAATGCAGCCATTATAATGGGTACCTTTAAGCCGGATATAATTCAGAGTGGCATTTCGGATTAGTATTTTATTTGTTTCAAATTCTAACTTACTACTTACTTGATTGACGTACAAATCCGTAGAAGCAAGAGGAGCTGGATCGGATCATACGTTGCGTCGGCCTCACAACCATATTCCCCGTAGAGCCTTTGATTGGAATTCACAGGGAAGGCGTAAGCGTGGCCGCCCCAAACAAACTTGGCGCCGTACCGTCATCTCGGAAGCTAAGCAGCTTGGATTATCTTGGAGCGAAATCAAGAGCGCGGCGGATGACAGATCGAATTGTGTCTGCCCTTTGCCCCGACAGGGGGACATAGGAAATGAAGAAAACTTAGATACTTGATTGATGTATTATTTAATCAATAAATTATTTGTAAAATATATGTGTAAGAAAATAAAGTAATAAACATGCTAAATATTTAGAGGTACAAGAAGAAATATTTGATACATGACAGTGATGAACAGAATCTCATAGTTTTATTGATTGTAAAGAAAGGATCGATAAGAGACAGTAAAAAATACACTATGGATTATGAAAAAACTGGCCAAGTGCGAGTTAAACTCGCGTGGAGAGGGTTCCGTACAATATCAAAGATTTTTCGTAAGTGAACGTATTATATTGAGTGTTCCACTTTATTTTCAAAACTTAACATTGGAGTTAAAAAATATGTTCTCCCACACATTCCACCTGCAAATGTAAGTTGGTACGCACAATATTGAGTGATTTACCATGTTATTTTAATATCATGGACTTCTTATAGGTTTTCCTATAATCTATAAGGAGAAAACTAATTTCTGTATTTTTTTCAAAATTTTAGGTTCAGTAGTTTCGGAGATAAGGGGGGGGGGGAATGGTCAATTTTCGTCTATTTTCTTGAATAACTCGGAAACTATTTATTTTAAAATTACAAAAAAATACATTTAAGATCTTCTCGACAAGACCTTTCATTTGATATGCCACACGATGCAGTTTTCAGAAATTTTTTTTTTAATTTTCCCCTTCCCCCCCAAAAATGACCCCCCATATACAGATTTCATCTGCTCACGTCACACCTCTGTGTTTGGGTCACAGGAATTGATATGTGTACCAAATTTCAACTTAATCGGTCTAATAGATTCGGAGATAATTGACTGTAAGCGACGGACGGACAGACACACGAGTGATCCTATAAGGGTTCCGTTTTTGTATTCAGACGTACGGAACCCTAAAAAGACTTCATAAATGGCAGTGGGAAGTGGAAAACTGAATTGTAAATCAGTGACAAATGAAATACCTACCCATAACTTTGGGCTGTAAAGTAAGGCTTACAAGAGACTTTTGTTAAAAAAAAACATTGTAAGTAGCAATTGGAAGTGAAAAAAGAACTTGGTAGATGACAGTGAGTTAGTAAAGGGCCCAATCTTTTAACAAGGTCCATAACTTTAATTGTCGTAGAGAATAAAAAAATATCCATAACTACCGAATAAAGGCAACATTAACTGTAACACATAAACGTCTTCGCCGTCGTCTGGTCCCGCCGTTCTAAAGTTTAGCGTTCATTCAAATTTGAAGTTTTCTCCGCCGCCATTCGTGGAATCCGAACGAACACATCTTGTGTTCGGAATTTGAATTTCACTCGGGAGCGGGACGTGCTCATTCCGCGTTTTATATCCAGCCAGTCTTAAATAAATAAACATTTACGAAAATATATGACATTATTTTCTTTTGTGTGTTAGCGATACGTTTTGTCAAATGTCGAATAAAAGTGTATTATCAACATAGTGTTATGTAGGTATCAAAAAACAAACCTATTTTTTGTATTGTAGATGTGTCTTACTAGTTAGTAAACCACATAGACAGTTTATAGAGAACTTTACTCAGTACCTATTCTCTATTTAAATATTTATTGTATTTCCCTCAAAACATATTGATTCGTTCATAAATATAGAACTATCGCAATTGTTTCATCACAATCCCACTTAATACATCATAAATAATAACATAATGTCGCTCAAGAACACAATAATAATTCCCATAAAAGCCTTCGGCCGGTACCGATACAGCTACATTAAAAATGTATTTATTATTCCTTAATCCTAGTCTAATGCACATAAATATCGGCAAATACTATGATATTTAATAAAAAGACGCGTCATTTTCACCTAAGTACGAGTAGGTACATTTTACTGGATTTCTCTCTCTCTCTCTGTCTTTCTCCCTGTCTTGAGAGCTAATTAATTAATAATATATAAGCAATATTATTATTTGTAGCCTATTTACTATTATATGTCATGTAAGTAATTGAAAAATAAAACACAAAAATTAATTTATTTATTTTTTTGTTCGTCGTTTCGTTTTTGTCTAATCATTTATCATCGAATAAATAAACGTTCAATGTATGCTAACTTTTAAATACAAGTCGTGACGTCTTTTCCTAACTCTCTGTCTAAATCTATTTTATATACCTAAAACATAAAAAATATTCTCTCCATCAAGCACACACGCAACAGTCTATAGTTGAAAAATGATGAGGTTTTGGGAAATAAAATAACTTATTATTCAAGTACACGGGCAATTCCATGTGATACCTAAATGAACCACCCATTCGTTATCATTGCTAATAAAAAGAGGACTAACGTATTTACACTTATAAAAACATCTCAGTCTAAACAGCGCACCCACGCATGGGCATAAATATAAATCATATTATTATGAGCGTAAAAAAGACTATTTTGCGCACGGTACCAATAAGGTAGTATTGTGTTCATATTTTGACTCTATGTAGGCATTTCATGATAGTAAAATTTACTTATCTAGTGAATAAACTTCTGAAATAGCATGATACTTATTTCTGAATGAATATTTTTTTTACTATTATTATCAGAAAAATAAATATCAGACACAGTTATACATAACACATACTTATTTTTGTTAGATAGACCGTTAAGCTAATACAATTATACTTTTTTCAAAATCTATAAAAATCGGTTTGTGGCCCTTTCGCTCGATCGTCTTTTACGATCTGCGTGGGAAAGGAATCCTTTTTCAACCTTTTCTAAAACTAAGCCGAACATGTAAGTACTTTTAAAAAAACTTTTGGAGCCAAACCGTCAGAACGGATTGGAATGAAATTTGGTATAGCAGCAGCAATAGATAGCTTTATTTTTATTACCTGGATTATATATTATATACCTAACATTATATCTTATCCATACATTTTATAAGTATAGGATACTATTTATCCCGGAAATAGATACGTAAAGATGTTAAAAATTTCACCACGCAGGCAACGCCACGGGCATCAGCTAGTATTACATAGGTACAATTTCCACAACTCAAACGCCAAAGAAACATGCGACACATAAAAAAGCCATTCCCGACACCAGGGCTGCAATTACTGCGTCCACACCAGCCTTGCAGGCGCTGAATGAGCGATCGCAATGAAAACCTCGCTAAACAGCGGTTACGTAGGTAATTCTACTATTTTCATAGCCTCAGGGTTGCCAGTTCTTTTAATTTAAAGTAAGGAGGGAACCCTTTAACCCCTTGACTGGCATTACAGACAAAAGATATTTAGATAATTGTTTGTCGGACACCAGTTGAACATCATGGCGTTTTAAGACTGAAGGCGATATGAAAGGGAGTGAGCGAAAGGTGAGAGGAGGAGGAGAGGAATCTTTGTCGTAAAAATCCAGAGAGATGGCACGAAACGAAACGACAAAAAAGGCGACATCATGGATTACAGAAGGAAAAGGAAGACCGAGGAAAAGGTGTAGGCACGACATTGAAAGCTGTATAGGTAGATAGAAGCAAGCTGCCTTGCATCGTGAATCGTGGAAGAAGCAAGAGGAAATCTTTGCCCAACCGTGGGACACTAAATAGGCTAAACACTAAGGATACAACCGGGAACACAACATAAAACAAGAGAAAAAGAGATGAAGCGAGATATAGAGAACCGTTAGTATTCATTTTTACCACAGAACCACCCATGATATCGAGCGAGATATAGAGAACCGTTAGTATTCATTTTTACCACAGAACCACCCATGATATCGAGAAATAAAATCAGATATTCCATAGAAATTAAATATCTACAACTTCAATGACGATTTTACTGTAAGAATTCAATAGGTACAAGATCTACAACTTCAATGACTTGTATGGCGTCGCTAATATAAATGGTCAACGTTTTTGTTTATCAGTCACATTATGTTAAAATACTACCTCATAACTAACTATTGTAAACCTGTTCGCAGCATACATGTTGCAGCTAAAATGACATTTTTTGCCAATTTTCATAATAACATGTCATTTGTAAAAATCGTTTCTTTTCGTTTATAAATATTCGATAAGTACAAATAGGTACTATATTTTGTTCAATATTTATTACAAAGATTTATCAGCTACAAGCTTCTTTTACTTACAAATAAGTAAGTATCCGCAACATGCTTCGTCCAAATTATCAGCCTAATAAACCGCCCCTAATCGTCCCTGGCTCAACGGTTCCCATAATACTAGCAGCATTTCCACGTTGTATAGCAATAGAAATCCTCTGAGCAAGAAACGACACGGAGCGATTATCTCTTGTAATAATTATAATAATACAGTTAATTATTTTTCGTATGTGGCCAAAACGAGTGGCAGATTTTCAAGCGGCCTAGAGAAATGTTACAAAAGTTTCTAAAAAATCAAATTCATATCACACCAAATTCAGATAACCGCAGAAATTTATTGTTTAAATTTACGACCTCCGTGGCGCAATGGTCAACACGCTAGTCCGCCAATCCAGAGGTTCTGGGTTCGATCCCCAGCTAGGGCAAATTGGAAAATGGCCTTTTTCAAATTGTCCTGGGTCTTGGGTGTTTACCTGTATATGTATTTATCATAAAATATAGTATCGTTGGCAGAGTTGGGCGTAGTTAACTACTATTGTGTAGTTTGATTACAAATTACAATTACATGTAGTTAACTACAAGTAGTTGAAATTACATTTGATTTAACTACAATAATTGAAACTGCTGTAGTTGTAATTTGTAATTAAGTAGTTATTACTACAAATTATAAAAAGAATTTATTACCGCGGGCGTGTATTATAAGGTGATGTATTTCGAAATTGAAAGTGTAAAAAGGTGTAAGCAAGAAACGAAAATTTATAAGTAAGTAAATCTTTATAAAATATGTAGTTCCAAAATGTATTTTGTAATTGTGATTACAACTACTTTTTGTAGTTTATAGTTCAATTACTTTTTCAATTACTTTTTGTAATTATGTAGTTGCGATTACTAACTACAAAATGTAATTGTAGTTAGTAATTAGTAGTTTAATTACATTTTGCCCAACTCTGATCGTTGGGTTTGTATCCCATAGCACAAGCTTAAGCTTACTTTGGGGCTAGCTCAATCTGTGTGATTCGTCCCTATGTATTTATTTATTTATATCATCTTCAGCCGTCTTATTTTACAACGCATACAACTTGATTTGGGCAGATAAAAGTTTAAACCTACTAATAAACGTAAGTCCTAGTTTTGTAATCAGACGAATAATAAAATTGCGATAAAATGCCTAGCCGTTTTGCACTTTGCCTGCGACATGCATACGAGTACAACTGCGCTCCAACCGGTACCTCTGGTAATGAAGCGCATATTATGCCGATAAAGGGAGCCGCTTGAAATATATGGTAATTACTTATAACGACATCCTAATCCACGCAGGAATATCTAGGGAACGGACGGACTTGACTAGACATATATTGAGGTTTTATAAAAAAATGTTGCAAAAAGCAACATTAAATTAAGTACCTACCAATTTACTAGATCTATATAAACTTAAAATCTATATAAAAGTGAATATGGACTTCCAAAAATGAGATTAGGAATTCGTGGGAGTATTTTTTTTTATATCTTTACCGATTATTCGAAGGCGCCTGTACCGATTTGGAAAATTCTGTTTTTGTTTGTACTTAAATTAATGAACGGGTAATAGATCCTGTTATAATACACAAAAGAAAAATGAAGACATTTTCAGACGTACTGTTAGTCCGGGCCACTTTGTTCTTATAAAAAAAACAATTTTATTTTTACCCGAACTTAATTAATTTATTTTTAACTTTTCCACTACAATAACTTTATAACCTGACGTCACTTCACTTTGGTTTATTTTAAACTTAAAGTATCGCGGTGGACCATGGGGTGCGTTGTGGCTCCCTAGTGCTAGTCACTAGAACCCTATTCGGAGGGGTTGAGCCGGGTCCGAAGAGCAGCAGAATGACGACTGTCTAACAACCAGAATTTTACTGATTATATAGCCATATATTGCCGATTAATCTCAAAATTTTGGCAATTTAGCAGACCAGCAATATATGGTCATAGATTAAGTATGTAACACCTCCCCCGTTGGAGACGGAGCATCAAGGATAAAAAGGATGCGAGTAGAGAATGATCAAGTGGAGTGAGAAATATCAGTTTGTAATCTAGTTAAATAGGTCTCAAGGCGTAAACTGTATTGTGTTATAGTTTCGTTTGGTTTATGCCTGCAGTTCTGTAAGTCTAACAATAGGTGATTGCGGTGTTTCGTTTCACCGAAATTAGATTTTAAAAATGACTTTAATTCCGTCCAGTTAAAAAAGACTTTTAAAGCACATGCGGACTCTGCTTTACCCTCTAGTTGCGAAATGATATATTTAAATAAAATGTCTGATTGGCTCTCATTTGCCAAATTCAAAGCGTTTTCACAATTTCTTAAAAATGGTGATAACTTTTCTCTGTCCCCATTAAAAGGTTTAATGAATTTAGTCAATACACTAAAAGTTATAGCGTCCCCTTTTATTCCGGGTACGTTAAGGGATGACACACCGCTTTTTTCTAATTTTACCTGTTCATGAGCCATGATTAAATTGTTAAAGTAAAAGGCAAAATATGGAACAAACAATAACAAAAAATAGTATCAGTTATTACGTTATAAAAAATCACTCACAAGCACAGCAGTAGGCACGGTGTCATCGCCCGGTGTTTGCTGAGTCAGGAGGTCACGGCAGCGGCTGCGGCGCGGCGGTTCGGAAGTTGCGAAATTAGGTTGCGATGCGAGTCGTCGTGATGTTTTCGTAAGGAAATTAAATCAATGGGAATCAACGATGATTTTCTTAACCCCTTGGCTGGGCAGAGAACCCTCGGGCACAGTGGGTTACGATGATGAAGCTAGGCTCTTCGCGATGTAGTAATGACGCAGTGGTTACGTAGTAGCGACGTAGTGGCAGCTTGGCGGTGGCTGAGCGTCGGGAGTCAAAGAGACCAGGACGGCACGCTGTCCAACTCTGCTTCAGATGTTTTAGGTCGTCTCGTCAGGATGTGGGCGACCAACGGGAAAGTAAATCCCGCTTTATTCTGACACCAAATGTTAGTCCGGGCCACTTTGTTCTTATAAAAAAACAATTTTATTTTTACCCGAACTTAATTAATTTATTTTTAACTTTTCCACTACAATAACTTTATAACCTGACGTCACTTCACTTTGGTTTATTTTAAACTTAAAGTATCGCGGTGGACCATGGGGTGCGTTGTGGCTCCCTAGTGCTAGTCACTAGAACCCTATTCGGAGGGGTTGAGCCGGGTCCGAAGAGCAGCAGAATGACGACTGTCTAACAACCAGAATTTTACTGATTATATAGCCATATATTGCCGATTAATCTCAAAATTTTGGCAATTTAGCAGATCAGCAATATATGGTCATAGATTAAGTATGTAACAGTACGATCATAGTACGATGTATTGAACTTTTTCCATCGTAGGTAAAATTGGACGCCAAAACATTTATTTTCAACTTTCCACTTTTCTGTTTTACTTTTTTTTGTGTCATATTTCGAGTTGCTTAACGCTTGGTGCGTGCATATAAATAAAAGTTGGATGAAACAAAATAAAGTGCTCACACAGGTTATCTTTATGATCACATTCTTTGTTTTATCCGCCCTTTGAGGTGAAGTTTTTAACCTTCTACATTATTTTAATATCTCAATATTCCAATAGCTCTACATGGTACTAAAATAACGTATTATTCAGTAACACGCTTCAATGTTTTTCAGACCTGCACAAGACGCCATTTAATTCCAGCCAGAGGCGCCCAACATTCGTCATGCTCGTTGCCTGTTTGACAGCTGGAAAATTAAAAAGTAATGTTTTAAATTTGGAGAGGAGTTCGGTTAATAAAAAGTTTGCTATCGACTATCGTACCGTCACAGACAGAAGTGGATCAAGTTATTGATCGATTAATTAAATCGAGGTTATCCATTCGGTTGTTTTTTATGGTTTGTTACCTCAAACTCCGTCATTACTTTATTCGAGGACACGAGCCAACGTGCCTATACTTAAATAGATTATTAAATAAATTAGACGACAGGATGCTAGAAAAAATATCGACCTACTCAAAATTATTAAGTAAATTATGTATGCGCATCAAAATAAAATGCGCAAACGAACGCAGAGTGACTTCTATTGCGAAAAGGTCAAGAGTCAACAATTCAAAAATAGATCTCAATCTAGCAACCCTTTTTTTTTTTTTTTTTTTTTCACGCGGAGAAAATCCCTTCGGATACCTTACCAGTCACGGGAGACCGGTAAGGTTATGTGGTGTTACCACTAAAAACTCCGCGGTGTCAACGCCGGTACCGCTATTGCCAGGCCCGTGTGCTACTCTCGCTCCACAGACCTGGCGCGGCGGCCGCTTTTCAGCGACCTCGGCTGGGCTCACCACTCACGGTACCCTCTCATAAGCGAGAGGGGTCGGAGTGGTCTGCGGGGTGGCCCGTCGGCCTTCAGCTCTACCCGCTAGGGTAAAGGCGCGTGTTGACACAGACGCGCCCTTCAACCCGGAGGACCATATTTGTCGAGCGATAGAATCCCGTTTCCATCGCCCGACTGGCCCTCGTTATGGGGGCAGCAGTTGCAGGTTATAGGCCCGCCTCCTGCGCCCTGTGCGCCGGCGGCGGATGGCTAGGTCGGTTGTTGCCTCCCGGTCTCTTTCCGCCGCCTCTTTGCGGAGCATGACGCTCTCCGCAAAGGCCTGCACTGCTGTCCACGACGTCTCACTGTCGACCATGCGACGTACCACAGTCGGCAGTGACACGCTTCAATGTTTTTCAGACCTGCACAAGACGCCATTTAATTCCAGCCAGAGGCGCCCAACATTCGTCATGCTCGTTGCCTGTTTGACAGCTGGAAAATTAAAAAGTAATGTTTTAAATTTGGAGAGGAGTTCGGTTAATAAAAAGTTTGCTATCGACTATCGTACCGTCACAGACAGAAGTGGATCAAGATATTGATCGATGAATTAAATCGAGGTTATCCATTCGGTTGTTTTTTATGGTTTGTTACCTCAAACTCCGTCATTACTTTATTCGAGGACACGAGCCAACGTGCCTATACTTAAATAGATTATTAAATAAATTAGACGACAGGATGCTAGAAAAAATATCGACCTACTCAAAATTATTAAGTAAATTTTGCGCATCAAAATAAATTTATGCGCAAACGAACACAGAGTGACTTCTATTGCGAAAAGGTCAAGAGTCAACAATTCAAAAATAGATCTCGATCTAGCAACCCTACCTGAACGTGCGACCAAATGGTTGCGCGTGCAGTTAATTAAGACGTCGCCCGACTGCATAAAATGTCAATAATTCATTTCGTATAACTTGTGGTTACGTCCAACCAACTCCACATTGCTTTGTGGTTTGTGGGCTACTAAATAGTTTATGGAGCTACGTTTTTCGGGATCAACGAGTGGTACAGTGTCTTATTGTTTTTTCAGGCTCCCTCCGCCCCTCCCCCCAGCCCCCACTCTAGATTACTTTACTCTCAGCTTCAAAACTAAAACAACCATGTAAACTGCTTTCTGTTACTTGGAAACTAAATAAGTATAGGTACTTAACGCATTACAAAACAGGGCTTATTTATGACCTCTAGTCCACAATATACAACGCTCGCAGGGCATGCGGAAGGCAGAAAACATTTATTCCACATACTATATCATGGGTTACGCAAGAGTGCTAACATTACGGTAAAAGTACACGGTATTACTGGCGGTAAATGACGTAACGTATGTAGTACCTACGACTAGAGAAGCCAGTTGACCTGTGCGTAGGTGCTACTTAGTAGATATTAGGGAACTTCATCTTAGCGTGTTACGGGTGATCCTAAGCTGTGTTGTTTCGAAGCCCGGGTACGTTTCCTGCTTTTTCTTCTCCATATCACGCATGTCAACGGTCACCCAAGGATGCCAAAGCCGTTGCATGTAAATACATGCACACATACTATCAAGTATTTATCCCTAATGGGGTATAGACAAATCATTTGGGGTCTTGCGGCTCTGAGCAGTGCCCAGCGGTCCGAAAGACTCAAAGGCCACTTTTAGCGTTTGTGGGCGAGAAGGAGGAAAATTAATTTATTTATTTTTATTTATTTAATTTATTGCAGTTAAAATCTTAAGATTATAGTCCAAATGGTACAACTTAATGCTAAGCATTGTTTACCAGTTCACCTTTGGGACGTTTAATATGATTCTAATTTTCGCCCAGTCCCTCGATCGGCTACTACGATCTGTGCGGGAAGAGAAGCAGCTGGTACATTCTAAGTTTTTTCTTTCTTACCAGACCAGCATGGAAGAGCTTATATGGAAGAGCACTGCATGTAAAGGTATACCTAACATCATATTTGTTTTATCAAACATACATTTTAAAAATTTCTTTAATTGAAATTATGGAGGATGGCCGTCGTCGCAGGGGAAGGCCAAGAAAGAGATGGCGCAAAGACCTAGACGCTTTCAGCCGGCAATAACAATGGACGAAGGAGACAGATGGAAGGAAATGGAAGAGACCCTTGCCCAGCAGTGGGACGAAACAGGTTAAATTTAAAAAATATATATAATCGTTAATTATATAATAATATAGCACGCCAAAATGAGATTTCCAAGGTAACTAAAAACGTAAATGCATTGTTTTATGAGCGATAATACAGCATTCATACCCTCAGCTATTAGTTATGCAAGCGTTGAAACAGTGCAGCTCGCAGGCAGTATTTTCAGGCCAACTGAAGCGGGATTAAGGGCCGTCTTGCCTCGTTTAAACTGTTTGAAACAGTGGCTCTCAACTATCAGTTCCAGGGAATACGAGTAATTACGACCGTAACGGTATTTTTTCTTTATTCCTTTTTCGTAGCCTGGTAAGTAACCCATATTATTGGACACGCTTTCCCTTTCTGCTTCCAGTCATTATTTATAGTATGTAAACTTTTGTTTGTGTATCGAAACCATAGTTTTCTTCCCTTTTCCAATTTACACTGAACACCATCACGGTGAAAAACGTCTAAATACAAAACATAGGAGTAATAAAATTTTCCATTACACATGAGA
The DNA here is from genome assembly GCA_943193695.1 of Acrobasis suavella. Classification (NCBI taxonomy): domain Eukaryota; kingdom Metazoa; phylum Arthropoda; class Insecta; order Lepidoptera; family Pyralidae; genus Acrobasis; species Acrobasis suavella. The sequence continues at coordinate 7,624,135 of OW971952.1, read as the reverse complement.
ATTTATAAATTAAATTCTTTACATTTGAAAAATGTAAATTTTGACTTTAATTAAAATAATAAAGGCAAGCTAAGTCTATGCAATACTAAATACATTTAACATACAGTAAGTACTTCATCGTCTTCTATAATAACATAGTATCCTGCTTAGTATGCAAATAGTTATAAATATATAGTGGGAATATTACAGTCGTAATATTTTATACCCATATAATGCCTCAGGAAATATAATGATAAAGTAAAAAAGATCATGCAATCCATAGATATAAGAGACTGTAATAAATTGGCTAAACAAGTGGTTCCCTCACCTAAGACGTGATTTACATAGACAAATCGTGAGTGAACAAGCAAGACAATTAATTTTATCAACTTGTTGTAACTTTCACTTACCTTTAGATACCTACAGGGTGAGCATACCAGGTATACAATATATTATTAAAATTTTATCCCCCAAGATCTCTGAATTTAACAGATTCAACTTTTTCTGTTGAGCTATCTACAGGTACGTGTCTATGCTAACAGGCCAATGAACCATTAACGATTAAAACCAAATATTTGAGGCACAATCACTGAAACGCTAACGCAGGAATATGTGAAAATGTAATGAAAAACGCAATGAAAAGGGTTCGTATCTGCCGTGCTGCTGGAGTTGAAAATTCGTCTCACATTATTTTTCATGATAAATTTCCGGCCCTAAATAGTAAGTAAGTATAAAATACTACTTAATAATTTTTATATTCCATACAAAAATAAATAAAAAAAGTGTTAACCTGTTATTTGCCCACCCTGTAAAACACTTTCCCTGTTAAAAACAGGGAACTCGTATGGATGAGGAAAATGACGACCGAGTCGCTCGATTGCGAAACAATGGAAAAAATATTAACATGATATTGGCCATTATATATGGCCCTTAAAAATTAAAAATGTACGGTAATGCCATCATTTTAGATCCATCAACTTAGTTGTTTACGTCTACATACTAATTGTACTATTTTTTAATTTTCACGCTTTCCAACTTTTTCTTCTCCCGAGATTAATATGCGATATTCTTACGTACCTAGTCCACAGGGTGAGGTGGTTGATAGTTCTTTGAATGGTCCTGTAGTCCAAAAAGAACACGATTTACTTATGTTTTTAATTAATAATGTTAAATTAAGTCAATCGGTATAATAAATCCAGTGAGCCATTTGATCTGAAATTGAACTATAGGTTAACAAAGAAGTTAGTGGGCCTTGCCATATTGCGGGAAAAATCGGAACTTAGTTTAACATGGGGCCGCCCATAATACAGATTGAAAAAATCGGTGGCGCCATCAGTTCAGGCCAGCCATTTCATAGCTTCAATTTCAGCTAGATTACATATCTCATTAAAGATCGCAACGCAACTAATGAAAGCCGTGCCCCGGCAAGGTTGAGAGCCACTGACACAAGATTTTGCTCTCTTTCAGCTGCAATAAATTACATCGAACCACTGACGGCTGGTAAGCTGCACAATTAATTGTCCACCATTGATATAATGATAGTTGCATCATTATAACGATCTACTTAAAGGCGGTTGCATATATTTTTTTCTATCAGACTATTCTGATAAAAAAATCTAATAAGTATGATGCCCGCCGATAGTAACACTAACTAGATCACGTGACTACTTCAATTTGTATGGGTATACATACGGGTTACGGGATACAAAACCCGTATGGTTTTCGTTCATTTTATATAGTTACCTACATTAATTGGGAAAAGTTGTACAAAATGACTGACTAAATTACCCATTAAAATACTTAATTAAAAAGCAACTTGTATATTCTACTACTAAAAATCAAAAGAAGTCCCATAGTCGTCCTCGAAAGGCATGGCGGCAATAACCCTATATGTAAAATACCTTAGGTACCTATTTAACATAATATATCTATCAGCTTAAGCATTTGATATTAACTCTTAGGCACAGATATACTGTAAATATCAACATGCTAATGGAATAACTGTGTTCTGTCCATGAATTTACCCTTATCAGCGGAACCGAGGGACCTGTTCCTCTATCTTGACATTTCTCCAGTCCCTTTACACCTGATAGGTTCAACTACTCACCTTAAGATGCGGTTCTAGATAACAAATAGGTCTTTAAGTACCTGCAAGTTTTCTAGACACGATGCGTTTGCTTGCTATGAGTATAATCATTATAGATAGAGTTTTTAACGATACAAATATACCTATGTTGCTTATTATTTTTAGACTTGTTGAGATGCAGTAATGAAGAAAATGTAAATGTAGATCTTAGTAACACTATCGCAATTTTAGACTCGATTAGAATGAAAAGATAACTTTATGATATACTGTTTCAGATTTGTCATTATTATTTTATGATTATTTTGTAGAAATCAATACAGGCTAACACGCCTTTCGGGGCACACAGAGACTAGGTCTTGTGGCCCTAGGCAGAAAGAACTCAGGGTAAGACCCATAGGCCACTTTTAGCTTCATGTCATAATATACGAGTACAATCAAAGTTTTCTCCATACCAATTAAGTAGCCATTAAAGAACAAGAACTTTAATATTTATATTTTACAAATTGGCGATAAAATTAAAGCTTTTTCCGATAGGCATTAGGTTGAGCGTTTAGTTATACCTATACTTACTACATCCCGTTCAATCTTACCTGATTTCGCAATGAATATTAAATTTATATAATATAAGATGGCGCAGTAAAATATACAATTTATGACAATAATTACAGTGTCCTTGATAATATTATAATAGGCTTAACCTGAGATCAAATATAAATCATAGCTTTCTCTGCTAACCCCTGTATTTTCATAAAAAAATTTGAAACACTTGCTAATCCTATGTAAGTATATAAAACATCAGTATTTAAATTAAAATACCTATGTTTTATCTTATTTTTGTAGCGTAGTGGTCACCATGCTAGTCCGCCACCCGGAGGTCCCGGGTTCGATCCCCGGTCAGGGCAAGTTAGAAAATAGTCTTTTTCAAAATGTCCTGGGTCTTGGATGTTTATCTATATATGTTTATGTTATAAAATAAAGTATCGTTGAGTTAGTATCCCATAACACAAGTCTCGAACTTACTTTGGGGCTAGCTCAATTAGTGTAATTCGTCCCTATATATTTATTTATATTTTATAGGTATTTAATTTTTGCAATGACCAATTTTCAAAAAAATTGAAGTGGACAAGACTTTTAAAAGCATACGTTTTAATTTATTATGGATACGGGGGCTACTGATCAAGGGGCACAAAATAAGAACTTTAATCTTACAAAATTGCAACTCTCATAAAGGCAATTTCACGAAAGGATGAGCGCCAACAGTTTGTTTAATCAACGGTTATAACCCGCTCAATCATCTTGATTCTGCAATTAATATTTAATTTACAATAAGGTGGTGCCGTAAAATATTAGATTTATGACAATAGTTAGATACACTACGGATCTGACTAGCATGTTGCTGGGAAGTCATAAAAACGGCCATTCAATCGAATTGGCGGTAGATGGCGGCAGTAAGTTAGATGCTTAAGAAGATAATGAAACTGAGATAATAAACATGCAAGCCTGAAGATTGAGGGCTATCTTAAACTTAACGGCTTAGAACTAATATGTTGCTATTACTTCAAATTACTGGCAATCGTCGATTTAAGTAAGTGAATATATTGAAAAAAGATTGAAATAAGTACTTAGATTATGCACATTCAGGGATTCATACAATACCATACTACCACTATTACAAGTGGGAAGTACTTATAGAAGAGTCATATAAAGGTAAAACTAGCAATATCCACTGAAGTAGATACCGCTAGTTTTGCTTTTTATAACAATGTACTAATTTAATAATGTACTATTACTATCCATTTATGTATCTACATAAATGGATAGTAATAGTACATTATAATACCTAGGTAGGTAAGCTACTAATTAGCCTAATGAGATGTCATGATGAGATATAGACTGAAGACAACAGCATTAAGCTACAATAGTTCAATGGACACCAGCCTACCTGTGCGTTAAGAAGCGAGTTAGAAATGGAAATTTTACAAAAACTCTGGCCGTTATTTAAAATTAAGTACCTAAAGAGATCCACAAATGTTACAAAACTATTCCGATTTGCTTAGAAGCTCACGCATTGCTTCATCATCATGATTGCAATACGCTGGGTGTCCAAAGGGGAAATTTATTGAATCTCGTGTTTTGCATAAACTAACTAGACATTCAATTGAAAAGCTGATTTAACCGTTCCGCTGTGACAACGGTCATATCGCGGCGTAGTAACTGGGTAATTACAACTAGGCATAATTTTATTACCCCCAGCATTTCACAAGAACTTGCATAGAGTAATTGACATTACTAGGAACCAGAGTCGGATTCGGTGAGTTATTGCAAATTACAATACCTGCCTGTAGGCTGCAGAAAAGGGTAATTCTCATCGCTCGATATCAAAGAATCAAATATAAATCAGAAATTGCGGACACTTTTATATATTACTTAGTAGCTGTGCCCGCGCGCAGGCTCGGCTCCCTGTGGGAATTTCGGGACAAAAACTATCCTTCCCTGGGTCTCAAACGCCGTCCATCCGTACGAAATTTCATCTAAATAAGTTCAATGGTTAAAGCGTGAAGAGGTAAAAACAAACAAATTTACAAACTCACGGGTGCGCATTGTATTACATATCACGTCTTCATTCTTGCTTGCATGCTTCATTCTTGCTTACTCGCATGCTGCATGCTTACTTGCATGCTGCATGCGGCGAAGCGCCAGAAACTAATTTTTGACAGAAATGTAGATAGACACACCGACAGATGCATCAAAGTTATAAAACCCCATTTTATTTTAATAGATTTAAATCGTTTAATTAAACCAATTGCTGCCAGAAAAGTATTTTAGATAATTTTAGTACCTATTGTGATCCCAACAGCGCGCGACCCGAGCGAGCGAAGCTAGTTACTATTAATGCAACAATTATGATAATTGTCTGTTCTAAAGTAAACTATTCTGAACATTGATATTATGAGTTGAAGTATGTTCTTAGTAACAACATTAGTAATTAAAACTATATGATCATTGAATGTTATGAAGAAAAAAGTTCTGAAAAAAAATTGCAAATATAAACTTGTTCTTAGTAGTAACAGTATTAATAAAAAAAATATGATCACTAACTGTTATGAGCTCCGTTGGTAGTAATAAAAATGTATGAATAAAAAAAAGTATGAAATATAAAATTATGAAGAGTGATTCTTATGAACACTAATCGGTAGTAAGATAATGCACAAGATTTAGAATTTTATGTGAGCCAATATGGACCCAAACTCACTTTCGCAATTATAATATTATTGGAACGAAGTTCCTTACGGCAGGCTTGGAGGAGATAGGGATTTTGCTGCGCGACCGAACTGAAAAAAATGTGATAGTAAAAACGTAAGGATGACCTCGTTAAATAAAACCGTTAAATGAGACGTGCGCAGGCGCGACAGTCGTATACACAAGAACTTTTGAACTTCGTTCCTACCTAGTGTCCCACGACACCACATTTCTTTTTTGAGTTTGGGATACAATAGGGAAGTTGGGACGAAGTAACTGATATCATAGATAAAAAACAGAAATTCTTCGGTTTTATGATTTTTATTAGTCTTTTTCTAATATTGATTTCTTTGCCGTGGCCGTACTAACGCCATCTAGATATTATTAAGCCTATGGACACAGAATAAGTACTAGTACTTACAAACTATAGGTACAACAATCCTTTGTCTATGTTATAAAGCAATTATAATAGCGTGACCTATATAAAAAAGGTGGTCTATGACCTCAACAAATATAACAAATAGCTAGAAAAATCTGGAATCCGGCACTGTCTGATGATATATTTCAAGACGTCATAATAGCAACACCATAAAATTATATGACGGTCATTCGCTGCGAGATATTACTAAAGCTGTCGCCTAGCAAATTTGCGGGCTTATAAACAATTGGAGATTGGAGTCCTGGTTACCGTTATGATTTGATAACAAGCACGAGAAACTGTTTTCCAGGATTTTTCTGTCGACTGATTTTTTAACAACGAGCGTCCTGGCTACCCTCTGGAACCTAGTTTCTTTTTTTGGAAATGTAAGACCTTCCCAGGGAAAGGTATGTGTTAGTGAAATCCGCATAAAAATCGAGCAAAATGTTTCAGAGTTTATCGAGTACAGACAGATAATATCTACGCGCCGGGGGACTCCAATTTATATTTTATAAGTAAATATGGGTGGATTATGATCAAATCCTTCCTATATTAGGAGAAGCCAAAGTTCAGCAGTGGACTGAGGCTATAAAGAAGATGGATGGATAAAATAATCGGGGCATACTTATATATGCCTTTTATTTAGGTACCTACACAAAAAAAGGTTTGATGCATACTTAGAGAAGACATTTTTGTGGTTTGGTGCTAGCTTAATCAGTCTTATTTGAATATTACCTAAGTACATAAGTATAAAAATATAACATATTACGAGTATATAAGTATTAGTAACTGTGATGTCCAATCAGAGTCGTTTAGTGATTTTCCGCCGGTGATCAAGATTTCGTCGCGGTGTTTACGACACGACTCACGAGGCAAGGTGCGACCTTATTACGTGTCTCCAGCTTGCTGCAGATCAAAAGTCAATCGGTTGTAGCTTCGGCATGTAAGTAGGTATGCCTAATACCTACCTATAGCCAGTGAGCTAACTTATATGAGGCTTTATTATGCAACGTTTTCAAATGTTAAGGAGTGAAAATAGCCCATACCATATTGTTTAATCCGAACTAAGTCTCAAAGCAAAAGCCAGAAAGATTAGACAAATCCAACCTTTTTTAGTTATTTTGTACCCCCTTGCATAACTTACTTGCAATGCACTGGATACCTGAAGGACTGTATAGCATAAGCTGTACTATTTGTATTTCTTGATGTCTTGTCTTAGAGAGCAAGCTGTAGGTAGGTACAGCTCAAGATGCTATTCCAAATAGGTTTATACACTTACCTACCTACTATCTTTTTGTCGATTGAGTCGCAGTTACACAAAACGTAGGTAAGTATAGTATACGAAAGGTTTCAAAGAATTTTTGAAGCGCACCACTCTAGATGCACTTATAATATTATACCTAGATATCTTAATGAATAACTATATCTGCTACGTAAAATGTAGGAATGTTTTGACGTAACATCCTACAATGCACTTTGCGATATAAGTCACAATAATCTCTCAGGCTAATATAGTCAGGAAGGTATTAGGAATAAATCATTTTCATTAAATATGGTTATTGCTAAACGGTTTATACTAAACCCCTAAAGATACCAATAAATCTGCGATGTCTATCGTATTGATTGTACGCGTTCTAGCCCAGCCATTGTAGTTCTACCACAAATTAAAGGTAGTAACAGATGTGACACGTTTTGACGTATATCGATTTCGACTAAGTCATTCCAAGCTTTTTGAAATATCAAACAAAGGGAGTAGGTAGTTTGCAACATCACGGCAATCAACGCATGTATAGAGGTAGACTCTACAGTAACACTTACCTATGTATGATAAATAAAGATTCTTACCTAGACGTAGATAACTTCATTTATTTACAAGGTAAATTAAAAATTAATTTCAGTAAAAAAAATTATCATTGCATAATCAACGAGACTAAAAAAGTTATTTTCACAGATAGTAATAATATTAGATAAATACATATTACTTTCCCAAATGGAACTGGATTTTCCTGAACCAAAACCAAGTGCCATGTTAATTTGCTGCATGATTTAAAAATACTTGACATATCTTAAATAAGCAAGCACTTTATTAATTATTTGGATTTCATAATTGAGGTTGTGTATCTATATAAGTATTTATCATATAGTATCGTTACTATCCCATAACACAAGTTTAAGCTTACATTGGGGATAGCGCAATTTGTGTGTTTACCCCTATATATTTGTCGGAGCGTAATATGCAATGGCTGTATAAAACTAGATTCCTTTACTTTGAATAATTCGATGACGTTTTGGACAGTTGACAGAAAAGAATAAGTGACGCAGTATGGATTCATGTCGAGTTTTATTCGAGCGGCCGTACTGTGCACAACTCGTTTGTGCAGTTTGCTGTGGCTTGGCCATGACTCATTTAATTGTGATTATTGTAATAGATGTGGATTGGTAGACCGATTTATTACAATGACAGTTTTTCAGCAAGACGGTAAGGATGGAATTCATGATTCAGTGCGGAGGCGGGGCACTGGATTTCCGTCACATTTTTATAAGGCTTACGTGAGATCTCTCATGTGGCGGCATCGGTAAGGTGACGTGACTGTAAGTTTTCATCCTGACATTATAGTCTGTTCTCGTACTGTAACTAAGTGGGTAGTTCACGTCACTCGAGATGTTAGATGCCAATCACGCCATGCTCTCTGCCCACCCCTTTTACTCGGCCGTCTGCGACATATTTATTTCTCGTTTTTCTATTTGTTTCAGAAAGAAAACTAAAGAAATACTTACCAAATGCTTGAGAGGTGGGTATCGTATATTTCTGTCTGTTCCTTTTTTTGTGCCTGCGCTTTGTAGTTGTGGCTATTGTGGCGTGTCTAGGCGCGGTGCGCTTACGCATTGATGCAATCGGACCGAAGGCAGGAAAGCCTGTTCACTGTTGATATTTGCAATTCTTAGGGCGCGAGCTGACTGGCTTGAAGGTGATGGATCGAGATTTCAAAGTACCTATAGATGTGTGTGTTACCCATTAGTAAAATGCTGTGACTTATCCAGCCAAAATTTATCATTGTGTATTGAGATCAATAAAGATACATATATGGATAGGTACACGGAGTGTCCCAAAATTTGAATTATTTATAAATACTGGGAATAACCTGGGTTAGACAAATCCAACGGCAAAAAACCCAAGTATAATACAGGTGACTTTTTAATAACCAGCAAAGTTTGGGGCTAGTCCATGATGCTTAACTACTTCCCATAAAAACAATTAACGAAAACGGAAAAAGACTCACCTTCCCATACAAATCAACGCTGAGCCAGATGGATTTTGTATGGGAGGAATTGTTATCAACTTTTAATGATTTTTTATACAAAGTGGTTCATGGACTAAACTTGCTCCAAAAAATTGGCTTGTGGTTAAAAAGTCACCCTGTACACCTGTAACCTTGTAATGAAGAATTTAAAATTTGTGATTGCCAAAAAGTTTGTGCCGACTTTGAGTGACATCAGAAACAAGTATTAAGGGACAAAAAATAAAACACTCATATAAATGTAGTTAAGTGTATTAGCAACGTTGGTACATGATATTACTGAATAATACTGCTGTGGAGCGGGCCGCGCGAACGGCCCATACGATGACGAGTAAAAAAAGGACCCCATAACACCACCGAAGAACCGTGCTCCTAACGTTACGTCATAACCCCTCCTATTACACCTATAAATTCAATAACTGATTAATTTTAATATTAAGGACACTACAGATAAATATAAAACGTGAGCATTCATACAGATAGGAAATTTATCATCTCTTAACAATACAAGGCGATTCGCACACTGCTTCGCACCCAGACTCTCAGTTTGTGTAGAAAACACGCACAGTACGACACACTGACACTGCGTCTACGCGTGTCGTTTTTGCATGGCGGGATGCGGAGCAGTGTGCCAATCGCCAAAGCCTCACTGCTGAACTATTTTCGCGCATCTTGACATACTCTTATGTAGCAGCTTAACAAAAGATAGAAATATTTCTACTTTACTGAATAGGCGCTTTTTATAGGATTCAGGAGTTTTGGACAGCAATAGGTAAATTAATTTCTTCAAAAATAGGCTTGTTAACTGAAAAATTAAATTTATTTTTAGAAACCTTTAAATAAACCTATCCTGCGGTAAAAAATAATACCTAAATAAATATTAATGCCTTTTATTCTGCACACAGAAAGCTAGAAATACTTTTACCGTACTTTAGCTTAAAAGAAAGCGCGAATATAACTCACAATGCGACTTCGACTAAATACATGAAAATTTAAACTCGTGCGAAAACGCAAGTTCTCACAAATCAACGTTGTAGTTTCGTTTGGTGGTTACAACTGATAAAAAAATTCGTACTACTAAGTATAATTATACATATTACTACAACATTTTCTCTAGTACCCAATTATCGTTAGTCGGTAATAAATACCAATTTTTTTCTAGTCTCGTGTACTACAAAGGAATTAAAATGAAACTGGAAGCCATAGTAACAACTAAACTAAGTAAATGCTCTAAGTAACAAGGTACAGCTACACTTGTATTGCTTGCATTGTGGTAAAAGCGTCAAAAACTTCACTTCCTGTTAAGTCTTCATCAGTGTGTACAAATCCCTATTTTCAGACTAGTTTTCCCCAAAAAATATTGCTTATAATAATATTTTAAAAAAACCAAATTTATTGCATGCTCTCATATAGCCTAACAAAAAAAAATGAAAAATAAAGGAAATAAATAAAAAGAAACCAAATAAAAAAAATCATTCATTTAATTCTCTGTGATAATAATATAATAATTTCTTTAATCATAAGTATCTTTATGTAAAAGCGAATAATGTTCTATTAAAATCTACATACAACATGACATAAGAACTATTTCATTTCATTACCACTACAGTCGCAACGACAAACGAACATCGCACTTTGTTAAATAATTTTCAATATAAAATTTTAAATAAAATATAAATAATCGAGTATTACTGTTCCAACAACTCTATACTCTATGGTTCACCATAGACATTTATATATTTTCAAATCGTGGTGTAACACTAGATAGGATCTCGGGCATATCTCAGGTATAGTAATGTTAGGGTCCTGGCACACGACCGACTTTTTATCGTGCGATTTTTTTATCGGGCTATTAGTGCGTCATTAATTCATTACACATGCGCATTCTGCGCGTATTTTTTTTATAATTCTGTACTGACATATAGCAGATGTACTGATAAAACGATAACCATTTTTATGCAACTTTCGGCATGTGTAGAGAGGCCTTAGCCTGTACGCTGCAATGCATGGCAGCAAATATGGAAGAACACATACTATAGCGACATTACATCGGCTTCGATATCCTACACAGTAACATATCGGCGACTAAAAAGTCTGCAGTTTGCGAGGACTCTACGGTGAACTACAACTTACAAAATAAGTGCAAGAGATCTGAGAATGGAAGGTCTCTAGACAAACAAAATACAATCGACTCATAAATACAAATTGTCCATAGAAGCTTCAATAAGATACAATTTACAAACGGATCTTATTTAAAACAACTTTACCTAGTAATGCCTACATTTGTCTAAAATTCTCACCTACAAACGCTATAAATAAAATTAAATGGTGATTAAATAATTCTTACAGCTAAACTTAAACTGAACGTAGGGAAAGAGTTCAAGTGAAATAATTATATTATAAAAAATCGCTTCATAGAAGCGACGTCGCCCTGGCAAGCAATTGTTGTCAAAAACTGTTGTACATTCGCTTACATTTTAATAAAATATGTTACAAAAACTTACATACACGGGTACTTAAATCATTATAATGCACTGGATGAGTTAGCTTGTACCAGTTGATCAGTCGATTGGCCATCCTTTAGAGGACGTGTAGAAATGCATGATTGTGCATAAAAATATCCAAAAAAGTCCTCGTAAAACCACTTATGTTATCACCCTACGAATAAAAATGCGTCTCATCGCGTTATGTCCTTAGCCAGATGTCATTTTCTAGAAAAGTCGTGTTATCGTTTTTTTTTCCGAAACTTACTTTTCTCGAAAAATCAAAAAAGTTTGGTTATTTTTAGTTAAAATTTATTTGAATGACAGTAAAGAATCGATGCTCGTTTCAATTTTATTTCGACAAAAGGACATTTCGAAAAAAGGACACAATGCAATGAGAAATAAAATTTAAATCTTACACGTTATGTAAAATAAATAATTCACTACAACTAAAACCAACGACGGAGGGAAATCAACCAAAAAGAATTGTTTTAAAGCTGTATTCACAATATTCATACTCGTGGTTACGATGCGCCAGCTACGCCATCTGGCGGCGTTTAGTGAAAGTCGTTCCCAACTGATTTCTATTCAAAATCCAGTTTTACTGATAAGATATTAGAGTGTACATTTCTATGGCAAACGGATTCAATTAAATGCACTAGCTTATAATTGCTAGGAAATATCAATCAATAGTATTGACTAGCGAGTTGAGCCACAAGTATCTAATATAGGCATTTGTATGGTGCTGCCGTCAAACTGGTGAATAGTTGTTGTAGGACATTAGCTGTTATAGGACATTAGAAATGTCGTCACACCGCCGACTAGTTTTCAATTTGTTACGAGAGCGATTTGTTTTAGAGCAAAGTAACATTGATTTACTATCTGATTTATTTAAATGATTGCAAGGCAGTCTTACGATTATGTAGTACTATAATGACGTGAAAAATAAATGCGTTTTCATCTGAGTTGCCTAAGCACTGCTCAATGTTTAGGCAAATTCAAATGTTTATTCAGTAATAAGACCTTTACAGGCACTTTTGCACGTCTATAAGTATAATTTACGTTACGTGTAAAGTATACTAAAATTTAATTTATTTTTACTGAAAAGCTACCGATACCGGTGCGTCGTAACGACCACTGCTCAGAAGAAACGCCGAAGACAGGCGCCGAGACAGTTGAGAGGTTCAATATAGTTGAAAACTATTCTATAATGTATACTATAGTATACTAAAATGCGATATAATATATATACACCTTGTATTCAATCTTCATCCTTCACATTCCCCCTTCAAAACCAAAACATTAACAGTATTTAACACGGATGAGTACGTGAGCGAGTTTCATCGAATAACGGCTTCACTGTTCGGTTTGTCTATGGCACGCCAGACGACGTAACTGCGCGGAACACGCGAGATCAACGACGTCTTATTAAAGATAAACACGGTGTAGCTGCGCTTTAACATTCAACCCATCTTACGTACTTTCGAGGTTAATAATGCAAATACAAATATATTAAATTCCCTTTCAGACAATTCGATAATGTTTGTTACAACTTGGACTATAAATTGCGCATTTTGGAACGATTTCATCAATCTATTTTGGCTCCTTGAGGCGAACATCCGACCATTTGTGTCCTCATCCTTTTTAAATGGTTAAATTAAATAGTTGTTTTAACTTCTAACGTGATGAGATAGGTTACATAGAATTTGAAACTGTCTCTTTCCATAGAATTTCAAATATTTAAGTTAAAGTAGTCCCATGTCTACTAGATTTTGATATATCCCAGAAAAATCTCATTATGGTTATGTAATATTTCTTTATATATTTTATATTTCTGTATATCTGCATTATTTACCCCAAAACGCACTGTCTAAAATGTAATATGAGAGCAAACGTCCCGTAGTAAATGCATCTTAACGCTAAATATAAGACGGATATTCCTTAAATATTATGAGAGGACATAGACACCTATATTACAGTTATTCGTAAAGGGTCGTGGAATGGATACAAAATATTACAAAATTCTATATATTATAGTTTAACTATTCGGCCGTACGCGAAGAATATCGAATTAATTTCTAAGACGAAAAGATGGTTACACGCAAAACTCTTTCGATGTTCGACGAATACGGCTACGTGAACGCTACGAAACTAATGTTATAAATAATAACAATAATATTCAAATTCCGAATATTATAATGTAGATAGTAATTACTCAACTTGTTATTATATGGATATATTTAGAGATAAGATTACATGGTGCGATTCAGTGATATCATCCATTGCAACTCGCGGAACGTTTTCAAGTCACAATAACAATGCTCGAGGAGCAGTCGACTCAGAACCGTCAGGGCTGCTACACACTTATTCGGGCCGGCATTAATTGGCACAGCCGGGCGGTAAAGTCGAATTCAAAATGTGTTCGGACATAAACTAGCGATAATTTAAGGACATGCTGTCATCACTTTCACAAAGGGAAAAATTACGGAATCGCGGAAATGAAATTCGCGTTTCCATACACTTTTATGAGATAGTTATGTAATTACTATGGAGAAGCGATTTTTATTTCGCGAAAAGACAGCATGTTCTTAAATTATCGCTAGTTCATGTCCAAACATACAAGTAGATGAATGTTCGCTCGGCTGCCGCTCATAATCATTCGGCTTGGACAGTTGCCATGGCAGTTTCTTTAAAGTATATATTAATGAAATAAAAGTTTATTGCTTAGACAATGCGGTACAGAAATTCGAAACCGAATTGTGTCGATTAAACTCGAAGGAACTGACCAATCGGCGCAAGCCGAATGAAGCCGAACAGTACAGTTATTGCTTCGGGTCGGCTTGTTCGACAAATACTGCCGATCCGATAGTGCCGGCCCGCTTATCTGTGTAGCAAGCCTAATGAAACGTGGAATAACATGTTGTAGTCTATTAACGGTGAGCCTCGATTGAAAGGTTACGATTCCGATACACAACACGTCTACAGAAAAAAACATTTAATTAATTATTAAAATACACAAATGGCACGACTATATACATTGGGAATTGACATGATCTCTTCACAAAAATGGCGCTAGGTTAATAAATTAGGCCTTAGGCAAATTAATTGGTCTACTCTATATTGAAACTTTGAAATCAGCGTAACTATGCACTTCGATCGTAAACATACAAATAGTTTTCGTATAGCGCCTCTAGCGGTAATATAGTTAAACTTAACTGTCATAGAGTTGCCTTACGATCAAATTTCACAAATGATTATGATGTTTGCTTATCTACAGTATAAGACAACACATGATTAATGAAGAAAACTAAATACCCTGAGTAATATATGTACAGTTGTATAAAATAGTTGCCATAGAAGATTTACAGTAAGCTTTGAGTCTTGAATTTTCTCTTCAACTGAAAATAATATTAGCATGAAAATGTTTATTTTCATGTTAATATTAGATTAGTAGAGGGCGAGGTCAGGTCTCTCGTTGGCTGACTGTACTAGACCGAAATGGATGTTTTTCGTCAAATTACAATTTTTTATCTTAAGATGAACGCGTTAGCGAACGTAACTAGCGTTTCCTTGACACATAATATAAGTAACAAGTATCTTATTTGACTTGTCAGACTAGCGGATTATTTTAGACAACTGCACGAAACTCGGGATTAACACGACACTGAACAATCAGCGACACTTATGCGTTGTTACAACGTAAAAATTGTGCACGTTTACTCTTGTCTACAACAATACAATCCGTGGGCATTGTTCCGTAGATCAAAGGGCGTAAACTACGTCAAGCGAAACCACGCGACGTGTTCAGTCTATCTCTGTCACAAACACTACGTGCGAAAGGGATAGCAAAATACGTCTCGTGATGCATTTTCTCTGTCGCACGTAGAGTTTGTAACAGAGACTGAACACGTCGCGTGATTCCGCTTGACGCAGTTTATGATCAAATATACATTACGAACAGAAAGGAATGTATAACAATGTAAGGAATATTAATAAATAGGAATGAGACGTTTACCTTTCAGCCCTTATGATCATTTGACATAAGGTGAAGTTTAATTAATGTCAATGTGGGTTTCAAAAATATGTGACGCCAGATGGCAGTACAGAGACGTCAGGTCCAATCGACTGTTGTCGTTGGATCATCAGTTGACAGGTTATTATGTTCCATCAAATGTATCAAATAACAGCAGCTTATTGGGCCTGACTTCATATGGCTGCTACCCGGTGTCCCATAATTTTTGAAAACCCTCATTCTTTTAACATTTTCAGTGTTTAAATTCAGTGCAGAGAGAATACCCGTAAATGTTTCGATCGACAACGATGAGCTTTTCTTAGCTGCCTTTTTTAGCTGGCGTTTCTTAGCTGCATATAATGCTCTGTGGTCTAGTGGTATGTATTATTTATTTATTTATTTATTTATATTCAATATTGCGTACATAAAAAGTAGAATTAAACCCGGACCGAAAACTCCTGAGACTCGTCAGCAGGACGCTACCGTACATTTTGACATCTGTCATGGACGTCAGAATCATGTTGTCACCAAACTCAAAGTAAATAGGTACCTACTTAATAAAATTTTAAAAAGAAGATTATTAAAATTTGAGTTCAGCTTGAAACGACATATCGTGCGCGCGTCTCAAGTCACATTCGCCCTGAGACCTCCGGATGAGGTCGAAAGTATATCATATAATAATTGTATGTACTTATTTTTTCCACAATATGTCTTGGTCTCCATAGTTCTTGACTTAAGTAAAAACGTATCGACCCTAAGAACAATACCCACGGTTCCTACTAGTTTCAGGTTCCAGCTACGGCCGTGGAGGCTCCTAGCGACTACTGGGCGGCATGGGCATCTGCGCCTGCACGCCTTGCAGGTTCATGGGCCTGCCGTTGGGGTTGCCCATGCCGAGCCCGTCTTGGTAGCTGTTCACGTCTAGCGCTGGCATGTCATCGTTCTGGAAAGAATATATTGTTTAGTACTTTTAATAACTTCAAACCTACTTTCACACCAAACTACCCAACCGATCTTGATAATATTTCTATGGGAGCACGCGACGTATGCCTCACAGAATTTTTTCAAACAAAAAAAGATGCCACATTGATTCAGCCGTCTTCGAGTAATCGGAAAACATCCATAAAAATATATTTATGTATATATTCGAACTGATATCCTCTCATTTCCAAAGTCGGTTAAAAACTAACGTAGACACAGACATTATTAAAATGCGACATACGGATAAATAATGTAGAAAGTCAGCTACTGGCCGTCATATTGCGACCTAATCCGGAGGTCTTCCTCACGGCAAGTGTGACTAGAGGCACGCGCACGAAGTCGTCCCGACCCGCATTGACTTTCCACGAGAGTAACTCGTATATCGAATATAAACAATGATTAGTACTATTAGATTTTTTTTTACATTACTAGTTCAAAATCGACGACACAGACTGTCTTATTATAAAACATCATGAAGAAAATGTTACTTGTAAGAATGAACAGTTAAAGTGCGATTAGGAATGTTATGTGCTAAGAGCATATTGATCTAGCGTGATAGAACATAACAGAAGCTGAAAAACATTTTCTCTTTACGATGTAAAACATGACCTCATACCACAGTTTGCTTGTTTGAAATCTATAAGAACCTTTATAAGAAATTACCTTTAAAAGACTGCTATGAGTGGTTGTGCTTACCAACAGCCCAATAGCAAAGCTTTGAACCTCATGAATTTACAGTATTCAACTTATTAAAAGAAGTATTTAACATTTATTTCAATAATTAGAGCTTTTCTAACATTTGTCTATGTAGCTAAAATACTAAGTTACCCTTCGAGCTCGAAACTGATAAAACAAGAGGCTGCTACTGATGTTGTTGGCTCTACGGCAACATACGTACTTACATATTTTTACGCCTGATTCCCACAGGGGTAGGCAGAGACTATGGACCTCCACTTGCTACGATCCTGACAGACCTTTCGCTTCATCTACACTCATCACTCTCTTCATGCATGCCCGCCGGTTACGGGTACTTCTGACCTCTCCTTTTTAGGGTTCCGTACCCAAAGGGTAAAACGGGACCGTTAGCGTTCCCTACCCAAAGGGTAAAAACGGGACCCTATTACTAAGACTCCGCTGTCCGTCTATCTGTCTGTTTGTCACCAAGTTGTATTCCATAAACCGTGATATAGCTAGACAGTAGAAATTTCCACAGATGATATATTTCTGTTGCCGAAGATTTAAAATATACAAGTGGTGTAGATCTGCCCTCGAGCGATCGGGGGTAAGAGAGACATTTTAATGATACTAAGTATATTTTTTATGATCGAGTTATAGGCACACTTCAAGTATATGCAATTTGAAGTATGCCTATAACCCGATCATAAACAAATGTTCGGTCGGTGATAAGGACAAAACACGGCACTCTTTTCTCTTTCTTTTAGAAATCGCAATAAGACTATCTCGCTCTTTCAAAGTGTTGGCCCTTGGCGTACGGCAACAAGTGTGACGTACCTCCCGATGCCGCCGGATGGTGCGGTCCTCGTAGCGGGTGCCGCCGGTGGAGGCCATGGGCCGGCTGAGCGTGCTGTTGGCGTTGCTGGGCGAGTGCGGCGCGCCCGTGTTCGCAGACGACGGCGTGCCTTGACCTGCCCCGCAATGTACATCAAGCTATGCGATACTTGCGACACTTTCGTGGAAGAATCATGATACTGAGGAATCTTTCAACCACATGGTAATCACACTAATATAATAAAAGCGAAAGATTGTGAGTGTGTGTCTGTATGTTTGTTACTTTTACACGCGAAAACAGCTCGACTAATTTTGATAAAATCTGGTATGCAGGGAGCCGATCCCTGGATTAACACATAGTCTTCTTTTTACGCGGGTAACACCGCGGGGCGCAGCTAGTTGTGCGACTGTTTCGGACTGTGTGACTCAACCGCGGATAAAATATTTCAAATGTTATACTAATCAAATAAGTGGTAAGATATCGAAAATTAGTTATTCTTATACATAACTGTTCAGCTACCCAACAACTTTTAAGGGAATGTTGAGTTTTTTTTCGAGATCATACGATTAATTTCAAAATAAGATAAGTCAAATATGTACCGGCCGAGCATTTACTTTCAATAGATTCATACCTACGTTTCTCTATTGCACTTTAAAGACATTCAATTACCTATATAGTCTATTTGAGCAAGAAATATACTCGATCGAAAGGAAAAAATATATGGGTCAAAAGAATAATGGAATATCGTTAAACAATGACTAGACAATAACATTGAAGATTCTTCCACAGAAAGTGACGGTGCACAGTTATAAAAGACAGTTAGCGCAAGAGTTTCATAGCAGTTATGGTGAAGGTTATCACTAAGACAGTACAGATAACCCATCATGTAGACGTAGACTTAAAATTCTGATATATAAAAAGAAATAGATGCAAAAATACATATTTTTCGCAAGAGTTACTAAAGAAACATTTTATGATCTTCTTTTCTTTTCAGTTCATTTACCATATCTACATGATTGGACTACCTAAGTTAACAGCACATTATAGTACATATTAAACAACATATACACAGTATACGACTTACACAAACGAAATTATGTATGTATTTACATAGTTATCATGTAAGTAATCATTTTAGATTGATGAAATTAATGTGAAAAGTTATTTTATTTAGTGCTATTTGTTTAGTAGTGACTGATAAAATCTTGTGGCCAAACAAATACTTTGTTAAGACTGTAATGAGAATGAGGCTACCCAAAAACTATTAAAAGTAGTATTTCATAATTTTTACTAACTCCCTTTCTTAACACCTTGACTGCCAGCATTGCAGATAGGATAGAATTTTAATTGTTCGTCGGACCCTAGATGACTGTCATGGCGTACAAAAACTAACTGAAAAACTTTTTTGTAGCAGTTAAACGGTTGAGATGGCGTTCGTCAGGGGCTCATTGACTTAACTATATACCTAGAATTATTTTACTGCATAAAAAGACCACATTAGCATAGTGCGATATATATTAAATAATAAGATAATTGTCACCCTCACAAGAGCAAAAGAGATAGCGATCAATTTGACTATATGTCAAGTTTTGATACAAAACGTAGAAGCCATTAGCAGCCTCGCCCAAACATAGTCACACGAAAATTGGATTTTCCAAATTGTGAAATGTGTTAATTTTTTAAGTTATCTTACCTTGGAAAGATGGTATAGTGCTGCTTTACCAATAGTTCGTGTAGTAGGTACAAATACAACCCTTTTAAGGTCACACAAAAATATTTCGTTTCTTGTCACATTCTACTTTACGCTTGTGACATCGCGCGGGCTCCAGCACTCCTCCGCCCCTCTTCAGCGCAGCGGGGGGGGGGGGGGGGCATGCCCATATATAAGGCGCGGCGGCTGGCGCTCTTCCTCTCTTTTCTTCGGCTGCATCTCAAGCTAAGTAGTTCTTCTACCTAGAAGGGCTACTCAACGGATCTAGTGCCTATAACTCACGACCCTGACTACCTAATCTGTACCTAGTGTTCTTGTGAATCTTTGTAACTAATGTAATGTAATAGTTGTTCATTATACCTATCTCATTTGCCAATATCTAGTCTTTCCTTTATCTCATCTATCCTCCTAGATCCTAAATCTAGGTTTTACTAACCAAAACGGTACACGCTATGGCTATCTTATACATTTATTTTAAAAATCTTTCTTTTTTTCTTTTTTCTCTTTTTCTTTCTTTTTTTATTTAGATCTATGGCTTTTAAGGAAATTCTAAAAGACCTTTTTAATGCTTATCGACTTACCGCTACTGTTGGAGGAGCCCCGTGGCTGCGCGGCGCGCGCGGGCGTTAAGAAGTCGGCCTCGCGCCAGCCGTGCTTGCGGTACACCTCTCGAAGCTCCGCGTGCGACCACATCGTCATCAACACTTGACCTACAAAAACAACATTATGAAATTATTAACTTCTTCTTATTATTAAAGAGCTAAGCTCGTATCTGTTGAGCAACCAATACCCTCCATATCTCTCTTTCATATGAATTACCTATTAGAAATCGATTTATTTTGTATTATTCTCACTGTTACAATCGACCCCATAAATTAATTTCAAAGTCAACTGATGTGGTATTAGTATCAAATTATGTTAAATGGAGTTGGATAAATATTGTGTCGCTAATTAGGTAAGACTCTGAATAAGTTTATAAACCTGAATGGTTTCTATAAAGGCTAGTGAATGTTTCATGGGGCCATGATGTAAATGGGGCATTTACCATTCATTAGCCTATATAAAAACCATTCAGCGTATCCATAATAGGCTAATGAATTGGTACTGGAATAGGAACCATTTTATAAAGTGTGACTTTATATTTTCGAATATGACGCGTTTTATAAACAGACTGGTAGATTTTTATTAACAAAAATATACTCGATCTATAATTAAATTATCAGGTTTTTCATTAGAAATATCAATCCAAACAAGATCAAAGTTAATCACCGTCAAACAACGTTATGTAAAATCCCATACTTTATGTTTGTCCCCATTAACGAGTATAATGAATTGCTTTGAGAACGCTTAATTAATGTAATTCGTCTTTATTTATCTATCAACGTTACCTGCAAATTTAAGTACGCGCGGCGTATGGCGGTGGCGTTGCTTCGTGAGATTGAGTAGCCTTTCCACCCCGCCCGCTTCCAGCAACGAACGGGAGAACTCGCCGCTCTTTTTGATCACTTCGTTCAAGGTCGCGAGCACCGCCGCTATCGTGTCGTCTGACGTACCCTGTGATAGAAACACAAAACAATGTCAAAATACAGTGAATAACTAAACAAACAAGGTGTCGTCTCCATTGAACTATTCAATCTTGGTGAGCCAAAGCTATAAATATAGATCCTCACTGCTCCCCATTTGTTAAGTTTTCTTCAAACAGCTAAAATTAAATTCCGTTCTAATTATAGTGTCGATAAACCTCAATATTTTCCCTAGGGGCCTAAGTATTACAGATCTTAGATCACAAAGATATTTACATTATCCCTGTCCTTGATTCGCAATTTGTGACTCATCCTTAACCTTAAAATAATATATTCTATTTCCGCCACAGTTCATTAAGTCTTCAACTAACTGAACAACGACTGACCCTTCCATGCCTTAGGACCTTATAGCTACTGAAACAAATCGAAATTAAACCAACCTGTTCATGCTGCTGCGCGCCGCTTGGCAGTTTCTGGACAAGATCCCGCATGGCATATTTCCCGATGAGTTCTTTATTGCGTTGGTCGATTGCTAAGTTCCGTAAAGCCGTCGCTACAGCACAAACTACACGATCGACCTCCATTCGTAATAGTTCAACGAGGATTGGTAGACCTGCAGAATAGAGAATAAATTTAAAGTCTAATATAAATATAAAATAAATAGCTTATTATCGGGCATATACAGGGTCTAACAAAATATACTGCAAATATTCTAAGGGTGAATTCAGTCCATGATACTGACCAACTTTCCCCATGGAACATATTATTTTGAAATATAAAAAAATAATTTCCGTATCCCATTGACCGATCAGCTGATCCGAGTTTGTACGGAAAGCAAAAATATTTTTCATATTTTTTATTATTTGTGTAACTTTATTAAAAAAACATGTAAATGGCGGAGTACCAGTCAACAAACAGGTGATGAGAAGCAATATTTTGAGGGTAAGTATAACCACTGACAGTTTTCGGAAGTGTGCACGCACTGACGTCAACAACTAACTATTAAGAAATCGAAAGAAAAAAGAAATGACAATTATCAAGTGATATAAATATCCAAAGATAAATAAATGATTTTTGACTTTTGACTTTTTTTTACTTTTGACTGCCTTTTTAAACGCAAATAGTTGGAGATTTCCTAATATTGACTGGGCTTAACCTTGAGCGTCGCAAAGCCGCACAGCTTGTACGACAAATTAATCTTAATAGAACCGGCTCCGGCAATGTGTCGGCAGTATCATGGACTGAATTCACCCTTAACCTTTCGTAAGCGGGACCGCTGTCTTATTTTGGGAAAGGCCATGTGCGGCGATTTCATGCGCGAAAATTTGGCATAAATAAATGCGCGGCGCAGTGGAAATAATGGTTAAAAATAAAATTTAATTTGATAAAAATTAATAAAATAACGACTGAATTTTAAAGTTAGATAACTAATTGATAATATGTGACCATTTTTTTCTTTCAGAAAATACGAGCTATTATTTTTCTAAGACTTTTTTATCATGAAGTTCCATTCAGAATGTTTACCTTTAACAAATATTGTTTTACCGATATTTTTTGTTAATTTGGTTATTTTAATTATTTCCCAGCATATATGAATAAGTTAGCTATGTATTGCATGAAATTTAATTAGGTTTCTACAAAAGATTACTAATTTGAAATTGCACAAAAACTTTCACAGATTCGCCATTTGCATTTACATTCTAACCAACGTTTCTGTAAGTCACATCACATTATTACTTGATCTAAAACAAAGGAAATTGTTGATTTATGCACAAAGTTTATTTTTTTATATGTAAACTGTAAAAAATAGCATTCCCGAAGGTAAAATACTAGTTTTAGACGAAATAACTGGAAGGCGGGCACAGCTGATAGGCATATATTTATTACTATTGTATTGCCAGTCCCAAAATAAAATGATTACTGAAAACTACTGTGCAGTGAAAAGAAAATATCTTTCATTTTATCTATGTTTCGTATTAGCATTTAATAATAATTATTTATGAAAATCAATTTTAAAATCACAAAAAAATCTCTGTGACTGTTTTAGTATGCATGTGTGCGTGTATTTACTTAAGCGCTCGTAAGCTAAAAACTTTGGCTAGAACACGGATCCGGTCGATGCATATTATCACAGCCTGCTGGAACACGGATCCGTGCATGTACATACAGTAGCCTCGTGACGTCATGTGACGTCAGTCATTACGTGGTGTGTATGTGTGCGTGTATATTGCAGATTGCCATGAAAACTATTGAATTTCATCAAAATGTTTTAATTTTTATAAAAAAAAAACACTTCGTATTTTTTTTTTTATAATTCCTATTCTCAATAAAATTATCTTCAAATTGTCCTATTTTCATCACTAATCATGTATAGTAAAAGTATGAAAAAACTTTGAACAAACGAAAACTTTCGTATTTTTATCGGTACTTTGATAAGTTTTTAACAATTTACAATAGAATTCTACTAATATTTCAATAAAATAACTCTGTATTTTAAATAATTTCTTATGCAGACAGCAGCGATTTTGAATTTCGTCACACGGTGTTTTTGACATTAGCTTCAATGAGTGAATGCTGTCTATGGTAGGTTCATTTATTTAACGATTCAAATCAAGCAACTTTAAACGTTATAGTAATATAATAAAGTTTAAAATTCACGGATCCGTGTATGAAGCACCATGAGAGGCGCTCGCGACACATCGCGTATCCGTGTATCAAGCATAAGAAAGGTTAAAAAGTTTCTGTATATTTTGTTAGATGTTATATTATTTGATGATAGTATTTATTTTAGTATTATTTATATTTTATATTATTATATTTGTATTATTTATTATTTGTATTATTTATTATTTCTATTTTTTATAAACAGCCGTCTTCTGTTGTTTTCTGTGTAGCAACTACTGACCTTTCTCTTTTCTGACTGCTGCCCTGATATCGATCGAAGGCTGCCAGTAACAAGCTGCTAAGTTCTGTAGGGCGCCAGCTGCCGCCTCCAAAGTTTCGGGGTTCGAACACGTTTGGAGTAGCGCCATGTATAAGGGGACCACCTGTAATTAAATAAGTACCTAGTTAAAGTATTTGTATTAAAGTATAAGACAATTTGTATTTCTATAACGTTACATATAGCCTAAAAAAGATAGTGCACTTGCATTGGTTTATCTTATTATACTTTTTTCATATATCTCTTGGTAGTCATGTGGCACAAAGATTTGTATAGTGACACATCCACCATATGCCAGTAGATATGAGGCTTGTTACACAGATAAACTGGCCGGCACTGTCAGTTCGGCAATATCTGTCGAACAGCAAAGCCGACCCGCAGCAACCCCTACATTACGGTCGGCTTCATTGTGACATATTGACATTATTGACAGTAGTGCCGATCGGGTAGTTCCTACGGGTCTGATCGGCACAATTCGGTTTTTAATCAAGAAATCTTCATAGAGAAAAGCCGATCGGCATAACTCGGCAGTTGCCAAGCCAAGTGATTATGTGCGGCAGCTCGAGCGATTTGTAATTCCCGAACATTTAACTATATTTATTCGATTTTACCGGCTGTGGCGATTAATGCCGGCCCAAATAAGTGGGTATCAAGGCTGAGATTCGACATAATTCCTTCTTCGTCATATCAGAAGTTGTCACTAGATGGCATTAGTAAATAAGTACCTCCGGTGACCACAGCATTTCTGTCCCCTTGGGCACACTGTACCCCAGCTGCGAAGGCGGTGTGTCCCCCAGGGGTTGGTTGTCCGGCTCGCTCTTACCGAGGGGACTGGTGGAATTGGATGATGAAGAGCCTTCCTTCTTCTTTTTACTGCCGCCGAAGCAGCCGAGGTTTTCTCCTAAAGAACATTTTTTAAATCAAATATTTAATTGTATTTTATCTGCCTGAAATATTTTTAATTTGTTTGGAAAATTGATAGTATTTTAATAAAGAGGTATATACCACGCAAAAATGTTTGATCGACAAAAAATATTGTAGAGCGACTGTACTTTTGAGTTGGAAGCTCCATAAAATAACAAGATTGTCTTTTTCTGATTTAAACTACCGTGAAAGACAGACATTATTAATATGCATGGCTCGAGGTGACATCACGCGTCGTCACCTTCGCCGTGAAAAAGACCTCCGGATGAGGTCGAAACATGTCGGCCAGTAGCCGACTCTACGTGAGTAAGGTGTGCGTTTTTCGCATATTAATAACACGGCAGTCGTCAGATAGTATCGTTCTTTTTCTATGTCAAACCAAATTAGACTTTATCGTCATTTCGTAACGCCCAATATTGCTATACACTGAAACGCGGACGCTGTTGAGTGATCTTCCTGTATATTTAGATCTCAAAATGACGAATCATCGAAACAACATATAACCTTTGGACGCGCTAGCCTGTATCCTCGCCTGCCCAGACGACTGTGTCGGTGGTGCTCTCGTGTCGTATAACGGGTCTTCTATCTCTTGACATCTACGAACAAAAAGTCATAACGCTTTGAGTGTTATCATCAAAATGTGTCAATCGTATCCTGTAAGTTTACTGAAGGCTAATAATTTACAATGCCACGGGAGCAGCATATGATTTCAATAAGACATTTAAAAATGCAGCACTAGCTATAAATAAATTATTTCACCTCACCAATACACGACATTGTTTTTATTACATACATACATACATACAAAATATCACGCCTATTATTTTTTTTTATTATTCAAAAAGTAATCTGAAAAAATGGTAGGTAAAAAAAAACGAGATATTTATTTTTACCTCCTCAAAAATAAGTAGGTAAGTTGAAATCTATCGGAAAGGAAATCTTTTTAGTAATAGAAAACAGATGTACGTAATGCTATGTGACGTCCCTGCCATAAGGTTTCGCAAGTACGAAACAGACAGTGCCCAAAGCGCACCCACTTTTCTCCAGATCCACAATCTTGGTGCCGATGGCGTTGGACTGTATCGCAGCTCGCAAGGCGTGTAGTAATGCTTCGGCCAGCCCCGCCAGCCGCCAGCCCGCATAGCCTCTGCCGCGTAGCCTCCGTTACGCGTTTTACTGTGAACTCACGTTAAGTTAAAGAGCTATGCTCACCTGTAGGACAAATTCCGTAGCACACAGACGCAGTTCTCCACAATCTTCGTGCCTATGGCATTGGCCTGTATAGCAGCTCGTACGGCGTGTAGCAACGCTTCCGCCAGCCCCGCCAGCCCGCGTAGCCTCCGCCGCGCGTACTCGCCGGCTGACGACGCGTTTCGGAGCACACCAGACGCGTTGCGGAACACTGAAGCAAATTATAATAGATTGTTAAACAAGGGTTGTAATTGATCAATTACATCCAAGATATTGCGGCGTACGAGCGAGTGAAGCGAGCGAGGGTGCTTATAGTTCGAGGGTATAATTGGTCACTTACACTCGAGATGAACAATCTACTTTTCATCATGATAGCGAGGAA
Organism: Acrobasis suavella; assembly: GCA_943193695.1. Taxonomy (NCBI): domain Eukaryota; kingdom Metazoa; phylum Arthropoda; class Insecta; order Lepidoptera; family Pyralidae; genus Acrobasis; species Acrobasis suavella. The sequence continues at coordinate 7,597,455 of OW971952.1, read as the reverse complement.
ATAACAAAAACCGGTTAAGAACAGATTTGGTTATGAAGTATCAACTTACAATTTTAAAAAAAATTCTTTGAAATCGGAGGTAATATGTACATTTTCTATGACTGCCTTTACCTTTATTTTTACCGATTCAGGCGTCAAATCTAAATTTTTCACTTGAACTTGTAATATTTTGCTAAAAAAATATTTTGCAATTTTTGCAACAAAAATTTCAACAAGAAAATTTAGCGCGCCAGTATTTTTCTATGGCCTTGCGCTATTGGCGCATTCTGCCATTCACGACGATTGTTTAAAAAAATAAAACTGAATTCATGCTTTTACTACCTCCCGGATGTAAATCTAACTCACAACCCGGACTTCGAGTTAAATACCACCTCCTTTCAGAGCTTGAATGATGAAATAAATCTTCACATAACAACAAGAAATCCAGGGACCGGGATGTATGGAACGAAAGGGGAGAGGCTTTCGTGTAGCAATAGGACCTACTTGTCTAACAGAAAAATATAAGTATAAACATTTTAGAAGGTCAAATAAAAAAGAAACATTACTTTTTTATTTATATTATTATTATTATTGTATAAATGAAAAATATAAATGATGATTTTTGTATTTGATTTGATTATAATAAGTACCTGTAGACCAGTACGTGTCCCCGGGGTTGGTGGGGTGCCAGCCGGAGTGCGGGATGATGACCTTGTTGACGATGACCTGCGCCGCGTCGTCGATGATCGACTGCTTCAGGTCCTCGCACGACGACATGTTCCAAATTACGCCAGTCACTAGCTCTTTTACCTGCAACACAATGTTTGTTTTAATGATTAACCTCCGACTAAAAAGATCCCGTGTAATAAGTTTGACGCTAATACCGGTCTGGCTGTGAGTCTGTCTGTATGTGTGTTTGTCTGTAGAATCGATAGCTCTCTAACGGATAGACCGATTTCGATGCGGTGTTCTTAGCTATGTTTGATGCAAATCGGTTTACCCACTTAGAAGTTATTTAGGTTAACAGTGTATTTTTTTTTAATTTACCTTGCAAATAATAGACGGCGCTACGGATATCAATTCCACTTAACATCGGTTGGAATATGTAGTTCCGGTACTTATCACTAGATAGTGCCATCGGGGTTTTTTAATTGCCTGGCAAATAATCTTGTTTACATAGGCTATTGAACTGGCTAATTTTACCCGAAAGAAATTCTCGCTACGTGAGAAACTGCCACTGCTAAAAATGTTAGCCAGATGAAGATTATCCCATCAAAAGTACATTCAAGTCGGCTTTAGGTGCTTACAAACTACATCTCGTTCGCCCCTCCAAGATGTTCTAGTAAACTACCATATATAATCATGCGCGTCTGCCTCTTTGCGTTTCGATGGATTTATTTGTGTTTGATTTTATATTTGATCAGCTTACAGGAATTTATCGTAGATGAGAATAAACTTTTTTGCCTTTATATTTGATCAGCCTACTATAAGGAATTTATCGAAGAGATGAGGATAAACGATTTTGCCTTTATATTTGATCAGCCTACTAAAGAAATTTATCGAAGAGATAAGGACAAACCTACCTCAATGTCCGTCGCTCGACACAGCAGCGCCATGAGCGCGGGTATCCCGCCTGCGTCGCGTATGGCGCGTTTGTTCTCGTCGTTCTGCCTCCCGTACGACAGGTTCCGCAGCGCGCCGCACGCGTTGCGACACACTTCCGGGTTCTCGTGAGATACCAGTCGCACGAGTGGTGGGATTCCGCCTACAAAACGAAAGCCATCATATAGATTCTGTTAACCACACAAAAAATTGTAAAAGTCCAATACAACAAATGCCATCTTTAGAAGGTAAACATGTCATTTACTAAGTTCTGCCCGTTTACTCAAATGCACGTAAGTCAAAGCGTAAGAAAAAACTTAGATTTTACCAGCTGCTTTCCTTCCCGCACAGATCGTATAACCCAATCGAGGGAATAGGCTAGATGCGCGAATCACGTGAATAGGCGACTATTTTTATTCTTTATTCCACCGGCCACCATCACGTTAGTGAGTTCTACTTAGAGCCACAAGACTCAAAATGCTGTGTCTGTCTCATTAGGACTTAAGACATAAAAGTATGTATGTATGATGCCTCTTGTGTATACCTAACACAGGATCTATCTAGCTGAGGTCGCGTTGCTCTCTAGCCCCCTTATTCATAAAAAAAATACAAACGTTTGCAAATCCTCTTTTAGTTAAAATATTTGTCATGTTCTTTCAATGTCAAATATTGAAAAAGAAGGAAAGAGATAAAACATGTATTGAATAGAATAGGTTTAGCAAACGGTATTAAATTTTTATGAATATGACGGTATAAATCTAACTAGCTTACCTAAACTCCTGGTCTTCTGCTTGTTAGGGTCGTCCATGTACGTGAGGTGCTGCAGATAGGCCGCGGCGTTGGCTTTCACCACATCAGACGGCGAGTTGAGGAAACCGATGACCTCGGGCAGGTTGGGGTCCCGCCACTGCAGCCCGCCGCCGTCCTCACGGGGGCCTACGCCCACGCCCACGCCGTGGACTGCGTACGAATCTGTCAAGTTAATAAACAGACATAATACATATTACGCATATTTCTCACAGTGGTAGGATAGCAGTTGTTAGAAATTTAAAAAAAATCGGGATATCGAAAGTCTTTAAATTTGACAATGTTCCTTTGGGAATCTTTGTGAATAGACACTTTGAATCGTCTTGGAAGTACTGAGTTGTCATTACACACACATTCCGCTGGCTCAGCGACCCGAGGTGGATCTTGGCGTCGGAGACGAAAGAGCGCTAGTTTTCTGTTCTGTGCGATATCTTGCCAGCTGATAACTTCCATCTCCCGCAGATCAGCCTGCACCGTATCGCTCCAGCGATATCTGGGTCAAACTACTGGTCTTCGGCCTGATATCTTTCCCATGTATGCTGCCTTGACTCCACGATCCTCCCTCATTCTTTCCAGATGCCCAAGCTACTGTAAGCGGAGCGCTTTAGTCACACCAATTATATTTGGCTCTTTAACCAGCTCCTCTATCTCCACATTTCACCAGACTCTTAAGCTTACGTCAACATTTTTAGCAGGTTCGAGGATTTTACGAAATATCTTGTGCTCCGCTACCAGTAGTTGGTTTTCCATCAGTCATCGAAACAGAGGGAAACCAAAGAAGCGTTGGATGGAATGTGTAAAGAAGGATATGAGTAGGAAGGAAGTGACGGACATTCCTCTCAATTACAGGCGCGATGACTAAAAGAGATCCCTATACAGGATAAGTCCGCCTTTGTAAGTTTATTCTTCTGTGTATCTGTGTTTTTTTTTCTAATCTACAATAAAGCTTTATTAAGAAACAAACAAACGGACGGGTTGACTGGAGATAGAAAAAAATGGAAAAAAACTTACATGCTGTGCAGACTCCACATAAATAGTAGAATATGATAAAACGGAAAAAGAAGAGTGTAATGATTAGAACCCGTTATCTTGTCGCGCTGACATTAATTTCTTGTAGGGATTGAAACTTTTAACTTATCACCTATTAAAATATCGATAGCATTTAATTTTATTAACGAGTCAAAGATAATCACTTCTAACTGACAAAAATAATGAGATAAATAAAAGGTTTAAAAAAATGCGGGTGTTCATTAGATGATTAGTTATAAGTTTCCCTCAAAAATTACAAAAAAAAAATTGTTTACAAATGCTACATCGACCGTGTAACTAAATGATATACAATGTGTAAGGGAAAGGGGGTTTCATACATCGATGTGAACAACTTTTACTATGGGAAGCTCCATACATTTTGGCACGGTAGGTATTTAATTTTGTATGGAGGTAAAGATTTTTTTTACGATTTCAGGGATGGTCACATAGTAAAAGTTGTTCACATTGATTAGTATGTTTAATCCCTTTCGAGTTGATACCCCCTTTCTGTTACACGTATAAGGATTTTGGTTACAGTCTAAAAAGTCGATAAATTAAACATTTCAATCCCACAAAAATGTGACATTTATGCGACAAGATAACGCGTTCTAGGAATGATATTAATATATAAACCATACCTAACGCCATGCCAGCCATCTGTTTCTGCAGTTCCTCCTCGTCGCCGTACATGGACTGGCCGCCCGCGCTGCCCAGGCTCAGGCCGTTCTGCGAGTCCTGATAATGAAGAGTGCACGATTGTAAGGCGACCTTTGTGGGTTGTTAGCTAATTAATGCAATTAGGACCTTATGTAGGTCAGATTGGTTTACTATTGAAATATTTTTAGAAGTATTTGTGTGCAGGTTTACTTTTTAGACACCGGCAACACTTTTGCAGCAAGTTCAAGCCATGATACTGGACTAATTTCCATAAAAACAATTGTCGAAAATTGCAAAAAAATAGGCTTCCCAAACGAGAGATTCTTCTTTACTTTGTTACTATTACGTCATAATTTTAGCCGCACAACGTCCTCTGCAGGACATAGGCCTCTCCCAAGGATTTCTAAAATTATCGATGAAGAGCGGCCTGCATCCAACGCATTCCAGCGACCTTGGTCAGGTCGTTTGACCACCTAGTGGGTGGGTGTCGGATGAGGATCTTAAATATACAGTGCTCAGCCAAATGGATTATGTACTGAAGAGCGAAATATTTTTACCGGTACCAATTTACTTATTTATAAAAAAAAATTTTAGTATCATGAACTTGCTCCAAAAATGTTGCCATGTTTAAAAAGTAACCTTGTATATTAGAGATGTAGTCTTCAATACGATAAACTTCTAATAAGATACTAACACCATATTCGTGAAACAATCACCTGACCCTTACACAATCACCTGACCCTTACAAATCTGCAACACAGCAAAATCATGGAAATGTACATTATTATATTTCGCGATTTCTGGTTTAGTCAAAAAGCAAAAGTTGTTCGTGAAGGTTACAAGTTAACGATCTTTATTCGGCTTGCTTCACAATTTTTGATAAACTTTGTAGGGAAAGTACAAAGGGCAAGAAAGTAGGATAGCTTAGAGAGCTTGAACTAAGACCTCAACCTTTCGTGGGGACATCGCGTAGTAGTGTCCAGTTCCTAGTTGCTCCAGGGATGCCGAGTACATTGACCCTTCAACATGATATTCTGAGTAACTAGACGAGAAAGGTATGAACCTTGAACTGTGGCGGCTGGTGCGGCTGAGGGTCGTAGGCCGTGGGGTAGTGTTGGTAGCCGTACGCGTCGCCTGCATACTCGCCCCGCGGTGACGTCACGCAGTAATGCCGACCTAGCTGCTCCAGGGATGCCGAGTCGTACCTGAAAATTAATAGACAAAATATAGGAACCTAGCAATTTTTTTTCATTAGCGCCTTTAATGATTTTTTCTGAATGAATTTTACAGGATCCAGTGATGTGAAAAAAATTACAGCCCATATACCCTAAATTTTAAAGGAAACGGTGATATCATTAAAAATTTTGCCTCATGTGTCACTATGTTATGAACTACTGTTTACAGTTTAAAGTGAGAACGTGAAGCTTTTCTTCGCATTTTTCCCTAATACTGCAACTTTCGGCAAAAATGTCTAGAAACTATGTTTAGTGTTACTTGCCTCTGTTGTAAATGGAGGTTATGTTGTGGTAACGCGCCCGGAGATGCACTTCTAGGGGATGCACTGCCACCACCCTCGACATATTCCTGTAATTAAAATTATAAATGTATGTCTTTTTTATATGTTGAATCGTATTCATAATGACTTTGACTTGCTTTATCCAGATCAATATCTGTATCCAATCGAAGGATATCACAGTCTTCCATCTCGGACCATAACAGATAATCGTCAGATTTTGAGCGAATAGTAGAATATTAACTTACTTTAGAAAATAAAACAAAAAGTATCTGATCTCTGGAAGTAGCCCGCCGGGCCGAAGGCAAGGGCCATAATGGTATATATGGTGGGCGGCTATTTCTTAGTCAGGAAGTAAAATTTTTTGCACGCATAGCGCCTCTTCGCGTTCTTAAAATTAAACTTCCTAAGCGTAGCTCGGGCGTAAAACACCAGTTTTTAGCCCGAGTATACGTAAACTTATAAGAAATACATTCATACCTGTCCCATATACGCGGGCACCTGTGGTGGAGGCTCCACCATGTACGTAGCTTGCGGCTGGTAGGCCGCGGCTCCGTAATGTCCATACGTGCCATAGTGCCCCGCTCCCCCCGCGCCCGCGTAGCTGCCCCCGCCGCTCACCGACACTGAATCCATCACCTGAAAATCAAAACTATATAAGGCCCGTGTTCGAGTATGTGGATGGATCGACATGGCATCCGCGATACTATGTCGCCTGCTCATCTGATACTATGCTAGGGGAATTAACGTAAGAAATGCGGGGTCTGTTCTGTTGTAATCCCCCTAACGACAAAAACTACTTGGTTGGTGGTTTGGTGGCATCTTATTAAGGTTGAACTAGTCGCGGGCTTGAACTCACAGGTGGGCGCGGCCTTAAAGCTGTCTCACCTAACATTGTGTTCGGGTGAAGGAGTGAGGTGAAATGCGCGATAATTTATAGTAAACCGAGCTCGTAAAAAAACACGTAAAGTCCTTTGGGAAAAGTGGTTTTATGTAAAAACTACTACATGAATCAATTACAAATAAAGTTTAATAAAATCTTCGATAAATTAGGCTTTATCGGTGTGGGCTTTGTTTTGGAGATTTTACGCTTCTTTTATTACTAATTAACGCCAAAATTTACGTAAAAATAACCGATAAAAAAACTTTTCTTTCATGGATTATAACTTTTTAATGGCTTTTCGATATCCATACAAACAAAATAAATTTTAAAATAAAACGATATCATGTTGAACTTTGAGTGGAGAAAATCCCCTCCGAAATTTGTATAGAAAAAGTATTTCAACCCATTGGTTAACACGATGACCATGTCTCATGTAACTAGGTATCTAATGAGACCAGTGTCAATTCACTACAGAGTGAAGAGTGATCCAAATCAATTGGGTACTTTCCTGATTCAAAAATAAATTATTTGCTACTGTTAAGAAAATAAAACGACACAAAATACTGTCACTTGCCATGATCATATCCATTTCCAACGTGATTTTTGATTTATGCCTGCAGAAAAACTGACATTAAGAGCGCTGTTTGACTTCAAGAAACCATGACGTCATTAGCCTGTATTTCATACAAATCCCATGGAAAATGTTTGTTTTAACGTTAAAAAAAAAGTATTGAGAAAAGGATGGTACGGCCGTGCCTATTTTTCGCGACTCAGCGGGGGCACTTCCGTGCCCCCAGATCCGAGTTGTTGTAAAGTAGCGAATGATGTTATGCTGTCCAAATCTATTTACAACGTAAACACGTGATGAAAAAATTCGCAACGAATAGGATTCCACAACCCACCCATCTCACACGCAGCACGTTTATGTGTCTTCAACCAACTGAGCTGCCGTACCACAGATCTGTCTTGACTTGATCGTTAGTCTGAGCGTCGTACATTCTAAACATACAACATCTCAGCCCTTCTTCCGCCCACAGCTGAGCATAGGCCTTTCTTCATTGACGTCATCTATCTCGGTTCTATGCTGCTCTCATTCAGGTGCGACCCACGACTTACTTCAACCTGGACGTTTGACGTCCGATACTACAACTTACATGAGGATATTTCTGCGAGGGCGCCATCGTGAGGTGGCCCATGTGGTTGTAGTGCGCGGCTGGCGACGACACGTACCGCTCGTAGTCGGGCTCCATGCCGCCGCCCACAACCGGGTACTCGCCGGCCTGAAAATTGTATGACAAAGATTAGCATTAGCGATGGAAAACAAATTCGCCAGTTGATACAAGTGATGCCGAAGACCATCGTGGGAACTGGCATAGCTTTATATTTTCTACCGTAACGCAACTACTCGTCAGTGATGTGACGCAGGACGATGAAGTCGCGGTGCAAGTACAAAACGCAATAAACACTTCAAAAAAAAAAAGAAAGAAAGGAAATCATTTACTTGTACACTGTTGTCTGATGGACAAGAAAAAGAAAAGGGCAACCTCAAGAGTCATGATGATGCGCAAAAAGGTTATCAGCAAGTGTTTAGGAATTTGAAGCATGCAAATTCGTAATCTCTTAATAAAAGAAAGCTAGCCAAATTCAACGTCATAACGTGCGCAGTCCATCAAGACATTTCCAAGTACATACATACATACAGAGCATTTTAGGTCTTGCTTCACTACTCAGACAGAGCCTAGGGCCGCAAGACTCCAAGGCCACTTCTAAGTAGACCAGAGCAAACTGTGTCCCCCTTAGACACACACTTACTACTTTTGCACATGGAAGTGATAAGGATCTTTACTATAACTGATCAAGAAATGGTAACACACCTGCATGGCTAGATGGTGTTGGTGAGCGAGCGCTGCAGACAGCTCCGCGTCCTCGGTGGAGGCGTCGGACCGCGACACCGGACTGTGTTGCGGACCGTACGCGCCCTCCACCGGACCGTTGCTGTAACAATCAGAGACAAAAATTGATTAAGGGTCTTTGAAAATAATAACAGAGCGTTTAGCTCTCGTCTGGGACCACAGAAGATAGTAAATCTGACTTATAACATCTTTATCGCTTACTCGTTTCGCAAGTCGCATTAGACGGGTTTCCCTAAAACTTCAATGTGGATTAACGAATTGAAAAAAAATGGGATTTCTTTTTTATGCATATCAAACAAAAGTAGTGGAACGTAGCATTTTAAGATGAATTGTTTAATGACTTAAAACTTTGACATTAAACTAGTCCCCAATTATATCTTGAAATTTGCTAAAATTAAAAATCAGTAAGATCTTTATTCTCGTTACCCACAGGGCACTAAATTTGGTCCAACGACATTCGCTTCTGCAATATTCTTAAAAGCAGAGCTCAGCAAAATCTCGCAACACTCACGATTAAATAAATGAAAATCTAATCCTCATAAAACCTCGTTGAACGTCAAGCACACCCAATAAAAATCCAGAGCAGTAAACCAATGGCTGTTTGGTCCAATAATTGATTCGTTTATTTAAGTGTCGAGTGGTTTCCCGCCGTCACGTTTATTATTCATGGCCCCTGAGACTGAATAACGTGTGGTTAATCTAGTTATATAGTGAAAATTTATAGAAACTGTTTTGCTGAATTCGGACTGCAGTCCATGGGCCAATGTATTTCTAGACAATTTTCATATACCTAAAAGTTCTCGTAGGATTGTTGAAATTTCGGGTCTTTTTTAGGATGTACGCAAATTACAGGTATAATTGACGATTTCCTTAAAAATCTACGTGAAAGAAACCAAGCACTGAGTGCTAATTAACAATTAATTTTCCTAACGCGAGCAGGTATAAATAAAGTGATTGCTTTTCTCTGCGAACGCATAAAAACAAATTTTTCCTTAATTTTTTCTAATTGGCCGAAAATAAAGGGGCGACCAAAACGGCGCTATAAATGCAAAGTGTGACACTGCGCGTTAAAACTTGTTAAAATTAATGAAATCGACCAATTTAATGATAATAACGGTAATTAACCCTGTGACGGCGCAATTACTGTCAGGTTACGTCACCGATTTGTCACGCGGGTTAACTGAGCGCGGCGTGTATTGACACCGGTGAACTAGGGTTGAAACAACCTTAAACATTATGTAAAATTAAATAAATCAACCAACTTGATGATAATAACGGTAATTAACTCTGTGACGGCGCAATTACTGTCAGGTTACGTCACCGTTTTGTCACAGGGATTAACTGAGCGCGTCGTGTATTGACACGGGTGAACTAGCTGAAAGTACCACACTTTAAGTAAAATTAATGAACTCAACATGTTAATGATTATAAGGGACCACTCGGTCAAATATGAATACTTGATGCAGTTAGCGATGTCAACTAAGCGCATAGCTACTAAGTTCGTGTAAACTAGGCACAAAAGAATATTGAAGGAAGAGGAAACTCGCATACGCTGAGTCAATTTGCAAGTTTCTAGACAATATAAGCTGGAAGACTTTAGATACGTGAAAGAGAGTGAAAATATATATCCATATGTAGCCACACTAATGTCAGATATTTTAAGCTTCTTAATGGTTAGACATCTGACATAGCTTGACGACTGCCATACAAAGATGACAACCGGTACCAAGGATTTAACGCACCTTTCGAAGCATGGAAGAGCTCGAGAATTTTTTGTGACCCTTGTGGTCATCCATCCAAGTACGGTCAACGCCCGGGGCTACAAGCACTAGTAATGCTGACTCCCACCCGTGCCAACGAGCTTGGGGTCAAAATTTTATCACGTCTTTATACCTGACCGGGTAGACGAGACCAAAAGGCCATTTTCTGCGTGATTGCGGATAGAAAAATTAAAAGGCGAAGAATGTCCAAGTCGCATAAAGTCCTAATTTCGAAATGCCCGATTCAAAACGCAAAACGTGCTATCAAAAGACTAAAAGCTTAGATAGTCAGCTGCAGTTTGCAGGTATTCCTATTACTTAGAAAAATAAGGTCGAATAAATAAAATACAGCTGGAAGATGTTATTTCACTTTGACAATCGTTTAACGGACTGCGATATAGAGCAGAGGTTAATCTACGGGGTTAAACGTACAAATTAAAGTCTCTTAGAGTTTTAAGATGTCTTTAAACATTATCTATCAAAAACAAATGCTCATTCTCATATTAATAAGAATTAACAAACATTTTTAAATCTATTTCATCCTCGACTTTGAAAGATCAAAACGAAACATATATAAAAAAGCCGGCCTGTAACTTACAATCCTCGACTTTTAAAGATCGAAACGAAACACATATAAAAAACCGGCCTGTAACTTACAATGGATTAAATAGACTAATAAAATAGAATTAGACAAATTGCTTAGGATGCATTTTTTTAAAACACATATCTTTATCTTCGTCATTCTAAACACTATCTCCTATTTAAAAAAAAACACAATAATGATCAAGGACCCTAGTCGTTATCGGATATAATCTCTGATAATAAGAAAATATTGAAAAACCAAGTTGAAATTATATCTCTCCCTGCACCCATCTGTTTCTATTTAAAAATACAAAAAATCAATAGAATAGGTATTACCTCAGGGTATTACGGTGTGCTCTATGCTCACAATACCATTCATATGTAATGTAACGATTCGACAAGAAAGGCTATAGAAAATCTGATTGTAGCAATCTATTGTTGAAGTGGAACATGGAACAGGCATTGTTTACTATTGAAAAGGGGGCATTTCGTATGCAAAATTACGTTATTTAATGTTAAAAAAAATGGAATAGATGATTATTTCGTCCGGATCCCTTTTTCCATAAAGTGTTGGTGCAACTTTTTGTTTAAGCCCTGTAATATTCACCGAATATGGCTCCGGCTGACTATTTTCTCTTTCAAAAATTCAAACGAACACTTCGAGGAGCCCGTTTTCAGTCGATAGACGATATAAAAGAGAATTCGCGGCGAGAACAAAAGTCGATTTCGGAAAATACGTTTATAAAATGTTTTGATAATTTGATAACTCGTTGGCATATGTGTATCATTGCGGTAGATGCCTACTATGAAGGAGATACCATAAATTTGGATAAATAATTCATATGTTGTGTTTTATTGACCAATTCCCAGTACTTTCTTGACAGAATACTACTGTATTCTATTTAGAACAATTTAGTCATTATATGTAGCAAATATCACTCTATCAGTAGTAGATTTCACTATCAGCTAAAATGGTTTTATTCAATAATAGTTTGAAACTCTCCTTACGAGTTGACGAACTATTTCTCATTAAATCACTGCAACTTATAATAAAGGCTATACTCTCTACGACTAAATACGACTAGCGGCAAAACACTGCTAATGAAATGGGTAGTGATTGAGCTGACCAAATCAATTTCATAACCCCTTGACCACACGAGACGTCAAGTCTTCTATTTCCATCATCGCCAGCTGTCATCCATCGGCGTTCGACTCATTTCATAACTTTTAAATTGAATCCCGAAAACAAAGGCCATACAAAGCGAACAATATTAACCGGGAATAAACGCGCTTAATATAGCGATGGGTTTAATCAAGCTAATGGACACCAGGAGACTTGCAGCTGCTAATTTTATCTGCCAATGGTGGTGTGATCAATTCTCCAACTTTATAGTATGCATAATAGTGTATGCTGTCTACTCAAGAAGTCAAGACAGTCAATTTTCCTCTCCTTTTATTAAATACGACATGTCACGTTATTAAAAAATATCAGAACGAAAGATAAAAGGTAGAAGTGGTCAAGGAGACCAAGAAAGAGCTATGTAGACCAACTAAAAGAAAAAAACAGATCATGTCGTATCAAACGCTACGAGTAAGGCTGAAGGCCGATAAGTTTGGTGTATACTCAACTGAAAAGAGCCACTAAGCTCTTACATAAAGAAGAAGAAGAATCTATGTCTACCTCTTATGGGATCTTTTGTGCTCCATCAGCTGTCAAACTTGAGTTCCACTCAGCCACAGGGAGAGGTGTAAAGGTGGTTACGACGTTTTTGAGGGACAAAAAAATCACAGATATACAAGGGGAAGTTGCCCTTTTATGTCTGTGGAGCCAACGATTCTATGAGAAGGAATAAAAGCGAGAAAGGAAGTATGTATAAAGCAAAAACATGCAACAACATAGCACATCGAAAGCCTTTGAATAATTCGATGAAACAGCACACTAATACCTCGCATTGCGTATCAGTATGATATTGGCTTATGGAAATCAGATCGGGCAGGAAGATTACGTCGCCGACGCTGGATGCATACGTAATTATTGATCAGGCGCAAATATGAGGAAACGCACACATTGCAGGCATTCCACTGCACGGAAACTTGTAATTAACGCGGCTAGCTTTAAAATTGGGAACAATTTCAGGAAACTCTATGTATTTTTCTCTTACATGCGGTCCGGGTAGAAAAACGTACAATATGACAATAGCTTTTGTCCGCCCAAACCGAACGAAGCAATCAAGCAAGGGAAATATCGCGATCCTTTTTAGCTGATACGTAATTCTACTGATGCACAATACAATAACTTATAAAGTACAATACACTTAGGTGAAGGTTATACAATTTGACATTTGTTGAACTAAGTAATAAAGTTAATAAAAATCTTTCTCTTTCGTGTGTGTTAGTGACCATCCCAGATTCCGAAGGCATCTGATATGGCTTGATGACTGTCACCTAGCGATTAAAACCAAACCAATGGCTTTGCCTTGCCTCAGGTGCAAAAGCGAGCAAACCTATCCAGTTGTTTGTTTTTCGTGTACGAGTATGTAAGTGGCCAACACTCTTGTCACATTTTTCAGGCTGCCTAAAGGTATCTGACATAGCTTGACGACTGCCATACATCACACAATGATGACAGCCAGGACCAACGGCTTATACGTGCCTTCCGAAGCACGGAGAAGCTCGAGAAATTTTTATGCCACTTGCGGTCACCCATCCAGGTCTAGTTCTCACCCAGCGATGCTTTACACATCAAACTTACGCTCAAATTATATGAAGGCGTTATTGGAGTTGGAACCAGAAGAAAAGCGGGATATTTCCTAAGTTAGGTGCCATAATAAGGTCGAATGACTGGAAATGTTCAATTAAATCCAGCTAGAACCAGAACGTCCATATCAGAACAATTTCACAACGTCCTTTCAAGCGAGATTCCTTCACGTAGTACTGCTTAGGGCATTAACAAACACGATACTAAAGATACGGGACCTTTTTGCGACTTCTTTGATGAATATCTCTTTTACAGCGACTTCGTTAATGCTGTTTGTTCCGCTTATCTGACTCATCCACTGCCATTGGCTTCGCGTTAAGTTAGTTACTGCATCTATGAATCTCATACCATCAAACTTAGCTCATATCTTTACAAATAAAACCAAGATTCCAGCAATTCTCCTAGCGAATACAGCTTAAGATCCACATTTTCAACTAAAATGCACCAAAATAAGTTTGACACATCACACGTGTCCGGTTCTGTTACATTGTTACAATCTTAACCATCTAAATCCTGAGATGTTGAATAACTAAGACAACGCAGCAAAGGTACACTGTCGCCCTGTCTGCAACTACAAATGTAGAAGATGCAAGCCGACTAAAGTAGCGCCATACTTAGCGTTTAACTCTTTTTTTTTTTTTCTTAATATTAACAGATATATAATTACTTTGACACCGTCAACTTATAATAATATAGGTAGGTACCAATAAATTGTCTTTACAACATTACGATTAATGGAAAACCTTCGAGGTAAGATTTACATGGGATCGATTGGGCAGCTCAGTTGTAGAAAACCATCTTCTAAAATTTATACAAAACCATCTTCTAAAATTTAAACTCTGTTTATAAAAAAACTTCTACACCCGGGGTTCCCGCCGTCGTTTCATCGTGTCTGCGGCCAATGATCTAGGGTTGCAAGCCGACAAGAGCGGCGCCTTACTTAGCGTTTAACCCTTTTTATAAAAAAATTCTACACCTGGGTTTGCCTGCCTGGTCTGCGACAGGCCTTGTTCACTAAGCCAAAATTACATACGCATACAAGCGACAATTAGCGCTCGCTACGCATGCGGGAACTCTAATTCCAGCGCTATACGGTACCTAATGAACGCTCAGCGGTTGCTAACTCGATCGTGGTGCGGTACTATCTCCACACTAGTGTTGCTACCAGCTTGAAAGCGGAGAATACACAGTATTCTGGCTTAGGTAGTACCAAGCTATGAGTGTAGAATTTGCAAAAGAATTTAAAAAAGCCCTTAAACCCGCCTGTTAAAATTTCTGTAATAAAGTAAAATAAGTAATTAAAATCTCCGGTCGTAGGATCCGTGGATTTTTATTTATTATCCGGCAAAATATTGCGGCTTATAATTTTTATTGAGACTACGAAATTCTAGTGATTCTCATTGATTGATGTATTGCCAATGGAAGCTCTAAAAGAAAAAACTCTTGGGTGTACCGATTAATTTACAGATGATACAGGCAAATGAAAAGTTATTTGACAAATCAGCTATTGCTAATTTTTGTACATTGACTTATATTTATCGTCTACTTATTTAAATATACTCGTAGATAGTACTTATAGATCAGAGATATGCTCTACACGAAACTGTAATATCAATCCCTTATAAAACATAAATTGTGGCTTTTTATGTACAATAAAGAATTTATCTATCTATCTTTCTAAAACTGCTGACTATGGTTTCTGACTTGTCTAAGGAACGACACGTTGTAACGTCACACTGTCACACAAGTTCTAACTCATGGACGAATATTAGTTGGAGCCGATTGCTAACAGACATCCGAGATATGCTGTCTCAACACGAAACTGTAACATCAGTCCCTTATAGAACTGCTGACTATGGTGTCTGACTTGTTTAAGGTTTGACACGTTGTAACGTCACACTGTCACAAAAGTTCTAACTCATGGGCGAGTAATCTAATTGCAGCCGATCGCCAACAGACATCCGAGATATGCTGTCTCTACACGAAACTGTAACATCAGTCCCTTATAAAACTGCTGACTATGGTGTCTGACTTGTTTAAGGTTCGACACGTTGTAACGTCACATACTGTCACACAAGTTTTAACTCATGGGCGAGTAATCTAGTTGGTGCCGATCGCCAACAGACATCCGAGATATGCTGTCTCTACACGAAACTGTAACATCAGTCCCTTATAAAACTGCTTACTATGGTGTCTGACTTGTTTAAGGTTTGACACGTTGTAACGTCACACTGTCACACAAGTTTTAACTCATGGGCGAGTAATCTAGTTGGAGCCGACCGCCAACAGACATCCGAGATATGTTGTCTCTACACGAAACTGTAATATCAGTCCCTTATAAAACTGCTGACCATGGTGTCTGACTTGTCTAAGGATCGACACGTTGTAACGTCACACTGTCACACAAGTTCTAACTCACGGGCAAATATTTTAATTGGAGCCGATTGCCGACAGACATCCGAGATACGGTGGCTCTACACAAAACTGTAACATCAATCACTTATTAAACTGCTGACCATGGTGTTTGACTTGTCTAAGGTTCGACACGTTGTAACGTCACACTGTCACACAAGTTCTAACTCACGGGAGAATATTCTAATTGGAGCCGATTGCCGACAGACATCCGAGATATGGTGGCTCAACACGAAACTGTAACATCAGTCCCTTATAAAACTGCTGACCATGGTTTCTGACTTGTCTAAGGATCGACATGTTGTAACGTCACACTGTCATACAAGTTCTAACTCACGGGCGATAATTCTAATTGGAGCAGATTGCCGACAGACATCCGAGATATGGTGGCTCTACACGAAACTGTAACATCAGTCCCTTATAAAACTGCTGACCATGGTTTCTGACTCGTCTAAGGATCGACATGTTGTAACGTCACACTGTCATACAAGTTCTAACTCAAGGGCGAATATTTTAATTGGAGCCGATTGCCGACAGACATCCGAGATACGGTGGCTCTACACGAAACTGTAACATCAATCACTTATTAAACTGCTGACCATGGTGTCTGACTTGTCTAAGTTTCGACACGTTGTAACGTCACACTGTCACACACGTTCTATCTCACGGGCGAATATTCTAATTGGAGCCGATCGCCGGCAAACATCCATTTAAAAGTTAGCAGTTTCATAATGCTGAGTTTTGATGGTTTATTTTGGAAGTTACCCTTGCGGTTATAGGTAATGCTCATGTGAGTAACTAACAGTTAGTGGTTGCTTAACTCAATCGTGGTTCTACGATGTCGCTAACTTGTACCTATAATTTATGTATGTTGATAATGATAAGTGGTTAGAGTTAAGCATCTGATACTGTTATTACTCTGAGAATATAACATAACGTTTCCATCCATATCGTGGTAGATAGGGCCAAGGAGTGTAAAACTCAAAGGCCAGTTTAGCGTTATATTGTGAAGTGAAGGTGGAAAAAAAGAATTCTTTTTTTATCGTAACATCGATCGGTTGATTGCTAGCTGCATCGCCTACTGATAACTATTTAGTGCTAGCGGGACACCCCTAAATTCAGTAAAAAGCTGCAAATGGTGTTGAAATCTCGAAAATCGGAACAATTGATCTTTAGGCCATACGAATCAGTTTGACCCGAAGCACGAAAAAAAAAACATAAAAAGAGACGAGTTATGACGTCATTTCTTTTTTGTACAGGATTTCTTTTTTGTTCTGAAACCTATCTTGTGTGGTATCTAATGAAAGGGCTTACTAAGCCGATTCTAAATATATATCACATCATTATATTTCAGTCAGTTTAAAATTAAAATCATTTTCAAACCATACCAGGTGTGGGCTGGGCTCCCCCAGATATGACATGGTTGAATAATTATTTGTAAAATATACCTAAAATGATAAGTAATAGCCTTATATCCAACCCCAAGGATGCAATTTTGAAAATATTTACATTTAATATATTTTTTTAACTTGCAATATTACAAAATGTGATGAAATTACAATTAGTTGAAACATGATTAAGATGGCGTTCGGGATCTACAGTTTAAACGTGCCTTCCGAAACACAGAATCATCTTTCTTTTCAGATAACCAGGTGTGATTCAAACAACATTTTACAAAGTATGGCACCCAGTGGGATTCGAACTCACGACCTCCGGATCTCCTTAACCACTGGACTACGGAGACAGTCAAAATTTACAATATGTGGTTATGATACTCATGTGATGTGTATCTTGTGTAGTAACGTTTAGCAACAACGCTTAGTGGTTGTTAACTCAATCGCTGCGATGATCTTATGGCTCTGTTACGAACTTCCACCATTTACATACCTGTAAGTACTATCTGGTTAATAGATCAAAGTGTTCGGCTGTAAACAGACTGAACCGGGCCGCAAGAACCAAGTCACTTTTAGCATGATGTTAAAAGTGGCAAATATTGTAAATAAACGGTGATCACACTTCGTGATAAGTATTAAACGTCTCATAAATATCCGAAAAACCATGATACAAAAATGAATACATGGAAAATACGTGGAACTACTAACAGTAGTAAGTGGGCGCCAGCCGGCAAGTGTGCATGAACTGGTGGCGGAATAGCACAAAGTAATTCAAATCACATAGTGTGTAACTTTAACTTCCGCGAAGTAACACCTGAATGTATTAACTATAATAGAAAAACCATGGCGCAAGGATGAAAAATATTTTTTTAAAATAAAATATGTCAACGTACTTTTGAATTAGGTATTTGATTGTTATTTTAGGTATTATGCATCTGAACCACAGACAACCAATCCCATCCCCCTTCCTACACATACAATCACTCAAAAAATAATAATTAAATTAATGTAGGTAAATTTAATTAAGTTTATGTACTGAAAATGAGGTAATTGATCGTAATTTGTTTTTTGGTTTTCTTTTTATCTCTTACTAGCTGACCCGGCAAACGTTTTTTTGCCATATAAATAATTTCCTAGTAATTTTTGTCTAAAAAATAAAATAAAAAATTTAGGGGTGGACTACCCCTAACATTTAGGGGGATGAAAAATAGATGTTGGCCGATTCTCATAGATACCGGATAAGCACAAAAAATTTCATCAAAATCGGTCAAGCCGTTTCGGAGGAGTATGGCAACGAAAACTGTGACACGAGAATTTTATATATTAGATATATAAGTAAGTACTCACCATATTTAGCGTTATGGAGGAGCGGAGTCTACTGGTACAGGTATTGTTATACCTAAAAGTAGGCTCCAACTACTATCTATTGTAAGTCTGTGCTACGTACCAAATATATTTTTTTTTGTTGTACCGAAATATTATTTTTTTATTCTTTATTATAACTAGTCATTATTTCCACCTTCTTTTACTTACTAAAACTTAACATTAACATCAATTTGAGAGTATCGATCTTTCCCAAACACCATGTAACCTACAACAAAGGATTTTCTCTAGTAATTATAATGCGTTCCTTTGCACAGTTCGCCAGCGTAAAACGGAATGCATAAACAACAAATTGGTTAAATTTTATTGCGTGGACGACCGATCACTGGAATTAATCTTTGTATTTGATCACTTTATTTACACGATATCGTGTGCGAACTCGTACAATGTAAGTGCCAATTAACTAACTAGAGTTTGGGACTTATTGGGAAGTCTCGACAGTTTCAAAGCCCCGGGACCAGAGCAGAGGCAACTAAATTTACAATAATGTACATGCCGATTAAATTAACTAACTAGAGTTTGGGAATTATTGGAATGTTTCGACAGTTTCAAAGTTCTACGAGACGATTAAACATACAATAAGTCCCGGGACTTCTAGACACGGGATTTCCCGAAACCCAACCTCTATTAGGGTTTGGGAAGTTTCCACATTTTTAGTCTCGGGACCCGAGACTACTAAATTTACAATAAGACCCGGGACTTCTAGACACGGGATGTCCGGGAACCTAAACCCTATAACTAACGCAGTAAGTATTTGAACCAAACAGAGTTTTATCGGAAAATAAAGTCAGGAAATATTACTATTAGTCCGGTCAATCTAGACATTCAAAGTTACATAAAGTCCCAACAAGCTGAAAGCTAGTATAATTGTTAAAAACATAATTATAAATAAAATTTGAAAGTTCCCCATCATTCCCGTACCTGCAAAAAAACTTAATCAATTTCAAAGGTCAAAAAAATTAGTTTTTCGTGATTTTCAGCAAAACGATAAATTTAATCATAAAATTACTAAGACAAAAATTGTAGATCATAAAATTATCTATAAAATATGTTCCAATACTTTTTTCTTAAGAGCCCCCGTTTCTGAGATATAACGATTCAAAAAGTTGTAAAAGTTGTAATCATCATAATATGCACACGTTTCCACGCCACTTATGAGTATGAGGTAGTGTACTTAGCGCGTTTTTTTTAACGTGGTTTCCCCAGTTGACAGGAAGGTAGGTTGTGACTAGGAGACATCCGCTAAGAAAGTATATTTGGAAATTCCATTCCTAAGAGGGTTAAATAGGAGTTGTCGTGTTCTATGAAACTTTGTAATGACGGGAACGGGAACCGGAGCCAGAGCCGGAACGGGAACGGGAACTGAAACTGAAACCGAAACCGGAACGGGAGCCGGAAAAAGTCACGAGTTGAAGCTAGCATAGTTTTTTAAAACAAAAAGCTGATTCACTGACAAGTGATCTAGTACTAGGAAGAGGTACTATGAACGTATTGGCCTCTTCTTCTTTGCGTTGTCTTTTATTAGCTGCAGCAATAGAAAACTTTCGAGTATAACTTTTACGGAAATTTTCATGTATTATCACAGATTTCTGATTTTTCAGATATTCTGAAAATTCATCTGCTCTCTCGATACTTGCATTAATTAATGTCTTCATACCACGTTCAACAGTAACAACCTTCCGTTAAATTTTTAGCACAAATAAAACAATATTCTGACATTTTTGTTATAAAATTCAAAACAGCACAATATGAGTTAGAATAAACACGTGTTTTCACTACGGTGTGGCTCTCAAGACTAACGGTATTTCATTTATTAGACACACTGACTTAAGTCCTGATTATGATAGCAGAAAAGATGGATGCAGCCATCTTCAGGAGGTTCATTTATTTATTATTTTTTGTCAAAACTAAAATATGAATGTATGGACTGCCGTTGTCTCAAAATAATGATTTTTTTAAAGCAGGTACCTAGCCACGCGCGCAATTAAACGGGAGGCAGATGTTTTTTTTAAGGTAACACTGGCGTATAAAATAATACTTATTATGTGTATTTTATATTTTAAGTGTAAGTTACAATCACGGATAGAAAAATATTTTTACATATAAATTACAGCTACAGAGATGTAACGTACGTGGCATACTCATGCATATTATGACGATTACAACTTTTTGAATTGTTATTATATCTCAGAAACGGTGGCTCTTAGGAAAAAAGTATTGATACATATTTTATATCTAGATAATTTTATGATCTACAATTTTTGTCTGGGTAATTTTATGATAAAACTTACAGTTTTGCTGAAAATCGCGAAAACCTAACTTTTTGAACTTTGACATTGAGTAAAATTTTTTGCAGGTACGGGAATTATGGGGAACTTTCAAATTTTATTTATAATTATGTTTTCAATAATTATACTAACTTTCAGCTTGTTGGGAATTTATGTAACTTCACTAATGTGTTTTGGTTTAAATTGACCGGACTATATCCTGTTTGTATTCATAAATTCTAAGCAATTTTTCAAATACATATATTTATATAAGCTATACCGATTTTTTGACCATCTACAACGGGGGATTCCAATCAACCCTCTCATTCATAAGAAATATCAATCGTTTGCTATTTTATACGTTATTAATTTTATATTTTTTTAAAGGTTTCTCTTTTGGTATTATTTTGTTGTGACCTCTACATAAAAGCTTTTTAAAGTGCAAAGCGAAAAGCCGAAACAGTAAATACAATTAATTCGTGTTTTTGCGGACTATCTCGTATGCATGTAGTACCTACGTGTTGTGTATCTTTCCAAGCAATTTTCTGTTCAGCATTTTCGGTAAAAAGCCAGTGTTATGTCACACTGTGTTAAGCTATGTATAACTTGAGGCCGATTGTCCGCAATAATTGGATCGTAGTTGATATCCAATATCCAACATGGAACAATTCAGTTCTAGAACAAATCATTACAATAAATGGCGAGACACAAGCAATCAGACAGAAGGTAAATGTGTAAATATTTAGGATTAAATTTTTTTTTTTGATAGCAATCCCAGCCAAGTAGTCAGGCAGGTTCTAGGAAGCTGCTGTCGAATTTCGATTTTTACAAGCAGTAGATAGATAAGGTTTTTCTTATGTATTGGACGAGCGAGAGAAGATCTTCGAGGCTACTCGGACTACCCTGCGTTTGTATGATGTAAGTAGGTATAACGACTCGAGTATCTTCGATCAGAACTTTATGATATTTTGTAGACTACTAAGTTTATGTCATGATGTGCCTTCGTCAAGGGGCAACTAAAATGATGAAATTTTATTGTAAAGTTCGTGAGTTCATAATTTGGAGCGAACTACTAGTATAACGCCACCAGACTCTTAGGAACCTTGCCAGAGATGCGACCTACGCTCAATTTTTATTTCATATCCTTTTTATATAGTTTAACTTTCTGGTTGTGTTAGCTTTTATTTTAATTAAGTACTTATTTTTTAGTTCATCTTATCAGCCACAGGAAGTCCACTGCTGGACATAGGCCTCCCCCAAGGATTTCCAAAACGACCGATCGGAAAGGCCGCTTCCGATCGGTCTAGCAGGTGGGTGTTCTGCGCTGCGCTTGCCGGTACGTGGCCGCCATTCGAGAACCTTTCTGCCCCATCAGCCTTCGGTTCTTCGCGCTATGTGCCCCGCCCACTGCCACTTCAATGAGCTAATCCGCTTGGCTATGTCGGTGACCTTCGTTCTCCTACGAATTTCCTCATTTCTGATTCGATCGCGTAGACAAACACCGAGCATAGTCCTCTCCATAGCCCGTTGAGCGACCTTGAGCCTTCTTATGAGACCCATAGTAAGGGACCACGTTTCAGAGCCATAAGTCATCACTGGTAACACACATTGATTAAACACTTTCGTCTTGAGGCACTGAGGTATTTTAGACGATAAAACACTGCGTAATTTCCTGAACGCTGCCCAGCCGAGTCGGATTCGCCGAAAGACTTCTTCCTCGAAGCTGGAACTTCCTGCCTGGATCAATTGACCCAGGTAGACATACTGGTCTACAACTTCGAGGGTGGAGCTCCCAATTTTTTAGTTCAGTTTTAATTAATGTATTTTTTAATATTCTACGTATTATTTGTTACCAAAAGTTTTGTTGCACACACACACACAAAAATACAATTTAAGAAAAAAAGCACAGTACATAATATGACTAGTATTCAGTATTACGTTATTATTATATAAATAAAACTATTTGTATAAAATTTGCAGCCTCACCGTCGGAAATGGTGTAAGTACGAGTAGGCGATCTAAAAAGTATAAATTTATAAAATTACAGAATTAGTTACGCGATGTCGCTTTATTAAACACTCAAGCGACTTCCGCTCGGGCGCTAAATCACCTCAGTTTCAGTTTGCGAAATGAGCGCGGATTGCGTGGCCATGTCACAGGCACTACAGGAATCCACGTGAGCTTCCCGTTTCCCATTTGTTGCTGCCGCACTACGCTTGATAGCGCTATTACCTCTTGATTCCGGCAATGAAGCGAAAACATTTAACTGCAACTAAGGCGCTTTGAACACTATAAATTACGTAGTAGGTCAGTAAACTTCACGTACGAGTAGGTAAAGTAATACATATACAGAAAATGTGCCATAAAAATAACTTTACTGCTTACTTTGTACAACATAATTTTTAATCCAAAAAATTGGAACAGTACAACATGGTATATACATCACCAAAATCCCTTGAAAATTTGCCATGTAAATTACTTTTCTTCGTACTTTGTACAACATAATTTTTAATCCAACAAAATTGGAACAGTACAACAGTACATACATCACAAAAATCCCTTACGATATACCAATTGAAAATACAACGCTTTTCAGGATGTCAATGGTGACAAATTCTTCTAAGCAATGGGCTACTACATTAACGTCGGGCAAAGGCCGGTTGTCAAACCTTCCACACGAATGTGTTCCCAAGGAGGGTTAACATCGGACATGCTCGGTTGTTTATATGTATAAACTAAACTCCAAATCTTTGTTGACAGGGGAACCTCTTATGGGGTAAAGCGGCTAACATACATGCTATCTCTGTGCTACAAAAGAGAGCAATTCGGTCGATCTACGGACTAAAATCACGCGATTCCTTAAGAGAGTTATTTAAATCTACGAGGGGGGGTCAAAAAGTTCGCGGAATGGAGGGGATAGCGGGGGGTGGGGGACCTGCCGCAGGTAGTAACTAATGAGCAACTCTTTGTGAGTATATATGCCAAGTTTGAACCTGATTGTGTCAATAACCTTTGACCTGTCGTCGATCAAACAAGTGAATCCGGAAGAAAAACTTGAACATGGAAAAAATCGAGTTTCGTGCCGTCATAAAGTTCCTCACTAAGCAAGGAAAACCACCTCAGAAAATTTTGGAAGAAATGTTATCAGTATACGGGGACTCTTGCCCTGGGAAAACCATGGTGTACAAGTGGAATAGCCTTTTCAAGCAAGGCAGAGAGTCTCTTGAAGACGACCCTCGCTCAGGACGGCCGATTGAGGCCACCACCTCAAACATCGTTGAAAAAGTGGAGAATCTTATACTGGAGGATACTCGTTTGAAGAAGAAACAACTTGCAGAAATGGTTGGAGTATCACCTACAACCATTTTAAATATTCTACACGACAATCTTGGGATGTCAAAAGTCAGCGCAAGATGGGTGCCAAGAATGCTCACACCACCACAGAAACAGCTGCGCGTCGAGTATTCAAAGGAGTTTTTAGACCTCTGTAGCGCCGACAAGGAAGGAATTTTTGCAAGACTTGTTACTGCAGATGAAACTTGGGTTCATCATTATGAGCCTGAGTCGAAGCAAGAGTCTATGCAGTGGCATAAAAAGGGTCAGCCCCCCCCTAAGAAATACAGGGTGTCACAATCGGCTGGAAAAATCATGGCAACTGTTTTTTGGGATACAGAGGGTATTTTATTAATAGATTATAAAGATAAGGGTGTTTCTATAACGGGAGAATACTACGCTAATCTACTAAGACAATTAAAAGAAGCAATCAAGGAGAAAAGGCGGGGAAAGTTGACAAAGGGTGTGCTGCTTTTGCATGACAACGCACCGGTACACAAGAGCCGCGTTGCGATGGCTGCCCTTCATCACTGTGGCTTCGAAATGTTAAACCATCCTCCCTATAGTCCAGACTTAGCCCCCTGTGATTATTTTTTATTTCCCAAATTAAAAAAAGAGCTTCGGGGGAAGAAATTTTCCGATGATGAAGAAGTCAAGTCGGCGATTTCGGCCTATTTTGAGGACAAAGACAAATCATTTTTTTTCGACGGTATTAATAAGTTAATAGAGAGATCTGAAAAATGTATTCGACTTAAGGGGGAATATATTGAAAAAGAAAAATAGTACAGTATTTTATTTCACCCCCCTTCCCCTCCGTTCCGCGAACTTTTTGACCCCCCCTCGTATAAATATTCTTACTGTGACATCTCAATTTATTTACGACAATCTTCTATTTGTTAAATCTAGGTTAAATAATTTCAAGAAAAATAGTGATGTTCACAGTTATAATACTCGCAACAAAAATCAGCTTCATACGCCTAAATTTCGACTTGCTAAAACTAGAAAGTCACTCTTAGGTCTAGGTATAACATTATTTAATAAACTTCCCGAAGCGATCGTTAACCTACCAATGGCAAAATTTAAAACACATGTTAAAAAAGTTTTATTGAACAATGCGTACTATACTATCAATGATTATTTAAGAGATAAAAACGCGTGGATACTTCCTAAACATTTTCCATTACACTCCACACATGAAACATAAATAGCTGCATTTTCTGTTACCATAATAAGCCTACTGTAAAAACATGTAAATGCTCTGCGATCACTAAGTGATCAACATATAATTAATATTTTCTCTTGACAAGGTCTGCGAGTTCGGGTTTTTCATGCTCACTAAAATGTCCAATCCGGTGGTGGCGTCGCTGGTCGGGTCGTTGGATTCCCTCTAATATGGTTGAGTTTAACGATGGCTGATCCGTGCGTCAACTCGTGAACGGGTGCTGCCGGGAGGGACTGGTCAGCTCGGCTTCGCTTTTTTGACTACTTAATATTTTGTATTACGCAATTTATGTTTGTTTACTGGTTCGCAAGCATTACATGTTATAATGTGTCAACATTGTATTATATTATAAGTATTTATTAATTAAAAGACAATTATAATAATATGACAAAGCCCTTCTGGCGAGTAGGCGACCAATACTGTGAAAATGAGTTTCTTTCGGCGTTTCTTCTCAGCAGTGGTCGTTACGAAGCGCTGGTATCGGTAGCTTTTCTTTAAAAATAAATTAAATTTTAATATACTTTACACGTAACATAAATTATACCATTTGACGTGTAAAAGTGCCTGTAAAGGTCTAATTACTGAATAAACATTTGAATCTTTGAATCTTTGAATCTTTGAACAAAGGGGAACAAGAGTACTCAACATATTATTAAAAAGTAAGGTCTGATGTCTCCCCGACATAAGAAAGATACGACGACAAAAAAATTCCTGATGGCTCCCCTTGGGGAGACATCAGGAATTTAGAAAAATTGATTTAATTTAGGAAAATAGGGGAGACACGAGAATTGATTATTTAGAATAATTATTGTGAAAATAACGTTTAAGGAAAACATTTATTTACTTCCGAACGCCGGGAAAATACGACTAATCTGTCAATCCAATGACTACAACCGCCACTCGTTCGAAGTGGACACATCGCTGAGATGACAAACGGATAGTTTTCCGTGTCTCCGAGTGTATTAGTGATAAATTCTCGCAAGACCCCGATAGAGCACGTACATCCCTAACCACGTAGTCATACGTTATATAGAGATCAGATGTGGAGCTTCTTGCAATGTAATACTGCAAAACGCGCGAGCTTGCTTTATTGTAACAACCGTCGACCTCCGAATTTGAAGAGCGCAATACGTCAAAAATACCATCCAAGGTGAGGCACTTTATAAAGAAACGAATTTCGGGTGTACATATGATGGAACCATCGTCCATCAAATCAACCATCTCAGCCCAGAATACTTAATAGGTAGAAGCTTAAGTAAGAAGTGTTACATCATAAACATAGTATCAGCTCCAACAAATGCATTTAAATCGGCTATATTATATCGCACATGAAATAGCTTTTTACGGCCGACATGGTTTTTCCGACTATCTTAACCACGTTTTTCCTATACAAATCGTACCCTTTTAATTCTTCAAATCTTACAAGAGGTTTATTTTTGTACGCTCAGTATTCCATGCTGTAATGTGGTATCTGGTATGTAAACTGCGCGTGCAAACACAGTAATTACGGGGCCGTATTTAATTTAATTAGATTTAAAAATAAATACGGCGGAGGCTCAGGTTCAATCTGTGTTGTGCGAAAGGCCAACGACATTATAATCTATTTGATTTTAAAGAGCTTTGAGGACAGTGTTTGGGTCGAGAGAAACCCTAATTTATTTTAAGCCAGGTACCTATACCCTATTTTCGGCTAAATGTTCGACCCTAGCCGAAAATAGGGAGACATGGAAAATATACCACCGACAAGAACCTAGTTCTTTTTTTTAATGACGATAACCTATATCCTGGCCATGGCCACATCCGTTTTTAGGTCTTTTGGTCATGTTGTTCAAATCGTAGAACAAAGTAACAAACCACTACGCTTACACATTTTATCAGTAGATTTTAATATTATTACATTTAAAATAGTTACAATAGCAACATATTGCTGATAAACTAACAAAAACACTCTTGGTTTGTGGAAACCACCTCGTCTTACAATAAACCTGTCAACAAAGCAAACTGAAGACTGTTCCTCTCTCCATTTCCCATCGCAATTCTAAATCTATACAAAATCTTAATCATGATACAAACACTCTTTCTTTTTAAGAGTTAATTTAAACATAATTAATTACAAATACGAACAGTTATTTCGTACGTTGAGGCAAGGGAGCACGTTCCATGCACCTATTACCGATATGAACTCGAATTATGTAACAATTAACAATGCACGGCCAAGGTCCATTACACCCTTTTGTGTTCCTTTACTGATTCATAGTATAGTCATACGTAATCGATCGGCCTTGAAAATACACTGCTAACTCAAGGAAATAACGCATTTTATCTACAAGGAAAACCACGAGGAACAATTTATTCAAATTACGAAGGAGATTATTGATTTTATTGTTTGGTTTGGAATTTCATCTATAGACAGAAACAAACGTGTTGAACATACATGTTTATTTGCTAAAAAAAAAAATGGAGCCGTCACGGGACGCCTGGTAGATGTGAAACATCGACGTTATTTCGTAAAAGTAGTATGCAGAAAAGAACAGATTGTGGTAGGAACTAAAAATGTCAATGAGTACTGTAATAAACAGAGTATACATTATAGGTATCCGAGCTCAGTGGAGCGAAAGAGATGGCTTAACGCCGGATCGAGTGAGAGAGAAACGCACAGTCGATTGCGCGTGGCGACGCGTCGCCACGCCAGAAATCGGTCTCACGTGCGCCTATAGATGTTTCACATCAAAAAACCCTGACCGGAAATGTCAAGAACGCCATCTAGTGATAAATAGCGGAACTACTGATACGATTGGATATCCGTAGCGCAATGTATATTTTTTAGGGAAAGCCCTGACTTTCAAGCGTTAATAGGCATGACGAATGAAAAATATTTTCAGCCCATGCATCGGTTAGATCATTAAAAATATTGTACACGTATTTTTTCTTTTCTCTGAGAAATAACAAATAATAAAGATCAGCGCATTGAAATTTCGCATGACGTCACGGCTACGTACGATTTTTACATAGAGGTGACGTCGCAAGCCCCCACTTTAGAACTTTAATGCTTCGTATCTTTGTGAATTTTTACTTTTTGGGCAAACTAAAAAATATGATTAAATTTAATTATTTTTTGATGATCTAAAAGACAGACTACTTACAATTATACTTTTCTAACCCTGTTTGCACCCCTATTCACGATAACTTTTATGGGCTACACCGATTTTCATCAAACATAGCTAAGAACCACCGCAAGGAAACTTGCTTTCACGTAATAAAGACCGCATCGAATACAGTCCGTTCGAGTGCTACGATGCCACAGACAGACAGAACGAACGTTTTTTTTTTCGGTGGTTAAAAAATCACTCCTTATGCATTTATCGCTGGTGCAGCTGATCTGGGTGACCTAGAGGCTCTGGAAGAATTTTCGATTTATCTACAAACGTATAGAACAACATTATTAGTAACACATGCGCTTACATACACACAGTTACACACCATCCGCCTGTCTTGCCTTAACTGGCCGGCCAGAGTGAAGTCGCAAGAGCAGAACATACACTCGAGGGTGGAAGTGTATTGCACGTAATGGCGTAATAAAGAGGAAACCCGCTCTCGGGGGTAAGCCCCGTGATGGTGAAACCGGAGCCGCACCTCTCGACACCCTCAGCTGCTCTCATTGTGTTGCGCCCTGGCCGCATCTTCGTGGCTAGTTAGGCTGCCCACAGGCAGGATAGCCAACGAGCAGCGAGTCGCCATCTACCAGGCTAAAATTGTTGTGAGAGATTTTTAGGTAGATGTCCGTATCTCACTCCATAACCCAGTTATCCGGTCCACTAACATCTCATCCACATAGCCCAAACCAAGTAAATCCCTCCCTGGCAATAGTTCGGCAGCTATGGAGCACTGTCCATTATTGCATCTCAATGGTACATTAAGGGAAAGACCTCCGTAGATGCAGCCATCTCACTTTTTAGATAAAAAGGTACTACAAGGCCTCTTTATGTTGGCTTTGGCCCCATGAACGCCTCAAAGGACCGAATCCCCATGGACCTGTGGCTGAAAAGCGTACCAACATAATAATAATAAGACGTATAACAAGCACCGGCATGATCAGGTAGCGTCAATAGTCCACCAACACCTTGCTCACAAATATCCAATTTATACCGAAAATGACTCCATAGTACAAATACACCACCAACTCCATACTAGATAACAATAACTTCAAAATCTACTGGGACAGACACATCATCACCAATAAAACTATCCATACAATAGACCAAACATCACCGTACAAATCAAAGTCACACAATGTACAGACCACAATATCTGAAAAATTAAGTAAATACCAAAACTTAGCTATAGAAATAAAAATACAATGGAAGGTTCAAGCGGTTCATATAATTATCATAGTATTATCAACCACGATACCAAAGTCACTAACTAAAAGTTTAGATACGCTAAATATTCCAGCACACATACTGCCTTTAATTCAGAAGGCCTTGATCCTCAATACCTGCCGCATCATACGAAAATTCCTCAGCTCCTCCACACTTCAAAGTACAGCATACAATAACCCCTTCTACGTTTGGCTTCGGCCCGCGTATAAGGCTTATAGCCTCTTCAAAACTTATAAAAAGAATTATAATAATAACTATTTATTGCACCAAGAATACATTTTAGTAACATATAAAACAACAAATAACATCTTTTGTCATGCGTTTCAACAAATTGATCTGGTTATATCTTAACATAACATACATGAAAAAAATGCATTTTTTTTTTCTGCGCCCAATGTATATTTTGCAATATTCATCAGACTTGACAGAAAATGTATTCTAATTTGTAAAAGAGCCGTGTATAGGCAATGGCTCAAAGCTGGGACTTTAATGGAAATCCAGTTAGGCGGATAATTATTGTTACGAGAGCCACTTGACCTTTGAACCTTCGTGGACCCTCGATTTTCCAGCGGAATCGTCATAAAATCTAATTTACAAAGTTAGCTAAAAATAACTTAGGTAACCTAAGTTGGGAAATGTTGAGGATCGAATCGATTGTTAATGCAATCAGCTATGTAATAAAGCACTATATGTAAGATGTTTTGTACAATTACGAGTATGTATATAAATAAGCCAGTCTTTATAATAACATATTCACAAATTTTTGAAATACATATTTTGAAACAATCGAGAATACTACGACTAGTTCAATTAATTGAAACATATTTTGTAGTATTATTTTAGTAATATTTCTGGTTAACTTTATAGGTCATAATACTAAACGTAACTTGAAACAGCTATCGCATCACAAACCGCAAATAACAACTATGACAAGGCTTACCCACCTATTAATGCAGTTTCACAAAACCGTGGTTCTGTACAAGATCCATTATTAATAACATTAATAACGCAAAGCTATGTAAATCAAGCAAAATAAATTTCCCCAAAGGTACGAGTCAAACAAAACAAATCGAGACATTGGATCCGAGCGAAAACGAGATCCCAAATCCGAGTATCTCTATAAATCCCTGGTGGGGTTCCATTGCAAATTATGCAGAACAGAGATGAGACTACAAGTCAACGCGAATATGCAAGGGGCAATTGATTTGTAATGGAGTAAGGGCATTACTCATTTCGAATGTAACTCAACGTCTCCAACATTTATTTCATTTAGTAACTACTCACAATTATTTTGGCATGAAATATTATTAAACACTTTAATTTATTAGATTTGTATATTTTTCCTTTTATTTATGAACTTAACGCTCTTGTCGATGGAGTATGTGCCACACACACTGCACGGAAGCACATCGTCGCACGATTGGGCGCGATTGACTACATGTTTCTGTGCTCTGTGTGCCACACTTTTCAATCTACTGCCTTGTGCTTTAGCGCTCGATACGATATTTTGTTATTAGTGTTTAGACATTACCTTTGGATACGTAGTGTAGCGTAATTTTCTAAATCAATAGTACAGCATTATTTACATGGATTATCCATCTTGAGTCTCTGTATTTTGTGCTTCCGCGCAAAACCCGATAATGAATTTGACAAAGTTGAATAACTTTCTATATTTTATGGCTTGAGGAGCTAGCTCGCTGGAACCATTTCTCA
Organism: Acrobasis suavella; assembly: GCA_943193695.1. NCBI lineage: Eukaryota > Metazoa > Arthropoda > Insecta > Lepidoptera > Pyralidae > Acrobasis > Acrobasis suavella. Next base: position 7,565,869 of record OW971952.1, on the reverse strand, counting down.
CTAACGCGGTACAAACTCTGCAACTCAAGACTGAATTATTGGATTCTGTTGTCTACTATGCAAATGATCAAGATCATTCAAATACCTACTTGGAACGAGAAAGAAGTCATTATATCCGTCACTACTGCTACGTGGAATAGTTTTTGTTTCACTAGGGGATAAAAAGCTATCGATCATTTAGACCGGTAAAGGATACGAGGTGTCGGGACATACGATATTATAACGAAAACAGATTTAAGAAAGAGAAATGGAGAAGCTTTTATCTTTGCCAGACTGCACGTCACGCACAATATAAATAAACAGTAGCAAACTCCCTTTGTTATGCTTATCCTTTCTTTACTCTAAAAAAATACTTATTTATCATCATTTAAGTAATAATTTAAATATGTCAAAAGCATTAAATTAAATGTACATTTTAAATTAATAAATGAATAAAGATAATCTATTTATATATGTATTTTATTTATATTTACTGTGTTATAGTTTGATATTTATTTACAAGTATTAATTTAAATGGTTTTAGTGTAGTAAGTTGTTAAGTGTAATTGAATTCTGTTTTCTATTGTGTGTCTTCTGTATATTGTACTCTCTACCCTGTGTTGTAAATAATTGTCCTCATACTTTCAAGGTTGACTGGAAGAGATCCCTATTTGGAATAAGACCGCCTTTATACTGTTCTCTAGTTCTAACATGTATTATTTGTCCTGTGTTTATGTACAATAAAGAATTTAGAAACAAACAAATCTATCAAGAAACCCAGACGTAGCTTAGTAAGAAAATGCCAGACAGACCTTCCATTAATAAACCCAACGTGCACTTTTTGCTAGATCCATGGTTTGTAGTCAAAAAGCTTTCAAAGTATTTGCGTGTTGCAAATGTATTTACTCGTATATGTTTGTATTTATCCGATGCTAAAATCTCTATTTTAGTAAACGCTACCCTTGAATTTATTAGGCTATATTTAAGTACAAAACCGCCAACGGAAGCCGCGCGAGCAATCTGTCAGTTTACACTCATACAGGCATGATATAGCTGTTCAACATTACTGTGAACATAAAACCAGAAATACATAATACAATTTCTCGGCAATGAACGTTTTAATGTCCGACATAAAACAAATGTTTATTTGATTACAACAATTAGGCAGCTCGTAATATCCCCAAACAACTTGTGTGATATCTCCTGCTGCACCACTAAATAAAGTTGATAATAGAAGGATATAATTAAATATAAACATCAGACTTGTACATACGTATATATGGATTGTTGCTCCTCTTGCATTTTCCAGGTTGCTTCCCTAGCTGTACTATTTTCGGAGTCCAGTATCCATAATTTATATGCTATATATTGATTACAAAGTACTGTTTTTGTATAGGAGTTTTGTGATACTACAAGCAAAGCACTTTTGGTAGTGTCCTGAATGGAGAATGGCAAAAAAATCATATTCCTACTAGATTTTAGTTTCTATATACAGTTTATCTATTCGTAGATTTGGATTCAAAAATACTATAACTTTTTGAAGCGAGAAAAAAAATTCGCCAACAATTAAATTTAAAAATAATATCCTATTTTTTTTTATTGTGTGTGTTCATCTGTTGCTCATTTTAATTTGTTAATACACATCGCAGCCCTATAATATTATTAAATGGGGCTATCCGTTGCTACTTACAATCGTCTTAATAACAGACGTGAACTGTAACAGTGATAAATAACACAACTGAGAAAATTAAAAAAAGATATGTAATACTTTTATTTGATACCAAGGTCTACAGATTCTCAAGTAAACAAGTACTTATAATAGCAAGATCTGTAATTGTCACTAGATCACAAAAGTAAGCAAAACTATAATAGCTGGATCACATGGTGTTTAGCTGAAGATACTCGTAATATAGGAACTTCCAATCATCACTTGAGTTCTACGCCAAAATGCATAAAACTCATATGAATATTGATCATCATCCGAGCGTATTCCCGGTTGCATCCTCAGCAGTAACGCTTCAGAGCCCGGGGTCCGCTACCTAACCAAGGAGATTTGACGAGGTTACTGGTTTTTACGCAGAGCGACTGCCGTCTGACCTCCACAACCCAAAGGGCAAACCAGGAACCAATCCTTGGATAGTTTGATGGTCAAACGCTAGGTGGCGTTCGGGACCCACAGTTTTACGTGCCTTCTGAAACACGGAATCATCTTTCTTTTCGGATAATCAGGTGATTCAAGCCTGCAATATCCTATCCAGACCGGAAACAACTTTTCACAAAGTATGCTTCCCAGTGGGAATCGAACCCATGACCTCCAGGTCACAAGGCGAACGCCTAGACCACTGGACCACGGAGGCAGTCTTATATGAATATTACTAGCCCTAAATTACTCTAGCTAGTTAGTAAAGAGCTAAAAACAAGACTGCATGATAATCATAAAAGCATCTAAATAAATCGCAGAACGTCCGTTTATTTGGAAAACCAATACAGTTTAATGTCTACATCAGCAATAGCACTTCAATATCTAGGAACACAATTAACAGGTTTTCGCACGATGGCGAAGGGTTTTTGATATCGAAACTTGCATACGATAAAAGAAGATTTAACACACATAAGATAATTAGAAACTAGTGATTGAAATAAAGAAAGAAAAATAATTAAAAAAAATAATTTTGGGAACCTGACCAAAACACTTTTTAACTAAGAGGTTATTTTTTTTTTACAATTACAGTTAAAAAGATCTAACTCGGGAACATCGACTATCTTATTGAGAGCATCAGCAGCACGGTTAATGTACGCGTTTTTTCTAAAATTAGTATCACAACTTATAATAAGTCATGAATCAGACACAGCCCAAGCCCCAACCCCGAGATAACTTTGCACGCAAGGAACTAGTGTGATAAACTCTCCTCGTGCTATAAGTATAGTCTCCAAAATGACCTAACACCATAATAAGACTATATCTCATCCAAAATATTTGTTATAAAATATAGTATCGTTGAGTTAGTATCCCATAACACAAGTCTGGAACTTACTTTGGGACTAGCTCAATCAGTGTAATTTGTCGCTATATATTTATTTATAAAATATCTGGCTCGCTTCACCTAACCGACTTATTGAGTATTATCCACTCAATAAATTACAAACAGTCCTTTACAGTGTATAATATTCGTAATTGTAAAATCAATATCATCGACCCACATTGTTAACGAACATTAAATTTAAACATACTATCATCATCATCATCTACATGCTACTAATGTAATTTGTTCGTGTATAAGTTCATTGATACAATATTAAAAATAGCTACAAACTTTTTTAAACTAACCGATTTTTCATTATTTTAGGTTAGTTCGCATAATGTAACTAGTCCGTAGCCAGATTTCATAAATCAGCCTGTAAATCTCAAATAGATCTAACCTTAGCATTTTAGGCCCACTGTAAATCTCAAAGAGATCTAACCTTAGCAATTTAGGCCGAGCTTTTTCTTCTTAACTAGTGTTTTAATGGCTAATACGCGCTTGGGAAGGCACGTATGAACTGTTGGTTCCGGCTATCATCATTGTATGGCAGTCGTAAAGCTATGTCAGATGCCTATAGGCAGCCTGAAAAAAATCTGACGCCACTGCCACTTTCACATACGAAAAACAAACAACAACAACTGAATATTAAAATTTAGAACCAGCTAAACTGTACAAATTTCATTGAAATCTAAACGCAATATATGAAGCCAAACCAGTGCTGCTAATTGCAAGTATTAATAGAATGCATTCGCTTGCAGTTCGGCAAGAAAGGGATATCGATTGCATTCCGCGAATTCAATTAGCTTCAGAGAATGTCATGCAGCTGAGAACTGGAGTAATGGTAGAAAGTGGCGTTTACACCTCCAAGCTTAACATCTCGGAATGTGGCTTGCTAATAAATCTATCCATATTTACTTGCAGGCCAATTAAAAAAACCCCGACTTTCAAGCGTTCACCCTCAAAACCTTTTATCAAACATAGCTAAGAACCACCCCAAGAAAACTTCCTTTTATGTAAAAAGCGACCGCATTAAAATCGGTCCATCCGTTCAAGAGCTACGATGCGACAGACAGACAGACATTGGCGTCAAACTTACAACACCCCTCTTTTTTATCGGATGTTAAAAATAGATATGCTTTTGTCTATTAATGGTTTTTATGAAGATTGTTGCCAATACAATTTTTTCTTTCCGTTTCATAACTTTCAATCAAATGTGTTTCTAACTGCATCAGAAGCTGCGATGCTTCAGAGGACCCCCTTTGCATCTTTTTCTACTCCAACTACTTAAATAGTTTCTGTTCCGGCTTTTTCTTCTCTATTTCACATGATCTTCGGCATCCTTAGATGGTCATTGACATGTATATTTGGGGGAAAAAATCGGAAAAGCGCACGCTGGGCTCTGAATCAGCACAGCTGAGAATACAGCCGGAAACGCGCTAAGACGAAGAAGGATGATCTAAACGCTCGAAACGTGCTAAGACGAAGTAGGAACCTACTAAATATAGCTTAAATCCTTAAATGATCCTCAAATAATATGACTTAAACTGAAACTTGTTTCAACAATGAGCAACCTTGGTGATCTAACCTACATATTCACTGTCGCAGTTGTAAAGCGGTTTGAGATCCGACGTGTTATGTGGATCCAACACGCCGCAAATTTGCTGAATGATATACTCGTAACACTCCAAAAATACTCTCTAAGGTATTAATTAGTATATTGTATTTGAAATATTTGTAAAGAAAATACGGGACAACTGGAACGGGAACGATGTAACGAAGTTTGCTATTAGAAATAGTATCTCAACCACAGATCTTAACCATGGTTTCGAATATTAGACCGCGATCGATTGCCCCTAATATAATATTTATCGCAATAGTTTACGAATGCAGTGTGCCTACAGGTTTTCTTACTCTTAGGCCGATAATGTAAGCCCATCATCATGCTAAACGTGGCCTTGGGTCCGACAAGTCTTACCCCCCAATGCATAGTACAGAGAAAAAGGTGAATTTGTATTCAGGTTTTACCCATAAGGGTTGAAGACGTCGCACTGAATTATAGGTAAGGTTTGGGTCCCGGGACGTCTTGTGTCTCAAAGTCCCGGGATGTTTCGTAAATTTAATTGTCTGGAATCCCTAGACTTTGAAACTGCCAAGACTTTTCAAATTATGGTTTGGGTTCCGGGACGTCTCGTGTCTCAAAGTCCCGGGATGTTATGTAAATTTAGTTGTCTCGGGTCCTAAGACTGAAACTGACGAGACTTTCCAAACCCTTATTATAGCGCTTCCCAAGAACTAGTCGAGATCACGAGAACCTACTTGAACGTTTGAGCAGCAATCCAATGCCTATTATTGGGTAAACTAGGCGCGCTCTATCATGTGTGACAGCTTATCTAGCATTACGAGTACATACTTGTCTAAGGGACATCAAATCCCTTTTGGTGTTCAGATAATCCTTGTACTGCACCCGTATAAGTTTTACCGAAATAAAGGGTGTCCGATTAAACTTGAACCTATATAGTTAACTCAATAAACTGTTTAAGTTTTCTCCGAATGCAATAATTTAAAAAACAATAAAGTTATAAGCCGTAAGTAATATATTAAATTACACGAGATCAAAAATGTCTCATGATTCTTCTTCACTTTTCCAATGAAAAAATTCCAGAGAAAAGTAGTGTAATGAAACACAACTAACCATAGAAACGTAATCGATTCTTTTGATGTTTCAGGGAGGCTCGGTACAAATTGAAATAGCTTACTAGGTGTATCAATTTATCAATTAATGGCTCTAGAATTAAAAAAGCGGCCAAGTGTGAGTCGGACTCGCTAATGAAGGGTTCCGTAGCAGCAAGTAACATAATATTATTAAAAAAACTTCTTACTAAATCTCGTTCAAACCAATTTTCGGTGGAAGTTTGGTAATGTACATCATATATTTTTTTTAGTTTTATCATTCTCTTTTTTTAGAAGTTACAGGGGGACACAAATTTTACTAATTTAGAAGGGTCTCTCGCGCTATTCAGCTTAGAAAAAAATTATATTAGAAACCTCAAAATAATTTTTGAAGACCTATGCATAGATACCCAACACGTATGGGTTCGATGAAAAAAAAACGAGTTTCAGTTCTAAGTATGGGGAACCCCCAAAATTTATTGTTTTTTTTTTCTATTTTTGTGTGAAAATCTTAATGCGGTTCACAGAATACAACTACTTACCAATTTTCAACAGAAAAGTTCTTATAGTTTCTGGCTGTGACATACAAACGGACAGACGGACAGACATGACAAATCCATTACGTTTTAAACGAAACGAACGAACCCTAAAAAGATCATTCCCACTATAGTAGTGAAGAATACGATATAAAATCAGTTCAAGAAGATACCAGGTAAGAGTAATTTATAACAAAGTAGGTAAGGTATGTATAATAAGCAAGTAAAGCAGCTATCAAAATAGCTTAAAATTTTACTCAAGTGTAATAGAATATACGAGTAAAGACTCTCTACTAGTATTCTATTATACTTGAAAGCTTCGAAACTTTAATGTATGTGTGCTAATTATAATAAACGTCGTCATAAATTTAAACTGCACTCTACTGACCTACCCACGTTCTTCATTACTCTAATTACAAGTAAGAACAAGATGTACGCTCACAAAGTGTGTTTACGCCGTTTAAACATTTTTACGACCGGCGAAACGGTGTAAAAACCGCCACAGAATTGAGTTGTGCGTCATACATAAGAGCAGACCATTCAGCGATAGAGATTGCCTAGTTATTTTTAATTTTAACATCGGAAATTGTTCGAATTTTCTCATTTCCCTACAGAAACAGCTTTTAACCTGTGCTGTGGCGGTGGAAATATATTTTTAACTTTATTGGAAGTCAGCGAAACGCGTCCGCTGTATTTTTATGTGGCGAGCTATGCACCTGATAGTAAGTGCTGTAAGCCTTTCTGTCACAAATGTACTATCTTTTAAGGGTATATTCTTTCTTAGTAACTTTATTATTGAAAAACTTTACTAAAATCGTTGTAACGTATCCATTTTTGCCCATACGAGTATAACTTAGAAAAGATTTTTTTGAATGTGTGTGTACATGTTTTTTTTTAATATAGGTAATGCTAAATGAATTTGTAATATTAAATAATATGATATTAATTATTCAGCAACAATGACATTCCGTATTTAAGGGCAAACTACAACAACTGATTTACATACTAATGCAAGAAATACGAAATTAGAAAACACATGACACTCGTCTCGCCAGCAGTTGTTAGTAGTGATCTGATACAAGTCGAAATATCAGGAGTTAAAACATCAAATAAGAGTACACTGCATTTCATGTTCACTAACAGAGCCCAAAATAAGACCAAAACATTTTAATTTTTCCTTCTCAATTATGTACTAAACGGCTACTACTGAGTAATCTTAAGGGGCTACCTGAATTTTCCGGAGTAAAGTGCTGCCCCAATTTCAAATAAATCACTTGAAAGGAATTCGAGATATAATTTAAAATTTTGTCTTGATCTGACCCTAGATAACCCTTCAAACTATTTGAATGAACTACTGTTTACAGTTCAAAGTGAGAACGTGAAGCTTTTCTACGCACATTAGCGAAAAACGGCCACTTTTTACCCGACTACGGCAAAGCAAAAGGAGGTTTATGATTTTGACAGGCTATGTATGTATGTATGTATGTATGTATGTATGTATGTATGTATGTTCATCTGTTCCCTCGTAACTTCTAAACTACTTATCAGAATTCGACAAATGACATATCATTAGAAGCGTCTTAATTGTCCGCTGGTTATAGGCTATATGGGGTTTCACAAAATCTAATGTGGCGCCCTCTAGCGGAGAAAACATACAGAGTAAAAAAATAAAGTTAAGATAAATATGCCGTGTTTGGTATCATTTGAAAGCGCTTTACTTGTACATTTTGAAAATATATATATATATATTACTAGCATTCGTATGTCAACTACCTAGTTTTTAGTTCATCAATTTAACTTTTGTTAATATTATGCGCCGCAAATACACTTTAACACCAAAATAGTACAAATAATAAAAAGTAAAAAAACTAAAACCCAACTACGACAAAAAACGACGCTGAAAAAGTATAAAACAAGATTTTCAGAATACTGTCACACAGTATTCATACACGTTGTCAAAGTGCTACGGTAGGTAGGTATATGTAACGTGTGACTACGCCTTTCCAAACATGAAAATTTATCTCTACATAGTGAATATTGCATACTTCAGAATAGTATTGTATGACATTATTGTCAATTTACAACGAAGGCATCTTGGTAGAGTCTGCTGTGTCCATTTACTTGCAACTACATTAGCAACTTTGTTCAGTTAAGTATTCTGAAAATCTTGTTTTATACTTTTTCACTGTCGTTTTTTGTCGTAGTTGGGTTTTAGTTTTTTTACTTTTTATTATGTCTAATGTGCGTAGAAAAGCTTTACGTTCTCACCTTGAACTGTAAAAACTATTTTATGAACAACTGGTTCATAAAATAGTTTGGAGGGTTATCTAGGGTCGGATCAAGACAAAATTTTAAATGATAGATATCATTTCAAATTTTGTTTTCCGTTTCCTTTCAAATGATAAATTTCAAATGGGGGCAGAACTGGACCCCGGAAAATTCAGGTAGCCCCTTAAGAGTCCCCTTACCCTGGACAGAAACAGACTTTCTCACACTAACGTAGTCTACGTTTTATTTTGAAACGACATGTCGGATATGGGCAAAATTATGTAATTTTAAACAAATTGCAACTATCTAGGGTTATAATTGGTTTCCTACAGTAAAATTATGAACTTAAAAGAGAATATAGTGTATTATGTCATATTTGACCATCAGTATGGAAAACTTCTACACCCTTATTTTTTTTTTCAGTTCATAATGTTAGGTCGGAAACCAATTATAGCCCTAGATAATTGCAATTTCTTTTAAATTACAAATTTTTACCGAAATCTGACATGTCGTTTCAAAATAAAACGTAGACTACGTTTGTATGGAGAAGTCTAGGGTAAGGGGATTCTTAAGTGCATGCAGTAAATGCTCAGTGTATTTAAAGCTTCTTGGTCAGAATAAAAGCTCCTAATAGAAAGTGGTTAGACAATTTAATCTACAGACGAGTTACCTCCTTTTGTTTCCTACATAGGGCTAAGTGTTGGAAAGAGAAAAACAACAGACAAAAGGTTCAAGCGCCCTGAATGCTGTGATGCGGTGATGTCACAAAATATACAGTACAGACATATCGCTCCGGCGTACGAAATATGGTGATTAACTTTCCATCATCGTCTGTCTATTTTGTGTTTTTTTCCTTGTGAAATTAAGAGAAAAGTTTAAAGCTACAAGTGAAAAGGAAGAAGGTACGCACTCCAACCATACAAAAAAGCTGATGAAGGAACAGTTTTTCCACTCCTAAAGTTAATTGATCAATGTTTTATTTTTATTTTTATGTTGTTCACACAATAAAAGACTAGGAGAGAACTATAACATTTAGAAGTAGAAAAAACGTTTTCTCTCTTTGTATGATGAATAAGTGCATGCGTTAATTCCCTCTTAAGATTCTTGCCTTCATTATACCCAGTGTTGCCCTATTCCTCTCTTCAGATACGTAGCTGTGGTGAAAATGCCTCCACTCTTATTATTTAATGAACGGATTGAGTTTAAGCATCACGGGGATATGGCAAATTTCCAGCTATTTCATATTCATGGCGATAACCCTTATTTTTCTAATATTAAGTAGCTCTTCATATTATACCGATTTGCGGGGAACATTCAGGGACGTAATCTCGCGGGAGGGCGTGAGCTACCTACGCTGCCGTTCTGTACATTAAGGGGCTACCTGAATTTTTCAGGGTCAAGTGCTGCCCCCATTTGAAAGAAAACGGAGATATAATTTAAAATTTTGCCTTGATCAAGCCATAGATAACTCTTCAAATTATTTTATGAACTACTGTATATATTTTAAAGTCATATCGTGAAGTTTATTTTAGCACTAGCTTTTGCCCGCGGCTTCGCTCGCGTAGGGGTGTAATTTATCAAAATCCTTTCTTAGGGGATGCCTACGTCATAGTAGCTGTATGCATGCAAAGTCTCAGCCTGATCAGTTTAAAATTGACAAAGTTTTATCCCCTATTTTATCCCCTTGGGAGTAGAATTGATCAAAATCCTTTCTTAGCGGATGCCTACGGCATAACATCTACCTGCATGCCAAATTTCAGCCCGATCCGTCCCGTGGTTTGGGCTGTGCGTTGATAGATCACTATGTCAGTCAGTCAGTCACCTTTGAGTTATATATATTTAGATAGAAGAAAGATGTTTGCGAAAAACGGCAACTATTGTCAAAAATGCTAAAAAAAGTTTCACGGTCTCACTTCTTTTTTAAATTATAAGATAAATAAATAAATATCTATGGACAAATTACACTGATTGAGCTAGCCCCAAAGTAAGTTCGAGACTTGTGTTATGGGATACTAACTCAACGATACTATAGTTTATAACAAATACATATAATTAGGTTGGGGGAAAAGTCTTTTCGCATATAGTATGTATGAACTTGTAATAAAACCACTTTGGCTATACTATTTGTACCTGGCTGGTTTTGATATCATTTAACAGTTTAAATTTTAAAGAAGATAATTCCAAATTCAAATAAGGAAAATGCGTGATTTTCATTAAGAAATTAGATACATTTTAAAATTTTACTACCAAAAAAGTAAAAATGCAACGCAAGCCGCGAAAAAAATTTGCGATGTTTAAGGACAAATTTGGTTTAAGCGTTTTCAATCCGGCAATTTTGATGTCAAGGATGCACGTCGCTCTGGTCGCCCTGTTACGGATAAAATGGATGCTATATTTGAAAAAGTGGAGCAAGATCGGCATATCAGTAGTTACGACGTAGCTGAAGAACTGGGAATTGACCACAAAACAGTTTTAGCGCATTTGAAAAAAAATGGGTACACAAAAAAGCTCGATATTTGGGTACCTCATGAGCTCTCTTGTGTTCTTGAAAGAAACCTAATGAACCGTGTACTCATCTGTGATTCTTTATTACGACGTAATGAGACCGAACCATTTTTGAAGAAATTGATAACTGGTGATGAAAAGTGGATCACGTACGACAAGAACGTGCGAAAAAGGTCATGGTCAAAGGCCGGTCAGGCTTCACAGACTGTGGCGAAACCCGGGTTAACTCGCAACAAGGTGATGCTGTGTGTGTGGTGGGATTGGAAGGGCATTATTCATTATGAGCTGTTACCACCAGGCAGGACCATCGATTCAGAACTCTATTGCGAACAACTGATAAGATTAAAGCAAGAAGTTGAGAGAAAGCGGCCGGAATTAATAACAGAAGGGGTGTGGTTTTTCATCATGATAACGCTAGACATCACACATCTTTAACCACTTAGCAAAAATTAAGAGAGTTTGGCTGGGAGGTGTTAATGCATCCGCCGTATAGTCCTGACCTGGCACCTTCAGATTTCCACCTGTTTCGGTCTCTTCAGAATTCTTTAGGCAGTGTCAGGTTAACATCACGAAAGGACTGTCAAAATTACTTGACGCAGTTTTTTGATCTTCTGATTCTATAGAAATTTTGGGGCTTCTGCCCCAAAATTTCTATAGCAATGGGATCATGTCCCTACCTATAAGATGGCAAAAAGTTATCGAACAAAATGGTACCTATATACTTTAGTTAAATGTAAATAAACTATATTAAAAAATGTTTTGAATTTTCATATAAAATGCGAAAAGACTTTTTCCCCAACCTATTATATAGGTAAACATCCAAGAAAATTTGAAAAAGGCCATTTTCCAACTTGCCCTGACCGGGGATCGAACCCGGAACCTCTGGGTGGCGGTCTAGCGTGGTGACCACTACGCCACGGAGGTCTTCAAAACTTTAAACTATATATAACCTTTCTAATCATTTTTTTCAAATGGGGGCAGTGCTGGAACCCGAAAAATTTCTAGGATCCCCTAAGTACTTATAATAATTTTGTGACATAGCTGAACTTCTTTACCCTCTATTTTGTGATGAGGTGTTCTCAATTCGCGATCTGAACGGATGGTCGGCGTGAATGGAGACTATCTGTGCGGTCAGTATTGTTTGTGTGTTTGTACTCGTAGGTACTTACCGCCAACAAAACAACCCATTGTGACCGTGTTCATTGTGAATTTGTGAGATATCACAGTTACTAATGTCATATTCGGAATTATTTGTTTGTTGTGTGTCATATTATCATATATGTTGTTTTTGAGTTGTTTGTTTTTGGTTTGTTATGTACTTTAGATACAGGATTTGTCACTTCATAGAAGCAGAGTATCATTTATGCCTACTACTACTACTACAAACAAAACTATACATTCGAGCACACATCAGTGTGTGTGTGTGTGTTCGCCCCCCACAAGCGACAAAGCGAGAACGGGGGTGAGGTGCGGGGACGGTGAACGGGGACGCATAATACGACGACCTCCGTAGCGTAGTGGTTACAATGCTAGTCCGCCACCCAGAGGTCCCGGGTTCGATCCCCGGTCAGGACAAGTTGGAAAATGGCTTTTTTCAAATTGTCCTGGGTTTTTAATGTTTATCTATATAATATATGCATTTGTTATAAAATATAGTATCGTTGAGTTAGTATGCCATAACAAAGTCTCGAACTTACTTTGGGGCTAGCTCAATCAGTGTTATTTGTCCCGATATATTTATATTGCGCAGAGTTGCCTAGGATTTTCCAATCTGTATGTAATACGTGCTTTATATTTCGGATTTTCCTTCTCCATTCATTTTTGGGAAGAAAAGGCTGGAAGGCGCACCCTCCTGTAAACATGGAAATCATAAAATTAGGGAATCTGTTGAAATGAAAACCTGAAGCTATGGCAATCTGAAGATATGGGTCTAATCGGAGAGAAAATAGTTCACATGAAAAACCAGAAAGTTGTTTAAAACATACATACTTACATACATGCACTATCACGTCTTAAGGCCTAATGGGGAAGACGTAGCAATTTTGGTCTTGGGGCTATAAACAGACAGAGCCCAGGTCCGCTATAGTGCGTTTGTTTAGGTATTTAAAAGAATTTTAACAATCTTGACATGTCTTTTCATTGAAATATACACTTTATAGATCAAAACCTTTGAAAATTACAAATAAATTATTTAATTTACAATTTATAAAATAAATAATTTGTAATTTGCGAAGGTATTGATTTAGTGTATATTTCAATAAAAAGACATGTCAAGATTGTTTACATTCTTTTAAATACCGAAACAAATGGTCTATAGATTTAAATGCCACTTTTAGCGTGATGTTGGGCGAGAAGATGGAAAAAGGAGTCAAAATAGTGACAAGGTGCTAGTTCAAAATTGTTAAGTGCCAATAAAAAGATGTTGAGTATTCATTCTATCACGCGTAGAATGAGATCAATACATACCTTCAGGGTAGGTGTCGTGACCTTTTTAAAATTTCGTCGATAGAGCGCCCCAAATCCGGAGTTTAGCAAACCTGACACCGTTGTCGGATGAATCATTAAAATAATTAACAAATTAGTATTACCTTCAAACAATAGCCTTTACATTTTTGGTACAATGTGAAATTAAACAATTAATTTGGAGAAGGAAAAGTGATTTTATGATAAAAAGATTTTCAATGACTTGAAAAGCTTTTTATTTAATCTTTACTCTTTTCTGTGTACCGCAGTACCTACAGACCTCCGTGGCGTAGTGGTCACAATGCTAGTCCGCCACCCAGAGGACCCGGGTTTGATCCCCGGTCAGGGCAAGTTGGAAAATGGCCTTTTTCAATGGGTCTTGGATGTTTATTTATATATATGTATTTATTATAAAATATAGTATCGTTAGTTAATTTCCCATAACACAAGTCTTGAACTCACTTTGGGGCTTGCTCAATCAGTGTTATTTGTCCCTATATATTTATTTATTTTATTTATTTACAGAGAACAGCCGGACAAACTGACAGAAGAACAAAAGCATTTTTGGCCAATCTCGAAACTGAGACGCTTCGCTCGCTCGTCAATAACGAATCCAAAAGCAGCAGATTGCCAACGAGAAAGACTCATAGTCGAGTGTACAAGCTAAATATTTTCATATGCAGTTCAATGGATAATAAATGAGTTCATTTTATGCCAAAAATTATAAAAAAATACAATACTTTTTTACGTTTATTGTATATAGAGGTATGCTGGCTCTTTCTAATATTAGCTAGAGTCTTACCCCTTTTTTCATAAAAAATTACAAACGTTTGCTTATCCTCTTTTAGTTAAAATATGTTTTGTCTCGTTCTTACAAAGTCAAATATTAAAGAGAGAAAGTGACAAAAGATGTTTTAACTAAAATAGATTTAGCAAACGGTATTTAACTTTTATGAATATGAGGGTAACCCTCAAATTCATAAAAAATAACAAGCGTTTGCTTAACCTATTTTAGTTAAAACATGTTTTGTCCCTTTCCCTCTTTTGAATATTCAACGTTGAAAGAACGAGACAAAACATATTTAAACTAAAATATGTGTATCAAACGTTTGCATTTTTTTATGAATAAGGGAGTTAGACTATACACGTCAGCAAAAATATTTATCTGTCCATAGATAAGAATTCTAACACAACCGCTATTGAGCATGAGTAGTGACCCGATTAGCCACTATAAAGACAATGTCATCTGCAATAATAAATCACTGTATGACGGATGATAAGCAAGGAATGCGAGGATTCGTATATTATAATATATAATATACGTGATCGAATCAGAAATGAAGAGATTCGTAGAAGAATAAAGATCACTGACATAGCCTAGCTGATTAGCACATTGAAGTGGCAGTGGGCGGGACACATAGCACGAAGAACCGATGGCCGATGGGGCAGAAGTGTTCTCGAATAGCGGCTACGTACCGGCAAGCTCAGCGTAAGACACCCACCAACTAGGTGGTCAGACGACCTTACCAAGGTTGCAGGAAATCGCTGGGCCGCTTCCAATCATTCGTTTTGGAAAACCTTGAGGAGGCCTATGTCCAGCAGTGGACTTCCTGCGGCTGATATGATGATGATGTTGGTATATCATTAATCATAATAACAATAATATATAAGTTTTGAGTGGACTGCGCTCGCTCGTGAAATATTATGACATGACAATATTACCCAGATAAAATCTTCAATGCCCGTGTGAAAGGGAACAACTCTACAATAAGTACCTAAGTCTATTTGGTTAGGTACTTAAAAGAATGTAAACAATCTTGACATGTCTTTTTATTGAAATATACACTTTATAAATCAACACCTTTACAAATTGCGAATGTGTTGCGCCAAAAGTGGCCACTTTTGGCAAAAACCCGTTTTAAAACTAGACGGACTAACAATATTACTTTCAAAGGTTATTCATAAAATAGTTTAAAGGTCTTTCTAGACAGTGATACAAATAAAATTTTTAATTATCACCATATTTAGTTTTAAACAATTTATTTCAAATGAGGGCGCCACTTTAGCTACCCCACTTCTTCTTAATAAAGCACGGGTTACTCACGTAAAGAGTCAGCTACTGGCCGACATGTTTCGACATGTTACGTTGGTGTCGTGCAGCGGCTTTGTGCACGAGCGCGTCACATTCGCCCTGATGAAGACCTCCGGATGAGGTCGAAAAATGTCGGCCAGTAGCTGACTCTTTACGTGAGTAACCCGTGCTTTATTAATAATGTCTGAGTCTCACGTTAGTTTTAATCAAAAAATTTATAACC
Source organism: Acrobasis suavella (assembly GCA_943193695.1). Classification (NCBI taxonomy): domain Eukaryota; kingdom Metazoa; phylum Arthropoda; class Insecta; order Lepidoptera; family Pyralidae; genus Acrobasis; species Acrobasis suavella. The sequence goes on along the minus strand of OW971952.1, from coordinate 7,550,110 downwards.
TCCTCCCGTTTGGAATTCGGTTAAAAAAGAACCTGACTATACTATTTATAAATGAATACATATTATTTAGAAAATCTTACAAAACAAAACTATACGATATAAGGTTATTATGTATGGACATGAATGACTACCTTTTAAAAATTTCTCACGCTATTTATCTAGTAAAGAATCGAAACCGTCGGTCAACTGAAATCCTTGACATAGGTACAACAATGACCACAATGTCAGTCCTGTGTCACTCCCCGTTTAGGTATCGAAAATATACCTACATTATTACTATGCGAGCGGCGACCACTTCGAAGGGGAAAATTCAGTTACATGAATCGTTTGTCCAGAGTAATAAGAGTGAATATTTCTTTGAATTTCTTTTGCTGAATAACTTCTGTACGTGAGCACTAATACTTATTCTGTGAAAATGTGTATTCCAACCATACAATAGCTCGCAGTAACTTTTGATATAAAACGTCGAATTTAGGACAACACAGTCCACAACCAGAGCTCCGAGTGACAGCTCGTCTCGTTGTTCAGTTACCATTCAAACACCGAAGCTTCGGCTCCTAGTTATAGTTAGTCTCTAGTTTGTCCATTGTCTCATTCGTCTCTATACTACGGCATGAAATAATAGGGCGAAGTTGGGAGTTGGAACAACATTATTATGCCTTTGAATCATACTTTTAAATTATGTTGTATTTTCGCTTGAGACGAGAAAATTAAAAGTTTTAAGTAGGTACTTTTTGTAAAAGAATGGTGAAGCATCCTTTGGAGTGGCCGACGAATTATTGTACAGTACTAGCCATTTAATCCTAAAACTTTTGATAACCCTATCTGATCAAAACGAACCACACCATTCAATATTAACACTCATATTGCCAATAACGTCAATCCAAATTCGAGCTGAATTTAATTTTATTTGTGAATAAATTCAAACTTCCGATGGGTGTATTAGTTGCACAAAGTTATTGGATTGGATTGGACAGACAATATAACTCGCCGTTTTTTTAATCACAATCCAATTAATTTGATGAACGTAAAAAAACATCCCGATAAGTCAGTTCCTATTCCGAATACTTTAACTGACATTTACATACAAAACTTTACTGAAGACAAAGAAAAGATTATTAATGTCGAGGGTGGAACACTTATTGTAATAAAAATGTAAGCGCTCGGTAGTCACATTAAAATCTCATTAGTAGTTTTTGCAAGAACGCCAAGACATAAACATAATTTTTAATTACTAAAAAAATAATTTATATTCAAAATCTTGCACGCCATGACCTGAGAACTTACAAATTCAAGAGCCAAATTTGCTAATATTAGATTTCTTAGTTTATCCTTATACTTGACTGGGAGAAAACGCTTTTAGCGGTTAAGTCCGCCAATTGTAAACTAAGTAACTGTAAGTTTTATAAAAAAATAAATACTTATAAACATACTTGAATACAGAAATGTCCTAAATATAATTATGTAGATTGATAATACTGTTTCGGAATAACAGATTTATTCGCTGAAAAATATTCTTTTGAAATTCACTTTGGATTAAGACCGTCTTACATTTAATTTCCTTCTGAACCCGACGAAAATAATCCCTAAAATCGGTACAGTAGTTGATTACTCATCAATCACTATATAATATATAGCTCTTGTTTTGTTCGTTTATTAGCAGAGATCGGAAAACGTTGCATTTAAAAGTTTTGATGTATGTATTGTACGAAACAAAATAGGCCAATATTTTTTGTATAAACATTTAAAACAAAACAAAAAAAATGATTCCATTGCAGAGAGGTACACAGTAAACTCTGGCTCACTAATAAACAGAGATCGGAATCACGGGTGCTATTGCTATCAAAAGTATGGATATGACTAAAAGTTCCGGGATTTCTTGAGAATCTAATTGGGTACTAAGTAAATAAAACAATCATAATTATGTAATTTTAGGATAAGTAAAATTTTTTAGATTAAAATATATCCTGACATCACATAATTATGATTGCTTTATTTATAGATTATATAGTCCATATCCATACTTTTGACAGCAATAGCACCCGTGATTCCGATCTCTGTTTATTAGTGAGCCAGAGTTTACTGTGTACCTCTCTGCAATGGAATATTTTTTTTTGTTTTGTTTTAAATGTTTATACAAAAAATATTGGCCTATTTTGTTTCGTACAATACATACATCAAAACTTTTAAATGCAAAGTTGATTGAAAATCAAAACAAAACTATAAAAGTTACCATCATAACAATATTTCCTAAAGTTTGAGTAGGTAGTTTTATATCGGTAAACCGTTCCAAAGTTGCATTATGCGTGATTTTTATTGGGCGAGCCCAACATTCGGTATGTTGGTGTATCCACGAGGATCCGACGGCCTATGAATGTGAATTAGGCAGTGGGAGTCTAAGGAATACAGAGGGGATGATGTAAAGCCGACTCGAGGCGCGTGTACGTATAAACAAGATGTATGGAATATGTTACACTAGCGGCCCGCCCCGGCTTCGCACGGGAATTGCTGTTAAATCACTTTATCTATTGATGAATCCTACTGAACCAAAATCCTTGGCATAGGTTAAAAAATCTAAGCGTACGCACATACATACATATATACAGAGAGAAGCGAGAAGCTACTTTGTCTTATACTATGTATTTGGCCGTGTGACAGAGTCACGAGACTTACGAGTAGACTGCGATTTGCCATCTTCCGCTTCCTCTCATATAGTAGTATAGTAACAGAAAAGGTTATAGGGAATAAGGGTAGCATGGTAACAGAAAACAGGCGGCAGCGTCTTCTATGCAGACTTTATACCACCCACTGCTGTCGCCAATGCAGCATGCTGATTAATCCTCATTTTTTTTTGATTAAAAATAACGTGATACACTTAACATAAATAAAATTTGGAGTGCTGCTCGGAACGCGTCATCGTGCGTGTCTCAAGTCACACTCGCCCTGAGTCAGGAAGACCTCCGGACGAAATCGAAACATGTCGGTGAGTTGACCCGTTTTGAGGGTTCCGTAGTAAACAAGGAACCCTTATAGTTTTGCCATGTCTGTATGTCCGTCCGCGGTTCTACTCAAGAGACTATAAGAAGGTACCACTTGACTAACTCCGTGGTCCAAGGGTCAAGGCGTTCGCCTTGTGATCCGGTGGTCATGGGTTCGAATCCCACTTTGAAGCTTTGTGAAAAGTTGTTTTCAGTCTGGTTAGGATATTGCAGGCTTGAATCACCTGATAATCTGAAAAGAAAGATAATTCCGTGTTTCGGAAGGCAAGTATAAACTGTGGGTCCCCAACGCTATCTAGTGTTTGATCATCAAACTATCCAAGGATTGGTTTTGGTTTACCCTTTGGGTTTCGGAGGTCAGTCGGCAGTCGGGCAGTCGCTCTGTGTAAAAACCAGTGCCCTCATTAAATCTCCTTGGTTAGGTAGTGGACCCAGGGCTCTGAAGCGTTGCTGCTGAGATTGCAACCGGGACAATTCGCTCGGATGATGATGACGGCATGAGAAGAGCTGCAGATGCAGTCGATTGATATAAGTTAGAAAGAAAAAGATAACGTCTGTGATCATCAGCCAAATGAAGTCAACTATTTGACATAAACATAGGCCTGTGAAAGTGAACATCCTTTGTTATAAGAATAAAGTGATGATTGATTAAACAATCTGCATGTAATCGATGAGAGTGGACACCAGTTAGGGGATCACGTGTTTTTGAGAAATAAAATCGTCAATACTGAAGTTTTATACACTGCGGTTTTGTGATTGATCTATAGGATATAATAATTACAGACTTATATAACTTATAATGTAAGGTTACTACTTCTAGTTGAAGATACCTTTCTTATAGTGTCCATTTCGGGATTTGTCTGATTCTGGGTTTGACAACTGCTAGTTTAAGATACCTATTTCCTAAATGCAACTTTTTTCGGTGTTCGACTGCTAGATTACGTCGTATATTTCAGAAAAAAAAATCCTAACCGCCCCATCAAGCGTTTAAAATCTTTCACAGCCTACAAAAGAGCGGCAAACCTGGTCGCAAAGATGGCAATTATCTAAATGCAACTTCTTTTTAGTCGTTCGACTGCTAGATTTCGTCTCATTTTTCTAAAAACTTCCAAACCACACCAACAAGACGTAACCAAACTAACCAAACGTGTAAAATCCTTCACAGCCAAAAGAATTCTGGGTTTGATTACTTCTAGTTTAAGATACCTAGTTCCTAAATGCAATTTTTTTTCGGCGTTCGACTGCTAGATTCCGCCGTATATTTCACAAGAAAAATACAAACCACACCATCAAGCATTTAAAGTCTTTCACAGCCAACAGAATAGCGGCAAACCTGGTCGCAAAGATGGCAATTATATAAATGCAACTTCTGTTTCGGCGTTCCACTGCTAGATTTCGTCTCATTTTTCTGAAAACGTCCAAACCACACCAACAAGACGTAACCAAATTAACCAAACGTGTAAAATCCTTCACAGCCAATAGAATAGCGGCCATCTGGTTCCAAAGTTGGCAATTATGTGCCCCACCAAAACGTTTGGTCGGACAAACATTCGCCGGCTGACCAACTGGGTCATCCGGTACTTATCGGCGTTTATACCTTAAAAAGGGAAATACATCGTAGGATGGCTGCATGGCTAGGTACGAGTATGTTCTCTGCATACCACTTTTTTGTATTTATCTAGCAAAATGAGTTGTTATTATGTTCACGTACAAAGTATCCGCATCGCCGCCCAGAGATGCCGTCTGCACTCACTTGACTGCAATCAGACCTACTCCGTTTTTAATCCCCTATAAAAAAGAGGGGTGTTGTAAGTTTGACGCCTGTTTGTGTGTCTGTCTGTGCCATCGTAGCGCTCGAATGGATGGACCAATTTTGACGCGGTTTTTTTTACATAAAAGAAAGTTTCCTTGCGGTGGTTCTTAGCTATGTTTGAAGAAAATCAGTTCAGCCGTTCAAAAATTATTGGGGATTATCGCTTGTAATTCGGGGTTCGCGTGTCAAATAAAAGATGGCGCCACGTAGACAATTTCGAAAATTCTATATAATTATCGAAACTGCTTTAAAAATTTTACGAGAAACGGTTGAGAAGTGCCACCTGCAGGTGAAAACATGAATTCGGACACACGAAAGAATTTTTGTCAAAGCTGAAACTTCGCTCACTAACTCGATGAAACGCAGACTAACTTCAGAACTTTGTTTAAACCGTCATTTACCCAAATGAAGTAAACAGTGATGAAAGAGGTGACTTCACGTACAGTTTAGAAATCAAGGATTCATGACGAACGATGCCGAAATTTGTGCAAAATAGAGTACGAAAAGCCGGAAAATGGACACCTTCGAATGCTCGTGTCAGGGAAGCGCTAACTCTAAGATAAGAGAACGAATAATATATACTTATTAGGCGACCTCCGTGGCGTAATGGTCAACACGCTAGACCGCCAATCTGAAGGTTGTGGGTTCGATCCCCAGCCAGGGCAAGTTGGGAAATGGCCTTTTTCAAATTGTCTTGGGTCTTGGGTGTCTATTTATATATTTATTTATCATAAAACATAGTATCGTTGTGTTAGTATCTCATAACACAAGTTTCGAACTTACTTTGGGGCTAGCTCAATCAGTATTATTTGTCCCCATATAGCCCCATATAAGCTTAAGCAGCTTACTTTAAGGCTATATATTTATTTATTTATTTTATTATTTATTCACAATATATTATTCGTTATATATATATATATATATATATATATATATATATATATATATATTCTAACTGCGCCAACTCCCCCACATTTTTTATAGTTTTCTTTACCTAAAGGTTGGCTGGAAGAAATCGCTTTAGTGATAAGCCCGCTTTTGTACCTACTAGATTTTAAATGTACTTTTGATTATTGTCTTACTTAGTTGGTGCAATAAAGAAATTTTATCTTATCTTATCTCATTGTAGCTTAAAAATGAAGCGGATATTTTTGATTAAAACTAACGTGCGACACAGACATTACAGCTGATTCTCTACGTGAGTAACCCGTGCTTGTTAGTAATGAAGCTGATAATTAGAAAGCTGAAACTAATAAACAATATTTGGTTTTCGATCATCTCAAACCGACGACATCCGCGTGGAAATGGCTGTAATGTTATTATCTCGGCATTTAAATTATTACGTGCCTGTTCACGGCCGTCAAGTGCATAGATAAGGCATTTTCCTTCGTTAATCGCCAGGTAAAAGCGTTGTTCTCTTGTTTTATACTAGATTTTACATCTAGTTTTTACCAGATTTTTCTCTACATCGACCTAGGGCAGGACGTGTCTAGAATTTTTAAACTCGTTTCAGGAACTCTTCGCCGTGAAATACATCATATTTACAGGTCTAGAGACGTAAGCTCAGCTTTGCGTCTGTGTGAGTGCACACAGTTTGAGTAGGTGAGACATTGGCTTTACCCGGCATAAATGAGGTGAATAATTGCTACACTATCTATGAGGAGGGTAGGAGATACCCGAAACTTTAAAAATCTTTTAATTACATATATAATAGTACCCATCCAACAAGATCAGTTAATAAAGTACCAGCACTAAGTGAAAAAGCGTTATTTTTACTGAAATAAAATTAACTTGAATTGCCTTTTAAAGAACCTCTCAGAGTCTTGACCTGACCGGGGATCGAACCCGGGACTTCCAATGTCTGTCACATTGGAAGGTATGATGACAACTAGGTTATTCCCGGTTTGTATCCAAAAACAAATCAATAGCCGATTTATAATTGTCGTACAGGATTTAAATTAGGCCGAATTCAAACACTGACCTCCTTCCTAAACTGAAGTGACCACTTTTAAAAGACACTCAATAAAATGTAATCAATATAAACACTCACCGATACAGTGTTCCCGAGTGTATTTTCTTCACGCCATCCATTGCTGCAGTGGTGTGCTTAACATGTCTAACTTCACGGCTTTTGCTTAATTGAGCGTTAATGTATTAAAAAGTAATGTCATTATGGGCCGCTAGGGGTAATACTGAGTCGATTTGGGGCACCTGGAACAAGTAATACAATTGGTTAAATTCGGAGCTGGGGAGCGAAATTTAATGTAATGTTGTTAAATTAAAGTGTTCTAGTTTGGATAACCATAGACTATTTAATGCGCTACTTTCCAAAAACTCAAAGATACTTTTAATGCTTCGGCCGCACTTGTGCCTATCGTCCCGAAGCAATTCGCGGCGAATCTTCATACGTTTTGTACACTAAAAAGTTATCGCGATAAAGCGCTGGTCACACTAGCGTCATCGTTATTTTTCACGAACTATCTGGCAATAATCCAAGATGGCGTCATCTACGTGTTTTAAATATGGATGACGACTTTATTTTCTTTGACATGTGTGCTAACAATTACATTATGCATTTATTGAAACCTAAAAAGAAACCTAGAAAGAAAAAGCTATAAATTTTAACACTATTTTATCGTTCCACTCCATTTTTACGCATTAACAACCGTGGCACCGTCGCACAGCACGCGTCCGAACAAGTTGAAAACAAACGTCAAAATGAAAACAACGCAAGTGCGACCACGCAGAGTGAATTGTTAGCGTGCATAAATCCTTTGATGTATCGCCACCCGCGCGATAACTAACACGAAGTCCGAATATTCGGGACGATACCCGATAACGGCCGGTGACATTTGAGTGTATCGTGTAATAGCACGAAGCTTCGTGACGATAGGCGCAGGTCATAAGCGTCAAAACAAACATTTTCTATGGGATTTGTATGATATCTTCTATGCTGGTCTGGGAGAAAAGAAAAAACTTAGAATGTACCAGCTGCTTCTCTTTCCGTGCAGACCGTAAAAGCCGATCGAGAGAAAGGGCGAAAATGAGAATCATGTTAATAGGCGATGCGGATAGCAACCCATCACAGATTGCATATTGATTGCTTTCCATGTTCTCGCGCAACATCGTGCTAAAAGTGGCTTTTGAGTCTTGCATCCCTGGGCTCCGTCTGCTTAGAGCCGCAAGATACAAAATGCTCTGCACCATTAGGGATAATATATATGTAAATAAATAATAAATATATAGGGACAAATTACACTGATTGAGCTAGCCCCAAAGAAAGTTCGAAACTTGTGTTATAGGATACTAACTCAACGATACTATATTTGAAAAACAATTTGAAAAAGGCAATTTTCCAACTTGCCCTGACCAGGGATCGAACCCGGAACCTCTGAGTGGTTTATTTGTATTTATGAGAGACGACCTCCGTGGCGTAGTGGTCACCATGCTAGTCCGCCACCCAGAGGTCCCGGGTTCGATCCCCGGTCAGGGCAAGTTGGAAAATGGCCTTTTTCAAATTGTCCTGGGTCTTGGATGTTTATCTATATATGTATTTGTTATAAAATATAGTATCGTTGAGTTAGTATCCCATAACACAAGATTCGAACTTACTTTGGGGCTAGCTCAATCAGTATTATTTGTCCCCATATATTTTATATTTATTTATTTATATTTATAACGCCACGTAGGTTATGTAGGAGGTATTTTGTATGAAATATAGACTTATGACGTCGTAGCTTCTTGGGAGTCAAATAACGCCCTTAATATCAGTTTTATTGCAATTATAAATCTACTAGTTTATTTGCCACGCAAATATAAAACCCCTGACTTTCAAGAACGCCTTCTAGTGATGAGTAGCAGAACTACATTTTCCATTTGATATCCGTTGTGCCATCTATTATTTGCTAGGCAAACTAAAAAACCCCGACTTTCAAACAATAACTCCCAATAACTTTTAAACGGCCGAACCGATTCCATCATCAAACAGCTAAGGACCACCGCACTTGCTTTCACGAAAAAATAACCGCATCGAAATCAGTCCATCTATTTAAGAGCTACGATGCTACATACACACTGACATTTTTTCAGTTCAGTTCTATGCTCACCCAGCCAGCGTTTCGCAGCAAGAGCGTAGGAACTAAGTCCACTTTGGAGTGCACGTGACTGCACTTACAGCTACGGGCCGATATGGGTACTTATCACCTCCGTTTTACTAGCGCAGCCACGTCAGACCTCGTTGAACCAGAACCAGGCTCGAGAAACCAAGTGAGCACGTTTATAGGATTTTGTGGAGCGTGTAGGGAATTGCAGTCTGGGGGATGGGAGACACAGGGGAAGTTAGAGTCTACCGTATACCAGCAACAAGTAAACATAATGCTACATACACACTGACATTAGCGTCAAACTTATAACACCCCTATTTAGGGGTTAAAAATCAAGTTTAAAATGGACAGCTATGATAATCAATGACAAGTAACGTTTTTTTTTTAAGTATAAAGTACCAAATAAATTATTTTTGACCTTGAATGTACCCAATTCCATATTGTTGAATTTTTTTGTTTACAGTACATTTCGCTTTTGATATACCTACATAGAAATATTTATATCCCATCATCCTAAGGTAAGAACGTGTCTTTTTGATTTTATGGATCAAGGCGCTGTTAAAGATATCCCAGGCATTTCATATGAATAGCTCATCAGTCTATCTAAACTAGAATATCATATCTTCCTCACAAAGGCTTTGAGACTCCAGCTTCGGCCCTCGTGGAAATATCAAAAGAAACAATTTCGCGGAACCAACCGACCGAGATGACCCAAAAGCCGCAGGTAAGTGTATCTTTTAGAAATTACGTTGTGTGAATTCCATTGTGCTTAGTTGAAGATTTGCCCTCGTAATCTTGTTTCCGATGCCCCTAGGACTAAGGAGATATCGTCATTTCGCCTTTCTTCAAATACCCTGCAAGCCTCACTAGCTTTAAAAACGCGAAACTTTAAAAACGCATTTTAAACCCCGACCAAAGAGAGGGTTGTTATAAGTTTGATGACTGTCTGTCTGTGGCATCGTAGCTCTCAAACGGATGGACCGATTTTGATGCGGTTTATTGTATGTGAAAGCAAGTTTCCTTGCAGGTTCTTAACTATGTTAGATGTAAATCGGTTCAGCCGTTTAAAAGTTGTTACCTAACGCATGAAAGTCGGGGTTATATAATTTACCTGCCAAAAAAACTTGTAAACAATAAATTCTCATGCTAATATGACTACCTGGATTAGCGATCATTTATTTAGTCGTACTTAAATCACGTCGACGTCATATTATGCCTTTAACATGAAACTCTTTCATTCTTTCTTTCTCTTACTCTCGTTATTTCGTTTTAAATTGACGAAGAGTTTTCTTATTAAAGATTTTCTTTGATAGAAGCAGTGGGACAATAAATGTTAAACAAAAAGAAGCAAGCAATGGTCACCCAGACATACCAGAAGAGAGCAGACGCAGAGGTAGACCATGATAAGATGGCAGGATGACATAGAAACCTTCTTGAATGGATGGCAGGAGACTGCTCATAATAAGGACTTGTGGAAGAAACAGGGGGAATCCTTTGCCCAGTGGGACATAACTAGGCATGAGCGTTATTTCACGTCACTGTATACAATAACTAGTTACTAGGCATGTAACCAAATCAAAGTTTCGGGACGAATATATAACCAGTGATTTTTGAAAATGCGTTATAACCCAGTGACGTGTTTCGCGTCGCGTCAAATATTTTATATTAGGTACCTAGTGATTTTTGTAAATGCGTTATTTTACTGAGTAATATTTCTTTCGCATCGTCCTAAGCCTGAATAAAGTATGAAGAGAAGTTAATTTATTGTATTGATATATAAACTTCATAGCTAAAAACACACGATAAAGATTTTTTTGTTTCGTGTGTAACGGTAAAGTAACTATAACACAGGAAACGAAACTAAATCACTACCTATGCAGTTACACACGAAACGAAAATTACTATCGGGTTTATAGTAGCCGGTCATCAGAGCAGCTGAGTGAAAATAGCTTGTTACAAAAATCACTAGTTTTGAAACAGATGACGCCAACCTAAGTCATTGGTTTCGTGACGTTTCTTGAAAATGACGTAACGACCTACGTCTAGGCATAACCACGGAACACAGAAAAACGCATAACAACGCATTTCAACTATCTAGCTGTCACGGTTCATGAGATACAGCCTGGTGACGGATAGACGTACGGACAGACGGACAGACAGACGGAAAGCGGAGTCTGCAGTAATAGGGTCTCGTTTGTACCCTTTGGGTACGGAACCCTAAAATAAGTACATAGGTATCTGTTTGCTAAAATGACCGTTTAGGACCATTAATCTGTTTCCACTTGGCCACTACAATGCCAGCTTACTTCCAGCATCAAAGAGATTGGATACGCGTAAAAGCTATATTGCATGTGACGATCAACAGAAGCTATAGGATTTTAGTAAAAAAAAATGCAATCCATTACGCGCATGTTCGCAGTCCCGTACAAAAAGCAATTAGAATGACTTTGATTCCATTTGATAGCGGAATCCCTGCGATAACATCTGTCCGCTGCGGCCGGGGAAACCACTTAGCCGATTTTACGATTAGTAACCCCGGTCCCAGTATTGTAATCCTTTGGAATTACTGGCAATTTCTTTGTATTGAGCAAAAACTTTGTTTTAGGAATAAATAATTGAAATGTCTATGCTATTCTCGGCGTTCCTTTATTTCATCGAATTAGAAATGAGGAGGTTCTTAGACCGACGCGACATATCATCGATAATAGTCTACCAGACTTGCTCTTTGAAGTGGCAGTAGGCAGGGCACATAGCGCGAAGAACCGTTGGCCGCTTCGCCAAAAAGGTTCTCTAAAGGTGACCACGTACAGGCAAGAGCCCCACCTGCGGCGCGCGGTAGCCGTGAGTCAAGGTCCATAACAAGTGCACGGCGTCGCAGTTGGGCGGTGCAGTGACTAATGACTGCTAATGCAAGCAATAGTATAAAATATCGATAGTCAATCGATACTATCGTGGCCTTAAAAAACAGCCACAATATCGATAGTATCGAATAACCGATACTTTCGATTGTCAATAGTTTACAATACAATTGATGAAAGGTAAAACTATCGATGTCGATAGTATCAATACTATTGAATTTAGATACTATCGACAGTATTCGATACTATCAATAGTATCTAAATTCAATAGTCCTATCGATATTGTGACTGATTTTTTTAGGTCAGTTATCGATAGTCTGGATTGTTATGCAACGCTAGTGGCTGCTTCAGGGCGTGTGCAAATGCCCTCTGGTTGCAAGCAAGGCTTGGAACCGGTACCAAAAGTACAGGTTCTGTACCGGAATTTAGAGGTTCTTTTCATTTCGATACCTGGACCTGGGTACCTGTACTAGATGGGTACCGGTACTCCTCCAGGTACAGGTACTAGAACGGGTACCTAATTTAGATACCTATTTGCTATCTGCTTTATACTTGTGCCTGCTGGTATCTGCCTTCTCTCTCTGATACCGGTATAGTGATGATACTGACGGAAAAAAACACTGGCCAAGTGCAACTCGCATGGAGAGAATTTTGTACAGTGCCAAAGATTTTTCGTAAGTGAACGTATTATATTGAGTTTGCCACTTTATTTTCAATTGATAGAATTCTTATATTATTTTTTCAGTAATCTACAAGAAATGAATTATAATTTGTATTTTTTTTTTCAAAATTTTAAGCTAGTTATTTTGAAGATCAGGTGGGATTGGTAAATTTTCGTCTTCTTTCATGAATAAAATCAAAACTATTTATTTTACAATATTAACAAAAATATATTAGAGATCCTCATAACGACTTCTTTCATTTGATATATGACACAGTAAGGTTTGCCAAACTTTTCTTTTTGATTTCCTAATTTGTCCCTCGAAAATGACGCTTATTTAAAAAATATTTCGTTTCTTATTTTTCCTGCAATCTACTGGCAATGAACTATATTTTTAATTTGTTTCAAAATTTTTGGCTCAGTAGTTTCGGAGATCAGGGGAATGGTCAAATTTCGTCTTCTTTCATGAATAAAAAGAGAGAGCAACACATGGCAGCTGCAGCTAGAAAATAAATAAAATAAAATAGGTGCTACTGATGTGCACATAGCTTCATAAACACTACTTGTACAATGCTAAAAATAAGTAACAACATTTACTTTTTACAATTTACTTTTTACAAGAAAGCAGAATTGGCCATTGTTATTTTTAAGTTATCTTCACTCACACAATCCATTGAGGTTAATGTATACAGCAATTAACTACAATGAAGTTAGTAATTAAAATAAGAGTTTATGACGTCTGCCATATTTTCATAGAAGGTTAGTAGTTCTTTTTTGTTTCCATACCATGTGTAAATAGGATAAGAATAACTACTTTAAACCATAGGTACTAATTTTGTATGCCTACCTAATGCTTCAAACATTGCTCGTCTCACTCACTCATTGTAACAGAATAATGCTTTAATTGAAAATTAAAAATAAGATATTTATATCAAATGCATTCATAAAAATTCAAAGTTAACTGATTTCAGTTGCAATAACAATTGCATACATTTTTCCTATCTTAGATTAGTGGAGATAACAATGACTTACTCTTATCAATAATGTAATAACTAGATAATCAATATTACCACACATTCTAGTTGTTTGTTGTATTTGGTGTGTAAGTGGCTAACAATGGCATAAGTTCTGAGTTTCGTTCAGAATGTCAAAAAAGTTTTCACAACTGCCCATACTGAATTAGACACAGAGTTTCAGAGATAAAGGTGAATTTTATATTTTTATAAAATTAATGTAGAGTTCTTTCTGTGGATGTTGTAAGAGGCAACTAATACTGAACACAAATACCTATCTCACGCTAAAAATACATTCCCAAGGAACGTTCACCTCAGGCAGGGGCCTATATTATATTTTATTTAAACTTTTATTTACTGATTTAATTCAATTCAAGTATATCTGTATTACCATAGGATATTTATAATATCTCTCAATGATCATCACTTTGTTTTGTTGCACAATTGTTGTCATCAAAAAGTTACTGAGAGCTAAGTTTACTGCTGCTTCCAAAGCACTAGTGCAGAAGAAACGATACAAAAACAACATGGTAGAAAAAGCTGACTTAGTGCTCATAGCACTCTCTACTAGTCAACCTTCAGGACAAATATAATTTATAGTCAAATAATATAAAAAAGATCTTCGCCTTCCTTGGGTGACCATTGAATGGCAAATTATACTTAGAAAAGCGGGAAAAATACCCAGGACTCCAAAACAGCTATGGATGCAATTGGGAATGCACTGTGTTAAAAAATGTTTGAACAAGCTTTCTGCTTTATAGTAATTTACAAAGCCCATTCTGAGTCAAAATTCCAAATCAATAGAAAAGAAATTTTCCATTCCATTCCAATGTCACCTTAACAAGAGTATTTAGCATACAAATAACTATGACTATGTCCGTGAATGAATGAAACCTGTAATTTTGTAGTACGTATGTAGTTTCATTGATGCCAACAAACAAGGAAACATTTCAATTATTGGCCATTATTATTTAGCAACTTAGTGAATGGACTGACTGGGTACTATAATCCATTTGTTTAGGTACTTAAATAAATGGTAAACCATTTTGACATGTTTTTTTATTAAAATATACACTATGTAAATCAATACCTTTGCATATTAAAATCAATGAATGTATAAATTATGAATTACACTCTTAATACCTATGTAAAGTTTAAAATATCAATTTGTAAAATATATATTTTAATAAAACAACATGTCTAGATTGTTTACATTTATTTAAACAGCTAACCAAATGGACTATAGGTACTGACTAGATTTTATTTTAATACAATTTTCAAAGGAGATGTCATCATCATCAAGGATGATACTCATGCCAATGGTCTTACAACCAAGGTTGCTCAAGACTGTACAAAAAAACTTTAAAAAATCTTATTCTATGTTAGGTATGCACTAAAAGAACTTTAATATGTGACATGTGTGAATTTGTTGTTAATAGCAGAAATAGATAGTAATGGAAGAAGTTTTTCTTCTTCATCATCATATCTTACTCTAGATGTAGAAGAGAGATGAATGTGGACATAGGAACTTTTGTCAGGTCCGTGTTTTGCTCAAAATGGTACTTTGGTTATATTACAATATCTCACAAAATTGTTTAGTCCTTATAACTAATTTGCAGCCAGAGATGGCCAATGAGCATTTTAAAATACAATAATTACTCCTTATCTTGTACACATGTACCTTCAGTTATCACAACATTTTTGTAGTTAGAACATACTGGGCTATGGACTTTGATATGTACCTGATTAAAAGAAATACTCACCAAAAACTTTGTGAAAGGAAGAAACCTGGGACTAGTTTATAGTAAAACTGACATCAAATAGTCTCAATAATATTTAGTGCATCAGTAGAGATTTGTAGTGTTTTCAATCAAGTGGTTTCAATGTCTATGATTTATGGTACAACTCCAAACCTTGAATGAAGTTGGTTATTGAACTTATCAGATGAAAACGCAATCGACCTCAATTTGAGATCAGTTCAGGTACAACAGAAGATGCATGCTCTTAGTCCTGCCAATAAGAAATAGTTAAAGATGTGCAATAACCAAGTCCCACCATGCAAATTTCGGCCAATAGGAATGACAACCCCGCAGATTACGGTGCCTTCCACAAATTCACACACGATACACTGATTTGTCGACACGTAAATACTACCGATTGGAAAACCTTAGGACTCACCGAAAATGGCTACAATCTTGCAAAATACACTGTCTCGACAATCACCTCATAACGCTCACAAATTAGAACGTGGGATAGTTTTTTATACTAACGATTTCCCGTATGAATGCACTTTCCAACAGCTTTTACTATTACGGCCCCTAGGTACTACAGCAAGTAGTACAAACAGGCATGAAAATACTTGACGACTGACGTACTATACGCAGGGAGCGGTCGGAATGTAATCGGTGGCGATAAACAAGCGGCAAGGGAGGCCTCAAATTATCACTTACAAGCATTCAAGCACCAAATATCGTCACTTATTTCAATCTTCACACAACAATTCCAACACAATTCACAGTGAAATTATAAATTGGGCGACAACGAAGCGAAATCGTCCCACCTCCCTTCACCGTAAATCAGACATAGACAAAATATTTTTTATTTTTAAATAACTCGATGACTCTCTAGCAAAAGAAACTAGAATGCGTAGAGGCTAAAAAATGTTTTTTAAATCTTTATTATTTATACGCAATATGTAATTTTTATATATGTTTGAATTCTATGAATTTTTTATTGTACCTAATGTAAGAGTACGTAAAATTTTAATAGCATTGACCGCATGAATAACAGCTAACCTATTTTTTTTTTAGTTTCGATAAAGGACATTCCGTTCCGTTTCATTATATTGTTTTGTATTTGTAATCATATGTAGTGAGTAAAAAAATTGAAATTAATTACATTATTTTGGTTTTTTTTTTCCATTTTGAATAGTACTGATGTCAAGTATAAGTATCTAAATAAAAGTGAACTACCCGGAAAAAGTATTTATTTCCGTTTTCTTTTTTTAGTTTACCGTAATGGTAATAGGGACGTGCAGGTATAATCAACCAATTACATCAATCGTGTTCATAATCGATTAGAATGACAAATAATATTTTAAAGGCTGACAAATGAAATGATGACGTTACGAATTGTTTTTTAATCTACATTACAGTGTTATGGTAAGTTTAGCCCCAAAAATATTACACAATACAGCGAAGGCATCTTATGAACATTTTGCCAACCTTTAAATAAGCTTATAAATAACGCGCAGTGGTGCGTATACCCAGATTATTGGTGTCATAAGTTTGTTTCTTGATACAAGATATACTTACGTTTACAACACGAATACCCGACTAGAGAAACCATTTATGGCTAATAATTTATAATTGAAATGCCAATCAATATTGAAACAAAAAAAATGTATCGCTTTTTTGTATGTATCATTCGTTATATATTCTATTAATTATATATATTTTTTTTACAATATATTGGTTTAGGCATTTGTCCTCAATCTCACCTGATGGTAAGCGACGAACGAAGACTAGGATGAAGCATGCCTATCCAATAGCCCATTCAATCTATTTTTGAACGTCCCAGGACTGTACTTCTCTGGGAATATAGACGCAGGCAGTTCATTCCACACTCGAACCAAAAAGGAATTTTCGAAGCGTTTAGTTCGAGACTTAGGTATTTCAACGACAAAGGGGTGAAACCCCTGTCCGCGCCTCGTAGTCCGATAGAGAAATGGTGAGGGTTTCACGAGATCAAAAAGAGCCGTCGAACACTCTCCAAAATGCTTGTATCCTATAAAAAACCGATAAGCAGGCTACTTTGTGACGATGCTCTAGGGACTGCAATTTTCTATTCGAAAGCTCATCGCTGTTTATAAGCCTGCGGGCTCTTCGGTCAACAGAGTCTAGTGCCTCAAGTTGGTATTTAGCGGAGCCATTCCACAAGTGACTGCAGTACTCCATGCAGGAGCGAACCTGGGCTGTATATAGATTAAGTAGCCGTTCAGGGCTGAAGTACTGCCGGGCCCTAGAAATGACGCCCAACTTGCTGGAAGCAGTCAGTGCCATCGACTCTATCTGTTGGCCGAAGTTGAGTTTGGACGTAACGCTGATGCCTAAAAGCCCAAGATGGTCAACTATCGGCAAGGAAACACCTTGGAAAGTGGGTGTAAGTTGAAAGTCATTCTTTTTTGCAGAAAAGAGACACTCCTGGGTTTTGGACGGGTTAAACTTCACAAGATTGGCATCACCCCAATCCGACACCCCTTGTAATTTCAAGTTAACTCGTTCAATCATAGACTCTCTCAGTGACTGGATTTCTTGTGGACTTGTACGGGCATTGGACATATAACTCTCTACAACGGTGCTGTCATCGGCGTAGCCAATAATGCCTGATGTCAGAAGGTCATTAATGTGCAGTAGGAACAAGGTTGCAGAGAGAACAGATCCCTGAGGTACCCCAGCATTAATAGCCGTTAGGTCAGAAGAGCAGCCTTCTACAACCACTCGAATTGACCGTTCCCTCAGGAAATCGGATATCCAGCTGCAGAGGATTGCTGATATACCATACGCTAGAAGCTTACTTAAGAGAGCTTCGTGCCAGACCCGGTCAAAAGCCTTGGACATATCGAGTAAAACGGCAATTGCCTCACCGTGACCCTCTAAGGCTTCGCTCCATAGGTGCGTGACGTATATCAATAAGTCACCGGTTGAGCGACCCTTCCGAAACCCATATTGACTGTCACTAAGGAGCTCGTTGGTTTCAGATATGCCAAGAGACGATTGTTCAATACACGTTCCATAATCTTGCATAATATTGACGTGATTGCTATAGGTCGATAATTGGCCGGGTCGGAGCGGCTTCCCTTTTTAGGAACAGGTTGTACGTTGGCAAGCTTCTAGGAACTTGGGACCATGCCAGTCTCCAGAGAAGGTCGGCAGAGGCGTGTCAGAATAGGGGACAACTCGGGTGCGCAGCGCTTTAGAACCACTGCTGGGATACCATCAGGTCCACTAGCCTTGTTCACGTCCAGACTTAGCATGCATTTAAGAACCTCTTTTTGGTGGATGTGAACGGCTTGCATCTTGGGGCCGAAAGGAGGTAACTGAGGTGGGCTTTTACCTTTACTATGCAGACGCGAACAATCTGCAAAAAGATTAGCAAACAAGTCTGCTTTCTCTTTTGCGCTATGAGCCAGAGAACCGTCAAGCTTTTGCAGAGGTGGCAGTATAGGGCGACAAAAGTTAATCTCAACCGACTTAGCAAGAGACCAGAATGCTTTACTTCCTGAGGGACAAGAAGCAATCTTGTCTCCAATATGGCCAACGTGATCGAAACGAGCCTTTCTGAACACCTTTTTGCAAGACTTGGCAGCAGCGTTATATGCTTTCTTCATGTCCTGTAGATCAGCAGCTTTGCTTTTGCGAGCATCAGCCCAGGCCAAGTATGCTTCCCGCTTACGCTTCTCAGCTGAGAGGCAGTCAGCATTGAACCATGGGTGAGCTTTGGTTTCAAGGGATACGTCCGAGAAAGGAATAAAATACTCCATCGCTTGACATATCACACTCGAGACAGCATCCGTGCAGCAAGAAGGATCGCTCGAAGAAAAGCAAATTCGCAGCCAAGGGTAAGACGCGAAAAAATGCCGCATCTCATCCCAATCTGCCGACTCGTACCTCCATACTCGTCTATATATTATATAGATGTATTACTACTCGTAATTTTATTATGTATTGTAACTTTTACGAGTCACATGATATAAGCTACAATATTTAAATTTATGCAAAAAATAATATTGTTGCCTTTATCATGTCACTTACAAATATTACTATTTAACTAACATCTCATTTGTAATAATAAATAAGCGGTTCGGATGCTACGGTGGAACACTTATACATATTACATACATTGACTGCTAAAATCACTACGTAGTTGGGTAAAAAGGCCGAAATGTTTGACCACCAAACAATATGTCTTTACATCTAAATTAACAAACAAGTAATTTAACAGCTGCGTGATATCATATCTACTTGACAGCCGGAAGTTTGTAAGTGCCGTACAGTGACAACCGATGCTACCGTGCACGGAGTTTCCTATCTAAAATAGGATCCATTATGTGGATGACCTTTACATAGCTTCATATATATAACTCTTGCAAGCTGTCAGAGCTGCAAATCCTGCTCTAAAAAGTGTTTATCAATAAATAAAAAAATAGAATTTATATTCTTTGATCAGAGGCTCCTACTATACAACACAAAAGTGTTGTTTTTTTTAGAACAATATAAAAATATTCTTTAGTTGACAAACCAATTAATGTCACAGATGGCTAAAGATGCATATCAAACACGACATGGTTAAGATACGATACGATATTTATTACGCATTCACATAAGTAGTTATTACACCCCGTGGATTAGCTTAGCTATCCAGCGGGGGAATACTGCCAGTATTTGGGCACGTCGCTAAAATATGGTGCTTGGCATGAATAATTCATGCTGATCATATATGTTTAAAATCAAGTTACCGGTACTGTACTGTACCCTCCACATCTTAAATGTAATCTATATCTGTCATATGTATAGAGTCGTTATAAAATATTAAAACGAATAAATACTTAGCAATAATCGAAATATTCACAATGCCAACTATCAAATCGAATTTGTTTAATCGATAAACTTAAGTCAAAAATCGACGTCACTGGCAGCTGTCCATGTGTGCACATATTTTATGTATCTGTATTTGTATGTTGTGTGTTGTGTGCGTGGTGATTTGTGTTAACGCTGATAGAAAGAATAGAAATTAAATAAATCAGGTATAATTTAACGATGAAACTAAAATAAATGTGAAAAAAAACGTAGTGTTTTGTGTTATCAAGTGCAAGTGAATCCGTCGGGAGGCGGTAATCGTGTACGTTTATTCGCTATTTGTGGATTCTGGATCTCGTCGATGTACCATAAACAAAAATGTCAGCGATCCCGATTTTTTGTTTCTTGCTGCATACCCATCGTTAAACCTTAATTAGATCACACGAATGATATAAAATAATGTTGGACGCTTTCTCCAGCGTTCTGATCTTCACTGAAGATCGTCCCAAAGCAATAAATCGCCCATAGTAAGCGTGCGTTTCGTGTACTCGCGCCTGTCTACACCCGACCTATCTCATTGTTTATGTATGGAGAATAAGCCAGGAATTTTTATAGGGTTTTGCAGCGTATTCTCGTTTTAACTGAATATTTGGATATGAGCAAGGGGCTGGACGGTGGATCATTGTGAGGAGGTAGCCGCGCGCCGCTGGCGTCTGATAGACCAAGGTTTTTGGAGATCTCTATTTATAATAATCTCTCGATCACTTGGTGCAGTGTAATGACATTCTTGTAATGAAGTGCCGTGTGTGGATTTGCGGGACATGTGCCAATAACCACGGGCATGACGAAAGCGCGCCGATACGTTGTGTATGTACACAAATGCGTACAATACTGTTCAGATAGCATGCCTCTACTCAAGTGTTTATCTTCATGTTTTACAACAGCAGTGCCTAACATCAGTGATAATTTAAATTATTCATGTTCACAGATTAACAATTTGTATTTCAATATATAAACCAATTTGTAAACTGGTTGTAATGTAATCACATAGTATAATAAAACAACTGATGTTGCCAAAATTAAATCATATATCTTGAGACGGCAGGCAATGTTAAAATCAATGTTATGGTCAATATAAATAGTTCAAATGCATGCTAAAGATGTACTTAATTAGCTGGACAATATACTGGTTAACATGGCAAGAACATGTGATTCGCTCTCCATAATAAAAGAATACAAACAATTTTAAGACCTGCTCTAGATACGACTTAATATAAACCTAGTTTTTTTCATTCACAGTAAAAAGCATTTACCATTATTAACCCTTCAGCCACCATGAATTATATATCAAATTTCATGAACTGTCACCTAAGGAATTGCGAAAATTAAATGTTGACACTTGTGACACAGAAAAATAGATTAAAAACACCGCTGACATAATACAATTGCATTTCATTATGTAGCAAATTTAGTAAAGTTTCTCTATGGTCAAACTTGTTCATACAAAAGTTGCCTCTGAATTGCAAAATTATGAAAATAGTGAGACGGGGGAACGCGATCAGATCCGGCCATTTGGCATTTTGCGTCACTGCGTGACTATAGTACACTCGGTCAGATCTGGCCGATTGGTGCTTGAAAGGTTAATGTCAAATTATGACATTGGATCCCAGGCTCTGAAGGAGTACTGCTGATTAGGATGCTGCAGATTTAACTGAAAAGTGTTAAGATGAGAGTTAGATAGATGTTCTGACTTTTAAGTCTATGTAAATAGTTTTTTTTTTGTTAGCTATAATAGATCCCATCAAAAACCTCATGTCTCTGTTTCCATCTTTTGAATTTTATAATTATTAAAAATATAAAAGCAGTTTTGTCCAGCACTGGATGTTATGCGGCTGAAATGATGATGATGATTAAATATTGTAGCCTCATCTCAGATAAAATATGATCTTATGTTCTTTCTTTAAATGTGATCAAGTATTTGTACAATATAATCAAGCAAGTATTATAAAGAGAAAGCTCTGTTTTTAGCTGATTATAATTTGTTATTTGTCTGGGTAATAATGCTGTATAAATTTGGATGTAATTTAGCACAAAGGTAGACGTAGGGCAATTTATTTTGTAATTATTAGTCATGTGCAACGTCATGCAGAGACAAAGTTATGGCCAAATCTTGTTAAAACTTAGCCAGGCAATAAAAAGCCATTAATTTCTGCAGCCATAAGTGGCCTAAAAAGTGTTTATATACAGGTTTTCCATCCTAATGAATTTTAGAAGAAAATAATATAAGACATAATACTTCTGCATAAAGAGTCAAAAAATCTGTAATGACAATATTGTTTATGGTACATTTTATCATATTTTATTCTATAATATATTCACCAAATTTTATTATCATTGACGGACGCAAAAATATACAAAAATCGAAAGTTAAAAACTAAACATTGTTTATATGTCATAATTTATTTTTATAGAGATCTTTCAGGCTTTCTTTAAGGTAAACTTACTTTCTGATTTTTATTCGGAATCATAAATTGACAAACTATATATTTGGGTTGCAGTGGGCTAATAATGATGATGGTGAATTTAATATACGGGGAAGAGGTAGTAGCAGTGAACAGGGGGCGCCGAATCGAGGTATTGGACCTAGTCACATAACGTCATGTACATCACTTAACATCAAATTCCTAGATATCTAGATGTTAAGGGGCTACTTGAATTTTTCGGGGACCAGTGCTGCCCCCAATTGAAAGAAAACGGAGATATCAGTTAAAATGTTGTCTTGATCAGACCCTAGAAAACCATTCAAACTATTTTTCAAGTGTTAAGTTTATTATTTTTTTAGCCAAAAATAATATTTTGATGTGTGTGCAGTCAAGTTGGCGAAGGCACGCAGGGGTATGATCAAGGAGAAGGAGAAGGGAGGAGGTGCTCGCCTCAAAGACGAGCCCAATGATCCTGCAGAGCCTGGTGAGATTTATTTTTATTGCTTACTTTCGTCTGGGAGTAAAAATACCTGCTGCTTCTCTTCCCGCGCAGATTGTAAAAGTAGTGAAAGCGGGGCTTACAGTCCATGTAACTGATTCATCTCATTTATTTATAAGCCTTCTATAAGTCTATATTGACGACTTCTGTGGCGTAATGGTCAACACGCTAGTCCGCCAATCTGGTTCTGTGTTCGATCCCCAGACAGGCAAGTTGGGAAATTGCCTTTTTCAAATTGTCTTGGGTTTTGGATGTTTATCTATATATGTATTTATCATAAAATATAGTATCGTTGGTTTAGTATCCCATAACATAAGCTTAAGGCGCTGGACACAGAAAAGACGTAAGACGCAGTCGGGGCACCGTCGCGACCTTTGAAAACATATAGAAGAGACGAGGCTCGGACGTGACAGATACAAACAAATCCGTATCTATGGCAAAACAGACGACGCGCGAATCCCGCAACCCGCCCCCAACCCTGTTTCGTTTGCTCGCTCCCTTGCCCCTCCGTTATGGGTGTTCTACCATAAGACGCGGACGAGTAAGCGTCGTGTCTGTGCTCTGTCCGTACCCCGTCTTTTCTGTGTGTTCTGCAGCGCGACGCTTCTATACATGTTGTATAAAAAAGACTCGGAGGAGCCATATGCCTGCGCCCCGTTTACGTCTTAAGTCTTTTCAGTGTGTCCGGCGCTTAAGCTTACTTTGGGGCTAGCTCAGTCTGAGTGACTATTACTATGTACACAAATCATTCACATGCCTTAAACACTCCGAAAAAGAATGGAAGCAAGCCGCTTTAGTCGGGGATCAGTCGAAGAAGAAAGGAAATGTCTTTACCCAGCAGTGGGACATAGAGGTAGACTTAGCCAGGTACAGTTAGCCTAAAGGTCCCTTTTAGCGTGACGTCGGGCGTGAAATTATATTAAAACATGATGGATCGAACCACATCTAATGGGTTTCATTAGCCCACAAGTGGTCGCTATACGAACCATCGATCGTATTTTGCGATCCGCGCGGGAAGAAAACAACTCGTATGTACGGTAAGCCCCCAAATATGGAGTCTCAATTTCTCATAGAATTAGTATAAAAAATTGGGACTCCACTTCTGAGGCGTACCTTTCATGCTTAGCTTATTTTCTCTAAAAGCGTGCGCTGTGCCAAGCGGGACTACGCGTCGTGTTCAGGTTAGCACTGTCACAATCTATACGTGCGAAAGAGATAGCTGAACACGTCGCTTGGTCTCGCTTGACGCAGCTCACGCCCTAAGATAAGCGTGGAAGAAATATACCGTCTCATTATAAAACATGAACTAACTTTGTTTTAAAATATTATCCGCCCAAAACAAGACAACCTTCCGCTTGCTTGCTTTTTGTGTGTAATTGGCCAACACTAGTGTCAGATTTTTCAAGCTGCCTAAAGGCATCTGACATAGCTTGATGACTGCCAAACAATGATAACAGCCGAGACCAACGGGAGAGCGCTAGTAATACGAACTCCCGCCGGGCAATCGAGCTCCTTAAGGTTGAACTAGTCGCGGGCTCGAAATGGGTGGGCGCGCCAAAAAAGAACATTGTGTTCGGCTGAAGCAGTGAGATGAAATGCACGATAATTCATAGTAAGCTGAGCGCGTAAAAAATACGTAAAGTCCTTTAAAAAAAGGGGTTTTTTGCAAAAACTTCAAAAGCATTAATCAATTACAAGTAAACTTTATTAAAATCTTCGATACACTGGTCAACAAGATCTTGTAACAATGATACTTGCAGCGATTTCCAAAAGAAATTCAGTACAAAAAACAATGAGACAAAACGATATCATTTTAAAATTTGGATGTACAATGTCAAACAGTGGAGGAAATCCCTCCCGAAATTTGTATAGAAAAAGTATCATGGACTAGTTCAACCTTAATATGTCGTGCCCTTCCACAATATGTCACCATCTCTTTCGTCTACAGTTTGTCACTGTCAATTTCATTTTGTTGAATGGTTTAAACCAAGTCCGTAAGTAAGTCTCAGAAGTGGAGTCTCAATTTCTCATACTAATTGTATGAAAAATTGAGACTCCACTTTTGAGGCTTACCGTACGTTTCTACCAAGCCGGATAATCTATACCAACTATCGTTAGGCTTAACTCACACCAGAACGGCAGTAGCGAGCAGCGCACTTTCATTGTCAAACCATATTCACCTTTATTTCTATTTGCGCAATGCTCAGTATAGCTTAAACAAAACAAAAGCGGCGCCAAGCGGCTGAGTTTTTAAACTATTCTATGCATTTCATAGATAGAAATAAAGGTGACTATGGTTTGAAAGTAAAGTAAGCTGCTCGCCGCTGTCGTTCCGGTGTGAGTTAAGCTTTAAAATATAATTACACAACTGTGCAGGAAAAACACAACTAATATGTATGTTTTTACGAGCTGTGAATGTGATGTTAGCCGGCACTCGCGCCTCACTTCCTAAATCGCGCACGTGATTCGATCATGCAAGTACATATGGTATCCGCATTATTAAAAAAAAATAGATTATGTAAAATCCAATACAAATTCTCTTTATTGCACCACACCATAAACAAAAGGAAATACAAAAAGCAGAGGTTTATGATCGAACAAATGCCTACCAAAAGCGGACTTATAGCAATCTCTTCCAGTCAACCTTTTGTATGTACTTACTACTTATGTATGTATTTATATACATGTATCTATATAATATGATGATTATAAAGAGAAAAATATAGAATGTTGTTAGGGTTCCGTACAAAAAAATGAAAAAACGGCACCCTTATAGGATCACTCGTACGTCTGTCTGTCCGTCCTTCTGCCGTTAACTTACGTCAATACGTTAACTTACGGAAATAGTTCACTAAAACACCACTAGACAGCGCTTACTGTAAGGATTTCAAATGTAATAAAACTCGCACTTGGACTGTTTTTTTGTCATGGACTTGGAAAAAATTTTGACCCGATTTTAAAATTTATTTTTCCATATGGATGTATATTATCACTTATCAGCGATTAACAATTAGGCTATCCCTATTTTATCTTTTAAAACGCGGGCAACGCCGCGGAGAGCAGCTAGTTTATTATGATATGTATTGTATATCTTTCATACAGAGTGTGTTAATAGCTAACCCTAGTGTCAGATTTTTCAAGGTAGTTATCTGACGTAGCTCAGTGACTGTCATCTAGTGATAACTGTTAGGGTCAGTTCAGACATAGAGGAAAAATTCTCGAGCAATTTACTACATAACTCAATTGAAAATAAGACCATATTACCTTAGCTTAAAGTTTATAAACGTTTAAACATGACAAAAGCTCGCGCGCGCGTCCTCGAGACCACGCTCGCTCGCTCGCGTTGTGCAGTTTATGCTAATAATGTTACGATCTCCTGATCGTCTGGGTATATTACTTACCTCTTCTTTAGGGTACTTCTAAATAAAACCTAGAAGTTCTTTCAATCTTGTATATTCTTAATTCGTATCAATAATCACACAATTCCTTTTACAAATCATCTCCTTTCATGGTATGAAAAGGCGGCATTTTTCGTAATGTCCAACATCGACAGCTGTCAGCAGCGTGGCCTGTGTTACCATTTTCTCACATTTCGGGTTGCCAGTATTTATAAAATTACGGTATAATTTTAGAATGCGAACAAATAGCTTAAGATGAAGTGGTAGTTAAAGTGGCGCCCTCATTTGAAATAAATTGTTTAAAACTAAATATGGTGATAATTATAAATTTGATTTGTATCACCGTCTAGAAAGACCTTTAAACTATTTTATGAATAACCTTTGAAAGTAATATTGGAAATCCGTCTAGTTTTAAAACGGGTTTTTGCCAAAAGTGGCCACTTTTGGCGAAAACCCGTTTTAAAACTAGACGGACTATTAGTAATAATTTCAAAGGTTATTTATAAAATAGTTTAAAGGTCTTTCTAGACAGTGATACAAATAGTTTTTTTAATTATCACCATATTTAGTTTTAAACAATTTATTTCAAATGAGGGCGCCACTTTATCTACCACTTCGTCTTAAAGTTTATTTTCGAGTGTCGTTAAAAAATACCGCCCACTATCATGCTAAAAGTGGCCTTTGAGTTTTGCGGCCCTGAGCACTGTCTGCTTAGAGCCGCAAGTCAAAATTCTCTGTTTGCCTTAGGGATAAAGACGTAATATTATGTATGTTTTCCCGCTACGGAAGCGAGTTATGGTCTATGAAATTACGTCACGGGTCCTGAGCCACGTCAACAAAAATGTGTTCGTGACTGATGGTGAGGTATTTCTTTCTTACAATATCATAGTTTTAAGCTGCCTAAAGGCATCAGCCATGTCACGCCCACCTCGCTAAAACCGTGGCCTTAAGATCTAGCGGCCCTAGGCTCTGTCTACCGCGTTAGGGTTGAAGATATCTGTATCTAAAAGCATCAGACATCTCAAGGATAGCCATGTAGGCCATCTACTGATTACAACTGGGACCAATGACTTAACGTGTCTTTCGAAAGACTGGCGAGAAGATAAAATTGAAACAATCCATGCTGTATAATCTTATAAAGACACATAGCAAATTGTATCATATTATTGGCTTATAAATAAATGAGATGAATCAATTACACGGCCTGTGAGCATCGATTTCGCTACTATTTGTATTTCTTCTGCAAACTCTGCTTAATATTTATCGACTTTCTAGTATTTCAGAGTAATTGTTGTATTATTTACATTTACGGAGGAATAATAAAGTTCTTTAAGACGAAGTGGTAGCTAAAGTGGCGCCCTCATTTGAAATAAATTGTTTAAAACTAATTAAAAACTAACTAAATTTAAAACTAATAATTATTGCTAATAATTTGTTTTAAAACTAGACGGACTACCAATATTACTTTCAAAGGTTATTCATAAAATAGTTTAAAGGTCTTTCTAGACAGTGATACAAATCAAAATTTTAATTATCACCATATTTAGTTTTAAACAATTTAATTTAAATGAGGGCGCCACTTTAGCTACCACTTCGTCTGAAGGTATCTAATGGTCAGAAATATGTGTTAGGATGAAAAATTTGTATAGCTCACGTAATGTCGGTCGACGGAACCTTCGACTAGTTTAATTCGATTTTAACACTCGCTCTGTTAATGATCGCCTAGATCGAATGAAACTAGACGTAGATGGTTTTAACTACGTGAGTAAACCGTGTAAAATATTCATAATCGTCTTCTCACGTTAGTTTTAATATCACTTTATGATATGCTATAATATATGAATGTTTGTCCAGGTCACGGGTCCCGACCCCCTTCAGCGTCGCTGCCGACCCCGGCGGCGCTGAAGAAAGAACCCGAGGATGGACCTCACCGGGTCAAGATAGAACCCCACCAGCAAGGAGGCGAGGACTCCGCGCCCGAGCTGGCCGTGGACGGCATCAAGACTGAGATCGACGGCCTCATGGACAGCGATGGTGAGTTTGTTAACATCCTCCCCCTCCAACGTCGCTGCCGACCCCGGCGGTGCTGAAAGAGCCCGAAGATGGACCTCATCGGGTCAAGATAAAAACCCACCAGCAGAGAGGCGAAGACTTCGTGCCCAAGCTGGCCGTGGACGGCATCAAGACTGAGATCGACGGCCTTATGGACAGCGATGGTGAATTTGTTAACATCGTCCCCCTCCAGCGTCGCTGCCGAGTTTAGGGCCCACTAGATCAAACAAAAGCAGAAGATCCTACAACCCTCTCACTTAGTTCTGAAGAAATCAGAACTAAGTGAGAGGGTTGTAGGTCCATGGTTTCTGGTTCGTTCATCTAAAATATTGGGCTAAAAAAGTAGACCTAAAATGAATAGTGTTATAGTAAATATTCCACATTTTTCGCAGTTTGGCGAGGTCTACTAAGTTAGTTGTCTTCCTTAGTGTAGAATCATCTTTCATTTCCACTCATCAATTTAATTTAAAATTCAGTCCCGCATTCAGGTGACCCCACGAAGTCCCCGCCGTGCGAGCTCGGCGGGCCCGGGTCGCTCAAGTCGGAGCGGCTGTCGTCAGACTCCAACGACATATTGGACCCTCAGACTGGACTCCGAGGCTCTACAGGCAATCTGCAGGTAAGAGTATCTAAGACGAAAGTTTTTAATCAATGTGTGTTAACATTGATAATTTAAGGGGCTACCTGAATTTTTCGGGGTCCAGTGCTGCTCCCATTTGAAATAAATCATTTGAAAGAATCGGAGATGTCATTTAAAATTTTGTCTTGATTAGACCCTTGATAACCATTCAGAATGAATCATTCAAAGTGAGAACGTGAAGCTTTTCTACGCACATTAGCAAAATACGGCGACTTTTAGCAAAAAAATTATATTTCAAATGGGGGTAGCACTGGACCCCGAAAAATTCAGGTAGCCCCTTAAGACTTTGAAACGTAGTCCCTTAAGTGTGCTGATTAGCTCATTGAAGTAGCAGTGGGCGGGGCAAATAGCACGAAGAACCGATGGGCGATGGGGCAGAACTGGCTGAAGGGTTCTGAAATTGCAGTCACGTTCCGGCAAGTGCAACATAGGACACCCACCTTAACCAACTTCTAGGTGTTCGGACGACCTTAGCACGGTTGCAGAAAAACGCTGGGTGTAGGCCGTTTCTAATCGTTTGTTTTGCAAAACCTTGGGGAGGTCTATGTCCAGCAGTGCACTTCCTGTGGCTAATATGATGATGATAACGTCTGACTTTAGGGAAAAGGTTGACTACTGAGACTTGAAATGATGTCCGAATGACCATTTATCATTTTTCAACCGATTCTCGTGAAATTTCGTGGGCAAGTTCAATAATTTATATATTGTTTTTGTTGATTCAGGTTTTCTCAATTTTTCAAAATGGGGGTTGAAATCTTTAAAAGAATCATATTTTAACCATTTAGAAAAAATGTTCAAATATGTCACCAGACTTTTTTGTTACCCTTGTGAAGATAGACACTACAAGTTAAGGGTGTGATGCAAAGACCGACTCGTAAGTACAGCTCACAGACCCACTAGTTTTAATAATGATCAACAAGTCGCTGCCTGGTTTACCTCATCGATAACATGTTCCAACAGGATGGAAACCAAAATTGCCGGAACCCAAACGTGGGCCCAGAGATGGGGTCATGCCGCATGGGCGGCGGCGGTGGGCCCATGGGGCCGGGTGTCTCCATGGGGCCCATGTCGGCCAGCGAAGCGCAGACTCTGCCTTCTAACGTCATCAGCAAACAGGCGGGGAGCATGGAGGTAAAGGCTAATATACATTACTCTATAACATAAAACTTTGGAACTCCTTACCAGTCTAATTTATTTATGTAATATAAGTAATCAATTTAATAATGTATGGATTTTTGTCGTGAGTACTGTATATGTATGTACTTAATTTAATATACAAATGTGATATACAATACAAATGTCAAAATGTATTATTTATTTATTAAGTATATTTTTTCTCCACTTATTATATTTTTACAGGTTTGTTACATAATTATCAATTATATACATTATAACTTATTACACACACGGCAACCTTTGTAAATTCACACAGTACACTGCAAAATGTATGGCGTCTCTTCCTGAATTATACTCAGTCTGGGATTTAATTCCTATTCTGCTGACGGACGAGTACAAAAACCGCCCTGTTTTGCCAGCAGCAGAGCCAGATCTTCGTGTTTTCTACGCTGCTCGCCAACAAGGGCGCGGAAGCTGTGCTCTCCGGCCAACACCACTCCATCATCTCGTACCATTGCGCCCAACCCGGCACCAAGAAGTATTTAGAGGTAAGTCATAACTTTTCCTGCACTGGCTGATTAATTAATTAATTAAAACTTTATTGTACCGCAATAAAAATTGTCTACAATTGGCGAACTTAACGCTTAAAGCGTTCTCTCCCAGTCAACCACAGGGATAAACAGAAAATTTGTTAATAACGACAGCAGTTTTCTTCAAGGCTTCTTCATTTATTTTAGCGACCATAGTCACACCTCTTTATTATGTTTTACAGCTAATACTAGCTAGTATTAGCTGTAAAACATAATTTATCCGCGACTTCGTCTTCGTAAATGTATCACTTTATAAAGTATACTTTTGTATGACAAAATAGGATTCCCCATTCATAGTTCCACTTCCCCTTTAATTTCTTTGAAACATGATTTATCTATACCAAATTTCATATAAATCGATTTAGTGGTTGAAGTGTGAAGAGGTGACAGACAGAGTTACTTTCACATTGATAATATTGAAAAGTATAGAAGTATGGATATGGATATGTCTGTCACGTAGTGAGTGTGTATACTGTTTATGTTACCAATATAAGAAAATTTTGAAAATAGGATGCGCTATAGACTTTTTTAAATTGTCAGAAATATCAACATTCCATATATATGTAGAATATACATACTCACTTAAGATTCCATTTAAGATGGTAAATCTTTACACACATCTGCGAAGTTCATGATTGGCTTCATCGTTACAGAAACACCCTCTGAAAATGGGTCAGTTCAACAAGCAGAGTCCAGCGCAGTGGCTCAACAACCTCGCCATGGCCAAGACAAGGGGCGGTATGCGGGGCGGGCCCAACATGATGGGCGGGCCCAATCAGATGGGCCACATGATGGGACCCATGGGCCCCAACATAGGACCGATGGGCCACGGCGGCATGGGGCACATGGGGCCGAACATGATGGGCGGACCCAATCGAATGGGCGGCCCCGGCAACCAGATGATGATGATGAAAGGAGGCCCGGGTCCCATGGGGCAGATGGGGCCGGGCATGGGGCCTATGGATGGGTTTCCAGGA
The DNA here is from genome assembly GCA_943193695.1 of Acrobasis suavella. NCBI lineage: Eukaryota > Metazoa > Arthropoda > Insecta > Lepidoptera > Pyralidae > Acrobasis > Acrobasis suavella. The sequence continues at coordinate 7,518,330 of OW971952.1, read as the reverse complement.
GGCACCCCGTCCTGCGGTGTCATGGACGGCCTCGGTGCTGATGGTGAAATGCCCTGGGACACCGTAAGTATTGTACTGATTAGAAATTTCTGATAATGTTGTGAATTTATCGAAGTAATGATTTTCTACTAACTAGATACTGACTTTAGTCTCACAATCCGCTAGTTTTCAACAAGTCAAATCAGATACATTTTATGTCAAAAGAAACGCTATATCTAACGGATTCTAAAATATGTATTAGCAAGTCGTGACGTCATAGTTTGGAATCAAATAGCGCTCTTAATATCACTTTTCTGCATTAATAAATCTAAAATCACGTTCAAAATAGATATTATTAATAATAAGGGAAATTATTTTTGAACGTTTATTTACGACTCTACTATTGGTCAACAGAAAAACCCCTCAGTGATGTCAAACGGCATGGCGAACGGCGGCGGCAACATGCCGCCCTGCTCAGAGTCCAGCGCCGGCGACACGCCCACCTCGGGCGCAGACTCGGCCGACTGCCAACAAGGGCCTAAAGGTGAGGCCATCAGAGTTGTAACAACTTCGACGAGAAATAGAGACCGATAGCTGATTATTATCCGATAAATTCCAACAAGACAAATAAAAAAATAAGTAAACAGTAATTTATTTCCTCCATACAATCAAGTACAATACAGAAATAAAAAACATTTTACGGGGTAGTTACCACTGCAGACAGATAGGCTGTGTAGCCTGTCGAGGGTAGAAACCTGTGTTACAGAGCTCCAGTGCTCTCCCTGTAGTGTAGCAACTAGGGACAAATAACTTACTCATCACATAGTGGTTCCTCCATATTTGCGATGAGTGTACGGGCACTTCCGACTTGGCTGAGCGTCCACAGGGGAGGTTCAGATACTTTTTTTTCTAAACGTCAAAACTAACATTGTCTATGGGATTTGTATGAAAAAGCACGTCGTGACGTCATATTTTTTATGCAGGTGTCAAAATACCAGATGAGAACCTGACGCCACAGCAACGAGCACACCGCGAGGAACAGTTGGCCACCATCCGAAAGATGCAGCAGATGCTGTTTCCAGAGAGCGGCGGCACCAACCCCAACCAGAACCCCAACGACCCCAACCAGCCCAACAGTGACATCAACCCCCCCAACTCCGCCGGCAACATGAACATGCCCTTCCCACCCATGTCTGGCATGGGACCGAATGGACCCATGGGTTCCGGACCTAACGGCCCTATGGTATCCATGTCAAGCAGCATGAATTCCGGCCCTAGTTGCACTATGTCCGGCCCGATGGGACCAGGCGGTCCAATGGGTCCCAACGGACCGATGGGGCCAGGAGGTCCAATGGGACCTAACGGTCCTATGGGAGGGCCGATGGGCATGGGCGGGCCGGGCGGTATGGGAATGGGGCACGGTTCTATGGGGCCTAATGGCATGATGGGGCCGAACGGCCCGATGATGCCGGGTATGGGGCCTAATGGACCAATGGGGCCTATGGGCCCGTGCGGGATGAAAGGCATTCGAGGACCGTGCGGCGGACCAGACATGAAGGGAGGGATGTGCACAGATATGCATATGGGAAGAGGATGCGGTGGCCCCATGGGGGTAAGTTCTAAATAACACCTTTATAAGTTTCCCTTTTTCGATGTATCAGAATTTGGTTTATATTAGATTCTTTTATTTCTTTTCTGTGGCGACCTTCAAAATATTGTTTTTTGCAGCGAATGCCCAACCCGATGGGTGGTATGGGCGGGCCTAAACCTTGCATGATGGGCGGCCCTCACATGGGGCCCAGGATGATGCCAGGGCCTAATATGAATGCTATGAATGGTAAGTCATTACCCTTATACCTACGGCGGAGGGGTCATAGCACTCATATTCGCGCGGCTCGAATAACGGCGGTGATTTGATAGTGTTAATTTTTATTTTATTTTTAAAACTTATTAATCTCTGCATTAATTGCGGCATTGTAACCTTATAAGATATCCTTTATGCGAGTAAGTTAATAAGTTAAATTGATGCCAATGATTTCTAATGCTCCCTGTATTTTTTTTCAAGTTCATATTTTGACTGTTCTGATAACGTTTGTATGGAAAGTTTAGTGTAACGAGGTCTTTAGGACATTGTAGTTATGGTGAATACAGCGTGTTTATTTTGTTTTAGGCGGAATCATGATGGACAGTGGAATGATGGGGATGCATGGGGAGTGCGGGGACCACCATCCGATGCCGAACGGACCCATGTGCGACGACTATGGTCGAGGAAGGAATGTAAGTATCAAGTTGTGACATTTGAAGCTGGCTGGTAGCATTGGCGTACCAAGGGGATCTACAGGTTGCGGTTCTGTTAACTAGTTAGGTTGTTGTTTATTTTGTATTGTTGTCATTACAAAAAAATTATGATTTTCCAACATTTTAATTATCTGTGTACTGTTTGTCACTATCAGTGATCTGTCAGCGTCAACCACTTTAGTTTCCTAGATTTTTTTTTTAACATCCACACAGCAAAAAAAGTTTCATAGAAACTCGGATCAGCTGATTGGTGAAGTGGTATGGGCGGCCTAATTATTTTTAGCTTTTTCTATGTGTTTTTTGAGAAAAGTTGTTCAGTATCATGGAATGAATTCACACTTGTTAATGTTTGTTTGTTTGTTATGGAATATCTTCCAGTCAATCGGCGTATCAGAAAATAGGGAGTATGCATGAAAAAAATATCTGATAACTAACCAGTTTATCCATAAATATTCAATAGTAAAGTACTTTCAGGGAAAACAAAATAAATATTGGTTGAAAAACGAACGAGATTTAACGATTTTACGAAAATATGACTATCTTACTCGCAAAAACGCTATTTTATATGGCAAATATATAGATGATATTATAGATGATATGGAGTTTGACGTCGTTAGTTCATATCGGACTTCTCTTTCTAATTGAAACTTTAAAGTATCATAGGTTCGTTGCTGATTAAGATATTTTATAAATTCTTTCATATTTGTTTTTTGTGGTTAAAAAGGATTTTATTAAGCTGATAAAAAAAAATACGTGCATATAAAATAGCATACCCGAACTTAAATATTAGTTCCAGCATATTTTGTAAGATTCTGTATATGATGGGATATTTTTAAACGACTTACAAGGAGGAAGTCATCAATTCTTTGTTTTTTTTTTAGTGTATGTTCACCGATTTTTCAAAGGCCTGTACCGATTTGGAAAACTTTTTGTTTCAAAGGGCATACTTGTCAGGGCGGTCCCATTCCATTTATCAAACTCGATTGCATAGTTTGGAACCCCAAGTAGTCGGTTTTTAGTTTTGAAAAATCATAACGTATGTGCAGATGGGCCCTGGCGACCCGGGCGGGCTGGGCCCCGGGCTGGGCCCGGGGCTGGGCGGCGGCGCTGGCCCGGGAGGGCGCGCCCTGCGCAGCCCCAAAAGCCCCGCCGGAGACATCGACTGGCAAAAGATACACCACCAGTTCTTCGACGACCCCAAGTCTATGGACACTGACCTCAGTGAGTTATTTATTTTTTTGCTATCTTTAGATTAATCTTTCAACGGCTTTTTCACAGCTTTCTTCTCTTTTGTTATTTCATCTCATTGCCTATTTACACAAAGCAAGTTTCTTGCCTGTATTTAACGCAAAAAGAAGGGGTGTTATAAGCTTGAAGTAGCTCTCGAATGGACGGACCGATTTTGATGCGGTTTTTTTTTCGTGAAAGCAAGTTTCCTTGCGGTAGTTCTTAGCTATGTTTGATGAAAATCGGTTTAGCCGATCAAGAGTTATTGGGGGTGAACCCTTGAAAGTCGGGGTTTTTTTATAATTTGCGTAGCAAATAAACTTGTTATAGTACATTATGTTATACGTGCATTGTGGTAGTTATAACACATGAGGCCGAATTTCAGCCCGAGCCGAAGCGAGGGCATGATAGAGTTGAGAGTGCTTATCCAATATACGCACGTATATCGTACGACGTATTTTAACACACTTGCGGGGAAAAATATATAAAAAACTGAACTTTTGATTTTAAATAAACTCTACCACTGTAATGCAAACGGTTTCGTTCCCGTCGTTTTACTTTTTAAAATGAGCGCGGCGCGCGGTTTACAGTACTGGCTGGCGCCATTTTAGCAAATAGTGCGTTACAAGAATATAACTTCACTCTTCGCGTTTATAACACGTGCTTGTTTTAAGAGCTGCTTTATATATCTAAAACCGGTAAAATTAGATTCACTATACGAGCAAGTGTTATTCAAAATGATGTTGTGTTGTGTGCAGGCACACAGGTGAAGTCCCCGTGCTCAGAGCGCGGCGGCTGCCTGCCCCCGCCGCCCTACGGCGCCTCCCCCCTGCACCGGTCCGCCTCCGTGCCTATTGGTGAGTACCACTCAGGTTTTAAATTAGATCCCCAGTCAGGGCAAGTTGGAAAATGGCCTTTTTCAAATTGTCCTGGGTCTTTGATGTTTATCTATATAATATGTATTTGTTATAAAATATGGTAACGTTGAGTTAGTATCCCATAACACAAGTCTCGAACTTACTTTGGGACTAGCTCAATCAGTGTAATTTGTCCTATACATTTATTAATTTATTATTTTACCCTGCCCAGTTAGTGAATATGTATATTTAGACTCCATAGTCCAAAATAACGGAATTTATATCAATGTCTTACACCATGTCAACACAAAGCTGCCTCTAGCCCTAGCTATGATTCAGTCAGAGGACTTAGAGGTGTTCAGAGTAAACCTGGGATCCAAGCAGTCCCAAAGTCAAAGTAAAACAAATTCAATCAATGTGGGATAATAGCACATTACGATATAAGTGCTTTATGGTGGTTATAACACACTAGGCGGCATTTGCGCTCGAGCCGCAGGTGAGGGCGTAATAGAGCTGAGTGTGTTTAACCAATATACGCACGGATATCGTACGACGTTTTTCAATACACTTGCGATAAAAAATACTCAATAAACTGAATTTTTTGATTTTAAATAAACTCAACCATAAAACTGTGATGTACACTGTTATTTTCCCGCTGCCTTACTTTTTAAATCAGCACGGCGCGCTGTCTACTGGCTTGCGGTGTGCGACGGGCAGCCAGCACCGGCCGGCCGCCAGTACCAAATTTGAAAAAAGCAAATAGTGCGGTTATAGAATATAACTTTACTATTTGCGTTTATATCACTCGCGTGTTTTATGAGCTGCTTTAAATATCCAAAAATTACAACCACTTTACGAGCAAGGGTATTTAAAAAACTCTATTTGAAGGTCTTCCTTTTTTAATTATTTCTTTTAGCCTTATTTCTAGCTATGCATTTATTTTGTGATGCAACAAGCCAATGTAACGATTAACATGTTTACATATTGCGCGGCAACAATATCGTGTTTGCGTCGACGCATGGTTACACTGGCAGGGTCGAGGTAGTCGGTGCAGATACCGATGTCGACGTCGGCCGAGGAGTCCCAAACGAGCTGAAAAGCAGGAGTCTTATTGGCTTTAATCCAGATGCTGATCTCATATCGACTGTCACTAAGCATTTATTTCCATGTCTCTTCCCCCAGCAACAAAGTCCCCCAGCCACGGCTCGGTGCAGATGCCGATGTCGGCTGAGGCGTCCCGAACGACCTGAAACGCAGTAGTCTTATTGGCTTTATTTCAGATGCTGATCTCATCTCGACTGACCCTAAGCATTTATTTCCATGTCTCTCCCCTCAGCAACATAGTCCCCCAGCCACGGCTCGGTGCAGATGCCGATGTCGGCCGACGCGTCCCGAGCGGGCTGAAACGCAGTAGTCTTATTGGCTTTATTTCAGATGCTGATCTCATCTCGACTGACCCTAAGCATTTATTTCCATGTCTCTCCCCTCAGCAACATAGTCCCCCATCCACGGCTTGGTGCAGATGCCGATGTCGGCCGACGCGTCCCGAGCGGGCTGAAACGCAGTAGTCTTTTTGGCTTGAATCTAGATGCTGATTTATTTATTTAAATGTCTCTCCCCCCAGCAACACAATCCCCCAGCCACGGCTCGGTGCAGATGCCGATGTCGGCCGAGGCGTCCCGAGCGGGCTCGGGGCTCAACAGTCCCGCGCACTGCAAGCAAGGGCCTAAACAGGACGCGCCAGGTATGTTCCCGCTCTGTTTGAACTGTTTGTGAACGTGCTTCTGGAAGGACAATTGATTCATACAGTTATTAATGATTTTCTGCCAAAGTTTACTTGTTGAATTTACTTTATCACGTCGGTGACTGACACAAGTTATCATCATTTATAAAATTCCTCGTAACTAAGAGTGATATGCAATCATTGAACTCTTTGCTACGTAGTATCGAACAGAATCATATCATCCTGCCCAGCGTGGTCACTATGGCCAGCTGTGAACTGATACAGACTGGTAAAGAAAGTAATGACAATAAAATACTCTCCGTTTGTAAAATTTTCTTGTACTTATCACCGTTTTGGAACATAATGTTGAATTCTCAAAAAGTTGGATTCTCAAACGGTTGAATCTTTAAATGTTGAATTCTCAAACACTGACCTTGAAGTGATATCGTCGAAGAGACAAATATTTACCGAATGAAGTACACCACGCAGTTTCAGTTTGTTATTTCTATACAAAATGCATTTTGTTAAAATGAAACTTTTTTTAAACTAGTTAGGTAGGTACTTAAAACAAAATCAAATGTCCTTCCAACAATGTGTTAATTAAGTTTCAAGAGTTTTGCATGTTTAGATCAAGTTTCACCTTAGCTACTTAGAAGCCATAGAAGTAGAGCATGCTGTTCTCGTGTTAGACATTTTCCCAACCACGATATTGTTTTTTTTTTTACCAAAAAAAATTGTGCATTTTTATGATTTCTTTTGTTTTTCTGTAGTTGTAATGCGTATTTTTTGTTTCCCCCTCTCTCCCCGCAAAACGCTTGACGCTTGAAATCCCAACGTGTGATGAATAACAACGATAAATGTTACGCCAATATTGGAACAAAAATTGGCGCCATAAGAAATCCTAGAGAAGTTGGACGATGGCGTGTTTGTGCGAACGCTGCAATGTTTGGCGGCGCAACAGCAGAAGAACCAGGGGTCGCACAAGGAGCCTAGTCTGATGCCCGTGCCCTCCCCGCAGCAAATATCTTATCTCAACCAGTTCGAAGGTAAATTGGCTTAAATGAGAGGCAGAAATAATTGGGAACTTGGGGCTATGAGTCATACGTTTTTCCAAATTATGTTGTGTGATGAAAGCTTCTAAGGACGCGTTCCCACTAAGGGCCGATGTAAAGTCTATCTTGAGTCGTCCGCTTGTGTCGCACGTATGGTGTCACTGCGACAGAATACTTGAACCGCCTCAAGTACACGTAACTATTTTCAAAAAAATGACACGTAAAGCGTTAAATACGCTTGTGTACATTTACGTAGCGCTGCGTCAGTCCTAAATGGTGACGATAAAAACAAATGAGCAAATTATATCCTGTGTTAAAACGGTTTAATGAATTCATGGAGATTTTTTTGGAGGGGTGGAAATGTTTTTGTTTTTCGTGTGTATAAGTCACTAACACTAGTGTCAGATTTTTCAGGCTGTCTAAAGTCATCTAACGACCTATGTGGCGTAGTAGTCTCCATGCTAGTCCGCCACCCAGAGGTCCCGGGTTCAATCCCCGGTCAGGGCAAGTTGAAAAATGGCCTTTTTCAAATTGTCTTGGGTCTTGGATGTTTATCTATATAATATGTATTTGTTACATAATGTAGTATCGTTGAGTTAGTATCCCATAACACAAGTCTCGAACTTACTTTGGGGCTAGCTCAATCAGTGTAATTTGTCCCTATATAATTATTTATTTATAGCTTGACGGCTGCCTTACAATTATGACAGCAGCGTCCAACGGCATATTTGCCGTTCGAGGTTACAGATTTTGAGAAAGTCGAAGCAGTATATAATTATGTTATAACATACTAAAAAAATCACGTCGTATGTGGGAACGCGGTCCATATCTTCATTAAGGTCTCGTATCATAATTAACAGTTCTTTAGGAGACTGGTTTTTTTTTTGACCCAATTTTATTTTTTAAATTATTTCTGTTTACCGATTTTAAGTCACGGCTTTTTATACTTTTTTACAAAATACACATTTATGTTAATGTTTTTGTTTTAAACACTTAAATGTCTTGATTTTATGATTTTCATAATGCATGCTTGTGTTTCATTTCGATGGCAAAACCTCTATTGTAATGTATTTGAGTGACGAAAAATATCAAATACACTATATCAGAGATTGCCTCACATATTGTGTCGTTTGTCTTTTATTGTCTCTATTTTGGTGGTGGTTGGTGAAAATGTGCTAACATCGTCTTCATACTCTATGGCTAATTCGTCTATCATGCTGTGTGTCTATGGTGTGCCGTAAACGAGGTTTGTCTGCAGGGCAAGAGCTGACGATACAGAAGCAGCCGAACACGTCGCTGAAGGACAGCGGACCGCCGTCCAACAGCGGCGGGCAGACGCCGCAGTCCAGCTCGAACCAGAAATCACCTGCCGGGTGAGTGTTTTCACTTTTTAGGATTCTGTACAAAAAAAGAAAAAACGGAACCCTTATAGGATCACTCGTGTCGTGCGTGTCGTCTGTCCGTCCGTCCGTCTGTCACAGCCACTTTGCTCCGAATCTACTGGACCAAATCAGGTGAAATTTATAGGCTGGTGTAATCCTATGACCCAAACACAGATGTGCAAAGTAAATTAATATTATTTTAAAATAAGGGTTATTTTCGGGAGATAAATTAGGAAATTAAAAAAATGTTTATCAACCTTAGTGTGTCATATCAAATGAAAGGGCTCGTTATAATGATCTCAAATATTTTTTTTTATTATTGTAAAATAAATAGATTTGATTTTATTCACGAAAGAAGACGAAAAATTACCAATCCCACCCCTTCCCTAATATCTGAAAATAATGAGTCTAAAATAAAAATAAAAGAAACAATAAAATTCATTGCTTGTAGATTACAGGAAAATATATAAGAACTAGCTTTAACCCGCGACTTCTTCCGCGTAGAAGTCGAAAATGGTTCTTATAAGATTCTTCCTCTCCCTGTCCTCTGTCCCCTGTTCCCTGTCCCCTGTTTCCTGTTCCCTGTTCCCGTTTCTGTCATTTGCTAGACCGAAACAGAGCGACGGAACGCTTCAAAATGGTAAAACTAATCTTGTTTGTCCAAACAAAATTTGGACCTGAACTTTGGATAGAATCCTTCTTATATAAATATATAAAAGAAGAAACTGAATGACTGACTGACTGACTGACATATCAACGCACAGCCCAAACCGCTGAGTCTAAAGACTCCAAATTTGGCACATAGGTTCCTTATGAGGTCTAGGAGTGCACTAAGAAAGGATTTTTCAAAATCCTCCCCCTAAGGGGGTGAAACGGGGGTCCAAAGTTTGTATGGACAAACAGGATTAGTTTGACCATTTTATTCGAAACTTCGCAAAAGTACTCCCGGCGGTAAATAATACCAAAAGTGTTCCAGGATTTTTCAAAATTCATCCCCTAACGGGGTGTAACAGGGGTCCAATTCGAAACTTCGCAAAAGTATTCCCGGCTCTAAATAAGTAATACATATTTCAGGATTCTTCAAAATCCCCTAAGGGGGTGAAACGGGGTTCCAAAATTTGTATGAGGAAAAAAGATTAGTTTGACCATTTTATTCGAAACTTCGCAAGAGTACTCCCGGCGATAAATTAGTGAACACGTATTTTATGATTATTCAAAATTCATCTCCTAAGGGGGTGAAACGGTCCAAAGTTTGTATAGACAAACAAGAATAGGTTGACTATTTTGAAGCGTTCCGTTACTCTCTTTCGGTTTAACAAATGACAGGAAAGGGAACCAAAACGGGGAACGGGGAATGGGAACGAGAGCGGGAACAGGGAAAAGGGAACGGGGAACGGGGGACGGGGAACAGGGCACAGGAAACTGGGAATAGGGAGAGAGAGAGTTCTATAAGAACCATTTTCGACTTCTACACGGACGAAGTCGCGGGTAAAAGCTAGTATAATACAAGAATCAAAGATTTGCGTCAAAATAATGTGATGTTTCGATGTTCGGATGGTAGCAATCGCGCAAAAATAATAAAGATAGATTACCTTCTATTACCCCAAAAAAATGTGAGGATTCCATGGTCCATGGAACTGATAACATAACATATCCACGCGCAGTTTATGGCTTGCTACACTCTTGTTCGGGCCGAGATTAATCGACACAGGCGGGCAAATTTAGGTGAATGTTTTTTCGCGAATCACAAACCGTTCGGCTGCCGCAAATTATCACGCGGCTTGGTAACTGCCGAATTATGTCGTTTGCATTGGCAATAAAAATTTCTTGTATGATTAAAAACTGAATTGTGCTGATCGAAGAAACAACCCGATCGGCACAAGCCAAATTAAGCAGAACAAGTGTAATTGATATACCATTATAATATGATAAGCGTCTCGATATACCATTTTACTGGAGTGGGTTCTTTGAACGTTCGTTTGCTGTTCAAGCGGCAAAGCTTTGGAACGCCCTACCATTCAATATCAAGAAGGCTCGAACTCGAGTAGCGTTTAAAAGTGCAGTTTTAAACGCTACTCGAGCACATTATCTTCAGGAACTGTCAGATAGAATACAAATAATATATATGTAGTATACGTATTTTAATTAATATATTCTTATATGTTATATTATTATCAGTAATATATCTTTCAAAATTACATATTTTGCGCCTCCTTCAAAAGACATCTTAATCTCGGCATCACCAGTAGGTTGACATTTGTAATAAAGTTAAATAAATAAATAATTGCTTCGGGTCGGCTTCGTTGTTCGACGAATATTGCCGAACCAATAGTGCCGGGCCGCTTATCTGTGTAGCAAGCCTTAAGGATCGGGACACGACTATATCGTCATAGTCTTAATCAAGAAGAATATTTGCCAAATATTTAATTTAGCTGTGTGAATCCAATTTCCTAACCATATCGTTGTTTTCTTTTTCTCTATAGCATGATGCCGGGCACCCCAGAACCTCACGGGTCGTGCAGTGGGGGGTCATTATCAGAACAGCGCGCGGGTCGCTTCTCACTCGAACACAGTCCCGGGTTCAACCCTCAAACGCCCACCAGTAACAAATGCTCACAAGGTAAGTAACAGATACAGATGATCAGTGACAGAATGAAGGACAGCAACTTGTCACTATTTCGGATTTCCAATATCAATTTGTGATCCTATCAATTTACTAAGTCACGCCGTTTGGTCTTGTGACCCTAGGCTCTGTCTAACCCGTAAAGGATAGAAAAGAAGAAACTAGAAATTTTTGAAAGATTTAAAGAAGGAAATAATGTTTTAATTAAGCGGAATATCTTTTTAAAACAGACGAAAAATCAAGACCGAGTCCGTCATCGAATCGGTCCAGCCAAGACAGCGCGTCGAAAACCCCTCAGCGCGACGCCGGGCTTAGCCAGGGGCCCTACGCGCCCGCGTCGTCCGCCTCCTCGTGCGCCGGCAGCGTCAAGAGCAGCTGCAGCGTGGCCTCCAGTACCGCGCCCTCTAACACCATGGAGGATACCATGGGAGGGAACACAGAGGTAACTTTAACACAAACCTTCATATTCGTAAAAGTTAAATACCGTTTGATAAATCTATTTTAGTTAAAACATCTTTTGTCACTTTCTCTCTTTTTAATATTTGACATTGTAAGAACGAGACAAAACATATTTTAACTAAAAGAGGTTTAGCAAACGTTTGTAATTATTTATGAATAAAAGGGGGTTAATGTTTAAAAAAATAGATGAAGAATTTTTAAAACTAATATTCTTCCTCTGTTTTATATATCGCAATGTCACCTTCAACTCCGTTGGTTAATGTAGGAAATATGTGATATTCTTTATTTCAGTGAACTTGATTTTTCTTATATTTAATGTTTGCATTTATTCCAGACGACGCTGTCAGGTGGGCCGAACAGCACGACACTCCCGGGCCCGTTCCCCGGCTCGTGCAGCATGAACAGGCCCGACAACATCCCCATCAACCCCAACCAGGGCCCTGGCGGGCCCATGGGCGGCAACTCGGCCTCCTTCGATCCCATCTCCTCCCTCGCGCAGATGTCACAGCAGTTGACGTCGGGTGCGCCCGGGCCGGGCCCCCCGGGCCCTGGCGGCCCGGGTCCCATGGGGCCCTTCGCGCCCGCACCACATCACATGCCGCACCATCATTCAATGCATCCACATTCGCATCCACATATGATGATGAATGATTTAGGTAAGGGTCACGGATTGAGTTTATGTAAACCTTATATAAATTGACTGACTTTGTTCAGATAATAATAAAGCTAATGTTAATATTGATTTTAGGGTGCCACATGGACAACATTGGAGGCCCTGGCATGGGCGGCCCCATGGAGGGCATGATGGGCAGCGGAGATTTCCCGCCCGACATCAACCTCAGCCCCAAAATGGGGGGTGGCAACATGGCCGGCATGGGCGGCATGGCCGGCGACGGCATGATGGGCGCGCGCGGGCCCGGCGCCGGCAAGATGCCGCCCTTCAACGGCGCCAACGTGCAAGTCAAGGCCAGCGCGCCCAACACCATCCAGTACCTGCCCACGAGACCTCAAATGCCCTGCAACTCCGGCCCGAGAGGGCCGCCCAGCTTAGACTTCTTGCAGCGAGTCACGAGTCCGATGCAAATGGAGGGCGGCAAAGGCGGCGTCCAGTACTTCCCGGGCGCGAGGGGCATGGAGATGGAGGGCGGCATGAGGGGCGTCATGCGCGGGCCTGGCATGCTGAGGATGTCGCCGTACCCCGCAGGTTTCAATTCCCCCCCGAAAATGGCCGGGGATCCGTTCGGAGGCCCCGGCGGGCCGGGGCCGGCTCCGGGGGGCATGTGCGGGCCTGGGTTCCGGGGCGTGAAGGGCGCGATGGGGCCCGGGGTTCGGATGGGCGCCGCGCAGCCGCTGCCGCCGTCGATGGCGGGCCCCGGGCCCGGGTTCAAGGGGCAGGGCTTCGCGGTGCCGTCGACGGCGGACCCCAACTACGCGGCGCAGTTCCACAACTTCCAGCAGCAGCTGTACGCGACGGGCAGCCGCGCGGGCGCCCCGCACGGGTACCCGCACGCGGGCTACCCGCCGCCCAAGTGATGCCAGCGCGCCCGCGCCGCGCCCGCGTCCGCCTGACACCGCACCCGTACTTAAAGGGGACCTCACCGTAAGTGGCGTTTCGAACTGATCCCTCTCGTAGTTAGCGCGGTCGACACCCCGCGACTGATACCGGAATTTCGGAATCGATATTTTACGAACACTAGTTTTATCGCCGTTGAAAATAACGTTTTTTTTTTGTACCGTGAGTACTGATATTTTGTTGTATAAAATGTCATTGTAAAAATCTATTTTTATTTTAAGTGAAATCTCGCTTTTCAAATTATTAATTCTAAATTTAAATAATGTAAGCCGGATATTATTTATACTACTATAAATACCGATATTGACAAAAATACTGATATCGGTTTCTAAATATCGATACGTTGAGAATGCCGGTACGCAGTCCGTGCTCCGACCGAGCGTCGTTTTTGTTAGTGAATGCGGATGCGTTTGTACAAATTGTACAAAATTAGACGTGTTATTGTGTACTCTACATAATTTAAAGTACAGTCTAGAAGTATCGTTTGCTTATGGCAATAAACTAGTTTAAGATTTTTTTACAGACACATGCCAGGATTTCAGCGTATTCGGTTCCTTTACTTAGCTATTTTATGTACGATTCCTATGCACACAGATATCTAGTCAATTTTGAAATTAACGGAGCCCGACCCTGTGCACCGCGACGTGACTCGCTCCGACGCACTACATTTCGTAACTCGATTCGTCCTTTTTAGTTTAAGACTTAATCTAATTAGTGAAATTGGTTTATTCGTAATTTGGCGCACGGCCAGTAACACTTGAAATTAATTTACCAGTAATGACTATTATTAATTTGATCTGATAGCAATGTTTTTCTGTCTTCCAATACCTTTAATAGACTCTTAATTATACAGTAAGGAGTATTATTCGTACTCACTGCTTCAAACTTACAACACGGTTAGTGTAGTCTTACTTTTAATTAATAAAAGTACTTAAAATCTGATGCCATATTATTTGCCACATGGTTTTACTCTCGTGATATGTTGTATCTTAATTTATCGCTTTCTACATTAATGCCAACGTTTTTTCACGGTTTTTACGGCATAGTATTAATATGCTAGGTAGTAGTCGCACATTGTGGATTCACAGTGGCCTTTGATTCGCGTCGCCTTGTTTGTGAGAGCGGGCGCCGGACACGTGACCCGCGGGAGTGGGCACGGGGTGCGACAGGACTGCTAAAGCTGCACTTGACATAGTTTAGCATACAATCTGCAGTAACAATTTGCTGTACTGCAGATTGTAGTGAGTGTAGACGTGTTGTGCGGCAGATTGTTACTGCAGAATGTATGATAAATTGTGTTGTGTGTACCTTAAATTGCCTTGTTGCAAGTGAACAATGGTACGTACTTATAAGCTTCTACTTTGGTGGCGCAGCGACACAGAGTGGATTTTGGCATTTTAGGGTGTCCAGTAAGTGATGCTAGCGCATACGACGGGTTCAGTCCATCTCTGTCACAAACTCTACGTGCGACAGAGACAGGTGAACGCTTTCGCAATTAGAGTTTATGACAGAGGTAGACTAAAAACCGACGCGTGCGCCCGCGTCAATTAGTGGACGCTCTTAACGCCATTTCAAGCTACCCCTTAACAGTCAGAAATATCAGGTAATACAGCACTGCAAAGTCCAAAGAACTGTTTTCATTAGACAACAGCTATTGAAATGTCCAATCCCAGCAATTTTACGTACTGCCATCTAGTGTGAGTGTTATTCGACTTCATGAAAGCAGAAGGATAACAGAAGTATGTTCTAGAAACTCCGATATAAACACGCCAATCACTGCTCGCAGCCCTTTGTCCACTTCACGCCACTCGAGATTATTGAGGGCCAAACCTCAGACAGTAGCTTTGCTTGGAGTACGGCAGATTAGCTAGTACATTATTATGTATTTTGCAATCTATTACAGCGCAAGTCTAACCATCATTTTCTTGAATTTTTGTATGAAAACGGTTTTTGTATGAAAAATCACTCGTTTAGGTGACTCCGCGTTTCAAAAATGGAACTTATCATACTAAATGTGGATGACAAGGATAGCGATAGAAAATGGCCTCCTGAGTTGCCAAATGTTTTTATGGAGGGTAAAAATTATTTCAACTGCCGATTTATATGGTGGTTTATATCAGCGTTATAACTAATTGCCACATTTTATATGCCACAACGGATTAGTAAGAATGGCGATAGTTGCCTTTCTGGGTGTTTGCATAGTTCTCCGCTATCCAAATCCGGGGTCGATGATCCGTTTTCTAAACCTATTTTAGTTATAATCCTCCTTATTATAAAACCCTGACTAACTTTGTTACTAGGTTTAAACCATTATCTGCCCAAATGAAGTTGACATTGACAGGTAAGATAGTATTTGATACTAGATGTCAACTTGGTTTGGGCGAATAAAGGCCCTTAGTAACAAAGTTAGTCAGGGTTTTATAATAAGAAGGAATATTTTCTAACTCGTTCTTTCAAATATTGAAAAAAGTTATAGGGACAAAATATATTTTAATTAAAATAGGATTAGCAAACGTTATTTTTTATGAATAAGAGCAAAAGGGTAAATTAACAGCTTCTATTTACGATTGATTTACTAGTATGCCAATAAACGACAAACGAAGCTCCTGTCTGGCCTGGCCCAAGGGCATGGCAATTTGAAGAAAAAAAGCACAACTGAGTCCAGAAAAAAAAACCCGCTCGCGATTAGATAGTGTTAATTTAACTGTAATTATTAATGTAAGGTAAAGAATGGTTCTTGTTTTAGGCTAAGCGAAGAGCAATGATATAAAAATAGTTTGTGTAATATTGATAAGAAATGAAATTAAGATGCAAACTATTGGTTGTGATTATGACACAATTTGTTAAGTTGTTCGTAGATTTGTGACACATAATTGTCAACTTACTGACTTCACGATAAGGCCCTTTTTTATTTTTTATTCCCTTGTTTTTTGGATATTTTTTACTGTCGTTCTCGTTTGTACATCGCTAACAATAATTGTACAGAGTACTTTTGGACTTAATTTAAGGCAATAAATGTATTTATTTTATAACTCGTGATGTAAGAATTTATTCTTAATTATTATAAAAAAATATATGATATGCTTGTAAATACATGTTTTATTTCTATTTTAATTGACCGAGCGAGCGAAGCGTCTCAGTTCTGAGATTGGCCAAAAATTATTTTGTCTGTCTGTCCAGTTGTTTTCGCCTCCAGGTCGCATTCTTTAACCGATTCTCATGAAATAATAGGAAATTTCCAAAACCAATGAAAAATCACCGTGTATAGTTTGTGGTAGTGTTATAGTACCTATTATAGAGGTAGAATAGTTGTACCTATATATGATACCTTCCTACGTAAGTAAGAGATATAAATAAATTGCTATATAGTTTTAAAACCCAAACCCGTCTTCGGGAAAATTCTTGCTGAAAAGTGCGTTTTGCCAGTGAATGCAAGCACGCACATTCACCGTAACAGCTGGGAGAAATAGCTAGTAGTGAAAGTATATACCTAATATATTTGTGGAATGTGCTAATTGAGTCGTTTCATTTAATACCAAACACGGTATGATTTGATTTATTTTATTTTCAGTATCTGACTTTTTAGCCTATAGAGGGCGCCATATTGACGCTTCCAACGATACGTCATTTGTGGAAGTTATAGAAGATATGAGGGAGCAGGTGAACATACTCGTACATACTAGGGGACACAGTACGGTTCAAGAATCAGGTTTGGGGACTGGATTTTTGGTAATTTACTTGGGTCCAAGATTTACCGGGAAGTTCGGCACTTTCGGTACTAGCATAAATTTTGCTTGTGTGAAGGGCACGAGTGGATGCAGTAAGCATACAACTAATTAAACTGTAGAAAATGGGCTCATTACAAATAAGTATAGGTTAGTTTCGTTAGTAAAACTATGTTTTATTTTTCTATTCTGTCTATTATTGACATTAATCATTAGAACACAATCAGTATAATTAAACATTTTTTTTGCAGACCGACAGACAAGGGGACAGGTGAAACTAAATAAAAGCTTGTAAAAAATCAACAAAATTAGATACCAGCTGACAGATACCAGCTGACAAGAACACCCGCTCTGGTTTCACGCTTGTCGGAGAAATGTCTTGGAGATAGTCGGAGGCCTGATAAAGGTAGCATCCACGAATCCCTCCATTTTCGAATAATGATATTTATAGTATATATGTATATTGAAAGACAGTGAGAAAATGATAATCACCGTATAAAGTACATACCGAAAGTATCGAAAGAACCGGGATTTCCCGGGAGCATGCCCTAGTACATACTTAGCGGCGAAACACATAACCCTCCCTTTGGCTTCGCCGTAGTCGGGTAAAAATACGACCCTTTCGATGATCAGGATATAAGAGAGCCATCTTTTGATCATCTCTGTAAACTAATACCACATAAAACGCCATCTAGTAAGAAATGTTTGCAACATGTTAACCATAGATAACTGTTGCTCTGTTTTTTGTTACGCTATGGCATCTCAGTATTTACTGTTATATAGAAAAATATTTGATAATTAAACAATATTTAAAAGACAAAATTCAAAAATTAGAGAAAATTCATTCATCATGATGATAGTTTAAAAATCTATAGAAATATTAAAAATTCTTTCAAGCCTAAATTCTCGTTTAATGACCGACTGAATTTATTTATTATACAAATAACTAATGCCATCGTATTAGTTTATTATTATTGTATATTATTGGCATTTTTATACACGATAACGCATCTACAAATAAATTAATATGAAAATTCTTAAATAAGGGAAAGTGCCATCCTTGACGAAAGTGGAAAATTACTCAAACAAAATCTCATTTATTATTCGAAATTAAAAAGTAATGAAATTGTCTATGGAAACAGAACGGAATCTTGTAAAAGATTAGGCCATTTCATAAAACAAATGTATAGTAACTCGCAGAAAATATCTTCGGGACAGTTGTATTTATTTCAGCTTTGCATTTTATTTTAAATTGAATCGTGAGCCGAATTTTAGGTCCACTGAAAAGGATTCATCTTCGACTTGCAGAAGGGTTAGCAGTCTCGATTTCTGCAATAGAAAAGATTGCATTGAGAGGAGTCGTAAGGTAAACATCGATTTTAATTTTTTCTCCTAAAATGGTTTCGGGTATTAAAATTAAAGAATAGAAGTTTGTATACGTAAGAGGTTGTGTCTTCAGTGTTTATAGTGTATTTTTAGTGCATCCTTGTACGAAATGAAAGTTTGACTTTTGCCACATATTCTTTTGAATGGCAGCTGACGGACGTACATCTAGTTACGAGAGTAGGTACATAATTGCTACGTAAACTGTTTTCTGTGTCCAAACTTGTTTTCTTTATTTTGGGTGAAATTGTATGGTTAGAATAGCGTACACGCCTATTGGAATAAAATACCTAAAGTATTGTTTTTTCCGTGGGTATCTTGTCAAATTGTGAACTTGTCAAAGCTGGGTTGAGTCATTGTTGAGATCCATTATCAGGCCAACTTTTTGAGGGTCCCCCTGTGCATGAGCTGGGTGTCTTTACACTATTCTATAATGTAGAATAAGTATAAGATCAAAATAACCTGTTTTTATTATTTGATGCTGTGAGAAGGTAGTGATGTCTAGGTATTTTGTGACAAAGGCTTTATCAGCAGGTTAATGTGATTCACACTGAGGTCTTAAATACATCCTTTTGTCTTATAATTTCCGCATACTTGACCAATCCTTTTTGTTTTTGATGCATCAACTTTCAGAAGCGCATTACATTCACATTGTTGAATAAAACATAAGTTCTATGTTTTAACCTATTTTCATTGATTTAATTGTGTTTTTAGTGTAGATTGGATGCATATTTCAATAAACAGTAGCCTAGTTATGTATCACCACTTGCTTTTACTCTATGGTTTCTGTTTTCAGTGTTATCAGCAATCAGCTGAGAGGATTGTAAATATACAAACTGTTGTATGGCCATTGTGGTAATTACATACTTAACCTCTACTTGATAGCCCCACAAGTTTATTGGTTGCATTTTAGGTGCATTTTAGGTGCATTACATCCACAGCAACAGAGGCCTCTCTCAAGGATTTCCAAAAACATTTTGTAGATGAATTGCTAAATACAGTAAACTTTTGATATGACTGTTTGGTAGTAGGTACTTAGGTCTTTTCATTTTACGCTCATCCCTTCTTGCACAAGATTGCCTAACATGATAAGCTTTGGCAGTAAGAGGTCGCCGAAAGTTTTTCTAGGTATACAGATTTTAAAATAAAACTTTAAGCTTCTAGAAGCCAAACAATTCTTTTTTTTTAAATAAATCCAATAAGCTACTTATGCCCAGTTGCTTAGTTATGCTTTGTTGTTTCACCAGTATTTTAAAAATGTACATTTCAAAAGAACCTTAAAAAGCATGCATTGTAGTTTTGATTTGTTAAAATTTATGTAATCATAGTTAAAGCAATAATCATACACCATTAAAAAGAAAACAAGACCTTTTACACTTGATCTGCAGTAAATATATGTCGCTTACAACTGATCAAACAATACCGCTTGTATAAAAGAATCAATACAAATTATGCATGCCTACTTATTTGTAGATTTATCAAACTCAGACTTTTTTGTCATTTGATGACTTAAATAGGTCTTTACCCTCAACTTATCTATACAAATGTATTTCAGCTTTTATTTTAAAACAATATTTCCGATTTCTGCAACATTTTGTAATTTTTAAGAAACTGCATGTACTGGTATTTTAACACCTAATGTTTCATGAATTTTTGACCATTAACATTGAAAACTACTTATATCTACACGATATTTCGTTTAAAAAAAAATATCAAGATCAGATATGTTGTTTCAAAATAATAGGGAAAGTATGTTTGTATGAAAAGTTAAGGGTGAGATAGCAATAACAAAACTGAAAAGTAAATAATGTGTACCAACAAATTTGAATACCTTAGAATTTATCATAATGTAGTTTTTCCTTATTAAGTGAAGCATGGTACATCCTTATAAGGATTTGAAGTGCTTTAAAGAATTCATACCACAGAATGTTTACGCATTACAGTAAATACTTACTTAATTTACTTAGTATGTATCTTAAAGTGGAGGATATAAATTCTTTTTTCAGTTTTAACTAACATATATCAAATAAAAAGGTAAAAAGGTCAGTAAATTGACAAGCTGTGTGGTATATTAGGCTACCATACTCCTCTATCACAACCATAGAGGACAGAATTCCATAGTGACTGCTGGGACAGGCGAAAAAGATATTTTTAATACATTGATATAGTTTGTATGATAATTACAAAATTGAATATTTTATACATACATAATTATCACACCTGTTTCCCACAGGAGTAGGCGGAGTACTAATATGACACAGACCGATCCTCGTGTTAGGTTCGCATGTAAAGAACTAAAGAATAGTTAATGATTGTTGATGATAAATGTTGCACTTATTGACCTTTTTATAATTAGATCGAACAATGACATTATATCACGATCATGACAAATCTGCGATACATTACTGTGTAGTATACTTACTATCTTAATAAGTAGTATAACTATACTGAAGTTTAAATTGCCCACCGTATATGTCTTTGTTTATAGTTTTATAAAGGCTATAGTTACTGCTAGTTCAATTTTGATGTTTCTTTGCGAAACTGAAGATATTCATAAATATATAAAACAAATAGTTACTTGAATAAAAAATTCTTATTGTAAAGTATGAGCTCAGCAGACATTTATGGATAACAATTTATATATTTTTGACATGTACTAATTAATTGATTGGATACCCCACTCGATTTCAAAAGAAACAAGAATTCTTTTGGCTGGCTTTTTTTTGTATGTAACATTTATTGCATACAAATTGTAGCCTGTCTAGGTTAGGCTCATTTGTGAAAATCAAAATGAAAATCAATAACGAATCTCATTTGTGAAAATTGGATAAGCACTTTGGATGCTTATCCAAATATGAAAAATAAATAGACTGCTAAAATCATTACCCTTCCGTTAAGCTTTGCCTTAGTCGAGTAAAAAAATATTGTTTATCTATCCATCGACTATAAACTAATACATAATCCAATTTACATTCACCAATCATCTTTTGTTGTCGTATTTTGATTGTGTAGTTATGCATCAGTTGTTTATATTTTATTATCATGCAACAAATGTTGTCTTATTTATCACTAATGTATGTGAAATTAACCATATTTTTAGTTCCCAGATATGCACAATCGTGTGTGTCGTGGCTTACTTACTTGTACAGTTATCTTCGAGAAATATCTGTAGGACAGGGGGTAAACACAATTTGTCATAACAACAATTAGTAAATACTATGTTTGAGTAAGAGTAGATAGCAACAGTTATAGTAAATTTATAATATCTATATATTTTTCAATGTAGATTGAAATCTATATTTTTACCCGACTGCGCCAGATTGAGGGTTATGTTTTTCGAGAGTATGTATGTATGTACAATCGTTTGGCACGCCTGCGGCCTAAACGGCTCGATGGATTTAAGCTTGGAGAGGTGTCATTAGATTCGTCTTAATTCTGAGAGTGACACTGGGTATATAAAAAGGCAGTCGGGTTATTTGGTTCTTTTTTTTACTAAGGACTTGTTTTCTTATAGTTTAATCCAACAATCATTTCATCTCTGTTCAAGTAATATATATTCCATTCGTCAATTGATTGGTGCGCCGACATGACAAAACAGCATCGGCTTTTTCAAAGACGCGGCCTTTGTGGCGCGCCGACGGCGTGCACTCCAATTCAACAAATTAACTATTCTTACCAGATTTGAAATAAAATCCTAAAATTAATATTTTTAACACATGCCTACTAAATAATGAAATACATCAACTATGTTATGTCTGGCATCCATAGAGATTACGACAAAGCTTTAAAAAAAAAATAGCAAGTACAATATGGGAAATTTTACTATTTGTTATGGTTGATAAATTAGTGGCAATCGCTATCGTATCGTTTCTTAATTCAGAGCCCTGCACTTATCTGTCGTATCTTGGGAAATATCTATGACGATATCGTGATAGATAAGCGGAAATCGCATGTTTATATATATTGTGTTACTAGCAGAAATCATTTATTTGCAGCCAAGTAGAAAATAAGTTTTGAATAGCCTTAAAAATAAGTTTTTAATAGCCTAGAAAATAAGTTTTGAATAGCCAAGGGAAGATCTAAAATAAGGTTTAATTATTTTTCTGCAAGCTTTTATTTAGTTTCACCTGTCCCGTTGTCTGTCGGTCTGCCTGTCTGTCTGCAATCAAATCTTGCAAGTTAAATTTGACCTACTTCCTGGTTTCCAATTAAGCTGATATTTTGTACGCATACGTATATCGCGTGACAATGCAATACTATGATGACGTGTAGCTGATATGATGATGGAGCCTGAAGGTGGCCATAGGAACTCTGAAATGAAACAACGTAACCCCATCGAGTTTGGGCTCTTTGGATTCTCTTGAGGAGCACTTTAAATTTTTTAGTTGCTTGCTTTGCTTTTCGTGTGTGTAAGTGGCCAACACTAGTGTCAGATTTTTCAAGCTGCCTAAAGGCATCTGATATAGTTTGACGACTGTCATACAATGATGACGGCCGGGACCAACGGCTTATACGTGCCTTCCGAAGCACGGAGGAGCTCGAGCAGTTTTCATGCCACTTGTGGTCAAAAATCCGGGTGCGGACCACGCCCGGTGTCGCTTTACTTGCGAAAGCGCTAGTAATGCGCACTTCCGCCGGGCCACCGAGCTCATTTTCATTTTTAAGTTAATTGTTTTAAAAATATTTTTGTAAATAATTACTTGTTACTGGAATAAATGATTTATTTCAAGCCATACATACATTTCGTCTATCCCTAACGAGGCAGAATGGGCACTTAGGGTCGTACGGCTCTAAGCAGCCAGAGCCCAGGGCCGCAAGACTCAAAGGCCACTTTCAGCGTAATGGTGGGCGTTCGGATGGGAAAAGGAATCAGATAGTGATGGGTTGCAAGCCGCATCGCCTATTAACATGATTCAAAACTCGCCCATTCCCTCGATCGATTTTGAAGCCAAGTACCTAGAAAATAAGTTTTTAATAGTGAATCAAAGATCTAAAAGAATGTAGAGATTTATTATATTTTGTACTCTTAATGTAGCGCGGTTTTAATGGCTTTAATTTTGGTATATTCATTAGTATGACTTTTCATTTGATAGGTCTCTAGGTAAATAATCTCAGAATGGCCATAATGGTTAACCGACTTAAAAAAAGGAGGAGGGTATCAATTTGAATGTATATGTTTAAGTATTTTTTATTTATGTTCTCTGATTACTCGAAGATATCTGGACGCGTTTCAGACTATGTTACGAGCCAACGTTGTACTAGTTGAGCCGCAACATGTTCTAGACTTATTGAATGAGCATTTATCTATAAACTTTTTGATAATCTCATAGACATTTTATCAAAATCGGTTGTGTAGTTTGATGTTAAAGTCGGTTTTTAGTTTTGAAATATATATAGTTATAGAGACCTTTGTTATGGCAGGAATCCGTCTACATCTTTCGAATTTATCACATGTTATGTTAACCCACAAACTTACAGAGTAAATTGTTTGGATTATATTTTTATAAATACTGATGCCTCAATTATTTTTAATGTAAGTCTTAGCTACTTTTAAAGAAACCTCTCGACCTCTCGCGTCACGATTTGAGTTCAAAGGCTCCACCTGATAAGCAACCTTAACCCAATAGTAACTGACAGACACTTGCTCAAAACATCTCACGCCTCCTTTCTAATGGCGAAACTTACATAATGCACATCTTTGGTGCTCGTATAGGTCAGTATCAGCATCGGCGTAATGATATGAATGTCTTTGTGTGTTATATTGACGATGTAGGATGGGGTTTGGTGTGGGGCATGACTTGTTTCACTGTTATCAAACTGTCGTGTTGATTCCGCTATTTATAATGCGACACAAACAAGTTAAACAAAAATGGCGGACTTCAAAGCATTTTCGTACAAATTCCCGGTACGTAGGTTGAACTAAAAGGGCGGTCATCGGCTCGGGTACAAATAATGCGCCGACGACCGCCATTTCGGTTCAATTTACGTGTCGGGAATTTGTACAAAAATGCTTTGAAGTCCGCCATTTTTGTTCAACTTATTTGTGTCGCATTGTACCTCTGCTTGCCTTCAGCCGAACCTGCCTGCGAAGTACTTATATACCGTCGGTAAAGCACTCACACATATACATAAATCTTCTTAGGCGTCGTGAGCTGTAAATGAAATGAATGCGTAAACATGTAATTTATCATCAATGCATGTGGATATCATTTTAAAAATTTTTAGTAAACAATTTTATTTGCTAGACAAATTAAAAAAAAACATGCCAAGTGCGAGTTGAACTCGCGTGAAGAGGATTCCGTACAATGCCAGTTTTTAAATTAATATAAAATATTACATTTGAAATCGTCATAGTAAGACGCGAGTTAACTAATAATAGCGCCAACTAGTGGTGTTTAAGTGAACTATTTTCTTACGTGAATATATTTGAGAGCCTCATAACGAGCTCTTTAATTTGATATTATGACACAGTAAGGTTGCAAAACTTTTTTATTCCATTTCCTAATTTGTCCCTCGAAAATCACCATTATTTTTAAAAAATATATTTGCTTTGCACATTTGTGTTTGGGTCATAGGATCACACTATCCCACCAAATTACATCTGGTTTGGTCCAGTAGATTCAGAGCAAATTGGCTGTGACAGACGGACGGACAGACAGACGCACGAGTGATCCTATAAGCGTTCCGTTTTTTCATTTTTTGTACGGAACCCTAAAACACTAATTTAATATTAAAAACAGATTATTGAATATATTATCGTTAATTGTGGTCATAGAAAAATTATTTCTTAGTATTAATTGTATGAAAAGGACACCAAAAAGGTTAGTATTTGTCAGTTGGATCGATTAGGTATTGTAGGTGTTCTACTTTTCTTTATATTCTGTTTTGTATTTGCTAGTTTTTTCTCATAGATGGAGATGAAAAGAAGAGTGTGCTACTCGGGTACGGTAATATTTTTATCTCGGGCGATATACATGAATCCCTCCATTCACTCAGGATTCCACCGTAGAATATGCTTCGTTTCGCTCTGGATTCAAAGTAGCGCCCTTGCCTTCAAAATCTTATGTACCGTATCCCCTTGTAGCACAATCTACTATATTTTAAAACGAAATCCTTTATTTTGCTGGACTGCTAACATTATTTTTGATTCTACATAGATTACACTCGTGTTCAGTTTCCAAATTGGTATTAATTTCTAGAGATTTTCTTTTTCACTTTTTAGTCCCGAGAGAATAAGCAGTAACTTTAGCTCTAAATGTTTTGGGATGAAAACAATGTTTTTCGAGTAGATGAGATGAAAAATAATTAGCAACATACTTTCGTTTATTTCTATCTGCCATTGTTGTAACATGCTTGTTGGTGTTTATTTTGAAACAACAATTACGTCATCGGTGTTTACTATAGGGGTATCAAGCAACTTTTCATCACTTTTTCGTCGACATTGCCTTAGCTTCAATGTTACATTGTTAACAGACTTCCCATTTAATAACTGCATTCCCAAGGATGACGTAGGGCGGCAGTCGGTTACAAAACATTATGCACAAATGCAGTCTCGAGGAGGGTTGACGACAGGCAAACAGTCGATCTTAAAAAACATAACCACGGCCAAATCGTATGGTTCCAGATTTTTCTTTTCTACGTATATACGTGTACAAGCTTATTTGCCATGCAAGTAAAAAAAACACCTGACTGATTTTCATCAAACATGGCCAAGAACAACCTCAAGGAACTTGCATTCACGTAAAAAAAAACGCATCGAAATCGGTCTATTTGTTCACACACATAGACAGACATTTTCACACCCCTCTTTTAGGGGTCGAGGGTTAAAAAGACAATTCCGGAATCCGGACGCGGTACTGCTAGGAATCGCGCTTAGGTAAATAAATGAATAGAGACAAATTACACAGATTGAACTAGTCCCAAAGTAAGTTCGAGACTTGTGTTATGGGATACTAACTCAACGATACCATATTTTATAACAAATACATATATAGACAAACATCCAAAATGAAGGAAAATTTGAAAAAGACCATTTTTCAACTTGCCCTGACCGGGGATCGAACCCGGTACCTCTGGGTGGCGGACTAGCATGGTGTCCACCACGCCACGGAGGTGAAATGATTTACAAAACAAAATATACCAACTTTTAATTGTATGGAAAGTAATAGACATCTACTCGTAAAGTACTTAAATATAATTTTATGCGGTTGTAAAGTCATTAGTCGAACAGTTAATTTTGATTTATTATGTTTCGTAAATGTTATACGTAGATACCGTCTCCAATAAAAGTATAGCGACTTCGTTTGTGATTAATGATTATAACATAGCGATAACACATTATTGTCAGTAGACTCTTAGTAAATTAAAAAAGAATATTAGGAATGTTATACTTACTCGAAATAATTTCCTCAATACAATCTAAGATCAATATGTAAGCTTTATCAATATCGCGTACTTAAATATTCCAGTATTCGCGTACTAGAAATACTCTAGACTAAAATATTTAGTCAATACGAGAACAAAATTTAAAAATATATTTTTGAGATAGCTTAAGCTAAATAAGTTAATTTTAGTTCGTGAAACAACAAATTTAATTCAAAGTTTTCTGTTTTAATAA
The DNA here is from genome assembly GCA_943193695.1 of Acrobasis suavella. NCBI lineage: Eukaryota > Metazoa > Arthropoda > Insecta > Lepidoptera > Pyralidae > Acrobasis > Acrobasis suavella. Next base: position 7,491,432 of record OW971952.1, on the reverse strand, counting down.
TCAGTTTTCAAATACCAAATAATAGCAGCCATACAATTACTTCATACGCCCATGTAAACTAAAAAGTGTCAATATACATAAACGCATTTGTTTACATGCATATTTGACGTGGATAAAGCGTCCACTGCTCCAACGTTTTAGGCAATGTACGCGCAAAATTTGAAAATATATAATTGTAAATGCATTTTTACGGCACTGATCAATTTATTTTTAAGTGGTTTATTAGCACCATGGGACGTGGTTTAACAAAGTTTTAAAAAAGTTGTCCCCCATTAAAAGCACGATTTTTGAAGCTTTAGTGCTTTTAAATCAGTGCTTTTTTATCGGAGAGAAACTAGTTACCAATTCTAACAAGGGTGCAAAAAATGACGAAACGCTTCGAGAAAAGGTACGTAGGTAGTGCCCTGCGCACCGTTGTTTCGTCTTGGGGAACTCCCGTGCGCCCAAATATCGAATCTTTGGAGAGTTTGAGAATTTCACATTAATAAATACATAAAAAAAAAACAATGTTACAAATCACTTTTCGAGTTGGCCGTACTTTCAGCGACAATCGTGTTGACACTGAAACTGAAGCAATTTGAATTTTAAAGCGTGCGTGTAGGTCTGTCCATTTTAAAATAATCGCAAGCTATTCTTAAGATTTGCCTTCAAGGCTGAATAACTTGAGTATCGATTGCGTATGTTTGTTGGTACATCCAAGGATGGTAATTACTTTCTCTCAGTGTGGAATTTCATGATACGTTTTGTTGTTTTTTTTTATTATTTTACACTCAAAAGTATTTTTTTAAATAATGCTGACTAAGTTATTGTAATTTGTAAACTATTGTACTTACTTGTTTTTAGCTTATGTAGGTGAATTTGAAATATTTATACTTTTTTGCATTCCATAAAAAAATTTTACTAGCAGAAGACAATCGTGAGTTATAATTTTCAAACTCTGTAAATTGTTCGTTTCTGAATAAACGTTTGAGTATTATTTTTGGGAAATCAAGACATTAAAAAAAAAAAATTAATATTCTGTATTGTAAGCTTGTAAACACCCACTAGTTGGACATTCAAACAAAAATGCGCCCCCACACATTACCCCAGGTTAAATATGATGTGGGTGCGTGCCCTTTACATCACCCACACCTAAAATTGTAACTATCCGACCCACCCCAGCTTTGCGCAAGTATGTTAAAATTACACACACGAAATCATAATAAATATTAAGATTACATATCGAAGACTAGCTGTTGTCCGCGTGATCAAAGGTCAACAATCCCATGGGAATATCACATTTTGCCGAAGTGAAATAATAAGCTATCTGTATGCCGAATTTCATTCCAATCCGTTCAGTCGTTTTGCCGTAAAAGCGGAACAAACAACCATACTTTCATACAAACTTTGCATTTATAATATTTATTCATAATATTCGAGGAGCTCGGTGGCCCGTTCTAGCGCTTTCGCAAGTAAAGCGACACCGGGCGTGGTCCGCACTTGAATGGGTGACCACATAGTGACATAAAAAATTCTCGAGCTCCTCCGAGGCCGGCTGTCAGCATTATATGGCAGTTGTTTAGCTATTTCAGATGCCTTTAGGCAGCCTGAAAAACAGACACCAGTGTTGGCCATATACACACAAAAACGAAACAAAATATTAATAGGATTACATATAGAAGATAGTAAAAATTATAAAGCTGCCGTCCGATAGGATGACTTATTTTAGTAATCGATAGTATCATCGCAATTTAACGCCAAACCAAATTAGGTTTTATACTCATTATCCTCATCAATCCTCACGTAGCTACGTCTTTATATCGTGCCGCTGTTGGAGTAAGGCACATAGTTTGAAGCCCTTGTACATGTACACATTGGGCCATGCCCAGGCATTGGTTAGTTTATGAGTACTGAGTATTATGTGTCTGAATGAAAACAACCAACCTTGTATATGTACGTACCGTATTCATAAAAAAACAAACGTCTGCTAAACCTCTTTTAGTTCAAATGTTTTGTTTCCTTCTTACTATGTCTTATATCGGAAAGAGGGAAAGGGACAACAAACATAAAAGAGTAACAGGTTTAGCATCATCGTCAATGTATTTAAGAACGAAGTTCTTTGACGGTGGAGTATTTCCAATGCCTCCCGATCTTCAGCCAAATGGTTGTCTTCCTTATAAAGTGTATATGAGCAATTTGTCAGGTCGAGCTGGTCGCCAAATTTTATGAATAAAAGGGTAACTCCTTACCTTTATTAGGGTTTCGTACCCAAAGGGTAAAAACGGGGCACAATTTCTAAGACTCCGCTGTCCATTTGTCCGTTTGTCTGCCACCAGGCTGTATTTCTTTAACCATGATAGCTAGACAGTTAAAATTTTAACAGGTGATGTATTTCTGTTACCGCTATAACAACAAATACTAAAAACAGACTAAAATAAATATTTTAGTGGGGCTCCGATACAACAAACGTGATTTTTTATAGATAATGGTACGGAACCCTTCGTGCGCGAGTTTGACTCGCCCTTGGTCGGTTATTATGAATAAGAAACTCCTTTAATTTTTTCTACTATAAATATAATAAAGAGTATGTTTTGTTTTTCAGATTACAGTGTAAGCTGACGTTAGTTTGCGTTATACTGGAAGCTACGGAACCTTCGGCGCCTGGGGCTAGGATGTCAGTACTGAATCAGAGCGGAGAAGAGCAGGTCCGTCTTTATTATTATATTTTGAGGGTTTTTATTTACGTTTACGTACTTACTATCTGGCTCAGCAATCCAAAGTGAGTCTTGGCTTCCAGCACAAGGGCACGCCAGCGCTCTAGGTCCTGTGCTAGCTCTCGCCAGTTGTCGCTAACTTGAAGCTCGCGCTGGTTTAGTTTCCTTTGGACCACCAAATTCTAAAGCGGCGCGGCGATGGGCGTATGGAAATTGAAAGTGGCATACTTTGCGAGTCACCCCAACAGTACCGCATGTAAACCTTTTTTTAGGATGAGCAACATATTAATATGCCGTCTAATGTCTAGTTGTTTCTGGCACAAAGGTAGGGGGATTGTGGACAATTCAGCCCCCCCCCCCTCTCCCCCTCTGCTCTCTGCCCTCTAGTTATATAGGGGTGACTGAAAGACCTCGAAGATCTCCAGGGCAGATTTGATCAATTTATTTCATGATGTTTTCATTGTACTCGTAAATTTTGGTAGATCGATGACAGTAGCATATTTGTCGATTTTCCCAACTAGCGTTGGTCTACATCTGTCAGCACGGAGCAGCACTTTTCTATGCTGCTATCCTTTTCTGTCGCTCAGAACTAATTCGCTGGACCGAAAGTGAGAGCTGGAACGCCGCGGAATCACCGATGCTGATGCGTTCCGTCGCTCTCTCTCGCTCTAGCAAATTACGGTTCTGAGCGACAGAAAAGGATAGCAGCATAGAAAAGTGCTGCTCCGTGCTGCCAGATGTAGCCCAACTCCTAGTCACCTAATGTAGTTTCGTCTTGCGACAACAGTGGCGCTGTTTGTACCCTGTCAGCCAACCATCAGTGCAGTGAGCCACTTTTATCATTTGTTTTAATAATGTACGTTTGCTTGTTTCCAGGTGGAATGTCCCCTGTGTATGGAACCTCTGGAAGTGGACGACCTTCACTTCTACCCGTGCACATGTGGTTATCAAGTACGTCGATTTTTTAAATTATTTTACGAATTACATTTGGTGTTGGTACTCCTATCAAAACCGTATGTGACTCTTTGCTGTCGTACCAAAACGACAAAAGGCTGGCTGAGGACAGAAAGGAATGGAAAAAACTTCACTGACAAGAGCGTCGCTCTGAAATCTTAAATGAATAGTCACACATTTGATACTTGCCTGTACCGTACAATGCACGAGTTTTGTGTTTTAATTTCTTTATATTGTAACTTAGTGTAAATTATGATTAAAACTAACTTTTTAGCGATGGACAGAGCCCAGGGCTGCAAAATTTAACGGCTACTTTTAACTTTGACCTCTGTCTGCTTCGCGTCGCCAAAGACTGCGTTTTTTAGGAAACAAATGCCTCTATCGCACCGAAATCCACAAGACCCAAAATGCTCTGTCCTCCCCGTTAGGGATCCAGACGTGATAGTATGTATTTAGCTTTAAAGCCGCCTTGATGTTTGCAGATATGCCGGTTTTGCTGGAATCGTATTCGGGAGGGCGAGAACGGACTGTGTCCGGCGTGTCGGAAGGCCTACCCGGAAAATCCGGCAGACTTCACTCCGCTCAGTCAAGAGCAGGTATGTTCCTCTCTGTCCAAACCCTACGTGCGACAGATAGCCCAATCTGTCCAGGGTATCCGCTGTCTGACGATCTGCCTGAAATTGAATGGAAAAAATATTAATTAGTCATGATTTTCTCTCATCGGTGCTCAAATCTCCGTTTGTAGCGTAGTAGTACAGGCTGTCGGCGCGTCGACAAAGACTGCGTTTTTGAAGAAACAAACACTCTGTCGCACCGACGACAGTCTGCAAACCATCGCACTGGATAGCTAAGGGTTAAGCTAAAATAAGAGAAGTGTCATGCGTCTTTCTTCTGGAGTTGGCTTGACTGCGCTTCGTCAAGGTGTAGACTGTGCAACGCGTTCAGCAGTAACAGACCTAATGTGCAACAGAGACGGATAGAGCCATCTCTGACGCACGCGCATCTTTGTCATTGAGACGGGCTGAACATGACGCAGTCTACGTCGTACGCAGTCACTGCTAATATGCAAATCTAAATGTATAGATTCGTGTTAAGACAAATAGTATTGTCGCGAAATATTCAAGCGAGGAAAATATTCAAGATGCAGAACAATCAAGCAGTTGAAAGTTCCAGAACAATGTTTACATTGTTCTGGAACGTGTACGTGTACATAAATTGGCAAATGAATAAATAAATGTAAAATGTTCTAGAAGTACGTAGATCAATCCAGAAGTATGTAGAATGTTCTAGAATAATTTGGAACTATATAGAATGGTGTGGAATGTTCGAGAAGAGTTCTGCGTTCACACGGGCCACGACGTCATATAATAATGGCTATATTTTATAATGAATTAGCATTTTGATGTTTATCTCTATTTGTATTTGTTATGAAATAGAGTATCGTTTAGTTACTATCCCATAATACGAATCTTGAACTTACTTTGGAGCTTGCTCAATCTGTGTGATTTGCCTGTATATAAGTTATTTTCTTCTTAAAATTTTTATAACCTTTTAAAGTAAGTCAATTTTCTTAATAACTCTCGGAAAACTTTGGAATGGCCGCTTAGACATATATAGAGCTGTTATTACTTAAGGTTATAAAATTTATTTTAAGAGGAATTTTTTGAATTCGCAGGTAAGTCTGATAATTTTAGCTTAGGTATATCGTTGTTGATTCGCACGTGAAAATGCTGCCTGTCTCCCAGGTGGCGGCGATAAAAACGGAGAAGAAAGCGCGCGAGCAAAAACGGCGGAACAAGACGCTCGAGTCGCGGCGAGCGCTCGCCAACGTGCGGGTCGTACAGAACAACCTCGTGTTCGTGGTAGGCCTCCCCGTGCGACTGGCGGACCCCGAGGTGAGTGCAGTAACTTTTTTTTATATGTCTATTTTTTCTTATTTTTTATTTTGCACGATCTAAGCTTGCTTGGTTGTGAAACAATTTCATACCATTTATGGCGACGTTAGGCCTGTGTCACTCTCCGTTTAGGCTTCGAATATATATCTACATTATTACTAAACGCGGCGACCACTCCGGAGAGGTAAATTCAGTTGTATAAATCGTTTGTCTAGAGTAATAAGAATGAAATTGGCTTGCAATGGATGTCTAGGTATCTAAGAGTTGCTTAGTTCTGACGCGAGCTAAATTAAACAATAGCGCTATCCCCATTGAGTAGATATTTCTTTGAATTTCTTTTATGAGTAAGACTTCTGTACGTGAGCACTAGTACTTATTCAGTGGCGACGTCAAGCCAGGTGACTTGACTTGACCTGATTGACCGTAATTTGTTTTTCAAAAATATTGGGACAGCAGTTGGCAGCACATTGAAGTCAGGTCCAACAAGCTGCTGATATTAAATACTTTTGACGAAGCAAAATAACCTGACAACTGATGGTCCAATGACAACAGTCGATTATACCTGACGTCACTGTGCTGCCATCTGGTGTCACATATTTTGGTCACAATCAGTATACTTCAACATGACAAAAAATGTCAGAATTCTATTTGATAATATTTTTTTACTGCAAATTATAAGACCACGATATACAACGTGGAAAGGGCATACCACGGGCTATACTAGACCACTATAGTATAATAAAATTAAAACAAACTACAAGACACAAAAAAAATTGGCATGTCCATACAAAAGTGCAGCCGCCCGGGCAATTTGTATGGGAACGTCTGTTTTTTTTTTGTTGTTGTTTTCATTTAATTATACTATAGTGATCTAGTAGAGCCTGTAGATCGATTTATTACGGGTATGTCCTTTCCATGTTGTATAAGAATAATTTATTCATTGATTTTCATTCATTTATTTCCATTTAACAATAAACACTGTGTTGGAATTACTTAAAACTAATATTATTATAATACTCATTAATAACATCTACTTTGTCTATGTATAATTTAATAATTTTAACTATATACATACTTTAAAACATGTCACATACAAAAAAAAGAAAGAAAAAAAACGATAAATGGTCAACTTAACATATGGTCAACATATAAAATAAAATTATAATTTTAAAATTCGTCAAGGGTGTAGTAGAGGCTTTGTTTTAGAATAATATAACGATTGATCAAGGTTTACGTCATTTTTATCTAACTGCAACCTTGTGAAACGTTAAAAAATGGACAGAAGGTTTACAATAATAGTTTCGATAATAATGCACGAAAAATATAGATGATTTTGAATAATAATGATTTTTTGTCTGTTGCAGATCCTCAAACGGCAAGAGTACTTTGGAAAATACGGAAAAATCCACAAAGTAGTTATAAACCAAAGTACCGCGTACGCGGGCTCACAGGTAGTACTTGTATCGACTGTCAGTAGGTGTTGTTGTAGTGTAGCATTTTAAGTTTTTTTTTTACATTTTTTTTTATTAATTGCATGTACTAAAATGCTTTTTTCCTAAATAATAATTAAATACAATTTGCTTTTATTACTTATTTAAAATACTGTAAAGATTTTGCATGACGAATCAAATTGAGATTATTCATTATTGCAGTTTGTAATGGATCAATTATTTGTTATGCAGATGCCACTTAGTTTTACATGATTTGTCGATCGGTTGAATATCAAATATTTTAAAAGGCTTAGACTAAAAAAGTATATTTATTTTTGCGATGGAACAATTTATTTCAAAAGAGGGCGCCACTTCTGCATAATATTCGCAAAAAGGTTTTATGATCATGCAAAGTTGACTGTTCCCTATTTATCACAGCGCGTTCAAATAGGCATAAAGTGTACTCAATGGGATGGGCCCATGAAGTCAAAAGAAGTGTCAACATGACATTTTGAATTTGCTCGCCAGGGTCCCTCTGCGTCGGCGTACGTGACGTATGTGTCGTCGGCGGACGCGTTGCGCGCCATTCAGGGCGTCAACAACGTGACTCTGGACGGGCGCGTGCTCAAGAGCTCGCTCGGCACCACCAAGTACTGCGCCAACTTCATGAAGAACCAGCCCTGTCCCAAGCCCGACTGCATGTACCTGCACGAGCTAGGTACGTACTGTTTGTGTCACGTGACACCCAGGGCGTCAACAACGTGACGCTGGACGGGCGCGTGCTCAAGAGCTCGCTCGGCACCACCAAGTACTGCGCCAACTTCATGAAGAACCAGCCCTGTCCCAAGCCCGACTGCATGTACCTGCACGAGCTAGGTACGTACTGTTTGTGTCACGTGACACCCAGGGCGTCAACAACGTGACGCTGGACGGGCGCGTGCTCAAGAGCTCGCTCGGCACCACCAAGTACTGCGCCAACTTCATGAAGAACCAGCTCTGTCCCAAGCCCGACTGCATGTACCTGCACGAGCTAGGTACGTACTGTTTGTGTCACGTGATATCCAGGGCGTCAAAAACGTGACGCTGGACGGGCGCGTGCTCAAGAGCTCGCTCGGCACCACCAAGTACTGCGCCAACTTAATGAAGAACCAGCCCTGTCCCAAGCCCGACTGCATGTACCTGCACGAGCTAGGAACGTACTGGTTGTGTCACGTGACGTCCAGGGCGTCAACAACGTGACGCTGGACGGGCGCGTGCTCAAGAGCTCGCTCGGCACCACCAAGTACTGCGCCAAGTTCATGAAGAACCAGCCCTGTCCCAAGCCCGACTGCATGTACCTGCACGAGCTAAGTACATACTGTTTGTGTCACGTGACATCTAGGGCGTCAACAACGTGACGCTGGACGGGCGCGTGCTCAAGATCTCGCACGGCACCACCAAGTACTGCGCCAACTTCATGAAGAACCAGCCCTGTCCCAAGCCCGACTGCATGTACCTGCACGAGCTAGGTACGTACTGTTTGTGTCACGTGATATCAAGGGCGTCAACAACGTGACGCTGGACGGGCGCGTGCTCACGAATGACACGAAATTAAGTACTTCGTTAAACTATTATCCGCTCAAAACAAGAAGAACTCCCCCGCACCTTTAGCCACTGACGTGAATCACACTGATTCAAAGCGAACGATATAAATAGAGTGGTTAATACCGCTCATTAGAGACTAATACTTGAGTTGATGATGGACGGGGGCGGCCCTAAATGTATCTAATGGCTGAATATTTTATTTACATTATTTTATTTTGACGACCACCGTGCCTTCATGGTTAACACGCCAGTCTGCCAATTCGAAGGTTCCGGATTCGATTCCCAGCCAGGGCATGTTGGAAAATGGCCTTTTTCAAATTGTACTGGGTCTTGGGTGTTATCTATTAATGTATTTACCATAAATATAGTATCGGTGGGTAAGTATGCCATAACACAAGCTTCAGCTTACTTTGGGGCTAGCTCATTTGTCCCTATATATACATTTATTGATATTCATATTCATATTATGTAGTATCACACTACTATTACAAAGGCGAAAGTTTGTGACTGTATTTGTGTGTGTGTGTATGTTTGTTACTTCTTTACGCGGAAACGGCTGGACCATTTTTGATTTTTGGTATGCAGAAAGCGGACACCCTGGATTAACACATCGGATACTTTTTCCGCAGGTAACACCTTGGGGCACAACTAGTATGTGGGGCGCAGCTAGTATGTAGTATGTAATATAATTTGGTTGTTGCAGGTGATCCTAAAGCATCGTTCACGAAGGAGGAAATGCACGCGGGCCTGCACCAGGTGTACGAGCGTAAGCTGCACAACCAGCTGTCGCAGGCCGCGCGTGACAAACCAGACGACAAGCACTACAATAGTTCAGGTGACCTTACGAACAAAAAAATAGCCGTCGCCACTTGTCGACGTCTGCCGTCGCCACCTGTCGACGACTGCTGTCTTGCTGAACACTTGCTCGATGAATCATTTAAGTCAGTCATTGTAGACATCTGCAGGATGTCACAGAAAGGATAAATAATTCTTTATTGGCATGCTCAGTCTGACATCGAACGGTGTAGTGCTCATACAGACGAATGACAATTTTAAAACTGGAGGACGGCAACCGTCGCCACCTATCGACGGCATTCGTCGACGGCTGCAGTTGAGGCATGTATACAGATAGGGCAAGAGTTCCCAAGCATCGCGCGTCCTGGAAATGATGTTTAGTGACGACATTAATGTTGGATTGCTTATTATGGCAGTAAAAAGGCTTTGTAAGTTAAAAGTCTACTGTAACAAAAAAAAAAATGCATGCTCATGCTCAGCGTGTACAGATGAGTATAAAGAAATTGTAAGTGATTTCTAAGACAAATCCATAAATGAAAAAAGAAGTCTGTGTTATTTTCGGCAAACTGCGCGATCGAAGTAAAAGCAATAACAGTGTTTCTTCATCGGAAGTCATTTACGAAAAGAAGTCATGAAGTCATTTAGACTGCTATAGATCTACGCGAAACGCTATTATTGCAGCCGTCGCCGTCGCCGTCGCCACCTGTCAGCGGCTGCCGTCGACGGCGACGTTTGTCGTCCGGCAGTTGATAAGCCGCCGTTTGTTTATATGAGCACTAAACCGTTCCATATCAGTGAGCATGTCATTCAAGGATTATTTCTCCTTTCTGTGACATCCTGTAGATGTCTAAAATTACTGACCTTAAGTATTCATCGAGCAAGTCTTCAGTAAGTTGACGTCATACTTTACGTTTGTAAGATACGCAATCTTTTAAACTTGTTTAATGATACGAACTCGAATGTCTTTTAAAATAATTTCGTACTAGTGCTTTTGTGCACAATTTCAATGTGGAGTTTAAATCGATCTTATAACTAGACCCCGTTGTCTTGTCTTATTCGCATTGACATTACATTCTTGTAGGTATTGATAAGCACTCTTATTTATCGACTTTTGAAATAATGATGGTATTTAATTGTACTTGAATTATATTATATGTCACTGACAATTAGTCAAAAATAATCACTACTAACTGATAACAATGTGATAAAAAATAATGGGATAAATAAAGCCACGAGTAAAAGAATAATAAAAATACGGGCGTTCTTACAATAATACTTATCATAATTTTTCCACAATAATTACAAAAAACTGTAAACCGATTCTATATCGTCCATGTAACTAAAGGATGAATAAGGGTTTTGGTGAGTTTAAGAATTCTATAAATTAAATGTTTCAAACCCTACAAAAAAGTGACGTCTTTGCGACGAGACAACGGGGTCTACTTATAACTATTACCTATTAAAATATATTAGCCCTTTAATCTCAATAAAATTATCGCTAGTTTAAATATATTTGTTTGGCAAAGCAAGACCATATATTACGTTTTATAGTAACCGTGGTGACGTGTCTTGAAGATTTGCCAAATATTCATTGAGTCGGCGTTTGGTCATGGCATAATCGTCTATTACGCAAGTTTTGGAATGTTTTTATGTGGGTTACTCGTTGTTACGCATGGTACTTAATTATTTTTTTTGCTATGAGTAAAATGACGTTAACGAAAGAGTATTATTTTTTATAGTGTTTCTTCTATGCTGTTCTATGAGAAAAGAAAAAACTCAGAATGAGTTAGCTGCTTCCCTTACCGCGCAGATGGTAGGAGCCGATCGAGGGAATGAGCAAAAAAAGAATCATGTTATTAGGCGACGCGGCTAGCAACCCATCACTATGTTGATTCCTTTTTCTACCTTCTCGCCCACAAGACTGAAAGTGCTCTGTCCGCCCCGTTAGGGATAAATACGTGATGATATATATGTATGTATGTAGTGCGACTCGAAACCTCAAGTCTTATGTATGTAAGTACCTCGCATTTACTGAAGCAGCTACGTTTCACGGCAGAAAGAGGCGAATGCTTCACTCTTGAATCCGACTACCCCGAGGGATAAAGGAGCGATAGTGTATTGCATATAGAGAGAGGTTGAAAGGGACGTATCTATGAAAAAAAGAATATTAGCAGCAAATCTTATCTGGTACTTTTGTAGGATTCCGGTCATAAGGGTAAAATCGGGACCCTTTTGCTAAGACATCGCTGTCCGCCTGTCTGTCCTTCCATCTGTCTGTCACCAGGCTGTATCTCATGAACCCTGATAGCTAGACAGTTGAAATTTTCACAGATGATGTATTTCTAAAACCAGAATAAATAAGTATTTAAGTGGGATTCCCACACAAGAAACGTTATTTTTTATAGATAATACGTACGGAACCCTTCGTGCGCGAGTGCGACCTCGCACTTGGCTGGTTATTTTTACTAAGAATGCAAAACTAGCAAATAATACTCGATAAGTTTTTATAATCATTTAGTAAAACATTGTTTAAAAATTAGTTTGAATGGACGTAGTCGAAAATACTACTTCGTATGGGAAAACTGCTTGGCAGACCCTCTTCTCACATTCTTGACAAAACGAAAGGTATATGTTCTATTTCTTGAAAGTAAAAGTGTCATATTTGTTTACAAACAACTACATATAAACAGTAAATGTTGTTGCTATCGCTTGGTAAAACCGTAAAATCCTGTTTAATAATATTGATAAAACTGATAATTTTTTCTGACGAAAACGAAAACAATTTTATCAACATTATGCGGCTGAAATAATGATAATGACGACGACTACCTGATGTTAATGAGATCATCCCATGCTACCATGTAGGTAACTTTCTCTATGGGGTCAACTAAATCAAGAAAACGTCAACTGTTGCATACAAAATTAATACCTAGCGACACATTAGTGAATATAAGCTAATAAGCCAGACAAATTTAAACAAATGGATTTTCAAGAACGTCATCTAGTAATGAGTAGCGAAACTACATGTTCCAATTGATATCTGTAGCGCTATCCATTATCTGCTCGGCAAACTAAAAAACCCCGCCTTTAAAGCGTTAATTCCCGCAAGGGAACTTGCTTTCACGTAAAAGAAACCGCATCGAAATCGGTCCATATGTTTGAAAGCTACAATGCCACAGATACACACACGGACAGACATTAGCGTCAATTTGATAAAAGCCCTCTTTTTGTCGGGGGCATAAAATTGGGAGATGATGGAAAATACTCAACCGAGAAGAGCCTAGTTCCTAAATTTTTTTTTGATGATGATGAGTTGTAATGTCTGCCGCATGCCTGACGGTCTCGGGGCCAAACTAGCACCGTTATATGTTCCTTAAAAACGGAAAGCGTTAAGCTCAAAAAAAGATGGCGGTCGAGCTTAACTCCTAGTGCAGGAAGTAGGCTTCGATGCCCCTCGATCGAGAGAGTCGGAGTGCTGGAAGGGTCGCTTTTGCCCTGCAGTGGACAGTAAAGATCTATTCCAGAGAGACTCAGAATTAAGTACGTCACAATATTGTCCTTCATCAGTCTCCAGTCTACTTAAATCGGAGCTGGCAACATTCATTCATGCACTTATTTTTTGTATTTACCCTGTGCGATTTTTTAGAGAAAGAAATATATTTTACCTTACCTTATTTACCCTTTATTTAGCCTGGAGTTTAGTTTGAGTAAACACAAACTAATTTGTAGAAAGAGAAAGTCCAACGCCCACTGTTACGGCCACACCATGGACGTGATTTAATTAAGGAAAAAAGTAGCAAATAAGTTAATATTATCACATTATACCATCAAGTCCCGGGAGTCAGTTATTTTATTTCTACCTCGCCATATACATATAACGTGATGGATACGCGCCTCAAGATGGGAGACTCCAACGTGATCACGTTAAGCATGGCCTTTGGGTCTTACAGCCCTGGGCTGTGTCCCCGTCAGGGGTAAAGACGTGATATGGTATCTGTATAGAGTCGAACCTTAAGTACAGTGAAATTGATGCAATGTTTTCTATTTCAGGTAATTCTAGTACGAGCGCAGAAAAAAGCAGTTCAAAAGATGGTAAGTAAGACATTGCGCAAAAAACTAGATTAGTTTATGGTTTATTTTTCTTAGATTTTTAAGAAAATTAAACACGGAAGAGAAAAAACAAGTGGAAGAGCTATTTGACAAAATTAGTATCGGACCCGTTGTCGCCAAACTCGTACAAATAAATCACTAATAATCACATTTTCATTACATACAAACAATTCGTTTAATTAGTCGTTTTTATTTATATCAATAAATGACCTTTAGGCCTCATTAATAAGATTTACTTTGCTACGATTCAAAATGGCGTTATATTCAAAAGAATAAATAATAAACTTAAGTACGATTAACATAAGGTCTTAATATATGGCAAAAAATACTGTCGGGATTAAATGCAGTTCTGCTTAAATACGACACGCGCGCCACACCCACTTGGCACTTCCACTTTTTTATCTGTTTCGTGAGTACAGGGTGGAATTGGGTATTTTCCTGGGTCAAAAATAAATTATTTTGTACCGATAAGAAAATAAGACGTCGCAAAATAATGTCACTTGTCTTTAAACATAACGATCTTAACGTGATTTTAGATTTATTGTTGCAAAAAACTGATAATAAGAGCTCCATTTGATTCCAAGAAACTATGACTTCATCTGCCTGTATTTCATACAAATCCAATGGAAAATGTTTGTTTTAACGTTAAGAAGAAAGTATCTAATTTGACTTGTTGTACTTAAATTAGAATTTGTTGTAATTAGTTTTATTAGAATTTTTACCTTCCAAGATATCCTATATGCGTATGTTTACAAGTTAAATTCATGCCAATGATTTCAAATGCACACTGTATAGTGGTTCTAGACACTAGTAGTGCAGTTATAATAAGTAGTTGAAATTAACTAACGTACATACTAAACTGAATTTCTGTTTGTTTGCAGGCAATCAATCGAATAACGTTCCAACAGCAGCAGTCACATCACCTAATATAAATGTAGTCAATTCTTCTAAGTGAGTATAACATCAAAATGGTTCTATGTATGTATCTGTTCATTTTTACAGATTTTGTGTATACGACAGAAGCTTCCCGACTTAACCTCTAACACTTTTTCGTCAAACTTATGTATTGGTCAACAACTTAAGTTAGTGGGCCTGAAATTACGGCGCTCCTAACGTTTTTTTATCTTAATATTTTAACACCGTTTTACTCATGTACTGTAGTCGGAAAAGACCGACTATTTTTGATCGGTTTAGATGATTATCATCAGGGCAAGTATTAGGAGGGACGGCGAACCGACGGTTTCGCTGATCTCAACGCACTGAGCGTAGCCTTGCGTGAGTACGTGAGTAAAACCGTGTTAAAATATTTCCTTATGATACTAATTGACCGAGCGGAGTGTCTCAGTTTCGAGAGGTTTTTGTCGGTGTGTCAGTCTGTCTGTTCTTGCCTACAGGTCGCATTTCTTAACCGATTCTCATGAAATTTTGAGTGCAGGTTCGATAATCATATATAATTTTTTTGTCGATTTACTTTTTCGACAGTTTTATAGTGCTCACCGTTGTGAAGGGTTAAAACCATGACTATTGTTGTTCAGATCTAAAAAGGAGGCAATGAACGGCAGCAGCAGTCAGAGCAGCAGCGGTAGCAGCGCTAGCAGCGACAAGGGCAGCAGCAAGGAGGCGTGGCCCAGCCTCGGCAGCTCCCCGCCCGCCGACAGCCCCGCCCGCACCCTGCCCAGCCCCGCACCACTACACGACAACTGTCAGTATCACATCACATTTTTCAACAACTTGCTCGTAAAGTGGATCTAATTTCCCCGGTTTTAGATATATAAAGGATCTCATAAAACACGCGTGTGTTGTAAACGCAAATAGTAAAGTTATATTCTAAAACCGCACTATTTGCTTAAATTTGACTTTTTTGTCAAATTTCGTGCCGGCCCGCTCTCCGCCGCGCGGCGCCAGCCGGCACAAAAAGTAAAACGGTGGGAAAGCAACAGTGTGCATTACAGTGGTCGAGTTTATTTAAAATCAAAGAATTCAGTTTATTACGTGCGTATATTGGTTAAACACACTCTGCTCTATTACGCCCTCGCCTACGGCTCGGGGTTAAAGCCACCATCACGCACTTATATCGTAATGTACTATTTCAACTCTTGTACTGTTATCTGTCTTTTAAATAGTCACGAACACTAATATAAGAACATTGCTTATTTATGATTTTATTTATCAGTAAAGTCTCCCCATAATAGCACATGTGTCGTAATCATAGACGTCGATTTTTTTACTTGCTCAACAGTAACTTAACAAAAAAAAATACAAATACCAACTTAACAAAAAACTGAATTAATTCAGTTTGTATTAAAAATGAATCTTTCTGTTATAAATTATTTACTCCCGACATAAGAAAAACTTTTTGTAATTTAGTCGCGTGACTGAGATGCCATTGGAGACAATTTTTTTCTGAATTATACTATTTTTACTAGGCTTGGCGTCGGGGGTAAAGTAACGTAAATAAGCGCTGGCGTGCAAAAGGTTAATAGTATGAATATGCAATTAATATAAATAAATCTTTTGTTCACAGATAAGTCACAAGAAAACGGCACATCAGAATCTTCCAGTCCCACACTCGCACAGCAGGCTCAAAACACGAAAACTAAAGACTACACGGACAAACCCAGAAGCAAGGACAGCACAAACCAGCCCAGCAAGAAAAGCAAATCCGACAAGAAAAAGAGCAATAGTATCACAGACAACGAGGACGACAGAGATAAATACACACCACAACAGACCAACACGTTTGAAGATTCTCACTACCTGTCGAACGAATTAGACGAACTGGAGTCGGATAGACATAGCTTGCTGGAAAACCACGACTTATTAGACAATAGCGATCACAACCTGTTAGAAGACGACAACACACACAACCTCCTCGCGGACGCGAACAATGACGTCATGATGATGCTCAGACACAAGGAAATGTTCGCGGGGTTAGTCGAAAACAATCACATGAAGAATCCACTAGTAAACGGATACGGTATACTAGACAGGGATATCAGTTATTTAGGTGAGGCATTTTATATTGCGATCTTTTCAGGAAGTGGTTCCAAAGGGCATATTTTTAGAGCAGCAAATACGAAAAAAAAAATGTTTTTACTCCTTTAATTTTATCTGCCTTTTACGAATCACGAACACTAATATAAGAACATAGATAATACGAATTCAGAAAAGTTTATACTTACTTTATTCATTACAACACGTGTTGTATGCAACGTTGTATAAGTATGTCAAAAACGCGCTCGTGGCGTCTTCCTTTCACGATATTCGCCCTCGGCTCATATCGTATCCCACGCCACTCGCCTTTTTTGACGCCTCTTATACAGCGGTTAAAAACTATTTTACTAAGCTAATACGTTACGTTTCTTAACTTGAAATCTTGTTTTTTTATTTATGTGAAATAAAAAAAAAAAACAATTTTCTTCCATTTCAGGTAATGATAGGCAAATTAGTCAAAAAATTCCGATGCCGAAAGACAGAGATCTGAGAAGAGAGGAATTGAATAGGAGCGAGATGTTAATGAGACAGAACGAGTTGCTGGCGAGACAGAGAGCGTTGGAACACAAGCACTACTTGCCCGCGTCTAGTATAGGACTCGAATCGGCTAGTGAATTGTTAGGTAAGTAAATAACTGAAAAAAGTGTAAATGTTATTAATATTATATGCGATATAGAGGTTACTTACGTAGAATGTCGGCTACTGGCCGACATGTTTCGACCTCATCCGGAGTCTTCCTCAGGGCGAATGTGACTCAAGACGCGCGCACGAAACCGTCCCGACCCGACCCACACCCTTTTAAACATTTTTTTTTTGTTTTTACTATAAAATGATTCAGAAATGTTTTCCCTGGGTAAGTAATTTATTAGTTATGCCTTGTATAATCGATGTGTCATCCCTTTTAAATTGCAAAATGATTATTATTCTAGAGTTTGTCCCCTACTAAATCTATCTTTAGCCGTATATAGAAATTGCAAAATTATTCTAGACTTTAATAATAATAATCGTTTATTGCTCACCATAATAGGTAATTTTTTTACATACATAGGTAAAACTTAAACTTTGTCCCCTACTTAAAATTAGTTTGATAAATTTATAGACCCCTTAGACACGTCATAATGGATATGGCGCGGCAATGACGTAGCCTGGATGTCTAAATATTTCATTCAAATTTCGAACAAAATGCCTGACAATGAAGTTGCAATTTGAACTCATGAAATGCAATGGACTTGCCATCACAACATACGGTGTCCTTGTTCTATTCAATGCGTTCAAATTTAGATTTTATTTTCATGCTGTTTGTATGGTATTTAAATGGAGAAGTAAGACGTTCGCGCCATGTTTCTACCCGCGACAGATCCAGTGAGACTTGCGTCTTAGTGACTAAAGGCCCATTTAGACGGTGCAAGTTTCTTGCCTGATGCATACCATTTTATTGAAGCTATAAATGATTGCCATACAAATCATTTATTGCTTTAATAAAATGCTATGCAACAGGCATATGACATTTGTTTGTTTGTAATAACTTTATTGTACCAAAGAACAAAAATTCAAAAGAGCGAATATACAATGGCGGACTTATCCCATATAGGAATATCTTACAGTCAACGAGCGATAAATTGAGAGGATATTTACTCAATTAAAAAGGTAAAAATAAGTACGTATTAGATATTTTAAAAGATTATACGTACATCGTTTTGACTACTACGACGTTTCGTTTAGGCCGCATAAGATAGTTATCTATTGCTGTAAGCAACAGGTAAGAAACTTGCACCGTATAAATGGGCCTTAATATACAAATTTCTTTTAGAAAAATGTTTTAAATTATTTTTTTAACTTTTGCAGGTGCTAATTATCATCCAAATCCCAGTATGCTTCCACCGTTCGGCATGCGCGTAGACAATTCAATGGGCACAAGTTCTTTAGGCATGGCCAACACAATCCCCAACAGTTTGACCAACAATTTGCCAAACAGTTTGTCGAATAACATGGCCAATAGTATGACCAGCAATTTGCCAAACAGTTTGACCAATAATATGGCCAATATGCCGAATGGTATGGTAAACAACTTGCCGAACGGTCTGACCAATAGCCTGCCAAACAACATGAGCACTATGAACAACATCCCGAGCAATATGAACAGTATCCCGGCCGGCTTCCTGCTACACACTCAGCAGATGTTGAACCAACAACAGATGCAACAGAGCGGTCTCGTCAATGGATTCGATACGCAACAGGCCGTAAGTTTATTGTTTATTGATATACTACATACAGATTCACAGTATAACACCAAGATATCTGCATGCTAGATGTTACATAAATAAATAATATGATAATAATTTCTGTTTATCTTCTTAGTAGCACTTATCGTATCGTCAGATTATATGTGGCCAGCGCCTTAGTCGACGTCCTAAGGCGCAAGCCTCAAATAATGACTCCGACGCTGACATAGCATAGACATTTTTCCATTCCACTCGGAACTTGAAAATAAAGTCGCGGTTTTAACACACGCAACAAAAATGGCGCGCGCGTATTTTTTAAGCACCCCCATGTATTAAGTGTTTAATATAATTATATCTTAAATGTAAATCTGTATTGTATTATAATTGTAACATAGCCCATCAGGCTGCGTAGGGACCGATACTGAACAGGGAACTACTGGGTTTCTTTCTGCGTAATTTTCCCAGCAGTGGTCGTTCCGAAACGCTAGTAGTTTTTAGCTTTTGCACTACAATCATATTTAAAAGTGACCTTTAATAAAAGATAAATTAATCCTAGATATAAATTTATGTAGAACTTGAACGTGGAAAATGTAATAATTAGTATTATGGGCATGAGGTAATATTTGTTTGTAATTACCTTGCAGAGTGAAGGTCGTTATCTAGCAGAAAACATGGACAAATTCTTCACCGATTTCCACAAAGCACAACAACGCAGACTTCTCATGTCACGCGACGAAATGGAGCCTCCACAACAGCACATGTTTGCCAGAAATATGCTTAGTGCAGAGCGCCTTGAAATGGAGCACAAACAGAGGTAATTTACACATTGTCCTTTATTAGAGGTAATTTACACAAAGTACAGTACTTTTCATTGAAAGTAACTGAAATCTTCACAACAACACACGTTTGCCAGAAACATACACAGTGCAGAGCATTTTGTTCCCATAACACAAATCTCGAACTTACTTTAGGGCTAGCTCAAGCAGTGTTATTTGTCCCTATATATTTATTTATTTATCTAGTGATGAGTAGCGAAACTAACAAAGTCGTTCCGCTACGCATTACTAGATGGATATTCGTGACGCTTTATTATTTGCTAGAGAAAGCCCTGACTTCAATAATTTTTAAACGGCTGAACTAATATTCATCAAACATGGCTAAGAAAAAAAAATCGCATCGAAATCGGTCCATCCGTTATGAAATACAGGCAGATGACGTCATAGTTTCTTGGAGTCAAATAGCGCTCTTAACATCAGTTTTGCTGCAATAATCTAAAATCATGTTGAAAATGAATATGATCATCACAAGTGACATTATTTTGTGACGTTTTATGTTCTTAACAGTAACAATTAATATAATTTTGACCCAGGAACGTACCCAATTCTACATTCCTTTTTCCAAGGAAGGACCTATTTACTACTCAAATCAAATTGACCACTAGGTCACCATGCTAGTCCGCCACCCAGACGTCCCGGGTTCGATCCCTGGTCAGGGCAAGTTAGAAAATGGCCTTTTACAAATTGTCCTGGGTCTTGGATGTTTATCTATACATGTATTTGTTATAAAATATAGTATCGTTGAGTTAGAATCCCATAACACAAGTCTCGAACTTACTTTGGGGCTAGCTCAATCAGTGTAATATATCCCTATATATTTATTTATTTTTTATTATTATTTCTAATTTCTCACTTTACTTGGCTGGCTCGTTCAATAAATCAATGCAAATGTTCTCTTTCAGAATGAACAACCTCCGAGTGGCAGAGAACAGTGGTCGCGCGGCCGGAGACGGCGATGACGACCTGGACTTCGACCCCTTCAAGGAGACACAGAAGGCCTTGGCCGAGATGATGGAGACGGAGATGATGCAGGGCGGGGTTTCTAGCGGGTCAGTACTTGCGGCAGCAGTTTCTTACAAAGTATTTATAAAAAATTCGTCGCATTTTTAACCGACTTAAAAAAAAGGGGGTTATCTATTCAAATGAATATTTTTTATTTTTGATTTGCTTTATTGTACTTGTGGGCTGTGTGTGTACATGTGGGCCTAGAAGTTAGCATGTGGCGTATACGCCACACAGGTATTGAAAATACAATCGTAATTCCCTACCATTGACTTGTTAAGTACGTCGTATAAGTATTTTATGGTTGGTAGTGTTCAGGACTGTCTTTCTCACCTTTTAGCCAGTCAAAATTAAGTATATATTTTCTAATAAAAAAAAAATTACAGTGACAATATGGAGCGCGTGCGTCGCTCTCGGCTCCCACCCCCCGGGTTCAGCCACGTGGGCGGGTTCGCGGGGATGCAGCAGCCCAGGGTACACCACCATCAAGGTAATACACTGTTTCTCATTATAGTGCAGTTGTATCCATATAGCTCTGCTGTTTTAGAGCCCGCGGAGTTTTACGACATTTTCTTCGTAAAAGATAATATGCATGTCAAGTCAATGGGCACCCAAAGATGAAGATCTGGCGAAATGGAGAAGACACAGTCGATAGAAAAAGTTGTTTCATGAAGGTGTACTGTCTCTGGTAAAAATAAAAAATGTTTATTATGCGACATTAAGCACAGTTCTTACGACTAAGCATATACATAATAATTGGAATCGAAATTACCGAGTTTTCAGACTAGGCAAGAGCCTAATTAACTAGTAAGTAAGAATTAAGTATATTTTATGTGACAATTTCGTTTCGGTCATTGTGGCGTTGCACTCTACATCCCTTATTGGTGGATATCGGAGTAAGAGTGGTTTTTATTTAATTCGTTGGGTTGACTAATATTTATTTAAGGCCTTTGCTGCTTGAAGGCACCCGATATATTAAGGAATGCCATTGAATAGTGTGAACAAGCCATCACAACTACAATAGAGAAGATGCATAATGAATAGATTTTGATAAATGTCTCTGACTTTGTAACCATTTACGTAAAAAAGGCCTTTAAACACAATTATATGTTTTGATCGTTCATTGACTTTAATTTTTAGTTGATTGAAAAAGTTAATTTTAGAATTAATATTTTCTTAAAAAATTAGCTTCTTTTGTTACGAGGCCAATCCTCTAAACGCAATATTTGACATAGCACCCGAACAAATGTTCTTAAATCACGCCTACAAATGCGACATACGAGGGTCAAACTGAAAGTTCTTAGAAAATCAAAAACTGAGCACTAGCAAGTTATTCCTTTTATTACATCTTTTTAAAATAGTGTCCTTTCACGTCAATACATCTCTGCATCCGATGGAATCACTGAGAAAAGCACTTTGCCCACTCGTCTTTAGGGGTCTCTTCGACGGCGTTTTGAAACGCAGCCACTGCTTCCTCGGCGTCCATAAAACGTTTTCCTAGAAATTTTTCTTTTATGTTCGGGAATAAATAAAAATAGCAAGGTGCGAGGTCGGGGCTATATGGCGGGTGACCTAGTAATTCCACGTTTGATGTCGCCAAATAGTCGATTGGTCGCCCGGCGGTGTGCGACGAGGCGTTGTCGTGGTGAAGGAGCTCGCAGCGCGACCTCGCAGTAGGATACTGCGAGGTCGTTTCTCCCGAACTTTTTCCAAGACAAGTGGCAAACAATTGTTAGTATACCACTCTGCAGTAACTGTTTTTCGATCCTCTAAAACAATTGTCGCGTAATGATCGGTCCTTCCGAAGAACGAGGCCACCATCTTTTTCCCACGCTTCGACCTCTCTTCACTTTAGTTGGCAACTCCTCGGAAGGAAACACCCACTGAGCAGACTGTCTTTTGGTTTCGGGATCATAACAGTAAATCCAGCTTTCGTCACCCGTAAGTATGTCAAACACAGCATTTGAGTCACCTCCGTTAAATCTTTGAACCATTTCACGGCACCAATCAACACGACGGATTTTTTGGGCCTCGGTCACCGGGCACAAAGCTTCCTGACCGCTAAATGTTCATGCAGGATTTTGTGCACTTGGCTCATACCGATGCCTAAACTTGCTCGAATCTGCTGAATAGGTCACTCTTTTGTCAGTCTCTATCATACGCCGCACAACACTGATATTATCTTCAGTCGTCGTCGTAGAAGGCCGTCCCTCACGCAGATCATCGGTGAGATTAATGCTACCACGTTTAAACTCATTAAACCAGTTGTAAACAGTGGCACGAGATGGGGCTTCATCGTGAAAGGCCAATCGAAGTCTCATAACTTTCTTGTTGACTTAAATGACAACGAAAGTCATAAAATATCATTGCACGAAAATTTTCTCGCGTTAAATTCATGCTGACGTGACACAGACAATTTTCAATTTGCCGCCAAATCGTAAAATAAATGACAAAGTAATAAAATTCATACTCAATAATACTGGCAAAGAGTTCCATTTTCAAAATTTAAACTTATTTTTTTATTATACTGTTTACAAGTGGCCAGTTCTAAAGACTTTCAGTGTCGCCCTCGTAAGTGACGTCACTCTTGTCCTGTCTTTCTAAGGCGCTCCGAGACGCCGCCCAAAGGCGAACGTGACTTTGTAACCTTTATATCTTAAAGAGATTTTGGGTTAGCAAGGTAGTTTTTTCTTGGACGTGCCTATTTTTTGGAACTCTTTCCATAGCATAACGAAAAAAAAAATGCATTTTCTCTATTGATTGATGAGATGAATTATGATACAAGTATCAATGACAAACACACAATCAATAACAACAAAACAATAACAAAACTGTTGAGAATACCATATGGCATTAGGTCCGTCACTTGTACAATTTTATTCTTGTGCAATCAAGGTTAGAAATACCGGTATTTATGGGAACTGGTACCAAAGAACTTGGTGCGGTACCGGTGCCAGACATATGGAGAGGACTATGTTTGGTGTTTCTCTACGCGATCGAATCAGAAATGACGAGATTCTTAGAACCGAGGTCACTGACATAGCCAAGCAGATTAGCTCATTAAAGTGGCAGTGGGCGGGGTACATAGCGCAAAGAACTGATGGCCGATGGGGCAGAAAGGTTCTCGAATGGCGGCCACGTACCGGCAAGCGCAGCGTAGCTTGCTAGCAGGAAAGCGCTGGATGCAGGCCGCTTCCGATCGATCCTTTTGGAAATCCTTGGGGAGGCCTATTTCCAGCAGTGGACTTCCTGTGGCTGATATGATGATGAAAGTTAAAATTAATGAAGAAGTCGATAAAAATGAAATCCTCTCTCTATTGTATAATATTATTGTAAAAATGTTCGGCATTCCAGGTTACAACACACAACAGAACAACTCGTACTCGGACTGGACCCAGATGGACCCCGCGATCATGTCTACATCCGTCAACTTCGGCAAGAGCGCGCCACAAGCGTCGCTGACGCCACAACAGCAGGAGCTGTTCGCCAAGTTCAACCAGCTCAACGTGGCCGGCGGGCCCAACGGCCTCAACAAGCTGCCCGTGCCCCTCCTGCACCACCAGTGGCACCCGAGCCAGAAGATGCCCCTCCAGTGGGGCGCGGTCTCGTACAACAACGTGCCCCTCCCCCCCGGCTTCGCCCCCGCCAAGCCCCCCCAACACCCCGCAGAGTGCATCGACGCCAAGTAAAGTGCAATCCAATCAGACAGCGGATACTATATTTTCTATTCAGTAATACTTTTTTCCGTTGGTGATGTGATCGATAAATCTTTGTATTAAGAAGAGCATATTTTAACTGAGAGAAATATGATAACAAAGGAATTTGTAAAATAAATTAACATATTTGTTTTATTTGATTGATTTTCTTTTTTCGGTTTCGGCTCGCTGTCCCATTATCATATTTCTGTTCTTCTTTTTTTTCTTTATATCGTTTCTCGCGTATATGTATATTCGTTATATATTATATATTTACTAGAATCATATCCCTGTTACAGATTATATTTTCTATATTAAAATGAGATGCCAATTATTCGCTGTTCATGTGTACCTTATTGAGCCATAACCACAGAAAGATCATTAAACTGAAGCAACAATTATACTGACTCTTTTACTCGACACCTTCATCTCATAAATTACTAAATTGCATTTAGGTAAGCAGGTACTTACATTTCTAAAGGCCCATTTACACAGTGCATGTTTCCTGCCTGTTGCATATTTTGTTGAAGCAAATAATTATTTGTATGGCTGACATTTTGTTTGCCATGACCATGCAAGTCGTCTATTACTGCAATTTAATTGTATAGATTGATAAAATATTTATTGCATTTGTAGCACAATACATAAAAAAGAAAAACTTAACCGAATATAAATTAAGTACAGGCACGTGTGTGCTACAGTATTACAAAAGGCTGTAGCTCAGTGTGGGGAATTGCTCAGTGAGCAAAACATTGATTTTAAGCTTCAGCCAGTCCAGGTGTGCTTGCATCGCCGAAGTTGATTATAGTACTTAAATTAATAAAAAGAAGATTGTATTTAAAAGTATTCCGCGTGAAAGTCAGAAATGGTTGTAATAGGATTATTAATTGGTTTTTTATATGTATTGCCAAAGAGGAAAAGACTGACAAATAAAGACAGTTACAATGTGAATTGACAATTATACGCAAACACGAGCGCTTCCTGAGGGCACGCTACCTACGCGACAAAAACTGGATGGGTATACGAGTTATTGTATGGAACAGGCAAGACTTGTATTGTGAAAATGGGCTTTTACTTCTGGATATTCTGTTTTGGTGGTTTGAACATGTGCTCTGAGGTCTTTTGGGATATGATAGTGTATTTATGTTAGTTCCCAAGGATCTGCGCCAAAGTTCTGTTACGTGAATGATAGAATATGAAAACAATGCCAAGTAACATCAGCATGTGACGCAGGGGTGGCGAGTCTTTCAGACACTTTCACTTTCAGACTGAACATACAAAATATCAACATAGTCGCAAGGACGAATAATTTATATTTCCACTGTCAATTTCGTGTGTAGTAATCATGATGGTGGACCATCCGTCCAATCGGCTCACCTTTGTTCTAACTTAACCAGCATTAAGTTGACGGCCATTTATAATCAAATTGGCATCTTTATTCTTACATTACATTACATACACAGGGTTGGGCACCCTAAATGGTTTTTATAGCAGATGTTTCGTTTAAACCATGCAAGTTAAGTATCTATTGCTACAATATCATTTTTAAAACCGACTTCACCCCCAAAGTAAACAACCGATGTTGATAAAATTTCTTTGGGACCAGCTGACAGTATTCGCTTTCAAACAAAAAAAGAATTTCCCAAATCGGTCCAGGCGTCTTCGAATAATCGGTGAACATACATAAAAGATCGCGACTAATTGATGTTTTTGGAAGTCGTTTAAGGGTGTCCACTAAGTAACGCGGCAGGTTCAGTCTATCTCTGTTACAAATTACGTGCGACAGAGACAGGTGACCCGCGACCAAAGATTTACCCCCTTATTCATAAAAAAATATAAACGGTTGCTAAACCTGTTTTAGTTAAAATATGTTTTGTCTTGCTCTTGCGTAGTCAAATATTGAAAGGAGTGAAAGGGACAAAACATATTTTAACTAAAATAGGTTTAGCAAACGTTTGTATTTTTTTATGAATAAGTGGGTTAGAATATACAAGTAGTGCCCGCGACGGATTATGCTATCTTTTTCGCACTTAACTAGCGGACGCCCTAAAATGATAAGCAACAGGCAAGAAACTTGCATCGTGTAAATGGGCCTTTATTTATTCATGCCTGTTCAAAAATATCCAATAAAGTGATGAAACAACTTTATTTAGCAACTGGTAGTTTCCTCCCGTCTATATACCCTCTGGGGTCTGGCCCGTCCCAGGGCACGGCGCTGCCGTCCCGCCACACGTAGAGGCCCTGTCCGGGCGGGCGCAGCGCCAGCCGCACGGGGAGGCTCGCCGCCGCGGCGGGGGACACCTCGCCCGCGCCGCGCGTCATGTCGGACATCACGTAGCCGGGGTGCACGCAGCTCACGAACACACCTGTGGATACACTGAAGTGGATTTCGTTGGTATAACGTAACAGCTGCCAGATAGCAGGACATTGTTGTCTCTTATCTTTAACTCGTCTTATAGAGACAATTGGCATGATCAGAAAAACTTTTTTTAGAGAAACTAAAAAAGATGAATATACATCGCATTTAAATTTCTTATGACATCATGGCTAAGTATGATTTTTATTTTTACATAGTGATGACGTCGTCGTACGTAAGTCCTTCTGAAACTTATGTTCCGTATCTTTGTGAATATTAACTTTTTTTATAAACTGAAAAATAGGGGTGATAAAAATGACGGATAGAATAATACTTTTACGACCCTGTTTTCACCACTTTTCGTCAAATGTGACAAAACGTGTTATAGCGATACAATTCAATTCAAATACTCGTATAATCTTGATTTATATCATAGGATGTTATCGTCACTTTCGTCAAAAAGTTACTTTGAGCTAAGTTTACTGCCGCCTCCTAAGCGCTAGAACTGCACTGCAGCATTTTCTTCAAGGACGTCGGATCAACTCACAAGTCACAATGAAATTAATATAAAGTTGATATGTGAACAAAGAATGCATTGTGTACCAAATTATGACATTTGTGAGTATACAACACGCGGACGACCCCTAAGTAGGTAGATAACGATTGAAATTGGATTGAAATCAGAAATAGCGACACGTTACTCTCTATCGTTTGCTTAGATTTAAAAGATTCGTAAGTTGACACTTATTTTTTCCTTTATCAGTGTCTACGATCTTGTGGGAAGCGGAAGCAGCATGCTTTTTATATACTCGGATAAGCATCAAAGTATATCTGATAATATACAATACTTCGATATATTTGTAAAAGATCATCCATCTAAAACTAAGGAGCAAACTATGCATTATATGAAGTTATACTTACCTCTTGATTTCAGTTGGCGCTGCAGCATGAACGTATATGCGTTGACCGCAACTTTAGATACCACGTAAGGGGAATCACCCCAGCCTTGCTCCACCTCCTTATCTTCCCTTATAGCATCCAAATATTCTCCCATCAATGCCTTCAACCCTTCCAAAGTTAGATCTATTGAACTGATTCTCTTCCGGATCTCTTCTGCAGGTATCCTCGATAGATGTCCAGAAGAACTTGAGACATTAACAACTCTCCCCCCATCTTTTACTAATGGCGTCATCGCTTCGGTAAAGTTTACCAATGCGGTAAAATTGACGAAGATCGTCTGTTCTGCTTGGTGAATTTTGGGCTCTTTCGCGTCCTTCAAAAACAAAATCCCAGCATTGTTGATAATAATGTCAACTTTTCCATGTGTTTCTTGAATGAAATTGCGGAATTTTTCGATACTTTTGTCATCAGTGACGTCTAATTGATGAAAATGGGGTTTTAAATCGTTTTTAGCCAATTCTTTACAAGCATTTTGGCCTCTCCTCTCGTCTCTGGAAGTCAGGTATACTTCTCCGTCGAATTCTTCACAAAGTCTCTTGACGATGGCCAGTCCAAGACCTTTGTTGGCACCGGTTACAATAGCCACATTGGACATGGCTCTTTGCACGTTGATTAGTTTTTTGTGCGGTGTTATTTTAAACTGTAATATAGGAACAATAAGTATGTAGTTTTTATTTGTTGATTAATTAGGCGTCAGCAGATAAGCTGCAGAGAGATAACGGTGAATGAACGCAGATAGTTTGTTTAAGATGTAATTAAAAGTAGGTACCTACATATTGTCAAAAAACCAAGATGCCAATTCATGTGCTTCTTCTTAGTGTTAGTGGCCAACATTATCATGCATATTTTCTGAGTG
This sequence comes from Acrobasis suavella, assembly GCA_943193695.1. Classification (NCBI taxonomy): domain Eukaryota; kingdom Metazoa; phylum Arthropoda; class Insecta; order Lepidoptera; family Pyralidae; genus Acrobasis; species Acrobasis suavella. The sequence goes on along the minus strand of OW971952.1, from coordinate 7,463,050 downwards.
GTACGAGTATATAGGTACCTAGCTGGTTGGCATACACTGAGAGGCCTATAGTGGGATATGGAAGCCTACCAATGATGATACCTAGCTGTCATCTTGTGATAAAGACGGGCTCAACGGTTTATTGTACTGAAGAACGAAGGAGCTCATAATAAAATTCTATTTTTTAGTTTATCTCAATTTAGATCTAAATCTGTTAGTTAGCTATTCGTGTCCCACTGGTGGGCAAAATGTAAGGTTCTAAAAATATTATACATACCACAGACAAAATAGTTCTGTGTTACATGCCTATGTACTTAGAATTAAGTATAAATAAAATCTATTACATATATGTGCGTACGTAACCTACTGCTACAAGGCCGATTGATAACGCAAGTAACGCCATCTAGAGTCAATCGATATCACTCCATCGAACATTCAAGAACAAGCACGAGTCAGCACGACCTTATAAAAGCAGGGCCGGCGCGTGCGCAGCTGAACACCTCGCGCATAGATAACAAATCCCAAGCTACAAGCAGCTACAAGTCATAGTACCTACTCTATGTACAAGTCACAAAATGTCATCACTCCCGATTGTTTATCAACCATTTGGGGATGAACTGATCCTCAGATCCATTGACTGGTTGGAGAACCTGCCTTGGAGAGAAGCAAATAGTGTACGAAGACAGAAAGATAAGTATGAAGTGACGTTACAAGTGAAGGACTTTGGACCTGAAGATATATCAGTGAGGACAGCTGATGGGTACGTCGTGGTAGAATGTAAACACGAGGAAAGGAAGGACGAGCATGGCTTTGTGTCCAGAAGGTTTACGAGGAAGTATGCGTTACCTGATGATTGCAGACCGGAGGACGTAGTATCCACTTTGTCGTCCGATGGGCTACTGACGGTGACCGCTCCGAGGCAGCTGAAGGAGAGACAAGACACGGTGATTCCTGTTACGCATGATAGTAAAGCGAAGTGCAAGTTATAAGTAATTTTATAGGTACAAAATCCTTTTTTTTAATTTTGTATTTTTTTTTTGATAAATGCTACCGTGAGACAGACATTTTTAAACCGGCCAGTAGCTAACTCTCTACGTGAGTACATAACCCGTGCTTGTTGATAATTGTGTATCTTTCTTCTTAAACGGCATTCCGGTTTCGGGAGGAAAAGGTTTTGGGCATAATTTGACTTTTTTACAAACCTAACCTAAATCTAAGGTTCCTATACTTATTATTGTTTGTTAGAAAAAAAATCAAAGGAGTCTTTTTAGGATTAAAAATTTTTCAAAAATTGGAAACTTACTCGTAGCCTCCCTATTTATTATTTTGCAGGGTGATAGGATAGGGCAAAGGTGGTGGGACCAAAATATTATTTATTGTACTTATTAGGTTTATATTGTAAATAATTGTTTTGCCAAAGTATTAACTCTAATGTTTGTTTATTAAGTTATTAAAATAAATATTTTTGAAATAAATAGTTTAATTTTATTTGTTCACTAGTTTGAAAATTAAGTATCATGAAAATAAGTTTTTTCTAGTTCTTAATCAACATATACACACACGTTACACGTTTAGTGTGAGTAGATACCTATTACATTTATTTTTTGTGATGCGATGTCATTATTATGATAAAATAATGATGTCATTGTATGGCAGTCGTCAAGCTATGTCTTATACCTTAGAGGCAGCCTGAAAAATCTGTCACAGTTTTGTTTTTCATTAGACACACGAAAAACCAACAAAAAAGTACCAATAGAATGCATTGTATTAAAGGTATACCCAGCTCTGAATAAACAGCCATTAAGACGGACATCGAGTTTTACTGTCTTCAGTTTATAGCTGCTTATTAGACGCCATTTGTAAAGGCTAATGCAGGGAGAAATGTCGACACGCTCGTTACTGTTATAGCCGCAAGAGTTGTATGGCAGTCAGTGCCGTTACTAGGGCGGCGCCAGCGGTGCCCAGGCACAGGGCGCAGATCCTGCAAGGGCGCAGGATCACAAAACCGCAAGACCTCAAACAAAACCTTTCATTTACATCTAAATATGCCGTCCCATAGGAGTTTTTAAGTTTCGCAACAGGTGTGCAAAAGGTTAATAATGGCCGTTTTTAGGGTTCCGTACAAATATTAAAAAACGGAAACTTTATAGGATCACTCGTGCGTCTGTCTGTCCGTCCGTCTGTCACAGCCAATTTGCTCCGAATCTTCTGGATAAAATCAAGTGAAACTTGGTAGGATGGTGTAATCCTATGATCCAAACACAGATGTGCAAAGTAAATAAATATTTTGAAATATAAGGGTCATTTTCGAGGGACAAATTAAGAAATTAAAGAAAAAAGTTTTGCAAATCTTACTGTGCCATGTATCAAATGAAAGTGCTCGTTATGTGGATCTCAAATATATTTTTGTTGTTATTGTTAAATACATACTTTTGATTTTATTCTTAAACTTAATACAATACATTCACTTACGGAAAATCTTTGGCATTGTACGGAACCCTCTCCACGCGAGTTCAACTCGCACTTGACACGGTTTTTGTCTTTCTCACATTCCTCTCCATATTCACTGGTTGTCTGGAAGAGATCCTATTCAGGTAAGCACCTTAATGTAAAATTCAGGTAGCACCTTAATGTAAAATTATTTTTTTGTGCATTTTTTTCAGTCTCATCATTTTGGAAATCCTTGGGAGAGGCCTTTGTCCAGCCGTGGACGTTATATACGGCGGAAATGGTGATAGTGATGAATAAAGAGTATTTTTTATTCTATCTATCTATCTGATATTAGGAAAAAAATACTTAAAGACTATTTAATACACAGTCTGCTTTCTTGACTTAATTTTTAATAGGTATACTAGGTGTGGCAGTTCAGTGTAGGTATCGATTATGTTGAACAACTTTTTGTGATGAATGTACTCGAAAAAAATACCAATTCGTATCATGTAGTTATACCAAGACGTAAGTTGCAGCAATCACGTGATGTGGTTACTATATAAAAGGGAAAAAAGTTTCGTACTCTTATATACTAAGTTAATTATGCGTGAAATAGAATAGAATAGTCATTTATTCCTTTAAATATGGTGGTAACATAGGTTTTTAAAACATATGTATAGCAAAGGCAAACATATTCTGCCATCCTATAAACGTTTCAATCATAGGCTAATTTTTAAATATTTACATCCCTTCTTACTATTTTGACTATTTTATTAGATTTTTAACGAATTATCAACATCGGTTCACAACAGTACATATTACCGAATGTAGGTAGACTTGTATAGAGTCCTTAGACTATTTACAAACATCCGCCTTATATGAGTACATACCGCTTCTTATGTTACGAGTAAGTTAGGTTACGAACATTTGTTGCGTGAACTTTTATCTCTTCCAGCAGCACCGACGCACTTGACCCACTGACACTGCCTAGATCGAGGAACTGGAACACATTCGGGATGCTAACACAACTTAATTGTTCAAAGTCGCTTAACGAGATTTCCTAACATCAAACATTTGATTTTTCATTTGAACCCGAAGGTTACTTCCATGCTGGTCAGGAGAAAAGAAAATACGTAGATTGTACGACTTACCTTTCTTCCCACGCAGCTCGTAGAAGTCGATCAAGGAAACGGGTGATAATCTGAATCATGACAACAGAAGATGCGGCTAGCAATCCTATCACTATTTTGATTCCTTTTCCCACTTTCACGCCCATCATTAGGATAAATTATATGACCCATAGAGGGACCACGTTTCAGAGCCATAAGTCATTCATCATTGGTAACACACATTGTAATCAATGTCTTTCTTTAACTTTCGTCTTGAGGCACTGAGGTATTTCAGGCGATAAAACAGTGCGTAATTTTCCGAACGCTGCCCAGCCGAGTCGGGTTTGTCGAAAGACCTCTTCCTCAAAGCTGTAGTAGTTCCTGTTCGCCGCTAAAAACTCCGAAAAATAAGTTCACTTGATGTAGGTCTCTATCTCAGTCGGTATATTGATTATTACAATTTCACCTACAAAACCATTACTCTCCCCTTTTGTGTGCGTCGTCAAAACATTTATCTTGGGCACAAATATTTGTTTGGAGCGGGAATCTAACCCAAGGTCGCGTTGCACCACCGAATCGTCGATAAAACAAATGGATTTCGAGGTACATAATCGAAAATACACTCCCTTTGTTTACTTTTAAGAAAATTCAATGTTTGTCATAGATTTTGTTTCGCTCTTGGCTGATTTTATTGTACTTACAAAAGACTTCAACGATATCTAAGTATATGTATAATACCACAGAATAAGTACTAGTACTCACGTACAGGAGTCTTACTCAGAAAAGAAATATTATAATGGTTGGCGCTATGGTTTAATTTAGTCTCGCGTCAGAACTCCTCACCTCTTCGTTTAGATACCTAGAAATCCATTGCAAGCCAATTTCATTCTTATAACCTTTGACAAAATGTATATAAGGCTATCTTAAATAATCACAATAACATTTAGAATAAGAAATCAAGAGTGTAGGAATTTGTCGATATTTTTTTGTTTAATGACTGGACTACAAATGATTCATGCATGAATGGCAAGACTGAATTTTCCCCTTCGAAGTGGTCGCCGCGCGCATAGTATTAATGTAGGTATATTTTCGATACCTAAACGGGGAGTGACACATGCTTGCTCATGGCGAAAATTTTTAAGCATTGTAATGCTTTTTAAATCAAAATTTGACTTCAGAGATATCTGTAAATGTTCTTCTAGGTACATTTAAAAATTTTGTACTTAAAAGTGCACGCGCTTATCAAGTTCGCTGTATAGTTGTATTATAATATACTATGTACTTACTAAATCGACTTATAGATAACAGTAATACGTTAAATACCTTGGGTTATAATTCTATGCCTTCAGGTAGGTAATCTGACACCAATGTTATTTATTAACACGATAAAAGAGAAACTGAACCATAAACCATTGTCACTTTTCTAGTAAATATTGCTATAATGTAAAAAAAAGGCTTACTTAATCACAATACATAGGGCGCACTATAAGTTTCCGGAACTGGCCACTTACATAAACAATATTAAAAAATTTATTGCAACATTTGAAAATAGAACTCTTTGGCTGTAGAATGCAGTTTGTTTCATCTGACTGTCTTTTGTTTTTACCTTGTGGCGCCATTTAAAAAATGTCTGCATCAACATGGATTTAACTCGGGAAAATTTTCGTAGTATGATTTTCTACGATTTTAAGTGTAATTTGACAGCTCAACAGAGCATCGCTCGGCTTAAACCAGCTTTTGGCAATGAAGCACCATGCAAGACAACTGTTTATAGCTGGTTTGCAGAATTCAAGCGTGGTCGTATCAATTCAGTGACGAATCTCGCGATGGTCGGCCGTCCACCGCTGCCTACAACAAAAACATCGATGCTGTGCGCCGTATGATTGAAACAGACAGGCATGTGACCTACCATGAAATTCGTGCATCCTTAGAAATAGGCATGAGTCAAATACAATTAATCCTACACAAACATTTGGGTGTGAGAAAGCTGTGCTCGCGGTGGATCCCACACAACTTGACCGAGGCTCAAAAAACGGACCGCGTCACTTGGTGCAGTGCCATGCTTACCAGATTCAACGAAGGTGCGTCAAATTTGGTGTGGGATATAGTAACAGGTGACGAAACATGGATTTATTGCTACGATCCCAAAACAAAGCAGCAATCAAGCGTATGGGTCTTTCAAGATGAGCCGAAACCAACCAAATTGGCGCGCGTGAAAAGTGCATCTAAGCGGATGATTGCTTCTTTTTTTAATAAAACTGGACACGTGGCTACTGTTGCTTTAGAGAATCGTCGTACAGTGAATAGTGACTAGTACACGACCATTTGTTTGCCGGAAGTTATTGACGAACTCCGTAAAAATAACCGTAAACGCCGTATCATCCTGCACCACGACAATGCTAGTTCTCACACGGCCAGACAAACAAACGACTTTTTGAAGGCAAAAAATGTAGAACTCATGAGTCATCCTGCAAACAGTCCCGACCTGGCACCTTGTGACTTTTTTCTGTTCCCAAAAATTAAGAACCAATTACGCGGTCAACGATTTTCATCACCAGAAGAGGCTGTCGAGGAGTATGAAAAACACGTTTCAGAGGTCACCACAGAGGAGTGGCACAAAAGTTTTCAAAACTGGTTTCATCGAATGAAAAAGTGCATAGACGCCAAGGGAGATTATTTTGAAAAACAATAAATTAATTTTGTACCTTTAATAGTATTTTTTCATATTCATTCCGGAAACTTATAGTGCGCCCCACGTAGCTTCATCTGTTTAAGAGACACACAGACAGACTTAAGAAGGACTTACAAAACCCATCATTGTACACGTATTTTTTCTTTTCTCTGAGAAACAGAAATTGACAAAGATACAGCCCATTGAGCTTTCGCATGACGTCACGGCTACGTACGATTTTTACTTAGCGGTGACGTCGCAAGCCCCCACTCCGGAACTTTGATGCTCCGCGTATCTTTGTGAATTTTACTTACTTTTTGGTAGACTGAAAAATATGGGTCCATGTTTTTGGATAAACTAATCTAAACGACGGACTAATTACAATCATACTCTACTGACCCTGTCTTCGCCCCTATTGTCTAGGTTTTAGATGTACTTTGATAGGAATAAGCATTAGCAATTCTAGTAAGTAAGTTCCAATAGTATTTTTAATTTAGTACCTACTTTATTTTTTATAATGAATTAATAAAATAAACAAAAAATACAAAATAAAACTGAAACTAAAGTAATAACTAAAATTACCTACTTACTTAGAAATAAAAAAGCCCTGGCAAACCGCTGCCCCGTGGTAACGTGCCTAGATGGTTGGCAGCATTGCTACGTTGTATGGCAATGCTTATCTTTCGAGCCAGATAAAGGGCAGCCACGGCCAGGGCGGTCACGCGTGATTTCAGTTAATTTTCGGGCGACAGTGTTATATAATTTCGCCTGACGTCGCGTCGCCAGCCGAAAAGATTCGTCGTCAAGCAAGGTACTGAGGTTGGGTGATGGAAGGGCTCGTAGCCAAAGCCCAAATTTCCATTCTGCGACGGTGAAAAGGCGGGCTCGCTCTGCAGCACTCGCAGATGTTTCTACTAATTTAATCTGGGCTTAGCTGCAAATCTGGAATTTTGGAATTTGGACGTAGCAACGACCATGCATTCTTGGCCTCTGTCAGGTAGCTAATTTCAATGTTAGAGATTTTGAGGATCTTCTGGCATAGGTTTTCAACACTATGTGCAGAAGACAAGCAGGTTGGTAATGCAACACTGGAGATTTTTCGAATTCTCTAGCCTTCATACCGAATAGGCAAAGAGGCCTGGTCCCAAACGCGGTTATCTAAATAAATATTTAAAATACTTGAAAGGGAATTTTTGAAAAAGGTGTCTTTTTTATCTTAGAGGGGATACTTCCAAAAGTGGCTGCAACGCAGGTTATACGTAAAGTTGGGAACAAGAAGACAGAAATGTATTATGGTAAAGGCAAAGTAAGTGTGAATTTCGGAAAGACGCTGCAAGACTAGTTAAAATTTTGAGTTTATTCATCGATGAATTCTGAAAAGGACTCTTCAAAAAAAAAACATTGCACCGCTATATAAAAAAGAATTTTGATATAGCGGTGCAATGTAACGAAATTTAGATATAATGTCCTCTTTGGTTGTGCATGCATCAGAAAGTTCACAATTTTTGAAATTGAAGTGAAGGCCATTATTGTGGAATTCGTCGGTTAGAATTTTAAAATTATTTTTAACAGAATCCTCATTATCTGAGCCCAAACAGCCGTTATCAAGGAACCAAGCGTTAAATTTTGAATTTATTCTCTTAAATTGGGTGGATGGCTAGATTAAGTTAGTTATAAATTCCTAGATTAGGTACTTATTAAATAGGTACTATACTAGATTCTTAGATGAGAAGTATGTACTTTAGTAAGAAGTACTTCTGGAGGTGTAATGAAAAATTGAAAAAGTAGAGAAAATGACTAAGAATAAAATACTGGCATAATTTTCAAAAGTTTACTTAAAATATTAAGTAATAATTTTTCAAAAGTAAAAACCGACTTCTACTCCTATCTACACGACCGATTTTGATAAAATTTCTATTAGACCACCTGACAAGTAATATGTATACTCTTTCAAACAAAAAAACGTCATGTCGGTCCAGGCGTTATCGAATAATCGGTAAAAATAAAAAAAAGATCGCGACGAATTGATAATCTCCTCCTTTTAGGAAGTCGGTTAAAAAGTACTAATTAAATCATAATCTAAGTACTAACCTTACATATTACGAGAGTAATACTTTCGTTCGAAATTAACACATGATTATGTATAAACCGGTGTGTGCAAAAGCTAAAAAGTTATGTTTTAAGTTTACAGAAAAGCAGTTGGTAACTTATAGTACCTGTTACTTTACATAAGTTAAAATTTTGTGCTTTAAAATCGCTTTTATTTGAAATTTATTTTCTAATAATTTCGGTCCGAGAAGATGTTCGCATGCGCAAATGTTATCAGCGGTTGACCCGCTATCATTACAAGCGAAGACACGGCCGCGAGTACCCGCTTGCAAGTACCCATGTACTTCCATACATGCAACTTTTCATACAAACACAAAAGTGAAAAATCTTTATAGACAAAAATTGCTTCGATAAAAAGTGAACATACTGTGGCAGTGACATGTTTTAGATTATTAATTAATTGTTAATTTTATAGAAAAAATAATAAAAATGAATGTGAAAATCGTATTAGTCGTGCTGTGCGCATTTTTACAAAGTTTCGGAGAAGGTGAGTGACACAAAATATACACAATTGTGCAAACATTACTCATTTTGGAAAACAACTAACTATTTCGTGAATGAGACAAACAAAAAGTACCTATCCTTGAACTATTTATCCTTAGATGTCTTGAATTGATATTTAAATACAATTAACAGTTCAACCACAGGTTGGTACACATAGGTACTTACATAGAAAAAACTTAAGAAAGTACCTAAAATAATAATAAAATAGATAAGTATTACGATGTTAGTTGCATCCTTCGAATGCACCATAGTTTCAGATTCAGAACTACTGAAATCATTTTGTGCTGTTTTTCTTTTGAAACGTTTGTTGGAAGTCAGACCTCCTTCAGAACCATACATTGATTTAGTAATAATGCAAACGCGATAGTTTAAAAGCAGTGTTAGTAACATAAATTCGACTGTATGGCAACTAGACTGGTCTACTCGTCTAGTTGGAGTTCACACTAAAATATTCAAAAAAGTAAAACAAGAACAGAGATTCCATGGCTATTTCACAGATCAGAGATGGATCTCGTAACAGCCAAGAGGCCGAAGGACAGTGGAGGTCAATATTCTTTATTGTCATCATCATGTGCTAAACATTTAGTGGTAGGTTTTTTGCTACTGTCTACAACTGGCGAAGTTCGCTAATCCTCCACAGAATCGGTATAGCGGACATTCTCCGGCGATATGTTGCTTGCAATTGTTTGGTCAATGTTTGTTTGTTTATTCTATTCGTGGTTAGTCAGCACTTAGTCAGTGGTCGTTCTGATCGCTAGTGGTTTGTATCTGTTTTCTTTTAAATTAATTTAAAACACACACATTTATATATTTCATTCTTCGATGCATCTTTGTGGATCACGCCTTTTTTGAAGCATGTTAGAAATACTAACATGCATATTTATTTCCGCTGCCGCGTCGGGCTTTCGACCTCCTCTATCTATCTCAAATTCAATACCTAGGCTATTAAGTGTTAGGTATATTATATTTTGTGAATATTTGTGGCACTCTGGGGGCACCAAGCTGATAAACTATCAACGAGAGTCTCTTTCATGAACTTTGTAATCAATTTCCAAGAAAAATAATACAGTTTGCATTTTGAATGTATAATAACACAAAACAATACCCGATTTGTAGCCGTTTTAGTACTTTAGTTAAGATTAGTACCAACCCTGTAAAAAATAGTTGTGAACGTCACTGATGGGGTTAGGTATAAGTATCTATCACAGGGAACCTTGATGTAGGAAGGTTATATGTAGTTGAAGTTGCTTTATGTACAATGGATTTAGGTGGTTTAGGGAAAAAGATATGTGCGTAGGAATAAAGGAAGCCATCCACGCTTGATTTTCATACTAAATGCAAATCAAGCGATTTCTAGCTCTACATTTTCTATAACTGTATTGATAAAAGCATTTCGTAAGTATGTAACGTCCTACCTAAGCAATAAATTCCTAAGTAAAGGTTCTCTGTACCCAATACTTAAGTACATAAGCAGCGAGTGTTAATCGCCGGTCGACATTCGATCCGGACGCGGTATGGGTTCAAACGGGTCACCCCCGCGTGACCGGGTTTGCCAGACGTAAACACGAAGCAAAGGATGATCAATTAAGAAAGAAATAAAGCAACCTCCCGGCTTCAAATGTGGCAATACGCACCTCCCCTTAATTTTGTTTCTCCGTCGGAAGAGCTGCCTCTGGGCCATGACTTACCTTGGGCAATTTGGAGGTGCCTAAATCGACTACGTACTGGGAAGGGCAGATGTGGTCACGAGCTTGTGAAGTGGCAACGTATTGAGAAATCGAAGGCCCTTTACCAATGTGGTTGCACCGATCAAACCACGCAGCACCTTCTCTAGTGACCATCGACCAGCTGTAAAAAATACGACCTGTACTCGGCGTCGGAGAGAGCCTTAAGGCGAGCCACGACGGATTCTTATTAAATCAGTTGAGTTTTAGGCCAGAATCTGGGTAAGTACGGCTCTGTCGAGGTCAGATTTGCCATAGGCCTGTTTCTAAATAAAACAGTTGCGATATAAGACATGATGTGGAAATAAATTTCTCTATAAACCAATTTCTGAGTAGGTCAGATTCGTATAAGGTCCCATGACATGACAGGACTACGTCAGATTTGTAATAATTTGTATTCAGACTAATGAAGGTTCTTATCTCATCAGATTAGCATCAATTCGATTGAGAATTTAAACAGATTATTTTAATGATGTATTCTGGAATTAACGCATTCTTATTAGGTCAGATTCTATGTATATTTAATTATAAAAAGGGTCAGGTACAATTCGCAAGTAAATAATAATACGAACAATCTATATATATAAAAGAAGAAACTGAATGACTGACTGACTTACTGACATATCAACGCACAGCCCAAACCAATGGGTCTAAAGAATCCAAATTTGGCACATAGGTTTCTTATGAGGTCTAAGGGTGTACTAAGAAAGGATTTTTCAAAATTCATTCCCTAAACGGGTGAAACGGGGGCCCAAAGTTTGTATGGACAAACAGGATTAGTTTGACCATTTTATTTGAAACTTTACGAGAGTACTTCCGGCAGTAAATAATTAAAAACGTGTTTAAGGATTTTTTAAAGTTCATCCCCTAAGGGGGTGAAACGTGGGTCCAAAGCTTTATGGACAAACAAGATTAGTTTGACCATTTTATTTGAAACTTTACGAGAGTACTTCCGGCAGTAAATAATTAAAAACGTGTTTAAGGATTTTTCAAAGTTCATCCCCTAAAGGGGTGAAACGTGGGTCCAAAGCTTTATGGACAAACAAGATTAGTTTGACCATTTTATTCTAAATTTTGCAAAAGTATTCCCGGCTTTAAATAAGTAATATAAATTTCAGGATTGAATGCCGTATCTCAATTTTATCCTGCAGTAAATAAGTCAGGGCACCTGCATTTTATAAAAGCTATTTGGAGAAAAGCTCAAGAAATGAATCTCTGCGATGATGATGGGAAAAAATTCCTCAGGTTGCTGACGTATCTGCCATTGCTACCGAATGAACATATTCCTGAAACATGGTGTTTTCTTGTTTCAAAATTTCCTCGTGTGAAAAATATCGGCCAATTTATAAAATATTTTGAAAAACTTTTCAAAATATTTTATAAATTGTCTTACAATAATAACTCCGGAAATATTTGGTTGCTCTCAGGAAAAATATCGAACAACTAATCATTTAGAAGGTTGGCATAACAGGTTTAACAAAAAGCTGTGTAAACAGTCAAAAATATACATAAATTTTTGTGTGTCCTAAAAAAAGAGGGTAATCATTACAACATATGTATGAAACAAGCCACAGCTCACCGGGAAATTAAAAAATCTAGAAAAATTGACCTCAAGTATGATAAACACGTGAGAAATCTAATCACGGACGTGAAGGAGAAAACTATATGTTTTCTAGATTTTCTCAAAAAAGCGTCATACTTGAGCTATGAAAGACACGTAAAGAAGGATTTATTTGGCGATGACGAAAATGAGCCTGAGTCTAGCAGTACACGTTCTGAGAGTGAATCTTCCATGGATTGTTTAAGTGTTTCTGAAATATTCTGAATGATCATTATCGGATGGCGTTTAATTTATAAGTTACATCTAATGCGTTCGATGAAAAGGGCGAATTATTTGTATGGTAACACAAACTTTTGGAACTGTTTCCTGCTAAGTACGCGATCAGTACCTAATTCAAATGTTAGTCATTAAATTTTCCAATTATTCTGGTGTCGCAGATCAAAAATCAATAAGCAATAGATACGTCATTTAATAAATAAAAAAAAACATTTTGAGTAATAATTGACGAATCACTTAGATGTTACAACTGTGACACCAGAAAAAAGGTAGCATTTAATTACTGAAATTTTAAATAATAGTGATGTACTTCAACGTGAACAGCAGAAAATTGCTCCGTGACATTTTAGTTAAGTTGTACTACTTGTTTGTAATTCTAACCTACTGAAAACAAGTGGTATGTTATGTTTTTTTTTATCCGATACCTACCTGTACAATTCTTGAAAAAATATATTTTAATTAATAATATAACTATTATTTTATTTTCCCTTTGACTGTACATTCGCCTAATATACCCAGAAATTGATTGACATATTATCTGACGTTCTCAGAATAGAGCCTAAACAGAATCGGAACATCATCGAATCAGTCGTACTCGGCATTACACATACTTATATTTTGGATATGTGATTTTCTGACCTTCTCAGAATCCGGCATTATGAAAATCTGGAGTGCTAGGAATTTGATATTTTAATAACCTAACATTTAGGGAACTTGGATAAATTAGAAAATGCCCTATTCATACACGAACCTACTCAGAATCCGAATTAAATAAGAACTGGCCACCCAAGAGTCGTACTTACCTAGATTCTTACCTAAAACTTTGAAACGGGAGAGAGGCATAAGAATGAGCATGCAAGTGGCAACTCATGGGAGGGACAAAATATAGTGTAATTTGAGCCAATCGATACGAAAAGAAGAAGAAATAAAGTTCATGACGCTAGAAAGCGTGTTACTCGTACGTATTAAATGGTGTTAGGTTGCCTCACCTAGGCAGGACGACTACTATGCCACACGTGATGAAAGATGGAGTAGAGAAAATATTAATGGGGTTACCTGAATTTTTGAGGTCCAGTGCTATCAAACAGAGATATTTAAAATTGTGTCTTGATCAAACTCTCGATAACCCTTCAAACTATTTGAATGAACTACTGTGTACACGTTAAAGTGAGAACGTACGATCGAACCTTTCAAATGATTTATTTCAACTGGGGGCAGCACTGGATCCCCAAAAATTTAGGTAGCCCCTTAATACAAACCTCTTATTGAGTGTGTTAAAGCTAACACTGTTGGCAAATTTCATCTGAGCTAGCTCAATCTAGTGACAACAATGATGCACATTGTGACCTAATGTGTAATGTGTAGGTTACCTAAGGCAGACTTTTCATGGAAAGTGGCAGGTGGAAGCGGGCTACTAATTGTCAAACTAAGATTTAGTAGTAGCAAGACGGGTCGACGATATTAGAAAAACCGCAGGTCGACACTGGTTTCGAAAAGCATAAAACAGATTGACCGTAGTTATAAAAGGAATCAATTCCAACCATTCCCAGCAGTGTAAAGCTGTGGATGCTGATGATGATTTAACTATCTATAATATTGAGTACCTATAATTGCCAGATGGCGACTAAATCATGGGATAAATACACAGCTTTCCCTAATAGAACTACATGAAAAAATTGATTTCTCGGTACAAGTAAAATTACGAGTACATGTAATGTGCTTACCGATTTATATTTAAATTTAAAAGAAGTTGTAGCTCGTATTTAAGATTTAAATTTATAAATAATGAAAATTAATCAGATGTAGCAATGAAGTGTGCAGTGCATCGTGACTCGCGGCCAGGTCGTAGGGATTATCGCGTATATTCAAAACAAAGAGAGTCCTCGAAAAACACGGTTATTCCACTTAAATTTAAAGACTTTTCAAAAGAAAATGAGATATTTTTATAATTTTTGACATTTGTGTAAAAAAAGCAATGCAATCAATTAACCTAAATTTATAATTATTTTCGCGGTCTTAAATTTTATGTAATTATGCATTTTTATTTTGTTAGAAAATGTTTGTAAACTTTTTTACCAGCTGACTTCCTCACCATTTACGTATATAACTACGAGTAGGTACTTACTACCTACAGACCTGAAATAAAATGTCAGTGTAAAGCAATTAGGTAAGTACTTAGGTAATTATTTACTTCTAGTAAATCACTAAATGAAATACCTAGAATATGTATTATTGATTTCATAAAACGGATGTTTATGTCATAATTTTCTCGGAAATATCGCGGTCTCGTGTTTAAAGATAAGAGGATGTTTACGATCGAGTTAACTTTAAGAGCAATTAAAATCTGTGATCTTTCCGTAAGTTTTTATTAGTTTATGCGCAATATGTAAATTAAAAATATAACAGCTTAGTGCGTGTCGGGTCACGTTTTGAGAGTTACAAAGTAACTTTATTTTCAAAATTTTACATGTTTTTTATCCATTTTAAACAAGTTACGTGTACAATACCTGGCACGTAAGTTGAGACAGAGATAAAAGTCTTAAAAAAGATTTTTTGGTCTTTCTTCAAAGTCGAAATCATTTCTATCTAAAGTTCGGATAGAAATGTGATTCTAAACGGACAAATAACGTACAACAACGACCGCCATTTTTGTTCAACTTACGTGCCGGGTATTGTACAAGTTGTGGACTGCGGGTCTAAAAATATAATATTATTTAGTTCGCCAATTAGAATATCCAAAAATAATGAACCAAAAATGGGTTTATCAAAATAGTCAAAAATGATTCAAATTTCATTGAATCATTGTTACTTCCCAGAAATACGCCCTTCCTCTCCGACCTAGTCCCAAATGTTCAGAGACGTAGAGTACAATCACATCTTTACCCTTAATGGGACAGACAGAGCATTCTGGGTCTTGCAGCTCTAAGCAGAAATAGTAGAGCCCACTAACAAAGGACCAAAACGATGGAAAAATTAATCAAAATAGTGATGTTTTGCTAGCCGCATCGCATACACGATTAGTATTTTTGTCCATTCCCTTGATCGGGTACAATCTGCGCAAGAAGTGAATCAACTGGTTAATTCTTAAATAAGTGATTAAATAAGTGACTCCAGGAAAATCTGGAAGAAATAACAAGAGTTCCATTCCTATTTTTAGCCTTAAACTTGCACATAGGCGTATCAGTGCAAATCCACATTAGTGTCAGCAGCCAATTGCCAGCCACCACCGGCGCTTAGAATTATGGGCAGTAGGTGAAGCATTATCCAATCAGCAGAATGAGGTGTAATGCTCTGACCTTCAAGTAGCTGATGGGGATCAGCAAACATTGCTCTCAATTGATAATTATGAAAATTATCATTTACATGAATATATCTTGTTGTAGCGTAGAATGAAGTAGAAACACACCTTCTTATGAGATAAATTTAATAATATAGGACGGTTTTTAAGAAATTGTGATAAAATTAACACACTTTGTATACTGGCCTAGTGGAAGACCTTATTTTTTAGTTCTCTGAACATTTTCTTCACGAAAACCACACAGGGTTGAATTTATTTGCGACGTAAACCCTGCTGAACACCCACAGGTCTCACATCCGAAGAAGACGTAGATATCCGAGACACGTGCTGCGGGCACGTGAACGCAGTCGGACTGTTCACGAGCTCGGTGCAACAGTGCTCCTCCTTGGATCTCCCGGAATACATACAGCCGGAGGAAGAGGACGCTTGCAGGGCGGCTTTAAAGGATTGCTGCGGGAGCATTTTTGCGTAAGTTTTAGAGAAATATTTCAGCTTCATTAAACATAGAAAAATATACTTAAGTATTTATTATTACAACATTCTAACTAAGAATAAGTCAATAAATAAGAATAAGACCAAGCACCGCCGAACCGAACCCGTAAGTGTACCTACAGTCCTACACTCACTCTTTTAACAATAGTAAAACTAAATGGATAGTAGACACTAGACCAGACAGCCCACAATAACAGAATAAAATTAACTTTACCTACATAACATAATACAACTTGAAAGGGACATACCCGTAATAAATCGAACCACACGCTATATATACTAGATCACTATAGTAAAATGAAATTAAAATAACAGCGAAACCAAAAAAAATCGACATTTCCTTACAATAGTGTGCAGCCGCTTGGGCAATTTGTATGGGATTGTCGAAAATTATGGTTATTTGGTTGTTATTTTAATTTCATTAAACTATAGTGATGTAGTACAGCCCGTGGTTTGATTTATTACGGGTATGTCCTTTCCACGTTGTAAAAACATTAACTTATTTCAGATTGAAAGATGAATGCACAGCGGGAACAAAATATGCGGCAGAAAAGCGATGTAGTGTTCCAACCTCAGAATTAGCAAAGGTAAGACAAAAAAAAAATTTTGACTCCAAATTATTGTTTGATAGCTAGCCACACGTACATTTGATTTTTTAACATTGCAGACGTGTTGTGAGGAATGCTCGTTTGGTCGCTTGACTGGGGAGTCTCAGGGCAAGGAGGCGTGTGGTTCGCCAGCATCACGGGGCTCTCCTCCCAACACAGTCTTGAGGAAGAATGCCTTCCACACGTGTTGTTTGGTAAGTTTTATGCAGGCAAGTTAATACTTCTAAAGGATATTGAATAAGATGTGTCATTATTTACCTATATCATGTCATTATTGCGAATTGGAGTCCCCCAAGGATCTGCCTGCGTTCTGTGAACGTCTTTTACAACTTTTCAGTCAGTGGGTGGACCACTGACTGAAAAGTTGTAAAAGACGTTCACCATTAATATCTTTCTGAAAATGGCATTTCCATATGTTGAAAAATAATTAAAAACAAACACAGACACAACAAGGGAATCTTTACTTAGAGAAATAATAGTGGACCTAGATCAGAGCCCTGGGGTACAACATCTGGTAATATAACATTCATTATTTAACAGTTTAAAAAACCCGACAATATGCAAAAGCATGCTATAGATATCAAGTGTAAACATAAAAATGTTTACACTTGATATCTATAGCAGAGATACATTGTGGTATTTCAGGAAGCTGCATCACAACCCACAACAACAGAAAAAGTTGAAACTACGACAGAAAAGAAAATAGAGACAACCACAATAAAAAGAGAGAAATGTAAGAAGAACTCTTGTGAACACGTTTGTAATGACGAAGATGGCAAGATCAGATGCCAGTGCCATGAAGGGTATAGGCTGCAAGCTGATAAAAAAACGTGTAAAGGTAGGTATTATAAATCATATAATGCCTGTAAATAAAAAAAAACAGTTTGAATGAAGTAAGTAAATAAGTATGGGTACATTCATTGTAGTACTGATTATAGCTAGTCTCTTTATACACACAATGAAACAAATCGTAGTTGATAACCAGATTTCTTTATAAACTCTCATAAAACAAAAGTTGACAGCTTAGTCTTTTGGCTCACTTATTTATTTAACTTTGAAAAAGAATGCGACACCATTTTTATGATGCGTTTATGGATGTATAAGATTTTGATTAATATAAGCTCCGTTTCTAGACTTCGTAGATGGTTTTCTGTTCTTCAGATATCAACGAATGCGCAGAAGCCTTGGATGACCTGTGTGTTGCTAAGGACACAGTCTGCCATAACACCAAGGGTTCTTTCAAGTGTGTGCCCATCAAGAAACGGGAGGTAGGCGGCTGCCCTCCGGGCTTCAAGAAAAATGTTGAAAGCCAAGTCTGTGATGGTAAATCATTTTTTTTATAGAGTTACTAAGGTTCATTGGTTTGTCATAGAGTGACCACCTTCTTCCGTGAGAATATGATCAAGAAGTAGAAGAATTACTTCTCCTGGAAGATTAATGTTTTCGAATCAACAGGCACTCCATTAAGTAGTTTTTATGGTGTTTTTGTTAAGTCCGCCAAAACCCTTCTCCACGTTGTCTGCACTTTCTCAACCATCGCTCTATTAGTGAAAAAGATGCTTACTAATGCCTACTTCTATGCAACGCACTGAGTTCTGACCCTCAAAAATACTATAATACTACTCCGTAACATTTTTCCAGATATAAACGAATGCCAACATCCTCGTCCTCCATGCCCCAAATATCTTTGTAAAAACACCATCGGAGGCTACACGTGTGGTGGAAAACCAGGGACGCCGTACGAAGAAGACTCTCCCACGGCCACAACGGAGGCCAGCGCAGTGCCGGCAACTACTCCTCGCAACGACATCTGTCCCCCTGGATTCAGAGCGGGGCCTGATGATGAATGCCTTGGTAGGTCGAGTCTCTTGGTGGGTAAACTGTTACTTGTATTAATTGTTTAATTGATACGATCGTGGGACCGTGTTCTCTGGGCAAAACCTATACCGTCCACTTCCACTTAGATCCTCTAAAATTTTTACAAAAAAGTAAAAGTTACTGAGGTTATCTCAGAGAAACGTTAATTACGTCGGTTATATATTTATTATTTGGGTTTAAAAATATTTCTTATTTTTCTTCTAATTCGTTATAGATGCAATGACTTTTCACAAGACTCGCGTTTTTGCGTCGTCGCAATCTAAGTTTAGTGGCAGACATACTGATAAGATCATTCCCAAAATAAGCACATACTAGCCTAGGTGTAAATCTACGGTCAATACATAAATACTTGATGAGGCGACTCATTTCGTCTACCAAAGACGAGATCTATCAACTTTGTCTTCAAATTATTCACTTAGCTAAACACTTTTGTGACTAAAGATTTTGATAAATTTTCAGAACATTGGAAAAATTGATCATATTGACGGTTTGAGTTGTTTAATTACGTGTCGAGCTTATTTCTACAACCTCATAAGTTTATTTACTTCTTGAGTAGTTTAACCAGAGCTAATAATGCATAAAGCACTTTTTTACATAAAATGACAATTCAAAACTTTTAGATTCCTTTTAACATAATCTTCCGTTGGATAAATATATTAATCGCACTCATCTTTCAGACATTGACGAATGTGAAGAGCGGTCTGACGACTGCCAGCGCCTGTCTCAGCACTGCATCAACACCCACGGCAGCTTCTTCTGCCAGGACCACGTCTCCAAGCGATGCACCCCAGGCTTTGTTATCAACCCATCTACTGGAAAGTGTGAAGGTATATCCCACTTCTGATTAATGAAAAATAATATTCTGACGACAGCTTATTCAGATTCCGAAGCTAAAATGCTTAGGATAAAGACCTATTTACACTGTGCAAGTTTCTTGCCTGTTGTATACAATTACATTGAAGCAATAGATAATTTGCATGGCCTAAACGAAACGTCAGCCATCATCGTCATTATCATTTCAGCCGCATAACGTCTACTGCTGGACATAGGTCCCGAGGATTTTTAAAATGACCGAAACGGCAGCCATACAAATTATTTGTTGCTTGAATAAACTATATGCAATATGCAACATGCAAGAAACTTGCACTGTGTTATTTGTTTGTGCATGATACCCGCAGCGTTGCTCGTGTGAGGAATATCACTCAACATTTTCTTGTCTCATATGAAATTTAGACGAATATTTTTTGTTTGCATAACTTTATTGTACAAAAAAAGTATATATTAAAAATTCTTTTCAAAATCATGTAGCATAACTATGATTATCCTGTCTCAACCCAAAATACAGCTAGGTTAACAACATGAAATGAAAAAATATTTTTCCAGATGGTCATTTTTATAGTTAAACAATTATCAACCTTTTCGATATTTTTCTTTTTGGACATTAGTCGTGGAAATCGTAATTGTTAGTGTATTTCAGACATCAACGAATGCGAGGATATCACGGAGGTGTGCAAGCGCTCTGAGGTGTGCATCAACCTGCCAGGGGCCTACAACTGCAAGTCCAAGATCAGCACCTTGCCCAAGTAATGTAATATTGTAATAAAGTCTCTCTGTTATTGTATATCCTTGTTTTATGTTGTTTTTTCATAAGAGTGATGTTTGTTTGAATTGTTTTCCTCAATTTTGTGGGAATCAAGTATACCCGTGTACCAGCTTTGTATGAGTAAGTAAATGAGTTAGTTAATTTAAATGAACTAACTTATAATCATAGACCTAAAGAATTTTAGGTCTTTGCTTAGGTATAATGAACTCATTGCCATTGTTCATTGTAAAATCCAGCTAGCTAACTTCTGAATTCATGAATGTTCATAATTTTTCTCTTTGGAACTCTTTCAACATTGGAATGACTCGATGTATTTAACAACCAGTTACTTAACCAATTACAAATATAATTTGCTGTATTGCATTGAAGCATATTCTTATCGCCTATATATTCCTACACCTTATTCTTTGCATTGAGATGATCGCGTCCTTCTATAATGCTATGCACGTAACTGACGATAGATTTGAAATTGGTGACATAAGTATAACTATTGGTAATTTTTCAGGCTTGCTAGCAAAACTTGCCAAGAAGGAACTCGTATTAGACCAGGAGGAACCATTTGCGAAGGTAAATCAAGACCTAATAAGTAAATTTTCAATATTTATTGTGAAATTGTTGCAAATAAAATGCCTTTTTTCAGACATTGACGAGTGTAGAGAAGGCACCCACCTGTGTGACGAATTCCAGAATTGCATCAATACTTTCGGAGGCCACGAGTGTCGCTGCAAGAACGGTTTCGAGCTCGACTCATCATCTAGTGCTTGTGTAGGTTAGTATAAATAATGTCTTCAACTGGCTTGAGTAATGGGTCACAGATATTGTTATTAAAATGTATTTTCTTTCTTTGTCTGTTCATGTGAGTTCTGATAGTTTATGTTATTATTTAGCCAATAATGAATGAATAATAATTCCTTTATGCCTGCTACTAGCAACTGAATTAATTTTACACCACCAATTGCGGTAGTAGAAAGTACTATTGGCTTTAAATCTGCTAACGAAAAACTACTGTGGATTCAGAACTTTACATTATTTGTACGTTAAATCGCTTTGACTTCTTCTAGACATCGATGAGTGTGCCCTAAAGATGGACAACTGTTCTCCCGGCACCTACTGCCTCAACATGTTGGGCACCTTCACGTGCACCCGCCGAGCACCAACTACCACCAGTACAACAAGTACTACCACCACGCTAACACCACCGTTACCTTCGGAATATGATGAATACGAGTATTATTCAGAGTAAGTAAAAAAAAGAGCACACTTTGTCTTCTCAAACGAAGATATGAAACAAAATAAAGGCTTAATTGATAGATTAGTTAAATTAATCAATAAAAATAAGATACTGGGTGTCCCATAAGGATTATGTGTGTAAGGTTTACCTCGAAAAATAAAAAAGAATAAATTTGTAAATTAATTTAATGTATATGTTATGGACAAGTGATTATTTAGTCAGTATAATAAATGTCCGCGCAGTGTGAAAATTGCCCAATATAAGGGGCAGTGTGATAAAAACTTTTAAAATTATCAAATTTTCGGGCATTTCCAATATGCTTATCACCTATGGGGCAGACAAAACTAACACAGAATCACCTTTTACGTCAGTGAAAGAAAAATCCATAGTCTAGTGTTGCCGCTCGATAATCCACTATCGATAGACTATCGCCGAGAGTCAGTCGATGTCGTGGACATTCTGTCGCAGCAACAGTCAGTGACAGTCCACGTCGTGGACTACCAATAAAACAATTTCGTTAGTATGTCGTCAACGTCGTCAATATGTGTCAATATTTCATCGTGTCGTTAATGTGCCAACGCATTGACTTAACATGGACAACGTTGATGAACATTGACGAAATATTTTATTCGGGGACTGTCACTGACTGTCCCTGCGAGCGAAAGAATGTGCACGACATCGACTGTCACTGCCTCTTAGCGACAGTGTACGACATCAATGACGATACTATTGAAAGGTTACAATCGATCGTTCAAAACTATCTACAAATTTTTTGTATTATGAAAAGTAATACTATTGACAGATTTGATAGATTCGTCTTCATCGATCGATACGATCGAGAGTATTGTTGGTTATCAATAGTATTGCACTAAAAGAGCTATCGATTCTTTCAATAGGCCTATCGATAGTTGCATTTTTCGATTAAAACTCTATTGTAAAACTATCGATTGTTTAAATCAAAATTGAAGGACCATTGCCGTTCGCCTTTTTATTTGAGTTTTTAGGGCTCTGGATAGAAGTCCTTTGAGTCTATTTTTTTGGTCAGCCGCGCGTATGTCACGCGTTTGTTCTTAGTAATAACAGACTGCCCGTAATCCCCATGACAATAATCATAATGTCTAGGCAATGTGATAACGAAAAGCTAATCAGCTTGGCATTATTCATATTGCCAAAATTTCCCCAGTTTATCGCTTCGTCCATATCATATATATATATAATGAAAGTATAGGAACAAGAAGGTAAAAGTTTAAAAAGTTCTAATTGTTTGGATTTTTTCGTAAAATTAATTTCAGAGAAGACAATTCAACGGATGCTACCAATGAAACTGCTCCAGGGAGGGGGCCACTACCACCACCAACTACAAGCACGACTACGACCGAAAAACCCACAACCACGCCTAAACCCACGACACCTTTACCTTCATCACCTACAACAGAAGCGAGCACACCGCCCGCTAGAAATAACCCTACTTATCCTCAATATCCTCCTAGACCTACCCCTACTACTAGTAAACCTTATACAAATAGACCAGATAGACCAATATACACTCGTCCCACTACCACTAGTACCACTAGAAGACCATACAGGCCTGAAGAAAAACCGAGGCAACCGGAAATGTACGATCCTTACGGTAGGCCAAGGAGACCTCAGACTGATCCTTACAGACCAAGTAGACCCGAGGAAACGACTACTGAAGTAATCCCAAAACCGTACATACCAAGAAGACCAGGACAACCTGGACGACTTGATCCTTCTAGACCTTCGGATCCTTACGATAGACCCAGACAGCCTGAGGAAACTAGACCTACTGAGGAAGTTCCAAAGCCATACATACCTAGAACTCCCGAAGGACCAGCGCAGCCTGATCCATCCAGGCCAGAAGTGCCGCCGAAGATGCCGGAACTGGGCCCAAAGCCTGACAAAGACAATAGGCCTGGCTTTGATATAAACAGCTTGCACTGCTTGGACGGATACGAAAAGAACGAACATGGTGACTGTGTTGGTGAGTGCTATTCATTTTATGAATATTAGAAAGCTTAGCACAGCATGTGTCACGTTGAGAGTGCAGGCGATGCAAATTTATAAATTGGTGCTATCAAGATGCAATAGGAATTAAAGTATATTATTCACACTTTTCAACTCTCACTTAACTTTTACTCCACATTTACAACTTCGAGGAATTCATGCGAACTAAGCGGATTAACGTTGGTTATTTTATATAGGATTATAAAATTAAAACATATTTTTTTAGAAATGCATACCAGTGAATGCGCTTCAAATCGCCACCTCTGCAGCAATCTGGAGGAATGTGTGGATAGACCTGGAGGGTATGCTTGCGAATGCATTAGAGGCTTCACCAGGGACCCCACGGGCTGGTGCGTGGCTATCACCACTTCTAGCACCACCACCAGTACTACGACACCAAAACCCACCACTACACCAGGTAAATAGAATGCATTATGTTACTACATACGTATTGTTCTTCTTTCTCTCTTTTGTCTCACAGCGCAAAGGATGCAAGAAATCTTGACTGACGAACAAAAGGTTCTAATTCTACTAGTTCACTAGTGAACTGGAATTTCAAAATTTGATAAACCACTTCGCTTCGAGTAAAACTAGCCTCAAGTCACAGACAAAGCAGTACATAGAAGCGTATCATTTATGCCTACTACTAGTAGAAACGAAATTATACATCCATTTACACGACAATGTGTGTATGTTCGTTCTAACATACGCAACAAGGCGAGAATGGCGGAAAGGTGCAGTGACGCATATTGCGCGAGACCCTAATAGATTCCGTTTTAAATGCAATTCTTATATAATAATTATTTGCTCGAGTATCAAAGAAACACTTGATGAAAAAGTCCTAATGTAGGCTACATCATGACTTATTCATCAAGTTTAAGTCTTCATCAAGTGTTTCTCTGATACTATGTATCTAAGTAATCATATTTAATATAACTGTAAATGAACAATTTGATAATAATTTTGTTTGTTTAGTTCCAACGACTACATCTCCAAGGACACGGTTCCCGCCGAGACGACCCACTCCTCCTCCACCCTCCAGCGTCAACTGTGATTTTGGGTACACCTTCGACTCTAGTAAAGGAAGATGTGTTGGTAAGTAACGGGAAGTATTTAAGTAGTACACATATTGTTGTCGTTGTGGTTTCTCTTCCAAAGAACGGACAGCAGCAGTGATAGTGAACAGAAATCTATGTGAAATTATCCTTGTCAGTATTATGTAGAGCAAAGCTTGAGCAATGTAGGTCACCGTCCAGGGCCTTGCGGATCGCAGGGCCTTGCGGATCGCAGGGCCTTGCGTGTGAAGAAGATGGATCTTTTAGAAGGTCTGAAAGCGTTTTTAGCCGCGTTCGAGTCCCTTTGGTCTCTGACTAGCAGCAAACAAGAAGGCTTCACCAAAGTAAAACTTTATCTTAATTCTCCACTACGATATAAAATCTAGTCTATTACTTTAATTTGTTGTATACTTATACAACGTGGAAGGGACCTACCCGTAATAAATCAAATCACGAGCTATACTAGATTAATATAGTATAATGAAATTAATACAACAGCATTTTCATACAAAAGTGTGCAGCCGCGCGGGCTACTTGTAAGGGAATGACGAATTTTTTTATATTTTTTGATTATAATTTTTATTTCATTATACTATACCTATAGTGATCTAGTATGGCCTATGGTTCGATTTATTACGGGCATGTCCCTTCCATGTTGTAGGAGGATTCGGGGGTAAAAAATCGATCTAGCTAGATTCGTTTTTAAAGAACCACTTTTCTTTCATCTCAGACGTTGATGAATGTGCCACTAACAAGCACAACTGCGCACCAAACGAAGACTGCGTCAACTTCAGTGGCGGCTACCGGTGCCGGGAACGCGACGTACATTCCAACGGTAACATTATTTAACTTCCTCTTATTATTTTGTTTTATTCAATGGCCTCAGGTTCGATCCTACTCTTTCTTGCTTGCTTTTAAATAAATAAATCATCACCTCATCATCAAATGTATAATTCGTTTTAATTACATAAAAGATTTGATTTTGAATCCTATTGGAAGTCTATAGTGTTCGTAATTTTTTCTAGTTTATTACCCCGTCTCCCCCACCCGAGAGACCGTTCCGGCGCCTCCACCGCCATCTTCGCCAACAGACTCTAACGTCTTCACGGTCGGAGCTCAATACGGTCAACGGGGACCCAGGGTCATGCGTCCTCCCTACGTGAGGTTCAACTATGGCACCATGCAGCCGTGCCCATGGGGCTATAATCTGACGCCTGACAAGAGATGCATAGGTAAGACTCGAAAACTTTAAAGCGGTTCCACCAATTCTTCGAATCGAGTTTATAGAGATTTTTTACGCATCTGATGACAAGCATTTATCTTTAAAGCAGCACAATGTTCTTCAACCTTCGAATCCAAAATTCAAATGTTCTACGGCTAGTAGAGACGCAATATCTATAGTTGAGCTTCGGTTGAGTCTACATCGACTTTTTTGCACAAAGAAAGAACTCTGGAAGATGTCCTTCTCACCGACAAAAAAATGAGAGCGTTTACTTAGAAGTTATGCTTTTGACATAACACGAAGGTTCATAGTTCCTGATGTAGAGATGATGATGCAGTTGCAGATGATGATAAATATAAAATTGTATTATTTTCCTATAGACGTAGACGAGTGCTCCCGAAACATCTCCCAGTGTGGTTCTCAGCAGCGTTGCGAGAACTTCTACGGCGGGTACTCGTGCCAGTGTCCTGCAGGGCACAAGATATACGGACAAGTTGGTTGCGAAGACATCGACGAGTGCCGCTTCGGCTCCGTAAGTTGCTGAATTCGTATCAAAATTGAATACAAATGAGATACTTACAGATGTTATACCAATTTAAGAACCAATCCAAACTAATCACACAGTGCAGTAGGTAGGTACGGTACGGTTCAAAAATGGAGTCATAATTTTTCATACAACTAGTATGAGAAATTATGACTCCATTTTTGAAGCCGGACTGTACATTACAAAATACGCAAAGTACTCGTATCCCATAAATATACATAATTTCATGTCGCACAGAAATAAATCACTACGAATATACTTAAATGTATTTTTGATAGATAAACGTACACGTAACACCAGCATTCGTTCCAAAATCGAGGTATTTAGTAGACGTGGGAAAAAAACAGCCAAAAGCGAGTGAATCAAATGGGACTGGGCTGGGCATGTGTGTAGGATGCACCCAAATAGGTGGGTCAAGATTGCTACAGAATGGTTTCAATCAGACGGTATAAAAAAGTAACCTGTGCAATATCGAAGTGGATCACTTATGGCTTGAAAATTGTAGAACTAAGTCTCTAGCGAGCCAGCCTTTCACTTTAATTTGTACTCTGACTTTGATTTATAGAATGATTCGTATACTTCTATCTTCATCTTTTAGCCATGCTCCTACAACGGTGAGTGTGTGAACACCGTCGGATCCTACCGCTGCAAGTGTGGAGAAGGCTTCCGAAACGCTCCTACCAACGACAAGGTCTGCATGGACATCGACGAGTGCGCTGAAAACCCAGGGGTTTGCGACCACGAGTGTACTAACACGTGGGGAGGATACCGCTGCTACTGTAAGAGAGGGTATCGCTTGGATAGAGATAACAGGTATTAAACTAGGTCGAGATGAGAACGAAGGTCTTTACCACGCTATAAATTTGAATTACAAGCCTTAATTTTTATTTGAAATTAATATAAAAATGAAAGAATAAAATGGCTTCATACAGAGAGCAGTGGAAAATATTACACGGTTGCTCCAAATATACCTAAGAGAATCTTTTAATTTGAAGAAAAAGAATTTAAGTTTTGGATTATAAGAAGTAAAATATTTTCAAATTTCTCATTTACTTTGATAAGTAACTGAGAACACATAATCAAAGCTGAATCAAAGCTGAGAACCAAGGTAATTTTTCTTCTAAGAAGACCAACTTTTTTTATTTTGTGTGTAGGACGTGTGTGGACGTGGACGAGTGTACAGAATGGGCAGCCGGGCGCCTCCGCGGCCGGCTGTGCGGAGGAGAGTGCGTCAACGAGCCGGGCAGCTACCGGTGCCGCTGTCCGTCAGGGTACAAACTCAGCGACGACGGGAAAAGCTGTATTGGTGGGTACTTTACCCCTTTGGGAATATTTTTCAGAAACATTGAACCTTACTCATAAATATGATCTATCTTAGCTTATGGAAAGAGGCCATTTTGAAATTGCATCAGATCTGTATTTTTCGCAAAACAAGATTAGCGTACTTTATGTAAAGCATAGGTCCCAGAATCGATCCTTGCGGAACACTTTTGCCGGAATTATAAGTTACGCCAAATGCTCTGTATTTTCTAGTCTCTGCGCATAGCCAATGATCAACTTTTCTAAGCCAATGAAAAGTTGATCATATGAAATATAAAAGGTATAACAATTTGCAGACATCGATGAATGTGAGACTGGCCAAGCATCCTGCGCGTACTCGTCAAACCCAGGCGAGGTGTGCCAGAACACGCGGGGAAGCTACCACTGTCATCGCATCGAGTGTCCTTCTGGGTACCGGCTCGAGTCTAAACAGTAAGTCGAATACTCGTACAAGTAAAAGAACGATTTTAATTTCTTCTTCTAATAATTAACTATCGCAGTGCAGAGGCAATACTGCTAGCTTACTGGGCACCCTGCCTCGCGGCGACGCGTTGGAATTCCTATTTTATTTGTAAATTTTGTATACTTTTTATTAATAATTGTATAATTAACTTAACCTATCCTTTGGATGTTGATAGTCTTTATCTAAGTAGTAATCAGAAAAATTTTGTCTTGACCAGGCCCTAGATAACCCTTAAAACTATTTTATGAGATATTGTTTACAGTTTAAAGTAAGAACGTGAAGCTTTTCTACGCACATAAGCCAAAAGTGGCCGTTTTTCG
Organism: Acrobasis suavella; assembly: GCA_943193695.1. Taxonomy (NCBI): domain Eukaryota; kingdom Metazoa; phylum Arthropoda; class Insecta; order Lepidoptera; family Pyralidae; genus Acrobasis; species Acrobasis suavella. The sequence continues at coordinate 7,434,628 of OW971952.1, read as the reverse complement.
CAAATAACTAGATAACTACGAGTAGAGCCTGGTCAAGACAAAACTTTAAATGATGTCTCCGTTTCCTTTCAAACGATTTATTTCGAATGGGGGCAGCACTAAACCTGTACCGTGACTAAACCCCGGAAAATTCAGGTATCCCTATAATCAACATTGAAAAATGAAATCGTGGTGAATACCCAGCTGTTTATTTTCAGAATTTATAAGTATTATGTGAATATACATTTACTTATTTTCCAGCCGCTGTACCCGCATCCAGCGCTCGTGCCCCATCTCTGACTGGTCGTGTCTGCAGCAGCCCAGCGCTTACAGCTACAATTTCATTACCTTCGTGTCCAACATCTTCCTACCATCCGGCAGGGTACGTATAATTTACCTTCTTGTTATTTTTTCTTACCGTATCCTTTATAGCTGAGGGTCGTGATTATGACATAGAATGTGACTCTAATTTATATATAAGTGCTATAATTTTTTGGGTTCCGTACAAAAAATAAAAAAAACGGAACCCTTATAGGATCACTCGTGCGTCAGTCTGTCAGTCCGTCTGTCACAGCCAATTTGCTCCGAAACTACTGGACTAAATCAGGTGAAATTTGGTAGGATGATGTAATCCTATGACCCAAATACAGATGTGTAAGGTAAATAAATATTTTATAAAATAAGGGATAAATAAGGAAATTAAAAAAAAAGCTTTGCAAACGATACTGTGTTATACATCAAATGCTCGTTATGAGGTTCTCAAATATATTTTTTTTATTAATGTGGAAAAAATAGTTTTGATTTTATTCATAAAAAAAAGACAAAAACTGACCATTCCCCCTGATCTCCGAAACTATAGAGCCCAAAATTAAAAAAAAAAAAGCACAAAATAATAAACACAAAATTACCAACAATCTCTTAAATTTATTTATTTTTCTTTTTGATTACTAACATTGGTTAAGTTTACTAACACTATATGGATTTTTAAATAATCTGAAATAAAAAAATACATTATTATAGTTCACTAGCTTTTGCCCGCGGCTTCGCTCGCGTAGGGGTGTAATTTATCAAAGTCCTTTTATAGGGGATGCCTACGTCATAGTAGCTTTATGCATGCAAAGTCTCAGCCCGATCGGTTTAAAATTGACAAAGTTTCATACAAACTTTCATCCCCTATTTTATCACCTTGGGGTAGAATTGATCAAAATCCATTCTTAGCGGATGCCTACGTGATAACATCTACCTGCATGCCAAATTTCAGCCCGATCCGTCCAGTGGTTTGGGCTGTGCGTTGATAGATCACTATGTCAGTCAGTCAGTCACCTTTGAGTTATATATATTTAGATTGCTTGTAGATTATAGGAAAAATAAGTACCTACATAAATATATATTTTGAAATAAGGGTAATTTTCGAGGGACAAAGAAGGAAATTAAAATATTTTTTTTTGCAAACCTTATTGTGTCACATATGAAATGAAAGGGCTCGTTATGAGAACCTCAAATATATTTTTGTTATTATTGTAAAATAAATAGTTTTGATTTTATTCATTAAGGAAGACGAAAATTGACCATTCCCCCACCCTGATCTCCGAAATTACTGAGCGGAAAATTTTGAAAAAAAAAGCAAAATATAGTTCATTGCTTGTAAATTACAGTAAAAATAATATAAGAATTCTATCAATTGAAAATAAAGTAGTAAATCCAACATAATACGTAAAACTTACGGAAAATCTTTGATATTGTACGGAACCCTGTCCACGCGAGTTCAACTCGCACTTGCCCGGTTATTCTATAAGTGAAAACTTTTTAATAGCTAAGTTTTTTAACTATTTGTTGTTATTGTTTACATAGATATGAAATGGCAGTAAGTTTTCCGAAATAAATAAAATAAATGACGTACTAGGAACTATTGTTGTTGTTCAGTCTAACAATACACTTATGTGATTGCAGAATGGTACCCAGTATTACCATTGGTGTTCTTTCACAGAAAAGAGACCATGTTACGACAATGCATTTGACAGAGAAATCCTTCATGCAATTAAGGCTTGCATCCTATATAACTCAGCCGTGGTGCCGCCGATCATCCCTTCTTCGTTGTTTCCTCATGACCAGTGATCGGAATAGGTAGATCGTTAACGATAGGGTAAAGGAACTGAAACGTAGTTATTAAAATAGATATGCCTCCAGGATTTTAAAATTATTATTTTTTTTTTCCGGAATTTCCAAATTCTACATGTAGAATGAAAAATATATGAGCAAGAATTTTTTCACACTTTCAACATCATTTCAACTGGATAACTGACTGGCCTTCTAAAGCAAAAAATAATAATAATGGCAAAACTTAGAAAAAAAAAACATTTGTAAGAGAGACAGGAAAGAATGCAAGAGATGGACACACTACGCCGACTCCAAATAAATTGGGAAAAGGGAACCCGAAACGAAATCTCGGAAAAAAGACTTACCCATGTTGTGATTTTTATGACAGTTCATGATACAAGTACATAAAATCAATCTATCTACTCCGATCACTGCTCTTGACTGACGGTGTTGCCTACGTTGGAAGATCGTGGGTTTTACAATTCTGTTTTAATTGTCGCGGTCTTTAAAATTGATACTCAGACACAAGTCTTGTTTAATTTTTCACAACCCTTTAATAGTCTATCTTCTTCTTGTAATTTACAAGCTTGCCCTTGTCAGTGGAGTTAACTGGAGCTGCCTCCATTTCATTCTTTTTTCTGCCATCCTTGTAATGTTCTGGTAGAACCTTACTTCTAACTTTTCTTTTAATTTGTTGGAAAAACTAAAGTCTCAGGAGAATAATCAATCAATCAATAAAAATCAATTTTCTCTGACTCATTCAGGTGGACCTGTTTACGATGCACGGGCCTGCGTGGAGAGACTCTATGGTGACCTTCGAGATGCGGATGGTGGAGGTTCAAGCCTCGCCTGGAGTGCAGCCGGCGGATCTCAGATGTTTTGAGTAAGAGACCAATCATCATACGTTGATTTTCAATTTTTTTTTACCCGACTGCGCCAGAAGAATGATTTGTTAGTTGTTGTTGTTAGTCGAGAGTATGTATGTATAATAGTTGGCACGCTCTGCAGCCTGAACGACTCGATGGATTTCAGTTTGAGAGGTGAAGTTAAATTCGTATTTACTGTGAGAGTGAGACTGGGTATATAAAAAGATAGGCGGGTTTTTTGTTTTTTTATTTTTTATATAATTATTTGTTTAAGCAAGTACCAGCCAATACCGAGCGTTCTTCGTTTACATAGGAGCAGGCAACCATAGCCCACGGTGCTGGTATTAATGAACCAATTTTTAATGAATCATTAACTACAGGCTAGAAATTACGGAGGTTTAACGACTGCTTTCTAAATGTGCTTAGTTTCAAAGACCCTGTATCAAGTTGGTTCTTATACAATTAATTTATATCTTACAGTATTTTTTTACCTCTCCAGCATGCGACCAACCAACAACATATGCGTGATATCGCTCCTCTGCTCGCTGCAAGGACCTCAGGTGGCGGAGCTGGAGCTGACCATGTCACTGTACCAACGGGACCAGTTCGCTGGCAGCGCGATCGCCAGGCTCATCGTCATCGTCTCGCAGTACGAGTTCTAGTTAATAAACTGTGCTTTTCTATATAGATATGATTCTTTATTTCACGATCTCAGATTTATCAGACCATACGTCGCAGCACAGATCACACTTGGTAACAGAAACCGTTGTGTCGGCCTTTCCGGCTTTGGGGGACTGGGCAGTCCTCGAGATATTATCCGTTAAAAAGTGAATAATACTTGATTACAAATTAATAAACACACAATCAAATCTTTCCTCTTTATCAATTCTAGATAAAACAATGATAGATAGTTAAGGTATCAAATAGGCGATTGGTGCGAAGGTATTTTGTAAACAGGATACAGACTAGAATAGTCTTTAGTCCAAAGATTATATCGTATCCCATCCAGCTGCTTGGGCGAATCGATTAATGCGGCATTTGATATGATTTTCATGTGCTTCATTGAAATGTGGGCAGCAGGATCTTTATTCAGAGCTGGACGCAAGGGAACATCTAATGTCTCCTTTATAATGGGACACGGAAAATGCACGTTGTCTTGAGGCAAGACACCTTCAGCTGCTCGTTTCACCTTTTGATATCTATGATTTTTTAAAATATTGTCGCACCAGCTCCATAGATTCTCATCAGCGGCGCCGCGTCGCTCGAGCCTCTCTGATAGCTCAGCGAGGTTCTTAATCGGTTTCACAGCCGCAATTGGCTTATGCAGCTTTTCGCATACGAGATGTCGGAATGAGAACGCTCCGACAGATTTCTCGCTCGCCTTCATAATCGACTGAATGGACTTGTACTTGCAGGACGGCACTGTGCTAGACACCCCAAAGGATGAGCGTGTAATTGCTGGGGTGGGCGGGGTCAGCACATCCATAATGGTGTCATGGCAGAGCATTAAAACTTGCAACTTTTTAAAATCAGCATCGAACTTCTGGCGAGTTGAGACTTCCATCCGATACTCCTCCACCAGGTACGCCCAGTACTTGTTCACGCGGACGCAGTCTCCGAGCATAGCGTGAGGCAGGTAAGACAGGATTCTTTTCGCTATCTCCGACGGCAGCAGCTGGATGTAGTCAACAGTTTCGACGGCCTCAGGTTTGGGTCTGTTGACCTTCCAAATCTTACGCTTGGTGCCGTCCTTAAAGGTCATCTCTAGCTCCTCAAGCTTCAGGCTATCTCGCATCGCTTTTATAGTATTGGACCACGCTGCTAAATTTACTTCCAGCTCTTTCTGGGCTTGACCCAAAGCTATATTGCCTTGTTTCAATTCTTGTGTATCCTGCTCTTTTTCTTTCTTCTCCTTTTCAGCAGCGGAGTGCGCAGTGTGCTGGTTGCGCGGGTCTAGCACGATGCATTCCTCCAAGTTATGCAGCTGCTCATTGCGGTATTTCTCGTACAGCATATTGGCTCGCTTCAAAACACTCCACATTACTGGGCCTCCAGCCAGCGTCAGTAATTCCAACAGAACCATCGCTTGAGCTTGCGGTTCCAAAGAAATAAACCAAAAGCGTTCGTTTTTCATGACTTGAGCCGAAGTATAAACCGGAACAGCTGTTCTGTTATGATCCATTGGCACTTGGTCATAGCTGCTCCAAGATTTTCTTTCATGCGCAGACAGTATGGCATCTTTTGGCTGGCAGTTCCAGATAGATTTTAACAGGCACGATATAGCCCAAGCGCTGCGAACGTCTTCTAGCAATGCCAAGACGTACCGCTCCTTATTCGCCCACGAAATTCGCGAGAACCAACACTTCATCGCCAGAACACGTTTGGAGAAAGCCATAGCCTCATCTTCTGTTTTGTCGTCTGGCCCGCATATCATATCCGATAATATCAAATCTTTGACAAGATGCACTTGCTTGGTAAACTCAGCGAAACTTATCATTTTTTACGATTTCATAAATATATTGAAATTAATAATAATTTCTTTGGTACAAACACTCAGTCACAATACTTAAGTCATCATAAAATTGCTGACTTTTGTATGACATGGGATGTTTAAAAAGTTTTTTATGCACGATGTTGTCCAGTACCAAAAAAATTAAAGGAGGTATATAGATTCCGCGATGAAGGCTCCTGAACATACACTGTTTTGAAATGTAAAGGAAGGCATTTAGCCTTCCTCTACGTTTCTAGAAACTACTAAATAGAAAAGTCGCTGGATCCACTACTTGCATATTCTAAATCTTTGGCTGGATCAGAATTCAATGTCATTAGGCGTCACTAAAATTTTGTCGTATTAAACAGCTGATGTAAACAAATCGGCTAGACTGCATTTTAAATTGAATTTTTAAATAGGTACTAAAAATAATTTAAAATTAATTTCCACATTATTACTTATCAGCAAGATGCCATCGAAGTGCATAGTACCAAGATGCAAATCCCGCTGTAATAAAGAAAATCGTGACAAAACTAAGCTTTCACAGGTGAGCACATATTTTTCACTTGAAATTACTGATTTTTATAGGTACACGTATTACATTTTTTACTGGAAATTGAGTGCAATACTTTCCCATTTTATTATAAATAGAGAATATAGTAATTTATGCTTATATTTCTTATTATATAAGTATTTTTGTAAGCTGTTCATAATTAATGAAATTGTTGACACTGAGGTTAGAACAAAACTAGTCGATAAAAATATCGATACCACATAATGTTTATTTTTAAAATTAATAAAGAGATAAATAAATGGATGAAGGAAAAGTGTAGCGTTTTGCATTTCTTGGTTAGGCTCGATTTATTTGCGTCCGCGCAACCGAGCGGATTGGCCGCAGATTTCAGCGACCACGGCTGCGTCGATTTTCGATTTATATCGTCTGTGGGATTGGACATTTTTAAAACATTACAGAGTGTACTCAATATATTTTGAATTATCTTGTTTCACTTACGTGAAGAATCGCATGATTTGGGTGTTATCTGCCCGATGCTACCTTTGCAACTTTGATCAAAAGTTTCCTATGTGTAGAGCCACGAAATCAAATCAATCTAGTATAAGTATTTATTTATAAAACATATCGTTTTAAAAATTAAAACCGACAACATGGAGATTCTTGCTGAAAAATATACAACGTGGTAGGGGCATATCCGTAATAAATCGAACCACAGGCTATATTCGATCACTATAGTATAAATAAATTAAAATAACAGACAAAAAACAAAAATGATTTATTTCAAATATTCCATTTGGAATGGAGTAATCGGAGACATCATTTAAAATTTTGTCTTGACCAGGCACTAGATAACCCTTCAAACTATTTTATGAACTAGTGTTTACAGTTTAAAGTGAGAACGTAAAGCTTTTCTAACAGACAATTACGAAAAACGGCCACTTTTGGCGTATGTGCGTAGAAAAGCTTTAGTGTTTGTTGTTTGAAGGGTCATTTAGTGCCTGGTCAAGACAAAATTTTAAATGATGCCTCCGTTTCCTATCAAATGATTTATTTCAAATGGGGGCAGCACTGGACCCTGGAAAATTCCATTAATTGAAAAGCGGACAAAAGTGAAGAAAAATTGTGAAGTGTTTGACTTGGCTTTTGGTTTAGACCACTGCTTTAGTCTTACTGTCAGAAACACAGGTCAGAAACCAGAAATTCACTATAAGGAATGGTAATATTCCTGTTTCCAAGAATGGAAGCGATAAGTCATTATATACTTATACTATATATCACGATATACTCATACGACTGGACTCCTCAGATCAAAATACGACCGCAAATTTGATAGCACAAAAGATTACCCTTAACCTTTTGTTGTTTGTTTTATGCATTTGCAGAAAATACAACCGACACTGTTAAGATCTTTGAGAATATCTGAATCCTTATTTATTAACCTAGTTTATAAATTATAATAACTCGTAGGTATTCTAAAAAAATATCTTCGACGAACAGGTACAAGTCACACTGCGAGTATCATCTTCATCACTTTAGCCGCAGGAAGTGTAAGGCTAGACTAGGCCTGTGTCACTCCCCGTTTAGGTATGGAAATATACCTACATTATTACTATGCGCGCGGGGACCACTGCGGAGTGGTAAATTCAGTTATATGAATTGTTTGTCCAGAGTAATAGAAATGAAATTGGCTGGCAATGGAACGGTAAAGAAATGTAATGACGTACCCAATGTCCCCATAATGGGGACAACGGGCAAACACGATTTTTAGGTATCTAAACGAAAAGGTGCTGAGGTGCTGAGTTCTGACGCGAGCTAAATAACTTAAACTATGGTTTAAGCTAAATAACTTAAACCATAGCGCTTACCACATTGGGTAGATGTTACCTAATAACCCTAACCTATACGATTACCATGTACAATGTTGTCCAAAATTTGCGTTTATCGGCATCACCTGTAGGTTGACTGGTAGACAAGTAAATATTTTAATTTTTTTTAAAACAAGCTTTTATCTAAAGCGCTTCTCAAGACGAATCAAACAAGCCCAAACTCGATGGGGTTGCGTCGTTTCAGCTCCATCATCAGATCAGCTCCACGTCATCGTTATATTGCATTGTCACGCTAAATACGTATGCGTGCAAAATTTCAGCTCAATCGGAAACCGACACGTGGGTCAAATTTAACTTGCAAGATTTGATGATGCAGCGAACGTAGCAGCTGGCTAGGTGACAAGCGAATTAGGAAACAGAAGAAAAAACAGTAGTGCTTAGTAGAAGTAGAAGTTACAGAATCACTCATCACAAAAATATTTTATTAAAATTAAGGTTTGAAAGGTTTTACATATAAGTAGTCCTGATCTGTAAGATATCTACAGAAACTCAATAAACTCAAGCCTTCGAAATAGCATCTACGTTACTTTATAACTGTTGACCCTGGATCAATTGACCCAGGTAGACCAGTATGTGATGGTCAAATATGATATGATACAATATACTATATTTTCTTTTAATTTCATATTTTGACTGATAAAACTAGATATATGACTTAATATATGTAATTTTTTTATTTATTTTATTTATTTATTTAACTTTATTACAAAAATTGTAACAGGCGGACTTAAGGCCCAGGGCCTTTTCTACCACTCAACCTACAGGTGATGCGGATAAAAGCTAATTTTTGATGACATGATACATTCTAATTAAACTATAATTTAATTACTATCTTCAAGTTTTACCAAAAATACATTTAACGATATTTTATTCATTTACATACTTATCTATATATTCATAAACATACATGTAAAAATACACAAATATTGCATAAATTCATAAACCCTAAATAGACTACATAAATATTTATAATACTCTATGACAATCGGTGATGATAATGAGCGCGCCGCTTGACGACTAGGGGCTTTGAGGATGTCAAAGGGAAGGGCGTTCCAAAGCATCACGTCTTGCTTGGTGAATGATTGATCGAAAAACCCACTCCTGCAGCGAGGCACATCGAGAAGAAGATTGTTGGAAGAACGAAGAATTCTGAGATGGGTATCACCCTGAAAAATGAACTTGTTTTAGAGATACATCGGTCGAAGAGTATGGAGAATAGAGTAGTGAGAATATGCAAATTGCGACGTTGACGGATAGGTAACCATTTGAGTTTAGACCGGTAAGCCAAGACTTGATCGTACTTTCGAAGGCCAAAAATAAAACGCAGACAGTTATTTAGAAGTCTATCAATTTGTTGAGAAAGTTACAATTCAGATCTGAGCAACATACATCCGCGTAATCTAAAATTGGAAAGATGAGACAGTACACCAACATAGTCTTAATATTAATTTCTTTGAAACTACATAATTTCGTCTATATCTAACATGCCGTTTCAAAATAAAAGCTAGACTACGTTTGTATGGGAAAGTCGGAATTCTGATTCGGTCTAGGGTAACTTAAGGTCGCTCAACGCGTTATGGAGAGGATTAGGATTTCTCTACGCGATCGTATCCGAAATGAGAAGATTTGTAGAAGAACGAAGGTCGAGGAAGATTAGCTCATTGAAATGGTAGTGGGCGGGGGCACATAGCGCAAAGAAACGATGGTTGATGGGGTACAAAGGTTCTCAAATGGCGGTCACGTACCACGGCATGCGCAGCGTAGGAAACCCACCTGCTAGTTGGTGATCAGACGACCTGAGCAAGGTTGCAGAAAGGCGCTGGCTGGCCTAGAAGAAAAGAAAATAGTAAAAGTGTACCAAAGCTGCTTCTCTTCCCACGTAGATCGTTAAAGCCGATCGAGGGAATGAGCAAAAAAGCAATTTTAACTAGTGTCGTGATTTGCATAATATTTATTGCTTCTTAATAAAAGTAAACCAATTTTCTGAATTGGAATCAACTTTTAAAATATGTATATAATAAAAATTGTTTTTTTTTTTCAAATTTTCAATCAACCAGCTGTTAAAACTTATAATGTACCTACTTATGCGTACAATAAAAACTTCTTGAACTTTTTATACTTACATCCAATGTCAAAAGTCAAGCAATTTTCAGTATTTTTTGACTCACAATCAGTCAAAAGTTTGTACCATGTATTTTTGTTAGAATTTTATTAAATCGTCGACTTTGGTTATTTTGAAATCATTATATCTGAACAAAAATGATCAGTTTCGCTGAACTTACCAAGCAAGTGCATCTGGTAAAAGACTTGATATTATCGGATATGATATGCGGGCCGGACGACAAAACAGATGATGAGGCTATGGCTTTCTCCAAACGACTTCTGGCGATGAAGAGTTGGTTCTCGCGAATTTCGTGGGCGAACAAGGAGCGGTACGTCTTGGCATTGTTAGAAGACGTTCGCAGCGCTTGGGCCATATCGTGTCTGTTGAAATCCATCTGGAACTGCCAGCCAAAAGATGCCATACTGTCTGCGCATGAAAGAAATTCTTGGAGTAGCTATGACCAAGTGCCAATAGATCATAACAGGACAGCTCTCCCAGTTTATACTTTAGCTCAAGTCATGAAAAACGAACGCTTTTGGTTCATTTCTTTGGAACCGCAAGCTCAAGCGATGGTTCTGTTGGAATTACTGACACTGGCTGGAGGCCCAGTAATGTGGAGGGTGCTGAAGCGAGCCAATATGCTGTACGAGAGATACCGCAATGAGCAGCTGCATAACTTGGAGGAATGCATCGTGCTAGACCCGCGCGATCAGCACACTGTGCTCTCCGCTGCTGACAAGGACAAGAAGGAGAAAGAGCAGGATGCACAAAATTTGAATCAAGGCAATATAGCTTTGGGTCAAGCCCAAAAAGAGTTGGAAGCGAATTTAGCAGCGTGGTCCAATACTATAAAAGCTATGCGAGACAGTCTGAAGTTGGAGGAGCTGGAGATGACTTTTAAGGACGGCACCAAGCGTAAGATTTGGAAGGTCAACAGACCCAAACCTGAAGCTGTCGAGACCGTTGACTACATCCAACTGCTGCCGTCGGAGATAGCGAAAAGAATCCTGTCATACCTGCCTCACGCCATGCTCGGGGACTACGCCCGCGTGAACAAGTACTGGGCGTACCTAGTCGAAGAGTATCGGATAGAAATCGCAACTCGCCAGAAGTTGGATGCTGATTTTGAAAATTTGCAAGAATTAATGCTCCGCCATGACACCAGTATGGACGTGCTGGCTCCGGCCACTAAAACAATCACACACACATCCTTCGGGGTGACTAGCATAGAGCCGTCCGCCAAGTACAAGCTCGTGCAGCCGAGCATGAAGGCGAGCGAGAAGTCTGCCGGCGCGTATTCGTTCCGGCATCTCGTGTGCGACAAGCTGTCTAAGCCGATTTTGAATATGAAACCGATATCGAACCTCGCAGAGCTGTCGCAGAGGCTCGAGCGACGCGGTGCCGCTGATGAGAATCTATGGAACTGGTGCGACAATATTTTAAAAAATCGTAGATATCAAAAGGTGAAACGATTAGCTGAAGGAGTCTTGCCTCAAGACAACGTGCATTTTCCGTGTCCCATGACGAAGGAGACATTGGATGTTCCCCTGCGTCCACCTCTGTACAAAGATCCTGCCGCCCACACTTCATTGAAGCCCAAAAGAATCATATCAAATGCCACAGTAATCAATCTGCCTAGGCAGCCGGATGTGAAACGATATAGCCTTTGGACTAAAGATTTTTCTAGTCTGTATCCGGTTTACAAAATACCTTCTCACCAATCGCCTATTTGATATCCATCTATTTTTTTAATTATTAAATACAAATAATAAATTTTACTTACGAAATTAATTTAATTTTACTTACTAATATTAAATTTTATTTGTTACGGAACGCCAGTACTGAAAGAGCGTAACGCCGGAGGCGTGGAATTGAGGCGTGGTGGTCCTTTTCTTTAAAAAGGGTGACAATACTCTATTAAAGAATATAGGTCCGTCACGCTTCTGAGCGACGTCTATAATTTGTTTTCTAGGGTCATCACGAATAGTCTCTCTCGTCTCACGCCTTCCAACCTCCCGAACAAGCCGGATTTCGAAAAGGCTACAGTACCATGGACCACATCCATACTTTGCGGCAGGTTATAGAGAAGACGAGGGAGTATAACTGGCCGTACTTCAGTCTCTCCAGCGGTGCTGCATTGACTGTCGGTATATCGAGGTACTGAAGTGTTTATACAACAAAGCTACTATGTCGGTCCGAGTACAGGAGCACAGTACGAAGGATAGTCCATTATTGAATAGAGGCGTGAGACAGGGAGATGTCATATCTCCAAAACTGTTCACCGCTGCTCTGGAAGATCCCTTAAAGCTCCTGGAATGGGAAGGACTGGGCATCAACATTAATGGCAAGAATATCACTCACCTTCGATTTGCCGACGATATCGTTGTCATAGCAGAATCGATAGAGGACTTAAGTACGATGCTTGAAGACCGAAATCGAGTCTCCCAACAGGTCGGCCTTAAAACGAAGGTCATGTCAAATATGTACGTTGCGCCTTTACCTATTTTTGTTGGGAGCTCCTCGAAGTTGTAGACCAGTACGTCTACCTGAGTCAATTGATCCAGGCAGGAAGTTCCAGCTTCGAGGAAGAAGTCTTTCGGCGAATCCGACTCGGCTGGGCAGCGTTCGGGAAATTACGCAGTCTCTTACACAAGTCTCGAACTTACCTTGGGGCTAGCTCAATCAGTGTTAGTTGTCCCTATATATTTATTTATCTATTTATCGTCTGAAATACCTCAGTGCCTCAAGACGAAAGTATTTAATTAATGTGTGTTACCAGTGATGACTTATGGTTTCGAACCGTGGTCCCTTACTATGGGTCTCATAAGAAGGCTCAAGGTCGCTCAACGTGCTATGGAGAGGACTATGCTCGGTGTTTCTCTACGCGATCGAATCAGAAATGAGGAGATTCGTAGGAGAACGAAGGTCACCGACATAGTCAAGCGAATTAGCTCATTGAAGTGGCAGTGGGCGGGGCACATAGCGCGAAGAATCGATGGCCGATGGGGCAGAAAGATTCTCGAATGGCGGCCACGTACCGGCAAGCTTAGAGTAGGACACCCACCTGCTAGATGGTCGGATGACCTGAGCAATGTTGCAGGGAGGCGCTGGATGCAGGCCGCTTCCGATCGGTCGTTTTGGAAATCCTTGGGGGAGGCCTATGTCCAGCAGTGGACTTCCTGTGGCTGATATGATGATGATGATGATGATGTTACGAAAAGATGATACAGTGTAATTTGGTTTGACATAGAAATACGACTATGATAAATTACGGACACTATCGGATGACCGCCGTGTTACTTATTTTACAGTAAAACTCCTAAGTATGGTCCAGCCAGAGACGACGTTGCGCTATATCTTTTTGAAGTAGTAAACAAGGAACCTGTTACGATATAGCTTTCCTATTAAAACACATAAGATTAAATTTGCTTAAGGTTGAACTAGTCAATACTTTTTCTATACAAATTTCGGAGGGTATTTCCTCCACTGTTTGACATTGTACATTCAAAGTTTAACATGATAAGTATCGTTTGGTCTCATTAACATTTTGTCTGTACGGATAAAAAATAGTAAAATAAAAAAGTTACAAGCCATCTAAGATTCTTTTATTTTGCTTATTTTTACGCTACTTTTGGCTTAAACACGTAATAAAACAAGTGTAAAATCTCCAAAAATGTCCTTACCGATATAGATTAATTATCGAAAATTTTGATAAACTTTATTTGTAGTTGATTAATGCAGTCGTTTTTGCAAAAAAAAACCCTTTTCCCTAAGGACTTCATGTATTTTTTTATGCGCTCGGTTTACGATTAATTATCGTGCATTTATTTCACTTCACTGCTTCGCCTGAACACAAGTTAGGTGAGACAGCATGCTTTTAGGCCACACCCACCTGTGAGTTCGAGCCCGCGACTAGTTCAATCATAAGCGTTCTCACGCTTTTATGTCTGTCAGCCTGTCTGTCCGCGGTTTTACTCAGAGACTATCAGTACTAGCAAACTGTAAATTAGCATGAGTACGTATATCAATCACGCCGACAAAGTGGTGAATAAACTCTTGAAAAATATATTTTTTAGGGTAGCTCTCCTACACGTCAAGTGGAAATCATAATTTTCTCTTGACTAACCCATGTAATTACTAATGAGGTGTTGGTGAATAGGTCTTTCAAAATAATTATTACTTTTGAACATCATTTTTAAATTAGGGATCCGGTTTTGAAATATTTGGTTTTGCTAATTTTTGTTAGTTTTTGGTTTGCTCTATCAGCTAAATGGTTGTTAATAGACACGTAAACAATAATCGGCACGGCAATACTATACAATATGTAACAAAAAGCCTGTCCGATCCTTGTAGGAGCAACTCAGACCGCCAATATGAACAACTTTTCCTATGGGACCAATGCTTGAAACTCGAAAAAAAAATCGTCATTTTCATACAAATTCCCGGGCCGGTCGAACACTTTTGTATGAAAATGTCGAATTTTTCTTTCGTGTTTTATGTATGATGATTATAGTAATAAAGAAATGACAAACTGTCTGCCTCTTTATATGACGCCTCATAAAGATTTAAGACGTACAAGTTTACCTCTTACGTCTTTATCATACCTACTTAGTATTTTTTTCAACTATCAAAAGAGCAGAGATCGTAACCTCAGCGCTTATCGACGACTGATTACTTCCAATCAAGACTCAAGAGGTTCAAAAAGGAAAACATTTTTTAGAAGATTTTTAGGTGTCTAAGGATACTTAATTGCTTCCAATATTTTACTTTAATATTTGTGGTTCTCATATGGTTTTCTTATAAGTTTATTTACTGATTTAGATATTTTTAACCGACTTCCAAAAAGGAGGAGGTTATCAATTCGTCCCGATCTTTTATGTTTTTTTTAAATGTATGTTCACCGATTATTTGAAGTCGCCTGGACCGATTTTGAAAAATTTGTTTTTGTTTGAAAGGGTATACTTGTCAGGTGGTCCCATAGAAATGTTATCAAAATCGGTGTTGTTTGGGGGTGAAGTCGGTTTTTAGTTTTGAAAAATTATTTAACTTCTTAAAAGTATAAAGACTATTTATTAGTATTTATAGTCTATAACTTTTTAGGAGAGGCCTCATGGTGAAACGGCCCCTGGATCCCTTGTCGACATTATTGCTACGTTAAATAAATACTATAATTATCTACTTTTTAATCTGCTGCTCCGGCGCTCTAGATTGCAAAAATAGATCAAGCGAGAATGGGCCTTATGCAGATGCATCTGTAAACAATGGGTTATTTATTGAAGAGCATGTTTTCATTTAGATTATGCACCATCGTGCTTGGCCTGAGCTCTGAGGTCTTGCAGCTTGGGGTTCTGTCTATCCCGTTCCGTATGAAGACGATTATTTCGTTAAACTCACACAAAAGTGAGAAAAACCCGTGCCACCGGCGTAATAGATGTTGAATCGTATGGTAACTGTATAAGTTTGATGAATTCGCAAATCTCAATGATTTCATCAATTAAAATTCATAAGACATTAGTTTCTCTTAAATCTATTTACTTAAGGTGCAAAATCGAACAGGAAATATTTATATTGTTTGTTGCCGTCCCGAGAGACTTTGCCCTTGAAATTTAGTTTACAGATAGATACCATCTGCGACTGACGTCGATCCAATGTAGAGCAGAAAACCAAAGATTTGTATTTCGGAAACAAAAAGGTATTATTTTTTATTTACTGAGATATTTCTCTGCTTTCCCAAGGGTGACTGAGAGAAAATGCTCTAAGTCCTTCATTTGATAAAAGTATATTATTACATTGAAACAAAAAGTGTTAATAAATAAATTAGTGGATGTGAGTACGTACGTATAACTTACAGAGAAGTAAGTTCCTACTTAAGTATATATTTAAAGATTTAATTAACTTTGTTAAGAATCCCGTGTAGATTTTTCATACCTTGCCGCCCAAATGTTCAGAGCTCATAGTAACAAACATTATCGTCATTGCTATTATTAGTCACACTTACTTATAATACAAGTGGTTGCAATTGTTGCAAACTACTACTTTAATTAAAACAAGAACAAGTTATCGTTTACAGAAATGAGGTATAACACTATACGTGAAATTCGCAAAGGTACATTATTTTTTGATTTTATATATAACAAAAAACTAAGTTCTAAAAGCAACCTAAAATCCCGATCTTCTTTATATTATCTTAAGACACCTTACTGCTTTTCGAAAAATTATTTCTTCACCAGTAAAAAATATCAATCACAAATTTCTTACAAAAACATTTGAACTATTAGTATAAAATAATTGGCCAAATGCGTGTCGGGCCACGCGCAGTGTAGGGTTCTGTAGTTACTAATGCCCACATTGAGTTCATACCACTAAAAACGTCTAAAAACTACTTTTCTATTGATTTGTGTGAAATTTTCATATTGCGAGTACATTTTATAAGTTGATCGTCTATAACTTTTTAAATTGTAAACCCTTCTTACCTCTGATAGTTTTTCTTTAAATTTCGTTATATACAATGTCCTTTTTAATTAAGTACAAATATTTTAAGAGGTGATTCAGTCCATCATTTTGAACAACTTTTCCCAATAAATATATATCGAAATACGAAAAATTTTTTTGCATTTTTCATAGTAACGATATCACGTGACTACTTCGATCTGTATGAGAACATAAATATTTTTTTTCGTATTTCGATATATATTTATTGGGAAAAGTTGTTCAAAATGATGGACTGATTAACCCCTTAAAATATTTGTACTTAATTAAAAAGGACATTGTATACTATAGCTGTGAATTTCTTCACGTGTTTATATTTAACCGTTTAGCAGATAGAGGGCGGGGACACTTGACTCAAACTAAATTTTTCACTTTAAAACCAAATATTTCAGAAACGGATCCCTAAATCGAAAAACGGTGTTCACAATCTCATCTTTTTGAAAGACCTATTCAACGATACCCAACATGACTGGTCAGACGAGAAAAAAAAATGCCTTTTCACTTTACTCGTATGAGTTACCCTAAAAAAAAATATTTTTCAATATTTTATTTTACCACTTTTTCCGCCTAATTAATATACATATCCATGCCAAGTCACAGCTTTCTAGTATCAACCGTAATAAATAGAATCACGGGCTTTACTAGATCACTAAAGTACTGAGATTATTTAATGATCTAAGCTAAAGTAACTGTCAAAATACCAAAAAATCGACATTCCCATCTGAACATCTGAAAACTGTAAAGACCTTGTGCTTTTAAACTACTAAGATGGTGGACGTGCAACCCGAAGGGCTGGCGGAGTACATCCTAGTACAGCACCGCTGGATCATCGTGCTCGCAGCGCTGCTGCCCATGTCAGGGTTATGGAAACTCTGGTCTATAGTCAGAAATTACGTGGTGTTCAAATTGAGCAGCGCGCCCAAGATGCACGACAGGAAGGTCAAAAATGTCCAGAAGCAGGTGGGTCAATGAACCTGTATTGTCTCCGTCAGAAACTATTTTTTTTTCTTTTTCTTACAATACTCGTACGGTTCATTCTGGCGTAGTTTGGATATTTTTGTCAAGCGCTGGTCGTCAGTTCTTCCATTAATATCTGACGTCTGTGTAAGTGGTGACTGGTGTAGGATTTTTCAAGCTGCATTTGACATAGCTTGACGACTGCCATACAGTAATGACAGCCGCTACTAACGTGGCTTCTGAAACACAGAGGAGCTCGAGAAATTATGCCTCTAATGGTCACCCATCTTAGTGTGGACCACGTCCAGTGTCACTTAACTTGCGAAAGCTTTAGTATCCCCAATCGTTGGTTAATTTCTACCTGTCAACTCCTAAAGCAAGCTTCCAAGAATACCTTTTAATTTAAGCCCCTAGATCTAGATGATGAAGCACAGGGTATGTTGCATTTGATTGGGCTAATAAAGTCTGATAAATCATCAATACGGTTAAAAAAAGTTATATATTTGCGTATAATAAAGGTTTCATACCTTTAAGAACAGTGGCGACCATTAGAACTACGCGAAGCCTTTTTCTTTCCGTCTCTTCCACTCCCACTAAACTTGCACCTGATCCTCAATTCGGTAAGAAAAAGAAGTTACATTTCCGTTTAATATAGGTTCTATACCTTTAGAACAGTCGCGACCATTAGAACTACGCGAGGCCTTTTTCTTTTCCATCTGTTCCACTGCCACATACTTGGATCTGATTCTTCAGGTGAAGCAGTGGCTGGCAAGCGACCGCAGCACGCACATGTGCACCGCGCGGCCTACGTGGCAGACCATGTCCTTCAGACAGGGGCTCTACAAAAAGACCTTCACCAATATCAACGTCAATCTCGTCGATGTACTGGAAGTCGACACTAAGAAAATGGTAATTATTTACTTATATTTGATCAACTTTTAATAATCGTCATCTCCTCGCCACATCTCTATTTGGGTCGGCTCTGTATGTCAAGTCAACTGCTTACTGCTTCTACTTTTTTCCGTAATCCACCATATTTGCACTAGCCTCTTTCATACATATCTGTCCTTTCCTTACACATTCTTTCCACGTCTTTCTCGGTTTTCCTATCTCTCTGCAGCCGCTCACACAGTCATAACGGATGAATTTTGAGAGCGGCCTTCCCGTCTTACTTTTCATACAAACGCTTGTACGTGATTATGGCGTTTTATCTGATCTGTCCTGAAAACTTTTGAAACTAAGTATATCTAGGCTTCTATCGAAATAAAAAATTAAAATTTAGAGAAACAAAGTTAGCATAAGCCTCCAAAAACCTGCTTTTTTGCACAAATTTTAGCTGAACTTCGACTTTTCATAAAGTACTCATAAATTGTATAGGTAAAGAAAACATTTCGAAACAAACCTCGCAAATGTAATGAAAATTTTGAATACAAAACATTTATTTCACTCACTTGTAAGGCTTACTGATAAACCCGTATCACCTGGAACAAGTTTTATAAAATTTCCGAACCCTATGAATAGTTAATATTCGTTAAAACAGCGGCCTTAGTATGATGTTTTATCTGAGAGGTCTTTACATATCTTCCCTCTGTAACGACAAGATAAAATTCATAAATGAACACGTAGTAAAATGAGTCGTCACACGCAGGCAGGTTTTAAACAGTGTTTCTAATGACTGTTAAGAAAATATAATAATTTTGAATTAAAACACGCGTTTTATTAAATTTGTCGCCCTAATCATACTTGCCTCGCTGCGAGGCAAGTATGATTAGGGCGACAAATTTTATCCTTCAAATTTGTCGCATTTAGCGTAATTTACCGCAACAAACATAGACAAAATTGAGCGACAAAATAACTTTCATTCATAAAACGTATTTATCTCATGCCTAACTCCCTTGCGAGCATGGTTTTGACAGGTCAAAGTAGACATATCGACGGTTGGCAACGTGAAATCATGTAAATTTGTCGCCGATTTGCTAAACCCACATAAGACTCAATTAAATCATTTTTAATCGTATTTTAAACAGTTATTCCATTGAACGAATATTAAATGTATATTTACATATTTAAACAATGTATTATTGAAGTTTACAAACCTAAAAATATATTTAATTACGAAACTATAGCGCCATGTTTTGATGAATCGTACAACCACTCCGGCGGCGGTGAATGCATACGTACTCGGCGGTGGTATTTTCCTTTAAGTTGGTTGTACAACATGAGTCGAAACGTTCCGTTGCACATTCATTTTTATAACATTTCGTTTTAATAATTTTAAATACTCTTTGGTTGCAATATTTTTCTAGGAATTATTACATACTTATATCATTCTTTTATCTATGGTGATTGTTTTACAAACCGCGTGTTTTAATTTAAAATTATTACATTTTCTTAGCAGACATTAGAAACACCGTTTAAAACCTGCCTGCGTGTGACGACTCATTTTACTACGTGTCCATTCATGAATTTTATCTTGTCGTTACAGAGGGCAGATACGTAAAGACCTCTCAGATAAAACATCATACTAAGGCCGCTGGATAGTTAAATCTATCTATCTTCTATATACTTATATAAAAGCGAAAATCACTCACTCACTCGCTCATCACGAAAACTCGAAAACTACTTAGCCAATGAAGATGAATTTTATCAGGAAGGTAGATTGTGACTAGGAGATGTCCGCTAAGAGAGGATTTTTTGAAATTCCATCCCTAAGGGCGTGAAATAGGGGTTGCCACTTTGTATGGAACTTCGTAATTTTTAAAGTGAGACACATAAAATGTTTAGTTTATATTATTCATTTGTAGAAAATTAAAATGCATTTATTAGAATTTGAAAATTACATCCCTATAGGGGTGAAATAGGGGTTGTAAGTATATATGAATCTTCGTCATTTTTGTAGAGAGACACATGACATTTTTGAATTAGTGGTCAATAAAAAATAATAATACTGAAATTAGATTAAAATTGCAGTCGCTGGGGTGCATTAAGGATTGCGAATTTATATTATTATGAAACTTCGTCATTTTTTGAGTGAGAGACAAAAAAATTGAGACAAATAGAACGGGAACGGGAACGGGAGCGGGAATGGGAACGGGAACGGGAACGGGAACGGGAACGGGAACGGAAACGGGAACGTAAAAAATCAATGACGACAGAACAGTTGGGTAGGGCCGCATTAAGGGGATACATACATTTTTTGGACTCCAGTGCAGCAGGACACGAGAAGCTTTTCTACGCATTTACGAAAAACGGGCACCTTCGGCTAATGTGCGTAGAAAAGTTTAACGTTATCACTTTAAATTGTAAACAATAGCTCATAAAATGGTTTGAAGGGTTATCTAGGTCTACTACCTTGGTCAAGATAAATTTTTAAATGATACCTAGTTATCTATCTTCCTTTCTTTTCAAATAATTCATGTATCCCCTTAACACTTCGACTGCTGAAAACCACACTGTATAGTTTTCTTTTTCGCAAAACACTCGGTGTGTTTCTAAGAAAGACTATTTTTTTTCACAGACTGTCCGTTGTGAGCCTATGGTGACCATGGGTCAGCTCTCTCGTACACTCCAGCCACTCGGCCTGGCCTTGCCAGTGGTCCCGGAGTTGGATCAACTCACAGTGGGCGGCCTGGTGATGGGCACAGGAGTAGAGACCTCTTCGCATATCTACGGCTTGTTCCAGCATATCTGTCTGCAGTATGAACTGGTGCTGGCTGATGGATCTGTTGTGACTTGCAGCAAGGTAATTTTGCATCAAGTTTTTCTAAACTTGATAATCGTCTGTAACAGTACGTAAGTCTTACTGTTAAACCAACGTCCTGACGTAGTATTTTTAGCTTTTCTAGTCTTTTTGGCGTGTTAAGCAAATTCATCAAGAATAATGTAACGTACTTTAAGCAATATGTGTATAGCGTAGGGTGTATAGAGTTACTTCATATGTATTGCTTTTCCTCAGGATGAAAACCCAGATTTGTTCTACGCTGTACCATGGTCCTACGGAACCCTTGGGTTCCTCGCGTCAGTGGTGATCAAAGTCGTCGAAGCTAAAAAGTAAGTCAATATTATTTCTATGCCATAGTTACTACTTTTCTTCCCCGCGACTATAACACCGACACTTCCTTCATCTTTTATTTTACGTTTACGGTTGCTTCCTCAGCTGTGCTGCTTCAGAGCCCGGGGTGCGCTTTTCCGCTTTTTCTTCTCCTATAATATGTATGTCAATGGTCACCCAAGAATGCCGAAAACCTTCGAGAAAAAATGATTACGAGAACTTTAAACGATTTAGCTAAGTTTAACAACCGGCTGCCTGCCTTACTTGAACCCTCTTTGGGAATGAATAACTCCGGTCACGAATGCCTATAACATAGGGTGAGGCACTTTGCTTCTGACAATAAATAACACTTTTTCGCAAACGAATCACTGAATCGAAAAAATAGTCTTCACGACTGCTAAATGTTTTAAAACATATGATTTCAACAGGTTCGTCAGACTTCAATACGATTCATACACGAACATCAAAGAGCTGGCCGACCGCTTCAGCAAGGAGTCCCTTGCTGCCAATCCTCACCAGTTCGTGGAAGCTCTCATGTTTAGCAAAGACAGCGGCGTCGTCATGACCGGGGACATGGTGGACGAAGTCGGCCCTGATGGGACTGTGAGTAATTTAGACAACACTATGATTTTATGTTAATTGTCGTGTGGTCGGCTCTACAGTTCATTTTACCTGGTTGCATCTTAACAGCTTTATAATCAAAGAATCTAATATTTATTCAGTAATCAGGCTTTTGCAGGCACTTTTACACGTCAAAAAATGTCGTATACTCTTACCTACATTACGTGTAATATTTATTTATATTTAAATCATTAGTTATTATTTGAAATTGATAATTGTTGAGAAGAGCCGGATGTGGGCAGACCTTGCTACCACTACCCAAAGTTCAGGGGGCCGCGCTAAAATCAAGCATTCGACCATACATTCATATTCACTCTTGAGAATACTTTTGTAGCACAAGATTTTTGCAGTATCTACTTATATACTTGTAGTCCTGTTGTCCTGTTGCAATATCCACCTGAAGTGAAGAAGACGACGAGTTAAGGGGATACCTGAATTTTCCGGGGTCCAGTGCTACCCCCATTTGAAATAAATCATTTGATACGAAACGGAGACATCATTTAAAATTTTGTTTTTAACAGGCTCTAGATAACCCTTCAAACTATTTTATAAACTACTGTTTGCAGTTTAAAGTGAGAACGTGAAGCTTTTCTACGCACAATTGCGAAAACCGGCCACTTTTGGCGTATGTGCGTAGAAAAGCTTGAATTATTGCATTTGAATTAAATCATTTAAAAAAAGTATATATCTAGTACTTAGCTACCTATATAAATCATTAATCTTTTTCAGTTCAACCCAATCGGCAAGTGGTACTCGGAGTGGTTCTTCAAGCAAGTGGAGAAGCACCTGAAGAACTACCTGTACGGCTTCAAGCAGCCCGTGGTGGAATACATTCCTCTTAGGGACTACTACCACAGGCATTCCAAGAGCCTCTTTTGGGAAATCCAGGTATACATTAAAGAGCAGTGACATCATTATTTTAAGCTCGAGAAATCCATTGTTGGGCTCAGGTCCAGAAGGATAAAGATTAAATAACTATACAGCCGATTGAGATTCAAACATTTATTTGCATAATACATACAGATCTAAGGTGTATAAGGGTTCTAATCATAGCAACTCAAAGAGCATGTAAGCTTAGTTCTTCAGGCGTCAGACGACAAACTTCTAACGTAATTCAGGTATTCTCAATAACTTGAATCCTAGTTGCTTCTCGGCTGAGCAGCTTCGGAGCCCGGAAAGCATTAATTGTGGTCCCATGTCTTTTAGGGGTGTTCTCAGGAACGTAGTTGCAACACTGTTTTTCAAGAGTTATAACAACGGTGTAATCAATTTCTTTACTATCGCTCCTGTACACACTATAATTACAGGACATCGTTTCGTTCGGCAACAACTTCATCTTCCGGTTCCTGTTCGGCTGGCTGATGCCCCCGGAAGTGTCCCTGCTGAAGCTGACACAGCCGGAAGTCGTAGCCAGGCTGTACGAGAAGGCCCACGTTTTGCAAGACATGCTGGTTCCCATTGAGTGCCTTGAGAGCGCCGTCAACAAGTTCCATGAAGAATTTGAGGCAAGACGTTCATATCCTTACCTACCTCGGCATCTTGCGTTTTAGAATGGTGACACCTGCAAACTGTGCTTGTACCTACCCAGTAAAAAGCAAACTGCGCTGAGATGCTCTAGAATTGATATCTTTTGTTCACGTGGAGAAATAGCCGACTTACATACTTACCCAGCGTGATAGGCAGTGGTAAAGTGCGGCGTGCGGCACAAAAACTTTTTTGGGCCTTTGTTATTTTTTGACCGGAATTCTGGATCATGAGACGTGATAGGTACTTGATAGGTACTCATATATATCTGCGAAATTACCGAAATCCGATGAATACCTAAATGATTCTAAAGCTAAGATATTTTGTTTTTATTCAATGCTTCAAGTCAAGTCAAAATCATTTATTTATCTTTGGATATTTGTATCATTTGATGATTGTAATTTTTTCTTTCGATTTCATAATAGGTAGTTGTAGACGTCAGAACATTTAGGTACTTACAACTACCTTTTTGTTTACTGCTGCTTTGAATCTTTGAAAACTAAGTTGCTACTGCCGCTTCTTAAGCGCAGGTACAGAAGAAGCGGTACTTAACAAACTGTGCTGTAGCATTTTCTCCAAAAACGTCAACTTACAATTATGCCGATATTAACATTAGATATGTGGACTGAGAATGTTGTCATAATTATTAATTAAGAATAAATACCGACTGAACTCAAATTATGACATTTGTGAGTATTTAAATACAAAACTTTAAAAGGGGCCCGCCCGCGCCAAGCTCAAGCCAGACGTTTACTACCTGAATTTTTCGGGGGCCAGTGCTGCCCCCATTTGAAATAAATCATTTAATAGGAAACTGAGACATCACTTAAAATTTTGTCTTGATCAGACCCTATCTAACCCTTCAAACTATTTTATGAACTACTGTTTACAGTTTAAAGTGAGAACATGAAGTTTTTCTACGCACCTACGCCAAAAGTGGCCTTTTTTCGCAATTGTTAAGTTAAGAGGGTTTCACTGTTACTATTATGTAAAGTCAACTTTAGATACCTCTCGGGTTTTACAGGTATATCCGGTTTGGCTGTGTCCGTTCAAAGTGCGCAATGAGCCCGGCATGCTACGAGTGAAGAATGGTGAAGAGTCGCAGATGTTCGTCGACATCGGTGTCTATGGCGTGCCCAAGGCCAAGAGTTATGAGACTGTAAGTAAAGATTACTTCATCTTAAAAATTTTTCGCTTTTTGAAATCATTGGATATGCAGATTGCCGGAGAAAATCCAGATCTGCTAGAGAAGGCCGTAACAATAACCTCACGAAGGAGAGATGTACGTTCCAGATTTGTAAAAATTGCGAGGGTTTTTTCTTTGGAGCTGTTTGGGGTAATTCCTCCATATTTACAAATTTGGATTCTTCCTAAAGTTCGGGTATTACTTACTACGTCAACTTACGGCTATGACTCTTTCTCTCAGGTCATCCATCATTAACATGTCAGCTGCGTGAAGTCTATTGTTATTAGAACGAAGACTTCGTACTCTAATAATGCCGCTTGGAAGTAGCCTGCATCCAGTACTTTCCGGCTCAAGTCGTGATCGCTGCACATGACGCCATTCAAAAACTGTCGGCTTTAGCAGCCATCAATTAATATGTGCCCCGCCCATTGCCACTTCAACAAGCGAAACCTAAAAGGTTATAAAACTTTAATACCACGTACTATCCGACGTGCACAAACGCTAGCCAGCTTCAAATCCCAAGTAAAATCTTATTTTCTATACTTATGAATGTATATAAATATCCTCCCCTTGTTTCAACTTAGTTTATTCAGCATGTACTGTAATAACAATGAGTAATTTTTTGTGTTCTAAGTCAGATATATATGTATTTAAGCAAGATTTGTATGTATGTTTATTATATTGACCACCCCGCACTACCTAATTTCCCATAACTTTTTTCTAAATAGTAAAAAGAGGTTGCCTGGAAGAAATTGCTTAGCGATAAGGCCGCCTTTGGCCCGTTTCCTAGATTTTAAGATATATGTCCTGACTTTATTTATTTTGTGCAATAAAGGGTATTGAATTGTATTGTAATACTAACATTGCAGGTACCGTCTACCCGCCGCGTCGAAGAGTTCGTGGCCAACAACAACGGCTTCCAAATGCTGTATGCCGACACGTACACCACCCGCGACGAGTTCCGCCGCATGTTTGACCATACTCTGTACGACCGGGTGCGGGACATCCTGCCCCACTGCAAGGAGGCCTTTCCTGAGGTGTACGGGAAGGTCAATAGGAGTGTTAGGAAGTAACACGACCGACACAGTTGACGACCTCCGTGGCGTAGTGGTCACCATGCTAGTCCGCCATCTAGAGGTTCCGGGTTCGATCCCCGGCCAGGGCAAGTTGGAAAATAGCCTTTTTAAATTGTCCTGGGTCTTGGATGTTTATATGTATTTGTTATAAGATATAGTTTCGTTGAGTTAGTATCCCATAACACAAGTCTCGAACTTACTTTGGGGCTAGCTCAATCAGTGTTATTTGTCCCCATATATATTTATTTATTATTTAACAGAAGCGTGTATTCCCGATGACCCCTTCGTCCATGTGCTAGTGTGCAATTTTGGACACAGGGGTATACAAAATGATCCTTTAGTAGCCTTTGGGAATAATTTTTTTTTTCCGAATAGCCCATCCGATTCCACGCTTACAGAATATGTGATTCAATTGAATAGCTAACCCTTAAATCGTTTGAGTTAAAGAAAAAACTGCATACCCTCGTTTTACAACTGTTCCCTTAGGAGGATCATTTTGTACCACCTTCCCTGGTATGGTGTGAACGTGCGCTGCCATGTCTTGAGTAGAAAATGATATGTGTTTGTATATAAAGATTTCATACATTGGTACAAATAAAACAACAGAGTTAAATTGGAATATATTTTTTAATTTGTTTTAAGCACAAGCGTCGCACCACTCGATGCCTCGAGTATATGTATACCTATAGGTAATAGTGCATTAGTAACTGATTAGATCTCCGGATCACAACATAATATAAATTTAAAAATTACATCTAGACAACAGACGAAAACAATGTACAATCTATGCTTATCACTACAACGCTCTGGTCCCTGTTTCTGTACACTCCATGTCTCGCCAAATTATGAAGAAATTGATTTATAGGAGTAAAAATAAGACCATATATATGGAAGGCCGGGTGTTATAAATCATCCGTACTGTAAAAGAACCGTTAATTCATCTTATTCAATAAACGGCCTCTCATATAAACAAAAAGCCTTTTTATATGAAATTGTAAAAAAAAGGAATAATTGCCATCCCTATATTTCGCGGCAGTTAGCGCGTTAAGGTTGAACTAGTCGCGGGCTCGAACTCACAGGTGGGCGCGACCTAAAAGCATGCCGTCTCACCTAACATTGTGTTCGGGCGAAGCAATGAGGCGAAATGCACGATAATTAATAGCAAACCGAGCGCTTAAAAAAATATGCTTTGGGAAAAGGGGTTTTATGCAAAAACTACTGCATTAATCAATTATTAAAAAAAGTTAATTAAACTCTTCGATAATAAAACTAGTCGGTGCGGACTTTGTTTTGGAGATTTTACACTTCTTTATTTACGCCGAAAGTTGCGTAAAAATAAGCAAAAAAGCAAAAATCTTTGATGGCTCATAACTTTTTAATGGCTTTTTATTTTACTTTCTGTATCCGTAGAGGCAAATTTTATAATGAGACAAAACAATACCATGTTAAACTTTGAATGTACAATGGCAAACAGAGGAGGAAATCCCCTCCGAAATTTGTGAAGAAAAAGTATCGATTAGTTCAACCTTAATAGCACATATTGACTTTTGACATGCTCAGTAACACTGAATAGACTACTTGTTGCTTTAATAATGCGCAGGAAATAATTTGATGCAAAGCCCTTAACTAAAAAAAAAGAGAATGTCGTATTTATGTTGATTTTGACAAAAAAAGTCGTATATCGCTATAATATATATAAATTATTTAAGACTAATACAAACTCGGATAAAAGAATATCCAGAAAACATAACTCTATCAAAAGTATAATAAAGTTAAACTTTATTATCTTATTCACATAAAATTACATGACTGTGATACTCAATAATGAAATATTGGCGACAAATACATACATAAAGTACCGTACATAAAGTACAGGTGATATAAAGTTACTCTAAAAATACAAAAAAAAGAGTAAATATCGTAAAATAAAAAGATATAAATACAAGGTAGGCAGGCCATTTAAGCAAACGCAATTTTTGGTTTGTCGTAAATGCTTACCACAAGGTGAAAACTGAAATACTGTTTTAGGACCACAACTTACAAGAAAGTTAAAATAGCTCACGTAGATATATCGATCAACACATTATCGTAATTTCTCATAAATCACAATATTAGTCTTTATATTACGAAAAAACATCAATAATAAGAGTCCTTAAAAAACAATAATAGAGCTTAAGAGTCCCCTTACCCTAGACAAAATCAGACTTTCCCATACAAACGTAGTCTAGCTTTTATTTTGAAACGGCATTTCAGATATTGGTGAAATTATGTAAATTCAAAAAATTGCATATTTTAAGGCATATAACTAGTTTTCACTGTCAAAATAAGAACTTAAAAGAAAATATAGTGTATCATACCATATTTGACCTTCAGTATGGAAAACTTCTACACTCTCATATTTTATTTCAAGTTCATATTTGACTGTAGAAAACTAGTTACATGCCTAGATATTTTTGAATTTTCTTTACAATTACAGAATACTGCCAAAATCTTACATGTCATTTTGAAATAAAAGGTAGACTACATTGGTATGGAAAAGTCTAGGGTAATGGGATTCTTAATTGTCAGTTCACACTGAGACGCGACGCGACGTAGCGCAATTTCATGGTGCCGCGCGGCGCGGAGAACTCTTGCTGAAATAAGAGTCTTTTTGTGTATTAAACAAGTTCTATATTTCTTAATTAATGGCGTGGCGTCTTGGTGTGAACTGTCCCTATCAGTAATCCAAAACGAACAGTAACAACAACGAAAAGGCACAATTTCGTGACAGTACAATAACCACCCCAAATAAAACGAATAACAATAAAAACCATAGCAAATAGAATAAATCTAACTAATCAAAAATCGTATTCATTCACTTTCTTCAAAGCTGCCGCACCTCTTAAGCGTATAATTATAATGTGTAACATAATGTACTAAAATTATAAAATACTATGTTGAGTCAAAACACACTCTAGTTTATATTGCTATTGAAAAATTTATACTAGGTATACGACCTTGAATTAAATCAAGCGCCAGTTAACAAGTGAATATTGCATCTTGACATGTGCGTAGTAAGTACTGATACAACAATACGATTTATTACAAAAAAGTAGAGTGAAGTGCAATTTTTTAAATATACCATGGCTTTTTTATTTTATACTGATGTAGCGCCTCCTTGTTTGATCGACCGCAAGGTTTGACAAATGTCGTAATAAAAATAAAAAAGTGGATTGTCCTGGCTGTCACATCAAGAAAATTACTTTTGACAATACAGAAATAAAATAATTTTTGTGAATTACAACAAAAGTTAATTCAAAGAACTTTCAGCCTTTATTTTCTTGAATCAAGCAGCGCTTCATTGGTGACCCGCACGGGAACAAAATCGCACGAGAAGAACGTAAGCGCTTGAAATAAAATGAGTACGGAGAACGTACCGATAGCAAAAGAGGCGATGGAAGCCTTTCGAGTCGGCGTCAAGGTGCCCCCCTTCTACCCAGAGAAACCTGCTCTGTGGTTTGCGCAGCTAGAAGGACAGTTTCAGCTCGCGAATATCACCGTGGACGACACGAAATACTTCTACGTGATCGCCCAACTGGATTCACAGTACGCCGCAGAGGTTGAGGATATTATTACCTCCCCGCCGGTGACGGACAATCAAAAATTAAAGGCGGAATTAATCAAGCGGCTGTCTGCGTCCAAGGAGCGGAAGGTAAAGCAGCTACTTGTCCACGCGGAGTTGGGTGACCGTAAGCCGTCCCAGTTTCTGCGCCACCTGCAAAATCTGGCCGGACCAGGTGTGCCAGACGACTTCCTTCGTACCATATGGACAAGCAGACTACCTACAGGTACTCAAACCATAGTGGCGTCGCAGCCAAACGCTACGCTGGAAGAATTGTCAGAACTGGCAGATCGTGTATGGGAGATCATGCCTATTGGGACACGGGTGGAAAGCACCTCTCAAAACTCACCCATGGAGGAGATGGCTAAGCAAATTATGCAACTCTCGAAGCAAGTTGAGGTTTTAACAATGGAAGTCAACTACAGGTCTCGCTCCCGCTCTAGATACGGTCGCGACAATAGACGCCGAGGAAATAGCAATTCTACTAGATCTCAGTCAAGTTACCGCAAACATCCTCAATGCTGGTACCATTTCAAATTTGGCTCGAAGTCTACGAGATGTGTAAAGCCTTGTGATTACCGACCGGAACAGGAAAACTTTCAAGGCAGTCGGTAATGGCGACGAATGATTGCCACACGTCAGGTCGCCTGTTCGTCGCAGACCGAAGATCGAAAGTGCAATACCTCGTCGATACTGGTAGCGATGTCTGTGTCTTTCCAAAATCCCTTCTTCACGAACGCCGACCTCAAACAAATTATCAGCTGTTTGCCGCAAATGGTTCGCTCATAACTACATATGGCTACGTGCAGATTCATCTCAACCTTGGACTTCGACGAGACTACACCTGGCAATTCATCGTAGGGGACGTGACAAAACCTATTATTGGCGTTGACTTTCTATGTTTCTACAATTTAGCAGTCGATTGCCGGAACAAACGTCTAATAGATAACACTACGACTTTAACTGCAATAGCCTCGTCGGTTCAAACCTCAGAAGCAATCTATTCGGTTAAAACACTCGGTGGTGACTCAAAATACCACGATATTCTCCGACGTTTTCCTGAGATTACTCGTCCATCTAGAGTACTGCAGAAGCCGAGCCATCAAACATTACATCATATCAGGACTACACCTGGACCACCTGTTCATTGTACTCCTCGTCGTTTGGCACCAGAAAAACTGAAAATAGCAAAACAGGAATTTGAGAGCATGATGAAATGTGGAACAGCTAGACCGTCTGAAAGTCCATGGTCATCACCACTACACCTGGCGCCGAAAAAAGACAATAGCTGGCGGCCCTGTGGAGATTATCGAATGCTGAATGCCAGAACCATCCCGGACAGATACCCAATCAGACATATTCATGATTTTGCTCACAGCATATCTGGCTTTACTATATTCTCAACAATCGATTTAGTGAAGGCGTATAATCAAATTCCAGTATTTTCAGATGATATCCCAAAAACAGCTATTACCACGCCATTTGGTATGTTTGAATTTCCTTACATGACGTTTGGCTTAAGGAACGCGGCGCAAACCTTCCAACGTTTCATGGATGAAGTTACCCGCGGATTGGATTTTGTTTATGTATATTTGGACGATATGATTTTTTTCAAAAGATGAAATTTCGCATCAATCACATCTCGAGCAAGTGTTTACCAAGCTAAAAGAATATGGCCTTGTCATAAATTGTGCCAAATGCGTCTTTGGAGTATCTGAAATAAAGTTTCTGGGATATCTCATTTCAGAAAATGGAACAAAACCTTAAGATCCGAAAGTAGAAGCTATACAAACATATCCAACACCAAAGACAGCAAAGGAGCTAAGACGTTTTTTGGGTGTTATTAACTTTTACCGGAGATTCATCCCAAATGCGGCGAAACATCAAATAAATAAATAAATAAATATATAGGGACAAATTACACTGATTGAGCTAGCCCCAAAGTAAGTTCGAGACTTGTGTTATGGGATACTA
The DNA here is from genome assembly GCA_943193695.1 of Acrobasis suavella. Classification (NCBI taxonomy): domain Eukaryota; kingdom Metazoa; phylum Arthropoda; class Insecta; order Lepidoptera; family Pyralidae; genus Acrobasis; species Acrobasis suavella. Next base: position 7,403,212 of record OW971952.1, on the reverse strand, counting down.
ACTCAACGATACTATATTTTATAACAAATACATATATAGATAAACATCCAAGACCCAGGACAATTTGAAAAAGGCCATTTTTCAACTAGCCCTGACCGGGGATCGAACCCGAGACCTCTGGGTGGCGGACTAGCATGATGACCACTACGCCACGGAGGCCGTCAAGCCCCATTGAATGACTTGTTGACGGATAAAGTTAAAGGCTCGCAACCGATAAATTTAGCAGGAGATTCTTTACATGCATTCGAGAATTGTAAAAAAAGCCTTTGTGAAGCGACACTTTTGGCTCATCCGGATTGCGATGCTAAACTAGCCTTAGTTACCGACGCCTCAGACACGGCATTAGGTGCAGTCATTCAACAATATAAGAAAAAAATATGGCAGCCGCTGGCTTTCTTTTCCAAAAAGCTGAGTGATACACAAAGAAAGTACTCGCCTTATGATCGCGAACTCCTAGCAATTTACTGCGCGATAAAACACTTTAGGCATTTGTTAGAAGCCAGAATATTTACAATATTTACTGACCACAAGCCACTGTGTTTTGCATTCAACACCAGGAAAGATAACGGCTCGCCACGTCAGTTTAGACACTTGGATTTTATTTCACAATTCTCCACAGATATAAAACATATATCAGGGAAAGATAACGTTGTTGCAGATACGCTCTCCAGAATTGAAGAACTGCAACAACCGGTTAGTTTAACCCTCCTTGCTGAACAGTAAAATGATGATCCCGAGTTAAAAGAGATTCTCGATTGCCCTCGGGAAGACACGTCGATAAGAATTAAAAAGGTGAGAATACCTGGGACTGATATAGATGTGTACTGTGATGTCAGCACAACGGTTCCTAGACCATATGTCACACCAGAGTTGCGGCGCCAAGTCTTTACCAGCCTACATTCGCTAAGCCACCCTGGAATCAACGCTTCTACGAGACTTGTTGCGGAGCGCTTCGTGTGGCCAAACATGAGAAAAGATTGTCGTGATTGGTCGAAAACTTGCATAGAGTGCCAGAAATCTAAAATAACAAGGCATGTAAAAGCACCTTTGGGTGCCTATCAATTACCTAGAGTAAGATTCAAGCAAGTTCACATCGATTTAATAGGACCACTTCCACCATCACACGGACACAGATATTGTCTCACTGCTGTTGACAGATTTACGAGATGGCCTGAAGCAATACCAGTACTGGATATGACCGCAGAAACGGTGGCTAGAGCATTACTCAGTGGATGGATATCTCGATTCGGCAGCCCTGTTGAAATTGTAACAGATCGTGGTCGACAATTTGAATCAACCTTATTTAAACACCTTGCTGATATTGCTGGATTTGAACACAAAAGAACGACGGCTTACCGAACGATGGCAAGAAGACTATATTTGTATTTAAAGATTTAGCATCTGCCAGGCATGTGTTTCTTCGTGAAGATGCATTAAGGGGTGCTTTACAAGCTGCTTACACAGGCCCGCATGAGGTGTTGCAACGAGGCGATAAGATTTTTAAGATCAGAAAGAATAATAAAATAATTAATGTCTCTATTGATCGTCTCAAGCCGGCCTATCTACTCGAAGAGAAAGAGAATACTCCAAGCTCTCTGCGATCTGAAGATAAGCAGACTAAAAGTGGGCGGCACATACGCTTTCCCGATTATTATCGCCCGTAACCTGGTCTCTGGAGGGGAGTGATGTAGCGCCTCCTTGTTTGATCGACCGCAAGGTTTGACAAATGTCGTAATAAAAATAAAAAAGTGGATTGTCCTGGCTGTCACATCAAGAAAATGACTTTTGACAATACAGAAATAAAATAATTTTTGTGAATTACAATAAAAGTTAATTCAAAGAACTTTCAGCCTTTATTTTCTTGAATCAAGCAGCGCTTCACTGATATTTTATAGCAAATTTCGCTTACTTAAAAATGTATGATTTATTCATTAATTTAAATTTCTCTTCTATGTTGCTCTGAGAGAAAACAAACAACTTAATGTACCAGCTGCTTCTCTTCCCGCGCAGATCGTAAAAGCTGATCGAGGGAATTGGCGAGATTTGAATCCTGTTAGTAGGCGATGTGGCTAGCAAACCATCTCTCTTCTGATTCCTTTTTCCTTCCTAACGCCCTCCAATTGAAAGTCAAGAATGAGACACTATCCTAAGTTTCCGAAACATGCATATGAAACAAAACAGGCCGATGCTAGTATCCACACGCTAACTCACGCTCGATATAACTCATCTAGACGTCACTTCATGTAAACAACGCGAGGTACGAGTAGGTACTTATTCGATAAATCTCATTTCATATTTGTAAGACAGACGTGTATGTATTCATATATTTTAAATACTTTAGATACTTATTGATGTTATTTGCAAATTCGTAAATTGGACATCAGTGTAGATACAAGTATCCATTTCATGTTCACACAAGTTAGCTTATAATTTATTCATTTTACTGCATTGCCATTGATTTATTAATTATAACACATATTTTATTTACTATGAAAATATTTTAAATTCATATAAATTGTATCTTTATATATGTATTTGGTTTAACATTTATTGTTCGGAACCATTAGATTTAGTGAATTCGGTTCTTGGGGTTCAACTCAACACTATAGTAGCTGCCAGGTAGCATCTCAGAATATGATATTTACCCTTTGTTCATGTAAGTTCCATCTTCCCAAAAGCGGCAAGGAAGTGTCAAGCTCTTCACGTTTGGCAAAGTAGGAAATGTATGCGAGTAACAGAGGTCAATGACCGCCACTGACGATTTACCTGACGTCTACTATAATTTTCTTTTCGCTTGTACTTTTCGTTTGCTACAAAACTGCAAGTACAGTGACTAACAACAAGTTTACGTTAAAATGGCAGAAACAACAGTCTTACAACATCCATAGGCAAATCTACATAATTATAATCCGTGTCTTCAATGGATCCCACGAGATGTTAAAGTCAGTTTGACCTCAAATATTAAAAAAAAATGCTGTCAAGCAAGTTACAGTCAAAATTACTTCTGATATAAAGAATTTCATTTTTTCTCTAAATGTAAGTATGATTTAAATATTAAAAGGCAAACGACCTATTTACAAATTTTATTTTTATTAAATTTTTTAATTCAAAATATATAAAAATTTAACTGACCCGTACAAAGTGTTGAAATTTTCGTGATACCCTAAGACATCCCACAAAAAATTTGAGCGCCTTTCTGGCAGCTTTTTTAACAACTAAAACCAAGTTTTACTTCCTTTCCAAGCAAACCTTGACCACTTAATCCCTAGGGATACATTAGAAGAGACGGTAGGAAGAAAGTCTACTGTGCTCACACGCGGCAACGCTCGCACTTTGTAAAAGTATGCAAACGTACAAATCTGATATGACACGGTAAATTCGTACGATTCGGAACTTTTGATAGGCTCGTATGGAACGGACCGTCGGTGTAAAAACATACACACATGTATGTATGAAATAAATACGTAGAAAAGCAAAGCGCTGGACACACTGAAGAGACGTAAGACGCAGACTGGGTGCATGGATATGTCTCTCCGCGTTCCTTTCATACAAAATATATACTGAGCATCGCGACGCAAAACACTTCAATACAATGTATAGAAGCCACGCGATAAAAAGATGCCGAGGAGACATGTCTGATCCCCGTCCGCGTCTACGTCTTTTCAGTGTGTCCAGCGCTTTAGATGGAGTAAGTTAGAACATTCAGTCTGACAATTCACAACATCATGCGTGATAGACGGAGGCGATACAAATACTCAGACGGAAATATTCGTGCTAAAGGAACAAGTTAGTTCATTTGTATACTTTTTTTATTCCACAATAATGTCGCTTTCGATATATGTAAACAATTATAATACCGCTGTTTTTAGACCGAAAGTACGTTTATATTGTAGCACATAACAGTAGTATAGCACATCTATAGTTTCTCCGCTGAATGTACACTAGACAAACTATACAAATACAAATAAGAATTTTGTGACTGTCTTATGAATCATTTATAAAATAATTTTATTTGGTAATACTTAATGCATTCTATACAATACCTATAGTAAATCGTTACATATACAATATATCGGTAAAAAAATTAACAAAAATAATATAGTTTAATACATACTTAATCGAACTAAATAATGAAATACTGCATAAAAAAACTATAAAAACATATTTACTCGTTTTATATTTTTTCAAATATATATTTTAAACTAAAAGTTGGATAAGAATGCATCAGGTACCTACCAAAATATGTTCAACTCATATAATTAATACATTTAGGGAGTCATCAAACGATTAATATGTACATATAACAAAGTCGAAACAATCCACATATAAAACGAAGCTCTATACAAGCTAAACGAAATGGCATTGGAAATCACTTACTCTAGTTTATATACTACAAAAATATTTCTCCTTACGTTACTATGGCGATCAACTGATTTTCTAATGATTATATAATATAATACTTTCAATAAAAGTTTATTTAACATAATTCTAGAAAAACGAGACTGTTAGTTATATGATAGATTATGACATTCAATACACAATTATATCAAACACGAATATAAAGGCAAAGGTTTTCAAAGGCCTTATTTATCAATATGGTGGACTAAACTTAATAAAAGAAAATTATCAAAAAGATTTTAAGAAAAAACCCAACTGCGTTTTTTGAGGCTAGCTCACGGTATACAAAACATACCCTTCTACGATTTACGACAAATCGGATGACATATGTTTTAACCGACTGCCCTTTCGCAGTCGGTTAAAACATAACCCATAGCGATTAGTAACTATAAGCAGCATATTTTTCACGATTATCTATAAAAACGATATTAAGTTATAAACTTAAAGTTGAAATAAAATATTCAGATAATATAAAGGATGAAAGCAACAGCTGCATTAACTTAGCACTAACTAAACTTACGACAAAGATTGCACTTGAAAGTATAGCACAAGTAACTAAGTTCATTAGACAAATCAATCGATCTTAGCTAAACGTTACAGCTGAATTACACGACTTTAAGCACAAGGGAATTACACTTTTTCTTAAATGTTTCCTTTGGAACGAAAGATTTCATATAAATTTAAAAAAACAAAAAAAAAAAGTTTAATGAACAAATTAACGCACTTTCCTTATAGAACTTATTATTTCTGAATAATTATAAACTCATATTAATTGTTAAAATCACTACTGGGTTGCATATCTTGCGAAAGCGCTAGTAATTCACCGAAAATAATAATGTTACTCGTAAACACATATTTGCTCGAATACTGAAATACTGCATCTGGGATACCCACAAGGCCAACGAGCTACTCTTTTTACATTTTAGTATTTTAACTATCTACTCAGGAACTCGGTAGCCCGGCGGGAGTGCGCATTACTAGCGCTTCCGCAAGTTAGGCGACACCAGGTCTGGTCCGCACTTGGATTGGTGTCCACAAGTGACATGAAAATTTCTCGAAATCCTCCGTGCTTCGGAAGGCCCATATAAGCCGTTGGTCCCGGCCGTCATCATTCTATGGCAGTCGTCAAGCTATGTCAGATGCCTTTAATTTGACACCAGTATTGGGCACTTACACAAACAAAAAAAATATTTACTCGCGTACTAAAAACGTGTAATTCAGCGTTTCTAGTATACAATACAAACACACATGAATGAGATAAACGTTTAGGCTTTTCTTGGGGTTTACAATAATGAGAACGAGACGTTTGACGTTAGCAGCGATGTCCAAGTGTCATATTGTACAAGAAATTAAAGAACCAATTCAAAAAGAAGATTCTGAAGAAGATTCAATTCTGTTAGTCGCTGGTCTACGCTAAAAATACGGCAATTGGCTTGTCAACTAAATAATATAAAGTATTGTAGATGGTTTTAATCGAAAATATAGACAATTTTAAGAAGGTAATTATCTAAGTGTTATCAGGATTTTTCATACAATTTTAAACTTTACACCGGAAGTGACGACACACAGCAATTGAAGATTAAATTTTTCCTATGCCTGCACAAAAAAACAACAATGACAACGGTCATCTGTCAATGTCACCTGTTTAAATTACTTTTGTTGTGTTGGTTGTTGTCCTTTGACTTATATTGTTTTAAGGAGATGACAGTGACAGTCACAGTCTGTACTGTAAGCTGAAATTGCCAATCTTCATCGTGACTTCACTTCCTCAATAAGCTTGACCCTGCTTGAAAATGAAGGTCATTTGGATTTTTGCAAATATCTAAATAAGACCTTGTTTTAAAATCTGTTTAGAGAAAGCTTTTCGTAGAAGCTATTCCTCGAAAAGGTTTGCGAATTAGATTTTTTTTTCAAATTACTTGACAAGCGAATTGGTGATCAAGAGGTTTCCTTTCGCTGAGTTGATCCTTTTGACTCCTATGGGAGCCATCTTGAATTTTTGTACAGTGGGTTTTGGAACCCAAAACTTGGTATTTTTGAAAATGTTTTTAGTTTTTTTAGAAAACAGGTGACTAAAATGTAATGATGTCGTATATTTTTAGAATCAGCTCATATAAAGCCCTTTCATTTGATAACCCACAGGTTAAATGAAAGGGCTTTATGAGTACTACAAGTTAAAAAAAAAGTTAATTCCATAAACAAAATTTATGACATCATTAATGTAAAAAATTCAAGATGGCTCCTTTTTGAGTTTTTTGATTCTTCCATATTAGAGTCATAAGAATCAACTCAGCCAAAGGAAATCTCTTTATCACCAAACGCCGTATATTGCATTTTTATGTCGTGTAGACAAGTTACTTTGTATCATGGACAAGGCCCTGACATGCTTTGATGGAGCGAGATACTCTTATTGCGATTTCTAAAAGAAGATAAAGAAAAGAGTGCCGTATTTTGTCTCTATCACCAACCGAGCATTTTTTCATGATGAGGTTATAGGCACACTTCAAATTGCATATACTTGAAGTGTGCCTATAACCCGACCATGAAAAAATAAACGTAGTATCTTTATTATGTCTTCTTACGCCCGGTTGCTTGGTGGCAAATCTAAAACTACTTGTAAATATTATATAAACTGGCAAGAAGATACATTAACTCACTGCCCTTTTTAAAATAACAATCACTTTGCATTGTTTTACCACGCACCGGTGCATGGTCAGACTTAAATGGATTAAAAAATATATGGCAGGTTGTTTCTAGAGGAGCTTTGCGAAAAAAAGAAAGAAACAGATTAAAAACAATGAAAGTGAAATACTTAAGTCCGTAAATTGAAACGTACAAAAAGATTAAAGTGAAAACGAAAATGTATGTTTCTTTGCCCCACAGACATACAAAGTGAAGCAGACCAAACATTTATATACTTAGAACGCGTGGCAATTTTTCACTCGTAGCTTATTTTTTAATTGCCTTTTTTATGTTTGTATACTAAGTACTCCTTCACATTCATAAGTATCTTTACTATTTTTGTTCTTAAAAACCACAAAACTTACGTAGCTTAAGTGTTAATTCATGACACGCGGCATTCTTTGTATTATACAATATTTAGTCTGCTTCCCATTATAAGTGTGTGGTTTGCCCTTCTTTCAAAACAAAACAATTGACAAAAGGTAAAAGTTATTATGATAATCTTTATCCATGTAATTAAACACGGACTATTGTTTTCTTTTCTTATTAAGCCTGTTTCGTCCCACTGCTGGGCAAAGGTCTCTCCCATTTCCTTCCATCTATCTCTGTCTATTGTCATTGCTGACCATTATTTAATCTAATTACTAGGTTTAAACTATTATTCGCCTTAAATCACACACAAAATCACATCTAGTATAATGACACTACGATATCAATATCAAATCATGTTGACATTCTCAGTGTCACTTTAAAGTTTAAAAAATTAAGTTATTGCGGTCATGCTATCACGTTTTTATTCTTAACGGGGCAGACAGGGAATTTGGGTCTTGCCTCTCTAAGCAAATAAAGCCTAGGGCCGCAAGACTCAAAGGCCACTTTAAGCGTGACGGTGAGCGAGAAGGTGGAAGAAGCAATCCTAATTACATGATTCGCATTTTTGCCGACAAAGTTATTATTAGATAAAGTATGGACAATGTAACACTTGCACGTCCTGCTTTAAGTTTCGTCATAATAATCACGACCTTAAGGGTTACAAGACCTAACACATAAGAAGACAGGTCCGATCAAACACGTCTTTTTGAAAGTTGATCTTGATATGAGTCCAATTAAAAATTCAGTCGATTATAAAAACAAAGCGTCTGGTCGAACCTGCCTACACTATTACAACTGTGCTATGCACAATAAACACCTAAAGAACCTCTATCGTATGTGCAATAACTACGACTAACGACGGCGAATTCACGAGCATCATTTCTTTTTTACGGTCGAACTACTCGCACAACTACTCGACCGAGTTTGAATGCCGTCCTTTTTCAGTAAACTGACTCCAAACGCGGGGCATTTTTTCCTCAGCGCCTTTATTTTGTATAATTTGTTTCCTTGAGAATTATTGGTCTCTTCAAAATTGTCGGGTGTGACGTCAGCTGTTATGACCGAATTCGAAATGCAGTCCATAGGCTCTGGGCTGTTAGACTTGTCCCTTTTTCTCCTAAACCTGAAAGGGGTTTCGAGAGAATCCGCCGATATGTTTGTGACGTTGGTGTCACTGGAAGACAGGTCCTGCGTGGACTCGAGTCCGCTTTTAGGAATATTACTTTTGGGGAGTTTCTTACGAGAGTTAGAGTTGGACCTAACTATTAGTTTCTTTCGCGAGTTCATATTAGTCGGGCTAGACTTAGTTTGAGTGACCGTTTTCAAATTCGGTTCGGACGGTAACCTTTTGCCGTTCAAATGACAATTTTCCGTCAACGCCGATAATGTTGACGTCACATTGTTCAAAGTGCTAGTGACGGCCGTATCGCTATTACTAATTTTAGTGACAGTTTTTCTGGTGAAAGTTTTCAACGGGCTAGCGCCGTGCGTGTAACCGATCGCCGGACGCGCCAGGTTAGCCCTTTGCCCGTGGAAACTGCTCTTACCTGTAAACGGTTTGGCGTTTGTCAACTTAGCTTGCGAGTTGGCACTTCTAGTTGGCGGGAAGGTTGACGTCTTCGACGCGTAGGATTTGAGTGTGTTGTTGATGATTCTCGGCTGCGGCTTGAGGTTGGTGTTGCTCGCATTGCGGACGTTGTTGGTGGGCAGCATGTAGTTCAGCTTTGGCGTAAACACAGTCTTGGGCAGCATCGGCGTGGGCGTGGTCTTGTACTTGCCGATGACTGCGGTCACGTTGTTCTCCGAGTCTGTCTCGTTAGCGTTCAGCACGTTCGCGTTGTCAAGCTGCACAGAAAGACACTTTATTGTAAATAAAAGTACAGTTAGAACGGGATATCAAGCTGAAAAGGGATAAATGTGGTAGTCAGTGTCAAACAAACGGCTTTTACTGTTTAGTACTTTGTAGTTTTGATTTACTACAGATAAGATCTTTTAGGGTTCCGTACATTCCGTACACCGCTGTCTGTCTGCCCGTCCGTCCATCCGTCTGTCTGTTTGTTTGTCTGTCAGTCTGTCTATCACCAGGCTGTATCATGAACTGTGATAGCTAGACGGTTTTCACAGATGACATATTTCTGTTGCCACTATAACAACAAATAACCAACTAAAAACAGAATAAAATAAATATTTAAGTGGGTCTCCTATACGTGATTTTTTATAGAAAATGGTACGGAACCCGTCGTGCGTGAGTCCGACTCGCACTTGGCCGGTTATTTTTTATGATAACAACTTATATTTTAGAGTCACATAGTGTAAGTTGTTTTATTAAATTCTTTCTGCCTAACCTAACATTGTCTATCATGTTAAAATTTTACTCAGACCTATTTAAGAAGCCTACGTTTCTTGAACGACTCCTAGTATAATTTACCTTGTTATTGACGTTCTTGTTGTTGTGTAGTATGGTTTGCAGCGATACCGGTTTGTTTTCTTCCTTCGTGGTGATCTCTGGAGGCAGGTCGCAGTAGATACCTCGAGTGAACACGGGGAACGACGTGATGTTGTGTCGGCGACGGTACGCCTCGCCTTCCGCGTGCATGCGAGGTTGTACACTGGAAAAAGAAAATATATCATCACGCAATACAAAAAAATATCCACTTCAACTGTATGGTAAATATTTTTGAGTTAAGAAAAGTTGACCAAGTACTGAGCCTTACGGCACACCTATTCAAAGTTTTAAAAATTATAATTTTAATTAATATTGATTCGTGGAGATCTATCTCATTAAATGAGACTTTACTAAAAACAGTACCTGCTTGTTTCTTTTTTTTTGCAATAGAATCTTAGTTTACTCTTTGGTATGCCATGATGTATGCAGTCAAACGCTTTAGATAGTTCAAGAAACAACTTTTTGCATATTTCTTTTCAACATTTTTAAAATTAATGCAGTTATAGCACAAGATCGTACTTAGTCCTTTAGTCGATTCGAACGACATTCACAGGAAGAGATAGGGTGTGGTGTTAAGTGGATACATGAATTTTTCGGGGTCCATTGCTGCACCCATTTGAAATAAATTATTTGAAAGGAAACGGTGATGTCCTTTAAAATTTTGTCTTGACCAAGCCCTAGATAACCCTCTGTAGCGGGAGCGAGGTAACCCTCGACCGCCACAAAGGGAAGATCTTCCCGCCAGGCATGTTGTTGCGCCTGGGGTACCGCGGCTCCCCAGGCGCAACACCATTTTCCAGTTTACAAGTTCATAAACACAAACTACTGTTTATAGTCTAAAGAGAGAACGTGAAGCCTTTCGATGCATATTTGCGAAGAACGGCCACTTTTGGCTTGTGTGTATAGAAACATTTCAAATGGGGGCAGCACTGGACCCCGAAAAATTCATGTATACGAACGTGAACTTACTTCTCGAGGAACCACTGCTGGTGACCGATGACGGAGCCGGGCCGGCACACGCGCAGCCACGCGATGGCCTCGCGCGCCGTGAAGCCGTGGTGCTTCATCATGTAGCAGGCTATCAGCGTGCCCGTGCGGCCAAGGCCCGCTGGCGAAATATACAGTTTTTTTATACATTAGCTTTGTCTCGGGTTCGATCCTCGGTCAGAAATCAATCTGAAAAAGATCATTTTCAGATTGACGTGGGTCTTGGATGTTTATCTATATACGTATTTAGTATCGTTGAGTTAGTATCCCATAACACAAGGTTCGAACTTACTTAAGGGCTAGCTCAATCTTTGTGACTTGTCCGTATATATTTATTTATTATAATTTATTTATTTTGTTTATCTAGAACAAGATAGTTTTGACAAAGATTGGAAAGTGAAGACCAAGGATAGAGAATCATGGCAGGAAAGAGGGCAGGCGTTTGCCCAGCAGTGGGACATAGATGGCTAGTAAAAAAGGTTTGTTGTCTTGAAAGCTTGGCGGGTTGGTGGCGTCAAACGATGATTTATGAGAATTGTCTTAAAAAGAAAACGTTTTGGCTCTGCCCCGTTATGGAGACCAAGATTCGCCTTTATGTTTAAAGTAGCATTCTTTTAACTTTATGGTCACAGTACAGTATTATCCATAACATGAAGTAAACAAGAGGTGATCGAATAAACTTAATCCCCATGTCTTCGAGACAACATATTTAACGATGTTTTGCTTACCTTTGCAATGAACAGCAACCGCTCCCTTAGCAGCTTCAGAGATCCTTATAAACCGGTTGACGATCAGATCCGAAGGCACCGAGCCATCGACAAAGAACAACTCTCTATGCTCGAAGCCGTGCGACGTGAACTGCCTCGCGTCGTACGACTTTTTGTTCAGTCGGACGATGGTCGTGACGTTGTAGCGTCGGAAATACTCGTGGTAGTGCTCGGGGCTGTGGAGGGGGTAGCCGCGGTCGAGCCGCGAGCGGTGGTGGGGGCCGGAGAACGCCAGCATCTTGCCCGGGACGATCCAGTTTAAGTCGCCGTTTTCCACTTTCTGTATAAAATTAAATAACTGATTGAGGGAAAAAATTTAATGTCAATGATGAACGAAATTTAAGTAGGTAATTTAATTTTCATCATACTTGCTCGCAAAGTGGATCTAATTTCACCGGTTTTAGATATGCGCGTGTGTGTTATAAACGCAAATAATGAAATTATATTCTAGAAACCTACAATTTTTTTTTTAATTTTTATAACTATTTTACGGCTCTGGATACTAGTCCTTTAGAGCATATCTTTATTTTATCACTTCTTTATTCCTAACCCTAACCCTAACTATGCAATCAAAGGTTGGTGTAGGTCTTTTGATTGTTTTAAGGGAGCTTCTGGCGCCAAATCTATACGAGTCCAATGGTTTTCATAGCCGATTGACTGGCGGAGGGCGCCTTAAGACGCCCGCAGTCACAGTCCGCAAATAAATATCACTACAGCCGCACTATGAGTGTCCACTCTAACCATTTCACATATTGCCCATGAGCATGAGCATTTATAACACTACACCGATTTCATATTATAAAGTTCACTAGAATCAATTTGCAAAATAATTTAAAGCAAACTCCAACTGAACCCCTTGACTTCCCGCCACAAACTCCGAACTCTACATTTGCTAAAATAGTATTTTTTTTGTTTTTGTTTTTTCAAATTTGGGACTGTCCCGCCCGCCGCGCTGATTTTAAAAAGTAAAACGGCGTGAAAACAGCATTGTGTATTACAGTGGTCGAGTTTATTTAAAATCAAAGAATTCAGTTTATTAGGTATTTTTCCTCGCAAGAGAGTTGATAAACGTCGTACGATATACGTGCGTTGGTTAAACACACTCGGCTCGGGCTAAAATTGTGCCTCGTGTGTATAACCACTATAACGCACTTATATCGTAATGTACTACAATAAAGTCTCATAACCTCCTGTCTAGAAATTATTTAACAGTGTGAATAAAGGAATTTCATAACTTAAAATGCGTTAAATAATACACGTTAATCAGAAGTAGAATCTTAGAAGAATGACAATACGCAAACAAAAGTTTCCTGACCGTCTTTAACATTCTTCAAGTGTCTTTTTTACTCATAGCTAAACATAGATTGTAAGATGGAATTTAATTCGAATAAAAAAATTATGATGTCGTGTAAAACAAAGTCGCTTCCCGCCGTCTGGCTTTTTGTTTTAAACTACACAACGGATTTTAATGCAGTTATCATCAACTGATTGAGTGATTCAGGAGGAAGGTTTACATGTATAATACATATCCGTGTGAAGCGGAGACAAAAAAAATAGTTTAGAATAAAACATCCGAGCATTGTTATTTATATCCGTGTACGATTTTTTTATGCAAACATTTAATCAGAATTCAGATTACGTACCTACCTCAATATATTACCGTGTTGTGGTCCTCCATTGCCTTACTCTGATCATAGAATGAATTACCGATTATGCCGCCTACGCACGCAACCTTGCTCGCTACGAGCCAGTTTTTCAGATTTTTAGTACTTCATCGATTCTTTGGCGCCTATTTTAGAAATTATTATAAGTCGCTTTTATGTCTATGTCTGCATTGTGATTTGAAACAATATTTTCGTGATTTTGAGGCCAATTTCGATCGATCGGTTCGGAAATCATTGGAGGAGGCCTATGTCTAGTAGTGGACTCCCTGTAACTGATATCATGATGATGAGTCTGGTCTGGGTTACAAGTACTCGTAGCAAGCATTTTACAGAAGGAAACGCACGTCCATTTTACGCACTGCAAGTGTCTTACCCGTTGCATACAATTAGATGGCAGCAGTAGAGCACTCGCGTGGTCTAAACGAAACGTCAACCACACTAATAACGCATTGCTTCAATCAAATTGAAAGCATCAGAACAAATGCATACAAAATCCATGCGCGCAGCGCCGCAACGCCATAATGTGTAAGCTCTTAGGGGCTTAAACCAGGAATATAGCCATATTAATAGCACTCAAGGAGATATGCAGATAGTGCAGGCTAGGTAACAGTGAGTACTTCTGGTGTCGGAGGCCAAAAATCACTGCAGGTCGCTGAGCCAACGCAGTAAGCAGTAAGTAAGTAATAGCGCCCAACATACCTCATAGAACAGGTACTGGTCCGCATCGAAATGGTCGAAGTGGAAGAATCCAGCGTCGTGCGCCACCTTGATCCCGTGCAAGACATCCAGAAGCGATATGTCGAAGAGCGGGGGGCCGCCGGACGCGTCTCGGAAGCTCAGCAGCGACCAATCTGACCCGTCTGTCAGCTGCTTGTACACCGCTGCTGGGCTGCCGTCTAGGTATATTATCTGAAAAAAATTAGAAGTAAAAATGCTGTTAGATTTATATAGTTAGATACCAGTAAAAGTAAGTTGAAGTGGCAGTGGGCGGGACACATAGCACGAAGAACCGATGGCTGATGGGGCAAAAAGGTTCTCGAATGGGGACCACATACTGGCAAGCAAAGCGTAGGACACCCATCCACAAGGTGGTCAGAAGACCTGACCAAAGTCGCTAGAAAGCGCTGGATGCAGGCCGCACTTGATCGGTCGTTTTGGAAATCTTTGGGAGAGGCCTATGTCCAGTAGTGGACGTTATGCGACTGAAATGATGATGAGATACCAGTAAGAGGTTATTGAGTATTCACCTATGGGATCAGGGTTACGTTGCGCCACATATTACGTCACAAAGCGGTGGGGGAGTGAGGAGTTATTCCAAAAGTGACAGTACGTGGTGGAGTGATCGGAAAAAAACGTGACAAAAGGGGATTGGTTCATAGTCATAATTTTGCTAGATGTAATATGTAGACAGCCCCTTGATTGACTATGTGTCTCTGTCAATCATGTGACGGATCTGGCACTAAAATGCGTGACTGACAAAATACAAAGAAAATCCACAATAAACTAACGAGTAAATAGTACATATATTCATAATATGTATATTTATTAATGCTTTTAGGAGTTTTACGTAGGTACCCACGAAAAATATAACAGCGTAGCTTGCTTTAAGAATTATTTACAAGAACATATCTGACAAAAATAATGTTAAATATTACAGTTTAAACGAATTCGCTTACTAATGCAATTCAGTCATAGAACCCGAGAAACCCAGATGTATCAATGAAGTGAATCATTTTATTTTTTAAACAATTGAATGAACAAGCAGCTACTTATTCCGTTTCCACTTAAGGACAAAGTGGGTGTACGTAGTGGGTGGAGTTAGTTGTACTGTGCTCCAATTAACCGACATTAGCAGAGGATTCGCTATATCATTTCCACTAAATTTATGACAAAAAACTGGGGCTGACTGCTTAATAAAACCTATGGTTTTAAGAGCGCATATTATATTTGTAGGAAAGTTAAATAAATAAAAAGTCGCCAATAACCTTTTCGATCAAAGCCATGCAACGTAAGATTCTTTAATTGTGTCGTCTGGTTCCCGTGGTCTAAGAACCTCTATTACAAGGAATAAAGGTGGGTAACAAATGTCACTAAATTAAAAAAGAACCGTAACGGATCACTACAATAAGCTAAGCTAGTATCTTCACAAATTGTTTCAAAATGTTTTTCAAGATCGTAAGTTTGCCAAGATATAACTGGTAACATTATTGTAGCTAGACTCAGTTCACTTAATATTGAAATATCACATGACATCACTTGGTGTCACATAATAAATATCATGGAATTCATTAACCATTAACAAATTTTTGTTAAATTATGGGCCGGGACTCCACCCCGACCAACACCGATTCAATGAAATTGTTTATACATTGTATAGTACTAAAGTTGTTGCATTTCAAGAAGTCATACACATTCCATATATTCATTATTCAGTTAGCAAGACCTTGTCCCGGTCAGAAATAGATTGTTAGATCCGACGTGACGCAATCGTGCTTAGTGCTTTATTGTCCATAAAACTACGACAGAAATACAAGGCGGGCCTGTGTTTGAATGGGTTAACATACTACATTTATACTTTTGCGTAAATCTTCGACCCAAGGAATGCTGGCTTGACGTCGTCAAGGATGGTACGAGGGCATGAGTGACAATGTTCTTACTACTATTGATGCTTAAGACCGTATAAAGTGGAGAAGAAAAAGTCTGAAGGCAGACCCCAGACTTCACAGCATTACAGCTGAGAATGCAACTGGAAATACGCTGAGATGAGAGAGATCCCCGAAGGACGCACAAGGAGAAATATAAGAGGAGAGGCTTGTAAGTAGACGAAACTATAACTCGTTGTACGGCGCAGGCTTTGGCTGACACCTAGGCCCGCACCATACATGAAAAGATGACGATTTTGATGCTTGCTTCGTGTTGATGATATCGAGCCACAAAACCACGTCACGAAGAAACTGTTTATTGTCAATAAGTATTACATTATGTTGGGTTGGGTGTGACCGTGTGAAGGGTCCTTTCTCGATCGCACTCCGATAGTATCTCGTTTGAATGTTATACATTGATGAAAAGTGTTAAGTAAAACAGTTGACAAGCAATCCGACCCATGTAGAAATAATACAATACCCTTTATTGAACATAAAAAAACAGGACATAGCTTTTTTAAAACTAGGAAATGCGCAAAAGGCGGGCTTATCATCCTTTCGTTTATAGAAAAAAAAATTTATAAGACATCAGCTAGATAATGCGGACCAGTCAATGTAATAAACATACTTATATACAATAGTAACTAGTAAAAGGAAGGAAGAAATATATCCAATGCCACAATTTTAAAGGTCCCATAATATGTACATTGTATTTTTAGACGTTACCATAACCAACACGTAACCTTATACATGTAGTTAGTACGTTTCGTTACGTGCTCGGTAAATGCGAGTGAATGCGATTCTCAGCGGACGCCGTTCCCACGCGTGGACAATTATCCAATATCACCAGAGCTAGTGAAAATATAGAGTTAGCGTTGCTGCGTAAAGATTTGTGTACATATTATTATACATTATATTTATCACGGACGAACAACACAAGATATTTATTTATATGTATAAGTACTAAACCCAAGATTACCCTGGTGAAGAAAACGCCAGAAACCACAACCAGGACTCCGCTGGGGATGCAACCGGAAACGCGTTAAGGTGATAGAGTCTTAGATGGCAAGTTTAAAACGGAAACATAGGTTAACAAATAAATCTAGAAAAGGAATTCAAGCTCTAAATTTAAAAACATGTGATGATTATTTATCGCCGCGAGCAACATTCGATCTCACGCCCCAGTCTGGACCATGAGTGCACTCCCAATTTTGCTACCTTGATGTGAATCAACCTGACGAATATCCTCATCACAAATTTTAAGCACGCTTTCTTCATTACTACCCTCTATTTAGTAGTGAGGTATTCAACATAATTCACATTAAGGGGATGCACGAATTTTTCGGGTAACCCGTAACCTCGTCAAATCTCCTTAGTTAGGTTGCGGACCCCGGGCTCTGAAGCGTTACTGCTGGGGATGCAACCGGGAAAATGCGCTCGGATGCTGCCCCAATTTAAAATATATTATTTGAAAGGAAACGGAGATATCATTCAAAATTTTGTCTTGACCAAGCCCCAGATAACCATTCAAACTATTTTATGAACTTCTGTTTATAGTTTAAAGAGAGAACGTGAAGCTTTTCTTTGCACATTTGCGAACAAATTTGGCAAGTGTACTCAATTGCAACCAATCGTGTCTCCACAACGTGGTAGACTTATGTTGAAAATACTCCGACTCTCAAGCTTTCTTAAATATTCGAGCACTCTCTCGAATCACCATTCAGACAAATCTTTAAAATCTGCTATGTGTACACGCCTAAGGGTAAAAGTTAATGATGGCTGGACAATGACATTGCGCAATAGATTATAATGACACACAAAGTTTGATGTTTTTGCTTCATCGCTGCCATTATGTTTGGAGTGTATACAGGAAGTGAAACGACAAACAAAAAATTAAAATGAACGTGAAGCAAAACCTTTGAGAGAAAACAAACTAGAAGACGAGAAATGTTTTCGTTCTTGTTAAAGATGTTAAATCTTTAACAAGAACGATTGCATTCAAAGTTATATTATCTTCTTCCTACATTCTTTTCTTTCCATATAAATTAGTTTATTGGTTATCGTTAGTCTTATTTAGTGGTAGTAAATTCAAATGGCCCAGTCGATCGGCTTTATGTGGTATAAGTGGCAGCTACACGCGACAAAAAAGTGAAGAATACAGCTTTTTCTAAAGTTTTACCATCTGAATCGTGCAAATGTCAACCAAACTTGACATAGTAGCTTAACCAATGCATCTATGAAGATTGAGCTGGTAGCTAAGAACCTCAAGAAGCTTATATCAAAAATCTTGGTGGCTCTACTTCTAAATTCAATCCTTGGGCCCTAAGGATTCCTGCCAAAGGAAATCTTTGGTTCACAAAACTCCGCATAATATGTCGTACACACGCCACTCTATAAAAATTTCTTTTTCTTTACAGTCTGCCTATATCAGTCCCTTGTTGTACTTTAAGCTTCTGCCAATAATAGGAGAAAATATGTTTAATATTAGGCACCCATTTTTTTTTAATTTTTAGCTGTCCTATATTTACATCTTTGAAAATAAGTACTCGTCCACATTTAGAAAGATTTTTTTCTAAGTTTGCTAATACGTATACAGCAAAGTTCAATCGTAGGTTTATAATTTTTAAGTAAGCCTATTCAATGTTACATTGATTTACCTGATAACTCCCAATGAGATACGCGGCATTGAGTCGGAGCGTCTCGTTGTCACTCGTGTAGAACACAATCTTCTTCTTCGGGTTCTTGTCCAGTTCTTCGCGCAGCTTCTTGCAGAACTGGTACAGGTGGCAGAGGTGGTAGGGCCCGAAGTCGAAGTAGAAGTTCTCGTAGACGATGTCATCCTCGATGTGGAAGTACTTGCTGTTGCGCGTCGGCTTCGGCTTGTAGCCGGACTTTAGCGTGGCGAAGTACAGTCTGTCTGGAAAAAGACGAGAATATTGCTTTATACAGGGTGATGACTTTTTACCCATTAGCACGTTTGTAATGGTACACGTACACAATAAGTCGCGACGGAAGAATTTAAATACTTTTACAGGTGAAAAACGGTAGTGAACTCCGAGCGTATATACACTTTCTATCCGATGCTCTCTACTCGATACTGAACTATTTCTATAAAAAAAGTTATTAAAATCGATACATAATTTTCGTCCTCCCACACAAAATCAGTTTGGCCGAGCGTTGATTTGTATATGAAGACGAATTTTTTTTTCGTTGTTCGTTACTTAATTGTTTATATGGAAAGTGGTTCCGTAGTATCATTGACTGGACTATACGTCTAAAAACTTGGCTGTTAGTTAAAAAGTCATCCTGTGTCATTATCATTCTACTTAAAATTAATTCTTGGATCGATATTAAGATCTCATGATATCTACAGGTAAGAATCAACTATTGTAATCTCCCAATGACAGAAAGAGACATATTATATTCCGTTCGGACGATTTTGAATACTAACCAGATAGAAGACATTACACATTTTTCTGTCAAACATACAGATCTCATTAGGATCGATCTACTCGCTCGCGATTCTACTAGAAAAATGTGATATAAGTGTGTGCCACTAATGTTGTGGCAAAATTGAATTCTTTTCAATTGAATGTTTGTCGAATCGAACAGCAAACTTTAACACTACGTTTAAAGTTTTCTTATTTGTAATTACTGAAACAGTTAGTAAATTTGTATAAAGTGGGCTTAGGCAAAGTAACAACGTCAAGCAATTGGCTCCAAAACCATTTGTAAATGTAGTTTTTGTTAGAAACTGGTCGAGGGTATGTAAGTGCTGGTTCACGCAACGGATTGACAGCTTTTTTGTCGGAGTAGAGATGTATCTGGTATTACTAAATCGAGATAACATTTAGCATTGAAGGGACTTTTAATTTTACACGCTACAGTCTACAGTATTCTGTGATAGTTTATATGTGTGGAGGTGAATTAACTGCAATAACTTGATTGCGTAAAAACTGACAGTTTGTTGTATGGAAGCCTTCTGTTTTAGTAGGTATTTGTTGTTATAGCGGCAACAGAAATACATCATCTGTGAAAATTTCCTGTCTAGCTTTCATAGTTCATGAGGTACAGCCTGGTGACAAACAGACAAGACAGACAGACGGACGGACGGACAGCGAACTCATGGCAATAGGGTGCCCTTTTTACCCTTTGGGTACGGTTTAACCCTAATTAGCGCGTGACAAATGACAAGACCGTCACGTAATCGTGAGGTACCAACACGCTATGACTTTTCCGCTCCGCTGCGAAATCGCGCTGTTTACAGCAAAGTAATGACGCGTTATCATACTGCTATACAGTAACGAAATGATCCAAACGCAGCCTGGCACACTGTGTGAATAAATTAGCGCGTGACAAATGACAAGATCGTCACGTGAGGTGCCAACACGCTATGAGTGCCCCGCTCTGTTGCGGAATCTCGCTTGTTACACTGTATAAATTACAAAATAATGAGATTTTTCAAAATAAGTAAGTTCCTAAGATCAAAATATCCTCACTTACTCTGTCGCTCGTTTGTCTGAGGCCTAATATAATAAAGAAAAAATAATTGTGTGGCAATCCACAGTTTATTACATGAACCAAGCTGGTTCATTGGAAATAATTTGAAATGCCCTTTTGGTAAATGTATTTACCACGAACTGTTTGGACTGACTATAACCGTATAGCGGTTACACGCCACTGTCTTACTATTGTTTTTATTGACAGACTTATAAAAGAACCATAAACAAATTCTTAATATGGATTTCTTTTTTTTTTAAGGCACAAACCCAGTTAGTTGCGTGGTTATGGTCCAATGAAACTGCTAACTCGAAACAAGGCTTTTTGTTGCTAGGCAAACATATCCAACAGTTCACACGACGTTTCTACCTGGAGCCATATATGTATGGACGGACCCTGCTTTTTATACTACGTTAAGACTATATATACGTCTTCGTGTACATCGATGGACTTTCCATATTTTTCATGCATAAATAAAGAAAATATCTTTATGATATTTAAGACATCAAATGGAGAAATATTAAAAGCCAAGATTTCTACGCATTGTATTGATTAAATACATCTTACTTGAGTGGCCAATTTAATAAGGTCAAAATCTTTATTTTGGCAGTATTTTTTTCATTTACTAATTAGTAGATGTATGTATAATGTCATTGATGTTAGCTTAAACATACCCACAATTTTGAAAATCAGTGCTAAGAATGAACATCAACATTCCGTCCACCAGCCAAAAACTATCCCACATAGAAACATTATTGAAAAGCCGCAATCTACTCTTTAACTCTTAAACTCCCATATCCGCAGCCCCAAACACGAAACTGCCGTGAACTTACAAATATATTACTCTAGAAATGCATACAGTGCACGTTTTAATGGCATCGTTACGAACGTAAATAACGCTATTACATATTAACATAACGCTGCTTTAAAAATACGCGGGTACTTGCGTGAAAACGTACGGCTTATGAATAGTGGATTTGTTAGGGGCAGAGCTAGGGCTAGGACAACATATATTTTTATGAAGGTTTTTCAGCTTTCAAGTTGGGACACCAAAGTAAAGAAGACATGGTCGCTGGTTGAAATTCTGCTCGCATGATATTTGCTTTCTCCATATTTAACTTCAGCATTTGTGAGAAAAGTACCCACAGATGGCAGCACTGAAACGTCAGGTACAAAGAACAGAAGGCATGAGATACCGGGCTTAGTCAAAATTATTTCGGATGTTTAGGTAAAAATTCAAATTATTTTATGAACTATTGTTGAAACATCTAAAGTGTGGTTTATTTGACTGCCTTGGTGCGCCTAGCGGAGATAACATAAATTTTATCAAAATCAAATGTGTAGTTTAGGGGTGAAGTTAGTTTTTATTTTTGATAATTTATTTAACTAAGTTGGATAAGGAACGGATGGGATAATAAGCGGCTCGCATGTAACGTAACCTTGTGCAGTAATTTATTCAATCCGATCGAGCAATTTTACGGTCATTGGGTTTGGAATTAGCACACGAGTTCAAAAGGGATACTATCGGAAGCTTAGTAGCTAGTTCACGCTGTAAGTAGATTTGATTTCCTAAAAGGTATAAATAAATTCTAAAAATTTTATTTAAACCTTAAAATTTTAGTTATTTAACACAGTATTTCAACGGTTTGATTAAAATGGGTCAAACTTAACGCTAATGCACTATTTTCTAGTTTATCTTTGGGGTATAACGAGAAATCCGTGTAAGTGTGGCTGCTTGTAATATTCTGTACCTAAATATACAAATATTATTAACTATCTGAGTTGTTAGATTAGTTTTAGAATGCTGCCAACCCTACGTTTCCTTCAGGTCGCATGTCCCCTCGCCATACAGCCTATGCAGTGCCAAGCTAGGCTGCCCAGTATGGCATAACTCTTTTCTATTATAAGAACATGCTGGACTTTTTCTTCTTCCATGTAAAACTTAGTAATAAGACGGACTGAAATTATGTTATATATATTTATTTCAATTTTTTTGTTATGTATAATAGCATAAACCTACTTAAGATTTCAAGCCATTCATGGTCAGACTATCGGAGTCGTATCTGAAACCTGAGTCAACCAATGTGAATAATATATTGTTTATTATTTTATATGCGGGATTTTACATTACTAAGGGCCTAATCATCTTAGGTGTAGGTGGAATTAGCATTTTAAAGGCAACTCAATGATTCCAATAAAATCTGTAAGACAAAACATAAAGACAAATTGACTTATTGAAGCACCATAGTGTCTGTAGTAGGCAAGTTTTTACCCGACTACGGCAAAGACAAGAGGGTAGAATAATGATTTTAGCAGTCTTGTATGTATGTATGTATGTAGGTATTTATGTTTGTTCCACCATAGAATTCGAACCGGTTATCCAATTTTGACAAATGGGATATCAATCGATTCATTATTAGTATTACTGTCCGGGTGACATAGGCTACAGTTTGTATGAAATAAATGTATATAACAAATGTTACATACAAAAAAGAAAAAGCCAATTTTTTTTATGTGTTGTTATCGAGTGGGATCTCAAACGAAAGGTATTAATTAGCACATTTCAAAAAAAAATTGTTGCTGTAAATGGGTCCCGTAGTCGAGTATTCTTTTTTTTTTAACGTAAATCTTGTTAATCTATTATATACTAACTCAAGTACGTTTTACCTATAATGGATACAAGTCTATAAGAATATCATGTAAATATAGACAAATGCGGGTAAGTAACTAAAACACAGGTAAGTATTGCCATTATGTAAATATTTTTCCAGGTATTTTTTGCGACAGGCCTGTTATTAATTAAACCAGCCAAATTTAGTATAAATACAGTTTAATTCAACCTTATTGTCACTCAAATAGATGGGTTTCCGCCAACACGCTATACAGTTGACCTTGAGGGCTAATTGGAAAAGTGCTGAAAAGTAGGCTTCACTCACAGACCAACTTTTTTTAATAGACAACCACTTCGCGAGTCACGAAGCTCGACCAAAACACGCCACGGAGATTAAAAACTACAAAAAAATATCTCTCAAAGCTAAACAAAATAATATTAGAAGACAAAAAAACTGAAAGAATTTTAGCGATACATTTTTTGTTTAGAATTTTAGTGAAATATTTTTTTAATCTGCTTATATTTAGGAGCTGAGCTCTAGTCGGTGGACTTCTTTTCACGTCTCTCTTTCCTTCGCCAAGTTCTTAACCTCCTTATATGTTGACAAGATTACTTTTTCTTTTATTATTTGATCGTTTCTTTTTTCTGAATTTCTCACTCCTCTTTTTCCTTCTATTTTTCATTCCATTATTATTTTAAAGATGCCCTAAAGAAATCAGCTGGACGGGAGGCAACAAATTCTTCAAAGTCTTTTAGTACTGCCTCTCGGGTATTGAATTTTTTTCCCGCCAAGAAGTTATCCAAATTCTGGAAAAAGTAGTAGTCTGTAGGCGCAAGGTCTGGTGAGTAGGGCGGATGACGAAGAGCTTCCAACCCCAGTTCTTGCAACTTGGGAGACCGTCTGCTGTGCAGTATGAGGTCGCGCAGGAGCAGCGGAGAGGAGTGATTGACCAATGCTGGTTGGAGATGTGCCAGCTTCTCCATCATTGTGTTCAGTTCTTCACAGTACACATCTGCAGTAATGCTCACCCCGTTTGGTATAAAGCTGTGATGAATCACACCGGCGCTAGACCACCAAACAGTGACCATCACTTTTCTAGGGGTAAGTTTTCGTTTAGGGCATTTTTTAGATGCTGAACCAGGATCCAACCAACTTGCTGAGCGCTTGCGGTTATCAAACAGAATCCATTTTTCATCGCAGGTAACAATGCGGTTCAAAATTCCTCAATTTGTATGTCTGTTGAACAGTACAAGGCACGTCTCGACGCGTACTTCGCGCTGGCGATCATTGAGTTCGTGGGGCACCAATTTGTCAAGTTTTTTTACCTTGCCAATTTGACGCAAATGGACCAATATTGTTTTGACGCTAACGTTGAAAGCTGCTGCTAATTCAGCCGTAGATTGTGTATCATCGGCTTCCACAATCGCCTTTAATTCGTCATTGTCGACCAAAGTCTTCGGACGACGCGAGGTTCATTTTTCAGGTCGAAATTTCCAGAACGGAAGCGAGTAAACCAATAACAGGTGGTGCGTTGGTTTGTAGTGTTAGCTCCGTAAACGTCGTTGATGTTGCGTGCCGCTTATGCCGCGTTGCTGCCACGACGGTACTCATATTCCATAATTACTCGAATTTTTAACGTATCCATGATGACGAAAAAGATTGAAATGCAATGAAAATGTAACACTAATCAATAAACAAATGACTACTTTTGTAAAAAAATTCCATGTTTTTAAAATAAAATTAATTTGAAATTAGAATTCTTAGCCAAAAAAAAATCTTTTGATTTGAAATGGCTAGTACTGCAGAACGGCAATTTCATAGGTAAAGACCTATTATTTTCTATAATTTTTAGTGTCATTTCTCTTCCACATTCTCTCATAGTGTCATTTCTCTTCCACATTCTCTCATAGTGTCTTATTTGAATTTTTTTATCAATGTAATGATATTATTTAATATACTTAATACATATTAAAACCTTTTTGAAAGCAAATTAGAATTTTAAATTGATCGTTCGGTTTCAAAAAATTAAGAAGGCCTACATAGATACATAATACAGTACTGACGCAAATAGACTACTCCTCTTACAAAAGAAGTGTATAAGAATAATCGCTAATATTAAAAGTAGAGAGAGCTGCAAGCCATATTTTAGGAACCTCGAAATATTGACTGTACCATCAATTTATATTTTTGGAGGCCTGCAAGTTTGTCCTCAAATATCCCCAATTTTATACAAAGAAGTAAGACTTACCGCGACGTTATCAATTAAGGAAAAAAAAATCTATTAATAATACCTTCTTCGAAAATGGAAATCTTTAATTCTGTGCCATTAGCAATGACTACTAAAATATATAACACCTTACCGGACAACCTAAGGGCAGAGAAAAAGGATTCTATATTTGTAAAAAGATTAAAACAGATACTTACAGAAAAGATTTATTATACGGTAAACGAGTTTTTAAACGATAAAGGAATATCCAACTGACTATAACTAAAATTTGCAATATTAATTAACACAAAATAAAATACTTAGTGGACATATCCAATTTAATAAATTTAATAAATTAATATTTATATATTTTTTTTTTACTGAAATACGTATAAATATACTCATAAAAATAATTTATATAAGTAGATTTAAACTTGACATTAACCATTTAAATGGACTTGATATTATTGACGTAGTAAAATCAAATAAATAAAAAAAAAAATTCAAGGTAAATTAAAATTGCATGTAATAAAATGATGATTTTATTACATTTATTTTTTATTCCGTTTCTCGTTATTTTTATTGAAAGTAGTAAAACTTGCTTTAAAAATTTTGCTGGTAGTTAAAAAGTCACTGTATAGTAGAATCCTATTAGTCGGGAAAAAAATGTAAATCACTGGACAGCTTTTTAACCGATTTCCAAAAAAGGAGGAGGTTATCAATTCGTCGCGATCTTTTTTTTTAAGTATGTTCACCGATAATTCGAAGACGCCTAGAATGATTTTAAAAATTATTTTTTTGTTTGAAAGGTTATACTTTCCAGGTAGTAACGTAGTTTGGGGGTGAAGTCGGTTTTAGTTTTGAAAAATCATCCATACATTTTACTATATGGCGCCGTGGTCTATTTCTTTCTATGTCTATGGCATTGACTCTATGCCGCATAGCGTAAAGTTTCAAAGTTGACCGAAACTCGTTTACACTTTGAATTTTGAACAGTATAAACTATGGCAAATATTTGACAAATAAATTAAAAAGCCTGACTTATGGATTATTATGTTATAGGAGGTATTTTTGGCCACTTGCAGCGTGATGGTTGGCGTGTAAATTAATCCCACCAAAAACATACCTGTTTAAAAGGGGGCCAAGTTCCTGCGAGGCAAGTATGATTAGGGCGACAAATTTTATCCTTCGAATTTGTCGCATTTCGCGTAATTTACCGCAACAAACATAGACAAAATTAAGCGACAATATCACTTTCATTCATAAAACGAATTTTATCTCATGCCTAACTACCGTGCGAGCATGGTTTTGACAGGTCAAAGTAGACATATCGACGGTTGGCAACGTGAAATCATGTAAATTTGTCGCCGATTTGCTAGACCCACATTAGACTCAATTAAACCATTTTTATCGTACGTAACACTTGATTAATTATATGATTAAATTTATTATTTACATAATTAAATTAACCTATTTAGATAATTAAATTAACCTATTTAGATAATTAAGTTAACCTATTTAGATAATTAAATTAACCTGCCAAGTTCAAATTTAGAAGTATTATAATTTTAGATATTTTTAAAGTGCATCTAAACTTGGCATTGGATTGGATTTCAACCCTTTTTTAGGCGAACAATTAGCCGATAGGAACTTGGCCCCCTTTTTAACAGGTATGTTTTTGGTGGGATTTCAATACTTTTTTCAAGACATCATACCTATTTTTTTTTTTTATTAGATATCAAAACGTCGTAAGTGTAGAGAGAAATGCCCATCGATTTCTTATCAACTCTTCATATATAATGCAGACGAAAAACACTATATCGCGTTTCAATTATACCGTTAGCGCCATCTATCGAAAGTAATTTATAACAATAGAAGCCTGATTTTTTAGGTAAGCAGTATCTAATAATAAGCTATACAGTTTGCATTATGTATACATGACAATATTTTATACCCCCTTCCCCCTCTCCTCCTCCCCCCTCCTCATCGTATTCTTATTGTACCACTGGTTCATAAATATTTTTATCAAAAATGTGATATTCGATATAGGCAACTCACGCTTGACCAATTTCTTAAATTTCTTAATTTTTTGTTAATCTACATATAAAACACGACCTGCGTGCCAAATTTCATAACGCTAGGACAATTGGAAGTGGCCTAGAGGTTTTGATTACCGGTCAGTGAGTCAGTCAGTCAGTCAGTGCCAAAATTAGCTATTTTCACAGGGTCATATTTCAGGATCTACTGAAGCTATATCTATGAAATTTGTCATACTGCTTTAGTACTTGTATATGATTACGTAGTTTCAATTTTATCTCTGTACTTGCAATAGGCACTGAGCTACAGGGGGTCAAAAGTGGGTCGAAACGGTTCGTGTAAATAGTGCACGGCATGCGCGCCGCCTGTTGCTGGAACTTGGCCTGCGTACTACCGTGCACTTAGATAAGGGAATCACAACGGTGGCGGGCTACTATCGCCTCGTTTACTGATATGATTTCCCAATTTTTTTAATGTTTCTCTCGATAGGCTTTTACAATCTGCCCATGAAGAGAAGCAGCGGTAATCAACATTTGACTTTTTCTTTTCCCCCAAAACACTATATATATATATCTACGACTAACGATAACCTAACATGAATAAATTTCAATTGTACGATCACTAGTGACCATCTAATGGTGGCTCGTTATCGTGCAATGAAAAGAAAGGGCGGGCTATAAAGCCATGAACAAATGGCGAGCTTGCATGGTGTCCGCGGCTCGGCATCGCTGCAATACACTGCACATTTACTTCAAGTGCCTGTAATTGCCTAGAGTTCCGTGCTTTTACGTGCGACGTTCTAGGGTGTGGTCTAATTTGAGTTAATAGGCGATTTTTAACTACCGAGGCACCACTTCGAAATAGGCTATTTATTTAGACCAGCTAAGTTAACTTAATGATCGTTATGATTTTAGCTCTACGATCTATGGCCCAAAGATGCTCTTATATAATAAGAATACCTAACACATTCTGGGACACTCAGCCAGACACAAAGGAAATAACAATTGATGTACGTCTACAGCCGTAAGTATCCTGAAATGTCCAAAATAATATAAAAAGCCATTCGGACTAGTTAGGAAGAAGTTTCGATTTCAATCAACTCTATGTACGAGAGAATGCGGCATTTGATTAGATAATTAACCTCAGCTTTACTTATTTTTCGTAGTCTCGCTTGGTTGCATTAAAGCATATAAGGCACTCATCGATCTCTTATACGAACCGATTCTAGGAACCCAATCTGATATGACAGCATTAATAGATTCATGTCACATTTGCTCTATCTGATCATCTAATACGACTAACGGATACTAGTAATCTGCTTTGGTTACGATGATAGGGGTTAAGTCGTATTAGATTAGAATATCAGATATAGCAAATGTTCTATGAATTTATTAATGCTATCGTGCGTGTCAGATTGGGTTCCTAGAGTTTAAGTGCGTGATTCAAAAAAAGATTTTACTATCGCTCTTGTACCTGGTTACAATATGTGTAATAATACATTGAAATAAAGGTTTATTCGTGATCATGTCTAATTCCAATGTCCGCTGCCACCTGTCCTTGGACCACGCCCAATTTTGCATTCGCTTACGTAACCAAGGTCAGCTTGACACTCGTACCTTGCATGTGTACAGGTGGGAAATTAAAGCTATTCCGAGCTATTTCAGTAACAGCTTGCCGGTAAACCTTCTAGAAAGCAAATTAAAATTGCTTTTATTCTTATGTAAATTAATTTGAGAAAAAAAACAGGTTTTTTATCACGCAGTAGGTAGTCGAAATGGGGATTAAACAACTTGTAATGCTAAAAAACATAACCGTGCGTAAAAAAATTAAAGGATTTTATTGGGTGCCTAATTTCTACACTAAACACGTCTACAAAATGTTTCTAGAATATCTTAAAACGAAGCTCGTGGAAACCAGTACAGAATTATTCATATTCAGATCCAAATGGTAACGTTACTCTACTTCATTTTTACAAGCTTTTATTATTATGTTTGTTTGGGTCAAATCTTGCAACTCAATTTTAGACCAGTTATCCTCAACCGATTGAGCCGAAATTTTGCATACTTGTGAAAGTCGGATAACAATGCAATATTATTACAAGAAGCTAATCTGACGATGGAGTTGGACGGTGACCATAGGAAGTTAGGAACAAAGAAAACGAAGCAGCTCCATCGAGTTTGGGCTTATTGCATTTGTCTTAATAAGTTCTTAGGCTTCACAATAAAAGCCTCTTGTAATATAAAATAATAAAGTCACGATATCTTTAATCAAATAGTGTCTCAATTTTCTTTCCACGAGTCACGCTAAGGTAATTTCCATTTCGCCGAGTTTCCCATTATTCTCAGGTTACCTTTCAAGGAAGACGAGTCTCTCAATTCTAAATGGCTTATGATTGATACGCGCGTTATGATTTGATTGAACCATGACCTTTTCCTACGCCTTCTATCGATAAGCGTCAAGGCAAAAACGTAACAAGAAAAACTTTTTCCGATATAAAATTAAATCGTGTGATATTAATATAAGAAATATATTTTTGCATAGGATATATCGCGGCAGAGAGAAAAAACATAATATTTACAAGAATATAGTTAAAAAATTATATAGACGTAACATAAGTTTTTTTATTTCTAGGCTAACCAATCATTGAAACTCGTTGTCTACTTCGCAGACACGTGAAATGAGAATTTTCTATCTTCATGCCCTACCTTCTACCATAGTTTCACCTTAAAAAAATAAAACAACGGTTTTTAATAAAATGTGAAACTATATGGTATCGAACTGAATTTTCTTGAAAAACTACCTATGAATATTTAATTAAATTAGATAGTAGAATCTAATGTAGATTGAGTATCTTCATATCAAGGGGGAATAACTAATTTGGATAGCTATCCTTCACCAGGTGTAATTCTTTGGCTCAGGATTATTTCTTCCGTCACTCAAATGCCCTAGAGACTTGGCGAAACCTTGAGACGTGGTATTAGCCAGTATTACGGCAAAACGAAGCCCGGCAAGTGCAGACTGATCTAGCCCCCGCCGCGGCGAATGACGCAAAATCATGTAAAAGCGACCATTGTATCGAAAGCAAACTCCTTTCTCATGTACACATAGTAACTTGTAACTACTCATTTCTTTTATATAAGGTCTTCGGCAGACTATTTACCTTTATATTTTTATTCGGGCAAGGCACGGACCGAATGGTGACACAGAACGGGTGAGACAAGCGTCGTGCGTCTTATGCGATGACGACATAGTCAAAGGCGCAAGTCGCATCTGGATGAGAGCGGCACTGGACCGAGATGGGTGGCGTCGACGAAGAGAGGCCTAAGCTCAGCAGTGGGCGAAAGAAGGGCTGGGATGATGATGATACTATTTATACCCGACTACGGCGAAGCCAAAAGGAGGGTTAGGTGTTTCGCCGCTCTGTGTGTTCATCAGTTCTCGCGTATCTTCTATGATTTACATGGTAACGTATAAATGAGGTATCGTTGGAAGCGTATTGGCTGCGCGCTGGTTATAGGCTATGTGACGTTACAATAAATCCAATATGACGCCCTCTATAGGCCTAAAGAAAAATAACAAACAAATAAATTAAATTGAATCATACCATGTTTGGTATCAAACAAAAGGGCTTAATTAGCACATTTAAAAAATATAAACTTTACTAGCAGTTTCTCCCTGCCGTGCTTGCACTCATCACAATTTTACTGGATAAACGTACTTTTCAGCAAGAATCTTCGTGTAGTCGGGTTTTAGTTTTTATTAAAACTATATCTTGTTAAGTCAAAATATTATACGTTTTATCCTTAACGTATTTTTAAATGACACTTCATGAAAAGTAAAACAAATAGAGTTGTTCGTTACATGGGATTAAATTGACCTAAAAATAATAAAACCGAGCTTCAGCCTTTCTTCAAAACCAAAGCATACATGTTGAAAAAACATTTTGGCATCGATATGGTAACTATTCTTGTCCTTCATAAATATGTAAAGTGAAACCTCTATTCCCCTTGAGGGTTCAACGGGTGAACCATTTACCTATGTATGTAAGGCCAGCGACCTAGTTCACCCTATCCATGAAGTACATAGGGTGACCCTAAGCACGTCATGTATAGTATAAGGTATATCCCATTCGTCCCCAGTGGGGACGTCCCCACTGGGAACGAATGGGACAATTTTTAGTTTTGTGAATTTCGATGACCCCACCGCGTTGTCCCCACTGGGGACGAATGGGAATAACTATTTTTTCACAGTGCCATTCCATTAAAATTCCTATTTGTCCCCAGTGGTCCCCAATTCAGTTAAGTACCAGAATAACCAGAATAATAAAGTGTAAAAATTAAATTGTGAATAACTTACATAAATGAATGTATGTTACATTCCTAATTTTCAATACCTAGTCAAAATGTTATATTTTAACAATAGGAGCTACTGCTTAGTGATAATGTAATGGGTGTTTTACAAGCTTCCGAAAGTAGTTTCGCCCACCCATTGACGCGTATAGGTAGGTAATCCAAATGACCATTTTTGATATTCGGAATTATTTTAAATTATTGGCAGACATAAAATAACAGCATTCACTGTGAAGACTCGATTACGACATATAGCAGTAAAATCGCACGATGAAGCAAACAAAATACATATATCGTCTCTTACATACACACAGGGTGACATGATTGAAACCGACCTTTATATGAAAAGTTAAAAAAATCGATAAAAAATATTATCCTCCTCAAGAAATCCGTTTGGGCGAGAGATGATTTGTATGGGAAGCCATTTTTTTTTGTTTTTCATTGTTTTTATGGAAAGAAGTTCAGTACCATACACAGACCTTGCTTCAAATATTTGCCTGGTGGTTAAAAGCTCTGTATAGGTACTAACCACATTCATAGATCACTAAAACCTCTCTTTACTCACTAAAACGGGTGCTGCCGGGAGCGACTGGTCAGCTCGGCTTCGCTTTTTTTGACTACTTAATATTTTTATCGCAATTTATGTTTGTTAACTCGTTCGCAAGCATTACATGTTAAATGTGTCAACATTGTATTATATTATAAGTATTTAATAATTAAAAGACAATATTAATAAAGCCCTTCTGGCGAGTAGGCGACCAATACTGTGAAAATTAGTTTCTTTCGGCGTTTCTTCTCAGCAGTGGTCGTTACGAAGCGCGGGTATCGGTAGCTTTTCTTTAAAAATAAATTAAATTTTAATATACTTTACACGTAACATAAATTATACCTATTGACGTGTAAAAGTGCCTGTGAAGGTCTAATTACTAAATAAATATTTGAATCTTTGAATCTTTACAAGTCCTGAAGAACTCGTCCGGCGGGAGTGCGCCAACGAGAAGACACCATCTAATGAGTGGCGCAATATATATTCCAACTGATATTAAGTGGAATTGATATCTTATCTTGATATTGATATCTATTATTTGCCAGGTAAATCAAAAACCCCGACATTCAAGCGTTAACCCCAAATAACATTTGAATTGCTGAACTCATTTTCATCAAATATAGCCTAGAACCACCGCAAGCCAACTTGCTTTCACGTTAAAAAAATCGCATCGAAAACGGGCTATCCGTTCGAGAGCTACAATGCCAGACACACACAGACAGACATTAGCGTAAAACTTAATAAAATAAAATTCCTCTTTTTGTCGTGGAGTAAGAAAGAGCCTGCGACAACCTACTTTCGAAATAAACATTTTATTCTTATGTTTTATTGATAGCTTGAGCTAATTGGAAGTCCTGCAGGCGATTGTCAATTTCATCAGATCTATATAAACAGCCAAACGGATTCCATCAAGACATCACTGGTCGTTAATGATTTTACGAGTGCCGACTGCGCACCATACTGCATTTCCTAGAATTGGCTAAGAGATCAACCAGAGGTGTGAAGGCCGCAGACGTCACCACGTTCGCAATAAGTACTGACTGGCGATACTGTCATCGTGTGTCCATGGCATGTGTTGTGTATGCGACCTATTGGCGAAGGTACTTCGCACGCCCACTGGCTGTAGTTAGGAATGGTTAGTTTAAAATAAGACGCATTTTAGAAATGAGGAAGCAATGTAAATGAAATTTGAAGGTAGGTACGTATTTAGCACGAGTAAGCCCGGAAAAATATGGATGCAAGAAAGTAAGCATTTTATTGTAATGATACAACTGCTTTAGAGAAGAAATAAAAGCCGGCCAAGTTCGAGTCGGACTCGCGCACTAGGGGTGCCGTACCATTATCTATAAAAAGTCACGTTTGTTGTATGGGACTAAGCTAAATATTTGTTTTATTCTGTTTTAGTATTTGTAGCGGCAACAGAAATACATCATCTGTGAAAATTTCAACTGTCTAGCTATCATAATAGTAAGTTCATGAGATACAGCTGGTGACCGTCAAACAAACGGACGGACGAACAGCGGAGTCTTAGCAATAGGTCCTGTTTTTACCTTTTGGGTACAGAACCCTAAAAATGACCTAGAAATTATACATTACTTATGGATACTACTACAATTTCGCAATACTTTCTGATTGACGTGGTAACGCCAACCAGAAAGTATTGTAAAAAAGTTTTTATGTTTGCGAGACTGGCCAGTTACAATCTATTTTGAAAATATAATTATTTATAAGTAAAAATAGGTACGTTCTAATTTTTAAATTTCCCTCCTAATTTTTTTGCGGACTAATTCAAATTATCGTGTCTCATTAAAGAATTCAAGCGCGGTCGACTAACTTTGGGGGATGAGGAAAAAAGTGGTCGTCCTTTGACGGCTGTTACGGTAGAAAACGTGCTAGCAGTGAAAAATTTAATCCAGGCCAATAGGCGAGTTACGTATCAAGAGATTCAGCACATCCTGCAGATTGAATCAGAAAGCGTTCACGAGATTTTACACGTGCATCTTCACGTGAGGAGGATAGTTTCATAATGGGTGCCGCACAACCTTACAGATGCTCAGAAACAAGCCCGGGTGGAATGGTGCCGCGATATAATAAACAAATTTGAAGCAGGCTCGTCTCGGCGTGTTTACGACATCATTACAGGTGATGAGTCCTCGATTGATCAATACGATCCAGAAACGAAGCGCCAGTCGACAGTTTGGGTGTTTCAAAACGAATCAACGCCTACCAAAGTGAAGCGATCTAGAAGCGGGGAGAAGATTTTGATAACGAGCTTTTTCAGTTTGACTGGCTACTTGGTGTCAATTCCTTTACGGAATCAAAGAAGCATCAACGCCGAATGGTATACTACTAAATGCTTGCCAGAAGTTTTCTTTGTTGTGAGCAACAAGCGACCAAACACAGGGCTCCGCGGGCTACTGCTCCACCACGACAACGCGCCCGCCCACACCGTCTTTACAGCCCTGACCTAGAGCACCATGTGACTTCTTTTATTCCCGAAAATAAAAATATGCTCAAAGGGATACAATTTTCGTCGCCAGAAGATGTGCTATCAGCGTTTGAGCAGGCTATAAACGAGGTGCCTGCAGCGGACTGGAAAAAGTGTTTCGAAAATTGGTTCAGACGCATGAAACTTTGTACAGAAGCTGGTGGAGAGTACTTTGAAAAGATTTAATTAAAAATACTAGTGGGTACCGACCAGCGAACTCGTTCTCAGTTCTGATTTTATTTTCCAAACATAATTGTAATTGTAAAAACATAATAATGATTCAATTAAATTCATGAAACTCTACAATTCAGCCATATAACCCAAAAAATGGAAAAAACGAATAAGTCCGGAAATATCGAAAGTTAAAACTGTTATAAACAATCAACTCAGAAGTAAGGCCGCTTAGCTAGAGCACTAAAATATATCAATTTATTTATCTTGATCAGACTTGCCAAATAAAATCTTGATTCAAAAGGCTAGACAGCAAATATGGACCTAAAAAGGAATGAGTTCTCTTTTCCGTCCAACTGCAGTGACTCGTAGACGGTTGAACAACTTAAGGATGTTGCAGAAGTGTATGCAGCTCCAGCTTATGTATGATTCACTTTAAATCCGCTATGAATTCGAAATCGACAGATACAAGCAATATTTTTAGTCGAAAACACATGGATAGCGTAATGTAAAATTATAACTGGATTGAACACCCGCAATTGAAGTTTAGGTTGGTCAGATTGTAGTCCATGCACCTTCAGGCAATAATAGCTAAAAAGGGCGGCCCACTTGCAAAGACCTAGTATTCGGAAGATGTAAGTATCTATTGATAAAACAAATACCCAATACGCGTTTTCTTTTTTTATTTCTAATTCCAATGGCCCGGGGCGGCAGTGATGGCAGGTGGAGCAAGCCACTGACCCAATGGTCGTTCAGAACAGGTTAGACAAGCGTCGGGTGTCCGCCTATGCGATGGGTTGACGACATAATCAAAGTCGCAGGTCAAACCTGGATAGGAGCAGCACAGAACCGAGATGGGTAACCAAGAGAGGTCTATGATCAGCAGTTGGCAGAAGAAGGGCTGCAATAATGATGATAAAATCACTATTGATGCCTATTACTACTTTTTTACTATAAATCTTTGATGCCTATGCGTGCATTACCAAAGCGCTCATTGTACTAAGTGTCAATTCCGTACTCTATTTAATTTGTTTCAAAAGCGAAGGCGATAAAGAAAGTTCGGAATAGCTTTTTGTGCTTTTATTTCGTCTTCAACATCAGATAAATTAGATATTTAATGGGTATGGCTCGGTCATTGACTCGCCAATTTTGTGAAATTGAATATTAATACCAAGGTGAGTTGGTGTAGTTCAACTTCTAATAGGTTTCTGAAGTTGTCTGGGCTAGGGCAATTAAACATGCAGATTTAAATTCATCGATGCGACGTAAATGACGAAAATTGGTCTTACGGTGCAAGTTGTATTGATGGATTGAATGTACCTTGTACAACTAATAAGTTTTTTTCAATTACATTTTTTGTACAAACTTTTATTTTGAGTACAAAATACTTATTAAGACAAATGAGATAAGCCCAAACTCAATGGACTTGCGTCGTTTTAACACTGAGTTCCGTCAACCACCTCCCGTCTCCGTGATCAGACCCTAGGCATCGTCTACCATAATGAGGTTATTAATAAGAAAGGTTAAGGGAGAATATCTCCCGGCGCCATCATCAGAACACCCATACATCGACTCCATAATATTGTATTGTCATCCGACTTACACAAGTATGCAAAATTTCAGCTCAATCAGATTAGGACAAATAGTTGAAAATTGAGTTGCAAGACAGACAAACATTCATACATACATTTTTTTTTTAAAGACAAAGCTTTTAAAAATCTTATACTATAATTATTGTTACCGATTTTTACATGAAAAATCTCTATTTTCTCATTTCACTTGCTATAAAATAACTTTGACCGCTTGGCAACTCAATATTATTTACTATATGCGAAAAAAAACATTAGGGAAATGAATCTGGTATACATACTTTTTACCTACATAAATAAATAAATATATAAATATATAAGGACAAATTACACTGATTGAGCTAGCCCCAAAGTAAGTTCGAGACTTGTGTTATGGGATACTAACTCAACGATACTATATTTTATAACAAATACATACATAGATAAACACCCAAGACCCAGGAGAATTTGAAAAGGGCCATTTTCCAACCTGCCCTGACCGGGGATCGACCCCGGGACCTCTGGGTGGCGGACTAGCATGGTGACCACTACGCCACAGAAGTCGTTTATTTGCTAGCAAATTAAAAAAACCCTGAATATAATAACGCCATCTCGTGATGAATAGAGGAACTACCGAAGCCGTATCGGTAGTTCCCCTACTCTTTACTAGATGGAAATCCGTAGCGTTTACTATTATTTTGCTACAGAAAGGCAAGAATTTCAAGCGTGAAACTTTTTAACGGCTTAACCAATTTTAATCACACATAGCTAAGAACCACCGAAAGGGAACTTGCGTTCACGTAAAAAAACAGCATAGAGATCGGTCAGTATCCGTTCGAGCGCTGCGATGCTACAGACAGCGTCAAACTTATGGGTGTTATTTTGACGCTGATGTCTCGCTCTTTTTTTCCGGGGGTTAAAAAGAGATGAAATAGAAACCCTACTATCCTAAAATCCTACTATACTAAATCCTAATGGTAACTGCATTGGCATTGATCTCAATGAACTAGTTTTAACCGTAGCCGAGCCTAGGCGTGCTCTGGAGCATGACTAGGATTAGATTCGTTGCGAACCGCGGTATTAATCAGACTGAAACCATGTTTACATGTTTGATCATACACTTGTTTCATTTTTCACTTGCTTGATATGAAAACGAACTGAAACTCATGCATGTATGGTGCATTCGTTCAAATGGTTGTCTTACTGCCGGCGGCGATAAAAGCGGCACTGGATCTTTCAATGACGCGGCCTTTACGCACCATTTCAGCAAATGAACAATAAATATTTATACTTAATTGACAAGCTGACCAGCACATTTTCTTTTTCTTTTCCAGCTTAATAACCTACAATTGCTTGCTGACCGAGCGAGAGAAGTGTCTCAGTTTCGACATTGGCCAAAAATGCGCTTGTTCGGCTGTCTGTGACCGAACAAGCAAGTCTGTCGGGTTTTTCTCGCTTACAGGTCGCATTTCTCAACCGATTCTCGTGAAATTTTGTAAGAAGGTTCGAAATTATTGTCGATTTAGTTTTTCGAAATTTTTCAAAATGGAGTATATATGGAGGGTGACAGAGGCGGCGTAAGGCGTGGGCGGTGTGGGCCATCGCCCACGGCCTCGCGGTGCAAAGGGCCTCGCGCCTCACAGCCGAAAATAAATTTGAAAAAGTATGGAAAATCGAAAAGTACACGCACGCCACAAGGGTTTTCTTATTTCCACTCTTTGGCGCACGAAATGAATGAGAATGAAGCAGCTTTGGTAGTTTAATCTATTGAAGTAGATATAGCATATAAGTTACGAACCAAATCAGTAAAATCAAAAGTAGAAAATTTCTGTTTCTTTATTTTTATTTTTTTCATTTTTGTTTAATGTTCCAAAGAAGTATAGTAAAAATTTAAGTTTGTTTGAACTTTTTAAATTTTCTTTTATATTTTCTTCTTCTTGCACCATCAGAGGGCTACGCGAAATGTAACTTGCCCACATTAAGTTTAGGTCTTGCGCCGCCACTGGAGGGTGAAAGCTTTAAAAATATTATATTTCAGCCATTTCGAAAAATTTACAAAAATGTGATCAAACTTTTTGTTTAGACGCAACGCCCTTAAGACGCAACTTTTTGTCTGAAAACGTTTTTATCTGATAAACTTCAACGGGTCGGAGTGACTCGCAAGGTCTACTACAGCTTTCAGAGCCACTAGTTT
The DNA here is from genome assembly GCA_943193695.1 of Acrobasis suavella. Taxonomy (NCBI): domain Eukaryota; kingdom Metazoa; phylum Arthropoda; class Insecta; order Lepidoptera; family Pyralidae; genus Acrobasis; species Acrobasis suavella. The sequence goes on along the minus strand of OW971952.1, from coordinate 7,364,582 downwards.
ATAACCCTAATTCTGTGATGAAAGGAATTCATTAAATTTATCAGACATCATAAATAAATATGAGACAATCATTTAAAAAATAAAAACTTACCTTTTATGATTTCGGTGGATGATATTATGACATCACTCTCATCCATTCTTGTTTTGTAGCACAGGAGTGCTGCTGATTTCTTTATCTTGAATGATTTTGATGAATTGAGTTGATATTTGCAGAGGTTTACTTTGATTTCTTCAGTTTACTTCTTATTGGCTTCCATTTTGAGTGGGTATTGGGGCAAGGCGGAAAATATAGGGAGCAGACAAAACTGAAACAAGGATAAATGCGTGGTGGTGAATTGGTGATATATATACCAAAATCATATGTTGGTGGTCAATCACTTTGGAACAATATTATCACTAATATTTTTCCCAATGAGTAACACTGTCTAAGGTACTTTAAATTCAGTCTCTTTTGAAAATTAAAAAGTATGTGTTGTTTGTTAAATTAAGGTTTATAGAGTATCTCTCTGTGTAAAGGGTCCGAACATATCAGGACATGTCCAGCTAAAGCCAGACTGTAGAGACCCTTTACACAGAGAGATACTCTATAACCTGAATTAACAAACAAAACATACTTTTTAATTTTCAAAACAGACTGAATTTAAAGTGCCTAGTCTAAGTGGCTTTAGCCAGACATGTTGGGCTTTTTTTTAGCAAAAAATTAAAAATATTGAGAAAATAAAAAATTTTACAAGTGTATTTTAGAAATTCTTTAGGTGCTTTTATTTTTTTACTTTCAAATTATTATTGGATTTTTCAAAAATTTTTTAAGAAATTTAAAAAACGAAAAAAATACCCGTGTCGCGAGAATCACTCAATTATCAAGATAATTAAAAGCAAATTCATTTTTATTACTAAGAAATATTTGTAAGTCATTACAAAATTGTTTTTTATTATAAAAATATACATACATTCTTTTTTTCATTATCCACATGAAGATGGCAAGTCAAAGAACAACATCCAATTTTTTCAATCTTCAATACATAACTATATTTATCTCCTGGATAACCCTAGGAGATTTTTTTTTTGTCAGATGTCTGCCAACTTCAGTTTCATTTTGAATTCAACAGTTACAAGCCAATATAGGTATGTAGACAAAGCCTTACATCATTATGATGCTTTATTAAAATTTTGTGGCAAAATGCAAGATGTTTCTGATTTAGGATGTGTACTAGTTTTGCTACTAATTCTTAGTTTAATGACAATATTTTTACAGACCTTTTCAAATAGGATGCTAGTAAGTAGCATTCCAAATGATATCTGGTTAGAAAGTAGCTACCTTATTAGTCTAAGAGCAATACTCAGATTGAAACTGGCCTGAATGAAATTAATTGGTCTAATATGTAACTTAAAAACAGGCTTTTCCTAGCCTAAGTTTAAATAATATTAAAGAAAAATTAAGAAGAGGGTTAAAAAAGGATTTTACATCAATTTAACCTTGAAAATAATGTAAATAAACTTACTTGCCGTCTCGCTAGAATTCCTCCAAGTTCAAATTAGCTTCAACCTTGAATCAGAGGATATTTGAACAACAAATACCTATGACACAAACACTTCACTCGCGATATATGATCTAAACTTGGTTACAATCCACTTTTACTTGACGAAATACACGAAAAGGCAGTAAATATTGTGATGCCAGGATGATGATATCGTGTAGCTTCGTTCTCATCGTGTTTTGAGCCCAATCGGATAACGTAGTTACAGCCCGCGTAGGAGTGCCTTTAATGTTAGCGTGGGTCGATTCCTCACACAAACTTAAGGTCACCACGGCTCGTAACTAAACCAAAAAGCCTTCACTGCAATATCCGCTAGGTATTTACATCCTATTTTCACATTTCTTATAGCCATTTACGGTGAGGAGCGCGGAGGATCTGCGGCGGCGTAAATGACAATCAGATTGATAACATGTAAACAGAGGCACCGGGCGTAACAATAGATCGCAATCACAATACGATTGGCTGCAGAGGAGCAAGGACGCGGATTCACATTCAGCTTGTATACAACTTATTTGCTCTACTCTCCATTAACTGTGTGACGTTTCATATTATTTTATTCAACAGAGCCGTTGAGACTTGGGACGGAAGACAGAAAACTCGTTTTCTTTCAACTTTTCACAAATTAGCAACTGTCAAATTGACAGCTGATGAAGCGCCATCTACTTTACTGTGCTTTCATATCTTGCTTTTAGTATTATGGGAGACCCATTTTGTCTATGGAAGATTATGTTTTGTTTTATAGAAAATTCATAGATGGCGTTAATAAGTTCCCATATTCATAGATGTCACTACGTTGACGACCTCCGTGGGGCGTAGTGGTCACCATGCTAGTCCGTTACCCAGAGGTCCCGGGTTCGATCCCCGGTCAGGGCAAGTTGGAAAATGGCCTTTTTCAAATTGTCCTGGGTCTTGGATGTTTATCTATATATATTTGTTATAAAAATAGTATCGTTGAGTTAGTATCCCATAACACAAGTCTCGAACTTACTTTGGGGCTAGCTCAATCAGTGTGATTTGTCCGTATATATATATATTTATTTATTTACTACATGTTACATGAAAAAAGATGTAAGGTCTACGCATGGTAATTTATATTTCATTGACTTGAAATTGAAAAACTATGTTGGATTACCAGTCTAGCAAATGGTTTTTTTTTTATATTTTGACAATGGTAGTCTCAGGCTTCCGAATTATTTAAACTCTTAAAAATAAATTCATTAAAACTGAAAGCTGGTCAGAAAATGTAAAGTAAACAAGGAAATTTCTTCAAAATAGATTTATTTCATCTCTCACGTATAACCATTTACATCACAGCACATTTTATAACACATTACTTACTAGGTAGGTAAATAGAGTTTTAATTATTTAATTGTTGATTGACGACTTTGCATCTGTCTGAAGCGGCCATTACGGCACCAATCACAGCTGCTCTGAACCCTAAAAAGGAAAAGAAAAATAACTATAGCCCACCACAGACGTAGCTATAATATACAATGTGGAAGGGACATACCCGTAATAAATGGAACCACGGGCCATACTAAATCACTATAGTAAAATGAAATAAAAATAACAGCAAAACCACGAAAAAAAAAACGACAGTTTGCACTCCGGGAGTGCCGACAGAAGTGAAAACTTGAATATTAACGTTGTGCATTTCCACGGATGTGCTTGGCAAGCTGTAACATAAACACACGAAGCGCAAGCGCCCTGCGCCGCCTAAACGAAACAGCAGGCGCCTGCATACATTTTCGCCGCGCCGTAGAAAGAGAGAGGGATACTTCCTCTCCTCAGCCGCGCCGCGCGTCTTACGAATTTTCGATCAGGTCACGTGTCCTGACGCCATGACGCCCTGACGCGAGTTTAACAATTTTACCCATACCAAAAACAGTGTACAACGCCGCTAAAGAAATTTTCACTTCAAAATTTTCGGCATTTCCATACAAAAGTGGGCAGCCGCCCGGGCAATTCGTTTGGGACTGTCGAATTTTTTTTGGTTCTTCGGTTGTTATTTTAATTCCATTATACTATAGTGATCTAGTACAGCCCGTGGTTCCATTTATTATGTGTATGTCCCTTCCACGTTGTATATTAATATATTTTATAGCAAGATATATATATATATATATATATATATATATATATATATATATATATATATATATATATATATATATATATTACCGCATAACAAAATGTAGGCGAATATATATATTACAGCATAGCTCCCATTTGTGGTTAGCTCGATTTATTAATATATATTATAGCTACGTCTGTGACGGGCTTGTATGCTGTATGACACTTAGCTGATGCCAAAAAATATACAATATACTAGACATACACCTCTACAATATACATATTTTCATAAAAAAATCAACGACGATTTTCATACAACAGTGTTCGGGGAGCCCGGCAATTAGTATAAAAATGACGTTTTTTTCTTCGAGTTTCAAGCATTGGTCCCATAGGAAAAGTTGTTCATATTGACGGTCTGAGTTGCTCCTACAAGGATCGGACCGGGTTTTTGTTACATATTGTATATCCTTAAAGGGGCAGATAGATTTTTTGGATCTTGCAGTTTAAGCACACGGATAGCCCGGGTTTGCAAGACTCAAAGCCACTTTTACTGAGAAGGGCCCCTCCACATCGGCAATAGCAACTGTGATGGATTTGGCCCTTCAGATATACTTTACTAACTTACTCGTGAATGAGTTAGGTAGGATGTGTATAATATCTTAAGTTAGATATGTTATCATCATCATCTGCTCAGCGTCAGGGAGTTGACATACAGAGTCAGCTCTGTATGTCAACTCCCTCCACAATGTTAGATTATGACTTATTACAAGTTTATTTACATAAAAAAACAACCCAGACTTTCAAGTATTAACCCCCTCTAGTAACTTTTGAACGGCTAAACCGATTTTCATCAAACTACGTTTTTTCATCCGTTCGAGAGCTACGATGGCACAGACAGACACACATACAGACAGACAGACATTGGCGTCAAACTTACAACACCCTCTGTTTCGTTGGGGGTTAAAAATAAGGCAATACGAGTTATACGAGTACCAACCTTTGACAATAACGAAATCTTTCTTTCTTCAAGCTGTCTTAAGCCTGCATGGCATCTGCCATGATTTAACTTTGCTTTAATAATGTGCAAATTAATATGTACCATTTTTCTCCAAGTGATATGTTCCTTCCGCGGTGGAACCAGCGGGACTTGTGACGTTGTCCTTCAAGACGGCTGGGTGTCCCTCCTTGAGCATGGCGGCGGCTCCCAGCGTGGTCTGCGCGGCCAGGCGCAGCGCTAGGTCGCGAGGGAGCCCGCAGCGGACGCCGCCGTCAGCCAGAGATTCTATTAGCATGTAAATCTGGAAAATATATACATATTTATTTGACTAAGTTTTTGACAAGACATGGCCTTTATAAACAAGTAACTATCTATCTCATACAATCTATTGTTTATTTTCAATAATGAACCAAATTACGAAATTACCACAGACATATATCAAGTAGACGGATAGAGTTCAACGATTTGTATGAGAACCGAGCGTGTAACATATTCCGTAGGTACTTTGGCGTCCCGACTGTAATTTAGAGATGGAAACCATAAGCCGCGCGAAAACGATTCAAAAGCATCGATTAGAACGCGGCAAACCGATTCTAGGCACCGAAGTCATCGTAGCAACTAGCAACTGTGCTTGACAAGATGAAAACATCGGACGTTCGTTTTCGTTGTGAAGACAAGTAAGTACCTCCCTACATACCTTTAACTTTATTCGTGTGACCACAAACAAAGCACTAAGTGTAAATTGTTTGTTAATGAATAAATAAATAAAAAAAAATTGTTTATTGGGAAACTAGTTTACAATTTATATAAGTTGTTGGAGCCTCCTTTTAAGCAAAATTATGCTTGTGCCAGGAGACTCCGCTCTTTCTTATCTCTAAGTTTTATATAGGTACCTAATAAACAAAAACAAAATCTTAGAATTAGACTAATGAAATAAAATTACGCAAGTTATTGTGGGTGTATTTTTATCGATTCAAAATATCGAAATGAACCGACAAAGAAACTGATAATCAAAATCGACTTAGAAAATTATAATAAATTTTACAGAGAGAATCTCAAAATTTTAAATCGATAAAACATATAGGTATGTTACCTACCTACCTAACCAATAAATTGCGTTACATTTGTCAGAACCTATTTTGCAGTTTTTTTGACAGCCTCTGTGTCTATATGTGTCTGTCTGTGGCATCGTAGCTCCGAATAGATGGACCTATTTCGATATGGTTTTTATACGGAAAAACAAACCGGAAAGGAAGTTCCTTTGCGGTGGTTCTTAGCTATGTTTAATGAAAATCGGTTTAGCCGTTTAAAAGTTACTGGCGGTTAACTTTCGAAAGACGGGGTTTTAAATTTACCTGGCAAATAATAAATGGCGCTACGGATATTATTAAGGAAACCAAAAAGATGGCTCCAATTGTGAAGTGTTAGCTCTTAGCTCCTGTCCAGTCCAATATTTATACTAACGCCCAACCCAGTCCCCTTGGTAACAATAGATTCCTATATACGCTAATGATCTGGCTCACATCTCTCAAACAAAGTCTTTTGGTCAGCTGAGGCCAACCTATCAAGAGCCCTAGAAGACTTAGGTACACTATGCGGATAAAACTTTGATAAAAATATAAAAATCATTTGCTTTGAAAATCGTCGTTTCAAATCGAGTCGAGTCGAGTCAAGAAAATCGCAGCGTACAGCACTATTCTTACGTTTGCCATAAAAAATAGAATTTGGCCTTGAAAACGACTCGACACTTGGAATTGCTTATTATTACATTGCTGGATTTGAATGAAGTCTTGCTTGTCTAATTAAAGCCGCAATGGAAAACTAACGTTGGACACAAAATCGCCCGCTCGTGTTTTTATGAAAATAATACAGAGCTACAAAATAAATTGTTTTTTAATTAATGTCAGATATTTCAGGACGAAGAGTACTTACTTACTGATGAAAGAAAATACCTCGATTAACAGCTCCAACTTTATTGCTGGTGTTTGAACAGTTAGTTACCGAATAACGAGTAATTTTTCTTTCAAAACCTGACGTCGCACGCGTAAAGCGATGGAGAGCAGACTGAACTTTGCGGCGAGCACTGGCGCCTACATCATATCGTTTTAGCACGCGAGGTACATACACTTTTCCTTCTACTTGATATACTTAGTTCTGTGGAAATTACATATTGTTTGCGCTTTTTTTCATGCGTGCAAAATTAGTAAGGAAGGGAAAGTTTTTGTTTTTAATTAATACCTGAACTTTCCATATGCCAAACGTGTTTAATCCTCATATTCTTAAAAAATCGGTTTTCCTAAGTCGTACTTAGGTAAAGTGATATGCTACCAATTTGAAGAGTGCATACTTTTCATGCAAATGACAAAAAAAAAAGCTGCGCGCTGCAGCGCTTCTTAAATCAGTAACGTCATAACATAACATATACCTACGTAATTTAAGCAGTTTTTTATAAATTAGAGAGAAGACCGTTAGACGCGTTAGACCTAAAGGAGAACTAAACACTACTCTGTTAACTTATTACTTACATAAGCCGGTCCACTGCCGCTTAGAGCTGTGATAGCATCCATCTGATACTCGGGCACCTCGTCGCAAGTGCCTACAGCTCTGAACAGTTCGGCAGCGAGCTTTGCGTCGTCCGCCGTAGCCCTGGACCCCCGGCTGAGAGCCGCAGCTCCTTGCTTGACCAGCGCTGGGGTGTTGGGCATCACTCTGATGACGCGTGCTTCTGCTGGCAGAGCCTGAACAAAGTTTAAAATTTATTTATCAGCTGTTTTTAAAACGTAGCAGAAATTCGTAAAGTTTGCCTCTTTCTTTCACTTTATTTGATTTACTATAAATTTATGGTTTATTTTTCTAAAAAGTATTTTTGCAATAGAAATAATTTTTGTCTATATTTACTCTAGGTTGGTTGAACGAAATTGCTTTAGAAATTTTGTCATAAAAGCCCGCCTTTATATACCTATTTTATTTTAAATTTAAGTACTTTTAATTATTGGTATAATCAAAATAAAAAAAATGTTTTATCTTATCTCACAGTAGAAAATTTAAAAATAAGAGAAGCCATGACTCCAAATCCCGTAACAGAAACAAACAATAAGCAAAAGGGGTCAAATCAGAGCCACTCAGAGCCTACATTTTCAGCCGTTAGTATTCCGAAAAGATATAAAATTACTAGCCTTTTCAACAGTAGCCGTAGTCACTCCCATGGCGACTGATATGAAGAGTTTGCCCTTGGAAGCCGGAAGATCTTTGACATCTTGCAGAGCAGGTCCGACCACGTCAGGCTTGACAGACACGATCACCACCTCAGATCGCTCCACTACGGGCTTGTTCTCGAACAGAGCTGTGGCTCCAAGACGCTGGAAAGATAAATTCGAGGTATTATTATAACACGTGCGTTGGTAGACCAGTTACTAGGTGGACCAACGATCTGGTCAAAGTTGCCGGAAAGACGTGGATCAGGAAAGCTCAAGATCGAACAGAATGTTATATTAGATTGATTAGTTATGCGTGCATTGTTAGAGGCCTACACTCGGCATTGGGTGATAATGGGCTGAAGAAAAGAAGAAGGAGATATAAGAGGTGCCATATTGCGGAAAAAATCAGAACTAAATTTAACATGGCACAGCCCATAACACAGATTTAAAACGTTCGGTAGCGACGTGGCACCATCATTTCAGGTCCACTGACGTAGTTGTTGACCCATACATACTTATCATAAGGTTTTCGATAACACTTTAATTGAAATGATAGAAGAGAAGACACAATAGCAAAACAATTAGAGTGGGCATCGCATGTAGTGGGTCATGTCGTTCTTGATTCGTGTGTTGGATATTAATTAATTTATCTTGAAAGGAAATCTGAAAAATAATGGTTATAATTGATATAAAAAACACTGATAAAATATCTAAAATTTTAACTTTAAAACTTTGGTGTACAAGTCCACAAAAGTGTTACTTTACTTCTCAAATCACTCTGATCAAAATTGTATAAATTACATGAGATTTATTTAGTTTTTAAGAAGGAGACGATAAAAACGTAGGAAAATTAACAAACATTGTTGACAAACAACTAGCTTATAAGAGAAAGTGAGATTTTATAAGATTGCAGAGTGTTATGTTTAAAAAACATGTGAATTGGTGACTAGAAAAAAACAATTTGAGCTTGGAACTCATTTTGTTTCCTATGTTTTACTGCCATTATCTCGGTGATAATGAAGACGAGGCACAAAGTCAAGGGTGTGACGCAAATAGATCTTGTTATCATGAGAACTATTAATTTAAGTCAGAGTTTGCTCTGAGATCTCTATCTATAACTTTCTTTAAACAACATGAACTGAAGGACATTGGGACGAAATTCTAGTCAGGTAATGAGGCACAACACCTTACAAAACTAAAAACAAATATCTCTTTATTTCAGTATGATCTTGTATTTCATATTTTTCTTTGGATTAAGATAACTTTGGACTTTGGGCTATATTTTAGCTAGGAGATTGTCATCATGAAAGTAAACTGGCCATCATTTACGAACTGGAAAATAATTTCATGTAAGAGCTAGTAATGAATTGCGGCGACTATTCTAAATGTGCATAATTTCAGTGCATATTAATTCAATGAAATATTAAGTCTGGAAATGCAGGTGATGATTTATTATTGATGGTTTACCTTAAATGCCTCAGCACTAATGGTATCTGCTGGGTGACAACTCGCTGTGATCTCATCGGGTTTGGCCAGACCTGGAATGATCAACAATAATTTAAGTAAATACATTAATCATCAACTTTTGTTAGCAAGTTTATGTATTTGCATACTAAATCGTCCGCGATACGGAAAATTCCTGTTTTTCCTATTTTTTACGGTGCATCCATCGTGTACATGACAAATCAGAAATTATGGTAGCTATAACAATTGAACCTCAAGAAATGCATACAGGTACGCTGGATGGCGCGGATGCAGGCCGCTTTAGATCGGTTATTTTGGAAATCCTTAGGAGAGGCCTATGTCCAGCCGTGGACGTTATGCGGCTGAAATGATGATGATGATGATGAAACATAGGTAGGTACGTAATAAAAAAATATTTATGGACAAAAAGAGAGTACTTGATATTACACAATATTTTACGGATGTAAGTACGGTGTTTCTCTTGCTTGGATAATAAAGTTTTATTTATACTTTATGTCATCATGTAAAGTAACTGAGATAATGTAATAGGTATCTATTTGATATACTAACAGCATAAGAGCCTACTTATGTATACAGTTTACAATATTTCTTTGTATGTATTTGTTTAAAAATACCCATTTCATGAATTTTAAACAATTTAAATTCTTCAAGATGTTGCACAATCGTCGACGTGTACTGGAATTCGGTCACCATCGAACGAGACATGTATAATGGTGACCGTATCGCATGTATATTACTTATATCATATTGTTAATAGGTAATTAATAAATCGACCACAATTTTTAACCTTTAGCACCATAACTTAAAGACTCATACAAATAACTACAGTATGAATAGACTGTATCTTACCGGCAGAAATGAAGCCATTTGCCAGAGCAAACGCCAACCTGCCGCCTCCAATGAATCCTATTTTCATGGCTTCGTTTAATGATACTGAAAAAAGTAAATAAAAAATTAAAATAACTGTTGATTATTGCTGCAGGAATTCTAAAAACCTAACTACAGCCACCTACAGCTGTTAAAGAAAGCTGGTAATTTTTCTGATAATGCAGACACATAATCCAGCAAAATCAAGCTATTTAAAAGGTAACATACTTATAAGTATATTATTAATGTGATTGTAAAGAATCAAGAGCGTAAAGATTTTTGTTTGAATCATTACTCATACTACCTACCTAATAATCGTCATTCATTCCTAAATGATCCACATAAAATAGTGAACATTATAGTAAAATGACTGACAATGTTTTGACATTACAAACTACGAGTATGTATATTTGTGCGCCTTTACACTACTAGAATCTATGTAAGAGTCTATGTCATCTTACCTTCATAATACAAGTGTATTTGCTAGGCAAATTAAAATACCTTCTTGTCAAGAACACCCTCTAGTGATGATTAACGTGTAGGAACTCCTAGTAGGTAGGTAGCCACGGACTAGCTGGGGCAGTTGGAGCTCCTACATGAAGAGGTAGTACGTAGTAAGAGGTAGTAGTCAAGCTCTACGTACCTTACACGTAGAGCTTGAGAGAAACAGCACAAAGTTATTTTTGTAACTTTACAATACTGATATATATGAATTAATAATACAGTTATAGATGTAATCAGCTCGAGAGATGGTGGTGGAATGATGAGTAAGGAATATAAAATTTAAAAATTGAATTTGAAAATGAAATTATTTTTTAGAAAACGGAAAAGGAGGTAAACAGGAAGATGAAGGATGAGGTTTATTGTAACATCGTTACAAACGGAACTACCGAAGTCGTGTCGAACTCATTACCTACTAGATAGATATCCGTAGCGTCATCTATTTATTATTTGCTAGAGCTATAGCTTTTAAACAGCTCAACCGATTTTCATGAAACATATAAGAACCACCGCAAGGGAACTTCGAAATCGGTCTATCCGTTCCAGCACTACGATGCCACAGGCAAACACACAGACAGACAGACCAAAAGACTTTAGCGTCAAACTTATAATAACACCCCCTCTTCTTTGTTGGGGGTTAAAAACATAGTTTGAAGTGCGTACATACCTACCACACATGATACACAAGAGTGTGAAGCCTTACAAGTGGTGAATATGATAAGATGTTTTTTAAAGACTGGATCAATGATGGCATCGTTTTCTAAATGCTTCCAAAATAAAATCAATTCGAGAGCTATTCGATTACCTACAGATTATAAAAACACATCTCACGAAATAAAAAAAAAATCAAGACTGATTCAACATTTAAAGAGCGCAAATTCTGGCTAAATTGTTCAGATTAAATTCAATGTGTAGTTTGTTCTATGTAGAAGTACACAGTAGTTCAGATGTACTCGATTTATGAAGTATGGCAATTTAAAATTGTTTAGCACTATTCTGTACGTAACAATGTTCAAAACGTTTTATTATGATTATGAGCAAATATTTAACAATTGCTAATTTCTGTCAACTTTCGTTTGTTACTAAAATTGCTCACAAATTACACTGTAAAATATTGTTCCTTCACGTTTGAATATCTAAAAATATTTAGTACGAAACTTACTCTGCGGAAGACGACAGTCGTGCTGTGGCGGCTGGGTTTAAACAGATACTGAACTGAAGCAAACTGAAGTATTCACTATCAACCCAACTTAAGATGATTTGGAGCAGTATTGTTATCACTTATCATGTTATCAGGGTATAATGAACATGTATTGTACACAGATGCGGATCGATATGTCGATATTGACAGTGATTATGACATAAAGTGGGAATAGAATTGATAATATAATAATGTTTTTGTTTCAAAAACGAGCTGCGCGTTTTAGCTAAAAGGTAGAAAAAATCTTTATTGTCAATTAACATTGATACAACTAACCATAACCGTATGCTCTAGAAGCATCTCCTTTGGGATCGATGCCAGTGCCAAAAGTCCATTTTTTTTTCATATAACCCTTTCCTGGACAATTACATATGAGTCTGGCAAGTAGAGGATGCACTATGTTCCTGGACCCTGGATCTTCACTCCAGAAAATAAAACGACGTCCGATAGTGTCGTCCTGTTTCAACGTGAAACCAAATTAGACTTAACAACGCGAACACGTAAATACGTACCTACTTTTTGCTGCTTTTGGAGTAAGACCCTATTAGAAAGGCCTTCCGTTGCGTCACAGATGCATCAATTGTCTTGGGTGTTTCCAACTAACTGAGTACGTAACTATTTTAAGTAAGTTAGTACTTCGATTTTTAATCTAAGCACTTTGGGAATGTAAACAGCAATTTTCTATATTTTTTTTTGTTTGCAAAAAAACGATCATTAATGAATGATACATAGTTACAGAATGTAAAAAAGAGAACTAAGGTCTCTTTTACACGCGCATTCTAAGAAAATCCGTCCATGGGGTGGAGATACCCCCTTCCCTATATGCTGTTGTGAATGTTCTTACATAAAGATGTCCTCAACTCCTCTGCGGTGCCTAGATAGTGACAATTGAAATTGAAACAGGTTTTGTTTACCTGTGTTTTTGGTAAGCATACTTCTGACAAGAGCAAAAATTTATATCAAGATGAAACTGGCATGGAATAAGGCTCATCTTGCTGACATGTGAAAGTATTTCTTTGTAAACTTCAAAATTATTGTATTATAGGTATACCTCGAAATGAGAATTTGTCAAGTGCCGAATTCGATTCGAAAAATCGAATGATGCCACACACAATTTGCTTTACTTCACTCTGTCTATTAATGCCCTAAGAATCCAATACAAAGCCGTTTTTTTAATGCAAAAGTTCTTTTTTAATAAATAAATAGGGACAAATAACACTGATTGACCCAGCCCCAAAGTAAGTTCAAGAGTTGTGTAATGGGATACTAACTCAACAATACCATATTTTAAAACTAATACATAAATAGATAAACACCCAAGATCCAGGACAATTTGAAAAAGGCCATTTTCCGACTTGCCCTGACCGGGGATCGAAACCGGATCCTCTGGGTGGCGGACTAGCATAGTGACCAATAGCCATGAAGATCGTCGATTGGTTTTGAATCGAGATTAGTGTTTCTTCTTTTCAGAAACGAGCCTCACCTCATTCCTAAATGTCAGTTTAGCAGTATTTTTGATTGCGCACTGTCTTTTATTTATTCTGGGTGGTCGATATCTTTAGTCACAAAGTTCCTGTGATGCCCATGTATTTATGGGAATTTGACTTGAAATTTTTCACAGCTTGTTTTGTCAACTCTCCTGCAAAGTTTGCCATACCACTAACTCTAAATATAGGACTAATGACCACAACAAATAGTCCTTGATCTCACTTGACGTTATTTGCACCGTGTTTATGCAATTGAATGCATTTGCAATATACATAGGTACCTATAGGAACCGGTATCACATTGCGTTTTAATAATGTTGTAGATAGAATAAATTGTGCACGTGTATGTATTTTTAGTAAATAAATATAAATATTGCTTGGTGCACTCGTCCACATACCGCATGATATAATAGGTATGGGTGTCAGATTGCACCATAAAGCAGTAAGTAGAGGATATTTATTTTAAAAACTCTTTATTGAAGTAAGAAATCTTAGGTAAAAGTAAAAACTTACACTTACTTAATAGTTAGTCAAAGTTTTTAAAGAAAAGTAATTTCTTATATTTGACGTACCTATTGTATGAAGAAGTAAAGTATGTAATTTCCACCATGAGCGACGCTTTTGTAGAAAATTTGTATTTATCTTTCTTTGTTAACTATCTGATAATAAAACAAATATGTGCAGTATATATTTATTTAATTATCAAGGTATATATGTATAGACATATTTAGATGTAGTTCGCTACTTGTGCTTTGATAACTGTAACTTTTTAAAATTGTGATCCGTATCTGGAACTGACTAAAGTAATAGAGAGAGACTGCTCTTTACATTAAATGTAGTCTGTACCTATCTAAGAATATATTCATTGTTATAACACCGGTTTCTACTCTAGACATGTCTAAAGAGAGTCTGCCAGTAAATTTTCATTAGTGTTTAGGTTCTTTCAATATTCTACTACGTACCTTGAAATATCTTAAAAAGTTAAAGTTAGAGCTCTCCTAATTTTTTAAGGAGTAGATTCATTAAAAAAAAAATCATATGTGTACTCGTATTAAAGAAAAGTTATATCAGTTACATTACTCACTGAAAATAAATAAGTACCCTGTATTTTTATAAACTGAAAGTATTAAAACACATGGGTATATGCAAATGTTAATTATTTCCTCAATTAATATTCCCTACTGTGGTACATTCGTAATAGTGTCAAACAGTCAATGACACTGGCTACAGATAAAAATATTTTAACAACTCCTAATCCATTAGATAGGACTATCCAAACAAAAATAATTTATTGCTAATAGGATTTTATCTATAAATTACAACATTATGTTTATGATCAACAGTTAATGGAAACTATTGTAGTGTCCATAACTATTCTCAAGACTTTATAAAAAACTAGTAACGTTAGGTACGTTACTTACCTCAATTAAACTCTAACTTAATTGTTTGTACTTCTTAAACTTACTCAAAGTATGTTTTACTTTTACCATTCAAAGTAAATTGTTCTCTTTAATAAACTTTAAAGCATAAGTACTGTTATTTCAGTGAATGCGCACTGTTATTGCCAATAGAATACCATTTTAAAAGTAAGAATCCATAAAACAGATTTGACGAAAGGTTTTAAAATCTTCATTTATCTATCTGATACTGTTTAGAAGTTGTTTCTAATAAACGACATAAAATATGAAGTAGGTCCCTACATTACTTACATTTGATCATTTTTTAAAAGAGCTTTTTTGAGGCACACTGCACAACCCAAAACTTGCAAACTTCACAAAACTTCAAATTTTATTGACACGGTTTTACACTTCATGGGTAGGTACTACTATATATTTGTTCACTGGTTAAGTATACTTAATGTTCTTGATACTTATTTGTTTATAATAAATGTAATGAACGTGCTTATCAACCGGACTATGGATACATTACTGAACATAGGACATAGGTCCTATCCTACGTACTACGGTACCGACAGGAAAAAAAGTCCACCTAACGGTATGTACAGATAATTTAGTTACGTCATAAAAGCACTGAAAATAATTAGAGGAAAATAATTTTAAATGCTTAGTTCATAAATGCACCTTTAATACAAAACTTATTATGTATGTACATAGACACGTTACATTCTGTTGCAATCTATAATATGTGACTCAGAAGCGTGATAGGCCTATAGTTCTTCAATAGGGTGTTATCACCCTTTTTGAAGGACAGGACCACCACGCCTCTGTTTCACGCTTCTGGCGTTACGCCCTAGAGCAGAAGGGAAGGACTTTCAGTACCGGCGTTCCGCCCGCTTTCAGAAGCTCTGCTGTAATTCCATCCTCACCCGCCGCCTTGTTGTTTTTAAGCTGTTTGAGGGCCATCCTAATCTCGTACAGGCTGATGTTCGTGATATCTTCGGTATAGTGTCAGGTCAGCTTGGCTCTTGGGTCTTTAGCCATTTGTTCGCTGGGTTGTGAAAAAGGTATATACCTTTTTCACAACCCAGCTTTTTAACAAAGCTGTCCATAAAACCTCTCGTCTCAGCTAGAACCCCTTCCTTTGTCGACACCACGCCACCGTCCTCCGTCTTCAGCTTCATCAATCGGCTTTACCCAACCGACGTAGCTCTTGCGAACACTTTGGAGCCTTTGTTCTCCTCGATCGTCTCCTTAATACATTTTGTATTAGAGGAGCGGATGTCGTGTCACGAGGACTTTTTTATACTCTATTGAGCTGCCGATATGATGCAGCATCTTCGGAGGTCTGCAGCGGCCTTGATCGTCGCTCTACCATTAAGTCTAGGGTCTGAGCAGCGATTTTCTAAGGTTTTCGTTTGAGGCGGGACCTAAACACCTTCGATCCCTCCGCTTGGACAACTTCTACAAACCCTTGGGTTATAGAGAAGACGAGGGAGTAGATATAACCGGCCGTTATGCTTGGGGTTCGTAGACTATGAAAAAAGCCTTCGATTCGTATTTCCAGCGATGCCGTATTTACTATCGGTATATCGAAGTGATTTTACAGCAACGCACCAATGTCACTCCGAGTACAGGAGCAGTGCACGAGGGCTATTCCACTGCAAAGAGGTGTAAGACAGGGAGACGTTATATCTCCGAAACTGTTCACCGTTGCACTGGAAGATGCCTTCAAACTTCTGGAATGGGAAGGATTTGGCATCAGCATCAATGGCGAGTATATCACTCACCTTCGATTTGCCGACGATATCGTTGTCATGGCAGAATCGATGGAAGACTTAAGTACTATGCTCGGAGACCTAAATCGAGTTTCCCAGGTGGGCCTTCAAATGAACATGGACAAAACGAAAGTAATGTCGAATGTCCATGTCGCGCCCCCACCTGTTTGTGTTGGGAGCTCCACCCTCGAAGTTGTAGACCAGTATATCTATCTACCTGGGTCATTTGATCCAGGCAGGAAGTTCCAGCTTCGAGGAAGAGGTCTTTCAACGAATCCGACTCGGCCGCGTTCGGGAAGCTACGGAGTGTCTTCTCGTCCAAAAATACCTCAGTGCCTCAAGACGAAAGTGTTTAATCAATGTGTATTACCGGTGACTTATGGCTCTGAGACGTGGTCCCTTACTATGGGTCTCATAAGAAGGCTCAAGGTCACTCAACGCGCTATGGAGAGGGCTAATGCTCGGTGTTTCCCTACGTGATCGAATCAGAAATTCGTAGGAGAACAAAAGCCACTGACATAACCCAGCGGATTGGTTCGTCGAAGTGGCAGTGGGCGGGACACATAGCGTGACGAACCGATGGCCGATGGAGCAAAAATGATCTCGAATGGCGACCACGTACTGGCAAGCGAAGCGTAGGACACCCACCCACAAGGTGGTCTGACGACCTGAATAAGGTCGCTGGAAAGCACTGGATGCAGGCCGCTCTAGATCGGTCATTTTGGAAATCCTTGGGAGAGGCCTATGTCCTGCAGTGGACGTTATGCGGCTTAAATGATGATGATAATATGTAAAATATGCATTTTTGTTATGAAAAAAGGCTTTAAGTACCTTTGTGTATAATAACCCAAAAATATATAGGTCGGTTTCCAATGGCCGCGGTATATTAATCTGAGAATTGTAACAATTATAAAAAAGCAGACGTGTGTACATGACTTGCCATAAATCTGTAAGATCTTGCTTACAAAAAAAGGAATCTATCTAGACGGGAAGAAATCTGTCAAAAGATATTAAAATTACTGAAATTTTATTCGGCTCCTTTACTTGTAATTCAGAAGAAAATTATTCAAAATCATACATACCTACTATACGACGCAGCTGTTTGCTTTCCCACAGGAATTAACAGAGATTTGGACCACCGCATATCCACTCCAAAAAAAAGTTAAAATATCGACTTACTAAGCGGTTTAACCTGATTGTTTGTACTTTCATTTATTTAGTAACATAAATGGTGTGGAGTGAAATAATTTTTCTTCTACCAGTACAATATCAGTATGGCTATGATAAAGTGCGTTATCGGACTCGTGGTCCGTCTGTCGACTGTTGGTTTAGTTTGTGATCATTAGGCAGTTATGTCATTACCCAAACCTACAACTGACTAATTAACATATTTATCTTGACCAGACTTGAACCAGACAAAATCCGAGTAAGGTACGGGCGAATAAAGAATTTATTTATTTTATTTAATATTATTAAATATTCAGGATAATTTCAGAATTATACATAAATTTACAGTCACAGTACAGCAGATCCAAATTTACCCATATCTGCAAAAATAAATCCTAAAAAGCCTTACCTACTCTGCCATTTATGAATAGTTGGTAAAAACATTCCAGGTTGATGGTACTTTATAAGCATTTTACATTTTGTTAAAAAAAACCAACGATCTTTAGTCGTTTATTTCAAAAGCATTTGTAAAAGCAAAGACAGAAGTTTCAGACCAAAATAAAGATCTGTGGCAGACAGAAGTCGTGTCGTAAAGGGAAGTACTTCAAATATTTAGACGAAATACAAGACAAAACCTTTTTCTTAAATTAAATGAGTATAAAAAGTATTTGTGCGACATATTAAATTACATTATAGGTACTCATTTTACCTAATATACATAACACGAACCGCTATCAGGCTTTGTTAGCAAATAAAATTCCAACTCAAACAATAGGTAGCAAGGCTATTGATAAGGTTTGAATAGAATCTTTATGTGCTTGTAGTGTAATTTCTTTTTTAATTATTTTTGCCTCTTCAAAAGATACTAAACTGAAGAAAATAAACTGCGGAAGCAGTACTAAATAAAAGAACAGTTAGAAGTCAAGTCATATGGTATAATATTACGTGTACGTGGTACGTGGTTTTTGGATACCATAAAAATATACTTTATGTTATTTGGTGAAAATAAATAAATAAATAAAAAATGACTATACTTTACATTACAGACATTAAAGATGGCAGAGAGAAAAGAGGAATTAAGGCATGTCCACTTAACACTGTCGGTGGAGTTCAGTGGATATGCGTCAATTCCTCTTAACACTTTAGACAAGAAGAAGAAGCAGTGATATTATTGTAACTTACCACCAAAACTACCCCGTTTATAGAATTCTCATACCTACTACAAGACATGCATTATTATTTATGTAAAAACACAAAATAACTATTAAAGAATCCTTGACACGGGGAAATTTGGTAAGAATAGTTCTTACATATTTAGATCAAAATAAAAAATCCAGTAAATACCTACTACCTACCGAATGATACTTAAATCAGAAAATCTCGTTTTGATCATCATCCAATAAAACTTAAGGACTCAGTTGAACAGTGGTTGACAGAAGCAGGTGTCGACTTAGAAGTACACTAAGCAACTAATCGGAATCACACGAATCGAAATTTTGAAAATTTTTTCATCAGTATGATCTAGGGGGTTAATCCAAAAGTGGTACAATGCGACACAAATAAGTTGAACAAAAATGGCGAACCTAAAAGCATTTTTGTACAAATTCCCGGCACGTAGACTGAACCAAAATGGCAGTTATCGGCGCAGGTACAGAATAATGCGCTGGCGACTGTCATTTTGGTTCAATTTACGTGTCAGTTTCAAGCAACATTGTACTAAAGTATGATGATAAAGTCTAGTTTGGTATTAACTTAACGTATTATTTTATGGAGTAACCCCCGTTTTAGAAAAATGATTTTCGCTCTGTATTTAGCTTTCCAGTGGGCACGACTCTCTGGGCATCTGTCTGTTCTGCTCAATAACTAATATGCTACTGACAGTATTTTAAAAATTGGTATTGTCGCACGATATAAATTCAAGAAGGTCAATATAAACTATTTATAGGCACAGATAAAATAATGTAACTTATAAAATGACTGAAATATAATGCTACAATATATTTTTAGAATAGACTTAGTAAGCCCTTACATTAGATACCACACACGATAGGTTTCAATAAAAAAAACCCAAACAAAAAAAGATGACGTCATAACTCCTCCTTTATGTTTTTTTACCGTGCAAACTGGACAAATTGATTCATATGACCACAGAGTACTATATAATGTCCTTTTTAATTAAGTACAAATATTTTAAGAGGTGATTCAGTCCATCATTTTGAACAACTTTTCTCAATAAATATATATCGAAATACGGAAATTTTTTTTGCATTTTTCATAGTAACGATATCACGTGACTACTTCGATTTGTATGAGACCTTAAATATTTTTTTTTCGTATTTCGATATACATTTATTGGGCAAAGTTGTTCAAAATGATGAACTGAATAACCCCTTAAAATATTTGTACTTAATTAAAAAGGACATTGTATATACTAGCGTAACTAAGGATCAATCGTTCCTATTTCCATGCTCTAATACCATTTACAGCTTTTTACTGAATTTCGGGGTATACCGCTATAGCTATCGCTTTGAGTTGGCGGTAAAGCCGCTGGCATCTCAACCGGCTCTGGGTCCATTTGTTTTTAACCGACTTCAAAAAGGAGGAGGTTTTTCAATTCGACGGTAATTTATCTTCTTATATATAATAACTTTGTCGTTTTAAAACCGATTTTGATGATTTTTTCTTGGAAAGGAGATATGCCAAGGGTGGTCCAATAGAAATTTTATCAAATTCGGCTGTGTAGTTTGAGGGTGAAGTCGGTTTTTAGTTTTGAAAAAATTACACGTGAGTGATTAAACCTTAAAATTATCGATAAATATCCTACTACAAACAAAGGACAGCACTATCAAACAAAAAAAAAAAACAAAGTTTGGTTTGTTACGAAGAATTCGATTGATTAAAACTTGACAATTTAATAGACAAAGTAGAATTAAATTTCAAAGTTATTTTACTTACTTATTCTATGTACTTTTAAACAATAATTTTGACATTCTTGTTACATCTTCGGTAGTATAGTGGTCAGTATCCCCGCCTGTCACGCGGGAGACCGGGGTTCGATTCCCCGCCGGAGAGTTCTTTTTATTTGGTTACAATATTTTTGATTTCATCGACCTGGAATTTTTAGGTTTGATTCAGTCAACTTTATCAATCTTTTTTGTTCCATAAAACGAAAATCGTTTGAATAATTTATTATCCTTATGATGTAAAGAGTTATCATTCAATAATTATTTATAGCGACATCTATTGGATAATCATAACAGTAATAAATTAGGTTCAAGCGCCATCCCTTAATGGTATTTGATATGTTTTACATCAGACATTAGGTCTTCCATAAAACCAGTATGTAGTTTTTAAAGTTTTTTTAAACTATAACATAGTTCTTAAATAATTTGATGATGATGATGATGAAACTATAAAATATATAAATAAAAAAATGGATTTGTTGGGCGTAGAAAATGTCTCCCAGTAGTAAAATTTTAAATTTATAAATTTAGGAGAATATAGATTTTTTTCTACCCTTATCTTATGCCGTTGTCTATGATATTAAAGTTGGCGCGTATTTTAATTAAATTACAGTGATGCCAAACAAATGAGAACCACAATCACAATAAATAGTGATTTAACAATTTGATTCTTCTATTGGCAGAGGATTCTTCAGATTACTAAGCATGGATACTATTTTTAAGTATTATTATATCTCACATAGTACAGTTTACCTCAAGATACATACAAATCTTCTAAACTTAACTATTTTTTGGGTAAATATGCATATGTTTAGTATTTTAAAACCCAGATGAAATAAAGTATTAAATTAATAAACTATTGGCTTTTTAGTAAATTTTGGCAAACAGTAAGTGAATTCCCTTTGTTCACTCGCTCTTTCTCTCCTGTGGCCCGTGGGGACCGGGAAGTTTCATTTTTCTTTTCATTCGCGCTCAAGGCGTCGGCCGCTGCGACGCGTTACGAGGTTTTTTGACGTTCCGCTGTTGTCTATGGGAGTGCTTGATCGTATCGAATTTGTGAGAAAATATTGCATGTCCAGTGATCCAAAGGATTATTTATAACACTTATCGCATGAAAGTGAATAAAACAATCGTTTGAAATGGCGTTGGAGGGTGTGAAAAGTGAAAAAAGTGAGGAAAACAACGGTAATGTGCCAGACGGCAAGGCGAATGGTATTGACAACAAAAGTAAACAGGTACTAATAGAGAGATTCTATTTTCAAATATTTTTATTTTTTTTGTCAGTATTGTGCATGAGAAGCTGTTTTATTCGATGAGTATAGGTCGAATAATATTTGTTGAATTTTATAAGATTTTGGGGGCGATGTTTTGTTTTTATAACAGCGTTTTTCGTAATGCTGCATAGCGGGGTTTTCGCGCAGCTCTACGTTCACTGGGATAGTTGGATTGGTAGTGATCTAAACAGGGATATGACCTATTTTAGATGTGTGCGGTATTACATATTGCAGTTTTTTTGGATATGATGTCATATTTCTTCGAACAAAATTATAAATATCCCTCCTTTCTTTTAGGGCATGTCATGCTCTACAATGAGTTTTGCTGTACTTGTTGTCTCACACATTAAAAAAAAAACAACCTAATCTAATACAAATATTATATTTTCCTACTCTCTAGGCCTACAATGCCAGATGTAGAGCTCTTAAAAACATCTGGATGTGTAGGTATACTAATACTACAAATTAGGTAGATATGTATAGGTACTAGTACTATATATATAGGCAATCTACTCTTATAGGCAATCTGCTTATCAAACCACTTGTCAATGCTATCTACCTGGCCTAGCTGTGGCCTTGACAGAGAGGTACCACTGCTTTGTTGGTGCTAGATAATAGCACAATTCAAATTAGAAGACTGGCTGGTTGTTCTATTCTTATTTCAAAAATAGATAAACCTGTGACCTAGGTAAGTATTTTATTTACATGACATAATTTCTACTCAGGTGTTGGAAATGCATAGTTGGTAGAGTACATAAGCTGTCCACGAGCCAGTCAATGGTAGTTTATAAATTTTTAAGAAACCGGCTAGATGAATATTTGCGTACCTACTAAGGTAATTTTTCTTCAAATAACAATACTTCTTTGAATTAAATAAAAAAATCTTTTCACTAGTAAGTTAGTTTTTTTTTTTAATTAACTTCTGTTACTCACAGGTCAAGAAGTAGAGCAATAAATTTAAGAGCAACAAGTAAAATCAGTAGCAAAATTTTGATATTAAAGACAATGTTTTCATTAAAATTTCATCTTATTTATTAAGAAGAAACAGGACTTATGAAAAATAATGTATCCATATACATACGATTTGAAAATCTTATAAGATAGGAACACAGAACCCTCATTGGCAGTGAGGTTAACAGGTCACACTATATTTTAACCATCAATATTTTCACCTAACCTCAACATGTTAACATTTAAGTTTTAAATTAGCCTCTTATGTCACATATGAGTTAGATCGAAGTTAATAAGGCCAGTTTAATTGACCTAGTCTACTGCCCCAATTAGGTGCAGTGCATGGACACTTAATGATGTCCCCTTTCTAGTCTCCGTTGACATTAGTTATTCCTCGTAAATTTCCAACCCTATAATACTTAGTTTTATAATTTCATAATATTATTAAAACAGCTTGTTTTAATTTTATTGTCGTAATCAGTGCCAATTCTTTATTTTACAATTACATCCTTATAATATAGTTATGAGTAGTTTGATATGATATTAACTGTATTACCTTTACATCTAAATAAATATTAAAATGAAGCATAAAGTAAAAAACAGTCGCCTGAAAAATGTATGGCCACCTAAAATGAAGTTGGAAGAGATATTGACCGAAGAAAACTGCAAATGGAATCAACTACACATTTTTTTTTAGTACATCCATCACATGAGTAAATATGCATTACATGACAGAACCATGACAATAAACTTGGTGACGTGGTAGAGGGAAGAAATATCTAGGCATGTAGGTACTGAGTTTAAATTTAATAGGCTATCACCTAGCTATTCTATTGATTTAATATTTTTTTTTGGCCACATTTGTTTTTTAGCTTATTATCTGAAATATACTTAAGAACATGCATGTACGATGCTCTCTCTCGTAAGATGAAAAGGTAAGTTTTTTATTCATTTTGTTTCGTAGTGTTATGCAGTAGGTTAACTAAGCCTTTATCGATTCGCGTATTGAATCATTAAAATTTATTGTGCGTCATCACGAGCGAAGTAGGAATTATATCTAATCTCTTCATATTTACCAATGAACAGACTTCCATTTGAGTGTTAAGGAAAACGTCTAGGTATATTTTAATCTAATTGAGGTCCAGTGCTGGGACTGCCAGAGAGCAGATTTTTTAAAAGAGTCCTACTTAATTTTTAAACTTTAGACGTAATTTTAAATCAAAGGACTTAGGTAAATAAAATCGGTTTATCAGTTTAGGGCATACAATGCACCAGCAACACTAATCACTGTATCATTCGCGTCGGAACGCATAGTTTAAAAACGATCCTAGTTTGCTAGAATCACAGAATAAAAATGTGGAACTGTCTTGACAGTGTGTTGAAATAGGTAACCTAATTATTATCAATGACAATCAACTTAGGGGCCGTCCACATCTCACAGAATTTTGACGTTTCGAACCCCTCCCCCTCCTTGCTTATTCCTATCTCTTATACGTACTGTCAAATTAAGCATGATTTCCCCCTTCAACCATCGCTGTGACGTAACATGTGGATGCCTCCCTTATCAAAATCAATGAGGAAAAAGGAAATAAATGCATTCGATTCAAAAAAGTCCGCTTTTACAATTGAAAACTATTGAATAGGCACAGGAGAGACCCTTATTGTGCATTCATTGCCAATGTTCACACATCTGCTTGCATTTTGCATCACACAGCGCGGCAAACGTGCCCCAATTTTGCGCAGCAAAAAATTAACCTTCGTGCTACGTGCCTCGCGACCTTGCTGCTTTCCTGCCGTTCATACATCCACATCTGATAACAAAACCTTTCGCTGTAAAATGGAACAGAACCTTGTTAAAGTTACTTGTATGTACCTACTATCGTAAGTAAATTACTATTTACGCATATTTATGCAACGGTAATAGTGGTAAAATTGCAATGAATTTGGTTATTCTTATTAGGAAGATGAATGATCATCAAAAGCATCTGCTTGTAACGGCCTAATTAATATGTGAAGAAGTTTTAGTCACCATCGCCATTAGTGAGATTCGAACTTACGCCCCCTCAAGTTTGTACCATGAGTGCACTTATAAAACCTACAGTGACTTTGAATCACCAGATGAAAATCGTCATCACATATTACCTACTCACGTATTTGAAGAGTAATTCTTCATAAAGCACTGACTGTTGGAAATAAATCTCGTTTTTCTGCGTCATTTTGTCATCAGACCTCAAGCCTTAGCAATACAATGGTTCTCAGTATATCTCGTAAATTATCCCAAAAAATTCTAATGACACAAATTATTTTTTCAATGTACTGGGGACATTATGATGTTAGGTGTGGAATGTCATTATTAAACAGCCAAGGTCACTTCATGAACCGAGAACACCGTATAAGTAGGGCGTGGTTTGCTCGCCTTGCTTGCAGTTTTACTGGAAAAATCGTTACGTCGCAATAGAACCCATAATGGCTGTTGGCTGTTGAGATAAAGCCCTACCTGAGAGGGGCGAACGGGGCAATAACTTATAGATAATCTGTGGTAACGTGTACTGTAGGTACACTGTAGTGTACAGCGCCGTAGCCAGAAATGTATTTTGGGGGAAGGGGGGTTTTTGACCCAGAGCCTACCTACACACCTATGATGGTTTAACGGCGTCCGTTTTCGAGGATTTTTTGACCCCCTCCCCACCACTGATCTGATCACTCACGTAATTAATGGACGACCCCTATGCTTGGCTCCGAGATTTCAGGGTCTATTTGACTCCAAGAAATTATGACGTCATTAGTCTATATTTCATACAAATCTCATAGAAACCTACTCGTAGAGTTGCCTTTTCAAACGGTTTATTTAATGATTTGAACCTAATAAAATAAAACTATTAAAAGCCGTAGGCGTTTTACAAGTCTGTAGCATTGAAGGTTTTGTTAAAAGAGTTTTGACCTTGAGAGGGCTCGTAAGCATGACGTCAGCCCTCCAGAGGGAGGGTCTCGGCCCCTCCGACCGATTCGACTGGCCAGTAAGTACGGAGCTATCCAAATTGGCATATTTCATACCTCTACCCGCAGAGGGGAAGGTCCATTGAGTCTGGGTACATTAGGTCTCTGCATTGTGTCGGAAGAGATGAATGATTACGTGACTTGTGGTTTCAATTGGTCTGTGGTTGATTACATAGTTGGGTTTTTACTAGGCTCTTACATCGATTCTCTATAAACTGAGATAAACTAGATTCGAGTGCATTGAATTCTTGAATTTAGTAAGAAAATATCTTAATCCAAGATTTCAATATACTCAATGTTAAGATATTTTGTTTATGATCTCTATCACTGCAAATCTTACAATTATTGTAAGAAACGATACATGCAATATCATTCTAATTACATTTAGTCAACACACTACAACAAGTTTATTTCCCAGGCAAATTAAAAAAAACCCCGACTTTGAAACATTCACCTCTCATAACTTAAACGAATTTTGAACCGATTTCCACCAAGCTAAAAACCATTATGATCAAACAAAAAAAAACTGCATCAAAATCGGCCCTTTCGTTTACGAAATACAGACAGACCCACAGACACGACCAACTTATAACACCAATCTCTTTCGTCGGAGATTAAAAAGAAATTCAACAGAACCTGTTTCATTTCTGCTATTTGGCTAAAAAGGTCTGCAAACCGAATCGACTGAATAAAACCTAACGTGAAATCGATAGGGCTTCGAGTGATATCAAAATTAATTGATTCCGATAAAGTAAGCAACTATTGTAGGATATTCCTGAGGGTAGATTAGGGAGGTTACGGAAATTAACTCCTTTTCCTGCCTCAATTTCCTTCTTATTGAAACCAAACAAATGTTTAAGCTACGTTCGCATAATGTTTTTGTGATGAACACGGTTTTTAACTTTATAAATAAATCTTTAATTTAAGTGGTTTATATATTTTAATTCTTGATTTATACCTAAAAAGAATGTAACAACCACACAATACACTTGCTGTTACTTATAATACACTCTTAGTATTGCGACACTTTACAACGGCAAGGAAAATAACTTTAATTGAATGTTTATTTCAAAAATGTCTTCTCTAATTTACTTTCACGCCGAGCAAAATCCCTAAAGTCCGCTAGCTTAAAATAGATAAGAGGTCTCATATATTGTTACTATGACAATTTCCACTCTATATATACCTGCGATACAATACTGTCTCTATGGTAACAATACAATACAAAAGATGTAATATCAACTACTTACATATTCACGTCATACGCTATCGTAAACTGACAGGTACAGTTCACGTGCCCTACTGATTTTATCAGCCGCTGCCTACGTCACTACCCTCGGCCCGAGCCCGTCCGATAAAGGAGCCAGGAACAAATTTGATTATTCCACTACAATACACGGAACCCCTGTTAAGAGATGATAGACTCTGAAATTGAATAACTTGCTATTTAGGTACAGTATTAATTGTTTTAATTCATTGTACGTTATATGACGTCTTCGAAAGATCTACATCTTACGTTCAAGGCCATTAAAATCTGTCTAGTTGATACGAAAAACACACCAAAATTCTTCCAGCAATGAGAAAAAAAAATTAAAAATCCGTCCAGCGAAGTCTAGTGCTATAAATTAGACAGACACTTGAAACTAATAGGCACTAAAGATTCATACGAATTGATTACATAAGACTTAACAGTGACATTGAAATAATTGGCCCATTACTCAAAAGGCATACATTAGTTGTAAACAAACATGAATCAATGAGTATTCATTCATACAATCAAACTGATAAAGGCTCGTTGTGCGTAACCATATTTTATTGGACAGTGGATGTGCATATCAATTGATACGTTGACGCCGAACGAGAGCTAACCAATAATTGTAAGGAACTACAGACTTGCCTTTCAGTTGGTAAGGTTGCCACGGAGTATACTAAGTATATTTTGCTAAGTTCCAGACTAAGGTTTTTTTTTTTATTGGCAGTGAGAACATTATTATGGTGCCCTTACTGTCATGACATGGTGGGTGCTCCATCACAATTATAGCAAATGTCTCATAAGGCCTCTATCATGTTGGACCTGTGTCCCCATGCAAGCCTCAAAGGACTGGGATTCGTACCATGAAGGATAAAGCTTGAGAGAACATTATAATAATAACATTTATTGCTCACCATAATCAAGTACATGTACATGGAATTTATATTACAAGCAATTTAAACAAATAAAACTTAAATCTAGTTTCAAACAGTAACTTGTCTTTGGACAGATCCAAAGATGCAAATTAAACCAAAAATGAAAAATTAGACTCTGGCAGGTTGAACTAGGAAAATTTAATTTATTTCATAAATGTTATTTTATGGATGTTCATTTGTGAATGCATTAGTTAGTGTGTTTCTTCCTATAGCTAGCTCTAGCTACCTTCGGGCTCCTATGAGACCTGCCCATGACATCACATTGCATTGGCATTCGATTTTTATAAGATGCAAACAACTGAACCAAGACAGAAAATGAGTCAAATTTTACTCACAGAATTAGATTACAGAAGATACCGGTTGAAAAACTAAATAAAAGCCTAAAATAGTCACGATATATTATTTAGGAGTCCATGAAATCCAATGTTAACATAGATTTACAAGAAACAATATCTAACGCAATATTTATTACCGAGCGAGCGAAGCGAGCGAGGTCTCTCAATCGAGTTGAGGGCGAAAACACATTGTTTGTATGTATGTTTGTACCGCGATGGCTGCCGAACCGATGGTCCGATTTTGATGAAAGGTAGGCATGTAGGCAATATCAATAGAATTTTCAAGTTCGTTGGGCATCAAAATCGGTTCAGTAGTTTTAGAAATATTAATAAAAATGTCTGCGATTATGAAGCAAACCAAACCATAGCGCGTTCTGACTTTGGGTAACGCCATCTAGGTGTTACTTAGGTAACTGAATTGTGTAAGGAAGGTCTGATATAATAGGTTAGTGAAAAAGTCTTTTCGCATTTTATATGAGAATTCAAAACATTTTTTAATATAGTTTATTTACATTTAACTAAAGTATGTAGGTACCATTTTGTTCGATAACTTTTTGCCATCTTATAGGTAGGGACATGATCCCATTGCTATAGAAATTTTGGGGCTTCTGATCAAAAAACTGCGTCAAGTAGTTTTGGCAGTCCTCTCGTAATGTTAACCTGACACTGCCTAAAAAATTCTGAAGAGACCGAAACAGTTGGAAATCTGAAGGTGCCAGGTCAGGCAGGACTATACGGCGGATGCATTAACACCTCCCAGCCAAACTCTCTTAATTTTTGCTAAGTGGTTAAAGATGTGTGAGGTCTAGCGTTATAATGATGAAAAACTACACCCCTTCTGTTGATTAATTCTGGCCGCTTTCTCTCAACTTCTTGCTTTAATGTTATCAGTTGTTCGCAGTAGAGTTCTGAATCGATGGTCCTGCCTGGTGGTAACAGCTCATAATGAATAATGCCCTTCCAATCCCACCACTCACACAGCATCACCTTGTTGCGAGTTAACCCGGGTTTCGCCACAGTCTATGAAGCCTGACCGGCCTTTGACCATGACCTTTTTCGTACGTTCTTGTCGTATGTGATCCACTTTTCATCACCAGTTATCAATTTCTTCAAAAATGGTTCGGTCTCATTACGTCGTAATAAAGAATTACAAATGAGTACACGGTTCATTAGGTAGGTTTCTTTCAGAGAGTTCGTGAGGTACCCAAATATCAAGCTTTTTGTGTACCTATTTTTTTTCAAATGCGCCAAAACTGTTTTGTGGTCAATTCCCAATTCTTCAGCTACGTCGTAACTACTGATATGCCGATCTTGCTAAACTTTTTCAAAAATAGCATCCATTTTATCCGTAACAGGGCGACCAGAGCGACGCGCATCTTTGACATCAAAATTTCCGGATTGAAAACGCTTAAACCAAATTTGTGCTACTCTCACAGACACTGCACTAGGTCCATAAACATCGCAATTTTTTTTCGCGGCTTGCGTTGCATTTTTAACTTTATGGTAGTAAAATTTTAAAATGTATCTAATTTCTTCATTAGATTCAGTCATGTTGACGGTAAGAAAAACAAATGAAAATCACGCATTTTCCTAATATGAATTCGGAATTATCTTCTTTAAAATTTAAACTTTTAAATGATACCAAAACCAGCCAGGTACAAATAGTATAGCCAAAGTGGTTTTATTACAAGTTCATACATACTATATGCGAAAAGACTTTTTCCCCAACCTAATATATCAATAAAAATGCGAATAATAATATAATCGCGAGGTCTAAGTTCGGGGTAAACTACTAGTAAATGTAAGTTGTTAAATTTTATCAGTACACAATAACTGCTGTGTCTATGTTTAAAACTTTTGCTAAACTTTGAACGAAAAGTTATTGATTTACAAACCTTATTACAAAACTACAAAATAAATAAATTCGAATGGTAGCCCTGGTTTGTAGCTTGTGGCAGCGATGCTGTCTGCATTGCAGCTAAACCCCGATAACGGTATCTACAATGTAAATTAAATATTTAGTGAACGAATTATTAATCATTCGCTACTGTAATTCTTTAGATAACGAAATTCATATTAATTCATTGAGCTATGATGGATATTGAATTTCCTTAGTCGATTTAAGTCTTTTACGCTGGTCTGGAATGAGAAAACGTAGAATGTGAAGGGAATGACCGTGAATCCATGCGACTATCAACCTATTTCTCTTTTCCATCTACACGTTATTATGGCATTTGGACCGATAACCCTTTCTACCCCGTGAGGGACAAAAACGTGATAAGTACGTACGATCTATATTATTTTATTTATTTATTTTTCAAATCTTTTTCGACCAAAATGGTACAAAAGGACTTGATGCTAATGTATTCTCTACCAGTCAGGCTTTACGAAAAACAGGAATAAATTATCAGCGGTAGACCGATATTAGTTACCTATGCTTTGCTTCTGTATAAGACACGCACGGTACATACTAGTGTTACCTATAGATAAATCGATAAAATGACAATAAAATTGGAGCTAATCCTACTTGTAGCGTCACTGGATCTGACATCCCATAATTTGCATATATAAATGACGTAGGTAACCAAAGAAAAGGAAATAACTAATTATGTCTGTATAACTATAATGGCGAAGATGTGTTTGATAATTAAACTTTTTTGTTCCATCATTAACTTTCTCATATTAAGAGGCGGGATTAAATAACACGCTTTATTTGCGGCGCCTACTCTTTGTTTTTTGTCTATTTGTGTTCGTGCCCATCTGTTGATGCAAGCCAGTGAAAGTAGCACTGACATTTCGCTGCTAGTTCAGAGTTATATTTATTTATAGTCCGCAATGAAAGTAAAATGGTGCAGGATTATCAAATGGCATTATCAAATGTCAAATGCCAGGCAGTATGAATTAGTTGAGAGAAACCTAGGACAGTTTACTTATTTTAATATATTTGTTTGTAATGAACTTTCACACCATTGCTAGTTTGTTGATAAAATCTAAACTAGTTGCCAAAGTGACAAGCAGTTTGTTAATAAAATTTAATAGTCAAAGTGTCAATCAGTTTGTTAATAAAATCTAATTACTAAAGTGACAGTCAATTTATTAATAAAATTTAATCACCAAAGTGACAATCAGTTTGATAATTAAATTAGATTTATTAAAGAACTTATGTAAACTTAACATTTCAATTGTATTGCAACCTTTATCAACTAACGCAAGTTTTATGTTATTTGTAACCACAGTAAGATTTTTTCAAAACGCCATCTAAAATAATTTTAGTGCAGTTCCATATTGTGCATGCAGCTTTTAGACGTCGGTACGATTTTAGGACATGCTTAATCTATGAAAATAATCATATTTTTGTTAGTGCGGATCTTATTTCAGTATGTTTAACATATGTAGGTACTATATTCAGTGCATATTCGTCGTAGCACGATTAGCCACAGCGTAATCAAAATAAATCGATCGGTTAGCGGTTAACACTACGGGCGCGCCTGTAACAGGTGGAATTTATTTTTAGGCAGTGTATCGCTGTTTACTCCATTTCAGTATACTGATAGTAGTCATCGAAAGCATGCTCTTTTCCGTAAAAAACTACGCAATTGTCCTTCATGAACACGTAACTTTTTGATTTCGCAAACAAAGCATCATTAGGTAGAAGAAGATTTGGTTCAATACTCTCAAAGTATACAACGTGGAAGGGACATACCCATAATAAATCGAACCACGGGCTAAATTAGATCACTATGGTATAATGAAATTAAAATAACAGTAAAAAGCCAAATAAAATTATAACATTTCCATACAAAAGTGTGCAGCCGCTCGGGCAATTAGAATGGGAAGGTCATTTTTTTTTGTTTTCTCTCTTTTACTGGTTTGATTTATTACGGGTATGTCCCTTCCACGTTTTATAATTGTTAAGGTAAAGCAAAAGTATAAACGTACACATACACCACATACAATGAGATGTTGAAGTACAAAGGGACAACCTACTAAACGTACGAGTGACATGCCCAAAATCGTTACAACGTGACAGATGGCAGAATGAAAATGATGCCACCCTTTTTTTCTAACACAAAAGTTTAAGAAAGAGTTATGCAAGCAACGTATCTACTGATAATATGATTTTTAAGATTAAAGCGTGACTTGGCTGGGGTAAGCATGCCTCATTAGTACATTGATTTTATTTATATGACACTGTCTCTTGACATTTACGAGAACTACTTACCTCCGTGGTCTTTACGTACGTTTGGTGACTGATTTTTAAAATCACTAAAACCACGTGTAACTAAAACGAAGATCAAATAAGGAACTGAATGAAAAATAAAAGAGAAAGATCTAAACTAACGCACATGAATCAGAATGAAACGATTATTGTCTCTCGTAAGCACGGGCCGTTTATCTGCTACTGGAATAATGTAAATAAATGGGTGAAGGGCTGCCCAGCTGCCTACGTAACCCGCAATGATGCTGTGTGAATCCGGATGGCTTAATAAATGCACCCATTGCCAGAAACGTTACTAAAAGTTGCGCTGATAGCGTGTCAGGAAAGCGTGCGTGACCACAACAAAGTACCTCTACTCCACATTTCAAATAATGTACGCATTTTATACACGCCATGTGGATGTAGGTACTGATCTAGTTTGTGTAAAAATATAAAAACAAAATGCCGCATCTTATTCTTCGTTTTTTAAATGCTTTGGAAAAAATGACGACGATTTACACAGGCACATAAAACGACAACATTTGCGTAAAATTGCTCCTTAAAGACGTTAAAGATACTTGAGATTAATTAATTTGAATAATAAGGTTCGTTTCGATCATCTAACAAAAGTTGCTTACCTAAGTTCAAAAGCATTTCAATATCTTCACGAAGTAGCAAAAAGAAGGAAAATAAATACAAAATCAGCTTTGTTCGGAGAACGCTAAAGATACTTGAGATTAATTTAATTTGATTATAAGATTCGTTTCGATATTCATATCTCAAAGGTGCTTTCCAAAGGTCAAAAGCATTTAAATATCTGCACGAAGTTGCAAAAAACCCGGCCAAGTGCGAGTTGAACTGGCGTGGAGAGGGTTCTGTACAATGCCAAAGATTTTTCGTAAGTGAATGTATTATATTGGGGTTTACCACTTTATTTTATTTATTTTATACATTCGGATGACCAACAGCTACGCTTACAATATAGGTTACAAAGCAGTAATCAAAAAGCCAATAAAAGGTCTTCACAAATATAAACACAATACAATTATTATGAGATTACGGGAACGCCAAAAACGCCAAGTACTTAGTTATATAAAACAAATTTATACATACAATCAGTTAAGATTAATAAATATCTATTTATCCCATATAAAAGATAAATTACATAATAAAGTACCTAAGCACAAAGTACTGAGCGAAAGTAATTTAACCACCTTTAAAGAAAGAGTCGTAAAGTAGACGTTTGGCTTTCGATTATTTTCAATTGATAGCATTCTTATGTTATTTTTCCTGTTATCTATAAGCAATAAACTATATTTCGTATTTTTTTTTTTAATTTAAGGCTCAGTTGTTTCGGAGATCTGAATGGTCAATAATCGTCTTCTTGCATGAATAAAATCAAAATTTATTTTATAAAATTAACAAAATTATATTTGAGATCCTCATAACAAGCCCTTCATTTGATATATACGAGACAAAGTAAGGTCAGCAAAACTTTTTTTTTTATTTCCTGATTTACCCCTCAAAAATAACCCTTATTTTAAAAAATATCAATTTATATTGCACATATGTATTTGGGTCATAGAATTACACTATCCTACCAAATTCCACCTGATTTGGTCCAGTAGATTCGGAGCAAATTTTTGTAACAGACAGACGGACCGACAGACAGACGCACGAGTAATCCTATAAGGGGCCCTTTTTTCATTTTTTGTACAGAACCCTAAAAAAGAAGGAAAATGCCAAAGAATAATAAAAACAAAAGTGAGATTTGTTCAGGCATAAAAATTAAAATTCTTTTCACATCTTTTAGAATTCGATTACTAATTTTAAAACTGCGCGTGTCAAGGAAAGGCATCGCCCTCGTTGCGTGAGGGCATATTGTTTGGCCGTCCATCTAGGCTCGGACGTGTCTGTGTTTGCCTAGGTTAGACAGACAAGGCTGTTGCACTATGATTGGCTATTTTATAGCTGTTTGTACAACGGTGTAAGTATTGTAAATTTATTTAAAGATTCAAAGATTCAAATGTTTATTCAGTAATTAGACCTTTACAGGCACTTTTACACGTCAATAAGTATAATTTATGTTACGTGTAAAGTATATTAAAATTTAATTTATTTTTAAAGAAAAGCTACCGATACCAGCGCTTCGTAACGACCACTGCTGAGAAGAAACGCCGAAAGAAACTCATTTTCACAGTATTGGTCGCCTACTCGCCAGAAGGGCTTTGTCATATTATTATAATTGTCTTTTAATTAATAAATACTTATAATATAATACAATGTTGACACATTATAACATGTAATGCTTGCGAACCAGTAAACAAACATAAATTGCGTAATACAAAATATTAAGTAGTCAAAAAAGCGAAGCCGAGCTGACCAGTCCCTCCCGGCAGCACCCGTTCACGAGTTGACGCACGGATCAGCCATCGTTAAACTCAACCATATTAGAGGGAATCCAACGACCCGACCAGCGACGCCACCACCGGATTGGACATTTTAGTGAGCATGAAAAACCCGAACTCGCAGACCTTGTCAAGAGAAAATATTAATTATAATATAAGAAAATGCAGCTATTTATGTTTCATGTGTGGAGTGTAATGGAAAATGTTTAGGAAGTATCCACGCGTTTTTATCTCTTAAATAATCATTGATAGTATAGTACGCATTGTTCAATAAAACTTTTTTAACATGTGTTTTATTTTGCCATTGGTAGGTTAACGATCGCTTCGGGAAGTTTATTAAATAATGTTATACCTTTAGATATTTATGCGATTGCTGTCATTTGTAAACTGTGGTCAATACAAAATTTTTGCCCATCATTCGACTCCAAATGTTGTTGATGCGATCCCGGCTGAGACTTCACCTAAAGTGAATGAAGCTCTGTAACTAGTACTTATTCTGTAGCTAAGCGGACTTTTAACATCCAATAAGATAATGTTATTGGCAAATAATGAGATAAAGGCGCAAATCTCTGCATCTTTCAGTGTCAATAACGAAATGCTATTACCTAGTTGAAGAACCGGTGACTCCTCTCCTCACTCTACTAGTGTTACCTTTAATCTATTTAGTAAAGTATATTACTCGACATTGATTTCCCATAATATAACACACCTATATGTATACCTTTACATAGTTCATCCGCGGTCTTTTCCTTTATTTCGATGTCCGTAACTTACATTCTAAAACTAACTATAAACTACCTATAAATAAGTAATATCGCCAGTGGAAAAAATATATATCATGTGATAGTGATGGGTGTAGACAACGATCACAGGCCAAGACGATTGCGCCGATCGATAGTAGGTCAGCGGGCTTGTTCCCTGTAAAAGTGTAAACAAGACGGTCGTAAACCAACCCGAATTAGCTGGCATCCGCGCAAGATGCTAGATTATCTGTGGAAAGTAAAGTCCTTTCGCTAAGGCATGTCGAAACAGGTTTGGTGTGAGATGGCTTGCATCGAAATGAATGTTAAATGAAAATGGGTCTAAATATACCACAAATAAACGTAATGATGAATCTGCATATTAAGGGCTCTACCTGCCTAAAGTATAATGAATTATACAGTAAATATTTCAAATGTATAGATTTAGTAAATGATACTGAGTAATTTTCAATGTTTCTGTAAGTATGTACCAATTCTTACCTCTATTGAAAAATTTTACTTTCTTTTGTAGGACTTGGACAAATATTTTTTTATGTTGCGCTACATGATCGTTCTGATAGGCTGTCGCATAAAGGACTACTAGTAGAATATTCATCAAAGATCTGCGTCTTTTGCCACGAGCAATTTCAATAATAGTATACTTTGTGTCTTTGTCCGCGGCCGTCCATTCCATCGGCCCTTTGTCAAAGGACGATGATAACTGATAACTCTTAATTAGATTTCGTCATAGCTTCCTTCACAATATACATATATCTATTTCATTTCAAAACTTTCGTCCTGGTAAACTCACCCGATCCCACAAACCGTAAGTGAACGAATTTCAAACTTTACTGGACAAAATGGCATTCACCACACCCTTAATACGATAAAAATCATGTGCTATGCTATTCAGGAAGCTCGTGCGTGTTCTTTGCGTGTTCCATTTGGCTTCGTCGTTAATTTCTGATTACAATGGAACCTATAATAAAATCTTAAACCTTGTTTCCTTTTGTTAACGAGTTTTCTATAGAACTCAGATACTCTTAGTTCCGTTTCCGATCCGTTCCGTTTTAATAGGTAATTAGGTACTCAGGTACAATTCTCTCTAATATCTTTGTCATTTTATTTATTTGTGTAAACGTATAATAACAGATATAATGGACTCTCATCGGGCCACCAAGCTCTTCGTAATTTTTTTTAAAAGATATCTTTTATCTTACTGATTCCTCTCATCATTATACTCACGTATTCCTGGTTGCATCTTCAACGGTAACGTTTCAGAAGCCAGGGTCCGCTGCCTACTCTAGGTGATTGGACGAGGTTACTGGTTCTTACACAGATCAACTGCCGTCTGACCTCCGCAACCCAAAGGGAAGACCAGAACCAATCCTTGCATAGGTCGGAGCAAACGCTAGATGGCGTTTGGGCTTTTTAGTTTATACGTGCCTTCAGAAACACGGAATCATCTTTCTTTTCCGATCATCAGGTGATTGAAGTCTGCAATTTCCTAAACAGACTGTAAACAACTTTTCACAAAGTATGCGTGGGATTCGAACCTACGACCTCCAGATCGCAAGGCGAACGGAATCATCAGCCTTGACTACTGGACCACGGAGGCAGTCACCGTTTCTACGTCTTGTAATCGATAACAAGTCGTAGAAACGTCTTACTGCTTCGTCTGTGTCGGAATAAATCACATATTACGCTTGCCGTGGAGCAGTTATAGTTAAAGGTGCAATTTCATTCATAATAATTGTTTGAATTGTTGAAGTCGCAACAATCCGAACAAGTGGAAACTCGAAGCCACATAAATTAATTTTGCTCATGCGGGCTGACCGCGGTGAAAAGAACAATTTCGTTGTAGTGGCAAAGCTTGCGCCACAGTAGTTGCGGTAAATAGCGACGATGTGTGAGTATGTGGTATAGCTCTTACAATATCGACTATCATAGAGATGTAAATAGCCTTATACATATTTACCATCTCTTTATGATTATGATAATAAAACAGACGAGTGACAGTTCGCGACACCTGTCGGCGACCGTCACGCAGTAACAGACGGCGACAGCCGCCGACTCTGTAGCAGAGAAGAATGCACTCCCATACCTCTCTCACGGGTATCGTAAGATGCGCCATTGCAGTAATGGCGGAGGAAAATAGTGAAATATTCTGAGCAAGCCCATTAGTGGAACACCAGCTTAGATTTCCTTGTTCGGCTTGTTCCTCCACTTGTTCTCGAGGTGACGTTCCGTGACGTCATCAGATAGGCAGCCGACTGGAACCAAGACAATGCCCCATGACTGCCGGCTGGCCCCATGGCGTTGCACTCTCCATGGTTTTGTGATTTGCCATTATATTTGTTCTTGCTTGACTTTTCGTGGTCGTGTTTAGTAAAAGAGCAGTCTACTCCGCAGTCGAATAGTAAGGATTTCCCATTGGGGATTTTATTATCATCTGAAAATTACAAAAAAGTAGTAAAATTGTAAAGTGAAACTGAAGGAAATGCAAAATAAGCTAAACATATCGATCCACGATATTGGACTATCTTCATCTTGAGAATTTCAAATGCTCTGAAATTAAAGAAGTGATTATTAGAAAACAATTAAAAATTCATTGATATGCATTGCATTATTCAGTTTCGAGTAGCCTCATGGGAATGTTCTATGTTTTAAATTATGCCTTCTGACACATAAGTTCACCAATATATATAAATATTTAAGGCGTTAAGTAGTTATAATTTATGTGTGTTTGTTAAGATATAACCAAAGGCAGATTGAGCATTGTATTTAAATTTTAAATGGGTAAACTAGGGAATTGCATCACTCACTGACTCATACTATTGTGGTTACAATAAAAAGTTCAATGCTTAAGGTTTTATTCCAAGACTGACTTGTTTTTTTTCTTATTTAAAGTATGAGACTGAGCTTTATATAATATTAAAACTTAATAAACTTTTTAAAAACCTCAAGATTTAATTATACAAAGTCGTTCATAGGGACTAGGAGTAGAAACTCTTGTTGTTGTATACGTAGATATAAGTACTTACATAAATATAAAATCAGTATAACCATGTGGGCTGATAATAATGATTATAAATATAAGTTTATCTGCCACTCTGAGACCTCCATCTGAAGGTCAGAAACGGCGGACAAAACTACAAGCGAATTTCTGAGTACCGTCTGATTTACGTCTACAGATATTCTTCACTTTACACAAGAGGGCCAATCAGGCACGTTTTTCCGCTATGAAGTAAGACTTTGTGGGTTTTTGCAGAGTCTTAAATTTAGAACAACAATTCCAAATCTTTATGGAAAACGAATATGAAATTCTATCAATGATATGGACGGATGGATTTCCATACTTACCGATTAGTTTTCATGCTTTACTTTAGAGAACCTGTAAATTATTATGAGATTTTAATAGCTAGGTCCTTATGTCGTATAATTTATACGGCAATTTTGAGGCGCCGTCCTAAAATATATACGACTCGACTACTAATTGCCGCTATTATGTTTGCAACTACTGCCCCGGGGCTGGAATATGATACTAAAATGGTAATAAATCTCATGTAAAAACCTTGTCACTGACACATTTATAATTGTGTGTGAGAGAATTTAAATACGTATGCCATTTGACTTTCTTCCCTTTCTTTTTTACTCCTTTTCTCATCTGCTTCTGCTTTCTTTTATATGCATGTCCTTTTGATTATCTTTAAGTCTCCGTTTTCATATTGTTAGAACACCCGTCATTCGAACCTATCAAAAATAATGTGTAGTCTGGTGACTATGACTTAAACAAGTTGGATAGACATCCTTTTATTTCTTGCAGTCATGAATCTTAGTTGTCACTTGAAAAATTGCAAAAAGAACAAATACAAGTCTTTATACAGCTACCGTTAAAAATTATAGTACATATATAGTAACAACTGGTGCAATCGTCGACCGGAAGGCATTACGTGACCGGCACTGCTGCATCTGAGGATAATGCGTGTGCCAGTTATGCCAAGCTTCGCCATTATTAATATTTGCACGGAAAGGCATTCTACATTTTCAGTTACATTTTTAAAGATTTTTTTGACCCAGGATACTAGTAACAAGTTCTTTAGATCTTCTATTTTCGTAACAAAGCCGCAGTGACAGATCTTCGACAAATAAAATCTATTGGTTTTCATAGCCGATTCAGTGATTTACGGCGCGGCGCCTAAAGACGCTCGCTTGCTCATCAGTTCCATTTTTGTTTTCAACAGAGTAAACATTCTGTCACTTGTCTCTCTTCGAACAAGGTAGCTTTTGAAACACAAAGGTTTTTCTCTGCTGACGTCGAGTCAAACGAGAGAACTTGAGAGCTTTGGCATCTGTAACATATTAAAAAGAACATTTGTTGCCAAATTGTAAAGATGATATAATTTATACAGTTGCGCAGTAGCATAGAATCGTTCTATCTGGCTGCAGCAAAGACAAAACATAAAACATCTCATAATCCAGGTAGCTGTAGATAGATAGGGACTAGAAAGGAAATCTGACATCCGGAACGGTAGATTTATCGTAAAGACTTACCTCAGCCATATGTGGAAGTGGTGGTATAAATAAAAGAACAGGTATTCTTTGAAATGGATCGTTATTCCTGCTTTATTTGGCGTAAATAAGTAATGTGTGAGACCCATGTCCTGCGTTTTATGAAATCTTCCGTATTTGGGTTCATCTTGCTTGTATTATTTGTCACAATTGCGCTTTCAATACTGTTTTCTGTTTTCGGTACCCTTTCTGTTTATATGAAAAAATCGTATTTGTTAAATCCATTGAATTTTCCGGTTTATATGGTAGGCGGGCTGAATTCAAATACCTACCCAGTTATTACCTACTTAAGAAGTATTGAGTACGGGAAATGGAACATTTTTAAATATTTAATAAATTACCTCCTCTATTATGTGCTGACGTACATGTATAAAAAACAAAGGAATTTGATCCATATTTACTGCTGTTTGATTACAGAGTTTCTAAAAAACATTAATATCGCATTCATCATATTTGAAATTTACTAGATCACCTACTTTTTTGTTGACTCTAATGAACTCATCTAGTCATGGACTGAGCAGAAATCAAAAGTGGTTTACATTACAACACAATGAATGTTCTCTATGATTGTTTCTTTTGTATAGTGTACGAGGAGTACGTAGGGAAAAGAGGTGATAGCGTAACGCATGCCGACTGGACAGAATTAAAAGTATTTTTTGCTAATTGCTAATAATTCTAGAGATAACAAATAAGTAACTTCGATAATACGGCCTAATGTAAACGTTTACCTGGGCTATGTACCCCTGCAACACTAAGGAAGCCAAAGACGTGACGTCGACTCTAAAGAAATGTTTGCACGCCCTTATTGAAAAACCTCATTCTGTAAAGGTCGGGTCTCAAGAATTTAAAAGAAAAAAAAATCAAAATGTCTCTGAAATAATAGGTGAAGTTCTGCAAAAAGCCTGACATGTGTCGTGTCTGTTCGGTCATTTGTGTAATGTAATCATGCTAATTGAAGGAAAATTAGTGGCCGCGCCCTTTGCGTGTGACGGAACGTCCGATTTGACTGCTCTACTGACATCATACCGTTCTGCAAGTCTTCTCGATTTAATTACATTATTTTACAGAAATTCGTTCAACATGTGAATATTTTGCAATCATGTTGAATTCTGAGAAACTGGCTATTAAAATTATATGCTTAGTTGAATCGATTTATAATGATGAATGGATCGTATGTAGATACATATTATTATTCAACAATACATGTTGCCTCTATGGCAATTTATAATACGAGTATTAGTATGGATTACAAAAAAAAAAAATATTTTAGTCCATCCATACTAATATTATCAATATAAAGTTTATTTGTTTGTCCGGACTCCTTTACATTAAAACGGGATTGTCAGGCAAAGGCATTAAAAAGAATCTTGTCTATGGGCAAAAGCAAGTAACTAGGTATCATAAAAGTTGTGAAGTTTCTGTACAATATTCTATTAGTGTAGATGTATTTAGAAACTCCTGAAGTTTATAGGGCAAAGAAATTGTCCCATAAATCCCAATTTATTGATTCCTGCGCTCGTCTTCTAAGTACTAAATCACGTCATCTCGAAATAGATTGCAGTAATTTAATTATGTCATTCATCGTCTTGAGACGCGTGAATATGTCTATTCGTGGCATCATCACTGGAAGGGGCGAGGTCTTAATATTTGGCCTTGCTGACCTTATTTCTAGAGTTTCGTACTCAAAGAGTAAAAACGGGGCCCAATTACTAAGACGCCGCTGTCAGTCCGTCTGTTTGTCTGTCACCAGGCATATCTCATCAACCGTGATAGCTAGACAGTTGGAATTTTCACAGACGATTTATTTCTGTTGCCGCTATTATAGCAAAAATACTAAAACTAGAATAATAATAATGATAATATCGTTGACTTGACGTTCCTATTGCAATATCCCAGCATCAGTGCATCCCAACCTCATCCCATAACCCATAGACCTTACCCTTTTTCTTGCAATAGATCTTTCTCCAGCCGAAATCTATTCAAGGTACACCTTTCATAGGTATATTCAGGAATGGGTTATGGCGGTAGCGCCACATAACATCAACTTTTCCAAAGGGCCTCTACGCGTTGGATCTGTATCCCCACGCAAGCCTCTCAAAGGACCGGGGTTAAAAGGCCCGTGAATCTAAAGGAGATAATAATATAAAAACTAATATTCAAGTCAAGTGCGGTTCCCATACAACAAACGTGATTTTTTATAGATAATGGTACGGAACCCTTCGTATGCGAGTCTGACTCCCACTTGGCCGGTTATTTAAGGACAGTTGACGTCAGGCTGGAGGCCAGTCGTAAAACCCCTTTCAAATCGTTTTAATAGGTCCGGCTTTTTTACTCCACTTCACACGATGTTTGGCATCGAATGACTTGGTTGGTCATTGACAAGCATACTAGTACTATCAAGGAAATGGCGGAAAGCTTGGCCCTTGAAGCAATACAGCTAATAATGCCACCGGGAACTCGGTAAGATGAGAGGAGTAAATGTTACTATTCGTGGTTTATTTACGCCATTGAATGGGGCGAGGTCTGCGGTGACCTTATTTTTGTTGAATGGCAACTTTTCGTGTTTTTCCAAGAAAATGTTCCTCTTGTGCAGATTAATCGAGCGTGAAGATGGTTTTGTTTGGCCTTTGAAAACCTTCATTCGTATAGTGAGTTTATTTCAGGGGTTTAGCCAAACGACCTTAATGTACAATGTAACATATTATTTCTCATCAAAGACTTAGTACCTCCACTTGCTCAGCAGTATTCTTTAAATGTTGATTTTGAATGGAACCTACGGTTTACTTGTCATTTCCTGCTTGACTAAAACTAGTTTGGAATCTACTACTCCGATATAACTGATCTCTATTATCAGCATCCACTCTCGTTAGCTTTTTCATCATTTCATCCATTTCATCTATTTTTCTGACTTCTGTAACACTATTAATAACAAGTCATTAAGTATTTTTTTTAAAAACATGTTTTTATCTAAAGTTACCCTCAAGACGAATCAAACGAGCCCAAACTCGATGGGGTTGCGTCATTTCATTACAGAGTTCCTATGGCCACGTCCAGCTCCATCATCAGATCAGCTTCATCAGCTCCATGTCATCATAATATTGCATTGTCACGCGACATACGTATGCGTGCAAAAAGCTCAATCGGAAACCGGGAAGTGAGTTAAATTTAACTTGCAAGATTTGATTACAGACCGACAGACGACAGACCGATAGACAACGGGACAGGTGAAACTAAATAAAAGCTTGTAAAATGGAATTACAAATATTACTCGGTATAAATTATGCTCTGTGATCTGCCAAACATTAATCAAACCTCGCTTGTTTACACGACAGATAACGCAAACACAGCTCGTATTAGTCGTGACTTTGCACCGATTCCTCTATTTAACTTGGGGTGTAAAGGGTTTAAAGCAAATATGTTTGAAACTTATTCCAGATCACGTTCCGAGCTTTGTCGATACAATAAATCGTTCTTAGCCAACGAGGAGTTCGGTAGCCCAGCTGTACGCCTCCTAGTAAGAACTTTTAGAATATTCTCTCTTTCTTGCAGTATGTGGTAATAACAAATATTTGTGACAACATTTCAAGAGATGAAGATCGCGACTACAGCTTAACGTGCCTTCCGAAGTCGGATAAGGCTTGACATGTTATGTATCAAATATTGAGCTCTTAACTAGAAGGTGTCGTTCGATTACAACTAAAAAGCGACCCACCCGTGGTTAATTTTCTCTTGGATTTCATTTGAGAAGCTTCCATTCTTCTCCTCTCTCTGCCATCTCTTTAAGGTCCTGGTAGGATCTTATTCCTAACTTTTCTTTTATTTTTTGGATTTCTGTTGATTGCTAGTGGTGTGATGATAGACGGAAGCCGTTGACATAATATCGAATATTACTCGAAACACAACTCAATGTACAAACACTAGAACATAAAGAAGACTGCTTAAAATAAGTAAATACAAATACAAACTGTATTGTACTACCTTCCATCCACCCCACCTTTTTCATTATCTCCGCTGTTTGTAGGGTGGAAGAGATCCCTGACATGGATAAGTCCGCCTTTGTACAGTCAGCCAAAGAGATACCTGACCAGGCCCTCTACCTATATCTTGAAGCTTTTTCTAAAACTGAAAATAATATTAACATTAAAATGCATATTCGGAAAGATTTTCATCAAGTCTTTTTGAATATACATTTTCATATTAATATTATTTTGAGTTTAAGAGAAAATTCAAGATATAGATAGAGGGCCTGGTCAGGTATCTCTTTGGCTGACTGTACTATTGTGGTTTTTTATGTACAATAAAAAGATTACTACTAATACTACTACTAAAATATGTATGACACAAATGCTGGCCACTAACAACGCAACCAAACCATCGCTCACAAAGCTCTACTAATAGAAATCGCCATTCCGATTCGGTTTCCAACATTTTAATTAAAACTCGCCTGCATTGCATGTATAATTTAGTAGGATGCGCCTGTCTGGCTTTATTTTGATTCC
The DNA here is from genome assembly GCA_943193695.1 of Acrobasis suavella. NCBI lineage: Eukaryota > Metazoa > Arthropoda > Insecta > Lepidoptera > Pyralidae > Acrobasis > Acrobasis suavella. The sequence continues at coordinate 7,319,770 of OW971952.1, read as the reverse complement.
TATTGTTCGCATCTGATATTTTGTGGGGAATTCGACCAATTTGGACCATGAATGAAAAAGAAAATGAAATGAAAAGGTATATAGTAGCTTAGGTATGCGATTTCATTCTCTAAAATCTCGACGATACTTGGCTTCGTTTTGTAAAAGTTCAAACACACTTTGTTATATTTTATATTAGATAATATTAGAAATGGTGCACTATGATGAGATGGAGCCGTGTCAGCCGTGTGCTTCCAGACTTGAATAGGAAATCCAATAGAGTCTGTAGTCTTAGTCTATCTCGTTCTGTGAATGTCGTTAGAGGCAAACTAAGCAAAAACATCTCGAGCAACAACTTCACTTCCGATGAGGGAGACGTCATAGAGGCAGCCACAAGTAAGCTCAATCATTCCATTCGTTTCGGATTTCTCTTCTCCACATAGCCTTGGGAAAGAAAAAGCCAAAAAAGCGGACTCTGTGCTCTGAATTAGCGCAGCTATTGTACGCACGTAAATGAGAAGGCACATAGATGAGGGATGTACTGTGTTTAATAATTAAGGGGCTACCTGAATTTTTCGGGGTCCAGTGCTGCCCCCATTTTAAATAAATCATTTGAAAGGAAACAGAGATATCATTTAAAATTTTATCTTGATCAGACCCTAAATACCCCCTTAAACTATTTTATGAACTACTGTTTAAATTTTAAAGTGAGAACGTGAAGCTTTTCTACGCACATCCGCCAAAAGTGGCCGTTTTTCGCAATTGTGCGTAGAAAAGCTTCACGTTCTCACTTTAAACTGTAAACAGTAGTTCATAAAATAGTTTAAGGGGTTATCTAGGGTCTGATCAAGATAAAATTTTAAATGATGTCTCTGTTTCCTCTCACATGATTTATTTCAAATGGGGGCAGCACTGGACCCCGAAAAATTCAGGTAGCCCCTTAATTGCGAAAGTTTAGAGTTTCATAAGACAACTATGACCCAAAGACAAAGTCGCGGACAACATCTAGTATCGAATAAGATTGTTAGACCGGAGATGACCAAAATGCATCTGAGTGGGAGACCTCGGGACGAAATTGGGGATCTAGGAGATCGCAATAAAATTATGCCATCCTGCTATTTGGATGGCATACCGCACAATTTTTTCATTGGTTTATTGCTTAGTTCTCAAGTATTTAATAAAAGCTGTTGTTTTGGGTTTAAGTGGCATGGATCTAGCTAGGGTACACATACATATTATATCACGCCTTTGTCCCAAACGGTGTACCCTAGTCCTAGCCAAAGAATCGAAAGCTACTTTAAGCGTGACGGTGGGCAGTGGATGAAGAGATGGGAATTAAAAATAGTGATGAGTTGCTAGCTGCATCGCCTAATGATAAAGACATGATCTGAGATTTTTTCTGTTGTAATGCTGTCTGTTGATATGCAAGAATATATTTTTATTGGTTCAATGTATTCTCGCTAAACTTAAAGGTTAAATTAGTCTTCCGTTACCGAACCGTGCATAACTGCAGCCTACGTTTTGTCGGTAATCAGGGGCCGGATATTGCACCGTGTGACGCTTCCATCATTGTCGACCTACTTGCAGTTAACTGTTCATTTTAATTACCTCATTTGTACAAACTTATTCTTAGTTCTTAATGGCTATAATTTTTTATCTGTCTCTCATTGTAGGAGAGACGCCTTAGCGCCTTTCAACAATAGAGTGTTTTGCCACCGTCAGCAGTGAAGGTTTCTTGAGAATAATAAAAAATAATAATTGAAACAACTGTTGGTCTTTGAAAATCACGAATAAGTTGAGGGAATGGATGATGGATTTTTAAACCTTCCGGATAATAATGTATGAGTCGGCCCATCAATCTTTGAATTTTTCGATTTTGTATTGCCGCAATGGATAAAGACGTGCTACGATGAACGTAAGAATCTGATTGGATTATAAAATTTGGGATACGGTACGGTCGGCCCTATTTTCAAAACGAGGATCCACTAAAATAAATGATTTTACGGGAAAAACTAGAATCTAGTAATTCCCAATTTAAAATAAACTAGGGCTACAGGTAAGACACATCACCACCACATTGGCCTTTCTGATATTTCAGACGCTTTCATCAATGTTGACCTACTAGCAGTAAATTATAATTAGCTACAAATTGAACAAATTCTACACGCCATCATTTTGTCAGATTTGAAAAATTGGTGTTGGCGCGGCTAAGGGGATTTGGTGTGCAGCAGTGTGCGGGACAATAAATAATAGTAGAGCATGACGTGATGTATTGTATTTGTTTGGGTAGTTTTAGATTTATAACATAGTAATCGTTGTTTCGTATTTCAATCCGAAATTGAACATCTAAATGTTAGGTGTGAACAGACATATGATGAGGATGGAAAGTCTATGGGTGGGAAAGAAGAACAGTTCTAAGTTTCAAACGCTGCGACTAAATACATTTATAATTTTCTTTATCAAGCGCGTCATCTCGGTTCCAACCTCAGTTTTACAGCTTCAGAGCCCAGGGCGCGCTTTTCCGCTTTTTCTTCTCTAAATATAGTACGCATGTCAATGGTCACGCGAGGATACCAATGACCTTCGAAATGGAGAAGAAATATTCGAAAGAGTTCAAAGAAACAGAATCAAAAAACCCGCAAGAAATGCTTTAAGTACACGATAGTAAAGCCGCATGAAAATTCGTTCAGTCGTTTAGCACACAAACAGGCAAGCAAAACAAAATTGCGTTGATGATAAATGTGTTGACAAGCTATTCAAAAACATAGGCAATAGAAAAGTATTTAGAATATTTACCATATGGTTGGAATGTTAAATTAACATGTCACACATATGAATGTGCTTGACATAGCCTTTCATTGTTATGCTCCTTATGACCTCCGATCTTATCTCATTACTTTGTTGTAAATGTCTACTTTACGAACGCTCGCCTCGTAAAAGTAGGTAACATTATAAGATTTATCGCTTCAAGTTGTACTATGGTGGTGCTGCAGTTTTGAGTGCTGTTTTAATTGTGGTTTTATTGTATTTCACTATACGAATATCTGACCAGTAGTTAGATAAATTTTGATGATCTCTATTGGAGATATACCTATTATCGTATAGGGTAGTATACTTACGCTGTGTAAATCGAAGATTATATTTCCTATCACTTAATTTAAATTATTCTTCTGGAATATTTTACTAATGCATTTCCAAATCTTTAACTAAATAAGAACATACTATTTTGATTTATTTTCATCTTCACTTCTCACACAATCTTGCTAAGCGTGGCCTTTGGGCATTATGGCTGTACCCCGTTAGGAATAAAGTCATGTCATGATTATACATCTTGGTAAATATAGAAAATTTGATATTTACGTAAGTACAAGTCTGGTAAGTTCCAACCTCAAGTTCGTAAACTGACCAAAACATGCTTTGATCTGATTCTAATTCTAATACATGACATTTTTGATCCGAAGGTATGTAAAATAAAAATCTTACAATAAACATTTCCCTCTAAAATACACGAATCCACACGAGCTATAAACACAGACTTTGTAATGTCAAGTTCAGAAATAATCTTATGATGTAATAGATTACACCTATACAAATCATATTTGATATTTTGAAGTGAGCCAGGTTTGTCATGGCCACATTAGTCAGTCAGTGAAGTCAGGCGTATTTATATGGCTATAAAGACTAGTTCACATGGGTCAATAGGCTAGACGAGTATGGTGCGAATAGACAAAAGTTTATTTGATTTTTACGGGTTTGGGACTGTCAGAGCGTTTCATAGCTTTTTTATTGCCTTTGACGCAAACGAATTGAAACTATCTTATTTGGGTCATTCTGTATGTATCACTTAGCATTCGTACTTTCACGATTTGAGCAATTTATAAAATAAACAACTTAATAACATTTGACTCGATAATAATGTCATCTCATACCGCCAGACCTTATTTTGTTTTTGATAGAGCCGATCCAATTTATTATCAAGGCAATTCAGCGTTGTTAAAGAAGGGTTAGCCCCAAAAATTATGGTCAGATGATGTCGTCTAACTCGACCCAGTAATAGTAACATTTGTCTATCTATTCACCAAAGGACTGTCCCAGCCAAATCGACTGATTTGAACTTTAGAATGGTTTTATGGACGCTCAACACGCTACGCCAAACTATTTATTACTGCTAAATGCGTCATATTGCAAGTTATTGAGGATATTCTACGGGGACATAATCATTAATCACATAACCATTTTCAAGATAAATATTATGTTTCAGTTAAAAGCATTTAGTCCATCATAACAAACAAACATTCCACAAATAAAACAGATGAACATTTTCTAGGAATAATGTAATGCATGAAAGATCTTTTTAACTCATTCTCTTTCTTCGTAATTTAATGTACAAAAAATATTTTCCACATTTTTACAGCAAATTTAATCCATGTTCCGAAATGTTTCTTAAGCTAGCCGCGACTTGACAACTAAGTACAACATTTTTATACTTTTAAAATGTTCCCGTACATTTTTTTAAGACAATTTTATTCATGCCAAAAAACACATTACACAGCTTGGCATAGTTTAATAATAGAGATGTACTTACATTCTTAGGAATTTGATATACAAGCCGCAATCTGAATGTCTTACTTATCAAATCAATCAACACGATGAAAAATGGAGCCTTCCTCGTCTCACAGGTGTCATAAATCACTGCCGGATAAATCGTTACCATCATCGATATTAAAACGATTAACGATAACGTGCTATAAATGTCACTTTTTCGCGAATATATCGCTACTTCAACCAATTTAGTTTAGACTCATAAAGGTAAATTACTTTAACACAGTGGTTAGACTGTGCTCTGTCTATACTTTTGCCTGCAAAATAGTTTTAGTTTTGGTAGAACCTGAGCCTAGAATTAATGGTTGGTATTTAACATGTACATTAGCTTGAATTCAATTATTCATTGCTATTTCCAAAGAGATTAATTTAGGGAGAAGGACATAAGTTTGTCAAAGTTTGTGATTGTTGAAAATCTAGGTGCACGTAGAGAAGAGTAGGTCCATTAATAATAATTGGCCAAGTGCGTGTCGGGCCACGCGAAGTATAGGGTTCCGTAGTAACGAATGCCAACTTTGAGTTCATGCCACTAAAAACGTTTAAAAACTGATTTTCTATTGTATTTGTATGAAATTTTCCTTTTCCGAGTACATTTTAAGTTGATCGCCTATAACTTTTTAATTTGTAAACCTTACTTAGCTCTGATAGTTGTAGAAGTGTGAAGTACTAACATGATTGGTGAGTGGAGAAACACGAATTTTTTTTTCAATGTTATACTACTTTTTCCGCATAATTAATATACATACCCATGCCTAATCACAGCTTTCTAGTACTTATAGTCTCTGATTAAAACGGACGGACGGACAGACAGACAGACATGGCGAAACTATAAGGGTTCCTTGTTTACTACGGAACCCAAAAAAGCAGCATACTTACAAGTCAAGCATTTCAGATTCATATCGAATCATCCGTTAACATTGGATAAAGAAATTCAATCTCATGCATTTAGTCTGGAATAAACAAATTAGAAATCAGGCGAAACGCGATATACTCGTGGCGAACGACAAAAAACAGATGTAAATCAATATTAGCATTTAGTCAATTCAGTCTCGGCTGTGCAGATTTAAATAAATTAAGATGAACTGACAAGGACGTGGCCCCGCCCGCTGTCTGCTGGGGTCCGTTTATCAATCGACTTTTAAATCGACAATTGTTTACTAAACAGCCTCGCGGAAAGAAATTGTCTCGCAAAAAGTTATTTTCCGAACATACATAAATTCTGAATTTCAAATAATTTATTGCACATTTAACGTACATTAGGTCTAAGCGTTACAAGTACTGTTTGCTGAATTTAATGGATGATTAGGGTCTTTTGGTTCAGATCGTGTGGTTGCCCTTATGACAAGCCCAAGCACATTCAAACTGTTGTGACAATTGTGAATTCTGCAATAGTTTGGAGCTTTGCATTATTGTAACTGCAGTTATTTTGATAGAATCGCTAAAATACTTATTTTCGCAACCTAAAAGCTTACTTAAAGCTTTTAGGTTGATTGCTGGGGTTTGATTGAAAAACGTTGTTTGTTGTTTCCCGAAATCATACCAATATCTTATTCGGTCTTCTCTTTATTAAATTTGACATTTACCCTCATATTCATAAAAATTAACAACCTTTTGCTACAATTATTTTAGTTAAAACATGTATTGTCCCTTTCCCTCTCTTTAATATATGACATTGAAAGAACGAGACAGAACATATATTAACTAAAATAGGTTTAGCAAACGTTTGTATTTTTTATCAATAAAGGGGTTAGTTGCCAAGAGATATCGTTCGTTAACTAAAGTGCATTTCCAATTTATAAGTCGCTGCAACTCTGGATATGATGCGCTCCTCCGGGTGTGAAGTTGAAATATGATTTGGAATAAAAAGGTAAATAATATGCTTACATCCTCATAATTAATAAAGGATAATGGTTTTGGTGATACAGATCCCATTTAAGATGTGATCTGTGCTTTAATTTTTGTTAGAAATAGGCGACCAAGGCTTTACAGTTTTGAAAAAAGAATGCCTTACGATATCGCCAAGAAAGGACTCTTTAAAGTCCAGAGTTAAGGATGGAATTAAAAAATTTCTTTATGATATTTCTCACTTAATAGTTAATTTTTGTGAATTGTGATTTTTGAAATGTCAGTAGGTATTTTATAAAATGTCTCACGTCATACGATGTAGAATTTTATTTTGTAACGCAGCTATGCGATTTTCTCAACAAATTACATTCAAGAGACGGATACTAGGCGAGTAGAATTTCTGAAAGGCTTATTTAGAATTTCTAATCGAAGTCCGACGTCAATATGTCCGCACTGACGAGACATATATGTGGAAAGAGACTATTTAAGTATTCTCCTTCTTTTAGGAGCGACGTTTATTTGAGCTTCTTCAAAACCTCTGTTCATTTCAATACAATGTCTTTAACTAAAACGAAATTAATACCAGTAATTATCTCATAAGTTTCTACTTTAAATGCCCAAGGTCATACAAATTCAGTAGTTATAGTTATAAATGCAAACCGCTTATGTATTTCGGGCGAGTGATGTAAAGTATTAACATAACTGGTCTCCGAAAAGTAGTATTCGGTTACGGTGTGCTTGCGAAGATTGCATTGTGATGGTGTTCTGCTCTTTGAGTTCGGTTTTTGTTACGTTTTTCGGTGACCACTTTGTTATGTTATGACTTCGCAAGGTTTTGTTTTGAAGTTGACTCGTTGAAGTCACTGAGTTTTATGGTTTTCGTCGTCACTTTGGTTTTGCCCAGTTTCATGACGTTTTAAATATTAATACTGGCTAGTTAGACATGTTTCGACAGCATAACAAAAAAAAAAATATTAAAATATAGAGGTACAAACAATTGGAGAAAACAAAGTAATTTAAAGATTTACACATCTATTTTTCATACATTTCAGTCTTCCTATCACACTAATATTATCACAATAGATTTTGAAAAAAGTGAAAACAATTTAATAATGTCACATTTAAAAATACTAAACAACAATTTTTCAAGGATGAATTTTTAAACACATCTCGTAATACCAGAACAGATGTTATCGGAAATTACGCATGCGTTGCAATATAGAAATTTAGATCAATGACGCATTTGCCGAACCTGTAGATAGCAATCATGAAATGAATTAACACAATTTTCAACTCAATGTAAATCTATCAATTAGATTTACTATGAGGAAAGGTACTATTAAATAAATCTACGAGTCGTGATTGGACTTCCGTACTAGTTTTCTTTCCCTAATTAATTCTGATTCCACTTATTCAAAGTGCTCCCCTAGGGCTTTGTAATTTATAATAAGTCTATTTCCTATGATATTTTGATACCATAAAAAGATTACAAACAAACATACAAACACTTTTCATTTCATCGTTGTCTAGTCTAAAAATACATAGACACTTTTGATTGTCACTTACCTTGTTCGCAATACGGTTCAGCAAAATGTATTTGAAGACATGTCCATACATTACATACATTGTTGAATGATATCCATCATGTACTTGGTACAACAATGATTTGTAGCTGTCGAACATAGGCGAAAGAAAGTTCCATCTGTTTTTGTGGAACATTACCGCTTTTGTTCTCGCTTCCTTTTCCTTTCTTTGGTCTAGTTGTTGTTTTTGTCGCTCTTATAAACTGTAATCAGCTTTCGATGTTTGTGACTCAATAGTGTTTCTTTGTTTACAGGTACGGTCATGCAGTCAGTCTACTTTTCGTTACAATGGCTACAACTTTTACTCTGTAGCCATTGACGTGGCTATACTTTAACATGCTGACTAGTCAATCAGCATAGAATAGTCAGTCGATTATTCTAGGTTTGCTGGACATGTCAAAAGGGACACATAATGACGCAACCCATGGAAGTATCGTAAGTGTAGTTGCGGAAACTGTAGGTATATACTAAAGTGAGAGTTTAGAGTATTTGAAAAGTGATACAAAGCCATAGTTCGATCAAGCAGATGGAAACACGAACAACGTCTGAGCTATGATTGGAAAGATATCCCTTAGACACCATCCTTTTTTGTTTGGAAAAAAAATGTTTGAAACATTATTTATTTGGTCAAAAAGTGCAGTTGCTATAACAATGAAAATCACTATTCTTCGCAGAATTATAGTCCGCAAAGTATTTTAGTGCTTTGATCAGTATAAAACAGAAATGATTAAAATCTACAAGTGGCAGGTTAATAACATTTTGTATGTTTTAGCTTAATCATTTGTGTTCGGTCAGAGTTGTATCAATGATATCAAAAATTCCAATAACAGTGGCATGTCACATGCAAACTATTGCATTGATCAGAATAGATTGTTAACCGAAGCGTGACATCTGCTCTATGCCACGTCTAATAAATCTACCTACATTCATCCTTAACATCACGGCAACATGGTAGATATCGTGTTTTTGGACGTGAGTACCTAGTTGCATTCGCATTGTAACGCACATAAGATTATTGAATTTATGTTGTTCCAGTCTAATGCATGCCATTATTAACAGATCATTTGTCAGGGATATCGTTAAAGTAGGGCGATGTGCCCAAACGTGAGAGTTTGGGCTTGCGAATTTATTTTTAGATTTTATCACCCTACGAGGAAGCTGTGTTGTGTAGGTTGTGAATCGATCCTTCGCAATTTTGTTAAAATTTTTGCCGTTACTTCTTTTGTGCTATGTAAGACATACTCCTCTCTTCTTTTGCTTTTACACACACACACACACCCTCACACACACACACACACACCCTCGAAACATACACACACATACACACACACACACATCCGGCGGAGGAACTCTTGACAAATAATTGAAAGCTTCATTAACACTGACAACTCTTTCAAGCACTGCCAAAATTTCCCCAAAAACATTTAGCAACTTCATAACCTGCAGACCGTTCTCATAATTCAGTACACCGTGAGTTACATAACCAGCACTTAGATCTTTCAAAATACCATCTTCATCACTTTCAATTAGAGTTAGCTTTCCAACATCTTCGACATGTTTAACGCATACCTTATTGACGTTAGCTATGTGCGTTAAATCTACACTTTCTAGTTCAACTTGACGTGTACCAGTGTGATCCACATCGTTATGGACAGATTTACTGATATAGTCAGACTTCAAGTAAACAAACTTAGGTTATGGCTAGACTAGTAAACAAGTTTTTGATTGCTCTGGATTGTCAGCTTCTTTTTTGTTTGAATTAGGTTGATCGGATAAGTTTAGAAAACTGGTTTGCTCCATTATATCTACCTACTTAGTCCTAACGATCTTTGAAGTACGTGTTTTGGTTTTATTAATATTTAATTGTGCTTTTATATGCATCATATGGTCTTTTTAACGTAGTAGCTTAAAATATATTTAGTACAATGTATTATTTTATAGTAAACAATCACTCACTGATTAATATGATGGATAAGTATGAATGTTGTTTGACACGAGAGCAATAAATAAAAGATTTTTATGTCGACCAACAAGGGTCATTATTTGCATTTTGGTCTTAGTACCAGAAAAAATGTAAGTACAGCAATGTAAGCACAGAATTGTAGAAAATGTCACTTTCTAAATATAATTTTTGTACAAAACTTATGTTTGATTTTACAATAAAGAGTTATCTATCTATCTATTACTGAGATAATTTAGACTACTTGTAGTACGCCATAGCATTAATAAACCAGGATACACCTGAGCAGAGCACATGAGCACACATAGAATTATACATAATTGTTCCTTTGCGTGGGAAGAAGTTCATCATTGTTCTATCTATAGTTTCTGCTTCATATTGGTTTGGCTACTTTTTAACCCCTGTCGCAAAAAGATGTGATGTGCGTCTGTATTTAGTGTGAAACGAAAAATAACTAAATGGATTAATCATCGTCTTAAAATATTTGTTGCCTCGTCATATTACTTATTATATTTTTCTATTCGTGTGTATTAAGGAGATTTTAAATAAGAGACATGAATCTTGCGCTTTGTGCCCTCGATTTTTCCTTCTCGCGAGTTTTCATTTAAAGGGTTAAACGTCCCAGAATTTTCAAAATTTAGTTTAATTAAAAAATTTATCAATCGCTTTAATTTTATTTTCTAAGCATAATGTTCTATTTAAAAACATAAAGTCATGGTATTAAAATATCTGATTTAGACAATACGTTACCGTGTGAACGTTCGTTGAGGAGCTTTCAATGAACATAATTTTCCTAGCAGTTAACTGTAGGCATTGATTTGCATGATTGGAAGACACTTATAAATGATTGATAGGCTTAAGAAAAAGCAGGGTATGAGGTCTAAATTGAATCTGATGGATTTTTTATATTTAAAACGAGTTATTTCATTCCTACATTATTTTGCCACAGGCCTACATTATACAGGTCGCCCGAATTTATAACTACATAATTACCAATTGGGTAGTTTCCTGGGTAAAAATAATTATTTGGCATTGTTACAGCTGGATACAGGTCGCCCCGAATTTATAACTTCATAATTACCAATTGGGTAGTTTCCTGGGTCAAAAATAATTATTTGGTATTGTTATGAAGACAAAACGTCACAAAACAATGTCAATTGTCAAGATCATCTCACATGTAAAAAAAAATTGATATCAAGAGCGCTGTTCGACTCTAAGAAACTATGACGTCACTAGTCTATATTTCATACAAACCCATAGAAGTTTTTTTATTTTGACGTTTAGAGAAAAGGAGCGGATTTAAGTTGTTGTAAGTTGTGAAGGGGTCAAAAGTAGCTCGAAATGATTCCTGTAAATATACACACGGCTTCTTCGTCGGCAGTTCCTTTCTTTGGCTCTGACACGCTGCCGCGTGTCTAGATAAAGGTTTAGTCAGTTGGAAACTTAAAAACCTTTGCCAATGTGGTTTCTCTCCGCAAACTATGGGCCACACTTGAACTTGGAATTGGGAATACCGTTAGACCTAGTTTTTTTTTACAAATGCCTGATGACCGCACATGACAATGCTTTAGAATTGGCCTGCCTGATGCTTGAGTGACAGAATCTATATAATACTTAGATACCAACGTCACAAAAAGAAGAAATTATATAAATATGATTATTTTCATCTGAAGTTATCGGGTAGTAACTACTACTATATATATATATATATATATATATATATATATATTATTAGATATTTATCTAGCTATTTAATACTCAACTCTTGGCTGTAAAAATAAATACTTTTTCTAAAAGCAAGAGGAAAATAAAAATGTCGATACCGTACGAAAATCGTTAGTTTCATGCTTTGAAATTTATGACTCCAGGAAATTGGCAAAAAGCCAGGTAAACTGATATAAATATTTTCTGGAGCACCCAAGCAAGTGCACAGAGTAGTAACGTACTAGGTTTATGTCATTGAGCTATATGTCCCAGTCCCCCTAAACATAATAACTCAGTGCTACATGTATTGTATTTACCCGACTGCGGGACCCGAAGGAGGGTTATGTTTTCGAGTGTTTGTAAAGAACATTTGTAGGGTATGTATAACCATAAATTTTCAAAACTAAAAACTGACTTGTGGGCAATTATTGGACAAGTATTTTTTCAGCTTTTAAGTAAAAAAATTCCAAATCTGTCCAGGCGTCTTTGAGTAATCTGGGAACATACCTTCATAAAAGAAACATAATTTTGAATCTATACATACCTATTTTAGTAAAACAAATAATGTTTGTACTGACACGATGCTGATGAGTATGACATACATAACACTTACCACTATAATATTTATCAAGTGCTGTGCGATGTTCGTCCCACATTAGAAAACGACAATTAGTACAAGTGACGTCACCCCTCCATTTTTGTTGTCCATTTGGAGGTCCATGTGCACATGACGTCAGGCAATTACCATCGGCCAAGGAGCTTACAACAGTGACTGAATGGAGATTTCTCACACATTTCTCCTTATATCGAGAATACGGGATACCTGATCGGTTGGCTTTTACTTTTAAAACTATTTCAAAGTAATCAAAGACATTTTGTTTTATCTTCTCAAAAACGAATAAATAGTTAGGTACTTGTAAAAATAGTTAATAGTTCTTCGCAACAAGTTACAAAAGTAACCAGTATAATGAAACTAAAAAGATAACATACACCCGGTATAGGAATTTTTGCAACAATTTAATAAAAAAACTCAAAAGAAAATACGAGAGCGAACTCATCATGAAATCTACTAATAATAAGAAACTTCTCCGGCAAAACGTAAAAAATATAACTTACACAAATATAAATAAAAGCCAAAATGTTGAGTTAGTTAATATAAAACCTACACCCAAAGAAGCTGCCAATGCAGTCAATGAGTATTTTCTGAACGTAGGAAAGGACCTGGCTAATAAATTAAACGCACGTTCTTATAAAGATCTTCAAGAAATTTTTAATAAATTACCTTCTCAACCTCATTCTTTTGTTCTTTTAGAAACTGACGCTGAAGAAGTAAACAGCATTTTAATAAATCTAAAATCTAACAGTGCCCCCGGCTGGGATAACATATCCACATAATATTTAAAACATGTAAAAAATGAAGTCATTCCTGTTATCGTTCATCTGACCAACCTCTGTTTTAGAAAAAGATGTTTCCCTAAACCCCTCAAACGCTCCATAATTTGGCCCGTGTACAAGGATGGGGATAGAGACAATATAGGCAACTATAGACCCATAGCCATCTTGCCCGTTATATCTAGAATTATAGAGAAGCTACTTAATATTCGGTTGATTAATTACCTAAACAAATTCAATATTCTCTCATCTTCCCAATATGGGTTTAGACAAGGGAAATCAACGCAAGATGCAATAGCAGCACTAACCTCTATATTGGTAGAACAATTAGATAAAGGACAAAAGGGCCTAACTATATTTCTGGATTTAAAAAAAAGCCTTCGATACTGTCTCTATCCCAATTCTTGTAGGAAAACTGGAAAGACTTGGAATAAGAGGAATAGCACTATCTTTGTTCCAAGATTACCTTTCTGATAGGAAACAGAAGGTTAAATTGGACGAATGTACCAGTGATGATGCCGAAATATCGTATGGTGTGCCGCAAGGTAGCGTTTTAGGTCCCACTATATTTTAATTATATATGAACGATCTTTGTATTTTACAAATTAATTATGCCAATGTCTTCTCTTACGCCGACGATACAGCGACCGTTTTTTCTGGTAACACTTGGGCTAATATCAAAGAAAATGCTGAGAAGGGAATGACTCTTGTAGCCGAATGTCTAAACAATAACTTGCTGACTCTAAACACTTCTAAAACTAATTTCATCTGCTTCTCCTTATATAACAGTACACAGCCTGATAACGCATATTGTATTAAAATACACCAATGCATGGACACAATAGGCAACAAGTGTACTTGTCCTAAAATAGATAAAGTGACAAATATTAAATATCTAGAAGTTATTTTGGACCAAAGATTATCTTGGTATTCGCACTTGGAATTATTAGTGAGTAGAGTAAGAAAATTGATGTGGATTTTTAGAACGCTGAGATATGTGATCCCACTAAATATACTATAAGAAATTAATGTTGCACTGGTGTAGTCTGTATTAACTTACTGTATACATGTCTGGGGAGGTGCACCAAAATCTAGATTTTTGGACGTAGAACGTGCTCAGCGCGCTCTACTAAAAATAATGTATTTTAAAAAGGTCAGATATTCTACAGATGAACTTTATAAAACTACAGGTCTACTTTCCATTAGGAAACTATACTTATTAAATATTACTCTTAAAAAGCACAAATCTTTACCTTATAACTCACTATCCGAAAACAGAAGACGAAAAGACATAGTGGCTAGATTTCCTTTAATAAGACACGATTTGCCTGCATTCAATACGAGTTTCGATCATTTGTACTGTATAACAAAATAAACAGGCAAATTCGGATATACCCGACTTCACTCTATGAATGTAGGCAAAAGGTAAAAAAGTGGTTGAAACCCCTAAATTACGAGGAAATAGAACATTTTACACTTTAAATTATATAACAGACAGACAGACTGACAAATTTCAAGTCCAAGACAGACAGACGGACAGACCAAAGTACAGACGGACAGACTTAATTCACTAATTTGTAAGTTTCTTTACTCTAATTTTTAAGAAATTTTGCATTGTATTATGTTGTATTATTATTTGTGTAATTTAGAATATCACCTGTTTGTTTAAATGGAACAGTGGAGTCTCCTGGCACAGGCGTTCTTTTACGCTTAAAAGGAGGCTTCAATTAACCCATAGCTGTGTGTAACTATTGAAATAAAATAAATTATTATTAAAAAAAAAGTTTTTCACTTGTGTGTACGTTAAGTTTATTATTTGTTAATGGCTGCTCTTATCACATCTAGTTAAGTCCGTCTTCATTAACGAGCATTAATTCAGGAGACCATGAAATTAAATATCAGCTATCATCAGTTTACTTATTAAAACTTTCAAACTAGGCCAGTTGCAATTTATTTCTTTACAGTCTCCATTACTTCTAAGCTCTTAGCAATCAACGGGTATTCAACCAAATGGTGAAACAAAGGCATGTGTTGAATGGCTGCATGTTATGGCGAGACTTGCTGATAGCCCTTTGGTTTATGGCACTTGCTAACGGAACTCCAGGCCGAGTCCAGCATTGGCCACTGACACACGAAAAACAAGGCAAAATAAAGGCATGTGTTGAATGGCTGCATGTTATGGCGAGACTTGCTGATAGCCCTTTGGTTTATGGCACTTGCTAACGGAACTCCAAGCCCGAGTCCAGCATTGGCTACTGACATATAAATAATTTTTCAAAACTGAAAACTCTCTTCAACCATAAACTACACAACCGATTTTGATAATATTTCTTTCTGACCCCCTGACAAATATACCCTTTCAAACAAAAAAAAAAAAGAGATTTCCAAATCGGTCCAGGCGTCTTCGAATAATCGGTGAACATACATAAAAAAACATACGACGAATTGATAACCTCCTTCTTTTTGGAAGTCAGTTAAAAACAAGGTAAAAGGCATCTGTTGAATGGCTGCATGTTATGGCGAGACTTACTGATAGCCCTTCGGTTTATGGCACTTGCTAACGCAACTCCAGCCCGAGCCAAGTATCGGCCACTAACACACGAAACGTTTTACTAGAACTCTTGAACTAGACCTTAGTATTTTATTCAATCTAAGTAAAAAAATCTAGGTCCGTGGAATTAATGTTTTGATGATCTTGATGATCTTAGCTTCTTAGGCATTTCTCTTGGATATCTTTTTCTTAAATACATTAGTGGATAATTACTGGTAGGTTGAAAACAGGATTTGGAAAAGTTGAAAAATTGCTAGCACATCGCCTATTATAAAAGAATCCGCCCGATTAACGCCCATTTTCTTGATCGAAGTCTAAGCAGTCTGATCATTCTAAATTTTCTTTGATCGCATAGCATATTAATGAAGGAAAAATAAATTATGACATCGTTCACGTATCTATATATGTATTTGTAGTAAAATATAGTATCGTTGAGTTAGTATCCCATAACACAAGTCTCTAACTTACTTTGGGGCTAACTCAATCAGTGTAATTTGTCCCTATCCAGGCCAAGTTCCAGCAACAGGCCGCGCGCATACCGTGCACTATTTACACAAACCGTTTCGACCCACTTTTGACCCACCTGTAACTCAGTGCCTATTGCAAGTATTAATTATGCAAGTAATTTATTACGAAATCTTTTTTTTATATATAATGTTATGCTATATCGTAATTTTTTTCATAATTTTATCAAGATAATTGTTATTAAACAATTTGAACCGATTTAAAAATCATATACATAGGTATATTAGATTCTGATGAAACTTGCACTCTTCACAAATTCTATAGTTCTAAAGATATACGAGGACAAATATACACTTTTAAATTTTGCACACTTGTTCAGAAGCTGATATAGACACACATATTCTAAAACTGGGCAGTTCTGGAAATATTACATGCATAAGAGTCGAATTGATAACCTCCTTTTTTTAAGTCGGTTAATAAATTTATAACACTAGTTGCAAAAGCACTAACCTCGCGACTTTTCACAAATATGCAAATATGTCAAAAACGGCTGAACCTATTTTGATGTCTAACGAGCTTGAAAATTTTATTAACCATAGGCATTAATACTATCAATAAGTATATATTCTAAGTTTCATAACAATCGGACGGTTCAAGAGTTATTGCAGAACAAACCATACATACAATACAACTTGAATTGTAGTAACATTAGCAGCAAAATTTGCAATATGAAAAAAAAAACTCAACAATTATGAAAAAAAGTCAGTTTTAGTGATGCTTCCTAAAAATATTAATTTTTCTAAATGTTTCCCCGTAAGCCGATTTCTGGAAGCAGTAATTGTTGCCCCAGCTTTAGAAAAAAGTCTTTCGCAGGGTACAGATGTGCCTACTATGTTTAAATATATGCGTGCCTGTTTATATAATGCTGTGAAAACAGGTTTTAAATCCTCCCATTCCTCGAGAGGGTTTGCTTTTAAGGCACAGACAGGATTGGCCAAATAAATTGAAACCTCGTCAGCTTTCGAGGAAGCACGCCTTTGCTTCTGACCAACTGCAAGTTGTTTGTGATGTGACCAAAAATTAAAATCTTTGTTTGCGATTTCATCTTCAGACCCACTTGTTGATGCTGTCATATCTTCTTGAAAGACGTGGCATAACATACTGATATAAGTACTTTTGACCGATATTACTCGATTCTTTATGCCAAAGTATCGATCCTAAAATTACTTGGTATCGGTGAAAAAGTATCGAGTACATACTTGTATTTACTAGTATCGTTTCATCCCTAGGTACGATTTCTTGAAAAAAAGTATTGAAATTCCACCAAAAACATACCTGTTAAAAAGGGGGCCAAGTTCCTATCGGCTAATTGTTCGCCTAAAAAAGGGTTGAAATCCAATCCAATGCCAAGATTAGATGCATTTAAAAAAATATTTAAAATTATAATACTTCTAAAGAACTTGGCAGGTTAATTTAATTATATAAAAAGGTTAATTTAATTATATAAATAATAAATTTAATTATACAATTAATCAAGTGTTAATCAAGTGTTGGCACGAAAACCTGCCAAGTTCAAATTTAGAAGTATTATAATTTTAGATATTTTTAAAATGCATCTGCATTTGGCATTGGATTGGATTTCAACCCTTTTTTAGGCGAACAATTAGCCGATAGGAACTTGCCCCCTTTTTAACAGGTATGTTTTTGGTGGGATATATTTATTTATTTTATTTAATATCGTGTATAATATTGCTGCCATATGTGCATTAATGGAAGGGAGCGTGCTTTTATATTTTATCAGTCTTAAAAGTAAACTACCCAAATCAACCTACGATAAGTTTATATGGGCTTTAGTACTACCTATTACGTATTCTGTGACATGGGTTGGGTGTACTTTCCGATCCGTCAGCCAACCACAGACTAAATTTATTGCAAGTTTTGTAATAAGTTGTTACTTGTTGTATGTTTAAAACAAGGCACGCTCCTTCCACAGATGATATATAGTTGTTTGAAGATTCACAACATCTCTGTAATGAGTTTTCAAATGCTAATTGCCTTCGTGCTTCTCTAATGAATACCTCAGACTCCATTTGCTTAATTTATGTGCTGTTTTCAATTCAGACTGTTCGGAGTCAATAAACGCTGAGGAAAAAAAAAATTTTTTCTGCCTTCTGATAAGGCATGTTATCCTTTTTCTCTGTTCCGTGGTATGTTATGCTATTTGTCTTAGGTAAGTATTTTAAAGATAATATACAGGTATTGTTCATAGGTATATCCTGGACAAGTTTCACACTTGGTTCTGTGACCACAAGTATGGTCTCTCGAGCTTTTGCTAGTGCTACCGTGCACGAGAGGCACATTAAGCCGTTGGTTCCTTTTGTCATAATCAGGCAGCAGTTGTTCAGGTATGTCAGATGCGTCTAAGCAGCTTAAAAGGTCGGACACCAGCGTCGCCTACTTTCACACAAGAAAAAAAAAGAAAAAAGTTCACTTTAATGAGTTTATATTTCCATTTACATAACTAGGCATGCCGCATGCTCATTTCTTACTATCTTACAAGTACGGTAGGACTTTTAGCATTCCGTAACAATGTTATCAATACATTAAGTATGAAAATCTATACAAGACTATTTGCACGTCGTGTGCGGTGCATCATGCAGACTGCATGCATTTGCATTGCATACAAATCGAGTTGTTATCATGCAGGGACTCCCTCCGAATGACTTATGGATTGGGACTAGGATTTCCTTTGGAATATCCAGAATGTTTGCTTGGGTTTCTCTAGGTCAGCAGTCAGTACAAGGAAGTAGAGAACATCTTATTTTGTTTTTGATTTTCTAAAATTAAAAGAGCACCACGCTTCTCTTTACTAAAAATCTTGGTCTATGCGATTCCTTAACTCAAAAGGAAGGCCTGTTTTTCATTTTATGGAAAATGGTCTATCATTTAGTATCGCAAACAAGGGTATCTTTAATATACGTTTTACTAAAAATATCTTGTTAGGAAATGCGAGAAGATAGGAGGATGTAGAGAGGGTTTTTGTCCAGAAGTGGGAGAATGGGACACTTGGTATAAGGAATAGCAAGGATTTATTTTTTTGCTAAATTGATGGAGATATTATATGATAGGATACCTTCATTAAATACATACTGCAATTTAAAGCAAAAGAGGTTGGTTTTCATCTTTATTCAAATCTAGATTCATTTGCCTATAATTCTCGTTGGTTTTAATTCTACCTTATACCAATAAAATAGGCTTTCTCTGAGCAAACACTATCGATATTAAGGCATTGAAAGCATCAGATATCATGATGAATAGTTATTGCATCCAGTCCTTTCTCTCATTGTACCACCTCCGAGTAATTAGAAATCTAAAGCTTTGTACCTACTCACTGACAATTGTAATATTGGCTCTCTGGGAGTTCCTGTAATTTGGTGTCAAACATCGGGTATAGAAGAAATAACTATTTGTAATTATCTCAGAAAACCTCAGTATTATATGCTACGGATGGATCGTTTATTGTAAGTGACGCAAAGGTAACTAAAGACAAAAAGGGTTTTCAATGCTGAAGTCTACGGCAAGGATTCTTTTTCACCTCAAAGTTAAGAATGCCTACCTGTTTATCCAGCAATTCACTCTTTTTATTGTATTGATTTTAATTTTTTAATTCTTCAAGTCAGATTTATTTGATTTCTATTGTTTCAAATTTTGAGGAGATGGCTGGGCCGGAGTTAGCATTAACATTACTAATAAGGTACAACGTAAGCTTACTAGTGCTTTCAATTTGATAATCATGCGTTGATAATATCAACCTCGGGCGTGACCACAAATGGCTAAAAATATCTTAGCTACTTCGTGTTTCGAAAGACACGTTAAGTCGTTGGTCCTGCTACACGAAAAATACTTAAACGACTCAATTCCTAAATGTAAACTATCCTTTACAGCTGTCAGCGTTGCAGTTATCACCGACTAGAATTTGAATGCGTTCGAGGTGATAAAGTCCGTCAGTAAAAGCTTACGGCTGTAATTTAGGATCATAAAGCGAGGTTTTGTTTGTTAAATGACGTTCCTATCATTGATTGCTTGCACAAACTAAAGACGAAATAGAAGTGTTACCTATACTCAATACTGAATATTTTATTGCAAACAATAAAATACATAAGATGTTAACAATACAATTTAAAATCACGTATGGACCCTGTCGGGCACAGCAATTTGGTTACAGAAGAGGAGGTCGCACTCAAACGTTAAAAAATAGGTTAATACTATCTCATATTTTAAAAATAGTTTTAAGATTATAGTTACATATGTATATTGTAACATTAATGGTTGTTTATTTCACTAGTAATTCAAACACAAGAACAATGGAACGTCAAGCTGCTAGCGATACCAAACGTGAAGATGAAGGCGGAAAGTGCGGAAGGGAAGGCTTATGCCTGGGAACGCCACAAAACTGGCAAAAACCAATTTAAACCAAAATATGACGTTATTAGGTAATAGTGATAGTTAACATAAAGCCGAGAAGTAATTTAAAGCAAGGAGTAATTAATTTAAAGTCAATGCCAGTATCGGAGCTAATAGTAGCTATTACGCTTTTGGGGTTGTTTCTTACTGCAACTAAAATTTTTAAACATTTGAATTACTGTACCACAGATACTAAAAGGAAGCGCCATCGCATCGCCCAACAGACGATTGTAAGCATTGCCACTTCTGTTAATCTTTTCAATTTGTGTTGCTTGTGTGAGGTAGTGATTATTATGCGAGGCGAGGCACGAATCGTGATGCGTGAAAACGAAAGTAATGACATTCATTAAACCATTGAACTTTGCTTACAGATTGATTTTTGAAATGTAATTGACATGTTAAATTTTAGCTTTCAACGCCCTGATCGTTTTGGATGGGGTAGCCCTGTGACTCCGCAGGAGGATTTAGACTCAGGAAAAAGGCTGAACCCCTTCTTGTTCAAGAAGCAGAATAAGTCACCGCTCTGTCGATGTTTGCATGGGAATTCGCAATTTTTTGTTACATATTTTGCGATTCATATCTCGATAAGTGTAATCATTAAAATTATGTTTATAATTGGCCAAATACACAGACAGCCAAAAAGCTACCCTACGTCACAAGTTGGATTTTATAAACGAGGCCTCTAAGTCATGTATTTGTATATATAAAAAAAAACTATTAGTACTCGTTTGCATCAGTAGCTGTTTTGCTTTCGGAAGCATGGAGTCCGGTTTCCGAAGGGATCAAAATTTGCTCTCTGAATCAAATAATAGGTATGCTGTACTTAATACTTAAATTACACCTAAAAGATAAACCGTATAAATCGTTTAAGTTATCAAAGCATGGGAGACATTAGAGATATAGGAGACATGAAGTCATATAATTTGAACCCGAGGCAATTTATCATTATAACATACATATATCCGTTGACCCAGACACTTGGCATTTACACTTGGGAAAAGCTGACGTTATGTAATATACCGGTAAGGACGCCGGTAGTAAGATTCTGCGAAAAGACTATTTGGCGGTTCTCAGTGATATGATATCGAATTGTAAATTTCGATGTCCTAAGCGTTATCCTGTAACTTTGCGCAGAGGTGAGTGTCGTTCACTTTAATACAAATATATCATTCATAAAGTTTTTGTCTTTTTCTTCTTTTTGTGTCGTTAGCTCAAACATTATTTTTTTCTCTCCAGATTGATGTCACTCTTATAGCTTTGTCCTAGGCCTTAAAGGTCACGTTGAGTGTAGCTGGTGGGGCACGATGGGCAGGAAAAGAGGTGTGACATAGGTCGCTATGGCCAAACTGGTACTGTGTTGCGGATTTATTAATGTAACGCCATTGAGCCAAGTTATGCCTGCATTGGCCTAACTCAGTTCGAAGGCGGCTAAGGCTTTTCCATGTGGACCATGGTAGTTCATGACCCCAATGATAGTTTTTGTGGTTAAAGGATATATGCATAGAACTGGCAGCAGGCAGATCCTCTTTTAACGACTTCATATCGACTTCTGCGTTTACCCACTATCTTGCTCAGCGTGGTGATTACGGGCAATTTCTCCCTTTATTGGACGAGGTAATCGTGCAACAGTGAGTGGATAGGCTGATAAATATAGACAGAGCTATGAAATATGAATGAACTGACACAATCTATCTAATTGCGTTTTTACAATCAATTAGAGACCGTAACAAAAACACAACAACAACATACCAACATAACAACTTTATTTCCCCACGTAACTTACTCGTTAAAACTTTTTATGTTAAACGTTTCTCGGGGAGTTAACGATGTGCCAGTGAAATCCGACCTTTTCCAAACTTTCTGACAGATGGGATGACGCATGGAGGTACAGTTGAGTTGACATGAAAATAAATATAAACAAACTGGTGTTAATGTTTCGGGCATTTTCCCCGATTAATGTAAATGCTCAGATTAAAATTCATAGACCAAGCGATCTAAAACTATATTTTAAGCTTCAAATAGTGGAGCATATAAGCCATAGAGCAACACGGAACTTCACGGAAATATAAGCAGATTATAATTTATTGTCAATGGTTTGATTGGGTAAGTAACAATGTGTCAGTGTAACTCAATCAGTGAAATCCTTTTCCAAACCGAATGATAAATGGTATGATGATGATGCATCGAGATTAGAGATACGTGGGGCGCACTATAAGTTTCCGGAATGAATATGAAAAAATACTATTAAAGGTACAAAATTAATTTATTGTTTTTCAAAATAATCTCCCTTGGCGTCTATGCACTTTTTCATTCGATGAAACCAGTTTTGAAAACTTTTGTGCCACTCCTCTGTGGTGACCTCTGAAACGTGTTTTTCATACTCCTCGACAGCCTCTTCTGGTGATGAAAATCGTTGACCGCGTAATTGGTTCTTAATTTTTGGGAACAGAAAAAAGTCACAAGGTGCCAGGTCGGGACTGTATGCAGGATGACTCATGAGTTCTACATTTTTCGCCTTCAAAAAGTCGTTTGTCTGTCTGGCCGTGTGAGAACTAGCATTGTCGTGGTGCAGGATGATACGGCGTTTACGGTTATTTTTACGGAGTTCGTCAATAACTTCCGGCAAACAAATGGTCGTGTACCAGTCACTATTCACTGTACGACGATTCTCTAAAGCAACAGTAGCCACGTGTCCAGTTTTATTAAAAAAAGAAGCAATCATCCGCTTAGATGCACTTTTCACGCGCGCCACCTTGGTTGGTTTCGGCTCATCTTGAAAGACCCATACGCTCGATTGCTGCTTTGTTTTGGGATCGTAGCAATAAATCCATGTTTCGTCACCTGTTACTATGTCCCACACCAAATTTGACGCACCTTCGTTGAATCTGGTAAGCATGGCACTGCACCAAGTGACGCGGGCCGTTTTTCGAGCCTCGGTCAAGTTGTGTGGGATCCACCGCGAGCACAGCTTTCTCACACCCAAAGGTTTGTGTAGGATTAATTGTATTTGACTCATGCCTATTTCTAAGGATGCGCGAATTTCATGGTAGGTCACATGCCTGTCTGTTTCAATCATACGGCGCACAGCATCGATGTTTTTGTTGATCACAGCGGTGGATGGCCGACCATCGCGAGATTCGTCACTGAGATTGATACGACCACGCTTGAATTCTGCAAACCAACTATAAACAGTTGTCTTGCATGGTGCTTCATTGCCAAAAGCTGTTTCAAGCCGAGCGATGCTCTGTTGAGCTGTCAAATTACACTTAAAATCGTAGAAAATCATACTACGAAAATTTTCCCAAGTTAAATCAATGTTGATGCAGACACACAATTTTTTAAATGGCGCCACAAGGTAAAAACAAAAGACAGTCAGATGAAACAAACTGCATTCTACAGCCAAAGAGTTCTATTTTCAAATGTTGCAATAAATTTTTAAATATTGTTTATGTAAGTGGCCAGTTCCGGAAACTTATAGTGCGCCCTATGTATAGTTACTCGTATCATTAATATTTTGTTATATCTTTAAACATCACATAATACAATTCAATAAAAGTTTACTTTATTGCACCATAATAAACACAAAAATTACAACAAGAGACAATATGGGCACAATGGCGTTATTTATCTAAGATTAAACAACTCTTTTATTTTAACAGCTTGGTTTATAAAGTTGGTGGTTTTTAAATTCGAAGATACTGAAAAGTTTCTCAAAATTGATAGATAACATGAAATTTTTAGTTTAAAGTGACTTTGCACCTTGAGGCCTAGTTTTATCTGTGTTAAAATATTATATACATATGTTATTTAGAAACGCTTGTACATTGCGAAATCATTTCCAGAATGCTTTTAGCAATTTAAACAGGTCTGTCCAAACAAACGTCTTGCAGTTGTGTACATTCATTGCACTTTTGGGAGTGGTCTGACCATTCTGAGAATCTGGTCAGCATTTGGGTTTCAAAACGTGGTACATTGAAATATGGTGTGTGTGCTAAAAAGGATGTTAGACGTTATTTAAATGCTGTTTTAAAGTACTCAAACTAAATAATGAAATAAGAAATGGTGAAAAAATATAACGTGTGCGGGATTTTTTCTCCCATATAAGCAGTGTGCATCATCGTCAAATCACCTAGGTTATGTAGCGGACCCCGGGCTTTTAAGCGCTACCGCTGAGGATGCAACCCACTCGGATGATGATGAAGAAGTGTGCATCATGAATCTTGGTTCATGAGTAAATAAATTAGAAAGAAAATATGTTTATTTGGCAGAATTAAAAATTAACAATACAATAGAAACTACGAGATGGTTACATCATATTCCACCAAAATGGTCTCCGCTCAGCATATGACGTAGCGTGAGCTACGACGCTGGTCTTCATCTTCTGGGCCAACAAAATTTGATATGCCATAATATGAATGATCAACACAAGAAAGAAGGATCGTTCATAACTCGTTTCCAAATAAATTCACTCGTAAGTACCCATACCATTCGCCTCTATAGGAGCTCGGTGACCCAGCGACACCGGGCGTGGCATAAAAAATTCTCGAACTCCTCCGTGCTTCAGAAGGCACGTAAAGCCGTTGTTGGTCTATCACAGTCTTTTCCAAAGTGGGCGATAACGCCCCCTTGTGGGCGCTGGAGGCTTCAAGGGGGGCGGTAACGGGCCCAGAATAAAGTTGGGGGGCGCTGATGTGATTTAAGCAATGAGTGATTTATAACTTCAGCTATTTCATATTTTAAATTTCATTGAAATTAAAATCCTCTTACTACACAACATCCATTTATTAGTTCATATTTATATCCTTTTTTATTGTACAAATACATATAAACTAAAAATGTAATTAATATTTATTATTTTAATGCGTTCACAACGCTATTTATATCGTTAAAGGAATCAAACACTGAAAAAATTTCGTGTTTTAAAGTTTCGCAAGTGAGGTCCCCACTTCCAATACCCTTTATTATTGTAAAATTGTATTATTATTGCTATTTTTTATTTAAAATTAACAATGTTGAGTATTGTTATTTTTTATAAAAGATACTCTAATGTACTGGTGTATGTATTATTATTGCTCTCTCGTTTAGAATATAGGTTGAATTAAACTACAGGCAAGACAAATATGTGATTCAGGTTTTTATGGTGAAAAAATGGGGGGCGCTACAAAATAACTGATTTTTTAAAGTGGGCGTTTGACAAAATAAGTTTGGGAACCTCTGGTCTATCATCTATCTATCTATCAACTTTCATCATTGTATGACAGTCGTAAAGCTATGTCAGATGCCTTTAGGCAGCCTGACGAAATCTGACTCTAGTATTGACCACTTATACAACGTGGAAGGAACATACCAAATAACCAAAAAAATTTTCGTCATTCCCATACAAATTGCCCGACCGGCTGCGCGCGTTTGTATGGAAATGTCGAAATTTTTTTTGTGTTTCGGCTGTTATTTTAATTTTATTATATTTTAGTGATCTAGTATAGCCCGTGGTTCGATTTATAACGGGTATGTCCTTTCCACTCTGTATACACGAAAAACAAACAAAAAAACATTCGCCACTACCTCAGTACACAGATGCAGGCAGGGTGTATATGTATTGTATTGGATAGTGATACTGTCCATCATAAACACTTCAGCACCTGCCGCACCGTTACTGAATTACTAACCTGCATTAAGGGGAAGTGTTCGCCACTGTTCGCTCCCGACTCGTAGCTGCAACTTTAGTGTTGACTAGTTTACCTAGTTAAGCTTGCAGTATTAGTCATAAGTAACTGCGTTAACGTAAGTAGAAAGCCATTGCATTGATTTTTTTTTTTTGCATCTTGTGCAAAATGAAATCCATGGTGTGCCTCTGATTTGATTGAAATCCGTCGTTAAATAAAGCTATAGCAAATTTCTCCTATTCATCCCGCCCCCCCCCCCCCCAAATCCATACATAAACTTTTTTTTTTTAATTTAGTTTAATAAAATCCTAAATAATTTGAAATCAACAGCGAGATGCAAAATTTTTAGGAGTTTGCACAGACTGAAGTCTGTGCAAACCTTACTTACTTAGACTTAGGTATTTTTTTTATTATTTCCCTAAACATACGTAGTAACCTAATGCGATAGAAAGCTTAGCTTAGATAACATATAAATTCTTCTTACTATATTGTCATAGGGTACTACCAGTATAGACATACGCAATCAATTAGGCCTTTCAGTAAAGTAAGTTCAAATAATTCGCAAATACCCCTAATCTGATAATCGCGTGATTGTCTTCGGATCACATCCGCCGGATTATCCAGCGTTAGCAGCCAAAGCAAATAAATTCCGACCGCAAACTCCGGGTTACCGATAAAATTCAGGCGGTATTCTTGTTCTTATCAAAACGGGAAGTTCATTGACCTCTTTTGATAAGAATTAATTGGACGTGCTCATTATTTTTTTGAGTATTTTTTTAAATCCACGAATTTTATAAAAACAATGAGTTTAATTAAACACACTTTCTTAGTTAATTTAATTAACATTACATCTTCAGTTTGGCTAACTATTTAAATTTGTAGTTTGCATAATTTAAATATACATATGTAAAAAAAATGCTGTCCATAGAAACTAGATTTTTTATTTAGTACGAAAATAAATATATACACTTACATACTAAGAAACTTAGATCGTTTAACTAAATAATTGGCCAAGTGCGTGTCGGGCCACACGCAGTGTAGGGTTCCGTAGTTACGAATGCCAACTTTGAGTTCATGCCACTAAAAACGTCTAAAAACTAATTTTCTATTGAATATTGTACGAAATTTTCCTTTTCCGAGTACATTTAATAAGTTGATCGTCTATAACTTTTTAATTTGTAAACCCTACTTAGCTCTGATAGTTTTCCTTTCAATTTCGTTATATTTACTATAGCTGTGAATTTTTTCACGTGTCCATATACATATAACCGTTGAGCAGATAGACACTTGCTCTAACAAACATTTTCACTTTAAAACCAAATATTTCAGAAACGGATCCCTAAATCGAAAAACGGTGTTCACAAGATTTTTTTGAAAGACCTATTCAACGATACCCCACATGATTGGTAAGTCGAGAAAATAAAATTGACTTTTGACTTTACTTGTACGAGAGCTGCCCTAAAAAATTTTTTTTTCAATATTTTATTTACCACTTTTTCCGCATAATTAATATACATACCTATACTAAATTACAGCTTTCTAGTACTTATAGTCGCTGAGTAAAACCGCGGACGGACAGACAGACTGACATGGCGAAACTATACGGGTTCCTTGTTTACTACTGAACCCTCAAAAGATCATTCCTTTAAGACTAGTATAAAATGAAAGCAATGACAGGAATACAGTTAGGTTCAAATGTATTGAGTTGACAGGCTGCGCTTGATCGACATTTCCTTCGCTATACAAACTGAACCATTGTTTATTAACTTCAATTTAATGCGATTACTGTACCAAACAGAACATACTTAAGGAAAATTTTTACATGATTGTATTTTTTTAACTAACCTATATCGCTCCACTGCTTGGCAAAGATCTCCCATTTTCTTCCATTTGTTTCTATCTCCTGCCTTCGCTGACCACTCACATTCGAAAGCATCGAGTTCATGGCGCCATCTCTTTCGACCATACTCGGGTATCTATAGCGTTAGTTAATTCGCCCATTTCTCAGATTGCATCCCACTAACATGGCCCGCCCAATCCCACTTAAGCTTTGCAGATTTTTGCCCCACATCGTATCGCCCATGTGGATCCGAATACTACGCTTCGTTCTCTGACAGGCATCGGCCTGAACAGGGAACGAGAGCTTTATTCAATATTTGCCCAGTACGCTTAATTCTATCGCTCTTTGGCAAACTTTGAGTTTGGACTTGTGATCTTCAGTCAGTGACCACGTCTGAGCACCGTAAGTTAGGTCGGGCAAGATGCTAATGTCGATGAGTTTGCGTTTAAGAGTCATCGGAAGGTCTCACTTCATAAACTCTTTCATGGACCAGTAGCTCCTTCAAGCATTTTCAATGCGGCGGTTTATTTCTTTTTTCTGCCGGTTCTTAAAGAAAACTAGCTGGCCCAGATAGACATACTCATTGACATAGTGAATTTCTTGTCCATCAACCTCGATCCTACGTTTTATGCTGTTGGTCATCATGACTTGTGCTTTTTACCGATTCATCTGAAGTCCAACTTCCAAGCTTGCCTTGCTAAATTCTTGGAGCATTTGCTGTAATTCTGCCGATGTGGATGCAAAAAGAACAATATCATCAGCAAAGCGCATATTGGTGAGCCGCTCTTCACCGATTTTAATGCCTTTGGTTTGCCATGAAGTGGCTAGTTTCCTAAACACTCCTTCCAAGACGCTGGTCAAAGAGTTTTGGCGAAAGTGGATCCTTGTATGTATAAGAAAAATTTAGAACTAAGTACTAAACTTTTGTTTTTATTCTATCTCCATAAGATATCATCTGATATCTGGCAAAATGTCATGTTATTTGCCAGGTTAATTAAAAAAACTCTGACTTTCAACACAAATCCCTACAAATTTTAAACGGCTGAATCGATTTTCTTTAAACATAGCTAAAAACCGCACGGGAAACTTGCTTTAACTTTAAAAAAACGAATCGAAATCGGTCAATCCGTTCAAGAGCTACGACGCCACAGACACACACACGCACACGAAGACTTTGACCCTCTTTTTTGTCGGGGGTAAAAAAATGAAACGTCGAATACACACTAAAAGAACGACAAATCCTGGGTAAAAAAATACACATGTTTAAATTGTGGAATCAGTGGAATACAGATTGTCTCGTAGTCGTGAGAGAGGCCGTTTCCTTCAACATAGTATCTAATATCAAGTAGTTGTGTGTTTTGACACTTATGATAATGTTTGCCATCTTGGCTGCTCTGTTTTGAATTCGAGAGCTAACTTGAGACGTACAATACAATTGCCTGAATAACTGTGTGCTGATGCTTTTGTTGAGATTCAAATTAGATTTGCTTTTGTAAAATGTAAATAGCAATAGAACTATGAGATTTTACGATTATGTTGTTACTTACATAGTCACATATAGTTACACCAATATTATCCTAGTATCCTTTTTATATCCCACTATTGGTAGAGTAGGCCTTTCTCAGTGCATGCCAAACTCTTCGGCCTTGCGCCTTACGAAACCGACCCGCGATTTACCCTATGTGGATCAATAAAGTTTTAATAAATAGATAAAAGATAGAGTAAATGATCGAAATCATGAAGATGCATTTGCATTGTATTACAAATAACGACTGAGTTTTTTTTTTTACTTTTTATTTAAGTACTCATGTTTTGTTTTTCTTTTTATTTCAGGTATGCTGCCCTAAAGATTAGGAAAGAGAGAGAAAATGGTGAGGTACGTTGAAGACTTATTCAGATTGCTGGAAATTTTTAATGGTTAATACGACAATATTTTTCATTATACTTGGTATTGGTAACCTTGATAAGAAAGAGTTTACCTCAACCATATTGGCTAAAGAGTTGTTACTGCTTTATAAAATAAATCTGTAAGTCTGTGCTTGGTTGGCGCTTCATGTCATTTCCTATGGGTCAAATAGAATATCTACTATATGACTGAATTGGGTCAGGAAGGCCAAGTTGACGATTTAATGAGTAATGACGTACATCCTTTCGTTTGTTTACTCGTATTTTATCAGCCGACGACGCACTTGGCGCCTCCATATTTCCGATTGGTCACAAGATTCACTGCACTCGACAATTAGGTGAAACCCACAAAAATTTGTTGAATGCACCAAAATAGCGAAAACTTAGCTAGACTTAAATAGCAAAACATGTGGCCTTATCGCCAAATATTATTATACAAAGTGTAACGAAATGTTTACAAAATTGGACCAAAACTAAGTGTTCACATTGATTAGTACGTTTACTCCCTTTTTACCCGACTGCGCCAGAAAGAGGGTTATGTTTTTCGAGAGTATGTAATAGGTTGGGGAAAAAGTCTTTTCGCATTTTATATGAAAATTCAAAACATTTTTTAATATAGTTTATTTACATTTAACTAAAGTATGTAGGTACCATTTTGTTCGACAACTTTTTGCCATCTTATAGGTAGGGACATGATCCCATTGCTATAGAAATTTTGGGGCTTCTGATCAAAAAACTGCGTCAAGTAGTTTTGGCAGTCCTCTCGTGATGTTAACCTGACACTGCCTAAAGAATTCCGAAGAGACCGAAACAGGTGGAAATCTGAAGGTGCCAGGTCAGGCAGGACTATACGGCGGATGCATTAACACCTCCCAGCCAAACTCTCTTAATTTTTGCTGAGTGGTTAAAGATGTGTGAGGTCTAGCGTTATCATGATGAAAAACCACACCCCTTCTGTTGATTAATTCCGGCCGCTTTCTTTCAACTTCTTGCTTTAATCTTATCAGTTGTTCGCAGTAGAGTTCTGAATCGATGGTCCTGCCTGGTGTTAACAGCTCATAATGAATAATGCCCTTCCAATCCCACCACACACACAGCATCACCTTGTTGCGAGTTAACCCGGGTTTCGCTACAGTCTGTGATGAAGCCTGACCGGCCTTTGACCATGACCTTTTTCGCATGTTCTTGTCGTACGTGATCCACTTTTCATCACCAGTTATCAATTTCTTCAAAAATGGTTCGGTCTCATTACGTCGTAATAAAGAATCACAAATGAGTACACGGTTCATTAGGTTTCTTTCAGAGAGCTCGTGAGGTACCCAAATATCGAGCTTTTTTGTGTACCCATTTTTTTTCAAATGCGCCAAAACTGTTTTGTGGTCAATTCCCAGTTCTTCAGCTACGTCGTAACTACTGATATGCCGATCTTGCTCAACTTTTTCAAAAATAGCATCCATTTTATCCGTAACAGGGCGACCAGAGCGACGTGCATCTTTGACATCAAAATTTCCGGATTGCAAAATGCTTAAACCAAATTTGTGCTAATCTCACAGACACTGCACTAGGTCCATAAACATTGCAAATTTTTTTCGCGGCTTGCGTTGCATTTTTACCTTTTTGGTAGTAAAATTTTAAAATGTATCTAATTTCTTCATTAGATTCACTCATCTTGACGGTAAGAAAAACAAATGAAAATCATTCATTTTCCTAATTTTAATTTGGAACTATCTTCTTTAAAATTTAAACTTTTAAATGATACCAAAACTAGCCAGGTACAAATAGTATAGCCAAAGTGGTTTTATTACAAGTTCATACATACTATATGCGAAAAGACTTTTTCCCCAACCTAATATGCTTGTATATATGTAAATTTTTTTGGCACGCTCGTCGGCCTGAACGGCTAGATAGATTTATAGTTTGAGAGGTGTCGTTGGATTCGTATTTACTGTGAGAGTGACACTGGGTATACCAAATAAATGAATAAAAATAATAAATAATAAGGTAGTCTGGTTTTTTTGTTTTTGGAATAATTACTTGTTTTTACATATTCTATAAAAGAAACATAAGTTCGTTGCAAGTTAAAAAGCTTGTAAAAATGCACCTTTCGGGCTGAATGACGTAATGTCCCTGCTTATCTAGTATCTGTTTATGTCACCGGTAATTAAGAGCACGCTTGGCGCCTCACAACATAACTCTGCAATTGGTCGTGTGAGTCACCACTATAGACATCCAGGTCAAGGCTGTGCATTATTTCATTAACAGCACTTGTTATGACGGCTACAAGAGCATTTCTCACATCGCACCAAAGTTGGTACGAAAGGACCATTTTACTGTAATAATAATTAGGGAGTGTCAAAATTAGAGACGTAGTAACTTAGTAGTAATCTGTGAATGTTCAGAAATCTTATTTAACTCCGGCATATTACTTAGCTTCCCTTTTATTAAATACCCTGAAAAATGTAATGCCATTATTGGTGGTAATTTAAGTATATCATGATTTCATGGTCTTTACAAAAAGAAGTACCCGAATGAAAATATCGAAATTATCACAAATATCCTATATTGTATCTTCTATAGTAAAGCTCGCTCGATTTGTAATCACAAAAATACGAACTGATTTGAACTCATAATGAAGCAGTGTTTTTACTATG
The DNA here is from genome assembly GCA_943193695.1 of Acrobasis suavella. Classification (NCBI taxonomy): domain Eukaryota; kingdom Metazoa; phylum Arthropoda; class Insecta; order Lepidoptera; family Pyralidae; genus Acrobasis; species Acrobasis suavella. The sequence continues at coordinate 7,287,166 of OW971952.1, read as the reverse complement.
GAAGTTAAAAATGCCAAGATCGATAATTGACTTCGGAAATTCAAACAGTTACAGAGGTACATAGAGCTGCTCTCAAAAATCTTACTATAGGTACTTATGTGGTAATAGCAACCCAATACGCAAACAACAGCATTATTAGTATGTCTTACACATATTGCGGTCGCTGTTACAAGCAAGACGGGTCTCTATGGTTTCTAGACTTTATAGTCTATGGCCGTACTTTCCTGGCCTGTAGGTCAAGGAGTTTATTTATGACATAATCCAGCGGCTGCCAGGCGGCTTTGTCGAGCCATAAACTAGCTTCTGCAAGTCGCAGATAGCGCCCGTAATTTGTCTTCAAAGGTCGATCGTCGCTGCGTGCACTAAGGATTGTACGAACGAAGGGTTTTCAGTATTTTTCTAAGTCTTTGCTTTTAGAGAATATTTAAAAATAACACCGAATTAATAATTACTAGGTAGGAACGTAATATAATATTAAATTAATATTTTCTTTAACACTCGTTTATTTATTGTACCTACGTTTCCGGGTTGTTGGATGTTTCGGACTGCGAGTGTTTTGGACCGCGGTCCGAATCGCTCAAGTACTGTTTCTGAAGCGGGTCATTCGGACCGCAGAAGTTTTAGCGGTCCAAATGGCCCAAGGTATCTTTTAGAATGAGTCGATTCGGACCATTACCTAATGCTCTTTTCGTAGGTCAATTTTATTTATTTGTAGAGAAAAGTAGAAAAGTGGTTGATGAAAAAATAAAAATGAAATATATTACATAATACACAATTATTATCATATGTATTTTAAAATATATACACAATTTAAATTTGCACAATTTTTTACCTTGCTAATCACCATCATGAAGTAAAAACATTCAATACTATTACATTATTATGATTATTTTTGTATTGTTTTCCACAGTGGTCCGAATCGACCCATTAAAAAATTGTTCTTAGGCGATTCGGACCGCGGTCCGAATGACCCCCTTCTGAAACAGTACTTGGCGATTCGGACTGCGGTCCAAAACGCCCGCCAACTCACGTTTTTTAGGCCATTGCTCAAAATTAGTGCATTGCTTTCGAGACAATATTACCACTGAGCTTTGATCTATTTGTCTTGCTAAAGCACACACACATGCAATTACTCGTAATTTATTATTTTTTCTTTATTTTTAAGCCTGTGTAAGTGTAACTAATGTATGTATTGTTAAATTTTGTGTGTGAGTGTGTGTGTGTGTAAGTAGTGACAAATAAAAAATTTATCTATCTATCTACGTGTAAGTGTAATATAATTTTTTTAAGGATTTTGCTGGTAAGTTTTAGATAATTTCGAACATTATGTTTCATTCATGATAATAGGTATTATGCATGAAAAAAATATGTGTTATCTAACCAGTTTATCCATAAATGTTTTAAAGTAAAATACTAACAGTGAATACATAATAAATATTGAATGTAAAACGAATGAGATATAACGATTTTACGAAAATATGCCTAGGTACCTCACTCGCAAACACGCTATTTTCTATGGCAAATGTGTAGATGATATGTACTTTGACGTCACCAGTCCATATCGGTCTTCTATTTCTAGTTCAAACTTTAAAGTATCTCATGTTCGTCGCTGATTAAGATTTTTTTTTTTCATATTTGTTTACTGTGGCTAATAAAGATTTTATTAAGCAAATAAAAAAATGCGTGCATATTCCCTTTTAAACATTAATTAAAAACATCTAAACTTGTTCAATTCCTACCTAAATTATTCATAATTATTAAAACTATTGACATTTACTTGACGTGAATGTTTTCTCGTATCTAAGGCTATTTCATTTTTTATCCTAACCCTGTTCGGAAGAGCAATTTATCCTTGTAAGTGAAACAAGCGAATCCACTTTATGTTTCGTAAGGATTAGGACACACCAAGTTTGCGATAACAATATCCGGGAGGGTCTAACACCCGTTCGCCTCCTATCATCGCCTCTCTGAAAGCGCCTATTTTACTTTCATCTGGGAAAACGGGAAAGATACTTCCAAAGTAATCTAACATCTAAGCACTTTTTTTCTATTTTGCCTATTTGTAATAGACCAAGTTAACTTTTAGTTAGAAGGGAGGTTATTTTCTTTTGTTTACGTTTGTGTGTACGCCTATCTTTGCTTGTTTCGTTTTATTTTAAAAGATAAATTAGCTTACCACTTAGATCTACCAAACGGCTGTGAAAATAACTGAAGATTTTGAAAAAGATTTTTAAAATATTTCATAAAAAGAACACATTCATGGGCAAATAAAACATTAAAGGTAGAAAAAATTAAACCCAAAAGGCCAACGGGTGCCTGACATCCGGAAGTTCCTGTTAAGAGATAATCTCCCTGATAAGGTGAACAAACTTTCTCATGCAAGGTGTAAACACTAAACAGAAACAGTACAGAAGTAAAGCTTTAAAAAAAAACATGCAATGTGTTATGATACTTAACAAATAGAAAGCTCTCTGTGACAAAAGAAACTTTAAACGCAAATAAAACGCAATATCTTTTTGTCTTCAAAGATCAAAAGATTAATTAACAAACCACGGAACAGAAAGTATAGAACAATATACTACTAGTGCTTACGAGTACTTAAACAATCCGTAGAAAAAATATTCACGTCGACTCCAAATATTAAATGCACGAGCTCATGCTCTGTACTATCGGCATTTTATATACAAGTTGTTATGTTATACATAACTGTTGATAAGCTTAGTTGTTATTTTTGAACAAGAGATTAAGCGGTGAGTCAGCGTGAACAACCTTGCAGCGAACTCTCTTAAATATTTAACCCTCGCCAAGTTCATCAACCTAGCCGTGAAACTGTATGGCCACTGCTTACGACTATTTTTATTTATATTTAGATAAAGGCAATTTAAGTTCTATTAAACCTAAATAAAAGAGCGGCTCTGTGACATACAAGGACAAAGATATAATAAAAACGAAGTTTGTATTGTTTATCAAATTGATGATTAAATTATTACTATTCAAATTCAACAGCAAATTAATTTATTTGCTACGTTTTCAAAATGTTTGGAAGTAATGTTGAAAGTGAACAATCCTTGAATAAGATGGTATAAATATAACGATAGTAACCATAACCTATTTATTTAAAGTCTGCCAAAACAAACAAACGTGTCGAGTTAAGCTTATCGAGTATTTACGTTACCTACGTTAGAATGTATAATTTTTGTTGGTTGTACGAAACGCACTACTACAACGTGACAGTATTCCTTAAACTTTCGTAATTTCGCTAAGAGCATCTAATTCCAATGATGTACAACTTCACCCATCAAGGACAAAAAGCAGGCATGTTTTATCCGTAGTAAATTCCCGCCGAATGGGTGCCATTATGGCGGCCGCCGCTCCATTTCAAGCATCATATGTCGCGTCGTGTACTGCTGCTGGGTTGACAGCTTTTTAATTTGTTTCAATCATTTTTTACAGGCACACGAAACACAATATACTGTGATAGCTTGGCATTGTCCTTTCTACATACACATTATGATATTAATGCACATAAAAGTAATAAATAATTTTTGTGAAGTTTTATTTCTATGAGTACAAATAATATTTATGTACTTACAACATTTCAGTTTGTTGCCGATTTAGTTGACTTTTTAGTTAGGTACTAATGACAACAAGTTCTTTCTGGGTTTCACATAATAATTAGGTTTGTTACACAGATCTGTAAAACCCAGTTTTTTTTTGGTTATGAATTTATTTTGCGTGTTACCGAAACATAAGTCATTCTTCTTAGTCTTAAAGTTTTGTTTCTTCTAAAGTTTATCCGTTGCATGAACCGTAAATGAACTGTCTCACAAACTGTCCGTGGCTGTTTCAATAACTTTTTCTTTTTTCAAAAACAAGTTTCCTTACGCAGGGACGAGGTAGCAGCAAGATGACTAAACACAAGCTATCTGTAAGTCAATAAGAACATTGTCTGACACTTAGCACTACATATCTTTAACCATAACAGGTACTTCGAAGTATCGCACCCGTTTATCCTTTGGTTTTCATTCCTTTTCAGGAAAAGTAACTAATAAATTCTAAAACAAATAAATAAACACGACAATAAATACTATGAAGCAAAAATTGGAGTAGTACATTATAATGGATAGATCAGACTAATGCAAAATGAAACACCCGCGTTCTTAGTAATTATTAGTTTCAGGCCGAGAATATCATAAAATTCATTGGAAATAGATTTAGTTGATCATCGTATTAAATCAAATCTAACCACGGGCTATACTAGATCACTAGAGTATAATGAAATTAAAATAACAGTCAAGAAACAAAAAAAAATGTGATATATATAGCCCGTGGTTTGATTTATTACGGGTATGTCCCTTCCACATTGTATAATGATAAATGTATAATACATCTCAATCCTCGAGGTCAGGTTTATTTGTTTATCGAAAGAGGGTACCACGCACCACTTATTCGTAATTTAGTAGTAATCTTCTTCTAAGATGAAGTAGTAATTACCGCTTTCGATCGGTTATTTTGGAAATCCTTGGGGGAGGCATATAAAATGATGACAATGATGTTGTAATCGTGGGCAATAAGTGAATTAAAGGACACTATAGAGGCATTTGGGTGCGATACCTACTTCTAGCCAGCGTGGGCAGACCCGTTCGAGAGTCCAGACGATGCCTGACTCAACGGGGACATGATTAGAAAATTAATGCTCTCCTTATAGAGTCATATTACTTCCAAGCATATACGATTTAGCGTCGAATAAGGTAAAATGAGGTAAAAACTACAAGTATAGTATGCTATAAGTAATATAGAATTTTAAACAAATCGGATACTTATCTTGAAATGGCCAAATGCATATTGTTGAGGCGTTAATATTAGAAAATCGGATTTAAAGTTTGTCTACAGCGAAATTAAATTTAGTAATGGCAAAACCTCATACGAGTATTAACAACCACAGAAAGAGGTTGATAAATTCATCAATTTTGGCGTAGACAGGCACGCCCGCATTTTATTTAAAACTTGACCTTGGTTCTAACTTATCACTTCAAGTTACAGTACTAAGTTGAAAATGCTGCATTGCAGTTCTGTTTGTTGTAGCTTTTTCTTTAGTTGCGCCTCACTAAAGTTAGCTGTAGGTACTTAGTAAATACTTTCTTGCAAACCTCTTTTGCTTTGTCTATAGTCATTATTCTATGAGGTAAGTAAATGATTTTGAAAACTTTGAAGTTTGTTGTTGATCTGATAGAAACTGTGAATCTCCTGTCCCAGCCTTAATGCTCATACAGCTCATATAATCGTAAAATTCTTATATCTCTTCTGTCTGCAGTAAGTGCTAAGAATCCATTAAAAATAATTGACATTCAGTGTCCTTATCTTGAAAACTTAAAATAACTAACAGATCATTAGCATTTCTCTACGGTGTTAATATAACTGGTCTTAAACTTATAGCACGTGGGAGGACTAGTACAGAAGGCTGACTCAGCGGTGACGGCGGAAACCTGATGCTAATGTAGATTATTGTAGATGTACAGATAAAGTTGTTGATGTTTTAGTTTGTGTTTAAGATAAGATGTTTTTGACGATTTGCTTCTTGTTTCTTTCTTTTTCGTGATCGAGACGATCATTTTAGGACCTTAGCAAAGATTGTATACATATATGGGATACGTACGGCAATACGAAACTGAAAAAGAAGTTAAGATTTTTTTCGTACAAGCTTTTATTGTGAAGCTTAGTAGTTATCAATAGAAATGTAATAAGCCCAAACTAGATTGGGTTGCGTAGTTTTATTAAGAAGAAGAAGGGTTCCAATGGTTACCTTCCGGCTCCATTATCAGATAAGCTTATATAGTTGTCACAATAATATTGCACTGTCATCTGATTTACATTTTATCTCATTGGTAAACCCAAAAAGTGATTTAAATTTAACTTGCAAGATTTGACCCAACCAAAAATCAACAAACAGGGCGAGCTAAATAAACGCTTGTAAAAACGATAAAAAATAAAGATGTATCGGTTGAAACTTCTTTTTTTTTAGTAAGTACATTGAACCACCAGCTTTAGAATATTCTGTCGATCAACACATTTTTTTTTCAATTCAAATAATACTTAGTCTTTTATTAAGTTTAGAAATTTTAATATGATATTTTTAAGATAAAAGCAACTTCTCGTAAAATTGAATTTATTAAACCATATAAATTTCAAGTCTCTATAAAACGGGGCATAAAGTCTAGCGCCCTACATTAAATGTTATAGCTTTCCTATTACCGGTAAAATGACATTTTCGTATAAGTAGCCGAAGACCATGCATGTCCGATTTTTCAACTGCATCAAGGCATCTGACTTGGCTAAACGACTGCCGTCTGATGACCACAGTCGGAACCAACAGCTTAACGTGTCCTGGAGAAGCTCGGGATGTTTTTATGCCACTTATGGCCACTAATCCAAGTATAAACGGTGTCCAAGAGCTATAACAAATACTCTGCGCACTCCATCGAGATAATGCATTTTAAAATTTTAAGCGGGTGCCTGTCGGTACCTTGATTCTTTTCCAGTCTGTGTCCGTTCACCGCTGGACTAATAACTGGAGGATTTACCCATATTATTTATATTCTGTACCACAATACTATTATTTATATTCTGTGACCGCAGCTGTAGAAGATATACCTATAAAATATGATATAAAAGCTGAAAGAGTGAAACAGCACAGTTGGGTGGAGCGAGAAGCAGGACCGGTTCCTGCTGACGGGACTGCATTGCTTGCTAATCGAAATCGGTATAAGTTAAGAACAGTAGCGAGAGCGTATGCTGCGCGGCTTTTTATTCACAAGCCTAATTTTTAGCCCCCGACAAAAAGAGGAGTGTTATAAGTTTGAGTCTAATGACTGTCTGTCTGTGGCATCGTAGCGCTCGAAAGGATGGACCAATTTCAATGCGGTTTTTTCACGTGATAGCAACTTCCCTTGCGGTGGTTCTTAGCTATGTTTGATAAAAATCTGTTCAGTCGTTAAAAAGTTAGTGTTACAGCTTGAAAGCTGGGATTCGTAATTTACCTGAAAAATAATAGATGGCGCCACGAATTAGAATATTATGTAGTTCCGCCACTTGTCACTAGATGGTGCCTTCGGCGGTTTTTTTAATTTGCCTGCAGATCAACTTGCAACGATAGTCTTCATGAAAGTTCTCCTTTGTCATGAATTGTTTTATAGTTCAATATCATGCACTGATCTTCCTTCAAAAATTTGGCTGCTGGGTAAAAGGTCACAGATATTGTGTTAACCATTCTGTTTTGATGCCAATAAGCCTATAATTGGTCCTGATCGATCATATTCTAAATGACATTTTTTTCGTAATCTTCAAAATTTGGTGGAGTAGCCATTTCTAAAATGGTTATTTAAAAAATATATAACACTGCGATAACTCACACAATTTACAGAAATTTGTTATTATTTTGACACATTGTATTCGCAAAAAATAACAGACAAACTGCAAGATAGTCGCCTATGCTGGTACGGTCACGTCCTACGGAAGCCGGCAAGTAACGTGGGAAACAAATGTATAACCATGCCGCCTCCGCCGGGGCCCGGCAAGCGGGGTAGACCCAAGAAAAGATGGCTTGACGTCTTTAGGGATGATATGCGTGCTAATCGTCTTACAACAAAGGATGCTCAAGAAAGTGGAGAAGAAAAAGTCGGAAAGCGGACCCCGGGCTTCTTAGCATTGCAGCTGAGGACGCAACTGGAAAAACGCTGAGATGAGAGAGAGAGAGAGTAGTTAGTACTGATTATTCCAGACGCATTAATATTTTCGCTGAAGCTCGCGACTTGGACCAACTACCACAAACTAACTTTTAGTAAGTTGCATCTACAATGACTGGCCACTAAAGCCCCCTTGATTAGATAAACTTTAACATCTACAAATCTGATAATTTACTTTTAATTACCTACTACAAAATGTTACATTGTTTGTGGTTAAACCAGTTCGTGGGCGAGTGGTCGTTAACCGCACAAAATGAACAATTTTAGGGTTCCATTACCAAAATATTTAAATAGGAACCCTTACCATGCCGTTTAGTACACTACACCTTCCTTCTCCAACCCAACGAAACTGATGAGAAAATATCAAGAAAAACGAAATTAAGTATTTTCTGTCAGCATTTTAAGAAATCCTTTTAAAAACTTCACCAACAAAATTATGTTAATGCGTCGTCAGAATAAGGGGAAGTTGGGTAAAAAGAACAAACTCTGACCATGACGTAAACATTGTTTTAAAAAACTTGTTATATAAAATGTGACTTCGGCGAGTGACAACTCGCACTTGGCTGCTTTTTAATCCTTTAAAGCTCACCTCATAACCAGTTTCGAGACAATACATTCCTGGTTTTAAAAGCGATATAAAAAATACGTCTCTCGAATGTCTTTGTTGTTTTGGACCTCAACAGATTTTGGTAACTGTGCTCTATATTTTGTTTGAGTCAAGTTTACTTGACACTTTACAATTCAATTATATAAATAAATAAATAAATATATAGGGACAAATAACACTGATTGAGCTAGCCCCAAAGTAAGTTCGAGACTTGTGTTATGGGATACTAACTCAACGATACTATATTTTATAACAAATTCATATATAGATAAACATCCAAGACCCAGGACAATTTGAAAAAGGCCATTTTCCAACTTGCCCTGTCCGGGGATCGAACCCGGGACCTCTGGGTGGCGGACTAGCATGGTGACCACTACGCCACGGAGGTCGTACCATTATCTATAAAAAATTACGTTTGTTGTATGGGAGCCCCCCACTTTAATATTTATTTCATTCTGTTTTTGGTATTTGTTGTTATAGCGGCAACAGAAATAATAATCTGAGAAAATTTCAACTATCTAGCTATGACGGTTCATGAGATACAGCCTGGTGACAGACAGACGTACGGAACCCCAAAAAAAACATATTTCATTTCATACTTTGATTACTTATTGTGTTCCTCTGATATTCTGTACAATATACAGTATATTAGTTTATCATACATACATAGATATGTTTGTTTTTGTATACAAATGTAGCAAATAGGCGGTTCTAAAAATGTTAAACGACTCTTGGTGTCAGCAACTTGGCAGCCTCCTATAGCAGGACTTCTACCGAAAACAAGAATATTTGCATATAAACGATATCGGCGGTAGGTTTCATGATTTGCATCTCCAAGATTATCTATGGTGATTTGGTGGTCTATTAAAAGTATCATACTTAATAAGTCTTAGAATCAAGCAGCTTAAATAAATCAAAATACATTCCGTGTAACATATCGAGTTAAAAAAAAGTTTAAACCAAGAATTTGCTGCAAAATAACTACCATGTCGTTGTTCCTCCATCTTTCAAGCCACCAGCGTTCCTAGAACCTCTGTCTGTTAAATCTTTTAGTGCTTTATTTGTCAACTTAATTCTTCCAAAATATTTGCTTGCAAAAAGCAAAAATTAAACAACAAAAATTCCGTCATTTGTTTCTTCATTTAGTTTTTTATTCTCCTGAAAACTTCGCTACAACGCAATGAGTTTTTTATATAATTTTCTGGGCCTCAGCAACGGGAGCGCGCCATTATTAAATACAGCTTTGTTGGTCTGTCTGTGGCGTAAGTGGGACGCGGCATAAAGGATTTCATTGTTTGAAAAAAATATATATATTTTAGTGCCAGTAGGTATTTTCAACGACTGTTAAGTATACTGGCGTGCTAGACTAAGTAAATTGAAGAATTGACCAATCACAATAAACGACAGACTCAAATGTGGGCATTACTTAGAATGTAACGTAACTATTACGCTGTTAAAATATTTATTGCGCTAAAACATTATGATGCTGAGCCTGTTACTCAGCTTGTTTTCTTTTGGTAAAGCCATAGTGCAATCACAAAAATCATTTTATATGGATCAGAAAAATGCAAGGTTCTTCCACTTCCTTCCTTGATTTCCAGTCATCTAGGAACAAAATGATGGGAAACTTTTAGTAGCATGTTTCATCTCCCTTCTCATCTCATTACATTTTTTTGATAACAGGATTAATTAATCTAGTGTGTAAAACGTCGGTGTCATTTTCTGGTTCATTGCTTTTTGAATGCTTTATCGCCGCGGGAATTGCGCAACGATGTTTCCAAGATAAGATTCGCTGTATTAACGGTGAATGCGAGAGTTAAGGATGTCTTTAAATTCATAAATTCAGTCACGCCCCACTTATTTTACCTTTTTTAGAATATTTTTCTATCACTCTGGTATTTTCGCGGAAAAAGTTTCTTCTTCGCAAACGGCTGGCCACAATCAGCAGGACGTGCACAAATATTTTTGACAGGGTAGGCACTAATCTTACCTTAATTACGAAAACGGCTGCATATCAAGGAAAATATATTTTTTGCGCTGGTATCCGATATTATATTAGAGTGGCACAGGGTAGACAAATTCTATGTGTCTGTATAAAATGTACGCTACTGATAATAATAAACTCATCCCAACTTGCTCCAAAGTCTGGTCTTACAATAGGGAAGACAAAATTCTCGCTAGTTTTCAGTTCAACCGCAAGAGCTTTCAATGATTCGCAAGCTTAGAAAAAAAGATGTTCAATGTTGCTATATTTTCTGTCGTACTAGCATTTTCGCTAAAAGTTTCTTAGTCCGCAAGCTGCTGACCGCAATCAGAAACTCATCCCAACTTGTCCCAGTTACAAGCCTAGAGATACTAAGTCTGGTCTAACAATGGAGAAGATATAGTTTTTGCTAGTTTTCAGTTCAACCGCAAGTGCTTTAATAAAGTTTTATGGTTTACAAGCCTAAGAATATTAAGCCTAAACTTCAAATTGAACCAATTAAGATTTCTCATATCGTTGTGGCCTATTTTCTTCCATTTTTCTTAATAGACTATAAAGGTGCATTATTTAACAAAGGCTCGACCAATAAATAGAGGATTTTAACATGATTTACAAGGTTCACTTAAATAATATTGGACCACGAGCGTTTAGAAAACTCGTCTTAAAATTAAAAGCTCATTTCAACAATGAAAGACGTAAAAGATGAATGTGGATAGAACCCGGCCAGAAGTAAGACCGAAAGAGAAACGTACCCACGCCATGAATGTAAAGACATGATAAAAATGATGGATAAAGCCGAATAAAGGACACCAACGTTAAATAAAGTCAACAAGACGATAATGTAGGTACCACCAATTACGAACAAGTTACTTCGTAAACTACTGACATACTTCAAGTACAACACGTGCTTCATACGCACATAATTGACATAACATCATTCTATGTTATTAACCGACTGTAGCGAAGCGAGAGGGTTATTATGTTTTGTCCTCCATTCCTCAGTTACCTAACGTTACGTCAATACCACGGCGGGACGTGGGCGAGCCCATTGTTTTATTTTCCTTTATATTTTCTTCGTGAAAAGACTGTAATTGCTGTGGAAGTCTGGATTTATTCGTCTGTGGAGTTGGTTAATGTTCGGGTAATGTTTTATGTTTATGTCATTGTTTTCCAACTTCACAGACCAAACAATGACATAAATATTCGTGAACTTGATAGTTTAAGACGATGTCTAATGCATCTAATATATTCTTTCTTTTTATTTTGCGGTCAAGGACCCGAGCTGAGCAGTAAGCTTATGTGCAGTTATGTTACACTGTTCCACGGCTATGCTCTCTCCTAGTTCCTTAATTTGCTCACATTTGTCTCTATCGTCTTTCTTTATCCTAACGTCAAAAAGCCAATCCTGATAAAACTCGCTCAATTCCATTCAAGTCCTACATTTTGAAGTTATCTAAAACACTGACTTTTTAGCCTGTTGAAGTATCCCACTGCTGAGTGATAGTCTCCCCTTCTTTTCCCCCTTATCCCTATCTATAAAAGCCATTCACTCATAAACTGTTTTCATAATTTTGTTATCTTTTCCATCTTTGTTTCTATATGTTTATTATACGCAAAAGAATATATTATAAAAATGTTCATTCTTATTTTAAATCTTAGGTAGCTTATTATTATAAATTCGAAGATGTATGAAGATGTATGTTAGACGAGAAGTTTTCAAAATTGTTTTCTGTGAATAAGGTAAAGGAACATTGATGATACTTTATATCAAATTTCTCTAATGGAAACTGGAACATCGCACGGTAATGCAAAAGCACTGTTAACACTGGTTAACACTAAAAGCAATCACATGGCGTGTAAAATTAACCACTATTTATTGCCCTCGGTAGTTAAACTCCTGTATCAATTTTCGAATTAGACAACATGCAAGCGTAAACGTTAGCAAACTAATATGGCTTGGTCACTAACCGGTCCTACCCTACCTTGTTATCATGCAGATTTTATTCAAATGGAGACGTAACAAACTTACATTTAGCTTTTCAGAAAAATGTACCTTGCATTTAAGATAATGCTTATTTGGAGCAGCGAATTCCTACAAACATTGCTAATCTTTATTTTGAAATGGTGAAGAAAATAGATTTTTTAGATTTCGAAACCATAAAATGGAGCCACGAATAAACGTATGTTAAAGTATGAAGATATTTGGAAGCACCAAATCTGCTTCTCTTCCCGCGCCGATTTTAAAAGTCTACCAAGGAAATGAGTGAAAACCAGGTTTGATGAACGGCAAGTAGGGCCTTAATTCTTTTATTGTTGGGTTTTAAAGCCCTATAGCCTTAATACCTAATAGTCAAATGAAGAGGCCTTTGCCCTGTCCTATCCTTAATGGATATGACAGTGTACCTTTATGTGGAATCACTGAATTTGCTTACAATAGATCAAGACAAGTTTGCTGGTTCCGATTCCAACAAGACAAATTTATTTTATCACCGTAGACAATATAGTTGTACTAGACCATTATTAGTAGTCACGCATAACAATGAAAGCTATTGTATTCGATGACACGCGGAAGTATTCTCTCTATTGATTCATCTTCATGACCAACGACTAAAATTCGTGCGAGTGACAAGTATTTGGTGTGTATGTAGAAAGAAGAGCATTTTATTTCTATTTAATTCAAATTTATCTTAACTAAAAATATTTTGACCAAAAATGGATCCTTTCATAACTGGTCCCCTGTACTGTACCCGATACAGCTTGAACCTGGTTGAGTGTTCCTACTAGTGGCGCTGTGAAGGCATTTAAAGCCGTTGACTTCTGTTATTACATATACTCGCAACTACATAACATCAAAGTTGGTTCTTAAAGCATTAGAAGGAAACGAAGAAATATTTCACGATTATGGTATCTGCTTTCTACGTCTATTATAATCATTTTCATTCGGCAAAAAACAAACAAACAGATTTCTGCCTACACGCATATGAATCAAGCCTTGATGCACTTGTATGCTAATATGCTCATCAAAATACTCGGTTCAGTCGGAAACTATGTTGATTGCATTCTAATTAAAGCTCTGCATGGAGGGAACTTTATCGGAAATACATAGCGTAGTGTTCAAATGAAGTAAGTATGCTAAATGTTTATATATAGACTAATGAAGCTGCTTTCGATATAGCAGTAAGAATTTGGCATGACCGGGTCGAACAAAATAATGAATGATGATAGGTATGACTAATGACTAATGAATGATACATTTAAATAGAAGGACTAAAATTATGTCTCGCCTGTTTGGCCCCGAAGAGGAACATGACACTGGAGACCATTCTTTCTTTTTTTTCAACGTAAAAAATAATTTTTCTCCCGGCATTATCGTAGGTGTATAAGGTATGTTATTAAAAAATTACAACGAATTTACTTATAACTCTTGATTGTTATTGCTCTTGTTAGAAAACTTGATTTGCCATAGGCCGGCCGCATATTATAAGATATTTTCTGTATTTTTTTTCTGATGCTTTTCGAAGGGCATATAAATAAAAATATAAATGAGTAAATAAATATATAAATAAATAATTTGAGCTTGCCCCAAAGTAAGTTTGAGACTTGTGTTTTGGGATACTAACTCAATGCGTGGTCTAGAACGAAACATATAAATAAAATGCATTCCGGTGGGGACTCAAAAAATTTTTGACGGAAAAAGTCTTATAATATGTCGCCGTTCTAAAGTGGCAAGTTAAAAGACAAGTAAAGAAAGTTTATAACAAGTAGTAAAGCAAACACAGCACACGTTCTTTGGGCTATTTCCGATAATCCATTGAGAAGTAGCAGGTATAAATAGAGCCAATTCAGAAACCAAACACAAACTAATTCTGGATGTTGTAATCGAGAATTAACCGCTGGTTGTTCCTCTCAAGGGTTCTATTTCGGTGAATCTGTTTGTAAACTGCCATAATTGTCTTTAATACCACGCACGTGCGTCAATAAAGTATGCATAGTCGAAATATATACGAGAATAGCATCATATTATGAAATGAAATATTTGTTTTCCGTCAGGAAAAACGTACAACATTCATGGACCTATTTTTATTTTTAAATCTTAAGTTATAATTTGGAACCACTCAAAGCATACGAGTAGGAACGAGATGGAGCCTTGTGAATGTCAAATATTGTTACTAAATAATTATCTAAATTTTGAAAGATATTGAGAATCTTTTTCGTTGGGTTGATATCGTGTTACACACTGACACAGACGAAGAATGTCTGTTTCAACATTATTTCTTCTTGTTTTGGTGGAACGTGGGGTTCCTATTCTGCTTATTCATTCTCAGCCTAAAATCTATTTAGTTTTGAAAAAATCAAATAGAATTATACGAGGCTGAATTGGTACTTTCGTGTACCTTCTTATGCTTCGGCCGCACTTGTGCCTAAAAAAGTAAAAGTAAAGTAAAAGTAGTAAAGTAAAAGAAATTGAATTAAATCAAGTTTAATCTAAAATCTGCGCAAACTGACCCACAGATGTCAGGATCTGACTCCAATCTCGCAAATTGTAGATGAAAGTCGACAAACGGAGTGATAGAGTGGGCTGTGGGCATGACCTGGCCCAATTATGATGCTTTCTGTCGTAAAGTCTGACGCACACTGTCTGAACACATTTTTGGAGTGAGAGTAAGCATCAGGCTCTGTATCTCATAGTATTCGTCACTGATCAGATCACATGAAACCATAAGTTGTGCACTCAAATTACCTACTTTCTACGACAAAGATCAAAGATCAAAACAAAAACAACGCAGTAAAGACGGAAAAAGTGACGTAAATGTCTTACACTTTTTTTATTAATAATGATATTAATCAAATAAAAAACACAAAAATAAAATTAAAAAATATTGGCGTGTGCTGGGTTTGAACCGGGAGCACCGATCACACGCTTTACCTAATCTGAGCTATGGATGAGATAGTCAAACTTGTGACTATTGTGTTTGGCCCAACCACAGGACCATAATTATTTTTATTCTATTTTCCTGTGAAACAGAGATTAAGTCATAAAGTCATCTTATATTGCGAGAGGCCGAGTGGTTGGGCAGTTGACTGAGGCATAACAGTATGTACTTGAATTAAACAGTTCCACAGTCACAGTGATCATTGCATTTTAAATCTGCGGATACTATAATCAAAACATTAATTCTTTGCTGTGTGTTCTCGGACTTAATGCAATTCGCGTCGCGACGCCAATGCGCCATGGCTGCATAATGAAACTTTCACGCCGCATCGATCGTACTCCATTTCCTCGCCCTTATTAAGAATTAATGTATCAATGTAATGCACTTACTGTACCAACTAATCCAATTTGCCGCGATTGCATGGCAAGTCCATGATACGGCTTTAAGAATGCCCTACCCTTTCAATTAAACTTAAAAGATTTTGTTTAAAAATATATAGATTTTACAAGAAAACGATGACCGTCATGCACTAGTTCCTTGAATATTAAGGAATTCATAAGTGAGTCAATATAATTTAAATTTTAAATTCACCATCAGGATAATTAAAATGGTATAATATTCATAACAAAACATAATCTTGGAAAGATAAAAACAAAAAACATGTAGAGCGCCTGACAAAATAAAGAAGCAAAGCCGCACCCACGCCAGACCGAACTTATGTCCCGCGAGATGTAGGCGTTAAGAATATAAGAAGCTTGTACCTGAAATAATCCTAAAGTACTTCGTTTAAGTGCCTTAGTACTTTGATCCTTCTTTTTGTAATAACCACCACAGACGGAATAAAGCGATTTAATACTTGTTACTTTGGTTTTCTTTTGTATTGCGGTGACTAAGAAGGCGTTAAGTACTAATCCCTAGTCACCTGATACGACCAGGTGACAATCAATACCCATGGGACGTAACCTGACCAAGTCCAACCAAGGCGAGCTCACGTAGCGGCCCGTGTTCTCGTAGTGCATAAGTCATGAAACAAAATGTAAACGTTAGGTAAATAAAGTTCAAACTAATAAAAGCTAGATAAAAGGCCGTATTATCCATGAACAGGAAACGCTTAAAGTGTGTTTGATTTGGTAGAAAGGAGGTGATCGCCTTTGTGGTGTATCTAAGTGTTGGTATTTATCGTAAAAAGATAGGGCCAGATGTTGGATTATTGAGACATATCTAAACACTAAAAGATAGCTGCAAAAAGATTTATATCGTCTACATTACATTATATGATGTTTATATTTTATTATTTTCGTAGTAATCTGTAAGGTATAACTGGGGAACACATTAAATTATTAGAAACGGTTTAACTTTTATTTATTGCATGCTCGTTGGCTGTCGCAGCCAATCTTAATTCCATATATCCATGGAAATAATTCTATTTTCTAAATCAGAGTATAAAAATATACTACATCGACACACACACTTAAGCTGCCCATATTATCATCTAACATCATTCACACGCAAGCTGCTCAAAACTTCTCTGACTGAATAACATCCTCTAAGCATGGTTCTTTAATACTTTATCATCGACATTTTTTCTACTTTACATCATTGTTTTGAAAAGGCTCCTTAAAATCCATGTTCTATTGATCTATGAATTTAAAAACATCCATTAATTCATTCTTTTTAAATGACTATGTTTGTCGTGCTAAGAAATAAGGGGAATCTTCCAGCGCGCAGTAGGCCCGCTAAATTTGTTGACAAAACTCGCCTTGTCATCCGGCTCCTTAGGAAAATAGGACGGAGACAAACATTTGAATGTTATTTGGCTTGCTGAGTGAATTCAGCATCCATAACAAGTTGAAGACTTATAAGAATGAAATGAAAATATTGTCGAAAAGTTTAAGTAACTATACCTTCGGCAGTAAATCAGACATTCTTTGAATACTCGTAGTACTAATTTTAGTCCGCATTTCAACTTTTCAGTCACAACGACTTTCAGTTACTTTCGTGTGCTTATTTGGTCGCCTATGTTTTTCACACAAGTTTGAATGAATGAATTTTGATGAAATGAATTTGCTAGCCTTGTTTGCGTGTTTTTTTTCTAATAACACTTTTTGTCTCGATTTCGGTTTACTACTGATCTGTCTTCTAAAATAAAAATAAGTGTATGTGAGTCAATATGTTTTCATTTTCTGTTAGTCTTGAGTACATGCTCTAATTTCCCAACTCTTTGAAATTTTTGAGAAGGTTAATATTCGAAATTGCTATTCTTCCACAGAAATAATTATTAGCTCATAAAGCACAGTCTCGTCTATCGAAAAAGAGAAAATTTAAAAAGGCCGTTAGAATTGTCAAAGGGATCTTTAAATTAATTTTCCGCAGTCTAGTTGGCTAATTTTTGTTCTCCAATTACTCGTTTCCAGTTGGCGCTATCCGTTTTGCTATGGCACAGGTTAACTGCTCAATTTTCGCTTCATCAATTGGCTGATTGCCTCCTTGAAATCTATTGTGTGAATCAGGATCGTGGGCGTATCGTTTTAGCACCTAATTATTTGCACAGCGAGTGTTAGATTTCATTTGTAGCAGGACATACTGAACATCTCCATCATCATCCGAGCGTATTTCCGGTTGCATCCTCAGCAGTAACGCTTCAGAGCCCGGGGTCCGCTACCTAACCAAGGAGATTTGACGAGGTTACTGGTTTTTACACAGAGCGACTGCCGTCTGACCTCCGCAACCCAAAGGGCAAACCAGAAACCAATCCTTGAATAGTTTGATGATCAAACGCTAGGAGGCGTTCGGGACCCACAGTTTTACGTGCCTTCCGAAACACGGAATCATCTTTCTTTTCGGATAATCAGGTGATTCAATCCTGCAATATCCTATCCAGACTGGAAACAACTTTTAACAAAGTATGCTTCCCAGTGGGAATCGAACCCATGACCTCCGGGTCACAAGGCGAACGCCTTGACCACTGGACCACGGAGGCAGTCCTGACAGACATACTGAACATCTATCTGACATTAATATACCAAGGAGTAGCTGGAAAGACGAAAATGCTATATCTGCCGTCGATTGTGTGCCCATCTTTTATGATTTTTTATTCTATTTTCTATAGAAATTACCATTTATTACGAAGAAAACAGTCCCCAACTTAGAAGGCGACATCCGTTTCGATGTTGGTAGTTTTCGAGTTTACATAAGCAATTTAAACTTCTTAGTGTAGGACCTATTTAGGTATTTTAGACCATTTGGTTTCATTTATCATTTTTGGGTGCTGTTATGACTAATGATTATGTACGTAATTACTTTCTGATCTCGTGCATTGTTTTAGCATCTTATAATATCTTCATTCCTATTGCTGATTAAAGCTAACTTGCTTTCATTTGCCATCTTAGCACCTAATTTGCTAATATCCTCATCGTAATCTTGAGTGCCACCAGTTAATCTGACAATAGTGGGACTGCGGCACACTTTGATGTCATTGTGCTTGTATCTGATAGCATACTACAAACAGCCGGCAATTGTCCAGCAATTTGCGGGGCTGTAACGATGAAAAGATAGTCCATTGTTTTGAGAAACTCTCTAAATACTAAATAGTGTGCTTCATCTAAGTTGCTGACAAGCTCAATGGCTCAGCAATGCATGTGCTATGTGAAATGTATGGTTTATGGTAACTATCATCGCTGGCTGGCACTTTAATTCAAACTCCTCCCTTGAAAAACACGTTAAACTACTGAACTCAATTTCGCTGTACGACAAACGTTTGAATAGCTGCCTGATGCCTTTTGATGACTAAAGACTCTGATACGGGTCTTGGTAAATCTGTGACATGCCAAGGAAAAGAAGATAATCAACTGGCACATATAATGATACATTTTCAGGCAGTTCGAAAGTCTACATTTGTATTTGTTTTTTTTTTTTAATTAACAAACAAAAGAACGTTAAACAAACAACCAGTGATTATACGGTAATTTGTGAGTATATAATTGATGAAGATATAACTGTCATTGTTATGAGGCACTTTCTAAGGGGCAATAAATTAAGAGATGCAGCTATTAGCTTCATTCTTAGCACTGAGGTGCGAGGTCAGAGGTAATTAGAAAGTCATCAATGTAAGCAACGTCAAAATTAACGTCGTATCGAGTCATGTGAGGAGTAAGGAATTTTTATGGTATTTTTTCTGTGTCATTTTTAAGTTTTAGTGTAATTTTGTTCCCAAAGGTATAGAAAAACTGAATAGCAGTAATCAGAGGAAAAACGATGTTAAAAAAGGTACAATACAAAGCAACAAAGCAAAATTTTTCTGCAAGCTTTGAAAGCCGGTATTGTACTTATAGATTGTAGATCATTTAGTATTTCAGCCACGACCGCAAGTAACGGAGTTTAACAGAAGCTGCGAACTGCGGAAGAAACGCGGACCGATTACGATGACAAAGGATCCTGTTCCGACCACGAAACGAAAGCCTTCTAAGACATTATCTGATACGGCTTGGTGTTAAATGAACCAGTTTCAGCTGTCAGTATCAGTCTTGGGCGAGAAATGGGGCAAAACTGACTGGTGATAGTTGAAAGTACAACCTTCACGTGATATGTTGCACATTTAATACATTAATAGGACCGACATGTTTTGCCATGATTTACCATGGCTTGTTTGGAAAGCGTTTAATAGACTATATGGTTAAAGACATTAATTCTCATAAAAGAATCTACAAAATTCACTTATTACTACTACACACCAAAGTTTGATGAATCATTGACACAATAAGAAGACTACACATTTTGGAAACCATCTTTGCAATACACGAGTGGCAGCTAGAAAGTTCAGTAATCACAAGAACCTCGACTTATTTCCACAATGATTTATTTGACCCGGAAGCCTTCTTGCTGTCATTTAAAAAAAATCTCATCTCGCTGGCGCGTCTATAGTTCTCCTTTCTAAGAAATCAATTGTTAACGATGTTTATGACGCAGTTTTCAATCATAACTAAATAGCCTTGACCTTGTTTGTGACACACAGGCTGCATGGATGGCGAAGATTTAAATTCAAGGTGTTGTGTATCTGGCGTTTTCGGATTTTGTTCCATATAAAAGTTTCTCATATTCAAATCGGGAAGACATCTCGAAAGAATAAGGAAAACAATATAGGTTCCGCAATAAATTCTAATATGTTTTCACGTTTAATTTTTCTTTTATTCGATCCAATAATTTTCTTCTGGGTTTTCCTACTTCTCTTTTTCCTTCCATTTTTCTTTAATTATTGTTAAGGTTAAGAATTTAGCCAAAAAAAGAGAGACAGAAAAGCACTCCACCGACAAGAGCCCTGCTCTTAAATATAAAAAGCCCATAAAGGACTATTGTATATTTTATATGAAGTATTTTTTTTAATCAACTAAGATAATATGAAGTTGATATTATGATTATTCCACGAGAACTATACGATAAGATGAGACAACTTAAATTTTTAAGTTCGACTAAGTCAAAGGGTTGCTGAGAAATTGGTAGGGTTATAAGAAGAGACGTTTCTGCACAGTTCGGGACGAACTACTATTTATGATTTTTTCTTAGTTAAGTGGCAAAGATATGAGGGACTGACAAATTTCTTTGATTAGCCGTTGATTTAAAGTGAAGGCTCCATGTCAGCTAGTGTTATCAGTGCAAAAAGAGCGCCGCTCAGCAACGGTTCTTACAAAGCAAGTGGAGTGTGGATGCACGCTTCGCCCTACAAAGGGCCTGCTGCCCTCGATCAATTGATACTTTTCCTATTATTTCTCTAACGGTGGTTCCGCTTGTAAGTTTTAATTACACGAGGCTGATTGGGTTTCAAATAAAACAATTGAAGGGCTCAGTAGTGACTTCAGCAATTTTGATATGCTTAATAGAACTTTACAGTGTGTTAATTTGGCTGGTTGCCTTTCCGAAAATGAATGACTGATAAGCTATTATTCGTTTTTGATTGCTTCACTTATCTTTCATGAAAGAAAATCGACTCCCTGTTTTCTTCCATTTGTTCTGTATACTCCACAATTAGATTGATAATTGTGCATCTAATTCTGTTTATATATATTCTGAAAAGCAGCTAGGTCATTCATTCACCACTATATGATCATGAAAAGTAATCTGCCCTTAGTAGATTGCTCATCAAGGTCATAAATTTTCAATCCTTTTATTTTTGAGTAAAACAAATTGCCACTATGTTGACAGGGAGTGTAGTCGACATCTCAGTACGTGATAACACTTTCATATGGGTCACTGTAGTGTAGCCGCCAGCGATCGATAGGCATTGCCGTGCATTTACATGAGTATTTCACGCCTTGGCTTTAAGACTTTATTCTAATATGAATCTGGGGCTCTAATGGGTATTTTAGAATTTATGGTTTTTGATGCAAAAACTAGAACTGGGTTTTCAGCGCAAAAAATTACTTGTAAGAACTCATTTTTAACCCCCGACATAAAAGAGGGTTGTTCTAAGTTTGACGCTAATGTCTGTCTGTCTGTGGCATCGTAGCTCTCGAACGGATGGGTCTATTTCGATACGGTTTTTTGACGTGAAAGTAAGTTCTCTTGCAGAGATTCTTAGCTATGTTTGATGAAAATCGTTACAATTGTTGTTATTAGCTGTTAAAAACTTATTTGGCGTTAACGCTTGAAAATCGGGGTGTTTTAATTTACCTGGCAAAAATAGATGACGCTACAGCTATCAATTCCACTTAACATCAGTTAGAATATGTAGTTCTGCTTCTCATCACTAGATGGTATCGTCGGGTTTTTTTTCTTTAATTTACCTAACAAATAAACTTGTCACATATATTTTTGCAAACAGCGTACGATATAAAGTAACCTGTAATAAGATGGACTTTCTCCAAAAATAACTAAAAATATTATTAGGTTCTTCTGCGTGTGTATACGAGCAAATATCTCAAATCCCGGAGGGAAATCCTGTTTACTTTTAATACAAGACCGACATTCTCCAAAAATAACTAAAACTATTTCCAGGTTCTTCTACTTTTTAAACCCCGGAGAAAAAGTATGTTTAACTTTAATACAGAAATATGTTATGCTTGAGTCGAGACGAGATGATAAACTAATATCGCGAGCGAGCGAAGCTGCTGACAGGGCCTCCGAACTCTAAAGTAATCTAAATTAAATTAACTTGTGTTACGTATATTTTCTGTTTATAACCCAAATGAATTAACTCTTTTAACGACTGTAATTTTTTTCGGGTATCTAGTAAAAAATATCCTTGATCAATGTCCGGAGGGTAAAGCGGCAAGTACCTATAGTCACAATAAATGAAATCTCATTTCTACTTACCTTAGATACTTACCAATAATACGAGTGAAAGTAGCTATGTATGTTTGCTCAGCATTAACGTCAATCAACATTTTTCAAATCTAATAATTGGCCAAGTGCGTATCGGGCCACGTGCAGAAGGGTTCCGCAGTTACGAACGCCAACTTTGAGTTCATGCCACTAAAAACGTCTAAAAACTAATTTTCTATTGAATTTTATGAAATTTTGTTTTTCCGAATATATTTTATGTTAATCGCCTATACTTTTTAATTTGTCAACCCTACTAAGCTGTGATAGTTTTCCTTTAAATTTCATTATATATCCTATAGCTGTGAATTTTTTCACGTGTCCATACGAGTATATAACCGTTTAGCAGATAGAGGGGGGGACGCTTGACTAACAATTTTTTTCACTTTAAAAGCAAATATTTCAGAAACGGATTCCAAAATCGAAAAACGGTGTTCATTAACTCACAATATTTTTAAAAAACCTATTCAACGATAACCAACATGACTGGTTAGTCTAGAAAAAGAAATTGACTTTTCACTTTACTTGTACGGAAGCTACCCTAAAAAATGGTCAAGACAAAATTTTAAATTATATCTCCGTTTCCTTTTAAATGATTTAATTCAAATGGAGGCAGCACTGGATCCCGAAAAATTCAGGTAGCCCCTTAAACTACACCTACCGATTTTGATAAAATTTCTGTGAGTTCACCGACAAGTATACACATACAAAAATATTTTTTTCAAGTCTGTTCAGGCGCTTTCGAATGATCGGTGAACATATATAAAAAATAAATAAAAGATCGCTACAAATTGATAACCTCCTCCTTTTTTGGAAGTCGGTTAAAAAAAACAACGAAGCAATTTTATGCGTGTAGGTACTTTGGGCCACCGAGGAGTTAAATAGGCAACATTTCACCCTGAAATAAAGTTCCCGAGAGATGCCCGCGAACAAAAGATCTATCTAAAGAAGTCGTGGATCATAGTAAGTTTTCGTTGTAAAATGTACACTATCTGCGTCCCGCGGGGTTACCCGCAGAAAAAGTAGCCTATGTGTTAATCCGATGTGTCAGCTTCCTGCATACCAAATTTTATCAAAATTGTTCCAGCCGTTTGCGCGTGAAGAAGTAACAAACATACACACACACACTCACAAACTTTCGCCTTTATAATATTAAGTGTAATTGTGTGATTATGTCTTGGTTGATCATTTCTTGTTGTTTAGTCGTACCGCATATTTTTTAAGTAAAAGTAGAGGCTGTCAATCAAACAACAAAGCTAGACCTTCGTCTTTCGAGCACACCGATTGCCGACGCCGGAGCAGAATAGTGAATAGACAACATGATAGCCAGC
The DNA here is from genome assembly GCA_943193695.1 of Acrobasis suavella. Taxonomy (NCBI): domain Eukaryota; kingdom Metazoa; phylum Arthropoda; class Insecta; order Lepidoptera; family Pyralidae; genus Acrobasis; species Acrobasis suavella. The sequence goes on along the minus strand of OW971952.1, from coordinate 7,263,257 downwards.
ACTTTCCAATCTGTCGCCATTCATGTGATCACCGATCACGATCACTTCACACCAGCTTCATCTAGAATGCTATTATTAACCGACTTACAAAAAGAAAGAGGTTATCAATTCGTCGCGATCTTTTTTTTATTGTATGTTCACCGATATCCGTAAAAGCCTGGACCAACTTAGTTTTTTTTGGATTGAAAGGGTGTACTTGTCAAGTGGTCCTTTATGAATTTTATCAAAATCGGTTGTGTAGTTTGGGGGTGAAGTCGGTTTTAGTTTTGAAAAATTATTAGGATACGTTACATCTACTACCATGATACTTACTTACTATCTACCGCATTTTAAATTGGCTTGTCAACTAAATAATACAAAAGTTATTTAGATGGTTTCAATCGAAAATATAGACAATTTTAACAAGGAAATTTGAATTTAAAAAATTCTAAGTATAATCAGGAATTTTTTATATAATTTAAAACTTTATACTGGAAAGTGACGACACACAGCAATCAAAGTTTACATTTTTCCTATGCCTGCACAAAAAAAACAATGACAACGGTCATCTGTCAATGTCACCTATTTAAATTATTTTTGTTATGTTGGTTGTAGTCATTTGACAAATATTGTTGTAGGGATGACAGTGATAGTGACAGTACAGAAGGCGGAAATTGTTAATTTACATCGTGACATCACTTCCTAAATACGCTTGACCATGTTTTTTTGAAAATCTAAATGACCTTCATTCAAAGTAAGACCCTATTTTAAAATCTGACTAGAGAAAGCTTCTTCTAGAGGTTATTCCTCGAAAAGGTTTGCGAATTCGTTTTTTTTTTCAAATTACTTGACAAGCGAGTTCTGATTCATGTAGTGTTGAGCGCCAGGCCTGTGACAACTTAGATTGAACTGGGTTCGTTTTAACTTTAAGGCTTCCTTTTGCGATGGTCCTCTTAGGACATAAAAATTAATTCAGGCTGAATGAATAGCCAAAATGATCGCCAACACTTCTGTCGCCATTCGTGGTCTCAATTTATATGACCACGGTTAATGGATCACTCACTTCACACCAGATAGGTACATTTGGAATCTTACTAATCTCTTGGACATTAAATATGTATATATAGGGCTCCAATACAACTCCAATATGATACTTTACAATCATGTGATGTTTCATTCACACAAGACCAAGAAGCAAAACAACTAGATAATTAAATTTTGTACAACATTTTTGCAACTCTATTTATGAAAAACTGTATGGTCTGTGATCTGTAAAAGTCTGTGGCTATAACACTAACAGAACTATAAGAAACTTATTCTGTAAAATTACATGTTCAGGTTACATAGATTGTAGTGAAGAAATGGTTCATTCCTGTTAGGTTGGCTATTAGCTTTTTGCACTCCGCACCTGCTGCATTTGATTAGATTCTCCGATTTAGTTTACAATATAACGGTGGTTTCTTTAGAAGCATCCAGTGCAAAGATAACATTTTAAAGTAAATCTTTTTTGACGTTATGGATGATAGTGATGGTACATAATAGGGAATATGTACGGGAATACGTATTTTTTTATTTGTTTAATAAAATCCTTATTAACCACAGTAAACAAATATGAAAGAATTTATAATATATCTTAATCAGCGACGAACATGTGATACTTTAAAGTTTCAATTAGAAAGAGAAGTCCGATATGGACTGGTGACGTCAAAGTCCACATCATCTATACACTTTTCATAGAAAATAGCGTTTTTGCGAGTGAGATAGACATATTTTCGTAAAACTGTTATATCTCGTTCGTTTTTTAACCAATTCTTATTTTGTTTTCACTGTTAGTAATTTACTTTTGAATATTTATGGAAAAACTGGTTAGATAACAAATATTTTTTTCATGTTCAACAACGAAAAATTATTGTTTAACTGTTCTTATGCTTTCAATATAATTTCTTTTGTAATATCCAATGCCCAACTACAATTAAGAGTTTACAATAAAGCTCCCACAGTAGTATTGACATATAATTATTCTGATGACGCAGCGTTATACCATGAATAAAAATAAAGACAATTAAAAAGCTTGGAATTACATAAACTTGACAAAAAAAAAATACACACAAAATGCATATAAACAAACATACATACTCTCGAAAAGCATTATTCTTTTCGATTGTAAAATCCCAACGCTATTTAGTCCGGCAGATGCTCATAATATTAAATTTATTATCCCAAAGTAGAGCTTAGACACCGATACTCGTAAAACTTGAGAGCCGTAATCTGTAAAATTGCCATCCGCTGCACACGATACAACCTGAACGCAATCTTGCCGTTGCGATGCCCGCTTCCTACTTACTGCAGTTTCCACTTCCCTTTCTGCAAATAGATCCAGATGTAACTATTATTCCGTTTGTCATCTTAAATAAAATCTTTTAACGAATACTACTAATTTCAATAAGATTATCCACACTAATTTCATCAATAATAAGCATTTGTCTGCAGAAATATTTTTTCATGTGGAATTTAACAACTAAACACTTCAAGTACTCGTACAGTTGTAAAAATTTGACCTTTTTGGTGTTGAAATCGACGGCGTTTCATCAGTAGGTATAACCGTGCAGTATAGCCGGCTCAAAGCAAAATCCAGAAAGAAAACAAACTTGTCTTCTGTAGATGTTTAATTTTTGATAAGTTACTCCTAACACGTCAAGTACAGTATCAAGAATCAGACCTTTACTATCTCAGCATCGACTTCATTTCACCAGCAAGCGTGACGCTTGCGCCGGCGCGGCGCAGTGCCGCCATGGCGGTGTGGTGCGGCGCGCGCATTCTGCCGCTCGAGCGAAGAGTTTACTCGATCACGCTGGTGGTGTGTACCAATTTCAAATGTGTATTTTTTGTGCTGTGTGATAATGTGATGTGACCTTTTTGGAGGGAATTTCAGATTTTTCGGGATTTCTGGGTGTTCCGACCCTACGATTTGCATTTTCGATTGAGATTTCCTTATCAGTTGCACAGTTAAAAATATTTTTTAGGAATAATATATAACCACAATATTTAGAATTAAGTATGTGACGGTGAAAACCTTGGGGGAGGCCTATGTCTAGCAGTGGAATTCCTGCGGCTGATATGATAATCATGATGATGTGATTGGACTTGATCGATTTAGGATTCAATTTTTAGGATAGTAGATGCAGTTCCATACCTACAATTTGCCAATCCTCCTCCTTATCCATTTCGTATAGTGGATGAATTAATTATTGTATCGTCTTTTAGCGAAATTTTCAATCAAAATCTAATCAAAACTCTTCAAAGGACAAGCCAAAAAAGTTTGTCCTATGTACTTTTTGATAAGCAAAAAATAATATATTACTGGCACTCACAAAAAGCTGATACTGAATGCACGGACATTTCATTTGTTAGAAAAGATTTATTATGATCCTTTAGCACAGAGGTTCCCAAACTTATTTTGTCAAACGCCCACTTTAAAAAATCAGTTATTTTGTAGCGCCCCCCATTTTTTTCACCATAAAAACCTGAATCACATATTTGTCTTACCTGTAGTTTAATTCAACCTATATTCTAAACTAGACTTTTTTACAAGAGAGAGCAATAATAATACATACACTAGTATATTAGAGTATCTTTTATAAAAAAATAACAATAATCAACATTGTTAGTTTTAAATAAAAAAATAGCAATAATAATACAATTTTACAATAATATTGGAAATAAAAAACACGAAATTTTTTTAGTGTTTGATTCCTTTAACGATATAAATAGCAGCGATATAAATAGCAGTTGTGAACACATTAAAATAATAAATATTAATTACATTTTTAGTTTATATTTGTACAATAAAAAGGGATATAAATATGAACTAATAAATGGATGTTGTGTAGTAAGAGGATTTTAATTTCAGTGAAATTTAAAATATGAAATAGCTGAAGTTATAAATCACTCATTGCTTAAATCACATCAGCGCCCCCCAACTTTATTCTGGGCCCGTTAGCGCCCCCCTTAAAGCCTCCAGCGCCCACAAGGGGGCGTTATCGCCCACTTTGGGAAAGACTGCTTTAGCATGATCCTAATACCTACTTAGATTTTTTGCTTCATAACAGTTGAAAAAGTTCCAGCGCATCGCAATAAATCGGTATTATATTTGAAATTCTACTCTTATTATAAAAAATCTAGCGCCCGTTCTTCCTTCATATTTCGCCCTATTTGACTAACTTCCACCCGAAAGTTGAAGTGGTTATTCTTTGTAGAACATCGTCATAAAATAAGTGTGTACCGGGAGATCTCGGTTTGGATTGTTGAGATGATAATAAAAGTGACTGATAACTGAAATGAAACGAGGTATATTCTGTGAAACTTAATTTAACTAAGTATGGATACTGATGCGATATGAAGTGAGTACGCGCGACGCTCTTGATGGCCGGCAAATTGCGAACTGCTTTAAATTACATAAAAATGCGCATCGTACACACTTGGGATGATGCATTTTATTGTACGACTTGCTCGTACAAAGTGGTTATTGAAAATCCCTTATTCTTTGTCGCCTTATCGTACTTGTGTATGGGGGACGGCACATAATTGCTTTCTTTTTATTTTGCTCTATCCTCTATTTCAAGTATGTTATATTTAGTTCTAATCACAATTTTTAAAATAAAAAGGTTCTGAATGAGTTTATAAAGCTGTTCCGTAAAAGTCACAAATATTAATAAACGTTTATATCTCTTTGCGAGATCGAAATAACTGGAAACAACAAGGCCCACTGCCTTTGTCCAACAATGCCCTTGCCCTGGGATTAAATCGGCTAGATTAATAAAGATTTATAATAAAATCTCTTCACGAGAACAAATTAGATCCTTCTTCAATTCAATTCAATTTATTAATTGCATTGCATTGCATTGCATTTGTACATCAGTTCTAACTACTTAAAGTCACTGTCATATAATAAGTACACTATGAACCTTGTCGGGTATCGCAACACATAATGTGGAACGACAAGCGAATTTCATGCAGAGGTTAATTAATCTTTTCGAGTTACTGGGGCGAAAACACGAAGCGAGCGGGTGCGAGATGATATAAAATCGTTCGTAACATGTTCCGGTCACGATTGAATCTCAATCTGATCGGTTGATAACTGCAGAGAATCTATTTTTTATCGGCCATCTTAGATGCTAGTCTTGTAAAAGATTGAAATCAATTCGATTGTATCTTTATGACAATTTAATAATGATATGTTAACATCTATTTGAGAGGCACAGTCTAAACTTAGAGCCATAATAATGTGATTAAGAAGCGCCTAAGTTAAAATTACCTTAAAAAAAACACACAATCTAATTTCTTTTAGGTACAAGTTTTTTCATAGACTGGTTTGTAAAAAAAAATGAGGGTGCCACTTGGGTGCCACTATCTATCTCAAAAGAGATCATTGCAACATCACTTTAGCACTTTAAATTAAATACGCCATGTGTTAACTCTTGAAGTATTCAAATAAAAAATAAATATCTAAATTTCAGGATTCGAATGCTAATCTAACCTAATCAAACCTAATCAAAGTTCCATTTAAAATTACTTACCGAATGTTTCCTCTCTTTACTAGTGCATCAAATCGATTCTGTCGTGGTACCTTAATCACAGCCTTGGCTTGACAGCCTCCCATCGGGTTAACGATCTTTCCGTGAAATCGTAGGGCACGACAATTGACATTTCGGTTTTGATTTTCCATGATTCCAAAAGAAATCAAGTGTATTTAATGATGTAACTTATTCTGATGGCTGCTCTACTGAGCTTTTAAGGGGCATTTAATTTTATAATCCAAAAATTATAAGTTCTAAAATCAAGTTTAAGTATTTTACCCGACTGCGCTAGTGGAGGGTTATGTCTTTCGAGAGTATGTATGTATAATTGTTTGGCACGCTCTGCAGCCTGAACGGCCTGATGGATTTTAGCTTGAGAGGTGTCGTTAGATTCGTATTTACAGTGAGAGTGACACTGGGTATAACAAAAAAAAATATTCACGATATTAAAGTATTTTTTCCATGAAAATGTATACAGAGAGAAAATGGATACGTACATAAAATAAAAGTAACAGGAAGTGTTTATGTAAGAAAGGCATACTATACAGTCAACTAACCCACCTAGCAGGTACAATATTCTTAATTATCGTTGAAAAAGTTGTGTAGTAGGCTTTTGTATACTTGTTGAAATTATATTCAGTACACAAAGTACTTCCCGGCATGTCTTCTCGAACCGCAAGGTCTTCAGCATCCTTGGGTGACCATTGACATGCATATATTTTGAGAAGGAAAAGCGGCCAAGTGCGAGTCGGACTCGCCCATGAAGGGATCCGTAGCAGCCAGTAACATAATATAAAAGTTCTTGTAGTTCGTTGTAACTTTGATCGATGATTAAATAAACGTATTAAAAAAACTACTTACTAGATCTCGTTCAAACCAATTTTTGGTGGAAGTTTGCATGGCAATGTACATTATATATATATATATATATATATATATATATATATATATATATATTTTTTTTTTTTGTTTTATCATTCCCTTATTTTAGAAGTTACAGGGGAGGACACATTTTACCACTTGGAAGGTTCTCTCGCGCAAACTATTCAGTTTAGAAAAAAAAGGTATTAGAAACATTAATATCATTTTGGAAGACCTATCCATAGATAACTAATGGGTTTGATGAAATAAAAAATTGAGATTCAGTTCTAAGTATGGGGAACCCCAAAATTTATTGTTTTTTAGGGTTCCGTACAAAAAATTAAAAAACGCAACCCTTATAGGATCACTCGTGCGTCTGTCTGTCCGTCCGTCTGTCACAGCCAATTTGCTCCGAATCTACTGGACCAAATCCTATGACCCAAACACAGATGTGCAAATGAAATAATATTTTTTTTTTAATTAGTGTCATTTTTGAGGGATAAATTAGGAAATTAAAAAAAGACTTACATACCATACTGTGTTATATATCAAATAAAAGGGAGGATCTTTATGAGGATCTCAAATATATATTTGTTGTTATTATAAAATAAATAGTTTTGATTTAATTCATGAAAGAAGACAAAAATTGACCACAACCTACCGCCCCCCCCCCCTGATATCTGAAACTACTGAGCCTAAAATTTTGAAAAAAAAATATATTTCATTGCTTGTTGATTACAGAAAAAATAATATAAGAATTCTATCAATTGAAAATAAAGTGGTAAACTCAATATAATACGTTCACTTAAGGAAAATTGTTATTTATTGCCGGTTTTTTTTTTTCTATTTTTGTGTGAAAATCTTAATGCGGTTTACAGAATACATCTACTTACCAAGTTTCAACAGTACAGTTCTTATAGTTTCGGCAAAAAGTGTCTATGACATACGGACGGACAGACAGACAGACATGATAAATCCATAAGGGTTCCGTTTTTTGCCATTTGCCCACAGAACCCTAAAAAAACGGGAAAGCTGACCCCAGCAGGCCTGTGTCACTCCCCGTTTAGGTATCGAAAATCTACCTAAATTATTACTGTGCGAGCAGCGGCCACTTCAAAGGGGAAAATTCAGTTACATGAATCGTTTGTCTAGAGTCTAGAGTAATAAGAATATATAGAAAACTGAGTAGATATTTCTTTTAATTTCTTTTCTGAGTAGGACTTTTGTACTTGAGTACTAGTACTTATTCTGTGCCCGGACACCGAATCAGTACAGTTGAAAATGCAACTAGGAACTTCTTCTTCACTCTTTGCCAGTTAAAAACTGGCGCATACGGGGTCGGCCGCCTAATACTTTTGCGCCAGTTTTTGTGATTTTGCATCATTTGTGGGCTTATACCTTATACCAACGTCTTTAATACCGAATTTCGTAGTACGTCGGTCCTCTTTCTCCCTTTATTTATTTCTTTCTTTATTTTTGAATGACAAGGAACGATATAAATTAATGTTTGTGCAGTTTGTCAAGTCCAATAATACTTATTGAGGAAACTGTATTGGCAGCAAAATATACCAAATACGGTATAGTAGATACTAACTGAGTAAGTATATCTCTTTTCAATAACTTATTATCAGACCAGAATGACACAAGTGACTTGCCATTTCTCATAATACCAGTAGAGACCCCTGCTGCGTCGTTCGAAAATTGTGATTGACTGGACTAGAGTTCTTGTGACAGTATATTAGTAGGTAGGCATACGCTTTATTAATATAGTCTGCCGAGTTTGTAAAATTAATGTATATTTATACGAGTCTTATGTGAGAAATGTTGATAACTTATATTTTCCTGGTATTGCTAAGTTATTTTATTTTCTAACTGACTTTGTTTTTCATGATGATGGTGATCTATATTACGGTCAAAAAACTACGTTGCGTCTGTTGCGAGACTGGAAAACTTCTTAACAAGTTTTTTTTTTATTTATCGGATATTTATAAGATAATATTTCACAGCATATTTTCTCTGCATGGAAAATAATGGTCTAATTCTAATTTAATTCAAAGTCTGCAATAGAATACATTATCTACATTAGATGCAAATCTAAAACCCTCACTTTCAAAGAGATAAATTGCTGCTCTTCACGAATAGAAATGATATCAGATGTTCAACCTAGAAATCTAGCTCCATCGCAGACATTAGGCATGTCTAGCAGTCCTCACAGATGCTCTTACAAGAGGTATCGTTTGCATAGATTCTATCTTGAAGCTATTCGCAAAAAGACGTAGTGTTAAAAGGTATTCGCAAAATGAGCTAGTGTAATTTTCAATACATGTTAAAGAACCTTTCTGTGCTGACTTTTCTTGTAAATGCTGTCTTATTTATTTTATTGTTTATGGCACAATTTACTTTTTCACATTACATCGCGGCTCGAAAATACTAAAGAATAAGGAGGAATTTCGGATGGCATATTTTTAAATTCTGCGAATGTGTACTTTTCAATAAGAACTAAAATAATTTTTCTTACTTCGCAGAATGACCTATACGTGCACGGTGCACTAAGCCCTTTTGCGGAAAAGTGTTATCGCGACAAGACGTAACGTAAATCTAGACCCGACGTTTTGCAGCGAATGTGGATAAAAAGCGGGCTTTCCTTCGGAAGTCGCCCACAATTATAGCCGGTGGATGATACGACCAGTTTTTACAGTCGTATAAAGGCAGACTTTCCCATTTTCTTTAAATATAAAATTACCTTTGTTACTGGGGCGTTTTCAAACGGTAATATTTTCCATTTATATATATATTTGTCATAAGCGAAAGCTTCTTTAGTCTATTGTTTGACTGTTTATTGTTGATTTTATTTTAACTAGCTTTAAAAAAAATTACTAGCAGCGCCCAGCGCCTAAAGTTTGTATTTATCTAGGGTGTCAGCTTCCTACATACCAAATTTTATCGAAATTGGTCCAACCGTTTGCGCGTGAAGAAGTAACAAACATACACACACACTCACAAACTTTTGCCTTTATAATATGCTGGTTTATAAGTTCATATTTATGTCTACATCTGTATTAACTATCATATAAACGTCCTTGGAGGACTTGTACGTACCGTCACAATTAAATTAATATTTATAGTTGATATGTGGACAGAGTGTACATTGTTTGTTGTCATAATTTAAATTATTTTTTTTTTATGTCAAAAATAATGTCAAATCAAGTTGTAAATTCAGTATGTACCTAATGGATCAAATTATGACCATTTCTGAGTATACAAACCATACTTTGTTGTCTTTAAGATTGTCATCGGTCCTATAATAAGCCTTCGCACAGAGTACCTTCTTTACATAAAGTTTAAACTTTATGTCAGGCATATCAAGAACCGATTGCGGCAGTTTATTATAAAAAAGTATACCGTTCCCCTAAGCCCTAAACGTTTTACTAACTGTTTTGAGCCTATAATACGGGGTAACTAAGTCACTCTTATTGCCTAAGTTTCTAACGGTAAAATCGCTTACTTAATTGTATGAAGAAATATTTTTCCTTACATACAGTTTCAGTGTAATTTGTCCCTATATATTTATTATTTATTTATTACATACAGTATGTTTTCAAATATATACTGTGATGGTAAGGTTAGTATACCTATTTCCTTGAATAATTCTCTGAGTGAGTCTCTAGATCCTAAGCCGTAGATAGCACGAATTGCCCTTTTTTGTGAAATGAAAATAGTCTGAATATCGGCTGCACTCCCCCATAGCAGTATGCCGTATGACATTAAACTATGAAAGTAACTAAAGTACACTAGTCTAGCAGTTGCAACATCTGTCAATTGTTTTGTTCTCATAACAGCATAAGCCGCAGAACTAAGCTTATTTGAAAGTTTAGATATATGAGCTGAAGTTTCGAGTCGATCGTAATTCCCAGGAAGGTAGTACTTTCAACAAGATCGAGTTTTTCGCCATCTATCAGTATGTCAACGCAAGCTTGCCTCACATTGGGAAGAGAAAATCGAATGCATTGGGTCTTTTTCGCATTTAACATAAGGTTAATAGGCAGTAAACCAATCAGAAATAGAAGACAAGGTGCGGTTCACCGCGCTAGCATCTGTGCTATGACGGTCAATTTTGAATATCAGCAAACAGCACTATGCCTGCCTGTTACTCAACCATATAAGGCAAGTCATTTACATAAACTAAGAAAAGGAAAGGTCCTAGAATGGAACTTTGTGGTACGCCGATTTTAACATTAAATCCGTGTGATTTTATTCCGTTTAAATCAACAGTCTGAAGCCTGTCTGTTAAATAAGATTCTATTAATTTAATTGAATTTTCATTAAAACTATATTGACTAAATTTAAGCAAAAGTGTCGGATCATCTACGCAATCAAATGCTTTATAGAGATCGCAAAAGGATCCAATCCCATGATTTTTGCTCTCCCATGCGTCGTAAATATGAGTGACGAGTGCCACTCCCGCATCGGTGGTTAATTTTCCGCCAGTAAAGCCGAACTGTTGGCTATGGAAAAGGTTTTAGGTCTTGAAGTGAAGTAGCATTTGATTGAGCATTATTTTTTCGAACACCTTGCTCAAAACTGGCAGGATAAATATAGGTCTGTAGTTGCCAGGGTCTGTTTATTCTCCTTTTTTTAATAAGGGTATTAGTTTACTACATTTCATTAGGTTAGGAAATATGCCTTCATCAATACATCCGTTAAGACGAAGTGGTAGCTCAAGTGGCGCCCTCATTTGAAATAAATTGTTTAAAACTAAATAAGGTGATAATTAAAAATTTTATTTGTATAAATGTCTAGAAAGACCTTTAAACTATTTTATGAGTAACCTTTGAAATTATTACGAATAGTCCGTCTAATTTTAAAACTGTTTTTTGCCAAAAGTGGCCACTTTAGGCGAAAAACAGTTTTAAAACTAGACGGACTACCAATATTACTTTCAAAGCTTAGTCATAAAATAGTTTAAAGGTCTTTCTAGACATTTATACAAATCAAATTTTTAATTATCACCTTATTTAGTTTTAAACAATTTATTTCAAATGAGGGCGCCACTTTAGCTACCACTTCGTCTTAAATATAAAAGCTAAATCACCAGCTATGACATTTATAATATGGCTTGTTACAGCAACCGACATGCCCCAATGACATACCGATTTTTTTAAATTTAACTGTATAAATGCTTCTACTATATCACTAGGGCAACATGCTTAAATTTAAATTTCGAATCACAAGGCCTAACATTATTCTTAAGCAAGGCTTCAGCACGCTGGGGGTTAGAATCCATATTGGAAGTTCCAAAGGTATGTTAGTAAAAAAATCATCAAAAATATTAACTATTTCTTCAGGTTTAGTAATAATCTTACCGCTGGATTTAAATTTCGAATCACAAGGCCTAACATTATTCTTAAGCAAGGCTTCAGCACGCTGGGGGTTAGAATCCATATTGGAAGTTCCAAAGGTATGTTAGTAAAAAAATCATCAAAAATATTAACTATTTCTTCAGGTTTAGTAATAATCTTACCGCTGGATTTGATTTGACAGATATTTTCTTTTGCTTTATTTTTACCTTTTAATATGTGAATTTTAGACCTTCGTTACTAGAAGCTGAAAGTTTGGTCGGTTCTATTGTCGACCTACGTCGTGTAGGCTGTTCTTATCCAGGGATATTTATTGGGGTCGAACCTTTCAACGGTTTACGTGTGTTTGCAAACTGCAAACTAAGATTTGTCTCGCCCGATCGATATCAGTAACTGATAAGAATTTATGACTGCTTTAACTAAGTTTACTAAGAATTTGCTTATTTTTCTTTTTCGCGGAATTCTGTTTATTGTTGAGTTCTTAACAGACTTGAAAAAAGGAAGATGTACTTTATTCGGCTGCATGTATTTTTTCGTTTATGTTATATTGTCCTAGTGGAATTATTTAGTTATACTTACTTGAAACCTTAGAAGATAAAATTTCAGTAAACGTTTAGAACGTAGGTCCTAATAGGAACTGATTTTAATGCAAACTATAGTTTCATGATCTTTATAAGTATAACTGGTTGATTTTTTATCAGAGCGTCATCTACAAACACTAGAAGCTAAAACAGACAAAAACTGGATGTTTGATTGTATCGATAAGAAGTTCTAGAAGATCCAGTCAGCTAACGGATCTTTCAGTGAGCATAGAATGTATAAAAAGTAAGGGTTGGATCTCACTTTGGTTGGATTTCTATGCTGCTATCCTTTTCTGTCGCTCAGAACCGTCATTAACTAGAAAGAGAGAGAGAGCGACAGAACGCTATAGCACGGCCGGTGCGATAGCGTTCCGTCTTCCACTTCGCTTCTAACCTGCAGTTTCTGGATAAAATTATACAATACTTTTTATTGTATAAAATAACCGGCCAAGTGCGAGTCGAAGTTGCGAATAAAGGGTACCGCATACCAAAATCTATATAAAATCAGGTAGTTGCATGGGGGCCCCTCTTAAAAATTTATTTTATTCTGTCGTTCTGTCTGCGAGTCGAAGTTGCGAATAAAGGGTTCCGCATACCAAAATCTATATAAAATCAGGTAGTTGCATGGGGGCCCCTCTTAAAAATTTATTTTATTCTATTTTTAGTATTTGTTGTTATAGCGACAACAGAAATACATCATCTGTGAAAAGTTCAATTGTCTCTATCAAGGTTCATAAGATACAGCCTGGTGTCAGATAGACAAACAGACGGACAGCGAAGACTAAGTAATAGGGTCCCGTTTTTACCCTTTGGGTACGATTTCCTAAAAAATACTGGACATAATCTTAAAAACTAGAAAATGAGCAAAGGCGGCCTTATTACCTCGTTATATAGAAAAAAGTGATGGGAAATAAGGTAGTGCGGGGTGGTCAATTAACGACACCAATCCATCTCAGATCATTCGTCCCTCTCCGTTTATCTTATCCAATAATTGCTGAGTGCTAACGGAATTTTTCTTAATTTCCAGATAGACCCAAACACAGCCTTCCTCCGGGCAGCGCGCGCCGGCCAGCTCGACACAGTGGTCGACCTCCTCGACTCTGGTGCTGTCAAAGACATCAACACATGTAACTCGGTGAGTAGAATTTTACTGCTTTTCTTTCTTTCTTTGTCTAATATTCTTCTTCTTATCGAGCTGGGCTATGGCTAAAGTTAAATTTGTTTAGACCAAAATTTGGCTACGGCAACTATCTTGACGTAGATCTCTGACGGAGATCTACCTTTGCGCAGTCGGCAGTTGAGTTGAGACATGAGATAAGGTAATCCATGAATACTTGATTCCACAGTCCCAGAATTAATATAAGTATGTATTACATACAGAACAGAATCTCCTAAGGTTCCGTTGGAGGGTGTTGAGCGGCTGCAAGACAAGGCAAGGACGGGGGAGAGAGAATTCTGTGCCACAGTCACACAAGCTGATGTTGGAGTAACCCCATTTGACTTTCTCGGCATCTAAGGCGCTGGCTGAACATATGGAAAAGACGTAAGACGCAGACGAGGCACGAACAGGGCACATACGAGGCGCCGTCGCGACTTTTGAAAACAGATAGAAAAGACGAGGCACGGACGTGACAGATACAAACAAATCCGTATATATGGCAACACCGCGACGCGCGAGTGTCCACACCTGCCCACAACCAGGATTCGCCCACTCTTGACTGTGCCCGATCCGCACGTCCGTTCTGTATGTTCTACCATAGGACACAGACGCGTAAGCGTCATGTCTGCGCCTTGTCGGTGCCCCGTCTTTTCTGTGTGTTCTGCTTTGCGACGCTTCTATACATTTTGTATGAAACGGATGCGGAGCAGACATGTCTGCGCCCGTCCACGTCTTACGTCTTTTCTGCGTGTACAGAAAAGTGAACAAACATAGAGGTATAAAAAAATTATGATCTGCTCCATCGATTACTTGCGCCATGTACCCTGCCCACTACCACTGAGCTTTGGACTACATACTCCTAAGTACCTCTACTTACTCTGTGACTAAGAGAACTTCTGCAATCAGTGCGCCTTACCTCAATTTGGTCTCTATTTATTAGCTTGCTATTTGTAGTCAGACACTGAACTATAACTGTTTACTTTTACGTACGCCTTGTATGACATGGCATCATGGCCTCTGACCGTGTACCGGTTGATCTACTGAGCATAATGCGTTGAATTGCTCTATGCGGTTATGCCGCGAGTAAATAATCAAAGGCAGGCCGTTTCGAATGCTTTGGACATCACTAGCCCATTTACTATTCAAATAAATGAATGTATAGAATGTACAAATTTACTTACATTTTGGGCTTAACAATGATATGCAGAGATTTCGTCGTACATGCACAGTCAAAAGGGCTCCCATTGTGGCTTTGTAATTTTTTTTAGTTCATTCATTATTTTAGGTCTTCGTTGACTTCACTAATTTCTTGCGTTGCTTAAAAGCTCTTCTAATCTTCGCTTATCTTATTATTTCTACAAGGCAATCATTAAATCAGGTATGTCTCATAATCCGCTCTTTTCCAACAAGTCAAATCAGATTCTATTTTCTAAACGTCAAAACAAACATTTTCTACGGGATTTTGTATGAATTACAGGCAGATGACGTCATAGTTTCTTGGAGTCAAATAGCTCCCTTATTATCAGTTTTTCTGCTTTAATAAATCTAAAATCACGTTAAAATGGATACGTTCAAAGACAAGTGACATTATTTTGCGATGTTTTATTTTCTTATCAATACAAAATTATTTATTTTTAACCTAGGAAAATACCCAATTTAGGATTTTATAAAAAAAATATAATAAAATATAACCTACTCTGCCAACTGCTGGGAAAAGGTCTCACCCAACTGCGACCACTAACTAAATAGACAAAAAAAAAATGTAAAATAAAAAAAATCATAGAGCCTACTAAGTATAAAAATATAAGTATTATAAAAAAGTAGATGCCCGCTGGTAACGCGAGCAGGCTATATTATTAATTGATTAATTATATACATTATTCCCTTATGATTTAACAGTGTTCACGTAAGTGGATCAACTCCCTGGGGACTTGGTAACCGTGTTACCTATTAGAGCCACTTTGCCGGTCTCAAAGGATTTTAACTGTAACCGTAAAATACGGAACGTTTTGCATCGTTTATTATCCTACTCTATCTGCCTCCTTACCTTAAAATTGTAAGATATATTAAGTAGGTATTCATTATTACTAAATTCAACTGTTAGGAGACGACATCTTTTAATGTACACTCCCTAGTTCGGTCATGTGCTTTTGACTCCCGGATTTGACTTGTTGTATGTTTGTTTTTCGTGCATGTAAGTGGCCAACACTGGTGTCAGATTTGACTCTGACAACACAACATGACGCTAAACGTGGCTCTTGGGATTTATGGTCTTTCTACATTTAAGAGCTAAGCTCTTTAGCGCAGAATGTCGATTTTTGGCTGAGATAATGGTTTGCCATCACTTTTTAGGGTTCCGTAGCCAAATGGCAAAAAACGGAACCCTTATGGATTCGTCATGTCTGTCTGTCTGTCCGTGTGTCACAGCCACTTTTTTCCGAAAGTATAAGAACTATACTGTTGAAATTTGGAAAATAGATGTATTGTATGTGAACAGTATTAAGATTTTCACACCAAAATAGCAAAAAAAAAAAACAAAAAATTTTGGGGGTTCCCCATACTTAGAACTGAAACTCAAAAATTTTATCATCAAACCCATTCGTGTGGGATATCTATAAATAGGTCTTCAAAAATGATATTGAGGTTTCTAATATAATTTTTTTCTAAACTGAATAATTTGCGCGAGAGACACTTTCAAAGTGGTAAAATATGTGTGTCCCACCCACCCCCTGTAGCTTCTAAAATAAGAGAATGATAAAACTAAAAAAATATATGATGTGCATTACCATGCAAACTTCAAAATTGGTTTGAACGAGATACCTACGTTTATTAAAACATCGATCAAAGTTACAACGAACTACAAGAACTTTTATTTTATGTTGTTACTTGCTGCTACGGAACCCTTCATGGGCGAGTCCGACTCGCACTTGGCTGCTTTATTAATTTTTAACCGACTTCCAAAAAAGGAGGTTATCAATTCGTCGGAATCCTTTTTTTTATGTATGCTCACCGATTTATTCAAATACGGATTGATTGGATTGAAACGGACGGATTTGGAATTTGTTTTTGTTTGGAAGGGCATGCTTGTCAGGTCGTTTCATAGAATTATTTTTCAAAATCGGTTGTGTAGTTTGGGGGTTTTTTAGTTGTAAAGGAAAACATCGCGAGGAAACCTGCACTCTAGTGAATATTGAGCTAACTAGTTTGCATAATTTTTCAAAACTAAAAACCGACTTCACCCCCAAACTACACAAACAATTTTGAAAAATAATTCTATGGAACGACCTGACAAGCATGCCCTTCCAAACAAAAATAAATACAAACTCAGAGGTACAAATCGCGCCTGGTGAGGTCAAACTCGTGCTTCACAGACGTACAGCCAGTTCCTAAACCACTTGTCCACCCCCGCTCCTAATTAATGTACATCGACATTTATCGAATAATAACATTATCAAGTTGTCCTGGGTCTTGGATGTTTATCTATATATTTATATGTTATAAAATATAGTATCGTTGAGTTAGTATCCCATAACACAAGTCTCGAACTTACTTTGGGGCTAGCTCAATCAGTGTTATTCGTCCCTATATATGTATGTATGTATGTATGTATATTTATTGGGAAAAGTTGTTCAAAATGACGGCCTAAATCACCTCTTAAAATATCTGCACTTAATAATAATTGGTCAAGTGCGTGTCGGACCACGCGCCTTAGGGTTCCGCAGTTACGAACGCCAACTTTGAGTTCATGCCACTAAAAACGTCTAAAAACTAATTTTCTATTGAATTTGTATGAAATTTTCCTTTTCCGAGTACATTTTATAAGTTAATCGCCTGTATTTTTTTAATTTGTAAACCCTACTTAACTCTCATAGTTTTCCTTTAAATTTCGTTATATGAGGGTGCGTTTTTAAGTTCGCGGAATGAGAGGGTTGGTTGGTGATTAGGCTCATCAGGACCGATGAGGGTATAAATAAATTAATTGAAAGGTCTGAAAAATGTATCCGTCTTGCAGGTGAATATATTGAAAAGGAAAAATAATTTGGTTTTTTATTTCCACCTCGTATATCCTATAGCTGTGAATTTTTTCACGTGTCCATATATAACCGTTTAGGAGATAGAGGGGGCACACTTGACTCTAACAAATTTTTTCACTTTAAAAGCAAATATTTCGGAAACGGATCCCAAAATCGAAAAACGGTGTTTACAAACTCACAATATTTTTAAAAGACCTATTCAACGATACCCAATATAACTGGTTAGTCGAGAAAAAAAATTACTTTTTACTTTACTTGTACGGGTGCTACGCTAAAAAAAATATTTTCAATATTTTTTTACCGTTTTTTCCGCTTATTTGATAAACATATTCATGCCAAATTACAGCTTTCTATTACTCATAGACGCTGAGAAAAACCGCGGACGGACAGACAGACATGGCGAAACAAGAGTTCCTTGTTTACAACGGAACCCTATTATGTTGGTACCCTTTTCAGCCATGGGTCCATGGGGACCCGGCCCTTTGAGGCGTTCATGTTGCCAAAGCCAACATGAAGACACCTTATATTATTATTAATATCCATCAATGCCCCAGTATTGGGAAAAAGCCTCTCTCCCACTTCTCCATGACTCTCGATTTTGTGAATTTTTATTACATTTATTAAGGTCATCACACCAACGTGTCCGAGGGCGGCCACGTTAGCTCTTTCCATTTGGGATCTCATTGGTACCTATTAATATTGGGTACCAAATGGATCCCGACATTGTAATTTGCAAATGCATGTACAAAAATTGAATTATTTAATCAAACAATAACTCAGTATAACTTTATCTGGCCTAGCAATAAATAGAACAACATTTGTTTACCTACCGCTCTATTACGCGAATAGAATGGATAATGGATATGCGCGGGCGCATGTTGATACAATATTATAATGCAGCATCAGATAGCGGCAATGGGCACATCCTGGTGCAATGCAATCAGTGGCAGGAACGCTGGAGGTCGGGTTTTCAGTCAATGGGATGGTTATGAAACGTTATGGCGCAGTTTTGTGATATTATTTTGTGGATACTGACTATTGTTTCAGTGCTGACCTGAAAGAAAAAAAGAAACTTTACCAGCTCTGTCTCGTCCCGCGCAGATTTTAAAGGTTAACTAAGCGAATGCGTGTAAATCTTGTGATCTATTCTGGATAGGGCTAGGCTAGCCACCTGTCACTTTTTTTGGTTCTCGTTTTCCATTTCGTTTTGGTGGTTTTGGTGTTTCGCGACCCTAAGTATGTCTACTTCATCTTGAAAGACAACCTAACTTTCTATCCTTTAAACATCGTTTGCAGCCAAATCGTAATTTGTTTTTGATTTGTCTGCTCCGTTCACGCATTAATTCATCCCTCTTTATGAAGAAAAGCCGGAAAGTGGACCCCGGGCTCTGATGCAGCATAGCTAGAACTTATTTGTAATACTTACACTAACACGCCTTTTTCCATCACGGGATAGGCAGCACCTTGGCTCTGTAGTCTGTTTTTAACCCCCGACAAAAAAGAGGGGTGTTATAAGTTTGACGCTAATGTCAGTCTGTGTGTCTGACTATGGCATCGTAGCTCTCGAACGGATGGACCAATTCGATGCGGTTTCTTTTTCGTCAAAGCAAGTTCCCTTGAGGTTGTTCTTAGCTATATTTTTGATTTTTTGCTTACATATAAAATAAATAAATAAATCACACAGACTGAGCCAGCCCCAAAGTAAGCTTAATCTTGTGTAATAGGATACCCAACGATACTATATTTAATGATAAATACATATATAGATATACACCCAAGACCCAGGACAGTATGAAAAAGGCCATTTTCCAAATTGCCCTATATGTATTGTTTGATGAAAATCGTTTTGGCCGTTTCAAAGTAATTAGGGGTTCACGCTTGAAAGTCAGGGTTGTTTCATTTGCCTAGCAATTAATAGATAGCGCTCCGGATATTGATTAGAATATGTATTTCCGCTACTCATCACTAGATGGCGTTCTTGAAAGACGGGGGTTTTTTTATTTGCCTGACGAATAAATTTGTTTATAATTGTATTATAAATAGACTCCGCTACGCATGAGGAAAAATGCAGGATTTATCAATATGACTTGCAACGTTCGGCCTTCTCGCTCTGATGGACTTCATATCATTTTACACGGCAATATTACGCGCAGATATTAGATACGAATATCTCGATGTCATTGCGATACAGCATACTCATTCATTAAATAATAAACGACAAAAAATACATATAGGTTAATAAAATAACCACTAAGATAAAGCGAGGCGAAGTTGCCAATCTGGGTTGGCACTTGCACAAATATTTTGGTACATTTTTATGCAATTTTTCAACGTGATTTTTTTTTATTCAAGAAGCTGCTTGATAGCGAAACTGCTTAAAGTTTATAGCTTCTACTAGCTTCAACATGCTGTTGCTGTTAACAAAAATATTAACCATAAAGTGAAAAGGAAACGAAGCTTTATTTAAAAAAAATATTGAGAGCATTATCTCCCTGTCGACATTTCGGAAAAATTGTCCTGTGAAGTGATATGATACTTTAGAGATAAATAATCTGATGATATGTGAAAATGGCACTCTTTTGGCACGGACCCCTGAAAAAAATGTAACAAACCAAGTAAAAAATAATGACTGAATCAAGTCATTATTTTTTACTACAACCAAAACAAACAAAGTAATTGTACGCTTGACGAGTTTATTTGCCATCCTACGTGCTTTCATATTCATGGTCATTTAATATGAAAATTATTTTTGGCCAAATGGTCCGCTACCGTTAGGTCGTTACTATACCCGCTGACTTTTGCCCTTCTAATTTTGTTTACTAGTCGGCCATGATTCGTGAAGTACCTATGCATGTATAGTTATCTTTTTAGTTTAGGTTTTATTAGTTACATTTATTACTTTCTATGTACGAAATAGTAGGTACTTTTTCAACCAAACGCAAAACTGTCTTATCAATATCAATAAGGGCAGTTTTAGAGTACGGGCTGCATTTTCTGGCTCCCCTAAAGACATCTACATAGTCCTATAGGCAAGAGAATCATTGGTTGGTAACATTGTTTTTAGATAATATGCATATGAATGATCAAACAAAGATGCCAAAGACCGTGCATAGTGTAGAGTAAATAGCCATAACAGTCAACACGCTGTGGTTTTACGACCAGGCTGCGTCAACCCTCTTTGGCAATGTACTTTTAGTTGTGGCACATGTCAATATCCACATGAAGATATGGAACCATGTGGGGAAACCACACAATTTTTTTTATTAATATTTTACATATCCAATATGTTTGGTCTTACTAAATGTGTGTGTTTATTGTTCACAGAATGGACTGAACGCGTTACACCTCGCAGCGAAGGATGGCCACATCGCGGTCGTCGAGGACCTCCTCAAACGGGGCGCCACAGTCGATGCTGCTACCAAAAAAGGTAACTTTTTTTTTCGAATGACGATTTTAGCAGAAATAATCGAGTGGCTTGTCACTGTCCTCCACTCAGTTTCACACTAAAACTAAACTTTTTACATGTCAAATTTGTAAACCCCCTATTTGCGTCTTATTGGGATTAAACATTAAAAAAATCTCCATTATAAAGTTGGGTAAAAAAGTACTTTCCCTCTCTTGTAATAAAGAATGGGTCGGAAAAACAAAAACAGGTGAAGAACACTTTCAACGAGTAAAAAAAAAGTAGAAAATATATATACGATATGTAACTGTCAATATTAACAACTTTTCCTATGGGACCAATGCTTGAAACTCAAAGAAAAAAATAGTTATTTTTATACAAATGAAACGAATACTTTTGTATGAAAATGACGATATTTTTTCGAGTTTCATAGTTTCGTTGGTCATAGGGAAAGTTGTTCATATTGAAGGTCTGAGTTGCTCCTACAAGAATCGGACAGGGATTTTGTTACATATTGTATTATAGATCTTCCTGTTTTCTCTGTAAGTAATCATGACGAAATATTTTATATTCCAGGCAACACAGCACTTCACATAGCATGCCTCGCGGGGCAGGAATCAGTGGCCCGGGCGCTGCTGGCGGCGGGGGCGAAGGCCGACGCGCAGTCCGCCGCCGGCTTCACCCCCCTCTACATGGCGGCACAGGAGAACCACGCAGGTTGCGTCAAGATGCTGTTGGCAGCTGGAGCCAGTCAGACCTTAGCCACAGAGGTGAGAATCCATGATTGTCGTAAACGCACTGATTGAGCTAGTTAAAAAGTACGTTCGAGACTTCTGTTATAGGATACTTACTCAACGATACATATATAGATAAAAACATCCAAGACCCAGGACAATTTGAAAAAGGCCATTTTCTAACTTGCTCTGACCGGGAATCGAACCCGGAATCTCTGGTTGCCGAGCAAAGCTCGGTCCCGCAGCTAGTTATAATTAAACTTGCCAACTGCAATAAGTAGCAGTTTACAAAAATAAGTACTGAATCTGTACTAGTTTAATTCTATGAGTATAGAGCTGATGAAATGAATCCATTACTAATCCAACTGTATCGTTCCATTACGTCGTCTTTGGGCTCAAGTAAATATCAAACAAGTAAATATCTTGCAGACTATAGCCTTTGTATAGAAATATACTTAAATAAAGAAATAATAAATCCTAGAGTCTTATGCTTTGTGTGCCTTAGTGAGATAAATAAAGTGTTTATCTATGTTATATATCTAAATAAGTGCCAGATCGATTTTTGTTATTTAGTTCTCGTTGATCAAGAAAAGCCTCTTTCAAACTAAGAAAGGTAGTCCGCCCATCTTTATCAATTTGGGATATTGGCGGATACTATGCCTTTACCTTTCTATGCAATGCAATAATACCGACATGCTTGTTGAGCAGTTTAAAATATAGGCCGATAGTAAGTCTATGCGGGAAGAATTTAATTTCTATTGTCTTAAAAGGAAACATGACAAAGTTGACTGGGAGCAAACGATTTTAGTATTAAGTCCGCCAATTGTTAACAACTGTTTATTGCGGAACAGTAAAATAAATAAACATCTCAATTAAACCTTTTTAAAAACCATTTATGTAATTCGCCTGTAAAATCAGCCTGGCTATTGCTATAATCTAGATTGCAGACATGGGTATCGGTAAATAATACACTAACTAACATCTACTGTTATCACGCGAAATGATTTACTGTCACTAGCCACGCGATACTGTCCTCATTTTTACAATATATCCATTCGCTTAATTATAAAAAATATTTTAATTTGTATTGATGGTAGTTATTCTTATCGGGATTTTTTATTACGAATACACATTCCGATGCTTGTGTGGAGCCTCTCAAAAGACTAGGTAAGGAACACCCTCATGGGAACCTTCATGTTCGTGGCATACTCGTAGCAGGCAAAACTTAGAGTAGGTAAACCAGCAACGTCTCTTCCCGCGCAAATCGACCCATCACTATTTTGACTTTCTCTCCCACCTTTTTGCTGTTTATGTCCTTTATCAACTTATACAAATGTTTTTTCCAGGACGGCTTCACTCCATTGGCAGTGGCGATGCAGCAGGGCCACGACCGCGTGGTGGCAGAGCTGCTGGAGTCGGACACGCGGGGTAAAGTGCGGCTGCCCGCGCTGCACATCGCCGCCAAGAAGAACGATGTCAAAGCCGCCACGTTGCTGCTAGAGGTCAATACAATCAACTTAGTGTAATTTTAACAGAACCTCGTTAGCTCGGGTATACGCAATACTAGCGCTTTTGCAGGTTAAGCAACTCCGGGCTTGATTCGCACTTGGATGGTGAGATCCTTCGTGCTTTGGAATGCACGTAGCTCCGGCTGTCATCGTCAAACGATGCCAAATTAATTTTTGCAGCTTGAAAAATTTTTACCAGTGTTGGACACTTACATACACGAAAAACAAAACAAACAAGTGTAAGTATAGCATTTTGTCCGTCCATGGTATAAGCTTATCTCCATCGTTAAACATACACCATTCCCTCTTAGTGATGTTTCCAGCAGCAAAAGAAAGATATCCCAAAATTTCTCACTGGGT
Source organism: Acrobasis suavella (assembly GCA_943193695.1). NCBI lineage: Eukaryota > Metazoa > Arthropoda > Insecta > Lepidoptera > Pyralidae > Acrobasis > Acrobasis suavella. The sequence goes on along the minus strand of OW971952.1, from coordinate 7,239,705 downwards.
GTGTTATGAGGCTTATAAATGTGTCATAAAAACATTAAATATTTCTGAAGATTGGTGAAAGTTTGCTGTTCAGAACATATATTAATATAATACAAGTGGATATTGCTAGTTTTGCTTTTATATGACTCATATATAAACAATGGTGTTCAGGTAACGAATTCAAATAAAAGTCCAATGTCGCGGGGAATCTCATTACATCATTTATTTTTGATTTTACTAAAACCTTTCGCTTACCATTTCAGAACGAACACAACCCAGACGCATGCTCGAAGTCCGGGTTCACGCCGCTGCACATCGCAGCGCACTACGGCAACGTGGGCGTGGCCAAGGCGCTGCTGTCGGCCGGCGCGGACTCCGGCCGCGCCGCCAAGCACAACATCACGCCGCTGCACGTCGCCAGCAAGTGGGGGCAGCTGGCTATGGTGGATCTGCTTGTCGAACATGGTATTTTATTTACTTATACTAGCCATTCAGGCAGGCCTGTGTCACTCCCCGTTTAGGTATCGAAAATCTACCTACATTATTACTATGCGAGCGGCGACCACTTCGAAGGGAATGCAGTTACATGAATCATTTGTCTAGAGTAATAAGAATGAAATTGGCTTGCAACGGATGTCTAGGTATCTCAACGAAGAAGTGAGAAGTTCTGACGCGAGGTAAATTAAACCATAGCGCTAACCACATTAAGTAGATATTTTTTTGAATTCCTTTTCTGTGTAAGACTTCCGTACGTGAGTACTAGTACTTATTCTGTGATTCAAGTCCCAAAGTTGGGCAAAGACCTCCTCGTGTTGTTTCCAGCTATTTCGATCTTTAGCTACTTCTATCCAATCCTTGTCGAAAGCAGACAGGTCGTTACTCCATCTCATTTTAGGCCTTCCCCTTTAGGACGAATTTACGACTAGATTTATTAGTTAAGTTGCACTTGCTAAATTACGTCTAATAAAATAACGAAACACTTTTACATTATCACCTCTATATCCCTTTTACGGCGGACATAGTATTTTGGGTCAAGTCTTGGGCCTGCTCTAAGCAGACAAAGTCCAGAGCAGTAAATAACATAAGATAAAATCATTATGAATACTTATTATTTATATATAAAAGTGAACTCGCGTAGTTTAATCAAAAAGGCGACTAGTTTAAGATCCTCAGGGCGAGTTTTACGGGTGGCGACGGCGCTAGCGACCCGAAAGTTCCACTGCCTCGAAGCACTCAAGTCTTTGAGGGCAGCGATACCGAAAAATGTTTTGTCTACATTTTAAAAAATTCTGCGCTCGTCACTGAATTTATTGGTGAAGTTTTACTGGCAAAATTACTTCATTTGAAAAATAAAAGGGAAGCTTAAGTACTGGCAAGGAAGAGATCCGAAACTTCTCCAGAAATACAAGAATATACAAGTTTTACTTGCAACACAAAATATCAATATTGCTTTGTCTAATCCCAGGTGCAAACATAGCAGCAGTGACCCGCGATGGCCTCACTCCACTGCACTGCGCCGCTCGCTCGGGACACAGTAACGTCGTGTCCAGGCTACTGCAACATGGCGCGCCCATCACGAGCAAAACAAAGGTTACTTAATGTTATACTGTTGACGGCAGCAAACATAGCAGCAGTGAACTTCGATGACACACAATAATTTTAGACAGGAATTACACAGCTGACCGACTAGGATTTCCAACCGTTCATCGATTTGCACGCATATTTTGAAAGGATTTCATTAATAAATAGGATAAAAACCATTAAATTTTTATGGTGCTTATATATAAATTGTAGTCTATTTGTGATTTCAGAACGGTCTCACCCCTCTCCACATGTCCGTGCAAGGCGAACATGTCGAGACGGCCAAAGTTCTCTTGTCAGAAGGCGCGCCGATCGATGACGTCACCGTGGACTACCTCACAGCTTTACACGTCGCAGCTCATTGCGGACACGTCAAGGTAATTTCAACTTAAAATCATTATTTTTAGATATAATGTGGTTAACGCGGCGACAGCCCAAGTTTTACTGTCAAAAGGCGCGTTCGATTATACAAAGCAACCTTTTACGAATACGACGAGGTAATTTCGGTCTTATAGCCATTACAATACAGCTTAAAGTCACGCTGATTCTTTGGTGTTAAAAATTTGTAAATATGCTCTAGCTTGATCAAGCGATTGCAAGGATCGTACAGTTCACTTTCTCATGTTTTGATTGCCATCTCAATCAATTAATAATAATAATTCATCTGTCATCATTGTATAAAAAAATCTAGGTCTATGATTGTAGGCACAGAACTATATCAAGTGTAGGTATGTTAGTCGTCAAGCTATGTCAGATGCAACTTGTAAATTCTGCCACCAGTGTTGGCCACTTGCACAAAAAAAAACCCACGACAAACAAAAGCAGAATAAAAATATATTTTTATTTTTATTTCTAACGTTGTAGGTAGCGAAACTACTCTTGGACAGAAATGCGGATGCGAACGCACGAGCACTAAATGGGTTCACGCCGCTACACATCGCGTGCAAGAAGAATCGGCTCAAAGTCGTCGAGTTGCTGCTCAAATATGGCGCCAGTAAGTACAGCCATAGCATAGACCTAAAATTTTTTGTTACTTCTTAAATCTATGAGTACAGAACTCAGTTGATGTATTATATGTCATAATAATCTATGGAGGTGATAAAATACAGTCAGTAAAAATTTACACTATAAGAAAGTTTGCGCCCGAGAGAAACCGGGAAATTATGTACATATATATTTATTTGGTAACTGCTAATAGCTACAGCGCATTGAATGAAACAGAGTACCGAAATTCCAAGAAATTACTTAATCTTACAAAGCAAGCGAGTCACGATATTGTTTTTATATTTTGACCAAATTTAACCGATGCAGGCGTATTGTTCAGATCACTTTAATCTCCATGTTTTTTTACTGTATTTTTGAATGTCACGAAAAATTAAGTAAACCACGTGACATTTCATTAAATGAATATTTACACATCTTTTCACGTTTTCAGGCAAGTCAGCAACCACGGAATCAGGGCTGACGCCTCTCCACGTGGCTTCGTTCATGGGCTGCATGAACATCGCGCTCGTGCTGCTCGGCGCCGGCGCAGAGGCCGACGCGGCCACGGCTCGGGGCGAGACACCTCTGCACTTGGCTGCCCGGGCACACCAGACAGATTTAGTGAGGGTGCTACTCAGGAATAACGCTAAGGTAAAAAAACTGACCAAGTTTTATAGTGACATGGCGCAGAGGCCGACGCTGCCACGGCTTGAGGCGAGACACTTCTGCACTTCGCTGCCCGGGCCCACCAGACAGACCTAGTGAGGTTGAGAACTGACCAGTTTTATAGAGATATCTGAGTCCAGTTTTGATTGGGCGGGGTGAAAAAAAAAATGTGAGGAAACCTGCTCAATATTAAATGGACTAATTTGTTTGAGAAGGTATCGGCAAACCATACTCTACCAAATGACTCTGCGTGTAATCGTCATTTTATTTAAATGCGTATCTTTCCAAAATTGAAGGTAACAAAACCCTGGTTCGAGTGAGTTTATTTATTAATACAGGCAAACAATCAAACGTGAAAACTTTATATTACGGAGATTATTAGGTACTTTTAAATTTTTCAATTATTTTTTTATATGAGATAATTTATTTTGACTATAACTTGAGAGATATTTGTGAAATCCGGATAGTAGCCACAAAGTGATTGCTATTTTAAATTGGTAATTACGTATTAGCAATTAGTATTGACCAAAGATCTAAAATAACTTTAAAAGTACCTATGACTAGTGGCTCTGTGAACTGTAGACCTCGCAAGTAACCCCGACCCGTTGAAGTTTATCGGATAAAAAATTTGTTCAGACAAAAAAATTGCGTCTTAATAAGGGTAACAAAAAGTTTTACGTCATTTTTTAATTTTTTTCGAAATGGCTGAAATATGATATTTTTAAAGATTTCAAACTCACAATTTTTCCAGATTAAAAATTTTGAAAATCTGAAATGACAAAATCTTATCATTTTGAATTATAAATATCATTTCGAAATTTTCGAATCTTCTCACAAAATTTCACAAGCATCGGTTGAGAAATGCGACCTGTAGCCGAGAACAGCCGGATAGACTGACAGACAACCGAACAGCCGGACAACAACATTTTTAGCCAATTTTAAAACTTAGACGCTCGCTCAGTCAATTACTTTCCTTATCCTTTGTCAGGTGGAAGCGCGAGCGCGAGAAGAACAAACGCCCCTACACGTTGCGGCCCGGCTGGGGCACGGCGACATCGCGGCGCTGCTGCTGCAACACGGCGCGGACGTCGCCGCGGCCACTAAAGACCACTACACACCGCTACACATCGCTGCCAAAGAGGGTAAATATACAAAAAAGCCAATGATTTTAACATTGAAATTGCGGAATGCAACTGGGACGAGTATTTATTGCCCAGTAGAATTTTCGCATACAACTACGATTTGTTCCTCTCCCACGGGTGTCTTAAGATACACTTAGTTTGTGCCTGTCTTGAGGCGGCCCTTCCCTGCCGCTCTATCATCAACACCAGCATAGTATGAAAAGCTTGTTGTTTCATCCAGGGCAATGCTAGAAAAAGAGGCAAAGCAAAAAGAGAGAGCGCATGAAATTAGTATTATTATTAACTATCTATTGAACGAATATTAACTATTCATACGGTGCTTAAATTTCATAAGACTTGTTCCAAGTAATACGTGTTTTTCAGTAAGCCTTCAAGTGTGTAAAATAAATGTTTTTTTTTTTTATTTAAAATATTCATTACATTTCCGAGGTTTATATCGAAATTTTATCTTTACAATTTAGTGAGTATGACAGTCGAAGTTAACGTAAAATTTGTGCAAAAAAGCAGAATTTAGGAAGCGTTTACTGAATTGGTTTTTCCAATTTTAATTTTTTTATTTCGATGGAAACCTAGAAATAATGCACAAGATATCTGTTAGTTCAAAAGTTTTCAATAAAGATCAGTTACAACACCATAATCATGTACGAGCGTTTGTATGACCCCTGTTCTCAGTCCCCGCACCTCTCCCCCGTTCTCGCCTTGTCGTGTGAGTTGGGGGATGAACACACACATATTGCCGTGTGCACGGATGTATACTTTCGTTTGTAGTAGAGTAGGCATAAATGATATTCCGCTTCTATTAAGTGCCATTCCTGTGGCAGCGTTCTCTGTGCATAGACGTTATACCATCTGATGGGATCACCAGCGTGGGCAAATTGTAAGAGGCCTTTAATCCAACAGTGGGCTGATACAGGTTGTATAGAAAAAGATGACTATTCAAACCTGTGGGACACTATGGTAATTTAAGGTTCGTACTATACAAGCAATATTATAAAATCATTGATTTAATTACAGGCAAAGAAGAAGTAGCATCGATCCTCCTCGACCACAACGCGCCGATCGAGGCAGAGACTCGTAAGGGCTTCACTCCACTGCACCTCGCGGCCAAGTACGGCGACATCGGCGTGGCGCGGCTGCTGCTGGCGCGCGGCGCGCAGCCCGACGCGCCCGGCAAGAGCCACATCACGCCGCTGCACATGGCCACGTATTACGGACACCCGGACATAGCGCTGCTTTTGCTGGACAAAGGTAATTAAGAGGCTTTTCACCTTTGGTTGGCTGTCTCGCTCGCACAATTAAACATTTTTAAATATTATTAAAAAATGTGTCTCAATTGTAAAAAACTGTTTCATTATCTTTCAATATAATTATATTGTGGATATTAGGTTGGGGAAAAAGTCTTTTCGTATATAGTATGTATGAGCTTGTAATAAAACCACTTTGGCTATACTATTTGTACCTGGCTGGTGTTGGTATAATTTAAAAGTTTAAATTTTAAAGAAGATAATTCCAAATTCAAATTAGGAAAATGCGTGATTTTCATTTGTTTTTCTTACCGTCAAGATGAGTGAATCTAATGAATAAATTAGATACATTTTAAAATTTTACTACCAAAAAGGTAAAAATGCAAAGCAAGCCGCGAAAAAAATTTGCGATGTTTATGGACCTAGTGCAGTGTCTGTGAGAGTAGCAAAAATTTGGTTTGCGCGTTTTCAATCCGGAAATTTTGATGTCAAAGATGCACGTCGCTCTGGTCGCCCTGTTACGGATAAAATGGATGCTATTTTTGAAAAAGTGGAGCAAGATCAGTATTTACGACGTACACACAGGACACAAAACAGTTTTGGCGCATTTGAAAAAAAATGGGTACACAAAAAAGCTCGATATTTGGGTACCTCACGAGCTCTCTGAATGAAACCTAATGAACCGTGTACTCATTTATGATTCTTTATTACGACGTAATGAGACCGAACCATTTTTGAAGAAATTGATAACTGGTGTTGAAAAGTCGATCACGTACGACAAGAACGTGCGAAAAATGGTCAAAGGCCGGTCAGGCTTCACAGACTGTGGCGAAACCCGGGTTAACTCGCAACAAGGTGATGCTGTGTGTGTGGTGGGATTGGAAGGGCATTATTCATTATGAGCTGTTACCACCAGGCAGGACCGTCGATTCAGAACTCTACTGCGAACAACTGATAAGATTAAAGCAAGAAGTTGAAAGAAAGCGGCCGGAATTAATCAACGGAAGGGGTGTGGTTTTTCATCATGATAACGCTAGACCTCACACATCTTTAACCACTCAGCAAGAATTAGGAGAGTTTGGCTGGGAGGTGTTAATGCATCCGCCGTATAGTCCTGACCTGGCACCGTCAGATTTCCACCTGTTTCGGTCTCTTCAGAATTATTTAGGCAGTGTCAGGTTAACATCACGAGAGGACTGCCAAAACTACTAAAACAAGAACACAACTAGACGCAGTTTTTTGATCAGAAGCCCGAAAATATCCTACCTAAAAGATGGCAAAAAGTTATCGAACAAAATGGTACCTACATACTTTAGTTAAATGTAAATAAACTATATTAAAAAATGTTTTGAATTTTCATATAAAATGCGAAAAGACTTTTTCCCCAACCTATTATTTTAGACATGTTTGTATATTGTGTAGACATTGACAACATGGAAAATTAAGTCATCAAAATTTTAAATTTTTGTTGACCTAATTCTCGATACACACACACATAAACAATAAAAAAAACATGTCTACAATATCTAACATATAATTATATTAAAAGTTAATAAAAAACTTTTCTACAAATGAGTCACATTTTTTAATGATCTTTAAAAATGTTTGATTGTGCGAGCGAGACAGCCAACCAAAGGTGAAGAGCCTCATAAATAATACGTATGTGGACTCGTAAAAAACAGTTTTTGATTAATTAGATGAACAAAAACGTAAAATTAGCGCAAGTCGGGGCAAAACGGATTAAGGTGTAAACTTTTATTAAGAGTTTAGAATTAGTTGTGTAGTGTGGAAGACACTAGCTGTGTTCTTTTGAAGAACATCGCAACACTTGTGGCCAACACTTGTGCCAGATTTTTCAAGCTGCCTAAAGGCATCTGACATAGCTGGACGACTGCCATACAACGATGACAGCTGGTAAAAACAGCTTATATGTGCCTTCCGAAGCACGGAGGAACTCGATAAATTTGTATAAATCCAAGTGCGGATCAGGCCCGGTGTCGCTTGACAATAAGATTGACCTTTTGTCCACTATTGGTTTTAGCTCATGATGAAGCACAGTTCACCGCACCGCAAAAGTTTGTAAACCACAGTAATTTCTTCATCGAACGAAATAGCGCTATAAGAGTGAGCGAGACGACGATAACGATGACAGAGCGGGCTGCCAATATGACACTTGTCAATTTGATGTGTTGCCACTGTGTGTAATTGAATTACCCGAGCAAAATGCATTTTTGGAACTTTATATACCAATTGCAAATTAATAATCCATAATACAATTTTTTTAATTATTAAAAAGTTGAATCACACCAGATACTAACTAGCTAAGTTAATTAAAATTTTATTTAATGCTCATACATGAATCGAGAAAGTCCTTAAATGTACTAAAAGAACAATCAGTGGCAACACTTATCGTGACGTAACATGTTTTTTACTCGGGAAGAAGATACCTTGTTTTATTATACCATGAGATAGATTATTATAAAGTATGGTATACGTATTTTTGCTTTTCTCTTATTACCAAATAATGACAAAGATTCAGCGCATTTTAATTTCGCGTGATGTCACGATCAGCTACGGTTTTTACTAATTATGCGGATTTTACTAATGGTGACGGAAATAATCCCCACTCAGAAACTTCGAAGCGCTGTATCTTTGTGAATTTTTACTACTTTGGATAACGAAAAAAATTGGGTCTTTTATATTTTGATAATCTAGTTGACAGACCAGATCATATAATATATTTTTTAACCGGTAAAAAACAAGGTAGTAAAAATGTTGCTCATTGGGTTAATTTTATTGTTTATTCGGGCGAAAGTTGCGTTAGACGGGACTACGTGACGTGTTCAATCTATCTCTGTCACAAGCTTTACAGGCGAAAGAGATAGCAGGATACGTCGCGTGATACTGTGTCTCAGTCAAACGTAGAGTTTGTGACAGAGGTAGACTGAACACGTCGCGTGGTCACGCTTAACGCAGCGTACGCCCTTACACTTACAATATAAGTTACAAATACATAATCATAGCACCAACGTATAGCAGAATTAAAAAAAAATCTTTTATCACTATTTTTAGGCCTAGCTTTTCGTTCTATATATCACTACACGCCTACCATAAGTAAAACTCGTAAAATCCGAGACTCCTAACACTGTGCTATGCTCTACGAGTACTGTGAAAACAAAGAAAACACGATTGTTGTCTGAAATTATCATCGCATTACAACACCAAACCAAATGAGACTTTATCATCATTACGTAGCGCTCAATCTTGCTTGACACCGCAAAGCGCGACACCGTGAGTGTTTTGGGAGTGAAGCCCCTGTTTTTTTATAAGCCAATGAGGGTTTTTAAAAATAAATATCCTGGCAGGGTTGCCAGTGCCATGCGGTTGATTAAGGAGGTGTGTTCGGGAGATGATTCAAACCACCAAGTGAATATTAGAATGAATATATTTAAAAAAAATTGCTTATGTCTTATACGAGTACATATACTACATCACTACAAAGGGACACCAAATGGCAGTACAGTGACGTCATGTCCAATAAGCTTCTGTTATTGGATACATTTGACGCATGAAAGAACTTGTCAACTAATGGTCTAATCACAACAGTTGATTGGACCTGACGTCACTGTGCTGCTATGTGGTATCACATATTTTTGAAAACCCTTATTAAACCTGCAGTAAGCTAGCAAGTGCCTTTGTTCGTACAGGGGCGTCCCCGCACTCCCTGGCTAAGAACGGGCACTCGGCGCTCCACATCGCCTGCCGACACAACCACCCTGACATCGCGTTCGCGCTGCTTGAACATGGTAAGTTCGTCTATCCTTCTTTCCTCCTCACCTTATCCCACTATACGTGGGGTCGAGACAGCATGTGAGTCTTTTCCATTTCCCTCTATCCTTCATGGTAAGTTCATCTATATATGTACTATTGTAGTACATTACGATATAAGTGCGTTATGGTGGTCATAACACACGAGGCGGAATTTCGGCCCGAGCCGAAGGCGAGATAGAACCGAGTGTGTTTAATCTATATACGCACTTATATCGTACGAAGTTTTTCAACACACTTGCGAGGAAAAATACCTCATAAACTGTTTTATTTGTATTTTAAATAAACTTAAACATTAAACTGTGATGCACATTGTTGCTTTCCCGCCGTTTTAATTTTTAAAATCGCCGCAGCGTGCCTACGGGCTGGCGTCGCGCTCAGTTCGCGGGTCAGTTTGAAATTTGAAAACAAAAAAAAAACTATTTGTAGCATATACATAGCAAATAGTGCGGTTGAATATAACCTCACGATTATAACACACGCGTGTTTTAATGTATGCTTATATATCTAAAACCGGTGAAATTAGACCCACTTTACGAGCAGGTGTGTTGAAAATATTTTTTTATATACATAATTTTTTCAATTATAACTCGTAGCTAAGTTTAGATGTAATGGTAAAAATTTAATTAACGTTCTTGTACCTTAATTAATTTCAGAAGATTTGCTTTTTATATGGCAAAATTTTTATTCACAGTATAATCATCCTCCTCTTAACCCATATCTTAACTAAATCACCTCACCCTTAACCCTTATATGTAGATATGGGTAATACGCTATGCCATTTACGCATTTCACCCATTATTTTGTCTTATCTTTCGAAACATTTTTGATCCATCAGTCAGATGATCAAAAAAAGTAATTTTCACGTATTTTTCTTTTCTCTTACTAACGAAAAATTACGAAGATACAGCGCATTTAAACTTGACATTCCATCGTTTCGTACGAATTTTACAAGGGCGTGATGTGATGTCACAAGCCCCTAAACACTACGGAACTTAGATGCTCTGTATCTTTATAACATTTTATTATTTTAGTAAACTAAAAAATATGAGTCTATTTTTTTTTTGGATAAACTTACTGGCAGGCTAAATACGAGTAGATCATAAATTTTTTGACCAAGTCGTGACCGGTCACGATCAAGATCACCAATATTACCAGTTACGACTACTAACATGACTAAGCTCATGACAAAAATTTGTTACAGACGCGGACCCAGGTGTTAAATCGAAAGCTGGTTTTACCCCTCTTCACATGGCGGCCCAAGAGGGACACGAGGATTGCGTGGAGATGCTTATCGAAAGGGGAGCTGATGTCAATGTACCTGCTAACAACGGTTAGTATTAAACCTGGTTTACCCCCCTTCACATGGTGGCCCAGGAGGGGCACGCGAATTGCGTGGAGATGCTCGTCGAAAGAGGGGCTAATGTCCAACAGCCTGCTAAGAACGGTTAATATTTTAGCTGGTTTACTCCTTTCACATGGTAGCCCAGGAGGCGCACGAGGATTGCGTGGAGATGCTCATCGAAAGTGCGATTGATGTCAACGTGCCTGCTAACAACGGTTAGTGTTAAAGCTGGTTTTACCAGTCTTCAATTGTGGCCCAGGAGTGGCACAAGGACTGCGTGTAGATGCTCACCGAAAGAGGGGCGTATGTCAACGTATTTTCGCAAATAAGCGATTTGTCTATCTTTTCAGCAACCTCAGCAATATTGACAGGGCAGGCGTACTTCGCAGTTCAGGTATAAAGCTAGGCTGCCCACAAACTCGACATGAGGTTGAAATTGTTGAAAATATAATAACGCTAGAGATAAAGGGATACGGACCGTCGTTTCGCAGACGTAAGGTACCTTTTGGCTCGTTCGGCGCTCGCTGTCGATACTTTAGTACGCTGGGTTTAATTTAACTAATTTCTTATCCAAGAGTGATTCTTCTGTGCTTTAGTAGTATTACATATTGATCGGTGCCGCCACTCTACAAGACAACTGGCCACGACACATAAGACTGACCTGTACTTTATTTATGCTGCGTTAATTCATTGGTACCGGCTATCATCATTAGATGGCATTCGTCCTATTATGTCACATGCCATTAGGAAGAACAAATTGGCCACGTACTGGCAAGCGCAGCGTAGGATACCCACCTGCTAGGTGGTCGGACATCAGCCGGGTTGCAGATAGACGTTGGATGCAGGCCGCTTTTGATCTGTCGTTTTGGAAATCCTTGGGGGAGGCTTCTGTCCAGCAGTAAAATTTATGTGACTGATGTTATGAGATATGAGACAAATACACACTAGGTGACACATTTGATTTTCAAAAAAATATTTGGTTCCGTAGGTCTTACTCCAGTCCACCTAGCGGCATCAGAAGGCCGCACAGCGGTCCTCAAGTCCCTGCTGACGGCCGGCGGGCAGTGCAGCGCTCGCACACGCGACGGGTACACACCACTGCACGCTGCCGCTCACCACGGTCACCACGCTGCGGCTAAAGCGCTTCTTGAAGCTGAAGCTGATGTAGCTGCCAGGGCCGCTCATGGGTGAGATCTGTATAACAGCAAAAATCCCAACAGCAGTGCAGTCCCTGCTGCCCGACGCGAACTTGAGACGATAAAAACCACTTCACACTACGGTTCAACACGGAGACCACGCGACGGCGAAGGCGCTGCTTGAAGCTGACGCTGATGTAGCTGCCAGGGCCGCTTATGGGTGAGATAACTATCTGTATAACAGCAAAAATCCCAACAGCAGTGCGCTAGTCCCTGCTGCCCGATGCGGACTCGAGACGTTACAAACCACTTCACACTACGGATCAACACGGAAACCACGCGACGGCGAAGGCGCTGTTTGAAATTGACGCTGATGTAGCTGCCAAGGCCGCTCATGGGTGAGATAACTACCTGTATAACAGCAGTGCGCTAGTCCCTGCTGCCCGATGCGGACTCGAGACGTTACACACCACTTCACACCCCGGTTCAACACGGAGACCACGCGACGGCGAAGGCGCTGCTTGAAGCTGACGCTGATGTAGCTGCGAGGTTCGTACATAGTATATAGCAGTAGAAAGCCCGACAGCAGTCCTCAAGTCCCTGCTGACGCAGCGCAGCTGAGTGCAGCGTTCGCACACGCGACGGGTACACACCACTGCGCGTTGCCGCTCTCCACGCTGCGGCTAAAGCGCTTCTTGAAGCTGAGGCTGATATAGCTGCCAGGACCGCACATTGGTGAGATATCTTTACCATCATCATCATCCGAGCGTATTCCCGGTTCCATCCTCAGCGGAAACTTTTCAGAGCCCGGGGCTTACTACCTAACTTACATGATTTGACGAGGGAACTGGTTTTTACACAGAGCTACTGCCGTCTGACCTCCGCAACCCAAAGGGTTGACCAGAACCAATCCTTGGATTGGTCGGGATCCACAGTTAAACGTGCCTTCCGAAACATGGAATCATGTTGCTTTTTTGAATAATCAGGTGATTCAAACCTGCAATATCCTAACCAGACTGGAAACCAACTTTTCACTAAGTATGCTTTCAAATGGGATTCGAACTTACGCCCTCCGAAACACAAGGCGAACGCTTTGACCACTGGATCACGGAGATGATTAATTTATCAGCAGAAATATCGACAGCAGTCTTCAAGTATCTGCTCATGGTAGGCGGGCAGTGGTTTCCATTAAAAAAATCTGGAAACGGTCCCAAATGACTACACCCATATTAGTAGCATAATAAGGTTTTCAATGCTCAAGTGACCTTCGTTTGCAGGTTCACTCCACTTCACCAGGCGGCTCAACAAGGACACACGCTCATCATTCAGCTGCTGCTCAAGAACAACGCCGATCCTAACGCTGTCTCCGTTGTAAGTACATCTTGTATATATCTCATAAACATCACCCGTTTGGTTGACTGGTGGATAAACCCTTACCCCCTTATTCATAAAAAATACAAACGTTTGCTAAACCTATTTTAGTTAAAATATGTTTTGTCTCGTTCTTTCGATGTCAAATATTCAAAAGAGGGAAAGGGACAAAACATGTTTTAACTAAAATAGGTTTAGCAAATGGTTGTTATTTTTTATGAATTTGAGGGTTAGTCTTTAAATCCGCCATTACACTTGTTTTTGTGTATTACGTTTAAAAAATAAAATAAAAATACAGTGCCAAACATCACTAAAATCGAAGAAATAATAAAAATAAAACACGACAAAATAAAAAATGATAGTGACTGATGGTAACGTTTTAATACCATAGATTTATAAGTAAGAAAAACAATTTTAAGTCTATGTTTAATACTGATACGAAACTGAGGTTCGAGATTTGGAGAAAAACGCCAATCTTTGTATGAGGGTCTTTATTCACTACGGAACCCTAGGTTGACACGTGAAGATGGTCTTCCTAATGTCCAAGTCCGAGTCGCGTAGCAGCTGATGTTCAGGTATCTCGCCGAGGTTGTCGCAGGTACTTCCACTTGTCGCACTAAAGTAGGCTTCCTTCGCTTCGAACTGATCGCTTTCGTAGCTCGTACGGAAGTGCCGTGGTGCGCACTCGGTCGTCTTTATATATGCGCCGGTACAGAGGTCTACATTATTCTCGAATATTCCCCATACTCCCCATATTTCGATGCCGGGAAAAATCGGGGCGACGGTACGTGTGTGAGTGCAACCGGCCAAATAATTCTAGACTTAATGCTATAAGGACATAAGGCCTAATTTCGTTTGCGGCATACCGACGTATTTCTACGCGGTTCTTGCTCGCGAACATTTGCGTCGATCTCGTTCGCAACAATACTTACAAGCTTAAACCTTCGAACCTTCGGATTACATATCATGTAAACCTATGAGATTCTGGAGTAAAAGTTTACTCAGGTGTTTTGATCTGCCTGCGGAAACGCAAATAAACTGAATAATTTGGAACGTCTACAGAATAGGTTGCGGTTTTATGTGGCCGTGATCGTGTATCAGACTTTATAAGTATGTACAACACTTAAATAACAAATAACCTAACGTTCCAAGCATGTGAACACTTTTAATGAAAATAAACAATCAAAAGTTTTGTTTCTTTTATAAACTCATGTAAAGTGTATAATTTAAAAAAATAGTCTTCATAGTTTTATCTTATATATTTATTTTATATTAAAGAGATCGGTCGGATCGGGCTAACCTGGGCCGAAGTAAAGCCACAGACCGATCACAATGGAGAAACGCTGTTAAGTCAAAGAAGTCCTTGAAGAGACGTTTATAATATTTTTGTTTGACAGAATGGACAAACAGCATGTGCCATTGCGGACCGTCTCGGCTACATCAGCGCTGTGGAGGCGCTGCGGCCGGTCACTGAGAACACGCTGAGTCAAGCTGTGGGTGATACTGGTAAGTCATATTTTTCTATAACGCTGAGTTACGCGTGACCATGCAACGTCTTAAGTCCAATTCTGTCACATACGTTGAGCACAGAATAAGTACTAGAGCGGAAGTCTCACACAGCAAAAAAAATCAAAGAAATATCTACTCAATGTGATTAGCGATATGGTTTAATTTAGCTCGCGTCAGAACTCAGCTTTTAGTTTAGATCCAGTAGAAATCCATTGTAAGCCAATTTCATTCTTATTACTCTGGACAAACGATTCATTTAATTAAATTTTCCATTGCGCAGTGGTCGCCGCGCGCGTAATAATAATAATGTAGGTATATTTTCGATAACTAAACAGATGACAAGGGCCTGCGTAGAGGCAGAGACACGGCATCACGCAACGTATTCTGCTATCTCCTTTTCAAGTAGAGTTTGTAACAGAGATAGACAGAACACGTCCCGCCTAACGCAGCGTACGCCTTAAAGCGCTTTTATAAACAATGCAGTCTTTGCCAGAAAACAAAATGTGCAAAGTTCCATATTTTAATGGACAAGAACAATAAACAACTTGCAGGCTTTCTTTAGAAGACAAAAACTTCTTGCGAATACACTAAATTATAAACAATTTGCCATCTGTTCTCAAAATGATTAGTATGAATACGATTACTATGAAATATGTATTAGCCGAATATGATTAAACATGTTCGAGTAAAGTCGATAAAACGGGGTTAAGTGAATATATTTTCATAACCAAGCAATAATAATACGTTTCTGCCTCAGAGGAAACAAGAGCAAGTAGACTCATTCATAAGTACACTCGCCCACAAGAGTCCAAGGGGCCTAAGGGATATATTAAGAAAACATTCCTTATAAATTTTAGCCATCAGAAATCGGCCCGTAGATTTTCTATTAAATGTAAAGAAAAAAAGGAATTTCTAAATTTATTTGGTATTAGTGACTGAGAATGAATTTAAAATATTTGAGCATCTTTCAAAAACACATTTGTATAATAACAACCAGCTTTGTGTAGATGTTCATCCACGTTCAAGGACTGTGGTGTATGTATCTCCAGAACACTCGTTTTTTTTTTTTTTCATTTTGCTTGATCTCATATTCTGCTTCTGTCATAATAACAACTGTAGACTACGGTGGTCCGGTGGGAAAAGGCATCACTAGCGCTTTTGCTAGCGATAGCGGGCATAGATGGGTGACCACAAGTGGCATACAAATTTATCTCCAGCTCCACCGTGCTTCGGAAGGCGCGTAAAGCCGTTGGTCCGGGCTGTCATCATTGTATGGCAGTCGTCAAGTTACGTCAGATGCCTTGAAAAATCAAAAAGCAGCTTGCAAAATCTGACACCAGTGTTTGCCGCACACAAAACCAACCAATAATAACAACTTTGGTCTAATTGAGTGAAGAAGTATGTTAACAATAGTTTCCGCTGCTGCCTGTACCGGCTTGGCCGGTGTCCAGTTTTCGATTTATGCACGCTTTGACGGATATCATTAAAGTTGTGTAACCGCTGTATTTAGATCAAAGATCCAGCGGCCAGTCTGCTAAAAATGATTAGATATCCTGTACGTATCTACTTGATATCTAATAATAACGGTTTATCTCGTAACACCTTGTCTGCCAGCATTGCAGACACAATAGATATTTAATTGTTTGACGGAAAAAAAGGCCACGGTACGCATGATAGATATCCTGTGATACGTTAAAATTATAAAATCTACGCCAACATCATGGGTCCAAAAAAATTGGTCCTTCCTATCAAATCAAATTTATTTACACGCAAAAATATCATGAAAAGTTTCCTGTACTTAATAACTCCATTTTAACATCGTTTACTCCCTCAACTCAACTAAATAGGCATTTGTTATATTATATTTGTTTTTTAAATATTGGTTCTTACTACTATATTAAAATGTACCTATTTTTAAAATATTCTGTTTACTGTTCAAAGCTTGTCCTGTTACTTCTATAAAATTACAGTTTACAAAACAGTTGTTAGTAAGAGCCAAAATTAATTTGTAAAACCTGTTGTCTTCACCATTTTTGCATTGCAAATACATATGACATCATTTTTAAAAGCATTGCCTACTCAGGAAGCTACATAAAAACATTTTTTATCATTAAAATTAATTGCATTATCTTGAATTTATTTTTAATGATTTGGTAAGCGTATCTTCATCACACATGCTGACCTATTGACCAATCGCACAAAATGAGAACATTATCGTACTTTTTCGGCCATTGCACTAATACAAATACTTTAGTACAGTTAATTACAATTTTTTTTTAATTTTATTCGGTCTATGAACCATATTTTTGAAAAATATTTAAGTGATTTTATGCATTACTTTTAAATTGAACTTTTGAATTATCGTTAGTTCTACATGTTTAGGGAGACACGTTAAGTTTAGTACCAGCTGCTATCGCCAGGTGATAATCACTACGCTATCATAATAAAACGACAATCATCAATGACTTTTCGTCCAAAACAATTGTAACATTCTTTGTTGAAATGTTTTTTATTGCCAACACATTTTAGAAAGGCGTCACGGAAAAAAACGCCTTTTATTTTTATTCTGAAAATCACTAAGGGCTCCTTAGTTGCCCCAGGGCGTCCAGAATCCAGACCTCCAAATCCGGCCCTGAGTTTTTGTATATGCCGACGAAAATTAACACTTAGTAGTGTCAGTGACTATAGGCAGCATGAAAAATCATAAATGTTATGTTATAGTCACACACAGAGAAACGTAAGAGAAGTATTGTTAAGTTAATACTTTATTAATCAATTAGATAGATGCAGATACTTCAACCATAGTCTATATAAAAAGAAGTATGGCCATGTGATATAGCTGAATCAATCTACCATCAAATTGTTATGAGAAGTACGGTAATGCCTCATTCCATGTAATTATAATCAGTTTACAAAACAGACCCGATTGCGTCAGTGTTCTGTTGTTCATGCTGTTTGATATTTCCTCAGCTACTTCAGTACGTGTGTACTTACCATCTTACATGTATTGTGAATCATATTTGAAATTGATAATAGAGATATGAATCATTTATGTTTAGGTATATGACTTATCATTTACAAAAACAAAAGCAAAAGTTTTTTAGGCAAAATGTACCATATACACGACTTCCCTCCCAAACTACACAACCGATTTTGATAAAATTTCCATGGTACCACCTGGAAAGTATACCCTTTCAAACAAAAAAAAAGATTTTTTTAAATCGGTCCAGGCGTCTTTGAATAATAGGTGAACATACATAAAAAAAATAAAGGTCGCGACGAATTGATAACCTCCTACTTTTTTGGAAGTCGGTTAAAAATGCATGAAAATTTAATTTTGCGTCAGTACGTATTATGTTGTGTGAATATAGGTACAGATTGTGTGAATCTGACATAAGGTGTTTTTTTTTTACTTTTTGTATAAGAAGGTATCCCAAATGAATATTATATCGCATACGTTTTCAGCAAATGTTCATAGTTTCTTCTATCTAACTGTACTCAGAACGTTTTTCAATATTTTTTCCATCAATTTGTCAGCGCATGAGCTCATGCAAATTATCTAAATGTCCTGCAGCATTGGTCTGTCATTGTAAGCAAATCGCACTGTTTTCATTAGAGTTATATGGCAGTACATAATTCATTGATATTTATTGGGTCAACAAGATTGAATGTGCATTGTTTAGATATTTTCAATCGCCAATGTCAAGTAGTCGCCATGCTTCACTAAATAAAATAAATTCTACACTTTCTGTGACAATAGTGGATATAGGTAATAGATTTATAGACATAAATAAATTTGTATTATTTATGGTATGGTCAATTGGCCACGTCATGAGGAGACAAGAATGCAACATTGTAAGAAAAGTTCTAGACATGAAGGTCGACGGGGAGAGAAATAGAGGGAGACAGGCTGGATGAAGTATGGGAATCAGGATGTCGAGTCCATTTGACATTTTTGTACATACTATAAATAACGTTATAATATCCGTGGCGTAATGGTTAACATGCCTGTCTGCTACTCAGGAGACAGACTAGACTGCTACTGCGAGCCCCGGTCAGGTTAAGATGGAAAATGATCTTTTTCTGCTTTGCCTGGGTCTTTGATGTTATCTATATATGTATTTGTTATAAAATATAGTATTGTTGAGTTACTATCCCACAACACAAGTCTCGAACATACCTTAATAAATAAATATATCGGGACAAAAAACACTGATTGAGCTAGCCCCAAAGTAAGTTCGAGACTTGTACTTTGGAGCTAGACTATATGTTTTATTTGTCCCTATATATTTATTCATTAAATATTTGTGAACAGCTTTTTTAATAATCTCAAATAAAGTTTCAGCACATCATTGTAAGTTGATGTTTGTAGTAGTGTTGTCAAGAAAGTTGTAGGTACTTGTGTATATCTAATAGTGACGTTGAATTAACTCATATGTTAAATATACATAGTATCGTCTGGTTTAGAATGAAATTCCAAAATAAACGGCGACACAGTGACTCGCTGCCCTCCGTGCATTGATAAGATAGTCGCGCCAGATGCATTCATGGGACAGTTTCAAAATAGATTCTAGCTATATAATTTTGGTATTCCGATGTAAATAAAAAACGGCCACTTTTGGCCAAAATGCTAAGAAAAGCTTCACGTTCTCACATTAAACTGTAAACATACTGTAAATCATAATGTAGTTAATAATATAGTTTGAAGGGTTGTCTAGAGCCACATGTGACAAAATTTTATAATATTCCGTTTCCTTTCAAATAATTTATTTAAATGGGGTCCCCGAAAATGTATGTACCCCTTATGGACTAACCCCTTAAGAATACTAAGCGTTGCCGCGTTGGTGGCCCCGCGGTATAGGCTCTGGCTGTGTGTTTTTGAGGCTCGATTGTACATTTGAGTTTGGTCATTTTCAATTACCAGCATTGGCTTCTAGTGAAGGAGAACATTGTGAAGAAACCTGCTCACTAGTGGCTATTGAGTTGACTAGTGTGTGAAATGAAGAAGCCAATGGCAAACCTCTGCATTATCCGTAAACGCATAATAATAACACTACCGTCTAAACTTTACCTAGTAGCAGTAAATACCCAATTGAATAAGTGGTAAAAATTCTGACTGTCTCTAAAATGGTTATTTACGGGCAAGCTATATATGTACCACATAATTGTACTAGTGCAGCAATAGTAAGGCACTTCGTGGCCTGGCGGGAGTTCGCATTCCCCGCAGCAGACACCGGGCGTAGCATAAAAAAATATCCAGCTCCTCCGCGTTTCGGAAGGCATGTAAAAAACTGTTGGTCCCGTCTGTCAACATTGAATGGCAATCGTCAAGCTATGTCAGATGCTTTTAGGCAGCTTGAAAAATCTGACAGCAGTGTTGGCCACTTACACACACGAAAAACATAAAATATAGTACTAGTAGTAGTAAGTACTCATACGTAAGGTAAGTACCCTAATAAGTATTTGTAAAAGTTAACCGACGTTATATTTATGGGCACGCTATTACTATATCAAACTCTGAGCCAGATTTTCTTGTTGTGACATTTATTGTTATTTCATTGAATACTTGATGATGCAGTTTATTTAAGGCTCGACCTTGTGAATTGTTGATGACACTTGAGGTGAAATGCAATGTCAAGTAAAAGTTATCGACTATATTCGTGTCGTGATCTAGATTTGCATGCTGCAGTGAAGTAAAGAAAAATATACCAGTTTCTTATAGACGCAACAACTAAAATACTAGTAGCTCTGTGAGCTGTAGACCTCGCGAATCACCCCGACCTGTTGAAGGTTAGCGGATAAAAAAAGATGTCAGACAAAAAGTTTCAGAATATTTAAAAAAAAATCGAAATGGTTAAAATATGTTATTTTTAAAGTTGTTCGATTCTTATATTTCCGCCATTAAAAAAAAATCGAGAAACTGAATCTACAATAAAACTCTGTATATGCAGTTGAGAAATGCGAGAACAGCAAGACAAACTGACAGTCGGACAAATTTTTGGTCAATCTCGAAATTGAGACGCTTCGCTCGCTCGGTCAATAAAAATGTCCCTAACATTTATTATTTTACAAACTTTCCCTCAATTATAGTGATAGAGCCTTTAGCTAAGAATGTAGAAAAGGAATAAATAGATCGGTAGTTTGAAAATCCTTGGGGGAGGCATATGTCCAGCAGTGGACTGCCTGTGGCTGATATGATGATGAAAGAAAATTCTCTGCGCGTGCAAAAAAAAAAGTGACTTTTGATTAACTTTCGTTATATCCACCCCGTGACAACATTAAATGAATGAAACGAAAATAAAAGCGCGTGTTCCGCTCCTAGATCGTTATCGTTCCATTGGTCGTGAGAGTGCCCCCGTAGCAGTAGTTCACGGCTGCACGTCACTCCTTGGCTGGTTGCCATTGCTTTGAAGATCAAGAGTTGTGTGCCTACAGGGGCAGAGGATTAGTTTTGATTTATTGTGTACTTATTGTGTTGGTAGTTGTAGATGCAGAATAAAATACATTGGTCACCACCCCTTTCCTCTACCACATATAGCACAATGTCGTAAGCGGCGACTTTTAAATTTCTTGTTAAGAGCCCATTTACACAGTTAGTGATGTGATGTGCCGTGGGAATATTCCCGCAAACATTAAGTAAATTTTCCAATTGAAAATTTATGGAAATATTTACGATGGATTATAGGATAGATACTTAATTTACAATGGAAAATTTTCATTAAATGTGGAAAAATCCATTTCTTACCAGTTGTAAACAGTTAAATTAAGCATTAGAGGATTTGCGTGGTCTAAACAAAACGATAACCATAGAAATTGGTTTCAATTAAATTTTATCACCATCATCATCATTTTCGTAAATTTATACACTCGTTTGGGAATTATAGCATTCGATAATTTTAGCAGTAAAATAATCTTCGTGTATCTTTTTTTTTGGGCTCTATTGTTGGTCAAAAACCTCCTCTCTTTCTTTCCATGTGTTAACTATAATTAATAATTAAAATTAAGTTGAATTTTTCGAAACACAATTTTAGACGTGGATTTGGAATGGGGGATTTGACTTAAACTGGCTTCACCGACAACGACTAGATATTAAAATAGCTCCTACCGGTCAATCCAGTAGTGGGATTAACTATGCGCAGTCGCAATTAAGATCCCCGTCGATAATCGCCAGTTAAACTAATTTGTCTGAACTAGGATGGAACTAACTATGTATCTAAATTGCCCTGTGGAAGTGGGGTGGCTCATGGACAGCTTATATGCAGCTGACAGCTATGGATTTCTGAATGCATTTTAATCTTAAAGAGGCATACATATGTTTTTTTTGACAAATTTTGTATCAAGTTCAGGTCATGACGGGGTTAAACAACTTTAAATCTCCCAATACTAACGTGCGATGCAAAATCTTGGAAACCCCCGATGCAAAAAGTAGGTGTTATAAGTTTGACGCTTATGTCTGTCTGACTGTCTGTGGCATCGTAGCTCTCGAGGGATGGATCGACTTCGATGCGGTTTTTTTTTAAAGCAAAATTTCTTGCGGTGGTATGTTTGATGCAAATCGGTACAGTCGTTCAAAAGTTACGGTGGGGAGAACGCTTGAAAGTCGGGGGTTTATTTATTTGCCTAGCAAATAAACTTGTTGGTGTATTTATAATGCTACATCGCCTGCTTATTTACTACTTTGCTGTTTTAGATTCCGTTCTTAGGGTTTCGTACCCAAAGGGAAAAACGGAACCCTATTACTCAGTTGTCCGTCCGTCGTCTCTCTGTCTGTCATCAGGCTGTATCTCATGAACCGTGATAGCTAGATAGTTAAAATTTTTACAGATGATGTATTTCAGTTGACACTATAACCACAAATATTAGAAACAGAAATAACCGGCCAAGTGCGTGTCGGGCCACGCGAAATGTAGGGTTCCGTAGTTGCGAATGCTCACTTTGAGTTCACGCCACTGAAAACGTCTAAAAACTAATTTTCTATTGAATTTTTATAAACTCTGCCTTTTCCGAACCCTTCTTAGCTCTAATAGTTTTCCTTTAAACTTCGTTATTTGTACTACTGCTGTGATTTTTTTCGGGTGCTAATTAAACAAACTTCTTTTGAATAGCATTATTCGCCTCTAAAAATCTACGTTGCCTTCTAAATTACTAAGTCAGCCACAATCAACGTGTATCTGAATAATACTTTCCTAGCCACTACTTATCTTCTATGTAAGCGACTCTAAATACAACTCAGCATGGTGGATATTTTTAGCATCTAAATTTGTATCATGCGTTCAAGCTATAAACTTCTAAAATGTTAATATATAGCACCAAAAGAGTAATTACATTACCTTCTTATTTTATAACTTAGTATCTTTATAATATGACTCATCCTACATTAATTGATAGTCAAGCTTTAACTTAAATTGTCATCAAATAGTAAATGGTGGCCACTAATATTACCTCGGAACTATTTAGGGGAGACAAAAATAAAAACTTTATTTTGGTAAAAATTTCCATTATGGCCCGTTGATTTAGGGGTTGAAAGGGGACGGCGAGGAGGGGGGGGGAGTCTAGGTTACCGATGTATACGAAACGTAACATATCCGGCGCTGCGGGAAGTGCAGCCCCTCCGTCCTTGAAAACGCAGGCACTCATGCTCGCCTTCGCAACTTGCTTCGGCTTGCTGGACCGGCTTTAGCCATTACGGCTTGCATGGTGCCTGCGTTTTCTTACAGCGGGCGGGAGCTGCCCTCCCTCCATGCTTCCGGCTATAAAAAAACACTCGAGTATAGGGCAAACAAGACGACGTGAAGTCGGGGTTGGCCAGTACGGATTTGCCCATAACTTTCATGTAAATAAAATTGGTTCTGTGTTCTGGGACCATTTCTGTCATCTATCCTGTTCATGTTGAGCTACATATTTCTTCCGAGGTGGGGTTCCTCAGTCTTCCAGTAGAGCCACCAAAAACTTTGGGTTCTCCAGTCTCCTCATCCTCCGATGAAGAACCAGCGGTAGCGGTGAATTTGGACTAAATCTGTTTAGCGATAACGCAACCTCAAAACTACTCTAGTCGTCTCGCGCACTCGCGCTAAATCGTGCAGTGCAGTGGCTATTTTCACGATAAAAGAATATGAAAGTATTAACGTGCTTACTTATGATATATGATGATGGCTATTGAGGCTTGAATTGTATTTTTTGAGGAGCTTGTATTGAAGGTGTAAAACGTAAAATAGTGATAAGTTGTTAAATCCGGGGCTGAGTTAGTAAATTTGGTGGCAATGTATAAATCAGAAGGACAACTTAAAATAATTGCTGATCTTTATTTGACGCTTTCTTTAGAATATTTAGTTGGCGTCGTACAAAAGACTAATTAGTTTAGTAGAGGCTAGCTCATTTTCCCGTTGCTTAGTTATAAAGTAAGCTTTATCACGTCGCCAAGAAAATATTATGTCACTTGACTTATTATTTCTCATTTTTTTCACATGTCCATGTATAACCGTTTAATAGATAGATGGGGGGGACACTTGACTCTAACAATAATTTGCAATATAAAACCAAATATTTCAGAAACGGATCCCTAAATCGAAAAATGATGTTTGCAAACTCACTATATTTTTGAAAGACCTATTCAACGATACCGCACACGATGGGTTAGTCAAGAAAAAAAAATGACTCCTACTTTACTTGTAGGGTAGCTACACTAAAATTTGTTTTTCTATATTTTGTTTTACAACTTTTTTGGCACGATTAAAATAAATACCCATTTCAAATTACAGCTTTTTAGTACTAATAGCCGCTGAGTAAAACCGCGGACGGACAAACAGACAGACATGGCGAAACTATAAGAGTTCCTTGTAGGTACTACTAACCCTAAAAAGTACTTAAATATTTTAGTGGGGCTCCCATACAATAAACGTGATTGTTTTGTCGTTTTTTGTGCGATATTAATAACGACAACAGTTAGAAGCTTGAATATTCACAGAATACTTCGTTGTATATTCTTTAGAAAAATAAATAATGAATTAAAAATAAAATAAATATTTATTTTCATACAACAAACGTGATTTTTTAAAGATAAAGTACGGTACGGAACCCTTCGTGCGCGAGTCCGACTCGCACTTGGACGGTTCTTGTGGTCTTTAGCTACTTCGAACGTAACTGTAGCGGTGCCTAACTATTTTTCATTTGTCCTTCGCAAATAATTAATTTGGTTAAAACACTCAAAAATAACAGTATCTCAGTTTTCTTTTTTATTTATAAACTCTCCCAGCCAGTCTAAGGCTATCATTTTCTCTCAGCAGCCTTAATTTAGACCGGCGTAGGTGTTTCTGTAGGTCGAAGGGGAAAGGTGGCAGACCCGTGTCCTAGTTTAAGGGTCGCTCCGAGTGTGTACCTGATATATTATGTTTTAGTCGGCAGAAATAATATACCTATTTCAAAGAAAGAAAATTCTATATTCTATATTCTCGAAAATACAGAATGTAAATTTGAAGCTAAGTCTAAAGAAATGTTAATTTTTTCAACTACTTAGGTCACGTCATGTCAGAACAAGGTATCGCCACTGACCCATCTAAAATATGTGCAGTTAAAGATTGGCCAACGCCCACAGATAAGACACAGGTGAGAGCATTTTTGGGTCTATGGTCTTACTATCGAAGATTCGTAAGAGGGTTTTCCGACATCGCCAAGCCATTACATCGGTTGACCGAAGAAAAACGAGCATTTTCTTGGGATATAGATTGTGGGTAAGCTTTCCAAGACTTCAAAATGCGTTTATGTGAAACCCCAATCCTCGGATATCCTGACGTGAAAGGCAGGTTTATTGTGGATACGAACCTACGCTCCCAGAGGGAATCTGATTTCTAGTCATAGGACAAACATCAAAATAAGGTGACAATTACCCGTTTGGACGAAGACAGTTGCATGGAATTCTTTTTGTTATGTGACGACATGTGAATGATTTTGAGTTTATGTATTTATTTTCTACATTTCGAAAATTCAATTTTTTTATGATAAATTATTAGGTATATTACATTCCATTTTTAGGTGAAGGTCGCCTTTCTGCTTCAATACATTATGATCGAAGGCAACTTCTAGCCATCCTCTCAGGAAGCCCCAAATGCCAATTGGCGCCAAGTCCAGCAAAATATTTTTTTTTCTTCTGTCGCAGTATTTATAATTTTTTTTTAAGTAAAACTGGCCAGTGACAATACTCGTGCTTGCAAATATCTCCGAAACAACTATTATATATTTTACTATTCATTTTATGACAAGAATATTGCAAACACATGTCGGAGCGACATTGTTATGCCGTCTTTGTTTATTTAGGAGTTCACAAGAAACTGTAGACTTGAAGTCTTCAATAACAATTCTGTGAATCAGAAATTGACACCATATGTCATGTTTAAAAATAAAATAAACTACGTTTGTATAGTTTATAAAGAATGTAATAAGTGACGTCATCCGGTATTAACATATTATAGCTTTGGAACGGTAATTTTGTTGTTTATGTGTATTTTCTTCTTGCCATAGAGTTTCTAGTAGCATAGAAGTCCGTGGGAATTTGTAACTGTGTATTGACAGTTACAAGATTCTTGGAATCGAATAACAATACTGTCTGTCGATTGCATTTTAAAAATATTAACCGGCCAAGTGCGAGTCTGACTCGCGCACTAAGGGTTCCGTACCATTATCTGTAAAAAATCACGTTATTGTATGGGGGGGGGGGGGCACTTACATATTTATTTTATTCTGTTTTTAGTATTTGTTGTTATAGCGGCAACAGAAATACATCATCTGTGAAAATTTCAACTGTCTAGCTATCACAGTTCATGAGATAAAGCCTGATGACAAACAGAAAGACAGACAGACAGCGGAGTCTTAGTAATAGGGTCCCGTATTTACTTTTTGGGTACGGAACCCTAAAAAGATCATCGCTTATTATTTCCATTAGAGTTTGTCTTCTTTAATGATAAGTAATATTTTAAGTAATTAAATAGTATATAAAAGCTATGCTTTTATAAAATTAACTACAAAGGTACTGCTTTTGCTTACTAAAACTCGACAAGATTAAAAAGAAAAGATTCTTATCTTTGCCTTGTTTGTCAATTTTGTACAATCTATTATAAGTGGATGTACCACCCTTTGTAAGTGATAGAGCTACTTGTAGAACAAAAGCTCTACTTGCAACCGACAAAGCAAATATCTAATCTAATATCATACCGAACTTTAGTTTCCGTACTACGTCATAGTTCTAGCACGTGTTTAAAATTCTTAGCCGATGAGTGTTCGCGTCAAAGCGTAGGATTAGCATTCTATGAGAGTTGGAGTTCTGTGTAAAAGTTTTTTGCATGCACGCACGTGAGCCCGCCTCTATGATATAGCGCGCCGCCAGTCGCCCGGCAACCTCACCACGCTTATCACGGCGCTACCTACACGCTACACAATCCAATTAACCAATCAACTTAATCCAATTGGAAAAGTATAAATTAATTTTGAATAGAAAAAGAAAATCGCGCTAAATTTCGTCTTCCAGCCAGTACGGCCTTCGGAATTCAAATTGTTGTGTATTCGCTAATTGTTACAAAGTGTTCGATAATATTACTAATTTCTTTGAATCCTATGATGTAACTGTGAATCGTTGAATGGTGCTTTGTTGGTACTCGACCCCTGTACTAACAGTGTGTTCTAAGAAGAAACTGAAAGTGTATTAGTGATATACTAAATACGGAAAGACTTCCTCTTTGTTACTTGTAAGTAAACAATTTTGTTTTTAAATCACTAAATTACCTAGGTTTTAACAGCTAAAAAACTTTATCACCGGCCAGGCAGAATATTTAAAAATAGATTTGAAGTTTCCTTTTCCTAAGTTTATCTTTATTGTTTAGGTTTTGCATGCACATGGTCGGCTGCGTTTGCGTCGGTGGCGTTTCGCCAAATTTATTATTAACTTGCCTTAAGAATTTTAATTTTGTATACGATGAGACGCCAGACCGAAGGTTATATTTGTAAAAGTGTGAATCGAGTCATCTTTCCACCATTCAAGATATTCGTATACTATAATTATAAGAACAACAAAGTAAATATTTTCGGCATTGACATTCAGCCAAAATTGCCGATCTCAAAACAGAGTAATCGACCTTATAACTACAATTATAATTGAAGGTGAAAATATTTTTTAACGAAGACAAAAACTAGATTTTTTTTTAGCTGGCCCTGGGATCTATAATTTATGGCCTGTGGTATGGTATGATGTAATCAAATCGGGTTTGACCTCCGTATTTTATGTACGTATAGAGACGTGAGTTATCTCTCGCGATAGAAATCTGTTTCGCCGACTATACTCGTATGTGGGTTGTACAGAGCAGAGCAGTATCACATTGGCTTTAAAATATTTTACACTCAATAACAAAATGATCTAGCAATTCAGTCACTGCGAATTGATTCCGAGCTGAATAACATGTATGAGTAATGTTTACAGGAAAAAAGTACCTAACGTACCTACCAGATTGGTGTTATTTTAAACTTTGACCTAGCTATAACATGCTAGAAGACAATAGCTGATGTTACCTCAGTTATTAAATTGAAAATGTTGTTTTTGGTTTTAAGAATTGGAAATGTAATGCATTGAACCGATTCTTTGAAATTGATAATCCAGCTAAGTACTTCTATAAATCTCGGAATTGAACCTACTTACATACATTCGAGTATTTGAGTGACCCTCTGCCGCAGACAAACTTATCGTCTCGTTTTGTGCTAATGCACTTTTATCTCTGTACCTAATACTGAATTGAAAACCACTACGTTTTTAGAAGCCGGTTAAAGACCCTAAAGCATAAAAACGTCTATTTGTAGTCAAATGTAATTTATTCAACAGCAAACACGTAAAGTAATCGTTTAATCTCCAAGAAAGGTTGTGTAGTGTGTACTCTGCAACAGATTACAGACTTTATGCAAATTAATGACAGAGATAACGCGATAAAACAAGAATTTTATTGCTCCAAAGGTGGCTGTAAGCTTCAGTTTGCGATGATGACACGTTTCTCCTTTACAAGTAAATCAATCTTTTGTATTCTGGGAATAGTAGACGAATTTCGAAAAGATCTAAACCTGTGGAGTACTTCATTCATGGGGTTTATGGGCCCCACCCGAAAAAAATCAAGCGATTTCAAAAAATGTTAATGCAATTTTAACAAAAATATTTCTAGCCTAGGATCTGATGAACGATCCTAGGGTATAAAGAAATATTTTTGCTCCCGGGGCATAAATTAATTAATTGAAAGACATCGCGTAGAAATGTCAATCTACAATTGCTTAAGCCGTTTTAACCCTTTTAGTATTAAATATATCTCTTAAGATCGGTAAAACGAAAAGAGTGAGTACCAAGGCCACGAAATTACCTCAATTATTATACTAGACTTCAGATACAATTTAGTTCTTTTTATAATAAGTACGCATGAGTAACTTAATGGTACGCTTGACCCTGTGGCGTCGTATTCAAAAATAAATCACAAAATGTAGTATAAAAATACAGTTACAGGTTAAATATAAGTAATAAATGATTGGATTTTAGAGAATAGCGCTTTGAATAAAGACAAATCACGGACCTTAGAGAATGTACTAATATTTTTGAAATAACCGTTTCTCCTTGGAAAAAACATGCTCATTTATTTGTTATTAGTATGATTTTCAGTCGATATTAGACACTAGTGGATCTATTGTATTATTTTATTAGACAATAAGTGTTTGGAAAAGCGTATTTAATATCGATTGTATTGCTTAACAATACGTAAAACAAAATATAATTTTATGTATGTACGTACATATCATATAACGCCAGGTGCAACAGGTCTTGTTATCACACTTTGCACTCAATCAAAACAAATAAAATC
This sequence comes from Acrobasis suavella, assembly GCA_943193695.1. Classification (NCBI taxonomy): domain Eukaryota; kingdom Metazoa; phylum Arthropoda; class Insecta; order Lepidoptera; family Pyralidae; genus Acrobasis; species Acrobasis suavella. Next base: position 7,210,047 of record OW971952.1, on the reverse strand, counting down.
ACGTCAGTGTGATAAATGCATATTACGGTTTATAAACAAGTAAGTAAATATACCCCTCAACTGGTTAATACATTGACAACCTAAAGACGCAAAATTATCTATAGTCCATTTGTTTAGGTAATTAAAAAAATTTAAACAATCTTGACATGTAATACACTTTTGGGATGTGGATTTTTTTAAAGACTGATGTTGCTGACACTTAATTATTTTGCTACACCTGTCAAAAATTAATTAACTTGACCGTATTTTGAGACAGGTAAAAATAGGGACGTGTAGAAAGAACAAAGGGCGAAGCCTTTGCCCAGCAGTGGGACACAACAACCGGCTAGAAAAAAACCGTTCATTTATTGAAATGTTTAAGTGAGAGTTTTCACAGAATAAACGAATTAACGCGTCCCCAATCATTAGCATTAACAACTTGCTGACTGCATGACGAATCCATCAGCTTAGAATTCTCGCATTCCTCCTCATTCACCATAAGATTCGACACACATAGCTCAAACTGAAAACCGTGAACATACAGCTATGATTTCCATCCATTGTTATGACTATCGCTGTTAAACATTTAACTAACATACAAACTGCAGGTCCACTTAATAATTTTCTCAGAATATTGACGTTTACGTGTGTAGTTTTAAGGTTGAATATTGCTTGTAAGTTTTGGATTCTCATTTCATAGCTGGACGGTAGCCAGGGAGTGCGATCACCACTATTTCCTATGTTTCACCAAAATACCGGGCTTGTAAACAATTAAACATAATTTTAGGATACAAATCTATTCTCTGAGTCTGTAATTGAAATGCTCTACATTTTTAATGTCTATAATTACCTGAATGGCAAGTAGTAGAGTCGGACAGAGACGAGTAGAAGAATAAGGGGGAGGACTTTGTCCAGATATGGGAATCAACATAGGCTAGTAAAAAAAGCTCTGAACGAGAAAAACGAAAACGCATGACTCGAACAGCTGTAGACCTGTTTTTTAGTAGTTATTTCTTCTTTTTTGAACTTATTTACATTTTATTAGGCGCAGAATCTATCGATAGTACCATTTCAAATACCCGAATGATTCCCGCAAGTCGCACCAGTTCTTTGTTTTCGACAAACCTGAGCAGAGGCGAGTGATTTTGTGATGTCATTAGTCGCAAATAAATGTAAACATGCATGATATCATCGTTAAAGATTTGGGCTCTAATTTTGTAGAAACCATTACAAAACAAAAACATATTATGAACCATAAACAAATTGTGATAATGTAGGTAGTTATAATAACATAAGAGGATATGACACTGATACTGGTCAAGGTTGCTCGAATGTCGGTTGAAATCATGTGTATGTACTTACATACGAGTTAGATTTATTGTTTTATGTTGTGAGCACAAATTTAAATGCCGTTAGAAGTAGAGTTTCCTCGAGAGGCTGTGCAATGTTTACTACTTAAGAAAGAGGAGTAGAATATTATTTATGATATTATTTCTCGAAAAAGATTTAAAAGCATAATCTTATTGCCGCCGTCATTATATTCAACCAAACTGTTAATTTTTTTATCTCACTTACGCCACCTCTGCTGTGAAGTGTGTTGCTAGCTTTATTTAATGTTAAAAGTTACCGATAGGTGGCGCTAGTAGTATCGTAAGAAGCGCGCTTAATAGAAAACTATTATAATTAAAAATAACGATATTTTTTTATTGTGTAAGATAAATGTTTAAATAGGATTAAAAGAGAGGAATATATTCTATGCTTGTATAAATATTACATAACTAAATAACACCACAAAAAATTCTAATTGAAAAAAGAAACTCAATCTGATATTATCTCATAGTGTGAATGTCCTACATTTTCTACCTTCTTATGTCATCACTTGTTGGTTGAATAAATATTAATAATCGTGCGAATATGCACATTTATTTCTTTAATAATTACAACTCTTAATATGTAATTATAAAGGTTTATTTTTATTAAAAAAACTTTAAATTTAAAAATTATTAACATCGTGGTCAGAAAAATGGCATTAATTTCATGGCCACAGCACATTTTAGAAGAATTGCATTGCAATTACTTGCAGTTTGTACTTACCAATATTTTTATATACTTACTTACCTAAGCTGATCAAAGACAAATTTTTGATGGCTTCCGAAAATTCCTGTTATAATTATAAATAAAAAAATCTGGGCGACCCAATCAAAAAAAAAATTCCTTTTATTTTTATATAAATATCCTACTGTTTAGTTAGTTATGTCATCTCATCAACTGCAATTTTTCTAAGTACTATCTTTCTAACTCTATTGTTTATATATTAATCAATCACAAAAAAAACAATTGCCTATAATTGCGATGAAGGAATTTGACCTTTTAAACGTCTATTATATCGTTAAGTGCTTCCTAATTTAATAAACATCACGAATATGATTCACGACCCAATTTTGACAGCCGGAATCCAAATCCAATAAATAATACTACCTTTTAAAAAGCCATTACGTAAGTGTAAACAAAGCCACGTGAGCCACCGTGTCCCTGACATTGTCGGAAGCTTACCGAAGCTAATTGACCGTTTAGGCTATTATACATTTTAGGAAACCACCTTTTCACGAGAAGGTCTAACAATCAAGTATTTTTGTTTTGAGGTAGTGCAAGATAATAGCACATAACAAAAAAAATATTCTATGTAAATATAATTCGCGTTAGGTAATATGTATCATAAATTATCATATGATGGATTCCACCATGCCAATTAAGTATTTTTGGTATAACAAAATCATGAGGTATTTCTTTGTAACCTAATACTTAACCTAATATAATCATCATATTATGATGTTTTCCACCCGCGCGATTAACATCATTATTGAGTATTTAATGCTATGAAATACCAAATAAGTATTTTTGTAAATTCTTTCATAGATAAAATTACAATATTTAAAAACAATTTTTAAATATATACGGACAAATTACACAGATTGAGCTGCCCCAAATTAAGTTCGAGACTTGTGTTAATACTAACTCAATGATGCTATATTTTATAACAAATACATATATAGATAAACATAGCGTTATAATCTTCTTACCCCCTTAGGGTTTGGAGTTTATAAATTAAATAAATATTTTAAAAACTGTAATAAAATTAAGGGTGCCGAAAAACACACAGTGTGTATATTGTGAAAACGAAAACAAATACGGTGTGTCTTTCAGCAGTCGAAGTGTTGATCAAAACATATCTCTTCCATTGCTTTTAGTCTTCAAAGTATCATCGCTGATTACATCAAACAGCTGGTCAGCTCAGTGCTCAGTTCACGCTCAATCAAAACCCATTAACCCATTAGACATTTTCATATGCGTCACTCGACCATTATCTACGCGCCATCAACGACCTGATGAATTGGTTTCCGCGTTTCCGACAGTGTCAGGGTCACTCGCGGCACCCATGACAACTCATAGCTCTGAGTATAGTAAGTTGTAATATACCAGAGTATTTGAGTAATTGTTTATTTTTAAGAGAATACATTAAGGGGATACCTGAATTTTACGGGGTCCAGTGCTGCCCCCATTTGAAATAAATCATTTGATAGGAAACAGAGACATCATTTGAAAATTTGTCTTGACCAGGCTCTAGTAGTTCATAAAATAGTTTGAAGGGTTATCTAATGCCTGGTCAAGACAAAAATTTTAATTATATCTGTTTCCTTTTAAATGATTTAATTCAAATGGGGGGATTTAAATCAAGTTGACATTGACAGGTGAGATAGTGTGATATTACTAGATGTCAACTTGATTTGGTCGGATAATGGTTTAAACTAAGTAACAAAGTTAGTCTGGGTTTTATAATAAGACGGTATTTAGCACAGTATAGAAACTTTAAATGAAATATGAATATAAATAACTGAATAAGACGAATAAAGTTTAACTTATAGGTAAGTTTATAACTACATGCTAGAAATTATAAAATAACTACGAGTTTTCGTACTAATAGGTAGTTTTAAAACATATTGTATCAACAACGGTTTTAAAACATATTGTATCCACTTTTTTAACGTACGACAAAAAAGGGGAATTAAAAGTTTGACGCTAATGGCTGACTGTCTGTCTGTGGCATAGTAGCGCTCGAACGGATGGAACGATTTCGATGCGGTTGTTTGACGTGATAGCAAGTTCCCTTGTGGTGGGTCTTGATGGCTATGTTTGATGAAAATAGGTTGAGCCGTTTAAAAGTTATATGTTAACGCTTGAAAGTCAGGGCTTTCTCTAGCAAAATAAGAGATGGCGCTACGGATATCCATCTAGTGATGAGTAGCGAACTGCGAAACTACGACTTCGTTAGTTTCGCTACTCATAAACAGATGGTGTTCTTGAAATCAGGGTTTTTTTAATTTGCTAGAAAATAAACTTGTTAAAACATATTGTGTAATATATCAACAATACTGCTTTAAAACTTATCTGTCGGATATAATTTTTCAAAACTAAAAACCGACTTCGCCCCCAAACTACACCGATTTTGATAAAATTTCTATGGGACCACCTGACAAGTATACCCTTTCAAACAAAAAAAGAATTTTTAAAATCGGTCCAGGCGTCTTCGAATAATCGGTGAACATACATAAAAAAAAAACGTAAAATATCGCGACGAATTGTTATCCTCCTTTTTAGAAGTCGGTTAAAAATAGAAAATAAACCAAACCATCTTCCATCTCTTAAAAATCTTCCCTTATTTTAAAATCTTTGTTACACATGCAGGCTTTCATTTTGCGTGTTTGCTCGATGAATACATTCGTAAATAACTACGTCAGCAAATCTCAAAACGATTAACCTTGTCCGAAACGTAAAAATAACTAGAATCTTGTTCACGTCTGTTTAATATTGACACTAGTGGTTTACAAAGTAAATATTGATTATTGATCTTCCTGGTTGGACCGTTTGGTTACTAGTACAGCTGTTTTTAAGATGAACAGATTTATTAGCTATATTCCGCTACTTTACACATATTTATATGTTACAAGTCATTATTTAAGAGGCATTTCACATTTGGTTGGCTGTCTCGCTCGCACAATCAAACATTTTTAGAGATTATTATAAAATGTGACTCATTTGTAGAAAAGTGTTTCATTAACTTTCAATATAATTGTATGTTAGATATTGTAGACATGTTTTTATTGTTTATGTATGGAGAATGAGGTCACCAAAAATTTAAAGTTTTGATGACCTAATTTTCGATGTAGTCAATGTCTACACAATAAACAAACATGTCTAAAACATCCTCAATATAATTAAATTGAATGTTAATTAAATACTTTTTTACAAATGAGACACAATTTTTAATAATCTTTGATAATGTTTGATTGTGCGAGCGAGACAGCCAACCAAATGTGAAATGCCTCTTAAGAAAATACAAAAAACCCGACTGCCTTTTTATATAACACGAATCTAATGACACCTCACCTCTCAAGCTTAAATCCATCGAGCCGTTCAAGCTTCAGAGCGTGCCGAACAATTATACATACATACATACTCTCGAAAAACATAACCCTCCTTCGGGCGCAATAGGGTAAAATGTTGAAACATGTACAGACAGATACCATCTGTCTCATCTTAGCGCGTTCTCGATTATGTGTTATACTAAAATAACCGGCAAAGAGCGAGTCGGACTCGCGCACGAAGAGTTCCGTACCATTATCTGTAAAAAATTGTTGTATGGGAGCCCCCGCTTAAATATTTTTTTTTTCTGGTTTTTGTATTTGTAGTTATAGCGGCAACAGAAATGCATCATCTGTGAAAATTTCAACTGTCTAACTATCTCGGTTCATGAGATACTGCCTGGTGACAGACAGACGGACGGCGGAGTGTTAGTAATAGGGTCTCGTTTTTACCCTTTGGGTATGGAACCCAAAAATGGAAATGACTTAACCATACTGCAATACTTAACTGACGCCAAAAAAAAATATGGCTTTAAGACTACGAAAACTGTCATTAAAGTTTTCAAACGTTTTTACAATTGAATAGAATAAATGAAACGTTTCACTTTTTGTAACTCCATGGTAACAAAGAGAAAATGTGCCAAATTTAGAAATAAACCATCGAAGTAAAAACCGCAGATGAGTGCATCAGCGTGTAAGATCACATATACATATAATAATCACGTGATATCAGAGTAAAAGATCTTAAAAAAAATTACTTGCTAAGATTCAGTTTATAGAGTACTAGCTTTTGCCCGCGGCTTCGCTCACGTAGGGGTGTAATTTATTAAAATCCTTTCTTAGGGGATGCCTACGTCATAGTAGCTTTATGCATGCAAAGTCTCAGCCCGATCAGTTTAAAATTGACAAAGTTTCATACAAACTTTCATCCCCTATTTTATCCCCTTGGGGGTAGAATTGATCAAAATCCTTTCTTAGCGGATGCCTACGTCATAACATCTACCTGCATGCCAAATTTTAGCCCGATCCGTCCAGTGGTTTGGGCTGTGCGTTGATAGATCACTATGTCAGTCAGTCAGTCCCCTTTGAGTTATATATATTTAGATTAAGATTACTAAGACTTAAAAAGTCAATAACTTTCCCCTAAACGGCTTCTATCTATCTATCGGCTGATTTAATCCGCGTTTCTACGAGTAGCAAAAAACAAATAACTTTCCTTTGTGCAAGTTTTTCGACTTCGTAGTTTCAATATTCAAGCTATTTGTTCGACGTTATATATTTTTCTACCAATTGCCCTTCCTAGCAACCCACCTACTATTTTCTTTATCGCACAAAATCACGACATTTTCGCCGGCCATTTCTTGGAATATCTATTTTTGGCTCTGTATAACTCTCGACCACCGTGTTCAGTGAGCTCCTTAATAATTCTGCCTCATCAGGCGTGTTTACTGATGTACGATTAGGTGTTCAAATGCCGAATGGCTTTCTGAACGACAAAAACCTATATTTTCTGTGTCACGATCCGTAAGGCTTCTGTTTTTCTTTAGCCTAGACGAAGAGCAAATTACTGCTGGTTCTCTGGAAATATCAAAATTAGAAAAATAAAACTTATATTAGTTAGTAAGTTTAATGTTACGTTTTAAATTAGCCCACAACATCAAAGCCACCAATCAGAAAAAGAAGCGTTGTTGAAAAAAAGAAAAAAAAACACACGATCTCCAAACGAGCTCAAAAAGAATTATAGTTTGAGTTACCTAAATTATAATGCAACATAACAATTTAACAATACTCATCCTCGACTGCAACTAAACCCTTTGTATTTCTGTTATTCGTACGACTATGCTCAGACGTCAACATGATAAGTGCACTACAGCGCATTATCAATTTAAGTCCTTACAGCATCGTCTGGAAGCAGTACCGCTAAATCAGCACTCGTTTATTTAACACTTGATCCTTCCTTAGCTATGTATAAAAAATTGCTATTTGTGAATTGAAATATTTTATTAAATATTTATGCTGGTCTAGAAAATATTGATAAAATCGTAAAACCAACCAGCCAACAAAACCGAGTAAGGGAATGGGGGTGGAGAAATATATGAGGAATTGTACCGCGATGCTGCTAGTAAATCGTAACTACAAGTTTACTCTACATGACCGACCATACACAAGTCAGCGCGGGATTGAACCTAAGACCTTTCGGTTATAGCTTGCGTTCTTCTAGCTCACTACCGCTTCATCCAGCATACCCAATAATACCTATCCATCATAGATACCAAATCGCACACTCAATAATGTCGATAAATGAGGGCGTGCTTCGTAAATCATCATTAATCCGTATCGCTTCCACCTTATAGCTTCATTAGCTAACAGTATACTCGTACATAGTAGTCTCGCGTCTCCTTGACTTTTGGAAGTCCAGTCCGACTCGCCCTTGACGCCGCAATTACGTGTGGCTACCAAAACTATCGATTGTACTGTTACGGATTTAGTTTGCTTTAGGGTTGCAACATACTGAACTGGGTTTCTTTCGACGTATCTTCCTAAACACTGGTAGTTTATAGCTTCTGAACGACAAATAATAAAAAATACTACATTGAAAACCAGGACGACATTTAAAAACTTACTCTACGGACTTAGGGCTGCGCCGCCTAACAGCTAGTGATGGGCGATGCATAAGTACTCAATCAACCCATTTGAGTATTTACTAAATATCCTTATATATCCATTTGGTGAGTAGATTTATTTATATGAGTTGCGACTCTTATATACGCGATTATTTCATGTTTTCATGTCAATTTTGAAACTTAAATCTAGTATAATTCTTGTCGGAAAGTGTGTGCGTACGCCATAATATGCTTAAAATGTAGGTAAACGTTATATGCGACGCTAAATTATATGAAAATACCATACACTGAAAGTAGACTTCTTTGACTAATTATAATTTTTTGGTGGGAGGTGTGCATAGACGTAATTTTACGTAAAAATAAGTAAACAGACATCAAATGCGTTGTCAATACTTGAGCACGCTCTATTTACTCTATTTATTAAATCTAGTAAGGAAATACTCAAATGGGTAGATTAATTACTATCCACTGCCCAGATCTCTAGCTGTTACGCGACGCAACTTGCGCCCCGTCTGTTGCAGCACCTCTACAAATTCAAACTTCTAGCAACCCTACCATTGTATATATTTTCCAACGTAACTAACAACCCTATCACTGTATACTATTTTTCAACCGCAAAATTATTTCTAAATCGCCTTAGTTCGGAAACGGACGCTCCAACTTTTTAACTTCACCACTCCAAAATATTAATTAAGTGAAATTATCATCAAATTTAGGTTGTGGTCTCACATGGAATACTAATCCGTACTGGCCTTGATTCCCAATCGGGCATCCCGATTTGGCGGACGAGTGAGCTCACGCGCCGCACCTCGTACGTACCTAGACGTGGTCTGCGGCGGACGAATGGTTTGGCTTCCATTAGCATCATTGTTGGTTGCCAGTGTTTCCTTGCCCGCACGCGTATGCAGTTAGCGTTGCTAGTCCGGTCCTAGTTTCTGAACGCGCAGCTGTATATCGCGCGCGAAAATTCAAAAAAAGAAAATAGTACCGAATGTGAAAATGGGTGTGGTGAAACATAAAAATAATAAGACGAAGGAGGTAAAAAAGAAGGACGCAAAAATCGCAAATGGAAAACCCAAAAAGGAAGACGGAAAAGTGAAAAAGAAAAAAACTGTGTCGTGTTTACAGTGCATCAAGAAAAATGATGATGGTACTTATAATTTTTTTTATTTGATAGAAGTTTGTAAATATTGCGCGGGAAAGTTAAGCAGAAAGATTAGTGCAATATATGTCGGTTTCGTTTCTATAATTTCGTCAGTACCTAATTACTTATTTCCTTTTTCATAAACTTCCGGCATGCTATGTGTATGTTCAGAACTACGTAATTTCAAATCGAATCCAAATCTCGATCACGTTATTGTGACTCATAATTTCTTATAATTAATATAAATGAGAAAACAAAACACTGACTTTAAGCATGTAAACTAACAGACTTACATATTTTAGCATGCACTTAACTCTATAAAGAATTGACTTCGTGGCTTTGAAATTTCCTATATTTACTTAAAGATTCAAGTAAATAGGTACTGTTATTGTTTATATTTACAACTTTGTCAGCTATATTTGGCGACATTATTTTTATCACTATTGTTATTAAGTGCTTTCAACACATTAGACTACAATGACGAGTAGAGACTAATTTCATAATTTTCCTGCAAGTTATCTCTAAAACACTCGCCCATCATTCTTACTAACTGAATAATCAACTAAATCCAACCTTTACTTTCCTAAAAAAAATACAAAAATAAATAATTTGCAAAAATTTATGTAAAAGATTTTTGACGTTACTCAAAAAAGTTACAGATGTGAAGATATCAATTTCAACAAACTTTGATCAAATGTTTCTAAAAAAACTTTATACTTAAATTAAAACGCAAATATACAAACACGCTAGATGCTACACGATTTTCATAGGGAACTACTCTTAACTAGTAATGTGTTAAAATATCGCTTGGCTTGACAGACCAGTCCAAGCGTCTCGCGATGCGTTTCATAATATAAATAAACTATTATTTATACTTGATTACGATAAACAGATCGGCGATTATCTTCGACCCAAATCCGTGTTTTAACATTCATGAAATAGAGTAGCGATTGTATAGAAATGTTACTTCATCGAACATTCATATTAATGAATTAACCTTCAATCGCCTCGCAAGCAGTTCAAGAAAAAATGCAAACGTATGTATAAAAGAAGGAAACGAAAAAAATAATACTCGCCTGATAATGAAAACTTAGTCGTTTGCCCAAATATGGATATGTGTATACAATATAGAATGTTCAATTCTCCATTACTGACATATTAAATCCCGAAAGATTGCTAGCTTAAAACAGATAACGTTTTCCAGAAGATCACGGGTTTAAAGATCCAACACCACGGCAAATTCATTTCTCATGAAAAACCTTTTTTAGATGTCTAATTTGGTGCTAAAACAATGCCATATACCCCATTGTCAAGCGAAGAACTTAGGTTAGTATAATGGTAATTTTGCTCGGGAATATAAAATAAAGTAATTACTTACACAAACTAACTATCCTTCTTGTCCCTCCTAATTTTGTGCTGTTACTCCCGAACTGCTGACATTTCGTAACTGGAGTGGTAGGAACTGTCGACGATGTCTGAGCTTATGGGTTGTTATGGTTAATGTCAAAGGGATTTTTCAAACTTTGTGATGAAAATAGCTATGTTTGGTTTATAAATTATAAGACAAAACTTATAAATAAAGCAGTGAATATGTTGAGACGTCCAGTTGATTTAATGAGGAAAAATCGGTACTATTTTTAGATCTTACGAATACAGGAAGAAAATCACATTAAGTAGAAATACTTATTTTAGTGACGTAGAGATTTACTCATAAACAAAAAGAAAATTGCAAAAATATCAAGCTATAAGTGTGGAAAATGGGTCAGTATAAAAATATAGGCAGGTCAAGGAAAAAGTGGGTAAATGTTTAAACCATGATAATGACATGGCTAGTTAATATGAGACACTTTTAAAGGTAGATAAGGGGACAGAGAAAAAGTGATGAAAAAAAATTGTACTCGAAAAAACGCATACAAGGTAAATAAGTTGAATTACTTTACCTGATTATGCGAAGAAAACAGATTTTCTCCAAACTATTATAAAACTTCGTGCATTATTATTGCATTATGAGTAAGGAAACTACGGCTTCGGCAAAATGGCGTAGGCCTGTTTTCCTTGAGAAAATTGTATTTCCCGCGTCGTCAGTATCGATCTAAGAATTACGTTATCAGAATAGAGTTAGCCAACGGAGGACCTTCTAAGGCCTTCATTTCTTCCAAAGTAACTCTCGGTATTTATTTAATCTGTCCGATAGCTTTAAAGCGTTCTTTAAGTCCTTATTAATTAAAATACCCTTTTCTAAACATCAAATATAATTTTCTTTATCTGAAGTCCGCATAGCCTAAGCTGCATCTTAGAAATGGTTCTAATGGTTTTGCTAATATATTAGATCATTAATTAGGTACTTTTAAACTAAACGTTACTTCTAGTCTAATTTGACCAAAGTCTTGTTACTAACCTTAATAACTGATTTATTTTACCCCCTTAATTGATCGCAAGCAATTCTTTCCACCAAAGAAAATATTTCAGTCAATTTATAACATAGGTTCTTTGAGAACATCTGATGGAGATATTCGCTGCAGATGCAGCAGCAAAGCGCGAGCAGCGTCGGTAGGGACATCAGGCGTACTATAGATAGCATAAATTTAGGAACCAAGCAAAAAAAGAACATGGATTATACGAGTATATGTATAGCTTTAAAGTTATAGAGGAGGGGCGCCGGTTAGAGACAAAGTAATTTAGATCTAAGAGAATTGTAGTTAATAAAACCGCATGAAATACTGCCCTACTTACTGTCTAACCCTCTAAATAAAATTTCCTTTATTCAACCAGCTTCTAACAATGATAACCACAGATAAAGCAGCGTCCAACCTGCGCATATCAACAATTAACAGCGGTCTGCGAAGAGCCCCGCTACGAAGGCCGCCTGACATCACCACTGCCGCATTTGGTACAGACGACTGACCGCGGTTAGCTCGCTGACGCACCGGCAGCTCTGATAACACTGGCCATAAAGATCGTATCTCGGATTTGGGATGAAGAAATTACCTTTTTTATGAAGTATATATTTAGACCGAAAAAGTTCATCTGACCACCTAATTTACTTTATATTCTTATCGCAACAAAAATACTTATAGTATATGTATGTGTCCGCTTCAAGATAGAAACAGTTTCAGTCGGAGACTCTTTAGACCTGATACTAAAGTATATTTTCTCCACAATTTTAATATTTAATAATCTATTTCTGAATTTTATCATTTGTTAATGATGCAAAGATATTGCCGTTCATAGAATTAAAGAAAAGGCTAAAGTGGACGGCGATGTCCTATACGATGTTTAAACAGTTACATACAAACAAAGACAAGAAACATAAGCTCCACCAACAAGATCCCCAGTTTTGAAATTACCATCCTTGATCGGCTTTTGAGATTGTTATTATTCAATAAACTCCAGAAATATAAAATTTGAGTGATTTCCCATGGTGTGCTGTGTGGTTTGCTGTAGCCAGGTCTAGCACTTGCTAATATTTATAAACGAAGCGAACCTTGGCACCCTTTTGCGTTTTGATATAACATATCCGTGCTGAAACTTTGAAACATATTGATTCTTAAGATCGCATTCTGAATATTTTCATATTTTGCGTACCAGAATTCCAAACTATACATCGCGCAGACGTGAATACATGTGAAGATTCTGTGTTCACATTAAATAGCAGCTTCGATGCTCTAATCCCAATGCTCTTGTAGATTGCAAAATCTTTTATCAGTTACTTCTCATATTTTTATTTATAGAAAAACACTGGATGCAGGCCGCTTCCAATCGTTCGTTTTAGAAAACCTTGGGGGAGGCCTATGTCCAGTTGTGGACTTGTTGCGGCTGATAAGATGCTGATATTTTTATATACGGTCAGAATATAAAGTTAGTTTTAAATAAGAATTTTTTTTCTTAATTTTCTTTATAAACGGATACTAGAGTCACGAAAATATAACGTTTTCTCTATCGAAAAGCGGCCTTGATTTTATCGCTTTTTTGTTAAGTCACTAAGTTGCTGAGCGCATTTCTTTCCGTAGTTTTCTGAATCATTTTATCCATTTAACATATTTTTAGTTGATCTAATCCGCTAAAGTACTCTTCTTCTGACCTTATATCACATCCAGTGATGACATCACTATACGTGCTAATGCAATCAGAATCTTGTAAACATTATTAACATACTGGCTCCGCCGTAACTCCAGATAATGATTTGTGTACTTTATAGTATTTTTACTACATCCTTCTTAGCTTGTACTCGTGGTAATATGATTTTAAATATACACGAGAGGCTACCATGAGGTGCGCTAGCTTTAGGAGCAAGACATTAGTTAGATATCTACTTTTCTATTTGTGCATTTTAAGTAGAACCTTTTTTTTAAGTATTTCAGGCCCACCAAATTCGGTCAAAAACTATGTAAGTAGTTACTTAAATTATCAATTAAATAAGTCGAGATATAAGGCGAAAAAAGGAGTAAATTTTTAATAGAGTTTTTATTCCGATTTTGATTATACGAGTATGAATGATATCTTGTTGTTGGGGTAACGTAACTATTTGCTATAATATATAGAAACTAAATATGTACTTAATTTCGCTGGCATCCATTCTGTTAATATTGTAGAGCAGTCAAAATTACGGAAAAAAATAACCTACACAAATCAATTGTTTGACATCCGCCGTCTCGTGGGTGTCACGGTGCTGGTTGCGTAAAATGCAGATGTTATCAACAATGGAATCGTTGGTGACTCGCAGACTATCCACATGTGTCCAGCATACACGTGCTCAGGTGTGACCTGTCAACCGTGTCCTGCACCCACTGTAATTATGACTTCTGTTTTAATACTGGCTGATAGTAGAGAGCACCTCTATGGAACCCTCTTTTATAATCAAATTCTCAGATCTGGTTGTTGGATCCCAATTCTTACGCATTTTGTTTACGTTTACGCTTTCAAAGAAGATCTGGGCGATCCAATTCCAAGTGAGATTAGTTGATCACAGGAATCGTGACCAAAAATATCTCGAGGTCTTCTATGCTTTCTAAACATTCTCGTTTGGAAGGCATGTAACGCAATATTATTATATGGCAGTGCTCAGTGCTATATGATATGTCAGGTGTTAGGCAGCTAGGAAAATCTGACACAAGTATTGTCTACTTCTTCTTTGTTCTCGCCTTTTACCGTTTCACCTCGCTTTTTAATCATGCGGCACTAGCACATACTAGGATCACAAGCACTGTCGTTGTTTAGGTCAAGCTGCTTCATATCTTTTCGGATGTTTGCCATCCACATCGTCTGCAGTCTTACACACGTAAAAGAAATAATTCTGTAATATGGTGTAACTTACACTGCAGTTGACTGTACAAGTCAAAAATCTAAGCTGTAATTTACCACCAGATGCCGGCAATAAATATGATTTCAATGAATGCATTTTTTTTTTAAATCTCACTATTAGAAAATGCTCTAATGGCTTTTTCTAGCAGGTAACTGTTTGCTCTACTCGTACGCGCGTTCAATTAAGAGTTATTTAGGTTAGGAAACATTAATTAAACCATGTATGAATGGCTTAATGCATGTTGCTGTTTGGCTTTGCAGCTCTAGCACGCGGCCTGTTATTAGACATTTGATATGGTTTGTGTATGAATTAAAATAACTGATAGTTCGCCTCGAACTGTGAACTTGCGACCTCTTTTACCATATATCTCGGCAAGCCTTGACCGATTTGAGTCATCTTCGAATTCATAAATCCTACAAATCCCAACATCTTGTATACATACTCAATAATATCAAAAAGTTTCTAATTTCAGTCAGAAAGATACTTACGTAGTTGTAATTTTCATCGAACATAAACACATACGTACAAACTCTGGACTGTAAAACAAATAGTCTTTGAGAACTTTTCTTACTCTTTCAATTGCCTACTAAATGAGATTTTGTCTCGCTTGGTTTAGCAAGTGACTCCGTAAATAGTAAAGTCAAATGGTAATTACATAAAATCATGTCTGAATGAGCCAATGCATGTTAGCTCAGTTAGCTGTGCCCTTTAACGTATAAGAACTTGTTGTTTAATGCTTTATCATTTGTTTTCGATAATTAGGTAGTACCTTTGAGAGAGGGTCAAACAGGGCGATCGACTGGTGAAAAGATCTTTAAGAAGCTGGCAGACTCATGGGAGACGGTAGGTATTGACATCAGCGGCACTAGGTTGTCAAGGCTCCGTTACGCCGATGACATTGTCCTCTTTTCCCATTCAGCAGCCGAACTGCAAAGCATGCTACAAGATTTAGGAAAATCCAGGACAACCCAAAAGGATAAAAACAATAGTACTCACTTTCATTCCATTTCTATTATTTCCTTTATGCTGTCCCACTGACAGCCTTTCATTTCATATATACATACGTAATTTTTGCAAATAATTGTTTACCTTGCCGTGACCAATATAGAATAGACATAATTGCAATTAAAATGCAATACACACACATATACAATACAATGCAAACGTATGCTAGTGTTAAACATAAAGATGATCTCACTGTCGCGCAAATAAAAGTGGCCGAGCTACCTACGTACTACCTACCCTTATTAGTTTGATTGTTATCTTTCAGACGGTTATATAACTTTCAGATTTAGTCTTTGTAATAAATAACGAAATACGGAAAAGGTTTACCCATACACCACGGTGTCCACGGTTTTGGCAGCAAATCATCTGCGTCACATTGGACTCATTTATTTACAACTTTGCAAGCTTTTTTAGACATATGCGACCATATTAGACTCAAAAACAAAATAAAACGCATTTGTCTTGATTTCCTTCGAAAATGTTGTCTACATTGTCTCAATTTTTTGCATTTTTACCCATAATTATATCATTTGTAGCTTCCAGACCGTATATATGACAGTGAAAGTATGTTATACTTCGTTTAGTGGTCTATGTTTACTATCTAATGTGGACGCGCCCATTATCAGTAGGCTTTATGGAGCATGGTAGTGCCAACCTTCGTTAAATGCTATTCTTTATAGGGAATGGGGTATGCTTTGTTTTGTTCGGTGAAGGTGAGGGAGATTTAATTGGTTTCCCTTCTTAATTTGTTTTTGACAGGGTTTCTGACAAGATTATAATTATCCACCATATAAACTGTATTTGTAGTTAACAGAAACATTTTAAGTTTTGCACTGTCTGTCAGTCAATCTTGTTAAATTTGTAATGGTCAATCCGTCTAAAATTATCAATTAAAACAATCTAATACGTATTAAAAACATATATCATTCAAGTTAAAAAGAAATCATCTATTAGTCTTTAATTGTGCTGTCTCAGCGAAGGGATTAACTTTTGTGTAATGTTATGTAGGTTTATTTTGTTCCGCGATAAATAAAATAAAAAAGGAGATCTATTCCAAGTCAAAGGATTGCCAATGACTGGCTGGAATGGCCATCATCCAACGCAACGGCAATTATTATTCCATGTAAATATATCTATTCAGAAAATTTATTTTTTTATGTCCTTTTTGAATATTTGAAAAATAAACCTAAAATAAGAAATGACATCAGATACCCCATCGAACTATGGCATCACGATTATTTAACAATAATAAAAACGAACGTAAACAACACTAACACGTGAGTCATTCACTCCTTGAAACCACTCATTACAGATGCCTGTGCCAAAGTCAGAGTCAAGAGTACATTATTTTTGCAGACTCATTCAGTGCATTCATCTGTTATTTTTAAAGAGCCTATTATTAAACTGTGCTTCAGAAAATAAAAGCAATCGTACGCCTTGGTACGCCTGCGCATATACGCGTCACATTGACAGAAAATACTGGATGCGCTATTTTTTAATTTAAAAGAGTTACTTGAAGTGGACTCTTATATATATTAGTCTTAAATACAATGCCGTATGTACTGGGGGTACTTTATTATATTTAAGAATAATATAAATTCACTGAAATAGCTCTTTGTTTAAATTGGCAAATAAAAATAATAGAGCAAACAGGAGCTGAGAGAGATGTTGAAATCACATTACCACTGTCTTGTTCTTTTGCTTGATTTAGTCCAAGAGATCGTGTTTAAAAAAAAAATCAAAAAGATCCCTCATCCATTTCTACTAAAACGAATTCCAAAAACTTTAGAATGCGAATGGCTTTCAGATTATACTTTTTAACACTTTCACTGTCAACCAAATACAATAGATTGAAGCTTCATTGTTATTGGCTGTCAGAATGCATTAATACAAGTGCATTAACACATGGAAAGATGATTTGCCAACTTTCACTTTTGCTTTTCTACTAGACTATCTCGATTTATTGACATCTACGAGTATGATGCATTTTTTCCTTATTACAAAATCGAAATATGATATTGATCCTTACTCCTCTTCTTTTTAAAAGCATCTTGAGTATGCTATGGATACTTCGGATATTCATTTAAAACGTTTTAAACTTTATATCTAAGTTTATAAGGCAACTTTTCTATTATAACTAGAACGCTGCATTAAAATTTTTATTGTAAGCAATACTTGTGATAAAATACATTTTTATGGTTTGCATCCGCTTCTTAACAGTATTCGCTTATAAAAACCTGTCTTACATATTTTAAAGATTGATATTTTTATAACTTAATATTTTTTATAATAAAATTTTAATTCAAACTTATAATAAAATAATCAAGAGTTATAGATTGTTCGCAGATTTATATTAGTAAATCTGCGAACAGTCTGTTCTCGTATTTAAAAACCTGTAAATTGCATAACTGCACCCAGAAGTAAATAAAGGTATAGTTAAAAACTAAAACACACTATTATAATAGTATAAATTAAAATAGTTACTGCTAGTGTCAAAAAGTCAGTATCTAATCACAACTGCGAAACATTACACAACAAACGGCCGCCGAAACCCAATTAAATCACACGCCATAAATCAATGACTCTAATCACAGAAATGTGGTGTCAGGGGGCAATTCTTTCATCACTCGACAGAAGTCAGAAGTCAGGTGATGCGGTGTCAATTACTCCGGCCCTGGCGCTCCCACGCGGTGACGTCATGTAGTGAATGAAAGTCGCTATGTTAGTACTACAGTTTGTTGATATTTCAGTTTGACAGCAAATGTGTTTAGTTTGCTGATTCAGAATGTGTGAAAGTGTTAAAATTTACTCAACGTCGTTGCTTATCCTAATAACTTAAATGCGCTCGCTGTTTATTATTTATTTTAGGTGATCTATCCTATCCTGTGAAATTGTATAAAATTAAAGAGATCATTTAGAGAATTATAGATAAATAAAAGGAATGAATATCTAAGTGGTACCATAATTGTATTAGTGTATTTACTTGAATGTAACATTTATAATTTCTGCCTCTTAGGTATTTGTCACATATTTTGGTCACAAGACATTTCATTTAAATGGGATTGCACTGCTACTACTACTATTTTTTTCCTAACAGAGCTTAGGGCCGTAAGACTCAGAGGCCACATTTAGATTGACTGAGGGCGAAAAGGTGGAAAGTAAGATTGTCAAAAGTCAATTTTTTTTATTCAATGTAGAATTTATCTCTTATTGGAAGTCATTTTTTTTAAATATTATTTTAGTACAAAAGCTAAAAACTACTAGCGTTTCGGAACGACCACTGCTGGGAAGATTACGCCGAAAGAAACCCAGTTCAGTATTGGTCCCTACCCAGCCTGATGGGCTATGTTACAGTTACAATACAGATTTACACTTTAGCTAGGTAAACATTATAATATATATTTAAACAATACAATTTAAACATTATACTATATATTTAAACAATAAATTTGCAGTCATCTATTTCCAAGAATTGTGATCAGACGATGATAAATAGTCATTTACATGATAATACGCATTTTTATTAAATGATTTTTAATGGCAGTCTTAAACTTAGATAATGGTAACGCTTCTACATTATCTGGAATCTTATTATAGAGGCGTAGGCCGAGACCCACAAAAGATTTTTTGTTTTTTTGCAACCGAAAAGCTGAGATAGCTAATTTATTTTTATTTCTAGTGTTTATACTATGAATATCACTATTTTTCTTATATAAATGTATATTTGGACGCACGTACATAATGTTTGCATAGATGAATTGCGAAGGGAGAGTCAAAATATTAATAACTTTAAAAAGTTCCCTTAGAGACTCTCTAGCACCTAATTTATATATGGATCTAACAGCGCGTTTTTGTAAAACTAATATGGTATTTATGTCTGCAGCATTACCTCATAGCAATATTCTATAGGACAAAACAGTATGGAAGTAACTAAAATATACCAAACGCGCTGTATCAACGTCCGTCATCTGCCTAATTCTCCTAACCGCGTAGGCTGCAGAGCTAAGCTTTCCAGCAATTTTTTGGAACGAAGTTCCTTACGGCAGGCTTGGAGGAGATAGGGACTTTGCTGCGCGACCGAACTGAAAAAAATGTGATAGTAAAACCGTAAGGATGACCTCGTTAAATGAGACGTGCGCAGGCGCGACAGTCGTATACACATTGTGTCGATTCTACATTAGCCGAAGGAACTTCGTTCCTACCTGGTGTCCCACGACACCACATTCTTTTTTAATATGGGCACTCCATTGCAACCCGGAATCAAGCGTTATTCCCAGAAACGTTGTGTTCTCTACCATTTCTACTGCTTCCTTATCAATAAGTGATTGTGTTGGAACTTTTGTAACATTCGGCAAGCAGAACTTTACACATTTAGTTTTGTTTGCATTTAATACTAAATTATTTGCCGTAAACCATTCCAACACTTGCGACAATGTATTATTAATCTCATCAGAGGCGTCAGTTTTCCTATCTACGCTAAAAACAAGCGAAGTATCGTCAGCAAAAAGTACAGACTTACAGTCTTTTACATTATATGGTAAATCATCGATATATATGAGGAATAACAAAGGACCTAAGATAGAACCCTGCTCAGCCTAACTGGAATTTTTATGAAAGACATTGTGTTTAGTAGTTTCGTGTGCTATCTTGCAACTACGAGTAGATATCGCAACATTGAATTAAACAGCGTTATTATAACCTCTCTGAAGCTAGGCAATACAACAGCTATGTCATACCATACCGGCAGAACCCATTTACATAATATACATGCCCGAGTCTCGTGCAGGAGGTAACCATGTCAGGGTTTATTTATTTATGTCAACGGCATCACATGTCCATTAATAGGTGCAATAACCAACTGGGGCCTGAAATGCTAGCCCGTTTCGGACCGAAGAGTTGATGATCATTGGCGTTGGCTTTTCTTGAAAAATTGACGGATTAATTTACGACCAAAAATGATATATTCTTAATAAATTATGCGCATTTATTTAAGTATTATTGTTTTCTTGTTTAAGTATTATTATAATGTTAACTATCAATAAATAATATAAATATTAATTTCCCTTAGTTAAAAACAATAAAAAATTATTACTTCAGGCACGTTTAGACAATTTGCATAATTTTAACAATAACTATAGCTGTCAATGAACTTAACTGTACCAAATGATGAAATGCATTCGTCTAAAAGAGGACAACAATACTCGATCCCTGACAATAAATACATCTGTCTCTTTCGTGTTTATTAATAATTTGGTATGCAAGAAGTAGTCGCGGACCAAAACCCTATTGAAATGTCTTCCTATGCCGAAGTACGATAAACTTTCTTTGGAAAGTTTGGCCCTTGTGTTTGAATCTCAATGAATACATGTATTGATATATCATACATTCAGCATGTTTCGAGGATGAATGAATGTAAAATATAGGTTTTCAGTGAAAAAAGTACCCTTTTTAATTGACATTTATTTTATCCTACAAAACTAGGATTGTAATTTTTATAACTGTGTAGGTATTTGTTAGTGAAACCGATCAACATGTATTAGTTAGCTTTAATTCCATTTTTTTTTCTTATTAACCGACTTCCTAAAAGGAGGTGCTTATAATTCGTATCGATCTTTAATGTCCTTTTTTATGTATGTTCACCGATTATTCGACGACGACTTTTGGTGGTGAAGTCGGTTTTGAAGAAATATTTGTATTCTAAAGTCTAATTTTGGTAAAAGAGTCAGGTATTTCCTTAAGAACAATAGATAACAATGTGCGTGCGTGACCAATGCACTATAATGTCTTATCTTATTTCAACAGTATTTATAAATAAATTGGCATTTTATTAGGATATGTCCGTCTTCAAAAAAAAAACAGCACTCGTTCAATAATATGTATGGTTTTCCCAAGCTTCTTATTTAGTTAAATGCACACAGACAATCAGTGGCGGATTTATCAATAGGCTGAGTAGGCTGAAGCCTAGCGCGGCAGATTTTAGGGGGCGGCAAATGTGGCTCATATTTTTTTTTACAGAAAAAAATAATAATTAGCATATACCTACACAAAGAAACGAGTGACAAGCATTTTAATATTTTAGTTTTTCTTGCTTGAAGCGGGTAAAAAATACTATCTAAATCAAGAAAAGCTTAATGCCTTATCTCTTTTGTCAGAACTGATGAACAAGATTTCACACGACGATATAATTAATGATCTTGCGAATTT
Source organism: Acrobasis suavella (assembly GCA_943193695.1). Taxonomy (NCBI): domain Eukaryota; kingdom Metazoa; phylum Arthropoda; class Insecta; order Lepidoptera; family Pyralidae; genus Acrobasis; species Acrobasis suavella. Next base: position 7,188,369 of record OW971952.1, on the reverse strand, counting down.
AAAATCTCGCAAAAAGGCAATGTAAAATTTAATTATAAATAATTTTACTGTCAACATTGTTTGTATTGTTTTTAAATTGTAGGTGCATGAATTTTTTTTAACAGAAACTACGTTTCTAACTGCATATTACATATTTGGTGTAAGCTGTGTTCATATGGTATATGTATTTTTAAGACATACCTTTCCTAACCTTATAATTAGTATATGCTGCTGTTTTTAGGTCAACATTTTACTCTTCACTAAATCGTGGGTTACAAAAATAACCTAGAACTAAACTAGCGTATTAAATTTCAAAGGTCAGCAGGGGCGGCAAAAATTGAATAGCCTACTAGCGGCAAGTTTGGAAATCCGCCACTGCAGATAATAATCAATGTCAGCAGATATACCTTCAGGTGTTATCCCTTACGGGGCAGATAGAACCGAGGTTCGCAAGGGCCTAATGCCACACTTATCAAGTTAGTGTTATACAATTTTTGATAATGTATGTTTTTGCTTGTTACAGGTGGTCAGGAAGGCAAGTACCGAGTGGCGGCGCCCGAGCTCATGCAGGACACCTTCATGAGCGATTCGGAGGACGAAGGAGGTAAGGACTTAGTAAAACTGCCTTATACAACTTACGCACAAGTTACTATAGGTATATGTATCATATACTAAAAGGTATTTTGTGCGCACAAGCCCGTAAAAAAAATTGTTTTTGATTTATTTTTGCACCGATACTATATCATGGCCACGAATCCCTTTTGAGTCAAAATATTCTATTTGCCACATTATGTACACTACACGTAATGACTATGATATACATATATACGAAGATCTACCTTGACACTAGTGGTTTATTGCAACAAAAATATGTTATTAAACACAAATACAATCAATTACAATCATCTTTGGCCTAGAATAGTACTCAGTCATTTTTTAGACAAGTTCACTCTTTTTAGACAAGTTGTTAGACTACGAGTCTGGTCTAAACGCAAACCTTTAGACCATTCGATACTAATTCCGTAAAATGCAAATCTCTCAACTCCAACCTTGAAGTTTATTAAAAATGTGCGCCTAGCAATGCTCCATGCATTGCATATCCACAAAGCCTGGCATGCCTGTGCACAATACAAGCCTGGATTTACGACCTAGACTAGAATGGCATAGTCTAGTAGATTACTAGTGACGTCCGCGGCTTTGTACATGAATTGGTGCTCTACTCATAAGGCTAATAGCTTCCGGCTGCACTTTTGTTAACAAAGTATGGCGCAGTAGCAATCGATCAATGATTGACAACTTTATAAACATCAATATTGTATCAGTAAACAGACCAGACTTGTAAAATGCTTGTAAACATTCTTAAGACGAAGTGGTAGCTAAAGTGGCGCCCTCATTTGAAATAAATTGTTTAAAACTAAATATGGTGATAATTAAAAATTTGATTTGTATAAATGTCTAGAAAGACCTCTAAACTATTTTATGAATAACCTTTGAAAGTAATATTGGTAATCCGTCTAGCTTTAAAACTGTTTTAAAACTAGATGGACTATTAGTAATAATTTCAAAGGTTATTCATAAAATAGTTTAAAGGTCATTCTAGACGTTTATACAGATCAAATTTTTAATTATCACCATATTTAGTTTTAAACAATTTATTTCAAATGAGGGCGCCACTTTAGCTACCACTTCGTCTTAACATATTTTTCCAAGATCACTTGTAAAAAAGTGGTACCCACTAAAGTACGCAGTGGGTAATTTATGTGCATATAACTTAAGGTTAAGATCCTTTTCATCATAATCGTATCAGCCACAGGAAGTCCACTGCTGGACATAGGCCACCCCCAAAGATTTCCAAAACGACCGATCGGATGCGGCCTGCACCCAGCGATTCCCTTAATCTCTGCATTAATTGCTGTTCTCTTTGCCGTCGCTTTGAATCACTATCAAATCTATGAAATTCAAATCTCGAAAAATATAAAATTTATATGTTTAGGGTTTTTCATTTTAATTTTTTTTTATATGTTTTGTTTTAAGGTGAAGTTGAGTGTCCAATCCAGCAGCAACAGCAATACCGCTACATGAACAGCGAGGCGGGCACGCTGCACCGAGCCAAGCCGCTCGAGGACAGCGTCACAGACGGCCACCTCTGGCCCAGCAATAATGACAGCAAGCGCGCCACCATCGACCGCCAACCGCTCGACATCGGGTTAGTATGTTACAGCAATACCGCTATATGAACAGCGAGGCGGGCACGCTGCACCGAGCCAAGCCGCTCGAGGACATTATCATAGACGGCCACCTCTGGCCCAGCAACAATGACAGCAAGCGCGCTACCATCGACCGCCAGCCGCTCGACATCGGGTCAGTATGATACAGCAATACCGCTACATGAACAGCGAGGCGGGCACGCTGCGCCGGGGAAAGCCGCTCGAGGACAGCGTCACAGACGGCCACCTCTGGCCCAGCAACAATGACAGCAAGCGCGCCACCATCGACCGCCAGGTAACCGACATCGGGTTAGTATGAGTATAAAGAAAGTATGGGGCCGAGGTGGCGCGACGCCCCCCGTAATAGAAATATTACTCCTATAGTAGATTTTGCTACAAGGGGCTAAGGTAATATTTTGAAGGCGAGGGCGCTACTTTGAATCCAGAGCGAAACGAAGGATTCCACAGTTGAATCACGAGCGGAGCGAGTGATTCTATGGTGGAATCCTGAGTGTAGCGAGGGATTCATGTATATCGCCCGAGACAAAAATATTACCGTACCCGAGTAGCAACTCTACTTTTCATCTCCATGTATGAGAAAAACTAGTACATACAAAATATAAAAAACAGAAGAACACCTACAATACCTAACAGACTTCAACCGACCATTTAATACTGACCTTTGTTTGGTGTCGTTTTCATACAATAAATACTAAGAAATATTTTTTCGAAGACTACCAACTTAAGATAAAAATGTTCACTCATAACTTTATTTGCGTGGTCCTTCATATCTTTTTATTTTTATACGTAAACTTGATAACTATTCACTACTGGCTTAAACTCACGTCAAAGTATTTACATTTACATAAATAATTACATTTCAATACAAATAACCTAAAACTTCTCTAATTACTTGAATCAAAGGGAAAAATTGCGCTTTTTAATTATACTTATTTCTTTTTCCGAAGCAATAAACATAAAAATTTTAACCTACATTCATCCATGTTGAAGACGATATGTATTCCAAATTTAAAAAAATCACGAAGTCTCTGCCAATTATTTTTTATTTTAAAAGATAATTCTTCTTTCTTTTGCTGGACTGCCAACATTATTTTTGATTCTACATAGATTAAACTCGTTTTCTGTTTTCAAACTGGTTTTAATCCCTAGAGATCTTTGTTTTCACGTTTTAGTCCCGAGAGAATAACCAGGAACCTTAGCTCCAAATGTTTTGGGATGAAAACATGATTTTTTGAGTAGATGAGATGAAAAACATTTTTATGATAATAGTTACAACTTGGTTGCAACGCACAAGAAAGATGTAGTGTATGTATTTTTTCCTGTATACATACGTACGTAAAATGTATATAAAAATAATTGGCCAAGTGCGTGTCGGGCCACGCGCAGTGTAGGGTTCCGTAGTTACGAATGCCAACTTTGAGTTTATGCCACTAAAAAAGTCTAAAAACTAATTTTCTATTGATATTATATGAAAATTTCCTTTTCCGATTACATTTTATAAGTTGATCGACTATAACTTTTTAATTTGTAAACCCTACTTAGCTCTGATAGTTTTCCTTTAAATTTCGTTATATTTACTATAGCTGTTAATTTTTTCACGTGTCCATATATAACCGTTTAGCAGATAGAGGGGGGGGGGGACCAAATATTACAGAAACGGATCCCTAAATCGAAAAACGATGTTTGCAAGCTCATAATATTTTTGAAATACCTATTCAACAATACCCCACATGATTAGTCGAAAAAATAAAATTAACTTTTGTCTTTAAAAAAATTTATTCAATGTTTTATTTTACCATTTTTCCGCATAATTTATATACATACCTGTATCAAATTACAGCTTTCTAGTATTTATAGTCGCTGAGTAAAGCCGCGGATGGACAGACAGACAGACATACAGACATGGCGAAACTATAAGAGTTCCTTGTTTACTACGGAATCCTAAAAAGAGCTGACTAGACTTTATATTATATTGTTACATCTAATCTGTTTGTACCGATGTTTGATAAATAAATGTTTGATTGATTAGCTCAGGTTTATGATACACTAAAGACAGACGGTTTGAATTTAACATACATTTGAACTTATCTTAAGAAACTTTTTTTTTGTTAATATGTAATGAAGAATAGACAGTAATTATATGAGAATCAAGTTTTATTAGCAACAACTTGTCAATCAGTATGTTTACTACTAGTTGGTTCTTATTTTTCTAGCTAAATAATTTTGGCTTGATATCACGTATTTCAGTAAATTAATTCCCAATTAAGCAAGTTCTAGCAAATTTACACGCACCGTGACTACTTGTACCTCCTCAGATACATTTACATGCTTTATTTTGTTTGTGTTCAAACAATTAGATCCATTAGCAGGAGATCTATCGTACGAATACTAATAAGTGCGCACGTCTTTGTGCCTAAAGTGGATTACATTAGTCGAGTAAAATGACGATCGATTTAAAAAGTAAAATATCAACAACAATTTATTAATAATAAACGTGTAACGCGTGTGTATACATTTCAGAAAAGCCTATTTACAACTCTATTTTAGAGGTTACAGGGGGGGGGGGGCACATTTTACCACTTTGGAAGTGTCTTTCGCGCATACTATTCAGTTTAGAAAAAAATTATATTCGAAACCTCAGTGTCATTTTTGAAGACCTATCCATAATTTCAGTTCTAAGTATGGGGAACCCCCAAAATTCATTGCTTTTTCTATTTTTGTTTGAAAATCATAATGCGGTTCACATGATAAACTCACCAAGTTTCAACACTATAGTTCTTATAGTTTCGAAAAAAAGTGGCTGTGACATACGGAAGGACAGACAGACAGACAGACATGACGAATTCATAAGGATTCCGTTTTTTGCCATTTGGCTACGGAACCCTAAAAATCCATAAATTTTTTGAAAATATTAAAAACACACGTTGTTACTTACAATCATTGCTGCCTCAGAAAAAAATGTCAAATAAGAGTAATTAAAAGAGCACCTACTCGTACCTATATTGTAATTAGCCTAGGTATGCCATTTGACTCTACCAATGTAAGCTCCTCAATCTGAATAGACCTCACATATCAATAGTATAACCGATGAGATCACTTGATCAAGATCATGCCGTCATGCTTATAAAAAGTGGACTGTCTCTAACTGCAGTCATGGCATGACATGCTAGGAAAATGGTAATTTTGCTGTTATTTTATTGAGTTTTATGACAATAGTGGGCTTGACGTTAACGATGTACGGTTAAGCATTTAAATTATAGCTAATATGCTGTGTATATTCGTCTACCTACACCAGTTTAAACGCTAAAATCGCAACACGTACGTACATGTTTTTTACTAATGATAACGAAACATTTTGCTGAAAAATTTATAACATTGACCTCTATAGTATACCTATCACTAACTTTATGACTCCCTCCTTTATCCCGGTAGCAGATTTAGACATATTTTAGGCGGGACAAATCATAAATGTGCCGCTCCCTTGTTCAACACGGCGAGAAGATTCAAAGGCAGAATATCTATCAGTATACATTGCGAAGCAGGGGTAAGAGAAGTTACAGGGATGATCCCCCCCCGTCCTAATCCAGATTGCCACTTCTACAAATTCTATAATGTAGAAAGACATGCGTCTAAGTCACGAATATTTATAGACTATATTTTTTTACAGATTTCTAGTGTCGTTCGTGGTGGATGCTCGAGGCGGTGCCATGAAGGCGAAGAGGCGAGGCGGCGTCCGCATCATAGTGCCTCCCGCGGCCTGCTCGGCCCCTACCAGAGTCACATGCCGGTGAGTGATGATAATGATGATAATGTACCTACAATTTTATTAGTTTAACCTTCGTGGTAGATGCTCGAGGCGGTGCCATGAGGGCAAAGAGGCGAGGCGGTGTGCGAATCATTGTGCCTCCCGCGGCCTGCTCGCCCCCTACCACGGATCACGTGCCGGTGAGTGATGACGTTCCTACAATGTTCCTTAGCGGTACCCATAAACCTTCTATTTCGTTCAATAGATATTGCTCCTGTAGAAACCAAAAAAGGGGTTACAACTTCTCCAAAAAGCCTCTACGTGTTGGAACTGTATCCCCAAGCAAGCTCTTTAAAAGACCGGAGTGAAAAGACTTGTGATTTCAAGAAAAGATAAACATATTTCCATATTCTTCTCGGTATCTTCGTAATTGATGCGTGCAGTATCAAGCCCTGATCTGCTAAGACAATAGTAAACAAACGAATTAACAACACCCAAATCTGTGAATTAGCGCTATTATTTTCTTATAAGCCAAGCATGAGTCATTCGCTCGGTATTTGAGCGAGAGCCTCGACACGTAACATAGTCAAGTGTAATCATAACCATTAAGGTAAGCGGCGGCAAAAGGCAAAAGTCGTGTCGTACAGGGAGGTCAAGCATTAAGCTGAAAATAGTGAGACATGGATAATACACAACCAACAAGAACCTAGTTTTTCAATTTATTGATGATGAAGGTAAGCAGACATATGAGACAGATTTTAGTCTTTGAGCGGAACAATGCCCTAAAACAAGAGCGGATGCAGGATTTTTTCTGGGGGTGGGGCACAAGGGGCGGACGGGTAAAAAAACTACACTGTTCAAGTTTATTTTTAACAAGTTCAAGTAGGTACTTATGTGTAGGAAGGTTTATAAGAGTATCTTTAGAAAAACTAAATGTTTAATAAAGACGGTTTTCTTTTATGTTTTCTGCTAAAGTTGTCTAGCACTTCATTAGGGTCCATTTTTCCGCAACGTCTTGATGGATATAAGTATGTACTGTGATAGAAGCCCCACAGTACTCAAAAATATCGTCGGGGGGGGGGGACGTTTTTTTTCTTATATACATGTCTACTGGAAATTTGTCTGATGTTAAGCGCACTTCCGTCATGCCGCCGAGCTCCACTTGAACTCGAAAGAGATAGAGGTGGTATATCTATCAGTGACATCTGAATCCTATTAGTTGTCAACATACACTCTCGTTTATATTTATATCTATCCGATGCGGCATATGGACGCCTGCCTTGAAAGTCGCAAATAATGTTTTATTGTGTGGGCTTTATGACATAATACAATGTGGACAATATTTATGGTATATGACATACTTTTTGTTATACAATGTAGTAAACAATTTAGTGTGCTTGCAAGTCAATTTAGAGTTGGCTAGTGCGTTAATTACTTGAGGTGGAGCCAAAGTCGGTCATTAAATCTGGAATTTTGTATGCCTAGCGTCACGCCATGACTTCGTGCAATCCAAACCTTTTTGAACTTTTTGTTAAAATTGGAACAGAAAACTTGCACACACTTTAGTACTGCTTAGGTACCTAAGCAGGCTCGCAGGACAATGACAAAAATAAAATTATCATATTGCGTAGTTTTGACTTCCACTTTTTTTTTCTTTTTTAATCTACCAATGATTTATTTCTTTTCTTTATTTATTTCAGTGCGGCGACACGTCGAGCGCCGGCGGCTGCGCCGCCTCCGCTGATGGAGGGCGAAGCCCTGGCTTCCAGGCTTCTTGAGCTCCAGCCGCAAGGAGCCAAGTTCTTGGCGTAAGTTATTTTAAGCAGTTTCTTATCGAATCTACACATACGTGAAGTTAGGTTCATCTCGGAGTCTTTTTTTATCACCACCCCCACACTTACACTAAGAGTTTGTATGGAATATGCAGGAGAGAGTTTAACTTAGAAAATTAATCAGTAATTAATAATACTTAATGTATTAGGATATCGACACTTGTTTAAAAATAAACTTAATAGAGGCCTATCGAATAACCTCGTTACCTTTCTTTGTGCATTTCAGGCCTGTCATAATCGAGGTGCCGATCTTCACGTCTTCATGCCGCGAGCGAGAAATTGTCATCTTGCGATCTGACACGGGCGAGACTTGGCAGGACCACTATCTGCACAACAATGACAACCCTATGATACAGGTGAATAGAGTCCATTTTCTTGTGATAATTACGTACATCCTGATTCGCTCCCATCCAGATAATCGCGAGACCCGCGGAAATTTAGTAAGTTAGATAGTTAAAGCCTTTATGGCACCAAAGCATAATGTTCCAGAATATTATATACCTTAAAACAGATATCAAAAGGCGGCCTTAACGCAACTGCAATCTCTTCCAGGCAATCAAGGTACTTGGAGATGTTTGACTTTATACACAAATTGATACGTTGTGTTTCGCCTCTTACGACATCCCAGGCATAAGAGGCAGTTGACGGACTAAGCACAAAAATCTCGTTTAGCAATTGTAATCGCAAACAGGGTTGATCTGTCAGGTAGAAGGCGTAATACTACAACCGAATTATTTTAATAGTTCCGTTTATTCTTCTCTACTTCGGAGAAACATAGGCCTCGATTTCTCGTTTAGCATTTCGTCTTTAATTTTTTGTGTCAATAAGAAATAATCTTCAATCCACAGTTTATCATGTCAATAAATGTAAATATTTCACCATTTCAGGAGGCTCTTCAGAAAGAACGTCTAGAGCACGGCAACTCCGGGGAAACTCTAGGCGAGAGTGGCGAGCGGGTCACTCGCATCATTACGTGCGACTTTCCGCACTACCTGGCCGTGGTGTCGCGGGTCCGGCAGGAGGTGCACATCATCGGCCCAGAGGGCGGCACCGTCTCCAGCGCTCACATCCCGCAGGTAATGTGACAACCAGCTAGTTAAATGGGACATTATTCTCTATGGTTTGTTTGTCAACAATTTTGACTATGCTGATGACATAGTGCTACTTCTTCTTCTTATCGAGTCGAAATGGCTCATATTAGATATTTTTAGACCAGAACCTAGCCACGGCAACCGCCCTGTCATTAGCCATATTCAGATCTGCCTTAGTACAAGGAATCGGGCAGTTGGAACATGACAAAAGATGGTCCATGGATTGTGTGACCCCACAGTCACACAAACTGTTGCCAGAGTTCCAACCCCATTTGGCTCTGCTCTTCCGGCATCGCCCTGTACCAGATCGAAGTCTGTTTAAAGATTTTCAAACAGCCCAGGGGAGATTCTTACCCGGGGGCAGCTTCTCATCAGGTGGAATGTCAGATGGTGAGGACGGGTACATATTTTGCCACAGTGTGAGTTTAGTCTTTGAGGCTTCTTTAGTGCTTCTGAGTCCTACAGATTGTGACTTAAAATCGGTCTGTCGTTATTATTGGGTCACTAGAATCATCACGTGCGACTTCTCGCACTACCTAGCTATGGTGTCGCGGGTCCGGCAGAAGGTGTACATTATTGGCCCAGAGGGCGGCCCCGTCTTTAGCGCTCACATAGCAGGTATTGTTTTATGCTAGTTTAAGAGCACATCATTCTTTATAGAGAGTTTGTTAAAAATATGTTTGCTATACTGATGACATGGTGCGACTGAGTCCAAAAGATTGCGACTTTAAATCGGTCTGATAATTGGGTCTTTCGCATCAACACGTGCAATATTCCCACTACTTGGCCGTAACCCTTAACACTTTAAGACAAGAATAAAATAATAAAAGTAACTGGGGCTACTGGTTCAATATACTCTAACCCACAACCTGACAAGAAATTTACCGTTTACAACGTTCTAAAATATTATGAAATACGTTCTAGGTTCAAGCCCTCTTCCCTCCATCGGCCCTAACCAAGCGCATCCGCGTTGGCCTGCAAGCCCACGGTGCGTCGCAAGACCTGTGTCGCCGCATCCTGCCGCGGCACGCCGCTGTGTCGCCCGTCATCACCGTGGAGCCACGGAGGAGGAAGTTCCATCGCTCCATCACACTGACGGCGCCATTGCCTGCTCAGGTAAATAGCAACCATGTTGTGTCCCTCTCGCTGGGACATATTACACACGCTACGATTGATACACGACGGATGTTTATAAAGATCTTAGATTACATGTACAGTCGGGGGCAGATAAACATGCCTCTCTGACTTTCAAGAGCGTACGATACGGTCTATTATCTGCCCCCGAGGCTTATTGAGGCTTATTGTTTACAGGGTGCTGGCCAAGAGAAGTCGACTGCAAATCTCCGTCTGCTGTGCTCCATCATGGGCGGCCAAGCGCGAGCTGTGTGGGAGGACGTCACAGGATCCACGCCTCTCACTGTCACTGATGATTGCGCTTCTTTCACCACCACTGTGTCTGCCAGGTTACTTTTATATACTTAATTTTAACCCTGTTCACGAATTTAACAAAATATTAATAAATAGTGGGCATGAATCATATGTGATTCATAGTCTATGTTCCATGAATCACATATGATTCATGTCAAATGTATTTTTTTACACCGACCTGTTAAATATGTTTATTCTAAAACTAAAAAAGTAATGCAAAATCACATTCTTGAATAAATTATCTACCAACAAAACTTAAATAAAAATTCTTATTTTCAGGTTCTGGCTGATGAACTGTCAAAACGTGAGCGATGCTACGAAATTAGCCACCGAACTCTACAGGTAAATATTTGTTACATTACAGTTTTCCGAATACACAGCTAAGAAAAAAGTTAAAAGGATCGCGTCTATTAAAAAATAAGCCACTTAGTAAATGTTCTTGTAATGTTGGTTACGTACGGCTTATCCCTTCCTGTGATAAGCCAGCCCTCGTGCATTTTTTTCTTAAGTCTGTTCTTTTTTATTGTTATTTTTTGGTACAATAAAGAGAAAACTATTTTAGTGTTAGCACTGACTACTGCTACTACTAAAATAGTCAGTACGTAAGCAATATTACATGACCATTTTTTCTTGCAATTTCAGAGACATGCTGCTGGTCCCGTTCGAGGTCCGCATCGTGGTGCTGGGCAAGCGGCTGGATGCGCTGGAGGGCCGCCTGCTGGTGCTGTACATCACCGACAGATATGCCTACGACACGCTTCTACAGCAGGTTACTTCTAAATTAAATTATTTTATCAAAATAAAATCTGAATCTTGCTCACTTACTATGATTCTCATAAGAAGGCTCAACGTGATCGAATCAGAAAGGAGAAAATTCGTAGGTGAACAAAAGGATTAGCTCGTTGAAGTGGCAGTGGGCGGGACACATAGCGCGAAGAACCGATGGTCGATGGGGCAAAAGGTTCTCGAATGGCGACCACGTACTGGCAAGCGAAGCGTAGTACACCCACCCACAAGGTCAGACGACTGTCAAGGTCGCTGGAAAGCGCTGGATGCAGGTCGCTCTTGATTGGTCATTTTGGAAATCCTTGGGTAATGCGACTGAAATGATTGATAATATTTCTCACGCATTTTAAAGCGTGCTTATTATAGGTAAGTTCTGCCTATTACGGAAAATATCCGACACTCTGTATGTATGTGAATATTTCTTTGGCACACTATGGTTTCAGGTTTATGGATTAAACTAAAAGTGTTAGATTCGTCTCGATTGTCAGAATGGCACAAAAATAAAAAGTCAGATTTTTGGCGCAAAAATTGTATGTCTTCCATTTTTTTTATTCACATCCTCTCGAGAATGATATAAAAATAAAGGAATTGATAAAATGATTTCAAATACCACATAGTGTTAATGTAATCTGGAATAAAGTATGCTAAAAACAACGTACAACTTCGCTCGTCCGAGAGTGTTCCTGGTTGTGTCCTAGGCATACCGCTGTTATTCTCAGTTTTTTTTTTCAATTTTTTTTGTCAATACGTGTCATACGTTGTTACAACAGGTAAGTTCTGGCTATAATGGAAAATATTCCTTAATCTCTGACGAGATGAATATAAATTTACACTTCATTTTAAATTTGGACATTTTAGAGAAACGTTTATTCATAGAGGAACAGGCACTGGCTGCTGAGAAGAAACTGTCTAAATGACAGTTTCTACCTCGCCAGAAGGGCTTTCACATCTCTAAGTAAATGTAACATGTTGTTCCCACAGGAGCACTACACGGAAGTGGCGCACTCGACGTCAGTGCGGTTCCTGGACGGCAAGCAGGTGTTCCTGGAGTTCTCCGGGAACCTGGTGCCCGTCACCAAGTCGGGCAGCCAGCCCATGTTCACCTTCGAGGTCAGTTGGAGCTAATTTTTTAAACCTGAGTACATATTTTTAACACATCAAGTGATTCTTTTGTGCATTTTAAGAACTGCAAAATTTTTTCCCGACTGCGCCAGAAGGAGGGTTACGTTTTTCGAGGGTATGTATGTATGTATAATTGTTTGGCACGCTCTGCAGCCTGAACAGTTTAATAGATGTTAGCTTGAGAGGTGTCGTTAGATTCGTATTTACTGAGAGAGTGACACAGGGTATATAAAAAGGCAGTAAACAGGAGTGGTTTTATCAATCTAGTCGACTACTCGTTCGTTTCCGTAACTAATATTGAAAAAATACGCTGCTTTTTATGAATAATTAAGTTTATTGAAAACCATAAACAAATTTGCTATTCTATTCGTTCTGCGTAAAATAATATTCAGGGTTATCAAAAAAAAAAACATTGTGGATATCGCTTTATTGTGGAAAAACTAGAAAGTTCTTCCCGCTGAAGTACTTTTATACTCCATACGCTGAAGATCGAATGCACTACAACTCAAATGACGAATAAAAAGATATGGCAAAGTGGTGTTACGTGACTTTGAAGGAGAATTATAATAGTATACGACTTCCTTGGCGTAGTGGTCACCATGCTAGTCCGCCACCCAGAGGTCCCGGGTTCGATCCCCGGTCAGGGCAAGTTGGAAAATGGCCTTTTTAAATTTTCCTGGGTCTTGGATATTTATCTATACATGTATTTTTTATAAAATAGTATCGTTGAGTTAGTATCCCATAACACAAATCTCGAACTTACTTTGGGGCTAGCTCAATCAGTGTGATTTGTCCGTATATATTATAAAAAAAAATATTATTAAGTAATATTTTTTTAATCGTAATATAATAATATTATGCAATTATGTATAAGACGGGTCAAAAATGCGACTTTTCTGACATCATATTATTTATGTTCTTATACTTAGTGTTCGGGACCTTTATTCACTTACACAGATAACAGTACAGTAGTAGAAAAAATATTTTATGAAAATGATTAGTCGATCCTTGCATAGCCATTCATAATCTTTTGTATTTTGTTGCAGGCATTCAAGGACAACCGAGTAGAATTCACCGTTCGCGTGAAACATCACGAGGAAACCCCATCCGGCAGGATCTACTTCATGAATGAACCCAAGGTAAGATGATAGTGTCGCTTATCACTTCAAATTATTGCAGTCGTTTTTACATAAAACTCCTTTTCCCAAAGGACTTTACGTATTTTTTACTATGAATTTATCGCGCATTTCATCTCACTGCTTCGCCCGAACACAATATCAGGTGAGACAACATGCTTTTAGGCCGCGCCCATCCTAGAGTTCGGGCCCGTGAGTTCAACCTTAAGGTTGAACTAGTCATTGTCACGAACTCACGACTTAGTTTTGGAGATTTTACACTTTTTTATTACTTATTTAGGCTGAAAGTTATGTAAAATTAAGCAAAAAAAAAAACGATCTTAGATGGCTCCTAACTTTTTAATTGCTTTTTATTTTACTATTCTGTTTCCATACAAACAACATTTTAAATCAGACCAAACGATATCATGTTAAACTTTGAATGTACAATGTCAAACAGTAGGGAAATCCCCTCCGAAAGTATAGAAAAAGTATCGACTAGTTCGCTCTGTATTCATTAAAAATGAATGTCTGTGTATAGGTGCCTCGTGGCGAGCAGTCGCAGACCCCGGCGTGTGTGCTGGACGTGGCTCTCCCGGAGCGCATCGCACCTCGCGCCGGCAAGAGCCAGCTCGACTGCCTCAACCTCGACCAGTCAGGTAATCTACCACTTTATACATACAGACAAGGACCTCTGTGGCCTAGTGGTCATCATGCCACGCTGTCACACCGGAGGTCCTGGAAAGGTCAAGGATAGAAAATGATCTTTTTAGATTTACCTGGTTCTTGAGTGTTTATCTATACAATATATTTTAAATACATTAATTGTGTGTATTTAGTTTGTTTATTAACTGTTATTGTATGTCCAGTATGGACCGAGCATGATGGACTTTATATACCTGTAACACCGTATTTACCTGTGTTCTACAATAAAGACATTTTGTATTTGTATTTGTTGAGTTAGTATCCCAATCTACTTTGGGGCTACCTCAATCTGTGTGATTTGTCCGTTTATATTTATTTATTTATAAGACAATTTTTTTGTTTAAAAATGTATTTTTTTTTTAGATTTTCCTCTGCTGGTTCATCTGGGAGATATATCTTATGACACTAGCAAAACCCACATACTCAATTTTCTCACTTGGAACTTTTTATGTTTTACTTTTTTTGTGCAAAAGAAATGGTAATAAAAAAAATATACCGAATCATATATACATCGCAGGCTTCGACGCCCTGAAGGATGAGCTGAGCTTCCACTGGGGCGAGCACAACAACAGCCTGGGCCCCGGCTCCCTGCCCTACCAGAACGACATACAAGTCAACGGACACGTATGTATTTATATAGTCTAACGTTCAATATATAATAAACTAATAATTAACAACATTCACAAAATAAAGATATTTTTATTGATGTAGAAACCTTACCATAAACATTGCACCTCGCATGTAATATGAATTTGATGTCCATAACTTCCCTAAGGTTGCCTAAGAGATTTTGCTGTGCAAAAAGGCCGCCTTTTCTATACTTACATTTTTCTCCATACATATGTGTTTCATTTGTTTAATTTTGTACAATATGGAGTAAAATAAATAAATAAACTTTCTTTTTTCTTTTTGATTTGGTAATATTCTTAACAATACCTATCTGCCATACAATACATACATAGTCAAATAAAAGAAATGATGTTATTAATACCGTACTGTTAATTTACAGGACAAGATTATTACCAATGGCGATGTGAAATACCCAACGAAAGACTCAGACGACAAAGATACAAAGCCACAAGGTAAATTAAATAAATTAAAAAATATTTTCTTCATTGTCCCCAGTAGTGTAGATATGTATGAGAACATAATTGTTACAGTGAACGGCGACTCGCTGCACGTCGACTCAAACAAGACAAAAGCTACATTCGACTCAGATGAAGATAAGACACCCATGAATACGTTAGAAAAGGGAGACAAGGATAAGAAGAAGCCCGAAGGAGGATCCTTCCTCGGAGGCCTGGCTGGCAAAGTCAAGAACGTGTTCAGTCACAGCGATGACAAGGACGACGAAAAAGAATCCTCTCCCAAACCACAACCTAAACCAAGAGAATCCAAAGACAAGAGCCCTCCAAAACCAGCCCCAAGAATCATTGATGAAGATCTTCTCACAAAAGTTGATGATATGTTCAAAGACCTGAAAACGAAACCTCACCAGAAAGACGAAGAAGAACTTCAGAGCCAAGTTTACTCCACAAAATTAGTAGTCGATGAAGATGAGCATAAACCTACGAAAGAAATTGAAGAACACATCTACGAACAATACGCTAATATGCAGCCAGTTGAAACTCCTCTCTACAACAAAATATCAGACCCATTCCAATACCCCAACAATAAATGTTGCGAAAAGAAATACAAACACAGTCACGAAGAAACGTCCAACTTAGAAGATATTATTGAACACACAAAGTTCACTGCCCACGAAAAGCTTGGTGAAATCGGTGATAAAGTACAAAATGACGTTAAAGACGGTCTAAGTAAGATCGAAGAGGGCAAAGAAGATATCAAACAAAAAGGCGGAGAAATCAAAGAAGGAATTATTGAGAAAGTTGACAAAGTTAAAGGAGACTTGAAAGATAAGGAACAAAAACTAGAATCACAAGTCCATGATAAATTAGATGATGTAAATAAGTCAGTACACAAAGTACAAGGTGATATTAACGCTAAGGTTTCTGATATAAAGTCTTCATCTAAAGCTGGAGTAGACCATTTAGTACACACAGCTCATGGAGTCACTGTTGATGTAAATGACAAAGCACATCTAATGGATTTCGCTGCTAGAGAGAGAGCAGAACAATTAAAAGAATTTGGTCATGATAAATTAGTTACTTTCGGAGACTCTCTAGAAAACGCGACGGATGACTTCAAAACTAAGGCAAAAGGTGTCGGAAATGATCTCAAAAATAAAGCGCAGGACGGTGCCGAAGCTTTTGCCGATTCTTTCCACAAAGCACAAGATAACTTGGGTCATAAAGCGCATGATGTTAAAGAGGGAGTCAAAGAAACTGAAAACATTAAAGATGCCACAAACGAGAAAATACATGATTTGAATGAATCCATCGACAATGCAAAAACTAAAGCCGGAAATGTTGCTGCTGATCTCAAGTCGAAAGCAGAAGATACTAAGGATAATGTCAAGTCGGAAGTCAAGAAGAAGTCCAAAAAAGGCAAGAACTTCTTTACTGGCCTTGTAGATAATATATTTGGCGAGAAAGACAAAATCGAAGATGAAGTAAAGGGCAAAATTGCTGAAAGCAAAGAGACTGCTGATAATTTATTAGAGCAGGCTTCAGCCAAGAAAAATGAGATTGAACATGGCGTTGCTAAAAAGAAAGATGAGCTAAAAGAAAGCGCAGAAAAGTTAACGAAAGATACTGAGGCAAAAAAAGATGAAGTAGAAAAAGCTATACACAGCAAAACTGCGGAAGTGAAAACGGCTGTTCAAGATAAGGCTAGTAATGTCAAATCAGCTGTCGAAGATAAGGCGCATGAAGTTAAATCTGCCGCTGAAGATAAGGCACATGAAGTTAAATTTGCCGTTGAAGATAAGGCACATGAAGTTGAATCTGCTGTTGAAGATAAGGCACATGAAGTTAAATCTGCTGTTTGTGATGCCAAATCTTCCGTTGAAAATAAGGCCGAAGAATTAAAATCGGCTACCCAAACGAAAGCTGAAGAAACCTCAAAAGCTGTACATGATAAGAAAGAAGAAGTTGTAAATGCAGCACAGAGTAAAAAGGATGAAATATCAACAGCCATTCACGACAAAGCTGGCGAAGTCAAAGAGTCCCTCGCAGAAGCTAAAGACGCCATTCACAACAAAAAGGACGAGTTAGCAAACGCTGTTCATAATAAAGTTAATGATGCCAAAAATACGAAAGACGAAGTTCTAGAGACTATTCAGAGCAAAACGGAAGAACTCGGACAAGCAATGCACAATAAAAAAGAAGAAATCGGTAATGCTTTGAGTCATAAGAAAGATGAGTGGGAATCAGTAGCATTTGATAAAACAAATGAAGCTGTATCAGCAGTTCAAGGGAAAAAGGACGAAGTGAGCGCAGCCATTCAGGGAAAGAAAGACGAAGCAGCCAGTGACCTTGAGAGGATAAGGCAGGAAGCAGAACAAACCACCGAACAAATAAAGAAATCAGCAGAAGACGCACTCAACAAAGGCAAAGACAATTACGGGAACATCCAAAAAGCGGCCAGCGATAAAGCGAATGACCTACAGAAGTCTTCAAAGCAGGCGTTCGATCACGTTCAAGATACGACCTTGAGTACTTTCGATAAAGTCGAAAGTTCAGCCAAGGACAAAGTGAGCGACGCCAAGGACACGTGGGAAGACTTGCAGAGTTCAACACGCGACACTTTCGCCGATTTCAAAGACGACGTTCACGGCCTAGAAAGTTCTGCGCAGGATACCTTGCATAGTTTTCAGAGTTCCGCCGGCAACACATTCGATAGCCTAGACGATTCTGCTAAGGAGATGTTCGGTGGTGTTCAAAATGCAGCAAGTAATGCCGAAACAAGTTCGAAAGAGTTTTTCGGAGATGTCAAAGGTGAATTTGAAGGGTTCCAAGTGTCGGCTGATAATAAGTTGGAGGATGTGAAAGGAGAGACGAAGGAGAGGCTGGCAGAGGCGGGAGAGAGGTTGTCGGAGGCGGGCAGAGGTGCGGCGGACACTGTTAACGCCGCTGAGAACAATGTTGCGGACGCTGTCTCCTCGGAGGCTGACAAATTTACCAGCAGCTTGAACGATTTGGGCAATTCTGTCTTCGGTTCTTCAGGCAAAGGTATGTGAACGAATTAAAATCTCTGATCTTTTATTTGTTTTAATTCGCTTTACGTACGTAAAGTTGGGAATGCTTAATTAAAAGTATTTTTATCAGAGCAATGGGTAAATCCGATTTGGTATACTTCGTTAACGGGAAGGAGTAGTCAAAGAGTCATTTAATGACTGACTGAATGACCAAGAGGAACAGGGGGAGTTAATCCATACAATAATACGATAGTGACGTTCTATTTCAGTGTCAAACCAAATTAAACTTTATCATTATACGTTAGTGCTCAATGTTGCTACTGAAATTCGGATACGCAGTAACGTCCGGCTTGCGTACCGCTTTTAAAGTAACCCAGCACATTTCCAAAAAAAATTCTGGATGACTTGATTTCAATTTTACTATATTTGTTTAATTTCTTTTTGCATGTGGCGTTGTGGTCACCATGCTAGTCCGCCACCCAGAGGTTCCGGGTTCGATCCCCGGTCAGGGCAAGCAGGAAAATGGCCTTTTTGAAATTGTTCTGGGTCTTGGATCTTTATTTCTATATGTATTTGTTATAAAATATAGTATCGTTGAGTTCGTATCCCATAACACAAGTCTCGGACTTTGGGGCTAGCTCAATCAGTGTAATTTGTCTATATATATTTATTTATTTGATGTGAGTCTGCATTTCCCTCTGTACTTTGTTAACTAAATATATTGTTTTATTTATTATAAAATAAAGTATTTTCGAGTTAATTACTTGTGGGCTATGTCTGTGTGATTTGTTTTTGTCTAATTCTGCTTCTTCAATTCGTGATGGATTCTCCAAATTCATTTATTTATCATTATTTGCATTAATTCCAGGTTTTATGAAGGACTCGAGCGCCAAGTTACTGGAGTCGGAGAAGTCTCAGTCATCGCCGTCACCACACAAGAAGAGCTCTGGGTACGTACGATTTGATATTTAACTATAAACATTATCATCAATACTGCTACCAAATGTCATATCCATACTGTAAATAACGGCACGCAACACCGCACAGAATTAATTCACAGATAAATATACACATATTCAATACAATATGAGCTATAAGTACGTGTTGTATCTGTCATATATATATGACTGATAATAATATCTCTGATATGACGGGAATTGGCCGATGTTTTTCTGTACCTTTTTATTGCTGATGAAGCACTACTACTGTGCAAAAGGGACAGAAAAACGTTGATAGGGGTCAATGTCCTTTATTGACGTGCTGTTTGGCAGTCAGTTTAAGTATTTACTGATTGTGATACATCATCTTTTGATTGTAAAGTCTAAGAATATTAAATTATTTCAGAATCAAAATTTTAACCATGTACTGTTATGAAGCCCTAAATATGCTAAACGATTAATTGTATATGAAACATGGCTACGTAACTAAGTGACATTTAAAACGTATTTTTTTTTTAGTTTACTCTTGGTACTTTGTAAAATAATATGACTTTAAGAAATGTTTTTGAGATACATAGTCATGAAAATTTATTTTACAGCTAAAGAAGTTTAAGAATTTATCCTGATGTAGTTTGAAGATTTTAAAATAAAGAATCCATAAATCACTTAAGCCATTTTAAGTATCGGTTTATCTCTTTCTATTACCTGTAATAAGTCAATTACAGCACGATTTTTAAGTTGCTGAAAATTATATTTGTAAATGGGTGCATAGACTAAAGTTCTGATTCTCATGATAAATACATAACTGCAGCAAAACACAAAAAAGTAGATAAATTCGGCACAATTTTCTTTTAACTCTTTGATCTGAAGTATCATCAGATTGAGTTGTATCGTCAAAACGCACCCAACGACCTTTTTAAACTTCTGAAGCTGTGTAGGATACCTTACCACATTCTCGCCAGCACTAGTTGCTAATCTAACCCACCTGCACGCCTTACAGAATTCCGAAGTTAAAGAAGAAGAATAAGAAATAAAATGGCCGAACGACCGCCGAGCTACATGTATGATATAGTTGTTTAGTTATTTATTGTTACGAAGCTTTACTATGCGAGACGTTGTTTCATTAATAATGATTTTAAAGTTATACTATTTTAACTTTTAAGATACCTACGAAATTTCTTATTATTTTTGGTGTACAATAACTAATATTTTACAGCAAATACGTCGTATAAAATCCAGATCGAATAAAGAATCCTAGAATCGAGAGTGAAGTCGGAGATTCTATTTAAGAATTCCAATTTCAACGTGTGATTTCTGTTTTGTACATTACATAACTTTTATAATTGTATGATTTTATACGAACTTTAATTGATTGATTCAGTGCATTGTGTTGTCAGTACAAATGTTCATTATTAATGAAACAATCATTTTATTAGTATGTAGGCGCACTGTACATGTACTGTGTCACTGTACCAGTGAATTTTATCTGTCTAGACTACGAGATTATGTATGTTCATTCGAATTTAGTCAAGTACCGTCGAGTACGAAAGTATTTACTGTGTCAAATTTTAATTTTAACTTTTGACTAACGAGTTTCGATTTCAAAGAAATCAATTACTTTATTAACGAATATAAACTTTAGCGTTTTATTAAACTTTGATGATTTTTACAATTTATTTATATAAATCGTTATGTGACAGTTGATTATGTCTGTAATCTTGCCTAATCTGATATTATTTGTATAATTTAAATCAATATTTCCATACTAAAATATTTTCAGATGTGTATAATCATTTGTGACCTCAATTGTTTGTAACTTATTATTCTGCATTTTATATAAAATTGAAGTATTTTGTAATAAATAGATGTCTTATCAATGTTTTGTGTTGCATAATTTATTCTATTTTAATCGTGTTTTTATTATAAAGTTTACTGCGCTTTGTACAGCTACGAACACAATTGTTTAAGATCTTTATTATTTCTAAGCATGTTGCGACTAGCTTTTTAGTAGATTCTTATTTTATTAGATTTGATTATATAGATCTGCTAGTTTATTAATTATTAAATCAGCGCTCCAAATGTTATTTTAATGTTTATTTGACGGCTAAAAATACATCTGGGGCTCTGTTCAACGTCACAAAGCTACATCATATGTTTATTTCGATGTTGCCTAAAATCATCTGAATTTTAAATGCAAAATGACGAATATAAATACAATTGTACGTATGTACATACAAAATATAGAGAGAACCCGTTTCGAAGATACGAAAAAGTTCGTTTTAATGTATCGAATTTCCTTATTGTGGAAATACAAGCGCTTGCGTAGCTTTAGTCTCTCTTGAAAATTATATTATTGTTATTAAGAATTACACGAAAAATTTCACAATTACTGCTGTGTTTTTATTTCTTACTTACATCAATCATATTAACTCTCACGATGTTGTGATCACATGTATATCCTTACATAAGAACATTGTTTATATGTTAATAACGCACGCAGCACATGTGACGCACATATTTAGCCTATGACCTACGTAGCTTAAAAACAATTTTGTACAGACTGTACGTAAGTCATAGGTTCCGTAATACATGACTTCGATAACACGGGCCCTACCTATTTGTGAATGTCAAACAGCAATTTTTTATATAGTCTACAGCCGCATATGTCAATCATGGCAATAGAAAATGGCGGTTTAACATGAAGGGAATACATGAACTTTTCGGGGTCCAGTGCTGCCCCCATTTGAAATAAATTATTTGAAAGGAAAGGAGATATTTAGAATTTTGATTCATGTGGCTCAAACAAAATTTTAAATGATTATTCCTTCGTGTCCTTTTAAATAATTTATTTTAATTGACTTATTGCACTGGACCTCGAAAAATACGTCTATCCCCGCACCAAAAGCCGTCTTATCGTAGTTGAGTAGTAAAATCGCTCTGAATGTCACTGTTTGAGTCACAATCCACAACTTTGGTAAGTTTCTTGCTTGTTTTATTTCAATTTCGTTTGCATTCAGCACTTTCGTTGCATTGAACTATTTCATTTACTGTACGAACATTTGATTGTTTTTAAATATACTGCTTGTAGATAAATGTGTTTCTTTTTATGTAGACGCGTAAATAAGGTTTAATCTTAACGAGTGTTGTCTGTGTTACAGCTTCTTCTCCAAACTCCGGCGTAAAACGTGAAAGTTACGTCAAGATGCATCGCTTCAAATAATATACATTGCTAAGGAGTAGCTTTATCCTTAAGGTACCCACCAATACCATTGGTTGATAGTTGGTAGTTTCGGGTTGAAAGTAAGTGGATGAGGTTCAACAATGGCTTGAAAAGTATCATTTTGAAATTGGACTCTTTTTGTCCATTTTATTAATTATAATTCCTAAATATATGTGTAAGCGGTTCTTTTGTTGTATTTATGTGAAAATATAAATTTGTTATAAGATATCATAAAGCATGTTTGAACTAATTGTTTTAATTGTAAAGATTTATTGTGATTTGTGGTCGTAACATGGCATAAAGTTGTGGCATGCTGCAGAATGGGGTAATCGAGCAAATTACTAACCTTGTTGAACATTTTATAAAACTGTGTGCTATTGATTGTTACCGTGGCTGACATAGCGTAAGTTTTAAAAACTTCACTATACTTAGCTTAAATATTATTCGCAAAAGTACATACAATTATATCGCAGTTTTTTTTTATTTAACACAACGCAACTAAGTATTCATTTGTGTTACTCAATTGACTTATTGAGGTATTTAAGAAATACCTTTGAATTATGGATCAATCTTATTTATTTGAAATTCATTTCCGCCTAGGTCAACTTATAGTTAGATATGCCATTCAATTATACTTTTAAATAAATAAATTAGTACGAACTATTTCTCAAGTAAAATAGATTTAGTCGTTGAATAGGATTATAGAGGTGCTTGTAACAATGACTATATAGATTGGTTATTGAAATATTAAATCCATTATTAAATAACGCCAGATTAAATGCTACAGGAAATCCGACCTTAAGTCGCAGACAAATGGTTCTAAGCCAATTATTTAAAATCATTAGTGCTCATGTATGTTAAAGTTATAGGAAAATATTATTGTTTGTCTGTAAACAGTGTATGTTTTTATTCAAAATAATTCGAGGGAAAATAGGAAATCAAAGAAAGTCGTCAGGCCAAACGATTTTTTTCCGATGAAATTATATTTTCCCCTGAGGCAAGCAAACATCTTATATAAAGGGAAACATAATATACTGGAATCTAATACTAGGCATTACCATTCTTGACACAAGTACTAACCTACTTATTAAGTATCTACTGCACCAATAGCTAAGGATTACCTTTTATAATAATATAGTCGCCATTATGTTAGATGTTGTTTAAAATTAACGGTTTTTTTTTATAATTGGGATTAAATACTATTGCATTTTTATATTTCTAGATCGTGTATGTTTATTAAAAACTAAATTTTATATGTTTGTTCGTTATTTGTCATTTAAAAGTCTATTTGCAGGCGTGCGTATTTTAACAGATTACTGAAAATTAAATTAAATAAAAATCATGTAAATGTGTTCAAAATTTTCTTGTTTGATATTCAACGCACGTACGTACGTCGTACCTACGTATACCTACTTTAATTCTGTAACTGTGATGCCAAAATAAAAAGAAAACATTACTCTTAATGTTAAAATAACTTTTGTTAATTTATTGATAGAGTCTATGTTTGCTCTATTTATTGCTTTTAGTAAGTAATAAATAAATAATTACATATTGAAACTCGTTTTTACTTTTTTCCTATGAAATATACTACCAACTAACAACATGACACAAAAGGCAGATTCTGTATGCTGTTTGTCGCAACTCCAGCGGCACACTGACGCCCCTAACGTAGAGTAAAAATAGCCAAGAAATGGCCAGAGGAGACGTAAATTTGCATACGCATCAACATACTAATACAGACCACAGGCCGTGGTAAAGCCTCAAATCGCATAAATACAGAGCAGTAGTACATATAACTAAGTTTAAAGGAAAACTACTAGAGCTAAGTACGGTTAACAAATTAAAAAGATATAGGCGAACAACTTATAAAATATACTCGAAAAAAGAAAAAATCTTAGAAATTCTATAGAAAATTTGTTTTTAGAAGTTTTAGTGGCGTAAAATCAAACTGGGCATTAAGCATGGCCCATTTTATACGATCCGATTCCTTTTTACTACACTAGGTGACTCGGTGTATATTTCCAATCGAGTTGCGAGCTTGTAACGCTGTCACTCAACTTTTGTCCACAGATTTTATCATCAAGTTTTTCAGACTTTTTTTATGGAGCGTCAAACAAAAAAGCGCACGCAGCCATCTTTTTTTCGTATAAGAGGGTAGGGAGTGGTGAAGGTGGACGGATGTATGTAGAAACTCTGCCTTTTACCAATAAAATTGTTTTAGCAGTACATGCCAGTACTAAAAGTGGCAATTTCATAGGACAATTAAAACAAAACTTTGTGAACATTATCATATATTTCGTGTATTAATATCTTAGTTATTAATAAGGCACAAAAATTTCAACTAAATTGATAGTTTTGATTCACAAAAAGTATACCTAATTTCATTTATTACATACAACATTAAACAAATATTAAGTATAAAAAAAATTACTTAAATCACACACTTGTGCATAAACTATATTCTAAATTAATTTATTCAAATAATTTCTTACTCTTAGGACATTAACACACACATAATAAGACTTTAATATCATAAATATTAACTATTTTAAGTTAAAAATATCATAACATTCAAAAGTGAACAAGATTATCTAGGTATTTGCGTTATCATAAGCACCAGAATAATTTGAAATAAAAGTTACCTTGGGACAAACACAGCACCAAAGTTAAAATGAAAAGGTCATACCTAATGGTCATCTAAATCGACCGAAACTAGTCGGACTACACTGCTACCTGTATCAATTTTCAGAAACCAGGATTTCGCAGCCAATAACTAATTATTTTATATAATTCAACAAGTCAGGTACTGCCTTACTGAATTTTATAAAAATAAATATTTAAATCTGTCAGTTTAAAAAATCTAATGGCGGAGATGCATAAAATTACTCTATACGATTGATCTCTGATATTTTGTGAGGTATTTAAGATTAAAAAAGTTTTAAAGCACCTGTTTTTAAATTTATGCTACACTTACGTAATTTTCTAAGTAATATGTAATACTTACTTGGAATGCTAAGTCACTTCTGTAGATACTAAGGCACTTTGTGCGCATATCAAGTTTGTTATCACATTGCATTACACATAAAATATTCAATATAAAACATTATAAATGCATGGACGCATTATAAATATCTGTATATCCTGTATACTATATATAAAATACAGCACTATATTATTCATATTGTATGAAAATAATATCGTGACATCGAAAATATATTGCTAATCCTA
This sequence comes from Acrobasis suavella, assembly GCA_943193695.1. Taxonomy (NCBI): domain Eukaryota; kingdom Metazoa; phylum Arthropoda; class Insecta; order Lepidoptera; family Pyralidae; genus Acrobasis; species Acrobasis suavella. The sequence continues at coordinate 7,162,853 of OW971952.1, read as the reverse complement.
AATCACACTTTTTTCTACTTATTCTACAAATCTTTTCCGGGGCAGATCTTGTTTATGCCGTCAGAAATAAAGACGTGAGACTGTAACTAATTGTATTTTTATTTATTGTGCCTAAATCGATCTTATTACCTCTAAATCGGACAATTTCCGTAAACTTCGATATGCAATTATTATAAATTACACCTCGAGCTTGACATATAGAAGATAAGACTTAAACCGCGATTAAGCCCGATCCGAATGCGAGGGTGATAATAGGAAAAAATACTTTTTTTAGTCCGTCGAGAGTATTAAAAAATAATGGACCTATATTTTTTTGTTTAGCAAAGTAGTAAAAATTCACAAAGATTATAGCTCATCGAAGTTTCGGAGTGGGAACAATTTACGTCACGTCATCGTCGTGACGTCATACGAAATTTAAATGTACTGCACCAAAAAAAAAAACACGTGTACAATATTTTTTGAATAATCTACCTAATGAGACAAAACAGTTTTTTAGTTTAAATCCGTATTATGCGATCTGAATCTTAAATTTTAACCATAATGCGTGTACATTTTGGCCTTTTCACCCTAGTCTTTTCTGCTCGGGCGGCTGATTCGTGTAGTTTGAGGTATTATTTACTCCTACATCTTAGGTATTTACTACTTTTTCTTTGGATTAAAAATAATAACCTTAGAGGTCATCAATTTTACTAACTTCATGTAGTACTTCGTACTCTAAATTTTACGATTGTGCAAATACGAGTAGAATTATTACTATGGTGTAAAACTGATTTAAATATTCTAAAATCTGCCAATATATTCATAAGAAAAAAAAAAACATACCGTTAAAGTACTAATTCACATTTGGTAACTAAGTTTTTCATAAGTTTGTACGGCTCAGTTATATCAAATACATTTGTATATAAAAGTTATATTTTATTGTATAAAAGCTAAGTTAAACCAGTAAGTTAGTGGATCTCGTCATATAGTAGCAAAAATTTAACTAAAATTTTAAGGTGCACTTTGAAGTCGAGCGGCAGGCGGCAGCGGCAGCTAGATCAACTTTGCCGCTGCAGCACGCGCCGCTCGATAAGCTCGGTTCAGTTCATTGAGAGCGCGTTACTTGCCGCGTGCCGTTCGCTGCACCTGCCGCGCCGCGAGTCGCGTGGTTCTGGTCATTTTATACGAAACCATAGTTAACTAGCACAGTATAAGTACTAGTACTCCCGTAAGAAGTCACTCAGGAAAGAAATTCAAACAAATATGTACTTAATGTGGTTAGCGCTATGGTTTAATTTAGCTCGCGTCAGAACTCAACACCTCTTCGTTTAGATACCTAGACATCCATTGCAAGCCAATTCCATTCTTATTACTCCGGGCAAACGATTCATATAATTGAATTTGCCACCCCGGAGTAGACGCCGCGCGCATAGGATTAATGTGGGTATATTTTCATTACCTAAACAGGGAGTGACACAAGCCTAGTATTAGTGTCGCCTGCCTTCAGCAAGTGCCGCTGCACGTGCAACTGCCGCTGCCGCCAGTAAACTTCAAAGTGTACGCGGCACCGCCCATAACACAGGTCAAAAACGTCCAGTGGCACCTTCATTTCAAGTCCACTAACTTAGAATATCATTAAAATATCCACAGTCATCATTGAAAATAAAAAAAATGCATCACACTCACGTAAAATTGTATAAATTCGTTATATATCTTTGTTTATAACATAAATAATAATATATGCTAATTAAACTAAAAAAAAATTTAAACTACATATGGATACGTTTTCTTTTTGTTTTTGCAAATATTTTAAAACAACCTTTGGAAAACTAATGCATTTTATGAAACAAACATTCTGATTCAATACTTTTACGATAGCATCGATAAAACACCAAAATTTATAATTCGTTAGCTTAATTTTTAACTTTTAGTTTTTGTTGAAATAAAGAGTCAAAAAATCAACAATCCATAAAATCAAATTTGAAATATGTTACAGATCATATTCGGATATTCAAATACTGTAAAAAAACCACATTTGATACTTACTTAAGTTTTTGTGAGGTTTGTCTAAGTCAGAAATATATACATTTTGTCTTAGTATATCATAATTATAACGTTACTAAATATTGCCGTTTCGGTTATGAGGTTTGAGTTTTTTATGACGTCACTTTACGCCATTTGAAATTGTTTTTTTGATTATTATTAGCGTATAAATTGAAATACGTAGTGCAAATAGTAAAAACGTAGTGCAGTCTAACTTAGTTCTAGAGGAACAATGCTACAGTTCTGTCTTGTTTAAATTATAAATAAAATAAAAATCTCGATGAGTTGTAAAACTCAGCTATTTCCCAAACTAGAGTCAGACGTGCCGCTTTCCTTGTCGTACTTGATCACACTGTCGCAATCCAAGTAGTCCATATCTGTGAGCTGCCTTTTAATCATGAGATGAGGAGTCTTTCTGACCCTTTTCTCCTTCAAAAATCGAGGTATCAGTTGTTTACCTTCCATCAAGTATTCAATTATAACCCTTTCGAAGAACAACGCTATGGCAAAGTTGAACGCGGCTACGGCCAAAATGATATACGCCAAAAGAACATCTTTCGGCATCCTAAGCTGCAAAAATGTGTATATCCAATGCGCTGGCGCAACGGTTATGTATATACATAAAGCTGTCATAATTACCATACTAATCATAAGTTGTTTGTTCGTAAATACTGATTTTCTGTAAGGAGATCCGTGGGAGAAAACTATAGCTAATGTTATATATTGGAACATAGAAGTGGTGTACACAACGTAGTTTTCCCAACATTCGTTTTCTTCTTCGCCTTGGAACGTGTGTCTCTCATACCAGGGGAACAGGGTCAGGGCGTAGTAACTCAAGTACTGCGCGACCCCGATCAGTACCAACTGCCCTATCAAAGAGAACAGCGGTACCAATCCCAACAGCGAAGTCAGAGGCGGTATCTTACACAATTTGCCCGTATACGCCTCGGTCATACCGAAGAAGAATGCAAAATTGACGATCAAAGCGACATCTATGTACAAAAATTGGAAGTCTGTTAAATTGGAATCGAAGTAGTACAAAAATGCAACGGAAAAGAATTCGGTTAGGGAGTACGCTATCATGAACTTGAAGACTCCGAAGGAGGTGGAGAGGGCGGCCCGTCCCTCCCTCAGCACCCTGGTGACGCACACGATGTCGGGGTGCGCGGAGGTGAAGGGCGCGGCGACGGAGCTCTCGAGCTCGGACAGCGAGATGCCCGTGTGCGCCGCGCGCAGGGCGCCGCAGTCGTTCGCGCCGTCGCCGCACATGCCTGCAAACACATGTACAGGGCTACTTTCAAAACACGACCTCCGTGGCGTAGTGGTCACCTTGCTAGTCCGCCACCCAGAGGTTCCGGGTTCGATCCCCGGTCAGAGCAAGTTGGAAAATGGCCTTTTTTAAATTGTGCTGGGTCTTGGTTGTTTATTCAATTCAATTATATGTATATACATAATTTCGTTGAGTTAGTATCCTATAACACAAGTCTCGAACTTACTTTGGGGCTAGCTCAATCAGTGTAATTTGTCTTCATACATTTATTTGTGTAATTTGTCCCTATATATTTATTAATTTACTTATCTTCATGATCTAATAAAATCATCATCATCATCATTTCAGCCGCATAACGTCCACTCCAGGACATAGGCCTCACCCAAGGATTTCCAAAATGACCGAAATAGAGCGGCCAGCATAAAAAAATAATAATTAATAAAATGTACTTTTTTGCCGTATAGAAAGAAAGAAAGATGGGAAGCTCTTGCTTATCTTTTGGAAAGTAGCGAATCGACATAAAAATACTATATGAAAATTCGTTGCAAATTCGTATAAATTCCATTCCGTTCCGAGGCACTGTAATTGTTTGCCATTTCCAACACAAATATCTAGACGGTTTTGTTTTTAATCCCCGGCAAAAAAAGGGATGTTATAAGTTTGACGCTAATGTCTATGGCAAGGTAGCGCTCGAACGACCGATGCAATTTTTTTACATGAAAGCAAGTTCCCTTGCGGTGGTTCTAAGCTATGTTCAGTTATTGGGGGTTAACGCTTGAAAGTCAAGGTTTTTTAAGTTTTTCTGGCAAATCATAATGGCGCTATGGATATCAATTCCACTTAACATCGGTCGGAATATTATGTAGTCCCGCCACAAATCACTAGATGGTGTAATCGGTGTTTTATTTTTAATTTGCCTGGAAAAAAATGTGTTATATTGTTAAGAATAAAATGCTGTGCAAGTGACTAGATTTTTTTGTTCCTGGTAACAAGTAGGATTAATCAGTGTCATTTGTACCATCAATGGTACTGCCGAATGGTACAGGTTGCGGCACGTAAGTTTAGCGCTGAGCGACATGTGGGGGGGATACTGCGCACGGGTACGGTATTAATTTTTGACTTCTGCGCAAGCAAGGTCAGCGCTAGAGTTTCGTGCAACACAGGTGGTTCGGAGGCAAATATACTGTTAAAATAAAAGATTCGCATAGATTCCATGACACGTGTTTTAATCTCAACCGTCAACGCCCAAGAGAGCTGGTTACAATCTTTCACCAAAGACATTTTATTTTTTTTACCTTCATCATTCGCTCAGAATGAATTCACAATCACCAGTCACTTAGTGTTGTAAATAAAAATATATGTCTGTCCGTAAGAACTTGCCACTGATAACCGACCGTACGAACGTACCAACCGTACCATTAGACATACCACTTAGTTTTTAATAATTTGGCAACACTAATGACAACTGACGGTACTGTTTACAAATCGTGATTCTTATTTGCTACAACAGATCTAAAGAGTTTCAAATAGGAGTAAATGCATTGCATTAAAAGTAATACCTAATAATACATACCGACGTAGTAGCCCAGCGCCTGGTACTCAAGTATGAGCTGCTGCTTCTGGTCGGAGGTCATCCGGGCGAACACGGCGCCGCGCTCGGCCACGCGCCCCACCATGTGCGGGTACTGCTCGCGAAGTACCTGACGACAATTTTTTAAGTTTTATTTAGTTTATTAACATGCACCTCTTAAGACCCGCTTGGTACTATTGTGTCTGGTATGGCGGACCTTGAAGGAATAACGGGTTACTCATGACTAGCCGACGACATGATACAACTAGTGTGACTAGAGGACGCGCGTACGCGATGCGTCTCGAGACACACTGATTTTTTAATGTGCAAAAAAGTTTCTAGCCTGGGCCATCTGTGACATAACATTAGACGAGAAATATATGTAATAATGTTTTTAAAACTAAAAGCCTACTTCACCCCTAAACTTTACAACCGATTTTGATAACATTTCTATGGGTCTAAAAAAGCATTTTCCAAATCGGTCTAGGCGTCTTCAAATTATCGGTGAACACCATAAAAAAGATCTGACAAATTGATAACCTCTATTGTGATTTTGGAAATCTAGTTTTGAACTATATTTTTTTATTTCTCGATCAGTCTGATCTTTCTCAATATTATTGATTTCTGAATTATTTTCATACATAATACCTATCTTTTTTTTATGTACTTTGTTTTTTTAGGTTCCGTACAAAAATGAAAAAACGGAAGTCTTATAGGATCACTACTAGGAGCGTGTGTCTGTCCGTCGGTCTGTCACAGCCAATTTTCTCCAAATGTAATGGACCAAATCAGTTGAAATTTGGCAGGATGGTGTCATCTTTTCACGCAAACAAAGGTAGGCAAAGTAAATATTTATTTTAAAATAAAGTTATGTATGAGGATCTCAAATATATTTTTGTTATTATTGTAAAATAAATAGTTTTGATTTCATTCCTGAAAGAACATGAAAATTGACCATACACCTCCCCCTGATCACCGAACCTCCTGTCTATAATTTTGAAAAAGTACAAAATATAGTTATTGTAGATTACAGAAAAACAAATAATAAATCCCATAGACATAAAAAAAAATTACTTTTATAAATCTATGATAAACCTATAATTATTTCAATTGAAAATAAAGTGGAAAACTTAATATAATACGTTCACTTACGGAAAACAGTTCACTAAAACATCACTACTATGAAAATGAGTTTCTTTCGGCGTTTTTTCTTAGCAGTGGGCGTTACGAAGCGCTTGTATCGGTAGCTTTTGTTTAAAAATAAATTAAATTTAATATACTTTATCAAAGCCGGTTCGCTGCCAACCAAATCTTGAGAATATACAAGTAGTGAAGTAGTGCTGCCAACCCATTCGAACCTCATCATAAACAACAGTGTCAGACTGAATCACAGGCCGGAACCCAGCAGGCAAATAGATTTTTATTGCTCTATTTGGCGATTTGATAACATAAAACAAATAAAAAAAAATAATTCCCATATTAATACCAATGTGGTGTTGTGGTGTAACGGCAATTATGGCACTTTTTAAATCTAAAACCAAAGAGTTGATATGTAAACTTTTTGTACACATACACGTACGCATAAAAATATAAATCGTGCAAAAACATAATAAAAATAAATCAACCGGAGTAGATAATATTTTTATCGATAAATAATCGTTACCTATATATTTTTTTTCAAAACAAATATGATTGCTGCATAGTTATTCATTACAGGATAAAACAGATATAATTCATAATTAAATAATACTAGCTGACCCGGCGAACTTTCCTCCGCCCCGTTCCCGTTCCCGCTTCCGATCCCCTTCCACCATTCCCGTTCCCGCTCCCATTCCCGTTCCCGCTCCCGTTCCCGTTCCCCTTGCAACGTTTACTTTGCACCATTCCCATTCGACCGTTACCGCTAATGTTTTTGCTCCCGCTTCTGCTCCCGTTCTAAGTGTCGGACTTTTGAAAATATTTGACTAACACAAGGAATCAACTTGAAACGTTACCATACCCACTGAATTTATTTAGAAAATGTAAAAGATTGTATAATATTGACATTCAGACTGGTATGACCAACCGCACTTCGAAGGAGAGCATATTAAGTATGTTTAACCACATGTATGCCGGAATATCAGACACAATAGTTAAACAATGCATTCTCGCGTAGATCTACGCAACGGCATACGAGAGGATAAAGAGTAAGACACGATCTTGGTAAAAGTATGTGAAAGATAAGAATAAATTACAAATTTCCTAACTACCGATACAGTTCATTTATTAGTGTATTTAATGTGTGAGCGGATCCATGAAGAATGGGCAATTGGGTAGTTTCCTGGGTCAAAAATAAATTATTTGGTACTAAATTATTTGGTTAAGAGAATAAAACGTTACAAAACAATGTCAGTTATTAATGAATGATCAATCCATTGTCAATGTGAATTTTATTTGATTTGATAATAAGAGCGCTTTTTGACTCCACGAAACTATGACGTCCTAAGTCTATATTTCATACAAATCGAATAGAAAATGTTTGTTTTGACGTTTATGATAAAGTATCTGATTTGAGTAGTTGGAAAGTAGCAAATTGGTTTATTTTATTGAAAAGACAGTGCCGACATTTTCTAGGTTTCTAAATACTAGTTAATTAAGAAATGTAGGTGTCATTAGATTGTTCCGAAAGAAAACGGATTCGACTCGTTTGAGCTCAAGATAAGTTGCCACTACCAAGCGTACCCAAGCATGTACAGCCCCCACCTATCGGAAGTCAACACCTGGACTAAGGCTACCAATTATTTTCAAAACGAGCGTGCCAACTAGCCTTCGGTAAATTCTTTATTGTACATATGTATTGCCCAGCTCCTGGGTCAATCCTAGGAGGCGGTGCACCGAGTCAGAGTTGCGCATGCCATGGAGAGAACCATGCTCGGTATCATACTACAAGACCGAATCCCTAATATCTTATAATCTATGGATATGAACCCTATAATCGTATGGATCTCAAGTGAAGTTGGGCAGGACACTTGGTATGACGAGGTGACGATAGGTGGAGAAGAGTTCTGACGAAGTGGTGGCCCCTGAATGGTAAACTTAGTGTGGGCAGTCCGAGAGCTAGATGGGTCGACGTCATAACAAGTGACGAGATTCGAAACTGATTTCGTAAGGCACAGGACCGAGCTGGTTGGCGTACATTGAGAGATACCTATTCCCAACACTGGGATATGGAAGGCTGCCCAAGATAATGACGACAATAATAATAGCCCACGTTATAAAAAAAAAATTACTTGTGTTAATAATTATAAGCATAACAGTTGTTTTATTTAACCACAGACGATAATAATATTTCCATTTATTAATTCTTCCTGTCAAATAACAGGAAGAATGATCGTAACATATAATATTTAAGGCCAAAAAGCCTGCCCGTGGTGTTCACAAATATTTGTATGTATAAATATTGACCACTATCTATAAATTAAACTAACTACAGATAGTAGTAGTCAATCGCTGCCCCTCGGTAACGAGCTCAAAAGGCTGGCAGAATTACCACGTTTAATGGCTTTTGGGCTAGATAAAGACCAGCCTTCTTTTATGCAATAAGCATCATTCAAATTCATGTTCCGTGTAACTCATCTGTATTAAATAAAGGGTTCCGGCAAAATTTGCTACTGGGAAAATAGTCAGCGGTTGTTTATAAAGAGCTATCTATATTATTTTTTCAAGTAGAATTTAAATTATCACCTTTTTATGCATTTCTTTATATCGACAATACCGCAAACGGAGAATAAAAACTATACTTCTTCTTATTTAGGAGCTTAACGCTCTTTTCGGTGGAGTATGCGCCAGCCTTTTGGTCTTCCGCTTGGTTTTTCAAAGCTTGATACGACACGACCCCTGCCTTTTCTTTTAGTTGATCTACATATTATTGGTCTTACCATACGTCAAATACAAAGAAATATTTCTATTGAAGGGGCGCCACTAGATCGATTTCTGTGCCTTAATATACTTATCAGTAAAATTGTAATAATATATGTATAATGATATAAGTATTATTGAATAATGTTTTGTGGAAAGTGGACGTAGTCTTGCTGTATTTTTTTAAGACTGTGATTCTCTGCTTATTCATTTTGAACAAGCGATCCGTCTCGACTTCACACCGGTATGTACTAATTTATTATGCATGAAAATGTTCCTGGTTACAAACGTCGCTTGTGGCCAGATGGAAACAATGGAAAAAATAAAGAAAATAGGCATCTATTGCAGCAAGTAATCGCACATATGTTTAAACTGTATTACATGTGAAAGATCTGATGGTGATAAATTACACCATTTTTATACAGATCATTCGATGTATCTCTATAAATCGAATCAAAGCACCATCTGATATTGGTATAGAGTCAAATAGGCCCATGATCGCTGAGTCATTCAACAGAAACGTAAATCTAACTTGTACTCATGTAACAGTGTAGTCTTTTGTTTCTGTATAATTTAGTTTAAAATAAAATTATATAATCGCTTTTATTCAGATTTTCTCCGGGTGGAGCAGGTGGCTATCCGACTATAACCATGACCAAAAGTAATGCACCATCAGATATTGGCTTAGACTCAAATCAGCCGTACGTACATTTTATTTACATTGTTACATCTCTGTCACTTGCATATGTTTTATAGTTAATTAATCATCATAGCTTTGAAATAAAACTAAAATTGATTGTCATGGAACACCCGGTTGGAACGAAGTTACTTTCGTAGTAAATTATTAATTTGTGAAGGAAAATTATTAAAAATGTATCTGAAAAACATTAAAATTATCTCTTTTATGCAGATCTTCTTTGCGTAGAGCAGGTGGCATTCAGATTATAACCACGGCTGAAATCCATGCACTATCTGATAATATTATTGTAGAATCAAATCAGCAAGAGAGAATTGAACCAATCAGTGAATCGTTTAGCAGGTATGTATTCACTTGATATTCAACCTGAATTGTTTGATTAAGACTGGATCTGACTGGATTATGCGATATTTATTCCTATGTTAAACTATATGTAATATAGGAATAATATTTAACAAGGGAATTACTGATTTTCTAATTTTAAAAGCATGAAAATGTAATATTGGGTATCCGGTATCCGGCTGAATAGTACGCACATTTCCGGCATCCGGCCGGATAAAAAATGAGGACCGGATGAGCTAGATACCGGATAGTGACCAGATATGCGTTGCAACTCTAGAACGACCAGACTTACGAAAGAGGAGGAAAAAGCTAATAAATTGTGTATTTTTTACGTGTATTTTTGGCGTAGTGGTCACAGTTTTGGATGTTTATAGGATGGATGTATATATATTGATATGAATAATTTCAATGACGAATATACGTAAATAAATAAATTCAAGTAGCACTGTGTTGCACCGTTAGGCATACAAAGTCATAAATTATTTGGTGTATAACAAGGAGACCCACTTTCCCCTAAGATACCTATTAATGGTTGTTTTTGTTGCAGAAAATATAACAAAGGTGGATGGACCAAACCAAGAACCATGTCCTTATTAGAACTGCCGCTTGAACTTTTGGAAATTATCATAGGAAAACTAGACACGAAATCTATTGTTAATCTGTACGATACGTGCACGTACATGAGACATGTTATTTGCAAGGAGGGTGTAGTGAAGGAATGTCAATTTACACTGAACTCGTTAGCCACAGCAAAAGCCTTAAAACTACACTTTTTCCGAGCAATCTCACTACATTTGAAAGTTTTGAACTTATCTGGAATAGTAGATTTAAATAACTGGAAACTGTTCGCAACTTTGAAAGTAATGAAAAACTTGACTAATTTAGACGTTAGTTATACCAACATAGGAATGTCAAATTTTCTTAAAATAATGAACGTGACACCAACCCTTGAAAGCTTAGCTATCGACTTTTTCTTTAATACTGAGAGTTGGACGTTGCATGGCGATGTGCACTTTAATGGCGTCTTGCCTGATACTGGAATAAGCGTGATTACTAAAAGTATACTATCGAAATATCAAAGTGCGTTTGCAAGACTTAAAAACGTTCATTTAGTTGGAAAACTAGATAAAGATTTCTGTGGAAAACTAGCTCTACTTATGCTACAAAAGGCACAGTTATTCAATTTAAAATTAACGTTATGTGACGATTGGGACTCGCATGACGATGAAACATATTATCGTCGATGTAATTCCAGCATCCCTCTAACACGGGATGATTGGAATAACATAGCAATGATGAATTTGTCACAATTTCAGTTACATTTGTTTATGTATCACTCACCTGAACCTTTAGAAACATTGCCCATTTTCAATGTAATAGATTTAAAAAAATATGAAATCGTTATATTCTATGCAGAAACACAGTTTAACACTAACAACGGGGCGTTCACGTATGCAACTTCGTTGATAGAAACGTTCATCCGCGAAAGTTTTGGCGTACAAGTTGATTCTTTATCCGCCTGCCCACAGTTGACCATTTCGAGCATACAAGACATGCTCAAGTTGAAACTACACAAACGGGAAGCGTCCGCAATCACCATGATGTTTTGGGATAGAGAACTTACTAATTTTGACGCAACATTTTATTCTAAATTGTTGGTGATCTTCAAACAGTATTTTGTGTTTCATTTTGATCCTTCTTCCTTGACACAAGCGCCAACACAGTATGAGTGGTATTGTTTGAATTCAAACAATTGCCGAATATCTGAGGACCAGGCACAAGATTCTCAGCCAAGAATATCATTAGATTTTGGCAAAGTATTCAAGGAAAAACAATATGTTAAATTAATTATCGCTTTAGATAATCAAAGGCTTGAATTGGTCAATACTGACTTTTTAACCAAAATAAGCCACTTGTCGCTTTGCGGAAATATTCAATATGATTTACTGTTTTTCCTAAACTTATTTGTGCGTTGTAATTCTTTAGTCACATTGCAGATTATGAAAATGAAATCTAGATGTTTTGATGCAGAATTGCTCCAATTTTTGCCGAAAAGTAAGAGTTTAAAAAATATTTTAATCCATGGAAATGAAATACAATTCTTTCCTCTGTTAACGTATTTAAGTGAGTGTCGAACATTAGAAAATATTGTTTTTATTAACAGGAGAGCATCTCGACTTTTGTTTGATGAATATCTACCTCAACCGGATGACTTATTTAGCAATTGTAAAAAACTGTATAACATTTCCATTCGGACAAATACTCGTATGTCAAACTTTCTAAGATTTTATAAAAAAACAAGATCTAAGCTCGGAAGAAGTAAACATATAGAGATACTTACCGCCACATCTTCATCTAGATATGGATACGTGGATAGAGATGGATATATGCATTTTCGAGATTTGTATACATACACTCCATATATGAGTGTATTTAACGTATATTCACTTCAATCAATGTGAATAATTATTACGATACATATATCACTCATTTTATTATTATATACGGTTATAATTCAATAAATTTCATGCATACAGAACATATAACAATGTATTTAACCCTAAATTCAACATTCGTCTCGCAGACCGCGCTCAGCACAAAAATCATACTATTTATTACAGTGAAAAAGATAGAAAGCTTATGTCTTATGATCCTTCCGAGCACATCCGATATTTAGTGGCGTGGGTATTGCTAACTTGTTAAAAGTTATAGCGTGTTGCAGTTCTGAGAGACGAATGTTTATGAATAGTGTTACGATTGAGTGCACGTTTGAATTTTTTAAGAGTTCTGGTTTGTGAAGCAAAAAGTAAGTTGATTCTTATTGTTACTAGCTGCGCCCCGCGGAAAAAGCCTATGTGTTAATCCAGAGTGTCAGCTACTTGCATACCATACACACTTTACCTTTATAATATTAGTGTGATTTCTAAGTAAATATATATTTTTTCAAATTACATAGAGTATATAATTATGGTGAAATAAAATATTTCAATATACTCTATGAAAATTTGAAATTGTAAGATGAATTGTAAGATGAAAGATCGCCAATAGAGGAATATTTGAATCATTTCTCCGATTCTGACGATGACGATTATATCTCCAAGGAAGATTTGAGTTACATTGAAGGTCATATTGAAATTGTGGAAGAGGTTCAGAAGCAGCGGTGTCATCATATCGTCTGGATCGGAAGTTGAAGAAAATGTAGGTATATCGAGTGGGTGCCTTGCAGCAGAAAGATGGTCATTATCTTCTATGGCATACTCAAAATGGTAATAATAAACTCGTATGTAGTTTACGTACATAATATGGTAAAAAAAGGTAGCAAGCCAAAAATCTGGTAAGGCTTCGTGAAAGATGTTTCAGCGAGAATTATTGAACTGTGGTTACGTAAGCGCAAGGAAATAGTAACTTTAAGGCGATTCCTAAAAAAGAAAATCGAAGACATTTTGGGAGAATCGTCTGTCACATATGTATATAAACCAAATAGTATCCAAAAAAGGTGGGTTTTGTGATTATAAATAACCTCGTATGACGAGATTCCAATGTAAGGACTGTATAAAAAATCATTTGTATGAATCACCACATCCTTATTTGTTGGAATGTGCAAATTAATACCCTCCTTAGTTATGTTTCTTTAACTTTTAAATTACTAATAAAATTACTAAAATAATAAAAGTTTTTATTTATTTTAATAGCTAACAGTATTCCGAAATTTTTGTCCTGAATTTTATTCGTCTGTGAGACGAATGTTTATGAATACTGTTACTCTCACATATGTTTATGATTTTAGGGTTAAACTAATAAAGTATTTGAACAGAATATGTTTACTTTTTCCTTTCAAAATCATAATACTTACAAAAAAAAATAAAAGTATTTGACATACAATATGTACCAAAAAGCCTGTCAGATCCTTAGGAGCAACTCAGTCCGCCAATATGAACAACTTTTCCTATGGGACCAATGCTTAAAACTCGAAAAATAAAATCGACATTTTCATACAAAAATGATTGGCCGGCCCGGCAATTTGTATGAAAATGTCGAATTTTTTTCGAGTTCATTGCGTTTAAAACGGAAGTGTCCAGCAGTGGGACAGTATAGGTTAAGTTATAAAAAAACGAAAGTGCACTCACCCTCCAGGCGTCTCCCGTCATCACAACCTTGTAGTTGGGGTGTGCGTGCGAGGCCTCCACGTCGAGCGTGTCGCTGCCCGAGCCCGAGCCTCGCCATGAGCCGTGCCCGCTGTCAACACTGCGCCATTCGCGCTGCAGGGCCGTACGGCGGCCTATGGGCGCCTAAGACAATAGTATTTTATGCAACAGTTGTATAAGGAGGGTTAAAAAATGCGAGTGGCGCAGGTTACGATGCGAGCCTTGGCGAGCATCGTAAATTGACGCCATCGAGCATTTTTTGACTACTTATATAACGTTGCATACAATACTTTTTCTACGACTACATTTACTAAAATAAACACAAAAATTAACAAAGAAAAGTACGAAATACTACCATATGTTTGGTAGATACTAGGTATCTATGGAAGACTTAATTTTTTTTTATTGACGTCTTCCCAGTTACTAAAAGTGCCATTTTTGAAACATGGAGTCACTTAAATGAATGTTTTTCATACAAAAAGCCGTTTGTTCAGTGACTCCACGTTTGAAAAATGGCACCATATGTTAAAATAACGATTTTATTATGTTGGCAGTAAGGTAGATCTAAAGAAAAAAAGTTATAGGTCTATGGCTCGGAGTATCGTTTTGGCGAAATAACGACACATGTGCTATTATATTAGGAATAGACTATAGACTTTTCTGAAATCATTTAATCTATGTTCATATATTAGTGTTCGGGACCATTTAAAAGACAGATAACAGTACAGGAGTAGAAAATAGTATTTTATGCAACAGTTGTATAAGAAGGTTTTGCTAGTGCTAGTGGCGCAGGTTATCTTCCAGGCGTCGCCCGCCATCACAATGCCCGCTAAAGCTCGCATCATAAGACGCCATCGAGCGTTTTTTGACGTACTTATACAACGTTGCATACTTTTTTTACGACTATATTTTCTAAATAAAATACTAAAATAAACATGAAAATGTTTGACATACGCTTAATAGATACTAGGTATCTATAGTAAACTTATTTTTTGACGTCTTCCTAGTGATTATGTTAAAATTTCTTACGTCGGCAGTATGGTAGATCTAAAGGAAAAAAGTTGTAGGTTAGGCTAGGCGAATCTTTTTGGCGAAATTACGACACATGTGCTGTTATGGGTAATAGACTATAGACTTTCCTGAAATAATAAATTTATCAAATTAGTATTCGTGACTATTTTAAAGAAAGAAGAAAAAAAAGTTAAAAACGCGAGACCCTGTACTCAAGCAGTGGACTGATATGAGCTGGGAAAGACGGGACAAACCCCGTGTAGGAAATTCTCATAGCAAAGAGCAGGGGTTTTCCCATTCTGCTCCAAGTGGAGGGTCACTACTCGCTTGCCAATGGCTAGAATGGCCACGCTCACGACAGTGTGGACTGATGCCCAGCAGTGGACTGATGCAAGTTGGCGGATTAAAACTAACTCGGTACATACCCCGTGTAGGGAACTCTCGCAGTATAGAGCTGGGGTTTTCCCATTCTGCTCCACGTGGAGGGTCACTACTCGCTCGCCTCTGGCCAGTATACCGCATTCTTTGGCCACACTTACGGCTGTGTGGATGTTATCACCTGAAGAAAAAAAAATTATCACATACTATTTTACTTCCATACTGGTCTGGAAGAAATGAAAATTAAAAAAATAATTGAAATAATCTTAAGTAGCCGGCCAAGTTCAAGTAGGACTCGCGCACGAAGGGTTCCTTACCATTATCTATAAAACATTACGTTTGTTGTATGGGAGCCCCACTTAAATATTTTTTTATTATGTTTTTAGTATTTGTTGTTATAGCGGCGACAGAAATACATCATCTGTGAAAATTTCAACTGTCTAGCTATCTCAGTTCACGAGATACAACATTGTGACGAACAGACAGCGGATTCTTAGTAACAGGGCCCCGTTTTTACACTTCGGGTACGGCACCCTAAACATCTGCGCGAGAAGAGCAACGGACGAAAATGCGTAAAAGCAGAACAAAAAGTCACAATATTGAAATCACGCTTAAAATTATTACTGATCTCTAAGGCCTATTATTATTCTGTAGATGAATTCTTAAACGACAAGTTTAGTAAATAAGTAAATAAATTAGCTTGTAGCGTGCGTTACCTCAATCTCAAGTCCACGGAAAAATAATTTAAGTAGGTATAAAATTAATTAATTGAATAAAGTGTACATATCTAAATAATATTATTTTTTCCTATTTGTTTTTGCTACACCCAAACTGGGTACAATATGTTGATCTGCACAATATATTGTTAATATTTTGCTTACATGCTGCGAAAAAATGACTTATGACATTTTTTTGAAAACCCTTCTTCTCCGATAAGAGCCTGCACCCTGCAGTTCTATTGGAACTTTTAAAAAAAAATTCAAAGTCATCTGCCGAATATCCAATTGTCAAATCATTGATAGAAAGTAGTATACCTATATGGTCCAACGTCCGGTGGAAGGGACATACCCGTAATAAATCGAAACACGGGCTATACTAGTTCACTATAGTATAATTAAATTAAAATAACAATTAAGAAACAAAAAAAATCGACATTTCCATACAAATTGCCCGGGCGACTGTACACTTTTGTATGGAAATAGCAAAATTTATTTTTGTGTTTATTTAATTATTAGATATGTAATATCTGGTAGTGCTTTCTGGTTTTCTCAATGAATATCTGGTAGTGATTTCTCTTTTATCTCTTGGTACCACGGAAGACCAACGGCATGATGTAAAGGTACATCATTGCCATGTGAGTGGTACCATTTTGGTGTAAAACTAGTTTCAGTTATTAACCATTATGTACGCTAAAGTCAAAAGTTGTCTGATAAACTGAAATTTTATGTCAATAATGTAATAAGGTTGAGTTTCGTCTGTTTAGAACGAAATGCCGGAAAAACTGTATTTTATGTCAATAATGTAATAAGGTTGAGTTTCGTCTGTTAAGACCGAAATGCCGGAAAAACTGTATTTTATGTCAATAATGTAATAAGGTTGAGTTTCGTCTGTTTAGACCAAAATGCCGGACAAACTGTATTTTATATCAATAATGTAAAAAGGTTGAAGTTTTTCTGAGTCGACTTTCCCCATGGGGCCGGTTGCGGAATGAAAGGTAGATGTAAGTCATTTAAATTTGCACCAAATAAAATATTTTTCTTTCTTTCAAAACCTTCCTTACCCGTGATCATGACGACGTGTATGTTGGCTTCTTTAAGCTCCCGGATGATGTCGGTGGTGGCGGCCTTCAGCCGGTTCTCCATGATCACCAGCCCGAGGAACTCCAGATCGCGCTCCACCTGCAAAAAAAAAGGGATCCCATCAATTATCCTACAATTTTTAATCATAATATTGTTTGTCATAACGACTTAGTTGAATTTAGTCATATTTTTTTGTTATATCTTTAGTTTGTCAAAAAGTTTTTGTCACAATTTTTCTGTAGTATTTTTTGAAATAATAAAGTTCGTATACAATTTCAAGACTTAGGTTGGGCCTTTCTTTTGAGTATATAAGCCTTTTAGGGAGACCCGGTACTAGGTAGTCATAATCTTCATCATCATCTTCCTCGCCTTCTTCCTTTTTGATGTCGGCTCTATATGTCAACTCCTTCTATAGTTTTCTATCTTTTACCCTTTCTCCAACTCCCGCTTCTCACAGTGCGATCATCCGGTAGGTAGCGTTTCTCTGTCTCAGTCGCACACCACACAAAGTATAGATATATAACATTTCCGTACCTCTTCCCTGGTCATCTGCTGCAGCTGTTTGAAAGTGCTCTCCATCATTCTTGTAGCGAGTGCGATCACCCGGTAGCCTTTCTCAGCGTACGAACTCAGCACCTCGTTCAGATTCTCTGGGACTGTCAAACAAAGAAAACGTTAAAAGTTCTCTGTTTGTTGTCCATACTTATTTGGTAGCCAGTAATTGATACACGGTGATTTTTTATTGGTTTTGGAGCCGAAGGCCACTTCATAAGGATCGTTAGTAAGACCGAATTATCTAGTCAAAATAGAAATTCAGAAACAAAAAATGTTGACTGAAATTCGAAAGTAAAATCGTGAGATCAATTAGTAGCACCGGTGTCTAGCAGCGGCCGGCTAGATTTCGAGTTCATCGGGGTCATGCGGCCACTTTGGACGGGCGTAACTACGTGGTCTCGATCGAAAATCATTTTCGCAACTTTTTTATCTTACGTCATACACACATTGGGATTACGTATATGGATAGAGGAATTTATTTACCTTACGACATTTTTTTTTCCAAAACCAATGAAAAGTCAGCGTGAATTTATTTACCTTACGACATTTTTTTTTTCAAAACCAATGAAAAGTCAGCGTGTTTATGATAGCTGCAACTGTTGTCAGATTTCTTGAGCTGCCTTAAAGCATCTGACGTGGCAAGTGGATAACACATTTTTTGAGTACTAGTGAACTTGTGTGCAGATTTTTTACTCACGCACACAAGATGAAATGACCGAAATACCTGGGATAGATTTAGAGACGCCTAAGCTCAGCAGTAGGCGAAAGAATAGCTGTGATGGTGATGACCTAAAAGAACTACAAAAAATACAAATAGGGTAGTTCGAGGACGAGTTAGGCGGACGATTTGTGCACATTTGATAAAGATTGTACAGTGAAGACCAAGAATAAAAAATCGTGGAAGGAAAGAGGGGCCTTGGCCCAGCAGTGGGACATAAATAGGTAATAAAAAAATAAAAATATGTAACATAAATCGCTATCAATAAAAATAAAGTACATTACGATATTAGTGCGTTATGCTGGTTATAACGCACGAGGCCGAATTTCAGCCCGAGCCGAAGACGAGGGCGTAATAGAGCCGAGTGCGTTTAACGAATACGTATATCGTACGACGTTTGTCAACACACTTGCGAGGAAAAATACCTAATAAACGGAGTTCTTTGATGTTAAATAAACTCGACCACTGTAATGCACACTGTTGCACTTCTGCCGTTTTCCTTTTCAAAATCAGCGCGGTACGGTGCCTACAGTACTGGCTAGCGCCGCGCGGCGAAGGGGGAGCCAGTTCGATATTTGAAAAAATTTGCAAATGATGCTGTTAAAGAAGATAACTTCACTATTTGGGTTTATAACACACGCGTGTTTTATAAGCTTTATATGTATATCTAAAACCGGTAAAATTAAATCCACTTTACGAACAAGTGTGTTGAAAAATATATAGACTCCAAGGACAGGGCACCGACCTGTGTGCGGCGCGCACAGCGAGCGCAGCATCTCGGGCGCGCCCTTGCAGTACACCCGCAGGACATCCTCGCCCAGCATGCGCACCACCACCGACGACCGCTGGAGAGAAGACACGAACTGGTGCTGCTGCACGATGCCTAGTTCCAGGGGCAGCTGGGGAAAATACTAAGTTGGCATTTGTTTTTCTACGACAATATATATCGTTTCAAAACAAATACATGCAATAAAAATGATAGGGTGAATTTCAGAATTAAATTTCGGGACATGAGAAAAAACCTAGAACATACCAGCTGCTTCTCTTCCGTAAAGCCGATCGAGGGAGTGAGCGAAAATGCGAATCATGTTAAGGCGATCGGGTCGAAAAGTTATGTGTAATATGAGGACGGGCCCTTAAGGGTTGAGACCCAACCCTTAAGGGCCCGTCCTCATATTACACACACTTACACACCATCATTTGCCAGAGCGGAAAGAGCGACGGAATGCTAAGGCGTTCCGTCCCTTTCTCTCGCTTTGGAAAACGACGCTTCTGAGCGACACAAAAGGATAGCAGCATAGAAAAGTGCTGTTCCGTGCTGACAAGTGAGATTGAACCCTAAGGCATACGTGTGCAATTATAAAATGTACGAAATTTATAGACATGAGTTCTGAACTGAGTGAACTAGTAATAATTTAATAGTACATTACTGCAGAGGCCGGGAAGTATGGCATTGCCGGATGAGTAGTTTTCAAGTTCTTTAGTAAGCTTGACAATAATTACGAGTCCCACAATCCCATTCCCGCCGAGACACGTATAGTGTTTTTCTCAATAAATGTGAGAAAATAATAAAAGAAATAACCAACTATGCAAATATTTACCGAAAGCAAATAATTTTACTGCAAAGAGTATATTATCTGTCATAACGTGGATTGAAAGAAAATAAACTGCTTTCCCGCGTTTTTAGTGCAAAGGAAACATAGGGCTATGTTACAGCCCAGTCATATTTTACGCAAAAAAAAACCGTATATTATTGTTTTTTGTTTCGCGATGGAAAGGCGTGTGATTTTATATCAACATTTTTAAAAATTGTTCCATATTCATATAAATGCTCGAAGAGTGCATTTTTTATAGTGTGGTAAGAATTGGCTGCATGAAAAGGGATTAAATTAAACGCTTAATGTCTTTGCCAAACGTAAAAACAGATCTGAAACGTCACTAACGTTTAAACTTTAATGTCACTGTCTTGTCATTCTGGATAACCTGGCCTAAGCAAGTAAACTAACGCATAAGCCAAGAATTACAAACTTCGTGTCTTCTTTTTTCGACCATGTTTAAGAAAAAAATATTTTTTAAAACATGTTTTCATATAAAGTACTTCTCAAGACATATCGAACGAACCCTAACTCGATGGGATTACGTCGTTCAATACAGAGTTCCTATGGCCACCTTCTGGCTCCATTATCCGATCAGCTCCATGCCATCATATTACATTGTCACGCGATATACGTATGAGTGCAAAATTACAGCTCAATCGGAAACCGCGAAGTGGGTCAAATTTAACTTGCAAGATCTGATAACAGACAGACAGACGACAGGTGTTATAAATAAAAGCTTGTAATAAAAAGAAAAAAATGATAACGGAAATGAAAAGTACTTACATGTATAATAAAATGCTCTAGATCGGTCACTTTGGAAAACCTCTGGAGAGGCCCATGTCCAGCAGTGGACGTTATGCGGCTGAAATGATGATGATGACTTACATGTATGTCGTCGACGTTGATGTTAGCCGACTTCTTGGGGCGCACAATAGTGGGCGTCAGGATCTCGTACTTGGTGGTCTCGGGGACGTCAGGCTCTTCCAACTCCCACGCTGTGGATTCGAACATCTGACACAAGAAAAAAAAATTTTTTCAAAACTAAACACCGGTATTACCCCAAACTTACACAACCGATTTTGATGAAATTTCAATGGGACCACCCTTGGGATAAATCCGTACCAACAAAAAAGAATCATCAAAATCGGTTCATAAACGCCATATATACGGTCACATGTACCTGTATCTTTTTTGAAATCGGTTAAAAAGAAAAAAAAATGTTTATTTGGAAAAAAATTAAAAAATTGTAAACAAATGTTGCATACGCAATACATTGACCGTAGGTTATATACAAGTCAAGAACCAACACGTAGTGTGCTAGCATATCATTATTTGTTCCGTTTTTGTATGTGTAAATGGGCATATTTCAAATTGCTTCAGGCCAGATGCCTTGTGCAGGTAGTGTGTAGACACGTGCGACAAAGCCTAAACGGATAAGTGACTACAAGTGTCATTAAATTAAAGTTCTTCCATGCTTAGGAAGGCCTGTTAAATGGCTGGTCTCATGTATGGCAGTCGTCAAGGTTATGACAGATTTCTCAAAGGGGATACATGAATTTTTCGGAATTTCCTGCCCCATTTGAAATAAATTATTTGAAAGGAAACAGAGATATCATTAAAAATTTCCTAGATAAACCCTTCAAACTATTTTATGAACTGCAGTTTATAGTTTAAAGTGAGAGTTAAAAGCTTCACGTTCCCTTTTTGTAAAGCTTGGTCAAGACAACATTTTAGCACTGGACCCCGAAAAAATCATGTAAAGTCGTAATTTTAATTAGACGAAGCCAACTGACAATAGCTAATATCACTTTGTAAAATAATGTTGCCATATTTAAAGTAATAGTGATGCGTTCAGTTCTCGTTCAATCAGATGAATGAACAATGGGT
Organism: Acrobasis suavella; assembly: GCA_943193695.1. Classification (NCBI taxonomy): domain Eukaryota; kingdom Metazoa; phylum Arthropoda; class Insecta; order Lepidoptera; family Pyralidae; genus Acrobasis; species Acrobasis suavella. The sequence continues at coordinate 7,140,964 of OW971952.1, read as the reverse complement.
GTGAATAGTAAATCATTTCAAACTATAAAAGAATATTATTTTTATTTTACAATAAAATTGTATAAAAGTGCCATGATATAAGTTACTAGTAGTATGTAACTACAATCAGTTTTTTTGATGGCTTATTACAAAGCGCGGTGCGGCGACTAGTGCCAACACCGATCAACGCCACGCGCGTCGGTCGCCATTTTGTTTGTAATTCGGCTTCTAAACTCTGGTCAGAAAAATGGAGTAAAAAAAATTGAGTAGCTGCGTGTCTCATTTAATTAAAGAAGACAAAATGTATGGCATGGTCTCGACTACATGATCGGCAATGTTTCAGACAGATTTATAATTAATGTCACCGAAAGCGATAGTGATGATTTTTTATCTGATGATGAATAAAAACAAATTATGTAATAAGCGATGTTTTTTTTATTGTCATTACCTACCTATAATTGTTATATTTTATACATCTATAGTTTCAACTGCATGATGTATTGAAAATAGGACAGTCTTACAAGTTTCCTCGCAATGTTTTCCTTAATTTTTAAAACACTCGGTATTCAGTATAGGTAGATATTACAGGAACATAGTCGTCGAAAACTCGTTGGAATGTACAAAGCACGTCTAAAATTCGAACATCGTACCCGATATGGGCAGTTCGGCACACTAACTATTCACTAGACAATCGAGGCAATTTCATTCATTCAGGAATATTTTCAATCATTCACTTTGTCACAACACTATTTTTATTTCATCAAAAACTGACAACACTGTAAACGTCAGTTGACTTCGTCTAATTAAAGATACGACTATATGTCATTAACATGTTCCCTGACTAATGAATCAAATATGATCGAATGGCGAATTAATCTTTGTTTGTAATTTATAAACAGGTAACTGCAGTTTGAAAAATTTGACATCAGTATTGGCCACTTACACACACAAAACTACAAAAAATGGTTGACTGAGAGAGATAGCTTATAGCGTTAAGTACGCCAATTGTAAAAAAATGCATATTGTGGATCAATAAAGTCTTTATAAATAAATAAACAAGTCAATAATAAAAAGAAAAAAACCCGATTGCCATTTTATATACCTCTCCATCCACCGGTTATCTGGGAGAGATCGTGATCGTGAAAGCGATAAGACCGCCCATTGTACCTATGTATTTTTTATTGTCAAACTTCCTATTTATGACATTTTTTGTATTGGTTTATTCATTCATTCATACCCCGTGTAACGTTCAGAATTAAAACGGGTCTAATGACACCTTCCTCAAATCCATCAAGCCGTTCAGGCCGCAGAGCGTGCCCAATTACATACTCTCAAAAAACATAGCCCTCCTTTTGGCGCAGTCGAGTAAAAACAACACATACCTTCAAGTCCAGGGGGTCCCCAGCCAGCTCCCCGTCTAACAGAGTGAGGCTGTGACAGGTCGCCATCCCCATCTTGAGCTCGTGCAGGTCGTTCAGCTGCCGCGGGTCGCGCAGCGCGCGCCCCAGGTGCGGGGGGGAGGTGGACGTGCTTGTGGGGACCACCCCCCACATGTCCAGACCATCTTCTGTGAGAGTCCCCGTCTGGAAAGTTTACTTCATTCAATGTATGCTAAAGATGTTTTTATCAAAACGTCACTCACTTAGTTGCTAAGAGTTGCCGTAAGGTGGGCCACATAATATATTTATTTTAAATTTTAATCGTGTGCCGCAAGAAACGCAAATTTGGCCTTTACTTTATTACAACTATATTACATTTCATACTACATTCCTACATAAATCTATATTTTAAATTGAAGTTTATGTACGAGGCACGTACAGTTTGCGATGGTCTAAGCTGAGCTTTGCATTTGTGTGAGTGCACATAAATAGTGTAGGCGTGATGTCGGCCTAAAGCACGGCACGTCCTTTGCTTGGTTAAAACCGGTTTATACTGCTTTTTGGCAATCGGCCTGATGCGCGGTTCGTCCCTCGCGCGACGCATCTCCATTGTACACTTAGATACTCTACTCGGGTGACATTATTATTACGTATTTCAATTTTTTTTATATCGGAAGTAAATGAAACCTCCCACTTCTCACCCCTCTCACAGGACCCCCCCCCCCATATAACTAAGCGAAGTGAGTTCACCCGCGAAGCCGTAGGCCGAGCCAAACCCACCAAGCGTAGGCGATTTTTTTTTTAATTTTTATGTATTCAAGATGGCAGCTGATTTTCAAGTGCAAGCGATTTTGCTGAAATTCAATATTCTTAAGTTTTTAGGGTCGCGAAATAAGAATAGTTAAGCTTGTTTTCATGTTTTCCTTACTGGCTGCAGTTTTTTCCCATTTTCGCAACAGAACAAGTAATTTAATTTACCTCAACAGTTGCGCAAAAAACTGCGGGCTTCTTGTAGCCCGCCCCACGCCCGAAAAGCTAGTAGCTTATATTTAACATCTTAACTTAAAATCTAAGGTATATGGTCCAAGACAGTACAGTTTATTATAAAATTATAGGTTACACTCGCTTCCCGCCGTCTATCCCTCTGAATGTACGAGTATGTGTGTACGCTTAGATATTTTAAATTAACTGCTAACCAAACAGTAACCCTGTACCACAAGGGTCTACAATGGGGCCTTTACTATCTTTATTATTATTTTGTTTTAATACACATCGGATGTTTATATGGGATCACGATTGTGATGTCTAGCTTTGATTACTACTTGTAATTTCAGCATAATATTATTTTATTTAAGTAACTACAAACCGCTGACATTGACAGCGCGTGTGTTGAGGCTGGCTACTCACGCAACATACACTGGTTTCAGTCAAGTCGGCCGGCTGGATCACGATCGTGATGATAACAGCTTTTATTTATTATTATTTCAAAAGCACTATATTTAACTACAAACCTTGTCGAAACAGATGCAATCCAATGACCCGCTGACGTTGACAGCACGCGTGTTAAGGCAGGCTATTCGCGCTCGTTTCAGTCTCGTCACGGCGTACAGTTTGCCCACTGTCATGGCGGCCGGCAGCGCTGGCGGGATCACGATCGTGATGATGTCTAGGGCTTTGATTGCGATGTCGCCGGCAGTCATTGCACGGTAGGCCTGCAAGAATATTGATACTTCAAATGGAACCCTTCTTTGTATTAGGAAAATTTATTTACTAATTCAAAGTAACAATATTTTTTTATGATACCTAGGTGACTGAATATTTTACAATAGGGTAATATCTCAGAACCCAGAATAAGTACTGTTGCTCATGTACAGAAGTCTTACTCATAAAAGAAAACCCTACTCAATGTGGTTAGCACTATGGTTTAATTTAGCTCGCGTCAGAACTCCTCACCTCTTCGTTTAGATACCTAGACATCCATTGCAAACTATTTAATTCTTATTGCTCTGAACAAATTCTTCATATAACTGAATTTTCCCCTTCGGAATGGTCACCGCGCGCATTGTAATAATATAGGTATATTTTTGGTACCTAAACGGCCCGGGACAGAAATAAGTAATTTTTCATTGATAAGAGAATGAAACGCCGCAAAATAATCCTCAATAATTAGTCACGGGTACCGATTATATTCTGCGCACCAATAGAAACATGTATCCTAACAAATTTAGGGAAAAAAAATTACAAAACTATAGTTAAAACACACCTTCAGAGCCACAGTATAGGCCAGCCCCAGTATAGCAATGAACGCTAGGATGATGATGAACTTATACGAGTCTCTGTCGAACTTGAAGTCTGCGGGTACCGGGTACAATATACTGCGCACGAGTTGACCCTTGCTTGTGTTGTATCCAGTTCGTAGTACTAAAGCTCTGTAAATAAAAATTATAATAATATGTGATTTCAAATACTTATAGGACTGTCAAAAAATAAAGTAAACTATTAAAAATCTCTGAAAATGAAAAAAGTATAATATTTTTTTTTTTTAATAAAAATAGGACAGACAAAACGCGAATAAGCGATGAAAAGCACAGTTAAATTAATTTAAGACCTTTGAGTCACGCAATATAGTCGGAAAAGGCCGACCAGGTTTGGATTTATTTAGATGATCATCTTTAGGGCGAGTGTCAGGGTCGGTCTTTTCCGACTAATAAGTCAATCGCCTTAAGTTTCTTAATTATTTATATCACCATAGTTTTAATAAAATAGGAGGTTACAGGTTTGAATCACATTCAGGTATAATTTCAGATCATCTGGTCAGGTTCTGCGAGCAAGATTAAGGCCGGTATATATGTCTCTCATCTCAGCGTTTTCCCAGTTGCGTCCTCAGCTGCAATGAGAAGCCCGGGATCCGCTTAAAGGATATACGTAGTGGTTGTATTTTCTACCTTCCTTATAAAACAACTTCAAAACACTAACTTCACCGGTTCGTTGTTGTAATATCTGGTTTGGATGACCCTGGTCCCACAGAACAGAATGCTGGACGCGTGCTCCTTCATGTCGAAAGGTTTGTCGACTCGAAGCAATGCTGTCTTGGTGACTGGGACCGATTCACCTTAAAAAAAAAGAACACGATCAATCATCATTCATCACTCAATTTAAAAACTAGGTTCGTATTTGTGGAGTATTCTCTCTATCTCCTTATTGTCGGCTAAATATGACCCCCCTACACGACACAACTTCTATATTTTCTTTTACTCCATCCATTAAAGACCTTCTCGGTCTTCCTTTAAAATGTAATTTTAAAATGACTCGATTGTCGTGATGGGTGATCTTTTACTTATATACCTACAGATTTGTACGGAACCCTCGGTGCGGGAGTCCGACTATCACTTGGCCGTCTTTTTTTTTGTTAATTACATTAAAAGTTCCTATTTCTTCAATAGGTGCAATACTCACTACATGACTAATTTAAGAGGGCAGATTTTTTTATGAATATGAGACAGTGTACGTACCGGTAAGCATGCTTTCATTCAGCACAGCGGACCCCGTAAGCAAAGCGGCATCAAAGTGCAGCAAGCAGCCCCTCGCCGGCAGTATCACGATGTCCCCCGGCGACACCGCTCTGCTGTCCACAGTACGACCATCCCATAGTTCCACTGTATCGTGAGCTTCGACAGTCGCTCGGAGATTTTGCTGGTTCTGAAAAGGATTTTTTTTATATATCGGCTCGACGATTTAGAAAAAGAATTAAACTTTAGAAGAAGGGGCAATGTCGCTTCAGAACCACAGTATAGGACAGTACCAGTACGGCAATGATCGCTAAGATGATGAACTTGTACGTGACTCTGTCAGACTTGAAGTCGGCGGGTACAGGCTACAATATACTGCGAACGAGTTGAGCTTTGCTTGGATTGTACCCTAAAATTTTTCAGTGATATATGAAAATATAGTAAAAATATACCTTTAGAGCCGCAATGTACGTCAGTACAGTTATGAAAAATTTCAAACTTCAGTAGAAGAAAGTATAATTATTTTAAAAAATTGTTGCCTTATTATTCAAACGCTTGCAATTACCGACCTTTTTTCGAGATAATCTTCATTAAAATCACGTCAAACATTATTGATGTCCAGCAATAGCAATGCCGATCAATTCATGTCGGTCAATCATTGGTGTAACAAAACGGATATCGAGCAATAGTAGTGCCGATCAAATATTATGTCGGTCATAGATAGATAGAAAAACATTTTATTTGACTTACTGAGGCATACACACACATAAATGTATTCACAAATCAACAAAAAAACATTGACAATCAGTCGTACAAATAAGGTGAACCGCTGAAAAACAAAAGGCAATAAATAACTCGATATAATTGCACAGGAAGCAAACCCTGATTTTCAGTCATTCATAACCTTCGAGTGAGATAACGTGTACCTGACGGAAGAGTGACAAATAGAAAAAACTTATAGTACTATAAACTGTTTCGAAAAAAGTTAAAACAAAGGGCCGACGTGTTAGAAAGAAAAAATGTGAAAAACAAACATGAATTTGAGTTTGAAAAATATGAAAGAAGAAATAAGGAAGTGAGAGGGAAAGTGATGATTACAATTATAACCTATGTTTCATAGTAGTCCGTCATCTAAGCGACCAATTGATAGGTCTGCCGGGCAACGGAAAAGATACAATCCAAGAAAACGACGTAATTTTTAATCCAAGCTCTTACCTTCTTAGTCTGTATGACAGAGGTGGCCACACCAAACGTGGACATAAGAACCACAGCGATACAATAGTAGTAGTAGGGCTCGGCCAGCCACACAGCGATGGTGAACACTTGGAACACGTAGAAAGGATTGAAGACTTCCAGAAGGATTAAAGTCAGGATGGACTGAACTGGGACTTTGATCTCGTTAAGTCCGTAGATGTTTAACCTGGGGGCAATTTAAGTATTATGAATAAATATAAAAACATTTCTGTAACTATTAGTTCATCCCGAACTGTGGACTGTGGAACGCGAACCCCACATCTCGGCAACCCCTTGACCGATTTGGCTCATGTTCTGAATGTACTTACTTAAAAATTATATTGGCTACTCTACACGTCAACCATAATTTTATGACACTCCGATCAAAACTACTCGAGTTACAGTCGAAAATACATATATATATACAAATAAAAGACATGTTCTTTAAATAGACTCAAAGAACTTCACTCGTTTGTTTAAGAAAATAAGCTATAATCTTTTTTAAACCAGATTATGAGTGTGACAACTGACTTCACTAAGGCTTTTGATACTATGCATGGGTTGAATTTACTTAACAAAATTTCACATAGTAACTTTTAACATCATTAGAATATTCTGGAGCTATTTGAAATGTTGTGTTACGAATTAAAGTTATAACAAATGGTTATCAATATAGTTAAACAATATAACTTTTTGTGTTTTTTCACATTCAAGTTGGGTGTGCCACAAGGATGTACACTGGGTTCATTACTATAAGTAGCAAATACAATAAAATCTTACATGCGCACTCGTCTCTCGCTAGAAGGCGCTCTGGCCCCCATGGCCTGCAGTTGCACACACGTGACCCCCGTCTCGATGCCCGCCAACCGCTGCCACATAGCGCGCCCGCCGTCCCAGATGAGACATTGCTTTTTATGGCGGAAATACCGGTAGTGTTGGACGTCTGAAATTGCGCCATACAAGATTTAAGATTTACATTAGATGTTTATGTCAGTTCATAAAAACCCGACAGGCAAACTAAGGTAAATGTTATCATGAAACCTCTTTATTTTTCATTTTAAAAAAGATGTACCTACGGAAAATATTTATTGAGGGTTTTACCTTTACCTTGGTACGTAGCTCTTTATTTACGTACTTTTTTATTTTAATGAATAAGTGATAAACCTACTCACGTCTATATATAGATTTGATTTTACAATCTCAGCTGTAATAAAATTTGAAACAATAAGGGCTTGCTAAAATATGAGACACTAGATGGCAGCAACTAATTAAACTACTAACTAAGTAAACTAGCAACATGACTAGATTGCACACACTTACATATTCGAAATACGAAAATTGTCGCTGGTTATTCAAATACACTTTCAATGATAAATTTTGTTTAAACACGCTCAGACATATTACTCACACTAAGTCAATAAAAATGAAAATATGAGAGTTGTAAGCCATTGGACATTGAACGGTTTATTAACCTTTATAGAACCTTATTAGGTAGGTATTTTATTGGTTTCATAGTTTTATAGCTGTTCTAGCCCAATTTCACACCCAACGCCGCTGCTGTGCTGCCACCTAGTGTCACATATTTGTGAAAACCCTCATTATAAGTGACGACCTCCGTGGCGTAGTGGTCACCATGCTAGTCCGCCACCCAAGTGTCCCGGGTTCGATCCCTGGTCAGTGCAAGTTGGAAAATGGCCTTTGTCAAATTGTCCTGGGTCTTGGATGTTTATCTATTTATGTATTTGTTATAAAATATAGTATCGTTGAGTTAGTATCCCATAACACATGTCTCGAACTTTGGGGCTAACTCAATTAGTGTTATTTGTCCATATATATATTATTATTATGTTGGTACGCTTTTCAGCCACGGGTCCATAGGGACCCGGTCCTTTGAGGCTTTTATGGGGCCAAAGCCAACATGAAGAGACCTTTTTATCTATTATTATTATAAGTTATGAAAATTTGAAAATGTTCACTGCAGCACTTGCAGTTGTAGGTCTAATTATTCTATCTTCTGCTGTCCGGTAACGAAACAAAGATAATGGCATAATATATATTCTGTGAGTAAATTGCACAGTGTCTTTACCAAGTGTGGAGCCATCATCCAAATGTATGGGAGTGTGAATGGCGTCGGCGGTTTCGACAGGTTGCTTCTCTCGGTCCGCTTCATCTTGGAAACCCTCGTTAAATAGACCACTAAAACGGAATAAGAGAAAATAAATACAATTGTTTATATTAACACAAAATAATTTTTCAAAACTACAAACTGATGTTTCCCCTAAACAACCCAACCGATTTTGATAATATTTCTATAGGACCACTTGACAAGTATGCCATACTTCAAATAAAAAATGATTTTTTTAAATCGGTCCGGGCTCTTTGAATAATCTTTGAACATACATAAAAAAAATCCGACGAATTGATAACATCCTCCTTTTCTGAAGTCGATAAATAATATAAGAAAGAATTGGACCGTGTGTTCCCGACATTCACTTGTTTAGTAAGTAAGTAGATATTCATTTTTTTTCAGATTTTACGAGTTTTCAGATTTTTGACCAAAGCTAGAAAAAAAAATAATATGACTTAAGTTAAAGGTCGCTGACGTAATAGTGAGTGCCGTCCAAGAAGGGATCCAAATACGGATGGTAGAAATGAAAGAAATAAAAAATACCTTGTGTCTGCTATATTTTTGTCCAAAATCTTGTGTATGAAGAAACTCTTGTGTTTTTTCTGATACGTTTCCTGAAACGAAAAACATATTTAAATGTAGGTATATTAAATTAAATATTTATCAAGTCTGCCCACTTATTCAGGGAAGAACCGTGACTAATAGATGATAATACAAGCCAATGTCACAAAACATTTTCAAGGGCGGATATATTGTGTCGGCAAAATGTGATATGCCTACTTCCTAAACAAGAAACACTAGTAGTTCGCCCCGAACTGTGAACTCGCGAATCCCACGACCGATTTGGCTCATGCTCGAACTTAAAAATTCTATTAGCCGCACGGTACGCTTCAAAAATGGAGTCATAATTTTTCATACAACTAGTATGAGAAATGATGACTGATACGCCACGGAGGTCGCCATGTATGTATGAATATTTTTGGAACGAAGTTCCTTACGGCAGGCTTGGAGGAGATAGGGATTTTGCTGCGCGACCGAACTGAAAAAAATGTGATAGTAAAACCGTAAGGATGACCTCGTTAAATGAGACGTGCGCAGGCGCGACAGTCGTATACACAAGAACTTTTGAACTTCGTTCCTACCTGGTGTCCCACGACACCACATATCTTTTTCTTTAGTAATGCATGGACACCCCACACAATTAATTCCTTTAGAAATTTTAAAATATTGATTTTTTTTTGATTTGATTGATCATCCAATTCACATTCATAAATGAAATGCCAAGTTTTAGTGCTTGCATTTGCACAATTTTGGATACAAGTTCCGGATTGATATGACGTTGGGTTTAGTAAATAATGGTCAAAATATGGAACACTCATAAGGGACATTGTAAAAATAATAAAATTTTATTTGTTTTTGAACCAGCATTTTTATGGTTAAGATTTTTATGGAACAAATTCATTCTAAATTATTATCATACTACTGTACCGAAAAAACATTACGAATTTATCCAGCTGGAATAGGAAATTTCAGAAACACTCCGTTCTCTAATTACGAAGTTTGAGTGTTCCAAACTAACTCTTATAAAATCTAAATAAAACGTTGAAATCTATTGATGTTGAAAACAATGATTTGAATTATGTCACGATGTTGGCACAATTTTGTCCTAAAACCTTAGGTTTTGTTTATATGGATTCGGAAAAGGAGCACTCCATCCACACGCACACCTTTGTCAGTGTGTGTCATTAACTTTTGCATTTCTCATTGAACATCAGAAATACCTACTTTAGAATTTACATACTTCGTACAAAAGACAAAGGTCTCGAAAAGATCTACCGTCCGGTACCTTACCGCATTTGGTGCCGCCGCTGCCCATCAAAGAAAGAGTGTGCACCACCGCTGCGTTTTCGAGCTTGCTACGATTATAAACAGAAAAACGGATAGAAGACGAATTTAGATGTTTCATTGAACGAGCGAGCGAATTTCTCCGACTTTTTGTATGAATGTTTGTTTGACAATAACTTGAGTATCTTTGATCGGAACTTCATGTACAGTATCGTTGAGTTAGTATCCCATAACACAAGTCTCAAACTTACTTTGGGGCTAGATGAATCAGTGTAATTTGTCCTTAAAAAAATACATAAGTAGGTACTCGTATTTGCTAATGAAGGGCAACCTTCCTCTGGGTCTCAAGCGCAAACTCCTTGACATATGTATCCTGCCCATTCTTACCTATGGTGCACAGACCTAGTCTTTGATTGAAAGTCAAAAGTCCAGACGCAGCGTACTAGGAGTTCGAAGAGTGGATAGAGTGCGTAATAGTGATCTGCGTTCCAGGACTGGAGTTGTCGATGTCGGCCTCAACACGGCCAAACTAAAGCGGGACTGAGCAGTACATGTGTGCCGCATGCATCCGGAGAGATGTGCCCGTGAGGAAACGAAACCCTATGGGTGCCAGAAGGACGCAGATGTAGAGGGAGACCACGAAGGAAATGGCGAGAAAACATCGTCAGCTTCATGAAAGAATGGCAACAGACTGCTATTAATAGGGATAAGTGAAAGGAGGAAAGGGAAGCCTTGGCACAGCAGTGGGACACATCGGTAGGCTAATAAAAAATATAAATAAATAAGGATAAAAAAAGTATTAAAAAAATCTGGATGAGTCGTTTCGTGTGCCCCGGGCGACTGCCCTGCGCGCCATAACTACATAATTATGCATTCGTAATATAGTAAACAACAATATATTATTTATTGTAGACACATGGTAATATGATCTTAATAGGTCATTCGTCGTGGAATTAACGCGAATGGAACCAAGTACGATACGACTATATAGTAAATTATGTTTATCAAATTATAAATCACACATACTAGATTTTGTTCGAAATATTTTATTCAAAGAGCATGACAAGAAAGAGGGCGTTGAATGAGCGGCTACGGGCGAACACACACACATTGCCGTGTGCACGGATATATAGTTTCGTTTGTAGTAGTGTAGGCATAAATGATACTCCGCTTTTAGAAGGTGCCACACCTATACTTCTTCCGAGGACAATTCTCCACAAATTGGCCACATCGTCATCAGCCGTCTGGCGGAGGGAGCTGGCACCGGCCTCAGTCCTCGAATCAATCCAACTCCCGCCAGAAGGTCAGGTCGGCTGCTGACGCCCTGCGTACTTCTGGCCTGGTTCTCTGGTTCGTTTTTTAACCTTTAAATTTCAACACTTACCACAACTAAAACCTGGTCAGCGACCTGGAAGCAGCACCGCACCGACGTGGCATACAGCAGCCAGGTCGGCAGCCAGTGGAACACCAGGAATGGGATGCCGCAGGCGACTGTTGAGAATATGTACACGAGGATTGTCCGCCATCTACTTTTTTGGTAGCCATATACCACCTGGAAAAGACAAACGACATAAATACATACATAATATATGTAACGCCGCCTCCACGCCTGTTTCCCATCTCCACGAGCTACGATATTTGCAAAGGGTCTAGCCGTACTTTCATAGCGAAACTGCCCCCGATAGGAACCTATATCGTAACCTATTTTATATTGTAGAGGGAAGTAATAGTAGTTGATCCAGGAGATATTAGCTCTATATCTTAGTCGATTGAGGAGCTATTTGAAAAAAGTGTCTGGAGGCGACTTTTTTTCAAAATGGTATATTTTTGTTAATTTTAAAGCTAGAATAATGAATCCAATTCCGTTTGTTATCGTAAATTTTACAGATTATTTTAAAATAATTCGCTATGAGCCAGCCCTAAATAACGATATAAAAAAAGGAAAAAAAATTTTTTTAAAATTAATTTCTCTCAGATCGAATTGAATTATCACTTAGAGAAAAATATATAATAATTGTCTATACCTTGCCTAACAGCATGCCAAGTTTCATTAAAATCCATTAGGTGCAACATGTTAAAAAAATAAAATAAATATAAGTGGACCGTCTATGACCACTTTGTTGACGCTTCCGAATTGTATTGAATCGGACTTTGCCCGCACGTACATGTTCCTACTCGATCACAGTGCATAGTCGTGGTACGCTTTCGTTGTTATTATTTGCGCAGTTTACAAATTCCTAATTCTGGGACGTATTGTTTGTTCATGTTTAAAAATATATATATATCGTCGTTCTGTTTCTACATCAATATGGGAAGGTCCTGGGCGTGTGTCGTTAGTAGCCGGTGATTTAGAATACGGAATTAATCGACATTTATGACACAGAACATCTCCAACTTTAAATAGCTTCATTTGAGGAACGTTGTATTTACACACTTCATCTTCCGTTTGCTTATTTTCTTTCGTTTTCCAGTCTTCCGCAATATAAAACCACAATTACTACATCTCCCAGACATAGTCGATATATTTTTAGGTCACTGCTATATTTACTGGATAACCAATAAATATATAGTTCATGTTTAAAAAAAAAATATTTTTTTTTTTAAACATGAACAAACAATACGTCCCAGAATTAGGAATTTGTAAACTGCGCAAATAATAACAACGAAAGCGTACCACGACTATGCACTGTGATCGAGTAGGAACATGTACGTGCGGGCAAAGTCCGATTCAATACAATTCGGAAGCGTCAACAAAGTGGTTATAGACGGTCCACTTATATTTATTATTTTTTTTTAACATGTTGCACCTAATGGATTTTAATGAAACTTGGCATGCTGTTAGGCAAGGTATAGACAATTATTATATATTTTTCTCTAAGTGATAATTCAATTCGATCTGATAGAAATTAATATTAAAAAATTTTTTTTTCCTTTTTTTATATCGTTATTTAGGGCTGGCTCATAGCGAATTATTTTAAAATAATCTGTAAAATTTACGATAACAAACGGAATTGGATTCATTATTCTAGCTTTAAAATTAACAAAAATATACCATTTTGAAAAAAAGTCGCCTCCAGACACTTTTTTCAAATAGCTCCTCAATCGACTAAGATACAGAGCTAATATCTCCTGGATCAACTACTATTACTTCCCTCTACAATATAAAATAGGTTACGATATAGGTTCCTATCGGGGGCAGTTTCGCTATGAAAGTACGGCTAGACCCTTTCTTTTGCTTCGTCAACACTCATTCATCATTACTCTTTTCATGCAAACTCTCCGGTTTTGGGTACTCCATACAAATGACATTTCGGGAGTGAAAGTAACCATTATAAGTGTAGGTTGCCTATACTGATATAGCTTTAACTACCATCTAATGATAAGAGCCACGAACAACGAATTAATGTGCCTTTCGAAGCACGAAGGAGCTACAGATGTAAATGCTCTATCGCCAATTAAGAAAAGAACCAGGGACCGTGCTGTGGGTTTCTTAACTCGTGAAAAGCGCTGGTAAAGCGTACTTCCAAAGGGGCCACCGAGCTCCTTAATGACAACCTTATTATGACATATTAAAGACGAAAAATATTAATAGGATTGCTTAAACCAGCTTATTCGCCAAGGACCAACAAGCTCCTCAAAGCTCCGCAAAGACAGGCATGTTGTTGCGCCTGGGGAACCGCGGCTCCGACGTTTCATCGGAAATTATATATATATATTATAGTCAGTTGCAACCAGAACTCTGAGATCGACATGTAGGAATCTGCTGGCGCCATCTCGTACGCTTCTTGTGAACAATGTTTTCGGTTGTGGCTTCTTAGGCTTCGTAGAGGTCGCTTCGCCACACTGTTGAAGTTGACCTCCGGTTGACCTAGCGCTTTCACAATTTAAGCAGCCCCGGGCGTGGTCCGCACTTGATGGGTGACCATGGGCAAGTGGCATAAAATGTAAAGCCCAGCCCGGATGTTATCATTATATTATTTAGCAAAGCAGTCGTCAAGCTATGTCAGGTGCCTTATGGCAGTCTGAAAAATGTGACACCAATGTTGGCCTCTTACACACACGAAAAACAAACTAGTTGTGGACTTTTCTTCTTAGCGAGTTAAAATGGCATTTTTATAATTGTGACCACACCTTACTCTCGTTACATAAGCCACGATTAAGTTGTTTATTGTACAAGGCGTAAGACACTTTGGTCAGTGATAAAATACGCCATTGAGTATGACTCAGTATGCAGACTAAAACTAGTGCAGGAATCTTGTCTGACCTCCATTGTGCTAAATGATATGACTAATCCAGCTTTGTTGACTTGTATTTTGTTAATAAATTGCAAATTTAACAAACTACGATCATCTGCTAGTATGAAATATTTCATTTATACTAGCAGATCATTCATTATTTACCCATAAAATATTTGTATGGCCTGTGGCATTTATCTATCACAGTATATGTATTAAAATTTCCTTTAAAAATAAATTACATTTACACGTAACGTAAATTATACTTATTGACGTGTAAAAGTGCCTGTAAAGGTCTAATTACTGAATAAACATTTGAATTTTTGAAACAAAAATTTGACCTTTTTTTAATAAGGATTCTTTAAAAAAATACTAAGCATTGAACAAATTTTGGTGTAAAAATTCACACAAATACCTAAATAAATATTAATTAAAAAGCCATAACAGCAGTAAGTGCACATAAAAATTAATGTGTTATGTAATAATACTAACAATATGGCCATAATATGATAAACAGACACATAATAGTGGCTTTGTGATAATAACAATGTGAATGGTTACACTTGAATACTTATTATGTTTTATCACACGTGTGATAAGCCTACAGGCTAACATAATCAGAGGATATTGTACAATGGCAAAAATAAAATAAGGAATTAAAAATTCATCATAGAAATCATATTAAAATTGGTTCAGCACTTAAGCAGTTTGCTTAAAACCAAAATATCTGGAAAAATATGTCATCTAAGATGTTCATTAAGAAAGAGAAATAACTAACTTCAATTAAAATTAAAACCAAACTATAAACTAAACCTTAACCCTTTCACTGCAAGACTTTATATCAGTTATCAAACTTAGTCTAAATTATTGATTAAGAAATTTAGAACAGGGATTGGAAAGAAGTAGCATAACCCATCAGCTTCCAGACGGTCAGATCCGACCGAGAAAACAATTGATAACAATGGGTTTGCAAAATTGCGGTTGTTGCAGAGTTAAGATCAAATTAGATGGTAACAACAAGGGGAGGCCTTTGCCCAACCATGGGACCTAAATGGCTAGAAAAAAAAGGAACACTAATTACATTTGTTCAACTGTCTTGATTTGTTAGGAACAGCAGTAAAACTCAGGCCAATATATGTACAAAATTTAACAATAAATAAACACATCTAAAACAAGTTTTTAAATTATAGATTGCCCTTCGGCAAAGGCTTCTTCCATAAACAGGTTTAGTCATTCTTTATTATTTCATTATAAAGAACAAGTTTATTGCCAGGCAAATTAACACAACCCCTGACTTTCAAGTGTTCACATCCATAACTTTTGAACAGCTACACTGATTTCCATTAAACAAAGCTAAGAACCACTTATTAAGAATAACTTGTTTCCACATAAAAATAAATCAAATCAGTCCATCCCTTACAGAGCTACGATGCCACAGACTGACTGACTGGTGTTAAACTAAAAACACCTCTTTTTGTGTCGGGAGTTAAAAAAAGGTTATTATGATATTTACCTGCTCAAAATCAGGATCTGCATTAATTCTTTGCACTGAGAGTTCCAAGATCAAGGACGTCCTGGAGTAACTAATATCATCTGTGATCAAAGGCTGATAATCATCTTCTGATTCCATGATTCAATATTTTTACTTTGGTCAAACTGTGCCTAAGTATATAATTCTTTTCTTAACACTTGTCATGTATTAGGCTCACAGTAAAATGTTTCCTATTAGTTTATTGAATAAAAGATGATCTATTTTTTCTTTACCTTTATCATGTTTAATTTTAAAACTATGATAAAACCAACATCATAAGTTACATGTATCTGTTCTCATAACTGTATTTTATGACACTATTAAGAAAAAACAATTTAACTCAATCATAATCTCCTAAATTATGGTTTAAATGGCCAATATATTATCAGAGCAGTTTGATTGCTGATTTACGTAAATTCCGCAGAAAACCAAAATAGTTCTCACGACCTTGAGATTCTTAGTACTTTTCTGACTTCATAGTTCATTCCATGAAGGTTCATCCAGGGTTCATTGCAATCCATTGTTATTTATGTACCCAGACCTTTGTTACGAATTCTGTACCTATATAGTCGTCGTAGAAAAATAGGCTACCTTACATTCAGATCCAGTCACTTATTGATCGAAAAAAACAGATGTCCACTTTTTTTTTTTTTACGATACTTAAATAATATCTCGATGATTTAGTTTTGTTTTACACGTCCATTATTAAAACGTACAAAGGAGTGAGGGTGAAAATGTTTGTGAATATAAAATAAACATTTGAACACATAACAAAAACATACAAATGGGTTATAATCTATGATAATTGTAGCAACAACCAAACCAACACAGACATATGGACAGATTGACAATGACAAATAAGAATTTGACATTGACAACTGTCTCAACTGCCTGCCTAACATTTAGTATAGGGCTGCGCTGGCAATAAAAAGTAATCGACAATCGAAAGGTGGACGACATAGGTACATGAAAAAACATTGCTTAATGGTCGGGTAATCGGGTAAACCCGAGTATATTATATATATGTATATACCTGCAGTCCTGCAGCTTTCATGACACGAACATTAACTGAATCGAATAAATATATACTCTTATTAACTAGTAGATACGAGCAATTAAAAATAAGTCTGTGAAAATTTAACATGAAAATACCGAAACGTTGTTATTTTGTAATGTGAATATTTTTTTATACAAGCACAAAGAATACAACTACACAACAACATGAACAAATATGCATTCACAGTCGACTTGATGGGTGGTTCCTTTTTGTAAATGGAATGCCAGCATTTTGTGGTTGTCCGGTCTGTGTCATATTTTCAATTCATATCAAACACAATGGCAAAGGGTTAAAATAATAGGTGTAAGTGTATTTGAAACTTGGTCAATTTTGACGTTAGAAATGTATTTTTAAATAAGCTCATGATTTAAGAGAAAAGTTTACTGTTTATGTTTTCTATTTTTTATGAAAAGTTATTCTTAAAGGGGGTAAAATAGGGTACAAAAGTTTGTATGAAACTTCGTCATTAGATTACACGGATGACGGAGCGGGCAACAGCTAACAGTTCATGCATTATACAGGGTTACTTTTTAAACACCAGCAACATTTCTGGAGCAAGTTCATATAATAATACTGAACGTCTTTCTATAAAAAAAGTTATTAAAATCGATAAAAAAATTGATTCCTGATACAAAAGCTATTTGGCGGAACGCTGATTTGTATGGGAAGCCGATTTCTTTTTTCGATAATTATGTTTATGGAGAGTAGTTTAATATTGTCATGAGAGTGGGTTGGGGATAGGAAAGGAAACAAAAATCCTATTGAATGGTGCCTTTATTTACAACTCACTATTGCAAGCAGTACTCACAATTGACAGCGTCAGTCCTCTTTGCACTCCAACTGTCACTTTACTGTCAGGCCCGCGGAAACGTCACAGCACTGACACGCACCCGGAAACGTCACTGCACTGTCACACGCACGGAAACGTCACTGCACTGTCACACGCGCGTAAACGTCACTGCTCTGTCACACGCGCGGAAACGTCACTGCACTGTCACACGCGCGTACTTCACTGCACTGAACACTTCACTTTTACTCACTACTTCACTTTACTCACTACTTTTCTTTTCTCTTTTATTCCTTCTTCTTCAGATTTCACTTTCCAACTAAACTGCCTCAGGCGGCGCCTTGTTCCGTTTATATACCCCCCGAATTCCAACAAAATCGCATCAATGTTCCAAACTCAAATGACTAATTTTCTATCGCCTTCTCTCTCACTCATTTTCTGTCCCGTATTTTCTTTTCCATTTAGTCTAGTATTATCTAGAAACTTCTTTCAAAACTTCAAAACACTATAAGTGGCTGTGATTTGAACCAGCGGTCTCTAAATATAGAGACCGCTGTGAATACACAGTCCATCGCTTAGACCACTAGGCCAATCGTGCTCTGACGCTATTGATGAAATTTTCTTTCAGTTGAATTCTTTTTGTTCGAATTCGTGACGTTGACAGTGTCATTCATCTCTTTACGCGACAATATCGTGGACTGAACTTGCACTAAAAATATTTCTGGTATTTAAAAATTAACCCTGTATATCTGTTGTAGGCTTGCAACTAGGTATATACTTATACTTAAATAACATATTTTATTTACAAACTGATGATGGTATGATAGTAAAAATATTAGAAAATTCATACCTGTGCGTGAGTGAAGTGAGATAGTGTGGACTACGTTTTTCTAAGTACCTAATAAGTAACGGATATTTGCACGCCTTCAATATACCTGCACCTCATCTATCCAATTATTCTATCAACATGCGTACATAATATGTATACATACCATTTGACTATCTTCTATTGATATGTGTTGTTCCTGGATCAATTTTTTCAAAGTCATCTTATCGGCTTGATTGTGAGATTCTTGACTTTAAAATCTGAAAAAATAATATATAAAATATATCTTTAAAATTCAAAAATGATTTGATCGATGATAAGTAATACTTTGTGAGTTCGAGAAACCAAGACAAACTTTATGCTAGATAAAGCTTAGACGTTTAATTTTTACATTTACTCAAACTTAAGAATTCTCGACTGCCGATTATTGCTTTCCCAACCATTAATAATAACAACACTATGATATCTTTTCCGTGTTCGTTTCGTTACCATCAATGTCAAAGTCAGTATTGTCAGTCACTTCAGTCAGTCAGTATAAATAACTAACGTATTGAGGAAGGTTGTTGTGTAGGTACGTATTTTTATTATTTTATTTATATTCTCAGCAATAAACTTAAATTTTTATTTGTGTTAGGGTAAATTCAAAGTATTAAGTGACTAATTTCAATGATACGTTTTTATATACATGTATTGATACAGCTAACCTCAAAGTTGTTATGTTTGGAACCACCATTTCATTTCTTCAAACCACACTGGGTTAGCGTAGTGAACTAAACCGTCTTTTGAATAGAACAGCTTGACTGTTCAACCAGTTCCATTTCTATTTCGCCCTCTTTTTAGAACGTCTTTGTAGCACTACTCCTGATCGCATGAAGTAACTTTTACCACTAGGGTCAAATAAATAATTATGATGATTTATTATAATTCATGTTGTGTGTTTTTTCAGAACATATCAATATGATCATTCCGGTGCGTTGTTTCACCTGTGGCAAGGTTATTGGAAATAAGTGGGAGACATATCTTGGGCTTCTACAAGCAGAATATACTGAAGGGTAAATACATTGTGATATATTACACATTTGAACAATTTACTCTATTTGGTGGTCCAGCTTTTTGTATGTTTGTCCAATCATCTCTATCTTTATAGATATAATTTATCAGATATCAAAGGGGATTCTTACATTTCCAAATCGAGCTGTTTTTGACATCTATTTAGTGCCTCACCTTTCTGTTATATATATCAGGGAGGCGAACATTAACATAAAATACGGTTTGACCTCAGTTCGCTTGTCGAGGAGCTTGCTGAGCTGACGGGAGCGCGCATTGGCACGCAAACAAACTTGGGTGTGGGCTGCATGAGCAGGAGCTTGGTTGGGTGAAAACAAGTGGAATACAAATTTCTCAACCTACTCCGTACTTTGGAAAGCATGTATAAGCCATTGGTCATCATTCTATGATAGTTATCAAGCTATGTCAGATGCCTTTAGGCAGCCTGAAAACTCTGACACCAGTGTTAGCCACTTACACACATTAAAAACAAACATGTTCTTCTCGGTGAAGTAGTTTCCATGTCTCTGTCCTATGAGCCATCTTTTTGACCTCCTTATACAGCATATTAGAAGGAAAGGTCAAAGCCAGAAGAGGGAAGGGAAGGAAGATAACGAAGAGAATTTGTCTAATCATACAAAAAAAATTTAGCTATTCAAAAGAGTTTCTTATTGGAACTTCATTAAGAGAAATAACAGATTTAGCTATGAGTGAATGTCTTATACTAAAAGTGGATCTTACAGCCCTGGGCCTTATCGACCACATTCAGGATAAAGATGTGATAAGTAATCTGTATTCATTTAGCCTTCTTATCCTTTTGTAGTAGATTTGACCTCATCTCAAGGCAGAAGGAATTGTTTATGACAAAAGTTTTTATGACTAAAAGATTATGCTAATGTAGAAACTGAAATAAGAAAATCAATGCAAAAAATTTGTTCCAACTTTGTTTAATTTATGAAAATTGCATGCATTATTTTGCTTCAGTTATCTCATGTGAAGTCTACAGGAAGGGATCTTCTTAGTGTGTCAATGGTACATTTAAAGTATATTTGGTTGCTTCAGTAAAGGACCACCTTAAAAGGTCTATGTTGGCTTCAACTATACTAAACTACAGAGAGATATGTAGTGCTCCTATTTTAAATCTAGAAACTAAATGGCTAAAGATTCTTTGAAATGATATATTAAATTCTTTTTCCAGTGATGCATTGGATGCCCTGGGTCTGAAGAGGTACTGCTGCCGGAGAATGCTTTTGGGACATGTGGACCTCATTGAGAAACTTCTTAACTACGCGCCCTTGGAGAAATAAAACCTATCTTATAACTTAGGATTAAGAATATGATGTGATTCTTTTACTACAATCTTTCTATCTACAATTCTTTAACATCATCATCAACAGCCCTACACCCTACTGCTGAGAAAGGCCTCTTTCAATTCATGCCATCTTGGATTTGAACATAAAATAAAAGTAATATGCAAATTATTTTTTTTGCTGAAAAATGGATTCAAAAGACAAACAGTGAAAGCAAATATCAAAACAGTAATTAGTTAAGTAATAAAAATAATTTATAAGTAACTGTAAAGTTAGAAATAAAGTCCTGTATTATATTTGTTGTTTTAATTTGTCATTATTTATAGATGTAACACATTTAGGGCCAAATCAAACTAAATTTTTCGATTGTGAGTCACAGAAAATTGTACATTGGATACTACGCCCTAGGATCAAGGATGTAACTGCAGTAAAAGGCTAGATTTACCAGAAAATGTGTTATGGAATTTCTAAAGAAATTCAGAGCTCTCAATTTAGTTGCAGTTTATCATTAGCGTACATTTCATACAGACACATAGAATTTGTCTACCCTGTGTCTCCCTGATATAATATCGGATACTAGCAAAAACTGTATTTTGCTTAATATGCAGCTGTTTTCGTAATTTAGGTAAGATTATTGCCTTCCCTGTCAAAAATATTTGTGCACATCACTGCTGTTTATATGAAACCGAATCCAGAAGAAATTCTGCAACTCAAACTATAAAATACGCTATTTTGGCTTTTCCTTATACAGATACATTTCACGTCTTTATCCCTGACGGGGTAGACAGAGCCCAGAGTCGACCTAAACGCCACGCTTAGCGTGATGGTGGACGTTAAGATGCCCTTATCTCTGCACTTTGGCAGTAATGTAACAAACATTAGTGTCAAAGTGTAGAGTGCTGTTACAAAGTATTCCAAAGAATTGTAGGAGTAGAGTAATCACTGTAACATCACGTTTTCCCCTTATGAGGCACCTCATTGTAATAAAACGCGAGTATTTCACGACAGTAATGTTATAGTAGGAACAATGTTGACTAACAATAATACGGTGACATTAAAGATAAGAGCAATAATAATCAGATTATTGCTGTCAGACAAGGGACTTGTAGGAAAAAATTACTGTAAAAAATAATTTAATGTAGGAAAATCATCATTATTCTGAAAAAGGTTTTGTTCAAAAAAGTAAAAAGCCTATTTATATTCTACTTCCTATACAGGAGGTCTATTAAGGGGATACATGAAATTTTCGGGCTCAGTGCTGCTCCCATTTAAGATACATTATTTGAAAGGAAACAGAGATATCATTTAAAAAAGTCTCAAATTGCCCTAGATAACTCTTCAAACTATTTACCCCCGACGCCAAGCCTAGTAAAACTAGAACAGTTTAGACAACTTTAGTTGAGTGAGAATGGTGTCTCAGTCACGCGATCGTTTTGCAACTAAAGTGTTAAAGCGCATTCGCCGGCCTAGGGGGCTAGAGAAGTTCCAGTATGATTACGTTTGTCACGTTGCTCTGCGGGGCAGAAATGCGGTTCCAGGCTTTGTTTTAAATCCACGCGATAGGAATTCTGCGGAGCAGGAAGTTTCAGCATGATTTTTGTTGTCGCTTTGCGTGGCAGAAATGCGGTTCCAGGCTCTGTTGTTAATCGATACGATAAGAATTCAGCAGAGCAGGAAGTTCCAGTATGATTATGTTTGTCACATCGCTCTGCGGGGCAGAAGTGCGATTCCAGGCTTCGTTGTAAATCAATAAAGAAAGAAAGAAAGAAAAATAGTTTATTTGATATATCACATTGAAAGTAATAAAATGACACAGTTGTTACAAATACACATACAATTTGTGGCTACATCAAAAAGGCCTCCTCTCAGCATGGTGTCGTGGCAGGGCCACAACGCTGGTCTTCCGAGGATACCGTACAACACAACATAAAAATAAAAATAAATAAATAATAAAACAAGCCTACTAGGTTGGCGCTTCATTTAATTTATTTAAAGAGAATGCAAAAACGGTTTTATGAAGTTATCCATTTAAAGTAATAATGTAAAGTGTATGTAATAATAGTAATATATGTAATATGTTATTTATTTAAAGTAATAAAGCCAAAATGATTTAATTCATGCAATGAGTTATAATATATAAATATATATACTTAAATAATAAATAAACGTGTTTTTATGCTGCAATTTTAAGATTTTTGATTGCTTAATAAATATTCCTTGAGTTTAATTTTAAAAGACTTTATAGAAGAAGATTTTCTGATCGGTGGTGGAATATTGTTCCAGCAACTTGTTGCAGCGTATCTGAAGCTGCCTCGAAAAGCAGCAGTTCTATGTCTGGGGCACATTAAAAGGTATCGTCAATACGATAGGAATTCTGCGTGGCAGGAAGTTCCAGTATGATTACGTTTGTCACGTCGCTCTCCGAAGCAGAAATACGGTTCCAGGCTTTGTTGTAGTAGCGCAAATGATTCGCCGCCGCGTCTGTGATTTCCAGTTCGATGGGTGTTTGTGTAAATAGAAGGAATTTGTGATCACATGGCAGTAACTACGAAATTTTAATAATTGGCCTTCGAAGGAGCATGGCCTTCCATGGTACACCCACCTTACTTAAGGGGATTTTCAGGGGTCCAGTGCTGCCCCCATTTGAAATAAATCATTTGATAGGAAACGGAGACATCATTTAAAATTTTGTCTTGACCAGGCACTAACTATTTTATGAACTACTGTTTACAATTTAAAGTAAGAACGTGAAGCTTTTTATGCACAATTGCTTTGTTTTCTTTTCTTTTTGATTTGTATAAATATAGTACATCCACAATTGTAGTCTTAATGTATACCTATATAGGAAGCAGTGGGTCATTCCCATCACGAGTATCATTAGATTACTCACTGGGAAGTCCTAGCATCATGTTGTAACAAAGATTACTTTATCAAATGATTTATTTCAATTGGGGCAGCACTGGATCCCGGAAAATTCAGGTAGCCCCTTAATTACCGTAAACTGTATAGCGGCCGTCGCCTGTCTCCCGCTTTCGCCGAATGCGCGGTACGAGGCACGCAGTTTATGTCAACCGCGTCTCGAACGGGCGAGCGGACGCGGCGGCAATATATTGCCATTACGTTCTGGATTGCGCTTTGAATGAGTCGTTTGAGTGTTGTTTTTATTTTTAAAAGTTAATAATTTAAATGGAATAAGTTTTTAAATAATTTGCGGGTCGCAATTTGTAATGAGTTAAGAATAGTTGAATTTATCAACTTTCCGCGAACAGACTTTACGCTCATACATCTTTAAAATCATTAAATTACTAATAGTAATTTTGATAATCTCCTTAGGTTTTCTCACTGTTTTAAGGAAAAACGTCAGGATAAAGGTACCTTCACCTGCAATGTCGCCCGGCCTCGTGACACTTAAACTGGTTTATTGCATGAAGAACTTTTTAATCCTTTTTGATTTCTTCCGCATATGCTCGCTCATTATCTCATCCACGGAGAAAACGCTGAATTCCCAGAGCCGCAGAACCTTACTTATTTTCTCACTTATCATTAGCATGCGATTAAGTACGAGTACCTACATGTGTTTTACAGAATGTGTGTCTGGTCTGGCAAGATGTTTATCAAGTCCGATCGGTCTGGCTATAAAAACCGGCTAAGTGCAAGTCAGACCCACACAAGATGAGTTTCGTACCATTATCTATAAAAAAATATGTTTGTTTTTACGGTTACTATTTGTTGTTATAGCGGCAACAGAAATACATCATCTGTGAAGTGACTGTGTAGCTATCACGGTTATGAGATACAGCCTGGTGACAGAAAGATGGACAGTGGAGTCTTAGTAATAGGGTTCCGTTTTTACCCCTTGGATATGGAACCCTAACGATTGTTAGTCTCCGGACTGATTAGTCCGGAGACTTAAAGAAAGTGAATTTGGGCCCCCGTACCAGTAGATCGGCCCTGATTTAAAACTTGCGAGTAAGTATGCGTAAACTGAAACTAGTTACATATAGGTACTAACCTTAATTAGTGAGACAAGTAATTATTTCAAAAACAAAAAACCCTTTTTTATTTGTTTTTTTTTTTTGTATTTTTTTATTTTGATATACCCACTCTCACAGTAAATACAAATTTAATGTCACCTCTCAAGCTAAAATCCATCGAGCCGTTCAGACTGCAGAGCGTGCCAAACAATTATACATACATACATACATACTCTCGGAAAACATAACCCTCCTTCTGGCGCAGTCGAGTAAAAATAAGGAAGGCTTAATATTTTTGTATTAGGTATACATTGTCGGATATATCTTTGGACCTCGCTGGAAGAGGGTTCCTCCAGAGAGATCTACATATATTTTTTCGAAGAGTTGTATGCTGGTTGATCACAAACAGCATGATCTAAGCAAACAGCATACAACTCGTCGGAAATATCTGTTTGAGCACCCTTGACTTCACCTGCATACAACTCGTCGGAAATATCTGTTTGATCACCCTTGACTTCACCTGCATACAACTCGTCGGAAATATCTGTTTGATCACCCTAGACTTCACCTGCATACAACTCGTCGGAAATATTTGTTTGATCACCCTGAACTTTGTTTATTGCGCCTTCATCCAACTTTACAATTGAAGATCGCCGGAGCGCTTGTTTTAATATTGAATATGACAATAACTATCTGTCTGTAGTCAATAAACTCGGAAGATAGTGGGCTAAATATGATGCGAATTTCTGATTTTGAATAACCATATCGAACCTTTTTCCTGGAAGTACACTCCCGCCATGAGATGTCGGGGCGGCCATTGGATTGAAATAATTGTTAAATCATAGAAAACCTAATACAATTTTTGTACTACATGGCCTTAAGGGGCTACCTGAATTTTCCGGGGTCCAGTGCTGCCCCCATTTAAAATAAATTATTTGAAAGAAAGCGGAGATATCATTTAAAATTTTGTCTTGATCAGACCCTAGATAACCCTTCAAACTATTTTATGATATAAGATTTATTTCAAATGGGGGCAGCACTGGACCCCGGAAAATTCAGTTAGCCCCTTAACAATATTTTATGAGCGACTGTTGAAAGAAGTTACGAGTGCACTCTCAACTCTCAACAGTAGTTCTACGTAACCACGCCAGTGTTGCCGACTAAGATTCGCAAATTCCCCAAACACTAACTAGGTACAACTCTTTATTTAATTTGAAGGTGATATTCGAACAACTGCAGCTTTATCTTTATTTCGTTTAAAAACAGGTAATGGATACGAAAAATAAAACACTGTTTTGATTAGATATTAATAGAAAATTTTTTAGATAGTTTTTTATTTTATTTTGAACTACGTTATCGATGTACCTAAATCATATTAAAAGACAAAACTATGGATATAATGCAGTACCTACAGACATGATAACGTATGGTATACATTTTTGAAGTGAAAACTTCTTTAGGTGCGTTGGGCCTTTTTTTGAAATGGGAAAAAACCATTGAACTCGCCTTCAACGAAATTCATCGAACTCGAACTCGCGACACTGTGTCCGTTACCGTATTCGACAGTAAGTTTTCACTTCTGTCGGCCGGCACTCCCGGTGTGCCACTGTTCTTTTTACCAGTAGTTCGCCCCGATCTGTGAAATCGCAAACACTATATCTCGGCTTTGGATTTGGCTCATGTTCGAACTTAGAAATTCCATTCGCTACTTCTATACACGCCTACCAAATTTCAAGCTCTGAAGTTCCAATCAAAACTACTTAAGTTATTGTCCAACAAACATACATACAAACAAACGCCGGATTGCTCAAGTAGACTCGAAGAGGTTCACTCGCTTCGCTCGCTCGTTCAAAAAGCATAGCTATTCAGCTTCAAATCACGATAGGTACAATAGTCGACTCAAAAAACAATAAACGACAATACACTAATTATATTTTCATGCTATTATAATTTCATGCCATGATGACATCATCATCATGGTTGTACCACTTTGACGCCTAAGAACAAAGCAGTTATCGGTTGAAGCCTTCAGTCGTAAAATTACTCTGTACCTAGTCTTTTAATTGCACTGATTAGGTGTGATAGTAGTTTGTCACTAGTTTCCAGTGACATTAGAATACCTAGTCAATACCTTCTAGGTAGAATATGAAACGTTACTTAATAAAATAAAATTAAAATTAATATAACATGACGAATTATGTAGTCCCACTAATATATGACCCCACGGCAACGTGGACAAAGCCAAAGGCTGACAGTATTGCCATACCTTCTTATAAAAGTAATAAGTAGGTACCACTGTCCCTGAGGAGGTCGGTAGCCCAGTGAGAGTGCGCATTACTAGCGCTTTCACAAGTAAAGCGGCACCGGGCGTGGTCCGCACTAGGATGGGTGACCGCAAGTGGTATAAAAATTTCTCGAGCTCCTCCGTGCTTCGGAAGGGACGTATAAGCAATTGGTCCCGGCTGACATCATTGTCTGGCAGTCGTTAAGCTACGTCAGATGCCTTTAGGCAGCCTGAGAAATCTGACACCAGTGTTGGCCACTTACACACACGAAAAACAAACCACTGTCCCGCTTTATCATCTTCTTATCATTTGTTAGCTACGTCAGATGAACTCAGATGCCTTTAGGTAGTCGAGCTACCTAATCATCCAGTGATAATGGTTATTTTTACACACTAGTGTGCAGGTTTCCTCGCGTTGTTTTCCTTCACCTGAAGCAAGTAATGGTCGATGAAAATGTGTAAAATTTCGTTATATATACTACTGCTGTGATTTTTTTCACATGTCCATGTATATAGGCAGGTATAACCGTTTAATAGATAGAGGGGGGACGGACCCAAACAAAAATTTGCAATATGTCAGAAACGGATCCCTAAATCGAATAATAAGGTTAACAAGCTGACAATATTTTTGAAAGAGCTGTTCAACGTTACGCCATACGATGGGTTCCCATCATAAAAAATTAATATAAAAAAAATGATATAAATTCAAATGAAAATTAGTTTTTAGACTTTTAGTGGCGTGAACTCAAAGTGGGCATTCGCAACTACGGAACCCTACATTGTGCGTGGCCCGACCCGCACTTGGCCGGTTTTATTTAGCTAATGAAGAACACAAATCACATTTATTACTTACCTACTTAAGTTTAGTAATTATATTATCTTTGCTTAACCTTTTGAGCGGCATTGACCACTTTAGTTGCAAAACTACTAAAGACCAAAGTGGTCTAAATTGTACTAGTTTTACTAATCTTAGCGTCGGGGGTAAAGTAACGTAAGCGCTGGCGTGCACAAGTTCTAAAGTACTTATTTAAATTGGCTTTGGCCAAAAAGTCCCAGGCAGTAGAATAGACACTTAACGCAGCAATAGAAGTGCAAGTTACAAATTACATAACCCAATAAATAATACCGAAATATGTAAAATAAGTTGTATTTCTATAAAAAAGAACTCACATCTATCAACTCAACATTATGCAAATGACGACGTTTTGCAAGCGTCGAAGCGAATGACTGTCCTCAAAGTGGAATTGCAGCCGACAAGCCGGAGTTATTACAGAACAGGTCTGGTAAAGATACTAAGCATAATATAAATATCGCAAATTGCTAAATGGATATAAAATGCAGCCTCGTCCGTCGTTAGTAATTAATTCTGTATTATTTTTGTATTATTATTGTTTCTTTTTGTTTTTGACTGTTATTTTAATTTCATTATACTAAAGTGATCTACTTAGTATGGTCCGTGGTTCGATTTATAACGAGTATGTCCTCTCCACGTTGTATGCATTGCTGCTTTTGTTATAAAAGGATAAGAATGTATGAAAAGAGTAACGAGTGTTGACGAAGCAATAGAGGTTTGCAAGGATCATAGCAAGTGGAAATCTATAGTCTCTGCCTACGAATTTTAACTTTGTAAAACAGGCAATGTAGGTATATAAATCTCCTTGGAAAATACATATAGGTAGTGGATACCCAGCCTAAGAGAGCACAATGTTCTCGAGAGAGAGATGCACGTAAGAAAGATCAATCTCCGACATTTTTTAAAGCAGACCCCGTGTTTAGATGCCAAGGAAGGATGTAACACGGAACGCGCATGTACAGAGACTCTCCACAGCTCGTTTTGCCACTTTTAGGTTATCAGGCATAGGCACAGTTTTCCCATCATACGAGATTTATTCGGTTAAACAAAGGTGATTTACGAGGTGTCCGACAAAAGTGGAAACTTTGCTCAACAAACGGTTGCACCAACATATATCAAATTTTGTTTAGTGTCTGCTTCACCTTGGACCATCTGGTCTTATAGATGTTGGCGATAAGTATCTTACTATGGAAGGACTCAACAGTATATTCAAATATTGTATCTACTTGGAAACCCTATGCATGTTTGTTCGGCGATAGCTCAAATATCTTGGATCGTAATTTCATGTTTGGCAGGCGAGTAGAGACTGT
The DNA here is from genome assembly GCA_943193695.1 of Acrobasis suavella. Lineage (NCBI taxonomy): Eukaryota > Metazoa > Arthropoda > Insecta > Lepidoptera > Pyralidae > Acrobasis > Acrobasis suavella. Next base: position 7,111,677 of record OW971952.1, on the reverse strand, counting down.
AAACCTAGACTGAGATTTTAAGTTTTGAGAATTTTGAATATATACACAAGACAAATCGATCAACGCCTTGTTGAGAGAAACGAAATGTCGCGGTTCATACTTACGAGCCGAATAACAAGACAGTTACCGAATTGTACTGATGTTTACTAACGAATATGTAAATAAGTATCGGGAAAAGTATCGTTTCCGCGATGGCGTATTGTGAAGAAGCTATTGACGTGGTCAGTGGTCACGCTTCGGTGGAGACTGAAGGCTGAAGGATAATGCTCTCACAATGAACTGGTGCGGCGGAACCGAGCCTAGTATTCATGTGGTTAAATGGTTTTGACAATGAGTGCATTCACATTTAAAAGTACCTGCCTACTTACCTAAAGTACGTCTTACGACGACATGTTAAGAGTTGGTGAGACATAATATTATTATAGTTACCTAGTTGACAATGAGTACTTAATACTTACATAATCACATCGAACCGAATTATTAATTTAGGCACATTTTTAAAATTCAGTGGAGGTTCCTTCGCCCTGGTAAAGCTTTGACTTAATCGATGTAAAATAATTGGCCAAGTGCGTGTCGGGCCACGCGCAATGTAGGGTTCCGTAGTTAGGAAAGCCAACTTTGAGTTAATGCCACTGAAAACGTCTTAAAACTAACTTTTATTGAATTTGTACGAAATTGTCCTTTTCCGAGTACATTTTATAAGTTGATTGCCTATATAACTTATTAATTTGTAAACCCTTCTTAGCTCAGATAGACATGGCGAAACTATAAGGGTTCCATGTTTACTACGGATCCCTTAAAAGGCATTTTTACCCATGGCGATTTGATTAAAATTTTATTTAAATAACATACTTACATATATTACTAATCATGTCTTTATCGCTAAGTAGACAGAGCTATAAGAAATTAAAGCCAAGTGAAAAATAAACTTTTCCCAATCACAGCAAGGACAGTTGTAGATGTGGCTTTATCATGAAAGCTCAAATAAACCTTATAGCTCTTTAGTAACTCTGAATTGAACTAAACAATGTGGTGGGCATTGTTAAATGTGAGTCCCCGAAAACGAGTGGCGAATGAGTCACCGGGAAAAACTGGAGACGAAAGGAAAATTTTCCTATAATTCTGGCGTCAGATTTTGATATACACCAAGTGCAGGAGAAAATAAATTTATTATGCAAAGTGAAGAGCGTACTATCACAGGACAGTGGGAGAAGAGGAAAGATGAAGATCTAGGATCTTTCTATTTGAAGCTTCTTTGTTGGGATTTTAGGAGACAGAGACTTTAGCAAAAAAAGAAAGACATGACAAGCCATTATCTTAAAAATAAGAAGTTGATGGGATTTAATATAAGCGTCTAGCCTTTCGAATTCTGGATGGCATTATTGTCTTGCGAGGTTACTACAAAAAAGCGTGGATCTTGAGATGAAATCCATTGCAGTTAAGTAAGTGATTGGGGACGGATTTTTCAATCTGATTTAATATATCATCATCACAGATCGCTCACACACATAATAAAGATACTCTTGCCTGACCTTGACCTAGGAGGTCAAAAGACAGACATGTCAAAAAAATTATCCGCACCCTGGCGGTGTCACACCAGACGTCACCAGTCATTATCGCGTTTCCACGTGGCGGGGGTCCCCAGACAATAATGGGGGACCTTGGGGTCCCCTTTTGGCTCCCGATGACAGATCGCAAATATATTGGCAACTACCTGTTGCTAAGCTATATTTAATTGGGTATCCACCGCGTGATTTACTTAAGTATAGTTTGTCAAAATAATGTAGTAGGGTTGTGGAAATAATGTTTCCATTGCCATATATTACCTACTTAGGGTCTAAAAAAATATTACTGAAACTATTTTTAAGGGTGAATGTCGTCATATAAGCCACAGGAATTCCACTGTTGGACATAGGCCAAGGATTTCCAATACATGACACAGAACAACTTCCTGAATACTTATAATAAGTATGCTATATGTTATCTGCCCAAATGCTTACAGCAAGCAGATACTTTAAGTAGTTCAGATTTAATATTATCCCTAGAAATACCTATGGTAAATTGGTGAAAGAAAACACAATAAGCTGTTTGGCTCGATACTTACAAAAGTGTGATCAGAAGAGCTATTCTTCGTTACGGTTCCGTACCCAAAGGGTAATAACCGGCCAAGTGCGTGTCGGGCCACGCGCAGTGTAGGGTTCCGTAGTTGCGAATGCCCACTTTGAGTTCACGCCACTAAAAATGTCAAAAAACTAATTTTCTATTAAATTTGTATGAACTTTTTAATTTGTAATTCCTACTTAGCTCTGATAGTTTTCCTTTAAACTTCGATATATGTACTACTACTGTGAATTTTTTTACAAATCCATGCACAACCGTTTAAAAGATAGATGGGACACTTGACTCTTGACTTGACTTGGCCAAATATTTTAGAAACGGATTCCTAAATCGAAAAATGATGTTCACAAGCTCACTATATTTTTAAAAGACCTATTCAACGAAACCTAACACGATGAGTTAGACTAGAAAAAATAAATTTACCACTTTTTTGGCATGATTACATACCCATACCAAAGTACAGCTTTCTAGTACTTATAGTCTCTGAGTAAAACCGCGGACGGACAGACAGACAGACAGACAGACAGACATGGCGAAACTATAAGGGTTCCTTGTAGGTACTACGGAACCCTAAAAACGGGACCCTATTACTAAGAATCCGCTGTCCGTTCTGTCCCTCTGTTCGTCTGTCTGTCACCAGGCCGTACCGTGATAGCTATATAGTTGATTTTTTTACAGATGATGTACGAGTATTTATGTTGCAACTAAAAACTAACTAACGTTATTTAAGAGACAAATTAGTCCACAAAACACTACTTCTTATTCAGTAAACTTGCAGGGATATAGTTAAAATCTTTATAGGCGACTTGTTACCATCTTCTCATATTGTCCATGGCCCAGTTTAAAGACGTTTTGCTCATTGCAATGTAAGGACCTATTGCGTGATGTCTCAAGCAAAGGTTTTCTTGCACGAACCATATTCTTCGCACTACTTTGCACCTCAAAGTATTTAACTAAAGTGACTATAATTAGTTTGAATGCTGTAATACCTAGAAGTTTCAATACGAATATTATTCTACGTGTGGTCTCAATCGATTGGATCATTAACGTTAGTACCTCTGATTGGAAACGGCAATTCCAAGTTGCAACTGCATTCAATTGTGCGTTGATGGGAACCTTTTTTGCAGGTGAACTGCATTGCCAGTTCAATACGGCAAATTGACTGGAAAGCTTTGAATTAGACTGAATGCAGGTACATCCTCGCTTGCTGGTCTGAGAGAAAAGAAAAACTAAGAATTTATTAAATCACTATTCGCACATGGAATACTCCATATTCCCTAGTAATAAGAATAAAACCAATTTATAAAACAAATTTTCTTATTTTATTTTAAGACACCAAACAACATAGATACGATTTGCCTAGATACGTAAGTACCTAATAGACTAAACATTGCTAAACATAGACGCAGAATTGCTAGAATATTATATTATGCATTTAATATTACAATACAACGACCATTCTGCACTCACGAGCTCTTTCTGAAAATTTATCTGATTTTGGTAAAATGCCACACTTTTGCACCAAAAGCACGAAGTTTGCTTAAATCTCTTGAATTTACCAGCTGCATCTATTCTAGCGCAGATCGTAGAAGCCGATAGAGGGAATGGGCGAAAATGCAAATCATAGGCGATGCGGCTAGCATTTGTATTTTGGTTCCTTTTTGCCCACCATCACGCTAAAAGTGGCCTTTAAGTTTTGCGGCCCCGGGTTCTATCTGATTAGTAGAGCCGCAAGACGCTGTCAAACCGGACATCCCGGGCTCGATCCCTGGTCAGGTCAAAATGGAAAATGAACTTTTTTCAGATTGACTTGGGACTTGGATGTTTATTTATACAATATGTAACAAAAACCCTGTCCGATCCTTGTAGGAGTAACTCAGACCGTCAATATGAACAACTTTTGTAAAAAAAATATACAGTTTTTTACAGATGTGTTCGTCTGGCCCAGCAATTTGTATAAAAATGTCGATTTTTTCTTCGAGTTTCAAGAATTGGTCCCATAGGAAAAGTTGTTCATATTGACAGTCTAAATTGCTCCTAAAAGGATCGGACATGTATATAATGTATTTGTTATAAAATATAGTATCGTTGATTTAGTATCCCGTAACACTTAAGTCTCGAACTTACCTTGGAGTTAACTCAATCTGTGTGATTTGTTCGTATATAAATTTATTCTTAGCCTTCTTAGCGTTTTCGGCAAATAGAGAAGATGCATAATGACTAGATTTTGATATGTGTCCTTGATTTTGTAAGCGTTTACGTAAAAAAGGCCTTTAAGCATCATTTTTTTTTTATCGATTCTTTAAGTTTGGTATTTAGTTTTTTTTACTAATAAAAAGTTTAAAAAATAATATTACCATAGGATTTTCTTAAAAAAGTATAGCTACTTTTGTTATTAGGCCAATCGTGTAAGCCCGTGGTGTAAACAATATAGTAAATATAATCCTGAATGTATAATAATTTTGTAAATAACATTTGACATAGCACCCGAACAAATGTTCTTACATCATGCCTACAAATGCGATATAAGTGACGTCACTCCTCTTCGGTCTTTCTAAGGCGGTCCAAGACGCCCGCCGTCCACAGGCGGACGTGACTTTGTTACCTTTATAGATTTTGGGTTAGCAAGATAGTTTTTTCGTGGAAATTTATGGCCAAAGGTCAAAAAGTTTATTGCGTTTTTGTGGATTTAGAAAAGGCTTAAGGTCAAAGTAGTACATCCTGCACAATGCAGGACCTCAATGAGGCAAATGATCGGGCAGTTGCCGTAGCCAAGCACTGGTCAAATTTGTTATGAACATATTTTGATTTTGTATAGCCATTCGACTCGAAAGAAGAAGAAGAGTGGTGAGGAATGAATTGTGGTCAACATTGTCTGTGTATGGGGTAGACAGCTGTCTGATACGAGCGCTCTTTATAGAGATACCAGCGCTTGTGTCAGATCAATTGTCTAAAAGATTTGAAAGAAAATGAATGTGGTCTAAGAATGAATAAGTTGCTTATCCAACGCCTCCTATGCCCATGAAAAAGTGATACTGGCGTCGTCGGAGGAGGATATGCAAAAGATGGTAACAGTCATAAATGATGCGTTAGTGAGAAAGGGTATGAAAGTAAGCAAGACGAAAGTAATAGTGTTTGAAAGGGATGAAAGTAGGTACAACAAATTTTGATATACCTAATAATAGATGGAGAAAAAGTAGAACAAGTAGAGGGATTCGTAAATTTAGGTAGTATGTTCACAAGAGATGGAAAGTACGAAAGCGATATAGAGAGAAGGGTGGTTGCTGGTAATCGTGTGAATGGGGCATTACATTATTTTATGAACAGTAGAAAGGTGTCTGCCGAAGCACGTCTTGCTCTACATCAGGGAGTGTTGATACCTACTCGTATGGTAGTGAAAGCTGAGTATGGTATGGCAGAAAAATAATGAAAGTCGGATAAATGCAGTTGAAATGCGAGCTTTAAGAAGTATGTGTGGTGTAACTTTGAAGGATAAGAAATGATGTACATAATACGTGAGAGGTGTGGCGTGAAAGAGAATTTAGTGACAAAAATTGTTAAGGTGGTTTGGACATGTTGAAAGGATGGATGAAAGAATACTAACTAAAAATAAAGGGTTTTTCAATAAGGGCGGGTAGATTTTGAAACGAAATTAAACAAGCTGCGTATGAGGTATCAACAAATTTTTTTATTTATTTGAAAGGCCCATATATGCCATTAAGTATGGAAGATGACATCATTCAAATGCCCGCCTCGGCTTCTCACAGTGGCACGGATCCGAGTGGTCCAATTTTCAATGACTCTTCCGCATAGATCCGCCTGAATTTGAGCGATGGCATGTGTTATGTTCGCCTTCAGGGCATCGGTGCATTGTGGTTTATTTGCATAGAGCTGCGACTTCAAAAAACCCCACAAGAAAAAGTCTAGAGGGGTTAAATCGCTTGACCTTGGTGGCCAATTCACATCACCCCTGCGAGAGATAACCTTAGTCTCAAATTGCTCATGCAGAATGTCAATCGTGGCGTCCGCTGTGTGGCACGTAGCGCCATCCTGCTGGAACCACATGTCGTCTAGGTCCATATGGTTCAATGTGGGCCATAAAAAAATTGTTATCATCGTTCTGTAGCGCTCGCCGTTGACAGTGACCGCCTCACCAACGTCGTTTTCGAAAAAATACGGACCAACGTCGCCACCGGCCCAAAATCCACACCAAACCGTAACTTTTTGAGGATGCATTACCACCTGGTGAACCTCGTGTGGGTTTGTGTCGTCCCATATACGGCAATTTTGTTTGTTAACAAAGCCATTCATCCAAAAATGCGTCCCGCGTACCCATGCACGGTACAAACTCAGAGGGACAAGCCGTGCCTAGTGACGATCGAACTCGTGCCTCACAGACGAACACACAAACAATGCCTAAGCCTCTTGGCACCATTTGCTAATTATAATTCTGTAAAATTTCAAGAAGAAAGAAAGGAATGGGAGAAACTTCACCCACAAGACCGTCGCTCTTAAATTTAAATGAAATCAAATGAATGCAAGTTTTCAGTTAATAAATTCTGAAAATCAGAAAGAGAAGAATGTTTAATAAGTGCAAAAAAAGTCAGAACGGAAAACTTGGAAGTTTATACAGCCTAAAGTTAAAAGGAAATCCAAAACTCGTAGGAACATATCTAACCATTAATTAATTTTGAACACTAAATCACAAAATAATTACTAAATTCAAGAAAATAAAAAGATGAGGTGAACAGATGGATAAACCCTGATGACTGCTAGAGGACGCCTTTGCCGAAGGGCAATAAGACCTACAGAAGGAAAAAAAACGACGAGTTGCACTCCGAGAGTGCCGGCAGAAGTGAAAACTTGAATATTTCCATGGACGCGCGTGGCACGCTATAACATAAACACACACGAACATTCGCGCAAGCGCCCTGCGCCGCCTAAACGAAACAGCAGGCGCAGGCATACATTTTCGCCGCGCCGTAAAAAGAGAGAGGGATACTTCCTCTCCTACGCCGCGCCGGCTGTCTACTCTCCATCCGTCTTACGAATTGTCGATCAGGTCACGTGTCCTGACGCAAGTCCTGACGCGAGTTTAACATTTTTTACGCATTACCAAAAAGTGTACAACGCCGCTAAAGAAGTTTTCACTTCAAAAATAAATAATAGATTTCGAAAAATTAATAACCTTATTTTTTGGAAGTAGGTTAAAAATGTAAATGTTTACTTTTCCTAGAAGGTTACTTTTTTGTACATTTCAGGTATCTTTTGACAAGACCTCGCTGGCAACACTGGGCTGCCTACTCTCCGTCCGTCTTACGAATTTTCGATCAGAGTCACGTGTCCTGACGCCCTGACGCCCTGACGCGAGTTTAACATTTTTTACCCATTACCAAAAATTGTACAACGCCGCTAAAGAAGTTTTCACTTCAAAAAAAAATTATAATTAACTAAATAGTCATAAGGCTCATAATATAATAAAAAAACTCTGCAAGTTTATGCAATCCATACAAATAAAAACAACCGGACATTACTAAACTTTCTTTAAAACAGATAAGCTATCGATCCAGGTTAACGAATACTATTTTCAGCCCACTCACCTACTTGATAAACCGTTTGAAGTAAATGAAGGCACTCGACATGCCACGTCAGCTGATAGCAATGGTAATACCAAGGAATTTCATGTGTACATATCAGGTTTTGTTTATTGTAATATTTTTTCAATATGGCCCCTTAGTCATGCACACAATTGCCGGATATTATGATGATATTTACGTTAAGCAGGTGAACTTTTAGGGTTAAGAGTCAGTTGGCAGCACGGCACGGCACTTTTCCATAACTTTTCTATGCTGCTATCCTTTCCTGTCGCTCAGAACCGTCATTGGCTAGAGCGGCGGAACGCTGAGCACGGCCGGTCCTGAAGCGTTCTGCCACTCTCTCTCGCTGTAGCGAATCACGGTTCTGAGCGACAGAAAAGGATAGTCATAGCAGCATAGAAAAGTTCTATTCCGTGCTGCCAGATGAGTCCGAATCCCAACCCTTAAGAGTTCCTTTACCTTGGAGAGAATCAGACGTTCCCACATAAACGTAGTCTACGTTTTATTTTGAAACGACATGTCGGGTATGGGCAAAATTATGTAATTTTAAAGAAATTGCAATTATCTAGGTTTATAATAGGTTTCCAACAGTAATATTATGAACTTAAAAGAGAATATAGTGTATTTTATCATATTTGACCATGTAAGTATGGAAAACTTCTACACCCTTATATTTTCTTTCCAGTTCATAATTTTACGTCAGAAACCAATTATATATAGATAATTGCAATTTCTTTAAAATTACCAATATATGCCAAAATCTGACATGTCGTTTAAAAATAAAACGTAGACTACATTTGTATGGAAAGTTTTGCCGTATCCCAATAAAAGCTAAAACTTCGTACAGAAAGTTTCCGAAGTTTCAACGAGCTTTTACTGTGTTGAACTTGAGTATTAAAATATCACAGGGATTAGAAACAATTTCTTTGGGGAAAGTTGTTAGTATCATGGACCGGATCAACCCTAAAATTGGTTTTAATATATATTTTTGACGTCGACGACGTTAAAGGACCAATCCAAAAATACTTTAAGAGTTTTTAGACTACAGTTAAAATAATAGTTATGTATCTATTTACATAATCATCGTTATCCGAGCGTATATCCAGTAACCTGTTGGATCCTCAGCGGTAACGCTTCAAAATCCGGGGACCGCTACCTAACCTAGGCGATTTGATGAGGTTACTAGTTTTTACAGAGCGACTACCGTCTAACCTTCGCAACCCAAAGGGTAGACCAGAACGAAGAGTATTAGTAGTCATGATTCTCTTTATTTATTTATGCTCTTAAATTAGGCATTTATAATAAATCTATAAAAAGTGACATAATATACCACAAATGTACACATCTTATAAAAAAAGCCTATAATTAGTTATTATTATTAATTAGATATTTATTACAAATGCCGCAGATATAAGTTATTAAGTTTACTAATAATTTCAATGCATTAGTTACATTACGTTATTTACGATAAAAATTGCATTATCGTAAATCAAATCTTTATACAACATATTGATTAACTATTTTGGTTAATGATTTAGTAACTTCTTTTTAATGTTATAACATATCTAAATGACATCGTCATGCATTGCACTTAACATTAGAATATAGGTTAAAAGCAGCGAACTTTGATACTATGGAAGAGTAACTTCAAACATCGTCGCGCAAAATGGCCACGAAATTCACATAAAATGACAAATTTCCGCGACGCGGCATCATACAGCAGCCACCGATTGGCTTAGCAATTGGCGTGAAGTATCGTCAAATACGGTATTGGCGGAAAAGGAGAAGTAGTTTGTATGTACCACATACTTTACCTTTATTGGGATAATTTTTTAAGCTTGATTTGGCTTCCATAGGATTATAGTTCGCTGGTTAAAGGAGAGATTAGTGTTTTATATGCAGCTGCATTATCTGACACGTGAGTCAAGGCCGTTTAAATTTACCTATTAGGATTGCATCTTTGTAAATTTCATGCAAATATTGTTTTCATAATCGACAACATTCTACTTCGATCTTAACGTATACATCCTTGATTTGATAAACGTAAGTATATATTAATATAAACTGGGAAGTATTACTTTAATCTTTCGTAGAAGGTGCTCGTCTCCAAAATGTTTTTTCTCTAATTTTTCAAATTAAGAATTTAAGTAAAGAGGACAATTCATATTCACAGTTATATTATATTTCGACGTGTTTATTTTTTAAGTCAATGAAAAGCAATGTGAATAATTTTGTATTTTTTATGTATTTACGTGAACTCTCAATCGAATTGAAACAAATGGCAGCTGTCTTGATAACTAATAGCTATACTTACCTTTAATTTTATTTGACATCGAATCGGTTATGCAATTATATAAGTGAGTCACCTTGGCGAAAGTTTGGCCTTCGACCGGCACAGACAGACCCATTACATAATGCATGCTTGCGTGTAAAACAAAATGAACGTCACTTTGTAGGAAGAGTCAGACATCGAACTATGACATTAAATGGACTAATAAGCATGATGAATGGAAAAATATTATTAGCCTGTCGGTTACATTTTAAAAATATTGTACACGTATTTTTCTTTTCTCTGAGGAACAAAAAATGACAAAGATTCAGCGCATTGAAATTTCGCATGAACTCTCGGCTACATACGATTTTTACATAGAGGTGATGTCGCAAGGAACTCCCGGAACTTTGATGCTTCGTTTCTTTGTAAATTTTACTTTTTAGGCAAACTGATATGAATCCATTATTTTTGGATTATCTAAAAGACGGACTTATTACAATTATACTTTTCTAACCCTGTCGTCACCCCTATTAGATGACGTGTAGTGTCCGGCAGAGTAGAATAGGACTACTCCAAGTCTTCCCGTGGATGTCGTAGAAGGCGACTTAGGAAATACAAGCTCAGTAAAGCTAAACATCAATGAGACCTCTCCGGTCTGACTAGCGTGGATGATGTCAAATCCTTCTGGCTGCTCCGGCTAAGTATGGCTTTGGTAATACAGAGAGGGTCGTATAGCGTACTACTGCAGCGGAGACTTTTCTAGAGAATGCACGAAAACACCTTTGCAGGCCACAGGCCGACCCTGGAATTTCAGATATCAACAGCACTTCAACCATTTGTGTATACATACATACTTATGAATATTTGATGTACCAATAGTCAATACACAGAAATATTCAATATGCGGCAGTATAACTTTGTTGGCTATGTTAAACATTATTCTTAATTATTTAAAAGAGTTTGCGAAAAGGCTAAAGCTATCTATATTCGTAGAAAATCATAAATACACAAATAAAATTATAGAGACATGGAATGTCATTAATAATGAAACCGGGGAAACTAGAGCGAGAAAAAATATTCGTGATATCAAATGTGCCGATAAAAATATTACTGCAACTATAGATATAGTAAATATATTCGATATTTTTTTTATTTATATTCCCTTAGAACTTACTGCTGACGTCAATTCAAGTCCTCAACATGTTGAAGCCTCACTAAAGATACTGTAGCTTCATGTAATCGTAAATTTCAATTTAAACATTTTACCCCCAAAGATATAGTCGATGCATGGGGGAGTGCAGCTGATATATAGACTATGTTTATCTTACAAAAAAGGGCAATTTTATAATATTTACGCTTTAGGATCGAGACTCCCTAAGATATTTTTTTATAGAAAATTTATATAATCACTGTATCATCCTAGTACATATTAGAAAATATAATGTTTGTAAGAAAAAATATTGCCTTATTTAAAAAAACGAGTGATTTTACGGATAAAAACTTACGTAATAATATAAATGATTTAGTTCCCCGTATTATAGGCTGAAAACAGTCAGTAAGTCGTTTAAAGGAACCTGTATACAGTATAATGATAAATTGCAAGAATCTGTCCTTGATATGCCAGATAGAAAATAAAGAAAGTCCTTTGTGAGAAGGCTTATTACGGAACCGATGATTGCCTTAAAGACAAAAACGTCTGGCTTGAGCTTGGCGAGGGTCAAAGTTTGTATTTGTACACTCCAAATGTCTTAAATTAAGTACAATTTGTACATGTTTAATGACTACATTTACAAATTGACATAAAGCAAATATCACGTGCCATAACTGTATTCATGCATAGCATGTATGTAATCGTGAATCCAACCATTATACCTTAATCTTTTCTCATTGTAATAATGTAGAGCAATATATAATTAGTAGGTTGAGATGGAGTGTGAAGGTTATAGAAACATTTTCGAAGTAAAGTTAAATATACTTACTGTGGATATCTTTTACCATAAAATAGTTTTTAAAAAATGCTATCCTACTATTACTTTCACTAATTTTATACAGCGGTATCATAGGGGCGATTTTTTATGATGTCAATACTCAATAATCAATATTTTATTGCAAACCATAAAGTACATGAAATGTTATCAATACAATATAAGATCATTTACGGACCCTGTCGGGCACAGCAGTTTGGTTAGACTAGGGGAGATCGCACTCCTTTAGAAGATATACTACGTTCTTACAAGTAACGTTAACTATAAATATACAGCTACGTAAAAGTCTTAACATTAAAAAATATTATTTTCATGAAGTTACAACAATATACAATTTTATTTACCAGGCAATTTAAAAAAACTCCGACTTTCGCGATTACCACCAATAACTTTAGAACGGCTGAATCGATATTTATGAACAAAATTTGCTTTCACATAAAAAACCGCATTAAGATCGGTCCATCTGCTCAAGCGCTACGATGCCACGGACAGACACACAAATAGATAGACAGACAGAGAGACATGACTTCAAACATATAACACCCCTCTTTCCTGTCAGTGCTTTAAAAAATAAAATACAATGAATAAAAAAAACCGATTCTAGAAATATCATAACTTGGTGACAGTAAAGTTTATCTCTAGGTATATAAAAACTACATCTACTTACTATTCTTAGTGCTATATCTCTATTTTTTAGGGTTCCGTACCCAAAGTGTAAAAACGAGACCCTATTACTAAGACTCTTCTGTCCGTCCGTCCGGCCGTCTGTCTGTCTGCTCACCAGGCTGTATCTCTTGAACCGCGATAGCTAGACAGTTGAAATTTTCACAAATGATGTATTATAACAACAAACCGCTATAACAAATACTAAAAACAGAATAAATTATAAATATTCCCATACAACAAACGTGATTTTTTGTAGATAATAGTACGGTACCCTTCGAGCGCAATTCCGACTCGTCATTTATGTGTTAAGGTTGCTGATGACTGTATGTACAGTCAAGTAGCAAGTTACCTGACCAGGCCCTCTACTTATATCTTCAATTTTCCCTTAAAATAAAAATAATATTAACATGAAAATTTATATTCAGACAAATTTTAATTAAGTCTTTCTGAATATAAATTTCCATGATATTATTATTTTTAGTTTAAGAGAAAATTCAAGATGTAAGTAGAGGGCCAGGTCAGGTATCTTGCTACTTGACTGTACTTGTACATATGCTATCAACTGCAATAAACATGCACTTAGCCGCCATAGGCATTCATTTACTTCATGCACAAAATCTGCCAGTCATTTTAGTCTCGTAATAACTGTGGTCACGTGATCACTGCTATTATATTTCTGTCAACTGCTACAAAAAAGGTCGTTATGATGATTTATTTATAATATGAAGTATTAAGTACAATTATTTCCGTTAAATGTTTTTTATATATTTTCCCACACAAGGCATACAATGGTGTTTATATTGCGTGTGAATTTAGCTCTGATCGGTCGAAGTTAAGTAATATTGGTTTTTGATTCTATTATCTACTCTTCTAATGTTGTCATGATCATCATTCGAAACCTTAAACGTCTCATTGATGGGAACAGGTCTTTCTCAATTAATGCCATACCAGGCATGTGTCACTCTCCGTTTAGGTATCGAAAATATACTTACATTATTACTATGCGCGCGATGACCACCCCGAAGGGGAAAATTCAGTTACATGAATCGTTTATCCAGAGTAACAAAAATGAAATTGCTAAATTAAACCAAAGCGTAGATATTTCTTTGAATTTCTTTTCTGAGTTTGACTTATGTACGCAAGTACTGTACTTATTCTGTGGCCATACCACAGTCCTGAGGGCTGAGCCACTCTCATCTACGTTCGATCCGGGCTCTTTCTGTTTCAATACTCATACAATACACTATGTCTGTTTCAATATTTAAAAAAATGTGAATTACCTGCATTAGCAAACCTGTAAAATGTTGTGATGTAATTACTTATGTTTTTGGAGTTACTTAGTAATTCGAATCATCTTTTGAAATATTTCGTAATTTTCGAATAGGCTCGTTGATGTCTTCTATAGGCATAATTTTTCAAAACTAAAAACCGACATCACCTCTAAACTACACAACCGATTTTGATAAAAAATCTATGGGACCACCAAACAAGTAGACCATTTCGAACAAAAAAGAATTTTCCAAATCGGTCCAGGCGTCTTCAAATAATCACTAAACATACATTAAAAAAAAACCTACTCCTTTCTGGAAATCAAGATCAAGATATTTTGAAAAGGAAGAAGGCCCATTCCTTCTTATTTGTTAATAAAAAAGGGATTAAACAGTTGTCATCTCTATATACACGTAATACGAAAGTATAGTTGAAGTTCTGCGTATAAATAGCAGCGTCAATGTTCTAGTTAAATGATGTAACCATTCATATTAAAATTCATAAAGTTCGTGTAAGATGGTGGAAATCATGAAAGACAAGACAATACACACTTACTTAATTAATTCATACAAACAGGTACAGTATGTCTGGTACATAAAGTCATGCACATAAAAGTCAGTCAACACAGTAGTAATAAGTAAACCACATGAATTTAAAAATATCTAGATCGTTCTTTAAAATTTGTACTATTTATTTGATGATTGTATCTAATAACATTTTGCACTCTACGATGTAGGGAAAACCGATTAACTATTGTCAAACAGGTGATATTTAAGTTAAGTACATACAAGTACAATTTAGCTAAGTATTTACAATTTTCTGCAATAACATAATGCTTAACAATAGCAAGTAGGTATTTAAAATACAAATAATGCGATCACCATCATTTCACCCGCAGGGCACCCTTTTGTATACAACGTGAAAGGGACATACCCGTAATAAATCAAGCCACGGGCTATACTAGATCGCTATAGTATAATCATATTAAAATAATTGGCCAAGTGCGTGTCGGGCCACGCGTAGTAGGGTTCCGTAGTTACGAAGGCCAACTTTGTGTTCATGTCACTAAAAACGTCTAAAAACTAATTTTCTATTGAATTTGTATGAAATTTTCCTTTTCTGAGTACATTTTATAAGTTAATCGCCTATAACTTTTTAATTTTTAAACCCTACTTAGCTCTGATAGTTTTCCTTTAAATTTCGTTATAAATTCTATAGCTGTGAATTTTTTCACGTGTCCATTTATAACCGTTTAGTAGATAGAGGAGGCCCCCACTTGACTCCAACAATTTTTTTCACTTTAAAAGCAAATATTTCAGAAACGGATCCCAAAATCAAAAAACGGTGTTCTCAAACTTACAATATTTTTAAAAGACCTATTCAACGATACCCAACATTAGTCGAGAAAAAAAAATTGACTTTTCATTTTACAAGTATGGGGGCTACAGAAAAAGAATTTTTTTTTTCAATATTTTATTTTACCGTTTTTCCCGCCTAATTGATATATATATTTACTTATAGTCGCTGAGTAAGACCGCGGACGGACAAACAGACAGACAGATATGACGAAACTATAATTCCTTGTTTACTACGGAACCCTAAAAACAGTGGAGAAGCAAAAGAAAAATACGACTTTCCCAAAAATATTGCCCGAGCGGCTGCACACTTTTGTATGGAAATGCCAAAATTATGTTTTGCTTATTGACTGTTATTTTAATTTAATTACACTATAGTGATCTAGTATAGCCCGCGGTTCGATTTATTACGGGTATGTCCCTTCCACATTGTATATTTCTGCTAAAATACGTATAGCAAATAATATATACAAAGGGAAAAAATGGATGCTTTCTCATATTTTTACTCATGGTTTCACATCGTACGGCATGTTACTGCACGAATCCTAAACATTAATAGTAGGTATTTTAGTCAGTCTACAGTTGGCGGAGTTAAAGTATGGAGTTCGCTCAGTCCTCCAGATAATTGGTATAGAGGACATTCTTCGGCGATATGTTGAAATGTTTGGTCAACAGTTCCACAGTCACCCTCTGAAGATATTCTGGAATTCCACTTCTGGAGATGGTGTTTAGATCGGCCATACCCAGTTCTTAATCGGTTTCGTCTTATTATAAAAACAGGACTGTTACTAGGTTTCAACTATTATCCGCCCGAAAAGAAGTTGACATTAACCGGTGAGATAGTGTGATATTACTAGATGTCAACTTGATTTGGTCGGATAATGGTTTAAACAAAATTGGTCTGGGTTAGTTAATAAGACTGAATAAGTTTAACCCATACCGCACGCCGAGCATCGAATCCACGTACTGTTTTGTTTTTTTTTTGTTTTTGAGTGTGTAAGTGGCCAACACTGGTGTCAGATTTTTCAGGCTGCCTAAAGGCATCTGACATAGCTTGACGACTGCCATACAATGATGACAGCCGGTACCAACGGCTTATACGTGCCTTCCTAAGCACGGAGGAGCTCGAGAAATTTTTGTGCCACTTGAGGTCACCCATCCAAGTGCGGACCACGCCCGGTGTCGTTTATCTTGCGAAAGCGCTAGTAATGCGTACTCCTGCCGGGCCACCGAGCTCCTCAAAACTTCTATGCATATATTTTGAAAATACTCGTATGATACCCGATTAAAATTGACCACTATCATGGACTCAAACTGCCTTAAGCATAAGTAGTTTTATTATATTTTGTTAGACTTTATACATAAAGCCAACATACTCGTAATAAAACGGATTATTTTATCATTTCCTTCTATTTTCATATCCGAGTCATACTGTATTATGCGCCTGCCACAGGCCCACAAGCCACAACACATCTGCCGAGAAAAATCTGTGTTTTCATAACAACACGTTTCAATCAATGCCGGAAAGTTCCTCGCGCAGATTTCGATGAACAGGTGTTAAATACTCGCAATATTTCACATTAATGTTTCTTTTACCGACTTCAAAAAAGGAGAAGGTTATCAATTTGTCGGAATCTTTTGTTTTTTTTTTCTAGAAGGCGCCTGGACTATTTTGGAAAATTCTATTTTGTTTAAAAAGACATGCTTGTCAGGTGGTCCCATAGAAATTTTATCAAAATTGGTTGTATACCTTGTTGTTGAAGTCGGTTTTTAGTTTTGAATAATTATTAATACTCCTTTGATTCATTTATACTATCACCTATTTTATCGATAGAGTAAGACATCGCAATACAAGACCAAGGTCACTTAAAGAAAATGGCTTAAAGGTGAAAAACAGAAATAACAATTAAATCTTTTGATTTTTAACTTTTTAATTTTACTATACAACGTGAAAGGTACATACCCGTAATAAATCGAACCACGAGCTATACTAGATCACTATAGTATAATGGAAATAAAATAACAACCAAATAACCAAAAAAAATTCGACATTCCCATACCAATTGTTGAAATGTTTCGTCTCTTTCTTCTTAACAATCCTTGGAGTCGAAAAAGCCAACAGGAAAGCGCACTCAGGGGTCCATTAAAAATGGAAAATTGAGAGGGGGGGGGGAGGTGCACTAAATAGGAGGAGGAATATAATTGCTAAAAAACGATGATATTTGTTTCATAAACGCCAGACCATTCCTGACGCTTGCCTAAACTTTATGTCAACGCCTAATTCCCAATAATTCTTATGCGCATGTCAAAAAACCTAAATTACTCGTCCAAATTAGTACCAGATTGCGAATAAATATATGAACGAGTCGCAAATTAGTTCGGTAAACACGTAAAACAAACAAAGAAAGCAAATGAAACATCTTGGACATGTGTCAACTCTGGCTGGACGGAACAAATTGATTTATTTTCTGAATTCCATTCATATTTCTCCAGATAAGTAAGGTATTTGAAAACGCCAATATTCACCAAAAGGCAAGGTAACAACTATGTAAGTTACGATATTAATCTTCTTAATTTTCTTTTATTTACTAAAAATATGAAATTTGTAAATTTCATGAGTTCTTCGCACTTATGAGGTTTTAACAAAGACTTTAGGTTTGGAGTTTATTTACTTTTAAAAGTAATTCACATCCTCCTTGTCAATTATTGCATCTTCCATAAAAGTATCGGTATAATTTGTAAATTTGATCTTATGCCTTTGAAGTTCAATGCCATTTTGTAAATTTATTATCGTCCGATAAAAAGTTGGTTAAATATTTTGAACGCACTTGACAATACTGGACGAAACTAGGTTTCAGATTCAGACTTTTGAACAAGACAACAACCAGCCATTTAAGGGTCTACAAAACAACGCTTGTGTTGTACCGTACCTATCAATAATAATAAATAAATATATAAGGACAAATAACACAGATTGAGCTAGCCCCAAAGTGAGTTCGAGACTTGTGTTATGGGATACTAACTCAAAGATTTTTTATAACAAATACTTAAACAATATGTAACAAAAACTTTGTCCGATCCTTGTAGGAGCATCTCAGACCGTCAATATCATTAACTTTTCCTATCGGACCAATGCTTGAAACTCGAAAAAAAAACGTCATTTTCATACAAATTGCCGGACCGGCCGAAGGCTTTTGTATGAAGATGTCGATATTTTTTTCTCGAGTTTCAAGCATTGGTCCCATAGGTACAATTGTTTATATTGACGGTCTGAGTTGCACCTACAAAGATCAGAGAGGGTTTTTGTTACATATAATAAGAATAATAATAATAATAAATTTCTTTATTAAAGGTAAACACCCAATATAAATAAATAAGTAGTACAATGTATAGAGTTAATACAGTCTAGTCAGTTAGATTATATAAATTAATAATAATATAGTAACTTAAATAACTTTTTAATTACATTATACAGTACATACATATTGTATAGATAAAAATCCAAGACGCAGGACAATTTGGAAAGGCCATTTTCCAACTTGCCCTGACCAGGGATCGAACCCGAATCAATAACAGAGTAGTTTCGTTTTCTTTCAGATGACGGAACATTTTGGTTTAAGACTCCTAAACGACCAAATACAACAAAAAGTAGTGCTAATGCATTATACTAGATATACTTTATTCACCAAGTTTAATGATCAGTCAGGTCATTCAGACAATAGTTTATCCCTGACATTGCCTAAAAGCATTTATATATCATCAATTTAATAATGATGGACTCTTCTTGCGCTACGTTTGCCAGTAGGTTACATTGCTTAATTCTTTTCTTTAAACCAGTCTCTCCCAAAGTGGGCGATAACGCCCCCTTGTGGGCGCTGGAGGCTTTAAGGGGGGCGGTAACGGGCCCAGAATAAAGTTGGGGGGCGCTGATGTGATTTAAGCAATGAGTGATTTATAACTTCAGCTATTTCATATTTTAAAATTCACTGAAATTAAAATCCTCTTACTACACAACATCCATTTATTAGTTCATATTTATATCCTTTTTTATTGTACAAATATAAACTAAAAATGTAATTAATATTTATTATTTTAATGCGTTCACAACTCTATTTATATCGTTAAAGGAATCAAACACTGAAAAAATTTCGTGTTTTAAAGTTTCGCAGGTGAGGTCCCCACTTCCAATACTCTTTATTATTGTAAAATTATATTATTATTATTATTTTTTTATTTAAAATTAACAATGTTGATTATTGTTATTTTTTATAAAAGATACTCTAATGTACTGGTGTATGTATTATTATTGCTCTCTCGTTTAGAATAGGTATAGGTTGAATTAAACTACAGGCAAGACAAATATTTGATTCAGGTTTTTATGGTGAAAAAATGGGGGGCGCTACAAAATAACAGATTTTTTAAAGTGGGCGTTTGACAAAATAAGTTTGGGAACCTCTGCTTTAAACTAACTTGTTCGAAGATAATACCTACTGACAAGTACCACGTACTCGTATCTTGCAATTAGATTAAGTACATTTACATAATATGGTGAGTTAACAATATAGGTAGAAATAGAAATGGAATATTCACGTAATCAAAGGTATGGGCATAGAGCTTCTAAGTATGTATCTATTATGGGAACTTCGGAGGGGCGATTTTCACTAATTATTGATCGCTTAGGTAGGACATATCGCTATGTCAAAAAACGATATACCTACGAGTATCCCTCATGAGATACAACGAGGGAGAATCGTTATCGAAAGAAAATAACTTAAAGACTTCCATTAAGTATGTGCATTATATAAACTTGACTCATGAGATCCAAAAGAAATTTGTATATTCCGGTAAATACCATACCACCCTACTTAATGTCGTTCTCTCCTCTGGTTTCGGGTTGTTTGGAAGAGATCCCTTAAGAGGGGAACTTGACTCTAACAAAAATTTGTACTATAAAACAAATATGTATTTCATAAAATGGATCCCTAAATCATAAACAATGGTGTTAACAAGCTCACACAGGATGGGATAGTCGAGAGAAAAAATATTGACTCCCACCTTAAATGTTGCTAGTTCAGAATATTTTTTCATGATTTTATTTTTCCACTTTATCGGCATGATTAATATACATAGGTAGGTAATCATGGCAAATTACAGCTTTCTACTACTTAAAGTCTCTGAGTAGAACCGCAGACAGACAGCCAGACATGGCGAAACTAAAAGGGTTTATTTGCTTACTACGAAACCCTAAAATGGATAAAAAATGTAGCAAATTAAGTATAAGTTACGTTCAGACCTCAGGAGCACCACACCTCAAATTTTACTGAGTTAGGTTTTGCTAGAACTTTGCCCCTACATATTTACAATACTCTTTGCTACCTATTAAAGATAAGTACTTACCTATTTGCAACTATCGAACCGAAACGAATCTAGCTGTTTATATTACTAATACTTACATATAATTGTAAAATAAAAATTAGATACCAAATAACACTGTTCTAATCAAAACTGAAAAAGAAATAAGTACCTGCTTAGATGAATTCCTTTGCCACGAAAAAAGCTTCACAGACTCATTTTCACTCACATCACAGACAATTTTCGCGCCAAAACGCCGAATTTTCGCGCGCGTGTCAACAGTGGCGGCGTGATCGCAACTGTTCGATTTTCGAATGCGCCTGCAACCGAGCCGACGCTAGAGAGAACTGAGAAGGCCGAAGATTGAGGCATCGCTTGTCATTTGTCAAAAGAAACATTAGCATGCAACGATAGCGCTTTGAATAACTGATAATTTCATGGCTGAAGCGATTTTCTTTGTTTTCATCCTAGAGCCGAGTTTATGCACGCCAATGGCAATGTACCTTTATGATAATAATAGTATGTAAAATTGTTTAATGACATTGCAATTTTCAGGTAAATTGTAGACCTATTTTTTTAGAATTTTCTCACTTTTATTCCAATTTTGTGTTCAGTACAACTTCCTTACTTTACTTTCGTGTTGGTTTGGGAGAAACAAAAACATAGAAAGTACCAGCTAGTTCCGCTCCCGCGCAGGTAATAAAAGCCGATTGAAGAAATAAATAATAAAAGGTAAAGGTTGAGCCTGGCCATTCAACGGGGGAATGCTGCAATTAGGGTCCATTTTTTATATTATTTAATTTAATTTTAAATAAGTATTCATACATAGGGCGCACTATAAGTTTCCGGAACTGGCCACTTACATAAACAATATTTA
Organism: Acrobasis suavella; assembly: GCA_943193695.1. Taxonomy (NCBI): domain Eukaryota; kingdom Metazoa; phylum Arthropoda; class Insecta; order Lepidoptera; family Pyralidae; genus Acrobasis; species Acrobasis suavella. The sequence continues at coordinate 7,090,186 of OW971952.1, read as the reverse complement.
AAAATTTATTGCAACATTTGAAAATAGAACTCTTTGGCTGTAGAATGCAGTTTGTTTCATCTGACTGTCTTTTGTTTTTACCTTGTGGCGCCATTTAAAAAATTGTGTGTCTGCATCAACATGGATTTAACTCGGGAAAATTTTCGTAGTATGATTTTCTACGATTTTAAGTGTAATTTGACAGCTCAACAGAGCATCGCTCGGCTTGAAACAGCTTTTGGCAATGAAGCACCATGCAAGACAACTGTTTATATGCACTGTGTGTGTGCGCTTCTAACGTACCTGTCGCAAGTAAAGAGGCTCCCACTTCAAAAAATATTTATAGTGTAATTAATGACTGATTCAGTGTAAACTATATATTGCCATAATCTGTTGCACATAATCAACCAATTGGTGCTAGTGAATTAATTTTATACATGAAAATTATTGTGTAAATTAACAATAAATCTGCTAACAAGTGAACAAAGTGATTGTGTCTTTGGTGGGCGGTAGCATAAAATAATCGTCATTGCATCCAACTCACACATTCGTTCCTCTAGTGTCATTCACACGCATGTGTATGCGAATTTCATATCAACTCTTAAGCTATTTTTGGCGTGGCGGTCAGACGCGCGCCTTTCGGTTCGCGGACGCCGGTTCGAATCCCAGCTCGAGCATACATTTTTTATTTTATTAATTATTACTGTTATATGTTTTTATCCAACGATGGAAAATTGTGCTGGATGTCTAAGGCCAATCGAATCACGACAGTTCTTGGTATGCAGTCTATGTAATAAAAAGTATGACCTCGTTTGCGCAAATGTATCCGAACAACGTTATTATAGCACTCTGACGCCCGAACATAAGGCAGCATGGAAGTGCCCTATGTGCATATGCGCACAACCTCGAACGGACAACACCAATACGCCTGTCCGCGGTGGAATGCACGAAGTGATGCGGCGTCGTGGGCCCGCGGTGGTAAGCCCCCAGGAACACCTTGGGGAAAAATCACTTATTCTACCGCTTGCAACTAATTTAAACGCCACATCTCTTAATGACACCATAGAGGTGGCTGATATTCAAATGCTGTTCTTCGAGCTGCGGCAATTTAGAGAGGAATACAGAGAGGACAGAATAAATGAAAGGAAAAGAATGGAAATGCTGACTGAAGCTTTAGAAAAAATTAATATTCGGCAAGATGCAAGTGACAGAAAGTACCAGCAGTTACAAGCGCGAGTTGAATGCCTAGAGACACAGGTGCGTGAGCAGGCAGGGCAGCGAGCGGCGATGGGAAGTGACGGCGAGCAGGATCTGCTTAGATCCGTAGCTGAACTGAAAGCCCAAATAAATGATCGGGACCAGGACTTTCTCCTCAATGAAGTGGAAATTTCAGGCGTCACAGAACAGCCTGGGGAGTCCCTGGGCCACATCGCCATAACTTTAGCTGATAAGTTAGGAGTCCAAATAGTCGATGAAGACTTAGTGAATGTGACGCGCGTAGGCCCATCCACAGGGTTGCCGGGAGCGGCAGCGGCCCAGTCGGGATCTCGTCCACGGCCTATTGTTATTCACTTTGCGCGGCGAGCACTTCGGGACCAGTTGATCAGGGCGGCGCGCGTACGTCGTGGTGCAACTACCGAGGGGACGGGTCTGCCTGGTCCTCATCGTCGTTTCTACGTCAATGAGCGATTGACTAAAGTGAATCGTCATCTATTCCGTCGTACGCGCGAGCTGGCAACGCAGCACAAGTGGAGATTCGTCTGGACTCGGGACGGCCGCATCTACGCCAGAAAACATCAGGCTCCTGACGCGGCCAGGCACCGCATCCGTAGTGAGCAGGACTTGGTTCGTGTTTTTGGGCCGGAAACTGTTGGTCCCTCTGAAAATGAATTATAATTTTTGTCTTAGGTTGTGTAGTTTATTTGTTTGCTTATTTTTAATTATGTATATCTGTAACATTCTATTGGTTAATTGTATACTAAATCAAATTTCCATAACAGCAAAAAAAGCATGTGTATATTTACCTTATGCTTTTAGAGTCTCTTGCGTATTTTTCCTTGAGCTAGAATCTCGCCTCATATGTATACAATTTAAAGAATTTAACGTCCACACGATTAATCTGGAAAATACTATTTACTTTATTAGATGCATGAATGATTTATTACGTACAAAGGTATTATGTAACATGTTTAAAATGTCGGCACGCTCGTATTTCAGATTTTATAAAATTTTGTCTGATTTTCAAGTAATGATTTCTAAAAAATTTTATTCTTGTCATGTACAATTATTTAGAAATAATAATTATGGCATTATCATTAGTAATCTAATTAATTTCAATAATAGGACATATGGCAAACACCATGTTACAAGGTCTTACCTGTCATGTACCTCACGTACGAGTGTGGTATTTATACAGATATTATTGTACTTGCCGCTTATCATCTTTTTGCATTTGCTACAAGCATTGCCACTGCCACCAATTGTAATTGCACTAATCTGTCGTATATCTACATCGCTTGGCTGTGATCTTGTTCTGAAACTAAATAATTTTCTTAATTTAATCTCAATTCAACACTCAATGTTTTGTAGTTACGTAACACTGGACGTGAATCACCATTGTAATCTATTTATCGTAATGTGTGCTGCAGTAATACAAATGAATAAGAGTAGTAATGCTCGTAAACAGTTTCTACATTATTTAAATACACATAAATACACTTTAATCTTTAAATATCAAAAAATATCTTTATTGTTATTTTATTTATTTACTTATTCTATCACACCTTTGAAAGTCAATATCACTCAATCAATTCAACATTGCTTACCTTTCCTGTATATCTTTTATCTCGTGTATAAATAATTGCTCCCAAAGAGAAACACTTTAAACTGGGACTTTATAACCCTGGCTCATTGAACACGGGACACGATGACTTTCTCATAGCTATGTCACGTTTTCAGGCAGATATTGTCGCAATAAATGAGACTTGGCTGCGCTCGGATCAGGGAGCGCGCGCGCCTGCCCCGCCTGGCTATCGTCTTCACACTGCTTCACGGCCCTCGCATATGAAGAAAGGGCGAGGGGGCGGAGTCGGGTTTTACGTGAAGCGCAGCTTGCGTGTGCGCGTTGTAAACTTACGGAATACTGATATTGAACAGATGTGGTTGTCTGCGCGAGTGAATGGACATACTTTGGCAATTGGGACGGCTTATAGGCCAGAATGGATAAATGTTGACCAGTTTATTGACGCTCTAACGGAATCAAGCCTTTCTTTTTCAGACCACGACTACATAGTGTTTTTGGGAGACATTAATATTGACCTAAACAAAACAAATGACGCTGACACCTTAAAATTCACCACTTTTTTAAGTTATATGGAACTTAATCAGGTAGTTACTGAACCGACGCACTTCACAAGCCACTCAGAGAAATTGATCGACGTCGTGTGCACTAATGCCCCGGTTAGGAAGGTTTTAGTTACGAATATAACGGGCCGTGTGGACGGGCACGCTATGATAAATGTAGAATTAAAATTAAAAAAATCCAGAATACCCCCGAAATTTATTTCTTATCGCCCTCTAAAGACAATTGATATGGACGCCTTTAATAAAGATTTGCATTCGATTAACTGGAATTCTGTAACTCAATTGCTTGACGTCGAGAAAATGGTGGATAAATTCAATAGTCTTATCCTGGGTCTCTTTGACAAACATGCTCCTACAAAAACATATAAAATTAGGTATCATCACTCGCTGCCATGGGTAACGGATACTTGTAAGCTTATGATAGAACTACGTGACCAAGCCCACAAAAATTATCGACAAACCAAATCTGACACTGACAAGAAATATTTCGCCGATCTTAAAAAGCTAGTGAAAGACAGTATTGCAAATGAAAAGATTGCGTACTTTAATCACCATGTAAATTCGAAAATTAATAACAGCAAAGCTTTTTGGAAGAATCTAAAAGAGAAAATTTTAATTGACCCTACTAAAAGTGAATTTTTGCCTAAATCTTTTGATAACCCTGATGACATTAACAATCATTTTTTGAATCTTCCCAATACATTCAATAATACCAATTTATCTAATTTGACATTTTATGAGTTTAATCGTTTTAATAATTCAACCTTTCAATTTCAATCTGTATCTGAAGATGACATAGCAAAATTCATAATCTCAATTAATTCGAATGCAGCAGGACATGACGGAATCAGTAGGGACATGATTCTACTTACTCTTCCATCTACTCTGAGTGTGATTACGCAAATAATCAACACATCTCTTCTCACGGGTTGTTTTCCTCCCCAATGGAAGGAGGCATTGGTGACTCCGATACCTAAGTCAAACAATCCATCTGATCTCGCTGACCTTAGACCAATTAGCCTATTGCCTTTTCTTTCCAAGGTTTTAGAAAAGGCTGCACACTTCCAGTTGTCTAGATATATTGAAGCAAACAATATTTTACCGATGTTCCAATCCGGATTTCGAAAAGGCCGTGGAACGCAAACTGCGCTGTTGGATGTCATCGACAACATTCTCGCTGAGCAAGATAGCGGACGTGGAACTTGCCTGACTTTACTAGATTATTCTCGCGCTTTTGATAGCCTTGAAACGCCTCTTTTGATCTCCAAACTTTCATACTACGGCCTCGATCACCAAGCTGTACTGTGGTTTGATAGTTACTTGAGTGGGCGGTCTCAGAGAGTAAAACTTATAAAAGATGATGGTTCTTATCTCCTTTCTCAGCCACGATCTGTATGCCGCGGAGTCCCACAGGGATCTATACTTGGACCCTTACTTTTTATTATTTACAGTGCTGATCTCGCCAAGGTTATAAAGCATTGTAAATGCCACTGCTATGCCGACGATGTCCAGGTATACATATCTGATACACCCGAGAATATTTGTGAGGCGGCTCGAAAAATGAATGAGGATTTGGAGAATATTGCTGATTGGTCTACCAAAAACTCCCTTGTACTCAATCCAGCGAAATCTAAGTTTATGATTTTTGGATCAAAAGCGCAAATTGCCAAAATAGTTGATCAAAATCCAATTATAACTATGTTGGATACGGCGATAGACAGAGTGGATGAGGCAAAAAATCTAGGCATTTTAATTGACGGTGAGCTTAGGTTCGAAAAACATGTCAGCAATATTGTTAAGAACTGTTTTTACCGTTTGAAAATATTATATAAAATAAGAAACTTGCTAACGGAGAAGGTACGAATTAGGTTATGCGAATCTTTAATTCTGTCGCGGCTTAACTACGGAGATATAGTCTATGGGCCTCGACTTTTAGAAAAGACACAACGTCTAATACAACGTGTCCAAAACGCGTGTTGTAGATTTTGTTACAATATCCCGCCGCGAAGTCATATCACGCCGTATTTAAACAATGGTTCGATGCTAAATATGGTCTCCCGTAGACAGCTACATCTGGCAACTCTGCTATTTGAATTGATAAAAAATAGAACGCCAGAATATCTCTACACGAAGATTATGTTCAATCGAAATCCTAATGCAAGAACATGTCGTCCACCACTTCTCGTGTATCGTCACAAAACAGCTTCTTTCAGGGGCAGCTTCCGTTATCAGGCGACGAAATGTTGGAACAACATACCCCCTCCAATAAGACTTTGTACAACCATTTCGACTTTCAAAACAACGTTTCGTACCTACTTATTAGATCTACAAAAAAAATTAATCCAACACGTCGCTGGTAGCTGATGCTGTCGCTGAAAGTTCTTCCGGGCGTATGTAACTATCTATCAACTATTTATTTTTCCCACACCCTGTTTGTCATTCTTCCTAACAGACATATGTGATAATGACAATGCCATCCGAAAGTATTTACGCAACAGCAATGCAATATATATGTATTTGCCTAATATTTTGTATTCTATTACACTATCTATTTATGTAAACATACACACAGCCTTATTTATTTATATTTTTTTACATTATTATTTTTGGACCCGCACCACGCATCCCTTTAGGGCACAACTGAAAATCAGTGTATTGCTCTCGGGCAATATTACCACTGAGCTGTGGCCTATTTGTATTGCTGTAGCACACACAATGAAAATTGTGTAGGTAGGTAGATGTTTACTTTTTGTGTCTGAGTTGTGTTTTTTTTTTGTGTGTGTTATAGCAGCAAATAAATGTGTTTATCTATCTATCTATCTTATAGCTGGTTTGCAGAATTCAAGCGTGGTCGTATCAATCTCAGTGACGAATCTCGCGATGGTCGGCCGTCCACCGCTGTGACCAACAAAAACATCGATGCTGTGCGCCGTATGATTGAAACAGACAGGCATGTGACCTACCATGAAATTCGCGCATCCTTAGAAATAGGCATGAGTCAAATACAATTAATCCTACACAAACATTTGGGTGTGAAAAAGCTGTGCTCGCGGTGGATCCCACACAACTTGACCGAGGCTCAAAAAACGGACCGCGTCACTTGGTGCAGTGCCATGCTTACCAGATTCAACGAAGGTGCGTCAAATTTGGTGTGGGACATAGTAACAGGTGACGAAACATGGATTTATTGCTACGATCCCAAAACAAAGCAGCAATCGAGCGTATGGGTCTTTCAAGATGAGCCGAAACCAACCAAAGTGGCGCGCGTGAAAAGTGCATCTAAGCGGATGATTGCTTCTTTTTTTAATAAAACTGGACACGTGGCTACTGTTGCTTTAGAGAATCGTCGTACAGTGAATAGTGACTGGTACACGACCATTTGTTTGCCGGAAGTTATTGACGAACTCCGTAAAAATAACCGTAAACGCCGTATCATCCTGCACCACGACAATGCTAGTTCTCACACGGCCAGACAGACAAAAGACTTTTTGAAGACGAAAAATGTAGAACTCATGAGTCATCCTGCATACAGTCCCGACACCTTGTGACTTTTTTCTGTTCCCAAAAATTAAGAACCAATTACGCGGTCAACGATTTTCATCACCAGAAGAGGCTGTCGAGGAGTATGAAAAACACGTTTCAGAGGTCACCACAGAGGAGTGGCACAAAAGTTTTCAAAACTGGTTTCATCGAATGAAAAAGTGCATAGACGCCAAGGGAGATTATTTTGAAAAACAATAAATTAATTTTGTACCTTTAATAGTATTTTTTCATATTCATTCCGGAAACTTATAGTGCGCCCCACGTATTTAGTTTAGTAACTAGTTTTTGTTTTTAGTTATTTAGGTAGTTTAATTATGGAATTTTTTGTTAATGTTATTTAAGTTACTTATATAAAAAAGAAAGTTAGGCGATACCTACGGCTAGCAAACTATGTCAATTTTTACCCGACTGCACCAGAAGAAGGGTTATATGTTTTTCGAGTGTATGTACCTAGTCTAGCCATAAAAAAAATATTTTTCTGTTGCAAATAATTATTACTTTTACAATGTGTTACTTTAATACATAAATATAGAACAATTTAAGATATAAAAAGCTTATTCGAAGTGGTCTTCACTGACAGCAATACAGTCCTTTAAACGTTGAGGCCAGTTATCAATAGAAGCACGCACTCTTTCCATGGAAAAATTCTTCACTGCCAATTGTATGGATTGTTTTAGAGACTCCAAATTATCATGGCATTAAGAGCAAGGCGTACTCTCCAAAACTGACCATAAATCATAATCCAGCGGATTAAGATCGGAACTAGACGACGGCCAGTCTTCAGCTCTGATGAAGTTGGAAACGTTCGATTCCAACCAAGACTGCGTGGATCGAGCTTTATAACCCGGTGTCGAGTCTTGCTGGCAGGACCATTCTTGGTTATTGAACATGGTGTTGTTAAGGGGCTTAACTACCTTTTCAAAAATGGTTGGTATCTTGATACACTTGTGCCGATGTTTTGATACCTTTTTCACAAAAGTATAGCTCAGTCACTCCTTCATAGCCCCACTAAACCATCACTGAAGTCGGATAATGCCCACGTTGCACTCTGTCGACTAATTGGGAAGCTTTCTTAGAGCTTTGAGCATAAATATGGTCATTTTGTTTGTTAAAATGTTGCTCAATTGTAAAAAAAATCTCATCCGTAAACAAAATTTTTCTGTGACCTCCCTTTGCGTATACCGCTTCAGTAGTTGTTTTGATTTTAACACCCTATTCTTTTTTAAATTATCAGTTAAGAAATGACCAGTAGGTCTCTTATAGGCTGCAAGTCCTAAGTGATCTTTTAAAATACGCGACATGGTTCTAGGTACTATCTTCATCTCCCGTTATAAAATCTTTTGCTTTCGGACAGGATCTCTTCGAATTCTTTCCCTTACTGCTTTGACCATCTTTTTCGTACGAACACTACGTGGACGGCCAGGTCTTTTTCTGTCACAAACAGAGGAAGTCTCATTGTACCTATTAATAGCCCGGTACACAAACATTTGACTAATACCAAGCGTATGGAGAGTTTTAAAAATTGCACTTGGCTCCATACCCCGCTTTGTGTAATGCAATCACAGCGATACTGTTTTCTTTATAACCCCACTCCATTTTAATATCGCAAAATATTGTACAATGTATTGGCGCCAAAATAAGAAAATACAATGAAAAATCATATAAAAATAACGGATTCCAGATTCAAATTTAATATTTTGTTTATTTTTAATTGTAACAGTATTTATAGCCAGGCTAAGTATGTATGAATGTATGTATAATTGTTTGGCACGCTCTGCAGCCTGAACGGCTCGATGGATTTAAGCTTGAGAGGTGTCATTACATTCGTCTTAATTCTGAGAATGACACTGAGTATATAAGGTTTAACAAAATATACTGAAATTATTTTAACGGTAGGTCCAGTCCGTGATACTGAACAACTTTCCCCAAAGAACACATTGCGAAATATAAAAAAAAATCATATATCTTCTACCTTTGACTCCTGACTGTACTCCTCCGCCCAGCTGGACGCTCAGCTGTACTGTATGTAGCAAAAGTCGTCTATACACGCTGCGATTACACTCATCACATGTTAGTTTGTTACCCTAGTATAGTCATTAGGTACTTATATGTAATTTAATCAATTCACAACACACTTTGAATTAGGTAGGTACCTAAGAAATTAAGATTTTTAAATTATTATGAGGAGTAGCCTTTCACTGTTCTAAAGGTTAATAACCACATCTCGTTCTTAACAATGGTAAAGCACATGCAATAGGTAATAAAAAGAAAAATCGAATGTACACTACACTCGGATATTTTTGAGACTAAACTTACGTACTCCTGTTTACAGTACCTATTGACCAGAGTAACAAAATGCAACTGAAGTTATTTGTCGGTATTATAAAAGCATGTCCCACGAAGCGGTGTTTCTTTGAATACAAAAATAAAGGATTTAGCAGTAAAAATTCACCGGTTCAATTTTCGCCGGCTTTTATGATGTTTTGTTTGTTTCTTTTGTCGGCATATTGTTTACAAAAATACTGTTAAAAAAGTGCAATAAAATTTAAGTCGGCTCGTGCTCGCGGCGAGAACAAAAGAGGCCATAAATGTAAACCGTGGGAACGCTAACTGAAAATAAAATAAACACCCAAATAATTTCCAAGATCTGGTCAGTTTTGAGTTACAGCTGATGCAAGTAGCATCACGCGTACGTTTTCTCTATGCAAAATTATAGGTATTTAACAATACCTAGATGGCTAGTACAGCGTTAAGATGTAAGTCGCATTGTGTGTTATTGAAATGCCAGCATAGGCACATTTACATCAAAATTAGGTGTGTAGTGCAAAGTTTTCTTTATTTAATTAATATTTTGATAACTTCAAGGATCACGGGGTTGACCCCCGTCTATGAGGCTTAAAGCGTAAGGAGAGTGTGATCGAAAATTGATAAATCACTTGACTAATTTGGTAAATTTATTTTGTGACTGCGATTGTGTTGTGAAGTCGTGTCGTAAAGGCGTGAGTAATGTCGCGGCGTCTAGCTACGTTTTTGGGTGCCTTTAGGTATTAGGGCGATAGGCGGACGGTACGTGCAGTCAAAGGTTAGTGTATGTTAAAAATAAACTTTATATGTCACTATATGTCCCTTGGGGAAAGTTATTCAGTATCACGGACTGAGCCTACTGTTAAAATAGTTTCAGTATATTTTGTTAGACCTTATATAAAAAGGCAGTCGGTTTTTTTTTATAATGATATGTTTCTACCATACGCACGACTCACCACTAAGAGTGGCTATTTGATCATATTGTCCTAGGATTTGTCTAACGCGTAAAAAAAATAAGACATGCTTTGTGACCATCATTTCTAAGTAAGAATCTATAATTATGAGCCTTTCGTAACTATGCCTAAAGTTCAAACATTGAAATGTTAAACGTTTGCAACGTATACCTACCTAAGTGGTAGAAAGTAGCTACTCAAGTTGAGGAAAAGCACTAATGTAAGATACTAACTAATTCCGTGAAACTCCTTTACAATATTACACATTATTGTAATTCCCCAAAAGCAGTGATAACAGTTTGCGACACTTGCACTGTCTATCACCTCGTTAAAGATAAAACCGCTTTCAACATTCCAACGGCAAGTTCTGAGTTTTGTAACACTTTTTTTTATTTCTTGTCTGAGTAAGTGCGAAGCCAGGGCAGAAATGTCTGTCCAGCACATAATGTTTTTTTTTATTTTATTTCAAAGACAGACTAGCGGAGTCTACTTACAGATAATTTATTTAATTCAATGCGCATAAATGAATCACATACCTACCTACTGTGTCTCTACTTACTAATTTAAAGTTTAGAGAATAAAAGATAAGGGAGGAAAGAAGATAAAGGGACTTACATTGTTTATGGCCACTTTCATGCAGAGAGAAAACACCCCTAGGCACTCTACCCTATAAATAAAATGTAATTATATAATTGTTTAAAGGTATGTAGAAAAGAACGCTCATGCACACTTTCTTGATCTGAAACTACACAAATCGTATACTTACACAACCTTTCTAAAACGGGGAACTTCCAAAATAATGATTATCTAAAATCTACCAGTACATATTTACGTCATGAAATCATTATACTCATAGCAAAGTAAGCTAAAGTAATGCTATGATTGTAACAAATCCCATCTGTAAACAGTTTTTTTTATAATTTTCTGTAAATTCCTCGTCTTATCTTCAACAACGTTTGAGACAGCTCAAGGTTCTGTAAATATCACCATTGATGCGCGTAGATATAGTATCATTGTTAGTCTTTTGTTTCTTTTTTTTTCAGATTTTTTTTTCTCGCAATTCAGTATAATTAGTCAATCAATCAAATCGTTTTATTTCATCAAGGCCCACAGAATAAATACCATACACACTAGCATAAATATAAATTACCTAACTGCTTTTTGTTTCTGTGACTGACACATATATTGCACTGTGTTCTGTTGGGAAAATTACAATAAAAATAGTCATCTTCTTTTGCTTTGAAGCCTTAATCAATAAGGAGCCTCTTCAAATAAATGGAGGATTTAAGGCGTCCGCTAAGTGACGCGGGCGCACGCGACGGGTTTCAGACTATCCCTGTCACAAACTCTAGTGTGAAAGAGATAGAATCCGTCGCGGGTCACCTATCTATGTCGCACGTAGAGTTTGTAACAGAGATAGACTGAACACGTAGGGTGCGCCCGCGTCATTTAGTGGACATTACACATAATCACCACGCTGATCTACATTAAGTAACTTTTTGACGTCAACAATTGTGCAGCAAAACAAAGTGACGATTATTAAGAGATACCTATTATAATTAATAAAGATATATGTATTTGAATTTGAAAAGGGATGGTGGCAAATCGTATTCTACTGTCTGCGGTCACTTCACTCACGGCCACAAAAGTACACTATTAAAGATAACCAATAGTCACAAACTTGGGGATATTTGTACTCTTATTTCTCTATCTCGTCTCTTCTTTAGTGTGATGCCACAACTGTTCATAGATCACTAGTTCTCATTAGAATAGTCACAAACTAGGGGATATTTGTACTCTTATTTCTCTATCTCGTCTCTTCTTGAGTGTGATGCCACAACTGTTCATGGATCACTAGTTCTCATTAGAAGGTTCATAGCTCACACGGCGACCACGAGTATCATAAAAATATCTCGATCGCCTAAAGCGCTGCTGGACAAAGCGAAAGACGTAAGGCGCAGATGGCATACATATTCTTATCTATAGAACACACAGGAAAACGGGCGCCCCGTCCTTTCTATATATTTGCATGAAAGGGACGCGGAGGAGACATATGTCTGCACCCCGTCCGTGTCTTACGTCTTTTCAGTGTGTCCAGCGCTTTAGAGCTTCGGATGGCACGTTAAGCTTCTAGCACCTACTGAAATAATCGGTGCAGTACAGACGATAAATTTAATAAAGCGCACCGGTTCAGAATTCTCTTACCCTAGACTTTTTCCATACAAACGTAGTCTAGCTTTTATTTTGAAATTACATGTGGGATTTCGGCAGTATTTCGTGATTTTCAAGAAATTGCATATAGGTTTCTAGGCATATAACTAGTTGTCGACAGTCAAATATGAACTTGAAAGAAAATATGAGACTGTAGAAGTTTTCCATACTGATGGTCAAATATGATTTGATACACTATATTCTCTTTAAAGTTCAAGCAATTTATAGGCAATTTCTTTGAAATTACACAATTCCGCCAATATCTGACATCCCGTTTCAAAACAAAAGCTAGACTACTTTTTTATGGGAAAGTCTGATTCTGTCTCGGGTAAGGGGACTCTTTAAGTGGCTTATCTTCGGGCCCATTGTGAACTGCACTGACGATATTCAGACGTTTAGATTAGATTATAAGTATTCAAGATTTTCAAGAGACATCTTACGTAAACTGTTTAAGTAGTTGTCAACTACGTTTGGCCACTACACGATTTCCGCGTGTAGATAAAGCTTAAATATACCGTAACAACTTATTTAGAAAATATTAGAAATTAACACATTTTTCCGGATGTAGGCGCTAAAATCGCGGGACTAAAGTGGGATCGGGCGAGGCACGTCTGTCGAATGCGATCCGAAAGATGGGCCATATTCTGGCTTCCGAATAGATGACGAGGTGTATGGGTAGACCAGACGGCAGGACGACCTTGACAATTTTTTGTTTGTATGGCAGAAGATCGCTGAAGGCAGGGACGTATGAAAAACAAGAAGCCTTCGCCCAGCAGTGGGACGCTACACCTACAAATATAGCAAAAATAAAACACTATTTTCCGCATCATATTTTGATAACTTTAACTTCAAAAATTTCGTTAAAAATGTCTAGATATTTGCTATCGGGAAGGAACCCACAAAACAAACAACAGTTATTTATATAATTCATTTATTTAAATTGTATAGTTTTCACATTGTCGCTACGAGTTTCAAGACGTGAAACACCAGCTTTACATATAAAATGAGAACACAATAATTCACAAAACTAGGTTCAAGAGAAATGCAGCGGTCCAACCAAAGCTATAATATACTAGAGCTTTGCTATACGGCCTGTAGTAGCAAACGAGACTTAATTGAACTAAATGTACTACTTGGCAGTTTCGCGAGACTTGGTGACAAAAAATGGTTAATACTGATTGGTGCCAAGTGGATAGCTTATGTGGGGGGGTTTGACATAAGAATTGGGATCGAAACATAAGCTATCACAATTTCAAGTTCGAAGGCTGACGAATTGACTTGTCTCAGCCCAATGTAAAATTAAAAAAAGCTATACAATAATTGACTAAATATCTTAAATTGCTATTCGGGTAGGCGTTTTATTCAGCGAATTTTTGAACCAAAAACCATCTTTTTTTTTTCAATAATTCGTTGCATATTTTCGCTCCCAAAACATAAGAAACTAATGTCATCGCTTTTGTCAGTACCTAAGAGAAATGCTGGGGATTTACCGCGAAAACGTGTTGTTGATTTTTAAGCGTTGATCAACTATTAGAATCGGCCAACTGTAAATCACCCTGTAGGTCCACAGATCTCGAGGCAAGTCCCCAGCCTACTATATCTATTGAGCGTAATAATACACGAAGGCAGTCAACTTAAACAATAATCGAAATAAAAATGCTAGTTTGAGTATAGTGAGACACGGTCAAAATATAAAATTACTTGCAATACAAGTATATACACATACAACTCTCATAAGACTCTCTCAAAGAAGATAATAGACTACACAACGTGTAAGGGACATTCCCTTAATGAATCGAACCACCGGCAAAACTACTAGATCACTACAGTCACGAAAAAAAAATCGGCATTTCCATACAAGTGTGGCCCCTCGGGCAAGCCGTATGGGAAAGTCGATTGTATTTTTATTTTTGGACTGTTCTTTTGATTTGATTACACTATAGTGATCTAGTGTAGCCCGTGTCTCGATTTATTACTGTTATGTCCCTTACACATAATATATTGATGGATGTCAATCATTTACATGCAATTTCAATGTCATATTCCCGGTGGATCATTTATGAATCAAAAATAAGAATGAATAGAAAGATTAATGAGTAAAATTACATCTCTTAAACCAATTGTGCGTCCATAGTTATATCTAAGTAATTATATTAATTTTGTTCGGTTCACTAATTATACCATTTAATCGATTTATGTCAATAATAAAATCAACAGTCCCATGAGAGTCCCACATGCTTGGTGTTGCCACACTGGTTAAAAATTAAAGGGATTTCTTTAAAGATGTTATAATTATTCACCAATAAAAGGAATTGTGAATAAATACTGAATCATTAATGACATTTGGTATAAATGTTTAAGTGTAAATGTTCATATTATTTTAACACTAGTGTGGCTATACCTTTCAATCACCGACTAAGAAAACTGCAATAAAAAAGTGCATTTCATTTAACCACAATACAATTGATACATAATTTTTATGTATATCGAAAAAAATCACTACAAACTAAAAATAAAAATGCTTTTAGTATAATATACATACATCGTAGGCCTTTTAAACTTTACAAAAACAGGAAGACAAAACAAGTGACCAAAAAATATTTAATGACTAGAAAGCACAAGATCGCAAGCGCCTATACCACTGAGCCACTTACGACCTTCTGCTTAGCCAAAATATTTAGAACGTATTGCACTATAATACGGTACTGTTGGAAGCGTATTTAAAACCAAATACGAATCTGTACTATAACTGACGTAAGTAAATAAAAACATCGAAATTAAATACAAAATATTAGTACTGTGGTGCTCTAAAAGAAGCATTTTAAAAATGCCCAGATATGTTCAATTTCTCGAAAGTCAAACAATTGAGTAAGGTAAAATGACCACAAAAAATATAATAATACGCGAAATATATGTAACTTTCCATATTATATGGCAAAGGGCATTTATATGTCCCCTACTATAAGCGCATGTATAAATTATATAGTAGTAAATTATACAACGCATCACAACATTCTCCATGCTATAACCAGAAACGATAGCACAGCAGCTCTTATAAATAGCGAAGGCCTTGTAACTATCTACCCTTACATCCTTTAATAATTCCGAGTATAAGGTCACCATTTTGTTACAAATACACCGTCTATATCACTTGAGAAAACAACACGAGGTTCAACTTATTCGTAAAATTAATTAAGACAATTGATTTGTAGAAAATTGTTTAATCACACACAATAATAGTTCGCTTACACTACAGCTTCGAGAGGGAATTTTTGCATTTTGTAAAAAACAATCGCGCTCCGGCATCCAGGGCTTTGCAAGCCCAAGCGAGCCGGAGACGGTACGGTCCGTTACACGCTCCACATTGGCAACACTAATCTAACACTATCCGGTAAATATCAATTTTCACAGCTAACGTGTAACGGAATGTAGCGATCTAGCAATCTCCCATTTGGCATGACATATAAAAATTCTGTTAAAATCTTGTTGTAACTCGTTGCAAGATTCTACGAATTCTCGGACGCTTGGTTCAAGCGTAAAATTCAGCTCTCGAAAGCTACGCGTCGTTCGGTAAAATGATCAAAGAGTTAACAGTGGTCGAGGTCCCTAATCGTAACCAGACTTAGTAGGCACTAACACCGACACATCCGTACGTCCTTACGTTACGTTATATGTATAATACATAGAAAACAGTAAAACACGTTATGATTCGCGCACAATTCCACTAGAGTCAGTTATACTTATTTATAGTCTTTATTTATTGAGATCAATTTTGCCTCTACGCACTAGTGTGGCCCGCGGTTGCCGCGCGTCGATAGGAACATGGAAACTGCTTCGATTCCGCTGGACTGGCTCGGGTTACATGGTCGGTACGATAGGCCGGTCCAGGGGAATCGTTTTTCAAAATGGCGGACACTCCCTCAAGCGGAGGTTTTCATGGAAAATAACGTCTGAGGGAATGTTCGCGGCATTTCAAATGGTAGTGATCCTCATAGCTGGTTGTTGCAAGTCGACATTTAAAACAGTACCTTAATTTCAAACGTACACACTTCAATATTCTACCAAACAGTAGGTAACACATACTTCATGCAAATAATGTACGTCACCAGTCTAAATAAGGTTGAATAATGTCTGCAACAGCCAGTTGACTAAGAGGTAAGGGCACACACTCTACCTTTTGTAGCGATACGATCGCGCCTTATATATACTTGAGATATTATTATTAACAAAATTTTGCAGTCAAAATAATGCTAACATTTGTCGTTAAATGAAAATAAAAAGAGATTTATTATTGCCATTCGTTTGTGTTGATTTATGGATTGATCGGCTATACAGTTCTCAAAAAATACGATGTCTCAAGATTGAAATGTGCGGAAGTATGGTAAAAATTGAGGCGTTTTTGAATCGCTAAAAAAATGTAGATTACGCTTGCCAGAGACGCGCGGCGCGGCGGGGGAGCGGGGGGCTGGGCGGAGGCGACACTGCGCAAGCGTCGAACCTGTACACACTAGTATAACGATACATGTGATGCAACTAAAATCGCAATTTACAAAGAAAATCTCAGGATTTTATTTTATTCAAAAGTGTGAAAAAGGCCAAGTTTTGGACACGTTGTTCTCAAGAAACATCACATCACATGTCTCATTACAATAACCTCTACAGGACTACAGGACGCATTCGCGATCACTTTCACTGCACTGTCATCCACTGGAGCGAAGCGCCACCAGGCGGTCACACTCGGCGGTCTCAACCTTACGGATGGCCACCTGGCGGTCACACTCGGCGGTCGCAACCTTACGAAGTGCCAACCGGCGGTCACATCCTTGCGAAGTGCCACCAGGCGGTCACACTTAGCGGTTGCAACGTTGCGAAGTGTCACCCGGCGGTGACAGCCGGCGGTGGCGACCGGGCCCGGCGCTCGGCGGTCACACGAGGTGGTCGCGGTCGTCGAGCGAGGCGTCGGAGTCGCGGTCGGTGCGCAGCTCGCGCTCGAGGTCGAGGCTGCGCCGCTCCAGCTCCAGCCGCCCGCCGCCCGCCGCGTGCACGCGCCGCGGGGCTTCCAGCGACGACACCTGCCACAATCAATCAATCAATATAACGAGTTTTTAGCGGGAAGTCAAGGGGTTCACTTGGAGTTTGCTTTATAGTTATTTATGCAACTGTTGTATAATAAAGGGTATTAAACACTCATTGGTAATAGTATCACTTGAGTGTTTTAATACCTAATTATGACAGTTGCATACAAGACTTTATCTACAGCCATGATATGAATCCTCTATAAAAGGTTCTGAAACCATATAGGGTATTTTAAAGTGTTGTAAGAACTCTATGTAAATTCATAGTAAGTATTGCTGAGTATCTAATACGAAAAAACTATGTATAGATGATAATAGAATTATTTATCGTAATAATTATTTACATTTTGAATCGTAATTTTTTCCCTCACAGACCTTCCGAAACCATCATTTCAGCAACTATGACAGGCTAAATTGAAGATTTTTAATTCATTTTTTTCATTCATTTATAAAAAAAATTTAATCTAATCTATCTGGATGATACCCTCTTTGAAAAAAATCATTGCACGAACATTTTTTAATATCACGTCTTTGTCTATTGCGGGGCAGACAGAGCCCAGGCTAATGGGTCTAAAGCCACACCCAGCACCGGAAACTATCGCCCAGCGATTAGCAGGGGTTTACATTTAGGGATCAAGTTTGAGTACAACATTATAACACTCGTTTGCGTTGCATAATGAAATTTAGTACAACATTATAACACTCGTTAGGGTGATATAATGGTTATTATGACACTGAGTATTTTAATGTGAGTAATAAGCTCTACTGTTTCAAAAACTTTTATAGAGGATTTATAGCATGGGTGTAGATAAAATTATTTTGCAAATTGATTCTAGTGGACTTTATAATATAAACTCGGTGTAGTTTAGTGTTATAAATTCTCATGCTCATGGACAATATGTAAAATGGTTAAAGTGGACACTCATAGTGCGGCTGTAGTGATATTTATTTGCGGACTGTGGTGGGCGTGTTTAGGCGCCGTCCGCCACTAATTCGGCTATGAAAACCAGTGGACTCCTATAGATTTGTTGCGAGAAGCTCCCTTGAAGCCATCAAAGGACCTACACCAACCTTTGATTGTATAGTTAGGGTTAGGGTTAGGAATAAAGAAGTGATAAAATAAAGATCGGCTCTAAAGGACTATAGTATCCAGAGCCGTAAAATAAATATTAAAAAAAAATTCAATATCACAATAGATACGTGAAACTTATTCCTCTTTACAGGAGCCATCAATTAACGTTTGACGACCTTTGTGGCGTAGTGGTCACCATGCTAGTCCACCACCCAGATGTCCCGGGTTCGATCCCCGGTCAGGGCAATTTGGAAAATGGTCTTTTTTAAATTGCCCTGAGTCTTGGATGTTTAATTTATATGTATTTGTTATAAAATATAGTATCGTTGAGTTAGTATCCCATAACACAAGTTTCGAACTGAGTTTGGGGCTAGCTCAATCAGTATTATTTGTCCCTATACATTTATTTATTTATTTACCTTTTGCACGCCAGCGCTTGTTAAGGGGACACATGAATTTTTGGGGGCCAGTGCTGCTCTCATTTAAATGAAATTATTTGAAAGGAAACAGAGATATCATTTAGAATTTTGTCTACTTCATAAACTACTGTTTATAGTTTAAAGTGAGAACGTGAAGCTTTACTTCGCACATTTGCGAAAAACGGCTGCATTTGGCATATGTGTGAAGAAAAGCTTAAAAAAATACATGTATGTATAAGTGATAGGCGGTTAAATACAAGTATGTAATAATACAATGCAAGACAAATAAGTTGAACAAAAATAGCGGATTTGAAAGCATTTTTGTACAAATTCCCAGCACGTAAGTTCAACCAAAATGGCGGTTATCGGCGCAGGTACAAATAATGCGCCGACGACTGCCATTTTGGTTAAATTTACGGCCGGGAATTTGTGCAATAAAGTCCACCATTAATGGTCAACTTATTTGTGTCGCGTTGTACGTTTGGATAGGAAATAGTCACAAACGACGTTCCTCAACATAGTGAAGCCAGTTGCAACTAGGAATGTGCTGGGATCAAGGAGGAGTGGTGTAGTTACCTTGGCCAGGCGGCGAGCGGAGGGCGGGCGCTAGGAGGGCGCGGGCAGGTGCGGCAGCTTGGCGGCCGCCCAGTACCGCGCGCCGCACGCGCCGCTGCCCGCTCCGCTCGCGCCGCTCGCCCCGCTCGCCCCACTCCCCGCCCCCGCCCCGGACCCGCTCTCCTCCGACAGCGCCGCTTGCAGTTTCGCTTCTGGAATTCACGGGAAATATGACATTACTTATTTCGTTGTTATAAATATAATATACATAAAAATCGTTTATTTTCAGACAATGGGAGTGCATATTTTAGTTATGACAAAAAATAATAAATAAATGAAAGTTACATCGACAGAAGATTCACTGGTTGTCATGTAAAACATGCAATTCAGTGATTCTCCTGAAGATGGCTGCATCCATCCTATCCGCTATCTTAATCAGGACCTTGGGCCACCAGTCCGTAGCGGTTTCTGCTCCACCGCACTCTACGCAACAATGATGACATTATAGCATATAAATCGTCTACTGCTGCATCAGCGAAGATGCCTAAGATAGCAAACAAGTAGAATAGTACAGTAGAGTACTGACTGGCGACGTGCGAGGACGTGAAGGTGACGGGCGTGCGCGCCAGCGGCGTACGCAGCGAGCCGCCGCGGGCGCCGCCGCTGCCCGCCGCGCCGCCCGCCTGCAACACGGACAACATAAACATAAATTTATTTTGCTTAACATGACTTACAAGCAAGATATTTACATTTCAATTCGTCCAATATGTTTTACCATCACAGGTGAGCAAATTTTCAGAAAAGGTATGATATACAGCTATAATTCATAATACAAGAAAAATATACCACTTATATAATAAAACTATCAATCAACTACTTACATAAATCAAAGTCATTACAATTTATCAGATAAAAACTTTTAACACTATAATAACTACAATACACTAATACAGATACTCGTTACAGACTGCATATTTATAAGAAACAAAAGAAATACAATTGAAGTAAAAATTAAATGACAACCTACACCTTCAAATAAAATTTTGTCTTATTTATTAACTTTCTAATTTAATAACTAATCTTTGGCAACACTGGCGACGCGCGAGTCCCCCAACCCGCCTGCAACCCGTTTCGCCCGCTCGCACCCGTGCCACGGGGCATGGGTGCGAACAAGCAGAACGGACGGCCGTTCTGTATGTTTTACCATAGGACGCAGACGAGTACGCGTTGTCTGTGCCCTGTCGGTGCCCCGTCTTTCCCGTGGGTTCTGCGTCGCGACGCTTCTTCACATTTGTATAAAAAGACGCGGAGGAGACATATGTCTGCGCCGCGTCCACGTCTTACGTCTTTTCAGTGTGTCCAGAGCTTTAGGACTCTAACTGATGAACGGTATGTCCGCAACTGGACTGTCACTGAGTCAAGCGAACGGTCCCCGACCATGTCCGAACAGGATGGCGCGCATACTGTCGCTTGTTTGTTAGAACCTAAAAAGATTGTGTGATCCGGAGTCCGCATTACTAGTGCTTTTGCAAGTAAAGTTACACCGGGGGGAGTAGTCCGCTCTTGTATATGCGACCATGACCAGAAGAGGCATAAAAAAATTTCGAGCTCCACCGTGCCTCGGAATACACGTATAAGCCGTTGGTCCCGGCTGACATCATTGTATGGCAGTTGTCAAGCTATTTCATATGCCTTTAGACAATCTTAAAATCTGATAGTAATATTGGACACTAACACACACGAAAAAACAATAAAATACGGATGAATGACACAGATTGAGCTAGCCCTAAAGTAAGGTCCACACTTGTGTTATGGCATACTAACTCAACGATACTATATTGTATAATAAATACATTCATTATATAGATAAACATCCAAGACCCAGGATGATCTGAAAAAGATAATGTTCCTTTTTGACCTGACCGGGGATCGAACCCGGGACGCCCAGTGTGACAGCCTGCCTCAGAGAACGTCATATCCATTAGAATTCTAATGTCTGAGCATAGCAAAAGAATTGAAGTGTTTTATCAAGAAATAATGATGATTATCAAGACTTACTATTAATAAAAAATATAGTTAAATAAAAAAACTAAAGAATTATTAACTAAAAAAATAACTGCAACTTAATAATAACCACGAATCAAACTTGCGTCGTTAAAATAATGACACGTCGCAAACTCGATCAATCTTATTATAAAACGAGGACTATTATGACTTGGTTCAAACCATTATTCACCCATATGAAGTTGACTGTGACGTAATAGAAGGTCACATATTGTGGAGGTCATCCCATTTTGGGCGGATAATGGCTTAAATCGAGTACAATGCGACACAAATAAGTTGAACAAAAATGGCGAGCTTCAAAGCATTTTTGTACAAATTCCCGACACGTAAATCGAACCAAAATGGCAGACATCGGCGCATTATTTGTACCTGCGCCGATAACCGCTATTTTGGTTCATCCTACAAGGTAGGAATTTGTACAAAAATGCTTTGAAGTCCGCCATTTTTGTTCAACTTATTTGTGTCGCATAGTACTAAAGTTAATCCGTATTTTATAATAAGACGGGATAATTTGAAACGGAAAAGGTACAAAGCGAACCAAAACAAACCTATTTGTCTATGCACTTAGGCATGGCGGGCCGCTTGGCGCTGTTGTTGGCGAACTGAGCTCTACTAACGTGCGAGGGCGGCGCGTGCGCGGCGAGCGGCGCGGCGAGCGGCGCGGCGTGCGGCTCCTCGTCGTGCGGCGGCCGCGGCAGCCGGCGCCGCAGCCACGCGTGCCGCAGCGCCGACGCCGGCGACAGCCGCTTGTCGGGGTCCCACTCCAGGCACCTGCCACACAAACACTTTCTATTAAGAGGCTTTTCACATTTGGTTGGCTGTCTCGCTCGCACAATCAAACATTTTTAAAGATTATTAATAAATGTGTCTCAATTGTAAAAAATTGTGAAAATTATAATTAGACAAAACATATCATGTTAAACTTTGAATGTACAATGTCAAACAGTCACCGAAATTTATATGGAAAAAATATCGACTAGTTCGCTCTTAAATCAGATACTTAATTCTTAACTTCTAAACACTGACTATATAAAAGTTAAAATATCGGACTGTGACGTTGTTTTTTGGGGTCAAATAGTATCAGTTTTTCTGCATTAAATAAACTCAAACCACGTTCAATTCCATGTGATCAATGACAAGTGACATAATTTGTGACATTTAATTTTTTTATCAATACAAAATAATTTATTTTTAACCCACTCCCCATCCCTATTGGCCTAGTATATGTATAATAAATATGCGATCTGTGGCTTTCTGTGCTAAATAGTTAGACAGGGCACATCACAGAGATTTCCCAACGCCCCGGCTGGAAACCCCTGGGAGTTACGACTCGGGTGTTAACCGTTACACTACAAAGTTGAGATTGTCACTTTAATTATTATTCGTCTAATATTGTAACAGACTCCGAAAAAGAAGGTATGCCTATAACTAAACAAGATCCTTTCCTTTCAATATTCCAATCGTCCTCCCAGGATCTATTTAGTGGCCTAGTTAGCCTCAAAATGAAGGCCACGGCCTCCAAAAACGGGGGAAGCAGATGCAGAAGATGACGGAGGTGGGGTGTGATGATTACCTACTTTGTGTAATAAAAAAGCACTTCTACGGAATACGTAAGAGTACTAAAGTAAACAAGTATCAGTTTTGAATAGGAAATTTTCTTTAAACCCAGTTACAGCGTATTAAAGTCCCATTTAGTTTGCACGCCGCGCATATGACTTTCGACTTATTAGCTTTGTGTTCGCCGAACGAGCCGAAATGCACCGTACGTCTGCAATACGACGGACTATATCCCTTTATCTCTACCTTGTCTCTACCGTAAAATTTTCAACAATTTCAACCTTATGTTTATGAATAAGCTGCGTTAGAGTGGCCGCTTAGCTACACCTAAACTGCATGGTGCCCTTGACCTGGCGCTACTCACCTTCTAATAAAGTCAATGAAGAATTTGTCTTGGCAGCCTTTGAGGGCTGTGACGAAGCTCTTGGAACCTGGAGGACCGCGGGGCTTACCTCTCCGCGACATGCCTGCAAACACACAAACATAAAGTTAAATATAAAATAAATTATTTTCACTTACGAAATTCTCATACATACATAATAACAAATCTTTATCCCTAATGGGGCAGACAGAATATTTTGCTCGTTACTTGCCTAAAGTAAAAATTTTGTATGTTTACTATTGAGACACCATTTTATTTTATAATAAGAATATCCAAAATAAAAATAAAAAACAAATACGTTAAATATCTTCTACTTGGTGGAAATTTAATTGGCCAACTCACCGGGGTATAAGATTCAGAGATAAATAATGTAGAAAGTTCTACAACTTTTTGCCATTTCCTGGCCAAGACAAGAAGTAAAGTTTTATATACCCCGGATAGTAGCAAAGCGAAGGCAGGGGTGGCTATTTCACAGGCTTGGTATACAGGGTGGCCAAAAAGTCGTGGATCAAACGAAACAGGGAGATAAAGGAGGTAATTTCCAACAAAAAATCTTTCCCCAGCATGGCCATAACTTCATTGCACGAAAAGATATGAATTATTTTAGTGTTTTCAATGAAACTACCGAGTTTTTTTACAATTTAATCAGTAAAAAATTAAATTGATTAAAAACAATAAAACAAAAGGTGTTGTATTATGAGTCGATAACGTATCAATACTACAAAAATTGTATTGCAGCTCTTGGTATCAAACTTAACGAGCAATGATTTTTTTTCCGTAAATTTTAAAGCGTTACAAAAAATTACTTCTCACTTTAAGAGCACTTATTTGCAATGAAGTTATGGCCATGCTGGGGAAAGATTTTTTGTTGGAAATTACCTCCTTTATCTCCCTGTTTCGTTTGATCCACGACTTTTTGGCCACCCTGTATAACCTAGTATTTCATGCTATCCTCAGGAATTCTATGCTGACAAAACAAAAATCAATTATACGACCCAAACAATAGAGTAATGTTACACCAGCTTATACTGTTGATACCATGACGTCACAGAAATTTGGCGTGTGCCCAAGATTGGCAGACAGTTAGGGCACAGTCACGGTGGATGTACATTTGCTAGACATTTTTTTCGACAAGAAAAAACATTGGGAAGTCTGTTGTTAAGGAAGGCAATGGCCACAAAAAAAAACTAGAAGAAAATAGATGCAACTTTAGGCGCTGGACACACAGAAAAGACGTAAGACGTGGACGGGGCGCAGACCTATGTCTGCTCCGCGTCCGTTTCATACAAAATGTATAGAAGCATCGCAAAGCAGAACACGCAAAAAAGACGGGGCTCAGACGGGGGGGTAAAGACTGTATTCTATGATGAAACATACAGAACGGAAGGGGCACAGGCACGAGCGGGCTAATCGGGGTTGTGGGCGGGTGTGGTGTTGGCGTGGGGGGACTCGCGCATGTTGCTAAAGATACGGATTTGTTTGTATCTATCACGTCCGTGCCACATCTTTTCTATGTTTTTTCAAAGGTCTTGACGGCGCCCCGTCTTTGACCTGTCCGTGCCCCGTCTGCGTCTTACGTCTTTTCTATGTGTCCAGCGCCTTAGCCGTAATAGATCTGATAATAAAAGGGGAAAGATGGTGAGATCTAATATGATAAGACGACGGGGGTAGCATCCCACTTTTGATGTCAGATGACACAAAGAATCAAACAAACTATATCTAGTTTGTTCTTAGACCATAAGAACAAATTAGACATGGAACTAATCATCTATTACAAAGTAGACATTGTCTAATAGTTTAATACAAAGTTCATGTAAATGTACTCGTATAAACCAATCTAACCGAACCCTAGTTAACCAACTCATCTCTTGAACTAGTGTGATCAACCCACGATTCATCGTCTTCCAATCATCACATAGTGAAGGTAAGCGTCCCACTTCTGATGTCAGACAGATGAATCACAAAACTTTGCATTCTGCAGTGGTGACGTCTGGTGATCGCAGACTGAGCAACGAATTCGTAAATATTGTGAATGAGATGTTAATTATAGAGCAGATAATCATGAGGTGACGATCGAAGACTTCATTGGGGAAATGTTTCATATTTTTAACGCGTGGATTGTTGTATCATCATCACATAACAATCTCATTTATCAAACATTGTTTTTAATAGGCTTTTCACATTTGGTTGGCTGTATCGCTCGCAATCAAACTTTTTAAAGATTATTAAAAAAATGTGACTCATTTGTAGAAAAGTGTTTCATTAACTATCAATATAATTATATTGTGGATATTTTAGACATGTTTGTATATTGTGTAGATATTGACTACATCGAAAATTAGGTCATCAAAATTTAAAATTTTTGATGACCTAATTTTCGATACACACGCACATAAACAATAAAAAAAATGTCTAAAATATATAACATATAATTATATTGAAAGTTAATGAAACACCTTTCTACAAATGAGTCACATTTTTAATATAATCTTTAAAAATGTTTGATTGTGCGAGCGAGACAGCCAACCAAATGTGAAATGCCTCTTAACCTCCGACAAAAAAAAAGGTTTTATAAGTTTAAAGCTAATATCTGTCTGTCTGTGGCATCGTAGCGCTCGAACGGATGGACCTATTCGATTCGTTTTTTTTTTACGTTAATTTTATATAAATAAACCAAGTTCTCTTGCGGTGGTTCATTAGCTATGTTTGATGAAAATCTAGTCAGCCGTTTAAAGTAATTGAGGGTTAACGCTTAAAGTCAGGGCTTTCCCTAACAAATAATAGATGGCGCTACAGATATCAAGTCGTATCGGTAGTTCCGCTACTCATCACTAGATGGGCCCGGGGGTACATTAAGAATATTTAAGTAAGTAAGTAAAACACTTTATTGAACCAAAACACATGTAAATAACATTTAATGAATTTTCCGGGGTCCAGTGCTGCCCCCATTTGATAAGAAACGGAGACATCATTTAAAATGTTGTCTTGACCAGGTTCCAGAGAACCCTTCAAACTATTTTATGAACTACTGTTTACAGTTTAAAGTGAGAACATGAAGCTTTTCTACGCACAATTGAGAAAAACGGCCACTTTTGGCGTATGTGCGTAGAAAAGCTTCACGTTCTCACTTTAAACTGTAAACAGTAGTTCATAACATAGTTTAAAGGTTTATCTAGGGTCTGATCAAGGCCAAATTTTAAATGATATCTCCGTTTCCTTTTAAATTATTTATTTCAAATGGGGGCAGCACTGGACCCCAGAAAATTTTGGTAGCCCCTTAATATGTATACCCGATGTACAATAGGCGGTTTTATCGCCAAGGCAATCCCTTGCAGGCTACCTTTGGGTGACAGGATTGGCAAATAAAAATAGTAATAAGTGGTGCTTAGTGAGAATATACCTAACTTGATTAATTATATCGTAAGCAAAGATAATATAACTACTAACGTAACAGATACCCCACGTCATAGAAACTATTGGAGGGCCCGTAAGTAGGCAAAACTGAAAGTTGCGAGTTGGCACACAGATGGCAGCACACACGACTAGCAAAAAAGTGTCAAAAAAAGTGTTGAATCTGCTTTAAAAATATTTATTGCATTTCATATAAGTAATATTTAATTAATAAAATAAATAAATATATAGGGACAAATAACACTGATAGAGCTAGCCCCAAAGTAAGTTCGAGATTTGTGTTATGGGGTACTAACTCAACGATACTATATAAAAACAAATACATATTACAGATAAACATCCAAGACCCATACAATTTGAAAAAGACCATTTTCCAACTTGCCCTGACCGGGGATCGAACCCCGGACCTGTGGGTGGCGGACTAGCAAGCCACTACACCACGGAGGTCGTCAATTAGAGTACTACTTTATTTAAATAGTAGTAATAAAAGATTTTAATGTTTTAATAAATACCTATAGCGCCATCTAGTAACAAGAAAGAAAAATAATTATGTTTATGAGGCGATGGGTAGGCATGTCATAAGTATTTACCTCCGCTGAGCACCGTGTTGCCGTCAGGCAGCGTGGTCGCCGTGCAGTACCGCGGCAGACCTTTACTGCTGATGAAGTTCTTGGACCGCTTCCCCTGCTCTATCAGCTTCTGCGGCGGCATGCCCAGCAGCTCGATGATGCAGGCCATCTGGTCCGCCTCGTCCTCGCCGGGGAGTAATGGGAAACCTGGAAATGTGACGACAAATTGTTATTCGTGATGTAAGTACAGAACTTTTAGCTGCTTACGTTTGTCTCGTCTCGAAAATTAGATACTATGTCGGATCTTCATTCTCCACCCTTTCACCGCGAACGTCGGATTTATCCGACAAACATTGTCGTGCCCATTCCGCGAGCGTCGGATATTTCCGACAAAAAAACCCGCTCGTATTGCACATAACTTAAGTATCCCTTTTTGGTTGTAGGTATTTATTTTAGATTTCATACCTCTCGCACTGGGGGCACGGCAACTGATATAAAGTCTCGCGGTGAAAGGGTTAACTCGCAAAAAAGATTGGTTTGAATAGTGAAGTATTAAATATTTAAGCAATCCTTATATTATGTAATAGTTCTCTCTCTCGCATCTTATCGTATTCCCAGTTGCATCTTTAGCTATAAATGCTATAGTGATGAGAAACCCGGGGTGCGCTCCGAATTTTTAATGAATTATGTGAAAGTTATGAAGGATTATATTAAGGTTGAACTAGTCGATGCTTTTTCTATACAAATTTCGGAAGGGATTTTCTCCACTGTTTGACATTGTACATTCAAAGTTTAACATGATATCCTTTTGTCTCGTTATAAATTTTGTCTGTACGGATACAGAATAGTAAATTAAAAAGCCATTAAAAAGTTATAAGCCATCAAAGATTGGCCTTTTTTATTTTTACGCAAATTTCAGCGTAAATAGGTAATAAAAGTAGTGTAAAATTTCTAAAACAAAGTCCGCACCGAGACAGTTTAATTATCGAAAAGTTTAATTAAACTTAATTTTATATATGATTTATGCAGCAGTTTTTGCATAAATCCCCTTTTTCCCAAAGGACATTACGTATTTTTTTAACGTGCTCGTTTTACCATGACTTATCGTGCATTTCACCTCACTGCTTCGCCCGAACACAATATTTGGTGAGACAGCAGGCTTTTAGGCCGCGCCCACCTGTGAGTTCGAGCCCGCGACTAGTTCAACCTTAAGAAGTAATCCTGAGGATATGAATTCTTCAACTAACTACTAATGGTACGGTAACAGCCCTCGCTGCAGTCTTTCCTTTTGCGGGACAGTAGACAAAAAATCATCAAATTTAAATTTACAAATTGCAAATGCCAGCGTCATGTTTACGCTCAGGAGAATGATAAGCTTTAAACGCCTGAGGACCATGTGAAGCTGATACCTTAATCAACACTTCAGCGCCGGGTAGAATGTAATTTTAAGTACTATCGTACAACGTAACGATCCTTGTGTTTTTACTAAAAGGACCACTAAAATCTAGACTAGAATAAGGAAAAAGACGTGAACTTTTAGAAAGGTATTGGGTAAATTAGACTCACCTGTGAGCAGTTCCGCCAATATGCACCCCAAGGACCACATGTCGATGGGCATGCCGTACCGCGCTCCCATCATCACCTCGGGCGCCCGGTAGAACCTCGACTGGATGTACGTGTACACCCTCTGGTGCTCGTAGCACGAGCTGCCGAAGTCTATCACCTGGAATAAGACAGGGTATGGTTAGTTAAAGATTTCGTAGATATTCATAGCAATAAAAAAATATTTTTCTCTTAATTAAAATAATACGTCTTAATACGTCTACAATTTCACAAAGCGACGCACTTGAGCCTTGGCTTGGATCTGTGGCGTCACGGGATACCTACGTAAAATTTCCAGAATAATTAAATATCAGAATTCAAACCAGAGAGCAATCAAATCCAATCGGAGATGCCATGGTGCAGTTGATATATCTACGATGAATAGTTGGTTGGTGAGGGCATAGATAACATATACACAAAAGTAACTTCGGTATGAAGGCCAGGAAAATGGAAAGGACAATATAATTAATGGTACCTATATTATGGAAAATTCATAGAAATTTAAAATTACATTTACAATACCACAATGTAATTTCTAAATTGAGCGGTAAATTCCAATCACATTATTATCATTACAGTACGGCTTGAAGGAAAACTTAGAACCCGAGCCGCGAGCAACATCTTTATTATTAT
The DNA here is from genome assembly GCA_943193695.1 of Acrobasis suavella. NCBI lineage: Eukaryota > Metazoa > Arthropoda > Insecta > Lepidoptera > Pyralidae > Acrobasis > Acrobasis suavella. The sequence goes on along the minus strand of OW971952.1, from coordinate 7,060,494 downwards.
GTAAATCGTTATAATAGCAGTTATCAAAAACAAATATGAAATTAATAGAGTACTGAAAATAGAGGCGCATGCGGAAGAAAACCAACCGTTATTTTTTTTCCAGATATTTCAGTGTTCCGTATGTTTTACCAACATTTACAAAGTAAAAAAGAGTAATGAATACAGTCTTTTAATTCTATTAATTGTTAAAAAGTCAGTCCTGTAATGGGTGGAATGATCAAATCCTAGCCAGTTAAATGTATTGAGTTAGTCAATTGCATCTTTAGCTGTGCAGGCGTGTGCTTTTCGTCCGTTTTTTACAACAACCACATCATGAGAAATCATATAAGTCTTTTGACTATACTAACCCAGCGACTGGTCTAACCGGTAATAATATCATCAAGAAAGTCATGATGTACATTTATCGTTACCGACAACAACCATCTTTTGGATGTCATGGTCTCATTTTTTTTTCTCTTTCCTCTACTGCCCCGCTGCTGGGCAAAGGTCTCCCCCATCTCCTTCCAAATATCTCGATCGTGTGCCACTTCCAACCATTCCCTGTCAAACTGTCGCAAATCGTCACACCAACGTCATGGTCTCATAAAAAGTCAAAAGTCAAAAATCATTTACTTATCTTTGAATATAGAATCAAGTGAATCAAGTGATACAAGTATACAACACTTGATTCTAATTGTCAATTTTTCTTTCAATTTCTGCTTGAGGGATACATGAAGTTTAAAATGAGAACAAGCTTTTCTACGCACGTTTGCTAGGTGGCCGTTTTTCGCAAATATGCGAAGATATTTTTCATATTCTCATTTTAAACTGCAAACAGAAGTTCATAAAATAGTTTGAAGGGTTATTTAGGGCATTTTTCTCAAGACCAAATTTTAATGTAATCTCCGTTTCCTTTCAAATAATTTATTTCAAATGGGGCAACACTGAATCCCAAAAACTAACTGTATCCCCTTAACAGCTTTACATATTTATGTTAGTGTTAGAAAATTTAAAAATCTTCTTCTGCCAAGGAACCCTAAACCCGTGGCATAGCGCTTCCCATAAGTTGTTTTTCGCGTGTTGATGCTGTTTAGCTTATCGGCTAAAATTAGAGTATTACGTTTAAGTTTGCATTCGCGTAAACAAAATTGACCTTCTTGCTTTGTATTCAAGAAGGGTCAATTTCAAAGACTGGAATAGTTATTGATTTCGACGAATAATATTTATTGCTGCAAATGTAAATTGTTTTGATATAGTATCAAATGAGGACATATTAGGTTAGGGAAAAAGTCTTTTCGCATATAGTATGTATGAACTTGTAATTAAACCACTTTGGCTATATAATATTTGTACCTGGCTGGTTTTGGTATCATTTAAAAGTTAAAATTTTAAAGAAGATAATTCCAAATTCAAATTAGGAAAATGCGTGATTTTCATTTGTTTTTCTTACCGTCAAGATGAGTGAATCTAATGAAGAAATTAGATACATTTTAAAATTTTACTACGAAAAAGGTAAAAATGCAACGCAAGCCGCAAAAAAAAATTGCGATGTTTATGGACCTAGTGCAGTGTCTGCACAAATTTGGTTTAAGCGTTTTCAATCCGGAAATTTTGATGTCAAAGATGCACGTCGGTCTGGTCGCCCTGTTACGGATAAAATGGATGCTATTTTTGAAAAAGTGGAGCAAAATCGGCATATCAGTAGTTACGACGTAGCTGAATAACTGGAAATTGAACACAAAACAGTTTTGGCGCATTTGAAAAAAAATGGGTACACAAAAAAGCTCGATATTTGGGTACCTCACGAGCTCTCTGAAAGAAACCTAATGAACCGGGTACTCATTTGTGATTCTTTATTACGACGTAATGAGACCGAACCATTTTTGGAGAAATTGATAACTGGTGATGTAAAGTGGATCATGTACGACAAGAACGTGCGAAAAAGGTCATGGTCAAAGGCCGGTCAGGCTTCACAGACTGTGGCGAAACCCGGGTTAACTCGCAGCAAGGTGATGCTGTATGTGTGGTGGGATTGGAAGGGCATTATTCATTATGAGCTGTTACCACCAGGCAGGAACCATCGATTCAAAACTCTACTGCGAACAACTGATAAGATTAAAGCAAGAAGTTGAGAGAAAGCGGCCGGAATTAATCAACAGAAGGGGTGTGGTTTTTCATCATGATAACGCTAGACCTCACACATCTTTAACCACTCAGCAAAAATTAAGAGAGTTTGGCTGGGAGGTGTTAATGCATCCGCCGTATAGTCCTGACCTGGCACCTTCAGATTTTCACCTGTTTCGGTCTCTTCAGAATTCTTTAGGCAGTGTCAGGTTAACATCACGAGAGGACTGCCAAAACTACTTGACGCAGTTTTTTGATCAGAAGCCCCAAAATTTCTATAGCAATGGGATCATGTCCATACCTATAAGATGGCAAAAAGTTATCGAACAAAATGGTACCTACATACTTTAGTTAAATGTAAATAAACTATATTAAAAAATGTTTTGAATTTTCATATAAAATGCGAAAAGACTTTTTCCCCAACCTATTATTTATTCATACATGGGAAATCTCTTATTATATGTCTGATATAACATTATGAGATTATGAAATCATAGAAAGTAAACACGACCTCCGTCACGTAATGGTAAACCCTCCGGAAGTTCTGGGTTCGATCCTTAGCCAGGGCACGTTGGACCATAGTATTTTATAAATTTTCCTGGGACTTAGGTAGCTATCTATTTATTTACTTATCGTTAAGTTAGGGTTCCTAAGCATAAGTTTGAAACTTACTTTAGGACTAGCTCAATCTGTGTTAATTTGTCAATCTATTTATTAAAAGAAGTATAATTATTAGAAGAAGTATGTAGTTGAAAACACACAAGCTGTTTTGACAAGGCAGGTTCTGGGTAGTAGTTAAAGAAGTGTAACACGCTATGCCTTCATAATGTTGGTAAGTATTCATTAATTTCCTCTGATTAATATTTTGCTAAACACATCTGATGTTCGTCAGTTTGTTTATTCGTTGCGACGACAGATTGTTTCTTATTTATGGCATCGGTCACGGGATTATAATCATCCTGTTTTCGAGCTTTCGGGTCAACATCGATTAGTTTGTGTTTGCAACATTCGAATAACAAACAATTCGCGATATTATTCAAAGATTTGGGAAACATTTCTTATTTCAAAATATTTTCATTCGAAATCTCTATGATCTAAGGAGAAAGAGTGGAAAACGTCACAACGGACCAGAGATAGAGCGAAATAGAAAAAGATCGTAAAGGTGACCAAGATCTACATATGAAGGGAATATTACAAATCTTTGTTTGTTTACACTTAGCTGATGCGAAGCAATCGTTTATCAAAATGTTTTTTTAAAATGAATTATATCGTTAAATATTGAAACAAAAATGACTGGCAATTAATGAGTTGGTAGTGTAGATTACAGAAACTTTACTGACCCTGTAACGACCAATGAGAATTAAAAAATTGACCAACAATGATATGCCATACTTCTGTAACGGATATCAAAATAATGCGCATGAAAAGATTTATAATGATTCACTGGAACATGCAACACGGACATTTCTGAATTTCACGAACAATTGCCCCGAAACCTAAGTGGGGCAAATTATAAGACTTTACAAAGTAATCGGCAAACACATTTTCTCATTTCTAAGATTCTGCTCCAAGTACGACAGTATCAATTAATATTTTCTCTAGAAAAGCAAGAAAGGCGTTGTGAATGACCTAATATTTGGTTTCTTCGAAGCGCCGGCGTCATTGGCAGGGGCCCAAGGTCCACATCAGCGTTCACCCACCCATCTCGACAGTCCATAAAGTTTACATCACTTGTCTAAGGGTTATGTTTAGTCGGGTTTTCGGATGATGCATATACTTGTTAGGTGCATCTAATTTAAGGATGTTTGGTTGAGCTTTCTGATGATGTGTGAATGGTGATTGCGTTAATGAATCAAATTTAAGAAATTTTCTTATAAATTTTAAGTTCTACAAATGTTTCTCGCGAATTTGTGACTATGTAGGATGTGTCAACAACTTTTAGGTTATTTGTCTTAGTGTATAAATTGGCCGACATGACGATGATGAGGTGTAAAAATATGAATTCTTCTGGATTGAACTCTTTAGCGAATGTCTTTAGTTATATAATCGAGGTTCTTGTATAGCGCAAACGTAATACCTTGATAACATTCAATTCTGAAGGTGTTACTAACAATAATTCTTCGTGTTATCAGGTAAAGAACGTTTTGCATAGATACCGAAAATAAATTCGAAAAGATGTATTGACAAAATATGTAAACAGCCTTCTCAACCAAACAATTAGTAGATCGTCATTGCAACAGATTCTATGAAAAAACAACGGAAGAAATTAATTAGGCGGACGCACCCAAAATATCGAAACTAACGAAGATATCTCACTATTTGTTGGCAAATCTCCTAAAGAAACTAATTACCCTGTAAACACCGCAGTCAAAGAGTTGCCATCACTTCTGGGAAACTAAAGTTTAGGAAGTGGAGTAGAAAATGAGCTATTGCGATAACACCGCTTTTTATTACAGTGATTTATGTTAGAAACTAGACGGAAGGCAATTCTTTTAGTCTGGCAAGATTACAAGCCCGTAGCAAACTTTACTAATAGAGAAAAATAACTCAAATTAGTTAGATACTGCTTGTTTGTGATATTGAACGACAAAGACACGGACATTGAAAACTTAAATTCGATAAAAGAATATTATAGCGTATCTATCCCATGTGGGGATCTATATTTTGAGTTTGTCAAATAGTATGGGTGGCGAGTTAGAAAGTCTATGTAGAAACTCGTCTAAAACGCACGAGTTGCTAGTAGTCTCAAATGTTATTTTGACTAATAGTAGAAAAACACTTCAAACACTATTGTAAACTATGTCGGTCAAATGACAGGAACAATTTGAACTATCCGTCATTATAATCTAGCTCTGATGAAGGGTTTACAATATGTTATGTAATGATTATTTTGCCCTTTTCCCATAATATTTACATATACATAATTATTACATAGGGAGAGGCCTTTAGATGAAGATGAAATAAATGGTCATCTGGGATATCCTTGCGACTCGCACGACTGTCGATCATTGGCTGTGAAGTTCTAAAGTTTATCAATAGATTTTAGACAATCTTGATTATGCAATATCAAAAAGTAGAATGTGTAGTTGATTTAATATCTAAGTGATAAGATTAAAAGCTAATATTGATTAAAAAAATCTGTTGAACTAATCAACAAAAGAAGAAGTAACTTTGCCACAAAATTAAACCAATCGAGTTAAACCCACGCAAGACCTTTTTTGGAGTGATCGATATAGAAATGCTGTGTAATTTCAAAGAATGAATGTTTAGCTTTGCAATATTAACCTTATTAATACCCAAATCATAATTAATACCAGGCGTTGCTTGTAGCACTAAACTGAAGATAAACAACCGCCCAACCAGTGTTTAGTTGGCAAGCTAAACGTCATGCCTAATGACCGCCAATCACAACACCCGTGACAAAAACCTGAAACCGCGTTATGACAGTTCATTACCTAGTCATAAAGGTCCTACAAACTTACAAACCCTAGCAACTAAGAAAATAGAGTAGAAACTCGTTCGTAGAGGATGTGTTGGTAAATTTGCACGTGCGTCGAACGCCAGAATAGGACTCACATTGGGAGTGTCATAGCGTACGTCGGGACCAGTGATTTGTGTTCCGGTCACTGTGACTGTGACGTCACTCTTTGTGTCGACACGTGATGTAGAACGTGATATAAAGGAAATCGGCGCTATCGTCAAATGTGCACTTAATGCGTTCATATAGGGTTGCCAGGGCCTGAAATACAAAAGCCGAGATCCCCATTTAAACAGCCGGATATGTCGGACGTCGCGCCAAACGCTTTTTTGCAGGAGTTAACTAACACGATTTGGAAGACTTTTTTGATTCTTTTAGTTGTTTTAGATGCTATTTTCGGCTATGAGCTATGAGCTGAAGATTTTTACTAATTTCATTAGTTGTTGCCATGACATTGAGCATAGTTGAACCGTGATTCCGTATTACATATTTTTTTTTATAATCCGCGCCACTCTGGCTGCTACAACCAATAAACAAACCCATAAAACATTTTAAATGAGGCATTTTCTGTACCAATATCAGTGCCAGTAGATGGCTCAATGGAAAATATAAGTGTCATTGCGTAGTGCCCTAAAAAAAGAATAGGATTACGTGATACTTCACCGGTCAGTAGTTACGGTTATTCAAGAAAAAAAAATTTGTTTTTTTTTTAATGAGAGATCTATCAAAGTTAATATTTTTGCTGAGAACATACGCGAAATGTATCCTATAAAGTCGTTGTACAAGCATTTCCAAATTATTTTGTTTTTAATCTTCTTGAGTTAAAGTAGCCAAAATTGGTGTCAGATTTTTAAAGCTGAAAATATCATCATCATCATCATGTCGTCCAAGCCGTATCCGGCGACGGCGACTCCTATGTGTCTATTCCGGGATCGTTGTTGTGGTGGGCTCTGATGTGGCTAGCAAAGCCAAACTTCGACTTGAAAGTTCGGTTGCATGGTACACAAAAAAGTTGGCCAGTGGAGTTGAAAGTATAGTTGTAGGAGGGCTTCGGTCGAGTCTTCCGTATTTGGCGCTTTGCATCAAGGTCTTCTAGACGCTTCGATTCGTATGCATCTACGTTTTTGTGAACGGTGTGGCGCCATTCCGGTCTAAGACGAGCACGCTCCTCCCAACTATCAGTTGGAATGTTACACGCCACTAGGTTGCGTTTGAGCACGTCTTTGTACCGCAGGTATTGCCCACCCTGTTTTCTTTTCCCGTCCGCGAGCTCGGAATAGAAAACTGCCTTTGGCAACCTGCTGTCATCCATTCGCAAGACATGCCCACACCATCTCAGCTGATGTTTGAAGATAAGCGCTTCAATCCCGGATAGGCCAGTTCGACGCAAGACTTCCGTGTTTGGAACACGGTCTTGCCATTTAATGCGCAGGATCGACCTTAGACATCTGAGATGGAAGATGTCTAGCTGCTTGATGTCTGCTTTATAACAGCACCAAGTCTCTGCAGCATACAGTAAGGTAGGCACGACGATTGCTTTATAGACTAAAATTTTAGTTTGCAGCTTAAGGTCGTGGGAGTTCCAAACACGTGCCTTTAGTTTTCCAAAGGCTGCCGCCGCACTTGCTATCCGGGCTGGCAGCTCTGATGCCAGCGTGTTATCGTTGCGTATACGTGTTCCCAGGTATTTAAAGTTTAAAACTTCTTCCAGCGCTGCTCCTTCCAAGGTGACATTGGAGGAATCTTCGTGGCAACCTCTGGGTGGTTGTTTTAGAATTTGTGTCTTGCTAACGCTTATAACTAAACCAAATCTACGGCATGAAACGGCTAAAGATGTTACAAACCCTTGTAGAGACTCAACAGAATCCGCCATTAAGGCAACATCATCAGCGTACAGGATATCCAAAATCGGAAGTTTGAATACCTGTCGCTTAGATCTGAGGCGAGATAGATCAAAAATACTTTTATCTGTTCTGGAGTTAATTTGTATTAAGCCGTTGCAAGACTTCGTTGCGTCACGCATGACAGAGGCAAAATATAAAGCAAATAAAGTTGGAGCCAAGACGCAGCCTTGTTTCACGCCACTGGTTACGGAAAATTGGTCTGAAAAGTCATTTTCATGTCGAACTCTGGCCAACATGCCGTCATGAAATTGGCGTATCAAGTTAATTAACTTTTCAGGACAACCAGCTTTTTTTAGAACAATCCACAAGGCTTCACGCGGTACTCTATCAAATGCTTTTTCAAGATCAACGAAGCACATGTAGAGAGGACGATGTTGTTCCAAGCTTTTTTCTTGTATTTGTTTAATTACAAATATGGCATCCACTGTACCTCTGCCCGGACGGAATCCACATTGGGTTTCCGGGAGTATGTCTTCAGCGTGTCGGGATAGACGGGTGTTAATGATATGGGCTAGAATCTTCCCAGCTGCTGAGAGTAGAGAAATGCCTCTGTACGAACTACAATCGGCTATGTCGCCTTTGCCTTTGTATAATTTACAAATAGAGGCATCTCTCCAATCCTGCGGGACGATTTCACATTCCCATATCTTCAAGATAAGTTCGTATAACTTGTTATTAATGTGCGGGCCACCATATTTATACAGTTCAGATGGTAGGTTGTCTATCCCAGGTGCCTTAGCATTTTTCATCTTCCTTAGCGTATCAACAAGTTCGTCAAAGGTGGGTGGATCCGCTAGATCTTCAGCGGTTGGTTGACTTTCCAAGGAGTCGATGTATAACAGGTCGGTGGTCTGACAACTAGGATTCAGAACTTCGTCAAAATGTTCTGCCCAGCGAGCAAGTACGTCTTTCTGATCAGAAAGACGTTGTGTTTTGTCCTTATTATACATTGGAGCTGTCTTTGAAGATCGTGGGCCGAAAACAGTCTTGAGACTTTCGAAAAATCTTCCAGATTGGTTAGTATCAGCGTACAGCTGGATTTCCTGTGCTTTTTGGACCCACCATTTGTCCTTGAGTGTGCGCACTCTTTCCTTGAGACTTTGATGAGCTTTTCTCCGCTCGGGAACGTCAGATGAGAGAAGAGTGCGTCTGTAGTTCTCCACGAGCTTCTTGATTTCCTCGTCGGAATCATCGAACCAATCTTGGTTTTTCCGTTTTGGTTTCCCAATGACTCGTAGAGCACTGCTATGGAGATGCTCGGCAAAAGAACGCCATCTCTCATCAACAGATGCATCTTCTGTGACGTCCGGCATACCGGCACCGAAAGCGTCATCTAGCTCTACAGTTAGGTTTTTATTTCGAATCAACTTTTCGCAGTCTATTTTTGCTGGAATCTTATGGGCAGCTCGACGTGGTGTTCTTAGTTGCAATCGCAGCTTCGATCGAACAAGTCGATGATCAGTCCAGCCTTGGGCGCCCCTCATTACGCGAGTGATTAGTACTTCGTTGAGGTCTCTCTTACGTACAATCACGTAGTCCAGAAGGTGCCAGTGCTTGGATCTTGGATGCATCCACGTGGTCTTATACTTTTCAGGCAATCGAAAACAAGTACTTGTAATGGTGAGATCAAACTCGGCGCAGAGAGTAAGGAGATCAGTACCATTGGTATTGCATTTCCCAACTCCATGTCTTCCAAGAACCCCATTCCAAGCACCGTGATCGCTACCAACACGAGCGTTGAAATCGCCCATCAAGAGGATTCTGTCCGCAAAAGGAATTTTGTTGAGGACTGCGTTAAGTTCAAAATAAAACTTAGCTTTCTCTTCTTCCGGAGATGGCAGTGTGGGGGCATATACACTAATCAGGTGGATATACTTCTTTGATGACAGTTGAAGACGAAGTGTAATTATTCTATCATTGATGCCCTTTGGTAGTTCCTGTAGTGATCGCGCCAGATGGTTTTTAACAGCGAACCCTACTCCACTTGCTGCCCTCTCGGTATTTGGTCTTCCACTCCAATAGTAGGTATAACCTCCAAGCTGCTCGACTAACTGTCCGGAGTCGCTGAGATGTGTTTCACTAATAGCGGCAATGTCGATGTTATACCGAGCTAGTTGTCTTGCTATTAAAGCAGTCTTCCTTTCTGGACACAGGTTTAGATCATTGTCTAAAAGTGTACGAACGTTCCAAGTTCCGATTATAAGATCTTTTACAATTCTTTTTTGTTTCGTTTTTCGACCGCATTAGGTTGGTGACAGATGACTGCGGTTTGCCATCTGCTTAGGAGATGAGACAGACTTGGTTTAGGCCACCTTTTCTAGGCCCCTCCCCGGATTGGGGAAAGCAGAGCGCTCCCTAAATAGGGCTGCTTTGTCGTCATCTGAGCTGCCGAACTTGTCCCCCGTCTCAAGCGGGACATAGAGCGACCATCACCAGAAGACCGCCTACGTGCAGCTGCCAACTAAGGTTCGGACACACCATATCCTCCCCCCACCATCAGCTCACCATCGCCGTAGGTCTTGCGCTCATAGTCCAGATAAACATGCAGGAGTCATCTGCGCGTGAATATATTTTAGTGAACAAGCAGTTGCGCAGGTGCAAGTCCACTCTCTCCTCCTCAACCTTCCGATGCCGATGGACCGGGGATCCGGTACGACCGACAGAAGGCAGAAGCCGCAGAAGATTGGCCGCACGCTACTAAAAGGATCCTGACGTGCGCCCTTTGAGGCATATCCCCGTTGCCTTGCCCGACCGCTGTAGAAGCCAAATGCGCTTGTCTATTGACGTTGCTCGCCTTCTAACACCGGCAGGGACTTGTGTAGATGGAGGATCATCCATAGACTGACTGCGCTAGTGCTGAAAGCTACCCAGCGGGCGGTGGGGGCGTCACTACCCGATGGTCACACTATATACCAAAATATGGGTGTAAGAACAAGAACAAGTAACCAAGACAGAAAACAGCGAGGAATGGAGAAGAAAAAGCCGAAGAGCAAATCCCAGGTTTCAAAGCAGCACAGCTAAGTATTCATCAGGGAACGTGCTAAGATAAAAGAGAGCATTGTCAGGTACGGTACGCCTCAGAAGTGGAGTTCCAATTTCTCATACTAATTGTATGAGAAATTGAGACTCCACTTTTGAGGCTTACTGTACATGTTTTATAATTTTTGTGTGTCTATTATGGTGCAGTAAAGTAAAATTGTATTGTATTGTATTGTATTTGTATCCTTTATTTCACTAAAAACTCGTATTCTACAAACACAGAACAACAGACATATTTTTGCATCTCGCTCGGATGTTTCAAATCAACAGCGCCTTCGCGTAATCACCTTCCTTATGTCTTCATTTACGTGTTTCTGGAAGCTATTGCTTTCCTTTGTTTCATTACGCAAATTGTTTCTAGTGAAACGAGAGTAGTCCAACTGGAGTGTGGTTGAACTGAATGATCAGCTCATGCAAAAGTGATAAAACTTATGCCTGAGAGAGATATTAAGTATTGTGATAAAGTATAGGTGATATATAATGATGTCTCCTGAGAGAAGTATATTATTGTAAGCTCGCAATATACCAGTGGCATGTGTTGATAACATAGTTGATGCATTTGTGGTAAGTGTTACGAGTATGTATGGTTTCATAGTGGAGCATGAACATCCCTCTGCAACAAATGCGCTGTCTTCTGATTCTGTCTCCTCATCGAGACGAAATGGTTCAGTGTACTCCCGATTTTACATCATCTTTGATTAGAATGCGGATACGGCGATCCCTCTGTCTTTAGTCTGATTAAGGTACCGATTGTATAATATATCTTGACCATAAGGCATATACGAGTAGGTTCACGACCGACTCGATTCGATCCCAGGTTCCGACTGGTTTTGTTTATACTTATCGACAGCTAATAACTTACATGGATTGAGAACCTTGAATTCTGGTATACACTTTTTGCTTCTTCTATAGAAAATAAAGTAAACGCCAAAGTACGAGTACTGAGAAATCTAAAAAAAGATCGATAAAGTAAATAAGTTTTGGGATCATGTGTGCAATAGCACTACGTAATAGGTATTTATTGGAAACTATCGTTACGAATATTCTACATGCGGAAAAGAATATTGCACACTTAATCTGATACTCCATCAATAGGAGATGATGATGTCTAATCTGACAAAAAAAATGCGTTTATTGTTTTGTGAAATTTTTACTTCTTTTTTGTGACTATAACTACAAGTAAACGTCTTTTCTATCTATTTAGCTATCTATCTGATAGGTAAAGAATGACCATCCAAAAATACAATACAGGTCAATACATCCGCCAGCGTCTTTCCCTGAATCAGGTGAGCCGTAGGTGAGTTTGGGTGAAACCGATGTTTTTGGGGCGCTGCTGACGCCAGCCTACCTGGGAATGGGGTTACTCATTGCTCTTGTAGTAAACAATTAAATTAACCGGAATACAAAACGGATGTCGGATGTTTAAGCAAAAGTTACCAAAGCGTTACCACACACCTAGAATTTCTCCAATTAAAAAGCAATTAAGGGCGAGTTTAACATCATCTATATTATTTAAAACTTAAGCTATTGTCGGTGGGAATTTTCTTCAGTTTGTCTATCTCGTCCTCCAGTTGTTTTACTTCTCTGTACGTCACGCTGTTCACTTTCTCCTTTATCTGTTTCATGTAGCAATGCCTCGGTCTTCATGGTCTTCTCTTGATTTGATATTTTTTTTACCAAAGATTTTCGAACATAGCTTTTTACTTTTATTAAATAAATAAGGGCGAATTTTACTGATTGAGTAAGCCCCAAAGAAAGGTTACACGTAAGAAACGAATAACAAGTCTTTAAATTAGTCACAATATATTTTAATGAAACCTTAGGGCCCAAGGTTAAGAATGCATCATAAGCTGCCATCTCGATTTATGGTACAAAATTGACCATATCTCGAAGGGAAATGGTACAGAATTAACCCCGGTCGTAAGTCCGCATGACCTACGGTATCATCTGCGCTCCATTCCACGCAACAATAGTAAAGCTATGTAGGTAAAGCATGCTCTCGCGATAACGGAACGCATTGCATGTCATACAATACAAAGAGCTTAGATGAAATGGAGTTTCAACTGAAATTAAACGAGATATGTCTACGATTGTTACTAGTAGAAATCAAGAGAAATTCCCAGTGTTCTTTTTTGTGTGTGTAATAAAAAATATAGTTTAAATGGAGAGAAACCTACAATTGTGCCTGATTGCGGGAATGTTAGATCAGTAAGGTATATCAAACCAAAAATTTAAGTGCATAATAATTATAAGAAAAAATCTAACCAATATTAAAATCTTTGCCTAGGATCCAATGAGCTGGATAATAATAAAATGTACGCGAACTCCATTCGCCTAGAAGCTCAGTGCAAGCTCTAACAGATCGATGCCCGGAGGAATCCAGCAATAAGGAAGTTTTCAAAGTGTCTAGCAGATATTATATGTAACCTGACCCTTAGTAAATATGCTGTTTACCGTTCCTTTAATTGTTGGCTTTTCTTCTGCTTATATTGAAATTAGCAGTAATGAGAATCGATTTATTTATTGAATTGATGCCCAATTTCCTCTTCGTGTTTCGCTAGCTTTGTAGCAAATAGTTTCCAGTCTATTTTCCTAAACCATATAGTGCTTTTCTTTTCTAACTAATCATCTAAGAGAAAATTTCACCAGAGACTATTCACAAGAAGAAGAGTACATGTAAAGCGAGAGAGAAGGGAAACAGGTGGATTTGATCAGATGTACGTACATAGGTATTTATTAGGCGATGGATAAGCTTCACTATCACAAGTCACTATTTATGATTGCCGTAACCCGTTTTCTATCTATTCCTATGCGTAACACTGCTGTCTACCACGTAAGGATAACAACGTGATTAATAATTAAATGATATAGGTATATTTCGTAATACTAAGGCCCACTATCCTATTAAGGGGGCCTTTGAGGTTTTGAAAAACTCTGCTCTTTCTAACCCGCCAGGGATAAAGACGTTATAGTCTAAAAGCCCGAAGCCGTGTTTCTCACAAATTATCAATTTAGCCGGTTACAAATCCAGGTTGCCGCCGCATAGCATTGCACATTAGCGCTGAATTGCGGTTAGGCGCAAACCCGAACGACACGACTAAAACGCGTTGCAGTAATTAAAAATTCTCAGCGTGCTCACAAAATAGATATTTCAACAGAAGGATAACTTGTATATGCACTGTAATCGGACATCGGGCTGCAAGCATCAAAGCTGAGGATACGAGTACAACCGGGAACACGCCAGAATGATAGAATAAACTTGTATACAACATATATCCTATCTTTTGTGATCCTAGAACTACGTTCAAGACTTTATCTTCCATGGCTTTTATACCAGTCTTGTTTTTGACATGATGCTAAAGTGGTTAAAGTGTCAAAAATTAAAAATACTTTATTAATAGTCCCGCAGATTTTTCTAGAAATCAGTTTATAAGGAGACGAACGTGCAGAAAGATAGCAGATTCACGCACACGTGATGTCGTGACGACAGAAATACTATGAATGTCACATGTATTACACTCGCTAATTTGTGATATAACCGAGCATTGTGCGGGACTGCATGGCAGCATGCAACCATTCGAAGACTTCAAGCCGGTATGGTAGCCAATAAATCAATACTAATGGTAGCTAATGTGGCGACGTGTTCATTGATTCAGATTAGAATTCTTGCCTACTGCCATAATAGAAAAATTAATGCCTGTACGCACGACAAACACAGTAGACGTAGATTATTTCGCACCTCTGACTTTGCTAGATTTTTATTCATTGGACTGCTAAAGTAGCGTTTACTATGATTTTCTCACAATTGTCTACATTATTCAACGTATTTACCCTAATATTAAGAGAAAATATTAAAATATGTATTTATGACGTCTAACCTAAAAACGTTGGTGGATTATGGACTTAGACGGATATTTCGATACGTCCGAATGACGTTCAGTCTGTTTTGTAGGCGTGGTTTAAAAGTGAGAATTTATTACATAAATACATACATTAGTATCACGCCTGTTTCCCATAGTAATCAGAGACTATGAAACTCCAGGTAATAAAAAGAAAACATCATCGTGTTTATTTAGACATTTCACCACTTACATACATAATACAATAATAAAGGCTTCGTTTGATTGTTATGTAACAAAGGCACACGCACGTTCGGCCTTGCCAAGATCGGCTAGATCTATCGATCGCACCCACAGGGATCGCAAACCAACTAAATAAACAATCTTCATGAATTCCTAGTTAGCTTCCCTTTGACCTCTTATTGTTTTATCTGATGGCATTTGCGGCCTAGAAATTAAAATTGGTAAATGAGTTTTCTTTTTAGCTTTGCCCTCTAGGTTTGAAAAAGTAAAAAAAAAAAAACATTATACATGACTTCATGATCATTCCATAATATTTAGAGTTAAGGACTCTGGAATAAAGTTCCGGGACCTTTCTCCTTGTCTTTTGAATGACAATGTCATACTGTTTGTTTTTGATGGAATAGATAAAGCAGATTGGTCTTCAACGACGATAGGATTTGATCCATGATAAGTGTCCTCCGAAAGAGGTAGTAAATTCTTATACCCGTTGGGTCGAAGAACTCCTCAATCTATGTTGCAGTAAAAAAAGTCTATGCAACAAAACAAACAACAAAGCAACCTAGTGAGATAGCATCACACATCATAAAAACGTAAAATATGAATGTTTATGCTGACAGCTACAAAAATAAATTTTGTGAAACCAATAGCAGCGTCACGCCAAAAATAAAATGTAACAAGACTCAACTATTATGAAATTCCAAGTAATGTATGGCTAGAGCATTTGGGTCATTGAAACTCTATCATTCTAATTTTACAGAAACGTGAAATTCCGAGAGAAAATTAAAATATCCGATGTTTTTGCTAAAAAATTCGGGCGTATTGTAACATCTACAACAGGAGCAATTAATATTGCAATAGGGAAACTAGATCACGAAATTAGTTGAAAAACAACCTTTAATTTACGAAGTTAGGATAGGAAATAGCTGAAGTTAGCTAGCTGAAGCTTGGAAAGCGGACACTGAATATAATATTTACAACACGAACAATAAGTATTGCATAAAGAAACAAGATCACGAAATTAGGCGAAAAAACACGAACGAAGTTAGGATAGAAATGGCTGAAATTAGATCTTGCACTCGAGAAGGATCAAAATTTATAATGTTATGAGGAATCGGCGTGCGAAGACTGAAGAAGCAACAGACCTTATTGCTTAAAGTTTGATAATCTAGAGCCATAGATTAGAGCCTGTACATTATTCCATTGCGTTTAGAAAAGCGTAGGGGAGTTACTGGTTAAACTTCTAGTTACTAATTAATTATAACCTAATTTAGAAAAAAGAGCGTGATCTGATGAATGGATAAGTTATAACTAGTCATACATATACGACGCCTTTTAGGCCCAGACACGCACGACATGATGTAAAGGTCGCTGGAAAACGCTGGATGCAAGCCGCTTTAGATCGGTCAATTTGGAAATTCTTGATATAGTCCTATGTCAGGATGGACGTTATGCGGCTGAAATGATGATGATATTAAGTAGAATACGGAGGCTGTGCAACCAACATCTATGGACATTAATTATGCTTATCATTATTTCGTGACATAGAACATAAGTATCACCGCCGCCTAGATGTGTGTTGATGTTGTTTTGACCGGGTGCTGCTGCAGCTACTATAGATTTTTAGCAGCCACCTACTTGCCAACTCTTCTCCTCATGGGCTACTTTTCGGTAAAGCAACAAGAAATACAATTGTAAAAAATTGAAATATATTGTTAGACGTGGTAAGTTGATGTAACGCAGTGTGACTGGCCACCGACAGATTTGGGTTGCGGCCCCGCCGCTAGCGTGTTCGATTCCCGGCAATTAACTGTGTTAAAACGCTACATTTTCGAAAGAAACGCCTTCACTTTTATACTGAGAATTCATTAATACTGAGAATTCTTCGCGACGAATTGCAAAAAATTGTTATTTACTCATGTAAAAAATGGTTTTCGGACACGCGTGAGATCTAAAGAAGATTGTATCATTAATTTTGCACATTTCGTACTAGACAGAGCTGTCAAATGGTGCAGTTTTTAACTTGGCTCGATCAGGACACTCAAAGTTAAAAAAAATGAGTGGAGGGTTTCTCTTCCACGCGCGAAAAGAATATATCTCTCCGAGTGACACATACACATTCCTTCAGCATGTGGTGTATAAAATAATGGGATAAGTAAAAGCTTTTTTGATTAAAAGTAACGTGAGACACAGACATTATAAGCATGAATTAAAGGGTTACTCACGTAGAGGTCCGGAGAAATTGTCAGCCAGCAGCTGACTCTACGTGAATAACCCGTTAATTCATGCTAATAATAAGCAAGGGCAACTTAAGTTCCCTAAAGGCTTCTATCTAACACACTCGGGCCTCGGCCATTCCAGTGGAACCCATTCTCCCCACATCACACCAAGGTCACACCTCAGTTCATCGTTTCATGTTGTAGAACGAGCTTCAAGATATTCCCGGGGGGTACAGCATGAGGTTTTCAGAAAGAAAATAACGATTCCGTCTTATTTGTATTTAAAAAAAGATAGGGCCTATGCCTAGACCGAAAAATGGCTGCTGCTAATGTATCTGAAAATGCACTCGATAAATGTGTTTTAAAAAATAATGTAAAAAAATTTGAAGCTCCTGACCCCCCGTCAGTCACAATGTAAATTCATCAATATACTAAGTTCATGCCAGAGAGTATTGACATGTAGCGTGTTCCCAAAATACCGCAATGGAGCCTGGAAAGCGGATACTGAATTATGCATAGGACCGATCGAACCGTCTGAAAATATACATGGATTCGGTGCGATACCAAAAAGAAAGATTGGTCAATACCGAAAAGGGCAAGCTTTTAAATATGTACGTATGTAGCATATTAGAGGGAGTCTAAAAGTGGCGCCAATAGT
This sequence comes from Acrobasis suavella, assembly GCA_943193695.1. Classification (NCBI taxonomy): domain Eukaryota; kingdom Metazoa; phylum Arthropoda; class Insecta; order Lepidoptera; family Pyralidae; genus Acrobasis; species Acrobasis suavella. The sequence goes on along the minus strand of OW971952.1, from coordinate 7,043,014 downwards.
GGACAAATTAAAAAGCCATCGCCTGACCTGTTACGTAATGAGAAGGGAAAATACCTGGCTAAAAAATGGTTGAATTGAAAATAGACGGGTATAGAGGAAGGGGAAGGCCGAGAAAGACGAGGGAAGAATACGTGAGATCGGATATGGGGGAACGGGGGGTCTGTACAGAGATGGAGAAGGACAGAAAATTATGGAGAGAGTTGACATACAGAGCGGACCCCAAATAGAGAAAAGGCGAGGAAAGAAGAAGAAGAGCAACTAAATAGGTAAAGGACGTCAATGGCGAACTTATTGACAAGGAAAAAATAACGAGAGTGTTTAAAAAACTTGTTTTGTGGAGTAAAATATATTAGAATAGGCAACCAAAACTGTCTCAATAAGTTTCTTTCGATATTTCTTCTGAGCAGTGGTTGTTCCGAAAAGCTAGTAGTTACTAGCCATCTTTGGTACCACGTAATTTCAATTTAACTTAGAAGAGAATTTGAATCGATTGCGGTATTTTAAATGCCGCATTAAACATGATTAAACCATTGATTGCTTGTTATCGACTCCGATTACGATGTCCATTGTTTACTAATCGCATAGATGGCCACGGAACTCCTACTTATGGAGATGGCAATGCACAAATACTTCGGAAGCTCTTTCATCCTCCGATTCTTGGGTGACCTATTTCATGAATATCATCTGGAGAAGAAAAAAACTGGAAAGCGCATCTCGGGCTCCGAAGCGACACAGCGGCATAGCACAGCTAATATGCAACGTGAACAGAAAAGAGTTTTGAAAAACACGAATGCAGTATAGCATAGATGTTCGACTCTAGTGTCGCTCGGGTGGTGAATTTAAAATTTAGGAAGAGAGAAGAATTTTGTGAGCTATAATATTATTAAAACTTACGTGAGAGGACATGACTTAATATTATCACACGGTTTTACTCACGGAGTGTAGTCGGAAAAGGCCGACAAGTTTCGATCGGTTTGACGATCATAAGCAGGGCGAGTGTAATGGGCGGACACCCGACGGTTTTACTGCCCTCAATGCACTACACTATACTACGTGAGTGAAAAACCCTATAAATTAGTTTGTGAGCTTTTGCCTGGAACGTCAACTCCAGACATTTACATCCATGTAGCGCATAACAAAACTAAATGAGCCGCAATCAACGTTGCATTCGATTCCGGGAACGTTGATGGATCGTGTGGATGCATTTACTGAACCGATTAGCGGGTTGTAAACACACAACTAGCGTTAAATATTGTTCGACTGAAAGCGGTGATATTATCCCCAATCGTATAGAAATTATATTTTGAGACGACGATACGTTTACGATTTGTCACCACACCTTCCTATCTCACGGGTATCTTAAGGGGAGTTTAAGGGAGGTGAATATACTGAGACCGGGCAGCTGCGTTTTCTGTGCAAAGACTTAGCGATCAGTAACCCGTCTTCCTAACGCAGTGAAAATGGGCAAATACTTCCCTTAATGCACCTATCCAAGGATTGGTTCTGGTCTACCCTTTGGGTTGCGGAGATCAGACGGCAGTCGCTCTGTGTAAAAACCAGTAGCCTCATCAAATCACCCTAGTTAGGTAGCGGACCCCGGACTCTAAAGCGTTACCGCTGAGGATGCAACCGGGAATACGTTCGGATGTTTATGATGACTCCCTGTATTGCGAGATGCCTATGATTTAGCAATGTATTCTTCTTTTTCTTATATTTAAGAGCTGAGCTCTTGTCGGTGGAGTGCTTTCCATGTCTCTCTTTCCTTCTTAACCTTTTAATTCCTCTTTTATTTAATGGAAAAAAAAAATCTTCAGGGTTTTCCTACTAATTTAATTTAGCAATGGATGGATAGGCTGTAAAAGATATTCAAAGATTGATTATGAGATTGCCCTAAAATAAACGCTCACTTGGAAAACCACCCGCTTCTTGGGTAACGACGGTTAAAAAGGACCCAATTTTTTTTTAATGCTAATCGCGGATTATGACGGCTGACCTTAAGTGAAATGTCTAGATTTAGAAGTAAAAGGAGGGCAAGATAAATAAATAATATCATTCGTAACCAAACTGATCTAAATTTCCGGAATTGGGCATTCTGGCAAGTTTAGTGCACATAAGATCGAAAACATCAAGCTTTAAAAGCTTCCTTCAAGTTTCAGAAACATCAAAAGTACATTCTTCGTTATACTTTTGTACAACTTGCGTAACTTACGATCCAGGATATAACACAGCATTCATTCAAATATGTACCTGAAACAAAAAGAGTATTCAATAAGTATAAGCAGAAAACAATACAAACAAGTAGGTACATAACCATAATCATTTTTCAAAACTAAAAACTGACTTTACCCCCAAACTTCACAATCGATTTTGTTAAAATTTTTAAAGAACGGGACCATCTGAAAAGTGTACCCTTTCAAACAACAAAACAAATCGTTCCAGGCGTCTTCGAATAATCGGTGAACATACGCAAAAAAAAAGATCGCTACGAATTGATAACCTCCTTTTTGGAAGTCGGTTTAAAGTTATTTTAGTATTAGTGTAGTCGCTAGCCGCAGTATACATGGCTGAACGTGCAGCACGTTCCGTTGTTTACATTTGCACAGCGATACGGTTCCGAGCACGTGTGATTTACGCAAAACCATGTGTCACCAGTAAACAAAGAGTCAGTGCTGCTGCGATTACGTTGGTCGTTATGACAGGGCTATCATCATCATCATCCACTGCTGGACATGGGCCGCCTGCCCCTGATCATTTTGTCGGGGGTATTATCTTAAGGGGATACCTGAATTTTCCGGGTCCAGAGCTGTCCTATTTCAAATAAATTATTTGAAAGGATACATCGTCTAAAATTGTGTCTTTACCAGGCCCTAGATAACCCTTTAAAATATTTTATAAACTACTGTTTACAGTTTAAAATAAGAACGCGAAGTTTTTCTACGCACATTTGCGAAAAACGACCACTTTTGGCTTAGCAGATGAGCGCTAGCTGTCAATATACGAAAACTGCTTTCTTCGAAAACTTACTTATTCCGCCACACTGGCTGAAGATTACTCAGAATTCCGACACACCAAAAATAAGTAAAAGTTTTTCCGTAGTTTCTTTCGCGAACGTATACATGTTTTGACTGTACCGCGGACTAGCCATCGACGTCTAAAAATAACGAATCGGCCGAGCCAATTCAAATGTTAACACTCATTAACGCTATTTACTTTCGCTTGAAAATAAATATTGACAGGTAGCAGTTACTCGGGTCGATTTACTGACTTCGGTCACCGCAGTCACCGCATCCTCTTTCGAAAACTAACTTCTATAAATATAGAGCACTCAGACATCTGTAAATAATTTAAAGACTTTTGAAAAAAGAAAAGGGAAGATGATTGGAAATCTAATGAGACATGTCAATCTCTTTAAAATAATAGTAGAAGTAAAGATAGAAGGGAGACGAAGAACCTAAAGAGGAAGACGAAGGATGAAGTTTTTCCAGGAAATTAAAGAAAAGTTAGGAGTTGGGTCCTACCAGGACATTAAGAAGTAAACCATTAAAATAAATTCCTTGAATCAGTGTCATTTGTACCGTCAGTGGTACTACTCAATGGTACCGGTGGTCCGGAGGCGACTTTATTTAGCTACGGAGCGCCTATATCAGTTTACTGCTTGTCTAAAAAACTCTCCCAAAAGGGAGGATTTCGCCATAATCGCTACGTGGGGCAGTAGTAGTAAACGCAGTAGATGGTATGAAGACTTGCATAGAGGACTCAGGACACTAGTGCACGTTCACTGTTACATATACCTCCCTTACTCGCCTCTTACGACATCCGTGGGATAGAACAGAGGAGATGACAAATGTAGGTCTACCCAACTTCAAAGATAAAGTACTACACGTTTAAGTCTTAAAAATATTTTCCTACACATATTTTATTTAATGTTTTCCAAGAATATACAAACATCGTTTGAAAATCGTGGAATCTGCGATAATTACTGTTTATTGGAGGAAGTTGGATGTAGGTTAATCGACTTTCCCCTTAATGTGTAATGTAATGTAATATTTCCTAAATATTCTCATAAAGACCGAAGTTTTTTTGTAAGTAGCTGTTAGTTTAGGCATATAAACGGAGAGGTTGCATCGAAATACACGTTAAATATGAACATACATAATGTTTTTGGTGTGAATGAGATTAAATAGAAAGTGTACACTAACAAACTTGATGAACCCAGATTTATTAAAGCCCAGCAAATGTGTAATGTTTACCACTGGTATTAAATAACAGGTATACGACCTACTTTCTGGTTCGGCGTACGCGGCCATTTTCGCGTAATTCCATAAATTTACAGCGTTACATACATTTCACACGCCGCACACATCAAAGGGAACCATTTTGAACGTACATATTTTAAAATGAGTGAATAATTTTTTTCGCTAGCTTGTGCGCTAAAGTTAATTCTCCTTTGTAGATACTTATGTTTTGGTACATAATATGTATTTTAATTATGTTTCTATATGTATACAAGATATTGCAGAAAGGCGAAACATTATTTACTTAAGCATTAATAGGCCTTCAAAATTGAATCTAACCAAGGAAAGATATTTAATATTTTTTACTGTGTCGTAGAAACTTAACCAGTTGATGGAAAAACGTCGACGTCATCGCTGTAACACATTTTGGGCTAAAAACACAAAACCGATCTCGTGATTTACTCTTGAAAATTTTAAAATAAGGAAGGTAGTAAGAAACATCGAATTGGGTTGGAGAAACAAAGAATCAAAATTAACTGCACCGCATTAACCTTTGCTTACGCAATTGAGTAATGTTCACAATGCATTACACTGATGAGCGTAAGCTTCTGTCAAATTACCCGATTTATGTTCCTTTCAGAAAGCTTTTTATTCTCAAGGGAATTGAAGAAAAAAAAACAAAAAGGGTGCTACCACACCTGCTGGACTTTTCAACTGATATGTTCGATCAAGACGCTTGTGATGCTTTTTGTTTATCCCACTAGACAGAAAGTTCGGCAAAACGTTGTTTCTTGAGTTCTGTCCGTATTGCATCAGTCACGCGACGGAAATATAAAGACCTAAAAGTATTACGAAATATAACCTAAATCTCAGATTTAAACCAAGAATACTTTTGATCACAAAATATCGCGCAGTGTGTGTACACAGTTCCTAAGTTACAACTGCGTTAAAAATCTACCGGTCATCTGCCAATACGATGATTTCCGAATAGAAATCCTGCCTACAAATCGATGATAAGACATAACCGGGCGGACTACAAGTTACTTTCCGGCGACCGAACCTACCGAAGGTGTGGTGAATGGTGCGTCGTGGTGTTGCCATAGCTACGGATTTGTTTGTATGTGTCACGTCCGTGCCTCGTCTTTTCTACATATTTTCAAAAGTCACGACGGCGTCCCGTCCGTGCCCCGTCTGCGTCTTACATCTTTTCTATGTGTCCAACGCCTTACGTTTCGTTAAGACCATGCAAGTTATGTATTGCTTTAATAAAATGGTATGCATATATATAAGTAAGAAACTTGCACCAATGCTTGCACCATCTAAATGGGCCTTAAGATAAAGCCATGATATCACGTTCCAAAAGCAATGTTGTTTTAACTGAGAACATATGAATTTTAAAACATCAAACGATTGGTTTACCTTAACATGCTTTAAATATAAGGTGTTTCAAGGAAAAGTTAATAAACCGCAAGCTTATTCGGATTTTTAGGTTACTTAACGCAATAGGTACCGAAATAAGATAGTGTTTCATGTTATACCTTTTCGGAATGGGTGGTAAATTATGTGACATACTCGAAGCAACCCGCGCGTGGCCCTTTCTTGGATTGGTTACGTACGACTGGCATATAATAATAATTGGCAAAAAGAGCACCTTCGTGCTTCAGATGGCACGTTTAGTCTCAGGTCCCGGCTGTCTTAAATATATATATGTGCATTGTCGACGACCTCCATGGCGTAGTGGTCACCATGATAGTCCGCCAACCAGGTCCCGGGTTCGATCCCCGGTCAGGGCAAGTTGAAAAATGGCCTTTTTCAAATTGTCCTGGGTCTTGGATGTTTATCTATATATGTATTTGTTATAAAATATAGTATCGTTGAGTTAGTATCCCATAACACAAGTCTCGAACTAACTTTGGGGCTAGCTCAATCAGTGTTATTTGTCCGTATATATTTATTGATTTATTGTGTCGAACTTGTCGAAGACAGTCGTCAAGGTATGTGAGTCGATGGACCACCTTTTGTCATGTGTTCATGTCCGAACTGCTCTACTTCGTGTACCATTGAGGACTTTAATGAGGCTAACGACAGAGGGATCGCCGTGGCCACATATTGGTCAAAAATTATTCAAAACTACAAATAATAGAACCATTTCGACTTGACAAGAAGTCTTCAGATAGATTGAAAAATCTAAAATCAGATTTAGCAAACAAACGTTTGAGTGGTACGTATTGTAACGAGAAAGTTACCCTGGCAGACATTTTGCGAGTGTCGATCACAAAATTAGTATCATAAATTATATTGAAAAATCAAACAAATATCAAAAGTGACAAAACCATTTTCTCATTAGACGTTGCAGCTGAATGTCGTTAACGGCCAGTAAAATGTACAAAACGACATTTATAACGATGTGTTTGTTGTTAAAAAGAGTTAATGCGATCGAATGAGGGCAGACACCCTGACACACGACGGCAAAACGACGAGGAAATCACGAAGACACAGCTGAATTGACGTGACTCACTCTAACTCAGGCTGGGACTACTGACTCACGGCCGGTTACCAACCAAAATATTAATGACTCTTATACTACTTGATAACTTTCGAAATATCAAACATTTTTTCATGCTGGTCTGGAAGAACAGAAAAACTTAGAATGTACCAGTTGCTTGCGCATGCAAATGTGAATCATGATGCGGCACGAAATCACTATCTTCATTCTTTTTTCGCCTACAAGTGGCGTTTGGTTCTCGTATTTTGTTTGGAACCGCATAATCTAATAAGCTAGTGGCTCTGTGAGCTGCTCGCGAGTTTGACCGTTGAAGTTCATCAGATAAAAAAGTTGTTCAGACAATAAAGTTTCGTCTTAATAAGGGTAACAAAAATGATCTTTGAATGATCAAAAAATTTGAAATGGCTGAAATATGAAATTTATAAAGGTTTCAATCATAACATAGCCACCGGTTTGATAAATTTCAGAAAGCAGAATCAACAACAAAGTTTTATAGTACTGTAAAGTAGGCGAGAACAGCCAGACAAACTGAAGACGAAGTGGTAGCTAAAGTGGCGCCCTCATTTGAAATAAATTGTTTAAAACTAAATATGGTGATAATTAAACATTTGATTTGTATGAATGTCTAGCAAGACCTTTAAACTATTTTATGAATAACCCTTGAAATTATTACTAATAGTCTGTCTAGTTTTAAAACTGTTTTTTGCCAAAAGTGGCCACTTTTGGCGAAAAACAGTTTTAAAACTAGACAGACTACCAATATTACTTTCAAAGGTTATTCATAAAATAGTTTAAAGGTCTTTCTAGACATTCATACAAATCAAATTTTTAATTATCACCATATTTAGTTTTAAACAATTTATTTCAAATGAGGGCGCCACTTTAGCTACCACTTCGTCTTAAAGACAGCAAGACAAAAAAAAAATTTTTTTTGCCAATCTTGAACCGAGACGCTTCGGTCGCTCGGTCAATAAAGAATTAATGAACTCAATATGAAATTCTCAAAACGCAGAAAGTATTTTAATTATTATAAATAATTATAGTGTTTAAATTGGGTTTATGCTTCTTTTATTACCACCCGAGGTGCTTACGAGTATATACAATTTTCCCTATGTTCAAGCGCTTAGCTAGCGTAAAAAACTTCACTTACTGCGAATTCCGTTTTATTAGAATTCACTTTTGTATAAATCTAAATGCAGAAAAAATATAAACGATGAGAGATGAAAGACACACCGTATTTTCGCTTCGTTGGCTGCGCTCGTATGTTAAGAAAAAAACTGTTTTATTTATGGGCCATATCCTGATAACAAAGAAGTTTCCTTATAATGTATCTGTGACGGGTGCGTGGCCTTTATAACTCCAAGTCTTTAGATTATATCTTATGTAGCTGTGTCAATAACGTTATATAGAATAGGAATACAAGAAATCTAGAACCAAGATCGTCTTCATATCTTCCTTTTTCATGTGTGTAAATAGATTTAAGAGCATCGGTCATAGCTTGAGACCACGCACGTCTCAACGTGCTTCCAAAGCACGGAACTCCAGATATTTTATGACACTTCAGGTCATCATTCCAATGTACGTAAGGCGTAAGAGTTTATAACTTTATTTTTTTTAAATTATCCTCTACTGTCCCACTGCTGGGCAAAGGTCTCCCCCTATCTCCTTCCAAATATCTCGATCGTGTGCCACTTTCAACCATTCCCTTTCAAACTGTCGCAAATCGTCACACCAACGCTTCCGGGGCCTACCTCTTTTCCTTCGGCCATCTTCGGAAATCCACTTTATTGCCAAAGTAGCCCACCTATCAGGATGCATTCGGCAAACGTGCCTCGCCCAATCCCACTTTAGTTTAGCGGCTTTGTGTCCCATATAAACAATGCCGGTTTTTGACACCCAAAACACTCCGCTCCATTGCTCTTTGGAAAATCTTGAGCTTGGATTTTTGATCCTCAGTCAATGACCAACTTTGAGCACCGTACGTTAGGACGGGCAAGATACACATATCGATAGGCTGATGATAACGTTATATGATGATGCCTATTTACTTATTACTCATAGTAGTAGAGAATCAGTCCTTTTTACACATCAGTGGTTCCGTCTATTGAATTTGATTCGTTTGAAAGATGGTCCTTAATTTAAAATTTATTTTAAAAAAAAGTTTCGGTACAACGAAAACACCTCACGGCATTAACAAATATAAATATATCAAAGCAAACTGACAAACACGTTTATTCTGTTTTCCATAGTGACTACTTCTGACTGCTAACTAATTAGGCCCTTCCTTCAGCCCTTCCGTATCACATACAAATAAATGTAGATTTATTTTATAGTGAGTATTTCCTGTGTTTTGAACTTTTTAAAGATATAATTAAAAATAATAAAATGAAAATCTATGCAGTGTCCAGTTTTAAAAATAATACCTGAGATAAGTTAAAATTCTATGAATAATACTGACCCTATTATATTTGATCCAAGAGTCGCACCACCTACAGCTGTACTCGTAAAAGTACGAGTAGCTAGTAAAAATTAGGCGTAGGAGGAAGCGGAATTATTTAAAAGGAACCCCTAATTAACGATTCGGCACTCTAGTATGTAATGATTAATGAACTTTAACTACCTGCAATAAAAAGAAAAAAAGAATTTAAAAATCTTTAAAGTAAAAAGTTTACAAAAAAGAATGGACTCAATATAGAAGTACCTAGTCGCTTTTTAAAAAATCCCATCAAAAACATAAAATGTACAAAAAAAATTTTTGGTCAGGCTCGCCGTAAAAAACGTACGAATGTGGTCAGTTTTAACATTTCGGTATAAAATTAAAGAAGTAGTAGTCGGCAAAATACCGGCTTCATAGGAAAGCTGTTGAAATACACCTGCGTACACAAAGTCAAATATTTGCGAACGCCGTTAGACAAACAGAAATTATGATATCTCATTTCTTTGTTTAGACTGCTTACAGAACTATTTATTCGCACCACTGCCTCTGCTGTCCCAGTTTATGAATATTCTGACGTCAAATATTGTGTATTCAGTTTATTTATTTAGTAAGTACTATATGAACCCTGATAGCGCATTGCAAGACAACTATTAAAAATATCAAAGTCTAATTTAAATTCATATCTAAAAGCTGTGGTATTGTAACATCCAATCTATTTGTACGTATGTTTGACAAATAAATGATTGATTGATTGACTGAAAAATAATTTTTCAAAACTAAAAACTGACTTCACCCCCAAACTACACAAGGACACGATTTTGGACAAGCATGCTCCTTCAAACAGAAAAGGGAATTTTCCAAATCAGTCCAGGCGTCTTTGAATTCCGATGAACTGATAACCTCCTACTTTTTTCAAGTCGGTAAGAATACGATTGGGTAGATGAATGGGTCAAAAATAAATTATTCAGTACAGTTCATAAAATAAAACGTCACAAAATAGTGTCACTTTTCATTGATCTGATCATATTCATTTTCAACAAGATTTTAGATTTATTATTGCAGAAAAACTTATATTATGAGCGCCATTTAACTCCACGCATGACGTCACGCTTTTGTATTTCATACAAATCCCATACAAGATATTTGTTTTGACGTTTAGATAAGTGTCTGATTTGACTTGTTGTCATCTAGTGAGATGGATTGAGAGCCGTCACAAAGCTGTGCTTCATTCTAGCCATATATTTTGTGACTATGTCTAAAACAACTCCAAAAATAAACCCTTGACATCACATCCCAACATACAACACGGAAACAGGCGGTAAGGTTAATTCTGCACTTACGTTCGGTCACGTATTATTAGTAAACAATCGATTGTTCAAAATTGTTGGTTTACCTTCAACGGGTTTGCAAAAGGATTCGTTCAAGGTCCAAATATATTACCAACAGATGATGATTTGTTTAAGATGGCATCGAATGGTCGCAAACGTAAACTACAGGAGTAACTCGTTAAAAACGCACATAGTCTAAATTCAAAAAAATATGACGAAACGCTTCGAGAAAAGGTAGGTAGTGCCCTGCGCTTCCTTTGTCTCCTCTTGGCGAGGGCACACCCGTACCTATATATTGTTTACTCGTAATTTTTAACAGAATTTGTTTTTTGAGTAAATTAAAATTGAATTAGAAATGAATAATTAAAACCTATTTTACCTTCAAACTACACAACCAATTTTGATATAATTTCTATGGGACCACCTGACAAGTATGCCCTTTAAAACAAAAAGAAAAGATTTTTCGAAATCGGTTCTGGCGTCTTCGAATAATCGGTGAGCATATATATAAAAAAAAAAGATTTAGACGAATTGATGACCTCCTCCCCTCTGGAAGTCAGTTAAAATATTGACGTAAAAATACAAATTTTAAAAATGGTTTTGAGATGAGCAAACAGGCTAACCCCTGTTTAGAGTTGGAACACTTGATAAATTAAATCTTTTAATGAAGACATCCTTGACCTTTCGGAGTCGTCCATTCTCAACAATTCCAGCGACATGGAGTTAGACAAGCCTCTCGACTACTCGATTCAATTGGCGGCTGTCACGCTCTCTACCCCGGGCGAGCTCGACACCACTCGGTTCAGCTCCCATCGGAAATTGCGCACATAAAAGAACACATTTATAAAAATTCTGAAGACGAAAAATGCTTGCCAGCTAAAGGAAATACATGAGATGTGAATTTGGTATTATGTTTATTAATAAAAGCCCGCACTAACACCCATAATTTTATTATTGTATCTAATTATTTGACAATTTCATGGAGAAAAATTGCGATGGAAAAAATTGTTGATATAACATTTATAGCCGACTGCACCATCTTATTATTAGACAATCCTCGATCTAATGATTCCTAGGAAGTAGGTACCCCGTAGGGCGTGCACCTAAAAATGTCAGGTGAGCCATCACCTCGTAAGTGGCTGTCCACATGAATAAAAAATCAGCTAATGACGCGCGACCGCTTCGAAGAAGCCTAGTCTTGGCAAGGGACAATGTCTCTAACGAACGGACAGGAAAATCGGTCATAACCCGAACGATTTCAATATTCTTTCCTATGCTACACGCTGAAAGAAAATAACGCTTTTCAATTTTGCCAGTTTTTATAGTGAGAATTGTTGTGAGAACTGATTTGATTTATTTAATTTTAAATATTTCCCTCTTTATAATTGAAAATTTTTAAATCGTGGAAAGGTGTGATTCCTATTTCTGACAAAGCCGTTGAACTGTGGATTTGACCTCTTTTTAGAGTTCCGTAGTAAACAAGGAACCCTTATAGTTTCGCCATGTCTGTCATATTAACTTATCTTTTTTAACTCATTAACTTTTTAAACTCTTTAATAACACAATGACTAGTCATTATTTATGAATATCTGTGATTGGCGTAGGTGGAAGCTTGTCTAGTTGTCATATCGTGGCGAAAGACATCAGAGACCAGACGACCTCAATTTTCATGTCTTCGCCAAGGTGAACACCTCGGGTAGGTCATTGTGTCTTTAAGCCAGGGTTCCTAATCAATGGTAGAAAAGTTTTGTGTAGTAGTTACTACTTATGAATGTTATTGAACACGGTTTATCTATATTGTCTTAGCCATTTTGGTAAGCGAGAAGACCAAGAGTATGGCCAGTTTGTACTTCACCCTACGGTGATGTACAAAATGGCCATACTCTTTCCATCTCACAGTCACAAATTAACTTTCATAGTAACACACTGAGTGTTGCCTCTGTCCTCTGTAAGGTAGGTGTATGTTACGCTTAAAGACCGGAAAAGGTCATTATGGGAAAAACAGCTCACAAAAGCTCACAACGCGTTATGGTCACTGTAAAACATACATACATACATACTATCACGTCTTTATCCATAATGGGAAAGACAGAGCATTTGTATCCTGCGGCTCTTAGCAGACAGAGCCGCAAAATACAACATGTATGTATATTGTATGTATGATATATGTGTTTGTATGTGTAAAATTGTAATCTAAGGTATATAATATATTATTAAGATATATATTATGTATATTAAATTGTAAGTATATTGAGTTGTAATTTTACTGTCTTATTTTTTGCGCCGCAAAAACTTATCTGTTTTTCCCTATGGTTGACTGGGAGATAACGCTTTTAGCATTAATTCAAATGAATAAAAATGCCTCAAGACTTAAAAGCAACTTTTAGCGTGATGGTAGGTGGGAAGATGGAAAAACAGGCAATATAGTGATGGGTTACCAGACCATTCCCTCGAACGGCTTTTACGATTTGCGCGAGAAGAGAAGCAGCACACACGGTACATTCTAAGTTTTTTCTTTTTTCCCAGACCAGCATGAAAGATTAAAACATCCACATACATTCATGTTATGGCTCTTTATGAAAACGCTCAAGACTCACAACGCGTTGTCGCAAACACAGAAAGTTCACAACGCGTTGTGGTAATACAGAAAAGCAATGCATCACACACACAATTTTCTCTTATTACAGCTGCACAAAGGGGCGTGAATAGTAGCTAACAGTGTTATTGACTATACATTTAAAAATTTTCAACGCGTATAATAGGGAGAGGGCAAAGTGCAGGTGGTCGTTAGAACTACCACCAATTTTACAATGTACTTTCACTGCACATTGCCTACAATGCAGGAGCAAGTAGCACTTACAACAAATGAACGTACTCGTATAATTGCGCTGCCCGCAAATTAATTGGTCTAGGCAGCTGAGATTTCACTTAGGCACAAATTAAAAATAAACAGAAAGATAATTCATATACATAATGGATGCTAAAAAGCAAATATAGTTAAAATTAGTAAATTAATTGCCTATGTGCGTGAAAACTAATTCGTTTTCTGCCCTTTTACTTCTAGCCTCTGACTCTTATTGCTTTTGCGTCATATTTACTCCACCTCTGTCTTATCTTAAACCGTTCCCGAGGTTGCATAGTTGGCAACTTTTGTTTCAGAGCCCACGATCAGCTTTTTCTTCTATGCTTTAGGTCTTTGGCAATTTTGATTGTGAAACCATTGACACGCATGTCAACCTAGACGACGCCCAGCCAACATTTTTGAGGTCTACACAATCATATTCTGACTCCATCCAGACATATCTTCGGGCTGAATCGGGTATACACCTGAGTGGAAGTTAAGAAAATTAAGATGTGCTGAAATTCCGCTTACGTAAAATATTACTTTGTATTACTTTTAAGTCTGGCCACATGTAAGAAAATGTTTTCGCCGGAAGGCACTCAGCTAGTTTGTTTTGTTCTAGAGCCCGCATTCTATCGGTCAAGGATCAGAAATATTCTGACAGAAAAAGTCTTAGGGTCGGCGCAAATATGGCGAAGCGCAGCGCAGAACATTTTTCACTTTCAAACTATTATTGTAATAAGTCGTTTTTATCACAATAAACAATTAAACAATTGACATTGTTCTCGTTGAAATAATATCCAAAATCAATTAACACAATACTTACGAACATATAGCGAATTTTGACTAGGCTATAAGTATTGTGTTAATTGATTTTGGACATTATTTCAGAAAGGACAATGTCTATAATAGTTTGACAGTGAAAAATGCTCTGCGCCTCGCTTTGCCATACGTGTGCCGGCCCTTAAACTATGCGGTCGGGCTTACGTTGTATGGATCGTCGCATCTGTTTCCTTCTAATTTGTTCTTAGGCATTGTGATTCCGTAAAACCGGGTTTAATTAAACCAGCTCCGTATAATAGTGCTAAATTGATGTCGGCCGATCGGCGAGGCAGGCTGCAATCAGAGGCACTCTTAAATTTATTGCCTGACATAACGGTCCGCCTGGACGCTGCAACGACTTTATTCTTCAATTACTTTTTTATTGAGGATTGTAATTTGTTACGCGATGGGCATTTTTATACCCAATTAATTAGTATACAGTACTGATGGCTACTCAAAATTCAGCTCATTTCAGCTAAACACGAATACAGACTGGATGGTAAGAAAAAAATGTTTATTATCATCGACAGCTCACCACTGCTGAGAATCCCCCTCTTTTAATCCATGCATCCCAAAATATAATCCCAATCAGTCTTAACAATAGCATTAACAATCAGTAAAACTCTCACCAAGTAAAACAGTTAAATATCGGAAAGTATTTGCCAATTATAGAGCGATTTTCCCTCACACGTTGATTGTTTTCTTACAAAAGCTCCCATAATATCCTATCCATTGAAAAATCATCTCAATCTTGTACCTTACTATAAAAAGTTATACTTCATATAAAATAAACAAGTTGCCGATTCCTAAAGGTGGTTAGTCCCCTTTTTCGTCAGTTAAAACTAAAAGTACACAAAAATGGATATACTTACATACAGCATTGTTAACAAGGGAAACGGTGTGGAAAATCGAAAATAACGTGTAACTGCTTACTCAAAAAATATAACTTAGTACGAGTTAAAAGCTTTTGCTTCCTTAAAATAACGTCCCAACGGTAAATGTGTTAAAAGGCAAAGTAATAAAAAACAAAGCCGCTCCGCTGATTAATAAATAAAACTGGTGAAGTACGAGTTTGGTCGCTCATTGAAAGTTCCGTATGGGCCTTATTACCAATCAATGTGATTCTAACATAAACCAATAAATATCAGTCTCGATTATAACTTAAGTCGGCCGCATATTATAAGATTTTTTTTTTTTGTCAAAATATTTTTGGCTCCCATTGGAAGGCATTCTGGCCATATGTTTTTTTCTAGACGCTGCATATTATCAGACAGACACACACAGCTTGATTAGTGTACCAACTTAAGTTTGGTTGAAAAGAATTTGTAAGTACGAACTAAAAACTTAGAAAGTTTATTATTTCTTATTCTTTCAATATACCTTGTTTCTGTATTTAACTTGTGTCTACATATTTATTTCTCCGTGTCGTTTCTTGCTCAAAGGATTTCTATTGCTATACAACGTGGAAATGCTGTTAGCATTATAAGAAAATTTGAGCCGGGGACGATTAGGAGCGGTTTATTAGATTGATAATTTTGAAGAAGCATGTTACGGATACTTATTTGTAACTATGTAAGTACTACTTCTGACGAAGCATTTTGCGGATACTTATTCGTATTTAGGTAAGTATAACTTTTGACGAAGCATGTTGCGGACACTTATTTGTATTTAGGTAAGTATATCTTTTGACAAAGCATTTTGCGGATACTTATTCGTATTTAGGTAAGTATAACTTTTGACGAAGCATGTTGCGGACACTTATTTGTATTTAGGTAAGTATATCTTTTGACGAAGCATTTTGCGGATACTTATTTGTATTTAGGTAAGTATAACTTTTGACGAAGCTTGTAGCTGATGAATCTTTGTAATACTGGAAAAAGTTAAATATACATTTTAATAAAGTCTAATATCTTGAATGGAAACAGCTGACATGCAGGTAACTGGGTACGGAACCTTAAAACACATGAGGACAAACGATGCTTCGTTCGTTATTAAAATAAGACTTCGTTTAACCACACGACGTTCAAAGAAGCATAAGGAAAACTGAAAGCAGCTAAAATTACCAAACAGTGTTTTGAAGCGAGACACATGAAATGTTTGAATTAGTGGTTAGTAAAAACGGGAACGGGAACGGGTGCGACTTCTACGCGGACGAAGTCGCGGGTTAAAGCTAGTAATAAATAAGGTTAAAGCTTAACACCTTGAGGGCCGAATTTTTATAACAATATATTCTTTAGTGCCGCAACAGACGAGACGCAAGTTGCGTCGCGTAACAGCTAGAAATGGGCAGTGGATAGTACTCAATCTACCCATTTGAGTATTTACTCACTAGATTTAATAAACAGAGTAAATAGAGCGTGCTCATATATTTACATCGCATTTGATGTCTGTTTACTTATTTTAACATAAAATTACGTCTTTGCACATCTCCCAGAAAAAAATGATAATTAGTCAAACAAGCCTACTTTCAGTGTATGATTAGTATGGTATTTTCATATATTTTAGCGTCGCATTTAACGTTTACCGATATTTTAAGCATATTATGGCGTATGCACACACTTTCTGACAAGAATTGCAAGTGTATACTAGATTTAAGTTTTAAAATTGTCATGAAAACATGAAATAATGAATATGAATATAAATATAAGTCGCAACTCATATAAATCAATCTACTCACCAAATGGATAAATTAGGATATTTATCGGGTATTTACTCAATCTACTGAGTAAATATTCAAATGAGTTGATTGAGTATTTATGCAACTCCCATCACTAGCTGTTACGCGGCGCAACTTGCGCCCCGTCTGTTACGGCCCTTATTGATTATTTTAGCATGCTGTAAAAATAAAAACTTTAAAAAGCCCTGGCTCTACCTACCACCGTACCACGTTATGGAAAAAAAGTGGTTGTGTAGCTGTAACTCAACAAATCACACGTACCGCTGAGCTCCTTTTTTAGGGTTCTGTATCCAAAGGGTAAAAACGAGACCCTATTACTAAGACTCTGCTGTCCGTCTGTCTGTCTGTCTGTCACCAGGCTGTAATATCATGATTCGTGATAGCTGGACAGTTAAAATTTTCACATATGATGGATTTCTGTTGCCGCTATAACAAGAAACTAAAAGTTCATTAAAATAAATATTTAAGGGGGCTTCCATACAACAAACGTGATTCTTATAGGTAATGGTACGGCACCCTTCGTGGGCGAGTCCGATTCGCACTTGGCGGGTTTTTTTTTAAACTCTCTTTTTGGTTCCTAAAGTTGGACAAATGAATGCCTCACCTTTCTGTTTCCAGCTATTTCACTCTTTATTACTAATAATATTGAAATGCATAGAGATATAAATTTACTAGACAGAACTGATAGCAACATTTAAATTTAAATCAACAGTTCTATCCACGTGCTCGTGGGCACGGTCAGGGAGCGACAAGTAGGTCAAGTCATTATTTATAGTCCATACGTCAGCGCGCGTAACACGCGTTACGTAGGTATCCGATGGTCTATTGTATTGGGCAATGCAGTTGGTAGCTAAGAGAAAGAAGAAAGAAACACTAAAGGAGTCAAAATTATATGTAAACTTCTCTATGCGAAGATCAACGCAGGTTTTTGAGTCTACTATAACTTTTCAAAACTAAAAACCGACTTTCCCCCCAAACTGCACAACCGATTTTAAAAAAATTTATATGGAACCTCCTGGAATGTAAACCCTTTCTAACAAAAAAATAAATTTCTAAATCGGAGAAGGCGTCTTTGAATAATCGATGAACATACATAAAAAAAAGATCGCCACGAATTGATAACCTCCTCCCTTTTGTAAGTCAGTTAAAAATATATTTAATGCGCCCCTCCTCCACACAGATATATATATTAGTGAAAACAGCGTCAATGTCATCCCAAGAGTTTATTGAATACAGACTAGAGATGTAAAGAACTCGAGTCTTTTGAGTCCTAAATTTTAGACTTGGCTGACAAATTGCACAGCTCGACTCGTTACAACAAGACCCCCAGACTAGAGCACTTAAGTCTACATAAAGACTCGAGCGCAACATGGCGCTCAGGTCTTCATTCGCGCTCGAGTCGTTTTTACGCGACAAGTCGCGCTCAAGTTCTTTTCCATTTGGCGTTCCTTTATAAATAAACAGGGAATAAAATATGTAACTTTTGTGAGATATAATAGTAATTTAGTTTTTTTTGTAAAGTCTAGTATTCTTAGCTTTTGAAAATCCTACTAATATTATAAATGCGAAAGTTTGTGAGTATGGATGGATTTATGAGAATGTTTGTTACTCTTTCACGAAAAAACTATTGGACGGATTTGGTTAAAATTTTACAGTAATGTAGGTTATACGTCAGATTAACACATAGGCTATAATTTACGAAGTCGCAGGAAACAGCATAAAATTATAAATAAAAATATTTAAAAAAATCAACCTTGATACGCTCAAGACTCGATACACTCGAGTTCTTTTTGAGACGTGAGCTTCTTTTTAAGACTCGAGCTCTTTTTGAAATACGAGTTCTATTTTGGCGCTAGATTTTTCGTGAAAGGACTGGAGCTCAGCTCAACTCAAGGCTCTAAGTTTTGTTAGTACACCGAGACTTGTAAAATTGAGTCGAGTCTATCGAATTAAGACTCGAAAGACTCGAGTTCTTTACATCTCTAATACAGACGGCAGTACGTGCCGGGGTAACTATACAATTTTGTCAAAATGCGAATTACGTCTAGATGTGGAACGTAAAACGCTATATTACATTTCAAGTTTTTCAGTATCTTGGACTGATTCTACTCTAAAAATAGTTTTAGTATATTAATTTGATTTTTCACTAAACTTTTAAAACAGAGCGAAAAAGTGAAAAGTGAAGTAACTAAGAAGTAAATTAAATAAGTAGATTACAAATAGCTTAAAGTTTTGAGATTTTTTTCAATAACAATTCAATTTAGACCACTTTCTCTCATTTGGCTCTCGTACTACCGTAGGCTTACGTTCAAACTTTCCAAGTGAAGTGATTTTAGTGCGTAATGTAGAAAATTATTATAATTTATTGAATTGCGTCTTGCGTCACTTTCATAAATCTGTGTAAGAGTAAAATTTTCTGACAAGAGTTTACTAAGATGATACATCGTGTATGACTAATCTAATGAAATATTTTAACGTGTAGGCTAAATATAATAAACTAGTAAATTCCAAAATGAATTATCGTTTAATACAGATAATAAATAAGAGGCAGTCGGCGGGATACATAGCGCGACGAACCGATGGCCGATGGGGAAAAAGGTTCTCGAATGGCGACCGCGTACTAGCAAGCGAAGCGTAGCAAGCCACACCCACCCACAAGGTGGTCAGACGAACTGTCCAAAGATGGCTGGGAAGCGCTGAATGCAGGCCGCTCTTGATCGGTTATTTTGGAAATACTTGGGAGAGGCATAGGCCTCTCCCAAGTATTTCCAAAATAACCGACACTGGACATAATTCCAGCAGTCACGTGGACGTTATTCGGCTGAAATGATGATGATTAGATAAATTGTCACGTCTTTCTACCGAACGGGGAAAATTTTAGAACCTAGGGCCGCATGGCCCAAAGGCCGCTTAAAATGATGGTGGAAATCGAAAACTCTTACTATTAATCAATGAGGAAAGAGACGCAGCTGGTTCATACTAAGTTTTTCTTTTCTCTCACAACTAGGGTTGCCATACGTCAGGATTTGTCCTAAAATGTCAGGATAGAAATCAAATAGGTACATAGGCAGTAAATAACAACCAACACAAAAAAAAAAACCAAAAAACGATCACTTTCTTTTTCTACTTATAAATTTTACGCGTCATTATAAAAACAAACCATAACTATTATATAATTCAACCTACTTATTTTCGCTACACCACCGTGCACCATGGTGAGCGGGCGCTTCAGCGTAATGTCAGGAGTTCAGGACTTTTTATGAAAAACCAGGCTTTTCGTCAGGATTTTATAGGCATATATTTATACCATATACCAACCCTACTCACACCAGCATAAAATAAAATGAAAATATAGTTTAAGTATACAATGAAATAAAACATCTTTTGTTCATTGAAGCGCGTAAAGTCAACAACATACGGATTTAACAATGACAACAGAAACGAATGACTTACGTCTATTATGAAAACCTTCACACAAATCCTTGAAAACATATTCCTGGCAGTAAAATAAGAAAGGAAAGCTTAGCCGAGTAAGTTCACACAAAGTCATTGTCGTGCAACTTAATACCAAAACAGTAGAAAAGAGTTAAACAATTGCGAGCATTGGCCAAAGTCCAAATAATTGAGACAAAGAATGACTGAGATGGGAGTACTTTGATTAATATGTCTGTAGATGTAGCAGCAACACTCAAACAACAAGCACGCAACTATATTAGCCGGAGCGGATTTGTTTGTTGAAAGTAATCAGACACATAGGATTTTTTGTAGAAATTCGTCCCAAACGCATAAACACTTTTGCCACATACTTATTCATACAAACTCCTGTCTGTACTCGAATTATCTACTTCCAACGTTTTTCCAGAATCTTAGATGTCTTAAAAAATAAACAAACATTACTCACCTGAGTAATGTTTGTTTATTTTTTAAGAAATCGAAGACTACCTGTGTTGTGTACTTTATCTTACATTACTATAATACCATTCAATGAGAAACTGTTCACAATCCTTAACCCCTTACCTATCACTGGGAGGAATTCCTCCCAGGTCAATTGTTTATCTATTGTTTTATTATTTGCAACAGATGAAGAGTTAAACTTTCTTTCAAAAACCTTCTTGGGATATAAGTCTTTGTGCAAGATTATTATTTTCTTTCATTGATTTTTATTTGATATGTATTAAGATATTAAACAAATAAACTTTTAAAAGATATGAATTTGTATACATAGTCAGACAACTAAGTCAGATACAGACCCTTTTGACGTAGAATATGAGCATGTGCGCGTCACATCTTAAGAAAATAAAACATCATTGTTAACATCCAATAAATCATGCCCATATGTATGCAGATTCGTATTATTTGTGAAGTCGCTCGTTTATGGAGCAATAAACATATTAAAACCTTTACAAAGATAATTTATGTCATATTAAACCGTAATATAATTGATATTTATTTTTTATTTCGTATACTACAAAGACCTATATTTCTAATGCGTGACATATATTACGAACATCAAAAACGTCACCACAAAATAAACCACGCAATCGTCATGGTTATAATCAAAATTTATTGACCCTACAAAAATACGCTAAGATTAATTCATTTATTTACATGCAATTAATGCATACTATAATTTTGACAAAATGTTTGAAACGCAAGCTCCTTTCCCCCAATTTTAAATTCTTTTGTCAAAATCTTACATAGAACAACTACTTGATTCGATAATAGCTGAAACATGGAACGCTTTTTATCAATGTCAGCGAGTCATTTTCCGAACAAACCGGATCGGACTGATCGATTCGTGTGATTGTTAAAAATAAATGCTTGTAGACCTTGTAGTGTGATAGTTATTGGGAAAACTATCGGGTAGTGTTCGAAAGAAGGGCAACATTGTTGATCGGGAAAGAATGCTCTTTCCTAACATATCGGTTTTAATTTTACATGAAATAAAGCTGATGTATCTATGCTGCCGGGATACGAAAACATGCTCCAAATTGCAGTGACGTGCACAACTAATTTTTACAGGGTAGGCAATCTTTCTTAATTACGAAAACGGCTCCATATCGGACAAATGTATTTCTCGCTAGTTTTCTACATATTAGGATGGCAGAGGGTAGACAAATTCTATGTGTTTGTATGAAATGCACGCTTCTGCCAAATTGCTCAGTTGCTATTTTTGTTCTGTTACTACCCGACGCCCGACAGTGCATGTGTATACGTTTTTATCATCATATTAAATGAAATACATTTAATCATAATAGGCAAGAGGACGAAGTCGTACCTCAGCCAGATTGACAAGGGACTTGTCATGATCATATTAATGTGATTTAAGATTTATTTTGGCAAACTATGACGTCATTAGTCTATATTTCATATATTTTGACGGTTAGAAAAAGTATAAATCAGATACTTTTAGAAAAAGTATCTGATTTATACTTTTTCTAACCGTCAAAATATATGTTGTTGGAAAATAGCTAATATAAGGGCCGTCCAGCGGAATTTTCACTTTCCAAAACCCTCTTCCCCTTGTCACACTATTTTCCTATTCCTTCAACATGTATTGTTATCTCATTTGGCATGATCTCCCTTCTTCATTTTACTTACCGCTGTGCGGTTATATGTGTATCGTCTCTTACTTTTTTAGAGACATACAGAATATAGGTTTTCGAAAGTTACTTCCTTCATTTCACTGACTCAACTATATTACTCCAGTGACTCATTTCTTCAAATAGATATTCCAGAAAATGTGTACAAGAAACGGATGCAATGAATACAGTTACTTTCATGTGATACAGTGACAAAGAACATCATTACTGGCGATTAATATTAGGTTCACAGGAAGACAACTATTAACTTTCTCTGTTATGAGGTACAGTCGTTTAGCGGTCGAAGGCACAGCTAAATATAGATTGCTAGGACTAAAACTAGCTACCTACTTACTGCAAATTAATTAATGTTGAGAAGTCTCGATTATAACAAATAATATGGACGATTGGACGACTACCTAAGATTTTTTGCAAGGAACATATTGCTCAATAACCTAAAACATGTCATAATCTAGATGAAGGACAAAAATACAATTTCCGATATTTTACTTGTCGTTATAGATTATATTATTTTACACACACATTTATATACCTTGGAGTTTAACCACCAATCTCATCTACTCTTTAAATTGTAATTCCACCATAAACATAACTTCCGACTTCTATATAATGTGTCGCTCTGGTAGAAGTCAGGTTTCCTAGCAATAATCCAAATTTTTATCAGAGGAAAACAATTTTTAGAAAAAAATATTGTCACCGTATAATGTAAGTTCCCTCAGAAGCGATGTTCAAGATATTTTTAATTCAACTCAAACAATTTCAGAGAATACAGTAGTACCCTTACCTTTAGTGCCAACAAACATTATTACGGTACAGAAAGACATCTTTGTTACCATTACATAAGCAGTAAGCACTAAAAAGCAGTATTTTCGGACCATAAATCTAAAGTAGTCTAACTCCGTTTAATTACTACCGAGAAAAGAGCAGCAGCTATAAATCAGCACGTTCCCGGGAAACGTCCAGGAGTCGGGTCAAAGACACCGATTGCCGATTTCGGTGCTCGCGTCTTTAGTGCACCTATTTGCATCGAACCAATAGGCAGAAGAAATAGAGACAGAAGCCCAAGTTTTACTAATGCATAAAGTTCATACTCTCGTTTCATATTGAGTAGCAGAGTAATCTATATAATAATACCTCCTCGTAGTACGTTTAACTTATGTTTACTTATTTTCCTACATGTTCTTTTATTTCGCACATATATTTGGACATAATCACATCTTGCTCTTACTCTTTTCCGCCTTCTTTTGCTATTGGCCGCATTTACATATGTATATCCAAGAACCTTCGATTTTTTTGTAAAGTTTTAAAATGTCGGCGTCACAAGCTGGAGACCGAAAGCCCAAAATAGAACTACCTAGAAGAAAATACTTGAGTGCTAGGACTACCCGCGGCTGTAGTGCCTGAGATGATGATGATGAATATTTTTGTTAAACTCGGAAGCTCTACAGTTGGGAAGTGAAGTGTAACTACTGGTTTACAAATAACTGTGGTATGGTAACATCGCCCATTGCGAATTTGGCGTGCTGACGTCAATGCAAGAAGTGCAGCCGACCGGTGCGTGGTGCAGCAACCATTCACTTTACTGCACCAAAAGGATATCGTAAATGTGTTTACTTCGATTTTCTTTAATGCCAATTTTGTAAATGGTCTCAAATATTGAGTAAAAAAGCAGCAAATTTCAATTAAGCCAAGCAACGACCTTAGTTTTTTTAAAAGGATCTCTGAGAAAACATGACCCTTTAAAAAAACAACACTTTTAAGGAAGGCACAGTCAGAGCAAAGTCCACCGTAAAAGTTTTGAGATCACAATCCACATAAAAAACTAAGTAAGTTAAAAAGTAAATATTTTTGGATACAAAAATATGCTACTTTTCTAAATGGGGTTCCGAAATCCGTCTATCGCAAATCTTTGATTGCAATTTACATACAGGTTCTAGACGCTTTTATAAGTAAGTACTGGAATTTTTAAGTAACATCAAAGTGACTGCACACAAAGCGGTCCTCGACTACGTTTACGAGATCTCAACTGCAGTTAAGTGCGGCTGCACTTCGGAATTGACGTCATACGCGAATTTTCAGTATAGCGTTTACAAGGATCAGTATTTTTAATACATTTATTAGCTTAATTTTGAAAATTTCAAAGGTAACATAGCTAGATAATTTTGAGAAATTATAACTATGAGCTTGTTAGAAACACTATAACACTGGTAGAACCACAAATATTAAAAACATTAGTTAGTGCAGCAGATAATAAAAAAAATACTTCTCCGTTCAATGAATCAGTTTGAGCTGCAGGCATAGAGCCAAAATTAAATATAAGAACTAAAATATTATTTTGACCATATAAAATAGTAAGATAACGTCAAGAACAATAGTTAGCCTTGATTTGTATAAGTATTGGACACTCTTGTAGTTTTTAAAAGCGTCTCTTTCTAGATCTACCTGTCCTTTGTGTGCGTTGATATGTTTGTTCGGGTCAAATCTTGCAACTCAATTATAACCTGTTATCCTTAACCGATTTAACTGAAATATTGCATACTTGTGTAAGTCGGATGACATTACAATATTATTGTGACAAGAAGCTGATTTGACGATGGGGCCATGGAAACCCTATTAGAATATGACACAAACCAATCGATTTTGCCTTTATTTGAATTGTCTTGTTATGATAAGTACTTAGGCCTTACGAGTACAATAAAAGCTTATACGAAAAAATAATTGTTTTTACAAACTTATTACCCCCCACATCTGTTTATAGTTTTCTTTACCCAAAGGTTGGCTGGAAGAAATCACTTTAGTGATAAGCCCGCCTTTGTACCCACTAGATTTAAATGTACTTTTGATTATTGTCATACTTAGTTGGTGCAATAAAGAAATTTTATTTTATCTTATTATTTTTCAAGCTGCGTATCGAAATCGAGTAGCATACAACGAATGACAGCTGGGAACAACTTGCGAAACCGCTAGTGATGCACCGAGCTCGTCGGATCTTTCAAGATAACCATTATTAAATGCGTCTGTATGTTTTCTAACACATGACAAACATTACAATTAGAAGCGACAGAATCGAAACCCGGAACAGGAAAACGCGTCTTTCCAAAACCGGTTGTGTTAACTATGTTAGCCAGAGATGAAAGCTACCACTTGATAGATATATCACAACTACTTATCAAAGGGTTTAAAGAACACGTCTTCATTAGGTGCCTATTTGTGAAGCAGTATCATATATGAACAAGCTCAGCTTTATGCTCTATATTTTTTTTATTTAAATAAAAATATAAAAATATAGGGACGAATAACACGTATTGAGCTTGCTCTAAAGTAAGTTCGAGACTTGTGTTATGGAATACTTACTCAACGATACTATATTTTATAACAAATGCATATATAGATAAACATCCAAGACCCAGGTCAATTTGAAAAAAGGCCATTTTCCAACTTGCCCTGACCGGGGATCGCACCCGGACATATAAGATACATATATGTATAAGATGATTTTTTGGTTTACATAATGGTTTTCATGTATGACCAACCAAAAAAATTCTCATCTTTGTAATTTGTGATCTTTCTTTAAGTACTAGCTATCTTCGTGTCAATGTTTCTATGAAATTTTGTAGGCATGGTCGTTATCACTTGGACTACAAATACGTTTATTGTAAGAAGAAAGGACCTTATTAGGGGTTGAGACTTTCTATGTACATGATATCAAGTCAAAAATAGGTAGGTAGGGCATAATGCTGTTTTATATGGAAAAAATATATATATTGAAATGACTTAGTCCGTGGAGTTACGTTTCGCAGAATCTTGAAACATAGCTCGCCGAATTCTGAGTGCATGGACTATGATGGATTTTGCTTGTTAAAATAAATAGTTTCTAATTTCACGAAAGTGTGAGACTGAGGAAAATCACGAAGGAAAATCGGTTTCAAAACATCAAAAATAGTCAAAAAAGCAAAACTACCCAAAATCTTTAATAAATTCAGTAGTAGTTATCAGCGCTATCACTTCATCAGCCTTAAATATTACACTTTCACGTCTATTCTTTACGTACTAGAAAAAAATAAAACTTGCAATGCACATTCAAAGTTGCAGTCAGGTTTTCGGTAAGTTGGTGCCATTTATGGGTAGTTAACTAAAGAACGACATCGGACCCTAAAAAGATCACATTTCGTTGGCTTATGAATATGTTATAAGTAGTTATCAAAAGTCGGAAAGAAGAATTATTTCCACACAAGTGGATCTGTCTAATCGATAGTAGGTAAGTCATCATGGGTAATAAAAATGTAAATGTAAACACAATATTGACTTCTCGATACAAGAATACATTGAAATTGCAAATGCAGTTGTTGAAGTGGGCGGCGATAAACAAAACCAGACGGACAGACAACACAATTTCACATCACAACAACGGCTGTGTCTGAAGTAAGAGAAACAGATAATCGTACTATATATAACCGCCTTTCTTCCCTTAGCAGTCTAGCTGATAAGTCAAAGCTAATAATAGTCAAAACTACAGAAATTGTAGGCCTAATTTGACAACCCAATTTTATTATCATCCTTGCCTGCGAGAAAAGAAAAAGCCATGTACAGTAGGCCTACGAGATACCAGGGCCGGCCCTCTACCTGCATATTGAATTTTCTTTTAAACTCAAAATATAATCACATGAAAATGTTTCGCTAGAAATTTTTTAATGAAGTCTTTCGAAATATACATTTTCATGTTAATATTATTAAGAGAAAATTCAAGATACCAACTGCTTTCTTACAGCGCAGATCTTAAAAGCCAATAGCAGTGAATGAGTGAAAAGCGAAAAGTGAATCCAAATATAATGAGTTGCCATATGTAATAAAAGATATTTTTGTTTATTTCCTTAAAAAATTTACTTAAAAATTTTTAAGGAAATAAACTAGAAGTTGCAGATGAACTATATATACAAAGGCAATGACGAGAAGAGAAAATACACACATTTAGATATTCTTAGGCCAAATAAACATGAATGTATAATATTATGTAGTGTATCGTGCGTATACATTAGAATACATCGATGATACAGCTCGGAGGAATGTCTTTAAATCGAATGGCTTATTGGCATGTGGCCGGCCTCGACATGGTGGTCCATGGTAGAACGTGACATTAAGACCCTTAAACTCACATCTACGACAACCCAGGATCGTGTATCCTGGCGCAGGAGTACAAGGAGGCCCGAATAAAATGGGAACATGGGCAGAACAAAGAAGAAAGAAGGCTGCCATGTGGATTAATTTTGCAAGCAAAATATCCCAAAACTACAAGTTTATACACGTTGCAAATACTTAAAGACTATTCTTAGTAGATCGAGGGTGTGGTAATGTGCAGCGAATGTCCTATAAACATATTTAGTTACAAATTCCTAGAATCGCGCGGTGAGCCGCATCCTGACATAGAAAAGGAGTAGATTGCACCCCAACGCTTTTAGCCAGGTTCCTCGAAGACGTACCCCGAAATACGACAGAGTCAACTTAAGTGGAAGCCGGCGAGGAAGCGCCTGTAACCCGCCCTCTTTCGTGTGTATAAATACGAATCTGAAGCCAACCGCCTTCAGTCGTTCAGGCGATCCCGGAGTGAGTGCTTGCCAAATCCCGGTGTTCCCGACCCGACAACGTGATAACTAGCGCGTTTACAACAACATCGCTTACTCAACGTATTTCGTAAATCTGGACTCTGAATATTGACTGTGCTCGTGCTGTTTTTTGTGACAGTGATCCAAGATGTTGGACAAATCTATCCTTGGTGGTAGTTGGGAAAGCGTGGTAAGTTTATGTCAATAAAAACTTATCAGGCATTGTTTTAAATATAATGTTCTAAATATCAAAACTCTTCTGACTCAAGCCCTTTTCTAACACACACACACACACACATTGGCACATTAATCTATTAGACAATTAAAATAATGCTAAATTCGAATGCGAACGTCAGTTAAACAAAGCAAGGTTAATGACTATAAAATTCTCTAAATTAATAATAAAGACAATGGCACCATACAAGAACCGTTGGAAATCAGTGATGCTTAGGCGTGTGAAACGTGTGACCATAAACAAGTCAATCCCACGTATTTGGATTACGGAATCTGTGGCTGCCCGGCAAGTTACGCAAAGTGCATGGCCAGTAATACGCTTAAAAGGCAACTGACTTCTCTATGGCCGCTGTCATTAAACCGTGGCGCGTGCGTGCCGGTGTTTGAATAAGGAATTATGTTCTTTTTGTGTCAAAGTTCTTGACATTGCCCCTTGCGGCTCGTAGACCATTTGAGCAATAGATTAATCAACTGGCTATCGATATGCCCGATTATAATCAATACCAATCAAGATTATATCAAGATTTCTATTTTAATGCAGTTTAAAGGTTATTCTAGATCTTGATTGCAGCCTTGACAGATTTGGTTAGGTAATTGACTTTAACTTTTTAATTGTGATGCTTTTTAGTACACTCACTGAATAGCAATTACATAAATATCAAAGCGTTTAAAGTATTGCGTAAACAAAATTGATACATTTTGATAGTTTGCGTCTGTTTTAGTAATTATCGTAATTGTCAGTAACAATAGACTATTTCGAAACAATAAAGATGAAATTTCTGTCTAGACCTATGAATAAATATGTAGATAAATTATTAGTGACCTTTTGTAAGATTCCAATTAGTCTGAGCAAATTTTTGGCTTTACAAATATAAGAATACTTCCTAAAAGCTATTTTATTAAGTCCCCAATGGCTTTCTTTTTCAAACCAAGATATATTATACTAATGACCAAGTTAATGCCTTTTAAGTGTCATTACCGATCACAATGCGCCAAAAAATAAGATCGCTAGAAAGTGTATGAGTGTCAAACAATGAGCTATTATAACAACTGTCAAAAAGTCGATGGAATCGGGCGTGTCAGCCGGCATTTTGCAAGTAACCGGTTCGAGTCCTGTGCGAATTTCTGCACTTTCACCAGTTCTAGTGTATAATCGGACAATTATTTTTTAGCATCATACTTGCCGTATTTCAAAGTTTCAATTTAATGACTGTTATTAATGCAGACATAGATTATTCTGGTCCTATTAGCATATTTTGTACAAACCATATATTCAGCATGCATAAGTGATGGATGATGTTGTCCATATGCACTTTACCGTGTTGATTTAGCTGATTATAATATGATTCTATGTATAAATGGGTAAGCCATTCCTTTGTCTATAGATTGGGACAGTAAAGTTTATTTAGATAATAACCATTATTTTATTAAAACAGTACCGCTTTACGATATAAATAAAATCAAATTCAACTACACCCACAATGAGAAATTTTGTATAAACACGCTCAAAGACATATTACTTACACTTACACTAAGCCAATAAAAATAAAAATACATATGCGAATAATAAGCCGCACATTAAACGGCTTATTAACCTTTATAGAACCTAATTAGGTTTATACGCTGTACCAGCCTAAATTTTCACCCAACGCCACTGGTGGATATTTATTGTGTAGTTGTTCAATATCTAAAGTTGACTATACCCAAACTTGACACAGTGGTACCTAGAATTAGTGTTGTAACGATCGCTGTCTATTAGTTATCAGTCGGTAGTTATTCCGGTTTCGATTTCGAAAGCAACACCGAGATCAGAATTCAGATAGACAAATGACGTTTAAACTTAAACATTCCGACATGCGACACATTGTCGTGATGTCATCGTCGAAAGTTATGAAATTGTTAAAAATGTGTATCAATTTGTTAAGTTTCGTAATGTCGTTATAAAAACGTTTATATCATCGCGTTTTGTCGTAAATCTTAATGTGTTTATGTCTATTGCGAGATCAGAGAACACTGACATTTTTAACTGAAGGATAGAGCATTAATATTTTATCTTTATTTTCTACAAAAACAAGCAACTATCTAAATAAATATTAATGTTATCTAGTTCAAATAACTAACTAACAACTAACTAACTTGCAGTATTTTTCGATATAAGTGGTTGAGGCATTGTAAAAGGTTATTCCTTATAATTGGGAGACCTTTGTTCCAGCAGTCGATATAAGTACGGTTAAGCAAACTTAATAAGGTTGAAAAAATAATTTGCCGAGTAATCGCATACAGTTTAAAAAGAAAACAAGCACAAGTGATCCTGTCTGTAACTGTAACTTGAACAAGAACTTAAACTTGTGAATAATAAAGCTCTTAAGTTACATTGACCCGTACTTCATCGAAGCATGACACGAAAATGGTGCAATATTTATAAAAAATCGATTACTCACTAAACGAGATGTGAGTAAAAACTGTGAGGAAAAAAAGAGAGTGGGCGAAGACAGTTAGTCAGAGAAAGGTATCATCATAGGACACTGCGTAATGTACTATTAATAATGTGCACTATTAATAAATGTCGTTTCATTCGGTTAATAACCCGGGATAATAATAGGCGAATCATACTGATCGATCAATTGAAGTATAAACAATGTGTTTATTATTAGATCAGCGGAATGAGGTCGCTAAAAGATGTTTTATACTTGTAGATGTACCTTATCCAATAGTTGTTGAAATAAAAATTAATTTTGGTGCTCGTTAATGTGTCAAAGTATAGTTTAATTAAAGCAATGTAAACTGTGGCATAGAAAAAATTAGGATAATGATGATGATTTTTAAAGTATTACAACAATCAATGCCCCTTGTCGCGGATTTTTTTTTTTTGAGTTGATAAATATGAATTCATTCGCTGTTTCACAACAAATACAACACACAAAACTCGATGCCTTAACTAACTAAACCACGAACCGTTTTCCGTACTAAAAACAGTTGTTCACAACGCCAAAAATTATTCTGTACTCCGCAATAGTGTATACATTGCTAAAAAGCGAAGTGGCTTTCAAAAACATTCGAAAAAAATGTGTGCCGAGTGGGTACTATTTTTTGCACTACATGGACTAACGGTCTCGAAAACTAGGCATTCGAAATTGCAAGCCGAATTAGACTCTAGCCTTTACGAAATTAGTGTGAAGTTAGACTAAATGTTCTCGCCCATGCTAAATCCATATGAATAATTAATGTGCTTTCTGGCGTGCATAATATAGGGTCATGTCATGAATTTATTATGCTGAACATCAAGCAAAATAGCTTATAAAACAGACGGGTCAACTTGTTTCGTGTAAGTGCTGAAATTAGAAGTAACTGGTATTTCAACAGATTCAGGTAAAATTTTATATATTTGATGAATTAAATAGAAGAAAATGAAAAACAGCCTACTATCTTATGTATAGATATAGTCTTAGCTGTAGCCTGTTCTTAAGAAGCCTATGGCAAAAAAACAGCTCAAATATAAAAATAAAATTATCCAAAAGATTATCGACTTGCCTCCATTCATGAATCTATCACTAATCCCACAATCGACCTATATAAAAGCTAACATGTGTATCTTCTGAATGGCGCCTCAAAATACTAAAAATACCATTTACACCTTTATTTACCTCACATCTATTTAAATAGCCTAACATAATAACATTAACCTAAATGGCTCTGCTTTGAAAACCATTTGCCGCTCATAATACGAAAATGCACACGCATTATTCAGCTCTAAATCTATTATCAGGTAATAAAGCCAATGCAACCGCCTAGATAATATTAGAAGTTGCATTGAAAATTCTCAAGTATTGTCCAAAATAGCGCACGACGAATTTAACTATAGTTATCACCTTCAGTCCCATAATAACATCCCACAAATAAACCTATGCACGTCAGGCCAGAAATACTATACGCATTTTAACGTAATTACAGCACGGGCGTGAAATGGAACACGATGTGGACACTGGCGTGGCATAATGTAGATCCGTTCGAGATGCAACTATTTTAAAGTTCATAATAATATGCTGGCCAAAATTTTTTTTTTTGATTACCATACCTATAAGGAAATATAAAATACTTCCATTTTTCTTTTTTATCGTTCTCCAAAACTTGCCTTTTTTAAATAGTATCAGCCAGTCACTCAGGTTTCACCTTAAATTTCGTCCGACGATCGTCGAAGAAAATTAAAAAAAAAACTTGCCCTTCATATATATCATCCATCATGTGCCGTCTCATGGCATCTCACTAAATGTCAGACAAAGCAAATGTGGCGTACCTGAAAAGAAAAATACATCAAGGTTAGTAAAATTAAAAACAAATGCTGCAGCCTACATTCGGATGACTTAATTCGCCATTTTAATTAGACCGTGTTAACTAACGCCGGTAATATAACAACTATTTCAAAGTGACCCATTTTGTGCGACCCCAATTCTTGGTGCACTGTTATTTTTTTACGTTAACACATTAAAAATAATGTTACACAACACACGGCTGTCAAAACAGCCGAGCAGATTTGTCGTGTCAGTAACAACGGATTTTGTTGCCTCAAGGTGTTACCGTTTCAGATGTAACGGATAGATCGACCTAAATAAAATAATAGAAATAAATTTCTGAGAAATTTTTAAATACCACTTTTTATTATTTCAGTACTGATTTTGCTAATGGAATTGAAACATAGACTTATAAAGTCATTGGATCGATCGATATCGAACAAGGTTACTAAGTATGTTAAAAATAAGTAGGTATAACTTAATAAGAATGAATTTCCCAATGCCTAGAATCGTATTAGTTCGCAGGCAGGTCCACAACATTCCCGCATTATAATATACCATGTTCTAATGAAATCTAATAATAACCGCCTATTTCTGTGTGACCCATTATCTGACCAGTGGCCAGTTGGTGGAATTTCAAGAAAACCCATAAAAATATTGCACAATCTCAAAGGACTTAAAATTAAACACAACGTAAGCAACGAGTGACCACTCGGCGATTGTGCAACTAGTCGTTAAACGCGAGAGCTTTTTGTACTACCTTTGAAGATTTATAAACATAACACTTTTTTAAAACGGCTAGTAAACAAATATCTTTACGACACTTCATTGGTACGTCTACTAAATATTGTTTCGTTCATGGTTCCCTTGAGCGGTCGCTGAGTATGTAATCTATTAGGTGGTGATGTGGTGCACATTATTAGCGTAATAAAATCTAATTTGACGTCACCTCGATCATGTCCTAGACCTCTTTTACCAAATTACAACTGCAACAATAACCAATGAAACATTTATTATTCACAGACCTTCTTCAAACAAACACTTTAGCGAAACATCGTAAATCAGGATGCTCCAATGCATCTTTAAAACTTACAAGAAGACCTTGATTGAGACATAAATAACATTGGATAAACTTCCTGACAGTTCATGGCTACATGAAAGTTCGTTTCTTAAGCCAAAGATATTCAGCTCGCCCTAAACATACGGCGGGGACGACAGGTGGTAGTAGACATGTGGGCACCGGCGAAGGGCCCTGATGACGTACTAGACAAAGACAAGTAACCTAACAGCCGCCGATGGAAAAGGACGGCCGTCGAGCCCTAGCCGACCGTAAAGTCACGTACGATATTTATATTATTGCCAGTTTAAATAATCCTCAAGATCTCTAGTGGTTTATTGGCCACTCGAAACACCGATGTTTACACATTATACTGATGTTACTTTCATCACGTTTCAGGTGTCGAGAGATGACTACGAGATTGACTATAGCCCAAGTCCGAGAGGTTCGCCCTTGAAGGATACATCCAACATTCAAGACGACCAGCCTTACTGCATCAGCCGTCATAACCCGAATAAGACGTTTCGGCGCGAGTCTGTTATTGCTTCGTGGAAGAGTTTGAAGAAGGAAAGGGAGCAAGCGTTGGGAAAGCGTATCGTCTATGTTGATGCTGATAGCTACCAAGATTATTATGGCAGGAACAAGGTCAAACGGTGCAAGAGCGAAAGGACTGCCTGTTCTCCTCGGGTGCCCAAGAAAGTTAAACGCACCTACTCCGTATTATACAGATATGACCCCAATGAGGAGAAAGTGGTTAAAGAGTACAAGTACCAGCTACCAAAGGAACAGCAACCGCCCGAGTATACACCAATGCAGAGATCCTATTCTGAGCCTTTCCTGAACCCTGACAGAGTACCGAAGAAGAAAGTCAAGAGGTCCTTCACGACACTACTGAACATCAAGACCAAGTTCCTCAATATCTTCACGTCGAAGGGTTAAGATAGTTTTAGTATAATGTCTAAGGGATAGTTGCTCAATTCAATGCATTTTTATATTACGGGCGATAAACAAATTTTTGATGGGATCAATTAGTTTGTTCGCCAAATATCTAAGTTGTAAGATTTAATAGGGTATTAATAATGATGAACTCTTTAGCTTTGCACGAGATTAAATGAAGTCCATATTAATCAACTTTTAACCGAAGCATAACTATACAGGAGGTTAATATTTCCTTTACAACAGAATTAATTAGTTTTAAAATATTTGTTCACAATGATATTTTTATAAAAAGTATTTTTTCCTAAGTCAGAACATAAGCATAACGCAAATGGAGTATATTTTAAAAGTAGATATCAAAAGCGGTAGAAAGGTTCCGTGCGAAGCGAAGGCAAATGTAACATGTGGTTTGAATGGTGTAGTAATTGCACCAATGACCATTGATATCAATGATAAGCATTGTGTATCGTACCAATTGTATTTTAATGTTAACTATGTGATATGTCCGTGTGTTGTGAATTACGATAGATTTCTTTAGTAAAATTTGATGATTGAACAAATAACTTTTAGTCTCTTGATTGTAACATTAATTACAATTTATTGATGACACCGTTCTTATATGGTCTTACCGTTTGTAGACTGTTTGTTACTTTTTAAATTATATTTAAAAAAATAAAGTCACATATCTCTATCTTTGGAGATGTTATGCTTGTCATATTGTATACTATCAGGGAACAGGCCTTAAGGCGGCCATTTAAATGTATTTTAATAAAGTTAAATAAAAAATAATAATAAACAGGAATAAATTTCCACACATTTTATAATTTTCTCTAAACTTACTATACCAACTATTTAACTATATCTGACAGTGTTATAAAGAGCATTGATTAATAAGGAATAAAATTAATGATAATAATTATAAACGTGATATCTAGAGGCTAGACATTTTACCTATAAAATATAAATAATTGACGTTGTGTCATTTATTGAACACGCTGTACAGTCAAATAGCCTTTATTGCGAGTTATCAGATTCACCTTGTAACTAAACAATGCTAGCTCATTGCTTAGAATTACAAAGTAACATGCAATACCTACTTACTTACTTGTTTTTTGTTGTTTAAACATATTGTAACATATGGTTGAAAATATTAATTATTTTGCAAAAAAGTATTTAATTTGTCTGTTCTAAAAATACATTATTCTATAAAAAGTATGTCTTTTCTAGACCTTACGTCTATAAATAAACATATCCATAAATTGAAATATATTATGTAAATTAATTTTGCGTCATGTATTATTTTTACACAAATTGTGTTAAACATAATTATAGATTTGAATTTCAAAAGAAAATTAATAAGTTATAAGAAATAAGATTATAAGTATTTCCTTGATTCCGAACATCTAAGTGCAATTTTGATCACTACAAAATAAACTATTGATAGTTTAATATTGTTCTAATTAGTTAACTTAAATACTTATAGGAAAAGCTAGTCAAATTAATTTTGTTTGATAAATTAGATAGAAGTGAATTTAGTCATATCGAAGGTCTCATTCCTATTATAATTTAAGATTTAAATGTAAGTTATAGGTATATAACACAAAGTAACTACTTATTTATACATTTAAGTATATTATTATTTATCACTATGGTAAAGAGGCATGAACAAAGTAACTGTTTTTATACACGATAAATGTGTATTTTAAAAAAGCATCAATCTTTATCTCAACTTATGATAATAACAGTAAATAAGCATATTTTAATAATTCATTGGAAATATTTTGTATATAGAAATAAACAATAATTAATGTACCAACTATGTGTTTGAAATTCTTCGTATGCCATTATTTATAATGAACAGATTTTTTCATATTTAAAAAACAGCCAATAAAATTATGTAATATTAATTACATAGACTTACCTAATAAATTAGAAGTGGCATAGATTCAAAATGATCCTGTAATGAGATAGTAATGGCGACATGAATGAAACGATAGAGCAATGGGCCCGCATAATGTATTGTTAGTTATTAATGAAGTCTCAGATAGGCCGTTGTCAAATGTATGCGGGATTGGACCAACTCACCCAGTTTTGATAAAAGATCTCAACTGAGACCCACCTAGGGATAGTTATATTAAACTGAATTTCTCTTAGTGGAGAATAAAAGAAACTATTAGTGGAGGAGAAAATTTATCCTACGTGTGTATTAATCACCACTAACTTTCGGTGAGGAAGCTCACACATCACTTGATTATTCACTGATAATGAAGAATACCTACCATTAAAGAAAGAAACTTGATTCCGGGCTCTGAAGAAAGACAGCGTAGGATGTAACCTAAGATTAAAAGAAAGATAAATAAGACTATTCCAGAAATCTAATGTAAATTGGGAAAATGACTAAGGAGAAAGTGGCATTCTCTTAAAGAAGGTGAATTCAGTACATTGCAATATTGTACTAAGGTCACCCTCTTTAAGAGAACTAGAAGTGGATTAAACCAGAAAAAAAAACATGTAAGTATTATTTATAAACAATTTATTGCACCATTACTCCATAAATATACAAATAAGCAGTAATTAAACTACAAAAGGCTTTCATTATTTGTTACACCAAATGTGAAAATGTATTTCGCGAGGGCATGGACTAATGATCTCGTGGACTGCAAAAATGTTCTATATTTCTCTACCTAAGTACATATTGTGTGTACAGTACAGACAAAATAAAAGGTTGCTTCGCTAATTTCCATTTTCACGTACAACTTGCTAATTCAGAAACGGGGGCGGAACAAAATAATCTCATTTCCATCCCAGCGTTAAATATCTTACTTTGAGATAGTGATGTTAGGAAGCAGAGTTTTTTGATTTTATGGACTCACTCTCATTGTTAGATGGGCTCAAACACGCGGCAGCGTTCAGAGCCAAGTTTAATGAAAGGAACACACCACACATACACGAACCATTCCCAGCTACTTTTGATCCTTTCTCAACTCGAAATCTTTTTGACCTAAAACATGAAATTTAGCACAAAAGTACATTTTCGTCCTCTAGCTTGTCTTGAATGCGAAATTTCAATAATGTGGTTCAAACAGTTATTGATATTATTACCGTTTAAAAAACCGGAAAAATAACATTGATTCACTTATCCGCGTATACAAAAGAAAAATCAAAAAGCCGTGAATTTCGTTAATTTGTTGTTAGTCGATGTAATATTTTTATCATCGATTAATTGAAAAAAAAAAGGTGAAGCGCCTATCAAAATTACACAAGCGAAAATTTCTTCCTTCTAATACTGCTGTGCAAAAAGTAACAATATCCCTTCATGTATTTTGCATATACAACCTATATATAAGCCTCTAAGATAGTTTCTTTATTCTATATTATTATTTAGCCATTTTCAAAAAAGGGAATATCTATTT
This sequence comes from Acrobasis suavella, assembly GCA_943193695.1. Lineage (NCBI taxonomy): Eukaryota > Metazoa > Arthropoda > Insecta > Lepidoptera > Pyralidae > Acrobasis > Acrobasis suavella. The sequence continues at coordinate 7,005,035 of OW971952.1, read as the reverse complement.
TGAAATCAGTTTAAAAATAAGAAAGGACTTAAATTTCAACGCTGAAATAAAACCTTTATTTTCGAAGTCGTAGGAAAATGGTCTGATGAACAAAAATATGAAGCTGATTTTTAAGCATCTTTGTGAACTTTGAAACTACATACTTAAACGAATCGAGACTTTATCAAAGTTGTCTTGAAGACTGTTACAACACTAGCCTGAGCTAGACGGGCACTCCGGCTAATCGTGGCTTAACATTTATTATTTAGCTCCGTAATTAACTTATAGAACCCTAAATTCAAATAAGCTTTTAGATGTACCTAGAACCTTGCGCTAATCTCTTCGGGTGAAGCAGAGATAAATATTTGATTGGATTAATTATGTAACTATTAATTAATCGAAAGTTTATTCATGTTTTGGAACTGGAAATAATATAATTTATCAAAACTATAAACCGATTTCACTCCCGAACAACAACTAAGAAAAAAAAAAGAATTTTCTATGTCAGTCCAGGCGTATTAATCAGTTAATTGATAAAGGACATAGATAAAAGATTTTGACGAATTGAAAACCTCCTCTTTGTTTGAAGTCACTTAAAAATTTGATACTTTAGCTGTACTACTTACTCACCCACTTTACAAAACGTGATTTATTTTAGTAACAAGAAGTAATAAGAGGAGAAATAAAAGGACTTCAGGGAATACACCCCTCTTAGGCGGTTAAATATAGAAAGCAAGTTTGTAGGGAAGTGCAATAAGCAAGCATACAGCTGTCTCATATAAGATAATATAAAAAAGCAGCTGCAAGTAATCAAGCTATAATTTTCCCGAGAGATTCCAGCATGTTGTTTTTCAGAAAAACCGTCAAAATATTTATTTAGGTCCTTCATTCGGTGGGTTACATCTAATTTTTTAAGCGTCTGTAAGCTATTTACGGCAATCACTTATTATCAAATGGGACGTACTCTTATTTTTTTTAGATTTCTCATTTTATTTTAGAAAATTTGTGTCAGTTAACCACAGAATAAGTAATAGCTTGTCGAAAAAGAATTAATTAAGAATACCGTCCGTAATATCAGCTACATTTGATTAAACAAAAATAATACTTCGGAGGGCGCTACAGATCTCTATATCGATTACGATATTGTCAAAATATTGAAGAGGCCTGTTAATTTGTGTCAATATCGCCTAAACACGAAAGTGGGGTATTTAGGGCAATGACATGCGGAATTATTACAGAGGGCGCTAGGGGCAAGTCAAGGCAACCTTTATCTTCTGTTACGTAAAATATATATTGGTATTTGATAGTATTTTTTGAACTTAGAATTAAAATAAAATCTCCTTTCGGTACTAATAGTTTGTCGATAGTTAACATTAATTTCTTACATTGTATTTTGGAAAAGCATTCCGGCTTTTATTGTCTTAGTATAATGAAGACAATTTAATTGTATTTAGAGTTTAAATGACAAGTCCATTATCGACTTATCGATAGTAAAAAATACACAAATATATAGAAAATAATTATAATAGGAAATATATAGTAGACATTGAACATAATACAAGAGTAAACAAATGCCTGAAAAAAATTGACCAATTTTTATGTCTGTTATCTCCGATATCGAGCCCGGGTCCATTCCATCGAACCGACTCAGGTTGTAAATCATGGACTCATCAGCATATTTAATAGATACACCTAAGCAGATATAAGTAACAGGTGTTAAAAAACCTCCTTATTCCTCATACATAATTCCACCGGCAATATATTCCGCGATCCTATCAAATCTCCCGGCCCTGACCGCCGTGCCTGGTGCCCGTGGGAACACAGCCCTGGATCAAATTTGAATAAACAATGGAGAACATTACACGGCACTTAAATATGGCACAGTTGCTGTTCAACAAACAGAGAAAATAAACAAATCGAGAATTCTATAAAAGTTGTCAAAAAAGCATTGTATTTTATACATTTTCACTAGTCCTTCTCGCTCGTAAAACATACCAAGAATATGAATTTGAGAAATTATTAACATCAAAGGTTAGTATTCCAAAAAATTAAATAAAAAAGGGTTTGTAATACTTAAATTAATTCTGTTACTCAATGTCAAACCAAGTGTTGGCATTTCCATAAATCAGACGTAATTTTATTAATACTGGCAACCCAAAATGTGAGAAAATGGTAACACCGGCCACGCTGCTGTGTCAAATGGCAAGTTTGCCATTAGAACGATTGCCGCGTTTTTTGACACACGAAATGATTTTGTAAAAGTGTAAAAATGTATAAGTGATACCAATGCAGAATATAGAAGATTGAAAGAGCTCCCAGGTTTTATTTACAAGTACCCGAATGAGGAAGTATGTGATACCAGACGATCCGGAGATCGTAACGTAACACAAAGTAAGGATTAGCTCCTTATCTCTTACTGTTTCCCTTTATAAATGGGTTCAGTACAAAATGACGGCTTGTCCTTTACATGTGTTTGTAAGTTTTTGTTTTAAGGCTAATAGAATTGGTGCCGCCTTGTTGAGAAAACTTGTATAAACAATAAAATGACTCTTGGTAAAAAAGAGGCAATTCTATTTGCAAATCGAATTAAGGCTTTAGAAAACACTTCACTGGTGAAACCCACACTCACAGCTGTCAGAGCAGCATGTATCGTAAAAAAATATATATCTATCTAGTAGAGAGTAAGCTAAGCTGATCGAACGATATTTATATCGTCTCGAATTAAAGAAATTGATATATTTCTTACCTTATTAATTGGAAACGAATTCCATTTATTATTAACCGGCCAAGTGCGTGTCGGGCAACGGGCAGTGTAGGGTTCCGTAGTTAAGAATGCCGTTTCAGTTCACGCGACAAAAACATCTAAAAACTAATTTTCAATTGAATTTGTATAAAATTTTCTTTTTCCGCCCTAAAAATCTAAAATGAAGCCCGTAAATTTGAAAGACAAACGCTTAATTTCAGTTCTAGTCATTGCTAATGCATTCAGACTTAAAGTGGTTACGAAAGTACATAAACAACAAACAATCAAAACTATATAGAGTGACCGATGACTGACGATTTGTAAGTTATTTATGAAAACACCAAGATTTATGTTCAACAAGTCATGAAAAGTTGTTACGATGACGCTGCGTTTCGATGGGCTGACGATATGTGTTTATTTACTGAGGAGAAAGACGCACTCGGCTTGTCTGTCTGTTTGTTTGTGTTATAAATCAAGAAGGTTCGCTAACTGATTTATTTGAGACTTTCAAACTTTCAAGTCTTGGTGTAGGTAACAGTGTTGTGGGTGCTGGTGGGGGTTTAGGCCTATGAAAATCGGGATTTTCGATAAAATATGAAACAATATTAAAATTGGCCTTTCATTTTAGAAGTTATCCGAAAAATTTAGTAGTATCATAAACTGAATCTGCCCTTGCCTTAATTTCAATTATACCTTATTTATATTTCAATTAAAATCTAATTTTGTTGTATCTCTGGAACTCTAGAAAACATGAGACAAATTATTGAGCAAGTAGCCCAAAGGCTAATTTGTCCAAACAATGACGAACTTCAGCAAGAAACTTTAAGCTGGTTAATATTTCAAGGCTTAATTAAAATTTCACAAAGTTTGAAACAACGATACAAGTTGACTTAGTAGTTAATTCAATATTTTTAAAACGTCCTAGGGTACAGCTGACTAGATACTTCATGGTAGTTGAACGTTGGTTGCTATGGTGAATGATGATGACTAAGACAGTAATGTTAATATAATCGGGATAGATAAAAATTGTGTTTAGGAGGAGTAAAGTGGAGTCGGAGAAGGGAGGTAAATAGTAAGCGAAAAGTTGTCGTCCGGGAGCAAGATGGTTCAATGATATCGGAAAAATCCCGGAACAGGTATCGTAACCGGGGTGACGGACATACTCGTACAGTGGTTCCTATTCCCAGCAGTCCAGCATCAATGCTTTGTAGCAAAAATGATGATTATGACATGCCCACCAAACATAAAAGTACCGATTGAAGATACTAAAGTTGTCTTCGAATATACACTTGTAAGTAACATACAAACGCTGGACTGCCCAAGTGCTCCCAGAGAACTCGGCTCACTTGTTCAACAAGAACAAGCCTGTGGCCAACAGTTCACATCGTCTATGTGAGTTGCACTTTGCACACGACAAAGCTCCTATTTGCCTGCGAGCCTTGAACTTAACCGTTTAAGCCATAACTACTGCATAACTGATTTATAACTCAACTACGCCGCTTGATAACTTTGATTAATTGCCTATCTTGCTTTATTAATGGCCGGATCGTCATGAAGCGCACTGACTGTAAAATTCCTCGAAACATTTATCTAAACTATATTAATTACTGATCCTTTTCTTTAACCATAAGACACTTATTGTTGATTCTACAGTATAAGACGATGGATAATGTTGAACATCTAAAAATCCTTGTATCAACTATGTGTTATTAAACTTTATTTTACGTTTTTTTCTCTGTCTCTCGTAAAAGTATAGAGATTAGAGCGAAATTGGGTACATATTATTTTCCAATCCACAACACTGGAGACTTTTGTAACAGATCACATGTGTATTTTCTGTTCATATGAGTTTAACAACTTTCGCAATATTTACGTTACTTTTCGGCACACTTAATAGATATAAGTCTAGTACATAAGATTCTTTGTTTGCCGAATAAAGATTTTCTTTCTTTCTTTCTTTCTTTGCTATAGATGTGATTCTGACAGGTTCGAATTCTCAAAGAATATTCTCTGTGTCTACGCTCTTCAAGTCACAGTTAATTTTATTACTTGAGCACGACCAACTACTGGGCGTAATTTAGGTTTTTATGGGACTTTCTCTTGTAATTGATACGGGTACACGAATTTAGTCTTATGACTAGACGGTCTTTTAAACAGGTTTTTTCAATACTTGTAAAGATTTTATAGCTTTTTTATCGGTGGTTAGTTTGGTAACAAAACTAACAACATCGATTACATTCCTTTCCATGGTTGGATTATTTCACGATTCCTTTGGTTTCTTTTTCTTCCATGTGTTTCAAAGATTCAATGATTCAAATATTTATTTAGTAATTAGACCTTTACAGGCACTTTTACACGTCAATAAGTATAATTTATGTTACGTGAAAAGTATATTAAAATTTAATTTATTTTTAAAGAAAAGCTACCGATACCAGCGCTTCGTAACGGCCACTGCTGAGAAGAAACGCCGAAAGAAACTCATTTTCACAGTGTAGGTATATGGGTCTAAGGGGACACTAAGTCACTACTAGACGAGTAGTGACTTAGTGACTTATTCGTGTGCCTCAGGTAGGCCATTTATAGGGATCCAAAACGAAGGGTGTGTTAAATGAGTATTTTGACCTGTGTTTGAATTATTTGTTTGAAAGGTGAGGTGTATGATCAAAAGAATAGAGTAAACAAGGAAAAATCATGTGTTTACTTTAAACGTCAGGCGAATAATATATATTTACTCATAAGCAAAATAACGCAGTAATACGTTTTATACAACTTTTATCTGAATATGTCGAAAAATTAATTAAAGAAAAATACATTGTTCACAACCAATAAAATTTCGTCCTTATCGAGTCGTATAATTCTGCGAAATAAAAGTAGGACACGAATGAAAGGTGAACGTTCAGATAACGGGTTATTTATGTTAATCTAATTGTTATTAATTACCCGATATATTAAATATAAACACACCGATATGGAACAAAAACGATTAACATTATCAATAAAATTAAGATGTTCTTGTAAATGGGCGTTATCTACGAATAGTTGTTTAAGGTTTTAGATAGTTCTTAATTAAATGAAGAATAAATCATAAAAAAATAATAATAATGCCCTTGACCAAAGCGGGACATACGGATGCAAAGAATGTTTAAACATTCATACTTACGATATTTTATAACTAAATGCTTAAAAAAAGTAGCTTTTAAAGTAGATACCAGATACATAACAACAGACTGTGTAGAAGGCCTAATATATTAGGAAATAACTATATAAAATATGAACATTGAACGAACCTCATGTAAACCTACTTATCTACCAAGAATGCTATGCATGATAAATATACTAGGTACTAAAAGTACACTACTATACAAAGGAATTTTAACATGTAGACTGCGAGAAAAAAGATTAAAGAAAGTCTAGGCTAGAATATCCTCATTAGCAGATATTTTCTATTTCATAAATTATTTCAAAACTTGAGTAAAACAACCAATCGCTGTCATTTTTTTGCTGTTATCCTCAGAGAAATTTCATCAATTATGTCCCCATGTTATCCTGATAACACAAGATGAGCAGGCTCATGTTTCAAGCGTCAATATGCAATGAGCATTTGGAAATTCAGAGAATCGATAAACATTCGCATTTTAAATTGATAAGAAAAAACGCATTGCATTGAGCGATACGCAGAATCCAAATCGAATCGAATCGGGATCGAGCTCCTATCAGATAGCACATGATGAGGTATCATATCACGTGAAGTCGGTATTTCAAGCGTGTTAAACATTTCATATTTCTACTGCTTTGCAAATTGTAAAACTTGAATTTATGGGCTCATCGAAATTTTAAGTACAAAACCGCTAGCTTAAATTGAAGATGTATACCCTGTTTACTACAGGTAACAGGTACATAGGGCGCACTATAAGTTTCCGGAACTGGCCACTTACATAAACAATATTTAAAAATTTATTGCAACATTTGAAAATAGAACTCTTTGGCTGTAGAATGCAGTTTGTTTCATCTGACTGTCTTTTGTTTTTACCTTGTGGCGCCATTTAAAAAATTGTGTGTCTGCATCAACATGGATTTAACTCGGGAAAATTTTCGTAGTATGATTTTCTACGATTTTAAGTGTAATTTGACAGCTCAACAGAGCATCGCTCGGCTTGAAACAGCTTTTGGCAATGAAGCACCATGCAAGACAACTGTTTATAGCTGGTTTGCAGAATTCAAGCGTGGTCGTATCAATCTCAGTGACGAATCTCGCGATGGTCGGCCGTCCACCGCTGTGACCAACAAAAACATCGATGCTGTGCGCCGTATTATTGAAACAGACAGGCATGTGACCTACCATGAAATTCGCGCATCCTTAGAAATAGGCATGAGTCAAATACAATTAATCCTACACAAACATTTGGGTGTGAGAAAGCTGTGCTCGCGGTGGATCCCACACAACTTGACCGAGGCTCAAAAAACGGACCGCGTCACTTGGTGCAGTGCCATGCTTACCAGATTCAACGAAGGTGCGTCAAATTTGGTGTGGGACATAGTAACAGGTGACGAAACATGGATTTATTGCTACGATCCCAAAACAAAGCAGCAATCGAGCGTATGGGTCTTTCAAGATGAGCCGAAACCAACAAAAGTGGCGCGCGTGAAAAGTGCATCTAAGCGGATGATTGCTTCTTTTTTTAATAAAACTGGACACGTGGCTACTGTTGCTGTAGAGAATCGTCGTACAGTGAATAGTGACTGGTACACGACCATTTGTTTGCCGGAAGTTATTGACGAACTCCGTAAAAATAACCGTAAACGCCGTATCATCCTGCACCACGACAATGCTAGTTCTCACACGGCCAGACAGACAAACGACTTTTTGAAGGCGAAAAATGTAGAACTCATGAGTCATCCTGCATACAGTCCCGACCTGGCACCTTGTGACTTTTTTCTGTTCCCAAAAATTAAGAACCAATTACGCGGTCAACGATTTTCATCACCAGAAGAGGCTGTCGAGGAGTATGAAAAACACGTTTCAGAGGTCACCACAGAGGACGGGCACAAAAGCTTTCAAAACTGGTTTCATCGAATGAAAAAGTGCATAGACGCCAAGGGAGATTATTTTGAAAAACAATAAATTAATTTTGTACCTTTAATAGTATTTTTTCATATTCATTCCGGAAACTTATAGTGCGCCCCACGTATTACAGTAAACAAGTCAGTAACTGATAACTTTGTACTTACTTACACTTACATATAACTATAGCGTAATGTTGTCAACCATAACTCTTAAAATGAAAGCCTTCATCAATATCGAAACAACAGCTACACCTCAGGGTAGTTTAATTTGCCCTTCATTACTTCAAATATATATGTATTTAAATAAGAAGCTCGTTTTAACACATTACAAAATGTCTAAAAAAACACCACAGGGAGGAAGCCTAGGCCCTTTTTGACTTACCAATTATTTTAACTACTGATGCAGGTTAATAAAGGTGTATTTTTCGCTGTATTAAAAAAACTTACATCTCGTCGGTATACAATCTCATGTATACAATGCAATCGACTGCCCGATTTTAGACAATGTCGAATCGCCTCATTCTAAAAGGTCAAGGAATGCACATGCACGATGCAGGCGGGTATTGTATTACGGTATCGGCTTTTATGTCTTAATTGCACCAAAATAATGCGCGAAGCATTGCCTAATTAACGTGAAGGCAACTTTTTGCTGTTATTACCTCGCTGTAATGTTAGCGAGGTTCTTCTGCGAAAATACTTTATATGGTATCTACTTCCTGCAGTTTATTTTTAAATATCAATTTTTTTTTAAATTATCATCATCATAATTTAAGAGCGGTGCTTTTATCGGTGGAGTTTCTTCCATTCTATTCTGTTTTCCGCCAACCTCTTGACATCTTGATAAGATAGGTACTGCTTCACCTTTTCCTTAACTTGCTTCCTAAAGCTGTGCCTGGGATTTCCTCTTCCCTTTCTTCTGTTTTGCGTTCTATTATAATGCGCATAAAATTGTCATGCCGTATCAAGTGTCCCAACATATATCTTATTGAAAGTTTTTTTTTTAATTTATGTGCAATTGCTACAAACTACTTTAGTGTTTCGGAATGACCACTGCTGCTGGAAAGATACGCCCATAGAAACCTAGTTCAGTTGAGGTCCCTATACCCTGCCTGCTCGCAGATTTTGTAAAAAGTCAAATTTTAACAAATTTGTTTAACTAGTGTCAGAATTTTCAAGTTATGTAAAGGTGGTTATCTAAAACAAGTCTGGAAATCCTTCGAATCCCTCGCTTTGTAAACATAAGTTCTCATTTGTTGATATTAAGTATATTTTTATGCAATTGTTCATAATTTTGTAAGTAAGAGAGAAAATAAAGACTTATTATTAAATACTTAGAAGCTCGAGCTCCAAAGCCGGGTGGGGCTCAAGATGAAATGCTTATATACAAAAAAAAAACTAGCTGATGCCTACGGCAAGCGTCGTCCTAATTTTTGCCAATTCATTGGGATAAAAAGGCTCCTATGTCCTTCCCTGGGTCTCAAACTATATCCATACTAAATTCTAATCTAAATCGATTCAGTGGTTGAAGCGTGAAGGGACACATATTGACAGATAGAGTTACTTTCACTGATGCATTAGTAAGGATTGCTGTATATGTAAGTACTTCCCAGGTGGACCACTTAATTAACAAGCTACTATAATAACAAGATACTATCTTTTCAACACCATATTACCAACACTAATTACTAATAAAGGCAGCTGCACACAATCGAATGGTGTTATTGACATGATATCGACTTCATTGTTGCCGCGACATTGACAGAGTTTCTATCGAGCTCATGAAAAGAACCTTGGAACTAGCTTGCACAATGTCATTGACATTAATAACCCTTGGAAAATTAAGAGCAGAAGCAGGTAATTATTTCAAGTACTTATTATAAATGAAGTTGGTGAGATTGCTTGGCCAATGAGATTTGGCAATAGAGTAGTAGCCTTTATAAAAAGTGTTATTGTGAACCCTTTAATAGGTTCTGTCGAAATTAAATACTAAGCTAAAGAGGTGCCTAAAGAAATCCAAGCAATTTTTTTGCTGTTTACGAAGTTTAAAAGTATTCATTCTCTCCAGTATTCATTAAAAATCTGTGATGCGTTTGCGACCATTCGATACTAAAGCATAGTAACTATGCTTTAGTATCGAATCGAAAAAAATAAATCAATAGCGTTATCAACTATGCCATAGTTGATAACGCTATTGATTTATTTTTGTCAATTGTATAAAAAGTATGCACTACCTAAATTGATAGGATACTGACTGCTGATTTAGGGGTGTAGATTTTTATAAATGTGTGGATATGTATAATATGAAATGAATATGTATAATGATTTGAAAAAGAAATGTATCCAGATTTTTTTTATAAGTCATTAAAATTATAAAAAGACGTTGAAAGTGAATTCGCTTCTTCCACCAAGTCAAATCAGATACTTTTTCTAAACGTCAACACAAACATTTTCTATGGGGTTTGTATGGAATATGGAGTACTAACGTCATAGTTTCTTGGAATTCGACTCGCTAAGAAGAAGAAGAAGAAGTTTCTTGGAGTCAAATAGCGCTCTTATTACCAGTTTTTCTGCAATAATAAATCTAAAATCACGTTAAAATACATATGTTTAATGACAAGTGACATTAATTTGCGACATTTTATTATCATGTGAAATATTCTAAACAAATATGAATAAGATATTTTTATCAGCAGCAACACCAATAACAAATCCAGTTACTTGAAAGCACGGAGTAATAATGTACTACGTACAACTTCAAGCATTATCTTATTTAATTGATGGCTTGAAAAAATATATATCATACTACGAAAAACTTAAGTTAACTTGACTTAAAAAGTCAAGAGAAGCTCCGCAGAATGCAACTAGTTAGAAGGCCATAGTCGTTTTAAATAAACAAGTAAGAATCAACACCGGACAAAGGGTCCAAAATGAAGATGATGACGATGTTGACATTCCCATCGCACGATTTGGTCACGATCATAAAAATATTGACTTAGCAATAGTACACAAAAACTCCTATAACAAACAGCTATTGTGTAGCAGATTGTATGGCATTGGAACCTTGGCCGTGTCGTGATGGTCTTGATTGCTTGATAGACGTTGACTGTCTTTGTCAAAGGCAAGACCTTTTTACTGGTAAGTATGTTGAGTAGTATTGATAAAATTTGAAAAATAATAACTCCTACATCACACGCGCTAACGATGAATATTATGAACAAATGATTTTATTAGTGTTGTACAGGAAAAGGGATAAATAAAATAAATATACAATACCCCCGTATTTCGCCCCGAACTTTGAACTCGCGAACCTCTAAGCTCAGCAACTTCTTCACCGATTTGGCTCATGTTCGAACTTAAACAATGTATTAGCCATATCCACATGTCTACCAAATGTCATGAAGTTCCGATCAAAGATCCTCAAGTTACCGCCGAACAAACATACATACAAACGCCGGATTGTTCGAGTAGACTCGGAGAACTCTGCTCGCTTCGCTCGCTCTTTTAAACAAGTTCCATAGTTCCATGAGTATATCTGTGTGCGTATCTTTCTATACAGTGATGACCGAACGAAGCAACATGAGCCTGGCAGACAGACATCAGTAGCATCGTAGACACATAGAATTTGTCTACCCTGTACCACCCTAATATAATATCGGATACTAGCGAAAAATTTATTTTGATTGATATGCATCAGTTCTTGTAATTTTACCCTGTCAAAAATATTTGTGCACGTCACTGACCTATACCTTCCTAAAATAAAACCGATAATTATTAAAAAAATATACTACATTTTGGATAATATCCGTATAACTGTAATAAGTATGCGATTTGTATTGCTGTTTTAATTATTATACACATTTTTCCACAGACATTTTTACAGAAAAGAGGACAATGCAACATTTTGCAACACTATTATTCGCCAAAAGAATACATCAACAGAACCTTCACTCTTATTAGGCTTTAAAAAATATTTTTCAACCGTTCCAATGCCCACCGATTCCCACGACATCATAATGTCATTTTTAACCAAATTTCTCATTAACTGTCCACAAATTGGTGTTTTGACACGTGAATATAGCGCGAAAGGATAGAAACACATAATTTGACCAAAACGGAGTACTATTATTTTTACAGCGGTTATAAAAAAATAACATTTACGATTCGACCTCGGACCATATGGAGTGACGTATCTCCGGTTTGGTGAAATTTAAGCTCGATTAAATATTCAAAACATCGTAAGTTCGAAGCGTGAATATAAATTAGTTATTGTGTTCAATAATTTTATAGCCGTAATTAATTATTAATTTAGAAAGTAACTATAAAACGCAGGCCTTTTAATTTTCCATAATTAGTCAAATCGTATTTTATATTAAATATGCAAATTCGGTTCCGAAGAAATGGTGACGCTTTCAAAATTAAGAATGCTCTTACATATTTATAACAATATTGCAGATAACATACAATTTAGCTTGTCTATAAACAGAACTAAGTGTATTGTTTTATTATAACTAACCTGAGATAAATTAAAGTGTAGAATAGTCTGTACCACACAAATCACAAAACTAAGATCCAGTTCATAGCATTTACATCAAGTCTAGACTCCCTCATAAAAGAGTCTGTGTAAGGATTAGCTTTTCCTAATAGTCTGTAGATTATTATTAAAACTTGTAAGAAATGGTCTGCTTAGTACCTCGTTCTCATGTAATTTACATTTCGATGTGGTTGAGTTGAGAGTAGTTTCAATCATGTACAAGTGGTTTTGATTTTTTTTTATTGCCATGTCGATGTTTTCTGATGAATAAATATAAATAAAACTCACAAAACCTGCTTGTACTCTTTGCAGATAATTTCTTACATAAATGCCTCTAGTGGACCTACCAATCACTATTTATAATTTGCTACTGTTACGCGCTCACTGCATTTCGCGAACATACCTGCAAACAAAAGAGAACACCGATTAATCTTGTTGTTCGTCTGCACCGTAATTAGTCTGTCAATCATAACAGCGATCAGTCAAACTGACAGACGGACCCGGCTCTCAATTTTGGAAATATCGTTGTATGGAGGTAAAATCGATAAGTTGTAACACGTTCTGCAATTTGCAATATATTTTGGGAGCTTTATTATATACTAGCTGCGCCCCGCGGTGTTACCCGCGGAAAAAGCCTATGTGTTAATCCAGGGTGTCAGCTTCCTACACACCAAATTTTATCCAAATTCTTCCAGCTGTTTGCGCGTGAAGAAGTAACAAACATACACACACACACAAACTTTCTATATAATATTAGTGTGATATATATAAGTGTGATTATTATTTAATATAGTATAGACTCGAATGGTCTTAAACGCAAATAGTTTATGTAGAAACTTTCTTCTTTACAGTCTATATCAGTTCGCTGCTAAACTAAAGGCCTCTTCCAATAAAGGGAGGATTTGTCCACAATTTGTTGGTTATGAGATGGTGATCGCAGCCGATGGTATAAATTCTTTGCACAGAGGCGCTCCTGCCTGTTCTCTGCTATCGATACCTCTAGGACACCTGACACGTGTGGTGACAAATGGCATTTTACACTGCCATCACCACACGGCCAAGATTCTTTAACATACTCCTAGGTATCGTACCAATATAGATATGATTTAAGTACATGAATTCTGATTATTTTTGACGATATTGGCATATTGCGAAACGCGGAAATGTATAATAATATGACTGTTTATAAAATAGTTTACTCTATATGCTCAGTTAAAGACTGTAATGTTTTTCTCTGTGCTACATTGATCATCTGTCTACAGCGTCCTGCTCTAGAGTCGATCTAAAGGAGGCCAATCAAAGGGCTATAGTTGTGGCAAAGTTCGGGGCCAATACAATTTAAACAACATAAGAGTATAATTGCTACTGGCACGATAAGAAATAGATAATGATACATTGTAATTATAATTCTATTCTTTATTTTTACATTTACCCAAAAATACAGTTAGTACTCGTACTAAGTTACTAAACTATCAATTTTAATAAATCTATGCGAAAATCTTGACATAAAGAGAAACATGATAGGAATTTCTATTTACAATGGACGAAGGAAGATGCGCTTTAAGATGCACTGTAAGCATCTTGGCAATAGCGTTGTAGAATATAGAATTTTACGTCCCTCGTATCTTTGACATTTTATTGTGTTAATCTTGTAGACGCATTCGATAGATACTTTAACATTATAGTATGTTTTATGTCTATTTTACACTCGTTAAAAACGTATCACGTTATAAAATATTAATCACGATCAGACAAAGTTCATTTAGATTGAGTGATTGCGCGAGTTGAGTGAGAATGTAAAAAAAACTCGACCAAGGCGAGTTTTTCATGGGTTAGTAAAATATGGTATTAGTGTTAGCTACGTAAATATGTTTAAATAAAGGGAGTTTGTATATGCAGAGGTATCCTTCGCTACAAGCATAATTAAGTAAAAATACAATAAAGGATCTATGGGAACAGAACTTGTTGTAATATATATTCATTTTGTCAGTCTTAAAACTAAGATTTATTCTACTGTACACTAATTTTGGACTATCTGACACTGATACACTTCTTTTCCCGTACTGGGTAAGAGCTAAGGATCACAAGATCTATAGACCAACATTTTGCAAGTTGGGCCCTTAGATTAGTCAGCCTACAGTGAGCACTCGACCACTCTGATTTCTTCTTAGTGCCGATATACTAAAGACGTCCTTATGCGGCACAAGATATGGATTTAATTAAAAATGTTAGCAATAAATCTCCGATAGCGATCGGGTAACGGTGCCGCGTAAAAGGTCCTATAAATTCGTTTTAAAGGAAACGTTCGTGGTTTTAAATTTATGGCACGTATAAAAACCATCTACATTACGAGATTTAATGAGGATGTATTTGAAACAGTTAAAAATATTTAACAAACATCATATTTTTATGAGTTTTTAATATAGGTATTTCGTCTTTTGCGGTCTTATTGCATCTCATCCTTATAAACTCTCCAAAGGAGAGAGAAGTCTGTAAAGAACACATATTGATTTTGATATAAAATTTTATATCCTACGGTATGAGTAATTCTCCGTATGGAGTCCTGTTGATGTCACTGTTTGTAAAAATCATATTAAGTATTATATTGCATATCTGCATTATAAAGGATACGTTGATATAGCCAGGGTTACCATGCATCTGAAATAGTTTATGTAAATAAATGTAAAATAGTAAAGTTTACTCTGCTACAATACTACAATTACTAAATTTACTTTGGACAGTAAATGACATTTTGTGGCCAGTTTCTGCAAAAATCGTGTTTTATTTATAAATGTATAATTATGTAGTTACCTAGGTATTGTTCCTATTTAATTTTTATAGCCATGAAACTAAAATAGAACTGATTGATTCTGAGGTTCCGTTCGCGGACAAATTAAATTAGAACAACATATGTATAGTCTCTTAAGTGGCCAGTTACTGGTAGTTTTACCCTACCTATGTTTTAGGTTTGTTTCCCGATTACTCGAAGACATCTGGACCGATTTGAAAAATTCTTTTTTTTATTTGAAAGGGCATACTTTTCTGGTGGCCCCATAGATATTTTATCAAAATTGGTTATAAAATTTGGTGTTGAAGTCGGTTTTTAGTTTTATAAAAGTTTTCTTCACTACGCAGGGTTTTTGTATCCATGGGTATTAAATAACAAGCAGCTGAAAATCTTTTTTCGGGTTCCGAAGCAGCACAGCCAAACAAGGCCCCGTTTGATGTTAATAAGCTAAATACCTTTCAGAAACTACCATTCCAATAAAGCTTGAGTTACAAGCAATAGCAACGAGTATTCTACAAATTACTACAAGTTTCAATTATTTTAAAACATTAACAATGTTTGCATACCCGTCTGCAGGTTTAAACAATTCACATATTAACATTTACTAACATCATTGATATCTATTGTATAAGGCAAATAAATGATTCTTTATTCAAAGCATATATTATGAAACGCTAAACTAACTCGAACAACATTCTAACAATCGCCATAAATTTCGCCAGGAATGAAAAGGTATCCAAAACTGCATTAAATGCGTTCGCGCTCGCCCGAGCACGGATCCACAGAAAATTGGAGACGACCCTCTATTGAAAGCAGTTTCTCGTCTAGACTACTAAATATCTGTCAGACTAAGCTATGCAGTAGCTTCTGGACCATGTACCTTGTTACTTTAAATTCTATTCGCTGCATGATCAGATTTAAGACCGATCCAAAATATATTCGTTAATAGAAAATGCAATGAAATAGATAAGAGTCAAAAAGCGAATTAGCACACATTGATTGAAGATAAGAATAAAACAAGATTTGTTTAAGAGTCAAGATCATAGCCGGAGTTTTGAACCCCGAAACACCCATCATCAGAGTGCAAAGATAAATTACTAGTTATTAACTATAAAAACCGACCAAGTGCGAGTCGAATTGGCGCACGATGTGTGGTGGACTATTTTTAAATTTACACTTTATTCGCATATTGTAGTGATCTCGCTTTTTGGTGCAGTAACTAAATGGTAGCTAACAACTGGCGAGTCAGGTCCAACGTACAACCATTAGCTCTACGGAATGTACCAAGAGCCAAACATAGACGACGACATTTGACGACGTCTGTGGCCTGACCACTAGGCCTCATGCCACGCTGTCACACTAGAGGTCCTGGTTCTTGGATGTTAATGACAATAGTACGGAACCCTTAGTGGGCGAGTTCGACTCGCACTTGGCAGGTTTTTATTTATCTAAAATAATATAAACAATCTGTTAAATGCTTCAAGCAAAGAAGAGAGTGTCATATAACCCAGCTGAAAAATTCAACAGGTACAAAGTGGTGTAGCGATCAGGTTACAAATTAGCATCACAGAGCAGAAGCCAGCGCTGGAGCTCGAATAATTAAATTCTACAGTTACTTAGGCAAATTGTGTGCCTTGGCATAAAGTCGATAACATTTTCTACAGGGGTACTTTGTACGTAAGTAGAAAAGTTGGTGTTCTAACCGATTTTTGTCACAAAATCATTGCTTGTTTCAGAGGAGGTGGTTATTCGCCGAAAAGAAACGAATTTAAACGTGAGAAAAATGACACATGATAGGTAAAATTGTGAAACATTGCTAATGGCGTAAATAAATTCATCTGTAATGCAACCCTTGATACCTGCAAGGATCATTGAAATCATCTGTTTTTCGCCTTTATCCTTCGCATTAATAATATTCACAATATTCACAAATTTAACATGACACATTTTTCGTATAGATATAGGTCTGGATCGACGCGTCATGTTCGTATAATTAGTACCTTAGTACAAGCCCTATGTATTATGATGGATCAAATTGCAACTTACGATGACGTCATTTCACACGTAAGACGTGGACACTTGGCTCGAGTCCAGGCTTTGTCCGTGTATCTATCTATTGTCCTGCCTGCCCCTTATTATCCTGGTATGACAACCAGTGTTAATTAAAATATAACGTTGTTCAGAACTAATTCATACACAGCTCTTGCCTAGCTGGTTGACAGGTAAATGGGCTTACTACAGGGACTAACTATAGTTAACGAGTTGGAGTGTATATTTTTGGAAAAATGACGTGTATGATCTTTTCATAATACGGCGTAGTCCATTCGAATAAAAGGCTATCGTGGTGAAAGGCATGTTATGCCGTTAATCCCTGCTGTCTTTATAGGGACAAATCACACAGATTGAGCTAGCCCCAAAGTAAGCTTAAGCTTGTTTTATGGGATACTAATCCAACGATATTATATTTTATAATATCATAAAATACATAGATGAACACCCATTACTATATAATTTATTACAGCAGTCGTCAAGCTAGTTTAGTTAGTGTTAGATGCCTTCAGGCAGCTTGAAAAATCTGACACCAGCGTAAGCAACACACACGACAAGCAAAACAAACAAACAAACAATCTTGAAAAACACACAAACATCAAAAGCAATGTGAAATGCTTGAAATATAACAAGTGGGATACAGGCCGCTCCAGAACGGTCATTTTGGGTATCATTGGGAGGCCTCTCGCTTGTCAAGCGGTGGTATGTAAAAAAAACAACACTACTTATCGAAAAACTGCAAAAACACAATTATATTACTTTAAAAATCCTACGCAGCGGTTAGTTTTATCCAGATTGAATATTCTAAAATAAAAAAATTGATAGGAGAAATGTTTTAAAAAATTACGAGTATGAAGGTTAAAAGTACAGTCAGCACAAAAATAATATAAAAACGTTTAACAAAAAATAAAACTACCGATGTTAATTAATTTGACACATGCGTACCCACGAACCACTAAATTTAATACTTACAGCGGCGATAAATTGTGTGGCGCCAGATTTTGTTGGGTGAGAATACCCCATAACGTCCCCCTCTCCCGTGGGAACTAACAGAAGCTTCAGCTTTTTTTAAATAACCACTTTATTTTTATTCGCCAATGATTCATAGATTTTATTTGATGATCATAATAAGCATAATAATAAAAAAAAACAATCCTCACTTTTTTCAAAACCACTTATCAGTTATTTTATTTACTAATGAATCAGAGTTTCTATTTACGATTATTTATAATTATATTGCATTAAACAAACCGAAATAAACATATCATAATCATCACTATAGAAGCAGTGAATTATCGTAATTGAGTAGTAATAATGGGGATTGGTAATATTATTTAATAATTAGCTACACACCCAAGAAACAGGGTTTATCAGGCATATCAAGACACATAAATAACATATTATTGAATAGATGAACCGTTTAATTAACACAAACTCCATAGCCGTATAACGGTTCGGCACTATTTGATTCTTAAATAAATAGATACTGGCAAATTGCTGTTAAAATCTGAACATTCTTTTATGGTGTGCAAAAACCTAACTTAATAAATAAGTAAAAACAATATCACATTAATCAAAGAAATTCAGCAGAAGTCCCTTGCTTGTCGTCACGCTATGCACAAAAAAAGCAGTAATAGTAAATATCCACTAACTACTACATGTAGCCTCTTCCTTAACAATAACTTTTTAAATGAGCCCCCGCTTGATACCTTTTCCCATCGTTTGCTATGGCAATTACTTCTAAAGGAATAATACAGTATTGTTATAATAATACCAGTTTAATTAAAGCCATCATTTTATTCGCTAGGGACGCGCGTTTTGTTTTTATTGAGAAATAACATGGCTCCAAACTTGAAAACAATTTTAGTTCTTTTAGCTTTTCTATAACAATGTTTGCTTTTTTTGCTATAATATTTTGTATTTATTTTCTCAATTGTGAGCTGCACTGCACTTACTATCTTTTTATAGAGGACGGAATGCCTTTGTCATTTGATTTATAGACTAGATTACAATTAATTTTATACAGTGTGTTCGGACATGAACTAGCGATAATTTAAGGACATGCTGTCGTCATCATCGTGAAAAAAGATTTTGTTACATTTTCCATACATTTTTATGCGACAGGTATGTAATTACTATGGAGCAGCGATTTTTTTTCGCGATTTTCTAATTTTATGACAGCATGGCCTTAAATTATCACTAGTTCATGTCCAAACACACTGTAGATATTGGCTATATTAACGTTTGATAAAGTCACACCAAAGCACAAAATAAATACGTTATAGTACTAAAAAATAGAATGTCATCATTATCCACTATTAGGACGATAAGATTAAGGACACAAAAACTCGTATAATAGCTAACACTCTTTGAATGGAAAGAACTTCAACATTTTTGCGGACAACAGATATTATACCTACTCGTAACAAAACGAGGAAAGTTTGGCAATATCATTCAGGACGACAACTTCATAAAAGAGAGCAAAAGAAAAGCAAGTAGGTAGTTCATACATGGAGTTAAGAAAATTCTGAACATCGTATAATCTAACCGATAGCAGAAGATAGGAATTATAACAAAGCTGTAGATAATCTGATTTTACTCGTAGATAATAACGATTATTTGATAAATTGTATACATTAGCACTTTACCCGTAAAATCATAAAACGCTATAAAGTCGCTTAATAATATAACATATATGTTGTAACAACGGCAGGATGCGAATACACACGTGACGCGGAGTGCATTATCGTATCGTTATCGATGCATTGCCGATAGTGTTGTAACACACGACACTATTGTTCTTATCGAACATTACAAAACATTCAGTCATTGGGAACTAGCCGCATGCATGCGTCTTAGTCGTAGTAATGCGTTTTAGTTTAGCTAAGAATAGGACTATGAAACGCTTAGAGCAAACAGCCATGTATCATATTTATAACAGGATGGTAGATGAAATGGCGATTGATTGCCTTTAATAAAAAATACATACATACCTAGTAAGTATTTTGAAGGCAAGAAACACTTATTTATAAATGTAATCTAAGATAATTTCAATTTCAAAGCCTCATTTATTACTTAATAAAATTAATTTTTACATAAGTTACAATATAACATTATTTCATACAATTTATTTCAATTTTCAATTTCCATACGTTTATATATATATAAATATATATATATATATATATATATATATATATATATATATATATATATATATATATATTTAAATATATGTATATTATAAAATATTAATTTATATATAGTTAATTATTATTACATTATTTCATTTATATTCTTATTATTCTATTTATATTCGTCTTTCTTTCATTTCTTAATATGAGATAGTGAAACATTAAAATTGAATTTACATATTTCTTTTATGAACCACTCTGAAAAAGATAAAGCTAAAAAATGTCCACATTTCACAAGGACATTTAAAAACCCCTGGACTTCCAAGGATAAATCCGGGTTTTTCCCAACCCAGCAATAATTTTAAGTAGTAAATTAATAAAATTCATGTCATGTTTGAAATAAAAACTGTGCGTTAAAATTTCATTAAAATAATTGCTTTATAAAGATCAATACTATGGCTTTCTCGGTGACTGTATCTCGCCATTCTACGTCGCGGACTTTCCCATTTTATTATGATTTGTGGTTGCAACTGCAAGGAACGGCATGAATCATTTGTTACATTTTGTGCACTACGTACAAGTCACGTAGCTTTATATAGTTACTTTTGGAAACTACTGTTTTCCTTCCTTATTAAATAATAATGTTAATTATTATATATTAACGATGTAGTAGCATTAATTACAAAATAACTGGCAAATTGCGAGTCGGACTCAAGCACGAAGGGTTCCATGCGTGTGTTGTATGGGAGCCCCACTTATATATTTATTTCATCCTGTTTTTAGTATTTGTTGTTAAAACGGCAAACAGAAATACATCATCTGTGAAAATTTCAACAATATAGCTATCAAGGTTCATGAGATACAACCTGGTAACAGACGGATGGACCGACGGACGGACAGTGGAGTCTTAGTACTAGGGTCCCGTTTTTACCCTTTGGGTACGGAACCCTAAAAAAGTAACACTATACAATAACGTTTTCAAAACCTGTGCTAGGACATTCTGTACTAGTACTTATTCTGTGGCTAGGTTAGTATTTTTTCTCGTCAGAATAACATAAAACATACGTATGATAGCAATAAGGTCGATGAAAATGGGTATAAAAGAAGAGAAAGACCGAAAATAAGACAAAAGAAATACATGTATCATACATTATGATGAAAGTATGCCATTTAATAAATTATACAAAAAAAAAAGTTCTTGGAGGAAAATCCCATGGAAGAACTCTTAAAGACCAATATGGGAGTCATTCCAGGTACATGGCTAGCCAAAAACGAAATTAATGCCAACAATAAGACCTTTCCGCGAAGGTGTTGTGTCCGACGCACGTTTGGCGTCTAAATATGGCGGGCCTTTGTGCCCCACGAACAGGGCTGACGAGAGGGAAAAATGCATTAGGCAATGGGCGTTGATTGATTTGGTTTTTAATCGAATTGTCTATTGTAATTAGGTAATAGGATCGTTGATTGCACAGTAAATCCTAATGCCCAACGTTTTTACACGCAAGTTCAAAAATATATATATGTATTTGCATGAATGTTTATCTATACTTTATAGTTATATGTATATTTGTTATGAAATATAGTATCGTTGAGTTAGTATCCCATTACACAAGTCTCGAACTTATTTTAGGGCTAGCTCAATCTGTGTGATTTGTCCGCATATTTTTTTGTAAACTTTTGTACTCTTATCATTTTAATATATAAATAAATATGTACGGACAAATCACACAGATTGAGATAGCCCCAAAGTAAGCTAAGCTTGTGTTATGGGATACTAACCCAACGATACAATATTTTACAACAAATAAATATATAGATAAACACCCAAGAGTCAAGACCCAGGACAATTTGAAAAAGACCATTTTCCAACTTGCCCTGGTTGGGGACCGAAACCAAAAGCTCCAGTTTGGCGATCCAGCGTGTTGACCATTACGCCACGGAGGTCGTCAATTTCACTTGGCTTATGATATCTAATTATCTATACACCGCACTGTATCTTATTAGTAGTTGTTTTCAGCCAGAATGCTACCGAATGGGGTGTTTCATTTCTTATAAGTACACACATATAAATGCTTACTTTCATTATTTTACGGAATAAGATTCGTTGTTTTTCATTCACAGAAAGTACACTTAGTTGCAAAGCAAGAGGTAAATGAACAGGTAAACAGCTTAAAAAATCGGGACACCTTCAGTTTACAAGCTTTTAAACCACCGACTTTAGATGAGAATCTAGTAACGCCTACTACGCAAAATTTCTATTTATCCCGAAGGTTGACTGGTAGAGAATGCTTTAGAGAATTAGCATTAAGTCCGCCTTTTGTACCATTTATTATTGGTAAATAAAGTATTAAATAAATAAATAAATAAATAAATACATCACTCGTTTGGCAACCCTACCACCGAACGGTACTTAATTTAGAGCCTTTGTGATGCATATCTGTTCCTCAAACCAGGGCTTTGTGGTAGCCTCTTGGACCGGTGTCTGTGTGCTTTACGTGAATTTACATGTCAGAAAACCAGACGCTTTTCCAAAACCTGCTTTCTCCTACTCTCCTGCTTCATATGGATTACCATTCATTATATCATAATTTTTCAAAACTAAAAATCGACTTATCCCCAAACTACACAACCGATTTCGATAGAATTTCTATATGACCACCTGACAAGTAAATTGTTTCAAACAAAAAAAGAATTTTTAAATCAGTCCACGCGTTATGGAATAATCGGTGAACATATATAAAAAAAAAAAACATACAAGATCGCGACGATTTGATAACCTTCACATTTTTGGAAGTCGGTTTAAAAGAGCCACACGAATAAGAGTTCAATATATCTACCTAACCAGCCGCTGTCAGTCCATTGCTGGACTAAAAGCCTTATCCCAAGAAAGTCCATAATCATAATCACCACGCAGGGCAGACGGATCGGTGAACACAGAAGATGGTATGAAGTTACTGCACAGATAGAGAACTCTGTTGCCAGTTCTGTTTCCTATACAGCCATAAAATATATGGTTTTTAACTGTATCAGAGCAATAAGATAATTTTTCAAACTAAAAACCGACTTCACCCTCAAACTACACAACCGATTTTAATAAAATTACTATGGGACCACCTGGACAGTATACCCATTCAAACAAAAAAATAATATTTCAAGTCGGTCCACGCGTCTTCGAGTAGTAATCAGTGAACATATATTTAAAAAAAGGATCGCGACGAATTGATAACCTCCTCCTCTTTTTGAAGTCGGTTAAAAAGAGAAATCGTGAACAAACATTTTCATAACACAGGCAACTCTGCAACAAAATATTTATCGATACATCACAGGAATACGCAATCTGGGTAATTTCCTGAAAAATCATTAGGGCCGGAATCGAACCCCGTATCACCGGCGCACGTCCGACTCATCCATCAGGGGAGCGTGATATAAACAAATGGCGCCACCCTTCTACAAAAGCATACAATAGTCGAGTAAAAGAAATAAGCGAGTAGTCGTAAATTTAACCACCACTACATATTCGGTCTATCGGTATGAACTTTTTGCTCTGAATTCAAAGAACTAACGCTGGACACACAGAAAAGACATTGCGGCCGTCTTTTCTGTGTCTTGCTTTGCACGTCTTACGTCTTTACTGTGTGTCTTGCTTTGCACTACTTACGTCTTTTCTGTGTGTCCAGCGCCTTAGGGGTAAAGAGTTAAAAACCTACCGTTGCGTTTACAGACAGGTGTTCTCAGAAAAATTATATCTAACTTATACTACTGTACGACCGCTGTACTCGTATATCAGATTGCATTCCGAAGCTTTGAAAATCTGACACCATTGTTGATAACTTACATACACCGAACGACGAAAAATCTACTGGTACCTACATAAATTATATCATTGCCGATCTTATAATAATTTCGAAGACTCCGAGTCTACTCGTCAAATGTGAAATGTTTCATCGATTTCCACTTGAAAGCAATCGGTAGTAGTTGTAGAAACTCTTGTTACTCTTGTAAAGGGGTGAGTGGGTTAGGGTTTGATTTGCGAAACTTGAATATATTAAACATCTATGTGTTTATGCAAAGTTTATTTTGACAGAGCACGCAATACTTGTTTTTTTTAAAGACTGCTATTGAATAGAAGTTAGTGTAAACTAAAAGAAACATTTTCATCACCATCCTCAGTTCACAATGGCCCACTGCTGGGCATAAGCCTCATTCTGTCTACGCCATTGAGTTCATAGTATCACTTCTTCTGTATTGATATGAATCATCAGGTTGGTTATGTTAATCATGCAAATAAATGATTCTATTCTATTCTTATGGAGTACACGAAGCCAAAGGCTGCAAAATCCAAAGGCCACGCAAGACAAGCCCCCCCCCCCCTCCAGACAAAAATTAGAATCAAAAATATATGTGATATATTCTATATTTTTTTTCATTATCTCTTAGAAAAACATTTGAGATTATTTTCAGAATTAATTAATATCATACAAATATTACAAATATTTGATCGATAATTTTAATTTGATTAATAATATTAAAAGCTATAGGTACAGAAACAATAAAATGTTGATATGCTTTCCAGGGAAGCATTAACATTATGGTATGTGTTTCCCTAAATTTCTGGAATTAAGTATTCAATGTGTAAGTAAGTCTTAAAGAAAAAATACATATGAAATGATACAGAAACTAAAGCAAAACATTTCTTGGCAGAATCAGATCGTAAATTAGAGTCAAAGTAGATCTAAGTTAGTACAACTTCTAAGAACATGACAAAAGCACGCAGGATCGCCGGATGTCCTCATAAGCAGACAAAGCTCACAAAACTTCGAGTATATCAATGAATAGGAATGCCGCACATTACATACTCATGCTATGCTATGACTAAGTTTAGGAAAAAATACATTTTATGAACCCTTTGTTACGACCTCCTTATTTAAGAGCTCAGAGTCTTGTGCTCTTGTCGGTGGATACGCTAAACTTGTCGGTCTTCAGTCTTAGTTTTTAGGGTTCCGTACCCAAAGGTTAAAAACAGAACCGTATTACGGATGATGTATTTCTATTGCCGCTATATCAACAAATAATAAAAACAGAATAAAATAAATATTTACGTGGGGTACGGAACCCTTACTGCGCGAGTCCGACTCGCACATGGCCAGTTTTATTTTAAGTATTTGATTTGTATTAAGTTTTGCATTCGTTCTTTGTTATAAAGTACCTAATTTTAAAAAAAGAAATAATGTAAAAAATACCTTATCTAATATGGTTCTTACTTGGTCTCCCTCCCTGTTCTTTTACCCTTTATCTTTTCGTCTCGTATGTTTTTATATAGGGTGCGATACAAAATAATTTTCAGTATAATTTTTTGTATCAATCATAGACATAAAGGTACCAATAAAAAGAAATATACATCTCTGGTATCAACTAACTACAGTATTTATTGTTTAAAATTTAAAATTTGAGCCAATGACGTCATAAGTAGAACCATGCATGTTTACGATCAATTCGCGTCTAAAATGTATTATAAAATCAGTTATTGTTGTCGTCCCGTGGTCATATTCGTCCGTGTAGGCTGCAGGAAAACATGATGCATTGTTGGTAGGCCAATTGCACGGGTCGGTGACCGGCCCGAGTAGTTTGTGGTTTTGTGGCAACCAATAATTTCCCTATATTGAAATGTGTTAGCTGACTATATGTTTCGGTGCTAGGAATTCGTCATATAATTTTTGAAAACTAAAAACCGACTTCGCCCCTTAACTGCACAACCGATTTTAAATAAAATGTATACGGGAACACCTGACAAGTATAGAACCCTTTCAAACAGAATAAGAATTTTCCAAATCGGTCTACGCGTCTTCGAATAATCGGTAAACATACAAAAAAATATTTATAACTAGCTTCTAGTCATCCAAGACCCTTGTAGCTATTGACCTGACCGGGGATCGAACTCGGGACCTCTAGTGTGACAGTATGGCATGATGACCAACTAATCCACAGAGATCGTCTATGTTTGGCTCTTGGATCATTTCGTAGAGCTAAAGGTTGTACGTTGGAGTAGACCTCCTGAAAACCTTTTAGAACCCTTACTTTCTAGTTAACTGTCAACCCCGGAGTGGCAGACGTGACGTCACACTAGAGACATATTCCACGCGGTTGAGAACACAAAATACTTGTCCGAAGTTGGAGAGCCACCTAACTGGTAAGTTATCAGTTAGGTGGTCAAGTTATAGACGATATCAAAAACAATAAGAGGACCTCCTCAAAACTTTTTAGGAATCCTTACTTTCTAGTTTACTGTCAACCCCGGACTGGCAGACGTGACACTGGAGGAATATTCCACGCGGTTGAGAACACAAAATCAACACGCATTTCATTACGTGTCCGAGGTTGGAGGGTTCCTTTTGTTGATTCGGGCTCCAGACAACAAAGCCAATATTAAGACGTCAAATTGAGAACGCGGGTCCACAGACCTTTCCGTAAGTGGGATGCGGTTAATGTCGTTAGACGGGTTATCTTGAGTTGAAACTGGAAGGGCTATGTTTGCTTGTTTTTATAAAAATAAAAGAATATTTATTTCATGATTTGCGAAGGGTTATTACAATACTGAGTAAATAAGTAATTAAATACACTATTATAAATTTTGCCTTAAAATGCGCAAATGTGTTTAAATCCATTAATAAATCATACCAGATGAATCTCAAGAACCAAAAAAAAATAATATATATATTCATCATCATCATCATCATCCCAGCTTTCTTTGGCCCATTGCTGACCATAGACCTCCTGTCGTATCGATGAAACAAATAGTTTTGTTTGAGTCTTTTTTTGTAGAAACAAACAAAAAAAAACATTCAGCACAAAGATTTGTCCCATCCCTATCCCATTAGTTTCACAGATATATTTTTTCTGTAATAAATGTCTTGTTCGTGTCTTATTCTGATACTTTTACTCTACTAAAACTTCGTAGTGTTAATTAAAGCTACTCATATGACCATGATGTGTTAGTGTAGCTAATAAAAAGTATCGACCACAAATATTGAGATAGTATCGAAGTTGCGATTATAAAAACGTCTTACACGTATCATTTACGTAAATATTCAATTTCATTTCGTTTTCAAAAACAATCATATTATATTTCAAATGTTTTCAGTCTTAATTAAACTTACTCATAAGAGTAGTGATGTGACTGACAAATGTCGACCACAAATATTTAGGTCGCATATTAATCACTACTGTAATACGACCTACTATAACGGAGGAGTTGTCATCTACTCTAGTTAACTAAAGTAATTACACTTATTTACTATTACGATGAGACGATACGACTTATTGATCTTGTACGTCTACAAGACTTGATTGATTCCTTTCTCATATACGATAGTTTTCAAAAAACATGATTTGTTTTATTAAAATGATCACCTTTGCTTGTGAAGCATGCGGTAACCTAAAACAAGTATAATTTCTACTTGTGGACATTGTGATCCTTTACAAAACTTACAAGGCTTGCGTACCACTGATCCATCGATCATAAATGTAGTCTTGTAAACGAGGTTTTACGAGTCGAAATTAACAAAGCATTTATAAAACTAAACTACCCTAATAAATAATATTTATTACATTCAAATAAACTTGAGTCGAATTATTTAATGATGTTTTAATGATAATTGAGATAATATATTGAATGCTATACAGATTTGTGAATGCTATGTAATGTACTTATACTTATAAGTCATGAATAATTTGGGATTTAACTTGGTTATTAGTTGCAAATCTTAATACTTCATTCGAAATATTACTGATTCCTCTTTACATTTATCATCACCATCATCATTTCAGCCGCATAACGCGTCCACTGCTAGACATAGGCCTCTCCCAAGGATTTCCATAATGACCGATCAAGAGCGGCCTGCATCCAGCGCTTTCCAGCGACCTTGAGGTCGTCTGATCACCTTGTGGGTGGGTGTCCTACGCTTCGCTTGCCAGTACGCGGTCGCCATTCGAGATTCTTTTTGCCCCATCGGCCATCGGTTCTTCGCGATATGTCCTATGTCCGCGCCTCTTTACATTGAGCAATGACATTTGAAATTATTTAAAGTTACACTGAGACTACAGAAAAGTGATGATTTTTTCGGCGCTTACTCATACTAATGCAAAGCTGAGTTTATGCCTCGAGGACTATAAGTGACAGTCAGTTGCATCGTTTCGAGCATCGTACAGCCGAGCGGAACGATGTTGGTGTTTCGAAACTACCAAAACTAGTAATAAAGAGTGACTAGGGCCAGCGTCTGTTATAAAGCGGCTCAATCATGGTCACTCACGGGCCAAGCAGATTTCCATCTCATTAGGAGACCATCACGTTTTCAATCAACAAGGTATAAGCCGTTAGAACCTTAAGTGATTGTTAAGAAACCCTGTTAATTGCATTGCATAGCATTTTGTATTTTTGTACGCGCAGGTGGTCAATTCATTTTATTGCTCATAGATATACTGGACATCCCATTAAGGACACGATTAAGTGCATCGCCAGCCCATGGGGAAATAATTTGATATACCTAGAGGATCGGGCACGTATGAATTGTGGATAACTGTGAACTTTAACCCGTCAGCTTCCAGACGGTCGGATCCGACCGAGAGAACAATAGATAACAATGGGTTTGCAAAATTGCGGTTGTTGACGGGTTAAACTTGAATATTCACACTCGTAGACTTCTTATGTGAATGACACTTGCAATACTAACGTTATTAAGTTCAGAGTGATAGTAACCGCTTAAAGAAAATCGCTAATCGCTGACCCGCCCTCAATAAGACCGACCCCTATGGCGGAAGTGTTTACGGTGCGTCGCCACGGGACGATGCGCATGGGTTCACCAAACTCCGAAACTGGGCAGGCGACGAGGAATCCCTCATTGACAGGAAACTTTACTGTTATTGAGATATTGGTGACCCCTCTTGAATAAGGCTGAACATCAACATCCAAGAAGAAGGCAGTACATAATTTTCAAGTAGCGTTTACAATAGGAGCGCAAATATTTCAAAGAATATACGGTAACATATTATTCAAAGTTAATCATCATTTTCAACTTTATATGGATTCAATACTCTGATACGCAAGAGGAAGTCTTAATTGAACTTTAGATTTAAAAAAAATACACTTTCGCCAATTAAATTCGTTAATGCAATTTCTCATACCCGAGAAAGACTTAGAAACGACTGTACGTACGTACACTCAACAGCAAAACAAGCTACCCTAATTGCCATTTCGCGGATATGTGAAGGCTGCAGACAATCAGGATTTTTTTATCGATTCTTAAAGCGCTCGCATCTTGCGTTCTTTCGTTCTGCCATTCTTATAGTAAATCGTTAAATAATTTATTTTAAATAAGTACATACACATGGTAGAAATAAACTATATGTAAACTAAACAATGAAACTAAAACCTTATATTATAACCTACATTTAAGGAGTTCTTATACAGGGTCTATCAAGATAACCTGAAACTATTTAAGGGTTGATTCAGTCCATGATACTGAACAACTTCTCTTCTCAAACAAATTGACCGATCAGCTGATATGAGTTTGTGTGGAAAGCAAATAAATATTTTTCATATATCAAAGTATGTTCCTTGAGGAAAGTTGTTCCGAGTCACGGACTGAATTCATAATTATAATAGTTTCAGTACATATTGGTAGACGTTTTATAAAACAGAAGTCTACCCACTTATATGAATGAGCTATGGTTTTTAGAATTTTTGAGGTCAAGGGTGAAAAGGTTGAGGAAAGGATAAATGTAGTAAGTTTAACTGAAATTCTGCTATGGGCTGTGCTACAGTATACATATACTATACAGTCCACATTAAACTCTAAACAGTAATAAACTTTTACCGAGCCAGATAAAAAATAATTAGCTACTCGTAGTAAAAAGTGAAACCCATCTTTGTTGTGGATACTGTTCCAGTGCTTAATGAGCTGTAAACCAGCCATCAATACAGAGCCGACTATGAAAACTGTTCAATGAGAAACTAAACTCCCAAAAGTCGTAAAAATAAAACAGACTAAACAACCACGAACATTGAGAAGATCGATAAGGCATTAGAGGCTCTGTCATAAAATTTTAGTTTATTATGATTAATATATTGATGGCAAATAACAAAAAGGAATCTGGTTAATACGGAAGATTAATTGCCTTTAGTTAAGGTACGTAGATCTTTCTGAACTACATACATACCTTATGTTATCAATTATGATCCATACTGACCAAATTTTCGATAAATCGATAGCGTTGTAGGTCGAACAATTGACGACTTTGGGAGAAATAAGAAACTGGGTACTTACAATTGACGACTTCAATTCAAGTCGTACTCAGATTCTCATTTCTTCCGATTTTCGTTTTAACAGATTCCCATATTTCCATGTATATCAGTGACATTAAATCATTGCACAGGGAACAATACAGATACTATCTTCCCGATTTTGTGAACACGTTTCAGAAAGTACGCGTTGTTTCCTCATATTTGGTATTCGGGGATCCTTTGTTCCTGTCTTCAATGGCGCCTCTCCCACATTTGTTTCGGAGGCACAATTTCGTTTGTGATATGATTTCCGTTTTGTCAAATAATATGTCTCTCAAACCTCAATCTCAATACTGTAGTACCTACTTATTATGTATTTTACGTACAGAAGATGGCGATCATGTTTCTATTTTTTAACTGTCTTGTAAATATTTTCAAAATCTCTTTCGAGCCTAGATATTTATAAACCTTCGTATTTGAATGTCTCTTTGTGTTTGTGTCATTAGAACCTACAATGCAAGCTAAGTCTTTTATTATGATGATGACTGTTGAGTATTGCCCATTTATTGAGACGTCTTATGGAGATCAATAAACAGACAAAAAAAAGCTGCAAGATCCAACCAAATATTAACTAGAATCTAGTTTTTTATTTGTTATCGACAAGGACCTTCAGAACCATTCGTTAGCGTAGCCACATCAGCCGCAAAATAGGCGAATTAAATCCAACAGGACAGGTTTTAAGCGAGATGGCGTCATTCCGATATCATCGGGTTAAAGCGAGACAAATCGATTTAAGTGCGTTCCGTTCAGTCACGAAATTATGGAAAGAGACAGGGCGATTCCTCTCCCGAGGGAAAAAAGTGATGCAACTTGGAAGAGGTCGTTGGTCGTTGCCACGTACACAGTGAAAAAAAGAGATCTTTCGTAGGAGATTAACCGAAATAAGGAGTACCTTATGCCAGTCTTTTATTATTAAATTTAATTTGTTTCTGTAATCTCTGTCGCCTTTGGAGAGATCTGGAGAAATGTTCTTATCTGGAATTACGTAATAATTGTGGTTGGTTATAGCTGTTATTGAATTAAAGCTTTAACATTGTTGTATTGAATTTAAATTATCTTTATGGTGTAGCTAGCTGTAGTTACCCATCCATGTTAGACAGAGAGGTTAGTAAGTAGAGAAAAAACACTCAGGATGTACCAGTACTTCCCTCTTACAATCAAGATTCTTGCTGATCGACGAAATGGTGAGAATCCCTTTGGGAAAATTGGGATAAAAGGTTGGGACTGATCTGTCAGCACGGAACGGAACTTTCACATGCTGATATCCTTTTCTGTCGCTCCGAACTGTAATTTGCTAGTGCGAGAAAGGGCGACGGAACGCCACGGAACCGGCCATGCTGATGCGTTCCGTCGCTTTCTCTCGCTCTAGCTATGCTGATAGATGAGTCCAAACCCTATAGTGTCCTTTATTTTCTACTAGGTCCAACCTGTTGGGAATAAAGACGTTTGGTAGTGTATTATGGTGTAGTATTGTAACGCCTCACGCCCCTACATGTGACATCACTGGTAAGGGGGTTAACCAACACCCCACGTGTTGGGGACACATAGACAGACAGATTAGAGAAGGGTTCAGTGATCGATATCGCTTCGGGGATATTTTTATGGACTGCCCGAGTATATTTAATTTTAAATATCTTGCTTGCATGTGTCGCTCCTAGAATAAAGAGACATTTTATCGCTATTATATTTTCTATCCCATTTTCATTTTCAAATTGAATAACGATAGTGGGATATGAATGTATTTACGACCAACATATTTATTACTTCTTTCGTAGAGTGCATCCAGGGTCAGAAAGGTTTTCTTTTTAGTTGACCGTTTTTCATTCGGCCTTATATCATGTTAGATTAAGTAGTAAGTAAACACATTAATACACTTGACGTTGGACATTGTAGTTAAATGAATAAATTGCAAGTGGCTCTTGTCTTTCAACCTACAAGGATGTAAATGAGTCGACTTTAGACAGAGAGAGATGGAAGGCAGTGGTTGCTCCACAAACAAGAACATAGCTTGTTAATAAATAACAAGAAGGGTTTGCGCCAAACTTCTCAGTCTTCCACCTTACTCTTTGGCGGTTGCGGACCCCTACTCTTTCTTTCAGTTGGTCATAGCTTTTTCTTGGTCTTCCTGGACCACTTCTACCCTTTATCTTTTCTCCTTGTAAGTATTTGAATAACGAGTCACGTCGAAATCTTATTAGGTGTTACTTTATTCATTTATTCGCCCATTTCTCAGATGACATTCTGCTGTCGTATCAGCAAATGCCCATCCCAGATACTACAAAACCAAGCTTACATTTCAAAACTGAAACTGCACAACTGACTGCATATTAAATTTAATATGCCCGTTTTCCGCTTCTATCCCCCGTGGTCCAAATTTAGTTCTGACGTCATTGGTGATGTAATGACCCTATTTCCCGACTCTGGGGCTGAGAGAGTTTAATTTGTTGCAAATGAGAGCAATCTTTGCTTGAACCTTAGATAAATGTAGGTAATTGATGTTTGGCATAGTTCCTTAATTCCTAGAGGCTAAGAACTGCCTTGGAGTCTTGATACTGGTGATTCCGTAAGAGATTTGAATTCCTTTGAGACAGTTAACGTCTTCAGAAGGAACTTATTATTATTACTATTTGAGTTGCGATAGTGAAGGAATTCTTAATAAGTGGCAGTGTTGAGATATGAAGTAATAAACAGTTGATGCCAATTCTTTATGATTTAGTTTGAACTAATAGGGAATATGCACGTATTGTTTTTATTTGCTTAATAAAATCCTTATTAACCACGGTTAACCAATATGAAAGAATTTATAAACTATCTTAATCAGCGACGAACATGTGATACTTTAAAGTTTTAATTAGAAAGAGAAGTCCGATATGGACTTGTAACGTCAAAGTCCATATCATATATACATTTACCATAGAAAATAGCGTATTTGCTCTCGTTCTCGATCTCGTTCGTTTTTCAACCAATTTTTATACTGTTTTTACTCTTAGTACTTTACTTTTAAATATTTATGGATAAACTGGTTAGATAACACATATTTTTTCATGCATATTCCCTATTACCTATATCTTGCTAATTTAAAATCCGTCATCGATATCAGATTCTGGTTTTTTAGAATTGTAAAGGCTAATTGTTAACGAAATTGTGTGTATCAACTCTGTAACCTAAAACTGCTAAAGAGTACCTAAGACCTAAGAGTAAAGTGGCAAAGATTAACGAGTCTTGATTAAAAAAGCTAGGTTCGTATTAAAATTCTGATAACCTCACATTATCTTTATTTCTGCCTATACCTATAAAAAAGGCGTAATAACATATCTGCATCTAATATTGTCCCTCTTCAGTCAAGTGTAGTAAAATCTATTTAATCGTGTACATAGCACACGGCCGAGTTACTCATACGTTTGTTTAGCAACTCTAATCAAACTGTCATAGTATAATAAAACACACGTGCACCCGCTCAGGAGTCTCGTGTAAGACTGGGCTAGTAATGGCACACGTGATTTTTACGCGAACTATTTCTGGTAAGTCACTGCGCGGACGCACGAAGCTAGTGTTGTCGAAAATAGATTGGTATAAGTAAGGATGGGAAAGTGTCGATATATTTTTTTAATTAAACTATGCCGTCCCACTGCTGGGTAAAGCTTTTAATTTATTTATCTTGTCTCTATATATTTATATTGCTCACTAACCACACTAAAAAGCATGCAAGCTTTTCTTAATCTTCCGGTACCCAGGAGATTGCTTCTGGACTTCCGTACCCAAAAGGTAATAACGGGACCCTATTACTCCGTCCGTCTGTCTGTCACCAGGCTGTATCTCATGAACCGTGAAAGCTAGACAGTTGCAATTTTCACAGATGATGATTTCTGTTGCCGCTGTATCAACAAATACTTAAAACAGAATAAAACAAATATTTAAGTGGATAATATTAAAACAAATTATTAACGTGATTTTTTATAGATAATGGTACGAAACCCTTGGTGCTCGAGTCCGACTTGGCCCGTATTATTTCGTACATTTCTCCCGAGGCATTTCGCTCTCGATAGTCGCTGCCAAGACATTATTATTATAAAATTAATATCATTTTATAGGTATCATTAAAATATAAGTAACCTATTAAAGAACATTTTCTCCAAAAAATATGCTATTGCGATTTTATGAATATCAATTTCATGAATTCACGAAGATTAAACACAATATCGAAATGTTTACTTTTTGTTTAGGTTAATCGAAGAAGCTACACGTATCGCATTATTTATGTTGTCATAAGAACGTCTAACTAAACCCACCTTTTGAAGTCTTATAATTTTTCAAAACTAAGAACCAACTTTACCCCCAAACTACGCAACCGATTTTGATAAAAATTCTATGGGACCACCTGACAAGTATACCCTTTCAAACAAAAAAAGAATTTTCTAAATCGGTCCAGGCGTCTTTGAATAGTCGGTGAACATACATAAAAAAAAATGTGGTGTCGTGGGACACCAGGTAGGAACGAAGTTCCTTCGGCTAATGTAGAATCGACACAATTTGCAAAAGAAAAATCGTGCTTAAAGGTATTATACACTACTCGCTTGTGTATACGACTGTCGCGCCTGCGCACGTCTCATTTAACGAGGTCATCCTTACGGTTTTACTATCACATTTTTTTCAGTTCGGTCGCGCAGCAAAATCCCTATCTCCTCCAAGCCTGCCATAAGGAACTTCGTTCCAAAAAAACATCAAAGATCGCGACGAATTGATAACCTTCTTCCTTTTGGAAGTCAGTTAAAAATGCACGGCTATAACAAACCTGATTAAAATATACGGTACTTGGTCTCTATCGAAAGCATGTCCCGTCTGAGTGCACTCGAAAAGTGCAACAATCGCATTACATAACCGGTACGTGTCCATTATAGCATTTTGAGGTCACGCGTCTGCTCATTTATTATAGTCTGTCGAGATGTTATCAACGGAAATCTTGAAGAGTTTGGCGTACGAACAAAATGCTTTATTAATTCATTAGTAGCACAATCGAAAAAACATATTGTACATGATTAACACTTTGTTACTGTAACTAAGATGGATTGATTTGATAGTGTCAATCCAAAGTAAATAGGATATGTCAAGGTTTTTTTTTTAATGATGCCATACATGAGTTGATTGAGAATAAAAAACTTATTTACTTACATATATTTTAGTATATTAATTTTTATTTCAATTTAAGGACTTATATAATATTACGTTTATTTCAGTATGCTTTGAATTATATTTATGAATGTAAAGGTGCTCCCACACAGCAGTTATATAACGTTATAAAACATTGTGTAACACGATAACATTCTATAACAATGTGTAACATTTTACTACACCATGTAATAAAATGTTATATGTTATAAACGCCCCCACACTGGTAGAACTCGTTGTGTAACATAATATAACATTCTATAATAATCAGTTTAGGTCTGTCATTCGAAAAAGCTGGTAGTGATAGTGACTCAATGGAAGAAGTGCTGATTGGTTTGGCATTTACTTTTTGTTTGAAAAAAAGAAAGTAATTACTTGATGCGTCGAACTCTAAAAGTGAGAGAAAAGTACAGTGCCACGAAACCGACTAGAGCTGTGTACGTGACAAAGCAGGCACACTACAAACGAAGCGCGCGAGCAATCTCACCGCGCCCTTCCGCTAACGTCCCTCTGAGGCTCGGATGATGTTATACAACAAAAGTTATCATTTGTTTTATCATTTTGTAATTAGTTGTATAACATTCTGTTGTATAAAGTTATATAACATCACTAACAATTTATAACTTTTGTTATAATTTGTTATAAAATGTTAAACAACAAATGTTATGCAACATTCTCTAACATTTTATAACTGCTGTATTGGAGCACGTTAAAAGTATATTTGAGTCCGTGAGAATACTTTGCCTGTTTTAAATTCGTATTGCAAATCTAAAAAAGCATCGATATATCGATATGCTTGTTGTCTAAATACCGATACCTTAACATCCCTATTTCTAAAATTACACATTACTGTTTTACTCTCAGTCCACGCTCTGATGTGACCGAGATCGCACGCATGGCTGGATTAAATCCAACGAAAAGAATACAGTTTCATATTTGGCAGAGGAAAGCAATAATGTCGGGACGGAAATTGAACCATCTATCTTGCTATTCTAGTCTATATCAACTCAATTTGAGTCTGTTTACTCTGTTAAGACATGAAATCCTGAAACATTTTTTTTGTTTTTTCATGTTTGTAAGTATCCAATACTGATGTCGGATTTTTCAGGCAGCCTAAAGGCATCTGACATAGCTTGATCTGATGACAGCCGAGAGCAACGGCTTATACGTACCTTCCGAAGCACGTAGGAGCTCGAAATTTTTTTATGCCACTTGTGGTCACCCATCCAAATGCAGACCACGCCCGGTGCCGCTTAACTTGAGAAAGCGCGAGTAAATCGCACTCACGCCGCGCCTCCGACCTTCTCAATAATTAAACATAGTTTATATTATACATATATCCTGAACCATATTATACATAGGTATGTTAAACAACGTGGAAGTAACACAACCTTAATTAATCGAACCACGGGCTATACTAGATCACTATAGTATAATTAAATTAAAATAACAGCCAGAAAACAAAAAAAATGACATTTCCATACAAAAGTGTGCAGCCGCCCGGGCAATTGTGATGGGAATGTAAATTTATTGTTTTTTGGTTGTTATTTTGATTTTATTATACATATGTACTAAAGTGATCTAGTTTAACCCTAGGTTCGATTTATTACGGGTATTTCCCTTCTACGTTGTATATATAGATAGACATTCTTTAGTTTCCCAGAACTTTTCAGTTCCTACATCAACCATGTTGAATTATGAGGAAAAACTAAGTCGGTTTAATAATATTTTTTCGAATGTTTATTTTTTAAAATCCACGATGTCAAAATATAGCATATGGATAGAAAAGTTAAGTTAAAACTACATTATAATAAAATAACAAATTTAACACAACAAAATTTGTAAATTAGAAAAGAGAACTGAATAATCACCACCGTTACGTAACTCTAATTTCACATTAACTTTCATTTTACTTAAGTTATACGAAATATAAAATAGCATTTTCTATTTTATCTTCAAAATGTTATTGACATTTTAAATTTGAATGTGATGGTTAATTACCTGAAAAACTAGGCATTTACTTACAAAGTCACGTATCCCATCCCGTGGGTTCACACATTGTTTTTTACGATTGGTTCGAGGCACTACGGACATCCGGTAGCCATTGTTTTAGCCGAGGCAAGGACCCCAGAGTCAACATGCCAAGGTCATTACCATGCTAAATTAACGACAAAGATATTGGGTTAAAAATGTTAAGTCGCGAATTTTACTAACATTTGTTTTAAGGCGGCCCTTCCCGGCCGCTCTATCGTCAACGCGAGCATAGTTTGAAAAGCTGTTTTTTTCATCCAGAGCAATCTTGAAAAAGAGGCGAAGCAAACAGAGAGATAGCGCCTGAGGAGGGCTCGGTTTGCATTCTATTGAGCGAAATTAGTATTATTACTATATATAATTAGTCGTAGTCAAAATCATGTTCAGAGGAAGCTAATATGGGAATAAATACTTTTTTTCTGGTGTCACACCTCATTGTCTGCAATAGCGAATCAAACGGATTATACCGTAGGTATTTGAAAATTGTAATATAAAAGTTAGTTCCAACGAAAGAGTCTCAATTGAATCCATCCACCTGATTTATTCAGTAGTCTCCTGATGCACTGATGACGTCAATCGTCAACATCAGAGTCCGTCTCAACCACATACATCAATATGTATATCTCCGCTGTCAATAAATGGCATAATGTTTTAGACGTGACAAATACATTGTAGAGACTTTTATACAAATTTTTTCTTCATATTATTCAGAATTTTCGTTCGACTTTTTACAGTATGTAACAAAAACCCTGTCCGATCCTTGTAGGAGCAACTCAGACCGTAAATATGTACAACTTTTCCTATGGGACCAATGCTTGAATCTCGAAGAAAAAAATCGTCATTTTCATACAGATTGCCGGGCCGGCCAAACACTTCTATATGAAAATGTCGATTTTTTTTGAGTTTCAAGCGTTGGTCCCATAGGGAAAGTTGTTCATATTTTCCATAGGGAAAGTTGTTCATATTGACGGTCTGAGTCGCTCCTACAAAAATCGGAAAGGGTTTTTGTTACATATTATATAAGTCAGCTGTCAAATATCTCTCTTCGTCCTCAAACATATATCTTAAAATCGCCACACGCCTGACACGCCTATACATATATATAGCCTACATAAACCAATATATTTATTAGGGGTCAATGTATCATCATCATTTCAGCCGCATAACTCCCACAGCTGGACATAGGCCTCTCCCAAGGAGTTCCAAAATATATGGCACAACATTTTTAGATGTAGCAGAAACTCAGTACTTTAGCAAGTAGTTATAGACACCTCACCTCAAGCTATTTTATAATTTAAAAGTTTATTAGATTTTTGCAACTTTATGCTAAACAGCTGGCAAATATGATTCCATCCACCGATGGTTACCTTTTCACAATCAGCACACGCCTAACCGGGCCACATAAATCAATATATTTCGGTGTCAATAAATCACACAACATTTTTAGACGCGGGAACACGTAGGGCGTTGCCATCTACTATTCTCAGAATGACCGATATCGAAATATCGATCGTTTGCAATAAAAATATTATAAATGGAAGCAGGAAGAAAAGTTTGATATTTTAAAATAGTACACGTGGATTGATGATTAATATTTTGCTTTGGTTTTGTAAAATAATATACTTTAGTGTTTTTTCTGTGCTTATGTAAAATTTTACATGCTGCCTCAACATGCGTTGACAGAACAACAGATAACACAGATTCCTAGCGAGAGACCTCCGTGGCGCAATGATCAACTCGCTAGTCCGCCACTGTGTAAGTTCTGGGTTCGATCTCCACCCAGTTTAAACTGTAAACTTCGGATACGGTAATGTTTGCTTCAGGGCTAAGTGAAACTGTGTATAATCTGTGGTTCTGTTCATCCAATATTTAAGGCAGCAAAGTTTAACAGTCAAAACATACGCAACGGAACAAGATCTTCACAACTGATATAGCCTTTATATTAATAAACGTTAGTCTAACCTTCCGGCGAATGCAATAAAAACCCTTGTCAATCATAATTTCCCGTTGCAATTATCATTTGTCGCCAGTACGCGCATATTTATTTGCAGCAATTAAACATAAGGTGATCCGG
Organism: Acrobasis suavella; assembly: GCA_943193695.1. Classification (NCBI taxonomy): domain Eukaryota; kingdom Metazoa; phylum Arthropoda; class Insecta; order Lepidoptera; family Pyralidae; genus Acrobasis; species Acrobasis suavella. Next base: position 6,965,140 of record OW971952.1, on the reverse strand, counting down.
AAGCGCAGAGCCAAGGATACGCAGCTGTTCAGTGCCAAGTACCTATAGCAATAAGTGTTTATGCCATCCAGTCATTTCCACATAATTGTTATAACTTATGAGACGATAACAAAGGCAGACAAGCGAATAAGCTAGCTCAGTATAAACGCAATTTTAGAGATTGCCTACGATCTATTGATTTATAATTTATCGAAACTAAAAAGCCGACTTCACTCCCAAACTACCGATTTTAATAAAATTTCAATGGGACCAGCTGGTAAGTATACCCTTGCAAACAAAGAAATAATTTTCCAAATCGGTCCAGAGTCCAGGCGTTTTTGAATAATGTGAACATAATTACATAACAAGCAATTATTACAAAAACAAAAAACCCGACTGCCATTTTTATTTTGTTTTTTTTTTTATCATTTTTTATTTTGATATACCCAGTGTCACTCTCACAGTAAATACGAATCTAACGACACCTCTCAAGCTAAAATCCATCCATCGAGCTGTTCAGGCTGCAGAGCGTGCCAAACACAAATAAATACATACATACATATGAACATATATACTCTCGAAAAACATAACCCTCCTTGTGGCGCAGTCGGGTAAAAAATCTTATCGCATCACGGATTTAAAGCTTAAATGAATCTAAGCGAACACCTCTGTTATATTTTTTCTCCATCCGATACTGAGGAAATGAGTATCATATATCCAAGAGGTAGCCTTCACGGTTTTATTACTTCCGATATCCACGTCCAATCCCATCCAATGATCCATATTTTCCCCTGGTTTATCAACGGGAACGAAGATAACTGTAATAACACAGGTCCCGCCCTTAACATAGCATACAAGTAATCAGTGATGAACAAACAAGCATGATATATATGATTTCACCATTAGTATCCTTTTTGTTATGTTGGCTTACTCATCAGTTGAGCATTTTATGCTTTATATAACCAACATAAAATCCAGAAAAAATGTATGCTCACAAAAATTGACGACTATACGTCTAAGAGCAAGATGTAATAAAAATGAGGCTCATTTAATGACTTAGGCTACATATTCACTGGCATTTACTGTATAACGTTTCCCTAACCAGTGAAAACGGAAATATTCATCGGATTGCTGGATGATAAAATCTAAAATATAAACGAAATCTGTCGAACAATGTTCACATGCGTGCAATTCAAAATCAAGATCTGTCGAAGTTTCGCATAACAATGGGATCGGACAGCGTGAACGACTTTCTCGTTGCGCAAGCGCAGGCCCGCCATTTACTGAATAATATAATAAGTTTTGAAAATAATACCATATTGCTAGTAGTCTTACGTCAATCTAAGTACAATTTTAATTCTATTGTGTTTGGTTTACTGTTCAGGAATGTGTTAATGACAGATACCTACTTATTTATTCCTAAAACTTATGTTTCGATGAGACTAGTAGGTAGATTTTGACTTGACACACAATATTATCACATTTTTTTTCTGACAATGGCAACTAAGGGTTCGGGGTAAATTCATAGACCTAGATTTTTTTAGATCTAGGGTAAATTGGATGCGAAATGTAACTAATTTTACTTAATATCGAAGCGACATTTATAGTAGACCCGCGATCCATACCATAAATTCAGAATTACTTTAGACATCAGAGAGAATAAAAGTATTTCACAAATTTAAAAAAAAAATACTAAATTGCCAATACATAACAAATTATGTAAGTCGTTATAAGACAGAATTATAAACTCTTAACTAATCGTATTCAAGGACCCAAGGTCCCCGTACTTGATGTCAATATCCTTTAAACACACACATAAAACCTCCTTACAAGAGTTAATCATAGATCAACAGAACAATCGATATGGTAATAAGGCTGCACAGCCACACAGGATGGAGGTCAATTACCTGCAAGAAAAAAAAGGTATGGTCAAAAAAGTGTAACATAAAAACACGTACGAGTAGTACAGTAGTCGATATATCTAACCAACCTTATTTAGAGTACAATTGAAAATATAATTATGTGAAACGAGTAAAAAACGGGGACTTTCCATCGTTAAATGTTTTTAATGGAAAGAATGCAGGAATGTATTTTTCTTTATTAACATTAATTGGGTACTTTCCTAGTTCAAAAATAAATTATTAGGTAATGGTATGGCCCTGTATTCCAACGGCCCACTCAGATGAGGTGCGGGGCGATCTGCGAGGTACCCCGCAGACTTCTACATATCTCGTCTTACTGAGGAACGGGAGGCGGGGAATGAACGTAAAAAGGACGCGGAATGCAGATTTTATCGGTTTTTTTTTTTTACAGGTATACCATAAAAGGCAACTCTGCGAATTTGTCTAAACATATTTAGTGGCTTTAAGTGAGCACAAGAATCAAACGTAAAATATCAGTAGATTAGTCGTAGTTTTGAAAAAATATTACAAAAAGGGGCTACTTCAGGATTTTTTTTTTATTGAGTGAAGTTTATTAGATCATGTAACTAAATGCGAATTTTACTAGACTAGATCCTTAACTAAGACATATCTTTTTTTCAAATTTTAAATAACAATTTTCGATGTCTCAGATGGTTTTAAAAATAAAAAAATTCGGCCTACCAAGCCTTAAGAAGATAAAACGTCACAAAATAATTTTACTTGAATTGTTATACATCACATCATAGTTTATCATAGTATCGACGAATCCGACTCGGCTGGGCAGCGTTCAGGAAGCTACGCAGTGTCTTCTCGTCAAAAATACCTCAGTGCCTCAAGACGAAAGTGTTAATCAATGTGTGTTAACAGTGATGACTTATGGCTCTGAAACGTAGTCCCTTACTAATGGGTCTCATAATAAGGCTCAAGATCGTTAAACGCGCTATGGAGAGGGCTATGCTCGGTGTTCCCTACGTGATCGAATCAGAAATGAGGATATTCGTAGGAGAACAAAAGTCACTGACATAGCCCAGCGGATTAGTTCGTTGAAGTGGCAGTGGGCGGGGACACATAGCGCGAAGAACCTATGGCCGATGGGGCAAAAAGGTTTTCAAATGGCGACCACGTACTGGCAAGCGAAGCGTAGGACACCCACCCACAAGGTGGTCAGACGACCTGATCAAGGTCGCTGGAAAGCGCTGGATGCAGGCCACTCTTGATCGGTAATCCTGGAATCTTTTTGAGAGGCCTATGTCCAGCAGTGGACGCTATGCGGCTGAAATGATGATGATGATGACATAATTTCAACGTGATTTGAGATTTTTTTATTGCAGAAAAACTGATATTAAGAGCGCTATTTGACTCCAAGAAACTATGACGCCATATATACTTTTTTATAAACGTCAAAACAAAGATTTGCTATGGGATTTGTATTTTGTTTTGAAAATCTTTGTTTTGACGTTTAGAAAAAAGTATTTGATTTGAGTAGTTGGAAAGTAGCGAATTAATCTCGTTATTTATATATTTACAACTATAATTTGGTTGCCCTGTCTGACCGAACTGATTCTATTTTTTCATGTTTCTTAATTTACGCATTAATTAAAAAAAATAACATCTCTTGTCGACGCCGCTGGTGACAAGAGGGCTGGCTCATATCTCGCGCAGAAGATTGCAATAGCCATTCAGCGCGGGAATGCAGCCAGTGTTCTTGGCACCATGCCACATGAACCACACTTAGATTTTTAATATAGTTTAAATTAGATTTAAATTAAATTTTAATTTAGATATTAGTTTAGTTTTTAAATTTAGTTTTTTAATTCAAATCTTGTATTTTAATTTTACTTTCATGAATAAATTTATCCATTATAATATTGTTTATTTGTTCATAGTTCAAAACCAGTAGCGCTGTGCACAGATCGATCAGCAGAAGTGATCGGACTCTTTGAAATCCTATATATATTATAGTAAATAAATTGTGAAATTTTGTGAAAGCCATAACAGATCACGATATCACGTTGGTTAAAAATTATCACCTTCTAGGATTATAGGATTTCAAAGAGTAGCCAAAAATTAATGGTTTTGTTATTATTAGCGCAATAAACTTTCCACGTGAGGGTCCATTTTGAACGGAGATATAGAAAATAATGTTTTGCTATAATATCTTGTTTTCACAATTTTTGTTTGGCATTACCTTAAATTTTGGCGTAAAAAATTTTTCTTTAGTGCCCTTAGTTTATCCGGTACAAGTGGACCCTCAATCCTCTATGTGTGGACCGAGGGTCCAACTTTAAAGCCCATAACTCGCTTATTTGATTTTCACAAAATCTGTTTCCAAGTTTAACAATTCTTTGGGAATGTTCACTAAATCCTGAGCATGTTTTCAAAGAATTCTGAGAGAGTGGCCCTCGGAGCACACGCACATAGTGATCGGGGCTGCAGGCTATTCCTTTGACCGTGACTGGCGAGAAGTAAATAGGTCAAAGATAAATAAATAAAAAATTAATTTTTCAATTGTATCTCTAAATAATCATCATTTCAAGAAGGCAATTTCTCCGAACTTTGGCGGTTATTCCCGTATGTCTCGAAACAATTCGCTACTTTCAAACAACTCAAACCAGATACTCTTTCTAAACGTAAAAACAAGTATTTTCTATGGGATTTGTATAAAATATAGACTAATGACGTCATAGTTTCTTGGAGTCAAATAGCGATCTTAATATTAGTTTTTCTGCAATAATAAATCTATCATCTCATTGAAAATGGATATGATCAAGACAAGTGACTTTATTTTGTGACGTTTTATTTTCTTAACAGTTCCAAATAATTTAGCTTTGGTCCCAGGAAAATACCCAATTAATTACCCAAGCCGAAAAGCAGCATGCGCTTCTTAAACCGAAGGCCGGCTTCGGTTATCAATAACCCAAGTTAAGCTGATACCAAGCTACCATTAATTCTTTATGTTATTACATTTATCTCTTTTACGAATATTAAGCTCCATTGACACGTCCCAAAAGCTCGCCTCGGCTCGTTTCACCAGAGAAACTTCGCTAAGCCTAACTTTCTCAGATTAAGCTTACGCTGTAAAAGCCCCATCAAAGTCACATCAGTGACTTTCCGGCGAGTGATCAACACAATAAACAAGTGTTTATCCTACATCTGAGTAACCTTCTCAATGGAGGCAATCGTTTCTTTGGAAACGACATTTTCTCAATTGAAACAGATATTAGGGATTACTACTTAGAGCTACTTATAAACTCAAGTGGGACTAGGCTGGTCATGTCATCAGAATACATCCGGCTACCTCTGGCTGAAAATAACCATACGATTTTTTTCTTTCAATATTTGGCTATTTATATTAGGGATAAAAACGTGAAAAATTTTCTGTTAATGTAGGCTAACCCAACACAGCTCGTAACAACAAATACGCACGAGCAATTTTTACAAACTTTCATTCAACTTTCAATGTATCTTGTATGTAATTTGTATGTTGGTTTAGGTCCAATTTTGCAACTCAATTTTCAACCAGTTGTTATCGTTTGTTGTTTATTAAATATTGATAACATTTTGTTACAGGTCAATATTATAAAACTTAGAAAAATACATCACATTAGTACACATAAGATTAGAAATAAATGTCATATTATATTTTACAATTACTGTCATCGTATTAAATACATCTGATTGACAAAATTCGTCTAATGAGTAGGGAGCTAGTTCCATCAGCCATTTTTTTAACTTTATTTTTAAAGGTTTTAATGTTATCAGCTGCCCTGATCTCCTGCGGCAACCGATTATACACTAATTGTTATAGATTATCCCCCATATTCATAAACTTTAACAAACGTTTGCTTAAGCTCTTTTAGCTAAAATATGTTTTGTCTTGTTCTTGCTATGCTGAATATTTGAAAGAGGAAAAAGGACAAAAGACATTTTAAGTAAAACAGGTTTGGCAAACGGCTGTAAATTTTTATGAATATGAGGGTTAATCTTTAACCTATTGAGCTGAATGTTGCATGCAACCTTGTGTATGTGTATGTCGGGTGACAATACAATATGATGGAGTCAATAAGCTGTTATGATGATGGAGCCGGGAGATATTCGACAGAACTCATTTATAAAACAACTTAACCTGATGGAGTAGGACTTGTTTGCTTTGTCTTGACGAGCACTTTATGGTAGACTATGTCTAGGGTCCGATCACGAAGACGGAAGGTGATCGATGGAACTCAGTAACAAGACGACGCAACTCCATCGAGTTTGGGCTTCTTTCATTTGTCTTATTATTTAATGGCCTCCTCACAATAAAAGCCTGTGCAAAAATGTTTTCCTTTTTTTAAATCTTATTCAATTTCATAAAGAAATGATGTAAGTAGGTACATATTGGGAAACCCCTGAAACATAGCGTAAAATGTATACAAATAGTGTATTTTAATTAATAATGTGTATAATCTAGTAAGTCAAATTATATGGTCCATACACATGTGAAGGGGCGAATCAAGCCTGTCGGAAAAGTTGTCCATATTATCAGGCTGTCGCTCTTTCATGTGTCCCTGTGTGCGTAGGTAGTACTAATCTAGTTGTTTACATGCAAGAAAATATATCTCAAAAATATTTCCAAAGCCAATCTATTCTAAAAAAAAAACACCTAGCCGGGTCTAGATCGGCTGTGGTCGACGACCCCGAACATGACCTTCCTCTTCTCTATAATTACGCACTCTATCATGTTTTATGTCCTCGTTGACTAGGGCTGTCTCCGCTTGTTCGTTGCTCATATTTTAAACTCAATGGTAGCATTAAGTAACCTCGATGAAAATATTGGTTATAATTTTCGTTTGAAAACTTAACAGCGTAACAGATCATTCAGTTAAGATCTCTCAATAAGATAAAAGTAGTGATTTGTATCTATAACAATACCAAAATACAGACGACTTGCTGTACATAATTTATTATTTACATTGTTAGTAAATTGATGTCGTTTGCTGCTCAAAGGCAGTCGTTAAATTATAACCTATGATATTAAGCTTCTTAAGTTACTACGAAAGTGGAGTAAAGCAGATGCATGCATCAGATTCGAATTTTATGCTAATTCATCAAAATTTGCAGATGCATTTCTGATGAAAGTTCATAAATAAAGAAAATATATATTTGATATTAAATGTCATAATTATAAATGTATAATTATATTTCATATTTGATAAAGTTTCTTCTATATTCAGCTTTTATATATGAACATTTCAACAATTAACTAAAACTGCCTGGAGACGAACTGAGAAGTGCGCCTATTTTATGTAAGTATTAATATATAACCATAATACAGTTTAGTTTTCCGTAGAAATTAATTATTTATTTTTATTATTTGTAGTCATTTATTGACAACCCTATCTTACAAAGTCGGAAAGCATTATGCATTTTTTGCGACCGGCAATTTTTAAACGCGATTTTATTAACTATAGCTTGGCTTGATAACAATCTGATGTTGTATTTCTTCACGTGCAGGATAAGGAAAAGCTTTGTCTGTCCGTTGGTTGGATATTACTACGAATTGTATAGAAAAAAAAAAAGAAAAAAAACGGATGAACAAAGAATAATCGGATATAGTTTAGACTAACTCGCATACTATAATCCAGAATGTCGTTAATCTGAATACATGAGAGATTCGAGCTGAAGGGTAAATTCAGTAAAAAACATAAACACTTATGAAGAAATTGTCCACATTCCATAAAATTCAGTATTAGTTTCCGAGTTTTACCTTTACAGACAGATACATCTCGCAGTTTTATTCTAGTCGCACTAACACCATCAATAGATCAATGGTACTATTGCGACCCTAACAGTTGCAGTAGTAGATACTATAGGATAAATTGCAATGTACTAGTGAGCATGGACGTTCCTACCGAGGTACTTGGCATGTCTGAACCAATTATTTTAGCTGATTAAGTAACGCAACACCTGACCACAAGATAGAAGGCAAATAATATGATGATGGATGAGAAACCGTATATTCAAAACCATTGGAGATATCGTATTACCAAATCATTACCGTGGTGATGACATTGAGAAGATAATAACTGTATTCATCTTATATATTTTTTCCTATATATTTTTACAACATCAACTAACTCTGTGCAAACCATAGAATCTTTTCTAAATAGTGTAGGCTAGCAGCAACTTATCAGGCTGTTCTGATTACTGTTATCTCTACAACGTATTTTTTTATAAAATACAAATATTTTAAGGGATGATTCAGTCCATCATTTTGAACAACTTTTCCCAATAATAATAATTTTCCATTTTAACGTGACTACTTATATTTGTATGAGAACCTTAATATTTTTTCGTATTTTGATATAACTACATTTATTGGGAACAGTTGTCGTCTCTTGATTTCTGTTTTACATTTGTGTAAAACGAATTCATTAATTTCCATACCTGAGAAAACCATTGCATAAAGTATATTGACTATTTCGCCCACGATCAAGTACTTCTCACCTCTTGCGAAAGACCCTCCATAAACTGATAGTAAACTACTTTAGTACTACATATATTAGTTTAGTGAATAAACTATAATAATGGCAATATTTATTGACAAGGCGCTAGGCTTTGAATACAATGGTTCCCAAAAGGAGCACTATAGGACACATATCTATTTTACAAGAGATCCACCACACACTATTATTTTAACTATATAAAATAAAACCGACCAAGTGCGAGTCGGACTCGCGCACGAAGTGTTCCGTACCAGTTACTATAAAAAAATCACGATTGTTGTATGGGAGCCCCACTTAAATATTTTGATTTTAGTTGTTGTTGTTATAGTGGCAACACAACATCATCATCATCTCAGCTCTTCTTCTGCCCACTGCTGAGCATAGGCATCCCTTTGTCGACTCCACCCATCTCGGTTCAGTATGCAATGAGATGGGTTGACAACATAGTGAAAGTCAGAAATGCATCATCTGTGAAAATTTCAACTGTCTAGTTATCACGGTACATGAGATACATACAGCCTGGTGATAGACAGACAGACAGACGGTCAGTGGAGTCATAGTTCTAGGGTCCCGTTTTCACCCTTTGGGTAAGAAACCCTAAAAAAGACGAAAACGCTTTAAGTTTGACCTAAGTGAAGTAAGCAATCGTAGCAAGTATTACAAGTTAGCTGAATAAAGAAATTTGCTCTCCCTAAAATCATTTGCCTTCACGGAGAACTAAAGTAAAATCAAGACCTACGTGTCAGTCGTGTGTTCAGTTGCATCCAAATACCTGTGCTGCATCGGACCTCATGGTGCGCATTACAGCTTTTGCTATTTCAAAGATGATAATGCATGTCAATTGTCAATCAAGGATGACGAAGAGTCCGTTTTGTGAAGAGGATCGAACATGGGCGATGGGTGGTCAACTAGCACAGTTTGAGAGCCCTTGCGTGAGTCTATATTTGTAATACCTGGCCCCGACAGCTCATTATAAACAGTCTCATTATAACCCATGTTTATGCCTCGCCTAGCGATTAAACAACAAAAGGTAGCGGGACAGGACATAACTCAGGACAACAGGGAAATTTGCACTCATCAAAGAATCATTGCCCGTTAGTTAGTTGGCTAGACTTCAACGAAATTACTTATAGGTTGTTCAACTGTAATGAAATTTTTACCAAGGCGCATTTTCTTTAGCTTGTTATAGAAAACAAAACTAAATTTATATGTAAACATATTGCAGACGTTCTAAATAAAGGAGAGGGTAAAAGTGTGTAACCGAAGGAGAGATGAAGCGAAAGTTTTGTGAGGATTGTAGCAAGTGGAGGTCCATAGTCTCTGTGAGGAACAGAAGGTGTGACATTATGTAGTGTGAGTTTGATTTCACAAGTAGACCTAAGGTAGTCCACTAGACGTATTTTTTTAAACAAATACTGATGACTACTTATAGTAAAGTAACTTCAGTCCCGGACACCGATTGTGTGTACTGATCTTTATTGCAAAATTAAGAAAAGTAATAACTAAATGCGGAAGAAAAATACCGATTTATCAGCTAAGTTTGCATAAGAAGTAAGTATTTATTTTATCATATAGTATATTAGGGAATAAAATTGTATGTTTGAAATGACAAAACACTCCATTACTGACAAAAATGATCATTGTGTGCTTGGCTCTTAAACGTAGACAAAAAAAAAATCCTATGACATAAACTTTTGTTTAGAAAAATGTAAGATTCTAGAAAAAATCTTCCTGTAATTACTGAGCCAGTCAAACGGTCTATAAAATGATATCAAGATGAGACCATGCTTTCTAGCTGTAATTGCTGTTATTTACGTTTAATAACTAGATAGTTTGCTTTTTCTGCGCAATCGCAACAATTACTAATTAACCTACATTACAGTAGGTATTAAGGCTTCAGTACACATAGTTCTGTAGGCTTTAGTCGAAGCTAGAGCGGTTCTGCCCGGTTCTTGCAAAGGATAGTAAGGGTCACGCTTTACATAAGCTGAGCGAGGCTGTATTATGTTTTTTGCAACCAATAAGATTCGTTATTAGCCTAGTGGAAGCAACAGGCATCTGTCAAGAAACAGCTCAATTACTTAGCTTGAGAAGAGCGCGGGCTTAAAAGACGTAATCATTAAGGAGCTCAAGATAAAAGGCTACTAGCAAACAATAATCAAATCTAACACATAGAAATCAGACACAACTTTGTCTAAAGTACGGCTATAAATATAGACTAGTATACTAAGGCCTTTAGATTATCATACCATTTTATAGTTGCAGGCGACGATGGCATTGCAGGCGTATTATAAAAACTGCAATTAGCTCACTGTCCCATTGTTACGTATATCTTTTCAACCACGGATGGGCTCAAGATAAAGTTCTACCAGCAGATAATGCAGAGTAGTAGTAATTGTAAAATAGTACATTATCTAAACGCTAAGTCGTAAGTATACTAAGGCCATTAGATAATATACCATTTTAAAATTGCAGGCGACAATGGCGTCCAAAGCAGGCGCGTTTTACGAGTCAAACACCGCAATTAGATCACTGTCCCATTGTTAGCTGTCTATACATCCACAGATGAGCTCAAGATAAAGTGCTACAATGCTATAAATGCTCAACACTTCTCAGTCACAAAACTCGGTACGCACGGCTATATAGTTGTATACTAAGGCTTTTATATAATCTACCACGTTACAATTTCAGGCGACGATGGCGTCCAAAGCATGCGTAGTAAACACTGCAATTAACTCACTGTCCCATTGTTACTTATCTTTATTATCTTTCAATTGTCGTCGCTACTTTGTTGGTTTTACTTTCGACACGAACGTGAAAATGTTATTTGGAGCGTGCTGCCATTAGTGACGGGGCCGGATTGTGATTTTTATTCAGCCGTTCATAGCCCACCGCTGGGCAAAGGCATTTGCATGATATGATCCTGTGAACGCTAAATAGGCTAGGACATTACATAATAATACCAACAATGATAAGATTTATAAGAGTTCAAATCAAATAAATTATGTTAAACAAATATGTAACTAATTCTTTTACAAAATAAACAACCGACTTCATTTTCCTTCAGGAGTTTCTTCCATATCTTTAAATTTCTTCATCATATCTTCACCAAATCAATATGGGACGAACTTGGTTCTAAAGGTTTTCAAATAAAAGAAGATTAAAATGGGGAAGATATCGTCAATAAAAACATACAAAAAAAAAAACCATACGGATCGAACCTGCTCCTTATCTGAAGTCGGTTTTAAAAGGCTTTGTCTAGGCGCTCCAGACGGCTATTATATAACGGCATTTAGCCCCGGTTGGTAGTAATAGGAATTTAGAATGGAAAAATGTTTTTAGCCCATCGGTAAGATTATTATAAAATATTGGACACGTATTTTTACTTTTCTCTGAGAAACAAAAAATGACAAAGATACACTGAAATGTCGCATGACATCAATTTTTACATAGAGGTGATGTCGTATGCCCCCACTCCGGAACTTTGATGATTTGTATCTTTCTTTGTGAATTTTTACTATTTTGGCAAACTGAAAAATATGAGTCCATTATTTTTGGATACCTAATCCAAAAGACGAACTAATTACAATTATACTTTTCTAAACCTGTCTACAATTATACTTTTCTAACCCTATTGCTATGCAAGATGTCTTTAGATAAAATATAAATTTGACTTAATTGAACCACAGTCATACCAGAAAAATATCCTGATGAAAGTCTTTAAACGCCATAACGGTTATCTGGTGTCTACCAAACAATATAATAAAATAAAAATCAATCGTGTATACAATGCTGGCAATCAAGGTGTTATCCAGGCCCTTTAGTTTATTAGTAGGTATGTGTAAATTACTGGCATTCACACCTTACCATACGGTTATGGGGTGTTTCTTTCACGGGTCACTGAATCCCAGGGGGGAGTGGGCATAGAAAACATAAATGTAATCCGGCCCTGTCAACAACTCGAGATTAACGTGGCGTAGAACTCGGGTATCATGAACAACAATAATAATAATAATATTATGTTGTTGCTTTATTTCCACACATTGTCAAGGAAGTGACCACATTATACATGTACCTACTGCAACACAAACGTGGTGTTCCACATGAACTAAGACTGTATAATTTGTTGAAATACGCTAGCAATGTTTGATGTGTCCGCTTCGCTGAGAGATTTATTTCAAAACATTTTTGGAACTCGCAACAGAATAAACTTTTATTCAAACGTTTTGAAAGCACGCATAATGTTGCAACACACCGAAAACTATCGAGAAAATCGATCGTTACATTCGCTATGTAACACAAGAAACACATCCAATGATATAGGTAAAAATCAACAGTTGAAGCTCGTAAACTATTTTTTCTTCTTAACCTCGAATGCTAAGCTAAGGCACTGGACACATAGAAAAGACGTAAGACGTATAGAAGCGTCGCAAAGCAGAAAACACAGAAAAGACGAGGCAACGACGCGACGGGACGCAGACATGACGCTTACGCGTCTGTGTCCTATGGTAGAACATACAGAATGGACGGGGCACAGGGGCGAGCGGGTGAAATGGACTTGTAGGCGGATGTGGTGTTGCCATAAATACGGATTGGTTTTGTATCTGTCACGTCCGTACCTCGTCTTTTCTATGTGTCTAGCGCCTAAGGTCTGCCCCCAACCTTTTCTTCAATTCGTTTCGTTTCTACAAAATAATGTATGTAATGTTGTCCTCATTGTATAGTATCGACATACAATGTAATTAAAATACCTATATATTTTATTCTATTGTTTCTAACTTATGCATGTTGCACCACACTCGAAAACTATTGAATCGACCGCTCCGTGACGTGACACACATCAGACGGAACACGCAAAAAATCAACAGTTAACACACGCGGACGAATGCGTGGGCGCAATGTAAACTAGCAGGTCAGTTGTGTCAGTACAATAAACCACGATCGATCGTTGACCTGACAACTGATGACTCGATTGACGGTTATGATGACGGAAAATAACGAATGAGAGAATTGATGGCCCATCTTGGCTGACATATGCCACATGGTATAGGTGTCAAATTTGACAAGCGCAACTATTTTACACTGCAGGCTTTTTTGTTTTGAATTTCCTATTGTTATTCTATTTATAATAGAGTTACTGACATAATTATTAAATTTCAAAAATATCACATCATCTTAATAATAGTCAAACTTGTTATTGATTGATTTTTGCCGTAGTCAATAATTGAGAACGTGAAGCTTTTTATAGCATTTTTGCGAAAAAGGGCAACCTTGGCAAAAAATCTTTACGTTTTCACTTTAAAATATAAATAGTAGTTCATGAAATAGTTTGAAGGGTTATCTAGAGTTTAATCAAGGCAAAATTTTAAGTGATGACTCCGTTTCCTTCCAAATGATTTATTTAAAATGGGAGCAGAACTGGACGGTCCCCGAAAAATTTAGGCAGCCCCTTAAACTTAAAAGTAAATTTTTATGCACTAAAGTTTTTTTTTGGGATATTATAACGTCGTTTTCAAAATTATAAGCAATTTTAACATGATGTTTGTTCTTGCTATATTTTTCTCTGGTAAGTACTCGAGTTATCGATGCTTTCGACTCGCATCGCCGCCCTATTCGATTATTCAAATAACACGACGTCCGAATGATTCGAATTTTAAATTTAAATTCATTGAATTTTGAATCGTAAATTTTGAATTTCAAATTGGATTATCAAGTGCCAACTAAGATGGAAAGATTTCTACTGTACTGTGTGTCTGTGAATAACTGTGAAGCGAACTCTTTTATTTGATCTCTAATCTGCATTAAGGAGCAAACATTGAATAATCTAAACAAACATGATACAAACATACATTATCAAGGGTTATCCCTCATAGTGTAGACAGTCCAGGTCAAAAAGACACAACAGCCATTTCAGCGTGAGCATTGTGATTCTGTTGTCAACCTAGACCGGTTAAGAGGCTACCTGAATTTTTTGGGGTCCAGTGCTGCCCCCATTTGAATTAAATCATTTAAAAGGAAACGGAGATATAATTTAAAATGTTGTCTTGACCAGGAACTGGATAACCCTTCAAACAATTTTATAAACTACTGTTTACAGTTTAAAGTGAGAACGTGAAGCTTTTCTACGCACAATAGCGAAAAACGGCCACTTTTGGCTAGAAAAGCTTCACGTTCTCACTTTAAACTGTAAACAGTCAAATGTCAAATGCGGGCACCACTGGACCCCGGAAAATTCACGTATCCCCTTAACAATAGAATCATAATCGTAATAGGCGGCATCATCTGCTAACGTGATAACTCAAATTTTCACGCATTCCCTCTGAAGAGCAGCTGGACTTCAAACAATCCGCACCTTATCCACATAATGGAGCGCAGTTAAGACTCTTGACACCAAGTTGACACTGAACTTGAGACTCGAACAATGAACAGCCCTTGACCAAGGTGACCTCGACCTTTGTCTTTTAAAAAGACGGTAGTCGGAAAAATGTCAAGGAAAGCAAATTGTAATCCGTTATCCCTTTTACCAATCTATGCGTTTTTAAGAAAACATTCATTTTTGTTAAGAATAATTGTATAGAGGTCTATTTTATGTGCAAGCATTTTTATTTTTTAACCTCCAACGAAAAAGAGTGGTGTTATAAGTTTGACGTGTCTGTGTGTCTGTGTTTTCGTAACGCATAAACGAATGGGAGAATTAGTTTTTTTTGTTGTTAAAAAGTTCGACCTGATGGAGATGGTTCCTAGCTATGTTCGATGGAAATCGGTACAGCGGTTTATGTTATGGGGGATTTAAATGCGGGGTTGTTTTTAAATTAATTATGGGCATATGAACTCGTTTTAAGTTGTGTAATAAGAGGGATAATAAAAGTTACAAATCATTCATAAATATATTCTTTTTGTTAGTCAGGTTTCCTATTATTCAGCTCCTTTTAGGATTCCGTACCCAAAGGGTAAAAACGGGACCCTATTACTAAGACTGCTATCCGTCGGTGTAATCTTTCCAGCAGCGGTCGTTCCGAAACGCTAGTAGTTTTTAGTTTTTGCCTAAAATAATATTTAAAAAAATTACCTTCAATAAGAGATAAATTTATCCCACATTGAATAAAAAAAATTGACTTTGACTTTGTCTGTCTGTCACCAGGTTGTATCTCATGAACCGTGATAGCTAGACAGTTTAAATTTTCACAGATGATGTAATTCTCTTGCCGCTTTCACAAAAAAATACTAAAAACAGAATAATCCCTTAAGGCTCCCTTTATTCGTAGGGGCTCCCAAACGTGATTTTTATAGATAATGGTTCGAAACCCGTCGTGCGCGAGTTCGACTGGCACTTGACCGGTTATTTTATGTTGTATTTTCCAAAGACATTCAACCAACATCCAGTGCACAGTTCAACGTGCTTACCTCGAAAAATATAAGGATGCAATCTTTCACCAGGAATCTGTACCTCCATTAAAGGTCATCATCCAGCCCTGACTCCAATTAAGGCAGTCTGGACAATGTCCTAATTATGTTCCCGCCGTTCGAGGAACTTGATTCACGGTTTTGAATCATGTCTGACATGAAAATCAAGGCCATTGACCTAGGAAAATGCTCTGTCTTCGATGTGCATGGTCCACGTGTTCTAGTTAATCATCTGCAATGTTTCTTAGAACATCTAATCAAATGTATAAAAAGCGGAAGGAACAGTCCCATACCTTTAACCATTTTTTCAAAACATCACATTGACCCTTCCTACGAAGAAGAGCATTTATTGTATACTTACATAAATTAAAATACGTTTTGGGAATTTTATTTATTTATTTATTTACAAATATTATAAAGGTGAAAGTTTGTGAGTGAGTGAGTGAGTGTGTGTGTATGTTTGTTCCTTATTATCGCGAGAACGGCAGGACCAATTTTGATAAAATTTGGTGTGCAGGAAGCTGATACCCTGGATTAATACATAGGCTACTTTTTCCGCGGGTAACACCGTGGGGCGCAGCTAGTAAGAGTATTTATATATTTCCCATAGAAGATAGACATAAGGTGCGTACCCATTTATTCCTTCAATTTCGCCCCCACCACGCCCCACAGGCCCTAAGTCGCCTGGAAAAGTAATGAAAAGCGTCTACTATTGGATGTACAAATATGGAATCGTGGGGAGCAAAGTTCGCAATCGTAACTTATCTCAAATGAGCCGCGACGAGCAACGACCGAAGCAAGTGGGTCAACCGATGACGTCATGTGTGTGCGCCTGCGCCGTTATAGACACAATGGCTATGGAAATCAGTTTTTCGGTAACGGTAATTGTAAACGAAGGTGTGAAGTTGTCGTTTTAAACACGTGGACCACGTGGTTGATGTAATATAAAGGGCGAACCTGAGAACAGAGGTCTCTACCAGTCAACCAACAAGCGATGCTGAGAAAGCAATCTTTTAGGTTATTTCGTCTAACTTGCCTACTGTAAAGATATTTCTTATTTCAAGTGTACTTACTATGGAAAATATATACTCGTACATTGCTATGTATATGTACAGTCATTACTGGGTGTGCACTCATTTTTTTACCTATATCTTCAACCCAACAGCTTGCCACCAGTCTTTGAAAAGTAACGTGTAAAAGTGTCATTGAAGGCCTTGTCCATGATTTATTATAATTAAACTACGTGTTAAGGTTATGATAATATTTTATGTTTTGTAAGTATGATAAGGCTTTACGAAAGGTTTGTTAGTTCTGACTATAATTGGGTTGTAACGTATAAATAAAATAAATAAATATATATATGGACAAATCACACAGATTCAGCTAGCCCCAAAGTAAGCTTAAGCTTGTGTTATGATATACTATCCCAACGATACTATATTTTATGATAAATACATATATTGATAAACACCCTAGACCCAGGACAGTTTGAAAAAGGCCATTTTCCAACTTACCCTGGCTGGGGATCGAACCCAGAACCTCCAGATTGGCGGTCTAGCGTGTTGACCATTACGCCAAGGAGGTCGTATAAGAACGAGTGAAAGCTAGTAAGTACTTATCTGACTCAAGGTTTGGAAAATATCTACAAATGTTATTGTGGCGCATCTCAACCCATCTCAACTTCCTATCGAATTATTTCTCACTGATTCTGTTATAGTCTGTAGATAGCGATTTCGATGGCACATTTATTTGTTTACTTTGTAAGATTTTATACTATCAATATATACAATGTAACAATGTTTGCTTACCCAAATCAATTAAAAAATGTTTAATTGTTTATTGTGATAAAAACGACATATCTATTGCATTTATCACACATGCATTTTTACAAAAATAGAATAATAATTGCAGAATTAAATATTAACAAAGATACATCAAGCAGTAATTTCAATTAGAAGACATTAAAATTTTTAATATTATTTATAAAAATACAAAACAAATTTATTATTTTTCACTATCATCACTATCATAGTCGCGAGTATTACATTGGTCATGATTTTCAGAGTACTTTAGTAGTGACTTAATAATGGTAGACAAGTTGTCGAAGAAAAAATTTAAATCAGTGTTGGTGTTCCGAAGTGCATTGAGATGGCTCAGAGGACATACCAGAGGTGACAACGCGCCATGGAGCGCGCGTATGGCCACGATCCACGTGGAAAAGGTCAGGCTTTTGACTGCGACCACGTCTGTCTACGATAAAAAGGTAATACTTGTAATAAAAGGTCCCTAGTCTCTGCCTGTCCCTGTGGCAAACAAGTGATCGTACGTATCATCTCATATAAGCCACAGGTCCACAGCTGGACAATTTTCAAAACGACCAATCGGAAGCGGCCTGCATCCCGCGTGTTGCTGCAACTCTGCTAAGGTCTTCCGACCTACCTTCGTCGGGCGTAATACCTAGTCGGGCGCCCTATGCTGCGCTTGTCGGTGTGTAAGAGTATCGTACGTATGCCTTAATACAACTTAAAGTAGGAACGATGACGTATTTTCAGCTAGAGAAGTCTAAGAACAAAAGCTGAAAATTTTGTTTTTAGAATATACAATGGTCAAACACGTTTTATTTACATTTCAAAGCAACATTTCCACACTGCTATCTTGAGAAACTTTTCTAGTGATTTATTACAATCACACCACAATGTCAGACTTTCAAAAAATTTTCATATAGGTATCATGTTTGGCAGGAGTTGTTAACCCATAACAATCTCGAAGTCAACGCCCTCCAAGTCTGCAATATTTCTGTCAATAAATACGCTCAGGCGAAAATTATCATAATTCTTATCAAATAAGAGATAACTCGACATAAAATTTATTCGCATAAGGACCTACATCCTGCGTTGCGATTTTTTTGTCATTGACCTACACGGGCACTCAATCAAAATACTTTCATGGTGCCCATGAAAGTATTTTATGTCTGGCAAGAGTTGTTAACCCCATAACAACATTACCAAAGTCAAAGCCCGCCAAGCCATCTGCAAACATTTCCGTCAACAAATACATTCACGCACGAAAATTCTCATTATTCTTATAAAGTGCACGGTTGAACTGTATTCGCAAAATGACTTACAACTAGTTTTTTTACTTTATCGTAAAATTCTATACTGTATCTGTTGGCAACTACAACAGTTTAGTTTTTATTTTTTTCTGTTTTATCTGTGCTAAGTTACATTATCTGTGAACAATGTACTTTTCGCCCCTTACGGTTGTACCGTTGATGGCAGAATACACGAAGTTAAACACCTTTTAATTCACCAGCCCTAATATACAGTCTCAACCCCAAATCATATGCTAAATTAAACAATATCACAAACATTAAAAAAGCCATGCAAGTAGCTATCAAAGCAAGGTATCTGGCCACCTAATTGCAAGGCTTGGGTCTATGTCCAATGCCAAACAACACAAACATTTACTGTATTTTTTCTATACGTAAAAATACATTTATGCAATAAGGCGTTTTACAAACACGTGCCATGACTAAACCCTTAGGCGCTCAAAAATTCTCATTACTGTTATCAATATGGCTGTGAACATTAATACTTCCACTTTTATTGCGTGTCTGTCAAGTGTCGGACTAACATTTTCTCCGCTTAACTGATAAAGCAGAAATGGGGCGGCCGTCGACCCTGTCGTATAAAAATTATAGACTCGTTAGGGCGAGGTTGATGACATTACACAATTCTAATCAAAAAGGCGATGTTTCGTTTGTTTCTAACTGTGTCTACCTCTCATATTCATTTGCCCTCTGAGTAAATTGCGAATAGCACAAGTGTGCATTCCGCACACTTGTTATGAATAACAGCTGTAGAATACTCTCAGATTCTTTTTTTTTAAATGTTAGTATGATAAAAAATCACAAGATAACTAAAATAAAATGAAAGGACGCCTTTTGTGGCCATCAAAAATTATGTATGTTCCACGTTTAGACTTAGGCACCGTCAACCAACAACGAAATAAGAATATTTTATCCATTTTATCTTATTTTATAAAATGGTAACTTTAGTTGAAACTACAGAACTTTGTTTTTTACTGTGCATTATGCTGATGGGTTGTCCCAGTCCTTCCTACCGCTGGAAAGACGTAGCCTTCAAAGACGTTTTCACCTTAGACGTACAATGGCGTCTCCAGGTGTCAGGCCAAGATCCACTTTGGGTCGCTGAGTCAGCACAATAAGAAAGTATATTAAAATAATAACTAAACACTATCACTTAAAAGTTATTACGTAACGTCTAGTGAAAATAAACATAAAATAATAAGTGTCAATAAAAAAATGTCTGTCACGGCCCGTAATAGAGGCACTTAGTAAGTTTAGTGACCACTCGTTACTCTGCAATAGAGCGTAAAATTGTCGCGTTCAAAATGAAAGTTCTCCTACTTTTCTTTTTAATATTAACGCTCATGCATTTTTCGTATTACAGCCATAATATCGCGAAACTAATTTCATTAAGTTGTCATTTTACAATACGCTTAAGTGTAACAAATAAAACGAATGCAATAAGCATTTCTATGTTTGTGACAGGAAACGTGTATTATTTTTCTTTAACCATCAAGGACGTGGGTCCATCGTCTCGTATGAGATTCATGTACTGTCAAGGGCAGATAAAAGTGACCCTCTACCGTACATGGCATTTAAAGTCAGGCGGATCATAGGGACGTAAAGAGGAACCAAGCATGGTAAGCAAGGACGGGGAGGTAAAGAGGAACCACGCAGCAAAACGGACCTTTTGTCCCGAAACTTAGAATGCAATGGGAAACGCGCTAGAGACAATTTCGATAAAGAGTTATAATTTCTTAAGATACTCTTAAACCCTTAGAGCTACTTCCTTTCAACCTATAAAGCCATCCATTCTAGTTTAACATGAAATATTTCACCATAAAACCAAGCCACTAAAACGCGCCATAATGTTTTATAACACGAGAAAGCGGGAAGTGTATCCGTCAGTCATCGGTATCCATCCTCAGCTACTTCCGGCGTCATGAGACGTCATCGCGGTCATCAGAAATCATTTAATAAATGGGTTACAAGGAGCGCTTCCTTAACTGTGACAGAAAAATTGGGAAAACGAGATGTTGTTTATGAGAATATGCTATGGGTTTACCAAAACAGGCTCTATTCTTAGACTCATGCATATTCAAAGGATGTTAGTATTATTTATGTCCTATTTGTCTGTGAACAAAGAATTTAGGGGATGGATGTCGTGGTACACCCGGTTAGACCGAAGTTCCTTACTGCAAACTTGAAAGCTATGAATACTCAAGAATGATGTTTATAAAAAAAAAAGAATTTAGAAGTTAATCACCGGACGCCATCTTTTGATTCCAAAATAGTTTTGATTTGGATTTCGCGACCGGAAAATCTCTGCATACCGAGTTTCAGTCAGTGGAACGCGTGACTCAAAATCCCCTTCACAAAACATGCGAGAAAATATTTGATTTTAAAAATCCAGAAGAATCCAGTCAACTCCGAGAATAGACCTTATTTAACCTAGCAACCCTTCTAGCGGTACGCTAATCCAGCAAATGTTCTGAATATCATTTTCCATCGTAGGCGTTTTTAACCTGAGGGCACTGCATTCTGATCTTTGATCTCAAAAGCCTAACGCTGTTACAATGTACCGAAAAGTAACACATTTCCTTGCAACTTATTATAATTCAAACAAATCTAGGTATCTTTTCTGTATATCCGTACTACGAAGCGGAAAATCTGGAGCGACCATAAATATGTATTGGTCTCTATCTAGGTTTAGGAGATGGGAAAGTTGATCGTTGTCATGGAGTCATGTTACTTTGTTGTTATCAAGTGCTTTACCGACAATCTACATCTATTTTAATCAATATCCAAAAAGGAGGAAGTTATAAATTCGAATATGATCCCCGATTCCAGATTAATATGTCTATGTAAATACTACGTTTATATTACGTTTCTAATTTTGAAATTTCAAGCATAAGTAATATTATTCTGCTGTACTTGCGCTTAGGAGGCGGCAATAAACTTAGCTGTAAGTAAATGATTAGAACAACTATTATGAAATCGAAAGAACAATTGACACAATTATCAGGTAATAAAATTTTACTTTTTGATCCAAACGGCATTATAGCAAGTGTTATTTTATTATAGAATCGCTTACGTAATACGAAGGCTTATAAAAAGATGTTATGATTCGTTTCCTCCTTGTCTTATGTACGGATGACGTCAGACGACCCTAAAAGCTCAAATAAAATGTTATAGACCATACAATTTTATTGGACAATAAGAATGCATTCAATAGCTATAGCCTCACCTGACTATACTACAAAGTACAACATACTCGTAATGCCACGTATAGTTTCCCCTTCGCGAATTCCTGTATGACGTCACATCACATGTAGACGACCCCGCAATCAGGTCGGGTTAGCGTTCGCTCGCGTGTGAGTCTTGACCTTAGTAAATACTGTAAACTGAAAAGCGAACAGAAGTGACCATCTGTAGTGCATTATATCGCTCAAAGTGGTACTAAGATACAGACGATGCGTAAAAGACTTAATATAATAATTATTGTTGTACATTTATCTAAAAAAATATCAATTCAAATCGTTTCATAATACATACATAAAATGGTGGAAAAAGGAACACAAACTCTATTATTTATGAACTTAAAAAAGAAGTTATTTGAAACTTCAAAAAGGCATTATTAGTGTGTGCCAGAGCATCATTCAAAACTAGGTACCGACACTAACGACCGTCCGGACCCCAATTTATCATATCTGGGCATCAGATTTCATCACAATCAGAGCGAACTGTTGATGCGGAGTAGACATGTGTCGTTCGTTCAATCTTTAGGATCTCAATCAATACTGAACCGTTCAGTAGGCGACCCGGGTCTTTCGACCCGTTCAATCGATTGATTGGTTTTCTCACGAAACAATCGTTAACGGCTTCCGATCGCGATCGAATAGATACTGTAGTGCCATTTTTCAAACGCGGAGACATTAAAAAAACGGTTTTGTATGAAAAAACCATAAGGTCTCTATTTACATTTTGTCAAAAACTGCCAAAATAGCGCGCGAAAATTATACGTCACCCCTCACTAATGATAAAGACTAATCTTCAATTATTTTATTTCTAGAGAGAGAGTTTCTTTTTAATGCAGATCATAAAGTTTACAGTAGCAAACACTAGAAAGTGTTTATATCTAAGTAAAAATAAGTAAGCAAAAAATGGACTCTTAATATTGCATTTTTATGTGAACTTTCGTAAACATTCGGAATCGTGTCGCAGTGTCGCTCCGTTCGTTCGCAGGTCGCAGCGTAGGCGCGGGTTTGTCAGTGTGAGGTGAGCTAAATCGATCGCGAACGAAACGGTTCGTTTCGTTCGCGCCGATCGATTCGACCCAAGCCTAACGATTAAAAAAAAACCAGAAACGAACGACCGAATCATTTTTGTAGAAGTGAACGAACGGGTCGTGACGAGCTAATGACCCGTTCCTTTTGATTCGTTCAATCGCGAACGACTCATCTCTAATACGGAGCAAACGAAAAAGTGTGAACACTGTCATTCTATGTAAATTGAAGAAGTAAGCGAGCTTTACTTCTGTATTCAGTCATTTTGCAATAACGAATTTAGTAGTTTTGTGCTAAATAAGCGGAATGTCCGAAGGACGCGCGCAACTCCGCACGTTATTGAAATCAACGCAATTGGTTCCTGTTCAACTTAATTAGACAATTCTTTAAGCTACAAAGAGGAATTGGTATAAAGAATGAAAATAACATTCTTTGCCTATTCGACGAGATAGATCAAGTATGTTTTTCAATTAACAATAAAAATAATGCTTATTTACTCATTAATTTTACTTGAATACGAGGTGCTAAAAAAAACATAAAACATACTTACTGTTAAAAAGAACGATACGAGTAAATAGAAGAACATGGGTGTACAATAAATTCCTGCCAAAGAACGTACTAATTACAACGTAAGTTATTACTAATTATACTATATTAGAATATAGCATAATTACAAATAACTCTCTTGTGATAGTCACATATTTATCATTTCGGGTGTTGTGGCTCTAAGCAGATAGAGTCCACTTCCAGCGTGATGGCGGGCGAGATGAAAAAAAGACTAAGGAAAAATTTAGTAGGCCCCGACACAACTTCAGCTAATAATTATTCAAAACTAAAAACCGACTTCTCCCCCAAACTACACAACGATTTTTGATAAATTTTTCATGGTACAACCTGGAAAGTATAACCTTTCAAACAAAAAAAGAATTTTTTAAATCGGTCCAGGCGTCTTTGAATAATCAGTGAACATACATAAAAAAATAAAGGATTGCGACGAATTGATAACCTCCTCCTTTTTTGGAAGTCGGTTAAAAAACATCTCGATCGCTTCAATCGCTCCATTCGTTTAGGAGCCATGGCTCCTAAACGAATGGAGCGATTGAAGCGATCGATCGATTCGATCGATGTTTCTGTGTGTCTGTCTCATAAGACAGACACACAGAAACATCAAACTTATTACATCTCTCTTTCTTTGCAACGTGGGTTAAAAAGTAATCAAAATAGAACAAAGAGACCAAGATAGTTATTAAGTACACCGTATTTGGTCTAACGCAAAGCAAACCCAATGCCTTCTTAAACGAATTATTAGGTATTCCACGCCGTAAGCCGGTAATAAGTGTCGTTTGAAAGGGAAATCCGAAACACGATGGCCAATTACCATATGTAGTCGCTCGTGTACCATGTACAGTTAGCGCTCTACTTTCGATTGTGTGAGCTCGCAATAAGCAAGGACGCTGCTGTGATGGGTTTTGTCTTACTTGGATGTAAGTGATGAGACCAGGAATACTTAACTAAATATGTGCGACGGAGACACGGTATCACGCGACGTATTCTGCTATCTCTTTAGCACGTAGTTAGTGACAGAGATAGACTAAACAGTTAAACAAGTCGCGTGGTCCGCTTGTTGTTTTGTGCTCAGTGCCGGACACACTAAAAAGACGTAAGATGTGGACGGGGCGCAGACATACTCCTCCGCGTCTTTTTGTTTAGTCAACTGAACTGGACGACTGAACTAGTGGGAACAAAGGGTCTTTTTCATACACACAGGAAAGACGGGGCTCAGACAGGGCACAGACACGACGCTTACTCGTCCGCATCCTATGGTAGAACACACAGAACGGACGGGGCAAGAGCGCGATCAGACGAAACCGGGTTTGGGGAGGGTTGAGGCACTCGCGCGTCGCCAGAGTTGCCAAAGATACGGATTTGTTTGTATTGTGTCTGTCACGTCCGTGACTCATCTTTTCTATATGTTTACAAAACGTCGCCCCGTCTGTGCACGCACCAAGCACTTTTCTGTGTGTCCAGGATATGTATGTGTATGGGAAGCACCATATCTTGACGTAACTTAGAACACTCACCACTGATGGCCGTCCAAATCAACTAAAACTAGTTGGCGTTTCCGACTACCTACACTACGCGAGTAGACCGTATAAACTCGTAATATTCATAATTTGTTTGACGTATTCCGAGACCGTAACATAATTTTTTTAACATTTTAAAAGAACAGATTGTGAAGGTGCATCATATAATTATTATTGCACAATATCCACACTATACATATACAAATAAATAAAAGGTATAAAGTGTGGATATTTTATAAACGGATGGATAAAAAATAAACGTCTAAATTTATCGAAGTAGTTCGTAATAAAAGATGTAAGTCAGCTCTGCGGGAGTCGTCACGTCGACTGCTGCGTGGTCTGTCTCAATCTAATCTAATTAAGTATTGTTAATACTTCTAGAATTTCTTAAAATAAATACGAGTACTTAGGCATGACAATGTATTTAGAGGAAAAGTTGAAAAACGAAGAATCACGCGTTCGCAAGGCTTCGGCAATATCCGTTGCAGCCAGCGGTACTTGTTGCTTGCTACAACCTAAAGATACAACGGAACTCATACTGTGCAGTGAACTAACATCAATATTTTATTCTAACACGAATACCCTCATAGAGATTACACACGACGCAGCAGCAGCATCGGCAACGCCACTACTGCGGAGGCACGCACTACATGTTTGGTGGTACCTTTACACAAGGCGCCGCATTCAACATCCAAGTGACACACACCTTTTAAAATATCCCTTTCAAAAGACTGGGAGAAAAGAAAATAGCTGGAGGGCCAGCTATTTCTAGACCCGCACCGATTGAGGGAATGAGCGAGAATTTGAATCGTATCAATACGCAATGCGGCTAGCAACCCATTACTAATTTGACTCCTAATTTTCCATCTTCGTTCACACCCACCTTTATGTGTATAAACACGTGGTAGTGTATGTATCCAATATACATTTCAAACGGTCCAAGCTAGCATGCATACGTTATCTTTCTGCAACCTCACTATTCTGCAATGCTGCATAACCTTATGCAAATCGTTCTCATCTGTACATGCATCGCCTTGCCGCTGCGATGCGACCTTTGTGTAATGCATACAAGAAACATTATCTTAGGTAAACGTTGCTAGGTAATACTTGTGGTAATAAAGCAGAATTAATAATACCTAAGTAGTAATACACAGAACGAAATCTCCTAGGGTGAGCGCAATATGCGTTCCCGTTCCCCGTCCGTCTCCGCACCTCTCCCTTGTTCTCGCCTTGTAGAGTGTGTTGAGGGGCGAACACATACACATTGGCGTGTGCACAGATGAATGTTTCGTTTATATGAGTTGTAGGCATAAATGATATTTCGAGTTGCTTAAAGACATCTGACGTAGCTCAATGTCTGTCATCTAATTATTGATATTTAACAACATTACAATGCTTAGATTATTATCAAAATTGAAACATGTGATCAAATTTTTGTCACGAGTGGGATTCGAACCCACGACCCTTACGGTTACGCCATGAGTGTACCTTGTGTATTTGTGCTATCGTGACTTCAAATCACCCTGACGAATTTTTTTATCACATGGTACTTATCACGCATTTGAATTTTAATTTGGATGATATTAATCTGAACTTGTAATGCTGTTAAGAATCAATAAATGAGACAAAGCCTTCTTCACTTCAATCAACTTTCAATTCATCTAAATTGAATTAAGTTGAATACTACACTTCTAAATAGTGGGTAGTAATGAAGAATAACGCAAAGTTTTAAATGCGTATGTACTGTGATGAGAAAATTCGTCAGGGTGATTCACGATAGTACAATTGGTAAGTACTGCACTCACGGCGTTAACGTATATATTTCTATGAATTTCTTTTCAGTGTAAGACTTCTGTACGTGAATACTAGTACTTATTCTGTAACACTAGTGAACTAGTGTACAGGTTTCCTCACGATGTTTTCCTTCACGGGGAGCATGTGGTGGTAATTGAAAAAGCGTATGTGTACACTCAGAGATACAAGTCGCACCTAGCGAGGACCTATAAGAGACTCAAAGCCCTCAAAGGACTATATTCAAGTTGACCGGTAATGGTGTCTAGTGGTACCGGTAATGCCGGTGGTACTTTTAGAGGTACGGTAATGTTTTTTAAATACGGTTTTTTTTTTGTTTACGGCATCCCTGTAAATGTCCGGCGGCAGCACTGGCGGATTTTTTGAATATATTCTAGTGACAAGTCATTTTTACTCACTAGTGAAATAGAGTGCAGATTTCTTCACAATTATTTCCTTCACCGGCAGCACCTTCTACAGGAAAAAGTCGCGCCTAGTGAGCATTGAACTAATGCCTCTATAGAGTACTATAATAAAACTGAAATAGAAAGCCATCTCGCGTAATTTTTCTGCCAACAATTTAGGGCCGTAACAGACGGGGCGCAAGTTGCGCCGCGTAACAGCTAGTGATGGGAGTTGCATAAATACTCAATCAACCCATAAATGAATAAATACTCAATATATTGAGTAAATACCCGATAAATATCCTAATTTATCCATTTGGTGAGTAGATTGAATTATATGAGTTGCGACTTATATTTATATTCATATTCATTATTTCATGTTTTCATGACAATTTTGAAACTTAAATCTAGTATACACTTGCAGTTCTTGTCGGAAAGTGTGTGCATACGTGATAATATGCTTAAAATGTCGGTAAACGTTAAATGCGACGCTAAAATATATGAAAATACCATACTAATCATACACTGAAAGTAGGCTTCTTTGACTAATTATCATTTTTTGCTGGGAGGTGTGCAAAGACGTTATTTTATGTTAAAATAAGTAAACATACATCAAATGCGATGTCAATATATGAGCACGCTCTATTTACTCTATTTATTAAATCTAGTGAGTAAATACTCAAATGGGTAGACTGAGTACTATCCACTGCCCATCTCTAGCTGTTACGCGACGCAACTTGCGTCCCGTCTGTTGCGGCACTTAAGCTGCAAACCTGCAAATATAGTGTCATCAATCAATGTTATTCCAAATTAAAATAAAAATCAAATATAAAATTTATTTTCAATGAGGTGGGATTTGAACCTGAGGTTCCTGAGGTTGTGTCCATTGCGTTAATCGATACGCTATTCTGGCTTAGCACGCGAAATTATCGCTTACACTTTATCACTAAATAAATAGTAAACCAATAAAAGATTTTTTTAAGCTATTGTGGTGATTTGAACCTGAGGACTCCTGATTAATTTCGAACGCGTAAACCATTACACCATTCAGGCTTCGTAACAAGAATGTGAAATTATTGGTTATACTAAACCGTAAAATGAGTAAAATAAAATGAAATCTAAAATGAGAAAGCACGTAGTGCGACATCTTTACAAATTCTAACAAACTAATAACTAAGTGTTTTTAATATTTAGCTCAGAACAAGATTAATAGATAACGTCTTTCAAAACGAAAAGTTGGCAATGTATGGGACTTTCACACCCATGAATGCCTCACAGACACAAAACATTGAGCATGTTTTCGCCAAAACGCGTCGTGTGTTTAAACTGGACGCTCCCTCTAAATAATGAGGATATGACAGCTAGATACATAAAAGAAATTTAAGGAAGTGTACACCAGTAAAACTGCTTACCAAACAAGATAATTTATAACGCGTCTATTAAATCTTAAAAAAACTTATCTAATTAATTAAATAACTTTCGAGCGCTTCCTTACGAATACACTTATCTCTAATCCGACTGGTTTCCGAGAAACCGACTCTCACGAGTGAAAGTCTCTTAGTTCTTTGTTTTGAATTTTAGACTCATCCAAAATAAAGATATAAGTACTCAAAATATAACCGGGTTATAAGTGAGATAGCACGATAGTGTATAACGTTTCTGTTGGATCAGATTCAAATGTTATCAGAATAACAAGATAAGGTTAGAACTGTCAGGCAATCTCAACCGATTTGATTATATCAAAGAACTGTAATACAAGAACTAAAAACAAAAACTAATTTCCAAAACTTTCTTTAAAGAATTTTTCAACAACATCACGTCCAAAATGTTTAAGAAACAACCAGATATTAATTTGTTGATATTACCGATAATAGTGCTATCAAATAGAAAAGCGAAACCGTAATTCTGAATTTACACAAACACTTCAGAATTTGCCCTTTTTCGGAACCTATGATTATTGGTCCCGTTTCCCGTTGGCCATCACTTTCTTGTCTAGTGGTGGACAGTAATGCAATTTGGGAAAAGTTGTACTAATGGCCAGTAGTTGGGACAGCGCCACAGCTTTTTGAAAGTATTCCTGTTGTGCTTGTGGTACAGTAAGCGCTAAGATGCAAGGATAAAAAAATAAAAAGATAACTGGCATCTAAGGTTTGATCAGCGACATCAATCCTAAAGCAGACCACATTATTTAGTCAACAATATGCCTACATCAAGACATGCTATTTATTCCTCTATCATATTATGAACGACACTGACAGTATAATAGCACTATCCAAGCATTCAGATTTCTGATCGACGCCAGAAAATACTGACTATATCAAAGGCAGAATTCCTGTTGACGTCAGAACCTAGATGTCAATAACATCTAGCCAGATGAAGATACAATTTATGTCTCTATTATGTTATGAATTAGACTGATAGTATAATAGCATCCATACGCGTTCGAACCACCGCCAAATGCACCGCTTAGCGGCGCCATTTTAGTCGGTGCGTTGACCCGCTGATTGCGCAACTCCTGCGCATCCACTGACCAATGTCAATACCTCATTTACTATTTTGTTGGCCTAACACTTGAGTCACAACACAATTAAGTTATATGGATGCTAAAAGAAGAAAGTTTAAAAGTACTCGTGCATAATAATATTAATAATACTCGACAAGTCGTCACTCATATTCGGAATTTGAAAGATTTAAAAGTAACTTAATATATAAAAACGGTTTTACTCACGTAGTGTTGTCGGAAAAGGCTCGACTAGTTTCGATCGGATTAGACGATCATCATTCAAAAGTATGTAATAGTTACAAGCATTTTCTATAGGTGGCATTGTCAATTTAAAAAACTGATCGGTCGTAAATCAAACGAAATAAGCAAAATCCATATGAAACATCCATCCCTAAAGTGACCTCAAATCCAATACAAATTTTCACTTTATCATGTTTTGGTGACCAAAACTTCGTATGACTTAAAAACACTATGTATTCAAGTTTTTTACTCTTTAACATTCAGTGGGTGTAAACCAGCTATGACAAACAATATCCGGAAATATGAGTAATCTTGTAAATTATCCTTACTTTCTTTTTAAGGTCCCGATCCTAAAACCTACAGTGTGACGTAAAGGAAATTTCTGAAAAATAACAAGAGACACGCCACAGACGACTTAAAGATAGATTATTTTTTAATAATTTTATTTTAGTTTATATTGGCAACATACAGTCATTTACCTATGTTAATACTAAAAACTATCAGATATAATAGACATTGAGTGCCTAATATGACAGAGTGCGAATCAAAAGCGATAGCCATGGAATTGCTGATTTGTAACAATAGTTTCCAAAGATAACAAGTTGCTTACAAATTTAGTCAAGATTTCCTCCTTCCACGACTCACGTAAAACAACAACAATCAGACAAGCACGAAAACCACTCGCCGATTGCATACGGATCGAGATGGCGATAAAAATTCAGATGCAGTCGTGCGAGCCACCGTCCACGTACCGTTAGCTGCACGGCCTAATGCGCTTTTTAATGCAGTTTTAGGATTCTGTACAGTAAAAAATATTTACAATTAAATTCTAACCCTCATATTCATAAAAATTACCAACCGTTTTCTAAACCAAGTTTAGTTAAAACATGATTTGTCCCTTTCCCTGTTTATGATATTCAACATAAAAAGAACAAGACAAAACATATTTTAACTGAAATAGGTTTAGGAACCGTTTGTTAATTTTTATGAATTAGAGGGTAAGAATTTGAAAGTTTCTTAGAAATCTGCGAGGATGACGTAAATTGCATGAATCGAGATGGTTATACAATGTCCTTTTTAATTAAGTACAAATATTTTAAGGGGTTATTCAGTCCATCATTTTGAAAAACTTTTCCCAATAAATGTATATCGAAATACGAAAAAAAATATTTAGGTTCTCATACAGATCGAAGTAGTCACGTGATATCGTTACTATGAAAAATGCAAAAAAATTTTTCGTATTTCGATATATATTTATTGGGAAAAGTTGTTCAAAATGATGGACTGAATCACCTCTTAAAATATTTGTACTTAATTAAAAAGGACATTGTATAAGGTTTAATTGATTATTATCATTTGAAAAGATAAGGAACCCTAGTGTCAAGAAATTTTGTAAGGTAAGCATTTTTGACCGTATACGAAGTTGGACTAAAAACAAATTCCAGCCAAGCAAGCACGCTTCCTAGATTTGCTTTTTACGGAAAGTAAAAAAACCACGTGCTTCTGTAACTATTATCGTATTATATATCCTTGCATGACTTGCATCCAATATTGATTAAAATATTTAAAGGTGAATTGTTTTCAAATTAGCTTAATTCGAAGGATATGATTGGTTCCTTCTCAAGTTATTGGCCGACTGCGCCAGAAGGAGAGTTATGCTTTTTGAGACTGTGTATGTATAATTTTTTGGCACGCTGTGCAGCCTGAATGGCTCGATAGTAGCTTGAGAGGTGTCGTTAGATTCATATTTACTGTGAGAGTGACACTGGATATATCGAAATAAATAAATAAAAACAAAAAAAAATGTAATAAATTACTTGTTGAATGAATGGGTAGTCCCTCACAATTTCCCACGAAATGCTAGACGGAACCATCACACTGATATTCTCGCTCTTGACAAGTTTTATGCCGTTCACTAATGCATTTTTTATGTGTGATCGAAATGGATGTTGAAGCCCCAAATTTTATAGATCTGTTTTGCATCGTTATTTGCATACGTCTGATGCTCTTCACATATGCCGAAGTCTGATGCGCATTTTAATAACGGCCTGTTTTTACGCTGCTCGCTGATGCATTTTATGATTTATAGAAGTAATGTTAAGATTATAGGGATATTTATACTTTACGTATTGACTACAATGTCAACTGTATTTTGCTTTATATATGATTTGTAGTGTCAGTTTTCTTAAAAAGTTTGTTTCTCCAAAATTTCTGTTTTGTTATACCTAACTAGCTTTAACCCGCGACTTCGTCCGCGTAGAAGTCGAAATGGTTCTAATAGGATTTTAAATTGGTATTTTATTTTATTCTCCATCTCCCTCGGTTTTCCCTTAGCTTTCCCATTCCCATTCCCTTCAATAGCTAGAGCGAGAGAGCGACGGCATACCCTAGATAGTGGTCACCCTCTAGGGTTGAAGTTTGAAAAATCCTAAAACACATATTTACTCATATACCGCCAGGAGTACTCTCGTGAAGTTCCGAATAAAATAGGCAAACGAATCTTGTTTCTCCATACAAACTGTGGACCCCGGTTTCACCCCTTTGGGTAAATAAATACTTATAAAAGCCTCTTACAAACACATCCTACAACCTTCTCCATAACTTCCCAGGGCGGAAGTAGTCCCGTATTTCGATGCGAGGATCAAGTTACCAGCAATTAAGATCTGGATGGTTTCCTGTGCTGGACTCGTTTGGACTTTCATCTTGCAAATTATTAACGGCAATGGCCACTTATTAATCACAGGAACTACATACGTCAAGTAATTATTTACGTTTATTACTCTTCCTGATAAATGGATGTGATTTTAAGCGTTGTTTACTTTTTGGACCCCGTTTTATAATAAAGATCTCTATAACAAATGGCTTGCAAGTGCTGTAAAAGAACCTTAAGCCACAATGCTTTTCATTGTAAAACCTGAAATATAACTCATTTTCACATTTCTGCGGTTTGGCGTACTAAACAAGATATTTTTTTATTTTTAAGTTTCTTGTTTCCTTTAGACCCACTACAAAAGTTTAGTGCTTCTTAGTACGAGTCTCTGAAAAACTGACAAAGGCCGCGAAAGCCACTAGTTGATTAGATATTCCCATGGGAATTAACATCCCTAACAAAATGAACAAGTTAATCGCTGATGTGTTATGCAGCGCTGTTTTTCTGACTGAATTTTTACTTGTCAACAGATTATACTAATATCCGATTAATTTGCACGTTTTTTGTGATTATCGATAACAGTAAGGAAGGAGTCATGGTAAGTACAGAGCATCAACCTCTCACTCCAATTCTATGTACTACATATCACGATGCGTAATCGCAATTAAAAACGGTAAACCGCCATAAAAAATGTAACACAATCACAAATAAGAGGACACTTCTATGACTGTTTACATTGTACTGTTAATTGCAGGTCAGTGCCCTGTCCAAACTGCCCAAAACGAGAGTAAACTCGCTAGATAATGCTCGCGTGTCTGTCTGACACATATTTTTGCTTCCCAACATTTCAATGCGAGCCGTTATGGCGTCCATTGTTTTTTTTTTCACGCCAAATTCGTCTACGTGTGGGTGCCATTTTTTCGCGATGATGACGAATTGATTGGGCGAATGGGGACAGTAAATTATAGCAAATGTGGGTGTATGGGTTAATGATTCGGATGGAAGGACCGTTGGTTCACCCGGTTCTCAACGGCGCAAATTGCTCGGCCGAGTTGACGGAACGAGGGATAAAATGTGATCGGTGGGCAGTGATATTCACAATGAGCGAGCTGCTTATAAAGTGCAATGCATTAGCTCGAATCTGAAGAACGACGACGAGTTTAGGTCTTAAGGCATATAATATAATACTATTGCAGCTTGGCTCTTACTGAACTTAACTGGACCGAATAGCAAAAGTCATTATGTTGATTCGTTAACCACCTACACCCCCCCATGATGTCAAAACTGGCTTATGAGTTAAATTGCACTAGGCTCTGTCCACCTAGTAAGTCGTAAGAATTAAATATGTAATTTTAAGTATGTTGAAGACTATCGTGTCGTGTTACGTGTGCTTGGCGAGTCAGCTC
Source organism: Acrobasis suavella (assembly GCA_943193695.1). NCBI lineage: Eukaryota > Metazoa > Arthropoda > Insecta > Lepidoptera > Pyralidae > Acrobasis > Acrobasis suavella. The sequence goes on along the minus strand of OW971952.1, from coordinate 6,930,898 downwards.
GGCCTGTCTGGTATTGTATCAAGACGTCTAATGTTTTTAAATGGGCGTAATGACGTCGGGGCGTCGCGGCGCCGTGATCGGCCTTGTCTGCGAAGGAATGTAATGCATGACATTATTATTTACATTCTCCATCTGACTTTGTTAAAAAAAATCATGATCACAAATTAAAGCAGCGCCAGGACTTGTCATATCATGCCTTAAATACTTTTAAAAATACACTGGTCTAGTAATTTAATACCACAGCACAAAAGGAAATCAAAAATAAATATGAATTAAATAACATATCATTTGACAATTCACACCCACATCATCTACATATGGAAAGGAATTCATCACCAAGACGCCATGTTATGGTCGTCGATGCTCGAAAAACATTACCCTTTTTCGACAAAAGGCTTAAAATAAAACGGAGAACCAATCACTTGCCATAAATGTTACTTTGGGTGCGTGCATTCACATCTGCAATACGGAGCCGAGTGCTGGGGACGCTCTTCTGAATGGGGACGCATATTCCGTATGCAAAAAAGAGCTGTGCGAGCGATCGCGTGGGCTCCGGGGCTATGTCATGCTAAGGACTTATTTTTTTCACTTGGGATAATGATATTCCCCGCAATAGTTATATTTCAAGTAGCAGTATATGTTTATCAAAATATTCAGACTTTCCCAAAAAGAGGTGATAATAATTTGACAATGAGAATTCGAAACGCTGACAAACTTGCATTATTCCCATGTACATTCGAAAAATCTGGTAAATTAACGCACGTCATGGGTCCGACAGTGTATAATCGGTTGCCGCAGGAAATCAGGGCTGCTGAAACCATTAAAATTTTTAAAAACAAAGTTAAAAAATGGCTGATGGAACTAGCCCCCTACTCATTCGACGAGACTCATTCAATGAGATGTATCATGTATTTAATTCCAATTAAAATATAATGACATTTATTCCTAATCTTATGTGTAAATGTGTGATGTATGTTTCTAAGTTTAATAATTATTATTGACCTGTAACAAAATGTTATCAATATGTAATAAACAATAAATAAACAAACGGTCGAAATCGCGTAGATTGTGATCGATAAGGTCGCCGGTTCGACTTCAGACAAACCAATTTGGAGAATCTGTACCAATTGGACGGCCGGGGCTTCCTACAACGAGGCATACTGAATTGCTCAATTTAGTTGATGGAAATGATTGTGACGCTTTGTTTTACTACAAGAAAAAAAATGGCGGCATAATGATTTTGTCTACTCATTATACATATACAAGACCACTTCTTATTCTTCCTTCTCTATCAATTACCTACCTAATATATTATTTATTATATATATAATATCAATGTTTATGAATTATGAAGAACCGCCAGAATATTTTTGTGATTTCGGGGTTCAGCTCAGTAAAATGGTTAAAATCTTACCATGTCAACACTCGTAATTTTTTTGGGAATCAGTCCACATAACATACCTGCAACAAAAATAAATATACAAAATTAGTGTTTTCTTTTAAAAAAATATGTAAATAAAAATTACAAGATTTTTTTCGCCATAGATTTTGTCAAAAAGTTTTGAAGATTCATCTACAACGAACTTCGTCAAAACGTTTTCACAATTCCTTAAAAAAAATCATCAACTAAGAAGGAAATATCAAAGTAATAAACTGTTAAACAATATTAGCTAATTGACTTTTAGCTATGAGGAACACTTTGTAAAGAAACTCAAAAATACATATCTCTACTAATATGGCATACATTAATATCCAACTAATCATATTAACACTTACAGTGACAGGAAATATGTACCATTCAAACGAATTTACATATAAACATAATGAACATGTCATACAATTAAACCGTGCAAGGTCGGTAAGTCGTGTCTTACCATATGTATAAATCTATGGTCATTAACCATTCCCATATTCATCGAAGTAAAACTTGTATGGTATTGAAATTTAAAATTATTTTCTTATATTATGTTCCTTGGGCATACTCAAAGTATCTAACATAAGGTTCGTGGTATATCAGTGGTGGAAGTCATTGGCCCGGTGAGAGTACGTATTGCAAGCTAACGCCCGGTTTAAATATTGCTAAATAACAAGTGCGAGTGACAAGTGCGTGTGAACAGGCACTGACAAGTAAATAACAGTATTGCATATCCACTTGTCAATGCATGTTAAAACCATTTGTCACTTGTCAGTGTTTACTTGCCACTTGTCACTCGCATTTGTCACTTTTAATACGTAAACCAAGGTCAAGTCAAACAAAACCCGGGCGTGATCTTTTCTTGGATATGACCATAAGTGGTCCATCAGATCCACTAACTTAGTTTACCTGTTAGCCCTGTCACAGGATCGAAAGGCCATGTTTATATAGATAGATAAGAGGTAGGTGGATCCGGCAGTCATATTTTTCTCTAATTTTTTTTCAAAGGTCGGTCAAATTACTCAAATTATTTGCATAGTAAAGACAGTCTGAGTCATTCAATGTGTAAGGACACTTCATCAATATATGACGCATTGGGTGTTTTCATCTTTGACGTATTTCTGAATTTCCTGGGAGCTGTTAATCAGCATGATATAAGAGACAGATAATTGTATACATACATCCGGTACTTCGTAATAAAATGTGCAATCAAAATGCGTAGGAAGTCCCTGAAAAAATCACAACACATACGTAGGTGGCATTTCCAAATATTTTTTATTTCAGCACTAGTATGTCAAAATGACCAAATTCTATGCTAAAATTGACGCTGAAATACAGATAATTGTGTTGTAAAAGTAGGCTTTATATTACACAAGTAGCGGACGTACACGAAAGTTTAGCACTGAGCGAAATGTAGAGGGGACACTACGCATGGGCACAGAATAAGTACTACCTAGTACTCACGGACAGAAGTCTTACTCTTCTCAAGTTCAAAGAAATATCTTAACGTGGTTAGCGCTATGGTTTTATTTAGAGAACTCCTCACCTGTTTTTCTAGATACCTGGACATCCGTTGCAAGCCAATTTCATCTTACTCTTGACAAACGATTCATGTAACTGAATTTTCCGCCTCGAAGTGGTCGCCGCGCGTATAGTAATAATGTAGGTCTATTTTCGATACCTAAACGGGGAGTAACACAGGCCTGGCATGGGTACAGTACATTTTTTTACTTCTGCGCAGTAATAGTGCAATTTTGTGAAATTTCAACTGTCTAGCTATCAGAGTTCACGAGTTTACAGCCTCGTGACAGACGGACTGACGGGCAGCGAAGTCTTAGTAATAGGGTCTCGTTTTTATCCTTTAGATACGGAACCCTAAATAGGGAATCATAAAAGTGGTTGCTAGCAGCATCGCCTATTAACAGGATTCATTTTGTCGCCTATTCCTTCGATCGACTTTTAAGCTTTTTTTTACTCCCTCCATTACGCTAAGCATGGCCTCGGCTCTATCCCGTTCCCGTTATCTGCATCCAGGCAAGGTACCAGAAGCTAGTTAACATTTTATAAACGTTATATTTGCTTTTAAGTCATTCTCATTCACTATATCACTTACTGATAATATAGAAAAGGTACTTACGTGAAATTATATCGTTAGATAAGCTTCCGTGCAATCATGGATGTTCACGATAGGTCACGGAGCGTCACGATCAGGAAATGCTAATCACTTCTTCGGAAATGATTCACTCACTTTTGAAAGGTGCAGTGATGCATCCTTCTATGGTAAGCTTCCTAGTAGCGGTTTTGGTAATGTTTTGACTGTGACTACATTCGGCTACTGCTACTAAACTCGTATTAGTAAAGTATATATTAGGTTGGGGAAAAAGTCTTTTCGCATATAGTATGTATGAACTTGTAATAAAACCACTTTGGCTATACTATTTGTACCTGGCTGGTTTTGGTATCATTTAAAAGTTTAAATTTTAAAGAAGATAATTCCGAATTCATATTAGGAAAATGCGTGATTTTCATTTGTTTTTCTTACCGTCAACATGAGTGAATCTAATGAAGAAATTAGATACATTTTAAAATTTTACTACCGAAAAGGTAAAAATGGAACGCAAGCCACGAAAAAAATTTGCAATGTTTATGGACCTAGTGCAGTGTCTGTGAGAGTAGCACAAATTTGTTTTAAGCGTTTTCAATCCGGAAATTTTGATGTCAAAGATGCACGTTGCTCTGGTCGCCCTGTTTCGGGTAAAATGGATGCTATTTTTGAAAAAGTGGAGCAAGATCGGCATATCAGTAGTTACGACGTAGCTGAAGAACTGGGAATTGACCACAAAACAGTTTTGGCGCATTTGAAAAAAAAATGGGTACACAAAAAAGCTCGATATTTGGGTACCTCACGAGCTCTCTGAAAGAAACCTAATGAACCGTGTACTCATTTGTGATTCTTTATTAGGACGTAATGAGCCCGAACCATTTTTGAAGAAATTGATAACTGGTGATGAAAAGTGGATCACGTACGACAAGAACGTGCGAAAAAGGTCATGTTCAAAGGCCGGTCAGGCTTCACAGACTGTGGCGAAACCCGGGTTAACTCGCAACAAGGTGATGCTGTGTGTGTGGTGGGATTGGAAGGGCATTATTCATTATGAGCTGTTACCACCAGGCAGGACCATCGATTCAGAACTCTACTGCGAACAACTGATAAGATTAAAGCAAGAAGTTGAGAGAAAGCGGCCGGAATTAATCAACAGAAGGGGTGTGATTTTTCATCATGATAACGCTAGACCTCACACATCTTTAACCACTCAGCAAAAATTAAGAGAGTTTGGCTGGGAGGTGTTAATGCATCCGCCGTATAGTCCTGACCTGGCACCTTCAGATTTCCACCTGTTTCGGTCTCTTCAGAATTATTTAGGCAGTGTTAGGTTAACATCACGAGAGCACTGCCAAAACTACTTGACGCAGTTTTTTGATCAGAAGCCCCAAAATTTCTATAGCAATGGGATCATGTCCCTACCTATAAGATGGCAAAAAGTTATCGAGCAAAATGGTAACTACATACTTTAATTAAATGTAAATAAACTATATTAAAAAATGTTTAAAATTTTCATATAAAATGCGAAAAGACTTTTTCCCCAATCTATTATATTATATATGATCAAAAGTTTATTTGCCAGGCAAATTATTTAAAATTTCAGAACATTAAAAGGATGACAGAGAAAGAGAGGAATGGAAGCACCTTAAATCAACTCCACCGACAATCTCTTAAATTACAAGATAGATTTAATGATTCCTTTACTTACTAAAAATGTTGGGTAGTTTGACTTTTAATATATTCTTGTACCTACTACGAAGAAAAATATGAAGTCGTCTCCTCATTTTCTAAGATAGAGATCAGAACCAACATAGTATACGCACAGTGCATTGAAATTGTTTGCTTTTAAAATAAGAGTTTTAAATTCAATTTCCTTGTATGTATCACTACCAGAGCACTCCATTTTGACTTTAACTGCTTTTACCATCGCATTTGTGCGAATGCTTTGCATTTATCTTATTTTAAATTCTAGCTGCATGCCGGTTCAAACAGGCGCCGCGTCACATACAATCACGCGAGGTTACTCATAGCATAAAAATCCAAATTCATTGTTGATCCGAATGGGTACATTTTTAGCGAGCATAGAAATAATTTCGCTTTTTATAGCTAAAATTCAACTTGGCAGCCGTAAGTTACCAGTTACCACAGTGCCACCATCTACCAGACCTTGCCGGTTAGATACTTATCTCAAAAGTTAAAAGTTAAGGAAATCACGACCCTTGCACTGAAAATAATGTCTAACGAATCTACTGCAAATGTTTATTAAACACTTCGCATACCAGCGCAACCATGCAGCGATGTGGCGAACTGGCGATGAATTTGGAAAGCTTGCTCGATATATTGTTGTTGTTGGTACGCTGTTGACTGTACCAACAAATCGGATGAATATCAAACACCCTATCTAAACAAACAAAATATGAAGACCCTCACGCAAATTGACAAAGCACTCTCCCACACCAATAAAATATCTGAGACGTCCTTGGAGACCTTCAGTATTTAGGTTTCCATAACATATAGAAGGAAACGTACGCTTCCGATAAGCTGACACATCGCAATACCAGTAATCGCTATCAACCGACGCAATCGAGGGCGTCTGAGTGATAATGATTGTTATTGTTATGTGCGTAATAAGCATTTTTGTGATTGCTGTGATTTGAGTTTTAACTGCCGATATTTAGCAATTTTGTAAACTACTATTTATTGTATAATATACCTAAGTACGATTTAATCCATCTCCTCTCCGTTTTTAATGCCAAAAGGTATTTGACACAGTATATGTAATAAAATAATAATACATTTCCAAAATAACTATACAATTATTATGCCTTCATCTTGCTTTCGTCCTCCCAGACAAAATCCGTCTGGCAGCGGATGAAATTTCGTTCTTTAATTTTTGTTAAAAAAATATGGGAAGTAGTTCCGTATCCGTATCATAGACTGAACTTGCCTCAAAGATTTGGCTGGTGGTTAAAGTCATCCTGTATACAATTAAGAGTACAGCTGACGTAATATTTTAACACAAACTGGTCTGGATCAATGTTCATAGTCTGGGTCTGGCCCATTTACATTTTTCCATTGTATTCCCTATTCATAATTCATCGCCCGTTTCGCTTTCTGGCCTTCCTATTAATAGATTCGTTTGATAGTTTGTTTTTTATCTTCTTAAATAAAATGATCGAAAGTAGAGAGTCGGGAAAGTACCGATGGCATTCAAGCCAAAAAGGTTACTTTTTCAAAAAGCGCCTGGACTCATCGTAACAGAAGTCCAATGCAAAATTTTGAAAAACGCTATGTACGTAGGGTGATATACTCGAAAGTAGAAATTAAGAAAAGTAATCTAGCATATCGCTTTTTTTTATGGCAAGAGTATGACAATCGCTCATGTCCATCTACAACACCAGAAGTGTCTTTAAACCGAAAGTAGTTCGATTCTAATAGAATAAATGTATGGAAATATCACAAGATGGAATTCAAATTGTGGAAGCGAAAGCCAATCTTTTATAAAAAATCTTATTAATCTCAGTACATTCAATTTCAATTTAAAATCCAACATCTGCTGGAAGTTCAAACAAAGCTTCCACAACTTGAAATATAAACCGGGACTTCTATTTCAAGTTTCCGGGAGCAAGCAGGTATAGACAAAGAGCTAGGTGCATTACTTGCTCAAATATTTCAGCGGCTCACATTTGCTACGGTAAATATTTTGTTCAATACCGGGGTGCACGCCTCATCGCCTAACTGCGTAGTCGTGGCGTAGTCAAAGAGTCGGGTGAGTGATTGCATATGTTTTGTGTACAATTTTTTGGTTTTTGTAGTTTTATTTCACCCTACTACCACCACCCTACTTCTCCGTAATTTAATTTGTGCCACAAATTAAATTACGGAGAAGACAATGTCAAATCACTCCATCATATCATTTTGTGCATCCCGTTCGTGCTAACAAGAGCTTGGCTCTTTAAGGGGTTAAACGAATTTTTCGGGGTCTAGTGCTGCCCCCACATGAAATAAATTATTTGAAAAGAAACAGATATATCATTTAAAATTTGGTCTCATAAGGACGGCCACGTTTGGCAAAATTGCTAAGAAAAGCAGCACTGGACTCCGAAAAATTCATGTTTCTTTATGTAAACAGTAAAATAATAGGTTGGGGATTCAAAGATTCAAATGTTTATTTAGTAATTAAACCTTTACAGGCACTTTTACATGTCAATAAGGATAATTTATGTTACGTGTAAAGTATATTAAAATTTAATTTATTTTTTTAATTTAATTTATTTAGGAAAAGTCTTTTCGCATTTTATATGAAAATTCAAAACATTTTTTAGTATAGTTTATTTACATTTAAGTAAAGTATGTAGTTACCATTTTGCTCGATAACTTTTTGCCATCTTATAGGGACATGATCCCATTGCTATAGAAATTTTGGGGCTTCTGATCAAAAAACTGCGTCAAGTAGTTTTGGCAGTCCTCTCGTGATGTTAACCTGACACTGTCTAAAGAATTCTGAAGAGACCGAAACAGGTGGAAATCTGAAGGTGCCAGGTCAGGACTATACGGCGGATGCATTAATACCTCCCAGCCAAACTCTCTTAATTTTTGTTGAGTGGTTAAAGATGTGTGAGGTCTAGCGTTATCATGATGAAAAACCACACCCCTTCTGTTGATTAATTCCGGCCGCTTTTTCTCAACTTCTTGCTTTAATCTTATCAGTTGTTCGCAGTAGAGTTCTGAATCGATAGTCCTGCCTGGTGGTAACAGCTCATAATGAATAATGCCCTTCCAATCCCACCACACTCATCATCACCTTGTTGCGAGTTAACCCGGGTTTCGCCACAGTCTGTGAAGCCTGACCGGCCTTTGACCATGACACTTTTCGCACGTTCTTGTCGTACGTGATCCACTTTTCATCACCAGTTATCAATTTCTTCAAAAATGGTTCGGGCTCATTACGTCCTTATAAAGAATCACAAATGAGTACACGGTTCATTAGGTTTCTTTCAGAGAGCTCGTGAGGTACCCAAATATCGAGCTTTTTTGTGTACCCATTTTTTTTCAAATGCGCCAAAACTGTTTTGTGATCAATTCCCAGTTCTTCAGCTACGTCGTAACTACTGATATGCAGATCTTGCTCCACTTTTTCAAAAATAGCATCCATTTTATCCGTAACAGGGCGACCAGAGCGACGTGCATCTTTGACATCAAAATTTCCGGATTGAAAACGATTAAACCAAATTTGTGCTACTCTCACAGACACTGCACTAGGTCCATAAACATCGCAAATTTTTTTCGTGGCTTGCGTTGCATTTTTACCTTTTTGGTAGTAAAATTTTAAAATGTATCTAATTTCTTCATTAGATTCACTCGTGTTGACGGTAAGAAAAACAAATGAAAATCACGCATTTTCCTAATATGAATTCGGAATTATCTTCTTTAAAATTTAAACTTTTAAATGATACCAAAACCAGCCAGGTACAAATAGTATAGCCAAAGTGGTTTTATTACAAGTTCATACATACTATATGCGAAAAGACTTTTTCCCCAACCTAATAGGCTACAAATAATCAAATAAGTACTAAATACTTCGATCCAATCTGTGAACTCGCTCGAGACCCTTTTACACTCGCATATCTCGCATTAACGATTTGGCTTATTGTCGTAATTAAAATTCTATTTGTCACATCCAATCGTCTTTCTTTCATGAATATATAATTAATTAAAAAATAGTAATATAGAATCGAACATAAGCAACACTGGAACGTACGTTTTGTCTCTTTATACATATTTTTCTTCTTTGGCTCATAACGGAGTTGTAATATTAGTTGGTTCAAAGGTTCAGTTTAGAGATTACTAAAAACATTTTGAACCAACTCACTCATATTACATATTTGGCGAAAGCAACAACGCTTTCCCGAGATGAAATCATATTCCACGAGGTATAAAATGTAACAAACTCGATCTCGATCCAATCTGTATTCTATTCTCCGTGGATAGAGTTCAGAATCGTGTCAGATAAGTGTTGAAGCGTATCCTAGGTGTTTGCGGTGAAAAAGTGGAGTTTCGTCGCTTGGATGCGCGCGTGCCGGGTATCCGTACGATCTGAATAAATAGACGCGTCGAGCTGCTTTTAATCATGTTGCCACTAAATCTTTCCTCATAGGAACTGTCCATATTTCAGCACATGCAAGACATAAGTTCAATCATCATCTACTTCACCTTATCCTATTTATCTAGAATTGACGCAGTATGTCTTCTCCTTCCACATTTATTCCTATTACCCCTATATCTTGCCTTACACCATCCACCTCTTCTTTGTTCTTCCCTTCCTCTTTAACATTAACCGATAAAATGAAAAGAATTTTTATTTATTTATCTATAAGCAATATGACCAAACGCATAAAATAAAGATTACTACCGAATATCGCCGCAATACACGCTTATGTCCAGCAGTGGAAACCATGCGGCTGAAATGATGATCTACGAAATAAATACACGACATGGTTGTCACCATCCAGTTTAAACCTATGATTCAGGCCCTCAATGCGACAATCTCTTGACGTTTTTTGATAAAGTAGTCAAACATATAAAATAATCAAACCTAAAAATAAATCTCATTATAATGAATGATTGACTTAATTCCAGAAACAAGCCTAGTAAAACCAACGAATTAAATTGTGGTTTTGTACAAACAGGGCGACACGAAATAGATAAGCGTTTCTAAATACGGCAAACCAGAAATACCGTCGATTAGTCACATGTTTATTAACACTTCGATAGAAACGTGTATTTGTGTTTAGTTATTTATCTGTGATTGAGTTATTATTGATGCAAAACAATACACACTATAAAAAAATGATCTATAAAACAATATACGACTGCTTGGATTTCGTTATTGTGTTATTAAGATCAGCATGTCACTTGTCAAAGTTTGATGACCAGAGCAAGAGTCAGAGTAAAGATAGATGTTGTCAACCTACTCACCCGGGTCTTCGGCGAGTCGGCATTTGCACTCACTTTGCACTTTAAGTATTTATAATTGCATTGAAAAGATAAATGCTAGTCACGCTTGCATTTTTTAAGCTGGACTGATACTGTAGTTCGTGAACTTTTAAGTTCTTATGGCGATTCCGATTTTTGTGAAATTTAAAAAATTATGTATTGTTTTGTGCATGTGTCTAATTGTATATTATTGTTGTAAATAAAAAAAGAACTGCCTATTCTGGTATATGAGTGAATATCTAGAGATTTACTAGAATGTTACTAATATATTTCTACGTACTTATAGTTAGGTATTGGCACAACTGTACAATACGTCGACTTTCTACCGGTCACAAAGCAAGCTCATCCGCGCGCATATTGCGCAAACCGGATATAATAATGCACATACATTTTTGAAAGTCGCCATATTGCAGAGAAACTGCGAATCAAATTGTATAGGATCTGCGAGCGCCATATTTTTTGTAATTGGATGAAGTAGCAATTATTTTGACGCTATATTATTAGCAGTTGCCAGAGGCATACCAATTACCCAGTATGTAGTTATTACCGTAAAAAATGGCGATTTCAGCGAGATGAGTTATCTCCTAGTTATTGTTTATAATCATCTTGCACTGCAGGGACAGTCAACGTTTAACCTTGAAAATCTTGGTGCCAATGGTATAAATGTTAATCTCCTTTTCAAATTGGATTAAAGTTTCATTCATCTAAAAGTAGTAAGATTTGATTTAAGTTACTAAAATACTAAATCTGGAAAGCGACACGTAAGCGGGATAAAGTGAGGAAGAAAGTTTCATTGGAAACGGAATTCTATGTTATATTCTTGTAGATATTTATTTTATACTTAGCACCCAAATTATTTTCTACTTGGTCCAATGGTTGACTGGCAGAGAACGCCATTTGTACACTTTTATTTTGTGCAATAAAGAATAAATAAATAAATTCATGTAATGTTTTTTTTTTTTTCAATTTATATCTATACATTGCAGCTTCGGATTAAGGGTAAGTAGAGCTTTACTTAGCTTGATAATTCTGGAAAAAAAAAAGGAATCTATACTTTTTCAAATTGCACGCTTTTCGCGTATAATCAACAATGTAAGTTCAGAATATGCAGATAAACTTTCAACAAAATATCCCGCTGATTAGCTTCGAGAGCAACCAACTTTTCCATTTCGCTAGTTTTATCATAAAGAGACAACGCAATTATTTTATCGTTGGCTCTATGTCTAGCTCGAGAACTCGTTTTTCGGTCGTCTTTGAGATATAATAATAACACATATTCTTAAATTATGATACGGCCAATCCGTCCAGTCGAAAACATAGGACTCTCCCAAGGAATTCCAAAATGGCCGATCCAAAGCGGTCTGCATCCAGCGCTTTCCACCGACCTTAGTCTAGTCAGAAATTACCTTTAATGAATTTCTGTTCAAAATGATGAAGTTCTACGAATATCTACTTCGACTAGGAATCGGCTACAATTTCCACTGAACCTCATTATACAACTAATTGAGACAAGTTGGCTAAGTAACGAGTTAATTGCACGATTCCTGCTTTAGCTCCAGGGGTAACGGAGTTCCTTACACAGCTATCCTGCGTTTACTCCTTCCTTTACTTAAATGGCGGATAGTTAGGCCTGATAAGTAGTAGGGTATCGTGGGACCAGACTGTCAGGTTACCATCTCTGGTCACGGTAGTTATGGTCAGGTATACAGGGTAAGTTCTATATTTCGTGTGTGTAAGTGGCTAAATTTTTGTCAATACGGAACCTCACTTTTTCCCGGGATGTTTCCCGTTCGGGCGTGAAAGCGGAACAAACATCTATACATCTACACATCCATACAAACTTTCGCATTTATAACATTAATATTTAAATAACCAAAGACATATTCCAAGAATTAGAATTAACTCATTAATAAAATTATTTTTCTCAATAATGGAATTCTATTGGTTGTTAAACCACAACACAGCTTGAATGGAACTGCGGTTAAATAGCAAATAGTGGCGTCATAGAATCAAGAAGAATCTAATGTTTATTCAGTAACTAGGCCTTTGTAGGCACCTTTACACGTCAATACAATTGGCACTTATACATAACCTGTAATGTTTATTAATATGTGTCTCGAGCGACATTGTGTATGCGCGTCCCTTTATCCTATTCGCACTGATAAAGAACTCCGGATGAGGTCGAGACATGTCGGCCAGTACCTGAGTCTCTACGTTAGTAACCCATTAATTGATGCTAATAATGTATGTATCTTACGTTAGTTTAAATAAAAAAATGTTTATTGATATTTCAATTATTAATTTAGCGTTATTTTAACCCTTTCACCGCGAGACTTCATATCAGTTGTCGTGCCCCCAGCGCGAGGGGTAGTAAATCTAAAATAAATACCTACAACCAAAAAGGGATGTGGTTACGTAAGTTATGTGCAATACGAGCATTTTTTTTTGTCGGAGATATCCGACAATCGAGGAATGGGCCCGACCATGTTTGTCGGACAAATCCGACGTTCGCGGTGAAAAGGTTAAAAACAGTACAGATACTGCTTGACGTAAATTTGCATAAATTTGAATTGTACAACCTCCGTCCATTTAGGGTTACAATTTGTTAAAGCTGTTGTGAAAATTATGTCAAGTCACTTAATTTTAACTTTTTAAATTTTAATGTCCTTAAAAGTACACACAGGTGCAAGAAATTCTCAAAAATCCTCCCACAAGGTGCCACAGTCGCAGGAAGTCATAATTGCTGGTTAATGAAACCAGTTCCACTTTGTTCGAGTTTGTTCTGTGTATGGCAAAAGATTTTAAGGGTTAATTATATGGTTTCTGATATGAGAACCAATTACGCGGTTTAAACTAGGCGATTTTAGTTCTTAAACTTTTTAATTATCGTGTTCAGTATAATCATGATATACAATATGCAACAAAAACCCTGTCTAATCCTTGTAGGAGCAACTCAGACCGTCAATATGAACAACTGTTCGGATGGGACCAAAGCGTGAAATTTAAAAAAAAAACGACATTTTCATAATGTACAAAATATTTCTTTGAGTTTTAAGCATTGATCCGATAGCAAAAGTTGTTTATATTTGTTGTCTTATTTGGTCCTACAAGGATCGGACAGGGTTTTGTTACATATTGTATAGTATAGGTCACCTAGTGCTAAATGTGAAGGCGATAGACGATATCTTCAAAAAATATTATTGGATTTGATTACTGAATGGCCGCCGACCATTTGGTCGCCCCAGGTACAGAAACACCTGCGAAAGCCTCGGAGTTGACGACTGTCAGCAACGCTCACAAGACCGCAAGAAATGGCGCCATCTAGTGTCGGAGGCCTGATATGGTTGGCTGTGAGGTCCAAAGGGGTGCCAGAGATCTATATTGACATAATCCGCGATATGTACCGCGTTTCCGAGTCCATAGTTAGGACTACTGTTGGTGACTCCAAACCCTTCCCCGTTACAGTCGGGGTTCACCAAGGCTCGGTTCTCAGTCCATACCTGTTCAGTTAGACGAAGTGTCTAGCAGCATCAGAGACACATATGAGCAACCTCCGTAGTTATGGCTGCGGACAGAGGGAGACTGGTGCGACGCGCAAATGTGTGGAGGGAGTCGCTTGAAAACGGTGGTCTGAAGCTAAATGTGACGAAGACTGAATACATGGCTTACAATCGTACAGATCCCCCACCCGTACGCATAGGCGAAGACTTGGTCAAGCGTACGGCCTACGGCCTAGTTTAAATACTTGGGATCTGTACTTTACGCGTCCGGAGACATCGATGCTGACGTCAAGGCCCGTATATCTGCCGCATGGGCAAAGTGGCGGGAGGTGACTGGTGTCATTTGTGACCCCAAAATGCCGGTCAGGTTGAAGAGACAGGTCTACAAATCCATCATTAGACCTGTCCTTTTATATGGGAGTGAAGCGTGGCCTTTGCTAGGGCGGCACAAGGATGAATTGCGTGTCACGGAGATGCAAATGCTGCGTTGGATATGCGGAGTGTCACGGAGAGATCGTATGAGAAACACCCGCATCCGCGGCAGCCTTCATGTCCGTGACATAGCAGACAAACTGCAAGAAAGTGCCCACGCTGGTACGGTCACGTCCTACGGGGAAACAACGTCCTACGGGAATTACGTGGGAAACAAATTTATAGCCATGCCGCCTCCGCCGGGGCCTGGCAGGCGGGGTAGACCCAAGAAGTGCTGGCTTTGACGTCGTCAAGGATGATATGCGTGCGTCTTACAACCAAGGATGCTCAAGACCGTGCAAAGTGGAGAAGAAAAAGTTGGAAAGCGGACCCCGGGCTTCTCAGCCTTGCAGCTGAGGACGCAACTGGGAAAACGCTGAGATGAGAGAGAGAGAGAGGGAGAGCAACGCTCACAAGACCGCAAGAAATGGCGCCATCTAGTGTCGGAGGCCAAGATCCACCGAAGTAAGTCAGTACTTATAGTGAGGTAACATAACAAAGCATGTCATCATCATCATCTATAAATAATTTAAATTTTATAAAACAGAAACACAGATGATACAAAACGTCATTTTGTAAAAAGTATGGACAAAATGCTATGATATATTAGCTCTCGGTCTAGATGTCTTTATTTACAAAAAACTTGACATAACCATGTCTTCGCCATAAATTAAGTCGAGTTTGACGTGGCACCACCAAATCAGTAATCGATTAACAATCGATAATATCGAGACAATACTCGATCTTGCACGCACCTGTACCGGACGTGGCAATTTTTTTTAATGCGCAGCTGCCGCCGAGTATCGTCGAGTGGACAATTGTTTCGACTAATTGCTTGTTTTTGTTTGTAAAGTATTTTTATTTTAACTTTATTTATGAGTTGAGTGCTGTTATCGCAAGGCCACTATATTTAATTGTTGGTTTTAAAACAAATTGTTTATTTTAAATTGACATTTAATAACAGACTTAATTGTTGGTTTTAAAACAAATTGTTTATTTTAAATTGACATTTAATAACAGACTACTAACGGAAGGAGATGATTTATTTTCGGATATCATAAACATCTATATTGATTATACATATTTTATATTATGTTGATTCAGGCTTTTACTCAGATCATTTAATACAGGATGAGTTACGCAGACAAATCTTCTTACAAAACTTTCTGCCGCTTTTGGTGCGGGGGTAAGCTACTATCACATCTAAACAAAATCACACATTCACAGATATTATTTGTGTCGCTATAAATGCACACTACAAAAAACCCAAACACTAGCTTATTTTCTGCACACCAATAAAACTCACACACAAAAAAATATATCATCTCTAATTAGTGTTGCCAGGTGTCCCGATTTTCAGGCGTCTGGGGACGCGTCCCGATTCGTACCTGATCGGGACGCTAAATGTCCCAATGAATCATAAACCAAAAAATAAAATAAACAAAAAATCATTAAATATAGCTTTAACTCCAGTATCAAACGCAACAACAGAAAGGGTATTTTCCCAGGCTAACTTAATTTGGTTTGAGAGGCGAAACCGTTTGAAACTCGAGCATGTGAAAGCAGAAATTTAAGTTAAAACCAACTTTAATATGACTTGCAATTAATTTTGTAACTATTTCAAAAAAAAACAAGGCCATTCTAAAGGCACCGAAGTTGAATCAAAAATATAACTTTAATAAAATAAAAATTACATAAATACTTATTTTATTCTTCTGAAGTGCGCCAATTACCTACACTTAAAGTACGATTATATTTCATAATTTCTACTAGTTCAGCAAGACTGATGACTTGCTATGTAAGATTAAATACAATTTAATTATGTAATGTAATACTCGTACTATACTTGCGCTAGTAGTTTAAAACGCAATAAATTAAACCTTGATTTACGAACACCTGGTTTTTTTTTGTTTGTCCCGATCTGCAACCCTAAATCCCGATTTGCTTGACCTCATGTACCGATTTTAAACAAATCGGACCTGGCAACACTATCTCTAATGCACAGGGAATAAAGACGAAGGTTGTAAATCATAAATACATAGTCTCGTGAGGAGTGCGCCTTAGTCTCGTGAGGAGTGCGCAGCAGTGCGCTATAGTCTCGTGGGGAGTACGCCTACGTCATCAACTAATCGTTTTTCAAATTGGAACCTTATTACAGAACCTTGAGAATGTAATTGATACATTTAAAACGAGGGTTAATGAACTAGTCTCGAATGCGATCTTAGATTATTTTATGGGCTGGAAGGAAATCAGGTGCAAACGTGATTCGATTATTTTTTCCGTAATCGATACTAGAAGATATTTCTTCGATTTTTCAGAAATTACATTTAATAGAAAACAAAGTTAATTAAAAAAAAAAAAACTTACTAATATAAAGTTATGCCATCTTTTGGAAGATTAAATGTGTTTGACCTCTTTTACACATAACATGGCATTTTAAACGGAGCACTTTTAGACGTCTTTTCGATGCCTTACCGATTCACATAATGATCATAATCGATTACGCAACTAGTTTTTATGAACGTATTAGATTTTTGTTCTTATACTTTGGCAGAGGGGAACGCGCAGGTAAGGCTTATCCTGTATTAAATGATCTAAGGGCTTTTAGCACTCCTTCAGTAAGTATAATACGAGATTTAACATCTGTACTTATCAGTATTATCACATTAAATCCACAATGTGTTAGAATTTCCAAGATTTCCAAATGTCACAAATATGTACTAAGGCCTTAACATTTTAAAAACCAAAAACTTTTCAGCCTAATATGTATTTGAAAGTCATCTGCGATAATGTAATTACAAAATTGTTGTAACTTACATTGCGTTTCATGTCCATAACAAGCCAACTTTACCCAAAAAAAGGCCAGTGTTGAGTAAAAATAGAGATTTATAGCGTTCAATCCCGAAGTGATTACTTACGTGACCTGGAACGCTGTGTTTGGCAGAATCTCGGATCACAGAAAATTTAAACTTTGCTTTGAAGTATAAAATACAGTCCCAGTGCGGCCATAACGACCAGACTATGTTGCACCTTCTTTCTTGCCCAACGTAACACACTAGCTGCTCTAAGCGTGACGTTCATGAGGCTTTGGACAACGCTGGAAGGGTGGCATCATTATGGAGAAAAAAAATAATATTGTTTCAGCCTACGATACGAAAAGAAGGCAAGAAATAATAGAATGTAAAGTCTCCAGCTTCACTAGAACAGTGTGACATTGTTATCATTGGCCTATTGATGGTAATCGCAAAGCGAAGTGATGTCAAGGTGTGAGATAAATGTTCGCACGCGCCACCACGAACATCGAGTCGCAAAATAGATGAGAGAAGCGTATGACCTCAGGTATCAAGTAGCTGTCTAGCAGTGTGGACATTTTTCATGATGATGATTGATAAACTTCCCATAATTTTGGTTCACTTAAGGCTTACAATTTTATAAAAAAATTCGGTCAAATATGTAACTAACCAACCAACTTCCCTACCAACGGTCATTTGCAAAATAAAAAAAAAAACCATAGGGAATAGACAAGCAGTTTAAAATAACTAACTACATAAATATTAGCTGAGATCTAAACCTTGCGCCGTATCTCCTAATTTTCTGTGATCTGCGATCGGAACAGAGTTATTAATTCGCACAAGTGGTCCTATCGATATGTTTCCATTGAAACGTTAAAGAAATCGAGTAGCACTGTTATCGATGATACTTATCGATTAATACAAAAATATTGTTTATTTCTTTGGTAAATAAACTTTCGATTTACCGTAATTCTTTAACTACATTCACACTATCCTACCTAACTAATTAACTTATCTCTCACTACTACACCAGTTTTCTTTCTCACTCCTCCTAACTAGTATTTACTGTGTCCTACTGCTGGGCAAAAGCATACTCACTTTAATTAAACATTATACTAAAAAAATATTTTGTCCTAAATAGGAATAATATAATTTATGCGTTTTAAATAAATCGTTGCGTTTTTCCCTTTGACTGTACAGGAAATTTGTTGTAATTAACCTTTATTTAAACAACATTAAAACTCGTTGAAGATCATCGCATCATAACAATGGCTTTGTTTAAACTAAAATCATCTTATCCCGGTTAATAGCTCTACACGTGTTTTTCCCGGTTAATAGCTCTATACGTGTACACTATACCCGTTCATAAACGGGTATAGTGTACACGTATGCTGCCTGAGACATTATTTATTTTTGGAATATAAGAAATAAAATGATATTAGTATTATTAATTTGATGAACTGCCGAAACACGAATAAAATTGAAATAAAATTAGACCATTGAAATTCGAGAAAGCATACCTATACTAAATCCAGGTTCAAAAATTTTTCACATCTAAACTGAGGATATGGCGTAACAGCATCTATGGAATCTATAACAAGTTTCATCCAAATTCGTGTAGCGGGTGAAGCGTCATTTTCTGAATTTCTAACAAACACACTGACCTTGTATTAAACTTTATACAAAAGAATTTTACAAAGAATTAAATAATACCTACTTATCAAATGATAACTAGTACTTAACAAGGTCCAACAACACTCTAAACCCAAATGCGAACAACAAAACAATGCAAATCGAAATCGATAACCGTTTAGCGCCACTGTTTACTATCGGAGCGTCGAATCGTGATCGAATATTCAAATTCGGTTGGTTTCTCGACTATAAAATAACGGAAGCTTTCTGTTCGAATTTGACGTGACCTTTGGAAAAACGTTGTGTAAAGTATGTTTTTTACTTCGACGCACAGGCTACTGCCACGGTTTCACGTCTAATTGTCTCGCTGGGCGGCTTGATTTTATCCAATTATACTATTAGTTATACGATATAACAGAATCGACAAAAAGAATCAAATTTTCTTAATATAACTTATTGGACTCGAAGAAAAATATAGGGGTTTGTCCATGTAGTTATACTGCTTAGTAAAACTAATTGGATTTGAAGAAAAATATACATAGTTCTTCGAATCCAATTACATAGTTATAATAAGCAGTATAAAAAATTGGTTTTGTTTTGTCGATTCTGTTTTATTGAATAACTAACAGTCTAACTGGATGGACTAAATGCCATGGACTGAATTTATTCTTATTAATCATATCAGAAACGATCAAGGTTAAAAGCCTAATGAGATGGAGGGGAGAGACGACTTGTCTGAAGTGCCATTTTTAAAACGCGAAGTCAAAAAATCGAATGATTTTTTCCATACAAAAAACCGTTCGTTTAGTAACTCCGCGTTTCAAAATGGCACCACTGCTTTTGTCAAGGATTGGAGAGAAGAAGCTGAAGATCGAAATAGCTGGAAACAACATGGGGAGGCATTTGCCCAACTACGGGACCTAAATGGCTAGTCAAAAAGATATAAATACTTTCAGTGAATATATTCTATAAGGCCCATTTATACATTCTTTAGAGGGTCGTTTTTCCACTATCTGATTTTATGATTTTTTAGTATGTTATAGCTATAGCTATAGGTTTTCCTTTTTTTAAAATTTGCTATAATTAAAATATATGTAGATGCATATATTTGAAAATTTTGGACGGAGTGCATGCTATACTTCCCTTTTATTAAGTGTTTGGTCAATATTTTTAAATAACACTAGCTAATTACATTCGTTTCTACGTTTAATAGCGTCATTCTGAATATAGAGCCATAAAAGAAATGCATAAAATTACCATTTTATTACTCTCTCATTTTGTGAGTCGCTGACACTCACAAAATGAGAGAATTCTTCCAAAAATGGCTTTAAGCGTCTATAAATCTTAGCGCTGGCATCATTACATTAGTTAAATGTCTATTCTTAAGAATATTGGCGATTTTACAATTGGTTGCTGGGCTGTCTCTACTCTCTTCGCAATCTTGTCAGATGCATATTCCAACAGTTAGCTCGCCACATTTCCACTTTTTCCTAATATTTTTGCGCGATCGGCTCACCCTGCAATTCATAATACTAAATGCACTGCACTAGTGTGTGATGCATCTTCTGAATTGATACATAAAGAAATTTCAAAGTAATCATTATCAAAAACTGTTAAGAGTTCACTACGACAAAAGAGCTTATTTGAGCTTATTCAAGTTGTGATCGTTTTTAGGCCTACTTTACAATTTATGTGTAAAGATATTTTGATCTTTCATACTTATAAGTTCATTTCATACGGCATCGCATTTTTAAGTTCGACAACTAAGTAGCCTTTTATTAAATTTTTCACGTAACAACGGAAATACATCAAACGTTCCGTTTCCTACTCAACGCAATGACTTTGAGGTAAAAATATTGTCATTAGCAAAGAATTTCTACATTATATAACTTCAACTCAATGTCAAACTCATCATTCTTTCGGTTTAATTAAAAATAGTTGCAAATATTTAGCGTCCGAGCCGAGAGTCGAATTCGCTAACCGTCAGCCCGTGGTTCTATAAAATTTGACATTTGTTATGAAAAAAAAACGACAGGTTGCACTCCGGGAGTGCCGGCAGAAGTGAAAACTTAAATATTAACGTTGTGAATTTTTGATATTTTGGAATGGTTAAGGAATAATTTTGCACGAATTGCTTTAATTATATATTAGTATAAAAGTACTATCATTTATGTGGTAGAATACAATATTTATTTATTTACAGCGTGCCACGCGCAAGCGCCCTGCACCGCCTAAACGAAGCAGCTGACGCAGGCATACATTTTCGCCGCGCCGTAGAAAAAGAGGGGGATACTTCCTCTCCTACGCCGCGCTGGCTGTCTACGCTCGATCCGTCTTACGAATTTTCGATCAGTGACATGTCCTGACGCGAGTTTAACTTTTTATTCCCATTACAGAAAAAGTGTACAACGCCGCTAAAGAAGTTTTCACTTCAAAAATTAAGTAGACCAGATTAATTGTATAATAACAAGTTAATTGATTTACCAATATGAAAAAAAAAATGAACTCAAGAAACCATAAAATCGTGTGAATACTCGGTATGCAACGTGAGGCATATATTTCATTCCTCGGTCCGTTAAATTAATTTCTACATGAGAATTTCCTATAATACATACGAATCCACAATTCTCAGGTGCGAGCAATGCAGTAAATCATTGGATGCAGTCACGAAGACAAAACATAATATTCTCAGTAGTGTGCTATAGAATATACATGGAAACCGAAGTTTATGTTGTCAAAGAAAACGAATGTTCTTTGATATGAAAATGAATGAATCAGAATAGAGGGTGGCCTTCATGGGGATAAATAAACTCAAATGAAAAAAAAGCATTAAAATCTAATTATCTGGTCGAAAGCTCAAAATTAAATCAGATTAAATCATACAGGCGCATTGTCATTGTCAATGTTAAACCATTTTCCATTGCCATCTTCATCTATGATTATAACAAATGTGGTGACGGAAAACATTATTGACAGTGGTAATAAATACATTGTCAAAAATGTAAGCAGCAGATAACATGACATATCATCAATTTCAGTCCGCCTGACAACCTTGAAGATTCATACTCTACCGACAAGAGCATAATGATTATGATGACATTTGGTGAACTAACACTTGAAACGAAATTTCTGTTCAATATGCTGGGATCTGTAGGTACAGTGCACCGCTATGCACGTATCAATACAAGACTTTCACACACGACCGCAAGCCGCTTTTCTAGAACAATGCCTGTTGCTATGGCGTTTTAATAAGACGCTACTTCCCTAAGCCACCTTGGTCTTGTAAAACATGTGTACAAGCATCTACAAGTAATCGACGGAAATTTTCTAATAAGAAACAGAGTATGATACTTCTGGTACTACAAGCATCAATGTCTACGAAATCGGACATTATCGTTACAAACATTTCAGCCGCATACGTCCACTGCTGGACATATGCCTTTCCAAAGGATTTCCAAAATGACAGGACTAAATCGGCCTGAATCCAGCGCTCTCCACTGACCTTAAATCTTAAATCGGACGTTATGGTTGTCGAAAATACTTTGCCTAGTTTTTTTTGCCTCAACTATGTGGACATCACATAGACGAACGCGGCCTCTGGCTCCGGCTTTGAGAAGCGCGTGTTGCTTTTGACAATGACTAAATAACTTAACTATTCAGTTCAGGTATTGTTTCTAGAACGCGATATCTATCTATCAAAATATTTCTACCTAACCTTGAGAAAACCGTTTCAATGAAGGCAACACAAAATATGAACAATCAATCATTAATGATTAATCCGTGTTCATATCTCCATGATCCTAACCCGCGGAGGGTCATGAGTGGTGTATGGGAGATGTATGATGTATGGTTAATGGTTATGTTGTTTGTGGATGCGGAAGAGCAATAAATTGTGGGATTCTGGGATCAGCTGTGCGTGCGCTGTTAGCATCGAATTATTATAGGATGGCATTCCACTACCATGTGGATAATAAATTTATCTAAACAATTTACGTATTTATTAACACTGACGTAAGATTTAATACATGGTCAATGTATACGTGCATACGGGTCATAACACCGATTTTAGAGGTTTTCTCTTGGGTCTACTTTTCCGTTCAACATATAGAAGCAAACTAACTTAACCACCAGCTTTTGAAACACTTTCTGTGTCTCAATACAATTCTATTATCCAATCGCAATCATCAGTTCTAGCACAGTCAAAGAATGAATTGAATGATTTCAAACAGAACGGAAAGCGCAATATGCGTTCCTGTTCCACTTCCCCGCACCTCTCCCCCGTTCTTGCCTTATCGAGTGTGTTGAGGGGCGAACGACTACTTACAAACGAAACTGCACATGTCAATGTAGGTGACATTGACATGTGCAGCTTCGTTTGTAAGTAGTGTAGGCATAAATGATACTCCGCTGTGAAGTGCTACCTGTGGCACCGTGGCGCCACCAAACATTTCTAAACCCATTAGTGAAGACAGTCCGTCTTCTTATTTGTCCTGCCCATGTTCCCATTTTATTTGGGGTCGGGCCACCTTGTACTTTTGCGCCAGGATACACGATCCTGGGTTGTCGTAGATGTGAGTTTAAGGGCCTTTATTCACGTTTCACCGTGGACCACCATGTCGAGACCGGTCTTCCTCTACCTCGGGGCTGAGATGGAATATTCAGTACAGTTTTAACGGAGTAGTTTTCGACAAGACAGTCTGTACTTTAACATATTTTAACCTATTAATGGTAAATCTAATTGAATATTCAAATTACTTTCCGAAAGGTAAATACTTGTTTTCAATCCCACACAAATTAATGTAGTCTTCTTCGAGGTCACCATCATTAACACTAATGATGTTTACGTTCATCTAAATTTTAATAAAAAGTAGCTTCTAGTAAAAGCGACCATCGGTCAACACGGCCCATCGAAAGTTGCTTAACCTGATGCGTTCTATATTTGATAGAAAACAAAATCTGGCCAGATATCAGATTAGGTTGAGTACTAATTGAGTGTAATGGAACCGCTTTCTATGTGGTCTAATGGATTACATGCGATAAAATTCTTGCCTTTTCTTTTGAACCAAGACAAATTCACTAAGTAACTAGGTCAATCAGTTTAATTTTAGCCTTTTCTCAAATTTAAGAATAATATTAGGCGGTTTTTATCGAGGATGAAATAATATGGCCCTTCTAGGCCATTGTAGGTGTCACGTGGAAACAATGAATCTTGATAGATATTCGCTTCGTCGACATATGCATCCGGTCCCCAAAAGATGTGCCATACGTTCTCTATTTCGCACACGCAAGTTTCTTTATTCTTTATTTTTCGCTAATTTTCACCCATACATAACATGCTTAGTAAGTAAATACTTATTTACTTACTAAGCATGTTATGTATCGGTGCAAATAAGCGTAATTCATGTACTTACATGAACCCTGAAAGGGTGTGATCTTACACTCATTCAAGGACCCTGTTGGGCGCTGCAAAGCAGAGGAATCTCGTCACAGTTTTTCATTCTTAATTTTTATTTAGTTCTACTTAATATTGTACATCGCGGAAATCAATAGTATCAATAGTTGGTTTCATTCACTTCATTTCAGATAGACATTTGATTTGGTGCTTATCACTGACAAAGTAAATGATTTATGATTCGAACTGCTACACTGGAAGTGAAACAGTGACATATTCAATCCTGACCTACCGCACCCGAGTGACGCCGGGCTCAAGTCAGTTTACAAACACACAACAAAACCCCGACAATGTGATAATGCGCAGTTCTTCGAAGCGGCCATAATGTGTTGCGTCATTTTTTACGAAAGTGAAGTATTAAAGCCACTTAAAACTGTTTTCCAGTGGTGGCGAAAGTGGTGACATTGACGGAGTGGTCACCGAGAGGTTTCGTCTGACCTCGAAACGGCACGGCATGCCGTCGAGATGGGTTCCGTATAAAGTTAAACAAAGCAAAGCCTATAATTTTTGACGTATGTGAGCCTGATTTGCACTTTTTCTTCCAATTATTGTAAACTCTACCACTTATTTAACGTCTTGTCCATTTCTTTAACATCAATTCTTTACTAAAATCTCGGATGTGTCGAATTTCACGTATTTAATAGATCCTTCATTTCAAATGATAGGAATATTTAGGTTTTAAGATTATAAAAAATGTAAAAGTAAATAAAAAAAGGAAATATTCATCCCTTTTCTATATTCTGCGCATGCCATTTGGGATATGGCATCAGTCATATGGTTAAAAATAAAATAAAATTATAGGACTTTTTCAATCTCTAAATCATACTTATTTTCATGATACGGAAGAAGAGATTTCATAAATTCTAGTGCCAAAGTAAACAGTGGTTAACGATTTATATAAGTGTCTATGGCCTCAAAGCATCTTGCATATCTGACGTATGTCTCACATCAACGATTTCTGCTCGTAGCTACGCCTTACAACTTTGTATTTTCCTAAATATTTTTCAGAAAAATCTCAGTCTGTAGACGAAGAACATAACATTAAAGATTTTATCGGCGGTGTGTTTATCCAAATAAT
Source organism: Acrobasis suavella (assembly GCA_943193695.1). Taxonomy (NCBI): domain Eukaryota; kingdom Metazoa; phylum Arthropoda; class Insecta; order Lepidoptera; family Pyralidae; genus Acrobasis; species Acrobasis suavella. The sequence continues at coordinate 6,905,459 of OW971952.1, read as the reverse complement.
TACATGAGTCATACTCAAAGGCCACTCTCAGCGTGATGGTGGGCCTCTAGCTGGATAAGATTCAAACCAAATATACAGGGGTCTCCACGGACCCCTAAATCGTTTTCCGGTCTCACTGGCGCCAGACGCAAGGTCACCTCCACATGAATATGGAGTGTGAAAGAGTCGCTTTCGTTACCCCTGACCGGCGCATATCTTTACATGGCATTAATTGTAAATGGATCGTATTGGCAAGATAAGGCGTATGTAACGAAACCTCTACAATTTAACGTGGAATTGTTGCGATCCATTCTGAGATATAAGGATTATTTTATTTTATTACCTCACTTTTGCTAAGCTTTAAGTAACGGTGTCTGTAGAAATTAAATCCAGCTTAGAGTTTTTCTGAAGCTAACAGCTCACATTAAATTGATAATTTTGGCTGTATCATTTGAGTTCATTCTTACTATACGTGAATGCTTTTAAAGCGCATGCACCGCTAGGTCATCAAGCTCCTCAGATAATATCAGTTCAATGGTAACAGCTAGTTGCCAAAGCAAATGCCCATTCATACAAACTATTTTTGCCTCCCTTTCTTTTTTTGGGGTGTTGACTGTTCTGGGCCTATTCAAATTTTCCATAAATTACTTTGCGGGTAGTTTATTATAAGAATAACAAAAGATATCAAAGCTCGTTAGCCGCGGTTAGCCTTTTGTAGTAAACCTTTCTTTTATTAGATTTCCTACACAGTAGAATTACCTTCTGAATTATGTATTTCCAAAGGTCGTACATGTCACAGAGAATGGCAGGAACGTGTGTGTTTCTATAAATATTTTTCTTTCCAATCAGATAAGCTTTATTAGCTAGCTATACCAGGTAAATAAAGCTAGTTTATATTGAATGCTTTTCAGGCCCGATAAATTACAAATATTTTGTTTTGTTCACTTGATATATACATGACACGCACCACAGCGATAAATTGATAATATTATTGAAATAGTGAGAAAAAATAGAAGCAGAGGGTAGGTTAGGAGTAATATACAGTAAGATAAAGGAGGTAAGGAGGAGGAAGGTTAAAAAAAGAAGCGCGATAATAAACGAAGGGCCTCACGCTCGATTCTCTCTAAAAACTTTACGCGTGATTTAATTCCTTTAGGCGTAGTTTCCATTCGAATCAGATGGAAAGTATGTAGGTACCGTCGCGGTATAATTTCTTTTTCGTTTAATTACACCTTGTCAACTTACTAAAATTATTTGCTTTATGATCAGAGTGTCTTACTTTTAATTGGTCTACGAAGCAAAATGCCTAAAATTGATGTCTACAAGGAAATTGCCTAAGCTTTCAATCGCCTAGAGATAAAAACGTTAACAAGCAAAATGTCAAAAATGCAATATTAATTCCTAAATAGTAAATGGATTTCGTATAAAACATATACCATTTCAACGTCTTTAGTTAATTAGTACATTTCTCCCTCCTTCCAAATGCAAATACAACAGATAAGAAATAGTAGACACCAAACAATGTAAGACGTATGCAAATGACAGAGGGTGACCAAAAATGCTGTTTTCCACTTTATGTGTTGATGCTATCGGAGTCGGAGTGTTGTGGATAGAGATAATATATTCAGAGGAATTTACTTCGGTAAATATTTTGTGAAGGAATGTAAATAAATGAAAGGTGGCAATTGCCACCAGTGGTGGCGCCAATATGAATAAAGATAAATGTTTTTGTCAAGTATACAAAATGTAACAAAACCCCTGTCCGATCCTTGTAGGAGCCACTCAAACCGTCAATCTGAAAAACTTTTCGTATGGGACCAATGCTTGAAACTCGAAGAAAAAATCGTCATTTTCATACAAATTGCCGGGTCGGCCGAAAACTTTTGTACGAAAATGTTGACTTTTTTCGAGTTTTAAGCTTTGGTCCCGTAGGAAAAGTTGTTCTTATTGACGGTCTGAGTTGCTCCTACAAGGATCGGATAGGGTTTTTCTTACATATTGTATATGTATATTGAAACCGTTTGTTCAGATTTCGGTTATAGTTTTAATTAAACGATATTTATAATAATTATTATTATTTTTAACATAAATGTTACATTAAATTTCACCTAATTATTACAGTATATGCCCTACCAAATAAAGCTATAAATAGTAAAAATATAATACAAAGTATAGTACAAATGTAACAAGAACAATTGTTGTGGTTGTGGGATGCTGTAAGAGCTGTATCATCTCATCATTCCAAAGAAATAATCAAGAAGAGGGTTTTAAGAAACACACATTATGAAAATTTCAATGATTTGTATTATAAACTAACACAGAACACTCCTTAAGCCCTGTTTTTGCAAATTGCCAATTATTTATTTACCAGCCCAATAAAAGAGGATTTGCCCATTATCGCCCACCATGCGGGGTTGATGATCACCCTCTGTGTAGCAACTCCATACCAACTTACTCGCCAACTATAAAAATACTGCATTTGTCAACAATATTTTTTGCTAATCCCAAATAATCTATTCCGTATGATTTATTATTTGTACACATTTGACCTTATTTTTGGACTGACGTTACCGAATTGCTCTTGCGCAACCACTGTGACATTTTGACGGCCCGAAATAGTGGCCGTGTGGCCCAGTTCCCGGACAGGCCAGGCACTGTTTGCTTAACCGAGTGGAGGTCGCCAAATTCCAGGGTGTAAGGTTGCAATTTAAGAACTACCCTAGGACATGTCTACCCATCGCCTTATAAACATAATTATTTCTCTTCCTTGTCACTAGATGGCGCTATAGGTATTTATTCAAACATTAAAATCTTTTATTACTTTTAGTTAAATAAAGTAGTACTCTAATTAATTTAATATGACTTATATGAAATGCAATAAATATTTTTTTAAGCATATTCAACACTTTCTGTGTCACTTTTTTGCTAGTCGTGTATGCTACCATGTTTGTGTGCCTAATACCCGTAACTCCAGTTTTGCCTACTTACTTACGGGCCCTCCAATCGTTTCTTCGATGTGTTACGTTAGTAAATTAACTATCTTTGCCTAGGGCAAAGATACACTATCATGGCTTTATCCCTAAAAGGGTACATAATATAGCTAACACCGTAAGATCCAAAAGCCCAAATTTGTTAAAAGCCAACTTTAACAACAAAACTACCGATTTTGATAAAATTTTTAAGGGACCACTACACAAGTATGCTCTTTAAAACAAAAAAATAATTTTCCATATCGGTTCAGGCGTTTCGAATAATCCGTGAACACATACATATATCGCGAGGTATTTTTAACCTCCTCCTTATCAGAAGTCGGTTAAAAAGAAGTAGTCTTGTTTTCCAAATCAATACGAGTACTGTAACTGTGCATTAAAAAACGCTTTATCACGAAGTGCTGGCGCGAAACAATACGCGACCTAATAAATCTGGCTAATAGCGAGATTGTGACGTCAGTGAGAGAGATGGCGATGTAGTCTAGACTGGATCTGGAACGGTCTGGGCCGTCTGGGGTCTAGACTCGTAGGTTTACTGACTGTTATCTAAATGAAATACGCGGAAATATCAAAGAAAGATCTTTAAGTTGCTTCGTTCACTTACAAATTACTAAAAAAAAGTTTCTTGGAATGGACTTTCGTGTCGTATTCTTTTGTTTATACCCGACTTCGCCAGAAGGAGGGTTATGTTTTTCGGGAGTATGTATGTATGTATAATTGTTTGGCACGCTCTACACCCCGAACGGCTCGATAGATTTCAGCTTGAGAGGTGCCATTAGCTTAATTCTGAGAGTGCCACTGGGTATATAAAAAGGGTTTTTTTTTTAATTTAAATAACGACTTTTTAATCACTAAGCTTAAGGTGATCTTTATTATGTATGCACAGGGACATTTATAGAATATGTTACAAAAAAAAAATTAAATATCAAAACTTCAACAAATAAAAATTAAGTTAAATAATAAAATAATAATCAAAAGAGTACCTGTATAAATGACTTAAACCACCAGGTAAATAGGTCTTTACCTATGAAATTGCCGTTCTGTAGTACTGGCCATTTCAAATCAAAATAATTTTTGTTTGGCTAAGAATTCTAATTTCAAATTAATTTTACTTTAAAAACATGTAATTCTTTTTCCAAAAGTAGTCATTTGTATATTGATTAGTGTTACATTTCATCGCATTTCAATCTTTTTCGTCATCATGGATACGTTAAAAATTCGAGTAATTATGGAATATGAGTACCGTCGTGGTAGCAACGCGGCACAAGCTGCACGCAACATCAACGACGTTTACGGAGCTAACACTACAAACCAACGCACCACCTGTTATTGGTTTGCTCGCTTCCGTTCTGGAAATTTCGACCTGGAAAATAAACTTCGCGTTCGTCCGAACACTTTGGTCGACAATGACGAATTAAAGGCGATTGTGGAAGCTGATGATACACAATCTACGGCTGAATTAGCAGCAGCTTTCGACGATAGCGTCAAAACAATATTGGTCCATTTGCGTCAAATAGGCAAGGTAAAAAAGCTTGACAAATGGGTGCCCCACAAACTCAATGATCGCCAGCTTGAAGTACACGTCGAGACGTGCCTTGCACTGCTCAATAGACACACAAACCAAACAAATGAATGAATTTTGAACCGCATTGTTACCTGCGATGAAAAATGGATTCTGTTCGATAACCGTAAGCGCTCAGCAAGTTGGTTGGATCCTGGTTCAGCACCTAAACAATGCCCTAAACGAAAACTTACCCCTAGAAAAGTGATTATACTGCACAGCAGACGGTCTCTAAGTTGCAAGAACTGGGGTTGGAAGCTCTCTGTCATCCGCCCTACTCACCAGACCTTGCGCCTACAGACTACTACTTTTTCCAGAATTTGGATAACTTCTTGGCGGGAAAAAATTCAATACCCGAGAGGCAGTACAAAATGCCTTTGAAGAATTTGTTGCCCCCCGTCCAGCTGATTTCTTTAAGAAGGGCATCAATAAACTGCCACTGCGTTGGCAAAGATGCGTTGGTTGCATAGGTGAATACTTCGATTAATACAAATAAAAAATTCATAAAAAAATTCGTTTAATTTTTTTCATACAAAACGGCAATTTAATAGGTAAAGACCTAATATTACCTTTGCCACCAGCCAAATTTTTGGAAAAAGTCTTGTCCATGAAACTGAACTACTTTCCATAAAAATAATTAACGAAATACGAATTTTGTATGGGAACATGAATTTTTTTCATGTATTTTTTTTTATAGAAAGTATTTCACGGACATACTTTCTATAAAAATAACAAACATGCTTCAAAAATTTGGTCGGTAAAAAGTCACCTGTATGACTTGCTGACGACTCGGACACGATATTATTCGGACACTGTCCGAATTGACACTTTTTTAATTTTAATATTTTTTCACTGACAATCCGGACGCCAATAAACAAAAATTGTTATAACAACGCCCGCGGCAGCCGTCAGAAGAAATGTATGATAAAAGTTTATTTGCTAGCAAATTAGAAAAAAAAAAACCGTTTGTTAAGAACGCCATCTAGTGATGAGTAGCGGAACTACCGAAGTCGTATCGTTAGTTTTGCTACTCATCCCTAGATAGATATCCGTAGCGCCATCTATTATGAGCTAGAGAAAGCCCTGACTTTCAACCGATTTTCATCAAACAGCTAAGAACCACCGCTCTAGAATTTGCTTTCACGTTAAAAAGACCACATCGAAATCGGTCCAGCCGTTCGAGCGCTAAGATGCCTAAGACAGACAAACAGACAGACCGACAGACATTATCGTCAAACTTATGACACCCCTTTTTTATCGGAGGTTAAAAATTAAAGCAAGCGTTACCGCAGCGGCGAAGACCACTCTAGAAATTTCGAATTCACTCCAACACATTTTCAGATAACCCAACGAATGCAAGCGAGTTAAAATTTCGAGTAAACAGATAACTCACGCTCAATTTACTGCAACTGTGCGGTGCATGGACAAATGCATGGAAATTACCTGAAACAGAGAATTATATGTTTTTAATATAAGTATGTATATGATCAGCATTTTATTACAATGGGTATTGTTGAACAGACAGTTCATAGTTCGGGGCAAACTAATTTTTAAGTGCGTAAATTGGTGATCACCAAAATACACTTAATTTAAACGTGTGTGACTAAGTGTCGGGAGACATTTATCAACTTTCCTAACAAATTCATCAAAAAGTGAGAGTTTTATATTTTAATAAACTAATAAATCACTAAAAACTTTCTGATCGTTATAAATTATACAAAATAAATAATTTCGCAGATGGACGAAAATAAATTTATTGGCCATACATTAATCGATAACTATAAAATATTTACATCACGAAATAAAATTTGCATAAACATGCAGATTATAATTCGACGTATGACGTCGGCCGCATAGATCATTTTGACGCATAAATTAATAAAGTAGAAAGTCATAATTGCAGTTTATAATGTGCAGAGCCGCTATTTTCTGAGGCATCCGTGCGCTTCGTAGAAAGTCTGGCTGACACACTCGGAGGAAAACTACTTTAACTACAGGTCATTCTTACACTTGGTATAGGTATACAAAAAAATAAATACTTTTCAAGGGTTCCGTACCCAAAGGGTGCCAACGGGACCCTATCAATGAGACTCCGCTGTCTGTCCGCCTATAACAGGGATCTATTTCTTGAACCGTACAAGTTAGACTTTTGAATTTTTACTATTGCCGTTATAACAACCAATACTAAAAATAAGATAAAAGTTAAAATTCGTCGTCATACAACAAACGTGTTGGTTTCAGCTTTTTTAACTTGATATTTATAATAGCCTTAACTAGATACATACTTGAAAAACATAGTACGGAGGTAAGGAACCCTTGATGTACGATCCGACTCTCATCAACATTGCTGTGACGTGATATATTAATGGCCCTCATCAGACTTTGGATATCATTTTGAAACAGAAAAAAAATCCGATGCGTCACTGTCATTTCGTTATTGAATTCCTATGAAAACCTTTTAGTACATTATCACACCAGCGCTATGACATAATTATAATGCATTGTCTCTCGATATATATGCGTTAATAAACATTTTTTCATCGATTCCCATCGTCTTAGGTTTTTGGTAGCTTTAGTACACTCAATTTAGCCCTGGGCCTGCTGGCCAGTGTGTGTCTGTCTGCACTTAATTTAGCCACATGATACTTACAATCCTACATGCCGACGAGTACCATATTGATACAAAGCGTAGAAGACTGTCCCGCTATTGTAGATCTACCGAATAATATAGCTAAACATGTTTCCATTATACATTTGCTTTAAAAAAAAAATCCGTATAAAAGTGTTACACAATACAAAAATAAAATAGTAAAAATGTTCTGCTGCCGGCTAACAGCCGACACTTTCGCTCGCTATGCTGACTATGCAGGGTTGCCGGCGCTGCCAGGTTTTAATATTGACAAGCAATGCTTTTTTTACATAGAAGTTCTTATCTAATTCAATAAGAAAAAAGAAAACCGACATTCACCAGTTTTATACTGTAAACAGCTAAACGATTTCAATCAAAAACTCTAGATGATTACAGATAGTTAACTTTTAAACATACAAAACGTAATCATAATTATTTTGTTCCTTCCTTTCAGGAGTACAATGCGACACAAATAAGTTGAACAAAAATGGCGGACTTCAAACCATTTTTGTATTCCCGTCACGTAAATTGAACCAAAATGGCAGTTGTCAGCGCATTACTGGTACTTGCGCCGATAACCACCATTTTTGTCGCATTGTATATGACATACACAGCGAAACATTTATTATTTGGATCGGAGATTCAAATTGAGCACATCGAATATTTACGTAAAGTGCTCAGTTCAGTAAGTTCATTCATGACATTGCTAAATACAAGCGACTACGTATAGCATCGGTGGTTCAGTGGTAGAATGCTCGCCTGCCACGCGGGCGGCCCGGGTTCGATTCCCGGCCGATGCATGTTTTTTTTTTGGACTTAGCTGACCGTAACTTGCGACGTCTTTTATTAATTTTCTAGTTAATAAAATATTTCAATACACATTTCCGGTGTCATATCAACTCGAGTACTAACTGCTAACCCTAACCAAAAAATGTGGGCTATCCGCCAAATTTCACGCCGAAATCCAGATTTTATTTCGCATACGTTCGGCATTTACTCCGTAATTCCATTTAAACGACATGATAAGTCAGATTCAGATAGCAATCGCGATGTGAAATCGCGTTCGGACGTAAAATCTAGACGTTACATGTGAAACACGATACGAGAAATTGAATTAAAGTGGTTTTTGTCGTGTCCCGGTCGTGGCCCGGATTTGTAATCAATTTCAATGGGATGAACTCAAAATCAATAACCGGGGGGTTTTCATACTCAACAAAACAGTGTAGGAGTAATGAGTTACTTTATAAATAGAATTTTTATTTGTGTATTTAAGCACACTTGAAGAAAATACAGCTCTCCAAAATATATTCGATAAATGTATACTTAAGTAATAATTTCAGAGAACCACATCCCAAATAAGCGGCATCTAGTACCCAGGATAAGCGGTCCGGTCCCGCATAATTACTGTAGCACCAACTCCTACTAACAAAACTACACGTGTGCTTAGCCCGCATAACAAGCATTCTCGGCGTTTATGGTACGTAACAAATGAACTACGCTAAATGTAATTAGTGTACTTACTCAGACGCGTCCAGTTTTTTCCAGGACATTTACTTTGACTATATGTAATGACATTCGCGTAGTGATATTCTACAGTAAAAATATATTGAAAATAATAGAAAGTTACATGTATAACAAGTTCATGAAGTTCGTGTGTTGACTACTAAGAAGGTAATAGCGAGTAAAAAGAATAAAACGATATCACTGATTCGCAAAAGATACCGTTCCTTCACATTTTAATTTATCATTTGTCAGAAGTTTCTAGTTTACTTTCATATTATTAACTTAAGCTTAAAAATCACCGCAAAGTTTAGAACTCAAATTTGAATTTAAGGACGCACTTAGAGACATCTGCATCAGTAATGGATGGCGTTAAGATTAGATAAGTTAGAATTAGAGAGCTATTAAACAGTGCAGATCTTACAAAACTTTAAATTATAGCTGTGACACAGAAAACACAGAACAAATAATTATATGTAGTATAATTTTTTAAAACTAACAAACGACTTCACCTTAAAACTACACGACCGATTTAAATAAAAAATTTTTGGGACAAAAAAAAGAATTTTCCGGTCCAGGTGTCTTCGAATAATCATTGAACATACATAAAAAAAGATTCCGAGGAATTGATAACCTCCTCCTTTTTGAAAGTCAGTTTAAAATAATAGACATAGCAGCACCACTTTTTTTAAAAGGGACTGGAATAGTAAACAACAACATCATGGGGATGAAAGTGCCATACATTGCGAATTTTTCGTTTTGAAGGACGTTATCTATTATTCTTAATCTGAATTAAATATTAAAAGCACTTTTAGTTATTAGTTTGTTAGAATTTTTAAAGCTTTCTTATTTTACGGTATAGTATAACCAATAATTTCACACGCTAAGCGTGAAGCCTATTTGGTGTAACGGTTTACGCAGTCGAAACTAATCAAGAATCTACAGGTTCACAAAGGCTAAACATACTTATTAAAAATATTTTATTTGTTTTTCTTTTCATTTAGAGTTAAAGTATAAGCGATAATTTTCCGCACCTAGTACTAAGCCTAATTGGCGTAGCGGTTAAAGCAATGGACTTGAAGCCATTGATATCTCAGGAATCTCAGGTTCAAATCCCACCTCATTGCAAATAAATGTTATATTTCATATTTTATTTTATTTTGGAATAACATTAATAGATAACATTACGTATGTAGGTTTGCAGCTTAAATTGTTGATAGAAAAATTGCGCGAGATGGCTCTCTATTTCAGTTATATAATAGTAATCTATGAAGAACATCCGCTTGAACAAGTCTCGCCATACTAATTTCAATTTCTTTACATGTTTCTTAACGTGTACGGATAGGCAATTTTGCCTTTAAGGATTATTTTCTAACAACCTCGTACAAAAAACCTTGATTTTAATTTGTGAAACTTGTAACACCGAACCAAAGCGTAAACAGTTAGCAACAGTTTGGTAAGTACAGATTGCGTAGAGTGGGGTTGATCCGCACCATTTGTTGGGGTCGGTTGACCAGCGGGGTGCAACACGAATTTAACAAAAAATGTAGCTCACGCTAAAACAGCCCAAGGCCTCAATCCACGCACGCAGTTCACACCCATCGAGCCCTTTGAATTTACGCAAAATTTCCAAGTCTTGACTGTAGAATGAGGCCTAAAATAGCTGAGTTACGTGTGCCGGTGTGCCAGCCTGGTTAGGAGGCCGAGCGGAACGATCGTCCGATCGATGCAAAAACACCGGTTTTTACTGAGTTAAAATATAATGTAGTCTGATCACGTAATTACTTTTAGCTGCTTCGTTTTTCAGCTGCCTCTTCGTGAGCTAGACTTGTAAAAGACTAACGTTTTCAATGGGATGGGAGTAATAAATTGATGTTCTTTTCGTACCCATTTCTATTTAATCATTCCAATTATAATAGAATTTTCCTTTCAATGTACACAGATGTACGGAAACACTGTAAAACAGACTGTGACTTGTTTTAAATCACTTCCCGGAATTACGTATCCAGTTGGCATGACTCTTCTCTACTTAACATGTACAAGATCGCACCTTGGCGACAAATATTTTTATTGTGCATACAAATAGCTTTCCGGAAATTAACACCGGAACTCAATAACAGCTGGCAAATAGAATAACATCACAATTAACCATACAAGGTGGTCGTTACGACGATTCCTAACTAAAAGACTGTATTTAAATGTTTGGAACGCATGCGGCCGTGTTTGCAATTCGTAATGTTTTCCTATTACAGGCGCACATTTTTTACGCTCGGCTCGTTTAGAAACGATACAAGAATTCTTCTGCTCTGTTTATGGAAGCAAAAATTCGGATTGATTTTAAAGAGAAACCAATCGCAGGTTTGCGAACAGTGCAATGTAGAACGAAAGCAGCTGTATATATAATAATAATTTATTAATTGACGTTTTATAATGTACATTTTACGATATGATATCAGTCTCGCACAAAAAATAAAGATAACGAACGAATTTGGCAAAATTGGACAAATAATGATCACACTGAGAGTTTTGGTCAGATTTACACAATTTTGTTTTAACCTCTACTGTCCCACTGCTGGGCAAAGGTATCCCTCATCTCCTTCGAAATATCTCGATCGTGTGCTGGTGTGTATCTTATGATTACATAAAAACACTTAAAAAAAAAACATAAGTATGATACATTTGCGAACAGGAAAAAAGGAATAAGGTTGGAGGATGCGTCTAGCTCGACCGGGACTGGTAAGGAAAATAGTTATAAAAAAATAATAAAATAAAATAGTAACTTTTTTGCGTTGTCATTATCATAAAAACACAATACGCGACGGACGGTGCGGTACAAAAACAAACAAATCAATATCAATATGCAAATAACTATCGATCAACGTCCTAACCGAGTAAAGAGCCATATCCGTTTCCGTCCACGTGGCGCCTGCGGGTCCAAACGGCCTCAGCTGTCGAACACGTCAAAACTGCTATTAGGGTTAACTGTGAGGTGAAACGGAACTTATTAGCGATAGACATCTATCTAGGCGCTAATTCGATAGGTTCGGTAGATAAAGGAACTGAGTCTGCTTAGTCATATCGCCACAGATTTTATTTTTCATATATTAATATCACAAATAAAAAAGGGACAAAAATACACTTGTCTGAACTTATGAAACGTAATGGGACAGGTCGTAATCTTTGCATCATAAATTTTGTCGTTTATATTTTGCTTCCATCTCACTACATCCCACTCTTCGTTTTGAAGCAGGGCGTTTTGTTGACACAAGAATGACGAAGAAACTTTGACAGTCCTGGTCGATTACTTGCGGCTTATCATAATGTGTAATTTGTCTCTCTGAAGTTTGCAAAAATGTTAAAATAAGTATACAATATATACATGAATGTTTCGATTCGGGTTCATTAAATTTACAGTATTTTTTACGGTAACACTAAATGTGTATAATCTGTTTCAAGCCGTCTTATTTCTTGGTGAATTCAAATCTAATGATATCTCAATTCAACGCTACATTCACACACACGCTGTGCGTGAGAAATAGTTGTATAAGCGATAAATATACAGTCTTATTATAGTTATGAACTATAAAAATATCACAAAACTACTTCATTTAAATTCTCTAAGCCCCCAGTAACTAAGCTCATATTTTTTGCTTACAATAAAACAGAGAAATAAATATAATAGCACAAAGAATCGTAGAATAACCATAAAGGTATAGGAGAAAGAACTTGGTAAACAATAGTCGCGTTCGTACGTATGTATACCTCATTAAATAAAGTAGATAGACTCGATTGTTAGCGAGGCATCCCTTTGTGAATTTAGAGGGTTCCGAAGATACTAGAATAATGCTAGTGGTGTATAAACTAAATACAATGGCTCAAATATAACATGTTGGCTTTGGGATTTTTGAAAGTTGCTCTTACTTATTCCAACAATTTAAAATTACATTCTTTTAAATATAAAGCATTGAAATAAAAGACATTTCATAAAACTAATATTTGACGTGATGATAAAAATCTGACTTTACCAATACTCAAACGTGAAATTCTGGTGTCAAGTAAAAAATTACTTAAGTAATTATGGTGAAACTTACCAAACGGGAAGACTAAACCCTACATCAGCTAATAGGGTACTTCTTTCACGGGCAGAGACGCGATCTGAATTTAATACTTAGTTCAGAATAACTTCTAGAAGTATTTATTTACATTTTACGCACGTACATACGATGCAATCGGGACGGGTTGCCATTATCCGAACGCCCAAAGTGCATGTTACCTCGCCGCACAATGTCAAGCATCTCCCTACCGGATCATTTTCAAATTAGTTGAATAAGCCTTGTCTAACTCAATTCCGGCGATTGTGTAGAGGTAAATCGTAAACGACAATCACAGGATGTACGTTTACGAAGAGTACCTGACTTTCAAAGGTTCAAGTGGTAACATCGTTCTTTAGAAATGACTTTTATTATTATTCATTCTTCATCTATGTTTCGGTAAATACTCGTATGTAGTTATTACTGACATGATCACGAAACAAGGAATACAAATTACCACTTAAAAAAAAATTTAACGTCTAATTTTTGACTGCAACTACTTACATCCAAGCAGTTCAGCCTTTTCTGGTTCAATTAAAAACATAAATAAAACCTTATTGAAGCAAAAACATGAAAAATGGACGACCAATTTTAATTTTTGATACATACCGATAATTATAGTTGTACTTATGTAAAAGTGACCCCAATAGGCATATGTCCCAATTTAATCTGAGTACCAATTGCTCAGACTAGTCGTCATGTCAACCACTTAAACTTTTCAATGAACTATGAATTGGGCCAACAAAGGATTGCTAAGGTTGATTATCGGTATCGGGGCTGGGTATCGAACCTGCGACCTCGGGGTCACGGACCGAATGTCAAAGGAAAAGGTGAATGACTATTAATGAGCATGAAAAGATAACACTTTTTTCGGATAATAGATTGTTATTACTGTAAAGATGGTTTCGCGGTGTAAAAAACCATTGTAAGACCATAACATAAGTCTAGAGTATTTTTAATAAAAGATAGAAAAATTGAAATTGCAATATAAGTTAAGATTAGTTATGAGTGTAATGTGTGTATGACTATTCTATCGAACCGTCCACACAATAAAGCATTGAATTTTTATTACGAACAAGTACGTAAGTGTTAGGGAAATAGCGTGTGACATATTCAGAAGGTACCATTAAAGTTAAAAACTCTTTTTATCCAAGACTGATACGAGGAAGATTCCCGTTTCCCGTCGATAGAAATCAGATTATGAACAATTTTCATAATCGATACGACTTGGCGAAATGAGTCTTTTAGCCTAGGTCGTGACTTGTTCCTGTATTGAGGTCGACGATTTCATCACAAAGACAATTTATAACTATACAAAAATAGCTCTTCTATCGGGGAATTTAATCTGGCTCTTATTGGTTCGATATAAAGATCATGTTACGAGTAGATGAATGTATGGTTAGGTATGATTATTTTAAATGAGTAGACTTTTAAGAATGATGATTCAGAACCAGTTGCAATCTTCTAATCAGCAATCACCCTTAATAATATTAATTCTTAATTAATTCATGGCAGGCAATGATACCATGAATATACTTCAATGAACAGGTTCCTATCATTATATCAATATTAAGTATGTAATTACAAAATCAATAACTTTGCATAACGTTAAAAGAAAAAAGCCGAGGGATTTTGTTTTTTTTTTTGATAAAGTTTATATGGAATCACCTGACAATTATACCCTTTCAAACAAAAAAAAAGCATTTTCCAAATTGGTCCAGGCGTCTTTAAATAACAGGTGAACATACATTAAAAAGACCGCGACGAATTGATAACCGCCTCCTTTTTTGAAGTCGGTTAAAAATATCCAGTACATCTTTCTATAGTCTTGTTTATAAATTGAAGTCTGATTCGTCTGAAAGCAAGTGCGGTCAATTGAGACATGAATGGACGTATTGTGATTGGGAGGAACGTATCGTTTGACCATGTGAGTAATTGTGACCGTCGGACTCTCCATCTTAATATGAAAGCGGTTCAAATGGACTTTTTCCACTTGCCGGCACGGCAGCAGGCAAAATGTCAACGTCAGATAGGTAAAATTATTTTACGGCTCTGGATACAAATCCTTTAGCCTATTTTTATAACTAGCACAGCGTCGTCGGCGCCGTGGCAAGCAATTCCGCAATGACCTATCCAAGTTTAAGACTACGCCTGCGTGATCTCAATTTGGATGGGTCACCAGGCTTTCACAGGTAAAGCAACTCTGGATGTGGTCTCGAATAGGATGGGTTACTAACTGACTACGTTTTCACGGGTTAAGCAACCTCGGGCGTGGTCACAACTCGGATGGGTGACCAAAAGTAGCATAAGTGCGCTAAGTGCTAATTAATTACTGAATAAACATTTCGTTATTCGAATAAACATTAAAAGTCTATTATAAAATTATGCTGCAACCTTTATATTCGATTTTATCCCAAATTACCCTAAATATGAAAAATAGCCCTAAACCATACTTTATAATAGTAGTTTCGCCCTAAAAAAATGACGAAATCCTTAAAGCTGAAAATCTGCCTAAACGTAAATACGTATAGACAGTAAAATTATTTAATTAACGCTTTGGCGAATAATAAAATTTAGTTTATTTTGCCTACCTACTATTAGGTTCGACCCTTTTATACAAAGAGCATTTATTTACAATTGCCTTATTGAAGAGTTTTATTTGGGACACGATGTAAACATCATATGTTACATTTTTGGGCCACCCCATTAACATATTATCATTTATTTTTAACCGACTTCCAAAAAGGAGGAGGTTATCAATGTGTCGCTATCTTTTTTATGTATGTTCACCGATTAAGTATTTGAAATCGCCTAGACCGATTTGAATTCTTTTTTTTTTTGTTTAAAAGGATGTACTTGTAAGGTGGTCCCATAGAAATTTGATCAAAATCGGTTGTTTAATTTAAGTTGAAGTCGGTTTATAGATTTGAAGAATTATCATTAGATCAACTTCTATTAGTTAAATGCCTATTTCTTGGTGTTTCCTTTTTAAAATTTTATTTAAATATCTTGGGTTGTCTTTGTTTCAGTGCCACTTAACATCTAGAGAGGCACTTTTTGCATCGAAACCATAATTACGTTTCTGGTTGCCCATTTAGCTTGGACCTTGAGTATTCGTGACTGAGCGGTAAGTATTATAAATAAGCAATTGAGCTGTGGTTTTCAATTATTGACGCTTTGGACTAAACTAAAATGTAAGACTGAGCAGCACTCAGTCTCAGAGAAAACGAAACCAAACACAACAGTAATCGGACTCCGATATTCAACAAAATAGATATACAGAGAAGCACTATGCTACGCTTTTTTCATTTATAATAGCGACGAATATATTGCATAGAACCAGACAAACGGCAAAAGAAAAAATAATTTGGTTTTTCCGAGCTAACACCCCGGTGTACGTCAGAAGCTTAAATATGACATAGTTCAAACTATCATCTAATCATGACAAACAGGGACAACGAAAAAACGTGCCTACCAAAGCACAGAGTAATTTGAGATATGGATATTTGTGTAGTGTGCCGCCCCGGGAAACTAGGAATATTCCCGTAAAAATTCCCAGCAATTATTCTTAAAATGGAAGTATAGGGGAATATTTACGGTAATATTGGAAATATTCCCGTAAATTTAAAATGGGGAAATTCCCGTGAATTTGGAATATTTCCACCGGCACATCACTATTTGTGGTCAATGCATATTTAGTGGCTACTGTTTGAGCGTATGGCACAAAATTAAGTATAACAAACAGAAAGGAAACTTGCAGGGTCCTACGCAATGTGCGCCCCCGTTCCCCATCCTTGCACCCCCCCATTCCGCGTTTTTCGGGTGCGTAGGAGGCGAAACTCACACAATGACATGTGCACGGATGTATAGTGTCGTTTGTAGTAGTAGTAGGCATGAATGTTGCTCCGCTTCTATGAAGTGCCTCAAGTGCCATTCCTGTGCTTATGGCGCGGCGTTTTTATTTTAATTTCAAAACGAGACTCACTAACGCGATTTGGCAGCCGAAGCAGGGATCAAGATATTGCTCTAGTAATATTAGTATTCAGGTTCTAGTAATCTAGATGTTTTATGACGTTTGATGTTGGTTGCTCTTACGCAATATTTCATGTAACTGCAGCACTTATTCACGATCCATAGATATTACCAAATCTATTTGTTTGTTGACCGGATTAAGAGGATACCTGAATTTTCCGGGGTCCAGTGCTGCCCCCATTTGAAATAAATCATTTGATTTGAGATTGGAAATAGAGGCATCATTTAAAATTTTGTCTTGACCAGGCTCTAGATAACCCTAGAGCCTCGATGTTAAATGATATCTCCGTTTCTTTTTAAATGATTTATTTCAAATGGGGGCAGCACTGTACCCCGGAAAATTCAGGTAGCTCCTTAAACGACCGTTCTTATATTATAAAGTAGGTGCCTATTTTTAACTCCCGACGCAAAAAGAGGTCACAAGTTTTACGCCAATGACTGTCTGTCTGTGACATCCTAGCTCTCGAACGCATGGACCAATTTCGATGCGGTGTTTGTATGTTTGTTTTCTAAAGTTATTGGGGGTGAACTCTTGAATGTCAAAGGCTTTTTAATTGGCTTGGCAAACTTGTCTTAGTCAATAAGTAATGGGGTAAGAAAGTGAAATTTGCCCTAAGCCACTTTCAGTTAGGTTTCAGACATGATATCTTAAACAAGTAATTATAACAAAAACAAAAAACCCGATTGCTTTTTTTGTATTTTTTATTTTATTTTGATATACCCATTATCACTCTCACAGTAAATACGAATCTAACGACACCTCTTAAGCTAAAATCCATCGAGCCGTTCAGACTGTAGAATGTGCCAAATATTTGAATTTGGCGCCAAAATCCGCCATTTTGTTTATTTTTATTATTATTTTGATATACCCAATGTCACATTCACAGTACGAATCTAACGACAACTCTCAAGCTTAAATACATCGAGCCGTTCAGGCTGCAGGGCGTGCCAAACAATTATACATACATCCATAAATACACACATACATACAAACGTATTATCGAAAAACATAACCCTCCCTCTGGCGCAGTCGGGTAAAAAAGATTTTATTTTCTATTCTGTTGAACTGTAAAGTCTGCCTCTCCTCTAGGGCTTACAAAACTAGCTATAAAGAGCATGTTTTTGGGAATATAGAGGTTGAATGTTACGGTTAAAGGGTTCAACGATAAAATGCTGCGGGAATGTTCGGCCTCCGGATTTTTATGTCCCGCCGAGATAGCTGATGGCCCTTTTTCCTGGGACGTTACCGCAACAAACCCTCAGTAAACAGTTGTAAAACATGGGCTTTTTAGTTTTACCCCGAAATCATTGCAGATATGTTTCTTGCATTTAAAATTGTCATTTCATAAATTAAAGTGTATTTGTCATTTTCATACAAAATCTAGGCAGGAGCTTAGGAGGGCAGAGTTTTTAGAAAATTACAAATGTAAGAATGTCAGTCATATATATAGTAAATATGCTACCAATTTAAGGAGTGCAGACTTTAATGTATTTGATAGAAGAAATCAAAACACCTTCAATCGGTACCATTGTACTATAACTAACCAGATTTATTAGGTTATGAATACGGCGGTATGTTAGTCTTACGATCACGGATTCCGAATATCGTGCGAAATTCTTTATTTGGAGTAGACCCTTTTGATTCTACCAAGATTCTGTGTCTTATTAAGATTCTGCCCGCATTTCCGGTACCATTATCATAGTTTTAGTAACAACAGTCGACTACGTGGACCTGGGGGTGTGAAATACGTCATAGAATATTTGTCCGTTAATTACAATTATTTTTAAGACTGGTATTTTTTATGACGGTGCTTTTTTTGCGGGGTTTTCACAACACACAGAAAAAAAAAATATAAATCCTATGAAAAATGCATAAAGCGCAGTAGCCTAGATTTCTCATTCAAAAAAGCGAATTTTTTTCTGTCTCTAAAGTCACTTTACTAGTGTGGATCTCGTTGCGAGGTCTGTCGTCGATTCAGCAACAATTAATCAAAGTAGAATCTAGTATCACGCCGTTATTCTAAGATCGCGTGGGTGGTTCCACAAAAATTTAAATATCCACTCACACAACTATAATAATTGTACATATACAAAACATTAAAAGAATCCGTTAATTGCCCTGCTTCCATTGCTGGATCCGAATCATTGGCTTTGGCTTTTATTCATACGAAACAGCTTGCGGCTTTTTCTTGATCACGAGTGTCTAAAAACTTAATCTCAACCTTATTGAATTCTACTTAAAGGTGGTGTCAAGTTTTTAGACGTCCTCGTGCATTTTTTATGTAGTTCGTAAAGCAATTGGGTTAATATACTTTGGTTAATGAAAAGATAACAGGATCTAGATTTTTCGAGGTTTTAGTTGGGCATCTTTTGGAGACCTACATTCAGTCAATTACGACCTTTCCGCCGTATGTCATTAAAATTGAGTGCTGCTTTTTCAATGTTGATACTCGTAGTTTGATGTGTCTGATAAAAAAAAACAAAAGCTGGTTTTAATGCGTTATTCTTTCACACACAAATATTCATTTGCATACTTTTAGAGAAGTTTTTTTTTTTACAACCTATATCGTCCCACTTCTAGGCAAATGTCTCTCCCATTTTCTTCATTGTGTCTCTATCTCCTGCCTTCGCTGACCACTTACGTTGGAAAGCGTCGAAGAAGTTTAGGATAGTATAAAATTATAAGTCTGTATAATAATTTATAAATAACTAAAATAAAATACTGATATTTATACGAAAAATCAAGATCCCTACCTAAATTCAGAATGCGTATCTTTGCTTATCAATATGTAAGTACTTACCTCCTTTCGAAGTTAACGAAGGGTCAGCAGTAATGGAATTCCCCATTTAGGGCTCCGAATGGGTCGACCCAGTTTCCCTGAGCCTCTTGCAATGTTCGATTATCCCAAACCAGATCTTTGATTCGACACACGTTTTTGTTAATTCTTACATTGGATATGTTGCTTTCAGAGTTACTTCAGGCAAATCTGTGCGTAAATTAATCATGTTTTCTATGTATTATAAATAAAATAAAATCAAAACACGCTTTAATGGTGGCTGGGTAAACTATTGTACTGTCATTGGCACTTGATAGGTGAGCAAAATTTCAAATTGATCTGACGTTTTGAAGTGGGTGAAAATCGCGAAGATTTCGTTACAAACATACAGATGAAGCTAATACATAAAAAAATAAAGTATTTAAATAAGAAAATAACAAACTTAAATGAACTTAGTCGATTGGTAGATAATATAGGTCCTGTGCACTGCAAATTCATTCAATTTTAAAAGGGTTAAATTGTGTTTGTTCGTCTGTCTTGCTGTTTGCCTCCTTACTATTTCTTACAAAAAAAAAGTACGTAATCACGATTTGCCGGGTTAAATTACCATGGGCCCACGGGCAGATAAGAACATTTCGCAGTGCCGACAGTGGTAAAAGCCTAAAAATATGATGATGCTGAGTCGAAACTGCTGTAAATTCAACACGATCTCACTGAACGTTGTTGATTACTCAGTATCCGCTGTCATTTCAAAGAATATTAAATTGCAACTGACCTAGCATTGCAGACGACATCCTAAACGAATCTAACAAAGACATCTGAACCCATCACCTCTTGCCATTGGCCTCATTCGACTTCCGATTGCGTCACCCAACCCCGCTCGCTCTTGAGCAAAAATCTATCGGCAACAATTGATTTGTTAAGCAAATTAAAAAACCCCCGACCTATATATAAAATGTCAATATATAGAAAAATAGCGGAACTATTGAAACGATTGGAATTGGATATCCGTAGCGCCATCTATAATTTTTAGGGAAAGCCCTGACTCTCAAGCGTTAATTCCCAATAACTTTTAACCCGACTGCACCGGTTTTCATCAAACATAGCTAAGAACCGAACCACCGCAAGGATGTTCCCTTTCACGTAAAAAAAAAACGCATCGAAAGCGGTCCATCCGTTCGAGCGCTACGATGCCACAGACAGACACACAGACCAAAAGACATTAGCGTTCTTATAACACCCCTCTTTTTTGACGGGGTTTAAAAAAAGATGACAAATTCACAATAGGGTTACAAGTTAGAAGACGCGTGTCAGTCAACCAGGGCACAGGTCGCGTGGGCTTGGCATTAACCCACTTCTGAGCCCGTGGGAGGCCGTTCTAAAATTAAGAAGAAAAAAATCTGTTTGTTTGCATTGCGTATGCAATCGTATTGGCGCAACTGGTGGCACCAGCGTTTCGTGCTTTGTGCTTTGAAAATCAGCAATTGCGTTTAGTTTCTCGTTAACCGATTTCAAAAATATCCTTTGCATTCATAAATAAAATGCATTTCTTAAATCACTGAAACAGTACATTGATGCGGATTTTAGCACCATTCATTTTGCAATTCTCACTGTATGACTGAGGATATACGATATATAAATTCTCTGCCTGCCCCGTAAGGGATATAGACGTTATAATGTATCTGTATTTGACTACAGATCTTTTAATGAATATGGCGGGATTTATTTTACAATTTTAAAAAAAAACATGTTTTTTGCATCAATTCTATAATATTAATTCAGCAGAGCACGAAGAAAGATATTTTTTATATAAAAATCAATGCCTTTGTTATGTTAATGCGAATTTATCATTCGTTTGTCATTTTGCACAAAGGTCGCAGTTCGTAATGTGACATTCCAGATCAATAAATCACATTCAGTATCATAATTCTGTGTAAGAACAATATAACTCATAATAATAAAGTGTTCCTACAAGATTGCAAATTGTAACTTCCTTTTATCCAAACAACCTATATATGAACACGACACACTTAGATTTTATTTTAGAAACAAATCAATCTTTGCCACCCATTCTGAAGATGCCACTCTCAAGAAATAATCATCTGTGATACGTAAGAGTATAAATATGGACAAAAATTGCTGTTTTAATTTATTAGGTTGGGGAAAAAGTCTTTTCGCATATAGTATGTATGAACTTGTAATAAAACCACTTTGGTTTTGGTATCATTTAAAAGTTTAAATTTTAAAGAAGATAATTCCAAATTCATATTAGGAAAATGCGTGATTTTCATTTGTTTTTCTTACCGTCAAGATGAGTGAATCTAATGAAGAAATTAGATAACTTTTAAAATTTTACTACCAAAAAAGTAAAAATGCAATGCAGGCCGCGAAAAAAAATTAAGATGTTTATGGACCTAGTGCAGTGTCTGTGAGAGTAGCACAAATTTGGTTTAAGCGTTTTCAATCCGGAAATTTTGATGTCAAAGATGCACGTCGCTCTGGTCGCCCTGTTACGGATAAAATGGATGCTATTTTTGAAAAAGTGGTGCGAAATCGGCATATCAGTAGTTACGACGTAGCTGAAGAACTGGGAATTGACCACAAAACAGATTAGGCGCATTTGAAAAAAAATGGGTACACAAAAAAGCTCGATATTTGGGTACCTCACGACCTCTCTGAAAGAAACCTAATGAACCGTGTACTCATTTGTGATTCTTTATTACGACGTAATGAGACCGAACCATTTTTGAAGAAATTGATAACTGGTGATGAAAAGTGGATCACGTACGACAAGAACGTGCGAAAAAGGTCATGGTCAAAGGCCGGTCAGGCTTCACAGACTGTGGCGAAACCCGGGTTAACTCGCAACAAGGTGATGTTGTGTGTGTGGTGGGATTTGAAGGGCATTATTCATTATGAGCTGTTACCACCAGGCAGGACCATCGATTCAGAACTCTACTGCGAACAACTGATAAGATTAAAGCAAGAAGTTGAGAGAAAGCGGCCGGAATTAATCAAAAGGGGTGTGGTTTTTCATCATGATAACGCTAGACCTCACACATCTTCATCTTTAACCACTCAGCAAAAATTAAGAGAGTTTGACTGGGAGGTGTTAATGCATCCGCCGTATAGTCCTGACCTGGCACCTTTAGATTTCCACCTGTTTCGGTCTCTTCAGAATTATTTAGGCAGTGTCAGGTTAACATCACGAGAGGACTGCCAAAACTACTTGACGCAGTTTTTTGATCAGAAGCCCCAAAATTTCTATAGCAATGGGATCATGTCCCTACCTATAAGATGGCAAAAAGTTATCGAACAAAATGGTACCTACATACTTTGGTTAAATGTAAATAAACTATATTAAAAAATGTTTTGAATTTTCATATAAAATGCGAAAAGACTTTCCCCAACCTTTTACACATGGATATATGAGAGAACAGATGAACATACATACATAGCGGCGAGCACATACATACTTCCTTGTGGTTTTGCCGTAGGCGGGTAAAAACAAGGCGGCGGTTGCAAAACGAAAGTAATTAGCTAAAATTACTTTTTCTGCGAAACGCCGGCAGTTTCATATGCATTGCAAAAAAGAAATCGAATTAAAAATGCACCAATTACAAACTTTTAATGGAATTTAAGTAATTTTAATAAATTAAAAAATGCCCTTTTTCGAGAAAGGTTTATTTGGTAATGATTTCAACATTAAATTGTATACCGACGAATACAATGCACTGCTTCTGTTAATACAGCTTGTTTTCATCACATCCATAGAACACTTACCAATAGATAGATGCTCTTTATCTCCTATATTCCGGGATCACATCAATATACTAGACGTGACGACCAATAAAAAACTAAGTTCTTAAATTTATTGATGCTTGACCTGCCTTTACGACACGACTTTTGCCTTTTGTTTTACTTCATCCAGGCACAGCCATATTGGTCTTTCTTATCTTTTCTTGGCTTCCGCTTTTCCTAAAAATACATACATTTTTACCAGCCGCGGAGGTCAACAGTTTATTTTCATGGTTGTCTATATAAAAAAAAAAAAAAACAAACTTCAAATGTTGATTCAGTAATTAGATTTTACTGGCACTTTTACACGTCAATAAGTATAATTTACATTACGTGTAGTTTATATTCAAACTTAATTTATTTTAAAGAAAAGCTACCGATACCAGCGCTTCGTAACGACCACTGCTGAGAAGAAACGCCGAAAGAAACTCATTTTCACAGTATTGGTCGCCTACTCGCCAGAAGGGCTTTGTATTATCAGTATTTATCGTTAGAAAAGTGAAGCTATTTTATGTAAAACTAGCTGGTCAAATATTGCTCGGTAATTTACGAGAATTGCTCGTTGAAAGTATACCTTTAAACTCAAAATATCTAACGCCAACATCGGTAACCATACAAATAAAGAAAGTAGCAGCTACATCATTTAATACATTCACATTCATGTCAGTTTCCCATGGGGGTAGACAGACAATGGTTCTCCACTTGCTACTGACATAACTGCAACTGTTCTCATTTAGTTCATTACCAAGATCAAATCCCATCAATTCCGAGGTCACTTTTGTCGAAGCAGTTGTTTTTAAAATATTCGATATGACTCCGAACGTTTGGCCCGCGTCCAATAGTCAGTGCAAGCTAGCAGAAGATATTAAACGTTGTGTTTCAGCATTCAATGAACGTTTTGCTCCCATTGACTGGGATGTAGACCGGAGAATATAATATTAATTCGTCGGCCAATTTCAATAATATTTGGAGACGCTCTGGTAAGTGTGAGTCACGTACTCCATATTGTCTCTTTATTCTTCCCCCTGTTAAGGGGTGTTATATACCCTCCAAGTCAATTGTTATTTTTATCGACAGGTAAAGGGTTATATCTTTTTTTTAATATATAATGTAAAATAGATAAGTATAGCGCATGTAGTTTAAGCGACAAGTGAATAATTTACAATTGTACTGGTAAATTTTAACAGCAAACAATAAACTTAGAATACTGTTCTGAAGGCACGTTAAGCCCTTACTTTCAGTCGTTTAGCTGTGTCAGATACCTTTGCGCAACTAGAAAAATCTGCAACCAGTGTTCAAAAGAAACAAACAATAGCTGATTGCTTCATTTTTATTTCTAAAATCTTCATCAAACACTAAAATAATGTTTCAAGTTAATCTATTTCTGGAAGCCGGCTAAATTAAAATGCTGGTTAAGCAATGCATCGTGGCCATTTAGATTAATTTGCACCTCATTTAACCGGTTTGATGCAACGCCCTAACCCAAGCCACTTAGTGATAGCAATGTTTGCACGAACTGGTAATCTCCATCACTGGGAAGTAGGTTATCAATACTAGCGATAACTTTGGTTAGTAAAAGATATAGTGAAGAAGTGACTTTAAAGACTAGTGGAATTTTTGGCTGGAACTTTTTGCCTACATTTGCCTTTTTCATTTTTGATGGATCAAGTAGAGCCGAAAAACGCATTGCTGGTTTGTTAGGTTATAGAATATTGCTAAGTTTTCGATTTGCATCAAATGTAGGGAAGTCAAACATAAGGCTTAAAATCGGAAAATATAGAAAATACTCCATCGACAAGACCATAGTTCTTTTATTTAGTTTCACCTGTCCCGCTGTTTGTATTTGTAATCAAATCTTGCAAGTTAAATTGGACCCACTTCTTGGTTTCCGATTGAGCTGAAATTTTGCATGCATACTCGTAGGTACTATACTTACTGGTAAGAATAGAATGCGAAAGCAAAAAGTACGATCAACATTTATAACGCAGCTTACCTGGAACAAACAAAAACACATCATTAGCGTATTGTTACTATCTAGGTACTTACTATCAGACAAAATGTTATCAAACAATACGTCATTGACTCTATTTACTCCAAAATTGACACGCACTTTAATAATTAAAAAAAAATGACAGTGCAACGACCTCTGCATTGCGTGGCATCATCGATCGACCCTAGTCGTCCTGTCGTGCCTGCCCTACTTCTCTCGGTACGCACTTCGTCAAGTGCCATCGTTTGTATAGCAAAAATAAGTACCAAAAGGATAAGTCTCTCACGACACGAAAGGATACGTCTTATCACGTTATCGCTACTCTAAAATTATTTGGGTTTGTCCCAGCGTTGTGCTGTCTTCCTCTTCTTTTCTAGTATTTTCTTATACTATCTAATACTCCAACCCAAGTTTTTTAATAATAGTCTCTCATCTCGTTTCTGTTATTCGAACTTGAATAGCGGCAACAATCATTAAAACGTTATCTAAGCGCACGGTAGTGCGCAGGCCAAGTTCCAGCAACAGGCCGCGCGCATGCCGTGCACTATTTACACGAACCGTTTCGACCCACTTTTGACCCCCCTAATTTTAATTTAATTATATAAGTAATAAATTTAATTATACAATTAATCAAGTGTTACGTACAGCACGAAAACCTGCCAAGTTCAAATTTAGAAGTATTATTATTTTAGATATTTTTTAAAATGCATCTAAACTTGGCATTGGATTGGATTTCAACCCTTTTTTAGGCGAACAATTAGCCGAAAGGAACTTGGCCCCCTTTTTAACAGGTATGTTTTTGGTGGGATACTTATTACGTTAACAAGCGACTCGCTCCTGCTTCGCATGGCAATGGCATGTATAAAACATGTAAATCTTCTTGGAAAAAAAATTACATTTTAGTAAAAACCGCATTGGAATCGGCCTAGTAGTTTTTCAATTTATAATTATATTATTAGATAAATTGATAAAATATTCTGAATATATTAGAATTCTGTCTAGATAGCGCCGCCGGGGAGCTTCATTTTATTATAAGTACGTGCGGGATGGATGGATTGTATGAAGCAGGCCTTCTGGAAGTATCTTATTTTATACCAGAAGCTACAAAGTACTGCAATGTGTACTGTATAGATATGGTGCGGTACGCAATACGCTTTGACCTATATTTGAGTTGCATGTAAATGTGATTCAGTAGCCCTCCTTCAATTAGGGAAGGGAAATTAGGGTTTACAATATGACGAGGCAACGTTAACATTCTGCCTGCCTAGATAAAAGTTTGTTGTTCACTATGACGTGAACATCTTTTGTTATAAAACCCTTGTCCACTTTCACTGAACGATTGTTACTTTGACAAGTCCACATATTTTCTCAAAATTTCCGGACTGATAAATTTTCCGTTGCGGTATATATATCTCACAATTATAGACTTGTAATATTTTATAGTATTCTTATGAAAAGTAAGACGTATTCATCAATCTTAAATATTACTGATTTTTATTATTCCTGTAAACAATTAAAAAATATTAACAGTTTCTTGTATACTTGTCAGCCTTGAAATCGAACAAATGACGATAAATAAAGATTTCAATTAGCGTCTTCGAAATATTACTTTTGAATATTAACATATTTATTTACAGTAGTAATGTACTTGTTAACTTTTCTTTGAATCTGTGCCCACGCGTATGCTTTCAGACATAATACGCGAACAATGTATGTAGCTATATTCATATCTTATAATAAAATAGTTCTAAAGGTTACCTTACATCAGCTTGTAAACATTTTCTACCTTTCATAATCGTGGTGTAGAATATGCTGGACCTTTATGTATTCTTACTTCATAACAAACTTAAACTCTTCCTGACTTCAGCCCACGCGCGCATTCTTCCAGACGTGATATACGAGCAAAATATACTCGTATCTGAACCTTGGGCCCTCAGACATAAATCTCGGTGAGGTATTGGCGAGATTAAGGTGAGTATACAGCGACCTAACTATAATAAAGTATACGTATGATGTCGACGGATTTTGTTTTATGAGGTTATATTTAAACAGTATCTTGGGTTAAGAGATTTGTTAATTATTTTGAAATCCTTTTTCTTAAATTTGTTCTGCAAAAAACAAGTTTTGATGAAACATGCCGTTGGCACAAAGGTTTTACAAACAGACATCGTTTTACTAAGAATTATTTTAGACTTTTTAGCGTTAAGCTAGACAAATTCCTAGGAATCAAGGTAAAAATTACTAGTTTCTTCTGTACTTTTAAGAAAAATTTTGTTAATATTATAATTTTATGCTAACATGAAAAATTGAATTTTGGTATCTATTTTCATGACAGTGTTGGCAAAATTTTAAGTTTTGATTATATTAAAGTTTGTTTTAAAGAATGCCGCTGCCGTACATACATGTGAGTTCTTTACATATTTATCAAGAGTCTAAAAGGACATACGACATTAAAGCCTCAAAAGTTATGACGGTTTTATGTTAAAGTAACCTGCAGCGTCGCAAACATTAAATTGGTTGCAAGTCTGAAGCTGAACTTTGCAAATCTCGGAGTCAAGAAGTTCAAGTTAGCTCAATTGACTTATCAGTTATTGCGGGCTTTTTCGCTGAAGACTCTTTGAATTCGAGAATCTGAATTTCTCATTAAATTACTTTATAGTTAGAATTAATGTTTGTATCACCATTACTGCATATCACACTAATATTATAAAGGCGGAAGTTTGTGAGTGTGTATGTTTGTTATTTCTTCACTCGCAAACGGCTGGACCAATTTTGATAAAATTTGGTATGCTGGAAGCTAACACCCTGGATTAACACATAGGCCATAAGTATTTTTTCCAGTTGGGTTTAATTGGAATTTACAAAAACACGCGTCTAGCCACAGTTATACTGTTACAGTTTCACGCAGTCGCTTTTGGTTTCAAATGATTACAAGTATACTAAATCGGCGACGTGTCGCACACGCCGAGGAACCTGTCTTTCGGGAGCATGG
Source organism: Acrobasis suavella (assembly GCA_943193695.1). NCBI lineage: Eukaryota > Metazoa > Arthropoda > Insecta > Lepidoptera > Pyralidae > Acrobasis > Acrobasis suavella. The sequence continues at coordinate 6,877,120 of OW971952.1, read as the reverse complement.
CAAGCAAATAAAAGTTCACATCACAGTTTTTCTTTTCATTTTAGTGCGTTACCTGTTGAAAATTTAGATGTGCTGTCGGACTTGTTGGAGCCCGTACGTTTTTTTTTTTTGATTGAAATTTCTCATATACCTTAATAGGGAAAGCTATAGGGAAACCAATACCACGGAACTGAACACGTGCTAACGAACTCGGCCTCACCTGCACTTAACGTAATGTACCAATTAACAAGTCCATGGTCCGCTGCTCCCACTCCTGACGACCTGTGAGGTGACCTAATTGCTACGTTTATAGCACTTTATCGCACCTGGGTCTGTTGAACTGCGAGAAAGTGAATGCTAATACGCGAGAATTTTTAATTTGACGTCGCAGAATGGCTTTATGTAAAATAGTGTTCATATTCATATGCCACTACGGAGACGTCTATAAATTACGTGAGGCGTTCAGGGTCAAGCCCTTCACAATCTGATTTACCCTAGGGTACTTATATCGAACCGGACAAAAGCATTTTTGGCCAATCTGGAAAACTGAGACGCTTCGCTCTTTTTCAGGAAGTTACGAGTTATTCCGCGAATTCTTGGGATGTCGTTTTCTGGTGACTGTGGCCTACTACTCGAGTGTTAGAATCTTTAGAAATCTGGTCAAAGACGGATAAGTAATAGTTGGTGCTGTGGGGGTTTAAGGGTGGTCTGGTCACATAATTATAATTCTGTTTTCCTAGTACTCGATACTGTATATTTAGTAATCAGGTCATAGACGGATAGCAACACAGGTCGACGCTTCGAGTGGGCGAGGGCACTGACGTTTGACGTCATCTCGTGATTGCTTTATTATGTCCTCCTGTATTCATATGTTATGTATAGGTATATAAAGGTACAGAAAGAAAATAAAAGAATCTAATGATCCTGTCCTGATTACATAGTGCATAGTATCCTGTAGTCTAAGGACTATGTTGTATGTAATCAGGACATAGACGAATAGTAACACAGGTCGTCGCTTGAAATTGGTGAGGGCGCTGACTTTGCTTTATTAAATCCTTATTGATAGTAATAGAATCATTACTCTATAATCTACTTCTTTTTAGTAATCATGTTATAGACGGATAGTAACACAAGTTGTCACGAGTGCAGTGACGTTTGACGTCATCACGCAATTGCTGTATTGTATTGATAGTTACAGAAATATTACTCTGTAGAATAGTACTATATCGTATTTTTAGTAATCAGGTCAAAGACGGATAGCATCACAGGTCGTAGGGGAGGGCGCTGACTTTAGCGTCATGTCGTAATTGCTTTATTATATCCTTATTGATAGTTACAGAATCATTACTCTGTTATCTACGTCGTAATCTACTTCTAATCAGTAATCAGGTTATAGGCGGATAGTAACACAAGTTGTCGCGAGTGGAGTGGGCGAGTGCAGTGACGTTTGACGTCTCGTGATTGCTGCTTTATTATATCCTTGTCGATAGTTACAAAATAATTACTCCATATACTCAAAGCTCTATAGTCTAGGACCATATTGTATATAATGAGGTCATAGACGGATAGTAACGCAGGTCGACGCCATAAGTATGCGAGGGCATTGGCGTTTGAAATTATATTGTTATTTATGGCTTTCTTGCTTGTATTTCTTTTTCAGCTTTACGTGTTTTTTGGTATTAAATTGTTGATAGTTAATACCGACAGAATCATTATTAAATAAAAATTTTGTTTGCCAAAAGATTTTGTTTTTTTTTTTATAGTACCGTCTATCTTCTCGATATAGTATTTTTTAATATTCACTTCTCCCTCTACCCAAAGGTTGACTGGAAGAGATTGCTATGCGTGATAAGTCCGCCTTTGTATCATAATTCTGTCTTCTTTTTTTTCTGTTAATTGTTTTTTTCCTTTTGTTTATGGTGCAAAAAAGAGTATTTGTATTGTATTGTATATTTAGAATTTAGGTCATAGACGGATAGCAACACAGGTCGAGTTAATATTTGTAAGTGATTTAAACTCATATTTGTTCATTTATACATCATAATGCATATTCTTTTTTACTTTCCACGTTTAATTCCTCTTCATTATTTAAACAATAAGAACGAAGTTAAATTGAAAAACGTTAAAGAAAAGAGTACGATTAGCTTGTTCGTTTATATTCCATGGGATCATTAAAGTTACGCTTACAATTATATTATAGTTATACCTATTTTAAATCACTGTTATGGGAATTACACACAGCCTGATGATAATACTACGAATATGACACATCTTTTAAAGTACAAAATTAGACATATATGTACTGTAGGTACAGAAACTTGTTGTTTTCCTCATGGGTAATGCAACTGACATAATAATGTAATTCCAATAAAATATTTATTACATAACTTCCTTGTGTTATCCTAAATATAGCTAAAACTAATTAATATATATATATATATATATATATATATATATATATATATATCGTAATATATATATATATATATATATATATATATATATATATATATATATATATAGGGATATTTTGACGACCTCCGTGGCGTAGTGGTCACCATGATAGTCCACCACCGAGGCCTTTTTCCAATTTGCCCTGGCCGGTTATCGAACCCGGAACGGAACCTCCGAACGGCGAAATAGCGTGGTAACCACTACGAAATGGAGGTCGTTGGATGAAAATTAAAAGTTATGTGATATGACAGATAATGGTGAAACGTTTCATATTCTAACAGTTCAGGACAAAACCTCTATTTTCAAATGTCTAAAGAGCTATCGCATAAAATATACTAATTCAATTTCTTGTGTACCTATGTCGCAACTCGCAATTGGATTCTACCATATAAGCCGTTGTTTGACAAAACCTCTAGCTTTTTTGGCATTAAAGCTCGGTTTGGAGCTGTAAGGCCAAACAACTAGATGTTTTGTCAAACAGCGGTTTATACAATCTAACTGCGACTATACATGTCCAAAGGCAGAACTAAGTGAACCTATTGTAACATTAGCTAATAGAAGATAATAGCGCCATAATAATCGAACAGCAAAAACAAACTTATCTCTCTTTGTATGCACAGTAAATGTTTGTTTAGGTATCTTAGTCGAATCCGCTATTTTCCAACAAGTCAAATCAGATACTGTTTTCTAAAAGTCAAAACAAACATTTTCTACTGGATTTGTATGAAATACAGGCAGATGACGTCATAGTTTCTTGAAGACGAATAAATAGCGCGCTTTATCAGTTTTTCTGCAATATTTGATCTAAAATCACGTTAAAATCGATATGTTCAACGACAAGTGACATTATTTTGCGACTGGGTTAAAAATAATATATTTTTAACACAGGTAAATACCAAATTCTGGATCTTCAGTTTAACATCGACGCAGTTAAAAAAAGGTCGTAAATCTCAAACGTTTCCAGGCATAATGAACTCGAAAATAACGCTTTTCGGCGACAATAAACCGGCTAATATTAAAACAAGTCGAATTGAATTGTTCTTGGCAAGCGCTGCGTTTTTTTAACCACCGCCTGTTACGAATTTTATATAGAATCCACTTATACCCGTAGCTTTTAATCATCTTAATCCAGTGTTGTGATTTCTGATGTTTTGTGATATAATAGGAACTATATTTAAGTGTGAAAACAAGTACAATCTATAAAATTAAACAAAATATCATGTAACTGTAATGAGATTTTACGCGCATAATACGATTTCCCTTCACTTTTAAGGGACCACTTTCCTGTTTTATACATTTTATACATCTTCGGTTTGCTAGTTCATGCATTATTATCATGATTGTTTGTACGTGCAAAATTAATGATTTTTATTTATATATCTAAACAAACTTAGCATTAGGGTTGGATCTCACTTGTCAGCATGGAATAGCACTTTTCTGTGCTGCTATCCTTTTCTTTCGCTCAGAACCGTCATTTGCCAGACCGAAAGAGTACGACGGAACGCTATAACACGGCCGTGGTATATATCGTTCCGTAGGATAGCAGAGAAGTGCTGTTCCGTACTGACAAGTGAGATCCAACCCTTAGTAGCCCCGGAAGCAAAGCTCCGTGAATAAACCTAGACAAAGTTTATATCGCGCGATGAACCAGTTCCATCAAAGATAAATGATAGCGTTCGATAAACGCTATCGGCGGTGCCATGCTACCGCGGCAAGTACAAGTCGTCAGATAATCTTTATTTCGCAATTATCCTACGTAATGCAAGTTGAATACAATTGAATATTACATGTAATTACAAAACAGCCATTAGTCATTTAGAAAGTCTAGCCTAGACTGGTGATTGAACTTTATATACGATTCGGAACACTTGTGTAACATATGTTTTGTATCGACCTAATTATGAATACAATGTATGCAGTATGCTATTGACAATATTAAGTCATGTGTAAAAAATGTCCTACTTAGTTTAAATCTTGCAGCAAATCCATTTGTAAAATGTGGACTTGTGTTTATTGGTCCATCCATTATAGTCAAAATGAAACAACTGATTGAAGTGTTTTTTTCAAAACAACTACTAATCAAAAACACCTAAGTAAAAAAAAGCGGCCAAGTGCGAGTCGGACTCGCCCATGAAAGGTTCCGTAGCAGCAAGTAACATAATATATTTGAGTTGATTGAATGAAAGGTCAATTGCGGTTTACGATTTATGACGTATTAAAAATAAAACTACTTACTAGATCTCTTTCAAACCAATTTTTGGAGGAAGTTTGCATGGTAATGTACATCATATATTTTTTTTAGTTTTATCATTCTTTTATTTAAGAAGTTACAGGGGGGGACACATTTTACCTCTTTGGAAGTGTCTCTCGCGCAAACAATTCAGTTTATAAAAAAATTATAGTAGAAACCTTTAAATCATTTTTGAAGACCTATAGACACCACACAAGTATGGTTTCGATGAAAAAAAAATTTGAAAATCACTTCTAAGTATGGGGAACCCTCAAAATTTATTGTATTTTTTTTCTATCTTTGTGTGAAAATCTTAATGTGGTTCATAGAATACATCTACTTACCAAGTTTCAACATTCTAGTTCTTATAGTTTCGGAATAAAGTGGCTGTGACATACGGATGGACAGACAGACAGACATGACGAATGCATAAGGGTTCATTTACAGGTGTGAGATAGAACTGATAATTAAAACATTATATTAGTATCATTAAGCAACTCTTGACAGGGTGGGTGGACTGATCAGATAATATACGTTGGCTCGACTCCTTGTCACAAAATATCCCTACTAGAGAAGGAGAGCTCTGTAACTGCCAGTTTTTTTTTGCACGTATCTGTAGTATGGTGTTGTCAATCAGTAGTTATCAACATACATTATTGTTTAAAGTAGTAGCGAACCTGTCGTCTGAATGGATCGCTTTCAACAGACCTATTTACGAGCTAAGTGTATACAATTTTTTACAAACACAACCTCAACTGTGCATGTTTTGAGACGATGCGATGGTTTAAGTCATATTTTACTCTTAGGGCCATACCTAGTACGCAAAATCATACAAACTGTCGTGGTTGGAAAGGTTCTCCTTCATTTGCCCACGATTTCCAACATTCTTTGTTGACCAATGAAATGCAAGTCATCTTTGAAGATATAGCCCGAAAGCGCATCTCGAGATCAAATTACAATACAACACAGCTAGCTAAGTATTCAGTCGGGAACGACGTTCAGATGAAGGAAGCTGACTACGCATATGTTTTTATTTATTTAATTTTGACAAAAAAATGTAACAATATATATACTTAAGGCCCAAGGCCTTTTCTACCAGTCAACCTATAGGTGCTGCTGATAAAAGCAAATTATGGGCGGATCATTGTCTGCACTCTTTATATTTTTTACGTTTTCTAAGTGGGTCACGCGGTCTCGCCGGCTGCTATCGATTTTGCCATCTTACGCAAAACGTAGGACTGTCATAAGTGGGAAGCTGTCAGCGGAAGAGTGTACTTTGTCTCCGAGTAGGCGTTTGTTCTTACTAGTACTTTGAACTGCAACAATTGCCAGTCTTTTTTGTCACACAAAAATAAAACTTAGGCCGTATAATTTCTCCTTATGAGTTGTTCGATTTGATTATGATATAATATTGAATGGTCGCTAAAGTTAATAGTCTTCATGGCAACTCTTCTAAAATGCAGTTTGGAACTCGTATAAATAGCAACTCTTCATAGTTGGAAGTAAACAAAAATGTTATTTTGTCTAAATTACAGCTAGTCGAAGATATTATTTAGTCTACTGCTCACAAATAAACAGTAACATGTTTAGATATATTTCTACCTCCTGCTAAAAAAATACAGAATCGGATTTCGATATTTACTTCAAAAATATTTATCTCTTACAAGGAATATTCATTTATTTATTAATTTGTTAGGTTTTATACTAGATCGAAGTATAAATGTTAAGAAATAAATAAATATATACGAAAAAATCACACATTGAGCTAGCCCTAAAGTAAGTTCGAGACTTGTGTGATGGGATACTAACTCAACGATACTATATTTTGTAGCAAATAAATATATCGATAAACATCCAAAACCCAGGTAACTCTGAAAAGATTATTTTCCATCTTGACCTGACCAGGGATTGAACCCGTGACCATTAGAGTGGCAACCTAGCATGATGACAACTAGATCACAGAGGTCGTCGATACAAGGATCGAACCGCGGTATAAATCTTAATATTCAAAGACCACTTTTAGGGCATAGCACCATATCAGAGGAAACCCGCTGGATATAAGCGGCTGAGATTGGTAAAAATTTTGTTGGGACCCTCAATTTTCAATAATATTTCTTTTAAATATTTATTGTTATTGTGAACATAATATTTGGAAAGAGCGCTTGTAACTATTGGCCACAACATAGTGCACAAAATCCCACGAACGACGCAGTTAGATCTACTTCGCAGCAGAGTTCCCATCCTTACGCCGATCCTGCCGTATAATTAAGCAGTAGATGTCAGCTGGCTGATGGGCAGTAATGACGATTATTATTCAAAGGGCCTCGTCTGCATAAACGGACAATAATTATACCACATTACCTGTAGCTATCTACGCTGCATAGATCACACAGTACTTCTCTATGTTGTACCTACCGCATGTGGTCATGTTGGTTTGGGAACGATAAATTGGTCAAGTGCGAGTCTGACTCCCACTAGAGCACAGAATTAATATAAGTATTACATACATAATGGAATCTCCCAAGGTCCCGCGGAATATACGTCCCCGTTTCCCATCCTTGCACTTATCGTTCTTGTCTTGTCGCGGGGTTGAGCGGGCTCCGCTTCTACGAAGTGTGACTAGGGTTAAAACTTTAGCGCGGATTTTTTTTTAACCGTGGGTAAATTGACAAACCCGAATAGCCAGGATCAAATATACCAGCTAAATCATTGAATAGATTCAAATGAGCTTCCTCTATCTAATCGAATACGGCCAAAATTGATTCATAAACCCTACGTCACAAGCGTTGATAGTTTTTATCCTATACGAAATGTAACTTTCTACTTCTAACCACAGAAATATATAAGAGTACATACCTAAGTAAGTACTTTTTTATTAACCTTACTTGTCCTACTCCTGGGCAAAGGTTCGCCTCATATCCTTCCAAGTGACTAACATATTATTTGGGTAGGTTCTGCGAAATACCTAATTTACATTTTACCAAGTCTTAACCCTAACACATTAATATTGGAAACAAAGAATTACTCACTAATAACAGGGCGGCGTACTTAATTGCCGACCCGTCAAACAAAACGTAATATGAATCATACAGACAGACACAGAAGCGCAGCTATCTTGCTTACTTTGCGTGCAGAAAGTTCATGAGTAAAAGTTATATTTAACTTAATATAAAATTTTATAAGCTTTTATTTAGTTTCACCTGTCCCGTTGTCTATCTGTAATCACATCTTGCAAGTTAAATTTGACCCACTTCCCAGTTTCCGATTGAGATGACACGGATTTGATCTGATGATGGAGCCGGAAGGTAGCCATAGGAACTCTGTAACGAAACGATGCAACCTCATCGAGTGTGGGCTCGTTTTACTCGTCTTGAGTAGCACTTTAAACTCTTAAGATCAAGCTTGTATAACAAAAAAATTTTTTTTTAATACTTACTTGTAGACATTGTTTTGTGTGCAAAAAAGGTCAAAATTGGTGAAGATTTTTTAGCTGACATAGTTTTGACGACAGTCATTTATTAAAAATAGTCAGGATCTCATATCTGTCTTCCGAATCGTGGAGTACACAATGTAAAACTCACAACTGACATTCAGTTCGAGTTGTATGTAACATTGTATGATTTTTTATGTGCTACTGCACTAAGAACACGCAAAATAGGTGCGGTCTGAAACTGGGGTGTGTTTAGGGTTGCCATCTGTTAAAATAAAAAAGCTGGACTCTTTTCTGCATAAGGCCGGTCATTTCACCCCAAAAGCCCGACGGAGATATGAAATCAAAGTTTTGTATAAGGGAGTTGTGGTAAGGCCTAAAAAAAGGTCGTGCACTTTGCCAAAAAGCGTAATAAAAGCCGGACAGGCTGGGACCAAGACTCACAAAATATATTTGGCCGGACACGACCCAAAAAAGAGGGTAACACTAAAGAGGGTGGATATTCTTCGAAGCCGTACGTTTTGTTTAGAATCAGTCCATTATCTTATCTCACATCGTGGGTAAGATGAATAGATGGACCTTGGATGGAGAATTGTTAAAGAAGAAAGAGGAGGGTTAGTCCATCAATGGGACACATATCAGGCCTAAAAATCACATCATATTGTGTTGTATAAAATCATACCGATGTTTGACCCCGACTGGCATTTGTAACCCGGAAGTCAAGGCTACCCAGATGCGTTATGAGATCATCTGACTCCTCGCTGTCTTGCAGATACTCGTAGAGATAGAATAATGGGCAATTTTAATTTAAAGGATGAAGAATTATGTGAGGCCATATCTAAGATAGCATAAAAACCATTTAAAGGTTCCGTTTAACTATGCATTAGGCGCTGGACACATAAAAAAAACGTAAGACGCAGCCGGGGCACTGACAGGAAACAGACGAGGCGCCGTCACGACTTCTGAAAACATACAGAAAAGACGAGGCACGGACGTGAGAGATATAGAGAAATCCGTATCTATGGCAACTCTGGCGAAGTGCAAGTCCATCATATCGCCCGCAACCCCGTTTCGCCTGCTCGCGCCCGTGCCCCGTCTGCGTCATGTCTTTTCTATGTGTCCAGCACCTTAGACACCTACATGATACAATAGGAAACGGTAAAAGGGTAACCGACACATATACACTTTATGGTACATGTAAAATTTACTAGCTTACGAAATCCTTGTCGAATTGGTAAATGTGGTTCTTCCGGACCACACAGAATAGTTGATGCAAAGCTTAGTCTTGTTAGGAGTAAAGAGATGTTTAAAGATTGTGAAATCTAGTCTATATTCTGATGGTGTAAGTGGCCAACTTTAGTGTCAGATTTTTTTGCTGCCTAAAGGCATCTGACATAGCTTGACGACTGCCGTGTAATGAAAACAGCCGGGGCCAACGGCTCAAACATACCCTTCGGAACATGGAGGAGCTCGAGATTTTTTTATGCTACTTGTGGTCACCCATCCAAGTGCGGATATAGAAAAGAGAAACCAGTATAAAAAGATTTCAATTAGTAAAACAAGTGTAACTTCACAATGCACTAATATACCTATCTTTTTAATATCGTAATTTTATCACGATAGATATTTAGAAACCCATTTGTATAATCAAATGCGGAATAATCCAGTTGCAGAGTCTTTGTTTTGATTAAACAAATAAAAGTAAAACAACATGTTTCTTGTTGGTTCTAACGGCGCCCACACACCTGCGACTGCAAGGTCGACTTTGAACGAGAGTTTGTCCTCACTATTTTTACCCGACTGCCGAACGAGAGTAATTTTGACTGATATGGATTGGTTTTCATTCGATTTGTAGAATTGAGCACGGTGCACACTTCACTTCAATATTATGTCTCGACCTCGTCAATCACTCGGTAAACCCACATAAAATGGCCGGCAAAATTATGATGACACAAATGTTTCACATTACAACTGGTTTGCAGTTTTTGCAGTCTTCGTTTTACTTTTTATTTTAAATAATATGTGAATTTATGTCAACAGTGCATATATCTGACGTAAACATCTTTACTATACAACTACTGGCAATATTCTAACTTGATCAACAATGTATTTTGCCGTATTATTTTGACGAATTATCAATTTATCAGTGAAGACATGAAATTAAAGTACGGCAGGGCAGTACATTACAAAAATGCGATATTAAAATAAACATCACCAATACAAACAAGACGACGCAAGCAGTTGTCCAGACTTGACAGCTACAGGTTTACGGGACTCGAACCCGTCCCAATTCGTGTTTTATTTATACCTGAGTCACTTGCAGTTAGGGTTGCCTTCTCTGCGTGTCACAAAGTATACCTGTTTCGCACAGGTATACACATATTCGTCATTTGGATAATGTCAGTTAATTAATTAATTTATTTAACTTTATTACAAATGTAATAGGCGGACTTATTTATAAATATCTAGCCAAAACAAGAAAATAGTTCTGGCTTTTAGTTACACCCTCGGGGCCCTTGGATGACCGACCTTTGACATGCAAGTGCACTTCGGGAAGATAAGCCGTACTTCCTTGATGTAACTGGAAACGCCCTAATAAGAAGGTCATTTACAACAAGCTTACCATCTATGTTGGTACATAATATATAAGGGCATAATCTGGCATATATTAACTACAACCACAGATGCCTCCTCACCAACAGTATAGGAGCCACGATTGCAATGTTTTTGTATATCAACAGATCCTGGGACTTTGAGAGATATTGAGATAGGGTTGGATCTCATTTGTAAGCAAGAGAGAGCGCAGAATGCTAAAGCATGCTATCGCATCGTTATGTCGCTCTCTCTCGCTCTGGCAAATGACGGTTCTGAGCGACAGAAAAGGATAGCAGCATAGAAAAGTGCTGCTCCGTGCTGACAAATGAGATTCCCTTACATAGTGTAAGGGAATCTCATTTGTCAGCACGGAGCTCAATGCTTTGTATCAACAGATACTTATCTTATCGGGAACCTTGAGCGATTATAATAAGTTACTCTTTGCATTTAACTATTTCTAAATTAGCTTAAACGAATTCAACATCTATCATATAACAATAAAAAGCAAAATCAACTTCCTTGTTTCGATGGACGACCTCCGTAGCGTAGTGGTCACCATGCTAGTCCGCCACCCAGAAGTCCCGGGTTCGATCCCCGGTCGGGGCAAGTTGGGAAATGGCCTTTTTCATATTGTCCTGGCTCTTGGATGTTTATCTATATATGTATTTGTTATAAAATATAGTATCGTTGAGTTAGTATCCCATAACACAAGTCTTGAACTTACTTTGGGGCTAGCTCAATCAGTGTGATTTGTCCCTATACATATATGTATGTATGTATGATGTGGTAGCCCTAGTCATCACGCAGGTGTTCGCTTGCATGCAGGTCCCATTGTGTTTTGTCATCCCAACGGTTTAGCACAGGTTGGTTAATGCGAAATGAAGGTTTGAACCGCAGCCAAGCCGCAATAACAAAGAGGATGCATGGACAAACAAAGCAGAATTAAATTACGCAGATGATTGGTTTAAATAGTATTTACTTATATTTATTCTTCTTGTTTGCGATATAGTTTACGTAATAAAATATCTATTACATTAAAAAAGTGAGCAATTAAATAAAACTATACATATTTCATCATCCTCATAGTCCTTTCTGCACTTCCGTTTATTTGGGGTGTATATGGAGTATGGAGTCGATGTTATAAGTTACAGAAAATTGCCTGTTTGTATCTTCTTGTAAAACTGTCGGTTTATTGATTTGTAGCCTTTAATGTGCTTCGTTTTCTTTATAAAATACAGTCAGATTTTTCTCAAGTCCCTCGCAGTTGAGGTTGCGTGACTAAACGATTTACAACGTTGAACAGAAATAGCTCATAATGTAGACGGCAACCGATCGAAGGCTTGGCTGCGACAATACAAACTAAAAGACTATAACTTGGAAAGTGACAGTGGTTAAAACAAACGTGATATTAATTCTTAAATAATAATCGGTATTTTTCTGTCTAGAGATCTGATAGAATCTGCGTTTTTAACCACAAAAGACTTGTTAATTAGTCTTTTTTTTTGTCAAAATGCAAATTTTTTATCAGTGATTTGAAATGATAAATAAGTAACTATTTTATTTCATGACTAACTGAGGAATAACCGTTAACTAGCGTATCGATAAGAACACCATAGGCGATAACTGTGAGAAAATATTTAGTATCGTTCGCATAGCGACAAAAAGTATACAAACTGTTTTTTTTTTAAATTTATAATCACGGTAGTAAAGAAAAAAACATAGAGACAACAAAAGACTGCACCAAGGTTTAATAACAAGTTCTTCGAAGAAGCAATTACTTTTTAACTGGCAAGCGGAAAACAAGCGTGAAGCATCACGCATGCATGCCACCTCGCCAGTTTTTCTAGAGCGTTGTATCTTTTTGGGTTTCGAGGCTAGTGCGGTCTCAAACGCTTTATTTTGTGGCGTGCCTAGATCTTCAAAGACAAGATGGCTGACAGCTGAAAAAAATAATCGTCTGATATTTGGAATGATGGAACTTAGGACTTTATGCAATCTAGAAACATAATTTATGCCTAGGCACAGTATTGATATAAGTAATCGCAAAAAATCCCTTATGAATATTCAAACTAGAATTCGCGAAGTAATTTTTTTTTTAGAATTATCACACAAAAGAGAAACCATGTTACATAAACGGATCTCATTACTCGAAATCGACGTTTCAACACGTCATTGTGACAACAAAAATTGCTTCTCATAAACAATTTAATACGTGAAATGGCGTTGCGAATCGCATCTGACGTCAACAATGAGCGCGTGGCTTCGCGAGAAATAAGTTCTTATTCCTTGTCTGTTTATTCAGCTGAGACCCACATCATTCCAGATGCGATATACGATAAGAGATCTTGGGAAATTTCATGCTTCTAGACCCAGCGTTTTCGGCAATGTACTTATATGTAAGCCAGTCATTATTTTGTTATATATATATAGACTATAAGATGTCATAGCAAAGCACTACTTGTATTCAGTCATAAAGATAGACATTGCTTATCCTGCTATGAATTTAACTTATCTTGTATAATCGGAAATATTGACTACAGTTTCGATGGATTTGGACGACGAGGACAATTAATGTTATAAGCAGCGACCGATGTAACTATTAATTCATTTATCTCATGTTAGTTTTAATAATATTCTTCTAAGCTTTTTTTTAAATAGTACTTAAAATCAATTCAGGCAATCTTTTCAAAGAGTAAGGCTAGAAAGTACAGTAGCGTGACCAACAAAATGACGAAATGGCTTGCGGCTTACCTGAAAATAACGGTTCCGCAACATATTGGGTCCCGCGCCCGCCATTGTTCTCTAAAATTCAGCCGTCTATGATATAACTCAGATAAAACATAGCAATAAAAACGGACAGAAGTGGCTAAGCGTCTTCAAACTTTTTGGTATTCCTAACAGTAATTTGCTTTAAACCTGTTATGGTAGTGCTTATACGAGTTGCTATAAAAGTCTTAATTGTTTTGTTTTAATATATTCGAATGGATGGGGCAATGCACTTTAAAATCTAAATTAATGTGAATAATAAAGAATGAAAAATAAGTCCGGTTATGGACGTATGATATCATAGCTAGAATATATAATATACCAATCCAGTTCAAATACCTAATGGTTATGAAATAAAATGAAACAGTACGTTTTCATAAGGCTTTTGGTATTAGTCTTTTTCAAGTCGACTCCAGTGTTTTTGGAATCTTAAAATAGTTTAAAGGTCTTTCTAGACATTTATTTATACAAATCAAATTTTTAATTATCATCTTATTTAGTTTTAAACAATTTATTTCAAATGAGGGCGCTACTTTAGCTACCACTTTGTCTTAAAGCATTTGTAGCATCGATTGATAGCAAGTAATAAATAAAATATAAACCTAACTTTTATCATTTTGCAATACTAGATTATATGTAATGCAGACGTGTTTGGGGCCACAACGCGTCTTTAAGCTATCTACATATAAATACCCGGGTTATCTTAAATTAAAAATGGTGTGTTCCATTTATGAAAACCATATTAAATTACGTTTGAAACTCAAGGCGTCTCTTTCACATTTAAGACCACAGACGAGGACAGCTTGCGGTTCCACTAATCTTTTGGACTAAATAATACTTGTTTATTGTCTTTTATTTACAGCTGCTTTTATTACAGCTAATAACAAAAAAATGAATACCTCCGGTTTACTTCAGTCTGAATGAAAGGGAGTTACCCTTGCATTGCTGAACCAAATTAAGTCACCAGATTAAGTCACCTTTCAAACAAAAAATCTACAAAGCCATAAATGTATATAAAAATCGCATTATATCCGTTTCATATAAACGTTACGATGCCACACGTACGTCAGCACCAATCTTTTTACAAGGTGGGTTAGAAATAGACAACACGCAAAGTTAGAAAATTAAAAAAAAAACGAAGACTCGACGACTCTTATTGATTAAGATTAATTGTCTATGGGAAGCACGAATGTCAATTAAATGCTCGACATACATGTATTATGGCCTTTTATGCTCATTAACGTATTCAATGACAAATTATATAGTTCATTAGAAGTTCATTTTTATTTACTTCCGTTACTAGATGACCGCATTGTTTACAGGCTTTATCCCTTACAGAGAAGACCGATCATAGATAGGGCCGTATGTCCAAAAAGGTACGTTTAGCCTAGTCGTATTCCACAAATAAAAATCCATGGTATAATAATATACTTCGCCTGGTAGGTATTCTCATGTGGGTTATAATTCTATCCGTGATTCTATGTTCTCCCCGTGACAGCTGGTCACGTGATTGGCCTAAGAAAACGTCATCAGTAGGAGGGTAGCCACTGTGTGTGATTACCCGAGCATGCAAAATGCATTATTTAACTTTACAAACTAATTATGACCATAAATTTACAAAAAAAAAAAAAACATTAAATGGTAACACTTATCGTGATGTAGTCTTAGGCCATCTCGGGAAAAGAATACCTTGTTATATGAAACCATGGAAAAATCTATGTTTACTACTAAGGTAAGTGCTAATATTTCAACATTATTTTGTGTCTCTGCAATATTATAATATTTATGGTACGAGTATCGACACAGATACGTCAAATTTCATATTACGGCATTTATTTATTGTAATCTATAAATCTGACATTTAGCACGACACAACTGATAAGACTGACTTTATCAATAACCTAAATAAATGAGACATGGTCTGTTTAGATTTCCTAATAACTTTCCTAAGCAAAAGAATATACGAGATTCTTGGATGAAGTTTTAGTTTTGGTTTGTAATTACTTTACAAAAACCGTATATGGGTGGTGCAAAATACTATTTTTAACAAACTTCCAAGAAGAATAGGTTATCAATTCATCGCGATCGTTTTTTTTTTTGATTTTTTTTTAATGCTGTACTTTTTTAGGTTATCCCATAGAAATTTTATCAACATCAGTTGTGTTGTTCGGGGGTGAAGTCGGTTTTTAGTTTTGAAAAATTATTATTTTGCCCAAGGCAAACACAAACATTAGCATAACGACGTCCCAACAATAGACAAGCTTACAAAATAAAATAAATATTCGGAATCTACTAAAAGCTAATCATCAGCTTGTAGGTCAAGACTTTTTGCTGGCAGTGAACGGCTGAAGGTTTTACGTTTTTTTTTAAATCTTTTTGTTTAACATCACGTGACATTGGATCCTATTGCCACAGTGACTTAACTGAAGAAGGTAGATAACAGTGTCAAACAAGGTGCAACTAACTACCAACATACTCGTACATATAATTACAGAATGTGCAGTTACTTGCTTATGATCCTAGCAGCGACTCTCCACTAGTTAAAATCCTAGCAAACTTCTTTCGTTTAATAAATACTCATATTCTTACATACATACATACTTACTATCACGTCTCATGGACATTGTCACTCCCTAATGGAGAAGATTTGGGTCTTCCGACTCTAAGCAGACAGAGCCTTAGGCAACAAGACTCTGAGGCCACTTTTAGTATATAAACCCATATTCTTCGCAACTAAATAAGATGCCAATTTCAGGCAACATTTGAAACTATGTAGGACGCCCTAAAGTACTTCAAAACTCAAACTTTTTTATGAATCACAGGGATATTTTACAAATACATACATATTTGACGCCTTTTTCCCATGGGGGTAAGCAGAGACTAAAGATTTCCACCACACATCATACGATCCTTACAAACCTCTTTTGCTTCGTCAACACTCAAAAAACCCTTAATTCACCTTTCTTCAAAACATCTGCAATATGGTCGCAGAACGTTCGTCGTTGTTGATCCGGCCCGGTTCTCGCATCCACATCCGCACAATAAATATTTTTAGTTAATAGTCTTCTTTCATCCATCTCTCGCATGTCCAAACTACCTTAATATTCCTTTCTCAATTTTTGTGACTACATTCTCTTTCACCCCACACCTCTCACGGATTAGGATCATCATTTGTTATCCTTATATTTTACATTTTAAAATGTTCTGATTTCCCGTTCTCAACTATTTCTGTCAAGAGTCATCTATATTAAAATACATAGTTGTATGCACTGTGACGAGTCCGAAACTACAGTCGGGAACCTCGACATCAGGTCGTCAGTAACCAGTTCTCATATCATAACGTCATATTTGTCATGCCGACTCCTCTTATAGTGGTATAAAAGAAAGAAGTCATAATAGCATTTCAGACATTTAAACTTCGGTATATCAATCGTTCGATTCACCAGAATAGTTACCTTTTCGCGAGTCGTTTGATTCTGTGACTGCCCCTGTTCCTGAGTCACAAATATTGACGTACTCTAAATAACCTCTAACATCACATGGCGCTGTCTCGTAGACCGGCTTACTGAACGTATCGGGAAGTTCGAAAATAGAACGCGGCCGTTCGTACGGGTGAGCAACTGAACGCAGATAAACGTTATCTCGACATCGGTTGCAGAAAGAAATGTAATAACGTGTTTTATCACTGCTTTACACACGTTTTTGTGAGTTTATGTGCATGATAATAGCGGTAAAGTAAACATACAACACCCACTGTGGTAGCTGGTGGCTACGGTGTTGTGCCGCCGTACCACAGATAAAAAGAATGTCAGCTGATCAGGCAGGACAATTTTGTTATGCTAGCCAACTATATTACTGCTACTGCCTAAAATCTTGTTAAGTCAAAAATTAAATAATTCTATGTATACTAAACAGTCACGCTCATTTGACTCACAGACTATGTGAAGCAGATACTGATTTGACAAAACTTTTTTTAACTGGAGAATCCATAATAAAATTCAAAATTCGAACGGTCAACCCTGAAATAAAGTATATTCCGTTTTTTTTTTTTGTAGCGGACTATCTCCTTTCCAGTGATATTTGATCGCCTGGGGCAAAATTGAAAAGTAAAATGATTATTCTATATTATCTTCGGCTTTTCGAAGCGAACGGTCATGGCGGGGTGTGGCCAGCTGATCGGTAGACACGCACACAGCTGCAAATGTTTACGAAAAACACTGTTTATTGATTTTTCATCCGGTTCCCAACTGCCATAGAACAGGTGTTTACGAAAGGAAAGAATAATAGTGATGCCAGTCGTTAATCGTTATCAGGTACGTAGGTACCCATTGTTACAATCGAAATTTCAAATGCGTCACTATCTTTGTTTGAACTGTGTATCTTACTGACTAGGTATGATAATCTGTATTTACGTAGAAAAGTAGGATACAGGAAACGAAATTTATTACTGCTGCCGTATTAGTGTGCCAACACCATGAATTTTTGCAGTGTAATCATGTTAGAATGTTTGTTGTACTGACCTTGATTCCGGAGCGTCCCTGTTGCTTCAGCAACACATTCTCGGGCTTCATGTCGCAGTGTATGATCCGGTTCTTGTTAAGCGCGTGCAGGCATTGCAGCAGGCTGTGCGAGAACTTGCGGACCAGCTGCAGCGAGAACCCTTGGAACTTGTTCTTTTTGATCAGCTCGTACAAGTTTATCGAGAGCAGCTCGAACGTGATGCACGTGTGGTTTCTGAACGTGAACGAGTCGAACATGTGTATCACGTTCATCGTATTATCCTTGTCCTGCTCGCGGAGGTGCTCCAGTATGCGGATCTCCTCCTGCGCCTGGCGGTGGAAACGCTTCTCGTTCCTCACCATCTTAAGAGCTACGTTCTCGCGCTTCTTGTGGTCGTACGCCTTGACCACCTGGCCGAAGCTGCCCTTGCCGATCACTTTGAGCACCTCGTATCTGTACGCTATGTGGTCGTGCGGTATATGAATGTAGGAACCCTGCTCGTTGTCGTACTCGCAATTGTTCGGGAACCCGACGAGCCCGGGACGTTTCTTAGCGTTCGCGCCTATGAAGTACACTTGGGGGTAATCGAATATCTCGCGGTGTTCGTAGGGGGTGAGTTTGTTCATGTACAGCTTCATGACCTGCTCGGGGCTGGCGGCTGCGGCCGGCGGCCGCTTGTCGGGCGGCTGCACGTTGGTGGCCGGCGGCCGCTTGTCGAGCGGCTGCGCGTTGCTGGCCGGCGGCGCGGGCGGGCCCGGCTCCAGCGGCGGCAGCGCCCCGTCCCGGAGCAAAGCGCGCCCGAACGCGTGCGCGCTCCCTAGAGGCATGTCTCCGGTCATGGCCGTGCGCCCGCCGCCACCTCCGCGCACTTCGCTCGCCGTGGCCGTACCGACCCACGCTCGTTCGCACACACCACTGCACCTCACTGCACTTGCACTCGACGACGGCGCCACTCTGGAACACTACACGACATTTCACATCGACCGGGAGGAGCGAGACCCACGCTTCCACTTATGCGGGCACATTCCGTCTCGGCAACGATACGATGGAGCCGCGGTCGCAGATGATACCGTGCGTCGCGAACGTGAAACGCAAACAAAGACCCCTTCCTTGCAGGCTGACCCGACGACAAAACCAGAGAGAAAATAGAAACGGCCGCCAGAGTCATTGAACCATTCGTATCCGCGCTGTAATCGCGAGTGGGAGCGAGAGAGAAAAATGTTGCTAGAGGTCAATGTAATCTCCCGCTAGGTGGCGTGTTGTCGCTACGTGAACTTAATGTCATTATGAAAGACCCAATCTAATATTATTGTTTTCTTTGTAATAGCAGTACACTTCACGTCTTATTCTGGAATACCAATAGCATATGTGAGAAAATGTATTAACTTGCAATAGCCATAATTTCAAGATTTGAATATATTTATTTCAGGCATAAACTGACGGACCTTTGAAAACTGACTTTCAAAAAAGAAGGAGGTGGTCAATTCGTCGCAATCTTTTTTTTATGTATGTTCATCCATTATTCGGAGACGTCTGTACTGGACTGACTTGGAAAATTATTTTTTCCAAGTTTATTTGATCCCATAGAAATATTCGAAAACTTTCAAAAATTTTTACGTTGTACATTATAACTACACCTAACAGATTTTATGACAATTTTCGGTATTATAAATCGATTATTGATTTCAAGAATATAAAAGAACAAATAAATTCGAATATTATTTTATAAAAATAAGGAAAATAATAAATAATTAAAAAAATATTTATTATATGTTATTATCAGGTCTGATTTTTTTTCTTTTTAAATATTTACTATCTGTAATCAAGTCTGGCTTTTCTTCAAAAACTCTATCACACCGTTATCTTAAAGTTTTCTAATGGAGCAGCCCCTGCCCCGAGCAGCAACATTAAGGGTAAAATCATCTTTGTGACCCCCTTCCCTAACCTCGCTCTCCGCATGCTGTAAGATAATAGGTGGCATAGTCTGCTGTAAAGAAGTGGCAAATGAAGATCATGCCTGATTGCCCCCTTCTTTCTTCTTCTATGACTGAAATGGCGGCATTTCAACGGGCTTGAAAAGAGTCTAAATCCTTTACGCTACTTTACATCGTTAACAAGATATCTTTTACACGGAAGTCAGATTTGTCTGGCTGAAATGGAACATAAAATAAAGAGTTAAGAGTACATCACAAATTAGAAATGTCTCAAGGAGTTCACTAAATAAGTACTAAATTCATGCCAACGCCATTCATAACACTGCATGACAGTGTGTACAGTATATTTATATTTAATGCTAAACTGAGTCCGCTGGCACCGTATTCTAAGAACATTGTTAGAAAACATGAAATTTCATCCATTTGAATGAACATTAAAGGCGTTTTGTGCATTCAAATGCACCGTTTTCTAACATAACATCAAATGAATTCAATGTTATGTTAGAAAAAGGTGTCAGCGGACCCAGCTTTATGCTCAACTTTATTGAATAGCTAAGGGTTAACAAATAAGTTTGACAATATCGCATAATATATTGGTTAAAAAATCGCAACTAAATTTAAAATAGCACCATCTATGGCACATATAAAAAAATATTCTACTATATTCCTCCCCATCCAATCCAAAAGAAATAAAAATTGTATTTTATATCGGGGAAAAATTTTTATCCATCAATTTTAAACTAATTTACTAAAATCTGAACGCGACCTTATCATTAGGTCTTTCATACTACTCTTGCGTTATCTATGGTCGATAAGACAGCGTAAACGCCATCTATTGAGTTTGATCGTCGAATTGTGAATCTAAAATACAGAGTGCATTTTAACACCCATCCCACACGTCTGTTCTATTCCGTTGTTTTCTGTCATTTATTCGTAATTTTTGGGAATAATCTCAGTCAGTGGTTTATTATTTTCGTGTTAAAAATATGTACATAAAGACTGTTGTGTAACAAAAATCTTTCTACGCGTCGAGATAAAGTGGGGTTCCAAAATTGACATGTAAGTACAGTGTTTCTTTCAAAATCGAATGTTGAGATTTCTTTTTTATATCATTTATTTATTCTTGTACATTTCGTGTGAATGTAATAATTATTAAACTGGCCAGTATCAGCGGTCATGTGTGAATAAACAAATGTGGAGCTGGCTACAAACTATATTCTAAATTAAAATGTCTTTCGCGAACAGTCATTAAAATTTCATTTCAATTTTGATTATCGCGGCGCTCTTCGTACTTGTAACTACAAATTTCACTATCATGAGTACGGACGTGAAGATATGCGACACAATAGCCGCTACGTCACGATACATGAACCTTTCAAGGTAGTGGAGGGCACTTATGGATTGCTTATTGTAATGTATAATACCCACTTCCTTCTTAGATGGTCCACCCAAGGCCTGCATGTGTGATTCGCATGTTATTTGGCCGGTTGCCAGTGCATCGATACTTCACACTAGTGCACTCAATTCTGGCGAAAGAAATTTTATGTATTTACCCAGTTATCCTTTGTTTATTTTTTATGCTAAATGAGTCACTCCTCTACTTTATGTTGTGAGTTAATTCATAATCTGTGTGGACAACAGACTCCTGAGTCATCATGAGTTCTGAGATAACATTTGCATTAGTTGTAACACAGTAATTTATAATGTTAACTACTCTTAAGGTTAAACACAGAATACAATAGCTTTGTTTTATTACTAGATAAGCTATGAAACAAATCAATGGTACTTTTAAACTTGTAACACACACAGTTGCAGTTCATTTATTAACAAAGTGTATGTATATCTTTCATCATACCTTTTTCCCAGTAACACCATTAGCGGTGTTGCTTCACAGCCTTTCTTTCTTTCTGAGTATATATTATAAGTACGTTTTATAATCTCTAGAAGTCTATTGCAACAATTTCTAATTATAAGTGACCAAATAGTTATGAAAAATTTGATCTGATATCCAAAATATGGTAGATTTTATCAAGTGGCTTGTGTTGACTTTAGGGATCCTAAATACTTCCTATTTAAACTTAAAAGCAGATTAGAGAATGCTTTTTATAAAATTAATTTATGCGAAACATTTTATTTAAACAATGAAATTCTTTTATTCATCTGCCTACATGGTCTTTTGGTCAAGGCGTTCACCTTGTGATCTGGAGGTTGTGGGTGGGAATCCCACTGGGAAACATACTTTATGAAAAGTTTTTTCCGTTTCATCGTAAGGATATTGTAGGCTTGAATCACCTGATTATCTGAAAACAAAGATGGTTCTGGTGATATCTAAGGATTAATTTTGGTCTGTTCTTTACGTTGCGAAGGTCAGATGGCAGTCACTCTGTGTGATAACCAGTAACCTCGGCAAATAACCCAGGTAAGGTAGCGAACCCTGGGCTTTGAAGCATTACTGTTGAGGATTTAACCAGGAACACTCTCAGATGATGATGTTTATTGGAACAATGCCATTGTAACATTTTTTTAAATGTTTGATTTTATTAAAAAACTACGCTGATCTCTTTAACAAATGTGTGTAAATTTATTTTAATAATCAATCTCTTTTTGTAATTTATATTCATCTTTCTAATGCGGTTTGATAGCAGTAGAATAATGTATTTAAATCAAGCTTTGCTTTTTTATTTCATTAAATGTTTGGGACGCTCAAAGAAAAGATACTACAAAATTTTAGAGGCAAAGAAGTAATATTTAAGAAGCCTGAATGTTAAAATTTCTTTTAAATTTGAAACCACTCTGACATGACTCTATGCCGCATCCCTACCTCTTTGCTGATTTGCGCACTTCCAGCGCCCTGGGCGAGATTTTTACGGCGTCCTCTAACTGCAATTTAAATGCATACAAAAAAATGGCAAATGCTATAATGAAATAACTACTTATAAAGTAGGTTATCTTAAAATTGTACTTAAATAGGTTTTCTATTGAAAAGATCCTGAGTTATGACGATGTTTTAAGTAATTTAATTCTGGATTGACAAACTTGCCAAGGTAGTCAATCTAGTTTGAGAATTTGGCAAGAAGAGAGATTTTAGTCGGAAATAGCACAAAGGCTACTTTTATCCCGGAAAAATGCATGGTTCCCGTGGGATAAAAATATAGTATTTTCAGCTTAAGGTTAGCAAAACGTTAATTTAAGCGATTTACCTCGATCAAAGAGCGAGAGCTACGGCGCCCCTTTATATCCGGCGCCCTGACCGGTCGCCCAACCGCGCCCTACCCTAACGCCGCTACTGCCCTACCTCTATACGGGATAAAGATATTAGTAATTACATACTTAATATATTTTTTATGTATTTATGTATTTGTTATAAAATATAGTCTCGTTGAGTTAGAATCCCATAACACAAGTCTCGAACTTACTTTGGGGCTAGCTCAATCTGTGTGATTTGTCCATATATATTTATTTATTATTTACTTATATAAATAGAATTCTATTTTTCAATAGTTATCCTTGTTTATAAATATGTTTTATTTTACCCAAGAATTTGTTTTTCATTTAAGTTTATTTAATGTAGGTAGGTAGGTAGGTAGGTATATACTTAGTTTCAATGCTATAAATACCTATGATTATTTCATCGGTTGTTCATTTTAAAGATATTCTATCAATCTTAACTTAATGACCAATAAGGAGGTATTCAATCTTATCTGCACATATTAATTAGTCTTCACTGAGTTTTTTATTGATTCATTATCTATTATATGCTACCAATTGCTTTTATTTATTTATAATATATTACGAAACTTTTATGTCCCAATGCTGGGCAAAGGCCTGTCTCTCATCCTCACCAATAGCTATCTTCAAATGTAAATATTGTGTTTATGTACGGTAGGCCTCAAAAGTGGAGTCCCAATTTCTCATACTAATTGTATGAAAAATTGAGACTCCACTTTTGAGGCTTACCGTACATACTAGTTTTTGTCTCCGTAACCTTATTCTGAAGTTATTCTGGGATCATTTATTTCGTAGTCTATGACATTCTCTGCAGTCAGTTTTTATTTACATTGCTTTTTGGTTTCGACGTATAAGACAAACGAGTGCACTTTCACGTAGTGTTTATTTAGTATTAATTAGTAATTTTGTGATTTTATAAAAAAAAGTTATTGGCGTACTGTCTGTTTATCCATGCGATGAAAGGAAAACCAATATTTTAGACCAGTCTTTCCCAAAGTGGGCGATAACACCCCTTTGTGGGCGCTGGAGGCTTTAAGGGTAACGGGCCCAGAATAAACTTGGGGGGCGCTGATGTGATTTAAGCAAAGAGTGATTTATAACTTCAGCTATTTCATATTTTAAAATTCACTGAAATTAAAATCCTCTTACTACACAACATCAATTTATTAGTTCATATTTATATCCTTTTTTATTGTTCAAATATAAACTAAAAATGTAATTAATATTTATTATTTCAATGTGTTCACAACGCTATTTATATTGTTAGAGGAATCAAACACTGAAAAAATTTCGTGTTTTAAAGTTTCGCAGGTGAGGTCCCCACTTCCGATACTTTTTATTATTGTAAAATTGTATTATTATTGCTATTTTTTATTTAAAATTAACAATGTTGATTATTGTTATTTTTTTTATAAAAGATACTCTAATGTACTGGTGTATGTATTATTATTGCTCACTCTTGTAAAAAAGTCTAGTTTAAAATATAGGTTGGATTAAACCACAGACAAGACAAATATGTGATTCAGGTTTTTATGGTGAAAAAAATGGGGGGCGCTACAAAATAACAGATTTTTTAAAGTGGGCGTTTGACAAAATAAATTTGGGAACCTCTGTTTTAGACACACAAGTCATCAAAAAGAGTTCTTTTATTCCTCAGTAGTAACTACCTATGATGATGCTAGAATTAAAACCAGCCTCATTGTGCATAATATCAACGTGCCTGTAATTGTACGGTAATTTAGTTAATTTCACCTATATGCTATGCTATATCATCAATGTTAATAACCACTTTATTGTGGTGTATGAGTTATGTAAAACTTGGACCCAATAACTTGACTTGCTAAATCTATTGCTACATAATTTTATAGCAACGCATAGACAATCAACCATTGACGGATAGGTCAAGGACGACATCATCATCATCAGCAACGCACAATTACATTTTTCATCAATGGTCAATGGGCATGGTCCCATTTGTCATTTGGGGTCGGCTCTTCATATCTTATCGTGCCAGAGGGGGTCTGCTACTCCGACCGTCGGCCATGTTCATCACTTTCTCTGTCATGTGGTCACCACACCTGCGTATTACGTGATGATCATACGATGGCATCCTGCTTTCTCGCATCTTTTCCTGAACGCTCGTTACTTTAAAATACCCACTAATGCTTGCTCCTGACGTTATTTTTCATATTTTGTGTTCAGAAAAACAAGTTTATCCTTTCCGATTATTCCATACAAAATGAACGTTTCAGAAAATTGTGACCTGACTGGTATCATGGTTTTATTTACATAAACAACTGAAATATCGTCTCTTTGAGAGTTTCCTCCCAGTTTCCTTTTTCCTCAAAAGGAAGTTCATCCGTTGCTCGTTAAGGGAATACATGAATTTTTGCAGGGTCCGCAGTGCTGCCACCATTTGAAATAAATCGTTTGAAAGGAAACGGAGATATGATTTAAAATGTGCCTTGGCCCTCGACCAAGTTGTGAAGCTTTTCTACGCACAATAGCCAAAAGTTACTTTTTGCAAATGTGCGTAGAGAAGTTTTAATTTCTTTTCAATTTAAATGATATTTAGCACTGGACCCCGAAAAATTCAGTTAGCCCCTTAATCTACCTAAACCTACATCAATTTTTAGAGGTCTGCTGCTCCCGTTTGAAATAAAGCATTTGAAAGGAAACGGAGATATTATTTCAAATTTTGTTTTAATCAGACCCAAGATAACCCTCAAACAATTTATGAACTACCGTTTTCAGTTTAAAGTGAGAACGTTAAGCTTTTCTACGCACATTAGGCAAAAGTTGTCGTTTTTCGCAAATGTACGTAGAAAAGCTTCACGTTCTCACTTTTAACTGTATACATTAGTTACTGAAATAGTGGAAAGGGTTGATCTAGGGTCTGATCAATACAACATTTCAAATGATATCTTCGTTTCTTTTCAATTTTTTTTTTTTAATATTGGCAGCACTTGACCACAAAAAATTCAGGTAGCCCCTTAAGTTGTAGATCAAGCAAGCTCCCTTGGCTGGTGTCATTGTTTGCTTAGAGATAGTGTTTTCTTTGAGAATTTCCTCCCAGTTTCCTTTTCCTCCTCGAAAGGAACTTCCTCTTTTGCTCGCTAAGTTGTACATCAAGCTCCTCTTGGATTTCGTGTGAGCCTACAGCACGAAGTTCCGCAAAAAACGTAAAAAGATGTTTTTATGACCCGCCTGACACCCTGTCTATATTGTATTATCCACTTACCATGGAGTAAAAATTACCACCCAACCTCAAGTGAGCTATAAGCCTGTTTGAAGAACAGTTGGAGCATTAGTCTAATGGCGCCGTGCCCTTTTGGTACCTACGCCAGCTTATTTTTGTGCTGTCAACAAAGATATGTCAATAACGCATTCTTGGAATCCTCGATTAGGTTCGCCGGCTTTGTGATTGTGGGCGTCAGATAAGATAGTAGCCATGTATTTTATTATAGTGTACATTATCATTGAGCAATGCATAAATCAATAAAACCATTAAAACATCCTTTTCATTTACATTATAATCTACAATGCAACACAAATAAGTTGAACAAAAATGGCGGTCGTTGGCGCATCATTATTTGTACCTGCGGCGATAACCGCCATTTTGGTTCAACCTACGTGCCGGGACAAAAATGCTTTGAAGTTCGCCATTTTTGCTCAACTTATTTGTGTCGCATTGTACTGAGTGTGTGGCTATCGGCTTTCCTGCTATCTTGATAGTACACGGTGCCGATCATTAACCGACTTCCAAAAGGTTGAGGTTATCAATTCGTCGAGATATTTTTTTTATGCATGTTTATTGATTTTTGAAAACGCCTGGACAGATTTGATTTTTTCTTTGTTGGAACGGGAGCATTATTAAATTGTTCCTTATGTATTGTTCAATAAAAATATATGCCTCCCCTCCACTTCACTTGGCAGTGTAGGTTTAAAAATTATTCTACGAGAATCCAGTAGAAAGGCGCTTTGTACAGTGTTGCAATACTTATATTATTAATGTTAGATTATTAGGGATATTTATAGGTTATACAACGTGGAAGGGACATGCCCGTAATAAATCAAACCATGGGCTAAACTACTACACTGTTACTCCAGCAATACTTCATTACAATGAGTACATATAATTATGTTAACTGTGTTCTAGTTATTTGCAGATGTTTCAAAATATAAAATACATCATGACATTGTTGTAAAATCAAAATTTGGTGCAGTTGTTTGGATAACAGTTGTTCTTACAAACATTTTTAACCGACTTCCAAAAAAGAAGGTTATCAATTCGTCGCGATCTTTTTATGTTTTTTCACCGCTTATTCTTTATTATTATAATATTCTTTATTATTATTATATTCTTTATTATTATTATATTATTACAATATACCGCTCATTATTATAATATTATTATTATTACTTTTTGGTATTAAAACAAAATTGTAAATTATGATCCTTGTTGGTTGAAAAAAAAAACATTTTATTTATTTTTATTCGAAGACGACTGGATTGATTTAAAAAAAATATCATTTTGTTTGTTTGAAAGGATATACTTGTTAGGTGGTCCCATAGAAATTTTATCAAAATTGGATGTAGTTTGGGGGTGAAGTCCGTTTTCAGTTTTGAAAAATTATAATTATATATATATATATATAATTTAGTTAATCATGTTTTATATATATATATATATATATATAAAACATGATTAACTAAATTAATTAATTAAATTATATTATTTATTGTGAAAAGTTTCAGCAAAGCGGCAGCCCAAATCATATAAGTCGCATCATTTTGCATATCATGCAGTATTTTGGAGACGAAAGACCTTCGTTATCCACTAGGCGGGCAGTGATTCAGTCAGCGGCATCTTTGGTGTTATCAGTGTCCTTGATTTCTGATACCACTTAACTATCAGATGGCGATATATCTGTCATATTATGACGATCGTCTGCCAGTTAAATTATATTTAAATAAATCTGTCTTCGTCTTCAATCTTCCGTCCAATACTCTGACCAGTTGAAAGATCCCAATCTTACACAAGTATTTAATAATACATAAAAGAAGCTTTTATCTAAAACAATGAACTTAAATGTAGTGCTCCTCAAGACGAATCAAACGAGTCCTAACTTGATGGGATTGCATCCTTTTTTTACAAAATTCTTATGGCTTCCTTTCGGCTCCATCTTCAGATCAGCTCCATGTCATTATAATATTGCATTGTCATGCGATATACGTTTGCGTACACAATTTCGGCTCGATCGGAAACCAGGAAGTGGGTCAAACTTGCAAGATTTAATTGCAGACAGACAACGGGACAAGTGAAACAAAATTAAAGCTTGTAAAAAAATATTAATAAATATAAGGAATGTTGCGAATTACAGCGAAGTTTGTCTGAAACTCCAAACAGCTGTTTCCGCGAAGCCCAACAATGCCATATACGGGCCCGGTGGAGCGAAACTGGCCTGGCAGCCTTTTTCTACTCAATGTCGTGAACTTGGACCAAGTTGGAGATTTTATTTTTACCTTTCTCTAATCCGATTGCCAACTTTCTGTTTTTTTTGTTTAAGCTATGTGGATAAAACTCTTTTGGTCTATTAATTTTCTGTAGTACAGTTGAATAGGATGATTTTCAAACCCCTGCTTAGGCATAGGTACTCCAAGTTTCTTCGTTTTGCTAAAATGACTCTATATGAATCCCCCAATCTCTCATCAAATAATTAAATATTTTTGATGGCATGCTGAAATATATTTTGTCTTCAAGGCAAGGCTACAGAGGAAATTCAATAAAAGACTCATAATTCAAAATGATTGCATTATTATCATTTTGAAATAGAATTTGTCGTATCTTTGTGATTGTGTATCGTCATTAGCTAACTAGACATCATGATATCCGGGTTAATCCCGAACTGTGCCAGGTTAATAACAGAATGTCCTAAAAACTGTCCAAAACAGCAAACGAGATAAAATTATGCCTAGTCCAGTTGGCGACATAATAGCCTGCCGGAACTCCGACGCGTTGGCAGGAAAAGTGCAATTAGTTCAAGCGAATGCAGTTAAACCTATTATTATAAACGCTAGGCTAGGTCCAGTTTACTAATGCGCTGGTCGACCTGCGTTGAAATTAACCTTATTTATCATTGAAGATATTTTGGCTTTGTTATGCGGACCACTAAGTTTGTTGAAGCAAATCACTATTTTATGTATGATGTGAGAGACAGGCGAACTATAGCTATTTAAAAAACTATTGAAAATAGAAGAGGGAAAATTATTGGACATCTAATAAGACATGACAATCTCAAGAATAATAAAAGAAGGAAAGCTATAAGGGAGACGAAGAAGGGAAAGACCTAGGATCAAGATTTTCAAACAAATTAAAGAAACTTTAGGAGTAAGGTCCTACCAGGATATTAAAAGGATGGCAGAGAGAAGAGAAGAATTGAGCCATCTCCACTTAAATTCACCAAGAAGAGCAAGCTCTTAAATTACAAGAAGTGATGTCTAATGTGACATAGCATTGGACATGTGAATCCTGATATCCATGCTAAGATCTTGTAATGTAGCCTCTTCCTCGGTCTCTAAACATCTACATAAAAAACAGATAGCAATTTTATAAGAAGCTGTCCCATATACGGGTTGAGTCACATTGTGATAGGACACGTGGTTGCACTAAACGTGTGAATCAATCGCTATTGTGGCGACATAATACTTAAGATGAGATGATTAATCAACACCTGCACTTTTACACGTGGCTTTATTACAGATTATACATTTGCACGTGACTTCGTTCACGATCTTGGAAACTTTCTACCCTAGTCAAGTAAATTGTTTAATAAGAAAAAAGCAATAAATAAATATACTATCTGTTTATGCAAATAAATAATATTATGGGCGAAAATTCTCACGGCTACCAACCTGTCACAATTTTAATTCCTTTTACACCTTAAGGTTTGTCTAATACCGTTTCTCTCAGTGTTGCAAGTCTTTTAGAAACAGCCTTCGAAGATTCCTATCTGGCATAATAAAATCTGGGCATGTTATACATGCAGTTGCCTACTAGTGGTCTGTCAGGACCAGACAATTAATGATATCACGGCCTTGCTCAACGAACACCTGGCCTTTCACGTGGCTAAGGATTGAGGCTAGTTTACACTGATAAATTAGATCTATCTATATACTTACTAGGATTTAGCTGGAAGGAATAATATGGATCAATTTGCTTTCAATGAAACACGATTGAAAAACAAATGAAAGAAGATTCATACTCCACCGTCAAGAGCACAGCTTTTAAACATGTATGATGTTATGATATGATGCTTTCAACTTCAATGGTCATCTTAACCGAACACATAAATACATGTGCGCTCCTTGAGTAAGTAGGATAGAAATTTAGATTTTGAGTCAATAGAATGTTGCGTTTAAAAAAAAAGAAATTGCACGTATTTTTCACGTTGCACTTACGTTCTAGGATAAATTTTTCATCACGTAAGCTGTTTGCCTACTATTGCTAGCAATAGTTTTTTATAGACATTTGGTACTTTATTTACTTGCATTTCCAATGATTTACTTGCATCTCAAGGAGGGTCATCGGCAGCCGTGGGTGAGTATTGAAACGCATAATAATATTTGAAGACGCAAAAGGGGGAAAGTGCACCCTGCGCATCGAAGCTAGACAGCTGATGATGAAACCGGAAAAATGCTTAGATGAAGAGATACTTATCTGTAGGAAGAAGTTACATACATTTAAACGCTGTTCAGCGGAAGTATCAACAAACAACAACTACACCCGTGGCAAGGGAAATAAGCCGAAACAATCAAAAATAGTTTCAAAATGTAAATACTCGAGCAATTTTATGCATATTTTGACGCCTTTTCGACAGCGCCCAGAATCGCTAGAAAGCGG
The DNA here is from genome assembly GCA_943193695.1 of Acrobasis suavella. Lineage (NCBI taxonomy): Eukaryota > Metazoa > Arthropoda > Insecta > Lepidoptera > Pyralidae > Acrobasis > Acrobasis suavella. The sequence continues at coordinate 6,846,101 of OW971952.1, read as the reverse complement.
AACGATAACCGATATCATTATTGTCTGAAAGTGCATTGTTTCCGAGCACTAACGTTATGACGTGGCGGACACGGTTACAGGAAGACACTTTACAATATACACTACACTTTAGCGCGAAATGCAAATGCTTTCATATTACATTGAGCATAAAAAACTTGTTTAGGAGTACAATGTACATATTCGAGGGACAGCGTTAAAATCTGTGGTATCATATCAATGTGGCTAGCAATAATCCACAACGATATTCTGATTTCCTATACTTACCACGACGCTAAGTTTGTGTGGCACTTGGCCCTAAATAAATAAGGTGCATGAAGAGAAACATTTTCAAAAAGTGGATAAAAGGAGTTTTCTTAGGGTCTAAGGCGCTTGTGGTATTGATGTCACATACTATCAGGTTCTCCATATGCCAGTTTACTTATTTAGTAGTATCGCAGAATATGCATTATACATTTAATATAATACCTTTAAAGTAAGCTTAGTATGGCTCTGGTAGTTCAGAGAGGAAAGTGTTCCTGCATTGGAGACAAAAAAGACCTGATGATGATGACCTATCAAGTACTGAAGTAGTATAAAGAAAATTAACTAGTTAGCTTAAAAAAGAAAACTACAATAACATCTAGTCAATAAGCATAATGTTCTCAATAACCCTTCGTGCATACATGACTTATTCCAATCAATAAAAATATTATGTTGTCATCTTAGTTATTAATATTTTTCTTTACGGTCAATGACTCCAGTGAATATTCCAACTGATTACCCGCAACCTCTGTATTTAGCTCGGCACAACGGTTTATTTGTGTGGAATCCAACACGTGTATAATTTGTATCCAGTTTCTTCGTCACCATCATATCAGCCGCATAACGTCCACTGCTGGACATAGGTCCGTCCCAAGGATTTCCAAAATAACTGATTTAGAGCGGCCTGCATCCAGCGCCTGCAACCTTGTGTAGGGTGTAGGAAACCCATCCGATGTCTACACTTCTCTTGCCAGTACGTGGTTGCCATTCGAGTCGAGATCCGTTTTGCCCTCTCAGTCGTCGGTTGCTGTATTCGGAATCTGACCAATTAGTGCTTATCAAATTATGGTCGTGTTGCTTCCCGACTAGAATAGATTCACTCCATCTCTTTCTGTGGATGTCGTAAGAGGCGACTAGAGGACTAAGCACAGACGTCTCGTGCTACAACTGCATTCCCAAAGAGGGTTAACGTCAGACAGGAGGCCGGTCGTTAAACTACAGCCAAATAGTTTAAACTATTCCTTCGACATACTTGCGTAATTATTGACATGCATATTATATTTGAGTAGAGTGGGAAAGCGCACCCTGTTCTCCGACGCAGCATAACTACGGATGCAACGGGCTAAGATGAAGAAAGCATACGGCTCAAGATAAATTACAACCAGTCGACACCCATCCTGGTCAGACCACACCTGACGATGCTTGCTAAGCGCATGGCTAAACCTCTAATATTATGCAGGTTCGATAATATCGACCAAGCCTCGTGGCTATAAAATCTGAGTCAATTTTAGACTTTACCGGTCCTTTCCATTTCTGTTCCAAATTATAGATCTCAAGACAACAGTCTGCTTGAAACCATTTTTTATTTTCATTCTTATATATACCTTACATAAGGTGGTTTTTCCCTTGTATAGATGGATAAAACCTTTGTGGTTTCAAAGGGCTAAAGAGCTTATAGTGCCTAACAGGCCGTGAATATTTTATTTGCCTGGGTATGAGGCTGGTACGGTCATTTCCTCTGATTGCTATGGTCGTTCAATTTTCTACCTTTTCTGGTTGAGAATATTGTATTTTTTTGATAATTCGGTGGTTTTCGAGCATGAGAATTGTGGAAGTATCAGGAAGTTTCGCAACGGTACTATTGTCTATTTAATAGTTATAACTAATAATTTTTTGAGATATGTAGATAGCATTCCTCCAAAACATATGGTTTCTCTGGGAAGGTATTTACAATACATACCCTTGCGAGGCCGGGGAAGGTCGCTAGTAATTTATAATTATTCTCATAACATGATGTCTAAAATAATTACTTATTAATTCAATTCTATGATCATATCTATCACGCATGATCGTGACTGACATACAATTCGTATTATGTTTATGCTAGTTCTCATAGCTGAGGCAAAACCTTCATCTATTCCGCACAATTAAGTACAATTAATTTTATAGTTCTAGTTTATCTGTCTTTCTGTTAATAGACTGCTCTATTACCTCATTAACCGTGATAGCTAGACAGTTGAAATTTTCACAGATGATATATGTGTGGCCGCTATAACAACAAATACTAAAAGACTACAGCATAAAAATAAATATTTAAGTGGGGCTCTCATACAACAAATTTGATTTTTCATAGATATTGGTACGGAACCCTTTGTGCACGAATCCGACTCGCACTTAGCCGGGTTTTTATAAACCATTCGTGAAGCCCACGTCCTTCAGACCGATGAACTGACAGACAATACCTATTACTCACATATCGACGATCGTAGCGTGATGGCCGCCATTTTGATATGTGGGTCATGAACCGGTAACGATGACTCGATGATCCTCTCACTGAGGAAGTGGGATGATGAGGCATGTGATTGGCGTAAGGTTAGAAATATACTGGATGTTTAGTATACTGTCGATATATTAACTAATGACTTGTCCGTCAATATGAACGACTTTTGCCAAGAGCTTTGATCTTATAGAAAAAGTTGAGTTACACCTTTAAGTATATTTCGGCGGTCAGTCTACAAGGGTAAGGACCTTTTTAAGTTTAATGAATTTGATACCTGCGTCAAATACTTCAAGATTCCTAAACTGAATACGAAAAATGTTAAATAAAACATAAGTTATAGGGAAAATTCCCTACATGTCAGTAAAGACTCCACCAACATCGGCTTCGTTTAAAGTAAAGAGTACAGACTGACAGATATACGCGCCGGGGACTTCATTTTGCAATAAGTACCTAAGGATCTTATGGCAAAATCGTGACACTCCGTCATTTCGGTAAATCTGGGTCGTGAACTATGTATGCAAATGATCGGATGGCGCACTTGCTTGCTTCAAATGACAGAATGATTGACATTTTGTAAATTATATTGTAAATTATTTGGTTTTCCGTCTCTCTTTTGAAGGATGGCCGCTTATTGGCCTTTAAGTACTTTGAATTAAAACAATCTTAAAATGTTATGATAAGATACTTAGCAGACCCAGCAAACTATTCTAAATCGCTGAGTGTGCCCAAATAATTATTTTAGGGCTGCGAAAAATTTCTAGATATAGGCACATTACAAAAGTTTTTATCTTGGTCGGTTATCTCGATGTCTCACTGCACCTGCCTATTCGTACAAATTTATAAGCGCACCGTTATCCGGTTTTTTAAATTTATATTTAGTTTATTGCACTTAAAATCTTAAGATTATTTAGTACAAAAGGTACAACTTAATGCTAAGCATTGTCTACCAGTTTACCTTTGTGACATAACAGAAATGGTTTATGGTAGATACCCGGGTCCGATCCTTAATATTATGGGACATTGCGAAATATATTTTCTCTTACATTTTTTACATATACTCACTTATATACATAGTGACGGCACTAACTTTTGAAACACTATTCAATGACAGTGTATAATTAGCATTTTGCTCCTAGCATTTTGCTACATTTATTATTGCTTCAAATTACTTTTTTTTTGTCTACGGCAATGACATTGTGGTCTTTCAATTATTTATAGTTTATTGCATTAAAGTTTATAGATGTCGCAGCCAACTGGTTAAAATAGCCGTTTAATCAAACAGCTAGCCGTTTGATTGAATAACGCCATTAAATCACACGGCTATACGTCGTTTAGCCGATTTGTTGACTGCAACGTTCAACACTACAGCTAGACGACGCTGAGCCAACTGGTTAAATGGCAAATTAACTAGGGTGACCATTAGTTTAGTATGTAATTTAAAAGAATAGGAAAATTTTGTAATTACTTGGGAGATTAAACTTGTATTAAGTTTAAGAGGTGACCACAAGTTTAATGAAAAACGTAACAATGAAAAACAAATTAATAATCATAATATTCTTTATTGCACAAAGCAAAAAAATTACAAACTCTAAAATTTACGAAGTACGAAATTATATATTATTTGTTCGTAATATTTAATCTTTTAACAAACGAACAAAAATACTATCTTAAAATCCTTCGTATTAATTAGAATTGTCTTTGTGCCGGCTTAAACGAAAAATATCTTGAAACAATCAAAAACACCGGCTAGTTGACGCCATATTGAAAATACTGTACTGCGTACTCTTGGCTAAAATACGGTGTTATGCTTTGGGGCTACAGTGTACACGCGCATGACCTACTCCTCATGCAAAAAAAGTGCTTGCGTATACTGTGCAACCTACCGTACAGACATAGCTGCAAGACGTATTTCATAAAACAAAAAATCTTGACTTTACCCTCAGTTTATATCCTTGACATATGCACATTTGTAAGAACAAACAAACAAATATTTACACAAATTACACACACAACATAAACACGCGACATAAATATAGACTGGCACTACCATCGAGAAAAAACCTAGACATATACAATAACGGACCATATGTAAGTGCAATCAAAATATATAATAAACTACCGAAATCATTACAACTAGAACATAATGAAAAAATATTTGATAAAAATCTTAAAACTTTGTTATTGACAAAAGTTTACTATTCGGTTGAAGAATACTTAAAAGACAAATTACAAAACTAGTTTTAAAGAATTCTCAAGCCGTTCATCAATTATTATACTGACATTTATACTATATATTTATATTATTATTTTTTGACATTACTATTATTGAGATAATTGAAATGTTTAAATGTATCAGAAAACACATCCAATTTAATTAAATTAAAATGTAATAGAATTTCACTGAAATTAATTCTTAACTTATAAGTTTATGTAACAGCTGACATTCAATTCAATTACTAACTTGTAACTAACAATTTCTGACATATCCCAAACGTAATATTTCTGAAATCACTATTATTATATAAACTCAACTACATACTTAAAGTTCGCGATACTCTGCCAGGGTTCATGTACTTATTACCTACTAACCATGTTATAGTATAAGTGCATGTAAGCGAGAAATAAAGAAAGAATGAAAAACGCACGCGGTGGTGAGCGCTGAAGTAATTAAATTAGACGGCGGCTTTTGAATCAGCTGTAGTGTTGAACATTTTGAGCGCCTCAAATATTCAATTAAAGCTAGACGTGTGATTGAATGGCGTTGTTCAGTCAAAGTGCTAGCTGTTTGATTGAACGACTATTTTAACCATTTGGCTGCGACATAGATATATTTTTGTATATTTATTTTCTAAACTTAAGAGTAGTTGTTGAATACAATAGGCTTAAAGTGTTACTATAGAATATAGGAAACTGGAGACTGAAGAAGGCAGAGCCTGTGTCACAGTACTCCAGTGCTCTACACATACACGCATTACTCGTTAGTTTTACTACACATTGACCTAGAATTAGAATTCTGTAGCCCTTAACACACTACGAATATAAGTCATAATTTAATATTACGCACATTTGTATACATTGAGCAGGAAACTGTACCTGTAAACTAAACTATAACAGTTATTAGCGAATTATACACAACTGCTGATACTTAAACTGTTAGTTTTGCACTTGGATTTTGGGGATACTTGAATTTTTCGGTGCCTAGTACTGCACCCATTTGAAATAAATAATTTGAATGAAACCGCAGATATCATTCAAAATTTCGTCTTGAGCAAGCCTTAGACAACTCTTTAAACTGTTTTATGAACTACTGTTTACAGTTTATAGTACGTGAAGCTTTCTACGCACACTTGCGAAAAATGGCCACTTTTGTCTAATGTGCATAGAAAAGCTTCACGTTCTCACTTTAAACTGTAAACAGTACTTAGTTTATAAAATAGTTTAAAGGGTTATCTGGGGCTTGGTCAAGACAAAATGTTGAATGATATCTCCGTTTCCTTTAAAATAATTGATTTCATATGGGGGCAGCACTGGGCACAGAATCAATATAACTTCAAAAAGTCAGACAAATGCGTTGAGACATTGAGATTTCAAGACATATTTTGGCTTTAAAAACGAAGTTTACAAGTATTAGGTTTTAGGTCAAATATTGGCCAAAAATAGAGATGTGAACAAAGTCAAAAAGTATTACGAGTATTCTAATTAGTCCGTCATGCGTCAATGATATTATTTAAAACTTCATAACTTTTATGTACATATTCATGTATTTTAAAACCGTATTTAGTCGGATAATAGCTTAGGAACTTAATTTGACATCTTGAGGATTGCATGCCCACAAAATGCAATGTACAAATTGTACAATGTCTTTGAGACGTGCTAACAGTACTTACTGTTAGCTAATTTGCACATTGGTGACTTTGTTGTATACAATCTTAGCAAGATAAATATAATATTTGTGTATGGCTATGTGTATTGTGCATGTGTGAGGATTTAGAAGTAGTTAGCGGACATATTGTAAGCGTGACTATTAAATATGTATGAATTACCCACAGAATTAATGCAAGTACCTTTGTATGTTACACTATTATTTTATTTTGTAGGTGTATGTTAAAGTGGTAGTTACTTCAAGAACAAAGTCCAAAAAATCACTAATTAATCACTACAGTCTACAATAATAGTCTACAATTTTTCAGAGTTATCTACTAACGCCACTATTTTAGTTCAAAAGTTTTTGTTTGCTCCCCGTACCAATCGTGTTTAAATTCTTTGGTTCTTTACTTGTTAATGAATTTAGTTTTTATCATCCAAATACTGTAAAGTGATTAGCAAAGTGAGAAAAACCTTTTTCCGCGAAATCTCAAACGTTAAACAGGTTGTTTCCATGCAATTAATACTTCGTTAGTACTACTTTTATTTATGGTACTTTATCATCATGCTTATTAGAATATTTAGCATCAACTCATTAGTTTATGAGATCGACGAACCAATTGCCACCGTTGAACATGTTAATGCTTTAATTACATTTTGATATCGTAAATGTTCCTGCAATTAACACTTTAATTACATCATTTTTTACGTTCTCCTATACTGTAATCTAGTCGTTAGGCTCTTAAAAGTTAGCTGCTACCGTTAATGAAGATGTCTGTAGAAAGTACAACAGCGCTCTAATAATCATCAAAGCACTCTTACACACAAGTAAACCAAGGTTTCAAACTAGTCTGTGTTTTCGAACATCGTAGGTCACGATTAGTAGAAATATTTTGTCATTCCCCCCCCCCCAATGATCTTTAACAGAGCAGGTTACCTGGTTTCACAAAACTTAGCTAGAGAACACAAGTGTTTTTCTTTAAAAATCTGCAAAATATAAATAAAATAATGGGCCACTTGCACATCATTTTAAAGACTCGGATCCCGGGCTCCAAAAATTAATGCAACGGGGAACACGCTAAGAAGAGAGATGATATTACCTCTCGGTAATATTGATGCGTGTATTGTATGCACTCTCATATGACGTCTATTACGAGTATCGTAATATCTTAAAAGCATTGTTCCAAATAAACAATACAATATAGCAGTGGTCAATAGCCCATTAATGATTACATATTAGTAATTAGAACATGCAGGAAATTGGGAGCGAGCAAAGGAGTTGACTCACACGAGTACAAACTATTAAGAGGACAAAAATAAAGTGTTGATAAGTTGATTCAGCGAAAGATGCATGTTCTGATACAAGGCGCACACGCGCAACTTGGATCAGAATACATCATGGCAGGTTCTCTCGATTATTAGTTTTTCGTAGTCTAAAGATATTTGATTTACAGTGGCATAACATTCGTGTTTATGTAGGGGTTTTGTAGAAAAACACTTCTGTCCAACGAGCGAAAGTTCAGAAAGCTTTTAATGCTTTTTAGATTCAGCACAGCCCGATTCTTTAAACCTACTAGAAAGAAAATGTTCGTTTTTTATTTTGTCGACATTGTTAGGAAAAAACGAAAAGAAAAATGTTGCCCTTACGTTTGTATTTCAGTCCTCTTAGTGACGAGTGTCAATTTCGTACTATCTTTATTTTATGTCGAAGAGTCGATTCCTGTCTCTGCGATAACCCGTCAACTTACAGTTGCCTGTCTACGAAGTGAACCGAGGAAGATTGTACAGATTACACAACTTGGTCGGGTTATCGTGCGGCATACTAAGAATGCAGATGTTAAGGGTCAGATGGAGCAATGTGGGCTAAATTATGGGGGAATTTTCTCTTGAATGTAATGTATGCAGTGTGTTTAGTATGCTGTATGACTTGCATGAGTCATAAATTTCTTTTTGATTCCTCTTATACGTAAGTCGCATTCTTCATTGCTGAATGTAATATGTGACATAAATATGTATAGATGTTTATTCTATAATATATGTATTTGTTGTAAAATATCGTATCATTGAGTTAGTATCCCATAACACAAGTCTCGTACTTACTTTGGGGTAGACGACGGTGAACAGATGGACCGTATACATTTAAATAAATAAAATAAATATATATGTATATCGCTAACTAGGATATAATATAATTAAACAAACGACATCGTCATTATTTAAAAAATATTTAAAAGAAAAGAAATCTTCATGTCCAAGTCTTTGAGCATTTTCAATGCTTATTGTACTAATTACATTTGTATGTGTATATCTAGTGTACAAAAATAATAAAAATCTAATAATGGAGCGCATATCTGCTTGCTTGTATTCAAACTCTGAAACTATTAAGCCTAATATTATGCGATAAATAAAAATCTTATCTATCTATCTATCTATCTATCGATTTATTTTTCTCATATAGGTATCTGATTTCTTCGGGAATGTTACCTTTAAGAAGCTGGAGCGGCCCGCTAACATGATAATTTGGTCATCAAACGGCGATGTTTTATAAACTGACATTGTCCGGATAAAATCGCAATATCCGAAGTTAACCCAGATCTGAGATTGCACCGGTCGATACGGTAAATGCAGCTAATTGGCAGCGGAGATTAAAGTAATAAAAATGCTAATTTCTCATGCTTTATGAAGTTTTTGCTAGACATGCGATGTCGGCTGCATTATAAGTGGAATATAACATGTTCTTCTTTTTTTTTTACTAACTCACTATTCACGTCTTCGTTCCATACGGGCTTGACAGAGCCAGGACTACAGAAAATACAGTACTACTATAGTTACTTTGTTCAATTCAATTTCGCTTCTATAAATCTTTATGGTACAATCAGCCTTTTGTATTTATATGAAGTTCTGCTAGGATTGCCAGGTGGAAGAACTGCCTCCGTGGTCCAGTGATAAAAGCGTTCGCCTTGTGATCTGGAGGTAATGGGTTTGAATCCCACTGGAAAGCATACTTAGTGAAAACTTGTTCTATATTGCTTGAAACACCTGATTATGAACAGAAAGATAATTTCGTGTTTCGGAAGTCACGTATAAACTGAGGGTCCCCAACGCCATTTAGCGTTTGCTCAAACCTATCCAAGGATTGGTTCTGGTCTACCTTTTGGGTTGCGAAGGTTAGACGGCAGTCGCTCTGTGTAAAAACCAGTAACCTCGTCATATCACTTAAGTCAGGTAGCAGGTCCTGGGCTCTGAAGCGTTACTGCTGGGGATATAACCGGGAATACGCTCGGATGATGATGACTTGTCAGGTGATCTCATAGAAATTTTATCATAATCGGTTTTGTAGTTTGGTGAGGAAATCGGTTTTTAGTTTTGAAAAATTATATAGAATAAAGTTCCGGGCTTGTTGCCACATAAAACGTACGTAAGGTGGAATCACCACAAGCTAGATTCTAAGTATTTCGTTCAAAGAAACAGCCCATTACTTCGGACTCAAAGTGTCATTGTTTGCCTTGAATTGGAGGAAATCTTGTTTGATTACCTGGAAATCCGGTGGGAAATTCAGAAAACTCGAAATTTAATTAATTTAACTTTTTTTATTACTATTGCGGTGCTTTGAATATCTTGACAAAGAAAAAAAAAGAGTTAATAGTTTTACCAAAACTTCGAAGTTGCATAATGGTGTGCATTAGAATGACGGGTGTAATGTTGTAAATCAGCATTAAATAAAAATGGGTCTAATCTACTTTGATTCTACTTTACTCTACTAATAAAGAAAATAAAAGTTCCTGACGTCACAGTAATGGGGGTAAAATAAGTAGTAGATAGCCTGTGATTTGCTGGTCTAACTATAAGTGGGCAATGTCTGCTAAAAGCCGTAAGATCCAAAATTGTATGTCTGCTGTCCCATTCTATTTCGGGATAAAGACGTGAATAGTGTATATGTATGTACAACTGGGAAAAAGAACTAAGAGGAATAGAAGTGATCTCAGAGTTAAAAAAACAAAATTGTCCAAAGATATAGATTTTCTGCCAGACTGTCAATTAAACTGGCAAATGTCATAACAAAAATATCCCTCAATTGAAATTGAAAAAAAACAAAACAAATAATTAAATATTATAATGGAAATCTAGCATAAAATTCTTTATACAGATCTGTGATAAAATTGGTAATTCCATGACATAGTTTCGCTTTCTTTTCTCGCAGTTTAACATGTAATCTTTTACTTTTCCAGAAAACTTCTGGAATGGACGAATCAAGCTCCAAGGCGACATTATGAATCCTCGACCATCGGGTAGATGTTAACATGGACACGCTGCACGTGGCGCACGGGCCCAGCAAGGGGTCCAGTCGCAGCCAGTCGCCGTCCGCGGCGGAGCTGGCGCTGCACCCTGCCGCCGTCACCGACGACGTCATCAGGTCGAGGGTGCAGTCGCCGCAGACGTTGCATCATCATCCCACCAGCGTGAGTGTTAATATTGTATCCGTGCTTTACTCATGAGGATTGAGGATTCCTCCTGTAGAGATAAAAAATGTATCATGAACACAATATTCGATGGTGCAACAGCCACAGCAGCAGTTTTGGCAGAATCTTGCATCAACTATTGGTGAACTAACAGTACTCGTAGCTGGCAAAGGTTGATATATGAACTAAAGGTCAGCTCACATCGATGCGACGATGCTTGAAGAGGCAAGTGGTTTCGCGCTGCGCAATTCGACGTCGCCATCGCCAGGCGCCGAGGTTAGTTCTCTTACTCCCCCGATTAAATGTGTTTCTTATTGCATAATAATAAGTTGTATCACTATTTTAGAGATACGCGTCGCGTCGCGTCGCATCTCTGTGTGAGCTAACTCATTTTATCATCACCTATTTTCTTTCCCCGGGTGTCGTAAGAGGCGACTTAGGGAGCTATAGGTAACAGAAAATTACTTTATACCATCTTTACGATCACCTCTCTCTTGCCTCTGCCATCAACTGGACGAATGGCCTCTGGGGCCAGAAGATCTTTAAACCTTGAGGTGATTGTGGACTGATATAAAAAAGAAATAGATCAAGAAATGGTACACTATTCTTAAAGGTGGACTCAGTTTCCACAAGTATATGGTAAAAGGTTTGTTTATATCTTCGGTATACTAGACAAATATTTACGTGCGTAGTTTTCGTATGGTCGTAAAAACATGAGTGAAGCGCGCGCATCCGGAACCAATGTATCAAAGTGGTTCGTTTATTTTAGAACCGTGGACATGTGGCAAAGTATATGCACTAGATATCATTTTGAAGTTCCTTGAGAACTTCATAAAATAGCTAGCCGTTTTCCATATTAATTGGCATGCCAAAGTTTTAGGAGTTTTGTGGCGTTGCTGTGCTTCTCTATCAATACCAAGTTTTAGAGTTTGTATACCAACATGACTTTTCCACTACTTTCTTTCGGTCGTAGTGAATTTTATTTTTAACATCTTCTTATCCTTGTAAATTCCTGGTGCAACCTTATAGCTATGTTGCTCCCGGGGTATGAGTGTGCTTCTTGGAGATTTTATTTCCACATTTGTGTTATAAATCAAGCCCAGCGTAGGATACCCACCAATACGGTGACCGAACGACCTTACCAAGATTGCAGGAAAACGCTGGATGAGGCCACTTCCAATCTGTGGTTTTGGAAAATCTTGGGGGAGACCATGTCCAGAAATGGACTGGCTGCGGCTAATATGATGATATGTTATACGTACTTACATAACATAATATAACGTTAAAACAAATCTACATCCTGTTTCCTACAGGGGTATGTAGACTTGTGTTATTTCCCGTTTGATATCAGAATCTTGCAGCTCTCATTGCAGCGCCCATTATGGCCCTTAATTGATCCTATTTTTAAATCAAAGACCTGTATGTACATTTAGGAAGCAATAAATGATTGAGTATTGAGTATTGAATCAGAAATAGTGAAAGTACTTAGGTTAAGATTTCCAGGTAAACGTCAATTCCTTTAACTGTCTCCTATGGTCTTCACGGATGGAGAAGCAACTGGCAAATTATTTTTCTTTTTTCTTTGATACCCATACCTAAAGATACAAGAAAAAAAAATTTTTGAAGTAGCTATACCTAGATAGATATAATCGACGAAGGAAAACTTCCACAAACAACTTTGTTATTTGGGCGGTCGACCGTCATTAGAGACCCTCTACGATAGCACTAATATTATTCCAGGGGCTTATCTTCCAGACGTCTTCCCGTGAGAGTGCTTCCTCAAGTCTAGGAAAATTCATTTCTTATTAGTTATTTCTTGCGTCTCAGTATTTTCGTTGCTTCAGGGTTGGGACTCATTGGATGTTCATCATGGGATGTTATCCTGTTCTGTCGAGAAAGGGTGACGTAACGCCACGGAACCGGCCATGCTGATGCTTTCCGTTGCTCTTTCCCTCTAGCAAATGACGGTTCTGAGCGACAGAAAAGGATAGCAGCATTCGAAAGTTTCGTTCCGTGCTGACAGATGAGTCCCAAACCTAAATCATAGATGTCGGACAGAAGATAAGGCGTTAATACCTGATTAAAACATCCAAATTAAAACGTGAAGAATTTTTTTTCGCTGCGAGTGGGATTCGAACCCGCGTCCCTCACGTTAACGCCGTGAGTTACGTTAACACCTGGTTTTAGAAAGACAGTTTTTTAAACTTTTTGCTCAATCGGTCTTTATTCCTATGAAGGGGTAGACAGCCAGAGCTGTTAAAGGCCACGTTTAGCGTGAAGGTGGTCGTGTGGTGAGAAAAGGGATTTAAAATAGAGATGCGTTGTTAGCTACATCCCTTTTTGACATGACCCAGTTCCGTTCCCTGAATTGATGTTTACGATCTGCGCGGAAAGAGAAGCAGCAGGTATATTCTCCCAGACCAGCAACTGAAACCAGCAAAAGAACAATACTCTGATGCAATGACCTTAAAATGCGATGGACTTTTACCACCATGTTAAGAGTGAAGTGTTTTTTCACGTGAATGACGCAATTATACACAAGAAGCCCTTTTGATCATCATTCTTATACCTTTTCAAGGTTTCATCTTGCTACAAACAAATCTTTGTTGGAAGAGTTCGTATTGGCCGTTTATTATCACGCAATCTGGATTCGCTACCTCGTAATCTAACTTTAGAGTAATTTACAAAGGGCTTGTTGATATTACAGCCATACTCGTTTATAAACTTGAAGGTTACGGCGTTGAATAAAGCAGTGGCCGTTTTATTAGCCCATAGACACAGTTCTAAAGCATCATACTTGACTACCAAAATTGTCACACGCGCGTTTGTGCACACGCGTCCGTGTGTGGGTAAAACGTAGGGCTACTGTAGATCGACACATTCAACACATTCATAGAAGAAATGACAAATTCATAGCGATAAATTTTTTATAGCGATTTGTGGGGTAAACTAGGAACGTAATCTCGCGGGAGAGGGGTGAACTCCCGTTTTGGAAGTTAAGTACTTACGAGTATATTCATTTTTTGGCCATAGTGTCCCAAAGTCCTCCTCCCTAGTCTTTCTAAAAATTCAATAGGTGATAGTATTTTTTTCTAAGACCTAAGACCATCTTCTAAGCTCTTAGGTCGCATTATAGGGTTTAAATAAAGTAAAAGTAGTACCATTTTCAGCCCACATCGACCCACTGCTGGGCATAGGCCTCCCTCTTTTTGCGCCATTTCCCACGGTCCTGTGCCATTCTCATCCACTGCTTACCCGACAACCTTACAATATTATCTGACCAATGGGCCGGTGGTTACCGTACTGGTCTAAAAAAAAACCAAACCACACACAAAAAAAATCTAACCTAAATAAAAACTAAGTTATCTTAATGTGGTTCTTGCTTTTATTCAGATTTTTGTTTTTTTTAGCTGTGATACAAAGCTCTCTTTATAAAATCTTAGCATTTGATAAATAAAATGACAAATGAGATTGTCGACATTCTAATACGTTTTCAACAATAAATCCGTTAATCTTGCCGGTAATGATGCCAAATTTTTATTTTTTGTTAACTACTCTTAGCACTTTTTAACCAACTGCACATAAGGAAAATGTTATCAATTTGTCGGATGCTTTTATTTAATTTTTATGTATGTTCACTGATTATTCGAAGGCGCATGGGCCGATTTTGAAAATTCTTTTTCATTTGAAAGGGCATTTGTCAGCTGGTGGGTCCTATAGAAATTTTATAAAAATCGGTTGTGTAGTTATGGGGTGAAGTTGGTTTTTAGTTTTGAAGAATTATTTGCTGACAAAGGAGCAACAAAAAATGGATTGGATCAACTCGGCTGTATCTTCTCCCGTGCAAATCGTAGAAGTGATCAAGGAAATATTTTTTTTTAATCTGTCTAAATTGGTGATATTGTACAGGGCTAAAATCTTTAGGCTTAGCTATTGTACCCCGGAAGGGGCAAATACGTAAAAGTATGTATGTACATCATAATGTGTCTGACCTTCCAAGGTTTACGTAAGGGTATTTGAACGTCAAATTTGTTGTCTTGAATTGAAAACTTATCGGGTTACTAACAACAACAAAACAGGCCCTGTCCTTATGTACGTTAGTCCTTTGTAAATATTGACGTCCGTAGATTCGGCTTGGGGAGAATCTGGCGAGCGTATCAAGTGACCAATTGATAAAACACTTTTAGCCAATGTTTTTTTAGACAAGGATTGAGATATCAGTAATGGCGGATTTACCAATACGCTAAGTAGGCTAGGGCGGTATATTTTAGAGGTTGCCTATTTAAGGCCAATTGAAACCCCCACCTCCTCTCCCTTTTCGTGGTAAAAGATGGAAGGGTGTTTAACATATTATATTTTAGTGAATGCAGCTTAGGGCTGGCAAATTATGATAAGCCTACTGGTGGCACAGAATAGGTACTAAAGTACCTACAGAAAAAATCACTCTTGGATAGGTTGCTAAATTAAACCCAGTTATACTAAAGCAGGGACAGGAATACCGATATTTTCTTCGATAAAATCGATACGAAATATCGATGAAATACTGGTATCGGGTATCGATACAAAATATCGGTATTCCTGTCCCTGTACAAAAGTCCCCTTTACTTTTCACGCCGCGCATATGACTTTCGCCTTATTAGCCCAGCGTACGCCGAGCGAGCCAAAATGTGCCTTACGTCTGCGAAGCAACGGTCCATATCTCTTTATCTCTCTTGTCTCTAATGTTAAATTTTTAAACAATTTTAACCTTATCTCTATGAAAAAGCCACGTTAGAGGGGCCGCTTCGCTGCATACCTAAACGCGTTGTGCACAGGGCCTGCTGGCGGCTAATGTGATATTCATTAGCAGACATTTGCCGACATTTTCATCTATTCTCGGCTTTTTCTCCTATGATGATATGCATGTCAATGGTGTCCAAAAATGGCGAAGACAGTGCGAAGAGGGGAAGAAAAATCCAAAATAAATAAATATATAGGGACAAATTACACTGATTGAGCTAGCCCCAAAGTAAGATACTAACTCAACGATACTATATTATATAACAAATACATATATAGATAAACATCCAAGACCCAGGACAATTTGAAAAAGGCCATTTTCCAACTTACCCTAAACGGAGATCGAATCCGGGACCTCTGGGTGGCGGACTAGCATGGTGACCACTACGCCACAGAAGTCGACAATGGCTGTAGTTTTACAACCGCCTGCATGATGTCAACCCTTTTTGTACTTATAATTCTTCCTCTAGTAGCCTCTTACGACATTCACAGGAAGGGTCTCCCATTGGGCCGGAAACCACACGCCAAATACATAAATATAAGCATCCTAGTATCAGTAAAACGATTGGAATACGCCGACGAATTTTTGGCTCAGTATCTTGGCGCGTCGAGTGAGCATTCAGTGAGTGAACGATAATGAATATCTTGATATCCTATTTATACTTTCAATACGATACAAACAATGTAATAATTAATACAATTCAGTTCAGAGACGTAAGAGATGGCCAACTTCTAAAATATCTGTTACTTTAGAAATACATGGTTGCTTATCCTGCAGGGAAGGACAATAAAAAAGGAACCAGCTTAATTTAGTGAATATCGCCGCCCATGGTTTGAACACAATTTTACCAATTTTGTTAGGAAGATACTTTGACGACCTACGTGGCATACTTGTCACCATGCTAGTCTGCCACCCAGAGGTCCCGGGTTCGATCCTCGGTCAGGGCAAGTTGGATTGATGTTTATCTATATAATATGTAACAAAAACCCTGTCCGATCCTTGTAGGAGCAACTCAGACCGTTAATATGAACAACTTTTCCTATAGGACTAATGCTTGAAACTCGAAAAAAATAAACATTTTCATACAAAAGTGTTCGGTCGGCCCGGCAATTTGTATGAGAATAACGATTTTTTCTTCGAGTTTCAAGCATAGCCATAGGAAAACTTGTTCATATTGACGGTTTGAGTTACTCCTACGAGGATCGGACAGGGTTTTTGTTACATATTGTATATGTATTTGTTATAAAATATAGTATCGTTGAGTTAGTATCCCATATCACAAGTCTCGAACTTACTTTGGGGCTAGCTCAATCATTCTTATTTGTTTCTATAAATTTATTATTTATATGCACATAACAAGCGTAAAATAACCTAAAGTAAAGTCACTAAGAAGAGGGACAAAATCGTATATATTTTATAAGAGATGTATAAGCTGTAATTATTTGCCATAGCATAGAAATACTAAATAATATAATTATAATAATAAAGTAAATCGAGCACCATAAAAGACTACGAAAAACAGCATTAGGCTGGGGTATAATGCTATGCTAAAATGTGCAATAAACTTACCACATATTACGATTATGAAATGTCCCATTTCTAATTCTGTCTGTAGGTCAAAAATGTAAATATTTTTAAACCCATCTACGTAATCCGCCTACGAAGCGGGTCTACAAGAAGTAGAGGATAAGATACAAGAGTTTCGTACAACATCTTCGCTTCGGCAACGAGCCAAAAGTGTTATTTTTTTAAGGAACATCTATCTATTGGCAAATCGTATACTTCAGACTTGTCGCAGAATTAGATTTCAAACAATTTCTCACCAAAATATTTTTTTTTATTACAAAAAGAAAAATAAAATCAACTTATTTTACGTTGAAGAGTTTCTTCCATATCTCGATAGTTAATCATATCACTACAACATACATTTTTAAAATTTGGTTTACAATTGTCGAAGATATCGCGTAATATGTACAAACAATTTACAGTCAAATTGGTAGCTTCCTCCTTTTGTCAAATCGGTTAAAACCAGTAAAACATTGAAAATGATCACGCCTGTGTACCGAGGGGTCGACAAATACCAGAAGTACTCTTTTCATAGCAACCCGCTATGTGGAAACTTTTATAAACATTATATTTCGGACAGTGTTTTTTTATGTGTCATATTTAACAGATAAAATGCTTCCGCCTTATCAATGTATTTGCCCTTGTAGATCCACTCCTTTAATTCGGAGAACGTTTGTGTAGTGTTTGTTTCATTTAATTCATCAACTGACAAGTAATTTTTCCATTTCAACACAATAATAAATAGATCAACAGGATAGTTACCACATTTGTGTATACATTTTTTCTATTTGAAAACTTGTGATGTTGCATAGAGGAACTCGTCAACCCTATTAGATTGTAATACATACTCGTAAAACGTCTATCCGTTTCGCCAATGCATAAACCATGTAGGTATGTATGGGAAAGTTTGGAGGTCTGGAGATAATTGAGCAACGAAAGCTTCCAATCAGGGCTTTCTGATACTACAACAAATATGGCTACCTTTGTGGTTTGTAATATGTTAAAACAATATAATTATGTTTGTGCAAGTACTTTCGGTAAAATGATGAAAAAAGTCTGTTTCTGATCCGTGGAAATTCGGATTTTTTAATTTCTATCGTAGGGTCTCTTGTGGAGGTCCAGCGGACCGTACCCCTGACCCCTGTTTCTATGCATAAATCGTTTATAGATCGATAAGTATTTGCAAACTCAAGATGTTGTATTGATTCCAGGAGCCATCGTCCAGCTCGTCTTCCAGACACGGCGACCGTGTGACACACCATGTTAAGTCCCACTCGAGAGATCTCGGCAACAGTCCTCTGTCAGCCAACACCACCGGAAATAGTACCAGAGAGTAAGTTTCTTATGTCTATAATATATTTTTGAACAAATAAAAAGTGATTGTTGTAATTTCGCTTGCAATAAGTACTACCGACTGCGCCATATAAAGGCGTTGCGTGTATTCGTGCGCCCGAAACGGTGACATTTGGCCTTTACGAGTATATGGCGCAGTCAGTAGGATGTATCTTTCGATCTCAAAATCAGCGTCAATGTACTCGTAGCCATTTTAATGCACGAATTTTAAAAATAAAAACAAACTTAGTATAAAAGCCTGTGATAAAAACTGATATGCAACATGTTTCTTGTGCTATTTCAGTCTGGAAGACTCGCCTCAAAAGAAAATCCTGTCGGGTCTCATAGGCCCCGGGGACTACTCCGGCCCTGTCTACAGCCCCAACGTCTCCTACAGCTTGTCATCTGCTGACGAATATGGCTCACCAGCTTATAGAGGTACTTTCTTAACTCAAGTATCAACATTGCATATTTAACGCGGTACAAAAAAATATGTCGCATTTTAATTTTGTTGGCTCGATAATTCAATACTTTAATTTGTTTTTCAGGGCAAGATGGTGATTACTCAAATCAAGGTTAGTAAGCAAAGTTTTTTTCTGGAAAGTAGTAGATATATTATAATTTTGAAATTGTAAGGGGTTAAAATTGATGTTGCACCCTATCTAAAACACTACTACAATTTTAATAAGGACATCCTTTTTAGAAGTAGGTTCAAGGACTAATACGAATAACTATTAGCTAAAATATTTTGCTCTAATTTTCCTGCTAAATATGTGACACAAACAGGAACATCCATTTTCGACCACATAATCAGGAAAAAACATTAAATTACTGTAACAATCGCCATTATTAATCAGTTTTAGCCAATTAGTCGCGAGTATTACACGATTTTATATATATATACAATTATTTTTCTTTTTAAATTGTGTTTCCTATTAAATCTTTCGGTGTGCTTTGGAGCCCGGGTTCGCATTTCGGTTTTTCATCTGTACTTTACACTTGTTTTGGGGTTTTTAGTAGTGAGTGAGACCATAACTTGGTTTTCGTTTCGCCATTTTGTACTTGTCCCAGTATACCTTCTACCAGTAGACTAGTATAGTAGACAGTAGAAGCAGTTTGATTAGAAGTTCTACCAGTAAGTTTAACGCGAAATTTCGACCCTGTAGACCTACCAGTTAGCTGTGACGTAACAGTAGTATTACCGGAAATTGTGTCCAAATTTCGTCCCTATAGTGTGTGCTGCGATTTAACATTCCTATTGGTGTGAGTCATGGATTATAACGAACTGTCAGACCTGTCATTGCCTATAATAAGAAGAAAATTGCACACTATAAGTGAAATCAACAGAAGAAGGAGTACGGGGTCCGACTACGTACGTACTAGAAGACATCTGCAATGTTTATTAGGTAAATTATTAGCGTGATGACTCGGCGCGAGTATACGGGAGTGGTCCGCATTTGGATTGGTCAGAATTATTGTTCATTTCACCTCACTGTGCACAGCGCAATTGATCAACAATTTAAATAGGAAAAACAATCGGTATTAGATAGTTAACAGATTCAGGTGTTACTTTGCGAAAGTCAAAGTTACATACTATGTGATTTGAATTACTTTGTGCAATTCCGCCACCAGTTAGTTCATGCAAACTATTGCCGGCCGGCGCCCAGCCACTACTGTTAGATGTTGTACAGTACTCCCAGTATACCTGCCACCAACAGCCCGTGTGCACCCGCCACCAACAGCTGATGCATGCTCCCTCCGATACTGCTGCATCCGCTGCGGCTGCAGCAACATCGGACACCGCATACGCGACACGTTTTTCGCTTCTCCACGAGGCATGCTCAAGCACCAAACATTCGAAGCATTCGAAGAATCGGTATTACTTAACACGCGAAAAATAAGCGCATATAATAATTGAAGTAAAGCAAAGTCACCCAATAGTATTAACTTATCAAGTTAGTGACGCATCAAAAGAGAAATATGTCTATCTACATTTAAGAATTTTAGTAAGAATGTAAACCCCTTAGCTCCCATTTCAACAATTCCCGCACACCATCACACTGAGTGGGGATGCCTGAAAAACAGCGTTACTTCGGACTCCGAAGTTCCTTTAAACCACACGTAATAGCCGTGCTTCGAACGGACTATCCGTACTTGGTTATGTAAACTGATGATGTGTGTAAATTGTTTCAGATGAGAGCGACGGCGGAAACGCGACCTCGTCTAAGGCGCTGGCCGCCATCGCGCACCTGAATAGCAAGATCGAGCGCACCAAGGATCTCATACGGCTAGAACAGACGATACGTGATGGTATGTAACGTAACCGTTGATTCATTAATTTCCAAGAGTGAAACTTAAAATGTTTATTTATGTAACGCAAACGTTGACTTAAATGGCTACGTCTATTGTACATTAATCTTATTGGGTTTTAAGGTTTCGTACAAAATAATAAAAAACGGAATCCTTATAGGATCACTCGTGCGTCGGTCTGTCCGTCCGTCCGTCATAGCCAATTTTTCAACACTTTTCTGCAAACGACATAAATTGTTCGTGGATTTCCGGATGTCTGTATTTCGATTACGCTCGAAATATGTATCCTCTTATTCATAAAAAAAGACGTTTGGTAAACCTATTTTAGTAAAAATATATTTTGTTACGTTCTTTCTATGACCAATAATGAAAAGAGGGGCAAAACATGTTTTAGCTAAAGTAGGTTTACCAGGTTGTTATTTTTTATGAATAAGGGGGTTAATGTATTTGTACCATTTTTTTAATAGCTTCATCGCGTCACGGAATGTTTCCTATTGAAAATGACTATCTAAGTAATTCACAGCCGTTTAGTTTTTTGAATGAAAGTTATGAGGCGCGCACTTTAGGGATTTTTCAAACTTTGATTTATTTTGTCCAGACAACGTGAATGAGTACCTGAAGTTAGCAGCGAACGCGGACAAGCAGCAGTTGCAGCGCATCAAAGCGGTGTTCGAGAAGAAGAACCAGAAGTCTGCGCTGTGCATCGCCCAGCTGCAGAAGAAGCTGGAGGGGTACAACAAGCGGATCAAGAACTGGGAGGTATGTTATATCACTGATTGCCGGTATCACCGATATTGCAGCGTGACTTTACCGACTAGCCAACTTTTTAGAGTAAGTCCTGTCAATCATACTAAAAAACTTTTTTTTTAAATAAAAATTTCGGCTTCCCATATGTACAATCTTCGCTTGGCGGAAACGGATTTTGTATGGGAGGACGAAAATTTTTTAACGATTTTTAACAACTTTTTTATAGAAACTAGTTTAGTATCATGGACAGAACTTGTTTCAAAAATTTTGCTCGTTGGTGAAAAGTAATCCTGTATATGTATACTGATCGACTTGCCAAACACCTGTACAGTGGGCCACATATAAATGTATACCACCATTATCCTTCTCGTGAATTGTCCTATCTTTTTAAATTGTATTATTGTAAATTGTATTATTCGCCGGTTGACTGGAAGAGATTCCATTATGGGATAAGTCCGCCGTTGTCAATTTACTCTTTATGTTGTTATTCTATATAATTGTGTGTTTTCATAGTACAATAAAGTTATTGCAATACAATACAATACCATTAGTATTATATAATAGTAAAGCCTTACAAATAAGTAAGAAGGCCTCGTCATATTGCGGAAAAAATTGGAACTAAATTTAACATGGCACCGGCCTTATCCCGGTTAAAAAAACAACCGGTGGCACCATCATTTCAGGCTCACTCAGTTGTTAACCTATACCAGTAGTATAGAGGTACAGTACGTTTAATATCTTGATGTCACTCGGCAATCATCGCTTTCCATACGATTGATTACGAAAAACGGCTACTTTTGGCTTATGTACGACGAAAAACTTCACGTTCTCACTTTAAACTAAAAACAGTAAGTGATAAAATAGTTTGGAGGGTTATCTAGGGCTTGATCAAGAGAACATTTTGAATGATATCTCCGTTTCCATTCAAATAATTTATTTCAAATGGGGGCAGCACTGGAACCCGAAAAAAATCATGTACTAAAGAGAAGTGAGTTTGGGCCTCGTACAATCGGCCCTGGTTTCAAACTAGCAACATACTAATTACTAACAATACTTAATTGCACACAAATGATAAGTAAGAAAAATGGTTTGGCAGTTCTACGGCTGCTAGTACTATATCTTGGTTTTATTATGTTCTTAGTATACTTTGTGTCTATGATTTCGTGTGTGGATTCGTTTTATTTATTATCACTATCATTGAGAAAAGTTTCATATCCTGCCATTGAAATTAATTTCGAAATTCAGTATCCTAAATATCAACATCAGTCAATTTATTTAAGAACTATGTGTTCTTATCTTCAATATGCAAAAAACCTATTAGATCCGTGAAGGTTATGTTGGGTAGCTTATGTCGTTTTATTTATCGGTTTCTCACCAGATAATAGGTTAAAACAAAAATGCTATTTTCGATTTTTTTTAAACTTATGCCCTTTTCCGATCGGACAGGGTTTTCTTTACATATTACATATTGTATATGGCCAAAATTATAAAAACAGCACATCAAAGCAGAGTACGAAACAAAGCAGGCCGCAATGTGCAACGCGCACCTTAAGAGAAACAAGCGAAGCAAGATCTATGAGGTGACTATTTAAATTATACAGGGTCTAACAAATTATACTGTAACTATTTTAAGCGTGAATTTAGTCCATGATACCGAATAACTTTCCTCGAGAAACGTATGTATTGGGTACTTTCCTGGGTTAAAAATGTCTTTTTTTTTGGTATTGTTAAGAAAATAAAACGTCGCAAAATAATGTCACTTGGCATTGACCATATTCAACATGAATTTAGATTTATTAAGATATTAAGAGCGCTATTTAACTCCAAGAAACTATGACGTCGTTAGCTTGTATTTCAAACAATGACCAACAAAATGTATCTGATTTGAGTTGACTACAAGTTGACCGATCAGCTGATCCGAGTTTTTATGGAAAACAATTTTTCCATACTACGATATATGTACCTTTGGGAAAGTTGTTCAATATCATGCACTGAAATCATTCTTAAGATAGTTTCATTATATTTTATTAGACGTTATATTAAGGCCAATCACTAAGATTGTAGACACCTTAATGATAAAATAAATTGAAATTAACTTTTTCGTGAAATGTATTCACTTAGTGGTCGACCTTTGATTACGTAGTGTCTTTTGCACGAATGTTTATGAGGCTTATTCGTTATGTAACAACGGCTCAAACATTTTAGGCCGTAGGAGGCGGGGAGATGGGGGGGGGGGTTGTGCATGTAAAAGTCCTTGATTATTAATAACTCGGCTATTTGGCCATCTTTGTCTTGCAGATTATTTATCGTATTTAATAAATTTTTATATTTATTTTCTGGTAAATATAAATATTTATTCTTTGGAAGACCAATAAAAAGATGGGCGGATGATTTCATATCAAGGGACCGGGATGTATGGAAAGAAAGAGGGAGGACTTTTGCCCAAAGATGGGACCTAATTTGATATAAAAATATATATATTGTTTGTTACAGCAACATGGTACAAGCGGACAAGCACATAGACAGCCGAGCCAGGTGCTACGGGATATGGGGCAGGGACTCAAGTGAGTTTATTATATATTTATATATTCGAATCCAAAAACAATGTTTGTTTTTTATTTTGGTTTTTTATTTTGATCACCTTATATTTTTTTTATCGAGAGTTGACTTTTTTTTAATAAATACAAATCCGCTAGTTTC
The DNA here is from genome assembly GCA_943193695.1 of Acrobasis suavella. Lineage (NCBI taxonomy): Eukaryota > Metazoa > Arthropoda > Insecta > Lepidoptera > Pyralidae > Acrobasis > Acrobasis suavella. The sequence goes on along the minus strand of OW971952.1, from coordinate 6,821,821 downwards.
CAACTAGTTAAATCAGATATTTTTTTATAAGCGTCAAAACTAACATTAGATTTGTGGCACGTCATGACGTCATAGTTTTTTGGCGTCAAATAACGCTACTATTATCAGTTTTTCTGCATTAAAAAACCTAAAATCACATTGAAAATGGATATAATTAATGACGTATGACATTATTTTGTGACGTTTAATTTTCTTATCAGTACAAAATATTTTATTTTTGACCCTTTTGTGTGTCTACCACTAAACTTAGCTATAAGTAAATCATCTGTTATGTCTAAAAATACCTATTATGAAATCGAAAGAAAAATTGACAAGTGAAACAAATATCCAATGATAAATATATTTCTTTTCAAACATGCTCGGATGTGTGGACGTTATTGTAGGAAAAAGAAGACACGAAGTTTGTAATTCTTGGCTCTTGGATTACTTTACCGGCCTAGGCCAGGAAGGTAGTAAGAAAATTCATTTTGGGCCGCTGCTCAAAACAAGAAGACAAGAAATGTATTCAGAATGACAAGACAGCGACATTGACGTTTCAGATGACAGTTCTGTTTTTACATTTGGCAAAGACACTAAGCGTTTAATTTCATCACTTCTTCTTCTTCATCGCATTAGGTCAGAAAAGTAGGATTTTAATTACTCGTCCGGGAATGCCATACTTCCCGTCCTCAGCAGTAATGTACTATTACTTTAGAATTGTTGACTTTTGTGACAGGAACGTGGGCGGCAACATACGTGACGGCATTACGGGGCTGGGAGGAAGCGTGATGGCGGCGCCGCGGGAGTTCGCGCACCTCTTCTCCCGGTCCAACAGGTTCGGCTCCGCCGACAACATCTCCCAGCTGGCCGGTCTGTTCTCACTTACATTTTTTACCATTCCGTTTTACGTTTTTTTATCGTAATGTACTCTCGCTCTAGCAAATGACTGTTCTGAGCGACAGAAAAGGATAGTAGTATGCAAAAAATGTCGTTGGAAAGCGCTGGATGCAGGCCGCTCTAGATCGGACATTTTGGAAATCCTTGGGAAGGCCTGTGTCCGAAATGATGATAATGCAAAAATTCCGTTTCGTGCTGACATATGTGCCAACTCTTAGGGTCAGCTCACACTGAGACTAGTGATACAAAATGTAACTTTATTTACTAGGTAATAAGAAACACATTTCATGGGGAGAGTTAGAGAATACTGCGCAGCGCGAAACCACTTGCCTCTTCAAGCGTTGTCGCTTCGCGTCGCGTTTCTGTGACCTTTAGGAAATACAAGCTAAACACAGCTTTGAGAGAAGAGGATCCTGGGTCTTTCACGATATCCATACTGAGCTTGAAATAATGGCCACTCTTTTTTCTTGCTTATAATACTCGTTACAACGCAATTCATCACACGATATACTTTACTGAATATATTATATTTATGTATGTATTTTGTCTCCAGAAAACGCGGGCCCTTGTGAGTATTTAATGCTCGGTAGTTCTTTATCTAACGCTATATGAAACTTCATTACATTTTTCACTATTCATTGATAATATTAATTATTTTATTATATTATAAATTCATACGTTATTTCAAATAGTCTCTTAAACTACTGGATCTTATTTGATGCAAAACAACATGTGGAACAATTTTTGTGGACAGTCGTCTAAATAGACTGAAACAAGGCGGCTTTTCCTAAAATTCGTCTTAAAAATAATAAACAATATCTGAAAAAAAAAAAACATTTTTAACCCTCGATGAAAAGAGGGGTGTTATAAGTTTGACGTGTCTGATAATTATAAGATTGAGCTAGCCCCAAAGTAAGTTCGAGACTTGTGTTATGGGGCTACTAACTCAACGATACCATATTTTATAACAAATACATACCTGTATAGATATACATCCATAACCCAGGAAAATTTGAAAAAGGCCATTTTCCAACTTGCTCTAACCGGGGATCGAACCCGGGACCTCTGGGTGGCGGACTAGCATAATGACCACTACGCCACGGAGGTCGTTGCCAATACACACATAGTTTAAAAATATTTTTCTGAAATGCATTTTACGGGTATATTATTATTTATTACATCACGAATTAAATGTCAAAGTTAAGTCTAAGTAATCTGCCTAATGCAATATAGCCATTGTACGATAAATCTACTCTAGTCCTGAAAATAGCTGTGCGCGGCAATCGAACCGCGCGATTACCTGAGATAACGCGATTCACCTCCGATAGCGTCACTCAATGTCATGACTCGGATCATGCGTCACGCGAATAGGGCCATTCTGTTACTTGACTCATCTATCTACTTAAGAGTTAGTACGTAGTGTGGTAATTTGCATTAATAGACTGAACACTCCTTTAATGTTTGTCATTTAGTCATATTATGCCGGCCCGTACAACGTTTGCTTTATATCATAGCTCTAAGACTAAAATCAATTAATCGTTTTAAATCAATCTCTTTTGGAGTGTCTTTTATTTATTTATTTTATGTAAACCACAACTACACTACACAATCAAAATTCTCTTATATAACTATAATCAATACACCTACAGAAAAAACAACACCGGTTGTTCATTTTAAACGTCAGATTATTTCTGTCTATTGTTGTGAGCTCGAATAGAATATCCCATGTCGCGAGCGAGCCACATTAGAATATGATTACTTTAGTATTTGTGTGTGTGAAATGTTGTTCGGGCGGTGCAGGAAAAAGTTGCACAAAACCTACAAATGTAAATATTCCTCTTTGGTCCATTCCATTTCTTTTTAAACGTTAATTCTGCTACACACTTAGTAGTTTTAAACTTTTAATATTTTAGTATTTTTTACGTTTTGTCTTATCATTTGTGTACTTTTGTAGTGTTATAACGTATCGTGATAATGTTGCAATGTTTATGTGGATTTATAAGTGGTTTACTATGTTTTTAACTGTTCGTGTACATATTTATATTTGTTATTTCGTATTTTGTACAATCGTATTATATCGCACTCGGGAGTATTTTAAAAGTTTCACGGTTTTAAAATGTCTAGCCGTGGGAAGATACTCGTATAGTTTAAAAAAAGGGGTTTAGATTAAATTTTTGGTGTCGGTAATTTTTTTATATTACACTGTTTTTTGGCCCATCGTTGGGCAAAGGCCTCCCCTTTCTTTTCCCACTGGTAAATTATTGTCGTATTGATATTACTTGAATAATCAATATATTACTGACTTAGGATTTTAATATTATGAAATAAATGAGAATGAATAAAAATAGCCACTATGTGTGTATATTAGAATGTATGTAGTTTGATTTGATAAAAAAATGATTTAATTTCGTCATAAAACTGTTCATAAGCTAGAAAACTAGTATATTTTCAAATATAATGTAAGTGGATGCAGGGGACACATTACTACCAATTCTAAAAATCCTTATTTGTATGGTCGGTTTGAAGCACTTAGGTACCCAATTAAAGTATGTTATTTTATTTGCCAGTCGGCCTGTAATGATCTTCTGTGCGAGTACATACTCCATAATGCTTCTATAATAAACTTGGTTGCTAAGACGCTTCGAAGCGAGTTGTCGACCATTCGCTAAACTGAGGGCAAAGGTGTATTTAGTTTGCAAACAGTATGTACAATACGCTAATGGATTTCTTCGTTAGGAGTGTCAACACGTTGGTTGACGCTTTTCTATATTTATTATTGTAAATAGCAGGAAACACCTATATAGAAAGGTACATTTTTATTTACCCCGACGATAAAAGAGGGGTGTTATAAGTTTGACGTGTCTGTGTCTGTCAGTTCCTAAAAGAATGGACCGATTATGCGTTTTTTTTTTGTTTGAAAGCTGATGTTATCGCAATGTTTCTTAGCTGCAGTTGTCGGGGGTTACTTAAAATTTTTAATTTTTTTTTCTTCCTTTGGGTAAACTTAAGTTCGCAATCGAAATTCGCATAACACAAAGGACAAAGGTACTTTTAGCAAAATGGTTAAAGGTCAACCCATAGTCTAAGGCCTCAAATTTGCTGCCCTCCGAATTGTGCCGCCAGTAGGCTATTCATATTTTTTCGCCCCTAACCTGCGTTCTTGAAAAATCATAAATAGTAGTACCTTTTTATCTTCTCGATTGCCGCAAAGCACGAAAGGGGGAAGGGGTGCATTGGCCTCAAATTTGCCGCCCCCCTCAAGTGTGCCGCCATAGGCTTAACCCTACTCAGCTTATTGGTAAATCCGCCACTGGTAGCTGTATCATAGCGCTCAGTTTAGTCACTGGTCGGTAGCTCGCTTAGCTAAGCTTAGCGTTGCAATTGTCATCGTCTCGCAAACTGTGAACTGTGTGCTTATCATGCTGTCTCTTCTTGCACGCTAGCCCCTCCACACGCGGAACTGAGAGGTAAATACATGCTGTGTTTATTATGACGTCATCTATCAACTTTCACACACGTTATTTAACTATTTGTTTTTGATTTATCGACAAGTGAGGGGATACTAGCCAGGCTCCACCAGAGCCGAGTGGTAATAGTAATTGTTACTAGACAATTTTATACTCTTTCTCTTCGATATGTCAATTACGAAATCTTATTGGTTGCTAGAAGATCATTTTTGCAGAGTTTGGCACGATTACTTCTGCCTTCAACAATATAATTTAAGGACAAATTGGCATTTAGCACAAATTATTTGACTATCTTTTTTTATATTTGTAAACATAACAGTGTCAAATGGGTTATTTCAGTTTTAAAACGACGCTTTAAATTTTTTTTTTTTAATTTACTGTCGATTGCCGTAATCTGTTTTTTTTTTCACTGCTCCAATACTGTTACGTTTGATGTGTTCCCGACTGTACCTTGTTGCTTTTTAAGTTATCTATACTCCATTTGGTTAGCTATTTGTATAAATGTAATAAATCTTGACGTGGTTTTTTATTGAAATATCTGTACAAATTAACATACTAATTAAGTATGTAATTAATAAATTAATTGTTTTGTAATTTGTAAAGGTATTCATTTATAATTTTATAAAATATGTATTTTAATTTGTGGCGTGCTCCGCTGAAAACCTGAAACAAAAATATAAATCAGTAAAATAAACAAATGTATAAAATATAATAAAAAAGGAATAGCACTTACCTTAACCATACATTTGCCGAAATATACTTGTATTAATTAGTAGAATAAAAACCATTAGTATTGTATAAATACTTACTATATAAAATAATATAATAATACTTTCCGTACGAAGCGCATAGATAAATATCATACATAGAATAATATTTATTATACTCATTTACTTACCTTGATTTATATAAACTTAATTATAAACCATAAATTCATAATAAGTACTTACTTGTTATTGTTAAATAATCGTATCATTGTCGTGAGTTAGAAATGTCCTTGCGCCGCGTCCCCGGTGTAGGTAACCGGTCGGACGAGCCCCGCCTCCTGCCGATGCTCTCGCGCCGGCCGCTTGACGCCAGTCAGCCACGCATGATCGGAGCAGACGCACGCTGCTCCTTGCTTTACTAGTACCTATCGCGCTCGTACGCCCTTACGCTTGCCTATTATTTGTGTTATTTGTTTTGTGCTTATCTATCCTTCCGAACTTAATCTTCGCTTCTTCTTTGTGCCTTTCCTTCTAACTGTATTAACTGTGTGCTGTGTGTTGAGTGAATATACCAGATCGAACTGCTGTAAGTGATTTCCTTTCATTCCTCATCATAAGCCCCCACAACTGGTGACCCTCTTTTGGACATGGATCCGGCAACCAAAGATGGCGATGACGCGACGGCGAACAAAAGTACCGACTCATTTGGGACTTTTACACCTCACGACACGACCGGAATTTTTCGCGTCGGTGTTCGACCACCTCCATTCTGGCCCGAAGAGCCCGCTGTCTGGTTTTCCCAACTGGAAGGAAACTTTATACTATCCCGCATTACAGATGAAGATACAAAATTTTATTATGTGGTTTCGACGCTTGAGCAAAGATACGCAGCGGAAGTAAAAGATATAATTATATCACCACCCAAAACAGGCAAATACGAGCGACTGAAGAGCGAGCTTATCAAGCGGTTATCTGCCTCAAGAGAGAAGGAAGTCAAACAGCTCTTGATGCATGAGGAGCTCGGTGATCGCCGGCCATCACAGTTACTGCGTCACATGCAACGGCTGGCAGGCCCATCAGTCCCGGAAGAATTTATCAAAACCATCTGGACTAGCAGACTGCCTGTCACTCTCCAGCCGATCATCGTTTCACAGAAGACAGCAGACCTACAAGCACTAGCAGACTTGGCAGATAACGTGCATGAAATCACACCGTGTACACCACACGTTGCTGCTACGTCATCACCGCACACTGCTAGCTCAAGTTTTGAAGCGATGTCGAGACAAATCGCAGAGCTGACACGGAAGGTTGAAGCCCTGACATCAAATGACCGACGAAGATCGCGCTCAACCAACCGCAACCACCAGCGTGACCGCAGCAGTAGCAGGACTCGATCGCAATCCAACTATCGACGATTTCCTAAATGTTGGTATCACTTTAAGTATGGATCTAATGCCAACAAGCGCGTCAAGCCATGCGACTACGGGCAGGAAAACTCTCAGGGCGGTCGCTAATGGCGACGAGTGACAGCCCCACCACAACTGGTCGCCTCTTCATTACCGACCGCAGGACAAAAATGCAGTTCCTCGTCGACACTGGGAGTGACTTATGCGTTTTCCCGCGCACCTTACTTCGTGAACGTAGAACTCCGACCAAATACACACTCTATGCTGCAAATGGTACAACTATAGCTACCTACGGATTCGCCCACCTCGAGCTCAACCTTGGCTTACGGCGTGATTACAGCTGGAGATTCATCGTGGCGGACGTCACCAAACCAATTATCGGCGTCGATTTTCTGTCGTTCTACGGACTTATCGTCGACTGTCGTAATCAGCGCTTGATTGACAGCACCACCACTCTGAAGGCACCTGCATCGTATGTTCCATCGTCGAACAACCTGTCTTCAGTGAAAACAACAATTGGTGATTCAAAATATCACGAACTGCTACGTCAATACCCAGAAATAACGCGACCAGCTGGAACTCAACGTGTGATAAATCATAACACCGTACATCACATACGAACGACGCCTGGACCACCGGTAGCTTGCTCACCACGCCGGCTGGCTCCAGACAAGTTAAAAATTGCAAAGCTAGAATTCGAAGCCATGATTAAGAATGGAACCGCAAGACCATCCGAAAGCCCATGGGCGTCGCCGCTTCATCTCGCACCTAAAAAAGATAACGGTTGGCGTCCATGTGGTGACTACAGAATGTTAAACTCGAGGACCATACCAGATAGATACCCGATAAAACACATTGGGGACTTCACTCACAACATTGCTGGATGTCGCATCTTCTCGACAATAGACCTCGTAAAGGCTTATAATCAAATACCCGTAAATAATGACGATATTTGCAAGACTGCCATTACAACACCATTCGGATTATTTGATTTTCCATTCATGACCTTCGGCTTGCGCAATGCAGGTCAAACATTTCAGCGTTTTGTCGACGAAATCACTAGAGAAATGGATTTTGTATACGCTTATCTCGACGATTTTTTAATCTATTCAGCTGACGAAATTTCCCACGAAAATCACCTACGTCAAGTGTTCGAAAGACTGAAGAAGTATGGCATGGTCATCAACACGTCAAAATGCACATTCGGAGCGACGGAAGTGACCTTTCTGGGCTATAAAGTATCGTCAGCTGGTTTGAAGCCGCTGGAATCAAAGGTCGAAGCTATTAAAGATTTCCCTATACCAAAAACAGTGAAAGAATTGCGACGATTCTTAGGTATGATAAACTTTTACCGCAAGTTCTTACCTGGAGCAGCTGAAATTCAAGCCCCACTGCACGCACTGCTGACAGACAAAGTAAAAGGCGCACACCCGGTGGACATCAAAGGCGACAAGTTAAGAGCATTCGAAAGATGCAAAGACAGACTGTGCCGCGCCGCACTCTTAGCGCACCCAGACTTAAACGCCAAGCTCGCACTTGTAACAGATGCCTCAGACACCGCCATCGGCGCCGCACTTCATCAGTATAAAGACAGCACGTGGGAACCCCTGGCATTCTTTTCGCGGAAGCTCAGTCCATCGCAAACTAAATACTCTCCGTATGACAGGGAGCTACTAGCGATATATGAAGGAATTCGCTACTTTCGGCACATGCTGGAGGCACGGCATTTCACGGTATATACCGATCACAAGCCTCTGTGTTATGCATTTTCAAAAAACAAAGACAAGTGCTCGCCGAGACAATTTCGTCACTTAGACTTGATATCACAATTTACAACTGATATACAACATATCTCAGGTCGAGAAAACGTCGTGGCAGATACATTGTCCAGAGTGAACGAACTAGCGAAGCCCGTTGATCTAGAAGTGCTGGCTGAATCACAAAATAATGATCCAGAGATTCGACAAATACTCAGCGGAGGTACATCACTCAAGCTTGAAAAGATGACAATCCCTGGAACGAAGACTCAAATATATTGTGACAGAAGTACCGAAATGACACGACCCTTCGTAACCAAATTACTCAGACGCCAGATCTTCGACAGCTTACACTCGCTTAGCCACCCTGGACCAAACGCTACAGCAAACCTCATAGCTCAGCGATTCGTATGGCCGTGTATAAGGAAAGATTGCCGAGATTGGGCAAAGAACTGTCACAAATGTCAACAGAGTAAAATCACACGACATGTGAAGACAACACCAGCCACATTCAATCTTCCACGAGCCAGATTTTCTACTGTCCATATCGACCTCATAGGACCAATGCCTTCGTCGAATGGGTTCAGATATTGCCTCACAGCCGTGGATAGATTCACCCGTTGGCCAGAAGCTTACCCAATCCATGACATAACGGCAGAGACAGTCGCCAAGGCTCTGATATCCGGATGGATAGCACGCTTTGGCTGTCCCACTACCATTATCACAGACAGAGGAAGACAGTTTCAGTCAGAACTTTTTAAGTACCTGTCACAAATGGTAGGTTTTGAGCACAAAAGCACTACCGCCTACCATCCTGCCTGTAACGGGATGGTCGAAAGATTTCACAGACAATTGAAAGCTGCTATAATCTGTCACTCTAACGTCAACTGGACAGAAGCACTCCCATTCGTCTTACTTGGTATCAGAGGTGCTCTGAAAGAAGACATACAAGCTTCGTCAGCAGAACTGGTCTATGGAGAACCGTTGAGGCTGCCAGGAGAGCTATTTCAACCATCAAGTGATAAGACAACCGACATTACTGATTTTATAGCACGTCTAAGATCAATCACCAGAGAGATACAGCCACAACCAGCTTCCAGACACTGCCAGAAAACGGTATTTATATTCAAAGACCTAGCTACAACCACTCATGTCTACCTCAGAGATGATACTGTCAAAGGAGCACTACAGCCAGCTTACACGGGACCCTATGAAGTATTAGAAAGAAACGACAAAACCTTCAAAATTCTGGTAAAAGGGAAACCTGTAACTGTAACCATTGAAAGACTAAAACCTGCCTACACACTTACCTCAGAAAGCACCAACCATCCTCCAAGTGCCGCAACTCCGCCGCCACCTGTACAAAAAACATGTCAAAAGGAAACAGAGGAAAGACCTGAAAAGAAAACACGATCCGGGAGAACAGTCAGAATACCTGATTATTATCGCCCGTAGACGGTCTCTGGAGGGGTGTGGTGTGGCGTGCTCCGCTGAAAACCTGAAACAAAAATATAAATCAGTAAAATAAACAAATGTATAAAATATAATAAAAAAGGAATAGCACTTACCTTAACCATACATTTGCCGAAATATACTTGTATTAATTAGTAGAATAAAAACCATTAGTATTGTATAAATACTTACTATATAAAATAATATAATAATACTTTCCGTACGAAGCGCATAGATAAATATCATACATAGAATAATATTTATTATACTCATTTACTTACCTTGATTTATATAAACTTAATTATAAACCATAAATTCATAATAAGTACTTACTTGTTATTGTTAAATAATCGTATCATTGTCGTGAGTTAGAAATGTCCTTGCGCCGCGTCCCCGGTGTAGGTAACCGGTCGGACGAGCCCCGCCTCCTGCCGATGCTCTCGCGCCGGCCGCTTGACGCCAGTCAGCCACGCATGATCGGAGCAGACGCACGCTGCTCCTTGCTTTACTAGTACCTATCGCGCTCGTACGCCCTTACGCTTGCCTATTATTTGTGTTATTTGTTTTGTGCTTATCTATCCTTCCGAACTTAATCTTCGCTTCTTCTTTGTGCCTTTCCTTCTAACTGTATTAACTGTGTGCTGTGTGTTGAGTGAATATACCAGATCGAACTGCTGTAAGTGATTTCCTTTCATTCCTCATCATAAGCCCCCACAAATTGTTAAAAAGACAAAATTGATGAAAATTTCAAGATTTTGAACCTTTATTCAAGTACCTAAACCAATTAAGTATTAATATAAACAAAACATCAAAATAATCAAGCTTAGGAGCCAAAAGTACTACATAAACACATTTTGCACTAAATAACGAAAAAGATTACTATATAACTTTAATCCAACCAAAGTACCGCCTACTTGAACGTACTTTTAAAAGGGTGATTTTTGCGGTTGATTATACTTCCATACGATATAGTTCGCTGCCAATGTTAGGATTTTTAAGTACCTATCTGTTTGAGGTAAAACCTTTGTCCTTAATTAAAAATGAACTTGTCAATATCGGTATTGAGTTTTGCTACAACATCCAGCGAACGCGTCGTCCGAAGGCTCCAGAGCGTCAGAGACGGGCGATGCGGCGGCGCCCCGGGGCTCCACCCTGCCCAGGGCTGCCACGTCGCCTGCGCCGAAGTTCTCGCCAGATGCATCACCATCGTCATCGGTCACTAGTGAAGGAGCTCCGTAAGTATATTGTATTCCTTTGTCCCACTTTTGATTGCTTCCTACTTCTGTTGGCGTTACATCAAAGACGGGCGACGCAGCGGCACCCCGGGGATCCACCTTGCCAAGGTTCGTGGCCTGCGCCCAAGTTCTCACAAGATGCCTCACCATCATCATCGGTAACTAGGAACCTTATAACCACGACATTATACTGGGTGGAGACTATTTTGGTGGATTTTGAATTCTGCTTTTAAGAGTCATTGTTTGCGTCTTTCCACAAGAGCTTGGCTCTTAAATGACAGATATAATTTTGTTTTAAAAATTGTTTTAAATTTTCGTTTACAGTATTTACCAAATAAACCATTTCTTTAATAAATCTATTTTGATAGTGTTACTGTAAGTGTATCTTCTGATGTCGACTTGATTGTTTGGCACCGACGACGAGTTACTGTTGTTCCAGATATCCGACACAAGCGGGCTCTAACAACTTATCGGAGGCAGCGTTCTCAATCAAGCCGATTCTGAATGAACTGCGCGAGCGCAAGGAGGACTACGAGCGGCTAGCGGAGAAGATCGACGCGCTCAAAGTGAGTCATTCTCTCTCGCTCATTCTCCACTCTCTCACGTATGTCTCTGGTGTTGAATTTGAAACCTATGATAATAATTAGGAAGCGGTTGTAGCCAAGCGGTTTTGGTACTTACTGATTGTGCGTTTGTGAGGCAAGAGTTAGATCCTACGTTCGATCCAACTACCACCATGAGCTTCCTGTGAAATAACACATCGACACAGGAGGAAAACTACACACAAGTGACTAATTGGGTGCTTTCCTGAGTTAAAAATGAATTATTTGTTACTGTTAAGAAAATCAAACGTCACAGAATAATGTCTCTTGTCATGATCATATTTATTTTCAACGTGATTTTAGATTTATTATTGCAGGAAAAACTGATAATAAGAGCGCTATTTGACTCCAAGAATATATGACGTCATTAGTCTATATTTCATACCAATCCCACGGAAAATGTTTGTTTCGACGTTTAGAAAAAGCATCTGATTTCAGTTGTTGGAAAGTAGCGAAATCTGTTAAATGGAGAATATAAGTAAGACTAAGAGCGAATTTCATATGATAAAAAAATAATAATAATAAATATATAGGGACAAATAACACTGATTGAGCCAGCCCCAAAGTAAGTTCGAGACTTGTGTTATGGAGATACTAACTCAACGATACTATATTTTTTATCAAATACATGTATACAGATAAACATCCAAAACCCAGTACAATTTGAAAAAGGCCATTTTCTAACTTGCCCTGGCCGGGGATCGAACCCGGGACCTCTGGGTGGCGGACTAGCATGGTGACCACTACGCCACGGAGGTCGTCAAAATATATAAATGCAATAAATAAGTTGAATTGAAGACCAGGTAGCTGGTTCAAGTTCGGCTCACGTGGTATTTTTCCACCATTTCTTATTTATTACATTATTTAACATTGTTTTTCTTTTCAGAATCTATCCCAAGAGGTATCGTTCCTATCAAACGCGTTGCAAGAAGAACGCTTCAAGACTGAGCGGCTAGAGGAGCAGATCAACGACCTCACTGAGCTGCACCAGAACGAGGTAACTAGTCTTCTTTCAATCTTCTGTTTTCATTCCTAGTTAGTTTATTAATTGACTTGTTTAGTAGTTGACTTGATTTCATTATTATTTGAAGTTGTGATCAAACCGCCACTGCCAGTTTTAACCGGCAGTGGCAAATACCTACGTTACGAATCATTCATTCATTCGTGTACTCATTTGAGAACGGTTTGAATAAATAGTTTGCAACACTAGTATGTTTACGAGTATAAGTAAGTAGTTATGAAGCACCGAGTGGCTAATTATTTTCCCCCCTTCTCCGCCTATTGCACGCCTCATATAAGGAGAGCTTTACTCTCAATATGTCAGGTTCAAGCATTTTTCTGGACTTGATAATTGGTTTGTGGATCTCTGGATGTCTGTATGAACGTATGTGCCAAGATAACGTTCGAAATATTTAACGTGTTTGTATCTTTTTTTTAATAGTTCTCGTCACTGGATTGTTTTCTATTGAAAATTACTATCTTATTCAGTGTCGTTTAATTTTAGTTTTATATGCTTTATGAGGCGTGCACTTTTGGATTTTCTAAATTATTTTTTATTTCCCCAGCAATTTTTAGTTCTCTTTTATTCTTTCCAATACTAATGCAATCTATTTCGTGGTTCATTTAATTCGGTGTCTTAACTCTATAGCGATTGTCTAGAAAGCAAAATGATTGTAGTTATAAAAGTTACATTTCATTGTGTACTTTTCAGGTAGAGAATTTGAAACAGGCTTTAACGGATGTAGAAGAGAAAGTCCAGTATCAGAGTGAAGAGCGGATACGAGATATACATGAAGCGTTAGATCTCTGTCAAACTAAAGTAAGTCTTTATTTATAGTGCATACTTACATTTTTTCAGGTCTTTTTTCCGTGCAATACCAATAGACGGTACTGTATTTATTTATTTTATTTAAAAACTCTATTGACCTTAAAGCTACAATAGGTGGACTTAATGCTAAAGCATTCTCTCCCTGTCAACCTTTAGGAAGAGATACTTAAAATGTATAAAGCCAGATATCTTAATAACTTTAAATTATCATAAATACAATAAATACATATTTAATACTTAATATATTTATATATAACTTAAATATAATATATACCTACATTAATATATGGAAAATAGTAAGAAACGAAAAAAAGTAAATCATGCACTTTTTTATATACATGTATACTGGAGATTTGTCTGATGTCCTCGGGGACTCGGGCAATGCATTCCAAAGCCGTGTGGCTTGAGAAGTAACGGAGTCAGATTCAGATTCTTTATTTGCAAGTTACAAGTTAAAAAGATGTCACATAAATATAAATAAAGTACAAGTGAAGCCCTGCAAGGGCACAGCAAACATGGGGGCAACTAGATGCCATTACTTAAATAAATAAATTTATTCTTCAATATTTTATTAACGTAAGGAAATCAAAGATTATACCGATTAATTTTACCATCAAAAACCTCTGAGATACTATAATAACATTTGTTTAAGAGAAAGGCTTTCAAATGTTTTTTAAATAAATTTGGTTTTGTTATATTTTTTATACTATTTGGAATGTGGTTATATATTTTTATCGCCATATGGTGAGGGCTAGACGCGATTAATGCCATATTGGTAAATGGAATATTTAATTTATTTAAATATCTATTATTTCTTTTATTGCAATTTTCCATAACAGAATATAATTCGCTGTGTTTCCGTATAAATTTGCAAGTTTCCAAAATATAAATGGATGTAAGGGTCAATATTTGATGTTTTTTAAAATATAGTCGACATTATGTCATTTCGTCTATGTTGGTGAGAATTCTGACACATTTTTTCTGTAGCGCGAATATATCATTGATATCACAGCAGTTTCCCCACAGGACTATGCCGTAAGATAATCTAGACTGTGCGTATGCGTAATATGCTGCAAGGGAAGTCTTTAAATCAGTCACACGTTTTAGGTGGTAGAGTGCACATGTAAAAGACGATAGTTTATTTTTCAATGCTTTTATATGGGGTTTCCAAGTCATATTAATGTCCAAATCAATTCCTAGTAGTGTGGCTGTGTCAACAAATTTTAATTCTAAATTATTAAATTTATATATCATTTTTAAAGCGATTTTTTGTGAGGGTTTAAATTGTATCAGTTTTGTTTTATTTAAATTTACTTCAAGATTATGATTATTTAGCCAATTAGTAATGTCCAATAAAGTGTGATTTAACTTATTTTCAAGTTCTTTGGTATCCGAACAAGATAACAAAACCGAGACGTCATCTGCGAAAAGTATACATTCGTCATTAATTTTATTTGGAAGGTCGTTAATATAAATGAGAAACAGCATACATCCTAGCACGCTACCCTGCGGGATAGAGCTGGCAGCCATTTCTCTATCTGACCGAATGTATTCTATTATCCCCGTATCAAAGTTGGTATTTTTAATTTCTACGTACTGAGGTCGGTTTTTAAGATACGATTTAAACCAATCGTGGGCAGACCCTCTAATACCTGACTCGTATAATTTAGCTAGCAAAATACTATGCTTAACTTTGTCATAAGCTTTACTCATGTCCAGTAAAAGACCTATGGCGTACTTTTTCTTATTTATTTTATCAAAAATTTTCTGGACGAATTTATAAATTGCCAGAGTTGTAGAGTGGTTCTTTCTAAAACCGTTTTGATTTTCATGTAATAATTTAAACTTTTCATAAAAATTACATAGGCGTTTGACCATTGCCGTTTCGAATACCTTTGCTGAAGTAGGTAAAAGAGATAAAGGACGATAGTTGTTAATATCTGTAGTAGAACCTTTTTTATGGATTGGTTTTATTACAGAAATCTTTAAAGCATCAGGAAATATTCCCTCGGCAAAAGACTGATTTATTAATATAGTGTAAGGGACCGTCAACTGATCAGCACATGCTTTTATCAGTGTCGGGGGGATTTCGTCTATACCAAATGAATTTTTATTTTTAAGAGTTTTTAATATATTATTTACTTCTTTATAATCAACAGGGCTTAAGAAGAATGTATTGGGTACTCTATCTGTAGAGATAGTCGTTCTCCTTTGCTGAGAATGTATGGGTGATTTTCCAATCGATACAAAATATTTATTAAATTTTTCTGCTACCAATTTTGGGTCATCTATAGTTTGGTTGTTAGACAATTTCAATTTTATATTAGGTTGATATTTTTTATTTTTATTTGTTTCTTTATTTATAATTTTCCACATACACTGTGTTTTATTTTCAGAGGTCATAAGTTTACGTTTATTAGCTATCTTTTATGCTCTTTTTACAGCATTTTTAAGAATTTTGCAATACAATTTAAAATCCTCACGTAAAATTTTATTGTTGGAATGAGATATTAAATATCTTAATAATCTTTTATTACGGCAAGATTGTTTTAATCCCGGGGTCAAGTAAGTGTTTTTACATTTTGTATTATATTTAAGTAATATTTTAGGCATACATATATCTAGGGCATTAATCATAATTTCATTAAATATATTATAGTTTTCATTTATATTATGCATTGGGCTAAGAATCTCATTCCATTTAATTTTTGATATTTCATTTTTAAATTTATTAAAATTATTTGTATTATAAAATCGTTTAAGCATAGAAAAATATTTCAAGTTATGAGTGACTATTGATGTAGAGAAAATTACTCCCTTATGATCGCAGAAACCGAACTCGTGAACTTCAGCTTTACTTGTTCGTTTATTAAAATTTGTAAAAACCAAATCTATACACCGTGCAGTAGTTGGTGTAATTCTTGTTGGTTCTTTTACTTTTTGTTCAAAATTAAACATTAGCATTAATGTTGATAGTCTGCTACATTCATTTTTATTTAAGAAATCTATGTTATGTTCGGTCATGAAGCGAACTGAACATGAACTGTACTGATACATATACATATACGCCAGACAGACCATTATGAGACTAGTGGCTCTAAGCAGCCAGAGCCTCTACCCAATTATCTTAATGAGTACAAATTTTTCCCTTATATTTATAAAAAATATCCAACGTGTGCTAAACCCATTTTGGTTAAATTATGCGTTGTCTCGTTCTTACTATGCCAAACTTTGAAAAGAGATAAGGACAATATATATGTTTACTAAAATAGGTTTAGTAAACTTTTGATATATTTTATGAATAAAAAAATTCAATGAGTAGTGGTAGTAATTATTATGAATAAGAGGGCAGATTTATGTCAAGTAGCTTAGTTTTAAAAAAGAATAGTGAAGATGCATAGTGAATAGATTTTGATAAATGTCTCTGATTTTATAAGCATTTTAACGTAAATGCTAAAAGGCCTTTACGCACAATTACCTATATTTTTTTTATCGATTCATTAACTTTGGTTTCTGGTTGATTAAAAAAGTTAATTTAAGAATGCAATAAAAAGTTTGAAAATAATATTGGATGGATATATAGGATTTTCTTAAAAAATTATAGCTACTTTTGCTGTGAGGCCAATCACTGTCACTTGTCAATACAATGTCACTTATGTCGCATTTGAAGGTCTGATGTAAGAACATCACACCTTCAAATGCGACATAAGTGACGTCACTCCTGTCCCGTCTTTCTAAGGCGCTTTGAGACGCTGTCCAAAGGCGGACGTGACTTGAAACCTTTAAATCTTAAAGATATTTTGGGTCAGCAAGGGTAGTTTTTTCTTGGACGTGACTGTTTTAAGGAATTCTTTCCATAACACAACAAACAAAAAGATATGCATCTTGCCTATTGTTGTCCTCAGATAAGCAAATTGGAGCAATGGATGGCGGGCGGGGGCGGCGGCGGGGGCGGTGCGGGCGGCGGCGGGGACGCGGGCGGCAACGCGGCGCTGCCGCCGCGGCTGCTGCTGGTGAAGCTGCTCAACGTGGCGCTCACGCTGCTGCAGCTGGCGCTGCTTCTCATGGCCACCGTCGCCGGCGTCGCCATGCCTTTCTTGCGCACCAGGTCACTGACACTACTACACATTCGCTTCTTCCATGGACAAATTCCGAAATCGGGCTGTACGGTGCAACGCCGTACATATTGCATCGTCAGTACACGTATCGGCTAGCAACTCGAAGTTAGAGGCTACGCGTACTCACTGTCGCATTATCATTTATTAGTTAACATTTTTGAGTCAATATTTCAATTTTATACAACATCAAGCAGTCTCATTCCTAACTCCTTATCAACTATCATTTATACGTACCGCCAGGCTGAGGCCCGTACACGGTCCATCCGTTGTGATTTGGTTACACATTTATCCATCTTTATTATCTAGTTGTTTTTGTCACACATTTTATATATCTATATTATATGTCTGTTCAAAATACCAGATACAATAGTAAAAAAATGCATATCGACCGGCTCCCGGTCGGCTTATAGACAAGAGGTTAAGAGCTATGCTCTTGTCGGTGAGGTAAGAATTTTCTTCCATTTTTTCCCGTCCACCACCAGCCGTTTTAAATAGAGCGAGATGTAAGGCCGCGTCAAGTGACGTCATACCGAATACACCGATTGGTCGGCTTGAAGCAAGGCTTGAAACCGGTACCAAAAGTACAGATCCTGTACCTGTACGGTTGTTTTCATTTCGGTACCTGGGTACCTGTTCTACATGAGTACCGGTAATTCTCCTTAAAAGTACAAGTACCTAACTTAGATACCGGCTGCTATCTGCTTATACTTGTACTTGCTGGTATCTGCTTTATCACTCTGACGTGATTTGCACCGGTACAGATAGTACAGGTACTATGTCTGGCACTGGTACCGCACCAAGGTACCGGTCTCATAAATACCGGTGTTTCAAACCTTGAAACCCGCCGGCCGGGTGACGTCATGCAACCGCACCGGTTAGTTGCAAGTCTTTCGGTCATAACTTCGTCAATTTTTATCTCGGAACAAAATTTTTTGGACTATATGTTATGGATTTCTTAGCTCGATAAATCTGCATTCACGTACATCATTTTTTTTCGTCCAGAGTACGAGTATTAACGACGAGCGTGGCGGTGATGGTGGGCGTGGTGGTGCTGCGGCAGTGGCCGGAGGTGGCGCAGCTGTCGGAGCACCTGCTGCGGCGGCTCAAGGAGTACGTGCTCGACAAGCACCACGACAGGTAATGACGTCACGCCGTGCAGCACTGTCGCACGATTCACGCTCCTACACTTGCAACCAAAGTTCTCCCCCTACTATATTAACTGCACTACACATTGATAAAATAGAAAAAATACTCAAATAGATTGGAACAATTTCGTATTAAGGGGCTACTACCTTAAATTTTTGGGGTCGAGTGCTGCCTCCATTTGAAATAAATCATTTGAAAGGAAACGGAGACATCATTTAAAATTTTGTCTTGATCAGACCCTAGATATCTAGATATCCCTTCGAACTATTTTATGAACAACTGTTTAAAGTTAGAACATGAAGTTTTTCTACGCAAATTTGCAAAAAAAACTTTGGCTAACGTGTGCAGAAAAGCCCCTTAACTGGTTGTAATGAACAGGCGATTGTGAATAATTTATACAATATTCTAAAGCGAACTTCACTACGAGTAGAATCGTGCGACAGAAATAAAATAACTGTCAAAATAAATGTTTTGCTTCGTCCAAACACCTCAATATATAACTATATTATGCTTTAAATGTTATAATTTTCAAAATCAACTATAAAATGAAAAATGGTATTATCACGTATCAGACAGACACACATAGCTTATGTATGTTATATTATAGGTCAACATCTAAGTTAATCGACTTGAAATGATGGCGCCACCGGTTGTTTCGTTATCTGTGTTACGGACAGAGCCATATTAAATTTAGGTCCGATTTTCTCCGCAAAATGGCAACGTCTACTAACTTTTTTGTTGACCGTTATGTTGTATTAGCTTGCGATATGAAGCACTGAATAGGCGAAACCTTTATTGAGGCAGTTTGGTGGAAGGGAAAATACTCGGAAAAACAAATATGTCTGTATCAGTACTGTATATGGGCTCGGACAGACGAGAGACAGCTCGCGACCCTGGTCGGGAACCAGAAGTACCATTTTGGAAACACGGTGTCTCTAAAAGAATGGTTTTCCCCATATAAAAAATCGTTCGTTTAGTGATTCCGCGTTTGAAAAATGGCACCGCAGTGTCGCGGTCTGTAGCAGATTGTAGTAACCCATCGCTGGCATACTGATGCTCTTTTGTCTCTCATAGAGTAGATGAGCACCAGTATGTAGTGCCTCGTAGAGCCCTGAGGTAACGAGTTACAATTTTGATTGTCAATAAACGTTAGATACTCTAGACGGACTTAGCTTGTGAGTCTGTTTTCATGGCTTGGTAGATATCTTCTATTTGTACGTATATTATAGTCATTTTAAAATAATAATCAGTACTAATATAACTCGTATTGTTTTGTAACATTTTTTCAACTGTCTTATTTCTTTTTTTTATATAAAAGAGTATAAATTATAGTCCTAGACATTTAGTAGGCTAGAATCTAGAAACCTAGCTAGTTTTTTTAAATGTAAAAACGTAAATGGAATATATACTGAAAATTTAGTATCATGTTTTTTTTTATTTAAAACAATCTCGTTAACCTCTTTTCTAGTTCTTTCTTTACATCAGAAAAAATAACAAATTTGGTGAAAAGTAGAAATTTCTTTTAATATAAATATATTATCATCTTATACAAACTGAAAGACTAAGTAAATATTCAACAATTAGGTTTTAAAAATAAATGATGTAGCATTTTTAACAGTTTTTACCGAGCCTTGAACTCAGATTCTTTTTAAAATCTTAGTTTATTACCAATAAAACTTTTATATTATGTTCATGTGGTGGAAATTCACTAATTCATGCTTTGTTATGTATATTGTATATGTATGTATAGAATATTAACCATATCATGCCTATATGTATGACGAGATATATATAAATAATTAAATGTCATTTCCATTGACACATAAAAATATGTATATTTTATGGATAGTTTTGGACGTAATTGCAATACTTTATTTTTTTGTTGTTTTTTTTTTTTGTTTAATTTTGTTTCTTTTTTCCCTTCAGGTATGAATGCAAGTCGTTATGTGGTTGATTTATCGGCGTTTACGGATTTTGGTGATATTGCAATTTTGTCCGTGTCGGATAATCAGTGATAGTATGTTGTTACTCCGAGAGACGTGTGATTTATTATAGTAAGTTGTTTTGTTGTACAAAGTTTCTATGTGGTTGACCGACACTACCCAGTATTTTACTCCAGCGTGCAAGATTTAGAGAAAGGAATTAGGTATGGACTTAGTCCATGGTACCGACAGTGTTCCTGTACAAAGGTTTGACTAAATTAAAAAAATCGATCATCCACTTTAAATAATACTCATCTGTATACTTAAAAAAAAACATATCATACTTAAAGTCTACAACTGAAATTAAACAATTTGGATACTAAGTTAAATAACTGAAACCTGATAATTAATAACAAAATCTTTTTTTTTTATGGTTACTTCACTAGTAATGTTGGCCAACTACAGTGAAATTAAATGTACCTGCCTGTTCTAGCGTGTAGATTCGTCGACACGACAATGGTGAGTATGTCAATGTTAAATAATAAGTACAGAGTACTTCAAATGTCTTATATTAAGAATCTTTTCTACCAATTACTTATTTTTCTTCAATGATGTTATATTTTCTCACGAAATCATTATTTGCATATAAGTTCTAAGTTAAATATTCACCGAGATTTCAAAAATCGGAATTATGACACAACCATAATGTCCAATTTCAAATAAATCTGCTTGGAAACTTTTTGGAATACTCTGTATTATTATTGAGATTAGTTCAAAGGAATCTGACACTAATTAATAAATGCACGAATAGATTAGACCGTCGTGTAAACGAGTCAACAAAAAACTCATTTTCGAATAGAATTATCATTGTTTTAGTGCTGTTTGTACTAGCATATCAATGAAAGGTTATTACATAATTTTACTTATTTAAACAAACATTAAGTTGAATATTATTGAAAGGGCTGGGTCCCAATATTTTATTTATATTTTCGTCTCGCTTGTTAGATGCATATTACATTGAATTTTAATTAATTAAAATTAATGTGTATGTTAGAGATGTTATCTCCTTTAGCAGTATTGTTATACTGATTGTAAATATTTTTTATGCTGAACAGCTACATGATTGGATGAAAAAATACTCTGTTTTTTGAAGTGAAAACTTCTTTAGCGGCGTTGTACACTTTTTTTGTAATGGTTAAAAAATGTTAAACTCGCGTCAGGACACGTGACACTGATCGAAAATTCGTAAGACGGATGGAGCGTAGACAGCCGGCGCGGCGTAGGAGAGGAAGTATCCTCCTCTCTTTCTACGGCGCGGCGAAAATGTATGCCTGCGCCTGCTGTTTTGTTTAGGCGGCGCAGGGCGCTTGCGCGTGGCACGCTGTAAATAAATAAATATTGTATTCTACCACATAAATGATAGTACTTTTATACTAATAATTAAAGGAATTCGTGCAAAATTATTCCCTAATCATTCCAAAATATCAAAAATGCACAACGTCAATATTCAACTTTTCACTTGCCGGCACTCCCGGAGTGCAACCCGTCGTTTTTATAAACTGCTTTCGATAAACTAAGTAAATGTATACAAGCAATACGCATATATGTTGTATGTACATACGCTGCGAAACGGTTTTGTATAAATAGCATGGAGAATCTTTTTTGTTTTGTTAGGTGATGGATATATTTGTGAGTTGCCAGTTTTTGCACACGTTGTAAATATTATTTTAATGGGATGGGGTTGCCAGTCAATAAAATAACGATGGCGGGGAAAGATTTCGATCGTGTGTTTGGCTCTGAATAAGGACAAATTGTTTTATACGAAGCTTTGAAATAGGTACTAGGTCGAGATAGTGAAGAGATTGTATAAAGTTGTTATACGATATGTGATACAGTGGGTTGGTATTTATGTTTTTTTATGTCCAACCTATTTTTATTACATTACTTACATTAAAGTATTTCTTGTGAATTCTGATGACTTACTATAAAACTTGATTAGTAGCAAAATTTTTGGTAAAATATAAAACTTGTTTATACGATATTACTTTTGAACTTTTGTTGCATAAAATAATATGAAAAATTATTTATACTGTATTGGGCGGACATCGTATTATTATATCAACGATTTATAGCAACGGCAACGTAGCCATTCTAAATTATTTAAAGAATTTGGCGACCAACCTCTGAAATAACTGTTTTGTAATTCATTTACGAAATTCCCGAAGTTGGTCGATTTAAAATCCTTACTTAATCGAAACAGCTGTCTAATGTTAAAGAGTTACATTCCAAATTGTTACTGATCGTAGGTAGTCGACCTGTCGACCTGCTAGATCGTTAGAGCGCCCAGTTGTCTTAAATGTGTACAAAATTGTGTTGGAATATTAATCGAAGTATCGTACATATTTCGGTATTTTTAGTACTTTGTCGAAACGAAAATATCGTTTTTGTCATTTTCTATAGAAGTGACGATGCTCTAAGGCCTTAAAGATACAGTAAATTATTTTTGCATCCATCAACAGTATTATTTGGGCATAGTAAAACATATTTTTTTCGTTTATTGCATGTTTGTTCGTCCAACTGTTCTTTACTCTTGAACTAGACGACCTATGTCGATTTGAGTAAGTACCTACCTATGTAGTTTCATAAACTTGCTATTGTAGCGTTATAAATAGAACAGCACAGGTATTGCTATCATCATGAAGTAAATTATATTAACATCATTTGAATACGTTCGTTTAATGTCCCAACACTGAAAATGCTTTTCCTAAGCAGTGCAAGTTGTATATTTTGTAATATTTTTTTACAAGCGCTATTGTAAAATGTTATTTTTGTTTGAATTTATCCAAATGTTGCATGCTGTTGATGTTCCGTTAGTTTTATTAGCTAATGAAATATTTCAATATTTAGTGGAATTTTGAAATAAATTATACATATACTTACCGAAAATTATGTGATTAAAGAATTTTAATGCTTGGGTAATTAATCCAACATAAACTGACATGCGAATATGAATCAACTTGATTTTGATTTAAAATTTTATGCTCATGTTGAATTAGAGGCAGTGAAAATATTGTAAACAGGACTTAAAATTTTTTCGGCAGCATCAAAACTGTCAGAATATTCTAAATTACTTAAAATTATGTTTTTAAATATTTTTGCCGCGTCTATATCGATTGCTTTGTTAGCAAGTATTGAATTTCTATTATAAATACTAGTTTTGTGTTGTAAATGCGTTTCAACTTATATTTCACGCATCATTGGTGTACTCCATGTGTACTCTCAACCTCCCATCGACAATATGTGAAGTATTTTGTGTTGCCAACTATTGATTCAAATAAATCATCACAATTTTATTCAAGTTCCGTTTTTTTATTTAATTTAAGAGACCTACCACCTATCCTTATGATCCAGTATAATAAAATTGTATGGACTTACTTATTATTCTGCTTTTGATCAACTACATCTTGACTTTTGCAAATATAATATCGATCCTCCTTGCTTCGGGAGGCAAGTCAAGCCGTTGGACCCTCCCGATTCAGTTTGAAGAAATTAAGTAATTCCAAAGCATTTACTTGAGAACATTGGTTTTCTTTTGGTTCTCACCTTTGAAAGTACCAAGTAACTTGCTCGTAAGATTTGTTAGTTGTGTCTAAATTGACATCAGATGTACTTTTATTGTAAATGTGTAGAGAGAAACAGTAGATTAAATAAAACTATTATGATTAACAATTCTTGTATTAAAAACCAATATAAAAATACATTTCTTATAAATTAAACAAGATAAAAATATGAGACTTATAAAATAGAAAATGAGTTTACATTTTCTTAATGGAATGGCCATGAATGGAATTATACCTATGCATATAACTAATAATTGCACTCAAAATAATAAATAATGTAAATGCTCATAATAATAACAAAAACTTTAAGGGTATAATTTTCAAATAATATTAAAATTTCAAATTATAAGGTATGACAAAAAGGCAAAAAAAATCCTTTAATGGCAATTTAGTTACCTAAATCTTAAATTTTTACAAGTAATTGAAAAAATGATTTTTTGCTGTCCAAAATTTTATTTTCTACTGTTCAATATGACATTGAATATGTCTCATGGTTCTTTTTGCCTTTTTGTACCACTGCGATATGTAACAAAAACCCTGTCCGATCCTTGTAGAAGCAACTCAGACCGTCAATATGAACAACTTTTTCTATGGGACCAATGCTTGAAACTCGGAAAACAAATCGACATTTTTATAAAGAGTTAGGCCGGCCCGGTAATTTGTATGAAAATGTCAATTTTTTCTTCGAGTTTCAAGCATTGGTCCCATAGGAAAAGTTGTTCATATTGACGGTCTGAGTTGCTCCTACAAGGATCGGATAGTGTTTTTGTTACATATTGTATATATCAAAACTACCTATGTATATTCTAAATCTTTGATCAAGACCAAAGGGTTAGAATGTACAAATAGTGATCAAAACATGCCTATATCACCACTCACCACAATATCCGGACACAATACAAATAATCTGATATTTACATAGCGTGAAATACAAAAACCTCTTAATGTTACAATTGTTGGAATTTTTTTAAGTGACAAAGTAGGTAGCTACACGACTAAATAAAAAAAATCCTTTACACATTCCGGGACACTTACGGCTATGAACGTAATTTATTATTTCTATTGTGTCTGGCTAAGCGAACAGGACTTTTTTGAGTTAAGGTAGAACTTGATGTACCAAGCTGCAAATAAATTTGAATTGTCTCCAGCTTATTTGCAACGCGAGCAAGCATGCATTTTTACAAAACATCCTTATCTGTCGCACGCACGTACGTCACATCTCGGCCAGGCCATTTCTTTATCTGTACAACAGTAGAAGGGCTCTACTTAATCACACAATCAGTTTTGAGGTTGGGCTTGGGCCGTCTTAAATTCAGTGTAATTTCTAATACATTACGTGTTACATGAAATCAGTGTAAAATTCACGTGTGTGAGGCCGTGAATCTAGTGCCGCGCTAGCGCCGCCAGGTTGTCCGGCTTCCTGGGCACGGGCGGCTTGCCCCCCGCCTGCCCCTCGAAGCCCGAGTCGTCGAGGTCCTCCTCAGCCTGTTCTACAATCTCGATGGAATCTACGGAGTCGTCGAGGAAGTCTGCTGGTTCGGCTTCGGTATCGACTATCGCCCTAAGAATTCGTACATGAAAATAATTAAAATAGAGATAAATCCCTTATATTAGGTAAGAAAACCTTTGAATTGTCATATGTAGTTACATGTTCTAAAAAAACAAGTAGTTTTTGAACCGACTTCGAAAAAGGAGGAGGTTATATGTTCGACTGTATATTTTTTTCTATCAATTGTAGACCGATTTTCAAAATTCTTTTTTTAGAGAAGTGTAGTGTATATTCTTAAAGAATCTTGAACATTGAATTTATAATGAAATTATAGTTTAACATGAAATTTATCGAGAATACAACCCATATTTTGTTGATATGTATATATGTATACTCCAAATGTATAACACTGCCGGAAAAGAGCCAGAATGAAGATGCATAGGAAAGATCACTTGGACGCCACATACAGATAAGACGACACAATCTCCAAAAAAAACAAATCCAAGGCCCAAAGCCCAAATGCGTGAATAAAATGTTGAATACTTACGGCTCACGTGGTGTAATCTTCTGCGATCCATAACCTTAACTAGCCTTCAACAAAGAAAAGGGACTTATAAATTCGCCATTTTATACTAAAAATGGCGGTTTGATAGTCCCATTCTTATCCCCTTATACACAAAAAAAATCAAACGTTTAATAAACCTATTTTAGTTAAAATATGTTTAATATGTCTTTTTTAAATAATTGACATAGTACATTACAACATATTTTACGAGCACTCCTGAGCCATGATGGTGTACATATGTTTGAAAAATACAAATTGTCTCTGTGTAGATCATCAATTTTACGCAGTATACATATTTCTATGGTGTAGGTACAGTTAGCAAAAGAGATACCTGACCAGGCCCTTTATCTAAATCTTGAGTTTCACTGGTGTCAGTTTTTTTTAAGCTGCCATACAATTATCGCAGCCGGCACCAACAGCTTAAACGTGCCCTTCCGAAGCACGGAGGAGCTCGAGAATTTATGTGCCACTTGTGGTCACCCATCCAAGTGCGGACCACGCCCTGTGTCACTTCACTAGCGAAAGCTCTAGTAATGCGCGCTCCCGCTAGGTCACCGAGCTACTCGAACAAAAATAAAAAAAAAGCAAATGATAGGTAAGTTTAAAGTTTTAGCACTGAGGCACGCCAAAATTTCTCTATTATTTTACTGTACAACAAAATTATACAAAGGTGCGCGAAATTGAAATGTTGAAATATTTATAGGTGACGAATCTACTTCCTACTCAAGAAACTACTTCCGAAGAGAGGTCAATTTATCATTTTTATAACTACGAGTAGAGAATTTATTTTACAAGCTTTTATTAACTTGTGACGTTGGTTTTGTTCGAGCTAATTACGCATGCAATCGCATTTTTGAAGCAGTTTATTTTTTAATGAACTTGGTTGGTATTTTTTTTATGAAATTTACGGTGCAAAAACTGCATTTAAATTTATAATTTTATATCTAACGCATACTTAATTTGCTCATTAACGATGACCTTGCTAACGCTACCCTAAGTTATGCACACAAAAGCACATGTGCATACACTTTACAACTAGAACCAAGGGTTAAGAGCTCTCGTGAAATAAAACATCTGTTACTAAAATAGCTTCAGCAAAACGTTTATATTTTATGAATAAGAGGATTAGTAAAAAAAAACGTTTGTTACTTCGAAGAAGTCTGTGCAGATATTAGGACATATTTACATATTGCAAGCGTGGCTGCATATCGGAAGTGTGTGAGGTTGAAAGAAAAGCAGATGGATGTAGTTTTACCAATTCCGTTTTATTATTTTACTCATAGGCTTACAATTGTCATAGACATGACAACTAGCGTTACCACTAAATACAGTAGGAGCGTAAAATACAATACCTTTATAAATACGATTTCAATTGTATAAGTTATGACACAATGTTAGAAATTAAACTCCGATTATGAACTCGTTTTGAGTAAATGAAAAATATCTAAACTAATAAAAATTCTTAAAAAAAGTCTAACAAAATAGAAATTTACAATTAATAATATGATTTAATTAAAATAAATCGTTGTATTCGCGAGGAATGTTACAATAAAACTAGCTGAAACGCTCTATAAAAATATTTCACAATATAAAACTTACAATTAATAAATATACACTTCGTAACTAGTGAGAGAGATAGAAATGCAGAGGGGAATGCCAAAAGAGGGGGAATGTATTTATATATAATGTGTATAGAGTATATAATTATGTTTGTATATTGTTTGCAGTCATTGGTGAGACTATACAAGCCATTTTAAGTTAGGATTGTCACTGCCTTCTTTTGACCAGTAGATGCCAAAACAGATCAAACGCGGACTTTGACCTATATCTTCATTTATCTGTCGTTTACATTTTGTAATACCTTCTTAAGGTAGGGCTACATCTGTCAGCAAGTAACAGCACTTTTCTATGTTGCTGTCCTTTTTTGTCGCTCAGAACCGTCATTCGCTAGAGCGAGAACGGAACGCCGCGGATTCACCGATGTTGATGCGTCGCTCTCTCTCTTACTCTAGCGAATGACGGTTCTAAGCGACAGAAAAGAATAGCAGCATAGGAAGTGCTGTACCGTACTGTAGATAGCCAACCCTTAGTCGGATTCTTAGCAATGTTTGTGTCTGTGCAGACAAGTGTTCGTTACTGAGACACGTATGTGCAGTTCTGTGCTACTTTTGGCAAAATCCATTGTTTGTCCGTATAGCCGCATCAAAAACTGCGTTATCACATAAACAATTCCACGATAACGGTATTGCCAATTCCCACAAAAGCTGAGGCAATCACAAGCTATCATCGAAATTACTCGACCAGGAAAACATAGCTCATTGTCTTTTATCCGCCGTGTAGTTTCCGGCAGAGCAAAATAGGACCTCTCCTAGTCTTCCCGTGGATGTCGTAGAAGGCGACTTAGGAAACACAAGCTTAGCAAAGACCTCTCCAACTGGCCAGCGTGGAGAGTGTAGGCCAAATCCTCTGGCCAAGTATGTCTCCATTAGGGGAGATTGTCGCGCTCCTGCACTAGATTCTAAAAATACCTGATTATGATGTCTTTATCGCCGTCTCTGTTCGGGCTCAGTTGGCAGAGGGACAGTATATCAGCGACAGTTTTTCATGCCAAACATGACGTCAAAATATATCCGTTCAACAATGCGCCATGTTTTCCCGTTTGAATAGTACAATCAACAATTTTACTGATTAAAAAAATCAACACCAGTAACATTGTTTCCATACAAAATATCCCACTTAAGCGAAAAAAGAAATCGTCAATTGTTTTCCTTTCGCTACAGTTTTGCTCGGTATCTCTATTTTGATATAATTACGTATATAAATTAAAGTCCAGTGTAACATACCCCAAAAACGTAATATACACACTCTTAAGAATGTCAACTTTCGATATATGGAAGCCAAAAATAACCATAAGAACAACACACTTTAACTTAAATGATCATAGAATATGACTCGTCGGTACATAAAATGATTATGATAATATCTTTATAATAATATTTATAGTCATGATTATAAATTGGTACTTTGCTAGTAGTACAAATCTTATTCTATTTATCATCGGACACGATTCTGTTATATAAAACACTGCCATCTTTTTATCTTAAAAAAAAATAAGAATGACATAAATAACTAGTTATTTTTATTTTACTATACATGTCAAACAAAAATATGACTTAAAGCGGCCATTTTCCATCGCTATACTTGCAAATACACTTACGTCTTTATTCCTAACGGGACAGACAAAGCCCAGAGCCGTAAAACCCATAGGCTACCAATAAATACCAATTTTGTTTTATACCTTCTATAAATCGCACAGACTTGCTTCAATTTTAATGAACTTTTAACCCGCCAAGTTTCAGACGGCCGAATCCGACCGAGAGAACAATTGATAACCGTGGGTTTGCAAAATTGCAGTTGTTGAAGGATTCAATGATTTTTATAACCTAAGAATAGAACATAACTTCATTGTATTGCAATATAGAAAAGAATTCAGAAATGCAACTTTTTTAGATACACTGGTTATTAAATTAGTGCTGTCCTTGCGACATTATCTGGGTGCACGGCAGTGCCCCCGCCAAGACGGGACAATAAATATGTCAATATCATTAAAAATAAGTATGACCAAGGATGGCAATACAAAATGACCGTTAAACATTTATTCCAACTTCAAAAGCATAGTTGAGTTTGTAACAGAATCGCGTCCAACAATGTACGATTGAAAATAAACCTTCGTTGTAAAAATGTATAAAAACATTGACACATTATAATACTAATGATTCATAAGTACTAATCAAGCCAGTTAGTGGTTAGGCCGTGGAGCGTGAGCCCCGAGCCCGATATTAATAAGTTACAGTTACATTAATGTTACAATTACGTACACATGTTACACTTGTCCCCACCTAGCTAGCGAGACGTCACGACATAAAAAAACGGTACACACACAAGACTAAATATCGGTTTAGAGAAGACTGATAGAGTAGTAATAATAAATTTGAAAATCGATGCGACCAATGTAGTCTTGTGTAGTATCACCATAGTAATCCATCACCAAGTGCCACCAATATACCAAAATACGGAATGTACTGGCTCAGTCCGATGCGAAC
Source organism: Acrobasis suavella (assembly GCA_943193695.1). Lineage (NCBI taxonomy): Eukaryota > Metazoa > Arthropoda > Insecta > Lepidoptera > Pyralidae > Acrobasis > Acrobasis suavella. The sequence goes on along the minus strand of OW971952.1, from coordinate 6,791,528 downwards.
TATCAGTAAAATAAATATAAAATTAAGCGTATTGGAATGTGAACATTTTGGTCCATTTTTTATTTTATTTTGTAAAATACATTATCTTGAGTGGGAAGTATAGTGCGCACTCATCCATATAAGAAGAGACGTTTTGGCACTCCTAAATGTTATCTGAACTTAATAATTTTTAGTATTTTATTTACATAATGAAGGATAGGTCTACAGGGATTCCTTTTTTTCAAAAATTCCCCTAATAAAAAACTGTAAAATATTTTTATAAATTAAAAAAAAAGAGAACCTATAATTCTCGTTTTTGATTGTGTCAACAACATACTAAAAACCATAAAGATTAGATAACATTTAGGAGTGGAAACACGTTTTCTCCATCTGCGTTTTTTTGTATGGACCGAGTGCGTCCTATACTTCCCTCTTAAGAAATATTAACTCTGATTAGGCCTTCATAGTAGATACCTTTATTTTTAACCAATTGTTGTAAATTAAAAAAAAAAACTTGCTGATAGTTCGCTTCCAAAGTATACACACTTGTCATAAACATTTTCAAAAAACTATCAAATCTTTCTTAAATAACTTGTTGTACCAGTAGGTGGGTTTCAATACCAACTCGAGAACCGAACCTGCGCTACGTCGGATGTTAACCCTCTATTGCTTTTCGACAACCATCTTTACTATAAATACCTATATACTTCTTGACCGTCGTTGTTTTAGAAGAGCTATTTTTAATACAATCAAAAAATAAATATTTTACAAAAATTTGAATGTGTTGAGGATTATCTATTTAAGTCATAAAAACGTGTTGTAACTTATAAATTGTATATTTTAATAAAATATCTCAAGAAAAATAAAAAAATAAAAATTATATCCGCTCTACTAAAACATCGTTCGGCTCAAACTTTCGGGTTACTGTTAACGCGACGAGTCGGTCAGAAAGAGGTTTACACTTATTTATTTATGAAATCTATAAGCTGCAGGTAAACGTCTCCAAAATCGTGTTACAAAACTGCTGTTTGGCTTATCGTAAAGGTGAATACAGTGCAGACGTGGCGCCCTCGTTTGAAATAAATAGTTTAATTATATCATTATGATAATAAACGCTTAGCTCACCGTCAAGTATTGCATAGATCTATACATTATTTCCTGAATAACCGTTGGAAGAATAATTGGTAGTCCATCTAGCTTTAAAACCTGCACCATATTCAAAACAATTTATTTCAAATGAAATTGCGCCACTTTTGCACTATTCTCCTTAAACCCTATTTCTCACCGACTTATGCATATTCCACGTCGATAAATACAAAGTTAGTCAGGAAGGGTATGATTTATTTTTTCCAAGTCAACCTACATCAGGTCAAAGACACATGACGTTGAACAACTTTTAGTAATGCGTCAACTCAAGAGTAGAGAAAACTATTTTGATCTTTACTTTAATCCCCACAACTTTAATCCGTCAACTCAAGAGTAGTAAAAACAACATTTTCTTTATGTGACCCTTCCCGACCAGTAGCAGTGGCGAGGACTTACGGCTTGGCGACGGGCGCGTCCATGTTGGGGATGTAGTCGAGCGCCATGACGCAGGCGAACACGGTCATGATCATCTTGGGCTTGCGCTCCGTGATGTCCTCGGGCAGCGCGTACACGCGCGCGCCGCACCGCCGCGCCATCGAGATCGCGTACTTCGCGTTCGCCAGGTTCTCCTGACCAACAAACCAATATTCAATACCAGCTCATGCCCTTCCATGCTGGTCTGGGAGAAAAGGAAAACGTAGAATGTACCGGCTGCTTCTCTTCTCGCGCAGATCGTAAAAGCCGATCGAGGGATTTAGCGAATCTGAATCATATTAATAGGCGATAGGGCTAGCAACCCATCACTGTTTTGATTCCATTTTCTATCTTCACGTCCACCATCACGATAAGCGTGGCCTTTGGGTCTTACGGCTCTAGGCTCTGTCTACCCCGTTCGGGAAAAAAGACGTGATAATGTATCTGTATCTGATGCACGCGGCGTTGCCCGCGTGGTCCTAATTTATAACAATCCCACGGGAACCTCAACTGAAATAAAAGTATCCCCGGATCTCCAACTATATCGATACCAAATTTCATCTAAATGTGTTCAGTGGTTGCAACGAGAAGAGGTAACAGACAGAGGTACTTTCACATTGATATATTAGTATAAGGCAATAAGGATTATTGCACCAGAAACAAGTACGAGTGCGAAGTGAAAAGGAAACGACAAAACAAACACTAGCCCATGGGAGACAAATAGAGAGGCGGAGGAGAGAAAGTTAGAGCAATAATAGAGGTAAAAATATTAAACTAAACGTAATCTCAACACTTTATGACGGAGTTCTCTGAAAGGGCACAATCTGTTATACAGTTCATTTGCTAAATTGATGTGCACGCCGTCGGCGCGACACGAAGGTTAGGTCTTTGTAAAAGCCACTGCCGCCTCTGAAGCGCGCCATCTGCATGGCAACCAATGAAACGAATAGGAAAAACATTGATCATCATATTAGCCAGAGGAAGTCCACTGCAGATCAAACTATTAATAATTTCACATTAGTTATACATTACCTCTTCGTTTCCTCCGGGCAGCACCAGGTCGTAGTTGATAGAACCAGGTTTGATCGCGTCGATCAGGTCGATTACCACTTTACCGTCCGCCAGCACTTCGTCCTGGAATTTACAACATTTTATAAATAAACTTCCAATTTATCCAACACTTCAAGAATAATATTTCATCAACCTTACGTTTATAGCCTATCTAATAAATAACCGCCACAAAAGATGCATAATTTTTTTTTTTTGCGCATTGGAAATAATTCCTAAAAATAGGCACGTACAGGAAAACACTACCTTGCTAACCCAAAATCTCTTTAAGATATAAAGGTTACAAAGTCACGTCCGCCTTGGAACGCTGTCTCGTAACGCCTTTGAAAGACCGGATAGGAGTGACGTTTACAGGATTGGACTCATGACAAAAGTAAAGTAGCTATAATTTTTAAGAAAAACCTATGGTATTATTATTTAAAAAAAAGCATTAATTTTAAATTTTTTTTTATTAAATTCTAAAATTGACCTTTTTTAATTAACTAAAAACCTAAGATAATGAATCGATGAAAAAATATAATTGTGCTTAAACGCCTTTTTTACGTAAATGCTAACAAAATCAAAGACATTTATCAAAATCTGCTCATTATGCATCTTCTCTATTCTGGAGCTAGTTCAGCCCACGATACTGAACTTCTTTCTATAAAAAGTTATTAAAAACCAATAAAAAAAATGTAACCTCCCATCAAAATCCGTTTATTTTTATGAAAAGCCGAATTGTTTTTATTTTGTTTTTTTTTATTACTTATTGGAAAGTGGTCCAGTATCATGGACTAAACTTGCTACAAAAATTAGCCTGGTGGGTTAAAAGTCACCCTATTACCTGGAAACTCCTGATGGAGGATGTCTTGCCGGCGCTGGCCAGTTTGTTGTTGACCCACTGCACGATCTCCTTCTCGATGATGGGGTTGCCGGTGTTGGCCAGCCGCGTCAGCACCGACAGCGTGTAGGCGCGCATCAGTTGCCAGATCAGGGCTGAAAGTTATACCACAAGTTAGTTGTCTATCAAAGATGGAAAGCGGACCCCAGGCTTCACAGCAATTGTAATGCTGTGAAGCCTGGGGTCCGCTTTCCTTTTTAGCGACACACGTTAGTTGAACAAAAATGGCGGACTTCAAAGCATTTTTGTACAAAATCTCGGCACGTAATTTGAACCAAAAAGGCGGTGGTTGGCGCATGTACAGATAATGCACCGGCGACAGCCATTTTGATTCAATTTAAGTGCAGGGATTTTGTACAAAAATGCTTTGAAGTCCGCCATTTTTGTTCAACTTATGTGTGTCGCATTGTACAGCTGATGGCATGCAACTGGAAATACGCTAAAATGAAAGAGAGAGCTATAGGTCTTCTTAATGTCGCGAACGAGATAGACGCAGGATGTTCGCGAGCTACATGTTGCAAGCGAAACTTGGCTTTGTTCTTAAAGTCTAGAGATGTTCGGCCGATTGCACTCACACACACACATTTTCCGTCATCAAAATTATCAATATAACGTAAAGTATGGAGAAAATTCGAGAACAATGATCAATACGAACTACGGAAGCAATTACTTCGAAGCGAACCGAAGCGAAGGAAACCTACATAAGAGCGCCTGAGACAACTTGGTCGATATGCCTAGACCTCGGCTGCTACACGCCTTGAACCTTGGACATCAAGACGACCATCTTCACGTGAAGATGGTCTTTTTGATGTAATCCTTGAGTTCTGCAGTGACAAAAAACCCTCATACGAACTTAGGCGTTTTTCTCCAAATCTTGAACCCCAGTTTCGTAACATTATTAAGGGCAGATAATGGTTTAAACCAAGTAAAGTAAGTTTGCGTATTATAATACAACGGATTTAGACTAACGTCATGCCGATCGTTTGTTCTCCTTGAGTTACACTAAGATTAGTAACACTGCTACTCGTTGGGAAAAAAATCTCAATGAGTAACAGTGATACACATTGCAACTGACATTTGCACATTTGCACACCGATAATTAACACCAAATTAGAAACACTGCTACTCATTAGGAAAAAAAAACTCAATGAGTCATAGTGATAATTAAGTAATTAAATAAATTAAAGTAAGTAATTAAATAAATAAATGTCATAAAAAAGCATTTCTAAGTTTATTTTTAACTTTTATTTCTGTGACTCAACGGGAATACAGAGTGCGGATTAGTAATAGTCTGACTTAGTGGGAAAAATGTCAGTTGCAATGTGTATCACTGTGACTCATTGAGATTTTTTTTCCCAATGAGTAGCAGTGTTTCTAATCTTGGTGTGAATTAACGGGAACAAACGATGCCGATCAGCTTTGTATATTGATCTAATCGCAACAGTTGATTGGACCTTACGTCACTACATATGCTGCCATCTAGTGTCACATATTTTTGAAAGTGCAGAGAAATAAAATGTAGTTAAGCTACTAACCCAACGTGAGAGTAGCGTTGCCTTCGTTGATGTCTGCGCCGGCGATGCCGACCAGAGAGAAGCCCAGCTTCTTGCCGAGCTCGACGGCGTAGTTGCAGTTCTCCAGCCGCTCCATAAACTTGCGCAGCTTCGAGAACTGACGGTGCACCTGAAACAAAGGAATATTTTTTTTTTATTTCTTGTATATTTTTTTATTAGAAATATCTAACGACTTTGGGTAGTAGGACTGCTTTTCGTGAATTATTTGATTACTAAAAATTATATTAAATTAAAATAATTCAAGATTTTTTATTATTATTAGTAATTGTTCACCGGTTATCTGGAAGAGATCGCTCTAAACGATAAGACCGCCCATTGTACCTATGTATATTTTTAAATCGTAAAACGTTTTAATTTTTTTTATACTAGTGTTGCTGGCAACATCAACGCACCAGCGACAACCAGACGGCGCCGCTCGCACGAACGTCAGAGCGGCGCACTTCACATCGATTTATGATGACCGATCGCGGCTGTCACAATCGACGACACTTGTCATCTGCGCTCCGAGCGAACAGCTGCGCGTGCGTTCCGTGTTTTTATTGTCGGGCGACACGAATTTTGTACATTTATAATTCCCAGTAATACAGTCCATTTAAAATTGAACAATAGTTTCTATTAGCGCCGCAGTAGGGATCCCAGTAGCTACAGTATACGGGCCCGCTCCGCAACATATCCTTCGAGCACCACGGGACTTCGACGCCGGCTCCACTGCTGTCAAATTCAATTTGAAGAATTGGCAGTTACAACGGTCATCGTGCGTCACCAATAAATCCCTGCTCATCCAGCTTCGTCATCGTGTTTCCTGGCCAGTACAACGGTTTCAAGGCGGACAGCATCCGCATCGGCAGGCAGAATCGTCGTGAACATACTTCGCCACAAGGAGTAACAAGGAATAAGGGCTACGAAACCGTGAGATCGACCCAGTTTCCTTAATTTTCTATGTGCTTTTCTCATCACATCATCACCTATTCATTTCCATTCCATTTTCATTTCATTTCATCTGTGTTTAGTGGTAGTTGGCATTGCATCATCTTTTTAGTTTGATGTTTTCATCCTCTTTGGTTTAAAATTGTAGCCATAGTTCTAGTTTGTGTTGTCAATTGTGTGTGTAGTAGCAAATTTATCTAATCTTGCACAGAAACGTTTCCTGTGTCACAAAAATTCCCCATAGTAATTTTCAATCATTTCATGCCCATATATCATCAATCATACCATATTTCATCACATCAATCATTAGTCATCATAATTAAATCATTCCACAGCATTTTTTTTTACAGATTTGTGCTAATATTTCAATTTTTTTCTTAGGTCAGTCGGGCTGACATCGGTGGTACTTGAACTCCGAGTACGCCTAACGTTAACATCATAGCAACACTCACTTACGTATCGTTCTGCTATTTATTTTATACAGTTTTCTTGCTTTCTTATTTCAGTTAAATTTCCTTTCTTATTTCTTTCAAATTAGTCAAATTAGTTTATTTTCTAACTTTTCTTAGTATTCCCAATTAATTTCAATTACAATGACTGACGTAAAAGTTGCACAGTTGATTAAAAAGCGAGGAACATTTAAAAGTAAATTAACAACATTCTGCAATTACATAAATTTGTTGAATAACACCTCTGTTCAAAATCCAAATGTTCTTAATGAACTAAAAACGCGTCTGGAAAAAATAGAGGTATTATATAATGATTTTGATGTGCTTCAGGGGGAGATTGAGGAGCTTTCTGATGATTCTGGAGTGCGGTACCAGGAACGGGAAGCGTTCGAGAGTCAGTTTTACAATGCGGTCGGGATTGCCAAGGCGCTGTGTGACTCGGTGTCATCAGGGTCTCCGAACACCTCTATGCATAGTGCTGAGGTAAGCTCACATGATGCACTTATACACACACACAAACACAAAAGTTTTGTTCGACTTCCGAAGATAGACCTGGTCAAATATTCTGGTGATTATAAGAGCTGGCTAGAATTCAAAGAATCTTTTCTTTCAATCATTCATTCTAACAATAGCATAGACGATATCACAAGGTTCCACTATCTTCGCGCTTGTCTGCAGGGAAGTGCAGCTCTAGTCATAAAAAGTTTAGATTTTTCAGCCAAGAATTATGCCTCTGCTTGGGACCTGCTTTGCAAAAGGTTTGACAACAAACGTTTGCTTGTAAACAATCATGTGCACGATCTATTCAATGTAAATGCCATACAAAAGGAGTCTAGCAAGGGTTTGCGCTACATCATAGACGTCACAAATAAAAACTTACGAGCTTTAGCCACTCTTGATCAGCCTACACAGCATTGGGACACATTAATTATTCACATGATGGCTAGTAAATTGGATGCTGTCACAAATAGGGAATGGGAAGAGCACCGTAATAGTCATAGTGAGCCACCAACACTTGATGTTTTTATCACTTTTTTATCGAACAGAGCCGACCTTTTGGAGACATTGGAGGAGGCTAGGAGTAACAGAGGTAAATTAGAGACCCCTCCGGTTCAAAAACAAAAGAGTTTTGTTGTTTCTACAGACAAAAATAAATCTTCTTCTTGTCCATTTTGCAATAAACCCCACGCTTTATTTAATTGTTTTGGTTTTCGCAAGCTGCCAGTGGATGCACGCTTACAACGTGTGAATGAATACAGAGTATGTAAAAACTGCTTAAGGTCTGGTCACCATGAGACTCAATGCACCCTTTCTCACTGCAAATATTGCAAATTAAAACACAACACGCTTTTGCACAAGGATGTACCAAGCCAAGAGTCAATTTCGCATGAGAGTGTTGTGCTATCTGCCAAACATTCACAACCCGCTTCTAATGCTAAGCATGTATTACTGTCCACAGCACTGGTCAAGGTGTACGACTCCCACGGGTCACCTCACACTGCCAGGATCTTGCTGGACAATGGTAGCACGGGTAACTTCGTTACACATGATCTTTGTAACAGGCTACAAATGCGCACCCACGCTGCATGTTCCAAGGTAACAGGTATCAATAACCAGAGTTCTAGTAGTTCACAGTCTTGCTCTCTTACATTCGAGTCTTTAGATGGTAGCTATAGAACACGTATTGATTGTTACGTTTTATCCACAATAACTGCGTTACTGCCTAACACATACATAGACGTACACAATTTAGATTTGCCATCTGGTGTTCGTTTAGCCGATCCGTCATTCAATGTTCCGTCAGCCATTGATATCCTTGTTGGTGCGGACGTATTTTGGAAGGTCTTAGGAACGAATCGCATCCAGTTAGGTAAAAACAAACCGGTCCTATTCGAAACCAAATTCGGATGGTTAGTGTCAGGCGCCATAGCTTCACCCGGTTCACATTCACAAGTATGTATGTTTAGTAACGACGTTCAACCGCCAGTAGATTTGTCTCGTTTCTGGGAGCTAGATACAATTCAGTCTCAGCATGAATTCACTCCAGACGAGTTGGCATGTGAACAAGAGTTTGTCAAATCTGTTAGGCGGGAATCAGATGGTCGCTTTTCAGTGTCCATGCCTTTGAGAGAGTCCCCAGAAGTACTGGGCGATTCTTACTATCTAGCCAAACGTAGATTTCTTTCCCTAGAGCGTCGGTTGGATAAGGAACCACGTATGAAAGCTCTCTACAATGAGTACATGACTGAATATTTAGATTCAGGTCATATGTCAGAAACTACATCAAAACTTTCTAATACAGTTTACTGTCATCTCCCTCACCACGGAGTATACAAGGAGAGCAGTACCACAACGAAGCTGCGCGTCGTTTTCGACGCGTCAGCGGCGACATCTTCAGGCCGGTCTTTGAACAGCATCCAGCGTGTTGGGCCGACCGTACAGGACGATTTAATTTCAATTTTAATTCGGTTCCGTCAGCATAAGTACGTTGTCTCTAGTGATATAGCTCGTATGTACCGACAGGTCTTATTGAATGAAGAGCAACGTCCTTTGCAACAAATTTTTTGGAGGTTCGATCCCTCTCACCCACTCAAGACATATACGTTGAACACTGTCACCTTTGGAATGTCGTCGGCACCATACTTAGCGACAAGATGTCTTAAACAGTTAGGTTCAGAATTATCTGACCCAGATGCGAGACGATCTATTTGCCACGACATGTACGTTGACGATTATTTATCAGGTCAGGACACTCTGGAAGGCACGATTGCTCAGTGTCAAAATGTAATTAAAACACTAAAATCTGCTAATTTTCTTTTGCGCAAATGGCATTCTAATAGCCAAGAAATTCTAAGTGCAATTTGCGATGACACTGACATGTCTGGTAGCGTCGATCTTAGCGAGAAAGAGATGTCTAAAACACTAGGGCTCAATTGGACCTGTTTATCTGACACCTTAACTTTTCGTATTAACATTTCCGAATTTGATAAAGTAAATAAGCGACTTATTTTATCTACAATTGCCCAGGTGTTTGACCCTCTTGGCCTTATTTCTCCGTGCATTGTAGAGGCAAAAATATTGCTACAAGAATTATGGCTACTAAAATGTTCGTGGGATGAGGAGGTTCCAGACAATATTAAAAAACAATGGATCGACTTCTCCAATTCTTTATTACATTTGAACACTTTTAATATACCCAGATGTGTTAAAATTTATTTACCAGTTGACACACAAATTCATGTCTTTACAGACGCGTCAGAAAAGGCGTACGGTGCATGTGTCTATGTTAGTGAGCCGTCGACACTGATGGCTCTATTTGTGTACGGCTACTCGCATCCAAGAGCAAGGTTTCTCCAATTTCTAAAGTTATAAGCATTCCTAAACTAGAGTTATGCGCATCGTTATTAGGAGCAAGACTGTGTGCGAAGGTTATATCATCTGTTACCTTTGAATTCAGCTCGTGTATATGCTGGTCAGATTCAATGATCGTATTGGGCTGGCTTGCTTCTTCTCCTGGTCATCTTAAAACTTTTGTCAGGCATCGTGTTGTAGAGATCCAAGAGAGCTCTCACGAATGGCGGTATGTGCCAACCAAATTAAATCCAGCAGATCTAGTTTCTAGAGGAATGAGAGCCGATTTACTTAGGGATTTTTCATTATGGTGGACAGGACCCTCCTTTTTGCAGTTAGATTCATCTAAATGGCCTATTAAACCGAACCAACACAACATAGAGTTGCCGGAGATAGTACACACACATCATGCATCACAAGAGCCCCCCATAGAAAATTTCATAACTACTTTAATTAATAAATATTCTAGTTTTTCTAAATTACAACGTGTCACTGCATACATTCTGAGATTCATTCACAATTGTAAAAATGCTCCAAAGCTTTCTGCACATTTGTCGTTGTCAGAGCTTAAAGCCGCAACGACTCTACTTTTAATATCAGCTCAACAGGAGTCGTTCCCTGTAGAGCGAGAGTTACTGCTCAGTGATAAGCCATTACCTACCAAAAACCGCTTGTTATCTTTGTCTCCATTTATAGATTCGGACAAGGTCATTCGCATAGGGGGAAGGCTTGGTAACTCTCACTATGACTATAACGTCAAGCATCCTATACTTATTTGTGGTAAGCATAAGCTATCATATTTAATATTTGAATACTTACACAAAACCTGTTTGCATTCAGGCCCACAGCTTCTTTTGGCCACTGCCAGGCATAATTACTGGTCCTTAGGTGGAACTAGGCTAGCTAAACGAGTTGTACATACCTGTATAAAGTGCTGTAGGTTTAAGGGTAGGACTACACAACCAATCATGGGCAATCTTCCTGATAAACGTGTACACTTAGAGTTCCCTTTCCTGGAAACAGGCTGCGATTATTGTGGACCTTTGTCTATCGTAGACCGAAAAGGTAGAGGTAGTCGTGTAGTCAAATGCTATATTTGTGTTTTTGTCTGTTTAGCCACCAAGGCGCTGCATCTGGAGCTTGTCTCAGACCTAACTAAAGAGGCTTTTATTGCAGCTCTCAATAGGTTCATTTCGCGGCGCGGGAAGCCTCAAACGATCTTCTCGGACAATGGTACCACCTTCGTAGGTACTTTCAATGAGTTGTCAAAGCTTCTCAAAGATCCCACCTTATCATCAGACCTCACAAATCAAGGTATAAATTTCTCTTTTATCAGCGCGTACACGCCGCATTTTGGGGGTTTATGGGAGAGTGGCGTAAAGTCTGTAAAGCACCACCTTAGGCGCGTTTTAGCTCTCACACACTTAAACTACGAGGAAATGTCGACTCTACTTACACAGATTGAGGCTATACTCAACTCACGTCCTCTCACACCTATCTCTCAAGATCCTTCTGATCTTGCTCCGTTAACTCCTGCTCACTTTCTTATCGGTCGATCTCTGGTTTGTGTGCCACATCCGCAAATCACCGAGAGATCCGTCACCAGCCTTCAACGCTATCACCGCATAGAGCTTCTCAAGCAACATTTTTGGAATCGTTTCCACAACGAATACATTTTCTGGCTTCAGAGAAAGACAAAATGGCACCAGACACGAGGACAACTGGAGGAGGGCGCGATGGTGCTCATCAAGGACGCCTCGGCGCCGCCTCTCATGTGGCTGCTGGGCCGCGTGACCCGCGTGCTGCCGGGCCGCGACGGAGTGGTCCGAGTGGCCGACATCCGTACCCGCAAGGGGACGATACGCCGGGCCTTCAACACAATCTGCCCCCTGCCCATCAGCTGTTGAAGAGACTTCAAGGCGGGGAGTATGTTGCTGGCAACATCAACGCACCAGCGACAACCAGACGGCGCCGCTCGCACGAACGTCAGAGCGGCGCACTTCACATCGATTTATGATGACCGATCGCGGCTGTCACAATCGACGACACTTGTCATCTGCGCTCCGAGCGAACAGCTGCGCGTGCGTTCCGTGTTTTTATTGTCGGGCGACACGAATTTTGTACATTTATAATTCCCAGTAATACAGTCCATTTAAAATTGAACAATAGTTTCTATTAGCGCCGCAGTAGGGATCCCAGTAGCTACAGTATACGGGCCCGCTCCGCAACACTAGTTTTTCATTAATTCATTTATTATTCAAGACAGATGTCGTGCAGCTTCCGATTTGGAATAGGACGACTCCATCTTTTCTAGTGGATTTTGTAAGGACTAAGCACAAACATCTCTAAGCACAAAAAAAAGATGTAACTTATAATTAATAAAATAAATAATTTGTAATTTGCAAAGGTATTGATTTATAAAGTGTATATTCCAATAAAAAGACATGTCAAGATTGTTTACATTCTTTTAAATACCTAAACAAATGGACTATACTTAGATAAATTATTTATGTGTCACTATCGACACATCTCGTTCAAAATACCTCAGTGCCTCAAGACGAAAGTGTTTAAACAATGTGTGTTACCAGTGATGAATTATGGCTCTGAAACGTGGTCCTTACTATGGGTGTCATAAGAAGGCTCAAGGTCACTACTAGGGATTGCAATTGCTGGATCCAACATACAGCAATCCAGCTGGATCCAGCGCCTTTTCAAACACGCTGGATCCAGCATACAGTGCTGGAACCAGCGATGCGGATCCGCAAACGTATCAATTTTTATTGTTTAGTTTGGAGTTGCCGCCATTTTCAAAACGGCGCGACGACGTTGCATTTCTGGCACCATAGCACGTGCCGCATGTGCGAATGAAAGTCTAGATGATGACGCAGAACCCGTGAAAATGACTTCAGAGCAAGAGCTTGAGCTTCCCACCCCATTTCGATTTTCATAACATATATTAACGATTAACGAGTGCAGAGAAGATTATTTTGGAGCTTCTTTTGATACAAAAAATAGATTGAAGTTTAAAATAGTATTATTATTACGGTCCTTTTTTGTAGTTAATTTTAAAAGAATTTATAAGACTGATTGCTACTGGTTAGCCGTCCTATCATTAAACATAGACGCAATAAGATATTGATTACTTAGGAACATGATCTAAAATGTAATATGAGGTTATATGTTATTTAATTTTAAGTTCATTCTTTTGATCTCAAATGATTAAGAAACCAAAGCATATTGATATAAGATATCACCAAATGAGTGAAAGATTTCATAGATTATCGTAAGAAGTACAAATTAATAAAAAAGTCTTAAAAATGTCGTCTTTTTATTTTCGTTCCACATTTTGCTGGATCCGCGCTGGATCCAGCTGGATTCAGGTTAATCCAGCAAGAATCGAACTGGATCGAAAACGCCGCTGGATTGCAATCCCTAGTCACTACGCGCTATGGACAGGACTTTGCTCTACGTGATCGAATCAGAAATGAGGAAATCCGTAGAACAAAAGTCACTGGCATAGTCCAGCGGATTAGCTCGTTGAAGTGGCAGTGGGCGGGACGCATAGCGCGACTAACCGATGGCCGATGGGGCAAAAAGTTTCTCGAATGGCGAGAAAATACTGGCAAGCGAAGCGTAGGACTAACCCACAAGGCGGTCTGACGACCTGACTAAGGTCGCTGGATGCAGGCCTCTATGGATCGGCCATTTTGGAAATCCTAGGTAGAGGCATATGTCCTGCAGTGCCTTCCGGGATATACGGCTGAAAAGATATCGATACACACACACACAAAAATTAAATTATAAATACACTTACACAGACTTAACCCTTTTACCGCGAGACTTTATATCAGTTGCCACCACAGCGCGATGGGTAGAAAATTTAAAATAAATATCTACCACGTTCGCGGTGAGAGGGTTAAAAATATTTAACCCTCTCACCGCGAACGTCGGATTACGATATGTTGTGTTATTACACAAGATAAAGATTTTTCGAGGCAGGTGGTAAGTAGGCATACCTTCTTCCAGTCGACGATGCCCGGCTTGATGATGTCGTAAAGCTGGAAGATGACCAGCCCGTCGGTGAGGTCTGAGTACAGCCAGTTCACGTGCGGCGCCACGCCCATCGAGTTCATCCAGTTGCGGTACGCTGGGAAGTTACAAAAATACGTGTGAAACAAATTGAGTATATTCCCGGGTCAAAAATTAATTATTCCGCACTGATAAGAAAATAAAACGTCGCAAAATAATGTCATTTGTCTTTAAACGTATCCATTTTAACGTGATTTTAGATTTATTACTGCAAAAAAATGATAAAAAGAGCGCTAATTGATTTCAAGAAACTATGACGTCATCTGCCTGTATTTCATACAAATCCCATAGAAAATGTTTTTTTGACCTGTAGAAAAAAATATCTGTTTTGACTTGTTGGAAAATAGCGGATTCTCTACATTCCAACAACGCAAACCAGATTTTATTTCGAAATGTAAAAACAAAAATTGTCCCTGGGATTTGTATGAAATTCAGGCAGATGACGTCATAGTTTCTTAAAGTCAAATAGCGCTTTCAATTCATCAAGATCGTAAAATACCAGAAACAGTAGAAAATGACATTAATAAATGCCATGCAAAAGCTTAAGATTTTGCCCCTCCTTAAAAAGAATCTACACTTGTACTGCTTTTTGGTCCTTTTTAGGTGTAGGAATGCTCACTCTTCTCCTCGCGGGTCTCGTCCAGCTGGTGGTACTCCTCGGTGCCGCCCTGCCGCTGCAGGCCAGGGTGCTGGTTGAACAGGTTGGCCACGAACGCCAGGTTGAGCTTGTACACGCCGTTGACCACGTCCGCCGGCGCCACGAACGCGCGGCAGCGCAGCTTCGCGGCTTGCTGCAGCATCAGCTCCGCACGACGCATCAGGTCGTGTTCCTGACACAACAAATATCCAATTAATACTTTACTTGCACGCAATTAAAAAATAAACCGACTTTTAAGCATTTGCCCCTAATAAGATTTGAACGGCTGAACCGATTTTCATCAAACGATCCATCCGTTCGAGAGCTATGATACCCCAGACAGACATGGGCGACAAAATTATAACACTCTTTTTTGCGTCGGGGGTTGAAAATAGTAGGTACTCCGATGAAGCCCGAGGAAGCTTGGTACCTTGGTTCTGAAGTTCTTTTGTAAAGAATTGGATCGATAAGATCAAGGATAGAAAGTACGAGCAAGAAACATTGGGGCTCATAAAAAATTACTGAAAGACACTCTTATAAAAAAACGGATAAGTATTCGTTACTGAGCATGTACGTACAGTGATGAGTGTTGATAAACCAAGAGGCTCGAAGCGTGCTTCGGAAGGCACGTTAAGCAGTTGCCTTTGGTTGTAGTCGCTAGATAACATTTGTTGAACGTAACACAACTTTTTCTAGTGCGCACAATTTCACAGCAATCGTAGGCTATTGACTAAAAATAGAAATATTTGTAGTTCTCTTACCCTGAGGGCATCGAGAGTGACTCCAGCATCATCTGGCGCGATCTGCTTGAGTAGGTACGAGTAGATCTCCGAATCGGCCACATCTTGCTGGAAGTTGGTGCAGCGCCTGGTCACGCCGGCGCTCTGCAGCTGGTGGTTCACCCAGCGGAGCAGGATGGCTTCGGGGGACAATGCCAGGAGGTCTTCGATGCGTTCCTGAGAAAAAAATATATAAATCAAAGTTTTAGGAAAAAAGTTATGGGCCCAGTCGTTGGTGCTGGACATACAATTTTCGGCGGCATTCAAACTTTCGGTAATAGTATGAAAACATCATGGTGACATATTTCTTTCAGGTATTATTCTTTCA
The DNA here is from genome assembly GCA_943193695.1 of Acrobasis suavella. Lineage (NCBI taxonomy): Eukaryota > Metazoa > Arthropoda > Insecta > Lepidoptera > Pyralidae > Acrobasis > Acrobasis suavella. The sequence continues at coordinate 6,775,907 of OW971952.1, read as the reverse complement.
AATCTTGTAAAGTCAACTACACACCCAACAATAGCTCTCAGACTTTCATCATCATCATTTCAGCCGTACAACGTGTACTGCTGGACATAGTCATCTCCCAAAGATTTCCAAAATGATTCATCTGGAGCAACCTGCGTCCAGAGCTTTCCAGCGACCTTGGTCAGATCGTCTGACCACTCTGTGGGGGTATCTTACGCTTCGCTTGCATTAGACTTTGTTCTTTTTTCTCCTCCCGTATAAGTGCGCAATATTAAGCTTGATGAGCTTAAGCTCTAGCTAGCTTTTATCAAGCTTTTGAGCTGGCAGAAACAATCAAAGTCTTCAGGGACAAATATTATGTTTACTGTTCTAAAGTTCATTTAACTCCATCTCCACATAAGAAGAGTAAGCTAATTAAAAGACAAGTAGGAAATCTGAACATACCTGGTCATTGAGCAGTTCTGTGAGTCCCGGACAGTGTTCCAGGGTGATCTGGTTGAACAGACCGATTCTGATGATCTGCCAGAGGAGTCCCAGCACCAAGTGTGGTTTGCCTGAAAATAGGTAGATTATTATTATTTTTTGTAGAACACACTAGCAGCTTATTAAGCTGGTGTGTGTGCGTTCTAATGTTTGGACATCTTGTTTTTGTCTAGTCTGTTTTTGAAGCTGTTCACTGAGGGTGCAGTCACAACATTTTCTGGTAGCTTGTTCCAGTCTGTGACCACTTTATTGGGACACACACACACACATTATGAAATGGTTTTCTTTTGATTTCATACGACACAATTCAGCAGACAGCTGAAGCCCTCTCAATCGTTTCTTGTCAGAAAATTTAAATAGGTCTATATATCAATAGATGTCACAGACATACAAAGGGAAGCAGACAAAACATTACATACTTAGAACGCGTGGCAATTTTTTACTTGTAGCTTATTTTTTATTTGCCTAAACAATATATTTATAAACAGTTATTGCGGGTATTTGTATTCTAAGTACTCTTTCACATTCATAAAGAATATTACTTTACTATTTTTCTTTCAAATATTACCAGTTATGATAAAGAAAAACAACAAAACTAATGTAGGGTAAGTGTAAATTCATGCCACGCGCCAATCTTTGTATTATGCAATAATGTTCAGTCTGTTTTCCTTTATATGTCTGTGATAGATCTGTATTGAAAGAGACTGTAACATCACAGTAAATCTTTATGTAGGTCCAGTGATATCTTTATATTTTATCTTGTTATCTTTGGAGCATTAAAGAATTATTTATTTAAATGATTTTCACGAATTAAAGCCAAAAGATTTTTGTGGGAAGCCGAGGGGTTTAGTTAGTGTTTAGTTTTGATTGGTTTGCAAATAGATTTTAATGGAGCTCATGTAACGTAAAAAATTAAAAACCCATAGTGGCAATATCGAATCGGGCAAGAGATGGGGAGCGCCCAAGATAGTTTCCTTGATCGCCTCGTATGTAGACAAATCGTAATATTCGTAATCAGTATGTTGTTATTTCTCCTAATTTTAAAATCAGTTTGGCCGAACTCTTGATTTAGGAGTGACTATCATTCTAGGGAGCGTTCTCAGCGCGTGTTACCTTTAGCGAGGTCGTGAGCGTCGATATTGACGATGTTGCAGCCAATCGCCTGCGAGGACACCAGCGCCAGTGTCAGGTTCTCGTGCTTGGTGTACAGAGTCAGGTTCTTCTTGTTGATCGCCCGCTCGTCTATCGTGTCTGGGCACGAGTGGTTGATCACCTTGCTGGAAAATAAAAAATAATAGGTTGGGGAAAAAATCTTTTCGCATTTTATATGAAAATTCAAAACATTTTTTTAATATTATTTATTTACATTTAACTAACTTTAGTATCGAACAAAATGGTACCTACATACTTATGTAGGTACCATTTTGTTCGATAACTTTTTGCCATCTTATAGGTAGGGACATGATACAATTGCTATAAAAAATTTTGGGGCTTCTGATCAAAAAACTGCGTCAAGTAGTTTTGGCAGTCCTCTCGTGATGTTAACCTGACACTGCCTAAAGAATTCTGAAGAGACCGAAACAGGTGGAAAACTGAAGGTGCCAAGTCAGGACTATACGGCGGATGCATTAACACCTCCCAGCCAAACTCTCTTAATTTTCGCTGAGTGGTTAAAGATGTGTGAGGTCTAGCGTTATCATGATGAAAAACCACACCCTTTCTGTTGATTAATTCCAGCCGCTTCCTCTCAACTTCTTGCTTTAATCTTATCAGTTGTTCGCAGTAGAGTTCTGAATCGATGGTCTTGCCTGGTGGTAACAGCTCATAATGAATAATGCCCTTCCAATCCCACCACACACACAGCATCACCTTGTTGCGAGTTAACCCGGGTTTCGCCACAGTCTGTGAAGCCTGATCGGCCTTTGACCATGACCTTTTTCGCACGTTCTTGTCGTACGTGATCCACTTTTCATCACCAGTTATCAATTTCTTCAAAAATGGTTCAGTCTCATTACGTCGTAATAAAGAATCACAAATGAGTACACGGTTCATTGGGTTTCTTTCAGAGGTACCCAAATATCGAGCTTTTTTGTGTACCCATTTTTTTTCAAATGCGCCAAAACTGTTTTGTGGTCAATTCCCAGTTCTTCAGCTACGTCGTAACTACTGATATGCCGATCTTGCTCCACTTTTTCAAAAATAGCATCCATTTTATCCGTAACAGGGCGACCAGAGCGACGTGCATCTTTGAAATCAAAATTTCCGGATTGAAAACGCTTAAACCAAATTTGTGCTACTCTCACAGACACTGCACTAGGTCCATTAACATCGCAATTTTTTTTTGCGGCGTGCGTTGCATTTTTACCTTTTTGGTAGTAAAATTTTAAAATGTATCTAATTTCTTCATTAGATTCAGTCATCTTGACGGTAAGAAAAACAAATGAAAATCACGCATTTTCCTAATTTGAATTTGGAATTATCTTCTTTAAAATTTAAACGTTTAAATGATACCAAAACCAGCCAGGTACAAATAGTATAGCCAAAGTGGTTTTATTACAAGTTCATACATACTATATGCGAAAAGACTTTTTCCCCAACCTAATATCATTCAATTTAAATGTTACATTTTTCGAAATTACCTTCAGAAAGTGTTAGCGAAGATATTGATTGACATCTTCTTAATGCCCGGAGTGGAGTGGAATGTGGGTTTTCTAGATGGGGGCTTATCCAATTAAAATGCACTTTATATAACTCCATGCGTCTTCTCGGTAGCTTTGTAGGGATGTAAGAGAGCATACATCGAAAAGGTTGCCTTATACAAAAAAATAGAACCATATAAATTATATGACATTGGATTCAGGGCATTTTTATTCATTAAAATTATATCTAGGTACGGTAAGCCTCAAAAGTGGAGTCTCAATTTTTCATACAATTAGTATGAGAAATTGGGACTCCACTTCTGAGGCCTACCGTACATAAAAATAGAACCATACATTATATGATAATGGATACAGGGTATATTTATCCATTAAAATTATTATCTAGCTACATGTTGGTAACCAACAATTTGGCATAAAAGTCAAGTTTAAAGAGTTTAAGTAGAGCGAACTTACCAGAGAATGAGACCGTCCTTCAGTTTCTCGTAGAGCTGCTTGCCCTCAGGGTCTATCGGTAACAAGTGCTTTAGATCTGGATCGTGCTCCAGATTACTGTTGATCCACCCGGAGAACGCCATCTGTTCTTCCAGGCGGACTGAGTGTGTCGTGCCTGGAAACAGGAATCTTTAGTAAGACAATATTGAAAATTTTAATTTCTGTATATGCTTTTGGTCCAAAACTTATTTTAAGATGGGCGCAGATTTGATGTGTTTGACCAACGAAAAACATCAATAGGGGGTCAGTAGCCCGGTGGGAATACCCATTACTAGCGCTTTCGCAAGATAACCGACACCGGGTGTTAGATGGGTGACCTTAAGTGGCATTAAAAATTCTCAGGCTCCTCCGTTCTTCGGAAGGCAAGTTAAACCGTTGGTCCTTGTATGCCAGTCGTCAAGCTTTGTCAGATGCCTAAGCTGCTTTAAAAATTTGCCTCTATCACCCACGAAAAACAAACAACATCAAACCAATAACATATCGAAAGAGATAACATAGTACATATCTGTATTGGTGACATCCCGAGTCTCGGTCTTTTAATGAGGTTTTATCATTATAGTATTCCTTTAAAATATTACTTCTGGTAATATAAGGCTATAAAATTTGAACAAGAATTGTCAAATCGTTTATTTACATAAGTACTTACACGCAATATACTAACATCTGTCAAAATAAAGTAGGTATATGTCAATGTCAACAGCGCCAAACAAAACAAGACTGTATGAATACAAAAATTTAAAGATGTATCATAATACATATATGTGGACTGTAGTATACTAACCCTCATATTCATAAAAATTTCATAAACCGTTCAATCAACCGAAATCGAATCAACCGTTCGCTAAACTGATTTATTTAACTTTTCCTAGAACGAGTCAAAACATATTTTAACTTAAATAGGTTATGCAAATGTTTGTATTTTTTTTTTTAATTTGAGGGTAAATGTGTGATCTAGTAAGTAAATTAATTTTCATACCATCGCTGGAAGCTTCACTCATTCCTCCCAAATGTTCCAGATTTTCTTTTTTACTAACTGCTTGTTTGAAAGTGCTGGCGACCTGAAATTATATAATTACATGTTACTCAATTTATCTAAAATTTGAAGTATTGGTATATGTTACAAAACTAAAGTTAGTTTAATTATGACTTAAAAAAGTTACAGCAGGGATTGATTCAAAAGACTTAAGTACACTGACTTCTTACTAATATTATAAACGCGAAAGTTTGTATGTATGGATGGATGTTTATTACTCTTGCACGCAAAAACGGCTGTACAGATTGGAATGAAACTTGGCAATTGGCATATAGATAGATTATTACCTGGATTAACACATAGGATACTTTTTATTCCGGGAAAGTGTGAGGCTCCCGTTGGATTGTCAAAAATAATCCACGCAGGCAAAAGCGCGGGCATCGGCTAGTATGTTATACATAATAGAGTACAAAACTTTTAAAGTAGAGTTGCCTAAATAAAGTTAAGTTAAAATTGTTATTCTGAAAAATTTTACTGATCCAAAAACCGATTAGAATCCTATCCTGACATTTTACTGTCACAAATGTAATTTATTATAGGTATATTGTGATGTGCTAAAAAAAAGGATCAAACTATTTTCATCAAACAAGGTGCCGGAATCATGTATGAGTACAAGTAGTATGTTATTGTACGTAAAATATGTACATAATTTGAGGTTCAACGAATTCTGCACATAAATATTCGAATATCCTTCATAATACAAGTCTGTATATATATAATCTTAAGGCCGTCGAACTTTTCGATGTGCGTAAAGAGCATTCATTTAAACTATCTGTTGTTTATATCAGCAATAAATCAATCAAGAGTTTACGCAACCATTTCCTTTTTTACATAAATGCATAGTTATTAGTCATATGAAACTAGTCAAGGAAAAGGTGATGGCGGTGTCGTAACAAGATGTCAAGAGAATGGCGGAAAACAGGAAATTCCACCGACAAGAGCACCTTTTTCATGAAATTAATAAGCAAATTAATGTTATGATGCTATTTCCCATTTTTTGGACTTTGGGCCATTGATGGCTATTATTTTCAATGAAATAAAGTAAATTAATGTTTTCTTTTAAGTGGAGGCTCCGATGTCATGCATTTTATGGGTTTGCACGCCAGCGCTTGGTAACGTAATAGCTAAGCTAGTAAAAATAGTACACTTTCGACCACTTTACATGTCAATGGCTTCTCAGTAACGAGACCGTTTAGCAACAAAAGTGGTCAGTGGCGCTCAAAAGGTTAATTTTGCAGAAAAACCCCAAATGCTCTAACTCGGCTCCGAAGCAACACCAAAGAATTAATAAGAGTATTACATAGCAGGTATAGCAACACATAGAACTACGGGAAAACACTTATATGAAGAATCAAATCAACAAGTTTAAATTTACTTACGACCTTACAATTCCATCAATTTGTTCTCATAAAGGCAATTACTAGTTGTTGACTATTGACGTACGTGATTATAATAATCGAAACATTTAACGATAACTCGTTAAGCTGTTTACGAGTGGCCAGTTCACAATCGTTGACATTTCTCATTGGAATAATTATTCATAATTTATTTTATGAAGTCATCCTATTTAATAGACCCTATTACATCTATTACCAGGAATCTAAAGTAGATTCATGATTTCATTCATCACGAAAGTCCAAGGTACATTTCTAAGTCCGTATCTTCATAGAACTACTCGTATCAAATTGCTATCAGATATGATGTGACATTGATTATAATATGAACAATATATTTCTATGTCATCGTTTATCCGTAAATTATGTATGTACAAATAGATTAAAGTTTTACCCTCTTATTCATAAAAAATTACAAACGTTTGCTAAACCTATTTTAGTTAAAATATGATTTGTCTCGTTCTCACTGTGTCAGATATTAAAAAGAGGGAAAGAGACAAAAGATGTTTTTACTCAAATAGGCTTAGCAAACGCTTGTTATTTTTTATGAATTTGAGGGTTAGTTTTTACCCCTCGCTTTCGCCCGTGTGGTATCTTCTATGTCTACCCCTCTGGGATCTCCTTTCAAATCCTGCTAATGTTACAAACGCGAAAGTTTGTATGAATGGAGCAGCAGAACAAACATCCATGTTCTGCTTTATACGCATGAACGAATTGGAATGAATTGAACGAATTAGATGAACGAAACGAATTGGCATGTAGTTTAGCTTATGACTTGGATTATTAACTGGATACTTTTTATCCCGAAAAAAGTAAGGTTCCTGTATGATTTTCAAATACCCTCAGACCACGCGAATAACAGCTAGTGAAAAATATTCCGGAACATCACATTTTATCATGGCGAGATATCACCAAAACCTACGCAGATCGAAGCTACAATATAGCTAGAATGTACAGTGATCCTAAATACATCGTAAATCCGGCCTTTTATTATACGAGGCCCGAAAAACGTAAAGCTTCGATCTGGGAATTACTCTTTTATGGTAGTATTAAAGGTATAGCTCAGTTAATGTACTGACACGCATCATTGCTCGCCAAAAAAGCCGCTTCTGGTAAAATTATAATACCTACCATAGTTCTCGACATTAATTATTGCGACAACAATGGTTATTGTTTTTTTTCCAGTTGATTCCATTTAAACAATACCAGTGACGTCTAGTCGCAGAAGCAGGCAAAACATTGTATTTTGACGTCATATAAATTGCTTATTTAAAAAAAATAGTGGTCTACCGAGCTATATTAGGGCTTACGCTAGAAACATTGCAACCAACCAATGATTCTTGTCTGGGGTCGCCGTTGTCGAAAATGTAGTTTTAATAAAAACAAAAAAAATCCTTAATCGTATTTAACTTTTTTTGACGCCCGCGCCTGGAATTCGGACACACCCGACTGCTACAAATAAGGACAAACCTGCTGTGCCTTTAAGTTTGCGCATAGCTCCTCGAATTCTGTGAGAGAGATGCCATTTTTGCGTGCGTCACCGTTGACGTTACCGTTGACGCCGCGCCCGTGCTTCGACGAGCCGTTGTCGTAGTACTCTTCGATCATACATCGCACCTAAAAAATAATAATTTAAGATTCACATATAAATAAGTCACATATTCTTATTAAATACATCTAGCCGAAAGATAATTTTTCAAAACTAAAAACCGACTTCACCCCCAAATTACACAACCGATTTTAATAAAAAATACTAAGGGACCACCTGGACAGTACCCATTCAAACAAAAAAATAATTTTCCAAATAGGTCCACGCGTCTTCGAGTAATCAGTGAACATACATAAAAAAAAATAAGGTTTGCGACGAATTGAAAACTTCCTCCTTTTTTTGAAGTCGGTTAAAAATCAAACTTTTAAAAGAGGGAGAGTACCGGAATAGATACCTAACGCGGCCAGTGTTTCTCTTGTGTGATTTCTAGTCAGGGGACAACCGACCTATCTTTTCTTATTAACACAGCGTACGGTCGAAAGCCCAGAGTAACCTGACAATCAAATCTTCAGTGGAAAACCACTTAGTACGGAATTGAGGCTCTTCCTGAACATAGGGGGTTACCTCTTGCGTCCTTAAGCGCTGGACACACAGAAAAGACTTAAGATGGGCACAGGGCGCAGATATGTCTCCTTCGTGTCCGTTTCATACAAAATGTATAGAAAAGACACACAGAAAAGATGGGCGCCCAGTCTTTTCTGTGTGTCCAGCGAAGCGTTCAGAGCTTAGGGTGCGCTTGACATTTCTTTTAACCGACTTCCAAAAAGGAGAGGTTATCAATTCGTCGCGATATATATATATATATATATATATATATTTGAATGTTTACCGATTGTTCGAAGACGACTGAACCGATTGGGAAAAATCTTTTTTTGTTTAAAAAGGTATACTTGTCAGGTGATACCATAGAAATTTTATCAAAATCGGTTGTGCAGTTTGAGGGTGAAGTCAGTTTTTAGTTTTGAAAAATTATTTAGATTTTAGTATGCACGCATGATTTTTATTATGTGTTTTATTTTGAAAGTCGAAAAGTAAAGTCCGGAAGGAACATTAAAACTATTTAAGAGTACGTAATTAGCTAGTAATTAGTAATAATATACGTAAGTAATTAATTGAAACTACGGACACCTTTCGCATTTTTGGCAGGCGTTAAATTACTCTCGTTAAAGTCAAAGTAATCAGGGGATAGCGATCTCACCTTCCATTGTGGTATTTTGTAGCCGACACTGTCGAGGGCGTCTTTCAGCTCCTTGAGGTCGATGTATCCGTTTCCGGATGTGTCCAACTGAAACAAAAGAAAAAAGTATAAGTTGACGAAATTTACGATGACACAACATACGATAAAGCTATGTATAGTTGTCATCAAAATGGGAAATATCCATGCCGAAACTTTTGCCCAAAAATGGGACCTTATAAGCAGCTAAAATAAAATTACTAAACTTACTAAATTACTTAATTTCTATAACTAATGATTGTTTTCAATTATAAATTGATAATTTGCAAATTGTCCTGGGTCTTGGGTGTTTATCTATATATTTATTTATCATAAAATATAGTATCGTTGGGTTAGTAGCCCATAACACAAGCTTAAGTTTACTTTGGGGCTAGCTCAATCTGTGTGATTTGTCCCTATATATTTATTTATTATTTTATTTATAATTTGTGATCAATAAATTTAAGGGAAATAAATGCACAATTGTTTTATTATTTTTCCGCGTTCGTAGTTATATTGAGCTCACCCTCGTATTTAGCTAAAACTTATCTCAATACCCCATTAAATTATGGTTTTTACAGTAAGCAGTGGCGTGCTTAGACCACATCTTAGATTTCCATTGCAATTTTATATGTTAACATTAAAAATTGGTTTAAATTTTAAATAAATTAATTTCCTTGTTGTTTGTTTGTAATAACTTTATTGTACAAAAAAAAAAATACATTAAGAAGATAACATATGAAAGAGCAAATATACAAAAGCGGACTTATCCCATGTAGGGATCTCTTCCAGCCAACCTGCGATAGATTGCGAGGATATTTACTCAATTAAAAGGGTTGCTATTGCTTCCATCAAGACACGACTATAAAAAAGGGCAGGCTCTACATTCATATGTCCTTTGCTCTCCGATCTAGATCTACGTATCTAGAGTTCACTCACTGTTTGCTTTGCCATATTATAGATATATTAAAAATTATGCAAGTAGATACAAAAACACGATATTACACCTAGTAGTACGGGCTACCGAAACTTTTGATCTCAGCGCCGCCGACCGTGAAAAGTATACAAATATTTTAATCTGCCCAGGCGCACCTTGATTCTCCATATAGGCGAGCTGTATCATGTTTATATGGTAATACGGTCGTTCGAGTGCCATCCTTTAGCCATGGCCTGTTATTATCATGGTACTAAGAGTATTGATTGTCAATGAGTGGATTCACATACTTGATATCTCATGTTATGTTAATTTTACACTTATGTAATGCTTTTCGTTTAAAAATGCATTTTAACCATATGATAGTAATTAAATATGTTTTTGAATTTATACAAACACCATCTGTCATATTCCTAAAAAATAAAAATCGTTTGCTTAACCTTTTTTAGTTGATACATGTTTAGTCCCTTTCCCTCTTCTCAATATTTGACATTGCAAGAACAAGACAAAACATATTTTAACTAAAATAGGTTAAGCAAACGTTCGTAACTTTTTATGAATAAGGGGGCATATCTATATTAAGGGGCTTTTGGGGTCCATTGCTGCCCCCATTTGAAATAAATCATTAGGAGAGAAATGGAGATATCATTTAAAATTTTGCCTTGATCAAGCCCTAGATAACCTTCAAACTATTTAATGAATTACTGTTTACAGTTTAAAGTGCGAACGTAAAGCTTTTTTTAAGTATTTTTTCGCAGCCAAGTAACTTCACGTTCTCACTTTAAAGTAACAGTAGGCTGCATTTTCTCTTAACGAAATGTGAAAGTTTTCAAACTATTCATTACCTATATCAAATTACTTGGTGGTTTTGGTGGAAAGAATGAATTGAAGAAGATAATTTTGATTCGGTCACCATTTACCGATTCAAAATCATCTTCTTACGAACCACAACGCCACTATTACTAGATTCTTTATATATTTATTATACAATTTTTAATCGTAAACAAACGCCATCTGACTTCATCTATTACCGATTAACGAATACTCGTTAAATCATCGATGAGTAACGTATCGCTGCACAAACATCGATTGTCCGATTCAATCGACAAATGGTTATTTTAAACACGGCATTGTCATCGTAATGTGTGTAATTGTTACTATCGAGTTCCAGTTATAATAGTATTTGGGGAAACGAGGCATATTAATATTTCCGCTGATAAAATTCAAGACTGAAAACTTGAGGATAATCGTACTTTTTATAAGGATTTTCCCGTAGTTTGGTTTTTGTTCTTTTGACTTTTGTTTCGTTTTGGTTTATAACTTTAGTTCATTCAAACCCTTCCATCATATAGCCAAGCAATCTTCATACATAAAAGCTTCAAAAAGAACCTAGTGCTATACACTAGGATCCCCAAGCCCTTTCTCCAAGTAGGCCCCAAAGACTTTTGCCTATTAGGTTAAATCCAATAAATCACATATTCTGCACAAACATTTTATCTGATGGTTTATAGTTATCCAACAATGTACTCTTCAAATTCCATAATCTTAAATACCTAGTTCGAATATTTTTCCTGTTAGTAGGTAAATCAAATGGGAAATAATATATTACTAACGGAAGTAAGCATAATAATAACGATAACGATCACGTTATCGAGTAGTTTGGTTAAATCGCGTAACAAAGATATTAACTACTGAATTAGTACGCGATGCATAATGTTTGGATAACATTAATTACTAACAATGACACGCTCTGTTTACGGTACACAAGGTCAATGGAAATGTTTATAAACATCTTTGCGTCTAAGGTGTGAGATAGGTTTTGACGAGTTTATGCTTCCCGTTTATTAAAAAAACGACTCCTTTCAAATTTCCAAAAAAAAAACCCAAATTTATGTCACTCGGTATAAAGATACCTCCTCCATCCGAATCTGTTCAGGCCTTGTTCAAGCATTTCGATTATGGCGGAATATGCTGAACAACTTTGCAATCCTTTTTTGAGGCATTCTTTTTACACGCATAAAATGGTGCTGATTTACGTAGTTCTTAAAATATTAGGCTAACTAGACACATACAGCACGCTTCGCACTGAAGTAAAAGCAAACAAATAATATAGGTTCATAGATTTTCTCAGAGCAAATATTTCTTGAACTCCACTCCAAGTAAAAATACAATTTGCTAGAACTAAAAAAGACAGGTGCATCTTTTTACTCAAAGCTATAGTACATTTACTTGCAAGGGATAGTATGTCTATTGCGAATGTTACATACCACATTATCATTCATTACATGAGCATAAGTGCTGGGTTGAATTTTAATGGCTATTTTCCTTATGCCCTGATGTTTTTATGCTTTGGCTGAAGGCCTTTACAAAGGTTATGACGCGTAAACATAGCATACTATTAATTAAAGCAGAAAAAGAGGGTCTAGCAGAATACGTCGCGTGACGGCGTGTCTCTGTCGCACGTAGAGTTTCTGACAGAGATAGACCAAATACGTCGCGTGGTCCCGCTTGACGCAGTATTATAATAGGTTGGGGAAAAAGTCTTTTCGCATTTTATATGAAAATCAAAACATTTTTTTAATATAGTTTATTTACATTTAACTAAAGTATGTAGGTACCATTTTGTTCGATAACTTTATGCCATCTTATAGGTAGGGACATGATCCCATTGCTACAGTAATTTTGGGGCTTCTGATCAAAAAACTGCGTCAAGTAGTTTTGGGAGTCCTCTCGTGATGTTAACCTGACACTGCCTAAAGAATTCTGAAGAGACCGAAACAGGTGGAAATCTGAAGGTGCCAGGTCAGGACTATACGGCGGATGCATTAACACCTCCCAGCCAAACTCTCTTAATTTTTGCTGAGTGGTTAAAGATGTGTGAGGTCTAGCGTTATCATGATGAAAAACCACACCCCTTCTGTCGATTAATTCCGGCCGCTTTCTCTCAACTTCTTGCTTTAATCTTATCAGTTGTTCGCAGTAGAGTTCTGAATCAATGGTCCTGCCTGGTGGTAACAGCTCATAATGAATAATGCCCTTCCAATCCCACCACACACACAGCATCACCTTGTTGCGAGTTAACCCGGGTTTCGCCACAGTCTGTGAAGCCTGACCGGCCTTTGACCATGACCTTTTTCGCACGTTCTTGTCGTACGTGATCCACTTTTCATCACCAGTTATCAATTTCTTCAAAAATAGTTCGGTCTCATTACGTCGTAATAAAGAATCACAAATGAGTACACGGTTCATTAGGTTTCTTTCAGAGAGCTCGTGAGGTACCCAAATATCGAGCTTTTTTGTGTACCCATTTTTTTTCAAATGCGCCGAAACTGTTTTGTGGTCAATTCCCAGTTCTTCAGCTACGTCGTATCTGTTATGCCGATCTTGCTCCACTTTTTCAAAAATAGCATCCATTTTATCCGTAACAGGGCGACCAGAGCGACGTGCATCTTTGACATCAAAATTTCCGGATTGAAAACGCTTAAACCAAATTTGTGCTACTCTCACAGACACTGCACTAGGTCCATAAACATCGCAAATTTTTTTCGCGGCTTTCGTTGCATTTTTATCTTTTTGGTAGTAAAATTTTAAAATGTATCTAATTTCTTCATTAGATTTACTCATCTTGACTGTAAAAAAACAAATGAAAATCACGCATTTTCCTAAATTGAATTTGGAATTATCTTCTTTAAAATTTAAACTTTTAAATGATACCAAAACCAGCCAGGTACAAATAGTATAGCCAAAGTGGTTTTATTACAAGTTCATACATACTATATGCGAAAAGACTTTTTCCCCAACCTAATATAAATCTCTAAATATTAGTAGATTTCTCCACTGAACTATAGAAGTAACTTATAAAAGTTATAAAAATGTGGGCTCAGATTTTCTGTCAAAATTACGAGTCTAAATTTCCTTTTCACTCAGAACTAAAATAAACGGCACGGTTTTTATGAAACGCTGTGTCCAATCGTGTATGAATGCCCTAACATGTGTACGTGAAAGTGCAGTGCCAGTTTTTTGGCTGAATATTCATTGTAACGCCTCATACTGATAACTCGTTTCAATTCATGTAAAAACGGCACGCCATTCAAAGAGTCCACCCATGTGTGACCGCCCTAACATGCGTTACGCCTTACGTGGCGACGAAAAACTAATATGCGGTTAACGATCCCCTTATCGGCCACGTACGGGATTATGCAACGAGAAAGTGCTTATCAGTTGGTGGCTTAATTATGGGTGGAGTGCATGTAACTCAATCAAACGTCTTTGGGAGTAAGCTCGCTTGTAAATAAGCCTAGCTCCGGACAAAAGTTAGAGTTAGTAAATACAGACTAGGACAAAGTCATAGAAAGTCCTACTTCTCAACAACTCTTCACAGATCCAACGCTAAATTACTGAGTCGTCTGCATTGGATACCTAGGAGCAATGTCTGTTTGTCTACAATCAACATCTGTGGTTTACATGGTTTTTGTTTAAGTTCCAAGTTCGAACCTATATTGCAGCAGTATTTGTCATAGTTTTGTCAAGTAAATTAGAACTCTAGGAACGAAGAAACACCAGCTCAGGATGCAATTGCAACGTGAATATGAGGAGAAGTCAAGTATACAAGGCAAAGTCTACTATATATCTAGTTTCCTCGAATGATAGCGAATAGAGTCACGGGCAAAAGCTTATAACGATCACTAAGTTGCAGAAACTTAATACTTGAAATATTGCGTAGGCAGACTCTTCAAGTACATACTTCTTATTTACTCAGCTATAAGTGGTGCTGTACCGATACATACCACGTTATCACCGAGCGATGAGTCACTGGTGATTCATCACGGGCATGTGTTAGTTTACATATCCTTGTAAATGCCATTTACTTGGGATGAGTATGAAGACAAAGAGTTGTTAGTAATGAGGACTGTTAATACTTTGTTGGGTTATTGGCCATGCGACCGATTTACCTATTAACGTATGGAAAGTTAATCATATTAATTATGTGATTCAAGGTAAAGAAACGATGAACTAATTAACTAATCACAACCACGACAATCTAAGGCTGAATAAAAGAAGTAAAATAAAAACACGTTAATAAAACCGTACCACATTATAAGAGCATTTTTATAAATAAACGATTTAGGTACTTCTAAATCGTGGGTATTTGACTATGTGTACAATCAACTTTTGATAAGGATCAACATACAGAAATCAACTGATAAGAAAAATGAACGAGTTTTCATGTTATCACCAAATTGCTATCAGGCTACCTCATTTGTATTTTTTTTAATTTGTTGATTATTCCTGATAATGAATCGTTGCAACAATATTTTAATTAAAGCCACATTTAGATTTGGTAAGGATATCCAAGGATCCAAAAAGGAATGACACAGATAATGACTATTAACACTTTGTAACTACAAATGATCGGACGCTCTCAACAAAAAAAAAAAAAAATAATCCGTCAAAATCCTGATTTTAAAGGGTTTTGACAAAACCTATCACCATCAGGCAAAAACAATGATTTGCAATCACTATGTAAAAGCCAGTGTAGATTTTACAAAATTGTTGGCGTAGGTAATATTAGAACCAACAACAGTTAAAGTCAGTTCGTATGAGCAGGGGTCAAGTGCAATGACTCCGGCAGCCGTTAACTTAACCCGTAAAAAGTGCGAACCGCGTGGGGTGGATGTGTGAAACTTTACACCTCAATAGCATCTACAAATACAATGGAACCACTGGAACCTACAGGATAAAAAGCTGCGAGGCCAAAGCCGTGTCGGCAGGCCCGGATTTAGGGGAGGGCAACCGAAGCTACAGCCCGGGGCCTCCACAATAGTGCCCCCACAATAGACTTCGTAAAAATCTTTCAGATTCCGACTAGTTAACACTCGTAAACAACTAATCCTTTGATTTTTTTCGCTGTTTTTCCTTTACCTATAGTACTTCGTATAAACATAATTATGTTGTTCTTAACTATTAACAACAATCATTGATCTATATTGTTCACTCTAATCAGACAATCAGTAAAATATTACAGGCCCTGGCCCTAAACCAGGGGGCCTCCACTCCTTGTTGCCCCGAGGCCTCCAAACCTCTAAATCCGACACTGCGTGTTGGTTAAGTGCCGCAACAGACGAGACGCAAGTTGCGTCGCGTAACAGCTAGAGATGGGCAGTGGATGGTACTCAATCTACCCATTTGAGTATTTACTCACTAGATTTAATAGATAGAGTAAATAGAGCGTGGTCATATATTGACATCGCATTTGATGTCTGTTTACTTATTTTAACATAAAATAACGTCTTTGCACACCTCCCAGCAAAAAATGATAATAAGTCAAGGAAGCCTACTTTCAGTGTATGATTAGTATGGTATTTTCATATATTTTAGCGTCGCATTTAACGTTTACCGACATTTTAAGCATATTATGGCGTATGCACACACTTTTCGACAAGAATTGCAAGTGTATACTAGATTTAAGTTTCAAAATTGTCATGAAAACATGAAATGATGAATATGAATATAAATATAAGTCGCAACTCATATAAATCAATCTACTCACCAAATGGATAAATTAGGATATTTATCAGGTATTTACTCAATCTACTGAGTAAATATTCAAATGGGTTGATTGAGTATTTATGCAACTCCCATCACTAGCTATTACGCGGCGCAACTTGCGCCCCGTCTGTTACGGCCCTAACTCCTAAGTCTGGCTGATTGAAAATGGACCGGGATTGACACTCAATCCCGAAAACAGATTGTAATTGTCGTTGGATGCATTTGAAGAAGACACATGCTTATACTCGTAAGACTTCTATGAACAAAAAGAACGAACACTTTGTGTACGTAAATATATTGTAAATGCTTTTGTTGTATATACAATATAGAAGAAGACAAATGCTTATACGAGTAAGTCTTCAATGAACAAAAAGAACGAACACTTTGTGTACGTAAATATATTGAAAATGCTTTTGTTGTACATATATACAATATAGAAGAAGACAAATGCTTACAAGACTTCAATGAACAAAAAGAACGAACACTTTGTGTAAGAAAATATATTGTAAGTGCTGTTCTACGACTTGTACAATTGCGAAAATAAAAATGGTGCAGTGCAGTTTGTTGCCGCTTCGTCTGCACTAGCGTAGCGCCTAGGAAGCGATACTAAACTTAACTGTAACTGACTTTTATTAATATTATAAACATCCTATGTCAATAAGGATAAGTACTTATGGATAAATATCCTTAAAAGTATTTTAATTTGAATACAACAGGCACCAAGAAATTCGACAAACAGGCTCTGTGAGAGATTCATTTGTTGGATCAAGTGCCCATCTGTAACTACCCTAATAAATGACAGTCCATGGGGACTGCCATTGGGCAAGCTAACAGAATAGCAGTTTTTGAGACTTGTTTTTATAAGAAGTGTACAAATTAGAGAGTCGTAATAATGGATGACAGTTATATGTGACTTTTCCAACATTCAAAGAAAGAAACACCAGGTTCTGTCGAGTAGTCAATCAATTGACTCAATCTTAAATCACTGCTAAAATATACATTGGTCAATATGCGTACTTACCTTGCGTCCTGTGAGTACGTACTGTATGGTGTATAGGTCGTCGACCCCCAAACCGATGCTTATGCGATTAGGGACCAGTGACCTGCCGAACTATTTGATTGACTGTCGATAGTCGTCAATCTTTCGGATCGTTATGCCTTGCTTTATCGAATTTATGATGATCATATTCACCTACTAGTTGTTTTTGGGTCGAAAGAGTATAAACATTCATACAAACTTTAGCATTTATAATATTATTAGGAAGTGGGATAGGGTTTGATTTTTTACAAATGTTAATTCGTTTTTTTTTGCAAGTCCTGTAATTACATCGCCATACGTACTACTTATTAACAATTTCATCTTTTTGCAACGTCAATTCTCATGATGATCATCTATCTAAATCAGAGGTTCCCAAAGTATTTCGTCTAACGCCTACTTAAAAATCAGTTATTTTGTAGCGCCGCCCATTTTTTTTTTACCTTAAAATCCTTAATAACATATTAGTTTCGCCCTCGCCTGGAGTTTAATTAAACCTATATTCTAAACGAGACTTTCTTACCAGAGAGAGCAATAATAATGCAACTTTACAATATTAATAAAGAGTATCGGAGGTACCGCGAATAAAGAGTATCGGAGGTGGGGACCTTACCTGCGACACTTGAAAACACGAATATTTTTCAGTGTTAGATACCTATTACTAAATATCGTAAGATATAAATAGCGTTGTGAACGCATAAAAAATAATAAATATCTAAAATGTTTTTAGTTTATATTTACACAATAAAATAAGATATAAATATGAACTAATAAATGTTGTGTAGTCTGGATTATAATTTCAGTTTTTATAATATGAAGTAGCTGAAGTTACAAATCACGCTTCTATCTCTTCTCTTTCTTACATTACATCAGCGCCTCCCAATTTTTTCTGGGCCCGTTACCGCCTTCTAGGCCTACAGCGCCCACAAGGAGGCGTTATCGCTCACTTTGGTAAAGACTGATCTAAATGGTAAATACTTTTCTCCTTTAAAAAAAGCAAATCATATCTGTCTGCGCGTATAATTTCAGATCCAATCCGAATCATTCGTCGATCAATTGGACACGTTTCTTTCGACAAACTAAATTTTATGATCGTAAAAAATGACCATTGAGACTTCTTGGTACTTTATGGTACTTAAGTGCAGACACGATCCGAGATTGTTACTTTGATGATAAAAAAATCTTAGTTGATGTACTTTACGACTAGGCGAATGCATAAAAAAGAGAGGCTATGTCAGCCATCTGATGTCTGTCACGAAATATTCTTCTCACAATGTGTAATTTAATGATTTCGGTTTCCAATTTTGTTTTACCAACAATGACAAAAAATATTTTTCTTGCGAAAATCTAATTTTGTATTGAAAAGATAAAATGCATACTTTTCGAACTAAAAACTATCCCTAATTTGATCACCTGTTTTAGCTTGCAAAAAAATGAGTTTTTTTGAAAGCAAGGAGTTAAAAAGTGTTCATCACAGGTGTTCATTTTGTCGAGGGTTTCTTTCAAATATTCGTAAACGCAACACACCACAAACATGAGCTAAGTTTTAAAACATACGAGGTAAGAGATGATTATATAACATTTTTATACTTCATATACATATAATATAAATATAATATATTACCCATTCCAAACGAAAGATGGGCGAAGTTGCTTTAAAAAAGCACGAAAATGGATAAATATCCAATACTTCTTTATCGTGACCGGTGTTGGTCCCTTGGCATATGCTATAACCTTTCAATGGCACATGTCATCACATGAGTCATATAATACCCCTAAAGGGGGATAGGAAGCCCCACAACGGGTCTCGCCAGTAACGCGTACTTTATGTGTTATGATGTCATACACAGACAGTCATAATGCCCTTGACAGCTGGCGAGCGCGATGTGGCAATTCAATTATGACATATTTAGGTGAAATTAGTGTTTTGTTATAAAAGTAGGTCTCGATGGAACTGTATTCTGGGTCATATTACTTCGCGTTTCTAATACTGTACACGCGTATTACAAACATGCATCATGTTTCTATACCTAACCGAGTAGACAGCGCCTAAGGACATTAGATCTAAAGACTATGTAAAGTGATGCCAAGCCGTGAAAACGGACAAAATTAATCAAAATAGTAATAGAAGGAGCTGGTCATACCAGCAACAACATAAAAATTGTTTGTTGCTTTGAAACGATATGTATATAGTATGAGGAAATTATCTTAATTTATTCGAAATGTATTTAATGATGTTATGAATGAGCATAGGATTATCAAGAAAACGATCAGGGTGCAAGAATAGATAAGGATTGCCTACGTCACAGTATTATCAGTCTTATCAGCCAACATTCACGAATTTTGATATCATTTGCGTACAAATACATTTCCATACGAAGTATCATGTGGTAACCGACTAAAAAAAAGGACCATTTAAGTAACAAGCGACTAAACACAAAAATCTCGTGCAACAGCTACATTCCTAGGAATTGTTGACTGCAGCAGTGGAAGGTTGTAAAAAAAATAACTCAAATGCATTCACAAGAAGAATTGACGTCACGTAAGCAACCGGTATGATGGCATGGCTAAATTGTTTTTTGTTCGGGTTCTTCACTTTGCACAGTCTTTGGCATCGTTGACCATCTATACGCAAGCCGTCTTTGAGAAGGAAAAGCAGGAAAACCTCCGGGAACCGAAGCAGCATAGGGATCTGCCCAAGAATGCAACCAGGAATGCTGCGCTAAGATGAGTAGAAATAATTTTGCATACGCAGAATTTGCTATCAACGAGGTAACTACAGTATCGTTGGAAAATTGGTTCAGGAGGTCGTATACGAGCAGTTAGCGACTGCCGGCGTTTTAGTAGTAAAAAGTATAGTGGTAGTTTAATAGAATGATCGTACGCTATGTAAGTAATTGGGCTATAAACTTACAAAGTTAAACCTTATCGAGCAATGATGTTGCCTATACTAATCGCATATTTGGGCCAACCTTCAATCGATTGATGAAAGCCACTGTATCTCCTTTCTCAACGTCCATTGAGAGCCATGGTCTTCTGTCTTCAATTGCCCCTTTTCTATTAACATACCATCACACCCTACCACTGTCTGTTCTTTCTGGGCTTTGTTCTTTGCTTTCCTGCCATCCCGCACCCTTGGTTTTTTCCCTTATTCTGGGTCAGCACCCGAAGCCGCCACCGGCAGCAGAAGAGAAAAGCTTCATTTATCGATACATGATACTAAGATATCAACTCTGTGACATCGACATGCGCATTGACACGGAAGTAATTGTCTTTTTGCAGCAATTAACCTCGGATTTCTTCCTAACAGCATCTGTCATCGGCGGCAAGTGATCATCTTCCTGGATTCCACGTAGGTGTCACACGTCTAAGGCCAGGTCGCTATTAGCACACAATGCCACTGTGAACCGGAGCATGGAAAGTAGCGGTACAGCTGGCAGACCTGTGGTGGAAAGTTCGCACGTCTTTGGGAAGGTATTGGGTTTTGGTCCAAGAGATGAGAAACAGCTTTTGCCGTAGGTTACCGGTCTAGCAAAGAACATTGCATCTCTTTCTGCGAATGTTGTAAAAGGCGACTAACAGCTAAATTCTCAAGAAGATTTGATGAAAATAGTTGTAGTTTTGATCATAATACTTAGGTAGTTTTGACCTGTCTGGAAGCAATAAAAGTTGAACTTAATTATTTATTCAAATATCGATGATCTGAGCTGAACTGCAAGATAAATACATATGTTGAAAAAAATTATCTTCAATACGAGATTGATCCAACTCATACATCGAATTATATTTATTTTGACTTCGAGCAATTTAGAATAAAAATTTAAATAGATTTTTTTCAGAAAAATTACATAAAAACTTATGTCTATGAATGTAATCTTACACAACATGTGTTAACAGTGCAGAACATGATAACAAGAAGGACAGTTCCAGTTCGGTTCCGTCCGTCCCGATACGCTACCGCTTATAGTTTAATATCTTGATCGCCAAGTGTTCAAGTCTATGAGAACACGTTCACTGAACTGAATAGCTGTGTCAGCAAGTACGTTATTGAACAGTTGTTATTTTTATAAACGATGTACTTGGTACCCATCTATGTATATAAACGTTTTATGAAGTACCTACGTAAACAAAAAGAAAATATGACGAAGGTGCCTTCAAAAACAAATATAGTTACCAGACATAGCTGCGTCCTTATTTTAATTTCCGTCCGATTGACTTAGTGAATTCAAGATTGATTAGCATTAAGCCTCTTAGGAGCTTTATAACTAATTACCCCAAACTATGAAATTAAATCGCAACCGACTACTCCACAACTTTGGCTCTCGCTAGTTCAAACTTATAAAATATATTGGTCCATATAAACGCCTCCAAATTTCCAAGAAGTTTGAACAAAAAAAGTCAAGTATTGTTGAACATCTGTCCAAGAAAACATAGAGAACTTCGCCCACTCGTCGAATCCGTTGTCAAAAAAGTTATGTTTACAAAAGAGTGACAATGGTAGATATATTAAAAACAAATTAAGCTACGCCCTACTTAAAAGGCATTCCACAGAATGCAGTACTGTACTCGTATCGAGCGATAGATCAAAAAGTCAAGGTATCGACACAATGGCCGTACCGGTTGCGGGGTTGCACAACGGGCAACAATCTAGATCTAAGCAAATTGGGATTGTGTAATGCTCCTTTTCCTGGCACAAAACACTTTAGTCTACACGCAGACGACTAGTTGGTCGTACTCGGCATCTCTTATGTAAATAATTAGTCTTTTTAGAGTCTCATTTCATTGTGAAAAAAGTGCCGACGTCAAAAGCATCAATTTTTATTGGACTGACTTACATGCAACGACTTTACCTATGCATGCAACCAAAGATAATGCGACACGCCAATTTTTTGTCAATTTCTTATTATTTCTATTCTTTTCTTCGGGTGCTAACAGAATTATTGATTAAAATTTATCATCTATTTATGACAGCTATTTAAGATATATGGCTTTTCATTATAAATATTTGTAAGTCTAGCACTAGTTTCAAAGTAAAGGAAATTTAATATGACAATAATTATTTGCGGGGAAAATTGAATTAATTTTTGTGTCTTCTTAGATATAATTAAAAATACGACTGCTCGAATAGCTCGTCACTCTGGATAATGTAAGGATTATGACGACACCACATACATTCAGATATGTTCAGGCATTTCAAAATATTCAAAGATATGTCGGAATAAAGAAACTTTAATCGATGAACCTTGAAAACAGTATGTACACTCCTTTTTTTGGGCAGAAGCAAATGTTTTGTATTTTCAGTTTCAGTCAAAGGTCAATTACAAATTCAGCTGGTTCCATCCAACTCATTGAATCACTAAGAGTCGTCTTCTTAGAATTTGGTGACTAGAACCATTCTTACAAAATAGGGTTCCGTTCACGTACAGGTTCAGCACAGCACCGTAGGTGGTATGAAGAAAGACAGTAGTCCATGTCTTTCTTCATATCACCTCGTAAATTTTCAACCGACTTCAAAAAAGGGAGGTTGACAATTCGCCGCGATCTTTTTTATGTATGTTCACTAATTAATTACTCAAAAATACGTGGACCGAGATGAAAAATTAATTTTTGTCTTAAATTGTATACTGTCCAGGTGGTTAAATAGAAATTTTATCAAAATAAGCAGTGAAGTTCAAAATAAGCAGTGAAGTTACGTGTTGAAGTCGGTTTTTAGTTTTGAACAATTTTGAATAAATCGTTATCACTGGTCAAACTTATCTGCATTATAAAGATAATACTCTCATAATCGCTATATTAAGAATGTAATATGTCATTGGAGTTATTAGATTGAATTACGTGAGAGCCAACGGCATACATGAATGGCAAGTTATTAACACATTACTGTACTCGCAGAGATGGCATAACTGTTCAATAAGGTTTTACACGCGTTCGAAAATTTCTCACGTTTATATGTGATTTAGTTCTGTGTTACAAGGTGGCAACGTCACTAGAAGATTTGAGTCAGATTTCATTTAATGTTTGCAGTCGAAAGTAATAAAATAATATAAAAATGATCCATTGAGGCTTTCCATACTTGAGGCTTTTTACAAAATAATGAATTTTAACTGTTAATAGTGGACTTACCACGACTAGTATCATTTTTAGGAAGATATTTCGACGGCCCTGCTGTCGTCATGGTCACTAGCAGACACTGATAATAATCGCGATAAGTCCAAATCTCGTAATACTTTTATAACATATTTTTTGTGCATACAAAGATTTGATGCGAAAATTTTAAGAAGAAAAATAAAAATAAGCGCCATTGATCAATAAAATATTAAAAATGGAAATTGGAAGTTAAATACTGAAATTTTTCAAAGAAATTTAGTTTAAAGTTTAAACAAGCAGATTGGTATCATAGTAACAGAACTGAATGTTTCAATTTATATTTACAGTTCATTTACCTTCGTTAATCGTTTTAAGACTACGGTGCACGCAAACCAATGTTACCACGAGATTTAAAATGCTAAGCCATATATTTACACGACGAACCACCTTCTGAATCACGGGAAGAAGATTTGAGTATTCAAAGATTAGAATCTACTCCTCCGTAGCTTTCAAAATCGCTTATTCATTTCTACCATTATTGTCATGGTAATTCACATTATTATCTTCAGAGTGTATATGATTTAAAGCTTTTTACCTTTGACAAGCTTATAGTAATAGGTATTGTTCTTTTATGGTCTTTCATCTTGAGGTTTAACTTCTTGACTGTTAAACTTGGACAATTAGAAAACTATTATAATGACAAAAAGGGCTTTTTCATTATTATCGTCATCATATCAGCCACAGGAAGTCCACAGCTGCACATAAGCCTCCCCCAAGGATTTTCAAAACGACCGATCGGAAGTGGCCTGTATCCAGCGCTTTCCTACAACCTTGCTCAGATCATTTGATCATCTAGCAGGTGGGTAATTTTTATAATATAGTCTTCTTTCTTGTGTATCGAGAATAAGGTCATCAAGAATTTAAAATTTTAATGACCTTATTCTCGATACACACACACATAAACAATAAAAAAACATATAATATATAATAATAACAAACAATATCTAACATATAATATATTAAAAAGTTTATGAAAAACTTTTCTTCAAATGAGTCACATTTTTTAATAATCTTTAAAAATGTTTGATAGTGCGAGCGAGACAGGCAACCGAAGGTGAAAAGGCTCTTAACACAAACTTTGATCGATTGGAACGTGTTACATAATATATTCATTTTATTGACTGATTAGAGTCCCTACAAAGCAAAAGGTACAATAGGCTAGACTAGAAATCCGCAGCAATCAGCTGATGTCGTGTGCTTTGTAAAGCTTTCAGTGTAAGAAGCCTTACACTGAGAGCTTTACAAAGCACACGACACTGGCAGTTACAGCATTTTTAATGACAATCATATTTCAGCGAACCGCACTGTAATGTATGGAGTGAAAAACACTTTTTTAATATTAAAGTATGATTTTTATCATGATGATGGTGATGTCACCGCTTTAGAGTATTACAGTAGATAAAATTCTCATGTAACTCACGGCGATAATCTTAAGATGACCCATATGATGTGACAAACTAAGTCCGTTAAAATCTTATAGGCACTTATCTATCAAAAAATACAGAAGCTTAGAATCGTATAACTGTAGCCGACTTGTACGTAATAATCTCGTGGACCCGTTGAAACTAATTTGTAATTGTCGTGGACCCGCCTGGGAGTAGTTGAGCAGTAGTATGAGCAGCATTTTTTCTGATCAAAGGATTTTTGGACCGCTAGGAATTTGTCGCAATTGCAATTATTACTTGTCGTATAGAGTAAACAGTGGCGCCTCTATTTTTCGATTGCTAGCCAGAATGTACTGATATAACTTACCATATCATAACCGTTTAAAAATAACAATGCAAGTGCGTTTTTTTTTCTAATAAAGTTTACACTATCTGCCCGTCGGTGTTGGCCGACGGCGCGCACAGGATGTTTTCCGTGATAATATTTAATTATTACACTGGCCATTGTTCCACACAATAACGTCTAGTCTGTGACGTGCCATAGATAAACTTCGCAGTTTAGATGTATTGTTTTCAGACTATGACCTACTTTGTAATTTGATTGGAGTGGCAATATGTTCAATAACTTAACAACTGCGATTCTTTGTGTAGTCTTTATTTATTCTACCATGCTAAAATTATATACACCTAAGTGTCAATAAGTACGTAAAATTTTAATTAATATAATAATGCAGGTAATTACTTTTCCGATTGTGCCGGTTTCTGTTAGTATCCTCTAGGATTGTATATTATTATTATAAGTTATAATATAATAATATAAAATATACAATCTTAGAGGATAATAACTTGTACTTTTCCTCAACTATTATTCAGTTTAAATTCATTCATGAAAACTATACCCTTCCTTTGAGAATACGAGTAGTTTCGTAGCCCGCAGGCGAAGACGCCACAAAACACAAGAGATGCCTTGGAGTGAACAATGGGGACAAAAGGGATTTCTAATGAGGCTGCTCGTCAGGTTACTCATCGCAATGAATCGCGTAATGACCATATAAAGACGCACATACAACTAATAATGACTAATTGACGATCGAAGGGAAATACAATGTATTCCTGTTGCATACAAATAATTATGTGGCTTAAATTCTTTCTTCTTTAAAATCTTTGATAGAATTCTGTAGGGAAAGTTTTCTTAATAAATATATATTAGTAAATCCATTAATGGGGCTGTGGTTAACGGAATCTTGAAAAGAATGAATTAAGTATTTAAATTTTGCCAGTCTTCTTTCTTTCGCTCAGAGGTTGTTTTTCAGAGAAAAGATTGAGAACATTTCATGTTTTATGAAATTTTGAGCGAGTCACGAGGTAAACAGAGTCAAGGTTCGTAAGATCATCCAAGATGTAAAACGGGAATAAATCATTAAAGGTCGGTAACCCTTCGCCTATTCAGCAGCATGAAAACAAACACAGAAAATTTTCAACAACCACACATTAACTTAACATTGAAAAGACATTCAAACAACCAATCAATCAATCAGTATAGAAAAAAAACAATGAATAAAGAGCATTATTTGACCGCATCGAGCCACGAGATCGTCACGGACAGAGAGACGCACGAAGATAAGAAAGTTATTTACGATATTTGCATTCGTGGTGGGAGAGTGGGCTGGAAACATGGCTGGTACTTCATGCGTGAGGGTTTGTATGAAAAGCGGTGTTTATTTTAGCACCGGTATCTTAGTTGCTCAGTACGTTTACGGAACATTAATAACTTTTGACTTTTTGATAATTCATTCGGTCAATGTCGTTTGATATTTTTTGTTTGGCAAGAAATGACTTTCTGACTATTTATGAAAGTAGTTGGGTTTCTAAAAATCTTGAAAAATTGTACTAGATTGCAGAAAAACCCGCAATCGGAGGGCTTAAAACGAGGTTTATATGAAATGATCATAGCAAGTGGGGGCCATAGTCCATACCCACACGTGAGAAACATGCGTGATACTATGAACGAGTACCTATATAATTATATATGTACCCTGAGTAGATTGTTTACTACAAACAACCAAGACCTCACATAAAAGAATAAGGACAAGAAAAAAGGAATACCTATTTATGCCTAGCCTCTAAAACCGTTACTTAGCCTGAGGTGTACAAAAAACCATTATGGTCTTCGCTCAGAAAGGCTGATTGGCTATTTGTGGCCAAACATGCGCACGCGCACGCGCCGCGTTTCCGCCATGACGTTATGGCGTGGAAAGTGGGGGAATTCGTCCATTTCGATGCAGGCCCGTATGGTCCTTAATTAGATTAGCATTCCATTGCCACTACAGCCAATTTCTACAATCGAGTTTGATCAGGCAATGCATCCCCTGGTAGGAATTGTAAAACTGGATATTTCTAATTTCATATTCTTTGAATTTTACGACGCTATGATCGTCATTTATTAACTTGACAATATATTTGATCACAGAACAAAAAATTTTAAACTTTTAATTTTTATTAAAACCTATAGGTATGTGCCGTCAATTTTTTTTTCTTTTTTCATATAAACAACATAATGTAAGGGCCAAACTTGATAAAGCAAGTCAGTGGTACATCAACTTAGTTTTTATTCTCTTGGTGTTTATGCACATACAATAATATTTTTTATAACAAGGAAACATGCTTGAATACATCTTTAATCAATCTTTGTGGACTAAACAATCAACACACCTTTATTTCTTTCAAACATCGACGTAGAAACCATCAAAGGTAACTTTGCTCCTCATCTCACTTCTGAGTCACCGTATGTTGACCCGGCCGAATCGAACAAAACATCATTCTGTGTTAGTGTGTGTAGTCTACACTTTTATAAAGCTGTGTGAGTGAGGCGAAGTGAACCTCCTTGGGAGATATGCGCGCCTGGTATTTATTATCACGGAATAAAGAGATTGACTGATACTTGATATAAATAAAGTATGAATAAGTAGAATACGACTGCATGGTATGTATCTATGGTTGCAGTTTTGCTGGCTTGGCCAACATATTAGTATAAAAAGATATAGAGAAACATTTTTACTATTTACCACAGAGAAGTCCGTTATATTGGCTATAATATGACAAACCAACGGAAAACTGGCCATACAGAACTTTACAAATTATGACGTCATTTGCTAGTTTAATATATTATAAATTAAGAAAAAAAAATATGAAAAATATATTATATATCATAGTTTTTAAACGGTTACGTACCTATCAACTTTATTTCACAATTTAGTGCAAATAGTAAAATAAAATTATCCTATTTGCAATTTGCATGTTGTCTAGATGGAGGGACAACCCTTTCCTATTCAAGCCCCTTTTAATTCCATCGATTTTGCAACCCTCCTAATCGCCCTATTGTACCAAACTTGGACACCAGTGACCAAAACTCCATTGCCACATGTGCCGGAGTTTCGAAACCTATACAAAACACTTGAGTAAATACACGGCCGGAAAATACATAACTTTGCCAAATGCCTTCTGAAGCTGAAGTCTGACGTCACCACACCACATCATATTTTGAAAGATCGAGTAACATCGGATGGTCCAAGTATAGTCAGAAACCTTTGCCCGCTTATTTCATAGAAGGTAGAATCATTCTAGGACATCAAATAATTAAATAATAAAACATTTGATTTTAAGTCGTACTTGAATAATTACATAAAAAACAATGTTGGAAACATTTCGACGTATATTGTAATGACGTCATAAAACCTGAAATCGCCATCTATGTAACATATAATGTAAGTATGTTTATCATGTTGTGACAGTCTTAGAGCACTTCGGTTTGCGATTTAATGCACATCCAAGCTAACAATACCCCATTAGTCGCAGCACGATGACTTGAAACGAGGCCTAAGTACTCCACTATCTATCTCACATCTATCTGCATAAAATTGACAGTGTTGAATTAACCTGCATAATTCTTTGGAAAGACATAAAACTTATATTCTTATGTCTGAGAGCCGCTATTTATTTAACAGAAAACATGATTTCAAGCTGTTGAAGTTAGAGAACTGAGGAGTCTTTTTATATATTTATAATTACATATAATTCTAGAAGCTGTTAATAATAATGGACAATATGTAATATGTGCGTGAAATTAACATTACAGATAATAAAAATAGCTAATTATTCAAAACATTATATGATTCACCAGACTTGAATGTCATTATAATATTCCACGACGTCATTAATTAAGAGCCTGTATTATATAGTGTATATACAGTATACAGTTAAGAAACAGGCATGACAAACTACTGAACCAGTTTTGCTAAGACTGTATTATTGATTTTACAACAGACAAGCGCTATTTTCGTTTTGTCGGTTATCGATTTTACTCGATAAACTTCCAAGAAATCAGGGATATATTAATATTAAATGAATTGGAATGTACTATCGCATAACATAATTATGTGCATACTTGAGCGTAGATAAGATAATGATTTGCGATATACTCGTAATGAAAAAATTTCGCGTGCTCTAACATTTTAAAATGAAATGCAATGTATCTATGATACTTATTTTTGATAAGAGAGAAAGACAATAGAAGATGCAAGACCAGGGGAAACTATTCGACACCTTAGAAGTACAAGACTAGATAGTTACAAATATAACGGAAGGAAAGAAAAATAAAGATAGAATATTCATATCATATAGGAGGTAAAACAATTAACCGAAAATAGGGAGATAGAAAAAAATACTCCACTGACAAGAAACTAGTTCTTAAGAATCCCCTTACCCTAAACTTTTCCATACAGACGTAGTCAAGCTTTTATTTTGAAATGTCTTGATATTTCAGCAGTATTTTGTAAATTTAAAGAAATTGCATAATCTAGGCAAATAACTAGTTTTGTACAGACAAATTTGAACTTGAAAAAAATATATAAGAATGTATAAGTTTTCCATATTAATGATCAAATATGATATGATACACTACATACTCTTTTAAGTTCATATTTTGCCTGTGAAAATCAGTTTTAGCCTTAATGCAATTTCTTTGAAATTACATAATTTAGTCAATATCTGACATGCCGTTTCAAAATAAAAGCTAGACTACGTTTGTATCAGAAAGGCTGATTCTCTAGGGTAAGGGAGACTCTTAAGTTTACTGATGAAGACAAAGAAGACAAGCGGGCGGACGGACGAAGTCGCTTTCTTTCACACTAAAATGTACGGCTGAAAATTGTATTTTAAAACTTCGCAATGCATTATTTCACAACGCGATATTTTATCAAAACGAAAACATTGTGCCTTATCTCTTCTCTCATGAGTGATCAGCAATTTCACTGCTACAGACTCATTGGAAATCAGTAATGACTGGTGGTGGTCACGCGACGTTAATTGCTTATGGATGGGATGACAGATCAATCTTGACGCCTTCGATTATGTTATTGGAGTGAAGAAAGGATTTTAATGCAAGTCTTTTGGGCTACTATGACAAACATGTAGGTGTTATAGTTTATATCTTGATTTAACGTAGTAACTAGTTTTACTATTTTTAGGATATAATTTTTCAAAACTAAAAACCGACTTTACTCCGAAACTACACAACCGACTTTGATAAAATGTCTATAGAACCACCTGACAAATATGCTATTTAAAACAAAAAAAAAAAGAATTTTTGAAATCGGTCTAGGCGTGTTCGAGTAATCTTTTTTTTTATGTATGTTCACATACATAAAAAAAAAGATCGCGACGTATTGATAACCTCAGTTCTCCTTTTTGGAAGCCGGTTAAAAATAAAATTCAATTTTTTATGTTATATGGGCGATGTTATCTGAGCTTAGTACATTTTAGTAGGTAGGTACCAGAACATTCCTCAATACGTCTCAATATGTCCGCAAAATTAGTTGTCAACCCTTACATGCACGTATATGATAATAAATATTGTGACGTCATCTAGGCAAAATCAACGCAACATATGTGACGTCAACCCGCCAAAGAAACGAGTGACCTGACCACAGACATTCGATGAATTAAAAAAGAATACCCACTGCCGGTAAATCCCTACTACCGAATTAGTAATTCTACTAGTAAAACATTTACGTACAGCAGAACTCACGGTAAAATGATTCATACACCACGAACGTCATGGCATGGGTCATCGTAAGGAGTTACGTGAAACCAGGTATACTCACGGGGTTTACGAAATCGAGCAATGTTTCCGATTCTGACTCATTCTTCACTCCGTAACCATAATTGGAAACCACCAAGTAAACATGGCTCTCGAAGAGAATTTTAAATTGAATTTCCACTTTCTAGTGCATTTAATGCTAAAAGGGTATCAGCTTTCTCAGGAATGTCGAGAATATGGAATGAAAGTGAAATTGTTTGTTCGGAAAATACCAACAATTGTTTGCGACATCTCAGGAGGTCCTTCTATTTCCACACTATCTCTCCTTGCAAGAGCTAGTCTGTCTTAGCTATTGTTTCTTTTGTAAGTGGTGGCTGATGATGATGACAGATTTTTCTAGCTGAATAAGCCCATCCCGGATATTATTATTCCGAGATACGGCTGTGGACGTAATTCAATTGTTACAATAGAATTGCGTCCACAGCCGTAAGTATATAGTCTGGCTGAGAGTCCCGGAATAAGTTAATTATTCCGGGACTTTCAAACACAATAGAAATGTCAAGGAATGTGTTAATATGCGAGAGCGGTAGTAATTCATACTCCCTCTCCAGGCCACCGAACTCCTCATCATAGCCATGAGTTGCTATAACCAAATTATCAATCTTCATACTTATACTCGCGCTTAGAATCGAAACCAAGACCAGTTGACAAACGAGCATAGTAACCAAAACGACATGAAGGCATCTATATAGTGTCAACTTTAATTGAAATGTTATTAATCATTTCAACACCACAAGCTCAATACCCAAATATGGATATTAGTTATCAAACCTTAATATTCCCTGATTATCAATAGAATAATTAATTAAGTAAACATTATATAAATAAAAGTTGTCAACGAATAAAATGAAAAAATAAAGGTGATCGGAACTTCCTGTTTTGTAACACTAATGTTTTTTTTGTGCCACTGCTTTGCATAACAAGGAATTTGAGAATAACAGCGAAAGTGGTCAGTTTAAACAAAATTTATGACTAATCCATCGAGTTTTATATGTCTGTTACGCAATATCCACTATTACGTAAATGTATATCTCGTTTAAATATTTTTTAATTGATTCGAATTGTTTTAGTAGTTAACATGTCATGGACATAGATCAAATACTCTTGTAAGTACCTATATGAGTACCGAATCGGGAAAGTGTGAGAAAAGAAAACGATTACAATAAGTAAGGTCCAATTACACAGTGTAAGTTTTCTTGCCTGTAACTTACAATTAATATTCTTCTTTGCGTGTCGATGTCCACTTAAATCTAAATATTCTTCTGAGCCCAGTTGACTTGCATGGTCTTAACAAAACGTCAACCATACAAATCATTTATGCTGCTTCAATTAAAATTGTATGCTTACGTGTTAAGCAACTTGGACCCTGTAAATGTTTCTCAAATAAATATTACTTTCCTGCTTGCCTGCCCCATTACGGAGACAGATGATTTATAATATAATAAATATGATACAATAAAAGAGACTATCTATGTTTAAACGGTGCCGGTTTCTCTTCTTTTCATCTTTGAAAACAACAGACCGAACAGTGACACAAATGTGAGGTAACGTTATGCGTTTTTTACCAGCGGTCATTGGCATTCAACATTTTTAACCAAACTAAGTGGGACCTCTGAGGTCACAGCATGAAACTATCGTTCTATTGGATTAAAAAACGGCGCGGATCATCCGAAGGTGGACGCTTTTTGCCGCTCCTTTTATATTTTTTAAGCTGTGTCGCTGAAGTGTGCATAAATTAAATGAAGATTATGAATTACCACTATTCGGGTCGCTACGGCTGTAGACGTAAATCGATATTGTATCTGAGAAGGTAAGACCAAGTCATAGATTAATAATATAGCATTCATTGACATAAAAAAAAGAACGTGACTTTTGTGGAACAGTCGGGTGAAACGAAGTTACTTTCGTAGTAAATTATAAATTAAATAATCAATAAAATAGAAAAAAATATATTGGCGTGTGCTGGGTTTGAACCGAGAACATCGAACATCTCAGGAAACTCAGCTATCGAAATGATAGTCAAACTTGTGAAGTGAGAAAAAAGTAAAAGAAAAATCTTACACTTTATGTATAGCCCACAATGCCCCCATCCGCCAAGTCCGTACCATCCGAAAAGGAACTTCGTTCCAAAAAATAGGAAAAGTTGAAATATTGTCGTATGGGAGGTCAAAAAGTCACCTGTGGATGTGGAGACAAAGTAACTACTTCACCGACATGAATGAATTTCTTAAATTAAAGACAGTCTTATATCTCGCAAAGTCTTAAACAAAATTTATATTACTTATACTATACATATTGGTACGTTTTAATTTAATTTGCATGTGACCTACCTGCCTGCAAACCATATTCAGTCAGATTACAGAAGATAGCGGAACAAAAACCAGATCAATTGCATGTTTGACGTAACATATCAAGAAACCTAACGTGTAACTTGATTTACCTGGTCTTACATCACCAAATGCTTAATAAAATAATTTTACATAACATTTGTAGATGCCCACAAAACTGTATTACCTATGTATGATTAATTAATTATATATCTTTTTCATAGAAAATATTAAAATAGTCTTTTGAAATCATTTTGTGGCAAAAGTATGAAAACAACGGCTATTTTGACTGAATTATTACTTAATCAAGAACGATGTCGGATTTGCCGTTTCAGACACAGCCAAATTCATGGGAAGCCAGTTTTTAGGGTTCCGTTCCCAAAGGGTAAAAACGGGGCCTTATTATTAAAACTTCAGTGCTTCACAGTCCATCGGTTCGTCCGTCCGTCCGTCTGTCTGTCACCAGGCTGTATCTAATAAACCGTGATAGCTAGCCAGTTCAAATTTTAGCAGATGATGTATTTCTGTTGCCGTTGTAACAATAAATATTAATAAAAACAGAATAAAATAAATATTGAAGTGGGGCTCCCAAGCAAAAAAATAATTTTTATAGATAATGGTACGGAACCCTTCGTGCGCTAGTCCGAATTACACTTGGTCAGTAATTTTTTATCTTTTTTATAAAATGCATAATGAAGCCGTTGAGTTTTGGACTTCTGCAGCCCACTCAATTAAACTCTTGTCTTTACCTTATATAGTTCATATGAGCGAAATCACGACAGTAGATACACATACACTTTCACGTCTTTATCCCTGACGGGGTAGACAGAGCCCAGGGCCGTAAGACCCAAAGCCCACGCTTAGCGTGATGGTGGGCGTTAAAATGGAAAAAGGAACCAAAATAGTGATGGATTGTTAACCGCATCGCCTATTAACATTTTTCAAATCTCGCCTATTCCCTCGATCTGCTTTTACTATCGGCGCAGGAAGAGAAGTAGCTGGTGCATTCTAAGTTTTTTCCTTTCTCCCAGACTAGCACGGAAGGGTACGACAATAGGCCATCAAAAATACGTAACCGTGTAGGTAACTTTAAATCAATTCAATAGATTTCATCTCGGAACTCAGACCACCACTATTTATGGCACAATCTTATAAATCTGTTTTCATTCCGAACAAAGAAGCCTCAGAGCAAACATAATAAGAACCAGCATTTTTATAGGCTCGCTTTTCAAACTATAACCAACTTTAATACCACGTCATAAGGTTCATCTGAATTGAATAACCGAGTGCATTCCTCGCCCAAGGCCGATGCACCTAGGCTCGGCGGATAAATAGAATTAATTGTGGTGACTGCAATTAAAAATTATTATCACTGTAGAAAAACGTACGGTTTATCTAAGGTCTTTAGCGCTATTGAGACAACTGGCCCCGGCCAAATGATAAGGAGCTGGTGTAAATAATTTTATTTTTAATTCAATTTCAAAAGAAAGTTGAATGTATTCGGCGTGTATTGCCAGGTCTGTGTCACTCCCCGTTTAGGTATCGAAAATATACCTACATTATAACTGTGCGCGCGGCGACCACTTCAAGGGGAAAATTTCAGTTACATGAATACGTTTGTCTAGGTATATAAACGAAGAGGTGAGAAACTGAGAGTGCTGACGCGAGCTATATTGAACTATAGCGCTAACCACATTAAGTAGATACTCCTTTGAATTTCTTTTCTGAGTAAGACTTCTGTACATGAGTACTGGTACTTATTCTGTGGTATATTGCGCATCAATTGCCGCAAGTACAGTTCGATTTAGAATTCGGGTCAGAAAACATAAATAGTACGGAAATGGTTTTTTCTAAACATCAGGGTTCTGTATTACATCCCCAGCTGTGATCACTAGCAACAGCATATTATAAAATATACGTGTATTTTCAGTTTTCTTGCTCAGGTGCACTTTATTGGTCTGTTTTATATGATCCTTTATTTTTTAATGTATGAAATTACTAGCTGATACCCGCGGCGTTGCTCGCGTCGCCCTAATTTCTGGCAATCTCACGGGGACCTCATACCGGGATAAAAAGTATCCTATGTAATTCCCCTGGTCTCAAATTAATTAAAAAAAAAATTCATTCAGAGGTTGAAGCGTGAAGAGGTAACAGACAGAGCGAGCTCCTTTCGCATTTATATATATATATACTAACTGTAACCCGCGACTTCGTCCGCGTAGAAGTCGAAAATGGTTCTAATAGGATCTTTAATTGGTTTTTTAAGTTATAAATTGTGTTATAATATCCCGGTCCCGTTCCCGTTACCGTCATTTGCTAGAGCAAAAGAGAACAAATTATCTATTTGTCTCAATTTTTGCCTTTCACTCAAATTACGAAGTTTCATAATAATATAAATTCGCAACCAGTAATGCACCCCAGGGGATGCAATTTTTAAAATCTAATTTCTGTTTTATTGTTTTTTATTGACCACTAATTCAAAAATGTCATGTGTCTTGCTTCAAAAATGACGAAGATTCATACAAACTTGCAACCCCTATTTCACCCCTATAGGGATATAATTTTCAATATCTAATAAATGCATTATTATTTTCTACTATCTATTAAAATAAATTAAAAATTTCATGTGTCTTTAAAAATTACGAAGTACTATACAAACTGGCAACCCCTATTTCATCCCCTTAGGGATGGAATTTCCAAAAATCCTTTCTTAGCGGACGTCTCCTAGTCACAATTTACCTTCCTGCCAAATTTTATTTTCATGCTTTTATATAAATATAGATTAGTAAGGAACTAAGGATTTTAGCCATCTATCATCTTTACTTATTCTATGTTGCAAGCAGTGAAAACACAAGTGGTCATTAATAAACAAATAAAAATAAAAAACATACCCGACTGCCCCTTGAATCTAACGACACGCTCACTCTATAATCCATCGAGCCCTTCAGGCTGCAGAGCGTGCCAAACATTTGAATTTGGCGACAAAAATCCGCCATTTTGTTTTTTTTTTTAATTTTGTTGTACCCAATGTCTCTATCACAGTAAATACGAATCTAACGACACCTCTAAAGCTAAAATGCAGAGCGTGCCGAACAATTATACATACACACATACTCTCGAAAAACATAACCCTCCTTCTGGCGCACCGCGCAGTCAGGTAATAAACCGATTTTTGTATATGTAATGGGCGCACCGCGCAATCAGGTAATAAACCGATTTTTGTATATGTAATGTAATATACCTACCTATACAGCCAACGTTTCTGGCAACTCGAGTCGAAATCATTGGACGTGATGAAATGCAGTGCTGAATGTAAACAAGCGAGCAATTTCTGTCAGCATAGCAATCAGTTTGCTTTTAAGTTTATCGCTGCAGTGGATGCAGCACTTAAGGTAGGTAGGTACCTGATAACGGGACAGGTTTTTTTTTAAAATATATACGGACAAATTACACTGATTGAGCTAGCCCCAAAGTAAGTTCAAGACTTGTGTAATGGGATACTAACTCAACGATACTATATTTTATAACAAATACATATTTAGATAAACACCCAAGACCCAGGACAATTTGAAAAAGGCCATTTTCCAACTTGCCCTGACCGGGGATCGAACCCGGGACCTCTGGGTGGCGGACTAGCATGGTGACCACTACGCCACGGAGGTCGTCACTATGTAGCGGTGGTGTTTTTTTGGTGTAATTGTTATAAGCTGCAAAGGTGTAGCAGTGTGCAAACAGCTTTTCGTAGTTTTCGTTCCATCTGATATACAAATTACTGACATACATATACTATAGCTTTGGTAATTAAAAAATAAGCTAAGTTCGACTCACATGACAATCTTTCTTTTTTTACATAGCTATCTGACGACGACCTCCGTGGCATAGTGGTCACCATGCTAGTCCGCCATCCAGAGGTCCCGGGTGCGATCCCCGGTCAGGCCAAGTTGAAAAATGATCTTTTTCAAATTGCCCTGGGTCTTGGATGTTTATCTATATATGTATTTGTTATAAAATATAGTATCGTTGAGTTAGTATCCCAAAACACAAGTCTCGAACTTACTTTGGGGCTAGCTCAATCAGTGTTAAATGTCCCTATATATTTATTTATTTATTTAATTTTTATAAACATAGGTAGGCACGTTTACTGGTAAAAGTGTTCAAAATGATGGACTAATACATTGTGTGCATCATTTGTGCTTTAAAAATTTAAATGCATTGCATATTTTTGTTACCCGTTATAAATATGATTCATCATAAGGCTGCCCGCCCACATCCGATAATTGGTGACCGATTTTTTGTAGGAGAAAAATAGAACGTAGTGGTTGCAAAACTGCAACGCACACGTCCCAACAAAAAGTGGGTCAGAAATTCATACAAAAAAAAAAAATAGGCCGACTCCTACAAAACGTCTGACGTGGGCGAGCACCCTAAACGTTACATTTATATCCTTCGGCAAGACATTGAACAATTTCGGCGAGCGTGTCTTCCACATAAAGCCAGTCATGCAATTTATTTATTCCATATTTCAGGTCAATTTTACGATGCATGCCTGTATGCGGTTATGAGACCTCGCGCGTTCTTCCGTGAATGACGCACTCTTAATGAACGCCTTGGATTTATGTCGGCAACGAAATTCTTTGACGGCTGAGGTCGGGCACGAGGGCTTATGATAGTTATGATATTATGAACAAAAGAATGAATGAATAAAGCAAAAAAAAAAAAAAGAAAACAATGACAAATATAAAGAATCATGACAGCCAAACTTACACGGGAACGGGATGGGTATCCTACACATCCTATACATACCTACGAGTAGCTTGGTGACTGCTGCCATCAAATGATGATAGCCATAAAGTTAGAAGATAGTATAAAGCAACGGCTTGTCTTGTCTCAAATTATCTCGTGTCTTTCACATGGAACCCGACTAGAAGAAATTTATTTTTTAAACGATTTACGTTTGTACGTCCTTGATTGTACTTTTTTCGATTGTACCTGGGTTGCGAGATACTGGGGGTTGTAAAATACACCGAACCCGACCTGAAAGAATCTTTTTTTTTTAATTTTATACGTTTATACTCCGTTTGAACTTGTTTTCCGATTTTTTGGATTGACCTTGTGATACAAAGATAAGTAAACGTACATGTTTATAAAATTCTGTGCCAATGTGTAAAAAAACTACAAATCAATATTCAGGATAAAATAAATTATTAATACTAGAATTTGTTTATCAGTAGATGCCAACAGAATTAATCATTTACAAACGATAAATTCTAAAATTAGGTAATCATTTAATGATTATTATAAGATATAGTATGTCACGAGGATATAAATCGATTTCCAACCCACGACTTGTATTGAGTAATTTGAAATCCTTCCTAACTGTAGTTGTGGCTGTGATAGATTACAAAATATGTAGATAAATGATATTGTTAATAGCATAATCATTGATAACCACTGATATTAAGTAATGGAATATAGATGCTCAAACTAGCTACCTACTTGAACACGTAATTTTAGAGACAGAACAAAAGATAAAACCTATATATTTTTATGGAGATTACAGGAACTATGTATAATAGTTACCTACATACAAATATAACACATAATAAGCGAATTTTATATTTTAAAAAGTATGTGCAAGCGCATTGATACAAGCGACCTTCCCATCTTTTATTGCTTCATATCATTAATGACTTAATGAGTTATGGGTACTCGTGAGTTGTCTACTGACATTTTTTTCATCGTACTACAGTCCTCGAGCTCAGCTTTGTGTTTGATATATAGATAGATAAATAATTATTATTTTAATTTTATTTTATTTCACTAATAATTCAAACACAACGAAACTGGAACGTCAAGCTGCTAGCGGTACCAAAGGAGAAGGTGAAGGCGGAAAGTGCGCGGCAGGGAGATGACGCGCGAGGGTGACTCGGGCCGATGTCTCA
This sequence comes from Acrobasis suavella, assembly GCA_943193695.1. NCBI lineage: Eukaryota > Metazoa > Arthropoda > Insecta > Lepidoptera > Pyralidae > Acrobasis > Acrobasis suavella. Next base: position 6,736,627 of record OW971952.1, on the reverse strand, counting down.
CCTACACTATCTGTGTGTACTCACACAAATGCAGAGCTTACGTCTCGAGAACTGTACCTACCTATTATTTAAAAAGCAGATTTTTAACCCCCAACGCAAAAAGAGAGGTGTTAAAAGTGAAGTGCCCGGGATATGTCTGTGGCAACGAAGACCGTTAATGATGCGGTTTTTTGTTTGAAAGGTAGGTGATCGATATGTTTCTTAGCTACAATACGGTTCTGACGAGGGTCACTTTAAATTATCCAATTTTATCTCTTGTTCATAATACCAATGTTGACACTGCAAAAGCACATACTATTCAATTGCATAAATCTGATTGAAGTGCATCATAGCCAGTCACATTCAAACTAGACTGTGACATATCTGCAATCTAGGCAAAAACAGAATACAACTATCAAAAGTATGGGCAGAACGGGCTGGGTTTGGACCATTGTTTGGAAACCAAGGTCGAGAGACAATTCGTTTTTTTTGTCAGCTTAAGAGGAAGCCTTCTGGAACTGTTTTCGTTGTGATATGTTAGACTGCCATAATGTATAGTCGACGACAACAATGTTACCCCTTCAGGCAAAATTTTAATGATTTGGGTAACTTAATGTGACTTTTAAATGAAAACCCGACTCCAACTCTCATCATGTCTTAATACTGTGTTAATGAGTTTCTTTAGGCGTTTCTTCTCAGTAACGTCACAGAATAAGTACCAGTACTAACGTACAGAAGTCTTTCTTAGAAAAGAAATTTGATTTAGCTCGCGTCAGAAGTCCTCACCTCTTCAGATAGATACCTAGACATCCATAGCAAGCCAATTTCATTCATAATACACTGTATAAACAATTTATGTAAATGAATTTTCCCCTTCGTAGTGGTCGCCGCGCGCATAGTTATAATGTAGGTATATTTTCGATACCTAAACGGGGAGTGACACAGGCCTGGTAACGTTCGTTCCGAGACGCCAATATCGGGTTAACTTTTCTTAAAATAACGAGAAATTAATATTTATAAATATTATTTATAGTAAAGGTTTGGAAATGTAAAAAAACATTGTGTCACCATGTCTGCTAAATCGTATCCACAGTATTCCACTTAAGCCCTGGAGACATGTCAAGGCAGTGAGGTGATCGGAGCTGTGCTTTGCATACTAATCCACACAAAATACCTATTGGGTAACCTGCGTGTGACGCATGCATACAATATTTGCTTGGATGGCTAAAGAATAGTAATCCAAAGGGACTAAAAGCCGACCAGCACTTTTGTATTAATTGCTTTATTTTTCGCATATTATTACATATTAATTAAATTGTTTGAAGTTATGCAGACTTGCAGACAGAAATAGATAGGACTAATGTGGAAACTTGCATGTTATGGCATTTACTTACATGAAGATTTTTGGTCTGGTGCATACATTTTTATAGCAAGTTTACTACCATGGATGGTAATGATGTAGTTTCTTGAGAAAGATATGGTGAGATATGCAAAAATATCCATTTAACAGTGCTGATGAAAACTATGGAGGGTTGAAATGTTTTTATAGCATAATATTTTATATCGAATGTAATCAGTATCCATAACTGACCTAGCTGTAATACACGATTCGTTATCCTGTTTGTATAAATATGTATGCTATAAAAAAGTTACTACTAACCTATTTAATTAACTCACAATATGTATCCAATACTTTACTAAAACTGAGTCACCTATATTAATTAGGTTATAAACATTACATTGATGCACCAGTCATATTGCCCATTGTTCAAGAGTGGTCAATTAAGGGGCTACCTGAATTTTCCGGGGTCCAGTGCTGCCCCCATTTGAAATAAATCATTTAAAAGGAAACAGAGACAACATTTAAAATTTTGTCTTGATCAGACCCTAGATAACCATTCAGACTATTTTATGAACTACTGTTTACAGTTAAAAGTAAGAACGTGAAGCTTTTCTACGCACATACGCCAAAAATGGCCGTTTTTCGCATGTGCGTAGAAAAGCTTCACGTTTTCACTTTAAACTGTAAACAGTAGTTCATAAAATAATTTGAAGGGTTATCTAGGGTCTGATCAAGACAGAATTTTAAATGATGTCTCCATTTCTTTTCAAATGATTTATTTGAAATGGGGGCAGCACTGGACCCCGTAAAATTCATGTAGCCCCTTAATATAATTTAGTTAGTTCAAATATACATAGAGCTATTAAATGTCTGCATGGTAGCATTGGTGATAAGAAAAGTAGTAAGTGCTGATATTATAGTCTACCAACTTTCAGATAGGACTGTCGATTTGGTGTTATCAACTATAAGAACTGACGGTATCCACGGCATATTGGTTCCCACACTCAACTGTTAATTAGAGGCCCTGGGATTGATTTTCAGTGTGAACATAGTTAGGTATACTTTCTCTTACATTTACAGGTAGGTATATGCCAATGGCTCCATCAATTCGGTATTTGACTCGATTTTTTTCTAAAAAATAAACAACCATTTTACTCCTCTCAAAAATAAGCAAGATATAAGCCTTTCAAATCCAGTGGAAGAGGAAACTGTCAAATAACAGAAAAAGGATGCACATACACCCGTGTGACGTCACGCTTACGAAAGAGATAGCGATATGCCCCCACCACGCTCCCACTCTTATATTTAAAATGATAATTGCTGCCTCATTTAATAACCAATTTACTTAATTCTATTTTCGGAAAAGGGCTTCTTGTTAGTGTTATTTGTTATTCATATAAAATATTGTACAAAAACAAACTCAGTCAAATAGCCTATTCATCAATGGTTGTAAAAATCCTTGTATTTCTGTCAAAGAGCTTTGTATATGTACTTTATATGGAATTAACTTGATGTTTGAGAAATTTTAATGAAGTTGTAAGGAAGAGTCATATCGCTGGACAGCTTTTTTGCAAATTGGCCACATTGACTGTGCCCATTTTCGCGGGTGTAGGGAAAAACTAATGAATAACTTATTACTAAAATTTTCTCAAACTATTTGTTAAGATAGAGGTTAAAAGTAAAATAATTTGGTAACAACAAATGATGTCAGCAGTAAGGATGTCACCTAAACAAATATGCACTCATATGATACCATATGTATGTGTAACTCATACAAGTTACTATGAATTGTAAGATTCATAAAATTGTATGAATATTATATTGTAGTTGTACAGCTTTTCTCACAGAAAATACTTATTTGGTACACATAAAGGGTATATAGTCAGAAAAGATTTAGTACCTACCAATTTACATAACCAGTTTTTAAGGTCTTCAACTTGCATCTGGATATTTAGGAGTTTCACTCCATATGCATTTTTGTAAGTTGAACTTAATTTACATTGTTCCATTCATAATATTAAAATTTTGGCAGGCCTCCATTTAATTTTGGAGGTTCTAGGCTCATTTCTCAGCCAGGAAAATGGGGTTATGGGTCTTTTCAAACTTATATTTATCTACACAGCTTAAATAAACACAACAAGAACAAAATTTGTGTAATTTTGGTGTGTAGTCAACCTATGTATACAATGAATGTAGTCGTTCCTATGTGTATTACATATATAAAGCACTTTGTATATCAATAAAGCCCAGAGTATGTCAGTTAACTTTGATAGTTTCACTTGTCTAGTACCTCCCACCTTCATAGCGACCCAGCCAGTCATTACAGCTGTGTACTGGTGCAAATGCAAGTCCGCGTAAATTAAAATAAATACAAGTAGAAGATTTTAAAAATATAAAAACTTTTATAAATTTAACCCATCAACAACTGCAATTTTGCAAACCCATTGTTATCTATTGTTCTCTCCATCATATCCGACCGTCTGGAAGCTGACGGGTTAAATTAAAATAAAAAAAAAAAGAATAAAGAAAGAAAATTTAAGGGCTCAAGAAGAAGACAGTAATACAGTTTATAAAGTTATATGAAGAAATATTAAGTAAAGACGAAAGTGTTTATGAGAAAGTTTACCTATGTTTTTATGACGAATATATATTTAGAGATTATGAAGTTATGAAAAAGAAGTATGAATTAGTATGAAAATAAATAAGAAGATAATAGTTAGAAGAAATAAAGTTGAAAGAAGAATAGTATGACATCAAATAAATAAATAATTTAATTACATATAATGAAATATGAAAACGTAAAGATTTAGAAGATGATTGGTTAAGAAAACTTAACTAGTTAAATACCTAGTAACAAGAGAGAAGAAAGAAAATTTTTTTAGGTGCGGAGCCCACGTTTGTCCCGGCCCACCCCGCGTGCAGCCAGAAGTAGCAGCCAAGGAGTGTCTTAACTATTTACCTACTCATAATTAATTTATCATTGTCTTACAAGAAAAATCAATAGTTAATTTAGTAGGTACTTACTTATCTTATAGATATACATATTACTAGTTGTAGACATTTTGTAGATACAAAGTAGCACGGCATGGCACACCATCATCTCTCAATATCACTGCGTAGGTAGATACATTTGTAGATTATACATAATATATATATATATTAGGTAGGTATAAAAGTTATGCGTAGGTAGTGTAGGTGACCACGCGTAATACCCCCAAGGAGTATACCACACGTGAATCGTAATAGTATCGCAAATTCAACAAATACCTTACAGACAAGACAATACATTGCGAAACTGTCACGGTATCACACAATTCTGGTAAGCAAGGTACCCCAAATTTACCTGATACAATGAATTTGCAATATGCATCTCGCCGGTCTACTTTTAACGTTGACAAATATTTACAACAAAATTGTAGGATAAATACCTGTGAAAACTGTTCCCTGATCTCGGTCCTCTCCTCATCGGTGAGTTTGGAATTGTCTGCCATCGTCGCACAGGTAAAAAGCACAAAACAAGGATCACAACATCGACATGCAGCGGCAACCGTAAATGTTCCAAGGCGAAAACTGGTTTCAATTCACTGTACACTTACACAAGTAGATATTTTATAAAACTGATTATTTCTAATAAATCACAGCACAGAATAAGATAAATTCACAGCTTTTAATTATGTGACCGCTGCTATTAACGCGAACTTGATTGATAAAGTTAGAAGATTTTACGACACGCATTCGCACGACCTATTATATGAATGAAATAAAATTATAAATTGAATGGAACGTGTATGAAAACGAACATGAATGAATGATAGTACCAAAAGTGAACGACTCTTTGTATATTTTTTACTTTTTATTTTATTGCCATTTCTTAAAAATATAATAAAAATAATATTTTAATTATTTATTGTATTATAATTTTTTATGAGATTTTTCATATTAAAATTACTTGTACATATGTAAAACAAGAATGATAATATTGCTTTTAGCGCCATCTAGATTTTGCTACTTCACAACAATGAGAACTTCCTACGCTTTTGTTAGCGCTATCTAGAATCTGACACTTTATATCATGTCGTTTAGTTTAGCTACTCGACACTAGATGGCAGGCTGTTTCGAGAAGTTTCTAAAGCACTGGCACGCTACGTGCTGTTTGATGGATGCTTCTACAACATTCTACAAATGTCTATTGCAGGGGAGTTAAATCTGTAGTCTGCTAGCTATCTGTTTTATTTATCTATTATAGTGAAAAGTAGTGGAAACATGATCTTCTCATCGATATTTGCATTCTTTAAATCTTTAATGAGCGAAAGAAAAATGTTATATTTAATTTTAGTAGATAAATAAGACTTTTATATTTATGAATGTATACCTACTTACATATCATAAGGAAGTTTTTATAGTTGTGACATTACATATACACAACATAAAGCTATTTTTGTGGACGCACATAAGTAATTATTGAATACTAAACATGGACACTTACTTAATTAGTTATGGTTATAGATTGTACTTAATTAGTAAATCGATACACACTTTTAAGTGAATAAATAATTTATTGGACAAATTCATGATTTGACAGTAGTAATAGGAATGTTACACTGTATGCACAAGAGATTCCGAATTATTTCTGATTACCTGGTAGCTTTAGTTAGGAATATAAATTAAATACTGACTGATTTTATATTGGATTCTATTACATACGATTACGGATAAATTTGTATTTCGGATGTCTGATAGTTTCGGAACGGAGCTTCACAACATCAGTGGTAATTATCAATTCCCAATAAAGATACGTCTAAGAGGCCTTATACCTACTAAAAACAAACTTATAAATAGTATTGTGGTTATCAGTACTTAATCAGTTAATTGGATTGTTAATTATGAGCACTTTTAATGTAACAATAAAAAGTATAAAACCATAAAGAATCTGGATGGGATTACTAAAAGCAACTCTGCATTTACACGTTTATTTTTAATTAAAAAAAATCTTAACTTTTTTCCTTTACAATCCTTCATAACATATCATAATGATATGAATATAAATACTGTTAAGGAATCTATTTCTAACCAAAGAAACAAAATCTCCATGTCAAAAATAGATTTTATACCTCACATTAGACATTGAACACAAAAATATTTTGCGGTCCTCACTATTGCAAAAGTTGAGCAGCACTGTGTTCGCGAAGTTTCCACAAGTTTCTAGATAGGTAGCGCCACCATATAAACCCAGTTCACCCGCCATATTGCATGAGTTTGAAAATGACAATTGAGAGTGCAAGACACAAGCGCTGAAGTCTGAACTGTTTCGCCGCAATTTTCGCAAGATTTCGCTTTTGAAGAAAAGTAAGAAGAAAAATAGCTTAAAATGTCGCTGCTTCCGTTCTTGTTCGACTACGAATTCGACCGTCCTCGTCGCATCATGGACCAGCATTTCGGACTCGGATTGACGCCAGACGATATGCTCACTATGGTTGGCGGTCCGCTTGTAAGCAGGGAGTACTACAGACCCTGGCGTCACCTGGCTGCTGCTGCGCGAGACGTAGGATCCAGCATCAAAGCTGACAAAGACAAGTTCCAAATCAACCTAGATGTGCAGCATTTTTCGCCGGAAGAAATATCAGTGAAAACTGCTGATGGTTACATCGTTGTTGAGGGTAAACACGAAGAGAAGAAGGACCAGCACGGGTACGTGTCACGCCAGTTTACCAGGAGATACGCGTTGCCGGAGGGTTGTACGCCAGAGAATGTGGAATCTAGGCTGTCGTCTGATGGTGTGCTGATAGTGACGGCTCCACGGAAGGTGCCTCCTGCAGTGGAAGGTGAACGCAAGGTGCCCATCACCCAGACTGGTCCAGTGCGCAAAGAAGTGAAGGATCAGGCGAACGGTGACAAAGCTGAGAAGTAATTGTCTGCCTTAACACTAGTCCTTAATGTTTTAATTCTCATTCCTTTTGTTTTAAGACTGATTTAGGTTAATAAATTTTCATAAATTCAAGCTGAATTTTATTAAATGTCTTCAACTTATCCTTAAAAAAGTATTAGGTCTGTGATTAGGAACTCCTACATTACAAAAATAAAATATAAATGACACGACAGATCTACCTATAGGTAGGTAGCTTAAATTAGTAGCTTCCTGTTTTGATGCACTAGCTACGTAGTCCTTACCTTAATGTTATGATTCTCATTCCTTTTGTTTTAAGACTGAATTTCATAAATCAAGCTGGATTTTATTAACCCTTTCACCGCGAGACTTTTTATCAGTTGTCGTGCCCCCCAAGCGCGAGGGGTAGTAAATCTAAAATATCCGACGCTCGAGGAATGGACACGACAATGTTTGTCGGATAAATCCGATGTTCGCGGTGACGGTTAAATGTCCTTAACTTATCCTTAAAAAAGTATTAGGTACTCCTACATTACAAAAATAAATATAAATACACATCTACCTTATAGGTAGGTAGCTTAAATTAGTAGCTTCCTGTTTTGATGCACTAGCTAGGTACCAAACTATTAGTTAGGTGTTGGGTAGGTATAGTATGTCCCCAAATTGTACTTGTACCTACCTACATGCAGTGCACATGAGTAGAAAGTACCTACCCAAATTTACAATTTTACAGTATAAACTGCTTAAACAGGTACTTATAGGTACATCTAATCTCTTCCTCTATATCCTTTATCTCGTTCACTTTTGGTCAATCTTGCACGGCTTTCACCCATTTTGTTTATCTGCTGAGTCATAAGACAAATGGTATGTCTGCCTCATGCATGAGGGATAAAGACGTGAGACGTGGACAATTTTCATAATGCCCGGGCATTATGAACAATGCCAAGCTAATCTGGGCGAAGGACGAAATCTGACATACATACGCCGTGACTTGTATGCAGAGCCCTTAAAACTCAAATAAAAAGACGAACTTAAATGGTCTTTCAATTTCTATAAAAATCGATTAATCGAAAAATGCCAAACTTATATTGATATCGAAAGTATCGATAGCGCTTTTAATGCAATACTATTGAAAACCAACAATATCGATAGTGTTGATCGAGGACGACAAATAAACTATCGATAGTAGCGATAGTATTGCTTTTCATAATATAAAAACTATCTATAGTATCGATAGTTTTGAACGATCGATTGCTACCTTTATTTCAATCGTATCTGACTGTCGTCGACGTCATGCACATTATTTCGTAGCGACAGTCAGTGGCAGTCCCCGAATAATAATGTTTCGTCAATGTGTCATCAACGTTGTCCATGTAAAATTAATGTCTCAATTCGTAGGCACATTAACGACACGACGAAACATTGACGACACATGGACGACGTTGATGGCACACAGACACATTGACGACATTGTTTCATTGGCAGTCAATGACGCGGTCTGTCTCCGACTTACGTTACGACAGAATGTCCACGACGTTGACTGTCGCTACCTCTTGGTGACAGTCTATCGATAGTGGACTATCGAGCGGCAATACAAGACTTTGGAATTGTCATTGAAATTGAAAGCGAATGCATATGGACGAACGTAAATGGTGATTCTGTGTCAATTTATTCTGCCCCATAAGTAATAACTTACTTAGTATAATGATAATGCCCGGACAATTTGATAATTTTAAAAGTTTTTATCATACTGCCCCCTCATTTTGGGTATTTTTCACACTGCGAGAACATTTATTATACTGTGCATTAATCACTTTGTCCATAACATATATATTTCACCCGTTTCAAGTGGGGACCGCGACACAACACAAGTGTTTCTTTTGTCATGCAAAAAGCGCTAGGTATTTGTATCATGTACTTCGATGTAGCGAGGCAAGTAGACCTAGACCTTTAACACTCTAGTGGCAATGCTTTCTACTCGGTGAGCCACTAAACCCTAGGCTCTGTAATCCCTTAGGGCAGTCTTTCCCAAAGTGGGCGATAACGCCCCCTTGTGGGCGCTGGAGGCTTTAAGGGGGGCGGTAACGGGCCCAGAATAAAGTTGGGGGGCGCTGATGTGATTTAAGCAATGAGTGATTTATAACTTCAGCTATTTCATATTTTAAATTTCACTGAAATTAAAATCCTCTTACTACACAACATCCATTTATTAGTTCATATTTATATCCTTTTTTATTGTACAAATATAAACTAAAAATGTAATTAATATTTATTATTTTAATGCGTTCACAACGCTATTTATATCGTTAAAGGAATCAAACACTGAAAAAATTTCGTGTTTTAAATTTTCGCAGGTGAGGTCCCCACTTCCAATACTCTTTATTATTGTAAAATTGTATTATTATTGCTATTTTTTTATTCAAAATTAACAATGTTGATATTGTTATTTTTTTATAAAAGATACTCTAATGTACTGGTGTATGTATTATTATTGCTCTCTCTTGTAAAAAAGTCTAGTTTAGAATATAGGTTGAATTAAACTACAGGCAAGACAAATATGTGATTCAGGTTTTTATGGTGAAAAAAATGGGGGGCGCTACAAAATAACAGATTTTTTAAAGTGGGCGTTTGACAAAATAAGTTTGGGAACCTTAGGGAACCTTAGGGGAAGCCTTAGGGGATGAAGAAGGCCATGACGCTAACCGCCAGAACGATTTAAAGGCGTAGACAGGGCAAAAGTGGCGCCCTCATTAATGCTTAAAATAAAACAGTAAAAACATGTGTTTGTACATTGAACATATTAACCAAAAAAAAAATTATTAAGGCGATGGAGACAGTAATTGAGTAAGAATTAAAAAAAAATGTATAATTGACTTTGGAAAATGGAACAGAAACATATTACTGATGCAGAAAGAATATAATGGTCCAGCTCAACTATAAGAAACATAAAAATGACGCTATAGCAAAAGTTGTTCAGCCTGATGAGCATTTTTTGTTGAGGTATAAAAATCGAAGATCTGTAACACCTGACGCAAAACCAAGTTATTACGAAATATAAAAATAAATAAATAATTTTTTGACAACATATAACACTGCTACAAGTATTTTCTTATGTATCTACATAAGTAACGCCGAAGTCATAAAATTTACGCGAATGAAGTCGCGGCCATCAGCTAGTTTGAAATAAGTTGTTAATGATAAATGTGTTTATAATTTTTTCAGGCACAGGCATTAGATATCTGTTGCGATAATATATTTTTTTTTGGTACATTAAAGAGATGACTAACGAAAGCATAGACCTACATTTTTTTTACGTGAACGAAAGTATCATTCATTTCGTACCTAGTCCGTCTAGCTTTATACGCGTTGCTACTAAAATTGGCCAGTTGTGGCTTGTGGCAAATGATTTTTAGGGTTCCATATCCATAGGGTAAAAACGGGACCCTATTTTATTACTAAGAATCCGCTGTCCGTCTGTCTGTCTGTCCTTCTGTCACCAGGCTGTATCTCATGAACCATGATAGCTAGACAGTTAAAATTTCTACATAATATGATGTATTTACGTCGTCGCTATAACAACAAATACTAAAAACAGAATTAAATGAATATTTAAGGGCTCCGAACAATCGAGATTTTTATAGATAATGGTACGGAACCCTTCGTGCGCGTGTCTGTCTCGCACTTAGCCAGTTATAAAATAGACGGACTATTTTACAGTCAACGATTATTCATAAAATAAAATTTAAAGGTCTATGCATAAAATTAAATATCAATTATGCCCACATACTTACATACACATACGATATACAATATGTAACAAAAACCCTGTTCTATCCTTCTACGTAAGAGCAACTCAGACCGTCAATATGAACAACTTTTCCTATGAGAACAATGCTTGAAACTCGAAAATAAAATCGACATTTTCATACAAATGTGTTCGGCCGGCCTGGCAATTTGTATGAAAATGACATTTTCATACAAATTTTTCTTCGAGTATCAAGCATTGGTCCTATAGGAAAAGTTGTTCATATTGACGGTCTGAGTTGCTTCTACAAGGATCGGACAGGGTTTTTGTTACATATTGTACATACTTATAACATCTTAATCCCTAACAGGTCAGAAATAGCATTTTAGATCAGACAGAGCCGCAAGACCCAAAGGCCACTTTTTTCGCCCATTCCCTCGATCGGCTTTTACGATCTGCGCGGGAAGAGAAGCAGCTGGTACATGCTAAGTTTCTTATTTTTCCCATACTAGCATGGTACGAATTGTTATGTACCACATTTACGATCTGTGTTTTGGAAAGACGAAGTGGTAGCTGAAGTGGCGCCCTCATTTGAAATAAATTGTTTAAAACTAAATAAGGTGATAATTAAAAATTTGATTTGTATAAATGTCTAGAAAGACCTTTAAACTATTTTATGAATAACCTTTGAAAGTAATATTGGTAGTCCGCGTTGGCGAAAAACAGTTTTAAAACTAGACGGACTATTAGTAATAATTTCAAAGGTTACTCATAAAATAGTTTAAAGGTCTTTCTAGACATTTATACAAATCAAATTTTTAATTATCACCTTATATTTATTTATTATTTATTTATTTATTTAGTTTTAAACAATTTATTTCAAATGAGGGCGCCACTTCTGCCCAGTCTTCACCTTGTATAATAATTTATTTAACAAAATTAATTCTAATACATGTAATATTAAGTCTATAAAATATAGGTAGTTGTGTTACAGGCAGAGCCATATCGATTAGTAGGTATGTTATTACCTATTACTATAGTCAGTGTAGAACTTTATTTACTAATCCAAGGTAAACCATATCTAATATAGTTTGTGTGTTCAACTCATATACGTAACAACTGTTCATATAAAAAAAATGTATTAATCAAATATAAACTTAATTAATATAATATAATGCCTGAAAAGTGAACGCAAATGTGTATGTATATATATTTTAACCTGATGAACTATCTCTTTCTGACAAATAGTGTTAATAAATAAACCTAAAAACAAAAAATGACAAATAATATAGTTGTAAATACATTGAGAAATCGTGAAAATGGTTTAAAGTCTTTTCACGTCATAAAACAGGTACGCTTTCTTCCAAATCAGTTTTCAAAATTCCACTGCTGAGCATAGGCTACCCTTCGTCTGCGCCATCTCTTAGGAGAATCAAACATCATTTTTCTCAAAATTAATGAAATTTAAAACTGTAAGCAGCGCCCGGTCCCAGTAAACGTCTTAGTTATTATTTAGTGGTCAACTCTCCTATGTCTTATACGACGTGGTCCCAATTGCCTATTAACGAATATGAAAAGGGGCAATTGGTCCCTGGGGCGAATTATATGTGGGACGACTTGTCTCCTCCCTGACTCATTCTTCCGGCTCCGTTCTTGAGAATGCAGTTGTTGCACGACATATTTTTTTAAATATTAAGTCGCCTCTTACGACAACCACAGGAAGGAATGGAGTGGTCTTATTCTAGGTCGGAAGCCACGCAACCAAACTCACATAAGCTGTAAAGAAAGAAAGAAGTTTCTCAAATTTTTAACCCTCGATGCAAAAACCGGAATGTTATAAGTTTGACGTGTCTGTGTCGGTCTGTGGAAATAGTTCATAAACGAATTAACCGATTTTGATGCGATTTTTTCATCAAGCTGACTCAATGTCATGTCATACAAAGGGAGGCAGACCAAACATAACATACTTAGAACGCGTGGCAATTTTTTACTCGTAGCTTATTTTTTAATTGCCTAAATGATATATTTATAAACAGTTATTGCGGGTATTTGTATTCTAAGTTAGTAAGTACTCTTTCACATTTATATAGAATGTTACTTTACTATTTTTCTTTCAAATATTACCTATTATGATAAAGAAAAACAACAAAACTAATGTAACCTAAGTGTTAATTTATGCCACGCGGCATTCTTATGCAATTATGTTTAGTCTCCGCCCTTTATATGTGTGTAAGCTGACTTGATCGAGATGGTTCTTAGCTACAGTTGTGACAGAGTTCACTTAACAGTTTTAATTTTATTTCTTGTTCAGGTGTTAGCATGCTTAGCATCTGGCCTCATCATGCTGTCGGTGGGCATGGCGTTCGGCTTCAGCGGAGTCCTGATACCAGAGCTGGTTGGAGATGAGACGATCCCGTACGAGAGGAGCTACGACTCTTGGGTTGGTAAGTAAAGTTGAACCTCCAACCCGGTTGGAGCGGTGGTGGCCAAGCAGTTAAGGCACAGGCTCTGAGGCACGAGTTCGTTCTGTACACTTACTTGAGTTTGTACTCTTATAATTTTCGACTACCACCACGGCGCACCGCACGCGAAACTCTAAACACATACGCCTTGAGGCTTGAGGAAGACCTCCGGATGAGGTGAAAACATTTCGGCCAGTAGCTTTGTATTTTGTACGTGAGTAACCCGTATATATATACCACCACTTACCTCTGGTGAAGGAAGACATCGTGAGGAACACACACACACTAATTCACTAAGTTTTATTGACCGACCGAGCGAAACGTCTCGTTCGAGATTGGCCAAAAATGCTTTTGTCCGCCTGTTCTCGCCTACAGATCGCATTTCTCGACCAATTCTCGTTAAATTTTGTGAGAAGTTTTGAAAATTATACAGATTTCATTTACACAGATTTCAAAAGGGATTGGATACTTTAAAAATATCATGTTTCTGCAGTTTCGAAAAAAATTAAAAATTTCACATAACTTTTTTGTTACCCTTATTAAGACGCAACTTTTTTGTCTTAACAACTTTTTTATGCGACAAACTTCAATGGGTCGGGGTGACTCGCGAGGTCTACAGTTCACAGAGCCATTATTAATGACTGTTACTACTAGATGACAGTCATTGAGCTTCGTCAGATGCCTTTAGGCAGCTCTAAAAATCTGACACAGTATAAGCACAGATACAATAAGAAGAAGATGGAAGTAAAGTTAATGATGCAGGATCGGCTTGTGCTGATTGGAAACACTTGGTTAATTATATACAGAGATCGCTAGGAAAAGAATAATTATACATGTCATGTCATGTCATGTATGATCACATGCATTATAGCCATCCGAGCCGAATACGAAGTAGATAAATATGTAGGTGTTTAGTCTTCCTTTATCATTATCCTAGGTGTGGTATATTAATTTATATTCTGTAGCAAAATATATATGTATATGTAGAATGGCGCCCCCTTAAACTGTCGCCCGGGGCAAATGAACTAAGTATTTATTTGTGTTTACTTGTTCTGTCACATTAATACCTCTTATCTGAACTTGAAACACGATTTTTTTATAGGCTCATAATCATTCAGAATGACGGTGTCGTGAGTTTGTATTAGTTTTATTATCTTTTATCGCATTGCAACATTCGCAATATGACGGCGGACTGATGCACTTGACAAAGATGAGCGGAAGGAAAAAGGGGTGGTCCAATGGGATATCGAAAAAGTTGCAAATTTTTGTCTGTGTCACACGTGTCTCACCGCTGGGAGACCTCCTCTTTTCCCTTCCACTCATCGAACTTTCTATTATCACAATTAAGCTAGTCCCAGGTAGTCCTATCATGTTGGTGGATCCAATAGGAATTTTTGACACGATATCAAACAATTTTCATTTTTTCAGCATCAATCCTGGCCCTTGGTGCTGTCTTGGCATGCTTGGTTGCAGGACCACTCATCGACAAGTTTGGACGAAAATGTGGACTCATGTTGATACTGATTCCGATTCTCCTAGGCTGGCTGCTTCTGGCTTTCGCCAAGACCGTCGCTCTACTGCTGCTTGGAAGATTCTTCACTGGAATTTGCACCGGAGCTATAAGACCTTGCGCTCTAGTTTATTTAGGAGAAATTTTCGACCCAAAGTATCGAGGAACTGCATTAAACAGCTTATCTTTTACTATGCACATTGGAGTGTTACTCTGCCATCTAATCAACAACTATGTTTATTGGAGAACCTGCTGTTTCATATTTCTTTCTCCTTCATTAGCAGGCTTTTTCATTTTACTTTACTTGAAGGAAAGCCCAATATGGTTCATATTAAAAGAAAGAGTCGACGAAGGCATTGAGGTATTCAAATGGTTTAGAGGCAATGATGAAACGTCTCAAAGAGAACTGAGTGAAATATTAAAAAAGCAAAAAGGAATGGCTGAAATCACAAAAAAAGAATTAATTGAATTTGTTTTCACTAGATCATTTATAAAACCCTTTGTAACAGTAACGATATTATCCTTTTCAGTTCAAGCTTTGGGCGTGCATAATATATCTTTCTATGCAGAGGATATAGTAAGGGACACCTTTTCAACTGATGTAGATACCTTCACGATGATAATGGCCATCGACGCTATGAGGGTGTTAGCATCAGGAATCATGTGTTTAGTTGTGGATCGCTTACCAAGAAAAGTTACATTTCTGATAAGCAGTTTCGTTGCATGTGCATTTGTATTCTCTATTATATTAATGTTATATTTGGACACAGATTTAACTTGGTTGGCGATCATTTGCATGATTGGATATGTGTTTTTTGGTAATGTTATTGTATGTTTATCTTGGTCATTTTTCCCTGAAGTTTTTCCTGGAAAAGTGAGGGGATTGGCTTCAGGTATTGGAGCAGCAATAAACTTTGTAATGATGTTCGTATCTGTAAATGTTACCCCAGGATTACGCACAGCATACGGCCAAGAAGTAGCTTATATTATGTATGGTGTATGTACATTAGGGGGTTCTGTGGTTCTTTGTTTTCTGCTACCAGAAACCAAAGGTAAAACTTTGCAGGAAATTGAAGATACTTATGTGAACAACGAAAAGTTTACAAGTACTCATTTATGAGTCATAATATTTTTTCTACGCGGGCTATTGAATTAAAACGAGTACTAAGCAAGTTACAGCTAAGGTGATAGATGGCTTGCTTGAAAAACAACTGAAAGAACACCTAAATTTAGATCGGTTTCAGACCGGGGCTATCAACTGTCTCTCAAGCATACCATTAGGTATTACACAGATAGGAATACCTGTGTTTATGCTGGCTTTCTTTACCAGACTAGGGCATTTGACCTGGTTAGGTACGACATACTTTGGTCCGAGCTTATCGACGCGGGTGTACCAGGTGATGTAGTGAATATATTTAAGTACTGGTATGAACATCAGACTAACCAGGTCAAGTGGCATGGACAGCTTTCTGATGAGTACAGAATGGAGTGTGGGGTAAGACAGGGAGGTCTGACTTCCCCTTCACTCTTTAATCTACATATAAACCGGCCGATTATTGAACTGAGCAACTCAGGTGTTGGATGCTTTAATGATGGCAAATGTGTCAACAGCATCAGTTATGCTGATGACACTGTGTTGCGGAGTCCATCAATCAATTTGCTGGTCTCAGAAAACTGATAGCAGTATATGAGAAGTTTGCAGATTCTCATGGCCTTCTTTTTAATGTAAAAAAGTGAGTTTATGGTTTTTCGGGTGAAGGGTCGCAAAGTGAAACACACTCCACCAGTAAAATTAAATAGGGTGGCTTTAGCCAGGGCGTCGTCTTTCAAGTACCTTGGCCAAATGGTTACTGAAGACTTAAAGGATGATAACGATATTGAAAGGGAAAGGAGGGCGTTGGCAGTCTTATGCATATGTTGGCCCGTAGATTTAATATGATTTTATAGTGTTTAACATAACTCTGTTTAAAGCCTTCTGTCAATCGCTCTACACGTGCAATCTATGGGTCAATTATACGCAGAGGGCTTACAACGCGCTACGAGTACAATATAACGATGCCTTCAGGGTGATGCTGGGGCTCCCGCGATTTTGTAGTCCATCGAATATGTTTGCACAAGCACACGTCGAGGGCTTTCACGCCGTGTTACGTAAACGAACCGCGTCGCTTATGCACAGAATACGCGGGAGCACCAACACTATTCTGAAGGTATTAGTAATAAACCAGAGTGCCCTATTGTGAGGTACTGGGTGCATACACATATGCATGTCCTTGGGCTGAGCAATATGGTGGGAAAATATTTAATTTAAAAGTGAATTCATTATGGACTGAAAAAGGTCTGAAATAAACACATTTAATTTTTTTATTTTATTTATTAATTTAAGCAAATGGCGAAGTAGTTTTCTTCATGTATCAAACGCAAAAAAGGATTGTTATCACTTTTGCCAAACAGTAGCGAGTCAATATTTTTACTAAACTTATTACTTAGTCCACTTTCTCGAAAATGAGTGCTAAGAAACATATACATATAAAAAATGTCGAAAGCTCTATTTCTTGTTCTCCCAGATACTTTTGGTCTTTTATAAAATCTAAATTCAAGTCTAATGCTATTCCAAGTTGTTTAAGTTATAATGGCACTCAGGTCAACACGGGCGAGGATATCTGCAATGCTTTTTCTTCATATTTTTATTTAAATTTTAAGGATGACAATAACGAATCCCCAGTCGAAATTTCATCTGTAGAAATATCAATTGAACTTGTTAGGGAACAATTAAAATTACTTGATCCATCAAAATCAGCGGGACCAGGCGATCTTCCCGCATCATTCCTTATTGCTAATGCTGACACTATTTCTGTTCCTATAGCTTTATTGTTTAATCGATCGCTGCGAGAACATATTGTTCCTGATATCTGGAAAAAAGCTTTTATTACACCGGTGCACAAAAAGGGGTCCAAAACTGATATTTGTAACCTCAGGCCTATTTCCAAATTATGCTTAATTATAAAAAATTTTGAAAAGATAATTAATAATCAGCTTTATGCATCTCTTGAGGGCGCGTTATGTTCTAGTCAGCACGGGTTTGTCAGTGGCAAGTCAACTGTATCCAACCTCGTTATTCTTAATGACTATATTACAGAGGCCATGGAAAACGGCCATCAAGTGGATGTCATATACACAGATTACAGCAAATGCTTTGATCGCATTGACCACAGACTTCTGCTACTAAGGTTAAGTAAGCTAGGAGTTAGGGGCGATCTATTGAGATGGTTTGCTTTTTATTTGAAGAAAAGGTCACAAGCAGTCGTAGTTAATAATTATATATCCATCTGGGTGGACATACCAAGTGGTGTTCCACAAGGTGCTCTGTAAGGGCCATTATTATTCATTGTGTTTGTCAATGACATCATTGATTGCTTTAAGACATCACATCACCTATGATTTGCTGACGACATGAAAAATTATTTAGCTATATCGTCATATGATGATGTGATAGCTTAACAGTCCGATCTTAAAAGATTAGAAAACTACTGTGATACTAACTACTTGGACCTCAATCCATCTAAATGCTATATTGTGACATTTAGCAGAAAAAGAACACATTACCGTCTGCTTACACGCTCAAAGGCGAGCCTCTCCAGCGAAATACTTGCGTACGGGACCTTGGAGTACATCATGATCAGAAACTAATCTTTGATGTCGATAAGGCGGTGTCTCAGACCTTGAAGGCACTTGAGTTCGTAATTCGCTGCTTTTCCTTATTTCATGAAATTATAACTTTAAAAATCTTGTGTTTTGTACGTTTGTCCGTATTGTAGAATATTCGTCGCAAGTTTGGAAACCTAGATATAAAACTTACATTGATCGTTGTTGTTGTTGTTGTATATCTTTATTGTACATAAACAGTTTACAATTATAAGAATTGTTACAAACCATATACTCTAGTACAAAGGCGGACTTATCCCATAATGGGATCTCTTCCAGTCAACCAAGTATTGGCGAAAGGATACAATAAATGGGCAGATCGGGTAGTGGTCAAATTATACTTATCAAAAGAAATCTTATCTTTACTACTTTACTCTATTGCTACATAAATTAGAATATAGACATACATATAATACTTAAACTAATACATATCGAAAACATACTACATTTTTAAATACTATAACTACCTATAAAATAAATAAAATACATAAACTACATAAACTACAATAATATAAGCTCTACATGTCTAAGGAATCGTCATAATATCTTCTAAGTCTGACCCTGAAGGAATCGAGGGAAGGCGCACTTTTCACATCTACAGGAAGCTCATTCCAGGACCGGGCAGCGAATACCGAAAATGAATCCCCGTAATTTTCGTAAATATCCAAATTCCCAATCGTATTGTAAATATCCAAAAGAAATTTATAAAACATTTATGTTATCGTCTCAAAATTGACTTTCGGTCACATAATTACAACAACCTGTGTAAGCAACATCACTTTATGCCCATTGAGTTACGGCGGAAAGTCGCTGACATTACTTACCTCCTAAAGTTAACTTCGGGCAAAGTTGACTCCCCAGAACTCTGGTCTAAAAATTTTTTCTCAGTCCCTAGTAGACTCTTCCGTCACCAACCTCCCCTATTAGTACCAATTATAGAAAAAACTCATTCTTGTGGCGAGCAGGTAATTCTCTTAATAATTTCTCTAAAAATGTAGACATAGATATATTCGATATTTCTCCGGCCAAAACCAAACGTCTACTTTACGACTCTTTCTTTAAAGGTGGTAAATTACTTTCGCTCAGTACTTTGTGTTTAGGTACTTTATTATGTAATTTATCTCTTATCGCATTTATTTATTAACCTCAACTGATTGTACGGATAAATTTGTTTTATATAACTAAGTTCTTAACTTGGCGTTTTAGGCGTTCCCGTAATCTCGTAATAATTGTATTGTGTTTCTATTTGTGACCTGTTATTGGCTTTTTGATTACAACTTTGTAACCTATATTGTAAGCGTAGCTGTTGGTCATCCGAATGTATAAAATAGAATAAAAAAAATACGGATCAGACTGAAACTGATTAAAAATCAGAAAATAGTTTACCAGAGAACGTGTGATTAGGATGAGGAGTTAAGTACTTATACTTTTAAGTATTAAGTATACCCAAAATGTAGTTACGATAGATAAGACAACAAGCAAATCATGTATTTTAGCATATTTTAAAAGATACATTAATAGTACTCGTACATGGCGTTAGTCACACAATGGTGTGAGGTCGGCGGAAAAGCAGTGGATGAGACTAGAATAGGACAGTGGAGAATGCCACAAAAAAGGGGGTCTAGTGCCCAACAGTGGGTTGATGTTGATGTGATGAGGGTTGAAAAAGATGAAATGATTATATTAAATATACTTACTATTTTTAAGGAGGAATTAATGTCTTTTATACAGAACAAAATTTCCCAAGGAAAATAAAATGAAATTTAAATATGAAAAATATTTTTTTTATTTTCTCAGATCAGGTATCAATCAATTAATATGGGAGGCCAACATTATTTTTTCATATTTCGATCGGTAAGGTTGTTTAGTATCATGGACTAAATTCACCCTTATATTGTCTTATGTCTTATAGTTTAATATATTTCTGCATTGTTATTCTAAGAATTTCTGCATTCTTAGTCATTATAAACCACCCCAGCCGAAAGAGAAAGTGATATTATGTTATAGCTGTTTATCTTATTATATCTTTTTCTAAAATACCATACCTACGTACTTAATTATTGTTAGGTATGTTTTGTGTGACTAAAACTACAACAAAGTAATTTAAGATCTTTTTAATATACTCAATAATGTTATTATTATATGTGGAAACATTCTGTAAGGCTGTAGCGCGACTGTCTTTACATGTGTGTTTACTTTTTCAGTCATTCTTGTCTTATTTAAATTCAATATTGTTATTTCCATTTCCACACAGCCTTCTATCACACGTTATCACGTTATAAGAGGAATTTAATTCATATTAACAAAGTACTTTAAATGAAAAACCTAATAACAATGAAGTGAAAGACAAAGGTTAGCTGGAAGAGATAGCATTTTTTGCGATAAGTCCGCCGTTGTGCCTATATTTGTTTTTTGTTGTTTTGTAATTTTTGTGTGTTTATTATGGTGCAAAAAAGTTAATTTTTATTGTTTTTTGAAAGTGTTAGAATGAAGATGGAACGTTTTATATCTTTGCAAGTTTTTCGACAGGTTAGTAACTTTATTACTATTTTTAGAAAGAAATTACGAAGAATTGCACAAACATTTAGCATAGTTACCTATTTACTTTCTATGTAGTATGTGTGACTTAATATTAGACAGTAAATTACTCCAAAATTTTTCTTTAGCTTTTACTTTGACTTGAAGTTTTAACTTTTACTTGAAGCTCCTTTCAAGGTATGATTTAACTTTACATCCTCTGCAACGATATTACTTACAACTATTTCTGTTTTTTCTAAAGGCTGACTGGTAGAGAATGCATTAGCATTAAGTCCACCTGTTTTACCTATATGGTCAATAAAAACTTAATAAATAAATTAATAAGTGCAATACCGTATCCTGCGTGCAATTTTTGTCCGATCAGCCAGATTTTTGAGATACCCAGTTGTCATACCAAGTTTGTTCTACTAGTTGGGCTAATAGAAATTTTAAGATTTTGTCCATACCAAAAAGGAGTAAATGGTTGACCTTCGTAACTAACATTTCAGGTATTGGCAGCTCTTGCCACAAGTTTCCAAGGCCTTGCTTCTGGGACTGTCTTTGGCTACAGCGCAGTGTTGTTACCTCAACTTAAGGAAGACAAAACCATAGATTACGATGCGCAGTATGACTCTTGGATTGGTGAGTTTTATCTTTATGGCAAAGTTGTATCTTTGATTTGAACATTTAAGAAAAAGAGAAACTTTTAAGAATTTCGGTTTCGTCCTTTTTCGGAATTTCAAAATGTTATACTAGTTTACGTGTAATAATGTAATGTTTTGAGTAATATAATTAATTTAATTTAAATATTAAATTTATCTTATTTTTATTTTCAGCGGCTGTCACACCGCTTTCCATGGCCCTGGGCTGCATTATCGCCGGACCCATCATAGATCGATTCGGAAGACGAGTCGGTTTGATACTTCTCGCCTTTCCTTTCGTTTGCGGCTGGCTGATCATGGGCTTAGCCAACCACGTCAACTTAATTCTACTAGGAAGGGCTGTAACGGGAATTTGTGCCGGTGTCTTTAGACCAATGTCTTTGGTTTACCTCGGCGAAGTAACTGATCCAAAACATAGAGCCATGTCACTTGTAACAACATCATTATCCTCAAATATAGGAGTCCTTTTTTCTCACTCTGTAGGTAAGTATTTGTACTGGAAAATTGCTTCATTTGTATTCAGTATACCTAGCATACTATCAGCAGTTATCCTCCTCTATTTAAAAGAAAGTCCTTTGTGGTTAATTGCAAAAGGAAAATCTGATCAAGGATCTGTTAACTTCTATTGGTTTAGAACAAAAAGTGAAGCTGCTGATAAAGAATTAAATGTAGTGCTAAGCAAACAAATAAATACATCCCAAGATCTAAATATAAAGGATACGTTAAAAGTAGTGCTTAGTAAACCTTTTCTTAAAGCCTTTGCGATGTGTTTTGTAATATTTTTAGGAGCTCAATTTTGCGGAGTCAATATTTTAAACTTTTACGCACCAGCTATGATCAAAAATACTTTTTCAGATAGCGTAGACAATTTTCTGATAGTGATTTTAATAGATGTTGTTAGAATTTGCGGTACTGGAACAGTATTTTGCAGCGTGAAACATGTGCCACGACGTATATTATTTTTGTTATGTAGTTTGCTGACTACTGTATGTATATTTTGTTTGGCGGCTTATTTATATTTTGATAGTCCAAATTTGCTATGGTTTGGCTTGATATCTTTAGTATTGTTTATATTTTTTTCGATGACGTTAACATCAACGGGCTGGTCTTTCATTAGTGAAGTGTACCCAAGTTCAGTGAGAGGTTTAGGTTCTGCGTCAACATCAAGTTTAGCTTACTTGTTGCTATTTGTTGCTGTAAAGATAACACCAGGGTTTATTGATGATTATGGCATGACAGCATTTTATGTTTATAGTGGATGTATAATTGCCGTTTGTTCAGCGATTCTTTACTTCGTGTTGCCAGAAACAAATGGCAAGACTCTCCAAGAAATTGAAGACAGTTTAAAAAAAGATAAATGTCATGGTGTATCTATTACTTCGGAACAAACCAAATTATAATGGTTTTCTAAAGAATTAAGTATTTATTTAGCAATGTATGAAATATTTTCATAAGAAGCTTGGCAAATATTAAAACATGTCATACGCCAAAAAGTTATAAAATAATTTTCTATGAAGAGTACATACCTATGTGCTTTTTATTTTAGTGGTATGTATTATATTATAATGAAATATGCAGGAGTATATGAATTCAATAAAACCTTACTAAGCCCTTTTATTTTATTTTGATTTTAAGGTATTTTTGTGTCACATAAGTACTTCGGATACTCATAAAACATTAGTTTACTAAATATTTTGATTTTAGCTGGCTTAAATGTTTGGAGTAACTTACTTTTTATTCACCAGATATCACTTTCACCAATAATAGGGATATATAAATAAATTAAAGATCAAAATGAGTTTTAAAAAATAATAAAATGTATTATATTAAACATAAAGTCAAATAAATAGGCAGTCTTGTATTGAAAAAAAAAACACACACTTCACTTAATTCTTGACTTCACTTTTAGTGTCATCTACAACTTGTCTTATAGGTCCAGTAGGTGTGATAGGAACAATTCTTTCTCCTTTAGCAACTTCCGCCTGTTTAGGAGCAACCACAGTCAGGACACCATCAGAGGAAAGCCTAGACTGAACAGCATCAACATTTATATCCTCAGGTAGCTTGAACCTCCTTGAAAACTGCCTCGAAACAAATCCATGTTCATCTTTCTTCTCTTCATGTTTGCCTTCAATGACGATGTATCCATTTGCTATTTTCACTGTTATTTCATCTGGAGAGAAGTGCTGCACGTCTACGTTGATCTGGAATTTGTCCTTTTCAGTTTTGATTGAAGATCCTGCATCGGGCCACCAAGGTTTCAATCGTGAGATCAAAGGGGAGTGTAAAGTTGCAGCGGACGTGACGTCTTCAGGCGAGAGTGTTAGTCCAAAGTTTTGGTCGAGGAGGCGCCTCGGGAAGCGCGGAAGGTCGTAGTCGAAGAGGTATGGTAGAAGAGACATTTTGTTGTGTTTACTATCACTGTCTTGTCGGTACTGTGGGAACGTGAACGTGAATCGCTTATATATAATGGGTTAGCGTCATGCTGCCAACGCGAATGGTCGAATATAGCTCGTCCCGATATTTCTGGATGCATCTACGAGAATGCCCGAGTTTACCTACGTCAAGTTCATTACTAATTCCTCAAAGTGCAGTAACATTTGTTATTATATACCTATTGTTTACTTTAACATACTTGACTGGTCATTGACATACTGATAAAAATTCAAGGTTTATGCTGATAGGGGGAATTCTCGACATTTCTGTGCAAGTTTATTTATTTTTGAACATTTTATTGTCATTCTGAAAATAAATGGGAATTTCGCTTTGAATTTAGTTTCATGTAAACGATGAAATGTTATTTGTCAATGCAAATTTTATAATTGACTTAACCTTGTCCCTTACCTTTTTATAAATTTCTTACAGTGTCTTTGGGTTCTTAAAACTTAAATTAAAGTATTAGATTAGACAGCCAAGAAATACACTTGTGGTCTAGTTGGTATATGTTTTGCAAATTGTTTTAATGAAATCAGTTGTTATACAAAAAAAAATATTTTTTTTTTTGTATAGAGGTGATTCGATGAGTTTGTTCATTGATTTTGTAATTTTGATTGAGTAATATTTTACTTAGATTTAAATTGGTTCATTCGTTTGGAAGTTAGTATTATACAAATTAATACTATACACGTGAATAAATCACAAAAGCTACTGTGAATAATAAAAAAGGGGGTAACAATAATAATTTCTTATGATTATCCAACCCGCCATCAAGAAACCCTTAGGGTTTGAGGCTCATTTTAGCCAGTTGCATGCTCAGCTGTTATGCTGTGAAGCCTGGGTCCGCTTTCCGGCTTGTTCTTCTCCTTCCGTACAGTCTTGAGTATCCTACATTATTAGACCATTGGCTCGCACATAATTTTTTTCACATTACAAAACCTTAAGGATATACGGACCGACGTCACAGAATATATACTTTTAATATGTAAAAGTAATATACTAGATATCTATTACTTTTACATATTAAAAGTTGGTTTGTACTATTGTACTAACCAACGTTATAATGTCTCTATTTGGTTATATTTACTTACTCAAGTCATGCTTCGAAAATTCTCGATCAGTAAAATTTGGACAAATAGAATTTCACCTTGCCAAGGAAAAATAGCAGAGTGAGTCAACAATCGGGAAGATACTAGTATTTCTGACTCAGGCCTCCCACTGCTTTGCCGTACGTATATTTTGAGCCGACAATATATTTTTGGCGCTTACGATTTAGTAAACAAACAGTGAGGAATACGAATACCGTTTATCTTCCAGGCTATAAATAAAAATCTTGACTCTCAAGGTTCATCCCCAATAACTTTTGAACGGCTGAATCGATTTCCATCAAACATTTCTAAAACAATCTCGACAGACAAAGCTTTCGATTTAAAAAAAAAAGGATTGAAATCAATCCATTCGTTTAGTAATGATCTCACAGATGTCAAACTTATCACATTCCTCTTTTTGCGTCGGGGATTAAAATTAATATTAATTCTACCTACTTACTGCTAAAAGAAGCTATTTTTTAGGTTTATGTACGCTAAATATTTTACTAATCAATGATTTAAGATGTAAAATTTACTATTTTTTATTTGCTTTACTTGGATCTTCTTTATTTTCATTCGGTTTACTTTCACCAGGTTTACTTGCAACGGGTTTACTTGCATCCGGTATCTTTTTGACATCAGTATAAATTGCACACGGATCTTTCGCTGGTTTAATACTCTCATCAGGACTAATCAATGACTGTTCGACCTCATCATTGTCTCCTACCGAAATAGGAACAATTCTTTCACATGGCAAGTCCTTTTCGCAAAATTTTCTCGGTGCTGTAACAGTAAGCAATCCATTCGGGGATAATTCAGTTTTTATGGTAGCTGGGTCGCAGCCTATTGGTAATTTGAACCGTCTTACGAACTGCCTTACAACGAATCCATTTTTGGTCTTCCTCTCCTGTTTACCTTCGACTACGATGAATTCTGGCCTTGCTTTCACCCTGATTTCTTCCTTTTCGAATTGCCGCACGTCCAAAGTTAGTTGGAAGGTTTCCTTATCAATTTTTATGGAAGGGCGGATGTTTCGGGTTTGGTTTATACAAGATCTTAGAACGGGACGCAATCTTGCCCCTAATAATGGAGTGACAATCATTATTCGCCGAAGTGTTTCGATATAAATTTAGAAAATAAATAAAAATATTTGATCCCGTTTTCGGTGTGTTTTGGCGTTAAACTTTGGCATATTGTTTGATTAAATGTGTCACTATCAGAACTGACAATATTTATAGCTTTCAAGAGTAGATCGGCCTAAGATTTATGACTCAGGCGTGGTTAGGTGAGGATAGTATCGATTGTTTTGGTTGTCATCAATATTATTGCAAACTATTGGCTGTATTTATTTACGTACTTATATCGATTTTGTGAATTTGCGACTATTTCAAGTCAACAATTGATAGTCAAACTATGGATAGTCCTGCAACGCTAACGAAAACCACATCCAAGATGATATTTATTTTTGGAACGAAGTTCCTTACGGCAGGCTTGGAGGAGATAGGGATTTTGCTGCGCGACCGAACTGAAAAAAATGTGATAGTAAAACCGTAAGGATGACCTCGTTAAATGAGACGTGCGCAGGCGCGACAGTCGTATAGGTACACAAGCGAGTAGTGTACAATACCTTTGAGCACGATTTTTCTTTTGCAAATTGTGTCGATTCTACATTAGCCGAAGGAACTTCGTTCCTACCTGGTGTCCCACGACACCACATTTCTTTTTATTTCCTTTACGCGTTCTGGAGTCTAGAACTTTGGGCTCATATGGATGGGTAGGCCAGGCGACTTATGATAATATTAATAATTATAATGCCTAAAAATTAAGTTGAAAGTATACAATATGTAACAAAAACCCTGTCCGATCCTTGTAGGAGCAACTCAAACCGTCAATATGAACGACTTTTCCTATGGGACCAATGCTTGAAACTCGAAAAAATCTACATTTTCATACAACTTTTGTATGAAAATGACGATTTTTTATCGAGTTGTTCATATTGACGGTCTGAGTTGCTCCTGCAAGGATCGGACAGGGTTTTTGTTATATATTGTACATAGGGCGCACTATAAGTTTCCGGAACTGGCCACTTACATAAACAATATTTAAAAATTTATTGCAACATTTGAAAATAGAACTCTTTGGCTGTAGAATGCAGTTTGTTTCATCTGACTGTCTTTTGTTTTTACCTTGTGGCGCCATTTAAAAAATTGTGTGTCTGCATCAACATGGATTTAACTCGGGAAAATTTTCGTAGTATGATTTTCTACGATTTTAAGTGTAATTTGACAGCTCAACAGAGCATCGCTCGGCTTGAAACAGCTTTTGGCAATGAAGCACTATGCAAGACAACTGTTTATAGCTGGTTTGCAGAATTCAAGCGTGGTCGTATCAATCTCAGTGACGAATCTCGCGATGGTCGGCCGTCCACCGCTGTGACCAACAAAAACATCGATGCTGTGCGCCGTATGATTGAAACAGACAGGCATGTGACCTACCATGAAATTCGCGCATCCTTAGAAATAGGCATGAGTCAAATACAATTAATCCTACACAAACATTTGGGTGTGAGAAAGCTGTGCTCGCGGTGGATCCCACACAACTTGACCGAGGCTCAAAAAACGGACCGCGTCACTTGGTGCAGTGCCATGCTTACCAGATTCAACGAAGGTGCGTCAAATTTGGTGTGGGACATAGTAACAGGTGACGAAACATGGATTTATTGCTACGATCCCAAAACAAAGCAGCAATCGAGCGTATGGGTCTTTCAAGATGAGCTGAAACCAACCAAAGTGGCGCGCGTGAAAAGTGCATCTAAGCGGATGATTGCATCTTTTTTTAATAAAACTGGACACGTGGCTACTGTTGCTTTAGAGAATCGTCGTACAGTGAATAGTGACTGGTACACGACCATTTGTTTGCCGGAAGTTATTGACGAACTCCGTAAAAATAACCGTAAACGCCGTATCATCCTGCACCACGACAATGCTAGTTCTCACACGGCCAGACAGACAAACGACTTTTTGAAGGCGAAAAATGTAGAACTCATGAGTCATCCTGCATACAGTCCCGACCTGGCACCTTGTGACTTTTTTCTGTTCCCAAAAATTAAGAACCAATTACGCGGTCAACGATTTTCATCACCAGAAGAGGCTGTCGAGGAGTATGAAAAACACGTTTCAGAGGTCACCACAGAGGAGTGGCACAAAAGTTTTAAAAACTGGTTTCATCGAATGAAAAAGTGCATAGACGCCAAGGGAGATTATTTTGAAAAGCAATAAATTAATTTTGTACCTTTAATAGTATTTTTTCATATTCATTCCGGAAACTTATAGTGCGCCCCACGTATAAGTACGTGAGTGCTAACAATATTTGTGTATTTTTTACATGTTTGTGTATGAATATATAGATAAGTATTTAAATAAAATTATCGTTTAATGTCTTTTCGGTAAAATTTTAAAGATTAGTAATTAAATTATACTTAATTATAATTGACCAATTCGTCCAAAACTATATTTTTATCGACATCACCTGTAGGTTGCCTGGTAGAAAAGGCCTGGGCCTTTAGTCCACCTGTTACCTAGGTATAATTTTTGTAATAAAGTTCATCATTAATTTAAGAACTGGGTTCTTGTCGGTAGAGTATTTTCCATGACCCCCTAATTTCGGCTAAATGCTTGTAATCAAGTTAAATAAATAAATAATAAAACTAGTACTTCTGTGATATAAGTAGACGGAAGAAGGGCTAGGATGATGATGATATAAGTATGTAATAAGAAGTAGGAAGCCACAGATACTGTCTGTGACATTCTGTACACAAAATACAGAGAGTAGATAAATCGTATACTTCGTCTTCGCGTGGTATGCTTATGATACGATACGATACGATACATTTCATACACTATATCACGTCTTTATCTCTAAATTGCCTTACAACAACCAAATTTGTTCATCCAAATTTGCCAACTATTATCGAGATATGCGCTCCGGAAATGTAACATTTTTAAACTCTTATATCTTGTTACATTTCCGGAGCGCATAGCCCGAAAATAGTTGGGTGAATTTGAAAAAAAAAAACGTAGAGAATCAAAGTTGTAGGGAATTTTATGAGCTTTTTATTCAATCTTAGAATTTTATTTATTTAACTTTATTACAATACATGTAAATGGCGGACTTAAGGCCAGGGGCCTTTTCTACCAGTCAACCAACAGGTGAATTTTAAGATGACACACAAGAGAAAAACCAAAAATTTTGAACTTTGAGCTGTTTGGGTCTTGCGGCTCTACATAAAAAGTCCTTTATTAGCTTTAGGTGTATCAATTTATTAGCTGAATCAAAACAGTGATGGGTTGCTATCCGAATCATGGTTTCGCCGACTCCCTTGATCGGCTTTTACGATCTGCGCGGGCGGGGAGAGAACCAACCAACTGATACATTAAGTTTTTTGTTTTCTATCAGACCAGCTTGGAAGAGAATGGTGGAAGGTGAAATGCCAAGAAGTGTGTATTTAAAATGAAGGGTATATCAGAGAAAATAAAGGGGAAAATCAGTGATGAAAACTAAATTAAAACAAGATTTAAAAATGGTAACCATAATACTTTTATTTTACAATAGGTAAAATACAAATAACTCTATGAAGATCACATATTCAGTCTTAAACAAAAAGGAAAGCTATGCAAATTAAAAAAGAAACTTATTTCTTTTCTTCCTCGTTTACTTCGCTCTGGTCTTTGATTTCCTTCCGCACCGGACCTGTCTGAGCGATGGGCACCTTCCTCTCGCCCTTGACGGCTTCAGGCACCTTCAGCGGCGCCGTGATGGTAAGCACTCCGTCGGAGGACAGGCGCGACTCCACGGCCTCCAGCGCTGCACCCTCGGGCAGCGCGTACCGCCGCACGAACTGTCGCGAGATGTACCCGTGCTCGTCTTTCTTCTCCTCGTGCTTCCCTTCCACCACTACGAACCCGTCGGCGGTCTTCACCGAGATCTCATCCGGCGAGAAATGCTGTACGTCCAAGTTAATCTGGAACTTGTCTTTGTCGGCCTTGATGCTGGAACCGATGTCCCTCGCCGCGGCAGCTAGCTGTCTCCACGGTCGGTAGTAGTCAGGAGACAGCATTGGACACGCTACAGCTGTTAGCATATCGTCAGGTGTTAACGCCAAGCCGAAATCTTGGTCCAGGAGACGGCTTGGCCAGTGTCGGTGGCGGTAGCGTGGTGATTCGTAGCCAAAGACGAATGGCAGTAGCGACATTTTCTCTCTTTATAATCAAACACTCGTATAATAAACTAAACGAAAAACGAAACTGCTGAGAAGCTTTCGAAGATTGCTCTTCTGATCTCTTTTTACCGCTTCGTAAAGTTTGTTATCAAATTCCATGCATTGCCGCCAAATACGCGTCCTTTTATACTAGTGAGCAGCGACATCTAGTGTGTAGTAGAAAATTCTCGAACAGCTAGTCGTTTCGTTGCGCATGTCGTATCTCATTGATTATTTTATAAATGTGTGCGTTTTTGACATTTACCGTTGTGTGCATTGTATAATGATCAGTAGCGCCATCTAGCGGTGAGTAGTAAGCTACACGTTTGTAGTGTTTGCTTGCGTACGTTTTCATTGTCTGGTTTTTATCTGTGTGCGTAAACACTCTAGATACTACGTGACTAGTGACATCTAGCGTCGAATAGAAGATTCATTTAATATTCTTTCATTGTGTAGTAATTGCCAATGTGTGCGTCACTGTTTGTATATTGATGTGCATGAATGAATTGTTAAGATTTAAATCTGCCAGTGACATCTAGTGTAGAGTAGAAATTTCTTGAATTTTATGGACAGTATTTCTTACTTACTGTTTTATAATTACGTATAGTCTACCTACATAATTATTTTACAACTAAAATCAAAATAAAAACTAAATAAGTACTCATCCTTAAGCCGATAAACATTAATATTTATTTGTAAATTACAAATTCGCTATTTTGCTTTTGTTAAGCTTTTTATATACTTAAATAAATATATAGAGACAAATAATACAGATTGATTTAGCCCCAAAGTAAGCTTAAGCTTGTGTTATGGAATACTAACCCAACTAGGTATATAGGTGTCAGTCTCAGAATTAAGAGAAATCTAACGACTTACGACATCTTTCATGTCTTTCATCATCAGGCCTTTTAGGCTGCAAAGCGTCAATATAGTCATACATACAACATACACTCAAAAACATAAAACTCCTGACGCAGTCAGGTAAAAACGCCGCGAAATAGGTAAAGTACTTACCTAGTGCCCAGACGGCTAGCAGCATTGCCATGTTACATGGCAATGCTGCTAGCCGCTCAGCTTAATTTATTATGCATGTAAATACATAAATGCCATATGCTGCCCACCATATTATTATATAATACTAAACATACAATTTCGGTGGTAATGTTGAAATGGTCTACTTAATAATAACTAGGTACACGTTATATTTTATCAAATGACAAGATTGGTGCGAACTTGGGAGATCTCTTTCTTTAACACTTTTATCTACGTGTAAATTATAAAAGTTAAAAACAAGAGGGTAAATTGGTCACCTCCGGTTATTCAGGTACCTACGCGAGTTTAGTATGTCAGCTTTTCTATGGAAGTAGGTAGGTAAGGTACCTAGGTAGAAAAGTGAGCAAAACTTAAAAAAAATGTGTTTGAAGCAGATCGAAGGGACCTGATTGTCCGACGTCTCATCGCTTCATAGATAAGGATCTCTTAGGACAAGTCTCAAGGACAGATCGATATTTATTTATAAGAAAGTAAGTAGTAGTTTGTTATAACAGAAATTTCTACAAAATTCTACAGCCACCAAAAATATCTTTAATGACGTACCTAACATATAATTTACATGTTTATCTCTGATTCATTGGTATTTATGAAGATACTATTGTTTACAGTACTCGAAATATCTTTATGTACCTAATGACATTTTTTTACGTCAGGTATTTAAAAGATTTCGAGAACCTACTCTCACCCGATGCTCTCACCACAGGCCCAAATTTTTTGTGAGTCTAGAGTGACGGTTTTTTATGGAATTTAGGTGAGTCATTCATGAGTTCGAATCTCACTGGGAAGCATACTTGTGAAAAGTTGTTTCCAGTCTGGTTAGGATATTGCAGGCTTGAATCACCTGATTATCCGAAAAGAGATGATTCCGTGTTTCGGAATGCACGTATAATTTTTGGGACCCGAACGCGATCCAGCGTTTGCTCAAACCTATCCAAGAATGGGTTCCGGTCTTCTTTTTGGGTTGCGGAGGTCAGACGGCAATTGCTCTGTGTAAAAACCTGGGGTAACCTGAAACCTCATCAAATCACCTAGGTTATGAAACGGACCGCGGGCTCTGAAGCGTTACCGCTGAGGATGCAAGCGGGAATACGCTCGGATGATGATGATTCCCTACACGAAGGAGGCTCATGTATAAGGATAGGGCATGTTTTTTATTACCTACAAATATGATATAAACCAATAGCAAGGATTTCGTATGCTTTTTATGATCGAGCTCGAGAATGACATCAAATCTGTGACGATGACATTCGGTCGAGATCGAGATGCTTCGAGTACATAGGTAATTTTCGCAGTCGGGCGCGCCGCGATAAACACAGGGCTTATCAACGCGCGGCCCGCGTGCTTGTATTTCTGGGCTGCTATTGAAGCAGAACCAAAATTATTAATTAGCAGTTCGCTTCTAACTATTAACTCTAAAACCTTAATTAAGGCAAACCGTGTCTGGTTCTTGTTCAAACTCAAAATTCTATGGGGCTACAACTACACCGTCTACCTTACAATTTCACGAAACTCCAATCAAAACTATGTTGAATTATATCGAACAAATATACATACAATGTGGAACGGACATACCCGTAATAAATCGAATCATGGTTTATACTAGATCACTACAGTATAATTAAATAAAAATAACATTCGGAAAACAACAAAAAAACAGCATTTCCATACAAAAATGTCCAGCCCCCGGGAATCGTATAGGAATGTCAAGTTTTTGTTTTTGACTGTTATTTTAATTTAACTATACTACAGTGATCTAGTACACCCCGTGGTTCAATTTATTACGGGTATGTCTTTTCCACGTTGTATACAAACGCCGGATTGTCACCGTGGCCCAATTCCTATCTAAACTAATTTTATTTCGACTCCATAAGAAGAAAAATACTGAGAGTCTGATATTTATATAGATACCTACTTTGACTTTATAATACAGGCTGACTTTTACACACCAGCCTAATTTTTGGACCAAGGTCAGTCCATTTTGAACTAAATACTTTCAATAAAAACATTTAATGAAAAACTAAAAAAGCGTTTGGCAAAACAAAATATCGTAAAACGGACGAAATATTTTTATCGATTTTTAATAATTTTTTTTTAGAAAGTAGTTCCGTATGATTGATTGAATTTGCTCCAAAAATTTTTTTGGTGTGTAAAAGTCATCCTGTATGTGCCTACTTCTTTAATTCGAATCTACCACACAAAATTCATCTATTTCTAAAAGATGCAATACTTATTAACTTTTCAATTAGCATAAGTAAAAGATTGTAATTAATATATAGATGTATGTAGTCAACATTTTTCATTTAATTTATATTTGATGCTTACTTACTATTTTGTACTGTTGAGCCTCAATAACTGAAAGTAGAATATTGTCATATTCCGTTATTAATACCAACGTTCGAATAAATATCCAAAATTTAATAAAAAAACAGTGTTTCATTGTAATTTGTAATTATAGCATTGCGTGTACATTGAAGTATAAACAAATAAATATATACGGACAAACTACACTGATTGAGCTAGCCCCAAAGTAAGTTTGAGACTTGTGTTATGGGATACTAACTCAACGATACTATATTTTATAACAAATACATTTATAGATAAACACCCAAGACCCAGGACAATTTGAAAAAGGCCATTTTCCAACTTGCCCTGACCGGGGATCGAACCCGGAACCTTTGGGTGGCGAGCATGGTGACCACTACACTACGGAGGTTGTCAAAACACTTTAATATTCTTTGTATCGACATTATTAAGCCAAACTTTAAATACTTACCTATATAAGTTCAGTAAAAATTATTTTGGAAAAACATAAATTAAGTGCAATGCAATTCGTCCACGAAGTGAGTAAGTAGGTACTGTAAATGAAAACAAAGACATGAAAGTAAATAACCATAGTACGGTGCGACCCAAATTGAGCGCCCCTGAACTATCAGAATTATTCAATGTAGGTCGGTGCGGTTCGAGCATTTTCTACCCGATACTAGATGGCGCCTGCGTGAGTATAAAACCGCGCGCCGGCCAACGAGCCGGCAGTTGATAACAAAACAAGCGATCTGACTGAGCTTACAAGCGATTTCAAAGCGAGTCTACTTCGAATATCTTCGGAGCAATTGTTTTTACGCGCATCTCAAGACAGAAGAAGCTTTTCTCTGCAGGACTAACTTTAATTCAACGGGTGTTTAATAAAGAAGAGTGAAAATGTCGCTGCTACCATTTGTTTTCGGCTACGAATCACCACGCTACCGCCACCGTCACTGGCCCAGCCGCCTCCTTGACCAAGATTTCGGCTTGGCGTTAACACCTGACGATATGCTCACAGCTGTGGCGTGCCCATTGCTGTCTCCTGATTACTACCGACCTTGGAGACAGCTAGCTGCCGCGGCGAGGGACATCGGCTCCAGCATCAAGGCCGACAAAGACAAGTTCCAGATTAACTTGGACGTGCAGCATTTCTCGCCGGAGGAGATCTCGGTGAAGACAGCCGATGGGTTCGTGGTGGTGGAAGGGAAGCACGAGGAGAAGAAAGACGAGCACGGGTACATCTCGCGACAGTTCGTGCGGCGGTACGCGCTGCCCGAGGGTGCAGCGCTGGAGGCCGTGGAGTCGCGCCTGTCCTCCGACGGAGTGCTTACCATCACGGCGCCGATGAAGGTGCCTGAAGCCGTCAAGGGCGAGAGGAAGGTGCCCATCGCCCAGACAGGTCCGGTGCGGAAGGAAATTAAAGACCAGAGCGAAGGCACGAGCGATAAGAAAGAGGAGCAAAAGTAAGAGATCGGGTGAAGGTTACCAAAGATAGTTACTTATAATTACCTCAAATTTTTTGAAGATATTTAAGACTGATTTAATTGGTTAAGTTCATTTTAAATAAATCTACGCTTGTTTTACAAATTTTGTTTTATTTCTAGTTTTTTATCATACCCTCACTTTACCAACCAACTAAATTAGGACTTTTCTACTAAATTGAATCTTTTTGCAACAATACAGTAAAAAAATTGACAATAGCTAACGACAAAATGCCCATACGTTTAAAAATTGTTAACTTTGCCTAATTTTACAAATTGCAGATTCAACAAATTGCAGACTCAGTATCTTATTTTATCTCTCATTATATTAGAAAACAAGTCATATTTATTTGACAAAAACCAGGACCGCCTTTAATTTTTCAAATAAGGAAATTATAGCCTTTTCACTAAGGATGATACCGTCAATTATATGTATATAAAAATTCATAAAAAATTTCAAAACTAAAAAACCGACTGTCTTCCACACGTTCACCAAACAACATCCGATTTTGATAAAATAAAGGACCACCTGACCTAACTATGCCCTACAGACAAAAAAATATTTTTCAAAGTGGTCCAAGCGTCTTTGAGTAATCCATACGTACCTACAAAAAATACCTAATACAATTGAATTGCTAACCTCCTCCTTTTTTTGAAGTTGGTTAAATATTTTCATCTGACTGATAGAATTAGCGGTCCATCACCATCAGTAGCATTTGAATTGAAATTGAATTGAAAGCAGTGAGAATTGAAATGACTTGTGTCTGATTCCTTTTTCCACCTTCTCGTCCACAAACACGCTAAAAGTGGTTATTAAGTCTTGCGGCCCTATAGGCGTTTAGGCTCTGTTTGTTTAGAGCCGTTAGGGTCCAAGATGCTCTGTCTACCCCATAGGATAAAGACGTGTGTATGTATATGTGAAAACATTCCACTCCTTATTGGGACAGTCGTGTAAAAACAGTAAAAAGTTGTTCTCGAAATGCACATGCGAATTTTATTGTGGAGGTTCTGGTGTTCTGAGATACAGTCTTCGCTTAGTTCAGTCTCTCACAACCTTCTGCTTACCGTGTACCTGTGTCGACGATATCATTATGTTATGTAATAATGGAAGACTGGAGAAGAATAAAGAAATTTTGGATTGAGTTGAAATTTTGGGGTTATGACAGTGTTAGAAAAGTATAATTGTAATTAGTCCGTCTTTAAGATTATCCAAAAATATAAAATCTAAAAAAGTAAAAATTCACAAAGATAGTTCCGGAGTGGGGGTGACGCGACGTCACCTCTATGTAAAAATCGTACGTAGCCGTGAGTGACGTCATGCGAAATTTAAAGCGTTGAATCTTTGTCATTTGTTGTTTCACAGAGAAAAAAAAAATACGTGTACAATATTTTTTAATTATCAAACCTATGGAATTAAAATATTTTTCCATTCGTCATGCCTATTGTTTATCGGGAAATTAAAATAAGCCAATGTATGAATCACTTTATTAGCTACAACAAAATCGGTGCCGCGGCGCAGGGCCGCGACTAAATAATACCATACATTATTAAATACAATTAATAGTGTATAAAACAATGATTTAACTTGTAGAAGCTCAGTTACGCATATCACTACGGTGTGTATTCACAATTTCGTTTAATTTCTTTCAATATCGGTTTGGAAATTTATAGTTAGGTATTATCTACAGAAGAAAACGAGTGTGTCTGTACTATTTTAGTTCTCATCTTAAAAATAATCGTCTTCTACAACGTGCAGAAAAGGGGGTATCACCCCGAAAGGAAGTAAACATACTAATCAATGTGAACAACTTTTAATATGGGACTATTCCTGTAATCGTAAAAAAAATCTTCATCTCCATGCAAAATTAAATACCTACCGTGTCAAAATGTATGGAGCTGCAGATTTTTTTTACGATTACAGGGATGGTCCCATAGTAAAAGTTGTTCACATTGATTAGTATGTTTCGGGTTGATATCCCCTTTCCGTTACACGTTGTATATATAAAAATGTATTACTGTTAGTATAAAAATGAATTGTTGTTCGTTAGTCTTGCTAAAACTCGTGAACGGCTGGACCGATTTGCCAAATTTTGAAATAATTGTTTGTGGAAGTGCAGGGAAGGTTAATATGATGAACGGGAATGTGAACAGACGGAACTAAGTTCGCCGGTTTCATATCCGTTATCGAACAACCTAAGATTGAGTAGGTAAGTACCCTGGGGACGGGGTAAGGATTGTGAGAAGCAACACAGCTTGTTTAGATGTGAAAGTTTCTGTCAAATGAAGAGAATCTAATAGTGTTTTATTATAAAATTCTAATTGTGTTTATTGTATTCATGACGGAAAAATTAAAATAAAGAATTCTGAATTGTTTTTAGATTTTTATGCTTAGAAAAAATTAAAGAAATAATGCGTGACGGCAAATATCAAATGAACTCCTTCAACTCGTCATACAAGGCAAGATCCAAGGCAGGAGGCCTGGATGGAAGAGAACGCAATCCCTATTCAGAGCAGCAGTCTCAAAAGTGCAGACCGCATTGGTGATTGCATTTATTTTTCTAAAATTTATTTTCTCTTCTTCTATCAGAAAACTAGTATAACGCTATACTGTTTGTTTTTTGCTCTTTGGTTTTTTCTTTCAATCCGCTAATTGCAAATTCTAAATCTTTAGAGTTTCTTAGAGTCAAATAGCGCTCATAATATCAGTTTTTCTGCATCAATAAATCTAAAATCACGTTGAAAATATATATCATGTGCAAGTGACATTGATTTGTGAAGTTTTATTCTCTATCCCGTACAAAATAATTTATTTTTGTTTCAGGATACTGCCATACCTTTGCATAAAATGTCTGACCTCATTAAAGATTCATACTCACTGGAGGGTATATTTTATATGAATATATAGGAATAACTTTAGTAACTTAATTTGTTTCTTTTCATAAAGGATATGTTCCCAAACCGATATTAAATTCGTCTACCATTAATATTGCTATACATTGAGACAACTAGTCTGCAGTACGACCAACTAACACCAAACAACTTAGTTTAAGCGACAATAGAACAAAACAAATCCTTACAGTATCACAATTAAAACTATTGCTGTTATTGAGTGTGCTGTACACATCTGTTGAATTTACTAAAATATGTACAACTTACTTACAGGTTGCAAATAAAACAAAACTGAAAACCCTGTCAGACAGGAAAATGTTTAAAGGGGATACCTCAACTTTCAGGGGTCCAGTGTTTACGGTCATTTGAAATAAACCATTTTATAGAAAACGGAGACATCATTTAAAATTTTGAAGCTTTTTTACGCACAATTGCCAAAAACGACCACTTTTGGCGTATGTGCGTAGAAATCCTTGACGTTCTCACTTTAAACTGTAAACAGTAGTTTATAAAATAGTTTGAAGTGTTATCTAGTGCCTGGTCAAGACAAAATTTTAAATAATGTAGTTTATAGATTTATGTAGGATTAAGTAAGTAAAGTTAATACATACTTACTTGTAAAACATACTCATGTTTACCTAATGCAGAGGTTCCTAAACTTATTTTGTCAAACGCCCACTTTAAAAAATCTGTTATTTTGTAGCGCTCCCCATTTTTTTCACCATAAAAACCTGAATCACATATTTGTCTTGCCTGTAGTTTAATTCAACCTATATTCTAAACTAGACTTTTTTACAAGAGAGAGAGCAATAATAATACATACACCAGTACATTAGAGTATCTTTTATAAAAAATAACAATAATCAACATTGTTAATTTTAAATAAAAAAATAGCAATAATAATACAATTTTACAATAGTAAAGAGTATCGGAAGTGGGGACCTCACCTGCGAAACTTTAAAACACGAAATTTTTTCAGTGTTTGATTCCTTTAACGATATAAATAGCGTTGTGAACGCATTAAAATAATAAATATTAATTACATTTTTAGTTTATATTTGTACAATAAAAAAGGATATAAATATGAACTAATAAATGGATGTTGTGTAGTAAGAGGATTTTAATTTCAGTGAAATTTAAAATATGAAATAGCTAAAGTTATAAATCACTCATTGCTTAAATCACATCAGCGCCCCCCAACTTTATTCTGGGCCCGTTACCGCCCCCCTTACAGCCTCCAGCGCCCACAAGGGGGCGCTATCGCCCACTTTGGGAAAGACTGACCTAATGGAATATTGCAAAAATTTTACAAGCAAATCTGTAATTTAATGTGTATGCCTTAATAAACAATAAACAACAATTTCCCCATTTGCTTTTTGTTGACGTCCATATACAGGGTAGCAAAATATACTGAATTCAGTCCATGATGCTGGAGAACTTTTTCCAAAAAAAAATATACCGAAACATAATATAATTTTTGGTCTACCATACAAGTTCAGCTGATCTTACTTATGTTCTCCTGATTTTTATCAGAAGAACCATCAGCTGATCAGAGTTGACATGGAAAGAAAAAAAGGCATCCCGCAGGCGTTTACATAAGTACTCCGACTTACTGAAGAACGGAGGCGGGAATGAACGTGGAATGACGCGGAATGTAGATTGTATCGGATTTTTAATAAAAAAAGGATAAAAGAAAACTCTGCTAGTTTGCCTTTTAATATTTAGTGGCTTTAATTGAACACAAGAATTAAATTTCCCATATCTTTAGTTAAGTCATAATGTTGAAAAAATATTATATTACAAAAAGGTTGTTTTGCGTATTTTTTATCGAGTGAAGTTTATTAGATCATGTTACTGAATGCGACTTTGACTAGACTAGATCTTATCTTTTTTCAGATTAAAACTAACATATTTTCTGTGTCTCAGATGGTTTTAAAAACCCAAAACCTCGGTTGAATGATTTGAAATCAAATTCGCCAAATATAGCTGTGTTCAGCACACTTAATAATTCCATGATATGTATCTTGACTTTTCTAAAGTACAAATAAATAACAATTCTCTTAATTAAGTTTATCATACTGGTACAAGTTAGAAATGGAGAGCGATTGTGACGTGTGTGTATGTATTAATAATAAATACCAGACCCTAACGTAACTTGAGACATGCATGGTCTTATATCGTTAGACACTAGGAAATAAATGATATTCAAAACTCGCTTTCTCATTCACTACAATAGTAGTGAAAAAGGTGGAATGCTATTCTTACATTTTTAATGAGATCAAAATACGAGGTATCATTGAAAATATACCATTGGATGTCAGTTTACGAGCAGTTAACCTAATTTATTAAGGTCATGTCTCACAATGTTATTTGCGTATTCGAAATTAAAGAAGGCTTTATTGTATCACAGTATTTAAGAAATCTCGATTACAACTTTCAACACATATATTTGCAAAAGTTAAGTACTACTTACAAAACAAATTTTATGTACTTACCGAGATTTCTTCATACAGTTTTAGAATTAAGTTACCTAAGTGTGGTTAAAAATTTCGTTACTAAAATGAAATACATTATAAAGTATGATAAAAATATTTAAAAGGTTATAATATTAACACGCTTTACCTCTCTTACTTGTGCCAAAGTAAAAAGTGTCATAAATGTAAGGTTATTAACAAAATATTAGTTTTACATTAGTGAAGTGCTACCAACGGTTATCTAAAAATTAAACGATCCCGTGTCTGTATATATTTAACTATTTACTATAACTTATGTACATGGAAGGCATTAGGCGTGTGCAGTATGTTCAGAAAAGGACGTAATTCAATGAACCAATATTTCACATGTAAAATGTATACATTAACATTGTCAAAAATGAAGAACAGAAGAACATTATTCAATATAATTCATTTAAATATATAAAATTTTAGCAAATACAAAAAACTTACGACAAAAATTTGTTTGTCACACCTACAACAGAATTTAACATTCAATTTAGAAACATTTTTCTATTTTCTTTGTAAATTTCTTATTTTATCTACGTTGCTCTAATTCTAAGCTACATAAAGATGACGCCATTTTGCTTTGCAACATCTAACGCTAGAAATACGATAGGTACAAAATTGAGCTTTATTGATATGTATCGTTACAATGAATTTTGCATATTTTCATGTCACAAATGACTTCAAAGTAATAAAACAATTTTATAATAATATCATTAAACAATATCTTCTTGTGTCTCTTTAAACTTTAACATATTGTTTTAAAACAGTTCTTAGTTTTTACAGCATGGAAATTGATTTGATTTTAATCCCTGTTTTCGTATTTAAGGCATGTACTCACTAGTAGATGCTTAGACGGCAGGTGTGTCTTTTCAAGAAAAAGCGATTTCAGTAACCGTTAAAAATATATAAGAATAATATACCTAAATAACGTAGGTATTGTATATAATTCAAAATAAGCCAGTCTAATTTGATTCCTCCCTAACTCTTCAGAAAAGTCGTATAATGTCACTCAATGCATGTCGTGGGCAGAAATTTTGTTCCCTGGCTGTCTAGTGAATCATCATCATAATTTAAGAGCGGTGCTCTAGTCAATGGAGTTTCATTTCCTAGTCAATCAATCAATCATTTATTTGTCAAACAAAGGTACTAGTGAATACGTACCTTAAATTATTTTTCTTCTTTCTTTGTCTGTGAGGGATAATTTTTTCAGACCCAAAGCGTGACAGTGCGTTGTGAATTGTGACTAGTAAGGGGCTTGAACGTGACATGTAAAAGTATGATATAGAAATATCTTGTGTCTTTTTATAAATATGTTCAAATAATATTCTTGTGAATTTTAACAGTTCTATTCTATTCTATATACATAGTACATAATAAAACAACTTGATTTTGTTTTATAAACGGACGAAGTTATAACTTTTATAATATTTTTACGGTTTGCGATGCGACAAGGCAAATTTAACTATAAAGCTTCATAAAGAAGATCAGCTCAATAGAGAGATATTATAAAGATTTAGGTCAGGGCCGCTAAGGGCTATCCACTGATGTTACTTGAAGATTTATATAAATATTTATTTCGGAAGCAAGTAGCGAAATGAGCCTTTTCGAACCATTAAATCGATTTAACTTGGAATCATATTCTGTAATCGATTAATTAACCAAAATTTGATAAATATATTTAGAAAGTTCTAAAAGTCATAACATAACCATTGCAGCGTTACCATAATAACCTGGCGAAATTGAATAGTATATTTGACAAATATCAAAATACCTTTTTCATCATTTTCATTTATTTCAGTTTTGCTAACTTTAAAAGGGCAAGTCAACAGCGGGTATTGACCCTTGCCTACATATCTCTGTTACACTTACTCTTGTATCTATAGTGGTGTCTCGCTTACACAGTTGAACCGGGTGACCGAGATGGCATTACACTATTTTATATATGCGTGCGACAGAGATA
Organism: Acrobasis suavella; assembly: GCA_943193695.1. Classification (NCBI taxonomy): domain Eukaryota; kingdom Metazoa; phylum Arthropoda; class Insecta; order Lepidoptera; family Pyralidae; genus Acrobasis; species Acrobasis suavella. The sequence goes on along the minus strand of OW971952.1, from coordinate 6,693,858 downwards.
TGCATACGTGGTTTAATGTCCTCGATTGAAATGCTAGTTGGCGTGTTGTATACTTTATTGAATTGTTTATTAAATTATTTCGTCATTGCATCTGAATACGTCTACTTGAAGTTGTAGTAACACTATAATTAATTTAACGAAATCTATTTTATACTGAAGCTTGCTAACAGAATAGACTCAAATGCTTTGTACACAGTAATCTAAAGTACTCTTGTACTTCCTATCCTTACAGAACACAAGATCTATGTCTACTTCAAATTAAAGCTTCCGTCTTTACCATTTTACATTACGTACCCTACAGTGTAATGTCTCAGAAGTACTTTAAATGTAAGTGTTGACTACTTAACCTTAATATAGGCACAGTGGCGGGCAAAACTACATAGGGGTCGTTCACATTTGCTTCACGCAAAATTTCGTACCAACTCTCTCTAATCTCTAATTTTTGTACCTCCCCCCCACCATGTCACGCTTGATCGATCCCTCTAACACATACTGCCACGTTTGGCATAAACCCCCTTTCGATCTATCGTTGTGACGTAATATGTAGATGGCACCTTAATTTGGTACTCAAGTATGTTGGATTTGAAATATTTAATGATAAAGTATGAAAGTTCAAAAAGTGATTAACTAATTTCTTTAAAAACAGATCTGAACTCTTAAATGCATAAAAATACCAACTGCAAACTTGAAATTAAAATCATAATCTGAAAATTAACAAAAAAATGTGTTAAAATTTAACATACATCTTGTTAACTTTATTTCAAACAAACATTTGTTCATACAAATAGTGTTTTACAGGAGCGAATGAAAACACTCGCAAATAATTTATCTTGCTGCTGAAAATCTCTGAATTTTATTATTCTTTAGGCAGTAAGTAGTGTTAATATAGTTACACTTTATCCCTTACGTGTCCTTAATATCTTAACATGAAAATTTGAGAATTGTACTTTTATTTACTTATGGATGGTTTAATAATTTTGCCCGCCATTGTACCTTCTAATGGTGCATTCACATTGATCGGTAATAGCTACTACAGTCGTCTAACAGAAAGGCGTATTTTACCACTACGAGTACACCAAACTATACCTATTGGTAAAAGAAATAACGATTATATTCCTGCAGCAGATATAGATAACATAAGTTATGATGAAAAATTAAAGTGTTATGTTGAGGTAGTGCGTTATATTCATTTGTAGGTAAATTTTTAATTAAATAATGCTTTCATAAAATTTCAATCTTTTCGTTTTTCGACGTCTGACATAGATTTTTTCTTATTTGTTATTTGAATTAACTCAGTTACATCCTGACTAAAATGCTTAATTAATGAAACTCTTTCTCATTTATTAATGCAGTTATACGAAAAACGTTAAATTAAAAACTTTTTTTGGATTTAGTTTCTGATTTAATATTACTTATTTTATTTATATTGAAAAACGTTTGCATGTATTTGAAATGAAGAATTTATTGTTAATTCGTGATTCTGTAAATATTTCAAGCATTTCCTGTTATTTAGAACGCGAAAACAAAAAAAGTTAGGTAGAGTTGTAATCTCCTAAATAGACAACTGTTGTAATCTTATAAGACAACTAGTTTCTTGTAGTTTTTACAAGATTTCAAGGTCATATATTTAAGACTGCTGCAAGAATTCTACTGTAGATATGAAAATAACCCTAACAGTGTAAAAGGCGATGATACACTTATTTACAAAACCCAGCCTTTAGATCCAACTACAAGCACCAGTCTAGACGAAAAAAACGAAATACATTAACTATGATATGTTTAGTTATCTCTCAGTCTTCGATCTACCACTAGAGTCCTAAGCTAGCGGATTTCACAATCCCATAAGAAAAGGACGCGACATTTTCAAAACAGAAATCATCAAAAAGCCTCGAATAATTTATAGTACATCCAATTTTGTAATACACATCTCTAGAAAAATATTTAGGTATAATTGCACCGGCAACAAGTACATTAAAATTAGTAAATATTGTAATACTCACAGCTTTTATGATATGTATCATTTTCTTAATAATATTTTTTATAAGTACATCTATTACACTTATATCTACTTCTTTTGTGATATGTTTCAATTGTGCATCACCTAAAGCAAGTGCGTGGTGCCAAGTGGTTGCAACAACTACATTTATAAATTCATTGTAACTCTTTAAAATAGATAAAAAATCTTTTAAAATATATCTCTTGTTTAAATAATTTTTTAAGGTGTGATAGCCCTTACCATCGAGTAAATTCGAGAAACAATTGACGGTTTTATTTAGAGTGAATGAGAGGTCGAGGTTGTAGAGTAGAGTGATAAGGACGATGATAGTGTAGAGGATGGTGTAGGGCTTGTGGGGGGAGATGGCGGAGGAGGGGGGAGCGGGGTAGACGACATCGACCTCGGCGATCTTGAAGATGGAGAGCAGCAGGTGGGACGAGATGTCTTCGTGCTGCGTGTTGATGCGGGACTTCACTTCTTTGAGGACGTCAATGCACACCTCCTGAAAATTCAGTGACATTGTTATCCTCTTCATATCATCATCGAAGCTAATTGTCAGACAGTGCTATCATCAGAAGATCACTCACGTATCGATGTTGGGATTATATAGTTAAATCATTACTGTTAAAGCAATTTTTGGTATAAATATCGGAGCCCCCATGATTTCATAGTTATACACATTACACATATTCTTTTACCTTTTCTCTATCGAGGAGCGCCTCCCCTGCCTCTCTGAGTAACTCCTGCTCCCTGGGCGGGACGCTGGCGGATATAATCACGTTCTCGTTGCTGATGTTGAACAGAGTCAGGGTGCAGTTTGTCTGGAATTATGAGATTAGGAGTTATGACATCGAATTTTGTCGCAATATCACCATTTGAAGCATGATTTCTTCTTAGTTGCGTTAATAGTTGAATATATGCTTTTTTAGACATGGATCTTGTGGCAGAAAATCTGGTATATTGTCTCTTTTGAATACGTTCATTAATTTTTGCTGTATCGTCATCGTATTCTCATTCCTACATAAATTTAAGGAGTTTTGTCTGTCATAAACCTGCAAACGAAATGTAGACGCAAAAATTCTGATATTTATTCGTTGGTTCTTACCCCATCGCTGGCGACGCCGTTCATGTATTGCTGCAGTAGACGCACAGCATCCTCAGCCCCCAACCCAGTGTGCGGCCGCAGCAGAGCCTCGTCCACGGCACTGAAGCCAAGCAGTAGGTACACGCCTTCAGGCAGCTTGTATTCACCTGAAAATCATTTAAGTTTATGAAGGTCTTTTTCTTATTTCATTAAGGTTATAAGAAAGTTGATGAATGAGGAAATAATGAAATACATTGTTTCTCCTGGTTCGTTTTCAAGACGCTTAATAGAGATTCCAAGTTCATGAAGTTTTGGCCTCTTATACTAACTGAAAGAAAAAAGACAAGTAAATCAAAAATATATCTTTCCAAGTATTTTTAACCTCCGACAAAAAATAAAAGTGTTATCTGTCTGTCTGTCTGTGTTATCGTAGCGCTCGAACGGGTGGAGCGATTTCGATGCGGTTTTTTTACGTGAAAGCAAGTTCTCTTGGGGTGGTTCTTAGCTAAGTGTGAAGAAAATCGGTTACAGCTTGAAAGTTAGGGTTTTCCCTAAACGAAACTAGTTAGTAGTTCCGCTATTTATCACTAGATGGCCTTCTTGACATTTTCTTCGGGGTTTTTTTAAATTTCATTTTTCAAATAAACTTGTGGATAGTATAACGATTTACCTGGATTTGCTCGAAAATTCAAAGGTACTAGTAGTAATTGCTGTAGCCACTACAGCAAGCTGAAAAAACATTTCTATTTTTGGCCATTAAACTCTAGCACTCGCACGCGCCGTTGCCCATTACCAAATTAGGGAATCAAACAGGACCCAGGAGCAGTCGCGCGATTGTATATAAACCCAAAGTTTCTTCGACTTTCTACTAAGGAGCTAAGAACACGCTATTTTATTTATCTCCCGTAGATACACGTAACCTACCAACATACACACCCACCATATGTTAGCATTCTAAGCTACAATACTATTCGCGAGTAGATACAATTAAATTTTGAGTAGCAGTAGTACCGGCGGCATATGCTTGCTGATATTAACGCAACAAAACCTTCAAGGCACACCGGTTACCTAAAAGCTCACTTACCAGGATTTGGCCGCATGCAGATGAAGGATCCCGAGTAGCAGTAGCATCTCCCTCTATAGGCCTGATATGCTGGAGCAGCATGAGAGTAGTGGGCCAGGCGGGAGGAGCACGGCGCGCGGGGGACGCAGGCCACCTTGCAGGACACCTGCAGAGTGCTCTCGCAGACGCAGAGGTCGGTGCATTCTGCCAGCTCTGCTGAGCGGTATAGCTGGAAAGGAAAGTTCCGATGGAATTTTTATTTGTGGATGTCGTAAAATTTGGCACAGTATCGATACTTAATGGAATGACCGTCCATTCCGTGTATCATTTAATTATATTGAAAAAATAAGAAATACTTAGTTATGACCTACCTTTCTAGAATAACATAAATTTAACTAAACATTTGTTGTGGTACTATATTCTGGCTGAACAATCGCAAAGCCAAATGATCAGGTTTATTGATTTCAGTTTGTTCAGCTAGGTAAGTAAAAACTACCATGGCACTCACGTCCATCAGTTATGGTGGAAAAGCAATGATGCAGACGACAAATGTTTTAAAAAAATACTTACTCGTCGGGTATCGCCCATCTTGATGCGCTGTGCCTGATCATCACTCTCCGGCTTTTTCACAACGCAGTACTTTGCTGGCTCCAATGTAGTAGTCGGCTTCGGCGTAGTCGTAGTTGTAGTCGTTGTCGTTGTTGTCGTAGTTGTAGTAGACGAAGTAGTGGTAGTGGTCGCGACCGTGGTAGTTTCGGTCGTGGTCTCGACGACAGCGGTGGGTTCTTCAACGTCGACGGGGGTCACCGTTGGGTGGGATTGGTTTGTTATCGGCTCCTGGAACAGTTGAAGAAATAATTAAGGGCATTGATTGGTGCAAATATTTTACCAGCACCGGGATGCAACATGAGCCGAAGCCGCACTGACGGCAAGCGACCGCTGGTGCCTTGACCTAGAGGTCGGTGTCGGCTTTGGAATGCGACATGTGTGAGCACATTTGCCTCGTCACGTTTAAGAGACACAATCGGTCTGCAAGTGCAACTGTTGAAAGCACTGAAAATATCACTTTATGAAACTTGTTTGTGTATTTTCCTGGATCAAAAATAATGTATTTTTAATCAAACGTCGCAAAATAATGCCATTCGTCTTTGACATTTCTATTTTTTTGCTTTAATAAATCTAAAATCATGTCAAACATGATTTTAGATTTATTAAAGCAAAAAATCTGATAATAAGGGAGCTATTTGACACCAAGAAACTATGACGTCATCTGCCTCTATTTCATACAAATTCCCATAGAAAATGTTTGTTTTGATGTTTAGAAAAAAGTATCTGATTTGACTTGTTGGAAAATAGTGGATTTCACGCTTGTAGCCTTTGAGCTCACGGGTGTTGGGGACCGAGACAAGGACACTTATCAAAGAGTTTGAACATTGAATATCTCAGCGGGCAAATGTTAGACTTTCCTCATCTTACCTGGCTCAAACAATATCTGATATAATTTATGGGAAGTGTGTCTTGCACATTGATACACGCAGCTGCCGCAAGGCTAGTGATAAATAAGTCAGAACCAAAGTTTTTCGGTATAATACTTACGATTTCAGTGATAGGAGCCTTCTTGTTCTCAGACTTCGTATGCTTATTGGTAGCGTGGCCCTCAGACGGCGGGATGGTCATGTAGCTGGGGTTGTTCTCCAGGGCGGTGGTGGAGTGGTGCGAGCCGTACATCTTCATGTGGTAGTCACTTTGGGCTTCCACTAGAAACAACAATCGACATTAAGAGGCATTTCACATTTGGTTGGCTGTTTCGCTCGCACAATCAAACATTTTGAAAGATTAATAAAAAATGTGTCTCATTTGTAAAAAAGTGTTTCATTAACATGCAATATAATTATATTGTGGATATTTTAAGACTTAGGAAGTAATATAAATAGTATAGGAGTAATAAATAGTATAGGAGATTCACAATAGTTTTAGTTGAATTACCGGTTACTAGTTAGTAAGCAATATGTCATTCAGTTTACCATGAGAGACGTTGAAATTTCTTTGAAATTAAATTAAGAGGCATTTCACATTTTACTCATTGTTCTTTCTAAACTACATAGAGGTCCAAATTTTTTACCATTTTCGTTATAATTGACAGATAATTTTGATGAATATCCAGTTAATTTTAAAATTGTATCTGGCGTATAATTTATCAGCAAGTTAAGGTTATTTAGTTCTCATTTCTCTCCTCCATACTTATGAGCACATGTTAGCTGCTCCGTTGGTTCGATAACTGTAGTTGCTAAAATTTTATCAACATAAGGGTTGAGCCATAGCTATCGTTGTCAACCAAGACAGCTGGAAGATGTCGGTCCCACGGCAAGCACAGGCAGACTTTGGCTGGGTTCCATGCGATCATATTTACTTAGTCACTACTATAATTATTGTACCAACTCCCAAGCCAGAGCAGTTTCAAATAACGCTTACCGATGCATGGGTTGAGCCACAGCAGTCACTGCCAGCCAAGACAGTCATACAGCTGGGAAAAGTCAGTCTCGTGGCAGGTACCGGCTGCCCTCAACATGGTTTCCAAACGACCATCGCGACTGCACAGCTACGAAGTGTACTAACTTCCAAGCAAGAGCAGTTGTCAATGATGCTTACCGACGCAAGGGTTGAGCCACAGCAGTCGTTGCCAGCCAAGACAGGCGCACAGCTGGGTAATGTCGATCCCAAGGCAGGCACAGGCAGCTCTTAACTGGGTTCTTAGCGACCATAGCGACTTAGTCATTAATTGTACCAACAGCAGTTTTAAATAACGCCTACGGATGCAAAGGGTTGATCCACAGCAGTCTTTGCCAGCCAAGACAGTCATACAGCTGGGTGAAGTCGGTTCCACAGCAAGGACAAGTAGCCAGTAACTGGGTTCTGAGTGACCTTAGCGATTTATGTCACTAACTTCCAAGCAAGAGCAGTTGTCAATGATGCTTACCGATGCAAGTGTTAAGCCATAGCAGGCGTTGCCAGCCAAGACAGTCACACAGCTGGGCGAAGTCGGTTCCACAGCAAGCACAAGCAGCCAGATACTGGGTTCCATGTGACCAATGCGACTAATGTCACTAACTTCCAATCAAGAGCAGTTGTCAATGACGCTTACCGACGCAAGGGTTGAGCCACAGCAGGCGTTGCCAGCCAAGACAGTCACACAGCTGGGCGAAGTCGGTTCCACAGCAAGCACAAGCAGCCAGTAACTGGGTTCCATGTGATCAATGCGACTCATGTCACTAACTTCCAATCAAGAGCAATTGTCAATGACGCTTACCGACGCACGGGTTGCGCCACAGCAGGCGTGGCCAGCCAAGACAGTCACACAGCTGGGCGAAGTCGGTTCCACAGCAAGCACAAGTAGCCAGTAACTGGGTTCCGAGTGAACTTAGCGATTTATGTCACTAACTTCCAAGCAAGAGCAGTTGTCAATGATGCTTACCGATGCAAGTGTTGAGCCATAGCACGCGTTGCCAGCCAAGACAGTCACACAGCTGGGCGAAGTCGGTTCCACAGCAAGCACAAGCAGCCAGTAACTGGGTTCCATGTGACCAATGCGACACATGTCACTAACTTCCAATCAAGAGCAGTTGTCAATGACGCTTACCGACGCAAGGGTTGAGCCACAGCAGGCGTTGCCAGCCAAGACAGTCACACAGCTGGGCGAAGTCGTTTCCACAGCAAGCACAAGCAGCCAGTAACTGGGTTCCATGTGACCAATGCGACTCATGTCACTAACTTCCAATCAAGAGCAATTGTCAATGACGCTTACCGACGCAAGGGTTGAGCCACAGCAGGCGTTGCCAGCCAAGACAGTCATACAGCTGAGCGAAGTCGGTTCCACGGCAGGCACAGGCGGCCCTTAGCTGGGTTCCCAGCACAGCAACTACGGCAGCGCGGCAGGCGCTGGGGGCGCCAGCGCAGCCCTGGGTGACAGCATCGACGGCGCACCATTGCTCATAGTTCTCAAGACGGACTCTGAAAAAGCAATACCATCTTATTATAGAACGTAGACTAACTTGACTTACATACATACCACGTCATTATCCCTAACGTGGGAGTCAGAGCACTTTGGCTCTAAGCAGACAGAGACTAGGACCGCAAGACTCAAAAGCCACTTTTAACTTGACTTCGTTTCACTAAACCGCATCTTGCGCACTAGACGGCCACGACAACGACCAGTGGTCGAAACCGACCAGACTAACTAAAGAAACCATATAAACGTTGGTCACTTGGCCTCAATGGCCGCACACGGACCGGCTCGACTGGTCCTTGCGACCAACCAACGTGTAGTTTGTATAGTGACCGTAAACTTTTTCGCAGTCCAATCGTAGCTTCTGCGATTAAGGTTGCGGCCACGGCAACTACTGTCGTGGTCTAGGCTGTCTAGTGCGTGAGTTTAAGGCGCCTCAACCAATTGGTATTGACTATGACAAAGGATTACATCGTATCGGCTCGCAAAATTGATGAACATTAGATACCATTTTCCGAAATGAGTACGTGCCAAATTCAGGAATCAAAGGCGAACGTACGAATTCGTACCAGTTATGTTTCGATAATGTGTCGTGATCCTCGTTTGTAAACATTGCGACACCACGCTTAGCCGAAGTCCGTCGAGGCTTGACTTGAATATTGTATGTAGAAGGGTTTATATTTCGCACCCCAACTAACCGAGGCTGATTTACGAAACTTGCATAAACGATGTCCTGAGAAGACTTCAATAGCGTCTGTCTATGTTTAAAACACGTTTCCGCTAAAAGTGCCAAAGAATCACGTTTGTTCAATGGGAGCCCCCCTAAAACATGTATTTTATTCTGTTTTTAGTATTTGTTGTTACAGCGGCAACAGAAATACATCGTCTGTGAAAATTTCAACTGTCTTGCTATCACGGTTCATGAGATACAGCCTGGTGACAGACAGATAGCAGCCAGACGGACGGACGAACGGACGACAAACAGCGGAGTCTAAGCACTTGAGTACTGTGGGTACGGAACCCTAAAAACGAATAAACTCCTGTAAAAATCAGCACTCAGTTAAACGGATTTTCTATGGGAAATATTTTTTCATTTTCATTTAGTATTTTATAATAAGTACTTTAGGATCATTGTCTGAACTTGCTTCAAAAATTGGCTGATGGATAAAAAATAATTTTATAAAAGGGCCATCTATAGTCTGATAGTTAGCATAATTTTCACCATCTTCTTCTTCCTTACAATATCCGATTTATTTATATGGAGTTTTTCAATTTTCTCTACTGCGAGTCATCTACTCCAAGGACCAGGACCCTCATATCATTTTTTATGCATTCCTTCCACCTTTTCTTTGGTCTGCCTCTTTACCTATGCCATTAACAATCATGTTCATCACCTTTTTGTTACATGAGCCTCCTCTCTTCACATCACGTGCCCAAACCATAAAAGTCCTGATATTGGAGCTACTTTGATACTTCCCCTAATATATTAATTTGCACTTTGTCCATCCGCGTTATCTAACGTAGCATCCTCATTTCTGCCGCATAGGGACATCTCTTTCTTATCTGCTGCTTTTGCTGCCCCACCATAATTACGATTAACATTTTTTTCCAACGCCACTTCTACATATCCTTCGTTGCTACCAAGTTCTAGTGTACCGACATATGTATACTTGAATGTAGGCCAGTCTTTACTGCACACATAGCGAACAACACATTAAGCTGTGTGTCCCGAATCCCGAACCAATAAACTAATTATTCCGCTTCATTATTACCACAATACTGCTGGAATACGATTTCCAGTGGAGGGTTATTTCGGAATCGATAGATCTTTTGAATTGAATTAAATATATTATAATCCTGTTTGTCTTTTACTAATTTGTCAGCGGATTTTGGTGAAGTTTTCTCTTCTGTTTATTCCTTTATCAACTTTAATAAATTGTTAAATACCTAAGTTATCGCATAGAGATTATATGCAAAGACAAGAGGTATAAAATAGGCGCTACAAAGCCTTGTAAAAGTATACTAGGCACGTCACAATTTAGGCATTCTGAAAGACCCAGAAACAAAAATTACCCCAAACCTTAGCTCCAAATGGCAACAAAATCCTAGATTAGAGAGCTACTCAAAATAGGTCCCAAAAGGCCTAAGTCAATCAACTGACCGCAAACGGTACAAGGATAGGCGGCGCTTTGCTGTCTCCCTTCATTACGCTAATAGGTATTACGAAGTACTAACGTACTGTCGTCTAAGGTTGGTTTAATTAAAGATCAATCGGTTCTCTGTCATTTAGTAGATCAATGTATTGCGTTGATTGGGTTGCATTGCGTTCAATTACTATCTCTTCTTTATATGTACCGGGGTGTATAGACAATTTGTTTTGTGGTTCTAAGCAGACAGAGCCCAGCCTAGAGCCACTAGACAAAAAGCCTCTTAGCGTAATGGTGGACGAGAAGGTGTAAAATGTAATTCAAACACTAATGGGTTGCAAGCTACATCGTCTAATAGCATGATTCCCATTATCGTCATATTCCCTTTATCGGAGAGCAAATTATGCAAGATTTGGCCCAGACCAGCATTCGAGTGCAGCATACATGTGCATACGCACATTATTCCAAATACAAGTATAATCTATTAGTATCAAACCAATGGATATCGTACTTAAGGAAACAAACGTAATTTCCAAAATCGAACGCAATAATGAATCCGACCGAAACAAAGAGGTCATCATTATAGATCGGTTCCGTTTAACAAGATAACAACTGAAATTCGGCCGCATTGATGGGAAACGGGCAAAATCTGAATAGAACTGAAATCGAATTTGGGCTGCAGTTTCTAAGGCTGTGTCATCTTTAGGCAAAGAGTGAATGGCTAATATTTTGCTTGCAGCTCGCTTGTGTATACTACACAAGATGTTACAAAGTGGTTTATCCCTAATCTAGGTAACATTATTGTAGGTACGTATTGTAATACGTACCTACCTACCAATAATGCTACCTACGTAAAAGAGGAATACCTAAGTTCTTGAGTTATTTTTAAGTTTGAAGTTGAACCTAAGAATCCAGCTCGTAACCATTTTGTTACTTACTCGAATCGCATAGTTAACAAAAAAACTGAATTGCGTGTGTGTGATGTTGTGGAAACAATATTTCAATTCATATGACTGATATTGATTCTAATATTTGCGCTCGTTAGCTCTGCAACTGGTTTCATATCACCGGCTATTATTCCTGCTATTTACAGCGTGCCTGTCTGATTGCAGGCTCCGCTCTAGTTTCACCAGTCGTTTTAGCTTTTAGGATCTAGGTAGGTATTTTGGTTAACTTTTCGACTTCAAATCAATGAAATCTTGAAATCCGTCTATTAACAGTTATGAAATTGTGTATTAAACGCGCGATATTGTTGAAAAAAGTTTAACTACTACTACAATAAAATTTGAAAAACGACGTAAATTTATGTTATTTCTAAGTTAGTGGCTGAATCGAAATTTCCAATCTAACTAGCTTGAAATCCAGATATTTCAAACCATTTGATTGTTATTGATTCTGGTATTTGTGTTCGTTAACTTAAACCGGTTACGGATCGTCGCGGCTTTCATTCCAGGTATTTGCAGAGCTGACTGTCTGCCCTCATTACATTTTAGGCTCCACTCTATTTCAACGGTTGCTTTTATTCACACTATTATTGAGCTAACTCTTGCCGGTGTCATTGTATGGAAATTGACGTAAACGTAACGAATTTTGCAGAGATAATGGAGTGTTTTGCCGTCGCCTTCTCCATTTTATACAATGAAGGAAGTGGTGGTAGCTGAAAATGACCATACATTAGCCTAAACTCAACATACAAGTCGCACGCACCTAGTGAGGTCTACAAATAGATTGGGTGACTCAGCCAGTCAAATGAACAACTTTTACTAAGATGCTAATACTGAGATTGCCTTGTTCATCATCATCATGATTAGCTTTCATGAACTCACTGTTGAGCAAACGCCTCCCTCTGTCTGCGCCATCTTGTTGTCTCCCTGACCATTACATTCCAGTTCTTGTTGACAATTTGTCTGACATCGTCGAGCCATCTAGCGTTAGCCGTCTACACTACATTTCCCGTTTCTGGGATACCACTCAGTGACGGCCTTCCTGCACCAACCATCGTTCCTTCGAGCCTGGTGTTCGTATTATCATCATTATGTTTTGATATATTAGCCGTAGCTCCATACAAGGTGGAAGGGACATACCCGTAATAAATCGAACCACAAGCTACATTAGATCACTATAGTATACTGAAACTAAAATAACAGACAAAACACAAAAAAAAACTTTAGGCATTTCCATACAAAAGTATGCAGCCGCACGCGCAATTTGTATGGAAAAGTCGATTTTTTTTTGGGTTTTGGTTGTTATTCATGTTTCAATTTATAACGTATATGTACTACTAGTACTGATAAACGTACCAGTAATTTAAACCATATGTCGACGTTTTGTAACATCCTTTATTGTATAGATAGGCGAACTGAAAGCAAACTGTCAGCCTCTCACTATTTGCCTAAAGAGGACACAGCCTTAGAAATTGCAGGCGAAATTCAATTTTAGTTCTATTCACATTCTGCCCGTTTCCCATAAATGGGTCGTCACGTTAAAAGGAACCTGACTAATAATGATGACCTTTTGGTTTCGATCATGGGTTTTTTACATTAACGTAATTACATTACAATGAAAAATTTCGCCACGAGTGGAATTTAAAAACGCGTCCCTCACGTTAACGCCATGAGTGCACTACCTACCAGTGCTACCGTGACTTCGAATAACTCTGACGAATTTTCTCATCACATAGGACACACGCATTTAAGGCAGGCGTTATTCTTCACTACTACCCTCTATTTAGAAGTGTAGTATTCAACTTAATTCAATTTAAATGAATTGAAAGTTGATTTAAGTGGAGAAGGCTATTGTGTAAATTATTCGCTCTTTGTTTCGGTCGGATTCATTATTGCGTTCGATTTTGGAAATTACGCTTATTCCCCTAAAGAGGGATCCATTAGTTTGGTACTAATGGATTTTCCTTCTATTTGGAATAATGTGTAAATGCACATTTGTGTTCTGTGTGCATATGTGTGTCATAGTTATTAAAATGTATTGTACTATTTTAACCGAGTGGTCTCCGTGGTTTTCAGTCTAGAATCGACCCATCTTTTTTGTGGACGTCGTAACAGGAGACTAAAGGAGTAAGCACAAACTACAGACGCCAGCCAAAGGTAGACAGAGCCATAAGACTCAAAATAGTGTTGCTAAAATCTACATATTTTTTTCTCCTAGACCAGCATGCAGGAATCTAAGTATATATTGATGTAGATATATATGTTACACTTTAAACGAGCAATTCTTGTATCTCGTAGATCTCTGAAACGGCTTCAACAGGACCAGGCTAAAATAATATTTTCATAGAAAAATAACCGAGTAAAGCTCTGTCGCCCAGCTGGTTATAATAATACGACATAATCTTCTTAATAGACCTTTAGGATACGGTCTCTGTTGGACATATCCCAATATCTCAATAACATGATCACCCATTGTGCGCCTTCTATTGTGTTTGACCGCCAGCTGCTCCGAGCATTATGGCGGATTTGTCGCAGAAATGACCATTGTCAGGGGATATTTGGACAAGAATTGTATGATAGATTCATTTGTAATAAGTTTATTTGTCAGGCAAATAAAGAAAAAACACCGACTTTCAAGAACGCCATCTAGTGATGAATAGCGGAACTACATATTCCAATTGATATCTGTAGCGCCATCTATTATTTGCTAGGCAAACTAAAACTCGTTTTACAATCGTTAAATAACTTTTAAATAAAAGATATGTGATGTAACACTTGCCTGCACTTAGGGTCTTCGCGACAAACATGCTCTAGTGTTTAGCAGGCAGAGGGCTTCCAGAAGACGGCCATTTTAAGGTCTATAATCTATATCTTTATAATAATATACATATAAGATATAAGATCTAGTTTTTTTATTGACGACCTCCGTGGTCTAGCGGTCACCATGCTTGTCCGCCACCCAAAGGTCCCGGGTTCAATCCCCGGTCAGGGCAAGTCGGAAAATGAACTTTTTCAAATTGTCCTGGGTCTTGGATGTTTATCTATACAATATGTAACAAAAACCCTGTCCGATCCTTGTGGGAGCAACTCAGACCGTCAATATGGACAACTTTTCCTATGGGACCAATGCATGAAACTTGAAGAAAAATTCGACATTTTCATACAAATTGCCGGGTCGGCCGAACACTTTTGTATGAAAATGACAATTTTTTTCGAGTTTCAAGCATTGTTCCCATAGGAAAAATTGTTCACATTGACGGACTGAGTTGCTCCTATAAGGATCGGACAGGTTTTTGTTACAAATTGAATATGTATTTGTTATAAAATATAGTATCGTTGAGTTAATATCCCATAACACAAGTTTCGATCTTACTTTGGGGCTAGCTCGATCAGCGTTATTTGTGCCTACATAAGAAAAAAAAACACTAACCTGTATTCAGGGTCTTTGCGACAATCATAAACCAGGATGTGGCAGGCGGCAGAGGACATTCCAAAGACAAGCGCTGTGCTCAAGATGATTGGAACTTTTCTTATAAGAAATATATCAAGACACGCGGTAGCGGTCGGAGCAAGGAAGTCAAGAAAAATCACACAGATTGAACTAACTCTAAAGATAGTCCGAGATTTTTGTAATGAGATACTAATTCAACGACACTTTATTTTTATAACAGATACATATATAGATAAACATCTAAGACCGAGGTCAATCTGAAAAATATCGAACCCGAGACCTCCGGTGTGACTGCGTGGCTTGATGACAACTAGGCCACCGAGGTCGTCAATTAAAAGTTAAGAGAAAGGATCTGGCAACGCAGTAGCCGTGTGTAGTCAGGTCAAATATTCAAATTTTCATAAATAAATTTTAGGATTCTCTACAGGACTTGGCAGCCATTTAGATCTCCCATCCGACAAAATAATTATTTTGTCGGATATTAAACTTGGCTTCCATTTTCACATTTATATTTTTGGTGGGATCTATATAACACTAACCTGCACTCAGGGTCTTCGCGACAAGCATGGGCGAGAATGTGGCAGGCAGGCAGAGGGCTTCCAGACGGCGGTCGCTGAGCGCAAGATGGATGGAGGCGTTCCTGGGCGTTCATGCAGGAGTCATCGCGGTTGTCGGTTTTCCTGGAAACATACCTTTATTAATAAGATAACGTATAGATGTTTTGAAAATTACGGCAAAAGTCGAGGTCTGTCTCCACTCAGCCTTTATTGTTCTCACTTTTAGGTTGCATACTCAGTTCAAAATAAGATATGTATCCGTCGGAAAGGATTGAACTTGATAAACTTAATAAGGTAGGTTGCTCTAAACAATATCATGCTATGCAACTGGCTGATTGCAAGCTTTCTTATGTCGTTTTGGAAATCCTTGATGGTATCATATTTTTAGAAATCGAAGTGTCTAAATGTTGACGACGATAAGGACATCAAATAAATATTTAAAGTATAATAAACATCTTGCAACTATAAATCTCACAATGGGCATCAATAAAAAAAAATTTAACAGGCTAATGAGATGTATTATTAAAAAATATGGTAGGAACACGTATTTTTTCTTTTTTTTTACTAAAAAAAATACAAAGATACAGCGCATTTCAAGTTCACGCTATGTACGCCTTGGTAATAATTTCACTGGGAGGTGACGTCACAAGCCACCACTTAGACTTAAACGTTTTGTATCTTTGTGATTTTTTACAAATGACATGAATATTAAGTGAAGTGTCCATTATCTGACGCACTATACACAATTATATATGTCTGACCAAGTCAACGTCCGTATTTTATTGTTTGGCACACCTGTGTCTGCCAAATCGCTTTGAACTCGCTACGGTCTGGGTGTCGCAGTATTTAGGTTATCTCTGTGTCCTACATTCAGGTCTGGAGCTGCGTTTTGGAAACTCTTTGCAGTAAAAGCTAATAGCCTTCATTAAATGTGTTATAAACAGGTTTGACTGTAACAGTGATGCGAAATGTAAAAAGTCTGTTTTTACATTTCGCATCACTGTTACAATAAGTCTTTTTTATTAAATATCGTATTTACTCTATATACTAGAGAATATCATGTAAATGTAAAAGTAAGTAAAGAATATCATGTAGTATAATAAACCTACTCACTTGCAAAGGCAAAAAGCGATCTCCGTATTCCAATGCACATCCGGTTTCCGGTAGAACCCACGGAGCGCGTCCATGCACCCTTCCCGGTCACACTTGTCCACCGGGCACCTCTGCAGCACCGGGGTCAGCGAGGTCATGCAGTCCGCATCCTTGATGCAGAAGTCCAGGGCCACATGGCACGTCGACTGCAGAGCCGACTTCTCATCACCTGATTTACCGTTTTCCTTGCCAATCCTCTCTGTTGGTTGGGTTTTGATGTTAGTCATGGTGTTGTGGTGAATTCGATGTGGAGAATAATTAGGGTAAAAAAATAGGTAACCGACCGTTCTTTAGATTATTAACTCTATCCGTCAACCTGTCAATAATATATTCGATAAATAGTATATGAAGCTGTTAAAATTGTTTATTTTTTTTAAATCGCATACCATTGTTTATTTTATTCGACAGTTAAAGCTGTTATTTACACAGAATTTATAATGATACTCGTATAAAATCACATTAATTCCATAAAATAAATAGATAGATGAAAATAAATAACACAAATTTAATTATACTTAATTGAAACATAAAATATCAGATATAACTTATGAAAGTGATAATATAGATACAATTAATTACTTTATGCTCATGCCAAGACAAGTAAAATTTACAAATGTGTCAAAAATATATGATTACGTGTCATAATTTAGTTAAAATTTGCGATGTGTGATCGACACAATGATTGCCAATGGTTATTCATGAAAATACATATTTTCAAATACAAGCAACTCGAGAAATTGACCATGCTAATACAAAATGTATAACTGTATGTCAATAAAAAGATGTACCTGATAAAGGAGATCACTACCACTGTCGGAAATTGCTTAACGGATAGTTCGCTAGAAATAGAAAGGAATTTACTGTTTACTCGCTATTTATTATAAGCGGTCCATTAAGCAATTTCCTTTGTTCTCTAAAAATCCGTAGATCAACTTAAATCTATGGTATACTCGTATTGGGCCCTTTTATTATAGCAAAAATTGCAAAGCTCCCCTTGTTTATGTGTCTAAGCGCGTTTACTAAATCGTTTGTTTACAACTAAATCTGCAGGTTTGTAATGTGAACCACAGGGAAAAAGAAAAGCGTAACTAGGGAGGGACTCATCTCAAGGGCTCTAAAGCATTTCTAGGAACCCCTCTAAGTCCTTTGTCTACGCAAAGCTTACTTCGTGTTTTTCATTATTTATTCTTAGTTACCTACAGTTTCTATTTAAAAGTGGAAGGGCTAAACTAGTAGTGCTCTATTACTGGGGTTTGAAATAAAGGGGGGGTTATGAGCACTTGATGTAGTGGTGCCGGAAGTCAAATGAAATCACTCGTGATTCTTGTCTCCAAACCAATAGTCCAGATCTGTACAGATGCTCAAGTGGGTGTAACTTACGATATCTATGGTTGTACTGTTTAGTGTAACTTAAGTACCACCTAGTTTAATGACGTCGACTAATCCCTGATTTTAATTCAAGAAAATTTTAAGTTTTGAAAATTTTCTGGAAGATTAAAAATTAGGGATTTTAGAATTATATGGATGGTGTAGCAAAATAATTGGGGCTCTTCTATGGCAAGTTCAGTGCATGACACAATGGAGAAGGACTGAAGGAGAGAGGTTCTTCACTATATACTTAGTTCTGTGCCGAGCATTCATAAATATTACTAAACTTATCGTATACAGATAGTGACGATACTATAATAGTCGGGTAAGAAACTAGATTTTTTGAATAGGAATTTGAGATAAGTCGACGTCAGGATATTACCAAACATACGTACGGTTTTCATCAATGTATCCTTGTCCGTAGACGGTCTTGGTTGCATACAGGGGGTCTTCACTCCCCCCTGGTTCATGTTTCCGGCGGTGGGAATGGTGTCCATGAGGGTTGTAGTGAGGGCTTGCATATCGATGTACGTGCGTCAAAATTTTTTCCGCTGGTGCGATCAGGTTCCCGTCCTGTGTTATGGACATACCGCCGATCCATGACGTCACACCGGATCCCGTTCGATTCGCGTTCCATCCATCCGACATCAGCTTTACTGGAATTGCATCCATCGAATCGCTTAGCTCTGGGTAGCTCGACGATCGAGCATAGCGCGACGGGACTCCGAAAGAAGCTCGCGCCTCCCGATCGTTCAATTACATCAATAAACCCTACTAACGATAAAGAAAACGACGAAACAACAATGATATTGGCAGACGTTACGACACTTATACGGGCAATAATTTTGGAATATTAAATATTTAAAATTCTGAACCCGGTCAAGTTCTAGCAAAGCCTTTGATTGGTAGTCCCGTTCGAACTATATTAAAGCCAAGTCTATGCCGCGCAGTAACCATAGAGATCGTAGAAATTGAAGATGCAGAAAGAAAACATGCAGACATGCTCATTTCAAGAGTTCTTCCATTGTAGACTTTCGAGGCGTATGACAAAGAAATGAGAAATCGATCTAGTGCCTGATGAAAGTCTAAAGTGGGGTAATAAATATGGAAAAGGGAAACAGCAGTCATCTAAAAGCATGCAGGCATAAAGTAGGAGCGAATATTCATAAAGCTAATTCCGTGTCTAACATTTTCAAAATATATACTTGAATTTAGGGTTTGCCTTTTATTTTGATCAAATATTAAATATAAAACTATTTATATTTATATTCCCTTGATATATTAAAGTCTATTAAAAAAGTTAAGCTAGAAAGTTTAAGCCGTATCGAAAAAGAAGTAATTCTATGCCGTGAGAGAAATGGCGATAGTAAAAACTCCGTCAGCTACAACGCGCTCGGTTGACGTCATCGATGGTGTAGTCAAGCACGCTCCTACCTTACGAAGCGTTGTGCGAAGCGTGCAGTGCTTTAGGCGACGGAATCCGACAGAGACACATAGAGAGAGAAGATGAAGAGAGGGTGCGGCGGCGGCTCACCGTGGCGGGGCCGAGAGGGGCGCGGGGAGAGGAGGGCGGCGCGCAGGAGGCTGGCGGCAGCGGCTCGGGTCATCAGCCTTGTTCCATTCTCGGTGAGGAGCAGGATGGTACCGTCGGGCGCGGCGTAGCGTGTGAGAGGGGGCGCCCGTGCGGTGGGTCGCCGCGGGGCCTCGAACAGCGCGCGGACCGCCGGCGGGCATTCGCCCCACGCCGCCGCTGCCCCACAACCACGTTACCAACAACTACCACCACCCACCAACCGTGCTCGCGAGCCGCACATAAAGACCACCCTCAAAGGACTCAGGGTATCAATGCCGTCCTTTGAAGGCGTTCGGTAACAGAGACGAGGTAGTGAAATCTAGGGTAGCATTCGCTGACCCGACGACAATGCTATCGTCAGCAGTCCAAAGACCATCACCGAAGGCCGAAGGTGTTGAAAGCCAAGAGTTGAGGTAACTGCGGGCATTTGTACGGTGTGTGAGGTCAGGAGTACACTAAAAAGAAGCTCAGTGTCTGGTGAAACATAAAGGTAAACAGCCTGGTGTGGTAAAGTAGTGATCTAAGTCAATCCTAAGGCCTAGGCATCTAATCAGTGTGGAAAATAAATAGGCACGTATAAGAAAAGAATAGAAAAACAAAAAATACAAAAACAACTAAGAACACTTTGACGGCTATTTGATAGTGAGTCTAGTACTCCTTAAAGCGTTTTAGAGTGTAGTGTTACTGTTTTTATGATTATTTTGTTATTTATTTTAGGCTGTTCGTTTTGTATCGATTTTCATTCGATAAAGTAACACACTAAAATACACTTAGATAAATTAATATAACACTAAAGCTACGCGCTTGTATAGTTGGTGTCCCACAGGGCTCTTCACTTGGCCCTCATTTCTCTGCTATTTTTGTTAGTGTCACATTAAATTACGTGTACCTATGCGTTGCCATTATAAACACTTAAAGCTATAATAATGATGCTCAACATCATTATACGGGTCTTGAGTGAGGAAATATAAATTTTACCTAAGTAGGTGTTTCAAGAAATCGAAAATAAAAGAATCTATCGTAGGTTAGGGAAAAGTATTCCTTTCATTTTAAAATGTCAAAAGAGTCACATAAGACGTAATTTTTTTTCTTAAAAGATTAACATTTCAATATATAAGCGTAATCCATCGTTTCTTGTTCCTTAGCCTACAAAGGTGTCTTGCTGCTGGGCAAAAGCCTCCCCTTCCTTTTTCCACTGATCCTTATCCATAGCCTGCTACCACTCCTTTTTAAAGTAGTCGATGTCATTTCGAATGTATTCATTACCTAATTAAAATTCTAGAAGTCCTGAATCTAGACCAACACTTATCGCGTCGTATTTCTAAACAAAATAATGGAACATAACGATGGCCTTGCTTGAGATTGTACACAATTCACAGTTCCAAAGGTATTTTTCAAACTGGAGTATTTCCGAGCTGCCAACTTACGGAAAGTAATTTGAACAGTTGTGTGTGTTCCCACGTCGGCCAGTTAGGGCTGGCGGCGGAGGACTTAAAATTGGTTCACATTGGTAATAATTTTGAGAGAGTTGACGACCTCTTTGGCGTATTGGTCAACACGCTTGTCCGCCAAGCCAGAGGTTCTGGTAGATAATTCCGCATTTCTGCCTATATTGTTACTTCTTGTTTTGTATTTTTTTGTGTCTATTTAACAGACTGAATCCTAATAGACTCTATTATGGTGCAATAAAGTTATTTTGTATTGTATTGTAATATTACTCGGCTAACGTACTCGCCTAATTTGAACCAGGCGACGTAAATCTTCAAGTCTCAGACCCGATCAATAGCGGCATGAAGACTAATCTTGTTTATTTAGCTAGATTCGCAATAAGTGGACTGCTCCAGGGATCTCTTTGAGCACTGTTAAGTGGTCTGTGAAAAACTAATTTCTTTGAAACACAAGATTTTTCGTGGTAAGATGATTAGCTATTTCTTGGCGGCGAGTGTTGTTGTATTGATTTTCTCTATTAACAACACAAAATACGGTTCGTATTTTGTGTTGTTAATAGAGAAAATCACTTTGGAGTTTGAAATAGGTACTGAAAAATATACTCTTCAGGAAAATGTAGGTAAATACTTACCAAAAAATTGGGCAAGAGTAAAATTCTTTAATTTTCATTTACATAAGTTTTTTTTTATATTTAATTAACTGACTTAACTTCTCAAGACGATTGTGATCTCAAAACGTTTCACGGTGGAAAAAACTGCGTTGTGATTTTGCGAGACCAGCGTTCCCTAACAAGTATTGTTTTTAAGGGAATATCCTTCTTCCTAGCCTGGGGAAGGCGTCCAATTTTAACTTAATGTTTTAAACACTATCGAAGACGAAAAAAGGAGGTACATTTTCATGGTGCTGATTACGGGTAAATCCTCCCTTTATTAAGACAGTCCTTTAGTCCAGTAGCAGGCCAGGCGCTCTCCGCAGTTTAGGTATGAAGGTAGACCGCCCACAAATGCTGCTTATTCAAAAAAATAAGGTAGAAATTTCTTGACAAATTTAACGCTAGAGATAACGGGATATAGTACAGACCGTCGCTTCGCAGACGTAAGGTGCATTTTGGCCTGTTAGGTGCACGTTAGGCTAATACATCGAAATTCATATGCGCGACGTGCAAGCTAAAAGGGACTTTAGTACTCTGTAACTGGGTTTAATTCAGCTTTTCTATCCAAGAGTGATTACACTGGACTGTTGTTTGTTTTGCGTGTGTTTAAGTGGCTAACAATGGTGTCATATTTTTCGAACTGCCTAAAAGCATCTGTGCTGTAGTACTATTACGTATTCCGTGCCAGTTGTGGATTGATATACCTAGGCTGTTGAAGAAAGACATGTAAGAGCTGCCGAAACTACTTAACTTTTTAGGGTTCCGTACCCAAAGGGTAAAAACGGGAACCTGTTACTAAGACTGCGCTGTCCGTCCGTCTATTTGTCACCAGGCTGTATCTCATGAACCGCGATAGCTAGACAGTTAAAATTTTCACAAATGATGTATTTCTGTTGCCGCTACAACAAATACTAAAAACAGAATAAACAAATTTTGAAGTGGGGTGTTCTCATACAACAAACGTGATTTTTTATAGATCATCCAAGAATGGAACCCTTCGTGCGCAAGTCCGACTCGCGCTTAACCGGTTATTCTTCATTAAATAGACAGCCCTATTTGTGTATGGATGTCTACGGATCTATGTTTCGGTTTCCGGAGGCTTTGTTAAAAACTAATATACCGAGGAAAGTGACATAGCAACTTTAACTGCGACCCGGCGTACAAACTGGAGTGCTATTTTTCATTTAAGGACTCACCGAAACCCAAAACGTGTAGTTTTCCAATTTACCGCTCGCGTAAAAAACCATTTGGCCGTATTTTTAAAACCGTCGTGTCAGCTAAAAACAATATTGCTTTACGCAGAAAACTTCGAAAAGATGTGTACGGTTTTCTAGGAATTTCACTATGTATATAAAAGCAGCATGAACCGGAACGGATTCTTCATGAAAGGTTTCTTTGACATATAGCTACGCCACAAATGTCAAAATAACGAGTGGTCGAGACCACTCGTTGCAAATCCTTCGCATACGATCATTTAAAAAATGCGCCCGTTTGGAAACGCTCGCGTAAACCATTCTTAATGTGACTTGTGATTTCAAAAATGCGTCCCCTGATAAACGTTTTCAATAAACATTATAGTGTACAGTAACACAAAACTACAATCTTACAATACAATGGAAACTTTGTACGACTAATGTAACAATAAGTTCTTTAGTAAAAACGTATGTCTTTAACTTTATTTTCTTATTTTCTTTAAAAGAAAATATACTGAAACTTCCGAATAACTATATACTATACGCCTATTTACATGTTTCGAGCTTTAGAATTTGACAAGACATTGCTCTAAGTTTTCGAGAAGATTTATTATTTCCTAGTTGATGCCCGCGACTTCGTTCACGTGGACTTTTAATCCGGAATATTAATACTTACTAATGTAGAGTATTTCCGGAGATTAGCGTGTATAAACAGACATTTTTTTTTAAATTCTTACTCTATTGCTTTGTCTTAATCGCCCAATTTTTTTTTTTGCATATATATTCAATATGCAGACACATTTTTTTACTGTTTATTATATGTATAGGTTAGCAAAAAATCTTATTTATTCTATTTGTTATATCTCTATAAATTATGTAACAAAAAACCCTGTCCTGATCCTTGTAGGAGCAACTCGGACCGTCAATATGAATAACTTTACCTATGGGATAAATTTCTTCATTAGTCCCATAGGAAAAGTGGTTCATATTAATGATTCGAGTTGCTCCTACAAGGATCAGACAGGGTGTACGAGCTAGCGTACAGTATTACCTTAGGTCTATGACACTTTGACGTCACGCGGGCCGACGCGTGTAACCTACATACTGCAACTGTCGATATTTTATAATTTTACTGTGTCTTTAGTGCAATAAAGGCATTCTGTGGTACCGGACAGTTTGGTCTCAGTACATTTAAATGATGCAGATGTCAGGTAGATACGGTGTGTTCGGGATGTTGGATGCAGGAGTCAAGGACGTCAATAAGTAAAACCCGACCGGTACCACAGAATGCGTTTATTGCACTAAAGTCACAGTAAAATTATAAAATATGCAGTATGTTGGTTACACGCCCCGGCCCGCGTGACGTCAAAGTGTCATACACCTAAGGTAAATACTGTACGCTAGCTCGTACACAGGGTTTTTGTTACATATCTATATATTACAAACAGATTCAATCTCCTAGCCTTTTTACACGCGACTGCCCCGAAAAGTAATGTATACAGGGTTCATATAGTTGAAATGGTTCTACAGATTTGAAAGAATCGTTAGAATCCTTGTATCAATTTGAGTGATATAAGAGTATTCTTTAGTGATTTAAGCATATTTACTTTTTGGGAAATTTAAGGTGAGACGTGACTTTTTTCACAATTTTAGCGATTTCCTCCAAACTTCCACGAACGTATCAAAATAACGACTCAGCGTTGGAAGTATACTATCCGAAAATACTTGTATTTGCAGAAAAACTAGCAAATCAAAACCCAATAACATCAATGAAATATTAATTTAAGAAGGCTTCGAACCTCGTACCCTATACAATTCGAAACAAAGAGAGGGAAACCCATTGAGCCACCTTTGTTCGCGCACTTTGAGGCACAAAAGTAACCTTTTTGAAGATTTTTCTTTGACACGACTTCCCCCTTCCTGATTATGTTAATAGAGATTGGGTCTAGAGTAAACTTTCAGGGAAATTGCCCACTGTCTTTTTTCAGTTTATTTACTAGGGCTGACGTTTGTTTGTAATGTATAGTATAATATCTGTGTGATAAATCTATCGGATATATCATTTATCTATCCGAAAGTAGAAATATGGAGTTACTTTTTTATATATTATGTAATATAATATTTTTTAATTATTATTTTATTAGATAAATTCATATGTGACTAAATAAATATTTGCATGCTCTTGTTTAGGTTTTAATATTCGACATTATTCTTATTCTTAATTTCTGATTATTATTAGTTTTGTTTTCTTACATTCAGTAAGGAAAAAATAAGATATAAGAAAGTAAAAATGAGTTGATTTATAAAAATCATTTACGGTCATAATAAATAACCAAGATTGTTGTTTTGGAAAAATATGTTTATAGTATTTAGAGGAAACATAGTTAATATAAACATTGACAAATAAATGTATGTGTGTGTGTAAGACAGTGGCCAGCAAAGTAAGTTACCCTGTGCTTTTTTTACGCAGCGGTAAGTAGTTGATGTTTAAATATGCTTAAATGTACCAACAATATAGTACGAGTAAATAAATATACAAACCTAAATAATAAATTATGATCATTAAGTAGGTACTTACAACTTTAATTGTAATAAGTATCCAATTTTATATAAAGTTAATAAGAAATATTGCTACCATTAAAGTCGTTTCATATGAATTAAGTAAGACAAATATCTCTTAGTTATTATAAGAATGAAACTTTATATTTAAGGTATTATCAAGATCGCTATTAAGGTAACGTTAGTTTTATTAATTGCTTTAGATAAATATACGAATTCACGAGTTGTTTCGATGATAAAGATAATAATTAATTTGCTAAACACGTGTTACAAGATATTACATTTAGTTTCGTCCGATGAGACTTGATTTATCATCATGCAACTTTTACTCTTAATTCTTAAGGTCGTAATGTCATTTTAATTTTGAATTATAAATAACTATTGAATTTATAAGAGGGAGTAAAAAGCCACGGCTATGTCAAGAGGCGGGATTTCGAACATCTGACGAATAAAATGGTTAGCCTAAATGTGGATGGCCACAGAGATAGAGGATGACCTAGAAAGACGCGGGGGAATGTGTGAAGTTGAAGATGGAGGAGAGGGGGATACAGATATGGTAAATGATAGAAAACTATGGAAGGAGTTGATATACAGAGCCGACCCCAAATAGAGAAAAGGCGAGGAAAATGATGATGAAGATATATTATAAAAAAGTATTTATATTTTGTATACTGTTTTATGTGGTGTACTTATGTCATTACATTGATTCATTCTCTTTGAAAATTCAACTAATGAAAAAGAATGCAACCGAAATTCATCGGAAACATCATCATCATTTAAGTCAGCCAAATGACATCCATTGGTGAACATAAGCCTCCCCCAAAATGAACGATCTAAAGCTTTTAAGGCTATCTACCCCACATGGTAGTCTAAAAAAATCTATCGGAAACATGCTTCGTCATATTTCCATTCTACAGGCAGACATAACGAGGGAAAACATTCATCAAGGAATACCGTCCATCAGAAAGTAGGTCAAAAAAGTTAGAGAAACAAAAACAAATGTTTCCGCAATACACAGCCCGAGGCGTGTTGCGTCTATGTATAGCACTGTCACTACGGGTGGTGTCTAAGGATATAAAGCAGTAATATTACCAGGGAAAGATACGTTTTCATCATTCAAGCTCTGAGAGGAGTTTTTATTTAACTCTAAATCCGGTTTGTAAGTTCTATTTACATCCTTAGGGAGGTAAGTAAATTTAAAAATCGAAGGCGATCAGGCGGCCTCCTAGCCTCCTATATTAAAAGCACTAACTTTAACCCGCGACCTCGTCCGCGTTCATTTAAATTTAAGAGCGACGCTCTTGTTGGTGGAGTTTCTTCAATTCTTGTCTGTCCTCAGCCAGCCTTTTGACTTCTTGGTACGACACCACTCCTACTTTCTCCTTTATTTATTTGCTTTATAAAGCTGTGTCTGGGTTTTCCTCTTCCCCTTCTTCCTTCTATTTTGCCTTCTATTATCGTCTTCATAAATTCGTCGTGCCGTGTCAAGTGTCCCAACATATTTCCTCGTCCGCGTAGAAGTCGAAAATGTTTCTGATAGAATAGTTCCCAGACACACGCTCCCGCTCCCGTTACCGTCATTTGCTGGAGCAAAATAGAGCGACGGATCTATTTATCTATTGTTTTTTTGTCTCTCACTCATAAAATGACCATGTTTCATAATAATATAAATTTGCAACCCCTAATGAACCCCCGGGGATACAATTTTTTTTAATCCAAATAATTCATTATTATTTTTTACTAACCACTAATTCAAAAATGTCATGTGTCTCGCTTCAAAAATGACAAAGATTCTTATAAACTTGCCATCCCTATTTCACCCCTATAGGGATATAATTTAAAAAATTTAATAAATGAATTTTTATTTTCTACTGACTACTAAAATAAAAAAAAAAATCATGTGTCTCACTTTAAAAATAACGAAGTTTGATACAAACTGGCAACCCCTATTTCACCCCCTTAGGGATGGAATTTCCAAAAATCCGCGGATTTCTTAGCGGACGTCCCCTAGTCACAATCTACCTTTTTGCCAAATTTCACCTTCATTGGCTAAGTAGTTTTTGAGATTTCGTGATGAGTGAGTGAGTGAGTGATTTTCGCTTTTATATATATAGATAGATGAATTTAGTTAAATTTTTAAAACAAGCGCGCTGACCACCACGAATGGATGAATGCGCCAAAAACGCAAGGACAAAAATATTGCTTGGCGCACTAAATTTTCTTGTTACAATCTTTGTTGCAAAAATTGCAGAATACATTTTTAACAAAATTTACGAGTACAAGTGAAGATTTGGATTTGACGCCTGAATAGGTAAAAATAGAGGCAAGGGAAGTCATTGAAAACTTATTACCTCCAATTTCATAGTAATTTCATTGAATTGTAAGTGGATACTTCATAACTAAATCTATTTTAACAGTTTTTATTATATATACTATTATATTCTCGCTATCATGATGAAAAGTAGAGTGTTCAACTCGAGTGTAACTGATCAATTACACCCTCAAACTATAAGCACCCTTGCTCGCTTCGCTCGCACGTGCGCCTTAATGTCTCGGGTGCAATTGATCACTTACAACCCTTGTTTAACATTGTACTATAAAAACGATATTTTTGTAAAAAATCTTAAGTATACAGAGGGTCTTTGTTAAATATAAGTACTTACTTTCAAAAAAACATACTTTATAATAGATACGGTATCTATTTCAATTTTTAACCGACTTCCCAAAAGGAGGAGGTTATCAAGTCGTCGCGATTTTTTTATGTATGTTCAACGATTATACGAAGACGGCTGGACCGATTTGGAAAAATCTTTTTTTTAATGTTTTGTTTACAAGTGGCATATTTGTCAGGTGGTCCTATAGAAATTTTATGTAAGTTGGCGGTGTAGTTTAGGGGTAAAATCGGTTTATAGTTTAGAAAAAATATATTTTATTTATTTTGGAAAACTTACCATGCGAATACCATCTGTAGCGTCTTCAGAAAAAAAATGGTCAAAAAATCGGATACAAAACACACATTTAACACACTTGCTTCAGTAATTTGTGTATACCCCACATTCCACGTAACTACAAGTCAACACTTATAAGTGGTAAAGTTTTTCCGTCTGTCTGTTTGTTCTCACGGCGGTCACAAATATTTGATGGCTGATAATTGGAGTGCGCTATAACTTCCCCTTCAAGTAGGACGAGGATGATTTGGGAGAATTTCTTCGTTTTTTTTCCGTGTATGTAAGTGGCCGACCCAGGGGGGTTACTCCATAAAGTATTACGATAGTCGTCCGATAGTCACGTCCTATTTCTAATCCTCATACATTAATCCTCAATTTTGCTTGATACTGAAACGAGGATACGCATGACGTCCGTCTCGCGAACCGCTTTTGCAGTAACTCTTCTGGTCTTAGGAATTTTGGAGCTAAAGTTTTTTAGTAAAAATCTTTATATACTTTAAAAAAATATACTTCGCAAAACGTGTGGTCATAGAAAGTGAAGCGTCCTTCCCAGAAAATAGATCAAAAAAGTTACAAACAAAACACATTATGCACACTGTTTTCACATTCCACGTAACTGCAAATCAACACTTACTTGAGGTGCGTCATATTCTCCCCTTCAAGGAGGGTGAGGACGCTTTGAGAGAATTTTGGGAATAAATTGAAGATTTGTCAAAATATCTAAGGGTCGTCTATTAATCACCTGATGTTTTTAGCAACTTTGAACTCTCCCTTTTGTCTGGTGATATGGTGAAATTGTAACTGTAACCTCCTAACCAAAATGACGTGTATTTTCTTGGTTAAGTATCTTTTAATTTTCAGAATATTATCTTTCAATACAGAAATAAATCTAATTTGATGATATATCAATACACCACTGTGTTATTTCGTGAATTCTTGATTTTTGGACATTATGACCTTACATGATTAATGGATGATCCCTATAGTTATCTGACATTACTTAATGGAACTAGAGACAACACCTTAACGCGTCTTCGAAGCAAAGAGAAGCTATAGGTGACGAACGGGACCCTATTACTAAGACTTCGCTATCTGTCTGTCTGAGTGTCTGTTTGTCCGTCACCAGGCTGTATCTCAAGAATCGCGATAGCTAGACAGTTGAAATTTTCATAAATGATGTATTTCTATTGCCGCTATAACAACAAATGCTTAAAACGAAATAAAATAAATGTTTAAGGGGGGCTACCATACAACAAACGTAATTTTTTATAGATAATGGTACCGGACCCTTCGTGCGCAAATTCGACTCGCACTTGCCCGGTTATTTATGTTTGTATTATGTATATCTTAATTATTTCTGTACAAAAGAACAATTACGAAGTTATGCTAAGCATCGACGACCACTTCAGTAAGTGATTTTCATTTATACAATAGGTAGGTACTCAACTAAAATACTCCAGTTTCCGATTGAAACAACCATTTTGTATGACAAAGCACTCGATCAAACTGATCACTGAATCGCAAACGTTTCAATACGCTCAAAATCCTGAAAAACTAACATTCATGCTCACACTACAAATACAAAGGAAATGATTTCGGTGAATTTCAGTCGATGCAAACGTTAGAACAACCAGATAGAACAATAAACAATCATTTTGGTATTAATTGTTGTTAATTTTGTGTAAATGTGTTACCTGTATACAGGGTGACTTTTTGTTATTGAACTACTCTCGATAAAAAAGTCCTCCGAAACAAAATTCGTTGGACCGAGCGTTGATTTTAATGGGAAACTGAATACTTTTTCATTTTCCGTTAATTGTTTTAATAGAAAATAGTTCAGTATCATGGACCGGATTTGCCCCAAAAATTTTGCTGGTGGTCAAAATGTCATTTTATATTTTAAAGGTGTATTGTAAAACCAGAACCACGACATCTTTTCTTGTGAATGTTGTTGTCTCTAATAATAAATTTCCGAATTTTTTATCATCTTGATTAATTTTAGATTTGTTATTTTTTTATCGTCGTTTTTAACTTGCATATTTGATTTTATTGCAACTGTTATAGGAGGACTGAAATAGTACTTTGTTGCTCATTTATTTAATTTTATTACACACTTTAAATTACAAAAGCTCTCTACTGCAACTTTAGAGCTTAGCGAGAGCTTACCTATCTAAATAAAAACTTAAAAAAAATATTTCAGAATACCCTTTTTTCTTAGAAAGTCTGGTAAAAAATAAATTCCTCCTCCAATCAATAACCAAAACGCCAATAACCACACAAATACCGATTCCCGCCTAAAACGAAAGTCGCGAAAGCTCTCCAAATCAAAACGGTCCCTATGGCTTACAACTTTAAGTTTGTTTTCGCAACCAGCTTGTTTGAACAAAGTTTTTATTACTTCCCAATCAATCCCGATTCGTTTACTTTGTCTGTTGGAGTTCCCGAGGTACTTAGGCATTTGTATTAATGTGACATTTACTTTATAAATAATGTTTTTTTACAGTACTCCAAATTTATAACCGACTTTAAAAAGGGAGGTTATCACCTATATACAATTTTTTAATGTATATAATGTTAATTAAAGACGGCTGGACCAATTTTTTTGGAGCAATTTGTAAAATTATTTGGAAGTACTTGCGAGGTGGTCCCATATAAATTTTATCAAAATCAGTTGCGTTTAAATCGGTTTTTGGTTTTGAAAAACGATCTTGTAATAACCAAAGATAGCATGTTTAAGATACTGATTCACATTACAAATTTATTTTTGTCGGGACAAAAGGAAAACCTTAAAACGTGCCAGCTGATTCTCTTCCTGCGCAGATCGTAAAAGCCGATCGAGCGAATAAGCGAGAATCTGAACTGAGCTTTAGGCGCAAATGGTAATGCGGCTTGCAACCCATGGTCCAATACTATTTAGATTCCCTTTTTCGATCATCTATCTTTCTCCGAGGTCTATGTTGAAGACTATGCCAAGTTGGGTTGTCTGTTAAGGACTTAAAATATCGAAGTTCGGGATTACGAAATCAAATAGCAGATGGATTAATAAATAATGTCCTTGTTTAATTATTATTGCTATTATTATTGAATAAATTGAATCACACTTATCACACTAATATTATAAAGGCGAAAGTTTGTGTGTATATTTGTTCTTCACGCGCAAACGGCTGGACCAATTTTGATAAAATTTGGTGTGCAGGAAGCTGACACCCTGGATTAACACATAGTTAATCCACACTTTTGCCGCGGGTAACACCGCGGGGCGCAGCTAGTAAATAAATAAATTAAATGTCACTGCCGGTTCAAACTGGCAGTGGCGGTTTGATCAAAACAACTTCCAATAATTATGAAAATAGTGAATACACATTCTAACGACTACAGGTATAATCAAATCAGCTTCTAATAATTATATAGAATTAATAAAGATTGATAACAGACCATTGGTATGCATATGTTATATATTGTTTTGTGTGAATTGTTTGCTTGCATGTATATTC
Organism: Acrobasis suavella; assembly: GCA_943193695.1. Taxonomy (NCBI): domain Eukaryota; kingdom Metazoa; phylum Arthropoda; class Insecta; order Lepidoptera; family Pyralidae; genus Acrobasis; species Acrobasis suavella. The sequence continues at coordinate 6,662,225 of OW971952.1, read as the reverse complement.
TCTGTAATGTCGTGTACATCTGTTGTAGAATTTCGGAATTATATTGATTATAGGTCTAAGTACTAATACGTATATATTTAGTGCAGGTTCTGATATCTGTGATTATACCATAATAAAAAATAAAATATCATCCTTGCTGTCTTTCAGCCAGCGTTTTAGACCTTCTACGGGGCTCGGCCGTTGGGACGCCCAAACTTGTAACATACGTTGTAAACTATGCATTAATCGATAAATAATTAACAAAACTACCAACTATATGTTTTGTAACAATTACGAACGAAACGGAGCAACTAATAAAATAAACATGGCTGCCGGAGCTAAATGGACGTTCAGCGTTCAGGTAATGATGGTGGGCATCGATAGCTGTCAATTTGTTGATTAAATTTGGGGGAAACTTAGTACAGTGTTCTCTAGCGCCATTTACACACGGCAAAAAATGAACGTTTACTATACTACCAGAATGTATAGTTCATTAAATTTTGTTGATATTACAATAACTATGTTAATACCACAGATTTATTCGTTCCCTCAACGATTTGATTAATTTCTAACACTATGTATTTTTAGTCCGTACGATGGCATTCATTTCGGAGGGAAAAAATTTAATGTTTGAGCCAACGACACGATAAGAAGAAGAAGTCCGTACGATGCGTTTCTAGTTGACGTAATATGTAGCGCTAACAATAAATATAGTGGTAGGAACGTAGTAATTTTTTGAATATAATTGTACTAAACAGATTGTAAATTAAACTATATGAACTGTTGCCTATACAGCAGTAACATTACTAAAAACATAACAAGTTGTTGCAGAAACTCATGATCTGTTGAAAGTTTATAGTACTAAACGGTTTGTAAAGTTAAATAAATGATTTGTTGTATACACAGCTATAACGAGTAATGAATACTCAATAGGTTGTTTGTACAAACCGTAATTTGTTAATTGTAATTGTACTGAACGGTTTGTAAACTATATACTGTTGCCTATATTCACAACTAATCCGATAGATGTCGTTGTGCAGTTCCGTGAAATTTTAAAACTAGCTATGGAGATTTTTTCATCTTAGATATAAGGTCTCCGAGATTTTCTTAACAGTAAGTTACAATTGATGGGATGAATATAAATTCTCCCGCCGTACAGGGCCCGCAGCATAGTTGAATCTAGTCGCTAGCGGTCAGATACAAATATACTGCGACCATAATATCGGCGACTCAAATCAGCTGTTTAGTAGACACAACAAATATAAAAGTAGATTCAACTAGTTATATAGTAGATACAACTTGTCATATAGTAAGGGCAATCTACCCATAATTATTACAACTTTTAAATATAGTAGGTACAACAAATATTTTAGTAACAAAAACAATGAAAATTGGACACATAAACACATAAGATTGTAATTGCTACAAAAAGCTTAGTAATTGCTACAATACGATCTTGTTGAACCTACTGAAAATGACAACATACCACATTGTTGAGTTTACAATATAAATTTGTTTTAAAAACTATATTTATCGTACATATAACTAAAGCACATTAACTATAACTGTGTAGTAGACCTTACTAACCGTGAGGGTTGTCACAAATAGGACTATAAATATTGTATACTGAACAATAATTCTCGTTAGGGGAACGATATTTTTTTTTCCGTGCAGCAAGTTAAGTCCATGATATATATGAATTGTACTTTACTTTCTCAAAAAAAAAGTTATCTCAAGGAAAATCTTTTATTTTCCCATTAACGTGCTATTGGATATTGCGGCTTGTATAGGCTTTGCATGGGCAAGTAAACGTTGCCGAAGAAATGTCTCGTCTACATGACAGTTCAACAGCCTCGTATCCATTTCCAAGTGTCTAAACACACTGTGCCGAATTTGCGCAGCTGAAGTTCTATAAATAATTTTTTTCTTCGAGAAAAACGCGACGTAAGTTCAGCACTCATTCAAATAGTAGTGTCGCGCTACTTTGGCATAGTTTTGACTTTGACACTTAGTTTATCGTGAACCGACTGACAAAAAGACATCCGATGATCAGATGTGGGATGAAGCCTAAAGTTCACGTGGGAACTCTTGCGTGGGCTACTATTATTATTGAACGCAAGAACAATGTTAATATTGAGCAATTTGCTTTTTCCATTTTCTTATTGACATTCGATTTCGGGACGTCGTCTAACTAAATAAAAAACTGTAAATAAATGCCCTGTATCGTTAAACAAAAGACAACAAAATGAAACTGAACTGAAATGTTTACAGATGTTACTCTACAACTAATACCAACAGAATTAAAAACTAACCAACAATAAAATAATACAAATACATTATCAAGTCTTTATCCCTCATGAGGCAGAGAAAGCATTTTGCCCAAATACCACTTGAGCGTGATGGATTTCTAGCGGCATTTTTCCCTCAATCGGCTTTTACGACCTGAGCGGAAAGAAGAGCAGCTGGTTAATTTTAAATTTCTTCTTTAATCCCAAACCAGCATGGAAGAGAGATAAAGTGATGATGAAGCATAAAAAATATTTTTCCATTCAAAGTCTAAGTTAAGTAGATGTTATTTTTCGGTAGTAGAATTTAAGTACACATTTCAACATTAAGCCCTCTGAAAATTAATAAAAAATGAGAAGACTTGTAATTTCCTGCTGGTTCCCGTAGACCGATTCGGGTTACGTTTCCTATTTATGTTTGTTTGTTAAATCTCTCTTAATCCGTAATCCGCCGCATCTCGTTTCAATCCGAACTCTTCGAGTTTGCGAAATGAGGAATGAGAAAACAGCGATTTCGTCGGTTCTTGCTACTTTGATCTTTGTTTTTTTGTTTCTCTGATTCACCTTTGGGACGTAGCAGCTTTGACCTGCCAATTTTTAAAAAAAAACGAAGTTTGTTGAAATATGATAGTTTTTAAGTTTTCAACCGCCATATGTCCACTAGTTTGAAAATTGATTAGACAATAATATTCTTTACAGGGTAACTTTTGAAGCACCAGCAGACTTTTTGGAGCAAGTCCATGGTGTTGAACTACTTTCCATAAAAACTATTATCGAAAAACGAAACAAAAATTTCGACCTTTCATACAAATTACCGCTCGGCCAAATGGTTTTAGTATGAAAAGTCGACATTTTTGTTTTGATGTTCGATAGTTGTTGTTTTAAAAGTAGCCCTGTATAATTACCAAATTCGAGAATTGGTTGAGTAATGCGACCTGTAGGCGAGAACAGACAAACTGACAGACGGACAATAACATTTCTGGCAAATTTCGAAACTAAGACGCTACGCTCGCTCTATCAATTACCAATGATCTATACCAATATTACCAATGATATATCTCCTGGATCAGAAAACGAGAGTATGGGCAAAAGAAGCGTAAATTTTGCGTGACACATCATCGAGTACAAATAGACTATCACATTAGCTTCTTATTTTCTGTATCTTTTCTGATCTGCTTTATAAAAGTATAGTGCAACAACTGCTCCTAAAGAGGTACTCTTGATCACAGATACGGAAGCAATTGTGAAGTAGGTACACATGGTGAAAACCACGAGTTAAAACTTCCACGAGGAAAAACTAAATGCTTCATATCCTTTTAAAATGTAGGTAAGTATACCTAAGATGATGTTTACTTGCATATATTTCATTAAATATTTGTAAGGATTCATGTACATATATACTTACAAACATTATTTGATAAATAATTAATCAATTGTTGAATCGAACACGCGACTAGGCCCCGTCCACTTCAAGATGCTTATCAGCTTATTTAGAATTTAATTTCATAACTAAAAACGAACAAACTAATTTCAATCCATGCGCACTGCGTAGCACAAACCTTGAATACACTCACACAGAGTCCATGTGTTTCCGAAACAAACGATAAGTATTAAACAATCCCGAAAAAATAAAAGTGACTTTTCTGAGTCTAAGCTACAAAATAAAGAGATTGTAGAATGGAAACTTCAATGAAAGATCGAGTAACAAACGTGAGCAATGAGGATATTGCCTAGCAATTTTTAACATCTTGGTTTTTCATGGGATCTCAAAACTCTTTTTGGTGAAAAATACTTTGTTACAATTTTGTAAGATTGGCATTACTTAACAAGGATTCCTTTTTATGGGATTTCATTCTTTTTGTAAGTGGTGACCACATAATTTATCTGTGCAAAAAAGAAAGTAGAAATTCTTTTTCTTCCTATATAAGCAGGTTAATAAAATTGAATTCTCAATTTGTAGATGATCGGCGACCGAGTCAGCGACAAAATTTACTTTGACCTAGAATTGTTCGAAATTTATTTAGAATTAATTTTGGGATATAGTTAGGCACAGGTTGGTCACTTGATCACTGAAAATTCAGGCTTAAAGCCTTTCTATAATAAGGTATAGGAATGTCTAATGTCGACATCGAATTGATCCGTTTAATTGAGAAAAGTAGGCTGCGGCTGCGCCTGTTTGTTTATTTGATTTTGCTTGACTTGGCGGGGGCATTACCATACCTCCATATAACAAAGTTAGGTAATTAGTCAGACTACAAATTAGTATAGAACAAAACATATTTTTTTAGAGTGGTCTATTTACAACCACTGTCATAATAGGAGTGGAGTTATAATATTTTTATGAATTAATGAAATATTTTCTTCTGGACTTATAAGCCATTAGACTTACAAGTCTGTAGTTTAGGTAGGATCAGTCCATATATCTAACTTTATTATCATTCTAATTGTAAACTGTAAGTTGAATTCGAAGATAATGCTGCAGGGAAGCATGTTGCAGTTTCTTCTGCGCTTGCGCTTAGGAAGCGGCACTAACTGTAAGTTGATGATCTGACGCCAACAACTACAATGAAAACGAAAAAAATAATTGACAATTGGGTAGATGCTGGGTCAAAAACAAATTATTCGGTACATTTCATAAAAAAAAAAAACAAAATAGTGTCACTTTTCATTCATCACATCAATTTTCAACAAGATTTTAGATTTATAAATGCAGAAAAACTGACATTTAGAACGCCATTTGACTCCATAAAAGCATGACGTCACGCTTTTGTATTTCATACAAAATCCCATAAAAAATTTTTGTTTGGACGATTACGAAAAAGTGTTTGATTAGACTTGTTGTCATCTAGCGGATTATCAAGAGATACAAATATCCAAAAATGAATAAATGATTTTGACTCGGTACATATCGTTCTGTACTTTGGTTAGTTTAGCGTCTAAGCCCAGTTTGCTGAAGTCAGTAATTGCCAAGTTGCCGATATTTTCCTTATTGATGTTTCGAAGTTGCCTACTTCTGAAGCTAGTTTTGACGTGGCGAAAAACTTTTATGACGAAATTGTAGGAATTCCAAGATTTCCGTTGAAGATATGAACACGATGAATAAGTTTTTTTTGGAGTTCTTGACTAATCCGATGGGTTTTTCTTTTGGAAACACATGATATGCATGAAGAGAACCTAAGAATATCGAAGACCTTGGAAGGAAATGCCGACCTTTAAAAAGATTAGACTGCCCACAGCATGCTAGACTTCAAACCCTCGGCATGTATTTGTAAAATGAGATGTTTTTCTTGGTCCTATTATTAGATACTAGTGTATCTGATAATAGGACCAATACCTTTTTCCACCTCAAAGATAAGATAGTTCTTATCATTGAAGTGGAAAAAGGGAATCAGAATAGTGATGTGTTATAAGATATTACATTCAGTTTCATCCAATCATGTTTACCATGTATATTGAAAAATAACAGACAAAACACAAAAAAATCGGCATTTCCATACAAAACTGTGAAGCCGTCCGGTCAATTTATATTGACCGGACGACTTCACAGAATGTATAAGAATGTCTAATTGTTTTTTGTTTATTATGTATGATTTCATATTATTACTATACTATACTACAATGATCTAGTATAGCCCGTGGTTCGATTTATTACGGGTATGTCCCTTCCACGTTGTATACGATTTTGACGACCTCCGTGGCGTAGTGGTCACCATGCTAGTCCGCCACCCAGAGGTTCCGAGTTCGATCCCCGGTCAGGGCAAGTTTTAAAATGGCCTTTTTCAAATTGTCCAGGGTCTTGGGTGTTTATCTATATACATATTTGTTATAAAATATAGTATCGTTGAGTTAGTATCCCATAACACAAGTCTCGAACTTACTTTAGGGCTAGCTCAATCAGTGTAATTTGTCTCTTTATTTATTTATATATACAATATGTAACAAAAACGCTGTCCGATCCTTATAGGAGCAACTCCGACCGTCAATATGAACAACTTTTCCTATGGGACCTAAGCTTGAAACTCGAAGAAAAAAATCGTCATGTTCATACAAATTGTGGGCCGGCCAAACACTTTTTATGTAAAAAAAAATGTATTAAAATGTCGATTTGTTTTTCGAGTTTCAAGCATTGGTCCCATAGGAAAAGTTGTTCATATTGACGGTCTGAGTTGCTCCTACAAGGATCGGACAGGGTTCTTGTTACATATTGTATACGGACAAGCCACACAGATTGATCTAACCCCAAAGTAAGTTCGAGACTTGTGTATATGGGATACTAACTCAACTAACGAAGCTATATTTTTTAACAAAATTCACAGTAAGAGACGGAATGGTATTCAAGGACGAAAACTAAACGATATAAGCAAAATTAGTAACCAATAACGCCATGTCAATGAAAAATAATATGGCAAGAGGTCGTATATGCAATGTTATCATCATTATCGTCAACTCTGGGCATAAGTGGTACACCTAGGAATGGAAAACAGAGTGTTGGGCGTCCGGCAGCTACGTGGTCGATGACATCGGATTGCTGGAAAAAACTGGATAGCTAAGGCTAGGGATAGGATTCAATGGCGCAGACAAAAAGAGGCTTATGAAATGTCAAATGGAAATAATTCTTTGAGTGTACTCAGGCTCTGTCGAACCCATTAGAGATCAAGACGTGATATTGTTTATCTATGTAAAAGGACTTCTATAAAAAAAGGACTTCCCTATTTGCTAACTATTTATATGTTAACTATACTGGGAAGTAAATAAAACAACTGTAAATACATAGGACTGATATAATGTAAGAAAGAAGATTACAACGAGTGTCTGAGCCGTTAATGATGTGAATGTGTTAACAAAGGAATTGAAGATTTGAATATTTAAGTGATTCTCCCGGTGTTGCCCGCGTAGGAATTGCGTTTTGTTTTCTTTATTTTTTCGTTTCGTTATCTTTATCAGTACCTATGTATTTTTTTATAAAATGTAGTATCGTTGAGTTAGTAATCCCATAACACAAGTCTCGAATTTAGTTTGGGGCTAGCTCAATTCGTGTGATTTGTCCGTATATATTCATTTAATGTATCAGTATCAAATAGAAATACCATGAATAGACTTCTGACAATGTTTGATCCGGAGCTGAATAAGAAGATGTTTGTTTGTAGAAATTACTCGGTTTTGAAATAAATCTGTAAGTGACAGCTCTATCAAGTAAATTTAGTTACAGAGAAATAGTCAAAATAATGTTTTATTCAAGGTATTTTGTAAATGAGAAAAAATACTTCTCAAAACAAAGCGATTTCGTCTGAAATCCATTTGAATTCGTTGTTTCCGTTCAAGAAAAATATTAACGATAAATATTTGATAAGTTTGCTCAAATGTCTACAGATTATCCGTTATTTATTTTGCTAGATGGAGATGGCAGGTTTTGTCTGTCTAAAGGATTAAGAAAATTGTCATTAATTGGTTGGATTTTATGTTTTTAGGGTTGGGCAGGAACTCGTGGCAGGAACTCGTGGAAGTATCAAGCTGGAATTTATAGCAAATACTCAAGTCTACTGTCCCTTGGAGATGTGAAAAAATCAAACTTCTAAGCCAACGCAATTAAAAGATACAGCCATTTATGCCGCAAATTTTCGACACTCGCAAGCGAATCCAGACCTACAGGGTACTTCCCGTGAACTCTGAATTTTGGAATTTGGTGGAAGCAACGTCTTAAAGCACAAATATAGGAAAAAATGCGAAAACCGTAAATTTTTTGTTACATCATATATTAAAAAAATTATTAATAATTTTAAGCTTACTATACGTACAGGCTACAGGTCTGTACGCAAACCTCGGTGCGCGAGTCCGACTCGCACTTGGCTGTTTTTTTTTAACCACAAGTGGCAAAGAATTTTCTCGAGTACTTTCGTTTTCTGTTCCGTGCTCTGCAAGGCAGATGAATCATTTGAGCCCGGTTAATTTCATTGCATGGCAGATGCCTGAAGGCAGCTTGAAAAACCAGACACCAGTGTTGGCCACTTACACACACGAAAAACAAATGAACAAAAGCGTAAATACGCTTGCAAGTCTAGCGGCTGTCAAACTGCTGCACTCGATAGAGACAAATGGTAGCAGAACGGAAAAGTTTTAAAACAAGAAAACTTATGGATAAATGGATAGGTCTCAAAATATTTAAGACGTTGCGGAATGGTATCCTTGTGAAGGGAAATTAAAGAAAGAGATGTTATTAAAAAGAGAAACAAAAACAAAATACTATACTTACTCAGGAAATTTGACCATATTTTTGAGTTCCTCGCTGTCTAATTGGTTACCTATTCAAAACTCGTCGTGACCATCACATACTCAGTTTTCTTTTTAAAGTGTTGTTTAATCCCTCACCTCCTAAATACCTTACCGATTTGTTTTCATTTCGCGACATTGACCTCCGTCTTCGATCGAGTAACAACCCACTTGCACATACTCGCTCCCTCCTCGCAGGGATATAAAAAGTCCTTCGCAGTTTTTGCAGTATGGTCACGACAACCAGACTATGCAGCACCTCCTCTCATGCCCTTTGTGCCCTACCAGCTGTACCGTGCTTGACCTATATATACTCTGCCCAAGAAGGCGTAAAAGTGGCAAAGAATTGGAAGAACAAAATTTGAAATTTTAGCCAGCGACAATATAAGAAGAAATTTTTGCAGCAAGGCTTTGGAACAATCTGCCTTTACAATCAAAATCTCGTCATCTTTGCATTCTTTTAAGTTTAGATTGAGGAATTTTGTAGAAACGTCTGAAGACTTGAGTTGAGTTATATACCTATACTTATGTATATTAGTATATATTGATTAGGTATATATTTATAACATGTGTATGTTTATTTTATTTGTGTATTCATATTATATATGTATTTATATTTACTGTGTTATAGTTTAGTATTTATTTACAAGTATTAATTTTAAATAGTTTTTAGTGTAGTTAGTAGGTAGTTAAGTGTAATTGAATGCTATTTTCTGTTGTGTGAACTTGTGTGTCTTCTGTATATTGTACTCTCTACCCTGTGTTGTCAATTGTCCTCATATTTTTAAGGTTGGCTGGAAGAGATGCCTATCTGGGATAAGTCCGCCTTTGTACTGTTCTCTAGTTCTAACCTGTATTTTTTTCCTGTGTTTATGTACAATGAAGATTTTACAAACAAATTACAAATAGGGAGCAAGCCTCCTTTGCTGTAGGGCAAGCTGAAGACTAATAATTTTTCAAAACTTAAAATTGACTTCAACACCAAACTTCTCAACCGATTTTGACATAAAAATTATGGGACAATCTAAATTATAGAATTTTCTAAATCGGTCCAGGCTTCTTTGAATAATCGGTGAACATACGTTAAAAAAAAGATTTTGAAAAACAGCAACCAACCAAGTCTAAAGAGCATGCAGTAAGCATGGAAAATATTTTCTGGAGATGTGGATTAGATAGTAAGACGCAAGAATACACCAACGCAAAAGGCGTTTCTTCCTAAATATAAATATTCTTCCGTATATCTAAACATTGGCAAAATTTGGAGCAAGTACAAGATACCATCGATAAAATATATGATACCAAACTATTTTCAATAAAAATATACAGAAAATCTATTAAAAAAAATGTCCTTCAATACAGAATTTATTTGGCTGTGCGCTAATTTGTATGGTAAGCCGATTTTTGTTTCTTTATAATTGTTTTAATGGAAAGTACTTTATGAACATGGGCTGAATTTGCCTCGAAAATCTTTCCGGTGTTTAAAAAGTTACTGGTGAGAGCTGATAGTAGTTTTTAATATAGGAAATCGAGCCTTTGGCTCGCTTCTCAAACCTAGTCCAGTGAAGTAGGAAATGCCGTACAAGGTGAGGAGGGAGGCGACCAAAAAAAAAGTTGTCTCGCCTAATTTCCATCACTTGGACCAAGTTTCGAAGACCTAGAACAAACATTTGGTTTTTCGCGAATCACTCGCGTGTCGTCTTGTCCTGAGTGATGACGTCACGTTAACGTTCCGTTTCACACAATCTGCGCCTTACAAATCAAGTATTAATATATCTTGAAGCCTTATGCTTCGAGGTTATAATATTAGTATTATTTATTTCGCAAACTTATGCCATAAGCTTCGATGCTAATTCTTTTTTTACAATTTTCGAGTTGTTATGGGTATGGAATTTCGGATCTGGATACGGATATGGATATAAAAATATATCGGTTTATCCGGATAGTTTCAGTTGAGGATTTTAATGTTGAGTGACATTTATACCAAAATAGTAATTTTTAGTTAGCTCCAAAACGTCCCTGGTTGATTAATAGCACATGTTAATATCCGTTGATGGTTAGACCTCGTTTTCCTTAAGCTTTATGACGTTTTTCCGAATTATGCTCGTCCGATAAACTGTACCTACCGTTATAACGAATATTTGCGTCTAAGTATTAAGACGAAGTGGTAGCTAAAGTGGTGCCCTCATTTTACATAAATTGTTTAAAACTAAATAAGGTGATAATTAAAAATTTGATTTGTATAAATGTCTAGAAAGACCTTTAAACTATTTTATGAATAACCTTTGAAAGTAATATTGGTAGTCCGTCTAGTTTTAAAACTGTTTTAAAACTAGACGGACTATTAGTAATAATTTCAAAGGTTATTCATAAAATAGTTTAAAGGTCTTTCTAGACATTGATACAAATCAAATTTTTAATTATCACTATATTTAGATTTAAAGAATTTATTTCAAATGAGGGCGCCACTTTAGCTACCACTTCGTCTTAATATTGCCATGCCTACCCATCGCCTTTTAAAAATAATTATTTCTTTGCCCTCGTCACTAGATGGCGCTATAGATATTAATTAGAACATTAAATCTTTTATTACTATTATTTTATATAAATTAGTAATCTAATATTATTTATATTAGTAATCTATAATTAGTATTATTTAAATAAATTAGTAATTAAATAAAGTAAAATGCAATAAATATTTTTAAAGCATATTCTACACTTTTTTGCTATTTGTGTATGCTATTTTTGTGAGAGCAGCTAGTATGTCATCAGTGTAGTATCAACTTCGTGTACGTTTTAATGAACAGCACCTCAAGGAACGTTCATTTTTGTATAGAAAACCTAGAACTTAGGTAGAATTATGACTCAAATATTCGTGCTCAGGGTACTGTTTACCACAAAGCCAGTCCCCATTGGTAGATTCAACATGCGCAATGACTAGAATAGAAAAGTCACGATCAATTCATAGAATTAAAAGGGCTTAAGGAAGATTGAAAGTTGACGCGGCCGTGCTCATCCGGGGATTACCGGGATTAGGCAGTCCCCGGGGAAGGGGCGGGGGCGGCAGCAACTCAGATTATAAGAAATGAATCAAACGTTCCTTATATTGAATCTATTGTAGGGTTGGCAAGTTCTTATACTTAGAATCAGTCGGAAACATTATGTCAAATATTTTGGTTTTGCACTATTCCCTGCCAGTGTGTGTTTTGGTCAAAAGATTTTAGAAACTTTCTGGATTAAGCCGTCCCCGGGAAGGGAATGTCGTTTGTCTAATCGAAATGCCAATGGATAAAGGTGTACTAAGTATAAAAAAAATTATTTAATTATTTATTTAGCTTTATAACATGAAATTGTAATTGGCGGATTTAAGGCCGAAGGCCTTTTCTACCAGCCAACTTACAGGTGGTGCAGTTTTTCAAAACTAAAAACGGACTTCACCCCCAAACACACCACCGTTTTTGATAAAATTTCTATGGGACCATCTGATAAGTATACTCTTTCAAAGACAAAATATTTTTTTACATCAGTCCAGGCGTTTTCGAATAATCGTTGAACATGCAAAAGAAAAGATCGCGACAAATTGATAACCTCCTTTTTTTCGGAATCCGGTTAAAAACCCTCGTAAAACAAATATTCACATTGTCTCCTTAGCACTAATACTAGTACATTATGTGGTTGTTTATCTGGAATACTAGCTTAGGTCTAGGCTTTATGAAAGTTACAAAGGACTACAATTTGCCACTTTCCAACAACTCTTAACGTCAAAATACATAAACATTTTCTATGGTATTTGTATGAACTATAAACTTATGACGTCTTATTTCGTTGAAAAATGGATATGATTATGCCAAGTGACACTATTTTGTGACGTTTTATTTTATACGTTTTATGTTTTCGTTTAAATAGTACCAAATAATTTATTTTTGAACCAGAAAAGTACCCAATTCAATGACTAGTGTAAATAAGGGTCCGACCAACGGCGGTCTAAAGACCTTTGGCTTTGATTTCTTGATTGACTTGTCAATGAAAACCACAACCACAGAATAAGTACTGGTATCATCTTCGTGTACGTTTTAATACTTTACTAGTACTCCCAGCTCAAGGAGACTCGATAATTATAGATTTACCTAAGTATATATTTCATAGTAAAATACACGTATACACTTCTGAACCTGCATAACTCTTTAGCGACAGCCCTGTCTCTACAAAGCCATTATGGCGAGTTATCGAATGATACTTCAATATAATGGCGGTATGGATTCCTCTAATGAAAATAGTTCTTGAGTGCTTTCGGAGGATATACGATCTTTGACTTGCGAGACTAATATTTGAAATTGTATTGAAAGAACTGTGCAAATAAAAACAGGTAAGTACTGTAGTACAAATAAGAGGGAATGAAAAGAGGGAAGCTTTATTTACTTTTTATGGTTTTACGAATGTAATAAAGTTCCTAAACGATTATTTTTACGGATATTTTATAACAAAATTATGAAATAACAGTTACTAAATTTGGACTTTTAAAATTAGATTTATAACATTACTTTACTTTTCCTGTAAAATCAAAGATTTTCTCAACCAAATACGCTGCCCTTCACAATATAAAAAAAAAACGTAAAGTAAGCTAAGAGTATAAAAATAATATTTACAACTAAACTACTTTAAAAAGATGAAACTTTAGGGTTCTCTCTGTCATACTAAATTAGTACACAGGAGTAACGGAAAAATACTAAAAAAATATTTCACGTTAATTTGTGTATTGCAACACGATAGTTTTAAAGCAGTTTAACCAAATTTAGCCCAAAATTTTAAAAAATTATTGATTAACGAAAAAAATAAAATAAAAGTCTTAATCAGGATGTATTAATCCTATTTTTTTTTTGCCCTATTGACACATGATTATTTGACCTAGAAAAAACAAGATATCTAGTCCTTCTGATCGTCACATCCGTATATTTTGATAAAATTTCCTCACTCAAAACCCTTAAACAGTGAGCGTCCAGCTTAAAGGTGCGTACTCACCGACGCACGGGTTGTGGTTGACCACGGCAAAGATGCGGTCGCAGCGTTTTTTCATGTGCGTGTTGGGGCAAATGCAACCGAAGAGAGGGGAGAGACGCAGGCCAGCCCAGGCCTCGCGACAGGCCTCCCTGTTGGTAGAGAATAGGTTGTAAATTTTACTGTGTTTGTTTTTAGACAAATTACGAGACAACACTTAAAACAAGTTTTCTTGCTAGACAAATTAAAAAATCCCAATTCCGATATTTATAGCGCCATCTATTATTTTTTAACCCTTTCAAGCGTCATCACTCAATAAATTAAAACGGCTGAACCGATTTTTATTGAACGTAGCTAAGAACTACCGCAAGGAAACTTGACTTACGAAAAAAAAACGCATCGAAATAGGTCCATCCGTTCAAGCGCTACGATGCCACAGACAGACAGATATACAGACATAGCGACAGACATTAGCATCAAACACATAACACCGCTCTTTTTTGCCGGGGGTTAAATCTTTTTCTGAAAACTGCAAGGAAATTGGTTATTAGATGCAGCAGCAATTCGCATTTCAAATATTGATATGAAGAAAAGTGAGAGCGCGGTGGGGACATCTCGCTATCTCTTTCGTACGCGCAAAACTTAATGGCAGTGACGCCACACATTCATCCCTTTTTCTTATTTGACAGTTTCCCTTTCCACTAGATTTAATGAAATCAAATACTCTTTACCCGAAGATAAAATCTGTCCATCCAGTCACAGGTCAGACCACAGACTAAGCTCGTCTGCGAAGTTTGAATGTAATTAGAGCTCGATACCCATTCATTAATTAGCGTTAATATTTAAAGAGTTCGCGAACTTGTGAGTGGAGTGTAAAGTTGTTATGTTTTTGATTCATTATACGATTTTTTGTATTCATCGTAAACTTTGGTTATTTTAAAGATGGAGACAATATTCATGCAACGTGTGTCTTCTATTCGTCAGCGTCACCAGCTGCATATTCTCACAACCTTCTTTTCCATTATTCTTGAACCTACTCCGTCGTATCACAAATCAATATTTACCTTTCTCGGTGATATACTCATGTTAAAAATCTTCGCTCTACTAGCAATCTCCGTCTTGATATACCATTTCACCGGAGTGGGTTCTTCGAACGTTCGTTTGCTGTTCAAGCGGCAAAGCTTTGAACGCCCTACCAATCAATATCCAGAAGACTCATACTTCTGTAGCGTTTAAAAGTGCAGTGCGTGCACATTATCTTTGGGAACTGTCAGATAGAATACAAATAATATATATGTAGTATAAGTATTTTGTAATTATATCTTATATCTATGTATATTTTAAATATAAGTTTGTTGATATTCATAATTATTTTAATTAACATATGTTTATATTTTATATTTTCTTTTATTTATTTTTAACATAGAGTTTACTTTATATTTATCTTGTATTATTATTTGTAATATATCTTTCAATATTACCTACATATTTTGCAAATTTGTACCTCCTTCTAAATACTTCTTATTCTCGGCATCACCAGTAGGTTGAATGGTAGATAAAGCCTATGGCTTTAAATCCGCATATTACATTTGTAATAAAGTTAAATTAATTAAAAAAGCATATTAAATCTATACCAGTCTATAATAAAGTAGGATTGTACATAATCATCACGCTGAGCAGGTTGGTGATCACAGTAGATAATATAGTCGTACTTTGCACAGAGGGCGCTGCTTTCTTTGTATCTTTACGTTACCTGTAGTACGATAGAGATGCGTTGTTACATTATGTAGAAACGACACAAGTCCTCTTCTTCCTGGTTTCAAGCATCTTGTATGTTTTTATAAGCTTTTATTTATTTTTAACTTGCAACAATGTTTATTTTATGCTTGTTTGGGTCAAAATCTTGCAACTTAATTTTTAACCAGTTATCCTCAACCTATTTGTTGATTTGGCTGAAATTTTGATACTTAAGTAAGTTGGACGACAATGCAAAATTATTGGCCATAAGAACCCTGTAAAAAAACGATACAACCCCATCGAGTTTAGGCATTTGTCTTGATAAGAACTTTTGCCTCACCATAAAAGTTTGTACGAAAAAATTAATAAAAAAAGAACTTATTTACAAATCAACTAAAATGTGCAAATTAAAAACCAAAAGAGGCAAAAGTATTACGATGGTCGGTATTCAAAAGCATTTGTCAAATCCAACCCTTTCAAGGGCTGTCGCGCCAGCATATTTTACTTCCATTTATATCTGGGTATTAAAGGCCCAGGTCAAAAATAGCGAGGGCTGCGAACCCGGGTAAAATTAAACTTTGCGCCGAACGATCGATGGCCAGGAATAACCATTTTAACCCCCAAAATGTTTAGCAATTTACCTAATTTTATTAAGAAAACTTAAGCCCACTTACATTATAAAATCTGATATAGACGTGATAAAATTGATTGAAAGTTTGAAAGTTCAATATAAAATTTGATGGGCTGGTTTCTTGTTCATTATTAAAATCTATTTTTGGTAAGTGTCACTCCATGCTATAAAAAAGGCATATATTTTCGTAATTAAAATATAGTGTTTTATTTATAAGAAAATTTTGAATTTTTTTGGTCTATTTTAATGCGTAACTTTTCGATAGCTAAAACTTCGTCGAGGATGACATGCGTGCCTTACAATTATAACCATGGATGCTCAAGACCATGCAAAGTGGATATGCAAAAGGCCGTTAAGCGGAACCTGGGCTTCGCAGCATTGCAACTGAGGATGGAACTAGGAATACGCTGAGATGAGAGAGAGAAAGACTTTTAGTGCTAAAAACATCATACCAAATATATGATGCGACATTTTGCGTATCTTTGACACAAAACAAGACGAAATAGCCTGTCAGGTCTTTACAAAAAGTTGCCTTCGAGATAAGGTGAGGCCCTGTTAGTGCTTGAGAGTTTTTGAGACTTGGAATCATCAGTCTCATAGAGGCAGGTGAGGGCTATTGCTCTATCCCCACGATTATTAATAAAATAATTTAAAACTCCAATTATCAATCGACTCGCAAAATCGCGCCACGAAAGCTAAAACTCGCGCTGACGGTCGTAGTTTTAATCGGATGAAACTGCCAGTTAGTTTCGGCCGATTTATATTATTTACCTCAGATTTTTTAAAACCATAAACCTAAAATTTTTGGAACGGAGTTCTTCTCGCCGGTTGCAACAAGTCGCGTACCATACGTTACACGCTTCCGAATAGAACCGACAAATAACGAACAATGCCGAATGATCATTACATACATAGAACGCATACGGTGTCGACTTCCTTTTTGCAGGTTGCGAGGTCCATCTTCTTTTATGCTGGTCTGGAAGAAAACTATGGTTTAAACGATGTTAGGAAAGAGCTTATTACCTATCTTCCATACGGCATTCTCCTTCACGAGCCTTGCAAGCGTTCTTGAAACGTTCAAAAAGTACAGAGCAGGCCTTTTCGTTGTGGCAGACACTCAGGGCGTAGGTGCAGGTTGGCAGGGTTTCCACGGGGTACGGATCCTTTTCTGTAAACGAGATGACAAGTTTTTATAACTGTATGAGGAGCTCGATGGTGTTATGCGAGATAAGCGAACGTGGTTTGAACCCGCATTGGTTATCACAAGTGGCATAAAATCAAAAGGCTTCTTAGTATTTCAATGACGTGGAAGGGGCGCGGAGTCCTCCTCATTCGAGCGTGATCCTGGTTACATCCTTCGGTAACGCTTCAGAGCCCAGGGTCCGCTACCTAACCTAGGTGATTTGACGAGGTTACTAATTTTTACACAGCGACTGCCGTACGACCTCCGCAACCCAAAGGGTAAACTAGACCAAATCCTTGGAAAGTTTTGAGCAAACGCTTGATGGCGTTCGGGAGCCACTGTTAATACGTACTTTCCGAAACACGGAATTATCTTATTTTTCGGATAATCAGGTGATTCAATCCTGTACTATCCTAACCAGATTGAAAACAACTTTTCAGAAAGCATGCTTCCCAGTGGGGTTCGAACCCACGACCTCCGGATCGCAAGGCGAACGCCTTGACCACTGAGCCACGGGGGCAGTCTGAAAGGGCCGCGGAGTCTTATCCATGTATTTATTTTATCTTTTACAGTGACAGAAATGGAAATATTTCCGTAACAGCTGTTGGTCTCAGGGGACACGCCCTGGCTGGCTGTTCCTTTACTGTTTATTTAGACAAAGCAGCTTTATTTAGAGAAAGTAGCCAGTATGCATAATTTATATTTGCTTTTCCCAACCTATTTTGCCCAACTCGAAAGATGAGATATAGAGTTGATGTATTTTTGCTTTTGTTATATTAAGGGCCTATTTACACGATGCAAGTTTCTTGCCTGTTGCATTCGATTAAAGCCGCGTTTCCATTATGCAAGTAGCCTGTATGCAAGCTGCAAGTCGCATGCGGTTAGTTTTGAACTTGTAAACAAAATGCGCAACTGATGCTTGTGAGCGCAAGTGTTATGCAAATTGCGCGCCCAGTGCTAGTCGCGAATTGTGAACGAGTGACGTTCACAATTCGCGACTGACAAGATAATAATATTATCACGTCAGAAACGACTCGGCAAGCAGCAGTGACCATAGCGTGTCTCCTGCCCACGAAGAACTATATCACACTTGCATACATACCAATAAAACCTTGCATGCGAGGTTCAATTTTTAGTTTCTAATTCAAGTAACTTGTATGCAAGCGTGACGTTATACTTGCATGTAATCATTTAAATTTAAACGAATACGGAATTATAAAAGGAAACGCGCCTTAAATTGAAGCAATAGTTCAACTTTCATAGTCTAAACGAAACGTCAGCCATACAAATAATTTATTACTTTAATAAAATGGTATGCAACAGACCTTTAATTTGACTGTAGCAAAGTAGACTATCAGCGGGTTTTATCCATTAGGTAAAAACCAAAATAGATATCAATTTAGACCACAGTTTAAATCTTAATTTATACATTAAAATCTTAGTTGACTAATGAATAAATGATAACTTTGCAGACGAATAAAAACCAGATTATTCTGTTCCACTTGCTGAGATGAGACAACAGGCGACCAAAAAGGGTTAGATATGACTCTGTAGCTCTTATAAATACACTATACACGGACGACATACAGGAATGGTTTTCGCTTAATAGGCGCGGATCGACTGAGGAAACTTTACCAGACGACACTCGCCATGTGATTAACTATGCCACCTTGCATTCTGTGAACAGTACTGTGTACCTACACGTCTTTACCTTTAATGAGATAGACAGGGCATCGACTGCCTCCGTGGTCCAGTGGACAAGGCGTTCGCCTTGTGACCCGAAAGATCATGGGATCGAATCCCACTGGAAAGCATACTTTTTGAAAAGTTGTTTCCAGTCTGGTTAGGATATTGCAGGCTTGAATCACCTGATTTTTATTACTTCTTATTGACTTTTTTAATCAACTAAAAATCAAAGTTAATGAATGAAAATATGATTGTGCTTAAAGGCCCTTTTCACGTAAATTCTTACAAAATCAGACATTTATCAAAATCTACTCAATATGCATCTTCTCTACTCTGCCTAACCACAGGGTTTCAAATACTTGCCCTTCTTCATGACGAAAACGCAGGGATGGTCAAACAGAAAGTCGCGGAAGGAGTTGCACTCAGGATCCACGTTTGGTTCTCGACAGAGGCAGGTCGGCTTGAAGAACGGGAAGGCTTGCAGGGTCTTCAGGGCGGCTTGGCATTTCGTCACGGTAACGGTCGAGCAGGCAACTGGAACAATTAGAAGTAACTCATGAGATAAATCAAGTAAAGTCTAATAAAACATTAGGTGCGTGTGCCGCTTCGCACTGTTTCAAGCTGCTTAAAGACATTTAACATAGCTTGACGACTGCCATACAGTGACTGCCTGGATTTACGGCTTAATGTGGCTTTTCAAGTATGGAGGAGCTTAAGAAATTTATAATGCCACTTGTGGTACTTCGTCCAAGTGACGACAATCGATAGTATCTATACTTTCGATAGTTCTTTATTAGTACTATCGATAGTAAAGATACTATTTGTATTAAAAACTATCGATAGTATTGTGACGAATATCGATATTATAATACTATCGATAGTAATTTAGCTATTGATAGTTTTTCGTACAAAACGTAGTTACAGTATCGATACTATCGAATCAATTAAAAACTATCGATGCTATCGATAGTATCTAAATTCAATAGAATCGATATTATATATAGTTTTATCCTTCATCAATTAGTATTGCAACTATTGACAATCGATACTATCGATAGTCCTATCGATATTGTGACTGTTTTTCGAGGTCAAATATCGATAGTCAAACTATCGATAGCTATGCAACGCTACTAGTAATGCTGTCTCCCACCAGGCCATGTACATCTTCGATATTATGATATGATGATGACGAGTACAAGACGTACTTGTGTCAGCACGTTTGCGGCGTCCTACCTCACTAACACTATGCGATCACCTGGTGCAGCAGCTAAGGTGGCAGCTGGACATAAAAATATAAAATATTCGGTTTTATCTAACCAGTACGAATTCGTTCCGCGGCGGTTGCCGTAGAAACAGCTGGACCATGGTGTTCAGAGGCGATGCACTTTGTTAGTGAGATAGGTCGGCGGTTAAAATCCCATGGATATGACCACCGCTCCAGATGGTACCTGGTCCAAAGGCTATCCATAGCAATTTAAAGAGGTAATGCAGCAAGCATAATGGGTACCTATGATCCGGGTACAATTCGGGGTGGTATTTTTGACTGATTTCTTTCATATTATGTATAAATTTTGACGAAACTGTTGTGAATTCTGTAATGTATTTTTTTTAACAATAGACGTAATTATATGATGATCTTTGTTTGATTACTGTTAAGTGAGCGTCGTTTAAAAAGCAAATGTTTGCTTCTTCTAAATGTATATCCATCTTGCTACTTCTGAATCCGTAAACAGGTTTTGATGCAATTTCTCTAGCACGTAAAGAATGTTTTCCGAAAAGGTTCCGTATAAAACCGGTCAAAATATAAAGACACATAGACAGAATAAGAACGTATATAATGATTTTTCTCACTCTTGTCACAAAAATCTAGTGAATTATATTTAGCACCCCTAATCCCGGAAAAGTGAATCCTCTATCTGTCCAAAAAAGTCTCACGGACGGAGGAGGTCAAACTATTTCGATTGTGGGGCAGGAACCCGCCCTGACATGTTCGCAAAAACTATCCCCTGAGCAGTGGCGTACTTTTTATTTGGCGCACTGGGCGTTTTTATTTTGCCACCCGATATTGAAAATGAAAATATTATTTACCAAAAAAATACACATACTCAGAAGTAACTCTTATAAGTACATAGTATATATCAAACCATTTAGCAGAACATTATCTAACAAAATTATGAGAAAAGTAGTAACTTTAAGTATCTCTGCTCTGTATATATTTTCCGTATACATAAGTTTTTATTTTTTGGATGACCTCTGTGGCTTAATGGGTAACACGCTAGTCCGCCATCCTGGAGGTCCTGGGTTTGATCCCCAGCCAGGGAAAGTTGGAAAATGGCCTTTTTGAAATTGTCCTGGGTCTTTATCTATATATGTATTTATTATAAAATATAATATCGTTGGGTTAGTACCTCATAACACAAGCTTAAGCTTACTTTAGGGTTAATTCAATCTGTGTGATGGGTCCCTATGTATATATTTATTTTTTAATAAGTTGGTAAATAAGTGTTAAACGTATAAGTTAAGCTGAGCTGGCCGCCTTTTCGGCACACTTAATAGATATGTCTAGTACAAAAGATTTTTGTTTGCCGAATAAAGATGTTCTATCTTTCTTTCTTTCTAAATTCGATACGAAAGTAAATTTCTAGCGGCGCTCACACCAGATCAGACCAATCTTAATACTCAATGATATATTACATCCCTAATGTATGCATGCATACACATATACACAGGCCTCATTTCGCCCTCAATTTTAGGTCGTTTGTATGTTAGGACTGTAAGGGACGACTCAAGCCTCACTTTGAATAGAATACATACATGCATTGTTGCGGACAGAACAGCTATCGTATATTTTGTAAATATAATAAATAAATTTATTCCTTTGGTAAAAAAGTTAGGGCATTTAAACTATGTAAAATGTAAAAGTTTTTAAAAAGTAATATGATGAAAGGAAAGGGTAATTAGGGTGCCTAAACTAGATATATCTTTCTGTTATCTATGTACATGTGAGTAAATAAGTTATGATCTGTGTGTTTTATTCTTTTTCCTGGTATGTAGCGTTTAGCACAGGTATATTATAGTAATAAGCATGAGGTAAATAAAGATAAATAGGTTTTTCGCTATAGATTTCTCTAGCTAATTTTCATAGGACTGTCATTCTGGGGATTTCCATGGCCACGCCCCTTATAAGTTTAAGAGGTACCTGTGAATATTGTAAAACTGGAGGGGATATATCTAGGCACACCTACCCTCATGTAGATTTAGTTTTTAAATGACACGATTCTATAAATATAAAGAGCGTTTTGTAAAGATCACAGTTCAGTGTCATTGTGAACGCCTTCGAATGAAGAAGCCTACAAGGAAGAAGGGTTTTATTGTGCAAATACAGTCCACAGTGCAAACTAGCAGAGCTAGGAGAAAATACCGTACTGGTTTTCGTCGGTAACATACATACTATCACGTCCTTATCCCTAATGGGTTTAGTTAGCCTAGGTTAGGGTAGAAATTGAAATAGAGTATTTTAAGAATTTGGTAGGTTAAGTGACCGGCTGCTAGGCGCCCGTTATGACGAGCTTCCCTTGGACTTGACCCTAACGTTTATTGTGCTAAATACATCACAGCCCTTAGCAAAAAACATACACCCGATTATCCGAGAAATTAGAAAGGTTTTTTTGTCAGCAGCCATCAAGGAGTGGCCAACTGACTGTATTAGATTTTTTCGAAGGAATCCCTTCAAAGCCTTCAACAAAAGGTATTGTGGGAAAAATCGATGGACCGATAAGGAATTGGAGGTCAATTAATTTTGCCGATGTCGTTATGGTTTTTGTGTTCATGTAATTTTGTTCTGCTTGTGAAGTTTCCCTACGTGATTGAATCAGGAATAAGGTAACGTTGAAGTGGCAGTGGGCGGGACACGTAGCGTGACGAACCGATGGTCGAGAGGGCAAAAAATTTTTTGAAAGGCGTTTGACGACGGCTTACTGGCAATCGAAGCGTAAGACTACCAGCCACAAGGTGGTTAAACGACCTGATCAAGGTCGGTGGAAAGTGCTGTATGTACGCCGCTGTAGATCGGTTCATTTTGGAAATCCTTGGGAGAGACCTATGTCCAGTAGTAGACGGTGGGCGGCTGAAATGATGATGATGATTTAGTGATGTGCCGAAAGGCTTTTTACACAAAAAAAAACGTTTTCCACGGTGGAAATTGTATTTATTTCTCACTTTCTCGCCCACCATCACGCTAAATCTTATAGACGATACAGCTAGGAAGTAGCAACTAATCACTATATTAACATGATTGAAATTTTCGCCCATTCCCTCAATCATCTTTTACGATCTGTGTAAGAAGAAAAGCAGCTGGTACATTCTAAGTTTTCTCTTTTCGCCCTGACCAGCATGAAAGACAGTATTTTTTTATTATAATTAAATTCGTTTTGTCATCTAAATCCTCAGTACAAAACTCAGATCTTTAACACAGCCTTTGTTTGATTTTGCATGTCCATAACAAGTGAAATCAAAAATAAGAAAATGTTGAAGTGGCAGTGGGCAGGACACATAGCGCGAGGATCCGATAGCCGATGTGGCAAAAATTTTCTAGAATGAATGAAGGTGAAATCGACTCATGTCAAGATCGTTACTTTTGTCCGCGTATGTCAGTTCATTACATCTGGCATTGAGTTCTC
This sequence comes from Acrobasis suavella, assembly GCA_943193695.1. Lineage (NCBI taxonomy): Eukaryota > Metazoa > Arthropoda > Insecta > Lepidoptera > Pyralidae > Acrobasis > Acrobasis suavella. The sequence continues at coordinate 6,638,786 of OW971952.1, read as the reverse complement.
TACAAAAAGAATACCTTAGGCGCTAAACACAAAGAAAAGACGTAACACGTGGACGGGGCGCAGGCATATGTCTACTCCGCGTCAGTTTCATACAAAATGTATAGAAGCGTCGCAAAGGAGAACACACAAAAAAGACCGGGGCACCGACAGGGCGCAGACATGACGCTTACCCATCTGTGTCTTATGGTAGAAAATACAGAACGGACGGGGCACAGACGCGAGCGGGTGAATCGGGTTATGGCGGGTGTGGGGGCTCACGCGTCGCGGTGTTGCCATAGATGCGGATTTGTTTGTATCTGTCACTTCCGTGCCTCGTCTTTTCTGTTTTCAAAAGTCGCGGCGGCGGCCCCTCTGTGCCTCGTCTGTTCCCGTCTGCGCCTTACGTCTTTTCTATGTGTCCAGCGCCTTAATCTGCCGTTTTGAGCCGCAGAAACTCCTCAGATAATGTTGGAGGTCGTAAAAAAAGCTAAATATCACGGAAGACAAAAAACTAGTGAAAGTGCTACTTGATAAAATTAGTATTGGACCCGTTGTCGGAAAACTCACAGAAATAAACCACTAATAACATTTGCATTGTATACAAACAATTCGATTAATTGGTCGATTTTATTAATACCAATAATGGCCTTTTAAGACGAAGTGGTAGCTAAAGTGGCGCCCTCATTTGAAATAAATTGTTTAAAACTAAATATCTAAAAATTAGTCAAATTTTTAATTATCACCATATTTAGTTTTAAACAATTTATTTCAAATGAGGGCGCCACTTTAGCTGCCACTTCGTCTTAATAAGATTTATTTTGCTACGGTGCAAAAAGTACTTACAAGGTTTTGCTAACTGCAGTACAACCTTACAAAATTGAATTACGAAAAACTTATGTTACTTTACCACAGATGGCGATATATTCAAAAGCAGCAATAATAAACTTAAGTACGATTAACATAAGGTCTTAACTTGCGTCAAAATATATTGTCTGGAATGAGTGCAGTTGTGCTAATTATGACTCTCTCACTCACTCAATCTGGAAGTCTCTCAACAGACTCCGGGCTGGTGTTGGGAGGTGTCGAGAAAACCGCGTTAGGTGGCGTCACGCTAAAAACATCCTTTGCGACTGCGGTGCCATTCAGTCGATGGGCCACCTTCTATCGTGTCCGAATTGCCCTACGCTACGTCTTATACCATCGTGAACTTAAATGAAGCTAACGATAGAGGAATCGCCGTGGCCACATACTGGTCAAATTTAATTTGAAATAGAAACTATACTGGAACCATTTTGACTCGACAAGAAGAAGAAGACTTGGCACTTAAACTAAATATTATCTCACTAAATATCTTCTCTGACATGACTAGTGTCATGAAAAAGTGACACGCAGTTTTTTTACAAAGTGAAGGCTTTTTAGGGTTCCGTAGTAAACAAGGAACCCTTATAGTTTCGCCATGTCTGTCTGTCTGTCTGTCCGTCCGCGATTTTACTCAGCGACTATAAGTACTAGAAAGCTATAATTTGGCATGAGTTTGTATATTAATTATGCGGAAAAAGAGGTTAAATAAAATACTGAAGAAAAAAAAATTTGGGGTAGCTCCCATTTAAGTAAAATGAAAAGTAATTTTTTTTTTCGACTAGCCAGTCATGTATCGCTGATTAGATTTTTCAAAAATATTATGAGTGTATGAACGTCGTTTTCCGATTTAGGGATACGTTTTTGAAATATTTGGTTTTAAAGTGAATATTATTGTTAGAGTCAAGTGTACCCCCCCCCCTCTATCTGCTAAACGGTTATATATGGACACGTGAAAAAATTCACAGCAATAGTATATATAACAAACTTTAAAGGAAAACTATCAGAGCTAAGTTGGGTTATAGGCGATCAATTTATAAGATTTACTCGGAAAAGGAAAATTTCTTATAAATTCAATAGAAAATTAGTTTTAAGACGTTTTCAGTGGCATGAACTCAAAGTTGGCATTCGTAACTACGGAACCCTACACTGCGCGTCGCCCGACACGCACTTTGCCAATTATTTTATCTAGTAGAGACATACAGATCCGTGGTACAAAACAAACACGTGAATAGTTGTGAATAGCCCGCCGGGGCAAAATCTGCGTCCGCGTCTATTGTTGCGAGCCCATTGTGCTACAAGGTCGCTACGCTAAGAGCCCCATTGAAATGCTTCTACGAGGAAACAGAGTAAGTAATTAAAGGTATTAAATATACAAAGTACGTAGGATCTAACTTTGAAAGTTCGTCGGTCAACGAGCGACGACATTATGGCTGACAATGATGCTCATGCAGATATAGGAGGTATCAAAAGTGTAAACTATTTTGAAACGTGGTGGCGTATTTTTTGTACGCGATACATCAGGACGTGTATGACGATACTAAATAGAAAAGTCACCTAAACATAAGTCAATGTCATTAGAGACAATGCCATTAAAATTTTGTCGCATTAAGAGTCCCCTTACCCTGGACAGAATCAGATTTTCCCATACAAACGTAATCTACGTTTTATTTCGAAACGACATGTCGGATATGGGCAAAATTATGTTACTTTAAAAAAATTTAATTATCTACGGTTATTATTGGTTTCCGACATTAAAATTATGAACTTAAAAGAGAATATAGAGTATTATATCGTATTTGACCATCACTATGGAAAATAAAAACCCTTATATTTTCTTTCCAATCCATAATTTTACCGTCGGAAACCAATTAAAACCCTAGATAATTGCAATTTCTTTAAAATTACCGTAATCTGACATCTCGTTTCAAAATAAAACGTTGACTACATTTGTGTAGAAAAGTTTAGGGTAAGGGGATTCTTAAGCAGCAAACAGGTTATATTTTTACTTTTGACGTTTAGCAAAGTCTCATTAAAGCAACAGCAAATGCCGATAAGAGGGAAAGAGACAGAAGATGGTTTATATGTCAGAATTTCTATAAGAAGTACATTTAATGTATTTTGATGTCGATCGTCTGTAAAAGCGCGTCTGTTGCAGCCCTAAATCTTCTAAACGGATTTTAATACTACATATTTTTCCACAGAAAAATAGTGATGGGTTGCTAGCCTCTTCGACTATTGACATGATTCTGATTCACGCCCGAAGCAACAAGCAGCTGGTACATTTAGAGTTATTTATTTTCTCCTAAACAAGCACGACAGGATAAAAGATAAATATTTTTGAATTAATTAAAACTATTTGGGGTATCCAAATCCATTATCTTTGTTGCCTGATTAAGATACCCTCGTGATGAAAGTCAACATGTCCAAGTGTGGCTTTAGAGCAAGGGTCGAGGGTAAGTTTCAAACACGTAATAAGCTAACCCTTTTGATTTACACTTGATAGTGTATATAGATAGGCAGTGGTGATAAAATAAAGGAGTAATATATTTATATGTATTGTATACAACGTGAAAGGGACATACCCGTAATAAATCAAACCACGGGCTAAACTAGATTACTTTAGTATAATTAAGTTAAAATAACTAATTAACCAAAAAAAAAATGACATTACCATAAAATTTGCCCGGGCGGCTGCACACTTTTGTATGGAAATGGCGAATTTTTTTTTTGTGTTTTGTCTGTTATTTCTACTAAAGTGATTTAGTATAGCCTGTGATTCGATTTATTACGGGTATGTCCTTCCACTTTGTATACCGAGACACATCTCTGAAGTTTTACACATTCTGAGCTTATTGTCACATAACTACGAGTACGTTAGTTCTGTGAGTCTGTAAAATATGCAATAGGTAAAACGGTAATGATTCGAGCCAAGCAGTTACCTCAAAATAAATCGATAGATACCAATTTCCCTCTTTCTCTCGGGCACCTATTTTACAATTGTTAGCTCCCAATCGGTACTTAAGTTTTTAATTAATTCTATTAGCAGTGATGTTCATGTATTTAACCTAATGAGACACCCCGTTAACATGTACCACTTTTAGTTTTCTTGTATAATTTTCAACAAAACCTTTAAAACCTTGTCTACACCACTTTTTACTTGAACAACAAATTATCCGAATCCAAAGGCCCATTTACTCTGACAATGATAAGTCGTTTTCTCGCTCAAACGCGTAATTAAGACAGATGGCTTCAGAAGCTGCTCTGAAGTCAAGCATTGTTTCTACGATGTAAAGGATCGATAGGAGAAAAAGGGATCTTGTAAGGGAATCTTGAATTTGACCGCGTTACTGAAATGCATTGTCACTGGCACGTCCTTTGTCATCCCATTGTGGAAGGCCTACAGGTCTGGAAAGGGCCAAAATATAGGTGCCTAATAAGGTTCCGTAGTAGTTATAAGAAAGTGCGGATAGTCTGATATCTTCTAGATTTAAGTTATTTTATTATAAGGCAATAAAATTATATGGTATAGAGGGATTGCATAGGAAATAAGTCACCAACGGGTCACTTATTTATAAATCTGCTGAAGTTTCATATTACATTATTAAAACTAACGTGATATAAATTCATTATGTCATGAATCCCGTATTGTAGCGGCAAACCGACGTGTTTCGTTGCACTCGCCGCTCCTAACACTCGCCTTGATAAATTTAAGATCGTCTAAAGTGATTGAAACTAGTCGGCATTTTTAAGTACAATACGTGAGTAGACCATGTGGAATATTTACAACTGAACTTTCAATATATTTTCATGTTTCTTTAGGCATAAAAAGTCAATAAAGGTGGACTCTGACAAGGTATAAAATAAGTAAAGTTGTAATTCAGTATCACGAATAAGTTGTAATTCAGTATATTTATCACGAATCTCTAAGTTTAATACGTAGCGTAAAGCTCCAAGCTCCTGGCAAACATAATCGAGCTTCCAAACTTAAAGGTGTTCACGTCGTTTGCACACACTGTCATAAAATAAAGATACTACAGAAAGAAAGCTCGATTAGATACTGCTATTACTATTTTACGCAGCGTAAAGTTCGCTACCATTGGTGAACACAATCAGCCTTCCAAATTTATCGTGAGGTGTACGTCGTTTGCACACAGTTATAATAGGGGTGACGACAGGGTTAATAGTATAATTAAATTAGTTCATTAAATTAGTTAAAGTATAATTGTAATTAGCCGTCTTTTAGATTATCTAAAAATAATGAACCTGTATTTTTGAGTTTGAACCTGTATCATCGTTTTGGAGTGAGTGCGACGTCACCTCTGTGTAACAATTGAACGTAGACGTGACGTCATGCAAAATTTCAATGCGCTGTATCTTCGTCATTTTTTGTTTCTCAGAGAAAAGAAAAAATACGTGTACAATATTTTTTTATAAATCTAACCGATGGGCTAAAAATATTTTTCCATTCTTCATGCCTATTGTATAACTGTGAGATCTTTGTTGGTAGATACTAAAATAACAGGCCAAGTGCGACTCGGACTCGCGCAAGAAGATTTCCGTAACATTATCTGTAAAAATCACGTTTGTTGTATGGAAACCCCACCTTAAGGGGCTACATGAATTTTTCGGGGTCCAGTGCTGCCCCCATTTGAAATAAATCATTAGAAAAGAAACGGAGATATCATTTAAAATTTTGTCTTGATCAGACCCTGGATAACCCTTCAAACTATTTTATATTTATTAAATACGCCAAAAGTGGCCTCTTTTCGCAATTGTGCGTAGAAAAGCTTCACGTTCTCACTTTAAACTGTAAACAGTAGTTTATAAAATAGTTTGAAGGGTTATCCAGGGTCTGATCAAGATCAAATTTTAAATGATGTCTCCGTTTCTATTCAAATGATTTATTTCAAATGGGGGCAGCACTGACCCCGAAAAATTCAGGTAGCCCCTTAATATTTCTTTTATTTTATTATTGGTAGTTGTTGTTATAGCGGCAACAGAAATACATCGTTTGAGAAAAAATTCAACTGTCTTGCTATCACGGTTCATGAGACACAGCCTGGTGACAGACGGTCAGGCATACAGTGGATTCTTAGTAATAGGGTCCCGTTTTTACTCTTTGGGTACAGAACTCTAAAAATGATTTCCCTACTTTCTTAACGCCGAAACACACGAAGCGTATGTTGCGTCGCGTATCAGCGTAAAATACGACGTACATCTTATCTTCTCTCCTTACTTTGTGTGACTGTAATTAAATTAATATGGACGTTTCCGAGGGAGATCAGAGCGACAGGAAATATATCGCTGTATGTGTGTAGCATGATATTGCATCTTTAGGGTAAACGTTACATTGGGAGAGACACAGCAATAGCCTATTCGTAAGGAGATTTTTTATTTTGTTTTGTTATTGAAGGACTCAATTACTTAATAATACTAGATATGTTTTTTCGAAGTCCTTACGAGAAAACCAACCAGAAAGGGATAACGACGTGATAGAATGTATTATCATGCTCTATATCCTCATCTACATTATGCCATTCGGCGACTAGCAAACAGTCACTATTTTGATTCCCTTTTCCTACCTACAAACCATTTTTTTTGAAACCTTGGTCTATTACCTCTGCCATCACTTAATGTTTATGAAGTATGCATGTTTGTGTATAAGCATAAATCACTGTTTAAAAAGCTAGAGATTTATATCCACGTAATACTAGTCATCCGAATAGACTGGTGTCAGACGTTGCTCCTAAATTTGAAAAATACTGAAGTAGTCGTTCAAATATGTGTATACTAATATTCAACAAATTGTCAGAAGAAATAAATATTTTAAATGACAGGCTCTTGATGAATTAGAATCTTTTCTGCGCACATACGCCAAAAGTGGCCGTTTTTCGCAATTGTGCGTAGAAAAGCTTCACGTTTTCACTTTAAACTGTACACAGTAGTTTATAAAATAGTTTAAAGTGTTATCTAGAGCCTGGTCAAGACAGAATTTTAAATGATGTCTCCGTTTCTTATCAAATGGGGGCAGCACTGGACCCCGGAAAATTCAGGTAACTCCTTAAGAAAAAAAATATAAATGGCTTGTTGACAAAAACGTTTATAGACTCGGAAAATTCTTGGAGTACTAATATTTGCATGCTATTACTACTAGCAAAACATGTTTGTTCTTTCATATTTAGATTGCCACGTTTTTTTAGCAAATAAAGATATGATTATGATTAAAACCTACAGCTAGATCTTATAGCTCTAGGCGTCGTCTAACCCGAAACGTATAAAGATGTTATAATCTCAAGTTTTGTTATACTACTGCCTAAGTATTTCTGTGGTCTAATGCTCATTATGCCAGGCTGTCACATTGCAGGTCTCAGGTTCGATCCCCGGTCAGGTCAAGATGAAAAATGATCTTTTTCAGATTGGCCTGGGTCTTGGGTGTTATCTATATATGTATTTGTTATAAAATATGGTATTGTTGAGTTAGTATCCCAATAACACAAGTCTCAAATTTACTTTGGGGCTAGCTCAATCTGTGTGATTTGTCCGTTTATATACTAGCTGCGGCCCGCGGTGTTACCCGCGCCTAAAGTAGCCTATGTGTTAATCCAGGGTGTCAGCTTCCTGCATATTAAATTTATCAAAACTGGTCCAGCCGTTTGCGCTTGAAGAAGTAACAAACACACACACAAACTTTCACCTTTATAATATTAGTGTGATTATTATCTCTAGGCTTATTAGTCGTCCATTTTGAGCCGTCACCCCATTTATCGGGCTAATGCTTAAAAATTCCCGCGAACACTCCCTAATTTGCCTCTCTTTGAGTCGGGAGATATCTGCGCCATTTTTCACGTTCAAATTATTATTCTTATAAATCTGTAACGTCATTCTTGTTTGGACTCGGGATTCGTGTTTTCGGATCCAAAATTTTGAGTTATTGCTTTCATTTTTAATATGAATATGCAATATTTTGAAATGGACTAGATATTAGATAAATAATGCTTACATCATTTACATTATGTTAAGCGATCTTTTAGGTTTTTGGCCTATGCTAGTACCTACTTATATTAATGCTATGGCTACAAGATTATTAATTTATTTATTTACAACATTCATGTTCACAAAATGCAAACATAGAAACAAACAAAGTAAGAAAATTAAGTACATAGTACTACTTATTTCATAAGAAATCTCTTCCAGCATACCCAGGAGAGGAAAAGAGAAGAAAACAGGAGGCGTGTACAAAATAGACTAAAGTTAAATACTAATACAATATATATATAAGGTGGGTGTACCATGGAAGGCCACTCTAACAAATAAACAGTTATTATTCGTTTATTTACTGGATAAATAAAACTAACAGATATTTAAGTAATACTTTGTTTTATTACGTAACATATAAACCACTTTTTTGAATTGCAGATTTAATAAATATTGATTGAACTTAAGTTTCATTGAACTCTTCAAAATATCCTTGCTAGGAACAAGGCTCCTTAGAAGGCCATCATAATAAATCAGTCATTTAACACTAAAAGTTACTGAATAGCGATTAAATCTACAATAAAATGAAGTGGTTTATATGTTACATAACAAAACAAAGTATAACTTAAATATTTGTTAGTTTCATTTATCCAGTAAATAAACGAATAATAACTGTTTATTTGTTAGAGTGGCCTTCCATGGTACACCCACCTTATTTTTACGTCGTCGATTCTTGATATCGAAGAAGCGAGGGATCGTACTGCCAAAATAGTAGCGCGAGAGAATCGCCGCCGCGTCTGTGATTTCCAGTTCGATGGGTGTTTGTGTAAGTAGAAGGAATTTGTCATCACATTGCAATAACTACGAAATTTTGACAATTGGCCTTCGAAGGAGCATGGCCTTCCATGGTCCACCCACCTTATATATATTATTATATATATTATTCACTATTCATTATGTTATGGAAAGATAATACTCTTTTACTCACTTCCTAAAAACAGAGAATGATTTGGAGTCTCGAATAGTGTTTAGTATTATGTTTGTTTTCATACAAACGTTAAATAAATTCTATGATAGGGTTGGGCTATATTTCTCAGCAAGGAACATCACTTTTCTATGCAACTATCCTTTTCTGTTGCTCAGAACCATCATTCGTTAGAGCGAGAGAGAGCAATGGAACGCACGACCATCGACGATTCTGCGGCGCTCCATACTCTCTCTCGCTCTAGCAAATGACGGTTCTAAGCGACAGAAAAGGATAGCAGCATATAAAAGTGCTGTGCCGGGCTGCCTTTTTTATAGAAAACAAGTTTATCAGTGCCGTTCCCCTTATTAAGACAATGGTTAAATAGTTACCACATAAAATTTGAACATTATGCTTATATTTATTTATTTACCAATTTATACAGAGAAAACATCAAATAAAAGTTGTACAAAGGCATTACTTATCTCAAAAGAGATCTCTTCCAGTAGGCCTGTGAGAGGAGATGTTTATGTAAGAGAGGCATACAGGCGTGTTTATACATAAAATAAAGGAGGAAGAAAATTAAAATGACATTAAACTACACTAACTAAAAATAAACATACATATACATACATATATTACACATATACTTAAATAAATACATATGTCTATTTAGAAGGAAATATAATATATAGGTACTTAATATGAACATTATAAGTTACAATTAAGATGATTCCAATAAAAAATGATCTTTTACTCGTCTTTTATATACAGAAATCGTTTTACAGTTACGTGTAGCAGGTGGTAATGGGCTTATAGCATAAAATTTAAAAACCAATTAAAAAATTATATCTAGGGTGCCCTAATAGAGGATGACTGAACGTCGAAGTTCAGAACATCGATATGGCTCATGTCACATTACAAGGAAATGTAAATAATCCGCTAGATGTCAACAAGCCAAATCAGAGTCTTTTTTATAAACGTCAAAACAAACATTTTTTATGGGATTTGTATGAAATCAACCGTGACGTCATACTTTTTTGGAGTCAAAAACGCTCTTAATATTTCTTTTCTGCAATAAAAAATCTAAAATTTTGTTGAAAATAGATATGATCAGAGTAAAGTGAAACTATTTAGTGACGTTTTATTTTATGAACAGTACCGAATAATTAATTTTTGACCCAGTCAACTACCCAATTATCAATACAAACAATTTGTCAACCTCCGTGGCGTATTCGTGTATTGGTAAACACGCTAGTATGCCACTCGGATGTTCCGGGTTCAGTCCCTAGCCAAGACAAGTTGTGTTTATCTACATATGTTTGTTTGCTTTTTTGTAATAAATTTATTGTATTATCCCATGTAGGGATTGAGAGAATATTTACTCAATTAAAATATGTGTTTATGTATTATCTGTTTTCTGAGTTAGTATCAAATCAACACAAGTTTAAAACCTACGTTATACGTGTACTTCGGTTAAAAATAAAAGTATTGGGGCCCCTCAATACTTTTTTTTTACCGTATAACCAACCTCAAGATCAAAGCAAAACTGCGAAACAGTCTAATAGAATAAAATTTTGAGAATTTTTCGTGTAAGTTCTCACACTAAAAGAGACTAGATGTTTTTTTAACTGTGTAAAAAACCAGTCCCTTAGTATTAGGTACACTTCGTTACTGGTCATTACACAAAACTTTTTAAATAAATACTTCGCTGACAGCACCCGAGGGAGTACATGCTGTATTTTTTAGAACATTCACGTTTTTTGTTACAATATTATTAACATCATAATAATCATGTTTTTATTTAAGACACTTTATGTTTGCGATTCTCAAAGTTGACTTTACCACGACCTGGTTTTCATGCAGTTATTTAAGAGAGAGCTTTATGGGTTAAAGTTTTAGGTACAACCAGTCGCAACCTATCATTTTAAGTCAGAAGTTAAGGCTTTCTTCAGCAATTTCAGTCACGAAAATTTCGACGAGGTTTTGAATTTGGCTAAACTTAATTCAATGGGTTTTAAGATAAAAAAATCACGATGATCAAAAAGGAACCGTTAATATCATGAATGTCATCGTTTCCTGGGCTCCAAATTTATGGATAAATTTCATGTCAAGAGCACTCGGCCTCGCGAGGGCCCTCCAACTTTTTCTTCAAGAAGCCCGGGATATTCATTTAAGCACAGATTGTGGCTTGAGACCGGAATCATGAGAAAAATGTGTATTACGCGCAAGTTTAGATTTTTTATAGTGTAAAGGACCACATAGTCAAAAGCGAGAGAGCAAAAGCGATCAAAGTGACGTTTTCGGCTCTTGGTAAAAGACGTGTCTGCCTTTGTCAGTCGGGCACGAACATTCCTCACACGCAAATTGGATTTTCAAATGGAAAACTGTGTTAATTTAGCGTACCTTGGAAAGATGGCATCATCATGCTCCATTAACGATTGTTTTTGTAGAGGTGCAAATAGGTACAACCCTAAGTCACACAAGAACATTTTATTTCTGTTATTGATCTTTTACAGCTTTTCAAAGAAAAAAAAAATTCATCGCATATTTTAATTTGGATTTCATATTTGGTTACATTTTTCATAACGTTTAGGTTCCTATTTCAAACCAAACTTTTTGAGAAGTGGTTGCTGCAACCACAGCGTTCAAAAATATTAAGTTAAAATAATACAGTTGAAAATACCCAAATTAGTTAAAATTCTGTTACATTACCGATACCTAAAGGTACGACTACTATGTTGTTCACTGTGTTATAGAGTACTTTCGTTAATCCGAGCACATTTATTTGAAACTAGCTGGTGCTCGCGACTTTGTTCGCGTGGACTTTATGACTCCGATGTATCTGCATTAGGTGTTTGTTCCAGATCTTTGATTTCTATACCTCAACAGGCTGAGCAACATCGTCATTTTTAAATTTTTTTATAGTTTGGCTGGACCATTATGGCTCTGTATCAGGTGTTCCATTTTCTAATCAGTTATACCCTATATGTACCCTGTATGCTTAACAGCTAAATGACAAAACAGTTTCATTTGAATCCGTCCAGCATTTTCCGAGATTAGCGTGTACAAACAGACAAATTAACTGTCAGACATTTTTTAAATTCTTATTCGATTATTATGTCTCCATCGCACCAAATTTTATTTGGAAATATATTCAATGTACGGACACATTTCTTTTACTGTTTTATTATATGTAATGATTACAGAATCCGGTTTTGAAGAATATGCATAAATATAAATTAATTAAATTCACTATTAAGCTTGTCTGAAAGTAAGTTTGAGACTTGTGTTATGGGATACTAACTCAACGATACTATATTTTATAACAAATACATATATAGATAAACATCCAAAACCCAGGATAATTTGAAAAAGGCCATTTTCCAACTTGCCCTGACCGGGGATCGAACTCGGAACCTCTGGGTGGCGGACTAGCACGGTGACCTGTACGTCACGGAGGTCGTCAACATATGATACATGCTCTCCCAATGGGCCCGCAGGCAGAGAAATATGGGTCTTGCAGCTCAAAGCAGACAGAGTCCAGGACCGCAAGACTCAAAAGCTGATGGTGGGCGAGAAGCAAAAAAAGAATCAGATCCTTAATCAAAATCCTCAAACTGTACAAAAAAAAATCGAAACTTGAATCACTTGGCTGAGTCTTGGTTTTCTCTCAGTTGGTTTAAAGGGCTGACTCTCAATACGCCAAGTTGGTGATTCGAGTTTAATTAATAGGGGTGACGACAGGGTCAGAAAAGTATGATTGTAATGAGTCCGTTTTTAGATTATCCAAAAATAATGGACCCATATTTTTCAGTTTAACAAAAAAGGAAAAATTGACAAAGATACGAGGCATCAAAGTTCCGGAGTGGGCGCTTGCGACGTTACCTCTATGTAAGAATCGTACGTAGCCGTGACGTCGTGCGAAATTTCAATGCGCTGTATCTTTGTAATTTTTTGTTTCTCAGAGAATAGAAAAAATACGTATATAATATTTTTTAATAATCTAACCGATGGGCTAAAAGTATTTTTCCATTGTCATGCCTATTATCGGCTAGGCATCCAATTGGATGCCGGCCTTTAAAGTAACGGCCTAGGTAGTAGGTACATCTAGTTCTGTGGGCCTAGGCGTCCAATCAGCTGGCTGATTTAACCACATGGCTGTGACATAGATTACATAAACATATGTCATCAGTTCGTTCTCACTAACCACTTGTTTAGACGCCCGTGGAAGATCCCTTTTTAGTTCAAAGTGTTACCAAAGTCATGAACTAAGATGCTCTGAATTATCCAAAGCAATTACTGCACTCATCGAGCTGTTAACTGTTCCAGCTTACTCCCAAAGAGCTAATTAGTTATGAGAACAGCTTGCGGCAGCGGACTACAGCACAAATTACAATTTTATTGTGCTGAAAGCGCTTTATTTCACTAGTTTTCTCTTCTGACTCCGCAAAAACTGATGTGGTCTAAGAAAATTATAAAGATTTGTTTTTTGTGTGCTTGATGTTAAGTTACGTAGCTTTTAAGCCTACCCGATGTAAATTCCTTGGATGTGCAAGTGAAAAGTTTTACAACTAGGTTAAAGGATGACGGTTGTCATTTTTGGATGGCAGTCGTTAAGCTATGTCAGATGCCTTTAGGCAGCTTTAAAAATCTGACACCAGTATTGTCTACACACACGTAAAACAAACAAACAAGATACCCAATACAACCTATCTTATATCAGAGGACTAATAAAGGCTGTCAAGAAAAATGATGTTAGTTATTTAGTCGTTTTATCTCACAAAATCATCACGACCCTCAGCCTTGATTGCGTCACCACTACGTCACATAACTAGTTTCGGTCCCATGAACCAATCGGCTCAGATTGGTTTTCATAATTACTGAAAGAACCCTATTATCGATCCGGCTGACCTCCTTCCCCATTGTAGGGTCGCCACACATTGTTAGGGCTACCACACATTGTTAGGGCTACCACACACGCCGCGCCCTACATTACGCTATTGTGCAAACGCTTTTCAAACTATACGATACTGTACGATAATGAAACATTGTTTTGATAAAAAAGCGTTTATTTACCCGAAGTAAATCTATTATCACAGTTTATGCGCACTGAGAAAAAAGAATGGTTGCTAGTAGCAAAATTTTTTGCTACACGCTACCAAAAACCAGTATCCACGGAACTCAGAGCTACAAGTAGTTTAAATGTGTTTTAATTACAACTGCAAGGTTCTGCTAATCAGAACAAAAGTTTGGTATCTGCTAACCAAATCGCAATCCCTTGCTATCCCTTTTTCTCAGTGCGGTAGCTATGGATTTTTTTTCGAAACGAACCTATATAGTAACCCTATATTTTTAGGACCTCCGTGGCGTAGTTAGTGGTCACCATGCTAGTTCGCCACCCAGAGGTCCCGGGTTCGATCCCTGATCAGGGCACGATGGAAAATGGCCTTTTTTAAATTGTCCTGGGTCTTGGATATTTATCTATATGTGTATTTGTTATAAAATATAGTATTGTTGAGTTAGTATCCCATAACACAAGTCTCGAACTTACTTTGGTGCTAGCTCAATCAGTGTTATTTGTCCCTATATATTTATTTATTTTTTATTATTTATTTATCTTTCTCCACATCACCCGGTTAGTTGACTGGCAGATAAGGCTTTAAGTCCGCCATCATACCTGTATTAGTGCATTTAGATAGATAAATAAATAATAGTTTCGCTCCGATCTATGAACTCGCGAAAAATATCTTGGCAACCCTGTGACAAATTTAACTCATGTTTGAACTTAAAAATTCTATCAAACTAAGTTACGTTATTTATTAGTACTTAACTTGAGTAAGCATCAAACAAACATACCCACATACAAACGCGGTATTTGACAAGAAGACTCTGAGAACTTCGCCATCTTCGCTCGCTCAAAAAGGTTATTTCTCTAGATGCAAACATCTATGCTATTTACCCGACTGCGCCAGAAGGAGGGTAATGTATTTCATGAGTATGTATGTATGTATGTATGTATAATTGTTTGGCACGCTCTGCGGTCTAAAAAGACGATGGATTTAAGCACGACAGGTGTGACTAGATTCGTCTTAATTCTGACAGTATATAAAAAGGCAGTCGGTTTTTTTGATAATGGCTTGTTTCCTAGGTATGTTAATAGGTCCTAGACATTTCTTTTTTTTTTTGATAAACATAAACGTACATATATGATACTAGTCTCACCTTATCCCTTAAAAGTTAGACAAATCATATGACAATAAGACCCAAAGGCCATGCATCACTTATTTGACGAGTTTCCTTGAGATATCTTTGACGTCTTTTGTGGCCTATAGGCCACAAAAGACGTCATCATGCTAGGCGGACACACCAGAGGTTCGATCCCCGGTCAGGTCAAGATTGAAAATGATCTTTTTAGATTGACCTGGGTCTTGGATGTTTATCTATATATGTATTTGTTATAAAATATAGTATCGTTGAGTTAGTATCCCATAACACAATCTTGAACTTCCTTTGGGGCTAGCAAAATGTGTGTGATATGTCCGTATATATATTATTTATTTCCTATATATTTTAGCCGATTCCTCAATCAGCTTTACGATCAGCGCAAGAAGAAAAGATGTTGGTACATTGAATATTTTTTCTTTTCTCCTACATTAGCATTGATGATAGGAAAGTTGAACTTACTTCAAGCTTTTAATTTACGAGTTAAACCTAGGGTTGTCAATTCAAAATCGTTTGTTTGTTTGTAATAATTTATTGTACTATACATACATAAAAAGTAAATTAACAACGGTGGATTTATCCCATAATGGAATCTCTTCCAGACAACCTCTTCTTTCATTAGCTGAAGCGTCTTAAAAATGCGCTATGCAACATTAATCTGTATGTCAAGGATATAGGATTATAATTGGCGTGCCATAATAAGCGTGCAGGGTTGCGTCCTGATTATTTGATGACGCTCACTCAGCCTGTGATGTTTTATTCGCCGCTCCCTCGAGTCACTTGGAAGGTCAAAATACTCGATGGTTGACATTTACACCGTGGCGTTACTAAACCAATGTATGCAAATCGTTTGTCTGGTTGTATTGAGAAAAAAGTTCTTGTCGGTGTCACTGTGTGGAAAGAGACGCGTGCAAACTCTTAATTGGGAGAGATAATGGTGAAATATGGTTTGGCATGCAAATTATAGTTTTTTTATATTATGTACATCTTCCCATATTTGCCCAAATCTATAATAAACTCGGATAATGCATCACCTCTAAGAGCACCACAAATAGAATTCTTTACCAATGTTGTAAGTTTAGTAAAGTTTTTTAATTTAATAATAATTTTAACATTAATGAATAGTTACTACAAATCCGCATGCCGTTTCATTGTTGTACCTACTAATTTAATAAGTGACTATGTAGAAAGTGTAATATATGTACAATGTAAAAAGCAATAAATTAAGTTGAAATTTAAAATTGAAAGTACTGTTTTAATGTGTAGAAACGGACCCTCCAACCCTGTTTTGAAAGAGCATACCTCAATTTCATATAGGTACCATCAAGATTTCAGTACTGTTATGTATAACTTGCATTTTATTGTAATTATATTGCATTTTATTGTAATTCTGGCACTAAGACGTGATATGCGATGTATCTGTATGTATTTGTGTCATTTTATTAAAACGTTTTTCTGCCAATGAACCTTCTCGTAATCACGTATTTTTCGTTCCCGGGGTATAGAAAGCCTTTCCTGATAGAAGGGACTGATAGAATGGAGGCCTTTGAATTGAGAATTATAAAAAATATAGATAAATTAAAAGATCTTTTTATAAATCGTATCAAATATTAATTTACAACACCAATATCTATTAATCAATAAAGACTATTAAACATGTACAATATGAGTAGAAGACGGAATCGCGATACTCGAAACATCGATGATTCAAAGATTCAAATGTTTATTCAGTAATTAGACCTTTACAGGCACTTTTACACGTCAATAAGAATAATTTACGTCACGTGTAAAATATATTAAAATACCTATATAATATATTTTTAAAGAAAAGCTACCGATACCAGCGCTTCGTCACGACCACTGCTGAGAAGAAACGCCGAAAGAAACTCATTTTCACGATAAAATATCTATTAAAAAAATATTCAAGATACGAGGTATCTCGTAACCAAAGGGCTGATAACTATCTGGCACAAACAATCAGTATTGCCGTATAACGTGGCAATACTGACAGCCTTTTGGCCGCCCTGTCAAGGGGTAATATTTTAGTGAGACTACATAATAAGTTTTAATTAAAATTTTATTATGTTTAGTTTTAAATTAATTTTAATTATTTTTTTTCCAAAAGAAGTTCTGTTTATGTACCACATGTTAATATTAGTATGAAAATAAAAATAGATTTAATATTTTACCGAGTAGTGCTTTTGATCTCATTTATCCTCGCCCAGATTAAATGTCGAAACGAAGCGATTTAGAAAATTCCGCACCAATTTGTTCACTTGAACGATATTGCTTTTCATTTTATATTTCTCAGAAACATCAGACACAAATACAATATAGTAATTCGTTTAAATAAATCACACCATTCGCCCTTTATAAATCGAGTTCATTTTTGCTTTTGATATATTTTTGATTAGGTTTTTCTTGTCGATGTATGTAGGTTTGGGTTTGATAATAATATAAATGATAATTTATTTTTGATTTGGATTTTACTTTTACATATTAATATTTATGAAATCTCGACACTTATAACTTAGTTTTTTGTTAGAATTTAAACTAATGACTTGTTTTGTTTTAACTAATGACTTGTTTAGTGCAAAGTTTTAGAATGTATAAATGAAACTTTAATTTCCATTTTTCAAATTGTATTAACAAATTCGCTGTCCATAAATTATTTTTTTAAACATCAGATAAAAGAACTAATATTATATGATTCATGGGGCAAAAATGATCCATACGAAATATATTACAACACTTTACTCTAGTATTTTGGGAGGCTTGCGTCCAGATCCAACACGTAGAGATGCTTTGGACAAAGTTAATGTAACGTGGCAGTCCTGTCAAAACCCATTCCTGGATACACCAATGAAAAGTGGTTTCGAAGGATCTTTTGCTAAGATCTATTGATAAGAAGATGAACTAGGTTATGGAATGGGGTAAGGATGCATTGATGCTAGATGATTTACATTCTTTTATTATTAAAACTATGTAACTTTTCTTCTAACTGACTTATTGTAAATTCCTTTGCAAATTCCCCTGTCTCTGTCCCTGTCAGCAGGAAAATTACCGGACCGTTGGTCAGACGATATTGTAAGATTGACGTGGAAGCAGTGGGTGAGAATAGCACAGGACCGTTACGTAGGGAATGACGAAAAAAAAGGGAAACCTATGCCCAGCAGTGCGTTAATGTGGGCTGAAAACGGTGTAACAGTCAGCCTAGTCAGAGGATGTCGCGGTTAGATTTTCGTATGTATACCTACTCATGCATAATGCCGCGTCCTTAACAAAAGAAAGCCCTCCTTTGCCAGTCGTGTTTAGAAAGCAAACTCAGCATAATTTCAGATGGAATCTTGCTCAAATATTGCCATATGTGAAGCCAGGCATCTTAATCGTTTTGGACTTTTTCCAGATTCCATAATAATTTAAATCTTACAAACTTTCTTCCATGCTGGTTAAGGAAAAAAGAAAAACCTAGAACGTTCCAGCTCCTTCTCTTCTCACGCAGGTCGTAGCCGACGGTCGAGGGAATGGGTGAAAATGCGAATCGTGTCATGCACGCTAGCGCGCAACTTTACCCCCGACGCCAAGCCTAGTAAAATGGCGGTCAAAAGGTTAATAGGCGATACGGCTAGCATAGCAACCCATCACTATTTTGATTCCTATTTCCACCATCACGCTAAAAGTGGGCTGTGAGTCTTGTGGCCCTGGACTTTGTCTGCATAGAGCCGTATGACCCAAAATGATCTGTCTACTGCATTAGGGGTAAAGACATTATAGTATGTCACCAAATTTTACTTCGTAAAAAAAGTTACTTGAGATTACATTTAAGTACTATGGATAAGAAAAGCTCGGTGGCCCGGTGGAAGTGCGGTGAAGTGGAAAAAATAACTTCGCCGTTCGGCCGTTGGTTCCGGCCGCCATCATTGAATGGCAGTTGCTCAAGCTATGACATATGGATTTCTAGTAGGTACTAGCAGTTAGAGATGATCCGTGGACTGACAGACAGACCGTCTGGTCTGGCTGTCACACCGAAACTATACGAGTTCTTTCCAGGTACAACGGAACTCTAAAAAAGACTGTGATGCTCACCAAGTTCAGATCCACAGACACGCGGAATGATTTCCAAGATGGCGGAGCAGGAGGCGTCTTCGAAGCAGAGCTGGCGGGCCAGGAGACAGTTCAGAATCGCCAGCGTTTTTGGAAACCCTGGAAAGAAGAGAATATATCATTGTAGGGTGAGGTTCAGCTCTGTCTATTACGTAACACATCTTTATAATCATATCTTTATATCTGAAGGTCGTGATCAACGGGCGCAGCTCCCCTCACCATGGTTTACCACGCCTCATAAGCGGAGCGTTGAGGTAGTACACTACTCTCAACATATCAGGGTCAAGCATTTTTCTGGATTTGAATTGTCTCTATTATTTTCATTTTTCACAAATACAATGATGTAAGAGATATGAAGAACAACTCTAATAAAAACACATTAAATACTTGTAGAAAATAATCTTCAAGCATAAAATATGAAAAAAATATAAGAAAAAATGGTCGTGGATGTCCGGCAGTCTCTGTGAACGTATGTGCTACATTTACGCTCGAAATACTTAATGTTTTTGTACCATTTTTTAATAGCTTAATCATCATTTCATGGGATTGTTTATTATCGAAAATTACTATCTAATTCAGTGTGGTTTAATTATGATTAAAAAATGTAATTTGTTTTCAATGACAGTTCTTATGAGGCATGCACTTTTGAATTTTCCAGACTTTTTCCACACTGCACAATAAATGATGCATTTTTGTTGTCGCGATAACAATAAATACTAAACAAGAATAAAATAAATACCTGTATTTAAGTTAGGATCTCATACAACTAACGTGATTTTTATAGACAATGGTACGGACCCCTCGTGCACGAGTCCGACTAGCACTTGGCCAGTTTTCGTCGGTTAAAAATTAAATATAACATAAAATTAAAGGTAAAAACTAAGCTTCCAGGTTTAATTTTTAAGATAGTGAAGTAAGCACGTCTCATTTCGTTGCAGTTACATAATCCTCTAACTAAAGCCTGTAACTAGGTACATTAAATCCCCTTCCTCAGTACGATTAAGTACTTAGAGTCCTTAAGAGCATGCTCTTAATTAACTAAACAAAAACCCATTAACACACATGAATAATGAATTTATAAAGGGAGCTAGCTATATTTTAAACATTTTAAAATCAAAGTTACAAATACCGTTCAGCTTACTCTGTTTTTAAGGGTCGGTTCAGACGGAGAGGAAAAATGCCAGAGCAATTTATTAACTCAATTGAAAATAAGACCGTAATACCATAGTATAATGTGTATAAACATGACAAAAACATGACAAATGCTCGCTCGCGTCTTGTACTATAATGCCAATTAATAGTTTAAAGTTTCGACTTTTTTTATTAGCTATTTGTGTCTATGTGCTATTATAATGTGTTTGTGTAACTGCTATTATTGTATTGTGTGTGTGTGTCTGTGTGTATTTTCGAGTGTCATAAAAAATCCTCTCCGCTGCACGTCTCTCTGTCTGAATAGACCCTAATACTCGAGACAAAAAGAGATGTTTTATAATTTTTTATGTGTGTTTTTTCTGTGTCATTATAACTACCAAAAGTGATTTTCTTCCGTGCAGGTCTGGGAGAAAAAACTTAGAATGTACCAGCTGCGTCTCTTGCCGCGGAGATCGTAGAAATCGATCAAGAAAATTGACGAAAATACGAATCATGATAAGGGGATACTAAATTTTTTTGGGGCCCAGTTGAAATAAATTCTTTGAAAAGAAATCACACCCATTTGAAATAAATTATTGGAAAAGAATCACTTAAAATTTTGACTTTACCAAGTCCTAGATAAGATAACCCTTCAAACTATTTCATGAACTACTGTTTACAGTGTACAATAAGAAAGTAAAGCTTTACTACGTACATTTGCCGGCCACTTTCGGCTAACGTGCGTAGAAAAGGTTAACGTTCTCACTTTAAACTGTAAACAGTAGTTCATAAAATAGTTTAAAGGTTAAGGAAGGCTTGGTCAAAATTAAATTTTAAATGATACCTCCGTTTCCTTTCAAATAATTTATTTCAAATGGGGGCATCACAAAAGTAGTCCCTTAACAAAAGTAATCAAAACAGTAATGAGTTATTTTTGATTCAGTCATTAATATTTTGATGCCTTTCTCTACCATCACGCTAAAAGTGGCCTTTGAGTCTTGCGGCCTTGGACTCTGTCTGTTTAGAGCCACAAGACCTAAACTGCTCTGTCTGTCCCGTTAAGGATAAAGACGTGACAGTGTGTGCAGTCTCGAATACTCTATTATGCTTATCACAGTATAACATTGTACTTGTAACTAGATGAAATTCTAAAGTTGCTCTTCAACATTCAGCCTGCATCGCCCGATCGATACAGCATCTCGGTTGCGGCCATTGAGTTTGAATGCAATAGACGAAATCAAATCAAATAGGTACTCAACCTTTCGTAAAATATACGAAGATAAAAACCTTATAAAAAAAATTATAGCTTAGTAAAAAGGCGGGATCAGTACTAATGCGAGTGCGGCGTTGGCTTATCAATGTCTCACATCATGCACAATGCACCTCAATAAAGCAAATGACCGGGGAGTCACTTTATCTCAACATTGGGCAAGTTTATAAAGACGATGGAGGAATAATGCGATTTTTCTGATAAACTTTTGGTCGGACGGGTTGCGGCCATGGTGAACGATTAGGTATGCAAACTTAAAAAGGAGGCATGACGACTACCTGGGTAAGAGAAAAGGTATTTAATTTAAGGCTATAAAAGAACCAGGTAAAAAACTTCGCAAAATATGGATGCCGTCATAATTAGTTGGAATGGTAGTTTACTATTGACACAAAGGATTACAGGAACGTCATTACTTTGACGTTCCAAAATTCTGAAGAGTACAAATTAATCGAGGTATGTTAGCTCCAAAATAAGACATTAAAAAAAAAACAAGTATTTATTTACAACACGCATCCATAAAAGGTTGCAAAGCATTCATCAGAATTCATAAGCTTCGTGAAAAGATTGTAAAATCTGAAATTGTATCAGTTGAAGAAGAATGTTAACGATACATGCATTTTTCGGGGTCCAGTGCTGCCCCCATTTGAAATGAATTATTTGAAAGGAAACAAAGATATCATTTAAATTTTGTCTTGACCAAGCCCTAGATAACCCTTCAAACTATTCTATGAACTACTGTTTGTCATGTATCTCCTTAAGAATTGTTCGTCTAGAACTGTACTTTGCCAGTGACCAAAAGCCCCAAATGTATTTCCAGTCTTCAATTACACTTATCCCGCCAGGCCAGTAGCTGTGCTAAATGAACTCCGCTTATTTTTAGGGGCGTCAACGTGGAAATGAGGTTAAACCATTTTAACAACTACCTATTTATGTAATACTAGCTCTTGTTCGCTATTTCTCATTTTTTATTACCCTATACTGTCCCACTGTTGGGCAAAGGCCACTGATCTCTATCTTGCGCGATGGATTTCCAAGTCTTGTCAAAAAGCGCCAGATCATCACACCACCTTGTCCTTGGGCGACCTCTTTTGCGACGCCAGCCTACTGGCACCCATTCTGTAGCAATCATGGCTCAGCTATCTGGGTGCATCCACCTCACATGCCTAGCCCAGTCCCATTTGAGTTTGGGTGCTTTTTTCCCAAAGTCTACTATCTTAGTTTTGGAGCGAATGCTATTTCTCATGCATCGGAAAAATATAATTTAGGAAGTTGTCCCTGTATTTTCTTCCCACACAGAACTACAAGATATGCTGCAAGACCTGGGCACAGCAAGCCTCGAGGTTGGACTCAAGATGAACAGATCTAAGACCTAAGTGATGACGAACAGGTCCAAAACAAAAATCGAAGTAGACGAGCAAGATTTACAATACGTCAATGAATACATCTACCTGGCCCAAATAGTTTTTTTCCAAGATAGACATGATAAAGAGATCGAGAGAAGGATTCAAAATGCATGAAAAACCTGGTCTCTGGGCGACATCATGGGCGATCTCCCCTTAGCATTGAAGCGTAAATTACTCGATGTGTAATCTACCCATCTAAACTTATGGAGCGCCGACCTGGTCTTTGACCTTATCACAAAAGTCTAAGCTAGGGATTTGCCAGCGGTCTATTGAGCGAAGTATGCTGGGCATCAAACTGACAGATCGTATACAGTGTAAACATTGTATATACTATATAAAATACCACTATTCGCTCCAAGACTAAAATAAAAGATGTGGGGAGGAAAGTACCCGAGCTCAAGTGGGACTAGGCTGGTCATGTGAGCAGAATGCATCTGGATAGGTGAGCTAAAATAAAAAGAGATTGGGTCTCTGCAGGCTCGCGACGAAAAAGCGGCCGCCCTCGAACACGGTGGTCAGACGATCTAAAGGCGTATGAAAAAGAGCTGGCAAATTATTACCACTGATAGAAGTTTGTGGAAAATGTGGGGAGGCCTTTGCTCAACAATGGGACAATGCAGGCTTATAAATAACCGGCCAAGTGCGTGTCGGGCCACGCGTAGTGTAGGGTTCCGTAGTTGCGAATACTTACTTTGAGTTCACGCCACTAAAAACGTCTAAAAACTTATTTTCTATTGAACTCTTCCTTTTCCGAGTACATTTTGTAAACCCTACTTAGTTCTAATAGTTTTCCTTTAAACTCCGTTATTTGTACTACTGCTGTGAATTTTTTCACATGTCCATGTATAACCGTTTAATAGATAGATGAGGGGGACACTTGAAACAAAAATTTGCAATATAAAATCAAATATTTCAAAAACGAATCCCTAAATCGAAAAATGATCGTCACAAGCTCACAACATTTTTGAAAGACCTATTCAGCGATACCCAACACGATGGGAAGGACAAGAAAAAAAATTGACTCCTACTTTACTTGTATGGGAGCTACCCTAAAAAAAAAATTTCAATATTTTATGTTACCACTTTTTTGGCATGATCAAAATTCATATCCATACCAAATTACAGCTTTCTAGTACTTATAGTCTCTAAGTAAAACCGCGGACGGACAGACAGACAGACAGGCAGACATGGCTAAACTATAAGGGTTCCATGCAGGTACTACGGAACCCTAAAAAAGGACGTTGAGATTAAAGTTTACTTATAACGGACTCAACCAAAAGGGTTCGGTTCGAATACCCACCTGCCCTGCCCGATTTTTACCTCCGTGTATGTAGTACAATCTAACATATATATCTGGCCACTTTTGTTTACCTACTGGGTTTTTATGGCGAATAAAATTTATTTTTTAATTTGGCGGTTAGCGGTCACTGCACACGACGTCCGCGGTTATTTTAAATGTTGCAGTATTCCAAAGTAATTAGTGTGCACGATGTTTGATATTATAGAGGAATGATGTAAAATTTTCAAACAAAATAAGGTACATACCAATTGTAAGTAGATTCAAAATTGTGGAAAAGTATGTAAGGAAACGTTTTTGTGGCGTTGGTTTCAATGGGACGAAATCCTAGGACCACGAGAAAACAAGTGTGCGTAGAGCTGGCGTACCCATACTGGAATTCAGGACCGGGAGTTTTTCCAATAACTGTTTACAAACAGTACATATATTAATTACAAATAGTGTACGTACATATGTATATTAAAATAAAACAGTATCTAAATAGTACTTTGAAATTCAGTTAAGTACCAATCATTTGTATTTTTAGGTCTATGGTTTGTCTAGAGTAGGTACCTACATTATGATAATGAAAATTGGGTTTGCAATGGAGGTCTAGGTATCAAGGAAGAGGTGAGTTCTGACGAGAGCTAAAGTGCTAACCACATTGTTGACGATCTTATTTCTATTCTGAGTCAGACTTCTGTTCGTAAGTGGTAGGTGGCCCCGCTAGATCAAAGTACATGTAGGTACATACTTATTCTGTGCCGGAGGCCAAGGTACCTACTACGAAATAAAAGCACAAATTACCACAAAATGTAATAAAACAAATATAAAAACATACAATATAATCTTAACAAAAAATAATCTAGTCTCCCTCGTCGCCACCTTCCTCCTCCTCGTCGAACTCTCCTTCCTCCTCAGCCGTGGCATCCTGGTACTGCTGGTACTCCGATACCAGGTCGTTCATGTTGCTCTCTGCTTCAGTAAACTCCATCTCGTCCATTCCCTCTCCAGTATACCAATGCAAGAACGCCTTACGTCTAAACATAGCAGTGAACTGCTCCGAAATACGTTTAAACAACTCCTGGATAGCAGTAGAGTTGCCAATAAAAGTGGCAGACATCTTCAAGCCTCGAGGAGGAATGTCGCACACGGCTGTCTTCACGTTATTGGGAATCCATTCGACGAAATAGGAAGAATTCTTATTCTGAATGTTCATCATTTGCTCGTCTACTTCCTTCATTGACATTCTTCCTCTGAAAACTGCTGCGACAGTCAAGTATCTGCCGTGACGAGGATCACACGCAGCCATCATGTTCTTCGCGTCGAACATCTGTTGCGTCAACTCTGGCACGGTCAAAGCGCGGTATTGCTGACTGCCACGGGATGTCAGTGGGGCGAATCCTGGGATGAAGAAATGCAGGCGAGGGAACGGCACCATGTTCACTGCAAGCTTTCTTAAATCTGCGTTCAGTTGGCCAGGGAACCTGAGACAAGTCGTGACGCCAGACATCGTCGCTGATACCAGATGGTTCAGGTCTCCGTATGTAGGCGTAGTCAGTTTCAAAGTCCTA
This sequence comes from Acrobasis suavella, assembly GCA_943193695.1. Classification (NCBI taxonomy): domain Eukaryota; kingdom Metazoa; phylum Arthropoda; class Insecta; order Lepidoptera; family Pyralidae; genus Acrobasis; species Acrobasis suavella. The sequence goes on along the minus strand of OW971952.1, from coordinate 6,613,024 downwards.
AAGCAGATGTCGTATAGCGCCTCATTGTCGATGCAGTACGATTCATCAGTGTTTTCCACCAGCTGGTGCACGGACAGTGTTGCATTGTAGGGCTCCACAACAGTATCTGATACTTTAGGAGAAGGTACAACGCTAAACGTATTCATGATACGGTCTGGATATTCTTCTCGAATCTTCGAGATTAACAAAGTTCCTAATCCTGCTCCCGTGCCTCCTCCAAGTGAGTGTGTGAGCTGGAAGCCTTGTAGACAATCACAGCCTTCTGCTTCTTTCCTAACAACGTCCAGGACGGAGTCTACAAGTTCAGCGCCTTCTGTGTAATGTCCCTTTGCCCAATTATTTCCTGCTCCTGACTGGCCAAAGACGAAGTTGTCTGGGCGGAAGATCTGTCCGAAGGGGCCTGAGCGTACGGAGTCCATGGTCCCTGGCTCGAGGTCCACAAGGATGGCCCTGGGCACGTACTTGCCGCCGGTGGCCTCATTATAGTACACGTTGATTCGCTCCAGCTGGAGATCAGAGTCTCCGTGGTAGGTGCCCGTGGGATCTATTCCGTGCTCGTCAGAGATCACCTCCCAGAACTGAAAGAGATTAAATATTGTGAAGAGTCCTTTGGACACCCATATTGCTTTGTGTTGAGTACTAAATGGCGGTGACTATTCTTTTAGGAGCTACGGTACCTCATCTGTTTTGATTTATGTTTGTAAAGGTGACTTTTGGAGTAGACATACGTTTTAGCGTCTGGTTGAAAGTCGTGTCTGATACCCAAACAGTGATTAGACAAGGTGCCCCACATGAAATCGACGCAAAGAACCATATTTTTCACCTTTTCATATTCGTTAAAGGCAAATGAGACCATTTCGTTAAAAAAATCGGATGAATTTACGAGTTCATTGCCTAGTCTTCGTTTTAAAAATGAAGAGAACATGCACCCAAATAGATCTTTAAAAATGATTACTTTCTCCCTTACCTTAGCTCCAATTTGATTTCCACACTGTCCCGCTTGTATATGTACTATTTCCCTCATTTTTACTTCACTAAATTACTTTAAAATTACTTCGTTTCCAACTAGATCTCTACTCGCGTCCGACTAGATCCACGATACTAAAACAATTGAGATTGTCACTTTGCAAGCCGTTCTTTTGCGAAGAATTTGAATTTTTGAAATCCATTTGATTAGTTGACTGCCAGTGCGGATAAAGCAACCTTTTTTGAACAAGTGAGCAAAGCGAGCGAAGTTCTCAATCCGTTTGATATGAAGTTGATAATAAGTTGGTTAAATGGTCTAAGGGTTGAGGTGCGACGATTAGTTGCGACGATAACTAGAGTTTCATGAAATGATAGGACTTAATGGTCCAGATCTCGATATAGTCTCGGGGCAGAGAATGTCATTAACACAGAAACCTCGCAATATACACCGCATTTCATACGGTAACCTTGATGGATGGATCTCTATAAAGTTTCAGTTTCAAAGCCTTAAAGTTGTGAGCTGTCGCCGACATAAAGGCGGTGGCTGTTAATGTACACTCGTGCACAAAAAGGCGAGTTTTCTTGTGAAAATGGAGGCTGGAAACAAAGTATTATGTCACCTCGGAAATACTCTTGTCGACAATGAATTTATATTTTACACAGTATTTTTACTCGAATACGACTATTCAGTTTACTACTGTATGAAATAGAGAAGGCCATGACAACACCAGTGGCAAAAATAGTTACATATTGCGTGTGTGGCGACCTCTACGCTATTTCGAGGAACTACACCCACAAACAACAATGAATGAAGATCGATACCATAGTTCATGAGATCGAGCGTCTCTATCGATACAATGACACCAAAATAAGCCTGACTCTTATTTTTTATTATAAACGATAACCATCGATGTCCAGGTATTTTGCAAAGGCCTCTCTCTTATTTTTCCAAACACGATTTTGTGCTATTGATAAAAAAAAAAATATAAAAATAACCCTAGAGTCCGGCACGAGGGAGGCTCAAATCTGACTCGGGAGCAATCTCAGAATTTTCTCAAAATTTCGCCGTTTGAAAAGTAAAAAAAAAAATTGTCGTTAAAAATTTTGTGCCATGATAAAAAAAATCGAAAATATAAACTGCCCACTTTTAATTCTAAATTGTAAAACGAATTCAGGTTATCGCATCAAAGCTTCAAATTACCACTAAAGCAATTCAGATTCAAATATTGATACAGGGTTTACTCCGCCCGGTTTGAACCTAAAGCCCTTTAACTTTAAGTGGGCCGTAAAAACTGTACCACTTAAATTATGGACAGTTAATTTTCTCTGCTGAAAAGCCTGGTTTTACTTGTGTTTAATTAGGAAATGTTTTTTTTTTGTGAAGAGACCTCAACCTTAATATTTTTTAATAAACAAAATTTTATTACGTATTTAGTTCCTATTATGACGTTACGTAGAGCACAAAGGAATACTTTCTTAATTACGTAATGTTTTTAATTTGTTTTATGGAATATATACAAATATACATACACGCGTATTTTATAATAGTTGAAGTATCCAAATTTCAGGACAATCTGAAAAATATTATTTTCTTTCTACTGAACCCAACCCTTCATAGTTAAGAGGCAATTTAAACTACTAGTTAGTTGATTTGCCACATCAAGTTTATAAAACTGCTAGAAAATCTAAAAATAGAGAAATTAATAACCTCAATATGTCATTTTGGCATAGTCACAACGGTTTTATAACTAATTAAAAGCAATTAAAATAAAATAACACATTGCTAAAGCGGTCTTTTTATCAACAAAATATTACGTTTAGAACTTGTACATGTTAAAACGTATTTAAGTACAAAGACTTTTCAGTTTAAGTGTACTCGGTGCTGTGAATAGTGTATGATTGTCCGTAGGCTGGGATCTTTTGACTCGCGCGACCCTTTCCGCGGGAATGCTTAGAGTTGTAATACCACTTTTTTAACCCTTTTCGAGACATGGCTCTATAGCCATGTCTCGAAAAGGGTTAACTGTTTCACTGATCAAAAATACATTTACGTCTATACGTAAATCTATTTTTGATCAGTGGAACATAACAGTTTTGAGTAGAACGTTCATTTTTCCATATTTAGGTAAATACATAATTTCAACAAAACAACAGCATATCACCTACACTGTTGCTCCCGGGTCTTTAGGCTCCCGTAAGTGACAAAGAAAAAAGGTGGATCGGATGGCGGATGGAAGGGTGGATGGGCGAATGTTTAACACGATATGATTACAGATGTAACAGTTGAAATGAATGGAGAAAAAAGATATCGACGCCAAGAGTGTGATAGGAGGAGGAAGAAAAGTAATTGATGAAATACGTGTAGGTTGTATAGTCTTTGAATATACATAATATGTACATATAGCGTGGATGTTTCAAGGGAGTTCCGTTGTTGATTATATAAATTGAAAAACCAAATATCATAGTCTCGTTTCAAACGGAATATATAACTTAAAATTATAGTGCCCCATAAATTTTGCGAATTAACTACTCTATATAATTCCCCAATTACTGGAGTAGGCAATTTTAGAGAAAGTCAGGGTTGGTGCTAAAGCCATCTGATGTGTAAATGATGTGCCAAATGCTTCCTCTTAGTTTAACACACGACATCCCACATAAGTCTGTCTCTTTTTAAAGACTTTTGACCTTTCGGCCAGGGTCGCATTTTGTAATGCATTAAGGTTAAACTCATAAGACCCTAGATACAAAGCAAGTTATATATATGGTTTGACAGCTTTTGTGTAACTTTGGTTGTGGATTCTCTATAGGCTTTCAATAGGCTGAAAAGAAAATGAAAAGTTGAGTTTATCAAACTTGTTTCGTATGTGAAGCGGTAGTGGTGTAGTGGTTTAAGAAGGCGACCTATATCCGAGAGGTCCCAAGTTCCATACCTGCCTGGACTGATTCAAGACCAGACTCATGATTAGTGTGGGGGTAATAAAATGTGAAACAACAATTCACTTCAGATATCTGTATTCTTCAACGACCAAATGAGGAGAGGCCTCAGAATATTGCTCATGTTACATTTATAGCCAAAATCAGTACAACTACTCTTTTCTGACGGAAGCTACTTTACAGGAACTACATAGTGTTGCCCTATTCGTTATTAAATTTACTATTACAACTGAGTTCCAAATATATATTTGACAATTTAAGCAACTATTTTTACAACGTACGTTAAGATTACTTACATTAGTCATTTCCCCGGCCAATACTTTCTTCCAGTGAAGGAAAACATCGTGAAGAAATCTACACACTATTTTCACTAGTGTGTAGGTATAATGACTCTTGTCACCAGATGACAGTCATTTTGCTACGAAAAAGGGCCGTTTAGGTATCGAAAATAATAGGTTGGGGAAAAGTTTTTTCGCATTTTATATATAAAAATCAAAACATTTTTTAATATAGTTTATTTATATTTAACTAAAGTATGTAGGTACAATGGTACCTACATACTTTGTTCGATAACTTTTTGCCATCTTATAGGTAGGGACATGATCCCATTGCTATAGAAATTTTGGGGCTTCTGATCAAAAAACTGCGTCAAGTAGTTTTGGCAGTCCTCTCGTGATGTTAACCTGACACTGCCTAAAGAATTCTGAAGAGACCGAAACAGGTGGAAATCTGAAGGTGCTAGGTCAGGACTATACGGCGGATGCATTAAAACCTCCCAGCCAAACTCTCTTAATTTTTGCTGAGTGGTTAAAGATGTGTGAGGTCTAGCGTTATCATGATGAAAAACCACACCCCTTCTGTTGATTAATTCCGACCGCTTTCTCTCAACTTCTTGCTTTAATCTTATCAGTTGTTCGCAGTAGAGTTTTGAATCGATGGTTCTGCCTGGTGGTAACAGCTCATAATGAATAATGCCCTTCCAATCCCACCACACACACAGCATCACCTTGTTGCGAGTTAACCCGGGTTTCGCCAGAGTCTGTGAAGCCTGACCGGCCTTTGACCTTGACCTTTTTCGCACGTTCTTGTCGTACGTGATCCACTTTTCATCACCAGTTATCAATTTCTTCAAAAATGGTTGGGTCTCATTACGTCGTAATAAAGAATCACAAATGAGTACACGGTTCATTAGGTTTCTTTCAGAGAGCTCGTGAGGTACCCAAATATCGAGCTACAAAACCGATTTTAATAAAATTTCTACGGGGCCACCTGACATGTATGCCCTATCAAACAAAAAACAATTCTTTAAATCGGTCCATGCGCCTTTGAATAATCAGTGGACATACATAAAAAAAAACTTTTATCCTATGTATAACTACGCTTGCATGCCTCTTTTACATAAACATCTCCTCTCACAGGTGTAATGTAGTGCCTTTGTACAACTTTTATTTGATGTATTTTCTGTATAAATTTTCCGTGTACAGTCAAGTATCAAGATACCTGACCAGGCCCTCTACTTATATCTTGAATTTTCTCTTAAACTAAAAATGATTTTAACATGTAATTTTTATTTAGACAGATTTTAATTAATTTTCTCTTTTTTATGTCATGGGGCGGCAAACGAATAAGCCGGTCACCTGATGGTAAGTGATCACCGCTGCCCATGGACAACTGCAACACCAGGGGTGTAACAGAAGCGTTGCCGGCCTTTCAGGAAGGGAAGATGTAGGGGGAGGGGGGACGGGATGGGGCTCCGGCCCTCTCACTCACCGAACGAAGCATAGAAGCGGTGACGCTACTACTCAGACGTCGATTTTCTGTGAGAAATATATAAGTTTTTCTGAATAGAAATTTTTATGTTAATATAATTTTTAGTTAAAAGAGAAAATTGAAGATATAAGTAGAGGGCATGGTCAGGTATCTTGGTACTTGACTGTACATAAATTGGTAAATAAATAAATAAAAGATCGCGACGACTTAATTACCTCCTCCTTTTTGAAAGTCCGTTAAAATAGTATGTAACTTGATTAAATATACAACGGGATTCACACTTTTAAAGGCTAGAAAGGCAACTTTTAATAAGTTCAGAAGGTGGCGACTTAGTTGAACGTCAATTTGTTCTAATCTCAAATAAAGTCTTTGGATCGACCCAATTATTCTTTGATCCCGATTCAAAGGGCCGCTTAAGGCTTAACTCACACCGGAGAGAAGCAGCGGGAAGCGCGCTTTTATTGTCAAACCATATTCACCTTTAGTTCTATTTGCGCAATGCACAGTATAGCTTGAACAAAACAAAAGCGTCGGGACTTCTCGCGACTGTCAGCGGCGCCAAGCGGCCGAGTTATTTTCAGGCCATTCTAAGTATTTCAAGGATAGAATTAAAGGTGACTATGGCTTGACAGTAAAGTAGGCTGCCCGCCGCTTCTCTTCCGGTGTGAGTTAAGCCTAAATCCTGGAATCGGACGATAACTTGCGAGACTAATCACTGACTTTGTAAACAATTTTTTTTTATTGGATAAAAGCGCAAAATATTTCGCAAAATCCTCGGACCGGCAAAAAGTGCTGATGGAAGCTGGAGAGTCCGAAAAAATGTGGAGATAGAGGAGCTGGTGAAAGAGCCGAATATAATTGGTGTTACTTAAGCGCTCCGCTTACAATGGCTTGGGCATCTGGAAAGAATGAAGGAGGATCGTAGCGTCAAGGCAGCATATATGGGGAAGGTATCAGGCCGAAGACCAGTCGGTCGACCCAGATATCGCTGGAGCGATACGGTGCAGGCTGATCTGCGCGAGATGGAAGTGGTCGGCTGGCAAGATATCGCTCAGAACAGGAAATTGTGGCGCTCTTTCGTCTCGGAGGCCTAGATCCACTTCGGGTCGCTGAGCCAGCGGAGTAGTAGTAGTAGGATAAAAGTAGTTTTTGTTACATTAATCTTCGATGTTTTACAGTTCTATTTCCTGTACAAATTAAAAAAAAAAGCGTTAACTTTCAATAACTTTTAAACGACTGAACCGATTTTCATTAAACATAGCTAACGCAAGGGAATTTGCTTTTAGGTAAGAAATCCGCTTGTTAATTTGGACCATCCGTTCGAGAGCTACGATGACACAGGCGGACACACAGACAGACATTAGCGTCAAACTTATAAAACCTCTCTTTTTTGTAGGAGGTTAAAAATATACCAGTCTAGACCAAAATATGAGATGTCAAAAGCGTGCATTCACCCGAATGAAAATGAAACAACATGAATCTGATAGCGTTCTCGTATCTGTATGAAGATACAAAGGGTTTCATTACCGCCACTCCATTACTGTTTTCAGTGCCTATGAATTTAGTTCGTGTAATTCCGCGGTAAAGCGAATAGACGAGTTTTGATTTATAAACGTGAAAAGCAACATTTTTTATAAGAGATAAACAAGTATACAGCGACATTCGGGTATTTCTTAGAGTTGTGTATTTATTTATTAAATCTTTATTGACCATGGTCAAGTGGTACAAAGAGAAAATTAATTCTAATGCATATTAAACTTAATTCTAATGTATATTCTCTACCAGTAAACCTTTTCAAAAACAGAAAAAAATATTTTATTGCGAGATTATATACCCGAACGATATGATGAATGATAATGTAAGGACCGTTTTCTGTCGGTCTGTCTATCAGCAGCCTATATCGCATACTAAATGTTATTCTTTAATGTTGGTCTGGGAGAAAAGAAAAAAAAGACATTTTTATGATGTTTTAAAGCGATCCTTAAAAAATTACACTTTTTAATGTGAAAGTGGCCAATGTGGTAGTGATGATGTTGCAATGAATCAAAAGATATTTGACCTAACTTGACGACTGCCATGTTAACAGTCAGTCAGGACCAATAGGAATAGGGGTGACGACAGGGTCAGAAAAGTATGATTGTAATTAGTTCGTCTTTTAGATTATCCAAAAATAATGGATCCATATTTTTCAGTTTACCAAAAAAAGTAAAAATTCACTTAGATACAAAGCATCAAGTGGAGGCTTGTTACGTAACTGCTATGTTAATGCGAAATTTCAATGTGCCGTATCTCTGTCATTTTTTGTTTCTCAGAGAAAATAAATTTGAAATGAAATTGAAATTTTAATAATTTAACCGATAGGCTAAAAATATATTTTCATTCTTCATGCCTATTCTTAACGAGTCCAACCACAGAGAATCCCGATTTATTTCAAGCCATTATCATCTACTTGTATCCAAGCCGGTGAACCCAGTGGTGGCCAAGCGGTCTAAGCACTGGTTGACTAAGCACTGTGTGAGGTACGGATTCGATACTCACTACCACTATAGGCGCAACTTGTACCTCTGAATGTGTACCTACTCATAAACACTCATTTTACGTTTTACAACTAACACTTGCTTTCGGCAGGCCTGTGTCACTCCCCGTTTAGGTATCGAAAATATTCCTACCACTGCTGAGGGGAAAATTTAGTTACATGAATCTAAATAGCGCTAACCGCAATAAGTAGATATTACTTTGAATTTCTTTTCTGAGTAAGACTTCTGTACGTGAGTACTAGTACTTATTCTGTGCTTTCGGCGAAAATATAAACACTAATAATAATACAATACAATACAATTACAAATACTCTTTATTGCACCATATATAAAAGAAAATTCAAAAAACATAAAAGAAAGAAGACAGAATTATGAAACAAAGGCGGGCTTATCGCATAGCAATCCCTTCCAGTCAACTATTGAGTAGGGAGTATGTCAGATAATGACCGATAGTCACTTAGCAACGTTGTCAAAGGTGTCTACCTTAAAAAATCTGACAGATTATCCAAACGCGGAGGACACGCAGGATTGTTTAACATCCATAAGCGTTATTAAAGCCTATTCCCGTCGGGCTTCTGAGCCCTAGAAAATATAACCCACTCCTGCAATATGATTGACAATCATAATTATTGCTTATAAGGTTAAATCCGATGAAACGCGATAAAGGACTATAATGCGTCCATGGCGTGTTGACCCTACGCCTACGCGATATCAAAATAAACCTATAACACCCAACACTTACTCCTTTCTTCAATGTTATAAGGACTTTTATCATTTGGCCTCACTTTTGGGAACTGTAGTAATGTGTTGGTATTTACTTTGGTGTTTATGTAGTTTGTTAAACCATTTGAGTAAAGAAAAATTACTTTGAATTTAAGTTTTTGATGTCAGTAGCGGCTAAGTATAAAATCTATCAAAATCATCGTACAATCTGGTTGTAGAACCATATACTGTGTACAGTCAATAAAAAAAAAATAGGTCTGTGGGAACTCCACCTGTCGCAGCTAGAAGGTGTGCTCCCACATGAATTATATAGATTCAAAACAGTCGTCGAGCAAGAGACAGACACGACAAGGGCTACTACATTTATTTATCATCACTGATAAAATTATATTATTCAAGTTGCCTATTGTCAGAGGTGGTAAAGGAATGAGTCAAATGGTAAGGATGGAATGTGTCAAAAATGTGGAAAATGAATTAAAAATTAAATTTGAAAAGGTGGACAGGGTGAAATGATAGAGAAAGGAGGCATGTAAGGACATGAAAGATATGGTTTATTGTAACATCGTTACAGGTCTATGGTACAGTCGGTACAATGGTATTGCAACTTCATGTCGTGGTCTTCAGTAATAGATGCTCAGAATCATGGAAAGAAAGACTTAGGATTTTACTCTATAAGATAACATGATAGGCCGTCCGACAGTGTAGTCCTATTTAAATGACTATATTATTTATTGTCAACGTAATATTTTTCTTTTTAAGGTTCCGTAGTGAACAAGGAACTCTAGTAAACAAATAGTTTTGCCATGTCTGTCTGTCTGTCCGTCCGTGATACTTTTAAGAGATTATAAGTACTAGAAAGCTGTAATTTGGCATAGGTACGTGTATTAATCATGCCAAAAAAAATGATAATATAAATCTTTTTTTAGGGTAGCTCCCTTACATATAAGGTGGAATTCATTTTTTTTTCTCGACTCTTTATCTGCTTAACGGTTGTTTAAGGATACGTGAAAAAGTTCACGGCAGAAGTATATAACGAAATTTAAAGAAAAACTATTACAGCTAAGTAGCGTTTATAAATTAAAAAGTTATTGCGAACAACTTATTAGATGTATTCGGAAAAGACAATTTTTTAGACAATTTGCTTTCGTTACTTCGGAACCCTACCCTGCACGTGTACCCGACATACACTTGGCCGGTTAGTTAATATAATCCTCTTAGTATTTCCTACAAACTAAGTACTGTGATAAATTGGCGTCGTTTTTATTTTGGCGGGTCTTATTAGGGCGTGAGCAGATTATTTTTTATCTTACTTAAGGGCAGTTGAGTGGAAAAATTGATAAGATTAGAAATGAAAGCAATTTGTTTCTTTGAGAATATTATAGTGGTAAATAAATGTTGTGAAAATTCCTTAGTAACAAAAGTACTTAAGAGGGAAGAATAGTACGCACATGTCGTTACAAAAAAAAAATATTTTCCACTCCTAAATATGAAATTAGCAAATTAATATTTATAAATAAAGAATATTTTGAAAATGGAAAACATTTATTAAAGTCTTTTATTGTGTCAATTACATACTAAAAATCATTGAGATCAGATAACATTTAGGAGTGGCAAAACATTTACTTCTTTGCATCGACGGAATGCGTACTATGCTTCCCTCTTGAGCGCAAGACCACTTTTTGGAGGGTCCTCTTGCCTTTGTAATGGTAAAAACGTACGTACACGTCTGAAACAGTCTTTTTGATAAGGATATAATTAATGCCTGTCGATATTACCACTTTATTCAGGATAATGAATTATTTCGATTTTGCGCAACAAATTAATTGACTTGTCTATTCGTAGTTTTAGGCTTAGGTTGCTTTCACAAGACAAAAAGATATAAGTATTTTTTTTTCTGGATGCGTTAGATATTGAGTATGTTGAATAAACAAATATATCGAAATAGTATGGTTTTAACCGTTTTATCCAAACTATTTCGATATTAGCTCAAATAACAATAATTACAAAACAATACGTAAGTAAACGTCGAAAGACGTTTGATAAAATATTTTTAGGTTTTGCGACGTCATCAGTTTATGTATCACAGTTTACACAGGTAAGTGTTTATGTGTGTAGCTGACATTATCACGATCACGACCAATTTTTGTTTGTGTAAAATTGATCGATTGTACTACAAAAACACATATTCGTATTTAGATAAACAAATATATAAGGACAAATTAAACTGATTGAGATAGTCCCAAAGTAAATTCAAGACTTGTGTAATGGAACGATAAATACTATACGATACCATATTTTATAACAAATACATATATAGATAAACATCCATATTAGATACAACAATAATGGCGGACTTTTCCCAAAATAGATTTATGTCGTCCACTTAATCAGCGAACACATATTCGTAAGCTAATAAATAAATAATATGAGGATGATACGTACTTACAAAAAGTGTAAGTATTATATTAGATCATTGAACTTTTAAAACTTTCATTAAAAATCTGTAACTTTACGAAACATTTCGGCCCCTATGTACATTTTGACAAAACACATATTTTTCTGTCTCAAGAGCTTGTAAACGTGAACCTAACCATCCCGACTATCTATACTCAGCCAAGGCAACGTATAGTATATCAGTACAGTATATCTGGCACGTGACAGGCATCGCGGAAACAATTCATTTCATTGCAAGATATGTAATTTGCAGCGGAGACCGGCGCGCCTACTAATTCGTCATTATCCACGGTACAGACTACAGCCTCTTTACATTAACCTAGATAGGAAGCCTTCCCTTCAAGGAATTTACTTTATTTACCTAAGTTTGAGTGTAAGTGTAAGAAAATATATCTTTGGAACTCCGCTTATAAATAAAAAAGAAACCCAAACTTTCAAGAACGCCGTCTAGTAATGAGTAGCGAAACTAAATATTCCAATGAAAGGTCATTAATCAAAGTGTTATATATAATAGATTTTATTAACCTTACATGTACCTTTTCTGGAGAGGAAAATAAACGAAGTTATTATTTTATTATTATTATTAATTGATATCCGTAGCGTCATTTCTTATTTTCTAGGCAATTTAAAAACCTGACTTCCAAGCGTTAACCAAAAATAACTTTTAACGGCTTTATCGATTTTCATCAAACATAGCTTAGAGCCACCGCAAGGGAACTTGATTTCACAGAAATCGGTTCATCTGTTTGAGAGCTACGATGACACAGACAGACAGACAGGACAGACTAACTGACAGACAGACATAAGCGTCAAACTTATAACACCCATCTTTTTTTTGGTGGTAAAAAAACGTAAAGTTACGTAGAGTGATGTTCTATGACATCAGCAATACGATGTTTTTCAGCTTATAATGATGGTCAAAGTTGCAGGAAAAAGAACGGTTCAAATCTGTGAGTAGACCGGGATAGCTATTCTTTATAATTTTATAATTTCGCCAATATCTGACATGTCGTTCCAAAATAAAAGCTAGACTACGTTTGTATGGGAAACTATGTTTTTGTGTAGGGTAAGGGGACTCCTAATTATATTCTCCTCCTTTTTCGAAGTCAGTTAAAAATCGTCATACAACGATTCCTTCAAGTCATAATATTGGCGTAATTATTCTAAGTCTCCGATAAACTTCTGCAAGTTCCTTCCTGTACATATAGTTATATAAAGATGCGTACGGAGGCGACCAATCAGCGCTCACCAGCGTTCTGAATTATATATGTGATCGATCAGTTAATAAAGCTGACGGCTGGGGGAGGTAATGTAGGAAAGTATTGTGTTGTGTGAAAGGAAGAAGACTTGGTTGACATTTATTTGTTTTAGAGCCCAGGTTAACGATCGTAATTTTATAAATGGTAATGTATTATACAATATGTAACAAAAACTCTGTCCGATCCTAGTATGAGCAACTCAGACCGTCAATATTTCTATAATGTCTTTTCTATCGGACCAATGCTTGAAACTCGAAGAAAAATTCGACGTTTTCATTTCATACTAATTGCCGGGCCGGCTGAACACTTTTATATGTATGAAAATATCGATTTTTTTTCGAGTTTCAAGCATTGGTCCCATAGGAAAAGTTATTCATATTGACGGTCTGAGTTGCTCCTACAAGGATCGAATAGGGTTTTTGTTACATATTGTCTATTTATTATTTATACCCACTATTTTTCTTTTTTTTTTATTTGTAAACCGACTTTTCGGTATTAATATATAAGTTATCTGAGGAAACTTGATTGGTTTTTGTATTATTAAAATTTATTACGATTTTTTTCTGTTAATGTGACTGTTTGTTGCCAAAGTGAAAAAAAAAATTAAAAAAAAGCCTCTTTGTTGAGAGGCGATAATGACTACCTCGGTAATAGGATCTTTTACCTTACGTGTTATAAAAAACACAGCTATTTTTTTAGCACATAGACATTAAAGTTTATATCAAAGAGCATGAAAAAAACTATTCTTACACGTGCGAAGCTGCCGAGCTGGCAGGTATGTTTCAATTTTTCTTGTTTAAAATTATTTATCAATAACATTTACTTAATTTTTTATTTCAATAACGTCAAAAAAGCCGCCTTAAATTATACTCGACTCCAGGCTACACATTTTATTTCTTTTGAATATTCAAAATTTTGCAGCACTTTCCTCCACTGTATAATTATTTTATACCAGCAGCCTATAACATTTTACCTCATAAAATCTAGTCGTTCCATATTTCTAGACATAACCGACAGCATAAAAAAATATAGTCGATAAAAACTTGATCGCTACATCCGATAATATAGGCTAGATTCCTTTTATTTTTACCCCGTCTATGGAAAGGTAGACCAATATGGTTCCCTAGATACAACCCGTGTTTTTAAAATGCCGAATATGTACATAGGTTTTTAGGGTTCCGTAAACAAAGGGATAATCCATCCGTCCGTTAGTCTGTCAATAGATTGTATCTTATATTTTAACAGAGTATGTATTCTTGGTCAGCTACACCACCGTTTCTGTCTTTCCCACATTTCTCTCCATCCACTGGAGAAAGTGATCACTTTAAGCGATAAGACCACTCATTGCACTCATTAATCCTTCAACAACCGCAATTTTGCAAACCCATTGTAATCAATTGTGAGGTTGAAGGGTTAAATGTAAAATTAGTTCTTTGTCACATTTTTTTTTTGGTGTAATAAAGAGTTATCTATCTATGTACATCGAAAACGGTGAAAGAAAAGTTTCATTCTCTCTTTACGTCTAATCGATGCCATCTGTACTTATACGGGTATAATTTTATATCTCCCTTTGCAGAAATTAGCTTTTTACGCGTGCATAAGTATAATTCAATTAAAACAAAACAAACTTTAAAATAAAATGTTGTTTAAGATAAACCTACTATATCTCAATTTTTATAAATTAAATTATTATATGACAGTACGGAACCTTTGCTTTGCGAATACGAAACGCACTTGGCCTGCTTTTATATATGTAGAATATTCTGGTGTCATGAAACACAGGGACGTTTGCAGCCTCGGGGCATTGGTATAACATTTTATATTTCATCCGTATTTTTCACGGTTAGGCGCGAAAGTTACATACCACGTTATTTTGGTTGGACTTGTATTTTATACATCTTCAGCAATTTTTAGAATTCAATGTTTAAAATTACGTCATATTGACCTATCTTTGAAATTTAATTAGCGCACTGTAGAGTCGTTCGCGTCGAAACGTAAATTTTAAATTTCAACCTCATCACAACGTAACCTACATATTTTTTAATTGACGCTTCTATGCATTTCGACTATATCCACTATCGATAGCCTACCGATAGACTATCGGTATTTTAAATAAAACCGATACTATTGATACTATCGGTTGGTAATCTATAGTATTGGTTGGTAACCGATACCGGGAATAAATGAATGAATATATAAATAAATATATAGGGACAAATTTCACTGATTGAGATAGCCCCAAAGTAAGTTCAAGACTTGTATTATGGGATACTAACTCAACGATACTATATTTTATAACAAATACATATATAGATAAACACCCAAGACCCAGGACAATTTGAAAAACGCTATTTTCCAACTTGCCCTGGCCGGGGATCGAACCCGGAACCTCTGGATGGCGGACTAGCATGGTGACCACTACGCCACGGAGGTCGTCAACGGAAGGAATGCGCTACCGCTAACCAGGAATACGCTACGATACGCTAAGGAGCTGTGGTAAACCCTGTAGCTTACCGGTTTTTTTTCTATTTTATATGGTCTTTGGCATTGTTATTTGCATAAATTCTCTAAAAAGACCATTGGCACAAATCCTTGGCGACATCAAACTCTTTTGTCGTCCACCTCTTTCGCAGAAACCCGGGTGAGACGGCTCTTTCTACCCATAAGTAATAAAGACGTCTTTGCAGTTGCAATTTACTGAATATTGAATTTCCCAAACTAAGCTATTTCATTGTATTGCAAATGATACCAACATTTCGCAGAAATTCAATACTGGATAGCTTGAACTCCTAGCTTCAGGCACTTTGGGATAGTTTTCGTTTCATTACGGCTATTGCAGATATATTTATTTACAGTTGAACGTAATTGGCAATGTGGTTTTCTTGGTATTCGTATTTAAGGGGATACCTAAATTTACTGGGGTCCAGTGCTGCCCCCATTTGAAATAAAGCATTTTATAGGAAACGGAGACATCATTTAAAATTTTGTCTTGACCAAACACTAGATAACCTTTCAAACTATTGTATAAACTACTGTTTACAGTTTGAAGTGAGAACGTGAAGCTTTGCTACGCACAATTGCGAAAAACGGCCTCTTTCGGTGTATGTGCGTAAAGAAGCTTCACGTTCTCACTTTAAACTGTAAACAGTAGTTCATAAAATAGTTTGAAGGGACTAGTGCCTGGTCAAGACAAAATTTTAAATGTTTACTCCATTTCCTATCAAATGATTTATTTAAAATGGTGGCAGCACTGGACATCGGAAAATTCAGGTATCCCCTTAAAGAGCAAGATGCGCTTTCAACCGGCTGTATTCATGATTGCATGATTCTGTTATCGAATTGGTATGAAATGAATAAGTTAAACGTTTTTTAAAGATAATTCAGGTCATTTTATATCCTATACGTATTATTAAGTACTATGATTTCTTCTTCTGAACTACAAATAAAGAAAAAATTGTATATATAGTATAAAAAAAAAAACAAAACATTTTGCATATAAAAGACACACATACTTAGAAAGGTATATAATATCTTAACATTGTCTCTGTCAGTGTTCCAGACTTTATAGGACAAAACTATTATTTGGGGGTAGCGGTGGTAGGTGAGTTTGTTTTTAAGAAGACACATTTTGGGCATAGGAAATTTTGAGATAAATAAATAAATAAATATATACGGACAAATCACACAGCTAGCCCCAAGTTGAAGAGTTGTTATGGAATACTAACTCAACGATATTATATTTTTATAACAAATACATATACTCGTATACCAGGTCAATCTGGAAAAAATAATTTCCCATCTTGACCTGAACGGAGATCGAACCCGGGACCTCTAATGTGACAGCGTGGCATGGTGACGTCATCGTGGTCGTCGAATAAGACAACGGAGATAGCGCCAAGTAGAGAGACTTGGAAGGGAATGGGGGAAACCCTTGCCCTGCAGTAGAACAACATAGGTTAGAAAAAAATATACATATCTACATACTATCACGCCCATATCCCTAATGGGTTGCTCCTACTGGTAAGACGAACCTGGTAGGACTACTGGGACTAGCTCGTCAAAATGCTCTGTATTGTGTATCTAAGGCCACTTTTAGCGTAAGGGTGGGCGAGAAGGTTAAAATAAAATCAAAATAGTGATGGGTTGCTATCGCATCGCCTCTTAGCATTCCATTCCCTCGATCGGCTTTTACGATCTGCGCGAAATGAGAAGCAGCTGCTACATTCTCAGTTTTTACTTTTCTCTTAGACCAGCATGGATGATGCTCGAAGATGGACAAACAAGTTAAGAAAAAAAAGACAAGTAGGGTACGATTTAGATATAATCATAAAATAAATCTAGATTTTCAAGTTGGAGGAAAATCCTAAGATTACGTAACATGACTTACAGGTTAGATAAATTTAGTTGCATTTTATAGTGGCAGAATGCAGTCTAGAATAGAATTTCAGCTGGGGCTACGTTGTGGCCCAAGTGACTAGGTGTAGCTCCTAAACTTTTAAAAATAAACTGGAATTGGACAAATAATTAGAAATTACGAAGCAGTGGTGGTCAAGCGTGTCTGAGTTTGTACTCGTATGAATAAATAAATAAATATATATAGGGACTAATTACACTGATTAAGCTAGCCCCAAAATAAGTTCGAGACTTGTGTTATGGGATACTAACTCAACGATTCTATAATATATAACAAATACATATATAGATAAACATCCAAGATCCAGGACAATTTGATAAAGGCCATTTTCCAACTTGCCCTGACCGTATACGCATACATTATCAACTACCACCACATGCTTCCGGTAAAGGAATACACTGTGATGAAACATGCATATTAGTGACATTTGTAAAATGGAGACTGCAGTGGCTATTGCTTCTGTTGCCAAAAATATTAATTGAACTGGGACACGCAATCAAACTGGGGTAAACATCCATTCGTTGGACGCAAACAGTCCTTGGACAGGAATTGGAATTTTGATAATTGGATAGGATTGGAGAGTGACAGGAAGTTTATTCTGCCTAAGTAGGTACTCTTCGAAGCCTAGGTCCCGCTTTTTTCGCTTTTTTTTTGCAATGGTTAATTACATTAATTGGAAGAAAGTCTGCCATCATTTTAACAATTTTTGGACCTGGTTGCTTCAATACTTCTTAGAATGTTTGTGAATACATTCTTAAAAAGTTTAATGACAATCTTAGAAATTTTGAGGGCTTACAGATATGCAAGCTTCCCCGAATGGAATTTGAGAATGTAGTTGTTTCACCTGATGTTATGCCAAAAAGCGTTATTGTATGCGTCTCTTTACATATAATGCCACAGATAACAGCCTGGCTCATCTCAGGCACTAAGCGGTCACAGGGCTGCAATACGTCACTTAAATCATTGCGTAATAAACCTTATTTCAACAATCTAAATTCCACCTTTGACTGGTTGCAGACGCCGCTTATAGTGGGCGGGGGAAATGTTGAATAAAACGTTTACTTATACGACGGAATAAGTAAGTACTCACGTACAGAAATCAAATCAAATCAAATCATTTATTTCGCATAAGTGCAATACACCTAGCTGTTTCCAGCATGCAAAAATAATTAAATAATACATTCAACTTACATATGTCATAATTTTTGTCAAACTGAAATAGATACTAGTCACATAATAATAAATCATAGAATTAAACATTATATAAAATTAAATTAGAACATGTATCTCAGTTAGTAAAGAAATTTAAAGAAATATCTACTAAATGTAGTTAGCGATATAGTTTAATTTAGCGTGAGAAGTCAGCAGCTTTTCGTTTAGATACCTAGAAATTGCAAGCCAATTTCATTTTTATTACCTTAGAGTGGTCGCCGCGCGCATAGTAATAATGTAGGTATATTTTGGATACCACATAACGGGAGTGACTCAAGAGCTTGTCACTTAGACCATACCGCGCCGTCCAGCTCCGAGTTTCAAGCCAAATTGCAGTATCTATATATCTTCGTCTATGTACTACCTACTTCCGGAAATTTCAGTTATTCTTGAGGCTCCGTAGGTTGCAGGATATCGTGTGTCATTGAAAGATTTATATTTTGAAAGTAAAAGTCAAAGTAATTTTATTTATCTTTTTATATTTGTGTCAATGCATTTCTACGGTAACAATGTCCGACCTTTGGGTATCTTTCGGGCGTTACCCGTTGCATCCATCCGCTGCTTTGGAGCGTCAGGTGCGCTTTACCGCTTCGTCTTCTCCAAATATAATAATAATTGTCCAAGTGTGTGTCGGGCCACGCGCAGTGTAGGGTTCCGTAGTTACGTAGTTACGAATGCCAATTCAATGCAAATCACAGCTTTTTAGTACTTATAGTCGCTGAGTAAAACCGCGGACGGACAGACAGACAGACATGGCGAAATTATAAGGGTTCCTTATTTACTGCGGAACCCTAAAAAGGTCAATGGTTACCGAAGGATGCCCTTTGCATTGCCTTGATTTAGAGAAGCTCGGTGGCTAAGTGAGTAGGCCTTTGCCACTCCCCGTTTAGGTATCGAAAATATTTACAATGCGTGCGGCGACCACTCCGCAATGGGAAATTCAGTGATCTGAATCGTTTATCCAGAGTAAAAAGAATGAAATTGGCTTGCAATGGATTTCTAGCCATCTAAACGAAAAGGTGCTGAGTTCTGACGCGAGCCAAATTACCATATCGCTGACCACATTGAGAAAATATTTCTTTCAATTTATTTGCTGAGTAACACTTCTGTACGTGATAACTATGGTCCATTTGTTTAGGTATTTAAAAGAATGTAAACAATCTTGACACGTCTTTTTATTGAAATTTACACTTTACAAATTAATACTTTTGCAAATTACAAAAAGAATATGAAATTTGTAATTTATAAAATAAATAATTTGTAATTTGCAAAGATATTGATTAATAAACTGTATATTTCATTAAAAAGATTGTTTGCATTCTTTTAAATACCTAAAAAATGGACTATAGTACTTATTCTGTAGTGGGAGTAAGCATGACTTGCGCATGCGCATGTTAAGCAATACCGGGCGTGGTTTGCACTTGGATGGGTTACCAAAAGTGATAAACTAATTTTCTCGAGCTGTTTTTTACTTCGAAAGGCTCTCTGACTGTTCTTCTTCTAAACCATCAGACGCGTCCGAATTCTGATAGTGCGGGGTCTAAAGCAAAACTTATGGGTTAAGTGATATTTACGAGCGTCAGAAATATTTAAAAAAAACATACTAATATATTATCATGCCTGTTTCTCACAGGGGTAGCCAAAGACTATGGACTTACCTTCATATTCATAAAAAATACAACCGTTTGCTAAACCTATTTTAGCTTAAACATGTTTTGTCCATTTTCCTCTTCTCGATACTTGACATTGAAAGAACAAGACAAAACATATTTTAACTAAAATAGGTTTAGCAAACTTTTGTAATTTTTTATGAATTTGGGGGTTAGATTTTCACTAGCTACGATCCTGACGGTTTTGTTTTGTTTCACCGACAACACTCTCTAATATCTATAATAAAAATAAAACTCTGACTTCAAGAACGTGATCTAGTGATGAGTAGCGGAACTACATATTCTAATTGATATCCGTAGCGCCACCTATTATTTGCGCGGGTAAAAACCATGTTTTTCAAGCGTCGGTTAATTAAACTCAGTTCAGCTTAAAACTTTTAAACGGATGAACCGATTTGCATCAAACGTAGCTGAAAACAAATCCAGAAAATCATTATGAATATGGAAGTAAGTATTTAGAAGAGTGCGGAAAAGTGGAAAATTCCTCAACAGCCCAGCAACAAACACGGAATCAGGGGTAGCTGAAGGTTCAGTGAACCTCGAAGACAAACAGTCCGCAATCACAGTAAGTAAATGCCGATTCTCTATGTAAATAGTTGCGCGGAATTTCCGCGGCCGTGTGTCTTCCGCTTTATGTTTCGGGCGCGTGTTATCATAAAAATGTGTTGTTTATTACCCACGACTACGGCGAAGCAAAAATCAAGGTAATATTTTTCAAGTATGTGTGTATTTTTCTTTACACTCTAAACGGCTTGATGGATTTAATCGGATACATTTTTTGGGGCCAGCGCTGCCCCCGTTTGAAATAAATTATTTGAAAAGAAACGGAGATATCATTTAAAATTTTGTCTTGATCGAGCCTTAGAATAAACCTTCAAACTATTTTATGAACTACTGTTTACAGTTTTAAGTGAGAACGTGATGTTCTTCTTCGCACATTTGCAAATACGGCCACTTTTAGCTAATGTGCTTAGAAAAGCTTCACGTTCTCACTTTAAATTATATCAAGACAAAACTTTAAATGCTATCTCCGTTTTTGTCAAAATAATTTATTTCAAATGAGGGCAGCACTGGACCCTGAAAAGTTTTTCGTCTTGTTTCTGAGAGTGACACTGGATATAAAAAACATAAAAATAAAATTCAGGGTTTCAATCTACTAATCCGAAAGACCGCATAATATGCCCAAAATATTAGTTCCTTCTGATTTTAGCCCCACGGCTACGCTCCCTAAATACAGCACTTAAGGCGGCCCTTCCCGGCCACTCTTTCGTCAACGCGAGCATAGTTTAAAAAGCATTCATTCTTCAGTAAGCCTTTCAACGTGAAATAAATGTTTTTTATTTAAATTTTCATTATATTTGCGAGGTTTATATAGAAATATTTATTTTACCCTTAAGATTTATGAGTACTTTATGAACGGTCGAAGACTCACAGGTCACAGATTTTTGGGGTCTTATACTTAACTTGTTTTTCCAAGTTTTAATTTTTGATTTCGATTGAAACCTAAAAATGGCGCACAAGACGCACGTTAGTTCAAAAGTTTTCAAGAAAGATCAGTTACAACGCCATAACCACGTACGTGCGTTTGTATGTAAATTAAGACGGGTTGGCCGCTCTTAACACTTAGTGCCTTTCTGTATCTGTGTGGCTATCATTAGCAATCCAAGAGGTGTCGCCTCGTATTTGCATGGACAAATGTTGGCCCAATAAATTTGGTTAGCTCCCACACTATGTTTGAATTGCAAAGGCTCAATCAGCGATACTATAAATAAACATGCATTTTGGAATATTTTAAGTAAGGATTAGCTTTGGTGGATTATGATTAATGCCAGGTCAGGAGGCTGTTTTAATACTTTGAATAAATTATTAATCACTAAACATATGTACCTAATTTGACGAAGCTAGTGCGACGTACAATGCCACACCAATAAGTTGAACAAAAATAGCGGAATTCAAAGCATTTTTGTACAAATTCCCTGCAGGTAGGTGGAACCAAAATGGTGGTTATCAGCGCAGGTGCAAATAATGCGTCGACGACCGCCATTTTGGTTCAATTTACGTGTCGGGTATTTATACAAAAATACTTTGAAGTCCGCCAATTTTGTTCAACTTATTTGTGTTGCATTTTAGTTGGATGGATTCGGAAAGCGCGTTCTAGAGTCTTACTGCCGTAATAGCGAAAGACGCAGCAAGAAAACCAGTACGGTGAGAAATAATAGAAAAAAATCCAAATTTAAAATGTTGCGATGTTGGCTTATTTTTTTTCTACTTCTCAAGTAATTGCCGTATCATAACCTAAAGTATCTACCTCAAACCCTCATTATAAATTAATTAATACAATTACTCGCTATAACCGATAGTATGTATACTGGGTTAAACTAATTTATCAAACTGATAGTGTTACTGATTTAATTACTGAGCAATGTAAGGCTTCCGTTTCATGTAAAGTTGCACTCAGTATCACAGTTTCGGAGACTGTGGTACCCAAAGTGTTTTCCTGGGAATAGGCCTCCCTTTTTATGCCCTTTCCTACGGTCTTGAGCCATCATCTAATGCTTATCCTTCAACCTTACAACATCGTCTGACCAATGGGCCGGTGGTTTCCATTCTGAGGACGCATTTTTGAAATCACTTGTCACATTACGAATAGTTTGAGCAAGTGTTTCCGAACGGACGCATTTTTGAAATGATCGTATGCGTAGGATTTGCAACGAGTGGTCTTGACCACTCGTAATTTTGACATTTGTGGCGTAGATAAATAATAATAATAAATAAATACATATATACGGACAAATCACACTGATTGTGCTAGCCCCGAAGTAAGTTTTTAAACTTGTGTTATGGGATACTAACTTGATACCATATTGTATAATAAATACACATATAGATAAACACCCAAGATCCAGGACAATTTAAAAAAGGTCATTTTCCGACTTGCCCTGGCTGGAGATCGAAAAAGAACCTCCGGATTAGCGGAGTAGCGTGTTGACCATTACGCCACGGAGGTTTTCAAAGGAAGGTAGTTATGTCAAAGAAACCTACCATGGAGAAGCCGTTCCAATTCATGCTGCTTTTTTATTCATGGTAAAATGTTTAGAAAACCATAAAGAAATTTGTTGTTTTCTGCGTAAAACAATATTGTGTTTAGCTGACACGACGGTAAAAAAATAAGACCAAATGGTATTTTACGCGAGCGGCCAGTTGGAAAACTACACGTTTTGAGTTTCGGTGAGTCCTTTAAAGAAAAATAGCATTCCTGGTCTATTTCCCTGTCTCGGCCACCACTCGGTTACCGTTTTTTTACATCGGCCATTTTTCTTCTAGCCTAGTGTCCATTCCCACTTTATCTGCATTTCACTTCAGTTAATCAATCAATTTCACCCGAAATTGATTGATTAACTGAAGTTGTTAATTATTTATATCCTTCTCATTGTCTTTCCAACGTAACCCTCCATTAGGAATCATTCGCGTGAGAAGTTTGTAACCGGCTTCCACCCGACGCAGGCCTGTGACACTCAGCAGTTCGTTTACCAGGATCCACCGGATATAGAGTTTTTTTGAGGCGGGGCAAAATATGTGAATATGCCGCCCCCTAATTGGTTTTACCGCTCACTTGATTAATATTACCGGAACAGTACGCATACACCGAGGGGTTGCAGACAGTAATGGTCAGTTAAGATCTAGACCGTGATGCGATTGTACATTTTTGAGTAGTAAACAACTTTTATACTTCTTCAAAAGTAACCAAGCGCCGCCTCCATATCGGTAGCATAGGAGGGGTGGATATATTTGATTTTGCCGCCTCTCTGACATCGCCGCCCGGGGCATGGGCCCCGGCTTGCCCCCCCCTAGATCCGGGGCTGATGTCACTCCCCGTGAAGGTATCGAAAATATACGTACATTATTACTATGCGCACGACGACCACTTCGAAGGGTAAAATTCAGTTACATAAATCGTTTGTCCTGAGTAATAAGAATGAAATTGGCTTGCAATGGATGTCTAGTCTAGGTATCTAAACTAAGAGGTGATGAGTTCTGATGCGAGTTAAATGAAACCATAGCGCTAACCACATTAAGTAGATATTTCTATGAACTTCTTTTCTGAGTAAGACATCTGTACGTGACTACTAGTACTTATTCTGTGCCCGACGTCAAACACTTTTCGGACAAAGGCATACCCAAAGAAGATTGACGTCAGACAGGCGGCCGGTCGTAAAACTATAGCCATTATGTTATTTCTTCTTGATTTTGCATGGTCTTGAACATCCTAGGGTGACTTTAGAATGCATTTTGTATTTGGAGAAGAAAAAGCACGATAGCGCAACCTGGTTTCTTCCAGACCAGCATGGAAACCTGAATGGCCTAGAACTCTGGCTTATCTCAAAACTAAATTTCCCTTCCTTGGTAATCCCACGTCAGAACCTCGCTCTTGCCGGACTGCTTTCTATAATAATTCATTTGTCGTTCAAGCTGTTCGGCTTTGGAACGCCTTACCAGTTAGTATCCGGAAAGCTGTATCCCGTCTTGCATTTAAAAGAGCAGTGCGTGCACATTATCTTCGAAAACTGGCAGCTATATAAGTAGTATTTATGTAGTTTATGTGTGGTTTATTTTTGAACAATTGTATGTATATTTTTGTGTAGGTTTATTTACGATATATACGAGTATATGTATGTACTTACATTATAATAATAAGTATACTCCTTTCTTTGTTTTTAGTTCTGTTCAGTTCTGATGTACTTACCCCAAAAGATTACTTTTTCAGCATCACTTGGTTGGTTGAGTGGTAGAAAAGGCACCTGGCCTTAAGTCCGCCATTTACATGTATTGTAATGAAGTTAAATACATAAATAAATGGCTATTTAATAAGTCTTAAAAACTTACAATTCATTAGGAGGACGATAAATATAAACATACTATCGACACGAAAAGAAGAAGACGAAGGAGGACGATAACGAAAGTGGCTGATAAGTTGAGAAGAATACACAAAACAGAGATGGAGGAAAATGGCAGAGGCTTTGTTCAACATTGGACTAGAAGTGGTTGAAAACCACTTCACCAGTCTCAAAGAAAAGAACAAGGCTCTTGATATTGTATCGCCAACATCTAAAACTACTCGACTGAGCAACAGTTTTCCCCGAAAATTACCAATGAAGAGCCATCGCACATTAAACATAGCAAAACTAGTCGAACTAATCCTGAACCTAGTCTACTAACTTCGACTATATTGGAACAGACAAGACAATATTGAGTTAACTGGATGCCGCTCGTTGTAAACTGGTCATATTCAACTTTGTACAGGCTCTCAAACTGGTAAGAGTAATCGAGTATCTTTTTTTTTGTGTGTTGGCACAAGTTTAGGAATTCGAAGGATGCTCAAGACCGTGCGATGTCAAGACGAACAATTAATTATTCCAAAAAAAAAAAAAACCAACAGCCTTTTTTTTATTTTGATATACAGTGTCACTCTAACAGTAAATACGAATCTTACGACACCTCTCAAGCTAAAATCCATCGAGCCGTTCAGGCAGCAGAGCATGCCAAACAATTATACATACATACATACATCATACATATATATATGCAGACATACCCGTAATAAATAAAACCACGGGCTTTACTAGATCACTATAGTTTAATGAAATTAAAGAACAGTCAAAAAGCAAAAAAAAAACATCGGCATTCCCATGTAAATCTATACAGCTGCCCGCAATTCGTACTGTAATTTAAATTTCATCATACTATAGTGATCTAGCATAGCCCGTGGTTCGATTTATTTCGGGTATGACCCTTTTACGTTGTATAGCTGAGGAGGCAATTAGGTATTTGCAGTTGAGAGTGACCACATTAGGAATTACATAGCTCAGCGGAATACTACGCTTATGCAGCACTGGGGGCGGTTGCGTGAACAATTCGACATTAGTAGCCGCTTACACATGAAAAATAAAACAAATATTTGGGATGCAGCAAGTTGCTATAAAGCTTTTATTTGTATGGATAAAGGACATAACGTCAATGGAAAAGAGCCCAAAATACTTGTTTTTGCTTCTATTTCATAATTTTTGACGAGAGAATAAAACAAAGGCAATCCCTTGTTTCGCCGCTCTGCACCGTACGAGTTAAATGGGCGCGGGACGCAGAAACTGTGAATGTGACTCAATTGGTTTCCAATTCCGCGCCATGCATATGTAAACAGCTGCTGTTAAGGCGAAGCTCCATTTTTCATATGATTTTCAGCGCAAGGACTTGTATTTTTTTTATAATTGTCTGGGTTTTTTGACACACAATTTGTTTTTATATCTTATGAGGTAGATAGAGCCTGTAGCTGAAGATTCAAAGGCCATTTGCACCATGATGGAGGGCATGTAGGAAGAGAATTAAAATAGTGATCGGTTGCTAACAGCATATCACATTTAACATGATTATTTGAGATTTATGTTATGCCCAATATCTCGATTGGCCCTTACAAAAGTTAATATGCGCGGGAGAAGCAGGCGAAGCTCCATTTTCCGTATAATTTTCAGCGCCAATACTTAAACATTTTTTTTTATTTTCTGTCCTTTTTCACACACAATTCACTTTTATATCTTGTTAGGTAAATAGATCCTAAAGCTCAAGATAGGGAATTAAAATAGTGATGGGTTGCATCTCAGCTGCATTAATGCATATTTACATGATTTCTTGAGATTTTCGCCGATTCTCTCGATCCACCTCTTACAATCTGCGCGGCATTGGAAACAGCCATGTTTTTTCTGTCTTTGACTAATCTTGAAAGTATATTTATTAAAGCACAGAGGATTTAGTTTTAAAAATATTATCTATTTGTTATTTGTCAGGCTTAAAAACGCAATAAGGCGTCACTAGAAATGCCGTCCAGTTTAAAGAGAAGTATTTGTTTCACTGCTGTCATAGACGATTACAACAGGAAAGCTTGGTAGTTGACTGGCTGTTGAAAATTTTTTTACAATAAAATGATGCCTTTCTGACATAATCACCTTTATTTGAATAACATTTGGAAGAGGGCTTTTTTAATTTAATTTATTGCAGTTACAATCTATTAAAATTTATCTTGACGCTGCACCGTGTGCCGGAATATACCCTTTAGATCTTTAACGGTGCAAGAGTATAATATGTACACAATAAGCTTGAGGCTTCTAAATACGTGTCCTGTTCAACTTATACATCCGTAAAGAAAAAAACATTGCCAGAATATATTGGCCACGCTGCCTAGAGTATATTTTTCATGGGACAACATAATTTGTATTTTTTTTAGTTTTAATTTAGTTCATACATAGTTTTAATTTAAATTTTTTTAAGTACAGTTTTAATAAAAAAAAATACATTTTATTTTGTCACTAAATGAAAGTGAGATCTTCTCCTTAAGACGAAGTGGTAGCTAAAGTGGCGCCCTTATTTGAAATAAATTGTTTAAAACTAAATATGGTGATAATTAAAAATTTGATTTGTATCACTGTCTAGAAAGACCTTTAAACTATTTTATGAATAACCTTTGAAAGTAATATTGGTAGTCCGTCTAGTTTTAAAACGGGTTTTTGCCAAAAGTGGCCACTTTTGGCGAAAACTCGTTTTAAAACTAGACGGACTATTCGTAATAATTTCAAAGGTTATTTATAAAATAGTTTAAAGGTCTTTCTAGACAGTGATACAAATCAAATTTTTAATTATCACCATATTTAGTTTTAAACAATTTATTTCAAATAAGGGCGCCACTTTAGCTACCACTTCGTCTTAATTACAGAAAATCGAACGAATTCCGACTCGTTTGAGCTTGTGTCTACATAAATTAATAGTTTTTTTTTCACTTACAATTATCTTCACCTTTCAGCTAATGCTATGTTTGCAAAAAACTACATAAACTAAGCTTTTACCCGCAAAATCTTTCGCACGCTACGATTTTATTTTATTAGTAGATAAAAACGGTCTCGTTAGATCGTTCGTCAATTTGTAATAATTGTTAGAGTGACACTTAGTATTTATAACAAAAATAAACAAGTCTCGGATATTTAAAAAAATTGGCACGTAGCAGTAAGTTTACTTTTAATAAAAAAATACTTGTTCGACCTTTCATAGTTTCAAAAAGTTTATTTTTATGAAATTAAATTATTCGCGTCAAAATATTGAAATGTCCTTTGTGGATACCAAACAAATTATTTTCTATATTCAATTTAAAAATGATTCCCCGAACCGCACCATCGCGCCATGAACAGTGAGGGCAGGTAATTACATTACGCCCAAAAAGATAGGAGGTAAAATTGATTCTGGTTGCATTGCCACGGAAATATGAGACAAGAAAAGACAGCAATAAGTACCTAATACTGCCTTTTGTAGTTTCATATTTTGTGGATTTGAGAATGGGCGAAAATGCCAATCATGTTAGTCGTCCTTTTTCTACCATCACGCTGTAACGTTGTAATTTCATTTGTCAGACATTTTTTTTTAATGCAAGTATATTAAACTGATGTAAATGCATTACTTGATATGGTCACAATACAAATATTGCCAACAATCCATAACATTTCCGTGAAATGCGGGAATGTTCCCTGGAAATGTTCCCAATCTCCCAGGGAACATTTCCTTGTTGCCGGAAACGTTCCCTTGTTGCCGGGAACGTTCCCTTGATACCGGGAACGAGACCCATTTCCATTCGATACATCTTATGGTATCATATTTTTTATATCAATATATCTAAAAAAACCTTCATATAGGTATTTAATAATCAGAGCTTTTATTTAGTTAACATAAAAAATTACAAATATCATAATAAATCTATAATATTATAGTAACAAATACCACAAGGCATGGTAGGGAATAAGGATCGCTCGTTACTGAATAGTTTCATTTGGCGTGTATATTTTTAGCAGTGGTCATTCCGACGGTTTTCTTTAGATTTTACATTAAAGATAAGTTGAACAAATTATCTTCAATCCGTAAATACACTTCTCATAAAAAGAAGTTCCCTGGCGCGTTTATCTGTCTGTAGGTACTCGACATCACAGTGCGATATTTCTCATTGATATACAGATTAAGAATCTTGAACAAAGTATAATAAAAAACATTCACATGATTTTCCTAAAAAAAGACAGGGACGTTCCCCTGAAATTGGAAACGTTCCCGAGATCATTTTCGGAAACGGGAATGAGGAACGTTCCCCAAAAACGGGAATGAGGAACGTTCCCCAAAACCGGGAATTTGGAAACGGCACATCACTAATTCAGAGAAGCAAGGTTATGCTGATTGAAGTAATATCAAATATATATTTTGATAAATTAAATTATTTTTTAGTACATACTGAAACTAACATAAAGCTTGGTACATTATGTCCTACTTTTTTAAATAAGGCGCGAAGATAAAGTGAAACTCTTCAATATATTTAAAGTCTAGGTAGGCACGAAAAAATAAAGCATTACAATGCAATAACCTTCATTGCGCAAAAAATACATTTACGACATAATCAAATAATTAAAATAAAAAATAATAAAATAATCTTAAAAACTAGAAAATGCACAAAAAACGGCCTTATAGCTTAGCAATTTCTTCCAGGCAACCTCGTTTATACAGAAATAAAACCAGCCAAGTGCGAGTTGAACTCGCATGGATAGAGTTCCGTACAATGCCAAAGTTATCACATTTGAAATATTTACAGTTACTACTACTAGCGCTATCTATTGAATGATTATTTTCCGTGAACGTATTTTATTGAGTTAACTACTTTATTTTCAATTGATAGAACTCTTATAGGTTTTCCTGTAATCTAAAAGCAATGATCTATATATTTTTTTTTAGAAAATTCCGAGTCAATTCAAGTAATTTTTTCTCTTATTTCATGTATAAAATCAAAATTATTTATTTTACAATAATAACAAAAATATATTTATAATATAAATATAACAAGTCCTTTCATTTGATATATCACACAGTAAGGTTTGCAAAACTGTTTTTTGTTACTTCATAATATTTCCTTCGAAAATGACCCTTATTTCAAAATAGTAGAAAGGGGATAGGGTAATATTTTGAAGGCGAGGGCGGTACTTTGAATCTAGAGCGAAACGATGAATTCCACAGTTGAATCACAAGCGTAGCGAGTGATTCTACAAAGGAATCCCGAGTGCAGCGAGGGATTCATGCACATCACCCGAGATAAAAAAATATTACCGTAACCGAGTAGCACACTCTACTTTTCTCATCTCTATCTATAAGAAAAACTAAAAAATACAAAACAGAACATAAAGAAAGTAATGCACCTACAATACTTAATCAGACGTAGAATCAGACTTCAACCGAGAATTTAAAACTAACCTTTGTTTGGTGTCGTTTTCATTAAATAAATACTAAGAAATTATTTTTCGAAAATCACCAATTTCCGAGTTTACTCATAATTTTATTCGCGTGGTCCTTCATATATTTTTATTGTTATAAGTTAACTTGATACCTATTCACCATCGCCTTAAACTTACGAAAAACTATTTACATATACACAAATAATTACATTTATAATACAATACAAATAATCTCACTTTTTAATTATACTTCTTTCTTTTTCCAAAGCGAAGAACACAAAAATGTTTACCTACATTCATCGTTGTTGACGACGAAATGTATTCCAAATTAAAAAAATCACGACGTCTGTGCCAATTTTTTTTTATTTAATACAAAATTCTTGTTTTATTTTTTGCTGGAATACCAACATTATTTTTGATTCTCCACTGATTACATTCGTGTTCCGTTTTAAAATTGGGTTTAAACCCGAGAGATTTTCTTTTTCACGTTTTAGTTCCTAGAGAATCAGCAGTAACTTTAGCTCTAAATATTTTGGGATGGAAACATCGCTTTTCGAGTAGATGAGATGAAAAAATATTTATTTACTTTGCAAGTCTGTGTTTGGGTCATAGGATAACACCATCCTACCAAATTTCACCTGATTTGGTCTAGAAGATTCGGAGCAAATTGGCTGTGACAGACGGACGGACAGACAGACGCACGAGTGATCTTATAAGGGTTCCGTTTTTTTAATTTTTATGCTAAACCCTAAAAAGTGATGGGAAATTAGGTTGTGCGGTGTGGTCAAGATAATAAAATTACTTATATACAATAATTACCTATTTAAAACATACATATACATCATACTTAGATAAATACAACTTGCATCAAAAAGGAAATATTATATTATACCTAATATTATCTAGAATCAATGATTTTTTTCATGAAAATTAAATTGGTAAAAAAATACATCCCCATTTAGTAAGCAGGAAAAAAAAACAAAAATAATTAGGTACTATATTGACCTCTCCATATAATTCCACACTCCTCACTTTACAATATTATTTTTCAAAGCAAAGGCAGAATTTTAGGAAAAGCTTTTTATAGTAATTTAAGTTCACTTCCAGTGAGTCCAAATTCCTAGAAGCCTAAGCAACGTCCAATAATTTGTGAGTCCATTTCAAAACCGGCTCCAGCATTTTTACGGCCAATTCAGAGCCTCTGTTAAGGTGATAATGGACATATCTAATTAATTTTTAATCCCCTCTTTTGCCAGCGCAGGGCAGAAAAACAAAGGTGAACTAAAAAGGGTTGGAAGTTTGTCTGAATAATTTATAAGATTTCACTTAGGCATAGATGTTGTCATGCTCTAATCTATAGAAAGAGTGAGCTATATTTTTATTTCAATTTCAATGCAATATTATTTTAATATAAATAATATAATAAAAAACTAAACTAGATAAAAGTACTATAAATAACATTAAATGATATAAAAAATTAAGCCTAAATCGCTGCGCTCGCAGGGTAGATACCCAAGGCTGGGCGGCATTTCCGCGCTGAATGGCAAATGTTTGTAAAAACTTAATTTATTATATTAAGAAATTATAAAAGCTTATTAAATAAATATTTAAGCAAATATTTGATATGATTACCTATTAACATGTTTCGCATTATCGTATTCCCTCGATCGGCTTCTACGATCTGCGCGGAAAGAGATTCAGCTGGTAAATTATTAATTTTTTTCTCCTAGACCAGCATCGAAAAAAGTAGACTACACTTAACTAGACGCAATAAAAATAACAATAGGGAGGATGCATATTTTTTTGTTGTGCTATGGAGAGAGTTAAAAAATAGGCAGGTCCAAGAAAAAACTACCTTGCTAACCCAAAATCTCTTTAAGATATAAAGGTTACAAAGTCACGTCCGCCTTTGGA
This sequence comes from Acrobasis suavella, assembly GCA_943193695.1. Classification (NCBI taxonomy): domain Eukaryota; kingdom Metazoa; phylum Arthropoda; class Insecta; order Lepidoptera; family Pyralidae; genus Acrobasis; species Acrobasis suavella. Next base: position 6,580,873 of record OW971952.1, on the reverse strand, counting down.
CGCCGTCTCGGAGCGCCTTAGAAAGACCGGACAGGAGTGACGTCACTTATGTCGTATTTGTAGGCGTGATGTACGAACATTTGTTCGGGTGCTATGTCAAATGTTGCGTTTACAGGATTTTGATCTCATAACAAAAGTAGCTATAATTTTTTAATAAAATCCTATGGTAATATAATTTTAAAACTTTTTATTACTTCTAAAATTTACTGTTTAATAATAAAAAAGAAAGTTAATGAATCGATAATAAAATGTAATTGTGCTTAAAGGCCTTTTTTACATAAATGCTTACAAAATCAGACACATTTATCAAAATGTACTCATTATGCATCTTCTCTATTGTCTCGGAAAGTATTTTTCATCAGTCTTAGATTTAACATCGTTTTATTTATTTTCTCACACAAAATAACAAAAATATTTATATGAAACATTTGAAATGTTAATATAAAGTCGATATTTCCATTGTCGTCGGCGACCTACATTACACTGGTGGCCCAATTTAATGGGCACTATTAAAAATGCATAGAAACGGAAATTGGTCACGATTCACTCTCGATTCGTCGAAACTTTGTTAGCGATTTGAATCCTGTGTTCTTTTTTTTCTTTTTTTTTTTAAGTTATAGGGCGGCAAACGAACAAGCGGGTCACCTGATGGTAAGTGATCACCGCTGCCCATGAACAACTGCAACACCAGGGGTGTAACAGAAGCGTTACCGGCCTTTCAGAGAGATATAGACTCGCTTCTTGAAGGCTTCAATGTCGTATCGGTCCGGGAACACTGCTGCAGGAAGTTGATTCCACAGTTCGGTCGTACGTGGTAAAAAGTTCCTTTTAAAACATACGGTGGTTGATTGCCAACTATCCAAGTGGTGTGGATGAAATTTCGATTTAAGGCGGGTGTGCGGTGAAACTTTGCAGCAGGTATTAAGTCGAACAATTCTTCAGAGCATTCCCCATGATAAATGCGATAAAAAATGCACAAGGATGCAACATCTACATCCTACGTAGAACCAGAGGATCGAGCAACGAGAGTCACATCGTCAATTATACGAGTTGCGCGATCTTGAATACGGTCAAGAGGAAGAAGTTGGTATTTAGGTGCCCCGGCCCAGAGATGGGAGCAATATTCCATATGCGGCCTAACTTGTGCCTTATATAGCTGAAGGCGATGTGATGATGTAAAATATCTCCTTGATCTACCGAGGATACCCAGTTTTTTAGAAGCCAACTTAACCTTGTCATTCAGTTGACCGCGAAATTGAACGTCGCTTGAAATCTCGACGCCGAGAATTCTGATCTTCGGCTGAATATCGAGGGAAGTGCCCTGAAATGAGGGAGATACGACGAAGGGACTTTTTTTTAGCGGTGAACGCACAAACTTGTGTTTTTTTCTTGGAATAAGTTGGAAATACCCCAATCTGAAACTTGTTTCAACGTAGTTTCGATATCAGAGACAAGTTTTAAACGACACTCAGAGACGCTTGCCCGAGAAATATTGGCTTGGCCGGTATAAGCGGTGTCTACCGTGGTATTATCCGCATATCAATGAGTGCTGCTGGATTGCAGCATATCATTGATATGCAGAAGAAAAAGCGTCGGAGACAGAACATAGCCCTGCGGGACACCAGCATTCACGGGCTTATATTTAGACCATGAACCGTCAACAACGACTTTGATGCTGCGCCCTGTGAGGAAACTGGTAATCCACTGGCACAATTTCTCAGGCAACCCGAAAGAATGAAGTTTCGATAGAAGAGCCCTGTGCCAAACCTGATCGAAGGCTTTCGCCATGTTCAAGCCAGCCCCCAAGGCCTCCCCCTTACTCTCAACCGATTCTGCCCATTTATGGGACAGGTACACCAAAAGATCGCCAGCAGACCGTCCATGATGAAAACCATACTGGCGATTGCTTATGAGCTAGTGCTTCTCGAGATACAGGAGGAGCTGGCGGTTAATAATGGATTCCATTATTTTGGAGAGTAAGGAGGTAATGGCAATAGGACGGTAATTGCCAGGATCAGAGCGATCCCCTTTTTTGGGTATTGGGTGGACTAAGGCTGTCTTCCACGCTGACGGGACAACGCCTGTAGAATATGAGTGTCGAAAAAGACGCGTCAAGACCGGAGCCAACTCAGGAGCGCAGGTTGTGAGCACAATGGCAGGGATACCATCAGGCCCATTGGACTTGTGAATATGGAGGGAGAAGAGTGACTGACGAACAATTTTTTGTGTAAACCGAATATCTGGCATAGTACTCCCACATCGTGGGATAATCGGTGGTAAATTCTCCCCGTCATCCAAAGTGGAATTAGATGCAAAGAATGAGCCCAAGAGATCGGCTTTCTCTTTTGCATCATGGACCAACACGTCATTTGCCGTGCGTAATGGTGGAAAGGATGGCTGACAAAAATTACCCTGAACAGCTTTGGCAAGAGACCAGAATGATCGTGTTCCTGAGGGGAGAACTCTCACGAACTCTTTGAATGTGTTTCGCCTTTGCCACAGCCACAGCTTTTTTTTGGGGTCTGGAGGCAAAGTTGTACTCCTTTTTAAGAACATTCGCTTGTGGATCCTTAGCTGCCGCCGCATAGGACCAGGTCTGAAATTTTGTCTGCTTTTGGCTATACGCCTTTTTGCACGAACGGTCAAACCAAGGCTGAGACTTGCCGCCAACAGGCACAACAGAGCTCGGAACGAATAGTTCCATTCCCTGCAGCACTACATCAGCAACAGAGTCGGCAACGCCGGTAGCATCCTGAAGCGAGAAGCAAACCTTGCCCCAGGTGTAGGATGAAACGAAAGCCCGCATCCCATCCCAATCTGCTGACTTAAAGTGCCAAACACGACGACAACCTTTGGAACGTAATTGGCGCGTGAGTGGAGCAATGCTCCGGATTAGGCAGTGGTCTGATGAGCCCAGGGGGGTGCTCACAGAGACTTTGATGCCGTCTGGATGAGAAGTCAGCGTGTGGCCTTCCACATCTGGTATACGTGTTATGTCTGAAACCATCTGTGTAAGATTATAAGCCGTGGCAAAGGCAAAAACAGATTCGCCTGCGTGATCGGTTTTCTCCGAGTTGAGCCACTCTTTATGATGAGCATTGAAGTCGCCAAGAATATCTATTTCAGCGGAAGGAATTTGCTGCAGCACGTGATCTGTCGCCGTACCAATATGCTCCATGAGTCGGTCAGTTTCGGCATCACCGCTATGGGACCTGTAGAGGCATGCATAGATGCAAGGGTGGTCGTCGCAATCTAAACGAAGCCATAGAGTTGACAGGTCTTTGCCTTCAATGTTGCACAATCGGCGAACACAAACATCGTCCCTGACAAATATGCATACACCAGCGTGTGGCACAAATTTGTGCTCAATTTTGTAGCCGGGGTAATTAAGGTATGACGTATCTGCTGGAGGCGATATTTGGGTTTCCGTTAGAAAGAATAACGCCGGCTTTTCTGTCTAAAGATGGTAGTGGACATAGTTGAGGTTAGAGTGAATACCCCTGATATTGCACAGATGGACGTGAAGCACATGTGGGGTTGCCGAAGCCTCATCTTGAGCAATGACGAGCGGGATTTTGCCCTCCCCAGAATACGTAGGGCAGCCCAAGCAAGAATGCTTAGGGAGGGATTCTCCGGTATCTAATATACCGGTACCCTCCTGGGGTACTCCATTTCTTTTAAATTCTACTGCCATTATATGGGGGGGTGGGGGGGGGGGGGGGGGCAAGGCCTCCGGCTCTCTCACTCACCGAAAGAAGCATAGAAGCGGTGACGCTACTACTCAGACGTCGATTTTCTGTGAGAGTGTGGTACTTCCCCGGACGAGCCGGCCCATTCATGCTACTAGCAAAACAGGGTTCTGCCGGTAGCGTGGCTTTACCACAATAATCTTCTATTTGATATTCCAATTTTGGACCGCGTTGTTAATTGTGTTGCTTTATTAACATGTACATTCTGACTAGTATATCACGTGTCATACTTAAGAACATAATAAATCATGATCACACGTAACGTCAAAAAAAATGAAATACCTACTAAATACTCATTAATTATAAAGTCTAATTTAATCGAATTAGAGCGCAGTCTAGTTTAGAACAAGAGTCGACTTAAGAGTGAGCACTCTTAACTCGACTCTTGTTCCAAATACCTTTCAATATGTTACGTGATTTACCAGTCAACCTGTATATAAACGTATGAATTTTTGCCCGAGCTAAAAAGGAGACGCTTTGCGCTCGGTCAGTCTATAAACAACATAAAAAATATATCGGGTGTTAATCTATACTATAATAAAAGAGTAAAAAAAATGTGTCTGTACATTGAAAATTTTTCAAAAAAAATATTTGGGGCGATGGAGATATAGTAATAGAGTAAGAAAATAAAAAATCTATACTATAATAAAAGAGTAAAAAAAATGTGTCTGTACATTGAAAATTTTTCAAAAAAAAATATTTGGGGCGATGGAGATATAGTAATAGAGTAAGAAAATAAAAAAAAATGTCTGTCTGTTTGTCTGTTTGTACACGCTAATCTCCGGAAATACTGGACGGATTCGAATGAAACTTTTTTTGTTATATAGCTGTGAAGCCTGGGCAACATATTGGCTATAATTGATTTTGGAAAATGGAACACATGATGCAGAACTATAATGGTCCAGCTAAACTATAAGAAATATTAAAATGCCGCCTTAGCAAAAGTTGTTAAGTCTGATGAAAACTTTTTGTTGAGTTATAATACAACTGGCCAAGCGCGAGTCGGACGCGCGCGAAGGGTTCCGTACCATAATCTATGAAAAATCACGTTTGTAGTATGGGAGCCCCCCATCAATACTTATTTTCTTTTTCGATTCGATTTTTAGGGTTCCATAGGGTAGGGTAGAAACGGGACCCTATTACTTAGACCGTCCGACTGTTTGTCTGTCTGTCTGTCAGCAGGCTGTATCTCATGAACCATTATAGCTAGACAGTTGAAATTTTTATAGATGATGTTTTTTGTTGCCGCTGAACAAAAACATACTAAATGTATACTATAATAAAAGAGTTAAAAAAATGTGTCTGTACATTGAAATTTTTTCAAAAAAAAAGGTTGTTTCGTCCGAAGTAGAACTTATAAGTTCAGTATTTGCGGACCTTCAGAGCATAACACACCAGAAAATTCTTGGTTATGTGAACGCGCCATATTGACACCAAAAAATTAAAAATCAATTAATAAAGAACTTATGACGCAAATTATTGTTAACTAGCTTGTGCCCGCGGCTTCGCTCGCGTAGGGGTGTAATTTATCAAAATCCTTTCTTAGGGGATGCCTACGTCATAGTAGCTTTATGCATGCAAAGTCTCAGCCCGATCGGTTTAAAATTGACAAAGTTTCATACAAACTTTCATCCCCTATTTTATCCCCTTGGGGGTAGAATTGGTCAAAATCCTTTCTTAGCGGATGCCTACGTCATAACATCTACCTGCATGCCAAATTTCATCCCGATCCGTCCAGTGGTTTGGGCTGTGCGTTGATAGATCACTATGTCAGTCAGTCAGTCACCTTTGAGTTATACATAGGGCGCACTATAAGTTTCCGGAACTGGCCACTTACATAAACAATATTTAAAAATTTATTGCATTTGAAAATAGAACTCTTTGGCTGTAGAATGCAGTTTGTTTCATCTGACTGTTTTTTGTTTTTACCTTGTGGCGCCATTTAAAAAATTGTGTGTCTGCATCAACATGTTTACAACATTTTAAGTGTAATTTGACAGCTCAACAGAGCATCGCTCGGCTTGAAACAGCTTTTGGCAATGAAGCACTATGCAAGACAACTGTTTATAGCTGGTTTGCAGAATTCAAGCGTGGTCGTATCAATCTCAGTGACGAATCTCGCGATGGTCGGCCGTCCACCGCTGTGACCAACAAAAACATCGATGCTGTGCGCCGTATGATTGAAACAGACAGGCATGTGACCTACCATGAAATTCGCGCATCCTTAGAAATAGGCATGAGTCAAATACAATTAATCCTACACAAACATTTGGGTGTGAGAAAGCTGTGCTCGCGGTGGATCCCACACAACTTGACCGAGGCTCAAAAAACGGACCGCGTCACTTGGTGCAGTGCCATGCTTACCAGATTCAACGAAGGTGCGTCAAATTTGGTGTGGGACATAGTAACAGGTGACGAAACATGGATTTATTGCTACGATCCCAAAACAAAGCAGCAATCGAGCGTATGGGTCTTTCAAGATGAGCCGAAACCAACCAAAGTGGCGCGCGTGAAAAGTGCATCTAAGCGGATGATTGCATCTTTTTTTAATAAAACTGGACACGTGGCTACTGTTGCTTTAGAGAATCGTCGTACAGTGAATAGTGACTGGTACACGACCATTTGTTTGCCGGAAGTTATTGACGAACTCCGTAAAAATAACCGTAAACGCCGTATCATCCTGCACCACGACAATGCTAGTTCTCACACGGCCAGACAGACAAACGACTTTTTGAAGGCGAAAAATGTAGAACTCATGAGTCATCCTGCATACAGTCCCGACCTGGCACCTTGTGACTTTTTTCTGTTCCCAAAAATTAAGAACCAATTACGCGGTCAACGATTTTCATCACCAGAAGAGGCTGTCGAGGAGTATGAAAAACACGTTTCAGAGGTCACCACAGAGGAGTGGCACAAAAGTTTTAAAAACTGGTTTCATCGAATGAAAAAGTGCATAGACGCCAAGTAAGATTATTTTGAAAAGCAATAAATTAATTTTGTACCTTTAATAGTATTTTTTCATATTCATTCCGGAAACTTATAGTGCGCCCCACGTATATATTTAGATTAGATATATATTTAGATTTCTTGGATAGTGTTGTTGACGACGCCACCAATTATCCAGTTGAGTTTCTTAATTCACTTGCAGCAAATGGACTCACGGTTCACAAAATAAGTCTTAATGTCGGAGGGCCAATAATGCTGATGCGAAATTTGACTCCGCCGAAACTGTGTAACGGAACCCAACTTAATGTCTCAGCACTGTATGCCGAAGTTCAGCGGCTGAATTTCAGCCAATGCATGCCTGCAATGTTATTTGCATTACTAGCAACACATAACGCCGAACTTCCGATGCTTTTGCCTGAATCGGACCCGTACCCGTACCCGTACCCGTACCCGTACCCGTACCCGTACCCGTACCCGTATCCGTACCCGTACCCGTACCCGTACCCGTACCCGTACCCGTACCCGTACCCGTACCCGTACCCGTACCCGTACCCGTACCCGTACCCGTACCCGTACCCGTACCCGTACCCGTACCCGTACCCGTACCCGTACCCGTACCCGTACCCGTACCCGTACCCGTACCCGTACCTGTACCCGTACCCGTTCCGCTCCCGCTCCCACTTCCGCTCCCACTCCTGCTCCCGCTCCCGCTCCCTCTCCCGCTCCCGCCGCCGCCGACGCCGCCGCCACCGCTTCCGCCGACGCCGCCGCCGCCGCCGCTTCCGCCGCCGCCACCGCTGCCGCCGCCGCCGCCGACGCCGCCGCCGCCGCCGCCGCCGCCGCCGCCGCCGCCGCCGTCGCCGCCACCGCCGCCGCCGCCGCCGCCGTCGCCGCCACCGCTTCCGCCGCCGCCGCTGCCGCCGCCGCCGCCGCCGACTCCTCCGCCGCCGCTGCCGACGCCTCCGCCACCGCCGACGCCGCCGCCGCCGCCACCGCCGCCGCCGCCGCCGCCGCCGCTGCTGCCGCCACCGCTGTCTCTTCCGCTCCCGCTCCCGCTTCCGCTCCCGCTCCCGCTCCCACTTCCGCTTCCGCTTCCGCTCCCGCTTCCGCTTCCGCTCCCGCTCCCGCTTCCGCTTCCGCTCCCGTTCCCGTTCCCTCTTCCACTTCCGTTCCCTCTTCCGCTCCCGTTTCCGTTCGCCGCAGACGCGCCAAAGACGGGAGATTAAATTCTCATATCGGCACATCACTAGTGTCCGGCGTTTCCACCGAACTTCAGCAGCTGAACTTCAGCTTATTTAGTGTGTCATCCCCACCGAACTTTAGACACTGAACTTTAGCCACTAAACTTCGGCATAGTCTGCTGAGACACTTAAAGCTCACAGTAAGTGAGTGATGCCAGTGAAACTGTATTTATTCCGCGTATGCCACTCATCCCCAACAATTTTCCTTTTGAAAATACACAGTTCCATATGTTAACTTGCTTTGCTATGAAAATAAGTCACAGTTTTAGAGGCTTAAAGCTGCTGATGTCGATCTAAGGACTGGTTTTTCGCATGGCCTACTTATTATGGCTTTCTCCAGGGTTAGTAACACTTCAGTTCTTTTCATATTGGCTCCCGAAGGAAAGAATTAAAATAATATTGACTTTTAACTCCTAACACTGTTACAAGTACTTTCTCCCTCTGTCTCTCTCTCTCTCTCTCTCATTAGTTTTTATTTATATTTATACGCCGGAGTCATAAAGTCCACGCGAACGAAGTCGCGGACATCAGCTAGTATACAATATGTATTTGTGTATGTATTGTATACAATATGTATGACGACCTCCGTGGCGTAGTGGTCACCATGCTAGTCCGCCACCCAGAGGTCCCGGGTTTGATTCCCGGTCAGGGCAAGTTAAAAATGGCCTTTTTCAAATTGTTCTGAGTCTTGGATGTTTATCTATATATGTATTTGTTATAAAATATGGTATCGTTGAGTAAGTATCCCATAACACAAGTCTCGAACTTACCCTGGGGCTAGCTCAATCAGTGTTATTTGTCTGTATATATTTATTATTATTTATCAAAAACCCTGTCCGATCCTTGTAGGAGCAACTCAGACCGTCAATATGAACAACCTCCGTGGCGTTGTGGTCACCATGCTAGTCCGCCACCCAGAGGTCCCGGGTTCGATCCCCGGTCAGGGCAAGTTGGAAAATGGTCTTTTTCAAATGGTCCTGGGTCTTGGATGTTTATCTATATATGTATATGTTATAAAATATAGTATCGTTGAGATAGTATCCCATAACACAAGTTAAGAACTTACTTTGGGGCTAGCTCAACCAGAGTTATTTATCCCTATATATTTATTTATTTTCCAATGGGCCTCACGCTTTAAACTCAAAAAAAAATCGTCATTTTCATACAAAAGTGTTCGGCCGGCTCGGAAATTTGTATGAAAATGTCGATTTTCAAGCATTGGTCCCATAGGAAATGTTGTTAATATTGACGGTCTGAGTTGCTCCTACAAGGATCGGACAGGGTTTTTGTTACATATAGTATATTTATTTATCATAAAATAAAGTGTCGTTGAGATAGTATCCCATAACATAAGTTTAAACACTTACTTTAGCTAGCTCAATCTGTGTAATATGTTCATATATTTATTTATTATTAATTTAAAAACTTGATAAACCTATCGACATCATGACAAGTATAATTTACTAATAAATCAAATGGGCCGAAAAGTATTGTATAAATGGATCTATTAAAGTTCGTTTTTAATCGTAGCTTAGCCCAAGAGCTTCCGTGACGATGTTATCAAGAAAAATAAGTAGCTTCGAATAAATTGCTGGCTCTCATTAGGCGCATTAGAGTCACTGAAGGTTTCAATTATGGGTTGTGATCATGTCGTGATATTATAATCTAACTTTACATCATTTAAAACGACACACAGGGGCATTACTCAGAAAATATTTTACGATTGTCGTTAGATAATATTGTTTAGTATTTTATGTTGCTTGATATTGAAAGTGGACTTTATTAGTCTGCATTTCAATATGTGTTTTAATTATTGACTTCGTGCGGTTTTGAAAGCAAAGCCAGAACATTGAGCAATTTATATTTATTTATGATGTATGTGTATTTTTTTAATAAATAAATAAATAATAAATAAATAAATATATAGGGACAAATAACACTTATTGAGCTAGCCAGCCCCAAAGTAAGTTCGAGACTTGTGTTATGGGATATTAACTCAACGATACTATATTTCATAACTAATACATATATAGATAAACATCCAAGACTCAGGAAAATTTGAAAAAGGCAATTTTCCAACTTGCCCTGACCGGGGATCGTACCCGGGACCTCTGGGTGGCGGACTAGCATGGTGACCACTACGCCACGGAGGTCGTCATATGTATCGTTTATATGTATGATTTAGATAATATTGGTATAATATTACATATATATAAGTTTATAATAGGTATTAGATATTTATTATTGTCAGGTTTTTGTTGCACTACATACGCAGATGTATATTTCTTCTTGTTATTTTTCAGATGCTCGGTTGGCTGGAAAAAATTCCTCACTGGGATAAACCCGCCTCTGTACATTATTATTTTTAATGCATATATGTTTTGTAACTTTTTATTGTTAAATGTATAATTAAGAGTTCAAACAAACAAAGCCACATAATTAATACAAGTAGGTACAAACGAGGAAAACGGACGCTCATCTCTTCCCGCGTGATGACATTCCTGAGTTTCCAGCACATCATCCATATTATACTGATAATATGGATAGATATGAAATAAAGTGTGGCAAAGAATCTTACACAGCGTGACAACTGACGTACAATAATGGCAGACAGAATACAGTTGGGTAAAATGTGTTAATATAGGGTAGCCCTACATTTTGTTAACACAGACGCGTGTGACGCGAAGGTACACTATAATTATATCTATGGTGGTGCTTCTGTGACAACAGTAAGAAGTTATATAGTAGTATTTTATCCAACAGTTGTATAAGAAGGTTCATAAAATGCGAGTGGCGCAAGTTACGATGCGAGCCTTGGCGAGCATCGTAAGGAGACGCCATCGAGCATTTTTTGACATACTGATACAACGTTGCATACAATACTTTTTCTACGACTATATTTACTAAAATAAATCCAAAAATAAACAAATAAAAGTATGAAATACTACCATTTGTTTGGTAGATACTAGGTATCTATGGAAGACTTAATATTTTTTTATTGACGTCTTCCTAGTGACCAAAAGTGCCATTTTTGAAACATGAAGTCACTTAAACGAATGTTTTTTCATACAAAAACCGTTTGTTCAGTGACTCCACGTTTGAAAAATGGCACCATATGTTAAAATAACGATTTTATTATGTTGGCAGTATGGAAGATCCAAAGAAAAAAAGTTATAGGTCTTTGGCTAGGAGTATCGTTTTGGCGAAATAACGACACATGTGATATTATATTAGGATTAGACTATAGACTTTTCTGAAATCATATAATCTATGTTCTTATATTAGTGTTCAGGACCATTTAAAAGACAGATAACAGAATAGGAGTAGAAAATATAATTCAAGATCAATATCTTATTTATTAATATACGATTTTACTCCTACATTTTAATTTTAATTTTAATGATGAATATGTTTCGCGTTTGATTTATCAATACTGCATAAACGAGTGTATGAGTAATTTTCATTTACATGCGTTGATATGTACCTTACCTATTCAAAAGTATAAGTAAGTATTACATTGCCTATGAATTTACTCAATTTTTTAAAGTTACTAGTTCCTTCATTCTCATTAACACACAGATGAAATTGCAAAAAATTCTTTGCTACGTCTGTAAAAAAAAATTGAGAGTAGTGTAATACGATTGTCTGTACAATCAACTTAATATTTAACAACGCCCAACCCGCAGGGCTGCCGCGATGAAAATTCGAAAAAGCAAGCGTTCGCAAATGTTGTGTTCCATTTATAATGCACTGCAGTGTACAATGAAATTTTCACGTGTGACTGTTTGTTGCTGAAAGTTTTTACATAACTTCTCGAACTCGTTTGTTTTTGGCATGCAGAAATGTTACAAAAGGGTACAAAATACGGAATACCTAATTTAGAGGGATTTAAAATGTAGGAAACACTTTTGCAACGGATAATAGCGAGAATAGTAAAAACATCAAGGTCAAGTTCTCAAACGGACTTTTATGTAAAACCTCAAAATCTCTCTACTCATTTATAAATTCTCTTTTATGGCGTGATATTGTAATTTACGATAAGTATTTTGTAAGGATAGTTTATCGTAATTGGTTATCATACTAGGTGAGAAAAGGGGTAGAAGAGAGGAAGCTAGGAGGCCAAGTGACCTGACGAACAATTATCTGGGACAGCATAAAAAGAAGTCAGAGTACTTTTTTTTTTCGTTTCGTTTGCAAGCTAGAAAATGGCGTTTTTCAAATTGTGCTGGGTCTTGGGTATAAAACATCCATACATTAAGATATACATCTATATATGTATTTATTATAAAATATAGTATCGTTGCGTTGGTACTTATACTATTTACAAGATAAAACACATAATACAAGATTAACACTTACTTTGGGGCTAGCTGAAATAGTGTGATTTTATTTTATTTCAACATAGCTTAAATCTATCATTACAGTGTGAACCAATACGACAGAGAAGCAATTAATAATTGTAACATATTACATACAAAGCCATTGTTATGAAGTCGCTCAGATTTATCGTAAAATATTTATTATAAATTTTATTGACAGCCCGGTCTCGATGTATTAACATGTTTTTCATATCTTAGTAGATTAAAGATTGGGAGCAACTGAATCCAAAGTAAGAAAGTTAATCGCCATTGCTAAGTCAATTCGTCTATTCTTACATAGAAATGTTAGCAGTTGCAATCAAATTACCATACAAATGCTTCCGTTCAATCTTTTCGTACACAAAACACTTACAATTTTTGTCATACTGGTTATAACCGCATTGCGGATTGAAATATACAATATGACTCAAAATAGGCCTTAAGTTCTAAACAATAAGGTGCATGTAGTGTATGGTAATAATGTTCATTTTTCTATATTAAGAGGACATACGAGGTTATATATCAGACGGGAGCGCCGCAGGGAAAGGTTACGTAAATTATATTCTTATGAAAATGAATGGTTAAACAGGAATTTTTAATGATTGTAAGTTGAGGAGTTTGTAAAAATGTTTAAGACGCTGAAAAACTTTGTATTCAGAGCGGAAAACTTTTGTAGCTGACTAAACTAATAACTCAAATATCTTATATAATAGTGTCTGCCATAAAGCTATCTCTACCATTATGTATCTACCTATCAAACAATTATAAAAAAAGTTGATTAAAATAACATTTTGTTATTTCTGTTATGTGTTCTTAATTTTTATTTCTGCCAAATAAATATATTTTCTTTCTTTATTTCTTTTATTTTGAAAACAATAAAATTACATCAATAAAAAAATGTTAAAGTATGTTTAACAACAAAAAAATATACAAAATGTTACGCAAATGGTATACTTATATCTGAAGCAACCGATTGTGAATCTCGAAGAACGTCATCTCGCCCAAATCTTCCGTTCTGTACTTTTGTACCTACTCACGAGTAAATATATAATTCTGCGCTGCGGTAGTGTTGCCAACGACACCACTCGTGATCAACGCCCGTGTGTCGCCATCTCAAGTCCTCCAAAAACAAAAAAGGCCAAGTCACGCACGATTCCGTGACGAGCCCAGCACACTTAGTTCACTATTTATTGCTCACTTGAATTATTTTATTTTAAATATTTAATGCGTTAGTGCACGAATCAAATTGTTACGTGGCTTATTTAATTGTTTTGACGGCAACCATTTTGTCATTTAACTGTCATTTACATGAATTTAAATGATATCTCCGTTTTCTTCAACAAACTTTTGTAACTTTAACTCCAAATGTTTTGGGATAAAAATATCGTTTTTCAAGTAGTTGAGATGAAAAATAATTTAAAGGTTGCCGGTTGCATGCCGGTCTTGTTGCAAAATGCATTTACGATAAAACAATTTATTTCAAATGAATGCGTCACTTCTGTCCTGTCTTAGCCTTAACCGACTACTGTAATAGTAGAGCAGATTTTACTTTATTTTTGATAAAAAATCTGTGTAAACCTCTTCGATGGTAAACATGGGACCTATATAATCTAACAATACCGATCGAACTCAAGGGTGAAGCGATATAGTGATTGAATAATAGATGTCAAAAAGCAGGCAAGACTGAATATAAAATTATTGATGGGTTCCGTATACAACATTGTTTAATTCTAATACTTCGTCAAATAGAAATAGCTAGAATCAAAGTCCTATCTTCAAATGCTATAGTTTAGAGAACCTTTGTTCCTATCATCAGACCAGATAGTCTGCCAGTAGGTTACCAAATTGAGTCTCATGCAACATAGCAGTTACGTCTTCTACCAGCATACCTGGAAAAAAAGAAAGACATATTTAGTGCTCAAGATTAGGTACATAATTAATATTTAGTTATAAAAAATACTGTTTCAAGAAAGATATCACCTATAGAGAAAAATTTAAAAATTAAAATTCTTATTACGGAAAAGATAAGACAGTCTTTTGATTTCTAGGGCAAAATATGACCACTGCACCTTTGCTTATACAGACAGCTGATCCAGACTTTTATTTGTTTTGTTTAATTTTTGATTGTTCATCATATTGAAAATTTAATTATCAATAGATATATAGATGACAAAAATAAACGCTTATTAGGTACTATGTTATGTTTTAATCTCAAAATTAAAAGGAACCCTAAATAAATCCGATTTGTAGGTTTGCTCGAGTGTTATTAACGATTCAAATCTCTATCAAATAAAACGTCAGGGATTTGTCTTTTCGGTGGCTTTGGTAACGTTAATAAGGTTGTTTTTACCGGACTGCTAAAGGAGAGTAGTGTTTTTCGAGCGACATATGTAAGAATTAGGAGTATTTTGCATGTTCAGTAGCTAAAGACGTTTTTCGGTTTTAAAATTTATCCAAAAAAACTTAATGGTATGGCCATCCCTGTAATTTTTTTGGTATCCAAAGGGTAAAAACGGGACCCTATTACTGAGACTCCGCTGTTCGTCCGTCAGTCTGTCTGTCTGTCATCAGGCTGTATTTCATGAACCGTGATAGTTGGCAGTTGAAATAAAGGCAGTTGAAATTTTCACAGATGATGTATTTCTGTTGCCGCTTTAACAACAAATATTAGAAACAGAATAAAATAAATATAAGAGGGGGGATCCCTACAACAAACGTGATTTTATACAGGGAATGGTACTGAACCCTTCGTGTGCGAGTCCGACTCTCACTTTGCCAGTTATTTAAAATAGGTGACTATTTATATTTATACAGTTTTCTTCAGCCTACGAACTAGCTAAGCGTGGTTTCATGTGACTTTAGTTACTATTTGTTGATTGCGTTCATACTTCCAATAACATAAATTAACAAAATATAACAAAGAGTAACTTACAGCAACAAGCGAGTAGCACGGCATTATGTTATCGATTGTTAGAGAATGTTGACTGTTTCTAACAGTTAGGCAACATTTCTTAACATAGGTATACGCGGCAACTTAAACTAACCATAAATAACTTGCTATCAAATGTTGTAAGTTCCAGTAACACTTGGAAACGTTGTTCTATAAAAAGTAACTACGGCACAGAATAAGTACTAGCCCTCACGTACAGAAGTCTTATTCAGTAAATAAATTCAAAGAAATATCTACTTAATGTGGTTAGAGCTATGGTTTAATTTAGTTCGCGTCAGAACTCCTGATCTCTTCGTTTAGATACCTAGACATCCATTGCAAGCCAATTTCATTCTTTTTACTCTGGACAAACGATTCATGTCACTGAATTCCCCTTCGAAGAGGGCGCCGCGCGCATAGTAATGTAGGTATATTTTCGATACCTAAACGGGGACTGACAAGGCTTGACTACGGTGTGGATTCACCATAAACATAGCAACGAACAGTAAATGAACATAAATTCAATGCTCAAAATATTATCACGAAAATGATGACAAATTAACATTTCACATTATAAATTATATCTCCAATAAATTGCATGACTAAGTAAACTAAATAACATACAATTACAAACAATTACAGCTATTAAGTACCTTTTTGATTAATAATAACGTTCCATTTCGTCGCTGTTCCATAGACAAAACAAGAGCTATTAACTCGAAAGGCTTTGTAATGTCCTTGTAAAATATGAAACGGGGGATTTATTATCAGTTATATCAGTAGAATCTGGGTTGAACGGACGATTGATTGTTAGAAAACGTAGTTAAGGCACGTGGCTTCACTGAACCGTAGATCTTGTTTTTTGGGCAGTTTCATCATAACGTTAGTACTTATTATAACTTGATTCCATCTTTTTCTGAAACCGGGAGAGCGTCAAGCGTATCATTTGAACAAAAACAATTAAAACATTTGTTTATATTTTTTATAGAAATAAATAAATGAGTAAATTGAATGGACGATGGATAGAGAGCCGGGTAGAGAGAGCTGGAAGGATGAAGGAGACCTTTTCCTAGCATTGGGACGACATAGATAAGTAAAAAAATATCATAAGTACATTTTAAAAAAATATTACTGCCCTTCTTCCCTTACTCCCTCTATTGTTTTTTTATCATTAACCGTCTCTACTAACCTCTCCGTCTTCCATGTCCCGCTTCACGAAAAAAATCAAATAAAAATCTAACGAAGCTACAGTATGAGCGTCTAGCGCATAGGTAGGTAATATATAGGCATAAT
The DNA here is from genome assembly GCA_943193695.1 of Acrobasis suavella. Taxonomy (NCBI): domain Eukaryota; kingdom Metazoa; phylum Arthropoda; class Insecta; order Lepidoptera; family Pyralidae; genus Acrobasis; species Acrobasis suavella. Next base: position 6,564,357 of record OW971952.1, on the reverse strand, counting down.
ATGCATATGTCCTAATAGTTCGACCCTTTCTATACCTTCTCACCGTACTTGTTTTCTTTCTAACTCTTTTGCCATTACGGCAGTAAGACTCTGGAATGCGCTTCCCGAATCCATTCGAACCGCTCCTAGTCGCGCTAGTTTCAAGACACGAGTGTTTAAATACTTCTTGGCCGATCTATAGGAGTAGATTTAAAAATTGTTGCAAATATTTATATATCGTTTACCATATTTAGTATCATACATGTATATTATTATGTTTGTATGTATATAATGTGTATATATAGATATATAATAAATATTATGTTAATTTACTTATCGTTTTTTTATCGTACTTTTATCTTGCAATCTACATTTAAACCGACTATGGTTTTGTCAAATTTGTATTGGTATTTGATGAAAAATAAAGATTAAATAAAAAATAATTATATTTATTTCAAATTTCCTTCAATGATATTGAGTTTTCTTAATACAAGTAGGTAGCCATTAAGTCTTATGATAAAGTCTTCAGATAGTTCTAAACATGGAAAGCAGCAATTAAAGTTAGTGTTCAAGATGTTCAAGGGTAGATCTGCTCAAGTCTGGATTCTAGGAACGTGCTGAAGTGGCTGCGCTTAGCGGGAGTTGTATCCTGTATTCTAGTTATACAGAACTGATTCACGTCTTGATCGTTTACGGGATAGACACTATATACAATACCCTTACTGCACAAAATAAATAAATACGCAATTTCTTCCAGGCAGCCTCTCTATATAGAAAAAAGTGATGGAAAATTAGGAAGTGCGGGGTGGTCAATTAAAAAAAGACATACTTACCAGTAGTTACCAGGCAACTCAGAAAGTATTATGAAAAACGTTTTGAAGGGTGAAGTTTTGAGGGGAGAAGTTATAGGTGAAGGCCCTTGTGCGGGACGGCCTTCGATGCTGAGCTCAGATGACACGTTAACCGCCTCGCACAAGTCGGGTCTGATGTTCCGTGTCAAGCAATGGACTGTAGTGATATGCTCTTCTCATAGGTAGCTTAGTGGAGAGGGCCGAGCGGCAGTAAAACAACAGTATGGTGGTTCAAACGCAGCACGCCTTGGAGAGTGGGAGGCCAGAGCTTCTTCTCAGGGCTCCTCGCGATCGTATCGAAATTTCACGGACTGATTTCTGCGGGCTGACCCCGCTATATTTATAGCTGCGCGAGCGTATGCCCTGCCCGCATATGCCGCTTCCCCGCGAGCTTGCTAACTTTATTTCTCTTATATTTCTTATGCTATGCAATTAACAATTATAAAACTTATATCAGTATAAAATATAAGTTATCTTTTATTCATTCCTACATTTGTACGAATGCCAAGACTTCTATTTTCCGAGGAAAAGCCAAGGAAAAGTTGCTAGTATAAATACCCCTCTAATACGTACAGCGCCCCGCACCCCTCTATCGGGGGCCCTTTAAATACTTGGAACTTAGACTTTGGCGCTCTCATTGTTAAAGCGAGCGTCATGGCATTCATACAGACCTATTTCCTTAGATCCATGTATACTTTATGTACTCTAAGGCAAGTGCTAATTACTTCAAAATCAGTGTACCTACTTGTATGTATGTAAGTGAGTATGAGGTACTCACTTCTAACGTGTACCTATCTTACGTTACTTTCTCTTAGCAAGCAAAGGCTAGTTATCCTATCTAGGATCTAAGGTACCTATATAGTAAAAGACAAACACATAATAATCTTTATTTTCCATATAAACCTATGTACATAATCTCTTATTCCTATTCTAAGTAAATAAATCACTGATAAAAAATTCACTACACATTATATGTCCAGTATGTATTCGCTATGTATTCCGTCGTGTTCAGCCCTTCCATTAAGGCAACCATGTATCGTTGGTATAACGAATTCAAGAGCGGTCGACTAACTTTGGGGGATGAGGTGGTCGCCCTTTGACGGCAGTTACGGAATAAAACGTGCTAGCAGTGAAAAATTTAATCCACATAATAGGCGAGTAACGTATAAAGAGGTTCAGCACATCCTGCAGATTTGATCAGGAAGCGTTCACGAGATTCTACACGTGTGTTAGAAATGAAATACCAGGGTGAGGGAGGAGAAACAATTTATTTCAAATAATAATATATTTCCCTCAAAACAACTATTTGTTTAAAATAATTCTTAAAACTTTTTAAAGCAAAGCTACAACTATTTCAATTCATAATATTTCACTATTGTCATAATATGTAGGTACATTAATTTACTTGGAAAAGATTTAAAACATTGTACTTTACTTATAAAATAGTCTATTGGTTATTCTATCACGGTTCACAAAAGAATAATCATTACAATATTAACACAAACACATTATCAATCTTATTAATTATTATTATTATTATTTATTAGCACACTTAATAGATCATTTATTTTTCTTATTGTGTTTGTACACAATAAGAAAAATAAATGAATCATACAAATATAAGAGCCGGTCTAGTCTGCAATCCTAAAACAAGTATGCCTAAAAGCTACATTAGTTACAGAATCAGAAGCTAGGGTACACTATAAATACAAGAATAAAAAGTGAAAGATAATTGCAACAAAACAAATCAAAACAGAAATTAAAGACATACATTACAAAAGCATGTTAGTTACTAACTTCTCGGTGTACTAGTATTTGCCGCCGAAACTTGTAAAGCGAAAAGTGAAAGATATCAACGTCTCTGTTAGAGACTAGGTCTTCATTGTATTGGCGACACATTCTGACCATGGGATTATAAAAAGATGTGATATTCGAGTAAACCTGTAGAGTGAATGTATTATAGTTACGATTTCGAGACCTAAAACGCGTATTAGAGTTAAGTAAAGAAAGAAGGCTAGGAGAGTCGAGAAGACCATGGATTATTTTGTACAGTAATACAAGATGAATGTAATCGCGGCGTACACTAAGTGAGGTCACATGGAAATATTTTATGCGCTCGTTATAGGAAGAAAGCGTTCGGCCCACACCACGTCTATAGCTCAGGATTTTCAAGAAGCGTCTCTGAATCTATTATTACAAATGTGGTCGATATCTGTAACGGTTACAATAATATCACATCATTACAATTTATTAATAAGTTACAAGATAACCGTTACTAAAATAATTTAAGAGAAAACAGTAATTGTTACTTCAAGAGATACATATATGAGAAATGAAACTAATCTTTACTACGCCGCTGCTGAATTAAAAGTGAGGGCCATTTGATTATCACAAAATACGTAACCTTCGCATCCGCCATTTTGACGTTACACTTCTTTTTAAAATATCTCGGCCAATCACTGCCAATCTTGTCACAAGAAATGTTGCCACATGAAATATATTGTTTTAACATTTGAAAATATAAAGTATCTTATGTAAAAGCAATATTTAGTATTATTCAAAGAAATACCATTTTTATTTATTTTTTTATAATATCTAACACGTGCATCTTCGCGTGAGGAGGATAGTTTCACAATGGGTGCCGCACAACCTTACAGATGCTCGCACGCAAGCCCGGGTGAAATGGTGCCGCGATATGATAAACAAATTTGAAGCAGGCTCGTCTCGGCGTGTTTACGACATCATTACAGATGATGAGTCCTGGATTTATCAATACGATCCAGAAACGAAGCACCAGTCGACGGTTTGGGTGTTTCAAAACGAATCAACGCCTACCAAAGTGAAGCGATCTAGAAGCGGGGGGAAGATTTGATAACGAGCTTTTTCAATTTGACCGGCAACTTGGTGTCAATTCCTTTACGGAATCGAGGAAGCGTCAACGCCGAATGGTATACTTCCAAATGCTTCATCATCATCATCATGTCAGCCCTTCTTCCGCCCACTGCTGAGCATAGGCCCCCCTTCGTCGACGCCACCACTCTCGGTTCTGTGCTGCTCTCATCCAGGTGCGACCCGCGACCTTGACTATATCGTCAGCCCATCTCATAACAGGACGCCCGACACTTCTTTTACCCGTCCTAGGCCATCATTCTGTTAGTGCCTTACTCCACCGGCCATCACTCTGGCGTGCCAGGTGTCCTGCCCAGTTCCATTTAAGGTTCATAACCGTTTTTCCGTTATCCCGTACTTTGGTACGTTGTCGGATCACGGTGTTAGGAATGCGGTCCTGCAATCTGATGCCAAGCATTGCACGCTCCATGGCTCTCTGTGCGACCCTCAATTTGTGTACAGTCTTTTAAGTGAGCGTCCAAGTCTCGGCACCATAGGTCATGGTGGGCAGGACACACTGATTGAATAAGCGGGTTTTCAGGCTCTGTGGAAATGCTTGCCAGAAGTTTTCTCTGTTGTGAGCAACGACCAAACACAGGGCTCCGCGGGATACTGCTTCACCACAACAACGCGCCCGCCCACACCGCGCTCAAAACGAGGGACAGCACGCCGGTCAAACTCTTGGGTCGCCCTCCCTACAGCCCTAACCCAGCATCATGTGACTTCTTTTTATTCCCGAAAATAAAAAATCTGCTCAAAGGGATACAATTTTCGTCTCCGGAAGATGCATTGTCAGCGTTTGAGCAGGCTATAAACGAGGTGTCTGCAGCGGACTGGAAAAAGTGTTACGAGAAATGGTTCAGACGCATGAAACTTTGTATAGAGGCTATTTTTAATTTTCGCAAAACTTTCTGTATGTCCCACGTATATACAATAATTATAATAATCATGCGTATAAATCTTACTTCAATACATACAACTTACACAGAACGAAATAAATTATGTTAACAGTACAAGTTGAATAAATCAATGGTCGGTTTTTAGTTTTGAAAAATCATGTGGAAAAATTTTGCTGCTGACTGTACACTATTACGTCTTAATCCCTGACGGGGTAGACAGGAGAATTTTAGATCTTGCGGCTCTAAGCAGACAGAGTCCAGGGCCGCAAGACTTAAAGGCCACTTTTATTGTGATGGTAAGTGAGAATTTGGAAAAAGGAATCAAACCAGTGACTTTCTATTTCGCATCGCCTTCGATTCTGGCTCATTTCCTCGATCGATTTCTTCATTGCGAGAAGCATTTGTATAATTTTAAGTTTTCTCTTTCTTCCCTGACCAGCATGAAAGGGATTTTAAAATAAATCCACAATACCCATTTCTCGTCCCCCTCATCTGAAAAGTTTCCCTATTAGTTTCCATCGCACTCACAATCGCAAGTCGCATAATGAGCTGCCACTAACACCCGTGGTCTCGTAAAATATAACGTTTATGGCAGTCATTGAGATCATACAAGTTTATTAATAGTGTCTTTATCTTCTGTAGTTTAAAATTAATCAATTTTTTATAATCGCACTGGATTGGGGCTGAGAGAAACCACGGAACAAACTATTTTGAAGAAATAATCTTCTTTACATTTAGAAAGAAAGGTAGAAAAAAATACTATTTCGCATGCTGTATTCGTCTATTGTCTTCCATCCAGAACAAAACCCTTCAGGTCGGAAAAGTTGAACTTCCATTTTCAAAATGTTGAATACCGAAACGTTGAATTTGCAAAAAGATGAATTTTCCGTTACCAAAACTACACTGATTCTACGTTCAAATTACTCCTGACTTACTTCTTTTCTTACGTACTTACTTCCCAACTACAAACAAACTTTGTTTGTAGTTGGGAAGTAAGTTGTAGTTGTAGTTGGGACTTAAATATACATAACGACATACATAAAAATCTTTCGCTTAAATCACGCTACCTTTTGATGAAAGATTGAATTAAAATTCGTGAAGTAGTTGAAGAGATCTAAGCGTCCATACAGAGGGACAGAAGCTACTTTATTTCATAGTATGTATTGATAATTTTCGATATATCGATTCCAGGCATGATATCATTCTCAAAATTTCAACCTGCGCCACATCAGGGTTAACGGTGACCATGCTAGCATGCCACTTCGGAAATTACGGGTTCAATCTCCAGACAAATCCAAGAACAAGTTAATTTTCCAGACAAATTAAAAAAAAAACACTTTTACCTGCCATAACTTTCCGCTGAATCGATTTCCATAAAACATAGCTATGAAAAACACCGCTACAAAAACTGCCCATTTGTTTGACAATGCCACAAACTAGAGTTGCAAGCAATAGTATACATTATCGATAGTCTATCGATACTATCTTGGCCTTGAAAAACAGTAATTATATCGATAGGACTATTGATAGTATCAAATAACCGATACTATCGATAGTATAGATTGTCAATAGTTTGCATAATATTGATGAAAGGTAAAGCTATCGATGGTATCGATACTATTAAATTTGGATACTATCGACAATATTCAATACTATCGATAGTATCGAAATTCAATAGTATCGATACTATCTACAGTTTTAACTTTCAACAATAGTATAACAAACTATTGACAATCGATACCATCGATAGTATCAATAGTATCAGTTATTCGATACTATCGATAGTCCTATCGATATTGTAACTGTTTTTCGAGGTCAACTATCGATAGCCAAGCCATCGATACACATGCAACGCTACCACAAACAGGGACATCAAATTTATAACACCCATCTTTTTTTTGACGGGGGCTAAAGACAGCTTCTATAAAATTGGGTTGTGCGTGCGTGTTCATTTATAGTTTGAGTAAAGAATCTGTAACTCAAGTTTTAAGCCCAGTCGTCTGTTAGAAGAAAACAGCAGTTATTACTACAAATAATGCCATTTCTGGTTTTACTACATTCCCACGACTTTAGTACATTTAGCAGAATTTATTTTTACCCAGCTTTGCAATAAATTGTCGCAGAATGTTATTGCTCCCGAGTTTTAGCCAAGTCTAGATAAATCTGTCTGGATATCTAGTTTTACACACATTCTAGATCGACAACTTACCTGGGTGCTTGCTAACTTTTCCATTTGTTGTTTTCTATCTACTATTAGTTTTCTAAAGTGTTATTTGTATGTAACTTATATTTTCTTTGTATTTGATGATTGTTTTTTTTTTTTTTGTTTACACAACTTAAGATGAAAACAATATAAATATTTTAAAGGGTTGCTCACGTTATCGTAGCGTTAATAAACTTAGAGTTCTGAGTTGTCACGGGCATACTGTCTCTTGTTTGTAAGAACACTTAGATGTGAGTAAATGATCTGACGTCAACAACCATTATGAAATCAAAAGAAATATTGTCAATTATGAAGTAAAACAAATATATGATTTTGACTTTGATTCGCCCTGACGAAGGTTTTCTAATGAGAAATGAGATCGACACGTGATGGCCTGAGAATTGAATATGACGTTTGAATATTCTACTATCTGCTACTTCTTTATGCTTCGATCAAATCAGAAATCAAAACATCGAATCACGTAAAAACAGTTGTACTTTTCACCTTATTTTTTATTTGTTTCACTTAAAATCTTAAGATTATAGTACAAAAGGGTACAACTTAATGCTAAGCATTGTCTACCAGTTTAACTTTGGAACAGAGCTGCAGTAGCAGAAAAAATGGTAGATGCTTATACTACGTGTTTATATATACATAAGTATGATTTTTTAGCCTTTAAAGTAAGTGTCCCGTAAAGGGTTCAAAAAGTAAAAAACTACGATTTCCGAGCAGCAAGAGATTTAAAAAGAAAACTATCTGTTATGCAAGTAGCGAGTCTGGTACAAAAAGCGCTGCAGAGCGGCAAAAAAGCATGATTTGGAAAAGTTTCTGCAATAAAAGCTCTCGAGCTTGCAATTCAAGAGTTAAACGAAATGTTAATATTTCAACAATGGATCTTTTGCTATGTTATTCCTTAGTTCAATTGCGACTTAGGTGGATTATGTGATTTCGATATATTTGAAGGTAATGCATGTATATGTATATGATATATTCGATGTATTTGTATGCATATATATAATATACATACATACATATATATGTATATTTATATTTATATTGTGGTAGGTTCTATATTGTATTTACAGTAAATCTGAGAAACTTCGTGTTAATCCAGGTAATCTCCGGGGCTTTTTCGACCCACTGAGCCATTTTTAGCAAAACAATCCTTATATAGAAACTCATCATCATCATTCATCCATTGGAATTCCACTGCTGGACACACGCCTCCCTCAAGGATTTCCAAACTCACAACATTTAAACTTTAATGTTTATTAGTAGAATAACGAACCATTTATGTCCAAATAACTTCATATTTAAAACATTAAAACCAAGTAAAAAAAACTTCAACGTCAATACAATAAAACAGTATCAATAAACAAAATAAAAATGGTCTTAAGAACTTCATTCTCAGCGCCGTATCGCCCAAACTGTGCGGACCAACTTTAATTTGTCTCCCAAAATGTCCGACAGCAATTTTAGCACAAATAATAACTTGGTCTCTCAAGTCGCGAGCGCCATTTAAATATGCAAATTTGGCCCTCGACGGAACTGGAAAAATCTACGTAATTACGATTAATCTAATTATTTTCATATTTCTTTTTGCTTCTCGCATCTAAAAGCATGTAAGGGTTTGTGTTTATCAGGAGCATTCGGTTTTGTAACTTATACTGGTAGTTGTACAACAACCGTAATGAAACTAAATTCGCTTATTGTATTTGTACAATTTCAGTTTTTATTTAGCATTCCGCATATTTTAATTCTCATGATATACGAGTATTCTGCATATACTTAATATGAAGAGGAAGAAAAAGAGAATTAAATGATATAAAGACGTTACAGAGTGACATTTTCGTAATTGAAAAAGAAAGAGAGCAGGGCATAGCAGGAGATGGGAAGATGAAATCAAGAAAGCAAGTAAAGGGTTATGGAGAACAAAACAAAGAACACAATACTATGGAGACAGATAAAGGAGCCCTTGCCAAGGGGCAAGTTCACAACCACCAACAGCAGTCACAACAGGAAAGCAGAGGACATCAGCAAAAGAGGCTGCAATAAGTAAGTAATTATTCAGATTAGTAAGAAATTCTCATGTTCATTTTATGATAAATGTTGAACAATAAATGTGCAAAGCAACAGAGTAACATCGCGCTGTTACAAGAATATTTTAAGTCAGTGCACTTCTTTATAAAAGAGCGTTTTAAATTTATTGCGAAGTTATGTGTGGTATATATTTCTTTTGAAGCTGTATACGCTTCTTTTTAAGTATTAAATCATCATCATCAGTCCTTGTATATAAATAACGGGGATGAATCCCAATGAAACTTTATATTGAATGACGGACTAGTGCTAACCCGCTTGTAATATTAAGTAGAACGAAATAGTTGCGAAATAGCGATAAATGATATAGCGGTCGATAGTTGACACACAATGACGCCGGGCCAGGGGCTGGACTTCTTTTAATAAAGATGATATGTATGATATGTCAAAGTCACCTAAAGATGCCAAGTGAGAAGTGGATAGGAAAAAGCCTACCCTCTTCTTCTTCTTAGCGAGTCGGAATGGCTTTTTCATAAGCTTGTGGACCAGTATGTGGCCACACTTCCTCCCTGTCATTAACCGAGTTTAAATCTTCTAATATACAAGAGATTGGGCAGTTGGGACATGACAGGAGGTGGGCCATACTTTGAACAGCTCCACATTCTGCTTAAAAGCCTACATACATACATATTTTCACGCTTGTTTCCCATGGGGGTAGGCAGACACTATGGAAAAAAGCCTACCGATTAGAATTATCATCGAATCGAATAAACATAATGTACGTTACAAACCCACATAAATATAGTTTATTAGCTGAATTGATGTGGATGCCACCGGCGCGACACAAAAGACGCGTTTTTGTAAAAACTGAACCGCCTTTAAAGCGCGCCGACGGCATCGCATCCAATTGAAGATTTGAACGAATCAAACGCCAGATTGACCAAATACACACGAAGAACTTTACAAACTTAGCTCGCTCGTTCTAAAATAAGTAATCAATTTTATTAATTCAGTCTTCAACGAGACGAATGCCAAGTTAACTAATTAAGAGTTGGCTGAATTAGATGTTCTAAGACAAATAGCCTAGGCAGGTACTTTGTAATCGTATCGGAGGAAGTGGCTCGCTCAGCAAAAGTAAACGAAGAATTGAACGGCGAATGAAAATTTACCTTATTAATGGTGTAATAAAGTAAATTTCATCTCGCGAGGATATTTTTGTGCAGGAATAAAAATGTACAGTTTTATTGAAGAATTTCCGTGAGGAAAGAAAAATACAGAATATGCAAGCAACCCATTTAGCATGGCGCCAGCGAAGGCGTTTATCGAGTGCTATCATCTGTCAGTATCTCGCTCTACGTAATAATGGCGAAGCGGGCTGTGGCACGATTCCGTCGCGCGATATAAACTTTATCTGGGTTTGTCCACAGTGCTATGCTACGGGGACTGGTCCTACTTTAGCGTAGAATATTGTGGCTGCCATACAACAAACGTAAATTTTATAGATACAGGTACGGAACCCTTCGTGCGCGAGTTTGACTTGCACTTGGCCCGTTATCTTCTCTGAAACTAGAGTGAAAAAAAATTCAAAAAATAATTATCAGAGTTCATTTCATGACTCATTAAGATATATATAAATGCTCTAAATCTACACATAGATCAACATCATCTTCTCGTATTCTCGGTTGCATCCTTAGCGGAAACGCTTCAGAATCCGTGGTCCGCTACCTAACCTAAGTGATTTGACGGGGTTACTGGTTTTAACGCAGAGCGACTGCCGTTTGACCTCAGCAAACCAAAGGGGTAGACCAGAACCAATCCTTAGACAGGTTTGAGCAAACGCTAGATGGCGTTCGGAACACAGTTCATACGTGTCGACTAGTGATGTGCCGGTGAGAAATTTACTGATCTCGGAAATTTCTTTCCTTGAAAAATTCCGGAAATTTTCATTATTTTTCGAGAAGCTTATTTGAAAAATTTCTTGAAGAAATTTCTTGCGGAAAACTTGTCGGAAATTTCCCGGACCGTTTCGAAAATTTCTGGAAATTTTCAAGAACGGCATATTACTAGTGCCGACCCAAACACGAAATCATCTGTCTGTTTAGATAATCAGGTAACTTAAGCTTGCAATATCATAACCAGACTGGAAACCACTCTTCACAAAGTATGCTTCCCAGTGGGATTTGAACCCACGATTTCCGGATCACAAGGTGACGGACCACTAGACCACGGAGGCAGCCATATAAATCTGCAACAGAAATCCGTCTGCACATATATAAAAAAAAAACAAATTCCATAAAGTAGTAGTGGGTTTTTGAGGCAAATCCAGCAATAACGGAACTATTCACATTAGCTGAAACCCGCGACAAATCTGTGAAGTTGCTCTTAGCCCGTACTGCCTCGTTCACACTTATCGCACCCTATATTTATTTATTTAATTTGTTTCGACAATCCTAATCGGCTAGTTTCCAAAAAGTCAAATCATAAACTTTTTTCTTACGTTTTCAATAAGATTTGTATGAAATACCGAATCGTAACATCAGTTTCTTGATCATGTAGGTACTATCTTAGAAAACAGACTTAAAGAATTTTATCTAGCTCAGTAATCGTACATTTTTTTAAATAAATGTATTATATTTATTTGTATGTATGTTATATCTACTAAACTTATTCATGTAGTATTATGTATATATGTAGTTTTTTTAACTAATCGTATTATAGAATATACGTGTAGCGTATTATGTAAATTAAAATCAACCTTAGCTACCTATTGATTTAACTTATAGTTTTCTTTGCACCACCGTTGTTTCTGACGTGCCTACATTCCTCTCCATCCTCCAGTTGTCTGGAAGAGATCGCTCTAAGCGATAAGACCACTCATTGTTCCTATGTATTTTAAATTGTAAAACTTCTTTATTATGTAATTTTTTTGTATTGATGTAATAAAGAGTTTTTCATTCATTTATTCATTCATTCATGTTCTGTATATTTTGGTAGACGTTATATACCAATACATTACAGCTAAGTATTCATTCAGATTTAAAGTTTCGCATAGTCCTAGAAACTAGTCGGCTGGCCAGATAAATATAAATATAAATATATAGGGACAAATAACACTGATTGAGCTAGCCCCAAAGTAAGTTCGAAACTTGTGTTATGGGATACTAACTCAACGATACTATATGTTGTAATAAATACATATATAGATAAACATCCAAGACACAGGACAATTTGAAAAAGGCCATTTTCTTGACCGGGGATCGAACCCGGGACCTCTGGGTGGTGGACTAGCATGGTGACCACTACGCCACAAAGGTCGTCAAATGATGAAGGATTAAAAAACCCCTAACGACACCATCTAGTAATGAGTGACAGAACTACATATTTCAGATAATGTTAAGTGGAATTAATATTTTCCAGATAAATTAAAAATTCCTGACTTTCAAGCGTTAATCCCTAATATCTTCCAAACCAAACATAGCTAAGAACTACCGCAAGGGAACTTGCTTTCACGGGAAAAAAACGCATCGAAATCGGTCCAACCGTTCGTGAGCTACGATGCCAAAGACAGACACACATACAGACAGACATTCGTTTTTGTAGTGGGTTAAAAATACCTCGATACCTCAAGACGAAATTCTTAAATCAATGTATGTTACCAGAGATGACTCTCTCTGAGATACTCTGAGTACGCCTTTACTATCTTCTGTATGGTTTTTTTTAAATGTAATATGGCGGCAAACGAACAAGCGGGTCACCTGATGGTAGGTGATCACCGCTGCCCATGGACGACTGCAACACCAGGGGTGTAACAGAAGCGTTGCCGGCCTTTCACGAAGATATAGACTCGTTTTTTAAGGTTTCAATGTCGTATCGGTCCGGGAACACGGAAGTTGATTCCACAGTTCGGTCATACGCGGTAAAAAGTTCCTTTTAAAACGTACGGTGGTGGTGGTGGTGTCGGTTTCTATATGGGTTTCATAAAAAGGCCCAAGGTTGCTCAACGAGCTATGGACAGGACTATATTCGATATTTTTCTTCGTGATCGAATCAGAAATGAGGCGATGAGTAGGAGAACGAAGGTGACTGACAGCCAAGCTGATTAGCTCATTGAAGTGGCAGTGGGTGGGGCACATAGCAAAGAATCGATGGGGCAATAAAGTTCTCAAATGGCGGCCACGTACCAGCAAGCGTACCACACCCACCTGCTAGATGGTCAGGCGACCTAAACAAGGTTGCAGGAAAACGCTGGATACAGGCCGCTTCCGATCGGTCGTTTTGGAAATCTTTGGGGGAGGCCTATGTCCAGCAGCGGATTTCCTGTGGCTGATGATATATATAGTACTAGAACCGATTTCGAAACCTAATTGATAAACTTTATCAATTCGCGTAATCTTCTATCTACATACCTTTGCAATATATTACAGTGACTCGTTCTAAATCTGACTTAAATAATTTAAAAAGTTTGACTACATAGATAAGTTTGTTAAACCTATTGTTTGACTAAATTGGACATTAAAAATTTTTAGAACTTTGACTTTACTTGCTTACCTATTTCTTTTTGCCGGCATGATTTGCCCCATTGATGTACTTTAACCTTTTTTTTATTGTCATTTTTATTAAACTTTTAACTAAGTACATTGTAATCTTGTTAAATTAAAAAAAAACAATATTTAACGGTAACTTTTATTAATGTTTATTTACTTAACCTTTAATTTACTGATATTGTTAATAATTTTATTAGATGTTTGCATCGCCACATCCAAAATGTGTACATGTATTACTGCACCAGTGTTTTGTCACATTATGCAACGTGTTAGCGATTAATACATGAGTAAAGGAGAAATTTGTCTTCCAAGAAAAGTCGCTGTGAACAAGACATTAGCTACAATCCACTGAAGGCGCGGCGTCCGCATAAATCGTGGTGGATAAAGGGTGGCTTTGGTCGCGACGCTGTGTCATCCATTACGAATAACTTTTGAATGTGTTTATTTATCTTATTATATATTCTTATTATATATACAGTTTGACTGGTAATTCGCGTTACATATTGAAAGGGACTCAGTATTTTTCGGGACGATTCTCGTTCCAAAAATACAATGTGGAAGGGACATACCCGTATTAAATCAAAACATAGGCTATGCTAGATCACTATAGTATAATGAAATTAAAATAACAATCCTAAAATAAAAAAAATAAAAAAATTGACATTCCCACACAAATTGCCCGGGCGGCTGCACACTTTCGTATGGAACTTTGATGTTCAGATTGGCTCATTCTTTTCTGGTATTTCAAATAAAATAGCACGCGTCTTGCTCTGACTGGGTTTATTACGAACTAAATACATTTTTACATGCACATCGTTTATAAGGCTTGTCCGTTGTCATAGATATAGGTAAATGCATAACATTTTAACGAAATAACCGTAATAGGCGCAACACAACTTTTAGCTGTTAATTCAATTTTATTACACTATAGTGATCTAGTATAGCCGATGTGTTGGAATATCTGTTCGGTATGGGCTAAATTAAAATACTATTTAACTGGTGAAGTGTGAAATTATATTGTTTTAACTTTTACTTGGAACTCTTGGAAGTAATTATGTCTGACACCTAGCACACAACATAGAGAAGAGATGACATAAGTGGGGGTTGCTAGCACCACAGTATTGCCCGCCATAGTACAAAAATAAAGATTGATATTTGCAATTATAAAATAATATAAATCAACACGATGGTTTGATTTATAACGGGTAGGTCACCTTCCACGTTGTATAAAAAATAGGTGCTTAAAACCAAATTTACCGATAAAACAAGAAGTGTGTACACTCGCGCTGCGCGCGATTATAGTCTGTTTAACAACGAGCCCAGTTAGGTAAGTAAGAGCGCGCATGGTTTCTAAACATTCTGAGACTTTGCGCACTAATTTAATTATTTATTTACTTTGTAATTGATATTTTTTTATGTTACATGTGATCATGATTTATTATGTCCTTAAGTATGACACGTGTTTTACCAGTATTTTTCTGCCACAATTCTGGGCAAGGGCCTCTCCCTTCCTACTCGAGGGATGCCGTTTGTCAGTTACCTATACATTCATAGTTATAATTTTGTAATTTTTTTTATATATACGGACAAATCACACAAATTGAGCTAGCCACAAAAACCAGGACATTGAAAAAGGCCATTTTCCAACTTGTCCTGGCTGGGGATCGAACCCAGAACCTCCTTACAGAAGAAGATTGGCGGTCTAGCGTGTTGACCATTACGTCACGGAGGCGTAAATATATATCTTGATTTTGATATGTTTGATGGTTGGCTGTGGCCAGCAACCCCGACCTGGCCTGCCTCCAAGCAGACTGGCCTACTTCAGCGACCTCGCAAGCTGGGTCGTCGCCAGCGATACACATCGTGTAACTTAAACCATTATCTTCAATACTGTTTTATGATCTATTTCTATATATTTATATACTATCTGATCTATTTATAGACTAAGGAGCTGGACACACAGAAAAGTCGTAAGACGTGGACGGGACCCAGACATATGTCTGCTCCGCGCCCGTTTCATACAAAATATATAAAAAAAGTGTTCTATACATTTTTTATGAAACTCAAAGACTCAAAGGCCACTTTCAGTGTGATAGTCGGCGAGAAGGTGAAAAAGGAATGAAATAGTGATTGCCTTCGATCGGCTTCTACTATCTTCGCGGGTAAAGAATGCTGCAGCTGGTACATTCTAACCCCCTTATTCATAAAAAATACAAACGTTTGCAAAACCTATATTAGTTAAATTATGTTTTGTCTCGTTTTTTCAACGTCAAATATTGAAAAATGGAAAGGGATAAAACATGTTTTATCTAAAGTAGGTTTGGTAAACGGGTGTAATTTTTTATGAATTTGAGGGTAAGTTTTTATTTTTCTCCCATACTAGCATAGAAGAACTGAATCTAATTATGAGGAGATGGTATAATAGTGCTGCACTTAGTATACTTCTGTGGGAACTCCACCTGTCCTAGCTCAGTAGGTGCGCATTTAAGTAGTCGTAGATCAAGGGATCGAGAGAAGAGAGATACGACAAGGGTTAATAAATTTATTTGTTATTATTATTATTATAACAGAACTGATAAAATAATATAATTAAACAATTATAAGTAAGTTGCTATCAGTCTGAGAGGTGGTCGAGGAATGAGTCAGAATGATGAGGAAGGATTGTGTCTAGAATTAAAAAATTGAATTTAGAAAAATTTGGAAAGGTGGACAGAAAGAAGTGATTGAGGAAGGATGTGAGTCAGAACATGAAGGATGTAGATTTATTGCAACATCGTTACACTTTTGACTTTACGAAG
This sequence comes from Acrobasis suavella, assembly GCA_943193695.1. Lineage (NCBI taxonomy): Eukaryota > Metazoa > Arthropoda > Insecta > Lepidoptera > Pyralidae > Acrobasis > Acrobasis suavella. The sequence continues at coordinate 6,548,157 of OW971952.1, read as the reverse complement.
AAGAAGAAGTGTTCTATCCATTTTGTATGAAATGGACGCGGGCGAATCGGGGTTATGGACATGTGGGGGAATGGCGGTGTTGCCATAGATACGGATTTGTTTGTATCTGTCACGCCCGTGCCTCGTCTATTCTGTTTTCAAAAGTCGCGACGGCGCTCCGTCTGTGCCCCGTCTGTGCCCCTTCTGCGTCTTACTACTTTTCTATGTGTCCAGCGCTTAAGGCAGAAAAAGTCAGAAGCGAAACGATGCCAGATAGTGCCGTAAAGCAATGATTTTAAGAAAATCTTTGTGTATATTGGCATTGTTTCTTTGATTTTCGTGGAGTACAGCACGACAGCAATAGATTTTACTCTTGACCTTGGTGTTTCATCCTTATAACAACACAATAAACAATTCTCTTGTCAAGTAATTTAAAAAAAAATCTTATTCGCAAACCTTTTCGAAGAATAGCCTCCAGGTAAAGCTTTCTCTAATCAGACTTATTTAGATATTTGCAAAAATTCCAATGACCTTTATATTCAAGTAAAAGAATTTGAGTAAAGTTGGTAATTTCCGCTTATAGTACTGTACTGTCACTCTCACTGTCATCTGCCTACAACAACATATGTCAATGTCAACAATCATCATAACTAAAGTAATTTAAACAGGCCGTGACATTGACAGATGACAGTTGTCATTGTTTTTTTGGGCAGGCATAGGAAAAATGTGAACTTCGATTTCTGTGTGTCTGGTGTCAAGTTTAGAAATTATATAAAAAACCTGATAGCACTATTAAAAAAGTATTCAAATTACCTTCTTTAAAATTGTCTGTATTTTCGATGAAAACCATCTACAACACTTTTACATTTTTTAGTTCACAAGCCAATTAGTTACAATATATATTTTTTTGCTTTTTGATAGAAACAGAACTCAAAGGTACATACAAATATAGAAGATGACAATACGAGTAGTAATGAAAGAACCGTTTAGCGCCGATGTCGTCTGGCTGGCTGCCAACTGGAGTGTGCTTACAAACGATGCTCAGCACCGAATCCATGTCGGGACCTAGATTCAATTCTAGTGCTGGTACTCCTGAGCACAGCTGTGAAGCTCGATTCAGGTACATTATCACATCTCTATTTGTTACGGGTCGACAGAGCCAGGTTTAGCAAATATTAGCATCAGGTGGGCGTAAAGATGGAAAAAATTTAAATATTAATGGGTTGATTACAGCATCGCCTATTTAAATAATTCAGACTCTTGCCCATTCTCTTGGGCGGTTTTTACGATTTGTGCGACGAAAAATAACTGTTACATTCTACGTTGTTTCTTTTAGCCCAGACCAGTATTCATACTGGTCTGTCGATATATCGAAGATATCTTTCAAGATATCTTGGTATTTCTAGGGAACTTGACAACCATAGATACAAAGTTCGTGCGTCCGTGTGTGAGTGAGGGCTCTAACAAACCAGGGACATAATGCCCGCGATATTTGTCGGAAACCGTCGCCAACTAAGGTCGCCCGACGCCGAGTGACGGTCGCGACTCTGTCTGTCTGTCGTAACGTGAGTCTGTCATTCCTGTCACAAACTGTCGCGCAACGTTCGCTGACGGTCACGCGAAACATGACGGTAGCAGTCTGCGACCGTCACCGATAGGTGTCGCAGCTATACTGTCGTTCATACACTGTAAGAGCTCTTAGACGTAGGGCTATAACATAAATAGGTACATGAATTCACATTGACTCATTTGTCAGCTATGTAGATACTGTTCGCTTTATTTCAGATAATAAATTATACAAAAAGAGCGAGCTTTTTCAAAAATATACGTAATTGAAATCGCCCGGGTACAGTGTACAAAACAAATTCCTCTCAAAATAATCCAGTGCATTACATTAACGTTTCGACAGCACGATGTTTTTGCTGACTGTTTTTTTTTTGCTGCCATTCACTGGATTTTTGGCTGAAAAACCTGGTATGTGCGTTTTAGGGAAAATATACTTACAAATTGATTTTGTAAAGGGAAGTACCAACAGGATAGGATTTTATTTTCAAGTTTGGGATTAGACAAAAACAACTTCGGCAAAAATAGTGAAAAGAAATATTTTTTTTTATTAATCAATTATAATTTAATTTATTATAATTGTAAATAGAAAGTGTTTAAAAAAATATTGGCGTGTGTAGTGTTTGGACCGGGGACATCAATCATCTCAGGCGTACGCTCTCCCTACTACTTCTCTTAATTTCCTTTCACTTTAATTTGTGACGGAAAAATCTTACACTTTTTTACTCCTAGCCCCCCATCCGCCAAGTCCGTACCGTCCAAAAAAGACTTTGTTCCAAAATGACGTTGGTATAGTACACTACACATACCATGTAAACCATTTCATACAAGTAAAGTTGAGCAAGGATATCGCAAGTCTTTTGCCAGGCAAATTAAAAATATCCCACCTTTCAATCGTTCACCCCCAATAACTTTTGAAGCGATCAACCGATTTCCATCAAACATAGCTTAAAACTAACAAACAAAAAAATAACGCACCAAACACACGGACACATGGACACAAAGACATGTCAGACTTCACTTTTTTGTCGGGGGTTAAAAATAGAAGAAAGGCATAGATGATATAAATACACTACCAAGTAAACCATTACATACAAGTAGCGTTGACTACAAAGTGGGCGCTGAACTCTGTAAAATTTGACATTTTAATTGAACCAACCAAGTGCGAGTCGGACTCGCGCATGAAGGGTTCCGTATCTATAAAAAATCATGTTTGTTTGATGGGAGCCCCACTGAAATATTTATTTTATTCTTTTTTTTAGTATTTGTTGATATAGCGGCAACAGAAATGTATCATCCGTAAAAATGTCAACTGTCTAGCTATAACGGTTCATAAGATACAGCCTGGTAAAAGACAAACAGACATACAGACGGACAAACGAACAGCGGACTCTTAGTAATGGTGTCCCGTTTTTACCCTTTGGGAATGGAACCCTAAAAACGAATATTTAAAACCATACTCACTGTTTGAAGAATACTGGCTAAAAATACTTACTACGTTTCTCCCGTAAACAATGTCAGTTCGAGAGAGAAAATAATCACATTCCATCGACCGGGAAGAGTCCGGAAAGAGCCTGCCAAGATCTTTCTCGCAAAGTACATAGTACGCTAATTATTATTAGCAAAACTTGAATCGAAAATTTACTAAAGGACGACAACTAAGTTTGTGAAGCTCGCCATCTTGCGGAAAATTCAAGCACTACTTTATTACTTACACTACTTGTCAAAAAAAAACACACACACAATTCTATTACTTTTTTACGAAAATGTATTGGTGCCATAATAATTGGTTTATATTTTAAGTTTTTTCTTTTCTCCTAGACCAGCATGGAAGGATTTTTTTAAATATCACGAAATTAGTTTATATTACCCCTGAAAAGTAACATTATTCTATCTTTTCTTTGACCACAAGAATATTTATCCAATAAGCTTTTAAGATTATTGTCAAGGAAACCAATTAAACTTATTACTAATCGAATCGATACGAACAGGCCTCGGAGAGTCGCCGTAACTAGGGATGCACAAGCTGATACAATAGATTTATCGGTAGAACCCAATATAGGTATGCAATACTCAGATTTTTAGGGTTCCGTACCCAAAGGGTAAAAACGGGACTCTATTACTTAGACTTCACTGTCCATCTGTCTGTCTGTCCTTGTTTCTCATGAACCGTAATAGCCAGACAGTTGAAATTTTTATAGATTACATATTTCTCTTGCCACTATAACAACAAATACTAAAATCAGAAAAAAATAAACATTTAAGTGGGGCTCCCTTACAACAAATGCTATTTTTTTAATAGAGAATGGGACGGCACCCTTCGTGCGCGAGTCCGACGCACATTTGGCCGATTTTATTGATCGATTCAAAAGACGATATTTATCAGTACAGGGGAATGCCATATAATATCACTGAAGGAAAACGAGGACCAGGAAGACCAAGGCATAGCAACATGAAACAGATAAAAGAGAAGGTGAACGTGACGGACAGAGAAGTAAAACAACTGGCCGACGAGACAGACAAATGGAAGAAAATTCTAACTGCACCGACAAGAACATAGCTCTGAAATATAGATAAGATGACGTTTCACGAGAATTTCAGCACTAAGTCTACCTATTATGAAATTTTGGCTGAATACAGTTTCCTTTATAAAACAACTAAACTAAAAAAATAAGAGCAGCCTTCCCGTCTTACTTTTCATACAAACGCTCTTACGTAATTATGGCGTTGTAACTGATCTTCTTGAAAACTTTTGAAGTAACAGATATCTTGTGCACTATTTCTAGGTTTCTATCGAAAAAAAATGAATATTTGGAAAAACAAGTTCAGTATACGCCTCCAAAAATCTGCTTTTTTGCACAAATTTTACCTGAACTTGGACCGTTAGTAAAGTACTCATAAACTGTAAAAATAAAAATAAATATATACCTCGCAAATGTAATAAATTTTTTAAATAAAAAACATTTATTTTACAAACTTGTAAGGCTTACTGACAAAAACGTATATCCTGGAACGAGTTTTATAAAATTTCCGCACCCTATGAATAGTTAATATTCGTTCAATGGATAGTTAATAATAATATTAATTTCATTCAATACAAAACAAACCGTGTCCTAAGGTGCTATCTCTCTTTCTGGTTTGCTTTTTTTTCTAGCATTGCCCTGGATGAAAAAGCAAGCTTTCCGAACTATGCTCGCGTTGACGACAGAGCCGCCGGGAAGGGCCGCTTAGTTTTTCAATAAGAAGAGATTGTGGTAAAACCTTTCAGTTTTTGACATTGATGTATCTATTTCTACATTAGTGGATAAAAAAATAAATAGACACAGATATATTATCACATCTTTATCTATGACGACCCCGTCATAGATAAAGATGTGAGATATGATGGAGACAAGCCCTAGGGCCATAGGATTCAAAGGCCACGCTTAGCGTGATGGCGAGCGTTAAAATAGGAAAAAGATTGAAAATAGTAATGTGTTACAAGCTGCATCGCCTAATAATATGATTAAAATCTCGCCTATTCCCTCAATTCGCTTTTACAATTTGCACAGGAAAAAAGCAGCTGGTACAATCTAAGTTTTTTCTTTTCTTCCAGACTTATAGACGAAAAAAAAATTACTTGATATGAATATTGCGAAGATTTGATGGTAAATTTACTGGATCGAGACCATCGATAGATTTACGAACTTCACTAGCACAAACCTATCCTAGATGTTTACCTTATTGGAGAGTCACAATAAATGCTTTTACCCTAATGATTCCTCGTAGTAAGGGTAAATGGAAGATATGAAAGGGCCCTATATTTGTTCTGGGGACAAGCAAATATTTTTGTATAAATATTTTTCGTGTGGAGTGATTTTGGGGGATTCATGAGGAAATAAGTTGTTTGTTGAAGTTTTTAGGAGACTACAGGAAGTATTATCATTATCACACTAATATTATAAAGGCGAAAGTTTGTGAGTGTGTGTATGTTTGTTACTTCTTCACGCGCAAACGGCTGGGCCAATTTTGATAAAATTTGGTGTGCATGAAGCGGACACCCTCGATTAACACATAGGCTACTTTAAGCGCGAGTAACACCACGGGGCGCAGCTAGTCAAACATAAAATGAAAAGAACAAGATATCCTACTCAACATTTAGGTTTTTGAAACTAAACTAACCTGATTTTTTAAACCAGGAGCTCGCTGGCCCATCTGAAGTGCGCATTACTAGTGCTTTCACAAGTAAAGCGACACCGGGCGTGGTCCGCACATGGAGGGGTAAGCGCAAGTGACAAAAATCTAGTTTCGCGAAGCACGTATCAGCCGTTGGTCCTGGCTGTTTTCATTTTATCGTTGTTGTCAAATTATGTCAGATGTGTTTAGCAGCCTGAAAAACCTGACACCAGTATTGGCCACACACACGAAAAATAATACACTTAACCAAAGATAGTATAATTATCAACGTAACAGATATCCTACGCCATAGAAACGATAGGAGGTCCATAAAGTAGGCAAAACTAGAGTTGCCGGTAGGCACACAGAGATGGCAGCAAACACGACTAGCAAAAAAGTGACAAAGGAAGTGTTGAATATACTTTATAAATATTTATTGCATTTCGTATAAGTCATATTTAATTAATTTGAGTACTACTTTATTTAAATAACATTAGTAAGAGATTTAAATGTTTTAATAAATAGCTATAGCGCTATCTAGTGACAAGGAAGAGAAATAATAATGTTTATAAGGCGATGGGTAGGCATGAAGCCAGAAATAGGTAAAATATATTTGACGCGAATATACATAAATATATTCATCATTTAACTTGTAACATATGTTAGTATTCATTTATGTTTGTTTTGTATGTGCGTACGTGCAAACATATACTTGCAAGTTAAATAAAAATTATACAAGTTAAAAGGCCAGAAAATTGAAAAACTCACAAGCTTTCCCCCCTTATAACTTTTGGACGGTTAAAACGATTTTCATTGAACATAACTAAGAACCAACGGGAAACCTGCTTTCACATAAAAAAATTATTGAAATTGTTCCATCCGTTCGAGAGCTACGATGCCACAGCCAAAGAGACAGACAGTCATTAGCGTCAAACTTATAACACTCTTTTTTTGCGTCAGGTGTTAAGGGGATACCTGAATTTTCCGGGGTCCAGTGCTGCCCCCACTTAAAATAAGTCATTTGATATTTAAAATTTTGTTTTGACCAGGCACTAGATAACCCTTCAAACTATTTAATGAACAACTGTTTACAGTGAGGACGTGGAGCTTTTCTACGCACAATTGCGAAAAACGGCTACTTTTGGCGTATGTGCGTAGAAAAGCTTCACGTTCACACTTTAAATTGTAAACAGTAGTTCATTAAATAGTTTGAACGGTTGTCTAGTGCCTGGTCGAGACAAAATTTTAAAGGATATCTCCGTTTCCTATCAATTGATTTATTTCAAATGGGGGCAGCACTGGCCCCCGGAAAATTCAAGGTAAACATTTTCCAGTAGTAGGTACGCGCCTCCCGCAGGATCAGCGAACGTAAACAAATTAATGGGATGAGCGAGGAAAGCGGGAGACTTCACGTTTCCCAGAATTTGCGCGTCATTTACACAAAATTTGTATAGATCGCGACGCACCTGAAGTCGGCTTCAATTACCATGGTAACTGAAAAAATACCATCATTAAAGAGTAATTTATTAAGAGATAAATAAGTTAAATAAAATTCGTATCTTCTATTGTGAGGCAAAAGTACTTATAAGGACAAATGAAATAAGCTGTTCCATCGATCACCTTCCGTCCCCGTGATCAGACCCTAGGCATCGTCTACCATAAAGTACTTGTTTAAAAATCAAAAAACCTGCTCAAGGAGGTTATGTTGTTTTATAACTGAGTTCCGTCAAATATCTCTCGGCTCTCTCAGCAATCTCAGAATTTCAGCTCATACGGTTAATTTTTCTACCTGAATTTTCCGGGGTCCAGTCCAGCCCCCAGTTGAAATAAATCTATGGAAAGGAAACAGAGATTTCATTTAAAATTTTGTCTTGATCAGACCCTAGACAACCTTTCAAACTATTTTGTGAACTAGTAGCTTTAACCCGTGACTTCGTCCGCGTAGAAGTCGAAAATGATTCTAATAAGATGTTTAATTGGTTTTTAACGTTATTAATGTTGTGATAAAATATGAATTATTATGTTAAAATGTTTGAATACTTATAAAATATAACATTTTTACTATAACTTAGGGATTTAAAGGCCTAGCAGACCCGGCGAACCTCCCTCTCCCGTTCCCGTTCCCGTTATTTGCAAGACCGAGAGAGAGCGACGGAACGCTTCAAAATTCCCTGTTCCCCGTTCTCCGTTCTCCGTTCCCCGTTTCCCGTTCAAATAAAATGGTCAAACTAATCTTGTTTCTCCATAAAAACTTTGGACCCCCGTTTCACCCCCTTAGGGGATGAATTTTGAAAAATCCTGAAACACATTTTTACTTATTTACCGCCGGGAGTACTCTTGCGAAGTTTAAAATAAAATGGTCAAATTAATCCTGTTTGTTTTTACAAACTTTGGACCCCCGTTTCACCTTCTTAGCGGGTGAATTATGAAAAATCCTTTCTTAGTGCACCCCTAGACCTCATAAGGAACCTATGTGCCAAATTTAGACCCAGCCGTTCGGGCTGTGCGTTGATATGTCAGTCAGTCAGTCAGTCAGTCAGTCAGTGAGTCAGTCAGTCAGTGAGTCAGTCAGTCAGTGAGTCAGTCAGTCAATCAGTCAATCAGTCAATCAGTCAGTCAGTCAGTCAGTCAGTCATTCATTCAGTTTCTTCTTCTAAATATATAGATTGTTTACAGTTTAAAGTGAGAATGTGAAGCTTTTTTACGCATAATTGCGAAAAACGGCCACTTTTGGCGTATGTAGCAGTTTCCTTTCAAATGATTTATTTTAAATAGGGGCAGCACTGGACCCCGGAAAATTCAGGATTACTGGTAGATAATTAAGTTGCAAGATTTGACTTTAATAAACATGCATACATACAAGATTTGTAGCAAGTTAAATAAAAGCTTCTAAAAATACAATTAAAGTTAAAATTAAACTATAATCTAAATAAAACTTTGTCTAAATTACAAATTGATAATTTAAAAGGTAAGTGATAGCTACACAGTTGAAATTTTCACAGGTGTTGTATTTCTGTTGCCGCTATGCTATGACAACAAATACTTATAACTTAAGTGAGGTATCTCTCACTGCTATTTAAGTGGGGCTCCCATACAACGAAGTGCGCGGGTCAGACTCGCACTTGGCCGTTTTTTTCTAAACCTCAAACCAAACATTTTCTATGGGATTTGTATGAAATACAGGCTAATGACGTCATAGTTTCTTGGAGTCAATAGCGCTCTTAATATCAGTCTTTCTCCGATAATAAATCTAAGATAACGTTAAAAATCAATATGATCATGACAAGTGATATTGTTTTGTGACGTTATATATGTATGTATATATTTTTTTTAATCATGCTATAAAGTTTATATAAATAAAAATAAATAAATATCTTCCATGCTGGTCTGGAAGAAAGAAAAAACTTAGAATGTACCAGCTGCTTCTCTTTCCATGCAGATCGTTAAATCCAATCGCGAGACTGGGAGAAAATGCTTATCATTTTAATAGGCAATGCGGCTAGCAACCCATTACTACATATTTTGATTCCTTTTTCCACCATCACGCTAAAAGTGGCATTTAAGTCCTGCCCTGGGCTATCTATTTAGAGTCGCAAGACCCAAAGTGCTCTGTTTGCCCCATTAGGGGATAGATGCGTGATAGTTTGTATGTTTTATTTTCTTAACAGTTGATGACGCACACACACACACACACACACATACACGCATCCCGCAGAGTAGCCATCACCAGCCGGTCCCCACCACCACCACTCGCGCATGGACACTTTGCTTGTTAACAGTGCATACAAACTGTATCAATTTTCTATAATTAAAAGTGCATTCCTGTACGAGTCGTTCATATTTTCAACCCCTGCTGAAGTCCCATCCCATAGGTCGCTGATTCAAATCCGGCTCGAAGGACCACTTTATGTTACTCTAATATCGAGATATCGATACTAAATACTGAAATTATATCGGTATTTTGATTAAATACTGATGTTTAATCGATATTTGTATCGATATATAGATAAAAAACCGACATTGGGTATCGATATATCGATAAAAATATCGGTATTCCTGTCCCTGTCATTTCGACCATTTCGACTCGATAAGAAGCCACTCCATCTATTGCCATGATTCAAATACTCACCTATCTTTTTTTCAATCTGGAAGAAAAGCAGCTGGTACATTCTACGTTTTTTCTTTTCTCCCAGACCAGCGTGGAAAGATAAATGCTGTTTTTCAAATACGTATAACGAAACCGAATGATCTAGAACGTTTCCCACCGTACCCGACCGTGCGATAGAAAGCCTGGTTTATTGGAAACAATAGGAAAGAACCGATAAATCACAGACAATTGGCTTCTGTTTCCGAAATCTTGCTCGGGTTTCTTAGATACGGCCTTTTCTGAAGTTTTTGTTCTACTTTTTTAACCGACTTAAAAAAGGAGGAGGTTATCTATTCGAACGTATATTTGTTTTTTTATGTTTGTTCCCCGATTACTCGAAGACGCCTGGACCAATTTGGAAAATTCTTGTTTAAAAGTAGATACATACTTGTCAGGTAGTCTAAGGATATTTTATGAAAATCGGTTTGGTAGTTTAATCTTGAAGTCTTTTTCAAATTGGTTCAGGAGACTTCAAGTAATCGAGGAACATACATTAAAAAAAACACTTAAACATAAATATACCACCTTTGTCGTTTAAAAATTATTCGATCTACAATAGCCTTAGTTTGCACTCAAACGCGGACGCATGTGTACGAGTAAGAACGTTGTATATGGTGTATCAAGCTTCATATTTGTGACTAAGCTTCCCGGTATGGCGACCTCTGCGCCACTACGAGGAACTACAACCACAATAACGAAGCGACAACATAGTTCACAAGAAGACTACGAGATGGCGGTAACAGTATCCTACATCTCGATATCCGAGTTCGTCTGATCCGTCGAAGATGCGGTTCCCCGCGCAACACCAAGACTGGCGGGAAGATCTCCCCTTTGAGGTGTTCCAGCATATATCACCTTACTTTCGCTACACCGGTATATTTGTACATTTTGCCATTCGAGAACTTTGGATAGCTAAAGGCAAAAATATATTTAAAAAAACCTAACCAAATCTCGCCCCAAAAACAAATTCTCTCCATTGCGGGAGACATAAACAAACAAACAATAAAACAGAAAAAGGAAAGTAAAAAAGTACAAGTCGACTGCTTTGTATTCATGACTTTCGATAAATAACGCCTTCTACCCGGTGTGAGGGAAACGAGGGCCCTACTACGGGAATGCACCTGAAACTCGATTCGAATATCTATTACAATAAAATTAGGTACGGATCTTTAAAGTAATAATAGCCACTTCCAGTCCAAGGATCAAATTCAGCGCTGGATTACAAGTGGAATAATGATAACTGGCATTGGAACCCATCACAGGTATTCCAGTATCGGTTTACATTATTGCAGCCTCTAGCACGATTATTTGCGTTAACTTATTCTGTATGTAAAAATGAACAGCACCTCTATCGTACGTAAAAGGAACTTCCATTTTGCATTAAAAACGAAAGCGAGACAATACCTCTATCGTACGTAAAGGGAACTTCCATTTTGCATTAAAAACGAAAGCGAGACAATACTTTGACGCAAATAATTATAGTGCTAAGGGTACTTATCACAGCGGTAGATTAGGTCACTGGACCTGCCAAAAAGGTCAATGTAATGGCAATGACAGGTACAGGTAAGTATGTGTAAATTTAGGTATACATACCTGCATGCGATTGAATATCTTATGACAAGTTTTGAAGAACGTAACCAATATTATAAATTTAACTTACAAAAATAAATGTAAACGGAAAAAAATCATGTGTCTAAATTAGAACATGCAAATATTTGCATTACTTACATAAAAAAAACTTATTCCATTATTATATTAATAAAATCTTATGTGAGATAAATTCGATATGAATATTGTTCACGATATATTCACGAAGTGTAGTCGAAAAGTCGAAACTATAGGTTTCGATCGACGATGATCATCATCAACTATCTAAACCTTTTCGATCACACTACCTGACTAAATTTATTATTATGCGAGTGCCACATGAGAAACGGTAGTAAGGCTCCGAAGGTGAAGATAAAAATTTATCTAAGCTTTTCTCTCTTTCGATTACGTATAAAAACATTGTATTTTGAATTTACTATTTGTTTTCCAAGAACTAATAAAAATCAAGTGTCTACCGTCTACCGTCTACCGGGCTCGCCATTTCTCTGTATTTCAGTTTCCTTTGACGACGTTATTGCTAGAAACTGCAATATTGTTTTGTTATTTTTTTCTGTTTTCACTTGTTTAGTTTTATGAATTTATTTTATAGATTTATTTTAATTCTGTTTATTTCTTTTCTTCTAAATAAAAGCTTACTAATCATTGCTCTGATATTAACTACTTAAATTGTCCTACTGTTACCGAAAGCCGATATTTGGGCTAAAGTATTAAGAAACTCCTTTGGTACTGTCATACCTACCCATCGCCTTATAAATATTATTATTTATCTTTCTTGTCACTAGATGGCGTTATAGCTATTTATTAAAACATTAAAATCTTTTATTAATGTTATTTAAATTAAGTACTATTATATTTAATGGAGTATGACTAAATACGAAATGCAATAAATATTTTTAAAGCATATTCAACACTTTAATTGTCATTTTTTTTGCTCGTCGTGTGTGCTGCCATCTATGTGTGCCTATCGGCAACTCTAGTTTGGCCTACTTTTGGAACCTTCAATCGTTTTTAGGGCGCTGGGTATCTGTTACGTTAGTTATTATATTATCTTTGGTACTGGGTATGTCTCTTTGTCTACATAATATACATTTTGTAGATTAATAAGTTATTGAGATTTAGAAAATATCACGTCTTTTATTTTGATTTGTAAAAGTCCCGTTATAAAAAGTAAATGTATGTATTTTTACGCCTGTTTTCCACAGGGGTAGGCAGAGACTAAGGACCTCCACTTGCTACTATCCTGACAGACCTCTTTCGCTTCATCTACACTCATCACTTTCTTTATGCATGCCCGTCGGTTACGGGTACATCTAACCTCTCCTTTTTCAAGAACGTCTGCAATCCGATCGCGGTACGTTCGTAAAACTGTACCTTAACCTTTAATGGGAAACTTATGGCATTTTTGCTGTGTCTGATTAAAGGCCTATTTAGAAGGTGCAAGTTTATTGCCCGTCGCATATTATTTTATTAGAGCAATAGATAACTTGCATTGCCTTAACGTATCTTCAGCCATACAGATTAGCATTGCATAGCTATCGATAATTGACCTCGAAAAACAGTCACAATATCGATAATATCGATTGCAATACTATTGATGAAAGGTAAAACTGTCTGTTGCGGACAACAGCAGCAGCGCCAGCGCACCCGACCGATCGCCGTGAGCAACTGGCGGCAGAAGTGGAGGGGAGGCCGGAGAGAACGGGACGCGTAGAGCGAGACGGAAGATATTCGCGCGTCCCTATTGGTACATGGCCAACGCGAGCCGTGTACTACGATTAGTGTTAGAATTTTGTATATATAGCTGTAAGTTAAGTTAATATTACGTTGTATTGTGTAGTGTTATCTGCGGTGTGCCAACGAACAGATCAACGAACGGAACTACAAGGAGCCTCCAGAAGAAAAGAACCATTGTGAAATAGTGATTAGGTTAATTTGTATTCAGCCAGATCGGCATAGCGAACAGTGTGTAATAAATATCTAGTACTACGAACTCTTTGTTTAATTTGAACTCAAGTCATACAGTCCACTATAGCGCGTGAGCTATCGTCAACACATGGTCCTACGAGCCTGATCAAGAACTTTGGCGATCAAGATCTTTGGCGTTCAAGAATTCTGGTGCGCAAGTTCGGTGTTCAAGAGTAGGCGATCAAAATGGTCGTAACGAGGAGCCAAGCTGGGGATGAACTACGAGCTAGCGAGAACGACGGTGCATCCGCCACCGCTAGTACGGTCCCCACTAGTGTGGCCGTCCCTTCAACGGATCGTGAAGCCGCGCCTCAACCGATCGTTGGGCTACAGCGCGGGCTTGTCTACGACCTGCCACCCGCATCACCATCGCAGACCACCGCGACTACACTGCAACCGTCATTCAGCACAGTGACTGGACTCACTGCGCCGCGCCGAACAAGCCCTCCACGATCCATTGCATCGAACCGGACTGGGCGGTCGAACACTAGCGCCGCCCGCATCCGACGCCTCGAGCTCGAGACGGCCGAACGGCTATCCGAGATCAGGCAACAACAATTGGAGCTGCAAGCGGAGGCACTGCGCAGGAGGTTGCAACTCGACATTGCACAGATCGAGGAAGAAAGCAGCATGGCAGATGCGGAGGTAAGCCGATCGCGGGGCGACCAATGGTTGCAGACCGTACCGCACGATGACAACACACTTCGGCCACGGGAGGAGCGGCGAGTCGACGCGCCGGTCGGCGAGAGCCGCAGTCCGGAGCGGCGGCCCAGAACTGCGGGCCGCTCTCAACCAGCGCTACCTCTTCGCTACGAGCGACGCGAAGAGGACGACGTCTGCAGCCCTGATCAGCGGCCCCGAGCGGGCCACACATCGCCGCCACCGCCTCTCCGCTACGAGCGACGCGGAGAGGACGACGAGTGCAGCCCCGACCGGTGGCCCAGGGTGGGCCACACATCGCCGCCACCGCCTCTCCGCTACGAGCGACGCGGAGAGGACGACGAGTGCAGCCCCGAACGGGCCACGCATCGCCTGTCCCTTCCCGCTACGAGCGACGCGGGGAGAATCGCAGTACACGGCGGCGGCCCAGAGCGGGCCACACATCGCCGCCACCGCCTCTCCGCTACGAGCCACGCGGAGGGGACGACGAGTGCAGCCCCGACCGGCGGCCCCGAACGGGCCACGCAACAACGCCTCTTCGCTACGAGCAACGCGAAGAGGACGCCAGCCGAGCGCGACTAGAGCGCTCGCCGACGCCGACACAGCGCCGCCGGCGCTACTCGCAGTCGCCGAACGAGACGCGGCGCACACCGACGCCGGCTCGGAGCCGCAGCCGCGGCATCGAACAACTCGCCCAGGCCCTGGAGAAGATGGCGAGGACCCGGCCGCTGCCGAGGCAAGCTACAGACCTGCCTAGCTTTTCCGGCGCGGCCACCGAATGGTTGCCCTTCAAAGCAGCGTGGCGAGACTCGGCGACCATTTACAAGTTCTCGCGCGCCGAAAACATGGCGCGCCTACGCAATTGCCTGCGCGGGGAAGCGCGGGAAGCTGTCGCCGCCCTGCTACATTCAGCAACCGACCCAGAGATCGTCATGACAACGCTGCAACGAAGCTTCGGACAACCAGAGGTCATCGTGCGCAAAACACTGGACGACCTACGCTGCCTGCCCCGACCGGGCAACACCGCCAGCGACCTCAACCAACTAGCTGTGAGGTTGCAGAACATAGTCAACGTGTTGGAGAGCCTCGACCAGCGGGGCTACCTATATAACCCCATGCTGACGCAGGAAGTCTTGGAAAAGCTGAGTCCGCACTTGCAGTCACGTTGGTGCGACTACGCCGAGGTCAACTGCAGCGCGAGTGAACCGTCGATAATCACGCTGTCACACTTCCTGACGCGAGAAGCGGACCGAGCTCTCCGACACGCCTTCACATCGTCGAGCAGCATCACCAAGGCAAGGACTTCGGCGACAACCGAGCCGAGAAACCCCGTCGCCAAGTCCGGGCGACGGAACGAGCGGCCAAACCAGAGGACGCACGTTTACACCGCAACAGAGGCGAAGAAGAAGCCAGAGCAGTGTGCGTGCTGTGGCGACCAACACACCGTGGCCGCATGTCGCAAGCTGCGTGACATGCCCGTCCACGAGCGATGGACGTGGGCGAAGAACGCGAAGGTGTGTTTCCGGTGCATCGCGCAACGACACCGACGCGCCACATGCAGCGCGCCGCGATGCGGGGTCAACGGCTGCACCCGCTCACACCACCCACTGCTGCACGCCGAGGAAGCCCGGCCTGAACGAGAGGCCGCCCCAGAACGACCAGCCAGCACGGGAGGAGAGGCTGAGGCAGTCATGTCGATTGCCAACGACGATCGCACGGTGCTGCTGAAAGTCTGCAGCGTCGTGGTCAACGGTCCTGCGGGCGAAATCATAACGCACGCCCTGCTGGACGAAGGATCGACCGTCACTCTGGTCGATAAGAAGCTGGCGGACGCGATCGGCGCCGTGGGAAGCCCGGCCCCCCTGACACTTCGGGGGGTCAACTCATCAAGACAGCGAGAGGACAGCCAGCGGGTCCAGATCTCGATCCGCGGGCTGCACGAACGAGCCTACCACAAGCTGTCAGCCCGCACCGTCAGCAAGCTAGAGCTGCGCCGGCAAAGCGTACCCCGCGACGTCACGCGGCGGTACGCACACCTGCGAGGCCTCGAGACGGCCTGTGCAGAGAACACCAAGCCACTGCTTCTCATCGGTGCTGATCACTGGCACCTGATGACATCGCACGAGCTACGGGCCGGCAAGAACAACGAGCCGGCTGCATCACGCACGGACCTGGGCTGGGTCATTTACGGGACCGTACCCCGCCTCCTTCATCGACGTGACGACGACACGGTGCTGCACATTAGGGCGGCAGAACACGACCGTGCCCCACCAAGACCAGACTACAGTGACGAGCGACGCCATGGCCGCGTCGCCCAATGGAGATGGCGGCCTACGGCAGACAACGTGGCCGACGACGCAACACGGGCGGCCAACATCACACCAAACCGCCATGACAGGTGGTTCACCGGGCCTGCCTTTCTCCACGAGCCTCAAGACGCCTGGCCCCAAGAACGGAGGGACCAAAAAGAAGAAGAGACGCCGGTCGCACTCCACGCCGACGAGTGCGACGAGCCTGGCGTCCTGCCCGATATAAGCCGCTTCTCCTCACATGAGCGGCTCATACGAGCTACCGCAACAGTCATCGCCTTCGTGGACAAGTGCAGAAAGAAGACGACCCGACTCGAAGTTCACCATCTTGAACGAGCTGAACGAATGTGGGTAGCCAAGGCCCAAAGGGACAGCTTCAGCGAGGAAATCAAGAAACTACAGGCCGGCCAACCACTGCCGGCATCTAGCCGCCTCGCCAAGCTGGACCCCATGATCGAAGACGGGCTTCTACGCGTGCGCGGCCGAATCAACGCTGCCCGCGTCCCCACCAACATGAAGCGACCGCTCATCCTAGACGGCCGCCACCACCTGACTCGGCTGATCGTGCTGAGACAACACGCCGCCGCGGGACACGCCACGAACGAGCGCGTGTTGAACGACCTGCGGCAGCGCTACTGGATCCTGCGCGCACGACCCACCGTGCGCTTCATCGCCCGCGACTGCGCCCTATGCAAGGTGCGACGCTCCAGACCTCGCATACCGGACTAAGGACTGGCGCTTCATCCCGCCGGGAGCACCCAACCAAGGGGGTGCATGGGAGCGTTTGGTGCGCTCCATCAAGACTGTGCTGCACGCCACGCTGAAAGAACAGACGCCGAAGGAAGAGACGCTGCACACTCTGCTACTGGAGGCGGAGCATGCAGTCAACGGACGACCCCTGAGCCACGTTTCGACGGACCCGGCCGATCCTGAGGCGCTGACCCTAAACCATTTCCTGATTGGGTCATCCTCAGGCCTGCCACCGACAGGCCCCTGTGACACGGCAGACCGAAAAACCTGGCGAGCTGCGCAAGGATTAGCGGACCAATTCTGGAAAAGGTGGATCCGCGAGTATCTCCCCACTTTAGTGCCGCGGCAAGGAGCCCAAGACCGTCGCCGGCCTATCAAAGAAGGCGACCTTGTATTGGTGGTCGACCCAGAAATGCCTCGGAACATCTGGCCTCGTGGCATCGTGCGACGGGTACACACTGGCCCCGATGGCGACGTTCGGAGCACCGAAGTCAAGACCGTCGGGGGCATATTCATTAGGCCGACAAGGAAGCTGGTTGTCCTCCCAATTGCGGAGGCTGCGTCGAGCGACGGATGCAGCCGGGAGGAGGATGTTGCGGACAACAGCAGCAGCGCCAGCGCACCCGACCGATCGCCGTGAGCAACTGGCGGCAGAAGTGGAGGGGAGGCCGGAGAGAACGGGACGCGTAGAGCGAGACGGAAGATATTCGCGCGTCCCTATTGGTACATGGCCAACGCGAGCCGTGTACTACGATTAGTGTTAGAATTTTGTATATATAGCTGTAAGTTAAGTTAATATTACGTTGTATTGTGTAGTGTTATCTGCGGTGTGCCAACGAACAGATCAACGAACGGAACTACAAGGAGCCTCCAGAAGAAAAGAACCATTGTGAAATAGTGATTAGGTTAATTTGTATTCAGCCAGATCGGCATAGCGAACAGTGTGTAATAAATATCTAGTACTACGAACTCTTTGTTTAATTTGAACTCAAGTCATACAGTCCACTATAGCGCGTGAGCTATCGTCAACACTGTCGATAGTATCGATACTGTTGAATTCATATACTATCAGTACTATCAATAGTATCGAATACTGACGATAGTATCTAAATACAATAGTATCGATACTATCGATACTTTTACCTTTCATCAATAGTATTGCAAACAATAGGGGTGACTACAGTGTTAGAAAAGTATAAATGAAATTAGTCCATCTTATAGATTTCCCAAAAATAATGGTCCAATATTTTTTAGTTTTCCAAAAAAGTAAAAATTTACGAAGGTATATACTGTCGACGTTACCTCTATGTAAAAATCGTACGTAGTCGTGACATCACGCGAAATTTCAAAGCTTGTATCTTTGTCTCTATTTGTTTCTCGGAGAGAAGAAAAAAAACGTGTACAATATTTTTTAGTAATCTAACCAATGAGCTAAAAATATTTTTCCATTATGCCTATTGACAACCTATACTATCGATTGTATCGATAGAATCGGTTATTCGATAGAATCGGTTATTCGATAGAATCGGTTATTCGATACTATCGATAGTCCTATCGATATTGTGACTGTTTTTCGAGGTTACGATAGTATCGATAGACTATCGATATTTTATACTATTGCTTGCAAAACTAATACAGATCATCTATGGCAACAGGCAAGAAACTTTTACCGTCTAAATGGAACTTAAAGATTCCGCAATGTCGTCATATCAGCCACAAGAAGTCCACTGCTGGACATCGTCCTCCCAAAAGTATTTCTAATACGACCGATTAATTGAAAGCGGCCGCAAACAGTTACTAGGTAGCAACTAAATATAACAAACCTATAAATTAGTATTTTATCAAACCAGAAAACATTTCGAACATACTAATTTGCCATATAAATACCCTTTCATTACAAAATAACACACGTAAAGTTATAATTACATACATTTCGTGGAACTGCGGTCACTAATCGATTACTATTCGTGGTCACGTAAAGCGAACATTCAGACGATATCTCGATGTAAAAATCGAGAAATCGATTACGCGATGCGGCCTTTGAGTAGTGTTGTAACTCGAGTCTTTTTTATTTGAAGAAGTGTCAGTGACAGGAATCGGAACAACAGTTTTGGCCATAGATCTAGATTTTATTTGTAAAAATATTTTTTGGCGGATTTTTTTTTAGTAGTAGTTTGGTGTTATAAATGCTCATGCTCATTAATAATATTAAGTGATATTATAGTCATTGACTATTTTTTGATTAACAATTGTGATAAAGTCAAAAAGGACAGTTGTTATCAGGAAAGACGTTACGTAGAATGTACCATTTGCTTTTTTCTCGTAAAAGCCGATCCAAATTCGCGAGAATCTAAATAAGAGTGCATTACTAGCACTTTCGCAAGTAAAGCGACACCCAGCGTGGTCCGCACTTAGATGGGCACAAGTCGCATAAAATTTTCTCAAAGATTCAAAGATTCAAATGTTTATTCAGTAATTAGACCTTTACAGGTACTTTTACACATCAATAAGTATAATTTATGTTACGTGTAAAGTATATTAAAATTTAATTTATGTTTAAAGAAAAGCTACCGATACCAGCGCTTCGTAACGACCACTGCTGATAAGAAACGCCGAAAGAAACTCATTTTCACAGTATTCGTCGCCTACTCGCCAGAAGGGCTTTGCCATATTATTATAATTGTCTTTTAATTAATAAATACTTATAATATAATACAATGTTGACACATTATAACATGTAATGCTTGCGAACAAGTAAACAAACATAAATTGCGTAATAAAAAATATTAAGTAGTCAAAAAAGCGAAGCCGAGCTGCCGGGAGGGACTGGTCACCCTCCCGGCAACACCCGTTCACGAGTTGACGCACGGATCAGCCATCGTTAAACTCAACCCTATTAGAGGGTCATCAAGCTCTTCCGTGTCGCGGAAAGCACGTATAAGTCGTTGGTCCCGGCTGTCATTATTGTATGGCAGTCGTCAAGCTATGTCAGATGCATTTACTCAAACATTAAATTTTTCCCTCCAGAATGATACCACTCTTACAGCGTAGTCTGAAGCCTCATAAAGGTCATGTTTAGTGCAGCTGGTGAGGCAGGAGAGAAGGTGAGACATAGTCGTATCGCCATGGCCACACTGGCATTGTGTTGCGGATTTATCAATGTAACGCCATCGAGCCAAGTTATGCCTGCATCGGCCTTCCTCAGTCCGAAGGCGATTAAGGCTCTTCCATGTGGACCATGGCAGTTCATGACCCGGGGGCAGTTATTCTGAAGGTGGTATAAAGTCAGAGGGAGTTAGGTAGCGGTTGTGAGGATTTTGGGTCGCCTTCAAGCGGTTTTATGTTAATAAAACTATTGCGGCTTATTACTATGCCCCGTAAGCGACAAAGACGTGATACGAGTAGTGAATCGTATTAAAAAAACGAAAGATTCATTCGCATCACTACCCCGAGTTTGTCCCGAGTTTTTCATTCTACCAACTTAGTTTTAACTTTATTAAAACGAGTTCTCGGAGACGATTTATAGTCGCCTCGGAGCGATCGATGTAGCAGATTAGAGGTTGTTCGCCATTCTTCGGGCTTCAACAACTTTTTATTGAATATTCTTACTTTATATCTCTTCTGTACTTGTGCTTAGGAAGCGGCAGTAAACTAAGTTGTAAGTAAATGATCGGATGTCAACAATAGAATAGTGTCTGCGCTTAAGAAGTTATACATGTAAAAAAAAAATGGTTTTAGTTTATTTATATAGAAGTAGTTTAATTAATAAAGGCATTTAATTGTCAATCTTGTGTTTGTCATCAAAGATATATTAAGTTTATTGAGATATTTTAATGAAGCTTTATTATAAAACTTTGACTTTGACTTTATCACATTGTCGTCTTCTGAAGAAGACGACAATGTGTTAAAGTCAAAGTCAAGAGTCAGATTGGCTGAAGCCAATCTGACTCATTAAAGTACTCGAATAAACTAAGTCAATATTTTATCATATTTGCGACTAGAAACTCCACCACATCTGTCGCCCGTTTGTTTACTTATTTGAATATTCCATGAGCTACTCTTACGAACCCAGTAGATATTTTTCCTATTTGCGACTAATCGCAACTATCACATTTGTCGCTTGTCTGCAGCCAAACTAACTCATAAGAATGCTCCTCAAAGTCTGTCACGAACAAGGTTGATTGTTGATTCATATTTGTGACTAATTGCAACTGTCATAAGTATGCTAAACAATATTATAAGAATGCTCCATATGGTACTCTCCTCACTGACTATCCTACTGAACGTCGAAAGTCAAAACATCGATGTACTGTATCCAGAAAGGATATAAAAAGTATGCTATAACGAATTACTCAATCTCACAAGTCTGACGATCCCAGTCGATATTTTATTATATTTTCGACTAAGCGCAACTGTGATAGTTGTCACTCGTCTACAGTCAAACTTACTCATTAGAATGAAGGAAGGTACTTTCACAAACCCTGTCATTATTTTACCATATTTGCGATTAATAGCAACTATCATATTTGTCGCCTGTCTGTAGCCAATCTGTCTCATTAGAATGCTCCTCAAGGTACCTACTCTCACGAACCCAGTCGATATTTCGCCGATATCCTGATTTATCGCACGGGATTGCAACACCTTCCGTTAATGGTGAAAAATGGGGATGCGCCATTTTGAATATGAACTTTCAAACTTTAAAAATGATTTTCTTGCTCAAGTGTTCGACAGTCATTAGCGTCCACGAGAAAGAAATATTTTAACAGCTACAGTAGGCATACCGAATAACATTTTTAACCCCCGTCGCAAAAGATTGTTGTTATAAGTTAGATGCCAATAATATCTGTCTCTGTGTCTGTTTGTGGCATTGTAGCTCTCGGAACGGATGGACCGATTTTGATACGGGTTTTTTTTCATTGTTATTTATAATATTTGATTCATTGTTGTTTATAAGTAGCACTTATGTACTATGAGTTTATTTTTGTAAATTTTCAAGTATACATGAACCAATAAAATAAAATAAATTGTTTAAGCGGAACGGTGCGTGCTTCGGCCCCGAATGGGTTAGTTGTAATATGTACCGATTAAACCTACAACAAAAATTGTTAATAAATTTAGGTGTTACTTTGTGAAAGTCAAAGTTACATGCCATTTGATTTGGATTACTGTGTGTGCTTCCGCCACCAGTTAGTTCATGCAAACTATTGCCAGCCGGCGCCCACCCACTTGTTAGTCCGAGCATACCTGCCACTAACAGCTCCAGCTGTTGGTGGCCTGAACTAACCGGTGGTAGAAGCACACAAAGTAATCCAAATGAAATAATCGGTGGTGGAAGCATACTATTGGTGATGGGTGAGAATTTGGGCTAGTACCGCTATAAAAATATGAAACCAATGAAATACCCACCTAATTAGATTCTATAAAGGTAAACAAGCCGTTCGATGTCTGGCTTATAATTCGCATATTTTTATCTTTATATTAGTGTGAATTTGAATAATATGTCTCTGAGCGCGTTTCTACAAAAATAACTGTGAGTGTATTTGAAAAACCAGCGAAAATGATCGTATTTTGAATATATGGGTATGTGCTATCCAATCATATTAGAAACCCCTAAGAGAACTCCAGTGAAGTCGGCTTCTAACCCCGCAACTGAAGCACACAAAGAAATCCAAATCAAATAGCAAACAATAAGTTTTTTTTTAAATATTTTTATTTAAGCTTTTATCAAAAACAATACCTAAAAAGGCTAAAGTGGCACTTAAAACTTTTTAGGTCATTGTTTTCATTCAAGACGAATCAATCGAGCCCAAACTCGGTGGGGTTATATTATTTTATTATCACAGAGATGACATGATCACCTTCCGGCTTCATCACCAGATCAGCTTCATGTAATCATAATATTGCATTGTTATGCTATATACGTGTTCGTGCAAAATTTCAGCTCCATCGGAAACCGGAAAGTGGGTCAAATTTTAGTTTGCAAGATTTGATTACAGACTGATAGGCAACGGGACAGGAGAAACTAAATAAAAGCTTGTAAATATACAAACAAAACTTTAACTATGTACATTTTCAAGTATGTCAACTGCCCCTTCCCCGCCTTTAAAAACTCTAATACAGCCCGAACAGAAAATATAAATGGCTGAAACCAGAAGCTACAAAAGGCATCATTAATTACAGGACTATTGAAACGAGTTTTGTCGATATCAAATCAGTAAGCAATTCTAAGCATCATTAATCCCCACTTCGTTGACGTATCCATACAAATATAAAAAAAAATGTTTTGGGTATTTTGTGTACTTGTGTGAATGTATGTGTTTGTTTATATCGGGCATCGTTTAGTGCTTATTAGCGTTGCATAACTATCGAACTATCGATATAACATGTAGGTTATTCGGGAAATGTTATTATGAGCAGTTAGCAGCTAGTCTACACGCATACGTCTAGTCGCACGCACACAAACACCATGCCGAACTGAAACGACGTTAGACGATGCACGGCTTTCAACGTCGCGCTGCTGTGCCAGTTGTGCCGGTCGCCGGTAGTCGAGAAACGTTTAGGCGGAATGGGGGGTGTTCCGCCGCGCTCAAAGCCCGTGATAAAAGCTATGCAATAGCTTAAAAAGTTGCGTCTTAATAAGAACAACCAAAAAGTCAAAAATTAACAAACATATTTGTTAATTTTTTAAATGGCTGAGAAATGAAATTTTTAAATTTTTGAACCACCTCATCCCGCCGTTTTTAAAAATTTCGAAAATCTCGCTCTCCTAAAAAATTCTATATAATTACCGAACCTGCTCACAAAATTTCATGATAATCTGACTGCCGGCCGAAAATTCTCTTTTGTCCGTCGACAGACGGAAAAATTTTCGGCCAGTCGAAACTGAAACGCTTCGCTCGCTCGGTCAATTATATTTTATCAATGCATGGTCAATTCCTATTAAATTAGTAATTGTAATATTATTACTATTAATTGAAGTAGTATTTTAGTTTGTTTAGTTGTAATTAAGTTCTTTATTTTCTTCTTATATTGTATATTTTTGTGTGTTTAATAAAGTCATGACATTGTACAACTTTTTTAATGTTTGTATTGGTACAGTAAAGAGTTTTGTAATGCATTGGTTCACGTGAAGGTACGAGTAGTGGATACTTGCCCACTTGCAAATGAAATCCATCCATGGAATAAGTTAAACCTTTGTGGCTAGCGTACTCGAATCGCATATGGAGTTCAGTATTTTATATTGATTAATTTTCCGATATCCCATTGTATTTATTCTGCATAAAGGCCAAAGCACACACAATACTTTTGATTCAGCGGCGACTTTTCTGCCTATGACGTAGATTTAGAAAAATCGCTAGTTTTAAGGTTGAAGATTATGTGTTAAGATTTTTGAGACACGAGGATTTGTTGCATGGATTCTGGAAAGTAAGGCATCTTCTTCTACATTTGAGAGCCAGACTCTTGTCGGCGTCATGAAATAGATAGACGCACTCAATGACGATGATTTAATGTATTGGTTTGCCATTGCCATTTCACACACGAGTAAACTTTATAGTGATTAGTGCGCAGGTTTCTACAAAATGTTTTTTTTTTCACAAGTATATACCGTAGAATAAACAGCAACATAATAACAGCAGCGACTTTGCGACTGTTGATATAGTAGCAAAATCGCTTGTAACAACTTTATGTATTTTTAACTCTATCTGCATTTCATTTTAACATTATTACAAACCTAGCAGAAAAAAGGGCAAATTTCGGATCAATTTTGACAGATTTTGGAAAAGAAAAACACAGAGACGGGCCTTAACCGATCTCTCAAGACTTTTATAGACATCAATGATTCGTACAGATACAACACTTCTTGTCTTGACTTAGACTTTATTTGATAATAATGTGATCGGGTTAAACTCCAAGGGTAAAACTGCATAGTTGCCAGTCGCCGATAAAAGTCGCGTGTCTATTGTGGCACTAAATTGCAATCATCATGTACAATTTGATACTATCTTTTTGATAAATAAAATGGTGTCAATTTTTAGTGCCACTGACTTATAAATAAAGTAGATAGATAGATGACTTATAAACAAAACAGAAAGAAATGGGATCATACAATTGAATTCCTATGGAATAATTACTATTTTATGACGAACAGGTGTACGTATGCTGTAATTAGCTTGTAACGATAAACATTCCCACCCATCACCTTAATAACATAATTATTTCTCTTTTCTCGTTACTAGATGGCGCAATAGGTATCAATTAAATCATTAGAATTTTTAATTACTTTTATTAAAATAAATTCGTATTCTAAATAATTAAACATGACTTATATGACATGCAATTAATATTTTTAAAGCATAAGTATTCAATTCTTTTGTTACTTTTTTGCTAGTTGTATGTGCTGCCATCTCTGTGCGAGCAGCTGGTACTAATTTCGCCTCATAACTTTGCCTACTTACGTGCCTTCCAATAGTTTCTATGGTATTAGGTATCTGTTACGTTAGTAATTATATTATCTTTGCTATAAGTAAAAATACTAGTTCATTTTTTTTCTTGAGGCGGCAAGTCTATTTTTACAAGACATAGCTATACCAGCGTAAACAATAATAGTGATTTATATTGGTGTCTAAATATAAATAAATACTCTTATTTTTTTCCTTTTACAACTAAGTAATCTATTAGTGAACCCGAAATGATGGCGCCACCAAACGTTTTTTAATCTGTGTTATGGGCGGTTCCATGTTAAATTTAGTTCGGAGTTTATCCGCAATATGGCGAGGTCTACTAACTTATTTGTTAACCTTTAGATAGTTTTTACGAAAAATAAGATGGTAATAATATTTTTTCATAACTAAAAACCAACTTTACCCCCAAACTAACCAACCGATTTTAATAAAATTTCTATTGGACCACCTGACAAGTATACCCTTTCAAACAAACAAGGAATTTTTCAAATCGGTACAAGCGCCTTCGAATAATAATCGATGAACATACATAAAAATATCCGGGCAAGTGCGAGTTGAACTCGCCTGGAAAGGGTTCCGTACAATATGAAGGATTTTCCGTTAGTGAACGTATTATATTGGGTTTACCACTTATTTTCAATTGATATAATTCTTGTATTATTTTACCTAAAATTTACAAGCAATGAACTATATGTTGCAGTTTTTTCAAAATTTTCGGCCAAGTAGTGTCGGAGATCAGGGTGGGGGAATGGTCAATTTTCGTCTTCTTTCATGAATAAAATCAAAACTATTTTTTTTGACAATAATAACAAAAATATATTTGAGATTCTCATAACGAGCCCTTTCGTTTAATATATGACACAAGAAGGTTTGCAAAACCTTGTTTTTTAATTTCCTTATTTGTACCTTGAAAATGACCCTTCTTTAAAAAATATATTTATGTCCTTTTTTTTCCGGTAATCTACAAGCAATGAACTATATTTTGTATTTTTTTCAAAATTTTAGGCTCAGTTGTTTCGGAGATGATTTGGTCCAGTAGATTCGGAGCAAATTGGCTGAGTCAGACGGATGGACAGACAGACGCACGAGTGATCCTAAAAGTGTTCCGTTTTTTCATTTTTTGTACGGAACCCTAAAAAGATCGCGACGAATTGATAACCTCCTCCTTTTTGCAAGTTAGTTAAAGCAGAGTTTTCAAGGTAAAGGTATAATTCCAAATTCCTTATTTAATCTAGAATCTAGAGGGTATTGATGTCAGTGTTACGCGCGAATGGAATGTCCTTAATTCCTCTCAACGTGAAATATTTTGGGCGTTGATTCAAAAGTGGCTTTTATTTCTACGTAATCAACAGACAGAGAACATTTTATTGCATTGTATTCGGTTTTATTCCATTTTTATGATCAATAACGTATCGTTCATCAGCCGAGATAAATCATGTTTGGATGTACGAGGTGTGTACTTATATATATATATATATATATATATATATATAAAATATAAATATTTATTTGCAATCAATAACCTTAGGATTTGATTAGCATAAATCCCTCTTAGGGATAAGCCTGCCGTCGTTACGAGTATACATTTTTCTGTCGTTGGTTTCTTTTTACGACTTGCTATTTTGACGACCTCTGTGGCCTAGTGGTCATCATGCCAGGCTCGTCAGGTCCTGGGTTTGGTTCCCGGTCAGTTCAAGATTGAGAATTATTTTTTAGATTGACCTGGGTCTTGAATGTTTATCTATATATGTATTTATTATAAATTATAGTATCGTTGAGTTAGTATCCCATAACACAAGTCTCAAACTTTGGGGCTAGCTCAATCAGTGAAATTTTGTCCGTATAAATTAATTTATTTATCTATTATTTGATCTAGATTACTTTGTGTGCCCACTGCCCACCACCAGTTAGTTCATGCAAACTTGCCGACCGGCGGTGCCAGCACACTACTGTTAGGCGATTAGCACACTGCTCGCATCTCGCTACCTAGCGCGGAGCCGCCATACAAAAACGACGCGCGTAGATTCGGTGTCAGTGTGTTTTGCTATGCGTGTTTTCTTTACTAATTGAGATACATGCATACAGTCCAGCCCCGCGCTACTCAGCGGGGTCCGGAATGTGCGAATCGCCTTAGTTCCAGCATACCGACCACCAACAGTCCGACCATACCCGCCACGAATAGTCTATTATATCCCAGCCTATGCAGTTGCAGTGTGCACTTGTTGTGGCTGCAGCAACATCGGCTATCATACTCACGATACGTGTAGCGAGCACGACACGAGAGTGAATGGGCGCTGCCTCGCAATAGTTTCATACCGGCTTCAAATAATAAAACTAAAAACCGACTTCATACCGAAACTGCACAACCGATTTTGATAAAATGTCTATGGGACCCTTTTGATATCTTCGTTTCAAGAAAAAAAGAATCATCAAAATCGGTTCATAAACTACGAAGTTATCCGCGAACACACATAAAAAAAATATACGGTCGAATTGAGAAACCTACTCCTTTTTTGAAGTTGGTTAAGAAGAAGGAGTTTAAAACGACGGGAAAAAAATTTAAGGGGCATACTTGTCAGGTGGTCCCATAGAAATTTATCAAAATCGGTGTACTTTGGTGGTCAAGTCGGTTTTTAGTTTCAAATAAATGTAATGAACTTTGACTTTCGCAAAGTAATAACTGGATCTATTAACTTCATTTTACGAGTAAAAAAAGAATTACGAGTTATGAGTCCTCAGGTTCATACATTATCGAGTCTTTATCTCTAACGGAGTAGACAGTGCCATAAAATGTAGTGTAGTAGCCCTAGGCTACTAGGGCCGATTGCAGTTTATGACTGTGTATGGCATAAGTAACAATTTTATAGTTGACTTATTTTGGCATTCATTGTATGATGATGATACTTAGTATCTCATCCATGTCGCCATTTCCTTTGTTTGAACTTGGCCACGCTGCCGCGTGTCTAGATAATATCGAATATGTGTCAAAATATTAAATAGGTGAAGTATCTGTGTTTTCACACAAGCCTTCCAAAAAGCTCACATAAATTTATTTGCTAGGCAAATTTAAAAAACCCTAACTGACAAGAACACCATCCAGTGATTAATAGCGGAACTACAAATTATAATTGAAGAGAGAAGAGAGAGAAACACCTGACTTTCAAACGTTAACGCCCAATAACTTTTAAACGACTGAACTCATTTTCATTAAATATATGCTATATTGCCACCACCACCGCAAGGGAACTTGCTTCCAAGTAAAAAAACCGCATCAAAATCGGTCTATTCGTTCGAGCACTACAATGCCACAGACGGCATTTTTTGTTTGTCTTAATGTTCTTTGTCATACCGGTTTTGGCATAAAATATTTCGGCATAATAGTTCTTAGGTATAATTGTTTTTTTAGCATACGGGTAATTTTGGCATAATTAACTTTTAGGCTTATTTGTTTTTTCATAATGTCCATTTGCATAATCTCCGAATTAGTCGCGAAAGGTAGGTTAGATTATGGTTGTGCAGTTACCATCACAGGAGCGAGCGAACGTCGACAAAGTGACAGAAGTGACCAATTTGACGTAAATAATTTTATGCTTAAGAATATTATGCTTAACCCGTTAACAACCGCAATTTTGCAAACCCATTGTTATCTATCGTTCTCTCGGTCGGATACGACCATCTGGAAGCTGACGGGTTAAATAGTATTATGCTCAGATACATTATGCTTCAAATAATTATGCGTAAACTGTTATGCGTAATAACGATAAGCTTATAAACAATTATGCCAAAAAACAGTATGCCATGTTACATTATGACTTTTTGTATGATCATGAAATAGGGAACCGCCACAGACACAC
This sequence comes from Acrobasis suavella, assembly GCA_943193695.1. NCBI lineage: Eukaryota > Metazoa > Arthropoda > Insecta > Lepidoptera > Pyralidae > Acrobasis > Acrobasis suavella. Next base: position 6,518,705 of record OW971952.1, on the reverse strand, counting down.
AGACAGACAGGCTGACAGACATTAGCGTCAAACTTATAACACCCATCTTTACTGACAGGAGTTAAAAATACTCTAAATAAGTAATTTACCTGTGAATCCTGTGATTCTAATGTTTAATTTAAATCAAGTTAAGTGCTTATCAAGCAAAACAAACTTAAATAAGAAAAATAAACTTACGCTTAAGATGTTTTTCAAAAAATTCTGTTGTTTTATTACCTGAAAAGAAAAACACAGTTAATATTCACGAGTACATATTAATCCGGATTATGATGTTTTTGTAATCTCGAAAAAGATAAAACGTTTTAACGAACATAATCTGTTTGTTTAGAAATTTATTTTGAACCGACTTAAAAAAAAAGAGGAGGTTATCAATTCATCGCAATCTTTTGTTTATTTTTTTTATGTATGTTACCGATTATTCGTAGACGCCTGGACAGATATGGAAAATTATTTGTTTGTTTCAAAGGGCATAGTTTCCATGTGGTCGCATTAATATTTTTCTAAATTCGTTGTGTAGTTTGAGGGTGAAGTCGGTTTTTAGTTTTGAAAAATTATTATTTACAAACAATTTAAGAAAGTATTGACCGAAATTATATTAGCCATAAAAAAGTTCAGTGCTGAATAAAGGCCTCCTCCAATAAGGGGGGATGCATACTCCCCATGCTCAGCAGGCGGGTTGGTGAACGCAGTGTTAAAGGCTATGTCTGATAGACATAAAAGCTAAGACAAGCCTTGCTAGAACAAAAATTTTTCATTTATTTATTTAAAACATATTGTTGTTCCAAAGTAAAAACATAAATAAATAAAATAAAACAAGTAAATAGGGTCAAATCACACAGATTGAGCTAGCCCCAAAGTAAGCTTAAACTTGTGTTATGGGAGACTAACCCAACGATACCATATTTTATGATAAATACATAAAAAGATAAACACCCAAGACCCAGGACAATTTGAAAAACATAACTTTTTTGGCGGACTTAATCCTTCAAGCACATAAATCGCAGACACAATTGAATTCAATTGTTCTTTTGACCCGATCGGGCCAATCGGTGCTTGAAGAGTTAATGCTAAGAGTATTTTCTCCCAGGCAACCATGGTCATTTTGGTCAGCCATTTACATAATACACTTTAAACTATCACATCTTTATGACAGTTTAAAGTTTTACAACCTCCGTGGCGTAGTGGTCACCATGCTAGTCCGCCACCCAGAGGATTCAGGTTCGATCCCCGGTCAGGGCAAGTTGGAAAATGGCCTTTTTTTAAATTGTCCTGGGTCTTGGATGTTTATCTATATATGTATTTGTTATAAAATATAGTAACGTTGAGTTAGAATCCCATAACACAAGTCTCGAACTTACTTTGGGACTAGCTCAATCAGTGTAATTTGTCCCTATATATTTATTTATTTTATCCGTAATGGGGTAGACTAAGATTCAGGTCTTGCGGCTCTAAGCAGACAGAGCCCAGGGCCACAAGACTCAAAGGCCACTTTTAGCGTGATGGCGGTTGAGAAGGTAGAAAAAGGATTTAATACAGTAATTGGTTTCCACCCGCATCACCTATTACACCGAGAATCTAAATCATGTTGATTTAGATTCTCACCCATTCCCTCGATCGGCTTTAACGATCTGTGCAGGAAGAGAAGCAGCTAGTTCATTCTGCGATCAATAAGAAAGGCATAGGAAATAACTACATATTATGATTTTGGTACTTCTGTGACTATGTTGCATAAACCCTATCCTTCATGTTCTCACATATCTTGTTTTTCCATAATTTCATTATTAAATATAATTTCAAATTTTTTGACAAATTCATTCCATCCTCACCATTCTGATTCATTCCTCCACCACCTCTAATTCAAGCAACTTATAATTACATACATCATTTTATCAGTTCTGACAAATAAATGTATTAACCCTTGCCGTGTCTCTCTCTTGCTGTACGACTGTTGTGTATCAGAATATTTCATGGTGGGAGCATATCTACTAGCTGGGACAAGTGGAGACCCCACACTCCTAAACGACAATCAAAGCCAATAAATCGAGAAGGTACTTATGTAATATTTTCACAACTTTACTCCATTATTCTCGTTACTCTGCCCCGGGTAGAGTTGCAGTAACAACGTTACAGTGATCGTGCAGCTAAACGATGCACTAAATTGTGCACCAGAGAAATGTTCTGACGCAACTTTGCCCATTTCCGTTCGGAGAATAGTCTTAGTTTTTCCAACTTACGAGTACTTTTTAGAGTGAACTTTTTTAACCGACTTTAAACAAGTCTTTATAAAAAAAATAAAAAATAATCCCGGCTGCCTTTTTATATAATCAGTGTCACTCTCAGAATTAAGACAAATTTAATGACACCTCTCAAGCTTAAATCCATTGAGCCAGCCGCTGAGTGAGCCAAACAATTATACATACGTACATACCTACTCTCGAAAAACATAACTCTCCTTCTGTCTGCCATAGTCGGGTAAAAAGAAGAGGTTCATCGGAATTTTTCATGTCTTTAATGTATAAAATATGTAACAAAAACCCTGTCCGATCCTTGTGACACCAAACTAAATTTTTAAATCAAATTAATTTATTGTATTTATAATTTATAATCAAATTAAATTATTGTATAGGACCACCTGACAAGTATGCCAAATGCATTCAAACAAAAAAGAATTTTCGAAATGGGTCTAGGCGTCTTCGAGTAATCGGTAAATACAAAATGTAACAAAATCCCTTCTAATTGCGTGTCCATACTAGGACACGCAATTAGAAGGGATGCCGAGCACCTGGCTAAAAAATGGTTGAGATGAAAGTAGACGGGTATAGAGGAAGGGAAAGGCCGAGAAAGACGTGGGAAGAATACGTGAGATCGGATATGGATATGGGGGAACGGGGGTTTATTACAGGGATGGCGAAGGACAGAAAATTATTGAGGGTGTAGACAAAAAAAAGCCCACCGGAAATAGGGAAAAAGCGAGGAAATAACAAATAATATTTCACTTCATTATTCTCATTTCTCTGTGCAAGGCAGAATGCAGTGACAGCGCTACAAGGATCATGCAGCTAAATGCCACTAAATTGTGCACTGGAGTCACATCCGACGCAACTTTGCCAATTTCTGCAAGTCTTAGATTTTACTATTAACTTTGTCGTACAGATTTTCCATTTGGTTCTTTTATCACTGTTCGGAATCAATATGAGCGAAAGTATATTATAAAATATAATCAAGGTTTCTTGAAGCGGACAAGACTTATGGATAAATAAAAATAATAAATAAACAATCTGTATACAAAATGTGTATACTAACATACATAATAAACATTATATATGTATTATTTAGTTCCACATCTCCACACTACCTTCTAGAACGTTTTCCTCCTACGCTGTAGCCATACACGTGACTTGAGGTCATCAGACAGTCTTAAGCTTAATATGCCGATGCATCGGTCATCCTTCTACGACAATTCGTTCACAGTTCAAGCTGTGCGTTTATGAAACGAACTGCCTGAGTCTATTAGACGTGCAAAATCTGTCTCTATCTTTAAATACAGACTTAAAGAATTTTATCTCGCTCAGTAATCGTAATTTTTTTTTAATTTTATTTTTTTTATTTGTATATACGTTATATTTACTAAACTTATTTATGTAGTTATATTATATTGTATATATGTAGTTTTTTTATGTAATTGTATTATAGAACATACGTGTAGTGCACAATGTAAATTAAAAGTAACCTTAGCTACCTATACTAATAATATAATAAAAAAATGTATTTATTGATTTAACTTATATGTACCTAGTTTTTTTGCACCACTGTTATTTCTGATCTGACGTGCCTACATTTCTCTCCATCCTCCGGTTGTCTGGAAGAGATCGCTCTAAGCGATAAGACCGCCCATTGTACCTATGTATTTTTAATTGTAAATCTTATTTTTTGTAATTTTTTTTGTATTGGTGCAATAAAGAATTTTTTATTCATTCATTCATTCAAAATTCGACAGCGCGTTTGTATGGCAATAGTTTTTTATTTGAATCTTTATTTAGTCAAAGCTAAAAAAGGTAGAATTAACTCTTCAACAACCGCAATTTTGCAAACCCATTGTTATCAATTATTTTCTCGGTCGGATCCGACCGCCTGAAACTCTGGAAGTTGTGGGGTTAATGCTAAAGCATTCTCCTTCTGTGGACTTTTAGACCTTTGAGTATTGTGTCCCGCCCTATTTGCTAGCTACTCGTACTCGTATGTCAGTACTTCTACAAGTTATCTTCTTCATTATTATATATAATCATTATTATAAGAAAGTATCGCTGACGTGTATTATCTGTGTTGTGTAGTATGGAAAAATACTTTTGCCTATCGGTTATATTATCAAAAAATATTGTACACGTATTTTTTCTTTTCTCTGAGAAACAAAAATTACAAAGATACAGCACATTGACATTTCGCATGACGTCACGGCTAGGTACGATTTTTACTTAGCAGTTGCAAGCTCCCACTCCGGAACTTTGATACTTCGTATCTTTGTGAATTTTTACTTTTTTGGTAGACTGCAAAATATGGGTTCAATATTTTTGGATAATCTAAAAGACGGACTAATTATAATCATACTTTTCTTACTCCGTCGTGACCCTTATTATAATGGGCTTAACTATGTCTAAAAAACGCAAAAATGCAAAAACAAAATCGAATTTGATTTTACCGTTCGATAAACCGTAGCTCTGTCCATACTCTTCCGTGCTGATTTGGTAGAAAAGAAAAATCTTTTAATGTTTCAACTGCTTATCTTCCCGCGCAGATAGTACAAGCCGATCGAGGGCGAAAATGCGAATCATGTTAAAGGGTTGTAATGCGGCTAGCAACCCATCATTGTCATGATTCATTTTTCCAGCTCCTCACCCACCATTTCGCTAAAACTGGCTTTTGGATCTTGCAGCCCTGGGCTCTGTCTGCTTAGAGCCGCAAGAAAAAAATGCTCTGTCCGTCCCGTTAGGGAAAAAGACGTGAAAGTTTATCGTATAAAGCGCAGCGATGAGGACATCAGACATGTACGAGATATATGAAAACGGTGCATGATTTACTTTTTGATAGCATAATCAATTAGCAGAATTCATCGTTTCTTACGTAGGTATATATTATACTAGCTTTAACCCGCGACTTCATCCGCGTAGAAGTCGAAAATGTTTCTAATTGGATTTTTTATTGTTTTTTTACTGTTTGTTCCCGTTTACGTTATACGTGCATATTGTGCATTATTATTTTAATAAAAAAATTGTATGTGTCTCATTTTAAAAATTACGAAGTTTCAAACTGGTAACCCCTATTTCACCCCCTTACGGATAGAATTTCCAAAAATCCTTTCTTAGCGGACGTCTCCCAGTCACAATCTACCTTCCTGCCAAATTTCATCATCATTGGCTAAGTAGTTTTCGGGATTTCGTGACGAGTGAGTGAGTGATTTCCAATTTTATATAAATAGATATTAGTTATATATTTAATATAATTTATTATGTATGAAATATGTATTTATGATAATTTAATTAATTAAGACATCTGACTTTATATCTTTTAAGTATCTGCTATTTAGACGCCAACTTTCTTATCTGTTTATCTTTTCCTAAAGGTTGACAGGGAGAGAATGCTTTAGTATTAAGCCCACCTATTGTAGCTTTTGGCTCTATAAAGTTTATAAATAAAATAAAAATAAATAAGCAGCAGGGTTGATACGACACAATCAATCTCCAAAATTTGATAGCTGAGTCTCAATTCCTACTAGGTTTTCCATCAGGAACCCCTTTCCTTATATAAAGAATCAATGATCCCAACAAGATCGCCCATCGCAGTATACCTTTTTATTCTACAAGCGCGCTTGGCTGTATATGGCCGTATTGACGCTGTTTTGCCGAAAAAAATCCAAGACTGTTTTGTTTACCTACATATTTTCCATTGGCCCCGTCTTGGCTTTATTCAGATATTCTTTGTGATATATACTTTTTTTACGAATGCTGTGAAGGATGGACGAGGTTTTCCGAGTACACTTGGAATAAACAAATACGTCTTATAAAATCATAAAAGACAATATGGGCACAAGACAATCGGAGTTTGTATGTTGGTATATATGGAACCACGTGACGTGGTAGATAATATGTATATCTTCATATATGTATGTATATAGGAAATATTTAATTATTGTATTTACCGTTTTTTTTTTTATGTACTATAATTTTATCTTGCAACCCACATTTAGACTATCTGCATAACCCAAAGGTTGACTGGTAGACAACGCTTTTAGCGTTAAGTTTGCCTATTGTTCTGTACAATTTGTGTTTGATGGACAATAAAGATTAAATATTTTTTTTTTTATTATTTAAATGGCGTCCCCGGAGTACCAGCGAGCGTCGTTGCTCACACCGTGACATTGTACTGAATGAAGACCATTTTTGGTAGACTTATATTATAATAGTTGTCTATTGTTAAATTGTTTATAATTTTTTTTTTGACAAAGTCAATTTTCCTTTCATGCTTTCTTACTAAGAGGTTGCTGAAAAGCTCAAAAGTTCACAGCTCGTGACAACTACTAAAACCTAGGTTCATCCTAATAAGAATGTTACTAAAATTACAAAATACGTAATAGAACTAATTACACAAACTTTTAGAAATAGAATTGAAATCAGGCAGGAGACTGGTAGTAAAACGATAACCTAAAACCTAAAACTTTTAAACTTTTCCGGCAATTTCTTCTCGATTTTGCATGGTCTTGGGTATTTTTAAGTACACATTGACAGGCGTATTATACTTGGAGAAAAAAGCGGGAAAATTACCTCGGGTTTAGAAACAGCACAGCTGAGAATGCAACTAAAATAGTTCAATTTATAATAGGGCAAGTGCGAGTTGAACTCGCGTGGAGACGGTTCCGTACAATACCAAAGATTTTTCGTAAGTGAACGTATTATATTGAGTTTACTACTTTATTTTCAATTGATAGAACTCTTATATTATTTTTCCTGTAATCTACAAGTAATAAACTATATAATGTATTTTTGTTTTTAATTTTAGGCTCAGTAGTTTCGGAGATCAGGGGGGGGGAATGGTCAATTTTCGTCTTTTTTCGTAAAATATATCAATCAATAAAATCAACACTATTTATCTTAAAATAATAACAAAAATATATTTGAGATCCTCATCACAAGCCCTTTCATTTTTTAAATTTCCTAATATAAAAGAAAAACAGTCGAATTGTTAACCTCCTGAAGTCGGTTAATGAAGAAGACTTGACCACACCGCATTCGTGTGTGGATTCCCTTTGTTTGTTTTCATTTGCGTTTTTCGTGTACCTATGTAACAAGTGGCCAATACTGTGTCAGATTTTTAAAGCTTGACGACTGTCATTTAATCTTGTCAGCTGGGACTAACGGCTTATACGCACCTTCCGAAGCACGTAGGAACTCGAGACATTTTTATGCCACTTGTGGTCACCCATCCAAGAGCGGACCACGACTGGTGTTGCTTTACTCGCGAAAGAGCTAGTAATGCGCATTCCCGCTGGGCCACTGAGCTCCTAACGCTGTGAGTATGTAGTGGCCGATGAAGAAAACGATATAAAAAAGAAAAATCCCGTAAAAATAGACTAAGACAATAGATTATATGGAGGTGCTTCTCGGGCCGCCTCTTGGGGGCACTTACATCTTTTAGGGTTCGGTTTGTATCAGGTAAGAAACTCCGTTTAAGTGTTTTGTTTTTTTTAACCCTCGACAAAACAGAGGGAAGTTTGACGTCTGTGTGTCGGTGTGTCAAATCAGGCATTTGTATGCTTATGCGTAAATCAATAGAAAAAAAATATCACAAGCAATGAAAAATTATAAAATCATTGAGAATAATTTCCAGATTTTGGTCTCTTTCTTGATCGTCTTTTACAATAAGCACGTGACATGTAACTACGCTTCTAATAACGCCGTGCTTACTTCAAATAGAAACTGAGAGACAGCTCCAAATAAAAGCACAAATAATTTAAACTTGGTGATTATGATAACATAGTTCTTCTTCTTAGCGTGTCGATGTTCATGTGATGTTTCTCTGGGCCCAGTAATCAGCGACCTGTACCGCGTTAGGGCTTTCATTGTACAGTTACTTCAGCCTGAAGGTTTAGGGGCACGCTGGGCAACACAGAAAGTGAGCCATAGTCTGTGGAGATGCACCACAGCCGCAAACGTTGCGGCCTCTGTGTATTTCCACCTGAGTAGATTATCTTAACATCAGCCAACCTGGGTTCTCAACCTGTTAAAGCACTTCCAGATTAGCCAAGGTAGCTCGCTGCCAGATGGTAACTTCAAGCTTGTGTTGCAGACACAGATCTGTATATGTTGCAAGGTACATAATAGATCGATAACATACGAATCATCATTATCAATAAATTTAAGATCTAGGTTCTCGCCAGTAAAGTGTTTTACTATTTTTAGCTATATTCTTGGCCTCTCTACGATATAATACAGATATAGATATGGGACCATCCATAAATTACGTCACACATTAAGAGCAAGGAAGGCGGTCAATGAAGAGTGACATTGTGTACAAGGGGTGGAAGGAGTCTTAAGGTTTATTATCTCACAATACAAAATTCATATATGTAAGCAATAAAACACAAATGTTAACTAATACATAAATAAACTTTAAAATATTTACAGCTTCATTAGATAAGTATTAAGGAGCTTTGCTCGCTTTTTTTATTTATTAAAAGAATGGTATATGCTACGTCACAGTAGTGAGTGGGGGCTAAAAATGAGACGAACTGTGACAAGGAGGGGGGGAAGTCATGAAATGAAGTCATGAAATTCGTGTGACTTACTATATATTTTAATTAAAATCAAGATATTTATCAAAGATACGAGGCCTTTGTTGAGATATACGGGACCTCTACGAAATATACGGGTCCCGCTTTACTGCGACCCAACCTATCAAATCTAGCGTTTGATTGCGTCAGCCGCCTGAAGGGTTTATGACTCTTATTTGTTATGTTTTGTTCCACTGTACACAGTTGTTATCTCAAAATATGTGGAGAATTCCGAAATATTCTGTTTTCACGCCTCTGTGACCACTATTTTGAGTCTGGCTTTTGTAGATCTTTTTTGTTTATACAAAAGCTAGACTAGATTAAAAACAATGACTTGCAACCCACGAGCCATTATGTATCTTGCAACATATACAGATCTGTGCCTGCAACACAAACATTTTCTTCAATAATTATTTAGAAACTCTGGTAGTAAAGATCAAATTGCGGTTTACCAGCATAAAGCACCTACACATAAATGCGTGAAATGTTTCATAATATATGGCGATCTCTACGCCACTACGAGATGGCGCCAGCAGTATCCTACATCTCGATCTCAAAGTTTAACCGATTCGCTACATCTATACAACTTCCGACTATAAACCGTCGGAGCCGCGGTTCCCCAGGAGCAATATCATGCCTGGCGGGAAGATCTTCCCTTTATGGCGGTCGAGCATACCACCTTGCTCCCGCTACAAATTACAAATACATAAATGATATAAAAAAAGTTTCACCAGTTCACGCTTAGATTAGAAATATAAAGCAAGTTGGAAGGTACGTTTACACATAAAATAATTCAGATGTCTTTAGGCAGATTGAAAAATCGTTTATTTAAAATAACGAGCGAAGTTTTCCAAGTGCACTTAAATAATCCGGCGTTTGTACATATGTGAGTTTGTAAGTGAGCATGTATATTTGTTCGACGTTTACTTGAGTAATTTGATCGGACTTTGGACACCTTACAAATTCAATATAATGACGTCTTTACTCTACCTCTCTACCTCGTTTTTGTAGCGCATCGGCGATGTTTGCGGGGTACCAGATTGACGGCTTTGCAGCAATTCTTCGCAAAAAAACCACCTCGCGTATAAACAGAGTGCGGGCTAGCCCCAATAGCATCTTGAAGACGATAGCACATCGCTATACTTCTCTCTTATGGGCGTCTTTTGTAAGGGAAATTAAAACCCACTCCGAACTATAGATATTGTAACGTTGTATTTTTTCGGTCTTCATTTTTATTGCATTTAATAGCAATATAAAATACAATCAATCGATTATGACTAAAATCGATCAATATTTATAATCTGTGTCGATTTAAGAAAAATTTTCTTTGTTGGGAACACAGCGTATATGAACGCAACCATGATATGTGTTACTCACAAAGGTTAAGTAAAACGATTTGTACGTTCGTAACGTAGTTACTTAGGCCAGATGTAGACCTATCGCCAATTAATGTGAAGACGCTCAGAATGAAATTATCGTCCAATTTCTCGGTCCACTAGACGCTCGATAGATACAGTTTAGATATAACAAGTTTATATGGCAAGAAAATTGAAAAATACCCCGCCGCCACTATCTAGTGATTAGTGGCGGAACTACATATTACAACCGATGTTGTGGAATCAATATCCAACATCGACGACCTCCGTGACGTAGTGGTCACCATGCTAGTCCGCCACCCAGACGTCCCGGGTTCGATCCCCGGTCAGGGCGAGTTGGAAAATGGCCTTTTTCAAACTGTCCTGGGCCTTGGATGTTTATCTATATATGTATTTGTTATAAAATATAGTATCGTTGAGTTAGTATCCCATAACACAAGTCTTGAACTTACTTTGGGGCTAGCTCAATCAGTGTTATTTGTCCCTATATATTTATATTTATATGCGTTACGGATATTGATTTCACTTAACATCGGTTGAAACTTTTCTACGCACATTAGCGAAAAACGGCCACTTTTGGCTAATGTACGTAGAAAAGCTTTACGTTCTCACTTTAAACTGTAAACAGTAGTTCATAAATTATGGGTTATCTAGGACTTGATCAAGGTCAAATTTTGTAGGATAGCTTCGTTTCCTTTTAAATAATTTATTTCAAATGCAGCTCTGGACCCCGAAACACTCATGTATTTGGCTGTAGTTTACTAAAAGCCGCCGCGCTTGGGAATGCAGTTGTATAAACATCTCAAGATATAGTCTTACGACAGGCCGCCTTCCTGCCGTCAACCCTCTTTGGGAACAGTTTGTGCTTCATCCTTTAGTCGCCTCTTACGACATACATAGAAAGAGATGGAGGGGTGCTATTAGGGCGAAAACCACACGCCAAAAGTTTGCTTTTTTTGAAGGACAGATAAAATTGAAATAACTAAAGGTATAATATATTCAGCCCTTTTTTAATGTACTTAGTATACCTATCTAGGTACTTATAAGAATTTTTGTTTGTAATACAAAAGTTTTTGACCCACGCGTAAATAGCCATGCAGATTTTTTTCCACTTAAATGATATTTTGTAAAGGAGTAGAAGGTACGCCCGTGTTTGACTACGTTCTAAAAAATGTTCTCACGTCTTATATCAAAATCATGCAAATTACCTATTGTGTAGGTACGGTACCCTACAGCGTTTTCTTCAAGTGTGCAAGTTTTTAATAATATCTGCAAAGCTGAGCTTATATTAAATTTATTAAATATTCAAAATTATTTTATTTAAATATATATTAAATAATAGCTTGCTGCTTCAAATTCTATTCAAAGTAGAAGTTTCTATGCATTCGATATGCAGTATACTTATACACTGCTCTTATAAATTGTAAACAAAAGAAATGACGAAAAAGTTTATAGAAAACAAAAATAACAAAAACGGGAACCGAGTCTATTTTATTTATTTGCTGACGTTCCAATCGGATAGTTATTAGATAAAATATTTTTTCTTGTTTTTATTATTTTATAAATACATGAATTTTTGGGGACCAGTAATTTATTTCAAATGGCAGCAGCCATTTGAAATAAATTATATGAAAGGAAACGGAGATATCATTTAATATTTTGTCTCATGCGGCTCTAGATAACCCTTCAAATAATTGTATGAACTACTTACTGTTCAAAGTAAGAACGAGAAGCTCTTCTTAGCATTTTTGCCAAAATTGGCCTTTTTCGCAAAAAGTGTAATCCAACGTGATTATTGATGTTTCCCTAAATCAGACGTAAATGATCTAAAATTTATGTAAATGAAAAGACAAAATACCGACATTTTCATGTTAACTCCAATCCTTCAAACAGAAAGGCTCGAGCCGGTCTCCCGGGAAAACCCATGCTTCGCTGCGCTAAGCAAAGCTGTTTGCGTACTTGAAGTTAACTACACGAGTAGACCACTTTATTCGAAGGGAATTTTGTTAGTGCTGGTTAATTTTTACATTCAGTACGTTTGGCGTATAAAACCACATTATTAATTTCATCTCGACCAAAAGTGGTTGATAGTTTTGTTATAATTATCTATAGGACACTTTTGCCATTTCTTTTACTTCATCCATGAACGACCTTCTTGGTTTTCTTTTTCCTCCATCCTTCCTTTGCTCCAATGGTATTTTTTTTTATGAAATTGTCAAGCCGTATAAAAACGTTTGGTTTGCTTTTTTTGGGTATGTATAATACGAGAAAAAATATTTGGACACCTTATATAGCACGACAACTTTGGTATAAGAGAGCAATATGAAAATAGCACAAAGTATAATATAACACTTTGAAAAAAGATTATATTTTACCCGACTGCGCCAGAAGGAGGTTATGTTTTTAGAGAGTATGTATGTATGTATAATCCGCTATTTTCTAACAAATCAAATCAGACACTATTTTCTAAAAGTTAAAATCGATTTGTTATATATATAAAATAATTTATTTTTAACCCAGGAAAATACCTAATTGTTTGGCATGCTCTGCAGTCTGAAAAACTCGATGTATTTTAACTTGAGGGACACCCCTGAGTGTTTCGTTCGTTAGATTTGTATGTACTATGAGAGTGACACTGACTATATCAAAATAATATAAAAACAAAATGGCGGATATTTGGCTCCAAATTCAAATTTTTGTCACGCTCTCCAGCCTGAACGGCTCAATGGATTTTAGCTTGAGAGGTGTCGTCAGATTCGAATTTACTGTGAGAGTTTATTGTTTTTTTTTTATAATGTTTCAAATATTCTAAGTCGTTTTCATATAATATTTCAAAATTATAAACCGACTTCACCCCAATTTACACAACCGATTTTTTTCACTGTCGCTTGTCTTCTCCTTACAGAGAACTCAACACTCACTGTTTACCTAAATAGGGGTCAGTTAGCAAAAATAATTAACTTAAACATACCTGTAACTCGTTAACATATTTTATAGTTTTAGTGGTTTTAAAGTTGGATACCTACTTACTAAGTGGGGTTTTATTTTGATTAGTTTGGGAAGTCATCTGTGAAATGTGTTTTGAATTAGTTTTGTGTTAGAAAAACCACTAAACACAACGAATACAGCATTTTTCCATTGTGTAAAAAATAAATCCTTACTAATTCAGTGTAAGCCGCCCGGTGACAAGAGCTGGCTGTTTTTTTCATTCGAAGAATCGGTATAGCGATCCAACGCGGAAATGCGGCCAGCATTCTTGGCCTGCGACGTGGACACGAACTATTTTTAAAGTAAATTTGTAGTACTAAGTTTTCTGTTTTTATCTGTAAGTTATATTGTCTTGCTTATTTTAATCAAACTCTTTTACATATCCCTCGTAAAACAAATATATTAAAGTATTTTCCAGCTTATAAAAATGTACTGTTTAACTAAAGGAAGGATTTAGTTAGACAGGTGGGTTGTCGATCGCAGAACATTGTACGATTTCTTTGCACAGAGGAGTGTACTTTGCTGACAGTTCTCGGTTATAGGTCTCCTTTAGTTGCCTCTTACGAGCAGGGACAGAAATACCAATATTTTGTATCGATATATCGATATCCGATACCAGTATTTTATCGATATTTTGAATCGATATATTGATACTAAATATATCAATATTTTGTATAAAATACTGGTAATTGACCGAGCGAGCGAAGCGTCTCAGTTTCGAGATTAGCCAAAAATTCTTTTGTCCGTCTGTCTGTCTGTTCTCGCCTACAGGTCGCATTTCTTAATCGATTCTTATGAAATTTTGTAAGCAGGTTTAGCAACTAAATAATTTTCTTTTGTCGAGTTAGTTTTTCGAAATTTTTCAAAATGGCGCAAATATGGGATTTTAAAATTTTAAAACTGTCATATATCCGCAATTTAAAAATTATATATATTCAAAAATGTAATTAAAATTTTTTGTTCCCATTATAAAAAAGTATTTTTTATTTTAACAACTTTTTTATACGTTATACTTGAACGGGTTTAGGGTGTATACTTGCGAAGTCTAGCTGACTGAGCCGTGACTGATATACAATACAAGTCTTCTCACAAAATATACTGAAACTATTGAAGGGTGAATTCAGTCCGGGTTAGTGAACAACTTTCTTAAAAATGCGTGTCTCCCGTGGGAATCAAACCCGCTACTTCCGAGTTACAAGGCCAATGTCTTGACCACTATTTTACTTTTATTGCAAAGCCCAACAGTATTTGTTTAGGGCAAATTTTATTCAAAAGTATCACATCGTGCGTGGTGTTATCGGCGTCATACCGACAAGCAGGTGTAGATCAGGAGTTATTTAGGGGTATTCTTGATAGGTTGAGCATGGGGATATCAACAAAGACTGACTGGGAAACGTTGATGTCTCGGGAGAAAAGTAAGCTGAATAAAAAAGAATTAGATCTTTTTAAGGACTGCATGCAGTTATATCCTGTTAACAAAAGTGTTCAAAATTACAATTTTAATAGGCTAAAATCTCTGAACCGGCCTACAGCGAAAGTACCGGCGAACCACAACAATAAAGAAGCTGCACAGGCCTGCGCTGATCAGCAGGCCCAGGAATTGGAAAAAACAATTTACCTATGTGTCGGCAGCAGAGTTATGCTTAAGACTAATTTGTGGGTTAAAAAAGGCTTGGTGAATGCATTAGGCACTGTTACTGAATTGGTTTACCCCCCGAATTGCTCCCCACCTACAGATCAACCTTTGGAGATAATAATTTGTCCCTATATATATATTTATTTATTTTATTTATATTTGTATCGAATTTTCCATATATCGATAAAAGATGTATGTTGCTTACGAGAACCAACGACATATATTAAATAAAAAAACCTGGGGTATGAAAAGCTAGCTGCTTACAATTCTATTTGCAAGTTAAAGTTTCTATTCATTCGAATTGCATTATAATACATGCTCTTATAAATTTTAAACAAAAGAAAGGACAAAAAAGGTTATAGAAAACAAAAATAACAAAAACAGGAACCGTGCCTATTTTATTTAGTATTAAATATTAATAAAATTTAATTTTTTGTATTATTATCTTATATAATATTATATTATTGTAACAGGATACATGAAGTCCTCTTACGAGAACTAACGGCATCGAACTAGTTTATTTGCCAGGCATATAAAAAAAAGACTTTCAAGCGTTCGCCCCCAATTACCAACTCAATCAAGTTGGTTTAAAAAAAATTGCATCGAAAGCGGCCTTATAACTCAACTTTTACTCGACGAGTATTATCAACGGAGGTTGATTATACTCTATTCTGCTGTTACCATCACATTTTTGTTTTATATCACACCAATGTGTCAGATAATTTAAGCTACCTGAATGCTTCTGATAACATAACAACTGAGGAGAAATTTTATCAAAAATTTTATGGCATTTCAACAAGGGAGTACAAAGTCCAAACCAACGAATGAAAGCTTGGTGTATTTTTTATAAACTAAAACCGATTTCACCCCCAAACTACACAAGCAATTTTCGACCATCTCACAAGTATGGCCGTACAAAAAAAATACAAATCAGTCTAGGCTTCTTCGAATAATCGGTGAACATACACTAAAAAAATGATTCCGAAAAATCCCTTCTATCAAGAAGGGATTTAAGGAGGAGGTTCTCAAACCTACTCTTTTTTTTAAGCAGGGTACAAATTACTTGGCCTCTGACTTACCTATAAAAGATAAAAACGGGTTAAGTACCTATCTATGTAACAAAAACGACGTGCGTAGACGCGGTATCAGTGTGTTGTCCTATGCGTGTTTTCTTAACAAATTAAGATATTTGCATACAAACCGGCCCCGCGCTACGCAGCGGGGTGCGGAGCAGTCTGTGAATCGCCTAAAGGCATCTGATATAACCATATGACTGCCTTACAGCCTGGAGCTAAGGCTAACGTGCCTTTTAAAGGACAGAAAAGTGAGATATCGTCAAAATATAATAAACAAGCAGAAATCCAAACCGACGGACGTCACACGGAGCATCAAATATTCAGCGACATGTACAACTCGCAGATGTGACGAGAAATACAAATGTGCTGCCAGCCCTGAATAACGTCCCTGCAAAATGTGAAATTCTTATGACGTCATACTATCGATGGGATTATTTGATATGTACATCGTGAACAAGATTATTTACAGTAAATCTGACGTACTGCACCGCTTATTTTTAAATATGATATTATATTCACTTCTCCCTTTACCCAAAGGTTGACTGGAAGAGATTGTGATAAGTCCGCCTTTGTATCATAATTCTGACTTCTTTTTGTTTTTTGTTTATTGTTTTTTGTTTTTCCTTTTGTTTATGGTGCAATAAAGAGTATTTGTATTGTATTGAATGTAAACAGTATCTCTCTCATCTCAGCGTGTTAGAATAGTATCTAGGATCAAAAATAAATTTATTTATTTATCAATTTATGTACACGGAAAATTTATGCAGAGAATACATCAAATAAAAGTTGTACAAAGGCACTACTTATCTCAAAAGAGATCTCTTCCAGTAGGCCTGTGAGAGGAGATGTTTATGTAAAATTATTTTGTTTTGATAAAAGAAATCACAAAATAATATCACTTGTCATTGAACATATCCATTTACAACGTGATTTTAGATTTATTATTGCAGAAAAACTGTATATAGGGGCGCTATTTGACTCCAAGAAACTATGATGTCACGACGTGCTATTTCATACAAATCCCGTAAACAATATTCGTTTTGAAGTTTAGAAAAAGTATGTGATTTGACTTGCTAGAAACTAGCGGATTTCATTGTCAGCTGTTTTCCTAAAATTGCAATGTTGCAACCCTGGAGTTAGATCCTTACTTGTACCTCTGAGTTTGTACTCACGTATCACGGTCTTTATCAACGACTACCACTTGCTTCTGGAGCAAAAAAACAATGTGAGGAAACCTCCACCATAAACTTAGATTTTTTTACTGCTATGACCTTCACACTTGTCCACTAGTGTGTAATAATAATGGTTGTTGTCATATAAATAAACAAATATACACGGACCAATTACACTGATTGAGTTAGCCCCAAAGTAAGTTCGAGACTTGTGTTATGACTTATGGGATACTAAATCAACGACACTATATTTTATAATAATTACATATAGGTATAGATAAACACCCAAGATCCAGGACAATTTGAAAAAGGCCATTTTCCAACTTGCCCTGACCGGGGATCGAACCCGGAACCTCTAGGTGGCGGACTAGCATGATGACCACTACGCCACTGTGGTCGTCATATTACGACAGTCAATGAGCTCTAAGTTAGATGTCTTTGGGCATTTCGATAAATCTGACATCGGTGTTAGCAAATTAACCGTTCCCTAAGAGAGGTGGGCTGCTAAGCTTGCTTGCCCTTGTTGTGTAAAAAAATAAGTTCTTGATTTAAATATCATTTATTTCGCGCACGCCTCTACGCTTGACATTTAACACAGAAGATTTTATTTTATTTGAAATAACAATGATAATTAAGTGAACTTTACACAAAAGTAACATTTACAAATGTCGTACAGTCCACATGGTGACACCCACGCTTTTTAATTATTAATACTTGCGAGATTTATTAACGTTGCCCTTTGTGGTTGCTAGGAAAGGTCGACTGTATAATTGGTCGTAATATCTCGTAAAAATATAATCCTGGGAGAGAAGGACTCCTGTCCGCTTGCAATGGTGTTATTTTAATAAGCTTTTCAAAATGTATTTATATAAACGTATAGATATTATTTTTGTAGGCGTTGTCCTTGTAGGTTGACGACAGGGTCAGAAAATTATACTTGTAATTAGTCCGTTTTTTATATTATCCAAAAATGATGGACCCATATTCACAAAGATACGAAGCATCAAAGTGCTGGTGTGGCAGCTTGCGACGTCACCTCTATGTAAAAATCGTACCTAGCCGTGATGTTATGCGAAATTTCAATGTGCTGTATCTTGGTAATTTTTTGTTTATCAGAGAAAAGAAAAAATACGTGTACAATATTTTTTAATAATGTAACCGATGCGCTAAAAATATTTCTTCCATTCGTCATGCCTATTGGCATTTTTAGTGTTTTTTTAAAGGGGCGAGGAGATGGTGGAACATTCTTTGAATAAAGCAAAATATTAGTACCTATAGTAAATATTAATAATTATAGTTAGCTACCTTCACTTGGTTCGACTTTAGTTGTCATCATCATCCGAGCGTATTCCCGGTAGCATTATCAGCGGTAACGCTTCAGAGCCCGGGGTCCGCTACCTACCTAGGTGATTTGACAAGGTTACTGATTTTTACACAGAGCGACTGCCGCCAAAGGCTATACAAGAACCAATCCTGGGAAATGTTTGAGCAAACGCTAGATGGCGTTAGGAACCCACAGCTTAACGTGCCTTCCGAAATTTCTTTTCGCATAATCAGGTTATTTAAGCCTACAATTGCCTAACGAGACTGGAAACCATTTTTCACAGAGTATGCTTCCCAGTGGGATTTGAACCGATGACCTTCGGATCACAATGTGAACGCCTTGACAACTAGACCACGGATGCAGCAAAAATATGTCACTATACTGCTGACAGAACAACTCGTAGAGCTCATGGTTATTCTTGTTCAATCAACACATTAGAAAAATAAAAGTAGAAATAGAGACCAAGTAGATAGACGGACATCCCACCCGTATAGAGCAAAAGGAGATGTATGAACTTGGACAGTTTAAAGAATGATAGTACGAGAGTTAAGCAAGCGAGAACTGGTATGAAAGAGTAAACAGAGGACATAGGCTCTGATCACGTCAGAGGGTATAGTGTAAAAAAAATCAACACATTAAAATAATGCAGTTTAACTGATAAAATAAATATAAATTGCGGCCGGTTTATAATAAATTGAAAATGCAAATGAAATAGTGTATTTTGTAGCGGATTTGATATCAAATATTTGGCTTGGCATTTGGATGTTGACCGACGATGATTTGAAAGCCATTGGCAAATATATAAAAATTAAATAGTATTTTTTAATCCATGACAAAAAAGTGGGGTGTTATAAGATTGACGTCTGTGTTTTTGTCTGTAGCATCGTAACTCTCGACCGGATGAAACGATTTCGATGCGTTTTTTTTGCGTGAAAGCAAGTTTATTCACGGTGGTTCTACTATGTTTGATGAAAATCGGTTCAGCCGTTCATAAGATATTAAGGGTTAACGCTTGAAAGTCGGGAGTTTTTAATTTACCTGGAAAAAATAGATGGCACTACGAATATCAATTCCGCTTAACATCGGTAGCTGGTGTCGTTGGGGGATTTTAATGGAGAAGAAGCATAATGAGTAGATTTTAATAAATGTCTCTGATTCTGTAAGCATTTACTAAAAATGACTTTAAGCACAATTATATTTTTACGCCTGCAAATGCGACATAAGTGACGTCACTCCTGTCCGGTCTTTCTAAGGCGCTCTGAAACGCCGTCCAAAGGCGGACGTGACTTTGTATCCTTTATATCTTAAAGAGATTTTGGGTTAGCACGGTAGTTTTTTCTTGGACGTGTCTATTTTTAGGAACTCTTTCCATAGCACAACGGATATTTAATGATGCATCTTCCCTTTTGCCTGGCAAATGAACTTGTAACATTACACATTTTCAATTTAGATTCCCAAACGTTGTACTTATGGCTATATAAAACAATTTAAATAAATCTGTTTGTAGGCGGTTTTGCAGTAAATTCTCGATATTATTTTCCCCTTATTTTCCCCTGTCAGTCTTAGTTTATCCCGCATAGTGGCGACTCTGGCGAGCGATAAAACATTACGTCTATGTGATAAGGGTCCAATTTGATAAGACAAATATTTGGACCTGACTGCGATGATTTACGTGTAGGGTCTGGCGCCGTTCATAATTTAGTTACAATCTGTAGTAAGATTTTGACAGCCTTCACACTTTTTGATAACCTTTTATCGAAAACCATATATTATAGACGACCTCCGTGGCAGTGGCCACCATGCTAGTCCGCCACCCAGAGGTCCCGGGTTCGATCCCCGGTCAGGGCAAGTTGGAAAATGGTATTTTTTAAATTGTCCTGGATCTTGGATGTTTATCTATATATGCATTTGTTATAAACTATAGTATCGTTGAGTTAGTATCCCATAACACAAGTCTCGAACTTACTTTGGGGCTAGCTCGATCAGTGTTATTTGTCCCTATATATTTATTTATTTATTTATTAGTTTGACGACACAGAAGGATACAATCCCACCAAAAACATTATCGTGAAAATGGGAGCCAAGTTCAAAATCCGACGAAAGAATTGAGATCAATATTTAAAAAAAAAAAAACAAATCTACGAGATTCACTGTTTTTAAATGATTCCTTTGTATAAGCTTATATGTTATGTCCCAACTGTCCAACCCCCTGTACAATAAAAGACCTAAACTCGGTTAATGACTAATGATGAATAAATGTGGCCACACATTGGTCATACTCATATAATTAATATATATATATTAGTCCACTCCGACTCGCTAAGAACAAGAAGAAGAATATACAAAAGAAACATTATATTTGAGCTAGATGTCAAATATTAACTTTCAATATCATATTTTTAATTTAATCATGGATAAGTGAATCAAAATTTGGATTCAAGAAAAGCTAGAAGACTTAAATGTATGTGCAATTTCGTGATTTTGATTTCAAGTTGTGAAGGGGTCAAAAGTAGCTCCAAATCGTTCTTGAAAATATATACTCGGCTACTACGTCGCCAGTTCGTATTTTTGAAGTTGGCTCTAGAACACTGCTGCGTGTATACATAATCGTTTAGCACAAAATAATTAATAGTACCAAGATACACAAAGAACAGTCTTGGATTGGACACTTGCTACATTAAACTCAATTACAGCGTACTAAAGTCCCATTTAGTTTGCACACCGCGCAAACGTATTTGGAATTATTAGCCTATCCGCTCCCGACGAACCAAAATGCACCTTACGTCTGCGAAGCGACGGTCCGTTTTCCTTTATCTCTAGCGGAGTAGTCGATTTAATTTTTTCAACAAATCCAACCTTACGTTTGTGAATAAACCGCATTTGAGCAGCGCGCCATGGAGAGTCAGGCTTCAAAAATGAAGTCATAATTTCTCATACAATTAGTAGTATGCGAGATTATGAAAACATTTTTTTAGGGTAGTCAACCCTAAAAAAATGGTTTCATAAATTCACACAAACCAATACCAGGCAGGCGCACTCCGCAGTTTAGGTATAAGGATTGGATCTCACTTGTCAGCACGGAACAACACTTTTCTATGCTGCAATTTTTTTCTGTCGCTCCGAATCATCATTTGCCAGAGCGAGAGACTGCGACGGAACGTTATTGCATGGCCGTAGCTATAACGTACCGTCGCTATCCCTCGCATATGACATTTCTAAGCGACAGAAAATGATAGCAGCATACAGAAGTCCTATCCCGTACTGACAAGTGAGATTCAATCCTTATACCTAAACTGCGGAGTGCGCCTGCCTGGTATTGGTTCGTGGTCTTTCTATGGTAATGGATCATGGATGTTAGCCGCAGCCAAATTATTTTTCTCATTTTCACAGTTATGTCTCTCTCTCTCATATCAACGTATCCCCAGTTGCATCTTCAGCTGTAATGCTGTGAAACCTGTGTTCCGCTTTCAGGCATTCTTCTCCACTTCGCACGGTTTTGAGCAAACTTAATATAAAACAGTTTATATATTTGTTGACTACCTCATTTTGAATATTCCCAGTCAAACAATATGCATCTGGGTCACAACGGTTGCGGCTTTGAATATTTGATACTGTTCCGTACGGATAAAGAATTTATCTCTATTTTTGCTTTGTTTTAGTCATAACAACATATAAACGTATGTACACACAGTACAGTACAGATGCAAATGGTCAGGCGAATCGTACTTGAATATCTCGTATCGTCACTACAAAATATACTATCTCATACAAAAGGGTTCTCGAATGTCGACCACGCACTGGCAAGCAAAGCATAAGAAACACACCCACAAGGTGTTCAGACGACCTGACCAAGGTCCCCGGAAAGCGCTGGATGCAGGCCGCTCTAGATTGGTCATTTTGAAAATTGCGAGAGGCCTATGTTATGCGACTGAAATGATGATGATCTCGTACAAAAGTGTTCATCCAACCTAAGTGTCACCACTTAATGGAAGTCATTGAGATTTGCAAGATACCTTTAGGTAGCTACACCTAGACAAGTCTAGTCAGCAAATTCCTAACAAAGCTTTACAATAGTTGTAGGCGACTTACAAAGGAGGTCTAGTTTAGTATTTTATTTATCTGTAAATAGTCTGTCATTTATTTGTACAGATGTTTTATCTCACGAGCTCTGCTGAGCCATGATTTTTTGTGTTTATCAGAGATAAGGGATTATTATTCTATGGTGCTTATAATTAACAAACAAATTGTCTCTGTGTGTCAATTCGGAATTCGTCAGTAGTGTCAAATTGAAATTATGCTGATGACACAAAAATATATGCTCGGATAAAGGACGTAAATGATGCACATAAGCTTCAGGACGATCTGAACAGGCTTTGTACGTACTATCACGAAAATCGTATAGGTGTCAATGTGTCAAAATGCGTACAAATTACCTTTACACGTAAGATTAATAAGATTTTATACCAATATAGGCTAGACAACGTGCCTTTGAGGAAAACAGAGAGCGTTAGGGATCTTGGCGTTTTTTTGATTCAAAGATGTTGTTGTCAGATCACGTCGCAGCTATGGTCAAAAAAGCGTATAAGAATTTGGGTTTTATTCTGCGTGTAACGCGTCCGTTTTCTGATGTTGACTGTATTAAAGTGTTGTACTATTCTCATGTTCGTAGTATATTGGAATATTGTTGTATTGTATAGAACCCTAACTATATAACATATACACAGGATATTGAAAAAATGCAGATAAAATTTATTAAAGCTTTAAATTACCGTACTAATTGTACAAAGCAGCAACCTGACCGAAGCTATGTGCAATATTGCAACTATCACAACTTGTTGCCACTATCAGATCGACGTGAACTACTTCAGATGTTGTTTTTACACGACGTATGTAATGACTAAATTGATTCCCAGGAACTAGTCGCCCTTTTCTTGCAACTTAAAACTCCTGTAAAGCGCACCAGACATACAAATTTATTTAATGTCCCATTCAACTATCGTAACTATGCAAAAAATTCAGCGATTCCGCGCATTCTTGATAAATACAACAAAAAGTTCTCATCAGTAGACATATTTCACGTAAATAAACCAGCCTTAAAAAAAACAAGTCAAAGATATCTTATCTAATACATAGTTTAATTCGCACACACTTTCATACATACTCACACACACACACACACACACACACACACACACACACACACACACACACACACACTTATAAACACACCCTTGATGCGTGCTAACATTATTCTGTAATTTTGTTTTAACTTTTTAAAATTCTGTACATGTTGTTATTATTCTATCCGTAAAGTGTAGATCCATAATAAGTTATTTTGCTACATTGCTTCCTTTTAAAACTTTCTTGCCGTGCATTCTTTACTTTTTTTTTTAAATGTTGTAGTATATAATATCCATTCTGTTTTCTCTAAACATAGTTTATGAATATTTTAATTACAAAATGTGAATCTGTAATTGGCAGTAAGTAATAGTTTATAAGATAAAATGATATTATATGTAAAGTGCTGTTGATTCTATAAAGAATAAATAAATAAAAATATAAAAAATAAAAATTATTCAGCAATTCCATGTCAGGTTTTAAGTTGTCAATTTCACATTAAAAGTATTGTACTATCAGTTTGGCAAGTAGATTACTCACCGATCAGCACAATCGTTGGCATGAGACTCAATTTATTCTCGGTATGGACTCGGCATACGTGTGGTTTGGGAGCTTAATCAAACAATGTGATCGTGAGCACTTTTATATTTTTACATAAATAACATCTGTGAGATTAAGAGTATACAAATATCACATGTGTCTTAATAAAGTTCTTAAGTAAATAATCACTGAAAACACCACCTTTAAATTTGTAAGGTAATTCACTTACTTTACAACTTCCCCTGTTTGTTATTAATATAATAGGTACATTACACTTGAGTTACTTCAAAGGATGCACTACGAATGATATTTACACCACTTGCGGTCCCAATGCAATACAAAGCTATGCAATGCAATACAATACAATAAACTTTATTGCACCAAAAAAAATTACATTATTACAATAGAATACTTAATGAATTGTCATTGCAACCAAAAAAAAAATATTCATGAGCAAGTACAAAGTTTTAGCACTGAGATACTCGTGACACGTGCGATCTCTCTAGTGTATCTATAGCAAAATCATTTGAAAGTGCGTGAAATCGAAATGTCGGACTATGTATAGACGACGAAGAGAAGAAACTTCTTCCGAAGAGGGGTCAATTTATGAATCTTCATAACTACGAGTAGTACAGTCAGCCTACGAGAAACCAGACCCCGTCCTCTAACTATATCTTGAATTTTTCTTAAATTGAAAATTATAGTCATATGAAAATGACCTTGCTAACGTTACCCTTTTTAACGCACACCTGCTTACATTTTACAACTACAACCAAGGGCTGGGAGCACTCGTGATATAATAACTAGCCAAGTGCGTGTCGAGCCACGCGGAGAGTAGGGTTCCGTACTTACGGATGCCCACTTTGAGTTCATGCCACTAAAAACGTCTAAAATCAAATTTTCTATTAAATTTGTGTGAAATTTTCTTTTTTCTAGTATATTTTATAAGTTGACCGCCTATAACTTTTTAAATCGTAAACCCTACTTAGCTCTGATAGTTTTCCTTTAAATTTCGTTATATATACTAAAGCTGTGAATTTTTTCACATGTTTTTATATAACCGATTAGTAGATAAAGGAGGAGGGGGGGGGGACACTTGACTCAAACAAACATTTTCATTTTAAAACCAAATATTTTAAAAACAAATCCCTAAATCACAAACTAGTATATTTAAAAGACCTATTCAACGATACCCAACATTACTGGTTAGTCGGGAAAAAAAATTGCCGTTTCACTTTACTTGTATGGGAGCTAACCTAACAAAAGAAATTCTATATTTTTTAGCCTAATTAATATAAAATATCCATGCCAAATCATAGCTTTTTAGTACTTATAGTCGCTGAGTAAAACTGCGGAAGGACAGACAGACAGACAAGGCGAAACTATAGGGGTTCCTTGTTTACTACGGAACCCTAAAAATCTGTAATATAAGTATGTCATTCATCAGTTGTAAAAATCCAAAAAAAAAATAATTGTTCTCAGTGTAAATCGTTTTTATTTTTTAAGGATATTTCCCAATTTCTCGAAGACGCACCTGGACCTATTTGTATTTTTTTTAAAGGGCATTCTTGTCTATTTGGTCCTCAAGAAATTTTATCAAAATCGGTTGTGTACTTTGGCGTAGAAGTGGGTTTTAATTTTTAAAAAAATATTCTATTTTCAAGATCCAGAAACCATTTTTATGAGGTTATTTTTATTTAAAATAACAAAAAGAAAAAAACGTTTGAAAATTCTTAAAAACTAAAACAAAACTAAACCATATATTACTTTACTACACCTACTTATATTTAAAAATGACGAAACCTAGATACTTTCATCCTCATACCCTGTGACGTCACGGTCCTGCGTCATTTACTATGATGTGATCTCAGCTTTACAGCCTATAAACATTTTACGGCGGTGTCCAAACAAAGGGGCGATCAAAAATTTACGGGTCATCAATACGAGTCTTTTTATTGAGATTAATTAATAAATATTTATGTCAAAGGATCCAGATGAACAAAATTAACCGGCCAAGTGTAAGTCGGACACACGCAAGAAGAGTTCCGTATTCCGTATCTATAAAAAACTACGTTGTTGCATGAGGGCTCTCATGCTACAAACAGAATTAAATAAATAGGTATATATGCTTGGCGACCTCCGTGGCGTAGTGGTCACCATGCTAGTCCGCCACCCAGAAGTCGCGGGTTCGATCCCTGGTCAGGACAAGTTGGAAAATGGCCTTTTTCAAATTGTCCTGGGTCTTGGATGTTTATCTATATATGTATTAGTTATAAAATATAGTATCGTCGAATTAGTATCCCATAACACAAGTTTCGCACTTAGTTTGGGGCTAGCTCAATCAGTGTTATTTGTCCCTATATATTTATTTATTATTTATGTGGGCTCCACTTTAATTTCTATTTATTTAATTGTGTTTTTAGTAACGGCAACAGAAATACATCACCTTTGAAAATTTCAACTGTTTAGCTATCACACTTTATGAGATACAGCCTGGTGACAGACAGACAGACAATTGAACGGACAGATGGATAGTAGAGTCTTAGTAATAGGGTCCCATTTTTACCCTTTTGGGTACGGAACCCTAACAATTCGCATAAGACTATGAATTTTTTTCCTTTCCTATATCTCGAAAACTTTTTATCGATTTTGCTTATACCTGAAACCGTAAATTATGTCTATTTTATTATCTTCTTCTTATTACAAAAGTTTACGCACACAATGCCAAAAGTGGCCGTTTTTCGCTAATGTGCGTAGAAAAGCTTCATGTTTTCAATTTAAACTGTAATTCATAAAATAATTTGAAGGGTTATCTAGGGTCTGAACAAGACAAAATTTTAAATGATACTCTTATCTCCGTTTCCTTTCAAATGATTTATTTTAAATGGGGGCAGCACTGGATACCGGAAAATTCAGGTAGCCCCTTAACGACTGCCAATGCGTAGATCATCTACGACAGTTTACGAACTACACTGTGCTACGCCCGCTTGTAGAGGAGCTACGATTTGGGTCTACGAGTGGTGCTACGCATGCGCTACGCTCGTTTCCAATCCACCGGAGTCACGTACTGTCGACATTGTCGTCTGCGTTGATTAACGTTACTCGACACGAAGCTTTATTATTATCGATGTACTTAGGTGGATCAGTAGGCCGACTAACTTAAGTCACTTGGCTACGACTGTGAATCATATACGTCAACTACACTGTGCTACGACCGCTCGTAGTGGGTCTACGAGTGGTGCTACGCATGCGCTATGCTCGTTTCCAATCCACCGGAGTCACGTACTGTCGACATGGTCGTCTGCGTTGAACGTTGAAGGCTTTATTCACATCGGGGTACCGAGCTGGGTTAGTAGGCCACCTTACGTACGCATAGATAATTGAAGAATCCTATTTTTCTATTTAATCTTATTCCTTTATACATATAATAATAATAAAACCGTTTAAGTGCGAGTCAGACTCAAGCACGAAGGGTTCCGTAACATTATCTATAAATCGCTTTTGTTGTATGGGAGCCCTACTCAAATATTTATTTTATTCTCTTTTTTGTATTTGTTGCTACAGCGGCAATAGAAAAAAAATCTTTGAATATTTCAATTGTTTAGCTATCACGGTAAACGTTCTTAGCTACATAACTTAAGTAACGTGACTACGACTGTAAATCATATTGTCGTCAACTACTCTGTGCTACGGCCGCTCGTAGTGGGTCTACGAGCGGTGCTACGCATGCGCTACGCTCGTTTCCAATCCACCGGAGTCACGTACTGTCGACATTGTCGTCTACGTTGATTAACGTCACCCGACATGAAGGCTTAATTTACATCGGTGTACAGAGCTGGGTCAGTAGGCCGCCTTACGTACTCGTAAGTCATTGAAGAATCTTTCTTTTCTATTAATCTAATTCCTTATTGTAGATAATAAATAATAACAATATAAATCAGCTTAACATTTAACCGACTTAAAAAAGGACGTTATCAATAAAACGTGTGTGTTTTTATAATGGATAATATCGAGAAGATAATTCCACCTCAGTATATTTTCTACTTCTACTGTATTACTTTTTTATTTAAAAATAAATAATTATATAATATAAGACGAAAATATTATTTAACTTAAAATTTGAAAATATTTAAAAGTAGTGAAAAAAAACATTAACACAAATTTATAGATAGATTATTACGTCTTTACCGTTAATGGAATAGACAGCGCCTAGGGCTGTAAGATTCCAAGGCTATTTTAGCGACATGTTCGGTGTGGAAGAAGGAAGAGGCTTCATCATCATTATCACATCAGCCGCAGGAAGTCCACTGCTGGACAGAGGTCTCCCCCAAGGATTTCTAAAACGACCGATTGGCGTACATCCAGCGTTTTCCTGCAAACTTGTTAAGGTTTCATACTTAAGGACATAATTCATGATTACACGTAACGTCAAAAAATATAAAGCCAACAAAATACTTATTAATTACAAAGATTAAAATCAAATTAATGAACAGTTGCTCTGAATGTTTGGAAACCACTTGCTCGCTACGCGCTCGGTACCTACCACCACGGTACAATTATCATACAGGAATGTCACTCGGCGCTGTTCATCGCCGAGTCAGCAGCGCAGTTCTAAGGCTGCCCGCCTAAAGAATTTTATGGACCTAGAATAAAATTATATTTTATTTAATTTCATTCTAGGTACAGTCAGGCTTCAAAAATGGAGTCATAATTTCTCATACAATCAGTATGAGAAATTATGACTCCATTTTTGAAGCTTACCGTACCTACTTGATTGACTAGTTTTGTGATTGTAAGGTGAATTAAAAAGGAAGCGTTAAGTAAAAATACTTACGAGTACATGCTATGTTTTTGATTATTGGTAGATTTAATAAACCAAAATTGTACACTTGTAAATTTGCTACAGAAAAATATTTGCGCCTCGGCTAGGAAGTACGAAATTCTTTATTATTACATTTTAATGTAGAAAACAATCCGCATTCGGATAAAAATTTAACCGAAAATACTTCTTAATGAATATAAATTCTTAATAACTAAACATAATTTTACTTAAAAATAAATTAAAGGTAGTTACCTACTTTACCTACGTTAGTTACCTACTAGGTAGGTAAATAATATTATAATAACATCATAAGCAATTTATCATTTTTATATTTTGTCTATTTCAATAATATATGTAAGAAGCTTAGTACCCACATTAGTAAGTGGATTTGTAGCCTAGGAAACTACTACCTATCTACTGTTTTTTTTTTATCGTGAGCGTAGGAAAGATAGTACACACTCGTGTGTCTTCCTTCTTATCCGTTTATTTATTTTTTAAATTGTGTGTAATAAGAAAAATACTTACCTATTAAAACTTAAATATGAAATCTTTAGTCTTACGCTACCTTTCCGAGTTTTGAAGTAAACTAAAACATTTTATCTCTATGCTTTACTGATAAATACGCGCAACCGAAAACAACACAATATTGTTTATGTTTTGCAATAATATTGTTCCACGAAAAAGATAATTAATAAATATTTACAAATCGCACGCTTACTGCTCAACAAATCACCGTTCGCCACTGCAGCGCATCCGCGACTGTTTGTATGCCGAGTCACGGAACAGTGTATGCTGGCCATGGAGGCGCGTAGGTACAACTTGCGTTTCAACCGTTTGTATGAAGATAAAATACTGTATATATCTGTACCGTGCTACCACTTAACTCGGCTCGTTATACCGCTTATCATCGCGCGCAGCGCGAGTATCCAAACATCTTGTTTTTATTGGATATATTGGTCAACTTTTAAGCACCTATTTATTTTTTATATTTATAACGAGAATTGAGTTCTATGTGCCCCCTTTTAATTTGTAACGTGATTTACCAGTCAGCCTGTATACTATTAGAGTAAGGACACCTAAAATCTACTAAACCTTTTAGTGTAGGTGTTTGCAACTATGTAAAACTACTTAGCTCTTCACTTCATTATGTTTATGTCACAACTATTTTCATACTCGCCCAAAACATGACATAAAACGACACTTACTTCAAGAGGGAGACCATAATCACAAATAGGCGATACGCACAGATGTAACACTGAGGCGTCTGCGTCTTACGTCTTTTCTATGTGTCCACACATAGAAAAGACGTAAGACGCAGACGGGACACAGCCGAGGCGCTGTCGTGACTTATGAAAACATATAGAAGTAACAGATACAAACAAATCCGTATCTACGGCAACACTGCGACACGCGAGTCCTCCCATACCCACCCATAACCCTGGTTCGGCAACTCGCGTATGTGCTTCGTCCGTTCTGTATGTTCTGTCATAGGACACTGACGCGTGAGCGTCATATCTGCGCCCCGCCAATGCCTCGTCTTTTCTGTGTGTTCTGCTTTGCAACGCTTCTTTACATTTTGTATGAAACGGACACGGAGCAGACATAATAGGTTGGGGAAAAAGTCTTTTCGCATTTTATATGAAAATTTAATACATTTTTAATATAGTTTATTTACATTTAACTAAAGTATGTAGGTACCATTTTGTTCGATAACTTTTTGCCATCTTATGGGTAGGGACATGATGAAAAACCACACCCCATGATCCCATTGCTATAGAAATTTTGGGGCTTCTGATCAAAAAACTGCGTCAAGTAGTTTTGGCAGTCCTCTCGTGATGTTAACCTGACACTGCCTAAAGAATTCTGAAAGGACCGAAACAGGTGTAAATCTGAAGGAGCCAGGTCAGGACTATACGGCGGATGCATTAACACCTCCCAGCCAAACTCTTTTAATTTTTGCTGAGTGGTTAAAGATGTGTGAGGTCTAGCGTTATCATGATGAAAAACCACACCTCTTCTGTTGATTAATTCCGGCCGCTTTCTCTCAACTTCTTGCTTTAATCTTATCAGTTGTTCGCAGTAGAGTTCTAAATCGATGGTCCTGCCTGGTGGTAACAGCTCATAATGAATAATGCCCTTCCAATCCCACCACACACACAGCATCACCTTGTTGCGAGTTAACCCGGGTTTCACCACAGTCTGTGAAGCCTGACCGGCCTTTGACCATGACTTTTTTCGCACGTTCTTGTCGTACGTGATCCACTTTTTATCACCAGTTATCAATTTCTTCAAAAATGGTTCGGTCTCATTACGTCGTAATAAAGAATCACAAATGAGTACACGGTTCATTAGGTTTCTTTCAGAGAGCTCGTGAGGTACCCAAATATCGAGTATTTTTGTTTTGTGGTCAATTCCCAGTTCTTCAGCTACGTCATAACTACTGATATGCCGATCTTGCTCCACTTTTTTAAAAATAGCATCCAGTTTATTCGTAACAGGGCGACCAGAGCGACGTGCATCTTTGACATCAAAATTTCCGGATTAAAAACGCTATATCAAATTTGTGCTTCTCTCACAGACACTGCACTAGGTCCATAAATATCGCAATTTTTTTCGCGGCTTGCGTTGCATTTTACTTTTTTGGTAGTAAAATTTTAAAATGTATCTAATTTCTTTATTAGATTCACTCATCTTGACGGTAAGAAAAACAAATGAAAATCACGCATTTTCCTAATTTGAATTTGGAATTATCTTCTTTAAAATTTAAACTTTTAAATGATACCAAAACCAGCCAGGTACAAATAGTATAGCCAAACTGGTTTTGTTACAAGTTCATACATACTATATGCGAAAAGATTTTTTCCCCAACCTAATAATATATTTCTGTGCCCCGTCCACATCTTACGTCTTTTCTGTGTGTCTAGCGCCTTACAGACACGTCTTTATACCTAATGGAGTCGTCAGAGCCTTAGCCTATGAGACACAAAGGCCACGTTTATTGTGATGATGGACGTTAAGTTAAAAAAGGGGGATCAAATTATCAGGGTTACTATTCGCATCGCCTATCAACGTTATTTAGATTTTGCGTTCCCTCGATCGTCTTTTACTATCTGCGCGGGAAAAGCAGCTAGAAAGTTCTAAGTTTTTTTTTTATTAAAATTAAAAATTCAAATGTTTATTTAGTTATTAGACCTTTTTCAGTCACTTTTACACGTCAGTAAGTATAATTATGTCACTCTGTGACTCAATGGTTCTTTTCTATCATCCTTTATATTTTATGCCTCAACTGACAAGAAGCTAAGTTATAACCTCTAGACTCATCTTAATTTCCCGACTTGCCCTGTGTGGACTTGACGTTATGTGTATGACAAGTTTATTTGAATTATTTGAGGAGTACGCATAACCGGAGAGCATGCATGAAAAGAGTTATTGCTTTTTTTTTGTGAGTGGCCAACACTGATGTTGGGTCTTTCAAGTTGCCTAAAGGCTTCTAAAATATCTGGACGACCACCATGTAATAATGACAGGACCAATGGCTTATCATGTCTTCCGAAGCACGGACAAGCTCGACATAGTTTTAAACCATCATCATCCCCATCATTTTCAGCCCACATCAACCCACTGCTGGGCATAGGCCTCCCTTTTTAGGGTTCCGTACCCAAAGGGTAAAAACGGGACTCTATTATTAAGACTCCGCTATCCGTCCATCATTCTGTCCATCCGTCCGTCTTTCTGTCAACAAGCTGTATCTGATGAACTGTAATAGCTAGACAGCTGAAACAATAAATATTAAAAACAGAATAAAATAAAATAAAATAAAGACAGAAAAAAATAGGGCTCCTATACAAAAAACGTGATTTTTTTATAGACAATGGCACGGAACCCTTCGTGTGCGACTCCGAATCGCACTTAGCCGGTTATTTTGCGCCATTTCTCACGGTGCTGTGCCATTCTCATCCACCGTCCGACCAACCAAGTTTCATATCACATGGTTGTTATTATTTTTTGTCTACAAATGGTGTTGACCATTCAACAAGACCGGTGTCAGATTTTTCATCTGACGCCTGAACCAACCGATTATCGTGCCTTTTGAAGAACGTAGGAGCTCGAAAAATTATAATGCCACACCCATCCAAGTGCGTAACACCCCCGAGGTCTTAAACCGGCGTTAAAACCCAATAACTTTTAAACGGCAGAACCGATTTTCATCAAACATAGCTAAGAACCACCGCAAGAGAAATTGATATCAGGTAAAAACCGCATCGAAATCGGTCCATCCGTTCAAGAACTACGATGCCACAGACACATAGACATAAATAGACATTAACGTCAAACATATAACACCGCTTTTGTCGGGGGCTAAAAAACAATTCTGTACTATATAGAAAAAGTGTATATGTATTTCTTCCATATATTCTTCAAGGTTCCAGTTTTCCTTATGTACATTGTATACGTGGAAGGTACAGAGAGGACCGGACTTGGTCACTGTCATCGATCACCAGGGCCGTCTTAAGGGACACGGCGAAATTGAGACAGTGCTCCTTATTAACTAGATTGATTAAGATTTGCTTCTGTTTTTACACGACTGCCCAAAAGAAGTGTAATGTTGTGTAAGTTTCTTTGCTCCGTCATCACTTCGAAATTATCGAAATATAGGATGTGCCTATACTCCCGAGTGACATAGACTATATCCACTGGTCTGTGAGAAAAGAATAAAGTTGAATGGTTGCAAATAAAATTAATTTAATTTTTTGCCCATTCGTTCATCTGCTCGGGAAGACAAGCAGCTGGTTTCAAAATCTTCTGTTTTTTTTCTTTCATTATAGCATGGAAGATTTGCTCCCAAGAGGTCCCAAAATCAAAATAAAATGGAAGAAAATGAGACATGCAGACTTGTCACTGAAAAGAACACGTAGTATTTGATTTTAATACCATACTCTTGCTCATACTTTTACAAATGGCCTAAAGAAAGCCATATATTTATTTGATTAGCCAACACAGAACCAGTGATGACCCTCCTCCTCAACTTGCTCTTCATAACTTGTCGTTAACTCAAATATTAAATTTTGTTCTTCCAATACGTTGCTGCTTTTACACCTTCATCCGAGGCAGAGTATAGGTCAAGCATGGTACAGCCGGTGGGGCACAAGGGGCAAGAGAGGAGGTGCTGCATGGTCTGGTCATCGTGACCACACTGGCATTGTGCTTCTGCTTGGTCAATGTAGCGCCAGCGCGCCAGATTGCGCCTACATCGACCTACCTCAGTTCGGAGATGATTAAAGCACCTCCAGGTGTCCCATGGTTCATGTTCCAGTGATAGCTCCTGTGAAGCTAATTTAATCGGGGATAGAGCATACTGAGATAAGACCCCAACTAGAAATGGGATATTTATTTATTAATTAAATATTTATTGACCAAAAGGGTACAAAAGGTGGACGTAATGCTAATGCATTCTCTACCAGACAGCCTTTTAAGGAAAAACAGAAATAAATTTATGAGCGATAGCCATTTAAAGATATACTATATTATAAACATACATATACAATACACGTACTTACTGTTCATGCTTTCTTGTGAATATTTACAAATTATTTGTAATCGCTTACTCTTGCCTGATTTTCTTTTAAAAAGATTTATTGTCTGTTTTAATTAGCGTGTATTTATATTTATGTTCAATTCTATACCTTTATACTGTTTCTAGCGGTGAGGACCTTTAATTGGCTCTATTATTGCTATATTTTCTGTTTTTATTGTAATTATTTGTAGCTGTTGGTCTCTCCATGCAAATAAAATAAAATAAAATTACATATTTTTTTAAATATATACATACACATACAATCATATACATACATAAATACATAACATAAAACAAAACAATTCAAGATAATAATTACTTCTGCTGCAACAAACTATGCAAATGGGATAAGTTTGGAAAAAGCAGAATACTCGTATTTTACGCAGCTTTATTAAATTAAAGAGTTCCAAAAACGATTATAAGTTTGTACAATAACTCATCGGAGATTATCGTAAGCGATCGTAAAAGTTCGGCTCGGGCTCGGGGGACAGGTTGGAGTCAAGCCGAGCGGAAAACTTTACATTGTAGACATTGTACCTAAAGACATCAATTCACGGCATCTGTAGAGCTCATAGTACTCATTACTAGCGCTTTTGCAAGTTAAGCAACTCCAGATACACAAAAAAACTTTATTCTTCTCCACATAACATAATGATATCGTCGACGTAGATATATGGTTAGCAGAAGATTGTAAGAGACTGGTATCTGAACCCAGCGAAGCTTGTATCTCAAAAGCCGTGATATAAAAATTTATTTTTGGATTAGTAATGGCTATCATTTTAATCCCCAATGGAAAGAAGTGTTATTGAATCCCAAGACGAAAGTGTTTAATCAATGTGTGTTACCAGTGATGACTTATGGCTCTGAAACGTGGTCCCTTACTATGGGTCTCATAAGAAGGCTCAAGGTCGTTCAACGGGCTACGGAGAGGGTTATGCTCGGTGTATCTTTACGCGATCGAATCAGAAATGAGGAGATTCGTAAGAGAACGAAGGTCACCGACATAGCCAAGCGGCGCCAAGCTCATTGAAGTGGCAGCGGGCAGGGCACATAGCGTGAAGAGCCGATGGCCGATGGGTCAGAAAGGTTCTCGAATGGCGGCCACCCACCTGCGTGATGGTCGAATGACCTGAGCAAGGTTGCAGGGAGGCGCTGGATGCAGGCCGCTTCCGATCGGTCGTTTTAAAAAATCCTTGGGGGAGTCCTATGTCCAGCAGTGGACTTCCTGTGGCTGATATGATAATGATGATGATTTAAACCCAGACGCAATGTATGTCTGTGGTTTTGTAGGTCTTGAACGGATAGACCGATTTCAATGCGGATTTTTTACGTGAATGCAAATATCTTTGTGGTGGTTCTTAGCTATATTTGATGAAAATCGGTTCTGCCGTTCAAAAGTTATTAGGGGCGAACGGTTGAAAGTCTGGAGTTTTTTTTAAATTGCCTAGCAAATAAACTGTGGTATGAAGCAGTTAAAACATTGGTTGTGCTGAAACCCCTTGGCTTGAGCATAAGCCTTGGTTTGAGTTGAAACATAAGTCCGATTTAAAATTGCCGCTCGATAGTCCACTATCCTATCGATAGACTATCGGTATTTTGAATAAAATCGATACTATCGATAGTCTTTCGATAGCACAAATACTATAATAAATAATAATAATAATAAATATATATGGACAAATAACACTGATTAAGCTAGCCCCAAAGTAAGTTCGAGACTTGTGTTCAGGGATACTTACTCAACTATACTATATTTTATAACAAATACATATATAGATAAACACCCAAAACCCAGGACAATTTGAAAAAGGCCATTTTCCAACTTGCCCTGACCGGGGATCGAACCCGGAACCTCTGGGTGGCGGACTAGCATAGTGACCAGTACGCCACTGAGGTCGTCAGTCATTATATCAATATTATCAATCCTGACGGCGAACAAAGTATCGATAGTATCGTCGGCCTCTGTGGCCAGGCAGCCACACCTGTGGTCCCGGGTTCAATCCCCAGTCAAGTCTAGATGGTTTTTTTTTCAGATGATCTGGATCTTGGATGTTTATCAATATACGTATGTGTTATAAAATATAATATTGTTGAGTTAGTATCCCATAACACAAGTCTCGAACTTATTTTGGGGCTTGCTCAGTCTGTGTGACTTGTGCGTATATATTTATTGGAACGAAGTTCCTTACGGCAGGCTTGGAGGAGATAGGGATTTTGCTGCGCGACCGAACTGAAAAAAATGTGATAGTTAAACCGTAAGGATGACCTCGTTAAATAAAACCGTTAAATGAGACGTGCGCAGGCGCGACAGTCGTATACACAAGCGAGTAGTGTATAATACCTTTGAGCACGATTTTTCTTTTGCAAATTGTGTCGATTCTACATTAGCCGAAGGAACTTCGTTCCTACCTGGTGTCCCACGACACCACATTTCTTTTTATTTATTATATTGCTGCTCATAACACATAAACTATCGATTGTTTAATCATCATCATCAATCGATACTATCAATAGGCGTATCGACAGTTTGGCATTTTTTGACTTGAATTTTCGGTTAAAACTATCCATTTTTCGTCAACACTGACCCGTACCTCGGGAATTGATCATGTACGGTAACTTCCTTTCATTCGGTGAAAAAAAAGACATCATGGGGCAACTTGTACACTCGTTTACCATTGTGTAATAATAGCTTTTGTCACTAGACATCAGTCAGTCACTGAGCTCCGTCAGATGCCTTTGGACAGCTTGGAAAATCTGACACCAGTGAAGGCCACGAACGAAATAAAATTCCAAGCTCTAAAGAATTTGGGCTAGCTAATTAACAATTTAAAACTTACCTCAATGTGGCAAAATAAAATGTTCTTCCAATATTGTACAGTCAACATTACATCAAGCTACTCACATTCATTGCAATTTCGTCACTATCACCGCTGAATATAGGTGACCTCCCACACAAGAAATTGCGTTGCGTACAGTACCTCAACAGTTCGTGATTTTGCATACACTGCCACATTAACAAGCCCGCATAAATATTGAAAGCATACCTAAGAAGCAATGGTTAATGTATTCTTAGCACAGACACAGTAAAGTTGCTAGAACAGGAAGACAAATTTATTATGTGTAATTTCTTATACATTGCCTGTTTTGCTACGAACAATCTAAATTTTATCTAATAAAAAACGCGCAATGTATGTAGAAATAGACAGGCGGAATAAAAGGTGGCTTTAACCATTAACGGCATTAACCACGTAGCCCAAGGTACAAAATTACTTAGTCAAGGAAACCATAACTCCAAAACACTTTAACACGAAGTAAGTTGAATTTGCCTGACTAAACTAATTCCAAAGTTAAAGCAATAACGACATAATTTCTGTTCAAGGCAAATAAAAGATGTTTCACACACGCTAACATGCATTTAGGCTACACGAAAAGATGTCGCTTCCTTCAGGTAAAACGCTGCCCC
Organism: Acrobasis suavella; assembly: GCA_943193695.1. NCBI lineage: Eukaryota > Metazoa > Arthropoda > Insecta > Lepidoptera > Pyralidae > Acrobasis > Acrobasis suavella. The sequence goes on along the minus strand of OW971952.1, from coordinate 6,480,794 downwards.
AAACAGAATTGTACACGCCAAAAACAACCTTATTCCAATACACATAAACTCCAAATGACACAGTCGTAGAGATAAATGACTATGCTAATGAAATTTGAATCCAATGTTATAGGCTCAAAGCCCAAATTGGTTAGATTAACAAATTCCGCAGTAGTGCGCATCTGGGGAATGCAAGCAATTAGGTACTTTTTCAATGCAGATGTTTTAATATGTTTACTTGGTAACTCACCGTCTGTTGTCGTCGAGATATTCATCTTGACACGAAAAGGAACCTCGTTGAATCAAATTTGAATTCCGCTCACGAAACGTTCTAAAATTTCGAATTCGAATTCACAGTCGAGATGGAGTTTCAAAGTTTATACGCAAGTAATCAGAGAAGTATGAGTAGATATATACGCGATGCCTCGGGCGGTATCGCCCGAACCGCCTCTGCCGACCGTACCTACACCGAATGCCGTATTGCAGATATATCACTGTCAAAGATCACTGTCCAACCACAAAGCAGTTCTAAAGTCAAAAATCACCAGCCAGTTCGTAATTCGACACCCAATGGGTGGAATTTAAATGTGGAACGCACGCGGGCAAACGTCAACTATTGGCGCGAACTCTTGACAGATGCTTGATTGATTCCAATTTAAGATTTTACCAACGCACAAATAAAGGAGAATGCACAAGACACTAAAAGCACTTGGGATATCGGCAATTAGCAAGGAAGATGCTACTTTGCGAGCAATCCGAGGCTTTTTGATAGTGTAACGACAAAACAAATAGTCCGGAATGAGTGAGCCTCGGGCATGCGCAGAGGACACTGCCGTATGCGTACATTGTTAAGACGCGGTTACTGAACCCTAGATTTGCAATATTGCCATTTATTTATAACATTTTTATTGACTCTTATGCTTTCATGTGTGACAGAGGGAGAAAACGTAGAATGTTCTAGCTGCTTCTCTTCCACAGTAGATCGTGTAAATGTGCATAATCTGATGAAAGATGGCGATGCGGCTATCGACGTATCACTTGGATTTCCTTTTTCCACCTTCACACTTATAGTACGCTTAAAGTGGCCTTTAATTCTTACAGCCCTAAGCTGTTTATAATAATAAAGAAATGATTGTGTCTGTAATTTTTGTATTAAATAAGTCGTAAAATTCTATCTTTATAAAAAGGTTCTAAATCGCAGCCTTTCAATAAAACGGGGTTACGAGTGCGTACTAAAGTTTTATGGATGCTGTAATCAGACCGCAAAATATAATAAGCAATGGCATAAACAGTTTTCAGCCTGTGTTAGTACGCGATATTCAGTTTATAAAATTTATTTTATTATGGATCGTTTTTGCTGTCGTTGTTTCCTGAAGTAAAAGTTTTATTTTCGATTTAAAATAATTCTGTAATAGTTTAATTTTTAAAACCAAATGATACACAATTAACTGATTCCGCTTAATAATTGTTTCTAACACCTTTGAAAAAATATATGGCCTCCACTTTTCTGCATATTTTGTCCGTCGATAAACTGTTCGTCCATTAATATAATTAAAATAAATATTTTCATCTAAACACACTCTTTACTAATCTCTCCAGCCAGTATCACCCAACAAAAATATAAATTTGATTGATGACTTTAAATTTTCATAATTTTGAAATTCATTCCATTTTCAAAACTTCCCTGTGAACGGGTCCCTACATCTGCAGCAGGTTAGGTAGGCACGTAGCGCGCAGGGCTGTGCTCTTAAGATATTTATCCGGCTCGTGACGGATACCAGGTACCTATAGATATAGATAATGTCGCTTGATAAATCTCGGCGAACGCCGAAAGTGAGTGTCCTATTTTTAAATGGAAGCTGGAATATGGTACGTTGAATTTCTTTTATCATATTTTTTAAGAAATATTTATTTTTACCAATGTATTTAAAAATGATCTTCTTAAAACCGCTGTATAGTACAATGCCAGCCAATATTATATAAATGTACATTGGTAAACCTTCTTAATACAACTTAAAATTATTTTCGAATTGGTGCAATGGTTGACTGGCAGAGAACGCCATATGGCGTTAAGTCCACCATTTGTACACTTTTTTTGTGTAATAAAGTTTAAATAAATAAATTAAAATAAAATACAAAAAAATGACTAACCATCTAACTAGACAAATAGCAACAACAAAGTCTAAAAAAATTTTAAATAAAATTAAAATCCAACATAAAAAATAAACTTCACCCACTTAAACTAGATACAAAAAAATATTTCCAAGTTATATAGTCCCAGATTGTAGGCACTACAATCTGGGACTATATCGGAAACTGGGTCTTTATAAGTCTGGGACTATATATGAGTGAAGCAAACCGGCAAACGCGCGTTGACTGCTGCATTACATTACTTGACCGGCACAATAATGAAGGGTTCCTTAATAGAATCATTACCTGTGATGAAAAGTGGGTTATCTACGATAATTGGACGCACTCATCGCAATAGCTGGACCCTGGCAAGCCAGCAAAATCTTGCCCCAAGTGAAAATTCACCCAAAAAAGTTACTTGTAAGCGTTTGGTGGACTAGTGCCGTTGTTGTTCATTAGTTTTCTCAAATCTGGCCGGACGATTACGGCAGACGTCTATTGTTAGCAGTTGCAAACCATGATGGATAAGCTAGCTGCTAAACAACCGAGGCTGGTCAATCGCTCTACGCCACTGCGGCTTCACGACAACGCTAGACCACACACTGCACAACAGACGGCTACCGAATTAAAAGAGCTTCAATTGGAATGTCTAAGACACCCACCGTACTCCCCGGACATTGCTCCAACAGATTACATTTTTTTTTTTTAATTTGGATAACTTCTTGCACGGGAAAAAATTCAACTCTGATGGGGCAGTCCAAACAACCTTCAAAGATTTTATTGATTCCCGTCCGAAAAATTTTTTTAGTAAAGGGATCAATGAACTGCCTATGAGATGGTAAAAGTGCATAGAAAACAATGGTTCATAATTTGATTAAATAAATATATTAAATTAAAAAATATTCGACATTTTGTTCCTCCCATACAAACGCCAATTTCATATGTAAGGACCTAATATTTGCGATCTTCATTACGAGCCCTATCATTTGATTTATGACATAGTAAGGTGTGCAAAATTTTTTTTTTTTAATTTCCTACTTTGTCCGCTTTGTACTTAAAATTGACTTCACCCCTAAACTACACAAAGATTTTGATAAAACTTCTATGGGACCAAGTACAAGTATACACTACCAAAAAAAAATCCAACTCTGTCAAGGCGTTTTCGAAAAAAAGGTAGAGGTAAAAGATCGCGATAAATTGATAAACTCCTCCTTTTTGGAATTCAGTTAAGAAAAGAATTTGCCAAATCGGTTAATAAATAAAGAAATTATGAGATAACAAAATTAAAAAAATCAACCTAATTTGATACACTCCTACTTTTTTATTCGAAGTGGGTTGAAAAAAGAAAGCAATTGTTTCTTTTTTAAATACATGTTAGTAGGTTCCTATGTGAAATGGTGAACTTTAGCCATTTGTTTAAATGATATGCAAGTAAAAATTGAATTATAACCATCGGATGTACCGCATGCCAGATAACTCAATAATTTTTGTAAAAAAAATGTAATTTAAAGCCTAGAAACCTTCGTGTTATTTTTTATAAAATCACGTTTACATGGCTGCTTGAAGCATAATAAAAGTAATTGCACGCAGTAAAGAAATAAGAAAAAAGATTTATAAAGCTGTTTACGACTATGAATATTTGTGTAGGGGAATACCCAGTAATCATTTCTAGACTCATGAATAGATCCTAAATAAAAGCTTAGAAGACTTTTTTTACAATTAACTTTCTTCTGGCTGCTCTGGCCAAGTTATGGGTCTAATAGTATAGAGAGGGGCGTTTTCTTACAGTGGAGACTATACAGACCTAATAAAAAGGCAATCAAGTGTGTCCTATCTTGGAGAAAGGGGCTTTAGATAGTACCTATATCTATCCATAATATTTATCCATTCCTCGAGAAAAAATACTGTGGGGCTGTACCAAACAGAGCAATATCAATATGATCAAAACATTCCAGAACAAAGTACTCAGGAGCATTGTCAATGCACCCTGGTACATTAGAAATGCTGACCTGGACCGGGACCTTAACATGCAGTTCTTCGATAAAGTTATTAAAACATATACAGAAGCACACGAGTATCGATTGCTTCATCATGTGAAAGTTGAGGCAATCCAGCTCCTCGACAACTCGGACATAGTGTGAAGACTTAAACGCACTAAACCGTTTGAACTAGTGTAATGTAGTGACAATAAAAAAAAATACTCAGTGCGGTCACAGTACAACAATTAAAGACACACGAACAAAATGCCTTCCACTTAATAGAGACAGTAAGAAAAGTGCTGATGGGCACATTCTTATGCTATTGCTTATAAAACTAGGTCAGTATAAAATTACTAATTAGTCTAAGATTAATAGGCTATATTGTAATAACATTAGCGTACCTATTCAAAACTACGTTAAGAAAGTGAAAAAAAAAATGTCATAGACTGCATTTATCCTCTAAATAGAATCACGATATTTTGACTTGCTGACGACTCGGACACGATATTATTCGGACACACTGTCCGAATTAACACTATTTTAATTTTAATATTTTTTCACTGACAATTCGGACACCATAAGAAAAATTGTTTTGTACAGTCAGAAGGAAATTTCCGACGTAACTTTAGAAGACAAAAGCTTTAAAAAACAGTTTTTCACCGGATATTTTATTTTTAGTATTAATTGTAAGATTGAAAAAATAATAAGTAATGCCAAATCAATCAATGTGACTGTTGTCGAAATATTTTTTATGTGATTTTATTGTACATTAACCAATAATTATAAGATGTTAGTTTTTTTTTCACCATTCAAGTACATGTCCAAGTATGTCCTCAAAGCAATTTATTAAAGCCACTTTAAAATATTTTTTCATCTGGTAACGCTTTTTTTCATAGTTAAAACATTTTCTATATGACTGGACTAAATTTGATGGTGTCCGAATTGTCAGTAAAAAAATATTTAAATTAAAATGTGTCAATTCGGACAGCGTGTCCGAATAATATCGTGTCCGAGTCGCCAGCATGTCGATATTTGACTTTAACTTGTCAATAACATATGTGTGTACATGTTTATTAGCCAGGCAAATGAAGAAAATAACCCGACTTTCAAGCGTTCACCTCTCATAGCTTATAAACCGCTGAACCGATTTCCATCAAACCATTGAATCATTTTCATCAAATATAGTTAAGAACGCAAGGAAACTTGTATTCACGTAAATAAAACCGAATCGAAATCGATCCATCCGTTCAAGTGCAACGATGTCACAGACAGACATTGGCGTTAAACTTATAACTATAACACCCTCTTTTTTTCGGGGGTTAAACATACTACTAAGATATACATTATATAAGAGTATTATATATTCCTTGAGCCACTCTAGGTTTCCGCCCTTTCAAAGACGTCCACTAAAACTTCATACGTACGAGATTAAATACCCCCTCAACGTCATATTAGGGTTGTTATCATCCCCTGAGCCGCCTAATAAAATTATGTACTTGGGCCTTACTTCAGACCTCGTAAAATGTAAACCCTTTTCGGGTAGAAGTTCATAATAAACCCCACGACTTTGAGTGTCAAGTGTTTTTGTTGGGAAAAGTGTAGAAATGTGCTAGAAAAGTATTATTGTGTGTCAAGAGAATCATTTGGGTTCACCATGATAGTTTTACTATTGTGAGTGAACTTCACCTGGTTGTGAAAGTGTTAAACAACTCAGAGTTTCGGTGATTTTGAGTGTAAATTGTAGTTTTTTGTTAGAAAATTGTCTAAAATGTTGTAGAAAAGTATTATTGTAACATTTGCTATGCATGGATTATTTTGGGTACCTACACTGCAATCGTTTTACTGTGTGTATTGTGAGGATATTCAATACTCAATCAGGATAACTAGGTGGTGAGAGAATTATGGAACTGAGAAAAGTAATAAGTAGTGTTCTTGTGAAGGCTAATTATTTGAGTTTTGGGTTTGTGAGTTTTTATAATTTCAAAAGATATATTTTACAAAAAAAGTTATACGATATGGTATAAAAAAGACAAAATATCTTAATTTATTTTTGGATTATGAAATTTGGTAGGCATGTACTACATGTCTATTACTAGTCTCTGCCTACCCCTGTGGGAAAGAGGCGTAATAATATGTATGTACTATATATGGGCAATAGAATTTTTAAGTTCGAACCTGTGCCGAATCGGTCAAGGGGTTGCCAAAATATGGGGTTCGCGAGTTCACAGTTTGGGGAGAACTACTAGTTATTTTTTTTTAAGTGCTAAGGCTAAAAACTTTAGCGTTTTGGAACAACCACTCCCGGGAAGAGTGACATAGGGTGCATTTTATCCCGAATTTTTTACAGATTTCCGACTTTGTTATAAAAATATACAGTTAACAGAATTTTTAACTTCATTTTGAACACACAACACTCCGTCAACACACTAGTCCGCCAATCTGGAGGTTCTGGGTTCGATTCCCATCCAAGGCAAGTTGAAAAATGGCCTCTTTAAATTGTCCTGGGTCTTGGGTGTTTATCTATATATGTATTTATCATAAAATATAGTATCGTTGGGTTAGTATCCCATTACACAAGCTTAAGCTTACTTTGGCGCTAGCTTAATCTGTGTGATTTGTCCCTATATGTATATTTATTTATTTATTTTAAAAAGACTTCCTAAGAGCACTATTTCTTGTTATTTTCACTTTACCGTCCAGTTTCTCCTTTTTCCTGGAAAGGTTTAGCTTCTTGCAAATGGCAGGTTTATCATCGCAGGTTTGCGAATTAATGCGATCCTTTCAGGTAGGGTTGCCAGTTTCTGATATTTTCCCGACATTTTAGTATTCTTTCATGTGAGTTTGTGCGAAAAAAACATGCTTAGAGTGTATCAGCTGCTTTTCTTCGATCGTTAAAACTAATATTAATAGGTTTATAGAAAATTGAAGTTTATAGTAGTTAACCATCTACAAAATCTTCACTTTAAGAAGCTATGTTTGAACACATTCAAAGAAGCAGACTCAGTTAATACTTAGTGCTTATTAGTTATTAACGTCATGCCAATAAAAAACAAATTTTATTAATACAAGAAAAAGTGTGATGATGGGGTCAGAAAAATATGATTTTAATTAGCCCGTCTTTTAGATTATCCAAAAATATTGAATCCATATTTTTCAGTTCACCAAAACAGTATAAATTCACAAAGATACGGAGCATCAAAGTTCCGGAGTAGGGGGCTTGCGACGTCACCGCTACACAAAAATCGTACCTAGCCGTGACGTTATGCGAAATTTCATTGCGCTATACCTCTGTCATTTTTTGTTTCTCGGAGAGAACAAACTCGGACAATATTTTTTTAATAGTCTAACCGATGGGCTACAATATTTTTCCATACTTCATCCTTATTGCATCAAAACGTCTGGTATTGCATTTTATGTAAATTTTGATCAAAGAAAGATTGTTTAAATGTTTTTGTGAAAAAAACTGTAGATCAAAAATACTGTAAACAAAAAATAACGTTTGTTTCTTGATGAGATACGTCAGATGCTTTTGTGCAGCTTGAAAATTTGTACACCAGTCTTAGTTAGTGCTAAGTATAAACACACTCGATAAGAGTGAGAGCACAAAAATAATAAAATCAGAAGAGATTTTTATATATATTAAGCTGTCAGCTTTTTCTGTCATTTATTCACAGAAACAGTCCGCCGACACCGGTAATTTCGTAATTTTCATCTGGCAACCCTATTCCAGGGCCGAGTTAACATAATTTCTGATGTATTATGCAAGTCTTTGCAAAGGAAAAGGCGGAAATATCCTGTCGTAATCGGATTTGTCTGGATTTGCTCAAGTGATAATGTTTTGATGTTCGCATAGGGTTACGGGGCTGCCCAGAGGTCAGACTGTGTATTTTTTGATGGGCAATGTAATAACTAGCTGCTAGGTTACTTTTATAAAAATGGGGCTGAGTTAGTAAATTTGGTGGCAATGTATAAATCAGAAGGACAACTTAAAATAATTGCTGATCTTTATTTGACGCTTTGTTTAGAATATTTAGTTGGCGTCGTACAAAAGACTAATTAGTTTATTAGAGGCTATCTCATTTTCCCGTTGCTTAGTTATAAAGTAAGAAGCTTTATCACGTCGCCAAAAAATATTATGTGCCTTGACTTGTTATTTCTCGTCAAAAAAGCGAAGCCGAGCTGACCAGTCCCTCCCGGCAGCACCCGTTCACGAGTTGACGCACGGATTAGCCATCGTTAAACTCAACCATATTAGAGGAAATCCAACGCCCTGACCAGCAACACCACACAAAGAGTGGTTTATTCCTAATACATTTATCCTACATAGTGCTTTTATTTTTATGTACACGCGATTCATATTTAATTGAGAGAAATACAGTAACAGTTAGGCTAGTATTTGTATCAGCGATTTTATACTTAAAACGTTTATTTTTCTTGTCCAGGTTGCAAGAGACAATTTGAAACGTACTTCCTTCAAATTATTCAGTGAAAATTTAGTAGCAGTGTCAGCTTTGATATTGGTGTTTATTATTATGATATTTTATTTTTTAGTTAAGTACGTTTCAAATTGTCTCTTGCAACCTGGACAAGAAAAATAAACGTTTTAAGTATAAAATCGCTGATACAAATACTAGCCTAACTGTTACTGTATTTCTCTCAATTAAATATGAATCGCGTGTACATAAAAATAAAAGCACTATGTAGGATAAATGTATTAGGAATAAACCACTCTTTGTGTGGTGTTGCTGGTCAGGTCGTTGGATTCCCTCTAATATGGTTGAGTTTAACGATGGCTAATCCGTGCGTCAACTCGTGAATGGGTGCTGCCGGGAGGGACTGGTCAGCTCGGCTTCGCTTTTTTGACGAGAAATAACAAGTCAATGCACATAATATTTTTTTTGGTCACGTGATAAAGCTTCTTAATTTATAACTAAGCAACGGAAAAATGAGATAGCCTCTAATAAACTAATTCGTCTTTTGTACGACGCAAACTAAATATTCTAAAAAAAGCGTCAAATAAAGATCAGCAATTATTTCAAGTTTTCCTTCTGATTTATACATTGCCACCAAATTTACTAACTCAGCCCCGGATTTAACAGCTCATCACTATTGTACGTTTTACACCTTCAATACAAGTTCCTCAAAAAATACAATTTAAGCATAATTCAGCACGTAAATTAAATACATTCATATTCTTTTATCGTGAAAATAGCCATACTGCACGATTCAGCGCGAGTGCGCGAGACGACTAGAGTAGTTTTGAGGTTGGGTTACCGCTGTGTTGCCTGTAAAGATCTAATTACTGAATAAACATTTGAATTTTTGAATCTTTGTTTCAAAATTCAATTTTACTGTCCCAGTTACTGTATAATCCACTTAGTATTTGTCGCATGTACATTTAAAATGAAAAACGCTATGTGGGATAAATGTATTAGGTATATATCCACTGTTTAAAATATCAATTCTACTGTCACTGTTGCTGTACTCCAAGTTGAATTTGTAACGAGTACAATTAAAACGAAAACTCTATATAAGATAAATGTATTAGGTATAAAATCACTGTTCATCTCCACTGTCACCGTTATTGTACAATCCGCTTAGTATTTGTCCCGCGTACATTTAAAACGAAAGACAATCCTGAATGTAGGCGTCTGTGAGAATCGCCGCGCGCGCCATGTTTACTAATAAGACTGTGCCATTGCGTTTGTAATCAGTACAGTCGACATCGAAAATATGAGCGTAACATTTTTTTTCTTAACCGACTTCAAAAAAGAGTAGGTTATCAATTCGACTTTATGTTTTTTTTGTATGTATGTTACGCGATATCTTTATCAACCGTGGACCGATTTTGATGATTCTTTTTTTTTGTTTGAAAGCCATTTTGGTCCCATATAAATTTGGTAAAGATAAAATGAAGAACTTAGGAGATATGGAAGAAAGTCCTGAAAAAATATATTTTGTTACAAAATTGAATTATCTTTATAAACAGAGAACAGTTACTTTATAACAGAGCTTAAGTTTAACATCTAAAAAAGTCTGGGGGCATAATATTTATTGAAATTTGAGCTTCGTATAGATATTATAAGTCCAACTTTTCTTATACATATAATTACGTCTTTATTATTAACGAGGCAGACACAACCCAGGGTCGCCCCAAAAGCCACTTTGCAGATGCCCAGATAGTGGGCAAGAAGGAGGAAAACGGAATCAAAATAGAGGTGGGTTGCTAGCCACATCGCGCCTACATTTTCGCCAATTCCCTCAATCGGTTTATACGATCTGCGCTGGAAGAGACAGCTATCACATTCTAAGATTTTCCTTTTCTCCCAGACCAGCAAGGATCTCTTTTTTACGTTGTATTTGGTAAAAATTTTTATTATTCTTATCCAAATGTCATATCACCCTAAACAAATCCTAAGCAAGCAGAAAGCAATGTTTTTATCAAATTTTTAAATAGTAATTTAAAAAAATTCTGTTGGAAAGGGAAACTATCAACTACCAGAAAAATGATGCACGTACTTCTATCTCGTAGGTCACTGCCATTTCGGTTCGCGCGTATGAAAGAGATAGCGAGATGTCACCACCCCTTTTTTTCAAAGCAATGTTTAAAATGCTTATTGCTGCTTCTATTAATTACAAATGTAGTGTTGTTTTCAGAAAAAGTTTTATTTATTTTTAATGTTATTTCCTGTTTTATATAAAATATTATCCAAAAAGAAAGAGATTCAATTCATCTTATTTGGCGTGGACTGTACAGATTGCGTTCGTTAATTAGGAAGGTTAGCGGGTTGATTGCAAGCTCCTCAAGAGGATGCAGGGACAGAAATGATCATTGCCATAATGACCGCGCAGGATAATTTCTCTTGATTTGATGGCGCTAGAGGGTTGATAATGTTTTCTACATACGACACTCAGCCAAACGGCTTTTGTATGGGAGGATGAAAAATTATCTATAAAAAATCACGTTTGTTATATGGGAGCTCCACTTAAATATTAATTTTTAGTATCCTGTACTTAAAACGAGCAATTCTTTTATATAATAGAAAAAAACTACTTTTCATACAAATTATAGTTCAGCCAAATGAATTTTGTGTAAAACGTCGAAATTTTTGTTTCGTTTCTTGATAATTGTTTTTATAGAAAGTATTTCAGTATCATGGACTGTACTTGCTTGAAAAAGGTTGCTGGTGTTTTAAAAGTAACCCTGTAATTAAGGGGCTACATGAATTTTCCGGGGTCCAGTGCTGCTCCCATTTGAAATAAATCATTTGATAGGAAACGGGGACATCATTTCAAATTTGGTTTTGATCAGACCCTAGATTTTTTTTTTTATTTTTTTTTTTCACTTTCTTAACGTACCTATATACTGTTCAATAAGTACGCTAATATTATTACAATCTAGCCTATTAATCTAAGACTAATTAGTAATTTTACATTGACCTAGTTTTATAAGCAATAGTATAAGAATGTGTCCATCGGCACTTTTCTTACTGTCTCTATTAAGGGGAAGGCACTTTGTTCGTGTGTCTTTAATTATTGCACTATGACCGCACTAAGTATTATTTTTTTTATTGTCACTACACTACACTAATTCGAACGGTTTAGTTCGTTTAAGTCTTCTCACTGTGTCCGTGTTGTCGAGGAGCTGGATTGCCTCAACGTTCACATGATGAAGCAATCGATACTCGTATGCTTCTGCATATTTTTTAATAACTTTATCGACGAACTGCATGTTAAGCTCCCGGTGCAGGTCAGCATTTCTAATGTACCAGGGTGCATTGACAATGCTCCTGAGTACTTTGTTCTGGACTGTTTGGATCATACTGATATTGCTCTGTTTGGTACAGCCCCACAGCTGTATACCATAAGTCCATACTGGCATCAGGACTTGTTTATACAAAAGTATTTTGTTGTGCACTGACAAGGCAGAGTTTCTCCCAAGCAGCCAGTGCATCTTTTGAAACCGTATTTCGAGCTCTTCTCTTTTCTTTTTGACGTGCGCTTTCCAGCGCAGCTTTGCATCCAGAGTCATACCTAAGTATTTGGCTGTATTTTCAAATGGAACTTGCTTTCCATTTATATACACGGGACATAATTGTTCTTGCTTATTCGTAAAGTTAACATGAGTTGACTTTGATTCATTTAGCTTGATTCGCCACTTCTTTGTCCATTCAATAATTTTATTAATTGCTATTTGAACCTTTTCTGCTGCTTCTTCATGAGTACTTTCGACAGCCATTATAGCAGTGTCGTCAGCAAAGGTCGCCATAGTATTGTCATCTATATCAGGAATGTCCGAGGTTTATAGTAGGTACAGGACCGGACCTAAAACACTTCCCTGAGGCACTCCAGCTTTTATTTCTTTAATTTTAGAATACGCATTTTCTTGTCGCACTCTAAAAGCTCTATTGGTTATATATGATGTAATTATATCTACGTAGTTAGTGGGTAACATGTTTCTAAGTTTTATGATGAGTCCTTCATGCCACACTTTATCGAAAGCTTGCGCTACATCTAGAAAGATAGTAGAACAGACTTTTTCATTTTCGAGGGTATTTTCAATTATATTTGTTATTCTGTGAACTTGATCTATAGTTGAATGCTTTTCTCTGAAGCCTAACTGATGTGGTGGAATAAGGTTTTTGGTTTCGATGATAGGTTTTAGTCTTTTTAGTAATATTTATTCAAATAACTTTGACATAACGGGTAACAATGCAATTGGCCTGTACGACGTCGTCTCATTTGGCGGTTTTCCCGGTTTTGGAATCATTATTACTTCAGCTACTTTCCATAAATCGGGCACGTATTTAAGTCTCAAAGCAGCGTTTATGAGATTAGTTAATTTGACTAAAGCCTTTCTCGGGAGATTGTGTAGCAGTTCTCCTGGTATAAGATCATAGCCAGGAGATTTCCTGGGGTTGATATGCTGTTTTATTTCCCTCATAACTTCTTTTGGAGTTACAAGCTTTATATTTATTTCTTCATCATAATTTTCGCTGAGTTCCTCAGTGATATCTTCAACGATGCCTTCTGATCTGTCATTTGGTTTGAAGATCCCTTCGAGGTGTTCGGCAAACAAAGCAGCTTTTTGTTCGTTGTTAACCGCCCACTTTCCAAATCTAAGTTTCAAGGGAGGAATTTGGTTTATTGGCCGTTTCATGTTCTTCGTAGCTTTCCAGAGAGAATAATCTGTACTACGGTCACTGGACAGTTTTTGGAGATACGTATTTGTGCACTCATCGTTATATTTTTGGATTGCCCTTTTAAGCTTTTTTGTGAGGTTATTTAACTTTTTTTTATCGTCTGGCGACCTAGTTTGGTGCCATAGTTTTCTTTGTCTTCTTTTTTCTTTTACCAGATCTTTTATCTCTAATGGGTATGTGTTTTTCACTGTCCTTTTCTTACTCTTAGGTGTATTATTCCAAGCAGTATGTTGTATTAAGCTGACAAATTTTTCTAAATCTATATTTAGTTGCTCTGGAGTCTTTAGTGGTACTCTAAGGTCTACATGGCTGTCTAATTCTATTTTAAAACTATCCCAGTCTGTATATTTATTGACTAGAGTTAAATTATCTTCCTTAAATATTACTTTTTCGTTTATTTCTAAATAAATGGCTGAGTGATCGGAATTCATATCATAACTTTGATTAGTTTGCATGTAGTTAGACGACATGTTTTTATAAATAAAAAAGTCTATAAGATCAGGGGTTTTTGATGGGTCCGTTGGCCAGTATGTAGGTGAACCTGTTGATGCAACACCACATTTCATTTCTGTGATGGCGCACATAAGTTTTCTTCCTTTTGTGTTCGTAAGTCGAGAACCCCAATACGTGTTCTTAGCATTGAAGTCACCTCCCAATACAAATTTATCACCAAGTGTGTAAAGTACGTTCTTCCACAAGTCTTTCTGTATTTTATGTCTTGGTGGGCAGTATATGGCAGCCACAGTAAGAGGACAACTTTTTGTATTCAATCTGACTGCAGCACATTGCACCTGAGGAATTTCATGTTTAACATGTTCTTGATGTTGAATAGTTTCTTTGATGATAACAGCACTGCCACCTCTACCTTTGTTTGCTGGGTGCAATGCATTATATACTTTGTAACCTTTTAATTTTATGTAAGATTGTTTTGAAAGTGTGTTTCAGATACCAGGCACACATCAATATTTTCTATATCTAGGATTACTTGTAACTCATTTTTGTGGTTAAGTAGCCCATTGCAGTTCCATGCCATGATCTTCAGTTGTTTCATCATTTTTTATTCTTGGTAGTAATAGCGGGTTTGGTGCTATTTTCTAGTTTTTTCAAGCGCTCGTCTAATGATGACATAAGCTTTAGTATTTCATCTAACTTTTTCTCTTGTGGGTTTTGAGTGCTTTCATCTTTGCGTTGGGGTTGGCTTATAGAATTTTTCGCAACCGTCTGAGCGTAAGAGATATTTGTGGTTACTTTTGATACGGGCTTATTGGTAGGTTTCTGCAGTTTGCTCTGAGCAGTATTTTCATGACTGACTACATTTTTTTTAGCAGACTTGTTTCTTATCTTCTGCATCTCTTTAGCTATCATGCAACCTCTTTAGTTCGCAGGATGACTTTCTCCGCAGTGCACACACTTCGGTTTTTCTGTGCTTGGTTTTTTACAGTCCACGGTCAGATGTTTTCCAGTGCCATTTACGCATCTTGGCTCTTTGGCACAATACATTTGTGTATGGCCATAAGCCTGACATCTCTTGCATTGCGGGATAAGTTTGGAAGATTTGAGAGGTTGTATATCAACCACGCACCCCAAGATAGATTTAATCTGATAAATTTTGCCAATTACTTCCTGGTTTTTGAATGTCAGCATGAACATATTTAAGGGCTCTTTAGTTTTCCAACTTAATTTATTCACAGCGCCTTCAATTTGGAGACCCTTTGCTTTGAGGTCTTCAATAATCCTGTCCGGTTTACACGTAGAAGGCAATTTTTTGGCCATCACCCTGATTGGCCTGTCCTGTTTGTTCTCATATGAATGCCAAAGGCAGTTGTTGTCTGTGAGTAGCTTCGTAATAGCTCTATATGTTTCTACGTCGCAAGCATTTATCTTAACGCTAGCGCCATGCAACATCTTAACTGTGAAGGTGCTAGCGGGTTGATCTCGTGTCAAAAAGTCATAAAAGTTTTGGTAGTTCTCCACACCATCCACCACGATAGGAGGAGGTGGGAGAACTTTTTTTGCTTTTTCAGATATTTGGCATTCTTTTGCCTGAGGCGAGAATGTGGGAGACGTGTTCAACTTCCTCTTTTTCCTGGACTTTGTTCTAATCCACTCTGTCTCTTTAGCCAACTCGTCTTCGTCAGTAGTATACTCAGCGTGAGGCGCTGATGTTTCCGTGCTAGTGGTTGCTTGGGCTGTAGCTTTTGATTCAACAGCGCATTGAAACTGTTTTTAAAGAACCGCAATTTGGCTCTGTAATTCTTCGATAAGGCTCTGTTGTTTTAGCCTTTCATTGTTTTCACTTCTATAACAGTCGTAAAGATAGCGTTCCGTTTCAGTTTTGATCTGAATGGATTTAGATGGCGTCGTACTCATTTTGAAGGCGGGGAGAGTGTCACCTTAACAACTATCGTACGTAAACATAGCAAGGTGCTATGACTCACCAATGTAGGTCATCGCGGCCGGCCGAAGATACGTGACATTGATAGACTTTGGTTTGATGCGTTAGCACTTTCACTGCACTGTATTAATGCGCGTCATATGTGATTGTGACACAACTGCTCTAATCGAAGATTGAACGATCAATGATCAAGACCCTAGATAACCCTTTAAACTATTTTATGAACTACTGTTTACAGTTTAAAGTAAGAACGAGAAGCTTTTCTACGCACAATTGCGAAAAACGGCCTCTTTTGGCGTATGTGCGTAGAAAAGGTTCAGTCTGGTTATCGTGACCACACTGGCACTGTGCTTCTGCTCGGTCAATTTAGCGCCAGCGCGCCAGATTGTGCCTACATCGACCTACCTCAGTTCGGAGGCGATTCAAGCTCCTCCATGTGGCCAATGACCGTTTGTGACCTTGTGGTAGTTTCTCTGAAAGTTGGATATAATCAGGGGGTGGAGCATACTTCTCTCGCCAGATTTGGAGTCAAGAAGAATTTGGTTGTTCTTTAAGTGGAACAGTATTATTTATAAAGCTATTTCGGCTTTTTATTCGGCTTGTAGACGGTTGTGCTCCATAGAGAGGGTGTCTTCTGTCAAAAACCTGATTCCCCCTCTCCAGAGCAGTTCAGAGCACATGCTTCAATTCGGCGGACTGAAGGCGGAAAACTTCAGGTAAAATAAAAACAACATAAAATATATAAAACTATCCATATTTCTGCAATTTTAGCAACTAATTATCATTTCGCGTGACCCAAAAGAATGTTTATTGAATAAACACGTATAAGGAAATGCTTTGGCCCCGAAAAGGGTGTTAATTTCGTTTAATTAAACAACTAAAACATTCATATGAAATTGTATATTTTGTATTGCGGATAGCAACCGCACTATTTTAATTCTTTTCTCCACCTTCTCGTCTATTATCACCAAAGATCAGAATCACGGGTGCTATTGCTATCAAAAATATGGATATGACTAAAAGTTCCGGGATTTTTCGAGAATCTAATTGGGTACTAAGTAAATAAAACAATCATAATTATGTGATTTCAGGATAATTATATTTTTTTCGATTAAAATATATCATGAGATTACGTACTTATGATTGTTTTATTTATAGATTATATAGTCATATCCATACTTTTGATAGCAATAGCACCCTGCCCTGAAGTCCATTTTTGAAACGCGGAGTCACCAGGCGAATGGTTTTCCATACAAAAGAAACGTTCGTTTAGTGACTCCGTATTTAAAAATAGCAGCACTGGGCTCTGCTTAGAGCCGCAAACCCCTGAATGTTTTATCTGCCCCATTAGGAAATAAAAAGACGAGACTGTAGTAAGTAGTGACGTATATAAAGCAGTGTAAGTCAGTATATGTTATACGAGTATGGCGTTTAATAACACATCACACTGATGACACAGGTATGGCACTTCATACAAGCGGAGTATCATTTATGCCTACTACTACAAACAAAACTTTACATCCGTGCACACGGCAATGTGTGTGTATTCGCCCGCCAACTCACGCGACAAGGAGAGAACGGAGGAGAGGTGAGGGGACGGGGAACGGGATCGCATAATGCATGGGACCCTAGAAGTTTCCCTTCTGTATGTAATTTATATTAATTATGTGCTTATGATCAAATGAAAAAAATTAAAGATCATCATACATATCAACAAATGAAAAAAGGAACAATTATTACCAAAGAAACCGAAATTATTAAGAAACCGAATTAACGCATCAGTTTTGCTATCCAACGGGGAAATGCGGCCAGCGATCTTGGCACTATGCCGCATGGACGCGATTTTTTAGATTAAATTTATAATAGGTATTTCACATTTTCTTTTTATTTGTAAATATGTAAATTATCTAATCTTAGCTATTTAAATAAATATCAATTTTACCAAATTGTCCGTTTATTACTTTCCCTCGAAAAAGCATTAATTCGTAATAAAATAAAAAACTAGCCAATCGGGAAAGTAACATTTGAATGGCTTTGCAAGGATTAGTAATCTAACAAATTAGCTTATAGTTCGCATATAAATTAAATCCATTATTGACTACTAACAATTTTCATGTATTTAATTGATAAAAGTATATAAAGAGTGCCCGACTACAAATTATATTAACTGCACTACTTGCATGAGAACCCCATCAAAATCGGACCAGCCAACCATGCGGTCTTGCGGCAAATTTCTTCATGACATCAGTCAGACTTTTTCATTGCTTTTGAATTTTGAATGATATCTTGAATTTGGCTATAGTTCTGCTCAATAGATTGAGAGAGTCGAAATCTGCAAGTTTCGGTCCACTGACTATAAATGTGTCCAAAGAAAAAGAAAAATAGAAGTAAACACCTAATTCTATTTTTCGTCAAAAACACTAAAACATCTTGAATCTTGATCACCCTTTATATTATCTGAGTAAGAATAAAATATTAAAAAAATAAAAGCCCAATGCTGGGGCAATCACAAAAATGCGCATAAAATATTCAAAGATGACAAAAAGCATCACGCATTACGATGTTATCGCTGTATATGTTCTTATACATACTATATTTCCTTGCAGATGAACATGACTGTCTTCTATCTAAGAAAATCTGCTTCTTAAAAGGAGATTATCAATTCGACTGTACAAATGCTTTTTTTATATTTTCCGATTAAGGGCTAACCTGAATTTTCCGGGGTCTAGTGCTGCTCCCATGTGAAATAAATCATTTGATAGGAAACGGAGGCATAATTTAAAATTTTGTGTTGACCAGGCAATAGATAACCCTTCAAACTATTTTATGAACAACTTACCGTTCAAAGTGAGAACGTGAAGCTTTTCTACGCACACACGCCAATTCGCAATTGTGCGTAGAAAAGCTTCACGTTCTCACTTTAAACTGTAAACAGTACTTAATTAATTAGTTAATATATAGCAATAAAAATTAAGTCTAATTACTAAATTTTTATTGGATATTTGGTTAATTTTGATGACTAGCTTTGAAAATCTCTTTTTCTGGAAGTCGGTCAAAATATGAACAAACATGTACAAAGTATTCCTATTATTTCTAAGTAATTTGCAATATTCACGACAAATACTTAATTAGAATAATTAAATTGAATACAAAACGTATTCTGTACGAAAATAAAACTAGGACTCATTTAATTCGAAAATCCCAACAAATATCTAAAACCATTAATGTTTTCGACCGTTAGCAATCAATTTTAGCCATTAGTGTTAAAGTAACAAAATCTCACTATTAATCCGAAATTCGTTAATACAAAAATAATAAATCGAAAAGGCCCTTCACTCACTATGCGACATACGAGTATAGTGATCACAATCAAAATCGTAGGTAACTTCGACAACATTTATACAAGCAGTGTGAAATTAACATTTTTTTCAAAATTTCAACTATGATAACTACGATCACAGACCACGACCAGTGGCCGCAACGACCAGATTAACTAAAGAAACCCACGAGAATGTCGCGTTGTCGCGTACTTCGCCGTAAGTTGGTCGTTGCGACTAAGTGCGCGACGTTCATATGGTTTTTTTTTTTTTGGCTATTGGCACACTGCTCAGCATACAAAAAAGACGCGCATTGGCGCGGTATCAGTGTGTTGTCCTATGCGTGTTTTCTATACAAATTGAGATATTTGCATACAGTCCGGCCCCGCGTCTAGTCGCTGCGGCTAATAGTCGTGGTCGTTGACGTCTCGTGTATAGTGATGTGCCGCCGAGAAATTCTCTGTTCTCGGAAAGATTCCTTGAAAACTTTCGAAAATTTTCAACATTTCTGGAGAATTTAAGTCTCTAAGAAGAAATCCCTTGCGAGATATTTCTCGGAAATTTTCAAGAACGGCACATCACTATTCGTGTAATCTGACACCAGTGTTGACCACACACACACAAAACATAAGTTCTATTTAGTACACTTTGATGGCGCCAGAAATTAATGACATTTCAGATTAACTCGAGCACGACTAATCGCATGTTGGTGGAAAGGCCTTATTCGTGTTTTGATAACTAGGCTTGACGTTAGGACGTATTGGGGTCACTATGACACTTTACTCGCGTGTCGATGGTCAGATTAGTAAGTTAGTATAAGTAAATAGTGCTTTTGAATATCATAGATGTAGCCCAGATTGGGCTATACCATGGGCTATACTGTGTATACTTATGTACCATAGAGCTCTCAATCTGGCTTACTATCCTAAATAATATATAAATGCGAAAGTACTTCTGTCTGTCTGTCTTTAACCTCTTCACGCTTCAACTACTGAACCGATTTAGATAAAATTTGGTATGGCTATTTAATATAAATGCGAAAGTACTTCTGTCTGTCTGTCTTTAACCTCTTCACGCTTCAACTACTGAACCGATTTAGATCAAATTTGGTATGGCTATATAGGTAGTTTGAAACGCGGAGAAGGACAATGTTTATCCCAAAAATCATCCATTAAGGGAATGAAAAGGGGACAGGAACTTTGTATGGAGAATCCTACTTTGCCATACAGAAGTAGATATTATTACAATATAGTAAAGCGCAGACGAAGTCGCGGGTAACAGCTAGTGCTATATAAAAACATTTAAAAGAGTGAAAAAGATATGTAAAAGAGTGGGTATAAGTAGTAGACAAACTGCAAGAGAGTCACCTGATTTACAAATTTCTTTTTCCGCGTTGAACGTATAAGCCAATCATAGGAACAGACGGAAAACTCAGTAATCGAGTACCTATGTGATGCGGCTAGGGTTGCCAACCGTACTATATTATACAGTATTGTACTATATTTCAATCTCCGTACTATTACTGTTGGAAAAACATATAGTAAGCAAAAATACTATATTTCTGTTTTATTTTACTTATACAAAAAACATTAAGTACTTGTTTTACTTTATTAGCGTACCCCTAAAAAGTATTTGTAACCTTTTAAAAATAAAGATAGTTTTAATTACTTAATAAAAATTTATACTTAATTAAATAATTTAAGAACGATGTTATCTTTTGACGAAATTAAAAAAAATACTTAAAGTTTTACCAAAAATACTATATTTTCATGAACAGTACTATATTTTACGTCTATTTTTCTGAAATATTATATATTTGGATTAAAAAATGTTAGCAGCCCTAGATGCGGCTAGCAATGAGTTACCTGATTTTCTTTTCTGAAGATGGAACCCACCATCATACTTGGTTCGTATGGTCTTCTCTGACTACCCCATAAAGTATGAAGACGTGATATTAACTGATAAGAATACATAAACTACTCTTTTGTTAGTAGTAGAAAAATCTAACTATTAGGCTTAACTCACATCGGAACGATCTAATAACCTGTCTTCGCTAGCTAATGGATGTAAAATCCCTAAGAACAGAAATTTGTTAATTATTTTAATTAATTAATTAATTAATTAATTAATTTATTATATTTAATTAATTAATTTATTTTACTTTATTTGGAAAACCAATACAGCTCTAGGAACACATTTATATATTTAACAGGTTTTCGCATGTTGATCGAAACTTGCTTACGATAAAAGAAGTTATAACACACATGACTGATAATTAGAAATTGATGATTAGTGTACCTGGAAAAACCACTTTTTAACTAAGAGGTTCTTAAATTCATTCCTATGACAGTTAAAAAGATCTAACTCGGGAACATCGACTATCTTATTGAGAGCATCAGCAGCACGGTTAAAGAAAGCGTTTTGCCGATAATTAGTATCACAACTTGGAATAAATAATGTAACGAGATGTCTGAAATTCCTGTTAGACACTCTGAGATTAATCTTTGAGAGGAGATTTAAAATTCAAGATTCAAAGTTAAATAACCTTGAACTGGGCAATTTTTACAAGCTGCACGATGTCAGTAATCTTTCTTCTTTCCGATAAAGGTAGAAGATTAATCTGATTGATTTGTCCTGATCTATTTATTATTTATTCATCTGTAAAATTTGAACAAAGTAGGTACTATTGAGTTACGGTACCTAAGTAAATGACTTACTCCCTTGTCCTAATGAACAGAGCCTCTAACAAGGCGTATCGGTAAACTTCTAAATTAAACAAAACCCGTGTTAAACGAATTAGTTCTAATTTGCAAGTCTGCGGTCAGAATTTAGGAGACTGATGACTATATTGAGTCGAGTTGGATATCAGAGTAGATCATAATTTAAACTAGCAGTTCGACCCGCATCGTAAACTCGCGTACTTCATATTTTGGCAACCCCTTGATAGATTTGACTCATGTTCGGGCTTAAAAAAAATAGGCCATATCTACACATATAGCAATTATTGTACATATAAATTAACTCCTATAAAAGAATTGTTTAGATCTTTTGAATCATATACGGAAAACTATTTACTGATTCACTGTACAATAACGTCATCAGTTGGAGCACGGGACCTTAGAAGTCCCCGTGCTTCACCCAGGTGAAGAACTTAAGTGAAGCACGGGTCCGGACCCCAAATTTCATGAAGCTCGTTGGGTCGTCGCTAACTCAATCTACATTATATACTTTCCGGATACTCAATTTCTCATTGTGACTTACGGTACATCGACAGAAAATTATAACGAATTACTCAATATCGTTGTTTATCGTTGCGATA
Source organism: Acrobasis suavella (assembly GCA_943193695.1). NCBI lineage: Eukaryota > Metazoa > Arthropoda > Insecta > Lepidoptera > Pyralidae > Acrobasis > Acrobasis suavella. Next base: position 6,458,472 of record OW971952.1, on the reverse strand, counting down.
CTAGTAATCTCTAGAGCATAAAACTAGTATTCATAAATAAAGCAAAATACTTGCAGAATATTGGAAATAGAAGAACAAGTCCCCAATGTATGGATTAGCGTCGCGTCGGTGACCAATTTTATACAAGTTGTTAACAACAACAACTGACAACAAATCTCAAAGTTCCAGTCAACAACAGTTTCGTAGTTTGTCTCAGAGCAGAATGTTCGATGTATTATGGCGTACGGTTAGGAAAATACATTGAAGATCTTTTAGATAGATCTCTGGCAAGAAAGATTGTTTTCAGCACTGGATTTTCAGTGTAATCAATTTCAGATATGATTATTTAAGACTTGCCGTGTGCTTCTCGGCCTAAAACCACTCCATTTGTGTCTGGGAGACATGTACGTCTCCTAAACCAGCATAAACCTAGGTATTCATTAATTAAAGAAAATGCTTTCAGAATATTGGAAATGAACATCGCACTGGACCCCTAAAAATTCTAGTATCCCCTTAATGCGTGCTCCCGCCGACCGAAAGGTGAGTCACCTTTATAAACAAATCCTTTGAAAAATGTCCCAAATTCTAGCAAGCGCGCATTAACGCTTCCTCGCGACTTGCCTTAGATCTGATAAGCGGAACCAGGTCACGGCGCTTGTATGATTGCCTCACAATCGCTCCACCAATCAGAAAGCAGTAGGAAATGAGAATTTTATTATAAGTCACAGAGATCACTATCGATACTTATTTTCATATTTATTTTTATTTCAGTGAAAAAGGTCAGAGGAGTTTAGGTTTCTGTTAAGTACCTGTGATGTCTATGAAATTTCGTTTCGTAAAAGTTTATCAAATTAGGCATGTTTTTAGAATTTAGCTTTGTAGAAGTTAATTATAATAGACAGAGCCAGGAGCTTCAAGCAGGGTTGCCAGATGGCCGGGAATTTCAGGATTGACCCGGAATTTCGCCTGTGGTCCGTGTCCAGTAATTATACCTTAGTGTCCCGGAAATTCATGAATACTATTTTATTTTTCTCCAAATCACAGCGACGCTAGAAGATAATACGGAAATAGGTATGTCGTCGTCGTCAGTAGTCGAGGTGAGCGGCCGGCCCGGCCCGTCCCGCTGGCTGCCGCGGCACCGCTCCGCACGCCCCGGGCCCCGCCGCGCTTCATCTTTTTTTTTTAGAAATGTCCCGGAAAATATAAGCCCATATCTGGAAATCCTACGAAAGACTTAAAGGCCACTTTTAGCGTGATGGTGGGCGACAATATGAAAAGACAGAGCCGCAAGACTATTTTGATTCCTCGAACATGCTCTATCTACCCCACAGGAATAAATACGTGATAGAATATGTATATTATATATGTCATTATCATCATCATCCGAGCGTATTCCCTGTTGCATCCTCAGCGGTAACGCTTCAGAACCCGGGGTTCACTAATCTAACCTAGGTGATTTCAAGAGGTAACTGGTTTTTACACAGAGCGACTGCCGTCTGACCTCCGCAACCCAAAGGCTAGATAAACCTTGGATAGTTTTGAGCAAACGTTAAATGACATTCGGAACCCACAGCTTTTCGTGCCTTACATGTATGAATGAGATCATAATACGGTGGTAGCCCACACAGGACGTTGAGATATACATATATAGACTGCTAAAATCATTACCCTTCCTTTTGGCTTCGGTCAGAATCGGTTCACAATTGGCGAATATACATAATGTATACATACGCGCGTAACATACATACGAAAGGAAAATACGGTCGAATAGATACCTCCTTTTTTGAAGTCGGGTAAAGATGACGTCTTACCAGTTATATCTTTAGTAACAACATTCTCGAATGTGCAAACAAACACAAAGTAAAGCTAAGAAATCTAAGTGAAGTGCTTCCCATGTTACGTAATGAGAGTTCCAAGTTGGCGGGGCTTACTTAATAATGAAACTTAGTAACTTGGAGAACAAGCATCTAATATGATGAAGTTAAAGTGCTTATATCAAATAATATAACTGCATAACCAGAAAGAACGTGGAATATAAAAGCTGCTTCTCTTCCCGAGTAGTTCGAAATTAGAAATTAGAAACATGCCAAGGCGATGTTTCGTTATCAATTCATCCCGATCTTTTTTTTTATAATGTTCACAGATTATTCGAAGACGCCTGGACCGATTTGGATTTTTTTTATTTGTTTCAAAGGGTTTACTTGTCGCATAGAAACTTTATCAAAATCGGTTTGTGTATTTTGGTGGTGAAATCGGTTTTAGGTTTTAAAAATTATGATTCGCAATAAATCAATCAATAAATATATGGGGACAAATTACACTGATTAAACTAGTTTCAAAGTAAGTTCGGCACTTTTGTCATGGGATATACTAACTCAACGATACTATATTTTATAACAGATACATATTATATAGATAAACATCCAAGACCCAGGCCAATTTGAAAAAGGCCATTTTCCAACTTGCCCTGACCGAGGATCGAACCCGGGACCTTTGGATGGCGGACTAGTGTGACGACCTCCGTGGCGTAGTGGTCACCATCTACTACGCCACGGAGGTCGTCACTTAACGTTTCATAGCCTTGGCTCTGTCTGCCCTGTTAGAGATGAAGACATGGTAGTGTATCAGGACCGTTACCCGTCTATCGATACTGCCGTCCTATTCCTAGGTCAAACCAAACTAGACTACATCATTTCATAACACAATAAATCCTTGTATTAAGGGGATACCTTTATACAAGGATTTATATTTTTATGGGGTCCAGTGCTGCCTCCCTTTGAAATAAATCATTAGATAGGAAACGGAGACATCATTTAAAATTTTGACTTGACCAGGCACTAATAACCCTTAAACTATTTTTTCTACTCCTGTACTGTTATCTGTCTTTCAAATGGTCTCAAAAACTAATATAAGAACATAGATTATATGATTTCAGAAAAGTCATGGTCTATTCCTAATAGAATAGCACACGTGTCGTTATTTCGCCAAAACGATACTCCTAGCCATAGACCAATAACTTTTTTTTTTAGATCTACCATACTGCCAACATAATAAAATCGTTATTTTAACATATGGTGCCATTTATCAAACGTGGAATCACTGAACAAACGGTTTTTTGTATATTATGAAAAACATTCGTTTAAGTGACTCCATGTTTCAAAAAAAGGCACGTTTAGTAACTAGGAAGACGTCAATAAAAAAAAATTAAGTCTTCCATAGATACCTAGTATCTACCAAACATATGGTGGTATTTCGTACTTTTCTTTGTATTTATTTTAGTAAATGTAGCCGTAAAAAAAGTATTGTATGCAACGTTGTATAAGTAGTCAAAAATGCTCGATGGCGTCAATTTACGATGCTAACCTGCGCCACTCGCATTTTTTAACCCTCCTTATACAACTGTTGCATAAAATACTATCATGAATTACTGTTTACAGTTTAAAGTTAAGTTAGAAAAGCTTCACGTTTTCTATTTAAACTGTAATCAATAGTTCATAAAATAGTTTGAAGGGTTATCTAGTGCCTGGTCAACACAAAATTTTAAAAGATATCTCCGTTTCCTGTCAAATGTTTTATTTCAAATGGGGGCAGCACTGGGCCCCGGAAAATTCAGGTATCCCCATAAACTTTATCATCATTTCATAACACTGTACATATTTTTGAAGTTACTTTGTACTCCTTCAAAAACAAAATTCGTCAGATTTTAGATAGGTATCTGACAGATTAAAAATAAGTGTTTATTTTTTACTTGTTCTACTTTTGATGCCACTGTGTATAATTGCACTCAGTGACTTCCTTGATAATGTTTATGGAGAGGTCTTCTATCGTCTTCTCCATTTCTAAACTGGTTACTTTGATATACTTACGTACCTACTTACTTCTTACAATTTACTATGTGTATCTCATTAAAATTTAATTTATTAATTTTTATTTTTATTTTATTTACTAACATATTACAAAATATTTTTGTTTTTTTTTAATAATAATTGTTTATTTTCTCTTCACAATTTATACATACATAAAAGCAGGTACACAAAAGTCAGAATATACAATAATATTGCACGCAAGAGAAATTGTGAGAGAGTGGTGTCTGAACTAAGCTACAAATGTAACCTGTAATGCAGATCACCACGGACTACACAATGGTTTTATACAAGTTGCATTAAACAAGGTGGTAATGGTGTTTGTGACACATATGTAAGACCTTTATGGATATTTCTATATGTATATATATACACACACACACACATACATATATATATATATATATATACATACACATACACACATATATACATACATACATACATATACACACACATATATATATATATATATATATATATATATATATATATATATATATATATATATATATATATAGGCAGTAACATCATAAATATAACATAACATTACACAACATTTCTATAAACCACTGAGGTTTGTAGTGAAATGCTTAAAAGTTATTCTACGTACTATATACAGGTCTTAAAACGATCATACAAATAGAAACTTATTAAAACAATTTTAAAGTTAGCTGGGTAACCACATCAAAAGTCAAAAGTTAATTTGTCAATATTTTCTAAAAAGTAACGTTTTAATTTAGAATAAAAAACACTCGATTATTTCGTTTGTTATGCCTTAGCCCGTGTCACTTTCGGAGTAAAGGTTCTCTATCCATCATAAACACTTTGAACACCTAGAATAAAAACATCGGTAGCTTTGACAAGTTACTCGTAGACACTAAAAACCATACAAACAATAGTTCTTGAAAGCTCTATACTGTGTAAGTACTCGTAATTAAGATATTGCATTTATCTAGGGTTTGTGGAAAACCAGAACAAATTAAAGATAATTTCCGTATTAAGGGTATAATATTTATTTAGGGTTCCGTAGCCAAATGACAAAAACGGAACCCTTATGGATTCGTCATGTCTGTCTGTCCATCCGTATGTCACAGCCACTTTTTTCCGAAACTATAAATACTAATATACTATATATAATAATTATGTTACTTGCTGCTGAGGAACCCTTCATGGGCGAGTCCGACTCGCACTTGGCTGCTTTTTTTGCTGAATTCTGGCCTTTCCTTTTTAAACGGTTTTTATTAAAATTAAAGCTACATTAGAGCGTTTTTGAATATTCTAAAGAGTTTTAACCATATTTATGCCGGAATATCAGAATAATAGTCAATAGTCAAACACTGCATTTTTGCTTAGATCTACGTGTACGAAAGTTAAATGCAATTCCCCGTTCGGTTAACTTAACTGTGTATGCCTCAGTTTTTCCCCAGAATCTTCGTACGTACGTCATAAACGAGGGCCTTCGCAGCTAATTTCAAGAGGCTGCCATGATCCTGACGTCACGGATGTCGTGTTCCCAGAAGCGCTTGTTCTCATATATTAAGGTGTGATCTCTGTGAAGCGAAAGAGGTTTGTCAGGATCGTAGCGAGTGGAGGTCTATAGTCTCTGCCTACCCCTGTGGTTATAATATATATGTGTGATCTCTATGTACCACATATGTGAATGTGATACAAAAAAAAAAAATACAAAAAAAATTAACCGTGAACAATTTGTGATAAAATACAACATTTAAAAAACTTCGAATTACAAAAAAACTTTTATATGAAAAAAAATATCGATTGATCTTATTTATGTGACAAAGTAAAAAATAAATTGTTTTTTTCATGAATAAACTTAGTTTAAAGTTTCATAAGCTTCTTTTGCCCTTCTTTAACCTGTAACGGAAAAGGGGTATCAACCCGAAAGGGAGTAAACATACTAATCATTGTGAACAATTTTTACTATGGGACTATCCCTAAAATCGTAAAAAAAAATCTGCAGCTCCATACATTTTGACACGGTAGGTATTTAATTTTTTTTCCGATTTCAGGAATGGTCCCATAGTAAAAGTTGTTCACTTTGATTAGTATGTTTACTCCCTTTCGGGTTCATACCCCCTTTCCGTTAAAATTTTTGTATAAATATGATATCGAGATTAAAAACATTTATTATATTTACGTCGGTTTTAACAATAATATAATCAGTATAGGTGGCTTAAATATAATTTATGCCACACAGCCCCAGTAAATTTTTTTTGAAATTAATACACATAAAACTACAATCGCGTAAAATTAATAAAATTTAATGAAAATGAGTTTGACCCAGATACGGAAGTATCGGTAACAGAATGTCCGTAAAAACAGTTCACATCAAACATGAATATTCATGTCGGCCATTTTGAGGCTTTCCGATAAATGTACGGTTATATAATTATTTTTAGCAACAAGTAGATACAATTGGTATTGAATGTCATTTGGTGGAAAAGCAGTGCATTCAAAAAATGAGTTGAAAAAAGGTCGATTTTTTCAAATCGACCTTTTTTCATAAGAAAGTTTTAATTTTTATTGTATGGTAGCTGTGTAGTGACGGCAGAGTAGAATGCAATTAGTCACCACAGACCACAGTTGCGCCACTACCCAGTGTTCTTCTCCTTCTTTGCTCGCCTTTACCCTATTTGGGGTTGGCTCTGTAAGTCAACTTTCTCTTAGCTTTCAACCCACATGAGGAGTGAGACACACATTGCGTAACAACGCTGATGACGCATCGTCTGTGTCTCCGGCCGTTAGGCCCTCATTCCGCGACGAGCTCGCCGCGACGCTCTCGAATTTTAAAATTCTTATACGTTCACATAAAACTTTTGAAGTTATGTAGGCACCGAATAAATTAATCGACTCGGTATTACATATGGATCTAACAACTTTTTACGGTAGAAGAACTGAGTTGCGAGACTTGTTTTTTTTTTAACAAGTTATGTTTTTGATGGCATAACTGTCTACACGAAAAGAAATTACAGATTTTTATTTTTCTGGAAAAATTAAAATTGCAATAATAAATGTACACTAAATGATTACATAACCAAACCTAACACACGTGAATTTGATAACATTTTATTATTTATTTTCGTTCTACATTTCTGCACTTAACAGTACTTACTCGAGTTTTTTGCAAAAGAATAAAATAAAACAGCGTCACGTGCGAGGGCGTCGCGGTCTAGCAAATTTTGAAATTTGAGAGCGTCGCGTCAGAGCGCTTCGCGGAATGAGGGCCTTATGGCCGGACCGCGTCTGTGTGGGTGGCCGGCAATTCGTCAAAATGTTTGCATTGCATCGATTAAACGCCCGATCCGCTCTTAGTCGCAGTCGAACAACCGTGTGGTACGAAAAATAATAAGTTTAAAAAATATATTACTGTTTAAGTTTTTATTGTGGGGCCAAAGTACATATTAGTCTCCGAGATCAGACCCTAGACATCGTCTACAATGAAGTGCAGTCAAGACAAATCAAACGAGCCCTGCTCAATGAGGTCATGTTGATTTATAACTGATTTCTGTCAAATATCTCTTGGCTTCAGCATTTGAACATTGACTCCATAATATCGTATTGTCATCTGACTTACACAAGATTGCAAAATTTTAACTCAATTGTTTGAGATTTATGGTTGAAAATTGAGTTGCAAGATTTGACCTAAACTAACATACATACATACGTACAAGATATATACATTGCTAGATAAATATAAGCCCGTAAAAAAGTCCCTTCTAGTCATCTAATTCTGCAATAGACACAATCCTAGCCTTTCGTTCCCCACCACTCGTGGTCGGCTGGCCTTATTAGAGAGCGCATATTGTGTCAGCTCTTAAGATTTTACTAGCTTTTCGTTGCTTTCACAAGTTTGTAGTGTGGGAGAGCTTTTACCCGTGACGTACATATGCGTTTTTAACCGACTTCAAAAAAGGAGGATATCAAATCGACTGTATGTTTTTTTTTTATGTCGCGTATATCTTCGTCAACTGTGGACCGATTTTGATGATAAATAATAAATATATAGGGACAAATAACACTGATTGAGCTAGCCCCAAAGTAAGTTCGAGACTTGTGTTATGGGATGCTAACTCAACTATACTATATTTTATAACAAATACAAGATTTAAACATCCAAGACCCAGGACAATTTGAAAAAGGCCATTTTGCAACTTGCCCGACCGGGGATCGAATCCGGGACATCTGGATGGCGGACCAGCAAGGTGACCACTACGCCACGGAGGTCTTCAAGATGATTTTTTTTTTCATTTGAAAGCCTTTACTACCAAACCGAGTTGGTTCTATACTAATTTTGGAGGTATGGAAGAAACTCCTGAAAGAAAACGAACTCAGTTGTTTTTTTTTTGTCAAAAATTAAATTATACTCATCTTATATTAAATGTAAGGCTTGGCGCAAACGGGCCACCAAAAACGCGGTCACCGACCACTTGGCTGTAATTTTTATACATTTTGTATGAATTAGCCGCACACAGTGATGCTAGTGGTGACTTAAGTAGTATAAAATAAAAGTAGTTCGGTAGCCGCGTTTTGTGGTGGCAAACAGGAGTTTGCGCCGAGCCTAAAATGTGATAAAGGATGTACCTAAAAACCCTTATTGACTTATATTATGTCAGTATATATTTCTCCTGTAATCTTATTTTAACAATAAAAATAATACAAACAAACAAACCAAATTATGTTACATCACAATCGCCAATAACTCAATAAAATACACAACTATTAGACCTCGAAATCCAGACAATCCCCGGTGATTCCACAAAAAAGCCACGAGACTCATTCGACGATCTAAATTATTCTAGACGCGTCGCCACGGTCATAAGACGTCTATTTTACTACGGATTTGTCCTACAGATTATTCCCCCCCCCCCCTCCCCCCTCTGGGGGTCCAAATCAAATCGGTTACATCATAGTGGGAATGAGGATTTTCTTAATTAAGCCCCTCGAATGATAATGTTGAGATTTGCATTAAAAAGGTGGATAAAAATCTAGCTTCTTTGTATAAGTTTTGCGAAAGGGTAAAAGTACGTAGTAAAGTTAATTATATTATTAGTATTTATGTGGTTTTAAGGAGCCTCCTAAGAGTTTTGTGAGACACAGAAATTAGTAGCATGAGTTTAAAGGGTTACTCACGTAGAGAGTCAGCTACTGGCCGACATGTTTCGACCTCATCTTCATCAGGGCGAAGTGAGTAGTGGACGCGCGTACACTATGCCGCCACGAGACACACGGATGCTATCGATGCATCGCGCAGGCTGCGCGAGCGATTGCCTGCAGCACCCTCAGAAACAGTACGGTGGATGGTGGTCTACGTGCGAAAGCCTCCTAGGAGCTTTCTCGTTCTTTGGTCAGATGTCTAGGCGAGACACAAAAAATTTGGAATAGCTTACTTAAAAGTAGTTTGGTTAAGAACTGGCGTACCACCAACTCGATAGACTTAGGGTCAGTTCAAACCGAGTCGCGACGCGATGCGACATGGCTCGCGCTTTTGAAGAAATATAGAACTTTTACGTTTACTACACAAAACTATACTAATGTCAGTGAGAGCTGCGTGCAACGTGGCGTTATACATTACAATGAAATTTGTATCTTACCGGGTTTAATTAACAATTTCTATATTTCTTAAAATGTGCGCGCTACGTTGCGTCGCTTCGTGCCTCGGCTCGGTCTAAACTGACCCTAATCATCTCCTTAACGCATATTAATATTATCTACAAGTGGAACTATGCCCTATAGGCCCTTTACGAATTTATGCCCATTTGAACTACCATTGGAACTACTAGCAAATTTATTCCCAATTGAACTACCAGAAGAACTACTGGGAGTCGCCATTCACTAATTACGTCGTATTTGGAACTCTTTCATTCAAAGTAAGCACCTACAGAGTTTTCTTATTCCCGTACTATTCGCCATTTTTCTTTCCGTCAAAGGAGGTCTCATTAGCTAAAATAGTTCCCGCTGGTTTCGTCTGAAAACTTTATTCGTCACAATGCAGTTACGGCTGCAAGTAGAGATAGTTATTTAATTTAAATTCAGTTGTTTGTTGTTCGTAATTCTAGTAGATATAAAATTTTGCGTATTTTCCAAATTTTATTAATCAATGCTTAAATTTATCTTCCATGCTCTCTTGAAGAAAAAATATTTGAAGGTACATCTTATTCTCCCCATACAGATTGCGATGCGAATAGCAACCCTTCACTATTGAAACTTCCTCTTCCACCTTCACGCCACCACAACGCTATGGCCTTTGGATAACATGAACGACCTTGTCTACCCTCTTAAAGGTGAACACGTGATTAGTATGTATTGTATGTCTGTTCTATTCGCTAAGTAGCATTTTGACTAAACTACAGAGTTTAAACCCACGTAAGAGAGCAAGACGAGCTGCACATACAAAGCAGCTACAATGCAGTCGCCCTCATTCTTGTACTTGTAGATAAGCTGGTATAAGTAAGCTAGGCAGGTGCGGACAGACGAGACAAATGAAACGTGCATAGGCCAGCCTCGCTTGAGCGCCCTCCAAGTGCGGTAGGGCTGGGAAACTGTCACAGTTTTGGTCGTTTTGATATCGATAAAATAAGTAAGCTTGTATGTCGATATATCGATAGCTGCAGGGTAACATTTTACACGAGTGTTGCGTCAACAAGGCGTAGCATACGAGATTTATTATATTTTTATCAAATGATCTATATAATAGTGCCTAATATTAGAGTTTTCGTGCGACCACTCTAGTGGCGTTAGGTCAGTGCTGATTTTAATGTGTTTTATGTGAAAGTTTAATGTATGTGGGAACCTTTTATTGGCTCTCCAAAATCCATTAAAATGTTTGCCTTGAACATAACACAAGAATAAAAACATAAGAACTACAATTACTTAATCATAACTCGAAGTTTCTTAAATTCGATCCGGATGTATATGCGCATGTATGTACGACAAAGTAAAGTTGTTAAAGATAGTAGACAAGGGTTTGCGAAGATATAAAGAGAGAAGTTCACAGTTTGGGGCGAACCACTAGACATAACTCGCTACCCATTCGGTAAAATATCGACATTTTAAATGACGCACATGTCTCATCCCTACACAACACAATTGCATAGGTGCAGTGGCGCACTCGGCGCACAATGCGACATCGCAAACACGTCGCCGAGCTTGTGATCTTATTTCACAATCACGAGAATAACAGTGTTGTTTTATCGCATTTAAATTAAACTAGTACGAGTAATTCACCCCGAACTAAAAACTCGCGAACCACATATGTCGGCAACCGAACTGAAAATCAATATTTAAATCAGTGTTGGGAATTAGTTAGTGCGAAATTATGGTGTTGCCAAGCTCGTAATTATTGTATAGCATTACAACAACGAAAAAACCTTTCTTCCCCTCCGATACGCAGTAGAGACAGATGACAGTGACACTGACACATCACATAAAACTTAGAAAATATAAAAAAAATCACTGGCGTAGCATAATATTGTATCTTTATTGTATAAAATCGGGAAATATTGTATAAAAGCCTACAATAATGCAAAAGCTTTGTTTTATGGTACGATTCAGTTTTGTATCTCAAATTATTGTATAAATACAATAAATTGTACATTTCCCAACACTGATTAAAATAAACAAATATAGCTAGTATTAAAATAAATAACTGACTTGAAACTTGACTTTACTTATCTAATAAAGTACCATACAAATTGATGTTTATTTCGATAATTACTTTTAGCATTGATAAATCCGCTTATCATTCTATTATTTTCTGTTGCAATGCCTTATCTTATCAGGGTTAATGTTGTACCTGCTAATTTAAGAAGTGACTATGTAAAAAGTGTCATATATGATATGTACAATGTGAAAATCAATAAAAAATTAAAATTATAATTAAAATTAAAAACTGTACTAGCTATACATACGTCTACCAAATTTAATAAAGCTCCGATGAAAATTACGCAAGTTATCGTCGAACAATCATACATACTCACATACGTACAAACGCCGGATTGTTTAAGTAGACTCGGAGAACTTCTTAGGTTCGCTTGCTCGTTCAATTATACGGCATTAAAGTTTCCTTACTTGCGTAGAATGTGCACATGACTTACTCGATTTGACTTAAAAGCAAGGTTTGAAATACCGGTATTTATGGGAACCGGTATCATTGACCTTGGTGCGGTACCGGTGCCAGACATTGTACCTGTACGTAGTGACGTGCATTACTATTTTTGATATTTTATTATATTGATCAGTGCCTGCCTTATAAAAATGGAACCCTTCCTGGAAATTAGGTATGATTACCTAAATTAAAAGAACTAGAAAATGAGTACATTTCTCACTTTGCCGTCATAAGGGTGGCACAGGGTAATAGACAAATTTTATTTGTCTTTATGGAATGTACGCCACTGTGTATAGTACACACCGGTACCTGTACCGGTACTATTTCTTCGTCAATACCGGTAATACTGGTGCCTGTACCGGTACAAATCACGTTAGAATGAGAAAGATTCCAACCAGCAGGTACAAGTATAAGCAGATAGCAGCAGGTACTTTAATTAGGTACCTGTACTTTTAAGGAGGAGTACCGGTACTCATCTAGAACAGGTACCCCGGTACGGAAATGAAAAGAACCTCTAAATATCGGTACAGAACTTGTAAATTTGTTACAGGTTCCAAGCCTTACTTAAAAGATCTTAAGGCGCCCAGATGGGGCAGAGGGCTTTGAGGCAACAATGCTTCAGCATTACGACTGGTCTTAGGCTAAAATCTAAGTAAAAACGAGAATGTAGTATCCATACAAGATATTTATTTTTCTAATGTACACATTTTTAGAATTAGAGTGGAATAGTCTTAAACGCAAATAGTATTTGTAGCAACTCGTCTAAAATGCTCATCATCATACTGTACAAAAACAACTGGCCAAGTGCGAGTCGGACTCACGCACGAAGAGTTCCGTACTATCTATAAAAAATTATGTTTGTTTTATGGGAACCCCACTTCAATATTTATTTTATTCTGTTTTTAGTATTTGTTTTTATAGCAGTAACAGAAATACATTATGTGTAAAAAAATCACCCATCGAGCTATCACGATTCATGAGATACCGAGATGAGATGCCTGGTGACAGACAGACAGACGGACTTACGGACAGCGGAGTCTTAGTAATAGGGTCCCGTTTATACCCTTTGAGTAAGGAACCCTAAAAATCAATAAACCGACTAACTAATACACTCCATCGTAAACTGCAAAAATCCCGTATCAAAATATTAAAAACGAAATCTCTCAACATATTCTCTCCAAATATCATCATCATTGTTAGCTTTAAACTGCTGGGCATAAGCAACTTTTCTCCGCCATCTTGTTTTGTCCCTGGCCACAGAAAAATAATATATTATACGACGGATGCTAGTAAAGCTGTTAGTATACCATACTGCGATTGAGGTCACCGCTGTGGTAAGTTCGCGCCATCAATCACGTCATGTCAGGATCATCCTCTATTGGCTATTAACCCTATTATATTATAATAATGTTGGCTCTTTAACATCTACCATAGTAAAGTAAATCCGTTCCTGTGACGTAGCTCAAAGCGGTGATAGCCAATCGGTTTAGCCAATTAATATAGTATAGGGTCCCGCGCATTATGCGTCCTCGTTCCCCGTTCCCCGTCTCCGCACCTCTCTCCCGTTGTAGTGTGTGTTGGGGGGGGGGGGAGTGAACACACACATTGAAGTGTGCACGGATGTTACAATTTCGTCTGTAGTAGTATGCATAAATGATACTCCGCTTCTATGGTACTGGCTGTACGTCCTGTGGCACTGGCTGTACGTCTGTTAGGCATGTAGTTAGCTCTATGGTTTATTTAGCTAGCGTCAGAACTCAGCATCTTTCCGTTTAGATACCTAGAAATCAATTTAACGCCAATTTCATTCTTATTACTCAGGACAAACGATTCATATAACTGAATTTTCCACTCCGGAGTGGTCGCCGCGCGCATAGTTATAATGTAGGTATATTTTCGATACCTAAACGGGGAATGAGACACGCCCTGCTACGGGCTACGGACCTACGGGCCGTAGGTATAGTAGAAGTTTTCGGCTTCATCTCTAACGGGGCAGACAGAGCATTTTGGACCTTGCGGCTGACGGAGTCCAGGGCCGCATGACTAAAATGCCATTTTTGGCGTGACAAATAAATAAATATATACGGACTAATCACACAGATTGCTAGGTCAATCTGTGTGATTAGTCCGTATATATTTATGGTGGACAAAGTAAATTCGAGACTTGTGTTATGGGATACTAACTCAACGATACTATATTTTATAACAAATTCATATATAGATAAACATCCAAGACCCAGGTATGAAAAAGATTATTTTCCTTCTTGACCTGACCGGGGATCGAACCCGGGACCTCTAGTGTGACAGTCTGGCGTGATGACCACTAGGCCACAGAGGTCGTCTAGATGTGAGGTGAAGGTGGGCGAGAAGGTGGAAAAAGGAATCAAAATAGTGATGAGTTAACATGATTGTCATTTTTGCCCAATCCCTCGATCGGCTTCTACGATCAGCGCGGGAAAGGAAGCAGATGGTAACTGCATTTGTATCCAATAATATTATACAACTATTATAAGCAAAGTAGGAGCAGCTAGAGCTATATTCGGTTACAATTTAAAATATCTCCAGCACATAATTTATAATCATCTTTAACGAGTCGAGATAAAAATATCATTGAAATTGAATTAATAAATATAATAACTTCAAATGTCGTTACTAATGACTTGAAATCGGATCCCTTTGATTTGCGTTTATTTGAAGATATCTTCGAATATTTGAATATAAATTTAATTTTTTTACTGTACTTTTTATCTCTTTTGGGATCATCCATAAATTACGTCACACGAATTTCATGATTATTTTACTCCCCCTTCTCCTTTTCACAGTTTGTCACAATTTCGAGATCCCCACCCCCTAGTGTGATTTACGAACCCTGTGACCCCTCCCACTTGTCACACTATGTCACACTTCATTGTCCCCTTTAACACCTTTAACGTGTTACGTTATTTTTATAACCCCTTGTCAAATCCAGCATATTGAAAAAGAATTTTATTTTTAGGCGAAGACAAGGCAGCGGTGGCGCCCTACGGTTTTTAAAAATTTTTTTTTTGAATTATTATTTGTTGATAAAATAAATACTAAAGTTGAAGACTGCGGAGACTTGTTGTTAGCCCGTTACAAAATAAATATATTTTCCTAGTTTCTAAAATTCAGACGAAGTACAATAAAAGTATTTGCCAACGATACAGTTATAATAAAAACGGGTCGAGTGCTGTGTGGGAAGCAACCTCTAGATTTTTGCGCTTCATTATCTGTTTACGGCGAATGGCTTTCTATATGAAAGTCTCAAGTCATAAGCGAAAAGCGGAAATAAATAGTTAAAAGCTAGTTAACATCAAAATGTTACGACTGCTAAATAAAATCGTAAAATATATCCAGTGCTTTTCCCTACCGTAAATCGTAAAAGCGCCTAAAGGAATGCCAAGAATTAAATCTATATTTTCATTTTTCATAAAACACTAATTTCAGTGCGTGGAACACGCATTGAAATGAGTGTTTAACACGTGAGTTATAAATACTTCAGATATTCTTGCAAATTGTTAAAAGATGGTCTATTCATTCAGTCATTAGATTCTAGTACAATAATTTTGAACAACTACTTATTATGAAAATCAAAGAAAAAAATGATAAAATGATAAAATGAAAAAAGAAACGAAAATCTCACGTGATACATATATCCAAAGATAAATAAATGATTTTTGACTTTTTATGCGACTTCAATTTTTTGTCTTCTTCATATCAGTTCCAAAGTTCAGAAAGCGTGTTTATGTAAATTCACCAAAACTTGTTGATGAATGCAAATGCTTGGTTTATTGTCAAAAATATCAAAAGCTGTTACTAAAGTTCAACACTATAATGTATGCCTGGAATATTGAAGGAGTTCCTTCGATTTCACAAGGATTCCATCATCAGTGGGACCAACTTGCATTATAGGTTTCAAATGAAAAATTAATTTTCTTAATCGGTTAAAAAAACGGAGAATTTACGGAGTAACATACTAAAAATATATATTTACATTCGAATTGAGAAGCACCTCCTTTTTAAATAACTCTATCATCATCATCATCATTTCAGCCGCATAACGTCCACTGCTGAAAATAGGCCTCTCCCAAGGATTTCCAAAATGACCGATAAAAAGCGGCTTGCATCCAGCGCTTTCCAGTACAAACTCTATACTTACTCGTAATTTAATACTGAATTAGCTCTTTGTCAAACCTTTTAGTAAGAAGGATATATGTACCTAAATATATAAAACGGTTTACTCAAGTAGTGTAGTCGGAAAAGGCCGACTAGATTAGTTATGTCATCTCACGTTACTTCTAATAATATTAAAGATACGTATGGTCAAAATACCGGCAACTGCTTGGAATCTATGACTTGTACCAACATCGCCCTATTAGAGTAGGCTCAGAATTTCCCCCGGGCCCTCTGCGCGGGCCCAGGGTGGCCCGCTGGGGCCCAAACCCAACACTTATGTTTGCCTGAGAACATATGATTTGTCTTGTCTTATTAAGTGCGATTTTGTTCCAGTTCAATTGATAGATTTTATTCTACTAACTAAAATATAGAACAGAGGTTAGCCATCCGAACCGAAAGGAAGGGTGCTTGTTCGCGCTATATGTACCTTTGTATTTGCCGATGCACTCTCAGTCACAATAAACATTCATCGGTCAAGTCGCTCGATCCTCTTAATAATAAGTTAAATCTGCCGCGAGCGAAAGTAAACTCTAAAGCCATCATAGTCCCTCGAACCGAGGATATTAGGATATCTTCATCATCATCCGAAGTGATCACCCTGGTCAAGGAGCAAGCATAGTATTCTATAAAACATTGCGTAAGCGGTAAAGTGTATTACTCAGAAATCTTAAAGAAATATCAAGGGTTTTCTAAAAATTATAACGCAAATAAACAAGTTGCGTCAAACGGAACGGATTCTCACATGACAAAACCAAAGAGCAAAAAAATTCTGACAAACAACACGAAACTTTCTTTGATATTTTGTACAAACAACTAAGAATGTCAAAATTACGAGTGGTCATGACCAGTCAGTAAAAAAAATTAAGTCTATGTGACCACTCGTTGCATATCGGTCACGTACGATCAATTGAAAATGCGCCCATTTGAATAAGACAGCACAAATCATTCGTAATATGACTATCGATTTCAAAAATGCGTCTCCTGTAATGGATAGACTATAGAGTATAAAGAGACATACGTAACCCGCTGCCCCCAATGCGGACCCATGACACGGGGCGTCGCAGTCGTTATGGCGGTCATTAATGTAATTATTATCGCCACGGAACCCGCCATATTGACACAGAAACTAGCAAATATGTTAACAACGTGATAATCGATTTGTTTACTTTGTTGGCAACATTCGCTAACTTTGTTAACGTTTAGAAATATCAAATGAATTTTATTTTCGTGTAGAAGCTTAGATCATTTAATACAGGATGAGTTACGCAGACAAATCTTCTTACAAAACTTTCTGCCGCTTTTGGTGCGGGGGTAAGCTACTACTACATCTAAACAAAATCACACATTCACAGAAATAATTTGTGTCGCTATAAATGCACACTACAAAAAACTCAAACACTAGCTTATTTTCTGCACACCAATAAAACTCACACTGAAAAAAATGTGTAAATACACATAATAATACACTCTTGGCAAGAAAGAGAGAGAAGACAAAAAAATATATCAACTCTAATGCACAGGGAATAAAGACGAAGGTTGTAAATCATAAATACATAGTCTCGTGAGGAGTGCGCCTTAGTCTCATGAGGAGTGCGCAGCAGTGCGCTATAGTCTCGTGGGGAGTGCGCCTACGTCATCAACTAATCGTTTTTCAAATTGGAACCTTATTACAGAACCTTAAGAATGTAATTGATACATTTAAAACGGGGGTTAATGAACTAGTCTCGTATGCGATCTTAGATTTATGGGCTGGAAGGAAATCAGTTGCAAACGTGATTATTTTTTCCGTTATCGATACTAATAGATATTTCTTCGATTTTTCAGAAATTACATTTAAATAGAAATCAACGTTAATAAAATAAAAAAAAATACTTACTAATGAAAGGTTATGCCAACTTTTGGAAGATTAAATGTGTTTGACCTCTTCTTACACGAGAAAATTGCATAACATGGCATTTTTAACGGAGCACGATTAGACGTCTTTTCGATGCCTTACCGATTCACATAATGATCATAATCGATTACGCAACTAGTTTTTATGAACGTATTAGAATTTTGTTCTTATACTTTAGCAGAGGGGAACGCGCAGGTAAGGCTTATCCTGTATTAAATGATCTAAGTGTAGAAGTAAACTTCCAGTCATGGTACGCTAACAGTTATTGGACAGAATACAGTAAAAACCTTATTAATTAAGATTTTATTGTTTTGTGTCTACTGCAGCTGATATCTTTTTACCCGACTGTGCCAGAAGGAGGGTTATGTTTTTCGAGAGTATGTATTTATGTGCGAGTATAATTGTTTGGCACGCTCGGCGGCCTGATCAGCTAGATGGATTTAAGCTTGAGAGGTGTCATTAGATTCGGGTGCATAAAAAGGAAGCCGGGTTTTTGGTTTTCTGTTAATAATGACTTGTTATATATACTTTATAGCTGCAGTGTTCCCGTTTTGAAAGCAACCGTAATAAATAAGGTTTTATCGTGTTCTGCCCAATGACTGTTAGCGTCCATTGACTGGAAGTGTACCCTACTTATACATTTTATTAATTTTATGACTTTTCATCATCATCATTATTCTCACGTATTCCCGGTCGCTTCCTCAGGTAACGCTTCAGAGCCAGGGATCCGCTACTTAACCTAGGTAATTTGACGAGGTTACTGGTTAATTTACTTGTATATGACTTTTGACATGATATTATGAACGTTTAAGATAAAACTTTTTACCTATTCATTTCACAGCGCTTTAAATAAACAAATAAATAAACAGAAATACCTCATCCATGCCGGTCTGGAAGAAAAAAAAGTCCTGTACAGATCGTAAAAGCCGATCGAGAGAATGGGCGAAAATGTGAATCATGTTGGTAGGCGATGCGGCTTGCAACCCATCACTATTTTGATTCCTCTTTCCACCTTCACGCCCACCATCACGCTAAATTTGGCCTTTGAGTCATGAGGCCCTTGGCCATGTATGTTTGAAGCCACAAACCCATGAAATGCTCTGTCTACTCCATCAGGAATTAGACGTGATAGTGTGTGTACGTTTAATACTTGAAGAGTTAGAGTTAGACTCATCTCGTTACTATAAATAACCGGTCAAGTGCTTGTCGGACTACGCGCAGTGTAGGGTTCCGTAGTTACGAATACCGACTTTGAGTTCAAGCGACTGAAAACGTCTAAAAATTTTCCTTTTCCGAGTACATTTTATAAGTCGGTCACCTATAACTTTTCAATTTTTAAACCTCACTTAGCTCTGATGGTTTTCCTTTAAACTTCGTACTGCCGTGTTTTTTTTTTACATATCCATATACAACTGTTTAGCAGAAAGAGGAGGGGGACACTTGACTCTTGTAAAAATTTGCACTATAAAACCAAATATTTCAGACGGATCCCTAAATCAAAAAATTGTGTTAACAAGCTCACAATAGTTTCTAAAGACCTTGTCAAAAATAAGGGTAAATGTTTACTACGGAACCCTAAAAACTTTTACTCCAACAACCTTACATTTGCATTCTGTATGTTAAGTAAGTATTATATATTAAATTATCTCACCTGCTATATATAAAAATATTCACATTACTGGCATTTTTAATCCGAACGCAAACAAAATGTACCCCAAAGCCGGGGTTGGGCTAATTACTACGGGTAATAAGGGCAACCCTTTGAGTGCTTCGTAATTTGGGGGTGGTCAAATAATTATTTCACCTTCCGAAGGAAAAATTTGCGCCGCGCTTTTTACAACTTTTGGAAGTTACTGGGTATTATTTACCAGTGAACATTATATAAGCTGCTTCTTCTCCCATGCATATCGTAGCTGATATTGGTATGTAATCTTTTACCTGGTGGTCCTGAACCTGAAACAAGAGGAAACGCAATTTATTTTACGATACATACATACGTAGGGTAGAAAAAGGTACACTTATTTTGTAAGAAAACATAAACATCTATTTATCCAAATTAAAGATACACATGACAGAAATACGCGCCACAAAAATAGATTAAATCTACCGACATCAAATATGCAAATGTTTCAAAATAGTTCAAACGTTATGTCAATGAAGATATATAATACAATTCCTGAAAGCGTAAAAGCAGAACAAAAAGTCACAATATTCAGATCACGCTTAAAATTATTACTGATCTCTAAGGCCTATTATTCTGTAGATGAATTCTTAAACGACGAGTTTCGTAAATATATAAATAAATTAGCCTGTAGCGTGTGTTACCTCAATGTCACGTCCATGGAAAAATAAGTTAAGTAGGTATAAAATAAATTAATTGAATAACGTGTATATATCCAACTAGCTTTTGCCCGCGGCTTCGCTCGCGTAGGGGTGGAATTTATCAAAATCCTTTCTTAGGGGATGCCTACGTCATAGTAGCTTTATGCATGCAAAGTCTCAGCCCGATCGGTTTAAAATTGAATAAGTTTCATACAAACTTTCATCCCCTAGTTTATCCCCTTGGGGGTAGAATTGATCAAAATCCTTTCTTAGCGGATGCTTACGTCATAACATCTACCTGCATGCCAAATTTCAGCCCGATCCGTCCAGTGGTTTGGGCTGTGCGTTGATAGATCTCTATGTCAGTCAGTCAGTCACCTTTGAGTTATATATATTTAGATAATACATATAATATGTATTGTTTTCATATTTTTTTTTGCTTCACCCAAACTGGGTACATGTTGCACAATATATTGTTAACTTTTTATTTACATGTAGCGAATAAATGACTTTATGAAGCAAATTCTAATTTTCCGATGTCTTTGATCCATATAGGATAGATTATGACTCATTGCCGGTCAAACAGGCGCTGTCATCGCAGCGTTACTCCATAACGCGGTACACCCCTCCTGCTTCATCTCGGGGGCCGTCAACGTGTGTGAGTTGCGTCAACGCAACGCATAATGTTACTATTCAGGTTACGCGACTTTGAAATGCCTTACCCGAAGACATCAAAAGTGTCCCAAATAGGTACCTTTTTAAGAAAAAACTCCACACGCACCTTCTAGCTAATTTGTTGCAGCAGAACTAATCATTGTAATAATTATTTTCAATTGTTTTATATTATATTATGTATTTATGTATGTATATGAATGTAGGTATTAATAAAATGTATGTTTATGTATTGTATATGTATGTTTTTAATATGGTATGTCTTTAAGCGCCTATCGCTCAAAAATTATTTCTGCTTTTCTTAAAGGCTGACTGGTAGAGAATGCATTAGCGTTAAGCCTTTTGTACCTTTTTGGTCAATATAGATTTAATAAATAAATAAATTATGTATATATGTTTATTTGTATGTAAAGCCTGTTCGCCGAGAGTTGATACTTACTTACTTACTATCTTGGCTCAGCGACCCAAAGTGAGTCTTGGCCTCCACCAAAAGAGCACGCGAGCTCTCTGTCCTGTGCTAGCTCTTGCCAGTTGTCGCCAACTTGAGGTTTGCGCAATTCCTCCTTTACTACGTTGCTCCAGCGACACCTGGGATAGCCCACCGGCCTGCGACCGATCTGCCGGCCCCGGTATGCTCTCTTTACCCCGAGATTTCATAAATATTATAATTTGTCTCAGACTCGACTGTACTTTTTCAATTCGATCAAATACATCTTTATTATCATAAGATATTAATAATATCTCTGTCAAGGGCTGGAGCCGCGGCTGAAGCCGCAGAAGACGCCAAGCGGCGAAAATATTAGTCGTTATCAAATGAGTATATTTTTGTTCCGCTTTGGTGTCGAAACTTATGGCCCGTGGGGGCTAAGTAAAAAAAAAAATATTTAAAAAAATAACACCTTCTCTTGTCGACGCGGCTGGTGACAAGAGGGCTGGCTCATATCTCGTGCAGAAGATTGCAGTAGCCATTCAGCGCGGGAATGCAGCCAATGTTCTTGGCACCATGCCACATGAACCACACTTAGATTTTTAATATAGTTTAATTTAAATTTTAATTTAGATACTTATTAGTTTAGTTTTAAAACTTAGTTTTTTAATTCAAATCTTGTATTTTAATTTTACTTTAAAAGAAAGTTGATATTATAAAAAATATCTCTTAAAAATCGTCACTTTGTTTTGTTGCACAATAATTGTTGACGTCAAAAGTTTACTGCCGCTTCCAAAGCTCTAGTATTACTGTAGGGCGGCCGTCGCTTACGCAGTTGTTGTCAACCGCGGCCGGCATATATTGCCATTCCGTTCTTAAATGCGCTTCAAATGATTCGTTTGGGTGATTGCGTTTTGTTTTCTGTTTTATACAATTAATCATTGTTTAAATTAGAGGGCCTCATTATTAATTAAGAAGCCCTGAGTTTATTACGATGCAGCGACGTCACTGCGTCGATACAACGCTGACGCAACGCGCCAGTGGACTCGCTCTAAGTTGTATTTGTAAAATACTTTTTTTATGATATAAATAGTAAATAATACAGAAACAGGCCTTTCATAATATTTCTAAATATAGCTAACAATAAAGTTACAAGACTTACATATGAATGACACCTTTAGGCGAGCCATGACAGATTCTTATATCTAATATAAGTATATTTGAGTTCGTTGCGGGGGTGTAACGAAATAGAGTCTATTTCATTGTATGAATGTATTTATACGCATCATTCTTCGATATTATTGTGTGAGTTATTTCAATAAACTCTCCTGTTTATGTACATGTGACTTTTTGCTAATAAATCAGTTTTACGCACACATTAAAGAAATCGTTGTAAATGGAGTGTGTGAATCAGGATATGACTAGGATGAAGGGGTTGAGATGACGAAGGGTCGAGTTAAATGCAAGTGACTTAGAAGCTGTGCTGACGCTACACAGAGTAGGACAAGGAAATGAAGTATAAGAAGAATAAATTAGCTTAACATAATTAAATGTAAATAACTTTTTTATTGACAACAGATTTCAATGAAACAAAGCGCAAATGTTGTTCCAAGCAGAGCTTGGATTTTAACAGTAGATTACGGTTAAAAACCGCGTCAATATTTTTCTAATAAATATTGTGTGTCTGTACGTTTCATAATTCTATCATAAATTGTGTAGGTGATAAGAAAACAGAAAGAGATCACAAAAATATATCTGATCTTTTGTCTGTTGGATATACATATTTATATTTATATGTAAAATAGAAATATGAATGTACGGTAAGCCTCAAAAGTGGAGTCTCAATTTTTCATACAATTAGTATGAGAAATTGGGACTCCACTTCTAAGGCCTACCGTTCGAACACACAAAATCAGATATAATTTTGTGATCTTTTTTGTCTGATTTTAAATACATATTTATATTTGTATGCATTTATATACAAACAGACAAAAAAATCCGATATATTTTAGTAGTTTCTTACTCTTTTCTTATTACCTACACAATTTTATGATAAATTTATGAAATGTACAGACACGCGATTAAATATGATGATATAAGGATAACATACCAGCCTGTAATCCTACTTTAGGGACTGTTTCAAAGTTGGTCTTTGGTTGGAATGAGTGATTTAGTATGTACTTTTAGTTTTAATTTCGTGTCACACTGGTTTCGGTCAACAGCGGCACCGTCGTATCCTTTTGACGACGTCATAAATATTGCAGTGGACCCGACGCGTTACGGTGTAGGTATGGCTAACGCATTTTCTGGAAATGCCCAGGTTTAATGTTTAAAAAAATATCCATCCTATCCATAGCAGCCCTTATGTTATCCTTTGAGGATATAGGCCTCGTCCATTTCTTTCCATCTTTGTCTCCTTACCACCTGCATCCAGTTGCGGCCTAAAATGTACACATTGATCAGTAGTCTTAATGGTTTTTTAGTTCTTATTTTATTTAATATTTAGCAGGTACATTTTAATAAAAAGAGTAATTTGTCTAAAACAACTTGTATATTTCTACTTTTTGAATGCTTGTTTATCTATAATTGACTGAGGAGCTTGGTGACCCAGCAGTGCGCATTACCAGTGCTCTCGCAAATAAAGCGACACCGGGCGTCGTCTACACTTGGATGGGTGACCACAAGTAGCATAAAAAATTCTCGAACTCCTCCGTGTTTCGGAAGGCATGTATGCCTTTAGGCAGCCTGCATAATCTGAGACCAGTGTTGCCACTTACAAACACGAAAACAAGATATAATTGTATATTTTTCTCTAAGCACGCTTTGAGCATTAAACACCTTCACATTGCATACGTTAAGAATTGACCTATCTGAATATGAATTTGCCTTTTTTAGTCTACTAAATCTTTTATAGGTAAGATGTTGAATTTTTTATATAATCACCTTTTTTTGTTTTTACTCAAAACTCCGTAATATAGAAGCTTTGACATAATTCTATAGAAGTGATGACTTAAATAAATGCAAATATGTTCAATATGATTACCCGTCAAGTAACAGTTTTTCGTGGAGAAAAATAAATATACATTTATTATAATTCTTTAAAAACCACAATGCTCTTTACAGACCACACGAAAAAAATTATTATAATTATTTAAAAATCACAATGCTCTTTATAGATCACACTTTAGCCAGTTTTTCTATACTCCGTTTTCGCATACATGACTGCTACATACGCATCTTTACGAGCGTTTGCAATATTTATGACTCTCACAGAGTATTGCAAGTTTGCATTTGGTAGATGTTTACATTCAAACACTCTTACATTTTGTATGACGACACGCGACCATATGTTTCTTTGTGTTATTTAGAATGCTTACCTGTCCAAAAACCAAGTTTATTAAGAGAAAAAGAATACATACAAAGTGTAACGAAAACGCATACACGGAACTTTTTCCTATGGATCATTCCTGAAATCGTAAAAAAGAATCTTCACCTCCATACAAAATAAAATACCTACCGTGCCAAAATGTATGGAGCTGCAATTTTTTTTTTTCAGGGATTGTCCCATAGTAAAAGTTGTTCACATTGATTAGTATGTTTACCGCCGCTTGATATCTCCTTTCTGTTACACGTTATACACGTACAATTAAAATTAAACTAAACTAAAAACTAAACCTTAAAATAAAATAGTCTACAAGATTTTGCACCTGTGGCCTGTCTAATGTTTTGTAAACTTTTTTTAAATAAAATTACAAATGCTTACTTTGACCAAAGTTTTAGAATTTAAGATTTATTGCATACACACACACACACTTTCACACATCCAAAATGCTCTGTCTGCCCCATAAAGGAGAATCCTTTATGGGGCAGACAGAGCATTTTGGATTTGCGGCTCTAAGCAGACAGGTTGCAAGACGAAAAGACCACTTTTTGCGTGATGTAAGGTGAGAAATATCTATTAAATATCAAATAAGAAATAACAAGAATAAGTAAATACAATGAGAGGTTCTCCATTTGACAGTTAGAAATAAAGAAAACAAGTTGTCCGATGTTGTTAATAGAGGGTGCTGAACAGCACACTTTTTTTTGTAATTATTTTACGGCTCTCTATACAAGTCCTTTAGAGCCTATCTTTATTTTATCACTTCTTTATTCTTAATCCTAACTATGCAATCAAAGGTTGGTTAAGGTCTTTTGATTGCTTCAAGGGAGCTTCTGGCGACAAATCTATACGAGTCCAATGGTTTTCATAGCCGATTGAGTGGCGGACGACGCCTAAAGACGCCCACCACAGACCGCAAATAAATATCACTACAGACGTCTGACACCAATGTAATAAAACGACACTGTACGTGATAACTAACTGTTTATTTGTTTTTAGCTTTTTAAGAAGGTTACATTTGAGTATAAAAAAGTACTATGGTTTAAAAAGGCTGGAATCTAGGCTGCTAATTTCCAACATGGCCCCGGCGGTGTGATCACCAAATATTACGAAGCAAGCAGCAGCGCAAGTTTCCGCACAGATCGTCGCAAGACACCCCTTGAGTAGCTACATCAACGACCTAATTTCATATTATAAAGTCCACTAGAATCAATTTGCAAAACAATTTAAAGCAAAACTCCAAAAGAACCCCTTGACTTCCCGCCAAAAAAAAAACGAACAGCACACTATATACTATGTAACAGGGGTGGCGAACTTGATTAGACCCGAGATCTCCTGTTAACTATTAAAACCCTGTGCGATCTACCAATTAAATACTTATTGAAATCTTAAATGAAACAGCATAGTTCAGTTCAGTACACAATCATGTAGTATTTTTTTATTTTACTAAGAGAGAAAACATAAACGTGAAAATTATTCTTAGTTACTTATTTACCTTTAAATTAGTTTGAGTATTGCGTCTGAGCATCTTCCACTAATTTAGCATAATCAGGTTTGTAGTTGGAAATTGCCCACCTTAAAGAATCCGATGTATGAGAGTCTGTCAAACGAGAACGGTGTTTATTTTTTGTTTGTTTTAAGTAGGAAAATGCTGACTCACATAAATAATAGGTTGGGGAAAAAGTCTTTTCGCATTTTATATGAAAATTCAAAAAAATTTTAATATAGTTTATTTACATTTAACTAAAGTATGTAGGTACCATTTTGTTCGATAACTTTTTGCCATCTTATAGGTAGGGACATCATCCCATTGCTATAGAAATTTTGGGGCTTCTGATCAAAAAACTGTGTCAAGTAGTTTTGGCAGTCCTCTCGTGATGTTAACCTGACACTGCCTAAAGAATTCTGAAGAGACCGAAACAGGTGGAAATCTGAAGGTGCCAGGTCAGGACTATACGGCGGATGCTTTAACACCTCCCAGCCAAACTCTCTTAATTTTTGCTGAGTGGTTAAAGATGTGTGAGGTCTAGCATTATCATGATGAAAAACCACATCCCTTCTGTTGATTAATTCCGGCCGCTTTCTCCCAACTTCTTGCTTTAATCTTATCAGTTGTTCGCAGTAGAGTTCTGAATCGATGGTCCTGCCTGGTGGTAACAGCTCATAATAAATAATGCCCTTCCAATCCCACCACACACACAGCATCACCTTGTTGCGAGTTAACCCGGGTTTCGCCACAGTCTGTGAAGCCTGACCGGCCTTTGACCATGACCTTTTTCGCACGTTCTTGTCGTACGTAATCCACTTTTATTCACCAGTTATCAATTTCTTCAAAAATGGTTCGGTCTCATTACGTCGTAATAAAGAATCACAAATGAGTACACGGTTCATTAGGTTTCTTTTAGAGAGCTCGTGAGGTACCCAAATATCGAGCTTTTTTGTGTACCCATTTTTTTTCAAATGCGCCAAAACTGTTTTGTGGTTAATTCCCAGTTCTTCAGCTACGTCGTAACTACTGATATGCCGATCTTGCTCCACTTTTTCAAAAATAGCATCCATTTTATCCGTAACAGGGCGACCAGAGCGACGTGCATCTTTGACATCAAAATTTCCGGATTGAAAACGTTTAAACCAAATTTGTGCTACTCTCTTAGGTCCATAAACATCGCAAATTTTATTCGCGGCATTCGTTGCAAAATGTATCTGATTTCTTCATTAGATTCACTCATCTTGACTCATTTTGAAAATCACGCATTTTCCTAATTTGAATTTGGAATTATCTTCTTTAAAATTTAAACTTTTAAATGAAACCAAAACCAGCCAGGTACAAATAGTATAGCCAAAGTGGTTTTATTACAAGTTCATACATACTATATGCGAAAAGACTTTTCCCCCAACCTAATATGTTGAACCAAAACACGAATGAAGTTGTTCAACACATTTCTTTAATTTTGTATATTTTTCATTGGAAACCAATGCCAAGAAATCTTGACTTTTTGCCTTGCCACGATCTACTGGACTATCAGTCGCGATCGACCGGTCGATCGCGATCGACCTTTGGCCACCCCTGCTATATAATATGTCAATGTCACACAAAGTTAAAAAAAAGTTTTTGCAGCGCCATCTATTGGCGTCATAAATAACGTTAATGTCATTTGGAGTAGTCAGTAGGGTAAACTAGTTTTATTTCACTAGGGAGGTTCCCTAGTGAAATAAAACTAGTTTACCCTATACCTTTATGAGTGGCTCTGTGAGCAGCAGACCTCGCGGGTCACCCCGGCCCATTGAAGTTTATCAGATAAAAAAATTTGTTTAGACAAAAAAGTTGCATCTTGATAAGAGAAACAAAGAAAAATATATGAAAATTAAAAAAAACAGAAATGGCTGAAATATGAAAGGATTTAAACCTATGTTTCCGCCATTTGAAAAAACAAAAAACAAATCGACAAAAAGAATCTATTAAATTTTCGAACCTTCACACAAAAGTTCTCATTAATCGGTTGAGAAATGCGACATGTAGGCGACAACAGCCGGCTGACAGACAACCGGACACCCGGACAAAAGCATTTTAGGCCAATCTCGAAACTGTGACGCTTCTCTGGCTTCGCTCGCTCGATCTCCTATAAACTTAATCTTAAAATAAAACCTCTAAAATTATTGTTGAAAAAAAATTCTCAAACATTCAAGTTGTAAGAAAAATTTGTGCGTTAATAATTTAAATTAAAATGTACCGGTAAGGATGACACAACACAATTACAATTAAGTCATCGCTCACACCTCACAAACCCACAAATCGGTCAAAACAAAAGCCATGACGCCACATGACATAACACTCGTAGGGCGTGTCGCACTAATGTTGGTGTATGGTGCAAAGTGCAAATTAGAAAACATTTCGTGTTGATAAATTTCTTTATTTATCGCTTACATGCAATTATAGAGAAGATGGTTAGTGGGTAAAGTACATCTTGAAGGTTCAGATATAGAAGCAGTACTCCTGGTCACGGCACGCATTGTCTGAACGTTTCTGTCTCTGCGGCCAAAACCGCCGGTAGCTTGGGCCTTGATTAGGTTTTTTATAATACGTGTAAGTATATTCTGCAGTACATTAGAAATATTATAAATAACCTAATCTAAGAATCGAAATAAATAAAGTGAATAATTGTTATTATATTTATGAAGAAAGAAAAAGAATTACCATAAATTAAACATTCGATTAAATTGATGTCATAACATTAGTCAGACAATATTAACTGGTTTGAGAAATAAATGCAGACGAACTTAAGGACTAAGTTTAAACCATTATTCGCGTCAGGTTCTCTGTCACTTGGGAGAATTGTAAAGAAAGAATATTAGAAGAATAGTAGTTTAGACTTTTACAATATATGATTTAAATCAAGTTCTAAAATTAGACTGCTATTATGTATAAAAGGTAGAGAGATATTACAAAGGAATGAAACGCAAATAACATTAACATAAGTTGAACATAACGAGTTTTATCCAAAATATTTATAATACATAGAATATGTTTTTATTTTGTGTGGCGCAAAGAAGCAAATTGTATGTCATATTAAATCAATCAACACCCTAGCAACAAAAACCTCAGTAATGAGTGTCTAATACCTGGAGCTAACAAGTACTGCCAACTGAACGATCCACGCAAGTGACACATGGCTACCAACGTGATAGGCGTGTCGAGCACTAATATGAAAGGCTGGACAAGGGAAGAGCAAGAAGCGATTTTAGAAAATCAAAAAAGATGATCCAGAATAAATCCAGGCTTCATATGTCATAAACGAGTTGAAAGAGATCCTAATACCTCTAGCTAACCAGCGAGTGCTACCAACTAAACGATCCACGCAAGTGGCTATGGCTGCCAGTGCGATAGGCGTGTCGGTCACTAATATGAGCGGAGGGACAAGGGAATAACAAGAAGCGACTTTGAAACGTAAAATAAATAAAAAAGATTTGATTGTTTGTGTGTGTGTGTGTTTTTTTTTTGTAACGAATAAGTTCTAAAACTACTGATCTCAAAAATCTGATTTCAAAAATGTTTCACATATAAAAAACTACGTCATCAGCGCGTGACATAAAGGCTACTGTCTATCCAATATTATCAAGAGAGGAATTGATTATATGTGTGTTTGTTCTAATGGATGAACTCAAAAACTACTGATTTGTAAGTTGCAGTTATTGAAGTTGAAATATAGCAGCGCGCAGCTACTGTAGAGGAGAATAGCCGGACTGCAGGACATTTCTCAACCGACTCTCGTGAATATTTGTGAGCAAGTTCGGTAATTACGAATGGAATTTTGACGAGTTTCGATAGATTCGTATTTTCTCAAAATGGCGGAGCTAAGGTGGTCTTAAGGTGATGGGCTATCTAAATTTTCCGGGGTCCAGTGTTGCCCCCATTTGAAATACATCTATTGAAAGAAAACGGAGATTTCATTTTAAATTTTGTCTTGATCAGACCCTAGATAACCCTTCAAACTATTTTATGAACTATTGTTTGCAGTTTAAAGTGAGAACGTGAAGCTTTTCTACGAACATACGCCAAAAGTGGCCGTTTTTGGCAATTGGCGACAAAATTTAAGATGAAATCTCCGTTTCCTTTCAATAGATTTATTTCAAATGGGGGCAGTTCATAAAAAAGTTATCTAGAGCCTGGTCAAGACAAAATTTTGAATTATATCTCCGTTTCCTTTTAAATGATTTAATTCAAATGGAGGCAGCACTGGACCCCGAAAAATTAAGGTGCGGTTACCATTTATTTAGTTTTAATTAAGCTATGCAAAGACGTACTTGAGAGGTCTACAGCTCACAAAGCCTGATAAGTAATGCCTTTTGTTAAGAGTATGACTGTGAGCTTTTTTGTGGTACAGTGGGAGCGAGATCTATAACGTGCTCGACCGCCACAAAGGTTAAGATCTTCCCGCCAGGCATGCTGTTGCACCTGGGGAACCGCGACTCCGACAATGTATTGTCGGAGGTCGTACATTTAGTAAGTTGCACCAGAACTTTGAGATCGAGTTGCAGGATACTGTTGGCGCCATCTCGTATGATTCACGCGAACTATGTTGTCGCTTCGTTATTGTGGTTTTAGTTCCTCGTAGTGGCGTAGAGGTTGTCACAGTGGCATTCTCCGCTACATCTTTTCACTTGGACTGTCGGTAAATGTCCGCCAGTTTGTCTGTGCCTATCAAATAAGCTAGTAGATTGCCCCTTTGCTCGCTAACTGAGCTTAATGCGTCGGCCTTTACGATGCGTTTACCGCGCTTCAAGCTTTTCGCTCTACGGCAGACTTGCGGCTTATTTAAACCTGTGCACTTTTTCATAGTAAATGTAGGTAGATTTTGAAGTTAGAAAATAAAATAATACATTTACATACGCAATATAAAGAATAAGAACACTATTCGCCAGTTTTTATAATTTTTCAGTTACGCTAACTGGTCAGTATCTTCGATAGGTCAATTTTTGAAAATCTCTTATTCGTCACATTCTCGAATTCGTTACTAAAATGATCTGGTCAGTATAAGTATCTCGACAGTTTATGTATTTGGACTAGATGTAGAGTCGTCAATAAAAATCAATGTTTTTAAACATTTTTATTGTTATTATTATTTTTTTGTTCTTTTAAATCCTTGTCTTACAAATAAAAGAAAATACAAAATATCTAGGTATGTAAATGTATTATTTTAATTAAAAGGTAATCTGCATTTTATAACCAGACTCAGCGAAACTTTGAACACAAATAAATCTTCCGGGTAGAATAATTTTTATCCCGAAATTATAGAAGGATTCCGAAGGATGCAAGAACATGGATAAACAAACTAAGTACTTAGTCTTCAACTTTGATTCACTAAGATATAAAATAGAGTAATGGACGATTTTCTTACGGTTCGTTAAGAAGTTTTAAACTATATTGTATAAGTTTTAAGCATCCAAGATGGAGGACGAGGTTTTTAAACTAATGATAAGGAAACAAGACAACGTGAAACTGGCCAAGTGCGAGTTGAACTCGCGTGGAGAGGGTTCCGTACGTAAGTGAACGTATTATAATTGAGTTTACCACTTTATTTTCAATTGATAAAATTCATATAGGTTTTTCTGTAATCTACAAGCAATGAACAATATTTTATATATTTTCGAAGTTTTGGAGATCAGAGAGGGGGAATGGTCAATTTTCGTCTTCTTTCATGAAGAAAATCAAAACTATTTATTTTACAATAATAATATATATATATGATATCCTCATAACAAGCCTTTTCATTTGATATATGACACAGTAAGGTTTGCAAAACTTTTTTAAATTTCCTCAGTTGTCCCCCGAATTTGAGAATAAAGGTCAATTTGACCTTTATTCTCAAAACATATTCATTTATTTTGCACACCTAGGTTTAGGTTATGGGTTTACACTATCCTACCAAATTTCATCTGATTTGGTCCAGTACATTCGGAGCAAATCGGCTGTGGCACACGGACGGACAAATAGACGCACAAGTGAACCCATTAAGGGTTCCGTTTTTCATTTTTTGTACAGAGCGTATAATTTTCTTCGCTATAACGTCAAGTCAGACTTGAGTTTTTACCTTTAGGAGCTCAAATCAATAAAAGTTAATAATCTTTTATTAAGATAGATAACATACGTCCTTTTGTCTTAGATAAAGTTACGTCTTCCACTTTTAAATTTCAAATAAAATATAAATTTCAATTAGTTTTAAATTGGAAAGCACTTAATTTATTTTTTATATTTAGAAAGAGGTTTCCTCTAGGAATCTAAACTATTTACACCAAAATTGGATTTCCAAACAAAATATGAATTTCAGTTTTAGGGTTCAAAAGAGGTTTACCACAAGAAACGGCTAATGATTGTCGCAAACCTCATGCAGTAAGGACAGGGTAATTGCTCCGTGATCGATACCCCGGCGCCAGCCAGACGGACGTATAGTATACCCTATACAAATGTGTAGGTTAATGTTTGTTTCTTGGTAAACTCTTTCTTTGAAGTTACATAATTGAACGGATCTGGGTGTAACTTTTACATCTTTATAAGATAGTTAGCATGTATGGCCTACGAACAGGGAAGGGATGAAAATTTTGAGAACGCTTGAATATTTTTGAGAAAGGAATTTTGAGATGGTTCGGACATGTAGAAAGGATGAATAAAAGGAGATTTACTTAAAGGGTCTACAAAGCGAATGTGAGTGGAAGAGTGGGTCGGGGTCGTTCTCGACGAAGGTACCGCGATCAGATTGCAGAAAGGATAGGTCAGAAGTACCCGTAACCGGCGGGCATGCATGAAGAGAGTGATGAGTGTACTCGTAGATGAAGCGAAAGAGGTCTGTCAGGATCGTAGCAAGTCCATAGTCTCTGCCTACCCCTGTGGGAAACAGGCGTGATAATATGTATGTATGTTACGTGATTTAAATGAATTATTTTTTATATTTAAACGACTGAATAGACAAATCTTTTTTTTTATGGTAAAGAGGAAACGTATCTAACAGCAGAAAATCATTCAAGCGTTTCCAAAATTTTCATCCTTTCCTAATTGTTTTTGTTTGTTATGTCGGTCACTAAGTGTTTGGCCATTAACACGTTCGAGGGAGATTCTCCATGAATCATAGATCGGAAAAAAATATTGCACCTCTCATTAGTAACTTTGTTTAGTTGGCCGCACATTTGTAAAAGATGTTTATTTGTAAAATTCACACTCCACCGACAAGAGCATAGCTCTTAAATTATTTAGATATATAGTTTAATTTGTAGGGTTCCACACCCAAAGGGCAAAAACGGAACCCTATTACTAAGACTCTATTGTTCGTCTATCCGTCTGTCTACAGCCTGGTGACCTCTCACGCACCGTGATAGCTAGACAGTTGAAATATTCACAGATTATTATTTCGCTGCCGCTATAACAAAAAATGCTAAAAACAGAATAAAATAAATATTTAAGGGGGCTCCAATACAACGAACGTGATTTTTTATAGATAATGAATGGTACGGAACCCTCGTAGGTGAGTGCGACTTGCACTTGACCGGTTTTTTATTTAATAGGGAATGTAATTTTTCACCCCGCACCTTATACTTAAAAATTTAATTGTAATCAAAAATAAATATAATTTTAATGAACTTTAATTGAACAACCAAATCTTTAATTGAAGTTGGCTGCACATTTGTTAAAGATGTTGATTTTTTTTATAAACTTATCGCATTCAATAGGGAATATAATTTTTATACACCGCACATTGGAGAAATCAAAAACAAAAAAATAAAATACATCTATAGTAATCTAAACTAAAATGAAATCAAATCTCTAATTAACATTCCAAAATATTTTACTAATTAACCTTAAAAATCTAACCCAACAAAAACGAAAGCCTAAGTGCCCATCAAGCTGAAGTACTCTAAAAACGTTATCATCTGCTGTACAATCAGAATATTATGCCTGCGAGGCATAAAACTAAATAATTTGCCACGTTTTACTCCACTTCGGTGGCCTAGCACCCGGACCACAAAAATGAGAAGTACAGAAATAACGCTTCTGTCCTCACCCTATCCTATTACATTTAAGGTGACCGCACACTTATCCGAGCCGAACGCGTCGAACGAGCCGAACGAAATGAATTTTAGAATTTTTCATATGAAATACTATGAAACCTCGCACACCTGACCGCGTCGAATCGTTCGGCGCGGGTGATGCGATCGAATCGAGTGTGTGCGTAAGAGCAACGAGAGTTATGCGATCGAGTTACTGCTTCAATTTATTTTAAATGTTACAAAAATGAGTGATTCTAACATAATTGATTATAATAAAGCACTGACAATAAAAATCTCGTCAAGATTTATGAAATTACAGTGCGACAGGTGTAAAGGAAATGGAAACAATGATTTCGCTCCGCTGGATTCTTTCGGCGCAGTCGTTTCTTTCGGTGCGGATAGATATGCGATGCCTTTAAAACTTCGATTGATTCGACGCGTTCGGCTCGGATAAATATGCATCCACTATTAAAGAGTAATTCTTGTATTTATATGATCTCAGAAACGGCTTCGTGTAGGTGGAAAAGGAATCAAAATAATGACGGGTTGCAGAACATTGTGGAGGAAATATAACTTCATTTTGTTCAGACTTGGATTCACTGTTATGTCCGTGATTAATGGCAGAATACTCTAGGACGTGGCAGAAGGCAGAATATAATACGTACATGAAGAAAAGTTATTTCTTCCAAAATAAAAATCACAAAGGCTGGCTAGTAGACAATGCGCAAAACAGAAAGTCCAGGACGAAGCAATACTTCTGTACGATATTTAATCTTTACCTGACCCGTAATTTCTAAAGTCGTAAAAAGTTACGCAGCAATAGAGTAGAGTAGTAAAAATATAAAAATGGACGATAGATCAATGTACCATAAAGTTTCAGACGATCTTAGATATTGCTTTCCTGTAGGTAGATACTATCACGTCTTTATTCCTAACGGGGTAGACAGAGCATTTTGGGTTTTGCGGCTCTAAGCAGACAGAGCCCAGGGCCGCAAGACTCAAAGGCCACTATTTCGTTTAGGTACTGTTGAAGATACATGAATCAACTTCTGGAAGAAAAAATTGATATATAATTCGTCCTTCCATGCTAGTCTGCGAAAAAAAAGTATAATGTAGCTGCTTCTCTTCCCTACTTCGTGTACAGTTTTGGTAAAAAAACAGACAAACAGTCAAGTAAGTGCACTGGGATTCAAATCTAGCAACAAAAGGCGACGGACGAGTGTTTGAACCAATACACCAAAAAATAAGTTGAAATTTGAAAATGTTGGTGACTGTACGTTTCAGTATCGGAGGTTGGCCACCAACAGATGTTAACAGGAGAGGATCGGCCCTCTCAAGGGCCCTTCTGGCTTGATAACAATCCTCATCTTGTTACCGCAAATTGCACGGAGTGAGTGCTTTTTGGGATTCCAAGCCTTATAATGACGTACCTTTATTACTTTATTTTATATTTATCATATCCTTTCAGATTTTTATAAAATACATCATATAAACTATAGCACAGGATTAATATAAATATTACAAACAGACGGAAACTCCTAAAGTCCCGCGCAATTTGAGTCCCCGTTCCCCGTCCCCGCACCTCTCACCCGTTCTCGCCTTGTCGAGCGTAATTTAGGGCGACCACACACACGTGTGCACGAATGTATAGTTTCGTGTGTAGTAATACTCGTAGTAGGCATAAATTATATTCCTCTGTTATGAAGTACCATATCTGTGACTATGGTTTGGAATGCAATAAGTATGTGAGAGGAAACCCGATATCGGTAAATTTGAAAAACATTTAACTGCGATGGTTTAAAGAAGTGGGTGCGCAGGAGACGGCGCTTACGTAGCCTAGTAGAGTGCATGCACAGCTCGGAGGAGCGTAGGCAGCGGTGAATCTTAAGCATCACATCGTATCGTATGATCGTTGACTACGGCGTGATTTCGTCTTTGCAACGATTTAGCTACTCGACCGTCAACTCGCCTCATGTAATGAGGATGGAGATAGAGAGCCAAGGTTACAAGAAAAGAGGAAGGTAAAGGAAAATGTGGAAATGTGGATGGAGAGCGTAAAGAAGGATAAGAAAAGAAATAATGAAAAGAGATGAGGTTCGTGGAAAAGACTTTTCTCAACTAATCGTTCGTAACGTATCGTTGAATAGGTCTTTTAAAAATATTGTCAGCTTGTAAACACATTTTTCGATAAAGGGATCCGTTTCGGAATGATTTAGTTTTTGTACATACATACATAAATATTTTCACGCCTGTTTCCCATAGGGGTAGGCGGAGACTATAGATTTACACTTGCTACGATCCTTGCAAACCTCTTTTGCTTCGTCAACACTCATTACTCTTTTCATACATGCTCTCCGGTTATAAGTACTCCTTACTTCACCTTTTTTCAGAACGTCTGCAATTTGGTCGCAGAACGTTCGTCGAGGTCGACCCGGTCCAGTTTTCACATCCACATCCGCACGTAAAATATTTTTAGTTTGTCTTCTTTCATTCATCCTCTCAACACGTCCAAACCACATTTAGTTTTTTAATTTATTTATTTTTTAAATGTTTGTTATAGTCACATGCTCTCCCAGCCCTACATGGATTGGAATAAAGTAAAGAAGAAGAAGTTTATTATAAAGTAAAAACAGTATTCAATATTGCTCGGTAGATGGCAGTGGTAGGAAGGGATGTGATGCATGTAAAGTAAAGGACGCTAAGCACAAAGAATTTCTTACATTGACACGCCATTTCCTATCTCTATCACATGCGCATAAATATAATGCTGTCCCGCTTGCACAGTGGCATAGCTTGTAAATTGTAGCAAGTACCTATAACATGTTTCAAGCTTAAAACAGAAAAAAGCAAATTGGCATGTTCGATTTAGATAATATTTATTCACTTTTCAACTTGTAGAAGATTTAAGTTTTGTTCTAAACTAGCTGTTGCCGCGGCGCTGTCAGCATAATCAAAGTTATTTGACAATCCCACGGGATTCTTACATTTTTCCGGAATAAAGAGCATCCTATGTGTACTCCAGACCTTAAGCTATCAACATGTTTAATTACATTTTAATCCTTTTAGCCGTTTAGGCATGAAATCGAAACATCCATACAAAATTTTGCGTAAGTACTCTACTATATAAATTATATATATGAATAACACAGATACTTTACACAGATAAAATACATTATCACGTCTTTATATCTGACGGGGTAGACAGAGCCCAGTGTAGTAATACGCAAAGGCCACTCTTAGCGTGACGGTGGGTACCAAGAAGGTATCAAATAAATATAAGGTACCTTACAAACGCTCTTAAAATCCCAATTTCATCTAAATAATAAATACCTACTTACTTTAAAAGTACAAAAATGATAACCATATCCTCAACAAAAACCCCCAAATACCCTAGGGCGTAAAAATTTAACCTTAATTATAATTAAATCCATAAAATATAATTGAATTTTGCACTTAGTCATTCCAACCCTTCGTATTCCGGACCTCAGATTCCAATTGTGACCATAACAGTCCCACAATTTTACGGTTAACCCTCTCCTAATATTGGGTACTATTATCCCTCAAATAAATATATCCTGGAATTCAGCCGTAGGTTGGATAAGGCACTCATTTTAACCGACTGTACTGGGTTAGATGTTTGATGAACTGTAAAGTTGATTGTTAGATAAAATAGATTAATTAAATAAACAATGCCTTCCATGGTCTGGAAGAAAAGGAAAAAACTAAGACTGCTCTTCATTTATTTAACTTAATTACATGAAATTGTTATCGGCGGACAAGAGGCCGTAGGCCTTTTCTACCAGTCAATCTACAGGTGGTGCTGACATGCGAACATTCAGGAAATATAAATAAATATATAGGTACCAATAACATAGATTAAGCTGTAGGAGCTCCTAGTAGGGAGGTAGCCGCGCACTAGCTGAGGCAGTTGGAGCTCCTACATGAAGAGGTAGGTAGGGTACGTAGTGGAGAGCTTGAGAAAAATAGTAGAGAGTTATTTTATTTATTGTAACTTTACAATACTATATAAATATAAATTTACAATACTGATATAGATGGTAATGGAATGAATCAGAATGATGCAGAAGGAACCTAAAATTTAAAAATTTAATTTGAAAATGAAATTATTTTATAGAAAACGGAAAAGGAGGTAAACGGGAACATGAAGGATGAGATGTATTGTAACATCGTTACAAAGCTATCCCCAAAGTAAGTTTAAGTTTGTGTTGTGTTATACTAACCCAACGATACTATATTTTATGATAAATACATATATAGATAAACACGCAAGATAAATTGAAAAAGGCCATTCTCCAACTTCCCTTTTCTGGGGATCGAATCTAGAACCTCCGGATTGGGGTGACTAACGTTGTGACCAAGGCGCCACGGAGGTCGGCTAATATTAAAAACTAAGAAAAATTACTTATAACACAATGTAAAACTGCGAACAAACATATATACTAGCCTACCAGCTGCTACTCTTCCGGCGTCTTTTCCAATGTTTTGGTAACATCCATCATGCTAATTGTTATTTAGGTCTTACGATCCTAGGCTCTGTTTACCATGTTAGAAATAAAGACGTAGTAGTGTTAATTGATTCTGGCTATCGTAATTGTATGGCAGTCGTCAAGCTATGTTTGATGTCCTTAGGCAGCTTGAAAAATTTGACACGAGTGTTGACCACTAACACTCAAAAACAAATAAAACAAGAGTAAAAGTATGAAACTGGTACAAATAAAGGAATTCCTAGCTTTAGATTTCAAGCTTCGTCCCAAAATTAGATTCAAATAGTTTCATCTGATCCTGTTCTGGTAAGTGATGGCTTTACTTAAGGCTTGAGACCGTGACGCTTCTTGATTTACGAGTTTTAGTTGATTTACATAGAGCTGATAGTTCCAGATTAATGGAAGTTATAAAGAAAGTATTTTGAATCAAGAAAGAACGTCATGAAATTGACTTTAAAACTTTCTGTGAACATAAAAAGAACATTCACAAGTTTCTTTCAAAGTAATATATATTTTAGCATCCTTTTGAAATCTATGGTACAAGTACACACATACGTATACAGAAACACACAATGTTAGGTCACGTTTATTGTATAATTTTTTTGCAAGACAATAGTTCGAAACCTAATTACAATCAATAACACTGGCCACTTAGTAGAAATAATTGCAGAAAAAAGTAATGTTTTCACTTCGTAATTTCTCCTCTGTATTCTAATGTAATTTACTAAATTACAGTTTTAGTTAATTTTTACACAACTACTGTGTCACGTGAAATACCTAGTCATAATAAATATAATAAAATAAATAGTTTTGCGACCGGGGCTAAAAACCCCAAAAAACAGACTCAATAAATAAATGTAAATAAAAATAAACGACACCGTAAAACTGAACATTAACCTTTTTTTTGTAAGTACGAAATACGAAATTGTGACAGAATTCAAAAGCTTTTAGAGACAAAATTTAGGTAGGATATTTCAATAACGCACCTTTCCTTTTCCGCAAAAAACACTGAAACAACGAGCAGTCCATAAAAACGCACCCGAACACCACAGAAGCTAAATAATTTAACATCCCTTTGAAAAATGACAGCACTAAACCAGGAATACCAAATAACTGAGTAGATCCCCGCCTCAAGAAGGCTTCCGTTAAAGATAGGCCACAAATAAATACCAATCAAGCGAGACCCCCATCCCCGGCCTGGAGCTGCGTGCAGCATCTAAAATACTAAGGAGTCATTGTACTTGTAAGGGTCTACGGAAACAGGTTTTTGGTGATACCCTGACGCGGGAGTGGAATTGCCTGCCAGTTCGTACTCGCTTGATTTATTTCCTCATTAAGGAAGGATAGAATGCTATTACCTCATCTTTACTTGCCTATGAAAACGTCATTTTTCAGTGGTAAGGTGTTGACAAAAAATTTAAAACACGTTTTGAAAAATAAAAAAGTTTGTTTACATTATACTTTTATGCTGGTAAGGTAGAAATCAAAAAAATTTAATGTATCAGCTTTTCCCACGCAGATCGTAAAAGGCGATCTAAGGAATGTGCGAAAATGCAAATTATGTTAATAGGCGATGCTGCTAGCAACCTAATACTATTTTGATTTCATTTTTCCACCTTCTTGCCCACCATCACGCCTTCTTTTAGGTTTTGCTTAGAGCCGCAAGACACAAAATGCTCTGTCTGCCGCATTTGGGATAAATA
The DNA here is from genome assembly GCA_943193695.1 of Acrobasis suavella. Taxonomy (NCBI): domain Eukaryota; kingdom Metazoa; phylum Arthropoda; class Insecta; order Lepidoptera; family Pyralidae; genus Acrobasis; species Acrobasis suavella. The sequence goes on along the minus strand of OW971952.1, from coordinate 6,417,869 downwards.
CGTGATATCGTGTGTATATGAATGTAGGCCCTCAAAGTTTAACTAGTCACGGGCTCGAACTCACACGTGGGCGCGGCCTAAAAGCATGCTAATGCAATGCAACTGTGCTCGGGCGAAGCAGTGAGGTGAAATGCACGATAACTCATAGTAAATACTCAGAGCGCGTAAAAACATACGTAAAGTCCTTTGGGAAAAGGGGTTTTATGCAAAAACTACTGCATTGATAAATTACGTAAACAAATAAAGTTTATTGAAATCTTCGATAATTAAGCCGGGTCGGTGTGGACTTTGTTTTGGAGATTTTACACTTCTTTTATTACTTATTTACGCCGAAAGATGCGTAAAAATAATAAAAAATATAATAGTCATAACTTTTTAATAGCTTTTTATTTTACTATTCTGTATCCCTTACAGACAAAATTTATAGTGAGACAAATCGGTATCATGTTAAACTTTGTCAAACAGTGGAGGAAAACCCCTCCGAAATTTGTATCGAGAAAAGTATCGACTAGTTCAACCTTAAGGATATCATATCAAATATACTAGTCATCTCATATATTTGACCCAGCCTAACCGCTGTAGCAAGTACAAGAAGTACTGTTTAGTATTGGCGAAAGCCGCTCCCAGCGCAAATGTTTGTCCGCTAAGCAAATTGAACTGAGACCTTGCGACATGCCATTAAATCAATTAGCAATCGTGGAAACTGTGCTCAGACTAAGATCGTAGCATTGCAATTTTTTTTAGTGTGATCTAGGTATATATGTATACTGCACGTGCATCTGGCAATCTTAGGGTAGTACCTTGGGTCTAAAGAAAATTGTTTTTGTAATGATAAGAATGCATCGTCACAAAACAATGTCTCTTGTCATTGACCATATCCATTTTCACATATTTATCTCTGATTTTAATCTAATAAAAAACAATGGCACTCCGGGAGTACTGACAGAAATGAAAATTTGGGATCGGCTACGGTTACGGTCGCAAGTTCAAAAAAAAATCTTCCTAATAAATAAATATATAGGGACAAATAACACTGATTGAGCTAGCCCCAAAGTTAGTTCGAGACTTGTGTTATGGGATATTAATAACTATACTTTATAACAAATACATATATCGATTAACACCCTAGACCCAGGACAATTTGAGAAAGGCCTATTTTCAACTTGCCCTGACCGGGGATCGAACCCGGGACCTCTGAGTGGCGGACTAGCATGGTGACCACTACGCCACGGGGGTCGTCATGCTAACGCGCCTAAAGAAGTTTTCACTTCAAAAAATTATTTATTAAATATTACATTTCAGTAACACACTTTACAATCTACAAAAAAACTTTAAAGTCACATGAAGAATGAAATAAAACAGCGTATTTTTATTTGCTTTTCGCGTTTTCATAACGAGTTCACTCGAGCGACGAGCTCAAACAAACACGTAGGTCAATCAAGGTTATTGTTTACCCTATGCAAAGGGTAATACTTCACCTTGAATGTTGGTCAATATCACCTCTATTTACCCTAGAGTATGTCACATGTAATTACTATCACATATCATTCTGTCATGTATGTAAATTCGCTGCTTTCCAACAACTTAAATCAGATGCAGATTAATAAGAAACAGGTGAAGGCACACTTTCTTCAAAAACTGTCAGATATATCATAGTGTATTTATGTAGTATATGTAGGTATTGTTTATCATAGTATATACTTAATAGCGTGTACTTTTTGTATGTAGTTTATTGTTTTGACATATAGTCTTTTTTTTTGCCATATACCTATTCAAGTTTTGCACTACCCCTGTCATTCTCTACATCACCCGTTTGAATGACTGGTAGATAAGGCCTTAGGCTTTAAGTCCGCCATTACACTTGTATTGTATATAAAAATACTTTTTTCTTAACGTCAAAACAAACATTTTCTCTGGGATTTGTATGAAATATAGACATTGACGTCATAGTTATTTGGAGTAACATAGCGCTCTTAATATTAGTTTTTCTGCAATAATCAATCTAAAATCACGTTGAAAATGGAAATGATCATGATAATTTTATAATCATCATTTCAGCCGCACAACGTCCACTGCAGGACATAGGCCTCTCCCAAGGATTTCCAATATGACCGATCTACAGCGGCCTGCATCCAGCGCTTTCCAGCGACCTAAGTCAGTTCTTTAGACCACCACCGGCACCGCTTCGCTTGCCAGTACGTGGTCGCCATTCGAGAACCTTTTTGCCCCATCGACCATCGGTTCTTCGCGCTATGTGTCCCGCATTATTTTATGATGTTTTATTTTCTTGGTATTTTTACCCAGGAAAGTACCCAATTATTTTTAATAGCCTGCTTTAAGGGGATACCTGAATTTTCCGGGGTCCAGTGCTGCCCCCATTTGAAATAAATCATTTGATAGGAATCGGAGACATCACTTAAAATTTTGTCTTGATCAGGCACTAGATAACCCTTCAAACTATTTAATATTTATTAAATACGCCAAAAGTAGCCATTTTTCGCAATTGTGCGTAGAAAAGCTTTAGGTTTTCAATTTTAATTGTAAACAGTAGTAACATAGCAGTAGCAATAGTGTGAAAGGTTATCTAGTGCCCGGTCAAGACAAAATTTTAAATAATGTTTCCGTTTCCTATCAAATGATTTATTTCAAATGGGGGCAGCACTGGACGCCGGAAAATTCAGGTATCCCCTTAAATCAGTACTTCATGTTATTGCTAAAATACATAGCCTGTGTCAAATATAGTATACAAGATAGTATATATGTACAATAATAATATAATATATGTACAAGATAGTATAGTAGTAGATCACACTTCACATTTATGTTCAATTCACATTCATTCCTTCAATATAAACAGTTTGCACGCCAACCTGTAATTGAAAAAAAATTGTAAAATTATAGTTACCAATTTTTGAACCAAAATGTTTAATAGCACAAAATTTAACTCAACGAATCAGCATAGTTTTAGAGAGGAAATGCAGCTAACATTTTTGGTACTGTGCTCTACAGTAAAAATCTTTTTGAAGTTTATATTAATAATTTGGTAGAGTAAATTATCTTAGTTTTATATTTTTTCTCACAATAAAAATATGTTTCACTAGTATAAAAAAAAATTGTGACATAGTCACTATGTAACTGATATAGAGAGGCACATTTTTTTTATAAATATGGTGACTTGAGTGTTAATGTAGATACTAACAAACCCTTGCCTTAGGTAAAAATAATAATAAGTGATATTCAATGTGGAAGGGACATACCCGTGATAAATCAAACCACATGCTATACTAGAATACTTTAGTATAATGAAATTAAAATTACAGCCAAACCACAAAAATAATTTTCGGCATTTCCATTCAAAAGTGTGTAGCCGCCCGGGCAATTAATATGGGAATGTCGAAACGTTTTATTTTTTTTGTTATTTGTTTGTTATTTCAATTTCATTATACTATAGAGATATATAGATTTATTATGGGTATGTTCCACGTTGTATGTTAAACCAGGTTCAAAATTAAACAGACTTGTTATCCCGTAATTTACATAAGCATTTGCGTTCCAATTTACATACTCTGCAGACATTTGAATTATCTCATGTTGACTCTAAAACACGATTCTTTTTTTAGCAGCAGAAAAGAAAAGCTAGAATATAATTTCACGCTTTTTGAAAATAAATGACTGTGAAATTTTAACAAGTACTGCAAATCGCTTTAACGTTTTAGATATATTGCCAAGATTAAAAATAAAGCCCTAAGTTAGACATTTTGTTTTAAAAGAAAATTCTGAAAATGCTTAGCACAAATTCTTAAATTGTATCAGCAGAAATTAAAAATTATATTTACAGTTTTCTACACAGAGTGGCTTTTTACCCAATAGCCAAATTCTAGGAGCAAGTTTAGTCCATGATACTCAACTATTTTCTGTAAACATTTTCGACCTCCCATACAAAATTCGTTTCGCCGAGCGCTGATTTGTATGGAAGTCGATTTTTTGTTCGTTTTTCGTTAATTGTTTGTATGTCCAGTATGATACTGGACATACAAACAATTAACGAAAAACGAAGATAAATATATACAGACAAGTCACACAGATTGAGCTAGCCCCAAAGTAAGTTCGACACTTGTGCTATGTGATACTAACTCAACGATACTATATTTTATAACAAATACATAAATAGATAAACATCCAAGACCCAGGACAATTTGAAAAAGGCAATCTTCCGACTTGCCCTGACCGGGTATCGAACCCGGGACCTCTAGGTGGCGGATATGCATGGTGACCACTCAATGTATCATGGATAGGACTTGGAGATTATAAAGTCACCTTGTATAGTTATGTATTGTACAGATGAAAATTTGCCAAAATCATGTCAGGAGACAGCTAAGCAAATTTCATTCAAAAAAAAAAGATGTAGCATGGTCTAACCAATACCGACCAGGGTTCTCAAGTTAAGTCAAAGAGATCATGTGGACAATATGATCTCATTTTGAGCAAAGGACGATTTTTTCTCTATGTAATAGTAATTTGCATCGAAATAGTCCTCAAAGTTTAATCAAACAAATTCTACGAACAAACATTAGGTATGAATGAAAGAGACTACACTTTAAGCGAAATAATATTTGAGTAGGACTTTTTCAAAACACTACAAAATAAAGCCCGATGTTCAGTGTATCGTTTTTAATTCCAATGCCATACAAACACCGCGGCTGCTGGACACACAACAAACACCACGACAAACAATTTTTAATCCAACAAATTCTGTTTACGAACACCGGCATAATCAGAACGCGCCCTCGAAACAAACATTCTATAGTCTATATCTACACATCTAGCACGCAAACAAAATAGGTCAATGTCATCCCACTTATCTATATCTACCTTCTGTCACGAACCCTTATCAACTTCGACATAAAGGTGAAAATCGAAGAAAGCGAATTGTGAAATGGTTACGTGATTTTTTCGTAATTTTCCTGATTTTTCTCGTGTTTTGGATTTGAAAATAATTGGGTGGATTGATGCAGAATTTGGGAATAAAGTTGTTAACATCACAAAATTCCGTGTTTCAGAATCCTTTGTAGACCCTCTTTAGATACAAGATAAAACAACAAGGAGACTTTGTTCTACTTTCTCTATTGATTTGTTGCTTCCTCATGTGTTGAGAGTCGAATATGGATAAGAGCACAGAGTCGTGGCAAGTGGCATTTATTAAGGGCTGCCTATTCCCAGATTTTTCTCTTATATTATTTCCCAGCTGGGCCAAGTTTTCCCTATTCCTATGGCGATATCACCGGTTAATGTCGATTAAATTTTTGTAGTTCACCTTTTTTCTTTTGCAATATCAATCAGAATGTCACTCCGTGGTCACATAAGTCGGGTGTTATCGGAGCTTACGGAAGCCTACATGCCAATAAACGTTTATGTTTAAACAACATTAACTGAAATTATTCTAAGACCAATTTCAGTTCATACTGTAAACCACCATGTGTTAACTTATGGAACATAACCTTTATATGTATAATCTATACCGGACTCCACCCAGCCACATAATAGAAAATAGATACCGCCATCCGAAACCGACAAAACCCATTAACTCACAATCGAATCCAGACCTAAATCAAACTCTTAGTTCTTCAACCGCCACAAAGTCACGGGCGAAATGAATTGGACCGAGGTTACTGCCTTGGGGCACGCGACATCGATACACGACTTTGGGCAGGGGACTGACAAATTACCCTGCCATTATCAGCCTATGGGTTTTTCTTTTGTATTGCCAATCGTGTAGGGTTTCGTTTATAGCTCTGCCTTTCTCAGATAATAATTTTATTGCGAACCTTTATGTTTTGTTTATCAATCGAATGCTATTGAAGATTTTTAGATTCGTATACGGTTTTATGTTTTTACAAGCATCGTGTTTGTAAAGTATAACAAACTATGAACCAGAGATATATTGTGTCATAGCTAAAATATGTTATTAAATTTGTAATTAAGTACTAGTAACACGATAGCCTACTCCTGAGCATGGACTTCTTTGCTAACCCAAGTCGGCCTTGTGCTGCTTTCATCTCACTGCTAGACATGCAACGCTTATTTCGGCTGTCAATTCCGCCATTTAATCAAATTGCTTCATCTTCTATCGAAGCATCTATGGCAAGTTACCTAATCTGATCAGTTCCACTTAAGATTAATGGTTATGGTGCTAGGAAACCTCGCATATGACCTGATATCAATCATGTATTAATTATACCATACGGCTTACTGCCACGTTTGTTTTTATTTTTTAGGGCCAATACTGGTAGCGGAAGTTACAAACTTTTTAAGGCATCTGACACAACTTGAAGACTACCATACCGTGGAAGGTGACAGCACAAGTTAAGTTCGTCTTATTGCGGAGCTTGAGATAGATATTTCTGTCACTTGTGGTCACCCTAATCTAAGTGCGTACCTCGTCTAGGATTGCTTTACTTTACGCTAGTAATGCATACACTTGTAAAAGCTCCAATTGCCCCAGCTAGTGTTCCCACGTGAAAAGGTAGGTAAGGTACGTAGGTAGGTAGTGGAGAGCTTGAGAGAAATAGCACAATAAAATAGCACAGAGTTTTTTATTTATTATAAATTTACAATACTGATAAATAAGTTAGGAAATGTAATCAGCTCGAGAGATGGTAATGGAATAAATCCAAATGACAAGGAACGAATCTAACATTTAAAAATTGAATTTGAAAATGAAATTATTTGTAGAAAGGTGGACAGTATGAAATGGAGAAAGGAGGTAAACGGGAGCATGAAAGATGAGGTTTATTGTAACATCGTTACACACTCACTGGGCCCCCAAGCTCCTAACACTGCTGCGAAAAATTTCATAAACACTCAACCCATAAGCTTTAAACTATTTAGCTAGCCCATGTTCATGTCATAAACAAGTTTGTCGCCAATTCGCCGGTGCTGACGCACCCAAATAAATTATTCAGATGGTCGCCGTCTACGCCGAAACTTGGACAACAGGTACCAAAGTATCACCGCATTATACATGATGGTACATAGCCCAATACAGATACTATCATGTCTCTATCCTTAATGAAATAAACAGAGCCCTGATGGTCGTTACAAAACGCTGGTATCGGTAGCTTTTCTTTAAAAATAAATTAAATTTTAATATACTTTACACGTAACGTAAATTATACCTATTGACGTGTAAAAGTGCCTGTAAAGGTCTTATTTCCAAGATTAAATCTTTGAATTTTTGAATCCAAGGCTACTCTTAGCGTAAATCAAAATAAGGATGCAGAGATTCAAAGATTCAAATGTTTATTCAGTAATTAGACCTTTACAGGCACTTTTACACGTCAATAGGTATAATTTACATTACGTGTAAAGTATATTAAAATATAACTTATTTTTAAAGAAAAGCTACCAATACCAGCGCTTCGTAAAGACCACTGCTGAGAAGAAACGCCTTAAGAAACTCATTTTCAGAGTATTGGTCGCCTACTCGCCAGAAGGGCTTTGTCATATCCTTATTATTATTGTCTTTTAATTAATAAATACTTATAATGTAATACATGGTGATGGGCTGCTAGTCGCATCACCTATTGATACACCTTACTTCATCACGCAACTCTTCAGGTCACAGGTGGAAATCAGTGTATTGATTAATATTACCAATGAGCTGTGGCCTATTCTATTGCTGTAGCAGACACATTGAAAATAGTACAAGTGGGTAGAAGCTCATTTTATTTTAGTGTCGTATCTATGTATTTTTTTTGTATGTGTGTTACAGCAAATAAATGAGTATATCTCTCTATCTATTGATATGATTCAGATTTTCGCCATTCCCTCGATCGGCTTCTACGATTTGCGTGAGAAAAACAGCTGGTCATATCCTAATACATCAAAATATTATATTTCACATTAAATTATTCACTTCTACTTCTACTCAAAGGCGGTCTGGAAGAGATTGCTATGCGATAAGTCCGCCTTTGTATCTATATTATTTTTCTGTGTTTTGTCCTGTTTATTTCATTTCGTATGTTTAAGATATAATAAATAATATTTGTATGGTATTATTGACAGTTTCGTTTCTCGTTTTGTTTTTTCGTGCCCTTGATCTAATGTCCTGCTAAATAATATTTAAAAAAATACCCTATAATCTCGTTTATGTACCTATTATATGTACATTGACATAGATTATATAGACCAGCTATCTCAAACATCAGCAGCTGTTTTATTTTTAATTAAATGGCGGCATGATTTTTTCCATACGTTTTATACGTTTTTAATTTTTAAACAATGCAATCTGGTTACTTTCTGTAAAAGTTATTTCTGTAACTTTGTCATGTTCCTCGAAGTATTCTAACGGTATTTTAACACCCACCAAGGCATCCACCAAGACATGTTTACCATGCGTATAGTTTTTAGCTAATAAACTGTCAAAAGTACCTACTAGGCGAAGAAGGCGACTAAAAGCTAGCAAAGAAACTAGGTTAAGCGAAGTTATTTCTTTACTTCTTAATTTTTCGCTTACATGCACGCATACATAACATGATTAGTAGGTAAATAAGTATATGAACCCTAGCAGGGTGTTGCGAACTATAAGTATGTAGTTGAGTTTGTATAATAATAGTGATTTCAGAAAAAAATTGATAGGGACAGTTATGTCAGAAATTTATAGTTATTAAATGGAAAGTCAACAGATTAAATAGTCATTTCAGGGAAATTCAGTCAAATTTAAATTAAACTGCATGTAATTTCCGATTAATTTGAGCATTTAAATAAACTAACTAAATAAATAATAATGCCAAAATTATTTTAATATAAAAGTTCATTTTATGGAGATAGGACAAAAAATTATATAAGCGTCTTCTCTAGAACTTAATAAATAATAGCTCTTTGGTGTTCCAGGTCTCATGGAGTCTAATGGCCAAATCGATACTGAACATGACTATGACTTTACAGACAAGATACTCATATAACCACTATGATGAAGCACTTTGCTTTATATTAAATGTCTAACTTAATATTACCAAGGTCGATGGTAAGGCACATTTAATAAAGGGCCCTCATGGCGTGATGATAAATGAGATAATAAGTTATAGAAATATTTATTAGGATTCTAGTTGGGATAATGAGAAAGAATGTATTCTTGTAGCGACGACATAACACTCATAATGTAAATACCCATTTACACTCTGCAAGTTTTTTTTCTGTTACATACAAATAAATTGAAGCGTAGATAACTTGCAACTGTTTAATAATTTTTATTTCGAAACCTAGAAATGGCGCACAAGATACCTGTTAGTTCAAAAGTTAAGAAATATCTGTTACCACGCCGTAATCACGTACGAGCGTTTGTATGAAGAGTAAGACGGGTTGTCCGCTCTTGAGAATCCCCTTACCCTAGACTTTTCCATACAAACGTAGTCTACGTTTTATTTTAAAACGACACGTCAGATTCCGGTAAAAGTTTGTAATTTTAAAGAAATTGCAATTATCTAGGGTTATGATTGGTTTCCTATATAAAATTATGATTTGGAAAGAAAATATAAGGGTGTAGAAGTTTTCCTACTGATGATCAAATATGATATAATACACTATATTCTCTTTTAAGTTCCTAATTTTACCGTCGGAAACCAATCACAACCCTAGATAATTGCAATTTCTTTAAAATTACAATTCAATTTTGCCCATATCCGACATGTCGTTTCAAAATAAAACGTAGAGTACGTTTGTATGGAAAAGTCTGATTCTGTCCAGGGTAAGCGGACCCTTAAGAGCGCTTTTGACTCCAATAAACTATGACGTCATAAGTCGATATTTCATACAAATCCCATAGAAATTTTCGTTTTGACGTTTAGAAAAAAGTATCTGATTTAAGTTGTTGGAAAGTAGTGAATTGGACTCTAAATTTGACGTAATCGTTAGCTAAGTCATATTTAAATCCTATAAAAAGTTGATATAAGTATTTTTAGAAGTTTAAAAAAAATTCTGATTTTCTTCTGAAACTAGCCTATTATATAAGTACGTAACACACTCCCAACTCTACAAATGTCTCCACAAAACTTAATGCTCTACAACTGAAAGGGTAGAGCCATTTGACATTTTTGGAGCCACTCCGCAGAACTTCGACGCGCTGGAGATTTAGCCTGTCAACCTACGTTAGGAGTAAGTAGGTGGAATTTACATCGTTTTCGGCTAGTGGCTTTCGCGCAATTTGTGCGAGTTTACGACTTGAGAAGTTTCTGATTTAAGTGTATTTTGACTGTGATAACGGAAAGTTTAATAAACAACGTGAAAGGGACAAACCCGTAATTAACCGAACCATGGGCTACTACATCTCTATAGTATAATGAAATTAAAATAACAGTGAAACTTTTAAAATATTATGACATAGCAATGTATTCGCAGTCCACATATCTAACTTTAATATCAGTAAAGTGTAAAATTGACGTTTTTGGAGAAAATGCTGCAGTACAGTTTGTTACCGCTTCTTCTGTACTTGCGCTTTGGAGGCGGCAGTAAACTTAGTTGTAAGTAAATGATCTGACGTCACCAACTAACTATTAAGAAATCGAAAGAAAGAAAAAAGAAATGACAATTATCAAGTGATATAAATATCCAAAGATAAATGAATGATTCTTAACTTTGACTTTTGAAAAATTCGGCGTGCAACCAAAGTGTGCAGCTGCTCGGGCAATTTGTATGGGAGTTTCGATAATTATTTATTTTTTGGTTGTCATTTTATTATCATTATACTTTTCTAATGTAGTATAGCTATGATAGCCATTCGAATTATTACGGGTATGTCCCTACCACGTTGCTTATAACATCTAGTGGCCTGTCCTTGCTTTTTGGCTATGTAAACTTTCCTTTGAACATTATTTTTGTCGAAAGTGCATCAAAATCTGCTTATTCGTTTTGGAGATTATCGAGGGTGAATCGACGGTAAAGTACGGATATCGATATATCTACCTTTTTTTAAAGATTAGTAAAGATAATACGTCTAAATAATTTTTCAAAACTAAAAACCGACTTCACCCCCAAACTACACAACTGATTTTGATAAAATTTCCATGGTACCTGGAAAGTATACCTTTTCAAACAAAAAAAAATATTTTTTTACATCGGTCCAGGCGCCTTCGAATAATCGGTGAACACACAAAAAAGAAAAATAAAGAATCGCGACGAATTGATAACCTCCTCCTTTTTTTGGAAGTCGGTTAATCAAAATATTTTTTACTGAATGTAGGATTATTCCTACATTCAGTAAAAAATATTTTAAATATATCCTTTATTCAAGGCAATTTTTAACCTTTTTATACAAAAATTACAAACTGCTAGAAACGAAACGACCACTGCTAAGAAGAAAAAGAAACGTAACATTAGAAAGCTTTTTGTAATAAGTTATTAGTACTGCGATATAAACAAAATGGCGCAGACAGAAGGACGCTTATTTCCAACAGTGGGTTCATGAAAGCTGACAATGATGATGATAATTATTTTGACCACAAGTATTTTGGTGTAAGGCTCTTTAGGGCTCTTAGACGCTGGACACATAGAAAATACGTAAGACGCAGACAGGGCACAGACGGGGCGCCGTCGCGACTTTTGAAAACATATAGAAAAGACGACGTGACAGATACAAGCAACTCCGTATCTATGGCAACACGCGCGAGTTCACACCCGCCCATAACCCCGATTCGCCCGCTCGCGTCTGTGCCCCGTCCGTTCTGTGTGATATACCGTAGGACACAGACGCGTAAGCGAATTTCTGCGCCCCGTCGATGCCCCGGTTTTTTTATGTGTTCTGCTTTGCGACGTTTCTATACATTTTGTATGAAACGGACGCGGAGCAGACATAATATGTCTGCGCCTCGTCGACGTCTTACGTCTTTTCTGTGTGTACAGCGCCTTACAGACAAGTGACAGTATGCCCGTGATACCTGTCAATTGTCGGCGACAGTCGCCGACAAATGCGCACGGTCGCGCGATAGTTTTTGACAGTTTGAGACAAATTTACATGTGTCACGCGACCATTTGCGACAGTCGCCGACAGGTGTCGCGGGTCTCTGTCAGATCGCTTAGAGGTATACTTATATGGAGACAAAAATAGCGACTCAATTTATCACTTCCTTTCAATTCATAGAGATCACTACCCATCCTTAGTCCCGAAACTATCCCAACCCTTCCGCTGTTCAAAATAGGCCAAGTCACTCAAATTTTAACCAAAAGAGCCCTGGCAAGATTCGGGATCGATGGCACGCATGACCCGAATCGACTGTTTATGTCCGCCACGCAAAGTACTGTTCACATTGGGTTAAGTCAAGTGTCAAGCGAACAGTTACGTACAGAATTCAAGTCAAGTCTCTCCCACTATCTCTTCTCAATGCTTTAATTAGTAACCTTGATGACAGGCTGATGATTAAGTTATTATTATTTGTGTACTTTTTTTTTTAAATGTCTTCATAAAATATTAGCTACATTACAAAGAAGGTACCGTTAATATAATTTTTTGCTCTGAACATTAAGTTAACATTAACCTACAAAACATTTTAAAACTTTTGGCGGTTGTAATAAATACCGATTTGTTTAAATTAGCTGTTTACATTTGTGTTGCTGATTTTTTCAGTCAGACTTACTGTTGTGCCTTGTTACCATTATATTTAAATACATTATGCAACAGTTAGCTGTGATAAATTATTGGCTCTTTAGTGTATTGAATATAACATTTTTTTTAATGGATCGTGTTTTTATACTATGTAAATATTTGCATTTGCCCGCCTGCGACACTCGACATACGAGAACACTCTCCCAGTTTTGATCATGGTCGAGTCGACTCGCCCACTATGAACTTAATAAAGTATGTCCGTTTACTGGCAGTTCACTTTTATTGGGACAAACTACATTATTTATGGACCATAACGTAGTAGGATTGCTTACTTGAGCCATGGTCGATACTTAGTTCAATAAATTGGTCAAATAAGATGTATTTGTTTAGATTATGTATGTTTTAACACATTCCAGGACACTTGCTGCTGCGGACGTAGTTCAAATGTTATTTCTGTTGTGTCTGGCTGAGTGTCTTGGAATGTGTTAAGTATGCCATTATCAAGAATTTTCTGTGCTTACCTTAAAATACCTACTCTTTTGTCTTCTTCGTTTTAATAATAAATACGAAGTTATAACAGGTATACTGATAGATACACTATCACTCCTATATACCTTACGGTGTAGACAGAGCCTTGGACCGTTTGACCCAAAGGCATGATTCAGATTGTCACCCGCCTCGATCAGCTTCTACGTTCTCCGCGGGAAGAGAAATAAAATAAAAAAATAAAATAAATATATGTTCTACGTTTTTTCCTTTCTCTCAGACTTACATGAAAGAAATTATACCACGAATTACAAATCACCGTCTAGCATGAAAATAGATCAATCAACATTATTTTTTACTCGGTTATATTGTTAAACTGGAGCGTGAAACACAAGCAAAAATAGCATTTTTCTACTAAGTATTGACTCGCCAGCTCGACCAAAATAGAAATAGCACCCATGGCAGGTGACGCAACCCAGCAGGCAACACGAAATGCAATATAAGCACCATTAAGGTTTATTTTTATACTTCAAGCCCTCGCTCTAATGTTCGGATTTTTGTTAATCAACGTCATCACGCTTAGCTGCCGTTGGGGGCTTTCGGCCCTAGGCTCTTTGTGTGTGCGTGTTTGTTACTCTAACTAACAAGTCTTTTTAGTCATCATAAGGTGAAAGTAATAGTACAGTTTGTTGCCGCTTTTTCTGTACTTGCGCTTAGGAATCAGCAATAAACTTAGCTGTAAGTGAATGATCTGACATCAAGAACTTAACTTTTATGGTATTGAAAGAAAAAAATGAGAATTATCAAGTGATACACATATCCAAAGATAAATAAATGACTTTGGTCAACCACAGTTGTTACGCTGACTTCGGTGCCTAGAATCGGTATGTCGTGATCTAATCGATGCTTTTCGCGCGGCTTATGGTTTCAATCACTAAATTACAGTCGGGACGCCAAAGTACTTACGCAAAATGTTACACGCTCGGTCCCCATACAAATCGTTGAACTCTATCCGTCTATTTGATATAAGTATGTCTGAAGTCATGCTCTGAACTAATTAAGAAAAAGTACCTATAGACATCAAATTTTGTAGCAAAGGACTTCCCCGATTTTGATGAACGCTTGCTACGCCATGCGCTCGCCTTGCCTCCTCGTAACCTATGCCTTGTGTAATGTGTCATGTGTGATGGGACTCAAATTTTATGTAAAAAATTTCAAAGCGCGCTAGACTTGCATGGCCATGGGCATGGCGTGCGCGTGTCGTCTGAACGCGCCCTAATCCTTTCTCCTATCCTCAGTTTTAGTAAATAATCCGCTGTGTTACCGTAAATACTGGTCAAACATGGTCGCTCTAGTTTATTTGTTATTGACTAACGGGCTGTCCATGACGCAAGCCATGCAGCTAACTCGAATTATGCAGTATTCATGGCACACTGTTATCAGATCCAGTGTTTATTGCTCCACGCTGCACTGAAACCACGTATTTATCCAATTTACAGCTCATAGTCGATGCAATTAATATTTTGAACAGCTAAGTAGGATTTAGGTGTTGTTGTTTTCATTTTTTGATATTAGCGCCCCTTAACTAAACCTCTCAACTTCTAGACGGTCGAATCCGACCGAGAGAACAATTGATAACAATGGGTTTGCAAATTTGCAGTTGTTGAAGGATATATATCATAGATTTAAATGTCCCGCAAATCTTGCCCCTGCGAAAGTGTGCCCAGAAGGCTGGCAGCATTGCCGCTTTGGATGGCAATGCTGCCATCTTTTACAAATGGCATATAATGTATCACTCAGTCAATAGATGGTTGCCTTTTCAAGTTTCTACAAATCAGTTTTCGCCATGAGCTTTCCAATAAATCAAACCACGGGCTATACTATATCACTATAGTATAATGAAATCAAAATAACAGCCAAGACACAAAAAAAATTTGAGCATTTCCATACAACAGTGTGTAACCGCCCGAGCAATTTGTATGGGAACGTCGAAAATATTTTTGGTTATTTGTTTGTTATTTTAATTTCATTATAATATAGTGATCTAGTATAGCCCGTGGTTCGATTTATTATGGGTATGTCCCTTCCAAGTTATATAAAAAAAATTCACAAAAAAAAGTATAGGTGCTGGCTAAGACTAATAAAAGTACTAACTTAATAAAAATATATAAATTAAAGGACGTTATAAGTATGTCACAATCGAAAACAAAATTAATGTGAAAGGAGGCGTGTCGGCAACAGGAACCTTGCAAATCTATATTCTAACCCTCATATTCATAAAAAAATACAACCGTTTGCTAAATCTGTTTTAGTTTAAACATGTTTTGTCCCTTTTCTTCTTCTCAATATCTGACATTGAAAGAACGAGACAAAACATATTTTAACTAAAATAGGTTTAGCAAACGTTTGTAATTTTTTATGAATTTGGGGGAAATACTTTTATTTTTTTATCAACAAGAATTTCAAGCCACGACTGCCGGGAGGGACTGGTCTTAATATTTTTTATTCTTTATTACGTTATTTATGTTTGTTTACTTGTTCACAAGCATTACATGTTGTAATGTGTCACCATTATGTTATATTATAAGTATTAATTAAAAGACAATACTTATAATATGACAAAGCCCTTCTAGCGAGTAGGTGACCAAACCAATACTGTGAAAATGAGTTTCTTTCGGCGTTTCTTCTCAGCAGTGGTCGTTACGAAGCGCTGGTATCGGTAGCTTTTTTTTTTAAATAAATTAAATTTTAATATACTTTACACGTAATGTAAATTATACTTATTGACGTGTAAAAGTGCCTGTAAAGGTCTTATTACTGAATAAACATTTGAATATTTGAATCTTTGGCTAAGACTAATAAAAGCACTAACTTGATAAAAATATATAATTCAAAGGACGTCAAAAGTATGTCATTCAGAAACAAAATTATTGTAAAAGGAGGCGCGACGCCTAAAGGAACCTTGTAAATCAATAAAAAAAATTATATGTATATTATATACCGACAAAATTAAAACATCCTTTGTAACCATCCAGTGTAATTTGCCGGTATAAATATATACCGGCAAATTACACTGATTGAGCTAGCCCCAAAGTAAGTTCGAGACTTGTGTTATCAATCTTCTAATACTTTTATTTTTTTATTAACAAGGATTAAGTTTTTTTTACCTGTGTAAATACCTATTCTATTTCGATTTATCGTTTTGATCTACAGTTGAAACCATATTTGCATGAGTCATTGCGCCTGAGCCGTCTAGACGGAGTAAACACTAAATCTAGATAGCGGGCAACATGCCCCCCATACTGTATAATTTGAGTTATTGTGTTGGCTGCCTGGTGAGGCGTGCGTTAAATACCTGATTTTCCGGGGTCCAGTGCTGCCCCCATTTCAAATAAATAATTTGATAGGAAACGGAGACATCATTAAAAAAATTGTTTTTACTAAGCACTAGATAACCGTTCAAATTATTTTATGAATTACTATTTACAGTTTAAAGTGAGAACGTGAAGCTTTTCTACGCACATACGCCTAAATTGACCCTTTTTCGCAATTGTGCGTAAAGAAGCTTCACGTTTTCACTTTAAACTGTAAACAGTACTTCATAAAATACTTTGAAGGGTTATCTAGTGCCATCAAGACAAAATTTTAAATGATATCTCCGTTTCCTATCCAATGATTTATTTCAAATGGTGGCAGCATTGAACCCGGGAAAATTCAGATATCCCCTTAAAGTAAATAGCTAAGCATTACATACATACACACATACTATCACGTCTTTATCCGTGATGGGGCAGACAGAACATTTTGGGACCTGCAGCTCTAAGCAGTTAGAGCCAAGGCCGCAAGAATCAAAGGCCACTTTTAGCGTGACGGTAGGTGAAAAGGTAGAAAATCCAATCAAAATAGTGATGGGTTGCTAGCCGCATCGCCTATAAACATAAATCGTATTTTCGACCAGACCCTCAATCGGTTTCTACGATCTGTACGGAAAAAGAAGCAGCTGGTACATTATGCGTTTTTTCTTTTCTTACAGACCAGCATGGCAGATGCATTGCATTTTTTTTTTCAACCTAATCTGTCCCACTGCTGGGCAAAGGGCTCTCCCATTTTTCTCTATCCAGCAGCAGCAGCTTCTGACCAGTCACGCTGGAAAGCGTCCAAGTCATCGCGCCATTGCTTTCTAGGCCTACCCCTGCGACGCTACCGTTTTCGGGTATCCACGGAGTTCTCCTGTGAGCCCATTTTTCAGGGACATTCTGCTAACATTACCCGCCCAATCCCACCTCAACATTCTATACTTAGAATCATACATTGCATGCTTAGAAAAAAAGACATACAGTATAGCTATTTGACAACCTCAATTCTTTAAAAATAAGATACCTAAAATTATTTATAACTAGCTGTCAGCCCGTGGCGTTGCCCGCCACATCTAAGGAGTAGTAGCACTGAGTTTTACAAATACCTTCCACGGAAGCACTTCCCTATTTCTGTGTACCTATTCATCCGTTATTTCGACATTTAATAATAAATATCTAATCTTTTATAAGTAAATTTAATTACACACCATATAGGAAAAAATACATGCAGAAAAATAATTATATATATATTGCATGTCATGTAACATTAGCATTAATTATATAATTCAAACGGTTTCAACCATAGATCTAAAAAATAATTCTAGGTCTATGGTTTCAACAGAGTCAGACAGACACGCAACGTTTTAATCCTAGCTTACAGAATTATATTTATATTTAGCCATTTTGACCGTCACAGTCGAGGACACAGGTTTTCGTCGATTTTTTTTAAGTTTTTACCTGACTGCGCCAGAAGGAGGGTTATGTTTTTCGAGAGTATGTATGTATAATTGTTCGGCATGCTCTGCGGACTGAACGGCTCGATGGATTTAAGCTTGAGAGGTGTCAGTCACACTGGGTCTATGAAAAGGCAGTCGGGTCTGTTGTTTTTTTTTTTTAATAATGACTTGTTCTACTAATACTTACAACAATCTTTGTTGTAAGTATTAGTAGAACAAGTTTGTCTTTATTCGTAACAGACAGACAGGGCACCTAGTGTCTTGCGGTGTTAAGCCGTCATTGGCTCTGTCTACTCCGTATTAATACATAAAATTATATTAACTATAGCTTAATGCAAATTATTAAAGACAAGACTAAACTTGTAGCAAAAGTGACTCAACGATACTATATTTTAATACTCGACAAAAAAGAGGGGTATTATATTGACGCTAACGTCTGTCTGTCTGTGGCATCGTAGCTCTCGAAAGGATGGATCGAATTCGATGCGGTTTTTTTACGTCAAAGCAAGTTCCCTTGCGGTGGTTCTTAGCTATTTTTGGTGAAAATATGTTCAGCCGTTTGAAAGTTGTTGGGGTTAAGAGCGGCCTTCCCGTCTTACTTTTCATACAAACACTCGTACGTGATTATGGCGTTGTATCTCATCTTTCTTGAAAACTTTTCAACTCACAGGTATTTTGGGCGTTATTTCTAGGTTTCAAGCGTAATAAAAAATTGAAATTTAAAAAAAAATACGTCAGTATGAGCCTCCGAAAATCTGCTTTTTTGCACAAATTTTAGCTGAACTTCGACCGTTCATAAAGTACTCATAAATTGTATAAGTAAAAAAAATATTTCGATGTGACCTCGCAAATATAATGAAAATTTTGAATACAAATCATTTATTTCACATACTTGTAAGGCTTACTGATAAACACGTATACCTGGAACAAGTTTTATGAAATTTCCTCACCCTATGAATAGTTAATATTCGTTCAACGGATAGTTAATAATCATACTAATTTCATTTAATAGAATGCAAACCATGCCCTTAGGCGCAATCTCTCTCTTTTTGGTTTGCCTCTTTTTCTAGCTCTAGCTTTTGCCCGCGACTTCGCTCAAGTAGGGGTGTAATTTATCAAAATCTTTTCCTAGGGGATGCTTACGTCATAGTAGCTTTATGCATGCAAAGTCTCGGCCTGTTCAGTTTAAAATTGACAAAGTTTCATACAAACTTTCATCCCCTATTTTATCCTTTCTTACCAGATGCCTACGTTATAACATCTACCTGCATGCTAAATTTCAGCCCGATCCGTCCAGTGGTTTGGGCTATGCGTTTATAGATCACTATGTCAGTCAGTCAGTCACCTTTAAGTTATATATATTTAGATTACCCTGGATGAAACACCAAGCTTTTCAAACTATGCTCGCGTTAAAAACAGAGTGGCCGGGAAGGGCCGCCTTAACGCTTTCAATCGGGGTTCTTTAATTTACCTGGCAAATAATAGATGGCGCAACGGATTACAATTTCACTTAACATCAGTTAGAATATGTAGTTCCACCGTTTATCACTAGATGTCGTCTTCGGGGTTCTTTTTAATTTGCGTGCCAAATGAACTTGTATAATATAACATTTCAGACGGCCTAGCGTGATAAACAATGTACTACATAGGTCGTCAAGGATTCTAAATTCATTTCAATACAATTTGCAAACCGTAAGTTCGTCGCGTTCAGAACCCAGGAACTTTCCGCGATACGCGCTTTCTTATCGACAAAGTTCAGTTTATTGAAGCCTTGATATGTGACCTCGTTTCTGTTAACTGGAGAATTTATAGGCCGAAGTTGCCATCTCACGAACATTGTTATCTTTTAACTTTTGACTGCCTTAAAAGGCAGGAGTCTTTTTTTTTAATGTCATAGGGCGGCAAACGAACAATCGGGTCACCTGATGGTAAGTGATCACCGCTGTCCATGGACACCTGCAACACCAGGGGTGTAACAAAAGCATTACCGGCCTTCAGGAAGGTATAGACTCGTTTTTTGAAGGTTTCAATGTTGTAATGTAATGTCGTATTTTGATGTAGATAAGTGTAATGGTGTATCCACACAACCCTGCGGCACAGACCGCACAGAATATATTATATAAGTATAACATATAGAACGAAATCTCCTCAGGCCCCGCGCAATATGCGTCCCCATCCCCTGTCCCCGCACCTTACCCCGCCTTATGAGTCCGGCTGCAGGCTGATATCATTGCAGGACAGTTGTGAAGCTTGACATAGCTTCATGGCTTTTAGGCCGCTTGAAAATATATTAGATTATAGATTTATTATGAAAATAATGTTATTGTATTATTTTATTGGAGTCGAATCATCTCCAATGATATGAAGACGTTGTGGTTGTGTTTAAGCCCAAAATTGACCCAGCCCCGCCAAAACTGGCGCAAAAGTATTAGGGGGGCTAACCCCTATAGGGATGGCAAGAAGAACAGAAGAAGAAAACGACATATTTATTACCTTTACACGCCAGACAGATAACATATTTATTACCTTTTACTTACTTTACCAAGGGCAGGTATTAGCTTATAGTATACTGCCGTTTGCTCTCGGTAAATCTGTATATTTATCTGACATCGGTTTAGTTGCTACGAGGATAGGTACTTATAGCGTCGTCGTCAAGGATGATATGCGTGCTAATCATCTAACAACCAAGGATGCTCAAGGCCGTGCAAAGTGGAGAAGAAAACGTCGGAAAGCGGACCCCGGGCTTCTCAGCCTTGCAGCTGAGGACCCCACTGGGAAAAAACTGAGATGAGAGGGAGAGAGAGAGAGAGAAAGAGAGGATAGGTACTTATAGCCTGAAAAACTTACAGGTCTAACAAATCTGTAGGTAAGTACTTATGTCTGAATATGAAACAACGTTTACCACACCTCTTACCGCAGCCGAATAATAAAAATATAACATACGAGTAGATAAGGCGGTAAAATGTCTAGTTATTTACATACACACATACATTATTTTTCAAAACTAAAAAACCTACTTCAGCTCTGAACTACACAACCGATTTTGATAAATTATTATGGGACCATCTGACAAGTATGCCTTTTTAAACAAAAAAGATTTTTTCAAACTGATGCAGGCGTCTTTCAGTAATCGGGGAAAATACATAAAAATATATATACATATACACCGTGGAAAGGACATACCCGTAATAAATCGAACCACGGGCTATACTAGATCACTATAGAATAATGAAATTTGAATTCACTGAATTCACTATGAAATGAATAACTATCAAAAATTCACAATAAAAATCGGATCCACAATTATGCAGCCGCCCAGGCAATTTGTGTGGGAATGTCGAATATGTTTTGTTTTTTGATTGGTATTTTATTATCATTAGACTGTACTGATCTAGTAATTACCTGGTGATCTAATATTTAGGAGGTTATCAATTCGAGTGTATCGAATTGATAACTTCCCCCTTTTTTTAAGTCGTTTTAAAATAAACTGCCACAGACTAAAATATGTAAAGCCTCCAAAATGGCGTACTAGGTGATAATGTGCGTCGATGCACGAAAACACGCGTTAAACGGAACTCCTTGTATGCGACGGGGCGATGAAACGGAACGTGTCCTCGCCGCAGGGCTGGACTAAGGTAATATTGTTAATGTTTAATTTTATACCCTTACTTTGACGTCTATTATACTTAGAGCCATTCAGTTGACGATCGGGGCGTGGCGGTCAACACGCTTCACCGCTTGAGAGACTTTGGGTTCGATTCTCGTGAGAGTAAATATTTGTTTTGATTACACGTGTATTTTGTGTAAAGTATATTAGCATTGTATTCTAAATATATATAAACGAAAAAGGGCTTCTCTCGGAATTAAAGAGTATATACAACGTGAAAGGGACATACCCGTAATAAATCGAACCACGGGTTATACTAGATCTCTTTAGTGTAAATAAATTAAAGTAAGAGTTAAGAAAATCTAATTGCATGCATACATACTTACATACACGGATATTTATCTATTTATGTATTTGTAATAATATGTTGTATCGTTGAGTTAGTATCCCATAACACAAGTCTCGAACTTACTTTGGGGCTAACTCAATCGGTGTTACGAGTATTCAGCCCTTTATAAAAAAAAACCAACAAGTGCCGTGTCTATAATGGTTATATAAAAAAAAATTCAGGTCGTAGTATTGGGGAAACCCCAAAGTGAGGGTGGTAAATAGCTGGTATTAAAGATATTCTTTTTGACCGGGCGAGCGAAGCGAGCAAGCGTCTCAATTTCAAGATTGGCCAAAAATGCTTTTGTCCGTCTTTCTGTCAGTTTGCCCGGCTGTTCTCGCCTACAGGTCGTATGTC
Organism: Acrobasis suavella; assembly: GCA_943193695.1. Classification (NCBI taxonomy): domain Eukaryota; kingdom Metazoa; phylum Arthropoda; class Insecta; order Lepidoptera; family Pyralidae; genus Acrobasis; species Acrobasis suavella. The sequence continues at coordinate 6,395,623 of OW971952.1, read as the reverse complement.
TCAACCGATTCTTCATTAAAAAAACACGGCACTCTTTTCTTTTTCTTCTTTTAGAAATCGCAATAAGACTATATTCGCTCAAAGCGTGTCAGGCCCTTGTTTTTTTATTCCTATTATTTTATTCCACGTTTCATTTAAAGGGTTGTTTAGGTACTTATAAACACCATGTTGATATTATAAAGATTCTAATTATTAATAAATGTTCATCTTCAACTATTATAAAATCGGCAAAAAGAGTTAATTGGTACAGTTTTAAGGTTATTTTAGTAAACATAACTTTTTACTCCGAACTCCTAAAAATATGGTATAATTAGAGTATTTTTTATAAATGGCATAAGCTATCGAGTCCATATAGTCACATCAAGAATTATCCAATATTTTATGAGATAATGACGATACTGAGAGCCCATATGTCTCTGCCATCCACCTTTTGTGAGAAGGTTCGATATATATAAAGAACTTTTATGTCGTTTCACTTTTTCGCAATTTTGCAAAATGACCGAAAAATGGGGGTTGGATACTTTAAAAATATCATATTTCAGTAATTTCGAAAAATTTACTAAAATGTCATAAAACTTTTTTGACACAACTTTTTGGTCTGGTCAACTTTTGATCCGATAAACTTTAACGGGTCGGGGCGACTCGCGAGGTCTACAGCTCACAGAGCACACAAAACGAGTGTTTTAGTTACAGACCATATTGCGTATACAATTTTTCATAACGCGATATGAATGGATTGCCTTTGAATCTTCTTAATTTTCAGTAGTTTCAACTTTTAGAATAAGGGTATGCTGAGCCAAGCAGGTTACTCATTTTCTCATAACATTCACTGTAGTGAGCCTAATAATCTCTAAATTTCAAACCACATAATTCCAAAATACGTCTCAATGACCCAATGAAATATGACATTAATTTTAAAATCACATAGCTCAAGCAATACGGCTAACCATCTCTAAATTGCACGTTCATTTGTATTCATAAACCGAACCGATGGCCGGCCCGATAGCCCATGGGGTAGAGTCCCACTAAAAGCGACAAGGAATTGGAATTTGGTCGATTTAGATGCAAATTTTTAAAACATTTCTATTTATTTGCTTCTAGATCATTTTCTGGACCTTATAAGGTAGGTAATATTAATCAAATTGAAACTTAGAAATTTGCAATTCTATTGCTGTCAAGAAAGTACCGAATGAAGTCAATAAAACACAAAATATGTATTATTTATCCATATTTATTGTATCTTCTTTAAAGAAGGTCCCTACCGAAATAATAAACGTATGCCAATGAGTTATCCAATTAGCAAAAGATTTTTTAAACGCATTTTCCAAAATCGACTTCAGTTCTCGTCGCGAATTCTCATTTATATCGACAAAAAATGGATGCTTCGAAAGATAATTTAAGCTTAGGAAAAAAAAATAGTCGGCCGGAGCCATACCCGCGAATACGGTATTTTTTGATGATATTTGTTGAGTTTTTGATCAAAAATTCGTTCACCATAATGGCCTTGTGAGATAGCGCGTTGAAGAAAATTCAGACCTTTCTATACTAGGTGAGCGGCAACGTGTTTCATGCCGAAGTGATCGTTCAAATCAATTTGTAGGTTACTTTCTAAGTTATTCACTGTTACTGATTTCTCACCAGTGCTTGACTGCTCCGACTCTGAACAAGTTACTGACAAACTGATTCATATTCTTCAGACTGCCATCTCCTCGTACACGCATGTCCTTAGAGCCATGGATGACTCCTGGCCTTCTTAAATGTACTCGTAACAGAGATAAAATGCAATTAAAGTTTAATAAACATCCTGAAAATGAGATTCTGCGCACCACGTATTATAGATACCGGAATCTCCTTGTTAAAGGAAAATCCTTGTTAAAAAAGATTAAGCAAAATTATGAGAAATCTCTATTACGCTAACGCTATAAAAGATGTATCTAATTTAAAAAAACAACTCACCTAGACTTAGCAACCTACTACAATGCAAAGCAAGCCCCTAAGGAAGCTGTAGATCATGTTAATATTTTCTTTTCCAATATTGGTAAATCACTGGCAGAAAACATTTTAAACTCTAGTCATACCCCGAGCTCTAACCATAGCCGCCCCATTCCTAAACCTCCTCCTCCACTTAATTCATTTGCTTTACTCGAAACAACCATTGAGGAGGTCGAGAACACAATATCAAGTATATTGTGTTCTCGACCTCCTCAATGCTGCGGGATGGGACAATATCACATCAGCAGTCCTTAGGCGAAATTACAAAATACTAGCACCGTCTATTACTCATTTATGTAACCTTAGTATGTCTACCGGTACTTTCCCTTCTGCCTTCAAAAAGGCTCTCGTTATGCCCATCTTTAAGAGTGGGGAACGAGACTGTGCAAATGACTATCGACCGATCTCAATTATTCCTGCGCTGTCCAAGATTCTGGAGCGTCTAATAAACAAGCGTCTCATTGGTTTTCTTGAAGATAAGGGGCTTTTATCTCCTAATCAATTTGGCTTCAGACCTCAAAAATCCACGGCAGATGCCGTTCACGAACTTACCAACAATATAGTTAGAGAATTGGACAATCGTATGAAGTGTATAGGTATCTTCATCGATCTTGCGAAGGAATTCGACACGGTCTCGGCCAAAATTCTTATTCAAAGACTAGAATCCATGGGTATACGGGGTATTCAACTATCTTTATTTAAGAGTTACCTTAGCGGTCGCAGACAATGCTTGGTCATTGATGGACAGGTCAGTTCATTCTTGCCAATCGAGTACGGAGTTCCACAGGGAAGCATCCTTGGTCCTACCCTCTTCTTAGTGTACATCAATGACCTATGCTCCCTTAGGATTCCAAACTGTAAAATAGTGTCGTACGCAGATGACACTGCCGTTATTCTCTGCCAAAACATGGCAACAAGTTTTTGGTACCGCGCAATCTGGAATGGACATCATATCAGACTGGCTGCGCGGTAACTTACTAACACTCAACGTAAATAAAACGTGTTATCTCACCTTCTCGATATACACGCCTCCCTTAGACTTCTCTGCAAAAAATGGTTAGTATTTTTCTACAAAAACTGATTTGACACTGAAAACCTGATAATACCACTCCGCTAGTCTATACTCTTCCTTTTCATTTTTTATTTTTCTCATTTCTAAACGTCAAAACAGTACCTATATTACAATAACAAACCTTCAAAACTAAAACCCGACCTCAACACTAAACTACACAATGTTTATACATTCAAATTGATAGCCTCCTCCTTGTTAAAGTCGGGTAATTAAATGATCTATTTTCTGCTAGTTATATACTTGCCATTGATATTATTACTCTTATTTTTATTCATTTCATTCTTTCGTACCTATGAGGTATAAAAAACTTTCAATATAGATTATATTATAATATTATATTATGTCGTCAGGCTGCTTAGCTCCTAGAGGCTGGTGTACTGACACAGGCTCTGCTTAGTTCAGACGCACCAGTCTCTCACAATCTTGTATTACAATTTGCCATTAAAATCTGACTGTAGTCTTAAGTATGTATTTTTAGGTATAAGATTGTGGAGAAAATAAAGAAATTTTGAATTTGAAAATTTGTGAGACACAAAAGTTTATCGGCTATCGCTCTCAAACTTGAATGAGGATTTTTAGTCACCATTTCCTTCACTTTAGCGATGTTAATTTTCACCATAAGCTTTCTGTAACATTTTCAGCGATTTTAAACATCACTTGTGGTGCAAAATTTGAAAGAAAGTCTTTGTTCGATATTTTTGTTCATTATAAAAATCGCAAAACACACTTGAGATGAACTAATAAAATCGAGCACTGTAAACAAACTAAATGACACATGATGCTAAAATTTCGCGACAATCAATATATAAAACAGTAGTGCCAAATTAGCGACAAGAATATTATTTGATTTGAATTTGGAATTAGAATTAAATTATAAATTCCCTGTACTTTTTTGACAGAATGTAAACCAAACCGATGGCCAGCCCGATAGCCTACGAAGAAAGTCCCAGTGAAAACCACAAGGAATTGGAAATTGATCGATTTTAATACGACATCGATTAATTTAGCTTTTGCATGTGGATTCTTGATGATTTGAAAAACTGTAACATACAGACTTTTTTTATTAAGTAGTTGTTTTTAAACTAAACCAATAATCTGCCAGATAGCCCGTGGTTTGGCAATGTTGGCATCTTGCTAAACGCGTCAAGGTACAACAATTGTCAAGCAAAAATAAATTGGTCGAATTCGATGCAAATTTTTAAAACAAGATTTCGTTTTATTAATGAGCATTGAGATCTAGTCGGTAATTGATTTTTGAAATTCGCGTACAGTTTCAACACTTGTTACTTAATGTTACTATTATTTACCCATTGACATAAATAGCCAGCCCGTGTTACAAAAACGTGGTAAATTAAATTGACTTTAGCAAAGATAATATAATTACTTACGTAACAGAAACCTAACGCTGATTTTAGGGCCCGAAAGTAGGCAAAACTCGATTTGCAGGTAGGCACACAGAGATGGCAGCACACAAGACTAGCAAAAACAAAGAATGTGTTGAATATGCTTTAAAAATATTTATTGCATTTCGTGTAAGTCATATATTAATTATATTACTACTTTATTTAAACTTTAATAAAAGCTTTTGATGTTTTAATAAATAGTTCTAGCGCTATTAAGTGTCCAGGAAGAGAAATAATAATGTTTATAAGGCAATGGGTAGGCATTACATTAGTAACTATTGAAAAATAATCACCTCATTTCTGCTAACTCGTATCAATAAGTATTTTATGAAAGATAAACATGAAATCCCCAAGAGTTCTCTCTCTAAACTAACAAGCTCACACTTACACCCCATTTTTGTTGTCCACGAACTGATTTGTTCATGGAAATAACTCTATAATGGTGCCACTGCAGGCATAACCTCACATAGTTTCGCATAGCCTAACTACAGAGTAGACATGTTCGTTATGTCAAAGTTAACTTTCTATTAGAATATAAAAAAATCTTTTTAACCCCCGACGGAAAAAGAGAAGTGTTATAAGTTTTACTCTAACATCTGTCTGTTTGTGGCATCTTAGCGCTCGAACGGATGCACCGATTTCGACGCGGTTCTTTTTTATGTGAAAGCAGATTTCTTAGCTATGTTTGTTAAAAATCTATCCAGCAGTTTAGACAATATTAGCTCTTTGTCATCATCTAAATCATGATTTAAAACTAAATGGCGCTTTGTAGCGCATTAAACTGAAAGGTAATTTCAAAAATTATAATTACTCGTCTTTAGCTCAGTTGATAGAGCGTGTGACTAGTGTACTCAATCTTACGGGGTTCAAATCCCAGCTTACGCATTCATTTTTATTTGTTTTGTTTAATTTATTATTATGTATATCCTTTATTCATTAATAAAAAAGTATAAGATTTTTCCGTCACTTTATTTCTCACAAATTAGTAAATAATTTTATACCATTCTCCCTCTCAAAAGTTTATATACTGAAAACAGTGACACACAAACAAATTCAAACATCAAAATAGTGAGTAAAAGTGCATTTTATCACTTTTACTCACTATTTTGATGTTTGAATTTAGAACAGTTTACCCCTAATTTTAATAATTGTTCCAATTTTAGAAAAAAGAAGGTTAAATTAATTAAAATGGACATTTTAATTAATTTAACCTTCTTTTTTCTTCATTATATGTCTATTTTCGCTTAAATTTTTCTTTTTAACCGACTTCCAAAAAAGGTTACCAATTTGTCGGAATCTTATGTTTTATATATGTTGATCGATTTATACGAAGACGTTTTTTGTACCGATTTAGAATATTCTTTTTTTTTTAAGGGAATACCTGTCATATGGTCCCATATTTTTTTTATTTAAACCGGTTGGGTAGTTTGGTGGTGAAGTCGGTTTTTGGTTTTGAAAAATTATTCTCGTAGTCATGGTATAAAGTATAGTATGCAATTCTTGAATAAAGCGGATTTACATCGAGGGCCATAAATCACTCGCATTGCTCAGGATTCTAACACTTGAATCACTCGCTACGCTCGTGATTCAATCATCATGAAACACTCCCTACGGTCGTGATTCAGTCGTTAGAATCCTTCACCTGCTCGTGATTCATCTATGGCCCTCGAAGTAAATCCGTCCTTTATTCACTAATTGCATAATGTACTAAACTACGAAAGGTTTCCATTAAAATTCCGTAACAAAAAGTGTCGCTGTAGTCAGAAAAATACTGCTGGAGGCTAACCCTCATATTCATAAAAAATAATGACAATTTGCTGAACCTGTTTTAGTTAAAACATGTTTTGTCCCTTTCTCTCTTTTCAATATTAGCCATTGCAAGAACGAGACAAAAGATATTTTAACTAATGTAGGTTTAGCAAACGTTTGTAATTTTTTATGAATAAGGGCGTAAATTAACGCAATAAAACACAAAAAATGATTCTAAATTTTTTTTCTGTTTTACTGTGAAGAATTTCAATGGTTTAGATGTAATCCTTAACAATTAGTTTTTTTAGTCACCGATGGTGCTGTTCAAAATTTTAACTAATTTTTAACCTCGATAAAAAAGAGAGGTTATTATAACATTGAAAAAAATGACCTGTCTGTTTGTCTGTTCGGTTAGAATATTATTTAGTTCCGCTGCTTATCACTTGATGGTGTCGTCTGGTTTTTATTTTTTATTTGCCTTGTGAATAAACTTGTTGGCTTATTAGGTTAATTATTAAAAAATATTTTATACGTATTTTTTTTTCTCTGATAAGCCAATAATTCTTTAGTTTTTCGTTTAAGTGGCCAACATTGGTGTTAGATTTTAGCTATCTAAAGGCATCTGACTTAGCTCAATGATGACAGCCGGGCCTTACAAACCGGTTTAAAGTTTTTGCACAGAGCATGCTGCTGCCCGTTGTGTTACCTACACGGCTGTTAGTCGTCTGAACTTAGAGTCTCTTATCAGTGGGGTATGCGCCAGACTTGATCCTTACTCTAGCGCTTGATACGACATCATACCTGCTTTTTGAGATGGTCAATTAATCTTAAATTCTCTTCGGTCAATTAATCTTTTTCTTTTTCGTGTACAATAAAGAGTTATCTATTTATATATCTTTGTTCAACATAGCTCTTTTTTGGTCTTTCTAAATCTATTCTACGTCTTTTACGACGCCGCAATATATTGACTCTACTATTTTAAAAAATTTCACTTTTCAGCACGCTAGTTAGTGCTCGTGACAATGACGGTTTCTTTTTACACTTAATATCTTAACAAGTGTTATTAAAAAACAAAATTCCAACTGTCTATTTTATATACCCAGTGTCACTCTCAGAATTAATACGAATCTAACGACACCTCTCAAGTTTGAATCCATCAAGCTGTCTAGGGTGCAGAACGTTACATATACATAAACTCGAAAAACATTACTCTCCTTCTGACGCAGTCGGATACCGAGATGTTTATATTTAATCAGCTCATATACATTACATATTTTTTAATTTATTTACTTGAAACCAACAGCGTTTTACAAAAACATAACTTAATTACAAGTTTTACTTAGAGTAAAGCTAATAACAGGTTTCTTTCTCTTAATACAGGTATAACAGAAGTGTACAAAACTCAGATTAAAGGTATAATAGTCGAAAGGATTACAGCGTTTGTGCTTTACAACAATTTACAGGTTCTTACTAGAATACATTATTAATGATGTACATTAAACTAAATATTCCTCATTTTGCTACTCAATTATAATATTTAGATAAATTGAATGTGTTTACAACAAGAGTAAGAAAAGTAAGATTTATTATCTCGTCTTTGTCTCTTACGGGGTAGACAGTATTTAGGGCCGTAATCAACTTGAACTCTACGGTAAACTACTTTGTACCGCAACGATTAAAACTGCATTTTGCGATATTTGCAATCTGTTTTCAGTAACGACTGAAATTCCGCGAAGGGCCAAGGCTGGGCTGTCACGATATGCTATATGTACTCGGAATTCGATGATGACGTGGTGTACTGCTTTAAAACTGCAATTAACCAAGCTTTAAATAGTGATTACGTCACTTTATCGCCAGTAAAGTGTTTTATCAATACTATCAAATGTAGCATGGAATGAAGCAGTTGCTATTTATTTACTCGTATTGTGTAAAACAGCTGAATTGATTGAATGGTCATTACGTCACTTTATCGCCAGTGCTTTATCAATACTATCAAATGTAGCAAGAAATGACTTAACTTAACATATAGACGAGTAGCTTATTACAATTCAATACAAAAAACTTTATTGCACCAAAAGACATTAACATAAAATAAATATCTAAATACGGACAAAATTACACAGATTAAGCGCTAAAATAAGTTCGAGACTTGTGTTATGGGATACCAACTCAACGATACTATATTTTTATTACGAATACATACAACGTGAAAGGGACATACCCGTAATAAATCGATCTATGCCGGCTATACTAGATCATTTAGTATAATGAAATTAAAATAACAATCATTTTTTTAAACCTACATTTCACACACAAAATTGGGCAGCCGCCCAAGCAATTTGTAAAGGAATGTCGATATTTTTTGACTGTTTTTTTATTATCATTATACTAGAGTGATGTAGTATAGCCTAGGGTATGTCCCTTCTATGTTGTATATAAATAAACATCCAATACCTAGGTCAATCTGAAAAAGATCATATTCCACCTTGACCTGACCAGGGAGCTAACCCGGGACCTTTGGTGTGACAGCGTGGCATGATGACGTGGCACTAGGCCACAGAGGTCCTCAAATGTACAATTTCGAAATACTAATAAAATAAGTTCAATATATAATTACTTGGCCGCAAACCTGGCCGCAGCTCAAGGTTGCGGTCAAGGCCACGAGTGGTCGTGGTCGTGACCGTCTAGTGTGCGAGGTGCCTTACAAAAGGCCAATGCGCCATTCTAAAACCTGTGGCCGAATTCCTAGCACCACTAGTATCAAAAAGTGATGTATTACAGGTGAAAGTGAAACATGCTATCCGTACGTCACTCAGACGAGGTAACGCCAGCCAAAAAGAGACCAGTCACCGACCGCCCATCATTCGGACACAAAATAAAAGAATATAAGGAAATGGACATCTCTTCAAACTTCTTGATCGAGTGTGTTATTACTGTTGTCAGATTTTTGGGTCTGCCTAGTGACAATAGTCATCTAATGCACAGTAATTGAACCAGACATAAGTACAAAAGAAAACAAAAAAAAAAGAATGAATATGTTTGTGGCGACCTCTACGGCCACTACGAGGAACTACAACAACTAACAAATCAAGAGACAACCGACAATATAGTTCACAAGAAGCACATGAGATGGCGTCAGCAGTATCCTACATCTTGATCTTAGAGTTCGCCCGATTCGCTGCATATATACAACTTCCGACGATAGACCGTTGGAGCCGCGGTTCCCCAGGCGCAACAACATGCCTGGCGGGAAGATCTTCCCTTTGTGGCGGTCGAGTATATCACCTCGCTCCCGCTACAAGTTTAAAAAAAACATTTTTTCGTGTAAGCTTTTAAGCCAGTAAGATGGTTTTATATTAGCCAAAGATAAAAAACGGAATTAGAAATAGTGACAACTTCACCCATTCCTTCATCGACTTCTCCAATCTCCAAGAAGAAAGAAGGAGTCAGTACCCTGATATCAGAAACAGGAAGTCTAGTGCTGAACAATAGGCTTCGCCCAAGGTTTCCCGTAACGACCGATTGGAAGCCAGTACCTGATATGTATTTTATTTATTTAACATTTCACATGAAAATGTGATCGGCGGACTTAAGACCGTAGGCCTTTTCTACCAGTCAATCTACAGGTAGTATTGACATGCGAACATTTCGGAAATGTATGCAAGAACTCTAATATTCAAAACTGAGAACACTTACATACTTATAGCACAATGTAAACATATGTAAATACCTATGTTACCTATAATTACCGATATCGATACCCACCACAGAGTTTATTATCTACTTCCGACCTTGTACAATGCGCACACAAATAAGTTGAACGACAATGGCGGACTTCAAACATTTCTGTACAAATTCCCGGTACCAAAATGGCGGTTATCGGCGCAGGTACAAATAATGTGCCCACGACCGACATTTTGGTTCAAGTTACGTGCAAGAAGAAAATGATTTGAAGTCCGCCATATTTGTTCAACTTATTTGTGTCGCATTGTACTCATATGTAAGAAATGGAATAGAAGTAGAAAATTGAAGATACTAGTAAGTAGGATAAACTTATTCAAAAACTGCTGTGGCGATTTTCATAAAATTGTTACTAGTAAGTAACAATTTTATGAAAATCGCCGCAGCAGTTTTTGAATAATTTTATCCTGTACAGACAGACTTTCATTATCTATCGATGTCTCATCTGTTCTGTTTTCATTTTGTGTCGGACGAGCGTGGTCCACAATTAATATTGTCACCGTATTGTGTTTTTTGTCATCTAGGTTTGTTCTTCTTATGGTTAATGCTTTAAACTTCTTCTTTACAGCGATTCCTGGTAGCATCCTGAGCTGAGCTGCTTCGGAGCCCAGGGTGCGCTTTCCGCTTTTTCTTATCCAAATGCAATATTTCAGTGGAGACCCTGGTCACCCGAGAAGGCCAAGAAAAACAAGATTTAGCCGGAACAATTTAAACAGTTTTTGTTCCAGACTGCAGACGCCTGCTGCCGCCCGCTCAAATCCCTCCTCATGGCGCGAAAGCGGGAGAGGAGTGGGGACCGGGAACGGGGACGCATATTGCGCGGGACCCTAGGAAATTACATAATCCGTTCTGTAATGTGTCTGTGTTCTGTTAGAGCCTCGTCTGACGACGCACCAACCCACCAACTCGCAGTGGACCAGCTCCAGATTAAGGTCCAAACCCCTTCATGGTGTTACGATGTAATTAGAAGGATAAGACAGCAAAGACCAAAGATAGAGAGTATTGGAAAGAAGATAAAGAGGCCTTTACAAAGCAGTAAGCAATACATGGCTAGAAAAAAAAAGGATTATTTCATGTCAAAATACCTTTTTTCTTTCTTTTCAATGGTATCTGTATCGATTTAATAGATAAGAGCCATGAGGAACACACCACCCACGCTGTAGTCTGTTTTTCGGTGTCGCCGTGTGACTGATAGTGTGTATGACAAATGGAGCTAAGTCTACTCTATTAAATACTTAGTGTCCCGCTTTGTTCGCCCCGAATTAGGGCTGGCACTTTGTAAATTTGACTTTGTCCTGAAAGCTGGGAAGGATTTATGTTTTTAGTAGAATCAACATCATTTCATATTTTATACGGCCCTAAATTAAAACTACCATTTCTTTATTTGTCTTTCCTGATACCGAAAAAATATAAAAGATTTTTTTTGTCGCTTATTTTTGACGTCATTTATACATTTGAGAAATTAGCACCAAGAACTTAAGTGAAGTGAAGTGAAATGCAAAATAAGGTCACTGTCACTGTCAATATTGTATTGTATTGTCACGAGCATAGAATTATAGCCAAAGATTTGAATATACAAATTATAGTCCATATCTCTGGTCAAGAGGCACTTATGTTTTTCTAAGAATAAGCAAAGTTTTAATGTCATAATTTTGTATGAAAACGACCTCATAAAATAAAATAAAAAATATTAGACTTGGTATATTATAGGACTTCTAGGAAAAGAGTAATGATACTTAAACTTACATAACTTAAAAGTATTTATATTAAGTACTAAGCAAATACCACGGGAAAGGAAAGGCTTCAAATATTTGTAGAAACTCGTCGTAAATTCAAATATTTAGCTAAAATCATCCTGAACGAACTTGAATTGAATAAAATTAATTCTCAATAGTCTAAGATAAATTCCGAGACATTTATGTAATTTAGGTTTGTGGGGAATTAAAATGTTTACCGAACAAGGCAATCACAAAATGGATTACTCTTTTTTGAGTGGGTAAGTCGGATTTGTTGAACACCGTTCAAACTGGTACATCTAACGGCTATCAAGTTGCAAATTTAATATACGATAATTAATGAAATACAAATTGGTCTGGCACAAAAAGTATTTGTAGATAAACACTCAACACCTAGAGCAATAAAAAAGGCAATTTTCTTACGTGTACTGACCGGGTATCGAACCCAGAACCTCCGAGTAGTGTACTAGCGTGGTTCAACCAATAGGTATGCCACGGAGATGGTCAATGAAGAAGTAGAAGACTTCCTTGATGACCATTTAACACTAATACACACAAACTTAGATCTGCAAGTTCTAAGGCCTCATTTAAAACTGTATTAACATTATTACCTACTTGTAGTACATAACTAGTTAATTGAAAAACTTATTTATTTGTGAATTGGTTATTGGTTAATAAGCCCAAACTCGATGGGGTTGCGTCATTCGATTACAGAGTTCATATGTGCACCTTTCAGATCCATCATCAGATCAGTTCCATCTCATCACATTGTCACGCGGTATACACATGCGTGCAAACTTTCAGTTCAATCAAAAATCTGGGTCTAATCGCAAGATTTGATTACAGACAGACAGACAACGGGACAGGTGAAACTATAAAGGCTTGTAAAAAGCTTGTAAAATACTCGCACATTCCGTTCCAGGCACCGCTTACGCGCGAACTAATATCTTCCGAGGAGATTTAGAAAGACGCATTGCCGGCCGTGCGTAACGGAACGGACCCAATTACCACTTGTGTGGAGGTCCTTTGTTACATGTTCTTTAAAAATATTATGTTTTACGTGTACAGTCTGATACAAAAAAGAGGAAAACGGTAAAAGAAAATCCATTTTAGGCGGTGTCGTTTGTTTTCTACAAGTGGCTCCTTGAATAGGAAACCTGAAGACTTTATGTGTAAAGAAGGTTTTTCCAGATGTTGTCCTATTTGTATCTTTGAATCCAGAAGGCAACTTAACCCGTATTAATATTGTGGGCTTTTTTTTCCACTTCGCATGATTGACCGAGCCAGTGAAGCGAGCGAAGCGACTCAGTTTCGACATTGGCTAAAAATGCCTTTGTCTGGCTGTCATTTGGTCTGGCTGTTCTCGTACAGGTCACATTTCTCAACCGACACTCGCGTGAAATTTTGTTTGTTGTTTTCGAAAATTGTATAGAATTTTTTTCGATGTATAATATACTAAATTTTTCGTAATTTTTTAAAATGGCGGAAATATGGAGGTTAAAGCCTTTAAAAAATATCATATTTTTAAAGGTTACACAGATATATAAATCTTTATGTTACCCTTATTAATAAATAACTTTATTTATTTATTTATTTATTTACAAAATTCATGTACACAAAATACAAAAATAGGAACGAACAAAGTTTATTGTCTAAACAACTTTTACTTTTTTATCCGATACACTTCAACGGGTTTGGGTGACTCACGAGGTCTACAGCTCGCAGAGTTACTAGTCTTAGTATATTCTCGGTCGCATCCAGTTGTGCTTTGGCGGAGCCCGGGATGCGCTTTCCCGCATTTTCTTTGCCAAATATAATATATAAACGATGACAATGTGAAATTAAGAATGATTAGCCTGAACAGTTTTTAATATTTGGCTATAGTTTTACGAGAGGCCGCCTGCCTGACGTCAACCCTCTTTGAAAATTCATTACTGCGAAATATTTTTCAACTGCGCGCCACCTGACGTAAAACTTTTTTTGGAAATACAGTTATAGCACGAAATTTTGGACTTAGTACTTTAATCGCCTCTTACGACATCCACAGGAAAATATGAAAGAGCCCTATTCTACGCCAAAAACCCACAGCACAATTTGTACGGCCTATATGACCTGCCCATTTTTAAAAAACGCAGCCACTCGCTCACATTTATCTTTCTTTGTGTGCAACTTATCTGATCTCTAAGGCTGGTTTCAGCTATGCAGGAGATAGCTGTGAAACCAGCTTACGGGTCACCCGTACGGGTTCCCGGAGCGGAGACATACGTGAGGCGAACATCGTTTCACAGCAACGTGGAACGGTATGGAACACGCTTCGGATAGTTAGTATTACGACCGAACCGTACGGGTCACGCTCCGGGTAGAGCTCACACCGAAGACGCTTCTCGTACGGATCATCCTTATTACGGTTGAACCGTACGAATCTCCCGCACTTCTTTGAAACCAGCTTAAGAGACATAAAGCCCAATTACCGAGCATTATACTCATTCCATAGCACGCATAGTTCAACACTCCAAAATTTTCCGAAGGGTGAAGATATTTTTATGAAATTTTCCGATGAATATAATTTGTTCTTTATTACTATTTTAAAAAATTGAGAATTATTTTACAGTCCCTATAAGGGTTCTGCCGTTATCAGAATTTTTTACAGATTTTCCTCGTCTGAGATAAACCCATGGAGGGCCAGTATGTATGCTTCATATGTGAAGCGTGAGACCATCTCACACACAACATTAATATATAGAGTTCATTTAACCCTTAAAAAAAACAAACCTGGAGTCTTGCTGACCGGCGGGGTGACGGGCACGGCAGCCGTGGTCGCCGTGTTCGGCGGGTACACAGGATCGCAGCATTCTCTCTCCGGGAACTCACTGGCACCCCCCAACGAAGCCAGACACACTACACCCAGTAGAACCCATCCTTTAAATCCTAGAGCCCCAATCATCGGCGCGAACACTTTTGTAAAACGAAATTTATTAACGCGTAACCCTAATTTTGTATTTGCAATCACTTTTTGTAATTTTCTCGTTGATTTCGTGCTCACTTTTGTATTTTTTGTAACTTCCCCTCCACCAGCGTAAGTCGCGCGCACTTTTTTAGCAGATATTTCCTTATTCACTGACACTTTAGTTTGCACTTGTACAAGTTCCTCCGACTTTTCGTCCATTTTTTTCTTATATTTGTTGACATCGCGACTGTCCTGGTCTTCTGTCATCGGACAGTTATTTCACATCACACTTTCTACAATAGTTACTTTTCTCTAATTTAAAATGATATGTTTTATACTTTTGCCAACCAAGAAGTACATAATTGACTTTTTCTAAAACTGATATAGTGCAGCAAAATTCTCTAATTGATATGTTTATTTATATCTGAAAAATTGAATTAGGTAAAAATGTGATGAAACCAAAGCTACTACATGAAATGCCATTGACATGGTAGCAAAATATAAAAATTCTATAAAAACATAACTAGCAAAATAATATTCCAAATAACGCGACCCCAAAAAAATACTGTCAAACAAATAACTAATACCAAAATATAATCAAAAATGAGATTGAAGTTTCTAACAAAACAACATTGATGCCAAATGTGTTAAAACGCAACAGCAAAGCAGACTTTCAATTATAAGGCCTGTCACACACACTCGCCACTCAATTACGTGTAATGTATCACCGAGTCCACGATAAACTTTTAATAAAGCCCGTTGCGCAGCCGGCCTAACTTTTATTCCAGCAACATAAATCCAATTTGATAAAATGACTCCGCCTTTTTATCCGGTATTAAACTCGCTTTTTATTATACGTCCGTTTGAAAATGGAAGTATTTGACCGGTAACACCATTTGTTATTATCATTAACACTTTTTTCATACCTATACACTTTTTACCTTTCACCTCATGAAAATTTTATTAACGCCTTATCCTAACTTTGTATTTGCGACAATCATTCAATGTTCTTGTAATTTTGTTTATACTCGTAGAAGCTTAAATTTTGTGTAGAAAATATTGCAGTGCGCCAATTTTATAGAAAGTGTTAAATTTGTCTGTTCGTTCGTGATAACTTTAATTTAATTTATACTCTTTATTTATTTTCATTTTTAGGTTACATAAAAAGTTAAGTATAAAACGTATTATTTATCATATTATGGTAATGGCTGTATTTTAACATTTAATGGCCACACTGTCTTCTCAACTGATACATCTAAAACTGTATTGGTATTATTTCGGACAGAAAAAATGCTACTTAATTCAAACAGTTAAACGCATTTAATTTGACTTTATCAACTCCTTTATGCCACAATTACATTTAAAATTTAATGCCATTTAAAATTCAACATTATCCTCAAACTCAGGTATTTTATTCATTTCATTAGCCTCAGGTAGGACTAGATTTAAAAATATAAAAGCTCTATTAAAAACGTAAATATATGAAATTGAACGAATTACATCAGCATCAAAGAAACTATAAAAACAGTTTAAAATCTCATACAATTGTGATTTATTACAGAGCATTTTTACTTTTATTATTTTTACTTATATTACGTACATACAACAGCAAATTTGGAGATATCGATCTTTTCCATTCGAAAAAGCACACCTTCAGGAAAACTGCAATCCAGGTGATTGAGAATACCTTGAAGAAATAACTGCAAAGTATTCTCAGTTATCTACATACATACACATACACACCCTCACACACACACACACACACACACACACTCACACACACCTTTCTCCACCTGTTAGACGCTGTCCTTTATTGTACTAAATTTTTGCTCTGTAAAATAATGTTTGTTGTGTATTTAAGAATAAACTAAAAAAAGTAAATCCGTTATTGGCCGTCAGTGCTATACTTATTAAGATTAATATTGTAAATTATTTAAGTGCTGTGGATTTTGTGAAAATAAATAAATCTAAATCTAAATTTTTAATACTTGGCTCTTTTACTATTTATTTTCAATTTTCTTAACGGACTATCAATGTCACCTTGCGACGTGTTCTTTGGTTTAATACTCGTACATCTTCAATCTCTTACAGTCCACTACATTTTTTATTACTATAAAAATAGTGTTTCTGTGTTTTTTATTTCAATCCGATCAATTGTCACACAATTTGTTACTAGTAACATTTTTTTTATTCGATGTATTTTAATATTGTTAACAATGTTAAAATATTCTGTGAATCGAACCCAGAACCTCGGGATTGGCGGACTAGCGTGTTGATGATTACGCCACTGTTGTCTTCAAAAGATAAGGACACATAATTTTTTTTTTTTAAACTTCAGTTAAACTTTTTAAATTGAGAACATATTCCATATTTAATAATAAAATTGTTATTTTGAATTTATTTTTCACAAACGTTGTTTTTGCGTTGTATTTAAATTTCGGTTAATGGATAGTAATTAAAAACCGGAGTACCAACACGACTATGTGTTACTTAACATATGACCGTGCCACATTCGCGAAATATTGTTTTTATTTTGCAAATGTCTCATGCGACTAACGTGGTAAGGCAAATTTGTTGCAATCTTTTTCAGCCCACAAATCAGAGTACGGTTTAAGTAGATGCAACACTTTTTGTACAGTAAAATCCGTCACATCACTCCATCAAATTATCTTTTATACTCGCCCGCCTTTAAGAGAGCATTAAACAAATTGAATTCCTAATATGCTATTTAACTTTTCGGAAAATCCCAGCGCATATTACTTTTGTTCTAAACTTCTTCTATTTAAGCGAAATTTCATTAAATGGAGCGAATTTTTTTCGAATTTTACGCTTTTGTTCCGAAAGAAATAAGTACTTTCATAAGTGTGATAATTTATTTTAATTGTAGCGGCCGGACGAAACGGGCAATTCGTACGTCTTTTTTGACGTCAGCTCTCGGACTATTTGCACGAACTCGCCCTGTCAACCTGTTTATTTTTAAACCACATTTTAAAATTCTGCGCTGTATTTTTATGTTGTATTTTTTACTGTGAGCGCCAATGTTTTTTTTTAAATTCTATTAAATAAGGTTCACTTACGTAATAAAGTTTGAAAAGCCGACAAGGTTTCGACGGTATCGGCGTTCTTAACACTCGCTAAAGATGATCATCTTAAACGATCGAAATTCGGCCAGTCTTTCCGACTATAATACTTAACCGTGTTACTATAACATAATCAAATTATCGCACGTTAATTTCAATAATATACAGCCAATGTTTTTATTTTATTTTCAAACAATAGATCATATACTACATACATTGACGACCTCCGTGGTGGAATGGTTAACACGCTAGTCCACCAATCCGAAAGGTTCTGGGTACGATACCCAGCCAGGGCCAGTTGGAAAATGGCCTTTTTCAAATTTTCCTTGCTTTAATTTTTTTTATTATTAGATATAGTATTGTTGAGTTAGTATCCCATAACGCAAGTTTAAAACGTACTTTGGCCTAGCTCAATTAGTGTGATTTGTCCCTTTATATTTTTTTTATTATATTAATATACTCTGGTTGTACCATAGCGTAAAATAAATATTTAAAATAAGAAGCTAATTATTTAGCAATGCACATTTTTATTTCTTTTATCTCTTGGAAACTACCGTCATATTAACATTTTTCGATTATCTCAACTAAATGTGATTAAACAAAATTCACACGTCCAATTCATCTTGAGCAGGAGTAAACCTTGGTAGAAGCATGAGTAGATCGAAGTATTAATATTTCCAAATTGTTTTTAATACTTTTATATGTGTGCAAAATGTAGGCTGAATATGAAACATGTCTTTTAACATATTGAAGGCTGCTCAGTTTAATTAGTGTTTTTTTAAATGACAACAAAGTTTAATAGCACAAGTGAGCGAAAACACTAGCGCGCGCGTGTTAATCTATTTTAATTGCGTTGCCGAAACGGAAATTGCCAGTTGAATTAATTCCTTTTTTAGCTGGTCTTAATGTCGGGTCAGAGTTCGCGGGATCTTTGAGTAGGTGTGAATAGGACCTTCATAATGGAATTTATAACCACCTTAACAAAAGGAGGAGGTTCTAATTTCAGGACGTGTATTTTTTTTCTTTTATATACTAATTGTGCGCAAACCTTTTAACAAGTTCTGTTTGCAATAGTTTTCTTTAAAAATAGTAATGATCTTTTTGAATCTTAAATACTACTCCTGTACTGTTCTGTCTGTCTTTCTCTGTCTGTCTTTTAAATGGTCCCGAACACTAATATAAGAACATAGATTATATAATTTCAGAAAAGTCTATAGTCTATTCCTAATATAATAGCACATGTGTCGTTATTTCGCCAAAACGATCCTCATATCCTATAACTTTTTTCTTTAGATCAACCATACTGCCAACATATAAAATCGTTATTTTAACATATGGTGCTATTTTTCAAACGTGGAGTCACTGAACAAACGATTTTTTGTATGAAAAAACATTCGTTATAGTGACTCCGTGTTTTAAAAATGGCACTTTTGGTCACTAGGAAGAGGTCAATAAAAAAAATTAAGTCTTCCATAGATACCTAGTATCTAGCAAACATATGGTAGTATTTCATACTTTTCTTTGTTTATTTTTGGATTTATTTTAGTAAATGTAGTCGTAGAAAAAGTATTGTATGCAACTTATATAAAAAATGCTCGATGGCTTCTCCTTACGTAACCTGCGCCACTCGCATTTTATGAACCTTCATATATTATACAACTGTTGCATAAAATACTATTATGAGAGTGGGTACCTAATTAAAAATACATAACGTTTCTTTTTAATACGTCCCATTACATATAATGCACCGATAGCACTTAAAACAGGTCGAAATAATAATTTGTGTAAAGGTATTCAAATTTCAATCAAAAAAATTTGCATAATTTACAAATTATAAGTTTTGAACTAATAGTTCAAATTTGTTTAAAACTTTCGGAAGTTATTGCCTATCACGAATATCAAAAATATCAAAGGTGCCAGACGGTTTTCATACTAAAATCACAAAGTTCTCTAATTAGTTCAACTATTTAGATCAGAAGGCGGCGGGAAAGTTTTTTCTTTTGAAGGCCCTGACGTTTGAGATCAAAATTTGGTTTGAATTATGATGTCTTACGAACATTGAAACTATATTATCACCTTGTAAGACTAGACAGACTTCTTAACAGTTATATAAGGTTTATTTTTTGTCTTCGCAAATATGATCATGTTTCAGAATACCGTTCTGAGCTTAAATGGCTCCCCATTTGCCAACTCAGCTTGCCCCTGAATGCCTCAAGTCAAGTTTTCAACTATTATCTTCCACTCACGAAAGAATCCTGCGTTCTTTTAATAGTCTGACTTTTTCTATTTCTTCTTACCGTACTGGTTTTCTTTCTAACTTTTTTGCCATTACGGCAATAAGAATCCATGAACTGCTCTTAGTCGCGCTAGTTTTAAAACGCGAGTTTTTAGCCCTTCTTGGGCAATTTAATTGAACATTAAAAATAGATTTAACAATTGCTGCATATGTTTATATTTATTTAAAATATATCGTATATATTTAGTATCATATAAGTAAGATATTATATATTATTATGTACGATAATTACAATATTATAATATTTAATATATACAGTATGAAGTATTATTTATCGTTATTTTTTATGTGCTAAACTATATATATTGTTTATATAATTAGTATAGTTTGTAATTTTTTTACGTGCGATACTTTTATCTTGCAACCCAAATTTAGACAATCTGCATAACCCAAAGGTTGATTGGTAAACAACTCTTTTGCGTTAAGTTCGCCTATTGTTATGTACAATTTGTATTTTATGAACAAAATAAATTAAAAAAACATATTCAGAAACAATAAACATAACAATTAATTAAAAAGTATAAAGAAAATGTTTAGACCCCATTATAGATCAACTTCGCCGAAGGAACATTATGAAATAAAAATCAAAAGTTTCTATGTAAAGTATTAGCTTTACATAGAAACTAGAACCACTTTCTATGGTAAAATAAAAATATTAGAAAAAAAAAACCAAATTTATTTGTATAAACAAATGTATTTCTTTCATCAGTCTTTAAGATGTAATAAATATTTATTCTGAATAAGAAACATAGTGATCTAATCATTGCTCGTTCTCTCTCATTTCTAAACTGAAATTAAACTTTTAATATCTCAACTTCTCAGACAAAAATGACATACATCTCCCAACTTGGCAGACCTAAGCAAACTAAGTTGAATTTATGAAGAAGGTGCGTGCATTCGCCCTATTACGCGTATCATTGTTCGTAAAATTGATAGATATAAGTTTGCCTCACCCCAACTTTAACAATGCGAGTTTTGACTTTGTATGACAGACTGAATGTAATTGTTTTTACTTTTCATTTTAGTTTTTTTTTTCTTTTTTTTTATAAGACATCCAATCGAAGTTGTCTACACAAAACTTTTTAACAAGCTTTAGTTACTTTCAATTGTGTGATAAAATAATAACAATGTGGTATAAAGGCTTGAAAATAATATAGAAAGCTAATTTAGAAAGTCAAACCTTAAATTTCCAAGTAAATTATCTGACGTCTCTTGTTCACTTAGAAATATTTTTTTAAATTCCAATATTTTTATATAAATAAGTACAAAAAGTCTATAAAAACATTAACTTAGAACAAAAATGTTTAATAGTCTATCATATAAGTAAATACTTTGTGTTTTTTTTAATAATGTGTCGGTGTTTTTTATTAAATTTTATTAGTAAATCCAACACTACTCGTAAATAACTAAAAACAAATGTATAGAATACCGTAATAAATTACAAAAAAACTAGAAAACTAAATTTAAATCTAAATTAAACTATATTGAAAATCTAAGTGTGGTTCATGTGGCATGGTGCCAAGAACACTGAATGCATTCCCGCGCTGAATAGCTACTGCAATCCTCTGCGCAAGATATGAGTCAGCCCTCTTGTCACCAATAATTTGTTTCGAACAAAGTGAAACATATTAGCAGGGTTCACTATACATGTGTTAAACCTTTTTTTTTACTTTTACATTTGCAAAAATTACCTCACCTTAAAAGGTAACGCAGCAGGACTCCCGCTGGCCTGACCGGAAGTCGGCCATATTTTATTTATAGTCACGTGAAACCCCGTTACCTTCCTATAGACGTGAAAACCTTTTATTTTTATTGATTTTAAATATAATAGGGTCAGGAACAAGCTGCAAACTTTGCATTCGCTTTTTCGTTATGTAAAAGTTTGTGATTTTGTAGTGTGAATCTATTTTCTGATTACATGGAAGGTTTTGATTACAAATGGAATAACCTATAAAACTAGGTCAATGTTTAATTATTTATTAAGTCTCAGTTTAGGCTACCCGTAATTTGTAATTAAATTTCTCGAGCTCCTCCTTGATTCGGAAGGCACGTATAAGTCGTTGGTCACTGCTGACGTCATTGTATGGCAGTCATAAAGGTATGTCAGATGCCTTCGGGCAGTCTGAAAAATCTGACACCAGTGTTGTCCACTTACACACACGAAAACAAATAAACAACGTAGGTAAGTTAAGAAAGGGAAAAAATACAACCAACTAAGAATACATTATTTGAGAGTTATTTAGGTATAATAACGAGATTAACATCCTTTTTATTCCTCCACAACTGCAATTTTGCAAACCCATTGTTATCAATTGTTCTCTTGTTAGGATTCGGCCGTCTGAGTTAACGGGTTATTTATCTTTTTAGCCTAACTTTAAATGAGTTTTTCCTGATCGCAGGCTGACTAGGCATAGTGGGTATGTACACACTAATCTGGGTGTGTAGACGCCAACAGAATTATTGAGTTTCTACATGAGTTTCATAGCTTCAGGTTTGCGAGTTTAATAATAATAATAATCATTTATTCTCAACAAACAGATTTACAAGATAAATGTAGCCCTGGTTCTCGGACTAGAATAACCTGTATCCCGAGAACCAGTTCTTCCCTATTATAAGTTCTAGATACAAAAATTTTGTTGTCAAGATCAAATTTTGAATTTAATATAGATGATTACAAAATAATAATGACATGAGATTACATAAAATGTGTATAAATTTGATTTGCATGCATAACCATTAATTATTTCGACTCATTTTGCTAAATTAATGTGTTTGAAATATGAATGTATTTTTGTTAACTTGGGTGCTTGTATGTGTAAATAGGTGGGTGTGTACTTATTACTTCAGAACCAATAGTTTCTCCGTACTGTCGTAGTCTAAGCCATCCAACCAATTCTTTAATTCATTTTTAATTTTGTAATTGTTTAGGCATTGCTCTTATTTTTTTTGTTGTAGATTTTGTTAAATATGTTGTAGAGATACGGTGCCTGAAACTGAAATTGATTTTGTGCAAATGCAGATCTGAAAAACGGTACTGGACAGCGAACAACTCTCTTATTAGAGGGAATAAGACGTGGTATGTCCTCTGCATGATGTTTTCGCAAGCTGTTAAATATGTATAGTTTGCGGACAGATAAAACTTTTGTTTCTTCATGTAGACTTTGGGTAGGGTACGAATATGGTCGGCGCATTATGACCTTCAGGACAGCACGTTGTACCCGTTCGAGTTCGATGATTGTCGTCTTGTTAGCGCTTCCCCATGAACAAATACAATAGCCAAGAACCGACTCACACAGTGCTTTGTATATTCTTAAGGAGAGTGATGTTTGAGCTACGTCCCTGATGTTTTTGAATGCATATATGAATTTTACACAAATAGTTACTTAACTACCTTGCTCTTAATATTATGTTTGCACAATTAAATGTGTCAGTGCCTATAAAGTTTGTACAAGAACTACATCAACTTCATAAACACCTTTACAAAGTTTTTTCTTAAATCTCAAAGTATATTTTAATATAGCATAAACATACTATAGACAGAAAACAATACCGAAAATCCATAAAGGAATATGGAAATATGGTATTCCAACAATACATATCAAAAAGCATTCGTCGAAGTTGCGTTCCGCTTCAAACAGAAATATTAATAAATAACGCCAGTCTGGCATCGATTGTGCCCTTGCATCGAGAATCGATACTCGATTATACGGCTGTATCTGAGACAATACAATTATGGCGGAGTAATGTATTTTTCCCGATTACTTCGTTGGCGTTAGAGATTGTATGTAAGAATGTGTTTTCCCATACGAAAAACCATTCGTTTAGTAATACATTTGAAAAATGGCACCACAGTGTTGTTGCTAGTATGTATTTTATTTAGTAAAAGAAATTCTAGGTCTATGCTTGTTTTCTTAGTAATAATATACTAAGTCTATGGTTTTTTTGGTAAGTGGCTA
This sequence comes from Acrobasis suavella, assembly GCA_943193695.1. Taxonomy (NCBI): domain Eukaryota; kingdom Metazoa; phylum Arthropoda; class Insecta; order Lepidoptera; family Pyralidae; genus Acrobasis; species Acrobasis suavella. The sequence continues at coordinate 6,371,651 of OW971952.1, read as the reverse complement.
ACACTTTCTTCAGATTTTTGAAGCTGCCTACCTTAAGGCATCTGACATAGCTTGATAACTGCCATACGACGATGACAGTCGGAACCAAAAGCTCAAGATGCCTTCCGAAGCTCGAGAATTTTTATGCCACTTGTGGTCACCCATCCAAGTGTAGACCACGCCCAGAGTGTCTTAACTAGCAAATGCGCTGTAATGCGTACTTCCATCCGACGACCGAGCTCCTCATCGAGCTCATGGGCTTATTTAGAGCATGTCCTTGTATCAAGAATCGATACTCAATTATCGGTTGTGTCTGAGACAATACAGTTATGGCGGAGTGATGTATTTTTCCTGATTACTTCCATGGCGTGACAATGTAGGAGATTGTATGCGACACGTTGATGCGATTCATTCATCGGACAGCTCTTCATCAAGCTCATGGGCTTATTTAGAGCATGTCCTTGTATCGAGAATCGATACTCAATTATACGGCTATATCTGAGACAATACAATTATGGCAGAGTGATCTATTTTTCTCGATTACTTCGTTGGCCTTACCGTGAAGGGGAATGTATGCGAAACCTTGATTACTCATTGCTTTTTATTTTAATGCCCGCTTCGCAAATAAGGTTATTTCTTGTAACCTTCTTTATCAAGTATTTTTTTAGTAAAAGATATTCTAGGTTTATGGTTTTTTTTTTCACAGTAAAAATATTCTAGGTCTATGGGCTTTCTTGGTAAGTGTCCAACACTTTTAGGGTGCCTTAAGGCATCTTACATAGTTTGATGATTGCCATATAACGATGACAGCTGGGATCAACAGCTTATCTTACCTTTCGAACAGAAGAGCTTAAGAAATTGTATGCCCCTTGTGGTCATCCATCCAAGTCTAGACCATGCCAAGAATTGCTTAACTGTTATCTAATGTAAAAATAGATTGCATTGAAAACATAATATTGTCTCGACAAAACACGTTGAGAGTTCAATATAGAGGTGTCAATCACACGTGTGTCTGCTTGTGAGGCGTCGTCTCCGAAATTGACGTCACCCCTGAGATTCTTATTTTCCATTTGAATACAATCTATCATTATTTGCACTGAGCTCTTTTATTCAACTATGAAATTTCGAGAAAATTTTAGTGTCAAAGTTATAGGATCATATTAAATAAATAAATGAATATAAATAAATATAGACAAATTGCACAGATTGAGCTATCCTCAAAGTAAGCTTAAACTAGTGTTATAATATTTTTACGCAACGATGCTATATTTTATTATAATATAGTATATAGAGAAACACCCAAGACCGAGTACAATTTGAAAAAGGCCATTTTCCAATTCGCCCTGGCCGGGGCACGAATTTGTAACCTCCGAAAGGCAGACTAGCGTGATTACCACTACGCCGATGTCTTACATGTCGTACGTACGATATCATAACATATATTGATAAATTAAGATATCTACAGAGACATGAGAAAATCATGTCAAACTATGGTTATAATCAATAATAATAACGAGTTAGTATCGAATCTTCTTAATTCCAAATAGACTGTGTAGTATAGTAACTCGTCTAAAACGTTTTTTTTATGTTGAAGGGCGGCAAACGAACAAGCAGGTCACCTGATGGTAAGTGATCAGTTCACCTCTGCCCATGGACATGTGAACCCCAGGGGTGTAACAGAAGCGTTGCCGGGTTTTCAGGAAGATAAAGACTCGTTTTTTGAAGGTTTCAATTTCGTATTAGTCCGGGAACACTGCTGCAGGAAGTTGATTCCACAGTTCGGTCGTACTTAGTAAAAAGTTCCTTTTAAAACGTACGGTGGTTGTTTGCCAACTATCCAAGTGGTGTGGATAAAATTTTAAATTCAGGCGGATGGTGCGGTGGTGAAATTTTACAGCAGGTATTAAGTCGAACAATTCTTCAGAGCATTCCCCATGATAAATACGTAGAGCCAGAGGATCGAGACGGCCGACGAGAGTCACATCGTCACTTATACTCTCAAATGTTTTTTTTTACTCTAATAGAGATGTGAAAGGTGTAAACAATATAATATTTTATTTAGTTCGTCAACTAGATTATCAAAAAATAAAGAACCCATATTTTTCCGTTTAGCAAAGTAGTAAAAATTCATAAAGAAACACAGCGCCTAGAAGTTTCGGAGTGGGGGTGATTTACGTCACCTTTGGTTAAAAATCGTAGCTTAACGTGACGTCATGTGAAATTTATATGCGCTGTATTTTTGTCATTATCATGCTTATCAGATAAAAGCAAAAAATACGTATAACTACTTTAAATAATCTTTTTTTAAAAGACCAAAAATAAATTAAGTCCACATTCAGTCCTATTCTGCGTGTAGTCCCCTATGTTATTAAGTCTACTGCTGCATGTGGTCTAAATATCACTTCATATAAAATGCACGTAGTCTAAAATGTAAGCCTAAATTGCAGCTAGTCTAAGATGTTTTTTAGCCTACTACGTCATTATGACAAACAACATAAAGTTAAAATTTAGGATCAAAGGCATTCACTTTTACTGTTACCCAATCAGGTGTCCAGAAGTGGATAAAAATTTAGAAATAAACTCAGATATAAATGTACAATCGTAGCACGAAGCTACGACCAGTCGTAGACCCCTTGATACAAGCTACGAGTGCTACGAATTTAAAATAAAACATTTTTTACAAGCTTTTATTTAGTTTCACCTGTCCCGTTGTCTGTCTGTCTGTAATCAAATCTTGAAAGTTAAATTTGACCCACTTCCTGGTTTCCGATTAAGGGGATACCTGATTTTCCTGGGTCCAGTGCTGCCCCCATTTAAATAAATTATATGATAGGAAACGGAGCTATCATTTAAAATTTTGTCTTAACCAGGCACTAGATAACCCTTCAAACTATTTTATGAACAATTAAAAAATAAACTGAAATTGAATTGAAAAACTGTTTACAATTTAAAGTAAGAACGTTAAGCTTTTCTACGCACAATTGCGAAAAACGGCCACTTTTGGCGTATGTGCGTAGAAAAGCACGTTCTCACTTAAGACTGTAAGCAGTAGTTCGTAAAGTAGTTTGAAGGGTTATCTAGTGCCTGGTCAAGACAAAATTTTAAACGATGCCTCCGTTTCCTATCAAATTATTTATTACATATGGGGGCAGCACTGGACAACGGAAAATTCAGGTAGCTGATGATGCCTTTCGGCAACTTGAAGAATCGGATACCAATCACAAAAGTCTCAACAAGTTTTTTTGCTAGGCAAATAAAAAACTCCACTGTCAAGAACGCCATCTAATGATGAGTAGCGGAACTACATATTATAATTGATTTGCTGGGAAAACCCCTGACTTTCAAGCATACACCCCAAATAACTTCGATTCTACGAATCTTCGATCCCCGGCCTTTTTCAAATTGTCCTGGGTCTTTAATGTTTATCTATATATGTATTTGTTATGAAATAGTATCCCATAACACAAGTGTCGAACTTACTTTGAGGCTAGCTCAATAAGTGTTATTTGTCCCTATAAATTTATTTATTTATTTTATTTATAACTTTTGAAGGGCTGAACCTGGCTGGCAAGGAAACTTAATTTCACGTAAAAAAACGCACCGAAATTAGTCTACGACAGACACACGGACAGACAGACTGACAGACATTAGCGTCAAACATATAACATCCATCTTTTTTTGTCAAGGCTTAAAACCAGTTAGGAACTGTCAACCTTTATAATTTGACTATCATATTTTTATCAAATTTTTACACCTTTACAATAAAATATTGATACTATCACTTGACTATAAACTTGCACTTTTAAACTAAAAACTATCCCGAATGTTTCAATAGCACAAACCCCGCCTCCCTAAGGAGTTTGACAGTATATAACTCTACGATGCTCTACATTCACGCGTCGTAGCATCGCTACGAGTTTTCGTAGAGTCACTACGAACTTTTGTAGACCTTCGGGTGTTGTCAATCATTGGAGTTGTTCGTAAAATGACCTACTGCAAATTAACGTCTATTCAATACAGATACATTATAACGTCTTTATCCCTGACGGGGTAGACAGAACCCAGTGCTGTAAGGCCCAAAGTAATAAAATAATAGTAAAAAAGTAAAAAATTATCAAAATAGAAATGGGTTGCTAGCCACATCATCGCCTATGAATATGATTCAGATCACGTCCATAACTCAATGAATGATATTCAGAGATTAATTTTTTAAAGAATTATAGAGAAATTATTACCTTATCACTTACGTGGTAGTCAGAGTCAAGTTACAATTATCATAGGACGACATTGAAAATAACTGCTATTGTCAATTTATTTGCTTAGAAGATTATGTACTTGACAACAGTATAGCATTACAAAATTGATAAAGTCAAAATGACTTTAACAATTTTGTAATGCTATACTGTTGTCAAGTCAATAATCTTCTAAGCAAATAAAATAAAATAAAATATTTCCGTTTGTTGTTTTTCATGTACGTAAGTGGCCAATTCTAGCATGTGATTTTTCAAGCTGCCTAAAAGCATCTAACAAAGCTTGTCGACTGGCATGCAAAGATGACAGTCGGGAACAACGACGTAACGTGCCTACCGAAGCACAAAGGAACTTGTTTTTTTTATTGCAGCTTGTTGTCACTACATCTAATCGCGGATCAGGCCCGCAGTCACTTAACTTACGAAAGCGCTAGTAAAGCGTATTTTACTAATACGCAATTCTAATAATGCTTACTTTGTAGAAACTAAAATTTTAAAAATCACTTAAATTATTTAAAAACATGTCTTTGAACGCTGCAAGTCATTTTGCGAATAACTCCAAACACTGATTCAACTAATAATATTTTCATATTAAAATCTAATACTAAATAATGATTTTTTATCGTTATTAAAAAAACATGTCTTCGAACGCTGCAAGTCATTTTGCGAAAAACCCCAATCCCCACAAAACCAACCTTTCGCAACGACATTTATGACGATCCTACATCTGAGAATTTCTTTTTACCGCACAAACGTCACATATAATAAAAATATACAGTGTGTTCAACAAATTGAAATGCTAGAGGGTGAGATAGTTATGTGAGGAGTGTCTTTTGTAAGACCATCCATTTGCGGTTCGTTGCCGCCGAAATCTTCAGTAATTTGGTAAAAACAGCCTGAAGTATGTTTGTTCTCGTATTGAAGCGAGACTTTTTTTCTACAAATCTGTAAAATTTATTTTTAGGTACTTAAATAAAGGTAAATATTTTTGACATGTCTTCTTATTATATCATCATCATCATTTCAGCCGCATAACATCTACTGCTGGACATAGGCCACTCCCAAGGATTTGCAAAATAACCGATTTTTATTATATACACTTTATAAATCAATACCTTTCAATACCTTTGCAAATTACAAATTAATTATTTTGTAAATTATAAATTACATAATTAATTTGTATTGTTTGAAGATATAATTTGAAAAGTGTATATTTCATGCATATGTCAAGATTGTTTACATTTATTTAAATACCTAACCAAATAGGGTATATTAAGTTATATTAATTTTTCATATTTTTTTTATTTTTATTAAAGTCGATACTATTTAAGTCATTATATAGAATATGGATACTAGTTAACTATAACCTAGAAAACAAAATTAGAAATCTATGTGTGGTTCATGTGGCATGGCGCTAAGAACACTGGCTGCATTCCGGCACTGAGTGGCTAGTGCGATTCTCTACGCGGACACTTTTATTAATTATATATATTATAGATTTATTTAAGTTAAATTTGTTAAATAAAAATTTGTTTAATATGATATCCAGTATTTTTCTACTTCGAGTTCGTAGAAATGATGATAACGTTTTGATGTCATATTTCAATTTAGCCTATTTGTTGCTCTAAACTGAGCTAAATCTATTATTGAAAAAATCTAAGTTAAAGGCATAATAACATAAATCTTACCTTATTACAGGTACAATAAATAAAACTCGGACAAAAAATAAAACCTCAAACTAAAGGCAACCTTTTTTCAAACTAATTCAACTAAAATCTAGTTCTTTATTGGAAAATAGCAGAGCCTCCATCTTAAATAAAATCACGAAGATTAGGCACCAAAGATTTTTCAAATACCACGTAGCACTTTTTATACAATATTCTATGAAAATAGAATAAAACATGTTGTGAATTCGTAATACTTTAAAGACAACCCTTTTTGAGTAGATTGGCATTAAATTGGGAGTGACCGCAACCCCCCAAGGTCACAAGAACTTTGACTCGAAAAGAACATAGTAAGTCGAATCGAAAATTGTGACACAAATAACTTAATGGTACTTTGTTTGAATTGAAAATAAGCATGACTTATAAAAGTTTGCTTTGAGCATTAGGAGTAATCACTTTCGAGGGTTTTAAGTCGAATAGTTTTTAGCTTATGTTTAGCTCTAATTTGATCGACTGAAGAAAAACCCATTAAATAACACAATAGCATATAAATTAGACAAAATCAGGCCTGGCCTGTGTCACTCCCCGTTTAGGTATCGAAAATATACCTACATTACTACTATGCGCGCGGCGACCACTTCGAAGGAGAAAATTCAGTTACTACATGAATCTTTTGTCTAGAGTAATAAGAATGAAATTGGCTTGCTATGGATGTCTAGGTATCTAAACTAACAGGCGAGGAGTTCTGACGTGGCTAAATTAAACCATAGCGCTAACCACATTAAGTAGATATTTCTTTGAATTTATTTACTGGGTAAGACATCTGTACATGAGTACTAGTACTTATTCTGTAACAATATCTTGGGGTATATCGTGTTTTAACTATTTATTAATCGTAAAAATAAAAAGGAATACACCAACTATGCATTTAAAAATTCAATTTATTCGAAATCGAAGATAAAAATCAAAATTTAATGGCCGCTGTATATTATATACACATAGCTACAAGGTGTGGAGTTTTATTCGTAAAACGTTCTCTACGGTATGTCTTGGAACTTGATTAAGATTAATTGGAAATCTTTTCCTGGGCCTTCCCGATTGATGCAATAAGAAAAAAAAAGCAATGCCTCGATACAAAGCAATGGATATATTTTTAAGATTAGTTGTCTGACAATAAAACTATGAATTCTATTCCGAATTTATTTTTAAATCTAATTTGATAAGCACCCGAACAAAGCCACTACACTTTCTAGTCTTTAATATAATAGGCATGACGATTGGAAAAATATTTTCAGCCCATTAGTTAGATTATTTAAAAAAATATTGCACACGTTTTTTGTTCTGAGAGAAACAAAAAATGACAAAGATACAGGCATTGAAATTTCGCATGATGTCACGGGTACGTACGATTTTCACATAGAGGTGACGTCGCAAACCCCCACTCCGGTACTTTGATGCTTCGTATCTTTCTTTTTTTGTTGTAACAATATGGGTCCAATTATTTTGGATGATCTGAAAGACGGACAACTTTCAACCTTTTTTTCTAACGCTGTGGTCACCCCTATTCATGATGAAGTAAAAAAGTATACATATGTTACTTGCCACAGAACATCAGTTAGTAAGTCAGTGTTAAGAAAATGGATGTTATTTAAAACATATTATAGCTCTTAACAGTGGATGGTATTTCATTAATCCCTTCGCGACGAAAATTCTGGTTCAATACTTGATAAATAGTATAAAGGAGAGCTTAGTCTGACTCAATGAATAGGTCCAAATAACTGTTTGTGTAATGTTCAAATAGCTGAGGAAGCTTAAGGCGTTTTAATGAAATTGGAATGAGTTTCGACGACATTTCTTCGCGGATATAAGCGTACATTAGGGTTGTCAGATGGCTAGAAAATTTGGGAATGTTATGAAAATTGAGGTAATTTTTATAATATTGTTTTACTTTTTTATAATAATACTAAAAACAACGGTTTTCAATATTAACAGTAACAAGAATGCTAGCGCTTATACCTCCTCACCTAATGAACAAATATGATGTTGACGTATATATATATATATATATATATATATATATATATATATATATATATATATATATATATATATATATATATATATATATATATATATATATATATATACATCAACATCATATTTGTTACGTAAGGGTACATATGGGTCCATATCATATTTGTATATGTATATATATATATATATTATATAGATAATATAGACTCACAAAAAATAAAATAAAGATAAAACCTTAGTCCTCACCTAATGAACAAATATGATGTTGACGACACGTTTTGTCTTTCAAACTAAAATTTAAAAAAAATGGACCTTTCTTTTTTATTGAAAAAGTAAATGTAGATAAACATGCAAACATCCATAAAATTATATAATTATTTGTTATTTGTTTATAAAAAAAATAACTTACTTAATATATATAATCTAAAATATGACAGTTATGATACTTGACAACGATATCGTGATCTCAGATATAATGTCAAAGTAAAAATATTTTTACACAGGTTATATCGGTTCAAAGGACGTTAATCTTGTTTTTGAAGGAAAATCCGATGGGAAAATATACGAATTCCCGCCAAAATCATATTGATACCAACCAGTTCCAGGTAAAATATGACTTTTTTGCAGCACATGGTTAAAACTGGTATTTGTGTTATATTTTTATTATATTAATTGACATTTGCATGTAATGTAATGTAATACAGTTTTTAGGTAAAAGCTTTTGTACGGAGCAGGTTTCACTAACACAAGCATATCCAATGCTAAGTGATTCCCATTGCCATTCAGAGAAATGTAAACTTAAGGGGATACCTGAATTTTCCGGGGTCCAGTGCTGCCCCCATTTGAAATAAACCATTTGATAGGAAACGGAGACATCATTTAAAATTTTGTCTTGACCAGGCTCTAGATAACCCTTCACACTATTTTATAAACTACTGTTTATAGATTAAAGACAGAACGTGAAGCTTTTCTACGCACAATTGCGGAAAACGGCCACTTTGGCCGTATGTGCGTAGAAAAGCTTCACGTTCTTACTTTAAACTGTAAACAGTAGTTTATAAAATAGTTTAAAGGGTTATCTAGAGCCTGCGAGGCAAGTATGATTAGGGCGACAAATTTTATCATTCAAATTTGTCGCATTTCGCGTAATTTACCGCAACAAACATAGACAAAATTGGAGACAAAATAACTTTCATTCATAAAACGTATTTTATCTCATGCCTAACTCCCATGCGCCGCATTGACGCAGTAAAATCAAATAAATAAATAAAAAAGTGCATGGTAAATTAAAATTCCATGTAATAAAAAAATGATTTATGCGATATTATGTAAAAAAAAAAAAAAAAAAAAAAAACCTCTGCTTACAATGCTAATAAATATTAATGAATAGTTTTGAATAGTATTTTCATTAATTTATTTGTTTGTAATAAATTTTTCTTGGTCTAGAACACCCGCTTGCCGTTCCATCTTATCTTTGCAATACCCAACAGGGTTCATATTGTACCTAATTATAAACAGTGGTAATATTAGTAAAACTAAGAACTGATGTAGTATAATATGAATGCAATAAATGAATTGAATTGAATTGAATTGCATAGAAAATGCTTGGAGGAGCTACTGGTCTATGAAAGAGCTAATGAAGGGCAACCTTCCACTGTCCCTAAAACGTAGACTCATCGATATGTGTATCTTGCGCATCCTAACTTACGGTGCTCAAAGTTGGTCATTGACTGAGGATCAGAAGTCTAAGCTCAAGATTTGCCAAAGAGCAATGGAGCGGAGTGTTTTGGGTGTCACCAGACTCGATAAGGTGCCAAACACAACGCTTCGTTCAAAAACCGGCATTGCTGATATCGGACACAAAGCCGCTAAACTAAAGTGGGATTGGGCGGGGGACGTTTGCCGAATGCATCCTTATAGGTGGGCTACTTTGGCAATAAAGTGGACTCCCGAAGATGGCCGAAGGAAAAGAGGTAGGCCCCGGTAGCGTTGGTGTGACGATTTGCGACAGTTTGAAAGGGAATGGTTGAAAGTGGCACACGATCGAGATAATTGGAAGGAGATGGGGGAGACCTTTGCCCAGCAGTGGGACAGTAACGGTTAATAAAAAAAATATTATATATAGGCATGTGGTAAATGTCGGTTGATGATATGAAATTTCGCGGTAAAAAAAAACTGGTTATCATATTTTTGGAGAAGGGTATTCCCAGTTGTGGGATATACGTAGAGCTTTACTGATGATAACTCAACTGGTAAATATACTTCAACATATATAATTTTTTTTTTATATATTTTCTTAACGGCTTTGTGGCGACTAAGTCTGTCAAACTATAATGTTTTAATATTTTGTTTAACGCTGGGTTAGAATTGTTATGAGGAAAAAAGAAACAAAACACTTCAGCTAAACCGCAAACTAAACCTTAAAATAAAATCTAGGTTTATTCTTTATTTAGGAATAACGCTGGTGTAATAAAAAATATTTAATGGAAATGTATTCAGCTAGTATTAATACAAACAAAGGACGTTTTTTTGAGAATAAATTTATAAAAGTATTCAAATCAATATTACATTTATAATTCTAAATCATAATAAATCAGTTTAATGCTTACTGGTTTTAATAGCTACAGGGTTTTTATAAAAATATAAAACAGTTAAATAACCCCCTGACGGGCAATAAAAATGTATGCTGATGAGATGAATTTAGAATGCATCAATAATATGCATTTATTTGCTTATAAATGTTACAAAGTGATTGATAATAAATCAATATTAATTTAGAAATTTCTTCAACAAAGATCATGATTTTTAATCAAATAAATATTTCTGCAACAAACATAGCTCTTATTCAAATAAAAAACGAAGAAAAATGTTTTGAGTACTTTTAGCACGCTCAGTAATATAATCCTAATTTATATTCAGGGTGTTCCGATGCAAATCTCACTGCGAATATACAGCATGTTGCAAGTTCTTGTAAGTACTAAACTTTATTATAACAAGTAGCTCCTTAATATTTTAATTCCCAATTTCGCTCAACGTCCTAAAGCTTCAGGATTACAGAACAATTTCCATTTTAAATTCTACTTGAAATTTTAATAAGACAATTTTGCTTGTACTTTGTTTATACATACGATTCCCGCCATTTCCATCTTCGTGTAAGTACATTTCCCGCGCTTTTACATAACTAGTTTAAGATATATTCAAACCTCTTTTCTCCAAGTATTTCGGCATTACTCATCGTTAGAAGTTTCAGGTACTAGGTTATCATGAACAAGTAGGTCATACATTCAACCGGCATTAGGTACTTGTACCTCGATTCGTATCTATTAAACTTCGCCGTTCAAACGACCACAAACACAGAAGCGCATGAAACACTGGCACACAAAGCGATGATTTTGATGAGCCATAAAAAAATAAACTGTTGTCGATGGTATGGGAGAATTACGGTTTAAAAAAAATTGTGAAGCGCACGCGCGGTCGTTTGCGCGCCATCCGTGCTTGCTTCGCGGCGGGTACGATGATACTAACGTAGTAGACCTGGAAAGGCTTTAGCTGCCCCAACAGCCCCCCGCGCGCCCCCTGCACCCCTTTGAGCCCTCGGCCGTGGCTACTACTCCAAAACCGATACGTCGCAGATCTTAACACGCCCTCATCCCATTTTCAAACGAATTTCTAAGCAACTGAAGTCATTGTCGCGTGGCAGTCCGCCTGATTTTCCAACGGTAAGATTGTATGTTGGAAAAGCGAATGCAAGATGTCACCTAATTTGAAAGGTCGTAACTCTCACATTATTTTCAATCAATCCTCATCTGTATACAAATGATATAAAGTAGCAATTTCTTTTCTATTGTAATCTAAGGTGAGCACAGTATTTTATGAGTGTGTGCGTCTACAAATGTCCGATTCGATTATGTTATAATTGTTATGTAGTTTGGAATAATAATAGTTCTTATTGGCATAATTGTAAGGGACATATTCGTGTGTCAGAGACAAGTTTTCTGAATCCACTGTTTGCTTTCCACAGTTCATAAGCTGAGAAATGCTTAGAAGCGAATGCATTACGATAACGTCTTTAATGTCGAAGTTTTAGAGTTTTTATTTGTGTGTGGGGCTGTAATAAGAAAAATCGAAATTTAACACCGAGCTACTCATATTAATGCTTGAATAAATTTAGTCAAATGAGCGTAATAAGTGCACTTTTCTAGTTGCATTTATTTTTGGTCAGAATATAGCCATTTTTGCTCCGAGATGAATTGTTAAGTAGATTCCTATTTGTTCGTTTTGTTTGAACAACTTTTCACGATAGTTTATTTTTTGAGAGTAACATAACTTTAGTAAATTCAGAATTTGTGCGCATCTTTTATTATTTTGACTGAAAATGTCTATGAGCTTTACTATCTCAATCACCGTGGCTAGTTTATAGGCCATTTCGACTCTATAAGAAGAATACTATCTCAACTACCCGCCTGCCCCTGCTTCTTACGGGTATATATATACATAACTACTGCGCCCCGCGGTGTAACCCGCGGAAAAAGCCTATGTGTTAATCCAGAGTGTTAGCTTCCTAAATACCATATTTTATCAAAATTTAAAACATACACACACACTCACAAACTTTCGCCTTCATAATATTAGTGTGATACATATTTATCTAGAACGGAAAGCTCTGGAGAACTGTAATACAGGTACTGCCTACGTCAGTCTCCAGTCTCTTCCAATCTCATTGGTATCATAACACACTATTGTGTTTTATGTATTTGCGTATTATCAATGTACCTACTTATTTATGTTGTAAAATTGTATGGAGAGCACTTAATACATTTTTATCCTTTTATCTTAAAAATTTAAACTTGTCTCTTGATTCACTCTATTGATGAAAATCTGTATATGAATACATGAATGCAAAGCAATATAAATACAACCATAAGATTTCTCTTTTCACTCTCAGCGTAAAGAAGAGACAAACAGACAATATATCACACCGTCCCATTTATGAGTAAGGATAAGAATATATTGTCCACCTTTCTACTTTTATAATTATACTAGCTTTCACCTGCGACTTCGTTGTAAATTTAATACTTTGTAATAAAGTCTACTTTTGTGTGGAAAAATAGGAATGCTCCATATAAAGTGTCACCCCCTTCTCATTCCTGATGATTTTTGGGATTATCGGGACTAAAACTATATTCATTTAAATTTTTATGTCGCTCAATATATTTTTTGGTGTTTTAATTTAAATTTAAATAATTTTATTTTTTATTTTTATATATATCAATAACTTCTAACACAATGTACATTGTTAAAGAAATAAATAAATTGAAATTAGAAATTTACTGAGAGAGAGACAGAGCTACTTTCTCATTTATAAAATTAGTATGGATTTTTAACTCTAACCTACATTTCCTAAGTCTTAGTATTGCACTAGCAGCTCTACTCAGCTCTACCAGATATTTATTGGGCCGATTTTGACAAACTGCTTGAATCGGATCGTGATTCTCAGACCGACACAAGATGAATATCTAGCTATTTGCTTGTTTTATTTTGTTTGTAAACGAATCTACGGCATAAAATAAAAACACTAGAGAATTGACTTCTCACAAAACTCTTTCTTTTCTAGCACGTTCCCGTTGGCATCCTTAGCTGTGTTGCTTCGGACCAAAGAGTGTGTAGTTTTTTTTCATGTGTGTAAGTGACAGATAGATAGAAAGATGGACAATATGTGAAAAGGTTAAAGTGGGCAGTCCTAGTGCGGCTGTAGTGGTATTTATTTGCGGACTGTGGTGGGCGTCTTTAGGCACCGTCCGCCACTCATTCGGCTATGAAAACCAGTGGACTCGTATAGATTTGTCGCCAAAAGCTCCCTTGAAGCAATCAAAGGACCTACACCAACCTTTGATTATATAGTTAGGGTTAGAATTAGGAATAAAGATGGGCTCTAAAGGAGTAGTATCAAAAGAAAAATGTAACACAAAGAAAATTTGCCAAATTACACTGAGAAAAAGAAAAAGCTGAACCAGTTTTGCTACTTGCAATTTGGTTAGTTGATACCAAAGTTTTGTTCTAAGCAGAACCATGTAGTTTTGATTAAAGCACATTTTAACTACTAGTAGCATGAGTTCAGCAGTCACTCGATTTTGGTAACGTGTAACTAAATTTTTTTCTCAGTGTAAAAAAAGGATAAGGAATTTCTTTTCTTCGATACCACCCGGGCAAGTAATCGCATTCTTTATTATCTATTAATCCCTTAGTCATCTCATATAACACCCGAGGAAGAGGAATGGGGCGGTGAAATATTGTATTCTGCCGTCACCACACGTCTAGGTGCTTTTTTGACAAGCCGAATCACCAAACAAATGTTTTTTTAACGGACTTCCAAAAAAAGGAGGAGGTTATCAATTCGTCGCGATCTTTTATTATTTTTTTCATGTATGTTCACCGATTATTCAAAGACGCCTCGGCCCATTTGGAAAATTATTTTTTGTTTGAAAGGGTATACTTTCCAGGTGATCCCATAGAAATTTTATCAAAATCGATTGTGTCGTAAGAGGGTGAAGTCGGTTTTTAGTTTTGAAAAATTATTTCATACCAAAACCGTTTGTTTATTGAGTCGACCTTTCAAAAGCCTATAAATGCAAATGTGCATTTATAGGAAAACTTTACCTTAGTACCTTATCTGTTATACTTCTGTACATTACGTTTTATTAGCACATAAATCCGCGGCTAGACGAATAAATTTTCATATGTTGGAGCTAGCCGACTGCGGTTTGTTCCACAGCTCTGTTATTTGATTTATTAAATCCATTGCTTTTGCAAATCATACGAGTATGAGTTAAATTATATTGAAATGAAATTAAAAATAAAACTTTTTAGGGTTCCGTACAAAAAAAGGAACCCTCATAGGATCACCCTCATAGGATAGACGCACCTCATAGGTGCGTCTATCTGTCCGTCCGCCTGTCACAGCCAATTTTCTCGAAAACTACTAGACCAAATCAATTAGAAAATAAAAATAAAGTTTCGCAAACCTTACTGTGTCATATATCAAATGAAAGGGATAAGTTATAAGGATCTCAAATGTATTTTCGTTATTATTGTAAAATAAATAGTTTTGATTTTATTCATGAAAGAACTTGATGATTTGATGACCATTCCACCCCCCCCCCCCCCCCCCTGATCTCCGAAACTACTGAGCCTACAATTTTGAAAAAATACAAAAAATAGTTCATTGTTTGTAGATTACAGGAAAAATAATATAAGAATTCTATCAATTGAAAATAAAGTGGCATACTCAATATAATACGTTCGCTTACGGAAAATCTTTGGCATTGTACGGAACCCTCTCTACGCGAGTGCAACTCGCTCTTGGCAGTTTTTTTTTTTTTTTAAATAACCTATACGCTGCCCTCTGCCCACATAAACTTTATCAATAACAAGCCAAGTGCGAGTCGGACTCGCGCTGGAAGGGTTCGACACCATTATCTATTAAAAATTACGTTTGTTGTATGAGAGCTTCACTTAAATATTTATTTTATTCTGTTTTTAGTATTTGTTGTTATAGCGGCAACAGAAATACATTAACTGTTAAAATTGCTACTGTCTAGCTATCAAGGTTCATGAGATACAGCTTGGTGACAGACAGGCAGACGGACGGACAGCGGAGTCTTAGAAATAGGGTCCCGTTTTTAAACTTTGAGTTATTAGATATACAATGTGGAAGGGACATACCTGTAATAAATCGAACCATAGGCTGTACTAGATCACTATAGTATAAAGAAATTAAAATAATAGTCAAAACACAAAAAAAAATCAGCATTTCCATACAAGCCGCCCGGACAATTTTTATGGGAATGTTGAAACTTTTTTTTGGTTATTTGATTGTTATTGTAAAATAATTATACTAAGCGACCTAATATAGCCCGTGGTTTGATTTATTACAGGCATGTCCCTTCCATGTTGTATACACGCAGACTTTTCATTGGTTTTGGAAAAAAAGAATGTCATGTAGTAAATAAATTCCTCTATCTTTATACATCATCCAAATTTGTGTATGACATAAGATAAAAAAGTTGCGTAAAATATTTTCTATCGAGACCACGTAGTTACGCCCATTCAAAACTGACGCGTGACCCCAATGAACTCGAAATCTAGCCGGCCGACTAATTGATCTTACAATTTTACTTTCGAGTTTTGGTCAAAATATTTTGTTTCTGAAATTTTTTTTTTGAATAGCTAATTAGGTCTTTCTAACGATTTTATGAAATGGCTTTCGGCTCCAAAACCAATGAAAAATCACCGTGTATATAAAATAAAAACAAAATATGTAGCAAATTTGATGCACAAAACCGGTGAGAATAAATCTAACCATTAAGAAATGCTAACTTGCCGGCTCTGGAATCACAATTGGCCACATCCCAACTCATAATATATTTCCGAAGTTCCCAACATATATAAATAACATATATGGCGAGGCCATACGGGAGGCATTTGCTTAACTTTGTCAAACACACTTAAAGACGTACGAATTTTGACTTGTTAAAGTAAACTTCGGGTATACGAGTACTTTACTTTATTCGTTTTATTTTCCTGTTATTTTCATAGAATGTCATAAGTATTTCGGATTCTTAATCCGATGTTATAAGTATCGCTCATGCTAGTCATTATAAACAAGTAATTATTTAAGAAAATATTTTTATAACAAGCTTTTATCTTGAATACTCCTCAAGACGAATCAAACGAACCCAAACTCGATGGGGTTGTGTCGTTTCATTACAGAATTCCTACGGCTACCTTCCAACTCCATCATTAGATCAGCTGTATGTCATCATAATATTGCATTGTCACGCGATATACGTATGTGTGCAAAATTTCAGCTCAATCGGCAACCGGGAAGTGAGTCAAATTTAACTTGCAAGATTTGATTAGAGACAGACATGCAGACCCACAGACAACGGGGCAGGTGAAACTAAACAAAAACTTAAAAATCAGAAGGGCTCGCCTGGGTCAAAAATAAATTATTTGATACTGTTAAAAAAATAAAATGTCTCTAAATAATGTCACTTGCCACGATCATATCCATTTTCAACGTGATTTTAGATGTATTATTGCAGAAACGAGCGCCATTTGACTCCAAGAAACTATAAAGTCCTTAGTCTTTATTCTACACAAATTCCCTAGAAAATGATTGTTTTGATTTGAGTTGAAGGAAAGAAGCGAATTCTTACTAACGCAGAGTGAAAGCGCATAAAAGCGTCAGTTTGAAATACGCTAGCAATCTTGAAGGCACTAACTGCTTGTCTTGTGCGATCGTAACTTTGAAATCCTTCTCAATATTCGATTGTCTACAAAGGTATCCTATTTATTAATTATCATTCAGATAAACTGCCTTATTTAGTTGCGTTCTTAACTGCCAGTTTTTAATTCTTGAAAAATAAGATAGAGTTTGTGTATACTGACCCTTACACACGATGGCGTAAGGGTTATGCTACATCTGGCACCAATCAGCACTTTTCTATGTTACTATCCTTTTCTGTAGCTCAGAACCGTCATTTGCTAGAGTGAGAGCGACGGAACGCTCTCTCTCGCTGTATTATTTTATTTATTCTATTTCTATATATTTGTATATTTTCAGTTAGTCTGTATATTTGTACGTTTTGTGTTATTACCGTATATGGTAGCATAGATATGTACGTAGGTTTGCATAGTATGAGTAGGTATGTGTTTTCAGTTTTAATTGTAGAGTTTTGCACATATTTCCGAAATGTTTGCATGCCAGCACCACCTGTAGGTTAGCTGGTAGAAAAGGCCTACGCCTCCATGCCCCATCTTCCCCTCTTGTTGGTCGCAGAATCTTCCGCAATATCTTTCGTTCCGTCACTAAGAGTTTGCTCTTCTCCTTCAGAGTCAGCATCCAAGTTTAGCACCCGTACATTAAATATACCTGAAAGAGCTGGAAGTGACCGACTGGTCAGATTTGGCACAGAATAGGGAACAGTGGCGCACTTTAATGTCGGCGGCCAAGATCCACTTCGGGTCGCTGATCCAGTGAAGTATAAGTAAGTAAGCATCGGCGATTCCGCGGCGTTTCGCTCTCTCGCTCTAGCGAATGACTGTTCTGAGTAATGGCCGGTTTACATTATTCCAGTCCAGTAATCTAGTAGCGCTGGACTGGAATGGACCAGGCTGGCGATATCGTCTACATGATTCCAGTCATTTAAAAGTTGTCGAATCGTCAAGATTACATTGACAATGAGTTCGAGAAAGCGGTTTAGACTTTTATCAAAACATACACAAAAGTTAGTGTTACAAGAAGTTATTTATGAGGTTGATATAGAGCTAAAAAAAGGAACGGATTTGGGTGAGACATTGGATCAGCGGAAGAGATCAAAAAGGATGGTCGGTTATGCTTTTGCAACTGAAGGCAGAAGATCCTATTATTTTTATAATCTTCTGGTGATAGTAGAATTTTGTCGATATAAACTAAAAAACTGTAAAGTTTGGTCTTCAGTTAACTTTTTCATTGTTAATTCTTTCTTCTTAATCCAGGTAAAAATCCGCAAAAACAAACAACACGTGTTTCCTGTACAATTATTCTGTCAGCACTGGAATGGCACTGGATTGGCCGTCTACATGATTCCAGTAGCGCTGGAATGGCCGTGCTGGATTCAAAAGTAGACCGCCAATCCAGTTTCTGCACTGGATTGCTCACTGGATCTAGTGCATTCCAGTGCCGGTTTAGATTATTCCAGTAGTAATCCAACGCTGGATTCGATCGCTGGGCTGGAATAATGTAAACCGGCTTTAACAAGAACTAACAGAGCGCCGCGCCGCATTTTCATTTTACTTTTAGCGATGGGTTTCTGAAAACTTTGTCACCTGTCTTCACTTCAATGTAGTACTATAACTATGACATTAAAAAACTTAAATTACCTGTACCGAATGTGACAAAAGAAAAAGCGCGTTATGCCCTCGTTTACAAAGCTCAAATTACCTCAAAAGCTTCGTTGACCCAGACGGCGACCTCAATTGGTGTGACACCTCAGAACTGATATAGAAAACTCAATATTCAGTTATTTAAAAACACTAATTGTCATTGTGAAGTAGAAGGAAAGAATCATGTAAATATATAATGTCCACTATATCATTCTATATAAATAATATCCAAATCCAATAATATCAAAATAGCAACCTATTGGAAGAACAAACTTTAATAAGTATTTAAGTCAGCCAACGACACTATAAGGAGAAGAATATAATATGTGAAAATAATTTAAGGGTACATTTAGATCCTTTTCATTTTCGTCAAGAAATTTTTATCGAAACATATATTTATATTTTCTTTGCATATTAACTCGGATTCACTAATCAGTCAAGGATTTTTGACGTTTCTCCCTATATATACCCTTAACAAAATATACAAAAAAATCTTTTCTGTTTGTCTGTCCAAGTTTTCACGATAATCTTGGAAACTACGGATTTTCTAGCAATTCACACTATTTTTTATCCCGGTACCACGTTCCCAAGCGATTACACGCGGGTGTTAGAAAGTGAAATACCAGAGTGAGGGGAGGAAAAACATAATTCATTTCATTTAATAATATATTCACTCAAAATCACTATTTTCTTTAAATATTTCCTATAACTTTTCAAAGCAAAGCTAAAACTACCGCGCGATTTGATGATATCCTGTATCCAAATTTTTTTCTTTTTTAATATCCGTTGGGCCTTCTGTGCACAGAGGCTCTCATACTGCGTGCAACCAATATACCGTATAACTAGTTTTAAGTCACTGTTATACTAAAAATTTGTATCCTATTTATCTGATATAATTAAAACAATTGAATTGAATGAAACAATACATCATCATCATCCGAGCGTTTTCCCGGTTGCATCCTCAGCAGTAACGCTTCAGAGCCCGGGGCCCGCTACCTAACCAATGAGATTTGACGAGGTTACTGGTTTTTACACAGAGCGACTGCCGTCTGACCTCTACAACTCAAAGGGCAAACCAGGAACCAATCCTTGGATAGTTTGATGATCAAACGCTAGGTGGCGTTCGGGACCCACAGTTTTACGTGCCTTCCGAAACACGGAATCATCTTTCTTTTCGGATAATCAGGTGATTCAAGCCTGCAATATCCTATCCAGACTGGAAACAACTTTTCACAAAGTATGCTTCCCAGTGGGAATCGAACCCATGACCTCCGGGTCACAAGGCGAACGCCTTGACTACTGGACTACGGAGGCAGTCGAATACGGAATGAAACAATACATCAATACATATAATAAAACAGTAAAAATCGCGTGTATGTACATTCAGTAAATTTTTACACAATTGGGTATTTTTCTGGGTCAAAAATAAATTGTTTTGTACTGATAAGAAATTAAAACGTCACAAAATAGTG
Source organism: Acrobasis suavella (assembly GCA_943193695.1). Lineage (NCBI taxonomy): Eukaryota > Metazoa > Arthropoda > Insecta > Lepidoptera > Pyralidae > Acrobasis > Acrobasis suavella. The sequence continues at coordinate 6,351,326 of OW971952.1, read as the reverse complement.
TCACTTGTCTTTGAACATATCATTTTAACTTGATTTTAGATTTATTATTGCAGCAAAACTGATAATAAGAGCGCTATTTGTCTCCAAGAAACTATGACGTCATCTGCCTGTATTTCATACAAATCGCATGGAAAATATTTGTTATGACGTTTAGAAAAGAGTATATGATTTGACTTGTTGGCAAATAGCGGATTGCTCGTTAAGAAAGTTATATTGTATAACCGCACTATTTGCTTTTTTCAAATTTGGAACTGGCCGCCGACCGGTGCTGGCTGCCCGTCGTACGCCGCCAGCCAGTAGGCAGCACGTAGGCAACGCGCCGTGCTGATTTAAAAAGTACGACGGCGGGAAAATAACAGTGTGCATCACAGTTTTATGGTTGAGTATATTTAAAATAAAAAAGTTCAGTTTATTGGGTATTTTTCCCCACAAGTGTGTTGAAAAACGTCGATCGATAAACGTATGTATATTGGTTAAACACTCAGCTCTATTACGCCCTCGCCTGCGGCTCGGGCTGAAATAACACACTTATATCGTAATATACTATAATGAAAAAATGGGTGTGGGTGTTAAAAAATAAGTAACTGAACATAAAAAATAGAAAAAAATTTACAAAATACTGCCGAAATCTCACATGTCATTTTAAAATAAAATCTAGACTACGTTTGTATGGAAAAGTCTAGGGTAAGGATTCTTAAGGCGAGCCTTCCCGGCGGCTCTGTCGTCAACGCGAGCATAGTTCGAAAAGCTTGATTTTTCATCCATCATTTTTTTCTAGCATTGGCTAGAAAAAAAAGCAAACCAAAAAGAGAGAGATAGAGCCTTAGGGCACGGTTTGCTGTAGGTATATTGAATGAAATTAGTATTATTATTAACTATCCATTGAACGAATATTAACTATTCATAGGGTGCGGAAATTTCATAAAACTTGTTCCAGGATATACGTTTTTGTCAGCAAGCCTTACAAGTTTGTGAAAGAAATGTTTTTTTTTTCATTTTCATTACATTGCGAGGTTTCTATCGGAGTATTTTGACGTGACAACGTCTTATAAATTGGTTTGCCGGGTGACACTTCAAGAAACTGCGTTACGCTCCGCTCACGTTATGCGCTCACAATGAGAGCGAGTGAGAGGCACGCGTCCCTTCCACTCGGGCATTCAAAGTCGTTGTCACGTAAAACTTTCGCCCGTATACCGACTTTACAGGCAACCAATTTTTTTTTTTATATTTTTACGATTTATGAGTACTTTATGAAAGGTCGAAGTTCAAATAAAATTTGTACAAAAAAGCAGATTTTTGGAGGCGTATTACTGAACTTGTTTTTCCAAATATTCATTTTTTATTTCGATAAAACCTAGAAATAGTACACAAGATATCTGTTAGTTCAAAAGTTTTCAAAAAAGATCAGTTACAACGCCATAATAACGTACGAGCGTTTGTATGAAAAGTAAGACGGGAAGGCTGCTCTTAAGCCCTGTCTGTGCCGTAATTACGAACACAAACCCGTCACCGCGTAATGTTATTGCTTACGACAGAAACATTCGCGGGTCAGTTTTGCCGGTATCGATGCCGCTCGGTATTGATGTCCTGCAATTTTCGGTTAAACACATTGAGTTATTGTTATAGAGACGACATGTTCAACACAATTTGACTGAATGAAAACCACCGTGGCGCAATGTTAGAACACGGTGTCTGCTACTACGGAGGTTTTGGACTCGACTCTCAACCAGGGCAAGTTGGAAAATAACCTTTTTTTAAGCTTAGAAAGAAGCACGTCGACCCGACGCGTATGCGTATACGCATGTTAATCGAGCCTGGCGTGATTTCCACCCGGATTGGTGAAGTGTTGCCGCAAGCTTTCCACTCTATTTCTTTCCGTGGATATCGTAAAAGACGAAGGATTGTACAAAACAACTCCATATTAATTAAGACGGTTGACTTGTTAGTCTACCGTCGTAATATGAGTATAGTATGTAAAGGCCGACCAGGTTTCGATCGATTTGGACGATCTTCAGGGCCAGCATATAATTATGTTATATTCTTATTATTCATATATAAATTCATATCACGTTAGTTTAAAAAAAAATGAACATTTTTAGCAACAACTGTATTACCAAAAAGGGATGACTTGAGGCGGCCGGTTATTACACCACAGCCAAATCTTTTTATTGTTACTGGCCTTTTCTTTTCAACTTTCACGGTGTTCTAATTTTTCTCTGCCTACCCCTGAAACAGGCGTAATAATATGTTTGTATGTTTACATTCTTGGAATGACTACTGACGCGCATAAAGAAGAAAAATCAGGATTGCTATAAACAGTACAGCTTACGATACAAGGAGGTTAACTAGCAACCTGGTACACATTTGATCTGTTCCTGGTATTTATCTCTATGATCAAATTACTATTACGTGTTTGTGTGTGTGTGTTCGCGCCTTTATACGTTGATAGGTTTTGGTAATTATGAGCGGTATTGTTTGTACTGTACTATGCCGACGCGTTATTAAATTTTAGTGAATTGATTTTTCAGCTCATGTATAACTGTATAATGAATTGGTTTATATTATAAATTTTTTAATGAAAAATAATTTTTTTTTTCATATATTTGATGCTCATAGTACATAATTTAGACTACCTTATATTTAGACAAGTTTTGATTTGCGTTCTCACTTTAAACTTTAGTTCATAAAATATTTTGAAGGGCTATCTAGTGCATGGTCAAGACAAAATTTTAAATGATGTTTCCATTTCCTATCAAATGACTTATTTCAAATGGGGGCAGCACTGGACCCCGAAAAATTCAGGTATCCCCTTAGTACGAGAATCAAGAAAAAGTCTATTAGCCAGTTATGCAGAAACCTTGCTCTAACTTGGTCTCTCAAGGTTCAGAGTAAGTTGCATAAAATGGGTTCGTCGAATCATCGGCGACCCAAAGCATGCATATTGTGATTGTTATCGATTTGCACTAGATGCCAACGTTATTTTAAACCCAGTTCTTATCCGGCTGCTGAAGGTAAGTAATACTCTTGGGTGCCGATATGCACTGTTAGGTATTTTTCTTTATGTCTTAGGACTGTAACAGACGAGCGACAATATGACTTGATGACGACTCGCGGCCAGGCCTGTCTCACTCCGCGTGTAGGTATCGAAAATATACCTACGGATTGCGACCGCTTAGAAGGGGGAAATTTAACGCTTACTTGTGTTCACCAATTATGGTGATAATATTAACTTAGAACAGTCTACCCTAGCAAACGGCTCACTCAGTCGGTGTTTTGCAGATACCTACCTATTATAAACCGTTTGGTTAAAGTAATAAGGATGAAATTGGCTTGCAACTGAAATTCTAGGAATCTAAACGAGGAGGTGTCGATTTTTGATACGAGCTAAATTAAACCATATCTCTAACAAAATTGAGTAGATATTTCTTTGAGTTTCTTTTTAGACTAAGACTTCTGTACGTGAGTACTAGTACTTATTCTGTGACGCGGCGACGATCGCCGGCGGTCGCCCAACATAAGTAGCCGACCATCGCCGACAGGTGTCGCGCGCGAGCTGTTGACGACGTACTGTCTGTCACTCGACTGTAAGAGCTCTTGGAGTTCTTGGTTTCATCCTAACCTATGTGCTGCATTGGAGATGGTAAACATGTCAATGGTGTGTGTTTGTATGAAGTGTAGAAGAAGCGTAACAAATACTTACTTATATATAAGTTTTTTGTCAGGCAAATCAAAAAATCTGACTTTCAAGCGTTCACTGGACCGATTACAATAAAAAATAGCTAAGAAAGACCAAGGAAACTTGCATTCACGTAAAAAAAAAACGCATCGAAATTGGTCCATCCGTTCGGAACCTACAATCCCACAGACAGACATTCGCGTCGCACTTATAGCACCCTATTTGACCCATTCTTTTTTGTTGGAAGTTGAAAAAACACACGCGTGAAAGAAAGAAAGCGCGTGTTAAGTGTGAAAACCCTACGAATATTAGGTTCGTCAGCACTTATTAGGCCTAAGACTATGTAAGCATATATTTTAGTATATATATTATTCGTAATTTTTTTCAACTAAACCCGAAGTGCCCTTCTTAATTCGCGCGGCGCCGAGCGACACCTGTCGCCGACGTGCGTCGCGTGACGCCGGGCGATGGTCGCTGACTGTCGCAAACGGTCGCGTGACACATGTGCATCTGTCACGCGATCGTCGGCGACCATCAGCGACTATCGGAGCAGATTTTGTCATTTTTGTCAGATTGACATGTATCACGCGACCGTTTGCGACACGCGACGTCGTACGACATAGGTCGGCGACAGGTGTCGCGGGCATACTGTCGCTCGTCTGTAAAAGCACTTATGTCGCCTTGTCTTTTACGCCATCAGTGGAAAGATGGAGTGGTTCTATTCTAGGCAGAAAGAAACCCACAAATTTGATTCAAAAATGTCACAGCTAATGTGTAGAAGGCCTTAACATGTTATTTCGGTAGTCAGTGAAATATGTAAGTTTTTAAAAACACCAGTGCCTTATAATAAGGGCGGTTTCTTTGTGTAATCACGCTATTGTCGAAATAGTTAGATCACTTAAACTAAGAGTTGAAACTTTGGGCCTTCTGCACATAGTTTATTTAAATTTGTAGGTAAAAGGCAGGTCGAGGTATCAGGTGACCAGGGGGCTGGTTATTACTTCGCTCAAAGAATAAGCATTGCCATACAACGTGGCAATGCTGCCATCGTTCTGGACACTCATCCGCAGTGGAAGGATTTAAGGCATATATTTTATTTATCTATCTATATATATAAAAGCGAAAATCACTCACTCACTCATCACAAAATCTCGAAAACTACTTAGCCAATGAAGATGAAATTTGGCAGAAAAGTAGATTGTGACTAGGAGACGTCCGTTAAGAAAGGATTTTTGGAAATTCCACCCCAAAGGGGGTGAAATAAGGGTTGCCAGTTGGTATGGAACTTCGTAGTTTTTAAAGTGAGACACATGAAATTTTAAATTTATTTTAATAGATAGTAGAAAATAATAATGCATTTATTAGATTTTGAAATCACATCCCTATAGACCTACTCGAGACTTGTGTTTTGAGATACTAACTGACCATCCGGTTCTGACAAAGGTTACATAAATTTATAATATTGTTTATTTTTTGAAAATTAGTTCCATTTCGGATGGTACGAACTAGGCGGACTAGGCGAAAAAAAAATTAAATTTTTCCGTCACGAATTAATAATTTACAAAGAAAGGAACGAAGTAAAAGGCAATTTCAAAAGTTGGATTCCCTTGATAGCTCAGTTGGAAGAGCGTATGCCTGAGATGGTCGATGTTCCCGGTTCAAACCCAGCACACGCCAATATTATTTTTTTTTAATTTTATTAAGAAAAATGTGTAAAATAAATCCGTCACTCTTTCCCGTCACGAATTAATAATCCACCACACTCACTTTTTTTTTTAAATTGAACTGTAAATGTCAATAAATGTCCACTAAAACCAGGTCCATAGTTGTCGTGTTGCGTGCGTGTCAGGCATGCATTCGGCGTCACGTGACGTCGCTGTAATATGCACGTCGTACGATTATGACTTTCAGGTATCGCACATCAGTGCCTACCGCCTTAACTTGTTCAATTTGACGCTTTCTGGCACCGAATTTACGTTCTTCGAACTTCTAGCCCACTTTAAAGAACGATCTGCTGATCCTGCCAATCATGGTATGGCGATTTCCCCCTTTTCATACTTCCATACTCACTCATATTATAATGCGAAAGTAACTAAATAGAAGTACTCTGTCTGTCTTTCACCTCTTCACGCTTGAACCACTGAACTGATTTAGATGAGATTTTGTATAAAAATAAACTGAACAGATTTAGATGAAATTTGGTATGTATGAGACCAAGAAGCATAAAAAACAAAACATTGTTAAAGTTTTTACTTTACGTGGCTGTCACTCTTGATGCTCGGCCCACAGTACCGCCTTTACTAGCTTATCCACGCTCGTAGGCTCGTATTTTTAGCTTCCCAAAATACCACCCAAATCAATACTGGGCCGACGGTGCTTTGACTATATTTATATTGATATTCATATTCATATCAAAGTCACTGTAATGTGATTTTGTTGTAGTTTGTATATTCCTATGCTAAACTTTCATACTGGTCTGGAAGAAAAGAAAAACTAAGAATGAACTGCTTCTCTTCCTATGCAGATCGCAAAAGTCGATTTTTATTCCGGGAGAATAATATGAGGACTGTGTGACTGATTGTTAAATTATGAGCTACAGGGTCTCTTACAAGGCTACCTGAATTTTTCGGGGTCAGTGCTGCTTCCATTTAAAATAAATAATTTGAAAGGAAACGGAGATATCATTAAATTTTGATTAAGCCCTAGTTAACCCTTCAAACTATTTTATGAACTACTGTTTACAGTTTAAAGTGAGAACTTGAAGCTTTTCTACGTACATTTGCGAAAAACGGCCACTTTTGGCTAATGCGTAGAAAAGCTTTTTTTTTTTAAATTCATGTATTATTTAAGCGAGTAAAGTTAAGCGAATATAAGCGAATCGGGCAATTTTTATACCTCATATCCCACATAATTTACGAAATTCGTAGTTATTATTATTTAATTACTTTTTTGTGAAATAAGAGCAAGAATTTTTTTATTATTATTAGAACAAAAATCATAGAATCTCGATCAGCTAAATTGTAGGAAGGTTTTAGGTCTTTTTTAAGGTCTTTTTCGAACATAAACTTTCCTGATTGCGTAGTTTCCTAACGGACTGATCATGACTTTCAATAATTATTTCACCTTTCTGAAACATCCTGTACATACATACAATCGTTGCAAGTAAATAAACTTTAAAAAATCCTACTGTGCACTGCACTGCTGGTTAATTCCCATTTATGTTACGTGTTCCTTCCTTTGTCCACCATTGTTCATCCGCCATTTTTGACAAAACAAAAGAGATTTGTACCCGGGACTCAAAGACTGTTTCATAATAACTTTCGTTGTGCAATACGAGTATTTAGTAAATGTGTATGAATCATAAAAAATTATTCACATGTAGTCGAGAATAGTCGATGAAACACATATTTTTAAAACTTTTTAACAACATATGCTTATATTTCTATTTATTATCACGTCTGTTTTGTACACGGGTGGACAGAGACAATGGACATGTATCTGTCGTTCGACGATAAACTTAGCTGTAAGTAAATAATCTGACGTCAACAACAATATATTTAAAAAAAATCGAAAGAAAAAAATTACAATTATCAAGTGATACAAATATCCAATTAATTGATTTTTGACTTTGATTTTGTTGCAGCAGAATATATCTGTATTTTTGGGTATTCGTAATAAATAAAGTCGTTTTGAAAGTAAAATTGTAGGTAATTGTAGCTTATAAATTCGGTAAATACATAAATGGTCACTAATGGTTGATACTATCTGTGATAGTGAGCCTTATCATTGCCCGATGCGTATGATATGATGTCTTGATGTTATAATATGAGTTGAGTAGACACCTCGGATACCTTCCTTAAACTTAGACTTTCAGACCTTCAAATCTTCGTAATAAAAAATAAACTTTTCAAAACATTTAATAATAACTGTAAACTTAATTAATTAAGGTTAAAAACGAACATAAAAAAAAAGTTACGCACAAATAATAACAATAAATAAGGCTATAAGCTAGCCTACTGCAAATTAGTCTCAAAATTACTAATCCCAACAGTATTGTCAGTATCCAACAAATGACAATCTTCAAATTCACTACGTTTTCCATCGTCCTTTTCAAAATTATTCTTACATAGAAAATCACTTTCACATACAAAATCATTTCTCCCTTCCCCCATAATACTCGTTTCAAAACCAGTATCTCTAAACCTTTTTTCATTCTCATTGTGATAAGTCTGATACCTTTCTATCCCAAAATCTGGTGAAATAGTTTGTCCTTCATTGACTGTTTCTTTACCTAGTATATCTTCAGCATCTATAGTAGTACCTTGCACAGTATTTGGCATTTCACTATAAACTCTAGTCTCGTTTTTGACGTCATATTTGAGTTCCGATAAATCTATATTTTCTCTATTTTCCAGTAACGGCTTCATCATTAGATTAAAATTTGGCATCATTCGGGCGTCCCATTGCGTATGTTGCCCATTTTCTTGCTGTTCGAGGTCTAAATGAACGTCTTCACCAATTTTCTTGAATGTACCGAGGTTGTACTGCAGTGGAATAGAAAATGATGGCAGGTCAGGCTGTGGGTTTTGCCTCGTGGGTAGTGCTGCGACGTGGATGGCAACTGGTACCGCTTGTTTCTTTGCTGAGTACGTGTTTTGTGGGGACGATTCGGCTAGGTTTATCATTTGGGTTGATGAGACTGGAAATTTAAATTTAAATGTAAGTAAAACTATTACGAGTATACAAAAACAGACTTTATAATTTAAAACTCATGTCACGAATAATATTTATAGGAAGTTTAGAGCACAATTCTACTAACTGGACCTCCATGATCGTGTATATTTCCGGTACTGTATGTTAGAAGAAAGAAAAAGCTGCCTTATAAAAGTTCACGTTATCCTGTCGGGCATAAAGAAGTGATAAAGATCTGTATCAATATAATAAACGAGCACCCTTCGCTTTCTCTATCTATAATAAAATAACTTAATTTTATTATATCAGATATTCTTAACACAATAGCTAGTACTATGTTGCCTCTCATTCTTCGCAAAGTTCTTTGGACCTCCCACTATTACACCTCATCATGATCATCATTTCAGCCGCATCACATCCACTGCTGGACATAGGCGACTCTTAAGGATTTCCAAAATGACTTATCTAAAGCGGCCTATACTTCGAAGAGTAATAATAATGACATTACCAGGTATAGTGATGAAATCCCTCATCTCGAGAGCCAGCGCAGACGGTGACCTTTCCTCGGGAGACCGTGGACCTCTGACCTGGTATCCATCGCAACCAGCCTTCTGCTGCTTTCTCCATTTGGCACGCCGATTTTGGAACCAGACCTATGATGAAACCATCAATTCTTCTATTTGCATAAATTTTTGTTTTTTTTTTTTACAAAATTACAATGCTCGTAGTATTATCCAAATTAAAACATGTGATGAAAAATTTCGCCACGAGTGGGATTCGAACCCGCATCCCTCACGTTAACCTGTTAACGCCGTGAGTGCACCACCAATTCTGCTACCGTGACTTGGCGAGGCGTTAACGTGAGGGACGCGGGTTCCAATCCCACTCGTGGCGAAATTTTTCATCACATGTTTTAATTAGGATCTTCTATTTGTACTTTTAAATTAAGTTCATATATTTTAGAGGTGATTCAGTCGACTATCCTACTGAACTTCGAAGTTCAAAACATGGAACATCCAACATTTAAACAACTTTTCCTTACGAATGCTTTTAGTGACTTACTGAGTGTTAAACACTGAGTTCACAATATTAAACAGAAAAAAGCCTTGTCCGGTTTTTCTAGCTAAAACAAGTTCCTCCCCCAAGGGATCTGACGTTATTCAATGAATGGCACTCATCTAGTATTGATTTATATTATTTTGTTTGCAAAAATCAATCTTTACTTTTGTACTATGGCTGGCAATACTATTGATGCTTGCAACCCCATTTATCTCGTTCTAATCTTTCACGATGTTTTTAACGGATGCTTCCGTTGAAGAAAAACAGCTGAATGATGACATATAAAATAATTTCCTGACCTGAACTCTAGCTTCGGTAAGATCTATCCTCATAGCAAGTTCCTCCCTGAAGAAAACGTCAGGGTAGTGTGTCTTGTGAAAGGCAGCTTCCAATTGCTCTAGCTGCACATTTGAAAAAGTAGTCCTGAAAAATATAAAATAAAAATTAACTATTACGCTTTCCGGGGTAGATAGAGTCGAAAATTTTAAGATCTAGAGACAATGCATAGTCTATGACTCATAAAAAATGTATTCCTGGTACTGCTTTGTTATAAAACTAAAAACCTACTAGAACTTAAAGAAAAAAAACTAGGTAAGTACTAGTTTGTAATAAGTACCACAACATTACTTTTTATTAGTACAATTCTTACCTGTATCTCCTTTGTTTTCGCTTTGGCATGTCGCTTTTGGAATCTGAAACATCGAGGATTTTTTATCTTATTGACCTGAATTTGTAAAAAAATTTGTAAAGCAAATAAAATCTGTCCCTTTCAGACGAACGACAGTGGACTAGCGATAGCGTGAGCCTGGTCGGCGACAGTCGGCGACGGTCGGCGAAAAATGTCGCGAAGTGCCACGCGACGGTCGTCGGCTGGCACGAACGGTTGCAAACTAACGCGCGATGGTCACTGGTGGTCGCCGATGGCCGCAAACTGTCGCACGACGGTCGCTAATGGTCGCCAACGGTCACAAATTGACGCTGCTTTACCGTCACTAGTCTGTAAGAGCCAAACAGATTGCCCCTATGGTCCAGATGCCATCGAGGTCCAAAGAGGTAACTTAATTTTGTTACTGCTCACTTGATTTCGGTGAATATTCCTCGTCGTCTTCAAACTGCTGCTGTTCGCTGCCTTCTTCAGTCTCAGCGTTGGTGTATGTCTCCGTCGCGTCCGGGTCTGCTCTCTCGCACAGCACTGATCCGGGGCCTAATCTACAAAAATAAAATAGGTACTCTAAGTCCATTACTTTTAGTTAAAATCTTTTACGATAAATGAAAGTGATGGTGGCAAATTGTATTCTACCGTCACCACACGGCAACTGAGGGTATATGTAAAAGCGTCCTTTGCTTTTTCTGATTTATTAACCGACTTCAAAAAAGGAGGAGGATACCTTTTCGCATACATGACGCCTGAACCATTTTTGAAAATTCTATTTTGTTTGAAACGGCAAAAGTACTTGTCAGGTAGTCCTATAGAAATTTTATCAAAATCGGTAATTTGGTGTTGAAGTCTGTGCATTTAGTTTTGATTAATTTTTCAAAACTAAAAAGACACTTCATCCCCAAACTACAAAACGACTTTGATAAAATTTCAATAGGACCACCTGACCAGTATACCCTTTCAAACAAGATTGCGTTTAATTGATAACCTCCTCATTTTTCAAAGTCGGTTAAAAATTATAAACCATTTTAGCAAATCCTCTCTATATTTGGAGAGGCCTTTTGTCCAACAGTGGACTGTTGTAGACTGATAAAGAAGAATTTAAACTTCAAAACAGGTCAAGAAGGGAAGTCCATTAATTTATAAATATTTACCCATTGAAGAGGTTCGGAATGTTATAGCAGAAGCTGGTGGTGGGAGACACGTCGTCATTCAAGATGGCCGCCGAGTCAAAGCCTGCAGCGCTGGTGCCTTCTCGCTCGTCCAGAGATTCGTCCATCTGATGATGTTAAAAAAACAATAATACTTATCCTCAAGTAGGTATTGTTAACAATAATTTACAAGGAAATCTTATAATCTTACTTACAAACTTGGTTATAATAATTAAGCTACAAGCAACTATACTTACTTTTTATTGAACATTAATAAGAATCGTTAGAGACGTACTTTTCTGTCTGAGTGTCTCATAAAGTATACATGCAAAGTATGACCAGGATTTAAGTCGATACATAAAAAACATGTCATTGGGATTAAAAATCCCGGTAGTCGTACTGTATTTCCCAGTAATATTTTGTATTTGGATTGGACAACAATTCCCATTAGAGGTACTATGGGATGGGACTGACTTGATAGGTCTTCTGAAACTAGCTCCTAAATGAGTACAGTATTATTAAAATAAAGATTTAAAAAGTCTACGATTATGCATACTAAACCAAACAAGCCGACAACTCAGTCCTTTTAAAAGTTCATCTACACTTTCCGTGCCAATACCTGCAAATCGAAATAAAGAACACACATCAAACCAGCCGAATGAATCAATGAATAATTCCTCCCCAATCGGGAAGAACTTTTGAGAAGTCGCTCTAATATTTATACCCTCTTCCGTAAGACTATATGATCGAATCATCCGTGCCCCAAAACTCGGAGGTGGCGATAAAAGCTTCGCAAAATTCAATATTCAAGACGGTGATTAAAAGTGTACGTAAGTGAAAATGCTAAGAATTTTAGCTGGAGAGTATTAAAAATGTACCTAGTCTTGAAGTGTTTTACAAAATACCTAATAATAGATAATAAATATATATATATCTATAAGAAATTTTGCGCCGACGAGTATAAAAAATGTACCTAGGCTCGAAGTGTTTTACAATATACTTAATACGAGTATAATAAATAATAAATATATATATATAGACAAATAACACTTAATAAACTAGCCCCAAAGTAAGTTCGAGACTTGTGTTTATGGTATGAGATACTAACTCAACGATACTATATTTTACCTTTATATCTCGTTATAGCTAGGAATTTTTTTTGACTCGAAAATAAATTGGTCTTAACTAGGTAGGTACCAATCTTTCTAAATCCGAACGTCGAACGAAAAGTTTTATTAAGTAAGCTTTTTACCACTTTTTGGTCAGTCGGATCGTTATTTTTCGAATGCAACAACAGACATACGAGTACACGAGTACATACGAGTTTAAACTACTTAATCACATGTTCTCTTATGTGTAAGAGACACCCTAGGCTTTGAGGGTTGTGGAACCCAAAAACAAATTTTAGGGCGAAGCGTGGCATATCGGTCCATAATTAATCGAATTAGTGTCAAGTTGCTAGTCGCATTGCCAAAACATGATTTTTAATCCTAAAAATATCTTCAAAACTAGAAAACGAAAGTCTTGTTACCTATGTGATGCTTTGAAGATATATACCTATTTATTATTGAAGCACATTATAAGTACATAAGAACAATCTTCCATGCTGGTCCGGGAGAAGGGAAAGAGTAAGAATGTACCAGCTGCTTTTCATCCCGCGCAAATCGTAAAAGCTGATCGAGGGAATGGGCGAGAAGTGAATCGTCTTAATAGGCGATGCGGCTAGAAACCATTCACTGTTTTTGATTTCTTTTTAGGGTTCCGTACTCAAAGGGTAAAAACGGGACCCTATTACTAAGACTCCGCTGTCCGACCGTCTCTTTATCCGTCACCAGGCTACATCTCATGAACCGTGATAGCTAGACAGTCGAAATTTTTACATTATAATGTATATATGTTGCCGCTGCAGCTATAACAAGAAACTCTAAAAACAGAATAGTATTTATAACAAATACATATATAGACAAACATCAAAGACCCAGGACAATTTGAAAAAGGCCATAAAGGCCATTTTCCAACTTGTCCTGACCGGGGATCGAACCCAGGACCTCTGGGTGGCGGACAAGCATGGTGACCACTACGCCACAGAGGTCGTCATGAGAGAATGGTACGAAAACCTTCGTGCGCGAATCCAACTCGCACTTGGCGGGTTATTCCATCTTAACGCACTATCACGGTGGCGTATGGATCTTAAGGCCCGGGGCTCTGTCTACCCCGTCCGTCAGGGATAAAGACATGAAAATGTATCTGTATCTTATAAGTACGTACTTAGTTAATACCTTGTAAAATGTAATTAGGTAAGTACTAGTACAAAAAAAATATCTATCTACAAATATTACTACCCACAGAAAACAGGAATATCTTCCGTCATCGGAAATATAATACCCGACGAAGGTGATTGACCGCGCATAACTTACTCCGAGCGGTGGTCTTAAATTGAATTAAATGCCTATAATTTAGTTAAGTTTATTAAATTACCACTAAATGAGGATAATTTGTGTCGTTTTCCATTTACGAGTATAACGAGACAGTTTTCAACGCGTCCCGGAGCCGGCGCCATGTTTTAACTTTTAACCATGTTTTGGCGGGAAGTTTGACAGATTGACATTTGGAATACCGCGAGAAGGATGTGCGGATACGTTTGCTTTTTACTTTTTCGGTGTTTGGCAAAAACTGGCGCGTCGACAAATTTCATTTTCATTTTCATTTTTCATTTTCATTTTCATAGTTTACGATGTTAAATGTTTTTAAGTAAACAAAAAAAAGTGGGCATTGCTGTATGGTTCCCCAAAATAGTTCCACTCCATTTCTTTCGGTGGAATTCGTAAGATGTGACTAAAGAATTAAGCATTATACTGCATTCCCAAGGAAGGTTGACGTCGGGTGCCTGCCGGTTGAAAACTTTCAGCCAAATCCTTATACAGCATGGCAAGTAATATTTTGCCCTCAACTGCTGCCCGATCCCCCGAAAAGTTGGATAAGGTGAGGAAAAAGAAAGAGAGGGCAACACTCAACGGCCCACTCCAGCTCGTACCGTTGACCCGTTGAAACAGCAACCCAGGACCAAAGACAAATAACTTTCAGCATGACTACCTACAAAAATTTACCAGCGCTGGGAATCGAATGCAGACGAGCCAGTATGCCTACGACCGTTGGTGACCGTCGCGCGACAGTACGCGATCGATGGTGGTCTCCTGCGACAGACGGCGACCGTCGTACGATATTTCGTGTCACTTCGTCGTCGCCGACTAGGATTGCTAGATGTCGCTAGCCCACTGTCTCTCGTCTGTCTGAGTCTGAGCCCTGAGCTTATTTAGTATACTTATATCGGGTTGAGAAAGGCTGAGGACAAGACTACGAGATGACATTAAAGGTTATTTGAGTCATTGATGGCTTTGCAGCAGCAACTCATTGATCATCATCACCTGCCTTACCTTATCCCATATCTGGGGTCGACGCAGTATGTTTCCCGTCATAGGTACAAACATCTACTCCTACTACCCTTATACATCTTGCCATATGCATCAATCCACCGCTTCTTTGGTCTTTTCCCCTATTTCCATTTACCTATCTTCATACATAACGTTCTTTTTGTTTCGTGTTGATCCTCTCTTCTCATCACATGTCCAAACCATGACATCCGGTTGCTTCTAACCTTCTCGTTTATTAGTGCTAGCTTTAAACTTTCACATATACATTTCTAATCCTATCCCTTCGTGAGCTTTAAATCATTTATACTATTATACCTAATACACTATCATGTCATATACTGATCTGTGATCAGGTATTTACCCCTCATAAGGCTTAGGGCATGCAGAGCTGTCTGGTTTTGGCGGCTCTAAGCAGTCAGGGCCCAGGTCCATAAGTCCCAAAGGCCACTTTAAGCGTGTGTTGAAAAAGGAATGAAAATAGTTATGGGTTTCTGGCCGCATCGCCATTTTCTTCGATTCCCTGGGGAGCTGTCTAAAGGCATCTGACAATAGTCCTTCCTTAGAGTGATATTTATTTACCTGCCCTGCCCTTTTCCTCTCTTTAGACCGGAAATTAAGTAACTGGAAATTATGATGGCTGGTCAGGGTTTAATAAAATTTTAATGACATGTCAGTATCATCAATTAAAAGTCTTCATTTATTTAAATGTAACTAACCTAATTACTTAAGTTTTTCTTTGTTAATAAGGTGTAAAAAAATAAATAGACAAATAATAAGTATACTTCTCACATTGGATAATTTACACATGGTACTTGTAAGAAAACGTAAATACCTTCTGGATATAAACTGATACAAAACTTACTGCTACATAACAATAAAAACGAAAAATACGGGTCACAATAATCTAAATCCTTTAGCATTAGGTAAGTTTAAATTTGTAACTTTTGGCTTTTTAAATAAATAAAAATGCTAAGTAATAATCAATTTCTACAGATATGTTTGGTCCAGAGAAAAATAGGTAATCTAGGTACTTAGGTATCTACGATATAAAAATGCTTACCTTTATGAAAGGAATACTTTCATCGCAAAATATCCAGTTAAAAAATAGTGGCGGGCTGTAACTATTGTCACGTGGTCAGCAGAACTGAAGTGGATACTCGCCGATCGACTGTTCGACGCAGGACAGGGAAATGCGTGGAGCTGATATTTTGGTTCATTTTTACATTAATATTTTTAATATTGCCTACAATTTTTTTTTCACAGAAAAACGCAGTTAAAAATCTCATTTTTATTTTTATATTTTATGAAAAGAAAGGAGCTCGATGGCCCGGCGGTAGTGCGCATTACTAGCGCTTTCGTAAGTAAAGCGACACCGGACGTGTTCCGCACTGATGGGTGACCACAAGTGGTATACAAATTTCTTGAGCTACTCCGTGCTCCGGAAGGCTCGTATAAACCGTTGTCATCATTGTTTGGCAGTCCCCAAGCTATGTCAGATGCCTTTAGGCAGCCTGAAAATTTTCACATCAGTGTTGGCCACTTACACCCACGAAAAACAAACAAACAATGAAAAGAAAATTCTCAACAATATTATGATGTGTTTACAAAAGGTGACCATTTCTTTTCTAAGAATACATTAGTGGTCACAGTTGTCAGATTTTGCAAGCTATCTCAAGATACCTTACTTAGTTTAGCAACTAAGCCATCTTTGTCAGAGATACTTACTTGTTAAAAGATACCTAGTAAATTAAATACTTGGTTAACACCAAACTTACTTTTTGCAGTGTTAGTGCTCTTTTATCAAGTTATACACATATTTGACAAGTCACTTGAATATTCAATGTCCATTTTTGACACCCCACGTTTTATGTTGCGAATACATTATAGAGAAAATATAAAAATAAGAATAAAGACATAGTAAACATTGTAAATACATTAAACAATATATATTTATGTACTGAGTACTGCAGACAGTGCATTTGTTAAAACATACCATACCGAAATTGCGCGACCAAACTTCAGCTTGCAATGCTATTCGAATTACTAACAACGCACTATGCTAACTTTTTTATAAAGTAATAAACTCTAAACACAAAGAAATAAACAACCTCGGCACACTGTGTTTAGACACTTATATACAGTTTTACCTAATACCTCTCATGTATAAACACACGAGAAAAACAGAGCTAGTGACACGTAAGTATACTTACAATATTTAAGTAAATTAGCAACACTAGCCAAATAGTTGTTACTTTTATTATGTCAAAACAAAAAAATACAAACATCCACTCCACGCACATTGTCCTACCTGCCTAGAAAACTGACGTACCTCAGCGACACACTGTAAATATAGTAAAACTATACGAGTTAAGCACAGCTTAGGGCGAGGAAGACCTACGACTGCCGCATATCGTTGGCTGGCTGCGGCCGGGCAAAGCCAGGCTCTTGTACTAGTGTTGCCGTGAAATGTGATGACGAGTAAGGATTTATAGTCGCAACGATATAGGCAGGTATCTATAGCAGACAGCCCCGGATAACAGAATTAATATAAGTATTACATATAGTGCGGAATCTCCTAAGGTCCCGAGTAATATGCGTCCCCGTTCTCCGTCCTCTCGACTCTCCCCCGTTCTCGCCTTGTCGAGGGTGTTGAGCGGATGTATAGATTCAAAGATTAAAATGTTTATTGAGTAATTAGACCTTTACAGGCAATTTTACACGTATTTTAGGTATAATTTACGTTACGTGTAAAGTATATAAAAATTTAATTTATTTTTAAAGAAATTGTACCGACACCAGCGCTTCGTAACGACCACTGCTGAGAAGATACGCCGAAAGAAACTCATTTTCATAGTATTGGTTGCCTACTCGCCAGAAGGGCTATGTCATATTATTTTTATTGTCTTTTAAATAATAAATACTTATAATACACATTTCGTTTGTAGTAGTTAAGGCATAAATGATTCTCCGCTTCTATGTAGTGCCATATACCTGTGCCCAGATATAGGGCGGGTTGGGGGGAGCATACCGTGCCTGGCTTAAAATCTAGGACGCCCACCCAGTTTTGCCCGGTCTCAAAAAGTCTAGATATACTACGCTACTAAAGATGTTTCAGAGGGGCGACATAATCCATATCTATCTATGATATTGTTCGACACAAGTAAGGGATATTACTCGTATGTATTCGCGGCCAACACTTAAGACAATTCTTGCTCGAACTGCTTAAAAGTATTAGACAATGCATAAACGTAAATGCGAATGCCCGCGGAGTATGTCATCTATTCGGTTAGCAGTTTTATTTTTTGGCATCTCTAATATTCACCTTAGAAATTTCAAATAACAGCTGCTGTTTTATATTCTACACCCAATTTCACTTTTCGGTAACACCTGCCTGCACACATTGACTAGGTTCAGAGAAAAAGGCAGTTATTCTAGATCCCAAGGTCTTATTCACATTGACTGGCAGGAAACAAGTTTTCTATGGCAAATGTATAGATGATGTGGACTTTTGACGTCATCAGTACATATCGGACTTCTCTTTCTAATTGAAACTTTGAATTATTACATGTTCGTCGCTGATTAAGATATTTTATAAATTCTTTCATTATTGTTTACTGTGAGTAATAAGGAGTTTATTAAGCAAATAAAAAAAATACGTGCATATTCTCCATTTCATTAAAAAAATACTGTTTATTGAAGTTTCCATAGCAAAGATATATTGCTATATAGGCAACAATATATCAAAATTTCCAATCAGCTGCGTGAATATAACATGAACCTACCATGTAAAAATTGGCACTGTAAGTAGGTAATACTTTTTTGCGGTTTGAGAGTTAAGATACAAATTGGTCGTATTGACCAACGTGCTTCTTGTATGCCTAAGTAAAATAAGGTATTTTATAAATAAAACACTACATCATCATGAATGTTAATTCATATTTAATAAATAAATACATTTTCATTGTTTTTAAATAAAACTATTGTAAGTGACTTTGCTGTAGCATCTTTCAACAACTTATCATACAACATGCGAGATGACGCGTACGCGCTTATTGCTTATACTAATTACATAACAATTATATTAGGTTAAGTGTAAAACATTAACAACAAAGCAGGACTATACCACTGACATCATAGACAATAACTGTTATCCTAAGGCGTTTTTCAGTGTGATCAATTGTTATGATATAAAAATTAAATGGTTGCTCTAAAAAGAACAAAATGCTAAGAAGCGCTTGCGTCACACGTCTACCACAATAAAGAAAAAAATGACTAATGTTATTAAATGGATAATCAAGTAAAAATTCATAATGCTGCCAAAAAGTTTTTTTTTATGTTATTAACAATATAGCCCAACAAGGTCGTAAATGTTTAACAAGTAACCAAGTATATAACTAAGGGATATATATTAGAAATGTTCTTCAATATACATACACGTTAATAATAAGTTAGTATGTTACAGATAGAAAACCCAAGCTAAATTAACTAAACTAAAATATACATACATTAGAAATAGAAAATGGTACACAAAAAGACAGAGGCACAGTTTTGACTCAGAGAAAACAAAAATATATTCAAATATTATGCCCGTGGCACAAGAAATGACACTAAATCTTAACAGTGTCATGTTGACACGTGTCAAAATTTTTATAAATTCAAGAATTCAAGTTTTACAATACTAGGGGTTTAGCTGCTTAAAACATTTTTTTATGTACTCCAATTTGCTGGTACTGGAATACGTTTTTTTCTTTCTCAAAGAACCAAGGGTAAGTTTGAACGCGAACACAAAAAAATTACATCTTTGGTTTCAAGCGAAATTTACAAAAGCATTACACACAAACATTTTGACATGTTCCGATCGAAATAAATTCCAATTAACTCTCTTTTTAAGAAACTTAAAATAAAAATTTACAAACTTATAATTAAAAATATGCAAAATTAAATTTAACTCATCGTAATATTATGGTTCTAGGGATATTCGTAAAGACAAATGGTTTTTATGTTCAAATATTTTTTACATTAATCGGAACAAGTCAACACTATCACAAAATTATATTCCTTAAGAATATCGACGCATCTCGCTTGAAATACGTCCAAGAAACACAAAATGTTACGTTTCGTAAACGATATCGCCTGGTTTTTACCAATGGTACGACACACTATAATGATACATCATTATAATTTTATTGTACCATCACCGAATTGTAAACAAAATTAATTTAGAAATTATTTAAAAAAAAGTTATAATGGTTTAACAAAATATACTTAAACTATTTAAAGGGCAGATGCATGTTTTCAGTAAATATTATCTGTAGTTTCGTCTTTTGAAGTTCTTTTGTATCATACACTGCCCCTTAAATAGCTTTAATTTATTTTGATATTCCTAATATAACTAATAAATATACGTAATTAATACGACCACCAGCCCGTTACAATAGGAAATTACGTTATATCAACCTTATTACACCATACATAAGGGTTAAAATCCAACGAAGAAAAGTTAATCAATTCCTTCCTTTTTCATGCATTACAATTTTCGAAGTTTCTAGTACAGTCCGCGTCATTAATATCTTTTACGGCGAAGTAAAGACAGCACAAAATATGTGCATTCGTAGTTGACTGTACTAACTTACAATTTATGAAATACAAATAACAACTATGACATGAAGATGACATATAAATGGAGATTCGATGACGACGTAAAAGATTTTACAAACATTTTTTCCAACCAGCGGAAAGAATAGAAATATTAAATAATTTTTAAAGACAATAGGCATGACGAATGAAAAATTAATTTTAGCCCATCAGTTAGATTATTAAAAAATATTGTACAAGTATTTTTTTCTTTTCTCTGAAAAACAAAAAAAAGCGCATTGAATATTCGCATGACGTCACGGCTACGTACGCTTTTTACATAGAGGTGACGTCGCAAGCCCCCACTCCGGAACTTTGATGCTTCGTATCTTTGTGAATTTTTACCTTTTTGGCAAACTGAAAAATATGGGTCTATTATTTTTGGGTAATCTAAAAGACGGACTAATTACAATCATACTTTTCTAACCCTGTCGTCACCCCTATTTCTTTCTCTCAACCGCAATAACATAGCATATTGTCAAAGTCAAACGACTATTGGTATTTTTGTTATGATGTTAGGTTGGCGATGTAAAATAACATAACATAATAGGTACGGTAAACATAGTTGTTCAAGATAAATTGGAAATCCGCTCCTTCAAAGCCAGATAAGTAGGGGAAGAATAAGGAATCCCTTCTCAAAGTCATTTTTTTTATTCATCTACCTACCCACGTATCAAACTGTAGAAACAACAAGCCTACGTAACCGGTATAAAGTCAACAGTTAAGTAGCTACGTTAGTTTTTTATTTAATTAGTCAACACTTTTGGCCGACCGGCGAATATTGCTACATTCTGTATTATTGTACAACATTAAAAACTCATTTTTGGTGAAGATATTTTGGTACAAATAAATATCTGTAAATCGAGACGAATCTTAAAGGTCGCAACTCACTTGTGTTGCGCAGCACGTCACGGCGCGTCATGGCAGCATATCATACCACTGCATCAGTTATGTTAGCTAAAGATAGACATGAAAATAAATTTAGTCAGTTTACTCTTTTTTTAAGACATCCGAATTCTAGTTTTCATCTATGTTCATAAGTAAGTTTATTTTCACAAAAATGTTTAGCCGTAATTTAAATATAACAACACTTTTATTCTAATGAATATTTGATCGCACAGCATCGTGCCGCATCGCACAACATGTTTGGATAAAACAAACATTCATTAAATCTCAATAATGTCATATTTGTAGATAGTATTAATTCCCGTAGTGACTTTCATCAAAATAATGTCGGTTTAAGTAAATACTCACAGATCAGCCGTACGTCATAATTATAAATACTTACAGCTATTCATAGGTATACATCATGGTAATATAAAGGATAGAGCGGTAACGTTGACTATACGAACAGACAGACAAAACAAACGTCGTATATAGATCGAAAAGCAGCCTTATGTCAGTCAGAAACGAATAGGACTTGGAAGATCTTATATTTATTATATTTTTTATCATTTGGACAAATGCACCAAAAGACTAGATGCCTACGTTAACGAATATTCGAGTTTTTTTTAAATATTGTAAGTCTAAACCATACTCAGGTCGACGAAACGCGATGTCTTATTTTTCTGGAACATTACACTTCGCCGCTTCTTAGTGTGGCTTAGCCTTTAACTCGAGGAGTGGAACTAGCCTATTTTAAAATTCCTCAAATGACCTATAAAGCTAATAAAATTCATCAACAATAGTGAATAAATTCGTATTTTTAATATAATTATATTAATAATGTGATGTACTCGTAATTATAGAATTTATTGCTTCTGTGCTCGAAAAATAATTGTGTTGCTAATTTTTGCCCACTATTGAATCTATCTGGAACGTATGTACATTTATTCTAAAGAAAATATGAATTTATGAACACTAAGATAAAATTTATTATTTTTCTATAATCAAAAAATTTAATACTTTGTGGCATCTGGTAACATGCAACTGAATCGTCAAATCTTATGTTTCATTGTTTTTTTTTTAAACTGTCTCCTTTGTCCAATTCTCGCTTCAGAATTAGCATCAAGCCATTTGATATATATATTTCCATACATTTTCTCAATTTCCTATCCAGGCTTGGTTATTAAAATGTTCCATATTTCGAAAATTAAACGTCTTGGAAATGAAGGTCCGAACACACAACCACTAAGCTCTTAAAATGGGTAAATAAAGGAATTAAACTCTATATCGTAAAGTAAACAAAAGAAACGTAAGTAAAAATAATTCAAAGAAAACATTATGTCTAAGGTAAAAGTTGGATCGAAAAGGATAAAAATGGATCAAATGTGCAGTTCTACTTGTTCAATGCAGACTTATATGTTCAGACCTTTATTTTCAGATTATCCAAAAATAGTTTCTACAAATTCATATAGAGTTAAAAAACAGACGTAATCACATCATACAGCCATTACAATTTCAACTCTATGCAAATGCGTTAAAAAACTGCTTTCCTTTGGTAGTAAAACTGCCTAATACATTCTTTAAATACTACTCAATGGTTTGACCCCCTAACAAAAGTCTACTCCCAAAACGTGGACCCAATATTTCCATTTTCAGATACATCTATCTCTCACATAATATGGTTAAAACATTCATTCACTTCAGTGAATGAAGGTTGAAACATTCATTCACTGAAGTAAATAAGGGATTTAAAAATATGGGCATCAGATGGCAGCCCAGTGAAATTAGGTCCAATAAGCTGTTGTTATTGGATACATTTGACGGAGCAAAAGAACCTGTCAACTCATGGTCCAATGACAACAGTGGATTGGACCTGGCGTCATTGTGCTACCATCTGGTGTCCACTATTTTTGAAAACCCTTGAGTTCGAACACCGGAGTAGTCTCGAATATGTTCAATATTAATAAAATGTAACATCTATTGTTTGATGGGAAATATGTTTTTATAACAGTGTTAAAAAACTTCTTAATATTTTTACCATTTATATACGTATAAATCTTCTTTATTAAATAAAAAGTGAAATTCTTTCTTCATTAAAAATAAATCGTACCCCAATTATATTGGCACTAGAAGACATTCGTTATTTAACCCTTAATCCGACCTTTGTTAAGTCCAAAATCTAGTCTGATAAACATACATATATGTATCCACAATTCTCTTACATAACACTGTCACCTCAAAATTAGCAAGTACATATAAAGTACATTTTTCAACTCCCGTATGTATCTTTATGCAAGAGAACCATAATTTAAAAAAGTTTAAAAAGCAAAAAAACAAAATCTATTTATAGTAAGTCATATTTCCATTCCAATAATTTCATTCATTCGGTCTTTTCATTCTCTGTAGTAGACCGATAGAAAAGATAAACGTTTTATAGATAGTATAGACATCGATAAATTTTATATCGCACCGGATAAGATTTAAAGCGCAATACAACCTTTACCAGGCTGGGTACCTACCACTTGCAATAAAAGCAAAACGGGAGTTGTCACAACAATATCGTCAGTTAAATCAATTGTCCTAGATCCTCGTTCGTTACCCGGGTGGCCCGGTTTCGTCCGGTTTAAACCTCGGTGCTCTTGCCGACTTGTCCGTGTTTTGTGTCCGGCACTCCGGACGCGCTCAACTTGCGTTGACGCCCGGGGAATATTCCGCCGAAGAGTCGACCTGCAAAGAGGACTGGTTGAAAAAAAAACGAGTTAATAATAGATTAAACCCAGCAGCTAAAATGAAAATGAATAGTAGATACACCGAGGACGGTGAAATAAAGAGTGTATTTAAGGTGTTCGAGCTTCACTAGGCGCCACTAGTATTCATTTATTTCATGTATTCAAGACAATATTGAAACTCAAATCTAGTTTACAAATAAAATTAATAAATATAAATATATAGGGACAAATAACACTGATTGAGCTAGCCCCAAAGTAAGTTCGAGACTTGTGTTATCGAATACTAACTCAACGATACTATATTTTATAACAAATACATTTATAGATAAACATGCAAGACCCAGGACAATTTGAAAAAGGCCATTTTCCAACTTGCCCTGACCGAGGATCAAACCCGGGACTTCTGGGGGGTGGACTAGCATGGTGACCATTACGCCACGGAGGTCGTCAAATGCACATGAGATCCTGGTAAGGTTCGACCCTAGTAACCTTTGAGCTTGTTCTCATGTGGGGTCATTCTCAGCTACCACCACTTGCTTCCAGTGAAGGTAAACATCAAGAGGAAACCTGCACCACAAAATTAATATAAGTATTATAAACAAAACTGAATCTCCTAAGGTCCTCGCACCTCCCCTTCCTCCCTCCCTCCCTCCTTGTCGAGGTGTTGAGCAGGCGGTTGCAGGCACCTACAGCCGCCTCAACAAGCTGAGAATGGGGGATAAGGTGCGGGGACAGGCAACGGGGACGCATATGGCGCGGGACCTTTGGAGATTCCGTTCTGTTTGTAATACTTTTATTCTGTGCCTGCACACTAATTTATCAGTATGTAATGTTTATTTATTTAACTTTATTACGAATGTCATAAGCCGTAGTCGTTATTTATCAGTCAACCCACTGGTGATGCCGAGAAATAGAACACTTTAGAAGTTGAGTCTACGTTTAGACTTTAGAAAAACTAATGATTGTTCCAGTAGATGACAGTCATAGAGCAAATTCAGATGCCTATAGGCAGCTCGAAAAATCTGCCGCCAGTCGTCATCATCCCAACGTATTTTCCCGGTTTCATCCTCAGCAGTAACGCTTCAGAACCCGGGGTCCGCTACCTAACCAAGAAGATTTGACGAAGTTACTGGTTATAGTTTTATGATCAAACGCTAGATGGTGTTCGGGACCCACAGTTTATACGTGCCTTCCGAAACACGGAATCATCTTTCTTTTCGGATAATCAGGTGATTTAAGCCAGCAAAGGCAGTCAAAATCTGCCACCTGTGTTAGCTATTAACATACTTCATAACAGAAAAGAGAATTAGAGGTAAACCGCTTCACACTTGTATTTTAAGTCTTACCCTGGCCAAGAAGTGGCTTTTTCCGTTTACTTCCTCCCTCCCCACTCTCCCTCCCCCCTCCCCCCACACTTTTTAAGTGTATATACAGACGTGACGAGCGCTGGTCCGCGGGATGTCTCGGCGTGGTGGCGCGCAAGTCCTTCCCCCCTCTACCTATTTCTTCCTTCAGAGAGTCTACTGCTATAAACAATAGATTGTGAGTGTCAGAGTGTTTATACAGACCTGGCGAGCGCTGGTCAGAGGGATGTCTCGGCGAGGTGGCGTACAAATCCCCCCCCCCCCACCTATTTCTTCCTCCAAAGAATCTACTGCTACATACCATAGCTTGTGAGTGTCAGTATATACAGACCTGGCTAACGCTGATCGGTGGGATGTCTCGGCGAGGTGGTGTGCAAGTTGCCCCCCCCCCTCTACCTATTTTTTCCTCCAGAGAAATACTGCTACATACCATAGCTTTTGCGTGTCAGTGTATATACAGGCCTGGCGAGTGCTGGTTTGTGGGTTGTCTCGGCGAGGTGGTGTGCAAGTCCCCCCCCACCTATTTCTTTCTCCACAAAATTACTGCTACATACCATAGCTTGTGAGTGTCAGTGTATATACAGACTTGGCGAGTGCTGGTCAGTGGGATGTCTCGGCGAGGTCTTGTGCAAGTCCCCCCCCCCCCTCTACCTATTGCTTCCTTCAGAGAGTCTGCTACTGTAAACAATAGATTGTAAGTGTCAGACTGTCTATACAGACCTGGCGTGTGCTGGTCAGTGGATGTCTCGGCGAGGTCTTGTGCAAGTCCCCCCCCCCCTCTACCTATTGCTTCCTTCAGAGAGTCTGCTACTGTAAACAATAGATTGTAAGTGTCAGACTGTCTATACAGACCTGGCGTGTGCTGGTCAGTGGATGTCTCGGCGAGGTCTTGTGCAAGTCTCCCCCCCCCCACTACCTATTTCTTCCTTCAGAGAGTCTGCTACTGTAAACAATAGATTGTGAGTGTCAGAGTGTCTATACAGACCTGGCGTGTGCTGGTCAGTGGATGTCTCGGCGAGGTCTAGTGCAAGTCTCCCCCCCCCCTACTTATTTCTTCTTTCACAGAGTCTGCTACTGTAAACAATAGATTGTGAGTGTAAGAGTGTCTATTCAGACCTGGCGAGCGCTGGTCCGTGGGATGTCTCGGCGAGGTGGCGTGCAAGGCATTGCGGCTGCCTTGCTGGAACGACACCGACATGCCGCTGTCCAGCGAGCCCACCGAGCCTCGTCGCTGAAGCCGCTCAGCTGCCAGCGCCACTGTTAACAATAGTATCAGGTAAACTACCAAACCGATTAATATAGACAAATTTTGGGCTGTTAAACTTTATCACTGCACTAGTATGTCACCCCTAGCTACTACACCACATACAATTTTATTAATACACATTGGCGTAGATGGTGGCGCCCCTATTAATTCTTTTACTGTCCATGCCCATTAATTTATAATTTATGGGTTTAATGGTAATACCCCTCGACTAGCGATCGAGCGTAATATGCTTGGACAGCCAATACAGTTGCCAATTCCTGAACTGGCAATACGACATATTATGCTTCCTCCTGCAATCCTTTGTGCGCTTAGTTTATTTATTTATTTTACTGTCCATTTGAAATTAATGGCATATGCCGGATATTTCCATGAATTTGACTCAATAAAAAAATAACTAAAAGGGATTTGAAAATTGCGCCATTAGGGAGAGAAAAAATAAATAAAATTCTTAAGTTTGCCACGTATAGCTTGCCTTTGATGGCGTATGTGGAAGTATCTAATAACAAACTCACCTGGGTCATTGATATCCACCAATGAGTTGGACAGCACGTTTCTCTTGATAATGGTGGTGGGGGGAGGGTTGTGCGACAGCCGCGACGGCGCTGCGGGCGCGGGGCAAGATGGCGGCGGCGGAACCACCACGCTGTGAAAAAATAAATATAAGTTTGGAAAATCCAAAAGTGCACGTATCTTAAAGTCATTTCATCATTTTGACGACCTCCGTGGCGTAGTGGTCACTATGCTAGTCCACCACCCAGAGGTCCCGGGTTCAATCCCCGGTCAGGGCAAGTTGGAAAAATGGCCTTTTTCATATTGTCCTGAGTCTTGGATGTTTATCTTTATATGTATTTGTTATAAAATATAATATCGTTGAGTTAGTATCCCATAACACAAGTCTCGAAATTTGGGGCTAGCTCAATCAGTGTAATTTGTCCCTATATATTTATTTATTTAAAAAAAATAATAATCAAACGACACTGAATTAGAAAGTAATTTTCAAAACAATCCCGCGACGTGATGAGGAAGCTATTAAAAAAATAGTAAAAATACATTAAGTATTTCGAGTCCATACAGACATCCGGACATCCACGAACAATTTTTCATTTTTTTTTTATTTGTTATGCTTGACAATTATTTTCTACAAGTATTAAATGTGTTTATAAAAGGGTTGTTCTTCATATATCTGTACTTATATTAATACAATATGAATATAATAGAGACAGTTTAAGTCCAGGAAATGCATGACCCTGACATCTTAAAGTAGAGCACTCCTTCAACGCTTCGCTTATGAGGCGTGCAATAAATAAATAGGGACAAATAACACTGATTGAGCTAGCCCCAAATTAAGTTCGAGACTTGTGTTATGGGATACTAACTCATCGATACTATATTTTATAACAAATACATAAATAGAAAAACAGCCATTTTTCAACTTGCCCTGACCGGGGATCGAACCCGGGACCTCTGGGTGGCGGACTAGCATGGTGACCACTACGCCACGGAAGTCGTCGGCAATAATACAATATGAATAACAACCTGCGAGAAGCAACTTCGTGCCAAAAATACCCAAATACTTTTACAATCGTTTCGATCATCAGATGTACGTTACATTAGTATTATTTCAAGGGGATGTTCACTGTATTACTTCTTCTCAACTTAGGGCGTTGCCGGTATCAGCTGCAGCTGAAGGCCCAAGATCTAAACACTTTTCGGCTTTTGCTTCTCTACAAATGATTGGTCATCAAAGGATGACAAGACCATGTGACCGACGATCAATTGTTCACATTTCACGCAAAAGTTTTTATCCCCGCAGCACACCGTTGATAAAAACAGATAAAGTTTATGTTACGCGACGAACTAGTGCCGTCCCGCTCGTTATCATTACGTAGAGCGAGATAGTACTCGATAAACGCTGTCGCCAGGCTTTGCTAGGGGGTTCTAGTTTATGTATTGTAAACAACAAAATATTTAGTTCAATCAAAAGTCAAAAACCATTCATTTATCTTTGGATATTTGTATGACTTGGTAATTGTCAATTTTTTCTTTCGACTTCATAATAGGTAGTTGTTGACGTCAGATTATTTACTCACAGCAAAGTTTACTGCCGCTTCCTAATGTTTTATAAACACTCACCCATGCATATGCACGTGTTCCAAGCACTGCTGATGGTCTATCTCCACGTCAGCCACACCGCTATCTCTGTTCTCCATCACTGAAAAAAAAATTAATATTTGTGTGTGAAACCAAAGTCTTTAAAGTCTCAGGAAGCATTCTGGGGGCAATATGAAGTTAAAAAGGGGAAACAGGTTTCAAAAATAGCTACGTATTTTGAACTATCATCCATGAAAAAATATATAAGTCATATTGGTAGATATTAGGTTCCATAATATACTAACCATTTAATCGAAGAATTGTGTTGAAGAAATGAGACAAGAAGTCTTATGTCTTTAACATAATCCTATCTTAAAAAATCAAAACTTAGTTCAAACTAGGCTACACAACTAAAGTCACATCACCTAGAGTGTAGACGTAAGTATTTGATGTTAATTATGTTTTCTCACATCCACTAGTCCACTAAAAACACTAGACTTCAGTTCTACCAAGGCTTTAAAAGCCAATTCATATTTAAGTTCTTACCTATTGTCGTTGCCTATATATCCTATTATTCTACTATGGTCTAAAAAAGCTTTAAAAAACAAATAATTGAGTTTATTTATTTAATAATTACATTGCATTGCACTTGATCTATTATAATTATCTTACCTCCTCTATTATTCCCCCCACCCCTGCCCTTCCCCCTGTTCAGCTCCCCCTCGATCCTCATGGCCTCCATCTCATCCATCTCTGCGATGCTCTCCCTCAAATCCTCCGCGAACTTGCAGCGGTCGTGTTCGTTGCGAGCGTTGAACGTCGCCAGTCTGCGGCCGTCCACACGGCGCGACAGCCGGATGCCGAATGGATAATCTGAAATAATATATTTTTCTGTTAATAATCTGTTGCATTGAAAACGTTGAATAGAATGTGTACAAGTTGATTTGGAGGCAAATAAAAACACCCGACGACACCATCTAGTGATAAGTGGGCGAACTACATAATATTTTAGTTCGTAGCGCCATGTATTATTTTCCAGGTAAATTACAAACCGTAAACGACTGAACCGATTTTCATCAAAAATGGCTAAGAACCACCGCAAGAGAAGTTGCTTTCACGTAAAAAAACCGCATTGAAATCTGTAGATTCGTTCGAGCGCTACGATACCACAGACATACAGACAGACCGACCGATAGACAGACAGACAAACAGACGTTAGCGTAAAACATGTAACACCCCTCTTTTTTGACGGGGGTTAAAAAGATGATATGAGTAGGAAGGGAGTGATGGACAAATTGACTTGAGATAGAACACTGACAAAGTGACTGGAAATAGATGGGAATTCCTTGGGGAGTACTATTATTAAAACTACCGTGAGATAACATAACTTGGTATTTTAACACGGTTTTACTCACATAATGTAGTTTGAAAAGGCCTAACACTCGCCCAGAGGATAATCGCCTAGGTTTAGGCGACTATCCTCTGGGCGAGTGTTAGGAGGTGCACCGACCCCGACGGTTTCGCTGTGTTTCTGTGAGTTAAATCGTGTTAAAATACCTAGTTATATTTGTGGGAGGCCTATGTCCAGCAGTGGACTTCCTGTATTTAGACGATCATCTCAGGGCAAGTGTTAAGAGGCGCGATGACCCGACGACGGTTCACTGTGTTTCTGTGAGTTGAACCGTGTTAAAATACCTAGTTATCCTCGTGTGACGCCTATGTCATGCCTACCCATCGCCTTATGAACATAATAATGTATCTTCCTTGTCAGTAGATGGCGCTATAGGTACTTATTAAAACATTAAACACTTTAATTACTATTATTTAAATAAAGCAGTCTAATAGAGAAAATGCACGAAAAAAATATGTGTTATCGAACTAGTTTATCCATAAATATTCAAAATTAAAGTACTAACAGTGAAAAAAGAATAAAAATTGGTTGAAAAACGCACGAGATATAATGATTTTACGAAACTATGTCTATCTCACTCGCAAAAACGCTATTTTCTATGGCAAATGTATAGATGATATGGACTTTGACGTCATCAGTCCATATTGGACTTCTCTTTCTAATTGAAACTTTAAAATATCACATGTTTGTCGCTAATTAAGATATTTTATTAATTCTTTCATATTTGTTTACTGTGCAATACTATATTTGTTACCGTACTATATTTGTTACTGTACTGTTTAAGCAAATAAAAAAAAGTGCATACCCCTATTAATTCAATGTGCCTTATTAAATGCAATAAATATTTTTAAAGCATATTCAACTTTTTTTTCACTTTTTGCTAGTCCTGTGAGCTGCCATCTCTGTGTACCTACCCGCAACTCCAATTTTGCCTACTTACGGGCCCTCCAATAGTTTCTATGGCGCTGGGTATCTGTTACGTTAGTTATTATATTATCTTTGCCTGTGTCCCGCTGTGGACTTCTTGTGGCTGATATGATGATGATTAAATTAAAAGTTTCCTTTACTCACGCGGCACAGCAAACAAGTTAACCGACATGCCGCACAGCGGGAACGACTGCCGGAACGTGTACGTCACCGACGACTTTTTCTTGCTGAAGATCTTCGTTATCACCAGCAGGTCGTTGAACAGGAACACCTGGAAAACAGGTTTCAGGATCAAAATTTTAAGTAACTTATAAGGAGTTAGCGTATCACAGGTCAGTTTCCTTATTCATCAATTTCGACGGATTCAACAGTTTACCCATTAGGCAGTTTCTTAGTTCGCCAATTTCCTTATTTGCCAGTTTAAGGGGTTACCTGAAATTTCCGGGGTCCAGTGCTGCCCCCATTTAAAATAAATCATTTGAAAGGACTCGGAGATATTATTTAAAATTCTGTCTTGGCCAGGCACTAGATAACCCTTTAAACTATTTTATGAACTACTGTTTACAGTTTAAAGTGAGAACGTGAACCTTTTTTAAGCACAATTGTAAAAAACGGCCACTTTTGGCGTATGTGTGAGCGTAGAAAACACGCTTCACGGTCTCACTTTAAACAGTAGTTCATAAAATAGTTTGAAGGGTTATCTGTGCCTGGTCAAGACAAAATTTTAAATATTGTCTCCGTTTCCTTTCATTTAATTTATATCAAATGGGGACAGAACTGGTGCCGGGAAAATTCAGGTATCCCCTTAACTAAGTTGTGAGCTCCTGCAGTGTGGTTTCATAAAACCAATTTTTTCTTCTTCACTGCATAGGAACTTTAACATCTTCGAGTGACCATTGATATGCATATTTTTGAAACTCATCCCGCTCCTGCCAAACAAGAGCGTTTACACACTACGTTGCAGCGGCAGCGACAGGCGGCAATGATTTTAGCCGCTGCTGCGCGCGCGCTAACATTTTGTCGCGCCACGGCACCTTGATTGGTTAGTATATCCATGGACCGACAAATAACAAGGTACAAATAACAAAATTCAAGCGCACGGCTTAATGTGTAAATGCCTTAAGGTTGAACTAGTCGCGGGCTCAAACTCACAGGTTGGCGCAGCCTAAAAGCATGCTGTCTCACCTAACATTGTGTTCGGGCGAAGTATGGTTAACCGAGCGCGTAAAAAAATACGTAAAGTCCTTAGGAAAAAGGCATTTTATGCACAAACTACTGCATTACTTAATCAACTACTGTATTAAACAAATAAAGCATATTGAAATCTTCGATAATTATGCCGTGTCGGTGCCGACTTTGCTTTGAAGATTTTACACTTCATTTATTACTTATTTACGCCGAGAGTTGCGTAAAAATAAGCAAAAAAAAAAGGAATCTTTGATGGCTCATAACTTTTCAATGGCTTCTTATTTTACTATTCTGTATCCGTACAGACAAACCCCCAAATTCATAAAAAAAAAAAAACAATCGTTTGTAGACCTATTTTAGTTAAAATATGTTTTGTTTTGTTCTTTAAATGTCAAATATTGAGAAGATATAGCAAACGGAAGATAACAGGTTTAGCAAACGGTTGTATTTTTTATGAATATGAGGGAAAATGTATAATGAGACAAAACGATATCATGTTAAACATTGCGATGCACAATGTCAAACAGTGGAGGAAAACCCCTCCAAAACTTGTATAGAAAAAGTTTCGACTAGTTCAACCTTAAGAGTACAGCTGGGAACGACTAAGAGGCTAAGATAAAAAGTTAAGATTCGAAATTTTAGAACGAACTTCAGCCTTAAGTAAATGGCTTTAGGGTTTAAACTTGTAAATGTATTCGAACTCCTTACCTCTCTCTGGTGTACGCCGGGCCGCTCCTTCTTGTGGATGTCAGGTATCTCGTACAGCCGACAGTAGCAGACCAGCCGCCGATGCGGTAAGGCCAGGTGTGGTTTCTTGCCCACTATGGTTGCTTGCACCTTCATCACCTGTAAGGAAATGTTATACGATTCATACAAACGAGTTAGCGCAGAAAATCTTAATCATTTTGTCGCGTTTTTTATGCCTGAGGAAAAAAGAAAATGCCGGTGGCCCGGCGGGAGCGCGCATTACTATTTCGCAAGTAAAGCGACATCGGGCGTGGTCCGAATTTGGATTGGTGACCACAAGTAGCACAAAAAATTGTAGAGCTCCTCCGTGCTTCGGAAGGCACATATAAGCTGTTGGTCCCAGCTGTCATGATTGTATGGCAGTCGTCACGGTATGACAGATGCCTTTAAATGATAAATCTGACACCAGTATTAGCCACTTACACACAATAAAAAACAAAAAAAAACGAAATCTTCTAAAAAAAATCTAGATTTTTGTTCGATGACCTGAGTATCTTTATAGGAGCTTTATATTATTTAGCGGGCGTGTAGATATGGCCAATAGATAATTAAATTTAAACACGAGCCAAATCGGTCAAGGTATTGCCGATATATGGGGCTCGCTATTTTATGGTTCGGGGTGAACTACTAATTACTTTAAGTCTGCGTCTGTCGTCCAACGACACGAGAGCTTTAGATTTTATTTAAAAAAAAACACAAAAACGCCTTCAGCCAAAAATTTGATACGACTGCCTCCGTAATCCAGTGATCAAGACGTTCTCCTTGTGATTCGGAAGCCATGGGTTCGAATCCCACTGGGAAGCATACTTTGTGAAAAGTTGTTTCCAGTCTGGTTAGGATATTGCAGGCTTGAATCACCTGATTATCCGAAAAGAAAGATGATTCCGTGTTTCGGAAGGCACGTATTAATTGTGGGTCCGGAACGCCATCTAGCGTTTGCTCATGAAACCTATCCAAGGATTGGTTCTTGTATATCTTTTGGGTTGCGGAGGTCAGGCGGCAGTCGCTCTGCGTAAAAACCAGTAAGCTCGACAAGTCACCTAGGTTAGGTAGCGGACCCCGGGCTCTGAAGCGTTACCGCTGAGGATGCAACCGGGAATATGCTCAGATCATGATGACAACAAGGTGATATTTGCATGGTCTCCTACCTGAGTAACATGGTCGCTGCCAGGTCTAAACTCGCTGGACTTCACCCGGTCATATATTCCAGCCAGCATGTCCCGGTCTATGTCTCCACAGTCGTCTATGCCGCGGAGGTTTCGAACGAAGTCATCTAGCGACATGCGAGCTTCGGGCTTGAGGTTCGGAGTGTGGAGGTCCGTGTTCAGCATTATTATCGCGAAGGCTAGCACGAATATCTGCAAAAAAATTAAACCATTGTTAATCCTAATCACATCACACTTAATATTATAAGGGCGAAGTTTATGTGTGTGTGTGTTTGTCACTTCTTCACGCGCAAAAGGATAGACCAATTTTGATAAAATTTGGTATGCAGGAAGCTGACACCCAAGATTAACACATAGCCTACTTTTTTGTGTGTAAAACCGCGGGGCGCAGCTAGTAGTATAAAAAATGCTAAAGTTTGTATGGATAAATTAATACATGTTCAGTTTTCACGCCAAAATGGCTTAACGAATTAAAATGAAATTTGGCATTGTAGATATATTGTAGATTTGGCATTGAAATTTGGCCCTGTCCCTCAATCCATATGGATTGAGGGACAGGGAACCCGTCAAGTAACAGAAAAAAGATGCACCTGCTATGTGATGTCACTACCATTGAGTTTAGCGCGTCCGAAAGACAACGAAATGTCCCCACGTTTATCTATGTATTTTTCTTAAAAAAAAAAGTATCATTGAGTTAGTTTCCCATGACATGACTGTGATGAATGACACAAGTTTGAAAACTTAAGCGCCGGACACACTGAAAAGACGTAATACGTCGACGGGGCGCAGACATATGTCTCCTCCGCGTCTTTTACAATCAAAATGTATAGAAGAGTCGTGATGCAGAACACACAGGAAAGACGGGGCACGGGCGCGAACGGGCGAATCGGGGTGCGGGTGGGTTGAGGGGACTCGCGAGTCGCCAGTGTTGGCAGAGATACGGATTTATTTGTATCTGTCACGTCCGTGCCTTGTTTTTTTCTATCTGTTTTCAAAAGTCGCGACGGCGCCCCGTCTCTGCCCTGTCCGTGCTCCGTCTGCGTCTTACGTCTTTTTTATGTGTCCAGTGCTTTACTTTGTAGCTAGCTCAATGTGTGACATATTTCTGTTTATTTATTAAGGCAGCTTGCAAAATCTGCCACTAGTTTCAGCCACTGACACACGATAAACAAACAAACAGAACAACCGCGAGCTACTAACCGTGTCCTGAGTGCGCAGCCGCTGCACGAAGTCGGGGTTGCACACGCAGTACCGCCTGGCGAAGGCCTCCACCAGCCGCTCGATCTTCTGCGCCTCGCCGGGCAGCCGGAAGTGCGCCTGGTACCGCCGCAGGGCCACGTCCACCGCCATTCCGGACAGGTCCAGCTCGTTCACGAAACACCTGTAAAGCAAACTTGTCAGATTAAAGTGCCTTAGGTATATGGACCAAAAGAATTGATGTAGCGCCGGCCTAGATTGCTTGTTTTAGTTTTTTTTATGTATGTGATATTTATTTTAATTTTATTTTGTTTATTTGGTGTCCTTGGAAGAGCAGCGTTGTGGCCAGAAGGCCACAACATTATGCTGAAAGGCCATTTTGATATAGGCACAAATATTTTAATAGCTGAGAACTGTATATAGCTGAGATATATCAAATAAATTATTCTTCTTTCTTTCTTTAGGTAAGAACCGGGATCTACTTACTCTAAAAAGGTTTTCGATGATATATTTGATAGACTTGTTTTTGAAAACCCTTTCGATAAAGTCAGCATCATAGAATTATGCACATACAATACAGATCTGTATACCGTAACTGGAGTAGAAAACCACGTAGTAAAAATAATTATAGGTCTATGGGAAAACCAGTAACCTCGTCAAATCTCCTTGGTTAGATAGCGGCCCGGGCTCTGAAGCGTCACTGCTGAGAATGCAACCGGGAAAATAGATGAGTACAGATCTGTGGGATTACCCTATCAAACGCGCCTTAATATCTCTTTTATGCGGAAGGACTTCCACTCGCATATTTTTCGAAGTTGGGGCCTGTAAATCAAAAGAACCGCTACCAGGCCAGGTGCACTCAACAGTTTAGGTATGGAGCTAGGCCGCCCCACAGACGCGGCTTATTTACAGACATAAGGTTGAAATAGTTAAAAAAATAACACTACAGATAAAGAGATATGGACCGTCGCTTCGCAGTAGTAAGGTACATTTTAGCTCGTTCGGCGCAAGCTAGGCTGATAAGTCGGAGTCACATGCACAGCGAGCAAACAATATGGGACTTTAGTACGCTGTAACTGGGTTTAATTTAGTAAATTTCCTATCCAAGACTGATTCTTCTGTACTTTACTACTATTACGTATTCTGTGCCGCTACTTACTCCAGAACGGCCATGTTGAAGGGATTCTGCAGGTTCCCCAGATATTCCCCGATCATCTGCTTGCTGAGGCCCTTCCTCGTGATGAGGAACCTGGCGACGCCACGCGGCGAGTTCTCCAGGAACCCTCGGGAGATGAGGTACGCGATTCCGCGCTCTGGCTTCTTGTTGAACAGATTCAGCCCCACGCGGTATTGACGCTTGCGGACCGTTTCCGACACCTGACATGAAAAGAAAGAATTACTATGACAGTGTATCTTAATATCATAAGTCAAGGTTGAACTAGTCGATACTTTTTCTATACAAATTTCGGAGGGGATTTCCTCCACTGTTTAACATTGTACATTCAAATGATATCGTTTTGTCTCATTTTAAATTATGTCTGTACGGATACAGAATAGTAAAAAAATCCATTAAAAATTTTAAGCCACCAAGATTGGTTTTTTATTTTGCTTATTTTTACGGCGTAAATAAGTAATTAAAGTGTTAAATGTCCAAGGTGTGGAATGAACTGCCTGCGTTTATATTCCCAGAGAAGTACAGTCCCGGGACTTCAAAAGTAGATTGAATGGGTATCTTTTGGATAGGCATGCTTCATCCTAGTCTTCATCGTCGCTTACCATCAGGTGAGATTGAGGACAAATGCCTAAACCAATATATTGTAAAAAAAAAAGTCCATACTGACATAGATCTTGCAATAAACCCCTTTTCCCAAAGGACTTAACGTGTAGTTTCAAATCACTTCATCAACGTTTTTTTTTAATACTACATTTTTTCCGACATCTGAAGTGAGATCGAGTTATGCAAACTGTCGTATTTGGCGGTAACAAGGCAATATCGGATTAAGTAGGTACCTTGGAAGGTGGCTGTATCTGGATATGGTCGTGCCTAGGTTGGCAGCAGTTGGCCGGTGGTGGGGGGGCGTCGTAGTAGGGCGGGGCCTCTTGCCGCTTCCACACAGCGTAGCGATCCGCGCCCGCTTCGAAAACCGTCCCGGAGGCCGTGCGTTGGTGCTGGAAGTGTTGCTCTTGGATGTGCACGTGGGGTTCCTGGGGACATTAAGGTGGTGTTGTTATATTCTAAAGGGGTAAGGTAACATGACACGGCAGGTCCGGCCCGAATCTAGTGGGGGGATGGTCGTCAAATATCAGGGGGCGTCATAATGGGCGGGGATTGCCCATATGGTGGAGCGGAAATCGGTGGCATATTTGGATTTTGTCCCTCGTAAAAAGTCTAAAGTCCTATTTCACACCCCAAGATCTTTTTTTGCCCCTCCTAAAAATAAGTGAAGATCCGGCACTGTGGCAGGTATTGAGGATTTTTGGCATGCCTAGAACCTTAAAATTTGCTTTTTCACTCCTAACTCATATTTAAAGCCATTGATGGAATGCTTTACTGTGGGTCAGCAAAGGCTTTTTAACCCTTAATTTGTCGATAAAAAAGTGTTTAACACTTTTACAGGAGAATTAATCTACAGGGGAAATAACGTCATTAAATCATTTCAATCCCAAGTTCTAAAACTACACGCCTGACTTTACATTGGTTTTTGAAAAAAGATATCGTATAGTAAATAAATTCCTCTATCAATATATGTAATCCGATCGAGACCACGTAGTTACGCCCGTTAAAACTGCCGTGTAACCCGGATGAACTCGAAATCTAACCAGCCGGCCGGCCGCTGCTAGGCGCCTACTACTACTTTTAATTGTTCTCACGATTTACTTTCGAGTTTTAATCTAAAATTTTTTGTTTGAATTTTTAGTTTGACTAACTAATTCGATCTTACTAACGATCCTTATGAAGTGGCCTTTGGCTCCAAAACCGATGAAAAATCACCGTGTATATTGATTCTCACCGGAGCTCTCGGCTGATATGGTTGGTGATAATGGTGACGGTGCTCCTGCGACGATGACGACGATGAGGATTGCACCGAGGACATTGACCCTCCGCGCACCACTGCGCCTCCACACTCCGCTCGCCTGAGGGACACGGGACTTTCCGCACTGAAAAAAAAAATAAAAAAAAAACATTAAAAAAATATATATGGACAAATCACACAGATTGAGCTAGCCCCAAAGTAAGTTGTAAAAGAAATGGATAATGTTACTAGGTATGCAGAATTGCTTGAAAGTTTATAATTGTCTACAAATAGATATTTTTTTTGTTTCATTTTAAAATACTAAGCTGTTATGATTTTACAGGTATGGGAAATTCTCATAAAAAAACCCTTTTAAGGCGATACTTGAATTTTTCGGGGTCCAATCCCATTTGAAATACTTTATATAATTTTAAATTTTGTATTGACCAGGCCTTAGACAACTACGTGACAAGAACGTGAAGCTATTCCACTCACATTTTTCGCAAATGTGCGTTCACGTTATTACTTGAAACTGTAAACAGTTTTTCATTAAATAGTTTGAAGGTTTATCTAGGGCTTGGTCGAGACATTTTCAATACAATTGCCTCTTCATGCTACAACCATTGAACCTATTTAAATGAAATTTGGTATGAATATAGAGTCCTGGAAAAGGACATAGAGTTGTTTTTATCCCGAAATTCCCCCGGGGAGCGAAGCCTGCGGGTACAGCTAGTAAACTTATAAGGAAAAATGCAAACACTGGCATCTTTTACATCAAAAAAAAAAAAAACTCGTGTGACTATATCTTTACGCAATGGTGTCAAAGAAAACTAAGGCATTATTCGAGATTTAGTAGGTCGACACATTTTCAATACAAGTACTTAAAATGATATCTCCGTCTTCCAAATAATTTAAGGCAGCCCGAAAAATTCACGTTCCCCTTAAGTTAGAATAAACTTCACCCCAATGAATAATTCACACCAACCAAGTCTGGTTGTTAAAGTAATTACCGTCATGAATGATTGAAAACTTACTTGAGAGTAATAGAACTGGTCCGTTTAGGTACTTCCGGTGGTAGCCGCCTCGCGTTAGCTGCTTGTATTGCCGCCAGCTGCTGCTGCTGCCTCGCTGTCGGCGAGGACAGGGGTTTCCCGCCCGAAGACAGGAGGTTGCCGTAGATGGGACCTGGAATTCATCATAAGTTTCTTCTAGAAAATTGCTTATAAATAACAGAAATATGATAAACTTATATAATATAAGAATTTGCACCATAGCCGGCTTATTCTAAAAAGAGATCCCTTACAGCCAATCGAATACCATTCATCATCATCATTGTCGGTGGAGTTTCAGGATTTCCACAATAAAAGCTCGTGTTAGGGAAGCGAGAAACAGTTTATTTTCTCAAAGTTACCAACCCACGATATTTTAATGTGAGAGCAGTATGTACGTATGTCGCGCGCGGATAGACAAAACCGACTCAAGTAGTCAAGTCAAAAAACGTTGGATCCTTGTCGCTGCGTCTCATGTATATCTACCTCCAAATTTCATTTGAAAACTAAAGTTGTACAAATTATCAAAGTACTACCATAATAACAAATTAAAATACAAGAAAAAGAATTTGGGACATGTTCCCGCATATTCCTATTTAAAAGAAACATGGATCTGTGTATGACACTTAGCACGATCCATGACATACGGACACAGCGCGATAAACCAATGGCCGATGAAGCAAAAAGGTTCTAGAATGGTGACCACGTACTGGCAAGCGAAGCGCAGGACACACACCCACAAGGTGGTCAACATGACCAAGGTCGGTGGAAAGCGCTGGACGCAGGTCGCTCTAGACCGGTTTTTTTGGAAATCCTTGGGAGAGGCCTATGTCCACCAGTGGACGTTATACTTCTGAAATGATGATGATTAGTCAAACAAACATAATTTACCTGTGTTATTCAGCAACTGGTGGTTGTGTAGAGATTCATTGTGCGACGATGACGTCGATATGTTGGTCACAGACCCGCTCACAGAGCAACTGCACACCTGGAATTTACAAAATAAATCATTATCATATGAAAATATTATCTCATAGCTAATAATGGCCAATGGGCAGAAAGATTCTTATTAGACACAAGCGCCATCTATATGACTTGCATTGCATTATGTAACTAGTACTATTATACTTGATGCTATAAAAGCATCCCTGTCAATAAGTGATTCAATTAGCCGCAACAAGGTGTCATATTTTACGCACACTATACAACGTGTAACGGAAAAGGGGTATCAACACGAAAGTGAGTAAAGTCGCTTTACTTTCGAAGAGCTGCTGCTATTAGTGCCTCCAGCATGAAGGAGCTCGAGAAAAATGTATGTCACTTGTGCAGCCATAAGTGCCGACCATACCCAGGGACGCTGAACTTACGAAAGCACTAGTAATGCGTACTCCAACCAATCCACCGAGCTTCATAAAACGCGGTAAGATAATCTAGCCCGAATGGCCCGATCGGGCAGCTCCATCACAGACGAATCTCAACCTTATTATCTTAACATAAAATTCATTTCATCTGGCAAGGTCAGAGAGGTTAACTCAACGAATTGACACATACCCCACTATCAGCATCGCTGCGGTGATGATGTGGTATGTCCTGGGCGATCATGTGTATCTGGTGGGCCGACTGCTGCACTCGGGCCATCATGGCTTCCACTTCATTTTGTGGATCCAGTTGCAGGTGGTTGCTGTAATAAGAACAAATATTTAGAAATATGAAAAGACTTTCAAATAAGAAGGATAATAGCGCTAACAAACGAAGAAACAGTATTTAGACCTAGGTTGCCAACGGTCGCGCGACAGTCGCGACACAGATCACCAATGTTCGAGCCATATGGACGCTGCCCTGTTAGGAGCTGGACACATAGAAAATACGTAAGACACAGACGGGGCGCCGTCGCGACTTTTAAAAACAGATAGAAAAGACGAGGCACGCACGTGACACAAACAAACAAATCCGTATCAAAGGCCACATATATCACAACCCACTTCACTCGCTCGCGTCTGTGCCCCGTCTTTTCCGTGTGTTCTGCTATGCGACGATTCTATACATTTTGTACGAAACGGGCGCGGAGCAGACGAGTCATATAGAAGCAAAACTAGCAATATCCACTTGTTATTATATAAAAGCAAAACTAGCAATATCCATTTGAAAACAAAAGGATACTGCTAGTTTTGCTTCTATATGACTTCGCGCCTCGTTTACGTCTCACGTCTTTTCTGTGTATCCAGCGCCTTAGAGTCCTTACTTTGACCGAGAGATCTCTACTACGATGGTTTGACAAACTGTATTATTTTTGCTTTTTACCTTCCTCTTTTCAAACATTAAAAAGACCTCAAGAAAAAAACCGACTGTACAGAGGGAAAGCGGAGTCCGCTTTAAAGCAACAGTTGACAACCGGGGAAGCGCTAAGACAAGAAAGAGAACTTTTTTTACAACACGACAACAGAGCCACCCTCACAAGAGCAAAAGAAATGGTGATCAAAGTGACAAGTGGCAAGTCTT
Source organism: Acrobasis suavella (assembly GCA_943193695.1). Classification (NCBI taxonomy): domain Eukaryota; kingdom Metazoa; phylum Arthropoda; class Insecta; order Lepidoptera; family Pyralidae; genus Acrobasis; species Acrobasis suavella. Next base: position 6,309,491 of record OW971952.1, on the reverse strand, counting down.
GCAGTAAGCCTGCCTTTTATTCAGTCACACGAAAAATGACCTAAATGATATGAATGACTTTTTAAAGTTGTTATCTGTCTACATAACCTTCTATTGTGCTGCATTACCCATAGTTCACAGCTTCAAGTTCGTGAATACGTACGTAATGTCCATGTCATGTCGTTCCCGCAGCGACATGGACCGCATGGGTCTGGTGAGCGCCATCATCTTCTCCTGGCCCGAGGGACTCTTCTGCATCATTGTATTTGCGTAAATATCCGTGCCTGGAAATTAAATGTTATACTCGTATTTCTTGAATATCTTTAATCATCCATGATGATGTGGGAGAACAAATCCAACTAATATTATAAATGCGAAAGTGAGTTTGTATATTTGTTTGGTTGTTTGTTACCTCTTCATGCTACAACCATTGAACCTATTTAAATGAAATTTGGTATGAATATAGTTTGAGTCCTGGACATAGAGTTGTTTTTATCCCGAAATTCCCCCGGGGAGCGAAGCCTGTGGGTACAGCTTGTAAACTTATAAGGAAAAATGCAAAGAACACTAGCATCGTTTACATCAAAAAAAAAAATCTTGTGTGACTATATCTTCACGCAATGATGTCAAAGAAAACTAAGGCATTATTCGAGATTTGGTTCCATATTGTTTTACAACAACAAAGAACATTAATTTGTATTTACAACATTTAGCATTTTAAAAATTATTGAAAAATTTAAATTTGATGAAAAATAAAGCTTAAATGAAACGAAAGTTAAATTTAAAAAGATGGGCTCAAGGATTCCTACTAATCAGGAGAGTTATACAACGTCGAAGGGACGTACTCGTAATAAATCAAACCACAGGCTGTACTATATCATTAAATGGTAATGATAATAAAATAACAGTCAAAAACAAATATAAAAAAATTGAAATTTCTTCTTTGCACACTTTCGTACGGAGATGCTGATTTTCTTTTTAATTTTTGGCATATTTTCATTTCATCATACTATATTGATCTAGTATATCGGGCCCCACGTAGGGCGCATGTGATAAAGCGTTTTCGGGGAATCGAACCCCTGGATGCTGTCATCAAAATAAATTGAATAGACCCCGGTTACCACCCTGGTATGACAAGGGTCTGGAGGTCTAATGAGGCAGCCTACCGGGAGGGGTGTGTTTAAAACCAAGTTATACCAACGGTAATAATTATTTATTTACAGGTTCTGCATTCTGAGCTTAACCTAGACTTAGCCTACACTGTCTTAAATCTAGATTAAAGGTTGCCTATCTCTAGCCGCCTCTGCAATTCCAGAGAGCAAATCCCTTGCGTTACGGAACGTTTATCTCGACATAGCTACAAACGACAAGGCGCGTTACCCACTCGAGGATCGGGTAGGGGATGCGTCGGCACGCTACCAGAACGGGACGGAATAAATCGAACCCCGTGGTTCGATTTGTTACGAGTATGTCTCTTCCACGTTGTATAGTTCTTGAAAAAGAAATTGCCAAGATTCCGTACACGTACCGTTGACTAGTTGACCGTGATCGGGTGCATCCTGCATCCTCCTGTTAGTGGAGTCTGCCGCCTTCGCCATCGCGGTGATGGCACTAAACTTCTTGAGCAGCTGCCGTCTCCTGAACGCCCTCTGGATGGTGACCGCCGCCCTCCTGGCTCTCAGCCCTCCGTATCTTCTCTCCAAGATCTCTACCTGCTTGTCTAGAAGGTCTTGGGACATTTCATAGCGGCTGGAAGAAATGAAGTGTTCATTAGTGAATTGCTATGATATTCTTTGAAATAATAGGATCGGAAATCTTTTATCGGTTTATAATGAAACGCTACGGAATATTAAAGGGTGTGAATTCTGCAATTTTTTTTTTAAGGTTTAGCTCCTTAATTTTTTAGCATATATATTAGATGCCTACTCATTATGTCACTGATATAAAACTGCAGTATTTTCACAAATATAGCATTTGGTATTTTAGAAGTATTTTGCCTTTATTCTTTTTATTTCGGAAATGATTCTAGTGATTAGGGATTTGGGATTCTCCTTTTCATATCGTGCGCATGTTAAGCGTTCAAACCCAATGCACAAGCTAAGATAAAATTAGATAATATTCATTTCTAACCGATCAAAAAAGGAGAATGTTATCAATTCGTCGAATTCTTTTTTTGTGTATGTTCACCGATTATTCGGAGTAAAAGCCTAGATCGATTTAGATAATTCTTTTTGTTTGAAAGGGTATACTTGTCAGGTAGTCCCATATAAATTTTATCAAAATCGGTTGTGTAGTTTGGTGGTAAAGACGGTGTTTAGTTACTAAAAATTATATACAATAAAATTTTCAAAAACATTAAATTTCTTGCTAGAAATACGCACGTTAGGAAAAAAAGGCAACTTTAGTTTGATGATTTCGTTATTTCTTTATTACGATTGCGCAGAAAATAAGCTTTTATGTCAGGGCTTCAGGGTGGATTTTATACAGGACACGTGTAGTTTAGAACTAATAAACTCAGGTCATATTAATAAAACCATAAAATAGATCATAACATAAGCGTCGTAATTTTATCACACTGTCTCAGAATGTCAATTACATGCTTGATAGGTTGAATCGTACTTTGAAATTTTTGCTCTATTTACAGGTTTTTAAACTGATAAAGAGCTTTGAACTATAGCTGTTGCCAATTAGTAATGTCAATAGCGGACATTGCCCATATGCAAGTACCTGTATGTTTCTTTGCAACAAACGGGGATGCGGGACGGAACTAAAAATTGTGAGAGGGACAGAGAATAGGTATGACGAATGGAAAAATAATTTTTGCCCATCGGTTAGATTATTAAAAAATATTGTACACGTATTTTTTTTTTTCTCTGAGAAACAAAAAATGGCAAAGATACAGCACATTCGCTATTTTTACATAGAGGTGACGTCGCAAGCCCCTACTCCGGAACTTCCTGTTTTTGTGAATTTTTACTTTTTTGGCAAACTGAAAAATATGGGTCTGTTATTTTTTGATAATCTAAAAGACAGACTAATGACAATCATACTTTTCTAACCCTGTCGTCGCCCTATTATACGGGTCAATGCACGAAATTGACACACATATAACTGGCATCGAGTATAGTCATTTAAAGTAACTTTTTTATTGCTACAATTAACCTACGTAGTTATGAGTGATCGGAGATATGAAAAAGTAATTCTAAGTAAAGATTTGCACATTGAGTGAAACGTGAATTATTAGTTGACTATGCATTTCAAATTCTACTTAAAACAGTCTTTTCATTGTCAAGAAGTCTTGGAAGTATTTTCTAACAGCAGAAAAGATAGTGTTCTACCTAGATATACGACGATAGTATTTCAAACACTTCTCCAATAAACGTATTATTCCCATGCGTCCTCATGATGCACTATTGTCTTATACTAATACCCCATCCGTCACCACTTCTCCTGCCCTATCAAGGCGAAACTCCATCGAAACAGAGCGAAGATGTTGTATGTTTTGACAATTCTTTTGATGTGTCAATTAAAAATAACATTGGTTGTAAAAACACAGCATCTTCGCTCAGCAGGAGTCTGGCTGTAGTGACAAAATGGGTATTTTAATAATATTAATTCCCATCCGCTGTTATTGGGAATGAATAGCCAAGTCAACGGTGACAACTGGGACAAATCCCAGTTACCACCACTAGAGACGTATGGGAATAACTTCATTAGAATCAACAACATGCTGCCGTTATGTATAAGCATTAAAAACTGGCTAAGCTATTTAAATTCAGATCATTTGCGAAATTATTTCCTTCGTTATAATCAATTTCTAATGTGAACACAATAAAATTAACATAGCAGACACATGTATAGGTATTGTATCATATTACACAGTATTGTAATTTCATAACTGAAATGCTCATTTTCATAAATTATTCCTCTTTTGTCTGCTTTCCATTCGTTTCACATGTATGAATCTTGTTTGAGTGACGGCTGCATATATTTTAATAATTGAAATAAAATATATTCGTATATACGAGTGTATATAATAATTTTAAAATATCAAAAGCAGGGCCGCACTCAGGGAAACGGGGCAACCGAGGCTCATTATTATTGTAATCAAATGTCATTTTATCAAATGTTCAGATCATTAAATACAAGGTTACTCGAAAAATGTAACTTTTTATAACAAGAAAAATTTGCCGTCGTGCTTCATAAAAAGACATTTCGAATAAAAATTTTTCGAATTGATATATAGTTTATTCCTTCAAATGGTAAGCACGCTGATAAAGGCGAAATCGGCTCTTTCAAAGACGCGGCCTTTGTGGCGCGCCTACAACATTCAAAGCATTTTAGCGAACGAACTATACAACCCTTTTGCCTTATTTTACTCTTTGTAACTAGCAGTGTAGTATCCTTAAATTCAATAAAATTAACAAATTAGTTTATAATTCCGTAGATGAAAATTACGTGTTTTTATATTGTGTTCACATTAAATAACATATTAATCTTATCGTCAAATCTTTTGAAGGGTCATGCCATATTATTATTGTTTTATAAAGGAGTTTAAGTTACTTGACTTAGGACAGTTAAGTGTTAAGCTTAGGGTGGGTTCACATGACAATCTTTAGGTACGGGGACATACCCTCTTGTTAGTTTACCCCTTTTTTGGGGTAAACCCTGTTCTTTTTGAGTCATTCCTGAAGTCCCAATGATGGATACGTCTGTTCCACGCCTATGGAAGCAATATAAATAAACAAAATAATATTATCAAACGGAAATTTCTTATATACAAAATTATGTAAACCAGTCACCGAAAATCATATTTAAAGAAAAATATAACATAATATGAATATATTTAACAATATCTTACATAAAGATTGATATATAAGCAAAACTTAAGATTACAGCTCTATTTACATTAATTTAAATAAATTTCCTACACATATTATTCACTTCCTAATGTGAAAAAGATATTAATGTACATATAACTTCCTTATTTATCATGAACTCGGTTAACATAATTGCTTTGTTGATAAAGTTTTCACAGTGCCGCAGATACGCAATGGTATCTTTCGCAAATACTTACTCAATTAGTGTTTATTATAGTTATTTTGGTCTAAACTTAATAATTATCATACCTCATCAACATATAATTACATCTATTTGACTAAGTATATCACATTGTTGTAAAGAACAACATACTTTCATAGGTAACATGTAAGTGTTTTAGCATCACTGCAGATTTTTTTTTTACTTTTGTAGACTATTAGAAGTTATCTATTAAGAAACGAAAATTGATCTTAAATAGTATTGAAAATGGCTTAGATAATAATTACTCACTTAAATAACAAAATAAAAATTAGTTCACCTTCATCGAAAAGCCATTTTGGGCAGGCAATAGTACAAATTGAGAGCTACTCTTAGTGATTGTAAAGTGCAAGAAGTTCATCTCACCTGTTGGTATGAACAGCATGGCCGAACCCCTCCGGCGGGGCGGCGATGTAGAGCGGCGGGGCAGGCTCCTGCGCCCCGGGGCAGAGTCCGGCCCCTGTCGACGCGTTGGACGCTGATGAGCATGACGAGTTCGAGTGGTTTAGTGCTGGAAATTAAGTTTTTTTTTTTATAATTAGTAGATTCTACCTTCAAGGCAAATCCTACCTTTATTGGAACTTTACCACTTTAGTTGGATGTCTTTTTAAATTAAATTGAAATAATTAATTTTTAAGGGATTTTTGAGTGTAATAATATATAACTTATGCAGTGGCATTTTAAGGTGACCTGACCAAAATCAATGACCATTGTCATAAATATGTATAACATCTTTAAGAAGCAAAAACCAAACCAAAAGCACCCAGGGCATAGCTAAATAGAAAGGAATTCGCAGACGAAATTTATTAAAAAAAATATGAAAAGAAATGTGGTGTCGTGGGACACCAGGTAGGAACGAAGTTCAAAAGTTCTTGTGTATACGACTGTCGCGCCTGCGCACGTCTCATTTAACGAGGTCATCCTTACGGTTTTACTATCACATTTTTTTCAGTTCGGTCGCGCAGCAAAATCCCTATCTCCTCCAAGCCTGCCGTAAGGAACTTCGTTCCAAAAAAACTTGAGTAAGTGATACTTACACAAATTTGTGTGTGTTTTACTGTAATTTATTTGCAGAAGATTTAAAAAAAACTTACAACTTGGAGATCTCCTGGGGTACTGGATTAAGCCCAAAAGTTTCTAATATTTTTCCAATAAGAATCCAATTTCAGACAAAATAAAAAGAGATAATCACCCGTATTACCGAGCATGACCGACTATCGCCATTTTTATGTAACAGCAACTTTCACTGGCGGAAATCCATAGCTTTCCTGTTACCTACTTACTGTATATGGAACGTTACTTTATAGTCGGCTGAATGCATGTCTGAGTAGTTAAACAGACAGTAAATTTATAGAAACGCCTGCTACTCAGGGCGCATTATCCATAAGGCGGATTAGGCAACCGCCTAGGGGCCCTGTAACAAATGCATATGCAATACCAGTGCATGCACGAAGAAAACCAAAAACATTTCATTGAAAGGATTTTTTTTATGCGTATACTTCCTCAATAATACTATTATTCTTTCTTTTTCGACACATATTAAAACTAAAACAAGTAATTAAAAAAACAACAAAACCCTGATTGTTGCAATAACTCAACATGGGTTGCAATATCACATTACTTGGAAATACCAGGATACCTTTGGAGTCGATCTGATCGATTCGACTTGTGTAATAGAAAAATGTACTTTAAAAAGTATGAAAAGGGTAAAGGACATTGCCCCTAGAATTGCATTGCCTAGAGGCCCATTGGGTTAATTCGGCCCTGCTTCTACTCATAACTTTGAATCAAACTTACCTATACAAATTACTTTTAAATTAAGGTTTTGTTTGTATATAAGAGATAACACAAATACAAAAGTACTTAAGTACACACAATACCTCTTAGTCAATCGAACAGTAATTGGGAGAAATTTTCAATTTATTGTTGCGCTTAAGATGTCGTAAACAATTAAACATTGCTCTTTCTGATGCACTTTAAGGCGTGGCCTAGACACCTGGCAGGCGATATTGCGATGTTTTTTGTGTACATTTACTGGTCTTTAAATCTCTTTTTTTATTGCGATTGCCTTCTATACAAACCCATGCCAGTCTGTGACGTCAGAAAAATATATTTTCTGACTTCCCTGGGATGTCAGAAAATGGGATCATTTCATACCACCTGATCAAACGTCTGCGTTATCAGACCTTTTATAGTTATTTTCATCTCATCTACTCAAAAAACGATGTTTTCATCCGAAAACATTTGGAGCTAAAGTTACTGCTTATTCTCTCGGGACCAAAAAGTGAAAAAGAAAATCTCTAGGGATTAAAATCAATTTGGAAACTGAACACGAATGTAATCTATGTAGAATCAAAAAGAATGTTGGCAGTCCACCAAAAAAAATGAATTTCGTTTCAAAATAAATAATAATCGGCACAGACGTCGTGATTTTTAAATTTGGGATTCATGTCCTCGTCAACACGGATGAATGTGGTAAACATTTTTATATTCTTCGCTTCGGAAAAACAAATAGGTATAATTAAAAAAGGGCAATTGCATTTGATTTTTTTGATTCAAGTAATTACAGAAGTCTTAGGTTATTTGTATTGACATGTAATTATTTGTGTAAATGTGAATACTTTTTCGTAAGTTTAAGCCGATAGTGAATAGGTATCAAGTTTACTTATAAAAAGATATGAAGGAATTATATTTTTTAATATTCACTTCTCCCTCTACCCAAAGGTTGACTGGAAGAGATTGCTATGCGATAAGTCCGCCTTTGTATCATAATTCTGTCTTCTTTTTTTCTGTTTATTGTTTTTCCTTTTGTTTATGGTGCAATAAAGAGTATTTGTATTGTATTGAATTGTATTGAAGGAACACGCAAACAAAGTTATGAGTAAACATTTTATTATTTATTATATCATTATATTGTAGGTGTTCTACTTTTCTATTTTGTATATGCTAGTTTTTCTCATAGATGAACCAAGTAGAGTGTGCTACTACGGTAATATTTTTATCTCGGGCGATATACATGAATCCCTCGCTTCACTCAGGATTCAAAGTAGCGCCCTCGCCTTCAAAATAGTACCTTATCCCCTTGTCTACTATATATATTTTCTTTTTATAAACAAAAGACTGCAAGATAATCATTGAATAGCAAAGTGAAGAGAGGAGTTATTACTTCATTAGCAATTCAGCGCCCGAGCTTAGTTAAGGATGCCATTCAGTCATTGACAATTTAAAAGCGAGGAAATCAGAAAGAAATAATTAAAGCGGAAATAATTTTTAAAACTTCATGCGCAATCTTGGATTCTATTATCTACTTTAATATATTGAAAAACAGATCAAAATTCCATTGGTGAATTCTTTCACGTGATGCGGGACACTTGGCTAGGAAAATAGTCGATTTGAAGGTAGTTGTGATATATGTGATAGCAGATGGATAAGAAAAAGATGTGTGCGATCGGATATGAAGAAACGTGGGGTAAGTGGAAGGAGATTCGGCTGTCAATCTAAATTATTTAGAAGGTGAGGAAACCGTTTCCGTGTCGCTTTCGCTAAAACTCGTATTGAAATCTTAACCTTCATTATTCATGGTATTTTGTTTTGATATTGAAAATAATTCAGTTACACTTCTTTTTAGGGTTTCGCATTAACCAAGGAACCCTTATAGTTTCGCAATGTCTGTCCTTCCATGGTTTTACTCAGAGACTTCTAGAGAGAGAGAGAGAGTACTAGAAAACTGTAATTTGGCATGGTTATGTACAACGTATAACGAAAAGGGAGTAAACATACTAATCAATGTGAATAACTTTTACTATGGAACATCCTTGAAATTTAAAAAAAAATCTGCAGCCTTTTACATTTTCATGGTAGGTATTTAATTTTGTATGGAGTTGAAGTTTTTTTTCACGATTTCAGGGATGGTCTAATAGTAAAAGTTGTTCACATAAATTAGTATTCTTACTCCCTTACGAGTTGATACCTCATTTCCTTTACACTTTGTATATGAATCACGCCGAAATTGAAGGAAAATAAAATCATAAAAAATTATTCTTTTTGTAGGGCGCCCATACATGTAAAGTAGGAATCATTTTTTTCTCGACTATGATATGGGATGTCGTTGGGTATTTCAAAAATATCATGATTTTGACACTATTTTTCAATTTAGGGATGTGCTTGTGAATCATTTGGTTTCAAAGTTCAGAGTCCAGTTTCCCCAACCCTCTCTCTGTCAGATAAACTGTTATGGACACGTGAATGAAAACAAATAGGGGTGACGACAGGGTCAGAAAACTAAAATTGTAATTAGTCCGTCTTTTAGATTATCCTAAAATAATGGACCCATATTTTTAGTTTGCCAATAAAGTAAATATCACAAAGATAGGAAGCATCAAAGTTCGGGAATGGGGGGGGGGGCTGCAATGTCACCTCTATGTAAAAATCGTACGTAGCTGTGACGTCATGCGGAATTTCAAAGCGCTGTTTTGTAATTTCTTTGTAATTTTTTGTTTCTCAGGAAAAAAAATACGTGTACAATATTTTTTAATAATCTAACCGATAGACTAAAAATATTTTTCATTCGTCATGCCTAAACGAGTACTAATAGAAAAACTATCACAGCTAAGTAGGGTTTACAAATTATTAAGTTCGCCATTAACATGTATTGTAAGGTTAAATAAACATGTATTGTAAAGTTAAATAAATAAATACATTTGGCTATGGTTTTCTGTATGGTCAGTCCAGCGGATTAGTTCGTTGAAGTGGCAGTGGGCGGGACACATAATGCGACGAACCGATGGCCGATGGGGCAAAAAGGTTCTCGAATGACGACCACGTATTGGCAAGCGAAGCGTAGGACACCCACCCACCATGTGGTCTGATGACCTGACTAAGGTCGCTGGAAAGCGCTGGATGCAGGCCGCTCTAGATCGGCCTCATTCATTATTTTGGAAATCCTTGGGCTCTCGCAGGGCTTGGGCCTATGTCCTGCAGTGGACGTTATGCGGCTGAAATGATTATAATGATGGTTTTCTGCCTGCCGTCAAAACTCTGACTTCAAAGCCCTCCTGAGTATGCATTAAGGACTCACCAGGCATGGGGCGGTGCACGGCCGTGACGTATCGGTTGCCCTCCATGTACCCGCGGTCCCCCTCGGCGTGGTGACCATGGTGTCCGCTGTGTATCGAGTGGGTGTGCGAGTAGAAGCCGTCAGGTGGATGCAGAGCCACGCCGCCGCCCCCCTCCTCCTCGTCCACTTTTTGGGAGAAGCTGTGGACAAAGAAACAGACAAATTTAGAACTTGGTTAGGTACTTTTTAACTTGGCAGTTGCCAAGCTATCAGATATCTTGAGGTAGCTTTACACACATGAAAAACATAACATTGACATTGCTGTAAAATTCCGCGCAATGAAAAGAAATTCCTGTTCGACGCAAACTATTTTATTTTTCACCATAAATTCCATAAATTCCAATAATACGGATATTGTAATACATATAAGAATATTGGTTTTTAACAGCATTACAATGCTCGGATTATTATCCAAATTAAAAACATGTGATGAAAAATTTCTTTTATCAACTTTCAATTAGAAGAAATTGAATTTTAAAAATTGAATAAAGTTGAATACGGGTGGTATTCAACTTTATTCAATTTCTCCTAAATAGCGGGTAGTAATGAAGAATAACGCATGCTTCAAATGCGTTTGTCCTATGTGATGAAAAAATTCGTCAGAGTGATTTAAAGTCACGGTAGCACAATTAGTAGTGCACTCACAGCGTTAACGTGAGGGACGGGGTTCGAATCCCACTCGTGGCGAAATTTTTCATCACATGTTTTAATTTGGATACATATAGGACTTAGCATCGTTGTTTATTGGAACAGGTTAATATTATTACCCTGCAACGCCTAGCCTCACCACAACACTCAAGAATAAAATAATTAGGTCTTCTCCGCATACTTTGACGTATTTATAAAAAATCTTCGCTTATAAATCAATCATATCGTACGATTCATGCTTATATATTATATAATCTATTATGCAGTGTCTTTTAGCGTCTTTTTATAATTTTGCAGACAAATTAACACAACGCAAAATCTTAATCTCATAATTGTAGCAGATTTAAGGAATGCGATTTTTTATAAATATGACGGTTAGTTTCTATCTCTATTTATCTTCACACATTTCTGTCTTTAATATTTTAATACATAATATAAACTCAGCCTTAAAAAATACTTTTTAACTTATATTATACTAGATAATTTATTAATTTAACAAAGTAATCAATATAAAGCCATAGTAAATAGAGGTTGTCCATTACAATTAAGTTCATTATGTTTAAAAATAGCACATGTAGCCAGCCGGCTTGACACCTGCGTTTAATGGACCATCTGTTAACTGGTCTTCTATTTTCGAGCCTTGAAATTACAATGGCAAATAAGGTAACTAAGAGCTAAGCTAAGAGAATTATCATTAAATTATAAATTCATTGTTAAATGTCAACTTTGGACGATCGAACTAAAGGTCAAATCTTCTTTATATCAAGCTAATTTAGTTATAGCTGAATTATTTTAGATTTCAAGGAAACGGTTTAATTTAGTAATTCATTTTGTAAAAGGCAACAACTTAACAATCTTCTTTATATGACGATGATTTTTTTAATCTTTCTATAAAAATAAAGAACAATGATTTTTAGAAATTACTTCTTACTCTAAGAATTATTCAAATTCAAGAGATAGCGGCAGGTCGTTATATATATATATAATACTACGTATCATAGTAGAAATAACTGTGGCTACAGTCAAAAACCACAAAAGTAACAGATTTAATGGGCTTCGTTAGAAAAAAGCAGAAAAACAATGTAGTGTAGTACTAAATATGTCAATAAACGGTAAAAGAAATAAAGGTAGGCTAGAAAGACCTTATATACACGCTGTGCCGGTCACACTTAACATAGGATCTTCTTCATTTCTTCCACACCTTATCTATCTATCTATTCAATCTCACAAGAAATTAAATACAAAGATAATAAGCGAAAACATATACACAATAGTGTGTTATGTTACCAATTCGATTGGGGGAGACTGGAGACTGATGTAAGCAGTGCTTGCATTACAGTTTTCTAGAGCTCTCTTATCTGGATGCGTGGTCTTTCTGAATATACGACTACTACACCTACTTTTACAATATGTTGTACCTATGAAGCTAAACATAAATATAGTTGACGTGTTGGTTTTGTAAACATTTTAACAGTGACTTACAATCTAATTTGGAAGTAGAAGTAAACGAAAAGAAGTGAATATAAAATGAGAAGTAATACTCTTAAACTTACATGCTATCGCAACATGGACATCAATAATGCATTAAGCAAATGTTTACCAACAAGATGCATTCTTGCAATTCAGTGTTTGACTTTCTCTCCGCCGCTTGCTTACTAAACAGCCGCAGTTTACACGGGCCTCGATAAAAGTATTAACTTTAGATAGAGGAAACCTACTTTCCAGATTGCAACATTGTGTCTGAAGGCTTGAGATTGCGTTCTTGGCTTGAGTTTTTAAAATGTGTCTTAATATTTTAGTTTGTTTACTGAAAAAAGGAGGAATGTAAAATTGCATCCACAAGTGACGTTTCATGCCTGCTAAGCGCCTGAAAATAGACATCTTGGCAAGGAGTAGAAGGAAAATCGTATATGTATATTTTGGAAGGTACGTCGCAGAGCCTTAGAGGACATATTTATAGCCTTCACCTGCCGACTATATAATATAGGTGAGTTGCCCGTATATCACAGAATAAGTACTAGCAAAGATAATATAATTACTAACGTAACAGATACCTAACGGCATAAAAACGATTGGAGGGCCCGAAAGTAGGCAAAACTGAAGTTACTGGTAGGCACACAGAGATGGCAGCACATACGACTAGCAAAAAAGTGACAAAGAAAGTGTTGAATATGCTTTAAAAATATTTATTGCAATTCATATAAGTCATATTTAATTAATTATAGCTCTACTTTATTTAAATAACAGTATTAAAAGGCTCAAGTGTTTGAATATATAGCTATAGCGCCATCTAGTCACAAGGAAGAGAAATAATTATGTTTATAAGTGATGGGCAATAGTAGTAGTAGTAGTACTAGTAATCACGTACAGAAGTCCTACTCAGAAAACAATTTCAAAGAAATATCTACTTAATGTGGTTAGCGCTATGGTTTAATTAAGTTACCTTCACAACTCCTCACCTCTTCGTTAAGATACTTAGACATCCGTCGCAAGCCAATTTCGTTCTTATAACTCTGGACAAATGATTCAAGTAACTGAATTTGTAGTAAAATGTAGGTATATTTCCGATACCTAAAAGGGGAGTGACACATATTATACAATTGATATTATTTAGTACCTCGGCGTCCAAGCTTCTCTCGATTGAAACACCGAGAACTACCAAATAAGAGCTTATCATTGAGATTGTAAATATTTTCATTATCTAAATCTGATGGTTGCGGGAATCCAGGCCAGTTGTGTAAGAAGCTTATGAAAAGCTTGACGAGCTTTTATTGCGGACTTTTTCTTTCTTTAAATGAATGTGCCTGGTTGGCAGGGCGTTTTTCATTTTTATAACGTTTTTAATAATAGCTGCGATTTTTTCTGCTGTTTTAACAAACGACTTTTACTGCCATATGATGACGTAGAGGTTAAGTTCAGTTTCTTTTAAAAGGCAATTGTACTTTTAAGTTTTCAGAATTCAACAAAAGGGTTCTAAGATAAATCATACAGGTGGATAAACACTCAAAACTTCATCGACGGTCAAGTATTTACTTTGTTACAAATTTAAAACTGTAATTTCAAATTAAAATGAGATAAGATCAAAGCTAAAATTAAAAAATTCAATTTTTTTTATTAAAATTGAGTAAGATTTTTTTTCAACTGATATAAACCTTTTTTTGTTTATTTTAAGGGTGATCATAAGTAAAATTTAAGACGAAAATTAAATAATCACGAATTACGACGCATGTTATAGACTGGCATCTTAATTGAAGAATGGCATGCATAGGTATGTATTTGGCAAAATCTGGTATGAAACAAATCTAACATTTCCTAATCGTTTCTATCTATTTGAATTTTTTTAGCTTTACCTCCTTTCAACACGAAACCATTAGTAATTATAAATAGCTTAACAGTACAAGTGACCAGCAGTAAATGATAATATTACCTACTTACTTACAAGTAGGTACCGAGAAATCGACGGAGCGTACAAATATTACAGTTTCATATATGAGGTACCATCGCACACAGAAATCTGTTTATGCAGTAGAGAGACGAATTTTTAACGTATTGATAGTTTTTCTAAACGAATTAAAATATTTTCTATTTGATATTCTACAATATTATAAATGTTTAGCGTTACTTGTAATTATGAACGAGATAAATTCTAATTTATCTCATTTTCTAAACCAGAATTATTTTTTTATAAATACTCTGGATTTCTTTTAGGAATAAATAAAGCGACTTTACATATTTATTTCTATTTGAAAAAAGAAAGTACTTCATGAGCATTTGGAACATGGCGACGTGGTTTTTTAATTTCAAGATTTATCTTTTTGTCTATTGCACTAATCTTCGCCTACGAAATATAAACATTGTTTATATTTGAGAGTTTAAAAAAGAGTTATTAAGTATGAACTTGTGTAAACGATTGTACTGGTCGGATGCGCACGCGCAAACGCACACACCTTGACAATGACCGCGCACTACCGTATCGCTGGCCAGTAAGTAACCTAGAATTGTTGTAAATAACTACTTGTGAGTATGTACTTAGAGGTAGTCTTTACATTTGGCGTATTGACACGGCAAGATTTACAAGTAAATATTAGTAGAAAACCCTTTTCACTCCAACGCGATATATGCTATGAGAATAAAAGCGTGATAAAACAAGAAATACCGCCAAGTGCGAGTCGGACTCGCGCAAGAAGGGTTCCGTACCATAATCTATTAAAAAATCACGTTTGTTGTGAGCCGCACTTAAATATTTATTTAATTCCGTTTTTAGTATTTATTGTAATGGCGGTTTTGCCGGCATGGACTTCAAGCATGGTCTTCAGGCTTCATTCGGAATGAGAGAATTCGGGTCTCTAGGTCCCTTGCGCTTCGTCATTTTGAGGTCTCTAAAACCCTGGGCTTCATTCGCAATTTCATATTTAATTTATTCACCATTTGTAAACAATACACATTGGTGTCATGCACTTTACAATTAGTGTTTTTAATTTATTATTTACAAAATTGCCTATTCAGGCATTGGGAATCGGAATCGATTTTAAATTAATTTACGAACGATACGATAATTTACGGAATTTGCATATACAACTTGCTGCACACATAGCTACGCAAGGAGGTATAATAGCAACATTTACGTCTGTAGATGTCAGTGCCTGGAAAAGTCTTTAAACACCGCTAAAGGCTGATAATATCACCAAACATTACACATTACACAACACGATATGACATCGCATGATTGATTCAACATTGTACATCAAGCAACAACATACAACGTGATAAATCCTGCCGGTTAAACTGTATTGTTCCCTAGGAAATCATAAATCAGCACACCTTTACAATTCGTCTCTTTTATGACACGTCCAAAAAGATGTTACGCAGTGCTGTACCGTATTTCTGTTCGATTAAAGATATTTAAACGTTAAAAAATATTTTTAGACGGTAAATATTGTCACATTCGGGTATAGAAAGGTCGTGAGTGATTGTGTTTAGATGCCTAGACATAAATATGCATGACAGACATGCCGAGTGAGTATTACTTCTGTTGTATATTAATCTGAGTTTAGTGAGCTAAATAATAAAACTCTTGAACTTGCAAATGAAATTTTAAATTTGATTCCTCACTCTCTTGTTTATTTATTGTTTTAGCGTCACGAATTGATTTTAGAAAAATTCAAAAACAATATACGAGTACAAGTAAAATAAACCTAAAAACAATCCTAACTAAATATGGTACTGTAGTCAACCAAACTCTGGACAGTTCAGTTTACATAATCTAATAAACGAGCATTTACAAATGTTCAAGCTGTGAAAGTCAATACATCTTTAAGCTAATGTAACTTAAGCCCTGTTCATAGCTTATGATTGGGCAAAAAAAAAGTCTAGAGATATAAATTAAATTTAGGTCAGTTAACTACCAATACGAATCTGATCGTACATTTATACTCTCTGTAACAACAAAATAAAACACATACTCATGAAAGTAATAAATTCATAAAAGCACAATAAAATTCATAAAAGTAATAAATAAAGACTAGGTCAGTAAGGCTGATAGACACGATTGTGTCTATTGCTTTACTGTATGATCGTGCCTTAACCCGGAGAAAGCCCAAGAAAGGCTGCAATTTCTTCAGTTAGCGGCCTGTAAACTTATGTTTAGCTATGACAAAATAATAGTGATGTAACGTGGTTAGAAAACGGAACCGAACAAATTGATTCCTGCATTGACAGCTGTTCAAACTGTGCTGAGATTGAAATTAATTGAAGTTTCTGAATAGTATTCCAAATAGTATTGAAATACTGGATTGATTTCACTACACAATGTTTAACTTAGTCTGTTAGCACATCTGATTAAAAGCTCAATCTAAATTTTGAACAATTTTTTTGTAGGTTAATCGACTTTCATGAAGTTTTTTTTACAACTGGTAAACTGACATAACCCTCTGGTGGTAAGTGGTTACTCTGTGGTGCATACCGTACCCTATGGACCCATGTATCACCAGGGGTGATTCACACGCGAGCCTGAAGAACCCTTTCCTTGCCAACCCTGAAGAAATCGTTTCAAACCCTCTTGAGAAGAATCTCATGAATTCAAGATTTTTATTATTTATTTATATAATACACAAATGATTCAAGTAACAATGGACATATTTTTATGTCAATTCTGAATCGACCGCCTGGTACATACTCGTACTTTGAAAATTTTTGCAATATGCTGAGTAATAAGTTACTATTTTAGCGCTCAGGCAGAAAACATTCAGGTCCAATTATTGTGACCTAATTTTACTTAAAATTAATAAAAGTTCTATAACATACTATGTTTTGAACTTGAGAGTTTTACAAGTTTGATGAGATAAGTTTCGAGATAAGAGCAATATTAAACTTAATTCGCACTTTGCAAACGTCTTCGCGCTATCTTATAAAAACTTTACCATCACTAGACACTTCTTAAAGTCATTAGCAAAGTACCAAGTTCTATCCCGGCCAGGGCAATTTTACCTGAAGGAACTTGGCTTATTCAAACTTGGCACGAACTGTCGGTGCAAAGTCGCCATGCAACGGTATTTTTGCTGATTAGATACAACCTACTTGTGTGGATAGATATTCACAGTCC
The DNA here is from genome assembly GCA_943193695.1 of Acrobasis suavella. Taxonomy (NCBI): domain Eukaryota; kingdom Metazoa; phylum Arthropoda; class Insecta; order Lepidoptera; family Pyralidae; genus Acrobasis; species Acrobasis suavella. The sequence goes on along the minus strand of OW971952.1, from coordinate 6,292,068 downwards.
TCTGTGTATCGTCTCGTCTGGACGAGACGTTTCACTATTAATATTTTTTTACTCGTATATCGCCTAGTCAATCTGGATAGACGAGGCGATATACAGGTAAAAAATTTGAAGGATGTCCACTAAGTGACGCGGGCGCACGCGACGAGTTCAATCTATCTCTGTCACTAACTCTCCGTGCGACAGAGACAGGGTACCCACGACGGATTCTGCTATCTCTTTCGCACTTAGAGTTCGTGACCGAGATAGACTGAAACCCGCCGCGTGCGCCCGCGTCACTTAGCGGACGCCCTCATAGTAAAACTATTTGAATTCAGTCCATGGTACTAAATTATTTTCCTCAAGGAACATTATATCGAACTCACAAATTCAGATCAGCTAATTGGTCAATTTTGGAGATTTTTCATCAAGGAAATTTCTTTAGTATCATGGACTAAATCAGTAGTACCCTTAAAAAAGTTTCAGTATATTGTGTTACATGTAGGTCTTGGCGCTTCTTTTAATTACTCTACAAATATATTTTTCGAGAATACTCATAGTTATAGGAATCTTCAATAGCTCTGTGACAATGTTGGAACATTTTTCAATTTTTTTTTCAAATGTGACTTAATTCCAAGTTAGTTTAATAAATTTTCGTTTAGTAACAAAAAAAAAAAAACTTAATCCTTCTAAAGTTTGCTGGAAAACCAGACATAATATTAAAACAGTGCATTTTGATGATAATGTGTGATTTTGACACATACGTTGTGGTACATTATCAAAATTACATTTTGTATTTGCCAGGAATATAGCACAAACCGCAGAACCGTCTTAAAAGCCCTTTTAATCACGCTGGACATGAATATCAACCTACGATACAAATGTCCAATACAATAGCATTGTCCCCGGGTTGTTTTGCCCGCAAATGCGTTCGTCCTCGGCCATGAAAAGTCCAGGGTCGGTCAAAGGACGTCAGGTCGGCGCGGCCAAAGGTTAACAATGCCCGGTTATGATTAATAGTCCAGTGGGAGCCGAGGAGTAAGTCGTCATTAATTATCGGGATTCGAATAGGATAAGCGTGCTTGAATGATAGGATTTTAGTGTATCTTATACATTTAAGAGCTGAGCCCCCGTCGTTGTCATTGTATGGAAAGATGAACGATGATTTGACGACCTCTGTGGACTAGTGGTCATCAAGCCAGGCTGTCACACTGGAGGTTCCGGGTTTGATCCCCGGTCAGGTCAAGATGGAAAATAACCTTTTTAGATTGACCTGGGTCTTGGATGTTTATCTATATATGTATTCGTTAAGTAAAAACACAAGTTTCGAACTCTTCTTACTTTGGGGCAAGCTCAATCTGTGTGATTTGTCCGTATATATTTATTTATATATTTATGTATAAAGAACACGACGATTTGTGGCAGAAACACTAGAGTGGTTTGCCTTCTTCATTTCATATACTACGTTGTAGTCAAGTAAAAGTGAAACTATGTTATAATTATGAAGTTAAAACCTAATTCTGTTTGTTTGTAATAACTTTATTGTACTATAAAAACACACAGTAATATACAAAAAAAAGAAATCTTATGTATAAGTCTGCATAATTAATTATATAAGTACTTAAATAATTATATAAGTAATTGAATACATAACCTTTCATTTAATTTGTTTCTTTACGACTGATTTTGATCCGTTGGTTGGGGACCTGGTGATCTGTAATTCAGGTGCATCCTACTTCAGACACCAGCTCCTCACACTCAGATTTATATATGATACTATCATTTGTATTAACATGTATAAGGTTTTTGTCGTGAGGAGTTAATAAAAAGATTTATTAACTACGTAAGTACACTAGTAAACTTTAATAGTCGCTATAGCGTTAGGTTTCCTCACAATGGTATCCTTTGCCAAACGCAAGTGGTGGTAGGTAGTTAATAAAGATAAATAAAAAAGATGGCTAGTGAGGATCGAACTCGTGCCTAACAGAGACAATGCTAGTGCCTAACCCACTTGACCACCATCGCCTTGTACAAAGTTACTCAAACAAAATAAGGCAGACCAGAAACGTGAACAAAGCTAAAACGATAAATCTATCGTCCTATCACTTCTAAATATTCTAATACTCCTTCCTGATCAGATTATTACTAAGCTTGTTGCATTCACAGTTCAAATCAAACTACAAAATTTAAAAAAAATCTTTATTCTACCGTTACGTATTACAAATGAGACACCATCACACCATTAAACAGCAAAACAAAACCCTTACCAGTAAAATAATAACTCCTTTTTTGTTAACACTGACAACACTCCTCATGATCTAAATGGGAAAATTCGTCATGCTTGTTAACAACCCCCAGTTTTCCCCAACTTCAATCCTGAACAAACATGTAATGGGGAACATTAACGGGACAGTAAATTTTTACCGCTGTCTAATTTGACCCGCGAAGCCTGCCAATTTGAGCCTGGCGACGAGCCAAAGGTAGAAAGTAGAGCCAAAGTAGTACAGTAAGTGAAGTGAGTTTCAGAAATAATGTTTAGGGTTCCGTACCCAAAGGGTAAACACGGGACCCTATTACTAAGACACCGCTATCCATCTGTCTGCATCCGTCGGTCTGTCTGTCTGTCACCAGGCTGTAACTCATGAACCGTGATGGCTAGACAGTTGAATTTTTCACAGATGTAATTCTGTTGCCGCTGTAACAACAAATACTAAAAACAGAATAAAATATTTAAGTGGGGCTCTCATGCAACATGATTTTTTATAGATAATGGTACGGAACTTGGCCGGTTATTTCAACTGATGAACTGATATTTCTAGTTGGCTTTTGTTTAGCTGTTCAATAATGTATGGGGTGCTCTTTTAATGTAATGGGTTAAATACATAATGTCTTAAATAATTAAATTTAATCTGTCAGACTTTCAAATAATATAATATAATAGTTTGTATATACATTTGATAGGAATTGGGAAGGAAAAGGGGAGGCTTTTGCCCAGCAGTGGGACATAGAGAGCTAACAAAAAAAAGACTATCTATATATTTTTTTTTTATTTTATTTTTCTTTAATTTGACTAACAACCAATGTCAACCAAACAGCTATTTTAACTTTTGCGAGAGAGAAAATGAAAATGATGTAGTAAAAATAATAAAGACTTATATGAAGATTTAAAAGTAATAGGTATGACTATGATAACGATTAATCGTTTTGGTTACGTTCTGAATAGGGTTGCATCGATACGCCTTTTCGCCGATACGATATCGATACCGATACTCTTATACAAATATCGGCGATACCGATACCGATACGTTAATTGAATCAAACATGAAGATGAAATAAATAAATCACCAGTCGGATTATTTTTTTATTAATATGAAAAGTAGTTACATAGGTCGATATTAGATAATTATTATAAAATTTAGTTATTAACATTAATAACATTTTCATTTAAAAAACAAAGTAATCTTAAGTTTTGCGGAGCAAGGCGATTTTAAAAAAAAAGTATCGTTGAATCGGTCATAAAAATATCGTCGATACCGATATATCGGCTAACCCGAAGTATCGCCTGAACTAATTCTTAAAATTAAAAATTGCAAAACAGTCCAACACTGCCCATTTCGGAAGCACATTACATTAAGGCACTAGAAAAGACGGACAAACTAACTTTCGCATAATGATATGCGGGTTAGTGAATTTTAAACACGTATCATTGCGCTATCGCTCCAAACGCATGGGTAAGATATTATTCATTTCTGGTTTGATTTTCGCTTAAAATATCGTTGTATATATTCAAAACTTTTCCATCAATTTAAAAGTAATTTTTATATTAACATGTTCTTTCTTAACAAAAGTATTTCTAATCGCATTTACCAACCGATTCTCGTGAAATTTTGTAAGCAGTTTCAATAATTATTATATAGAATCTTTTTTCAACTTGGAATTTTCAAAAATGGCGTTGCCTGGGGTATCGACGACTAATCTCACTGAGCCATCAGTAATTAGTGTATAGATTGTGAGTCAAAATGTTTTCATACAAAAAGCGATAACGGTTTTCCCTCTTAGACCTATTCCAATTTTAAGGTTTTTTGAAAAAGATTAATACTGTATTACGAAAAACAATTTCCTGTTAATTCTAGCTATTTCCCTCAGCTTATCCCTCGTTTGTGGGTCGCTGCAGTTTCCAATATACGGAATTGCAGTTTCTGAGTTTGAAACAATGTTTGACTCGTTAGCGCGCTGTTTCCAGTGTATGCGAGTGGAGTTTCAGTTATGTAGCGTTAAGTATGGTTTAGGGCGTAGTATGGTTAAGTGACAGCAGAACCCGTCGCGGGTCACCTGTCTCTGTCGCACGCAGAGTTTGTGACAGAAATAGACTGAACCCGTCGCGTGCGCCCGCGTCACTTAGCGAACGCCCTTAAGCTTTCAACCAGTATCTTTACCTCAATCATACTATATATTTGTTATCAAATAACACATATTATGTTATATTTACGCCTACCTTATCGAATTTTGTGCGATAACTACATGCCATGATAAATGTGACTTGACTAGGCCCGAGAAATATACCTATATAATTATTTCTTAAGTTCTCATACTAAGAAACTATAGTCCGAACAAAATAAAAGTAATAAAATGCGAATGTAAAAAAAAAATAGGTATTTACTACCGCTATTTATTATTCTATTTAGCCGAAAATAGATATGTGATGAGACGAGACAAGAACATTGCGTTCAAAGATTCTTTAGCCATTCCCAGCAAGAAGAAAGGTAAAGGGAGACCACTTTCCAAGTGGTAGACAACCGTGAATAGGGATACCAAGCGGGCACAACTGGATATCCAGACAACCCGGGACCGAGCTTCCTGGCGCCGCGGTACGAGGATACCGACCCATAATGGGACATGGAATGGCAAAATAAGATGAGCCGAAAATAGAGAGACATGGAAAATACTCCACCGACGAGAACCTAGTCCTTAAATTTATTGATGGAGATAAATACTCTCACTAGGGCTAAACCCTGGGTTTTGTTTTATGCCTCTCAACACCCACCCATGGTTGTTACTAACCGGCCTGCAAAAAATAGAATTTTGTTACAACAAACAAACAGAAAGGAAATAACGGAAGCTAGTTCCGAATCAGGAAGAACGATTGAAAAACAAATAATATATATAGATATTACAGGGCCACTGCATCCGCGGCCTCTGTAGGCCTGCCAATGATGATTTTTACCACTAGGGCCAATCCCTGGGTTTTGTTTTATGCCTCTAAACATCTACCCTATGGTTGTTACTAAACGACCTGCGAAAATAAGGATTCTGTTACAACAAATAACAGAAAGAAAATCTAGTTCCGAATTAGTAAGAACGATTGAAAAACAAATAAATATCTTTCAGAAGCAAACGGCAGGCAGGCTCGCGTCCTATTTTGCTAGGCTTGATCTAGATATGACAGGGCCACTGCATCCGCGGCCTTTGGAGGCCTGCCAATTGCCAGTCCTCGACTCGCATGAAGAATAGAAAATGTTACTTGTTCAATCATTTGAAAATTATCAACAGTTATGAGAGTTAAGATATATTGGAGTTGTAGATGCGCCAGTTTATGAATACATTTAAGTTGGTTAAGATTTTAAAGTTAAGTAAGGTTCTTATCTTAAATGCCTTGATAGTTTTTGATTCGATGTAGTCTCTTTACCGAACATGAGATTATGTCAGACTTATCTGTCATTTATATGTTACTGAGTTCGATCCTCCCTTGTTGGCCTTTCCCGTCCGGCAGCTAGGTGGGTCGATGATATCAAACGGATTGCTGGAAAAATCTGGATAGCTAAGGCTAGGGATAGAATTCAATGGCGCAGACAATAGGAGGCTTATTACCCAGCAGTGGGTCGTTGAGAGCTGACGATGATGATGATGATGATGATGACTTTTTCTGAGTTTGTACTCATGTACGGATATTTTCATCAACACAACTTGCTTCTGATGAAGGAAAACATCGAGAGGCAACCTGGGTAGAAAGGGAACTAGAGTGTGAATTGGAGAAAGAAGGCAACGCCCACTTATGTAGTTTTGGAATTGGCAGATATATTGGACACTACATATAAAAATTGGAGTGGTTTGCCATTGCCAACAAGCAAGCTGCCGTGAGTCGTGGAAGCCTTTTCCCAATAACGGGATACTGCATTGAAAAATTGGAGTGATTTGCCATTGCCATTCCTTCTCTCTCCAATTCACACTCTACCATACCATTTACCATACAATATACCATACAACATACCTGCCAAAAATCATCATTGTGTACATTTCTTTTCATACAAGACCCCAATAAAAGCCTGACTTTTAAATGTATACGAATATAAGAAGAATACGGCATTCATACCCACAACCATTGGAAATTAGGTAGGCGGAAGCAGTAAATTAATCGAAATTGGTTTGTACAAAGTTGGAGATAGAAAAATAAATTGACCTTTCGTTGCCCGTGAAAAATAAAACGAGGATGACTGACGAAGATGGATGTTCGCAGCAAATAGGATATTTTAGAGATAAATAAAAACAAAGCGATTCCACGCGCCAAAGGATTTGTTATTAATCGTAGTCCTGACGTTACTTAGAGAACCTTTCTTCAGGGATTAGAATCTTTTTTTAACCAACTTCAAAACAGAATGAGGTTATCAATTCGTCGGAATCTTTTCTTTATGAATGTTCTGCAGGTATGAAGACGCCTGGTCCAGATTGAAAAATTCTTTTTTTTTTTAGCGAATCCATAAAGTTTGTACCATAGAAGTTTTATCAAAATCTGTTGTGTTGTTTGGTGTCAAAGTCAGTTTTTATTTAAAAAGAAATATTATCTTATGTCTTTTATACAGAAATTCTTTACGTTGGACACAGAAAGATATGGCATGTCTCGACTCGTCAGTGGTTCATTATCATGTCGAGTATCACCCCTGATCTGTGGTCTGAGTGTACGTTGACTAGCTAAAGCTAGTCTTAAAATATTAAATAGACCAGTATAAGAAAAACAGTGGATGCACTAAATCAATTACGGAATTGTTACCGCAAACAAAGAAACAGACTTAAAGAAGAGTCACCAGCCCACTGTTCAGACGAAGTTATAAGAGAAGCAGTAGATGAGACTGGCTAAGGACCGTAGAAAAGAAGACGCCTATGCCACTGTTGGAGTGGGTTGATGATGACTTAGAATGATTATGACTAATAAACACTAGAAGTAAAACAGCTGGCGGACGAGAGGGACAAACGGAAGAAAATTCCACCGACAAGATTTAGATGAAATTTGGCACGGATATGGTTAGAGACCCAGGAAAGGATATAAGAGAGATTGTATCCCTAAAATCATCTATTATGGAAATGAAAAAGTATGTAAGTATGTAAGTAAAGTAGTGAAACTTTATATGGGAAATTCTATTTTGCCATACAAAAGTAGATTTAATTACATAGTACAAAATTTACGCACACGAAGTCGCGGATTAAAGCTAGTATGAAATAAAAATTAACGGAAAGCGAACCTACAACCATGACCTCTCCTTAAACTCGCTAATTCGCGAAGCGCGAACCCCCAGAATCATGTTGGCGCAGTTTAATATTCCTGTTTGTTTTGCGGTTAACTTTAACTTGGAAGCGAGCTGCTATGTATTGTGTGACTTGCCAATTTAAAACTAGGTGGCGACCGCAACTTTGCTTGTTACTGTTACCCGTTTATTCTTAGTGATAATTCTTTTTTATCTGTATCTAGAACATAGTTGCAGTGTGCAAGTTTATGAAATGAATAAGATTATTCTGCATTGAAAGACATGCAACAGGTTAACAAAAAATACCGGCCAAATGCGAGACTGACTAGGCCACGAAGGGTTCCATACCATTATCTATAAAAATATGCGAAGCGTAGGACACCCACCCACAAGGAGGTCTGACGACAAGACTAAGGTCGCTGGAAGGCGCTGGATGCAGGCTACTCTAGATCGGTAATTTTGAAAATCCTCAGGAGAGGCCTATGTCCAGCAGTGGACGTTATGTGGCTGAGATGATGATGATCTATAAAAAATCACGTTTGTAATATGGAAGCCCTTTTATTGTTTATTTATTTTATTCTGTTTTTAGTATTTTTTTATATAGAAGCAATGGAAATATCTCATCTGTATAAATTTCAGCTATCTAAATGTCACGGTTCATGAGATACAGCCTATATAGTGACAGACAGGCAGACAGACGGACAGCGGAGTCTTAGTAATAGGGTAACACACATTCTGAAGTTATTGAGAAGCTAATCCTCTTTTGAAGACGTTTAAAAATGGCCTTTGGTTGTTTTGAAAGCTTTAAAAAGCGTATACTTAGCTATAAAAAATCTTACGCTAAATGTTTGAACATACCAATATTGTAACAAACTAGACCGAAGGGCATTCTTACAAATACAAAAAGCCCCTGGATCCTAACTCTTACATTATATGTTTTAAAAACATCACAATACCGAAAAAAAGCATTAAAATTGCTATTCTAAATGTATTACGAAGGAGGGTAATGAGAGCCATAACCCATATTTTCGCAATCGCGCCGTGCCCACTTTAATAAACAGCGATTTTGCAGCAAAGAAACTAGGTCGGTGCATTCAGGCGCATTAATCAACAGCTGAATGGAGCCACCCCTCCACCCGACAATGGAGGGGGATGTCGCGGTCCATTTGATAAATAAACTGCACTTGAGATGCATTTAACATTTTCTGGGTGAACGTTTCTTGTATTTTTAAACTAACATTTTCCGTCTAAGAGTTTTATTTTAATGTTACTATTATCAGATATGGTAAGTGTTCTATTTAGTCTTACAGAGGTATTAACTGATTCATTTGACAGTGGGAGCTTCCTTCAACCATTAAGATGGTAAATTAAGCTTATTTCGTATTTTTATTTCAACAATAGGTGTGCCCGCGGGCTTTGCTCCCCGTGGAAATTTCAAGATAAAAACGTCCTGCGTCCTTTCCCGGGTCTCAAACTAAATCCATACCAAATGTCATCTAAATCGGTTCAGTGGTTAAAGCGTGAAGAAGTAACATACAGACAGACACGGAGTTACTTTCGCATTTAAACATTAGTAAGGATAGGTACATATGAATTTTTAACAATCGCTTAACAAACAAATATCCATTATACAAATGAGATTTGTTTAAATTAGATACTTTCATTTCTTACACTTTACTACTTTAGATTCTTAATTTCCCATCACATTTTTCTATATAGCGAGGTTGCCTGGAAGAAATTAAAAGAGGCCGCCTTTTGCGCATTTCCTAGTTTTTAAGATAATTATGTCCTGCATTTATTTATTTTGTGCTATAAAAGGTATTGTAGATTTACAATATTAGCGTGGATTCAGTCATTGCATTACAACCTTTGTAAAAATTATTGCCTCATTATATAAGAAAGACATTCACACACGAAGTTAGTACACAACAATATAATTAAAGGTCGAACAGCACGAAACTTACGTTCCCAAACACTTAACTGTACTTAAGTTTCACTTAAGTTTTGATCATTAGAAATTCCTAGTATTGGAAGATTATTATAACCTTGGTTGTCTCGAGGGACTTTCGAATTCTGATACACAAGGCGAAATGTACAGATATTTTATAAAAATGATATTTCTAATTTTATTTCTAAGACATTTCTCTTGATAAGATAGAAGAAGTTAAATTATGCTATAATTCTATTTGAAACTAAAAATGAGAACACTTTTTTATGTTTAAATTACTTTTATAGTAGATTATCAGTATGTACCGAGGGCAGTGATGAGAGGAAAAATATGTTTTATAGAATAAAGCCTGCTTACTTTCTGAGCTCTTTTCTGCTAGAGAAACATAACATTTTGACGACCTCCGTGGCGTAGTGGTCACCATGCTAGTTCGCCACCCAGAGGTCCCGGGTTCGATCCCCGGCCAGGGCAAGTTGGAAAATGGCCTTTTTCAAATTGTCCTGGGTCTTGGATGTTTATCTATATATGTATTTGTTATAAACTATAGTATCGTTGAGTTAGTATCCCATAACACAAGTCTCGAACTTACTTTGGGGCTAGCTCAATCAGTGTAATTTGTCCCTATATATTTATTTATTTAACAGGAAAATATTTTCTTTTTTATCGTAAGTATAAGAAACCAGTACTTAGATATATTTAAAAAAGTACGGATTTACAAAGATTTCATTAACACTAGGCGCTATCTCTCTTAAAATGACTACTTCAACTAGTTTTGGTCGTCTTAGGTGGTCGAAACTACTCGTTTTCTAAAAATATCTTACTTTAGTATACCAACTCACTACTCACCCGTAATCAGGCTTCTGACAGAACCAAGACCTCGTCAGTTTGGCAGCTTCCAACAGCACCCCGCTAAGGTCCAGCCTCATGCCAGAGCATGAACAGCAGCCGTCCCCCTCACCATCTCCCACTAACACAAGACGGGACTCCGACTTCGCCACTTTGGACAATTCACTCACTTCTTCACTAAGAACTCAACTCACTTCCATATTATTATGAATCCTCGAGACGAACAGTTTTGGAAATTCATTAGAATTTAGGATTCGAGAAAACTTTTCAAAGTATTCGTACGAGTTTATTTTCACTGCATTACAATTCCGTTCGAAATGTTTATTTTTACTAGAACCGCTTAACTCGAATGGGTTTCCTATAATAAAAAGACAATTAGAATCGGCGATCGTAACTCGCATCGATTACAAGCGGAATGGTGAATCGATACAAATGAGCGAATTATGTGATCAGTCCATTAGTGGAGTCGTTATTAGGCTACATAAATGTGGTCATTACTGACAGGTTAATTATCTATAATATTATTAGCATAGTAAAGATAGCTCTAAGCAATATAAGCAGTCGTGTAGATAGGTAATCAATAGATTGAGGAAAAAACATTAAAAATAAAATTGTAATCCCATCTGTCATAAAAGTCATTCAATAACAGCTATGATAATTATTATTGATAAAGTCAAAGGCAAATTAATTTTTTTTCATTCAATGAAGGATAAATTTATCTCTTATTGAAGGTAATTTTTTTTAAATATTATTTTAGTGCAAAAGCTAGAAACGGATAGTGTATAATCGTTTATTAATGTTTAAATATGTATTCTAAGACATTTGCATTTGAATGTCATATTAACACTTTAGAAAACGGATATACTCATTCATATTCAAGTGTTGTGTATATGCTAAGAAATATACTTTTTTTATTAACTCTCTATGTCCCACAGCAGGGCAAAAGCTTCTCCTTTATGTTTACAAACACTTCTGTTGTTTACTTTTTTGACGACCTCCGTGGCGTAGTGGTCACCATGCTAGTCCGCCACACCCAGAGGTCCCGGGTTCGATCCCCGGTCAGGGCAAGTTGGAAAATGGCCTTTTTCATATTGTCCTGGGTCTTGGATGTTTATTTATATATGTATTTGTTATAGAATATAGTATCATTGAGTTAGTATCCCATAACACAAGTCTCAAACTTACTTTGGGGCAAGCTCAATCAGTGTTATTTGTCTCTATATATATATTTATTTATTATTCATTTATTTTTACCCCAATTCCTATCAAACAGTCTCACTCAACTTATCTGACAACCTTGTCCTTGGTCTGCCTCTTTTCCTTATACCGTCTGTCCAATCCCATTTTAGCCTGTTTTTTTACCAAAATCTAATATTTTTGTTATGGAACGTAAGGTTAAATATACTTTACAGTAAATAATATTCCTTTTTTATTTATTTTACTTATTCTCTCTCTTTTCTCCGAAAATATAAAATAATAGAACGATACCTAATATTATAATTAAAAGCAATACCAGTAATTGAAAAATAAACGAATTGATTGGCACCTTCAGTACTATCAAAATCTACAACACACACAACCCTCTGAAGAAAAAAAATACAAGTAAAGCTTACATGATGTGAATCTTGTTCCACAAACACTACAAACTCTTCAAAAGGTACATAATTTCTCCACATTATAATCATGCAGCACAGTGTATTAACATAGTAACCATGGTTCCAAGTCGGTCAGTATATCCCCGGTCATATAAAAACGAATGACTGATTACCATCGTACTGAGGCATGAGTCCACCAAACAATTGCCAACTAATTACTTTCAAAAAAGAACTCATTTATCGCTCTGGAAAACCGGACGTGACTGTGATTTTCTTTTTCCTATTGATTGAAGACTCCATTTTAACTATTACGCGCGAACTTGAAGAGGAAATGAATTTGATAATTTTTTGTGATCACTAAAACGAACCGAGCATAAAAGAAAATTGGTGTCACTGGTAGTCATCGAATTATTAAGAGGAAAATTAAAAAAAAAAGTTGATTTCACAGGCCATAATCTCATAAAACTGCACCGTACTTATTAACTAAACCGAAAGTATTACTAAACCGAGAAAATCTAAAACCATCTCGTCAGAAATAAAAAGAGAAAGACGAATTTATGAAATAGCCTTCTTCAGAATCAGATCTTGGAGTTATTGTTTAGTAAGTAGGCTTGAGACCCAGTAATGCAAAGTTGATGAGTCTTGCTGTGTCATCGGGTGATTACAGTTTCCAATTTATTTCTTAGTTTGTAGCGCGGGACGGTAGAAACTAAATGACATGAATTATTATGGGTAACATACTGTTTGTATGTTAATCTACGAGACGGTATACGAAAGAAAAGGTAGTATCGTTATAGTTAGTTAAACAAAAAAATCACCATGTCTGACGCCGTGATTTGAACATTTTCATTGCCTCTTTATTATTTTAACATGGTATTTCTTGATCACAATCTCGTTTGCTGTTATTGGCTGATTTTTAAACACCACTAAATTAAAGAGTAAGTTTAGTTTATGATATAGAACCTTTGCTATTTCCCATAACCTAGTCCGAAAAAATATTAACATAAATTTTATTTTCTCATACAATTATATTATAATATTTTATGAAAAGGAAAGTCAGTTCACACTTGCTCTAAAAATGAGATTCAATAAACCGTTTAATCATCATCATTATTTAAGAGCGGTGCTCTTGTCGGTGGAGTTTCTTCCGTTCTATTCTGTTTTCCGCCAACCTCTTGACATCTTGATAAGACATTGCTGTCACCTTTTCCTTAACTTGTTTCATGCTGTAGCTGTGCTTGGGCTTTCCTCTTCCCCGTCTTCCTTCTATTATAATACATACAATTGTCATGCCGTATCAAGTGTTTAATGTATCACTATAATCATTAACGCTTTGTAACTTTCCACATGAATGAAGCAACATTTGCAGCAATTGTAAAGACAAAGGTGCAGTTCCGAAATGAACACTAAACGATAAACTGGTATTGGAAGTGGTCTCTGTCAACCGATGCGCTCGTGCCGCTCGAATTACATCAACAAAGAAAGACAATGAACGGAAAGTGCCTCGGACGAGTCAAAACAAAGCAATTGAAAATTGAGTTCTAAACGCGCAAATAAATCCATTTAAGAAACCCACTTATGATCTTGTTCACTTGTACGTAGCACATAAAGGAGAAATTTTTAATAAGATATTACAGATGGTACTAGGTACATGTCGTATTCTTAAAATGGAAATACATAGATCAGTGTTAAATACGTAAGTTTTTGCGAAAAATTACTTTTTGTACGAGTTTTTATTGTGAGGCCAAAGTATCTACTTATAAAGTCAAATGACATAAACCCAAACTCGATGGAGTTGTTTTATTAAGTTCCATCGACCACCTTCCGTCTCCGTGGTCAGACTCTAGGCATCATCTACCATAAAGTGCTCGTCAAGAGAAATCAAACGAGTCCTACTCAATGAGGTTACGTTGTTTTATAACTGAGTTCCGTCAAATATCCCGACTCCATTATTACACAAGTATGCAAAATTTCAGCTCAATCGGTTGAGGATAAGTAGTTGAAAATTGATTTGCAAGATTTGACCTACAACAAAACATACATACATGTAAGTTAAATAAAAGCCTATAAAAATAGAATGAATGTTGTCTAAGAATTTCATCTAACTATCTCTCTATACTCTCATTTCGCTCTCTGAACTGAGAAGGCAGCTTACATATTTCTTAAAAGCATTTGACACCTCATTCAAATTACTTAAGATGGACTAACTAATTAAATAGTTCATTGACTTCTTTCGAAATGTTTATCAAATCTATTCTCACGTGTTGTGTTGACATAACAATGTCAAAAGAGTCTCCAGAACCCTGGTTTAGACATAATACATGACCAAGATTGCATTGTATCTTTGTTTTGGGTTCACAGTAGTTTACATACGAAATGTTACGAGATACTGGAGATAAGATTGTGGGCGTATCTGTGGAACTAGAGCAAATACATCTTTGTACATCTTTTACTAAAAATCTATGGTAATATGTAAAGTTAAACCAACCGAAAGCATGTTTACATTCGGTTCGAGTTGTCCGGTTGAACTGGTTACGCTGGAGATTGCAGATCTCTATATGTAAAACTTTTTAAAACGCAAGTACTGCAATGGCAAAGTTTGGTCACTTTTATTAATTTTGTGGTTTGGTAACAAACTCATAGGTGGATAAAGGCCAGTGGCCAGGATAAAGTTCCTATCTGATTTGTATGAGCCAAAAGCCAAAGATATAGCAAAAACTAAGCCAAATATCGTTCTTTCTCTGTAGGTTCCTGCGACCTACGTTTATATTGTGAAATGAGTTGCATGCCACGGTCTTGTTCAGTGCCTAATGTTTTAAACAGTTTTTTTACATTACCCGTAGACTACGTATCTATATTCACAGTCTTTATTAAATCACAGTCATGTACCTGGTCTATATTCAGACATCCTAAGATCATCCTAAACCCAGAATTTCATCAGTTAACGTACAATTAAGATGAGACATGAATAGAGATCGGCACAATCGAATGAGATCATTTGTATGTCTCGAATCGAACATCGATTCCCGAGAGCTTCTTAATGAACTAGTTGATATGATAATTACTGACTGCAGGTGGAATACTAAAATCATAATTTTAGATAGATGGGAATTACCTACTCACTATCGACGAAATGTAGGTAATCAAAATACGATAAGAATCAATCAATGATAAATTTTGATTGTTAAATAATAGGACAGAATTTGATTAAATGATGTAGCAACATTTCAATCTTTCTATCCATCACTTTAAAGTGTCCTTTTGTTCGTAAGCAAGACGTATCTGAATACATTTAACACATTAAAACAATGCACATTAGGATGAAGAAAATAAACAAATTAAAAATTAAAATAAGACTATCAGACGCTTCTAAAATTCTCCCGCTGGCCGTATAAATTTATCATCCATTATTGTAAATGAAAGCATTGAACCAAAATATACCTGAATCTGCGTAATTGAATTATTAGGAAGGAAATAAGAGAAAAATAAAGGGCCGTTGACCCCGATCTGAGAATTATCCGCAACATCGCTACTTAGAGGCGGAATCTAATTTCGGAAATTGGGGCGCCATGTACTGCCGCGGATTTAGGAGCTTGTCGCAAGCTAATAATCATATTTTGTAAAATACTTTGAAAAAAAAATAGAATAAAATAGTATAAAGTGCTATAATTGAGACTTAATCTCATATTCATACAAAAATCAGCCCTCCTTAATCAGAATATATAAAAGGAAGTATTGGCGCATCCACACTGATGTTACGCATGGTAAAGCAACATTATTAAAAAAAAATTTAAGTCAAGCTGCATTAAAGATGTAAATTTTAATGAACAAAATAATTACTTAATTTTATAAATTTCTTCATTAAAAAATACATTTCAAATGTTACTAAACTCAATGTTGATGTTGATAAACGTTTCTCCAGAAAGAGTAACATCAGTGTGGATGAACCATGTGCAGACTTTTTATGCAATCGACGGAAAAACAATGGATAGCGTACTATTCTTCTAACTAATTTAAGGATGCACTGAAATGTAGAAATACAGCGCTAATAAAAGTGTAGTCGTATGATAGATAACCCAAAAAAGTTAAAATTGTCGACTTAAACTGTTGACACGTTTTCGCAGAAACCTGTTCGGATATAAAAATCGATAGGCTTATCTTTCTGAAGTCTCACAGCAGACCTGAATTGGAGCGCAAACGACAAACTTACAATGATAGAGATAGGATTGGCGTTTCGATTCACGCATCAGCACACACGGCGACATGTTCTTATTTTGTGTGTTTGTGATAAAAATTGTGTACAGTATTGAGACAGAATAGAATTTAAGATATATTTTTATGGATTGTGCTCTCATTTTGCGTGTTGGTGATAAAAACTGTATGTGGGGAGATATATTAGAAGTTATTTCAATGGTTTTATACGATGTTTCTCTATTACGAAGGCAACAAAACAAATAATTTTCAGTGGTCAATCACGACGTCAATTGCACCCAAAAAAGCCAGCAATTCTGAAGTCAACTCCTTCTATATCTTTTAATTTCTTACTATGATACCAATAAGTAATTTCGTAAGGTACATTACCGCGCTATATAGACTCAACCTAGAAACTACATCTACGCGCAAATGTAAATAATTCTAGCTTAAGGGTTGAATCTCACTTGTAAGCACGGAGCAGCAATTTTCTATGCTGCTTTCCTTTTCTATCTCTCCGAACCGTCATTTGCCAAAGCGAGAGGGAGCGACAGAATGCTATCGCACCGGCCGTGCGTTCAGTCGCTCTCTATCGCTTTAGCTGTGACGATTCTGAGCAACAGAAAAGGGTAGCAGCATAGAAGAGTGCTGCACCGTGCCTATAAGTAATATCCAACCCTTATCTCTGAAAGCCGAAACATTTTCGTAGCAGAAACTAAAACGTCACTAAATTTCGGACCGCATGTCCGCACTGGGAATATCGCGTCTCTACGTGACCACAGGACATTCCCACGGGTCAACTTTTTCTTTTTCTTACATGTTATTCGAAGTAATATCGCGGTCTAAACTAATGCGGTTGAAACTTTATGTGGGTTTGTTTTTTATTTATTTTAGGGCGAGATGATTTTTTAGTTGTAAATTATTCTTAAGTCAAAGATTAGTCTAACATTTAGTTATGCATCTGTGAACATGAATAGGTAAATTACCATTTTAGTGTCCCCTTTTTTGGGTTGATGTAAGAGATGAAAATTCAGACATAAATACAAGCATAAAAATATAACAAACCTGACATTTAAGGAAACGAGTATATTGTTAATGACTCCTACTCCTAAAATGACAAAAAGAAGGCTATTTCTTTTTGAATTCAGATGGTCTTCGGAATCCTTGGGTGACCATTGACATGTATACTATATTTTCAGAAGAAAAAGCGGGAAAGCGAACCCGTAGCTCTGAAGCGCAGATGAGGATGCAACCGGGAAAGCGAGAAGTTAAAATACATCGTAACACTTTATATAATCAACATGTTCATATGTAAATGTTTGATGTATGTTTGCGGCGTGAATAATTCCCAAGTCACGCGTTCAGCCAATCGAGCAACCGGCACGGTTCGATTAGGTTTTATCGGTTAAACAAAAGTCATGGAAAGTCGAAAACGAGTTCAGTGAACCCATTTATTTGGGCTCCGAAATGTTAGGTTCAAAGAGTTTGAAATAATGTTTTTAAACTTATTAAATTTTTGTAAGAATTTCTGTGAAACGACGTTATACGATTTACTGTGATCAAAAATCCGCATGCGTAGCGTGGTGCATACGGGCTAATGCTCTCTTGAAAGAGGCCTTTAGTAGTGGACTGTCTAGGTGGTAAAGAAAAGAAAAAATATAGAAATAAAGAAAGACCTGTTGAATAAAGAGATGATGAAAACGAATCAAGAAATGGATTAATAAAGAGCCGATGGAGAGGAAAGGAGCAGGCATAATAATTCTATATAATGATGGAAGTAACGAGTAGAGCCAAATCGAAGAAATATATTGTGCCTACATACAGTGGGAGAAGGTTAAAATAGTAACAATGAAAAGAAATCAATACAGATGTGTAGTTTTGGTACTAAGCAATATCATTAGGATATAATATATTTTGAAATACGTGTAGTTTTTAATATTTGAAAGAAATCTTGGTTTGTTCTAGCACAGAAAAAACTTTTTCGTTTTATTAGCACTAGCTTAGGTAATAAAGTAACGCTTTACGACCTAGATAATTTTTATTTTATTTTTGAAAATAGCTGCCGACAACTCATTTAGCATAGCTGTAAGGAACGAATGCGGTAAACGCTATCAGTACAAAAAGATTAATAAAAGCGAATGTTTCGAGTTTCCAACCAATTGTTATAAAATCGAGAAAATTACAATTCGACGCTTCATTGCAATTTCGACCTTTTCTCCAACAAGATGGAAATCACATAGGGATACAGTGATAGGGACTTAAAAACCGTGAAGCAAAGAAAATTAGTACTTTATTCCAATATACATATGACTGAAAACGGACAATTATGTGGGTCCTTATGTGGGTTTGTAATGTGATTGGAAATGTAACTTTGTAACACAATCCCATGTGTGGTTTTAATCTTTAACTCTTAATTAGTTTCTGGGAAATTTATAAAGCCACTGTACCTATTTTGTTTTATTTTTACGATTTAAATATAAATATAGCTTAGGAATATAAGCATTTATAGAAGCAAACTATACTATACTATCGCCTCTTTGTATGTTGTTATTTGTAGTTAATATATTTTCCAATGACAAAATAAAAAACAATAAATAAATAAATATATAGGGACAAATTACACTGATTGAGCTAGTCCCAAAGTAAGTTCGAGACTTGTGTGATGGGATACTAACTCAACGTACTATATTTTATATAAACATCCAAGACCCAGAACAGTTTGAAAAAGGCCATTTTCTAACTTGCCCTGACCGGGGATCGAACCCGGAACCTCCGTGTGGCGGACTAGCATGGTGACCACTACGCCACGGTGGTCGACGTTTATTGACGCAAAAACATTTCACGTAGCATACATATTACGTATAAATTATTGTGGTGTAAATTCTGTGATACATAAATATAAAATTATATTCATTTTTTTTTGTATTGTAATGTATAATACATTTTTCCCTTTTTTATTATTGTATTAATACTCGTATATATATGTTTTATATTATATTATCTTTGATATGGGCAAGCATGTGTTGTGTAAAAAATCTACGTCTATGGTTTTAATAACTATTGACATTTTGTTATCAATTGACACGTCGAAAAAGATACTGATAGAATATCTGTAAACAGTGAAATTGATAGTTAAAACATAGAAACACTCGTCATTCATAGTTTAATGTAGGATATTAAAAAAACGAGATTTCTTTATAACACTAGTAGAGTTAAGCGCTGGCTGGACACACAGAAAAGACGTAAGACACGACTTACATCTTTTAAGTGTGTCCAGCGCCTTAGAGTTCGGTAGTGACCCACATACTAAAATATCTTAAATTTTATTGTTAACATCTCGTTATGTACTTCATGGTTAGCAATAAAATATTGAGTATTGGGAATACCAGCAGCGTCCATCATGGCTTTCATTTATAGGGCTCCGCTATATCGAGTAGTAGCACCCAAATTACAATACATGAAAACGAGACCGACAAATCGGCACTCGGTTGCACAATCGGATAATTCAATAACTTCGACTCGATTCGGTCTGGTGAGGCGAAAGAGGGAAGTGACGCAAGGTCGGCCACAGATTATGTCAATTAGTGTCAGCTGATCAACTGACTTTTTTAATTGTTTTTTTCTTGTTTCGCGTTTAATGTCAAGTGTGGTTATAAAAGAGACAGTCAACAAGTGAGTTACAATTTACGCACCTTTATGCAGTGGCTATATTGGTGAAACTACCATGAATGTCAGTAGTTTAATGTAAATTAGTTTCATGAAGTTTTCCCTCAAAACAGGTTAGGAGGTACATTTTGTTTAATTTTACTAATTGTTTGGTACTTAAAAGTACACTTATAAGAAAATAGTAATATTTGAAAGTGTTTTTGACCTATTATTTATTTGGATCAAATCAAAATGGACTTTTATTTTAGGTCATTTATATTTAGTGGTATAGAAATATTTTTTCGAATCTGAAATCCGACTTCAACACCGAATTACAGAGCCGATTTTGATAAAATTTCTATGGGACCACCCGACAAGAATGCCCTTTCAAACAAAAAAAAATATATATATCCAAATTGGTCCAGGCGTCTTCGAGTAATCGGGAACATACATAAAAAAAGAAACCGACGAATTGATAACCTCCTCCTTTTTTGCAGTCGGTTAAAAATACACTAACAAAGCAACATTGCTGTTCTGCGAATATTGCTCAACGTAAAGTAAACAATTACTTGCTTTAATTAAAGGTTTGTAACGGGTATGACCTTCCATAATGAAATACATATTTTATCTTACTGAGTGTCAGTTACTGGACAAATTGTATTTCATGACACAATTACTTTATGACACCCAGAGAAATAAAATCTACTATGTACTCGTATTTCACATTTGACGTGTCATTCGACTCCACAAAATGGACTAAAACACACATAAGACCAACGACCCATTAATCCAACTACCAAATAAATTGACAAAAAAATAATAAATATATGTATAGGGACAAATAACACTGATTGAGCTAGCCCAAAAGCAAGTTCGAGACTTGTGTTATGGGATACTAACTCATCGATACTATATACATATAGATAAACATCCAAGACCCAGGACAATTAAAAAAAGGCCATTTTCCAACTTGCCCTGACCGGGAATCGAACCCGGGCCCTCTGGCGGACTAGCATTGAATCAAAAAAATAGTACTATTTAAATAATTGCAAAATAATTTTACATTTTTTTTTATTTTCCTACGGGAAACAGGCGTGATAATATGTATATGTATGTGTGTCGTATGTAAGTATGTATTTTAAAGATATCTTAAATATTATTTTTTTTATAAAATCCTCGCCATTTCTCACCGGTTATTAATATACACGTTATATCTTTGCGAAAACATACAAACTGCTCCAATCAATATGTTAATGAAATTGCCAAAACAGCTCTAAAACCACGATCACTCTCACTTTTTAAAATATTCATCAAATCACGTTCACTATTCATATTTTCACCGCTAATAATGTTAGTTTTCACTAAACTTTGGCTGGACTAAAGGTTAAAGTACACCAAAGGTCCGCAAGTGGCCTTCGAGACCTGCGTTCGAGACCAATGAAGGTTTACAGTGGACTGCGTAAAACAAGAGCGGCGCGATATACTGAGTCTTGGGGGGTTACTCCATAAAATACTACGAAAGTCGTCCGATAGTGACGTCTTAGCTCTATGTCAAACCAAATTATACTTTTTCTTATATATTTATGCTCCATATTGTTTAAAAATAAAACGCGGATACGCAGTAACATCTTAATTTTTTTGTATTCCTTGTTATAGTGGCAGCAGAATTGCATCATCTGAGAAAATTTCAACTGTCTAGCTATCACGGTTCATGAGATACAGCCTGGTGACAGACAGACAGACGGACGGAAGGACTGACAGCGGAGTCTTCGTAAAAGGGTCCCTGATTTAACCCTTTAGGTACAGAACCCCTCAAAATGATTCGCACTTTCGCTCATTCACTCGATTCGGCTTTTCCAATCTGCGCGGTAAGAGGTGCCGCTGGTACATTTTTTAAGCTTTTCTTTTCTCCACGTACTCCTCTTTCTTTATCTTGTGTAGCAATTTTTATATTTTTTGCAAGTTTCCTGTCCTATTTAGCAAAATGCATGAAAAATCGTGTCTTACATAAGCAGCTCTAGTTCAAGACCATTTTTATTTTGTAAACAAAACGCTGGCCGCTCCGCTTATCGCTACCGCTTACGTCACGCGTCGCGCGGAATGTAATCAGGCAAACCGATACTGGCCGATACGGAGATGTCGCTGAGTAACACAACCGCCATATAATCAAAAACTACCTTTATTTCTAAACCTCTAAAATCCAAAATCGCAAAACAATCGAGCAAATTACTCGACACGCCAATCGCAACTTTAATTAAACGTTCTATAAAACATATTTTACAATGTACAAGTCTCAGTTAGGTAATAAAATTGAATTTTATTGCATAAGCAATAAGAGCGAAAATCAAATAACAATGTTAGGTTAAATAAGTTTCGGAGTTTCCAAAACAGACGTAACGTCGTTTTGCTTGTTTCAATTTTTACGGCTTTCGTTCGGAAAATTTAATTAAAACGTACTTTTTGCTGGAATTTTTCTATGTAGGTGGTTTAATCAAAAAATAATAAAAAATGCAACGTGCTAGGTTTAGTTAGTTTTTCATACAGGTTTATTAATTCACGTTTGTTTTAGAGGCCAATTCGTTAGTTTGAATTTTAATAAAGTTACTTTTAAAGGGCTATGTTTTGCTAGTTCACAAAATTGTATTTTTTGCTAGCAACTTAATTTTTCGTAAAAAATGGGAATGACTAGTTACAATTTAGAGAATAGACGATTTTAACCTTGAAAGGGCTGCATGGAATGTGATACGTTTTAGATTAATTTTGAAATACGTACCAAGAAAAGGTAGGTATAAAATTTAACATGGAATATTTTACTCACACTCAATCCAATACACCGAGGCACCAAGATTTTATTTCGGTGGATAATTTCGTCATACAATATCGCGTACCGTATCACATTTCTCCTTAAAACACCCACCAAGCAATTTGACACCGAAAGATAAGGAGGCTTAGGCACAACTTCGACATGCACGGTTGGATAAACACGACAATGAGAGAATTATTATAAATGCGAACCATTTTGTCGTGAAAAACCTCGAATAGGGTATTTTGACTTTTATGGAAAAATAAATAAAGCTGATTTTTAGATGATGGAAATTTGTGGTTGTTTCAAGGTCGGCTTTTATGTAGAATCGTCATAAAGCTAAATGTGGTAACCACAATGTATGTGATGACTTCATAAAGTACATAGCTGACACGTGTGAAAATCTAATACTGGAAAACCGGACATTGAATGTTGCTATATATAAAATACTATCAGTATTATCAATAAAATTATAATGTAGTAAGTTAGATAAGGGCATTAGTGACGAAAATTGGTAGCGATACCCATGACACCTTCCATTAATATTATCTTGAGGTAATTTTGGTAATAAAACAGTAGCAGCGTCAGAGTAATAAAAAGACACAATGTTAAATTTACTTATCTTCAATATAGTTAAGCTTAAAAAAAGAATATAAGAAAAAAATAACCGAGAAAATGGTAACATTAACGTGCCTTTAAAAGTTAGATATACCACCTAGGTATCTAAATGTTAAGAACGCGCTGCCTTTAACAGTGGTAAGCGCTATTATGCCTTCGTCCAAGTAGGCAAATATAAGGGCCACAGCTCCTTAGCAGTTTATCTACGGAAGACATGACAATATGTGTATGTGTGATACTGATATGATACAGCTACATGCTACACTTTTCAGCATCGCCACAGCACAGAAATAACCAACACATTGTCAAGGTGGACTGTAAAGAGTTAAGGAGCCGTGAAGCGTGCGTCTGTAAACATATGAAAGTGGCAAGTAGACCGTGACCTCACAAGTAACGCGAGTAGGGTCGCTGGCGTAAAAATAACGATACACTGTGCTTGTTGATCGATATAAATAATTTTTATTTCGTAATAGGTTTTCTCAATAATCTTTACGAGGTTCATACGAGTATATCATCAGAAAAACTAAAAATGTACAAGTTGCTTCTCTTCCCATGAAGATTGAAACCAGATCGAGAGAAAAATGTATTCCTTTCTCATCTCTTTTCTACCTTAAATACACACACAAAACACAGCAAAACACCTAAATTAGAATCAGTTCATCCGTATGTAAGCTACGAGTATATTATTATAAACATACAGAGCAGTGTTAAAACTAATAACATCCTCTTTGCATCAGCAGTTAATAAGAAATAAAACTGCAACGTGACAACCCTAAAACACCGGTGTATTATCAGAGTGCGCACGCGCAGAGAAAACGTGCCCAATAATTATATGGAGGAAAACGCGTGCAATCAAATATTTATCACTGCAAATGCACTTCGAAAGCTTTATTACAGTCGTAATAATATATTTATTAAGCTATTTATGATCTGTTTATTATTAGTTTACCTGAAGTGCATATATGAAACTTAGTCATCTGATGTCATAAATATTATTTTATTTAGAATAGAAATTTTTGCAATAGACGCTGATGAAAGAGAATACACTAAGATACTTAAGTAAATTGATTTATGATAAAATACTACAACAAGATCACGAGCATTATTAAATGTCGATTTTATAGCTTTGAGGAATTTAGGTTTTCTCAATGATCTGTTACTGACTCATCTCATATCTATTGCGATACAAATCAGAAGCCAAACGTTTCCATAAATAAAGAAAATGATGATGAGGTAATTTTGTCTTTTGGTCATGAAATCAAAAATCAAGCTTTATTTTCTAAAATGTTGTGTAATGTAAGGTATAAGGCGACCTAATACTTAATGCCTTTACTACTAATCAACATATAGGTTAAATTAAAAAAAATCATTAAAAGTGAATTGTTATCGAAATACTCACAATTGTAACTGTTTTTAATTTGCAACACGCAAGGATACGCAATAAAGGACATCCACCCAAGAAAGGAAAAGTGATGACACACAAGAGCAGTACCAGTACACAAGAAGTGATTAACAAACTGACCATATAATATACATGAGTCAACGGATTTGCCAGTGTTCTAGCCTTCGCAACTACACTACTATCTCTGCATACTAATGACATGGACTGCAAACTATTGAATGATAACCTGAACCTAGGAAGCAAGACAATTAGGTATAATTAAGAACTAGAAATAATGCAATCATTATATCATTTAGTATAATCTACACAATTCAACGCTTTTGCACCATTAGTCATTGTTGAAAGAAGTCCGCTAACCCGTTAGCGGACTTCTTCCAACCATGGGACTTATATTACTCCGTAATATTAAGAATGGCTTTCCTCATTGGCTATTAAGCTAATTATTTAATCAATCAATCATGGCAATTTAATTTGAGAGAAGGACATTTTAAAAGTTATATCATTGTAGACATTTTGAAAAACATGCTAATTATTCAATTTGTTTGCCTTAAATCTGTTTTAGTTCAGTTTTTCTAGATATTTTGAAGGGGAAACATCTTTAACAGTGCAACAATTTGCCATGTAGGCCTCAATATGCTCGTAATCCAGATGCACGATCAAATGTTTTTTTTTTTGCGCCAACCAGCCAATTTTCCCAGATTGTATTGAAAATATCACAATTCTTATCAAAACGGTGGTGCATACACGTTGCGTGTCACGACCAATTCCACCTATTGTTTTACATGACACGGTCACGCGTATCAACATCAGCTGTCGCTAATCAGCGCAATGTAATAGGCAGTAATAGCGTGCGAAGTCACTGCCATTGAATTGTGTAAAGGTGCTGTTTAATTTGGCAATATTGCATCTAAGAGTAGTGACGTAATAGGCGTGAATAGGGAAGTTAGCAATTAAGTAATTGGTTTGCTTGTAATAAAGCTAACTATCGTAAAAAGTAGCGAGTTAAGTAGAAGCGTGGATACATGAATTTGTAATTTAGCAGGGATCTGTGACAGTAAGAACGGAATAAAAGGTAAACCTGAAACAAGAATGTCAGAGTAACATGCTATTCATAGTTACATATGAAATAGGTAGTAAAAGTTACTAATGATACCCATTCTAATATAATAGTAGGGAAATCATAATCACATAAAGCTTTCTATAACCCATAGCGAGAAAATAAGTTCAATAAACATTTGAGCAGCAAGAGTTGGTTTTTGTATCGTAATGATGAAATAGCAAAAATTACGCGGCGAAAGTCAGAAATAAACGAAAAAGTAACGCACATTGCTCAAAAAGGTTCAACAAAAAGTCTTGAAAAGAAATACCAATAGATCATAATACAATAAGTAACGTTATTAACAGCAATAAATTGACAGCAACTATTAAGAGTTATGTTAACGCCTTCATTGCGGTGGAAGTGAATGGAGTAACAATCGTTACAACACACACGGTAGACAAAAATAGCGACCAATTAACCCAAATCGCTAACGCACAGGCACCTGCTGCAAAAGGTGTTAGTAACGCTACGCACATTGTCGACAAGTATCAAGAAGAACTGTGAAGCAAGATGAGTGTTGCAACTTTTAAAAGCTCATGCATGACTTTATTTATTTTTTTTATTTGAAGAACCATGTTGTGGATACTTTTCTGTATAATATTTGACAAAGCTTGTTCCTGATGAATCTTTGGAACCATTTAACACAGCTTGTTGCGGTAAATTATTGTGAAATCATTAATTTGCATTCTTACTTCCTACTTAATTAGCTCTTAATTTTGTTTGTGTTCTAATCGGTGGAGGCTTGAATTATGTCACCGAATTTCAATTTAAGGATTACTCAAAAGTTAAAGTAGTAATTTTGCAAGTAGGTACTTAGCTGTCATAAGCGATCAACTAATTTACTTAGTCATGAATTCGTGATGCTTGTTCGTGACAGTAGCGTGTCGAAGTCTTGAAATTTCGAAATCGCGTTCACAATTGTAAACATTTCGGGCCACATGGCGCTGAAAATTAAACAGTTTTGGATCAAACAAGATAACTTTTATAGCAACCCATATAAGTTCATGATGGGCACGTGCTAGCCTTTTCTGTGTTATG
Organism: Acrobasis suavella; assembly: GCA_943193695.1. Lineage (NCBI taxonomy): Eukaryota > Metazoa > Arthropoda > Insecta > Lepidoptera > Pyralidae > Acrobasis > Acrobasis suavella. Next base: position 6,265,390 of record OW971952.1, on the reverse strand, counting down.
GTGTGAAAGGATTATTAACAGTTTCCTTTAATTATACTATTTTTAAACGAATGAATATGTATGTAATCATTCAAACATAACATTGTTATCAAATTAGGCCTACTTTGATAATTAGTAATTACTACAAAAATACATTTTTATCACGTTTTGCATCCAGACTTTAGTAGTAGATATTTATTGCTTCACAAAAACGCTGTCTTGTGCTTAATAATACATGACCTTGGTGGTTTTTAATAATAAACCAATTCAAAATAATTTTTTCCCTCGCTTTCTGAGAATCATCAACAAGTTGTCTTTCAAGGAAAATGTTTTCCTCAAATAAATCATAGTTAACTAATTATTTTTAAACAGAATTCTAATTCGGGAATCTAGATCAAGAGAGACCAAAATTTTGAGAACACATAAACCGCTGATATCATAACCTAGATACGATTTCGTCGCAATTGTGAATAAAATTTAGGACGGAGCCATCAAATTCTTGAACGTTTAAATTATTGGGCAGTAAGTGAAAAATAGAAGAGGCTTTTCCAATATACATTTTTAAACTTTGACAAGAAACACTTACTTATTACAAATATGATACACAGAATTCTGATTTTGATAAGAACAATATCGACTTCCATGTTTTTCAAACCCATAGTCCATAACTGTAATGCCTAAGATTGATAGAAAGCTTTACAATATCGACTTCCATGTTTCCCAAGTCCATAGTCCATAAACTGTAATATCTAAATTTGATAGAAAGATCAAGTGGACAAAAGAACAAATCCATGAAATATGTCAGTTTTAATGATATAAATATGAACAGATGAGGATAACATTTCAAGAGAAGACATTGCAAACTATTTGTATACACAGTATACAGTGCCAAAACTAATATAAACATTAGCGAAATTGTAATTGAAATGAGTAACACTATCAAAATTGTTATTGACTCACTGGTATTTCACACAAACAACTACCAACACTTTCTCTTTTCACCAGCGTCGAGTTATTTAAGGGGCGTCCTGAATTATTCGGGGTCCAGTGCTGCCCCCATTTGAAATAAATCATTTGAATAGAAACGGAGACATCATTTAAAATTTGGTCTTGATCAGACCCTGGATAACCCTTCAAACTATTTTATAAACTACTGTTTACAGTTTAAAGTGAGAACGTGAAGATTTTCTACGCACAATTGCGAAAAACGGCCACTTTTGGCCTTTCTTTCAAATGGGGGCAGCACTGAACCCCGAAAAATTCATGTAGCCCCTTAACATTTCGCCCTACGGAATGCCGAAACCAGTAACTGCTGGTCTCATCAACCGGTTCCTCGGAGCGAAGGTCGCGGCAATGACCTACGTAGGTCGAATGCAGGTATCAAACGGCTACTGTGTTTCTTTGGAGTTGTGGTACCACTAGGTATAAAAATTTACCTTTTCTTGTTGGCTATCATCCCAATTTATTTGAGATCAGCGCTCTTAGTTTTTTGCGCCACAACGACTTATTGTGGGTTGTCTTTTTTTTTTTTTTTGCTGATTTCCGGCCTCGTTGATGATATGATAGTCCAGGATGTCGAGTAACACTGGACATCGCTTTCACACTTCTTTGAAAAGAATTTTTTTAATCAGGTAGTGATATTTATTTGGCCTCATTTATCATCTTTTGGTTCATTCATCATGGCTATTATGACATCTACAATTTATCTGATAAATACGAAGTGTGTGACAACTGGGGGCAGTAACCAAAAATTTAGGAACTGAGTATCTTTGTTTCGATCAGAGACATTAAGCGTCAAAAACATTACAGGTTCTAAGTAATTGTTAGGCCGTATGTCTTGATGGTAAATAATAAGAATAGTTTTACCGGTTTAAAGTTACGTGGTTGATTGTGGTTCCAATTACTAAATGAATGACAAACATAACGTATTTGCTTGGCAAACACTAATTAGTAATAACGGGAAAAGACAGAAAAACCCAAAAGACGTAAGGTACAATTACTATCTGAAACATTTATAATTTTCAAAGCAAAATATTTTAAATATTTAATAATAAAATGACAACGCGGTAGGTAACAAAAAAGAATACCTTCTTGGACCAGTGTCCAAATAGGTATTCTTTCATTTTACTGCGTATTTTTCCTTTATTGTAACTCAGTAATAAAATAAGGCAAGATAATCGCATCTAGCAAATGAAAGGCCAACATCTAATAAATTAATAGTCAAGGTGAACCTTATTTGAAGACGATACCTATTTCAATCTTGAGCAACTGTTTTAACATACGCCTTTTTTCAAACATTTCCACAACTTGTTTGATAACGTGTACCAAACCAAACATCAACCCACACCTCGTAAGGTCCGAAGGCGTTTCAAAACCGACCTTGTCTTAATACTTTTTACAGTAAATCTTTCGGACAAGGTGACGCGGACGCATTTATCAATCCGCTGCCCGGAGGTCAGGCTTTTTGGAAAACTACTTCCTCGGTAATGAAGAGGTTGCGATGAAGGAAAAAGTTCAAGATCAATTTAAAAATGCGGATAGCTTCATAATGATACATTACAACGTCTCGATAAAAATTTTTTCTCCAAGAAATAACAATGCATTTTTATAATGTAGAGATTCAGTAAAAATAAAACAAGATTTTAACTATAAATAAAATTTCACTTTCACCTATTCTCACATCACGACAGAAATTTTAAAATTCTATCTAGAATTTATTTTTCGATCGCTCGCTATTGGCCCGTGAAAGTGAGAGCGCCATCTGTGATCATTGTGACGTAACGTGACAAATCGGCCATTGTCCTCAGCTTGTTTCGACACCGGTCATTGGCAAATCTAAAGGACCCTTTGTGGGGCTCTTTAGTTCACTACTCAATACCTATCATGTACCAATCTGTCTCTTTGATTCATTCGATTGAATAAGAGGATACTAAAGTGAAAAATTTGTTACTTTAGTACTATTTAAAAAAAATGTGAGAAGAGTAATAATTAGATAGATAGATAAATTCTTTATTGTACATAAAAAGCCACAATAAAACCCAAAAAAAAAAAACAATACTCGGATCATACTTCGGTAATAAAATGAATCATATTTCTTTTTTTTTTGCTATACTTCATTTACATATGTATAACATAATTGATTGATGGCTTAGCGTTATCCTTCTAGTTCAACTCTTACTTCAAATGAGATAACACCAGAAATTATTCAAATTTTTGCGTGTACAATTGTTGACAAATTTCACTTGCAACAAGATACTTTCATATACATATGTGTACGAATAATTTAATAGATATGATATGAATAATAAAAGACAAAGAATAATTAATAAATAAATTAAATTAATATAAAAATGTGACTTACATATTATAATTGCAAATTAACCGTACATAAATATGATTGTTATTCTGTTTTTCAAATGATAAATTCAAAATAGCAAAAGTCCATTCGAAAATGACACACGTCACAATTTATGAAAATTATTAAATATTTATATGCAAAAAAGCAATTATAAACGAATAATTTTAATGTTATTTAAAGAAACCTTCTGCCCGTTATTAAAATTGCTTATTATCATTGTAATTCAATGTAAATAATATATGTAAAATTAAAATCATCAGTAATAATTATCAATAATATCCTAATAGAATATCGAACATTAATTAATGATTTTCTTATACATTCTATTACTCCCCTTAGTCGCCGCCGCCCATGGGTTCTAGTAACTCTGAACTAACTAAACTAGTAGCTTGCGTGATGAACATGACTCATATGTCAGGTTCACCATTATAATTCAGATGTTCATCACCCATTCATTGATCGGTTTTTATGATCACGCAATAATAGAAGCCAATGGTACATTCTACGTTTTTCTCACACCAGTAAGAAAAGCGTACTTGTAAAAACATCAACAAATTCATTTGAAAAAAAAATGAAAAAAATATATTTAAACTTTTATTGTGAGGCTAAAGTACATATATACAATAAGTAGTTACTAAGAAAAATGAAATAAGCCCAAACTCGCTGGAGTTGTTTTTATTACTAAGTTCGACCACCTTCCATCTCCGCGATCAAACTCTAGACATGACAAAGATACTAAAAAATCTTTTTTTCCTTTTTGAGAAATCGTCTGTCATAAAGTGTTCGTCAAGACAAATCACACAAGTCCTTCTCGAAGAGGTTATGTGGTTTTATAACTGAGTTCCGTGGAATATCTCCCGGCTCGATCAGCAGAACAGCTCATTGACTCCACAATATTGTATTGTCATCCAACTTACACAATTACGCAAAATTTCAACCCAATTGGTAAAGGATAACCAGTTGAAAATTGAAAAAAGCTTGTTACTATGATGTGTACAATTCACAATGATATTGAAATCATAGAGTCAACTGTGTTAACTAATTAATAATGAATTTATTTCACGTTAGTTTTCATAAAATATTCAGTATGATTAAAACATTTGTTACATAAATACAAGTCTTAGTTAGTCTGGGTGAGACTGAGTATAGTTCCGGGTTAGTCTCCCACGAACCGCAGAGCTAATATTATTATTATAATTAGCTATTATACGTTACGTCACTGTCACAAGAGCTGTATCTTCGCAGTGATGTTACATTTCCTCGAGATGTCGCTTCTTTTTTACTGACTACAAGATAGGAGGATGAATTAAAACTTACGTGTTCATAAAGCTTTCGATTTTGTAGTGAGGAACTTTGTTCTCACCGGGTGAACCACGACACCCAACCCCTTTTGCTGTTAGTAAGTGAAATGTCACGTAATAATTTTATGATTATTTTTATTTGAAAAAGTTTTTATGGATGAAGTTTACTAAGCCCTCATAGGTCTCTTCTCTCTTTAACATTTTCATTTCCTGGCAGGACCTATTTGTCCTTCCTCCTCACCTCATCCCACTTTACGAGGGTTTGGGACAGCATGTGAGTCTTTTCCATTTCCCTCTATCAAGGCACTTGTCACATTATTTTTATCCATATCGTCCTTTCATCCACTTTTTCTTTGCCGTCCTCTGATCCTATGTTCAGTAATTTTCAAATTTAGCATCTTTTTTGTATTTCATGTCTTTGATTATGAAGTAAGTTTGTCCGAAATAACAGGTATTACGAAAATTTCGGCATTATATTTGTATTTTTATATTTATAGCTATATTGGATTTCCATTGTTATGTTTCAATATTAACTGAAATATTACACGTTACATAATACAATACAATATATTGCAAATGCAATGCAATACCTATGCAATACGAGCGTTGAAAATTACTGCGGTTGTTTTTAACCTGATACTTCTTGTTTTTGTTTTCAAATTTTAGTTTCATTATACTCAATTAAAATGATACGCTTCTACGATATAAACTATTAGGTTGGGGAAAAAGTCTTTTCGCATATAGTATGTATGAACTTGAAATAAAACCACTTTTGCTATAGTATTTGTACCTGGCTGGTTTTGGTATCATTTAAAAGTTTAAATTTTAAAGAAGATAATTCCAAATTCAAATTAGGAAAATGCGTGATTTTCATTTGTTTTTCTTACCGTCAAGATGAGTGAATCTAATGAATAAATTAGATACATTTTAAAATTTCACCATATATAACCAAAAAGGTAAAAATGCAACGCAATGCAAATGCTGGATGCGGACCAAACCGCTTGCAGTCGTTCATTTTGGAAATTGTTTCTTCAAGAACAATTAAATTTATCTTAAAATTTTCCAAAAAAAAAACTTGACGCTAGTAGTGTACCTATTTTTTTTTTTGTCAAATTCCCAATGTATCTGATTTGCTGCGAATGTGATGTTTTTGTTTTATGCACATAACATTTTTATTTTACGGAAAGTGAAATAAAATGATTAAATTATAACCTTATAAACCTCTCAAAAAACCCATACGACCCTGATTTTATGTGCCATCTACCACATCTAATCAAATATGCATATCGTGGAGTTCCGATTTCGGCGTCGCACGATAAATAAACGAGTGTAAATTTCGCAATTTGTATTCCTGTGATGATCCACGTGTGCTTCTGTTAGACCAGGGTCAGTTCTTAGTGATGTAAAATTTGCAAGCAGGGTTACATTTTTTCTTAATTTTTCAGCGATATAGGCTATCGAAAGAGGGATCGCCGTGGCCACAAACTGGTCAAAGATTATTTAAAACTACATTGTTAGAACCATTTCGACTCTAAGAAGAAGCGATACAGAGTTATAACGAAGAAGCAATCAATTTACATTTTAGTTTTAAAGTCTCTTTAAAAAATCATGGACATGAAATAACTTCAAAGTCAAAAGTAAACTAGCGTCTTAAATTAGCGTCTACTAATGTTGTTTTGATATTTTTAGGCAGAACATTTAATGTAACCTAACCCAATCACAAAAATACAACAAACAGAATGCAAACTTATAGTAATTTTTTGAAGAAAAAAGAAACAAATGTTGGTCCGGCGGTCCCATAAGATTATTCTTCCTCCGGAATTCACTTCGTATGTCTTTCACATTCTTACTTGTGAGAATGCGAAAGTCCCGCTCCCGCTCCGCTTGTCAATACACGTAAGTACTTCTTTGAACTGTCTCAAAATTTATGTACTGTACCGCCGGTCGCACTTAGAATAATAAAGCGCGTGTGAAAGTACTGTTTTATTTACTCTATTTAGTGCCTTGTGAGGTTACCTTTACCGTTTTTATGAACATTGCCGCAAAGATTTGACAATGCTGGCCATTATATTTCTTCAAAGCTATTCAAGTTTTAAGAAAAAATCGATAAATTTTGTACAAGTTAAACGAGTAAATGATAAATAATAAAATGCACTAGCTACCAAACTGTCATAAATAGGAGAATATTTGTTCTGTTCCCATTTTCAATCCATAAAACCACCAAGTTGCTATGTGTAGTAACTTTTTTTCTGTAGCTGATGATTTGTTAGTAATAATTAGTTTTGAACTTATTAAATTTTCCTCGCCGCTTGTCCTAAACTGTAGGAGCTATCTTTTGTTAATCTTTCTGATTGTCCGCTATACAGGCTTGTGCCTAGTGCGGGAATCTTTGTTAATCATAGAGTTTATGTTCCGTCGTTCAATAAATGATTTTGTATTTTGTCTTCTGGCTACGTCTATTCGAAAGGAAAAAGCTTGGATAAAGACGTAATATTGTACATAAGATATTCCTCTCTTTAAAATATGGGTCAAGAAAATGTAAGAATATTTTCTTTCCATTTGATGTCACATTCAACAACTATAGTCACAGCAAACCAATGGGGAATAGGATTTAAGTCATTCAATATCAAATATTGACATACGGTCTAGACTCCGCATACAATAAGATTAGTATTTATCTTACTTATTTGTACAATACCGATATGTTACCTTGGTGTATAATAAATGTAAAATATTCGTTACCTTTGCATATCCCACGCAAAGTTAGATCGGTGATATTTCGATAAATGAGATCTCATATCTAATGTCAACATTTGTTATAGAAAAGCTAAGGCTGCTCGTATATAAACAATTTATAATATTGCAAAAATATGTATTTTTGTTTCATTATCTAAAGAGCTATGCTCTTGTCGTTGGATTGTGAATTTACTTATATTTCTCTCTCCAGTTGTTTCATTTCTCTGTACGTGACGATGTTCACCTTCTTTTTTTATGCCATAGGGCGGCAAACGAACAAGCGGGTCACCTGATGGTAAGTGATCACCGCTGCCCATTGACAACTGCAACACCAGGGGTGTAACAGAAGCGTTGCCGGCCTTGCAGGAAGGGAAGATGTAGGAGGAGGGGGGAGGAGAGGAGGGAGGGGCTTCGGCTCTCTCACTCACAGAACGAAGCATAGAAGCGGTGACGCTACTACTCAGACGTCGATTTCCTGTGAGAGTGAGGTACTTCCCCGGACGAGCCGGCCCATTCATGCTACTAGCAAAACAGAGTTTTGCCGGTAGCGTGGCTCTACCACAACTATCCTTAACTGTTTCATGTAACGATGCTTCTTATCTAATCATAATTAAAATCATAAGAAAAATATATTTTTTTATCTCGACCTGACCAGGGATCGAACCCGGGAGCTCCAGTGGCCTAGGGGTCATCATGACTGCCTGGCATGATGACCCCTAGGCCACAGAGAGAGCTATGCCTATGCCTCCGTTTCTTTCACTTGCATGTCAACTGTTCATTTAACACAAATAAAAAAATACTTGATTTGTTTCCATTAAAACTTGATATCATATTTATTGCATCATAATCATATTAATGATGAGCATCATAATCGATTTGTTGTTTGTTGTTGTTGTTTTTCGTGTATGTAAGTGGCCAACACTGGTGTCAGATTTTTCAGGCTGCCTAAAAGCATCTGACATAGCTTGACGACTGCCATACAATGATGACAGCCGGGACCAACGGCTTATACGTGCCTTCTGAAGCACGGAGGAGCTCAAGAAATTTTTGTGCCAATAGTGGTCATCCATCCAAGTGCGGACCACGCCCGGTGTCGCTTAACTTGCGAAACATTTTCATTGAATAATAAAGCAATCTTGTGGTCCTATTTTTTCTCTTCAAAGTACCAGTATTTTCTCCGAGTTTCCCTTAAAAACTACGAGTAACTTGACGTCCTTTTGTTTTTCCTCACCCACGGCCCACGGGTCGTGGGCCGTGAGCGACTGTCTTATGATAACAGCACAGGCTGACAGGTGTTTTAACCAAAAGGTCACCGCACGTAGTGTAGGCTGTTCACACATTGGGCAACTTGTTGCGTAAAGCCTTGTTAGGACATGATTTGTCCATATTACAACTCCATCTGCTTACATTTAAAGAACATGACGTCCAAACGAAAATTATTTAATGGTAAGTAACCATTTCTTTTGAGATCCCGAATTGGAGGAAATCATCATATTATCAAACCAGTTGGTAAGATGTCTTTACCTAGACACTGGATTCAACTCGTAATAAATCCTTGGGCTTTAACAATTAACCTCAATGTACAATAACATTACAGAAATTGTTAATTTGGTCTGATATTTAGCCATAATTTTCGTAGTGTCAACACATAAACAATTACTTATTGCCAACATATGCCGCATAATGCCCGAAAGTTGGCCTCAAACTACTTTAGTATGAGTTTCCATAAAAGAAAAACAAAAAACAAAAAAAAAACAGATTTAGCTAGCTCCAAAGTAAGTTCAGGAGTTGTGTGACTCAACTCAACTAACTCAGTAACTCAACGATACTATGTTTCATAACAAATACATACATAGCCATTTATATGGCGCGGCCTCTTATTAGATAGATAAACATCCAAGACCCAGGTCAATCTGAAAATCCTGACTGGGGATCGAACCCGGGAACTCCGGTGTGACATTGTGGCATTGATGACCACAGAAGTCGTCAAGCCGGACAAGAGAAAGACCTTGAAGGAGGACCCAGCGGAGAAGAGAAGATTTGGGAGACACAGAAGATTTGTCTACCTGCAGCAGTAGACAGACAAGAGTCGAAAAAAAGGGGAGGCTTTAGTCCAAATACAGCTAGAAAAAAAATCGTCAACGTGCGGTCAGCCTTACGAAGTAATTTGAGGATAGCCGCTTTTATTTTAATTATGATTGCGGTTTCTTTATTCCTGCTCCTTTTAAGCTGACGTTATCCGTATATTTTATTTTAATTCTAATTTCAGAAATAAATTAGAGTGCTCTGTCGCCAAAATAATCTTGTCCGGTATTAAATTAAGTAAAACCTTTTTAAATTCAGTAAAATATGTTAGGAAGGCATTTTGGCAAATCGAATGAAGCATCTTTGTTTGTAATAATTCGTGTAGCACGCGAATAGTTATTTACATTTTATTTTTCATTATAGACTTTAAACTTTATTTTTAGGTATTACCTAGTTACTTATTATATAAATAGTTGTCTATTGTGTAAAGCAACTTCTTTGTTATCTTATACTTTAAACGAGCAATTCTTGTATATATCTAAATACATAAATGAAGATCTCGGAAACAGTTCCAACGATTTTAATGAAACTCGGTATTTAGGGAGTGACGAGGCTAACAAAATGATTTTCATAAAAATAGTAACCAAGCAAAGCTCGGTCGCATAGCAAGTGAGTATTACACTATGGAGTGACGACATTCGCAAATTTAATGGGCGATAGATGGAGATAGCTCTGGATAGAGAGACCAAGAAGGCAATGGGGAAGATCTTTGCCCAGCAGTGGGACAACATAGGTTAGTACACAATTTTATTTTCTAGGCAAATTAAAAAAAACCGAGTGTCAAGAACGCCATCTAATGATGACTAGCGGAACCAACGACACGACTTGATAACCGTAGCGCCATCTAATATTTGCCCAGACTTTCAAGCGTTAACCCACAATAACTTTTAAACGGCTGTACCGAACCCTTCTTTTTGTCAGGGGTTAAAATTATAAAATCTTATACCTACATCATATCTTTCTTCTTTTCTGCAATAGTTGATCTTAAATTAAATGCTTTTGAAGATGCTCATCATCAATCCATAAAAAAGACACATGGAACAGGTTGAAAATGTTTGATTCGGAGTCGGTCCGTGACTTGGGAAGCTAAAACGAAAAAAGCATATGACGTCACATCCCCAATTTCATCATCTGGCTCTGTGTGAGCGAAAACGTAATCAAGCTTCACACAGCTCCTGAACGGGAGTAAAAAAGCCTTATCGGCCTCGTATTCGTATACCTTTCAAACGCTAGAAAATCCAGGGAGAGCCGGACAGACGGATCGAAATGTCCAAACTTTGTAGGGTTGGCGAAAATATTATAGTAAGTATGATCATAGTATTTTTTTTATTTTACAAAAATAAACTTATATCCGTGCATTTTTACTTTTTTTTAAATTGTTGTAGTATATATATCCATTGTAACTGTTTTCACTAAACATAGTTTTTGAATATTTTAATTACAAAATGAGAATCTGTAATTGGCAGTAAGTAGTAGTTCATAAAATAAAATAATAATATCGTTAAGTGTTGTTGATTCTGTAAAGAATAAATAATAAAATAAATTAATAATAATCATAATTAAATAAAATGTACAAATTTAATCAAATGTTAAAACTTGATTAATTAAATCTTCTTAGCCGATATGTCAAAAAAATATTGTTGCTTTTCCTCTGCGGTTTGTAAGTAATAACTTTATTGTACTCAGAAAACCCATGTTGTGGTTTTATCTAATGCGCGTAGTGTAGACTCGACACTACATATTTTTATAGGCTCTACCGCACACGGAAATTTATAAAGACTTATGTAATAACGAATCTTATCATTTCATAATTTATCATATCAGCCACAGGAAATCCTCTGCTACACATACGCCTTTCCCAAAGATTTCCATAACAACCGACTGAAAGCAGCAATTTTCCAGCGTCTTCCTGCAACCTTGCTCAGGTCATCCGACCACCTAGTTGGTGGGTGTATGCTGCGCTTACCAGTACGTGGCCGCCAAACATTGAAAACCATTTTGCCCCATCGGACAGATGCCCGAAGAATAGATCTACATATTTTGACATATCTACTCTCTTTTCAACGTCTAAGAAATGGAGGAAGCCTTTGTCCAGCAATGCAAAGTACTATCAAGTATTTATAATTACAAAATAGAAGAACCAAGGGTTCCAAAGCTCAAGAACAGAACAAACCACGCTTAGCAAGATATAATAATGGGGAGCATGAGAAGGCTGAATAATAAATGAGGAAAAGATTTTTTTCAAGTTACGGAGATAATTTCTACAACGTTGTTTTTAGAACTTGTGTAAATCTAAGCCGGCTTCAGTGAGATCACTTAACGACGTCTTACGTAATAGACTCAGTTTGTTGACAGCATTTACGTCATGCATGTGGTAAAATGGCCCGTCTCTATTTAACTCACTGTAAAAAGATAATGATAAAACAAATCAAGTGCTTTTTTAGGGTTCTGTAGTAAACAAGGAAGCCTTATAGTGTCGCCATGTCTGTCTGTCTGTCTGTCTGTCTGTCCGTCCGCGATAACGATACTATAAGTACTAGAAAGTTGTAATTTGGTATAGGTATGTATATTTATTACGCCCAAAAAGTGGTAAACAAAAAATATTTTAAAAAAATATTTTTTTAAGGTGGCTCCCATACATGTGAAGTAGGAGTAAATTTTTTTTCGACTATCCCATCTTGTGTGCATTGTTGAATAGGTCTTTCAAATACATTGTGAGCTTGTGAACATCATTTTTCGATTTAGGGTTCCGTTTCTGAAATATTTGGTGTTATATTGCAAATGTTTGTTTGAGTCAAGTGTCCCCCCCCTCCTCTATTATATAACGGTTATGTATGGTCATGTCAAAAAAATCACAGCAGTAGTATATGTGACGAAATTTGAAGGAAAACTATCAGAGCTAATTAGGGTTTACAAAATAAAAAGTTATAAGCGACCAACCTATAAAATGTACTCGGATAAGGAAAAGTTCATACAAATTCAATACAAAATTAGTTTTAAGTGGTGTGAACTCAAAGTAGGCATTAGCAACCACGGAACCCTACACTGCGCGTGGCCCGACACGCACTTGGCCGGTTATCTTTATTTAACAAATACATGAAGCCAAAACAAGACGCCATAAAAAAGTTTTATGTATATTTAAGGTAAATTAAAATGTTATTTTAACGAATAAGTAACGTACTTATGCTTTAAAGACATGGTCTTTGCAAATTCTGCCAAAATAGAAAATAATTTTATCATCAGTAAGGCAACCCTAACAACTACTGTAATCGAGGGCTACAGAGGAATTCAGTTGAAAACTACTTGTTCAGGCTACTTACAGGATAAACAATATAAACCCGAACAAAGTAGGGTTTTATAACGAGGATTCATTAAATTCAGGGCATTTTTCATTTGAAATTTTTTTTTAAATAAATTAGCTTTAAGAAACGAGAACTATAACAGTTTTTATTATTTGAATTGTCATTTTGTCGCTATTTAGTATACCTGTGTGTGTGACTATGATACTTGTTGGGTAAATATCAATATCATTAAACCACTAAAACGACTAAATTAAATAACACAAAAACGAGAGCCAGAGTCGATAAGTGTATTCATTTTAGTTAACCAGAAACTAGATAAACTATCTTACAGACTGTAGTTTAGCTTGAGACTTATCTTTTATCCTAAAACTACAATATACAACTGGGACTTATTATACGCTGCATTGAATAAAACTTTACTTCCTAGACCTACTTTATGACTTAACTCAAAAGTTGGGAAATTCTAGAAATTCTAGAATATTCCTCTTAGCATTCCCAACTAGAACATACATTAAACACAACAATACCTCGTTAGTGGTAATGGTCAGCACAGTCAGAATAAACAAACACAAATTATCTAGCTTTGAATATTTGTTTCGCAAAAGCGCAAAAGCTGATTGCAATGCAAGAGCTTGTTGTGATTGTTGTTGTGAATGTTAGTTTAGAGGATTCGGAAAGGAAACAACTTGATACATGCTGTGAAGTCCGGGATCTACTTAATGCTTGTTCTATCTACTAAACTAATGGCAAATTTCTGTACCACAGCGGTGATGCATGTTTGATATCAGGCTGAGCGTTCCTGGTTATGTCTCTTGCTGTATTAGCTGTGTTGTTCTAATCCCTGACTTCGCTCTCCGGCGTTTTCTTTTCACAGACAAAGGTAAAGAAAAAATCAGAACCACTATTGCCCGGGCCAAAACCATCATATTTACTAGAGCGGAGACTGCCGCCGCCAGTCTTTCACACACCTTGGAAATGCATTGATAGCACGTGATAATTGTGCCAAGCGATGAAGTGGTCAAGCCTGCGGCTGATAATGCTTGAGAGAGACTTTCAATTTAAAAGATTTTTCTGATAAAATCTTAATTTTCAATCAAGACCCCGTTCATGGAGAGACCACAGTCAGTGCACCATAACGGCAGGTTTAAGTAAAAGTTGACGAATTACGTCTCAAAAATAACGTTTTTGGTGAAAGTGAAACTGGAAATGACGGCACGTATGACAGTAATTCACAAGAGCAATTACTACGTTATGAAATTGCAAGTACTACACTCAGTGACGGAGGTAGTATATTACATGGGGTTTCTTGCCACTTTGTAACGTGATTTATTAAAATCTGTTTTCTTTTTTACGCTTGTTCTTCTTACTAAGCCTGAAACTGTACATAAATTAAACAATGCATCCCTTGCTTTACCACATACATTTAAAAATGCATCCCTTACTTGTGTATAATCTCAGATGCACGCCATTGTTGAAGCTTGTCCCATTTATTAAATAATACGATAATGCTATAAACATTTTGTGATTTTGAATGTGACGTGCAATGTTATATGTTTGACCATGTGAAGGTAACATAGAGTTGCAGAATCAACAAATAGAGATCATGAAGAATAGTGGAGCCAAAAGGAAACGTACAAATTACGGCATAAATGTTACGATGTTATATGAATAAATGAAGATTGAAATATAAATTCAAGAAAGTAATAATGAGGATAAAACTCATATTTAAGAATCACATTTATAAACTCTCCTTGTAGAAAGGTTAAATAAAAACAAAATTTAATCAGATAATCAGTAATTGTAACCGAGTCTTCGGGAATCCCAACAAAAACATGTCCCTTTGAACGTCGTGTAGCAAAAAAAGAATGACAAAAAGTTCATGTGATTTAGAGATTTTGTTGTTCGCAGCAAAAAATGTACTTGAGCTTCAATTTGTCTTTTAATTTAATGACAATTCACGGTTTCGGTTTAAATTCAATGGAGACCTAGGGTCTAGAAAAGTTGGGAATCCTCCAATGCTTATATGCTTGGACCTATGTAATATCTACAAAATGTTGAAAGCGCACACAGCAGAAGACACTAGGTCGATCGAATAGAAACACCATCATCAATAAATCGTCAAAATCAATAAAATGACGACCTCCGTGGCGTAGTGGGCACTATGCTAATCGCAAGGTTCGATCCCTGGCCAGGACAAGTTGGAAAATGGCCTTTTTCAAATTGTCTTGGGTCTTGGATTTTTATTCCCACATATATGTATTTATTATAAGTATCGTTAAGTTATTATCCCATAAAACAAGTCTAGAACTTAATTAACTAGCGTTATCAGTGTAATTTGTCCGAATACCCCTTTTTTCAACTATGTTTGAGGAGGCCTAAACTAACCTGACCCAATGGCGTAAAACGTTGAAGTAGAAGATAAAAACCTTTATTATTTCAAACCGTCAATCTCAATAATATATCAACACGTGTACGTGTCACATAGTACGAGTATATCAATTTTGATAAAGCTTCCTAATAAATAACATGTGTTCCTGAAGAAAAGCATAAAGATTTCAAATTCGAAACGCAGCCTTCAAAGTTTTTAAACAAATAGAAATAGCGACTTCATTTTACACTATTCAATAAACAGATTACTTATTTAAAGATATGTCCCACCCAGTTTATTTGCGGATCACACTTACTTCGTTACATTTTTTAACCAGTGCGTCATACATGACGTCAGTATAAATGCAGCCGTAAACATTGTCAACTGAAATATCTCATTTTCTTTTGAACTTATTATCTTATAATAAATAATTTACATTAAATGCGTTTACAGACTAAAAGTTTGAACCAGATGACGTGATAGGCTTTCCTTAAAGTGTGCAAAAAACATGTTTATAGGTTTGGAAATAGTCATCTAACTTATACGCAAAGTATGATTTTTTATACTCTTGCATTTTCAAAATCTTTGACCTCCAAAGCGGTAGCAAAGAAGCCTATATCACAAAATCTTGAATAGAAGCATAAACAGAAATAACTCCCATGGACCGAAACGAAGAAACGACGGATCTTTTATTGAGAGTCTGGAAATAAACCAAAAAGCGTGTTTCCGTCTCGGATGACACTGATATTTTTTTTAAGTTTCCGCCCGCCATAGTTTCTCTGAGATTCACAATGAGCATTCTGAATAGGATAACAAAAAGTTTGTAGTAAAAACTGAACAAGTAATTTATAAAGACATCATTATTTTTAAGATTCAGTAAACGTTAATAATATGCTTTACTGCATGACGTTGAGGATTTAATCAATCAAAAAGTTATGAAAATCAATTTTTCTGCAATTAAAATATATTATTGATGATTTAGCAAAATAATCGACAAAGTTATACTCTGTTCTGATATCAATGTTAGCATACATACAACAAGAATTTTAAAAATGCTATCAGAGTTGCTGTATAATTTATTTACGATTAGCATAAGGAACAAAATTTTAATCAAAACACCGAAGTTTCACTCAAAGTAGAAATTCACAAGGCGCTTTCTTTTGCGATTTTGACGATTCAAAGAGTCAGGGAAACGGGCGAAACGAATGCAACAAAGATGTTATCACTTCGAAGATGTCGCATTACAGAACAATAACTTTAAGCTTAAAAATATGACACTCAGTACATACACTTAAAAAAAGAAGCTAATAAGCTACTAAGCCCAGAAAGAGGTAGCTTTATAAGCATGTGCGCGTTGAGCAACCCAAGCGTAGTTCACACTTGGAGACAAATGGCATAAACATTTAGACTATCTATATAACCCAATTTGACTGGTGGACTACACTTTTAGCGTTAAGTTCGTCTATTGTTCTGTACAATTTGTATTCGATGAACAATAAATACGAAATAAATAAGTAAAAATAAAAGCAAAAAGAATATTCAACTGGGTGGCAAATTAATCCGATGATACTATGCTCATCATTCGACAACTACTGATCGACGACCATTCTGTCGATAAGCTACGTCAGATGCCTTGACGCAGTTTGAATTGATTCAGATAATCAAGTGCTAGACTTTTTTGAATGTTAATGTTGCATCTACAGACCTTTTGATCTCAGACGGGGGCACAATAGCGATTTATTCGAACTTTGCGAAAACACAACTCGCTTTGTTTGAGCAGGTGTTCTCTGACAAAAATGGAGGATTTCACACGGCTGAATTACAGCAACGTCAACAGCATGAAGCAAAATCTATTTCATTACTGACTTATACGTAAAACGTAAAATAGGAGTACAGAATTGCAAATCACTGATTTTTAAGCACGACTTAAATTAGATCGAGTACAATAATTTAGTTCCATACGGCCTCGTTAGTGTTATTGTGTAGAAAGAAACACACATAACGACTACATTTGACCAAGAGTCAGTAAAGTGGATTGTCCGCCAATTTTCCAGCAATCTCCAGGATTAAAAGTATGCCGATTTTATAGCCTTGCAAATTGTAATCGAAGTGAATGACCATAATGAATCTCAAAACAAGGTCAAAATATTTCGAGCTCTGAAGATACGAAGCCTCTCATGTACAAGTCTTGTATTTGAACAATTGGCCATTACCGCTTCTTTATTAACGTAACACTTGCCACTTAAATGATAGCTGACGGAACAGCAATAGACGGAAATCAATATTGATGTTACTCATGCAAGTTTGATTGATGATACTCGAAAGTGATCGAAAACAGCTTGTTAAAGAAAGAACCAGCAGCTTATACTGATTGGATAATGAGTACCATCTACATAATGAAGATTGGGGTCATAGTTCACTAAGTCAGATAGTGGGCAGAGTTCAGAACAGATTAACAAAAGTGACTGGTAATGAACGAAACATTTAATAAAAAATAAAAATCTCCAGTAATATGATTTGCAGTCGACTACTTTCAGCAATTTTAGATATTGTAACCTTTCTCAACATACATCTAAGATTCTAAGCGCAAGATAGTGCGCAGGCCAAGTTCCAGCAACAGGCCGCGCGCATGCCGTGTACTATTTACACAAACCGTTTCGACCCACTTTTGACCCCCTATAGCTCAGTGCCTATTGCAACTACAGAGATAAAATTGTACCTACGTAATCAAATACTAGTACTAAAGCAGTATGCCAAATTTCATAGATATAGCTTCAGTAGATCCTAAAATATGACCATGTGAAAATAGCTAATTTTGGCACTGACTGACTGACTCACTGACCGGTAATTAAAACCTCTAGGCCACTTACAATTGTCCTAGTGTTATGAAATTTGGCACGCAGGTCGTGTTTTTTTATGTAGATTAGAAAAAAATTCAAAAATTTAAGGTATTCGGTCAAGCGTGAGTTGGCTCAATCGAATATCGAATTTTTAATAAAAATATTAATAAACCAGTGATACAATGAGAATACGATGAGGAGGGGAGGAGGAGGAGAGGGGGAGGGGGAACAAAAACGATTTCTTGAAAAAAAGTATTGAAATCCCACCAAAAACATACCTGTTAAAAAGGGGGCCAAGTTCCTATCGGCTAATTATTCGTCTAAAAAAGGGTTGAAATCCAATGCCAAGTTAAGATGCACTTTAAAATTGATCATAATCATCTTCATCAACAGCCTGATCCACTGGTAAACATTTGCCATTCCCAAGACTCGCCACCACACCCAGTCCTCCGCTTTCCGCATCCAGCCACTACCCGCCACCTTATTCACGTCAGTGGTCCATCTGGCCGAAATTCACTTTACCATACACCCAACTTAAAATATGGTATAGTTGTGAAAATACGTAGGTTCTTGGTTAAAAATATCTAAAATTATAATACTTCTAAAATTCAACTTGGCAGGTTTTCGTGCTGTACGTAACACTTGATTAATTGTATGATTAAATTTTTTATTTATATCATTAATTAACCTATTTATATTATGAAATTAACCTGCCAAGTTCATCTAAAATTGGCATTGGATTGGATTTCTACCCTTTTTTAGGAACACTGTTATCAATGCCAGCTTTAAATGCAAATAAAAGAAATGTGTTTGTTATATGGAAATTAGAGACATAAGATATTGCTTCTACTTACAATTGTCACTAGATTTTGAAACATAACTTTGTAACAGGAGTATAAGCATCAATTTTCAGGATCTGAGGTAGCTTCCAGCAAGATGAACAATCAGGTGGAAACAGAAACTTACTAACAGACGGTTTCTCTATTAGAACAACATTACTAGCAATCAATGAAGCCACAAAAGAAAATTATGCACTTTGCACAATCCATTATCATCGCGTTGCGGTCAATTCTTTATTATTTCCAATCATTCCTAACAATGTTGTAATTGTAACACAATTATTTCACACTCGCTAACGAAACAAGTCGGCCGGTCAACTAAATCAATTTGGCCGGATCGGTTCTCCTCTGTTCAAAAAGAAATTCTGTACTTTAAACTATAGAAATGGCATCGGAATGACATTAAGACAGCCAGTCCTGTGTAAAAAAAGCAAAACAATGAGCTAACCCAATTTTTGTGCCCTGAATGTTGCTTGAATAAATTTATTTATGTCAATTAACCTCAAAATATTTTTAGAACCAACTCGTATCTTAAGGAAAAGCTCAATATGTTAATACCGCGGAATACGACAAACTTTACGTCTTCTTAATATTTTCTTTGACTTAAGGTTTTGGCATGGCATGGTATAATATGCTTGGCCTGGTATTCTCTTTCCGAGACAGCTGGTCACGTGATTAGCCTAAGAATACGTCGTAAGTTCGGAGTGTTGCCACTGTGTGTGACTGACTTGCCTAGGCAAAATGCATTTTTTAACTTAACAAACCAAATATGAACTAATATGAAATAAGTTCACACGAAGTATTAAATAGATTTTATTTTATATTCATTCACTAATTGAGAAAGTTCCTAAATTTACAAAAAAGAACACAATAAGTGGTTAAACTTATCGTGCATGCGTTAAACATTCGTGCCGTAGTCTAGCCATCTTGGGAAGAGAAATTCATGTTTTATTATACCATGAGATTTAGGTTCCAATCCCAATCCTGACTCTATATCTAATTGATTTGAATCTTTATGGTCATTCCAAAAAAGGTTCGTTAGAGTCTGATGTATGTGACCCAATTTTAGATCTCTCTTGTCAACACGAATATACACATCTATCGTAAATTTCGGAATATTTTCACATTTCACACTTCGATAACATCATTCCAAAGATAAACCGTGAGAAACGAGATAAGGATTGCGACATGAAAATCCTCGTTGAATCACGTATCACAGAAATAACAATATATTTATTTGTACATCGGATACATCGACTGTTAATATAGGTGTGAAGATTTATCGTTTTGATATTCTGTAAAGGTATTATGTTTTCATATTTAATATCTTATGATTTATTCTATATTTCTCATGTGCAAGGATGATACAGCACGGAATATTATTTCATTGCCTCTTTTTACATTTAACGATCCGTTCCTACTTTTATTCTGTATTTCAGACCATCCCATTTGCTTTTTTTTTATCTGCTATATTTAAGACACCTCGTAACACATGACTCCCTACACCTGTCCGTAATACTTGTCTTAAGACTATTTATATTAACACAACTTTATGTTTATATTCAATATAGAAGACAATAGCAAACGTATGAAAAACATAAAAGACCAATCAACCTTAGCTATTGTTTCTGCTTGTCTTTTCCGTATGTTAAGTCTGCCTAATTTGTCATTTCGACATCGGTCTTCAAGGTGATTTAGTATATTGCCATTTTAGCTTCCTACTCAACATTTGAATGCAGCCCTCATAAATCATGACTCATTTAATGCCTCGCTTTATCTTAAGATAAAGCAACCAAATATTAGCAAATTGCCAACTTTGCATGTTTGTGACGTAAGACTGTTGACATTATAAAGTGTTTAGGAACAACTTAGAGCAAATTGATAGTCTGAACGACCTTCCACCAATGAAGAATAATTACAAAGACAATTACAATAATGCAAACCAATATAAAAACGAGTCAACGCGCGTGACGATCGCCGTGGAAAAAACACTCGAGATCCTCAAGTTTTTGCAACACTGACACTGTAACCTTGGGCAAGTCCAAGTGTTTTATCACATAATATTTGTTTTTACACTGTGGACACTTTGGAACAGATCGGTGTCGGTGACGTAAACACTATCGACTGTCAGTTTTGGAAACGTGAATACAACACGCGTGCGGCCTCGATGGCACGCCGTCGGCGACTGGCTCTGCGCAAGCGCATGCAGCGCATGCAGCGCAATCAACCGCTTCAGGAACAGCGTTAGACTATGCATTTGCATTAAAACAGCTGTTTCCTATAAATCTCATAAGAACTGCATCGAGCGCTGATTTTGCTTTAGAGATAGGTGAAATGCTTTCTACAAGATTGGTCAGTTTCTTTCCTTGATGGACAACTTTATAGGTGAAATGTTGTTGATGTCTGTCGGCAAATCAAGCAGATAGCGCGAACATTGATTAGGACATTACGAATCATTAATAAATTAAGTCTTCAATGACTTATCAATAGAGTCGAGGTTAATTTAAGGTCTTCTTACATGTTGAGGTTGAGAAATAGGCGTTATGGCCTTTAGCTAAATTGCAATGAAGCGCGGATTTCGGTATTTGATTACGGATGTTATTTCCCTCCATCATCAATCAGTCTTCGTTTTTGACCATCTGTTGTTCCTGAAATTGATCTGCGAAGCCTCATAACCCTACTGTTGTCGGTCACAGACTTCTATTAATGTAAACCAGTTACGTTACGACCGAATGCTGGAGAAGTCGGAAAATGCACATGTGGGAAGAGTAAAATTGGTCTTGAACTGATTGAACTTATCGATGTTAATTTAAAGTCAAATAAAGAGATAGTAACATTCGTGTTTTTGAATCCTTGGAAGACCATTGACTTTTTTATCACCTTTAGAGAAGAAAAAAAGCAGAAAGCACTCCTACCTCCAGAGCAGCACAGCTAAGTAAGTATGCAACCAGGACGTCAATAAAGTCGTGAGTCGTGACCGACTTCAGATACCAGGAACTGTTACAGGCAGACCAAGGGTTGCAAGACTGAAAGACCATTGCTAGTTGCAGCTGTTTCCCAGTGTCTAGAAGTAGACCTATAAACTTATAAAGACTATTCCGATAAGCTGAGACCAGTCCAGGCTTTTTACATATCAATGGCTACCGGACCATCTGTCGTATATGTGCGTCAGAACAACAAACAATATGCGGCATGGTAACAATAGAGCCGCAAGGTGATTTACTTCGGCGAAGGTCATTGCCATCGCTTTTATGTGACGCTGATGCCTCGATTATATCAATGTTTTGTGACATGATCTTCTGCCAAGTGCAATGGACAGGAATTTTAATACATATTATAAAACAAAATGGTTCCCGCCGTCCGTCTAAAAGTACGCTTTTTTTAACTAGCCTGTTGTGTCCCAATTTTGGGCTTAGATCAGCATTGAAACACAACTGGACGCTTAGGTCTTATAAACTACTAATGCCCCCGCCAAGATGAGACAACGGAACGCAGGCCACTTCCTTCCCTTTCTTGAAGCGTGTCATCGTATTTTCGTTAAGCATGTAAGTATATCGCTTGATTATTACTGTGGAAAGTAGTTTAATATAATAAACATACTGCAAAATTTTGTATTGTGTTGAGAGAATCGAAATCTATGAAAACTATTCTGTTCTTTAATGTTAAGAGGAGAAAGCAAGATGCACGATCTATAGCACTTTCATTATTTTTTATCGGTTTAGACTAGTTTTCAACTTTATCACAAGAAGATTAAAAGCGCGCATATTCATAGCTTTTTATTTGCATTTCCTTGACAACAACACAAGCGAAATCTTGAATGTTTTTATATTGTATCGTGTTAAAAACATGGAGTTGGATGTTTAATGAGTATCAGATATAAATTATTTATTAGCGAATAAGGATTATAAGTAGATAGAATTCCGTACTATGAAAAAGGCCTTAACGTACATTTAGAATCTTGAAGAGCAGAATAGTGTCACAGCAGCTAAGACAGTCAGGAACGCGCTAGGTTATACAAGGGTGCCTTCAATAGAAGATCGAAATTAAACTGCCACTGTGCCACTAACGGATGCAGCCACTAAGACCGTCAGTTATAGATATAACCACAATACCTTACCACAACCTTCATTTAATTAACCACAATGCACCACTGAGCCATAGATCTCCTCTTCAGATCCGTGCAGTAAAGATCAATAAGTAACAGATGGTTCGTACTAATCACTCAATATTGGCAGATAATAATGATGATTTGCAAACAGCGACCGAAATGGGCAATCGGCTCAGCTATAGATCAACAAGTGAACGTTGTCTGTCCGACAAGGACGTCGAACCGGTTCATATCGAGATCACTGCCTTTTTGCTTTTAATAGATCTCTACAAACACAGTTACCAATAAGTATGGTTCCTAATTTGATATTTATTTATTCCAAATTTGTCTTCTATGCACCTCGAAACGTGGAGGTTCATTATAATTTCGGCGCCAGAACACTACCATTGTTGGTCAAGTGCTGTGGAAACAAAGCAATTACGTTTCTAGAGAATTTTTTTTCATAAACTAGTGGAGCTGCGGGAAAGCGCACCCCGGGCTCCGAAGCAACACAGCTGAAGATACAACCGGGAACGCGCGAAATAAGAGGAACAAGCCTCTGTCATGGTTTCCCCGAAAGACTACAGCATGACGCTCTTCAAAAAGGGCGCTAGTAAATTAGAGCCGGCATTAAGTGTGTGGCATCCCTGCAGCCTGCAGGCATCTATAGGCGGTAACCGCGTACCGGCAAGCCCAAACTGAATCCAGTTTGCTAAAATAATAAAACAAAGAGCCGCATATATTGATTGGCATCGAGAATTCTCCTGCAGGTTTGCTATAGGGCCTAACCGACAAAAGAGGACTCTATGATGTCACGTTGCCTTTTGGTAGGATTCAGCCAGACAGGGCTCTTCGTCGAGTGGTCCAAAATCGTACTAAATTATTATTTATTACAAATTTTCACGGTTATTTATTTTTCAGAACGCTTTTATTTCGGGGAATAACGATGATCGTTAATAGTCAATTTAATTTATCGATAAGACATGTCGAATTTGAGATTAATTAGTTTAATCGTTTTTTAGGGATACTAAATAGACAATAACTTGAATCATAATGGAAAAACGGATAGATAAATCTGCTATCTTGTTTATAAGAAGCGCTCTATAGATAGACACAATCGTACAGAGATAAGAGAAAACAACAACTGCGGTCTAATTAAGACATGAAGCACACGCATATATCTTTTTAAAACCTTTTATAATTAACTTAATATGTTAGTAGGTCAAAATTTACAGCTGATTATACCAGTCGACCAGCCAAATGAGCAAAAATTGGAATATGATAACTTCTGCGAGGTTAAATGAGAAAGACTGGACTTAAATGAACCAATGAGTGAAGTGGGAGGGTTGATGTCCTAAATTTTAAATTTGGTATCTGTATTTGGTGCTCCTAGACTGACTGACTCAAGACTGGACCCTAGACTAGAGGACTATTTTATTTTTGATAATTTTTTAAAACTTCATACCGATTTCACTCCCAAACTGCACAACCGATTTTGATAGAATTTTTATGGGAACACCTGACAAGTATACCATATCAAACAAAAAAAGATTTATTTCTGATCTGTCCAGGCGTCTTCCAATAGTCGGTGAACATACATAAATTGATAACCTCCTCGTTTTTTAGATGTCGGTTAAAAACAAAAAAACTAAATTCAAAAGTAAAAGTGGATGAGACAGAGTTAAACAGTCAGTACTGATAGTATCCTACTGCTGTCTGTTGCCTCGTGAGCATGCTACAAAAAATACTTTGTGCAGTAAACCTACTCCTACGTGTTTTTACAGTGACGGGGGCCGGTGCAGTGGCCTTCCAATGCCGGTTGTGGACGGTCGACCCACTGCTACAGTTACCTGATTATAAGACAACAATAGGGTTGCCTGCCGTCCTTGTTTCTCTTGTTTATTAGGATACTTTACTTTTAACTAATCCTATTAGTTATTATATACTTACTTCTTACGTCCCTCTATACTTATTATTAACGACCTCCGTGGCGTAGTAGTCACCATGCTAGTTCGCCACCCAGAGGTTCCGGGCTCGATCCCCGGTCAGGGTAAGTTGTAAAATGGCCTTTTTCAAATTGTCCTGGGTCTTGGGTGTTTATCTAAATACATATTTGATATAAAATATAGTATCTTTGAGTTAGTATCTCATAACATAAATCTCGAACTTACTTTGGGGCTAGCTCAATCAGTGTTATTTGTCCCTTTATATTTATTTATTACACTTCTGATGAAATTCGGCATACTTTCGTTCTGTATTGAAAATGGAATGCTTTTGAATACCGTGTTTCCCGTTTTTCTAATGGCAACCCCACTTGTAGATACTCGTAAATGTCGTCTTATTATTATAAAACACGGACTTTTGTTCCACGTTCTAGTTTTACGGGTCCATCAAATTGGACAAAGTAAATAATCGTTGTACAGAGATTTGT
Source organism: Acrobasis suavella (assembly GCA_943193695.1). Classification (NCBI taxonomy): domain Eukaryota; kingdom Metazoa; phylum Arthropoda; class Insecta; order Lepidoptera; family Pyralidae; genus Acrobasis; species Acrobasis suavella. The sequence continues at coordinate 6,240,064 of OW971952.1, read as the reverse complement.
GCATTTCACTTACACAGTTTAAGTTACTCATAAGATAAAATTAAGAGACGGATGAAATAGCACACAGTCTATTCGTTCTATTGATTGTTAGACCATCGTCGTGCCGTCAAAGGCGCAACTTTTGGTGCCGACGGCGTGCACACCATTTCAACAAATAAACTATATTTTCAGTAGCATGTCAGTGAAGTAGAAGTACAACACTGTACTATAAAACAATTTTTCAATAAGAGCATTTCAGTAAATTTTTAAATAGATCGAGTATTCAGCGCCTGAACACTTAAATGTTGGTCTCCTGTTAGAAAAAGCTTATTTGCCAGACAAATTAAAAAATCCCCAGGCTTTCAAGTGTTCAACCTCCATAACTTACATACTGTTGAACTGATTTCCATCAAATATAGCTAAGAACCATCTCGATCCAGATAAATATGCTTTCAAATAAATAACCTGCTAAATGCGAGTCAAATTCGCGCACGAAGGGTTCCGTACCGTCACACTATGATCACACTAATATTATAGAGGTGAAAGTTTGTGAGTGTGTGTGTATGTTTGTTACTTCACTCACAAACGGATGGACCAATTTTGATACAATTTGGTATGCAGGAAGCTGACACCCTGGATTAACACATAGGCTACTTTTTATACATACTGCGGGTAACACCGCGGCGCGCAGTTAGTTATCTATAAAAAGTCATGTTTGTTGTATGGGAGCCCCACTTAAATATTTATTTTTATTCTGTTTTTAGTATTTTTACAGCGGCAACAGAAATACATCATCTGTAAAAATTTCAACTGTCTAGCTATCACGGTTCATGACATACAGCCTGGTGACAGACAGACGGACGGACAGCGGAGTCTTAGTAATAGGGTCCCATTTTTACCCTTTGGGTACGGAACCTAAAAACCAGACGGAAATGTCAGTACATTTTTAAATAGATCGAGCATTCAGCGAACGAACACTAATTGTCGGTCGCCCCGCAAAAAAAAGAGAATAAAACAATTAATCAACTTCTAGCCTGAGCGGTTCTAGGAAAATTCGCTTTTAAATTGCTCTCTCCGGAAGCATTAGCATTATCTCGCAAACAATTTGTCAATTCTGTTTAATACAAACAAAATACTCTTTTTCATCCCATCTACTCAAAAAACCATGTTTTCATCCCAAAACATTTGGAGCTAAAGTTACTGGTTATTCTCTCGGGATTATAAAACGTGAAAAAGAAAATCTTTAGGGATTAAAACCAATTTGAAAACTGAACACCAGTGTAATCTATGAAGAACCAAAAATAATTTTGGCAGACCAGCATAAAAAAAGATGAATTTTGTTAAAAAAAAAATTTACACAGACGTGATTTTTTAAATTTGGAATAATTATCGTCGTCAACATGGATGAATGTAGGTTAACATTTTTATGTTCTTCGCTTCGGAAAAAGAAATAGTATAATTTAAAAGGCGCAATTTTTCTCTTTGACTCAAGTCACTCAAGTAATTACAGAAGTATTAGGTGAAATGTAATTCTGTAAATGTGTAAATGTGAATATTTTATCGTGACTTTAAGCCAATAGTGAATAGTTATCAAGTTAACGTATAAAAATAAAAAGATATGAAGGACCACGCAAACAAAGTTATGAGTGAACATTTTATCTTAAGTTAGTGGTCTTCGAAAAAATATTTCTTAGTATTTATTATATGAAAACGACACCAAACAAAGGTTAGTATTAATTGTCGGTTGAAGTCTGATGAGGTATTGTAGGTTGTCTACTGTTTTTTATATTGTTTTGTATACGCTAGTTTTTTTCATAGATGGAGATGAAAAGTAAAGTGCGCTACTCGGGTACGGTAATATTTTTATCTTGGGCGATATACATGAATCCCTCGCTACACTCAGGATTCCACAGTAGTGATATTCAAATTTATTATGAATTGTTCCTCTTTGTTTTTCAAAAAATGACTTCATTTTTACATCCAATTCAGAATCCAGTAACTTAACCAAACAGCCATAAACACTAAACAACATGAGAAACAACCCAAGCCCAAGGGAGTGAATATCGATATATCGTATCACGATGCATCGCACGTTCGCCCAGTTAACACTGTTGCTGGACCGTTGTCCAACTCTTGTAACAGTTACTTACTGTGTTGTTACCAACTTGCCTGTAATCTGCAACCACGTTCGGTCGACTTTTACTTAGCTCGTGTGTATTGAAATTTCATTTTTAATACAGTTGCTCAAAAAGTGGCGTATTGCAGGGACGTATAGCGTTCGAGATGTGGGCTATTACATACTCGTGCTTTTTTATACCTTTCCCGAACTCGTGTGTTCTCTTTCGCAACTGTCAAAATAATGTCTATTAAAAAGAAAAACCAACCATGAATTTTTACAAAAAAAAAATCATAGGAGTTTTTATGATTCATGCAAATCCGTATATTTCTAAAAAGAAGCTACTAATTTGTTTCAATATCAGATTTAATGATTTGATTGAATGAGTTAGGTTAGGTTTCATTTTATTTCCCCCCCAATGGGTTCCCGGTTTGTCGTACCGGGGGGGCTCAGTACCCGTGGTAGTCGGTGGCCACGGGGAAGCTAAGAGGAACCCGCGAGGGGGCGATCCTGCTGTCGTCCATCAGCAGAGAGCGCCCACATTGGGGCGGCGGGGGAGTGGGAAGTTCTCCCCCCACCCGAGGAGGGGCGCTCCCGCGGGCTCGGCTTCGGCCTTGAGCCTGTAGGGATGCGCCGAATGAGGCGGCGGGGAAGTGGGAAGTTCTCCCCCCACCCGGGGTGGGGCCGCCGGGAGGGGAATGTTTCATTGTCCTCCCGGCGCTTCAGGCGGGGCCACACCGCCGTGGCTGTGGTAGGAGATCGGTCGCGGAGGAGGAGGAGTGTCGGTGTTACGTTGCCGCTCTCCCTATCCTCCGCGACCGAGCGGTGCCGCACCGCGTTTGCGGCGAGAGGCAAGCGGCGGAGCCTTGCATCTTCTCCGCCGCTGGGAGCCGGTTTATCTGGCTCCCATGGGTCCACAGGCGGTGGACTGCGTGGGAGTTTGCCGCCTCTCAATTGGGCCGAGGAGGTAAGGCGCGTCCGTGAGTTCCGGACGGGGGTTGGTGAGTGGGGGGGCGCTGTGACGCCCCCGAGGAGGGGCCGCTTTGGCGGCCAGCCGCGCCGGGGTTCGCGGATGTATTTCCGTTACCGTGTCCCCGGCAAAAGCGGTTGAGATGGAACTCCGGAGGTTTTTTAGTGGGTAGGCACGTCGCTCTGGCGTGGAGTCCCACATAACCCGACAGCCTCCCCCGCAGGCTGGCGGGTGCGTAACAGGGATCTTTCCTCCGTATAAAAAAAAAGGTTTCATTTTATTTCATCTCATTAAATTTCATTTTCATTTCATATCAATAAAAAAATTCTACTGAAGACTTGGCTGTATGGGCATAGTTCCCTTTGCCTACCAGAATGGGTAAAAAAAATCTCTGCTTATATTCTACGGTTGGCACCATTGTTCAGAAATTTTCTTTGCGAGTTTAGTTGTTTGTTGCACAAAATGAGTAATTTCGACCCTAGTTTTTTTGAATTAACACCACCGGAACTCAGTATAATTGCACAAATTGCTTCGGAGAACATTTTAACCGGAAAAGTCAAAAAGTCGCTACATATCTACATACGACGAATTTATTGCGTGGAGAGAAGAGAAAAAAGCAAATAGTTTTTCAGAAAATGTTATGTTGGCATACTTCTCCGAACTCTCAGCAAAATTAAAACCTTCTACGTTATGGTCGAGGTTTTCGATGATAAAAAGTGTGCTGAAAATAAAGAACAAGGTGGATATAAGTGAATACCCAAAATTAAATGCTTTCTTAAAACGACAATCAGACGGTAACAAACAAACAAGTAAAAAGTCGAAAATATTAACATCGAATGAAGTGGAAAGGTTTTTGAACGAAGCTCCCGATGATCGTCATTTAGCCACAAAGGTAATTTATTAATAAGTACTTATATTTTTCTTTAGTATTCAGTTTACGAAATCGCAAAATACAGTCAATACATTATTTAAAAAAATATTAATCAAATCCCTTTTTTTGTAGGTTGCTCTGATTTTTGGCGTTGTTGGAGCTTGCCGCAGAGAGGAGTTAGCCAATTAATCTTTAAAATATATTGAAGCCCATGAGATATGCTACTAATCAAGACTCCGAACACAAAAATAATACCGAGAAGCTTTGTTGTTGAAGGAAATTTTTTTAGAATAGTGAAAAAATATATGTATCAGCGGTCTCAAAAAGGAAAAACTGACCGTTTTTATTTTCAAAATTACCAAAAAAGGGAAGTGTACAGCTCAAACAATCGGGATAAATAAATTTGGTATATAACACAGAAAAGCTTGCAAAACGTTTTTTTTTATTTCCTAATTTGTGCCCCGAAAATGACCCTTATTTAAAAAAAAATATTTATTTATTTTGCACATCTGTGTTTGGGTCATAGGATTACACTATCCTACCAAATTTCACATGATTTGGTCAAGTAAATTCGGAGCAATTTGGCTGTGACAGACGGACAGACAGACAGACGCACGAATGCTCCTATAAGGGTTCCGTTTTTTAATTTTTTGTTAGGAACCCTAAAAATATGTGACACCAGGTGACGTCAGGTCCAATCGACTGTTGTAATTGGACCAATATCAGTTGACAGGTTTTTTGCTCCATCAAATGTATCCAATAACAGCAGCTTATTGGAGCTAACTTCACTGTGCTGCCATCTGTTGTCCCATATTCCGCAAACCTTAAAATCAATTACATTTCTGTAGAAACTAGAATCAGCTGATTGGTACGAACAGAAGCATATCTATATGATTGAGACTGTATAATCATATATATATATATATATATAGATAATTGTTCGTTATTTCTGACTTGCCTACATTCCTCTTCATCCTCCGGTTGTCTGGAAGAGATCGCAATAAGCGATAAGACCGCCCATTGTACTTATGTATTTTAAATTGTAAAACTTCTTTTTTATGTAATTTTTTGTATTGGTGAAATAAAGAGTTTTTCATCCATTCATTCAATTGTCGAGTATCATGGTCAGTTATGGGTTCCAGAAGGATGGCGGCGTAGGGAAAAGCCGAGGAAAAGACGGAGGCGCGACATTGAATGCTATATGAGTGGATGGCACAAGCTGCCTTGGATCGTGAATCGTGGAAGCAAGACCTTTGCCCAACAGTTGGACACTATGTAGGCAAAAAAAAACATGGTCAGGATCTGCTCTTCAAATAAGTTTATTTCGTTGGGCCTTATGCGTCTTATTGTAAAATTCAGACTTAGTTTGTTACTAGGTTGAAACCATAATCCGACCAAATCAAGTTGACATCTAGTAATATCACAATATCTCCCCTGTCAATATCAACTTGATTCTGGGCGAATGATGGTTTAAACCTAGTAACTAAGTTTTTTATAAGACGGTAAAAGTTTTGGGTTAAAATATAAGACTAATAATAAACCTACATTATCAAGTATTATCAAGTATAACCGTATGTCAGATAGCCTAGGGCGACAAGACCCAGCACCAGTTTTAGCGTGATGGCGTTATGGTGGATTAAGGGAATCACAATTGTGATGTGTTATTAGTTGCATCACAAACAACATGATACAGATTTTCGTTTGATCCCTCGTGTCTTTCTTACATTTTAGGTATTCTCCCAGACTAGCATGAAAAGATAAAATTCACAACTTCAAAAGCTGGCCAACTGCCCTCAGATGCTCCTTTCTTACTATCGTTTCCTCATAGCAGTCTTCTCGTTTCGTCACACCTCTCGCAAACAATACGCACACGTAACTTTGTTTTGGCGCTTCTTCACGTCGTATGCAAGTGTGAAATCCCATTCATTTTAATACTTGATTACTTGTGTAAACTCTCATGACTATTGCTATCATTTGCTGTTTAATTTCAGCTATTTAAATATTATGTTCTTACTGGGAACATAATGTACCCCGTTTTACAAAAGATTTACTTTCAGCCTTATTTTAGCTAAATTCGTCGTATATTTTTTTTAATATGTTCGCTAATAAATTCTCTTCTTTTTTGAACGATTAAGAAAATTCTTGTTTGAGTATACATGAAAGATGGTGCCAATGTCATCAGGTTAAGATCTGATGACAAGAGAACTTCTCAAACAGGTATTCTAATAACACTTAAGTGTAGTAATTTAATGTTTTAGTCAGTAAATCCAGCGTTTGCAGTCAGAAAATGTAATTTTGGTGAAGTGGAACTCATGAAAACTAAAGATAAAATGATTATAATTGATATTATACAATATGAATCATTCAGAAGTACTACAAAAGCGCGACCTTTAACACCATGGAAACTAAAACTTTGCCAACCCCATATGAGTCAAATCAAAAGCAAGTTTAAAATTAACTAAAGAAAGAAAGCATTAATATGTTTTTTTAAGAGTTGTAAAAAGGCCGATGAAAGTATCGAACGCGGAATCGAACCTAGGAATGCAGCGGTGGCCGAGATTCCTATGGTAATGGTGGACGTAGCTGTCGGCTAATGACCATCCGGAGCATATGCAGTTGTGCATGGCTACCGCATAATCATATAACGTGTCCTCATAAATTATGGATTTTGATTTTCGCTACGTCGTCTAAATAAAACGGTAGATAAAAATGGGACCACAGGTAGGTTAAAGGAGAAAGGAAAATGGAAGACTCATATGCTGTCCCCACCTTACGTAAAGTTGAATAAGGTGAGGAAAAAGAAGAAGAATTAGAGGTTTAAACCAACATCCGCGCAAATCAATTTGATATTAAGTAACATGAAACTATCTCATCTGTCAATGCCTACTTAATTTGATGAGATAATGGTTTATACGGGTTAAACTTCCTTGTTTTTTATTATAAGACAGTAATGGTCTATCTATTAATTTCGTTTAGCTTTCTAACCATTCAGAGATTGATTAGACAATCTCTGTTAAAAACCTTAGAAAGTTAAAAACAAGACTTTATTTTCATATTTTTTGTGGAAAATCTCCTGTTCGAAAATGTTTGCTATTTGGTTTACAACACCATAAGTACTCATGAGTACATTGCGTACTACACATCGTGATCAATACTTGTTATTCAGATTGCATTTACTATAATATTGATTGTTGCAATGGTGATGCAAGAGTTTGTAAAATTTCACGAGTGCGTATATTTTCGTACGCCCTATTATTATAGTTACGTTGCCTAATTCAATGTGTGCATGTAATACAGTTATTAACCGTTAAATATCTTTCTATTTCACAAGCAAATTGCATAGTGACGGGTGTAACCAAACCAGAACAGATACAGAAGAGTGCAATAGATACTTCTTACTTTTAACATAATTTCTTTGTTGCTGATCTAGGACCTCTCCCAGAGAAGCAACTGGTACTTCAATAGGTTTTTCTTTTATCATCAGAACAAAAAAAGCTTTCATTGTGGAGTTAAAGCCTGTCGAGACAATGAGGGTTAAAGGGAATCCTGTTAACAGTCGATGCGGCTGGCAACCCATCACTATCTTCATTCCTTTATCCACCTGCTCGCCAACCATCGCGCTAAAAATGGTCTAAGGTCATGCTGCCCTGGGCTCTGTTAGCTAATCTGCTTAGAGCAGCAAAACCCAAAATGCTCTGTCTGACCGATTAGTGACAAAGACGTCATAATGTATGAGTATATATTACAGCTTTTTAATATATTTTTGGACGCAGCTGTGAAAGATCAATTGGCAAGACTTTACTATAAATCTATTTCAGACTATGCCGTATCTAGAAAAATATCAACACACAAATATTACAGTAACCCAACTTATTATCACTGAGATCAAGTGTGACCGTGTTCTCTTATCGGAGTATAGTAAATCAAGCAATCACATATCGCAAAGCGAACTAGATCCAGTTGCTATGACGCAAAGAACAGGTTTTTGTTACATAATTTAACAGCCCCGTCGCTTTGAGATCAATATAGTACGTTATGTAATTTAGAACAAATGGCAAATGTTAATAATTACGTTAATAAAAGCAAGGCCGATGACACGGTTCTATTGTTTTACGGAATAAGGACGCATTCTAGTCAAACTAGTGAGAAGTTTGGTGGGGGTTACCTTAAAACAAGTGCGATTAGTGAGGAAAATCCGTATTCGCAAAAGCCTTCATGCCTTCATGCTCTCCTCATGACATAGGAGACTAACTTCAATTCAAGATAGTCACTTGCGCTGGTACTGGCCTGTACTATTATGTCTTCTGTAGTACGGGTACGTCGAGTATCGCCAAGTTACATAGCAACAAAATTCAGCCAGTGGTTATGCTTCAGCTACACTTTAGCCCAACGGCAGCGGTAGGTAGACCCATTAAACACGGGCGGGACACATAGCGCGAAGAACCGATAGCCGGTGGGGCAAAAAGGTTCTCGAATGGCGACCACGTACTGGCAAGCGAATCGTAGCGACCTGACCAAGGTCGCTGGAAAGCGCTGGATGCAGGCCGCTCTTGATCGGTCGTTTTGGAAATCTTTGGGAGAGGCCTATGTCCAGCAGTGGACGTTATGCGGCTGAAATAATGATGATGATGATGATGATGGCACTTCCAAGCGTCCATCACGTAAGTAATCTACGGCTCTAAGGACAGGCTCTAAGCTATGTCCACCCCGTTGGGGAAAAAAACGTGATAGTTTATTTTTTTTCCACGGCACCCACCACTTGTCTGCAGGAAAGTTGCACCATAAACAAAAGGAAAAAAAGAAGTCAAAATTATGATACAAAGGCGGACCTATCGCATAGCAATAGCAATCTCTTCCAGTCAACCTTTGGGTAGAGGCGGAGAAGTGAATATATTTCAAGGTAGGCGGTGCAGTATGTCAGATTTACTGTAAATAGGTACAATATAGAACCTGCCACAATATATAAATACTTACAAATATTTACATACAGTACATACATACCTACCTATGAATTAATAGACATACATACATACATATAATATATTTTATAATAATAACAAAATAATGAAATACGAGCATAATGCGAAAGAATCCACTACAAAATAAATCATAAGTTGGACAGATAGTGAGCTTTTAGTTACTACGATTCTACTCGAGCTGAAAACCATAAAGCCACACCTGATATTGCAAATAAACGCGCCTCAAAAGCATGCATCGACGCCTCAAGCAATCCCAGAAGCGATTTCCACCAAGCACCGTACGAACGAAGTCAAGTGCATCAGCGTATGTCTGGTTACATAACCGTGTCCCCGATGCCCGAGTCAGTTGGTTTACGAGCTCGAGACATGCAATTTTATGCAATCCAGTGCACAATAACGCAGTAATCACACGTCCTAACTTACTTCTTCTCTCGAGGACATTTTTCTGCAAATTGACCAGTATTTTTTGAAATTTTGTGTTGGGAGCTGACGCCGGCTTCGGAAGTGCCATTTCTGAGTCACCTAAACGAATAGTTTTTCCATACAAAAACCGTTGGTTTAGTAACTCCGCGTCTGAAAAGTGGTACCAGTTCTCGAACCAGCCCATCTCCTGCAAGAAGGCTGCAAGGACAGCTGTCACACATGCTGCTGTTGTAGGGATTTGGGATGGCAGCAGGTACCAAGTTTCTTTAATTCTAGGGTTTCGTAAAAAAAATGTATAAAGCGTGTACAGTTGTCTGGTAGGCAGCTCAACAAGTGACTCTATTCATTGCACTTTTGCCATCATTACCATTTGATGAACAAACAATCATGAACAATAATCATAATATTAAACAATGTTTCACCAATTTTTCAAAGCATAAAATTTGCCGTTATTAAGAAATACACTGAAATCTTAATAGTACTTTCTAACATATGGTATATCTCAAGCGAAATTAATTTTATTAAAAACTGGATAAGTGCTTTTCCTTTTAAAGTTTTTGAATATTTCATTGAGAAAGCTTTGCCTTCCCTTTTTTGCAAGCTATTTTTATATTTCTTTGATCTAAATAAAATAAAGAGCAAGTACTTACTTATGAGTCGGTTCAAATTCCAAACTGGAGCAAAAATATCTCACTCTGTAGAAATCCATTCTAACACAAACTCGGATTTACACAAACGATAATGGAAATTACAATTTAAACAGTACTCGGTGTTTCAATTTGGACGTTAATTCCATTTTAACTTTCCCGGTATATAGAAAATTGACACCGAATGTGGGTGGATAACGTTATACATGACTAAGTTTAGTAGAGGACACGGCGGCTGGTTGACGACGTCAATCGTTTGTTGGATAAGCTTAGCTTTAACCTTTGAGATGACAATGCTGACATCATTTTTTATAAGTTTTGAGATAAAGACCGGAGAAATTTTACTACCGCAGGTTTTTATAGTAATAATAAGAGATTTATGTATCAAAATTCATTTCAGTGGAATATTGACGATCTAACCGAGGCCAATCAAGAGGCCATGTATGGCGGAATTCTGGGCCAATACAATTTATATAACAATAATTATTACCATTGACACTATAAGAACAAGTAGAATATTTCATATTTATTCCACAGATTTTTTTTGATTGATCAAAATCATCTCGAATGACATGACGAGATATTATGATATGCGCTTTCCTGTTTTTTTAGTTCAGTATGCGGTTGTGATTTTTTAGTTAAATGTTCTTCTTCTTCTTGCCTAGCTTTATACCATTACCCGAGGAACTTCGAAAGAAAGCGCTTAAAGTTTGGGCTACATCTGTCAGCATAGAACAGCACTTTCGCATGCTGCTATTCTTTTCTGTCGCTTAGAACCGTCATTTGCTAGAGCGAGAGAGAGCGATGAAACGCTTAAGCTTGGCCGGCGCTGAAGCGTTCCGTCGCTTTCTCTCGCTCTAGCTAATGACGGTTCTAAGCGACAGAAAAGAATAGCAGCATAGAAAATTGCTATTCCGTGCTGCCAAATGTAGCCCAACCCTAACAGATTGCGAACCCAGGTTGGGCGCAGCAAAGCCAATATGGTCAGGTGGAAAATACTGGACAGCTCCATTACAAACAGTGCGAGTGCGGCTTCCCTCCACAATGTTCCACCTTTTATCATGTCCGAGGTGTCCAAACACCTGCACGATGTCACATGATTTATATTTCACTTCCGACATTGCAATAGAGGTGGCCCGATTCTGGTCTCAATAAAATATAAACATAAACCCATCAACATGCAATTAAGAGTTATATCTTTAAGCTTTATTATGACTATTTAAGTTTTCATGCAACTATCTCTCCGACTAAGCAGATGTGGGCGTTTCCAGGCCCTTGAATATTGATACGTAACTGAACGTCTGAAAACTTTATCCCGAGATATAGAAATGTTTATCTCTCGTCATATTATGGGATATTCGTCGTATTCCTTACAATAACATCGGGCTGATTGATATTGAAACTAAACAATAGCTGTTTTCTGTATTGTTCGTAGGTAAATGTATTAAGAGCGGCCAACCCGTCTTACTTTTCATACAAACGCTCGTACGTGTAAACCGCGTTGCAACAGATCCTTCTTTAAAACTTTTGAACTAACAGATATCTTGGGTGCTATTCCTAGGTTTCTATTGAAACAAAAAATCTAAATTTGGAGAAACAAATTCAGTATAAGCCTGTAAGTCTAACTCTTAAGTCTTTGAGTTTTGCGGCCCTAAGCTCTATCTGCTTAGAGCCGGAAGGCCCAAAATGCTCTGTCTGCCCCTTTAAGATAAGATAAAATTTCTTTGTTTCACCAATTAAGTATTACAATAATTAAAAGTACATTTACTATACACCTAGTAGGTACAAAGGCTTTAGGGATATAGACGTGATAGTATGTAAATGTATTTTATTTATGTTAAGTAAGTAAGTGGCACTGGGCGGCTGCCGAATGCGCCCCTAAAGATGGGCCAAATTGTCTACATTTTGGCTTTCAGATGGACGCAGGGGTAGGGGAAGACAGATGGCGGGACGACCTTGATAAATTTATGTACGACTGGCAGAAGATCGCTGAAGATAGGGACGTGTGGAAGAATAAGCGGAAGGCTTTTGCCCAGCAGTGGGACACTATACCTACAGGCTAGAAAATAAAAGTAAGTGAGAATACTTTGAATTGTACACCAAAAAAAATTACAATAATGTAATAATTATAATGCTAGGGTAACGCGGCTGCGGGGTGACGGCAGATTAGAAAACAATTGGTCACCAACCCTTCTCTTCTCCCACTAGTGCCGAAGGCGACTAAGGAATATACCAGTTTATTTGCCAGGCAAATTACAAAACCGAAAGCGAAAGCGAAATGAGTAGCGAAACAACATATTCCAATTGATATCTGTAGCGCTAATCTATTATTTGCGTGGCAATTTAAAAAGCCCTGACTTTCAAGCGTTAACCCCCACTAAATTTTGCACAGCTGAACCGATTTTCATCAAAAATAGCAAAGAACTAATGCAAGAAAATAAGCAGCATCGAAATCGGTCCATCCGATTGAGACCTGTAAAATCCTTACAGCTGATTACGCTTTCATACGTCTTACAGGATGTCCGAATTTAGAGGCTTGTTACAATAAAAATAATAATTACCTCTAATAAGCTACCAGCCTAGTGACGTCACGTCCAAAATACGTCATTCTCTAAATGTAGACGATAGAAACGTCGGTTCAACTGAAACACGGGTCTTGGGGGAAATTGAGCCGCTAGACTTATTTCCTATTCGGTGTCGGCACAGACATCTGCTTGATTTGGGTACCTATAGTCCATTTGTTTAGGAACTTAAATATAGGTAAGCAATCTTGACATGTGTTTTTATTAAAATATACCTTATATAAATCCTACCTAACCTACAGTATGAATTATACTCTTAATATGTGATGTGTAAAGATATCAATTTGTAAAGTGTATATTTCAATAAAAAGGCACGTCAAGATTGTTTACATTTATTAAAATACCTAACCAAATGGACTATAGGTAACTATATCTGTTTTGTGTGGTTATCAAATTATGTACTTCTAAGTGAGGCAGGTCATTATTACCACAGCCAAATAGATTAAATGATTCTAGCTGTTTCTGCATACACTTAACAAAATATTTTTTCAATATTTAAAACCTACTTCACCCCGTAATATTTAAAACCACAGATTTTGATAGATTAATTTTCTAAGGGACCACCAGACTCTTCTTCGAATAATCGGGAACATACATAACAAAAAAAAAAAAACAAAATTTCGCGACGATATGATACATGATTACCTCCTCCTTTTTGGAATTCGGTTAAAAAGCCTTAGACCTTATAAATTTTCAGCAAAACGAGCACAAAATATAACTTGAAAGTACAAAGTCCCATCAAATTTTCAAACTTCAACTTCCGACTATTTTAAAGTCGGTTAAGAGCTTGTTTGACTTTACACAGTGGTACCAAAAGCGGGGTGTCCCAATTATTTCCCGCGTGGATTTTTCACAATCTGTTTGTCTTTCGTATCGAGGGCGAGACCGCCGTAGCATACAAATGCGACGCGAACTGCTCTTTATGCAAACATGGTTAAGTGCCAGAAGCGACGAAAGGAAAGAATATCTTAAATATTCAAACAAAAAAAATACGACTTCATTTTTTTTCAGGAGTTTCTTCCATATTTCCAAAGTTCTTCATCATAGCTTCACCAAATTAATATGGGACCAATTTGGTACACAAGTAGGTAAGATATCGTGTAACTTCTCAGAATGTCACTTTCGCAAATCGTCACCTTCGGTCATTATCATTTTCGCAATAAGTCACTTTCGCACTTTGTCATTTTCGCAACTGCACATTTTTGATTTATTTTGTCAAACGAAATTAAGAACTATATTATTACTATTATTCATTTTTATAATCATTAAACAAAACAAGTTATTTTTTTATTTTCATTGGACTTTTAAGAGCTTGACAGGCAGCAGGACTTATAAAGATTCATATTCTATATACCACACAAGTTTTCTATCCCATTTCCAACGGAATATCTTAGTAAATGACAAATTGCTAAAATAACAAAGTGCTAAAGTACTTTACATATTGCGGAAATGACAATGTGCGAAAATTACGATTTGCTAAAATGATATTCCCCCAAAAGTGACGAAATTTTTAGCGATGACCATTTGCGAAAGCGACTAAATGCGTCTCAACCGTAAATTCTGTGACGCGTCTAACCCATATGGAATAAAGACGTGATTAAATAAATGTTATACATAGATTTACAATTTTTTTATCGGTTTATTGTAATATGATAATTACTTGTTTCAATATTGTGATATCTTTTAAAGCTAATTAAAGCCTATTAGGGTCAGGGTCGTGAGAAATCATCATTAATTTTGTGAGAAGATCAATAAGCGATGCTAATCGATAAATTAACATGGAAACGACTAAATAAAACATTAGGCTAAAATGTGAAATCGCGAAGTTTGAATATTTAAGCTTAGTTTTCAGACAGGCGAATTAATTTTCACCTGTATGTTTAGATGTAAGATAGCCTAGATTTCAGTGTAGGTCAAAAGATCGGGTCAATTGTAAGGATTGTCGTCGTGATATCGCTTAAAAACATACTGATAACTATACCAGTTTCAGTATACAGACGGCCATAAATCTTAATCATCTGCCAATCTATACTGGCTTTGATATGCCAGAGAAATTGTTTATAATATTGGCATCAATCATGGAACAAACAATAGTAATTTATATTACAAGGGTGGATTCCACCAAACTAATTCAAATTTTATTCCGAGAAAAAATGGCAAAATACTCTAAATACTTTATTTTGCATTTTATCAATTTCCAGGAATAAGACATCTATTTCAGAGTAAGCTATTTATACCGCCAATTTCTATAGGAATAGTCAACTAGGACTATTTTAATGGCGGACTGTTACCAGCTGATAAGATGACATCTGTGACGCATGGTTTATTTTGCTTTTGTATTTATCATTTATCTCATGCTAAATTAAATGGTCTCCGCAATCCAGGTCAATCTATGGAAAGAGTATTATACGGATTTTAGTCCGGCTATACATTCCTTAACCTTTTCACAGCGAGACTTCATATCAGTTGCCGTGCCCCCAGCGCGAGGGGTATGAAATCTAAAATAAATACCTACAACCAAAAAGGGATGTGGATACTTAAGTTATGTGCAATACGAGCGGTTTTTTTTGTCGGAAATATCCGACGCTTGCGGAATGGGCACGACAATGTTTGTCGGATAAGTCTGGGTGAAAGGGTTAACCATAGACTAACAATACCAAGGATTACTTACTCAGGAATGTAATGGTAAAAGTCAACTAAGTTATTCGAGATTAAGTTCAAAGATTAAAACTATCCCAAGAATAGTTTTACTGTGGTGTAACTTAATATTGGTTGAATCCGCCCTAAGTCTCGTTATAAAGCGTAGATGAATTTTAGTACTTGTTTTAAATCGTTATCCAACCAAAACAAAATAAAAATTTGCCACTTACTTTGAGAACTATTTTGAGTGCCTAGCTAACTAGGAGTATATGTTTAGTTCACATTTTTGACTCCAGACGTGCGGGCGTAGAAAAGATGATGGCGGGATCACTCGACGACAGATTTTTGCGGACGGCAGGAATTTTCAATCGATCATGGTTTGTACCGTGTTATATAATAATAAGACTACTTGTTTCGTAAAATACTGATACATTATAATCACGTCACCCTAACGGTGTAGACAGCAGCTAGGGCCAAAATAGCCAAAGGCCAGGGTACTTTGCCTTAATCAATGCACTATCACTATGTATGATCAGGTATCAGAATCCAACGTTACTCGTATGTATTGACTTTGGTAACATATGCCATCACCTCCGCGTATTAGAAAGACATACATTACACACACATACAGTGTAAGCTAATAAGTTAACAAGTACGTACGTGTGACGTCATAAACACCTGTTCAAACTATCCTTGACTACTTGATAGCTTTTGATAAGGTTAGATATTTGCTTATGTAAATAGGCAAAATTATTATCTTAGGGACCTAATTAATAAGAAAAATCTTTCTAATAGCGAATTATACGACGAATAATTTTCTTCACAGACACAGTAACAGCTGCTTCTCTTCTCGCGCAGATAGTAGAAGCTGATCGAGGGACTGGGCGACAGGGACAGAAAAACCGATATTTTTTTCGATATATCGATACCCGATATCGGTATTTTATCGATATTTTTTATGGATATATCAATATAACTCGTAAAGAATATTTCGTATAAAATACTGGCATTTTATCGAAATTTGTATCGATATATCGATAAAAAATATCGATAAAGTACCTATATCGCGTATCGATATATCGATAAAAAATATCGGTTTTCCTGTCCCTGCTGGGCGATTCTTTTTCCCACCATCTCGCTACTCCTACCATCACGCTAAAAGTAGCTTTTGAGTCTTGCCGACTTGGGCACTGTCTGCTCAGAGCTCCAATATCCCAAATGATTTGTCTACCCCATTAGAGACAAAGACGTGATAGTATGTATGTATTTCCACTAAGTTTAATCACCTTGTACTCTTGATATATATTTTTTTGTTTTGTGTATTGTATGTATGTTTATTATTATGATTCTGTACATGTATGTTTATTAGACCACCCCGCAATACCTGATTTCCCATCACTTTTTTTCTAAATAGAGAGGTGGTCTGGAAGAAATTGCTTAGCGATATGGCCGTCATTTGCGCATTTCCTAGTTTTTAATGTAATTATGTCAAGTAAGGGTATTGCATTATATTGTATTCCAACAAACGCGTAAGTTTACTGAATTTGGTATCATCGTCATCATCAATAAATTAAGAACTAGGTTCTTGACTTGACAGTGGAGTATTTTTCACATCTTCCTATTTTTAACCGACTTCCGAAAAGGAGGAGGTTATCAATTCGTCGCGACCTTTTATGTTTTTTTATGTATGTTCACCGATTATTCAAAGACGCCTGAACCGATAGGAAAATACTTTATTTTTTGAAGGGGTATACTTGTCAGGTGGTCCCATAGTTTTATCAAAATTGGTTGTGTAGTATCAGAGAGAAGTCGTTTTCTAGTTTTCAAAAATTATCGGCTAAGTGTTTGAACTCTGTACAATACGACTTTTGCCTTCATCCATGAACGACCTTCTTGATAGATAAATTGAAAAATGTTTTTCTTTTTTTACAAGCTTTATTTATCTTGTATGTATGTAGTTTGTTCAGGTCAAATCTTGCAACTCAATTTTCAACCACTTTTTCTCAACCAATTAAACTGAAATGTTGCATACGTGTAAATGTGTAAGTCAGATGAAAATAAAATATTATAGAGCCAATAAGCTGTTCTGATGATGGAGCCGGGAGATATTTGTCAGAACTCAGTAATTAAACAACATAACCTCATTGAGTAGGACTCGTTTTATTTGTCTTGACGAGCACTTTATGGTAGACGATGATTAGGGTCTGATCACGGAGACGAAAGGTGGTCGATTGAAATCAGTAATTAAACGACGCAACTCCGTCGACTTTGGACTTATTTCATATTTGTCCTAATAAGTACTATGGCCACACAATAAAAAATGTAATTTAAAAAAAAACTTATACCTACATATAAATATTTCTCAAAGAATACAATCATAGATGGCAACATGGACAGATTATGCTTGAAAAATTTACGCACAGTAATTGCTCTCTATTCAAAATCACAAACCTCCTCAAAGGGGTAGGTAAAATCAGCTCCAATTTAACACCTCCGTAACATTATTAACCCTATCACAGTCACACGGCATACTTTGACCTCCATAAATTAAAAAAGCCGAGCATCCTTCCATCAAACACATTCTTCGGCCTCCTTTAACCTGGAACGCGGAATGCCCACGCAATTTCAGGGCATGTTGGTTACATCAATTTTAACATTTTAACCCTTTGTGGGTACATTATGGCACTTTGGGTTTGACAAGTTATTTATCACGCCTTTGTATGATGTGCCTGTATACAATTTGTATTGATATACAATTCGGTGCTGTTATTAAAAGGCTACGCATACAGATATATAAAGTCTCACTAAATATGTTGAATTGAAATCTAATATACACAAACCCATTATAAAAACATTATAGATTACTATATTATACATGTTAACAAATAAATATATATTAATATCCGGTTTTGAAATAAGAAATTCGAGGGTTCAGCTATCAGCGTTCTTTGGTGCGGCCCCGCAACCTGTGGTGCTCTTATGATGGATGGATGTTGGATGATTGGTAAAAGATCTGAATGGTCATCTAAATATTCACATTCAGTTTTTTTTTATAATAGTTTATTCAAATGAGAGCAGCACAAGACCGATATTGGTGGCGTATTCGAAGAGAGGTATATGTATACCTCCATACTTATATACAACAATAACAACATTTATATATATATAAATATATATATATATATATATATATAATTATAAATATATATATATATATATATATACTATTCGGCGATGACGGGCGACAGATGAAGGGCTGGGATAAGAGGGCATCACTTTCGTGGTCAACTTTAATCAAAAGATGGTATGTCATATACTAACTCAATACATTCCTGCTACTGGTGTTTCTAGCCCTGCTATCAATCTCAAGCTTGAATCAGCTATAAATTCCTCCTATATCGTCATCCTCGACTTGTATCGCGTTAAACTGATACGTCTGTGCTACACGATCCGATTCGAATCGATCCGATATCGCACACGAGCAGTACTCACCGATTCACAGGTAATCTGATGCTTAACGTAACGTTATCCATTCAACTGAAACTTACATTGTTACAATTCAACGCCTCAACGAGACACATATACTTACATGTATATACGGAACAGACAGTGCCCAGGGTGGTTACTCCAAAAGCGGTACGCAAGTCGGACGTTCTCCGTATCCGCGATTCAGTATCAAGCAACATTGAGCATTAATCATTATCATCATCATTTCAGCCGCATAACGTCCACGGCTGGACATAGGCCTCTCCCAAGGATTTCCAAAATGACCGATCAAGAGCGGCCTGCATACAGCGCTTTCCAGCGACCTTGGTCAGGTCGTCTGACCACTTCGTGGATAGGTGTCCCACGCTTCGCTTGCTAGTGCACGGTCGTCATTCGAGAACCTTTTTGCCCCGATTCTTCGCGCTATGTGTCCCGCCCACTGCCACTTCAATGAGCTAAACCGCTGGGCTATGTCAGTTACTTCTGTTCTCCTACGAATTTCCTAATTTCTGATTCGATCACGTAGACAAACACCGAGCAAAGCCCTCTCCAAAGCGCGTTGAGTGACCTTGAGCCTTCTTATGAGACCAGTAAGGGACCAAGTTTCAGAGCTATGAGTCATCACTGGTAACACCCATAGGTTGTAGGTTGTAGACTCTTGAAGCACTGAGGTATTTTGGACGAAAAGACACTGCGTAGCTTCCCGAACGTTGCCCAGCCGAGGCGGATTCGTCGAAAGACGTCTTCCTCGAAGCTGGAACTTCCTGCCCGGATTAATTGACCCAGGTAGATATACTGGTCTACAACTTCGAGGGTGAAGCTCCCAACACAAACAGGTAGTGGTAAATAAAAAGAAAGTGAACATTAATGTATGATGACAAATTCTTATTTGGCTTGACATGAAAATAGGACGTCACTATTGGACGACTATCGTATTATTGTATGGAGTAACCTCCCTGGCCTAAAATATACTCAAATGCAGCGTGATCGTATGAGTGGAGGTAGGAAAAAACGGATCAAAATAGTCATGGTATAGACGCATCGCATCATTTGACATTATTCCGATGATATATTCCGTCGACCTGCTTTATCGATATACGCGGGAAATAAATCAGTCGGTGATGAGGTGGTAAATGACTCTGATCTGTCTACACCGTTTGAACTGAAGAGAATAATTATATGTATGTTTACCATTTTGTTAGGTCATGCAAAACATACTATGCCGAACTTACGTCGGGTTTACAACGAAGAAATAAATTAGTTGCGGACCTGCAGCCGCGTAACTTCGGCACAGTGTTTAGCAATATAATGGTGAAACATGTAACTATTAAAAGAAGCTTTCATCTAAAATACTGAACTTTACAATACAATAATGAATAAAAATTAATAATAATGAATAATAAAATTATGAATAATGAAGTTTAAAGTGCTCTTTAAGAGGAATCAAACGACCCCAAACTCTATGGGGTTGCATCCTTTTAATTCGGAGTCTTTTGGCCACCATCCGGCTCCATCATTAGATCAGCTCCAAGTCTTTATATTGCATTGCATTGTCACGCGATATACATTTATGTGCGAAATTTCAACCCAATCGGAAACCGGGAAGTAGGTCAAAGATTTGATTTCAGACAGACAGCGCGACAGGTGAAACTGAAAGCTTGTAAATAAAAACCTTTCCCTTCAAATATCATAAACGGGCGAGAGTACAAACAATTGTAAGCTGTTTCCGAGCTCGTGGCCGATTCAAGTAATCGCCTAGATAATATAAGGTTTCTAGAGTTTCCGTTTGATCCACTTACCCTCAACGAGGGCTCTTAAAATCAGTCGGATAAACAATTCGCTAACTTTTACTGCTCTACAGAGAATTCGCGTAATCGAGTCAAATTCTATTGTTTGGTGGAGTAATATTTCTTATGTATGAATTTCAATTTCTATTTCATAGTATTTAGTCATTTTCCTTTAATTTTAAAGAAATGTTCAGCAGTGGCCATTTTCCAATTAATTGTGGAACTTATTTATATTGCTTGCAAAAAAAAAAGAAACTGCAATTAAACTTATTTCTAAGTATACTCAAGATTTCGTATAATGCATTTTGGTGCAAGCAAAAAGGAATATTTTACTGCATGTATAGTAAAAATTCAATAGTTCCCCAAGTTTTAATTTAGGCAGTTTTGACAAAGCATGTTGCAAATAAATATTTATTTAAATAATAAGTATCAAGTATATTAAATTATTGTAATTAATTTTTATGAATAAATAATAAGAAAGTCAAGCTTACACTAAAGATTGTGATTACTTAATATTAATGAATATTCACTCATTGGATTGCATCCGTGGTCCAGTGGTCAAGACGTTCTCCTTGTGACCCGGAGGTCACGAGTTAAAATCCCACTGGGAAGCATATTTAGTGAAAAGTTGTTTCAGTCTGGTTAGGATTTTGCGGGCTTGAATCACCTGATTTTCCGGAAAGAAAGATGATTCCGTGTTTTAGCAGGCACGTATAAACTGTAGGTCCCGAACGCCATCTAGCGTTTCACCATAAAACTGGTTTGGATTTGCCCTTTGGGTTGCGGAGGTCTGTGTAAAAACCAGTAACCTCTTCAAATCTCCTTGGTTAGGTAGCGGCCCTAGGTTCTGAAAGCGTTATTGCTGAGGATGCAACCGGGAAAATACGCTCGGATGATGATGAATATGTATAATATTCACAAAATAATCTCAATAGACTTTTCAGTCTTTCCAACGTCACAGCAACTTCAAGCCTAGGAGATAACATAATAGAACATTTATACAGGTTGATTATGCATGCACATGCATGAGTCAGAATCACCAGTATAACACAAAACCATTGGTAAAAAAAGCTTTTTATTGTAACATTTCTTGCAAAAACTGGATCATGATCATGATCATCCTGTATAGTATAATCCAAAGGCGATACGGCAACTCATCACTTTTCGCCTTCTTTATCCACCGGCAACAATTACGCTTGAGCATGGTTGGTATTATTTTGGCACTGGAATCCGTCTGTCCCGTAAAAGATAAATAAATAAATATAAAGGGACTAATAACACAGATTGAGCTAGCCCCAAAGTTAGTTCGAGAATTGTGTTATGGGATACTAACTCAACGATAGTACGTGGGGCGCACTATAAGTTTCCGGAATGAATATGAAAAAATACTATTAAAGGTACAAAATTAATTTATTGTTTTTCAAAATAATCTCCCTTGGCGTCTATGCACTTTTTCATTCGATGAAATCAGTTTTGAAAACTTTTGTGCCACTCCTCTGTGGTGACCTCTGAAACGTGTTTTTCATACTCCTCGACAGCCTCTTCTGGTGATGAAAATCGTTGACCGCGTAATTGGTTCTTAATTTTTGGGAACAGAAAAAAGTCACAAGGTGCCAGGTCGGGACTGTATGCAGGATGACTCATGAGTTCTACATTTTTCGCCTTCAAAAAGTCGTTTGTCTGTCTGGCCGTGTGAGAACTAGCATTGTCGTGGTGCAGGATGATACGGCGTTTACGGTTATTTTTACGGAGTTCGTCAATAACTTCCGGCAAACAAATGGTCGTGTACCAGTCACTATTCACTGTACGACGATTCTCTAAAGCAATAGTAGCCACGTGTCCAGTTTTATTAAAAAAAGAAGCAATCATCCGCTTAGATGCACTTTTCACGCGCGCCAGTTTGGTTGGTTTCGGCTCATCTTGAAAGACCCATACGCTCGATTGCTGCTTTGTTTTGGGATTGTAGCAATAAATCCATGTTTCGTCACCTGTTACTATGTCCCACACCAAATTTGACGCACCTTCGTTAAATCTGGTAAGCATGGCACTGCACCAAGTGACGCGGTCCGTTTTTTGAGCCTCGGTCAAGTTGTGTGGGATCCACCGCGAGCACAGCTTTCTCACACCCAAATGTTTGTGTAGGATTAATTGTATTTGACTCATGCCTATTTCTAAGGATGCGCGAATTTCATGGTAGGTCACATGCCTGTCTGTTTCAATCATACGGCGCACAGCATCGATGTTTTTGTAGGTCACAGCGGTGGACGGCCGACCATCGCGAGATTCGTCACTGAGATTGATACGACCACGCTTGAATTCTGCAAACCAGCTATAAACAGTTGTCTTGCATGGTGCTTCATTGCCAAAAGCTGTTTCAAGCCGAGCGATGCACTGTTGAGCTGTCAAATTACACTTAAAATCGTAGAAAATCATACTACGAAAATTTTCCCGAGTTAAATCCATGTTGATGCAGACACACAATTTTTTAAATGGCGCCACAAGGTAAAAACAAAAGACAGTCAGATGAAACAAACTGCATTCTACAGCCAAAGAGTTCTATTTTCAAATGTTGCAATAAATTTTTAAATATTGTTTATGTAAGTGGCCAGTTCCGGAAACTTATAGTGCGCCCTATGTATATGATATGACATACATATATAATAGATAAACATCCAAGACCCAGAACAATTTGAAAAAGGCCAATTTCCAACTTGCTCTTACCGGGGATCGAACCCGGGACCTCTGGGTGGCGCACTAGCATGGTGACCACTACGCCACGGAGGTGGTAAAAAAAAGTAAAAGATAGAGGCATGATTACTATGTTTATGTATATTGAATTAATGAAAATAAGTTCTCAATAACGCAATCGGAACCGTCATGCTGTCTCTTCCACCGCGACCCAAATGTTCACTTATCCGCGCTATGACGAGGGAAAATACGATAAATTTAAGTGTCGCATTCTAACAAAGGATTCAGATGTATGCAATTAAATCTGAACGTAGCTGAATTATACGATATGGATTATATGCGGATGTCTATGAAATAATACGTTTCATGCTTTAAAGGTCAGCATGGAAAAAAAAATTATTATTAAAAAAAAAACTTTAACAAAACACGTGGCGGTGACGGCCCGATTTGATGCAAAAATTGTATATCCTGTTTTCCGTTTTGTATTAAAGATATAATAACTAAATAAGACTAAACTGCCTATTAAAAACAAAGATTTTTATACTTATGTAATTAGAAATAACCTTACAAAACCATTGCAAAAATACGCACATATATTTTACAAAACTAACTTTAAATAGACTATTGTTATCTTATCACAGGGTATTAAAATAAAATAGATATTAGTCAAGATATTTGAAAGATCACAATGCATTACTAAAGGTGGAGCCATGCGGTATAAATGATAGATGAGCGCCAAGAAAGATTAATTGTTTAAGAAAGGGGTGAACAGAGGAATAACAGCTGTTACAGGCGAATCGAAAAGGATAATGAATTATTTGACAAAATTACTTACAGAAGAGCTTCCAGTAAAAATATTTAAGATATCTCTTTGAAATCTTACTGTAACAACTAATAGTGGGAAAAGTCGAAGAAAAACGAGGGAAGGGAGCACCAAAAATTAAAGATCAAGTAAGGGAGAAGGTCAAAGGTCAAAAGGATAGTCAAGCGAGGGAGATATGGACACTGGTCCACCAACATGCACGTAGTTCATTATCGATCACAATGGGATTATGTAAATGTGGAAATACCAGAATCTATTGAAACGACAATCTGGAGAAACGGGAATTCGAAGGTATATTTAACATTGAGAACAGTTATTACCAATCTACTCATTATACATATTTAATAAAAGCTATAAAAATTGTATGTAGTAATAAAAATGACCCAGATTATTTCGGCTGTTTAGGAACCGCAACTTTGTTATATCAATCAATACAAGAGCGTTTTCTTTAGTGTTGAACCTGTTATGATGAAGTTGAATGACCTTGTACCTATTCTTAATAGACTACAAGGTTTTTTCTTTGGCGTTTTATTTTCGCAATAACACATAAAGACAGTAAAGTCAACATCGTTTGTGTAATGTACATAAAGCAGCGAAATAGGACTTGTAAACTAACAAGTGTAGGTGGTAGTCAGCGCGACATTACAAAACGCCAAGAATAACCTTCGACTTCAATATACGAGTACGTAGTACTCACGTATGTATTCTTGCGATTTCTCGTCCATTCCTTCTACAGCCTTTTACGATCTGGGTCAGAAATGAGGCAGCTGGTAGTACGTACGATGTTTACGAAGTCTTACGGCAACCTGTAGGATCTCGCAAATACCGGGATCCCGTGGATACATATTATTCAGTCCCGCAAATATCGGGATTGAAATTATCTCGATGGATATTCTCTAGTCCCGCATATGGCATGGGTGATCTCGGTATTTGGGATTCCAGTATCCCAGTAGTGCATTCTTTAGAGCTGGACATTACATACATTTTACGTTTTTTCATTCTTCAAGTACAGCATGGAAGGTATCAATTAGATGACAAATGAAAAACTGGAGTAGCAGCTAACGGTTTTATTAAATCCCTCGGTTCTTTTATTCGCAGAGCCATCGATCATCTTAGAATCTAGATTAGTTTGGATATGAGAAAGTTTTCACTTTAAGATAGATAAAATATGTAAGTGAGGCACTTTGTTTTATACTCAACTTATCCTTGTTTGAACATTAGGTAAATACAAAACAGAACAATGGGGAATGGCACTGTCGCCGTGAAACTTTGGGTACATAACATAGAGTTTTTTTAAGACGTGATAGTGTTTGTCAGTCAAAGTCGCTCCTGCCCACTTTTTTCAATGAAATATTCCAGGCTAGGAAATCTCTAAGGAATGATTATTAATCATCTGGACTGTGTGAGTGGGTTTGAGCGACGGTGTTGACATATTGACGTCATGCTCCGTTTAAAGCCAGTTCCTTGGGAAGGAACTTAATTAGGAAAAGGTTGGCAAGTAGTAATCATCATCGTCCGAGCGTATTCCCGGTTGCGTCCTCCAGCGCAGATGCCGCAAATCCCAATTGCCGCGTTTAGCGCTTTGGTGGGCGTAAAGATACAAATAAAAAATATTTAACGTTACTGGCCACAAATCTAATGCAATATTCCAGGAGGTCCCTGAGGACTGGTCATAAATCATGTAACTGTGTGAGTGGGTTGACGTCTCGCTTCGTTTAAGGTCAGTTCCTTAGGGAGCAACTTGATTAGGAAAAGGTCGGGAAGTACAGTATACAAATATTGAAGACGGAAGGAAGTAATTTTCCGTAAAACTATGTCCGTCGAATAAGTGTTCAGTCGTAAGTTTTGAGTGATGCTTCCAGTCAGATTCACGTTCATGTAGACAGGTTTTTGAAGTTTTGAGAGCATTTTTCAATCGAAAAACCATTAAGGAAATGGGGATGAGTGTCGTGGCGAACCCGGTGGGATCGAAGTTTCTTACTGCAAAATCGAAAGCTTCGTCAATCGAAAAAATTCTTTAAATCCTTACAAAAAGGAGATGGGTGTTGTGGTAAACCCAGTGGGAATGAAGTTTCTTACTGCAAAATCAAAGGCTTTATGACACTTGAAATGTGATTCATTGATGATAAAATTAATTTCTAGACGCCATATAGGATTTTAACAAAAAGTTCAGATTAGAATTCTGCAACCCAAAAAAATCGCTGAATACCCAATATAAAAAGATAACACGCAGTTGAGAATGCAAGAAGGAACTTCTAGATACCTCGTTCCAGAACAGCAAACTTGTTGGTTCACCGATACTTAATCCTGAGATAAAAGCTAACATTTCAGAGACAGTACTTAAAAAAGACAAAGCTATAGAACTTAAGCAAAAACAGTTAGCCTCAGCGATTTCATGTCTGGCTGAGGCACTTAGGGCCGTAAAAGACGCGGCGCAAGTTGCGCCGCTTAACAGCTAGTGATGGGCGATGCATAAAAACTCAATCAACCCATTTGAGTATTTACTCAGTAGATTGAGTAAATACCCGATAAATATCCTAATTTATCCATTTGGTGAGTAGATTGATTTATAAGAGTTGCGACTTATATTTATATTCATTATTTCATGTTTTCATGACACTTTTGAAACTTAAATCTAGTATACACTTGCAATTCTTGTCGGAAAGTGTGTGCGTACGCCATAATATGCTTAAAATGTAGGTAAACGTTATATGCGACGCTAAATTATATGAAAATACCATACTAATAATACACTGAAAGTAGACTTCTTTGACTAATTATAATTTTTTGGTGGGAGGTGTGCATAGACGTAATTTTACTTAAAAATAAGTAAACAGACATCAAATGCGATGTCAATACATTAGCACGCTCTATTTACTCTATTTATTAAATCTAGTGAGTAAATACTCAAATGGGTAGGTTGAGTACTTATCCACTGCCCATCTCTAGCTGTTACGCGACGCAACTTGCGCCCCGTCTGTTGCGGCACTTACAGTTTTGTTATCCGCTGAGGTTGATAATGCAACAATTATTAAGTTATTAATGGATGCTAGTCAAATTCTCTGTAATAGTCAAAACGCAGATTCCAATACGAAAAGCTTTTCTTCAGTCCAATATAAAAAAGAATTTAAAGATCATCTCAAAAACACGAAAAAAAATGAATTTCTGTCAAATCGAGGTTCCAGGATCATTCCAAGAAATATAGCCTTTTCCCAAAAAGGAGGTGGTTTATCAATTCGTCATTGCAGAATATATATATTTTTTATTTATTTTCACCAATTGTAAGAAGGCGCCTGAACCAATGTCTTATTTTGTTTAAAAGGGTATGGTACTTGTCAAGTGGCCTTATAAAAATTTTATCAAAATCGGTTTTGTAGTTTGGAGGTAAAGTCGGTTTATAGTTTTGAAAAATTATACATATAAATTCATAATACACCTACATAAACTAGTAAAAGTATCAAAATCGACGACATACAATAAAACCTCACCGCCACACACGATATTGACCTTCACTCGAGGATCACTGATGTCACGCTGAATGATATACGATGCTGCAGAAGGTCACGTGGTGTCTGACGACGCGAGGAAATGAGAAATGTCAGACGGAAATCATATTAAGAGGTGCTAGTTGCATTCGCATGACTTATTTAAATCAACAATGAAAATTACTGAAATCAGCTCTATAGAGTAAGAAAAAAGTTGTATATTCCGTCGTGTTTTATCAAAAGGTGTAAAAAATGTTTTTTATTTTAGGTTTCACAATAAGAGTTTAGTTTAGTAAGCAAATAGTTTCGGTTGATTATGACAGATTCCGTATCATTTCGGAGTAAATACATTTTTAGGGTTCCGTAGTAAACAAGGAACCCTTATAGTTTCGCCATGTCTGTCTGTCTGTCTGTCCCTCCGTCCGCGGTTTTACTCAGCGACTATAAGTACTAGAAAGCTGTGATTTGGCAAGAATATGTATATTAATTAGGCGGAAAAACGGTAAAATAAATATTGAAAAAAAAATTATTTAGGGTAGCTCCCATACAAGTAAAGTGAAAAGTCATTTTTTTTTCGACTAACCAATCATGTTGTGTATCGTTGAATAGGTCTTTTAAAAATATTGTGAGTTTGTGAACACCGTTTTTCGATTTTGGGACCCGTTTCTGAAATATTTGCTTTTAAAGTTAAAAAGCCATTTGGTGAGTAGATTGATTTATAAGAGTTGCGACTTATATTTATATTCATTATTTCATGTTTTCATGACACTTTTGAAACTTAAATCTAGTATACACTTGCAATTCTTGTCGGAAAGTGTGTGCGTACGCCATAATATGCTTAAAATGTAGGTAAACGTTATATGCGACGCTAAATTATATGAAAATACCATACTAATAATACACTGAAAGTAGACTTCTTTGACTAATTATAATTTTTTGGTGGGAGGTGTGCATAGACGTA
Source organism: Acrobasis suavella (assembly GCA_943193695.1). Lineage (NCBI taxonomy): Eukaryota > Metazoa > Arthropoda > Insecta > Lepidoptera > Pyralidae > Acrobasis > Acrobasis suavella. The sequence goes on along the minus strand of OW971952.1, from coordinate 6,211,627 downwards.
ATTTTACTTAAAAATAAGTAAACAGACATCAAATGCGATGTCAATACATTAGCACGCTCTATTTACTCTATTTATTAAATCTAGTGAGTAAATACTCAAATGGGTAGGTTGAGTACTTATCCACTGCCCATCTCTAGCTGTTACGCGACGCAACTTGCGCCCCGTCTGTTGCGGCACTTACAGTTTTGTTATCCGCTGAGGTTGATAATGCAACCATTATTAAGTTATTAATGGATGTTAGTCAAATTCTCTGTAATAGTCAAAACGCAGATTCCAATACGAAAAGCTTTTCTTCAGTCCAATATAAAAAAGAATTTAAAGATCATCTCAAAAACACGAAAAAAAATGAATTTCTGTCAAATCGAGGTTCCAGGATCATTCCAAGAAATATAGCCTTTTCCCAAAAAGGAGGTGGTTTATCAATTCGTCATTGCAGAATATATATATTTTTTATTTATTTTCACCAATTGTAAGAAGACGCCTGAACCAATGTCTTATTTTGTTTAAAAGGGTATGGTACTTGTCAAGTGGTCTTATAAAAATTTTATCAAAATCGGTTTTGTAGTTTGGAGGTAAAGTCGGTTTATAGTTTTGAAAAATTATACATATAAATTCATAATACACCTACATAAACTAGTAAAAGTATCAAAATCGACGACATACAATAAAACCTCACCGCCACACACGATATTGACCTTCACTCGAGGATCACTGATGTCACGCTGAATGATATACGATGCTGCAGAAGGTCACGTGGTGTCTGACGACGCGAGGAAATGAGAAATGTCAGACGGAAATCATATTAAGAGGTGCTAGTTGCATTCGCATGACTTTGTAAGTATTTGAATCGTAAGTATTAAGTATATTAATTTCTCAAATAGAAATGAAAATATTCGTCGAAACATGAAATACAGTTCAGAGCTGTGGTGACGTGACAATACCATACTCCCTTACTGATTTATATTTTCGGTGTCAAAAATTCATCAGATACTTTGAAAGTATTTATTATTGATGTAACTACAAGGTGCACAATTATGCATTCTGTCTAGTACTTATTCTGTGATTCTATGATACTTAACATAAATCTTTTTGAAGAACTATGGAGCTCGACGGCGCGGCCATTTGTTCCCTTTGCACAAATGCATTTCCAAGGATAAATGACGAAAACTCACGAACATGTAAGCACGAGTAATTACTTTTTTAAGTAACAACAATATAATGAGATTACACACAGAAACAAATGCCCTTAAATAAACACATTATCACCGTAAGTGAGCAGTTACACTTCTTAATGCAGCATTAGTTAAAAAAATTGCTCCAAATTAATATTTTATTGCTTTTAATATTGTTGGCGCAAAAAGAAGAAAAAAGAAAGTTTTAAACGCAAGACTTCTAAATAGCTGTATAATTGCTTAACACTTTGCGGGACACAGTACCAGACACAATAAGTATTATTAATGCGTAAGACCCGAAAAGGGATAAAGTCCATCATCGTGTCGTGCAGCAATATGACAATGTATTAAAAGAAGCAATAAATTGATTTTCTACTTAGCGACATGATACAAAACAAACAGAGCCTCTGTCTGCTGGAAATAAAGACGTAAGTCTCTCACATAATAAATATACTGAGACAATTTCGCTTTCACAGTCATAACTTTTACTATGCAAAGTATTAACGTAACTGAAGTTACAAAATAAAGAGATAAACAGAAGTATAACAAGCGGTTGGTTACATTTTATTGTATTTTTGCGCTATTATGGATCACAAGTGTGTTCGCATAAATACGTCACAACGTATTTACAAATGGCTGGCGTATAAGCCTTTGGTGCTGGCTGTAATCATTGTATGGCAGTCGTCAAGCTATGTCAGATGCCTTTAGGCAGCCTGAATAAATCTGATCAGTGTTTGGCCACTTACACCAAAAAACAACGAACAACAACTCTCTTTTTGTCGTTTCTCACAATTCCAAATGCAAAAATGGATATTTTACGTTACCAATTTATAGAAGAAAAAGGAGGGACCGAATACTATGGAGACAGCAAGGAGAGGCCTTTACTACGACCAACAACAGCAGTCACAACAGGAAAGAACGTCAGCAAGAGAGGCTGCAGTAAGATAATACCGACTTGGTTGTACGTCGCATAACATATAGTTCTTCATCTGATTTTAAGAGCTGGACTACTGTCGGTAGAGTGCTTTCCATGACTCTCTTTCTTCCGCTAAGTTCTTAACCTCCTTATATGTTTTCACGTTTAATTTTTCTTTTATTCGACCGAAAAAAAATCTTTTGGGTTTTCCTTCTCCTCTTTTTCCTTCTATTTTTCCATCCATTATAATTTTAAAGAACGCATCGTGACGCAGTAGATGACTGATATAATATAGTTATACACCAAGAAGTCATTTTATGCGCAGCCGCATTTTTTAAAGAAAGAGTTTACAAACTCTTTAATTTGAAGAAACTAAAGCAGTGACGACTGATGACTGCATTATGAAAGTTGTCACGATTAGAATATCTTATTGTTAAGAATGTGCATTTAAACGATATTCACTTGATAGTATTGTGGGGTGTTTTGTAGTTGGAGATGCTGATCAGAATACAAAGTATCATTAAACTAGGTATTTCTATCCAGTATTGTCTCCAAGATTTTTACAATAATAATAAGTAATCAGAAATGGCATATTGTTTTGTAAAATCAGTATTAACTTATTAAGACTTTTTACCGTACAGTGTCCCAGTTCTGGGCAAAGGTAAATTTCTAACGGTAGTATCTTTTTTTTTTGACATTTTAATCTTATTAATTTACAACATGTTCATGTGCTGAAGACCGAGAAGTGTAAGTATATATTAATTTTACAAAATCGTTCTGCGAATTTTTATCCTTCAAGCACATAAATCGCAGACACAATTGAATGCAATTGTTCTTTTGACCCGATCGGGTCAATCGGTGCTTGAAGGGTTAATATTTTTGGTATACTTAAGAGATCTTTCCAAACTTAATCCGACCCAGGAGACATCTGGAATTCAATCGCAAACGTATAAGTATAGCACAGTGAAAGACCCCTTGTCGGCTTGTCACATATAAAGGTGTTCCCTGAGGAAACACCTCACTCAAACGATATCGCTGGAAGTACATTAGATAAGTTCTTGGACAAAACGGACAGTGTTGGACATCAAGAGTATATACGACTAAGGCTTAATTTACACTGCGGCACAATCGAAGCGAAACGACTTTTTGGAACGAAATCGTACATAGCATAGTGAACTTTATATCAATCGCGTAGTAGTAGTCGCGCGTCAAGCGGCGGATTCTCGCGAAGTCGCCGGTACCGCGCGCGTGGAGTGCCGAAGTCAAGCGAACCGACGCGACTCGACGCGAGTCGCCGTCGGCGACGCCATATAATCACAGTCGCGAGGCGAATTCGCGCGACTTCGCGCGTCTTCAGCGATAGCGGATTTGACGCTTCGTTTCCGCCGCAGTGTAAATTGTGCCTATGACAAAAGCCCCGCTACGACACATTCTTATATGTACATGAGGCAGAATATTCCACGGGTATGAAAGGTATTTTAGGTAGGGTTAAACCACAGACATACAAGGGGAAGCAGACCAAACATTAGGCACATACTTAGAACGTGTGGCAATTTTTCACTCGCTTATCAACAGCTTATTTTTTTATTGCCATAATAATATATTTATTAAAAGTTATTGCAGGTATTTGTATTCTTATTACTCCTTCACATTCATAAAGAATATTACTTTATTCTTTTTATTTCAAATATTACCAATTATGATTTTTTAAAAAACAACAAAACTAATGTACCTTAAAATTCATGCTACGCGGCATTTTTTGTATTATGCCATAATGTTCAGTCTGCTTCCCTTCACATGTCTGTGGGTTAAACGCATCTAGCCATTTATTGACAAAGGAATTTTCGAAAAATAAAAGTATACTATGTGCTTATCTAGGTGACAAATAGTGTCAATATACTTTTCAAATTCTATTAATAGTTATTCCAATTAGTTTAGCCATTTTTGTGTGATTGGGTAACAAAGGTCAAAACTCACATATACCAATATATGTATACCAGTGGCGTTGGGTAAGAATTTGGGCTGGTAAAACCATAAAACTAAAAAGCGAATTAAATACCTACCTAATTACGTACATAAAGGTTAATAAGCCGTTCCATGTCCGGATTATAACTAATTCGCATATATTTATTGACTTAGTGTGAGTAATATTAATATGTCTCTGATCGTGTTTATACAAAATTTATCATTGTAAGTGTATCTGAATAACCAGCGCAAATTTGCGTATTTTGAATATGTGTGTATGTGCAATCCTAACTTTAACTAAACTAGCAGCATAGTTTACGGCTCATGAAAATAGTAAATGGACTTTTACGTCAATATACGTTGGTTATAATTGTTAAACCCCTTAGGGAACTCGATGGGAATGGGCTTCTAAGGAGGCCCCGCTACTGATGTATACTATGTACTAAAGTGCAAATCTTTTCATCATAACGCTGAACGTGCCCTTTGGTTAAAGACATTGTTATGGCAACCCCTAAGGTCTAAAGACGTGTATAATGGATGTGTACACTCAAGAACGATATTGAATCAACGTTATCGCAAAAACTCTTGGTCAAAATTCTAAGGTTATTCACGTGCCAATCTACAAGGATAAGAATACGACGACGTCTGCAACATACTGACCCTTAAATGCATAGTAACAAGGCTTGATATCTGTTTAGACGTTACTCGTCAAAAGGGTGTATTCAGCTGGCGAAGGACCTTGTGACGTCAGAGCCGGCGGAAGCCGCGTTGTGAACAATACGAGTAATAGGCATGCGTGGGTGCTTGCCCTAGTCATAGGCGCGAGCGATATGTCGTTTCAGCACCAGAAAGTCCAAAGGCACTAAGACCTTTTTTTACGTTGAGAAATGGCACACAACCTACCCACGGGGATGGGGAGCTCCAGCATTATCACATTATTAGATTACTGAAGCTCACATGAAATCTTGATTTATAATACTCGTAGGTAAGTACCCTAATGGAGATGAGTTTTATGTATAGTCAGACAGAAGAAATAAAAAAGTCAGCGTTAGAGGTGGATGCCCAAAACGAATAATTTTTAAAAACACGGAGTTGCATTTGTATTTATCCATAAATAAACAACAGTTTTCATAACGACTAGTCACATTGTGTAAAAATCAACTAAGTTAGGTAAGTTAATTTAATGCTGCCTCCCACATACTCTCAAAACTTGCGCCAAAATGAGAGTGTGGTGTGAGAGGTCCCCGACGAACTGTCGAGCTTTTCAAAGGACCCACAAGACGGAGGCAGAGGCTCCCTTTGTTTACTAGGAAACGGCTACGTACTACTTTGTTATACGATAGCGAACGGTACGCACCCTCAACGGTACCTATTCTATCTTTTTAACCACTTTTTAAATCACTCACCTGTCATCCTGCAAGTTGTTCAGCTGACTGAGTTCCAACTCTCTTCGCAAGTTGGACACCTCACAGAGAAGCATGTCCCGCTCAGCTGCCACCTTCTCCAGCTCGGCCCTCAATCGGACCACCTCGTTGGTCAGATCCATCGTCGCCATATTGACGACTATCGATAACTGACACGGCACATCACTAATCACGAGTACGCACAGAGCGGCACCAATCACGCTCGCGCATTTTATATTTCGAACGGCACAAACAGGAATGTGAATTAACTCTTCGGCACACAATTTTTTCAGCGTATCACTGAATCCTCGTACATTCTACACCGTCGGCATCTGAAACAAGGAAAACATATTTGTTTGAAACGAATATTGCGCAGTTGGCATCCGAAATATTCTGTTCATAAACTCGCACAATGGAAAGCGTATAAAGTTACAACTATTCGAGGGCTGTGATAACATAAACATAAATATCTGGAATAGTCGCCTTTATTGGTTGTTTTGAGCAAACAGACCGGTCTTTTATTCAGCTCTTTCTTATTGTGTAAGAGAGAAATGCAAAGGCATATTGTGATAAATATAAAGAGCTGACTGAAGTAAATATACTCGTATCTACTACAGTTATACATTACGTAACTTCAGACTTTCCTAAGCTTAGTTGTAGCCTTTGTACTGGGCTGTGGCGATATATTTTCTGAGAAGTGACTTTGTTCAATAATATAAACCAGAAATACGTTGATATAAGAACTTATCCAGTATCAAACAAGAATGTAAAAGTTGTTTAGATTTTATACGGAAAAGAAGTTTTATGAAAGTCTAATAAAATAAAATATACTTAATAATTCAATTCTTTTTCCGGTTTTCATCATAATGATGACAAATAAAATTGCTGTGTCAGAATTATGTTCAAACACCAGGATCAAACGATTCACAAATGCCACAAGTCGGAATTTAGAAAAGAAATGTAAAAAATAAAATCGAAAGCATATCGTGAAGAGGTCGTTTATGTGGACGACTTTATGGGATGCAAAAAAATATTCTACCTCTTACACGACATTAAAGTTTTGATAAAAAAAGGTACGTTTATTATTTCTTAAATGTGTGTGCATTTGGCACGTTTTTATACTGTGCTGAATAGGTAAATTTAGTCTCCGGTCAATGTAGCTGACACATTAATCTCCTGGAAGTTATTTTTTTTGTCAACGTGGCGTTTCGTCTACCATGCATGAGCGATTGAGAGGTACGCAGTAAACAAGCGTAGAATAAAAAAACAAACAGGCTTATCTAGTACTTTTTAACTTACCTTTTGTCACTCCGAAAGACCGTTGTACCTAACTGGCCAGATCATTTTGAAACGAGAGAATTGGAAGTTTGTTATATGTAACACATATAATTTTAAACGGTAAAATGCTATATCGCAGAAATAGTTAGTGGAACTAACATACTATTTTGTATTTAGTATTCTCGCTTATATAACACACGGATGTCTAAAAGAAAAGGCTCCGCATACAAAATATCATTAGGCGACTTTCAAAAAAGAAGAGGTTATCAATTAGTCGCGATCTTTTTTTTATGTTTGTTATGGACTAATCGAAGACGCATGGTCCAACTTGGAAAATAGTTTTTTTTTTTGTCTGCGATGGCATACAAAAATTTTATTAAAATCGGTTGTGTAGTTTGGGGGTAAAGTCGTGTTTTACTCTACTGCGTCAGAAGGAGGGTTTTCGAGAGTATGTATGCATGTAGTATATATGTATGTATAATTGTTTGGCACATTCTGCAGCCTGAAAAGCTCGATGGATTTTAGCTTGAGAGCTGTCGTTAGATTCGTATTTACTGTTAGAGTGACACTGGGTATATAAAAAGGCAGTCGGGTTAATTTTTTTTTTAAATAATGTCTTGTTGGTTATAGTTTGTCATAAGTTGCTTTGAAAACGCCGCAGTCTGTAAAATATCTGTAGCATTGTTATTTTAAAGTTATAGAGAAAACCACGTGTCTTCATCTCATATAGGAAGATTATTCTCCTGTCCAAGGTTCATGATATACTCATGAGAGTCAACAAGTAAGACGTGATGATATCTCCATATTATTTTTGATATTCTGTGAGAAATAAAGGTTGTGGCACCTAACTCAACATATAAGCAACAGTTCTGACAGCACTTTATCGCCTTGCCGAAACTTATTATGCAGGGGAGTGTACTGCGGGAATCCCTCTTAAAACCCCTAGCTGCAGTCACTGAATACCGAAGAGTGGCACTTTCTTTCCTAGATTTTATTGAATGAGCGCGCGAAGTTCTCTGAGTTTAATTCGACAATCTGGCAAATGTGTGATTGTTCGTTCCTCAATACCTCTAATATAGAATTCATGGAATTGAATAGGAGAGTAGATGAGGGTTGTACAGAATATTGACAGACATAAATTGGGAAGGCCGGGGTGGACGGCTGTTTCAGAAACAGATAGACTATCAGGTCTTATATGTATATATATCCCTAATCGTTGCGTTCACGATCCTATGACCGCAAGCCAATAACCAAACCCCATGTTCAGTATTATTTCAAAGAAAAAAAGAACAGGTTTGGTGTGTGATTGGTCCAAAAAAACCGTGATGGTGGGCGTGAAGGTGGAAAAAGGGAATCAAAATAGTGATGGGTTGCTAGCAGCATCAGCTATCGATATGATTCAGACACTTGCTTTATACCATACGCGCGTACAATCTTCTCTTACCATCGCTGCTTGCTTGTCTTAGGCGATCTTTACTGGGTGTCTACTGTAATAGTCGTATACGTGAGAAATTAAACAATTGTACAATTACAGTTTAGATAATTGCACTCTCAATGCATTGTGAGAGGCTATTATTGACGAATCTAATTGCATGAGAGCTTTATGTAACACAATTTTGATCTTTCACGATTCCTACTTTTAGTTCTAAAGTGAAAATACAAGATTTTGGAAAAAAAAAATACCTAGAACCTTAGAACAGAATAAGTAAAGTGTATTGTAGGCATTTGAAGTTTTTCCTAGACTTTACAACAAAAGAACAAACTACTAGTTTGTTCTGGGTTTTAAGACCAATCTAGTTAGGGGTAGTAGTTTTACTATTGTTATAACAACTTTCATTATTCGAATAAAGTCATTGAACATTTTTCGAATTTTATTAAAATATTTTTATAAACAAACCCTATCCAAAAATGTAAAAAATACACTAAGTAACACCAAACTTAGAGTATGAATCTTCAAATAAATAAACTACTAGCGCCATCTATAAATCGTCTCCGACAACGCGTAACTACTGCTGACAGCAGGCATATCAGCTGATCGATACAGACAAAAGCTGCTAATAGATGTCGCTATTAGTTCAGCAAATTGTAAATTAGCTAACAATGTATGTTTTAGCAGGAAAGACAATTAGCATAATAGTGCACGTAGAGTTAATGACTCGTTGAACGATTGTGGATGGAATGATGATACAGTGCAGTTCCGTTCGCCAGGCTCGATGTCAAAGCTTGCAACGAGCGAGAAATATGTATAGGATATCTTACTTAGTTAAGGTAGGTAGGTACTTATTATTTCGGTTATGCCTATGCAAAAAAAAACTATACTAATGCTCCCTCATATGAGATAAATTATTTGGTGGAACACGGGGATAGGATAAACATACATTTTTCCGTGTGAATAAAAGAAACTTAATCGGTCACTAGTAAAACCACAGCCAGTGGTGCCGGCTTTTTCTCTTCCAATTCACGTGGCCTTAAGTCCGCCATTTACATGTATTGTTTTTTTTTATGTTACAGGGATGCAAACGAACAAGCGGGTCACCTGATGGTAAGTGATCACAGATGCCCATGGACAACTGCAACATCAAGGGTGTAACAGAAACGCTGCCGGCTTTTTAGGAATATAGAGACTCGTTTTTTATGAAGGTTTCAATGTCGTATCGGCCCGGGGAACACTGCTGCAGGAAGTTGATTCCATAGTTCGGTCGTACGTGGTAAAAAGTTCCTTTTAAAACGTACAGTGGTTGATAGCCACCTATCCAAGTGGTGTGGATGAAATTTTAATTTTAGTCGGTAATTATGATGAAGTTAAATAAATAAATTAAGTCAAGAAATCGAATTCTACGGAAGAGAAAATGGCGAATTCTGAACAGCACAGTTAAGAAAGCGCTAAGATGTACGTAAGCATCTGAAGGAAAGAGATTAAGTGCCCATTTATACAGTGCAACATCATTGCCTGTTGTATACAATTTAATTGCAGCAATAAAATTATTTGGTGACGTTTTGCTTAGACCATTAAAGTCATATATTGCTTCCATTTAAATATAAGTATATGCAATAGGCTAAGATTGTTAAAGCAGTATTATTTACCACCATGTCATAGCGACTCACCGAAACCCAGATAAACGCTGCGAGGTTTTCGTGGTTCGGTATTATTTCAATGTAACCATATTATTTTATGAATTATGAATATTTTTATATACCCAGTGTCACTCTCAGAATTAAGACGAATGTAATGACACCTCTCAAGCTTAAATCCATCGATTGATTTATGACCACAATTAAAATTAGACAATGTCTTCTAAAAATGCTAACCCGCATACTGAAGCGGCTTAGCGGACTACGCCCGCTTCTTAGGAATCTGTTTAGCATGCTTCCTTCCCGGCATACCTTTGTCAAGACTACGCAACTTGGTAGAAAGAGAACTGTAATGATTTTAATGAAGAATGTCGGTAATTATCTGCATTATTATTTAGATACCTTTTTTTTATTCCGGGAAATCTGATGTTGTCATAACATACTACTACACTTTACAAGCAACAAAATTATGAGCCAGAAGGATGGTTCATATTTTCGGTCAGTAAAAAATCCACCGACAAGACCCATTCCGTCTTATTATAAAAACAGGACTAACTTTGTTACTAGGTTTAAACCATTATCCGCCCAAAATGAAGTTGACATTGACAAGTGAGATGTGTCATATTACTAGATGTCAACTTGATTTGGTCAGATAATGGTTTAAACCTAGTAATAAAGTTAGTCTGGGTTTTATAATAAGACAGATAAAGTTTTTAAATATGAATAAATATATTTGAAAATCAGTCAAAATTAATTGACAGCCATGTGGCACCAATCATAATGGTATAACTTAATCGGAACTTTCTATCGTAAACAATAAACACATAATTTCGAATTAGGCCAAGTCGGGCATATGCTGTTTTATAGTTCGGTGAAATGGCGCGCGATACGGGACGCAGAACCATATTTTTTCTTTCTGGTTATTATTTTCAAGGGGAAAGTAAAGTACCCAGCTACTGTAATGTATTTAGGTAGAATTGAGGTAAGTTATTGGTTAGAGAACCGGGTAATATACGATTATGATATCATACCCACAGGTACAGAAATTTCTTTTCCGGATTCGAAATCCCAAGATTCTGACAAATCTAAAATGTGTAAGGGTTATTGTTCGTATTTTTTTAAATAATTAGAACTTTATAATAAAATAGTTTTAACATTATCATCGCTACAATGATTATCATTACTTAGATAATTCCTAAAAAAATAAAGGATTATTACCAACCTGAATTTAACACATCCATTGCACTAAATAATATTTTCCTGGATTTTTATAACCTATAAATGGCGAAGTAATCTGCCACTGTAAAAGTATATATAATCTCACAACATAAAAAGCCCAAAAATACTATTTCTAAGCCGCCCTCCACCATTTGGTTAAACGAATTCCAATAGTCCGCCAATTAATTGAAGAATACATTAGCCCAATTTATTACCTTGTCACAACTACACGAACACAAACATCGAGTTTTTCTTATATTTGCCGAAAGCGAAAGTTGGCAATAATTACTTTCGTACAAAAGAAATCGCTAATGGAATTTTATATGTTCGTACTCAGCGCTGGACAAACAAAGCTGAGAACTCAATTACAACTAATGAAAAGTAATAAAAGTAAAGAATTGGTGTAATTCGTTAAAAGTGAGCCAATCAGTGCAATGCAAACAGACGTGGAGATCTCATGTTGTCAGTAGATTGCGAAAACTGTGCTGTCTGACTGAGTTTGTAAGATCCTTTGCAATTGAGCAAATATTTTAAGAATTTAAATACAACAAGAGGCTGTGAGAATACATTTTTGAAAAATATACTTTTTTTTTTAATTTTCCAATTTCCAACAACTGGATCGATAAAAAAATCCATATGAATATTGCACCTGCTAACAACATTTGACTGGTTGTCTAGAAGAGATCACTTGAAGCGATAAGACCGCCCAATGTACCTACTCTGAGTAATTTAAAATTATTTCTGTGTTACATTTTTCTCTTGGTGTACAATAAAGAGTTATCCATATATCTATCTTTTCGCAAGAATCGGTTGTGAAATGCGACCTGTAGGCGATAACAGCCGGAAATCTGGACATCCGGAATTCAGACATCCGAAAGAATTTTTGACGAACCTGAAACGAGACGCCTCACTCGCTCTTTCATTAATTCACCACTTTCAAATGACCGAAAATCAAAGAGAATTGTCACATATGTACAGGAAGATTAGGTTTCCAGTGCGCAAATGATTACATTTTCTTAGAAAGAAATAAATATGTCCTTCTGTTAAGATAAAACAGCAGCGATTCTCTGAAGATATATCTTCTCAGTCTTTAGTTTTGCACATTACTCGATCCAATATCTCGTCGTCGATCTCACAATACAATTTCGTTTCGACAAAATACTGTTAAAAGATGTATCGATATGTGATTGGAACCAGAATTTTATAGTGTGACTTTGATAGTGCTGAAATTATATGATTGAGATATGAATAGTATTTGCAGTCGCAGTACCCAAAAAAACATGTTAGTTGTATCTACATAAACGAAATATGTACAAATCGTGATCAAAAACCAAATAAGATAAGATAAAGATAAAGATAAAAATATATATTTATTGCTCTCCATACAATAGCGTCACACATTTTTAAAACTTAACGCCCGTGACTAGTGCCTTCTCAGATCCTGGCCGGAGGACTTCAGCCACGTTCAAACATCTAAGAACTTTAAATAGTTGTGAAATTTGTGCCAATCGCCAATTTCGTAATATAAAAGTGAAGACGGCGCAATACAAATAAATTATTCTTTTCGTGTTAGGGTGACAAAATATTTCGCATATTTAAAACGATGGTCAAGTTATGTTTCGTATTTTGCAGTAGTGTTATTTATTTACTACCATAGAATTTCCAATTATGCAACTTCAATCTTTAGTGTGCTTATTTTTCCCGACGCGTTTAGTATTGTTACTTATGTTATGTTGTATGACATTTATTAATTGTTAGCTTACCTCCAAAAAAAAGTTAGTCAAAAACATAAAAACGTTATCTAATTGATTTATCAAAATAATATCTAATAAAATACAAAAATACTAACGATTACATAAACTATTTTCGCTAATGTGAACGTTTGCGCATATTGCGTGCGCTCACATATTAAACGAGTGTAACAACAGTAGCATAACTACAACAGACAACGATTCGAAGCCAGGCAGAAATCATAGTAATCAAGATAAATTTTAACCTCATAGACTTATAATAAAGAAAGACATGAAAACACTGAGAGAGATCGAATACGGCGGGTTAGTACTGAAATGATTAAAAGGACAGTTATAGATGAAGTTGACGTACGAAGCTAACCGGGGTCATTAATTAAAATAATCAGGGTCATTTAGCTCGGTAAACTAGCGTTCGAGGCGACTTATATGACCGAGGAGTCAGGAAAAGTTGGGGAGGAGTGGGAACAAACAGAGCAAAAATACTTTGCTGTCATACAAACCGTAAGTTTGCTACGTAATCTGAGCATACAACGAGGATACAAGCATGTTTTTATGTACTTATATTCATACATTTTCCTAATTGAAGTTATTGCCATCATCATCAGATCTTTTTAGTCCTCACTGCAGAAGCACGATCTGGCTAAAGATGGCTCTGCTGGTAGTACAGAGAGGGCTCTGTACTACCAGCAGAGCCATATTTAGCCAGATTATCCGGAAAATTTGGCCTACAGTCTCCACGCTGGCCAGATGGGTTGGAGAGGCCTCATTGATGTTTATAAGCTTTGCTTGTTTAGCTTGTATTTCCTAAGTCGCCTTTTACAATACCAATGGGAAGACTTGGTGTGGTCCTATTCTATTCTGCCAGAAATCACACGGCAACCGGAAATTAGCCATCAATGTATTATAAATATAAGTAGTAAGTATTCTTATATCTTTTTGTCTGTCTTTTATACCCTTCTAGAAGTCTACGTAAAATTCAAATCCTAGATCATCGGCCTCGCGTGCCCCACGAGACCACGAAATATCCAATCAATTGTAAATTCAATCCAATAATAACTCCAGGTAATATTCAAATCACGCAACGTTTTTACGAATGTGTGTATGCAGAATTTATGCAAGATCAGTCCGGTAACGCAGATCCTATGTCGTCACGCCATGTACTAGAAACCCGAAAAGTTTCTGAAAATTATGATACTCGTGCGTAATGGTTACGTAATTAGCTCTAGATTCCTAGTTTCACTGCAACAGAGAATTTGTTGTGGAAATGACATGTTATCGCAGTAGGTGTCGTAAATAGTTTTTGAAAACTAAAAACCGACTTCACCCCAAAACTAAATAACCGATTTTAATAAAAATTTTATGGGTTCACCTGACAAGACCCTTTCAAACAAAAAAGAATTTTTTAAATAGTCCCGGCGTTTTCGTATAATCGGTGAACATACATAAAAAAAGATTCGGACGAATTGATAACCTCCTCCTTTTTTGAAGTCGGTTAGTAAAAGATCATTTGTGTTGTTTGTCACAGCATTATTAATTTATCATTTCATGTCATGTCATCTTTATCTAAGCATGCGATACGTATAAAATTATCTAACTTCATTTTTCATGTGATCTCACAGCTTTTTTATAATAAGTAAGTTTTAAACAAAAAAAATACTAATTCATTTTCTTTCAGGTGTTTCTTCCATATCTCCAAAGTCAAATCTACATCATATCTTCACCAAATGATGGGACCAACTTGGTAACAAATGCTTTCAAATAAAAATAGAATCATCAAAATCGTGAATCGTAGGACGGGTATTTTCAATGAACTTTTGAACAAAATACTTTTAAGAAATAGAGTTTAAAGATGGAATGGAACGAAAAAATTTCATACCAGCAAAATCCTAATTCATGGCCACCCTAAAGACGCGTCGGGATACTTTTACCCGCATTCCTAATATGCGTTTGCGCAGTTTCACTAAACGCGGGTTGAATTCCAACCGGAGTGATTTATAGATGGCGCTCACTCCGGACTATTTGAGGAACCAATGGATTTGTAGTATATTAGGGTTGTCAGATGTGAAACCGAAGTCGACTGACCAATGATAGAGATATCATGATATGAAAGATAGATATCATGATGTTCAGCCGCCGGATGCAGGCTAATTTCAGTCGCTTATTTCGGAAATCCTTGGAGGCTATGTCCAGCAGTGGAATCAACATGCTTAATACTGCCAACATTATTTTGTTTTCAGAAAAACCGAATGAATGGTTAGATTTTTTTATATTTTTACGCAGATTAAACAATAAAATAGACAATGTTGTTTAATTTCTTTTTCCTGGAAGCAACGGTATCCTCAGAGCGCAATTGGGCCATTAACCCGCGTCACTACCTCACCGTATTTCCAGTCCATTTCGCACGATTATCTCATACCTCGTAACCGTACGGTAAGTGACGACTACTGGTACCGTTCATCACTATCGCTATCATTATTCCTACACCCACACTGTCCCACACCTAGTCTACATTAGTTTTCAACTACGGTTTAGTAGGTGCAAACATAGACAACACATATAGATATGTTAGTTTATGTCTATTCTTTTTTGTTGGTCTAAGAGAAAATATTAAACGTAGAGTGTACCAGTTGTTCCTCTTCTATCATAGATCGTAAAAGCCAGTTGAAGGGATAGGCGAAAATCTGAATCGTGTTTATAGGCGATTCGGCTAGCCACTCATTACTATTTAACCTCCGACAACAATATTATTTGCTCAACAAATTAAGAAAACCCAAATCGAGAATGTCAAAAACGCCATCTAGTGATGAATAGTTCCGCTATTAGAGCGCCACCTATATTTTTTTAAGGAAAGCCCTGACTTTATAAGCTGTAACACCTGAATAACTTTTAAGCTCCTGAACCAATTTTCCTCAAACATAGCTTAGAACTACCGCAAGGGAACGTGCTTTCACGTAAAAAAAAAGCTGCCTCAAAATCGGTCTATCCGTTCGAGCGTTACGATGCCACAGACAGACAGACATTAAAGTCAAACTTATAACACCCATCTTTTTTGTCGGAGGTTAAAAAAAAGAGGTTATAAAATTGACGATATCTGTCAGTCTGTGGCATCGTAGATTATATAATTATGTAGTTCCGCCACTTATCACTAGATGGTGCCGTCGGTGGTTCTTTTAATTTGCATGGCAAATACACTTGATATCTGCTTTAGTTTCCACCTTTTCATTTACCATCACGCTAAACTACTGTTAGTCTACGTAATAGTGTCTGTGTTAATATATTATTAGGTTGGGGAAAAAGTCTTTTCGCATACAGTATGTATGAACATGTAATAAAACCACTTTGTGTTTGCTATACTATTTGTACCTGGCTGGTTTTAGTATTATTTAAAAGTTTAAATTTTAAAGAGGATAATTCCAAATTCTTATTAGGAAAATGCGTGATTTTCATTTGTTTTTCTTACCGAAAATTATATTGATATTATTTGTTTTTCTTTATTGCAGACGTTCTGAAAAAAGGAGAGGTAAAAAGTACCCGTAACCGAAGGGCATGTATGAAGAGATTGATGAGTATAGATGAAGCGAAAGAGGTTTGTCAGGATGGTAGCAAGTGGAGGTCCATAGTCTCTGCCTACCCCTGTGGGAAATAGGCGTGATATTATGTTGTTGTTGTTGTTGTTTTCTTACCGTCAAGATGAGTGAATTTAATGAAGAAATTAGATACATTTTAAAATTTTACTACCAAAAAGGTAAAAATGCAAAGGAAACCGCAAAAAAAATTGTGATGTTTATGGACCTAGTGCAGTGTCTGTGAGAGTAGCACAAATTTGGTTTAAGCGTTTTCAATCCGGAAATTTTGATGTCAAAGATGCACGTCGCTCTGGTCGCCCTGTTACGGTTAAATGGATGCTATTTTTGAAAAAGTGGAGCAAGATCGGCATATCAGTAGTTACGACGTAACTGAAGAACTGGGAATTGACCACAAAACAGTTTTGGCGCATTTAAAAAAAAAATGGGTACACAAAAAAGCACGATATTTAACCTCACGAGCTCTTTGAAAGAAACCTTATGAACCGTGTACTCATTTGTGATTCTTTATTACGACGTAATGAGACCGAACCATTTTTGCAGAAATTGATAGCTGGTGATGAAAAGTGGATCACGTACGACAAGAACGTGCGAAAAAGGTCATGGTCAAAGGCCGGTCAGGCCTTTTTTCATTATGAGCTGTTACCACCAGGCAGGACCCTCGATTCAGAACTCTACTGCGAACAACTGATAAGATTAAAGCAAGAAGTTGAGGGAAAGCGGCCGGAATTAATCAACAGAAGGGGTGTGGTTTTTCATCATGATAACGCTAGACCTCACACATATTTAACCACTCAGCAAAAATTAAGAGAGTTTGGCTGGGAGGTGTTAATGCATCCGCCGTATAGTCCTGACCTGGCACCTTCAGATTTCCACATTCATCATCATTCCGTTAACATCACGAGAGGACTGTCAAAACTACTTGACGCAGTTTTTTGATCAGAAGCCCCAAAATTTCTATAGCAATGGGATCATGTCCCTACCTATAAGACGGCAAAAAGTTATCGAACAAAATGGTACCTACATACTTTAGTTAAATGTAAATAAACTATATTAAAAAATGTTTTGAATTTTCATATAAAATGCGAAAAGACTTTTTCCCCAACCTATTATAATAGTTGCATTTGTACCTTAGGGTTTTCGAGAACCAAAGATTTTCTTAGGTCGAATTTTATTGGTCCTTAGGGGCCGAAGGATGGGTTTAAGTAGCAGCCACCAAGTTTCCTGAAGTTTTTCGACACCAGCTCAATCTTGATAGCTGCAACGATCTCCTTCACCAGATCCACAGTTTCGCAATTTGCTCTACACATGCAAACCCATTTCTTACAACGCTATCGTGACTATGTTATATTGGAGCATTAACGGTGTGAATGGTAAACCGTATTGATGTGGCTGTGTCAATAGCTCTTAAAATATGGTGATATCACGACATCATACATGTCGGAATGCTGTTAACGGATGTAGGTTAGGGTATCATTGAGTTTATGTATATCTTACGGTGGCCTCAAGGCTTGGAACCGGTACCAAAATTACAGGTTCTGTACCGGTATTTAGAGGTTCTTTTCATTTCGGTTCCTGGGTACCCCTATTCTGGATGGGTACCGGTACTCTTCCTTAAAAGTACTGGTGTACCTAATTAAGGTACCTGCTGCTATCTGCTTATATTTGTACCTGCTGGTATCTGCTTTCTCACTCTGACGTGATTTGTATCGGTATAGTAACGATACTGACGAAAAAATAGTACCTGTACAGATAGTACGGTACTATGTCTGGCACCGGTACTGCACCAAGGTCAATACAACCGCTAAGCAGATAGAGGGGAGAGGAGGGGAGGAAACACTAGCCTTTAACAAAAATTTGCACTATAAAACCAAGTATTTTATAAACAGATCCCTAAATTGAAAAATGATTTTTACAAGCTTACAACATTTTTGAAAGACCTATTCATCGATATGAACAAAAGGGTGCGGGCGACAAAAAAAAAACTAACAAACAGACATGGCATGGCGAAACTATAAGGGTTCCTTGTTTACTACGGAACCCTAAAAACTAGACTGAGAGTACATCACCCGTAGCTTGCAGACTAATAAATTGGCACATGAATATTCTATGAAAAATTCACGCACCACCAACACGCTATCCTGAGAGTGAAATCTTGTTTTTTGTTGTTCAGGCGTTGTTTGCTCGATAAGAAAGCCGAAAAGGTGCAAAGACCTCTTTGCTTAGACGAGTCCTGAATTTTAACACATAACCGGAGATCGGAATCACGGGTGCTATTGCTATCAAAAGTATGGATATGACTATAATATAATCTATAAACAAAACAATCATAATTATGTGATTTCAGGATCGAAAAATAGACTTATCCTGAAATCCCATGATTCTGATTGTTTTATTTACTTAGTACCCAATTGGATTCTCGAGAAATCCTGGAACTTTTTGTCATATCCATACTTTTGATAGCAGTAGCACCCGTGATTCCGATCTCTGAACATAGCAATACGATAACACTGGTAAAATATCTGCGAGTTGTGACCAGATTGCAGACATATTTAAGGGAAAACGCACGCAGGATTCAGGATTATTCGCAGCCCGGTTTACATATTGACAAGTGACAAGTGCGAGTGACAAGTGGGAAGTGCGTGTGAACAGGAACTGACAAGTGCAACTGACAAGTGACGAGTGAAAGTCAGTATTGTATATCCGCTTGTCAGTGCGTGTAAACACCTACTTGTCACTTGTCACTGTTTACTTGCCACTTGTCACTTGTCAATATGTAAACCAGCCTTAAGGGTGAGGTTGGAAGCGGTGGTGGCTAATCGGTTTACCATTGGCTCTGCCTGTGATGCTGTGAGTACTATTTAGTACTTATTTTTGTTATGCTATGGTGAGGCGCAAATTTGATCCTCGCCATGCGCGGCTTGTACCTCTTGAGTTTATACTTATTACGGTCATTATCATTACCTACCACCACTTGCTTTCGGTGAATAAAACATCGTAAGGAAAACTGCACACTAGTTTAGTCACTATTAAGTTTTACTAGTGTGTTATGGAGAAGGCAATGGCAAACCACGTTCCATTATCTCTGTCAAACCACAGAAATATAAGTAGGACATACAGAACGGAATCTCCTAAGGACCCGCGCAATATGAGTCCCCGTTCTCCGTCCTAGCACCTCTCCCCCATTCTCGCCTTGTCGAGACGCCTGCAGCCGCCCGTTCAACACCCTCCACCCGCTCAACAAGGCGAGAACGGGGTAGAGGTGCGAGGACCTGGAACGGGGACGTATATTGCGCGGGACCTTAGGAGAAGCCGTCCTTACTTGTATAAATTCTGTGGCCAAACAAAACCGTCATCGTGTGCGTCTCTTTCCACGTTATGATAATTAATGATGTTATTTTAAATTTAGGTGAATCAAGGGGATTATAATACATAAGTATACTTGTAAATTGCAACACTTTATTTCTGAAAATACGTTGAAGTAAATTATGATTTTTGTAGTCTTTATGGAGGTCGTCGGCGAGTGTTTGTTTTAAGCCGATTCTACCAAAACAAAAAGTATCGGCTGGGACGGGATTATTCTTATTGATATCGACTGAATAACTTTACATGCTACATTTTCTTTGAATACTTTCTTGTTTATCCTGAATGTTTTCTCTTTCAACAAGCTGATTACTCGGTTTTATAACAGCTTCTTTTTTAGGAACGCCCACCTTAACATTTCAACTATTTTAGTCCTCGTGACATATAAAAGAAACTCAATCTCGAGTACAAAATCGCAAAAGTCTATCAAAGAGCGTTCAAGCACAAACTAGCAACTAAGCTCGCATTTGGTATATCCCCAAAAATGACACAAACAAAAATTCCTTTTGTCTCTTTCATTCAAAATATTGAGTACACCACCGCGTCTTCCACCAGCCCTTTCATATAACCCCGCGTTTACACACTCGCGCCCGCGTTGGCACTCGTCGAAACGTTCGACGAAACATTCGTGCACGAGTGCCGACGCGAGTGTCCGTTCACACACTCGCGGAGCATTCAGTTGAGCGCTGATACGCGAACATGGAGCACGTTGAAATAATTGCATTACTATTTGAACGTACTCCGCAAAGAAATGGAAAAATACAGTTTCTAAACTAGAATGCTGTCGTTATTCCAATCCACCATGTTGACAACCAAATTATCGATCTAAAGGAGTAGATTTATTAAAAATTACTGCATCAATTTATTTATAATATAGATATCGTATATGTAATGTAAATGTATGAATTTATACAACGTGGAAAGGACATGCCCGTTATAAATCGAACCACGGGCTAAAATTAGAACAACAATAAAAAAATGCCATTTCCATACAAAAGTGTACAGCCGCCCGGGCAATTTGTATAGGAATGTTTTTTTATTGGTTGTTATTTTAATTTCATTATACTATAGTGATCTAGTATAGCCCGTGGTTCGATTTATTATGGGTATGTCCGTTCCACATAGTATGTATATGGGAAATGTATGTACATATATTATTTTGGTTATCGTTTTTTATGTACTATTTATTCTACTTTTATCTTGTAACCCACATGCAGACCCAGATTCTGTATAACCCGAAAGTTGACTAGTAGACAACGCTTTTTGCGTTAAGTTCGACTATTGTTCCGTATACACTTTGTATTTCATGAACAAAAAGATTAAATAAATTAATAAAAATATGACATTTTTGAAACGCGGAGGCAAAAAAACCCATTCGTTTAGTGACTCCGCGTTTCAAAAATGGAACTTCTGAATGGCGAGCACGGGAGTGTGTAAACGGCTAGTTCGCCTCGCTATTCGCCTAGCTCGCGTCCCCTTTGACTCGCACCCAAAAAACCGCTCCCGACGCGAGCGTGGCGAATGACGAGGCGAGCCGCGAGGCGAATAGCGAGTGACTCGTGACGCGAATGTGTAAACGCGGCATAACACTATTTATATCCCTCGGCTTGTATCACAAAAATCCGCCGTTCCAATAGGCATTCAAGCGTAAACATCCACACCATTGGGTCCGAAAGCGCGAATTAGCCACTTACCGCCTTTTTTGGTCCGAATTAAGTATTTATAAACAGGAGTGTGGCTCGTCCTTTACAATTTTCGCTTAAAAACCCTCCTACGGGTAATACCAAGGAGGAGAGTTGTTTTTTTGTTCATACTCCATCGTACTCAATTTTCGGATGAAGTGTTGGCAAGTCTGGTTCAGTTAGGTACAGTTTATTTTAAGGATGGCAATTTGTAAAGTATTAAGTACCTTATTGGAATTTTAATTACTTTGCAAAAAAAAAGGATTGCATTTGCATCATGTTGCCTCTATGGTTGCTGATGCGTGTTATTTAAATGTTGTTTTACTGGAAAGGTTTCCAGTTCCACGACTTAGCTTTAGGTTAGAAATTTATTTTCAAAAAACAGGTACCAATTATCACTTATTTGAAAACACTGGTTACTGTTAGCTAATACTATATTTAGCCTGTCGTTTGCAATTGACACAGTACACACTTAACACATTCAGTCACATTTTGTTTGTTTACAAATTTACAAAGTTGTTTAAATCTTAGGTTCTTAGGGGCGTTCTTAGAAACATTTAGGACCAAAGGCAAATAAAGAGAAGTGACAGAACTAATGATTCAAACTACTGGCATAAGCCCAAGGATTTTCTAAATGAACAAATACAAATACAAATACAAATGCGTTTATTTATCGAACTCCTTAAACTAGTGATGTTTACTGGTGGCCCCACACTAGGCAACAATGCCTGTCCTGTGGAAGCCTTTATTAACATTTCCAAAAACTGATTTTATTATGTAAACTGACTTAAGCCGGCAATAGCTTATTATCAGAAAAAGCTTATAAGTAGTATAGTTTATTCTATTCTATTATACTAGTAAATTTTTAAGTTGGTATTTTATAAAATAAATGTGCATAGTTGTAAGTAAATGATCGGACAGTAACAATTATTATGAAATAGAAAGAAAAACAATTACCAAGTAATGATATTAGAGTGAAATCAAAAGAAAAAACAATTATCAAGTGATAATATTAAAATAGTCTAGTCTAATGTACCCTATTAGACTTCAATGCGTAGGAACTTTTCGGTAAAATCATAAGTCCATGGTAACAAAAGTGATTGAATAGAAGATCTTGCTGTTCCAACTGAGGATTCTCTGATATTACACATCCTGCAAATACTATTATAAATAAATGAACAACAGCAAGCGTTTACCGATCTGTCTTACGCTGCGCTTGATGGTACATAGTCAACATTCGAGAACCTTTCTGCCGCAGTGACATTATGATTACAATTTTTAGAAATAAGAATTATGAAGCAATGTCAGCCATTAAATGACTAAATTAGAAGTATGAGGTACTGAAAAATTTCAGTAAATCATTGCTTGATTTAAAATAAAAAGTAAAATCAGCAGCTCTTCGTCTTCAACTCTAGTAAGTCGTAAACGGAAATTTTCCGCAACACCGGCGGCGTTCCGTTCTACGTATGTTTTACTGCTGTTGAACGGCCCATATTTTAATTTTATCACATAATAGACACTTCTCGTCTGTCGGAACGGTGCAAGTCTGTTTGTAATGACTTATTTGGACTCGAATGGCTCGTTATTCTGACGTAGTTACGTGTGTGTTATTTTCTGGGTAGGTATTGGGGTTCTTCTACTCGTTTTCAAATAATATCAAGAAGCTTTTTTATCACAGCTATTAGACTGCTGTAGTAGCAGTCTAATAGCTGTGATAAAAAAGCCCTTTGCAAAATATCTATTCTTATAAGTAGCCTATTGTTACTTTTGTTTAAAAAATTAAATACCTAATTTTGCTTTACCGTTCAAAAGTGCAGTTTTCTTTGAGGTAAGAATTACCACGAAAGTTCTAACCTATACGTGCATTTTAATAAAAATATGAAGACATAAATATATGTGTACTTAAATAGATGTTCCTCTGTTGATGAAATGATAGTTCAAAAACTATTCACTCCAATATTGACTTAAAGCCTTCAACTATACGGTTCAGATTGCGTCCATTACCAGTTCTGTACAAATAAAAGGTCTGATATTGAGTTATTGGGTGTCCTTGACCTCCCGACGCCCCCGTATTAGCATTATTGACCCTACGTCATAGTTCCTATGAGAATAGTGTTGAAAGAGTCCTGGTGTTATATATGTTTATTGCTTCGAATCACGTTTCAAAGGGGGTAAGCTTAAACAAAAGAAAGAAAAATCACTTGCTGTAACTATGGAGCTTATACTAAAAGGTGCTTAGCTGCGCAAGAATTCTACTAAAACTCTCTTATTCAATGACATAAAAACTTCTAAACGAGTTACAATGTTTGTCATGTATACTCGAATTAACGCAAGGATACACTTTTATATCTCGTTAAAAAGTGACGATCCCGTAAAATTGTCAAACAACTAACTACACGATGTGTCAGCAAAATCTGCTTAGTTTTTCAACTATACTTACAAAGCCGCGAGTAAACAACCAGTAGTTCAGACATATACATTTCAGGAGCTCATCTGACACGTCACAAACTATACTGTTAGTATGTAATATAAATAATTACTACACTATAGTGCTACTACAGAATACACTGTACTCCTAGTTGCAGAAAGGTTTTACCTTCTCCAAACTTTCCGCCATATACCCTACACGTGAAGCTTTTCTAAGCACATAAGCGAAAAACGGCCACTTTTGGCTAATGTGCATTGAAAGCTTCACGTTCTCACTTTAAACTGTAAACAGTAGTTCATAAAATAGTCTTATCTTAATATCTTCTTATAAAATAACTTATCCTTCTTATGGTCTGATCTTATGAGTCTGATCTTCTTAGGTCTATCCGATAGTTTCCTTTCAAATGGGGACAACACTGGAACCCGAAAAATTCAGGTATCCCCTTAAATCATACAGTTCAATCTGTCCTTCCACTCCGACCAGGTTGTGTAGAATGGAATCCGATTAAGGGTTTTTCTTTCCAATTTAAATCACTGTCGATTTGAGGAGGCTTATATCGTTATCAATTCATTTAAAGTCCTTAGGTTAATCTTTTAAAGTACATACATATCTAAAATATTTCCAAATTCACAAATTTTTAATCCATATGTGACCGTCAGATCAGCAAACGCAATGCTATATACAACGGCAAACATAAAAGTCGTTTTCTAAATCCGACCAAAATCCAGCCCACATGCTCCGTCGTAAAAGTGCTGGATTTCGGTGGGAATTCCTAAATTTATTCCAGGCACATTAGAATCATGCATTTACCCGGATACTCCCGGACGCCGCCGCACTGCAGATATATCTGCAGCATTAAAATCACAGATGGAAATTCTCAACTTTGTCGCTTTATGAGATTCAACGTAGGATTCAACGCTATTTTGGGTGTTTAAAGTGATATAATCTGTTCCATGAAACCCTTTCATTTATTCGTTAGTCCTAATTAGTCCGGCGCCTGTAGCCTGTAGCACAAAATACGTAACACTACAAACCTGTAGTGATGTGATACCAAATATAAGTCAACAAATCACTATGAACACAATTTAGAAAATGAAACTTAGCAATACCTGCAAATGAATCAAGGATCTTGCGGTCCTGAGCTCTGTCTGTTGAGTCTCAAAACGCAAAAAGCTCTGTCGGCCCTGTTAGGGATAAAGACGTGACTCACGTGGTAGTACTTGCGATTTCATTTACCAAGGCAAATAAACGCCTGGCCAGAATAAAATACCTGGTAAATACCTCAGGGACTGCTATTTCGTCCCACCTCTCGCATTCTCGTGATTCTCGTGTAGGCCGCTATTGTTATTGTCTTTTGTGGCCATTTGCCGTTTGTATGGTGTTTTATTTATATAGGTACATACCATAACGATGCGAAACATTGTTACTAAATACTCTATCTAAGCCTACTTCGAATCTAAGTATAAAAATGCATTTAAAACCAAATGTGTGCATGAACTTTTTCTTTAGGGATCTGTCATATCATCACAATGTATTAATGCAGCACTTTGCATCAATATTGATTCCGGACCTCTACGATATGTCTCCAAATAATTCTTGACATGTTTGACTTTAAAGCGGATAGCGCAATGTAAACTTGATATTCGCAAAAAGATTCGATTTTCAGAGCACAAATATTAAGGGGCCACCTGAATTTTTTGGGGTCCAGTGCTGCCCCCATTTGAATTAAATCAATTAAAAGGAAACGGAACTATAATTTAAAAATTTGTCTGGATCAGACCCTAGATAACCCTTCAAACTATTTTATCAACTACTGTTTACAGTTTAAGTGAGAACGTGAAGCTTTTCTACGCATATACGCCAAGTGGCCGTTTTTTCAAAATTGTGCGTAGAAAAGCTTGACTAGCTAGCTAGTTTGAAGGGTTATCTAGAGCCTGGTCAAGACAAAATTTTAAATGCTGTCTCCGTTTCTTCCTATCAAATGATTTATTTCAAATGGGGGCAACACTGGACCCCGGAACATTAAGGATAATCGGAAACTAAGTTCCCTATATGTTCAAAAAGATTCAAATTGTAAATTAAATTAACTGTTATAGATTAAAAATCATAATTGGCGTTAAATCTTTGGTTTAACGCGCAAATAGTGCAAATATAGAAGAAGTGGCATCAATCTGCCACAAGATTTTTAAATTTGTCTGATTAAAAGAAGCCGGTTTATAATTAAAACAACAAAATTACGTTTTAACTTATAATTAAACGTCGCCTGTAATTAAGTTATCCACAACAATAGAACTACATTGATTAAAGACTGCAGATAAGTCAAAAACAGAAAATGTATGTTAATATAAGAATAACAAAAAGTAAATGTTTAACAAAAACCGTACGGCTCCACCAACGGTAACGTAACAATAGACTCCCACAGTGAGTTCGCAGGGACCAAACTTGGATGTCTTACAGACAGATATACAAAGATTTTATTCGTCTTACTTACGAGTACAAGTACTTATTCTCCTTCTCCCTATTTAGAGCTTAGTGCTTCTTGTTGGTGGAGTATGCGCCAAACTTATTCGCTCTTCTTATATAACAAAAATCCCTGTCTTATTCTTCTAGGAGCAACTCAGACCCTCAATATGAGCAAGTTTTCTTATGGGAATGCTTGAAACTCGAAGAAAAAATTTACATTTTCATACAAATTGCCGGGCCGGCCGAACTTTTAAGTATTGGTCCCATAGGAAAAGTTGTTCATATTGATAGTCTGAGTTGCTCCTACAAGGATCGGACAGGGTTTTTGTTACATATTGTATTTTCAGCCTTATTCTTTAGCGCTTGATACGACACAACCTCTGCTTCTTCTTTCAGTTGGTTATCATAGCTCTTTCTTGGCCTTACTGGACCTTTTCTGCCTTTTATGCTTCCCTACAGTAAACTATCACTAGTACTTTATGAGTTTTTGATGTTTTACAGACCTATCGCAATTCGTCTGGTTGGAAAAGATGGAAACGGTGCGAGTTTACCAGACGGCCTCTCCCCTCGCCATGAGAATTTAACCAACACAGAGAAAAGAACGTATTAGCTGCATATTTTCAACTAACAGGTGTCATCGTGTCAATTTGTGGCTATGTCACAGCAGATAAACTGTAAAATAGTAGTAGGTATATGCGTCTCAGGCAAAAAGCCAGTTACAAATAAAAAAACAGGCCTTGGCATCTCTGCCGGGCATGTGATTAAAAGGCTAGACCCAAAAAATTACCATGCGCGTGGAGCATGTCTACAATCTAGGGGAAGCGGACCCCACGATCCGGAGCGGCATACCTAAATATGCAAAGTATTGAGATGAGAGAGACCTATGTCTGACTACTATACATTTATTAGCCAGTCTCATGTCGGTGTTTTTTTAGGGTTTAGGTGCCGGGACGTCTCGTGTCTCAAAGCCCCGTGACTTTTTGTAAATTTAGTTATCTCGGGTCCCGAGACTTTAAAACTATTGCGACTTTTGTACGGCAAGAGATGCATACAATGGCGTTTTTTAGATGATATACTTATTGTAGGTACCTAGTATTTTTAACCCTGGACAAAAAAGAAAGTTGTTATTAGTTTGACGCTAATGTCTGTCTGTCTGTGGCATCGTAACTCTCGAACGGATGGACTGATTTCGATGCGCTTTTTTTAAGTGAAGCAAGTTCCCTTGCGGTAGTTCTTAGCTATGCCTGATGAAAAACGGTTCAGCCGTTATAAGTTATTGGATGTAAACGCTTGAAAGTCGGGGATTTTCATTTACTTGGCAAATAATAGATGGCGCAACGGATATCAATTTCAGCTAACATCGGTTGGAATATGTAGTTCCACCACACACTCTTTTTTAATTTGCCAGGCAAATAAACTTGTACATTGCCAGTTGTTAGTGTGTGTCTCCAGTACACACACTAACAAACTGGTTTTAACTTAGTTTCCGATTATCCTTAATTTTCCAGGGTCCAGTGCTGCCCCCATTTCAAATAAATCATTTGATAGGAAACGGAGACAGCATTTAAAATTTTGTCTTGACCAGGCTCTAGATAACCCTTCAAACTATTTTATAAACTACCATTTACAGTTTAAAGTAAGAACGTGAAGCTTTCCTACGCACAATTTCGAAAAACGGCCAATTTTTGCGTATGTGCGTAGAAAAGCTTTACGTTCTCACTTTAAACTGTAAACAGTAGTTGATAAAATAGTTTGAAGGATTATCTAGGGTCTGGTCAGTTGTTAGTGTGTGTCTCCAGTACACACACTAACAAACTTAACAATCACTAGTGTGCAGGTTTTCTCACGTTTTCCTTCACCGGTAGCAAGTGGTGGTTGTCAACTTTGTCCAGCAGGTGACTAACCATGAAACTGAACCCATACAAACAAAGCAAGTTTTGTAAACAAACCTGTACCTTGCTTAAGGCGGTATACATGCACATACTCTGTTTTCCTAAGGTATAGGCGTGGGTGGCAGGGGTCACTCAACTTAGCAAGTTCAACAAAGGGCAGGCTGTCGCGAATTCACTGGGAAACATGGAACTCGGACTCGGCTCGCTAGGAAATTGTTTCTTGGGTCACTTTATGGACTGACATTTACAATTTAAAAACAATTTGGTTTTTAAGAAATAATAAGTATTGGCACAATTTCAAAATAAAAAAAAGAACGTGAGAGTCGTGGAACACTCGGTTGGAACGAAGTTACTTCCGGAGTAAATTATTAATTCGTGACGGAAAAATCGTACACTATTTATTACAAAAAAATTAAAATAAAATGGCGCGTGCTGGGTTTGAACCGGGAACATCGACCATCTCAGGCATACGCTCTCCCGACTGAGCTATTGACGAGATAGTTAAACTTGTAAAATTACTTTTCACTTTAATTCGTGACGAAAAAAAATGATGGAAAAGCGTTTCACTTTTTTTCGTTTAGTCTGCTCAGTCCGTACCGTCGAAAAGAAACTCCGTTTCAATAATAATTTTTCAAAACCACACCCTCATACTACAATTGCTACCGATTTTTATAAAATATCTATGGGATCACCTCACAAACCATATATTGCAAAAAAAAAAATCAAATCGGTTTAGACGACTTCGAATAATCGGTGAACATAAATAAAAAAAAAATAAAGATCGCTACGAATTGACAACCCCTTCTTTTGTGGAAGTCGGTTAAAAATGACAATGAATCACATGTAAAACTGATTATCGGCATACATAACAGCTAACGGAGCTTTCAATTTATCTATAGGTAGGTATATTGAAGTGAAGACCCAAGTAAATTCGCCTTCAATAATCACGTAAACAGTACACATACAGTTCCACAGACGGACAAATATTTTTTATTTGTTCCGTACAATACAGAGCTGAATAACATACACATCAAATGGACATAAGTAAATAAAACTAACTAGATAATTCCAACGAAACCCCAATCCCAAAAGATCACATAGCTCTTTTCTAAATTGACCGGAATTGAATCCGGATTGACCGAACGAATTGAATGTTGTTTCGATGCAATAGTCAATACATAACATGTATGTAAATAAAAACTGAAGTCTGCAAATAACGTTGAATTCGTAAAAAATATATTATTTTATATAAGTCCTTAACTAGATTATCCAAAAAATGGACCAAAATTTTTTTTGTTTAGCAAAGTAGTCAAAATTCACAAAGAAGCCGCGCTTCGAAGTTTCAGAGTGTTTAAAGTGAGAACGTGAAGCTTTTCCTAGCATTTTTGCCAAAAGCGGCTAAAAATGTTAAGAAAATCTTTGCGTTCTCTCTATAAACAATAGTTCATAAAATAGTTTGAAAGGTTATCTAGAGCTGCATGAGACAACATTTTAAATGATATCTCCGTTTACTTTTAAATAATTTATTTCAAATGGGGACAGCACTGGACCCCAAAATCGTCAGATATGACACAATTTGTTAATTTTACGTTTTGGCTGATTGGTTAAGGGGTAACCAATCAGCCAAAACGTAAAATAAACAAATTGTGTCATTCAGGTAATCCTATAACAGAGTTAAAGAGACAAAAAAAAATTAAAAAACTTTGTATTTTTTTTTTGTATGAAACTAGTTTTCGTTTTTTCTCCTTCTTTTTAACAAAAACATAATTTCCGAAAAATAAAAAAGATTTTTTTGCCAGGTTTACCTAAGTGGGTCTACACGACTCTGCTCCATGTAGGTTTAGAATTTGATAAAAAAAATACAATGTCTGGCCTTTGGAGTGAACTGAGGCAAAAAAACCTCCTTCCTAGTGGCTTGCTAAATGAAAAATCGATAGCACACGACTCATTCCAGTCTAGTGGATCGGTGCCATAACAAAAGCGGGTCAACGACCCCGTGCACTACTCCCAGCCTGTCACTATCACCTGTTATGTTTTTGGGATCGGCCGGGAATCAGGAATACAATACATTTAACGCTGTTTAAATTTTTTCCACTGTTACGCGATCCTTAAAGCTTATAGAGCCCTTTAGGACTTACGGCCCCAGGGCCCAGAGTCTGTCTACCCCATAAAGTTAGAAAGACGTAATAATGCCTAATGTTTGTCGTGTAAGTGGCATGTATTTTAAATACATCGGTCGGGATTATTGCCATAACTCAGTAGATTGGCTAAATTAAATAGCAATGGGCAAGGCATATCGTTCTACGAACCGATGGCCATTGAGGAAGGTTCTCGAATGTTGCCCATTTACTTACAGAAGGCAAACGCAGCGTGAGAATATATGACTACAATGACGTCAGACGTCCTCAGCAAGGTTGCCATTCCTCAGCAAGGATGGACACCCTTCTAACGTGCCCTACGTCGTGTACCATCGAGAACCTAAATGAGGCAAACGACAGAGGGATCGTCGTGGAAACATACTTACTGGTCAAATATCATTTGAAATAGAAACTAAATTGGATAGAACCATTTCGAATTGACAAGAAGAAGCAAGGTTGCAAGAAAATTTGAAATATCCAATCTATATATATGGCTTTGCTAGGCAGATGCTCGGAAGTTCACACGCAACTATGCTAATTGCCATTTAGCGTGTCAACAGGAGACATTGATCCAAAACAATATCACACACTACAACTTTATAGTCCACCCTAATTCAATTACTGACAAGCTTAGATCTATCAAGTACTTACGTTATTTACAAATTGACATTAATTTCAAATTTGACATCATTCTTAATTAATAATTATGACATAGCAATGTATTCAATTTTTTTAAATATTACAAAGATTCATCAGCTACAAGCTTCGTCAAAAAATTTACAAATAAGTATTCGCAA
Organism: Acrobasis suavella; assembly: GCA_943193695.1. Taxonomy (NCBI): domain Eukaryota; kingdom Metazoa; phylum Arthropoda; class Insecta; order Lepidoptera; family Pyralidae; genus Acrobasis; species Acrobasis suavella. The sequence goes on along the minus strand of OW971952.1, from coordinate 6,180,505 downwards.
CATGCTTCGTCTATCAAGTTATTCCTAGAATTTCTTACCCTACCAGTATGACCAGCGGGAATTTTAGGAGTTTGCATAATGCGAAGTCACAGAATAAGTACTAGTACTCAGCAAATAAATTCAAAGAAATATCTAATGTGGTTAGCGCTATGGTTTAATTTAGCTCGCGTCAGAACTCCTCTTCTCTTCGTTTAGATACCTAGATATCAATTGCAAGTCAATTTCATGCTTATTACTCTGGACAAACAATTCATGTAACTGAATTATACCCTTCGAAGTGGTCGCCGCGCACATAGTAATAATTTAGGTATATTTTCGATAGCTAAACGGGGAGTGACACAGGCCTGGCGAAGTGTATCTATGTGTAGGTCAAAGCCTGAACCTGTGACTTGCAATAAAAATCTGAATCTGAATCTGAATAGCACACATTACAAATGGAAATTAGCTTATTAATACATACTTAAACGATCAAAAACATAATAACGATGTGATTGATAGGATCTTCTGCGAAGTAAAACCATTGATTCCTTCACCGAATTTGTATTCTTTAAATATGCATGTTAGACTCCTTAAATTTGGGCCTCTCCGAAAGAAAGGAGGATTTGACCATAAACGCGCTGACAGACAGTTGTAATTGAAAGAAGAAGTAATTACCTAATTTTGGGTGCAAGTATTACATAAGAAGATTCTCTGCAAAGAGGTCTGTCAGGATCGTAGAAAGTGGAGGTCCATAGTCTCTGCCTACCCCTGTGGTAAACCAGCGGAATATGATGTATGTATTCTCAACAAACCGCACCGAATACACACACAATAAATGTTTGATATAAACTGGTATTCAAACAAATACATCAGCAATAAATCAACGATACGAAGGTTCCTGGTCATTAATCAAACTTGCCCGATGCTGACATACGTATAATGCCTATAGGCCCGCTTTCATTTGTTCCAGAAGATATATTGAATTGTATATATTTATTCCAATGTTTAAAAGAACCTAGAAAAGCCAAAAAAATGTCTTGACTGCCAGCATTGCAGATTGCAGACAACGGACACCAGGTGACTGTCATGACTTTTATACTTAATACTTTGTTGGACGTACTGCTAATTTACAATTTATTATAAGTACATAAAACTATCACTTAATAAAAATAATGCATACAGATATATAGGTACAATTGATACTTAAAAAAATGTTACGTAAATTCCTACTTTTAATAACCGTATAAATTCAGAAAACGAACTATTTTGATGCGGTTTTCACTAACAGCATTTCTTCGGAATGTTTTTATATATTTTAAATAAAAATGGATGCGACTAAAAAGCATTAACCTAAGTTACCGATACAATCCTAACAATAACTATTTTTTTTAAGAATCTTGCACAAAATGAATCTTCGTTCTACTTGCAAAAAAAAATTGAATTCACCCAAATGCAACCAACCAAACTTTTTCGGATTGGGATAGCGTCAGCAATAAAACCATTTTAAGAAATTTAAGAATATGCAGTGTAAAAACTGCTTAGCTTTCAATACTGGTCATGTAGAAAATAATATATCTAAAATATACCAGATGCTCCTTCAGCCGTGGATATCGTAAAAGTTGATAGATAGCTCTAATGTTCCTTTAATCATGTATGACAGAACAAAGTGCCCCAAGAATCCGCAGAATCATTTTGCAACATTATAGGATTACAGCTCTTCAGCAGGAATCAGAATCCCTATTCTGATTCCTGCTCCCACAAGACCTGGACGACAGGGTTGGAAAAGTATAATTTTTAATTAGTCCGCCTTCAAGATTATCCAAAAATAATGTACTCATATTTTTTAGTTTGCCATAAAAATAAAAACTCACTAAGGTATGAAGCATCAAGTTCCGGAGTGGGGGCTTGCGAGTCTTGCGACGTCACCTCTATGTAAAAATCATACGTGGCCGTGACGTCGCGTAAAATTTCAATGAGCTGCATCTTTGTAATTTTTTTTTTAAAGAAAAAAATACGTGTACAATATTTTTTAATAATCTAACCGATGGGCTAAAATTATTTGTCCATTCGTCATGCCTATTATCACAAAAATAATTAATGTGTCTAACACATTAACAATGGGTCGATGCTGAAATACCACAGTAAAAAAATATATACCTTTACATATACATAGTTAGGCCAAAAATCTTAGTACACTTGCAGCATCACATGCTCGTCTTTCAGTTTGGTCCAAAAGTAAAAAAAAAAAAACACTTTACTATTTTATTTTAAAAATTTTTTGCCCTTTATATTTTGAACGCCAGGTTTACTAGAAGTCCGCGTTTGTATCACAGTGTTCTGATTTTTTCTTGTAATGTTTGTGGTGCAAACAATATAGTGTTATATGGTATTACGTATTATACATTATCCTAACTTTTTTTGTTCTTTTAGGCTGACCGTACACTATAGCGCATAAAGCATTACACAATGCGCACACGTGCCGGTGCGTCTTCATAAACAGTAGGCAGATGCGCGCGCGCACCTGGTCGCGCTCACAGCTTTGACTGCTAGCCTGGCTAGGTGCAGATCATAATGAGATAAGTACTTTATCAGGGTATTGAAAGTAGGTTTTAGTAGTACCACTTGCACGCGTATTACGGTATCTTAACATCTGACATCTGCAGATGGGATTTTTCCCGAACTGTGAACTCGCAAACCCTTAACATCATATCTCGGCAATTGGGTAGATGACTAGGACAAAAATAAATTATTCGGTACAGTTCATAAAATAAAAGGTCACAAATAGTGTCACTTTTAATTGATAATATCTATTTTCAACAAGATTTTAGATTTATTATTGCAGAAAAACTGATATTAAGAGCGCTATTTGACTCCAAATAAGCATGACGTCGACGCTTTTGTATTTCATAAAAATCCCATACAAAATGTTTGTTTTGACGTTTAGAAAAAAGTGTCTGATTTGACTTGTTTTTATCTAGCGGATATCTTTACCTAGTTGGCTCACGTTCGAAGTCAATAAAATTAATGATTCATCTACTCGTTTACCAAAGAATTAATTACAGTTGAACATACAACATATACCTACCACAAACGCCGGATAGTCCAAGAAGACAGAAAATCTCGCTCGTTATATCAAATTTGATTTGTAGAAGATACACACAAAGCATTTGTTACCCAATCATATTAACGTAACAAAAATAATTAAAATCTCACTATTACTTAACGTCACAGTATGTAATTTTGAATTAATTCAATATTACATATTACTCGAGACTCTGTGTACAATGATAAAGTAGGTAAAAGTCATAGACTAGCCGCAGATTATTGTAGTATCCGTCCTTTGTCTATACAGCGTGGAAGGGATCTACCCGTAATAAATCGAACCACGGGCTATAACTAGATCACTATAGAATAATGATATTAAAATAACAGCAAAAGCGCAACAAATTTTTTTTGGCATTTCCATACAAAAGTGTGCAGCCGCCCGGGCAATTTATATGGAAATGTCGACTTTAGGGCAGGAAGAGCCGAAATGAGGGCTTTTGACCCTCAATTCGGCTCTTTCTGAAAAATCTCATGTTGTAGACTCAGTGCAAAAGCGAGATAATATAAATCTAAGAAAATGTTGGTCTATTGCGTTGCAGGCGAGTAAACATCTATGCCCCAGTTTCTGTAGTGTAGTTCATTTCGAGTTGAGATTCAGCATCCGAAATATAATTTGCGCAGACAATAACGGTCGAATAGCGTAGATTCAATTTAATTAAGGCCGTGTAATTATTTAAGATTAATGAATTGTCGCAGTAGGAAGGTTTGACGATATACCTACGATACAAGTCAAATTTAATTATACTTAATATAATTAATAAAAATTAGCCTGTATATTTTTAAGGAAAAAAAATAGAATAAGTTTTATATGCTTGGTAACGAGGAGTTTGTAACTTAGCAAGAATAAGATTTGTACAAAATTAAAAATTTTGTACCAACTTTTATTGTGAGGTCAAAGTATTTATTAAGGCAAATGTAATAAGCCGAAGCTCGATTGAGTTCAATCGATCACCCTCCGTGATCAGACCATAGGCGTCGTCTACCATAAAGTGCTGGTCAAGACAAATCAAACGAATCCTACTCAATGGGGTTATGTTGTTTTAGAACTGCGTTCCGTCGCGTCGAATATTTTCCGGATATAAAGAGAGAAAAGGTTGACAACAACATTTTTGTACTAGACAGAAAACAAATATTATGGCGCCGTCTACAACACAGATAAAAAATATGTTCGGTGCGCCATTATTTAAAGTTTATTAAACTTAGCTGTCATTGTTATCCCTAATACTAAAAAGAAATAAGAAAATATTCTACACAGCACGATGTATTTCAATACACATTTAACGAGATAATTTTTCAAAACTAAAAACCGACTTCACCCCCAAACTACCCAACCGATTTTAATAAAATTACTATGGGACCACCTGGACAGTATACCCATGCAAACAAAACAATAATTTTCCAAATCGGTCCACGCGTCTTCGAGTAATCGGTGAACATACATAAAAAAAAGGAACGCGACGAATTGACAACCTCCTCCTTTTTTTGAAGTCGGTTAAAAATGTATGATTTTCGCGGTCAACTCACAAAATAGACCAGTCAAGATTTGATAGCTTCTTCTTGCCTCGAGTCAAAACGGTTCCAGTATAGTTTCTATTTCAAATGACATTTGACCAGTACGTGGCCACGGCGATCCCTCTGTCGTTACGAGCGTAGCTTCATTTAAGTTTTCGATGGTACACGACGTATGGCAATTTGGACACGACAGAAGGAATATTTGATAGCTTTTCTCATTAAGACTACCTGCCTTATTATTTGGCCAACTATGTAATAATATAGTGATAGAGATAAGAAAGAGCGGAGCTTTCTGGCACAAGAATATTTTTTGCTTAAAAGGAGGCTTCACCAACAAACATATTGTAAACGATGTAGTTACCAAATAAACAATTTTTTATTTATTTATTTTTTAGCTAAAACCACACATCGCACTAAATAGACATTATAAATGGGACATCCACATCGGGTGATTAGTTCGAAATGAAAGTACCCATTTCAATTTCGAAATCAACGCGGCTATTAATATCAGTTCACTAACATAAAACAACAATTAATTGTTAGTGATATTGCAACCACACCACTCCATATACCATGTAATTGGAATATGGAGTGGAATATGGACGACACCCGTAGAAGAGAGGAGGTAGTGATCGTGATCTACTCTGCCTGACTAATACTGTTTGTTTGTTTGTTTGTAAAATCTTTATTGTACATAAACACAGGACAAAAATACAGGTTTGAACTAGAGAACAGTACAAAGGCGGACTTATCCCAGATAGGGATCTCTTCCAGTCAACCTTGAAATATGAGGACAATTTACAACACAGGGTAGAGAGCGGGTACAATATACAGAAGACACAATAGAAAACAGAATTCAATTACACTTAACTATTTACTACACTACAAACTATTTAAAATTAATACTGATATCGATGAATCATCCTATATTATAACTATAAGATTATTTGCCATGCGAAAAATAAATCCTGACTATCAGGCGTGCACCCCCAATAACTTTTGAACGGCTGAACCGATTTGCATCAAACAAAGTTAAGAACCACCGCAAGGAAACTTGCTTTAACATATAAAATACCGCATCGGAATCGGTCAATCCGTTCGAGAGCTACGATGCCACAGACAGACGCACAGACAGACAAACATTGGTGTCAAACTTATAACAACCCTCTTTTTGCGCCGGGGCTTAATAAAATCAGTCCAAAGGGGCCTGACAAAGACCAAAATCATTTGAATACATAGTTAATCCTAATTTAAATTTAGATCACGTTTGGTAAGCAGACTTTGTTGGTTTTCCATCGGCATCGATAATAAGGCGAGTCGAAGTATCAATTTATGAAATAAAGGGACGCCGCCCGATTTAGTTTCCACACAGTTATTTTTTTTTATGAAATAGAAACTGGGTGACTGAGCTTTACTCGGTACACAACTCGGAAAAAAAGAAATTCTCTATTAAAGAAAACCTTGTTAAATTATTTTTTGCCTCGAAACCCCTTAAAATATATAACTGACAATTTTTAGTTATTTATTTTTTGTTTTTTTTTTTTTAAATTAAATTTTAACCAAAAAAAACCACCTATTTTTTTTGGGATTTTCTTCCATATCTAAAGTTCTTTATAATATCTTCACCAAATTGTGGGACCAACTTAGGCTTTCAAATAAAATAAAGGATCATAAAAGTGGCACAGATATCACATAATATACATACAAAAATACGAGTCGATAACTTCCTCGTGTTGGAGTCGGTTTTTAGCTCGTATTTTCACGAATAATAACCGTATAATCATGAATGTTATGAATGCTGGCAAGTCATTGTGATCGAGCTGACGTGTGTTACCTGAGTTTCCCATGAGTCACGGCCACGTGTCAGCCAGCTGTTTAATCAGGTTAAAATCTTTCGTTTTACCCTCGCACGCTCAGGGGGCGACACGGGGTAAATTCGGCAATTTGCACAAGGGTAAAACACCGGCCAATTGCGAGTCGGACTCGGGTTCCGTACCATAATCTATAAATATATATACATACCATATCTATATAAATCACGTTTGTTGTTATAACAACAAATACTAATCTGTTTTTAGTATTTGTTGTTATAGCGGCAACAGAAATACATCATCATCTGTGAAAATTGCAACTGTCTAGCTATCACGGTCATGAGATACAGCCTGGTAACAGACAGACAGACAGACGGACAGACGGATAGACAGACGGACAGCGGAGTCTTAGTAATAGGGTCCCGTTTTACCCTTTGGGTGCGGAACCCTAAAAAAGGCTATTTGGAGGCAACGTTCCTCAAATATTTAAACGCAAGCAAGTGCCCGAAATTCTAAAATTAAAAACGTTTTTTTTTAAACCCGGGCCCCGGAAGCCAAGTTAAAAGGGAAACAACGATTTTGAAGTTGAAAAAATCTAATCGTTTGAAAAGAAATGAATAAATAATTTTTTTTCAGGTAAGTAAATTTGTTTTAAATTAATGAGCCGACTCATATATTCTTTGTATTAAAGAAAATATTGGTTATTGTTAGACAATAATGCAAACAAAAAAATGCCACTGTTTAAGGCATCTTTACTCCAGCGATGTTAAGGGTTAGTATAGTTGATCGAGCGAGCGAAGCGTCTCAGTTTCGAGATTGGCCAAAAATGCTTTTGTCCGGCTTTCAGTTTGTCCGGTTGTTCTCGCCTATAGGTCGCATTTCTCAACCGATTCTCGTGAAATTTTGTAAGAATGTTCGGAAATTATATAGATTTTTGTCATTCAGTTCTTCGAAATTTGTCAAAAGGGCGGATTTTAGCCTTTTTGATTTTCTTAAATGTCGTAATAACCCTCACTAAATGCAACTTTTTTGTCTGAACAATTTTTGGAACAAAGTTCCTTTTCGGACGGATAGGCAAAACAAGTATAAACAATTTCCGACACTTTCCGTCACGTCAATAAATAATAAATAAATATATAGGGACAAATAACACTGATGGAGCTAGCCCCAAAGTAAGTCCGAGACTTGTGTTATGGGATACTAACACAACGATACTATATTTTATAGCAAATACATATTAGGTTGGGGAAAGTCTTTTCGCATATAGTATGTATGAACTTGTAATAAAACCACTTTGGCTATACTATTTGTACCTGGCTGGTTTTGGTATCATTTACAAGTTTAAATTTTAAAGAAGATAATTCCAAATTCAAATTAGGAAAATGCGTGATTTTAATTTGTTTTTCTTACCGTCAAGATGAGCGAATCTAATGAAGAAATTAGATACATTTTAAAATTTTACTACCAAAAAGGTAAAAATGCAACGCAAGCCGCGAAAAAAATTTGCGATGTTTATGGACCTAGTGCAGTGTCTGTGAGAGTAGCACAAATTTGGTTTAAGCGTTTTCAATCCGGAAATTTTGATGTCAAAGATGCACGTCGCTCTGGTCGCCCTGTACGGATAGAATGGATGCTATTTTTGAAAAAGTGGAGCAAGATCGGCATATCCGTAGTTACGACGTAGCTGAAGAACTGGGAATTGACCACAAAACAGTTTTGGCGCATTTGAAAAAAAATGGGTACAACAAAAAGCTCGATATTTGGGTACCTCACGAGCTCTCTGAAAGAAACCTAATGAACCGTGTACTCATTTGTGATTCTTTATTACGACGTAATGAGGCCGAACCATTTTTGAAGAAATTGATAACTGGTGATGAAAAGTGGATCATGTACGACAAGAACGTGCGAAAAAGGTCATGGTCAAAGGCCGGTCAGGCTTCACAGACTGTGGCGAAACCCGAGTTAACTCGCAACAAGGTGATGCTGTGTGTGTGGTGGGATTGGAAGGGCATTATTCATTATGAGCTGTTACCACCAGGCAGGACCATCGATTCAGAACTCTACTGCGAACAACTGATAAGATTAAAGCAAGAAGTTGAGAGAAAGCGGCCGGAATTAATCAACAGAAGGGGTGTGGTTTTTCGTCATGATAACGCTAGACCTCACACATCTTTAAGCAAAAATTAAGAGAGTTTGGCTGGGAGGTGTTAATGCATCCGCCGTATAGTCCTGACCTGGCACCTTCAGATTTCCACCTGTTTCGGTCTCTTTAGAATTCTTTAGGCAGTGTCAGGTTAACATCATGAGAAGACTGCCAAAACTACTTGACGCAGTTTTTTGATCAGAAGCCCCAAAATTTCTGTAGCAATGGGATCATGTCCCTACCTATAAGATGGCAAAAAATTATCGAACAAAATGGTACCTACATACTTTAGTTAAATGTAAATAAACTATATTAAAAATGTTTTGAAATGCGAAAAGACTTTTTCCCCAACCTATTATATAGATAAACATCCAAGACCCAGGACAATTTGAAAAAGGTCATTTTCCAACTTGCCCTGATCGAACGGGGATCGAACCCAGGACCTCTGGGTGGCGGCCTAGCATGGTGACCACTACGCCAAGAAGGTCGCCGAATCTTTTAAAATCTTCTGTGCGTGTGTTTGTAATTAAACGCCTCCTAAATGACTGGACCGATTTTGATGACATTTTTTGTGTGTTTCCAAGTGGACTTGAGAATGGTTTAGATTTACAATTAGATGAGTTTGCGTGTTTTTGTAATTAAATTCCTCCTAAACGGCTGGAGCAATTTTGATGAATTTTTTGTGTTCAAGTGGATTCGAGAATGGGTTAGATTCACAATTAGATGATTTAGAGTGTGTTTGTTATTAAACTTCGCCTAAACGGCTGGACCGATTTTGATGTTTATTTGTGTGTGTTCAAGTGGATTCAAGAATGGTTCAGATTTACAAAAATATATATTTCTATTTTAATTCTTTTATATTTTTTAATTTTATTGATTGTAAAACTTCGTTCGCACCAAGATTTTCACAATACTCACGCTTTTTTTTTATCCGATAAACTTCAACGGGTCGGGTGACTCGCGAGGTCTACAGCTCCCAGAGCCTCTTGTTATGTTGACTATGTTTTTTTTACCCATAAGACTGACTCGGTTTAAATAAAAATACTATACTCGTATAGACATCCAAAACAAAATGACAGCGAAAAATTTGCAGAAACATCATGGTAACTCATCGTGTTTAATACTAGTACTACGTGAGTACTAAGTACTTATTCTGTGCTAGTAAGTTGAACAATATTCCAGGTTGAATTGTATAGCAATCCCTTATTGTTTATTAATAATAAATCAGACCCAGACAGCACGGTGCGGTAACAATAATCCGATGCAAGTATTGATTCAGTTTAACGACGCATCAAACGGTAGGGCTGCGTTCACTGGTACAAAATTGCATTGAGTTTTTAATAGCATTGAAGATATGAGGAGCTCCGAAGACACTTCAAATATGTGTTCCTTTATTGGATCAGAATTGATCAGATTTAGTACCAACCGTTTAACTGCATTGCATACCCAAGGAGGGTTGACGACTTCTTTTCTGCGTTTATCCCGTTTTTACCCGACTGCGTCAGAAGGAGGCTTATGTTTTTCGAGGGCATATATGTGTGTATGTATAATTGTTTGAATATCCTATTTAACACGCTCTGCGGCCTGAAGGCCTCGATGGATTTAAGCTTGAGAGGTGTCATTAGATTCGTATTTATTCTGAGAGTGACACTTTGTATATAAAAAGGCAGTAGGTTTTTTTTATAATGATTTGTTACTAAAATAACGTTAACGTACGTAAAAAAACGTAACTGCAGGAAGCAATAGTGTCATTACCAGAAACAAACAAGTAAAATTTATCAGACGCAGGTAAAATAAGTAAAAAAAAAAATCCTACAAGCTATAATCGTGAAACCTAAGTACTGATCAAGACAAATTAAGTCCATTGCATACACTAACAAACTCGATGGGGTTGCGTCATTATATTACCGAGCTACAATAGCGACCTTACAGCTCCATCATCAGATCAGCTTCATATCATCATTATATTGCATTTTCACGATGTGGGTCGAAAGATTTGATGTCAGACGTTTCTAAACTAAAAACCGACTTCAGCCCCAAACTAAACAACCGATTTTGATAAGATTTCTATGGGAATACTTAGAAAGTATATATATACCCTTTGAAACAAAAAAAGAATTTTCCAAATCGGTACAGGCATCTTTGAGTAATTGGTGAACATACATAAAAAAAACATAAAGGATCGCCACGAATTGATAACCCTCCTTTTTTGGAAGTCGGTTAAAAATAGCACAAATGCAATTCATGAGCTGGCATTGGCCATTAAAGAAAGCTTAATTAAAACTGCAACCTGAAACAACATTACAAAATTCTTCAAAATAAACTTATATTTTTAAAACATAATTACTTTTACTAATCTAGTAAATTTATGATGATGAGAGAAAGCCAAGTTACTCCAACATATAAGCCACAAGCACAGGTTACCATACCACAGCACAAGCAAACCACACGGAGCGTCCCTTTGAATTATTTGACGTAGTCATTAGCGGAGACCAACCCTACGTGACGTCAGAGGTTAGGGTTGGCGCGGACGTAAAGTAATGGTTCCCTAGAGTTCGATTCAGAAAGGAAGGCTTGCTAATGCAGTAGAACTCAGATTGCTGGTATAAAATAATATGGATTAGGAAGGTAGTACGTAATATAAACATTTTTGTGTTGTCGTGAAACCATAACAATTCAGCAAAGTCTCATAAGTAAAAAAAGATGTGATGACGTCGTCCTCCGTCGGAAAGAAGTTCCTCATACACTTCTCTTCAAAAGTGACGACCTACGCCGAACGGACCGAACATCGCGTTACAATACTTTCAATTTTCCGCCTTTTTACATTTTCTCCTTGTCAACTCCCACCACAAGTCTCGCATGCTTGGCAACAAAAATCTATAAAATCTTTGTTTAAGCTTAAAAATATGTTTTCACGGAAAAGGAGATTAAATAATAACATCAAACTTAGTTACAATGAAATATTCTACGACACAAAGCGGCCGGCAATTTAATCCTAGAATCAACTTCAACATAAATTCAGAGTGAAACGTCAAAGTAACAAACTAATTTAAAATTATCATGCGAGGCAGCCCTACAAAGCAGCCAGGGCCGCACTCGGGTCTTTGATGTACACATTTAGCTTAAGCTTAGGAAGGCGTGTTACGGTGTTACGCTGCTTTTATTTTTGTGATACCGAAATAAAATGTCGCTTACGTGGATTGGGGATTGCTTGATGGGGTTTTTTCGTTCACTTTACGTAACCAATTATTTAAATAAAATTAACATAAGATATAGATGTTATGATGATATAATAACCGGCCAAGTGCGAGTCGGACTCGCGCACGAAGGGTTCCGTTATCCATAAAAATCACGTTTTTTGTATGAGAGCACCATTAAAATATTTGTTTTATTCTGTTTTTAGTATACGTTATGTTGGGTGTTTATCTATATATGTATTTGTTATAAAATATAGTATCGTTGATTTAGTATCCCATAACACAAGTCTCGAACTTACTTTGGGGCTAGCTCAATCAGTGTTATTCGTCTATATATGTTCATTTATTTATTTACCACCCAAATAGATTAAAATCACGTTTGGTTAAATGTCAAATGTGACCAAAATTATACTTAAAAAGTAAACGCCAGCCTGAAGTCAACTCATTAACGCATACGTGTGAATAGAAACATTCAAACAAAGGTCTTGAGGTGATGACAGATGACTCTACTTTAAGTTTACTGCGTATATTCTGTACCTATACAAATTTACAACATACCACACGTGAGCAAGGATTTGTAGTGAGATAATGAGATAGTTATTACTCGTAGTTTGACTGCGAACTCTGATATGTTGGTTAAAATTTTCTAAGACCATCTCGAACCTCCTTAGAGATGCATTTGTTACACGAGAAACGTTGTATGTATTGTTTACTGCTTTTGAATAAACCAAGTGATCAGTTTTAGAGGGAAATCACAAAAAAATAAATAAATATATAACATATTATCACATAGATTGAGCTAGCCCCAAAGTAAGTCTTAAAGTTGTGATATGGGATACTACTCGTACGTAACTCGACGATACTTAACTATAATGATCAATTACATAACCCAAGACCCAGTGCAATTTGCAAAAAAATGTTACAAAATTTAACCTATCACCGAATAGGCAGAACGAATGAAAAAATATTGTTAGCCCATCGGTTAGATTATTAAAAAAATATTATACGCGTATTTTTTCTTTTCTCTAAGAAACAAAAAATAACAAAGATACAACGCATATAAATTTTGCATGACGTCACGGGCACGGCTACGTATGATTTTTACACAGAGGTGACATCGCACTTCGGAACTTTGATGCGTTTTTGAGAATTTTTACTTTTTAGGCAAACTGAAAAATATGGGTCCAATTTTTTCGATAATCTAAAAGACGAACTAATTACAATTATATTTTTCTACCTTGTCGTTACCCCTATTATAAGTACGAGTACATCAAAATTTTCAATAGCTCAACTCTTCCAAATGAAATTTCCATTTTACAAAACTAACAGCACCTACACAAAGCTTTGTGAGATCGAAACCCAATCAAAGGTCCAATATCTATGCGGCGGACAGGTAATCTGCCGGCAGCGAAATGAAACGTTTACATACTGACCACCAAACTGTGCTTCTGCAGTGGAGGTTTGATGTGGTGGATTATTTGACCTACATTCAACAGGGAATTGGTTTATTAATTCTGCAGATGCAGTTTTGTGATTCAATAGATTTTTTCTTTTCAAAGGCTCTGTGAGGAGTCTAAGATTAAATTAAACGGTACTCATACTGAGTTTACTGACCACCAAACTGTGCTTCTGCAGTGGTAGTTTGACGTAGTCGCTCATGTGATGTGACCTATATTGAAAAGGGAATTTGTTTATTAATTTTAAAGACCTGAGCTTTTTAGGTTAATAGAAAGGTTATTTACTTTATTTTGCGCTCTACGGTGAAATGAAACATTCACATAGTGACCGACATCCTGTGACTGCCTCTGCAGTGGAAGTTTGACGTGGTCAACCATTTGACCTTTACCAGTATTTTAATTAAAAAGATCATTTGCTCTGTGAGTTAATAGACTTTTCAAGCATTGCCTTTGAGTTACTGCCCCAGGGCTAAATGGACCGTTTACAAACTATGCTTCTGCAGTAAAGGATTTGACGTTTTGACTTTATATTCAATAGCAATTTTAAATTTTGCTGCTGTATTCGTAGGGTAATAGAAATTTCCTTTTGAAATGCTTTCTTTTTGCGGCTTTCATAGTAATTGCTTCTTCAGTAGAAGACTGACGCTAGACGTGTTGACCACAGTTAATGCTTTGCATTCAATAGAATTGGGTTTTTAATTTTTGAGCTGTAGTTTTCAAAAGTTTACTTTTTTTTAAATATTTTTACCCATGACGAAACGTATTTACGACCATATTCGTTGGCACATACATATGTTTGTGGTAGAGCCACGCTACCGATAAAACTCTGTTTTGCTAGTAGCATTAATGGGCCGGCTCGTCCGGGGAAGCACCACACTCTCACAGAAAATCGACGTCTGAGTAGTAGTGTCACCGCTTCTATGCTTCGTTCGGTGAGTGAGAGAGCCGGAGGCCCCCTCCCTATTCTGTCGAGGGCAAAATCCTAAAAGGCCGGCAACGCTTCTGTTAAACCCCTGGTGTTGCAGTTGTCCATGGACAGCGGTGATCACTTACCATCAGGTGACCCGCTTGTTCGTTTGCCGCCCTATAACATAGAAAAAAAAACATAAAGCGGTCTCTCACCTAAAACCCATAGATATAATTTAGGTATCTATGAGTTTCAGGTGAGAGACCGTATGTGCCAACGAATATTGTCATTTGTCTTCAAAACTTCAACAAACATAACCTGTAAGCAGGAAACAGAATGCTATACCTAGGTATTTAATTTGTTATCGTATGTAACCTGCCTTCACAAATAACGTAGTTTACAATTTAATCTGCGGTTTTTAGTAATCAGATTTTACGTTTAATTTTATTTTCAACTATCTTAAATGGAACGGAACGTTTACGAGAGCAAACTTGACCTTAAACTCCTTAGGGTGTTCACTAAGTGACGCGGGCGCACGCAACGGGTTCAGTCTATCTCTTTCCCAAATTCTACGTGCGACAGAGATAGGTGACCCGCGACGGATTCTGCTGTCTCTTTCGCACTTAGAGTTTGTGACAGAGATAGACTGAAACCAGCCGCGTGCGCCCGCGGCACTAAGCGGACGCCCGCCCTTAAAAAAAAGATTAATTAAAATAAATAAATATATAGGGAAAAATAACACTGATTGAGCCAGCCCCAAACTAAGTTCGAGACTTGTGTTATGGGATACTAACTCAACGATACTATATTTTATAACAAATTCATAAATAAATAAAAATCCAAGACCCAGGACAATTTGAAAAAGGCCATTTTCCAACTTGCCGTGACCGGGGATCGAACTCGGGACCTCTGGGTGGCGGACTAGCATGGTGACCACTACGCCACGGAGGTCGTCGGTTTAAGGTAAGCCTATAAATAAATAGCTTCATGCTTTAGCCCAAAACACATCCCAAAAAGGGGTGAAAATGTAAACCGAAGCACTCGCCCACTTACGTCCGTTTGTTTATGTTTTTATGACACTTTACGTCTTAACTTTTAAATATTTGTTTTCATGCTTATTCGTCGTTTTTTGAATCATTTTCGATGCTTTGGTGGTAATATAAGGTGATGTTTTCCTTCGATTCGTATCCACCGGCTAGTACATCAAAATTACTGTTGAATAATTTTCTCTCTAATATTTAATAAGTTTTACTTCTTTAGGAATGGAACAGTCTTCAGTGTGATCTGTTTCATAACTTTAGTTACTTTAATTTCAATTGTATTCTAGTCAAACTTAACTAAAACAACTTTAATCTAAATTTAACCTTACTATGAAACGCCAGAGCTTAAAATCCGTTATCTACAGTATATAATATTCTAAGTTCCAACATCAATAGGTCTTGATAGTAACGAGGATCACAGAGTCTATTACGGGGCTTTGTGGTCGTGCGTTCCTATCAGAAAGGCCTTGATATCTTGGAATCCTGTTAATACCCAATATTACGTTTGACTTGGGCAACTATTAGCATATTACTTGTATTGCCATCCTATTTATGTTGCGTGTATTCAAACAAGCTTCAGTTTCCATTGTCAATATGAGCTAATATTTAGCACTAAATATTAATGACCTACTAAGAAACCTTATTATGAGTCCTGTATTGGTTGTTCATACATACAGGAGATGATTTTGTAATCTAATAGAAACCACACGTGCTGTCTTGTGGTCAAGGCTGTGATTCAAAGTCATGGGTTCAAATCCGACTGGGAAGCATACTTTGAAAAGTTGTTTCCAGTCTGGTTAGGATATTGCAGGCTTAAATCACCTGTATATCCGAAAAGAAAGATGATTTTGTGTATCGGAAGGCACGAAAAACTGTGGGTCCCGAACGGTGTTTTGCGATATGACATTTGCTCAAACCTATTCCAGGATTGGGTCTGGCTACATAATGTGTTGCGGAGGTAAGACGGCAGTCGCTCTGTGTAAAAAACCAGGAACTTCGTCAAATCACCTAGGTTTAGGTAGCAACCTCGGTCTCTGAAGCGTTACCGTTACCGCTGAGGATGCAACCGGGAATATGTTTAGATGATGATGATGATGATATTTATGAGGAACAACAGCGGCTACTAAGAAATTGCGCGCGCTTAATTGCCTAAATGTTTTTGGGCATCGGTGTTACTTCTAGACTAATCCAGTTTCCTTTACGTTATTTTATGATGATAAGAGACGACGACACAGGTATTTATTCAAGAAATAAACAGATCTTTGTACTAATACAACAACCACAGCAAAAGGAGTGACCGCAACATTAAATTGAACCATACATCGTCTGTCCAGTGCGGCAATCATATCGCATATCTGATCAAAGAGCACAATGTAAGCCGTATAGCCGCTAAAAGGCAGATTACCTGTCAACGGCAATCTCGCGCACAAAGGCTTCGGACCAGATTTCGCTGAAGTGTCACGAGATAAGCCAGTTTCTTGGTATTTTTGGCTGTTTTTCTTGTTAAGGCTTATGAAAATTGTTTGCTTGTTTTCTTTGAGTTACTATCTGATATAAAGATCACATTCCGATATTTTGTCGATCCATCATGTTCATTCGTTCATGGCGGATCACGAAATTGTTATAGATAGATCAGTTTTATCATAGAAATACACCGACCTGATATTTACTATTGTAAATGCCCCAAATAAAGTATTTTTCGTTCTTTATTGCTTTACTAACTACTGTGGTTTCGTAAATTTTTTTAATTGTTGATTCTTTTGTTGATATAACTTAAGGTCATGTCGTAAATTATATTTCAAAAATCTAAATTACCGCGTTATTTGATTTAGATATTTTATGTGCTTTGACTCAAATAGCATCTAACTTTGACTTTCGCAAAGTAACATCTGACTCGAATGTCTAAATTGGTGCGGATATTAAAACAATGTATCTAACATCGGTATGCCAAACATACCCATCATTTGATTATATTGTTCAACAAAAAATTCAGATTTTCTAACAAAATATTCTTTTACACCAGTGTCCCCAAAACACCCAAGAAATTCCCCTCATAATTGAATCTATAAAAATTAACAAAGAAATTCCCACCATCGTATAAGGGATGTCATTCTTGATATAATTAAGAGGGGGTGGCGGAAAACTTTTCAAATTAAGGGCGGAGCAGCTGGGCAGGTATCGTGTTAATCGATTTGGGTATTCAATCGATTTGTACAAGCAATTTTCAGTTATTAAATTCTTGGAAAAAACAGAGATTTTTATTATATTGCTATCATCTTTCCAAGGTATCAGATAACTTATAAATTAACAGTTTACAGTTTGAAAATACAAATTTTGTGTCGGGCCGCCAAGGCCCTCTACGTCTTGTACCAAAACTTGTCACATGGTCTCTTTTATTTTATTTTATTAAACTTTATTGTTACAAAGTACAAATATACTTTTAACAAATGGCGGAGTTAATGCTAAGAGCATTTTCTCCCATTCAACCGTAGGGATGAAATTTCAAAATAAATATCTACTTATACAATACTTGCATATATCTTACTATATACATTTACTTATACTAATATATAAATATGTATCTATGAAGAGAAGAAATAAATAAAGATGACTTTTTGAGGAAAGGGAGTTTAAAAGTTTTGCACTTGTGAGGGTGACGGTTATCGTATTATTTATCACACTCGGCTATGGTGGTTTTTTTATAGTTAAAAATTTAAAAAATAATCATTTAGTAAAAAAAATCTGCATCTATGGTTGCGGGGATGCAATTGAGAACACGCGTAATGAGGAGCGAGTGACATAACTGTAAACAACCATATTTTAACCAAACACGATATTACACCATACATTTCCACTTTCGCTTCCAAATTACATTCTGAAAGTATCGAATGGAATCCATCTTCTTCTAACCAAGTGCCAGTTAATAAAAGGAAAATTTTGTTTCCCGTTACATTCATTGAAATTCAAGACACGCTACGGAAAATCGAATGTATGGCAATAAAATAAAATGTTGGTGAAAAGATATATATGTACCACGTTAAATGTATAGACAGCGTCTGTCATATAGGCCTCTTTCGTGTTAGTGGCCAACATTGGAGTTAGATTTTTAAATATTTGATATTTGATATAGACCATCGGTTTACGTGCCTTTCGACGCACGGAGGAGCTGGAAATATTTGGTGGCATTAATTTATGGCAGTGGTCCACCTGCCTGAAGACAGTTTGAAAAATCTAGCACCAGTGTTGGCCACTTGCTCATAGGAAAAAACAAAAACTATAGAAGAATAAGGTCGAGTCCAATCTTTTAGAAATTTGACGTATACACAACCGACAAAAGCACTCTTGCAAGAATTAAATAAGATATAAGGAATCAAGCTTACATACAATAGATAAGCTTTCACGTATTCTAGGTCTTTCAAACAAACTCTTCGACATACCTAGAACTTAGCATAAAATGATTAAAAACTTAAAACTCACTTAATGTTAATCCTACGCAACCGGGGGTGGTTATAATCTGGGATGATGTGGGTATGTCTGTCTGAGTGATACATAATATATGATATTCAACACCCACATGGTACTTTACCTTATTCATGAAAGAGCATAAATAAACTTTAAAGTGATTTAGATAGATAGGGCAAGAAAAACCGTAACCGGCGGGCATGCATGAAGAGAATGATGAGTGTAGATGAAGCGAGAGAGGTCTGTCAGGATCGTAGCAAGTGGAAGTCCATAGTCTCTGCCTACATCTGTTAGCGCCTTACTGGCGCTAACACTTGACAACACCATGCGGCGAACGGCAACATCGGGTCATAGCTGGCAACCCGAGCAGAGGAGCGGCAGTGACGCCCGGACCCGGTCTTCTTGATTCGACGGTCGCCGCGTACGATTGTGTCAATCCATATATTGTAACTACGAAATGTACACATCATAGATTATTATTGTTTGAAGTAATTGAAGTAATAATTAGATATTTCACAAAGTACTATTGATCATTGTATTAGCTTCACGTAAACCGTTAAGCTAGCAAAAATAAATATGTACATATTATTTATAACGGTGTCTTATATTTATTTTTCTGATACATCTGTTGAAAATAGGCATGCCAATAAGTTTGCATGAAGGACAAGGAAAGTTGTGATGTGAAGTTCCGTGTTGCTATATGGTTGTGATTATTGGTTCATTTGCTTTTTTCTCACCAATATATGAATGCTTATAATCTCAGTTACATTCTTTACCAAACAGTTAGAATAAATAAAAATAAAAGTAGAAACCTAATGAAATGTATCGTATTGTATTGTTTCACTAGTATCACGTGCCATTGAGAGTACCTTTATATTAGCTAGGACTTTCGTCCCACAAGCCCGAGGGAGTAAAAGTTACCTAAGAACGTAATTGCTAAGCACCCTCGAATAAACGTGAGTAAATAATCAAAAAAATATACTAGGCCCACACAAAATAGTGAGTTTATGCTTTTAAGGGAAACAAATGTTAATTAATGTTTCCATTAAAACAACAAAAAACGCCTAACTGAATAATTGATGTCCCTTCCCTAGTTAAGCTCCCATGGGTAAAATCAAATAGGGTGACCACACGACTATACAACCTTTATTGCATCAAATAAGGGTATACATAAAGTAAGCGAAAACTTAACTAGACTTAAAACATTAGGGCGGAGGTAGTTTGAGGTCGAAAGAAGTTGATGCGATGACGGATTGGAACTCATCTGGAAACACGGAAAAGTACTTTTCTATGCCACTATCCTTTTCAGTCTCTCAGAAACGTCATTTGTTAGTGCAAGAGAGAGTGACAGAACGCCGCGGAATCGGCAATGCTGATGTCCCAACTCTAAAGTGTAGTGTAAACACCACACTAAAAAGTATTATTGGTATACATAACGTGTCATGTTTACCAAGCTAAGGGTAGATTCTGCATGTCAACTCTCTATTAGCATAGACAAAGGATGTTATAAGGGGGTTTGGCTCCTGTAAATTACTATACAAACCAATAAGATTTTATTCATGAAGGATCACAGTAATATATGATACAACTATGATATAAAACGGTAAAAGTAGGAATAGTAAGTCAGGATTTCGTCCCATAGGAGATAAACAGCGGGTTGAAAGAGTGATAGGTCTCGCTTAGGATGATTGTATAAGAGTCTCCTAACGCGTGGTCACCCTAACAGTCTCCGGGCTTTCGTCTGATCCAGGAATTACGGACACAGGTGTGTGTCGGGATACACTTAAATTATTGTCATAACATTATCTTAGAAAATTATGTACTTAAGTACACTATAGTTTCTTGGAAGCTCCTTTTTTACATTTTATTCCTTAGGAAGATTTTTTTTATTAGTCTTACAATGTAAACAATTTTTTATTTGATCTAAGTTTTTTGTGGTAATAATAGGTAGAGCAAAATAAACAGATTGGTTAATGATAAGCGCAGCACAAGTCGTCTATAAGCAAGATGGGTCAACGACATGAGAAAGATCGCGGGTCGAACGTTGACCAAAGTAGCTTTAGGACCGTGGTCTGGCATTTATTGAGAGGCATATTCCCAAAAGCGTGAGATTAAAGTCTGCGAAAAATGATGATGGTGAAGATTTTATTTCTCATAAACTTCGTTTTCATAAATCTCTACTCAGTTTCATACTCGTGTCCCGGAAACTATTACTATCGCGAAGAATATTACAATATAAAATATATTAAAAAAAAAACTGAAGCCCATAACACAAATCAACAAGTTTATTTGCTAGGCAAATTTAAAAAAGACCCCGATTGTCAAGAACACCATCTTGTGATGAGTAGCGAAACTACCGAAATCGTATCGGTTATTCCACTACTCTTCACTATATCCGTAGCGTCATTTATTATTTGCCCTGACTTTCAAGCGTACCGATTATACCAATTTTCATTAAACATAGCTAAGAACCACAGCAAGGGAAATTGCTTTCACGTAAAAAAATCGAAATCGGTCCATCAGTTCGAGCGCTACGATGCCACAGATATACACACAGACAGACAGACCGACAGACATTGGCGTCAAACTTTTTTTTGTCGAGAGTTAAAAATCGTTTGATGACGCTCATTTCAAGTCCTCTAACACAATTTAGACATTTACAACAAAATTTTACGTTATTTGTTTAATATATTTAATAATTAAATAAATTAAATATGAAACAGACAACACTGCAATATTTAAAACCTACATCCGCATTGTACATTTTAAATGTAAATAATCCCCGTACAGTTGTATCGAAATAATTCAAACGAAACGCAAAAGTTAAGCCGTGCCGTGGTTTTAAGAGGATTCCCAGTAATTGAAATTTATTACACGGTATATCGAATATTCCATTTGTATGATAGATAATAAAGAAGATATTTATGGTGATATAGCGAGCAAGCATATTGAATTAAGTGGATACATTAATTTTTCGGGGTACTGGACCCGTTTAAAATAAATTATTTGAAAGAAAACGGAAATATCATAAAAAAAATTGTCTTCAACAAGCCACATAATAAGTACTAGTACTCACACACAGAAGTCTTACTCAGAAAATAAATTAAAAGAAATATCTACTCAATGTGGTTAGCGCTATGGTTTAATTTAGCTCGCGTCAGAACTCCTCACCTCTTCGTTTAGACACCTAGACATCCCATTGCAAGCCTTTTTCATACTTTTTGTTCTTGACCAACGATTCATGTAACTGAATTTTCCCCTTCGAAGTGGTCGCTGCGCGCAAGGTAATAATGTAGGTATATTTTCGATATCTAAACGGGGAGAGACACAGGCCTGACCAAGCCCTAGCGAAAAACGGCCACTTTTGGCTAATGTGCGTAGGAAAGCTTCACGTTCTTTCTTTAAATTATAAACACTAGTTCATAAAATAGTTTGAAGGATTATCTAGTGCCTGTTCAAAACAAAATTTTAAATGATATCTCCGTTTCCTTTTAAATAACTTATATCAAATATTCCATTTGTATGACAGATAATAAAGAAAATATTTATGATGATATAGCAAGCTAGCATATTGAATTAACAAGAAAACATTTTTCGATCTCCTATAGAATTTGACCGATCAGCTGTTCCGAGTATCTACAGAAAGCAAAAACTTTTATCATGTTTTGACATATGTGCCTTAGGAAAAGTTGTTCAGTATCATGGACTTAATAAACCCTTTAAATAGTTTATTATATTTTGTTCGACATTATATATTATGCGTTCTAAAATTCCTTATGTTCTAAAATTGGTTGCAAATAATACATCTTGTTCTCTATTCATCTAGCGGACGCTTCAAACCCCCACAACAAAGTTAAAGCTTTTAAACACTAGACTTTATATGAAAGCCTTTTCGCAGTTAACAAAACGGGAGATTACTCGGAAACGTTTGGGACAAAAGTCGGATATACTGAGGGTGGGACAGTGGGAGGGGAAACAGGGCTGTAATTTCTAGGTAAAGAAATATTAGCTTTGTCGCTAAACTTCTAGAGGTAACTAACTAACTGCAGTCTTCGAGATACAAGAGATTTGCAGTTTTTAAGAGCTCATACAGTGGCGAATAAATTGCGTTAATTTTATATAAAGTAGGCAGTGATACGGCCCAACTAATTGGACCCGGAAAACAGAATTTAGGTCCGAAACCAACAACCAGGAATGTCCTTGGAAGAAAGGATCATCAACTCCTTTTGTTCCTGTAAAAATAGAAACTTAACAAATGTGCGAAATAAAATTTTGTACTTATAGGTGATAGATTACAAGGCCAACAAAAAAGCCATATTCAACCCTAAAGAACCCAAAGGAACACAACAGGAGATGATATAGAAATGTTTCCGTGTTATTTATTGTCGATGAAACAGCTTTACTGGGAGTGGACTAGACGTGGCATTTTAGTTGTGAAGATTAAATTGTCTAGGGACTTAGTCGATTCGATCTTTGATTGTATCTAACGTCCTTTCTTAGCTGTGTTAAGTCTAGGATTTCCAGTTCATTTTTAGGGTTCCGCACCCAAAGGGTAATAACGGGATCCTATAACTAAGACTACGCTGTCCGTCTGTCTGTCACCAGGCTGTATCTCATGAACCGTGACAGCTAGACATTTGAAATATTCACAGATGATGCATTTATGTTGTCGCTTTAAAAAGAAATACTAAAAATAAAATAAATATTTTAATTGGGGCTTCCATTCAACAAACGTGATATTTTATAGATAATGGTACGGAACCCTTCGTGCGTGAGTCCGACTCGAACTTGGCCAGTTATTGAAAACTAACACATTACCAGGATTCCGAATAACTTTTAAAATGCAATAAAGGTGACCCGATTCTGGTCTAATACAGTATGAACATCAAACCATCGACACGGAAAGAAGAAGAAGATTCTACCTTTTAATTGAGTAAATATCCTCTCAATCTATCGGTTAGGTTGGTTGACTGGAAGAGATCCCTACATGGGATAAGTCCGCCATTGTATATTTGCTCTTTCGTATGTTGTCTTTTTAATGTATTTTTTTGTACAATAAAGTTATTACAAACAAACAAACAAACAAGATTGCCAGGATGAGTGTGGAGCAACCCCGGGTCCCGGAGGGTGGTATGCAAGCCTTGAAAATAAGTCTAGATCGGATATTGGTTTTGAATCTGGACTCATAAAAATTCGCACCCGCAAAGAAGTTTGCAGGGAGCGAACAAGTGATGTTTCAAGTCTCTGCTCACTTCACAGGAAACGGAAACAGGTAGGTAAATTATAAAAATATTTTTTAAACCAAGCTTTTATATAAAACAATGAACTCAAAAGAAGTGCTCTTTAAAACGCATCAAAGGAGCCCGAATGAAAACTCGATGGGGTTGCATCCTTTTATTATAGAGTTCCTATGGTCACATTCCGGCTCCATTATTGGATCAGCTCCATGTCTTCTTAATATTGCATTGTCTCACGGTATACGCTTGCGTGCAAAAATAAGGCTCAATCGGAAGCCTGGAAGTGGGTCAAATTTAAATTGCAAGATTTGATTACAGACAGACAAACGGAAACGGGACAGATAAAACTAAATAAAAGCTTGTACAAAGTAATCTAACAACTACAAAAACTTAGATCTGTCATTCACGCAAAAAAAATTCTGATTGATAACTAAATCTATACATATATATAAAAGCGAAAATCAATCACTCACTGATTCACAAGATGAAACTTGGCAGGAAGGTAGATTGTGATTAGGAGACGTTCGCTAAGAAAGGATTTTTGGAAATTCAATCCCTAAGAGGGTGAAATGGGGGTTGCCAGTTTGTATGGAACTTCGTTATTTTTGAAGTGAAACACATGAAATTATTTTCATAAAATAATTTAATTTTAAATTATTTTAATAGTTAGTAGAAAATAATAACGTATTTATTAGATTTTGAAAATTACATTCCTATAGGGGTGAAATAGGGGTTGCAAGTTTATGATATAAGATATGAATCTTCATCATTTTTGAAGCGAGACACATAACATTTTGAATTAGTGGTAAAAAAAAATACAGAAATTAGATTTTAAAAATTGCATCCCCTGGGGTGCATTAGGGGTTGCGAATTTATTTTATTATGAAACTTTTTTGAGTGAGGGACAAAAAAATTGAGACAAATAGATCATTTGTTCTCTTTTGCTCTAGCAAATGATGGAAAGGGAACGAGAACGGGAACGGGAACTGGAACGGAAACGGAAACGGAAACGGATACGGGAACGGGAACGGATTTATAACGTAAAAAACCAATTAAAGAGAACCATTTTCGACTTCTACGCGGACGAAGTCGCGGGTTACAGCTAGTAATATATAAATCTAAAGTTCTAACAAAATGCCGACAATTCGTAATGGAAGAGAAGACAACAATGTAGTTTGCGAAGATCAAATTGTCGAGGGAGCAAGTCGATTTGATCTTCGAGTGTGTCTTGCTAACTGCATTACGAACTATCTAGACTAGACTCTGGATAAAGGTCTGAAAAATATTTTTGAAGAATGCGTAGGTATGTTACTTTTGTATGGAAATTAACATTGCTTGTATATATACTAAAGTAAACGAAGCGAAGCGAAGTTAAAAATAAATAATCAATAACAAGTGATAGATAGTTAAATTGACTGTGAAATTAACATGTATCGATCACTTAAATATTAAAAACAACCAACACCAAAATATTACCGGAATGTTTTTTTGCCTAAAAACAGGAATCAGAAATATTTAAAAAGCTGGTGGATGTGAATCGCCTCTTTAAAAAACAAAGAGAAATGTTACTAAAAACAACGACGAATAAAATTAAAGGAAAATAGATTCGAAAAATTATAGCTCGGAGCTACACGGCAATAAGGCTCTGTTATCGGAAATATTACGATTTTCGGGAAAAAGCAGCCAAAGCGAATTATATTTTGTACTTTTTCAATATAACGGATTTATATATGGCAGACATTAATTCTAATAAGTATGGCAAACATGAGAGTCAATCTTGAAAATGGTATATTTTTCAGTCCGCCTGGGACCATGACAAGGAAAATAGTAATGGCGTCGAAATATCAGGCCAAGCTAATTCCTGTAGTGTTTCTAACTATACACAATTTCACAGTACACGTTAATTGTTTAAAAATCTGCAGGCTATATAACACTCTCGGAAAAGCAAAACGTACATATAACAATAAATAAAAGTAAACGTACTAACATACTTTATCTACTTCAGCAGCTTTTAATGAGCAAGTTCTTATTACTAACATTTATTTCCAGAGAAATATGACCAACATACCTGAAACAAGAAAATAAAGGTTAAAACATTCTGAATTTCAAAAGGTCACATTTTATGCACATACGTATTTTTTTTTAAGAGCAGTCTACCTTCCTACTACAGTGCAATAATGACACAAACATAAAATGATTAATTACTGATTGCATAATTTAATGTTTAGTGGGCGGTATGTTTATTTGACCTAATGACATAAAGACTAAGTTAATTTGGCATGTGGGATCATGTGGGTGGCTCGAATGGCCATCGAAATGTATGTCAATGTGGCAAAAACTGGCCATTATGGTAGCTGAATTTGTACGTTGCATAATTATCTAATTTGTCTTTTGTGTAATTTACTATCTTGGTTAGACACTGATTTTAGTGACCTACCAGTAGGCTCCGCACGATATGGAACAGACTAATAAGTACGACGAGTAGATATGACAACAATTTGGTTATCTTAACATAGTCTATAAAGTTTTATGTCTGGATAGTATTTTGAAACTAAATGATTTTGTGTGTTATATGAATAAATATTGTCTCAAGAGCATTCTTTTTAAAGTAATTTGTTAACAGTTTTTTGTTAGATATTTGTTTTAGGAAAATTACAATTTGTTCCGACAAACCATTTTAAGTTCTTTTCTAATCAAACGCGTTGCGCGACCTTTCTTATTTAACAGGATCTACTCTTACATCTGGCTTCGGAAAAAGCCGTTATGGTGACGTTATATCGGGGAGGGAGAAAATGACGAAACATCTTTAGAAAACTTCCTTAACAAGGTATTTTTCTTCAATGTATTTTTTTATAAACATCAATGAGAACATACTACGGCAACTGTAGTAGGAGTATTTTTTGTGATCACAATATTCACAATGCCAGGTCTTCGACCCTATACATCAATAGATGACATAATACTGAATGGGCGTAGATCACATATTCGATGACACGTTACTACGGCAATAAGTAGGGTCCATAGAGTCTATCGAGAGATGACAATCCATTGAAAGGGTCGATGGTCTATTCTATGGGTTGACTTGATTTGTCGATTGACAGATGACAGACATTCATGAGGAGTTGACAATAAGTTGATATTTTCTGGTTGTTGAAAAGGGCATTTGTTTTGAATATGAAAAGAGACTGATAAAAACAGTGACACTTAAATTGACAGTAAGAAGTGCTTATTACCATGTGTGCTAAAATCCTAATGAGTACTCATGACTGACCAGGAGATACGAGTGTAAGCACACGGGTGCTGTAGGATTTATTAATATATCTACTAAAATAACATATTTGGGGCCACACTGTGCTAGAAAATCATGTTACCAGTAAATATTGCAAGAAAAATCCAAAGGGAAATTCAGTCAAATGGTTGGTGACGATGTAAATATAAATGAGTACTTGTACTTCGTACCAGCGCACAATTTTTATAATAAATATTTTTATGTATACCAAGATTCGTAAAGGTACGTTCCTTACATAACCATTCGATATTAACTTTATTTTTGACATCGTGTCGCATCTCTCCCACACTAACCGACAAACGTCACAAACTAAACCTAACACAATTAGTATGACCCCGGGGTAATCATTCAATTGTGGTCCACGGCGTATGCGCGATGCGTACGCGCATCGCTTCTGACAGTGGCTAAGTGAGATGACACTGTAGTGATTTGATCACGCGAATTAATGTCTTCATTTGATGGACAATTGACGTTTGCACGTTATATTCATAGATCGTGTTATGTTTGCGTCTATAGTTGTTTTTTCTATGTTAAAAAACGTTCTCTCAGAAAAGTCGTTGACTTTTATAGGCTGCAAACACAAACTCTTTAACATTTTTCTAATCAAAAGTCATAAAATGACTTATTACAGGTTGAAATTCTTCTTGGGCTCAATTGCTGCATTGGTCAGTTGGTGATATTTCATATTATCAACAAGAGTCCAAAGTAAGTCATTTAGCGACTTTTGAATAATTTAAACGAAATGAGTTCAAATTGTTGCAAAATATATTAACTATAAATAAAATAACACATTTTTAAAACATTAATTTTCAGAAAATTAAACATTTACGAAAAGATCCTCATTTTTGTCATTTTAAACGGTTGGCTGCCATTACGTATAAAAGGCTAAGATCTGAAGCAAATATGTGACTTAGAACAGGAGGGAATATGTCATTATTTCTCCATGTTAAGGGATGCGCTACGATAGCATAACAATAAAATTTAAAGAGTACTGGCGCTTTTTTATGAAATAATAAATTAACCAAATATCTTAATGCGGTTAGAGCGGTATTTTTGCCAGCTCATGTCATGATTCAGTCCATTGTGAAAATGATAAAGAAAAATGGTAAAATATTCATTCTCCAAAATAAATTGTGGGGCCTGTCGCTAGAAGCTTTATAGAAGATATCAAATAAACGCGCTTCAACGTACCACATATGTAGGTACTGATTGGGACTGGATATCAAAATGAGCATAATATGTATAAAGTATTAATTTTTTATTTAACCTTTATTGTCTCACTGCTGTCACAGGAAGTCGAGTAGGCCTAGGAAACGTTGGAGCGATGGCATAAGATATTTTGAGATAAAATGGTCGCACTTAATCGGGATAAGTGGTAGGATATTATGGAGACCTTTACCCAGGAGTGGCGCAATAAAGTATTTACTTAAATTAACAAAATGCTTTCGTAACATATCAATTTTAATTCAGTGACGGAGTCAGCGCTAAGGGTTTCGTATCGTCTCTCCGTGGTATCGATAGTGAGAGCCGTAAAATTAATCCCACCAAAAACATACCTGTTAAAAAGGGGGCCAAGTTCTTTCAACTCTTTTTAGCCGAACAATTAGCCGATAGGCTATTGTTCGGCTAAAAAGAGTTGAAAACCAAAAAATAAAACCTGCCAAGTTCAAGTCTTGGGAATAGCAAATGTTTACCAGTGGATCAGGCTGTTGATGAAGATGATTATGATCGATTTTAAAGTGCATCTAAACTTGGCATTGGATTGGATTTCAACTCTTTTTATCCGAACAATCAGCCGATAGGAACTTGGCCCCCTTTTTAACAGGTATGTTTTTGGTTGGATTTCAATACTTTTTTTACAAGAAATCGTACCTATTTTTTTCTACATCGCGATTCAATTATACCGCTAGCGCCATCTATCGAAAGTAATTTATAACAATAGAAGCCAGATTTTTTATGTAAGCAGTATTTAATAATAAGCTATACAGTATGCATTATGTATACATGACAATTTTTATACCCCTCCCCCCTCCTTATCGTATTCTCATTGTATCACTGGTTCATAAATATTTTTATTAAAAATTCGATATTCGATTGAGCCGACTCACGCTTGACCGATTTCTTAAGTTTCTTAATTTTTTGTTAATCTACATATAAAACACGACCTGCGTGCAAAATATCATAACGCTAGGACAATTGGAAGTGGCCTAGAGGTTTTGATTACCGGTCAGTCAGTCAGTCAGTCAGTCTCAGTCAGCCAGTCAGTCAGCCAGTCAGTCAGTGCCAAAATTAGCTATTTTCACAGGGTCATATTTCAGGATCTACTGAAGCTATATCTATGAAATTTGGCATACTACTTTAGTACTAGTATATGATTGCGTAGATACAATTTTATCTCTGTACTTGCAATAGGCACTAAGCTACAGGGGGGTCAAAAGTGAGTCGAAACGGTTCGTGTAAATAGTGCACGTCATGAGCGCGGCCTGTTGCTGGAACTTGGTCTGCGCACTACCGTGCGCTTAGATTTTAATAAAGCAAAGCTTTTGACCTACCTAGTTAATTGCAGTAAATTAAAGCAAAGATTTCGACCGTATCTTCTTTCTCTTCTATCAAAATCAGATGTAATTTCTTTTACTTTTTCCTAATTCTATTAATTTCCGCAAAATCATAACTTAAACCTTTGTATCGCCTAGGTTGTAAAAATATAATACATTTATTCAAGGTGCTTTTCCCAGCCCTACCATGGACTAATGACGTACGTACAGCCACGTAAACTCACAAAGACGGCGCAAATAAAATATAAGTTGAGATTTCCACGTTTTCTTTTGCGAGTCATACGCAGACGAGGATTTCTTGAAACGAGTTAGTAATTATGTGAATGTTCGTTTTCAAAAGGTGAGCAATTATAATATATGGTTTTAGATTACGATAAGATTCAATGCAGTCTCCACCATGCCCCGGCAGACGTGGTAGACCCAAGAAATGTATAATTTTTCAAAACTAAAAACCGTCATCACCCCCAAACTACACAACCGATTTTAATAAAAATTTTATCGGACTGCCTGACAAGTATGCGCTTTCAGACAAAAAAGAAATTTACAAATCGGTTCAGGCATCTTCAATTAATCGGAGAACATACATAAAAAAGTTTGCGATGAATAGATAAACCCCTCCTTTTTGGAACTCGGTTAAAAAGAGTACTCATATACATTCGCAGGCAGGTTTACAAAGAGTCTTAGCCAGAATGTGGGCCCGCTTTACGTCACCACAGGTTAGACATAGGAAATTAGATAATATAGACCGTTTGTACTCTTAATCTGATTTTATACATTTATATTTCGCTGAAATGTGATTTGCTCTGCAGATTGCGGTCCATTTCCTGCGCTCGAAAACTTGAGGTCACTGAGATAATAGCGTTATTTTTTTTTAATATTTGTTACAAAGGAAATGGAAGACAAGATCTTCTGATAAATTTAAAGTAATCTAGACTTCATTGTAATGTTATTATTACACATAAGACACGGAAACCATCATTGAGATCGGGATAAGAACTGACCAGAACGGGGGTTAGTACGGAAATGGTGAAGGACAGGAAATTATGGAATGAGTTGAAATACAGAGCCAATTCCAAAGAGAAAAAGCAAGAAAGAAGAAACCATAAGAAAAAAAAAAACGATCTAAGAACAGGTTGGGCTGACCGCTGACCCCAAGGAGAGATAAGCAAGGCACCTAAGAAGAATATTGTGGTAACGAGTATACAGGTGACTTTTTACCCACCAGCCCAATTTTTGGAGCAAGTTTAGTCCAGGATAATGAACTGCTTTCCTACCTAATTTCCCTACACTTTTTTATATATAGCGGAGTTGCCTGGAATTGCTCAGCGATAAGGCCACCTTTTGCGTATCTCCTAATTTTTAAGATAATTATGTCCAGTATTTATTTATATTGTGCAATAAAGAGTATTGTATTGTACTTTCTATAACAAAAGTTATTAAAGATCAAAAAAAAATTTCGCCCCCCATATAAAATCCGTTTGGCGTAGCGCTGATTTGTATGGGAAGCGGATTTTATTTTAATTTTTTGTTAATTGTTTTTATAGAAAGAAGTTCAGTATAATGGACAAAACTTACTTCAAAAATTTGGCTAGTGGGCAAAACGTCTATCTGTATAACGACAAAGCTAGTAGCATATTCGCAGACGTAAAAATACCCGAATCTGTCGTAAACCGTATAGTAATAACTATCATACTCATGATTACAACCCTTTACATTAAATAAAAGCCTTATTACTTGCACGTGGCTACGAAAATCAATAGAGCCAGTCTACGCCTATATGGGTCATTGGGCATACGTCAGCAGAATAAGCGCAACCAGAAATAGACGAGGGAAGGTTGTGTTGAAGATAAATCGGGGATGTTTGTGTAAAAATCGTAATTTATGTAGGGATATATAGCGCCACAAACCCATGGCAGATGGCGACCAAATAGATTCTCGAATGAACAGGTACTGGCAAGCGAAGTATACTCTCATTTACAAGGTTGTCAAACGACCTGACCTCGTGTCGTTGGAAAACGTTGCACGCAGGCCGTTTTAGATCACATTGTTGACATCCTTGGGAGAGACCTATGTCCAGCAGTGGGCGTCATGCGGCTAATATGAATATGTTACGTAGATTAAATGTACTTATTAAGCCAAACATAAGACGTCCAGAAGACCATAAAGTTAAGCTTGCCCTAAATTTACCAACGGTGAAGCGGGGACCGGGAAGACCACCTTCCATCTGGATGAAGACTGTCAAGAATGACCCGAAACAAGCACAGTTAGACGCCACCACAGGTCAATACCGTGCAAAGTGAAAAGAAGGACAAAGAAGGCCGACCCCAAGTAAATGGCATAACGTCTAAAGAGAGAAGAATAAGAAGAAGAGGGTGAAGATGAACCGGAGACTTTTTAAAACAATCATATATTTTATTTTTATTCCCGGGATAGGAGCACGAAATGTCCCGTCCAAAACGGAACATGGTCTGGTCACTTCGACTCTCAAGAATAGCTCAATAAGCATTTTCTATTGATCATCAAGGTTCGATTCTCAGAAGAAACCTGACAAAGGACCAGCCGTATTAAAAAAAAAATTGTAAATCTAATGAAGCTAAACCAAGAATTGCGATTTCTTGCAAAGCATTTTCTGCTTACTTCACATTCGCTTTGTAACTTTGAATCTGAATCTCGTTTTGCAGAGCAGGCTTGTTGATTTTATTTTCTCAAATTAAAACAAAAGTACTATAGAGGCGGAAGAAACGGTATATGAAGAGTGTAAAACAAGTTTGTTTGGTTTTCGTGTGTGTAACTCGCCACTAACACTGGTGTCAGATTTTTCAGGCTGCCTAAAAGCATGACATAGCTTGACGACTGCCATACAATGAAGACAGCCGGGACTAACGGCTTAAACCAGTCTTCCGAAGCACGGAGGAGCTAGAGAATTTTTTATGTCACATGTGGTTACTCATCCAAGTGCGGACCACGCTCAGTGTCGCTTTACTTGCGAAAGCACTAGTAATGCGCACTCCCAGCAGGCCACCGAGCTCCTCCTATTCGAGCACGGTACAGCTGTAAACACAGAATTAAAGTAACAATCTGCAGAACGGAATCTGCTAAGGTCGCGCGCAATATGCGTCCCCGTTCCCCCGGTCTCGCCTTGTACGAAGAGGCTGCAGGCGTCTGCAGATAAAAAAAGCGGCCAAGTGCGAGTCGGACTCGCCCATGAAAGGTTCCTTAGCAGCAAGTAACAAAATATAAAAGTTCTTGTAGTTCGTTGTAACTTCTATCGATGTTTTAATAAACGTTTTAAAAGAAACTACTTACTAGATCTCGTTCAAACCAATTTTCGGTTGAATTTTGCATGGTAATGTACATCACATATTTTTTTTAGTTTTATCATTCGCATATTTTAGAAGTTACAGGGGACAATTTTACCACTTTGGAACTGTCTCTCGCGCAAACTATCCAGTTTAGATTTTTTTTTATTAGAAACCTCAATATCATTTTTTAAGACCTATCCATAGATAACCCACACTAAGTGTTCCCACCTTCAGTTCTAAGTTTAGGGAACCCCCAATTTTTGGAACGAAGTTCCTTACGGCAGGCTTGGAGGAGATAGGGATTTTGCTGCGTGACCGAACTGAAAAAAATGTGATAGTAAAACCGTAAGGATGACCTCGTTAAATGAGACGTGCGCAGGCGCGACAGTCGTATACACAAGAACTTTTGAACTTCGTTCCTACCTGGTGTCCCACGACACCACATTTCTTTTTTTTCTATTTTTGTGTGAAAATCTTAAAGCGGTTCACAGAATATATCTACTTACCAAGTTTGGACAGTATAGTTGTTATAGTTTCGGAAAAAAGTGGCTGTGACATACGGTCGGACGGACAGAGAGACAGACATGACAAATCCATAAGGGTTAAGGTTCCGTTTTTTGCCTTTTGGCTACGGAACCCTAAAAAGGGACGCATCTAGCGCAGGACACTTGGAGTTCTCGTTCTGTACGTAATATGTACTTGTATTTATTTTTACATACATTACATTACATTACATAGATACAACAATGTAGATAGTTTGGCGGGTGACCCCACATCCTCATCACGAAATCAGAAGCATAAAAAATAATTCAGTTGGTTAGCGTAATAAATTCAGAATTTACATCTGAGTAATTCAACCGAAGCTAATGTAACATAACCTAACCGAATTGTTCATTTGTTTGTATTTTACCCCAGTTATAATCAACTCCAGTGGTTCTCTCGACATGTGTAGGGTTGGCATTAAGCAAATTTAAAATAAAAATCCGATGCTAATACACACTGTCACGTCTTAATCTCTAACGGGGTAGAAAGAAAAAACTTGGAATTCGAAGGCCCCTGTTAGCTTGGTGACATGAAGCTGGAAAAATGTAATTGAATTAGTGATCGATTGCTAACCGCATCGCCTTTTAAATATCATTCGGATTGTACTTACTCAGTCGGCTTCTACGATCTGCGCGGGGAGAAGCAGCCGTTATTTTTAGTTACATCATCATCATCATTTTAGCCGCATAACGTCCACTGCTGGGCAAAGGCCTCTCCCAAGAATTTCCTAAATGATCGATCAAGAGCGGTTACCGATCGAGTTTATTCGATTTCATTCTGAGATTGACCCCTTATTATGACTTAAATGGCCGAAATTAGACCGTACTTATTCAAGATTCCTGTAACAAATCGGATTATAGTTTATTTTTGATTGGCCATAAGGTTAAAAGGTAAACTTCCTTTCATTCTGACGGCCTTAGGATTTGTATACCCCGTAAGAGATATTAAAAAAAGCGATAGTGTATTCACTCTAACGTAAGTTCAGTCAATATTCAGCGCACTTCATCTAATATTCAAAATTCATGTAACGTGCCGGTTTATTGGTTTTGCCAACCCTACTTTGTTACTCGTGGATCGCCCGAAGCTGTATTATCATACAGACCTATTCCATTATTCAATCCGCCGAATAAACAGCCGTGTTTCCGACTCATGTGATGATCTTTGGTATTTCGGATATTATGAGGTCAGGTTGATCATTGAGCTGGTCAATTAGCGATGCAATATAAGTATGCCTTTTTTCTTTGCTTTCCGTGTAAGGGTTGGATCTCACTGAACTCACCGAAACGGATAGAAGCATAGAAAATGCTGCTATCCGTTTCGGGCGACGGAACGCTATAGCACTGGCCGTGCTATAGCGTTCCGCCGCTTTCTCTCGCTCTGGCAAATGACGGTTCTGAGCGACAGAAAAGGATAGCAGCATGGCAAAGTGCTGTTCCGTGCTGACAAGTGAGATCCAACCATAAGTGGTGAACTGATATTTGATTTTTAAAGTTGCCTAAATATATCTAAAACTGTTTGACGACTGTTATGATGACAGCTGGAATTATCGTGCCTTCCGAATTACGAAAGAGTTCGGGAATTTGAGTCACTTGTGGTCATATATCCAAATGCGGACGATGCCGTTGCTAGACACTCTTGACGAGCTCGGCGGCCCGGCGGTGGCGTACGCATTGCTAGCTTTCAAAAGAGTTGAGATTTTAAACGTCAATGGATGAAAAATATATTTGCTGTTTTGAATGATGACTCGAAAGTCTAAATAGCGGCCGTCCAAATATTACGTTATCCAGAATTTTAACTTTTCGAACCCTTGTCTCGCTTTTTCTAATAAAGGAGGATTTACCTATATAATCACCACGATTGACACCTGCCACCTGGGTTGGTGATCGCAGTATGATATAAGAGTTAAAGTCTTTCAGAGGCAGAGGACGCCGCTGCCTGTTCTCTGTTTCGTAAACCTCTCTTTGATACGACAGCCATGGATGAGGAATGGGATGGTGACAAATCGTATTCTATTCTGCCATCATTACACGGTCAGTTATAACCAATCATAACTTATTAATAAGGTAACAAAAATAAATTATTGGGAGGAGGTCACGTCCTGCATACAGTGACCAATTGTTACCCCAACATACCGGCTTATTAACCACTTAAATAAACATTTATCTAAGTATATGTCACCGAAATCACTGGTTAATCTATTTTGCTGTTGATTATGGACAATAGTTTTATTGTTATAGGGGAACTGCTACTTGAGGAAATTTTTAATTAATTGTTGTCCAAGTTGTGTTATATTTGTAAGACAAAGAAAAAATTATAATGATCAATAAAATAATGGCAGCAAACAAAAAGAAAGAAAACACGAACATCAGTGCGTTAAGGTTTCTTTAATTTTTTGTTGGTTTTTCGTATGTGTAAGTGGTCAAAATATGCGTCAATTATTCAAGCTGCCCAAAGGCATGTGACTATATCGTAATCCATAAAACTTTCGACAGCCAGGACCAACGGCTTAACGGCCTTCTGAAGAAAGAAGGAGCTTCAGGAAGGGTTATGCCACTTGTGGTCACCCATCCAGGTGCTTAAATCTTAACTTGCAAAAGCGCTTAAATAATGCCTACAAGCATCGGGCCACCGAGCTCATCATTAGCTCGATCACGAGCTCACTGGTCCATAATGCGATGTAAATGATTATATCAAGACATTAGACCATTTCGAAAAAGTAAATGTTAGGCTGGGAGTACGAAGAGTGGATAGGGTGCGTAATAGTGATCTGCGTTCTAGGTCTGGACTTGTAAGACAGCCAAACTAAAATGGAACTGTGCGGGGCATGTGTGCCGCATGCATCCGGAGAGATGGGGCCCGGAAGCACAAGGGGTTGGGCGAGACAACATCGACAGCTTCATGAAATAATGGCAGCAGGCTGCTATTAATAGGGTTCAGTGGAAGGAGGAAGGGAGGCCTTTGCCCAGCAGTGGGACACATCGAAGGGTTATTAAAAAAAGTTGGGCAAGCATTGACTTTTCAACTTTGTCTTTCTAACATTTTAACGTTTATGAAAAAGTCAATGTTGCCCAGTATTAACTTTTTCAACTTTGTCTTTCCAACATTTTAACGTTAAGATCAAATTTGCGGGCGATCTTTCGTAAAGTCTTCAAAGCAACTCGGTCAACATTATCAGGCCTCGAATTAACCCCATAATTCAAAAGTTGTTGCCGAAGTAGAAACTCCTTGGGCAAAAGGCTCTTTGTTTTCGTTCGAACAAAATGTAACGTACTGCTGAACTTAGTTTCCTTTCAGGGAAAATACTTGAAGATTGTTTAGGATAAACAAATATAGCTCTATTTATTTATCCTTAATAGTTAACTAGAAGCACAGGAATGGCACTTCACAGAAGCGGAGTATAATGTATGCCTACTACTACTACAAACGAAACTATATATCTGTGCACACGTCAATGTGTGTGTTCACATCAAAAACACGCGACAAGGCAATCGAGATGTGCGGGGACGGGGAACGGGCATGCATATTGCGCAGACCCTAGGAGTTTCCATTCTGTATGTAATACTTATAGTAGTCTGTTCTAGTAGTTCAACTTAAACATTTATTCTTATGCGGATCTGAAAGCAAAGAACAATAAACAGGACATACCATTTCAATCCATCATCAGCGGTCAATTATAGAAATTGTCCTCCCTTTCAACACATTTCATGGTAAGTTTCAAGTCTCACTCTGGAAATGTGGAGAAGATAAAACATTACCACTATGACAGTGTAAAGCACCTGTCCAGAGTGTCAACGGCGCCCCATTCATCTTCAGCGCTGTACCGCTTTCATCGAGCTATAATTCTGTGATGGAACTGGATACATAGGGCGCACTATAAGTTTCCGGAACTGGCCACTTACATAAACAATATTTAAAAATTTATTGCAACATTTGAAAATAGAACTCTTTGGCTGTAGAATGCAGTTTGTTTCATCTGACTGTCTTTTGTTTTTACCTTGTGGCGCCATTTAAAAAATTGTGTGTCTGCATCAACATGGATTTAACTCGGGAAAATTTTCGTAGTATGATTTTCTACGATTTTAAGTGTAATTTGACAGCTCAACAGAGCATCGCTCGGCTTGAAACAGCTTTTGGCAATGAAGCACCATGCAAGACAACTGTTTATAGCTGGTTTGCAGAATTCAAGCGTGGTCGTATCAATCTCAGTGACGAATCTCGCGATGGTCGGCCGTCCACCGCTGTGACCAACAAAAACATCGATGCTGTGCGCCGTATGATTGAAACAGACAGGCATGTGACCTACCATGAAATTCGCGCATCCTTAGAAACAGGCATGAGTCAAATACAATTAATCCTACACAAACATTTGGGTGTGAGAAAGCTGTGCTCGCGGTGGATACCACACAACTTGAACGAGGCTCAAAAAACGGACCACGTCACTTGGTGCAGTGCCATGCTTAACAGATTCAACGAAGGTGCGTCAAATTTGGTGTGGGACATAGTAACAGGTGACGAAACATGGATTTATTGCTACGATCCCAAAACAAAGCAGCAATCGAGCGTATGGGTCTTTCAAGATGAGCCGAAACCAACCAAAGTGGCGCGCGTGAAAAGTGTATCTAAGCGGATGATTGCTTCTTTTTTTAATAAAACTGGACACGTGGCTACTGTTGCTTTAGAGAATCGTCGTACAGTGAATAGTGACTGGTACACGACCATTTGTTTGCCGGAAGTTATTGACGAACTCCGTAAAAATAACCGTAAACGCCGTATCATCCTGCACCACGACAATGCTAGTTCTCACACGGCCAGACAGACAAACGACTTTTTGAAGGCGAAAAATGTAGAACTCATGAGTCATTCTGCATACAGTCCCGACCTGGCACCTTGTGACTTTTTCTGTTCCCAAAAATTAAGAACCAATTACGCGGTCAACGATTTTCATCGCCAGAAGAGGCTGTCGAGGAGTATGAAAAACACGTTTCAGAGGTCACCACAGAGGAGTGGCACAAAAGTTTTCAAAACTGGTTTCATCGAATGAAAAAGTACATAGACGCCAAGGGAGATTATTTTGAAAAACAATAAATTAATTTTGTACCTTTAATAGTATTTTTTCATATTCATTCCGGAAACTTATAGTGCGCCCCACGTATGTGTATTATAATGATATTATTGACGATCTCCGTGGCGTAGTGGTCACCATGCCAGTCCGCCACCCAGAGGTCCCGGGTTCGATCCCCGGTCAGGGCAAGTTGGAAAATGGCCTTTTTCAAATTGTCCTGGGTCTTGGATGTTTATCTATATATGTATTTGTTATAAAATATAGTATCGTTGAGTTAGTATCCCATAACACAAGTCTCGGACTTACTTTGGGGCTAGCTCAATCAGTGTTATTTGTCCCCATATATTTATATTTATATTTATATTTATTTAATGTATATTTTACTTGAACGTTGATACCGTTCATTCTCACTAGTACCATTGAAATTTATCCCATGGTACTACTGCAACCGATAAAGTCGCATTTGTACCATTACTTATGTTGAGGTACTAATGCGATTAGAACAAAATGGGAGTCACAGTAGTTCCATTATCAATATTACCCAAGGAACGGGAGGGTGTATTAAAGGAATGGTTCGTTCCTTTGATCGCATTAGAATTGTGGGGTTTTTGATAAGCCACAAAATTAATGTAAGTTCTATCCCACCAAAAACATACCTGTGATTACCAAAATTATAATACTTCTAAATTTGAACTTGGCAGGTTTTCGTGCTGTACGTAACACTTGATTAATTGTATAATTAAATTTATTATTTATATAATCAAATTAACCTATTTATATAATCAAATTAACCTATTTATATAATTAAATAAACCTGCCAGGTTCAAATTTAGAAGTATTATAATTTGAGATATTTTTAAAGTGCATCTAAACTTGGCATTGGATTGGATTTCAACCCTTTTTTAGGCGAACAATTAGCCGATAGGAACTTGGCTCCCTTTTTAACAGGTATGTTTTTGGTGGGATTTCAATACTTTTTTTCAAGATAATAAGTTATAAAGTGTGCATTATGTATACATGACAATATTTTATACCCCTCCCCCCTCTCCTCCTCCCCTCTCCTCATCGTATTCTCATTGTACCACTGTTTCATAAATATTTTTATTCAAAATTCGATATTTAATTGAGCCAACTCACGCTTGACCTATTTCTTAAATTTCTTAATTTTTTTTTATCTACATATAAAACACGACCTGCGTGCCAATTTTCATAACGCTAGGGCAATCGGAAGTGGCCTAGAGGTTTTGATTACCGGTCAGTGAGTCAGTCAGTCAGTGCCAAAATTAGCTATTTTCACAGGGTCATATTTCAGGATCTACTGAAGCTGTATCAATGCAATTTGGCATACTACTTAAGTTCCAGTATATGCTTACGTAGGTACAATTTTATCTTTGTACTTGCAATAGGCACAGAGCTACACTACACTATAGGTACACTATAGGTCAAAAGTGGGTCGAAACGGTTCGTGTAAATAGTGCACGGCATGCGCGCGGCCTGTTGCTGGAAATTGGCCTGCGCACTACCGTGCGCTTAGAACGGAAGCTCGCCAGTCTCGCCACCGAGGGGGATGACATTCCAAAGTGTCACCCGCAAATCCGCATAAAAGTTGCCGCTTCAATTTGACATAGCTTGATAACTTCTATGGCAGACAAAGCAAGAAAGTTGGTTAAAATAAGTCGATACGGACGCGTGTGTACGATACGAAGGTTGTATGTGTGGTTGTTTGACAATTTTGCTGTATTAAGATTCACACAATCACAGCTCTGCGGTAAAGTTGAAGATGCTTCATGAAATACTAAAATCTACAGACCTAAACTAAAAATGCAAACGAGAAGACACTGACATGAGCGAAAGCTATCACAAATTTAATGAAAATTACCAGTGACTTATGATCTCCAAATTATATTACTCAAGGTTTAGAACACGGATGCCCTGTATAAGGCGCTATGATTTATAGATTTCTCCCCCTCTGATGCACTGGTGATGGTGACGTCATCTGCCCCTCTTCACCTTGCGTCCAGTGGAGACTTGAAATACGAGCATTTGTAACTTAGTTTACCATAAAAGCTAGAATTATGCGAAGCATCTACATATCAGACTTTATAGGGAATATTCGTTGATACAAAGATGTTTTGGTTTTGATCATGTTTTAAGTCATGGTTTTGAACTTTTGAATACGTAACTTAATATCTGGTCATACTCCACCGACAAAATAGATAGCAATATTTTTATAGGTAGCCATTCAAGGCTCATACTTGAGCAAAAGCCTCCAAGTTTGGTTTTCGTTCGATGTTTCTCTCCATTTGTTTGTCGTTTCTCATTCTAGGCTTTCCTAATGATTATCTTCACTTGTTTATCGTATCTCATTCTAGTTTTTCCTCGTGATTATCTCCACTTGTTTGTCGTATCTTATTCTAGGCTTTCCTTATGATTATCTCCACTTGTTTATCGTATCTCATTCTAGTCTTTCCTCATGATTATCTCCACTTGTTTGTTGTATCTTATTCTAGGCTTTCCTTATGATTATCTTCACTTGTTTATCGTATCTCATTCTAGTCTTTCCTCGTGATTATCTCCACTTGTTTGTCGTTTCTCATTCTAGGCTTTCCTTATGATTATCTTCACTTATTTATCGTATCTCATTCTAGGCTTTCCTTATGATTATCTTCACTTGTTTATCGTATCTTATTCTAGGCTTTTCTCTTGATTTCTCCACTTGTTTATCGTATCTCATTCTAGGCTTTGATCATGATTATTCTTGTGAAATACAATTTGTTTTCTCTGTCATATCAGTCATAACTGTTTTGATTGTCTAGCCGTGCAAATAGTGAAAAGAAAATTGAGAAAATGGGCGAATATTTGAACCATTTTAATCCCTTTACGGCCACCATATCTCTAAATGGTCCAAGGCTTTAGCTGCCATGTTAGGGACAAAGAACAATGTAGTAATCTATAACTTAATTGTAACTGTTCTGGCTTTCCATTCTGATGAGTCTTGTGAAATACAATTTGTTTTCTTTGTCATATCAGTCATAACTGTTTTGATTGTTTTCCAGTGCAAATAGCTCATTACGGCCACCATATCTCTCAATGGTTCAAGGCTATGTCTGGCATATTAGGGACAAATATTCAGGTAGTATCCATAACTTATTTGTAACTGTGTGCGTAACGGACTACTTATACGAAATTAAAATTATCCAAGTTTAGTGGTTGGAGCGCATTATGAAAGTGACATGAACAATGCTTGTAAGTAGCTTATTTAGGACTGTTCAATTTAGCCTTGGTTTATCCATAGATTAACTATTTTTGATTACGGTTGCGGGTCATCCTGCCTGAATAGGATCCTGCCTAGGATTTACTCGGTAATTACCTTTTATAGTTTGTTTACGCAGTTATTTCAAATAAAAGGGTTTAAATAAGACAAATCTGTGTACAGTATACCCCACAAAGGAGTATCTAGTTGTAAATAATCTAAAACTGTCCCTTATTCTTGTATGCTACATTTATACGGCCTTAATATTTTCGTCCTGTTTCCCGGGTTTGTGTGCCGTACCTATGTTTTCCGGTAGAATGTAATTAAATAGAATAAGCCAATGTGTCTGTCTATCGATATTTAGTAATGTTAGAAGTGGTTCTTGAGTGTTACGGTCCAAGTTCTAGATAATAGGGACTTTGAAGTTAAGGGTAAATACGAGTATAATGAAGATCCTTTTTTTCTGCTACAAACATAATTTGACTACATCTTAAATTCCACTTTTTTATAGCTTATGAAACACGATGGGCAGACGATCTAACGGCTTATAAGAAGGACTGGCGAATTTTTGCAACAAACAGAGATACATAAAAGGCTATGAGGGTCTTTGCCCAACAATTTGAAACCATATGCTATCAAATATTATTCAAAACAAAGATAATTCCATCAGAAAATTTGGATAAAGTTTGCTGTCATGATTGCCCTTGGCATAGTTTTACTAACATTAATTACAACACACTTACGTTTATGACCGGCACTTCAAATAAGGGCTCGTTTATGGTAGAGATGAGCCTCTAAAAGGAAAAGTGGAGCAAATATGATTACGGAGTTTTCCATACTGGTTTTCCCAGATCGTAGAAGTCGATTAAGGAAACGGGACAAATTTCACATCTGTTATGTTGATGCAATACGGTTCATCATTTAAGGAGTACATGATTACTTGTCTGCTCTTAAAAATATCATTGATGATATCTTAGCTGCTAAATTCTATTGATGTCTTTGGACTACAAGCGACACGAATAACTTTTCAAAGAGACCTAACAAACATCGGGTCTGCTGGAAGAAATTTCTTTAGAAATAAGTAGCACCTATGTAATACGTTTACTTATATAAAGTTTTATTTGTAAATTTTTAAAGTGTACTTACATGAACAAATAAAATAAAATCAATTAAACATAACTAAGAGGCTGTGAAAGAAAGTGGTTTTACAAAAACGACAAACATTATTCCATTCCTTAGATAGATTTATGTTGAGTTCGTGTATCTTTAATAAAGATCAATCCAAGCCCCTCCGAAGTTCCGGGTGTAGCAGATAGACAGTAATCGGTATTTATTGGAGCAAAATTGACGGTTCACGTGCTCTGTCCTCGTAAACTGACAACCCTCGCTGCACCTGTAGGGTGGGATGGACTAATCGATGAGGTGCTGTCGATAGCGTGATTAATTGAGTGAATTTTGATTCTACCTGATGTGTAGGTGACTGGACGCAAGCGCATCACGGTTTTAATGAGCGACTTCGGCTTGCCTGGTATCTCTTAACATTCTACTGCTACTGAGGTGCCTCGTATCTCTTTATTTTATTTAAACTTTATTACACAATTAAACAAAAAATGTACTAGAGGCGGACCTAATGCCATATGGCATTCTCTCCCGGTCAACCATTAGTCCAAGCGGAAAATATGTGTGGCTGGCGTGATAAAATTTATGCTCTATTAAACAAAATATAAATATGTACATAAGTACATACACAAGAATAAACCATTAAACATATAATATATATCAACATACAAAATATACAATATACATATACTTATATACATATATAGATACATATTAATAGATATATAAGTAATATACATACAAATGAATACATATATCAGGATGACTGAGGCTAGGACTTCTGTAGAAACAATTTATGTACCGCTTGTTTGAAAGCTAAACGACTAGGAGCTCTTCTTATAGACTCCAGAAGGGCCTTGCATAGCAGGATAGCCTGGACTTGGAAAGACTTGCCCATGAAGGAAGTGCGATGAGAAGGGATATTAAGAAAGTGCGAAGGGATATTCGCACACTTCGCTCCTCAAGCATTTTCATGCTTGAGGAGCGAAGTGTGCGAAAGTGAGTTCTTATCTCTCATTTTAAAGAAATTATTTGCTGTTTGGTAGGTGTCCTTCCAAACAAAATACTTATCAATAATCTCATTGGAGTGTGTTGATCCAATCACTGAACTTCGTGAAATGTTATAAGCGAGTGGAAGAGACCAGAACTACTTATACGTATTTCGATTCTCAAATCAGTCAACCGATAGCCGAGGTTGTAATAGTGGTCGCGAGTTCACAATATATCACTAGGGCAGTCGGCATATTACATAGTAATACTCTGATATTCTATGTCGACAGCTAGAATAATATTTTGAACGAAAACTTGCAAAAACTGAATCGACAGGCATCAAAACAGAAGTGCTTGTTTACGAAATCTGGCAAAATTTACAGCGAGTTACGGAACTGCAAACAGTAGCCGGAAATTCTGTGACGATGCAGTTTGTTCGGTATCGGTATTTCTACAGTTTCAGTTGTCGAAAAAGCTTTTTTTAAAAGAGAAAGTAACTATTTGTTACGCCGAAATGTAACTATAATTAGGTAGTTTTCACAAATGTTTACCTATTTTACTTTTATAACAAAATACATTGTTTTTTTTTACATTTTTCATATATTTTTCTGTAACTAGTGTCTTTTATTTATGCAAAGGCAAGGCGATTCCTTACCTTACTTGGAGAGACCGTCGGTCTAGCATACAGACTGTAAAGAAGATACATTGCACACATTTTTTTGATATTATGTGTACGTTTGTGATTGTGTATTAATTTTCTAAAATTCTCCTTTTGACTTCTGTTTTCTGTAATCTTTTATTCTGGATTATAATCTTATCGACCTAATACTTTACCTATAAACTACCGAGTTTTACCTATATTGTGCCTTTAATCATTCTAAGTTTGTTGAACTTTAACTACATGTG
Source organism: Acrobasis suavella (assembly GCA_943193695.1). NCBI lineage: Eukaryota > Metazoa > Arthropoda > Insecta > Lepidoptera > Pyralidae > Acrobasis > Acrobasis suavella. Next base: position 6,135,636 of record OW971952.1, on the reverse strand, counting down.
CCATTCCTAAAACAGTGTTGAATATAACCGTCAAAAATACATTTTTACATTAGGATATTTTCCCAGCTCTACTTGTCAATAATACCAACAGAACTACCTAACGTCCTTACGTCATCGTTTCGATTATTCAAATGCTTTTTATTTGAGGGGTAGGGTAGGTCCGGGGTACTTGACAAATTGCTGCCGGCTAGACTGGGGTGATCGGGAATAGGGGGTGCGTCCACTTGGATCATACGATGCGTAGCGTTTTTATAATTTTACTAAACATTTATGGTGTTCAAATTCTTACTAGGTCCACCAGTGAATTAATACAGTTTGGGTAACCTTACTGACTAATACCGTATCTCTCCTGATTGTATTCAAGTCTGACACCTTGCCTCTACTTATAAGCCAGTATATCAAAACAGTCTTTGTCTATTCTTTGAGTCCTTAAAAGTATATTTTAGATTCTAAATAAGGATATAGGCAAGACCTGGATTGTTTGCGCTTGTTGATCCACTGAACAGTACGCTCAGTTAAAAGTGCATGCTAAATACCTTTCGATGACCTTAGATAATCTTTCGAGGGATCGTAAGTAAAACAATAATTGTTTATGCTAATTTAGCATCATCAGTTGAAAGTTGCTTGCTAACTTGATGGCTTTCGATGGACCGTAAGATACGAGTGAATAAACCCCAATAGGGTCTAGCCTAAGGGGCGTATGCCAGCGGAGTATGACTAGGTCCTGCTTAATTAGGAGTGTTGTCTGCAGTTATGAAGACTAATGAACCTAGGGGGGCGTCTAAGATCCTCTTAAATTCAATGGTAAGGAAGGGCGAATTTAAATTCATTTCAACCTTTACCATGCACGTAGTTGACGGTATGCGTCGTGGAATTAAGATCTTTTCGATGGTATACATATATAAAGAATTTTTAAATATAAATAAAAATATACGGGCAGATTTAGCTAGCCGCGAAGTAAGTTCGAGACTTGTGTATTGCGATACTAGTCTAAGAATACTAAATTCAACAATACTATATAGATACACATCCAAGACCCAGGTTTATCTGAAAAATATCATTTTCCATCATGACCTGACCGGGAATCGAACCCGGGTGTGACAGCCTGGCATGATGACCACTAGGCGACAGAGGTCGTAAAGTTACATCGTCATATTAAAGCATGATTTGAATTTTGAACTAGAGGAGTTTCCAATTAATAATCCGAGGAAACAATCTATGTTGAATGCCTTCATACTATACTAATTAATTCCCTGCGTTAAACTCCTGTAACAATGCAAAGAAGAACTACTGGACAAATATTCTGTTGCTTTAGGCGTATTTTAATGACAAAATGAGCGACTATTCAGATTTCCTTAAGTAAATCTATTAACAATTTAATTTTCCATTTGTACATTTCTGAGACCTCAATTACGATTTAGGAGTTTCTTATAATTTTCTCTTTCCTCGTAAATTTAAACCATCTTATACCACCCATTTTATGCATGAGCCATTCTTAATATATACGTACCCAGTATCTTACTTTTAGATGGAAGGAATTAAATTTTAACGTTATTTTTCAAATAATTCCTGAATTTAAGCAGACATTTTCAAGAAAATATAATTAAGTGCTGTCTATATTTTTTGGCCTATCGTCCGTGACCCTTTTTACCCCCGACAAAAAAGAGGGGTGTCAAAGGTTTGACGCCAATGTCTGTCTGCCTGTCTGTGTGTCGTCTGTGTCATCATAGCTCTCGAACGAATGGACCGATTTCGATGCGGTTTTTAGCTTTGTTTAATCGAAATCGGTTAAGCGGTTCAAAAGTTGTGGGGCGGTTGTGGCGGTAATAAACTTGTTGTACCCCTTACTGTGTCTACGCTGTAAAGGAATCTCGTAAAAGCGTATTCTATATCTGTGTGCGAAAGCTTTGTTTTCTACTTTCTTATCATGACTGTTTATGACGTTTGTCCCAGCTAGCTAAACAATGGCCTTTGGAGCTACATAGACATCAACCTTCCTTCACTTACTCTTACAACACACACAAACATTACTGAATCTATTGCCTCCATATATAAAGTCTATTTTACAGAAGCATCTTGATTCTAATCATACATTTAATCGTGTTAAACGAGGTTGATCTTTAATGTAATAAGTTTAAGGGTGTTTGTGTAGGGTCTATGGGTTTGAGCGTGCGTAATGGGATATTGCTTTAGGTGCGCCCCACGGCCCCATGTTGGGCGCCAGTTATGAGGTGTCGAGGGGCAATTTATGACGTTGAATGTTTGTTAACACTTCCTTCGACAAACTTGGTTCTGTGTATTTATTTTAACATGTTATTTTACAGACCTGATGACGGACATGAGGAGCATAAGTTGAAAAAAAAACCTTAGCATATATTTAATAAATCATGGTGTTGTTGGTAAAATACAACTATATCAACTTAATTGTATGAAACTTTGGAGTATTAAGAAGCATAGTAATACAGTTCGTTCGCTTTAATGGTTTGCACATTGTAAGCAGCCACAAAGGCTGCATCTTTGAATGGCCTTTGTAGCGTGCTGACAGTCTTCAAACCATTTAAACTGTGCCGTGTAAGAGATCAAACCTTCCTGCGAGGTCTAATTACATTGACAGTACGGCTAGTATCTCTTATCAAAGTGTGTCACTCGCAAAATATCTTGTAAAAAATGTTCGCACTGAATAAAATCATTTCTCTAATTGAAGTGTAATGTTAAGGCCGAATTTAATACGAATATTTTCTCGTCTTAGAGTGTTTTCGGCTGCCTCCTTAGCTGACTTTCGCAGTTTGGCAATTTCATTGCCAGAAAGTAGAGTCAACAAAACTCTTTATACAAGCTTTTATTTAGTTTCACCTGTCTCGTTGTCTGTCTGTAATCAAATCTTGCAAGTTCAAGTTGATCCACTTCTTGATTTCTGATTGAGCAGAAATTTTGCACGCATACGTATATCGCGTTATAATGTAATATTATGATGACATGGAGCTGATTTGATGATGGAGCCGGAGGGTGGCCACAGGAACTCTGTAATGAAACGACGCCACCCCGTCGCGTTTGGGCTCGTTCGATTCGTCTTGAGGAGCACTTTAAACTTTAAGTTCATTGTTTTAAAGAAAACCTTGTTTAATTTTATTTACTTTTTATTAATGACTTGTTTCATACGATCTTAGGTATCCCTGGTTGTGAGTCTTGGTTATGTCAATGACTGTATAATGTATTTGCTCCAAGTATCTCATCAATATCAATCAGATAAATAAACTTATGAATTTCCAATGGGCGCGCGTTTGCTTGAGAGTTACAATAACCGTTCCCAACTCCATTAAACTTGCCTCAAGTTATTGTTGGGAATAGCAGGTGGAAGCAAACAATTTTGTTTGGAACTTTACATAAATAAGGCTTTTAAGCTGCGAAAAGGCAAGGAAAATTGCCAGATGGTAAATAAGGCTCGACTCTGTGCTGGTCAACAGTAAAATTTTAACAAAAAATGTAGTATACTACTCGTTCGAAACACGAGTATACCAGTAAATTTTTGAATAGTTTTCTTAATGAAACTACAGGTTGTCAGTTGTCAGTTGTGGTAGAGCCACGCTACCGGCAAAACTCTGTTTTGCTAGTAGCATGATTGGGCGGGCTCGTCCGGGGAAGTACCACAATCTCACAGAAAATCGACGTCTGAATAGTAGCGTCACCGCTTCTATGCTTCGTTCGGTCGGGTTCTATGCATCATAGAGTTGGTCTTATGATGGAATCATGGAACTGAAAGGTTGGAAGGAAGTAACGAAACTATCAAGGTTCAGGATTGTCTTCGACGACCTCTGTGGTCTAGTGGTCATCATGCCAGGCGTCACTTAGAGGACCCGGGTTCGATCCCCGGTCAGATCAAGATAGAAAATGATCTTTTTCAGATTGACCTGGGTCTTGGATGTTTATCTATTTATGTATTTGTTATAAAATAATAGTTCCTTTGAGTTAGTATCCCATAACACAAGTCTCGAACTTACTTTGGGGCTAGCTCAATCTATGTGATTTGTCTTTATACAGGGTGTTTTTTAAATCACTGGCATCCTTTCTACTGGTGAAAGTACTCATGAATATGAGCAACATTTTGTATGAGAAAGGATGTAGTAGAAAGGATGCCAATGATTTTAAAAACACCCTGTATATTCATTTCTATATTTATTTGTCTGATATGCCTTGACAACCAAACTTGGTAAAACAAAATCTCACGAAATGACTTGCCAGTATGACTTGTCTTATGTCTCCCTTCTCATGATGTGGACATCCATATTACAATGGTAACCCGAACGATATCAAATCTTGATAAAGTGAATGGGATAGATGAAATAAAAATATCTTATTATTGATAAATTTTATCGCTGATAGCGCTCTTCGATAACTTATATGTCGTAATAAAATGAATATTGGAATTTATTGATGATATGACAGAGTAAGAAAAGAATGGGCTCGTATATTTACTGTGGTTTAGATCGAACCTCCACAGTCTACTACTCAAATTAAGTGGACTGTAAATTTTATTTTAGGATGATAGAATACTAACGATTAAAATGCTAAAAAGTTTTAAGGGATATGCCGAAAACTAGCTACTTCGTATCTCTTAGATGTTTAAATTTTCTTATATCTATGTTTTTATCTTTTACGTTTTTATGTGAGTACCAGCTGCATCAGCTCCAGCAATGTTGCACACGATTCCAAGGTAAAATGTATTGGAACTACAATATTTGTTAACATCCTATGTATTTATCTACATGTATGCAAATAAATAGATAGATAGATAGATAGATAAACACATTTATTTGCTGCTATAACACACATAAAAAAACACAAATCAGACACAAAAAGTAAACATCCTTCTACCTACCTGCACAATTTTCATTGTGTGTGCTACAGCAATACAAATAGGCCACAGCTCAGTGGTAATATTGCCCGAGAGCAATACACTGATTTTCAGTTGTGCCCTAAAGGGATGCGTGGTGCGGGTCCAATAATAATAATGTAAAAAAATATAAATAAATAAGGCTGTGTGTATGTTTACATAAATAGATAGTGTAATAGAATACAAATCGAACAAGCCCTAAGTCGATGGGTTTGCGTCATTTCGTTTGATGTTGTTCCTATCCGACCTTTATGCCTTTATAAATTGCATATTATGCATAAGGAACACTTGGAAGTGTGTTAAAATTCAGCCAATAAGTTTTGACCCCAACAAATCAACGAACATTGCAAGTTGGACAAGTTTATTTGTAAAGAAAATTAAAAAAACCCGACTTAGAAGAACACCATCTAGTGATGAGTAGCGGAACTACATATTCATATTGATATCCGTAGCGCCATCTATTATTTGCTAGGCAAACTAAAAAACCCCGACTTTAACATATTCGATCTTGCCAGGAAACAAATAATTTTAAGAGACTTGTACATAAATTTTGACAAAGCATACTATTCTGTGGATGAATTCTTATCTGACAAACTCTGACTACACTTGAATCTTTATTATGCTCAGAACAAAATATAATGTAAAAATTAGTTTCAAATTAGAGAAAGATAATATGTAATAATTTCTTCATTCATGAAATTTTATACCATTGTAACAACATTAAAATTGACTTAATTTATAACTAACTTTTAAAAAAACAAAATTCGTATGCCTAACGGCGCAACATGAAGCCCTATACTGTAAACTAACAACTTTTGTACTCATGTCTGACAAATAAATGATTATGATTATTATGATGATTTAAAACGTTAACCCCAAATAACTTGTAAACAGCTGAACCGATTTTTAACACATATAGCTAAGAACCACCGTAATGGACCTTGCTTTCACTTAAAAAAAAATATGATGATAATCTGTTCGAGAGCAACGATGCCACAGGAAGACATTAGCGTCAAATTTATAACACCCCCCCTTTTTGTCGTGGTTTAAACAAAATTTGTAAAATTATTTTGCCTCTGCTGCAAATTACTTATCACTTCCATCAGATAAGTGCCTAAATCTTACAATCTTATAGTCTCGTTACGCACACAGAATAATAAAACAAATGGGATCAGAATTGCACTCTCGTTTCGTAAAGTTATGCACATAATAAAGCATGCTAAAGAAGCATGCTAAGCGATTCATAGCTCCAAATTATCATAAATAAGATTTACAGAGTCGTTCGTTCCAAGCGACTGACTGCTCAATGATAGATCAGCGATTTTAGTTGCCGTTTACTTTCTTCTGTCTTTGAGAAAAAGAAATTGAGAATTTGTTTTGACACCTATTTGAGAGCTTGCATTGCATGGCTCTGCGGCTGGCTGGTGAGGAAGATGAACGGGAACGGGTGCTCAGTTGGTCACCCAAGATATATCTATAATGATATAGGTACTGCAGGCATGAGATAAAAGCTGTCAAGCACAGACCAACTATCAACTGATGGGATGTCTCTAAGTACAAAACACTTTCTGAATGTACAATGTAGTTTAATGTACAGTATATGTATAACAAATAGAGAACATGCATAATTTTTTTCGTTGTGCTATGGAAAGAGTTCCTAAAAATAGGCACGGCCAAGAAAAATCTACCTAGGATTAGCCTCATAACAAAAGTATCTATAATCTTTTAAGAAAATCCTATGGTAATATTATTTTTTGACTTTTTATTACTTCTAAAATTGACTTTTTCAATCAACTAAAAATCAAAATTAATGAATCGATCAAAAAATATAATTGTGCTGAAAGGCCTTTTATTCGTAAATACTTACAAAATCAGAGACATTTATCAAAATCTACATTATACATCTTCTCTATTGTTAACTCGTCAAAAATTCCGGGAAAACCGCAACATTAATTGCAATTTGTTTTATCAGCAAACAGGATGTTTCCAATGACGAGAAATATGAATTTCCACATGCATACGGTTAAGCGTAATTGCGCGCGAACTATATTGTTAACGAACACCCTGTATGAAGTCTGTAATTGCGGAAAATGAGCTTGTCTGCGTCACGGTCTGAAATTGAATGAATGAATTGTTATAAAGGAGTGTGTGTGATCGAACTGATAATTAATTATGTTTAGATTAAATATATGTACACATAAATATATACAAAATAGTGGCTCTGTGAGCTATAGGCCTCGCGAGTCCGTCCGTGCATAACTAGCCTAAAACTGAAGGAATGTTCACCGTACAACATAAAATCTTCGTCACGGGATAACATGCTTAACCCTGACATGTTCAGAGTAGACCACTACCTCAACGCTCCCCTTATGAGGCGTGCAATTTAAAAAAAAAATCAAAAAATATCTAGCCCGCTAACAAAATTTCATGAGAATCGGTCAAGGAGAACAGACGAACAGTCACACATACAATCGAAAACATTTTTGCCCAAGATCAAACGGAGACATTTTGCGCTAGCCTAGGGCAATATTTTAATGCTGGAAAAAGATATTAAAATAGAGATGGGTTGCTAGAAGCATATTTCAAAGGCTTAATTCGGATACTAGGATGATGATAAGATGAGAAGAAAATTAGCTTCGTCTACCCTTAAATTGGGATGCAAAAATGAAATAAAAGAACCGGATATAATTTTGAACAAATCAAGTTCTTTCATTCTAAGGGCCGGAACAGACGGGGCGCAAGTTGCGCCGCGTAACAGCTTCCATCTCTAGCTGTTACGCGGCGCGGCGTTTTTACTCAGCAGATTGAGTAAATACCCGATAAATATCCGTATCTGTCTATTTGGTGAGTAGACTTCTTAGACATATTATCATTTTTTGCTGGGAGGTTTGCAGAAATGTAATTGTATGTAAAATTAAGTAAAGAGACATCAAATGCGATGTCAGTGTATCAGCACGCTTTATTTATTCAATCTATTGAGTAAATTCTCAAATGGGCAAGTTATGTCTCGCGTAACAGCGAGACATAACTTGACCCCCTTTGACTTGAAGATAACTTGCGCCCCGTCTGTTCGGGCACTAAAAGATTAATTATAAGATCACCAGAGCACATCACTATTCCAATACATATTTCAGTATGAATTATGATATTTAAAGCTCCTTGGACGAAAACGATAATGACGATGGTCAAGAAACAGTCAAAGACAAATATTAAAGCCCGAATGGAACTCGAGACCAGTTTTGCAAAACGTCATTAAAACTGTGTACATTTTCAAAGGCAACTCCGCACTTTGAGATTAGAGACCCTTTTGAACTTTAATTAAAGAAATTTCGATACTTGTTAAGATAATTAGCTGCAAAACAGATTTAGCACTGTGATCAACAAAACGGTAATTGAAGACTTGATTAATTTTCATAAATAAAGATCTGCTCATTATTAAAGGTCAAAAGGTATTTATTTATAAAAACTTGTGTTTGATTCGGTATCAAAGTAATGAGGAATGTTCTTATCACAACTCACAAGGCAATCACAATGACGACGGCGCGGCGACTATCGGCGACATTTTTCGACAGTTTGTGACAGTTTGACGTGTGTCACGTAGTGATGTGCCGTTCTTGAAAATTTCGCGAAATTTCCGAAACGGTCTGTAAAATTTCCGAGTAATTTCGCTGTCGCTAGTCTGTAAGACTAGCACCAGTTAGAGCGTTAACACAATGCCGGCGCGGCAGTGGTTTTCGCTGCTGCGCCTGCGGTGCCACGCGCTTGGATATTGTAGTATTGGAACGAAGTTCCTTATTGCGCGTTGCGAAAGGGGGTTAACCGGAAAAAATTAAGACCAAAAGTTGTAACGACACTTTTTGTTCATTCAAATTTATGAAGATTATAAAAACTTGATTTTAGAACGCAGAAAAGAGATCGAATGTAATTTAGACCTATTTATATTTTACTTCGTTCCATCCTGGTTTTTTTGTTTTTATTTTCGCAGCTAATATATTCCGAATACTTACCGTGTAGAAGTTAGCAGCATTGCCTGTAAAACAAACAAAAAACAGTTGAGAACTAAGATATAATTAAAGGCGTTGAGTTGTAGCGGAATGTGAGTTGTAGATTTTATTAAACTACACTAACGATTATACATACACTTACGATTATACATATGATATACTAAACGATCATTTTTCAAAACTAAAAATCGACTTTCCTTCTAATTTACACTACCAAATTTGATAAAATTGCTATGGAACTACCCAGAAAGTATAACCTTTCAAACAAAAATATACATAATAATTTCAAATAATTTTCCAAATAGGCCCGTCTTCGAATAATCGGTGAATATATATTAAAAAAAAAAAACATCGTGACGAATTGATAACCTCTTCCTTTTTGGAGTCGTTTAAAAAGGGTTGGATAGGTAGTACAAATGCAAACGGCGGTTTCAATTAATTTCAATAAAAACTATGACACGCCTATCAAAATCGGAAACACATTTCCCGCGTCAGTCAATAAAACGAAATTTAAGCAAACAAAGCTGACCCTATCTGATCTCGCAGACAAAGCGATATTTGTACAGTCCAAATGAACAAGTGCACATAATAGGGACCTGATTGTATGGGGTTATTATATTAGGGCGATATCACAGTAGCGTTTCAGAAGCGTTTTTGTCAGCTTGGAAACGACGCAGTGCGCGTCAGAATTTCATCGTGTGCGCGTTTACTACCCGCTTGTTACTGTCAAACTCTTTTGGCGCATGGCAAAGTAAACGAAGTGATTCAGCGGGATCATTTCGTATCATCATGAGGGCTTGGATGTACGGTACGCCTCAAAAATGGAGTCTCAATTTCTCATACAATTAGTATGAAAAATTGGGACTCCAATTCTGAGGCGTACTGTACCTGCAGCGTTTTTACAACCTACAAGTACTACAAGTACCATGAGGATCAAACTAAAATAAACTTACTTAAGAGTTATTATCCCGCAAATGAATGCATTGTACGTTTTGTATACTACGTACTCGTATGTCTCATACATAATCTGATTCTATTACGTTTGGAATAAACGACAAAGGAGTAAACTCTGCTGTGCATCGAATAATTATTTTCACTCTTTTCGGTTCAATACGTCTGATATGAGTTATTTTTACAATCATTATGTGCCTGAACCAAATAATTGGCAAAAATGCAGCGGCTAAAACACGCTCAAAAATAGCTCGTGTGATATCGCCCTTAAATTTGACAATTAAAACAAATGGGGATCAGTTCAATGTCGCACAGGATGAGTTTTAAGGGGATCCAGGAACAAAAGATACTCGTACACGTATGATCGTGGATAATGATCTGGATGATTGTGACCGAGTAGATCACAATGCTTAGTTTGAGGGGACATTTTTATTTAAACAAAATCTTGCCAAGTAAATTTAAGTTTCTTTTTACGTAAATATCCTAAGCAATAGTTCTCTTCGTATGTAGCCATTAATTTGTAGTTTTGTAGGTAAATAAAGATGCAAAAAATTTACAATATATACGAGTACATAATGCTATAAAATTTGTATTTGCTGCTGTTTTCTCATAAGAAATTTTAATGAATTATAGGAACGGAATCCCAAAAAATGTTTTCCTCGTTAGTTAGGAAAAGCGACACAAGCCACTGCATTTTTCGTAAAATGACTCACAAAATTTTCGCGAAAAATACCATTCCGTTTGTCTGACAAACTGAGTCACGTCATGTAGTGTGTAATGACTTAACATTTCCAATTATTCATTCATTGTCACAAACAACATTTACTTCAAGAGATAATTATTTTTCTCGTTTAGTTAAATTTTCAGTTTTGCAATTTGCTGAATGACTTTTAAATATTACTGTAATATGCTTGAAAAATCTTCTATCGTTACATCAGTAAACTTTTTGAATAGAATGTTAATATTTAGGCAAAGGGTCTGGCATTTTGCAGCTTACTTACAATCTCTTCTTTAGAGTCTAACGCCACTTTTAGCTTGGTAGACGATAGCATGAAGATGGAAAAAGGAAACGAAACTGTGATAGGCTGTTAGCCGCAGTCTATTACCATGATTTGGATTTTCATTCCTCGATCGTCTTTTACGATCTGCGCGAGTAGAGAAGCAGCTGACATTTTTAAGAGGTTTTTTTTTCTTCCAGATCTTTGATTTATTTATTGTACAAAAAACAAAAATTGTACTCCTAAAGAATTTACAATACAAAAAGGCACAAAAGGTGGACTTAAAGCTGATGCAATCTCTACCAGTCAGCCTTTAGGAAAAACAGAAAATATTCATTTAATATTTCTGATTACAAGCTCACCAAATTGCTATATAGCAACAGCTACGGGAGTTTAACGTTCCCAGAAATTTAAATCGGGATATTATTCACGAGAAACGCTGTCTCCCTAAATTATGCTTGATTTAATACAAGCTTCCATTTAGTTCGTTTTTTGAACTACTGAAGCGAAATAGTAGACCTTTTTAACACCCGACGACAAAAAGATGGGTGTTTTATGTTAACGTCTGTCTGTCTGTGTGTCTATCTGTGTCATTGTAGTTCTCGAACGGATGAACGGATTTCAATGCGGTTTTTTTACGTGAAAGCAAGTTTCCTTGCGGTGGTTCTTAGTAATGTTTGGTAAAAATCGAACCCGTAGTTTGAAGAGTATCAGCTCTTTATCACAATCTAAACTATGATTTATATCTAGATAGCACTATCTAGGTTTCCATTTCAATACCACTCAAGTTAATTGTATTGACAAGCAATAGATGGCACCACCTTCCAAGGTGGTGCCATCTATTGCGTAGATCATATCATATCATATCACAGATCATATCATACATGCAAAAAACCCCGATGAGCGAAGTAACTTACTAACTAATTAATCATACATATGAAACTATGGAAAGTCGGGGTTTTTCTAATTTGCTTGACAAGTAAACTTGTTAAATCTCTTAATTTCATCATTGTTATTTAATTTTTAAGGACCACGTAAGATTTTTATTCGTTTTAATTTTGGATGAAATATTTGGTAACTAGGTACTTGAGATATTAGGTTTTACCAAATATGACCATGGGTCAAAAAACTCATAAATTAATAATGTTTTATCCTACTTATATTCTTTACAGAAATTTGCAAAAGTAGCCACAAATTAGCCAGTGGACTATGTAGCTGTGCAGAAAAAAATACCCAGACGAGACCCTAACTACAATATGAGTACAAACCACTTGAATCTTAAAAACTGGTTTCAGACATCCATACAAAAACTGATCACGCAATAACCGTGTAACACGTGGGGCAAACCCCTTGTTTAAATCCCCTTAAATTTGCAAGTCAAGGGAATTTAGACTTTATGGTGTGTAGAATAAAGGTGTGGTATGATCGGTGCATTACGCCCCTGATATGGATTATTGCAAGCAGTGCAAGGCAGGGTGCAGTAGATCGATACAGCAAAATATTTGGGCTTGCACTTATAATTGGGAATGGTTGGATTTTTGTTTCGTGTCAGTTTCAATTCTCTGTTTACCGTCGGGTGTTTCTACGTTAAGAGTTCGCATCGACGTATTGCATGAAAAAAGGAAATATTTTCCGAAAAATGTAAACCATCAAACAGATTACATTAAAACTCATTGTCTCCTTTTATGACACTTAATTTTATCCAATTAATTTGCTTGGTTTTGCTAGAATTGCACTGAAACCTAGAAAAATGTCTCTTCCCTGGTCTGTCCCTTTACAATATTTTCAGTAAATCAGTCACTTTTAAGTTCTCCTCAATAAAATAAAATAGATTTATATTATGAATACACTCAAAGCAATAAATGAGCCCTAATGAAATCCTGGCGCTCAGTGTGAAAGTCTGATGAAGCCGCAGTCAAGAGCATCGGATTTGCATGCATTTAATATGCACTTTGAACTTGTAACTTCCACTGAGGAACTATCTTCATAGATGGAAAATATACAAGGGACATCGTGTAACTCTACCTAGGTCATGTCCATTCGTATGGACATGACCTAGGCGGGGTAACTTTAGGTTCAAATCAATAGGTTACTCAAATGGAACGTGTGTTGATGTTAAATAATCCTGCAGAAGTTTTTCTTTCAATGAATGAAACAACCACATGGCTCTCGCGAAGAAACCATGTGAGCCAGCAGCACACCTAAGATACAACTTCAGTAAGTAAGTTGTAGTTACTTAAAAATCGCTTGGTAGTTAACTTGAAATCTGTTCTCTTACAAATAACTTATGAAACGTATTTAGTATATACGAGTATATTGGCTTAGCGAGTTAAAGAAGATCTTGGCCTTCGACACCAGAAGACGCCAATGTTCCCTTTTTTGCAATATCTGCAGATTTTCATCAGAATTCAGGCGGAAATAAATAAATTCAACAAACGGTAGAAAGTGCGTTTTGTAAATTTGTACAAAACAAAACGCCTGGTTTTATTTTAACTGTGTTTTCTAACCTTATCTTCATCTATGACCTAAAACAATTTGTAGCCAGAGACTTGGTAGCGATGGCAGTTGGAACTTGCATATTTAACTCAAGCTTCGAGGGACGTTTAACAGACAAGACAAAGCACGCTTTTGGGGCACCAGCTTCTGCAAACATAGTTTGAGGTGATGTGATTTTGCTGATGCTACCTTGCCACAAACAATAGCAGTTCTGGGTAACTTGTGTGTGTTCTGGTTGAAAGCTCATTTGATTTTATGGCTGTTATACAAACAAAAGCCACATTCAATGTGCCCATTTACTGGATTAGGTTGTTTCTATAACGGCCGACAAAACAATCCTATTTTTCTACGAGAACACAATCTATTTTTGATGGCATTGTTTTCATCAAAACACGGCTTTTGCTTTTCTTTCTTGAATGTCTTTTTAGTTTTCGGTTATGTGAACTAAGTCGCCTCTTATATAATTAAGTTCATTGTTCTATTAAATTACATTGTCGCTGGTTGAAAGAGCCTCTCTGTTTGAACCAGAGGCCAGTGTTTTCATTTGTTGAAAAACATATCCTTGATTGACTAGACTAGACACTTATAATCAAAATATTTCAAAAAATTACGTGATATAAATCAAAAAACATTTTTGTACCGTCTTTTTTCAGTAATCCGACATGTCATGAAAATTTATACCGCTACCAATGACATAAGTAATTGAGGCAAATATATCACACACCCATTTTGTGACGTTTGGTTAAGAAACCGTCACAAAAATGCTGTCACCTAACACTCAAGATGTCGTCAATGCCATTTAAAACAAGGAAGAACAATATATGGCTACTGTTTCTGGAATAATCTTACATGTCATGAAAGCTTATGAATCATGTGCTCCCTGCCTTACTGCCACCTTAGAAGACATATTGAGCCGAATAATAAGAAGCACGTGGTAACTCAAGACGCCTTTTGACTTGATGATTAACATTTCAACGCCCTTGATCTATTTTAGGTTCCACATAAATTTATAGGATTTATGTCTTAATAATCTTTTGTCCTGCTCTACAAACTATAATATAAAAAATGTATTCCTCTCAGGTTTTTATAAAGAATAATTTGAAATTTCATTAAAATTTTAGGTAAGTTTTAAAATAAATAAAAAAGGTTTCGGAAAATGAAACGTTATGTTGAGTTCGGTTTCAATCAAAGTAATTACTTCGAACGGTTTTAGAGACAATACTACTTACAATAGTTTACTTTTATTCCGTTTATAAAATGAAATATTATTTGCTCCAAGTAACAAATTAAATAATTCAAATTGCACCATTACCAAAGATTTTATCGGTCTCGGTAGTAAAATTAGAGAATAAAAGAAACACATAATGAACCAAGATGTTCAGATTAGATTTTAAAAGGTCCATTAAATTGATGAAAGTGTAAAGAGAACACGTGGGTGTCGAAATATGAAGAACCAGGTTGATGACTTCACGGAAATATTTCACGAATATGGCTTAATTACTGGCAAATTAAATGTAACGTTTTAAAATAAGCATATTCGAAACACTAAAATGGAAGACTTTGATTTCCTATTTAGTTTGATTGATTTGAAAGGACTAAGATGTCATTTGTAGTGCGTATCAGGTGCACTACAAAAGGTCAGCTCAGTTGTAGTTGCAACGACTGTTGGGGGAATTTGTAGATTAGGAGTGAGCAAACTTATACAAAACGTTAATTGTAGACCTGTTATTAAGGGGATGAAAGCATATTCACAGAAAAATGTCGCATTTCTGTCTCTGACACTTTATGGAGCCTATAAAAAATTTAATAGCTGTCCTTGAACTTATGAATAAGAACCTATGGCCCCCATCTGGTGCAGAATCGAACATAAAAGGGGCAAAGAACCGGGAGGCTGAATGCGGCTTAAATTTTTATGGTGTGTCAGGGAATGGATCGCAAATACTCAACTTAATAGAATCTTAAGTAATTTAACTGTTTTGTCATGTTACTGAACTGTTAGTGACTAAATGGATGTTTTTTCTTTTTACATCGTTCTTCAAAGTTTGCTCTAGTATCACAATCCTTAAAGGTAGTTGTTGTTATAGGCTGTTATAGGCAGATAATGAGCCTAAATTGCAGTAAACCGGCTTTATAAAACGATTGTAACCCGTTTTTATGATAAAGCCTTTGTCACATGACATGATAATGGATTCATGCGTTACTTAGCAAAACTTAAAGTCAGGTGACGAAAGAGCACAAAATAATAAAGATCAAAGAGCATGTGAATTAAATATAAAACGTACAAGTTCTTCTAAAGGGACTAGTAAAAATGTATTCCATGACTAAATAAGGGCCCTCAAACTCAAACGCTAGAAATAAACACATCCGTTACTAACAAGCGTAAATTTATTGTACCTTTTACATTTTATCAACCGAGACGAATGCCTATCAGTCCTATTGGGAACTATTGTTGTAGATCGGGCGTTAAATTGAATTCTTTTTAGATTTATAGAGGTCAATAGCAGCTTGGGAACTTTAGACGACATACAAACGTTTAAAATTGAATGTTAAAGAAGTAGATACTTAAAGACAAAAATTCTGACGTAACTACTTTTTAATTTTAGATTCATAGAGAGACAAGGTTACCACCGCTTCCGATCGGTCGATTTGGAAATCCTTGGGAGAGGTCTATGTCCAGCAGTGGACTTCCTGTGGCTGATATGATGATTCCTGTTGCTGCAACTAATGATTAGTTGTAATAATAAGCGGCATACTTGGTTATCACTTTCACATTTTCAGTCGAAAACAAACTTTCCTTTTCTTTTAAAAGAAAGAAAGCATACAGGAATAAAGCTACTCTACTGAAAAAAGCTTCAAAAAAATCTGATAAATTGATTTTTAACTAAAGAGATCAACTTTCAGCAAAATTCTACTAATCTTTTGAACAGAATGTATACAAAAACTATGATGCATACAAAAAGCTATCACGTACTATAGAACTCACCAAAGAAATGAAAGACCCACTTTCCTTTCATTTCAAAGAATAGAAAAAAATCTAAAGTTCTAAAAGATTTCTTTAATCACGAATCACGGTTAAGACGAGTGCAGTGGCCGACCATGATTCATCTGTCAAGTGCAACGGACACAAAATAACAAAGAAATAGAAGTACTTATCCGAACCTGTTCTAGAATCTTTTTGGCTATTAAAATATTGGATGGAATTTGGATAAAGTCAAGATTTAAAATTTATTAAGCAGCAAATGAAGTTACTGGTACTGTAAAAGAATTCTTCATTTTTACGTTTAGATGGAACAAAATTGAAAAGGCTACACACTTCACTAAAGTCAAGAGCGGCAAACGTTTTACGGTTAATTCAATACTTATCACAGTAACAGAATGAATAAACTACTTACATAGTCTAAACATTTTGATAGTGACAATTTGATGCGAAAAATGAACTAATGGCATTGCTCCACGCATGACGTCATAGCACAAATTTGCTGTGATGTCGAAATATCGTTAAATTGATACAATGGCAACACAAAGTTGTTTCTTGCAGCTTCATCACATCTGTATTTTTTTTTAATTTGTGATACGGGTGCAACGATGCACCAGATTTAGCCGCAGATAACATCACTTTGGTATATTTATATTTAGCGGCAGACGGTGGTAAATCTTGCCGCATGATGTTTACAAACTAGCCTTGTAAACATTGAGGTTTTACCAAATTAAGGGAATTTTAAACAATATCAATATTATTTAAAAGTCACTATTTTGGTTTAAGCTTATAAATTAAACTGATGCATTTGAAATTGTAATGTCTAATTCATTTTATAGAAAGCACATGTTTAATATGTCATTTATTTTTGACGCTGGGTAAATGTGGTGGAGGGTGTTTTGTTTGGTTTCGTAGTTACGGCTATACCATACCAAAGACCCACATTTGCATCTCTAGAATTGTAACCGATAAAGTCATCTTACGTGTCTCCGATCTTTCTATCTAGTCTACATTTAAGAACCAAGCTCTTGTCGGTGTATTTGTTTAGAAACAGATGCACGCGATGACTATTTTTTGGCAGCGATAATGGATTGGTTTGCTTGCCATGGCCTTCTCCATTACATATGGATGCAGGGTTTCCTTTCGATGTTTTCCTTCACTGGAAGCAAGTGATGGGTGTTAAAATTTTCCGTACATGAGTACAAAACGTCAGAGGTATAAGCTGCATCTAATGATTGATGATCGAACTGGTGTCTTACCCATACCCATCATCATCATCCGAGCGTATTCCCGGTTGCATACTCAGCAGTAAAGCTTCAGAGCTCCGGGTCCACTATCTAACCTAGGTGATTTGACGAGGTTACTGATTTTTACACATCAGAGTGACTGCCCCATGACCTCCGTAACCCAAAGGGTAGACCAGAACCAATCCTTGAAGGTTTGAGAGCAAACGCTACATGGCGTTCGGGATCGACACACGAAACACGGACTTATCTTTCTTTTCGGATAATCAGGTGATTCAAGCCTGCAATATCCTAGCCAGGCTGGAAAAAACTTGTCATAAAGTATACTTCCCAGTGGGACTCGAACCCACTACCTCCGGATCACAAGGCTAATGCCTTGACCACTGAACGACGGAGGCAGTCGAGCCCAGCAAGTGCCAAAACCGCGCAGCCACCATCGCTCCCTTATTACTGTTCATGTAACCTAAACGTCAGACCCTAATACCATTATCATTCTAAATTTTTATCACTACGATTTAGAATTGTACCTTTTAAATTATTAAAAACAAACAACATTCGATTGCCAAGACTAAAACATTGTTTGTTTGTGACAGTGAAATAAATTATACCCACGTTGCAAATCACAAAGTGGAAAACAAAGTTGAATTACTTGAATTACAATTCGGAGATCTTGTCTCAATTGAAAAACTTAGCGAAGATACGAGGAAAATGTGAATAAAATTATTCCCTTTGTTTTGATGGTCAAGAAAAACCACGTTGGTTAGCTTAAAAGTTTTGAATACTTTGGAATTTTCAAACATCTGTCAGACTTGGAAAGTTATAAAATATTAAAGTTGATTTCTCCTGTTACAATTTCTAGACAAATATTATGAATTCAAACTTCTGGGCAGATTTTGAGATATTTTCTAGAATTTTCGGGGTCCAGTGTTGCCATTTGAAATAAATTATTTAAAGTGAGAACGTTCTCACTTAAAACTGTAAACAGTAGTTCATAAAATAGTTTGAACGGTTATCTAGAGCCATATGACACAATTTTTTTTTATAATATCTCCATTTTCGTTCAAATAATTTATTTCAATGGACGCAACACTGTACCCTGTAAAATTTATTTATCCCCTTGAACTTTTTTAAATATTAATACATTACCTTCCATACATATCTTAAAGATGCTCCTCTTCCTGCGCAGGTCGTAGAAGTCTTCCAAAAGAAATAAGTTTAGGATCTTTTCTATTGTCACTATTTAAAATTCCGATAGCTGTCTTAAGTCCATCAACTTGCTAAGCGTGGTCTTTGTATCTGGTAAGCCTTGGCGTAGTCTACCCCGCAAAGAATAAACATGAAACAGGATGGATGATGGAGATAGCTGCGAGAGGAAAAACAACAGCCACAATAGGAAAGTAGTCGGCCAGTGAGCCCGAAGTAACTAAGTAAATATAGGAGGAACAGATATTTCGCAAACTTGTCGTATTTTCAAAGACAAGAAAGAGCATTACTTTAGAATTCACAAGCGTCCGTCAAACTCAGAACAAAGTAGTACTTTCGTAGGATACCGATCTACGTATAAAGTAGATACCTATGGAAGTTGTTTCTCATCAGAGTTTCGTCAGGTCGGCTTTATTTAAGGATGTTTTATGTTTGAAAATTTCAAAGCACTTTCTCACCTGTGACTGGTTTTATTTTCCTTAATTTAGAATTTACAATTAGCCACGTTAAGGAATCAGATAAGGCTAAATCGTAAAACGTAGGACGTTAATAGGCTTACTTCTCAAAGACCTATCCTAGTAGCTATTTCTCTAGATAATTTAGAAGATTTCTAAGTCAATTATGAGATTGTTTTTGTCTCTAAAACTAGCCCGGAAAATGGCAATAACAATCACAAATTTCAATTAAAATTTCTTGTTTTAACCAAACTTAAGTAAAGAGGTCATAATTTTTAGACGAATGATTTTTTTTATCAGAAAATATAGTTTTTTTTTTAAATAAATATAGTTATATGACTGTCGAAACGATATTGATGAACGGAAAATGAAAAATCTTAAACAAAAAATCCAATAACGCCGTCGAAAGGTAAGAACTAGACAAACACGGCGAATTTAATTAACACAAAATGTATACCGGAAAATAATGAAAAAGCTTTTCAGAACAATAAACGTAACAGCGCTCAGGCATAACGGGATAAGCGCGTAAAATTAAAAAGCGCGTCACCTTCGGTGGGAGCCGTGCACTAAATATGGATACCAACGCGATGTTCAAATTTGACGGTTTCGCGTGATGAAAACGGTGCGAATGTGTGAATGAGTGGCTATTTTTGGAAACAAAACACGTCATGGTTAGTCATTTTAAACAGGTGGATTTATTTCTTCTGCCCAGTCTCGTAAGTGCAACGGTACCAGGATTATTACATGATTATATATCTGGCATGGTTCAAATTTCGATTGAAGTTTATACATTGACAATGACACCGACAAAGCCAGGCTCTTGTCGTTGTCATTGAATTGAAGAAGACGCACACAATTATGATTTTTTTACCAGCTTTTATTTAACTTGTAATGTATCTTGTATATTTGTTTAGGTCAAATTTTGCAACTTTTTCTACCAGTTATAATCAACCGATTGAGCTGAAATTTTGCATACTTGCGTAAGACTGACGACAATACAATATCATGCAGTCAATGAGCTGTTCTGATGATGGAGCCCGGAGATATTCGAAAGAACTCAGTTATAAAACAACATAAACATTGAGTAGGACTCGCTTGATTTGTCTTGACCAGCACTTCATGGTAGATTATGTCTAGGGTCTGATCACGGAGACTGAAGGTGATCGATGGAACTCAGTAATAAGACGAGGCAACTTTATCGAGTTTGAGCTTCTTTCATTTGTCTTAATAAGTAACTGTGGCCTCACAATAAAATGTAATTTTTACAATAAACTTATTGGTAAATATAATGGAGTAGTTTTCCTTCTCTATTTCACACATAAGTAAACTTAAGAATCACTAGTGTGCAGGTTTCCTCGCGATGTTTTCCTTCACTAGATGGAATTGACTGCACATGAAAATAACCGTACGTGAGTACAAACTCAGATATTCAAGTCGTGCCTAGTGAAGATCTTACTCGTGCCTAACCAAATGCCGTGGTCAAGCGGTGTGTAGTTACACAACCAGTGCCTAAACCGCTTGACCACCACCGCTTCTTGATGACCACAAGTGGTATAAAATCTCTTACTACTTTGTGTGAATGGAAGGAACTCCATGGACAAGAGTTACTCAGTGTCTGCCGCACGTGAACGGGTGCTGCCGGGAGGGACTGGTCAGCTGGCTATTCCTAGCTTCGATCCTTCTGTCTATCTCTTTTTCGTGGCGTAAAATTAAACTTATTGACGTGTAAAAGTATCTGTAAAGGTCTGATTACTGTATAA
The DNA here is from genome assembly GCA_943193695.1 of Acrobasis suavella. Lineage (NCBI taxonomy): Eukaryota > Metazoa > Arthropoda > Insecta > Lepidoptera > Pyralidae > Acrobasis > Acrobasis suavella. Next base: position 6,114,657 of record OW971952.1, on the reverse strand, counting down.
ACATGAATTTGCACAAAGTTTGGGCTATTCGCTTGTTATAAATAAACTTTGTTAACCGACCTTGTAGTAGTGTTAAAACGTTAAAAAAACTTCCTTATTTAACAACCAGTAACCAACTAACCGCATATTTCAGCTAATAATGTCACTTCCTGACTTCATTAAAATAAATTGTAATTACTTTGTGCAAATGTTTTAATTATAAATATGGTTTTGAAGTTAATCTAGATATCAAACAAAATATTATTCTGTAGTCTGACTAAAATGTAGATTGAATAATGTAGGAAATAATAAAACATGAATCCTAACAATATTTAAAGCTTTTTCGGGCTAGACGTGAAAAAAAGCTGCGATTAAATATTTGAACTTAAATAATCGGTCAAATGCGAGTCGGACTCGCGCACTAAGGGTACCGTACCATTATTTATAAAAAAAACACGTTTGTTGTAAGTGTTGCATGGGAGTCCCACTTAAATATTTATTTTTAATATTCTTAATATTGGTTGTTATAGCGGCAACAGAAATACAACATCTGTGAAAATTTCAACTGTCTAGCTATCACGGTTCATGAGATACAACCTGATGACAGCGGATTCTTAGTAGTTAATAGATTCCCGTTTTTACCTTTTGGGTACGGCACCCTAAAAACTGAAAACACCTTTACCACTTAATTCCTGGACAATATTTACTAAAGGCCTCTAATATAGTGTAATTTAATGACCACCACTTGTGGTAAACCAACCAATCAATTACAAAATCCAAACATTCATACATGTAATACATAATGCAATCGAAATGCATTACTTTCATTCCGGGGCAGTTGGTTAAAAAAGCGATAAAACTGATAAGCAATGTTACTGTTCACCTACTTAGATAAAATACTACTGCAATGGTGGTTTGATTACTTCATTACTTGTTACAGTTGTTAACTTGTTGCGTAAAGATAACTTATGGTTACTGTGAAGATAACACAAATGTCTTTGCATTATGAACTACATATATCATATATCCTAACGTTGGAGTATAAGCAAATAAATAATTATTATTTATTTTTAACCGAACATCGTAATAACTCCATTCGTTTAGATAAGTTAAGATATTTTTTTATTTGCAAAAAATATGGTGTACAGTACAGGTGTTAAATAATAAAATTTAAAACAGTAGCTTAAACCTATTTAGCCATATAAAATAGCATGCAAATTAAAGTTTTCTATCATTAATTCGTTTGGGCGCATAATGTCAAAAGCGCAAAATGGTAACCGCTCGCAAAATGGTAAAAGAGCAAAACGGTAAGACGGTAGAATGGTAAAGATTTTAGTGCTATAGTATATGAGCTGCCAGGACTATATTCACATCATATTGGTGAATTGTGATACGTTATTGTGAATTAATGACATAATGACCATTCGGAAATATTATTTAATTTTGTTGTTATTATGAATGTTACTTATATAATTATGAAAAATAAAAAATAAATATTAAAAGCTGACATTCTCGTCACAATTCACCAATATGATGATAATATAGTCCTGGCAGCTCATATACTATAGCACTGAATTTTTTACCATTCTGCGCGCTCTTACCATTTTGCTCTTTTACCATTGTGCGCTTTTACCATTTTTCTCCTTTGTCATTTTGCGCTATTACCATTTTGCTCTTTTATAATTTTACGAGCAGTTACCATTTTGCGCTTTTGACATTATGCGCCTAAACGTCATTAATTTATTCATGCATCAAATTCGCAATCTTTGACAATACATTCCAAAAACTCCTCAATTGAATAAACCTTTCTTCTAAGCAGCCATTTGCACAGACATGATTTAAATTTATTTAGGAGCTATGATGACACAGACTGATACACAGAACGTGAAACTTATAAATTCGAGCCCTCTTTTTGCGTTAAAAAAGACCACAAGATCATTTAAAGTGTTGGTTACGAGTAGTATTACTAGTTTCGGATAGATAAACAAAAATTTCAAAATATAGTCAAGGTTTTGTTTCGTCACATAATCTCCGGGAGATTCAAGGGCGGTATGAACTTTTAAACCTCCATTTGTTAATAGGCTTAGTTCGTATTAAACTGTACTTTAACTGTCCGCAACTGCGTACAACGGATTCCGTCAAATTCTAAGAGGATTGCCGCTTGATTTCATTTTAATAATTTTACGTAAATTATTTTAAAACATCGGGCGATGTCTTCTCAGAGCGACTAACTATTTGACTTTATTCTTAGTACAAGTAGGTAGGGTAAACTTCCAGTCATTGCACGCTAACAGTTATTGGAAAGGATACAATAAAATTATGCCTTATTTATTACCCGACTGCGCCAAGAGGGTTATGTTTTTCGAGAGTATTTATGTTTTTATGTATGTAAGTATAATTGTTTGGCACGCTCTGCAGCCTGAACAGCTCGATGGATTTTAGCTTGAGAGGTGTCGTTAGTTTCGTAATTAGTGTGAGAGTGACACTGGGTATATAAAAAAATAATTAATATAACTAAGGTTTTATTGTATTCTGTTCTCTGCAGTTGATAACTTTTTATACTCTGTAGCTGCAGTGTTCCCGATTTGAAAGCAACCTTGGACAGTACACAATAAGACCTAATTTATTAAAATTAGGTCTTATTGTGTACTGTCCAATGACTGTTAGTGTCTTAAGACTGGAAGTTTACCCTATATGACATATATTTCTTCTATGCTTTTTTTAAATCAAATATCTGACACTACTCTTGGTGCTTAGAGAAAATTGCGCATGACGAATGCAATCAGTCTCTAAAGCTAAAAACAGTCAGTAATTCTTTAAGGGAAACTGTATAAAGTTTTATAATAAATTGCTAGAATCGGTCCTTGATATGCAAGATAGAAAATATAAAGTTTATGTAAAAAAAGTACTATGTAAAAAAAGAAGGCTTATTACGGAACCGATGATTATTTTAAAGACAAAAACGTCTGACTTGAGTTTGGCGCGGGTCCCTCTTAAAGGTTTGTATTTATACACAGTCTCTCAAGCTAAAAACAGTCAGTAAATTGTTTAAGGGAAACTGTATAAAATTTTATAATAAATTGCCGGAATCCGTCCTTGATATGCCAGATAGAAAATATACATAAAGTCTATGTGAGAAGGCTTATTACGGAACCGATGATTATCTTAAAGACAAAGACTTGAGCTCGGCGCGGGTCCCTCTTAAAGGTTTGTATTTATACACTCACAAATGTCATAATTTGAGTACAATCGGTACAGGTACTTTATTTACAAATTCACATTCATTTAAATTTTGACATCATTCTTAATTAATAATTATAAAAATATATAACAATATAATAGTCCACATATCTAACTTTAATATCAGTATAATTGTAAGGTTGACGTTTTTGAAGAAAATGCTGCAGCACAGTTTGTTACCGTTTCTTTTGTACTTGCGCTTAGGAGGCGGCAGTAAACTAAGTTGTAAGTTAATGATCTGACGTCAACCACTAGCTATTAAGAACTAGAAAGATAAAAATTAATAAATGTTACAAATATCCAAAGATAAATAAATGTTGTTTGACTTTGACTCATCTTTAGCATCTCATCCCTTCTTCCACCTACTGCTAATACGCATTTTATTGAGAAAGGTCTACTTTCTCCGTTGATGCCCTGCATCTGGGTTTGTACTGTTCTCATCCAAATGTGACTCGCAACTTTGACTATGTTATCGTCTGACAGGCGACCTACATACTGATAATAAACTTAACCTACCTAATTTGTAATTTAGAGCTAATAGGCTAGACCCTACTTGACCCAATTCCAGTATCTACCTAGTTATAAATATTCTCGCTAAACAGGGCTTTTAGGACCCAAACAGCACTGGACCCAATGTAGGATTTTGTGGCCCTAAACTCTTGGTTGGTCGGGTTCATGTTCTTTTTATTTATAAAAGCTCTACTGTTTTACAACAAAAAAAAAGTTATAACAATTGGCAGACTTATCTTAAGCCTTAAGTACTAATACTTAGTTATTCTGTGCTAAAACTAAGATTTTATCTATATAAACGATAACCAGTTAATAATTATTTATGACCCCTCTGTGGCATCTGAGGTTCAAAGCTTAACATACTTATTTAAAAATATATTGTATAAGTATAATTTATATATATATATAAATTATATTTATACAATATATTTTTATAATATATATATCTTCTTTTTATAAATTTAAGAACTTTAATCAGCGACGCAAGCACAGACACCTGGACTTATGTATTGTAGTGTGTTACGAAAATTTAAAAAAAATACCAATATCTATTATTGGTATTTTTTAAATTTTCGTGGGTCTCGGGTGTTCATCTATATATGTATTTGTTATGAAATATATTATAGTTGAGTTAGTATTCCATAACACAAGTCTCGCACTTATTTTGGGGTTAGCTCAATCAGTGTAATTAGTCCGTATATATTTAATTTATTTATTTGTAGATGCAATAAATAATTTATCTATCTATCTATTTTAACACGCTAACAAAATTAGCAGATACATATTCTTGATTCCGACATATGCACGTTTGGTTTTCCAAAGCAGAGATAACAGTCCTTTTCCAAAGCTACACGTTCTCACTTTGAAATATAAACAGTAGTTCATAAAATAGTTTGAAGGGTTATCTTGGGTTATATCAAAGCCAAATTTTAAATAATATCTCCGTTTCTTTCTAGCACTGGACCTCAGGTAGCCCCTTAACACACTAACAACATTAACAGAAACATATTCTTGATTCCGTCATGTGCACGTTTGGTTTCCCAAAGCAGAGATAACAGTCCCCGAGCATTGTTCATGCATAATTCCGGGATAAATTACTCTGAGACCACACACCGCTTGTCAATTTCATTGCAAGCTTTGAATAAACGCAGGCACACTGACACAGTTTATGATAGTTTCAAACTAATCGACGTATGTTGACCTGCTTTGGCTTGCCTTGGAGAAGACTGAAAAGTGAAGATAAATAGCTGCTTCAATAGAACTAATTACTCTTCACTGATTTAAGTAAAAGGATAGTTAACCATGAGATCCTTCAAAGGGCGTCAAAAGAGTTTCTTCTGAGTCGGCAACGCAACAAACAACGGCTGTCCTTTTGTTGAAGGCGTCATTTTATGCTACGGTAACCTCTGCTCATCAAGATTGTATAGCACCAACAATCAAATGGCACGGTATGAGTGTTTCAATTGGATTTCATAATATTGAAACGATTCTATTGTATCGTTTCGATTAAATTTTTAGCCATCATTAACACACGTTAAGATGATTAACTCTATGAATTTTTATTAGGTATTATATTCTTTTGCATTGATCCCGTGGTTCAGTGGTTCGCCTAGTGATCCAGGATCGAGGGTTCGAACCCCACTGGGAAACATACTGTGTAAAAAGTTGTTTCTAGTTTGGTGAGGATATTGCAGGCTATTATATTTTCGGACAATTACTTGATTCATCACCGGATTGACCGAAAATAAAGATGATTGCGTGTTTCGGAAGGCACGTAGGTATAAACTGTGGGTCCCGAACGTCATCGAGCGTTTGCACATCAAACCTAACCAAGGATTGGTTCTGGTCTACCCTCTGGGTTGCATAGGTCAGATGGCAGTCGCTCTGTGTAAAAACCAGTAACCCCGTCAAATCATCTTGATTAGGTAAGCGGGCTCTGAAGCATTACCGCTAAGTATGGAACCGGGAATATGCTCGGATGATGTTGATGATTCTTTTGCATTGATCGACCACAACTTCCGTGTAAAGAATTAAGTCGTGATAAGTATACGTCATGTATTGATGAATCTTATTTATTAACCGACTTCAAAAGAGGAGGTTATCAATTCGACTGTATTTTTTTTTGTATGTTTGCAACGCGATATCTTTGTCAACCGTGGACGGATTTTGATGATTCTATTTTTATTTAAAAGCTTGTAGAAACAAGTTGGTTCCATATCAATTTGGTGAAGATATGATAAAGAACTTTAGAGATATGAAAGAAACTCTTGAAAGAAAATGAAGGATAGTCGGTTGTTCTTTTTTGTTGTTAAAAATTGAATTATTTAATTTACATTGCGCATATGTGGACAAAAGTACTCTCTCTCATCTTCTCTGATGATTACTATGTCATTCCAAAAAAAGATGCAATTTTAATTTTAAACCCACCTTCCTACTTATAAACATCGCTGCAACCCTCGTCGACTGACGTCATCAAGCAAATGGAGTGCAAGTAATTGAGAGCAAAGTATTGTCGTCACGTTTTACATTGCAGCGCCATATTGAAAAGTGGCGAGAATACATTTATTGCAAAGGATTTTTCTTATTTCATTTTTAGGGTTCCGTACTCAGTATTTTATAAAAATCGCCATGGAAGAATAGATAGAGGCAAGGAGAGGAAAAGGATGACCAAGGAGGAAGTTCATGGAAAAAGTCGTGTCGTATAGGGAAGTCCACCGAAAATACTCCACCGACAAAAACATAGTTCTTAAACCAGTCGATCATGATGATGACCCGAAGGGTAAAACGAGACCCTGTTAATATGACTCCGCTGTCCGTCCGTTGAGAAGTAACTAAGAACGAGTATCTCGCAGCAACAATTAAGCAAAGCAGGTATCGTAAGTTATACCTAAAGTAGGTATCTCGGAGTGGGTTACCAGAAAACTTGAACTAAATAACATAAAATATTTTAATTTTGTGTACACATTTATTTCTTTAATATACAGCTAGTATATATAACAATGTATAAAGCTATATGTATAGTAATGATGTAAAAAATTATGTCGTCGGAAGAAAAACATTTGGTCATAACAAATCTTTGAATCCCGAATCACAGGTATACAACAGGTAAGGTCATTCACTCTAAATTGCACTATCTATTCTGATCACTGCACCAGGCTGTATCTCATGAACCGTGATAGCTAGACAGTTGAAATTTTCACGGATGATGTATTTCTATTGCCATATACAACAAATACTAAAAACATAATAAAATAAATATTTATGTGGGGCTTCCATACAACAGTTATTTTTTAAAGATAAAGTACGGAACCCTTAGTGCGCGAGTCCGACTCGCATTTGGCCTATTTTTGAATTAGTGGTTAGAAAAAAATAATAATCCATTTTGAATTTTAAAAAAATTGCATCCCCAGGGGTGCATTAGAGGTTGCAAATTTATTATGAAAATTCATAATTTTTTTGAGTGAGAGACAAAAAATTTGAGATAAATAGATCCGTCGCTCTTTTTTGCCCTACCAAATGACGGTAATGGGAACGGGAACTATTATAAAGACTGTTATATTGAACAAGTATTCAAACATTTTATATTGTTAACATAATAATTCATATGTTATAAAAAAATTAATAACTTAAAATCCAATTAAAAATCTTACCAGAAACATTTTTGACTTTTTCGCGGACGATGTCGTGCTAGTATACAATGTGTAACGAAAACCCTGACCGATCGTTGTAGGAGCAACTCAGACCGTCAATATGAACAACTTTTCCTACAAGAGTCTGAGTTGCTCCTACAAGGCTCGGACAGGGTTTTCGTTAAATATTGTATAATATATGTATGAATGTATGTAATAAGCACTAAGAAAGTTACGAAACAGTTGTCAGTCCGTCTAATTGCCGTCAACGACTACGGCATCATATAATTGGAGCGGCATTTTTTGCTGGCGTGGAAACGGCAATCATCTTGTTAATTATTGGAATCATTATGATTTTACATGAGATTAGACGAGATTGCGAGTGCCTTGGGTAACTTCTTTATGTTGATATCTCTAAATTGAAACGAATCAAAAATCAAAACTAAAAAATCCTTAAACCACATTGCATTACAGAAAGTTTGTGACAATGTACTTACCTTCCTGCAAATGAAGCTAATTTAAACACATTCAATGCGACACAAATAAGTTTGAACTAAAATGGCGGACTTCGACTTCGCATTTTTGTACAAATTCCCGATACGTAAATGAACTAAAATGGCAGTCGTCGGCGCATTATTTGTACCTGCGCCGATAACCGCCATTTTGTTTCAACCTACGTGCTAGGAACTTGTACAACAATGCTTTGAAGTCCGCCATTTTTGTTCAACTTATTTGTGTTGCACTGTACATAGAGGTGTGTAGCAGAATTTTTTTACTTACTTACATTTGCCTTGTAATTCCGTCAGATAAGTAGTTCTTGTACGATACAGACTATAACTAGGCAACCAGGTTGTGAGGCGGAACAACCTGTTGATTTATATTATTTTAATTGCAAAAATCAATCTTTATTTTTGTTCTATAGCTGGCAACCTTTTGAAGCTGGCAACCCCGATTTATGTCACATCTCTTCTCTGTTGCATTGTGATAGGAATCAGACATGTATTACTTCCAAGAGTTCCAAGTAAAAGTTAAAACAATATAATTTCATACTTCACCAGACAAATACTATTTTAATTTAGCCCAAACCGAACAGACATTCCAACACAACCAAATAACTTGCTTCCACTTCTTGCTACGGATGTATCATGTGATGCAAAATGTTCTTGTTACATTTTAACATATAAAACGAGTTGACAGTAATGGCACATAATTAATATAAGTATTATTGCGCACGCGCAATATGCGCCTGCTTTTCCGGTCTCCGCACCCCTCCCCTGTTCTCGCCTTGTCGAGCGTGTTGAGGGATGGGGTGAACACACACCCACATTGACATGACGGATGTTTAGTTTCGTTTGTAGAAGTAGTAGGCATAAATAATCCTCCGCTTCTATGAAGTGACATAACTGTGGTAATAGTGCCCGGCATTCAACGCAAGCTTAAAAATGTCTGTTACAAGTTATTTTATAGTTTAAAATGTCTGAAACGGTAAGCCGACGTCCCATATAGTCTTTAAGAGGTGACGTTTCATATTCTAGCCAGACTAGAAAATGTTCTGAGCACTGATAATAAATCCGGGGCCAACATGACGACGTAACCTTAGTTCAAGAACTTGTTTGTGCAGGAAATTCTTTACTAAGAAAATGTCAAAGATGACTTAAATTTTACGATACATTTCACAAACTTCGGAGAAGGATCTTAAGAACTCTTCAAAGTTCATGGTGCAGTATTTTTATAGCCAATGTGGTAGAGAAATGACGATTTTTTTATCAATTAACACATAACTTTTTGTGGTTTTAATAAAATTTTAAAAAAAGATCAAGACGTAAAAATAAATTTAAATTTGACGAAGAACTTTAAATTTGGTGACAGAAGGTGTTAGAAAAAGAGGTGGATGGAATGCATTAGGCACGATATGGGGATAGTAGGAGTAGATGTAAGTATGAGGTATGAGAGTTAGTATGAGAAATAGTGGAATGTGGAAGGTCTTCTCCTTCCGCCATGATGGGATAAGATGAGGCAGATGATGATAAAATTTATATGCAGGTATGTAGATCTACATTAGGTTAATGACGACCAACTATGTAATTATTTTGTTCTTTTTTCTTACCAGAACATTATAACAACCAGCTTATTTAGGTTTGTACGGTTCCAGAATCGCAAAAGGAAATTAAACCGGCCAAGTGCGAGTCGGACTCTCGTACAAAGAGTTCCGTACCATTATCTATAAAAAATAACTTTTGTTTAATGGGAGCTCCTCTTCAATATTTATTTTATTCTGTTTTTAGTATTTTTCTTGTTATAGCGGCAACAGCAAACAAATCATCTATAAAAATATCAACTGTCTAGCTATCAAGGTTAATGAAATACAGCCTGTTGAAAGACAGACAAACAGACGGACGGACAGTCTCACTAATAGGGTCCCATTTTTACCGAAACAAAAAATCAATGACGTGTCCGAATCGTTCCGTATTTTTTCTAAGGGCAACTTACTACCAACTAACTACGAACTTATTTATCCATTTGCTATTGCCAGTTGCACTTTACAAGGCACTAGAAAGCCAAGAAAGTGCCCACTAAGTCCCAGTATATTTCACTCAGCTGTAATGGAACCATTTTGTGCGATGTGCCCCGCTTTCCAACTTGCGCAATTTATTTGCGGAAAGGGCGAGTTGGACGCTAATGAGGCTGGATTTCTTCTTTCAGCATTAATCCTTCTTTGTAGGATAATGCACTTTTAAAGTTAGTTACATACTTGAAATGTTTTCATTTCTTTAAATTTAGTTGCTAGAGCACCTGCTCGTCGGTGGAGTTAAGCCCTTCTCGACCGCTCTATCGTCAACGCGAGCATAGTTTGAAAAGCTTGTTGTTTCACCAAGGGGAATGCTAGAAAAAGAGGCAAAGCAAAAAAAAAATGCTCTATTCCTGATATGCTTATTTCCTCTCTGCCATCTTTTGAATTAATTTAGGTAACTATTGCTTGAAAATCAACTTAGTTTTTCAGTGGCTACGTTTTGTCGTGCCTGGTGTTCTCTCTGAAGAAAACTCCGGAGCAATCAAGTAATAACCTAATAGCGGGTAGCAAGCAAGCTCCTCTCCCATTAACATCATTATCACCATCATCGCATACCTTCTTCCGCCCACTGCTGAGCATATGCCTATCTTCTCCTCTATACTATTATAATTTGTCTTTATACGTTAGACAGAAGACATTTCTACAAACAACACTCTCGAAACAAGAAGCTTAGACATCATATGCATGTCAAGTCAATGCTCACCCAAGGTTAATCGTGCGAAGTGGAGAAGAACAAGATGGAACGATGGAAAATTTCGAAATAGAAAACTAACCCAGCCAAATATAATCAAGCAGCCAGCTTTTCCACACAAAGCTTGGTAAATCCAAGGCAGTATTCCAAACATGCCTTCCCCAATATGTGCTTGCAATAATTGCCCGTCTACTGTGAACATACCAAACCGCAACCTATAAATTGCGTAAAGCTATCACGTCGAAGGTTTTAAGTAACTAGAAGCTCGGTTTACTTAGTCTTGTTGTTCATAGTGGTCGAGTTTATTGGAGACTCGCCGAAGAAGCAAATTTCTTTTGAATCAACTTCAATAGGGAAGAGGTTATCAATTCTTCAGTATATTGATTGATTACTTGACGCCTGGACCGATCAGGAAAATTGTTTTAGTGTTCGAAAGGGCATACTTGTCAGGCGGTCGCATAGATAAAACATAAATTTTATCAAAATCAGTTGCGTAGTTTGGTGGTGAAGTCGGTTTTTAGTTTTGTAAAAATATATGTGCTTGTAATCAACATGAATCAGTTTTCATTACTGGGTCAATATTTGTAGGGTACCTCTCTACTTTTTGCATGGATATTTCCCAATTTTCCTGTATCTCACAGCGTTGTAGCTCGCAACGTTGTTGTCAAGTAGATAAAACAAAACCAAATGATTTTGATTTATTTACGGGATGTCGTTCATGGATGAAGTAAAAGAAAAGGCAAAAGACGTTCGTAGAGGTCGAGCATTAAGCAAAAAAAAGGGAGACATGGAAAATACTCTACCGACAAGAACCTAGTTCTTTTATTGATGTTGACGGGACGTTGTTTATCGATCTTAACTAGGAATGTTTTTGCAATTTCAAAAGTATTAACTAGAGCACATTCTTTTTTTTCGCTGTCTAGTAGCGAGGACGTCGCTAGTTACTAGTCTAATGTGAACTTTCTCATTGCGATAACCCGCCAGTCACTGAACCGAATTTAGACAACGGGTGGGTCAAAGAAACCCGCGTAGAAAATTTTGATTTTCCCTTATGTTTTCATTTGGGTTTCCCCCTTAGATCATTTAATACAGGATAAGCCTAACCTGTGCGCATGCAAAAGATGGCATAACCTTTCATTAGTAAGTTTTTTTATTTTATTTTATTAACGTTGTTTTCTATTTAAACGTAATTTCTGAAAAATCGAAAGAATATCTATTAGTATCGATTACGAAAAAAATAATCGAATCACGTTTGCAACTGAAGTGCCATTTTTCAAACGCGGAGTCACCTAAACGAATGGTTTTTCTATACAAAAAACCATACGTTTAGTGACTCCGCGTTTGAAAAATCGCACCACTGATTTCCTTCCATCCCAGAGACTATAGCGCACTCACGTGACTATATATTTATGATTTACAACCTTCGTCTTTATTCTCTGTGCATTAGAGGTAAATATATTTTTTCTCTTCTCTCTCTTTCTTGCCAAGAGTGTATTATTATGTGTATTTACACATTTTTTTCAGTGTGAGTTTTATTGGTGTGCAGAAAATAAGCTAGTGTTTGAGTTTTTTGTAGTGTGCATTTATAGCGATACAAATTATTTGTGTGAATGTGTGATTTTGTTTAGATGTAGTAGTAGCTTACTCCCGCACCAAAAGCGGCAGAAAGTTTTGTATGAAGATTTGTCTGCGTAACGTATTAAATGATCTAAGGTCTCCCCTGAGGGATTTTTGGTTATCCTTTTTATTGAAAACGCGATTATTTTAGGTTGACACTTCTAATGAGGTAAGTACAATTTCTATTTGATTTCATTTTATGGAGGCAAATCAAATAACACTGTAAGAAGTAACTAAGTTTTACACCGAAAACATTGATAAGTAACAGACTTAACACGTGAATACTCCAAGACAAATTTCTGCAATTATGACTTATTTTTCTGTGTCACCTTATTCTTGCCTGGCATGCATATACTCCTTTTAATATACCTACTTCCACATACATATAAACTGAACCGTACAGTTAGAGAGATCAATTTGCAAAGAGATAATGTGAACACTACTTACAAGAAAATTCTTATTTGAACTATCTATTAAACCAAGCTATTTTAATTACTAAGATTATAAATAGCGTCTTGTAGATAAATCAACACGTGTTTTCTGTTTATTTTTCACACTAAAACGTGCTAAAACCTTCCGTATTCTAATCCACCTGGCAAGTCTCGAGTTACACCCACAAAAAATAGACATAAAACATTATTTCTATAGCAATTTGTCAATGCAAATATGAATGAAACAATGTACAAGAGAAGATCGCAAAACAATTGAATGACTGTGATGCAATAGTCACTACCACGGTTGCAGTATTGTTTGACGACCAAATCTGATTGACCTCCATCTGAACTGAATTTTGTCGGAAACAAGGTCCTCTTCTCTCTGGTCGAGTAAACACCTGTTCCAATTCAACTAGAGCCGCGATACCTCCCAAGAGTTGTATTGAAATGCATTTGTTTAAAGAAGATTCAGGGGTCAAGTTTAGTTGGTCGTTTTATAAATCGTACGGTGCTAACATCAAGATCGTAATTCTATTCTATTGTAAATAGAATGAACTCTCACACGATTATCTGTAATTGCATTGATAAAAAATATTTTGGTATAATATAAAGTAGACGTATACTCACAGAATAAATATGTCTCTGGGTTTCTACGGTCTTACAAATAGGGATGTGGACTGGGTAAACCATATTATTTAATTTAGTCCGTCAACTAGATAATCCGAAAAAATGGACTCATATTTTTTCTTTTGGCAAAGTACTGAACCAAAAATTTTTTAGTACACACCTATACTAGGACTATCTTATTTCATAATACGGAAAAATTTTCCTCGTGGAAATAGCGAAAATAATAGCTACTACGGTACAGTTGCCTGCATTCTGGTCTCAACTTTTAAATAAATAAATAAATAGTCACAAATTACGAGTACCTACACTGATTGACCCAGCCCCAAAGTAAGTTTTCAAATCGGTGTTATGGGAATGGGATACTAACTCAACGATACTCGATACGGAAACCCAAGACCCAAGACAATATATTAAAAAGGCCATTTTTCAACTTGCCCTGGCTGGGAATCGAACCTAGAACGTCCAGGTGACGGGTTAACGTGCTTACCATGGAGGCCGTAAAATTTTCCGCAAATACTTCTCAGATTTATCTACGCCAAAAATAAAAACATATTTTCCGAGTTGGCCTTTCAAAATCACATGACGTTTTAAATAATTTCGCGCTCATTGACTCGCGCGACGTATTTCCAACTGAATACTTTATTAAAATATGCACGCTGAAGTATGCTGCGACGGAGTAACTTAAAAATAAACGAAATATTTAATTAAAAAATATTTTTGACAGTTTTTTATAAGTCCAGTACTTTTGAATTTGTTGTCAGACATATTTTGGAATCACTATCTAAAAACCGTGAATGATTTAGTGAAACGTCAATATTTTTACATTGAGGGGGTTCCATCCTTTTTATAAAAAAATAGCTTTTGACTAATCGAATGACTTTTTGAATAATTGAATTAGTAATTGTATAACCACTTAGTTACATCCAAACTGGGTAGGTACATGTAGGTATATTACTGCACCAATATTTTCTCTTAATAAGCTACATTCAGCAATTATTTATCTATTACACACCAATTATAGTATTCTATTCCTATATGTTTACTTGTTGCCAGATACGGTAGACTCTAACTTCCCCTGTCTTTCCCATCCCCTAGACTGCAACTCCGCACACGCTCCATAATAATCTATATACGTGCATATTTGGTTTCTCGACCCTGGTACTGGTTCAACGAGGTCTGACGTGACTGCGCTGGTAGAACGGAGCCGATAAGTACCCATATCGGCCCGAAGCTGTAAGTGCAGTCATGTTCTCTCAAAAGTGGACTAAGTTCCTACACTCTTGCTGCTAAATGCTGGCTGGGTGAGCACAGAACTGAACTGAACTGAACTTAATAAGCTACATTCAGCAATGAATGAGTAAAAATGAGCAAAATTTTGCAGGGGCAAATTTCAAACAAAACTTTCACGACTTTCAGATACTTACAAATAAATTCGGCAATTCTCAGTCAATCTTTTCCTTGGTGGAATCGTGATCGCGATGTCCCTTTGGACTTTTGGAGTAACGACATGTTAGTTGTTATTCAAGACTCTTGTAAGTAACTTCTATCTCAAGTATACTTTCACTAATATTAATTTTAGTACTTTATTAATTTTAGTAGGTGCCTTGCTTGCCTTATTAAAAGTATAATTAAGTCTATTTAGACAGTCCTTTTCATTTTTAGAAAATCTAGTAGCATTAACGTCCTTTTTAGCAGTCTTCCAAAAACGAGCAAGATTTCAATTCGAAGAATCTTTTTTTATGTATGTTCACCGATTATTCGAAAACGCCTGGACCGATTTGAAAAGTTCTTTTTTTTTTGTTCGAAACGGCATACTTGTAAGGTGGTCCCATAGAAAATTTATCGGGGTGCGAATTCCGTTTTTAGTTTTGAAAAATTATTTAATACAATTAGAAAGTAGACTCAAAATCCTATCATTTCACCCTTAAAATAATTGATAAAAACAGTCGAAATCTACCAAGTGAGAAAAGTTTGGCAGAGTTCGAAATAAATGTTTCTCAATTTCATTTTTCTTGAAACGGAATTATTTATGGAGTCAGTTTTAACTCCAGCGGTATTTTTAATTTCCACGTCATACCCCGTTTGGCGTCGCATTTTTCTAAATGATTTGCGAAGACAGGGGCTTGAAATATTCCGCGCCACGACTGGAAATAACGAGAAGTACGTAGGCACTTTATTTTCGGGATTTCGGCAAAAAGTAAACACGGCGGTGTTGTTTCAACTAAAATAAGTACTGTTGGATATTGGCTGCAATGCTGAGCATAGGCCTATCCCCAATTTCCTTCCTGGTCCTGGTAGTTTAAATGCACCTATTGCATCCTTAGATATACTGCACGCAGGGTGCGCTTTCCTTCTTTTCTTTTCCAAATATATGAGTACGGGTCAGTTCGGATCGAGAAGAAAAATGCCCAAGCAATTTACTAACTCAATTGAAAATAAGACCGTATAGTCTAAGTGTATAAACGTTTAAACATGACAGAATGCCCAATTTCGCTCGCGTTTTGCAGTGCTAATAGTTTAAAGTTTATTTTTGAGTGTCATAAAAAAATCCTCTCCGCTGCGTTCCTCTTGGTCTAAACTGGCCCTTATATGCATGTCAAAGTCAAAGTAAAAAAAAATTCAATGTAGAATAAATTTATCTCTTATCAATGGATTTTTTTTTTAATATTATCTTGTGCTAAGCTAAGAACTAAAATGTCAATGGTACCCAAGGAAGCCAAAGACCTTGCGAAGTGGAAAAGAAATGGCTGGATCAGTTTTAATGATTTGGTTAGTTTTACAGCCGGTTGTAAAACTAAACAAAAGCCTGCCTGACGTCATCACCTTTCGGGAATGAATTTTTTTATATTTTCTGTTCCATACCACTGAAATGATCCAAAAACACATCTCACAACTTGGGTTTACATGCAAACAAGTACAACAAACTTTACTGTTACGGTACCAGATGCATCTCAAAAAGTGATTACCCTCGTTTCGTCTGAGTTTAAAGCTAGAAGGTAATAAGAGCGGTGATTTCACACTCAGTAGCAACCGGGCGCCGTTTTCGGGTTAAAACGGGCAAACATCGTAAAAGTTGTGCCGTTTCCATCATGACATGCATTACAATAATTACGAAACAGATGTTCGCTTTCTTTCCCTTTATTTTGTGTTACGAGTAGTGTTGCCGAAAAATCGATAGTTATACAATCGATAGCTTCAATGGAAAAATGCTAAACTGTATAGGCCTATCGATAATATCGATAGCTGTTTTAGAGCAATACTATCGATGGGATCGACGAATAACTATTGATATTATCGATAGTATTGCGTCTCATAGCTGTCGATAGTGCAATATTATCAATACTATCGATAGTATCGATAGATTTCACTATCGACAGTCCAACGATAGGCTATCGAAAGTGGACTATCGAGCGGCAACACTATTTTGTGTGTTCATTAAATTTCACTAAAATCGTTTTAGAAATGAGACCTGTGTGTGACATGACGTTTCCCGATATTTTTTTTTAGTGTATGTATGTACTCACAAAAACGCGCGCCATATTTATACAAGATGACACTATAAAGAGGCTTGTATCAAAACATCGTCAGTCGGATCACGATCCAGTGCAGTGGGCCAACGAACCCAAATTGCAGTTTACGTCACGGTACGGCCCCGACGGTAAAAGCGACGTTTCCCGTACCGGGCGAGACAGTGACCGACATTGGCGATATTAAGATCAAAAGCAGGCAAAGTCGGCGAAGTTATATTCCTTAAATTATTTGAATAGTATATTATATTATTAATCATGTCTTCCTTATGAGGACACAGAGCGTTATGTTATGTTTGTATTTTAATGACTAAAATAATTTCTTATTTTAAAATTACAATGTATGCTTGCGAGATACATAAGAGAGAGTGATCGGCACAGGTTACTTCGACAACTATCGGCAAGGCCGTGACACTGACATACGTCAAGTTGACAAGGACGTATGTTCCGATACTACACGTTAACCTCATCATCATCATCGCAGCCCTTCCTCCACCCACTGGTGAGCATAGGTTACAGCAAAATAGTTTTTGCAAACCCTACATCAAGGGACGTTTTGATATTCTCAGCAGCAATATAATTTGTTTGTCTAAATTCCAAGTATTCAAGATAAATGTAGCAATCTGCTTTGAGAAGTCTCTTAAGAGCGGCCTTCCCGTCTTACTTTTCATACAAACGCTCGTACGTGATTATGGAGTAGTATCTGATTTTTCTTGAAAATTTTTGAACTCACAGGTATCTTGGGCGCAATTTCTAGGTTTCTATCGAAATAAAAAATTGAAATTTAAAAAAAAATTTCAGTATAAACCTCCAAAAATCTGCATTTTTGCACAAATTCTAGCTGAACTTCGACCGTTCATAAAGTACTCACAAATTGTAAAAGTAAAGAAAATATTTCGATACAAACCTCGCAAGTGTAATGAAAATGTTGAATACAAAACATTTATTGTAAGGCTTACTGATAAACACGTATCTCCTGGAACAAGTTTTATGAAATTTTCGCACCCTATGAATGTTATTCATTCAATGGATAGTTAATAATAATAGGTACTAATTTCATTTAATAGAATGCAAACCATGCCTTTAGGCATCATCTCTCTCTTTTTAGTTTGCCTCTTTTTCTAGTATTGCCCTGGATGAAACTTTGCCAAGCTTTTCCAACTATGCTCGCGTTGAAAACAGAGCGGCCGGGAAGGGCCCGCCTTAAAGAGTTGAATTTCTTCTGTCGCTTTTCCTTACCTTTTCACGGCATTTCTTGACAGAGCTCTTCAAAGGGCAAAATGCGAGTGGGTGGATGTAGAAGCTAAAGTTTCAAAGTATTTAAAGATAAATTATAAAGAGACCGTTAAGGTTAGTACACATTTTGGGAGTGGTTAAAAATTTTTCGCGAGCTTTAGAACTAACTATTTAGGTCAAATGCTCGAAATATTTTTAGGGTAGGTACCCTCGCAGGATGTTTCTATTTAGGTTCTCGAATGGCGGCAAGTATGCCACGTACCGGCAAGCGCAGCGTAACACACCCACCAACTAGGTGGTCGGACTACCTTAGCAAGGTTACAGGAATACCCTGTAGGCAGGCCGCTTCCAATTGGTCATTTTGGTGAACCTTGGGGGAGGCCTATGTCCAGCAGTGGATTTCCTGCAGTTGATATGATAATGATGATGATCATACGGTGTTGAGGACTATAATAGAATGAAGATAGGGCAGAGGAAAACAGTTTTATATTACTTATTATTAAAATTAGATAATTGACTGCCTCCGTAGTCCAGTGGTCAAGGAGTTATCCTTGTGACCCGGAGGTCATGGGTTCGATTCCCACTGGGAAGCATACTTTGTGAAAAGTTGTTTCCAGTCTGGATAGGATATTGCAGGCTTGAATCACCTGATTATCCGAAAAGAAAGATGATTTCGTGTTTCGGAAGGCACGTAAAACTGTGGGTCCCGAACGCCACCTAGCGTTTGATCATCAAACTACCCAAGGATTGGTTCCTGGTTTACCCTTTGGGTTGTGGAGGTCAGACGGCAGTCGCTCTGTGTAAAAAACAGTAACCTCGTCAAATCTCCTTGGTTAGGTAGCGGACCCCGGGCTCTGAAGCGTTGCTGCTGAGGATGCAACCGGGAATACGCTCGGATGATGATGATGATTAAAATTAGATAATCATGTAGTTATTTCAACTTTGAGTTATTAAGTAAGTTTATTTTGCATTTCTAATAAGCTAAGCAATGTAAAATGCAGAGAAAAACGAAGAATTATCCGGTGATTATATAATCAACGAGCACGGTCCTAATTCTTTATTTCCTGGAATTAATTTCAGAATGCTCTTTGCGCGGTGTTTTTGCTAATTATTTAATGCCAGAGGTAATTGGGCCAGGAGTCGCTGAATTGTAAGCGTTTTTATCGAATCGGACTTTACAGGTTTGCTTCAATCTTTTTCCATTTCCCCGGACAGAAAGCTGGGATTACACCCGCTACGCATGCGATCAAAGCCTAGTTAGTTATTCCTGTACATAATCAGACGGTAATAAAGCCTCCACAAGGCGCGAACGGGGGAGAGGTGCGAGGACGGGGAACGGGGACCTTAGGAGATTCAGTTTTGTATGTAACACTTATATAAATTCTGTGCTTACGTCACAAATTATTGGCCTACGATTTGTCACCACCCTTTTCTCTCCCTGGGGTGTCGTAAGGGGCGACTAAAAGAGGAATAGGTATCAGGAAACGGGCAGCAGTCTTCTGTGCAACGACTTAATACTTTCTAGCATGTACTACGATCACCAACCCACCAAAAATAATTGGAATTGGCCTTTAGTCCAGCCCCCTCTGCATGGCAGCCGCGACAGCGTTTATCAAGCGCTACCATATTCAATAAAATAAAATAAAAATAAAATATAGGTAACAGGTATCTATTTCGCTCTAGGTACGTAATAATGAGCGGAATGGCACTAGTCCAATGTGGGTAGGACTGTGTTACTCCCCGTTTAGGTATCAAAAATATACCTACATTATTATTACTATGCACGCGGCGACCACTCCGGAGGGGAAAATTCAGTAACATGAATCGTTTGTCCAGAGTAATAGGAATGAAATCGGCTTGCAATTGATGTCTAGGAATCTAAACGAAGAGGTGAGGAGTTCTGACGCGAGCTACATAAAAACCATAGCACTTACTACATTAAGTACTTAGATAGTTCTTTGAATTTCATTTCTGAGTAGGATATTCTGTACGTAAATACCAGTACTTATTCTGTGATCTGGGTTTATCAGGGGTGCCATTCTGCCCAAACTACGGGACTTCTTTTTATTTTTTAACAACTGGTTGCGAAACATCGTTGCCGAAGCGGCCGGAGGGGGGACTTGCAAGCAGTTGTTATAAACTATTAGCTGTAAAGATCATATGTTATTTGTGATAGTTGCTAAATTATGTGATCTGAGATTCTTTTTTCATCGTAGATTCGAAAAGATGCCTAGCACTATGTGTACACAGCAAATAAAATCTGTTCTAATTAACAATTTAAGCGCAAAATTTTATTTTATTGTCTGGCTACACGATGATCCAAACGTAAACTAAAATTGGCTCATGTTATAGCCCCTTGGGTGGCTGTATCGTCAACAAATAAAATAAACGCCTGTGAAAAGGACCACCGAGGATATTACACCACAACTATAATCAAACTATAAAAGGAGCATTTTTACGACACTCATACGCTTAAAATTTAAATATGTAGACAATATATGCTCTAAAGTTTTGGGAATTTGCCTAGCTTATAGTCTATTTGTTTAGGTATATAAAAGAATGTAAACAATCTTGACATGTCTTATTATTGAAATATGCCCTTTA
Organism: Acrobasis suavella; assembly: GCA_943193695.1. NCBI lineage: Eukaryota > Metazoa > Arthropoda > Insecta > Lepidoptera > Pyralidae > Acrobasis > Acrobasis suavella. The sequence continues at coordinate 6,093,991 of OW971952.1, read as the reverse complement.
TAAAACAATACATTTGTAAATTACAAAGTATTTATTAAGTAAATTTTAATGACTGAATTATCATACACTTTATAAATCAATACCTTTGCAAATCATAAATTAATTATGTCATTTATAATTTATTTAATAAATAATTTGTAATTTACAAAGGTATTGTTTTATAAAGGGTATATTTAAAAAAAAGACATGTCAAGATTGTTTACATTCTTTTAAATACCTAACCAAATGGATTATAGCTTTTATAAAAACCAAGAGATAAAGTGTGCCGTAAAAATGTTCAGTAAGGACTGGACTATTCGGACAAGCACGACCCATCACTATTTCAGAGTGTCGAGACTTTTTCACAAACTTAATCTAGTTTTTATTTTGAAAAGACATGTGAGATTTCGGCAGTATTTTGTACTTTAAAAGAAATTGCATATATCTAAGCATAAGTAGTTTTCGACAGTGAAATATGAACTTGGAAGAAAACATGAGAATGTAGAAGTTTTCCATACTGATGGTAAAATATAACATGATACATATTAACATATTAACATATTCTCTTTTAAGTTCATATTTTGACTGTGAAAACTAGTTACATGCCTAAGTATATGAAATTTCTTTGAAATCACATAACTTCGCCAATATCTGACATGCCGTTTCAGAATAAAAGCTAGACTACGTTTGTATGGAAAAGTCTGATTCTGTCAAGGGTAAGGAAACTCTTTCAGCTTGGGCAAAACTGCTTTCGTATTCCGTTTAACTGTTGTCATCTACAAGGTCGCATTACTTAATCGGTATTCGCAAATTTTATGAGCAGGTTCGGTATATATATGTCGTGGCCATATCGAAGATTTGATCCTTTATGAAATGATCGAACATTTCATGAAATGGTCGCATTTCATGAAACGGCCAACTTAATTTGACCAGATCATGAAATCGTCAACGTTTCACGATTTTGTCATCCACGTTTGGCCGGATCGTATAAACAGGCTGAAAAAGCAAACAAAAACAAAAACTTGTGACAGAGAGCTATAGGTAGGTTAAGGTTGCAGCGGGGTGGCCCTTGGGCCACCCCAAGCCGCACAACATGAATGTATAGTGTAAACTAAAAATATAACAATTTTACGATATAATCAACCATTTCATTAAGTGACACGGTAAATTCATGAAATGGTCGAAATTATTTGATCATATCGAGAAACAATTTCTTATCATTGATCCGCCCAATCCACATCACGATGTGGCCAGTAGCCAGTGTAACATTTCATGAAATGCGACCATTTCATGAAATTCTCGATCATTTAATGAAGAGATTAAATTTACGATATGGTATACAACGTAGAAGGGACATACCCGTAATAAATCGAACCACGGGCTATACTAGACCACTATAGTATAAAGAAATTAAATTAACAACAAAAGAAATCAAAGAAAAATTCGACATTCCCATACAAGTTGCCCGGGCGGTTGCACAGTTTTGTATGGAAATGCCAAAAAAATAATTCCGTGTTTTGGTTGTTATTTTAATATTATTATACTATAGTGATCTAGTATATGTTTTTTTTTGGCAATTCAATATTTTCACGCAGAAAAAAAAGAGCCGCGGAACTTGAGCGTTTGTTTGGTTAAGTAAGACAATTACTTTTTAATCGACTCCAAAAAGAAGGGTTATCAATTCGTCGCGATCTTTAGTTTTTTTTTTTATGTATGTTTTACCGATTATTCGAAAACGCCTGGACCGATTTAGAAAATTCTTATTTGTTTGAAAGGGTGCACTTTCCAGGTGTTCCCATATAAATTTTATCAAAATCGGTTGTGTAGTTAGGGGGTGAAATCGGGGTGCAGTTTTAAAAATTATAGAGCGATAAATATCGTATTATTTAGGTAGGTGTTGAGCAAAGCATACACCCTGACGCTATGCCCGAAGTTGAAAACAAATAAAGTATCCTTTAATACAAAGCCGCTTTCACAACCATTCAAAATCCGATGACACCATCAAACGAAATCGTCCAAACAACTTTCATCGATGCCCATACCCGACTTGACCAAGGGTTCGTGACGTCACCGCCCAGATGTGTAGATACCATTGTCTAGAGGCATTTACGACGCATGTGCGCCAGCTTATAGCAGACCGAGAAAAAATACGGCGGCAAGGGCGTTGAACTGCGGCCTACTCTGGATAACAATCCGATTTTAATGCAACTCGAAATGCGTGAAAAAAAAAAAACAATTTAATCAAAGCATTTGAATGCAGTTCGAAATGCGTAAAAAAACTCAATCAAATAATTTTGGTCCAAGTTCAAAGTAGGACTTTGATTTATTAACTTTCAAAGTATTTGAACTACGGGCTAGTCTGAATAACAATCTAATCTGAACGATATGCGTTAAAAATGGTTTGAATAAATTAAAGGTTTGTATAAGTTAAGTTTAGACTAACTAAGTAGGACTTAAATTTTGTTTTACTTTTAAATTTGAAATCGCAATACCTAACTACAAAATGTCAGCAACATTTCAGATAACCTAATTTTCAGCTCCAAGCTTTTCTAGACATATTATTACAGAAAATCTATAAACTCGGACCGTTCTTACTGCCAAAGTAGGTACCTAATTACGCCTACTTATGGCTAGGCTAGAGAATTTTTGACGGATTTTTTTACTTTTATCTGATTTGTCTAATTTTTGCAGTAAAGCAACGTTTAACTCGTTTGTTTCGCCATTGTAGGCAGATTAGCTGACTAATATTGTTTTTGTATCCATAACAAGAAATTTTGTTGCGAGTTTCAAAAGCACTAGATTGAAAAAAAAATGTTTTCAGAATACGCGCCTGAACGTGGTTTGAATAGTTGTATGTAGCGCCGACCTTCGTACAATATTTTATAAAATTTAATGATGACCTTTTATATGCAAATCGGGCGATTGTGGTGATAAACGACGCGATTTATTTTTGATTAAATGCCAGTAACTATGGACATTTTATTAATTCATACGAAAAGTAGTAATTTAATTTACCATATATTATGATCTCATCAACGTAAATCAGTGGCGGTTACGTCATAGAGGGAGGGGAACATACTTGTGTATTATACTTTATGTAATGAACTTACTACTTCATTTATTTCTTTCGATGTACTATCTAATTAAACTTGCACCACATATCCCACCTTCTCTGCTACGTCCTAACGGTGAACTGCTAGGTGATAGACAATGCTTAGCATTAAGTTGTTTCTTTTGTACAATAAGTTGATTGAATAAAAAAAAACATGTTTTCGCACAATCTATGATTAAAACAAGCCTTTATGTTTGCCTTTTGAATTCTGGCAGAGAATATTATGACCTCTTCACCTCTTTCTGTAGATGCCTTGACTCTTTGAGTAAACTCATAACGCATTCTACAAAAAGAGATGGGAGTCTTTGAGGTTAGTTAGTGCTTTGACTAAGCTCAAAAACTGCATGTTTATACCAAGGAGGCTTCGTTCGAGGCACGTGCCTCCTTGGTAAATTTAAGTCAAATCGTGCTATAAGTTCTGGGTTCTTCACCTATTATCCTGAAAAGAGAAAAAGCCGGTAAACATACTATCGGGTCCGTCCGAAGCAGCAGAGCTACTGGTACAATCGGGCGGAAACGCGCTCAGATGATCAGGACGATAGCCAATACCAGGCCACTCAGAAAGTATAGCGAAAAAAGTTTTTATGTAAGTGAGACTGGCCAGTTACAATCTATTTTGAAAATATAATTATTTATAAGTAAAAATAGGTACATTCCAATTTTAAAATTTCCCTCCTAATTTTTTTGTGGACTAATTCAAATTACCGTGTCTCATTGAAAAATGGATCTGAGCCGAGAACATTTTCGCGCTATGATTTTTTACGATTTCCAAGTGTCGTCTGAAACCGGATGAATCGTACGATAAGCTTCAAATGGCATTTATGGGTGAGGCCCTTCCAAGGCAACCGTGTATCGTTGAAATAGAAATCTATCAGGAGATTCAGCACATCCTGCAGATTGGATCTTCGCGTGAGGAGGATAGTTTCACGATGGTTGCCGCACAATCTTACAGAAGAGCTCAGAAGCAAGCCCGGGTGGAATGGTGCCGCGATATGATAAACAAAGAAGCAGGCTCGTCTCGGCGTGTTTACGACATCATTACAGGTGATGAGTCCTGGATTTATCAATACAATCAAGAAACGGAGCGCCAGTCGACGGTTTAGGTGTTTGAAACCGAATCAACGCCTACCAAAGTGAAGCGATCTAGAAGCGAAGGGAAAATTTTGATAGCGAGCTTTTTCGATTTGACTAGCTACTTGGTGTCAATTCCTTTACGGAATAAAAGAAGCATCAACGAAGAATGGCATACTATCAAATGCTTGCCAGAAGTTTTCTCTGTTGTGAGCAACAAGCGACTAAATAGGGCTCCGCGGGCTACTGCTCCACCACGACAACGTGCCCGGCCACACTGCACTCAAAACGAGGGACTTCCTGGACAGCACGCCGGTCAAACTCCTGAGTCACCCTCCCTACAGCCCTGACCTAGCACCGTGTGACTTCTTTTTATTCCCGAAAATAAAAAATCTGCTCAGAGGGATACAATTTTCGTCACCGGAAGATGCGCTGTCAGCGTTTGAGCAGGCTATAAACGAGGTGCCTGCAGCGGACTGGAAAAAGTGTTTCGTAAATTGGTTCAGACGCATGTAACTTTGTATAGATAGAGGCTGGTGGAGAGTACTTTGAAAAGAGTAAATAGAAAAAAATACCATTAGAACCCTATTTTTTATTTTTGCAAAACTTTCTGAGTTTCCCACGTATCTGACCACGGAAACAGAACGTAATAAGGTCTAAGGTTGTTAACTAGTCAATTTGGTTTTTAATGGTTAGCAGACATGAACAGATTGTGACCGACTCATGGATGAAACTGACGAACATATACCTATAACAAGTTTATTTGAAAGGTGCGGCGGATCTATCGGCTAACTACCAACTGACATGACGTCACCTGACAACTGCTAGCTGGGTGCAAAACTACAAGGCTAATTGGCAATTTCATTATCACGTGTGATCTAAGGTCGCAAACTACGGGGTATCACGCCATAACTACTTGTCGGGAGACAGCATAATAAGCATTTAGTTATGACTGACCTCAGATTGTAAATTGATGAAAAAATGTTAAATTTACATGAATTTTCCGGGGTTCAGTGCTGCCTCCATTTGAAATAAATCATTTGATAGGAAACGGAGACATCATTTAAAATTTTGTGTTGAACAGGCTTTAGATAACCCTTCTAACTATTTTATAAACTACTGTTTACAGTTTATAGTGAGAACGTGAAGCTTTTCTACGCACAATTGCGAAAAACGGCCACTTTTGGCGTATGTGCGTAGAAAAGCTTCACGTTCTCACTTTAAACTGTAAACAGTAGTTCATAAAATAGTTTGAAGGGTTATCTAGAGCCTGGTCAAGACCAAATTTTAAATTATATCTCCGTTTCCTTTTAAATGATGTAATTCAAATGGGGGCAGCACTGGACCCCGAAAAATTAAGGAACTATTCTCGTAGACACGAGGTGGAGTAATGAGCAGTAACTAATTTTATTTGTTTATCGTGTGTGTACCTAATTTGCCAACACTGGTCTCAGATTTATCAAGCTATCTGTTATTGCTTGGAGATTGACATACAATGATGACAGCCGGGTGAGCCGGGACCAACGGCTTGTCGTGTCTTCCGAAGCACGGATGAGCTTCGAAACAGACAAGAAATTTTAGTACCATTTGTGGTCACCCGTGTGAAAGCTCCTCAGGTAACTAGGAATATTATCCAAAATAGGTGTTATAGAACTGGCAGCGATCACTACATAGGTACTCCTTCAACTTTTGAAAAATATGCTACCAGTGAAAATAAGTGTCCAACACACTACTTACACACATGAAAAAAAAAACTAAAATCTACTTAGAGGTAAGAGTAGTTAAGTTCTATAAATCATTCTGTAAGTTTTGGAAAATGATGTTGATCATAGTAAAATATTGCAGGTGAGTAGGTACTGTATCCTGTTTTTTTCTATTTCATTTCAAAAGTTCTTCCATTCCAAGTTTCAAACCATCGAAGAACACAATAGAGATTTACTTGAACACTAATGAATGCATGAAAAGCAGTAGCATCATTTGCAAAGTTCAAATTAATTGCAAAATGTAATGTAATACAAACTGTTACAGTTGGTGTATCTTGGTGTAACGTCTTATTTCTTTAATTGCTTATGTAAGTCAAAAATACAATTAACTTGGTTTGTTTGGTAAGAGTGTAATATTTTAGCGAGTCAATTTATGTGTTTTTGACATGTCTGTCTGTGGTATTGTAGCTCCTAAATGAATGGACTGATTTCAATGCGGGAAGCCTTGTCTGTTGAGATAGTTCTTAGCTATGTTTGATGGAAATTGGTTCAGCAGTTCAAAAGTTATTGAGGGTGACTCTCGAAAGTCAGGGTTTTCTTTAAACTTGTATTTTTATTGCTTCTTACAGAACTACCCGTAGTTCAGTCCTCAGGTTACTCTTTCAGTCAGTTTGAATGGCACCGACTCCAACTCGCAAGTATTGACATGATTCCAAACATTGCTATTCCAAACAAAACCAAACAATAGTTCAAAATTCAGATAGTCTTCTAAGTGTCCAACTGAATCTAATAAAACCTGGGCATAAACCATAATATTAACAGGGAATAAAGGAATTCTGAAAGATGGCAGCTTACTGAAACCCTAAATCATAACTTACTATAACTTGTATATAAAAATACATTTCATATACAACAAAAAGATTTTTGAAATTCCTTACACATGCAAAATTAAAGGAAACATTAAGCGCACATTAAAAATTACATATGCACCTTGATGACCACCTTGATGATGAAATTTTATAAATTAAAATACTTTAAACTAGTTTGCCATGCTGTCTGGATTGTTAGTTGGCCTTATTTAGATCCAATCTGGAGGTTTTGGGTTCGATCCCCTGCCAGGGCAAGTTGGTAAATGACCTTTTTAAATTTTTATGGGTCTTGGGTGTTGATCTATACATGTATTTATCATAAAATATAATATCGTTAGGTTAGAATCCTAAAACACAAGCTGATATCTGACTTTGGTGCTAGCTCAATCTATGTGATTTGTCCCTATATATTTATTTATTTATTATTTATCTTCCTTTAGGCAAGGAGAGGTAGATATGTGGGATATAATATGGCGAAGATGGACCGGACTGAGTCATGACATCAATTTAAATTTAAATTTTGAAGTACCCATTCACTAAGTAAATAAATACCCTAAACCTATTCATTATAAATAATGGTGGTGCTAAAATACCAATGCCATTGTTGTTTGATTGTTGAATGAAAATTCTAATATTAAAGGCCAAAATAAAAGGCCCAAGCCACAAGCAGGAATAGGTATATTAGAACAATAAGCACAAAAACAATCAATGACATGAAGACGCAATCATGAGCACTCTTGACTGTTGGAAACATGTAAACAATGCCGATATACGGCTATTTTAATTGATTATTCTGAGCCAGTAAGTATCTAATTGGCCGGAAATAATAATAATGCAATGAGAAACAACAGAACCGTTTGTTAGCCACGGTACATCAGTATCAGAGCAAGAATCTTCGTTATACAGAGAAGGGCAAATAGTAAGATTCAAACATAATAAAAACAGGCAAAATTTTGATAAATCTCACATGTTTTCTGATTATGAAGCTGTACAATGTTCCCAGCATTATTGTTTTACTCAAAAAAGAATCCAGTTAGGTTAAAAGGGGGTAAATATCGATCATACACTCACCACAACATGAAAAGCCGGCGAACTTGAAATTATCGCAGCAATATACTGCTTTGGATCACAAATTTACACACAAACTGTCACAAAAAAATCACAAACAAACACAGCACTGTGATTACCGGCTCATATATTAGAGATTTATCGCGAATTTCAGTGACAATTTATGTAAAAACACACTTTACACCGTAGGTATTCTCACGATAAATCCACTTCGTAAACTGACATAATCACCAGACCGCTATAAATGCGGCAACAGACTGCCACAGTTTGACTGGAACCTTGCCCATTGCTTTGGTTTGTCTGTATCGACTTCAAAATGTACTTTTGTTATTATGCGTCTAAATTAAAAGATCGGTTGGTGTCCTATATTTACCTTACATTACGTTACCACCTAACATTAGTCGTATTGTATAAGCGCCATCTGTTCACGGATTGTGGAAATAACAATACGGCTTTTACTTCTTTGTTAGCGCCATCTCTTATTTGTTTCCCAAACGAAACAAAAATTTTAGTTCGCTTGTAATGCCATCTGTACAAGTCTGATGACAATGCTTACTCTCTCGTTCCGTTTGTAATGGCTAGATGACGTTCAGAACACTAATTTTCCTCCTCTTTTTCGTGTGTGAGTGAGTGCTAAAGTCGGATTTTGAAATAGAAGAAGTACCTACCTAATAACTGTAGGACGTAGGAGATAGAATTGACAACATTTCAAAAATTTTATATTCATTTTTTATATTTTTTCCTTAAAGAACTTCAAAATAAAGGACATACGTATTTTTTTTTTCATTTCTTTTCATTATTTCTCCTAAAATTAAATTGTTTAAAATCTCTCCATTCTAAAAGAGCGTAAGTACAAGAGTTAGGAAGTAAAGAGTTTACATCTTTGCCCTACATTATAATTAAAAAATAAACTGACGTCTATAGAGTTGTGTTTTGTAGCAGTAAGATATCGATATCGATACAAAAACTTACGTATCGTAAAATAGGGTTACTTTGATTAATTTAAAAATTCAAACGCTTCTATCTCAGCTATTTTTGGCATAAAAATATTATATTGACGACTTGGTATGTGGAAAACAAATGGCATAAAAAATTACGCTTGTAATACTCGACAAAAAAAATTTGCCCTATCATCTCTATACTTGAAATGGGGTTTTTGGGTAACCCACGTTTATTAACGAATTCTCATAGTCGCCCCTTACAGGATTTAAGAACACAAAGAAAAAATGTTTCACTTTTTACTTTTTAAGTTACAGCGTTTTAAAGTTATTTGGGATGAATTTGACTGAAAATGAAAACAAGGGCTCCGGCGTACACGCGTTGTGAAAAGATGGGCGACGTACCAGGATTGCTGTTTCAAAAATATTAATAAATATGCGTTCAGAAATTTGGAAGATTTAATTAAAAAACCAAAAAAATAGCTATCATAAATGTCACCTTGTGTTTTGAAAGTCGCCCCATTTGAGGGTAGCATTTTTGCTTACTTCATTTTTTTTATAGTTTTTAAGACTTGGATGTCAATATTATTTTTATTTAACCTGAAATATCAATCATATAAAGGAAATATTAGCATTTCGTCACCAAACTATGTAAACATTTTAATGCATGTGTATTTTTTCCAATCCTAATTCTACTTTACTGAAAGAACTATCGATATTAGATGGTCTTCATCGAACTGATACTTCTATAGACAGCACTACTATTATCTCTCTCTCTCACTCGTGATGTCAGTTGTCAGATTGACGCACGTGTCAAATGACAGCTGACAGCTTGACATAATTTTTTCACTTTTAGATGTTCAAGCAAAGGCGTAACCTGTTAAATGCCTATATCCTTATACTTTTGAGTTTTTTTCATTTATCTCCAAAAATATAACTCAAAAAAATCTGAAAAAATATTTTACGTGTTCAGAATTGCTAAATCTCGAAATGATTCTCGAATTTTCATACCTTTTAGAAAATGAAATGTTGTCAATTATTCCTAAATCCCTTAGGAAAAATATCGAAATTATTGTTTATTAGCAGTAAAAATAATAAAGGAAAATTCAGAAGCACGGTATGGCCATGCAAATTGACTGCATAACTGTGAGACATTCGGGAATGTTATTGTAGGTGCTTTGGCAAAATATCTCTTCAAATGTTCAAAATTTAAATGATATTTATGTATCGGTCTTTCTAAAGAACTAAATAAAGAGCACCCTGATTTATCCAGTAAGCTATAAATCCCGAGTTTTCCACAAATGCGATTAGAAAAACGTGTTTGCCCGTGGTGAGGCTATCTACTAATTATCACGTCGCGCCGATAGAGATATTTTTGTTTTTTCTGCTCACCCACTTAATAACATTCTTCACGCCGCACAAAAACTCTACGGAGTCGCATTTTAGCCCTGTCCTGTACTGTAGAAAGTAGGGCGCAAAAATATAAGTATAAAGTATACTTATGCGCTTTTACGCTAACTTTCTACGTATTTTCTTGGAATTAGATCCTATTGGTTTTTACCTTCTTTTTCTTGGAATTAGGTAGGTAAGTGGATAGATTGATAGATAAAAAATATATTTGAAGGACAAAACAATTACCATAACGAATTAGAAAAAAAATGTAGTTTTTCGCCAAAATGGTTTCCAACTTTATTGACCAAAAAAAAGATAGAGAGAAATAGAGTCATTTGTGGTTACCAATGCAAGTAGAAACCACGCTCGGGATTACCATCCGTAAGCAGTAAGTAATTGCCACATTGTAGGATTTTGTACGTTATTGATTCTTTTCGAGACAAAAGCACGTTTCTTTATATCTAAAACTTATTCTGTGACAAAAGTAAAAAAAAAAACAAAGTTCATGTCTATAGATTTTTGTGCGCGCACCCCATAGCCTAGCGGTCATTGCGGGCGGAAGTCTACCAAAACCGTTCATTTGGTGCCCAACGACTCCTTTTTCTCAGTCACCTCTTCTCAGAAAGTTTAAGACTCGAAAAAACGACAAAAAACGTAATCTCGAGCACTTCCGATGGGAATGTTTCTTTTGGGAATTGGTGAGTTGGATTTACATAAGTTTACGCCTGTGGATTTGTGGCGGGCAGCAGCAATTAATATCCATTCGCTGAGAAGTCGTTAGGTAAAAGTTGGGTAAAAGATACTGGGTTTCTTACCAAGATTATAATTGACAAAATACACGATGAGTTTTACCCACCAGCCAAACCTTTGGAGCGAGTTCAATAAATTTCGTCCTCATGTATGGGAAGCTGAAGATTTATTTTCGTTCTCCGTTAATTGTTGTAAGGAGCTCGGTGGCCCGGCGGGAGTGCGCATTACTAGTGCTTTCGCAAATAAAGCGACACCGGGCGTGGTCCGCACTTGGATTGGTGACCACAAATTTCTTGAGCTCCTCCGTGCTTCGGAAGGCACGTATAAGCCGTTGGTCCCGGCTGTTCATCATTTAATGGCAGTCGACAAGTTATGTCAGACGCCTTTAGGCAGCTTGAAAAATCGGACACTAGTGTTGGCCACTTACACACACGAAAAGCAAGCAAGGGAAGGTAGAATAGAATCATGGACAGGACTTGTCTCCTACGATTGTAAGTAAATTTTTTCGTCCTTCTCGACAATAAAAAATGTACCTGGTGTAGTTCGTGCCTGTGTTTGTAATGATTAATAAAAAAGACGGACGCAGCAATCGTCCATCATTCTGGAAATTTTACAGACTGTTTTCTGCTGAGACACCTCTTACACGAGTATTTAAACTATGCAATGTTCATCATCATCATTTCCTGTCTTCGCCAACTTATGCTGTCCCTGGGTATCGATCGCAATCCAGTTCTTTCCTGCTGCAAGTTGACGCTATGCAATGTTACAACTAAATAATATACTTACTTACAGACAAATATAAATTATTATTACTGGTATCTATAAGAGAACAGGAAAAATTTACAAACGATTCATGTAACTGAATTTTCCTTCCAAGTGGTCGCCGCGCGCATAGTAAAAATGTAGATATATTTTCGATACCTAAACGGGTAGTGATATAGGACTGGTAATACATATTTCAAAAGTATCTTGTCCGACTAATTCATTCGTGTATACTTGATTGGCCTAATCGTTGAAAAATTTATGATAATCGTCTTAATAATTTCTCTTCCTCACTAATATTGCTGGTATATAAATTAATTTCCATCAAATAAGTACTCTCCCGTCTTCCACAGTAGTAAAAAGAAAAACGTGAAGTGCGAGAATAGCTTGAGCTGTAGGTTCCGTAGATGTACTGATAAAAGAGTAGTTATAACTAACCTGTAGATTAGCAAGCACTTATAGCATGATACTGAAATTTGAAATGTACTGTTCGCAATGAAAGACTGGCATGTTAGAATAAAGGCCCATTTAGGGCGGGTTCTGATGACGACCAGCCCACGCCTTGCGCGGGCTTCCACTTGAAAAAAACATGACAAAAAAAAACGTTTTTTTCTGGAGCAAGTTTTTTTCAAGAATACAGAATTCAAAATTGATACGGCAATTTCCGTAAAAGATTAGTACTTAACAATTTATAATTAGAGTTTTTTTATTTATTTATGAAACTACCATACTTTTTTGGTGGAATAGTACCAAGTTTACATTAATATATTTGCAACATTCAAATTGCGCACCGGGATTCCCGGTACAACTTGGTACAAACATAAACCGAACGGGGATTTCCTTGTCCGGGAGACGGACATTCATTAGTAATGAACCAATTAAACAAAAATTCAGTCTAAATAAATCAAAAAAGTCTAAATTAGGTAATTCGATATGTAATTATAGTAAAATGTAACAGATAAGAAAGCAATGAAACATCGATAAATTGTTCAAATTTTGTATAGATATTTTTTTATTAGGTACGTTTTTTTTACGTTTTTTTTCAACATTGTGAAAAAAACAAATTTGTTTTTTTTTTTCATTTTGCATCCCTATTCTGGGTTTGATCCCCAGACAGGGCAAGTTGGAAAATGGCCTTTTTCAAATTGTCCTGAACCTTGCGTGTCTGAATCTTTATATGTATTTATCATAAAATATAGTATCGTTGGGTTAGTAGGTACACCATAACACAAGTTTAAGCTTACTGTGGGGCTACTACTCGTAGCTCTATCTGTCTATTTGTCCGTATACATTAATTCATGTATTTATTCATGAAAAATAATTATTGAACCCTAAAAATGATAAATAGCATCTTAACCCGATAATGCTATGACTAATCGATGGGGGGGTCACCAGAATTAATAAAACATTGATGTGCTCGGTGTCGGGTGCTCCGCTGGACGTCCAATGAGCTCTATTTCGATTTATTGGCTTGTTCTAGAAGTAATGGTGGCGAGAAAATTGACAGAAATAAATTTTCGGTTAGACTTAATCTTACACATTTCAAATGTAATGTAACTAAAGACTTCTTATCTACATTACATTTGAAATGTGTATATTAAGTCTAATCTTTCAAAGAACTGGTTTTCAGAAAAGTTTGTTTAATTTTTTTTCTTCTTCCACGCTGGTCTGGGAGAAAAGAGGAAACAAATTTTTCTGTACTGTGTTCCTACTACATTGTAAAAGTGGGTAGAAAGCTTTGAGCTTTATGCTTTGTATATTTCATTTTAAGTTTCTTTTACACGTGACATTTTGCTGAGCGGAGACCATTTTTGGTAGGCTTATAAGTTTTATGTTGTATGTTGTTAAATTGTTTAAAAATGTGTTTTTTCTACTAAAATAAACAAATTTTATTTCTTTCAATGTAAGCTGTTTTCTTTTCTTTTTTTCCTGATGTTGTTTTTTCCTAATTGGGAATAAATTATATTTAAGTCGATTTGAGTGGACTAAAAATGACTTTCGCATATTCTCTCATGTCGGCTAAGTATTAACTTCCGATGAAAGTATTCATTGGAAGTTAGTACTTAGCCGATTAAATTTAGGATGTCTTATTTCTCAAACAACCACGGAAGCGAAAACAGGGTAGTTTCATGGGCCAAAAAAAAATTTTTGGTATATTTCTTAAAAGTCCTACAGAAAATGTTTGTTTTGACGTTTCGAAAAAGTATCCGATTTGAGTTGTTTGAATTGGTCATTCACGTATGTTTTATTATTTTAAAAGATCAATAATCAACAATCTCTTTTAAGACAAAATAACAATACCCAACGGCCAACTAAAATAATCACACTAATATAATAAAGGCAAATGTTTGAGAGTTTGTGTGTGTGTATGTTAGTTACTTCTTCTAGAGCAAACGGCTGGACCAATTTCGATAAAATTTGGTATTTAGAAAGCTGATACTCTGGATCAACACATAGGCTACTTTCAGAGCCGGATTTAGAGATCTGGAGGCCTCAGGGCAACGAAAGAGTAGAGACCCCTGGCTCCAAATTATGTTCCAAATAAAATGAACAATTTTTTTCAGTCGAGTTTTTCAATAAATAATTTATCGTGAAACCAAGTAGATTCTTTTAGTATTTAACAAACATTTATAAATATATTCGGAAACAAGAATTATCTGAAATTAAATTTTGGCGTCTACGAATGGAAACTTGCGAACTTTTTTTTTTAATTCTTATGTGGGGGCCTCTTTATTGTGGAGGCCCCGGGGCTGTAGTCCCGGTTGCCCTCCCCTAAATCCAGCCCTGGCTACTTTAAGCGCCGGTCAAACCGCGAGGCGCAGCTAGTACTAAATATACCTATAAAAGAAAAGACACACTTTCTCTTCGTTAGGGTCGCAGGAGCCCTGGACCAATGGCGATAATTGATGTTTAAAAAATACCAAAATACATTACCTTTTTTTACTATTGTATCTACCATGTTAACATCACTAAGCCCTCCTACTGTATGTTCTTTGTCACAATGGCATAAGACAAAATTCAATCGTTTTAACAAAGTCCTTTTCGAGAAGAACACTTGTGTCCCCAAATGTACTTGGCGTTGGTTTTTGGAGAAAAAAGTATTGAGTAAGGAGATTCCAGCTGTGCAATATTTATGACTTTATATCTTCTCTCTCTTTCAGTCTTTTATTTTAAACATATGTGTATCTCTTTTTAATGTGTACCCGCTGTTATCTTCGATTGCGTTTCGAAAAGACATATTTTCAATTTAAGATGATTCAATTATAAATATGATGTAAGTACATTAGGCCTTATTTGGGTATCGATTTCATGTAAAGAGGAAAACGATATAGTCTAATAATATTTATGTAATTTTTATTTTGGTGAAAGCTCTTTCAGCTATAAAAATCGATCTCTCAGTAATTGTAATAATTTAAATAGATTTTTGTATGGGACGTTTGTATTCGGACGAAAATGTCATGCTTTATAAGGGCGCGCGAAACATGCCAGTTTCTGAAAATATAAAAAAAATTAAATGTACTTTTTTTTCTAAAAATAGCCAGCCAATCAGCTGCTTTGCTTTCCGAGCATACCTTAAAAGCGGATAAAAATCATTTTAAAAGGCTATGTGGTTAGTAACCCATGATGAGAAGGTTTCTCAT
Organism: Acrobasis suavella; assembly: GCA_943193695.1. Taxonomy (NCBI): domain Eukaryota; kingdom Metazoa; phylum Arthropoda; class Insecta; order Lepidoptera; family Pyralidae; genus Acrobasis; species Acrobasis suavella. The sequence continues at coordinate 6,078,706 of OW971952.1, read as the reverse complement.
AATAACTATGCTAGATACACACACAGGTTGGTGATCGAGATTGCAGCTAGATGGTATGAAGTCTTTAAATAAAAAACACTGCTGTTGGACCTCTAAACCTCCCTTAGTCGCCTCTTACGACAGCCATGTGAGAGACATAGGGTGATGAGATGATAACAAATCTTATTCTACTCTGCTAACTAAAGTTAGGGAGGCTTGTTAATTAGTGTTGCAAGCAATAGTATAAAATATCGATAGTCTATGGATACTATCGTGGCCTTGATAAACAGTAACAATATCGATAGGACTATCGATAGTAACGATAGTTTAGATTAGATACTATCGATATTAATAAAAGTTTTTAAATAAGTACTATCGATAGTATCGATATTAAAGGTGCTATTTGTATTAAAAACTATCGATAATTTTGTGACGAATATCGATATTATAATACTATCGATAGTAATTTAACTGTCGATAGTTTTGCGTACAAAAAGTAGTATCGATAGTATCGGTAGTATCAATTAAGAACTATTCATACTATCGATAGTATCTAAATTCAATAGTATCGATACTATCGATAGTTTTGCCTTTCATCAATAGTATTGCAAATTATTGACAAACGATACAATCGATAGTATCGATACTATCGATAGTACTATCGATATTGTAATAACTGTTTTTCAAGGTCAACTATTGATAGTCAATCTACCGATAGTTATGCAACGCTATTTTCAAAGATTTATATTTAGATACTACATGATTTGAATTACTTTGTGCAATTTACTGGTGGCGGAATTGCACAAAGTAATTCAAATCATGTAGTATGTAACTTTGACTTCCGCAAAGTAACACCTGAATCTATTAACTATTTATATTTAGTTTTTACAGTTCGATTGGTTTACGTATAATGAACATTCGCTGTAAACAAATACACTTCCGTAACCACCGGTTGCAAATGAATTGCACAAGCGATCGCCGCTTCTGTTTATTTTGTTAGAGCATGCACCTGTGTCGGATCAATTTACTAAATACTCAGTAGCAGTGAAGAGTTGTTGTTGTACAGAGGTGGCATCATTACTTTGGAGAGGTTTAGAGGTAAGGCCAGTGTCAAATTTAGAAATAATACTGTTAGGGCCGTAACTGACGGGGCGCAAGTTGCGCCGCGCAACAGCTAGTGATGGGCGGTGCATGAATACTCAATCAACCCATTTGAGTATTTACTCAGTAGATTGAGTAAATACCCGATAAATATCCTTATTTATCCATTTGGTGAGTAGATTGATTTATATGAGTTGCGACTCATATTTATATTCATTTCATGTTTTCATGACAATTTTAAAACTTAAATATATATACACTTGCAACTCTTGTCGGAAAGTGTGTGCATACGCCATAATATGCTTAAAATGTAGGTAAACGTTATATGCGACGCTAAAATATATGAAAATACCATACTAATCATACACTGAAAGAAGGCTTCTTTGACTAATTATAATTTTTTGGTGGGAGGTGTGCAAAGACGTAATTTTATGTTAAAAGAAGTAAACAGACATCAAATGCGATGTCAATATATGAGCATGCTCTATTTACTCTATTTATTAAATCTAGTGAGTAAATACTCAAATGGGTAGATTGAGTACTATCCACTGCCCATCTCTAGCTGTTACGCGACGCAACTTGCGCCTCGTCTGTTGCGGCACTTAGTGTAAAAGTATTTGAGAAAAATTAACTGAAAGAAATTGACACTAACAGTATTATAGCTAAAATTTATTTATATTTTTAAATTATTGATGTAGCTTTTGATACCAATATTTATCTATTGGCCGGTTGTTTCTCTTTTGTAGCGATGGGTAGGTGGTCTTTATTTGGGGGCCCCCGTTTGCGCGGGGCCCGTAGCAATTGCTACTCTTGCTACTAGGATAATCCGGCACTTACACACTGAAAGTTTCTTGCTTGTTGTATACAATCAAATTAAAGCAATAGATGACTTGCATTGTACGAACCATACAAATATTTTTTAATTAAAATTGTATGCAATATGCAAGAAACTTACAGTATGTCAATGGGTCGTCAAGAAGGACAGAATGACAAACATTAAGAAAAAATTATTGAGTAATTAGGGCCATTTAGAAAAGACCTTAGAGCATTTTCACAAATACTTAGTATCGAACAGTTTTTCATTGTGAAGAAGTGTCATCATATTTTTTGGAGAATGGTGTAGAGTACAAGGACGTGGTGACAATATCGTTAATTGAATATGAGGATGTTACTTTTTCATTCGGATTAATTTCGTTTTCTTTGAAATATATATATTTTGGCTACGTACAAATTTAAAGGACTGTCTGGACACTCTTTAAACTATTTCAATTGTTTATAATATAATAATACATTTCAAATTGATGTGTTCACTAGACAAATATTTAGGCCTGAAATTATGACGAAAACTATACCCTACAAGATAATATACAAACGAACGATTTCTTTACTTATTTATCATGTCTAAATGACAGTTATATCTATGTTCGTAAAGCATTCCGCCTACCGTTCACCGTAGTACGCGTAACGAACAAGCGCGCGCAAATGGAACAGACAAAGTGGACATAGGCTACGTTTGCCCATGATTAGGATGAGCAATAATGAGGGTATAATAGGTTTACGAGCGGGAGGAGCTGCGGGTAAGTGAATAACACTCATGGTAGATGGCTCTCCATAGGCAAAATGATGTCTATGTAAAAGACATCAACGAGTGCAAATGTTATCTACGTTTTTTTTTTAAATTTACAAAATTTAATAGTAGGCAATATACTTACGTAGTTATATAAAAAATAGCAAAGCTAATGATTCTCTGCGGATTTTACATTGTATTCAATTCAATTCAATTCAATTCAATTCTTTATTTGCTTAATAAGAGTTTGTTACAATATGGTCTTATAAATTAATACCGTCTTATTATAAAACGCAGACTAACTTTGTTACTAGGTTTAAACCATTACCCGACCAAATCAAGTTGACATCTAGTAATATCACTCTGCCTCACCTGTCAATGTCAACTTCTTTTGGGCGGATAATGGTTTTAGACCTAGTAACAAAGTTAGTCTGGGTTTTATAATAAGACGGCGTCAGTCCTTTCGAACGACTATCGTATTGGTCATAGGTACTTATCTAAGATTAGAAACTGGAACCTAAAACTGGAGAGCCCTATATAGAGAGAAGCTGAATAAAGAGCCAAATATGATAGGTGTTACTAAAGTCCTGCTCAGTCACCTGGAGGGAACGAAGAAGGATTTTGGGTCATTGTTAGACGCTCCGAAATGAAAAGACCTGTAAGATCGCCCCATATATTGCTGGAGCGAACCATGCAAGCTATGGGACATGGAAGCTGACAATAAGGATTCTGGTGCTCTTTAAATTCGAAGGCTAAGAACAATTTTGGGTCTCTGAAAGGAGTAAGTGATTAACTTAAAATATATTTAGAATATCCACACTCGAGTTTTTCCAAGAGAGATACCGTCTGATTCCTCTCCTTCTCAATTTCTCAAGAGAGATACCGACATGAAATAAAATCTCAATAACTAAATCAAGTGTTGTAGGATACAGTTACTTGATTTTATAATGAAATCAGGCCAGGTGTCGGGAGAGGGCTAATAAAATAGTGAGTCGATAGCGATGCGCTTCGAGAGGTCCCACGATACATGGCTTGATTTGTTTCCTTTAAAGTTTTGGCTTTGTCCCTCTGCTGCTATAAACATACACACATACTGTCACGTCTTTATCCCTAACGGTGCAGACAGAACATTTTGGGTCTTGCGCCTCTAAGTGGACAGAACCCAGGGCAGCAAGACTCAAAGCCACTTTTAGAGTGATGATGGGCAAGAAGATGGAAAAAGGAAACAAGAAAGTGATGGGTTGCTAGCTGCATCGCATATAAACGTGATTCACAATTTCGCCCATTCCCTTAATCGGCTTCTACAATCAGCGCGAAAAGAGAAGCCGCTGGTACATATTAAGTTTTATATTTTCGTTTCTCCCGAATCAGCATGGGAGGACTACTGTAAACGTCGTCAATATTTAGACTAATAATATATTATGAACGGAAAAGATGTTAGCGCCTCTGGCGCTAATATTTGGAAACACCGTGCGGCGAACGACAACATCGGATCGTAGCTGGCAACCCGATCAGAGGAGCGGCAGTGACACCCGGTTCCCGGTCTCCTTGATTCGACGGTCGCCGCGTACGGTTGTGTCAATCCATATAATGTAACTTATTACTGAATTTATACATCATAGATTATTATTGTTTGAAGTAATTGAACTAATAAATAGATATTTCATAAAGTACTAGTGATCATTGTATTAGCTTAACGGTTTATCTAGCAAAAATAAATATGTATTATGTATAACTGTGTCTAATATTTATTTTATTGATAAAGATTTGATTGTTTGTAATGAATAAATTAACACCTGCTGATCCGAAATCTTTTTACTATAGAAAGCTACATTATCAGCGAGTAACAAAGGCACAGAATTAATATAATTATTACATATAGAAAGGAATCTCCTAGGGTCCCGCGCAATGTCCCCGTCCCCGTCTCCTTTCCCCGCACCTCTCCCCCGTTCTCGCCTTGAAGAGTGTATAAAGGGACGAACACACACACATTGACGTGTGCACGGATGTATAGTTTTGTTTGTAGTAGTGGTAGGCATAAATGCTACTCCGCTTCTATAAAGTGTAACATAGGCTAAATTGTGACTTTTAAGACGCTGCGGCTAATATATATATATATATATATATATATATATATATATATATATATATATAATAAATATATAGGGAAAAGTAACACTGATTGAGCTAGCCCCAAAATAAGTTCTATATTTTATGAACTATATTTTATACCTAATACATATATAGATAAACATCCAAGACCCAGGACAGGACCATTAGAAAAAGGCCATTTTCCAATTTGACCGGGGATCGAACCCGGGCGGCCCAGTGATTATATGCACATCACATTCTTCGAAAACAAGAAAGTAAACAACATATTGCTCAATTATCAGAAAAATACTCGATCAAGCTGATACAAAGTGTGTAAAACTATGTAAATGGCATTTATCTAAAAGTTACGGCGCAATTACGTGTAATTAGAATTCCAACGCACAACAAACTGTCCACTAGTGGACATTCCACAATAGTAATAATCGTATTTCATGAGAAAATTGCCGTGAAAGAGTGTAAGTAGATGTCGCAGTTTAGTACTTTTAAATACCTTAGTATTTAAAAAAAAAAAATATAATCAAAACGTATGGGAGACCAATTCATTATGAATATACGATTTACTCAAATAGTAGTAGCTCGTTGTTAAGGCATCTACGAATTTTGAATGGTATTTACTTCTAGGCCTTCTTTGTATTGGCTTCATCGATTTACTTAAATATTAATTCGTTTTAGTTTAAGATAATTTAGGTAGTTTCAGTTAAAAGGGATCTTCTTTTGTTGATTTATTCTAATTATTCATTAGACTAATAGTGACTAGGCGACAAAGCTTCAATTGATGAAAAACACTGAAGAAAAGATTTTATATTAAAATAAAATGTAGCTAGATTGATTTGTCCCCCAAAATCACGTACATACGTATCGAATTCAATTCATTTTCGAAATCGTTGTAGCCGTCTCCAAAATCCTAATTAAGAATTGCTCGTTTAAAGTATTAGGTGATAGGAGACAGCAGCATATAGTCCCAACCCAAAGGGCTAAGCGGAACGCACCATTGACTTTTTTATTAGCCCATCGATTTAAATAAATTCCATGGCGGAGCCTGCGACACGTACGCTTATCAAAATGTTTATTTTTTCAAGTTTTATGTTAACCCTCATAACGCTGATCGCTTATTCTGACCGGTTAGGACAGTCGGGTGAGAATTTGGACGTTATGTGGTTAAATATTACTTTTTGTTGGTCACGGTTAAGCTGTGGGTCAAGCTACTTAGGGTTAAATAGTGGATTATAGAAGTTATAAATTAAAATGTCGCCTTAGAACATACATTAAATATTTTGAGATTTCCTTGTATTTTAAATGATTACATGATGCGTTGTGCTTATATGAGGAGCTCGGTGGCCCGGGGCAGGAGTGCGCATTACTATCACTTTTGCAAGTAAAGCGACATGGGCATGGTCTGCACTTAGACGGGTGACCACAAGTGGCATACAATTTTTTCGAGCTCGAAGGGCGTGCTTCGGAAGGCCCGTAAGTGTAAGTCGTTGGCGTCATCATTGTATGGCAGTAGTCAATCTATCCCAGATGCCTTTAGGCAGCCTGAAAAATGGTCACCCATGGATGCACTTGAGATGTAAAAAAGAAAAAGCTTTCGATTTCATATAGGATGTCTGGTAAAAACAGCCTTGGAAGTTTTACTCTTACTTTCAATGAGGTACCTCTTCCTCGCCCATGGTCCTGTTAACCGGCTAAGGAAGGTATGAGTAGAGGATTGTCAGCAGAGTTCTCTGTGCCATAACCTTATAACAATGTCTCTTATGAGTCGAGAAGTGCCATTATCACGAAACAAAAAAAAAACTATGGTCCATTTCTTTAGGTATTTAAAAGAATGTAAACAATCTTGACATGTCTTTGTATTGAAATATACACTTTATAAATCATAACCTTCACAAATTACAAATTATTTATTTTATAAATTTTAAATAACATTATTTATTTCTAATTTGCAAAGGTATTGAGTTATAAAGTGTATACCTATTTCAATAAAAAGATATGGCAAGATTGTGTGTGAGTGGTTAACATTGGCAAATACATGCCTTTCGAAGCACGGAAGAGCTAGAGAAATGTTTGTGCCACTGTCACCCATCCATGTGCGGACTACGCCCGGTGTCGCTTTACTAGCGAACGCGCTAGAAATGCGCACCCATATCGGGCCATCAAGCCCCTCTAGCCGGCAGGTTTTGTTTTCCGTGTGTGTAAGTGACCAACACTTGTGTCAGATTTTTCAGGCTGCCTAAAGGCATCTGACGCATCTGACTGCTATACAATGTTGACAACTGGGACCAAAACGGCTTATCCGTGCCTTCTGAAGCCGGCAGGTGTCGCGGGCATACTGTCGCGTCGCTCGTCTGTAAGAGCCTTGAGGCCCTTACCGACCGCTCTATCGTCAACGCGAGCATAGTTTGAAAAGCTTGTCATTTCATCCAGGGCAATACTAGATAAAGAGGCAAAACAAACATTTACAATTTATGAGTACTTTATGAAGGGTCGAAGTTCAGCTAAAATTTGTGCAAAAAAGCAGATTTTTGGAGGTTTATATTGAATTTGTTTATCTAAATTTCAATTTTTTATTTCGATATTAACCTAGAAATAGCGCACAAGATATAGGTTAGTTCAAAAGTTTTTAAGATAGATCAGTTAAAACGCCATAATCACGTACGAGCGTTTGTATGAAAAGTAAGACGGGAAGGCAACCGAGAATCAGCTTAGATAGGTAGGTAGGATTTCATAGCCTCTACGATGCAGTAAATTAATAAATACAATGTGGAAGGAACCACGTACTAAACTAGATCACTATAGTACTTATAATGAAATTAAAATAACGTTCAAAAATTAAAATTCCGCATACGAAAGTGTGCAGCCGCCCTGTCTGTTATTTTAATATCATCAAACTATAGTGATCTAGTATAGCCCGTGGTTCGATTTATTACGGGTATGTCCCTTCCACGTTGCATACAATTTGTAACATAAACTCTGTCCGATCCTTGTAGCAGCAACTCAAACCGTCAATATGAACAACTTTTCCTAAGGGACCAATGCTTGAAACTCAAAAAAAAATCGGCTTTTTCATACAAATTGCTGGGCCGGCCAAACACTTTTGTACGAAAATGTCTTTTTTTTTCGAGTTTCAAGCATTGGTCCCATAGGAAAAGTTGTTCATATTGACGGTCTAAGTTACTACTCCTACAAGGATCGGGCAGGGTTTTTGTTACATATTGTTTAGGGTTATTTTCTAAATAACACAAGTCTCGCACTTACTTTGGGGCTAGCAGCTAGCTCAATCTGTGTCTTTGTCAGAAAATAGGGTTACTTTGTAACACCAGCAATATTTCTGAAGCAAGTTTAACCCATGATACTGAACACCTTTCTATAATAAAAGGTATTAAAACTCGATAAAAATTTTCGACCTCCCATACAAAATCTGTTTGGACGAGCGCTGATTTGTATGGAAAGCCTTTTTTCGTTTTTCGCTGATTGTGTTTATGGAAAGCATTTTAGTATCATGGACTGAACTTGCTACAAAAATATTGCTGGTGTTACAAAGACACAGATTGAACTAGCTGCTAGCCCTAAAGTAAGTGCGAGACTTGTGTTTTGGGATACTGATTCAACAATACAATATTTTATGGCAAATACATATACAATATGTAACAAAAACCCTGTCCGATCCTTGTAGAAGCAACTCAGACCGTCAATATGAACAACTTTTTCACGACCTCTGTGGCCTAGTAGTCGTCAGGCCACGATGTCACATCGCTGGTCACGGGTTCGATTCCCGGTCAGGTCAAGATGGAAAATTATCTTTTTCAGATTGACCCGGCTCTTGGATGTTCATCTATACAATATGTAACAAAAACCCTGTCCGATCCTTGTAGGAGCAACTCAGACCGTCAATATGAACAACTTTTCCTATGAGACCAATGCTTGAAATTCGAAAAAAATCGTAATTTTCATACAAAAGTGTTTGGCCGGCCCAGAAATTTGTATGAAATAGCGATATTTGTTTTGAGTTTCAAGCATTGGTCCCATAGGAAAAGTTGTTCATATTGAGGGTCTGAGTTGCTCCTACAAGGATCGGACAGGGTTTTTGTTACATATTGTATAGATGAACATCCAAGAGCCGGGTCAATCTGAAAAAGATAATTTTCCATCTTGACCTGACCGGGAATCGAACCCGTGACCAGCGATGTGACATCGTGGCCTGACGACTACTAGGCCACAGAGGTCGTCAATACAAAGCTACCTTTCAAGAGTACCTATGCAGTGTAAGAGCTGTGATACGTTATCACCTCAAGTTTCCAATTGTTTATGCGACGCGACGCGCTCCCACGGTTCTCGACACTCCGATATCGTTGTCACTAATCAGCTAATTTGCAGGTGGTGGCACCGCGCACCGCCAGCTATATATTCGAAGATGCAGAAAAATAGTTTACTATTTTATAAATAGGGATCGGAAGTCGAAATGGTTCAAATGAGATATTGTTGCTCGCTATGGAGAGGACTATGCTCGGTGTTTCTCTACGCGATCGAATCAGAAATGAGGAGATTCGTAGGAGAACGAAGGTCACCGACATAGCCAAGCGGATTAGCTCATTGAAGTGGCAGTAAGCGGGGCACATAGTGCGAAGAACCGATGTCCGATGGGGCAGAAAGGTTCTCGAATGGTGGCCACGTACCGGCAAGCGCAGGGGGGCACTTTTGCAGGGAGGCGCTGGATGCAGGCAGCTTCTGATCGGTCGTTTTGGAAATCCTTGGGGGAGGCTATGTCCAATAGTGGACTTCCTGTGGCTGATATGATGATGATGATGAGATAGTTTTAGCCTAGAACCTAGCCACGGCAACTGTCATTAGCTACATTCTGATCTGCCTTAGTACAAGGAGTAGGGCAGTTGGGACATGACAAAAGATGGTCCATGGATTGTGTGATCCTACAGTCACCACACAAACTGCTGCCAGAATTCTAACCCCATTTGGCTCTGCTCTCCCGGCATAGGCCTGTACCAGATCGGAGTTGTTTTATTTCATTTAGTCCGTCAGCTAGATTATCTAAAAATACAGGATCCATATTAAATAACTATAAAAATAGGCGCTTTGAAGTTTCAGAATCGGGGTGATTTACGTCACCTTTGGTTAAAAATCGTAACTGATCGTGACGTCACGCGAATTTTAAATGCACTGTACCTTCGTCATTGTTTGCTAATCTGAGAAAAGAAAAAATACGTATACCGTACTTTTTAATAATCTATCTAATGAGCCTAAAAGAAATTAGTCCAAAAAATAAAAATTTTTAAGGCAAATCCAAAAGGAGAGTTATGTTATGTGTGTTTCGCCTATATGTATATGTATGTACGGTACGCTTCAAAAATGTAGTCATAATCTCTCATAATAACTTATGAGAAATTATGACTCCATTTTTGAAGCCTGACCGTACGTATGTTTATTATCTATGCTACATTAACAAAATAAGGTACTCTTGGAAAGCCTTAGCTAGCCGCTGGTTTTATTATAATGTGACGTTACAGTAAATTCACGGTGGAGCCCTCTATCGGCCATAAAATAATACACAAAAAATTTACTTACTGGTGGCGCAGCAAACCAAAATAGATCATCGCCTCCAACACTAGATGACGCCATTTCTTGCGGTCAAAACTAAAAATAAATTAAATCGAATCATACCGTGAGTCTCAAATATTTTAAAAATATGTTAATTATTAACTATTTTGTCCCGCTGTCCCTGCTGTCCTTGCATTAAGGGGATACCTGAATCTTCCGGGGTCCAGTGCTGCCTTCATTTGAAATAAATCATTTGATAGGAAACAGAGACATCATTTAAAATTTTGTCTTGACCAGGCTCTAGATAACTCTTCAAACTATCTTATGAACTACTGTTTACAGTTTAAAGTGCTAAAAACGGCCACTTTTGGCGTATTTGCGTAGAAAAGCTGTAAACAGTAGTTCATGTAGTAGTAGTAGTAGTTCATGTAGCTGTAAACAGTAGTTTGAAGGTTTATCTAGTGCCTGGTCAACACAATATTTTTAATGATGTCTCCGTTTCCTATCAAATGATTTATTTCAAATTTAACATATTTTTCAGCAACAAATTTTTCGTAGCCGGGCTTTAGTCTTTAAACTAAGTACTTATTTAATATATTGTTGTATTTTTACAATTTTAGGGCAAGACTCCCAAAACTTTGGGAGTTTTAGTCGACATTTCTTTTATAAGTATTCAAGGGTATTTTGCGGTAGATTCTTGAACTTCTTGGCATGTCAGTTTCAGCAAACAATAATGGTTTTAAAATTACTTTGCGTCTCACACCATAAACTTTTGTTTCTCTACTTACTTTAAATATTTTTAGCACATTTACGCCCTAGTTCTTAAACGAGTTTGTTCTTTTTTGACTTGAAAATAATTCGTTTTTACTTCGTTTTGCGGTCAGACAGGCATTGTCGTCCATGTTTATAGTCTTGGTACTTTTCTTTATGACAATGAACCCGCTTGTCCTGGTCATTTCATTTATATTTTTAATTTTAGCAAGTACGTAAAATAGGAAATTATAAGCTTGTAAAATGTAGTGGTTAGTTCATACAAAGTAGTAAGTATTTCGGTTTGAAATGTGTTACCGACAAAATAGCCAATATAATTAATAAATATTCTTTGTGTAAAATGTTTATTAATTTAAGTTAATATCAATACAATTATAAATATTACACTTAAATAAAATTTAAATTAAAATGTTATAATTTAACAAAACTAAAAACGGACTTCGCCTCCAAACTACTCAACCGATTTTATTAAAAACAAGTATGTCCTCTCAAACTTTTTTTTAATTTTTATTAACCTTTATTGTCCCACTGCTGGGCGAAGGTCTCCCCCATATCCTTCCACTTATCCCGATTTACTGTGACCATTCTTCTCAAAATGTCTGATGTCATCACTCCAAAGTTTCCTAGGCCTGCCCGGTTTTCTTTGACCGTCTGCAGGAATCCATCCCGTGATTAATTTGGTCCACCTATCTGGATGTATCCGGCATACGTGGCTTGCCCAATCCCACCTCAACTTGGCGGCTTTGTGCCCCACATTTACAACTCCCGTTTTTGGACAGAGTTCGGTGTTCGACACTCTATCCAACCTCGTGACGCCTGATACTTCGCTCCATCGCTCTTTGGTAAATCTTGAGCTTAGACTTCTGCTCCTCGGTAAATGACCAACTCTGAGCACCGTAAGTTAGAATGGGCAAGATGCACATGTCCATGAGTTTACGCTTTAGTGAAATTGGAAGGTCGCCCTTCAAAAGCTCTTTCATGGACCAGCAGCTCCTCCAAGCATTGTCCATGCGGCGGTTTATTTCTACCCTTTCAAACAAAAAAGAATTTCCCAAATCGGCCCAGGCTTCTTCGAATAATCGGTGAACATACATAAAAAATGCGTGAGTGTCGAGAAAAACTCGGTTGGAACGAAGTTTGAAAAGAAATTCGTGACGGAAAAATCCGTACACTTTTTTTCGCCTAGCCAAGTCCGTACCGACCGAAAAGGAACCTCGTTCTAAAAAATTAAAAGCTAGCGACGAATTGATAACCTCCTCATTTTTAGAAGTCGGTTAAAAACTAAATTTAAACCTAAATAAATTAAAAAAATACTAATTAAAATAAACAAATACATAGTTAAGTTGATATATAAGTTTTTGTCCCGTGTCGAGGAGGTAGGTTTCATCCTACAAGAGGTCCTACTTTAATCTCTTCCTGGGGATGGCGTAATATAAGAGGCGACTAATGGACTAATCGCAAACATCTCGTACAACAACTATATTCCTGACGTCTTATGGCGGCGTCCGTTTGTAATTTTTTTGCACAAGTTCCCAAGGAGGGTTTCCGTCAGAAGTTTTTTTGTCGTAAAACCGAAATTTTTAATGAAATAAATGCTAGGAAGCAGACCCTGGGTTTAATGCAGTATACTTATGGATGCAGAAGGGTTCTCGAATGGCAGCCACGTACCGACAAACACTACATAGGACACCCACCAACTAGGTGGTCGGACGACCTTAGCAAGGTTGCAGGAAAACGCAGGATGCAGGCCGCTTTGGGAGAGGCCTATGTCCAGCAGTGGACATCCTGCGGATGATATGATGATGATTATGACTTAAGAATGCAAATAAAAATGCACTGAGGTAAGAAAGATATGTGTGAAATGATGTTTTTTTTCTCGGACAAGATAGGAAGGTTGACTTTGACAAAGCTTTCTATGCGTAATCACTTTTTTTTAAATGTAAACGACGTAAAAGGGATATACCCGTATAGTGATAAATCGAACCACGGGCTATACTAGATTACTATAGTACATGGAAATTAAAACAACAACCAAAAAACGAAAAAAAAAATTCGACATCCCATACAAATTGCCCGGGCGTCTGCACATTTTTGTATGGAAATGCCGAAAATTTGTTTAGTGTTTTGGCTGTTATAATAATTATTATACTATAGTAATCTCGTATAGCCTGTAGTTCGATTTATAACGGGTATGTCCCTTCCACGACGTATACATTAAAAAAAAAACTAATAAAATTAAAAGCTTCCAGCCGAAAATATATATACACATGGCTTTATAACTTAGGAGTACAAACTGATGTTTTTGGAAATTATTAAAAACCAAATTAATAAATATCGCTACATCATAAAATAAATTCTCTTCGAGTATAGATTATTCATTCTACAGGTCAAATACTTCACAGCGATCCCGAGGTGTCCGTAACGTTGACTCATGTAGTTATTTTATTATAAATGCACAAAATGTCTTAATTAAAGATCGAAACCGGCATAATAACTCAGAAAAAATACACAGCCTCCAACTCTGGTCCACGCTTCTTCCGTCCCGCTCACCCGCGCCTCAAAACATCTCCCATCTCTCTCTGCGCCAGACGAACTTGTAAATTGTTCTTTTTACATCTTGTCCAGTCCAAAAAGTCTTACCTTATTTATTTTAAAACAATTTTCAATCGTATTGCGTTACAAATAAGTTTCATAATATTTTTTTCATGGATTTTTACTACGTTTAGTGAATTGAGGAGCTGATCAAGTTATCTCTCTCAGACAAAACAAAATACAGCACAAGTCCTTTGAGCTTTCGAGTTTAGTTGCTTTACCGCGATTGCTTTTTGTAGCCCCGTCCCTTTTCTTAGTGCATTTCATTCGTACCAAAAACGGGTTCGATTCTGAAATCCTTCACAGTCGTTCAAAGATTTGATTTAAACCTTATTGTTATTACAAATAACGATGGTTTTTAATTGATTAATGGTTAAAGTTAGGTTGTTTAACATGTTTTCGTGAAGATGTTACTGTCACGTTCTATCGATACGAGCGGGTTTCTCTTTTTGTTGGAAGTGCATTAAGACATGCACTGCACTCTACGTTAGTTTCGAGGACTTGAAGTAACTAATGCATGATTCATACTGTACCTTTTGCGGGTGATGCGATTTCACGCAAGCGGTTGACAGTGCATTCCTTTGTGCGATAGTGCGGTTTGAGGCTTTTATTTCGTTTAATTGGCTGGTCCATTAACATCTTTATCTAGTGGGTCTGGTTTCTGCCAGTATTACTCATGAAATTCTGATACAAATCGGGTCTTTGTGTCGGTCATGCGGTTACCAAGAGCTCCTTCAATTGAGCTGATTGAGTCGTCTTAATCAATTAACTGCTTATGGTTTATTGAGTCAGTATGAGTGCATTCTTCCGGTAGACGATAGGTAGATTATTGAATTTTATTTAATTTTAACAGCGTATCAGTCCACTGCAGGATTCAAAACCTCTCTCGCAAGCTCGTAAAATGTATCTTCGTAATTTTATCATAGTCAAAGAAAAAAAAAACTTACTCGCAATATTTTTTGTTCTCGCTAATGGGCCAAAAATATTTTTTCAGTCATCCATCAGTCCTATCACTAAACAGTGTTTTCACAGAGTAACTTGTGATATTTTCACATTTTCTAAAAACTTATACAGCTAAGCGTCACTCGCAATCTACACGAACAATTTTTGCATGATTTTGCAGACCATCATATTTTTTACATGCAATTCGTGACTATTTTAATTTATTTACTGGTTAAATAAATAAAGTACTTACATCAATTAAGTCAAATTTTAGAAATTTTGTTGATATTCGATTTTTCGTGTTTCGACCATAATTGAAAATATATATTTTTTTTTGAACAAAAAAAAAAAAAAAAGAAACAGAACGCATTCGCACTCTAGCTAGACCAAGCGGCATATGCAACCGGGGATGCATTATGATGCTAAGAAGTCATACTAAAAGTAAACCGACAAAATATAAAAGCTCCAATCTACGTCGCTCTTACACGATCTATTTACCAATACATACCTCCTCCAATTCTATTACCAAGAGAACTAGACCAGCTCCCGTGTGTCTAAGGAATTTCTGAACGGTTTCCCAGAAAATTTGTCGCGCTCCGACCGTCACCGTCAACATTTGCTCAGTAGTCAGTACGACAAACACAAGCTCGAGTATTTACACACCACTTCACAAATAGATAATTATCGAGTCCGACCCTGCGTTTAAACATTGTATGTGACATTTAAATCCAGCTTCTTCAAAAATAAATAGTGTATTTTTTGGTTAAAAGTTAAAACTAACGTAAATGAGACCCAGAGAGTAAGTGTGGGTTAGGATGATTATATACTAGTCATATTCGCCCAAAGGAAGACTTAGGGATGAAATCGAAACAGTCGGCTAAAAGCTGACTTTCCAAAGTAGAACACAATTTGTAACCACCCCTTTCCTCTCCCACAGGTGTCGTAAGAGTCGACTAAGAGAGAACCAGAAGGACGGACAACAGAACGGGAAAGAGCATCCTGTTTGCAACGACTTTATGACATCTAATGCGATCATCAAACTAGCTGTCTGCCCAGCATGGTCATTATATGCCTATAATGACCATGCTGGGCAGCCTGCCTTTATTTTTAGAGCCTTTTAGTCCAGCTGTGGGCCGTTATTAGCTGATTCGCTGCACCCCGCAGTGTAACCCGCGGAAAACGTAGCCTATGTGTTAATCCAGGACGATCTGGAAGCTAAGGATAAACTTAAAATCTATCAGCCTCATCTTTCATGCAATGAGTCTGAAGCAGGAAATTATTTTAAAAAGACAAGTTGTCACTTGTAAGAGCAGGAAGAGGACTTCCCATCTCAAACCAAAGGTATAAGAATCTAAGTACAATGACTATTCCAAGCATACAAAATACATGGCGAAATTGTTTGCTCAAGGGACTTAAATGGTAGGGACAAATTAGAGACATTGACAGTAACTTCGAACAGGTGAATTTTATCAAGTCGTTAACTACCCTAGCATTCAAACTGCATTAACACTAATCTACGGATTATTTACAATACACTACACTAAACGAGTGCACCTGCAAATGGTAATGATATTAATAATCGAAAATTAAGTGGCGCCACCAGCACAGAATAAGAATAATTAATATCCAATAAAATTAGACCTTTTCAAATGTTTTTCAGTTTAACCGTTTTCTATGTTTGTCATTCCATTACTATGTAGAAGAGGAAAAATATGTAGAATTTTAACAGCTGCTTTTGTGTTCAATGAGATTTTATAGCCGATTGAGGAATTGGGCGAAAATTTCAAAAGATCATGTAATTTGGGGGTTCCATCAACACGCTCACCGTCACACTTAAAGTTGTCTTTGCTTCGCTTCGTATGTCCTGTGGTCTGTCCGCACCGAATGGAATAAGGAATATACGTGATTAGTATGAATGTATCGTTTCTTTACCTATACTACCAGAAGTTATTTGAATTGCACGATAGCTTTTATATTTATGCCTTAGGCTTTTTAAACTAATTTAGTCACTTAAATATATTTATCATTTTCAAAGAAAGGGCTCTAAAAATTTTCATTACTTTATGACATTACAGCTTACCATAGATATTCACGATTTAGTTATCTGAATATCATAAAAGTTGTAATAAATTTCAATTTTGTTATTTTGCTTTAAGATTTATTATAAAATCAAATAAAAACGGTTTTCTCTCCTTTAGATTTGTATCGATATGTCATTAACATAATGTATGCCAGCATAAAATGTAAAAACATAATATGTCTCCTTCAGCTAATTTGCTTATTAATTGCACATGAATGTAAGACCCCCCAGATTCGCATGCTTAAGCGTGGAAGTTGACTCAATAAAAATCCATTTATCGTTCATGCAAATCCATGAATTATCATTGTTTATGTTAGTACATCAGTCAGCATAGCGCTAAGAAAATGCGATTAAGACATTATCTCCTTAGCACTATCCGCGTAAGAACGGGATAGAGAACAAATACGTTACGTATAATTTGTACGGAAATAACTTTGTGTGTGAAAGGGACGGAGCGCTGAAATGTCAGGTTCGACGAGCGCATAATGAGAAAAGTGTTGTCTCTTTCGCTCCTGACGTCTTACAATCGTTTATTGTCATGTTACTGTCTCGTTTCGACGTCCGAGATTGAGATGAAATTGCCAGCGGCGCGGCCCGAGTCCTCCCGCTATCCCTATATTCGTCCGAGGCGCGTCGGCGACGCACGCCGTAACAAACTTTTTATCTCATTATTTTTATAAACAATCGCTTACTTTTTTTATAAACGATAACTGTGACTTTTGACGTTTGAAGTGCAAGTGCAGTGACTGGATGTTGGATTCGATTTTTTTTGTGTGCCCCAAAAGTTTTTTAAGTAATAAATTGACAAGTGAACATGTGTTCTGTGCTGTATTTATTATTATGCGAATGGATTGCTACCGCTGCGATATAGTTTGACATAAGATGACCTAGCATATCGAGACAGTGCAGTAAGTTATACTTTTATTACTTTTAATTAACACAGTATCTTCATTGTTAAAAAAGACCACGATCTCAAATTTAATATGTTTAAATTGACATTTAAAGGATTGGATGAAAAGTCAAATTCGCATTATTCCATGCAACGTTTTCGGGAATATCTTTATAATCTATGTTCATCCGTTCGGCGTCCGACGGGTTTAATATTTGGTCCTTCGAGTGACATTTTCGTTTTTAGCAAAGCTTTCAACATGTGGTCCTTAGTCCTTGGTCCATGGGCATTTGTACCTGCTTCGCTTAGAAGGGCTGACTTTTTGTATGTTTAAAAACAAAGGCAACAGGGAGCCGGCGTTGCAGTGCGGTCACGTTTTTAGTGTTTCCCAGGAATTGCTGGATTCCATATTTATCACAATGTTGTTTTAAATAATTTGTATTCTAAACGTGGGTAGTTGCATATTACAGCGAAAGCGGGAACGGAAAGGGTTGAGTTATATGTCGCTGTAAAGTGACGTTTGATTGAAAGAATACTTGAATAGAATATACTCAACACAAATATTTATATAATAACAATGGGTAAAACTGAATTAAAATAATTAATAGCATTTACTAAAATTAACCTAAAAACTAGAATGTATACGCTACTAAAATACTAACTACGTGTGCGCACTTCATAAAAAGCCAGAAATAGAAGTTTTTTTTAAACACCTACGAATAGCAAAAAAAAAAAACATTGAAATTAGCCTCAGACACATATAATTATGACTTATATTTCAGTTTATTTAAGAAGGTTACATTACAAATTACCATTTGTTTCATTACTTACTATTAAAAGTTCTTTAATGGAAAGATATTTTTAGAAAAACCTTGTAGTATTGACAAACGTTATTCTTCTCGGGTTCTGCCCCGTAAGAGATCAAGACGTGATTAGAATGTAAACTATACGTTTTCACTGTACTAAGTAAAACCAATTAAGTTTTTCTCAGAATTGCAAGAAGTTCGATCAATAATCTTAATTTTTGGTTGACTTACAATGCAATACAGTTTGAAACCAACATTATTATCTATGCCATAAAAAAGGAACAAACTATTCGACAAGAAAATCAGCAAAATTAGACAAAAGCGGGCTTATCGCATTGCAGTATCTCCAACCAAAATTTGGGTAGGGATAGAAGTACATGTCCCGAATTAAATCGATTTAGAAATACAGTCTTACTAGCTGAGGCCCGCATGGGAAATTTCTTTCAATTCCAAGAGAACCTCACATTTTCCCGGGATGGAAACTACCCTTTGTATAAATCCCCGCAATAATCTATCTACATGTCAAATTACATTCCAATATTTGTAGCCGTTTTGACATGAAAGCGAAACAAACATAGATACAAACTTTCTCATTTATAATATAAATAGGATTAAACAATAACACATCATTAAATGAAAACTGTTACTTTCGGAGTAAAGAATATTAAAATATAAAGTGATTAAATTATATATTTCCATGGTAAGGTAAAAGAGACATCAACGTGTGAACTTGAAATTCATATCCTAACGAACAATTAATGAATTTGACGGCCTTCGTGCTGGAGTGGTCACCATGCCAGTCCGCCACTGGTATCACACAGTATCCCTGGTCAGGGCAAGTTTGAAAAATGGCCTTTTTGAAATTGATGTTTATCTATATATGTAATTATTATAAAATATAGTATCGTTGAGTTAGTATCCCATAACAGAAGTCTCGAACTTACTTTGCAAATAATAAACCAGCCACTTCTTTAATTGATTTGATTAGGTATAGTAAAATACAGTTCTACGAAACTAGTCATACCTTGTGACTGCTGAATTTATTCTACAGGATAATTTGTTTATTCAGGTAATTGTAAGTGGGTACTTACATATGATTTAATGATAGTTTTATTAAAATAAGTATCATACACTCTTAAAAATCAAACATACTGAAAAACCACATAAAAAGTTATTCGAAAAACCATTTCACCTGTAAAATCAACAACCACTTATGAACTATGTAGCTCCTATTACCCTTAAACATGCGAAAACCTGTTAATTGTGTTCCTAGATGTTTGAGTACTATTGCTGATGTAGATATTAGAACTGTATTGGTTTTCGAAATAAAATAAATAAAGTAGCAGATGAATATCAAACGATCAGATGAAAATAAATACGACCACCGTATTTTAGATTTACTGTTGTTTTTTCTATTCTGGTTGTCTAGAAAATACTTCAGCCTTCAAATCGGCGTTTAGGCTATTTTGTTTATAAAGTCTTCTTTACAGCCTGTATCAGATTAAAAGCTTCTCTCTACTAACTAAGAATAAAGGACGACTTAAGGTCCAGTACACATCTTTCTCGTAATATAATATTTTGATTTGTTATATTTTATTTATTTTAATTGAATTATTAAACTATTTTTATTTAAATTTAATTGTTGTATTGTAAACTATATTTCAATACAAATAATTTTATATCAAAATAAATAAATGAAATGATATGCACTTTATTGCTACAATAAAATAGTATGCAACAGAAACTTGCAACGTGTAAATCGGCCTTTACTCATAATCAATCAAGCTGCTTATGCCACGTTTGGTGATCAGTGTACAAATTTAAAAAAATGAACAACTACCAAGACCACTAAAAGAAATATTAAATTATCAAGAAATATTTAGTTACTCGCAGTAGAGGCAAAAGACGGAAGATGAAATTTAAAAAAAAAAAACAGAATCAAATCACTACCAAGACATTATAAAATATGACAGAGATCGAGAGAGGAATGGAGGCTGCTCCACTCTATGCCAACGTCATGAACACGCTCTTATGAGTCCCCTTAACCTAGACATAATCTGACATTCACTTACCCTAGAAAAGTCTAGAGTATGGGGACTCTTAAATGACAAGAAGATGTAGAAGAAAACTAAAGACGTTAAGCGAAAAGACAAATATTTAAAGTAAAGCATACTTAGTAAGACAAAGTAAGTACTACTCACTTAATAAGCCGGTTAATAAGCAATCAAACGTCCAGCGCCAACATTGTCAAGAGAAAACTATTTTAATTTGTCTCCATACGAGTGCATTAAGTTATTTTTAGATGTTTGACTTTTGCCGACATCTTGTATTCAATGAGTAATAAGCAGTGTACTTTTGTCTGCTATTACGTACATGTAAATTTATTTATTATTTGATTTTGGAAAAACAAAGTCTTTATCAGGTAAAAGTTACGTATTTTTACTTTTTCATTGAAGCGTGTAAAAAGCTAATGAAATCGCATTGACAATAAATTTATTGCCTGCGATTTTTCTATAACTTTAGACCACAAGGTTCGAGAACTCCTGTTTGTAATGTATTGATTATACAAATAACAAATTAAACATAATAAAGTGACAAGAAAGTAATTTTGTTTTTTGGGTTCCGAGTATACATTCTTTTTAACACGTACAAAAATGTATTTAATAGGCATACTGTTTTTTTTTTAATTTATATTAAATACCCGGACTTATAGCGAGGATGCGGCGCTAAGTTTAGCTTTATTTGTCATCAATAATAAAATTATTAATGTGTTTTTTATAAAGATTTATTTACAAGTGTGCTCTTGTAATACTACTCAATTTTTCAAGACTTCATACATGAGCCATTGGGGTTTAGATATAGACAAAATACGAGCAATATTAATACGTACTCTTATTTTTAAAGACATATTCATGGCTATTAATAAAAGGGAAGAGGCCTATACATAAACACATCAAAAAGATTTACATCACTGCTCTTTAGTAAATTTTAATCTCACGTTCTTAAAAAAAATATTTAATAGCCATATAAAACTCCACTAAAAACCATATTAATCAAAAAGATTATTATTTTCATAAAAAGTTTTAACATTAACGAGATATTGGTATTAAATGATTTTATTAGGTAGGCTATTATTAACTATTCATAATATGAGTTCATTGAAACCAGATATACGAAATATAGTATTATATTTCGCTATTGTGCCAGTTAATTGGTTACAGAATTAATTAAAATTATGATTTAGAGCTTTATAAAAATGTGTGTCGTAAAAAACAGGTATATAATGTTTACTATATCATATATTCTATTTAATGCAAGTACTTTCGTTTATTGCCAGTATATCTTTTATTCCTCGCAGGAAGCTTTTGTGAAATATAACCTGTGCTTTTGAGAAGAAGATAAATTTTATGGTCACTAGTTAAGTTATTTAAAAAAGCATCTAGCCCTTGATGAGTGAAATAAAAGCTTTCTGATAAGTTAGCTGCTCATTAATATTATAATTAAACATAAAATTGAAGGTTTAACTTAACTGTACATGTACGAACGAAAAATATCTTCTTTTCCATGAAATTTATTTTATATTAAAAAAAAAAACTTTATTTATTCAGTAACTTTGCCTTTGCAGGGCTTTTTCTAATCAGCACGTTTAATTGTGTAATATTGATTAGATATTTTGAGATAATAGATACCTTACAAGGATTGCCGAGAGAAGATAAAGGAATGGAGGAATCTCTACTTAACTCCACCGGCGGCAAGAACAAGCTCTTACAAGAGATAGATACATACGTTCGGAAAACACTACCCTTCTTTTGCGCCCGGTCAAAATTTAATGAAACGTCTCAATCCAATTTCTCTCATTCCTAAGCATAACCAGATTGAGAGCAGTCGGCGAATGAAAGGCAAACATTTATATCACTTAGAAATTGTATTGGTTGTATCGAAGATCATTTCCAACAAATCATTACCCATCGGCTCGTGATCGCGGGGTCAAATCGTTACTTCATGATGGGAATAGGGCTGACTATTCAAAACTTATCAATGCGTTATCTGACAATTTTTATGAACAAGTAAAATCTGGTGCATGTAGATTCCTTGGTTTTAGGTTGATTGCGATTTTTTGTAATTTGTCGAGAATTTTTATTTGTAACAATACTGCGGTTCCATTTTTCAAACGTAGACTCTATAAACAAACGGTTTTTTGAATCGAAAAAGCATTCGTTTAGGTTAATCCGCGTTTCAAAAATGGCACTTAATTTTTGTTACTTATTTATTTTATTTTTTGCTGGAAAAAAGCTTCGCCTCGTTCCTTCCATATTTTTCTTTTTTTGGTTTGATTTTTCCCGCCCGCTTTGAAATCATCTGACCGTTTTGTCCAATGGCTCTCCTCTGTTTTTCCTTACAATACCTAAATATAACCAAATGACATAGTGAAAGGGCAATGTAAAAGCTGATCCGTAACGTTAAAAATATTTGGCAACCCTACATGTTCGGTTATTGTCGTGCATTGTCGATTGAGATCGTGAAATGTGAAGTTATTATACAGAATTTGGCTTTTCGTTTTGCGGATAATTACCTCGTAGGATGTTGTGGATAGTTTAATCGAGTTAAGCATAGTTTCCTTGTTTATCAAACACAAATTGTTGCCTTTTGTAATAGAGATATTGCGTAGTATGAAACAAAATGAAACATTCTAGTTAAAAAAGAGTCTACTTCTGGAACATAGTCATAATATGTAATTTTCTTTTATTTAATTCATTCTGGAAAGTTTTAATTCATCTTTTTAGTAACTACTTTTTTAAACAATCTTATTGCATCATTACTAAATTAATGGAATAAACGCGAAACATACTTTTAAGTTTATTTTTGCTGACGCTTCGCTAGGGTTGCACCGAAGGATGTGTCAGCCAGAGTTTTTTTAAGACAAGACCATGTTTTGTGCAACCCAGATGAAACATCTGCAAAAAAACTATGTTTCGCGTTAATTTACTCGTTTCTTTACTTAGTAATCTTTATAGTAACTATTCAATTCAATATTTTATAAAATTATTATTCTCAACGTTTCCATAACACACCATGCTTTACTAAAATTACTTTAGAAACAGGTTCTCTAAACACTTCCTTTGAGAATTCTCCATCCGGCTTATGGCTCTACGCTCATACCACTTGTACCTCTTATTGAGAATTAGAAGAGGGTCACCATCATGAACCCAGATTTTAAGGAATAAAAGATTAACTGTACGTAGATGAAAAAAGAAATCGGTTTCTCTCTCTATTTTAAGGTTGACTGGAAGAGCAGCTTGCTATGCGTTTCATAGACCTAGAATTTTTTTATGCGATTAGACCGCCTTTGTATTTTTTTCTTTAATTCCTTTTGTTTATGGTGCAATAAAGAGTATTTGTATATATTACAATGTTTTGAGCCAAAAAATTAAGATTAAGTCGAAAAGTTACTCACACAAAAGTTTTACCTACTCATGTCCTATCATTGGACAAGATCTCCTCAAAGACACACTTCTCTTATACCTTTATTGTACGCGCATTGAAAAAGTATAATGTTTGCGCGTGGAGTCTAATATATATATTTTTATCTGACAAAATATTACTATCTCCACGGAAATTAATTACTGAAAGTAGTATTTCTAAATCTTTTTGAACTTTGTGGTTAGAAGAACTGTAGGTGGTCATAAAGTAACCATAATTCAAGTCCGTTTTTAAAAAATAATTTCTCTTTCTCTATCAGCCTTGTTTGTCTCATCCTGATTCGAACACAAACGTGAGCACAAAAATCTGATATGGGAGTTTTAATTTACAAAACTTGCTAGATGGTTACCCTACACAGGTCGTCGACTTGAACTACGGTCAGATCGATTCAATAGCTGATTAAGCAATTACCAAAATACACGTTCTAGCTAGCAGCTGCCGCCGGCATTGCTTCTCAAAAAAATATTGTAGTTAAAATCTGTGTTCTAGTAAAAAAGTGGAGTTGTTAATCTTCTTCTTCATCTTGCGATACTTTGTTTTTCAGCCATAGGTGTGCTGCCGCGGAGCCAAGGTTGCGCTTTCTTGTTTTTTTAACCGACTTCAAAAAAAGAAAAGGTTATCCATTTATCGGAATCTTTTATGTTTTTTCGCCGATTATTCGAAGACGACTTAACCGATTTGAAAAATTCTAGTTTGAAAGGGCATACGTGTCAGGTTGTCCCATAGAAATTTCATCGAAATTGGTTGCGTAGTTCGGCGATGATGTCGGTTTTTAGTTTTGAAAAAAACATTACTTATTTATAAATATGTACTTACGGTACGCTACAAAAATGCAGTCTGAATTTCTCATACAATTAGTATGAGAAATTAAGACTACATTTTTGAAGCCTGACTGTACTTGTAAGTTTGAAATTGATCTGGGGTCAATTTTTGATATTATATGTTAAGGTTATATTTTCGTATTTATTATTATTCGTATTAGTATATAGTTTTCTTTTTATTTAATGTATATGTTAGATTTTAGTTTAATTATACTCGTATAATGTCTCCGAGTGAATGGAGAGATTTTTTTTATATTTCAATATTATCTTCCTTGGGGATAGTGTCATGGTCTGAAGTTTTAGACCCTGTATATTTATTGATTAGTCTGTTTGTTTGTTATTTGTGTAATAAATAAACAAATTCAATAAAAAATCATTTTCCTTATGAAATGACTTATTGATTTTCCTAATATGAAAAATCGGGAATTGGGATTATTTTAGTTTTAAAATATTGTATGTATGTATGTCAATACAGATCGATTTTGTAATTAAGCAATTACTTTTTAGCTAGCGGCTGCCGTCGGCTTTGCTCGCTTTACCTTCAATTAAGGCAATTTCTAACGTGTCCGACTTTGAGTTATTGGAGACTTGAATTATATTGATTTTGATTGATTAGACGGAATTATAGATCATTTGGATATTTCGATGTTTTTAAATTCGTATTTAATTTGCCCACGGAAAGTTTTTTTGGATAAAATTGTTTTGTTTTGAGATCTTGTATTTTCATACGATAAGAAGGTACATATCTGCTAGTAAGTAATTTATACTTGATGACTCTTAAAGGATTCCAAAACCATTAGTCATTTTCTATATCGGGGCAAGCATTTAAACGGGTGCTATGGTAAATAATATTAGAAATGGACTACTTCTTTGTTCATAAGTAGCGTTATTAGGGTTACGTAGTAAACAAGGTACCCTTATAGTTTCGCCATGTCTGTCTGTCCGTCCACGGTTTTACTCAGCGACTATAAGTACTGGAAAGCTGTAATTTGGTATTTTATGTAGTATGTATATTAATTATGCGGAAAAAGTAGTACAATAAAATATTGAAAAAAAAATTTTTTTAGTGTACCTCAAATATACAATAACATCAAAGTCAAAATTCAATTTTATTTTCTAGACTAACCAATCATGTGGGATATCGTTGAATAGGTCTTTCATAAATAAGCTTTGAACATCGTTTTTAGATTTAGGGATCCGTTTCTAAAATATTTGGTTTTAAAGTGAAAACTTTTGTTAAAGTCAAGTGTCCGCACGCTCTTGGCCAATTATTCTTATAAAAGATGTCAACAGTGGCAGATTTAGATACAAATACATTTTCATGTCTTTATCCCTGACGGGATAGACAGAGCCTTAGGCCGCAAGACCTAAAGGACACGCTTAGCGTGATGATGTGCGTTCTAGATGGAAAAAGGAATCAAAATAGCGGATTTAGATATCACAATTGCAGGGCGACAGATTTAGGGGGGCAGCAAATTAGAGGTTATTTTTATTGAACCAAAGGCAGAAGGGTGTTTTTAACGTATGATACTTTAATAGTAATTATATTATCTGTGCCGTAGTGAATGCATATTAGAAACATAAACAAGTAATAACTACAAAAAAACCCGACGAGCTATTTTTTATATATTATTGTTATTATTTTATTTCGATAATATCCAGTGCCACTTTCACAGTAAATACGAATCTATCGACACCTCTCAATCTAAAATCCATCGAGCCGTTCAGTCTGCAGAGCGTGCCAAACAACTAAACATACATACATACTCTCGAAAAACATAACAGCCCAGTGTTGTAAAACTTTTTTGGCGAAATTTTTTTTTAATCAAGTAACTAGATTTGACAATCAAATGTTTAGATCAAAATATATTTTTAATTTCTTAATTTTATTTGAAGCATAGAGTACGCTTTAGCCCAGCCGTCGGACATAAAACATTTTTTTTAAATTGAATTTAATTAATTTGGAAGAGTAGCGGCTTTTGCCCAGCTGTGGGACATAGAGCTTTTTTTTTAACTTCCATATAAAAATACACCTCCCATAATATCTCACTTCGGTAATAAACAAAAAATCTACGAAGTGTCCGAGAGGTAATAAAAGGAAAAAATAAGTTTAAAAAGGCTTGCCGGTAATTTCGCTGATATCGTTAACCCGTTTAGTTATTCGGATGGGAACTGGTCGGGAGGGGTCAAATGCGGTCACGGCCTCTGATGAAGACATTCGAAGGCACAGGAATGCTGTGGAGCGGTAGATTCTGGGGATAAAGGATCTAAATTGCTTTATAATTAAAACTAGCTTTTCTTTGCATAGGTAGTTTTTTACTTTTTTTATTTAACTTTTTTGTGTAAGAAGTTCTACCACACACTATCACGTCTTTATCCCTGATGGGATAGAGTAGTCTTATTCTAAGCACACAGTAACTAGGGCCGCAAGAAGATAAAAAACCAGCCAAGTGCGAGTCGAAGTCGTGCACGAAGGTGCACGTGTATCATATTTATTTTATTATGTTTTTAGTATTTGTTATTATTGTAGCAACAGAAATAAATCGCCTGCAAAAATTCAACTGCCTAGCTATCACGGTTCATGAGATACAGCCTGGTGACAGACATACAGAGGGACATACAGACGGACAGCGGAGTCTTAGTAATAGGTTCCCGTTTTTACCCTTTGGGTACGGTACTCTAAAAAGGAATCAAAGTGGCTTAAAGAGCGGGGATGCCTAGACATGCATAAGTGTAATAGTAGTTACACTATACGAGACTACCTTTAAGTACTGAATTTAATAAACTGAAAATATTAATCTTGAAAAATGTACTTAAATAAAAAAATTACAAAAACAACAATAACTTAATATACAGCATAAAAGTAAATCATACTATTATAATACATTTGTACTTACGGCGAATTCAAATAATCCAAAAATCATATTCTCAACATATCATTAAAAATCCAAAAAAACATTAATATCTTAATATTCTTCTGTACAGCTTATATTTAATAAACAATTAAGATTAAATAAAATAAAATAAAAATAAATAATAACAACCTTGTCCACAGTTTTTCTAGCCGCATTACTAGTCCCGGCTACAACTATTATAATATGTGGTCTATGATACACGCTGTACCATACCGTAAAAACTATGTTCCTCTCACAACTCCATCAATTATACCTTCAACAAATACCTTTGCGCCATCAATTATAGTGTGGGGTTTCTAAAAGGACTTTTTATTAAATTAACAGATCTGTGAGAAAATTTCCAAAGGTTTTTTGAATAAATTAAAGTGACAATTATTTTTTACTACACCTTTCCGGTGGGTTTAATTAATATTAAATTGTATCAGTGTTTAGATTTTAAATTAATGTATAAAGCACAGCAACTTAAAATTCTCAAATACCAAGCCAAAGAAAAACCAAGTTAAAAACTTATAATTAAAAAATATTGAATTACAAAATAAGTCAGAGTAATAAAAACTCTTCATCACAGTATTTTAAAATAGTAATGTGTGGTAGAATTTCATTATCAATTTTGTAAGTAAATTTTTCTACTCCTGTACTGTTATCTGTCTTTTAAATGGTCCCGAACACTAATATAAGAACATAGATTATATGATTTCAGAAAAGTCTATAGTCTATTCCTAATATAATAGCACATGTGTCGTTATTTCGCCAAAACGATACTCCTAGTCATAGACCTATAACTTTTTTTCTTTAGATCTACCATACTGCCAACATAATAAAATCGTTATTTTATCATATGGTGCCATTTTTCTAAAGTGGAGTCACTGAACAAACGGTTTTTTGTATGAAAACATTCGTTTAAGTGACTCCATGTTTCAAAAATGGCACTTTCGGTCACTAGGAAGACGTTAATAAAAAAAATTAAGTCTTCCATAGATACCTAGTATCTACCAAACATATAAATATAAAAATAAACATAGAAAAGTATTTCGTACTTTTCTTTGTTTATTTTTGTATTTATTTTAGTAAATGTATACGTAGAAAAAGTATTGTATGCAATGTTGTATAAGTATGTCAAAAAATGCTCGATGGCGTCTCCTTACGATGCTCGCCAATCCGCTACTCGCATTTTATGAACCTTCTTATACAACTGTTGCATAAAATACTATTATTTACCTAGAGCTAATAAGTTATTTTTTTTACACCACATGCGTATCTATTCGCAGTAAGAACTGTAAGCACAAAAAATAAAATAGTCATAAAGCTAACACAAATATTAATTATCTCTTACATAGTATTTTTTCTAAGCAATCGAAACGCGGGACCGTGACACAACCAGAAAATACGAGTACAAAATATTTGTACAGTCAGCATCGTAATAAACGGGAGCGGGTCCAATTCGGGCCTTCAAATAAAAACCAACAAAAAAAAGCCGACGAAAGAGCCATCTTGCGGGTAGAACTAATTGGCGTTCGTTGGTTATACTTAAAAAAGTTATTTGTTGTACTCGTAACACTATTTTGATTGATACTCCGTGCCTCGGACGTGAGACAAAAAACGTAATAAAAATGTTAAGGACGAAACAATTTTCTTCTGTGAAATTTAAAATATGAGTTGTGAATAAAGCGACGCCATTACAATTTCAAATGTAATAGCTTCTTATGAATACGTAATTTTGCATCTTTATCACATTTTGAGCAGGTGTATATTATAGCTTTTTCGATGATTATGAGTTTAATATGAAGTTATCAAGTCGGTTAAGATGTTTAGACGAAAGATACGGCTCGATGGTTAGACAAAACACCTGTATCTCCGCCTACCTACCCACTTATAAATATGTAACCCCCCATTGTCCTCCATCTATACGAGGACTTGCTAACAAGGGGTTAGAAAAAAACTCGAGATTTGTTAGCGAACAATGGGCAGACAGGACGGTCAGGTAGAATGAATTCCTATTGTGAGATTCCATTAGGATGTAATACTTTAAGATTTTCGACGTAATAAATGCCATGAATACTATTTTTTTGGTCGAAATTGACGTCGAGTGTACGGAGGAATGAGTTTTTATTTGATATTTTAAGTTGTGGCTTGTAGATTTTTTTAAGATGTAATGTCCCATAGCTTAACAGAGGCCTATCCTTTATTTGTCACACGTCTCTTATCTATTGCTACTTTCTACGACTTGCATAAAAATCGGTCTAGCTTGTCCTGCCATCTGGTCCTAGGTGTTCCCCTACCCCTGCGCTTGTCTGGGATCCATAATGTATACAACTTGGTACATCTTTCAAAACGCATTCGGCAGATTTGACTTGTAGGTACTCAAAGTTATTTTAATACTTAATCTTATATTATTCTGTCTGTAGTGTTATGAAAACTAATCAATATTTTTTTGGTTAAATCTTTACATCATAATTTTTAAAGATAGAATACAAATCCAAATCTTGTATTTAAATTGAAATGTTTTTGTCTTAAAAATGATTACTCACGACTGTAGTAGGTATCGCATTTGATTTATGGATATGTGATGCAATCGTATAATAACTAAACGTTTAAGATAAACAAAGATCGATCAAAAGTAAAAGACACGATATAAAATTAACGAGAATTACCATAAAAACTTAATATTTTCTATCGAATTCCCAATAATCTGATATCGGTTAAAAAATGTGGATATATCTTACAAATCATTGGGACGCCCAGCGGCTTGGTTTAATGACAAGTCTTCCGTTGCCGGGAACCGAACGTTGGACCTTCTACCTGCGTTGACGTGTCTATTTAGACATCAAAATACACCTTTTATCTCTTTCTTACACCGATATCTGTGAAACTAGTTTCGGTAACACAAAACAGTGCCTTTGTGAACAGTTTTAATGATTTTCGACACATTGAGCGACGGTTTTCTGCGAATCGATTCATGGGTCCTTTTAGTAAAAAAAAAATAAAGGACTTTAGCGCAAGGTGCTGCTGTCAAACGGTAATTTACGGTTTTTAGGGACGTGACAAAGTCGTAAGCGATATTCTTATTTCTGATCTACTTTAGATAATTCAGGGAATGGGTTTTTATATCCATTTCCTTGGATTTTTGACCAGCACGTTCTTGAGTAATTATAGGATAAAGGTATAAAGGAATTATTTCTTGGGGACACAAAAACATTGTGGTTTCTTATAAATGGACTTAATGATGTGTGATTGTTTCCAATTCCACCGGATATTGCAGTTTTTTTTTGTGCTGCCAGTGGATCTATATTAAGTATTAAAACATGTTATGTCATATTTTGCAAACAATAATTTATTTATGAAAACTTTATTGAGCCACAATATAGAATTGCTTACAATAGGCATGACGAATGGAAAAATATGTTTAGCCCATCGGTAAGATTTTAAAAAACATTGTACACTTATTTTTTCTTTTCTCTGAGAAACAAAAAACGACAAAGATACAGCGCATTGAAATTTCGCATGACGTCACGGCTACGTACGATTTTTACATAGAGGTGACGTCGCAAGCCCCCACTTCGAAACTTTAATGTTTGTTATCTTAGTGAATTATTACTTTTTTGGCAAACTGAAAAATATAGGTCTATTATTTTTGGATAATCTAAAAGACTAATTACAATTATACTTTTCTAACCCTGTCGTCACTACACAAGCGTGTGTGTTTGAAAATCTAGGGCTAAGACACATTGACAAGGATAAAAAGTGGCGCCACATTTTTTACCAACCTTAAAAAAAAACCATATCTGTATACTCACTACAAACATCGCCTACTCTAGATATATCAGTATTGAAAAAAAAAAACAGAGAAGCCTATCTCAATTTGAGTACCGGAAATCAAACAACGTATTAAACAATCAAGTGTGGGTACATACAGTACATTCACCAACCTGGACGTTAATTCACGCGCCTTTATGAAGCGGTAATAGAGCCGATTTCAATGAACCTGAGTAGTTGGATGTGCTTTTGCCTGTATATTTCTCTTATCGCAGGATGCAGACTGACAGACAGATCTCCAGACAAACATTTAGATGATTGTTTAAGTCTTTAAGACGCAATCTGTGTTCGGTCATTTTTGAAGACGTTAAGCTGTTTTAAGTTGGTTACAATACACAATACAATACCCTTTATTGCACAAAATAAATAAATCAGGACATAATTATCTTAAAAACTAGGAAATGCGCAAAAGGCGGTTAAAAGGTTAATTAATAACAAAGTGGTGTAGTGTTTAAAATTAAAAACCATAGCAATATTTTGAAGCAATATGTGAAGAAAAATAAGCTATTTGAGTTCCCTTCCGTAGAGTAGACCAATCAAGACTTTTCCATACAAAAGTAGTCTAGCTTTTAATTTGACATGTCGAATTTAGGCAAAAAATTGTAATTTTACAGAAATTGCACATACCTAGGCTTTTAACTGGTATGTGCAATTTCTGTAAAATTACAAAAGGGCAAAAGACAAATATAGTCATTGTGTGCGTCTTTTTAACCGACTTTCAAAAAGGACGAGGTTATTAATTCGTCGCTATCTTTTTCTTAATATATAAAAAAAATTAGGTTTCCGTACCCGAAGTGTAAAACGGGACCCTATTATTAAGACTCCACTGTCCGTCCTTCCGTCTATCTGTCTGTCACCAGGCTGTATCTCATTTGACAAGATTGGGGCAGTTAAAATTATAAGAACATATACTTAAAACAGAATAAAGTAAATGTTTAAGAGTCCGACTCACACTTAGCCGGTTATTTTTGTTTGTAATACTCAACAAGACAGTGCTCCCATAGAAATTTTAATTAAAATCAATCGTGTAGTTTGGGGGTGAAGTCTTAGTTTCGGAAAATTATATTATATTACATGTAACAAGCAAAAATCCTGTCCGATCCTTTTAGGGGCAATTCAGACCGTCAATATGAACAACTTTTCCTATGGGACCAATGCTTTAAGCGAAATTGCCGGGCCGGCCGAACACTTTGGTATGAAAATGTCGTTTTTATTTTCGAGTTTCAAGCATTGGTCCCATAGAAAGAGTTGTTCATATTGACGGTCTGAGTTGATCCTACAAGGATCGGACAGGGTTTTTATTACTTATTGTATACAGTGACACTGACAGAAGCCTGGCTCTAAAATGTACTGGTAGACACAAGTAAAAGAGAATGCAGTGTACCGAACTAATCACACCAAGAGAGCCCATACATGGCCCTACTTCAAAAAACCATTTTTAACATTCCTAACACTGCTAGACCAAACATGACCCTAAGCCAAGTGATAATGACAGTTTACCATGTCAGTTAGCGTCGTTCTGCGAGCTACTGCATCCTCTACACCTTCGCCAACACCTATCACCTCTATTCTGATAGCATGAAGATCTATTTTAGCTTAATTGTCAATGGTTGGTTTGTCTGTTTGTCCACTATTATTATCTTGACGTTGATTTAGGCAGCGTGAGCGTTGGATTATATGCGTTTGGAATTGTTAGCTTTTTTTAGATAAAAAGGATCAGGTTGGACGTGTCCTTATCCAGGCTTCTAGATTAGTTTCGTAATTTTCGAAAATTACGTAATTTATCTTTCATTTTACAATGAGAAAGATGGGAGATAGTTCGCTTGGCAGTAAAACGCTACACTTTCGGGCAAGAAAAAAAAAACTATCCAACAGTCCTGCAGTGGACGATATGCGACTGAAATGATGATGATGAAGGACTAAAATTTAAAATTTGGAAATAAAGTAAGTCCTTGTTCAATATTATTTATCGTATATATTATGTTTTAAAAATTTTAGTACTTGTTACTTTAAGGTATATTATCATTTTTCATTTTCAGACGCTACAACGCGACTTTGCCCGCTGTTTAGTTTTCCTAAAGGTCGATAGGAAGAGATTGCTCTAGCAATAGCCTACCTATTGAAGCGATAATTTTAACAATAAAAAACATAAGTAAAAAATACTATCTACTTAAATAGGTAGCTTAAAAATATAATTTACTTTATAGTGCAAACAGTACATAGAATACTCACTATAAATCTAAACACAAATCTAGCCTATGAAATTAAGCAAGTTAATAACCAGAATGAAGTTATAAACTCCCACACACATTCAGCATAGCTCCCAGAAGGCATAATAAGATATACCTTAGACTTCTTCGTACTGTAATCGTCTAAGTAGACCTTATTTACACCAGTCGTAAAAGCCGTTTCCTGTGCCCGGCGAGTTCTAATAAATTCTCATTTATTTATAACTCAATAGGCAAGGAATTTTCATTCCTTATCTGCGAGGTCCACTGATATTTGCTTTAGAGGAATAAATTCTTAAATGCCGAGGTTATGTTGATAATTTTCTCGCTGGAACTTTCAAAATAAAACCTTAAAATGTAAAATAGTTTACATCGTTTTAAAAAGTATTTGAGATTACGAGTATAATAAAGAAGCTTTTGTTTTTATGAGGAATTTATGCTTGCGGGATTTTTATGTGACTTTAAAAATAATGAGCATCTCAATTTAAATGTATATGTTTTTTATGTATTTTTTGGATAACTTCTCCGTTTTTGAACCGATGTAGAAAATTCTTTTTTTTTTTATTCGGAAGGGCAATGATGCAAATTGGTTCCATTTTCACCAGTTGAAGATCTAATGAGAGAATCCTCAAAAAATCATCGATTGTATTTTATGATTTTGCATTCAGAAAGTTTTGGTGAAGTGGAACTAATGAAGAAGACAGAAACTGAAGTCGCTTTTTTTGTTTAAAATTATCTTTTCTTATATTTTGGACTTTGGCTTAATGACATTGCCTTAATTACACTACCTAATTTCCTATCACTTTTTTGTATATAGAGAGGTTGCCTGGAAGAAATTGCTACAAGATAAGGCCGCCTTTGATTTCCTAGTTTTTAAGATAATTATACTAAATTTATATATTTTGTGCAGTAAAGGGTATTGTATTGCACATTAACAGTATTTAAAAAAAATCAATTCCTTATTATTGTTCAATGCTTGCAATATTTAAGGTTTCGTGGCTTTTATGTTATATAAGTTAGTTCGCTTGTTTTATCGTTTTAGTATCGCCATTAGATTTTATACTTATCACATAGTTTTTTTGCCGTTTTTGGTACCACCTCAAACACATCATCGTCATCAACTGCTCTCAGGTGCCCACTGCTGGGCATAAGCTTCCTTTTGTCTGCGCCATCCTGCTCTGTTGTTGGCCATCGCAATCCAGTTATTTCCATAAAAATAAAAATATGGCGATGCTTAAGTCAGTTTAACCATACCGTTCTATTTAACATAATTAATCGCTTAATGTCCTCCCACACTCAATCATAACGTCTCAATCTCCAAAAAGATTCTAACTGAAAAAGGATATGGAAGTGGGAATTCATAAATTTTCCCCATCAAATGAGTAGTTAATACCAAACCAGTTTTGTAGGAATGTGAGTGGGCGCGCGGGCGTCGGTTCGAATCCCGACTGTTTAAACACGATGCTGTGGTTCAATATGATGCAACTAACATCTAGGACGACAATGGATTTTGATCTAATTCAAAATTTTTAGACTGGATTTTTTTAAATCAAAATTACATGTAAACGTTTGAGCTCTTATTTAAGGATACATGCATTTTTAAGGGTCCAGTGCCGCCCCCAAATGAAATGAATTATACTCGTATTATGAAAGGAAACGATGGTTTCATAGAAAATTTTGTCTCATGCGGATTAAGATGGGAACGTAAAGCTTTTCATAGCATTTTTGCCAAAAGTGGCATTTTTTCGTAAAAATGCTAAGAAAAGTAGTTAACAGTAGTTCAAAAAATAGTTGACGACCTCTGTAGTATGGTCTGCGTAGTAGTTACCATGCTAGTCCGCTACCCAAAGGTCCCGGGTTCGATCCTCGTTTAGGGAAAGTTGGAAAATGGCCTTTTTCAAATTGTCCTGCGTCTTGGATGTTTATCTATATATGTATTTACTATAAAATATAGTATCGTTGAGTTAGTATCCCATAACACAAGTCTCGAACTTACTTTGGGGCTAGCTTAATCAGGGTTATTTGTCCCTATATTTTTATTTATTTATAGTTTTCTGGAGTTATCTAGAGCCGCATGCGACAAAATGTAAAAAAAAATCTCCGTACTGGACCCCGAAAAAATTCAACTGTGTCCCCTACCTGGGATTGGTCACTCCATCTTTAACTGTGGAACATCTAAATCAACAACTACATACCCAAGAAAGGTCGACGTCAGGCTATGGTATATTAAGTAGTGACGACCTCCGGAGCGTAGTGGTCACCATGCTGGTCCGCCACTCAGAGGTCCCGGGTTCGATCCCCGGTCAGGGCAAGTTGGAAAATGGTATTTTTTTCAAATTGTCCTGGTTCTTGGATGTTTATTTATATATGTATGTTATAAAGTATAGTATCGTTGAGTTAGTATCCCATAACACAAATCTCAAACTTACTTTGGAGCTAGCTCTATTTATTTATTTATTTATTTATTATTATTCTATAAAAAAATACGCTTTGCGTGCCCATGATCTTACAACCAAGGATGTTCAAGACTGTGCGGAGTGGAGAAGAAAAAGTCGGAAAGTGGACCCTAGTTTTTACAGCATTACAGCTAAGGATGCAACTGGGAAAACGCTGAGGTTAGAGAGATTCATCATCATCATCTCAGCCCTTCTTCCGCCCACTGCTGAGCATAGGCCTCCCTTCGTCGACGACACCCCTCTCGGTCCTGTGCTGCTCTAATCCAGGTGCGACCCATGACTTTTACTATGTCGTCAACCCATCTCATTGCTGGGCGTCCAACGCTTCTTTCACTCGCTCTGGGCCACCATTCGGTTAAAGCCCCTCTCCACCTGCCATCACTCCGTCGAGCCAGGTGATTTAATTTAATCAAAAATATAGTTAAACAAAGGGATGGGTGTCGTGGTAGGTAAGTACATCCGTTGAAAACGAAGTTACTTATCGCAACACCAAAAGATTTACGAACACTTAACTTAATTTTTAATTATTATTATTATTTTATTATTCTAAATTGTTACAAAATAAATACAACAAAATATTACTTAGCCTTTCTATAAACCACTGAGGTTCGTAGTGAAATGCTTCAAAAATTCAAAGATGTTATGAAATAAAGAATTTAAAAAAGATTTCCTAACGCCAATTTGGATTCCAAATAAGTTTAGATTCAGATATCGTGATCCAATGAAATCCTGGATGAGAGAGATTTTATCAAATTTAGTATACAGACCTGTGAAGCACGCACTAGGTACAGATTTAGTCATAAAGTTAATTAGATTTAGCCATAAACTTAACATTATTTTATGGAGTCTTTTACTGTTATTTGATGGAGTACATTTATGGCTAACACAGTGATTTTCTACTAAATACTGACAGCTTGATATTATCTTCTTTTAATGATGAACCTCACGGCCCCGTTGATGTTAAGAAACAAAATTGACGGTATGATGACCAAAAATGGAATTAATTATCAACAGTTCCGCTTTTGAGGAACTCTGTGGCCCGGTGGGAGTGCGCATTGTTAGCATACGCAAGTAAAGTGACACCGGGCGTGGTCCGCACTTGGATGGGTGGCCACAAGTGGCATACAAACTTATCGAGGTCCTTCGTGCTTCGTAAGGCACGTATAAGCCGTTGGTCCCGGCTGTTATCGTTGTATGGCAGTCGTCAAGTTATGTCAGATGGCCTTGGGTAGTTTGAAAAATCTGACATAAGTGTTGGCCACTTACACACACGAGAAGCAAGCAAGTTCCTCTTTGCTTAGATACAGGATATATTACCTCGTCTTTATCCTCAATGGGGTAGACAGAGCCCAGGGCTGAAAGTCCAAAGGTGTGGTGGTCCTTTAGATGGAAAAGGAATCAAAATAGTGATGTATTGTTAGCCGCATCGCCTATGAACGTGATTCAAATCTCGCCCTTTTACTCGATGGGCTTTAACGATCTGCGCGGGAGGAGAAGCAGCTGGTATATTTTTGTTTTTTGTTTTCTCCCAGACCAGCATTTCCAAGCTTGGAAGTTACATCAAGACGTCTCGGCTGTCTTCTTAAGTTGGAAATCATCAAGCAATGTTCGGTGACTTGAGGCAGTTTGAAATTTTTTAAACCAGTGTTAATTTTCCCCAAAAAATACCTAAATAGGTATTTAACTTTCATAAAAAAAAACTTAATTAATAATCTTTATTACTTTATACCATTCCCCCTCTAAAAAGTTTATTTTATTCACTGAAAACAGTAAATAAAAAGCAATTTTACTCACTATTTTGGTTATTCATTTTATTCACCGAAAACAGTGAATAAAATGCATTTTTACTTACTGTTTTGGTAATTTATTTTATTCACTAAAAACAGTGAATAAATAGCACTTTTACTAACTATTTTGATGTTTAAATTTAGAACAATTTACTCTTACTTTTAGTAATTGTTCCTATTTTAATGTCCATTTTAGCATTGTAAAAGCTATTCTAATGTCCATTTAAATTAATTTAACCTTCTTTTTTCTTCATTAAATGTCTATTTTCGCTTAAATTTTTCTTTAGAATCCTTCACCTGCTCGTGATTCATCTATGGCCCTCGAAGTAAATCCGTCCTTTATTCACTAATTGCATAATATACTATTTGAGACTTTGAGTACTTTAGTATTGCTTAAAAATTCAATAAAAATTACTGCCTTTAACGCAGGTTATAATATTGCTTTGATGTTTTTTAATTTTTCCATCTTTTTTTAATATACTATAACAAATCATTTTAGCCTCGTGACTTCCACTGCTGGACATAGGCCTCTCTTTTATAACCTACTTTCGATATCTTAGCCATTAATCATATCAAAATTAATCCATCACGAAAGACCAAGTCTATTTCAGTCAGAATTGTCATCGAGGCGTGGGTGTATCTCAAAAACGTTTTAAGCTCTTAAGCTTGTGTGATACTTAAGTTATGAAAGTTCAGTAATTAATTTAACGACCTCCGTGGCTACACCATGCTACCACCACCATGCTAGTCTGCCACCCAGAGGTCCCGGGTTCGATCCCCGGTCAGAGCAAGTTGGAAAATAGCCTTTTTCAAATAATCATGGGTCTTGGATGTTTATCTATTACATGTATTTGTTATACAATATAGTATCGTTGAGTTAGTATCCCATAACACAAGTCTCGAACTTACTTTGGGGCTAGCTCAAACAGTGTAATTTGTCCCTATATATTTATTTATTTATTTTATTTATGTATACTCATAAAACCTCAGATCAATTGGTAACGAGCCATGGTTTAGTTTTTTTTTTTTAGTTGAAAACAACGTGAAACTCAAAAATCTTAAACACAGTTTCGCCCTTAGGAAGAAAGACCTCTAGATGATCGAAACATGTTGGCCAGTACCTGACTTTGTACGTGGGTAACCCGTATATAGCATGTTAATAATTGGTTAAAGCTGTTAAAAAAAGCAGTCTAGAACAAAAGAAACATGAATCTCTATAACTTAAGAGTCCCCTTACCCTAGACAGAATCAGACTTTCGCATACAAACATAGTCTATCTATATAATATATTATTTTGAAACGGCATGTCAGATATTGGCAAAATTATGTAATTACAAGAAATTAGTTTTGACAGTCAAAATATGAACTTAAAAGAGAATATAGTGGATCGTATTATATTAGACCATACAGAGACCATACCATACAGAGTATGGAAAACTTCAACATTCTCATATTTTTTTTCGAGTTCAAACTTGACTGCCGAAAACTAGATATATGCAATTTCTTTTGCCAGTAATCTTTTGTTTAGATTACTTGCATTTTGTACGAATTAATATTTAGACCCCTTGCAGCAGTAGACATAATAACATAGGGGATTAACCGCAATCTAGTCACAATAACATTTGAGACTACTGGCAAATTAGCGAGTTTCTAATTAAACGGGTTCCGAGTTGCGTTTTAGACGAGTTTCTAATTAAACGGGTTCCGAGTTGCGTTTTAGACGAGTTTCTACATTTCGAGTATTAACTCTTTTAAAGTAGAGCTCGAGACATTTTTCTATTAAATTTATTACATTGGTAAAATTAAACATATATGTAAATAGGATACACTTGAAAGGGTAACTTAAATTAACCAAGCAAAGAAAACATCATAAAATAATATCACTTGTCAAGATCATATCCATTTTCAACGTGTTAGATTTATTATAAAACTGATATTAAAAGTGCTATTTGACTTCAAGAAAATATAACGTCATTAATCTATATTTTATAAAAAATCCAATAGAAAACGTTTATTTCTACGTTTAGAAAAAAGTATTTGATTTGAGATGGAAAGTAGCGAATTATGTCCGTTTAGTTGAGAATAGAACTTTAATAAATATAGTCATCATCACGGTACCCATAGGACTCCTTCAAGCATTTCCAAAACGATATTTATTTTTTGGCACACACAATAGTCTTACAACACAACTTAACAAAACAAATGATATAATAGAAACTTGTCTAGTTGCAAAACAATAAAATAGTACGCACACCATGTTAAACATTATTAACCTACTGACATATGAACTGAATATTGACAACCTCTGTGGCGTAGTGGTCACCATGCTAGTCCGCCACCCAGAGGTGCCCAGTGGTCAGGGCAAGTGGAAAATGGCCTATTTCAAATTGTCCTGGGTCTTGGATGTTTATTTATATATGTATTTGTTATAAAATATAGTATCGTTGAGTTAGTATCCCATAACACAAGTCTCGAACTTACTTTGGGGCCAGCTCAATCAGTGTAATTTGTCCCTATATATTTATATTCATTTAAATATAAATTATTAACAATAAAGCTATGGATATGTAATTATAAGGTATACATAAATATGTATCTCTCTATTTTATATCTATCTTGTAACTTACTTTTGTCTTCACTCTTTTCTGACATTTCTATTCAACGAATTCGACAAACAACAAGCAACTTTTCGTCTATAAAGCATTACTTCACTAGCCCCATAATTACCTCCAAAACTAACGAAACAGTTCACTAATAACAGTACAGCACCACGAATATCCACCTATTTCCAAAATAAACATTAAATAATAGGAAGATGGTACTAAAGCTTTTATTTAACTGATTGCAGACATAGTACATTCGAGATGAAAATAAGTAACACTTCGTTAACCTCTACGCAGTGGTGATAGTAGCGAAATCGCAATGAATTTGGGCAGGTTGATGTGCAGTTGAGTGTACGATAATTATACTTGTTCTCTGTTTGTTATGATCCGATGCCCACGGGCCTACATTAATTGCTCTTTTGTATTTACGACTTGCTCTATAAGACATATATTATCTTAAAATATCGTTGAGAGCCAATCGGCTATTTATGCTCAAATTCAAATCTCGATGTGCGTAGTTTATGACTTAGGTTTAGATAGTAGCCGGGTTACAGTCGTATATCTTATGAACATGGCTGCTGCTGTATACAATAGCTTAAGTTTTACAGGGCATAAGTTTTTAGTCGGAAGACTTGAAGGAATTACTCAGATCGTCATTATGAACAACCTTTCCTCTGGAAACAATATTGGTGTCTCAAAAAAAAAATAGTACTAAAAATTACATAGAAAGGGATTTTTTTCGAAAGAAGTATTCTGAACTTACTTTTTTACACAACACGGAATAAAAATATTATTAAGAAATACAACTAATCAAAGGAGTTTGTTATTGTAAGCTTATTACTATACTAAAACCTAGTCCCAATATATACAGTATTATATGAATTTCAACTCGGTAAACTGCTGTAAGGCCATAAAATTTAATTTTATCAATTGATCAAAGATATGTCGATCCTACCTAACGGTGAATCATGATCCCTAGATAGATAACACATTTATTACAATTTTAATTAATGTTTGTTTTATGTGTGTTTAATAAATAACAAAGTAGATGTTCCATAATAATATAATGACTGATAAAAACGAATAATTATTATCTGCCTAATTAAAAGGCACTAAATTTTTAATTGCAATGCGACGTTTACGGTAAAGACATATTTTTTGTAATTTTATCATTACTTTAATGAATATACGTACTTTAATGTTATTTTAATATCTTTATACATTTTTTTATTTCATAGTTTACATTCTAGTCAATAAGAAAAAAAAACGATTTATTTCAATTTTAAAGAGAGAATTTGATACAATTCTTTTAAGCTGTTGACTACACATACCTATCAATAAAATGTCCACTGTTTTTTTTTTTCCAAAATCTCATCATAATTTATTGATCAGGCGAATAACCCGATAGAATGGTTTGAATTTTCGGTGGCAGGAAGGTGATTTGGATGTAACATGGACCTTTTCAACACGTAAGTTTGACGACCTCCGTGGCGTAGTGGTCACCATGCTAATCCGCTACCCAGAGGTTCCGGGTTCGATCCCCGGTCAGGGCAAGTTGGGAAATGGCCTTTTTCAAATTGTCCTGGGTCTTGGGTGTTTATCTATATATGTATTTGTTATAAAGTATAGTATCGTTGAGTTAGTATCCCATAACACAAGTCTAGAACTTACTTTGCGGCTAGCTCAATCAGTGTAATTTGTCTATATATATTTATTTATTTATTTATTTAAGCAAGCAGTGTTATTGAGCATTTACTGAGATCCTATCTCCCAGTAACTGTTTATAAAATATCGTTACAGAAGCCCAGATATATAATTAATATAACAAACACATTTCATAACAAAGCCAGAAATATTAAAGAATCCTCAAAGCATTGTCATATCCATTGTCATTTAGCGAATATTTGACCAAAAAAATCCTATTCCTAATCCCAAATATCCTATTGTTTGACCAAGTGGTCCTCAAAATTCGAGTGTATGGATCCAAAGCCTTTGTCTGGGTCTTCAGGACCTGGCCGCTGACAGGTTAAATATGTCCGATGACAATAGAAGGAGGGATTTACGAAAATTATGAGTATTATGCGGCATTCGAAGGGTTAACAAAAGATTATTGGTGCCCAAAATCTTGCGAATTGTGTGGGAGAAATGGCCGGAATAATATTGCTAAATATAAAAGACGCGCGTGTAAAATGTTTATTTTTCTTCAATTTTGTGTAAGTAATGGTGGCCTACTTTGCAATTTGGAGAAAAATATCCTGCTTGTTTCGGAAGGCACGTAAGCCGTTGGTCTCGCTGTCGATATTGTATATCGACAGCGAGACCAACGGCAGTCGACCAACGGCAGTCGTCAAGCTTTGTTAGATGTCTTTGGGCAGCCTGAAAAAATCTGAAACCAGTGTTGGCCAGTTACACACACGACAAACAACAAGCTAGTGCCTCAAGTTTTGCTTACAACATATCAATATTTATTCCCGTTTAACATCTTTGATGATATGTAGCCTTTGAATCTTATGACCTCCTTTGGCTACCCTACAGGGATTAAGACTTATGGTATGGTCTTACAACTAAAGATGCCTAATACTGCAGTACGAAATGGAGTAGAAAAAGCTGGAAGGGCGACTCCAGGCTTCGAGGCAACTTGCTTGCATGCTTTTCGTGTGTGTAAGTGGCCAACACTAGTATCACGTTTTTCAAGCTACCTAAAGGCATCTGACATAGCTTGACGACTGTTATACAATGATGACAGCCGGAACTAACGCCTTATATGTGCCTTCCGAAGCACGGAGAAGCTTGAGAAATTTTTATGTTACTTGAGGTCATCCAAGAGTGGACCACGCCTGGTGTCGCTTTACTTGCGAGATCGCTAGCAATGCGCACTTTCACCGAGCCACCAAGCTGCTCAACGAGACAACGTAGGTCATAAGTTGCAACCAGAGATGCAATAAGATAGAGAAAGAGGTACTATATCATAAATAATTTTAGCTTGATGCGTTGAAAAACGCATGACAGCTTAGCTATAATTGTCAACATAAAGGAGAAGTACTAAATGTTCCACGCCACAAACCAAGTCTACAAAGGTATCCTAGTCCAAAAATACACCCCATTCAGCCGTCCTGACACCTACTCGTCAATTAGAGTCTACAAACGTGTTAAGCTCCCATCTAACCTAACCCTTCAAATTTCAACTCTATCTCCTAAAGTTAAGGTTAAAATTTCTGTGACTTCGAAAGATTAGACCGGTAGTGCCTTAAATAAAGTTTGCCCACAATATATCGGAGTAGTACTAAAACAGATTCTGGGAATGTTTAAGTGTTTGTGCAAGGGCCCCAACAGTAGCGTATTGGTATTTCGTGTTCGATATTTGTTTATTGGGATTTTTGGAATTGGTATAGTTTTGATTGGTTTTTATGAAGGTTGCTTCATACAGGTTTTCCCCGTGTAGTTCCGGGTTAGAATAGGACCACTCCCTCTCGTCCTGTGGATGTCGTAAGAGGCGACTAATGGTGTTAAGCACAAACATCTCGTGCTTGGTTAGCTTTTCGTAGGTTTGGTTCTGGTGTGCCCTTTGGGTTGCGGAGGTCAGACGGCAGTCGCTCTGTGCAAAGACCAGTAACCTCGTCAAATCCCCTAGGTTAGGTAGCGGACCCCGGGCTCCAAAACGCTTTGGCTGAGGATGCAACGGGGAACACGCTAAGATGAAAAAGAGGTTTTACTCTTATATGCAACTTGGCTTGTTAAACATCTTATTTTATGATCTTGAAATAAGACTTAGCAAGTTTTATTTTAAAAAGCATATTTTTCGAGTAAACTAATTAACGATGTAGTAAATCTTTTTAGCGCTTTGTAATGCTAACAGCAATTAGACTAGCAATACCTTTACTTACTTAATTTAAAATTAAAAAAAAAGCATCTAAAAAAATCAATAAAAAACTTGTTTAAAACATAA
This sequence comes from Acrobasis suavella, assembly GCA_943193695.1. Lineage (NCBI taxonomy): Eukaryota > Metazoa > Arthropoda > Insecta > Lepidoptera > Pyralidae > Acrobasis > Acrobasis suavella. Next base: position 6,034,267 of record OW971952.1, on the reverse strand, counting down.
AACTGAATATGAACACATAATTTTATCATCTCAATTTATATTTCTACGGTCATTTACCATAAAATTCATTTACACTTACACTCATTGTTATTTAGAATTTGAAACTCAAATATGCATAAAACTATCATAACATAACTTTGCACCTATGTAAACACGCCTTAACTTGAATTAAAACAAACATTGTGACTGACAATTTGTTAAAATGTCATGTGATCTTATATTGCAGCTGTTTTAACTTTCTTTACCAAGTCTTTCATTAGTTTTGACGAATAGGCTATAGATTATTGTAAGTTGGGTAAGTAAGTACATCTTCATTTTTTTGGTTCAGTAGCAATGTATAAAGAAGTATTTTTATTCGTAAAGCGAAATTTGAATTCGAGATTCTAGTTCAAGTATAAACCATATGTACTTTTACTAGAATAAATAGAATAAGACCTACTATTACTTGTTGCATCGATGTAGGAGTAACTAGAGAGCTATCTCCCTTAATTTTTTAAAGATTTTTAGGGTTGACAAAATATTTTTGTAGTTGACAATTTATAATACGCGAGAAATTCGTATATGTAGTTTTGAATTATATTATAATTTTTCAAAACTGAAAACTGACTTCACCCCCGAACTACAAAACCGAGTTTTATGAAATTTCGTTGGGACCACCGGCAAGTATACCCTTCAAACAAAAAATCAAATCAAATCTGTCCAGGCGTTTTGAATAATCGGTGAAAATACATAAAAAAAGTAAGAGATCGCGACGAATTGATGAACTCCACTTTTTAAGGAAGTCGGTTTAAAATCTGAGGTGAATACCGCGTGGTGCAAAGAGCATTAAAAAAAATAAGCTAGCCACATGTCTACGGTCAGAGATATATTTGCAAACCTGTGTAAACCTCATGATTATAGGTACTTATCAAGTACTTTATACTTAAGAGTCCCCTTACCCTGGACAGAATCAGACGTTCTCATTCAAACGTAGTCTACGTTTTATTTGGAAATGACATGTCGGCTATGGCCAAAATTATGTAATTTTAAAGAAATTGCCATGATCTAGGGTTATAGTTGGTTTCTGACGGTAATATAATGAACTTAAAGGGAATATAGTGTATTTTATAATATTTTACCAACAGTATAGAAAACTTCTACACCCTTATATTTTCTTTCCAGTTCATAATTTTACTATAAGAAACCAATTATAACCCTAGATAATTGCAATTTCTTTAAAATTACAAATTTTTACCGAAATCTGACATGTCGTTTAGAAATAAAACGGAGACTACGTTTGTATGGAAAAGTCTAGGGTAAGGGGATTTTTAATATTGAATTATATAATTACAACACCCCTCTTAGTTGAAATACCTTCGGTATTTCAACTCGTATAGCAACAAAAGAAACATAAATTACAAAGAGTATTAGTAAAAATGAATGCAATCAGTGACGCTGTAACCTTAAAAGAGATTTTTAAACAAAACGAGATATGCAATTCTTTTTAAAATATTTATTTGAATCCTGTTCATGTTTGGCAGCCCTGTGTTGCGCACGCGCACAGCAAATATTGTCGTAGGCAGTAAGCTGCGTCGAGCCGTCACGGCAAACGCGAACAGTCAATATTTGACTGTTTGCTCGTCGAATCGACGTAATAATGCGCTGCGATCGGCTGCTGCTGTTCAAAATTGTGGCATAATTGTGTTCAAACTCAAAAATCAAAAATCATTTATTTATCTTTGCCTTCATCAAGTGTCGAAAGCTTGAAATAAAATATATTTTTTTCCCTCCAGTAGGTTGCTACTTTCACAGCGTTGTTTGAGGCCTCCTGGTCACGCTTAGTGATGTGCCTCCGATAAATTTTCTGACTTCGGAAATCTTTCATTGAAAATTTCGGAAATTTACAACATGTGTCGAAAATTTTAGTTGAAAAATTTCCTAAAGAAATTTTTTGCGGAAAAATTGTCGGAAATTTTCCAGATCGTTTCGAAAATTTCTGGAAAACTTCAAGAACGGCACATCACTAGTCACGCTTAGTTTAGTTGCTCGATGGGCAGGAGAGGTGTGTCATAGTCTGATCGTTATGATTATTTGTCGTATCGTATTGATAATTTATTTGTAGTATTACTCGTTAATTGACAAATTTTCTTTCGATTTGTTGACGACAGATCATTTACTTACAGCTTAGTTTATTGCCGCTTCCTAAGCGCTGGAGCTGATGATAAGCTGGAGGATTACTCCAAAAGGGGCACGACACGACGTTCGAACGTTTCAATGTTAAACAAGATTGAGCGTTACGAAATGACGATAAAGTTGAGTTTAAAATAAAAATAGAACGACAGACTTAGTTACTTTAGTTTAACATAGAATCGATCGAATGCCTATCATGTAGTTAGGGTAGGGACTCTAAAAAACAGAACGCGAATTCCAACTCTTTTTCTCGCTCTAGCAAATGACGGTTCTCAGGGACAGAAAAGGATATCAGCATAGGAAAGTGCTGCCGTGCCGCCAGATGTGTCCCTACTCTAACGGTCCTGCACGCAACTGCTTAAGTATGGCGTATAACTTTCTTTACACTAGTCCACTGGACGAAAAGCCTCGTCCAATATAGGGAGCATTAGCCAATAATCATCACGGTGTGGCCTGGGTAAATGGATTGGTGCTGGTAGAAAATAGTCTTTGCACAAAGGACGCCGGTGCCCGATTTCATACCTTACTCGTGCCTCCCTTAGAACTCTTACATTTGGGCGACAGTTTGCCCGCGGCACTTGTCGCGTCGACGACGGTCGCCGACGGATGCGCTACAGTTCTTGACAGTTCATAACAGAAGTGACAGACTGACATGTGTCAGTCTGTCACTTCGACGCCGACTGTAGCAGACTGACGATGAATGGTCGCCGACAGGCATCGAAGGCATATTGTCACCCGTTTGTCTTTTAAACAGTATATAAAGGGGAAAACAATAAATAGATTTGTCTAGTTTGATGACGGTGAAATCTGCGCCTTAAAAGATGTTGTTTATGAGGAAATTTATATTTAAGATCTTTGCTTACAAAATTATAAACAGGTAGTTCATATGTTGAAATTCTATTAGTGTCGTACTAGTAACACAGATGTATCGATATCGATCTTAATCTATTTAAATTACGGTTAATAGTGGCAGGTTGCCGACTAATTGCCTGATAAGCTTACACAAAGGTCAAGTATGAATTTAATGATTTTATCGATTAAAATCAGCTGGGAAAATCTACATATACATTTTATAATGCGAGATATTTATAAACATAAGTTTATTATTGTTGATTGGTAGAGAGATAAAGCAAATATTTGTGTATATCATGGATATTTATGACATCCTTAATTAACTTTACGTATGTTATAATTTAAAATTAAAAAAAATCTTTGGTTAATAAATCGATATTCATTCCATGGGAAATGTCCTGCAGTGGACGTTATGCGGCTGAAATGATGATGACGATGGGAAATGTTCATCAGTATCATAAAATAAATATTATCACAAAATATTTTTAGTGTACCTATTTAAAAACTTATATAATCACAACTTTAACCACTATGCTGTTACAAAAGAAGATATAAATTATGAAGCCAAAATAAATCAACATACACGTAACACGTTTTATTGTGCGCTTGATTATTATTATAATCAAGCGCACAATAAAACGCCCGAAGAAAGAGCATCAATAGGCTCGAATTAAAACGTAAGATGAAAACAAAGCCACGAAGCATAGTGCTGGGCATAACATTATCGACAATGCGAGCCCGCTTTCTTCCCGGCTATAATCGTTAGGGCGGGGCACAAAACGAGAACCGAGAAAGAAACAGGTATATATTACGTGACGAATATATGTAATGGACGTACGCACGATTTGTGTGCGCAAATTAATAGGTGCGCGACTGTACGTAAGCGAGCTAAGTGGCTTCTGTATTGATTGAAATAAGTGAGCCGATGTGTGGGCTTGATAAAGCGGTGGTCGATGCAATGATGAATGTGGTTCGTTTTGGCTTGTCACCTTTATCAGTTGTTTAAATGGATTTTACTTACGTTTATATGTAAAAACTGTAACGTTGATAAACTCAGTGCGCGTTTTTCTACTTATTCGAATTTTATGTGATCTTGAAACTAATTAGGTGTATATTTACATAAATCAAAATGCACTATTGGAGTCCTTGAACTACATCACAATAAGAGAATACCAATATGCTAAATTGATTATTGATGTACAATTAAGATGATTGATGTACGATTACATAAACGGGACTTAGCACGCACCCTGTTCTTGGATCTTAATTTGATTAGGAGTTACATTATTCACGATCGCAACTCATGTGTTAAACTTGAAATCATGCAAATTTGAAAAATACTACTAACTATTTTAAACCTAGTTTTATAATATGTTTTAAAATCATTTTTTTAATTATAGTTTGTCTGTTTATTTAAATGAAGTTTATACCATAAACAATGTAAAATATGTAACATACTTTGATCTAATCAAAAAGCGTTTATAATGAATTTCTTCAATGACAAATTTCCACATGTAACTCAAACGCGCAAACAAGTCTAACCACTCAATTTATTCGACGTCGCACTGCATTTAGTCGCGCCGACTGTAATGATAGTGATGTACCCGGTTCTATATAATTTAGTAAGGATTGAGTTATTAGTAGTTCTCGAGATAGCCGGAATAAACGGCTACGTGTAATGTAATGTAATGTGGTTTTGGACATCTTAATGTGATTTTGATATGGAGTGTTGAGTGACTCTGGAACGGAATCACGCGTTAAATTGGGTTTAGTGACGTTGGGAAAGTTGGGCATAATTTAGTTTAGATTAGTTCTTGTTTTTATGGCACTGGGTTGAGTGGAATTAAGTGTGTGCGCATACTCTTAACGTGAGAAGTGATCGATACGTCTTTCTCATTTATCATTAAGTGTATCACGTCTTAAATGGGATAGACAGAGCCTAAGGTTTTAAGACACAAATGCCACTTAAATGCGTGATGTTGGGCATGAAGGTGTTAAGAGTGTGATTAGTGTAAAGGTGTCATTAATGTCTTCTATAATTTTTTTTTTTTTACAATATATTGGTTTAGGCATTTGTCCTCAATCTCACCTGATGGTAAGCGACGATGAAGACTAGGATGAAGCATGCCTATCTAAAAGATACCCATTTAATCTACTTTTGAATGTCCCGGGACTGTACTTCTCTGGGAATATAGACGCAGGCAGTTCATTCCACACCTTAGCTACTCGAACCAAAAAGGAATTGTCGAAGCGTTTAGTTCGAGACTTAGGTATTTCAACGACAAAGGGGTGAAACACCTGTCCGCGCCTCGTAGTCCTATTTATTTTATTCAAGGGTTTCTAGTACAGTAATATGTAGGTATATAAAAATACGTAGGTTCTTCGTATATGTATTTTAATATATCTCAGTCATCGTTATTAAATCATTACACCCGTTAGAAGTCAATGTAGGCATTATTAATAATTTAAATTTGAAAAAACCAAAAGTCATAGGCGGAATCCAAAAGCTTAAATTAAAAAAAAAAACGGAACATTTCATGCGCAGCTGACAGCTCCAATATCGGCTGATTTTATCTTAATATCTTCATAACTGTACAGTAACAGTATCAAAGATTTTTTACTATAAGGTATAGATATTTATAGTTTCCTCGGAATTATTGAAAATGCCTTTCATGCTGGTCTGAAAGGAAACAGTATTATGTACCAGTTGCTTCTCTTCCCACGCAGACTGTAAGAGTCGATCGAGGGATGAGTGAGACTAAGAATCGTGTTAACAGAGGTGTTGCTGCCTATCACTATTTTGATTCCTTTTTTCAGTTTAAAGCCCACAATCACGCTAAAGTGGCTTTTGGATCTAACGCCCCTGAGCTCTGCCTCATCCGTTAGGGATAAAGACGTGATATAAGTAACTATATGTTGTTGAAAAAAAACTAATTAAAAACATGGAATTTTCTTATTGCAGCAATAAAAATAATCCTGCTTGAAGTGCAATTAAAATAACTAATACACGGGATGACTTTAAAAAAGATTTAAGTTTATTCAAATAGGTTCTATTACAAAGAGATCTGCTGGTAACCACAGAATATATAGTGAAAGCAGAGACAATCGACTTAATTAAGTGTCATGCCGGTTTTTTTCGTTTACAAATTACCTTATTATGCCGTGGTCCTTCGAGCCGGATTGTGGGCGTAGTTTCGTCGCTTTCTTATGGTCCCCACGAATTGATTATGGTGTTTTTGGGGTTCCGAAGCTAAAGGAGCAGAACGCAAGTTGTAATTTTGGTATAAATATCTATTCGTGTATCTCAGTCACATAATGAGTATAATTAATATATTATTTACAGAATGGAATCTTCTAAGGTCCCGCGCAATATGCGTCACCATTCCCCTTCCTCACACCTCTCCCCCGTTCTCGCCTTGTCAAGGCTGCTTAAGAATCCCCTTACCCTAGACTTTTCCATGCAAACGTAGTCTACGTTTTATTTCGAAATGACATGTCAGATTTCGGTAAAAATTGTAATTTTAAAGAAATTGCAATGATCTAGGGTTATCATTGGTTTCCGACGGTAAAATTATGAACTGTAAAGAAAATATAAGGGTGTAGAAGTTTTCCATACTGTTGGTCAAATATGATACACTATATTCTCTTTTAAGTTCATAATTTACTGTAGGAAAACAATTATAACCCTAGATACTTGCAATTTCTTTAAAATTACATAATTTTGCCCATATCCAACATGTCGTTTCAAAATAAAACGTAGACTACGTTTGTATGGAAAAGTCTGACTCTATCCAGGGTAAGGGGACTCTTAATGCTTGTAAATAAATAAAATAAAAATACGTGTATACATATTTTGAAAAATATTTAATACTTACAGCATTATGGATAAGGGATATTATATATTTTTTATAAATTTAGATTGTAATTTTTAATACGGAACTCCATAATGCGCCTAATCCTACTCGCTCTTGGCCAGTTTTTGTGTAGCATTGTAGGGTAATCACCGCGTGTCTTTATCATCGTAATGATCTTGGATTAACATGTCCTGATGACTGTGATGGGGTTGTGATGACGAAGGCGATTTCGACCTCTGTTTTGAGTTGTAAAGGTACTTTGAAGTCATTAATCATTTTCTATTCTAGACTTATGATTTTTATAGCTTTTAAAGCTATATATTTTGACGACCTCCGTGGCGTAGTGGTCACCATACTAGTCCCACCCAGCGGTCCCGGGTTCGATCCCTGGTCAGGGCAAGTTGGAAAATGGCCTTTTTCAAATTGTCCTCGGTCTTGGATGTTAATCTACCTCTATATATGTATGGGTTATAAAATATAGTATTGTTGAGTTAGTAACCCATAACATAACACAAGTCTTGAATTTACTTTGGGGCAAGCTCAATCAGTGATATTTGTCCCTATATAGTTATTCATTAATTATTTATTTATTTCAGCCTAAATTTCAAAACCGTTACTTATAATCGGATATTTTCAATATCATCTAAGTAATACAATATTTATAGAGTACATTCGTAGCATTAAACTTTTTTTATTTACAAATTGTAAATATGTTAATTATTTATCGTATTTTTATCTACTTAGTAATAATATTTTTTTACTGAGCAATTTAACATCAATTCACTATTTTCCAACAAGTCAAATCAGATACTTTTTTCTAAACGTCAAAACAAACATTTTCTATGGGAATACAGGCAGATGACGTCATAGTTTCTTGGAGTCAAATATCGCTCTTATTATCAGCTTTTCTGCAATAATAAGTCTAAAATCACGTTTAAATGGATATGTTCAAAGACAAATTACATTATTTGCGACGTTTTAATTTTCTTCTCAGTACAAATTAATTTATGTTTAACCCAGCAAAATACCCAAAATTTTAGTGCAGATTTTTTACGTATAAGTACAGAATTGCTTATTCTGCAATTGTACGTTCTTCTGCACTTGCTTATTTTAATGAAAAGAAGTAAAATAAAGCAAAATAAATAAACTAGAAACCGACTTTCTAGAAATGTATTTATTGTATAATTGTGTTACAATATCTATAACTCATACGAGGTGGGCACAACCAAACGTTCCAAGACCCAATGTTTCTTAAATGAAGTCGAAAAAACTTTGAAAAAATTTTCGTCTCAACAAGAGACATTATCTTCAAATACACAACCTCAAATAGAAACAAGTTACCCCATTGCCTTCTTACAGTCTCATATTTGGTGCCCATTTCTTCGACTTCTAAAATATGTTTAGGAAGAGAAGCATCCGGTACATAATGCATATCTTTCTTTGCTCTAAGATTGGATGGCTTAATTTTTGAACAATTACTTATGTATATTTTTGTGTGGGTTTATCCACGATATATTTATACGTTTATTTATACTAACTTAACAGTAAGTTTACTCCTTTTTTACCCGACTTCCAAAAAGGAAAAGGTTATCAATCCGTCGCGATCTTCTTTTATGTATGTTCACCGATTATTCGAAGACGCCTAAAAAATTCTTTTTTTGTTTGAAAGAGTATATTTGTCAGGTAGTCTCGTGGCAATTTAATCAAAATCGGTTATGTAGCTTGGGGGTAAAGTCAGTTTTTATTTTTAAAAACATGTTATATTTTTCTGGTCGTATCTGTTGTACTTACCCCAAAAGATTACTTCCTTACCATCATCTGTTGATTGACTGGTACAAAAGGTATGTATAATGGTATAAAATTTACATGTATTGTAATGAAATTAAATAAGTAAAAAAAAAAATTAGCTATATTATAAGTTTTTTCCTGTTCCGTATTCTACAGACGTCTAACGGATGTTAGATGATTAAGAAATATTTTTCTCATGTGTGTGCTCTTATTGTGCCAAGTCATCATATTTGTTAAGCTGTGGCCAGAAGGGTTCCTAATGACGCCATGAGTTGCTCTTTCTTTATAAGGAAGTAATTAATTAATATTTTGAGAGCTATCGATTGAAAATAAACCGAATACGAATGTACATCATTAAAGTAGCCCTCCAAGTAGCTTTGGCCCTCGTCCGTAATTAATAGGAAGATAATGGATTTTTATTCTAGCGAGAACGTTAAGCTTTTCTACGCACATTCGCCAAAAGTGGCCGTTTTTCGCAAATGTGCGTCGAGAAGCTTCATGGTCTTTCTTTAAACTGTAAACAGTAGTTCAAAAAATAATTAGAAGGGTTATCTAGTGCCTGGTTAAGACAAAATTTAAATGATGTCTCCGTTTCGTATCAAATGATTAATTTTAAATGGGGGGCAGCACTGGACGCCGGAAAATTCAGGTATCTCCTTATTAAAAAAAGTCATTTTTTTTTTATTAGTATATAGGTAACATTTTTGTTTTGTTTGTAACATTAGCACTTGTAACTTATGATATTAACACCTCCTTCTAAAGTCTTCTTTTTCTCGGCATTCTTAGTGGGTTGACTCATAGATACAGCCTATGAGTCTGCCTATTACATTTGTAAGAAAGTTAAATAAGAGTATTTGTAGGCTTGTTTTAATATAAATGAATAAGTATATAGGGACAAATAACACTGATTGAGCTAGCCCCAAAGTAAGTTTGACACTTGTGTTATGGGATACTAACTCAACGATACTATACTATATAACAAATACATATATAGATAAACATCCAAGACCCAGGACAATTTGAAAAAGGCCGTTTTCCAACATGTCCTGACCGGGGATCGAACCCGGGACCTCTGGGTGGCGGACGAGCATAGTGACCTCTACGCCGCGGAGGTCGTCGAAAGGGTTTCGGTCAGTGTTTGAAAGGGTATACTTTCCAGGTGGTACCATGAAAATTTTAGCGTGATTGTATTTTGGGGGTGAAGTCTGTTTTTAGTTTTGAAAATTTATTTATGTACACTATATACACTAATCATGTTACCTAGGAGGATCGAGCTTGTTCTTTAACAATATATATTTTTTGCCTTTTTGTAACCCTTTGTATTGTGAACAGAGAAAGAAACCTTATTAGTCGTTGAATGAGCTCCATAACATTTTTTACTAACAAACAATTTAACTTAATGTATTCCCTTAAAGGGCTTTCTTTTAAGACTTTAAGCAGTCAGATAATGTGATTCCTCAATCTCTACATTTAACTTTGACAAGAATCGGTTAAATGAAAAAAGAGGGCCGTGATTTCGAAAGCGAGACCGCGAAACGAGTCCTAACGAAGTTAAATACGTTTTAATTCTTTTTCTACTCTGGCAAGACAGCATGTCTGCGTACGAGAGCTCCTTTGGGCGATTTGGGCATTTTTTAAGTCCCTCTCCCGTTCGACTTTTGTTCTTGCTCCTTTGGATACGTAGATGTAGTGTGTCACGATATTTACTAGATCTACACTAAATTTCTTATTTTTCTTCAGAACATTTATGCTCGATTTTACATGGTGTCAGTATTGTGCATGTGTGTGTATTCTTAAATAACTTCAGTATTTAAGTTGTTACCTTATGTGATGCTTGATCATTTTCACCATATAAAAGCCAATTTCGTCTACCTTGAAAGGAATAAAAACTATAGTGTATTTCCTTCCGAAGCACTTTCGAAGGATCTAAAACAATATAATTTTCGTGTTCCGGAAGACACGTTTAAACTGTTAGTCTTGGCTGTCATCATTGTATGACAGTTGTTAAAATATGACAGGGGACTTTAGGCAGCTTGAGCAATCTGCCACCAGTGTTGTCCACGTTTACACACGGAAAAACCAACAAACAGAACCTCTTTATTATATAAATATAACTAACATGACTTTCAGCTTTTACTAGGAAAAAAAAAGTAGATTGAGCTAGCAAGAAACAAGATTAAGGGTCAAATGGGTCCAAACCCGTTTTTTTCTTTTAGACCCGTTGCCCTCGAAGCTCCCAAAGCTTGTTCTTGCGGGTAATGGCTTCATTATACCACTCGGCATCTTGGAAAGCTGGGGGCTGGCAAAAACTGGCCTTACGTCTTACCTCTCAACTGTAGTTTGGTCACGGTACAGATTGGTACGTATACAATCATTTTAATAAAAATATAAGCCTTAATATAGAATACTAGCTTTAACGCGCGACTTCGCCCGCGGATGAAGTCGCCTATCTAGTGGTCATCCCTTTAGAGGTTGAATTTTGAAAAATCCTGAAACATGTATTTACTTATTTACCACTAGGGTACTCTTGCGAAGTTTCGATGAAAATAGTCAAACTAATCTTGCTTCTCCATACAAACTTTGGAACCCCGTATCTTGAGTGAGTTTTTAAAATCCTTTCTTAGTGCACTCTTAAACCTTGTAAGAAACCTATGTGCCAAATTTCACGTTTCTATCATTAACGGTTACAGCTGTGCGTTCGTCTATATGTCAGTCATATATATATATATATATATATATATATATATATATATATATATATATATATATATATATATATATATATTATACTGGAAAGTATACCCTTTCAAACACCGACCGAAACCCTTTCGATGACCTCCGCGGCGTAGTGGTCACCATGCTCGTCCACCACCCAGAGGTCCCGGGTTCGATCCCCGGTCAGGGCAAGTTGGAAAATGGCCTTTTTCAAATTGTCCCGGGTCTTGGATGTTTATCTATATATGTATTTGTTATAAAGTACAGCATCGTTGAGTTAGTATCTCATAACACAAGTGTCAAACTTACTTTGGGGCTAGCTCAATCAGTGTCAGTCCCTATGTATTTATTTATATTTAAACAAAAAAAGAATTTTCTAAATCGGTCCAGGCGTCTTTGAATAATCGGTGAACATACATAAAAAAAAATAAAGGATCGCGACGAATTGATAACCTCCTTCTTTTTTGGAAGTTGGTTAATTACAGCCTACAAATACTCTTATTTAATTTTCTTACAAATGTAATAGGCAGACTTCAAGTCATAGGCTTTATCTATGAGTCAACCCACTAAGAATGCCGAAAGAAGACTTTAGAAGGAGGTGTTAATATCATAAGTTACAAGTGCTAATGTTACAAACAAAACAAAAATGTTACCTATATACTAATAAAAAAAAATTAGACTTTTTTGAATAAGGAGACACCTGAATTTTCCGGCGTCCAGTGCTGTCCCCCATTTGAAATTAATCATTTGATAGGAAACGGAGACATCATTTAAATTTTGTCTTAACATGAATAAAAATCCTAAAACATGTATTTACTTATTTACCACTAGGAGTACTCTTGCGAAGTTTCGATGAAAATAGTCAAACTAATCTTGCTTCTCCATACAAACTTTGGAACCCCGTATCTTGAGTGAGTTTTTTAAAACCCTTTCTTAGTGCACTCTTAAACCTTGTAAGAAACCTATGTGCCAAATTTCACGTTTCTATCATTAACGGTTACAGCTGTGCGTTCGTCTATATGTCAGTCATATATATATATATATATATATATATATATATATATATATATATATATATATATATATATATATAAATAAATGTAAATAAGCAGCTACTACGTAGCTGGATAGAAAGTAGGAAAGATAATTCTAAAAATCTAACTAAAGAGCAATACGCGCTTTTCAAACGGGCAATGGGCCAGCCGCATTTATCCATGTAGGTAACTTACTGAAGGCCTATTTAGACGGTGCAAGTTGCTTGCCTGTTACATACCATTTTAATATTGAAGCAATCTATTTTAATATTAGAGCTCGGTGTCTCAGCAGGAGTGCGCATTACTAGCGCTTTCGCAAGTAAAGCGACACCGAGCGTGGTCCGCTCTTGGATGGCTGACCATAAGTGGCACAAAAAATTCTCGAGCTCCCCCTAGTTTCGAAAGGCACGTATAAGCCGATAGTCCCGGCTGTGATCATTGAATGGCAGTCGTCAAGCTATGTCATATGCCTTTTGGTAGCCTGAAAAATCTGACACCAGTGTTGGCCCCTTACACACACGAAAATCAAACATTGAAGCAATAAGTTATTTTTATGGCTAACTTGCAGTGTCTAAATGGGCTTATAAAATGGTTGTAAAGTAGTCTTTTACCATAGCATATATTTTGAAGCTGTATGACAAAAGCCAAACTGCAAAGCAACCACTGTGCACGAACCCCAAAATCACGTGTTTTAGAGCCTGCATAATAATAATGCTCAATCGAAATTTCACCATAATCGGTTCTGAGTGATTACGCAATTATATTCTCAGTTTCAGGCTGCATGCAGTTCCTTTGCCCACGTTTGGGGCCTGCCACAATTTCGGCTGGATTCCAGTGGCTTTTTACTGTCATGTTATATTTCCATCCCAATTTTTTACTCAGACAAATACCCTATATTTTATACTTTTTTAAAACTTTTTTTTCTGTTTACTATAAATTGGCAACAGTTTGTTTTCCTTATTAAATATGATAACTATCCACATATTTCTTTTATTGGTATAGTATATAGATAAAAAATAACATTAAGGCATACTTTACGGGTTCTTAGTCTCTGCCTACCCCTGTGGGAAACAGGCGTGATAATATGTATGTATGTATGTATTTACGGGTTCTACATGTATCGTGATCGTGATTGTAATGGCGATTGGGAAATAAATTTCCCAAAAAAATATGTATAATATATGGACTATCACGTTTTTATCCCTGATGAGACGACAGCATTTTGACTTTTGCGGCTCTCAAAGGTCACTTTTAGCGTTATAGTGGGTGGAAAAAGGTATCAAAAAAGAGGTTGTTAGCTAGGTTTTAATCTGTATCTTACTCCCACGTTTGTAAAACTATCATATACAAGTGTTTTCCATTTTTCGATGTTCAAGTACCTTCAGGCTAAAGTGTTAATCTGTCGCCATGCAGGTCCTTAAATTACGATTTAATCAGCGGTTTCTCTCGTAAATTCGATGAAATATGTAGCCAATATGTTACCAGCATCGACGTTTTTGCGCCTTGTAATTATATTTACCGTTGTGTACATATTTTAATATTTTTAATGTAAATTTTTGGTGTCACGGAAAATTACGTGATTAAACTTATTGCTGTCTTATTAACGACCAATGTGAGAAGTAGAATTCCTTGGGGTAAAAAAAAAAGTATAAATCATTAAATGTTTAATTTGTTTCTGCTACGTATCTTTGGTTATACTCGTAACTCCCTACCTGTCTTGTATATATTGCCGTATAAGAATATCTTATTCACGAAACAATAAAAAAAATATGTTTTTCCAGTCTTGTCCCATTTCTGGGGAAGGCTCTCTTAATTAATTCTTCTTCTACAAAAATATCTCTTTCTGGTCATCACAGTAAAAAAAAAGTTATAATAAAATATGCAAAATATATAATGCAAAATAATAGGGAGTTCAAAATAGTCGAAAGATTGTTGTAAGTACCATAAATGCACTATTATTTTAATTCCTCTTTCTCAAAACGGTGTGATGTATCGATAAAACAGAAACCTCGAAACCCATTGCGACAACAAAGTTCACTTGGCGTTCAAATAAAACAACACACAAACGCAACAATGTAACCGCAACTATCAACAAAAACAACATTAATCTGCGCAGAACATGTGTTTATCTCTATTCAGCCATTGAAAAGGTGCAATAAATATACCGAGCACACGTCGAGCAATTGAAACGTATACTACTTAATAAACGCGCGCTAGCTGGGCCGAGCACGATCGCGCTACGTGTGGCCTGCGATCAAGACCACGATTTATCGATAATTCTGCATTTCCCATCACTAGGTTTTGCGTTAATGCTGCGCTTGGAGATGTACTCGTACATTGCGCTGTCGTTTTTAGCTATATAATCTACATGTTATGTAAAAATTTTTAATTTTTTTTATTGAGTCTGATCATTGAAAAAGAGTTGTTTAGTCTATAAAAGTAAGTATTTTTTTATTAAAAAAAGTTTCTCTCACGTGCAAAAAGATGTTTATACTCGTACTTAAACTCATATAATTTTTATTTGTGAATGAAGCAAAAAAGAAAAGTATTTTAATTTTAGAACATTTTTACCTTATTCAACGTTAAATTTAAATATTCTTATATCCTCTTCAAACTAAAATCGAAAGTCATTCGAGTGATGTCAAAATTGACTACATCTCTAGAAAATTAATGGCATAACCGGCATGAGTAGTCAACTCAATCCATCTCACTGTCACATGCGCGATGTTAATTTATCGATAATTTCTAACTCGTTCCCATCACTACTCCGTTGACGACTATGAGTGGTTATTCAAAGCCAATAGGTTAATTATGTGTGATTGTTAGAACAGTCTATAATCATGGTTCTATTATATGCGTAAGTTATTATAATGTGATAATGGTGAGTTAGTCATATTATTATAGTCGCTGTCAGAAAGTTAGGAATTAATTTACCATCGACATTGAAGAAAATATTACTTAATTTATGTACATGATTAAGGACCCTTGGTTTTTATCCGGTCACGCCCTTTGTTACTGAAATAAAGCACAATTTTAATGATCATTGTCATATTTATAGTGTCACAGGAATAAACTGGTTTATGATGGTATATTACCTTGACTCTCTATCTGTTTCTCATTTAACCGTGTTCCTGATTGCATCCTTTGCTTTGGTGCTTCGTAGCTTGGGGTCAGTTTTACGCATTTTCTTCCTAACTTCACGCTACCATCGACATCCTAAGATATTAAAACGTTATAATATGCCTAAGTTTTTAGACTATTGGCATATTATCCTGAGCGACCTCAAACCAGCATTTTTTGGGTCTGCTTACTCTTTCTGTCGAAATTTTTCAGTCTGTTCTTAGTATTATCTCTGTAATATACAGTCTTCACCGCCTATATCAGTCCATTGCTGGGCTTAAGGCCTTTCCCAAATAAAGGCAGGATAATGATTAAGAAATCACTATGCTACGCAGGAGGGTTGGTAATCAACTGATCACAGATAGAATAAAGTCTTTGTATTGAGATCGCTGCTTGCTATAAATAACTGAGAAGGGTTTCTCAGTTATCTATATCCTTATACGCACGCCACTTACGACACTCATGGGAGTGGGAAAGGGTGAGACAAATTGTATCCTACTCTACTATCTCCAGACATACCTTAATATACCATAACCTTTCCTATTATCGTAATATTCTCAGTAACGTATCATAACCTTTACCACAGCCTTTACAGTCAAAAGCAATAACACAACACCTTATTTCACGAGACGTCGCAATCGATTACCGTATTCGATCCATCGTTATCAGTCGCGAATCGTTCCGCTCGTCGTGTGGTCTCGATATCGGCAGATTTTATCGATAACGCGGATGCCAAGTATCACTTCACTTCAGGTTAAGTGTAGGGTAAATATAGTTCAGTATTTATTAAAAATAGTGAAAAATCGAAATATTTCAATTAATGACGAAGTCTTAAGATGTTTTTTGTAATAGAAATATACGAAACAGAATTTTACGATAAAAAAATAATACTTGCACATTTTTGGCTGGTAAAGTCGGCCAAAAAGGTGCTAGCAAAATTATTTTGAGATTTGCAATAGAAGGGAACAAGTGAAGAAGATGGGAGAGACATTTGCCCAAAAAAGATACAGTATAAGCAAGTAAAAAAGTACGAATCAGTTGAAAGAAAAAAAAAACAAACATTTGTCTATTCCCAAAATTTTTCACGTGGAAATTTTCGAAAATATGCTAGTCTTTTTTTGCGTTAAATGGGTTTAAAAAATGTATGCGTGTATATTATAATTAAAAGTTTCTGCGCCCTCGACAACAACGTTTATATTTATAACATATAAGAATATTCACTTTAAGAAGCCGTTATGTCGCCATAAAATTACAAAAATGAAAAAAATGCATTTCTTAACGAATAGCGAGTCAATCAAACTGCACCTGAAGTAAAAATTAAAATGTCACCTCGGCCGCAAGTCGTTAGTCGAGAAAAATTGCTAAAAATTGCCACTTTAGGGGCAGGTGTCAGGGTTGTCAGAGCAATTTTCTTTATTTACCCTTTTCGCAATATATATTAAACATTTTTAATGTTAAAATGAAACAAGACGATAAAATTTGATGAAATAAAATAATTAGATGTTTTTGTTGTTATAAGCTAAAAAAAAGTCCACGCAAGAAGAGTTTCTTCTCTTATTTATGTATTAAAAGAGTTCTTATACACAATGAGTTAGCAAGTACCTTTCTTTTTTATCTTAACTTTATTGTAATTTACACATTTGGAAAATTTGAAGATAGCTTACAATAACAATAGGTGTAAATTGTAAACTTAAAGAATCTATTTATTTTAAGTAAAACAATTTTTTTTCCAATTTAAATTATTAACAAGAAATGAACTTAAACATTTTGAGTAACCTGTGTTATATATAAATGTAATTCATAATATTTTGGTACACAATACCAATAATATTATGAATTACATTATTAATCAGAAATAAACCAAAAATTTTCAAATAACCTCTGACACAATACTTACAACACCTTTTTGCCTTAAGAGTTAAAAACGGTATCGAATATGTAGATTTTTCCCTCGACAGCTTAAAGTACGAGTATACAAATTTTCATAAACAAACTTTTGAAAATTGCCTGGAGAGCCCCTCATCTTTCAACCCTGACAATTTATAACATTGGCGCTTATTAACCCCACGCACACCTCAGGTGTCTTAATAGGCGCCGATATTAATAATACACTTATTTGTGGACAGCCTTTCGTGTCCATGTGCCGTCCCCGGGAGTAACGAAATTTTGGGAAAATTTCCGTAAACATTCTCGGCGATATACTTAAAAATGAAAATTTGTTAATATTTACTGAAATGTCGGAAATTTTCCCGTAAAATTACATTGGGACATTTCCAGCGGCACATTAATATTCACGATTATCTATTCTGGGTGGTTATCTGTGAATGTTGAATTTGTGAATAAACACGGAAAAGGGAGTAGAGGTTTATAAAAATGACATCTATATATTTGACCAGCCGTATCATTTTTCAAACGCGGAGTCACTAAACTGACGTTTTAAAATGAAGATATTATTCGTGAAGTACTAGAGAGAATGTGTTTAATTATGAAGTCCTATTATTAATTATTAAAAAATAAACAATTCGTTCTGCGTTCACCCCGCACTATCCGCTTCCTCGTCAGTCTCAATGTAAAATAGCGTGCGGGGCGCCTCACGGATATCACCCCGCACCTCATCTCTTTCAAGCATTGAACAACCTAGCCTTAAAATGTGGGGAAAGAGTTTGATCACCGTCTTTATCGTCTATGGAGAAGCATCAAGACATTTGATTTATCGATTTAATTAAGTTTTTCATATAAAGACGTACATATGAATAAATAATATTGCTCGGGGCGATTCCGCAAGTATCTTAAAGTTAAAAGCTCGGTGTATCATAGGAGCGGCATTATAAATAACTAACGATCACATTTGTAATTATTTTGCATATAAAACGATTCCGATTAATTTCAATCATTTCAATCAGAGCAAATCAGGGTTTGGTAATCGAATGTACGTATTTTATGATTTATTGTCTAATCGTAATTAAGATTACCAGCGCGGGGACACAAGCAGCTGGTAAATCCCATATGAGGAGCTCGTTGGTCCGGTGGGAGTGCGCATTACTAGCGCTTTCGCAAGTAAAGCGACATCGCGTGTGGTCCGCACTTGGATGGGTGACCATAAGTGGCAAAAAAAAACTGGAGCTCCTACGTGCTTCGGAAGGCACGTATATGCTGTTGGTCTCGGCTTTCATCATTGTATGGCAGTCTTCAAGCTATGTCAAATGCCTTTAGGCCTGAAAAATCTGACACTAGTGTTAGCCACTTACACACACTAAATACAAAAATCCTATAAAGTTTTCTACTTTCTTTCATACTAGATATAAAAATTATGTTAAATAAATATTATATAAAATATAAAATAATAATTAATTAAGTATCGAACGAAAATACATAGTTACGTATGTAAGTTCTATATTCGTATTTACTTCCCGTGCAGATCGTACAAGCTGACCAATGCTACCAATACTACTTTATACCACGTAATAGTATACTTTTTACTACGTACGACCGAACTGTGGAATCAACTTCCTGTAGCAGTGTTCCCGGACCGATACGACATTGAAACCTTCAAAAAACGAGTCTATATCTTCCTGAAAGGCCGGCAACGCTTCTGTTACACCCCTGGTGTTGCAGTTGTCCATGGCAGCGGTCATCACTTACCATCAGGTGACGCGCAGTTCGTTTGCCGCCCTATAACATAAAAAAAAATGTGAATCATATTAAAAGGCGAGGCGGCTCGCAACCTATTACTATTTTGATAATAACCCCCCGATTACATCCAACCTTCAGAGAAGCTACCGTCAGGTCATAAACTGTCCTAGGCCACGTGGAGGTGCTTGAATCGCCTCCGAACTGGCGTAGGATGATGTAGGCACAATCTGGTGAGCTGGCGCTACATTGACCAAGCAGAAGTACAGTGCCAGGGGTTTTCCTCGAAGCGCAACTACTTTGAGGCGCACCTTAACTATTCCTCTGAGCGCACTTTTTTAAACGTTGGTGCGCTTCGAGGATTAAAATATAATATTTTTGAGGATATCAATTGGAATTAAAGCTCAGTTACTCATCCCTAGGTGGAGTTCTTGAAAGTCAGGGTTTTTTTTGCCTGGAAAAAATGGTTTGTTCATTTTAACTAGAATAAAACAAAAAATAATATTAAAATGAAACTAGAAATTAAAATCTAAATTAAACTAAAAAAACTTACAAAAAAACGTATTGCAGATGATTGCCCTGCGGTAGAGTACCCAAAAAGTTGGTAGCATTGCCACGCTGGATGGCAATGCTCATTTGTTGGGTGAAATAATTACCGGCCCTTTGGCCATCCTACACCTCGACCAACCTTTGGTTAAAAACAAAAAGTTTATGAGTTGATGACCCCTACGGACCTAACACCTCAACCTCAAGCGGCTCAAATATGAAGCCGTTCCCTAGGCAAATAAACTAGTAAAACAGTAGTTTTTCTATAAACTCTGCTAATAACATCCCAGCTTTATTATAAATTGCAGCAAGCAGCCGGTTTCCGTCGTGGAGGTGCAACGTTACCTCTAGATATTTCTAGATAGCAGTATCGGGACCTGTAAGATCTTAATCGCCAGATGTATTAGCGCTGTCCTTTTCTTGTGGCCCAAGTAAGAAGAGAAGAGCCTTAGAAATATTTTTTCTTTACACACAATACATAATACGATTACGACTTTGTCTCTAATCAGAGCTTAGGGACGCAAGACTAGAAAGCCATTGCGTAATGTTGACCAAAAGGGTGGAAAAAGGAATGTTTTATATTCTAAATAAATATATACTAACAAATCACACAGATTGAGCTATCTCAAAGTTTTTCACAATTTTAGCTATTACGGTACGCTTTTACAAATATTTTTGGCTTTTAGTTTCCTGAAAACTGCTATATTTGAGGCTACACAAAGGTCCTCTAATATTTTTTAAATGATCAGTCTAAAGCGGTCTTGATACAATACCATACAAAAAACTTTATTACACCAAAAGACATTCACATAATATTTGGAATACTTATAAAATAAGGATAACATATAATGAGGTATAAAAGGCGGCCTTATCGCCGAAGCAATCTCTTACAGGCAACCAAGAAGAAAAGAAGTGCGAAATATATAAAAAGATAACAGGTGGCGCAGTTAGAATTTTATATACTAAATTAATTTAGAAATAAATACAATAAGCAGTTGATATTCAAAATTATACTTGATATAGGTCCTTTGCCATCGATCTTGGTTTCGTCGTATAAGCACTTTTATAATCGTATCCACTAGGATATGTTAATAACCGTGAAATAAAAAAGGTAACTTTATAATTTGGTTAGTATTATATACCATCTAAAGTGATGGCAGTAAAGCATCGAGCATGCACCTTAACCCGTTGACAGCAGTTCATTCATATTTCTTAACTAACCCGCTGCCGCCTCTCACATGAAGCAAACGCATCTCCACTCCATACAAGTTCCTTAAACACTTATAAAGCATTGTGCTGGCATTTAATTAACCCTACAAGATTTATAGCACTCAGAGTAGCGAGTGTCATTCGTGATATAGGGGCCTGGGAGACCCCGGCCAACCGGCGGGTTTAAAATCGATTAAATATCGGGGTTAATTGAAATATTACATTTTGATACACGGACTTAACAAATGGTAATGTGTTTTTTGTAGTGAAGGGTTCTGATATGATTTTAATGACATGCAAAAGTATTTTTGTAGTTACGATTGGTACTTTCAGCTGTTTCCGGTTCCGCGATTATGTGTGTGATAAAGTTACAAAATAAAAACTTGGAAAGTCTTTATGCGTTCTATTTTTGTAGCTTAAGTTTAAGCTCAGGTAAGAAGGGGTACGAACTTGGTAAGTAGAATTTGTGCTTAGGAAACAATAAGTAAATGAGCTAGCTATATTTCATGCTTTTACGAGTAGACAGCTTAAAAATCTGATACCAATTTTGGTCACTTAAAAACGACATAAAAAAACAACTGATTGAAAGAAAAAAGCTGGGTAATTTTGAAAAGTGCTAAAATAGCTCTTTAGGTTCATTGACAGAAAAAAGGATACCTCATCTTCTATTGACGACCTCCGTGGCGTAATGGTCAACACACTAGTCCGCTAATCTGGGTTCGATCCCCGGCCAGGTTAAGTTGGAAAATGGCCTTTTTGAAATTGTCCTGGGTCTTGGGTGTTTATCTATATGTGTATTTATTATATAATATGATATCACTGAGTTAGTATCCCATAACACAAGTTTAAATTTACTTTGGGGCTATCAGTGTGATTTGTTCGTATAAATTTATTTATTTAAATGAAAAAATCTCGTATAATGAGTTTCGGTGGTGAAAGAACCTCTTTCTCTCTGTGTTTTTTATCGAGTGAAGCTCGGTTGTCCGTTATTTGTTTAGTTAACAGCGTCGAAGTACTCCTGCCCATCTTATTCCACATAATCGGGCCGGGTCGCACCGCGTCTTGTGGCGGGACAAAAAAGTTCTCATCAACTCGCTCCTTTATTATTCATACGCTACGCTGCTGTGTCACTAGCGGCGAATTATCTAGAGTGGTTTTGACGGACACCAAAAATAAATAAATACATATATAGGGACAAATTACACTGATGGAGCTAGCCCCAAAGTAAGTTCGAGACTTGTGTTATGGGATACTAACTCAACGATACTATATTATACTAGCTTTTGCCCCCGGCTTCGCTCGCGTAGGGGTGTAATTTATCAAAATCCTTTCTTAGGGGATGCCTACGCCATAGTAGCTTTATGCATGCAAAGTCTCAGCCCGATCGGTTTAAAATTGGCAAAGTTTCATACAAACTTTCATCCTCTATTTTATCCCCTTGGGGGTAGAATTGATCAAAATCCTTTCTTAGCGAATGCCTACGTCATAACATCTACCTGCATGCCAAATTTCAACCCGATCCATCCAGTGGTTTGGGCTGTGCGTTGATAGATCACTATGTCAGTCAGTCAGTCACCTTTGAGTTATATATATTTAAATTACAAACATATACAATGTCTCCGGTCAGCGGTGTCGGAGACTTTGGGGGGATGAAATAAGGTATTTTTTATCGACAAATCACCCCTCATAAGTAGTTTTTCTCCTACCATAATAAGATGGCAGCCATTTTGTTTTTTTTTTAATCGAAGCACGAGTTTTATACTAAATTAGCCATAGCTCCCTATGTAGAGGTCCTAGAAACACAAAATAAGTCTCATTCGAAAGCGAAACATGTAGACCATAAACTATTGGTAAAAAAATGCTAATTTTATTTATAAAAAGAACCAAAAAAATTGCTAAAGGAAAATAATTATGTAATTATTTTGCATTTTTTTTACAATATTAGGTTTAAAAAAAAATCTAAGCTGTTGGCCTACATTTTTTTTATGTCTAAACGATAGAACAGTATGTCCCCTAAATAAAACAGCATACATCTTAGCCCTAAGTTACATAGTTCAGAAGCTATGATGGTTTGAATAGACCCCTTATTGTCTAATCCGGCAGTTGAGAAAGAAATAAAACAAAATACTTAGTCTTCACGACATTTATTTTGGCAATAAAAAAAAAACAATGTTTTAACCATTGTTGTAGAGACTAATTAGGACCTGGTGATGAAGATGATGATGATAACCATTGTTCGAAATGTCCTCCGTGGTGTTGCAGACATGCTGTTGCTCTTACTGCTACATGTTGCGTAGAGCGTCTTATCATCGCTTTGTCATTCTTTAATTCATTTCCGACTTGAATAATTCTGTTAATTAGCTCCTCGCGTGTATTTGGCACGTCGACATAGACTTTCTGTTTCATTGTACCCCACAAGAAAAAATCAAGTGGGGTCAAGTCCGGTGAACGCGGTGGCCAAGCGATTGTTCCACCGCGTCCAATCCACGGCGTATAAAATTCATTTAAATGGCTTCGTACATTCGCAGCGAAGTGTGCCGGAGCTCCGTCCAGTTGTAGAGTCATGCCTATCCTATAAATCAGTAGTATTTCCATTAAAGCATCCAGAAAGTCGGTTTCCAAGAACTCTAGAAATCTAGGGCCATTCATTGTGCCTGGCAAAATTAGTGGGCCAATTAAAATATCATCAATCATTCCTGCCCACACATTTACTGAAAATTGGTGTTGAAAACTGCTTGGTCTCACAGCATGAGGATTATCATGGAGCCAAAGATGCTCATTGCGATGGTTAATGTTAAGTATTTTGTTTTATTTCTTTCTCAACTGCCGGATTAGACAATAAGGGGTCTATTCAAACCATCATAGCTTCTGAACTATGTATTTTAGGGCTAAGATGTATGCTGTTTTATTTAGGGGACATACTGTTCTATCGTTTAGACATAAAAAAAATGTAGGCCAAAAGCTTAGATTTTTTTTTAAACGTAATATTGTAAAAAAAATGCAAAATAATTACATAATTATTTTCTTTTAGCAATTTTTTTGGTTCTTTTTATAAATAAAATTAGCATTTTTTTTACCTATAGTTTATGGTCTACATGTTTCGCTTTCGAATGAGACTAATTTTGTGTTTCTAGGACCTCTACATAGGGAGCTTTGGCTAATTTAGTACAAAACTCGTGCTTCGATTAAAAAGAAAAACAAAATGGCTGCCATTTTATTATGGTAGGAGAAAAACTACTTATGAGGGGTGATTTGTCGATAAAAAATACCGTATTTCATCCCCCCAAAGTCTCCGACACCGCTGACCAGACACATTGTATAGATAAACATCCAAGACCCAGGACAATTTGACAAAGGTCATTTTCCATCTTGCCCTGACCGGGGATCGTTACAAAGAAAAATAGAAGTTAAATAAACCGAAATAAACTTACATGAAAATGATAAGAATTAAATATTTTTACTGTACTGTAGGTAAAAATTTGTTTTTTTTGTAACAGAAAATATCACATGATGAAAAATAACAGGCGCGTTGATGTCTTTTGAATGTACAAAATGTCAATAAGTATTACATTTTTTTTTATTTATTTACATATTTACTCCGCGTATGACATAGTAATAAAAAAATAGTTTTACAAAGTTTAGTTTATGTAGACTGATCTGTATTGTCACTTTCTACCCGACTGCGCTAAAAGGAGGGTTATGTTTTTCGAGAATATGTATGGATGCATGTATGTATGTATGTATGTATATATGTATGTATGCATGTATGTATGTATAATTGTTTGGCACGCTCTGCAGCCTGGACGGCTCGATGGATTTTAGCTTGAGAGGTGTCGTTAGATTCGTATTTACTGTGAAAGTGACACTGGGTATAAAAAAAAGGAAAATAACAAAAGGCAGCCGAGTTTATTATTTTTGTAATATTTACTTGTTAAAAGAAAAATCTATGCTCATATTGCGTTAAAATTTAAGCAATTAGCCCAAGACATGACACATTAAAGGTAGACATTAAGGTAATATCATCTCAATGAAATCCGTAATGGAGCCAGCCAGATAGACGCGGCCGAGATAATGACATCTTCGGTAAAAAGCGGACAGTTGTTATTTATCATCTCGTCTCAAATGAACTCGTCCGAACTCGTGTTTAATTACGGAACGAGTGGACCCGCCTCTTTTTCTCTTCTTAACGCATTTTCGTTGAATCTTTAGCTTCCCATGCTGGTCTCGTAGAAAAGAAAACAGAGAATGTACCCAGCTGTTTCTCTTGCCACGCAAATCGTAATAGCCGATCGAGGAAATGAGTGAATATCTGAATCATATTAAATACGTGATGCGATTCACTCGTAATAGTCGCATTAATGACAGATGGGTTAATATCCATCACTATTTTGATTCCTTTTCAGGATTCCATACCCAAAGGGTAAAAACGATACCCTATTACTAAGACTCCGCTGTCCAGCCGTCCGTCCGTCCGTCTGCCTGTCACCAGCCTGTATCTCATGAACCGTGATAGCTAGAGAGTTGAAATTTTCAAAGATGATGTATTTCTGTTGCCGTATACATACAGGCAGATGACGTCATAGTTTTTGGAGTCAAATAGCGCTCTTATTATCAGTTTTTCTGCAATAATAAATCTAAAATCACGTTAAAATGGATATGTTTAATGACAAGTGACATTATTTTGCGACATTTTATTTTCTTTTTAATACAAAATTATTTATTTTTGACCCAGGAAAATACCAAATTACTTGCAAAAAAAAAAATATACCGCGCTTGTCGTGCGCCACGCATGGGCTTGGCGTGCTCGTGTCGTTTGAACGCGCCTTAAGTATGGATTCCTTAAGCCCACTCAAGTATTCACGTTATCGACATCGTTGTCTCGTCTCGTGTTTATGGACACAGGGCCTGTCCACCATGTCAACTGTCGGGACGAGATTCGCAAATATATCGTGTTAGCGTTATCATCGTTATAAATCTATCCGCGAGGCTGTAAAGCGGCCATTTATTTCGCTCGTGTGGTGAGAAGAGGTTTGTAAACTAAATGTCAAGTCCCACATGACGGGCCCGACACACAGGTAAAGAAGGGTTGACACATATTTGTTTATTTACCAATATTTACACGGAAAATGTATACAGAAAATACATCAAATAAAAGTTGTACAAAGGCACTACTTATCTCAAAAGATATATCTTCCAGTAGGCCTGTAAGAGGAGATGTTTATGTAAGAGAGGCGTACAGGCGTGTTTATACATAAAATAAAGGAGGAAGAAAATTAAAATGACATAAAACTACACTAACTACAAATAATTACACATATACTTAAATAAATACATATGTCTATTAAGTAGGAAATATAATTTATATTATTAATATTAATATTATAAGTTACAATTAAGATGATTCTAATAAATAATAATCTTTTACTCCTCTTTTAAATACAGAAATTGTTTTAGATTCACGTATGGCAGATGGTAATGAGATCCATAGTCTGACTGCATGTACCGAGAAGGAGTAGGAAAAGGTAACAGTGTTGTGAGGAGGGAATTTAAGGACTGTACCTACAGTTTCATCTAATTTTTAATTATTTTTTCTTGACTTTTGATTCAAAGATTTGTCAATGAGATATACTTTCTAAGTTAATATATTATCACGTTTTAATCTATAACGAGATAGATGGAGCCTAAGAAGTAACAGTACTATGGGGAGTTATAAAATAACAGTAGCAATCCCAAAGGCCACTTTTAGTGTAATAGTGAAAAAAGGAAATCATAATTTATTTATTTAATACTTTATTGAGCCAAAAAGTTACAATAGGTACACTTAATGCTAAAGCATTCTTGCCCTGTCGACCTTTAGGAAATTCAAACAGATAGCATATAATAGTGATGGGTTGCTAGCCGCACTGTCCATTCCCTCGATCGGCTTTAACAATCTACACGGGAACAGAGGCAGTTTTTTAATAATAATAACCCCCGCCTCTGTCTTGCCTTAACTGGCTGGCCAGAGTGGAGTCGCAAGAGCAGAACACACGCTCTAGTATGGAAGTGTATTGTACGTAATAGCGTAATAACGAAGAAACCCGCTCTCGGGGGTAAGCCCCGTGATGGTGAAACCGGAGCCGCACCTCTCGACACCCTCAGCTGCTCACATTGTGTTGCACCCTGGCCGCATCTTCGTGGCTAGTTAGGGTGCCCACAAGCAGTGTAGCCAACGAGCAGCGAGTCACCATCTACCAAGCTAAAATTGTTGGGAGAGATTTTTAGGTAGATGTCCGTATCTCACTCCAAAACCCAGTTATCATCCGGTCCACTAACATCCTATCCACATAGCCCAAACCAAGTAAATCCCTCCCTGGCAATAGTTCGGCAGCTATGGAAGACTGTCCGTTGGTGCATCTCAATGGTACATTAAGGGATAGATCTCCATAGATGCAGCCATCTCATTTTTTTGATAAAAAGGTACTAAAAGGCCTCTTCATGTTGGTTTTGGCCCCATGAACGCCTCAAAGGATCGGGTCCCCATGGACCCGTGGCTGAAAACCGTACCATAATAATAAACAAGTTGTTTCTTATATTTCAGACTAGCATGGGAAGTAAGGAAAGATTTTTGTTAAATGCTGGAACTAATACTTATATGGCATGAATCACAAAAAATATCTCATCATAAACACTAGCTGGGCGGCCGAGCTTTGCTAGGTAACATATAAAAAAAAATCAATTGTTTAGTTTCCTCACTCCCTAAATACCTGTACCGAGTTTCATCAAAATCGTTGGAGCCGTTTCCGAGATAGTCATTATATAAAAATCTTAATTGCTCGTTTAAAGTATTAATCACTCTAACTATATAGTTGTTCAACTTTTTTTATTGGTGCTTTTCATTCATTTATTCATTCGCAAAAAATATCCAATAAATTTGTTCGAATATTTTAACAATGTCAGGTGAAACTAATGACCAACGCATACATTCACTGTTTACATAACTCGAAATAAATTCGCCATTGATGTTAAATGAGACAGTCATTAGCAAACAAAAAATAAATTACATGACAGGCTAAGAAATGATCGAAACATATTTAAAATTAAATCAGGCATGAGAGAGTTGAACTCACAGTTTGAGGATTCCGTAAAAAATATTTACCGACGTTTGGTTAAAATATTGTGAGTAATCAGTAATAATAAGTACCAATTTATAGAGAGCGGACAATCAATAAATTTGAAAGAAAAATTGGCCCTCCTAATATTGGTAGCATTATACTATGGAACTCACTAGGAGACATATTAGTAGTCAGATTTTCATTATTAATTAATATAATAAACAAAAAAAAAACTAACTTACCTAACTGATAACTTAAATTACTCACTTATTAATAAAAAAGTCCGAGCAAATCGTTGCCTAGCAGGCTGGCAGCTGAACTGACTGAAGTACAGATTTCTTTTAATTACGGCGGTAATTATCTTGCAAGTTTTAAACGCCAAAACATACTATTTTTATAAAATTTATTATTAAAAACCATTTCCTTTGTTCACAGATGTTGGTGGATTGATTTAAAGCTCTTGAAAGTGGTAAGTTAAGTACATACTGTTATCTAACTTTATCTAATTTAAAACTGTTTTTAGTTTTACTTAGAATAATTAATCTTTTAGTTATGTACGTAAACTGATGTAATTTATTTGTATTTATGTGATATATTTCCATTTGTCTATATAGTACATTTTAATCATTTGAGATGAAACCTAGATTGAGAAAAACCTAGTTACTATGTTTTTTTAGAAATGTCTTAGAAATTTTCTGTAATTTTTTCAATAAAACTTACTTGTTTCATTTTGTTTGCAGTATCAAGAAATGTTTAAAAATACACAGAATTTTACTTAAATGGCGACTAAGTAGTATAATTGATATTGATTATCGCGATAAGCTGTATTCGTTAGCTTTTAAACATACAGCTCATGAAAGCGACACATACTAATTACTATAACTCACAATTAGCCAACGCATCTTATTTATCAGATGTAGTGACAGGTAATACAAAATAAAGATGAATATAGAAGTGTGGCTTTTATAGCTATAGTTGATGTTTATTTCTATAATTCTAATGGATCTGTCTCTTTTTAATTACTTCTTCGCATGATCTTTAGTAACCTATATGGCTATTGATATTCATATCATCTTAGGGGAAGGAAAAGCCGGTAGGTATAAAATATTTTGTATTTAGACAATTTTATTATTATCAATGAATAACTATTTTAAAATGTTCTAAGTTTAAATGAACTTTTACATTTGAAAGATTATTGAATATTGAAAATTGAGCCTGATTAGAAATTTTTGATGGCGAAAGATGGTCAAAATTAATTTAATGATTCACTTTCTGACGGTGGTATTTCAGTTGGTTTTTATTTTGGCAAAGTACATACATACATATTATCACACCTGTTTCCCACAGAGCAGAGACCATGAACTCCATTTGGAAAAATATCAATAATTATGTAATTACTGGTGATGGCACTACGTGGTGGCTATATATCTATACTCTCCTTAATTTGCGCACTCATTGAGCAGCTGAACTATCAAGTATAGAACATTTTTAAAAACAATTAATGAAAGTACAGTTTTTTTAAAAGTAGAGGCTTATTCGTATGATTGCTTATTGGTAATTGGTGACACGTATCGGATAGTTATTGATCCGATAAGTATACATGTCTTTACATACATAATTCTATTTTATGATTAAACATAAAATTTCTAATATGGTATTCTACAAACAAAAGAAAATGCATTTCCTTCTATGTTGTTTTGGGAGAAAAATTAACGTTCTTAGGTAAGTATATTAAACATATTAATAAAAGAAAAAAACAAGTTAAGCATCAAACTACACAACCGATTTTAATAAAATTGACCACGTGACAAGTATGCCCTTTCAAACAAAAAAAAATAAATATTGGTAGGTCTTTGAGAAATCGGGGAACATATGTATATACATTCGAATTGATGGGTCCGGCCGTTAGGCCCTCATTTCGCGATGAGCTCGCCGCGAATGGTCGGCTCTCAAATTTTAAAGTGATACCCTCCTCCATTTTGGAAGTTGGTTAAAAACAATTTCCAAAATATCCCGAAAGTTTGTCTACCCCTTGGGAGGGAAAACTTGATTCTGCATCTGTAATTTCCATCAAAAGTGCATATAACCGTTTTTTGCTTGTTCACGAGCATATGATTAAGACATTTCTCGAAATCTGAATGGAAAAAGTTGTACTTATTGATGTCAGCCATGATGAAATGTCAATCAAAAGGAATTCGGAGTCAAGTCCCGTTCGTTTTCTTGTAATTTGCTTAATTTTGACTTACAATTAAAGTCCAGTGACTTAATGATTCTTTTAAAATAATTTGACGAATGTGGAGTAGTGGTTACCACTTCAGTTGGTCGTTCGGAGGTTCCAGGTTTGATCCCGATATAAATAGAGAGAGATAGCGAAAGTCTTAAATCCGGTACATTGTAAGTTTTTCTTTTCTCCCAAACCAGCATGGAAGAAATAAGCTTTTCATAAAACTCATACACAAAACATTACACTTATTCGATACTTCATACCGCCAGAAGCAGTATTTATGCGGAAAACGCGTACAAAAACACTTATATTTCGCAAACACTCTATAAGAGTGCGCCGCACGTGACTTGCTTTGCCCGCTACAATGTATGAAGCCTGATGCTAAATAAATACGAAGCCAGATTTGGGCATTTCCACTCGGATCGTATGATCATTTTTCTTAGCTTACATGTTATCACGCTTGTTTACCACTGGGGTAAGGTAAAGACTATGGACCGCCACTTACTACGATCTCAACAGATCTTTCTCGCTTCATCTACACTTATCACTCTTTCTTTAATGCATGCCTGCCGGTTGCGCGTACTTCTAACCTCTCCTTTTTAAGAACGTCTGCAATCTGATCGCAGTATGTTCATCGTGGGTGACCCTGACCCGCTTCTTTCACTAACATTTGCTTTGAAAACCTTTTAAGCAAATTTCTTTTTATCCGCCCTTAGCGTGTCAACGGTAAATTTAGTAAAAGTAGGAGCTCTTGTGCGTGTGCTATCAAAGGGACTTTGAGCCGTTGGTGCTGGCTGTTTTTATTGTATGGGAGTCGCTAAGCAATGTCAGATGACTTTAGGCAGCTTGAAGCTGTGAAAAAAAGCAATATCTGAAAAATAAGTTTTTGCTTCGACTAAGCATAAGACGAGATCCTTGTTGACCAATGGATCACATATTTGAAGTGGACACACCCAGAAATTCAGAGAAAGGTCTGAGGGAACAATGAATAATAAAGACTTGTAAATATATTGCAGTATCATTTGCAACTTGGTCTCAATTGTTAAACGAGATTTTTATAAATAAAAAAAAATATATTTAGCGTGTTTTACATAAAGTGTAATATAAACCAATAAAATACCTAAGTATAGTGAAATATAGCTAAACTTGACATATACCTACATCTGTTTCATTTAATATGCAAATTATTATTGTTTCAAATTTATGACATAGTTAATAGAAAGATTTCGGTTAATAAAATTATAATTTGATCTCGAAAAATGTATATTTGTCTCTCTTATCTTTTCGGTTTATATGAAAATCTGTGTTGGTATTCTCGACATCATATTCAACAGATCATAGACAGAATATTCCGTTGTAGGTCTGTAATGTCAAATATTCACCAATGAGATTTTCCGTCTCATTATCAAACGTGGTTTAACATTTACTTTGTTTATTTGAGGACCTCCGTGGCGTAGTAGTCACCATGCTAGTCCGCCACCAGGGCAAGTTTTCAAATTGTCCTGGGTTTTGTGTGTTTATATATATATATATGTGTTTGTTATAAAATATAGCATCGTTGAGTTAGTATCCCATAACACGAGTCTTGAACTTACTTTGGGGCTAGCTCAACCTGTGTGATTTGTCCCTATATATTTATTTGTTTAAAACTTTGTCCAAAAGAAAAAGACATCCTTAACTTAATTAAGGTGAATAATGTTTTAAATCAAGTGCTAAAGTTAGTCTGAGTCTGCATTTTAAAATAAGATGGTTTGAACTAACCAATGAGTATTGTCTTGTAAGAATGGCAGACTAGATCTAATCATCCATGTTTGTTTACGTGTCGTGGGTTCATTTCTGCGGCCATTGCCTCGCAGTGTACGCGCCGGACGCGTGTTTTTTTTTGCACGCCAGTGCATTTTGTTGTGAGTTATTTAGGTGTTGGATCGTATCCTGGCATTAAGAGATTACTCGTATGTTGCTCACTTATCACTGGATGTTTTAAATTATTTGGTGTGAAAAATGAATATTATTTCATGGTTAGAGGTTTTAACTTCCGACGAAAAAGAGGGTTGTTACAAGTTTGACGTGTCTGCCTGTGACATCGTACTAAACGAATGGCCGATTTTGATGCGAATTATTTGTTTAAAGGCGGACTTGATTCAGATAGATTTTAGCTATGTTTGATGGAAATGGAAATCGGTACAGCGGCTTAACAGTTATGGGGGTAAACGCTTGAAAATCGTTTTTTTTTTCAGAATAATAAATAAACTTGTCATTATAAGAATATGGCGGTGGCAGAGGGTGTTACAGCTAGGACTGGATTCTCTAATATATTTGAATTGACTGACTGAATCACGCGTTAACGCATGAACGGGTGCCGCCAATCAACACGCATATAAATGTAACGCATCGAAATTGCATTGGTCAAAAATATTCACAAATAAAACGAAGGTTTTAATGTCTTTTTTTCATATTTTATAGAGTTAATTAAAAGGGGTAGATAAAAATAAGTGGAGCATATTTGTTTGAAAAACTTTCAGTTCGAAATCTTCAAGTAACTCGGTTTGCCTGCAGTTGAGATAAAGCTGCCTTCTGTATCATAAGTTTTGGTGCAATAAAGATTCTACCTAATTTACTCGTATTTTCCAGCTTCAAGTATCCTAAATAATAATAATAATTATGAATAAAGTTAGTGGGTAAGCTAGACCTGTCTCCAAGCAATGTGTTAACCACAAAGTTTCAACTGTATTAGTTAAATCCGTCTGCGGTTAGCGTTTTCACGGTTAGTTTGAGTCAAAAAAGTATCCTCGACCGCAAACTAAGCTAGTGAACTTGGTTCATTAAATAATGAAGTGTTTACAGAACAATTATGTATTCTCTGACTTTTCCTAAGTTAGTTAATAGATTCAGGTGTTACTTTGCGGAAGTCAAAGTTACATTGATTCCGCCACCAGTTAGTTCATGCAAACTATTGCCGGTATTGCCGGTAGGTATACTGGGACAACAGTAGTGGGTGGGCGCCGGCCGGCAATAGTTTGCATGAACTAACTGGTGGCGGAATCGCACAAAGTAATTCAAATCATGTAGTATTTTCCTAAGTTCTAAATTCATAGAAAATCTAAGTTCTATACAACGTCAAAAATAATATAATTACTAAAGTAACAGATATCCAACGCCATAGAAACTATTGGTGGGTCCGAAAGTAGGCAAAACTGGTGTTGCCGGTAGGCATACAGAGATGGCAGCACACATGACTAGCAAAAAAGTGGCAAAAAAGTGTTGAATATACTTTAAAAATATTAATTGCATTTCATATAAGTCATATTTAATTCATTAAAGTACTTTTTTATGTAAATAATAGTAATAGAAGATTTTAATGTTTTAATAAATACCTATAGCGTCATCTATTGGGGTTATTGTAAATTCGTTACAGTAGTAAATTCGTCTTAATAACTTTGTGTAAATTCGTCACTCATTGTTTTTTTTATAGTAAATTCGTCACTTATTAATTTCGAGTATGGTTAATTTGTCACCTAAGGTTTTTCGTACAGACAGCAACAAAAATGAAACACCTAAAAATAGAGTCTATATATATATATATATATATATATATATATATATATATATATATATATATATATACATTTAAATATATATATATATAATTTAAATATATCATCATCATCCGAGCGTATTCCCGGTTGCATCCTCAGCAGTAACGCTTCAGAGCCCGGGGTCCGCTACCTAACCAAGGAGATTTGACGAGGTTACTGGTTTTTACACAGAGCGACTGCCGTCTGACCTCCGCAACCCAAAGGGCAAACCAGGAACCAATCCTTGAATAGTTTGATGATCAAACGCTAGGTGGCGTTCGGGACCCACAGTTTTACGTGCCTTCCGAAACACGGAATCATCTTTCTTTTCGGATAATCAGGTGATTCAAGCCTGCAATATGCTATCCAGACTGGAAACAACTTTTAACAAAGTATGCTTCCCGGTGGGAATCGAACCCATGACCTCCGGGTCACAAGGCGAACGCCTTGACCACTGGACCACGGAGGCAGTCTATATCTCTATATATATATATATATATATATATATATATATATATATATATATATATATATATATATATTACTTTAAAATTACAACAATAGTTTCAGATTTAATAATTTCACTTAAGCTGAGAAAAGTCAATATTTTTTCTCGACTAACGAATTATGTGGATTTTGAATAGACTTTGAATAGGTCTTTCAAAAGTATAATGAATATTGAGCTTGCAACATCATTTTTCGATTTAGGGATCCGGTTCTGAAATATTTGGTTTTAAAGTTAAAATTTTTGTTAAATTTTTTCACGTGTCATAACCGTTTAGCAGATATAAGTAGGGTTTACAAATTAAAAAGTAAAAGGCGATCAACTTATAAAATGTACTCGGAAAAAGAAAGTTTCATACAAATTCAATAAAAAATTAGTTTTTAGACGTTTTTAGTGGAACGAACTCAAAGTTGGCATTCGTAACTAAGGAATCCTTTACCGCGCGTGGCTCGACACGCACTTGGCCAATGGCTTATTTTATGGAGGATTACATTTTTCTAGAGTAAACTTATTTTAGGTACCGATGACCAGAGTATTTTAAACCTCTCCAAAAATGTAAGAGAAACTGCATAAGTTCAAATCAAGCACGGTCCGGCCTATTAGCCCCACGGCCGGTTCTTTGTTGAAATATTTTGAAACGGCCCATTGGTTCCGGCGATCAGCACGGGTTGACAGATAGACAAATATTAGGCATTTTCTACGCACCATCTAGTTACGTGAGGGGTTTTGTAATGAATATAGTTTGAAAATGTCATTATGAAAGCTACTGAATGATTTGTTACTCGGAGAAACAGTTATCCTACCAAAAACATAAATGTGAAAATGGAGCCAAGTTCAAAATCCGACAAAAGACAATTCTTTTGTCAGATTTTGAACTTGGCTCCATTGGCTTGGCGGCCTTTTAGATCTCAATAGATCTAAATAGCTGCAAAGTTCTGTAAAGAATCTTGAAATTAACTTACCTATAAGAATCTTAACATTTGACCTGGCTAGCTTTTCACCAGCTATTCTGATATTTAGAAGAATAAGGCCATACAATGTAAAAACAATATAGTATAACGTAAAGATGATAAGTTGATTAGCCAAATATAAGTAGGCATGCTAAAACTAGCCAAGTCAAATGTTAAGATTTTCATAAATAAATTAAGGAATTTTCTACAGAACTTGGCGGCCATTTAGTGGTGAACGCACATTTATCCGAGCCGAACGCGTCGAATCGATCGAAGTTTTTAAGGCCTCGCATATCTACCCGAACCGAAAGAAGCGACCGCGCCGAAAGAATTGTTTTCATTTCCTTTGCACCTGTCGCACTGTAATTACATGTGAACTGTGATAAATCTTGACGAGATTTTTATTGTCAGGGCTTTATTAATCAATTATGTTAGTATCACTTATTTTTGTAACATTTAAAACAAATTGAAGCAAGTAACCCGATCGCATAACTCTCGTTGCTCCGTACACACTTGTCATTGTCAAAATGCGGGCAATTCGATCGATTCGATAGCGCCGAATCTGATGACGTCATCCGAATTCGTCTAGGATATCTGTTTTTCTTTCAGATTCGGACGATTCGACGCGGACAGGTGTTGACATTCGACGGTTCGAAAATTCGTTTCGTTCGACTCGTTCTACGCGTTCGGCTCGGATAAGTGTGCGTTCACCTTCGATGTCAATTCTTTTTTCGGTTGTACACAGTTTGAAGAAGTCATTATGGATGCTACTGAATGACTTGTTACTTGGAGAAACAGTTATTAGTACATATTTTGTAGGCACGCTCACATGCAATATTTATTGTATAAAACGTATAATATAAGCGATTCTTAGTATATAAATCGAGCCTCGGGCTTTACTAGATCACTTGTAGTATCAACTTAAAATATCATAAAAAAATTGGTATTCTATGGGAGTGTTGATTTTTCTTTTTACTGTTATTTCAATTTAATTAAGAATTTATAGTGATAAAGTATAGCCCGTGGTTCGATATACTTCAGGCTTGTCCCTTACACGTTGTGTACGGTTTTAGTTTACTCAAAAACTAAATCAAGAAGTAGCTTAGTAGTTGTGAAATTTTAAACTACTTATCAATATATACCTACACAATTTTTTTGTCTTATAAAATGTAGTAAAGTATTTTTAATTTTTTTATCGTGATATGCAATAAATTATGTAGAACTACTTCGATCTGTTCATTGCTTAGTTTAGACGTGGAAAATGGACAAAAGAAAAACCTTATTTTACATTTATAATATAAGCATGAATTTCAAAACATATGAACTTATACCTATGAACATGCTTAGGATTGCCCTACAACAAAAATAAATTAAAAGTCCTTCATCCAGAAATAAAACGCTCTTTCACTTTAATCGATTTCACTCTCAAACAAAATAGCTCGCGCTAAATGAAAAGCGTTTTATTTGGAACGAAAATATAAAGTGATATAAATACGTCATCGATGCATGCATCGATAAAAATCGAGTTGGCCCCGCGCCATGCGACGCAGTGAATAGTGACGGGAAATCATCGATATAATGTTGGATACAATTTGTTAGCGGGCTTGAAAGCTGGATGGCAATTAATTGAATTGATTTAAATAGCTGGCTAAAGAATTTAGAAATTAAATTGAACTGTAACGCAAGAGAAACGAAACGAAAACTATTGTTTATTTTTGTCTCAATCGAACAAACACGTATTTAGCAAAAATAAATAATTAAGAATTGGCAAGGGCTGTTCTTTTAGTCCGTTCCTATGTCCTCTGGAGGAAGAGAGAGGAGAGAGCAGGCCTTATAGGGCTTCTCTTTTTTTTTTGACAAATTACACTGATTGAGCTAGCCCCAAAGTAAGTTCGAAACTTGTGTTATGGGATACTAACTCAACGATACTATATTTTATAACAAATACATATATAGATAAACATCCAAGACCCAGGACAATTTGAAAAATGCCATTTTCCAACTTGCCCTGACCGGGGATCGAACCCGGGACCTCTGGGTGGCGGACTAGCAAGGTGACCACTACGCCACGGAGGTCGTCGAGGGTTTCTCATTCGGGAGGAGGTTTCCCATTTGTCGGTCTCGGCATTATCTTCAGCAACGCGATTCACTTTATATTTGTTATAGAATATAGTATCGTTCAGTTAGTATCCCATAACACAACTCTCGAACTTACTTTGTGGCTAGCTCAATTAGTGTAATATATATACGTATTTATATATTCTAATATTATAAATGGAAAAGTAACTCTATATGTTACCTCTTCAGGCTTCAACCACTGAACCGTTCGAAATGAAATTTGGTGGAAATACTTAATCTGAGACCCGAGGAAGTATGAAGGAGTATTTTATCCTGAAATTCCCTCGGTAAGCGGGGTCCGCGGGCATAGCAAGTTTATTTAAATTAAGCCACAAAGCTTTTCAATCCACTGGTAGTAAATTGAGTAACTAGAGATTTTTACCAATATGTTTACATAATACTTATTTAAAGAATATGAAGTGGTTACAACGACTTGGTTACGGTTCTAAGAGACATTTTTTATGTCTGTCTACCTAGAACCAGACAGGCGTGTCAAAACTTATTTAAAATACCTACCATTTTATTGTCCTATTTTACATTCGGCGTTGGATTTATATATTTTACTTCCTTCGGCCGTGTCGAGAATACGCCGACCAAAAAAGCTAAATATATTTCTCTATACCAAACATACGCTAAATTCATTCTTAATAATTTCACAATAAGGTTGTATTTGAGATGAAATTTTGTCCATAGTCTGTATATTTGGTAAACTTCGAATAGAAGGCGTTAAGTCATTAAGAAGTCGACGCGGAAAGGCTATAAAAGTAGTGAAACATAAATAAAGAGTTACTATGAATGAGGTGGGGGCCACGCGACCGTAATATTCAATCATTTGATGATATATTGCTTCTATTATTAGTATTGTGTCTTTGTTTTACTCATTAGCATAAAAATATGTAGGTAATCAAACATTTTTGATGATTAAGTAACTATGTTTTACGCATCATTGTTTAGAAATTTGTACATATTTATAAAAAAGTATATCTATAAACACATTACAGTTCCAATTAAGTATTGTACCAGTTCCATCTACTTTAGCACAATTTTACTAAGAGTATTACAAATATCATTTTTCAGTCACAAAAACTAAAAGTTTGATTTTGCTTTTAAAACTTAAGTATATTTTGAGTGTCATTCTGAATTTCGACACTTAATTATTTCGACATAGGCTCGATTTCGAAATACAAAAACTCGACGCCCCCTATTTTGACAGAGCATATATTCGACTAGCACTAGTCCGACAGAACATACTTCGACAACATACACCTTCGAAGAACACTACTTTGACAGAACCCTTCTTCGATTTGTTCGACGGATCTCTATGTCGACGGAACATATCTCTGACATGAAACAGTGATTATAAAAAAAAAAATTACAATTTTTTATTTAAAGAAAGAGCTAACTAAACAAACATCAGAACATTCTAAGCCTAAATCTCCAATTTATTTTACATAAACACGTTTTAACAACGGAAACTTCACACATATAAACATATCAGTACATCACCTCGACGACAGCAATAATCGTATATTTCTCGATATTACGCTAAGAATACATAATTCGTGTTGTAAATAACTTTATTACATAGATACGTCTCGCAGCGAATTATGAATGGTGTTATTTGCTTAGCAAATCTATCTCGAAAGCTTGTGGTACACTGGGAGAAGATATTAAGCATATATTTGTGATTTTTTATTAAATATTTAATTAGAGTTGACTCCGAGGACCATATTTTTTAGTATACCGAAGTACTTATTAATTAATTAATAATATCAGATTTTGTAAGGGTTTCATGATTTGCAATTTGTTCTTAATTGATTCATAATTTCAAATTTTGGTAAGGGTTTCATGATTTGCAATTTGTTCTTTTTGGGTTTATTAAACATTGAAAAATGCATTAAGACAAGACAAATGTTGGGTCTAATAAAATTTACTATGAAATAGTAATAAATACTTTTATTGATTTAGTTTTTTCATTATAAGTATAAATAAAAATAAAGGGACAAATAACACTGATTAAGCTAGCCCCAAAGTAATTATGGAACATATCAAAGCTCTTAAAATGCTTTGACTCAAGTGAAACCGTTGTGTTGCCACTCGTACCACTTGCCCTGACAAAGGTCGTCTAAGGGCTAAGTTAGACGGGTGATATGAGAGTGCCACAAGGTAAAGACTCTGGTCCGACTATCAGCGACCAGGAATTGCGAGCTGTCGCTCATCTGAAACTAGTCTACACTGAACTTGTATTGGAGATAAATAATGTATTAAATCACTGGCAACATCGTATCTGTTGTCAAATTGTCTATAGTTATTTGTGCATAAAAAAGTGTGTTAAACTGTAACTGCGTTGCCGCCCTCCCTACCAATAAATTAATTAAAACAAGTGAATGTTTGTATTAAAAACCTTTTAAAAATTCTATTTATTTAAGTTTCAACAATAATATTTACACTATTTATGCTTAAAATACAAGAACAGTACAGGATGGTGCAGACAAATGCATATGCCCAGCAGTGGGTTTTTGAAAGGAGATGATGATGATGATGTTCCTTACAATAATTAACATTATTTATGCTTTAGCGATAAAAATAATTGTATTTATCTCCTCCAAAAATAGTTACAATTTTAAATAACGAATATATAAGGTCTAACAAAATATACTGAAACTATTTTAAGGCTATATAAGGTCTATGATACTGAACAACTTTGCCCAAGGAACATGTATCGAAATATAAAAAATATTTTTGACTTCCCATACAAGTTGACCGATCAGCTGATCCGAGTTTGTATAGAAAGTCCAAAATTTTGTTTAATATTTCGATATATGTTCCTTGGGGAAAGTTGATCAGTATCATGGACTGAATTCACCCTTAAAATAGTTTCAGTATATTTTGTTAGACGTTATATACGAAAAAAAGAAACTTAAGAAAATAATAATCATATGTGTTTGCGAAGGACTGGTGCGCATGGTTGGTTTTCGAAGAACCTGTAATTATATGACCGCCAATTTTACATTTTAATGTCTGTTTCTGTGTATATTTTAATTTATTGGTGTAAATAAAGTATTAGATCCTTACTTACCTACTTACATACACCGCTAGTCCAATCCGGCCGGACGCACGCACTTCTAAGAGCCACAAGTCCGTGCCCCTCATTGTAATTTATGGGAGTCCCGCGCGGCGCCCCGCGAATGTTAAGTCCGATGAAAGGACTAGCCGCGAGGACTCGTTACAATTGTTTATTACGGTGTCGTGACGATATGCGGTGCAGATTGACGTAAAAATATGGCCGCTGGATGTGGACAACCTGCCTTAACAAGCCTACGGTTACAAGCCCAAACACTTGTTAGTTCTGTGGCGGTGTGATGGAGATCAAAATGTTGTGGCATCGTATTTTCTAGTTTACTTTGAATGGAAGCACATTGAGGTAGGGAACATACCCAAACTACGTGACCCTTTTTTTCGTGTTTTTTGACCCCCTCCCCCCCCTCGGTGACCAAGCGTAGTATATGCCCAGACCCCCTCCCCCCCCCCCCCTAGTTTTCACGTAGTATATTTTATCAATATTTTTTGCGTAAAGTTACAAAATAATGGCTTTTGTTTGTATTTTCTTATACGGCCCCTAAAAGTGCGTACTTTCAGAATGCGTACCTATAATTGCATACGGTTGTAATTGTGTTTAGTAAAAAATATATCAAGAAAAAATAGTACATTGCACAATGTATATGTACGGGCCGTTAAAAAAGAATTACGATCGAGTACTTACAAATGTAATTTTGTTAAGTTCATTGGCTCGAGTCTGCCATCCCGTTTCTCTTCATAATGATTTTCATCACATTTGCGGGGAAAGAAATAAAATCAGAATACAGCAAAAACAAGAAACTATTTATTAAATCAAATATCTTCAATGAAGACGTTACCACTATCAATCCACTGGGAAACGTTATGGATAATGGGGGCGATGGTTAATACCGGGGTAATATCCATGTTGATATCAACTGCCTCATCATCGACGGTCTCGACGTCTACCCACTCCACATCTTCCTCCATAACACACAATATCTCTTGTGGTCGTCTGGAGAGAACCCGCAGAGGTCGGACGCGAGACGCGTCCGTTGCTCCGCCATGAATATTTTTGCGGTGACTGGTCATTGACACTTTCGACGCAAAATATAAGCCACAGATGGTGCATGTCCTATCGTTAATATTTTTCTTTATTGTTGGGCAGTAGGTGTCATACGGCATTTCTTTGCCCCGTGTCACATCAGGGCGCAATGAGATGCACTGCCGCACAAGCAATGACGGAAATGTCTCCGATCCGACTTCATCTGGGCTTGGTATTTTAAACGGATTTTGCGACATCGGAAAAGGTGCCGGCAAGAACCCTTGGTGCAGAACATTTCGTAGAGCACTGCGGCGAGGAGCGCAGCAGGAACTATCGGCGCACTTTGTAATTTGTAGGAAATACTGGCTTTCCCGAACGTGATTTCCATACCACTTGTCGGATACTTGTGCAGTTTCGGAAAGCACTTCCCCAGGGGGCACATACTCCGCTATCACGTTGTGGTTGTCAATTACCACCTGGGACCAAATCTCAGCCAACGTTTCACCTGAAAACAATACGAAATTAAATATTATTTAAATTCAACTTTAATAACAGCAGTGGAGAAGACAACGTATCATTTTATTAAAATATATACCTGCATGCTGAAAATTTTTCACTTCTAGTTCTTCATCGATGGTTCGCCCTTGAGAATCGAGATGGGAACCGTAGTGCTCATATGGAAGGACTACCGTGGCTAGTTCACGGCTCAATGGTGCCATCCTTCGCTCTACTCGGTTATAAGCCGATCGACCCGGTGCGTTGGTAAATACAAATAGCCCATCCAAATCGTACTTTTGAAAGTGCGATATACAATGAGATATCACCTTTTTGTAGCGTGGATTTTCGTCCGGTCCTCCATCCACTGAAATTATCATTACAGGCTTGACTTTTCCATCTTTCCCCAAAGCCAGATTTTTGAATTCATCCAATGTTAGTAGTTTTATAAGATCATTGGCGTGAGTTGCTGCTGTTGAACTACTATGTTTTCCGCTGCGTATTACGATATACGTTGGGCCAGAATATGTAACAGCTTCTTTTCTACCCATGCAGTTTTCTTTGATTATGATCCCAGCATATACCGAAGGAGTCAGTTGATGGCGTTGTCCAACAGCAAAATCGTGGTCGTCGAGGCGCACTTTATAATTCAGATGCATTAAAACAGGAGCTTGTACTTTTGCAGCTGTTTTTCCTATGGGTACTTTGGCTTTATCATCTTGAGAGATAAAAACTACCTGTTCAGGCCCAAGTATAGATGCAAGCTCTTCGAGACTGTTGGCAGTAGCCTTGCAGAAATATTGATCGGCGTGATCTCGGTGTCTATCTGTTTGGGCTCGACACAGTCTTACAGGCACAGTTGTGACATGGCGCTTGCCTTCTAAAGATCCAGAATACTTTGGAATCAGCCTACGGTATGTGGAGGTTCGTGAGATAACAAATCCATCTTCAACAAGAAGTGCATGCAATTCATCAAGAGTCTTACAAGTTCTCAATACTTCTGATCGGCGTCGATCAGCAGCTGAGCTTCCATGTGTTGCTATATCGCAAATTACTTGAAGAAGCCCTGCCTGATTTTCTTCAAGTGGAGGGCGTCCTGGCTCAGTCCTGATAGATGAAGATTGTACGTTGGAATGAGCGGATTTCAGACTCAAAATTTCAGATTTTTGTTTTGCTCTAAATTTTCGCATGTTATTTGCACGGACTATTTTGTTATGTAACTCTTTTTTCTTTATTTCAGTATCGTGTCTTAATTTTTTAATCTTCATCTCAATTCTATCTGTGCCCAGCCCTGCATCTCGCTTTTTTACGGAGGCATTTAATTCAGCTTCAAGAACTGAAATTTCAGATTTCAAAACGTCTTGTTTTGGTGTCGGACCTTTTATAGATGTAGAAGGTATTGAAGTAGATGCTTGACCAACACACGATTCATTATCGCAGGCTAGAAATAAAAATAACTATGTGAATCACTACCCATTTAAAATTAAAAAGTCAAAAAGGGCTTCGTTAAAAGTTGTACAATATGTATAATACAGAATCCTAATTTAACTACACCATATACATTGTAAAGACGATTTAAGCTACAGAATTTTAAAACAAGTTTCT
This sequence comes from Acrobasis suavella, assembly GCA_943193695.1. Taxonomy (NCBI): domain Eukaryota; kingdom Metazoa; phylum Arthropoda; class Insecta; order Lepidoptera; family Pyralidae; genus Acrobasis; species Acrobasis suavella. Next base: position 5,990,682 of record OW971952.1, on the reverse strand, counting down.
GACAAAAATTAGATGCATTTTAGTACAAGCTTTTATTACTGACTGTACCTTCTTTTCACACAGTCACCAACTGCCTGTTGAGCGGGTTCTAATGAGCTCAAACACGATGAGGTTGTGTCATTTTATAACGGAGTTTCTATAGCCTCTTTCATCGTCATATTATTGCCACGCGATATACCTATTCGTGCAAAAATTCAGCTTACCCGGCACCAGGAAGTGCATCAAATTTAATTTCAGCAAGAATTGAGTACAAACAAATATCGGGACAAGTGAAACTAAGTAAAAGCTTGTTAAAAATATACCGGTAGAACAGATAGAGTTAATAGTAGTTAGTGGTGTACCTTTCCGAGGAATAGAAATCGACTCATCACTCTTGTCATCACTGGTAATATCTTCAATTTTGGGAAGCAATTTGAGATCACCTTGCGTGGTTGAAGCTTTTCGTGCAGGTAGCTACATTTAACCAAATACAAAAAAGAAACACACATCACCAAGTTCACACATGCGCCAGCAGAAATAATAAATTGATTAGTTTGCTAATATTTTACCGAGACTAAAGCACATGAAAATAATGAAAATAATATATGCTACAGTAGAATCCGGATATATAACGACATTCAAGGGACCGGCGATATTATGTCGTACACCGGACGACGCACAAAACGGTAGGAGTATTTCTTAAGTACATACATACCTAGTCATGTACGTACGAACGTACATATGTAACATATTGATTTTACTATTTAGATAAATAAAAAAGGTTATAGGTATATGCAGTACCTATGTTTAGGCGCGAAACACACAGAAACGGCATACAGGTGAAGATACAGTGAAGGCGCGGGACAGGCAAGGTACGGATGCGATTAAAGTTATACCACAAAACGCATACGTATGGTTAAGTTTGTTTTTTAGGTTATAAAATCGTCATGGCTGCGCTGCGCCGTTTGTGTACCTATAATTCAAAAATGTCGCCTACGTACATTTTGTATGAAACGAATTGAAGCGGCGGCGTCGTAACTGCGCTGCGCCTGTCTTGCGCCTTCGCCTTTTGCCCTTTCTGTGTGTTTCGCGCCTTATAAATGCGAAAGGTTGATTTTCGTATGGTAAAAGTAAACACAAACTGTGATTTACGCGCGCCAATAGGGAGAGTTGAAAGGTGAAGCGCGCGGGGGAAGTGATGTGGCCGAGGCATTTGTCAAAGTTGAAACAAAACATTGCGCGTCGTATAAGCTATAAGCGGTTAGTCGCTATAAGCGACGTCGTTATAAGTGAATTCTACTGTATTCTCATACCAGTCATACCGAAAAAGAGAATGTAAAAAAAAAATATTTTATGTCAGTATAGGCCGGAACTATACAAGCTAGTTCCGCATTTGAAATCATGAAAGAAATGTTTGCAAAAGTATGAAGAATCCGTGCAACAAAAAATTCAGAACACTAACCTTTACAAAGAAATTGAGGCGTCGTGCGCTTTTCTTAGTCGCAATTTGACAAAGCTCTTCAATTTTTAATAGTGCGAGACGCTCCAACTCCTTCGGATTTTTTTTGTATTGATCCCTTAATGGCACCCAAAATTCGTTTGTTTTTTTTTGGATTGCTTGCATCGACAAGGAATCCTTGTGACATTTTGTAAATGCACTGAATAGTCGATCATACAACGACATTATAGGTACCTAAAAAAAGACCGAACTGCCGACAAGCGACGTCCACACTCTGCGATCGCTTGGGTCAAACTGACATGGCGGCCGGCAGCAGTGTTGGCAGGTCCGTAGAACGATATTATTGTACCCGGGAGCTAAAATTATGGTACTTTTAAAAAAATTATGGTACATGGCGGGAAATTTAAAGCTATTTTTTTCAAATCAATCTGCTCGATCGTAATTACTGAATATTAATAAAAAGAGGCATTTGAGGTCATCAAAATAAATATTGCAATCATAATTTATAGTTTTATTTATTTATTTATTAGTTTATAAATAATAATGTTGCGCTCATAAGATAATCTGAAAAATAATAAATATGATAACATTAATATTTATATTTGGTATTAATATTCTCCATATTTTTTAATATTTGGTATTGTTACAGCGCTGCTTTTTTTTTGTTGTGAGATGTTTGATAAAAATTATTGAGAAATTATTGAGAAAAATATAAAAAATAATTCGCGACAAATCAAATATGTCATATCAGGAGAATTTCTGAAGCTTCTGGAATTATGGTACATTTCCGCATTATGGTGGGCCTTGGATGGTACATGGTACAGATAGTCAAATTATGGTACATGTACCATAATTATGGTACGACTGCCAACACTGGCCGGCAGTCGGCAGGCGTGCGCGTCGGCCGCCGTCAGCGATTCTCGGAAATTTTATAGTGATGTGGCGATACTGGACAAGTTTTATTGATGGGGTAATAAAAACGTGGCGTTCTTAAAAAAAAATTATTGACTACGTGACAAGAAACCAAACCCCCCCCCCTCCCCCCGGTGACCATGAGTGGTACTTTGAAGACCCCCCTCCCCCCCCTAAATCGGTCACGTAGTTTGGGTATGTTCCCTAACATGTTATAATTTGCTACTTTACAACAACTCAAATCAAATATCTTTAGGGTTCCGTACCTTGAAAGGAAAAAACGGAACCATTATAGGATCACTTTGTTGTCCGTCCGTCCCTCCATCTTTCTCAGGAACGGGTAAAGGTATCAAGCTGGAATTTATATCAATAACTCAGTTCTACTCTCTTGGAGCTGTAAAAAAATCTAATTTCATATTGCAATCAAAAGATACAGCCGTTTATGCCACAAATTTTCGACACTCGCAAGGGAAAATATACATATTCCTAAACTTTATTTGGCAGTAAAATTACCCGACTGTGAATGCCTAGGGCCTAAAATATGTTGTAAAGGGTAAGGTTCTACGATTGCAAAACGAATCATCAATGCGTAAATATCATCATGACTGAACGTGACATGGAATACCTATATTAACAACTCAAAATGTTAACAACATCTTTACCTCACCAATAAGGCACTAAATAATTTATTTTATTTAGTGTTTATTGCACATCATATCATACTAATAGTAGAAAGGCGAAAGTTCGTGAGTGTATGTGTATGTTTTGTTACCTCTTCACGCTTCAACCACTGAACCTATTTAGATGAAAAGTATGGATATATGTAGTTTGAGACCCAGGGCAGGCAAAATTCCCACGAAGAGCGAAGCCCGCGGACACAGGTAGTATATATAAGGATTGTAATGAAAGGAAACATTGTTTGTAGCAGTAAAGGTGGAAACTGGATTGCAAGAAGCTTTCAAATAAATGAGGGTATATTTATATACAGGGTATATTTGTATAAAGAGTAAATTTATATAACTTTATATACAGGGTGTTTTGCAATGGCAAAGCAATCCTTGGAGAGCATGCATCCAATCAAACAGTTTGCTAAGGAAAGAAATTTCAAGATACAGACATAAATCTTTTAAGTATATTATTACGAGTATATTCGTAGTTGCAACAGAATATTTTATAAATACTATCACAGATTAATAATACACTAATACTATAATAATATTTTTCTCTTCAAGCCTCACGGCTCTGGAATACTTAAATCGTTGACATCAGAGAAATTTCTATCAAATTCTCATTTAAAAGAAAAGTTCACGCCCACCTTTTAAACTCCCTTTCCTCATAAAGTCATCATTATTTAGTTCTTCTCTTCATATCTATTTACATATTAGTATATGTAGATGTATATGTAAGTATTGTATAAGTAGATATTTATTATGAAATTTATATAATGTAATTGTATATAATATAGTAATATTTTATAATGTAAATAGATGTATTGCTTTCTGTGCCGCATAATTTTCTCTGTTTATACCTATGATTGACTGGGAGAAAATGCTCTTAGCATTAAGTCCGCCATTTGTTGAAAGTATATTTGTACTTAAGAATAATAAAGTTTGATAAAATAAAATAAATAAATACTTACATATTCCCTACTGTTGGACGATAGGTTTCTTTAAGAGATCTTGGATTATAATACTTGGATTATTCCGCCCTTATACAGTGTGTTCTCTATTCTTTGCACCATTGAATAAAGTTTCATCAAAAAAAGACTAACCTCAAAATCTGCTACTTTTTAACAAGTCAAGTCAGATACTTTTTTCTAAATGTCAAAACAAATATTGTCTATGGGGTTTGTTTGAAATATCCCACCATGACGTTAATAGATTCTTCCGAGTCTATTAGTACTCCTATTATTCGTTTTTCTGTATTAATAACTCTAAAATAACGATGAAAATGGATATCATCAATTGTTATTGACATTATTTTAAATAACAAATATATATATACGGACAATTCACACAAATTGAGCTAGCCCCAAGGTAAGTTCGAGACTTGTGTTATGGGATACTAACTCAACAACACTATATTTTTTTTATCAAATACGTATATAGATAAACATCCAAGATCCAGGGCAATCTGAAAAAGATCATTTTCCATCATGACCTGACCGGTGATCGAACCCGGAACCTCTAGTGTGACAATGTGGCGTGATGACCACTAGGCCACAGAGCTCGTCATTTTGTGACGGATTATTCTCTTATCAATAAAAAATTATTTATTTTGACCTTGGATACTACCTATTCTTATTATAATTGCTAATGACAACACCACATTGAAAGCTGTAATATATCCCTGATTACCTCATCCGCTTCTTAATTCAAACAACAATTATGCAAGCCACGCAGCGGTGCCCAAACTGTCATAATGCGGCATTAGCGTGCATGACCACGGATCCATTGCTGCCGCATTACCGATAAGTCAGACAATAGTACACATTAATACGGCCTCTACTTGACCACGCGTGGACCTGAACACGAATTGGCTTATTACAGAGAGAGCTGTGACATTTGCAACATGGCACAAATTTATGCCAAGTATTGCAATGATTTTGTTAGTTTATAGTCTAATGATGAATATGTTTATAAGAATACAAGATTAAGAAGGAGCCATCCAGACATTACGTTTCAGTGATGATGAGGCAATGCCAAATGTGACAGTATTCTACATAGAGTATTTGCGTTTAAGGCCATTCGATACTAACTTTGTTAAAGGTATAGGGTAAAAGCGTGACGGGTGACCAAGGAGAGGGAATTGGAAAAATCCAAATTCTACGTAACGTAATATGGACTCGGCCCCAAAATAGACATAAATAAGTTTAAGGATTAAGCAAGCGTAAAAGTATAATTATATTTTTAACATAATGTTATAGCTATAGAAATATATTATAGCTTTTGGTGTGAAATGGAGTTTCAAATAAGGTGTGTACATTACCACCGATTATGCCATGATTGTAGGGTATTAATGTGATAATCTGTATTTACATTCGCTTATAATATAAATTGGACTATAATAGTCTAATTTCAAATAGGTTTGTCAACATGATTTGTATAATACCGTAGTTATCCCTAATTTATGTAAATCCTGAAACGAAGATTCATAAATATACATGGGATATAGCGAATCTCGACATTAAATAGGTAGGTATCAAAATAGTTGTGGAAAAAAGTTACTAACACTTATTAAATGCTTGAAAATACAAGTATTCTGTATATACACGTGTAAGTAATTTATAATATAGTAACTGATACATCCCTGAATAACATTTAAAAAAAAATCTTGTCGATATGTAAATTGTAAATTATTGTTATTTATTTTAATGTGTACTTGGGTTTGTAAATGATTGAGATTTAAATGTCAAAAACATAGGATTTTTATGGTTTTAATGCAACCGAGGTATTCAGTTTGTCAGATAGACCGATTAAGAAATAGAAATGATCGATACATCTTTATAAAAATCCAAGTAGGTACAACAGTTCGAGAAAAAATCCAACAATGAATAATTTAAGACTCAGTCTGCCTTAAATAAAACTTACTCTAATCTGGGATCGAAAAACAGCGTTGGTATCCAAACAGCCCATTACCATAGTGAAGGTCCACGTACTGGTTTCGGTCTTGGTTTTGGTTCCGAGAAGACATCGACGATTCGGCGGCTAAAAACAATTAAATCGTTATTAAGAACCGTATTAAGAGCGTTGGCATGCGCGCTCTTTCGATTTCGGGGTAGGGATGTGACACTTACCTTTCTTTTATATCGATTAAATTGACCGCAACGAGCGACTGATGCTAGAGAAATTCTCCGAGTTTATTTGAACAATCCAGCGTTTATATGTATGTTTGTTTGTTCGATGTACATGTCTGTACAATATCTGCTTTATCAAGAATCTGCCGAAAACAGAATCTGCCTTAACAAGAATCTGCCTAAACTAGAATCTGTCCTAAACCGAATAATTGAACATAAGTATATTTGTTCAGGGCTTAATGATATTTTGTAAAAGTGTGGATGTAGTCAATAGAATTTTTAAGTTCGAACATTAGTCAAATCGATTAAAGGGTAACTGAGATAAAGGATCTGCGAGTTAAAAATTTGGGGAAACATACATAGTGATAATCTTGTCTTCAGATTTTAAAGACCTTCGGAATGAATAATGAGATTAAAAAGACAAAAGATAACTGATGTTGTTTTTCATCACAGCAAATACCAAACGAGAGAAATGAAAGAGATAAAAACGAGGAACATAGACCATCAAATATCTATTTATAAAATTACTGAATATATGTCAGTACAAACTGTACAAACTATACTATGTTAATATTTCCCGTTTCCTGATGTAGTTTAAAACTGATAAATACCACATAACACGATTCGAATGCAAAAAATAAGTGCGTATCGAAATGTATAATTGAGTAAGTTTACTTTATTAATTTTACCAGTTAAACTTGTAATGTAAACTATACAACTGTGAAACAATAAGTGCACGTGCATTCAGCGGTTAAGAGAAACCCAAGAATTTAATATCAAAAGAGCGAGGCAAAATACACGCAAATTGTAACCAGTACCAATACCGCCTGCCATAAAACTTTAAAATGACTTGACGCTTGCAAATCCGACTCAATAAAAAAGAAAACACCTTATTAATCGAACGCATTCAAAATTCACGATTCGATTTTTGAATGGCCGATGAAACACGATACTCAGATTTTGCATACACAAACATCGTAAATCTCATTCAATGAAAATGAGTATCGATATATCGATATCGAGCTTTACGATCGATTCATTACGGCGCGCCCTTTCCGAGGACAATGCTCCAGTCACGTCCGAAACAATCACATCTTCATTAATTACTTAGGAATTTTTTCATGCGCAACTTATGGTGTCTCGTGGTAAAAGGAGTCGCGATGGCGACTTTAATTTTGTTTGTGGGAATTTTTAATGAACCATGCCTTATAGAGAGACCAAATATTTTAATCATACTGCTGTTCTTTATATTAAGAAAGTTTATCTCGTATTAACCTTAGAGTATACAGAAGCAAGCTATTTGTATACTCTAAGGTTAATACGAAGTGGATATAATATAAGCGAAGTTTATGCTAAGCTTATTATTTTCAGCATTGTAAGAATAGACACAGAAAACTGTAATAATTCAACTTCTTATATTACAATAGATTGGTGGTTTCCTATTGAAGAACATAAAATTGAGCTCATTAGCTCATATTTGATATAACGAAATAGTTTTTATTTGTAAATTTATTTGAGCTCGCAAATAAATTACTCGTTATTGTTTTGTTCCTTTCCCAGATTGGGCGGGGTAGTAAAGGAAATTGATTAAGGCAAAATATTGTAGTAATAAAACCCTGTAAAATACAATTATTTCACAACGTAATTAAGAAATTTAATTATTTAATTTGCTGTAGATATAATTTCCGTAACTCATATTCTTTTTTTAAGAAACACCACGCGACAATGCCCAGTATGTGCTAATGACAACGTTGTTCAATTTGTCGACTTTTTGCTTTATGCCGCACCGTCGACTCGAGCAATTAACTTGCTTTCCCATCACTATAATTATGGCAAATGAATGTTATTGTATCGGAGTTACTATAACAGATATAATTGAGCTTATGTACAGTTTTAATTAATGTTTAATTCGGTGTATTGACTTCGCGTGGAATTTTCGTTTATTTAAAAATATTTGGTAAAATTTGTCGTTTTTAATTTTTAACATTATAATAAATCTTCGATGTCAGCATTTTTAAAAAAATAAAAGTTTCCAAAAAGAAAACATGCATTTAACACTACGCATTAATTAAAAAATTATTTTATATAATCGATAAAATTATCTTCCTTAATATTTAATGACAAAATAAAATAATCAAATTAAAATAAAACTAACTAGTATTTCCATTTATGTCTTACGATAAGACCACAAAAAAGAACAATAAAAAATGAAATGAATGCAGGTACTTCAAATAAATGAGGCTAAATGACTCTAGGACTTTATACGACTACCGTAATTTTTCCGCTGAGTAGCGAAGAAATAAACAGTGGAGGGTAGAGGTAAAGGAGAATCATCTCATATGGGGGAATAGTTGCAAAAATGTCTTACAAAAGCATAGTCGTTCGTTTGTGTTTATTTTCGTGATCTTTTATAAAAAAGAAATTGTGAATGTATAAAGTTTACAGTAAAAAACGCTTTTAAAAATAAAATAACATTTATATATTAAAGGGATGTAAAGATTTTTATATAATTTATAAATTGGGGGAAAAATTGTGGTATAAAACAGTAGTTCAAGTGAGTGTAAAGTGAAAATTAAAACTAGTTTTTTGGCGCTTTCTTTAAATTTTACCCACCAGCTACTGAATCGCCACTATAGTCGGTGTAATTTTACGCCTTTTGACGGACACAAGATGGTTCTCCTTGATTCTACCCTCCATGAAATAAACATAAAACTATAACATGCTTTTACTGCTCGCACAAGATTGGGCCATAAACTCGGATATGCACTTTACGGCTAAAATCAAACACTTTATTATGAGAACTATGCATGCTTTTGTTTTTTTCATGATGTACGAAAACGTAAAAATAAATGCATGAAATAATTAGGTAGGGTTTGTACAATCAATCGATGTTTTTTAAGCAGAGTTTTCATACAACATATATACACGATATTCACTATCGCGTCTTTATCCCTAATGAGGCAGACAGAGCCCTAATTTTAGCTGATGATGGGTGAGAAGAGATTATATAACAAACGTCGCAATAGGGTTACATTTTTATCAGTTCTGGCATGGACCATCATTGGCTGTAGCTTGACCGCTTTTTTGATAATGGTTGTTTGATCGCACTACGACTTCTGAAGCTATATTTTTAACCCCTTACATTAAAGAGGGAGGGGTATACGTTTGACGTGTCTGTGTGTCTGTCTGTGGCATCGCAGCGCCTTAACAAATGAGCTGATTGTGATGCGGTTTTTTTTAAAGCTTAATTTGAACAAAGTGGTTCTTTCTATGTTTGATGGAAATCGATTCAGCCGTTCAAAAGTTATTGGGGACGAAACCTTGTGAGTTGTGGATTTTTTATTTGCATGGCAAATAAATGTTTTCGAAGTGGGGTGCTTCATAAATAGTCAAGTGTACTAGTTGCGCGGGAGATGAAGTACTTGGCACAGACATATGATTTCTACAGTTGACATCAAAGAAATTTCCAAAAAAAATCTTTTAAAAGAAGAGTACATTCTCATCTTATAAATTAGTTATATTTTTTTATAGATTCTACGAGTATCACCATCGTCGTCATCGGTGTTGGTACGTAGTGTATGTATGTCTATGTGTGTATATCGTATGTATGATAAAATTGTTTGTATCTATAATATTGTAATCTAAGATGTATATTACAAGACATATTATAAATATGGTATATATATCTATTATATCATATGTATAATCATGTATACGTATATTAAAATGTAAGTATATTATGTTGTAATTTCATTTTTTTATTTATCTGGGTTTCTCTATGGTTGACTGGGAGAGAACGCTTTTAGCGTTAAGTCCACCTATTGTAAACAATTTTTAATTGTGGACCAATAAATTTTTATAAATAAATAAATGAAATTTATTTTTGTCACATCTGCATGTTCTCGAATTATAGAATTTATTAGCATCACAAAAGCAATAAAATTGAATGGGCTGTTACTTGTTGAAGCAACATTAAAATAATAAAGTGAATCAGTAAAGGTAAAACATATAACATTTTCCCTCACTTTAAAATGGAGACATAATAAGGGCAATTCAGAAACAACAGACGGACACGCAAACTTAACACAGACGCATTAAGTATTTACACGGCACAAAAACTCTTTAATTTAGTAATTCCAATGCGGCTACCGAATTTTAAACAAGGAAATATAATTAACTGTAATTAACTCTTTGTTTCAGGTGTAAAAAACGGAAGAATGAGACAAGAAGGGTTTGACAGAACAACATTGATAACAAACAATGCACATAACGTTCAAGATAAATAACAAAATAATAATGAAGAAGAAAATGCATAGAATACGATTAGAGTTGACTTGACTGGTGCTAATAAAAAAGACTTTGGTGTAATTAGTGGTGGACTAAATAATGTTATAGTGTTAGGACTTTGAATAATGCCTGATCGGGAGTCGGTGGGAGGTCCTGGGACTGCGGGAAGTGGTGGTTTCTTGCCTCTTCAGTTCCCGTCGGCGTTCGCAGCCTTCCATGCTTCGACTCCTCCTGGAGCGCCAGCCACAGCCATGCATCATGCTTCGCATTATCATCATCATGCGCAGTAAGTACCATATCTTAATTCTTCATGAATTCCTATCTCTTATTGTTGTTATAGATATCACTGCATAGAATACGCGTCATACTACTGAATGCGATTTTACAGACACTGCACATTTTAACTATTTATAAACTTTCATACAATTCATACAATCTTAATAACGCATACAATTTTAATAACAATCATATTTCAAATAATAGAAACGTCAGCAAATATTTAAAAAAGGGCTGCTTTAATACGTTTTGCATTTTTGCTCGAAAAACTTATGACCAAGATTAAACATGCGTATTATTCGAAATCAGGATTTTATCGCAAATTCGAGCGAATCACAATTATCACGCCAATCACGATAATAGTGGAATAACCATGTTTTTCACACTACACATAGATAAAAAAGATGGCAACAGATTAAGGCGTTTTGACTTTAAAATGGCGATGCGATGTAATAAGTAGATGTCGAGCATTCACTACAACTACAAGTATAACTATTAGTTGATGCCACTGCTATTTGTTGTTGTATACAACCATTTTAAGTTTTGCTTGTTTTTTTCGTCTATTTGTTGCCAGCATTACGAGAGGAAGCAACATGTCATGTTTAAACAAAAATATTCTCATCGTGAATGCTTGGAAGTAATTGCTTGCATTTATATTATGATTATGAAGATTTACTTTACTTCTGAATGACTCTTAATTATATGTGCGCGCATCCTGTTAATGCGAACGTTTACTTGTCTACGTTTGATATTCACTTAGCGAGTAATGTATATAATTCTGTTCGCTCATATCGGTGTCCTCGGCTTTTGAGTACGCAATTTTCATTGTTAAATATAACATCTACGGTTATAATGACTAACTCAACAATTTTTCTTTTCCGTTCATCGCAAAAGTCCGCTTCTTATACCTGTCCTCGCGACACTTCGATGTTTATTCCATTTTTAGTGCCTCGCTTATCATAATCCCAATGGCCAACTGCTTTCGTATCGACGAATCCATCTACATATGTAATTTTATTATGATTCGCTCGCAAGTGTCTTTTAGTGCAGCAGTCGTTTCGTGTTATCCGCTCGTCTAGATCCTCGTTCCGTTTATTGGCTTGGCCTATAAGCTACACTGGTTCATTAAGCATTACGAGGACATGCAAGACCTTTTATTGCATAATTGCATGAACTACTTTTTTGCAAGTCCACAATTTTCCAATACATCCCACATTGTTGAGCGCGCGTTCAATTAAAAAAGTAACAGTTTTTTATACGTAGTCAATAAAATTCACATTCGCTCGATGCACCTTTACCGATCTGCCATTCCATTACGTTTATTACAAATTCAGTATCTTTTTTACGTTCATCCTTTACTTTAGAATTTATATCGGGAGCAGGTAGAAATTTTTAGATTAGATTAGACTCGGCGTATTAACCGTGGTTTACGGCCCACAGCCCATAAAACCGAGTCCAGGTGAGACAAGGTGTTACTTAATGATAATTTATTGCACAACAACGCACACGTAAGCCGACCGATTTGACGACAACATTAATCTTCTGTAACTGGACATAATAAAACTATATCGTAAACTGGAGGATCGGATCTCGATACACCTGAATCAAGCGCTGGCAGTGACGAGCAGGAAGTCGTCAAATGAATTGAGACGTTTACAACGTTAGCCGTTAATAAAAGCCGGACTGTGCATTTCAACAAATGAGTCGCCGTGTCTCAAAGGGCGCGTGATGCATGGAGCGGCCGGAGCCGACGCGGCCACTGAGATGATTAATGTCCCAGAGACGCGGGCACGCCCAGCATCACTTCGCTCGCTCACAAAATTAAAATAGTAAAATGTCAATTTAACAGTTGATTTTAACACTCTGATGAATGTCTCGTATTCACCTTGCGATATTTTACACTTTGTTATTGTTATAGACAATGTCAATAAGAGTTAAAAAGGCGCTGCAGAACTGTAATTTTGCGTGCTTTAAATCTCTCACACGAAGATGGATGCGACGCAGCCGGCGCAATTTATTTAAAGGCCCTCACCTGTGCAATAAACTTGTTATTTCTACGTCTTATTTATAGTGATTGCGTAACTCGTTACGTCGAATATAAAATCGGGTATAAAATTGGTGGTATAAAGACATGCTTTCTCGGAAGTCGGACGACTCCTTTATGCATGCGCGAGGATCCGTTGCCGGATGCCTCGGGCTCAGCGCGCCCATTAACGACGTTCCTTGGTGCCTCATTTAACCCGCTGCTGCGATAATTGCCACCACGTGTTTATTTCCAACTGATCTATTTATAGGACGCACAATGGGTTGGACACGATCGGTTATTTTGGCTTCGTTCGCTCCGTCAAAGTCAATTTTGTCCGGCCACAAAAGAGGTGTTGCGAGTCGCCTGTCGTTTGATTCATTAGGCAGAGGCCTTTGAACTGATAGATTAGTATCGCGTGCCAGTTCACCTATTAATTCTACTTCAACGTTTTCAACTTCACTTTACTTAGCTATTTCATTTGTGTTTTACTTTGTTTTATGCCTTACTTTGTTGGTTTTATACTTAGTTTACCTAATTTAGTCGATTAAAAATACTATGGCATGTAAAACCAAGGTCACCTATCTTATCATATTGAGGCAACAATTTAAAAGGGGGTCCGGTACGTAGTTTCGAATGATGCTCTGGCGGCACAAGCATGTATTATTCAAAATCAAAACACTCGTAGCATAGTTTGTCACCAAAATCAGTTTTAGATTTGTCTGAAACTTTATTATTTATGACCAATGCTTGTGTAGTAGACTATTGTTTAACAAAAGCCAACTTCCTTGTGCCATATAAGGCGGGATCCACAAGATTCTTTCATTTCACACATGTGTCGACACAAAGCGTCTAAGCCACAATAAAGTGCCATTCTCTCGCCCGCATCCCACTACTCTCATTGTGACTGCGTCCTGCCTCACAAATCATCGAGATGAGAAAAAAACCATTATTATTGATGTAAAGACAAAAGGCAGCGTGATTGGGCGACGTGTGTGGTGTACCATTGTTCATAAAACTTCATTTCGAAGTGTCTGTCGTAATTAGGAATTATGTCTCTATCGGACAGATCTTTAGGTATCGTGTTATGTCTGTCATAACCTCATAACAGTAATTTTAGGGTATGTTATGGGAACCGACTTCGGTTTCTGAGATGAGGCGTAAAATATACCTCATGTTCCAATCGGGCCTGTGATCGAACGTCTCATATTTTATTTTCCTGTGAAGTTGTTAATGTTTTGAGACTAAAGTTTTATAGTGTTTGAAATTTCGTCACGTTTTTTGGGAATCGTGTTTCTAATTTGTTTTGTTGTGTTTTCTTGTTTCTTAATTTGCTCATCATTCATTCAATATGTCATGTTTTTCCTGTAAATTACCAAACGAAACTTGGAGGGCATCCAAAAGTTTCAAAATGTTCAATAATACATTTTCGAGGTTGACATCAGGTGTTCTCTTAGTGCTTGTTATTTCTTAGTTCAATGAATGTTGAGTAATGAAATCATTAGCCAATATAAGTGCCTACTTAGTCTTAATAAATATTAAAACTAAGTAGCCACTTATATCGTTGGATGATTTTTAATACATAAACAAGTGATAAAATCGAAATAACCGGCCAAGTGCGTGTCGTGCCACGCACAGTGTAGAGTTCTGTAGTTGCGAATGCTGACTTTAAGTTCACGCCTCACGGTTTAACGACATCATTTTTTATTGAATTTGTATAAAATTTTCATTTACTGAGTACCTTTTTATAGTTGGTTTTCTATGGCTCTTTAATTTGTAAGCCCTACTCTGCTCTCTCTACTCTACTCTAGCTCTGATAGCTTTCCTTTAAAATTACAGCTTTTTAGTACTTATAGCCTCTGAGTTAAACCGTGGATAGACAGGCAGACTGACAGACTATAAGGGTTCCTTGTTTACTACGGAACCACAAAAAGTTCTGATTACTATTTGATTCTTTGATATCTATGATATCACCAGCTTTATAGAAGGCTACTATGGAAAGGTATTTGTAAAAAAAGAAATAGGATTATTTTGTCCAGCAGTGGGAAATATCGATAGGCTATAAAAAAAACTATAAGATTAACATCCCGTTTTCAATACTCGTATCCGACATTAACGTCTCTCAAAATTATTGGAAACGCACGAAAGCAATTTTTAAACCAAAGTTAGCCGGGCGACTGATTTATACGCGCCCCGCTGTGTTTGTTTGCGAATATAAATGTCGGGAACTAATTAAGGGAATTTTTGAGAAAGCGAATGTGCGGGGAGATTTATAACGGATGTAGTTTACTTGGTGAAATATATGGTTCTGAGTGTGTAAAGAGCGAAGAATTCTGAGTAATGAGGGTAGTTTGAATTCTAAAACATAGGTGGCAGCACCAAAGTGCTACAAAAACTGATTCATTCGTCTCTATTCGAATACTCTAGGGAAAGATACCTCTCAAAAACTGTTTCATCAGAACTTAATTTGACGATCCTATTGTAAAATTCCGACGGGGTAAATAGAGACTAGGGCCATAAGGCCTAAAAACTACTCTCAATGTGATAGTGAGTGTACCTGTAGGTGGAATGGAGAATTATACTTTCATTGACAGACAGGATGGCAGGTTCCTAGTCGCATTACCTATAGATACAAATCAGAATTAGAAAAAAATACAAATGGCTCGCTTACACAGTGCGAGCTGCTGCCTAGCCAGAGCTATATAAGAAAAAATGTTGAAGTAAACGGATGCGAGCTACTATCCAAATCGCACCTACGAGTCACTCGTAAGTTACATTCAAATAGTGCGAGTTACTGCGGTTCAGTTAGGGTTGGATCTTACTTGTCAGCGCCGAATAGCACTTTTCTATGCTGATATCCTTTTCTGTCGCTCAAAACCGTCATTTGTCAGAGCGAGAGAGAGCGACGGAACACTATAGCACGGTCGGTGCGGTGCTCTCTCTAGCTCTGGCAAATGACGGTTCTGTGCGACAGAAAAGTGCTGTTCCGTGCTGACAAGTGAGATCCAACCCTTACTCGGCAGGCTGACTCGTACGCTAGCTCGCACTATGTAAACAATCTATAACTGGATGCGCTTAGATGAGAGAGAGAGAGGAATATACGGCTAAGGGTTTCTAACAAAGTCTGGTCGAAATCCACTGGTTGCAACACAAATGGTGTCAAAACAAAAAAACCACTACCTGCCCATAACGTCCCTTCCCTTCCGTCAAAATTGGTCAAAGCTTCCCGAAGTTCCCAATCGGTCAATCGGCCCTATAAAACGACTTCCGGTCATAAATTGACCATCCCTGGCGTCCTGCGATAGGGCATTGTCCGATGATGGAAATAGATTGATATTCCAGATAATAACCATATGTATTTTATTATTTATAACAGTGCCTATGTAGATACTTGTAGTTATTTTCATATTTACTCGTATTACGTATGTAGGTATATATAATATTGAATATGCTGGTCTGGGAGAAAAGGCAAATCTTAGAATGTACCAGCTGCGTCTCTTCCCGTGTCCGATCGTGTGAAAGGGCGAAAATGTGA
The DNA here is from genome assembly GCA_943193695.1 of Acrobasis suavella. Classification (NCBI taxonomy): domain Eukaryota; kingdom Metazoa; phylum Arthropoda; class Insecta; order Lepidoptera; family Pyralidae; genus Acrobasis; species Acrobasis suavella. The sequence goes on along the minus strand of OW971952.1, from coordinate 5,974,415 downwards.
ATCACATTAAGGGGATACCTGAATTATAGTGACTGGTCAAGACAAAATTTTAAATGATGTCTCCGTTTCTGTAAACAGTAAATCATAAAATATTTTGAAGGATTATCTATGGCCTGGTCAAGACACAATTTGAAATTATATCTTCATTTCCTTTTAAATATTTTTTGTTTCAAATGGAGGCAGCACTGGACCCCTGAAAATTCACGAGGCCCCTTAACATGTCAACCACATTCATCACAGACACAATAAATTTAATGTTCTTTCGGCCGGATCCGGTATATATTTAATAGGTGATAGGCGATCCGGCTAGCAACCCATCACAAATTTGATTCCTTTTTCCTCCTTCTCGTCCACAATCACGCTAAAAGTGGCCTTTGGCTATTGCGGCCCTGGGCTCTGTCTTCCCCATTAGGTATAAAGACGTGATGGCTTGAACGTATGTAGGTATGTTGTACAAAAGCGGCACCTGTAAAATATGTCAATAAAAATATGCATCAACTTTTTATAATGCCCAACGTACTTAAAATTAAATCAAAAGCCCCTAAAGTAATTAATTTCTTCCTTAATTGATAAGGCAATAATCTTTAGTAAGTACATGTTATTTACAAAACTTGAAGTCATAAACCTTACTTAGAATTAAATTATATAATTATAATTAACGGAAATAAGAAAAAATATGCTTTTGAACCAACCATTACTTAAATCATAAACGTTATGCGTGAAATGGAACGTAAAAGAGAATCTTTCGGTATCAACGATTGATATCGATTTATATCCATCCATTTAATCGGTTACTATGCCTTCAATTAACGACGGTTAAGGGCCGCGAATACTCGATTATGAATCAATGGCATCGCACCCAATCGCTTTTTGTTTCTGTTCCTTTCTCTGTACGATTCCATGTTTTGTGATCTGATGTTCTTTAGAATAGGCCAAGAATATGCGGTATTATTAGTGTTGCAGGTATATCGAATTCCATAGGCTAAGATAATCTAGTTTAAGAATTTATATAAAAGATTTATACATAATATATAATTTTATTGAGTACATCCGTCGTTTAGTAAGTCACACCGTCCTATTCTTATGTCACGAATATCGTAAGAGGCGAGTAAAGGAGGAGAGTAGGTAACTGAGAATGGGTAGCGACATCCTTTACGATATACCATCTACTGCGATCATTTACCCGTTTGCCCAGCTTGATGATTATGGGCAAATCTTCTGTTTATTAGGATAGACCTTAAGTTTACTAATGGACTGATATAGGATGTTGAATAAGAAGAAAGAATCTGATGTCCAAGTAGTGAGTCCAGCTAGCTTTTACTAGATGAACAAATAAATATTATTTAGTCTATAAGAGACATAGATTCATGAGTGGATGGCAGCAGACTGCTCAAAATAGGAACGTGTGGAAGAATAGGAGGTGGCCGTTGCCCACCAGTGGGATACAACAACAGACTAAAAAAAAGTCTATAAGGAGCTCATCTAAAAGAAGAATGAGTGCGGAACTTAATCGATTGACTTCTAAAGTGGTTCGCTCTTCCCGGAATTCAGAAGTGTCAGAAATAGGTACACTTCAATAAAATATTTCTAGTATTGCTTTGTTTGGCCACGTTTCTATTGCTGTGAGTAGATAAAGTTTTATGCGCTATTCAAAATATTAAGGAGAAGTTTCACCTTTATATTCATAGGTGTAATTAATAGTTATTGTAGAAAAGTATAATAACTATTAAAATTTTGTTATATTTCTAAAAAGGTGTTTTTAAAGATAAACTGTTTTTCTTTTAAGCACATAACATACAGGGTGACTTTTACACACTTGAACTACTTATAGAAAAATTTTCGTCCTTCAATACAAAATCCGTTTGGCCGACCGCTGATTTGTATGGGAAGCCGATTTTTTTCCTTTTTATGTCAAATGTTTATAGAAAGTAGTTCAGTATCATGGACAGGACTTCCTCCAAAAATTTGGCTGGTAGTTAACCGTCATTTGCCAGAGCGAGAGAGCGACAAATTGCTTCAGTACCAGCCGTGCCGTGCGCTCTGGCAAATGATGATTCTGAGCGACAGAAATGGATAGCAGCATAGAAAAGTGCTGTGCCGTGCTGACAAGTGAGTTCCAACCCAGTAATGACCGTTGTTCATAGATGACCGTCATTGACCTAAGTCAGATGCCTTTCGGCAGCTCGAAAAATCTGTCACAGTGATACAAGTAGCTAGTAGAGTTACAAATATTTTCCGAAGTTTTCTAAAATCATTAATAGTTTAAACAACTTATTCATGAGTATGAATGAAAACCGATCTTTGAAGTGGTTTAAAAATAATAATTGAGGTTAATTGCTTTATCATTAGCGGATACGTCATCTGGTCTCCCACTTTGTTATATAAATATCTTCACTTTGTTCTATAAACTTATTATATATTTCGCACTCCGTGTCTTTTTGGTGGTCTGTAAGAGATTGCTTCGGCGATAACGCCGCCTTTTGTACCTCGTTATATTATGTTACCCGTATTTTATAAGTATTCCGAATATTTAAATGTTTTTGATGCAATAAAGTTTTTTTTGTATTGTATTGCATTGTATAATTAAGACAATATTATTCTATATATCAATAAGAATGACGTCTAACAATAATTTTGACGTCATGCCAGCGTTTTTTTTGGATTTAGCCGACTTCAACTTTCCTTGGAAATGCAATTCGACTGTGTTTATATGCGAAAAAAAAATACGAAACAACACCAAAAAAAGATCTTTTTTGAAAACAGCTAGAAAATTGGGTATTACTTATGAGCAGCAACTAGCATATCAAATATTGGTAGGAAGAAAAGTTGGAGCGTGATAAGAACATCTCGCTATCTCATATGTACTCGTGCACGCGTAATCCAATGGCAGTGATGTCGCATGCAAATACTTTCATCCTTCTTAACATACTTCAAATAATTGGCCAAGTGAGTGTCGGGCCACGCGTAGTGAAGGGTTCCGTAGTTACGAATGCCCACTTTGAGTTCATGTCACTAAAAACGTCTAAAAACTAATTTTCTTTTGAATTTGTGTGAAAAATTTCATTTTGCGAGGACATTTTAGATGCTGATCGCCTGTAACTTTTTAAATTGTTAACCCTACTTAGCTCTGATAGTTTTCAATATTTTATTTTACCACTTTTTCCGCCTAATTAATATACATATCCATACCAAATCACAGCTTTCTATTACTAATAGTCGCTGAGTAAAACCGCGAACGGACAGACAGACAGACATGGCGAAACTATAAAGGTTCCTTGTTTATTACGAAACCCTAAAAAGGAGTAACGATGAAGTCGGGACCAAAGAAAATTCCTTTTTGTTTGAAAGAATATATTAGTAAGGTAGTCCTGTAGAATTTTTATCAAAATCGGTAGTGTGGTATGTATGACGTTGAAGTCGGTTTTTAGTTAAAAAAATATTCTGACAGTTGTTTCCATAAGTTTTGAAAGACTATGACTCGCTTATTTTTAAACGGATTAAAAAAAAATCATAAAATAAAAAACTAAATCAAGTCATGTCATCGTTTGTTTACACCAGCTGTTTAGTTTTCCAAAAAAGAAAAAGCAAAGGGTCATTGGCGTCTCACACATACAGCCAAGTTTTCTGCGTACCTATATTTATTTACAACGTAAAACATTTTGTATTTTTTTATGTTATTCAATAAAAATTAATTAAAGTATTATATATCTTTTAATAAATGCTTATCTCTTGTTATTATTGTCTTTATTTTTTCGCAAATGGTACGAAAAGTAGAGTATTTTTCTCAGTGATAAAGCTGTCTCAGTCTTGGGTGAACTTAAATCCGTCGCTACACTCAGGACTCGTCCTAAATCCCTCGCTTCGCTCGTGATTTAAGTATTTAACACCCTCGCTCCGCTCGGGAGTGAACCTCGAGTCCTTCGTTGCGCTCGCGATTTAAGTCGTCACCCGCGACAGAAGACACTGCTTTATCCCCTTGGTTAATAATCTACTATTAAGGGTAGATTAAGTCCATGACACTGAATAACTTTCCCCAAGATTATATCGATAAATGAAAAAATATTCAGGGTCAGTTTCTATGGAAAGCATATTTTCAGTTTAGCATTATGTTACTATTTAATATGAAGACACGAGATGTTAAATGTATCCTCTGAAAATTCTGTTCCTTACGATAAATAAATAAACTTTATATACCTTTCAACACAGTAGCATTCGAAAAAACAGACATGCGATGTTGCGTGCACACAGAAGCGATCTTACTTGTTTTTTTTTAGTCAGGGCTTCATTAGACGCAGGTGTGTATGCGGCCTTAGATCTCGCCATTGATCCTTAACACGTTCGTTAGTCGCAGGTGTGCCTGAAGCCTTAGTTAAAGAAATAGTTTTTAGATTGTCTAATTGATTATATTTATTTATGGGTTACATTATATGTCTTGATAATTGAAATGTTTACTAATAAAGTGCAATAAAATTGTTATATATTAAAGTAAGTAGATAGGTTTCTGTATAAAGAGTTTTTTATAAGCTTTTATTTAGTTTCGCCTGTCCCGTCTGTCTGTCTGTAATCAAATCTTCTCCCAGTTTCTACCGAGAAGTGGGTCAAATTTAACTAGCAATTCAGCTTAATCAGAAGATTAAGCTGAAATTTTGCACGCGTATGTATATCGCATGACAATGCAATATTATGATGACATAGAGGAGATCTGATGACGGAGCTGGAAGGGGGTCATGGCATCTCTGTGATAAAACAACATAACCCCACCGAGTTTGGGCTCGATTGATTTGTTTTAAGGTGTTTGACCGTTTTAGGTCATTTCTATAGATAAAAGTTTTCTTTAAAAATGCTTTTTCAATAATTACTTGTTTTCTTACAATCATTAAAGATACATTTTGAATGAAATGCTTTAGAAATAATTATTGACACATTAAAATACAGTATAACGATCACCTCTTTTTCCCTAGTGGGGTAGACAGAGCATTCTTACCTTATGGTTCTTAGCAGACAAAACTTAGCGCCGTAAGATCCAAAGGCGACTTTAAGCGTGATGGCGGACGCGAGGATGGAAAAAGGCATCAAAATAATGATGGACTGCTAGCCGCATCACTTATTTACACAGTTTAAATTTTTGATTCCCTCATTCAGGGTTAACGTATTTAAATACACAATTCATTTAAAGTAGTTATAACTTCGATCGACAGAAGGCTAAACGCGTAAATCCTTTTAATCAGGAGCACTTGGGCCAAATCTCATTGAGGCAGATTTAAACGGTTTTAATTAAAGAAACAGAAATAAAAACGCGTCGAAAATGGAGCTTAAACACGTAACCGAAACCGGGTGTTTTTGTTTTATCGTTCGTAAAGGTATGTACACATTGCACATTTTATATTAGTTACTTTAAGACCTTCATAGTAATCTTTAAAGTTGGCTGTATCTACTTGCAATACAGAATATTTAATGTAGTTTTTTGAAAATAAAAAGATGCATTAATTATGATAATAACTATTTTCTGTTAGATTGGCGACGTTACAAGTGTTTAAGCGACTGAAGTTTTTTGTGTGATTACTTTGGTGATATTTAAGAATTGAGAACTGGTTTCCATAAGTAAATTATAAAAATATAAGAAAAACTGAAAAAAAAATGTTACCATATATAAATATATAATGTTAATTTGCACCGAATAAAATATTTTTCTTTTTATTTTTAAAATACTGCATTCAAATTTTAAATTGTCTCAATATTCAAGATTTAAGTTTAACAATTGTGTGTACCTACATGAAATCATGAAATAAATGATTATGAATAAATAGTTATTTACATAAGGTCAGAAATGTTTTGTTTTTTGTAGAGTCTCTATCTCCATCTTAGTTTCAACATTCTAAGACAAAACAAGAATCTTGTAAAACAATTACCAACGTACATTGTACACCCACCCTTACCGCATTAAATGCTACGGTGGTTGGTCGCACACAATCGCCGTAATTCGGTGGCGCGATTTTGTCGCAACGATTTATCGTCCGCTCGCCGGCGATTAATGACCCCAGTACTTAGCTATTGTGCACGCACCTTTATTACTTATATTTGGTACACAAATGGCTTGGGACTAGGGCTGCCAATGTCGGACATATTTGGCCTTTTCGGGTCGCGTCCGGCCAGATATTTGTGTATCCGACCTGTCCGGCTTTTTTTAGCTTTTGCCAGAACTACCGGCCTATCCGGCTTTTAGTATGCTTTTTGGTAAAGCGCATGACCTTTTTTAGACCTCATCACATCTATCTTACACATAACTTTGATCTTGTCCCGTCACTGTATGCCCGAGCAGTGGGCGTTCCGAAACGCCAGTAGTTTTTAGCTTTTACACTAAAATAATATTTAAAATATGGACCTTCAATAAGAGATAACTTTATCCTACATTAAATAAAAAACATTGACTTTTTGACTTTGCAGAGTCTTTTTTATTAATTTTAGGAGATGGCAACCCTACTTGGAACTCGTAAAATTCCGCGTCTTTGGGAAAGTTTTAGTATGCTTTCTTTAAGGATTAAACTCTGATTAAAGGGTAGGAAACAATTTTGTAACGCAATAGCTTAACTAATTGGTTTTTGATTGTTTTGTAAATAATTTGCATAGCTTTATGCTCTTTTATCAGGCAATTTGCTGGGAAGAACTGGATTGCAATGGCCAATGAAAGAAAACAGCCAAAGAGTACCTGACAGCTGTTCATGATGATGATGAATGCTCTTTTACGAAATAATGTAATTTTAGTTGAATTGTTATTTTGGTTAAATTGTTCTGAAAGAAATAAAGATACTTTGTTGAAAAAGTTTGGTATCCGAGGCGACCAATCTTCGGCTTGACATCTATCGCGGATAGGTTGTCTTAGCGCCACAATTCTCCATCATTCTTTCTAGACAACCAAAAGCCATCGTAGAGCATAAATAAATATACATGATCTTATTTTCTATCCTTGTGAAAGGTAAATAAATATCCTTCCCTTGTTTCCATTTCCCTTAATCTCGTACTGTTAATATATATTTTTTTCTGTGTAAGTTGTATGTATTTATGTTAGATGTATATGCATGTTTATTATAATAATTGTATATAAGTATGTTTATATTGACCGCCCCACACTACTTAATTTCTATATAGCGAGGTTGTCTGAAAAATATTGCTTAGCGGTAAAGCCGCCTTTTGCGCATTTCCTAGTTTTTCAGATAATTATATCCTGTATTTATTTATTTTGTGCAATTAAGGGTATTGTATACACTATCACGTCTTAATCCCTAACGGATCAGACGGGCCATTTAGGGTCATGCGGCTTTAAGCAGAAAGAGCCCAGAGCCGCTTGACCCTAAGGTCACTTTTAGCGTGATGGGGGCGAGTAGGTGGTAAAAAGAACAAAAAGAGCTTGTACTAGCCACATCGCCTATTTTTTGATGATTTGCATTTTCGCCCATTTCTTTTGCTTTCTGAGCGGGAAAAGAAGCAGCTGTATTATTAGTTTTTTCGCAGACTAGGAAGAATAATAACATTGATTAAGTTTAACTCAAAAAATCTGAAAATAAATTCTATGACTGTCTCCGTTTTCACGTCCGAGCCCAAAGTGTAACTGTAACACAATACGTTATCAAAGCGTTCGTCGAGACTCCGCACCTGTTGACGTGTTTACAGAGACAACAACGTAACGGCAGGTTAAGGCATAAGCGGAAGCGGGCGCGGTAGCGGGAGCGGAAAGTCTTGTGAAGTTGGTGCAGGTGATTGATTGTCAAAAACGGCAGGTGTTTCTTGTGGTTATTCCTCAGCGGTAGTAGCTTTTTTTTTACTAGCCGTTCATGTTCCACTGCTGGGCAAAGGCCTCCCCTCTTTCCTTCCATAACTTTCTGTCCTTGGTCTTAACTTTCCAATTCTGTTCGAATGCTTTTAAATCGTATGCCCATCTTGTCTTCGGTCTACCTCTCTTTCTATTTCCGTCTGTTGGAATCCAGCCTGTGGCTATGTGCGCCCATCTTTCTGGGTGCATACGGCCGACGTGGCTCGCCCAATCCCATTTTAGTAAAAGTAGTAGCTTAGAAACACAAAATTGTTGACAATTGTTTTTAATAATAGGATGTTGCATAGGGACTTCGCAAACTAAATAGACGGATCGTTATAAAAGCAGCCCTAAAGCTTATACACTTATACTTTACAAATACATAAATGATTATCAATATATTCAAGACTTTTGGGAAATAGAAAATAAAAATAATTTAGACAGTTTTTTTAATTAATCAAAATCAACTTCACTATGAAGAAAAGTGTACCATAGATGTAATTTTTATTGAAACTGTTGTTGGTGAAGCTCTTACTAGTCAATTTAATACAGTAGACAAAACATACTTAACACCCAACAGAGTCTTAAACTCATTGCAACCAGGCGACAAGGAAGCACTCAAATTAGATTTCCACTTGCATAAAACATGTGCATCTGCATCGTTGACACTTTTACTGCTTTGTATGTGTTTTTCTCTCATTAATTATAAAATCGTCTAGAGGGCCTCTCCGGAGAAACTTAGTAGGCGTCGGACGTTGCTTGTTTATTGCCTCATTTGTATCGTTAAAGAGACCAGTCACCAAATAATTGTTAGTAAGTAGGCTTGTCTGTGTAGTTAAAGAGGAGCCAAGCGGTTTAGGCACAGGCCCTTCGTCTGCGAGGCACGTATGGGTCTGTGTTCTGCATGTGGCAAAAAAAAAATTCGAGCTTCTCCGTGCTTTAGAAGGTACGTAAAGCCGTTGGTCCCACCTGTCATCATTGCTTGACAGTCGTCAAGTAATGTCAAACGCCTTTCGGCAACTTGATAATCTGACAACTGTGTTAGTCGTTACACTAACGTAAAACAAATAAATAGGTGCGATTTGAAACCTCTAAGTTTGTACTCACGTACCGTAATTTTTAACTATCACCCATTGCTTTTGGTGAAGAAAAACATAGTGAGGAAACCTGTGTACTAGTTCATTAGTGTATAATAAATGACTGTTGTCACTAGATTACAGTCATTGAACTACATCAGATGCCTTAGCTAGCTTGGGTGTTAGTAATAAGCACAATGGATACAAAACAATACCCTTTATTGCACAAAATAAATAAATACAAGACATAATTATCTTAAAATCTAGGAAATGCGCAAAAGGCGGCTTTATTGCTAAGTAATTTCTTCCAGGCAACCTCGCTATATAGAAAATAGTAATGGGAAATTAGGTAGTGCGGGGCGGTGAATATAAATATACTTATATACAGTAATTATAATAAACATACATATACAGCTTACATAAATACATGCAAGATAAGATAAGAGGTAGAAATAATAGCCTCGTCTCCATTTGGACTTTGGGTAAATGGTTAGACACCATATTAAAAAAATAATCTTTTTCTTATGAATTGTGCCACACATTTAAATAAGAATGAACAAATATAGTCGCGTGAAGGGTTAAATTTGTACAGGGTTTTGTTGATGCACGTCTGCGCTGACGAGGGGTTAAAAGTTAACTTTAAAACAATATTTTGATTGTGACTACCTTTTATTTAAAGCATTAGCTACTTCATTTTCATCTTTATCGTCCATGTTTAAAGTTGATTTTGGTTTGTCGTGGAAAACAGTAAATCTGTTATGATTAGACATAATTATGTTAGGCTTTATCTAGCTTTTGTCTCTAGCCTACTAATTCTAGTTAGTCTATTTAGGGCAAATGGAAGGACGTACAATAAATCATATCACTTACTCTTTTACAATTATACGTTGTTTGATGAATGAAAACGCGTGTCTGGTTTATATGAAACTAGGCTTTGACACACTTTTAAAATTGAAATAGGCAGGCCCTTTTTAGTCAATTTACATTAACCTATTGTGAAGTTAAAATAACCGGGCAAGTGCAAGCCGGACACGAAGGGTTCCGTACCTTTATCTATAAAAAATTACGTTCATTGTATGGCTTATCGTTTGACTGCGTATGATGGAGAGGGCTGGGTGTTTCTCTACTTAATCGGATCAAATGAGGAAAGTCGTAGGAGAACAAAAAATACCGACATAGCTCGTTGAAGTGCCAGTTGGCGGGACAAATAGCGCGACGCATATCAATTTAAAATTGACGTTTTGTTCTTTACTTTGTTTGTATGGACATAATTTGAAATTATCCTTGTTTTAAAATTAATTATTAACCCCCAAATTCATAAAAAATTACAGACGTTTGCTAAACCTGCTTTAGTTAAGATATGTTTTGTCTCGTTCTTTCAATGTCAAATATTTAAAAGAGGAAAAGGGACAAAACATGTTTTAGCTAAAATAAGTTTAACAAACGGTTGTATTTTTTTATGAATATGAGGGTATTAGTTTAGTGCTCTACCAAGGTTCCATATAGTGCTTCTATTTATTATTAAAATCTATTTAAATGTAACATGTAAACAATAAATAAATGAAATGAAATGAACCGATGGCCGATGGGACAAAAAAGGTTCTCGAATGGCGACTGCGTGCTGGCAAGCGAAGCGTAGGACACCCCCGCCCACGAGGTGGTCAGACGACCTAACCAGGGTCGGTGGAAAGCACTGGATGCAGGCCGCTCTTGATCGATCATTTTGGAAATCCTTGGGAGACGCTTATGTCTAGCAGTGTATATATATCAATGTATGTATTTGACGAACATTGTGGTGTTGTGGTCACCATGCTAGTCCGCCACCCAGAGGTGCCGGATACGATCCCCCGTCAGAACAAGTTGGAAAATGGACTTTTTCAAATTGTCCTGGGTCTTGGATGTTTATCTATTTCTGTATTTATTGTAAAATATGGTATCATTGAGTTTCTATAAATTTAATTTCGAAATAGTAATCAAAATAAGTGAAACATGTTAACATTTATAGAAAATAAAGAGGCTTTATTATTATTATTTTTTACTATCGATGAGTTAGTATCCCATCCCATAACACAAGTCTCGAGCTTACTCTGGGGCTAACTCAATCAGTGTTATTTGTCCCTACATATTTATTTATTTATTGTATCTGTAGTGTATTTCTTAACTTGCTCGCCGCACGCTCAGCAATACGGGCTGTTTACGAGGAATATTTTTATACAATGCTGTTAAACAGGAATGAGTCGTAAAGGACTCAGACATTTTTATTGGGATGCCGGTTACGGCGCGGACGGCCCTTGAAGGGATTTGACCTTTAAGAATAACAAGGGATGGGAGGCGAGGTCGTAAGGTTGACTATTTTTAACCGACTTCCGAAAAGGAGGAGATTATCAATTCGTAGCAATCGATTTTGTTTTTCTTTTTATTATGTTCACCGATTATTCGAAAACGCCTGGACCGATTTGAGAAATTGTTTTTTTTTTTTGTTGGAAAGGGTATTATTTCCAGTGATCCCGTTGAGTGTCGTAGTCGTGTGCATATATAACCGTTTAATAGATAGAGGAGGACACACACATACACACACTTGACACACTTGATTCTAACACAAATTTGCAATATAAAACCATATATTTCAGAAACGGATCTATAAATCGAAAAATGATATTCACAAGCTCGCAGTATTTTTGAAAAACCTATGCAACGATAACCCACGCGATGGGTTTGTCAAGAAAAAAAAATTTACTTCTAATTTATTTGTATGGGAGCTAACCTAAAAACATTTTTTCAATATTTTATTTTATCACTTTTTTGGCATTATGAATAAACATTATACATACCCTTACAGTTTTCTAGTAGTTATAGTCTCTGAGTAAAACCGCGGACAGACAGACAGACATGGCGACACTATAAGGATTCCTTGTTTACTACGGAACCCTAAAAACGACGCGCGTAGACGGGGTGTCTGTGTGGTCCTATGCGTGTTTTCTATACAAATTGAGATACTTGCATACATTCTGGAACCGCGCTACGCAGCGGGGTGCGGAGCAGTGTGTGAATCGCCAAAGATGATAATTGCGTCAACTGTTACCTATTTCGGTGAGAATAATGTACTTATTTGCCAAGTCAGTTCCGAACCCCAGACCTTTCGGTCACAATGACGCGTATAACAAACACGTCTAACCTTCTACCCGTTATTGACATCTGAATAAGGCAGAACAGCTCACCGTTACCCTTAAGCCCACGCCAAAATAATGCAAATATTATGCATTTTTATGCATTTTCTGCGATTCCGAGAAGGCATGTGTTATATCGTAATGAAATTGTAAAAAAGGGTTTACGATTTGTATAAATTGACTCCCAATTTTATAACTGGATACTTGGTTTGGTGTCAAAAGCCGTTAACAGTTTTAAAGTATAAGCTGAAGCGTATTTGATTATATTCTGTATCCCGATGGCGGTCGCCAAGCGGGTATAGGTAATTGATTTTGGTTCAATATTCTAATGTTTCAGTATTGTCAGTTTTAATTTCAACCAATCTTTTTCTATGGGAAACCTTTAAACTAAGAACGAACTAAAAAATCTATAGTTTGCACCAATTTTAACTAATACTTTGCATTACTCTATTTTTGTGGGATAATTTTGTAATCTAAAAAAGACCGTTAAAATAACATACGAAACCCTCTTATGTTTTAGACCATGTTATTATACAAATCAGGTGTAACATATTTATTAAAATTGCTTAAAAATGAACTTGTTTTTTATAAGTATTTTTCGAATAAAGAAAGACATCGCTTCCACTGAGCGTGATAATAAATATAACAATTTATTTTGCTTCCTTCTACTACCATATTTAAAACTTTTTTATTATACAAACGTTTATTTCTTGCATTACTAACTTATTGACGGAAAAAAGTGTAAAATACGGTATCGCGTACTTCCATATTTAATATTCGTATAGAATTTTCAATTAAAAAATTTTAAAACTAATGGATGTTTATTTTTTAACCGACTTCAGAAAAGGAGCAGGTTATGAATTCGACCCTATGTTTTTCTTTGTATGTACTTATGTTACGCGATATCTTCCCCACTTGTTAACCGATTTTGATATTTTCTTTTATTTGAAAGCCAAGTTTATTTTAGTACCAAGTAGATTCCTTATAACTTTTTGTAAAGATATGATTTAGAAATAGAAAATAAATTCCGGAAAGAAAATAAAGTCGTTCTTTTTCTTTCTTAAAAATTTAACTATATATTTCTGCATGTCGAATCGAAATGGTTCTAATCTAAGTACATATGTAGTTTTTTAATATCTTTGAACAGTGTGTGGCTTCAATCCGTGCCTCAATGGTACATAAGGAAGGGCAATTCGGAAAAGTAGCTTCTCTCTTACGAATGTGTGGGGTGGTTCCCACGCGGGTTTCAAATTTTGCAAGCTGATAGCTATTTACATTGTATCATAACTGCTCCTATTTATTGATAAGAAACAAAACTTTTAAGAGCAACTTCAGACTATTATACAAAAGGATACGGAACTTTAAAAGATTTAATATATTTTGTTGGATTTTATATTTGTACTGAGTTAATTTCTCAGTGAGCACGGCAGCCCGGGGGGAGAACGCATTACTAGCGCTTTCGCAAGTTAAATGACACCGGTCGTGGTCCGCACTTGGATGGGTCATCTTCAGATGGTTCCTTTCTGAATCTCCACTCCCTATCTACAAGAACAATTGTTTTCTCGAGCTATGAGAGTGGTTTATCAAGCTTTGGCTTCGCCAAGCTCGAAGATCTAGAACGGTTCACATACCGGCTTTGGGTTGCAAGCATGATGATGCTCTTTCCAAGGTATACCTCATTCATAAGATCTAGCAGCGTAACTGCTGGCTGGGCGGACTCACAGCAGAACAGAGCTCCTCCGTGCTTCATAAGTTACGTGAAGCAGCTGGTCCCGGCTGTTATTATTATATGGCAGTCGTCAAGCTATGTTAGATCCCTTTGAGCAGAATGTATAATCTGATACCAGTGTTGGCCACTTACACACACGAAACAAAACAACTAAGTTTGTTGAAGCAATGTTTAAACAACATGTAGATTGCGTTCTCATTGACATGTTAGATAGCGATAAAGTTAAGTGACCACGCAATGTACTCAAGTGGGATGGGTCGTCGGAAGGTCAATGTCCGTTGATCAACGCATCAATTGTCCAAGTGCATTTTTATCAATTTGCATATCTTTTATTGCACAGTAATGATTGATTTTAAATTACAGACCACCATGATACTCTTCAAAAATTGTCATTGAGAACTCTTTTTTAATGACCTACATGGTCTTTGTATAATTTTTTTATTCATATAGTCGCTCTGCGTAAAAACCAGCAACTTCGTCAAATCACCTCGGTTAGGTAGCGGACCCCGGGAAGATGATGATGATGGTCTTTATATACATTTATCATACAAGATCTTGGAGCTACTAAGTATATCAATATGAATATTGTTAAGCGGTTTACACACGTATAAAGTCAATGTCAAAGTCAAAAATTTAGATTCAATGTAGGATAAATTTATCTCTTATCATTTTTTTTAAATATTATTTTAGTGCAAAAGCTAAAAACTACTAGCGTTTCGGTCTAAAGTCAGAAAGGCTCACCAGATGAGTACTGTGAAACCGTCGGGTCGCCGCTACTAACAATCACCCCAAGATGATATCGTTTCAAATCAAAACGATGGGTTTTTCGATCAATCATTCACCAAGCATGCCGTGATGCTTTAGAACGCCCTTCCCTTTGACATATTCAAAGCCCCTTGTCGTCAAGCGTTTAAGAGAGCTGTGCGCTCTTATTATCTTCACCAATTGTCATCGAGTATTATAAATATTTATGTAGTCTATGTAGGGTTTATAAATTTATGCATTTTTACATGTATGTATGTATTTGTGTATTTTTACATGTATGTTTAGGAATATATATATAAGTATATAAATGAATAAAATTATCATTAAATATATTTTTGGTAAAACTTGAAAAAAGTAATTAAATTATAGTTAAATTATGATGTACCATGTCGTCCAAAATAAGCTTTTATCCGCATCACCTGTAGGTTGACTGGTAGAAAAGGCTCTGGGCCTTAAGTCCGCCTGTTACAATTTTTGTAATAAAGTTAAATAAAATAAATAAATTCATCAACTTTATTTTGGAAACAGGTTACAAGAGCTCTTAAATAAATATACAAGCTACCACTGTGACTTTCCCTTAATTGATGGACGTACAATAATAATTATAACATAATTAAATTAGGTTAAATTTTCAGGATCCACTCAGGATATCCCTCACTACGCTCGCGATTTTACTGTGGAATACTTTGTTTCGCTTTGGATTCAAAGTAGCACCTTCACCTGAAACATGTAAAGTACTATGTTCTTGTAGTGTAAAGTACTATCTTGCCAATGCTTTTGAACGTACGTAGAAGTAGAAAATGAGTAAAGTTATTTCATGCAATATCATCATCATCATCATAATTTAAAAGCGGTGCTCTTGTCGGTGGGGTTTCTTCCGTTCTATTCTGTTTTCCGCCAACCTCTGGTCATCTTGATACGACACTGCTGTCACCTTTTCCTTGACTTACTTCATATACCTGTGCCTGGGCATTCCTCTTCTCTTTCTTCCTTTTATTTTGCCTTCTACTATAATTCATGCTTATTGTTATGCCGTATCAGGTATCCCAGTATATTTTAGCTTGCCTATTTATGCAAGATAAGGATTCGATATTATATCTCTCGTATTGTACAGTTCCGAGATCTGGCCCACCAAAGCAGCGGATGAAAGAAGATGGATGTGTGATGTAACGCAAAGGACAAGATTAGAATTGAGTATATTAAGAGAGCAGAGTGAAAGTGGAACCTATAACAAACAAGTTAGGAGTAATACGTTAGGTTGGTATGGACACGTCGAGAGAGCGGAGGAAAACTATATAACAAGCACGTTCAGAAAATGCACGTAAAGGGACATCGAAACACAGAGAGAGAGACCAAAGAAACGTTGGATGGAATGTGTCCTTCTTTAAGTACGAGTAGGAAGGGAATGACGAACAAATTGACTGGCTGAGATAGAAGAAGATAGAAAAATCTGACATGCACATGAATAGTGGGATTAGGATAAGGCAGAAGAAGAAGGATTCGATTTTGTCCCCTTGTTATTTTGCCTGTTGACCGGGAAGTATCCACATAATAGAACTCTCAAGTTTGCAATAAAGTACTATTGAACTGGCATTGTTATCTCAGGTCAGGCTGATAGCCTCCATATTGATTACTAAATAAAATGATTAAGACTTGTGCACGTGTGTGGCTGATATACAAAGAATCCTTTTTGTTGTACGATTTTTTGTACAGTGCGGGTACTGATAGCTTGGACTACTGACCTGTTGACATTCGCTGGGTTGACTGATCATGAACAGCGATAGTCGGAAAGAACACTTTTTATCAAAGCTATTTAGTCTTGTATGGAACAGGTTACTTTTGAGACTAGTCACAATCAGCTTAAAAAATTACAATACTAAATAAATAAATATATAAGGACAAATAACACTGATTGAGGTAGCCCCAAAGTAAGTTCGAGACTTGTGTTATGGGATACTAACGATACTCAACGATACTATATTAAAACAAATACATATATAGATTATAGATAAACGTACAAGACCCAGGACAATTTGAAAAAGTCCATTTTCCAACTTGCCCTGACCGGGGATCGAGCCCGGAACCTCTGGGTGGCGGACTAGCATGGTGACCGTGACCACTACGCCACGGAGGTCCTCGGCCGTCGAGGAAATATTTATTCAGTAATTAAACCTTTACATGCACTTTTAAACGACAATAAGTATAATTTACAATACGTGTAGTTTATATTGAAATTTAATTTATTTAAAAGAAAAGCTACCGATGCCCTCGCATTGCTACGACCACTGCTGAGAAGAAACGCCGAAAGAAACTCATTTTCACAGTATTGGTCGCCTACTCGCCAGAAGGGCTTTGTCATATTATTATTATGACTTTTTTAATTAATAAATATTTTTTTTAATATAATACAAGTTGATACACTATAATAACATGTAATGCTTGCTTAAAAAATTACAATACTGGAGGAGATCTGATTTGAGATAAGTAGTGCCTTTGTAATACTTTTATTTGATGTATTCTTATGATGTATTCTCTGTATAATTTTTCCGTGTACATAAATTGGTAAATAAATAAAAATTTGAGTTTGCTATCAAATCCTTGACAAAAGAGCTTTTCTTGTTAAAAGGTCGACTTTCTCTTACTTCCAGACCGTTAATTTGACTAATAACAACTAATCAATTCACCATTGTAATCCTAACATAAGTGGTTGTCTACCAGCTATCAGGAAGTCTTCCTTAGGAGGCTCACATCCGTCTCCCAAAATAGAGCCATCATAATTCCCATCGTCCAATGACCTGCGCGGCGGAAATGACCGCACTAGACTCCGTTTAGTTGTGGATTCCTCTTTGTACTAGGGATTTGAACTAGAAATTAAAAAGTTAGAAAAATCTACTTCGCAAGGTCTTTTGCATATGTTAGATTCAGATGTTACTTTGCGGAAGTCAAAGTTACATACTATGTAATACGAATTGCTTTGTGCGATTCCACCACCAGTTAGTTCATGCAAACTATTGCCGGCCAACGCCCACCCACTACTGTTGGCCCAGCATACCTGCCACCAACAGCCCGTGTGCCCCCGCTACCAACAGCAGCCACAGCGGACGCAGCAGCATGGGAGGAAGCATGCACACGGGCTGTTAGTGGCAGGTATGCTGGGACTAACAATAGTGGGTGGGCGCCGGCTGACAATCATTTGCATGAAATAACTGGCGGCGGAATCGCACAAAGCATTTCTAATCACATAGTAAGTATTATGTTGACACGAATAAGCGCATCCCAGGAACTTAGCTAAGAATATAACGGAGAATGCGGTGCGAAGAGATCATGAGACTGATAACAGACGAGAAAAATGCATGGTAGCACTTTTGCTTGAGCTTTGCGGTCGGAGTTAAAAAGTTTGGCTGTGGGTGACGGCAGAGTAGAAGCGATTTGTCACCACACCTTTGCCATGGGTGTCGTAAGAGGCGACTAACGGAGATATAGGTAACAGAGAACGGTCAGCAGCATCCTGCAACCTTTCAAGTCATATGAAGCTGCGCTTGTCTGGGTGTATTAAAGCAATGTAGGTAAAATTTACTTTACCACCTAAAAAAAGCAGTTACCTAATAAATTCAAACGAAAATAAACTAGAGTCTGCGCCAATACTGAAGTCCCGCGTCAAATTCTTTATTGTCTCTGGAATATGAACCAAAATGCTTAAACCCAGACGACTGTGTTGCTGGCGCGGACTCTTCTCATATAATGTCAAGTCTTGAAGAAACAAGAGGGAGCCCACCTTTCCGTCCAGGCACCGTACACACCGGGCACACCAATAAAATAATGCTTGATGATTTATTTGTAAACAGACGGCCGTCAGCGCCCAGGCGCAATATCGTGTGTACGTACACTAAAATATAGGGAACAGAGAAGGATAACCCGGATAGAGAGGTACTTAAGGTACTTTACTTAGTGTCTTATATCACACAGATACACAGCGGATCTTACTTTTTTAATTGTTTTTAACTTCATTTTTCTTTTTTACAAATGTCATTAAAAGAAGTGTTAATTGACTAAAATATAATTAACCACTTACTACTAATATGATAAGCGTAAAACTGGTGATGTTTATGAGATTGTTACTAAATCACGAATTTATTGGAATTATTTAGCATTTGGATAGCTTAAAATAAAGCTATTCCTGTGGGATTGGCAACTTAAGTAGGTATAGTGAAATCTACACAACAACCCGGAACTGAAGTAAGGCTATTTAATTTTAACTCTGTAAGTAGTTACATTCAGTTTTTTTCTTATTTTTGTACTACTTTAACTTTTCCAGAGAATGGATATAAGTATTACATACAGAACAGAAACTCCTAAGCTCCCAAGCAATATGCGTCCCTGTTCCCTGTCCCCGCACCTCTCCCCCGTCGTCGCCTTGTCGAGTATGTGTTCGAATCCCCACAGGGTTCGAATACACACATTGACGTGTGCACGGATGTATAGTTTCGTTTGTAGAAGGCACAAATGATACTCCGCTTCTATGAAGTGTCATACCTGTGATTTTACGGTAAATATACTCATGGATCGTTGATATTTGTTCGTCATAAATTCTATGATATTACGTAAACTAATTGCAGTTCTATAATTTCGTTATTTCATACGTACAGTATAGTACACTCGCAGGAAATTGTGTTCATTCACGTTATACGCGATTCTTCAAGTCTATTTTATTATAATACGGTTCGTAGATTGTGCATTATGCAAAATGTGCGCGTGTAGGTCTGTGTTATGATTTGACTATACTGTCAGAATGAAGGAAATGATTGTTACGGCTGTTTTAGAATTTTATTTTCTTTGAAAACCTGTGTCTTAAAAAAAGTTGTTGAGAATAACTCGTTTTCTGTCTGAGAATAACTAAATTTTCTTCGTTTTTTTTACATTCTACGTTTTTCCTTACTCCTTTTCTTCCAAAACAGTGAAATTCTAAACGAATAAATATATTATTTCATATTTGTTGAACGATTTATTTCTCTAAAATTATGTACCTATTTAGTTCAATTAAGTTTGATTTCACCCACGTCAAGGCCTTCATGTCTTACACAAATGACGGACACCTTAGATTGGGATTCTCAAAACACTAATGAGAACGAAGGTTTGACAAGCACGTTTGATGATTCAACAGTTCAAAATCTTGACTTAGTAAAATAAAAAAATCCAAAACCAAAACAGTAGCGTCATCCTAACACCTCGGCGTGTGTACGCATCCCAACTGTTTACAATGACCGGCAATTGTTTACATTGCCCGATGTTGTTTATTTTCGCTGCATATGGATTAAAAAGCTCACGCAGTCCATTCCCGGCGTTTATCGCCTGTTTTTATTTAGATGTTCCTCCGTACGTAAATTATTTATTACAAATTTTATTCTGTCTAACTCATAGTCTGTTCGTCTGGTTTGATTAAATGTCTTCATGTAAACATCACTGTTTTAGGTTTAATTAAAGTTTGTTACATTTCTACACGTTTTATCTTAGGGCTATTCTAAGCAGGCTAGCAACGATAAATAGAAAGCCCTGGAACACGACGGGCAGACGATGTGGCAATGTGTGAAAAAAAATAATTGGCCAAGTGCGTGTCGGGCCACGTGCAGTGTACGGTTCCGATGTTACGAATGCCAACTTTGAGTTCATGCCACTAAAAACGTCTAAAAGTAATTTTCTATTAAAATTGTATTAAATTTCCTTTTCCGAATACATTTTATAAGTTGATTGCCTATAACTTTTTAATTTGTAAACCCTACTTAGTTCTGATAGTTTTCCGTAAAATTTCGTTATATTTGCTATAGCAGTGAATTTTTTCACGTGTCCATATATAACCGTTTAGCAGATAGAGGGGGGGGGGGGACACTTGACTCTAACAAAAATGTTCACTTTAAAACCAAATATTTCAGAAATGGATCCCTAAATAGAAAAACGATGTTTGCTAGCTCATAATATTTTTGAAAAACCTATTCAACGATACCCCACATGATTGGTTAGTCGAGAAAATAAAATTGACTTTTGACTTTACTTGTATGGCAGCTACCCTAAAAAAAAAATTTTTTTCCATGTTTTATTTACCACTTTTCCCGCATAATTAAAGTACATACCTATACCAAATTACAGCTTTCTAGTACTTATAGTCGCTGAGTAAAACCGCGGACGGACAGACAGACAGACAGACATGGCGAAACTATAAGGGTTCCTTGTTTACTACGGAACCTTAAAAATGGCGAACTATCCAAGAATTAAATACAATGATTTAATAAAAATCTTATTTTAAATGATAAGCTGGCAACTTATACCTTTATAACTCTCTTTTCTTACGTAATAGGACCAAAATATGTATTTAAATTGTGACCGAAATACATAAGCATTTTTATTCATAATTTAGAAGTTCTTTAAAAAAATCTGTTTAAACTATCAATATAACGTAACTAATTAATTTTAAATTGCGTTATCACAAATAGATAATAGTAATTATATTAACGTATGCCCTGTGCATAATTACCAATAAACATTGAGATAAAACAGATTACGTAGGTACAACGCAGCTAAACATACTAGAATATAATAGATAAATATGTACATAATAAAGTAAACAAGAAATAACTACTATGGATCACACTTAAAATAGTCAGGAGCCTAGTGCAAACTTATAAACTTGTGACAGGGACGTTGAAGTTAAATTCCTATTTGCCAAGTGGTGACGACAGAGCAGAAAAAATGACAAAAGCCCTCTCCTCTTCTACTTTTGTCGTAAAGGCGACTAAGTAAGATAACAGAGTAGAAGAAGGCAACACAAAAGTAATATAAGCACAGGTATGGCACTTCATAGAAGCTTCACTTCATAGGAGTATCAACTATACATCCGTGCACACGGCAATGTGTGTGTGTTCGCCCGCAATTAACCGCTTAACACTCTTGACAAAGCGAGAACGGGGGACGAAGAGATTCCGTCCTGCATGTAATACTTATATTAATTCTGTGATACAAGTAGGTAACAAAGGACTTTAATACCATCTGATCACTGATGGACACCCATATGCCCAGTGTGCTGATTTCGGGAATATCCTACCATTAGGAGAGGCCTGTAATCCAGCTGTGGATTGATATAGGCTGTAAAACTAAAAAATAACCATCTTCTGATTGAGCGACAGAATTATATATAAACAGTAGCTTCTGCGCAACAGTAACTTTATTGTCAGTAAATGTAGATTAATAGAGTTATAAGAAGGCTGTCATGTTTAAAAAAATCAAAGCTTAATTTTTTTTTGTTAGCCATGCTGGCTAATAGTCCCCATCGTTGGGCAAAAGCCTCTCTGTGTTTCCGTCTTTCGCGGTCCCGAGAATCTACAAAAAAATCCTTATACATAATATAACCTCAGGGTAAATATTTCCTTATACACGTGGGCTATTAGGCATCTAACCACCAGTCATCCGGCAGATGATCCCAATATTCTATGACACTATAATTTGAGAACAAAAGCAATAAAAGATGAACTCATAAACCCGAATAAAACTATAAATCAATACAAAGCATCGTCATAAAAACATTTCGACACTATTCGTACGCGGGGCTATAAACCTATTATTTTTAGTGATATCCAACCGTAGGAGCTATATTTTTATAGTCATTTCAATTTGTTGGTTCGCTTCAGTCGTAAAAGTATTAAATTGGAGATTGGATTGTACAACTGGCTGTTTTGGGCTTTGCCCGGTTAATCAGTTAGGAAATAAAAAGTGAAAACGATAACATAGATTCGAAGTTTTATATTATTACAACAATATCAATAATATAATCTAATACATAAGATATATCGAGTTGGCGAGCTGTATATTCATTAAATTTAAAGCTTAGTATCAACGTTATAAAAAAATTCATATTAAAAAATATATTTAATTTTGTCAGACAGAAAGCCAGACGTGGCGAAACTATAAGGGTTCCTTGTTTACAACGGCACCCTAAAAAGGAAAAATAAACAGACAGTAGTTTCCAATGAGTAGAAAGACTTATAGAAATACTAGCTGCGCCCCGCGGTGTTAACCGCCGAAAAAGTAGCCTATGTGTTAATCCAAGGTGTCAGCTACCGGCATGCCAAGTTTTATCAAAATTGGTCCAGTCATTTGCGCGTGAAGAAGTAACAAACATACACTCACACAAACACACACACTCACAAACTTTCGCCTTTATAATATTAGTGTGATTTTTGATAACATAAGGTCTTAAAATCTTATTGAATTGAATTCAGCTCGACTTTTGAATTTTATTACTGATCATTAAAAAATCTCGTAACTTCTACAATAGGAAGTACACTGTAACAAGCTTAGATTGAGACATCTTGAGAGATATGATAGGTTTACTGCCCTGGGGTTTATGACCATTTGTGGGGCCACGCCATTAAGGCAGGCTTATAAAATTTAGGAGTTAAAGTATATCACAGCTTGTTTGATAATCCTTTTTTTACATTGTTAGTCACAAATGACTACTCTCCTGGGTCAAAAATAAATTATTTGGTATTGTTAAAAAAATAAAACGTCACAAAATAATGTCACTTGTCATGATCATATTCATTTTTCAACGTGATTTTATTATTGCAGAAAAACTTATATTTCGAACGATATTTGACTCTAAGAAACTATGACGTCATAGTCTATATTTCATAATAATCCTATAGAAAATGTTTGTTTTGACATTTAGAAAAAAGTATCTGATTTAAGTTGTTGAGAAGTAGTAATTATGTACCTACTTGGAATAAATCATAAATTGGTTCTGAAAAAACGTAAACAACAAGGTACACAAAACCTACATACGTAATATTACTAGTTTATATATCTAAACTAAGTTAAAATTGTAATCTACCCTGTCATTGTTTGTAAAACTAATTTTAACCGACTTCAAAGAAGGAGGAGGTTATCAATTCTATCCGTATGTTATTTTTGTATGTATGTTACGCGATCGCGCGCGATATCTTTGCCACTTGTGAACCTATTTTGATGATTCTTTTTAATTAAAAGGCCTTTAGTACCAAGTTGGTCCTATATTAATTTTGTGAAGGTGTGATGAAGAACTTTGGAGATATGAATACAATTCCTGAAAGTCGGTTGTTATTTTTTTTTAATTAATATTAAAAAATATATGTACTTATTAAATTCTATACTTATGCAATCATTAAAATAAGTAGGCAGCAAAGCAAGTAGGTATATTTTGTAAAGGAGACCCATGAATGGGCTAGTTTTTTTATTATATTTCAGAAATCCCAAGACAAAGAAAACCAGAAATACACAAAAAATAATAGACATGAATATTGATGAGCACTATCAGAAAATTTATCACTTACGGAATTTAACGCGGCCGCGACGCGATCTCTGACCAGTCTATCTTAATTACTTGTAAACAATGGTGTCAAATTGATAAATTTTATATTAGGTACATTTGGAAAAATACAAAGTTGCACAATGAGGTAGCTTGAATCTAAAACAATAAAGCTATTTAAAATTAGCGATAGTAAAATGTTTTTTTTTTCAAATAACATAATTTTATTTAGGTATCAATTAAACTGTAAATATTCATGTTATTTAATAAAATATTTGATTTCAGATTTTATACATATGTATGTCAATTATAGTCTAACTGCTAACAGAATCGCTTAATATTTGATTCTTGATTCTAACAAGAAACGCAATTAAATATGTAGTAGATAGGAAAAAATCAGTTACCCGGAGGTAGTCTAAACGATTCAATTCAATTCATTTATTGCATTCATAGTTCTTAGTCTTACTAATATTAACACTGTTTATAATTAGGTACAATACGTGGGGCGCACTATAAGTTTCCGGAATGAATATGAAAAAATACTATTAAAGGTACAAAATTAATTTATTGTTTTTCAAAATAATCTCGATTGGCGTCTATGCACTTTTTCATTCGATGAAACCAGTTTTGAAAACTTTTGTGCCACTCCTCTGTGGTGACCTCTGAAACGTGTTTTTCATACTCCTCGACAGCCTCTTCTGGTGATGAAAATCGTTGACCGCGTAATTGGTTCTTAATTTTTGGGAACAGAAAAAGTCACAAGGTGCCAGGTCGGGACTGTATGCAGGATGACTCATGAGTTCTACATTTTTCGCCTTCAAAAAGTCGTTTGTCTGTCTGGCCGTGTGAGAACTAGCATTGTCGTGGTGCAGGATGATACGGCGTTTACGGTTATTTTTACGGAGTTCGTCAATAACTTCCGGCAAACAAATGGTCGTGTACCAGTCACTATTCACTGTACGACGATTCTCTAAAGCAACAGTAGCCACGTGTCCAGTTTTATTAAAAAAAGAAGCAATCATCTGATGCACTTTTCACGCGCGCCACTTTGGTTGGTTTCGGCTCATCTTGAAAGACCCATACGCTCGATTGCTGCTTTGTTTTGGGATCGTAGCAATAAATCCATGTTTCGTCACCTGTTACTATGTCCCACACCAAATTTGACGCACCTTCGTTGAATCTGGTAAGCATGGCACTGCACCAAGTGACTCGGTCCGTTTTTTGAGCCTCGGTCAAGTTGTGTGGGATCCACCGCGAGCACAGCTTTCTCACACCCAAATGTTTGTGTAGGATTAATTGTATTTGACTCATGCCTATTTCTAAGGATGCGCGAATTTCATGGTAGGTCACATGCCTGTCTGTTTCAATCATACGGCGCACAGCATCGATGTTTTTGTTGGTCACAGCGGTGGACGGCCGACCATCGCGAGATTCATCACTGAGATTGATATGACCACGCTGGAATTCTGCAAACTAGCTATAAACAGTTGTCTTGCATGGTGCTTCATTGCCAAAAGCTGTTTTAGAAAATCATACTACGAAAATTTTCCCGAGTTAAATCCATGTTGATGCAGACACACAATTTTTTAAATGGCGCCACAAGGTAAAAACAAAAGACAGTCAGATGAAACAAACTGCATTCTACAGCCAAAGAGTTCTATTTTCAAATGTTGCAATAAATTTTTAAATATTGTTTATGTAAGTGGCCAGTTCCGGAAACTTATAGTGCGCCCTATGTATGGACCCTGTTGGGTGTTGCCCAGATAAGATGGAACGGCAAGCGGGTGTTCTAGACCAAGAAAAATGTATTACTATTAATAAAAATACTATTCTTTATTACTTACTTACATATTAATAAGGAAGCAGTAGAAATAGTAGATAATACAACGTTTCTGGGAATAACGCTTGATTCCGGGTTGCAATGGGGTGCCCATATTAAAAAATTAGCTGGAAAGCTTAGCTCTGCAGCCTACGCGGTTAGGAGAATTAGGCAGATGATGGACGTTGATACAGCGCGTTTGGTATATTTTAGTTACTTCCATAGTGTTATGTCCTATGGAATATTGCTATGAGGTAATGCAGCAGACATAAATACCATATTTGTTTTACAAAAACGCGCTGTTAGATCCATATATAAATTAGGTGCTACAGAGTCTCTAAGGGAACTTTTTATATTTTGACTCTCCCTTCGCAATTCATCTATGCGAACATTATGTACGTGCGTCAAAATATACATTTATATAAGAAAAATAGTGATATTCATAGTATAAACACTAGAAATAAAAATAAATTAGCTATCTCAGCTTTTCGGTTGCAAAGAACAAAAAAAAATTTTGTGGGTCTTGGCTTACGCCTCTATAATAAGTTTCCAGATAATGTAGTAGCGTTACTTACCATTATATAAGTTTAAGACTGCCATTAAAAATCATTTAATCAAAAATGCGTATTATCATGTAAATGACTATTTATCATCATCTGATCACAATTCTTGGAAATAGAAGACTGCAAATTTTAATTGTATTGTTTAAATATATAGTATAATGTACACGTATACCTAGCTAAAGTGTAAATATGTATTGTAACTGTAATATAGCCCATCAGGCTGGGTAGGGACCAATACTGAACTGGGTTTCTTTCGGCGTAATCTTCCCAGCAGTGGTCGTTCCGAAACGCTAGTAGTTTTTAGCTTTTGCACTAAAATAATATTTAAAAAAAATGACCTTCAATAAGAGATAAATTTATCCTACATTGAATAAAAAATTTTGAATTTGTCTTTGAAAAATTCAAAATTATTCATTAATATTTATTAGCATTATAAGCAGAGTTTTATTTTTATTTTTTTATATCATATTATCGCATAAATCATTACTTATATGATTGAATTTGGCTACAGTTTCCGTCTGCCCGCTGTTAGGCCCCTTTGAGAATTCATTTGTACCCACAATTTTACAACCGGCGCCACCTAACGTGAAGTGACATCTCCATGAGAATGTAGATATAAATAAGATATTTCGGTCACACGTTAATTCGTTAAGTAAAACATTTTTATTCATCATTAATCGCACCCTTTCAGCATTGCAAGTATCGAATTCAAAGAATCCAATGTTACTGCACATAATCATCACCCGTATTTTCCCGGATGCATCCTCAGCAGTAACGCTTCAGAGCCCGGGGTCCGCTACTTAATCGAAGAGATTTGACATGGTTACTGTTTTTTACACAGACTGACTGCCGTCTGTCCTCCGCAACCCACAGGGTAAACCAGAACTTATCCTTGGATAATTTGATGATCAAACTCTAGATGGCGTTCGGGACCCACAGTTTAAACGTGCCTCCCGAAACACGAAATCATCTTTATTTTCGGATAATCAGGTGATTCAAGCCTGCAATATCCTAACCAGACTGGAAACAACTTTTCACAAAGTATGCTTTCCAGTGGGATTTGAACCCACGACCTCCGGGTCACAAGGCGAACGCCTTGACCACTGGAACACGGAGGCAGTCGTTACTGCACATAATAACCACACTAAATCAATTACCAGTCACCAGTTAGACTCTAAGTAGTATTCTAATAATTGCACAAACAAACCATTAATATAAAGCATGGACGTCTCAATAGGGACCAAGGACAGCTGTTAATGGAGCCCAATTAACACGTGCGCATTGGTAGCAATGTCACTAGACGATTATCCTCTAACCGATTGCGATATTACAACAATGCTATAAATAATTAAAAAAAAAATTAGTTATTTTATAATTTAAATTCTATTGTGTTATTTAAGTTTTCATAAATAAAATTACCTTTTAAAATAAATTAATAATATTAAAACCAATAAGACCAATTAAGAATTTCTAGTTACAATTTCTACAATTCTTTCAAAATAGTCTCGTGAAATTGCATTGCTTTTTCACCAAAGGAAAATACCAAGGCGCATAAAAAAACCGTTTTTAAAGATTTCCTTTTGATATTTTTAAGCAAAAACAATATGTTAATAGAGACTGTTAACATTGTCACCAAACGATTTATGGGTATTCAGCAGTAAGATGATTATAATTTGTTTATGATATCGCGAAGATTTACAGTTAAGTCATCATGACCTGATTGCTTGATTGAAAATTTGCGTAGATAGATAGATAAATAGATGTCATTTATTCCTTAGAATACGTGTATGGTAATACAATGGTGTTATCAGGTACAAGTGCGACATACTCTGTCTATTAGGCGTAGGAATGTTAAGTTCATATATTGCAGTTAAATTTATACATTATTATATAGATTTGTCTAAATACTCAAATTAATTCTGCTCATTTAGTCAAAATCTAATATATAAAATTCTCGTGTCACAGTTTTCGTTGCCATACTCCTCCGAAACGGCTTGACCGATTTTGATAAAAAATTTTGTGCTTATCCGGTATCTATGAGAATCGGCCAACATCTATTTTTCATCCCCCTAAATGTTAGGGGTAGTCCACCCCTAAATTTTATTTTTTATTTTTTAGACAAAATTTTTAATTTCTATTTTTTTATGATACAACATACAAAAATACATACAATCTATTTATATGGCAAAACAACGTTTGCCGGGTCAGCTAGTAGTATTATATAATCATCAAATATCAACTTCGAATGTCACAATTATTTTACAATATTAAATTTTAACATTACCCTATGAATTACATTTAAACATTTCATCGATTTCGTAAAAACAATTGTCTAATAGCCAATTAAAAATTTATACCAGATAGTATTAGATAGTCCATGATTCTAACTAAAACCCAAAAAAATAAAGACCTAATAAAATAAAATAAACTTAACCGTCTTAGTCATGTAGGTCTAAAAACGGATCATATCATGATCTGATCCATTGTTTGCTATTAACGCACTTGACAAGAACTGAACCTTAAAAATATTATATTATATTACTTATGGTAGAGCCACGCTACCGGCAAAACTCTGTTTTGCTAGTAGCATGAATGAGCTGGCTTGTCCGGGGAAGTACCATGCTTCTGTTACACCCCTGGTGTTGCAGTTGTTCATGGGCAGCGGTGATCACTTACCATCAGGTGACCCGCTTGTTCGTTTGCCGCCCTATAACATAAAAAAAGTATATCATCTGTATACAGGTTTAGTTGTTTGATATAATTGGTAGCAATTTTACTTATTTTTGTTATAGCTGAAAATATTCAGCACCACCTATAGGTGTTAAACACAAAAATCATAAGATTACCCTATAATAATGATGTTATAAATTATAATACTAACACACGAAAGCAAACATCAAATTTCAATAAAATTTAAGTACCTATGCTACACCCAAGCTCTACTAAAGTTTTGCCGCTTGCTGGACTCCTGTGGTTATTTCTCGGAAGGCTAGACCCTCTGCTTTGTCATGGATGAGTACAGGATGTCCCTAAACTAACTTGAAAAACATCATCGCAACAGAGAGAAAGAATATTTTTTGAAGTTTGTATAAACTATGTTTTATTCAGTCTTAGTTTCTGACTTTTAGAAACATTTATGTTTATAATAAATTGTTATCTTAATAAGTGATTTTAAATTAAAAAAGGCACAAAAAAGCATTGTAGTAAAATTAAGAAACTTACAAACATACATCAATCCTGAAAAAGTTACACTCCTTTTTAACCCCCGGCGAAAAAGAGGGGTGATATAATTTTGACGTGTCTGTTCGTGTGTGTGTCTGTCTGTGCTTTCGTAGCTCTTAAACGAAGGGACCGATTTCAATGACGTTTTTTTACTCGAAAGACTCGTCTGTAGAGATAGTCCATGGCTATGTGTGATGGAAATCGGCTCAGCCGTTTAAAAGTTATTGGGGGTGAACGCTTGACAGTCAGGGTATTTTTAATTTGCGTGGCAAATAAACTGGTTTGAGGCAATTGAAAATGAATGAGTCAGATAAAAACATAAAACTGAAAACTCAGGTCTGACACCATGACATCATTAAGGTCTGAATCAAAATGTGATTGGCATCATGACGGCTCAATTAACGCCACACATGAGGCGATGCAGCCTTCCCAGAAGGTGGCCTGGTGGCAGCCGAACTGGAAAAAATATAAATTTTATTATGAAGTAGGTAACCAGTTTTACAAAAACGGTCAGACAAGCATAGTTGTCGGCCAAAAAGCTAAAATAATGCATTCTTATTTAAATATGATTGATCGGTTACACAATACAATTTAAGTATGCTTGTTTACTGACAAATATATTTCGCTCGAAGTATTTAATTAAACTTTATTGAGAAAAATAAATTAATACAAAAACAGATAAATAAAAACTAAACTATACTATAAAATAAATAATGAAAATAAATGCGCGTGACTTTTTCTTCAATTAAAAGGGCATCAATGTACACTTCCATTAGGTAAGGTAACACTAAGGTCGCTGGAAAGCGCTGGATGCAGGCCGTTTTAGATCGGTTATTTTAGAAATCCTTGGGAGAGGCCTACGTCCTGCAGTGGACGTTATGCGGTTGAAATGATGATGATGTACACTTCCATTCAGTCCTTTGTGGCGCTAATTCTTACTATTCCCAAAAGGGGCTTAAAGCATTTTATGGCATATTTCTTTCTTTGAACATATGTATTTACAAGCCGATGCCCGTG
Organism: Acrobasis suavella; assembly: GCA_943193695.1. Classification (NCBI taxonomy): domain Eukaryota; kingdom Metazoa; phylum Arthropoda; class Insecta; order Lepidoptera; family Pyralidae; genus Acrobasis; species Acrobasis suavella. Next base: position 5,943,919 of record OW971952.1, on the reverse strand, counting down.
GCGTTGCCCGCGTGGAATATTTTTGACAATCTCACGGGAGCCTCACATTTTCCCGGGATAAAAAGTATTTTATGTGTTAAATCAGATAATAAGCTATCTACATGCCAAGTTTCATTCCAACCCGTACAGCCGTTTTTGCGTGAAAGAGTAACAAACATCCATCCATACATACAAACTTTCGCGTTTATAATATTAGTAAGATAAGTGTCGTAATCTACTCTTAGCTCTTTTACCTCTTAATTTGAAACTTCTATCCAAGTGCTACTTTAGTATTTCTAGCATAAAAATACACTTAGTATTTTTCAAAAGGCATATCTCGAATTTACCTTACGCAGTACGAAGCTGAGCTGGCCGCCTTTTAGACACACTTAATAGATATAAGTCTAGTACATAAGATTTTTTGTTTGCCGAATAAAGATTTTCTTTCTTTCTTTCTTTCTTTCTTAATCTATCAAAACCAAACTTCTTAATAACAACACTCCAAAAAAAAAACTTAATTTAATACAAACATGGTATCTTTACGTATCATGCTGCCAGTCCTTTATGTTGCACTATTCCCAAAAGGCGCTTATAATTAAAGCACATTTCTAAATTTAAATCATATGTATAGATAAACATACTCCATCTTCTTTCACACTCGAGAATCTCCAGCAAATAAGTAGGTAGGTACACAATTTTTAACATAAAAAAGGCATCATCCTGTGCGTGGCTTCCATTCAGTCCTTTATGCCGCTGATTCTCACCATTCCCGAAAGGGGCTTAAAGCATGCATTTTAAGGCACATTTCGAAGCCACCTTAATAAATCTGTCTTCGGCTAAGCCGCGAATTAAGTTTCGTTATTTGTCGACGCAATCCTGATTTATCATGTGTAGATGAGAGAACTAAGTTAGCGGTTTTTAAATATTGTCAGATGATATTTCTTACTTAGAAAGAGGACTCATTTTGTAAACATTTTATTTATGTCTTTAAAAATACGGTATAATAAAAAGGATAATGTACATATACACTATCACTTCTATAGCCATAACAGGGTCAACTAGGGCTGATAAAAGGTATAAAAAATATAGGCACAAATGGTATACTTACTATATGTACATACATCATTTTTGTAGCTAAGTAGCGATTATGTTCTTCTCAATCGACTACCAAGGCAAAATGCGGGCAAATATAGAATAATTTTGAAAAAAATGCTTTAATGAGTAATTTTGAACGACTTAATAAAAAAGTTTCAATTTTAGAAAGCATTCTTAAGGTATTATTAAGGTGCTGCTTTGAACGTGAAGCTTTTTATAGCATTTTGCGAAAAACGGTCACTTTTCGCAAAAATGCTATAAAAAGCTTGACGTTCTCACTTTAAAATATTCAAAATTTCAAATAATATCTTCGTAACTTTTCAAATGATTTCTTTCAAATGGGGACCACTGGACCCCAAAATATTCAGGTAGCCCCTTAACCCCTTTAAAAAAAAAACAATTGACCTGGAGGAATTCCTCCCAGATCAATTGTTTATCTATCGTTTTATTATTTGCAACAGATAATCGTATTTTTAAAACTTATGCTGCCACTTGGTATTTAAATTTACTTTTATATCTCATAGTATTACACATTTAATTATCCACTGACATTTATAGAACATGACACAACAAGGATTATTAATAAGATGTATAAATTAATTGGTTGAAAAATGTCGCAGTCATTACGTACTAATTGGTCATCCCGCAAAAAGTCCAGACACGCTTTCCCGGGCTAGCGTACGGTAACTTATAACTGGTTCTCATGTAACATTCATGGCATGATTGAGTTGTACCGGCCACGGGTTGCAGTTTACAATTGTTTCTTGACAACTAACTGTCAATTACGGACTACTGACTGAAGTTATTTATAATCTAGAAGAGAACAGAACAATGTGAAACTAAAAACTACGACTTGAAAATTATTTGTCAAATTATATAAATCAGTATCTGTCTTTATTGTCCCTAATTTGTATATATTGTCAGAGAATAAAAACGAATGTATACATTTTACAGTTTAATAATTATTAGAAATATTGCCCAGTCAAGTAAAGAAGTACAAAGGTACTATTTTCCTAATTAATTTTGAAGATTATGTTCTTATATTCCTTGGAATATAATAAGTATGTCTCGTTTTAAAATCTTGGCATTTATGAAATATGGACAAGCTATTATATATCACTAAAATTCATAAATCATATAATTATCTTTGTTCATATTTTCGTAAAGGTTATCAAATTCAAACGACATAAAATGGTAAGGTAAATCACCAACCATAATTTTACTAGTAGTCACAATAAAATTAAGCAAAGATGCTTAGGATAAGCATTTTATTGCCTAGAATCAATGCCTTATTGTGTAGTAGCTTTACTGCACCCATTTTACGTTATAACATTTTATTAGAACTGTTTCTGCATAACGCAATAAAGCGAAATCATATTGTGCTCTTTTGTAAAGAAAAAAGAAAAAATGTGCATGTGCTGCGGGCAATTCGCAAAAACAGGAATAATAAGTCTGTCTGATTGTGATATGGAGCCTGCAATTTAAAGTACAGGAAAGCCTTTTCTCGTGCCTAAGTTTAAACAGCAAATTCAGTCCATAGTACTAATTTCATTCCCCCAGAATTATAGCTAAATATGAAATAAAACTGCCAACATGTCATACAAGTGCTCGATCAGCTGATTTAGTTTATGACGCGCAATTTTTTTTATTGTTACTTCATTTACTCTTGAGAATATTATCTGCACTTTTTTACTGAATATGCTTTAATTTGGGCCCTAAACAAATTTTTCTTGTAAGTCCTATATATTATGATTTATACTCAATAAGTTCTAAAACATAACTTGAAAAATCCAAAAGCGTACGCGCGAAATCGATAAAAACTCGTTTCATCCAGAGATTGGAAACTTTCTTCCTATTCTGAGAGCATTATTTCTATATCGCCCTCCCTCTCGCACTCTCATTTGAAGTGGATTTGAACCCGTGTGAGACAGGGACGCACAACATGAAGACGTCACGCGGGCGAAGGCGCGCGATGTTCTTGCACTTGTTTTATTTATTTTGTGTTCTGGCTGTTTTTTTTTTCTTTTCACTGCAACGTCTTTGTTTGGGTCGGGGGCGCAATCCGTGCCTGGTAAGTTGGATAATTTCTTTATTCCAAGCCCACCCGACAATTTTCTGAAGCCGCATTATTATGAGCTTGATTTGTTTAATAATTTTATTACTGAGCGCATTGCGCGTGCGCATTGTTTTGTTTGCAAAGTTTGCGCTTTCAACGCTCGATTTCGTTTTGTTCGTCTAGTAAACGTGGGAAAGTCATGCATTGTTGTGTTATCTATTTGAAACAATACGAAAGATTAGTTCATTTGGCATAGTGCTTATTTTCTTAGCGCTGTTTTCATCAAAAATGTATAATACTCCTTAAATCAGTTATAGGTATAGTATAACTCTACTGATTTTAGGAGAACATTCTGCACTCCTTCATTTCGTTGTATATCCTTATTAATTCCTACTCCTTACTAATATATAAATGCGAGTCTGTCGGTTACCTCTTCACGCTTCAACCACTGAATCGATTTAGATGAAATTTGCTAAAGATATAGTTTGTGACCCGAGGAAGGTCATTGGATAAAAATATTCCTCTAAGGGAATGAAAAGGTCAGTGGAAGTTTGTATGGCGAATCTTATTTTGCCATACAAAAGAAAGAGAAAGAGAAGACTTTATTACAAAGTACCTACTAAATTTACGCAGACGAAGTCACGGGTAAAAGTTGGTTTACTATTATTATAGTAAACCAACTTTTACCTAACTAATGTTCTGCCCTGGTTATTACCAGGGCAGAACATTTTGTTTACATGAAGTTGAGAAATATAATATGAGTTCTTTGATCCGAATATCAAGAAAATCGCACGTAGGGCAGTTTGCTTTACATTTTTTGCTCGAAAACGTCCAGACACATTACGTCACAGTATGGGAGCGAGCACAATCCTCTTTTTACGGAACCCCACTGTTAAAGCCTTGAGATTCGCGCGGAGCCTCCGCCATTCCTCGAATACCTTGTATAGTCTCATTTTGAAATGACCATTCCTTGAAACGCCTTATTCTTAAAATGTCCTACCGAAATTAACATCCAATAAATTTATTATTTTCTAGATAACATTGATCACAAATACGGCACTCTGATTTTCAAAATTAAGCTAAAATTACTATTAATACAGTTTTTCGTTATAAATATGAATCAACAAAAAATACTCCCATCACAGTAAGTAAATAACACTTTTATAAAGAACAATATGAGGACGAATATTTTAGGAAAATTATACAATTTGACTGTTGTAACGTTGAATTTTGAATTAAGACACTTGATATAAGAGTATTTTCACAAATGTCATTTTAGAAATAATAATTTTAGATGAAAAACTTAAAGTCATTTTGCAAACGGTCGTTTTGAGAACTGGGCATTTTGAGTCAAGGCGCCTTGAAAAGACAGCAAAAAAGCTTGGAACCCCGCCTCTGTATTGTGGTTGATCGCTGTCCTTGTCAATGCTAAATCAAGATAGTTTTAGCTGCGAGTTACTTTGATTTTGACACTTTGCTTTAAACGGGCATTGGTATCGGGTTTTATAGTTTTTGTGATGATATATCTATAATATTATACAAAGTAACGAATGATACAAGCAACTCTCTGATCGCTCTGTGTTACATTACTATATATATTTATTAGATTTTTGCAATATTTAATTCTTACGTTACGGTAAGAGGTACCTTGGTGTTTTAGTCTTACATACATGTTTTTACCTAACCTTTACTTTTTAAGTAACACTTTTTCACATATTTTATCCATGAGTTTAATTTAATTGAGCTAAAATTATATAATCAATGCAACTACGCTAGCAAATAGTGAGCTAAATATCAGGATTAGTCAGCGGGACACTCAGCAAAATATTTAGATTCCAAAATGGATTGAAAATAACAAAAACAATCGTAACGATTTTAGAATATGTTCATAACACAGCAATTTTGTAAAGTGCAGTGAGAAAAATATTTTTTAAAATAATTTTTTGTTTAATAAATACATATTACCTTTAAAATTATATTTTCTTTAAATATTTCTTTCTTTCCTCCCCAGGTTAGCAGCAGCCGCAGCAGCAGCGGCGGGAGCCACAACCGAGCTCAGCTACCTCGCAGCCCTCCACCCCGCGTACCGGCCCGTCCCTTACGACCACCCCCTTTATGGCGCCAACACTTTGAGAGGTAAGTCTCTTCTTGTTCTCAGCGAATCGGAATGCCTTTTTGAACGAGCGAGCGAAGCGTTCGATATCAGTATTTTTGTTCGACTATTAACTTGAGTAATTTTTATCCAAGCTTTATGAATTTGGTAGGCAGATGTGGCAAATACAATTTTTATATGTAAGTTCGAACATAAACTAAACCTATCAAGAGGTTACCAAGATATGGGGTTTGCATGTTGACATTTCGGGGAGAACTACTCCTTATGTTATTGTGAACTATTTTGTAGCCACCTTTAACCTGTCATTTACAGAATTTGTAGTGGTAGTACGAACATGACTGTAAGTGACCATGGATGAACTCTGAATTTGGCATGGCTTTCCTGTCATCTCCTTCATCAGTTATTGGCAAATCTTAGCTGACAAGATTTACGTTTAAACAGGTAATACCCGATTACGGGAGTCATATGTGGCTAATATTTTTGAAATGTGCTAGTCAAGAATCAAGACCTTTCATTTGATACTCCACACGATATAGTTAAAAAAGTTTTTTGACTCTCACTTTTTTGTATGTAACAACATTCGTTTACATTTTTTGCATAAAAATTGTAGCCGGGCCGGAATGACGAATCGATTGACTTACATACCCATATACATACATACATAGACTGCTAAAATCATTACCCTTCCTATAGGCTTTGCCGTAGTCGAGTAAAAACAGGTAGAGCGATTTACAAAAAATATAAATTCTAACTTCTATTTCCTCTGGCTGCTATCGCCAAGTAGGTGCATGTCATACAGACACATAGAATTTGTCTACCCTGGTCCACCCTAATAATGTGGAATACTAGCGAGAAATGTATTTTGTTCGATAAGGAGCTGTTCTTGTAATTTAGGTAAGAATTCTGCCTGCCCTGTAAAAATAGTTGTGCACGGCACTGCACTGCCAAGTATGGCTCTGGTAGCAGGCACAGGAATACCGATTTTTTTTATCGATATATTAATATATCGATACAATTTCGATATATCGATACTAAGTACTGGTATTATATCGATATTTTGTATAAAATACCGGTATTTCAAGAAATTTGTTTAGATATATTGATAAAATACCGATATTGGGCATCGATATTCCGATAAAAAGTATTGATATTCCTGTCCTGTACAGAGAGAGAGAGTCGTCCCTGTAGTGGAGATATGAAAGACCTGATGATGATAATGATGAAAATTTCTAAGATATCTACTTAAATTAAATTTCTCATTCTATTATTTAGCAATGAGTAACTACTTGTTAACTGATCTTTAGTGTCTCTTGCAGTACTTTCATTATTACATATTTACAACTAATTAATATGATTAACGCATAAGCTTTTAATACATAATATGATACATAATAGTAAGACAATGGGCTGAAATAATCATAAAACCATATAAAAGTGTACTCGCAAAACAATGAGAACTTAATACGACACCGCTGTCAGTGCATTTAGCGAGAACTAAGTACAGTTGCAAAAATAAATGTGAGTTTTTTATAATCACATATTTATTTAAAAATATACAACATTTTCTATCTACTTTATTTACATAAATTGCATACTAGAAATCTTCCAGAAATTATATAGAGATTGCGAATTTGAAAAAATCATTCAAATCTGCTATTTTCTAACAAGTCAAATCAGAAACTTTTTTCTAAACGTTGAAGCAAACATCGGCTATGGGATTTGTATGAAATAGAACGGCGTGACGTCATAGCTTCTTGGAGTCCAATAGCGCTCCTATTATCGGTTTGTCTACAATAATAAATCTTATATCACGTTAAAAAGTCTTATAACATGTTTGACGTGTAAAAGTGCCTGTAAAGGTCTAATTACTGAATTAATATTTGAATCTCTGTGTCTTTGAAAATAGATATTATCAATGAAAAGTGACATTATTTTGTCGCATTTTATTCTCTTATCAGCACAAAATAATTTATTTATGACTCTGGATACTACATTAATTTTAAGAACATTGTAAATTTACATACTATACATACGATTTAACAAATAACTATATTTTGAATTCGATTAAAATTTTGAAAAAGTTTAGCTTTTATCATTTTATTAATAATAGAATAGGTATAGACTAATCCAGTCCATTACTGATAAAGAAAAACGTATACAAAAATACCTTTTCTCAGAAAAACGTTTTTAGTTTTTTTTTCTGTCTCTGCCTTTTTTATTCATATATGGATGACCAATGACTACGTTTTTATCAAACCTGTGGTTAAGCTTATATGAATAAGTATCAGTTTAAGCTTCTAAAGCACACAAAGCTTACACTAATCAGATGCCCACGGTAGCCACACTGCGGTCACAATTAACAACTGATGGGCTCTTGTTACAGGCTGTATAGGATAATAACCTTGTTATTATAAAACACAAATAACATATTTTAAGTTTAAAAATAATACATCGTCACTTCAAGTATAAATTCTGGTATTAAACTCACAGCAGTCGCCCAAAACACATATTAAAAAATGTTTGGAGACTTAACTTTTGGTCAACTGTGTTGTTGACTTAGTAATGTTTTGTTTTATATTATGTGGTTAAGACGTTCCATTACATTATTTTATTATTTTTTACTTTAGTTGATGGTGGTGGTACCATAAAACTACCACATTGAGTGCTGAAGTACGCTATAGTAGGTGTTATCCCACCAAAACCATGAATGTGAAAATGGGAAGCCAAGTTCAAAATCCAACAAACGAATTGAAATCTATTTGACCTGACTGCTGCGTTGCCAGTTCCTTTCTTTGAACTTGGCTCTGACACGCTGCCACGTGTCGAGGATAATTGTGTTATTTTCAAGACTTAATAGATTCAGACATTTCCCTGGCAGACTGTACCTGCCATTAGCTATGATAAACCTGTAAATAGACTCCTCACAGCAGACCATGCATTCTCAGACGTGTTTACAATAACGAATGCACCGGAATCATAGATAAGAAATATACTTAATAATATAAAATAATATAGTAATTTTCTTCTCCTAATGCTTTGTATTTAGGTATACTTTTTCGCATATATAGCCCTTTTTGCTGCCTCATATTTAGTGAAGCTATAAGGTGCTATAGGTAGACACAATGCCAAAGCGTTATTTCCAGGTAAATAAAAATATTTTTTTTAAAACGAAGATGGAAATAGAAAAGTTCATCTTCGTTTTTAAACACCTTTTGAGTAGCTTGAAAGACCTGACATCAGTGTTGGTTACTTACTTACAAACTGTATACTGTATATCTTTTGGCCTAGTAAGTTTTTTTTAACCTGTAATCTCCCACTGCCAGTCTAAGATAAGGACTAAGAAGATAAGAAGGAGATGCAGGATAACTTAGTTACCATTCCTAAAGAGTTTGACGTCAGGCAGGAGCCTGGGGGTTTACTCCATTAAATAATACGTTAGTCATACGAAAGTGTCGTCATACTTCTATGTCAAACCAAATTAGACTCTATCATGACACGTTAGGGATCAATATTGCTGGACTCAAAAACGCGGACACGCAGTAACGTCCGTACAGCTTTTGGAGTAGGTCGTAGAATAAAGCCAAATCATATAAATATAATGGAACGTCAAATGTTGGAAAGCGGACCCCAGGCTTCGCAACATTACAGCTGAGGATGCAACTGGGAATACGCTGAGATGAGAGAGAGAGAGGGTATTACTTAGTTAAATAAAAACGTCCTTATTGCACCTGCCATCCACTTTTATTCCCTTCAAAACTAGCCAGCCACCACATTGATTGATTTAATAACCATATAAACTTCAAAACATAAACCAACAGACACCGTAAAAGGAATAACGCAGTATCACAGCTTAGTTAAAGCGGGATTCGAACCCGTGACTTAGCACGCTCTTTCTCTAATAGCCACTTACACTTATCTATCATCATTCGATAGCGCACTCAATTTTGAACTTTCAGTTGTTATGGATAAAGTGTATTTTGTGTTCGTGTGCGGTTGGTAGTGAAGAAGGGTTCGTGAGTTCGATTCCTAATTAACACCTTACCTTATTGATAAATTGAGACGATAGTGTAAAGCCGTGGCTATTGCAGCCTCCATGATCCTGTGTTACAGGGTGGTTTGAAACGAATTCAATTAAGAACAGTTTTTATGAAGGTACGCTACTTTTCCTTGAAACTTGTTGCACAAGTGGAGGGAAAAGGCAGAAAATTCCCAAGAAGTAAAAACTAAAAACTGAGTTAGAAACTAAAAACAGTCTTCAACACCAAACTACTCAACACAACCGATTTAGATTAAATTTGTATGGAACTACTTAAAGACAATATGACCGTTCAAATAAAAAAAGAAAGTTTTCCAGGCGTCTTCGAGTAATCGGTAACATACATAAAAATCATATGTTATTATATATATAGTACATTCGAATTTATAACCTTCTTCGTAACTGCAGCCGAATCGATTTAGACATGTACACAATTTATTGAATCTGGCTTTTACTCTTCCCCTTTCCTTGGTCTTAGAGATGAGATCAATAGGAGTCATCCTTGGAAGAATATATAGCTTGAAAAGTGACCTAAAGGGTTCTTAGGTAGTCGCGGGGAAATGTCCTTAAAAAATCTTTTTGCAGCTGTAGTTATTTGGACAGTAGTCCCCCATGGCCTATTGTCCAAATAAACGGTAAAATATATAATATTCACTTTATTAGATGAACATATTTTGGTTCAAGAGACATAAGAAGAGAAAACGATGCAGACCATGGCGAAGATGGGTACACGATATACAGGCTGTGGCAGGGAAGACACGGACTACAACAGTCAGCAACCGCAACACCTGGAAACAGTTGGGGGAGGTCTTTGCCGAAAAAGAGCAAAAGACACCTGGAAGAAACTATTGAATAGAATAGGAATAGGATAATAAATAATTTTACGAATGTAACCACCTATCTGAAATTAAATGCTTATATATTATTACTAAGATATGAACATGTGCGCTGTTTAGTAGCCTTAGTACCTTCAGCAGCTGCTGGTAGAAGAACTAAAGAGTAGCGTTAGTAACAAAAGAGCACCTACCAACCAGGTGATCAAACAAACTGTCCAAGATATCAGAAAAATGCTGAAAGCAGACCGCTTCCAATCGGTTAGCTTTATGTGATGTCCAGAATTGTCTTCCAGTAGCAAATATGGTAGTGCCTATATGTAATACCTCAGAATATGTAATAGTACTAAAATACAGAAGAATCATTCTTGAATAGGAAATTTGCTAAATTAAATCCAGTTGCGTCAGGTCTCCCTTTTTCTCTAGCGTTAAATTTTCATCACTTTCAACCTTATATACATGAAGAAGCGGCGCTAGAGGGGTCGGTGAGTTTCATACCTACAATGTGGAGTGCATCTGGCCTGGTAATACGTATGGAACCAGGCGATGGCAGCCATCAATTCTTACTTCAAAATCACCGTACAATATTCCCTAATATGAAAACACCTCCACCATCGCTTGTATCGACCGTAACTGACTCATGATATGCATTAACTTTGTAACCTGTGCGGTGCACGTATAGCCGTCAGCGATTCAGCGATTTTATGCTGTAACACGGATTACCAATAAGTTACTGCGACTATAGTTATTTTATTAGTTGTTGTTGCATCCTCTAGTGTGCTGCTTCGCAGCTCGGGGTGCGCTTTTTCTTCCTTGTGTGACAATAATCACGTGTCGAAGTCTATGCAAAATGGAGAAGACCTCTTTTTGACCTTTCCTTTTTAAATTAAATTCGAATTGACTACAGTTTTACGACCTGGCAGCCTGCCTGACGTCAACTCTCTTTGGGAATGCAAATAGTTTTACAAACGGCCGCCGCCTGTCTTCAACCCTTGTTTGGAAGCAGTTTTGCACGAGATGTTTGTGCTTAGTCCTTTAGTCGCCTCTTACGACATCCAAAAGAAGATGGAGTGGTCCTATTCTAGGCCGTAAGCCATATGATGGAAGGGGTTAAGCAATAAGTAGTGAAAAGTAGCTTGCGTCCTTTATTCTACATTAAATACAGTTACGATGATAAATCAACCAACAGGTATTTGTTTTGTCAAAAGTATACAACTTAATTCACTTATAGAGAAAATACATTGGTCTTAAAAAAGTAATATAAAACTTATCCACATACCTATAAAATTAATTTGTAGATTACCTACATATATTTTTATGTACACGCTATCAAGGAAATTTGCTCTTTGCAAACATACATTTCATACACTGCTTTACACTTATCAAAAATTGTAGACAAGACAACAGGTTGTGAGATTACAGCAAAATCGCTGCAATCTCATCCCCTGTCATGCACCGAAGTTCTACAGAGTAAAAGCAAGTTGCGCCTACGTCGCATATTAGCGATTCGCCGTGGACATGTCTATAAGTATTCAGCTTATACTTGATGGCTCGAAAGCCTTTAATTAGTTAAGTAAATAGTGTGTGACACGAAACCTTTGGTGATAGACTGTGAAATCGTTAATTGATTCCAGTAAATTTTCTTGTTTTCTTATAGTTTAGTCAATGAAGAAAGATGAAATCATATCAATAAAATCAGTGAGTTATGTTACTTTTAAGTAGTAACTTACAACTCGGACAAAATTTTTAAAACTATTTTTAATCTGAGTTTCGTCCATAATACTGAACAAGTTTCCCTGGCAAGGAACATAAATTAAAATGTGAAAAATATATTTTTGCCTCCCATGTAAGTTGACCGATTCGAGTTTCTATGGAAAGTAAATATATTTATTTTTATTTTTTTATATAAGTTCCTTGGGGTCAGTTGTTCATTATAGTTGTAAACTCAATCTACGCTTAAAAAAGTTTCAGTATATTTTGTAAGACGTAATACTTATGTAATCTGTGTTTTTTAATAATTAACTCTTTTCGAGCTAACAAAAAAGTTTGTTATAAAAACTAAAATTTAGAATGATTGTTTGTTGCGAGATTTTAAATGGGTATTTAAAAGTTTAAATACGGACTGCAACGTCTGCAACTACTTGCAAAATTCATAAAGTTATACATTTAAATTTAACACAACGAAAAACGATACAATTTCGTCCCGTAACACGCAAGTAACCAAACTCTTTCAGTGTTTTCGTCCAAACTGTTTCAACAATAAAAATATCGTAAAAAATCGCAAGCTATCAGCTTACACAGCAGCTGGGCTCGGCTTACCAGACTCAACTGCACTGCATCTTTGATAACGCTCAATTAGGTGCGTTTTTTTTTATATCTTTTGCTTGGTTTCATTCAAAAGTGAAGCAAAAAGTTTGAACTTTTTTGGTCTTTGTATGAAATCATTGCCAGTTTTTATGAATGAAATCACTTCATCTTCACTAATCATATTCGAACGAGGTAAATTATTTTGTATTTTAATTGTGCAAATTAATGAAAAAAAAAAAAAACGTTGTTAGTTAGCTACAATACTCGTATTAGTAATATTAGAGCCCAGGGCCGTGAGACACAAAGGCCACTTCTAGCGTGATGGTGGGCGAGAAGGTAGAAATTCAATCAAAATAGTGATGGGTTGCTAGCCGCATCGCTTATTAACATAGTTCACATTTTTGCCCATTCCCTCTATCGGCTTCTACGATCTGCATGGGACGAAAAGCAGATACATTTAATTTTTTTCTTTTTTTCCGGGCCAGGTTGGAAGATGAAATCGGTCTTTTAATTTTGTATAACCAATCAGTTTTTCTTTTCCTGCGCGTTAGTAAAAGCCGACTGAGGGCATAGAATTTTAAAGAGAGGCATATTTTGAAAAAAGTACTGCAGACAGTAGCCACGTGACAAAAAGCGTGCAATTAATGCAAGAATGCGCCTTGATACTAATTTTATTCAGGACATGAATAGCGCAGCCTTAATGACTTCATCGTAAGAATACATTGTGTTTTTGCACCTTTAACAAGATATCTTCATTTACTCGAAAAATCTGTTTTCAATTAATTGTTTTTGTAGAATTTGCGACGAAGTGGCTTAATTTGTCAATAGCAGCAAATTGTTTGTAGGTATGTTATATTGTTTAATTTTTAATATTTTGCTACTTCTTACTTCACGAGCGAAATATTTGAATAACAGTTTTAATAAAGAAGGTAAAATTGCAAATAAAACTGTAGAAAAACAATATAACGAAAATGTGTAAGCAGAGGATGAGAATGGTACAGCAGGACCGTAGGTAATGGTGCTAAAAAGGAAGGGCCATGCCCATCAGTGCGTTGATGTTGGCTGATAAAACATTTTTTAACAAAAATAAACGACTGATTTCATATTTTTCAGGAGTTTCTTCCATATCTCTAAAGTTCTTCATCATATCTTCGCCAAATTATTATGGGACCAATTTGGTAATAAAGGCTCTCAAAAACAAAAAAAAATCATAATCAGTCTATGGTTGACGAAGATATCGCGTAACATACATACAAAAATAAAAACATACAGCCGAATTGAAGACCTCCTCCTTTTTTGAAGTCGGCTCAAAATGATTAAATAAAGAGTCGTCTCTCCTGTTTAAGATAAAGATAAATTAAAAGTGCAAGTCTTACGCCAATGTTTGGTTCAGATTTTTTACATATTTCAAAATCTAATCTTTGCATTTATCTGTTTTCTTTAATTTGATATGATTTATTTTGCAAGCAGCCTTTGCTATATGCTGCGCGGTTTTAAACAATTAATCGTGCTAGGTTATTTCTGACAATTGTGGTGAGCTCCTGCATAAAGCCATCCAGGTAGCTGGAAGTATTTGTTTACTAGACGCTCGGGTTTCGTCTACTGCACCGGATGGTCTTGGAACAGTACCGTACAGACCTATATTCGACCACACGACCTCCACATGTCTGGTCACCTTCAACAAATCATTGAAACTGTTCATGATACCGTAACATTATAATTATAATTTCTGATATAAATTCTTCTCATATAGTTTCTTTCCTGCTTAAAATTAGTAAACTTATACTCTATTACCTTGTTCTCATCGGGGTAGACAGAGCCTAGGGCTGCAAGACCCAGAGGCCACTCTTAACGTGAAGGTGGAGAAAGGGAGTTAAAAAATTATTAAATCATAAGTCCCATCGCCTATGGGCATGATTTAGATTTTAGTCCATTTTCTTTGTCGGCTTTTAAGATCTGCGCGGAAAGTTCAGCAGCAGGAATATACTACTGTTTTCTTTTTTTCTAGACCCATATGAAAGGAACTAAATTATCTCGATAAAAACTTCATATCATCTTTTCATAACATTTACGAAGCTTTTCCTTTTTATTATTTCGTACTACGCAAAATCGATTACTGTTATATACCCTTACAATTGAAGTATGATTTATAATGACAGCTACCAACTCCCAACATGGCTTCTGAAAGAAAAAAAAGATAATTGCACACGGCAATAGTCTGCGCAGAATATGAATACGCGAACAAATTAAAAACAGAATAACTGATCAAGGCTGTAGATAACAGTTTAGAATTCATAAACATGTATGTATGACATACATACTAACACTGTCAAGATTTTATCAGATTTGGTTAATCGATATAAACGAGTCATTAGCTGCCGGCTACTGTTTTATTAGTCAGTCGTCTTATATCAGGTTCTCAGAAACGTTAAAATCGTATAAAAATGGTAAACACAACTCATAAAGTCCTCACTTTACAACAAGAAGGAAAAATATCCCTAGACACACTCCAATGCGTTCATTACAAAAATGAAGCTGCAAAATCGGCTTGCAAAATTTCGCAACTGAAGTGACAATCCGAAACTTAATAACTTACTCAGAAATGCACCAGCAAATTGGGAGCCCAGTCGACCGACCGGCTCTGAAACCCAACACTGCCTTTTCGAACTCCTCGACACATATAAATTGTATTTTTATTCAAATCGAGCCTACGTGCTGTGATAAAGCCCCCTTAAAACAAATAACTACCCGATGCCAGCAGTGAAATACTCAAAAGTAAACTCTAACTACAAGGCAATAAAAGTGAAGTGAGTGCAGAAATAAACAAACATTAATATACAAAGGACAACAAGCTTTACAGTTGCAGTAACAGAGTTGTAGTTTCCGAAGTAAGTAGTACTGTAGCATTACTTAAAGCTGAACAAGTGAATGCAAATAAAACGAGCTATGTCGGGTATGTAAACAATGTAAATTGTACTCTGGTTACCAACACTCAAGAATCACAGTCGGCTGATGTAAACCCATCAGATAAGGCTGTGAATGATGATGTTAAGTGGGAACGTATTCCTGAGACTTATATAGACAACAATTTAAAGGTTCATTGGGACACTTTTTCACTCAATTTGTAGACTTATCATTCTTGTCCTACGACAGGTATACTCTCGAGAGAAACCTTGCTGTTTTCTGTAATGACATGACGTACAGCTTTCCATGCAAATTTTGCTTGCATCAAATGTAAATGCAGTTCAAGGATGTCTAGTAAATGAAGTGTAAATTACAAGTGGTAAATGCCTTTTTAATAAAGTTGTCCCATCGGATGCCCTTCATTATGCCAACATTTCTTATCGAAATGTTAATCACCGCATTTGCATCTATCTCGGTTTTTGCTCGAAGCAATCTTACGAAACGATTTAATAAAGCCATAAGTTTCGCAGCTGCCAATCAACGTGAAAATAATACACCTAAACTCCATTATTACCGATGTTAATATCATACAAATGAGAACAAAAAGTACGACGCTATCAGAGATTCCAATTGCAATAACATGCATGTCGCGAAATTCCGTGTACAAGTGTGAGAGGATAAAAATTTAAACGCAGGTATCGTAAAAGTCGATGTACCAAAAAATTATTATAACCATACACACATATATGAGTTAAATCGATACATGTATATGTCTTCATCGTTCGATAATCGTAAATTAAGAGCCGACTCTCGTTTAACCGAGCGTAAAAACTGAGCGAGAGATTGAGAGTTCATGTTACTCTCACAATGAAAAACGAAAAAGGCTCGCGCGCTCCGGCGTGCGACAAAGACGGAGAGATAACAGATGTCAAAGAGTCGGAAACTCTCGATTAGATACGAATGCATACAGCGGGATGTCTCTAAGAAGCTGTCAATCAACGGCGGATAAATTAAATTTTAAATGTCAATTACAGTCGAAGAACCCATAGGTTTAATGAGCCTTCCCGAAGATTGATTGCTTTTTTACTCGCCAATAAATTTCTGCAACCAATTCCAATTTACGAAATGTCATGACCAAGCTGACACGTTCGAACGGTTTTTTTAATCATGTCAAAGAGTGTTTCAAAGTTTATCTTTGTCAACGACATGGTGAGAATGGGATTGGAACGGGTTTTAGAGAGGGATGCAACGAATGCGCTCGCGCATGACAAGTGACCGGATTAACGCATTTTAAACGAAGAAGGCTTAATTTTGATCAGACTCTTTAATGTAATGGCTTTATGTTTCGTTTTTCAATCAAATTTTAGATGTAACTGTAAGCAGAGACGCTAGCTGAATTATCGTAGACTGTTTTGTTTTTATTAAGTCAGGAAGGATACTTCCCGTTTTTATTAGGAATTCCATTTTTCAATTCTAATTACAGTTTCCTACTGTCACGGGGTGCTCTGTGACATCAAAGATTAATAACGATTAATATTACAAAATGTACATATGTTTTTTAAATATAGGTATATGTTTAAATTTTTCAATTTTTTTCCCATAGATATGTTGTCAATATATACAGTATATCATTAGTTCTACTAAATCTAGATCGTGAATAAACATATTGTTCAAAAAATTTTTAGGTGTATCTTGCAGAACCCGCATAGCCTTATTGTTATCTCTACTACTTTTCTTGATGGCATCTCGCAACCCCATTTCCATATCTATCTACATATCACGTGGGTGTACATTATACTTTAGCCTCATAAAATCTTCATCTCCTTCATTATGGACATGTTAATTGTTAATACTTCATAAATCAACATGTTTATGTATTTTTATTTCAGTCCCTCGCTGGACTCCGGCTTTTTAAAAAACATTCGTATATTATGTCGTGTCAGAATATTCAAATCGGTATGTTTCGCTGATTGTTTAGCTCTTTTTTTATTTGTGGTTCGTGTTGTTAATGGTTTCATCTTCATTATTTATAGGAGTTGAATTGAATCTTGTTACTTTTTTTAAATCAATATTAACAAGCCTTTACTACAACATAAGATATAAGGGACAGTAATAGTGAATATATTTACAAGTAGTTTTTGCAAATTTTGCATAGTTTAGTTTTTAATTTCAATGAATTTCACTTCTTCCCTATTTCAAGTTATATACAAACCTTTATTAAAATGTATCCTTTTTAACTAATTTTGCAAAAGCCTTTAACTAATTTTGATTAATAAGAAGCCTTTTAACATTTTTTTCATATTGCATAGTTTTAGACTTTAGCTTCAATGAATTCTTCTTCTTCATTAATTTCAAGTCAACTTATGTCATTTTATTCAAAAACCTCATTTATATGGTATATAAATTTAGTTATACTATATATCTTACTTGTTCTGAAAAGATTGTATGGCCGTATGTATACGTATAATATGGGTAATATGAATGAATGTTTGTTCAACTTTCAAGCCAAAACGGATTGGAATTAAATTTGGCATATCTTATTATGGATTGACTTGGATTGACATATAGGACACTTTTTATTCCGGGAATATGTAAGGTTCCGGTTGGAATGTCAAATCCCTTTGAACACGCAGGCAACGAACGCTGCGGGCAATAGCTAATCTTGACATCACTTTTTTTGAGCTTTCAACACGATATCAAAGTATCGATGACCTATCTGAGGACGACATTAATGTATCACATTGAATAAATACAAAACCATAGCCTATTTATCATTTGCTTTTATTTGAACCGCTCCGTAGATAAATGTTCACATTGGGTGACTTATCCAATTGAATTGTAGGGTGAGTTGAGCGGCAATTCGTTTAAATGATGTGAATTGAATAAACTATCCCAGTCATAATAGTTTGTTTGTTTCTCATGTATGTAAATGGCCAACACTGATGTCAGATTATTTAAGCTAATTGCATCTTACATAACTTGATGACTACCATATATAACGATGACAGCCGGGACAACGTCTTACCATGCCTTTCGAAGCCGGTAAAGTGTATATGTATTTATTGTAATTGTCAAATTTTATGTATTTTTTTTTCTCTTTATTTTCTTATTTCTCGACTTACCAACTCGCTATTTAGCTTGTAACCTTCGTTGATTTGAAATAATTCTATCTATTTACTCAACACTGTCCTCATCCACTCTACCATTTTGAACTAGTTAAGTATCATGTTCCATGATTGACGATATTAATACAGCACCAAAGGCCTGCTGAGTCGAGCCCATTCGATATTACTTTAAAATATTATCTTAGAGGTCTCTTAATGGCGATAATTTCTCAGTTCGAGCCTTTTGTGCATCAATACTAATGGACAAATTTATTTTATTGACTATTTCTGATACTTTATTCGTTTGATCTTTGATATTAATTGAATGATAACTGCGTAGTAATTTGAATTGATAACTGCAGGTTATTTGTAACTCCATGTATAGTTAGTACTTACTTTATCTTGTAGTCGTTTATCGTTTGTATTTTTTATGAATAATATGGTCAGAAAAGTATCATTGTTTAGTCCGTATTTTAGATAATCCAAAAATAATGGACCCATATTTTTCAGTTTACCAAAAAAGTAAAAATTCACAAACGTACGGAGCCTGAAAGTTCCAAAGTGGAAGCTTGTGACGTCACTTCTACGTTAAAATCGTACGTAGTCGTGACGTTATGCGAAATTTTTGTTTCTCAGAGAAAAGAAAAAACACGTCTACAATATTTTTTATTTTCTATCCGATGGGTTAAAAATATTTTTCCATTAGTAATGCCTATAATGTGCCTTCATTAATAAATGAGTTGAATTTGCAGAAATAATCGTTTTCAGAGAGATCTTATTTTTTATCATTCGTCTATTCAAAAACACTGACGGCTGTTTTTTATTTTTTGGCAAAATATCCATTACAAAACTATTAAATAATATTATTTTTTTTGACGTGAGTGTATCCTATTACCCAAAGTCAAAACAATCAAATTATCATCACAAACATGTATACTTACGATCCTTTCTACATAAAGACAACTAAATCTATCCTTAAACAGACTCTTAAATTTGAGAGATAACCTAACATACACATCAATTTAATAATTCCATGATTGTGAGTTAATAGTGACAGAAATTAGCGAAGCTGAACTATCGATCGTACGATTTGTAGGAAGAACCTGTCCAATCACACTTCATGAAAAAAGGCTGGCCGCTGATTGATCCGGTCTTGAGATTGAGACATCGGGAACGGGTTTCGTCCGTTGGCTTCGTTTGTGTGGTACAAGTCATGAGCTTTTGCGTGATCAGTTCTAAATATTTCGATTTAAAAAATATATTTTTTTAATTTTGGAATTCGACATTATTAACGTTGTAGAACAATTATAATTAAGTTTATTCGTAGTGGTCAATTACAATACTGATGTTATGTTTTGGCAAGTCTTATCATTAGTGTCAACTATTCTGGAATTTTGTGGGTGCTGTTTTCAAATTTTTTTTATAAAGTACCCATTTTGCCATTACTTCTTACTTCCTATATTGAATATTTATATTACTAACCAGGGCCAGTTATGTTATTCAATGATGGCAAAAACAAAACATACAAATGTTGACATAGTTTTTATCCTTAAAATAATAGTAAACGTAAAGTTTTTGATTGAAGCCTGTATTTTATTGTTCCCTGTGACCGCATCTTTCTATAAACACAAAAAACTCGAACCTGCTATCGCGTCCGCTTCTGCCTCACACCAACCGGCAACACCCACACCACACGTCCATAATTGTTCCCAGAAAACTTCGATTCGAGTTTTTTTCATCTCCAACAGAGTAAATTGCCTAGCGCTTCATGTAGTAACTATCTTAACTTTTTTACCACTAAGTGTTTAATTTGATTAGGAAAGGAAACCATGCGTTTGTAATCGATTATGTTTCCCCGATTAAGCTGTTGTGTTCTTCATTCGACGATTCGTCTTGGGTCAAAGGTGCAGGTAAGTACCTAAGTATTTTGGTAAAATGGTTTAGTAACTTGTTATGAATCTTTTTGAACCGGTTTAGATGGTGCTACTGTGTTGTAGATTGAATTTATAGCATATTTTTACATGTACTCGTATTTCAAATTTTTAAATATTGAAAATCCTATCTACACCACCTTATTTTGTCACTTTTTTTCCTAACCAACATTATCCTACTATTTTAGTTATTTTAAAAACGTTATGTGTTGTTATGTATGTTCGCAAAACTGTTGAAAATAAGTCTATACCTAAGAGGCTTAGACCTTTATAACCGAAATTGACAATAATGATCTAAGCAATAATGCGATCAAAGATAGAAAACATTGATATTATTTGACGACCTCCGTGGCGTAGTGGTCATCATGCTTGTCCGCCACCCAGAGGTCCCGGGTTCGATCCCCGGTCAGGGCAAGTTGGAAAATGGCCTTTTTCTCATTGTCCTGGGTCATATTTTATAACAAATACATATATAGATCAACATCCAAGTTGATCTATATATGTATTTGTTATAAAATATAGTATCGTTGAGTTAGTCTCCCATAACACAAGTCTACAACTTACTTTGGGGCTAGCTCAATCTGTGTTATTTGTCCCTATGTATTTGTATGTATTATCTCTCTTTTCTTTGTCTGAAGAATCGCCTAGTCTTTAAACCTATAGAAGTTACTTAAATGTAATCTGCGCCTAATGTTCGGAGAAAGTGCTGCATTAGTAATATTAAAATTTATTCATTTCCAAAAAAAAATATCGAAGGTAACAGATTTCTTAACTGTTGTTAATATTATAGCACTCGACTTGGGCGTATTAGGTACAATAAAATAAATTGATGCAATATCTCAGATGATATCTATAGCTCTCTACTCGGCGATTCTTCTCAGAAGACAAAATTTTGATTGATTTGTAGTCGTTAATTACTTGCTAATGTCTAAGTGTTAATCAAATGATTTTCAAATGTATTTTTTGTATTCCGTCAAAATAAATTAAGAAATTACCTCAACTATTCTGTCAGGCTTCTAACGTCTCTTTCTTTCGATACTAACCAAACAAGGGTAGCAGAGTTTTTGTACATTTGCAGTCATTAATTAGTGTGCAGTTTTGGGTGCATTCAGTCAAAATATGCGGAAACCACAGATGCAAAAACATGTGCTAAGTTGTTAATTAGATTTCTTGGAAGAGAGCGGAACCGGCTGATTTATGTTGTCTTTAAACACATTTCTGGTGACTTTTGATGGTAAAATAGGTCCGGATAAGTATAACTTTTCGTGTAGAATGCAGATGAAAGTTATGCCTACTCGATGGGTTAGGTTAGGTTTTTTTAAAATCTTTTTCTAAGTCCTTCAACGTGAAGGAAGACTGAAGGAGTTTATTTTATGTCACTGTTAAAGTTTTCACAACGTTGTGCACTCAGGACTCTCAAGATTAATTAGGATAAAAAGTGTCAGAGCATAGTCTATTAGTGTTATTTATACCTTTAGAACATAGTATATTGGTGACCAATCCAAAATGTCCATGTTGAGCGATAAACGTAAAACGAAAATTTGAAACGCATTCTTATTCAGTTAGTTGCTTTTGTTATGAAAATGTAATCACCACATTTTATCTTGATAATTGTATACGTGATTCACCCTTATCATTCTGCCTACTGCCTTTATCTAAATAAATCACGCTAACATCCAATAAAGCAATTAACTCCCCCACCGTAAAAATATTTGTACAGAACCAGCAATCTATTTTTAAACCAATTAAAATGAAGACCCTTAACAAGTCATTAGCATACGAACATGTGACCGGAAAAGCTGTGAGGTTTTAAATTTCCTCCTATGATTGTTATTTTATCTCCCTCTATCCGTAATGTTCCATTTCTTTTCTCATTCGAAAGCGTAGTAACCAGATGTAAAAGATCTTTGAGTCTTATATAGTAGATAACAGAAGATTCTATCCACAGACATAAGCAGATTGTTGCAGAAAGGCTTGCTTAGTCTATAATTTTACAAGCATTTATTTATCTTGCAATGTATCTTGATTATTCTTGATGTTGTTTAGGTCAAATTTTCAACCAGTTAGCATCAACCGATTGAGCTGAAATTTGGCACACTAATGTAAGTCGGATGAAAATACAATATTATGGTCAATGAGCTTTGCTGATGATGGAGCCGGGTGATATTCGACGAACTCGGTTATAAAACAACATAACCTCATTGAGTAGGACTCGTTTGGTTTGTCTTGACGAGCACTTTATGGTAGACGATGCCTAGGGTCTGATCACGGAGACGGAAGATAGATGGAACCAAGTAATGAAACGACGCAACTCCATCGAGTTAGGGCTTATTTCATTTGTTTTAATATGTACTTTGGACTTACAATAGAGGCTTGTTTAATGTTTTTTTTTAAACTTAATTAATAAATATATTAAAAAAGTTATTTTCTCAGCAACTAAATCAACAAGTTTAATTAATTAGATTAAGTGATAAACTAACATTTAAGAACCTGTTGATTGTTTGGTGTATATCCCTGTAAGTAAGAACGTTAAACATTGAACATACTGTACAGTTGAGAAGAAAAAGCTCACCCCGGGCTCCAAGTAGCTAAGGTAAGGAACGTGCTAAGGGTCGCTCGTCTTCAGCATCCTTGGGGTTACAAGACCATTAGCATGCATAGCATCGTCGCCAAGCCAGCATCATGAAATTGCTTGTTTGTCACGGCAACAGAAATATTTAAAGTAAGACAAACAACTTAAGAATCCCCTTACCCTAGAATTTTCCATACAAACGTAGTCAGATTTCGGCAGTATTTTGTCATTTTAAAGAAATTGCACATATCTAGGCATATTACTAGTTTTCGACAGTCAAATATGATATGATACACTATATTCTCGTTTAAGTTCATATTTTGACTGTGAAAACTAGTTATATGCCTAAATATATGCAATTTCTTTAAAATTACATAATTTCGCCAATATCTGACATGCCGTTTCAAAATAAAAGCTAAGTTAGAATGGGAAAGTCTGATTCTATCTAGGGTAAGGACTCTAAAGGTGGCTGAAAATCAGCGCCTTATTCTTTAAGCAATAGTTTGTTCACAGCCTGTGCCTACCCTTGAAACAGGCGTGATATTATGTATGTTTTTATTTTTGCTACGCCTATACAACCTTTTTGTGCTGCTGCAGCATACATAACACACACAAATTGCATCACTGAAAATCTACGGTTACGGGCGATCAATGTGCGGGCAGTTTTTTTGCGCAAAGAGTCTATTGCGGTGCAGAGGGGTAATGCTGCCAGCTTTCTGGGTATTGCCTTGCGGCAATGTGTTGAAGTCTCTTTTTTATTTCATTTTCTGTAAAATACAATAGAATAAAGACAATAAATACAAATTAAAAAAAGAAAAATTTATCAGTGCATCAAGAATCTGCAATCGGTCGGGTCCGCTCACTTGGTGAAGTCGAGGCGCCTATAGTAGCTCTTTCTATAATGGCTTTTACTTCCCTTGTTTTGAGTCGGTCTTAATTAGTGAGTTACAACAGAATAAATTACAGCAGAGTCGGATGGAATGTTCAATTATCACTTAATTAAGCTATAACTCTCAGCTGTGATGTGTGGTGGTATTATTAGCTGATAACTGACAGTAGACTTGATGTTACAAAAACTAGAATAATAATAAACATTCTTTATTTCTCCTCACAAAAAAAAAACCTTATACATGTTAATACAAATGATAGTATCATATAGAAATCTGAGTGTGAGGAGCTGGTGTCTGAAGTAGGATGAACCTGAATTACAGATCACCAGGTCCTTAACCAACGGATCAACATCAGATTACAAAAATAACCAGTGAAAAAGCAACAAATGAAAGGTTATATTGAACATTATCTAAGTACTTACATAATTAATTATACAGACTAATACATAAGACCCAAGAACTAGAATTTAACTTAGATGTGATCAAATGTATGTTTAATCTGACATAGTATGTCTTTATTTCCGGCTCCGAAGCATCACAACTGAAGTGCCTTTTTGAAACGCGCACTCATCTAAACTATTGCTTTTTCCATGCAAAAAATTGTTCATTAAGTAACTCAGCGTTTGAAAAATGGCACTTCTGGGGACGCAACCTGGAACGCGGTAGGATGTTTTTTTTTCATTAGCCTAATTTGTCCCATTGTTGGGCAAAGATCTCTCCCATCTTCTTCTACTTATCTCTTTCTTGTGTTAGGCTCGACCATCCTTTTTGGATACTACTTTAATATTTTAAGATAATATCTTAAAATATTAAATACTTAGGTATATCTTTAGAAGATAATCTTGAGGCGTGATAGTGTGTGTATGTAAGTACATTTAGTTATGTACTACAGTTTAAAAAACTTAAAGTAGATAATAAACCTTATCAATCACTATAAAACCGCTACCGTATCGTCAATTTACGGACAAAAAGACATTTAAGATAACAAATGGTTTTTGCAGACAGAATATTCGTTGAGGAGTCATGATTGATTGACCCACCAAATTTCATACCCAATTTGGGGGAATTAATCACACATTTAATAACCTACAGTGGCTAAACCACAGTCTTCACCTCTTCCAAGAAATTCCTTCCAAAAATCAAACAAAAATTTTATGAATAAATCATGGGCTGGCGAAATACCTTGGAAAGTGTAAGATGGAGATATATGAGTTGTGTGAGAGTGAAAGAGCAAGCAACATATCCTGCGATTTAAAATTATGTTGTTAACTTTATAATATCCTGCCGTTACGATAGTCAATCTATTTTGAAATAGTTTATCACAATGTTTTATAACACGAAAATATACTTACTATTTTAATAGAATTCGGGTAAAAGCGAAGAAGAGAGTAGGACATATATTATGGCATATGAAAAAAAAAACGACGCTATATATCCTATACTTTAAACGAGCAATCATCCTAATATTATAAAGGCGAAAGTTTGTGAGTATGTGTGTGTGTGTGTTGGCATGCAGGTTGCTGACACCCTGGATTAACACATAGGCTAGGCCTTTTTCTGCGGGTAACAATGCGAGGCGCAGCTAGTATCATATATATATATATATATATATATATATATATAAGGCTTATGCGCAGCAGTAAGTCCCTGAAAGCTGGAGAATGATGATGATTCAGACTTAAAATAGAACATAAATGACAGAATGAAAATAGAACATGAGAAAATACTTAAAACCCTTGTTTTTTTATCTAAATTTGTTTTTATTTTTCAGAAAAATTTATTGAATTGAATTGTTGAAAATATTGAATAATTTATTGATGTATGCTTTTATTGCTTTCTTATTTCTTACATTTTATTAAAATTACATATCGAATTACTTATTTTTATTAAACTTTTTTGATTTGTTTAGACTAAATTTTTCATTACTTATGAATGTCCCTGTCTCTCGGACCGGGAAATCCCCGTTCAGTTTATGTTTGTACCAAGTTGTACCAGGAAATCCGGTGCGCAATTTGTATGTTGCCAATATGTTCATGTAAACTTGGTACTATTCCAGCAAAAAAGTTTGGTAGGTTCATAAATAAACAAAAACTCTAATTATAAACTATTAACTATTAACCTTTTACGGAAACTGCCTTATCAATTTTGAATTCTGTATTCTTAAATAAAAACATGCTCATTTTTTTCAAGAAGAAAAAAGCTGTTTTTTTGCAACACTGTTCTCGGCCCATCCCTCAATAGCTTTTATGATCTCGCTGTTGACATAATCACAAATAAACTTATTTATAATTTTCTCTCAGAACAATATAAAATAAAACACAATTACAACGTTTAGCTTCATTAATTTAATTCATAAATTAATAATTCAGTATATGTAATAACTTTGTTAAGCTAAATTGACATTCAATTAGAAATTATATAGACTGACCATTAACTAGGGTTCTAAATAATACATTTATTAGTATGTGAGAAACTACAATCCTTGTACTGAGTTTTCCTCTAATCATCTTTAAGCCTTTACTCGGCTTTTGTTTCAACGTATTCATTTGCACCTCGAACATTATGACGTTATGACTTCCTTGCCTATTGTACCATTTGCAGTACCTATAACGTAAACTTTAGCATAATACATAATTATGCTTCACAACTTACCTAAACCGTTAATATCTTAAAGCCAGTGAATTCAAAGCTATGAATATATCAACATTAATAACACATCGGTTATTATAATAATTATGACTTCATAATTATTATGAAGTGAGTGAATCCAGTTTTAGGGTTCCGTGTTCGTGGTACAAAATGGTGCCGAGGCTATTTGTCTCACTTATCCGTCTGTTTCTTTTAGTTAGTCCGCCTGTGATAAGGGCTTATTCTAAACAACAAAACAATAATATTATATTTATTAAGGTTTGTAATTGTGTATAATATGTGTAAATTTATGTTAAGTTTATAGTTGCTTTAGATATATTTTTTTTTCTTAGTCAGTTCCACCACCGTCTTTGTCTTTCTGACTTATTTAATTTAATTTTATATTTTATGGGAATAAAGAGGCGCGTAAATAGTAAAGTAACGAGAGTAAAACTATAAATATTTTAAATTTTGAAAATTATTGGACCCAAACGTAATATTTCTGAAATCACTATTATTATATAAACTCAACTACATACTTATAGTTCGCATCACTCTGCCAGGGTTCATGTACTTATTTACCTGCTAACCATGTTATAGTATAAGTGCATGTAAACAAAAAATAAAGAAATAAACACAAAATCAAAGTCAAGTTTCAAAAATCTTCTGTTTGATATTAAGGCATCTACCAGACTATTTCACGTATCACTTATCAGTCTATATCGTTAGTAGTAGAGTACGGAACCCTCTGTAAGAAGTACGACTCACTCTTTACATTTTTTTATGCTGCCCTCTCTTAGACTACCTGCTATCACCTCGAAACCTTTGATTAGAGCATAAAAACCTCGTTAGTAGTCGAGGAGTCGGACGCTTTTTGCAGCCCGTGTTCTTACTAATCGTTTTATGACATGTGATGGTTTAATGAACTGTTTTTAGACGTTGTAACACTTATGGTGCTCGATTTCTAAGTTTTGAATGATACTTAATTTGTTTTTTATTGATATTGTTGTAAGGGCAGATCAATAATGCTGAAATTACACTTGAAATATATGTAGAAATTTAACGTATGTGTATTTCGTGTATTTTCTGTACAAAATACAAAAAAGGGCAATAGTCAAAGACATAATCAAATGAATATGTAAGCTTATATCGATGGCTTTAAATGATATAATACATGCTTAGTTTTTATACAAAAGACTGGAGACATAAATGGATAATTAAATTAAATAGAAGAATATAAACTACGGAAGTGCAACACAAAGACTAACAGCAAGCGTGAGACAACAGTTAAATTTAATATTTAATGCCGTAGTGAATATTTAAGTAGCAGTAAAATGCCTAACGCCATAACAAATTCACATCTCAAGCCTTCATCTCGCCGCACATTCGAATAACAACCGAAACTCATAATTTACTAGCGCTCATTAGTATACGCCGTTACAAAGTTACTGCGGCAGTGCGACTCAAAACGCCGCCCGACCATTGACATTCATATTTCAACGCTTATCGTGACCGCGGAACCACTAGACGCCGAAATACTAATTTTACGCCCAATCGCCTCAGATAAAAATTAATACATCAATTCGATATAACGTCTAACGAGCAAAAACAGACGCGACCGATATTCGACAATCAAAAAAAGGCTATAAGGACAGTTTTCGGATAGACTTTTTGCGCGCGGTTATACCAATGTCGTTAGGGTGACCATCACTAATGGAATTCGAAATCGACTTATTCGATCGATGATTTTTTTGACGACATTTCGATTCTCACAATGGATGAAGACATAAAAATTTGGGATCCACCGCGGCGCGTCAAAAGAGGACCACATGCGTTATTTTCGTGTGGTTTCGAGAACCGGGCTCGTCTTATTGTGCTGGTTATTCGGCAAATTGGTGGTCGCTCACGCCTTTGAGCTGGGCCTATTATTTTGGGCTAAAATGAGCGCTTTGATCGGAACACCGGCAGAGAACGGTGATCGACAAATCACTGGGTTTTTTTCTCTTTTGGGTCTGCGCCTCGAGTGTTTGTTTTCGAGCATATCGTATGTGATTTAAGAAATTGGTCGGACCCTTGCGATGAAAGATGACCTGATTGTATCGATTAATGAAGTACAATTACGAGTCATCTGCGTTTCCGATTCGATAATTATACGTCCATTGGATGTTTTTAGAAGATATAATTCTAATTTCAAGTATAAGGCGATGGTTTGCCAATGTCATGCAACATACAGTTAAGAAAGCTGCCTGAACGTAGGAGAGGCCCAGGTCACCTACCTGCTACCTGGTGGACTACTATGATGAAGCTATTAAAAGTGGAGAACCTACCCAACCCGACAACCTAGGCCAGATTGTCTTGGCACTGAGTAACTTACAGAGCCAACCCCACATAAAACGGGAAAGTGCTAGGACACAAACAAGAAAGATTTCAAGTATAAGGCAGTTAACGTAAATTGGAACGTTGATTTATTTAATGTACAATTTCTAGTGTCCCTTTAGTTTATTCGTTGCAATTATAATTTGTCATTCTATCAGCTGTATTTATTCGGTTTAATTTAAGTGTTAATTTACTTAGTACCTGCACGAAACGTTGTACCTTTATTTTGTACTGTAGCGGGAGCAAGGTGATATACGAGTATGCTCGACCGCCACAAAGGGAAGATCTTCCCGCCAGGCATTTTGTTGCGCCTGGGGAACCGCGGCTCCAACGGTGTATCGTCGGAAGTTGTATATATGCAGCGAATCGGGCGAACTCTGAGATCGAGATGTAGGATACTGCTGGCGCCATCTCAATGCTTCTTGTGAACTATATTGTTGGTTGTCTCTTGATTGGTTTTGTAGTTGTAGTTCCTCGTAGTGGCTGTAGAGGTCGCCACAGTACTATCAATATAATTCAAGTACTATCAATATAATTCAAGTTGTTCGTACAAAAACATGTAAAAAATGTTAACCACAGTCATGTTAAACGTAAGTCTTGCAGCTCTAGGCTGTGTCTACCCCGTTAGGGATAAAGATGTCATGTATCTATAAATAATTGAAATTTACAATTTATATGTAACAAACATTGAGATACAGGGACAACACAGAAGGCCAACGCAGAAACATTAATGACCCAAAAGAGATCTCTTTGGAGAAGAAAGATTAGAAATGGGATAAGGCCGGAGGAAGAAGAAGAGGAAAAAGAGAGATATAGGGACATTTTCATAATTGGGTACTTTCCTGGGTCAAAAATAATATATTTGGTACTGTTAATAAAATAAAACGTCACAAATTAATGTAACTTGCCATGATCATATCCATTTTCAATATGAATTTAGGTTTATCATTACAGTAAACTGATATTAAGAGCGCTATTTGACTTCAAGATACTATGACGCCATTAGTCTATATTTCATACAAATCCCATAGAAAATGTAAGTTTTGACGTTTAGAAAAAAGTATCTGATTTGAGTTGGTGGAAAGTAGCAAATTTCTTGAGTTCGTCTTTGCTTTTTGTTCCCAGTTGTCATCTTAGATTAATAGCTTGATAACTTTCTGTTAATCAAATTATCAAGCAATTTCAAACACCTTCAGGCAACTTCAAAACAGGGTTAGTCACTCACCCACGGAATCGAACGATCATATTAAAGATGATACCGCTCGGTTCTGAACACCGCAAAAGATACCGCCAAATTGACCACATTTTTAAAATGCCTTGACCAGTCCTCGATTAATAAAGTGTATCTTAAAAACCCCACTCGACGGGTGTCCAATTAGCCTGGACATATTAGGACACACTAAATTTAGTCACTCATAATCTTTGATAAAGCAATCAGTAGATGTAGCATAAGCTTTATAAAAATTTAGAAGACTAAGTATTGACACACTATCACTTTTTTATCCGTGACGGGATAAATAGAGCCGTTAGACTCTAAGCCCACGTTTAGCGAATTGGTGAGTGTTAAGGTGGAAAAAGGGAATCAGAATAGTGATGGATTGCTAGTCTCACCGCTCTCATTATTTACTTTCTCGCCCATTCTCTCAATACTGCCAGGCCAGCGTGGAAACAAAAGAATGAGTGCCAAAAATATTTAAGGGCAAGCTCGAGAGCACATATTCGAAATAGGACTTATGGTTTGTTCTTGTACTAAGTGCGATGAGGTCGCGGAGCTTGTGTCTCAGTGCAGCGACGCTTGATCTAGTCAAGCGTCGCTGACAACTGTTAATTTATGTCAGTAAGCATGAAAAATCTGTATATTTCACTAACATATTCGATAGATTGAAACTATGACTGAGACCGAACACTCGATAATCCACAGCAAATGAACTTATTGAGCCTAAGTCGCAAACATAAGTGTGTAATCGTATTTAGTAGCGTCACTTTTAAGCTCGATTTTTGTACGTATGTAGTGTGACATCTAGATAAAATATACTATTATTACTACTAATATATTTTCGAGAAATAGATCGTAAAATACATACATGGAGATTTATTACCGCGGCGTTAAGCGGGCAGTTTGTATTCGAACTGGTTTGGTTGACATCTCAATTTGCAATAGACTTTATGGAGCGGACAGGAATTTTGTTATTGAACCAAATAAGTACAGTTGACAGCATGATAAGTTACCCTCCACACACCTCTATGTAGAGGTAATAGAGGGAAATTGCGGAGAATGAAAAGGGGTTAGCCAGAATATAAAATGTACATTGATTGACTGGAATATGTATTTATTTCTAAGACGCTATTTAATTTTAGAATATAGAAAATTCGAAGCGGGCTCGATTTTAAAATTTTATTAACCCTTCACCGCAAGACTTCATATCAGTAGTCGTGCCCCCAGCGCGAGGGGTAGTAAATCTAAAATAAATACCCACAACCAAAAAGGGATGTGGATACTTCAGTAATGTGCAAAACGGGCATTTTTTGTCGGATATACCCGACGCTCGCGGAATGGGCAAGACATTGTATGTCGGATAAATCCGACGTTCGCAGTGAAAGGGCAGATTTCATTCTTTTAAAGCGTCAATAAAGGTAAGGGCTGGTAAGTACGCCTACACCAATAAGCGGCTTATTATCAACATATCCCATCACCTTAATAATAGATGCCCTCGGTCCAATTCTAAATCTAGGTTCACTAACATTGTCAGTTTGTATTAAACATAGAAATGTACTTTTTTCTATAACTGACCGAGCGAGCGAAGTGTCTCAGTTTCGAGATTGGCTTAAAATGCTTCAGTCCGGCTGCCAGTTTGTCTGTCCGGCTGTTCTCGCCTATAGGTCACATTTCTCAATAGAATCTCGTGAAATTTTGTGAACAGGTCCAAAAAATTATATTTCTTTTTTGGCAATTCAGTTCTTGCGAAATTTTTCTATATGATGGAAATCCATATTTCCGCCCGTGGGTTGAAACTTAGAAAATATCATATTTAGGCCATTTTGAAAAATTTTTTTTTGTCTGAACATTTTTTTTTATCTGATTAACTTCAACGTGACGGTGTGACTCGCAAAGTCTACAGCTCACAGAGCCTCTTGTTTATATTTTGTCTAGTCTCTATTCACATAATTACTTTAATTCAGTTGGAAATGTGCCAACATTAATTTGTGCTATAACTTTTTCCAACATGAAATAAACGATTGCTTATCTTGTCACTATTGCTGTCGAAAGCCCGCGACAGGACGCGATAAAAGTTAATTAAGACACTTTAGACAAGTAGTAATTTAACCTCTACTTATAAAACTAGATAGGTGTAGAAACACGTGTTCTTACTTGTATCTAAGTAGTTACAAAAGAAAATTTAAGTTTACAACTTTTTTTTACTTTTCTTTTCTTTTTGATATGATGGGAAAAATTATCGGTATCGTGATGTAACTAGCGTAAATAGGGACTGCAAATAGCGTCTTTAAATAAATCGCAAGTTTAATTCATTTTTGACGAAACTAGTCAGTTGGTTCTATAATTTTCAGCGGTTGAGATAATAGTAATCCCAAATGCTATTTATCAGGTCTTCAAAATTTATGTGAAGTAAGTTCTTGTGTAATCTGCGTTTTGTAATATTTTTTATTATCTTCTAGTTTTTATGCCTTTGTATAAAGAGATAAATAAATGTCTGTCTGTTTGTTTTAGGCCTGGAGTACCTGAGTGCGGCGAGGAGTCTACACCCTGAGCTCCATGCGGGCAGCACGCTCGCCAGTCAAGACTTCCAACTTAGTTTAGAAGGTATAGTAGCATTAAAATAACCAACTTGCCAATGTAAACATAAAAATATCATTATCTTCAGCTGTACGAACTGAGTGTCAAATGGGTGTGCGTTTTAGACGAGTTGCTACATAGACTTTTTGCGTTTAAGACCATCATCAAAATCCTCCCATATTCCTGGTTGCATCCTCAGCGGTAACACTTCAGAGCCCGGGGTCCGCTAACTAGCCAAGGTGATTTGACGGGGTAACACAGAGCGACTACTGACTGACGACCATTGGATCGTGGATACTAACTCTATTGGTCGCTCCCAGATTTAAGAGACTATTCTGTTCTTTTACGGCTAATAAAAAACCAACGCCACATGAACCGGGCTCTTAGCTTTGCTGCCGTATTATACGTGATTCTTGAGCAAAATAGACACTCAACCATTCGAGTAGCATAATTTTGTATAGTTACCTGCTTATAGATAAGATAAGAAGAAGAATTTTGTTTTTCATTGAGTTGAGAGAAATCTTAAGGAAGTTCCTTCACTATAGGAATAGTCGAAGCCATGGTCGATATATTTGCATGTTTTTGAAATTGCCAGTACCCTGAGGTAATTACATAACCAAGGAGAATAGCCTAATAAGGTTAAATTCATTTGCTCTGCATACGGTCTTGGTCCTAACTAACGATTCGCTTCACTTTACAGGTTCAAGAATAGCGTCACCAACGCGACTTAGGCTATCAGGAGGAGCTATTGGGGCATCAGCCAATCGCAAGCGGGCGGTGTCGTGGAGTCCCTACTCTGCCGAGTCTCTAGACCTGGCTGCCGTCATCCGGGCATCGCCTGCCAGCTTGGCTGTCAGAGCCCCGTCAGCTGCCTCCACAGGCAGCTATGGCCATCTTAGTGCGGGTAAGAGAACTTACCTCTATGGCATCATAAACATTTCAGCTGTAGCAAGTCCTCTGTTGGACGTATGTTTGTCTCCCACAAGGATTTCAAAAATGACCATTTGGAAGCCTGCATCTGCCTGTGCCCCATTGGCTGTGGTATCGGTGAGCTATATTATGCCCCATATTAACTTAACGCTTTCCCGGTTGCATCCTCAGGTGTGCTCCTTCGAAACCCGAAGTACGCTTTCCCGTATTTTCTTGTCCAAATATAAAATGCATATCAATGGTCACCCAAAGATACCGAAGACCTCACGATACCTATCAGTATCTAGCAAACATTGTCATCAGTGTCAGATTTTTTGTGCTGCGTAAAGGCATCTGATGTAGTTCAATGACTGTTATTTAGTGACAGCATTTTTACGCACTAGTGAACCGCCCAACTGCCTAATACGCAGGTTTCCTCACGATTTTTTCCTTCACCGAAAGTAAGGGGTGGTAGTTGAAAAGAAATATACATGAGTACAAACCCAAAAGTTCATGTTAAGCGTAGTGAGGAACACGTACCTAATTGCCGCATAGCCAGTGTCTAAACCTTTATATTTTAACAAAAATTGTATCACTTCCAGGAGCAATATCACCTGCGTTGTCGCTTTCTCACGCGTCGCTGGCGCAGCAACTGCTTGCGAGAGGGGGCGTGGTTGGCGGCAGCGGGGTGCTCGCGGGGGGAGTGTTGTTGGACCCGGCGCATCAGCAAGCGGCAGCTGCGGCGGCGCAGCACGCTGCGCATGCGCATCTCGTCGCTGGAATTCATAGGTATTTATAATAAGTCATTATAATGGACTGGGTCACTGATATTACAACCAGTTTACTATTTCGTTAGAAGTTTCCTGTCTATCGGGAACTCCGTTGTGATATTCAGGCAAACGTGAATTATGATCCGATTTTTCTGTAGGTACTTAGGTATTCCAAGCATAACGTTTTTATCTCTACGCCTTGCAAACTCGGTAACTAAATATGGATAGGTCATGATACTTAGTCGGATACAAAAAATTAAGAAAACTACGTGCTTAAATTGCTAGATGGAAAAGAAAAATTGGTTCAGGCATCTTCAAGTAATCGGAAGACATATGAAAAAAATATACAAACTTTCGAATTGATAACAAATTGGCACCAGATTATTCCAGATTCTTCCTTTTTTGTCTCAATGACGTCCGTTTAAAACACATTGTTACCAGAAAAGTCTTACATAATCATTCGGATTTACCTATGTAATGTTTTTAATTTCACAGATCTCACATATCATCTCCAACGCAACTCCTGATGGGTCCAGTTGAGATCAGGCCAGGGCTCACCCTGGACGGGACGCCGCCCCATCACCTCCAGCAAGCCCAGCAGCAGCCCGAAGTCACCAGTGTGATGGAGGCGGACAGCTCCAACATCCAGAGGAAGTCACCCCCAAGCCTGATGAATAGGGAACACAGTAACAAGCCGTTGTCTGCCGCGGCTGAGAGCACGGTCCATGATGGGTTGGACTCTAAGGATGAACCTGGAGACTTTATTGAAACTAACTGTCATTGGGCAAGTATTTCTCTATTTTCAGTCATAGTAGTACATCACAGATTCAAAAATTCAAATACATGACTTTTTAATTACATATAAGTATAATTAAAGAGGCAATTGAGAATTTGAGATCATCACGCAGATTTTAAAATATTACTGCGTTCATATAAATAAAGTTCTACATTACTGCATAAATAGAAACTATAGGTTTATAAATAACGCGTCAATTGTAAAAAGAAATTTAGTATTATTACACCATTCTTCATCTAGACTGCGGGGAAAACCTTTACAAATAAGAATCCAGATTTCGGACTTAATCGCTTAACATAGATTTTTTAGCGACACTCTTAAACGATATGTAACAAAAATCCTGTTCGATCATTGTAGGAGGAACTCAGACTGTCAATATGAACAACTTTTCCTAATGGACCATTGTTTGAAATTCGAAGAAAAAATTGACATTTTCATACAAATTGAACAGCCAGCCGAACACTTTTGTAAAAAAAAAATCATTTTTTTTTGAGCATTGGTCCCATAGGAAAAATTGTTCATATTGACGGTCTGAGTTGCGCCTACAAGGATCGGACATGGTTTTTGTTACATATATCTGGTTCATCTACTTACCTGTTACCTTTGTTCAAGATATAGAAAAGTAGACCTAATCAGTTTTAAATGAAATGACGCGGCATTCTTTTTGGTGCCAATTTGATGTCATTACTGAATTAAAAAATTATGGGTTTATATTCCAGGTGGACTGCAAGCTCGAGTTCCCCACCCAAGACGACCTGGTGAAACATATCAACACGGACCACATCCACGCTAGCAAGAAGGCGTTCGTGTGCCGCTGGGTCGGCTGCTCCCGGGACGAGAAGCCGTTCAAGGCGCAGTACATGCTCGTGGTGCATATGAGGAGGCACACGGGGGAGAAACCACATAAGTGTACCGTGAGTATTTATATATTTCTACTGTATCCTTCTTTTCTTAGCGCGTTTCCTTAGCCGTGCTGCTTGTAAGACGGAGGATGGAGCTCGGTGGCCCGGCAGAAGTGCGCATTATGGGTGACCAAAAGAAGCATATATTTTTATTGAGCTATTCCGTGCTTCAGAACACGTAAAAGCCGTTGGTCCCGACTTTCATCATTGTATGGCAGTCGTTAAGCAATGTCAGATGCCTTTAGGCAGCTTCAAAAATCTGGCAACAGTGTTGGCCATTGATACATACGAAAAACAAACAAGCCGTGCTGCTTTGGAGCTGGGCCTGATTTTAGGCTTATTTCCCACGTGTCCTTGGCTGTATGACCATTGGCACATATATGGTGATCGAGTTTACCTATCGCTTCTGCCGAGGCGTGGTGAAGGCTGATGATTCCTGGTGAGGGTACTTGAAGAACAAACAAATTTTAGACGAATGTTCAGCCTGTGTGGCAAGACTTTACTTTTTTACCTCATCAACGTAGGTGAGAATATTTATAATAATTTCTTGATTTTCAGTTCGAAGGCTGCTGCAAAGCCTACTCGCGCCTGGAGAACCTCAAGACCCACTTGCGGAGTCACACGGGGGAGAAACCATACACCTGCGAATACCCTGGATGTGCTAAGGCCTTCTCCAATGCTAGCGATCGGGCGAAACATCAGAACAGGACTCACAGCAATGAGGTTCGTATCAGAATTTTAAAATTTTCCAATTAAATTCTTTCGGATGTCTTTGGGTAGCTTGGATAGTGGCAGTATTACTTACTAGCACTTAAAAAATTATGGATGCTTCATTTTGATATTCAATAAGTCCGTGATCATAATAATACATCTTGTATTTACCACATTTATTCATCTTGCTATCTGGTGTATCATGTCTATGGTTTTTATGCATCAACAATCTTAATTAGGTACACTTTTGGTTTTCCACCAGGTTGACTTCCGTTCTCTTCTGGTCCTAAACTTTTGAGGAAAACATATAGAGTCTCTTCTTTTTCTTTCAATCTATTTATTTTCCTCAAAAGTCATGTCTTTCTTTCTACTGGAGTTTTATTGCCTGTTTTAGAGTTTTATTATATCTTTTAAACGCTAGATGCAGGCGCTTCCGATTGGTCGTTATGGAATTTCTTAAGAAAAGCATATGTCCAGGAGTAAATTTCCTGTGGCCGATATGATGATGCTTTATATTTTCAAATTTCTATGTAATTCTTATAGACCTCGATTTTTTTATTGGTAATTCTTGTGTTTGCAGAAACCATACGTGTGCAAGGCACCTGGATGCACGAAGAGATATACAGATCCATCGTCCCTACGGAAGCATGTGAAGACTGTTCATGGTGCTGAGTTCTATGCCAGTAAGAAGCACAAAGGTGAGATACTTTCAATCGTCTGTTCTTGTAACATTTCTATTTAATGAGTATTATGTGTGACTTTCTACCTCCAGGAATAAAATTGATGGACCAAACAAAAACATTAAACAACTAAAAAAAGCATCGTCTTTGTTTAGATACTGTTTTCATTTACCGCACTTTCTAAAATTAGTACGAGTATTAATGTGTATCTCTTACCCTCAGAGAATCAACTAAAGTCGTTAGAATAGTTCTTAAGGAAGAAAGAGAGAAAGAAATAAAAATATTTTCTAGGCAACGCAACGATAAACCATTAAGATTGTTGTAAATTAAAGACAAGTTCTTGGATCTTAACTCCTGAGTTTCTTTACCTAGTCTTCACATCTTACCATTTTCCCGTATAGTCGCATCCTTAGCTGTGGTTCGCAATCCGAAGTTTGGTTTCCTTTTTCTGTCTGTCTTCTCAGTATCCAGACATAGACCTATATGTTTTCTCTCAGGATGCAGTAGAGGCGACGATTCAGCAGAATCTGGCGGTGGCGGGGCAGGTTCCTCGCCACGGTCGGAAGAAGGCGGAGTTCCGATGGGAGTCAGAGGTCATACGTCATCCGCATCGGTCAAGAGTGAGAGTCCGGCGAGTCCACTACCCTTGGGTCTACATACACCGGCACATCAAGTAAGTCTTTATTGTCTTCTTCTATTTTGAGTTCTCTTGTGATCGTAGCGTGCTCTGTTATTTTTTGCTGCATGAAGCTTGATTGTAGTGTTTAGTGAATTTTTTCTTTCTTCTATGCAATCGTTATTAACGAATTTCATGGTTGATTAGTTGGTCATTACCTAATTACTACTGCCATGCAATTTGTGCCCCACCAGCTGCTTTGCCTCAGAGGGCGGAGTAAAAGTGCAAGTAACTACTGGTAGGACTAAATTTTAAATTTTAGCCAATGAAACTATAAGAAGACATATTATATTTGCTTTGCTTACCATAATCAACAAGAACAAATAACTTGATGTTTCACTTCATGAAAGTATAATTCAAGTCCTATCATAATTTTCCGTTCCGTGTATCATAAACTTCAGGAGATAAAATTCAGAGGATCAAAGGAAGGATAGGTGGAAATGAAACTTGCTATCTCTAGACTTTAAGTAACTAAAGCGTCATCTTTCTTATGTTGCAGCTCTCTGCGCAATGTGGCGGCGACCTGGACTTCGGTGGTTCGGGTCTTGGTGGCTTCAGCGACGAAAATGGTGCACCATACTTTAGGCTTGATGGAGAGGTAAGAATTATTTGTTCTGAAAAAATACATTGATAATCTCAAGTAATGCTCTAAAATAACCTTTCAAGATTTATTTCCCAAAAAAAGCTATATTCAGTCTTTCCATCTGGCAACTCTACTAAAGATGGCAAATGTCGTATTCTAGCTAAAGTTCGCTTTAGTATTATCACAGCAAAAGACAAAATTCCAAGGAGAAATGTTTGGCGACAGTAGAATAAAACTTATGGATGCCAACAGATTTATGTCCTAAAATTTAATTTCTGGTCAAGTGTGTGAAGATGACATAGTATTCAAAGCAGACTCAATAAAATCTTATTCTTTCTTCTCCTAGGTGGAACAAGAAGTAGTAGGAGAAGTGGGTCAGCTACCACTCATGCTGCGCGCCATGGTGGCTATAGGAGAACCTCGCGCACACCACCACACGCCCCGATTCGGGAACAAGATGGGCATCGGAAGGTTAATGCCCCCAGGCCACGCCGACATCGGAGGAGGTAATTATTTTTGTAAGTCAATGGCACCTGGTCTTCAGGCAGATTGAGGTTTCTACTTTACGACCCTATGTTTAGGTTTATTTAACTTTTATAAATTCGTTATGTTCGGTAAGACATGCTAATTGAAAGAAAAAATATGTGACGAGAAAAGTCAATTGTTACACCCATTTTGCAACATTACAGTTTTATCGAGGTTTTACCATACTGAATTGGTGACAAAAATCATCGTTTACTGTAGTGTCCCAAATTCACTAAATCTGTTATCAATATTTACTTTACAAATCTGTGTTTGGGTCATAGGATTTCATCATCCTACCAAATTTCACCTGATTTGCTCCAGTAGATTCGGAGCAAATTGGCTGTGACAGACGGACGGACAGGCAGACGCATGAGTGATCCTATAAGGGTTCCGTTTTTTCATGTTTTGTACGGAACCCTAAAAACCATATAAGTAACTGTTGGTGGTAAAACGAGAGTAGGAAAAAACATCATCATCAAAAGAAGAAGTCTACTGCTGGACATGGATCTAACTAGACTTATGCTTGTCTTGAAAATCAAGTAACTCGTCAAACTTGTTTTGTCCCAGCTACTTTCTGGAGAATCTTAGACATATCTGATAGTTTATTTCTTCATCGAACTAGGTGGTGTACCGGGCCGAACAGAAATGGGTAACACGAGTGTCGCTGTGGAGCTGAAGACTGGTGTTCCTAACACCAGGCGAGATTCGGGGATCTCGTCCGGGAGCAGTTTATATAGCGCCAGGTTAGTCAGCTGAAACTTGTTTTGGTGACCATGGTAATTTCTGTCCCTTCTGTAATACGGTATAACTCAAAATGACACTAGCAAAAGCATTCATCCACCTTATACGGTATAAGATAAACCAATGAACTTTTGCTGTAGTAAAATACTAGTATTTAGTTACTATTTCCACTCTGCATCACTCATTGACATTCTGCAACGATTTCCAAAATTGACGGAGTTAGAATTCCTTTTGTATCCAAAATCGGTGCCTTCCTTTTTATTATAAATCAAATATAATCATTATTTTCAGGTCATCAGATATCTCCAGGAAGAGTAGCCAAGCATCCGTGGTGTCAGGGGCGGTGGCCACTACGACCGGAGTCGCGGCGCAGAGGCTAGTCACTCAGCATACCACCGTCTATGACCAGCTGTCGCCAGATAGCAGTCGAAGGTATGTTCATTTATACAACTAAGTAGACCGCCTTCGTTTTCTCTTCCACGGTCATTACGTATGTATATGTTAAAGGCATTACCTACCGTTTTTCACTTTACTTCACGTCAATTGCTGAGCCCATCAGAGGCTGCTGTATAATTCTGCGTTAAACTGGACAATGAACGGTAGTTTTAGCTGCGTCAACTGCGTACCTATTGTGGGGCCGTTTTGCGTAATGATAATATTGAAGTTAACTCTTCCATAGATTCGTCATCATTCATTATTTCAAAATAATTCAGTCAAAATATTGTTTTCGACTAATGTAATCTTTTGTTTTAGATCTAGTCAAGTATCTTGTGTGGGGTACGCTCCGGCACCATCGTCTGCCCTCGCTGCTGTTCAAGCCGTCAGAACATCTCAAGGCAACCAGGTACGAATTTTTCTTTGTTTAATTTAGGTTTAAAGCATTTATTTCTCATAAGAACAAACATTGTTCACTTGAATGAGAACTTACAATTTGATATTTGCGAAAAGTTCTATAAACAATAAATAAGTACAATCAATTACTTTATAAAAGATATTTTTAGCTGTTCTCAGCAATGAAAACAGACATTATTTTCATGTTTCTAAATATTTATTTAATTTCATTGATAAATTATAAGTTTTTAATTCCGTTGATAAATATCTGAACCTACTTAGACAAATTTTGACTCTGTCGTGTTTATACTAACGAGTATAAGTCTTAGTATTAATGTAAAAAAAGATAACAAAGATGCGGACATCTGAAATGGATTGAACTCGAAGGATTGAATCCCTAAGGTGGTCACCTACTTTACAGTCTCTCAGTAGTGGGATGTAATGGACACAAATGAATGCTTCTCGAAAGACAAGAACTCTTGTACATGCTGTCAGTTCTTTCTATTCAAAATAGAAACAGAAAGAATTGAGGAAATCTTATTTCAAACCTTCAAATTCGCAGCTTGGAACTTTGAATACATTTTAAAATTTTTGTACTTTCAATTTACTTATTGACGTCTTTGTATATTTATGTTCTAGGCGGTTCTTTTACGAGGCGTGACCTGCTCGGAAGTTAGGGCTGAGGAGCTGGCGTTGGAGCTGGACCCCAACGTGCAGGTTAAGGAGGAAGCGAGAAGACTGTCAGAGCAGTCCAACCTGAGTGATCAGACGCAAGCCTACCAGGCGTACCCTTGTGGGACTGATGATGTGGTAAGAGTGTTTTTTGTTAAAGACTTCATCATCATCATATCAGCCACAGGAACTCCACTGCTCACACATAGAACTCCCCCAAGGATTTCCAAAAGCGGCCAGCATCCAGCGCCTTCCTGCAACCTTGCTCAGGTCGTCTAACCATCATCTTTATTGAGGACTTCTTTAAAAAACCTGAATTTTAGGTTTTAGGACCTTTTAGAAAGTTGAGAGATCTGGTTAAAACAACGTTGAAGATGGTCCTGGGAATGAAGATCCATCGTCATCCCCATGTAACTGTTTTCTCTTTTCAGGTTGATCCTTCCTTCCCCTTCAAGACAGAGGATGACCACGATACGGTGACGTACAAGGAGTCCCGATCAAACTCCACGTCCACCGTGGTCATCACCACCGCGCAGGTCCACCATCCAAACCAAGAAGTCAATCTGGAACAGGTAATATATTATACTGTATTAATTATATGTAGAGTTTTTCTTCCGGCTGTTGGAGAATGTTTGGAATATCACCTCATTTAGTAATTTTGATAAAACTAACGTTAGATAAATTTGATATCAATTACCGGTTTTCGCGTGTAGTGTAGTCGGATATGCTGACTAGTTTCAGTCAATTTAGACGACCACCAAGACAGGTAGCCGATTTTAACATTTTTCCTGTTGATTGTCGTTATATCGAATAAAGATATTTATAACTTCATTCAGATATTAGAATAATATGTAAAGATCTTTAAAAGTTTGACCCCCAGGACAGAATGATCTTTACAAAACAAAAGGTACTTGGCATTTCACTATGTAATATCTTTGTCCACAGGTCGCTGAAGGTGAAATGGTGGAGAACAAGCTGGTGATACCAGATGAAATGATGCAATATCTTAACCAATCAATATTGGGAACCGAATCGGTAGCACCGGCCAAAACTGACTCCACCAACCCACCGGAATCCGACGCCACCAACAAGGACGAAGACCTCGCTACCAAAGACAACAGTGACATCCAAAACACAAACAATTCCAGTGACAAAATCAGTGACGTAGCAACCAGTGACGATTCCCTACTCAAAAACCTAGGTGCCATAGGAAGTGATCTCAACATAAGTGATATTCCAGTCGATTTAAGGTCGTTAGACGTTAGTATGTCCGGTAACAGTGGCTCTCTCCTAGCTACAAAATCTCCCGATGACAAAAATCCTCTACAAGAACAAGTCATACCTGAAAACACTGAGAAGTGTGAACAAGAGTACAAACCAGTGACAAGTAATATTAATACGAACCCATTACAGTCTTTACAAACAATGGCTGCAAATCAGACAGAGCAATCTAATAGAATGAGAGTCAATACGCTACCTCAGAAACAGAATCCTATGAGTCCTAAGACTATAGTGATGAGTAATCAGAATGTTATGAGTCCTCAAGGGCTTCCGCATAGTATGATGAGTCCACAAAGTCTTCCGCATAGTGCGATGAGTCCTCAAAGCGTTATGAGTCCTCACAATATGCCTCATAACGTCATGAGTCCTCCTAGTGTCTACAATGTGATGAGTCCTCAGAGTGTGATGAGCGTAATGTCTCCTCAGCACAATGCAATGAGTCCACAAAGTATGCAGAGCCTGATGAGCCCTCAAATGTCAAACCAAATGATGATGAGTCCAATGCACAATAACATCGGCAGTCCTTTGTCTCAAAACATGGCGAGCCCCATGGTCAATATGGCAAGTCCCATGACGCAAAATATAGCTAGTCCTATGAGTCACGGTATGCCCAGTCCGATGCATCCAGGCTTACAAAGTCCAATGCCACAAGGCGTGTCGAACCAAATGGTCCAAAACATTCCGAACATGCCCATGAACTCACCTGTCGGTAATCAGAATCATAACATGATGAATATGAACATGAATCAAGTTCCACAAATTCAAGGTGTACCACCAAACTACATGAATAGTCGGCAGAATTGCAATGTTAAGGTACCTATTAGAAATAACGTTCCTAATCAATACCAAAATCAAAATTACAACCCAGTGCCACCTTATCCAATGCAGAATCAAATGCCACAACAAAACGCCAATATTAGGAATCAAAATATGCAGCAATACCCAATGATGCAGCAATATAACCAAAACCAGATGCCGGTGACGCAACAAATGCCTCAAAACCAGAATATGGTGTACAACAACCAGATGATCAACTATCAACAGCAGCCTGTCACCTATCCTAACCAAAGCAACCAGATACACCCGTTACAGATGTCTAGGTCATCGGTGATGAGTGTGGACAACAGTGGCAACATGAGCCGTGGTGCTATGAACAACTACTGTGATCAACAAACTCAAATGCAAAACCAGTACAACCAAAACATGCAATATCCTCAAC
This sequence comes from Acrobasis suavella, assembly GCA_943193695.1. Taxonomy (NCBI): domain Eukaryota; kingdom Metazoa; phylum Arthropoda; class Insecta; order Lepidoptera; family Pyralidae; genus Acrobasis; species Acrobasis suavella. Next base: position 5,900,006 of record OW971952.1, on the reverse strand, counting down.
CACCTCCGTACAACTCTGTAGTGAATGCTGCTAATGTTATGGGTCCACCTCCTCCGAAGAACAATCACCAGTACAATCAAGCCATGATGAATAACAACCAATATTACAACCACCAGAGGCCTTACATCCAGTGGGACTACCCGGGCAATCAGTTTAATAAACACAACATGCAGAAGTCAGTGCAAAACTCGGTGAACATGTCTACTGGAAGCCAGAAACCGAATGGTACACGAGTATCAGTTAATTGTAACCAAATGGCGAAAAATGGTGACCAGACCGACTGCAGCATGAACAGTTTAAGAGGTCAGAACACCCAGGCCGATGTTCAGGTGTGGGATATCTCACAGTCTCAGATAGAAGCTACGAATGGAAGAAAGAAGAATCAGAATAATAGTACAATGCGACAGGAGACGTACCAGCGGACCTTGGAATACGTGGAGAATTGTGAGAACTGGAAGAGTTCCGAGATGGTCTCCAGCAGCACCCACCCCCCTCAAGGAGGGGACAATATGGTTGTGAACGATCTCCAAACCTCTTTGTCTTCGTTTTATGAAGAAAATCAGTACCTCCAAATGATCCAATAGTTGTGTCAAGTTTTTAGAACGTGCAGTGCATTAGGCAATCTACAATACACGACGTAACGGATTGTCTAAAGTCGCGACGAATTAGGCCCATCTTTCGCAGGTTTGTTATTGCGAAGGTCTAACAAATATACGTCGTTTATTCACTTAATGTACCGCACATATTTCGACTTTTATTCTAAGTAGGTACGTATTTGTATAATGGTGCTTGAGGGTGTCAAGAAATAAAAATGTATTTGTTATAGTTCATATGTGCCAAATCGCTCGAATTAAAATTTACTAGGTATTTAAAAATTGTTCACTTCTTGATAAACATTGATCTAATATTTTTTAGATCTTAAAAAATCCCTAGACTTTTATCATTTGAAAAAAATATACTCTTTGGTGTGTAGAAAATGAAGGTTCTAGAACTTCTCTGATGGAGACTGATTATTTTTAAATTAATACTAAAGTTAGTGAATTTACAGGTAGATCTGCTAATTTTTGCAAAAGACACGTACGTACATACGTAAAGTTACAGCCTTACTGTAAATATTGTTAAAGTTGCTTTTAAGTCTTCCACGAGTAAATATATTATAATTTTAGGTATTTACATACAATTATGTAGAAATATTAAGTGCCTTGTGTACATAACATGTACATAAAGTGTTCAAGAATTTTGTCTACAAGGGAATTAATCAGTGCCTCTAAAGTTATTGTAAGACTAAACTATATTTTGAAAAAAAAAAAATTACATAACGACTGTTTAAAATATAACTTCAAATAGTTTGTAAACTTTGAGATTATTAGCTGTTAAGAATAATAATTAAATTTGTACAAAATAGAATTTTTCTAGAATTTTTACATCGTTGTTGAAATTTTGGAATTAGTGTTACTTAATTGTAATTTTATATTATAGCACGTAGTTAATGCAATACAAACTAATCTGTTATTAGTACATCGAATCTCTTTCATAAGGATTTTATGAGATTATTAGGTTAAGTGTAGTTGATTATTTTTTATTTAATAAAATGGTGGACGCACAAAATAAATGTAATAGAATGAGAGTACTGTATTTTGTAATAAATTATTGTTTTATACTGTTTGTACAAGAACACTGTGGACATCTGTGACGATATTTTAATGAAACTATTAAATAAAAATTTTCATCATGAAACAGCTGTTTTTTTTCTATATGCTGGCCTTTTTTGCCTTTAGAATTTCTTTAATGAAGATCAAATCGATCGGTAATTTCATGAAATCGATAAGCAAATACGAGATGGATAGAATTTTCGAGGTAATATGGTATACATGAGGCGTGTGGGGGTCCCAGGGGCTGATAAATAAGGGTCAACTGTATTACTCAAGGGTTGGTATATTTCGTCGCCGTAAAATACAAAATAAACACACGACAACGTCCGCGGTGGTCTTGTCTTGAAGTGTGGTCGGCTAGAAGGCGGGCCCATGTCCGGTGCTTCCTCAGCCCCCGGACCCCGCAGCTGCTCCGCTGGTGGGAAGGGCCGCCGCGAAATCGCCTTAACAAGGCGAATCGGTCGTAGGACATAGTTACCCGACTGCGCCAGGATGAGGGTTATGTTTTTAGAAAGTATGTATGATGTGTGTATGTATTTATAATTGTTTGGCACACTCTGCACCCTGAACGACTGGATGGATTTTAGCTGGAGAAGTGTCGTTAAATTCATATTTACTGTGAGAGTGACACTGGGTATATCATAATAAAAAATAAAAATAATTAAAAAAGGAGGCAGTCGGGTTATTTGTTTTTGTAATAATTACTTTATTTATCAAATTTCTAACGTGCTATAATTATAAATAACTAATATAACATTATTGATTGCTAGTTCGCTCCGAACTTTAAACTTGCAAACCCCATCTCTCGGCAACTCCTTGACCGATATGGCTCGTGTTCGAATTTAAAAATTATACTGTCTATGATTTTTCAAATTTTATGAAGGTGCAATCAAAAGAACTCGAGTTATCGTCGTACAAACAAACATACATACATGCAAACGCCGAAATATTAAGTAAATTCGGAGAACTTCGATTTTTTGTTCCCTCGTTCAATTATGCTGAACAACTCAATTTTCAGAAACAAATCATCAACCAGAAATTAATAGCTTTTTCAGTAAGCCGAAATAGGTACCTACCTAATTCTTGAAGGATCTACCTATCTCAAATTTCTATGAAAGATATGTTAGGTTTTTCGCAGAAAATTCGATCAATTTAGCTCAACTTGAATGGGAGACGACGATTTTTCCGTATTTCTTTACCAGTTAATTTTGCTTTTTCACTTATATTGGATGAAATGTCTTTATTAAATTCTTTACCAACATGCTTCAGTCCACTGCTGGACTGGGCTTTCTTCTTCTTCATCGAAGCGCGTTCCCGGTTACATCCTCAGTTATGCTGCTTCGGAGACAGGGGTGCTTTTTCCCGCTTTTTCTTTTCCAAATCATATTCATGTCAATGGTCATCCAAGGAATCTAAAGATCTTGCGAAGTGGAGAAAAAAAAGGCTGAAACAGACTTAAGGCCTCTTTCGGTTAAAAAGTTGGTTTGTTTTTCGTGTATGTAAGTGGCCAACACTGGTGTCAGATTTTTCAGGCTGCCTAAAGGCATCTGACATAGCTTGACGACTGCCATACAATGATGACAACGGCTTATACGTACCTTCCGAAGTACGGAGAAGGTCGAGAAAATTTTGTGCCACTTGTAGTCACCCATCCAAGTGCGGACCACGCCCGCTGTCGCTTAACTTGAGAAAGCGCTAGTAATGCGCACTCCCGCCGGGCCACCGAGCTCCTCAGTTAAGTTGTAGTTCAGTCGTAAAGTTGGTGATTGCAGAAAACGGTAAGTATAAAGTCGTTGTAAAGTTAACTCTTTTTTTCTCACAATCATGGAAGAAGGAAGGATGACAGCTTATTTAACAACTAATAAATATATTAAGGGTATACTTGAATTTTTCGCGGTCCAGTGCTGCCCTAATTTGCAATCAATTATATGAAAGGAAACGGAGATATCATTTAAAATTTTGTCTTAAATTAGCCCTAGATAACCTTTCAAACTATTTAATGAACTACTGTTTACAGTTCTTTTCTACGCATATTAGCCAAAAGTGGCAGTTTTTCGCTAATGTGCGTAAAAAAGCTTCACGTTCGTAGTTTGTTTATTTGTACATAACTACAATTTAAGAGAACGGTAAATTTAAGAGCACGGTATAATGGCGGTCTTATCTCAGATAGGGATCTCTTCCAGTCAACCTTGGATTGAATAGGTTTTACAAAACAGGGTAGAGAGTGGGTAAGTGGTGGTGGTAGTAGTTTAAACTGTAAACAGTAGTTCATAAAATAATTTAAAGGGTTATCTAAGGCTTGGTCAAGACAAAATTTTAAATGATATCTTCATTTCCTTTCAAATAATTTATTGGGGGCAATACTGGGCCCCGAAGCAAGTATCCCCTTCCAACCGTGGTATGTGGAGAACTAAGTACTGATCGAGGGCTATGTTATTTCTCCCAAAGAAATCAAGTATCCCTTTCCAGCCGTGGTATGTGGAGAACTAAGTACCGATCGATGGTTACGTTATTTCCCCCAAAGAAATCGAGTATCCCTTTCCAACAATGGTATGTGGAGAACTAAGTACCGATCGATGGCTACGTTATTTCTCTCAAAGAAATCAAGTATCCCTTTCCAGCCGTGGTATGTGGAGAACTAAGTACCGATCGATGGTTACGTTATTTCCCCCAAAGAAATCAAGTATCCCTTTCCAGCCGTGGTATGTGGAGAACTAAGCACCGATTGATGGCTACGTTATTTCTCCCAAAGAAATCAAGTACCCCTTTCCAACCGTGGTATGTGGAGAACTAAGTACCGACCGATGGTTACGTTATTTCCCCCAAAGAAATCAAGTATCCCTTTCCAACCGTGGTATGTGAAGAACTAAGTACCGATCGATGGTTACGTTATTTCCCCCAAAGAAATCAAGTTTCCCTTTCCAACCGTGGTATGTGAAGAACTAAGTACCGATCAATGTCTACGTTATTTCTTTTCTTCCAGACCAGCATGGAGGGACCTTGATAATGATACAAAAACTGAAACGCCCGATTCTTTCTATTCACCGCGCCGCGAATAGCTGTCGTTACATACCTCGCGATTACGTCATAACATGAAAATAACCATATTATTTCGGATGTTGCCAACACTCGGGATCAATAAAATAGATGGGGAAGAAATGGCAAAGCGCGAGTCGAAAAACTTCCCGTTGGTTTTCGAAATATGTTCTGTGAATGACAAGTCGCAATCGATGCAAACGAAAAAGTTTTAAAATTGACAATTTAATATTTTTGTAAGAGCTAGCAAACAACAAAGTTATATACTTGTGCCTTCAATTCAAACTTTTTTTCATAAATTAAAGTCTTTTTTTCCACTCTGCATACCTACATATAGAAATAGAAATATATTTATTTGAAGCATAACTATGTACATAAAAAATACAGAATATAAAACACTTACAATTAACAAAATGTGCTACCAAAATGGTTTTTCTCAGGTTTTGTGACTAGGCTTTCCGGAGCCAAGACGCTGGTTTTCAGAGAAATAGTAATAATGTACATATAAAACGTAATTTCTAGGCTTTAAATGTATGAGTTAAGTATGAAGTATATTATAATTTAATTTAGCCTATACGTATATACCGAGAAAAAAGAAAGGTTGAAAAACTTTTTATTACACGTTACCTAAATCGAGTAACTGCTGAACTCTACTTAGTTAAAATGTGTTTTAATTAAAACTACATGGTTCTGCTAATTAAAACTAAAATTTTTTATCTACGAACCAAATCGCAAGTAGCTACTAGTTCAGCTATTTTTATCCGACTGCGCCAGAAGGAGGATTATGTTTTTCGAGAGTATGTATGTATAATTGTTTGGCACGCTCTGCAGCCTGAATGGCTCAATGGATTTTAGCTTGAGAGGTGTCGTTAGATTCGTATTTATTGTGAGAATGACACTAGGTTTATCAAAATATACAAAACAACAAAAAAAGGCAGTCAAGTTTTTTGGTTTTATAATAATTACTTGTTTCTCAGTGTAGACAGCAAAGTGGTTAGCAATTTATTTCCTTTACTAGGCAACTAGTCTGCAAGCCAAGTCGTGATACTGATAAAATTCCTCAAGTGTGTATAATATGGCGTAATAAAAAATTAAATAGCTTTCCAATCAAATTAAAAACATACATACAAATGCCAATTGTTCGAGAATTTCGCTCGCTCGTTCAAATATCCGTATTTCTTTATAAAATCTAATCGTAAATGAGGAAATTCATAGAACAGTTCTCAACAAACTTGATAGACTTCTAAATAACTGTCTGCGTTTTATTTTTGGCCTCCGGAAGTTCGACCATGTGTCGGCTTACCGGTCTCAACTCAAATGGTTACCTATCCGTCAACGTCGCAATTTGCATATTCTCACTACTCTATTCTCCATACTCTTCGATCCAAAAATTCCGATGTATCTCAAAAACAAATTCATTTTTCAGGGTGATACCCATCTCAGAGTTCTTCGTTCTTCCAACAATCTTCTTCTCGATGTGCCTCGCTGCTGGAGTGGGTTTTTCGATCAATCATTCACCAAGCAAGCCGTGATGCTTTGGAACGCCCTTCCCTTTGACATCCTCAAAGCCCCTAGTCGTCAGGCGTTTAAGAGAGCTGTGCGCGCTCATTATCTTCACCAATTGACATAGAGTATTATAAATATTTATGTAGTCTATGTAGGATTTATGAATGTATGGAATATTTGTGTATTTTTACATGTATGTTTATGAATATATAGATCAGTATATAAATGAATAAAATTATCGTTAAATGTATTTTTGGTAAAACTTGAAGATAGTAATTAAATTATAGTTAAATTAGAATGTACCATGTCGTCCAAAATTAGCTTTTATCCGCATCACCTGTAGGTTGACTGGTAGAAAAGGCCCTGGGCCCTAAAGTTAAATATATAAATAAATAAAAAACAGTTTGAAGGAAAAGTGAACTACACAAGTGAATATCCTGATAACTCTGATAAGTACCAGGTCGCTGAAAAACGTGAAATGAAATCCACGATTCGAATCAAAATCGCAAATTTGTATATAGGTCACAGCACAACAGTCATATGCGTGTTTAAAAATATAAGTGTGCGTCAGGCTATAATACATGGATTGTGATAGTTTCCAAGTGTGTAGCAAATTTATTTGCTAGGCAAATAAAAAAACTCCCGAATGTCAAGAACGCCACCTAATGATGAGTAGCGGAACTACATATTATAATTGTTTGTTTTTCGTGTATGTAAAGTGGCCAACACTGGTGTCATATTTTTCAGGCTGCTTAAAGGCTTCTGACATAGCTTGACGACTGCCTTACAATGATGAAAGCCGGGACCAACGGCTTATACGTGCTTTCCGAAGCATGGAGGAGCTGGAATTTTTTTTGTGCCACTTGTGGTCATTCAAGTGCCGACCACGCTCGATGTCGCTTAACCCCAAAGTAAGTTATAGACTTGTGTTATGGGATACCAGCTCAACGTTTACATTAGTATTTTTTATTAGTTTTTCCATATTGGCAACGCCGTGCTTGCAGTAGTATATAATTAGTATTAGTATATAATTAATATTTAAATTGTGTAAAAGTAAATAACTTTTTTATTTACTAATTAATACACGGGATTCTTCTGCTCTTTTAAATTAATCTCGGGGTTTGAGGCATATCCACTTTATTCTTTCGCTATATAAAATCAATGTGACTCTACCAAATTCCGACCTCTGGATATTACAGACAGACAGAAAAACTTACGGACGGACAGACAGATAGACAGACAGACATTAGCGTCAAACTTATAACAACTCTCTTTTTTGTAGGGGGTGAAAAAGCACAGAAATTAACCCCGGTAATAATAATAATAATAAAAGGCGTCGGGACGTGACGGACAACCCCATCGCCCACTGGATTCCCAGTGCAGTCAACGCAGGGCAGCTTGTGGCGAGCTGATGGTAAGTGGCGACGGGACCATACACACATGCGCTTACACACACACATACACACAGTTACACACCCCCCACCTCTGTCTTGCCTTGACTGGCCGGCCAGAGTGAAGTCGCAAGAGCAGAACATACGCTCCAGGGTGGAAGTGTATTGCACGTAATGGCGTAATAACGGGGAAACCCGCTCTCGGGGGTAAGCCCCGTGATGGTGAAACCGGAGCCGCACCTCTCGACACCTTCAGCTGCTCACATTTTCGTGGCTAGTTAGGGTGCCCACAGGTAGTGTAGCTAACGAGCAGCAAGTCACCATCTACCAAGCTAAAATTGTTTTGAGAGATTTTTAGGTAGATGTCCGTATCTCACTCCATAACCCAGTTATCCGGTCCATTAACATCCCATCCATAAAGCCCAAACCAAGTACATCCCTCCCTGGCAATAGTTCAGCAGCTGTGGAGGACTGTCCGTTAGTGCATCTCAATGGTACATTAAGGGATAGACCTCCATAGATGCAGCAATCTCACTTTTTAGATAAAAACATACTAAAAGGCCTCTTCATGTTGGCTTTGGCCCCATGAACGCCTCAAAGGACCGGGTCCCAATGGACCCGTGGCTGAAAAGCGTACCGACATAATAATAATATATATTTTATTTTGCTGTAAAAGTGCTTGCTTGTTTCAAAGCCTACTCCAGGGTATATACTATCATGTCTTTATCCCTAACGGGACAGACAGAGCCTTTTAGATCTTGCAGCTCGAAGCAGATAGAGCCCAGGGCCGCAAGACTCAAAGGCCACTTTTTGCGTAACAGTTGGTAAAAGATGGCAAAAAGAATCAAAATAGTGATGGATTGCTCGTCGTATCGCCTATTAACATAATTAGAATTTTCGTCTATGGTCTTAGGAAAGAGACGCAACTGGTACTTTCTTTCTTTCCTTCTTTCTTGACATTCCAAACTTTTTCTCTCAAACCAATGGTACTTCAGGATATCCTCCTATTGCATACCATTCCTCTAACGGAAAAAAGACTTTCAGATTGGTTTTAAAGTACTTATATATAGTTTTAAAAACTTAAACCTGACAACGGGAAAATTCTTGCTGAAAACTTATCGGCAAACTGTAACTGATGTTTGTAGCAAGCACGGCATGGAGAATATATTTAATAATAAAAGCTAGTAATGAATATATTTTTAAAATGGGCTAATTAAGACCTTTCATATGATACCATGGCCGTGTGGTTTCCGGCCGAGTAGAATAGGGCCACTCCAAGTCCCGTGGATGTCGTAGAAGGCGACTTAGGGAATACAAGCTAAACAAAGCAATAATAAACATCAATGGACCTCTCCAACCCGTCTGGCGAGCGTGGAGAGTGTAGGCCATGTCCTCTGGCTGCTTTGGCTAAGTATGGCTCTGGTAATACAGAGAGGGTCATGCTCCTGCAGTGGAGACAAAAAGACCTGATGATGATGATGATGATGATTTGATATCAAACACGGTACGATTTGACATATTTTATTTTTAGTTACTTTCTTTTTGGCTTGTAAAGTGTTATTGTGAATTTATTGTGACGTCACATAGCCTATAACCAGAGCACACCTAAGACTCTCTAACGATATCTCATTTGTTAAGGTACCATGGATATCACAGAAGACATAAGCGAACAGATGAACAAACATACGTACATACTTCCATACATACTAACATACCTGCATACTAGTGGCGTTGGGTGAGAATTTGGACTGGTACAGCTGTAAAACTATGAAACGAATTTAATACCTACATAATTAGGTTCTATAAAGGTTAATAAGCCGTTCAATAACCGGCTTATAATTCGCATTTTATTGACATAGTGTGAGTAATATGGCTCTTAGCGTATTTATACAAAATTTATTATTTTGAGTGTATTTGAATAACCAGCGAATATTTTTGATTTTGAATATGTGGTTGTATGCAATTTAGTCATGCTGCTGACATTATAATGCGCAGTGCGCCGATATACGTAGGTTATAATTGTTATAAGTAATAAATGCTTATATATTATAGATGAAACCCCTAAAAGAACTCGATGGGAATCGACTTCTAAGGAGGCCCAGCTACTGCTGGATACACACACATATACACCCTCTTACAAATCTACATACATAGCGGTGAAACACAGAACCATCCTTTTGGCTTCGCCGTAGTCGGGTAAAATTGTTCCAGTACCTATTTTGGTTTAAAAAGAAGAAAAAAAATATATCTTTGTAAATGCGTATTTTTTGTGGTGTTATAATGGTCAATATTTTTTTTAATTAGTAACCAGATAAGTAGTTTAATTATTTTACCGCGAGTCACCAAAAATATGTCAGTTTGTCCTAAATCAAGTCATATATAAGTCTATAATCCCCTTTATTCGCGCATCAATATGGATCCGCCGACGCTAAACAAAATCTATTGTGAAACCACGCTTGGTAAACATACTCATTATTGACCGAGCGAGCGAAACGAGCTAAGCGTCTCAGTTTCAAGATAAACTAAGTAAAAATATATTAAGTATATAAGCAAGAAACAATAAAAAATAATAAATAATGAAATAATAATAAATTAATATAATACCTAAATAAAAACTCTATAAATATAAAAATAATTATAAATGTGTAAGAATTGAAATTGTAAATGACTGAAATAGCTAAATATAACTATATGTAATTGTCAATAACTGACGAGATTCCTCCTCTCTGCTTTGCAGTGCCCAGCAGGGTCCTTAAATGAGTGTAGAATCGTACAACAATATGTATAGTATAACACTATGTATCTGTATAGTCTCTGCATGTAATTTGAGGAGCAATAAAGTATTGAGTGTTGAGTATTGAGATTGGCCAAAAATGCTTTTGTCCGGCTGTCCAATTTGCATTGAATTAATAAAAGTATTACCTATCGGCTTTTTGTCAGTCTGTTCAGCTGTTCTCGCCTACAGGTCGCATTTCCCGACCGATTCTTATGTTTGTTAGAAGGTTTGAAAATGTCATAAAACTTTTTTGATACCCTTGTTAAGACGCAACCTTTTTGTCAGGACAAATTTTTTATCCTATAAAAAATTATATAGGGACAAATCACACAAATTGAGCTAGCCAAAAAGTAAGATCGAGACTTGTGTTATGGGATACTAACTCAACTATAAAGTTAAACGGGTCAGGGTGACTCGCCGTTATACATCTCATAGAGCTACTGGTTAGTATGAAGTAAACGGGTTACTCATTTGGAGTCAGCTACAGACCGAGGTGTACTCAGAAGATTAGGTACGAAGCTAAGCGGCCACTCTAACGTGGCTTATTCATAGACCAAAGGTTGAAATTGTTGAAAATTTAACGCTAGAGATTGGCTAGAGATAAAGGAATATGGACCGTCGCTTCGCAGACGTAAGGTACATGTTGGCTCGTTTGGCGCACGCTAGGTAATAAATAAGTCGAAAGTAATTTGCGCGGCGTGCAAACTAAATGGGACTTTAATGCGCTGTATTAGGGTTTAATTTAGCAATTATCCTATTTAAGAGTGATTCTTCTGTACCGATTCTGTGTCGAAGTCCGGATGAGGTCGAAACATGTCGGCTAGCAGCTTACTCACAACGTGACTAACCCTTTTACTTCATACTAATAATGACTAGGTCTCACATGTGACTAGTGTTATTGTTGTGTAATATTAGTAAAGTATCTGGGCCACCGAGCTTCGCTCGATGGAAAATCCGAGAAAACGAGGTTATCCTAAAATGAAACCTTACGTATCCGTACGTACAGTATGATGTGCAATTCAATTACGAGCTCTTCAGGCTTTTTATAAAATAAAAATTGTTAACAGTTTAGAAAAAAATCAATTTTCGATTTTGTTTTTTTTTTTTCAAAAAGTATGCAGTTTCCGCACGAACTATTCTATGCTGATAATATATCAGCTTTATAACTATCTATGAATGACAGTGTTATAATAAAGACAGTGATCGTGAAATTCTGTCAGATTTTTCTACGCGTATGGTGATAACGGTGAAATTAAGGGAACGTGATATGACTCGGGGGAGGCCTATGACCAGAAGTGGACTTCCTGTGGCTGATATGATGATGATGATGGTGGAGGCAGAACATAATATCACCTTTTTATACAACTCCTTGAAAATGCTGTGTGTCAAAGAAAAGAAATGAAGCGTCAAAACTAGTCAAAAGTCAAAATACTCTGTAATGTCACCCTTCGAAATATAAGAGTTTAATTTTTTTATAAAAAATTATAAAAACCTAAAAAATAATCATGTAAAGTTACGGTAAATGAGTTATGTTAAGTGTCGCAGGTCTCCTCAGGGTGATGTTTAGTAGCGCGTTCATAGTAGCCTTCTTTAACATACCTAACCCAGTTGTGGCGTTCGGGGGCATCAAGAACTGGTCTCGAAAAGCCTTGTACCACAAGGTCGACCTGTGCACCCAGTCCTGCTACACCCAGATCGTCCCAGGACTGTATCTGAGCAATGCTCGAGCCGCAGGTGACAGAAATGTCCTCCGTCAACTTGGCATCACCCATGTGCTCACCATTGAGACGCGCCGGCTTCCGGCATCTACTTTCATGGATTCCAACATCAGCTCACTCTTCATTAGGGCCTACGACACTCCTCAAACCAATCTCCTGCCCTACTTCCCAATGGCCAACGCCTTCATCGAAGAAGGAATACAGAAAGGAAATGTGCTCGTGCACTGCCACTTTGGAGTATCCCGGTCCGCAACGCTCGTCATCGCCTACCTTATGCAGAAGTACAAGCTGACGTTTGTTCAGGCGTACTCTTACGTCCGACAGCGGCGGAGATTCATCAATCCTAACCCAGGATTCGTGACCCAGTTGAAAGAGTATGAAAAGATGAATTATGACGTCAGTACGCTGCATAGGCTCGAAGCGTACATGAACGTGAACGCTCGGAAGCATAAGTACAAGATAGCATCCTTTGCAGCTCTTCTAGTCGGCATCATGGTGCCGATGGTGGTGTTGGTTGGTTGATCCCTTATAAATGATTGTCAGTACTGTGTATAATAGAATAAAGTCTTTTTTTCAATAACGAGTTTTATTGTTTGCTTTCCAGATAGTCTTCAAGAACGCTTTACCTATGCTTTGACTGAAGATTTGTGAGGTGTGTCTTTTCACATTGAATATCAGCTTAGAAACAAACGTTATTTTACTAGTTCCTTTGTAATAAATTCTACTGTAAGAGCGCTTTGAGCACTTTTTTTAATTCGTTAATGTCGGCGCTACATCGAACTGATACAAATTAGTAGAAATATACTGACGCACAATTAATTTTCAAAAAAAACACTTGCCTTTTTTTTAAAAGATCTGAGAGAGGGTTAGTATCTTTGTTACCTACTAATATATTAGAAGAAGGGAATATTTATAAAGTATCGTTCAAATAGCTTTTAAAACTCGATAGAAGTATATATATTCTTTACTAAAACCTTAAATTAAAATTTTCAAATTTCTGATTCGTCGAAAGACCTCTTCCTCGAAGCTGAAACTTCCTGCCTGGATCAATTGACCCAGGGAACATACTGGTCTACGACTCGCGTGGCGCGACATGGACATTCGACATTACTTTGTCTAATGTAAACTACATAAGATAGTAGAATAGGACTGGTATATTACACGTGGTGTAATGGTCAACGCGCTAGTCCGCCAATCCGGAGGTTCTGGGTTCGATCTCCAGCCACGGTAAGTTGTAAAATGGCCTTTTTCAAATTGTCCTGGGTCTTGGATGTCTATAGTTATATGTATTAATGATAAAATATAATATCGTTGGATTAGTATCCCGTAACACAAGCCTAAGAGCGGCTTTCCCGTCTTACTTTTGATACAAACGCTCGTACGTGATTATGGCGTTGTATCCGGCGCTGTATTTCTCTTAAAAACTTTTGAACTCATATGTATCTTGTGCGCTATTTCCAGGTTTTATCAAAATAAAAAAAAATAGAATAACAAAGTCTGTTTAAGCCTCCAAAAATCAGCTTTTTTGCACAAATTTTAGCTGAACTTTGACCTTTCATAAAGTACTCATAAATTGTATAGGCAAAGAAAATATTTCGATAGAAACCTGGCAAATGTAAAGAAAATTTTGAATACAAAACATTTATTTCACACATTTGTAAGGTTTACTGATAAACACGTAACACCTGGAACAAGTTTTATGAAAGTCCGCACCCTATGAATAGTTAATATTCGTTAAAGGGATAGTTAATAATAATACTAATTTCATTTAATAGAATACAAACTGAGCCCTCAGGCGCTATCTCTCTCTTTTTGGTTTGCTTCTTTTTCTAGCATTGCCCTGGATGAAAGAACAAGCTTTTCAAACTATGCTCGCGTTGACGACAGAGTCGCCGGGAAGGGCCGCCTTAAGCTTATTTGGGGCTAGCTCAATCAGTGTGATTTGTCCCTATATATTTATTTATTTATTATATCGAATTAAAGATATCAAGAATAAAACTACTAAACTTATCATAAAAATGACCAAGTTACTGTTAAAAATAGCGTCGCCAAAGTAACAGAAGTGGGTGCCAAACACAAACTCAGTTGTTTCTTGGTCTGCTATTAATTGGCCGAGTATTTTCGGCGAGCTATATTTACGCAGAGGTTAAAGCAGGTGCTCCCTGGATACTCTTACAGCTATCCGTTACTTGTTGAAATGTATTCGACTCTTCGATTTTTGTTGTCCTGCTCTTGGACACAAATGTTTTGGAACCCATCACAACTGCAGGAATGCGGACTAAATATTTAGGTTAATTATAAAGATTATCAAAAAGACTTGTATGCGTATTCTTTCTTTTCTCAGTTATGCTAATAATGACGAAAATACAGCGTATTTAAATTTCGTATGACGTCACGATCAGGTGACGTAAATCACCCCCATTCCTAAACATCGGAGCGCTGTATTTTTGTGAATGTTTACTAAGTACTTTGCTAAACAACGAGTCTATATCTTCCTAAAAGGCCGGCAACGCTTCTGTTACACCCCTGGTGTTGTAGTTGTCCATGGGCAGCGGTGATCACTTACCATCAGGTGACCCGCTTGTTCGTTTGCAGCCCTATAAAAAAAAATATGGTTACTTTTTTATTAATAATGTAGTTGACGAAAAAATAAAACGGATATTATTTTCCCAGTACACAACCTTATTTTTACACGCGAGTGTTTAATGGTTTTTATTGCATAATTGTTTGTTTGTTTTGTTAAATATTTTCAACATTCAGCACCTGTATCCACCTGTAGGTGCTTTGCTAGGAAATAAGACCAGGAGATTAGGAAATAGGTTATATGACCAGCTTGCTAGGCAGAAACTTTACATGCACCACATGAAACTAGTATAACTATCCGCGAGACTTTATATAAGTTGTCGTGCTCACAGCGCGAGGCATAGTGAATCGAAAATAAAAACCTACAACCAAAAAGGAGTGAGGATACTTAAGTTACGTGCAATACGAGCAGTGGTTTTTTGTCGGATATATCCGACGCTCGCGAAATTGCACGAAAATATTTGTCGGATAAATCTGACGTTCGTGGTGAAGAAGCTAATCAGGCATTCAGTCAATTACAATGCGACACAAATAAGTTGAACCAAAATAGCGGACTTCAAAGCCTTTTTGTACAAATTCCCGACACGTAAATTGAACCAAAATGGCAGTCGTCGGCGCATTACTGGTACCTACGCCGATAACCGCCATTTTGGTTCAACCTGCGTGTTGGGAATTTGTACAAAAATGATTTAAAGTCCGCCATTTTTGTTCAACTTATTTGTGTCGCATTTTACTTCTTTATAAAATTGACAGAAAATAATGCTTCCTAAATCAATATCATTATACTATGTAACTTATTTAAGAAGTGTAGGTTTTTTAGGGTTTATTTACGCAGAGGTATAAGCAGGGGCTTTCTGGATACTCTTACAGCTATCCGTTACTTGTTGGAATGTATTCGACTCTTCGATTTTTGTTGTTCTGCTTTTGGACACAAATGTTTTGAACCCATAACAACTATTTTTACACGCGAGTGTTCAACTGTTTATATTGCGTAATTGTTTGTTTTTGCTGAATATTTATTCGGCACTGTATCCACCTGTAAGTGCTTTGCCAAAGGTCAAATGACCAGCTTGGTGGGTAGCAACTTTATATGCAGAACACAAAATATCATACAGGACATAGGTATATTTACATTTAAATTCATTAAAAAAATGTGCTCTACTTAATCAGTCATTTAGCCAATTACTTCTTTACTAAATGAACAGAAAATAATGCTTCCTAAATCAATAGCGTTACACTATATAAAGGTACTCCCATACAGCAGTTATATAACGTTATAAAACATTGTGTAGCACGATAACATTCTATAACAATGTGTAACATTTTGCTACAACATGTTATACAATTTTATATGTCATAAACGCTCCCCCACTGGTTGAACTCGTTGTGTAACATAATTCTGTTGTATGAAGTTATATACCATCACTAACAATTTATAACTTTTATTATAATTTGTTATAAAACGTTACACAACAAATGTTATGCAACATTCTCTAACATTATATGTATAACTGCTGTGTGGGAGCACTTTAACTGATTTAAGAAGTACAGTTATAGGTGTTATATTTACGCACAGGTTAAAGCAGGTGCCCTTCGAATCCCCCCGACAGGGGTCTCATCGTGTAACGATGGGGGGGCTCAGTATCTGCGGCCTTGCCATTGCCACCCGCCGGGAAGCGAGAGGTCTCGGCCTCTTCGGTACCCAACTTTTAAACGACAGAACCGATTTTCATCAAACACAACTAAAAACTACCGCAAGGGAACTTACTTTCTCGTAAAAAATCGCATTGAAATCGGTCCATCTGTTTAAGAGCTACGATGCCACAGACAGACGCACAGTCAGACTTTAGCGTCAAACTTATAACAACCCTCTTTTTCTTCCTCATACCTTTACAGTTTTTCGTAAGTATCTTCTGGGTTTGTGTATGTGGACCGTATATCAAATAGGCGTTGTATGGTATATTATTTGGATGAATTTACAAATATAACAATGATCCGTGTCCGCGCAAGATGATCGTAGTAGGGAAGAATCGAATGACGTAGTTTTCGGCCCGCTCCGTATCGCATCGCACCGTTATGTTGCCAGTGGCCGTAACAGTATTTGTGTCACCAAGTGCGTCGTCAATAGATAAGGAGTAGTCAAATTAGTCAGAAAACACCGCCGAGCCGTGGAGACTAATGTTTTGGAACCCATTACAACTATTTTTATACTAGAGCAGTGGTTCCCAAAGTTGTCTGGGCTGTCTGGGCACTGTTACGGACACATCTAATACAAGGTTACAAACTCGGGACCCATCTCTAGGAATTTAACCGTTACCAATATGAATAAGGGACTTTTTAAATAACAAACAAACATTTATTATTTTTTTATTGCTTTGTTTAATAACTACGTCAAAAACGTTATTTCTAAGTTAATTTTTGCAATCCGTCCGCTGCCCGGCCGTTGGTTCGGTTGATGTGTCGTTCTACAGGCGCCCAGTCAATATTCGCTCGCGAAGTCGCGACCCATAGTTTGGGAAACTCTGTACTAGAGTGTTATATCGCGCAATTGTTTGTCTGTTTAGTTGAATATTTACAACATTCAGCACCTGTATCCACCTGTGGGTGCTTTGCTAAAGGTCAAATGACTAGCTTGAAACACATGCATGCATACTATCACATCTTTATCCCTAATGTAACAGCTTTGGGTCTTGTGGCTCTAAGCAGACAGAGCCCAAGGCCGCTTGACTCAAAGGCCACTTTTAGCGTGATAGTGGGTGAGTAGGTGGAAATAGAATCAAGATTGATTGGTTGTTAGTCGCATCGTGTTTTCGCTCGATTGGCTTCTACGATCGTGGGAAGAGAAGTAGCTGTTACATTCAAAGATCTTTTTTTTCTTCCAGACCAGCATAGAAGAAACAGACCAGCTTGATGTTCGGGAACTTTACGTAGACAACATGAAACCATAAGTTAGTAGGTTATACAGAGGAAACTTATCAAAAATTGGTAGGACTTTTCATAATCTTTGGTTATAATCTTCTGGGAAATATATTTAAAAAAAAACATGTACAATTTACCAGCTAGTTCCCTACCCGCGCAGATCGCAAAAGCCGATGTAGCGAATGGCCGAGAAACTGTCATCTCAATGACAAAAGCCGATGCGGCAATACCCATCAGTATACTTTAATTTAATTGACTTGAATTGCAACTTTCTGAATAACCTAGGCCGACTTCAAAATAACTGTCTGCGCTTCATCTTTGGCCTTCGTAAGTATGACCATATATCGCCTTACCGATCTCAACTTAAATGGCTACCCATTCGCCAAAGTCGAAATTTACACATTCTGTGTACCCTTTTCTCAATTCTCTTCGACCCAAAAACTCCGTTCTATTTGAAATCAAGATTTACTTTTCTGGGCAACACCCATGACAGAGAGCTTCGCTCGTCCAGTAATCTTGTCCTAGCTGTATATACCAAATTATCGGAGTGGGTTTTTCAGCCGTTACAGCCATACAGCTTTGGAATGCCCTCCCAGTAGATATCCGCAAATCTTGTAGTCGCCTCGCGTTCAAAAAAGCCGTGCGTGACCATTATCTGCACAAACTGTCAGACTGATAGTATATATTTTTATGTAGATTTGAATAATTTTGATATAATATATGTAGTTATGTATATTTAGTATTTGTATTTATGTAGAATGTAGTAACTTTATATTTATAGATATCTTTATTAGTATATATTTAATTATTTTTATTTTCAGTTAGTTTGTATTGGTACGTATAATGTATCTCTATATCATGTCCGTTTACAACAACAGGAATCCTGAGCTTGGAATATTTCCAGAGTAGTTTTTCTTTACAATTATAGACTTGATTGATCAAAAGAAGCCAAAGAAAACATATTTTTCCCTTCAAAATATGCATTCCCATAAAATTCCATGATAAGCGTACGCAGTGCCGTAAAAGCCAAAATAAACTCCCTGTCTATTAGTATCGGACAGGAAGAGAGACGGAAGCTATTAAAAGACCGTAAAACCAGAATTAGCCACGATTAGACACGTGTTTTGTTCATTACTTCGATGAATTTACTGCTGTCTATTTCAAGTTATAATACTAATGAAAGGTTACCGATATTTCTAAAGCTGTAGTGATCTAGTGATTTAGGGAACATTCAGTAATCACGTGAGGCTTGAAAAGGAGTTCGGAAAAATTTACGAAATATTTCAAGGGCCTTTGCGTTCACGGTCTATCCCTAAACAAACTAGGCCACCGCATAGCTGGACGCCCCGAGGTAAAATCATTTTTTTTAAACAATTTTACTAAATGTAAATCCTTATGCGTCACGTGTAACTAACGCGAAATGTGGATTAGGCTCCACGTTCCCTGTGAGAAAGAACTTCGTAATAAAGAGCAAGTATTCCGCGTAGGAGGTGAATAGCTTTTGTAATCCTGGACAGCTGGACACTGACGAAAACGTTTATCATACCTAACAGCTAGTTAGTCTAATTATAAGGCTGAGTACACATTGAAACAGCGCACTCATATTTCATACGTTCAAATATATTGCTACTACAACTACTGCGCACTATCACATCTATTTCCCTAGGAGAGTAGGCAGAGCATTTTGGGTCTTGCAGCTCTAAGCAGAGCTGCAAGACCCAAAATGCTCTGTCAAAAGTAGCCCTTGGGTCTTGAGGCACTGGGCACTGGCCCAGTGCCTCAAGACCCAAGGGCTACTTTTAGCGTGGTGGTGGGGGAAAAAGAGTAAAAAGGAATCAAAATAGTGATGGGTTGCTAGTCGTATCACACTTACACCCACTCCTCCGGTTGCCTTTTACGATCTGGGTGGAAAGAGAAGCAGATGATACATTCAAAGATTTTTCTTTACCTGGATGATATGTCCTAATGTAATCCGGTTTTGGAGAGGTTAAGACCCTAGACTCTGTCTAGCCCGATCAGAAAAAAGACGTAAAAGCGTGAAATTATTCGTTCCTGAAAGACTACATTATTTGACAAGATTATTTACCATTTACATGATCAATACTCATTAGCGATAAAAAAACGCTTGCAAGCAGTCAGCCCAACACTAGAAGTTGTCTCATAAAGCAGCATTATACAGAATTACACGAGTATTAACCACCGGCCTCCACTTGACACTTCATTAAGGCTCATAATCATAAAGCATCTGGAAATACCAGAGAATTATCATTTGCCAAAATGCTTGAAGTGCGAGTATCTCACTGGCTGCGGCTAATGCTTTGGATCTGACGGTGGTGCATTAATTAAATACATTGCACATTCTTCTTATTGTCTTATTATTCTTCGCAGTGGAGTTTACCAGAAACTACTTATTTACCTACCATGCTGGTCTAGGAGAAAAGAAAAAACTTAGAATGTACCAGCTGCTTGTCTTCCCACGCAGATCGAGGGTATGGGCGAAAGTGCGAATCACGTACGGTACGATCTCACTTGTCAGCCTGTAACATCACTTTTCTATGCTGCTATCCTTTTCTGTCGCTCAGGACCGTCATTTGGCAGAGCGAGAGAGCTCGGCGGATCGCTTCAGCACGGCCGGTGCTATAGCGTATGCATTAATTTCATTATACTATAGTGATCTAGTATAACCCGTAGTTTGATTTATTACGGGTGTGTCTCTTCCACGTTTATATAGACCTCGGACAACCAAGGGCCTGACACGCTATGATAGAGCGAGATAGTCTTATTTCGAGTTCTAACAGAAGAAAAAGAAAAGAGTGCCGAGTTTTATCTCTATCACCGACCGAATATTTTTTCATGGTCGGGTTATAGGCACATTTCAAATTGCTTATACTCAAAGTGTGCCTATAACCCCACCATGAAAAAAATATACGTGGTATCATTAATATGTCTTTCTCTTACCCCCGGTCGCTCGGTGGCAAATCTACACTACTTTTATATTCTCCCCCTTATTCATAAAAAAATACAGACGTTCACTAAACCTATTTTAGTACTTAATATTTGACATTGCAAGAACAGGACAAACATTTTTTTTTTTTTTTTTTTTTTTTATTTTAACTAAAATAAATTTAGCAAACGTTCGTATATTTTTATGAATAAAGGGGTAAATCTTTGCGAAAAACGCTGTTAGAGTGGCATCAATCTAGAGGGAAAAATATTAATTCACTTCTTTCGAACAACTGTGAAAATGGGATTTGTATGAAATATAGACGTCGTAGTTTCTTGAAAGTCAAATAGCGATCTTAATATCAGTTTTTCTTCTAAAAAATCTAAAATGGATATGATCATGACAGTGACATTATTTTGTGACGTTTTATTGTCTTAACAGAACCAAATATTTTATTTTTAACCCAGGAAAGTACCCAATGGTGTGAGCCAATGACATGAAAAGAAGAAGTTCAAGATACTGAATAACTAAAAGTCTGTCGTAGAAGACGACTTAGGAAAAACAAGCTAATATTCACCTTACTAGTGCGGAACAGCGTAGTACTAACATGACAATTTTTAATTGCACTTTCTCTCTATACTAACGACGGATACCATTGAATTTCTTATGATGCCTTGATCACGGATCTGTCGGTCGTCATGTGATAAAGTGGTGGAGGGGGGTGGTAGAAGCAATCAAAGATGGCGATCGCTCACTTTCGTTTTCACGCTTTTTTTAGGTATGTACTGCGCCGATTTCCCAACTGTAAACGAATTTTGAAAGCTTATAATAAAATAAAAGATTTTTTCATAGATATTTGCCATCTATGTGCCTTATAAGGCGAGTTATTTTTTGAAATATAGGTTTTTAAATATTTTCCCGAGTACATAACAAGGAATCCAACGATACCACTTAAAGAAGAAGGACAAATAAAACTTGGTTCCTAGAGGACTTTTGACGAAAAATGCTCTAGACTATACCCTTTCTTTACCTTTTTCCTCTTATCTTGATTTTTAGCTTTCCTTTTCATTAGTGAGACCTCTCAAACCCGTCTGGCTAGCGTGAAGAGTGTAGGCCAAATCACCTGATGGCTGCATTGGCCAAGTATGGCTTTAGTGGTACTGAGACGGTCGTGCACCTGCAGTGGAGACTAACTTAACTGATGATGATGATGACGTCAGAACTTGCACTACTTTCAGTTTTTCATTCAACAGCCGTTTGTCTTCAGCAGTCAAGGCTCCCAAGTCTTGTGCTTGCAATTTATAAACGTCAAATATAATTGCGGAAGCTAACTGTGGCAAACGCGTATTTTTCTAAACATTCGCTTTGCCAAATTATCAGCGTCAGTGGACGATGATGGAAATATGGATAAATGACAACGTTAAACAATTGCTTGCGTGAAAGTTTTAAGTATGACACATCTTCGCTGGAATATGTATTTTCCATCGAAGGAATAAATCAGCTAAATAAATAGTGCAATGCAAAAGGGCTTCGTAATAATCATTTGAACTCTTAACATTTTATATCAACTAGAATTTGTTGATGGAACTTCGACACTTTGAAACTTCGACTAGTAATGTCAGTATTTTCATTAAAAATGGCTTTCTGACAGAATAAGTACCGTTTTTTAAGTATTAAATAAATTGCCTAAAGATCAGTCTTTTAGTAGATATAGAATTAAACAAAAAAATCTTATGGAGTCTAAAATTACGAATTTGCTGTGACTATCCTTCTCTCATTATTAATTCTACATTTATGAAAACGAATACGAATTTCTTCGAAGCCAGTAACCCAAGAGCGCAAATTGAATCGGCCTTTAGCCACGTAGAATTTAGCCAAGACAACTAGGCCAGGCCGAGCTCAGCACAGTCCGCGCTTGCACGCGTGTGCAGTCTAAATCGTCTTCCCAATCTGGTTAACTGCACTTTTGTACCTTCGCTTCTATATTAGTTACCAAGATTTATACCAAAGCCTAGGTATTATAAGTGTTGTGTACACAATGATGAGTATTTTTGGAGCATCGGCCCGACAGTAGGGTCGGCAGCAGTTTAGCAGTGGCCGGCGCCGAACGCGTGCGCACCGTCCTCGCGAAGTGTGTTGTGTCCTGCAAGTGTAAGTGATAGTGAGTTTATTAATCGATTAATAGTGCTGTGTGGTGCTGCAATGGAGGCTTCGGTGCTAACAAACTAATGCATGAGCGGGGGTGCGTGGGCGGGTGTAGGCAGGAAATTTGATAAGCCAAGGAGTGGTGTTGGCCGGTTTTGTATGCAGCGCGGTCGGGAGGGACTATTTTTGAACCGTCGTCGAGACGCGCTATTTTGCGCGGGCGCACGCAGACGGCGGCCGCGTCCGGTGCGCCAGCGACCGTTTCCCCACTTTCCACGTTCCTCGCAAAATGTATGAAACCTATACTGTTAGCACGAATATTTGCGTCAAAGCATTCGTATCGCCTTCGTTTCTTGATACCGCAAGTTCCTGCGTGCGATAGAGACGCGAAGCGATACGCGTACTTGAGACGCAAAGGGTGCGGTACTGTACTGTGTACACATAAAAAACTGAATACCTTTTCACACAACGTTTTTGCGTGGAGATTGGTGAAGAGAGTCGTGGTGGACGCGAAGATTGATGCTTTGCATGCGGCTTGAACTTTCATGTGTTTCAGACGTTAACTGGGATTTTGTAAGATTTTTAAATATATTTTTATGCATGTTATAGCCTCACATAATGAAAATTGAGTTGTGAGAGCCACTTGAAAATGTACTACCTATATGTGAAATTATCCAATATGTCTTGCATTGAATCTATGAAATAGTTTAAAATATTATACTCACCTACAAATTATCCTTTGCAAAATATAGGATATATGACAGGTGTAAAGTGCAGTAAATTTATATAGGGCATCATCATGAATATTTTTCAGGGACTAACAATTGAACTTATCTTTTTAGTATAGCTTAAAGGCTAAAGGAAGCTTACGCCTAAATAAATAGAAGATATACTTTAAATTATTTTTCTTCTTTCTCCCCGTCTATGTCGCCTTGCTATTTGCTATACGTACCTACTTATATAAGTAAACGGAACGGATTAAGTATATACAAACAATAGATAAAAATATATATATTAAATTTTAGTACTGAAAAAAATGTTTGTATAGTTTTTCTATATAGTTGATAGTCGGATTGTCTGGACGTACGTCACGTGACCAGTTTTACGTAGAAAATACGTAATATGCCAATTTTAACTTTTTGTTTCTATTGCCTACTGAAAACCACATCTCGTTTACTGGCCTGTGTTTTAAATTGGGACTGTGGGTGTAAAAATCCTCATAACAATGTTATAAATTAACAATTTGATTTATTTATTATCATTAAGACCTTTTCCATTCATTCATGATAAATTTATCTAGCCAGTATCTTCATAGAGTATAACTTTTATGTCCAACCAAAAATGAACTGTGAAATGTTGTGTAATTATTATGAAATAGGCAGGTGAAAGTGAATACATACAAATATATGATACAAAGAATCACAACTCTCCTCAGCAACTAGAAGAAAAAGATCATTTTTTTATCTAAAGCCTTGCTTTTTTGTATTTATTTAAAACACTGTACTTGATATATTTCGATACGCCATTTTTAAATATTCGAATTTTTACTTATGGCAACTTTTGCTATATATCAAATGGATGTCATACATCTTGATAAATGCTACCTCATCAACACTAAGATGGATATCAAACAGATAATTAGTATATATGTAGTTAAGTGATAATCGCTCCGTGTCGTTTCTTGCTCAAAGGATTTCTATAGCTATACAACGTGGAAATGCTGCTGGCATTATGGGAACCTTTGAGCCAGGGACGATTAGGGGTGGTTCAGATTGATAATTTTGACTAAGCATGTAGCGGATAATTATTTCTTAATTTTTTGACGAAGCTTGTAGCTGATGAACCTTTTTTGGAAAATTTGTTCGCTCTTAACTGTAAACCCTGAACGGTTTGCAGAAAACCCTTAATCTAGCTAACCCTTTGACTCATTTGGTGGATCTACTCGGTTACCAAATTTCATGAACTTCCGGTGAAAATGTTTTAGTCAATGCTCTGTCCTCCCCATTAGGGATAAAGACGTGATATCATGTATGTATATTATGTATTTGACGACCTCTGTGGCGTAGTGGTCACCATGCTAGTCCGCCACCCTGAGGTCCCGGGTTCGATCCCCGGTCAGGGCAAGTTGGAAAATGGCCTTTTTCAAATTGTTCTGGGTCTTGGATGTTTATCTATATATGTATTTGTTATAAAATATAGTATCGTTGAGTTAGTATCCCATAACACAAGTCTCGAACTTACTTTGAGGCTAGCTCAATAATTTTAATTTGTCCCTATATATATTTATTTATATATTATTTATTTATGTATGTTTTAGTCAGTCAGTAATTCATCATCTCAGCATCTTCACCTACCGCTAAGCATAGACCTCTCTTTCTAAATTAAATATTGAAGTTTAATTAATTGGGTCCTTAACGGGGTCAAAAAAAATTTGTAGTGTAAAGAAAATAAAAAGTCACAAAATAATGTCTCTTGTCATGATCATTTCCATTTTTAACGTGATTTTAGATTTATTATCACAGAAAAACTGATATTAAGAGCTCTATTTTATTTGGAGTCAACCAAAAGACTATGAAACCATTTTCAACGTGATTTTAGATTTATTATTGCAGAAAAACTGATATTAAGAGCTCTATTTTATTTGGAGTCAACCAAAAGACTATGAAACCATTTTCAACGTGATTTTAGATTTATTATTGCAGGAAAACTGATATTAAGAGCGCTGTTTGACTTTAAGAAACTATGACGTCAATTGTATAGGTTTCATACAAATCCCATAAAAAATGTTTGTTTTGACGTTTAGAAAAAAAGTATCTGATTTGACTTGTTGGAAAGTAGCGAAATTCTTCGGCTCAACATTTTTTTTTAATGGACTACTGATATTTAAAAGCACTTTACAGTAGTATGTGTCAAGAATTTTATTCAAAAATCAAGAATTATTTATTAACAATCGATTTCAGAAAATGTAACTAGGAGGATTTGTCCAGCACTGACTTATTTTTTGTTAAAAATATCAACCGAAGTTCGAACTCGTGACCCTTCGGCGACACAACTAGGTCGTAAATGAAAAAAGTTTAATGAACCGCCAGCCACGTGATTCCGTCTCGATTTATCTTTATTTTTGGAGCAGTCACAACTGAACTATTTTTTGAGATAGCCAACTGAGAATAAATCACGGTTATACAACGAACTAAATATGATTAAACTACTTTCTCATGATATTCATTAAGTTTCTTAATATTTCGGTACCTGATTTAAACATTCTCTGAGGTTAGCCTTAGATTTTTCTCATAAGATATATAAGTATTTTTTCATGATATTGATTAAGTTTCTTAATATTTCGGTACCTAATTAAAACTTTCTCTGAGGTTTATTTAGCCTTAGATTTTTGTCATAAGATAGAAAGGAACTTTTTCATAATATTGATAAATTACTTAATATTTCGGTACCTTATTAAACTTTCTCTGAGGTTTAGCCTTAGATTTTTCTCATAAGATAGATAGGTATTTTCTCGTGATATTTTAAGTTTCTTAATATTTTGGTACCTAATTTAAACTTTCTCAGCGATTTAGCCTTCGACTTGTAGAGCTGTCAATTTTCACTTAAAGTATACATGAATTTATCGGATTCCAGTGCTTTCCGCATTTGAAATAAATTATGTGAAAGGAAACGGAGATATCGTTAAAAATTTTAGTATCACCATGCTCTAGATAACCCTTCAAACTATTAAATGAACTACTTTTTTTCAATTTTAAGTAAGAACGTGAAGCTTTTCTTCACACATTTGAGAAAATTGGCAAATCTGGAGCATAAGACCAAAATTTTAAATTCTTTCAAATAATTTATTTCAAATGGGGGCAGCACTGGACCCGGAAAATTCACTAACATTATTCCTAAGTTTTTATAAATGGACTTATTATTACCTCTTGTTTCGGCCGTTCTCAGGTATTTCAGGATACAAATAGTTATATTTGTCGTTGTTTTCGATGTCGTTTGGCCGGTAGGAAGACCAAAAAGGCGAAAAAAAAATAAAACAAATATAAAATAAAATGGAATCATAAAATATTCACAACAATAATAGCTTTCTCCTTCTTTTTATTACATCGGAATATTATTATATAGACGAGATCATGTTCGCAATCAAATTTCAGATTACATACGCTCCAATTTACGCAAAATATCAAATCTAAATCAAGGCTTCGACGGCAGTAACTTTCGTATTTTATTTCGTATTTACGCTGCGACTGTGACGGTCGTAAACATGATGTTTACTTCGAAGACAGACAGTAATTCTAAATAAACCCTAATTTAAAGACACTTCATTGGTTCCACGAATATAGATTGTGAATTTGGGTCAAGGGTGCCAATGTGGAACTTAGAGGAAAATAAATATTTTTCATGAAATTGAGTGACAATATGTGATATTTGCCGTGTGGTGACGGCAGAATGTTATATATGTTGTCATTTCACCACCCTCTTTCTTTCCCTTGGATGTCGTAATAGACGACTAAGGAAGGTGTAGGTACCCGTAGAGAAAGGCGCAAAAACAGCAGGTTGATGTTGGCTAATGAAGAAAGAAAGGTAACAGAAATCGGTTAGCAGCGTCCTCTATGCAAATACTTTATATCATCTACGTGGCAATTTATGGGCAAATCCTCCCATTGAGAGATTGGAAAGGCGTTTATTTAGTCCAGAAGTGGATTAATATTTGCTGTTACCTAATTCACTTATTCGCGATGGCGAAAAGGTATTAGGGTAGGATGTGCCCTGAGTTGTATTGTTTAGTGACAGGAGCGCTATGAAGAGGCGCCTCGTAGGATTTTGTTAATTCTAGGGGGAGCCCCAGCAATCACTTAAAATTATAAAAATTGCTACATACTACATACATACATAGGATCATGCCTGTCTCCTACAGGGGTAGGCAGAGAATAAAAATGATATCTATTCAAAATTATGTGCGTGTGCATTGAGTGAGCCCCGTTCAGAAATTAATAATAGGTTGGGGATAAAGTCTTTTCGCATTTTATATGAAAACTCAAAACATTTTTTAATATAGTTTATTTACATTTAACTAAAGTATGTAGGTACTATTTTATTCGATAACTTTTTGCCATCTTATAGGTAGGGACATGATCCCATTGCTATAGAAATTTTGGGGCTTCTGATCAAAAAACTGCGTCAAGTAGTTTTGGCAGTCCTCTCGTGATGTTAACCTGACACTGCCTAAAAAATTAGGAAGAGACCGAAACAGGTGGAAATCTGAAGGTGCCAGGTCAGGACTATACGGCGGATGCATTAACACCTCCCAGCCAAACTCTCTTAATTTTTGCTGAGTTGTTAAAGATGTGTGAGGCTAGACCTCACACATCTTTAAGTTTATCATGATGAAAAACCACACCCCTTCTGTTGATTAATTCCGGCCGCTTTCTCTCAACTTCTTGCTTTAATCTTATCAGTTGTTCGCAGGAGAGTTCTGAATCGATGGTCCTGCCTGGTGGTAAAAGCTCATAATGAATAATGCCCTTCCAATCCCACCACACACACAGCATCACCTTGTTGCGAGTTAACCCGGGTTTCGCCACAGTCTGTGAAGCCTGACCGGCCTTTGACCATGATCTTTTCCGCACGTTCTTGTCGTACGTGATCCACTATTCATCACCAGTTATCAAATGCTTCAAAAATGGTTCGGTCTCATTACGTCGTAATAAAGAATCACAAATGAGTACACGGTTCATTAGGTTTCTTTCAGAGAGCTCATGAGGTACCCAAATATCGAGCTTTTTTGTGTACCCATTTTTTTTCAAATGCGCCAAAACTGTTTTGTGGTCAATTCCCAGTTCTTCAGCTACGTCGTAACTACTGATATGCCGATCATGCTCCACTTTTTCAATAATAGCATCCATTTTATCCGTAACAGGGCGACCAGAGCGACGTGCATATTAGACATCAATATTTCCGGATTTAAAAAGCTTAAGCCAAATTTGTGCTACTCTTACAGACACTGCACTAGGTCCATAAACATCGCAAATTTTTTTCGCGGCTTGCGTTACATTTTACCTTTTTGGTAGTAAAATTTTAAAATGTATCTAATTTTTTCATTAGATTCACTCCTCTTGACGGTAAGAAAAACAAATGAAAATCACGCATTATCCTAATTTGAAATTGGAATTATCTTCTTTAAAATTTAAACTTTTAAATGATACCAAAACCAGCCAGGTACCAATAGTATAGCCAAAGTGATTTTATTACAAGTTCATACATACTATTTGCGAAAAGACTTTTTCCCCAACCTAATATATATTTTACAATATTTAACCATTAGTAAAAGATACAAAACAATTGTAAAACCAATCTTACAATTTGTAAAACTATTACACCCAACATAAATAGTTAATGTGCTCAATATATAAATAGTTAAAGGCTCCCTCAGTTCTCACAAAAGGGCTTCGTTTATAAGAGTGTCCTATTTCTAACAAAAATTCTCTAAAGATAGGGTCTTTTAATTTAAAATTGTCAAGAACCATAATTAAAAAGTTACAAATTATCACTTAATCCTTAAGCTATATATAATAGCTTGAGGATTAAGGGAGCAGAAGGAAAGAAGCTAGGCCGCCCTTTTGTTAGAACTAAGTGAGCCCACATTTAACTATTTATCATGGGTGTAATAGTTTTGCAAATTGTAAGATTGGTTTTACAATTTTTTGGACCTTTTACTAATTGTTAAAGAAATATTTATTAATTTCGAAACAGGGCTCACTCAAGGCACACGCACAATTTAAAATTGGCCAAAATTTTCTAAAAAAGCAGATCACACACT
The DNA here is from genome assembly GCA_943193695.1 of Acrobasis suavella. Taxonomy (NCBI): domain Eukaryota; kingdom Metazoa; phylum Arthropoda; class Insecta; order Lepidoptera; family Pyralidae; genus Acrobasis; species Acrobasis suavella. The sequence goes on along the minus strand of OW971952.1, from coordinate 5,870,519 downwards.
ACAAAATTCCCTTTTTAATAAGAAAGACTTATCGTATCTAATTAAAAAATCACGTAGGTATAAACCAAAAGGTTTTCTGCTCATTACTTTCTTTGCTCACTTTCATGTCAGGGTCTGCAGCTTTTTGGCTCTGAATAATCACTATATCACTCAGCAAAACAATGTTGTCCTGTATTATGCTGTCATAATAACCAATTATTCATAATAACAGTTTGATAGAGCTTCATTGTTATTATTTATGCATTGTAATTATTATTTATTACATTGTTCTAAAGATATTTATTTGAGCACCTGTAATATACGACACTAAGATTAATTGCATATTAGTTTTGAAAGATCAAGATCATTGTTTTATGTACTTAGACTTATTCTTCAGGCAGACAGTGACTCTTCTAGTGACCTAAATAATACACTAGCGTCAAATTAGCCTGCATCCTGCACACAGCCACATGCAGGCAAATACATTAGTACCTATATAACGTTACGATTTATGATAAGGTTTCGAAAATAGTCCTTGCCTTCTGAAGAAAAAGTCTATGAACGCTGCTGAAAAACAGTGAAAGATGAACAACAGACAGACTACCAAATATGAGCTAGTCCTAGTAGACGGGTAGGTCTACTTTTTCTCCTGCTAGGTTCTATTTGATAGAATTTTTGTCCCTAGACTTTGAACTACCAGTAGGAGTCTCCTCACCTAGACACAATACAAATAACATTTTGTTTTAGTCTATAGTGAGCGTCCCGGAAATAATCAAAATGCAACGTTAATGCAGCTGTTGCTTTTCATTGTTTTCTTATCTCGAACATCGGAGATGATAATCTTAAACATGATTTACTAAACAATTAATCCTAAACTAAACTAATTAGTAACATAAAGGTCTCGATCGAATCTTTATACAAATAGACCACATTGTTACAATCGATTTGAGAAGTCATGAATGTGTCATCATGATGTTAGCAACAGGAATAGGGTTGCCATCTTTTAAAATAAAAAAAAACATGACGCTGCGCTGAATAAAGCCGGACATTTAGCCCTAAAAGACTGCCTCCATGGTCAATGGTCAAGGCGTTAGCCTTGTGATCCGGACGTCATGGGTTCCAATCCCGTTAGGAAGCATGACTTACTTGACTTAAGGTCCCCCCAAGTGGGGCAGAGGACTTCAATAGTGTTTCTCCATCGCGATCGGATACTGGCTACGCGCCTAATCACTTCAGGCCGAATTAGCCCGATTGTTTTTATCTACTGTGCGCCGCCAGGTGTGCAAGAGTTTTCCTCGGGATGTGTGTGGGTTCTCTCCTGAGTGTATGGCCTATCCAAGTTCATTTACGTCGCATGATCTGCTTGTTAATTGGCATTTTCCGGCACGCCTCCCACAGGCGTTCGTTGGAGATCTTCTCAGGCCAGAAAATGCCAAGTATTTGCCGCAGGCAGCGGTTGACGAAAACTTGGATCAACTGTGTGATCTCTTTGGTAACCTTCCATGTTTCACACCCTATAGCAAGACTGATTTCACGTTTGAGAGGAAAATTTTGAGTTTGACTCTGCGAGTCAACTTTTTAGCTCGACATAGGGGTCGAAGTTGTGTCAAGGTTGCCCGCGCTTAGGCTATTCTAGAAGCCGTGTCCTCTTCTGCTCCACCAGTTTATGACACCTAGATATGAGAACTGTTGGACTCACTGTATTGGCTCTGTGCCCAGTGTTAGTAATCGAGGGTTCTTTCCGGTGCGCATCTCTTGGGTCTTTCTCGAGTTGATCTTAAGACCAACTTTGTTTGGAAGCATTCTTTGTGACAAGTGGTTTCCAGTCTAGTTAGGATATTGCAGGCTTGAATCACCTGATTATCTAAAAAGAAAGATGATTCCGTGTTTCAGAATGTATAAACTGAGGGTGCCCAACGCCATCTAGTGTTTGCTCTAACCTATCCAAGTGTTGGTTCTGGTCTAGCCCTTGGGTTGCGGAGGTCAGACGGCAGTCGCTCAGTATACAAACCAGTTACCACGTCAAATCAAACCACCGAGGTTAGGTAGCGGAAGGATGATGATGATGATTTAGCCCTAAAGCTAGTTCATTGATACAGTGGCGCAGCAAGATCAAAGTTTTGTGTAAGATACTTTTGACAAAGGCCTAAGAAAAGGGTCATCCGCTTCGCCAAAAAGCCTAACAAAAGCTGGACAGGCCTTAAACATTAATATTTTGCCGGACACGATCCAAAAAAGCCGCAGATGGCAACCCTAAACATGATAACATAGGCACGCTGCCAATCGTGATAAGGGCCATTATTATGAAATGCAATTACCCTCTAATTTCTCAGAACATTGTAATAGGGTTGCATCGCCAAGATAGTTGCCTAGCAGGCTATAAATTTCTTTAGCCAGGGTCGGTAACTCGGGTTGATTTGAATTGTGATTGTGAACATCTGCTAACATTCTTCTTATTAATCTTACAAGCTTTTATTTAACTTGCAATGTATTTAGTATGAATGTTTGTGTGTATAGGTCAAATCTTGCAACTACATTTTCAAACAGTTATCCTCAACCGATGGAGCTGAATTTTTTTATACTTGTATAATGCGAATGACAATACAATATTATGTAGTCAATGTGCTGTTCTGATGTTGGAGTCGATATATATTTGACAGAAATCAGTAATAAAAAAATAATACCTCATTTAATAGGGTTCGTTTGATTTGTCTTGACGAGCACTTTATAGCAGACGATGTCTAGGGTCTGATTTTGGAGACAAAAGGTAATCGATAGAACTCAGTGATAAAACGACGGAACTCTATCGAGTTTGGGCTTATTTAATGTTTCTTAATACGTACTTAATAATAAAAGGTTGTAGAAAAAAATGTAATTTTTCAAAAAACTTTTTACTCTTTTTGTACAGTGGACCAACAAGATACCTGGTCTTGGAGGTGATCTTGATATTTTGAGTTTAGAAGAAAATTCAAGATCTTGAATTTTCTCTTAAACTCAAAATAATATTATCATGAAAATGTATATTCAGAAAGATTTTAATGAAGTCTTTCTAATTAAACATTTTCATGTTAATATTATTTTAAGTTTAACAGAAAATTCAAGATATAGGTAGAGGGCCGTTACAGGTTGACGACCTCCGTGGCGTAGTGGTCATCATGCTAGTTTGCCACCCAGAGGTCCCGGGTTCGAACCCCGGTCAGGGCTAGTTGGAAAATGGCCTTTTTCAAATTGTCCTAGGTCTGGGATGTTTATCTACATATATATTTGTTATAAAATATACTATCGTTGAGTTATTCCCATAATACAAGTCTCGAACTTACTTTGGGGCTAGCTCAATCAGTGTTATTTGTCCCGATATATTTTTTATTTAGGTATCTCGCTCGCCCACTGTACCTATCAGTGTACGTTCAAATTGTAGTAAGTAACTACCTAAAGTAGATTATTTTCAAAATGACTAGAGACAAGAATCATTTTGGTCAATGAGCCAGGATAGAGTAATAATTACGTAATAGTAGTTTATATTACAAGTTTGGTAAATTGTTCATTATAGTCGAGGCGGGCTGACACACAAGCGGGCAAAGCCCGCGTGTGTATCTATGGAGCCGAGACTTGTGTAGAACAATACACACGTGTGCCATACTACTTTTTTCAACACATTAGCGAGGAAAAATACTTCAATAATAAAACAATTTTAATTATTAGATACAATTAGTGAAGTGGCCAGCAACAGTTTTTGTAGGTTTAGTAATAGTTTAGTTCTAAGCTGGCTGCATGCAGAGATTTTATGTTTCAAAATTAATATTCAATATTTTGGATTTATTGAATCTTATTACTAAAACATTAAAAAAATACTTTACCGCATTCGTGCGGTACTATTTACCACATGATTTTGAATGTGTGCGTAATGAATGGCATTACATAATGGCATTACATAAGTAAAATCAGTGTGGTAAATATCGCTTTCCAAGCTAATGTGTTGAAAAAATATTGCAAAATGATTTCATTGATTAGATTGCTATACACCTGTGCACCACAAATTTGATGCTAACTTGGCAACACGACCTAGCCTAATGCACCACCTTCAACTGTCTTGTCAACATCTTATTCGACATGACACGTTAGAGCATTCACAGCTATAAAATTCTATTCATGTTTTTTTTTCATCAATTGATACTTCTGCTTTTTCTCCTCGAAATGAACTTTTCATTAGATGACACATAATGTCAAAACGTCTATTTAATTTCATTTACATGCAAAAATTCTAGTTTTTATGATTTCGTGTAAAATCTAAAGTTTGGAATGACCTATGTAACATGTTTTTTTTTATTTTTTTCGTATTAGTAAGTGGCCAACACTGATGTCAGATATTTTAGGAAGCCTAAAGGCATCTGACATAGCTTGACGACTGTGATACAATGATATCAGCCGGGACCAACAGCTTACGTGCCTTCCGAAGCACGGAGGTGCTCGAAAAATATGCCACGCCTATCCACGCCTATCGATATGTCATGCATATTCATGTATGCACCTATGTTGATCCTGTTTTTTAAGACTTCTGGCATCTGGCAACAGTACGCCCATTTGACGGGAATAAAATCCTGTTTATGTTTAAAATTCTTGACTTCGATATTTTAAAATGTTCAATCTGCCTCGGCTTCTATGACTGGTTCACTCCCCAAACCTTTTGGTGTTCTTGCCGCGTCTATTCTTGCTACATATCGTTTACGACAAATTTTTATGGTTTTAATGACATCTCGTCATACAAGTGATATAACCTAGCTTGTTTAATAAATGCATCGATTAAAGTTTTGATTAAGTTACATTTTAGGTTTAGTTTATAGTAAATTAGCTTAATTGCTATTTTTTTTCTCTCATTAATAAATATGTGTTGAAAAAAATATTTATGTGAAAATATTTATAATGCACTGATATTTTAAATTGTTATAAGCACTTAATACCAAGATACGCAATGCTACCTAACCAAGGAGATTTGACGAGGTAACTGGTTTTTACACTGAGCGACTGTCGTCTGACCTCCTTAACCCAAAGGGTTAACCAGAACCAATCCTTGGATAGTTTGATGATCAAACGCTAGATGGCGTTCGGGACCCGCTGTTTATACGTGCCATTCGAAACATGGAATCATCTTTCCTTTTGGATAATCAGGTGATTTAAGCCTGCAATATCCTAACCAGACTAGAAACAACTTTTCACAAAGTATGCTTCCCAGCGGGATTCGAACCCATGACCTCCGGTCATGCCTTGACCACTGGACCAAAGGTAAATTTTAAGTTCAACAGGTTTTAATGGTTGGTCACATAGACGACCTCCGTGGCGTAGTGGTCACCATGCTAGTCCGCCACGCAGAGGTCCCGGGTTCGATCCCCGGTCAGGGCAAGTTGGAAAATGGCCTTTTTCAAATTGTCCTGGGTCTTGGGTGTTTATCTATATATTTTTTTGTTATAAAATATAGTATCGTAGAGCTAGTATCACATAACACAAGTCTCGAACTTACTTTGGGGCTAGCTCAATCAGTGTAATTTGTCCCTATATACGTGGGGCGCACTATAAGTTTCCGGAATGAATATGAAAAAATACTATTAAAGGTACAAAATTAATTTATTGTTTTTCAAAATAATCTCCCTTGGCGTCTATGCACTTTTTCATTCGATGAAACCAGTTTTGAAAACTTTTGTGCCACTCCTCTGTGGTGACCTCTGAAACGTGTTTTTCATACTCCTCGACAGCCTCTTCTGGTGATGAAAATCGTTGACCGCGTAATTGGTTCTTAATTTTTGGGAACAGAAAAAAGTCACAAGGTGCCAGGTCGGGACTGTATGCAGGATGACTCATGAGTTCTACATTTTTCGCCTTCAAAAAGTCGTTTGTCTGTCTGGCCGTGTGAGAACTAGCATTGTCGTGGTGCAGGATGATACGGCGTTTACGGTTATTTTTACGGAGTTCGTCAATAACTTCCGGCAAACAAATGGTCGTGTACCAGTCACTATTCACTGTACGACGATTCTCTAAAGCAACAGTAGCCACGTGTCCAGTTTTATTAAAAAAAGAAGCAATCATCCGCTTAGATGCACTTTTCACGCGCGCCACTTTGGTTGGTTTCGGCTCATCTTGAAAGACCCATACGCTCGATTGCTGCTTTGTTTTAGGATCGTAGCAATAAATCCATGTTTCGTCACCTGTTACTATGTCCCACACCAAATTTGACGCACCTTCGTTGAATCTGGTAAGCATGGCACTGCACCAAGACGCGGTCCGTTTTTTGAGCCTCGGTCAAGTTGTGTGGGATCCACCGCGAGCACAGCTTTCTCACACCCAAATGTTTGTGTAGGATTAATTGTATTTGACTCATGCCTATTTCTAAGGATGCGCGAATTTCATGGTAGGTCACATGCCTGTCTGTTTCAATCATACGGCGCACAGCATCGATGTTTTTGTTGGTCACAGCGGTGGACGGCCGACCATCGCGAGATTCGTCACTGAGATTGATACGACCACGCTTGAATTCTGCAAACCAGCTATAAACAGTTGTCTTGCATGGTGCTTCATTGCCAAAAGCTGTTTCAAGCCGAGCGATGCTCTGTTGAGCTGTCAAATTACACTTAAAATCGTAGAAAATCATACTACGAAAATTTTCCCGAGTTAAATCCATGTTGATGCAGACACACAATTTTTTAAATGGCGCCACAAGGTAAAAACAAAAGACAGTCAGATGAAACAAACTGCATTCTACAGCCAAAGAGTTCTATTTTCAAATGTTGCAATAAATTTTTAAATATTGTTTATGTAAGTGGCCAGTTCCGGAAACTTATAGTGCGCCCTATGTATTTATTTTTTATTATTTATTTATCATATATTTATTCTATATAAATTATTTTTTGACAAAGCTTCAAAATCTTACATTTTTGATGACCTTATTCTTGATACACACACACACACACACACACACACACATAAACAATAAAAAACATGTCTACAATATCTAACATATAATATATTAAAAAGTTTATGAAACACTTTTCTTCAAATGAGTCACATTTTTTAATAACCTTAAAATGTTTGATTGTGCGAGCGAGACAGCCAATCAAATTTAAAAAGGCTCTTAAAAGGAATAGAGTTATAGACTTTTCTGCAATCATATTTTCTATGTTCTTATCAAAGATATAGGATGTATTTTTTTTTTTGCTCTTTGGTTCTTATATTAGTGACAAACTCGGGACCATTTAAAAGACAGATAACAGTAGTAGTAGGAGTAGAAAAAGTATCTAATTTTAACAAACATAAAAAATAAGTACATGCCGCTTTTATCAATGTTACTCAAAGGTTGTTCAGTGCAGTAATATCTTATTAAAGCAATGATAAATTGCATGTGTCGTCAATAAAGTGCTTGGAGTGAAGTGAAAAAGAGGTATTGAAATTATTTTGAAATAAAGTAACGTGCATAAATTCGTCGAAACATTTAAAAGAGTTTAAATGCTCGTAAAATTTAAAATTTAGATGTCTAGTTACAGGATTTTTATGTACAGTTTACATTACATGCATCAATATATTTTATAAGTATCTTTAAAGAACCATCGACATAGCTCCTACATATCTTTGGAAAAGAAAATCGGAAAGCACACTGAGTTCAAAAAAGCAGAGCTAAGCATAAGTACTAAATAAATATATATGGACAAATGACACTGATTGAGCTAGCTCCAAAGTAAGTTCGAGGCTTGTGTTATGTGATACTAACTCAACGATACTATATTTTATAACAAATACATATATAGATAAACACCCAAGACCCAGGACAATTTGAAGAAGGCCATTTTCAAACTTGCCCTGACCGGGGATTGAACCCGGAACCTCTGGGTGGTGGACTAGCATAGTGACCACTACGCCACGGGGGTCGTCAGATACTATAATCGGGAATGCACTTATATACCGATCTTGAATGAGTCTTCGCCTTTGCGGTACAGGGGTGCGGGGATATGACAACTGAAAGGAACTGAGGGAGGTGCGGGCGGCTAACGGATGTAAATTTTAAATCCAACGGGTTTTAATAATGGTTGATGACATACCTATTTATTCTTTATAAATTATTTTTTTAAAGCTTTTATTTTCGGTTTACAACAACAAGACAGTTTATTTTATAAACTAACAAATTCTTAAATCTTAGCATAAATATACGAAGCATAATATTAACCACATTACTATTTGCTTTTATGTTTTTTTATAACTTAATAAACTCAAAAACTGAACAATCTAAACCTCTCTAACTCCTGAATCTTTTACAGCTTAGATATCTGTAAATAAAATTTATATAACATAGACATACATATACCTAAATTCAGTTAAAATCAAGAAAAGCTGGTTAACTTACGAATAAACATATCACGCGGTTAACTGAAAATTCCTGAGTAAAACTGAAACCGAACTGTGAAGTAACCTTCAATCCGCGAAACAAAAATAATCCAGTGAACCAACTGTACTATTCATAGCCGAATCATAGCAAAGGCCTTAGCATAAATATTTTTCACACAATATCACCTGTCCCACTCACACTCAAGCGAAAAACCTAACACTGTCTCTTTCTCCATGGCGAACGGCCAACTCTCCGTCACTAGTTACGAAATATGAAATCTAATTATGAAGATCATTATTAATAAAAGTTGCATTTTGTACTTTGACGACGATCTTAATATTTATTGATGGCATGTGGTTGATGACCACATTAATGATAGGAGCTTTGATAAAGGCAATTTTAAAGCTTTTAATTTAATGGGAGTAAATGTACAGTCGGCAAATAAAAATAAAAATAAAAATACTGTAGTCTGTAAAAAATTTACAATATAAAAATATCACCAGACACATGCTGTCTTATTCATATGAAATTGCTAAACGTGTTCTTATGCCTCTTTTCGATATTTGATATAGTAAGAATGAGACAAAACATAGGTAATTTTATAAAAAAACAGGTTTAGCAAACTTTTATATTTTTTACTAGCATTTTTCTTATAAATAATAGGTATAGACCAACCAATCAATAAATGAACAACATTTTATTTGTACCTAACTAATACTAGGAATTAAAAAAAAACCTTTGATTTTCTCATAATAGTTCCCTAGTGAGCAAAACACTGGTACGAATAGGTTTTTTTTAAATTTCGTATTGAGAGTAGCCGTACTATAAATCCTGTATAATCAAAACAGATACCAAATATTTGGCCAAATGATAATGGAGTTGTCCACAAGAACTATTCGTCTGTCTATTTTGATTTTGAAGAACAACGCCGGGTGGCTTGACTGGCAATTAGCGGCAATGTCACTTTAAAAAGCTCTCCTTGGCATCTCTCTCCGTTCGTTCTCGTACTCTTACATATTAATTTCCTGATGTTATCAGATGATTCATGCTTGATTGTTATCTTCTTAGAAATTGGTCTTCGCTTTAATACGAACTCGAATTGTCAACTTTCCTTGTCTATTCTAAACTCTTTTGTATCCTCTTTTTATATATCTAGATGCCTTTTATTACAAAAAGTCTGATTTGTTTTGTCGGTAACTATTTTATCCTTAAAACTTTTCTTAAACAACTTTTATCTAATTTGCTTTGGATATTAAATAATATATGGTAGAACCTACCTGTCTTCTCTTTCTCACTCTCTCTCTCTCTCTCTCTCTCTCATTTTAAGTGTATATTGCCTGAAGTTTGTTAAATTTATCATAATGAATCAGCCCTCAAAAATTTTAACGGGCGAAAATAACTTAAATTCTTTAAATATTATTAAGAACTGATTATTGTTAAGTCGAAATAGTTTTATACGATCTTTGACCAGTATATATATATGGCCACATGATCTCTCTGTCTTAACTTCCTTTAACGTTTAAATTTATAATGAACTACATCCAATTTAATTTAAATGTAATCGAATTTACCTGAAATTAATATTTAACTTATAAGGTCTATGTATCTATTAAAAATTAATATTGAACTCATAAGTTCTCTACATTCAATTTAATTACTAACGATTTCTGACATATCCCACTCATAATATTCCTGAAATCACTATTAATATATAAACTCAACTACATACTTATAGTTCGCAACACCCTACCAGGGTTCATATACTTATTTACCTACTAACTATGAGTATAATGAGGCCTGGGTCCCTCCCCGTTTAGGTATCGAAAATATACCTACATTATTACTTTACGCACGCGACCACTTCAAAGGGAAAATTCAGATACATGAATGGTTTGTCAAGAGTAATAAGAATGAAATTGGCTTGTAATGGAAGTCTAGGTATCTAAACGAAGAGGTGAGGAGTTCTCACGCGAGCTCAATTGAACCATAGCGCTAACCACATTAAGTAGATATTTCTTTGAATTTCTTTTCTGAGTAGGATTTCTGTACGTAAGTACTAGTACTTATTCTGTGGTATACTACAGAAATGCACTATAGTGCATGTAACCGAAAAATAAAGAAATGAAGGTCACCCATGGTACATGAGGTATGGCAGTTCGACCGCGACAAAAGTTGGTACATCGACTGAATGGCACCGCTGTCGCATAGAGCATTATCAGAGTAACCACTTGACTTGGCTTTCTCGACCAACACCAGCACGGAGTCTGCTAAGAGACTGCCAGATTGACCAACGGATTTCTATTTTCGACTTCTCTCTTTTTCGACTCGATAAGAAAGTCTGATCAAATATATACCAAAACGAAAAAAAACGTTACTAAAAATTTATTACTAGTATTTATTGTTGATTGAATGAATAGGTATGTAGAAAAGAAAAATATTTTTCCCCATCCCATCCCATCCTTATACATAGCCCATCGGTTAGATTATTAAAAAATATTATACTCTTATTTTTCTTTTCTCTGAGAAACAAAAAATTACAAAGATAAAGCACATTGTAATTTCGCATGACATCACGGCTACGTACGATTTTTACATAGAGGTGACATCGCAAGCCCCCACTCCGGAACTTTGATACTTCGTATCTTTGTGATTTTTTACATTGTGGCAAACTGAAAAATATGGATCCATTACTTTTGGATAATCTACAAGACGGACTAATTACAATTAAACTTTTTTAACCCTGTCGTCACCCCTACTGCTGTATAATTTGTGATGCAGATTGGCGTGAGCAATAAACAGCAGTTTACTGTTGTATTTACAGCAATTTTAACGGCCGCCGTCCGCAGTCGCAGAGACCCTGGAAATGTGCATGTGGCCCCGAATGTTTAGAATAAATGGATTTATTTAGTCTATCTAAACGTAATCGATTACGCGGAGCTGACTGCAGCGTAGTTTAGCGCTCAATTAATCAATATTGTGATTGGTAAATTCTCTTGGAATTATCGCTTGATTCTTTTTATTTTAACGCACATTTATCCGAACCTAACGCGTCGAACGAGCCAAATGAAACGAGTTTTAGATATAGATAAATAAATAAATAAATAAATAAATAAATGTTAGGGACAAATAACACTGATTGAGCTAGCCCCAAAGTAAGTTCGAGACTTGTGTTATGGGATACTAACTCAACGATACTATATTTTATAACAAGTACATATATAGATAAACATCCAAGACCCAGAACAATTTGAAAGAGGCCATTTTCCAACTTGCTCTGACCGGGGATCGAACCCGGGACCTCTGGGTGGCGGACTAGCATGGTGACCACTACGCCACGGAGGTCGTCCATCGTATAGAGTTATAGATCGTCCATTTGGAGGAAACACAGATATCCTAGATGAATTCGGATCGTCATCAAATCCGGTGCGGGTAATGCGATCGAATCGATAGAATCGCCTGTATTTCGACAATGACAAGTGTGTGCGTAAGAGCAACGAGAGTTATGCGATCGAGTTACTACTTCGATTTATTTTTTTTAAATGTTACAAAAGTAAGTGATTCTAACATAATTGATTGATAAAGCCCTGACAATAAAAATCTCGTCAAGATTTATCACAATTCACATGTAATTACAGTGCGACAGGTGTAAAGGAAATGGATACGATTCTTTCGGCGCGGTCGTTTCTTTCGGTGCGGATATGCGAGGCCTTAAAAACTTCGATCGATTCGACGCGTTCAACTCGGATAAATGTGCGTTGGCCTTTATTGATCTATCATGTCTTTGTCTGACTGACAAACATGTATTTTACTCATCAATAAATGTTGTACATAATTTATAAAATCTAGGCAATTTGACTATTTAAACCAGCAAAATAATATTGCTTATAAAAACATACATAATATTATAATAACTATGTATGGTTGTATACACACAGCCCTACAAGCTGCACTTGTGTGGGTGTGACGCATTGTTGATATCTGCATCTATTTCTACACAAGTGCACGCCCGCCATCCAAATTCTAAAAATACCTGTTTGACGTTTTTTTATATTCGTTTATATGCTCGTAGGTGTAGCTCAATAATTCAAGTGGTTGGAATTCATAATAATACCTCATTAAATGACAAGATATTTTTAAAGAACAAACCAATGAATCGGTAGCCATTTACGATTAACAATGCATATATTTTTTGCGTGCTAATTAAGAACTTTCATTTGATATGTATTGAAACAAATAAATATTTTTTCATGTTTACAAACTTTTTGAATGTAACTTTTTCTTGTAGTGCCTCTCCATTACCAGATATTGGCCGTCAGCTAACCAAACTCTTCTCTGTTAATTACCAAGCCAATTTCTCAAGTTTGGTAATTCCGGTCCATTCTTTATGGTTCTCAGCCTCAATTTTTTGCGTCTTCCAACGCGTCTGTTTCCTTCGACTTTGCCCATCATAATAAGTTGAAGCAGCTGATATCGGTCATGTCGCAGAAACTGGCTCAATTGTATGTAATATTAACAAGTAAGTACATTTTTTGTATACGAATTGTACCCGGGCAATAATGACAAATCAACTAACATCTCATTTGTGAAAATTGGATAGCCGGTTTGTTTACATATATACTTGCATACATAGACTGCTAAAATCATTACCCTCCCTTTTGGTGTTGCCGTAGTTGGGTAGAATATAAAGCTTGATGGTTTTTAGGGTTCCGTACCCAAAGGATAGAATCGGGACCTTTACTATTATTATATATATTACTATACATTACTAAGACTCCATTGTACGTCTGTCCGTCTGTTTGTCACCAGGCAGTGTCTCAGGAACCGTGATAGCTAGACCGTTGAAATTTTCACAAAAGATGTATCTTTGTTGCCGCTTTGTCAATTAAAAACAGAATAATATAAATATTTAAATGGGGCTCCCATACAATAAACGTGATTTTTTATAGAAAATGGTACGTAACTCTTCGTGCATAAATGCGACTTGCACTTGGCCGGTTTTATTTTATTTGATTATAATAATCTATAAAGTATTACCTAAGTATTTATTCAATGGGGCAGACAAAATATTTTGTGTCTTGCGGCGCTAAGCAGATAGAGCAAGACTCCATTGAGGGTTGATTCATTATGACGCCGTTTTTCACCTAATGTTGGTCGAGAAGATGTAGAACTAATTGTTGCCCGCGTGGTCAAAGACAATCCCACGGGGGATAAATTGGATGCTAAATTTCATTCTAACCTTTTGCCGTGAAAGCGGAAAATACATTTGTATCAACTTTCATATTATAGTAAGATAAAAAAAAAAACAAAACCCGAGAGCATGCATATAAAGAATAATAAGTATTAAAGAAGCGAAAGAGGTTTGCAAGGATCGTAGCAAATAGAGATTCATAGTCTCTGCCTAACCACATAGAAACAGGCGTGAAAATACACTACTTGTATATTCTAACACTCAAATTCATAAAAAATAATAAGCGTTTGCTAAACCCTTTTTAGTTAATACATGTTTTGTCCCTTTCCCTCTTTTGAATATTTGAAGTTGAAAGAACGAGACAAAACATATTTTAAGTAAAATAGGTTTAGCAAACGTTTATAATTTTTTATGAATAAGGGGGTAAATCTTTGTGAAAATAAGTATGTATGTACTAAAGAGCAAAAAAAAATTTTGGTACGTACAAATAATGCTAACTTTATGGTGAAGAATTTGGGCATAATGCACTACAGAAAGAAGTGTCAGCCATGTCAAAGTTTTTAGTGAACAAGACACGCAATTAGCAAAACTCATTTATAATTGAGACAGGGGTGTGGGCCGCGCATCACGAGGTTTCTAAATAAATCTAAGAGAATGACTAATATACTTTTTACTATTTAATTGTGTACAGCTCAAAGTACCTAGAACACTGAGCATTGAGGAGCTCAGTGGCCCGGAGTACGGATTACTAGCGCTCGCGCAAGTAAAGCAGACACAGGGCGTGGTCCGCACTTGGATGGGTGACCACAAAAGGCATAAAAATTTCTCGAGCTCCTCCGTGCTTCAGAAGGTATTTTTAAGCCGTTGGTCCTGGCTGTCATTATTGTATGGCAGTAGTCAAGGTATGTCAGCTGCCTTTAGGCAGCTTTATAAATCTGATATTGTTAAGACCGAAGACAGGGCAATCGTAAATTTTGCAAATGGTTAAGCATAAGATAGACCTTTAAATAATTTTATGAATAATCTTTAAAAGTATAATTGGCAGTCCGTCTAGCTGTAACACGCGTCTCTACAAAAAGTGGCCACTTATTCATAAACAGGATTTCGTTAATTTAAAGGCGCAAGGCGCAGGACCGAGGTGTTTGGCATGTACTGGGAGAGCTCTATTCCCAGCTGTGGGATACAGAGGGCTGCCGAAGATGATGATGATGAAGCTAACAAGACATAAAGGCCTTTCTCAACGTACCCTTTTTCTATCTAACTTTTTCGCCATTACGGCAGTAAGACTCTGGAACGCGCTCCCCGAATATATTCGAACTGCTATTAAGATCGATGTTTAAAGACTTCTTGGCTGAACTATAAATGATTAGCTAGCGTTGAGCACGTTCTCAAGAATTTCATCCTGCGGTAAAACTGTGTGGAAACCAACTTTGCTTTTAATATTTTTTTCTTTATCTTGGGTTGTTCCGGCAACTTTTTTTTTATATCATCACTCCGAACTTACAAGTAAGAACCTTTACCATAACGCCTGCGGTGCCGCGGCCATGACACTATCACAAAAAATTACCATGCGCGTGGCGCTGCAGCTAAGGTTGCCAGCTCCAAAAATGAAAAGGCCGGACTTTGCGCTGAAATAGACCAGAAGTTTAGCCCTAAGGCGATTCTCATCCTGCTCCGCACCCCGCTGCATAGCGCGGGCCTGCAATCCAAAATCACGCGCGTACACACGGTGTCAGTGTCATGTACTAAGCGTGTTTCGAGTCGGACTCGCGCACGAAGGCTTCCGTACAATAATCTATAAAAAAATCATATTCTTTTTTGTACGGGAGTCCCACTTGAATATTTATTTTATTCTGTTTTTAGTATTTGTTGTTATAGCGGCAACAGAAATACATCATCTCTGAAAATTTCAACTGTCTAGCTATCACGATTCATGAGATACAGTCTGGTGACAGACAGACGGACAGACAGACAGACGAACGAACAGACAGACGGACGGATAGACAGACGGACAGCGGAGTCTTAGTAATCTTCTTTGCGCGTCGATGGTTTGTTTGTTTTTTATATTCTATCAGCCCAATGTTGAGCTACTCTGACGGCGTCGTCAGTAGCCCCATATAAATCGTCCAGGGTGCAGGTAGTAGGGCATTACCGTCTAAATACCTTAGTAATAAGGTCCCGTGAAACCCTAAAAATATCTCCGTAACTTCTGATAGTATGTCAAACTGAGCACGTGAGTCTTGGCTACAGCTATATAAACGTACTTATAGTAACTCAATAGGTCAACGCTCGCTCTACTTAGCTTTCAATCTAGACTAAAAGAAACAAGATATCCTATTTATCGAATAAACAGCATCGTTGCTAATTGGCGCTGGAAATCGGTGGGAATTCGTAAACAAATCGGTTACAAGAAAACACGATGTAATGAGATTAACTAGTTTCAGCCTTTAAGTAGTATCGTTTTTCCATACTGATCTGGAAGAAAAAAAAAATAACTTGGCATGTACAAGCTGTATACATCGTAAAAGGGACACACGCGTAATAAATCAAACCACGAGCTGTAGATCACTATAGTATAGTTAATTTCAAGTAACAGTCAGAAAGAAAAAAAAATGGCATTTCCATACTAAAGTGTGAAGCCGCTCGGGCAATTTGTAAGGGAATGTAGTTTTTTTTTTGCTTTTTGACTGTTATTATAATTTCGTTATACTGTAGTGATCTAGTACAGCCCGTGGTTTCATTTATTACGGGTATGTTCCTTCCATGTTGAATACAAGTAATCAATGAAGTCGACTGTGGTGGGGTTTTTAGTGGACTTCTGCACAGAAACAAGATATCTCTCCAGCTTTGTTTGTTTGTTTTCATGTGTGGCCAAAACTGGTGTTAGATTTTTCAAGCTGCCTAAAGGCATCTGACATAGCTTGACGAGTGCCATACCAAGATGACAGCCGGGACCAACGGCTTATACGTGTTCAGAGGAGCTCGAGAATTTTTTATGCCACTTGTTCTCACCCATCAATGTACAGATCACGACCAGTGTCACTTTACTTACTCTATTTATTATTTAAACAGAATTGTTGCTAATTGGCGCTGGAAAACGGCGAGAATATAAACAAATCGGTTACAAGAAGACAGAATAGATTTATTGGAGTAATAGTTTTAATTATTATAGAATTCAGCTATTAAGCTATGTGATTTTTGCGCTTTGGCTACGTAAAATTGTTTATTTTATCTATGCTGGTCTGGGAACTAACATACATATGACGCGTGACAATATTACGATGGCATCTTTGTGATAAAACAACATATTCCCACCGAGCTTGGACTTGATTGATTCGTCTTGAGGAGAACTTTAACCTTTTCAGGTTATTGTTGTATATAAGCTTGTTTAATAATTACTTGTTTAGTCTGAAGTGTATCATTAGCCCATGATCAGCAAAATCACAGGAAATTGATTTCAAATATTGGAATATCTATAACATTGGAATGTATCAACGATTCGTACCGTATCGAACACTAAAAACTCAAGTCTCAAAAACTGCAAGCCAAAATCTTGTGTTTACTTCAAACCACAAATTCCAGCGAGGTCGCGAATAAATTGAAAATAGCTCCGCTCGTAAAACTGCGCCGCGGTGCCGCTCGGCGGAGCGAATAAAATCGTCGGCTACGAAACTGCTACGACAGGGCTACGATTACGATTGTATTGAGTCGCTACGAGATTCGTAGCTAACTCGTAGAACACTGTTCTTGTTTTGTAGCGTCGCTGTTGACTACTTATGTACACAGTTAAAAAACTAGATCTGTGATCTCACTGTTTTCCACTATTCTTTACACAAGTTATAAATAAATAAAATAAATCCTTTTTTTTAAGATTCAATAAATAAATATATACAGACTCACACATATTGAGCTTGCCCCAATGTAAGTTCGACATTTGTGTTGTTTTATGTATATAATGAGAATCTCGGAAACCGTTTACACGATTTTGATTAAATTATGTATGTAAAAGAGATGAAAATCGATCTAGCTTATTAAATTTTTTGAGAACCTAATATAGTTCCTATATACAACGTGTAACGAAAAGGGAGTATCAACCCGAAAGAGAGTAAACATACAAATAAATGTGAACAACTTTTACTATGGGGCCATCACGGAAATCGTAAATAAAATCTCCAGCTCCATACATTTTGGCACGGTAGGTATTTAATTTCGTGTTGAAGATTTTTTTAACCGATTTCACAAATACAATTACTGTTTATTTTCAAGAAGATAAGAGTCTGAATTAAACATATTAAATAGGCAAGATGAATGGAAAATTTTTACTTTTCTCTGAGAAACAAAAAATGAGAAAGATACAGCGCATTGAAATTTCGCATGACGTCACGGCTACGCACGATTTTTACATAGAGGTGACGTCGCAAGCCCCCACTCCGGAACTTTGATGCTTCGTATCTGTGTGAATTTTTACTTTATTAGCAAACTGAAAAAATGTGGTTCGATTATTTTTGGATAATCTAAAAGACGGACTAATTACAATCATACTTTTCTAACCCTGTCGTCACCCCTATTATTTCTTCGACATTGGTCAGTCACAGACATACGCGCATCGTTCTTTCTAATGATGGTATTATATGTCTGTTATGGATTTTGACTCTCGTATTAATTAGCACAAAGGCAATCGAACCGTTTGGACGTTCAGTCATGTGAACAGCTATAACCCGGAAGGTATACATCTATCACATTTTTAATTCTAATAAAGAAAATGTTTTTTATTTACATAACAAAAGAAAATACTTGTGAGGAGTCTGATATCTGCATTAGGCGTGAACCTATACGACAGATCACCTAATAGGACAGACTAAGCATTTTGGGTCTTGCGAATTCATTCACTGCTTGTCAAAATGCCGAAATGACCAACTAGCTTACAAATGACACGAATGCGCGACAGCACGAGTTCATTCGCATGTTCTGCTTGACAAACTATACATTATCACCAAGTGACGAGTCACAAGCGCCCGGCCTATCAGATTTCAGAACTGTTAGCGACAGCCATCTTCCAGTTGTGAAATTTTGATTGTACATTAAAATAACTCTGAAGTACGGTCGTCTGGGACCAAATTGATGGACTGCTGAAATGGAACAGGTGGCCTGAAAGTATTCAATGACAACGAATACAAGCCAATAGAAAAAGGTCTAAAATGAAAGATTTAAGGGTAATAATTATCATTTGCCAAACACACTCACAAATATTTCAAGGTTTTATAGTCATTACAATGCTTGATTATTATCCAAATAAAAACATGTGATGAAAAAATTCGACACGAGTAGGATTCGAACCCACGACCCTCCACGGAAGCACAATTGAGAGTGCACTCACGGCGTTAACGTGAGGGTCGTGGGTTCGAATCCCATTCGTGTCGTATTTTTTCATTACATGTTTTAAATTGGATAATAATCCGAGCATTGTAATGCTGTTAAAAGTCAATAATTCAATAGAATATTTTTTGTGAAAAATAGAAAATATCGAATCTTCTGGTTCAATTGGTCAAATATTCAACTATCTGGACTCCGACAGCTGGCAAGGGGAAAAAATGCAACCTGAACGCGGTTGTCGGACGAACTGAGAAAGAGTGACGAATGAGAAAGCGAAGAACAGATATTATTGGAAGCGTAGAGAAGGGGCTTTTGCTCAATAGTGGGAAGTGGAAAATAGATAGTTAAAAAAATATTTTGGAAAATGTGCATGCAAAAGGGTGCTTGCGCTATCAGGGTTCATGTTGTACAGTCAGATACCGAGATACCTGACCAGGCCCTCTACATATATTTTTTTTTAATTTTCTCCTAAATTAATAATAATATTAACATAGAAATGTATATTCAGAAAGACCTAATTAAAATCTGTCTGAATATAAATTTTCATGTAAAAATGATTTTCCTTATTAGTTATAGAGAAAATTCAAGAAATAAGAAGAGGGTCTGGTCATGTATCTCGGTACCTGACTGTACCTACAAATTTAAGAAGTGACTATGTTGTAAAGTGCACAGCACACAGCACAGTGTAACATGTACAATGTGAAAAGCAAAAAACAAATTAAAAATGTAATTTAAATTGAAAATTGTAATTGCAAGTTATTGAATCGAACGGGGTAATTTTTGCGCTTGATCATGCTTTCATAGCATAAAACAAAAGCACGATGCTTACACATTTCCATCTTTTCGTGAAACACTCGTAAATTAATAATTCTAAAGAACCGGATGTTTCTACAATTCGAGAATATCACGAGAGTGGGCACAAATTGTTTACGAAGTTATTTCAATGTTTGAAATCAGCTTCCTGTGATCTTGCTGATTGTGGGCTGGTGGTACTCCTCAGACTATATATATAAACTGCAATAAACAAAACAGAGTTTAAAGGATTAATAAAAGGATCATTCTCAGTAGATCCATTGACCATTGGTTATATATATCATGCGAATAAAAAGCCTATATTGTTAGCCTATAAAGCAAATACATCACTACAGACTACATTGTACAGACTTGGTTACTGGTAGATAATTTGATAACTTTTAGGGTTTGTTTTATTTATAAACATGGATTTTTTTGGAGATAAAGAAGAACTTAGGCCAAAATACCGCTTAAATAAAACTGAAAAGAAAAACAACAATGTCATGAGAACATGTTTTCGACTTCATCTTGGCGCCCTATTATTTATTACTGAGATCAAAACGAATAAAAACCATTCCAGATTCAAACTTTCATTACTGATTTTCTTACGTGCCAGTTCTACTAACCTACTCATATAGCCAAACTTTTTTTATTTCACTTTAATGAAAACAAAATAAAATAAATGTAATTTATGCAAAGGTCAAACCACATATGACTGATGGCCCTAGGTCCAGAGCTAAGGGTTAAAGAGTCGTTGTTCATTGGGGGTTGACCCACCTATCATCATTACTATGTGACATTGAAGACCATCAGTGACGTCCAAATCAGATGTTCTGGACATGTCCATACATCATTGTCCAAATAGTCCATTAATATAAACCATCCCGTTTTCCGTGATTTACGCATCACATGATCTTCCATCCTCCAGTGCCAACTCTTGGATTTATGATTAAAATTTACAGCAGCGAATAAAAGTGTGTTTTAGACTATTACTGCTGAAAAATTGACAGATTTACAATCGCTAGTTTCAATCGGAAAAAGGCAATCTTTCGATAGGCCCATAGATAATATCGATAGTATTAAAAGCTGTTTTAAAACAATACTTTTGATAACCATTAACCAACAATACCATCAATAGCATCTATCGATGACGATGAACACGCTATAGATACTATCGATACTATCGGTTTTATTTAAAATACAGATGATTTACAACGCCAGGTTTTCTTAATGATTAATTCTCTTCAATAATAATAAACTTTAGCTCCACCAATGTTTCATGCGCCTCTAAAATATGCAAAATACGAAAAAAAAAATTTGACTTTATCCACTTTGATGAAAAATATTTTTTGTGGTGTGTCATGGAACTGAACTTGCTGTTAAAAGTGCCTGCTGAATAAAAAAGTATTTAATAGAGGTGGGTAAAAAAATACTCATATAATAAAAAAATATATATGAAAATGACATTCAACGATGATTCTCATAAAGCAGTGTAAATATCATACCATTTTCATAAAATGATTTCTATTCAAAGTATATTGTACCGCTCTGGTTATGGAAGAAAGAATTTGCTAAGTTCACTTATAACAGTCATAGTGAAACGAGACCATGCAGCTATAAAAAGCAAAACGGAAGCCAATGCACTATAGCGTGGATCTATCGAGAGTCACGTTGATAGTTCTATAAATAGGACATGTAGGTCAAGCGGCTAATTTCGTACAGGTTGCAGATTCAATTGATCGTAGACGATTATGTTGGGAATTTCTGTATTCTTCACGTCTATCAGCCTATGCTGCCCCACTGCAGGGCAAAGGCCTCACTTTCAGCACTCTAACTCTCCCGATCAAGTGAAAACTCTTCCCTCCATCTTGAAATATTATACGCCACTTGTCACATGCCTAAGTGTGATCCATCTACGCCCCTGGTTCCTAATCGCTAAAAATGCGGCGGTGATTCCAAAATGTCTCAAATACTACTTTGTTATAAGGCGTAGAGCTGCAGCCTCATCGCTGTTCAGAGTACGGGCTAGTTCCAACAGCATCTTGCAAGTAATAGCAGGAAATATTTCGTACCCAATGATAAAGCACTTTGTGCGTTGCACATCAAATTCGGTTGTTGTTGTTAATGTCCGACCGATTTCGATCATGGCGACCACTTCAGACTCCTAATTGGTGTTTTGGCACTGGTGTGCCCTAAGATGGCAAATGTAACCGATCTTTACAGTGAACCTCCGTGCACATTGAGGGCACGTAAGCTCACCGTCCTCATAGTTATAAACAATGCCAGCAGGTGGGCGTGCCTTTATCTGGTCACGTTTAACGTCGAGGTCAGTTTTGCGCTGATCCTCGAAGTCATGTACGTGGGCATTGATTACGTTGCGCCATTCTGACCGCTGTGCTGCCAAACGTTCCCACTGAGATGGCTCTATATTGCATCTTTTCATGTGACGCTTCTGTACATCTTTACACCGAAGGAGCTGACCACCACATTTTCGCTTTCCCTCCTCCAGTTCAGAGTAAAAGATGCGCTTCGCCACTCTTTCATCCGACATGCGTGACACATGACCACACCACCTAAGTTGTCGACGCATTAAATACGCCTCAATACCACCAACATTGGCTCGGCGCAGGACTTCGGTATTACGCACTCGATCAGACCATCGGATCTTCATGATGAAACGCAGGCATTTGAGGTGGAAGCGATCCAGAGTTCGTATGTGGCGGCGATATACACACCATGTCTCCGAAGAATACAAAAGGTTCGGCAGCACAATTGCCATATATACTGAAATCTTAGTGGCCAGTTTAAGATCGTGAGAGCAGAAGACCTTAGAATGCAGCTTTCCGAATGCTGCTGCAGCAGCTCCTATCCTACTGTGGATCTCAGCATCAAGATCACACCTGGAAGTTACTGTGCTTCCCAGATATCTAAATTTTTCGACCTGTCTCAGTATATCCTCACCAACGTTTATGGTTAGTGTCTCAGGACCGTTTACGTCTAGGGACATCACTTCTGTCTTTTTGACACTAATCTTCAGGCCATATTTACAGCATGCTTGGTGGAGACCGGACATCAACTGTTGCAGATCATGTGGGGATTCTGCTAAAAAACACAAGTCATCAGCATACATGATCTCAGTGATCATTGCATACGAGACTTTAGTACGAGCCTTAAATCTGGCCAGATTGAAAAGACCGCCGTCAGTGCGAAAGCGAATACGGATTCCATGCGGGACAGTTTGTAAGACTTCTCTGACTACCACCGCAAAGTATAAGGCGAACAGTGTGGGTGCTAAGACGCAACCTTGCTTCACTCCACAGGTAACAGGAAAGAACTCTGTTTGTTCACCATTTACCCCGACGCAGCACTGCATGTCGTCATGTAGGAGTCTAAGAAGTCTAACAAACTTCTCCGTGCAACCAAGCTTTCCTAACACCAACCAAAGGGCTTCGCGAGGCACACTATCAAATGCCTTCTCTAGATCGACAAAGCTGATGCACAGCGGGCGATCCTGTTCCCGACTTTTCTCCTGCACCTGGCGCAAGGAAAAGATAGCCTCACAAGTACCTCGGTCAGGTCGGAAGCCAAATTGAGTTTCAGGCAAGATCCTTTCAGATAATTCCGTTAAGCGGTTTAAAAGGACTCTGGCAAATATCTTTCCAGGGACTGAAAGGAGTGAAATACCTCGGTAAGAGCCACAGTCAGAACGGTCACCTTTGTTTTTGAAGAGGGCACATATGCGGGATACTTTGAAACTATCCGGGATGCATTCCTCTTCCCACATGCGAACAAACAGTTCCCACATCAACGTGTGCAACTCCTCACCGCCGTACTTTATCAGCTCACCCGGTATAAGATCGATACCAGCCGCTCGTTTATTTTGTTGCTGTCTGATAGCAGTAGTCACCTCATCACGACGCAGAGGCTCGTTCAGCTCAAGAGATACAGGGAGTTGAGGCATTAGACAGATGCTGTGTAGATCTGCGGACCGATCTACATTGAGCAGATTGTTGAAATGCTCCGCCCAGCGTTTTAATATGTCTTCCTTACTTGTAAGGAGATGCCTACCATCTAAAGACCGTAGAGGCACTCTCGTATGATAAGACGTACCAATCAGCTTCCGTACCTCGCTGTAAAACTCCCCCAACTGGTTTGTGTCCGCGAGCCATTGGATGTGACAGGCTTTCTCCCGCCACCAGTTGTCTTTTATACGACGAGACAGCTGCCGCAACTCAAGGTCACTAGCTTTGACTATCGCCGAGTTTCCTCCCCGCCTTCTATGCTGCTGTAAAAGATTTCGGTGCTTCTCGAGTGCTGCCTCCAGAACCTTGTCATTTGTATCAAACCAGTCTTCCTTACGACGCGGTTTTTTCCCTATCGCAACTGAAGCAGCTTTTAACATATGGGATGACAACGCACTCCAGACAGTGTTGACGTCGCCTGTCTTATTTTCTGTCGATAGCTTTTCAGATAGTGATTCAGCATATACGTTCCTCACCACAGGATCTTTCAGCTTATCCACATTTAAAGATGCAAGTTTTTGCATTGCAGATCTACGCGGGTGACGGAGGCGGAGTCGCAGCTTAGTAACAATCAGCCGGTGATCAGTCCAACAATGCGCACCGCGCATGACGCGGGTGATCTGAACTTGACTGACATCTCTTTGCCGTACGATAGCATAATCAATTAAATGCCAGTGTTTGGATCTTGGGTGCATCCATGTTGTCTTATACTTGGCAGCAAGCCTAAACATGGTGTTCGTTATAGCCAGTCCATATTGAGCACAAAGACTAAGCAGTAACTGACCATTGTCGTTCATATTGCCGACTCCATGTCTACCCAGAACTCCAGGCCATGCCTCATAGTTCCGTCCTACCCTGGCATTGAAATCGCCCAGCAATAAAACCTGCTCTTTGGCGTTTATGCAGTCGAGGCAATTGGACAATTCCTCGTAAAACTTGTCCTTAATGTCATCAGACTTATCAAGCGTTGGAGCATAGATACTGATGACATTAAGATAGTTGTCTTTGTCAAGGTGAAGGCGCAATATGGTCACGCGATCCGAGATATGTACAGGATACTCTTCTAATCGCTTTACCAAGTAATTTTTGATGGCAAATCCTACACCTGAACGTCGCGTCTCGGAAGCAGCGGTACCCTTCCAGAAGAAAGTGTAACCACCGCCATCTTCCACTAGTTCTCCTTCATCGGCAAGGTGTGTTTCACTGAGTGCAGCCACATCAACGTTATAGCGATGAAGTTCTCGAGCTACTACAGCGGTCTTGCGTTCAGGGCAGGCGTTGCCATCGCGATCAATAAGCGTTCTCACGTTCCACGCACCGAATGTCATAATAGGTGTTTTAATTATTTTATTACTTTTGTAGCGTCGACCACGATTGTAATGATGCGATGGCAGCCGCGGTTACTACCACCCCGTATGTAGGGACGAGCATTTTTTTAGAGCACCTTTTCTAGCCCCCTCCCCAGCTGGCGGGGAAAGCAGTGCCTCCCTAAATAGGGCTGCTTTGTCATCCCGGGTGCTGCCGAATCCGCACTGTCGCCCCAAAAAGTGCAGTACAGAAACGACCACGGCATGTACTCACGCCCCCGGAACCGCCTATGTGTAGATTTCAGACAAAACCTAGCTGCATCAGACTAGACCTTTCTACCTCCATCCATCGCCACAGGTCTTTCGCTTAATCGGATTCCAATTTTTAAGAAGCGGTCATATGCGCAGGAATATATTTGGGTGCACAAGCGTTCGCGCAGACGCAGGCGCACACACACGTCCTTCCCCTCCTTGGCCCAGTGGAACGGAAACCGCTACGACTGGAGGATTGGTCGGATGTTGTGTCTGGCCGACGATGACTGTACGCCCTCCACCGTCGCCCTAGGCCATCCACACTTGCCTTGCTACTTCGCCGAATCCACCATAACTCGATGTATATCTACGATGAGTTGCCTTCATCACCGAAGTAGACTTTGAACACTATAAGGGAGGGTTCCATAGAAACTTACTCACCGAAGTGATAAGCCCCTCTCCAGGTTTAGCCCGCGAGTCAACGCGGTTTACCGGGGTGTGGCCGCTGCGTGCTCTGCAGCTACTTGGAGCCACTGGAGAGAGTTTGTGGGAGATCAACACATTAATTACTTATCTTACCGCTTAAAGCCGACTGGTAACGATAGATGCTAATAACCCACTACACCCCAAATTCGGTTATGTAAAGCACAGTACTTCTTATAGTAGGTACCAACATTAGTAACTAAGTTTTGCTAACAAAGGATGGATCATGTGTTATCTGATTTAATAAATGAAATTGAAATTACTAGTACAAGAAATGAAATGAAATTGAAATTACTAGTAAAGTGGATGTCGTAACAAAAATTAAGAAAGGAATATTGACATGGTTCAGGCACGTAGAAAGGATGGATGAAAGGAGATTTACTAAAAGGATCTACAAAATTAATGTGAGTGGATACATTCATCGAGGACCCTAACACACTCTGTTAGGGTCCTCGATGAATGTATCTGTCACTTTCTTTTTTGTCACTGTCTACTTCATTTGGGTGAATAATGGTTTAAACCTCCTAAAGTTCGGGCCCATGTAGACAGCGCGGTGCATACCATTTTATTGAAGCAAAAAATGATCTGTATGGCTGACGTTTCATTTAGACCACGCAAGTTATTTGTTGCTTCAATAAAATTAAGGCAAGGAACTTGCACCGTCTAAATGAGCCTTTAGAGTGTCTGAGTTTTATTATTCCTCGTAAGCCGGATATTGTCACACCAATGTTATTATTTCTAAGTCCCGTTTTCTATCTATAGGCTCACCACACCACCTTTTTCATTTTAGTGATTATTTGACCTTGCGAGTCTCATTGTGAAGATAAAAATCATCTATACAATGATTTTTGCGTTCTTTATGATATCTTGGATTAGCTTCTTTACCTATTTAGCCTCCAAATTGCGGTTTTGAGTCCAGTCATACATTATATTCTAAACACTTCAGCCCTGTCATCGTTCTCAACATCAATCATTACTGACCTTCTTAATTCTTTCTGCCTGTCCGTCCATTTGTCAGCAATGTATTGCGATATATACCCCACTTTTAATGTTGTATATTTAAGTTTATTTTCGCTATCAAAGTACTTCCTCCATTCATAATTTTGAATGAAATAGTATTGTGTATTTGTAGAATATTTTATTCTCCTCGATACGCTTTTTAAACTTCCAGATTGTCTTGGTAAACAGAATATGTGCATCGAAGCAATTTTAAAATCTTATTTCGTCATCTACTTTAGTTATTTCTTCACCTAGGGTATTTTTATAGTTTGTTTTATCTTCGAAAAAAATCTTTAATATCTATTACAGCAACTAATTAATAGCTATATCCATAAGTTTATTTTTTTCTTATACGTTGTTTTAAATACATATAATATTTCAGAGTCAATGGAGATTCACCTAATTTTTCTCAAAGACATCATTCACACCGTTGTCTAATTAATGAATGCGAACAATTTCCTGTTTGCCGTGAGTAATATTAATTGCTTTCAAATGACCGGTCACATGAGATTGCTTAAGGGCTAAACAATCCGTTAGATCATTTCTATCTTGAACGGAAAACACCTCTGCACATGCCACGTCACACATGACGAGTTGACGTTATCCAATGGTTGCAGCACACCCACGCGAATTCCGGACCGCCCGCCTCGGCCGCTCGCCAAAACTTTCATAGTTTAGTTACGATTTCGAAAACGAACCGACGCGTCCCGCCGCCGGTACCGATTCCTCTAACGAGTCCACTTTCTACTTCTTCGAAAACTCGATCTTCTTCTATTTCATACTTTTTATCTGCTTGATTGATATTTTTTAGAATTTCAAGTGTGAGTGCATTGACTACAGTGATACGTGCCTTTATTGGATTTTTATTTACTGCTCTTGGTACGTCATATTGATTTCTTTTATCTTCATCATTGACATTGAATTCATCAGTTGTTTATGTATCATCAATCTTTAAACCTTCAGCTTAATTGATCCTTTCTACATTCATGTCATTGATTAAAAGTTCATAATGGTTTCTATAAAGATTAAAATAATGTAACTTTATAGGCGATAAAGAGTTAGATAATCGTAGGAAGTGAGACGGTGCAGTTATAAAAGTTTTGCGCCGAAACGTCCAGTTTCTGAGGCCTTCGCGTCCAGAAATAGCCCGAGACGTTCGTTTCACACTTGAGAAAATTTCAACAAGACATAGACACCCTCGCTTACACTTCACCTTGCGCAGATGGCGCTGACGTCTGAGGACTGAGTCACTCTGAGCTTTCGGCTGCCGTCGCGGTGGGGTTCATGAGTTATGATGAGTAATAAATACTCGTGATTTCGTAGATGCAACTTTTACGCCGATCAATAGAATTATTTCTAAAATTTAAAATTTTTAGAATGCAGAATTTTTTATAACGTCATTTTCAATTTAAACGAGGATTCATGAGCTATGATGAGTAATGGCTTATAATTCTATGGATGCAACTGTTACGTCGTTGGTCAATTTTGTCCAGATTGAATAATTTTCTGAATTTTTTGTATGTACTTATTAAATTTCTTCATATCATTGTCATTTTCAAACACTGCGCTGACATAGACGAATGTTGATAGTTACAACTGAAGGTTTTTGTAAATATGCAATTATCAATCTCATTCAATTCAAAAATATATTGTAGGTATCTGAAATTTACATCTTTTTCAAGATTTTATACATCGTTTGCAAATACATCATCTGATTTTGGATTATGATAATGAATAAGTTATTTATTATGGATTATATGTAGAAGGAATTAAAAAGTATAATATAATGAGTTCTAGAAAGGACAGCAATCGTCTTTTTTTCAATATTGTTGCCTACACGTATGAATTTATCATTTTCGGAATAACATAGTTACTGAAAATTCATAAATTATTATTAGTTAGTTTTGTTCTCTTTTAATGTAGGTTTTTATGTTAGGTTTTAGTTTCATTATTTATTTTTATGTATTTATAGTTTAGTTGTGTACTTAGTCTAATATTATTTGAAACAAAAAAGATCTTGTTTATATTGAACTTCAAGATTTAATCAGTCAAGGTCACGGACCTGCTACGTTGTCCTTGGTTTCAAGTTTGTTTTATGCCCTAAGCTTATCAGAAGATTTATTCGAATATTTTTTATGATTATTTTTATTTTGTTTCGATTATTCGTTGGACAGATTATATTTAATATAAAAATTTTAGCAGTTTTTACAGATTTTTTTAAATCTACCTAAATACATCTTAAAAAGGAAGTATTTATTCGGTAGAGAATGCCATATGGCATTAGGTTTTCTAGGTACTGGTACATTATTTATGCAATTAAATTTAAATAAGTACAGATTCTGGTATCACGTCTGTAATCCCTAACGGGGTAGACAGAGCATTTTGGTTCTCGCGGCTCTAAGCAGACAGAGCCCAGGGTTGCTAGTAGTGATGAGTTGCTAGCCCAAATTTTTACCCGACGGCGCCAGAAGGAGGGTTATGTTTTTCGAGAGTATTTATGTATGTATGTATGTATATTTGTATGTATATATGTATGTATGTATGTATGTATAATTGTTTGGCACGCTCTGCAGCCTGAACGGCTCGATGGATTTTAGCTTGAGAGGTGTCGTTAGTTTCATATTCACTGTGAAAATGACACTGGGTATATTAAAACAAAATAAAAAAACAAAATGGCCGATTTTTGTCGCCAAAATCAAATATTTGGCACACTCTGCAGCCTGAACGGCTCGATGGATTTTAGCTTAAGAGGTGTCGTTAGATTCGTATTTACTGTGAAAGTGACACTGGGTATATCAAAATTTAAAAAATACATAAAATAAACAAAATAAAAAAACAGTCGGGTTTTTGATTTTTGTAATAATAATAATAATAATAATATAATAATCATTTATTTCAGAATTAAATTCCATATTTTGTTAGTATACAACTTATAACTACTGTTAGTAACAATTACACAAAAGATTGAAAAGATTTATATCATAAGCCTGGTCCACTGTTTCATCATATGGCTATCCTGACATAATGAAACAGTGGCCAGTAAACTGTTGTTACAGCCATCTCTTATTCGGCGCACCATTGAGGCCGCGCGCTTTCGCATGATAGCTTGAAAGCCATCCATACGCCTCGTTACAAACATTTCGGACGCACTGCAGTGTCTCGGCAAGTGCATCAATGCTCTAAGTCCATTATTATATTGGACTCGTAGGGCGCTGTATGCCTTTTTCGTATAATTATCCCAAAGGGCGCATGTGTAAAATGACGTGCAATATGTCTTAAATAACGTGATCTTAACAGATTCTGCACACTTCGCGAACCTTCGAGCCAACATATTACTTCGGACCGACAGCGCCCTACGCTCCCTTTCTATATCCAAGTCATCTTTGAGTGATTCGTCAAGCCAGTGCCCCAGGTATTTGAACTGAGTGACCTGTTCTAACGCATTCCCATTGAGTAGTATCGGCGAAAAAGTTTTATATGTTTTATTTCCCGCTTTGAACACCATTATCTTACTCTTACTTGCATTGAACCTGAGGCCATGTGACTCAGCATACCTCTCACAGATGGCGAGCAGTTTGCGAATGGCACTGACAGAGGGCGCCAACAGTACTACGTCATCGGCGTACCAAATGTTATTAATGAAGGTACCATGTACTGAACAACCGACTTCTGCACTGTTGAGTTCCTCTACCAGCCCACTCATGTACAGATTGAAGAGACCGGGAGATGTCATACCCCCCTGTCTTACCCCACACTCCAACCTGTACACTTCCGATAGCGCGCCCTCCCACCTTACATAATTATCTTGGTTATTGTACCAAAATTTAAACAAGCTTATCAACTCCCTTGGCATGTCCGTATCGTCAGCCAAACTCTGCCACAGCACATCATAAGATACCATATCGAAGGCCTGTGAGTAGTCTAAGAAACACCCACATACTGGAGTTTTTCTAGTAGTATAATACTGTACCGTATTCTTCAAGCATAGGATAGCAGTTTCTGTGGACAGCCCAGGCCTGAAACCGAACTGGGCGTCGTGCAATATAATATGTTTTTTCAATTGCCTGTCAAGAATACCGTCCAGCACCTTAGCTATGATGGTGGCCAACGATATAGGCCTGTAGTTCTTTAAGCTAGATACATCGCCAGTCTTATTCTTTACAATGGGAACCACTATAGTTTTCATAAGGTTCTCAGGCAAGTAGGAATGTTTAATACATAAAGAATAAAACATGGCTAAGACCCGGGGCAGATGCACACCAGCATGCACCAGGTGTTCCATGCTTAGCGAATCATGGCCAGGTGATTTGCCAGGCTTCATATCTTTAATTACAGACACCACCTCCTTTGCGGTTATAACAATACTTTGCTCGATATGCATCTGCGGTACTTGTACATCGGTAAGCGGGGCCTGCCCCGTCTCAAGAGGAGTTTTTACTTGGAAATGTTTTTTAAACAATTCGGCGATTTGAACAGGTTCTCTCACCCCTTCTACACTCGCAGGAAAACCAGGCCTGTGATTCAATTTGCTAGTTTCTTTCCAAAAAGATTTAAATTGTTTTGAAGAGTGATGAGTAGCAATTATTTCCATTTTAATTTTTTCTTGATTGTCCTGACACCACTTAAGTTGTGATTTAAAATATTTTCTTTTTTCATTCATTAAACCAAATGACGGCCCATATCTAGGTTTACCACTTAGCACCCAATTTTGAAAAGCAAGCCTGGCCTCCCCGTGCGCACTACTCACATATTTATTCCATCCTATAACATGTCTCTTTCTTTTACAACTATTTGCCTCTCTGTAGCTGTTTATAGATGCTTCAGTTAATATGGATACAATTTTCTTATACATATTTTCAATTAAAATTGTATGTTCCTTAATATTGCACAAAGTACTATTACCACTACATAATTGACAATCTTCCGGAAAATCTATTTCTCTCAATTTTTGATTACAGATATTTTTATAAATTTCTATTTTCTGTTTAGTTCTGTCACCCCAAATTACTTTATTATGTTTAACATTATTCTGTAATATTTTAGGGCGTATGCTATCTAAGTTACACTTGATTACTAACGGAAAATGATCAGACCATGATACACTATAGTCAACATGAACACTTACAACTGAGCAAAAAGCTGCTTCTGTTAATACGGAGTGATCCAGCCAGGACCGAGAACCGTGTGCATCACTTATAAATGTATACGTATCTGAGTCTATACCTAACATCTCAATATCCGCTATTCTCCACCTTTGTTCCACACTAAAACTACAAAGTTCAATTCCAAAATCCTTACCTGGGTGGGCGTTAAAGTCCCCAAGTATAAAAGCATTTTCCACCGCACTTTCGTCAACAATGGCACTTATCTCACCCAGACACTCCGTAAACTCTGGCAAATTGTCCTTTTCGTCACATGGCATATACACTGAAAACACTAAAAAGGAAGCATTTGATGTGACCACTTTAATTGCTGATATACGATCACTTTTACACTCGACTACCTTGACAGACTGAAACAAACTTTTCCTCCATAAAATCGCCACACCACCGTGTTTTCTGCCGCGTAGTATACCCACGCTCGTGTCCATAGCTGATTTTCCTGTGTAATCAAAATTCCTGTCGATAGTCCCCAGATACGGTATATCATGCGGCATAAGCCATGTTTCTTGTAGGCACACAATATCAGCTGACTGACATAACAATTTTATGTAATCTATCGATCTAGTAACATTCTTACAGTTAAAAGTAACCAACGTCTGACATTTGTTTATATTGTCATTTGTCATCTGGGTCATTATAGTTTTTACGTGCCATTCTTTCTTTTCCCACCGCCGTCGGTTTGTTTACATATACAAATCGTCGGAACGACACTCCCTCCGGCCATAGACTGTCTTCCAAAAACAATGATAACTTGTTGCGTGGAACAAACACTTTATATGCATTATAATTCCTCTCTTTTATCATATTAATTTTCTTCAAAGTAACCGAGATCTGGGTTTTCTTCTTAATGTAATCTCTTATGTCATTTTCTGACGTGTTCTTATCTACATTATTTATAAATAGGGGTACATTTGTGTTCGCCGCTTTAAAAGTACAACTAGGTTCTGTAGTAGCTATTCCACGCATTCCTATATACTTGTATGAGCTCTTTTTTGCCTTCTTATGTGTTACAACATTCCATCCCGCCTCTTTGTTTATATCCTCACCCGAAAACGTTCCCATTTGAAATTTTTCCATTGGTGCTGTCCGTTCACGACTTATCGTTATTTTATTACCGGCATCCTCCATATCGCTTCTCATTTTTGCTGGCTTGTGCGATACTACCGCGGACTGTGAGGTATGTATCTGTGCGAGTGAGAGGGATGGATCTCCGCATGCCGCATGTTGCACGGGGGACAGGGACGGCCTTGGCACACAGCTCATTGCTTGACTAGTTTCCGTTACCGGTGATTTTTCGATGTGGGTTAACCCTATCGGCCCACTGTCAAAGTAACTGTCTGTTTTTCCACCCCCACGTTTTCGATTAATATAATTGCATTCGAAATTATTTACAATCGAAGCTTGTTTCAGATTATACAGCTCTTTTTTCACTTCCTCAAGTTGCTCGCAGGTAGCATAGCATTCTTTTACCTCTCGTATATCTTTTTGCATTATTATTAAATCTTTTAGCAGTTTGGTGACATCAATATGATCAAAACTCACTGGGGGTAGTTTTTTCAATACCCTGGCAGCAAATATCGGCATCATTTCTTCTTCTGTTTCTTTAAACACCGCTATCATGTCATATAAGTCCCTTTGCGATCTTCCTTCTCTTCGTCTAACTATCTTTCGCTTGGCTGTCGGGAGCGAGTCGAAAAGCAAGGTTTTTGCCTCCTCAATATCTTCCGCGGAAAAGGCACTTTTACATATGTTTACTAAACCCTCTTCGTCCATCACTTCATACTTATTTTGTATAAAAGCTAACAGTTCAGATATCACGATATTGCAGTTACTACACTTAATGACTAGCGATTTCGAAGTCATTTTTCTAACAATTCGCGAGTACTACAGGCCACGCACGACACGACTGACTCGTAGCGCGAGCGCCGCGCAATTCTGTATGATGTAAATCATGGCCAATCATACAAAAGTAATAATTACTTTTGTATGATTGGCCATGATTTACATTTTCTCCCATCACCACAATCGGCCGATCTGCTCCGGCAGAAAAACAATAAATAAATAATTAAATAATAATGATTTTGTTGATAAAAATGATTATATGAGTGTCATTATGGCTGCAAAAGACACAATAGGCATGTGGACCGGGTAAAAATAATTATATTATTTTATTTAGTCAGTCAACTAGATTATCCAAAAATAAAGGACCCATATTGTTTTCGTTCAGCAATGTAGTAAAAATTCACAAAGATACAACGCTTCGAAGTTTCAGAGAGAGGTGATTTACAAATTTAAATTCGCTGAATCTTCGTCATTATTTGCGAGAGAGAGAGAAGAAGAAAAAATACGTATATCATACTTTTTAATATTCTATCTAAGGAGCCAAAAAAAATTTAATCTACATCCGTATTGCAATTAATCGTGATTACGACTGCTCGTGACTGCTCTGAATCATCAAGTCGTCAGTCTTTCTCTGTATTCATGTCACTCTCTTACAACTAACTTTCAACCGTCAAATGTATTTTCTTAACAAAGTACTCTGATACTATTTTAATAAATAAATATATAGGGACAGATTACACTAATTGAGCTAGGCCCAAAGTAAGTTCGAGACTTGTGTTACGTGGGGCGCACTATAAGTTTCCGGAATGAATATGAAAAAATACTATTAAAGGTACAAAATTAATTTATTGTTTTTCAAAATAATCTCCCTTGGCGTCTATGCACTTTTTCATTCGATGAAACCAGTTTTGAAAACTTTTGTGCCACTCCTCTGTGGTGACCTCTGAAACGTGTTTTTCATACTCCTCGACAGCCTCTTCTGGTGATGAAAATCGTTGACCGCGTAATTGGTTCTTAATTTTTGGGAACAGAAAAAAGTCACAAGGTGCCAGGTCGGGACTGTATGCAGGATGACTCATGAGTTCTACATTTTTCGCCTTCAAAAAGTCGTTTGTCTGTCTGGCCGTGTGAGAACTAGCATTGTCGTGGTGCAGGATGATACGGCGTTTACGGTTATTTTTACGGAGTTCGTCAATAACTTCCGGCAAACAAATGGTCGTGTACCAGTCACTATTCACTGTACGACGATTCTCTAAAGCAACAGTAGCCACGTGTCCAGTTTTATTAAAAAAAGAAGCAATCATCCGCTTAGATGCACTTTTCACGCGCGCCACTTTGGTTGGTTTCGGCTCATCTTGAAAGACCCATACGCTCGATTGCTGCTTTGTTTTGGGATCGTAGCAATAAATCCATGTTTCGTCACCTGTTACTATGTCCCACACCAAATTTGACGCACCTTCGTTGAATCTGGTAAGCATGGCACTGCACCAAGTGACGCGGTCCGTTTTTTGAGCCTCGGTCAAGTTGTGTGGGATCCACCGCGAGCACAGCTTTCTCACACCCAAATGTTTGTGTAGGATTAATTGTATTTGACTCATGCCTATTTCTAAGGATGCGCGAATTTCATGGTAGGTCACATGCCTGTCTGTTTCAATCATACGGCGCACAGCATCGATGTTTTTGTTGGTCACAGCGGTGGACGGCCGACCATCGCGAGATTCGTCACTGAGATTGATACGACCACGCTTGAATTCTGCAAACCAGCTATAAACAGTTGTCTTGCATGGTGCTTCATTGCCAAAAGCTGTTTCAAGCCGAGCGATGCTCTGTTGAGCTGTCAAATTACACTTAAAATCGTAGAAAATCATACACACAATTTTTTAAATGGCGCCACAAGGTAAAAACAAAAGACAGTCAGATGAAACAAACTGCATTCTACAACCAAAGAGTTCTATTTTCAAATGTTGCAATAAATTTTTAAATATTGTTTATGTAAGTGGCCAGTTCCGGAAACTTATAGTGCGCCCTATGTACTAACTCAACGATACTATATTTTATAACAAATTCATATATAGATTAACATCCAAGACCCAGGACAATTTGAAAAAGGCCATTTTCCAACTTGCCCTGACCGGGGATCGAACCCGGGACCTCTGGGTGGCGGACCAGGATGGTGACACCTACGCCACGGAGGTCGTCAATTTTAAGAATATACTTACTCATTTCGATTTCAGTCGAGTCTGACTCGAGTAATGCCGTACTCGGCACATCACTAATGCATAAATACTATCAAGTTATAAGTATACGGGCCCCAAATTGTGTTGTTAAACAAAATGTGTTATTCGTCCAAAAAAAAGAACGTCTTTATAGACAGAGCAATTTGGGTTCTGCTGCTCTAAGCAGTCAGATCCCAGGGTCCCAAGAATCAAAGGCCACTTTTAGCGTGATGGTGAAAAACAAATCAAAATTGTTTATTAGCCGCATCATCTATTAACATGATTCGTATTTTCGCCCAGTCCTTCAACCGGCTTCTACGATCTGCCCGGGAAGAGAAGCAGCTGGTACAGAAACAGATAACAACCAATACCTGTTTGTACACTGGGTTGTACTCCAATTTATTGGGAAAAGTTGTTCAAAATGACAGACAAAATCACCCCTTAAAATATTAGTAGGTACTTACATAATTTAAAAAAAATCACTTTATTGAAAAAAAATCGCTCATTTAACATCACGATCAACTGATCGGCCAACTTGTATGGAAGAACAAATTTATTTTTCGTTCTTTGAAGAAAGTTGTTCGATATCATGCTACTTAACTTGTTCCCCGTTGGCCCTTACAATGTTTAAGATACCTACGTATAATTTTTAACTCTTCAAAGTTTGTTTTTAATTAACCTTTGTCGTCCCACTGCTGGACAAAGGTTAAAATAAAAAAAAAGTCTACCTTAGGATTATTCAATTTAATTTCATCACTTTCTAAAATTAATTTATTTTATAACTAAAAATAATTTAAACATAATTAATTTTCTTATAACCTAAAATACTATTAATTACAACATATACACAAAACACTAATGTTTACAAATAATAAATTAGACTTTATCATCAGACTTATTTCAAAGGCATGTTTACATTGTACAGTTCATGAATATGGATACCAAAAATAAGCTTTTCTCTTCTATTTTCACTTTATAGTGATTTTTCCATAGCGGTCTGGGAGAAAAAAAACTTTACATGTACCAACTGATTCTATTACCGCGCAGATCGTAAAAGCCGATCGAGTTAATGTGCGAAAGTACGATTTGTATTAACAGGCGAGGAGGCTAGCAACCCATCACTATTTTGATTCCTTTTTCCACGTTCCCGCTCCTTACATTTGAATTTTAATTCAATGTGTTTTCATTGACCGAGCGAGCGAAGCGTCTCATTTTCGAAATGTATAGCAGAAGAGAGAGAAAACACCGTTTTTAGCATGGAATGGAATAGAAAATTCTTGATTCAGTAAAATACATTTACAAACGTGTTATAAGTACTGAAATACATAGTTTGTCATATAAATACTGATCAAAAACAAAAGTACTTTAGGTCAATGCGGCTGTTCTCTCCTACAGGTCACATTCTTGCGAAATTCTGTGAGAAGGATTGAAAATTACGAGTATATAGTATTTTAGAAAAATTTTAAAACGGCGGAAATATGGGGGTTGAAAACTTAAAAATATAATATTTCAGACATTTCGTTCTTTTTTAAAAAATGTCACAAATTTTTTTTGTTACCCCTATTACGACGCAACTTTTTTGTCTGAACAACTTTTTTATCCGATAAACTACAACGGGTCGGGGTGACTCAAGAGGTCTACAGCTCACAGAGCCACTAGTTTTATATACAAAAGAATCCGTAGTACATCTTACCGTCATTAATAACTGATTTTAAAAATGAGATTGTTTTTGTTTGTTTGCCATTGTCCTTTATCTCTAGAGGAAGAAAAAAATTGCATGCAAATACTTGACTTGTTGGGCCAAAGCTTCCAGTGTCTTTTTCCATTGGTCTTAAAATGTTATTCTCCATTCTTTTTTTTTCAAAACCTTCAATCAGGTCAGGGCAAGTTGGAAAATGGCCTTTTTCAAATCGTCCTGGGTCTTGGTATTTATCTTTATATGTATTATTTATAAAATATAGTATCGTTGAGTTAGTATCCCATAACACAAGTCTCGAACTTACTTTGGGGCTAACTCAATCAGTGTAATTTGTCCGTTTAAATTAATTAATTTATTTATATTCACATACAAATAATGCGAAAGTAACTCTGTCTGTCTGTTAGCTATACACTTTTCAATCACTGATCCGATTAAGATGAAATTTCTATTTGAAAATAATGTTTGATATCCGGGGAAAGACATAGGATAGATTTTACCTCAAAATTTCTAATGGGAGCGTAACCCGCGGGTATAGCTAGTATACCAATAAGAATACATAAACTAGGCACATGATGGCTAGAAATGAATGAGTAAACAAACTAACGGATTCCTTTCTTCCCCCAGGAACAATTCGTCCAAGCACCTAGGCACATGATGGCTAGAAATGAATGAATAAACAGACTAACGGATATCTTTCTTCCCCCAGGAACAATTCGTCCAAGCACTGGGACACATTTGCCGCGGTAATGAGCAGTAGTTAGCACGATGGGGGTGGTAGACGACTTAGCCCCAAGCTTCACGCAGAAGCCGCAGCTGCGCCAGGAAGACGATGGCAACAAGCTGGTGTTCGAGTGCCAGCTCGTGGCCGCGCCGAAGCCAGAGATCTGGTGGTACCGCAGCGATGAACTGCTTCAAGAGGATAACAGGACAAAGTTTAAGTAAGTGTCTTTTCATTCGTCGTTTGACCAGCGAACACGAGTCGATACAGGTGAAACACGAGTCGCAAGTGCGACAGTCAATGATGCCGTTGCGGCAATTAGACGATCGCCCAAATTTAAATGAGTTACTTTTAATTTACTTCGAGATTATTAGTTTTTGTCGCGTCTCTATGTAAGCATATTATATATCTTAGATAGATTATTATGTACTCGTAAGTAGAATCTCAAAGGTCCGAAGGAAGTGTAAATTCGCTTGCGCTCTCCACAATTAAATGAGTGACCACAATTGGCATATAAAAATCACGAGCTTCTTTATGCTCCAAAAGGCAAATTAGCCATCGGTCCTAGCTACCATAAAATTGTATAAAAAAAATCTGACACCAAAGGTCAATCTAATGATCAAACGATCTGACCAAGGTCGCTGGAAAGCGTTGAATGTAGGCCTCCCTAGATTGGTTATTTTTGAAATCCTTTATAGGAGAGGCCTAATCAGAGTTCAGCAATAGACGTTGTGCGGTCAAAATGATGATGATAATGTTATCCAAAGTGGAAAAGAGAAAACAGAAAAGGGAATGCCAGCTCCGAATCAATACAGTAAAGGCTGATACTGGGATCGCGCTGATGATGGCGTGGTTTCCTAGATAACGTTTTTGACACTGTAACGTGTCGTCAATTGTATGAAAGTAACTAAATATATAAAAACTAGTTTTGATCGGTTTAGACGATCATCATCAGGGTGAGTATTAGGAGGAACGGCGACCCAACAGTTTTTTTTCCTCAAAGCACTGAGCGTAGTGTGTCGCCGCTCGCGAAAGTCTTTCCAGACCTAAAAAACAGCACTGATTTTGAGGAAAAGAATAAAATCACAGTTTTTAGAATGGAATCTAATAGAAAATTCTGGACTCAGTAAAATGCACTTACAAACATGCATGTTATAAGTACTGAAATACATAGTTTGTCATATAAATACTGATCAAAAACAAAAGTACTTTAGGTCAACGTTCTGGCGATCACCTTGCGCTGAGATTGTGAGCCTTTGATGTACAATATTCGGCGACACACTTGGCACGTGCGCCGGCGCAATTGAAAAACTATATGTCTATGTCAATGGAACAGCTGGCAGTTTGGATTCTAGATTAGATTTTTTTTTCATATTCAAGTTAAACCTAATGCAAATTGTATTTTAGGTAGCATTAGCTTTTAAATTTTATTTTTTTCATACTACTCTGAAAAAAAAAACTTTGAATGTACCAGGTTTCACTTCCCATGTGGATCGTATCTATTAATGGAATAGCCGAAAATGTGAATCACATTTGTTATTAGGCGATGTGGCTCGCTAGTGACTGTCTCCGTGGTCCAGTAGTCAAGGCGTTCGCCTTGCAATCTGGAGGTCGTGGGTTCGAATCCCACTGGGAAGCATACTTTATAAAAAAATGTTTTGAGTCTGGTTAGAATATAACAGGCTTGAATAACCTAATTACCCGAAAAGCAAGATGATTCCGCGTTTCGGAAGGCAGGTATAAATAGTAAGTCCCGGACGCCATCTAACGTTTGCTCATCAAACCTATCCAAAGATTGGGTCTGGTTTACACCTTGGGTTGCGGTGATCAGACGGCAGTCGATCTGTGTAAAAACCAGTAACCTCGTCAAATCACCTCGGTTAGGTAGCGGACCCGGGCCCTGAAGCGTTACCGCTGAGGATGCAACCGGGAATACGCTTGAATGATGACGTTTGTAGCTAGGTAGCGACCCATTGCTAATTTGATTTCTTTTTCCACTTTATTGCTTACCATCACGCTAAAAGTGGCTTTTGGGTTTTGCGGTCCTGGGCTCTGTCTGCTTAGAGCCACAAAATCCAAAATGCCCTGTCTGCTCCATTAGGATAAAGACGTGATAATGTATTTATATAATGTATTGAAGACCTCCGTGGTGTAATGGTCAACACGCTAGTCCGCCAAATTGGAAAATGGCTTTTTTTAATTATCTTGGATCTTGGGTGTTTATCTATATATGTATTAATCATAAAATATAGTATCGTTGGATTAGTATCCCATAACACAAGCTTAAGCTTACTTTGGGCCTAGCTCAATCTGTCTGATTTGTCCCTATATATTTATATTTATTTGTATATGATTATGCTGCCACTGTAACCTACCAGAGCCAATATGTAAAACAAACTTACAAAATTAATAAAAAAACTGTACAAGTAGATACAAGTTTAAATAAGACCATTTATTATGTCCTCTCGGTTTAAATACTCCGTATTAAACGGATCATAAAGTTTGAAATACTCTGAGATTATGTCTTTGTTCACTAGGTTTGATAGATAATTGTTCAATGCGTTCTTCATTAATTTACTGCCAATTTTGTTATGACACTTTAGATACATATGCTCTTTGATCTAAAAAAAGTTACGTATTTCCGACGTCAATTCGTGCAAAGTTGACTTCACTACTGTGTTTTCTTTCATGACCGCCTCTCAAAAATTTAGGCCTGCAGCTGCCGAATTCATACATAATAAATATTTCTAACATGCATTACGCGTAGTGTAGTCGGAAAATAGCGACTAGTTTTGATCATTATTGACGATCATTATCAGGGCGAGTGTATCGAGTGGCAACCTGATGGATTCGCTGTCCTTAAAAAGCACTTCATGCAAAACTTCCATTGCCGGTCGGCACGGCGTCTACAACCAATGTTTGTTTTATGAATGTGTAAGTGGAGAACTTCTGATATAGCTTGTTGACTGCCGTGCAATGACAACAGCTGGGATTAACGGCTTGACGTGCCATTTGAAGTACGAAGGAGCTTGAGAAATTTTATGCCACTATTTAGCGACGTAACATAATTTGTGAATATAGGCCAGAAAATTTAAAAGACAAGAGTTTATGACTTGTTTAACAATGATTGTATAACAACACATAAAGAACATCTAAGCCCGGATTACGAGTGAAGCAACAATAATAGACAAACAGAAATATTTAACCTCAAACTATCGCAGTAGGTTTACGATCAACATAAAATTTCTGTGTCTTCGTTGGAGACGTTATGACAGTTCTGTATAATTTCAATGGTTGTACTGAAGAATTGGGTACTAGACACAGTTTCAGTGGGGAGAGATACAAAACTTTTGAAGACGTTTTTGTTAATTCACGTATCCCGTCTGGGGCAGACAGGGCATTTTGGGTCTTGTGGCTCTAACCAAAAGAGCAACAAGACTCAAAGGCCACTTTTAGCATGATGATGGGTGAAAGTAGTTGCTGAACCCATTGCCTATTAACATGAATCGCATTTTGCACAAGAATGATATAGAAAACAAAATAAACTTTACTTATCACAGAAAACAATCTACAAAAAGACTATGGAACAATAACATTGAAAAATGAAAATGAAAGAGCCATCTAATAAATAGACACAAATTCCTTTATGTCTTCGAAGAAGAATCTTGAAGGATCATTGGAGTATTTATATCAGCGGTAACAACTCCCGGATTGAAAACCTCGTCTGTTTTTTATTTTGGTTCAAAATTAAATCTATTGACACTGGTTCTGACTACACGCAATATTTTCGTATTGTTCTCCAGGATCCAGAGCATCGCCAACAACAAGTTCCTGGTGGTGCTCGAGCTGGACGATGTGATCGAGACAGACGCGGGGCTGTACAAAGTTAAGGCCAAGAACAAGATGGGCGAGGTGGCCGCCTCCATCAACCTTAACTTCAGCCGTGAGTATAGTTACTCTTCTCCTTCTTTTCTTATCGATTCTCTCAAATTACACTATATTTTGCCCCTTCAATAAGTTTCCTCTCTTATGCCTCTCTCCGACGCGGAGTACAGGTCATATTTTGTACAGCTGGTCAGGCAAGATGAACACAAGAGAAGGTGCGGCATGGTCTGATCAGCGTAACCACATTGGCAATATTTTGGCAGTATCGCTACTATTTCATTATCATGGAAATCATTGGGAGGTCATTGTCTAGCAGCAATTTAATCATCATTTACAGCCTTAAACCTCCCACTGCTGGGTAAAGGTAGGTAGGAAAAGAGATACAAACCTCCATAAACCTGAAAAATTGATAAGATTTCCCACTGTATTCCAACACCTAACAAACAAATATGACGAGATTATATTAAAAAAAGAAACCCAGCCAAAGCTTTTCTTCAATGAATGAAGCAATAATTAATTTAATCGTTTAGGTTTTGGAGGAGAAATCAAGGGACTACGAAGCATTGATTTTGTGTATTTTTCATAGGCATTTTCAGTCCGGACTGCAGTTATCGCATATCGCGACAGTTAATTTAGGCACAACGTGATAGATTTTACAAATACCTATTTTTCTATTCTCTCCGACACGTTTTATTGAACTTTTCGTAGTATTAAGGTTATTCTAGTATTCTTCTCGTTTTGATGAGAAATTTCTTTAAGGTTTCCTCTTTAATAAATTTCTCATCAAAATGAGAAGAATTCTAGAATAACCTTAATACTACGAAAAGTTCAATAAAACGTGATAGAACATAAAACATTTACTTAAGGTATAAACTATTGTACTAACATAGAAAAGTTAAACGTAAAGAAAATCTACATCGCAACTCTTACATTACGCAATATCTGTTCTTACACTGCAGTTCAAATATAAATTGTGCCCAATATAGCATCGACTCGTAAAATTGGAACGAAAATACATTTCTGCATAGTGAATCATCCGACATATTTAGTCTGACGTCTAAAATGCCCTAAATAAATAAACCTTGCCAAACAACTGACCCGAAGCAAACATTGTCGTGTAAAGCCAAACATTTGTCACAATTTTCGCCCGTAATCCAACACTGGCAATAAAAATACCATCACAAATAACGGCATTAGTCATAGTCCGAAATAAATGTCTAAAAATTTAGTGTTGAAGAACCCACGCTCACAGACGAGCCAAGAAACGTTCGTCCAACACGTTGGCAGAGCTGTCAGAGGCGCTTCGCTAAATTCTGATGATGCTTCTGACGGAAAACATTGTAAACATTATGACGAATGGGTCTTATTTCAGAATGTGACACCTACTAAAAGAATAAGCCAATTTAGTAAGAGTTGTAAGCAGACAATACTTCAATGAATCTGAATATAAAATATATTTACGTGTGTCGAAAATATGATGAGTCAATGCGAATATACTAACATTTTATTTCACTGTCACATCTTAATTTGATGTAATACTCATATAGGACTGTTAAAACTAAATATAGATATTTTTCTGTTGCCCGTTACAGAAAATCGGTAAATTCTACAGGATAAACTGAGTCTGAAATTATCTTGGATAGAACAGATTATAAAATAGCAATTCAAATTGTACTGCAAAAACTGCAAACACATTTTATGTCAATTTGTTCGAATCCGAAAAAGTAATCAACAATTTACCATCTCAGAAATTTCAAAAACTGCGGGAACACTGCAGAATTTTCCAGTAAAATAGATGTTTCTATCAAAATGTCGATGAAACATGCATGTATTCCTAGAATTATCACCGATTCCGAACGTCTGGTAGCTGTAATGTGAATTGTAAACAAAATGATGTGCGATCCTGTTCTCGTTCGAGTTATTTTTGCGAATGCACCAACGATACAAATGATCTGAAATACCATGTACAAAATTTGCACTGAATAATCTTTATGCTTTATTTTTCAGCCGCTGACGAAGAAAAACAGAAGTAAGTTTCACTTTATCATATATTTTAGAGGTTAAAATATGAAGAAATGTGATATAATTATATAAAAAACGGAATAATAATATGGGATATTATTATCCGTTTTTTATTTAATAATAGAAAAGACAAAAAGTAT
This sequence comes from Acrobasis suavella, assembly GCA_943193695.1. NCBI lineage: Eukaryota > Metazoa > Arthropoda > Insecta > Lepidoptera > Pyralidae > Acrobasis > Acrobasis suavella. Next base: position 5,826,075 of record OW971952.1, on the reverse strand, counting down.
ATGTTCGTTTAATCTTACTGATACTTCGTTTGAGTACTTTAGTATTACATCTTGAATGCCTAAAAAAACCACTATAAAGAGATCTAACTAAGGTCATGAAAAATATTTCAAAGATGATTTAAGTAGTGCTTCAAGAATTTCAAGGCACTTTCTATTTTCCTCAAAAATGTTATTGAAACTTCAATGTGGTAACATTGAAAAAATATAAAACTAACTTTAATTCATATTCTTCTTTCGTTACAATTTACAACTACGTTGTAAATTTTCAGACAAGTGGACGGTAAAGCGCCAACGTTCGCGCGCAAGCCGGCCATCCGGCAGGAAGACGATGGCAAGCGGCTGATCTTTGAGTGCCGCATCGAGGCTGAGCCTGTACCCAGCGTCGCCTGGTTCCACAACACCGTGGAGGTCAAACCTGACGCGAGGCATAAGGTGAGATGTTCCAATGATCAACATCAGAATCAGTGAATCTGTCGATGCCACTAATTTAGCATCTGTCTATGATTAACTTATTAACCTAGACAACATGTGATACTGATATGAGTAGTATAAAAATAATTAAATGAACTGTTTAAGTAGTGTTAGTTACTATTTAGTTTAGATACAAACAATGTTGCTAAATTTACATTCAGACAAGTCTTTATTGAGAATTCCAGAGAAATAATAAAAGAGGCAGGTAAATATTTGTAGAGACTATGCAATTCAATGTCATCAGAAATTAATTTTTAGACAAGCGTCTCATACAGAAGAGGGCACTTTTCCAGAACATAATGAGTCAATTGTACTTGAACATGATTATGTAATTGGCAAAGTCACTGAACAGGCGGCGCAATTAGAGCTGGCGTTCTGGTGTGAAAATAAAAAAAGAGGGCCCATTACAGTGATCCCGTTTTAAAAGTACTTAGAAATGGCCTTGACCCCGATCTAGTTGGCGAGGATAGAAACCAGGTGCTCGCAGTCCCGCTCGATGACCTTTCATCCTAAATCTGTCTATTAAATTCGTCTCAACGAATAGTATTTGAATTTTTTTCAATTCTTCGGTCTATTTTTTCCTTTTTCAGTTTAAATATACCTACTGCGCCACTTACATCCCCCTGCTGGAAAAAGGCATTGCCTCTTTGCTAGTATTTCTATCTTTTTTTTTTAATCTTAAAGTTAATGCAATGCTCTCCTTAACTTCATTAATTAACATTTGGGACTATTTAGAACTCTTCGGTTTGACTTCTCTACTAGATATTATTCTAGAATGTTTTTAACATTAGCGTTATTATAGCATATTAATTTTAATGTTCAATGAAACTCAACTGTCTCTATGTTATTATTTTACAGTTAACAGTGAGCAAGGATGGAAAATCATACCATGCCGCGTTAGAAATCAACAATGTAACCGTGGAGGACGCTGGAAAGTACAGAGTGACGGCCAAGAACGAACTGGGCGAGAGTAACGCCACTATCAGTTTGAACTTCGACAGTAAGTCTAGAATTATTACTAGTACCTTTAGTATCATTAAAATCATTAATATAACTTCTCAATTCTGATAATTTAATCATTGATACCAATAAGTCAGATTACATTCTTGCAATTAAATCAAATTTTATAGGCCAGTAACTTAGTTAATAGTCCTGAAATGATGGCTCAACCTGTGTTATGAGCTATGCCGTATATTTCCAATTTTTTTCGCAACATGATAAGATTTACTTACTTATTTACAACCATTACAATTGATGTCGGAATATTTTGAACCATTCACACAAGATACAATTTCAATTAGATTTTGTTGTTTCAAGTAGATGTTTTTTTTTTTCGTAATCTTAAAGTAAATTCGTAAAATAATATTTGATACAATTACGCTTAATTTGTTTTTCTTTTTTAACATTTAGCAGCTATTTGTGTGAGTCTAATCCCTGTATCAATTATAAAATAATTTTCATTGTATACGTAGATTTTGCAGCAAAGCTTGTATAATCATCAACTAATTCCTTCAGAATACTTTTTACTCTACATAATACACTATAAATATGTATTGTACTCGTCGCGTATGATCCTTAATTTAGTTATATGTTTAATTTAAGATGTTTTCTTATGACAAAAGAAAAAAAAATGCTTACCACGAAATATTACACTACACACTCTTTGCCTTGCATATAATAATATTAACATATTATATACACTTATACAAACACATTTACATATTATTTCATTACGCATGTGTCCTGTAGTACCATACGTATGTTATATTCATAATTTGCAAAATGCTTTCATTAACATCGACTCACCCTGCCAAATGTCTTCGGTAGTTAGCATTTTTTCTGCAAATTTTGTGCTTCTGCAAACGCACCGTAACAACATATTTAACAGATGCAACTGTAATGCGTACTGTTTTTTAAGACTGAAACTAGTAGAATGAGGAATTTTACACGAATGTATAATCCCGTATAATCCAAATTTATTGAAATATTTATGTATATATTCGACTTCTTAATCTATTCTTATACATATCTTGATTAACTCTTATTTATATCGAACCTCAACGCAATCTGCGACCATCACATGCAAATGAAAGAAAACATCTTAAATTTTAAATTGAGAGAAAAGCTGCAAATCTTTTTGTTTATTTATTATATTGGCACTAAAATTTGATCGCTCATGTAGGCGACGAAGCGCCCGTACCTGAAGACTATATTAAACCGACGTTTACGGAGAGACCAGTCATCAGGCAATCGGAGGATGGTACCAAAATCACATTCGAATGCAGATGTGTTGGCAAACCGAAACCAACCATTGCATGGTAAGACAAAACCCTACATTACCACTATAAAAATTTGGTAAAACTACGAAACTGAACCCCTTAACCATATGAATTACCTATGCAGGTACCATGGTAAAAAATTAATAAAAGAAAGCAGTCGATACAAAATAACATTAGAAGAGGACCAATCGTTATATCACATGGCGCGACTAGAAATCATAGGCGTAGAGAATTCGGATAGAGGAGAATACAGGGCTTTAGCAAAAAATAAACATGGTGAAGGCGTAGCGAAAATAAATCTCAATTTCGAAGGAGGAGATAAACCGAAGTAAGGCACTATCTTTACTTATTTACTCAAATATTTTTATTGGTGAAAATAGGACAAGCATTAAAATTTTATCTTTTGAACAGAATTCCCGATGGAAAAGCACCAAGGTTTCCTAAAAAGCCTACAATTAGACAAGAAGGGGATGTTCTTATTATGGAATGTGTTTTAGAAGCATATCCCCTACCAGATATAACATGGTTCCATGGAGACAAAGAAATCAAAGATGGAACTAAAATGAAGATGTCTAGAAAGGCTATTGGAAAAGATACATTTAATTTAACGTTAGAAATCTTAAGCCCCACGAGGGAGGATGGTGGAAACTATAGGTGTAACGCTTTCAACCTGTTTGGTGAGAGCAATGCAAATATTGCTCTAAATTTCCAAGGTAATTTCATAATTAGATAATACGTCATGATTTTGAGGTATTAGTACGCATACAGTAGCGATAGCATGTAAAGCTTTAGGCTTGCGGGCTGCATGAAGCTTAATAATTTAGTAAGCACATTCATGATAATAGGCAATCATTCTAATTTGTTCTTTAGGTGGGGATGACGAAAATGGTTTCGCACCGTCATTTGTGGAGAAACCCCGAATCATTCCCAACGAAGATGGCACACTCATTACGATGCGGTGCGTCTGCAAAGCCAAGCCGGCGGCTGAAGTGTCGTGGTACAGAGGTACCACTCTCGTTAAGGCTAGCAGTAAAATCGAAATCAAATCATCTGAAATGGGCGAAGATATATACGAATTGGTATTGCTTTTAACTAACCCGACGGCAGCGGATGGTGGCGCCTACCGTTGTCACGTCAAAAACGAATATGGTGAAAGTAATGCTAATTTGAATCTGAACATTGAGGCTGAGCCTGAACCAGAAGGCGAAGGCCCAACATTTGTTGAGAAACCCACAATTCAATCCAAGGATAACGGCAAATTAGTAACAATGGGATGCAAGGTTAAAGCTAGCCCGAAACCAACGATAGTGTGGTACCACGAGGGTAAAGAAATCAAGGACTCGTCGAAAATCAAAACCAGAATCGAGGTCAAAGAAGATATTTACACAATTATATTGGAACTCGTCGATCCTGGTATTGAAGACTCCGGATTGTATAAATGCAACATTAAAAATGAACTTGGAGAGCTCAATGCAAATCTTACGCTCAATATTGAAAGTAAGTTATTGAGCAAATTCTATAATTTGCGATTTGTTTGTATAGATACTTATTCAAATTTGATTTTAATTACAACAATAATATTAAATCAAAAATTTCTGTTTGCAGTCATTCCAGTTATCAAAGAGAAACCAAAGATCATTAAGATAGTTAAAAAGAAGACTGTTATTGTTGAATGTAAAGTATTAAGTAAATTTGCGCCTGCGTGTACATGGTTCAAGGAAACTAATGCTGTTAAGGAGGATTCGAGACATACAGTGCTTATCGAGCCTCTCAGAGAAGTAAGTGATTATAACTTTCATAATTAGTTAAGTTGAGTAGTTATGCAGCTAGTCACTAAGCGACATTTTATTTGGCAGCATAAAATTTGTCGACTGAACTGACCAAAATTGCAATTTTTAGGCTTTTATAATCGAAACAAAAATTACATATGGAGACTTATTTTTCTATTCATTCTATTTCAGGGTGAATTTACAGTAAAATTGGAAATTTCAAATGTTTCCCAAACTGACAAAGGTTCTTACAAACTCGTCGCTAAGAACGAAAAGGGTGAGGCGACGTCACAACTAGTCGAAATCACGGACATACCTGAAGAAAAGGGCGAAAAACCCCAGATTATCAAACACTTCAGAAGTTTGGTAAGCATTTTTGGATATGTTATTTTCAGAAATCGTGAATTGTTTTATACCCGGAGTACTTTCCAACTTCTTAAAGAACTGAATTTTAGTTATAATTTTCTGCCGATCAATAGCTAAGCCAAGAGTCATACAACGACTCCAACACGTAAGTATAAATAAAATAAATAAATATATAGGGACGAATAACACTAATTGAGCCAGCCCCAAAGCAAGTTCGAGACCTGTGTTATGGGATACTAACTCAACGATACTATATTTCATAACAAATACATATATAGATAAACATCCAAGACCCAGGACAATTTGAAAAAGGCCATTTTCCAACTTGCCCTGACTGGGGATCGAACCCGGGACCTCTGGGTGGCGGACTAGCATGGTGACCACTACGCCACGGAGGAGCTTTTAATTTTTTCTAATTACACAATGTATTTTTCTTTTATTACCTCTTCACTTTTTCCCTGCTGCATAATGAATCATTGAGTTTATAATACTTAATAATATTTCTTTAACAGGCCAAAAAAGAGAACGAGGAAGCCGAATTCGTAGCTGTCCTCAAGACATCGGACCAGTCTTGTAGATGTACCTGGTACAAGAACTCGACGGTCATCAGGGACTCTTCCGAGATCAACACGTCATTCGATGGCACGAATGCAAGGATCATCATCAGAAAGGTCTCCTCCAAATACGTCGCCAACTACAGAGTGGTGATCAAGAACGAATTTGGTGAAGACGAGTCCAGTGCGGACTTAACTTTGGTTGAGGAAAAGGTAAGTTTCGTTATTAAAACATTATCTTAACTACATTTCAACGGATACCTACAACATACCTAATTAAGTCATTAATATAGGGCATATGGGTATTACGAATATGTTGGGAGTCCAGATAACATTAGTCAACAGTACGAAAGTGTCAAACACAGCACGTTTGGCTGTTCATAATGGAGTGCTGATACCGACGCTGGTGTATGGAAGTGAGAGTTGGGTATGGCAGAAAAGGCACGAAAGTAGAATAAATGCAGTTGAAATGAGAGTACTGAGGAGTATGTGTGGTGTTACTTTGAAAGATCGGATTAGAAATGATGTCATAAGGGAGCAGTGTGGACTGAAAGAAGATGTAGTAACAAAAATTGAGAAAGAAATGTTGACATGGTTCGGACATGTAGAAAGGATGGATGAAAGGAGATTCACTAAAAGAGTCTACAAAGCAAACGTGAGTGGAAGAGCGAGTCAGGGTCGTCCTCGACGAACGTACCGCGATCAAATTGCAGACGTTCTTAAAAAAGGAGAGGTTAGAAGTACCCGTAACCGGCGGGCATGCATGAAGAGAGTGATGAGTGTAGATGAAGCGAAAGAGGTCTGTCAGGATCGTAGCAAGTGGAGGTCCTTAGTCTCTGCCTACCCCTGTGGGAAACAGGCGTGATAATATGTATGTATGTAACATTAATTCGAAAGCTGAATCGAAAATATTTTGTCTAGAATATTATAAATATTACACGTAGACTTCATTAAACAAGTAAATTTAAATTATAAATTGTATAACTAATATAATTTTTTATAATATATTTTTTATAGTATATGTGTGTCCGGAATTGCTATTTTATTGAATTACAGAAAAAGAAAAAGGAAGAGGAAGAGGAGGAAGAAAAGACCGTTATTGAAGAATCGGAGGAAGAGATGTCGATTGTGGAAGAAAAATCTGTGATTGAGGAAAACCACGTCGAAGAAAAGAAAAAGGTAAGCTTTTGTAATTCATTGTTAACATCAAGGGGAACTTAAAAGGGGACCATCCGAAAGTCATCGACCTAATTTATATCATGGTGCTAAGATAGATCATTTTAGTTTTAGGGCACTTTAACACGGACGTAAAAAAATACTTGCAAAAAACTACTAGTTTAGTGATGAATAAGTATATAGGTATTTAATTCTTTAATTTTGTATAAGTAAGAATCGAATATAAAAAATAGTAAAATCAGATGAATAGTGCTGAATACTTAATTTAATAACGTCAAGTTGTCTACCGTTTGTACAAAAAACCTTGTCAATGCTAGGTGTACTTATATTAAGTATTTTGATTTGCTTAGGAAGCTTCAAAGAAAGTATCAAAGAAGGAAGAAGTAAAGATCGAAGAAAAGAAAGACGAGGTTGAAATTGAGGCTAAAAAGACCGAATCTAAGGTTGAAGCTAAGAAGGTCGTCAAGAAGGAAGAAATCAAAAAGGCTGAACAAGAGGCTGAGGAAACCAAAAAGATACTTGAAAAGAAAACTGCTAAAACAGAAGAAGAAAAGAAGGCACTTCTGGAGAAAGTCGAAAAGAAAAAGGTTGAGACTGAAGAGACTAAAATTGAAGGCATTCCAAAACTCAAGCCAGTCAAACCCAAAGAGGAACCTGTTGAAGAAAAAAAAGAACTTAAGAAGACTGAAAAAACAGAAGAAAAGAAGAAGGTAGTTAAAAAGAAGGTCGTTGCTAAAAAAGAGGAGGTAAGTAATATGTGTTTGTTTTTTATAAACGCAATATATACAAAGCTTATAGTCGTAGTTAGATAAGAAATATTGTATATTCAATGTTCAATGCTTAGCGGAAAATGTTTGGTATTTAACTGGCTTTATTTTTATGTGAGCCTGTTACTTATGTATTGATTACCTTTCATAATAAATATTGAAAACTTTAATGCCACATGTCGTGGTACAATAGAGAAAATACATTTTTAGATTGTGTATGTACAATTTTGGATCATAGTATACAGTGATTGACACATTGTGATAACCCATTCTTGATGTGAGTGTTGTGTTAACAATTAGATGTGCTAAACTATATTTGAACTTAGGATGAATTCGAGTTCGTCGATGATTACGAGCGACCAGTGCTGGAGAAATATGAAAAGATTACACCAACGCCACTCGACAAAAAAACAAAGGACACACAAAAGGTAATCACACCACACTTAACATATAACTAAATACAATAAAAATGACAATAAAATCGTTAGTAACACTTATAGGAAATAATAAAAGTAAACATACCTATGTTACGTTTAAACAGCCAAAACGCGCATCTGTTTCGGAAAGTGTCCAAAGTGAACAAGACAGTGAGGAAGAACCTTCTTTTGCTACACCAACACCTGAGAAAAAACCAAAAGTTGAACCTAAGGAACAAGAAAAGGTATTTAGTTACTTCATAAAAATATATTAAATTTGTTTATTGACACAAACAACTTGTTTGATAAAATAAAATCTTGGTAATATAGGTCGAAGAAAAGGCTGAGCCTAAAAGACTTAGTATCAAAAAAGGCCTTCCAAAACCAGAAGAACCTGTTGACGAGCTTTCCAAAGTTAAGTTATCAAAAACCCCGACCAAGCCTGAAGAACAAAAACTTGAGGAGCCACAGGTGGCCAAAACAAAAAAGGCTGCAAAGAAGGTACCTATATCTTTCAAAACAAATGATGTATTTTTATTTAGTTAAAATACGCATTTATTCCAAATATTTTTAATTGTATTCGTTCTATTTAGCCGGAAGAGTCAGAATTCGTGGATGACTACGAACGACCTGATCTCGAAAAATATGATAAGATGACGCCTACTCCTACTGATAAAAACAAAAAGCAGAATGGAGTTGAGGTATTAACAGTAACTTTTAATAATATGGCTTAACTCACTTAAACTTTAATCAGGAAATTTCAATAAAATATAATTCTACATTCATAGGCTACACCGGAGTTTGTGGACGATTATGAACGTCCTGAACTTGAAAAATATGAAAAGGTTACTCCTACGCCTAAAGATAAACGTCGTCCTAGTGAAACACAGGTACAATAATCTAAAATCAAAATTGTTGTTATTTTCATACATTGAATAGAACATTATTAACTAAAGTTTTGTTATTTATGACATAGGATGAGGCAGATATGATGAAAGGCAAAATTAAACCTAAAGAAAAGGAACCTGAACCGGAAATGCCTACTCTTAGAAAACGTCCTGTAACGAAGGATAAGGTATACATTTCATTTTTTCTAAAATTCAAAACACTGTCAATTACGCAAAGTCCTTAATTTATACAAACTCTAAAATAAAATAATGTATGTCATAGGACGAAGATAAAAAACCAGAAGAAAAACCAAAAGCAAAAACTACAAAGAAAGATGAGCCTGAAGCTAAAAAACGAACAACTAAAGAAAATGAGGTACAATTACCACTAAAATACACTGCACATTCTTGATGATGAACTTTTTGCACAGAATTTATAATTTCAATCACCTCTATCTCTTTACCTATCACTTACACTAAATTTCATCAACTTTCAGTTTTGACTGTCACAATCTTACACATTTTCGTCTCAAAGCTCTGTCGCGGCGTATTTCTTTCAAATTTCAGCTATCTTACGTCAACAGCAGTGAGTAATTTCCGCTTAAACTGTTAGCATGGCAAATGCTGTATAATGCTTTTGCTTTCCTATGTTTGCATTATTTTACAGGTCGTCGTGGAAAGTTAGAAACACTTTATTAATCTTTTTATTCGGGTTCTCATATTATGTTTATGAACTTTAAATCTTCTTGATCCGAAATTTAAAAATTACAATAATTCCTAATTTACTATCACAAGATTTTTATCAAATACTTACTCTGTTATCATGTTGAAGGTCGTCGACGAAGAGTTTATCGATGATTACGAGAGGCCCGTCCTCGAGAAATACGAAAAAATCACACCAACACCACTTGAGAAAAAGAAAAAGGTACACAAATTAACACGCTTTTAAGCTTTCACATACACAAACTGCTTTGCATTAATGAATTTAATTACAAAGATAACACGTATCTACCTAATTTACTAGGACGACAAAAAGCCTGAAGAAGAAGTGCCATCAGCCAATGCCACTGCTAGACGCCGCTCTGTTAAAGACAAAGACAAGCCTGAGGTATGGTTCGCTTAAAATTTATGAAAAGCAATAAAATTTAAATTTGCTTATTAAGAAAATATTTTGAAACCAAAACTTTAAATTTATTAAATTTCTATAGCCAATGGACGTCGACGAAAGCGTCAGTCTGTCCAAACCAAAAACTCCGGGCAAACCAGGAAAAGAACCTGAAGACGTATCTCTTACACACAAAACACCAGCAGAAATCAAACCTACGGTTCGTACACTGTTTGCAATATCTACTTACTTGAACCTTATATCATATGACTTAAATTATTAAAACAGAAATAAAATCCATCAATTGTTATCACTTTAGGAAGGTGAAGCTGAGGCTAAACTCAGTGTTAAGAAACCAGAGATCGTCGAGGAAAAAACTCTTAAGAGACCTTCAGCTAAAGACAAGCCAGGCACCAAGGTACAATATTTTGACTTCAATATTAAACTGTTTTTGAAAATGTTTACTTAAACTGACGGGGGGCAATAAAATTAGTAGAGCATTCACAGGAAAATTCAAAATTTTGCAAAATTATTCACAGACAGAAGTTTTGGCTGTCGACAATATTATTCCATTTTCTGCACCATCCGTTTTGAAGAGACTTTTTGTTCTCGTAAAGGTATAAACAGGAGTCTTAAAAGTAGTATATAGAATGTACACAAAGACGAAGAATAGAATGCACATTATGAAATAGGAATAGCTTAAACCACCGAATGAATATATTTAAAAGCACCAACACTCAACACATATCAAATCACTTTTATTATTTCTCTTTTCATTTAGTAAAAAGCATTATGAAAATGTTATCTTTATTATCTTTATGTTTTAAGTCACAAGGTGCAGTGACTCTTGTTTTGGCTTTATTCCTTATTACTCTTTACACATTTGACTTATTTTATGGTTGGGACCAGGGAGAGGACACTGAGGAGGCTGTCAGTCTTACCAAGCCTCGCACTAAAACCAGTACCACTGCCCCTGAAGAAGCATCCCTCACACAAAAAACACCTGCCAAGAAAAAACCAACGGTACTGACCACTCTATTTTTTAATTATCTCAGCTTTGTCAAATACTTAAATTCCTACTGATTTATATGCTTGTTATAAATGGTATTAAAATGAAAATACATAAAATTAAAAACAAATATAAAGCTTAAATTCATAATTAAAATAGGAGGGATCAGAAGCCGCACAACTCAAAGTCAAAAAACCAGCTGTTGTCAAGAACGACGATGAAGAGGTAGAAAGACAAAATTATAAAATTGCTACATATTGATTGGTTATTTATCATCATCAGGCAGTAGATAGAAACTACATAAGCTGAGATAACTAAAAACTATTTTAACTAATACCTTTTGGTAGATTAGTCTAATCCTTATAGATTCGACTGTGTGATTTTTTTTTACATTCACAGTTTTTTCACAAAGCACTGGAACTAACCAGTAAGACGCATTGGTCATAAGCACTTACAATTTATGCTTTGTTTTAATCATTAATGCTTTTATTGTTTAGGCTCCTCTTGCAGTACAAGATGGTAAATTTGAAAAGCCACAGCTTAAGAAAACTGTTGTTACGAAGCCAACAGATAAACCTAAAAAGGCCGAAGCTGGATCCAAAGATTACGATGACGGGGTAATCACCATTTCAAAGTGTTACTTCTCTAGTGACGTCTATTTTTATCTATATTCTATTTTTACACCTCAACACTTATGTCTATGTACAGTGAGCACATTGTCTCTACAACCTCTGCACTTATTCCTTCAACTTTACACCCTAATAGCACTACCAGTATCAGAAAATGACACGAAATATTTTTGGGTAGGATCTTGAAAATTCTTGAGTTTCTTCATGGTCGTCAATCGTTCTTGGGTCGCAAGTCGCATGGTTTGTTTGTTCTTTGTTTTATGTTCTTTCTTCACAGGATACAATCGTAAGTACGTCAATGAGAAATTTTGTCCCACTGCATAGTCTGGTCATATCACTCTTAAAAATAAATAAGCATTTAATTAGAGATTTTTAGACGCTTTTAGCGTACGATTTTTAACTGCAAAGATGAGAACTTTTTACATCATCTATTCATCGATATAGTGTTAGAATATGTATCGATATAGTGCTTTCTCTGCCTGTCATCTGCATGTCAGAAGAGTAAGTCCCGTACTAGGCCGTATCGATGACGTGACCTTAAATTTATTATTTTTGCCAAATGCTTTGTGTAATATTTAATATTTACTGTGCGCTTTTCGATAAAAATGTTGTAAATAAGATTTTTCACTTCTATTATACTTTGGGACTATTACAGATGGAACTTGACTTCGTCGATGACTATGAAAGACCAGTTCTTGAGAAATATGAAAAGATTTCTCCTACACCCACAGTACGGGAAAAGAAAGAAAAGGAACAAAAGGTAAACATATTGTTTTTTCAAAAAAACATATTGACATAAAAAAAATACAAGACAACTTTCGAAATCACTAGTAAGACTTAACTCAAATGATTTCAAACTCGCTTACTCGAAACAAAAAAGGAAGTAATAAAGGGTTAATAATTTACTATATCAAAGAAAATCTATATTTTTTGGGGAGATTGGAATTTTTATACGATAAATTCATCTCAGTAGTAAGTAAATTATCTTGACATCAAATTACTTACGTTGTTCTTGTTGTTGTTGTTATTAATTATTAATTACTTGCGTACATTTGACGTAACTAAGGTGAATCAAAAGTTTCAGAATTACATTTATACAAACTAACTAGAAATGGTACAAAAAATTTACATAAATTAAATAAAACAGGTCTCAATGATGGCTCAGCAGCAAACTCAGCGACTAGAAGTGAAGGTATCATGTTAAAGCGTGAACCCCCACTACCAAAGGCTTATTTCAAAACCCTTGATGAATTAAAATTTGAACCACTCCATGTAATTATCCTAGATTCTGTTCCCGTGAACCTCATTTTTGGAAAAATAACCTTCAAAAACTTGTTTGTCCCATACAGGATATTTTTATTCAGTGCGTTTTCACCGTAATGAACTTACGGTGAAAACGCACTGAATAAAAATATCCTGATTCATGATGCTTGATACATTCTGAAAGAAACATACACATAACATAAACTATGGAACCCAAAAAATATCTTTATAAATAGCGTTATGAAGTTGATTTTTACCGTATTTCGGCAAACTTTTCTCGAGGTTTGTATTCAGTATCATGGACTGACTGAGAATTTCTCAAAAAAATTGCGTACTGCAAAAAAAATATTTCTGTTTATTGACGTGACACCCTGTATATATATGATTTGAACGATATGTCTGTTTTGTCCCTGATGTTGTTCCCCGCTCATGTGTATATATTGGATATCGTACTGTTAATCATCAACTGTCACCAATGTACTATGTTTGTGCCCGTGTGTTAATCGTTTATTTTGTGTCTTGCCCCTTTTAGACTGAAAGCAGAAGAACATCTGTCCAAAATGAGGTTTGTACCCAATTTTTACCTTTAAATACTTGAATATACAAATTACACAAGGTCATTAATCATGAAAGTTTGCATCAGACTCTGCGAGTCCTAAGTGCTATCGCGTCTGAACTACGACAACGTCATTTATGGGCCTCGTTTTCTCGAGAGAACACGAAGTCTAGTACAAAGAGTTCAGAATGCATACTGTAGGTTTTCCTTTAATATTTCTCCGCGCACCTACATCTCACCGTATCTAAACAATGCTTCTATGTTAAATATGGACTTGCATACACAAGTATATTAAGAAACTATATTGTACGGGGTTGTATATTCCATCGAAACTTTTATTCGATAGACCGAATGCCAGATTATGCCGTCTCCCACTTCTCATGCACCATCACAGAACAGCTGCTTTCAGTGGCAGCTTCAGATACCAGGCGACTAAACTTTGGAAGAACATATCACCTCCAATAGGGCTAACTGTGTCTATTTCAACTTTCAAAAAACTTTTCGCTCTTATTTGTTAGATAAAACAGAAAACTAACAATACAATAACTGTTGCTGCCATTGACACTGAGACTTTTACTGATACTTATTCGTAGGGTACTATTTTCACTTTCCTTTACTTTTCTGTAGCCCTGTTTTTTTCTTCTGTAAATAATATATATGTATAGTGTGTAGTACTTATATGATGTTAGTCTCTAGATAAACATCTATTTATTTAATTTTTAGTTTCGAGCTCTTTTGCCTTCTTGTCATGAGATTCCGCAAATGCGCACTTACACTTGAAAGGCCGTAGCTGAAAATTAGTGAGCTACTCTCTGAGCAGCACCAAACACTGAGCTTATGACCTTTTTAGAGTGCTGTAGCACACATTTTGTATTTTTCTGCGGTGTGTGTGTGACTATAGCTACAAATAAATATCTTATCTATCTATCTATCCATTACATTGCTGATTTTTGTTACAATTTCGAAACTGGAAAAGTGATAACATCCTCTTTAACACAAAGAAAATATCATCTAAATTATTGTGTTTATGGTTGATAAATTTATATCATAAACGAATAAGTAGTGATTGATTCATAACATTTTAATTTTTAGGTCAAAGAAGAAGTCACGACACAGAGCCGAAAGAGCTCGATTATTGAGAACCAAGCTGTTAAGGCAAGTATAAAACCACCTTGATAATGTATTTATTATTTACTAATTACTTTGGAAACTACAAAATAGTAGAACACACATTACTGATGAAAATAATCGTGCTAATTATCAAATAATGATGAGGATAAAATCCGTCAACAAAATATGTAATATACAATAACACTTTGTTTTGGAGAAACAAAATACTGTACATTAAAAGCAACGTGAGTGCGGAAGATCTGTCAAATGGATTTTAAAATTGATTCTTAGTGAATCATAAAATTGTATCAAGTATGAGAGAGAAATAATAAAATATTAAAAAGGGTCTTTAAGGATATTTTATATTTTTTATACTATAGCTTACAAAGGAAACTGCGGAAAGCAGAAAATCATCAATATCATCGGTGGCAGAGCAACAACAGACTGCTACACTGAAAAAAACTGCTCAAAAGGTGAGTAAGAACGCAGAAAACTAAATAAACTTAAAAGTTGATAAAAGTATGACTTTACGTTGTTAAACTGTAATAAGAATAAAATTATTTGTTACCTGCAAAAATATGCTTAAGCAAAGTATTTAGTTTTGAATGATTGGCAATAAATAAAAAAAACTAGGTATAACGTTTTATCGACTTTTATGTTTATTGGGTACATTTTTACTACTAAATAAGCACACACTGCAAACCGCAAAATAGTATAAATAGATAAGCAAATCCTGCACAACCAACGATTGTTTTGAACCTCACCAGCCTACCTACATACTCCAAATTTAAACAATTTATAACTAATATGAAATTAGATTTTAAAAAATGTGTTAATAAAAAAGCAATGAACTTATCCTACCATTAGAGACACATTATAAAAGTCCTGATGCTAGTCCAAAATATTAATGTAATAATGCACATGAACTATTTTTTCATTCGTACAAGAGTTAATTATTACGTTAATATTTTCTTAAAATGACACTTATTTCACAAAAACGCGACCCCTGAATTATGCTTAATAACATTCCTAATAACTTCTTTTTAGACTACCATAAAGGAACCAGAATCAAGTGAACTAAACCAAATCAAGCTAAAGGTAAGTCCCAGGAAAACTTCCTTGCATGAACTATTACAATTCTGTTCACTTCCTCAATTCAATCAATAAACTTTGTCTTTTTCTATTCTTCAAAACAAACATTGAAAAGAAATTCAATCTGTTTCATGTTCTTTTTTGTAAATAAATCTCTCTGTTTCAATATCAAACATTTCTTTGTTTGATATAGTGTGTCTAGTAAATAACGAGTGTATATAATTTGTGATAATACTATATGTTCAACAATTTTCTACATGAAGCAATTTAGAAGCACCAAACCACGTTTAGCATTAGATGTAATCAAATGTTTTTGTAAATAGGATGACACTAAGATGGTAGAGGAGAAGGTAACACAAGAAACTGTCGATAAGCCTACTGAAAAATGGCGACCTACGAAAACTGACACACAGGTATATTCACATACACACGACAACCGCTACAATATTTCATTTATGCGACATAAATTGTTAAATTTTTCGTTAACTAAACAAAATAATATTTACATCAGGAACCTAAAGAGGTTGTTGAAACAAAATCTACTGATATGAAAAAAGCACCAGAAGATAAACCAGCTGTGAGGCGACGACCGAGCAAAACTACCGAGGTAGTACATATGTATTTTATATAATAACATGAATACAAAAGGTACTTTTAATAGACTTGTATTAACGAAAAGCAATTTTGTGTAGGAAACGAAAGAAGTCACGGAAATAACTGAGAAAACAGAAATTAAAACTAAAGTTGCCGAGGATAAACCAAAAGAACCTGGTAGTCCTTGGCGACGTCTAAGCAAAACTGAGGTAAATTTTAAAACGAAATATTTTTTGAAAGTTATTACGAACATTGTAAAAGTAAATTGAAATTTAACATATTTATATGCATCTTCAGGAAACTAAAAAAGAAGTAAAGGTAGAAACGGAGCCAGTTACACCAAAGGTATCTTATTGAGATTTTTTCAAAGTGATATTATAATATTTTTTATATCATAATTAATAAATCTGACTAAATATTTTATTAGGAACCTGAGGCAACGATAACTCCTAAACAATCTTCTTTCTTCTTGAGAAAAAAATCTTATGTCGAGGTTTGTAACATCCTGTTATTTTCAAATTCAAATAAATTTCATTTAAAATACGTATCTATGATTTTAAATATTTTCATTAAAATAAATAATTTCCATAGGAACCTGAGATTGAGGTTAATGGAGAATCACAGCCAATTTTCAAGGTAATCAAAATATAAATCATAGTTAGTTAATGCAATAATAATATTAATAAAATGATCATGTTCTTGAAGTGTCCTTCCACAGCTAGAAACACTAAAATAACAAAATAGTCCCGTGATAATAATATAAAAAAATCGGATATGTATACAAGTAATGATTTAATTGACAAACCTCTTATCAGGAACCTGAAATAGTTATAGAAGAACCCAAACCTGAAACATCACTTGACAAACCAGTTCAGTCACCATTCTGCCCTTGGAAGAAAAAGCCATTCGTTGATGAAGAGGTAATAAATATTTTTTGTAATATACCTACCAAACACACAATCACGCTGACTTCAATAAAACTTTACAAATATACCATACAATTTACCAGGTTCCAACGTTTGGCAAACCTGATAAAGAAGAAGTACAAAATGAAGCTCCTTTCTCATGGAATGTTATACCAGAAATACCTCAGGTACACAATATATATACATTTTAAATAATGATAATAAACAAATGTTCATTCAAAATTATATTAATTGAAATTATATTTAATTTGTGATTTTTACAAATATGATCAGGTTATTTTCGTGTAACACAAACATTTTCAATATTAGGCGGAACAAACACCAGAGCTGGAAGATAAATATAAACCCACATTACTAGAACCCTCTGACGCACTGACACGAAGAAGACCGTGGTCTCCTCAGGTAGACACTATTACAGATCATTCATCTAAATCTAATCCGGCAAAACTCTTGGAGCTAAAAGCATTATGTTGACTTTTTAAACAGTCATCGAAACACCACTAACTTACACAACATTGGCTTTCACCACACAAAATCATTCAGCACACACGATTGGTTTTTTAACGTTTGGAAGAAGTTTCGTATGGTCGCCATTAATAAGTTTACTCTTTAGGCTGGTTGGACAGTGGACGAGCCTATAGCAGCCACACTCGAAATACCACAGCTTGCTATTAGCAGCAGCCCTGACACACCTGAAGAGGTATAGCCTGGGCTATGACTGTGAACAGCGCAATTTTAGCACATGCACCAAAAGTTTTCATTTGATACAGCACCAAGCACTAAGCAAAAGCACCACGTAGCAACAGTTGTCGTAGCAAAAACTTCTGTTAATGACTGACAATTTATTACCAATTGATCATTGGAAGTCATTAATGGAAACTGTAATTCTCAGCACCAGTAGATTTGAATAGTATTGTAGGTAGTCATTGACACACTTTTTGTCGTGTGTAAGTACACAATATATTTATTTATATTGGTAGGTAGATCAATGTCCTTAACAAAAATGCCATGTTTGCACATAGTTATAACTTTAATGTCTTTTTTGTTAACATACTTCCTGCTTTGCTTAGCTTCGTAACAATAACAAAATCCCTAGTACATTTTTATTGCATATTTAGTTTAATAAGTGTATGTTACGTATTTTGGATATTTTACATTTGTAAAAAATTATACGATTTTAACAGCAGGTGTAATGGTAAGTCAAATTATTCTTCCTGAATTACAGCCAAAATAATAAATTACAGCAGTTTATAACTTATTAACATCCCAATTGAATTATTATGTTAGAAAACATGTTTGAATACAAAATATGTAATTTTGTCAGTATTCAGGATATCTCCCATTTATCCACAGTCCGATATTTAGTTAATTTTAATTTAATTAATTCTTCTTTCTTTTTCCGCGCCTTTGTCGTCGAAGTCGTATGTAAAAACTCTCATTTACGTTTTTCGAATTTATTGAATTATACTGTAAAATTAATTATCCCATGTATGCATAGAGTGAAAAACATGAGGACAAGATAAAAGAAAAAAGTAGGCATTAGGGTAAAATAACATTTATCTTGCAGAAAGTGGCTATCCAAGAAGAGACAGTACAAGATGAGGCAAAGAAGGCTAAGGTCACATCAGTCAAGAAGAAGGCAGAAGACCTGCCCGAGATCGCTGATTATGACAGGCCTGATCTTGAGAAATACGAGAAAATTTCTCCAACACCAACAACTAGAGACAAACCAGAAAAAGATAAGGTACCTACTTAAATTAATCATTTAGCTTAAGGTATAACGTATTCTCAGATATAAATCTTTGCAATTAGTATTTTAGAAAAAAACGAAGTAGGTAACAAAATATTGTTTACTTTGAAATTCAATAAAAAAATATTTAACTACATTTGTGTCAAGTACAAACAAAACATTTAAAAGCTTTTTCTTTACAGCCTACTCCTAAAGTACCTGAAATCAAGGCACCAGAGGAGAAACCAAGCGCTCCCAAGATCGAGGTGATACGCGAAAAATCTCCAAAACCAGACATGCCAAGGAAGCCATCTTTGGCCCCTGGAGCTCCCGTCGGAAGGCGAGGCTCTCTCATTCCTCCTCCAGAGGAAATGGGTAGACGACCGTCACTTATCATCAGCGACGAGGTATGTAATACTCCTCTTATTCAACTTATAATATTTTCATGTTTAAAATTTTAGTTCCATAATGATAAATTTCAACATACGATAAAGGTATGAAAAGATTTTGAAGATAATTTCGTAGATTTTCTATTTATTGTGCCGTTCAATAGTAGCATAGAATTTTTTATGACATTGAAAAATACCAAAATCTTTTGGGCAAATACCACAATACACATATTTACTTAGTGACAAGTAAGATTTATAAAATTGTATATGCAAAAGATTTTGGTATTTTATTTGATATACCTATTTAAATAAGTTTAGCCCTCCTAAGTAGTTTAGATACCCTATTCTCTCAAGCCGAACCCTTAACACTAGTTTGACCTTATTTCCTTAAAAATATGCCAATAATCATCTATAGAAAGATGTAGTTTCACAACTGAAATGCTTTAGTAGCAAAGAAAATAGTTCCATATGGTTTTGAGTTTAGATTCCTTTGCTCCCTGCTTTTAGAAATTTAGAGCAACACGATAGGAAAAAAAAAAACTTGATTCTGACGATATTTATAGTAGTGATATTAAACACCGTGCAAAACGTAATTCACAGGAAAATAGAAAACTAAGACCTGGTGAGGTGGTCGAAGAGAAGAAGGTAAAAGCAAAAGAAATGCTCAAAATATACGTGAATGCTGTCCGTTATATTGCCGTGATAAAGATTTAACGTAAAAAAATAATGCGTTTGCATCTGATGCGGTTCACAGCACATTAGCGCATCTGGATAATCACATAAACTCTGACAAACATATAAATGATGATGTCGGGAGTATGTAATTATTCAGGAATCTGTAAAACGTTTTGTCGTCAATAGCACCAAATCTAAACAGCACACTATTGTGGAGTCGCGCACACGTATTGCACAGCTTGTAAGCACGTCCGCACACAATAACGATCGAAGATTGGTCGTGTTTTTAGGGTTATAGATGTCTTAGCACATATATAAGATGGCTGTGCTGTCTCGACGGCCACTAACAATATAAACCTTACATAACTAAACGTAACGAAATAACTCTTGCACTTGCTAGTTTCTTTGCACCAAATAATAAGCAATATAGGTAGGTTCGTAGGAATCAGGTTCGGCGGCAGAGATAGGCAACGTATTGTTCATGTGTAAGGGGATATTATCAATGTTTTTTAACAACAGGTCACCAAATTGCGTCCAGGAGAAGTTTTAGACGACAAAAAGGTGAGATCGAATGGATCTGGCCAGATTAGGTGGACGCTGCTCGCTTTGCCAAGCATTTTGTATTTTAGTGTTATTTTTTCTTTTATTATTACACTGACATCACGGACAAACAATCTTGACAAAGACAAAAGAGACCTAATCTATACTACTATTTTGACCTACATTATTTTTCATTACTACGTATCCCCTCTCCTCAAATTACATTTGATAAATAAATTCAACAGCTTTGCATATACCGTCTGTCTCATCACTGTCCCCCCTTTAGTGATATTCTGATTTCTTCACAGAACCCATACTATTCTCAGATCTTTTTAAGACCCCTTTAGATGTTCTTTGACCAAATGTACTTAGACGCCGCTTTGCCGTCCAGCAGAACTGATGACGTTATGTTGCTGGAACACATGTTTGTCTTTTTGTTAATTTAGGATCCAAAATATTTCATTTTGGAATTATTTGGATCTTTTATTAACAGCTTAGTAGATTTCTTTTAGAATGGCTTTAGTTTTCCTTAAATCCAATAACTGGTTTTAGTTTCAATTTTTCCACTAATCATTTAATTTTAGTTGGCACATGATATTAAATGTATTATTTTGATTAGTCTTACGTGAAAACATCCTCACATACATACACCTGGCACTAATACAAACAACAACACTAACAAACTTTTGTGTAATTCACAAAGTATGTTACAGACACCTCTCAAAAACACCTCTCACAGACACATTTTAATAATATTACTCATACATAATTTTAAATAATAACTCAACATAGACCATAAGTGCACACGACATACTTATTTTTTAAGTTTTAGTTTATGCACTACATTAACAGAGAATGGTTTACTAAAACGAATATTTTTTTCCGAAAAAGAAACGCAGCAGGCCCGGTGAACTCGAGAAAGAGGTATATAATGTGTGAAAGATATATGTTTAGATATATGTCATAGCAAAAACGAATCTTTTAGATACGTGGCTAACATAGATTTTCCCAAGTGATTAATTTGAAGTAAATAAAAATATTCGAAGAAACACACCCCAATTATAAGATGATCACACATTTTATGATTGACACATTAAGAAATAAGCAAAAACATATTTATTCATTTTTGAACCAAAAAAAAAAGTGAATACGTAATAAATAAGCTACTAACACCTGACGCATAACACTTTGTAAGAAATAACAACGAACTTATTGTTAAAAATGATCGCATGTTTCCGATAAAATGTCCAAATAATCCTGAATCCGAGCATGTTCATAAAACAAAACAATAAATATTTATATGTGGGCTCAAGGAAAGGAATTATATAAGTACTTTTTTGATTCCACAAATATGAAATTTAAAAGATATCACTGCATTTAACCTCAAAGCTTTAGAACCAAATAATTTTCTGTCAGTCTTAATATTAAAATCAATGTTTGTGATCTACCTTATAAAGTTTACATCAAAACTAACTAATGATATATATCATTGACTAAGATAGCAATAATTTTGATCAGACCATAGACGTTCATATAAAGATGACCACAAGACATCCAAAACTACAAAATATATAAAGTTATTGTAAATGAGGAAAACATCGATTCCAGCAGTAATACTGTAGTTAGGAATGTTAAGATCCATCCATCCAAACTTATAAGATAAGATAGATAACGAAACAAGGTCGCAAAACAAATAAGTTTAATAACAAAACGATGCCGAAATCTAAATCTGTCACATGCAATTATTATAAATCAAGCACATTGAATATAGCAGCGGAAGCTAAACAAAGATTCTATAATTAACAATAAATAAGTTGGAGCCACGGCCAGTCGGCCAAGTGTTGTGGCTATGACGCAAATAAAATAAATAATCAATGTCATAATTGGACACTAATACACAATTAAACATACTAGGTAAACCATAAAGCAAAGCCAACAAATGTATTTTATAGGAACCAAGTAAACATGTAAATGCGGAAACCTAAATAATTTAAGTACTTACTGGTATCTAGTTTCCAAATATTATGGCCGATCCATGATAATTGGAACCAATCTCTTCCTACTCATTATATTTTGCCTTTTTAAGAACTGTACTGGGAGAATATGAAAATATCAAAGACTAAAATTTTAGATTTCTAATCGAAATAATAACGATTTTGAAACATTTTTGTAACAATACAAATAAATTAATGACATTAGTTTGATTTTTATTATTATTTTTCAGTCATTTAGGTTTTTTAATTTAAAAGTATAAATAATTCTAGGCCAATAAAGCTTGATGATATGGACGACACGGAAGAATAAAAGATACTTGAAAATTTTGGTCTTGAAAAAAAAAAACAAATGCGTGGCATGGCTAGTTAGGGAACAATTTTATAGAATCATAAAAGTTACCTGTCGGCCCTGGGCTCTGTCTACCCCGTCAAGGATAAAGACATGAAAATCTATCTGTATCTGTATAAAAATTACGAATCAAAGACGGTGCCAAAGAAAAAAATTAACCCATTTGTCTGATAAAAGAAATCAAATAAAATTTGACGAGAGAGCGCAAAGCAAATGATGCACACCTGTTCATGTCTTCGCCAATGACGTGACTCTTAATGAACCAGACGGAGCCAGTACTGATGTATTATGACTGATTGTTATTCTTATAAATATGAGTGCAGGAATTAGGCCAAGAACGGGAGAGCTGATCTTGAAACGTTCTCACCCTTAACTGCAATGTTCTGCCAGGCCCGATGAATTATGCCCGCCGGACTATTGTTAAAAAGTCATAAGTCTTCCTCGTGGCCAGCTGTCACCGAGTGATGCTCTGTAACTCTGTGGGATGGATGTTATTTTAAATTGACGTGAAAATAGAAGTATGAAACGCAAGAAACATTAACAATTTTTCTAACAACTATTGCAATATGAAAATAATTTTAAACAGTTATTGCATCCATTTCAAATACTTATAATTGCATCACTATAAAATTCAATCAAGAAGTTCTAAATTGAAGAATGAATAGTAACACTAAATAAGTCGATTACAATAATGATGGTGATAACTATATAAATAAATGATACTCCAAGTAAATAACGTCATTTTTGATACGTTACATTGAAGGTAAGTCTTAAATGTCAAGATTACCTGAGAATGCGCGTGGTATCATCTAGACGGATGGACTGCAGTGTGATGGTGGACATTTGGACATAATAGCGATGTCAAGCACATTTGGCAAGTCTGCTTTTGGCCACCGGCTGTCTAAATCGATCACAGCTTCGGCAGGTGAATCACACAATTCCTGTTTTCGATCGCCTATCTGAAATTAAATGTTGATTACAATAATTACGACATCGAAATTTTCCAAAGCAATATCCGAAAAATGCTTAAATTTTTAATAAAATTGATAACAAAAGTTATTTAAAAAATGATGAGGAATGCAAATGCATGGATCAATTATCAACTAAAACTCAAGTAAATTAAATTGAACGATTGAAGATGCCAAAATTTTTAGTTATAATTTTCATAAGATAGGTAGGTATCATATGAGTCATAAATCTCCGATAAGTATTAAATATGATCTAAACTTCAACTGCCAACAATAAAATATGTACACGATAAAAATATCAACAAGTTAAATTATAAATAGAATCAATTCTTCAGATGATATCAAAATCTATCACCTTGCTAACTATGTAGCTTTGCAGATATTTCAGGCATGGCATCTCTTGCCAGCGATGACAATGCTTGAGTTATACCCGTCCGTTCCGGCGATACCGATCAATCTCAGTTTCTGACGCAATCCATCTCATCTAATTTATGAATCGAGAACGATGCGCGTCCTACAGGAATTTTTCGATACGCTCTACTTGGACTGCCAACTGACTATAGCTCTTGTAGCTCTACTAAACGATGCTTGTAAAAACCTATTATAGACAGGAGAAAATGATCGATATTATAAGAATCTAATTTAGATTCATGATAGATTTATACACGCGATTTCGAGTTTCTAGCCAGACGGCCAAAGGGCTCGTCGAATCAACAGATTCTGGAAAGTCTACACGAGTCGACCAGGCGTCCAAGAACAGACTGCATGGGTGGCTCACCTTAATCTGATAATTAATTGAATTGGTCAACTGATTTGTGCTGTGCACAAATAGAAGTACTCGTCCCGCGCACTCCTCGCGCCCCGCCGAGGCAAGGCGACCATGTCCGCACGACCCCTTCTTCAGTCTTTTGACATTCGCGCCCATTTTTAGATGGAACGATACTAACGAACAATCCCCAATCGAAAAATTAATAAAACGATATAAAAAATAATACAAAAACACAGGGTGTAACGATAAAAATAGTAAAAAAGGAAATCCTAATAAAGATAAAGCATTTAATTTTTTTTCCAAATAAGATGAATATTAAAAGGAGTCGGAATGTTTATATAACTTTAAATATTTTATTTAGTGTTTGTGCAGATAGTGTGTAACATGACAATGGAGCTTTGATATGTATAATATAAGATATTTCATGAAAAGAGACAATCGGTTTGGTTGTATTGTGGCATCTTAGTTTTATGTGACTAACACCATGGCGGCGGTGGCTAAAAAACCACTAGTTCCGCTCAAGCCCACGGGGGCAGCTGCTGACCCGGTAAGTATTAACTAAAGTGAAACATTTGAATGCATCTGCAATATATCCAGAACAAGGACCGTGGAATTCCAGATCTGTGGACCAATCTCTAAAATACATAGAATTTCTTAAAGAAAAATATCTCGATTTGTCCTATCCATAGATTCATGATTCTCTGGTTTTTGATTCTGTCTTATACGATGTTGTAGTTGCATACGGTCCAAAGCTTGATGTTGAATGTTACATGTTACCTCGTTAAAGATTAAATGATTTTGCAAAGGACATCAATACTTTATTGTGTTGAACAAGTGTAACATGTGAATTTTGGGAACACTATTTGATTTGACCTCGGTCCTAAATTTTTGGTTGGCATACATCGAGAGAGGTCCATTTCCAACAGTGGGATATGGAAGGCTCCCGGTGATGATTGTGATCAGATTTTGTTAGTGATTGATAAATAAATAAATTAATAACATTGAATGAAATGTGTGATATTTTGTGTTAAATGGAATTTATTTTTATGCGTAATTATAAGAAAAATTTTATGTATAAATATGATGAATAATTTGATTCGCGGCACTTGATTATTAACAAAATCGGTTTTGCCAATAAATTGGGTGATAACTTCTAACGGTCGTCGAGTCATAAATTTGTCAGACGGAAATAGGCTAGAGGAGTTATAGCAATAATTAGTTTACGCCGAGACCGATTCTAATGATATAAGTTTGTCATTTTGAAATTCGTTGTTGTTGTTGTTTGTTTGGCTTGGTTATATTTCAATATTTCCTACTGTTTAATATTAATCTTTAAAATACTAAGTCTATAGATCGTCACTTAGTCAAAATAAAAACCTAAAGGAATTCGAAAATTTTGTAGAAATCGTAAAAATATCTGAGTTTTATAGCAGATTTGGACTCGAAACGGTGAATTCTGTTATTGATTCTTGCTCTTGCTCTCGAGATTTTCAACTTCGACTCAAAATAAGTACTGATTAGCGTATTACTTAAAAATTGCACATTTTCGTCAATGATTGACATTAGTTAGAAATAATTGAATTTTCTGTGACTAAAATGCAATAAGATTAATTATTTGATATTTTTTAAAATATTTTAAATACTAAAATTTTAACACGGTTTCACTCACGTAGTATAATCGGAGAAGGCCGACTAGTTTTGATCGGTTTAGACTATCATCATCAATTCCGAACTCCGAATTCAAGAAATTCCGACTACACTACGTGTTACAATATTTAGATATTTGTGAGCCTTTTAAACTACTGGAATAGTAACAGTCACTAGTCAAGGGTTAGATAAACAAATTCGCAATATGACTTGCTGTAGAGAATGTTGTTAACAAAAGTCTTTTATTTAATTTATAGTTGGTTAATAAATATAAAAATAAATAATATGCTTCATTAAAAGAAATAATTTTATTGCCTGTATTTCATATTAAAAAGATTGTCATAATTTCATACTTATTTCCACTGCACTTGTGCTACATTCGTCAGGAAGTCCAGGTCCATTGTCAGCTCATTTGGCTAACGTTCTGAATGTATCACATCTGTCATAACACGTTTGTACCGTGTATTTAGTTACTGGTGCAAGAATCTCGGTCTATATTTAATAACTGCCCGACAACAAGATATTGATGACCTTTGCTTATCTAATGATGAACATAACTGTTATATTGCTTGGGGTTTGAATAAAATAATCGAAATATAAAACTTTTATGTATTTTTATAATTTCATAATTTTTAATATTAGAATGAAAGAATTCTAGACATGAACTGTCTCTGATATTTCATTACAGTTGCAAGTCGCTCTTATATGAACTCTTTCATTCTTATATTACATATCTATCACAGGATTATCTTGATTAACATGAACATGGTAAACAATGTTTTGATTTGCCTTTTCCATGTTTAGACGTAAATAACTGTTGGTGTTCAAATCTTTATGATTAAGTCTACCGTGATTAACACCTACGCCCTCGTACGGAGCATCTTTTAACGATATTTTGATGATATAGCGACGAAAGTCCGGAGACGCAAGGAGACCGTCGATCCAGGATCTGGAAGATCTCATCAATAAGCCTTCAGTGCCTTTGAAACCGATCGGCAATGAAGGACCGCCAGTTATTGTGGATGTACAGGAGAGCTACTCAGCTGTTGAGGGTTAGTAAATCTGAAACCTGTTCATTTAAAAAATTACAGTTATTGTTTGAACATTTTAATATCTATTTAGAATAGTCTTGTTTTCATGTTACTTTGAATTAAAAGATGCCTAAAGTATGGTTTAAAAAAAATGTGTATAAAACTAAAAGAAACTTAAATTTATATAACAACTTAGCTATGAACATAATACATATGATCATTTTGTTTAAGCAAATTCATACTTATGTAGTTATTAGTTTGAAGTCTTCATTGCAAAATGTTTCTTTTTATATCCTTAAATTTGGATATTAGGCCAGAGAGATACTCTTACTCACTATTGATAAAATGCAATGTTTCATCAGATCAAACTGGCTACCTCACTGTACAAGTGGAAGGTAACCCACCACCCACATTCAAATTCTACAAAGGAGTTACTGAAATTATCGAGGGTGGCCGTTTCAAATTTATCACTGACGGTGAAACCGGTCTCATCACGCTGTGTATGAGGAAGGTTAAGCCCAACGATGAAGGCAAATACAAGGTCGTGGTCAGCAACATCCATGGAGAGGACTCGGCTGAGATGCAACTGTATGTGTCCGGTAAGTTCGTTTTGTTAAGTTATGTTATATTGGTGAATTATTATAAATATTATCATGAGACGTTTAATAAAGATGATTTTTGACAAAATTAAGTCAAGTCCAGTCAACATAAAAGGAATAAAAATAACGCAAAATCGAGCTAAAGCTCATCAGCTATAATCCTGATGAGTAAAAAAGAACAAAGTTTTGAATTTAGAAGATAAGATATTATGGCAAGGTAGTGCATAATACAATATTTGACTTTAGACTCCAGTGGTATGGACTTCCGTGCTATGCTCAAGAAGAGAAAGTATGCCAAATGGGGCGAAAAGAAAGAGGACCCAGACTGGGGAGACCTCAAGGAAACGGAAAAGCCAATCCCACCTCTTAAGAAAGTGGAAAAGGTAAGAAAACATTTCTGTTTGGTACTTAATTATTCTTTTTCGAGATTTTTGAGAACGGACTGCTAGGCTATGATAATTTTTAAAATGAAGATGGTGATACGAATGCTGATTTAAAAATATATTTAAGTGATGTTGGTGTAATACCAACATCACTTAAATATATTATTCTAGTTAAGATTAGAATAAAGGTAATACCAGTATTACTTTTGAAAAAAAAAACGATCCATTGGTCTGAATATCAAATACCATGTACGAACACAAAACAAAACCTTTTTTTGGCTAATTTCAAAACGTAGATAGCTCAGCGTTTAATTGGCTTATGTTTGTAGTTTAGTAACTAATATAGAAAATATTTATACCGTTGATTTATAAGTTGGCAGAATGTTTCGAGAGTCCTTTTGAAATATAAGAAGTACGATTTACTTAAATGGGCATAAACATTTTTACATTAAAACGGTACTTATCCGCCAACTTATAAAAGAAATTGTAATAACTTACCTTTAAGTATTGCCATCTTATGGGAGTAAATTATTACATGCTATATTTTTAAATGTTAACATTATGTATAACATCGTATGCATCTCTAGGGCTTAGAAACTGGATATTTCGAGGAAGACGGCTTCATAGTGGTTGTGTCCGAAGGGGTCGAGCTGTATAGATTCCCAGCTGATAAACTCAGCTCTGGACACTGGTCCTGGATTAAGGTCCTCAGTATTCTAAACTACAGCATCACCGTTCATTCCATCTTACATTTCTTTTTCTTCTTTCAGCTTCGTTTCTTGGTTACTAATTACTTCTTCTTGTTTCTTCTGAAAAATCTTTTCTCACCTTGATGCTTAATTATTTCTTTATAATTCTATCAAACCTGAAACGCTTAGTAAAATAAAAGGAATAAATTAATAAGATGAGAATAAAATATCATTTGCATGAAAAATAAAAAAAAAAACTATAAAAAATTGACGAAATGTTTATATTTGATTAAATACTTATTTATTTCGACGCTAGAAATCAATATGTCATATTGTGTTATGGTAAATAACTATATGACATTTGTTGTTTGGCATATTTATGATGTAAACGATATAAATGTGACGCTAATTTATTTGGATAGAAATTGTGGATAAAATATTACGCAGCATGGCTCAGTGGCTTCTAAAAATATTCTTTAATGTTAGTAACTTTAATCAATAGAGTATAAGGTAAAAATGTAGAACTAACAAAATTATGTACTAAACAACAACTTTTAAATGTATAGTTGAGGAAGAAGCTGTAGTCGTAGCACAAATTATTTAACCTAATTTAAAATTTATTACTTTCTTACGTTACAACACTTTTATCTACTTACTTACCACAAGTTTCTGATAATCAAATACCCATACGTTTATTCCATATCATGCAATCGACCGCTTGTAATTCAACTTGGCTCTAAATCATCAAGGCTTCTCTTACCAACGTAAACCATGACCTTAATTTTATAAGTAACATCTATTGTCGGTTCTAGGGTATCTTTGAAATCCGGAGACGCATGTCTCTCCGAGAAATGATACCTGATTGGCCCGCTTTGATGGAGACTGTCAAAGTTAAGGTTCGATAAAAAGGAAATATAAAAGCACAAGTTAAAACTGGGAGCATTGTGTCTTTTTGGAATATTTCTAAAGTTCTACTTTTCATAACATGCTTACAAATTATGTCTTTAAAACCTTATGGGGTGGGGAGATTACTTCACATTTTTTTTGATAGAGTAGAAATTCTTTAAATACCTTATTTCAAAAGGACATAAAAGCTTTCTTAAATTAATGGAATTATAAAATGAATGATAAAATAACTAAACTAAAATTATCCTCTGAGAATATCCTCCTCATTTATACAGTATTGCATATCAAAACTTGTTTCTCCTAAATAAAGGGCCTTTTACATTATCATCACTGAAAAAGTATTCTCTTTTGTTTTAAATATGAGGTTGGTAATTTCTGAGCGATTTAAATAAACAATGCATAAAACTGAATTTTAAAATAACTCGCACAGGTTTTTGTATCACCACTTCACGTTTCTTAACTTGAACATGATTTCCAGGGAATGTAAGTGGAATGAATTTGATGATCACACGATTTTCTTGTGGGGTTTGTCCGTTCTTTGAATTTCCAGGTTTCTTGACGTCGGATTGAGGAGCTTCTGTCACGTCATTAATATCAAAATTGAGATCTCTATCTTCATTGACATCATTATTAATTTCAGCTGATGCATCCGGTGTTTTGCAGATGTTGAATTTTTAATAATTTCGCGTGACAATTACATGTGTTTTTGATTTGTAATTAGCACACGGTATTGGTGATATTGTTTTGTGATAGTTTTGAGATTGTTACGCTTATGTTAATGGTAACATTGTAATTGGCAGTTGTAACTATTTTTCCGGTAAGAATTTTAAAATTCTTGGTGCTGTTAGAGTTATAACAAAGCGTAAGATATATTGAGGACCAATGTAATAGAAAATAAAGGTTTGGACTTGATTAAGGATAATGGCTGTTTTATAGAGACACCATAACCGAAGACGATCCCTTGCGGAACTGATTCCCGATTGGCCGGTGCTGCACTCGTTCAAAAAAAACGAGGTTTGAGGCCGAAAGATATAAGTTCACAGATGACACGAGCATCTTGTCTTGTACTCGTATCACAAAAATACTTGTCGCACAGAAATCTATGTTTCTCACATTAGTTGGATGGTCTTTTATAGCTATCAATTGTTTTGTATTATTATTATGATATAAAGATCCTTAATCAATTGATCTAACTCATTTAAAATTTCTTTTTATTTACTAATGTTTAAGACCTGCAACTGTCCTTGGGTATATTTTCTCTTTTCTTTTTGTGAAACTTTTATCATTTTAACCTATTTGTGAAGTGAGATTAAAAGTAACTTTTCTTTGTTTGATCATTATTCTATTCAGATTCTTTCTTCATCAAATATTAATACAAAACGATACGTAGTCTTACGAGATCATTATCTTTAGCGACGAAATCACTCTTTAGTCAATATATAGTAAGCACAACAGTGATTTTTTCTATTCTATCCTTTTTGCAAATCTATGGTGCACTTCTTCTACAGAATCTATAGATATTAGCACATAGAGCACAAAATGAAAACTACCTAAGAAAAGTTACGCACCGTAATATCAATGTTTTAGGTTTAAGGTCCAAAAATGATGAATTCTGGAACCATCCTGATTGCATTATCACTTACATTTCGAATGAATCAGTTTCTCAATTTTTGTAACAACTCTAATAGAATTCCTCATTGTTGGGTAAATATTTCTGCAATTGATAAAAAGTTAGTAAAAAGTATGAAACTGCACAAATCCTTAAATCTGCAATCAATGAACTATTGTACAAAGCATGTATTTTAAGAGTGATGAAAGAAAGAATGGCTGATGAACCTAACGCCTCGGTTACAACACAGCAGTTTTTTTTTTCGCATTTGCGTCACGTAGACGGCAATGGAAGACCGTCAACACATCTGCGTCAGCACTACTAGCTTTGTGAACAGCACCCTTTTGTGACTGCACCCTGGCGTTTCCGCTCACAACCGGTACATTAATAGACACAATTTCTTCCAGAAACAAGACTCGTTCTTGAAACCCCTCGTAGATCAATTTGCGAAGGAAGGCAAGGATAAGAAGGTGGTCTTCGAGGCTATCTTCACCAAGCCTAATGCCAAGCCGAAGTGGTTCTTCCGCAAAGATGTAAGTTTAATTCTATATTCTTTTACAAATAAATATCATGACTCTAATCATTAGTCATATTCACTTAATAATCTTAGAGACTTCCCGTCCCTAAAATAACTTAGTTTCTATGCATTTTATTACCAATACTTTAGTGCGAAAAAATAACGTCGTCAAGTTTTTACTAGGTATATCAATTGTATTGTAATGTAGAGGCCCTTTATCTTGGTCTATCACTCTTGAGTTATATTGGTGCTTCTTATATGATGTTTCTAAGTTCAGTGTGCCTCTTGGCAAAGGCCTCCTCCAACCTCCAATTTCTCGGAAGTTTAATTTTTCAAAACTAAAAACCGACTTCACCCCTAAACTACACAACTGATTTTGATAAAATTTCTATGGTACCACCTGGAAAGTATACCCTTTCAAAAAAAAAGATATTTTTAAATCGATCCAGGCGTCTTTGAATAATCGGTGAACATACATTAAAAAAAAATAAAGGATCGCGACGAATTGATAACCTCCTCCTTTTTCTGAAGTCGGTTAAAAAGAGTAGTAGTATAAATATATTTCAATCTGATTTCTTTTTACAGGAATTATTCCCAGGATCTAAATACAAGATGACGAACGAGCAGGATTCATATAAACTGATCATCATGGGTCCGAAAGTAGAAGATACTGGCAAGATCACCATCGAAATAGGCGGAACCACGTGCACTGCATTCTTGCAAGTTGACGAACCTGACCCCACGTATAGCTTCACGAAACCACTGAAGAAGTCCACGAGTGGATATACCCAACACGAAGTGGTATTAGAATGCGTTGTCTCAAACAGTCTAGCTATCGTCTCCTGGTGGAAGGGAGAGGAAAAGCTAGAAGATGGCGAGATCTATCAGATTTCTAAAGATTTATCTGGAGTTTGCAGGCTCGTTATCAAGAGTGCCAAGTTTGAAGATGCTGGCAAATACACTTGTAAACTTGAAAAGCAGCCTGATAAGACTGAAACTGATGTTAAGATTGTAGGTGAGTGTGCTGTCGATCTTAAAATAATGTACTATACAAGAGAGATAAAATAGAAATAAATGACTAAATGACTAAACTAGTTCTTTTGAATCCGAGGGATATAATAAAATGAAAAGTTACTACTTTTTTGTATTTTAGACAAATAACCTTCTGTGAGACTATTCTTGGACAAGTAAACTTAATAAGGTTTTATTTTGCAGAATACCCATACAAGTTTACAAAGGTGCTTAAATCGCAACAAGCGATTGAGAAAGACACCATTACGTTACTCTGCGAGCTTGACGATGCTGGTGGTGAAGTTCAATGGTTAGTATTTTTGAATGTTTGGTAATTTATAGAGTTGTATTTAGAAATAATAAGGAATTTTCTTTTTTTTTCTTTTTTCATTTGTATCTAGCTCGCGCAAATTTTCTTGTCGTCCCACATCTCTATGCTCTTCCTTTCAAGCCCATATACGTACAATGTAGAAGTTTATATGATAAATATGAAATGAATCACCTTTGGAGATTTTCTATTCTAAAACTAGTTGTCATTCAGGATTTTGTTCTTAATAATTCTTCGATTTGTTGACTTTTATCAAGTTGAAGAAAATCAGTAGCAATATTCATAATAACAAAAGGAAGATTGAAATATTGATGATAATGTACTGCTATTACCTATAATAATATTTTTTCTTCAACTAACCAGGTTCAAGAACGACGAACCATTGAAAACTGATAAACGCGTGACAATCGTGAAGGAGGGTCGCAAGCGCAAGGTCGTCATCAAGGACGCGAAGGTGACCGACGCGGGCAACTTCAAGTGTACGACCAACGCCGATGAGACAGCGTGCGAGTTAATCGTCAATTGTAAGTATATCTACATCAAAAAGCAATACCTGTAACCGGAGACATCGACCAAATATGACAGGTATGTTAATTTGGTCCATGCCGGAGAGCATACATGAAAAAAATTATAAGTTTTGACGAAGCAAAATAGGTTTGCAAGAATCGTAGCAAGGGAGAACCATAGTCTCTGTCCGATAGGAAACAGGCGTGAACATATGTATGTATGTAAAAGTAATCTTTTATTTCGTATGAACTATGTTTACTGAAGTGAGGTGGTTGTCCACGTCATTTAATGAGTAGGACACCATATTTCTTGATCTCAACTATGTAGTGCATCATTCCTAATAGATTTTTTGAGGATTCAACAGAGAATATCTTAGCAGCATTCGAAATCAATGTCATTTTATGAAAAAAATTTTAAATTACTAATAATGATTTCGCTAATGTTTCAAATTCATTTTAATTTTATTTTCTAGTTATTGTATCGTTTTGAAAGCTAAGTTATGACGACGGCATTTGTGACTAATTGTTCAGACATTCGTTATATCCATAAATTGACTTCAGTAATATTGCCTTTGCCACCTGTATTTTAAATATAATATGTTGATTGCCTGGCTGGCGGCCAAATCAATCAAATTAACGATGACAGTAACTGCCATATAGACACGAATTAAACCGTTAATTTTAATAGTATTGATATTAAACATATCTTTCTACATCAATAAATATATTTTTTTGTTTGACTAAACAAGTGCTATGGCACTGCAATGTTGATTCGTCTAAATCAGGGTTAGGTTATAGCCTATTGTCTAAATCTACTAGACCTTGAAACCGATCATAGTCAGTATTGAACAGTCTCGAAATAGATTCCAAACATCATACAATCTTCAAATTGGGTATATTGTCATCATGATCAGAAAATTTTCTCATTAGCTTTTGACCCAGTATAATCAGTGCTAAAAATAATATGAAATGGGAAAATGTGAATTATAAAATCTTAACGTTATAAGTAAACTACTTAAAATGTTTATTATTGATATGTAATAATGTACTATTACAATAAGAAAAGTGAAAATTATGGTAGCAAACATACTAAATTGTATAAAACTGAAAGTGTTCTAGCATCAATTTTATCTTTGACAACTAGGAGTTAGTCTAAAATGTTTGTTGCAGACTCGAATCGCTTCAACAAAAAGTTGAAGGACACAGAAGCAATTGAGAGGGAAAAGGTTGTGCTGGAGGTGGAACTCCAGGACCAGACTGCTGAAGCCGTTTGGTCTTTCAATGGACAACCTATTGTGCCTAATGACAGGTAAGACCCTTGCCAACTTTCCAGAATCTTACTTTCTACTATCCTACTTAATATAATAAATATGACAGTTCCCATCGATATGTGTGGAAAGCTTATTACTTTGATTTACATGTAGGATACGTTTTATCTCGAAAAAAAAAATGAATTGTTATTTCTGGTTATGCCACGGATATCAGCTACTTCTGAATAGAAATCCCAACATTATGAAGTACCTATTACACTTGGATTGCACCAGTCTGAAACCTACTCTCTACTTAGAATCATTGTGACGCTAAAGTAAGTACAGCAATTTGCGGTACGACTTAAATGTGGTTATCAGAATGATTCACATAATGAAATGTTTCTTACATCAGAATCGAAATCAAGAACCTGGGTGGCGGCAAGCACCAGCTTATCTTCAACAAGCTGGAGATGGAGGACGACGGAGAGATCCTGTGCGAGTCCGGCAAGCTCAGTTCGTCGTGCAAGCTCACGGTGAAGAAGGGCGAGTCCAAGCCCGCCATCGAGTGTCCAGACGACTTCTACGGGCCCGCTGGACAGCCGTTTGTCATTGAGGTGCCTTATAAAGGTCAGTCATCGTGCAAGCTCGGTAAATAAAATCAAGGTTTCGACTGCCAGAGATAGTTGGAATAATTAACAAACCCGCTGCTACAGACCTAGAACCATTTTTTTACCTGCAGACTTCTTCCATGGCTGTTTGTCTCTTTCCAATGGTAACAAGACAGCACAAGTAGCAAGACCCAAATACCCATCGTTTTTTTTTCATTACGTTTTGTGGATATCTAATGGGGCATTTAAAATTTTTGGATTCTTGCAATTTATATTTGTGATCCTATACTTTGAGAAATTTTCTAGTCGCATATTTTAATCAATCAATGTTGATAACTCAGCAGATCATACTTCAATAAATTATATATTCTTTTAGTTACTGGCACCCGACAGACGCCAATCGAAGCTAAGCTTTGGAAGGACGGCAAAGCCTTGCCCGTCAAGGAAGTGGAGGCTGTGGTCGAGCAGGAGAAGGTCCTTTTCAAGATCAAGAAGCCCACGAGAGAAGGCTCTGGCAAATACCAGATCAAGCTATCGAACGCCCAGGGAGAGGATGCTAAGGATGTCACCGTCACTATGCAGAGCGTGCCCACGCCGCCACAGGACGTGAACGTCGCTGAGGTCTTCCAGACCTCATGTGTAGTTACATGGAAGGCGCCTCAGGACGATGGTGGAGCACCATTGGTTAAATACGTCATTGAGAGACAGGTGTGTTGCATTTTTTTAAACTTAAGTTTACAAGATAGTTAGGGATTCAGGTGTTTGTGAAAATCAAAATAACTTGCATCTTGCATAGCAAAGAAAGTTAGATTAAAGATATCTAACTTTTTTTGATGTGCTTCCGTCAGCAGTTGGCAATAGGTTTCTCGAATTAACTGGTAGCGTAGTCATATAAATAAAATAACCAAAGAGCGGAGTATTACAAAGTTTACTAAATGCTGCTGAAATTAATACACAACGCGTAGCGAACTATAATGTACCAATGGCACTGTTTCTTTCTCTAATGTGTTTTATATTCTACAGGATCTGTCCCTCAAGGCTGGTTGGGACAACGTTGCAGAGGTTGCCCAGGGTGAACCGCTCAAGTACAAGGTTGAGGACCTCGTCGCGAAGAAGACGTACAAGTTCAGGATCCGCGCCGTCAACAAGATCGGTTCCAGTGAACCTGGCATGTTTGGCAAGCCCGTGCTGGCTAAGGATCCATGGGGTAATTTTGTTATAAACTCAGTAAATAAATGCCGCTATTTCAGCTTACAGCCTGAACAGGATATAAAAAAGGAACTCACGGGTAAACAAAGTTGTATAAAAGCTCTTAAAGTTGATCCCCCTATGGACCGAAGAAAAATTTCTTTAAATGCTAGACTGGATTATGGGACTAAATCTAAATTATAAAAAAACTCCAAATATTAAGGATATCACAATATCCTAGTTATTTGAAATAAAAGAATTGAATTGAATGTAGTATTTGGAAAGCTGACGACAAATAGTAAGTAAAATACAATAAGAGTACATAACAATTATTAAAGAAATTAATTTCTTTTAGATGAACCATCAAAGCCCAAAAACGTGGAGCTGGTTGACTGGGACAAGGACCACGCTGACCTTAAATGGCAGAAACCGGAGAACGATGGAGGTGCACCCATCACCGGCTACGTTATTGAATACAAGGTAAGTCATCATCTTTATCGCCTCTAACTATATATAGTGAATGTGGGGATAATATCTTTACTTGACCTAAACTTGTCGCGCACTAGTTAATATCTTCAAATTGAAACTGAAGGAGAACTCTCTCATAAACATTAAGTTTTACGGGATTATTAGTTTCCATGACCAATTGTCTGTCCTCTTTCTCTTCTCATCTTAGAGCGATCCCGATTGTGTCCTAAGCAGTGCAGCTTCGGAGCCCGGTGTGCACTATCGATTTTTTCTTTGTCAAGGATGATGTGCATATCAAGATCACCCAAGGATGTTGAGGACCGTACAACGTGAAGAATAAAAACCCATCCTATGAATTAATCAATTTAATTTCTTCCACCAACAGGAGAAGTTCGGCAAAGACTGGGTGAAAGGTAAAGAGGTACCTGGTGACTGCCTGGCTGCTACTCAGGACGGCCTGAAGGAAGGCGGCACTTACGAGTTCAGGGTGCGAGCCATCAACAAGGCCGGCCCTGGTGAACCTAGTGACACTACTAAGCCGATCGTTGCCAAGTGCAGATTTGGTGAGTTACCATAAAACATCTTCTTTAGCTTGAGTTTATCTAGTCGCACCACAGAATATGGAATAAGATTAACGCAGCGTTTGGAATTTCTTTCTAATTTCTTAAAAGTAGGATAAAATTACATAGTTCAGTATGAAAATATGCTTTTCTTGAATTAGATTCATCATTTGATGATCTTTTTGTGCGCCTTATATGTCAATCTCTTATTCCTTAAAATAAAAACATAGGTAGGTATTAACTTCAGAACGATTGGTTTGATTCTATAAGGATCTTCTTTATGAGTATCTTTTTATAAAATGCCATGTCCCTTTGTGTTCTGTCTGTTTATAAATGGCATTTTTTTTAAAAGAGAAATCAGTTTGTTTTGAATATGTAGGTAGTATTTCTTACTTTAATTAATGATTTTATCATTAACATCTTCATTAATGTGATCAATATGACTCCAGTCAAGCCATACATCATCGGTGACGGTCTGCAAAACATGATCATCAAGAAGGGCCAGGTCATCACTTTCGACATCAAGTACGGAGGCGAGCCTGAACCGGAAGTCAAGTGGATGAAGGGCGAAGAGGTACTTATAAAAGTTCTTTGTTTTTACCTTTTCCAAATCAAATCTATCAAAAACTTCAAAGCAAAATTGTAATTTTTCAAAATAGTTGTATTCATTTATATAAACGTAGAGCTACATTTTTATTTGAACAAAGATATCAAAATAGAGTCCCACACAAACATAAAAATATTTTGATACAAGTTAAATTTTACATTCATCACATCAATCAAGTTAATCTCTTTATTAAAGTGATTCATTTTCTTGTCAATGTTGATGAATTGTTTTTCTTTTTAAATTTTTATTTAAGAAAGAAAGAACTAATTAATTATCTAAAGTCTGAGTCCAACTCAACACTCTTTCATTTCACGCAACCTTGGAATGCAGAAAGGTACTAACTTTAAATTTTACTTTTTCCCAAAAAGAAACGTGGAAAGGCGTACACGGAGAAGGTCAGACTGGAAATGAATGTTGTCTCATCTTTTATATGTTCTAAAATATACTCAATTTACTCTTTAATACATATGTGCTAACACGACTACACAAGTACAAACACACTTGTACCTATTAATTTACTTTATTTTTAATTGAAGCGTACGTCACTTGTTTTGTGAAATATTTATTTTACCTAATAAAAATACCATAAATTGCATATTTAAATATTAGTCCTATAGCTTATAAATTTGTGGAATTGTCGCTAATTAACTAATATCTATAAATCTTACTCCTGTTTAAGTGAGGTTCCAGACTATAATAATAATACTTTTTTTCTACTCCTGTACTGTTATCTGTCTTTTAAATGGTCCCGAGCACTAATATAAGAACATAGATTATATCATTTCAGAAAAGTCTAAAGTCTATTCCTAATATAATAATAGCACAAGTGTCGTTATTTCGCCAAAACGATACTCCTAGCCATAGACCTATAACTTATTTTCTTTAGATCTACCATACCACGTTTTTCAAACGTGGAGTCACTGAACAAACGATTTTTTGTATGAAAAAACATTTGTTTAAGTGACTCCATGTTTCAAAAATGGCACTTTTGGTCACTAGGAAGACGTCAATAAAAACATGGTAGTATTTCATACTTTTCTTTGTTTATTTTTGGATTTATTTTAGTAAATGTAGTCGTAGAAAAAGTATT
Organism: Acrobasis suavella; assembly: GCA_943193695.1. Lineage (NCBI taxonomy): Eukaryota > Metazoa > Arthropoda > Insecta > Lepidoptera > Pyralidae > Acrobasis > Acrobasis suavella. The sequence goes on along the minus strand of OW971952.1, from coordinate 5,786,696 downwards.
GTATGCAACGTTGTATAAGTATGTCAAAAATTGCTCGATGGCATCTCCTTACGATGCTCGCCAAGGCTCGCATCGTAACCTGCGCCACTTGCATTTTATGAACCTTCGTATACAACTGTTGCCTAAAATTCTATTTTTAAATTCAATTTAAAAAATCTCTTTACCTTTCCACGTGACGTACGGTTTGATTTCATCAAAATCGCACTAAAGATCGCAATGGATGCGACGAAATTGATAAAGCTTTATATGTTTATAATTTTTTTAAAATTTACATTGTATACCACTTTGGCATTAAGCTAAATTATTTGGATATTCATGTAGAAATGCACTACGCACAAAATTTTTATTTCGTAGATGTGATCAAAATAAATCTTATTTACGTACTTATTTTATAATTTTATATGTGTTAACAATATTGACTCGACAGCAAAGTATTCAGGTAACTTTATTTATCTTGCGATGATACTTACAAGTTGCGGGGCCGTGATAATGTTTTACTCATTCACTGCTCTCATGCGGAAGTAATAAAAAGAATACAGTAAGTAAGTACCGAATAATGAGCAAAGAAACGCTCGTGCCTTCCAAAGCACGGAGGAGAGAAGCATGAGAAAGATCACAGCACTCCTTCATATTATAATATCGTCCAATGATGAATCAAGTTACCAAATACTGTAAACTACATAACTAACTGTAACACCAAGGTCAAGGTCTGAGACCTATTTAATTTTTGCCTGTGTCTGATCAAACCCATACAGACTCACTCATTGTATTTACTTACAATGCGACACAAATAAGTTAAACAAAAATTGTGGACTTCAAAGCATTTTTGTAAAAATTCGTAGCACGTAGGTTGAACCAAAATGGCGGTTATCGGCGCAAGTACAAATAACGCGCCGACGACCGCCATTTCGGTTCAATTAACGTGTCGGGAGTTTGCACAAAAATGCTTTGAAGTCCGCCATTTTTGTTCAACTTATTTGTGTCGCATTATACTTCCATTTAAAATTATAACATACGTAATAGTACATATTCCACCTATATATCTTTACTCATCTTGGCAAAGACAAGGTAATAAAGGACTGCAGCTTTTATATTATAATAAAATACCTGTATGTACGCTCAGTTACTCAGTTACAGAAGTTTTACTTTCGTTTTGATAACTCTGATATATATTTTTTACTTGGAAGTTGGAAGTAAATCAGTAGAGTTTATGAAAATATTCCGCTAGATGTCTCTATTACTACACTATACTTAGTAATTAAATATGATCGCTAGATGGCTCTGCCAAATAATTTTTGTTTGGTACTATTAACCATTCATAGATGGCGCCATAGTGTTTAGTAGTTAATGCTTCAATTAATAGATAGCGCTAAAAGAATAAAAACATATATTTTTTTAATAATTGGCGCTATGAGTACGTAAATAAGTGATACCTAAATAAAACATAATAATTAAAAATAATGCTTTATATCACATATTACATCATTTTTCACTTTCAAAAATAGAGGTACATTACCGGCAGTACAGAAAGTGACCAAAGTACAAACATTTTACAACAATTTTCCATTTATAAATCGCATCCCTCACTTTTCACTGAAGATAAGTTGCATCATCACCTTCACCATAGACTTTCACCAATGATCAGACACAAGCCCAATCTATAATAAATCCTAAGTCCTAACACGTCTTTCAAACTGTAGGAGGTCACGGACGACGGTGACCGCGTAACTATCGACAAGTACGAGAGAAACACGGTGCTGACCGTCCGCAAGACCACCAGGCCCGACAGCGGAAAGTACAAGCTGGTACTCACCAACTCGTCGGGCACTTGCGAGAGCATCGCCGACGTTGTTGTGCTTGGTAAGATTTTTTCAAATCTTGTTTCGTCATTTGAACCCTGTTCCTGTTTTCCTGAGTCCCAGGGCCGAATTATCCATAAGACAGATAAGGCAACTGCCTAGGGGCCCCGCATCGACAAGGGGCCCCGAGCACGCACAAAAAAAAAACATTTAATCGAACGACTGTTTTTTTAATTTGTATACTTCCTCAATAACAATATTATTACTCTTTTTCGACGCATGTTGTCAGTTGATAAAATACTTCATATATAGTAGCACGGAAACAAGTAATCGATAGTTGCAATATCGCATAAGAAATTCAAGTATGTAACAGGATACTAAATTTGGAGTCCATATAATAGACTTGAATTTTGTTATAGAAAAAATGTATTTTATAAGTAAAGTAAGAAAATGGTTCAGCAAAGCCCAAAAATATCGCCCGAGGACCCTGAAAAGGTTAATCCGGCCCTGCTGACTCCTGCCTGACTAGAAGTGAGAAGATATTGTTATGTTTGTAGTTATGTTGTCCCAATGCCGCCGAATACACATTTTAAAGGTATTTGAGGGATAACGGAGTAACATCATTCACAATTCAGATTTTTTACTTTTACTTATATTATGGTAAAACAAGGCATAGATTTACGAATGACGATGTCATTTACCCAGTAAGGTCATCAAATCATCAAATTCATGTTGATATAATAGCAGTTTCTTTTCATGTTGACAACTTTTATTTTCAGACAAACCCAACAGGCCCAATGGCCCCATCGAAGTCGTGGACATCCGCGCCGAGAAGGCCACAGTCAAATGGAAGAAGCCAGACGACTGGCAGGGATCAGACATCACCGGTTACACTCTCGAGAAGATGGATATGGTAACTACCTTTCTATGTGAATTTAAGACCATGATTACGATGAAAGAGAGATATGGAAAGCACTCCACCGACAAGAGCCCAGCTGTTAAATATAAGAAGAAAAAGATAACGATGGTCAATGTAGTGGTAGCTACTAGCTAGTAGTTCAATTGTGGAGTAGGTAGCTACTCTAAGTTTGTAGTTTTAACAGAGCGAAATTGCTGATATTGTTTGTAAATATTTCCAGGACACTGGCAACTGGGTGCCGTGCGGTGAGACCGGCCCAGAGCCAACAGAGTTCCAGGTGAAGGGTCTGACGCCAAACCACAAGTACAAATTCAGAGTACGCGCCGTCAACAAGGAGGGCGAGTCGGAGCCTCTGGAGACCGATGGATTCATCGTTGCTAAGAACCCATACGGTAATAAGATATTATGTTTTTCTGAAATTTTAATAAAAATAAAAACAGATAAGAAAGAAAGCAAAGTTTGAACTTAAGCATCTTATAAAACATGTTTTTTGAAAAATTTTGTTGGTCTTTACATTTTTGATCGTATGTACAAAAACCAAATTAGAAAATTAGAAATATGTGTACGAAGGTACCTAATTTTATGAGAAACAAAACGCATATGTCAACTCTCAAACGTCAGAACTTTGACATTGACAATGACATTGATTTGTTTTTGTTTTGCTTACAAACAAACAAATTAATTTGCCGGCAACTCGAAAGTTAGCTTTTTCTTTTTCGTCTTGTATTTTTACTAAATAAACAATTCACAAAATGTATTCCAGACCCGCCAAAGGCGCCGAGCAAGCCCGTGATAATCGACTACGACAACATGTCGGCTACCTTGCAATGGGAGGCGCCGACCGACACTGGAGGCCGGCCCATCCTCGGATACGTTGTGGAGATGAAGGACAAGTTCACAGCTGATTGGATCGAGGTACATAACATCGCAGAACTGAGAACATAATAGTATTGACGTCATTATCGCTTGAAACATAACAAGAGCCTAGAGCCATAAAAATCCACAAAGAAGCCTATAAGGACTAGATGGTTCCCCGCGAACTGCGAACTGGCGACTCTTTTACAACCTTGTATCTCGTTTACCCTTAGACCGATTAGGCTCGTGTTCCGTCTTAAGAGTTCCATAGACCTCATGTATAAGTGTACCAAAATTCATAAAAATTTGTTAGAAGACACTTTTTGAAATTGGTCCAGCCGGTTGCGCTTTAGGAAGTTTCGAAAATACACACACACTCACAACCTTTCTCCTTTATGATATTAGTATGATTAGCTGTGCTGTGCCCGCGGGTTACGATCCTTGTGGGAATTTCTTCAAAAAAAATTCTATGTATTTTTCCAGGTCTCAAACTATATCCATGACAAATTTTATGTAAATCCATTCAGTGGTTTAAGCATATTTAGGTAACAGACAGACAGTGTTATTTTCACATTTATAAAATTAGTATGGATATGCATGTACAACTTTTCAATTTACGTTTTTATTTGTTTCTAGGTGGTGAAAACTGAGGACACAAAGACAGAGTACAAAGTGGAAGGCCTGAAGGAAAAGATGATCTACCAGTTCAGGGTGAAGGCCTACAACAAGGCTGGAGTCGGTGAAGCTTCACCACCCACTGACAACCATCTGTGCAAGCACAAGAACTGTAAGTAATAAATAAATGATCAGATAGATTTTTTTATGTGTGTACCTATATCTTTTATCCCTTTAAAAAGAAAAGAGCCAAAAAATTTAATACTGGTTAGTTGCATGGAAATAGTAAATCTTAAGCCTAGTAACAAACACTGAAATACATTAACTAACAAGTGAAAGGCCAACTTTGTTCTTTTAATTTATTATTTTTCTTAGTCACTTTTTTCACTTGGTGTTACTACGCCAGTCTCATGGGAGATTTCGATTAAATTGTCTCTAACTTCTGTGTGGTATCACAGCTCTCAAGAAAAAGTAGATGGGTTTTGCTATTTGTGATAGTTGATTTGCTTATTATTTATGAAAGTTGATATGTTAGCTCACCATTGTATATCGGTAGTCCTGCTTAAAATTGGTCACATATAGAGGTATACTGGTCACATTCCAGGAACTCATGCATTAAGCCCTCTGTTGTATCATAATTTATTAAAAAGTCTGAGCGGGTTAGTCTCATCAATAGAAAGGCTAACTTAAATAACAAGTAAATCAAGCCTTTACTTTTATTGAAGTCAATTTAGTTTAGCTCCTCAAACTTCTAATTTCATTTGTTTAATGTTTTCAGTGAAGCCTCGTATCGAGCGCAGCATGTTCAAGTCAGTCATCATCAAGGCTGGCCGCACCCACAAGTGGTCAGTGGACGTCACTGGTGAACCTGTTCCAGAATGCTCATGGTAAGATCATTACATTTATATTGTAGTAACTTTTAGCTGCGACTTCGTTTGCCCAAATTCACTACTTTATAATAAACATCAAGGCTACTTTTGTATGGCAAGATTGCATTAGCCCACATAAAGATCCACTCTTTTCATTTGATCCCTTCCCGTAACGGTTGATTTTTCGGATAAAATCTATCCTTTGTCCTTCCCTGGGTCTCAAACTATATCTGTACCAAATTTAATCTAAATCTGTTCAGTGCTTGAAGCGTGAAAAGGTAACAGACAGAAAGACAAGTTACTTTTGCATTTATATAAGGAAATAAGGATAAGAAAGTAAGGATGTAACGATCCTTTTTGAGTTGTACTGTTTTTTGTCTGTAAGTGGCTATCATTGGTGTCAGATTGATCAAGCTGTCTAAAGGCATCTGACGTAGCTTAACGGCTGCCATACAATGACAGTGATAATAGCCAAAAAATCCTTGAGATGTTTTTTATGCCAGTTGTAGCCACCCAAATGCTGATCACGCCATGAGTTGCTTAATAAATAATAAATAAATATAAATATATAGGAAAAAATCACACAGACTGAGCTAGCCTCAAAGTAAGACTAAGTATGTGTTATGGGATACTAACCCAACAATATTATATTTTATGATAAATACATATATAGGTTAAAACCTAAGACCCAGGACCATTTGCAAAAGGCCACTTTCCAACTTGCCCTGGCTAGGGATCCAATCCAGAACCTCCGGACTGGCGGACTAGCGTTTTGAACTTTACGCCACAGAGGTAGTCAAACAGCGTTAACTTGCGAAATGCTCCGGGCCACCGTGCGCTACTCTTTTTGCGTCAATGGATACAAAATAACAAATCATTGTTTATTTTTATGGTCCAATCATGTGTGCCACAAAATATTAAATTTGTATGCGCTAAATCATAAACCTTTTGGCCAGGTCATGGCGCGAGAATGTAAAGCTGGTGAACACCGAGCGCATCAAGATCGAGAACACTGAGTACCACACCGACTTTACGATCGTGAACGCGGTGAGACGCGACACCGGCAAGTACAAGCTGCGAGCGGAGAACTGCAACGGCTTCGACGAGGAGACCGTCGAGCTGACGGTGCTCAGCAAGCCTAGCTCGCCTAAAGGTGAGTTATAAACAGACAAACAAACTTCACGATTATGAACGCGGTGTCACTAGTTATGTGCCGAGTCGGCAATTTTTGAAATCGCGTTGAATTGATTCATTTTGTATGGTATTCGGATCCTTGAATCCAGGATTGGGGTCTGAAACTGAGTAAGTATTCGAGTCTAGGACTCAAATCGAGATTCGAGACCTAGATTCGAGTTTAGGACTCAAGTCCAGGATGCGAGTTTTTCCACTTTTCTATACTGCTATCCTATTCTGACGCTCAGAACAGTCATTAGCTAGAGCGAGAGAGAACGACGTAACGGTATGGTACGGCCGGTGCGAAATCGTTCCGTCGTTCCCTTTCGCTCTGGCAAATAAAGCTGAAAAGGATAGCAGCATATAAAAGTTCTGCTCCGTGCTGACAAGTGAGAATCAACCCTAAGTCGGATACTAATCTAGGGTACTAATATCTTCTTTAATTTGCAGGCCCATTGGAAGTATCTGACGTGCACGCCGAAGGCTGCAAGGTGAAGTGGGAGAAGCCGGAAGACGATGGTGGCTCTCCGGTCAAGGAGTATGAGGTCGAGAAGATGGACATGGCCACCGGAAAGTGGGTGCGCGTTGGAAGGTGAGTGATGTTATACAGAGACACTCTTGACTTTTAGGCACTGGGTTGACATATCATACAAGTTTATTTAAAAAGCTCCAAATTCAAGCACTCCCCCGCCATAGTTTTTGAACCGCTGAACCGATTTCTATCAAACATAGTTATATAGAACCACCGCATAAAAACTTTCTTTCACGTAAAAAAACCGCATAGAAATTGGTCTGTCCGTTCGAGAGCTACAATGTTACAGGCAGACACACAGACATTGCGTCAAACTTATAATGCCCTTCTTTTTGTTGATTAATATATTTTGTTCATGTGAATTTGAGTGACTTAGAATTACTCCTTGATACATCAAAAGAATTACTAGAGTACATTTTTCTGTTACTAGTAGTTATTGATTTTTTACTGGTGTTCCATAATGCACATTTAAACTTACTTTGGGGCCAACTCATTGTGAGTGATTTTTCAATATACAATGTCCTTTTTAATTAAGTACAAATATTTTAAGGGGTGATTTAGTCCATCATTTTGAACAACTTTTCCCAATAAATGTTTATCGGAATATTTTTTTTTTTTTTTTTTTTTTTTTTCACTTTCTTAACGTACCTACATACTGTTCAATAAGTACGCTAATATTATTACAATCTAGCCTATTAATCTAAGACTAATTAGTAATTTTATATTGACCTAGTTTTATAAGCAATAGTATAAGAATGTGTCCATCGGCACTTTTCTTACTGTCTCTATTAAGGGGAAGGCACTTTGTTCGTGTGTCTTTAATTATTGCACTATGACCGCACTAAGTATTATTTTTTTATTGTCACTACACTACACTAATTCGAACGGTTTAGTTCGTTTAAGTCTTCTCACTGTGTCCGTGTTGTCGAGGAGCTGGATTGCCTCAACGTTCACATGATGAAGCAATCGATACTCGTGTGCTTCTGCATATTTTTTAATAACTTTATCGACGAACTGCATGTTAAGGTCCCGGTGCAGGTCAGCATTTCTAATGTACCAGGGTGCATTGACAATGCTCCTGAGTACTTTGTTCTGGAATGTTTGGATCATACTGATATTGCTCTGTTTGGTACAGCCCCACAGCTGTATACCATAAGTCCATACTGGCATCAGGACTTGTTTATACAAAAGTATTTTGTTGTGCACTGACAAGGCAGAGTTTCTCCCAAGCAGCCAGTGCATCTTTTGAAACCGTATTTCGAGCTCTTCTCTTTTCTTTTTGACGTGCGCTTTCCAGCGCAGCTTTGCATCCAGAGTCATACCTAAGTATTTGGCTGTATTTTCAAATGGAACTTGCTTTCCATTTATATACACGGGACATAATTGTTCTTGCTTATTCGTAAAGTTAACATGAGTTGACTTTGATTCATTTAGCTTGATTCGCCACTTCTTTGTCCATTCAATAATTTTATTAATTGCTATTTGAACCTTTTCTGCTGCTTCTTCATGAGTACTTCCGACAGCCATTATAGCAGTGTCGTCAGCAAAGGTCGCCATAGTATTGTCATCTATATCAGGAATGTCCGAGGTGTATAGTAGGTACAGGACCGGACCTAAAACACTTCCCTGAGGCACTCCAGCTTTTATTTCTTTAATTTTAGAATACGCATTTTCTTGTCGCACTCTAAAAGCTCTATTAGTTATATATGATGTAATTATATCTACGTAGTTAGTGGGTAACATGTTTCTAAGTTTTATGATGAGTCCTTCATGCCACACTTTATCGAAAGCTTGCGCTACATCTAGAAAGATAGTAGAACAGACTTTTTCATTTTCGAGGGTATTTTCAATTATATTTGTTATTCTGTGAACTTGATCTATAGTTGAATGCTTTTCTCTGAAGCCGAACTGATGTGGTGGAATAAGGTTTTTGGTTTCGATGATAGGTTTTAGCCTTTTTAGTAATATTTTTTCAAATAACTTTGACATAACGGGTAACAATGAAATTGGCCTGTACGATGTCGTCTCATTTGGCGGTTTTCCCGGTTTTGGAATCATTATTACTTCAGCTACTTTCCATAAATCGGGCACGTATTTAAGTCTCAAAGCAGCGTTTATGAGATTAGTTAATTTGACTAAAGCCTTCCTCGGGAGATTGTGTAGCAGTTCTCCTGGTATAAGATCAAAGCCAGGAGATTTCCTGGGGTTGATATGCTGTTTTATTTCCCTCATAACTTCTTTTGGAGTTACAAGCTTTATATTTATTTCTTCATCATAATTTTCGAGTTCCTCAGTGATATCTTCAACGATGCCTTCTGATCTGTCATTTGGTTTGAAGATCCCTTCGAGGTGTTCGGCAAACAAAGCAGCTTTTTGTTCGTTGCTAACCGCCCACTTTCCAAATCCAAGTTTCAAGGGAGGAATTTGGTTTATTGGCCGTTTCATGTTCTTCGTAGCTTTCCAGAGAGAAAAATCTGTACTACGGTCACTGGACAGTTTTTGGAGATACGTATTTGTGCACTCATCGTTATGTTTTTGGATTGCCCTTTTAAGCTTTTTTGTGAGGTTATTTAACTTTTTTTTATCGTCTGGCGACCTAGTTTGGTGCCATAGTTTTCTTTGTCTTCTTTTTTCTTTTACCAGGTCTTTTATCTCTAATGGGTATGTGTTTTTCACTGTCCTTTTCTTACTCTTAGGTGTATTATTCCAAGCAGTATGTTGTATTAAGCTGACAAATTTTTCTAAATCTATATTTAGTTGCTCTGGAGTCTTTAGTGGTACTCTAAGGTCTACATGGCTGTCTAATTCTATTTTAAAACTATCCCAGTCTGTATATTTATTGACTAGAGTTAAATTATCTTCCTTAAATATTACTTTTTCGTTTATTTCTAAATAAATGGCTGAGTGATCGGAGTTCATATCATAACTTTGATTAGTTTGCATGTAGTTAGACGACATGTTTTTATAAATAAAAAAGTCTATGAGATCAGGAGTTTTTGATGGGTCCGTTGGCCAGTATGTAGGTGAACCTGTTGATGCAACACCACATTTCATTTCTGTGATGGCGAACATAAGTTTTCTTCCTTTTGTGTTCGTAAGTCGGGAACCCCAATACGTGTTCTTAGCATTGAAGTCACCTCCCAATACAAATTTATCACCAAGTGTGTAAAGAACGTTCTTCCACAAGTCTTTCTGTATTTTATGTCTTGGTGGGCAGTATATGGCAGCCACAGTAAGAGGACAACTTTTTGTATTCAATCTGACTGCAGCACATTGCACCTGAGGAATTTCATGTTTAACATGTTCTTGATGTTGAATAGTTTCTTTGATGATAACAGCACTGCCACCTCTACCTTTGTTTGCTGGATGCAATGCATTATATACTTTGTAACCTTTTAATTTTACGTAAGATTGTTTTGTAAAGTGTGTTTCAGATACCAGGCACACATCAATATTTTCTATATGTAGGATTACTTGTAACTCATTTTTGTGGTTAAGTAGCCCATTGCAGTTCCATGCCATGATCTTCAGTTGTTTCATCATTTTTTATTCTTGGCAGTAATAGCGGGTTTGGTGCTATTTTCTAGTTTTTTCAAGCGCTCGTCTAATGATGACATAAGCTTTAGTATTTCATCTAACTTTTTCTCTTGTGGGTTTTGAGTGCTTTCATCTTTGCGTTGGGGCTGGCTTATAGAATTTTTCGCAACCGTCTGAGCGTAAGAGATATTTGTGGTTACTTTTGATACGGGCTTATTGGTAGGTTTCTGCAGTTTGCTCTGAGCAGTATTTTCATGACTGACTACATTTTTTTTAGCAGACTTATTTCTTATCTTCTGCATCTCTTTAGCTATCATGCAACCTCTATAGTTCGCAGGATGACTTTCTCCGCAGTGCACACACTTCGGTTTTTCTGTACTTGGTTTTTTACAGTCCACGGTCAGATGTTTTCCAGTGCACTTTACGCATCTTGGCTCTTTGGCACAATACATTTGTGTATGGCCATAAGCCTGACATCTCTTGCATTGCGGGATAAGTTTGGAAGACTTGAGAGGTTGTATATCAACCACGCACCCCAAGATAGATTTAATCTGATAAATTTTGCCAATTTCTTCCTGGTTTTTGAATGTCAGCATGAACATATTTAAGGGCTCTTTAGTTTTCCAACTTAATTTATTCACAGCGTCTTCAATTTGGAGACCCTTTGCTTTGAGGTCTTCAATAATCTTGTCCGGTTTACACGTAGAAGGCAATTTTTTGGCCATCACCCTGATTGGCCTGTCCTGTTTGTTCTCATATGAATGCCAAAGGCAGTTGTTGTCTGTGAGTAGCTTCGTAATAGCTCTATATGTTTCTACGTCGCAAGCATTTATCTTAACGCTAGCGCCATGCAACATCTTTACTGTGAAGGTGCTAGCGGGTTGATCTCGTGTCAAAAAGTCATAAAAGTTTTGGTAGTTCTCCACACCATCCACCACGATAGGAGGAGGTGGGAGAACTTTTTTTGCTTTTTCAGATATTTGGCATTCTTTTGCCTGTGGCGAGAGTGTGGGAGACGTGTTCAACTTCCTCTTTTTCCTGGACTTTGTTCTAATCCACTCTGTCTCTTTAGCCAACTCGTCTTCGTCAGTAGTATACTCAGCGTGAGGCGCTGATGTTTCCGTGCTAGTGGTTGCTTGGGCTGTAGCTTTTGATTCAACAGCGCATTGCAACTGTTTTTGAAGAACTGCAATTTGGCTCTGTAATTCTTCGATAAGGCTCTGTTGTTTTAGCCTTTCATTCTTTTCACTTCTATAACAGTCGTAAAGATAGCGTTCCGTTTCAGTTTTGATCTGAATGGATTTAGATGGCGTCGTACTCATTTTGAAGGCGGGGAGAGTGTCACCTTAACAACTATCGTACGTAAACATAGCAAGGTGCTATGACTCACCAATGTAGGTCATCGCGGCCGGCCGAAGATACGTGACATTGATAGACTCTGGTTTGATGCGTTAGCACTTTCACTGCACTGTATTAATGCGCGTCATATGTGATTGTGACACAACTGCTCTAATCGAAGATTGAACGATCACTGGAATATACAATTTTTTTTTTTGCAATTTTCATACTAACTACATCACGTGACTACTTCGATTTGTATGAGAACCAAAAATTTTTTTTTCGTATTTCTGTATACATTTATTGGGAAAAGTTGTTCAAAATGATGGACTGAATCGCCCCTTAAAATATTTGTACTTAATTAAAAAGGACATTGTATATTATATTTTTTTATACAGGGTTACTGATAACTAACGCAAAACCTTTTAACATCAGAATCAAACTCCCCAACACATTATAAATCTGCAAGAAAAAAGGCAAAAATTGCAGAAAATAAAATGGGCCTCCTATACAAATTCACTGATCACCTGGTCGAGTTTCTATGGGGATTCCAATTTCTTTTCTTAGATTTTTTTATTTTTTTCTTGCAGATCTATATTATGTTAGGATTTTGATTCCGATGTTAAAAGGTTTTGCGTTAGTTACCAGTAACCCTGTATAGATACTAAGAAAGCGATTACATAGTCATTTAGATTTTGGTAAATTCAAAGAGCATGTTAAATGGTTAGCTTAAAGATGGATGGTCATAGAGATAAAGGACGACCTAGAAGTGGGGCGGGGGGATGTGTGAAGCGGGACATGGAGGAGACGGGGTTATTACAGATATTGTTCATGATAGAAAACAATGGAGGGTGTATATAGAGCCGACCCCAAACAGGGAGAAGGAAAGGAAGATGACGATGATATATTTGTTACAATGGTTTACTATATGTATGCGAGAACTAATTTTCTATCCTATTCCAGGGTCGCTGGAGACAAGAAGCCTCTAGAGATGGACATAACCGGCCTAGAGCCAGGTCACCAATACAAGTTCCGTGTGACAGCTGTCAACGACGAGGGAGACTCGGAGCCGCTGGAGACCGAGCGTGCTACGCTGGCTAAGAATCCGTTCGGTAAGAATACCTTATGAATCCTTTAGACATATACGCCGAATTTTCGTTATCTGTTTAATTATCGTAAAGGTTTACATGTAGAGAATGCTTAAGTTTACCTATTCTTTTGGCTCAATATAAATGGAGTCTGGTCATCAAAACAAAACATGTTCCGCGTGAAAGCTGTCAATGACGAAATTGATTCCGGGCCAAGAATCCGTTCGGTTAGAATACATCCTAAGTATGCCTTTAAGATAATAATAAGGCAAGCCTAAATGCCTGACTATGCCGGCTCCTAAAACTGGAATAATCTTTCCATGGAACTAGATCTGCGTAATTTACATATTCACAATACGTGTATCGCATATACAATATGTAACAAAAACCCTGTCCGATCCTTGCAGGAGCAACTCAGACCGTCAATATGACCAACTTTTCCTATGAAACCAATGCTTGAAACTCGAAGAAAAAATCGACATGTTCATACAAATTGCCGGAGCCGGCCAAACACTTTTGTATGAAAATTACGACTTTTTTTCGAGTTTCAAGCATTTGTCCCATAGAAAAAGTTGTTCTTATTGACGGTCTGCGGTGCTCCTACAAGGATCGGATAGGGTTTTTGTTACATAGTAGTCATAGAAATGAGTAAATATGGCAATGTGTTGAAATGAAGATATGAAGAAATGGGAATCTTATGATATGGTGAACATCGCCCCCTACGGTCTACAAACTATTGTGTCCAGAATGTGGACTGTGAAAGTGTCAATCTATTGTTGCAGACGTGTCCGACAAACCTGGTAACGTCGAAGTGGCCGATCATGACAACCAGAGCGCGGAGATCAAGTGGGACCCGCCCAAGTCGGACGGCGGAGCCCCGATTCAGAAGTACATCATCCAGAAGAAGCCCAAGGGCGGCGACTGGGAGAATGCTGGCGAGGTGAGAAGTTCTCTCTTTCTCTCTGGTATCTTAGGGCTCTAATGGGACCCGCCCAAGTCGGACGGCAGACCTTAAATCTAAAAGTACATCATCCAGAAGAAGCCCAAAGGCGGCGACTGGGAGAACGCTGGCGAGAAGAAAAGTTCTCTCTTATTCTTTGTCATCTTATGTTTGATGAGAATCGGTTCAGCCGTTTAAATCACCGTGACTTTCAAGCGTTAACCCCAATAACTTTTATCCCTAGCAAATAATAGACAACGCTACAGATATTAAGTTGTATTGGTAGTTCCGCCACTAGATGGCGCTCTTGACAGTCGGAGGTTTTTTAATTTGCCTATAAAATTAACTTTTTTTGAACTGGCAAAAATAGGTTGAAATTGTTAGAGGAGCGAAGATCTTTGAGATTGTCAGGTTGTCCCATAAAAGTTTTATCAAAATCGGTTGTGTAGTTTGGTTTCTAAATCGGTTTTTAGTTTTCAATAATTATAATATATATCAGTGTTTGTGCTGCCTATAAGTTAATTCTTGATTGTTTCGTACCAGGTGCCCGGCTCCGCGACGAGCGCGAAGGTGGACGGTCTGCCGGAGGGCAGCGAGTACCAATTCCGCGTCATTGCCGTCAACAAAGCGGGACAGTCAGAGCCTTCGGATCCGACCAAGATGACCACCATCAGGCACAAGGCCCGTGAGTATCCACGACGTTTTTCCACTACTCGACCACGATAATTGAGGCATACAACAGTAACAGTTCGTCATCGCTGTCAACAAAGCGGGACAGTCAGAGCCTTCTGACACCACCAAGATGGCCACCATCAGGCACAAGGCCCGTAAGTGTCGTGGAATTTGATCTTTCTGTATGGATGTAATACTCGTTGTGTAATATAGTCGACACATAACTAAGGGAGTAACTAAGCGCGTTAATATGAACAACATTTCTTATTAGAATAAAGCTGACATTTACAAAAAAAGTCAAAAGTCTTATGAAAATTTACCAGTCAGCTAGACATTTTTGTCTAAGATTGGCCTTACAGTTTACTGACTCGCCCTATCAGGTATTTATTACTGTATATTTACTCGTACACCCTGGTTTTTCTGTGACCGTCCAAGCTATTGACGGTAGTGAAAGGTGAAAAATATGCAAAAAATATTTTTTCCTTGTACATTGCTGGTAATGTAACCAGGTAATGTACGAGTAACAAGGGGATTTTTCGTTGCAAACTAAATAATGCAATATCTTTAATTTTTTTGACGTTCTTATTCTTTTTGTTACTTTATTTACTTTTTTCTGCTTTTTATAGTGAAACCCCGCATCGACCGCACAAACCTCAAGGCGCTGGCTGTGCGCGCGGGCAAGCCGATCTTCTTCGACGTCAACGTCAAGGGTGAACCTGCACCTACAGTGCAGTGGTTCCAGAAGTGGAAGGGAGAAGAGAAGGAGGTACGTTGACAAAATACAGATTTATTGCACCATAAACAAAGTAAATACAAAAACAGAAAAAAGACAAGTATGATGCAAATTTGGGTAAAACCAGTAAAAGCACTGGCAGGGTCGCCACATGTTAAACAAGTTTAAAAGTCGATTTTATTTATTTCATATATATATCACTAACCAATAAGTTTATTGGTAAAGTAACATATAGATGTTCGCTTTAATTAAGTTTATGTACACAATGCTGTTACGGTTTAAAATATGATATGGTACTATTAGCATAAATTAACGGGTTAATAACGTACAATGTCTGCTACTGGCCAACGTTTTTCGACGTCATATGAAGGTCTTCAGGGCGAATGTGATTAGAGGACGCGCGTACACGAAGCCGCCTCGCAACACACTGATATGGGACATTTAAATATAAACACAGAACAATGTTGGATGTCGAATACTAAAACTTGTGTTTCAAAAGATTATTTTATTACTCGAATGAATAAAGTGCCATTTGAGACACTGCTTAAAATAATAAGTGCATGCCTATAGTACATGCATTTATTTGGTCGAGACGTTTTTCACCTAATCTTTATCTGTCATATAAGCGTTTTAACAATAAAGCGTTTTGACAATATTGCGTTATTAATAGTTAAAATAAATACAAATTAAATATAAATATAAGATAAAGTTATGTTAAATTGAATTTTTGTTAATGTAAGATGGGAGAAGACTGAAGATGTACTTATAATTCTTCTATGGACAAAAAAAGTCCGAAATAAAGATATTTAATTTCATATCATGTTCTTTCATTCAGGTCAAAGAGAATGTTATCAATGTAGACTACAACACGAAACTGGACATCAAGGAGTCCGTCCGCGCCATGACGGGCACGTACCGTATCTTGGCCACCAACCAGCACGGCTCGGACGAGGCGGACGTGGAGATCACGGTGCTGTCCGCGCCGGGCAAGCCGGGCGGGCCGCTCAAGGTGGCCGACGTCACCAAGTCGGGCTGCAAGCTGGCCTGGAAGAAGCCCGAAGACGACGGAGGTGAGCTATGACTACTTTATTCGAACACTTTTTATACAGATTATTGCAATCTAAAAAACACTAGCGGAGCGAGATTTGCTCGGTAACTTTTTATATGAAAATCAAATTTTTTGCCTTGTCATTCTTTAAATACCGAATTTTATCAGAATCGTTGGAGCCGTTTCCAAGATTTTCATTAAAAAATTGCTCGTTTAAAGTATAGGATGCATCCTTCGAAATACTATTGTTTTTCATATTCTGAAGCGATGTATCGCACTCTTTCCCGTGGATTTAATTTAACTTAAGATCGAAAATTGTACTTTTTCGATTCATCGAATCTTTTATGATTTTACAATCAGGCTCTTCTCTTGCAAGTATTATTGTTTGTGTGTATAAACAATAGACATGCAAACAAACAAACAGCTGTTCTAAAAAGCTACTGTTTTAAAAATAGTGTGGTTTGTCATGTTCATCATCAACCCTATGACGTTCACTGCTGAACATAGACCATGATGATGATGAGGAATATAAGTCTATTACGGCCAACTTAATGTGTGTGATTATTTATCTTAAAAATCGCCCCCACCAGGCAAACCCGTCACCGGCTACGTGGTCGAGAAGCTGAACAAAGCAACTGGTCGCTGGGTGCCGGTCGGCAAGACCGACGACACAGAGATGGAGATCAAGGGGTTGCAGGAGGGCGAGGAGTACGAGTTCAGAGTAAAGGCCGTCAACGAGGAGGGAGAGTCCGAGCCTCTGAAGACGGACCACTCCATCATCGCCAAGAATCCCTTCGGTAAGTAATGTATGGTCGAGAAGCTAAACTAAGAGACCGATGACACCAAGATAGATATCAAGGGGTTGCAGGAAAGCTAGGACTAACTTCAGGTTGAAGGCCTTCAAAAAGGAGGGAGAGTCCGAGCCTTTGAAGACAGATCTTTGAAGACAGTCTTACTTAGACTTTCATCTTCAATCTGCTTTGCTTTAAATAGTAAATGGCGGCTTTCTGGATGAGAAGAATATAAAGAATCATTTTGGCGAGTGAATTACTCACGGAACCCCGCAAAAATTTCGCATTATCAATGAAAAGTGACAATATTTTGTTACGCTTTCTACTACTTCTTTTTCCTTCCTTTACTTTCTTTGTTAATAATTTCAACATAATTGTTTTCGACAGATATCCCCGGCAAGCCGTCCGTGCCCACCATCGAGGACTGGGACGTGGACCGCGTGGACCTCAAGTGGGAGGCGCCCAAGGACACCGGCGGCGCACCCATCACCGGCTACGTCATCGAGAAGAAGGAGAAGTTCGGATCGTGGCAGGAAGCGCTTGTTACTGATGTAAGTTTTAAATTATAATTATAATTCTTGTATACTTTGCCATTTGGAGGTAACGACACCCACTTAAAAGGTGGTCAGACGACCTGACCAAGGTCGCTGGAAGGCGCTGGATGCAGGCCGCTTTAGATCGGTCATTTTGGAAAACCTTAGGAGTGGTCTATGTCCAGCAGTGGACGTTATGCGGCTGAGATGATGATGATGATTCTTGTAAGTTGTCCATCCCAAGCCATCTGCTCTTTTATATCCGACCTCATACATTGTTTATAGGCAGGACGAATGGAAAAATATTTTAAGCCCATCAGTTAGATTATTAAAAAAAATTGTACATGTATTTTTTTCTTTTCTCTGAGAAAGGTACAGCGCATTGAAATTTCGCATGACGTCGCGGTTAGGTACGATTTATTCTAAGCGGTGACGTCGCAAGCGGCTCCGGAATGTTGATGCTCCGTATCTTTGTGTTTTTTTACTTTTTTCGTTTACTGAAAAATGTGGTCTGTTCCTTTTGGATAATCCAAAAGACGGACTAATTACAATCATAGTTTTCTAACCCTGTTGTCACCCCTATTCTAGTCTTGGTTTTACCCTGCACTAGAGCGAGTCTGCACGTAGCGCTGTCGCTGCGTCGTTCTACGTACAAATAAGCACAGTGTACGCAACTTTTTATTTTCTGTAAAATTGGCTTTTTTAGTCAACTGAAACACAAAGTTAATGAACCGATAAAAAATATAATTGTGCTTATAGGCCTTTTTTAAGTAAATGCTTACAACATTAGAGACATTTATCAAAATCAGCTCATTATGCATGTTCTTTATTTCAGACGCCGAAATGCGAAGCCCGCGTGCCAGACCTCAAGGAAGGCAACACATACCAGTTCCGAGTGCGAGCGGTCAACAAGGCCGGCCCGGGAGAACCTGGGGAGCCTACGCAGCCGCACGTTGCCAAGGCCAGATTCCGTGAGTATTTTTATCTTAGTCCATGTACGATACGCTCCAAAATGGAGTCGTAATCTTTCATAATAATTGTATGAGATATTATGATTCCATTTCTGAAGTCTGACCGTACGGTCAGGGTATCCAGATACTTATTAGTCATGCATGTGTTTAATTTTATTTTTAAATTTAACCTTATCTGTCCCATTGCTGGGCAAATGGAAATTGGTCGTAGGTCGCTCTAAATAGGATTGTTACTCTATAAAAAAAAGATTTCACTTAAATATATCAGGAAATGTAAGTGAATAGAACTTTTTGAATAACTGAAATATAAAATAACAAGCTAAGTGAGCCTGGTCGAGTTAACAGACAGGAATATTGCCTTTACATAGAGGCAGATAATTAAAAAAAATGTAGGTCATTTCTGTTACGCTTCGCTACTGATCAGTGAATAAATGGCTAAACATTCTAGTTTAGACCAAAAATAGTAGTGGTAGATGATGGCATACTGTGAAAATGAGTTTCTTTCGACGTTTCTTCTCAGCAGTGATCGTTGCGAAGTGCTATTAAAGATAGCTTTTCTTAAAAAATAAATTAAATTTTAGTAGACACTACACGTATTTTAAAGTATACTTATTGCAAAGCAAAATTGCCTGTAAAGGTCTAATTGCTGAATAAACGTTTGAATTTTGAACATTACTCTCTGTAGTACGGTAGCTGTCATATGACATGAGGTAGCTTTTGATTAAAAAAAAAAACACTAATAAACATTTGTTCCCGCAGTGAAGCCCTGGATCAACCGCGACAAGATGCACGCCATCCGCGTCCGCGCTGGCGCCACCGTCAAACTGGACGTCGACATCAAGGGCGAACCCCCACCAACCAAGACGTGGACCTTCGCCAAGAAGGTAATTCATTATTTCAACACCCCCCTACCTACTAATTCTCAATTTTTATCTATATGAGCGAGATTTTTCTTTATTAATACTACTAAAGGCTGTTGCTCACGTTATATAGTCGGAAAGGCCGACTACGTTTCGATCGGCTTAGACGATAATAGAGATGTGGACTAAAAAATAATTTGGAATTTTAAATTATTATTAAAATAAAATTACAAAATATATTTTTTTGGCTTTTCAAAATTTCCCTTGCGGTGGTAGCTGTTTGATAAAAATCGGTTCAACCGCTTAAAAGTTATTGGGGCTATGCTTAAAATTGAGTATTTTCCCTAGAAAATAATTTATGGCGCTACGGATATCAAGTCGTTTCGGTAGTACTACTCGTCTCTAGATGGCGCTCTTGACAGGGCTTTTTTTATTTGCCTAGCAAATAAACTTGTTTTGTATTGTATTACCAGGTCCTCGAGAACGGGCCCGGCGTCAAGCTGGACAACGAGGACTACAACACCAAGCTGCAGATCTTCGAGGCCACCTGGCAGAACACCGGCGTTTATACCTTGAAGGCGGAGAACGATTCGGGCGTGGACGAAGCCACGGTCGAAGTCACTGTGCTTGGTAAGTACTTTCTAGTCGTCCTCTTGAAGTATAAACCCCCCCCCTCCCCCTTTTTTTGGTAAGGGTATAATTGTCAGGTGGTCTCATAGATTTTTTTAAATCGTTTGTATTGTTTGTTGGTTTTTAGTTTTGAAAAAATATTACTTACACATAATCCTGTGTGCTGCACTATAGACAAGGAAGCCTAAAAATATTACAAAATAGTGAAGTTTCGTCACTCATGTCTGCTACTTAAGTATTTATTTTAGTTAAGAACAATTTGTTACAATTAAGAACAAAAAAAAATGTCTAGCGGAATTCGTATCGTTTTTTATTGTGTTATAGAATTTCCAATTTTTTTTGTTATTTAACCTGAATGATTAACTTCCAGACAAACCTGGCAAGCCAGAAGGCCCGCTCGAAGTATCAGACGTTCACGCCGACCACGCCAAGCTCAAGTGGAACAAGCCCAAGCACACCGGTGGCTTGCCACTGAGCGCCTACGTGGTCGAGAAGATGGACACCTTGACTGGAAAATGGGTGCCAGCGGGGACCATCGATCCTGACAAAACCGAAGCTACTGTCACTGGTTAGTTACAGAAAAATTGTCTTTATTTGTATAGAAGTAGAGTCGATAGTTAAATGGAAAATGTTCAAACACACTAGTACTTTGAGACCAGTGAATCTTCTGTAACAGGTACGCCAAAGAAAATTCAACTTTGTTTGTATGGATATAGAGTCGAAAGTTATATCGAAAAAGTTCAGACCCTGTTGGTTTGAGACCAGTGAAGCTACTGGCACTGCAAAAATTTTGTCTAAAATATTTGAACATTTTGGCAATATAAATAAAGTCGAATGTTGCGTGGGACATGCCAAAGCATACCGCAGTATGCTGGGATCAACAATAGTGATTGTGAAATTTTTCTCCGAACCCTGACCCTTGGGTACTAAATAGTTACATGGTACTCACGGGTCAGATTTTGGTCAATAATTTCTAGGTAGTTGTTAGTATTGTACATATGTTAAATGTAGTAGGTTGTTAGCAGAATATAATTTTTCTCATTATCACAAACGTTTCTTCTCTTCCCAGGTCTTGAACAAGGCCACACTTACCAGTTCCGCGTGAAGGCCCTCAACGAGGAAGGCGAGTCGGAACCCTTGGACACCGACCATGGAACCCTCGCCAAGAACCCGTACGATGTGCCCTGCCCACCTGGCCTGCCAGACATCGTGGACTGGGATGAGAAGAGCGCTAAGCTCAAGTGGGAGCCTCCTATTAGAGATAATGGAGCTCCTATCACTGGATACGTCATTGAAGTCATGGACAGAGATAGAGGAGAGTTTGTTAAGGTAAAAGTTTTGACATTACTTCATAATCTCTTTCTCTCTCTCTCTCATATAAAATCTCGCCCGGTTGCATCATTGGCAAACTCTATCTTAGATAGTAAGTAATAAAATCCTCATCATGAACCCGACAAGGATTCTTTTTTCAACCAATAAAATCCCAGATTCTTCTAAAAGGAAATTGCGATGGAAAGGCCGTAGTTAGATAACTGTAGCCTAACTTAGATATTTATTATCTGCGCATTTGTCTCTTCTTGCTTTCCTTTCAACCACTTGTGAGGGTTTGATTTAGAAAACAATCTTGTATTTTTACATTCAAGTAGGAACAGCAAGATGAATACTTAAATCATAAAATAAGTACTAGTACTCATAGTGAGTATCGATATGGTTTAATTTAGCTCGCGTCAGAACTCAGCGCCTATTCGTTTAGATACCTAGAAATTCATTGCAAGCAAATTTCATTCTTCTTACTCTGGAGAAACGATTCATAATATCTAAACGAAACCTACTGAGTGTGCGGCGGATTTAGTACTGAATTTCCAGGGGCGGACACCGCGCGTAGGTATATTTTCGATATCTAAACTGGGAGTTACACAGGCCTGCTTAAATGTATATTTTTTCCAGGCTTCGGAAATCCAAGGCAACATCTGCCAAGGCACCGTGCCCAAACTAGAGGAGGGCAACCAGTACCAGTTCAGAGTACGTGCTCTCAACAAGGCCGGCCAATCAGAACCGTCAGAGAACACTAACTGGCATACGGCTAAGCCACGGTTCTGTGAGTATCTTCTTTACCTTCTTTCTTTCTTCTTTAGCAGCTTATATGAAGAGTTGGGTGGCCCGGTAGGAGTGCGCTTTACTATCGCTGTTACAAGCAAAGTGACTCTTAGCGTAGTCTGCATTTGGATGGGTGACCCAAGTGGCAAAACAATTTCTCAAGCTAATCCGTGCTTCGGAAGGCACGTATAAGCCGTTGGCCTCGGCTGTCATCTTCGTATAGCAGTCGTCAAGTTATGTCAGATGCCTTTAGACAGACAAAATCTGACACAAGTTTTGGTGACCTACACACTGGAAAAACAAACAAAAATGGAGTAAAGGTCAAGTTCTTTAATCGCGACCATGTGACGCAAAATTCATGTACCAGATATGGTCGAAAAAGCTGACTGAATTGGTTCATCACAGAAAGAAATTTCATCATCATCATCAACAGCTCTCAGGTACTCACAGCTGTGCACAAGCCTCCTTTTGTCTGCGCCATCCTGCTCAGTTGTTAGAGAAATTAGAGTAGAGTTATTTATTAAATACGGAACCCTAAAAAGTCATTAAAAGTGGTATTCTAAAGAATTTTTTTTTTCCACAGTGAAACCAAGAATCGACCGCACAAACCTCAACCCTGTGACCGTAAAGGCTGGTCTGCCGGTCTCTCTGGACGTCAAGGTGTTCGGAGAACCGCCAGCGACCGTCACGTGGCACTTTAAGGGTAAGCATGACCCAACAAGAACGTAATACCAATACGAAATGAGAAGTATATCTAATTTTGAGTCATTTCGAAACAAAATGTTAAAAAAATGTGTCTTTTGTTTTAAAAAGGAATACATAATCGCGCTCCACGTTATCCACCTATTATCAATTGAAATATTTTTTAAATCAAAGTTTGAACATAAAATTTTAATGATTTAGGACACTTAGGTCGGATACCGCTTTCATTAGAATCATTTAACCACTCCTGGTATGCTAAAAGTGAAATCAATGTAATGTAATGATATTAGGTATGAATGATACGAGAGCTGACAATAAAAGCTCGTATATAAAAGTAAGATATCTCTTGACTTTGACTTTGTAGCGAGTCAGAATGGCTTTTTCAAATAATGTAAATTAAATCTCGATATAATAACCAGGTGAGGAGCTCAAGAACGGTGAGAACCTGGAGATCGTCAACATTGACTACAACACCAAATTCCTGATGACGAAGAGCAAGCGCGCCAACACTGGCGTGTACGTCATCAAGGCCAAGAACGAGGTCGGCGAGGACGAGGCCGAGGTCGAGATTACCATTCTTGGTGAGTACTATTTTTATACGGAACTTCCAGAATTCCAGCCAATGCATTTGTCCAAAATACTTGATGATCTCGTTGGGGGAGATCACCCTCATCAATTTTTATGCTAATGGATGAAGCACACCATTTTGTGGTATTAAAAATTAAACTTAGCTCGCATCCAGAGCCGTAAAAATATTCGCCCTGTATCGTAATGGTAAAAATTCTTTATAACACTATTTTGTTAAAGAAAAAGTGTTATCTATTTTGGTATTGCATTCGAATATTACGATATGTAATAAGATAAAGTAAGATAAACTTATTTATTATCATTTTCAGGCAAGCCATCCAAACCGAAGGGTCCTCTGGACGTGGCTGACGTCACCAAGAACGGCTGCACACTGAGCTGGAAGAAACCGGAGGACGACGGTGGATCGCCGATCGAGTACTACGAGATCGAGAAACTAGATCCACTCACTGGTAAGTTTGTTCAGTTTTATTGGGGTAACTTAATTTTAACCTTACAACAATTGAGATAAAGTTTAGGTTGAATGGGGAATGAATACTTTTAAGAGCTAGGAGTAACTCAATTTGGAGTAAGTATTCGAGTTAGTTGCAGTGCCGGATTAAGACTGCGAGGGGCCCGTAGCAAATTCAATCGAGACGCGCTTTTCTTTGCTATACCCATGATTTTAAGTTAGTTAAGATAGTAAAAAAACAACACACATTACACATTAACTTTTCTACATTTAATATGGGCAAATTTAGAAATAATACAGTTAATTCCGTAATAAAACAGTAATTATTTCCTTAATGTATATTTTTTTTAATTTTTGATGTAGATTTTGAGTATCTATTGGCCGGTTGTCTCTCTTTTGTAGCAATGGGTAGGTGGTATTTAATGAAAAAAAAACCGGGAAAATTGTTTGCCCTAATTTCTACTCTACTACTATACTATGCTACTAGGCTAATCCGGCACTGGTTGGTAGGGAAAGTAAATAGATTTCAAAAAAACAAAAGAGATGTTAACTAAACAATACGAGGACCTGGCTGAAATGATATAGTAACATTGCTCATGAAGTGAACTGGAGTGGAATAAGTTGAGGAGACATTTAACATCCTTGTTCTTCTTTTGTGGTGTCGATAAAGTAAATTAACATAGTGATCGGTCTATCTTTTTAACATTAGGAATCCTATTCTGCCTTATAACGTTTCTACGACTTTTTTTTAAATCACTTGAGAAATATTGTTACCCATCTTCTGTTCTTGTCTATCTGTCATAAGCGAGATTATTTTAATTTTACGTTTTCAATTTTCAACAGGTCAATGGATCCCATGCGGCACGGCCAAGGACTGCAAGGCCAACATCACCGGGCTGCAGGAAGGCAAGCCCTACAAGTTCAGGGTCAAGGCCGTCAACAAGGAAGGCGAGTCCGAGGAGCTGGAGACTGAGAAGCCCATCATTGCTAAGAATCCATTCGGTGAGTAGTACTTCGCTTCCGCTGAGGATGCAACCGAAAATACGGTAGATTGATGTGATACTTAGAGCTCACAGTAGAAGCTTGTACGAAAAAATTACTTTTTTCTTAAAAAATCTTATTTTAGAGCAGCCTTCCCGTCTTACTTTGCATACAAACGCTCGTACGTAATTATGGCGTTGAAAGTAATCTTTCTTGAAAACTTTTAAACTAACAGATATCTTGTGCATGATTTCTAGGTTTCTATCGAAATAAAAAATTAAAATTTAGAAAGACGAGTTCAGTATACCTCTCCAAAAATCTGCTTTTTTGCACAAATTTTACCTGAACTTCGACCGTTCATAAAGTACTGATAAATTTGAAAAAGTAAAAAATATTTCGATAGAAACCCCGCAAATATAATAAATTTTTTAAATAAAAAACATTTATTTCACACACTTGTAAGGCTTACTGCCAAAAACGTATATCCAGGAACAAGTTTCATGAAATTTCCGCAGCCTATGAATAGTTAATATTCGTTCAATGGATAGTTAATAATAGTACTAATTTCATTCAATAGAATGCAAACCGTGCTCTAAGACGCTATCTCTTTCTTTTTGGTTTGTATTTTTTTCTAGTATTGCCCTGAATGAATAAACAAGGTTTTCGAACTATGCTCGCATTGACGACACAGACACCGAAGGGGGCCGCCTTAACTATTTCTTCTTTTATTTTTCAGACGAGCCCGGCAAGCCCGGTCGTCCGGAGCCCCGCAACTGGGATAAGGACTTCGTGGAGCTGGAGTGGTCGCCGCCCAAAGAAGATGGCGGCGCGCCCATCACTGGCTACATCGTGCAGAAGAGGGAGAAGGGCGGACGGTGAGCTCTCATTTCTTATCATTACAAGTTTTTATCAAAATAATATAATTACTAACAGAACAGATACTCAACGCCATAGAAACTATTGGAGGGCCCATTAGTAGGCAAAACTGGAAGTTGCGTATTGATAAGACACAGAGATGACAGCACACACGACTAGCAAAAAAGTGACAAAGAAAGTGTTGAATATGCTTTAAAAATATTTATTGCGTTTCATATGAGCCTACGCACATACGCCGAAAGTGGCCGTTTTTGGCAATTGTGCGTAGAAATGCTTCACATTCTCACTTTAAACTGTAAACAGTAGTTCATAAAATAGTTTCAAGGGTTATCTAGAGCTTGGTCAAGACAACATTTAAATTATATCTCCGTCTCCTTTTAAATGATTTAATTCAAATGTCAGCACTGGACCCCGAAAAATTCAGGTAAACATTTGCAGTCAGTTAAACATTTGCCTAATGATAAAAGTATTTAAAGTATTTTTCAATAAAAAAATACTCAGTTTTGCCACACATTTATGTATGTACATAAATTTCTTACTAAAAAAAGGTTTCTTACATATTTTTTTTTATTTCCAGCTCTTGGCAAGACTGCTTGCGCACCAGCGGTGACCGCCCCACCGGCCGCGTCACCGACGTGGAGGAGGGTCACGAATACGAGTTCCGAGTGATGGCCGTCAACAAAGCCGGCCCGGGTGAACCGTCTGACCCGAGCAAGTCTGTCATTGCCAAGCCACGATTCCGTAAGTTTTTTTTTTGTTTATTCCTCCCATTGTTGGGCGAAGGTCTCTCCCATCTTCTTTCTCTGAACTCTTTCTCTTCTTATCTCTCGCTTTTTCCTCCTATATCTTTTTGGAATGCGTCAAGATTGTCTCGCCAGCCGTTTTTTTTACCTACTCAGATGACGGTAAACATCTTGGTTTACCATTTCGTTGCGATTCTGGCCCTCGCTGTGCCTTCTACCGCCCTTCTACGTGCTCTGCCTAATTTCATTTTGGTTTTATGTCCAACATAAAACCGGCGTTGGATGTTAAGGGGCTACCTGAATTTTTCGGGGTCCAGTGCTGTCAATTTTGTCTTGACTAGGCTCTAGGTTAACTCTTTAAACTATTTTATGAACTACTGTTTACAGTTTAAAGTGAGAACGTAAAGCTTTTCTACGCACATACATCAAAAGTAGCCGTTTTTGCAATTGTGTGTAGAAAAGCTTCACGTTCTCACTTCAAACTGTAAACAGTAGTTTATAAAATAGTTTGAAGGGTTATCTAGAGCCAGGTCAAGACAAAATTTTAAATGATGTCTCCGTTTCCTATGAAATGATTTATTTCAAATGGGGGCAGCACTGGACCCCGGAAAATTCAGGTATCCCCTTAATATGCCAGCCAGCTACTACCTTACTGTTTTTTTCATTCATACTTGTTAGGAAAAGTCACGATAATATGTTATATAATTCATTCTATCCCTGTCGATCTCTCCTTTTAATTTATCTCTAAACAATGCTCTCCCTCTCCCACCAACATCCAAAATTATACATTAAGGCCAACATCATTACCTATTTATACCTCTTTCTTACGACAGTGGCGCCACACATCGACCGCAAGAACTTGCAGAAGCGCAAGGTCAAGGTCGGCCAGCCGCTCAAGATGGAGGCCGACGTCAAGGGTGAACCTGAACCTACCATCACCTGGGCCTTCAATGGAGAAGTTCTTAAGGTTTGTTTACTTTAGATTCCGGAATTTTTATAACTTGCGTCATTAAGTTAGACACCCTCAGTAAGCTCGCTTTGATTATGTCCCTCAATAGCGACTATAGAAGAGAAAAAACTGGTGGAAGGCCGTAGCGCGCGTGTCATAATTAAGCACAACTGCACTCAATCTCGAAAATATATTTTGACGCAAATGAAGATCTTATGTTAATCGTCCTTAAGTTTATAATTGCTTCTTTTGAAAAGAACGTCATCTATAGTAAAAGTCGAGAATTTTTTCATTATACTACAGATTGCAAAACATCATAAGTACTTTTTGAATCGTAGCAAAATAAATCTTATAAATGAAGCCTAAATGCCGTTATTAAAATGAAAAAAACGATCAATTAAACGAATTGTTGGTATGTGATTTGTGTTTAATTTGTGAGAGTTTGGCGACATCGGTTTCGATACTAATTTTGACAAGTAGCACTTCCACTAGTTTTTCTCTTTCGTGATAGCGGTCGTTGTAAATGCTAGATCTGGTAACTTCGCATTAAATTAATTAATTAAATATAAATTAACCACTCGCTTTTGGCTGGTTATTTATGAGCTGTCGAGTAAATAGTTTTAGCCAATTTTGTCACACTCAGTAAACTTTTTTTTTTAAACTAGGCGCAAGAAAGGCTGAAGATCGAAAACAAGGACTACCACACATCCTTCGCGATGCAGAAGCTGACCAGAGCCGACGGCGGCAAGTACGTCGTCACGGCCAAGAACGACTCCGGCACCGATAGCGTGGAGATCGAAGTGCAGGTCGTCAGCAAGCCCGCCAAGCCTAAGGGACCTTTGAAGGTTGGTATCTGGATTCGCGGAAGTTTCTTAGCTTGTCCCGTTCCTTATCCGCGTGGTGAAAATTCGTGTCGCTGAATTCTTAATCTTGCCTTTTATTTTCCAACAACTCAAATCAAACACTTTTTTCTAAACGTAAAATAAATCATTTTTTTATGGGTTTTGAATGAAACAAATCATAGTTTTTTGGAGTCAAATAGCGCTCTTAATCTGTTTTTCTGCAATAATGAATCAAAATTACATTGAAATGGATATAATCAATGACAAGTGGCATTGCTTTGTGACGTTTTATTTTCTTACAGTACCGAATAATTTATTTTTGACCTAAGAAAGTACCCACTTTGCGATTTTTTTGTCTTTTCACTTCATGTCCTATTTGATTAATTTGTCAAAACTTTAATCAAGTTTAAATTGCTACGAACGAATTTAAGAGTCAAATAATTAATATCCGACCTAGGAAAGCACCCGATTATCTTGGCAGTGAGAGGTAAGGTAAGTAATCACATTATTCTGATATCGTGCGTCACGAGACGTATTCTGATATCTCTTTTGCACGTAGGGTTTGTGACAGAGATACCAGTGTATCTCTCACTCTCTCCCTCAATCCTTTTCAATCAAAGATAATTGGGTACTTTCCTGATTCAAATATTACTTATTTGCTACTGTTAAGAAAATAATGTCACTTGTGATTTGATTTGATTATATTAATTTTCAATGTGATTTTAGATTTATTATTGTAGAAAAACTGATACCCAGAAACTATTGTTCTGTTTTCGTGGTCAGACTGCATTGTTAGATCGATCTAACCACTTCCACTGTGACATCAGAGGTCTATATTTCATACAAATCCCATATAAATGTTTGTTTTGACGTTTAGAAAAAAGTATCTGATTTGAGTTGTTGGAAAGTAGTGAATTATGAATTATCGTGCTGTTTTGAAATGTGTTGTTGAATTCTCTTTTCCTCTTCGCACCATTATTATTCAGAAATTGTTAATCTATTTCAATTCAGACATAAACTCTACACATTTTTTTACTATTCTTAGGTGTCTGACGTAAAGGCCGACGGCTGCAAGCTCAAATGGGAGCCGCCAGAAGACGACGGCGGCGAGCCCATCGAGAACTACGTCGTTGAGCGCATGGACACCGAATCCGGCCGATGGGTGCCGGTGTGCACCACGAAGACGCCCGAGGCTGACGTCACAGGCCTCAACGAGGGCAAGGACTACATGTTCAGGGTGAAGGCCGTCAATCCTGAGGGAGAGAGTGAGCCGTTGGTGACTGAGAGCGCCACAACTGCTAAGAATCCCTACGGTAAGTTAGAATTTATTCAAATGCCATTGCGTCAGTTTAGACACGAAGTGTGGCCGATAAATGCCGAAGACGCCCAAGGCTTACTTCATAGGCCTTAACCGAGTAAGGACTACATGCTAAGGTAAAGGCTATCAATTCTGAATAGGGAGAGTCAACCTTAAGTGACTGAGAGTTATGTTATTGTAAGAATCCTTACGGTAGGTTAGTTTAGTTGAGTGTCGCTTCCCTTAGTAATCAAAACGCTGACTCATGCCGAAGACGCCCGAAGTTGACGTCACGCAGGTCTCAACGAGGGCAAGGACTACATGTTCAGTTTTTAAACATCAATAACGTTTTTGTGCAAGGTCAGTTCATGATACTGAACTTTACGTAAAAGCAATTATCGAAAAACGAAAAAGTCTGGCTTCCCATACTAATCAGCCAGCGCTCAGCGAAATGGATTTTGCATAGATTTAAAAGTAAGAAGATTGAACTAGCTTAATGTAAAATGAGACCAGAAATAAAATGTCATGTCTGACTTTAAAAGGGTTGTACTTACTACACGAAACATATAGTTCATCGATATCGATAAAAAAATTACATTGATTATGAATTAATATTCTTGTTAATATATGATAATAAATAAATACTAAAACATTTTAATCTCTTTGTCCCTAGCGGAGTAGACTTAGCCTAAGCCCAAAAGTCAATATGTATATTAGTAGACCCGTAAGTGGAAAATGGAATAATTTTAAAAATGTAAAACACTTTTATTTACTTCTTTTAACTTTCGCTCTTAAATTTTAAGAAACTTATTTTTTTTTGCAATTTTTTTCTTGAAAGGAACTGTTTTATTTGAAGGGCCAGGTCCTGGTGATGTAGATAAAATGTCTCTATTTACATTCGGAGTTAGTCTTCTGATTTTCAATATCACCTGAAAATTTACAATAGTTTTCTAAATTGATAACGTAAAAAGGACTTCATTTGAAATAATAACAAAAAATAGTCCACCATCCAACTGACACATTATGTACACTTACAGGTACAAAAATAGTTGTAATCATTAATGGAGAATATGCACGTATTTTTTTTATAATTAAATCTTTATTTACCACAGTAATCAAATATGAAAGAATTTTTAAAATATCTTAATCACCGACGTACTTGTGATACTTTAAAGTTTCAATTAGAAAGAGAAGTCCGATATGGACTGGTGACGTCAAAGTCCATATCATCTATACATTTGCCATAGAAAGTAGCGTTTTTGCGAGTGAGATAGATATATTTTCGTGAAATTGTTATATCTCGTTAGTTTTTTAACCAATTCTTATTTTGTTTTTACTGTTAGTAATTTACTTTTGAATATTTATGGAAAAACTGGTTAGATAACAAATATTTTTTTCATGCATATACCCTATTAAAACGTGTAATGTGCAAAGAGTCCTTGATTAGATCGTGCATCTACTTTCTTTGTATTTAACGCGTTAGCTTAAAAATATTTACTGCAAACAGTACGAATCTTTGTAGGAGTCCAACCCGGTCTATTTACAATGGTTATCCATTTTTCTTTATAATTTACATTCATTGGAAATCTGTAAAAATAATAAGTCATTAATTACTTCTACTACAATTTGAGAACTTATTACGCGTTTCTTACTACTAATATCGATGTTTTACAAGGAGTTGCGCTATGCTGATAAAATTGACCGTAACAAATGTTGGGAAAAAAATTTTACCAACCAAAACTGAAACTCGATATAAAATCTGCAAACATTTTTTCCTTAAAAAGATTTGTACTGATTCGACCAAATTGATTTTGGTCGAATCAGTACAATGATTTTTATCGATATATATTTTCATGACATAAAATGACGTCAATAATTAGTCAAGCCTTAGCGAAATTACATACTTTTATATTTTATGCAATATATTACTGAATTCCTTTAATAACTAATAAATATTGTGTTATCTCTAAATAAAAATATAAAATGCGTGATTTTAAATGTTTTTATGGTGGAGTTGCGAAGAAAATATTGACTAACAGGTAAAGGACGAGTCTAGCAAAGTTACCTGTAAAAAGTGTATTTATTGGGATTATGGTTTGTTGTTGTATCACAGTCGATAAAGCTGCATGATACCATCTTTCCAAGGTAAGAAAAGTTCTGAATTACCACAGTTTACAATAAGAAAAATCCAATTTTCGTGTGACACAATATAAGTCTGGTTTCCAGAAGTCGACTCATTCAAAAGTTGGTCACACGTCAATCTAACCGCTATCTCTATTGCTCTTGTGAGGGCCCATTAACGTATTGTTTGTCTCACTTTGCTAGTTCTGTCTATTTACGTAGTAAAAAAATCTTAGGTCTATGGGATTTTGTATGGGAAGACGATTTTTTAATACATTTTCATATTTTTTTTACAGAATACAGTTTGATATCATGGATTGTACTTGCTCCAAAAAGATTATTAAAGTTTAAATAGTAACCCTGTACATTACATATAGATAGATACAAACAAATAAGAGTTTTCGAAAACTATCTACTTTAATCCTATCGCTTACCTCACGATTATTCCTGGTTCTAGGCGAACCCGACGCACCTGGAAAGCCTGAGTTCAAGGACTGGAGCAAGGACCACGTGGACCTCAAGTGGGAGAAGCCCGCCAACGACGGTGGCGCCCCCATCACCGCCTACATCGTCGAGAAGAAGGACCGCGACACCGGCAAGTGGGTGAAGGCGGCTGAGGTGAGTACATTTATTTGTTTTTTTTTTTTTATAAATAAGACTTATATAAATTGCAGACACAGTAGATAAAAATATCTTATACAATGTAACGGCTTAAACTTTAATAAATCACGCAAGTGTATTTTTTTATAATTTTACACATCATTAAACATTGTAAAAAATTACCTTAGAGTAAATAAAAAACAAGAAAAAGACAGTATAAAATAAGTAGCAGCCTTACCAAAATAATTCAAGACATTGAACACGCTACTTTGTACATGTATAATGTTTTTGAAGTTGGTAAAGCTGTTCGCTGTATAATATTATATTTCGCTATTATAATTTATAAAACAGTGCATAAAAAAAATGTGGTCAAGTTGTGCCTTAACCATTTTGTGTGTTCCATCCTTGTCAAGGGGAGTGCTAACCGTCTCTCCTTTCAATAGACACAAAATAAGAAAGCGAAATTAAGTTTTATATACTTACGAATTGTAAGAACTCTCATATCGCGATTTAGCATTTTTCATTATAACGTTTACGGATTAAAAAAAACATGTAAGAATATAATATAAAGTATATTCTTTAGCTATCAGCTCACAATTAATATTGGATCTAATAATAAATATCTTTGACAATTTAGAAAAAAATTAAAAATACCAAAGAGTGATGTTTTGTACGACACTAGCGCCATCTATTGGGACCAATTTAAAATGTTTGAATCTTTTTGGTTAGCTGAAATGAGAGACGTTTTGTAAAACAAAAGCGCTATTTTTTTTTCTGTTTTGACCCCCAAACCAACAAGAGGGGTATTAAATATAAATACGTCCGAGAGTGTGTAACTATTTAAATGCGTTATTTGTATATGAGCCGTTTGCCTGATTCAATTGACTTCCTTGAGTGGTTACAATCGCATGAAAATTTATGAGTATCTTTTATACAGGTACTAGCTTTAACCCGCGACTGCGTCCGTGTAGAAGTCGAAAATGGTTGTAATAAGATTTGTAATTGTTTTGTTACGTTATTAATTTTGTTATAACATATGAATTATTATGTTAAAATCTTTTATACAGGTATAGACACGATAATTAATACCATATCAAAACGGGTTTAGTATTTAGAAATTACAAGTAGACAATTTTTTCCAGGTACCTGGTAACAAAACAGAGGCTAAGGTGCCAGATCTGATCGAGGGCAAGACCTATCAATTCAGGGTGAAGGCAGTCAACAAAGCCGGCCCTGGCAAACCTTCGGCGGCCAGCGAAAGCCTGCTCGCCAAGGACAGATTCGGTAAGCCTATTTATTTAACTTTATTACATGAAATCGTAATCGACGGACTTAAGGGGATACATGAATGTTTCGGGGTCCAGTTCTGCCCCCATTATAATAAATGATTTGATAGGAAACTGAGATATCATTAAAAAATTTGTCTTGATCATGCTCTAGATAACCCTTCAAACTATTTACGAACTACTGAACGTGATGCTTTTCTTTGCACATTAGCCAAAAGTGGCTAATGTGCAAAGAAAAGCATCACGTATGCGAAGAAAATCTTCACATATCTCCGTTTCCTTTCAAATAATCATTTCAAATGGGGGAACACTGGCCCCTGAATAATTAATTTGCCCTTAAGTAATATTTTAAAATAATTTACTATCATTAGGTAAATTTTTGACTCTATCGATAATAAATCGTGCACTAATATCATATACCACACATTTTTAGAGAGCCACATTTATAACAAAGCCGTTCAGGCGACTAATACTGTCATATAATAAAATAAATTAAGTGAATCATATAAATGAATAAGTAAATCCAACGAGCAGGTGTCGGAGCATTTTGAGTAGCTCTGCAAGTGGTGCCTATATAAATAAATAAATCAATCAATACATAGGCACAAATCACACAGACTGAGCTAGCCCCAAAGTAAGCTTAAGCTTGTGTTTTAGGATACTAACCCAACGATACTTTATTTTATGATTAATACAAATATAGATAAACACTCAAGACCCAGTTCAATTTCCAAAAGGCCATTTTCCAACTTGCTCTGGCTGGGGTTCGAACCCAGAATATATCGAATATGATCATTATATGTGGTCACAGATGTAAATATCTCTGTTTATACAGCGTGGAAGGATCATACCCGTAATAAATCGAACCGAAGGCTATACTAGATCACTTTAGTATAATGGATTAAAATAACAACTAAAAAAAAATTCGATATTCCCATACATATTGCCCAGGCGGCTGCACACTTTTGTATGGAAATGGCGAAATTTTTTTTTTGTTTCGGCTGTATTACTCATTTCATTACATTATAGTGATCTAGTATAGCCTGTGATTGGATTTATTACGGGTATGTCCCTTCCACATTGTATTTCCTCTGACTAAATCACATGCCAACTTGAGCTCTCAACCTGTAAAGGCACTTTGTTCCGCGAATGAATGTAAACACTTCCATTATTGTTGCAGCACCGCCTAAGATCGACCGCACGAACATGCGTGACATCACGATCAAGGCTGGTCAGCACATCAGGCTGGACATCAAGGTGTCTGGTGAGCCTCCACCAACTAAGACCTGGTGAGTAACGTCATATACATACCAACACGATTTTAAGTTTTTCCAAGTGTTTTCAGATATATAATGGTACGCAATATCATGCAAGAAGAAAATATTACAGGTATTTTCATAGTTTTCACAGATGTAGTAATTAATCAAATTAATCTTTATTCATATTGGTACTATTTTACCAGTAAAAAGGTACTACGGATGGTACGTAAGCCTCATTGAGCGACTTGCACTTGTTCCGTTTTTTTTTTTCACTAGCCTGTGGCTGTTGTCTCTCATAACTAAGCAAAGGCCTTCCTCTTTTTCTTCTTCTCGTCATTGTCCATCACTACTTCCTGCCATTCAAGTAAGAATATATCAAAGTCATCTCGGCATCTAGTTTTTAGTCTGTCTCTATTGCGGCATACTGCTGGTATCCTGTGCCCGTCTATCAGACCTCAAAGTTGTCCAGTTTTATTTTACTACAAAGATCATTTAAAAAAAAAAAACAATTATTTCAATATACAGCGGGTTATAAATTAAATATTTCTTCCAACGCACTACATCGAGGCAACGTACCCAATAGACAGCATTCCCTTTTGCTGAAAAGACAAGCTGCCAACCCTAGGATCACCAGTTGCCTCGATGAGGCGCGTTGAGATGTTCTACAAAAAAAAAATGAGCTTCAGCCCCCTTTATTTATCTTATAACTTGTCACTCGTAGGTTCCACAACAAAGAGAGGTTGTCGACCCGCGACGACCTCACGGTGGACGCGGAGGACTACAAGACCAAGCTGTCCGTGGTGGTCGCGGCGCGCAAGCACAGCGGCAGCTACGTGCTGAAGGCGGAGAACTCCAGCGGCAGGGACGAGGCCAGCCTCAACGTCATCGTGCTGGACGTGCCCGGCAAGCCGGAGGGACCGCTGAAGGTAGTGGTTTTTCTATAATATCTAACAAAATATACTGAACCTATTTTAAGGTCAAATTCAGTCCTTTGTACTTCTTCTTTCTTCTTTGTCCTCGCCTCTTACCGTTAGGCGGTCAGTCAGTCTTTTATACTGAACATCTTTTTCCAAATAAATATATGTGTGATATGAAAAAAAAAAGATATCGATCAGCTGATCCGGTCAACTTGTATAAGAGGCCAAAGTTTTTTTTTTTTTTCATATTAATATGTAATTATGTTTTTGGGGAAAGTTTTTCAGTATCATGCACTGAAGTCAGCGTTTAAATAGAGTATTATGATAACTTGGCTTCTGTACGCTTTAGTCACAACGGCAGCGGTACCACCATAGACATTTGATTGTACCACATTTTTAAAAAAGGCGTGTATATTTTTTATTTTGGGTCTTTGGGTCTTTGGGTCAGGGTCACTCTGAAAAGCTATTCACGCGCTTTTTGAGAAAGAACAATGTCGTAGGATAGGAGCTAGCTTCTTGAATCCCTCAACTTTACTGTCATCAAAAAAGAATCCTGCAAGTATGCAACAGTTTTATCATGGTCGGGCTAAGGATTCCCATTTTAACCGCCAACAAAAAAGAGGGATGTTATATTTTGACGCTAATGTCTGTGGCATCGTAGTGCTCGAACGGATGGACTGATTTCGATGCGGTTTTTTTACGTGAAATTAAGTTCCCTTGCGGTGGTTCCTAGCTATGTTTGAGGAAAATCGGTTCAACCGCTTAAGAGTTATTGGGTTAAAGTTAGGGCTTTCCCTAAAAAAATATAGATGGCTCTATAATAGCGGAACTAGTAAGTAGTTCCGCTATTCATCACTAGGTGGTGTTCTTCACATTTTTGGTCAGGGGTTTTTTAATTTTATTTTTCATATAAACTTTGTACATCAATATCATCAAGAACGCTGTAAGTACACACTGTTGGACATAAGCTTTCTTTTGTCAACGACATCCTGCTCTGTCATTGGCTACCGCAACCCAGCTCTTCCCAGAAACTTGCCTGATGTCATCGATCCACCTAGCCGCCTTATAGGGTACCACTCGGAAGTACCGCAGATATGGGGAATGTAGTGTGGGGTCTCACATTTTATATCAACTTTCTCATAATGTAATTTGTTACTCAGATCTCTGATGTCCACAAAGAGGGTTGCACGCTCAAATGGAACCCGCCCGTGGACGACGGTGGCGCCCCCATCGACCACTACCTCGTGGAGAAACTGGACACCGAGACCGGCCGCTGGATGCCGGCCATGAAGACCAAAGACCCCAAGGCTGAGATCGAGAACCTCGTTCCTGGACACGAGTACAAGTTCAGGGTGTCGGCTGTCAACAATGAGGGACAGTCAGAGCCCTTGGAAGCGGATCATTCCATCATTGCCAAGAATCCCTTCGGTAATAAGACTTATAGTGGTTTTTGTTTGTTTTTAGTGTGTATAAGTGGCCAACTCTGGTGTAAGATTAGTCCGTTTGTCTGCCTAAGTGCATTTGACATTGTCGGTTAAGGTATTAAACGATGGAATTTAGAAATAAATAACAGACTCTATTTGGGCTATATAGTCGTTGACTTATCTAAGGCATGGGACCTTAGATAAGTCAACGACTAAATTTTATATCGTGCGATGGATAGTACCGTCTCCCTCGTTATAAAGGCCAATTTACTCAGTGCAAGTTTCATGCCACTTACAAGTGCAATCAATAAATTATTTGTATGGTCGACGTTTTGTCTGAACCTTGCAAGTAATCTGTTAATTCAATAAATTCAGTGTGTAAATGGACCTTTATTATCTAGAGCGACAAATATAGCTACAGTTGATCATCAATAAATTTAAGAAGTATTGATTCTTAGCGGTGGATTATTTTTTATGTCTCCCAATTTTCAGCTAAATGCTTGATTGTTGATAGCGCTCGATAAACGTCAGTGCAATGCTAAGGGTGCCGGACAGTTAATTTCTTGTTCTCATAGTACAGTTGCACTCATTGTGTGTTCCGCTCCACAGACGAGCCCGGCAAGCCTGGCACGCCCGAGGTGGTGGACTGGGACCGCGACCACGTGGACCTCAAGTGGGAGAAGCCCATCAAAGATGGCGGCGCTCCCATCACTGGCTACATCATCGAAAAGAGGGAAGTCGGATCCCCGAAATGGGTGAAGGCTTGCGAAGTAAGTATTGTGACATTGCTAATACTCTTAGACATAGTGTTATCAGCAGTGATCGGATGATCGGGCGCTTATTTGCCTAAACTTCACTCGGTACATAACACAGCGTTGATACAACCACCAACCTGATAAAAATAAATATCAATCTCTCTTAATGCAACTTTGCTTTTATGGTTATAATGTCGTTTGGAAGTAGCCCCATTGAAAGTACGTAAGCAGTATTCAATAAAAAATATTATTAGGTCTCAATGACTTCCTATAAAATTATAAAAAGGAAACATTTTTAAAAAGTTAGCACTACCTAGTGCTGACTTTTTAAAAATGCTTCCTTACTAATTATAATATTATAGAGTATAAGATAGATTGTATCTAGCGTCTATAGATAAACCATAATAGTAAAGTTGCATTAAGAGAGATTTTTATTTATATATATCAGGTTGGTGGTTATACAACCCTGTGTTAGGTACCGCGTGAAGTTTAGGCAAATTAGCGCCCGATTATCCGATCACTGGTTATCAGCAATTATGTCGTATCGTGCTTTGCTCATATCGTATGATTTCGGATTTCAATATTCATATGGTCTTACACATAATATTATTTGTAATCGCGCTTCGCACATCTCATTAGGTAGATTATTAAAAAGTATGGTATACGTACTTTTTCTTTTCCCTGATTAGCAAATAATGACGTAGATACAGCGCATTAAAATTCTGCGCCACGTCACAATTAGCTACGATTTTTAACCAAAGGTGACGTAAATCGCCCCCACTCCAAAACTTTGCAGCGCTGTATCCATGTGAAATTTTACTAGTTTAGTAAAGGAAAAAATATTGGTTCTTTATTTTTGGATAATGTTGTTGACCGACTTAATAAAATTATATATTTTTACGCAATCAACATCCGTATTATTAAACTGGTCATGCGTCTATGCTCGTAGGGAGAAATAAGCGCGTCAGGTATTGCGCATTTATATCACATGTGCACTAGTTGGTTAACAGGACTAGCTCTATGAGCCATTTAGAGCAATGACGAAAAAGAACATTGTGTACGTATTGTGTACAAACAATTTTGTTTGAGGGCGTAAACCGAGGATTAAGGCGAGCAGTTTTAAATAACAGATGGCAGCACAGTGTTGTCAGGTCCAATCGACTTTTGTCATTGGACTATCAGATGACAGGTTATTTTGAAACGTCAAATGGACCCAATAACAGCAGCTGGTTGGATCTGACGTTACTGTGCTGACATCTGGTGTCACATATTTTTGAAAATCCCAATAAGACTGTTTTTACTTTATTATTAGTCCGATTAATATGCAACACTTTATGATAATCATTATCTTCTAGGTGGGACCAAACGACAACGAGAAAGCAACTGTTCCCAACCTGGACGAGGGCACGGAGTACGAGTTTCGCGTGAAGGCCATTAACGAAGCTGGCCCCGGAGAACCTTCGGACGCCAGCAAGTCGGTCGTCTGCAAGCCCAGGAGACGTGAGTGACAATTTTCTCTTATTTGATTTTTACGAGGAGTCCTGAAAGTTTTTATATTGCTTGTTGCCATTTGTTACCATCAAATTTGAATATAGGTAGATAAAGAATTAATTTGTTCTCCTTTAAAATGTACAAAAAAATATAATAATAAAAGACCGGATAGAGAAAGACCAAGGAAGAGATGGGCGGACACAGTTTAAAAAAGAATGGCAGATCATGTCTAGGGTTGGCGAAAAATGGAAGTAGAGAAGCTAGGCTTTTGCCCAATAATGGGACCAATGTTGCTCAAAATATAAAAAAGACACAAAATATCTTTTTTATATACGTATGTGCCGCTAAGTCGAAACTCATCATAATAATAATTAAAAAAAAATATATTGCAATATCCCAGCATCAGTCCATCTCAATCTCATTCCATAACCCATAGCCTTTCCCTTTTTCTTGCAATAGATTTTTCTCCAGCCGAAACCTATTAAAGGGTACACCTTTCATAGGTATATTCAGGAATGGGTTTAGGCGGGAACGCCACATTACATCAACTTCTCCAAAGGGCCTCTACGTGTTGGATCTGTATCCCTACGCATGCCTCTCAAGGACCGGGGTAAAAAGACCCGTGAATGTAAAGGAGATACATAATAATAAAATAAAAATTATAAAGTTCAATATCAATATGGGACAAAAATATGGGACTAGATGGCAGCACAATGATTGAGCTATCATTGGATAAATTTGACGGAGCAAAATAACTTGTCAACTGATGGTCCAATGACAACAGTCGATTGACCCTGACGTCACGGTGCTGCCATCTCGTGTGCCATATTTTTATTAACTCTCTGAAACATTTGTATGACATTTTACATACTTATTTCGATCCCTTATTGTTAAATTGATTTTTATGCAGTGGCACCAAAGATCGACCGCCGCAACCTGCGTACGATCAAGGTGCACGAAGGAGAGCCGATCGCTTTAGACGTCAAGGTCTCGGGAGAGCCCCCACCAGAAGTAACCTGGACGCTGAACGGCAAGAGCGTCACCAGCGGAAATGGCCTCAAACGTAAGTATTGTCACTGTAGTTGTTTTTTGTTTTGTTTTTTTTTTTGCTCGTGGTGGTGTCAGATTTTTTAAGCTGCCTAAAGGCATCTGACAATATGCATGTCAATGGTCACCCAAGGTTGCCTAAGGCCATTCGAAATCGAGAAGAATAGCCCCTGAAACAATTTGGCTATAGTATTACATACAAACGGCCACCTGTCTGACGTCAACCCCCTTTAGGAATGCATTTGTGCGAGAATTTTTACAACTGATGGCCGCCGCCCGATGGCAACTCTCCTTGAGAATGCGATCGTGGCACAAGATATTTGTGCTTAATCTTTTAGTCGCCTCTTACGACATTTACAGAAAAGATGGAGTTGTCCTATTTTATGCCGAAAACTACACAGCTGCATGCCGGCCGAGGTTGTTGTAGCAATACTCTTATTAAATTACGATCATCATCATGATCATCATCATCATCATTTCAGTCACATAACGTCTATTGCTGGACACAGGCCTTTCCCAAGGATTTCCATAATGACCAATCTAAAACGGCCCGCATCCAGTGCTTTCCAACTTTGGTCAGGTCGTTTGGCCTCGTAGGTTCGCAACCGTTTCTGAACCGACTTCAAAAAAGAAGGTATATGTTTTTTTTATGTAGGTTCCCCGATTACTCGGAGACGCTCGAACCGATTTGGAAATTTCTGTTCTTGTTTGACAGGAAATATTTACCAGGTAGTTCCAGAGAAAATCAAAATCGGTTATGTAGTTTGGTGTTGAAGTCGGATTTAAGTTTAAAAAATTGTCTAATTAGCACACAATATATTGGCATGTTTTTGTATCCGACAGTGGTGGACGTGCCGTACCTCAGCAAGTACCAGCACTCGAGTCCCCGCAGGAAGGACTCTGGAACATACAAGATCCAGGCCACCAACAAGTACGGACAGGACACCGCCGAACTCGAAATTATCGTTACATGTAAGTTTATACACATTAGCTTTGACATTGTAACAAAAGTTAAACTACTCTTGACTAATAAATAAATATGTAGAGACCATTGAATTATAATTACTAGTAGGGACAAATTACACTTATTCAGCTAGTCCCAAAGTAAGCGGATACTAACTCAACGATACTATATCTTATAATAGATACGTATGTAGTTAAAAGAAGGCTATCAAGACATACCCTGGCTGGGGATCAAACCCATAAGTGTCGGGCTAGCGTGTTAACCATTACGCCATGGAGTTTGCATCACTTTTCATGACAACGGATGTAACATGCGTACTAGAGACAGATATAAGCTTTGTTGAAATTACAAAGGACAAGAAAAAACAAATATTATTAATAGACGTGTATAACCGTCTGCACAATAGTGGTCAATACTGATTAACTTTGTTTAACGCGATTAAGCTAAATTAATGCTAATATAAACCTTATTGAAACATAATAAAGTACATAATACTTTATCCAATTCGTAATTTATGTATCTAAGCTTTTTCTTGCATCTTGCTCTAACCAAGCGACACTGTTTTCCAAAGGAACACCTTAGTTGTTGGTACCTATCTCATTAGCTCACATAATCTATACTTACTGCATTATTTAGAACAAGATGTCATCCTAAGGTCGATGCCCCGCGAGCGGGTTTATTTATTAATTTAAGACTTTATTTACCAATAATAAATGGTACAAAAAGCGGAATTAACGCTAAAAGCATTCTGTACCAGTCCTTGTTTCTCAGTCTCGGGTTCCTTTCTACTAGTACTATCCTTACCCAACAGCGAAACCAGACAAACCCGAGGGCCCGCTGGAAGTGTCCGACGTCCACAAAGATGGCTGCACGCTCAAATGGAAGCGGCCCAAGGACGACGGCGGCGAGCCCATCGAGGCATACCTGGTGGAGAAGTATGACACGGAGACTGGCAACTGGGTGCCGGTCGGCAAGACCTTGGGCAACGTGCCCGAGATGGAGGTATGTAGCTTACGTCATAGCCTTAAAAAATAATTACAAGAGTTTTTTTTTCTTAAAAGCTTTTAGTAATGATAGGAAGAATATGATGGTAGAAATAAAAAGTTTTAATCTATACGGCAAGCAAAAGCCGCTTAAAGAATCTTTAAAATCAAAATGTCCGCCATCTGGGATTTCGATTCCTTTACATTTTAAAATAGCAACTTGTAATTCATCCTTATATTTTTTTCATAGGTTGACGGGTTGATCCCAGGCCACGAGTACAAGTTCCGCGTGAAGGCGCTTAACAAGGAGGGAGAGTCCGAGCCACTCGAGACTTTCGGCGCTATTGTCGCCAAGGATCCCTTCAGTGAGTATTTATATTAAAAAAAATTGAAGCTCTGTTTCTCATTTTTTTGAAGTGAAAACTTCTTTAGCGGCTTTGTACACTTTTTTTGTAATGGGTAAAAATTGTTAAACTCGCGTCAGGACACGTGACACTGATCGAAAATTC
Source organism: Acrobasis suavella (assembly GCA_943193695.1). Taxonomy (NCBI): domain Eukaryota; kingdom Metazoa; phylum Arthropoda; class Insecta; order Lepidoptera; family Pyralidae; genus Acrobasis; species Acrobasis suavella. The sequence continues at coordinate 5,743,914 of OW971952.1, read as the reverse complement.
GTAAGACGGATGGAGCGTAGACAGCCAGCGTGACGTAGGAGAGGAAGTATCCCCCTCTCTTTCTACGGCGCGGTGAAAATGTATGCCTATGCCTGCTGTTTCGCTTAGGCGGCGCAGGGCGCTTGCGCGTGGCACGCTGTAAATAAATAAATATTGTATTCTACCACATAAATTATATTACTTTTATACTAATAATTAAAGCAATTCGTGCAAAATTATTCCCTAACCATTCCAAAATATAAAAAATGCACAACATGAATATTCAAGTTTTCATTCTGCCGGCACTCCCGGAGTGCAACCCGTCCAAATATGGATATTATTCGTTTTAAAGGAGTTTTGTACCAAAACGCTTATGACCGAAAATCATTTTTATTTGGTATGACCGTCCACTGCACCAGTTAAAAAGTTAGTAAGTTCAACTTTGGTAAAGTTATCACGCAACGAATTATCGAAACGTTCTAAGACGTTGAAGTTTCTTTGAAATGTCCAAACTTCACCATTTGGAATCAACTAGATAGTAAACGGCTTTCAAATGAAAAAGAATCCTCAAAATATCGAAGATAACGCAAAACATACATACAAAAATACAGTCTTATTGATAATCATTTGCTTTTTGAAGTCAGTTTTAGTTGTGCTCTTAGAGTTTTCTATACCGGGCAGCACAAAACAGCAATTTCCTATGCTGCTATCCTTTTCTGTCGCTCAGAACTGTCATTTGCCTGAGCGAGAAAGGGCGACGGAACGTCACGGAACCGGCTATGCTAATGCATTCTGTCGCTCTCTCTCGCTCTAGCAAATGATGGTTCTGAGCGAAAGAAAAGGACGGCAGGATACGAAAGTTCTCAGACAAATGTGTCCCAACTCTTAATGAATGTGAACGCAGGACTTGATAATCTTCAACATTTTTAGCCGACTTCAAAAAACGAGGAGGTTATCAATTCGACTGTGTTTTTTTTGTATATATGTTACACGATATCTTCGTCAACCGTGGACCGATTTTGATAACTCTTTTTTTTATATTTAAAAGCCTTTACCACCAAGTTGGTCCCGTATTAATTTTGGTAAAGATATAATGAAAGACTGGAAATATGAAACAAACACCTGAAAGAAAATGAAGTTGGTTGTTTCTTTTTCTTAAAAAATGATTTATTCCTACATTAATTTACGTATGTACACAGCCGTACCGGAAGCTCCGTCCGCGCCCGTGCCAGACGACTGGTCGGCCACGCACGTGGACCTCAAGTGGGAGGCCCCCATCTCCGACGGAGGGTCCCCCATCATCGGCTACATCGTGGAGAAGAAGGACAAGTACAGTCCACTGTGGGAGAAGGCTGTGGAGACACACACGCCGTCACCTACTGCTACTGTCAACGGGTAAGTTATGTTCCTATTTTTACCACCTGGACACCGAAAACCTTGGTCAAGCGTGAGTGTCTCTGATATTTGGCTCAATAAAGTTTTTAAATAAACCTACTCAACGAGTCACTATCTTTCCAAGGTAGTTAAGATAAATTAACACAGGTTGCAATTTGAAGAATCCATTTTTTGTGTGACGAAGTTCGAGCCAGGCCGCTAATAGCTCCTACATTTTGTATGAAAACTTGTCACATTATCAATTTGATCACTGTCTCCTTTGCTCTTGTAAGGATGTCAGTTATTGTATTATCTGTCGCACTCGGCTAGTGTGATCTTTATACGCAGTAAAAAAATCTAGGTCTATGATTTATTCATTTTTCTACAGCCTGATCGAAGGAAACGAATACCAGTTCCGCGTGATTGCCATCAACAAGGCCGGCCAGAGCAAGCCCTCTGATGCCAGCAAGAACTTCATCGCCAAGCCGCGCTTCCTTGCGCCCAAGATCGACAGGAGGCACCTGCGTGACGTCACCATCTCAGCGGGATCTACGCTAAAGATGGAGGCCGCTATCACGGGAGAACCAGCACCGGCGGTGGATTGGAGGTAAGACTTGACCAGAACCTGGGTACCAATATGGGGGTGGAATAGGTTAAAAATAAATTATTTCTAACTGACAAATAGTCACAAAAAAATGTCACTTGTTATTTATTACATCCATTTAAAACGTGATTTTTAACCCCCGACAAAAAAGAGGAGTATTATAATCAACGTGTGTCTGTCTGTCTGTGTGTGTCATTTTAGCGCTGGAACAGATGGACCAATTTTGATGCGGTTTTTTACATAAAAGCAAGTTCCCTTGCAGTGGTTAAAAGCTATGTTTGATGAAAATCGGTTGAGCCGTTTTAAAGTTATTAATGTTAACGCTTGCAATTCAGGGCTTTCTCTAGCAAAATAAAAGATGGTGCTACGGATATCCATTTATTAATTTGCTATCAAATAAATTTGTAGATTTATTAATGCAGAAACAGTGATATCAGAGCGCTATTTGACTCCGAGAAACGTCACAGTTTGGTATTTCATACAAATCCCATAGAGATGCGGATTGATGGCCAGTGATAATATGAAATTAATTTTCATTTGGTGGGCTAGTACTGAGCAGCCTTCTTGGCTAGGTTGTCTACTGACTGAGTGGTTCAAAACTTTGAATTTAGCATTTTTGAATTCCAAAGGCCCACTTACACAGTGCAGCTTTCTTGCCTGTCGCTTACAATTTTTTGGCATGCATATTTTTTTACATATTTAACGTTTGTTGAGACCATGCAAGTCATCCGATGGCCGAAAATGACAAAGCTTTCTAAGTGTCCTGGTGCTAGAGTGACAAAATCTAGTAGATACTCGACACAAATAAAACAATATTTCACATAAGCTTTATATTTAAGTGATAAGTTCACCCTTGTATCCTATTTCTGTTTTTGTATTTCCTTTTGTTTATGGCACAGTAAACTGTGTGTATTCTCTGTATAAATTTTCCGTGTACATAAATTGGTAAATAAAAAAATAAAATAAATATTTGTATTGTGTTGTATATTTATATTTTGTCTTGTTGTACAGGTTCCAGAACGTACCTCTCCGCCCATCGAAGGCGGTCACCATCGACAGCCCCGACTACTTCACCAAGGTTGTCGTCCGGCCAGTGAAGCGAGACGACTCCGGCGAGTACACCGTCATCGCCGTCAACTCGAGCGGTAAAGACACCGTCACCATCAACGTGTTGGTCACTGACAAGCCGTTGAAGCCCGAGGGACCATTACAAGTGAGTATTAATCTGTGTCTTCCATTCTTTTTCTCTCTGTCTCGTCTACGTGAAGAAAAACGCCAATAATATATGGATTTCGACACCAACATAAAGCGTGGTTTTTTTACTTCCATTTCGCATGGTCTTCGGTATCCTTGCCTTGGTCAAGCTAGCGTTTCTTGGGTCAAAATCGCTGGCTCTTATATGATATATGAAATAAACGCTTGCTACGTCCGCGTATAATATTCCAAGTACCGTTCAAAACCATTATGCAATATTAAAGTCATTTTTACTCAAAAAGAAGTATCAGCATATCAAAGTAAAAATATGCATGGTGAAAAAATATTGGAAAAGGTGGTGTATCCAAATCGTATTATGTAACTTGCTGTCTGGTCTAGGTTCAGCGACTAGTTCAAATCAGTGTTCTTATTCTGTTTCTCTTTATAGATTTCGGACGTGCACAAGGAAGGTGCTACGCTCAAATGGAAGCGGCCGAAGGACGACGGTGGCGCCCCCATCGAGTACTACCAGGTGGACAAACTGGATACAGAGACCGGATGCTGGGTACCATGTGCCAGATCCGATGAACCTAGTGAGTGCTAGAGACCTATTTTACTAAACAAATATATGAAAGAGTGTTACTCGGAGTAGCGTTATATTTTTACTACGGACGATATACATGAATCCTCGCTTAGCTCGTGATTCTAATATGGAATCCTTCGTTTTGCCCTGGATTAAAGATCCCTCGCTTTAAAAGTATTACCTTTATGCCTTGTGGCACAATAAAAGCTCTTTGAATCGAGCCTACGAAATATTGATGCCATTTTGACATCCATTAGTCCCTATAGTACCCTCGATATCTGGATTACTTCTGACTCGTATGTTATAACTTTTTATTATTTCTGTTCCACAGAGTGTGACGTCACTGGCCTAACGCCTGGCAAAGAATACAGGTTCCGCGTATCGGCTGTGAACTCAGAAGGCGAGTCTGAACCTCTGACGTCAGAAGAGAGCATCGTCGCCAAGAACCCGTACGACGAACCTGGTAAGTTTACATGTTAAACTGTACAATTTATTCTACAAGGAATAAAGAAGAAGGAAGGATAGACGGAAAATGCATTGGCAAACTACTCAGTATTTCAGTATTTCCTCCGAAAATCAGCATTCTGTGCGTCTATTTCAAACAATGACATCAACAAGAGCCTGGCTCTTACATGTAGAAGAAAAATATTTTATTCCAGATCATTTCAAAAGTTCTATACGTTAAAATCTTCTTCTAAAATATGCTCAACACATCCACTAGTAGAGTAAGCAACGAGTACGAATTTATTGAAGATTGTTTTATGCTTCAACGTCATCAATTTGAATGAAATGGAACAAAGAATGGTTTAGGTTCCATTACTTTTTAATTCTACCTACTTTTCCTTAGATCTCAAGCTTGCTTTAGTCGATGTTAAGTAGATATGCGTATTATTATTATTATTACATCTCTATTACGAATTTTATTATTAGTGTTTTTTTTATGAAACCCATAATGTACTCTGGCTATTTATACCCATCTTAGCGTATTTTTTACATTTTATATCCATAGTATCCTTTAATTTTAAACTATGAACATATATTTTAAAACATTCTATTTGTTGTGGCACAGGTGCACCAGGCACGCCAAGCGTGACGGACTGGGACAAGGACCACGTGGACCTCAAGTGGACCCCGCCCACCAACGACGGTGGCGCCCCCATCGAGGGCTACATCGTGGAGAAGAAGGACAAGTTCGGCAACTGGGAGAAGGCTCTAGAAGTGCCCGCGGATAAGACTAACTGCACTGTTCCTGATTTGGTTGAGGGACAGACTTATGAGTTTAGGTACGTATCATCTGTAGTTTTTATGGAGTCCACGCTGAATACCTGAAATCATTTTTATCAGAGAAGGAGATGTCAAACGGCATTTAAATTAGAAAACCACCTTTTATTATTTTTTACTTGTTATACAATTCTACGACTAGGTGACATTGTGCGCTGTGCTCCGGTTTTTTGAAAATGAAACGCGGCGAGGTGCCGTTTTTGGGCGCCATTTAAACGTTTTTATTTAGAAGTTTCTGAGATTAGATAAATTAGTGTATAATACTGCACATTTACACTTGACATTTCAGGCAAAATAAATAAATAAAAAGAATGTGGTGTCGTGGGACACCAGGTAGGAACGAAGTTCCTTCGGCTAATGTAGAATCGAAACAATGTGTATACGACTGTCGCGCCTGCGCACGTCTCATTTAACGAGGTCATCCTTACGGTTTTACTATCACATTTTTTTCAGTTCGGTCGCGCAGCAAAATCCCTATCTCCTCCAAGCCTGCCGTAAGGAACTTCGTTCCCATAAATATATAGGGACAAATTGCACTTATTGAGCTAGCCCCAAATTAAGTTCGAGACTTGTGTTAAATAATACATTAATGTAAATCTTTTATAATCATCATCATTAATGTTTCTGACGTATACGTTTTCTTTGCACAGAGTACGCGCTGTGAACAAGGCCGGGCCTGGAGACCCGAGCGACAGCACGCACCCGATCGTGGCCAAGCCCAGGAACCTGGCGCCGAAGATCGACCGCACCAACCTCATCGATATCAAGCTCAAAGTCGGACAAAAGTTCGGCTTTGATGTCAAGGCAAGGGATCCTCCACTTAATGTTTTTTTTTTTCAAAGTCGGGTTATAGGCACATTTTAAGTATGCCTATAACCTGACCATGAAAAAATGCTCAATGAGTGAAAGAGACAAGACATAAAACTCTTTTCTCTATATACTCTTACTCGTATAGAAATCACATAAGACTATCTCGCTCTATCAAAGCGTGTCAGGCCCTTGTTATGAACGGATGACCGATGAAGGTTAGAAAATAAAATCTCTTACCCTGATAACAACGACAGTTAAATTTTATTCAACTTTTGGGACTTTTGATGTTAAAGCCTTTCAATTTGCAATGAAAATTTTTCAATTTGCATCTCATTTACCATTTTTTCTGCTATGTCCCAAAGGTGACAACGATTAGCAATAAGTTGTACCTTTTTGTACTATAAGTCTAAGTGCAATAAATAAATAAATTACAGTTTATTGAACATAAAACTTACTTAACACTACCTTACAGGTTTCTGGAGAACCAATGCCCGAAACGAAATGGTTCCTCGCTAAGAAGGAGGTGAAGTCTGGCGGCGAGATGAAGGTCCAACACTCAGACTACAACACCAAACTGAACTGCAAGGCGGCAACCAGGGCAGACAGTGGAAGATACACCATTACTGCTGAGAACGTCAACGGCAAGGACGTCGCTGAGGTTGAGGTCATCGTCCTCAGCGTGCCCAGCCCGCCTGGAGGTCCACTTAAGGTATTAATGATTTAGATTTAAGACCCTGTTCTTAAGACAGCTTTAAGTACGCATAAAGGCTTGTGCAGCATTATGCGGATGACGTTTGGTTTGACTAAAGATGTTTATTATTCTAAAGATATTATACTATTATCATTTTTTATTGTGTCAATGATCGATTAGTTATTTTTAAGTGTGGCCAAACCACCTTGATCACTCCAATGATCAAGATTATGTAGTGTGTGACCTGTTTCTTGTACATCTTGCGGATGACGTTTGGTTTGACTAAAGATGTTTGTTATTGTGAAGATATTATTATATCATTTTCATTGTGTCGATGGCTAACCGATAAGCTTGCGTTTATTTTAAGTGTGGCTTATCCGGGAAGGATGCAGGCCGTTCTTGATCGGTCATTTTGGAAATTCTTTGAAGAGGCCTATGTCCAGCTGTGGACATTGTGCGGCTGAAATAATGATAATGATGAATCCATCTTTATCACGATTATTAGGCGTGTCTTCCTCAAGAAACAAGAATAAAAAATATAAAATAAAATTTGTTAATAACAAGACCTTTTTGACAATGCAATGGAATGTGCATGTGCACTTGTTACAAATTTTATGTAAATAAATGAATATGAATCTATAAAGGGACCTGTTTCTAGTTGTAGCCTTTTGTATGTTTATACCGCATGGTGACGATTCATCTAGTCAATCTCTCTCTCAGGATTAAAAATATATACCGACACAATGTTCCCAGGTGTCAGATGTGCACGCCAACGGTGCCAAGCTGTCATGGAACCCTCCCGCAGACAACGGCGGGCAGCCCATCGAGAAGTACGTGGTGGAACGCATGGACGAGGCCACGGGCCGCTGGGTGCAGGCCGGCGAGACCGACGGCCCGGAGACCAGCCTGGCCGTGGACGGCCTGCAGCCCGGGCACAAGTACAAGTTCCGGGTTCGCGCCGTCAACAGGTACGTGCTGCTAGAGGAATAGAGCCATTATATGTGCTCAAAAAATAAAAATAAAAAATATTTATGCAACTGTTGTGTAATAAGGGATATTAAAACACAAATGTGGGTTTTGATAATAGTATCACCTAAGTGTTTTAATACCTAATTATTACAGTTGCGTACAAAACTTTATCTACACCCGTGATATGAATCCTCTTTAAAAGGTTCTAAATCCATAGGGTATTGTACAGTGTTGTAAGAACTCTATGTAAATTTCTGGTAAGTTTTTTGCTCAGTATCTAATACAAACTAACGGTGTATGTATAGGTAATAATTAAGTTATTCATTGCAACTGTAGTAGTGCAATGAATAACTTAATTATTAGTTAACGGCGTAGTGTAGTAGTGTACGGCGCGTACATGACAATGTTCTTTTTTTAAAATTAAAAATAAGTGGCTGTTTGTTGAGGAAGGAAGGGTTGAGTTTGCATTGCATAATGAAATTTAGTTCAACATTATAACACTCGTTTGGGTGACATATAATGGTTACTATGACACTGGGTGTTTTAATGTTGGCAATAAGCTAACTGCTTCAGAAACTTTTATAGAAGATTTATGCGTGTCTTTTAATAAGTCTGGTATAACGCTGGGTCAACATATCGCCTGACATACTCGTAGTACGATATCTGACATCTCTGTTTTTTTTTTCAAAACTGTAAACGACTTTACCCAAAAACTATACAACCGATTTTAATACAATTTCTATGGTACCACCTGAACATACATATAAAAAGATCGCGACGAATTTATAACCTTCTTTTTTGAAGTCGGTTAAAAGACATTTCATGACCCATTAAAGTGTTTAGTCTTCAAAACTCTGAGGGATTTTGACATCTATTTATTTTGTTCTGGTGTTAATTATGCAAAATATATTGTGAGGTACAAAATCGAATCACAAGACAAGCAAGAAGACCATATGGCCGCCAATTGGCTACTTCATTGATACGTTTCTTGTTGACTGTCTTAATTTGAGAATAACCTTTACAATATCAAATAAAAAAAAATAACAATCTCTTGCAGACAAGGCAAATCGGAGCCACTCACGACGCCCCACTCCACCGAAGCCAAGAATCCGTTCGACGTGGCCGGCAAGCCCGGCACGCCCAAGATCAAGGACTTCGACCGCGACTTCGTGGAGCTGGAATGGACCAGGCCGGAGAGCGACGGTGGCGCCCCCATCACTGGATACGTCATCGAGAAGAAGGACAGGTTCTCGCCAGACTGGGAGGAGTGTGCTAAGGTAAGAATAGTATACTTTGGGTTGGATGGAAATATACATTATACAGTGGGGGAGGCCTATATCCAGCAGTAAAAAACAAAAAAATAATACAGTAGAATCACACAAATTGAGCTAGCCCCAAAGTAAGTTCGAGACTTGTGTTATGAGATACTAACTCAACGATAATATATTTTTATAACAAATACATACATATATAGATAAACATCCAACACCCAGTTCAATCTGAAAAATATCGTTTTCCATCGTGACCTGACCAGGGATCGAACCCACTAGGCCACAGAGGTAGTCATAAGTGAACTTCTTGCCTAAACGACAATGATGAAATAATCTGGGATGGTGAAATAAACATTGTCTTTGAGAGCTGATGGCAAGGTCAATATATAGTTATCATCGCCCATGGTGTGTAAGATTTTCTCGTAGCTCAAGAACTTTTCTCGCTGCCAAAAGAAGTCTTTAATAGTAAAATGAGTTAAATTTCTATCATTTGCAAGATTGCTTCAGGTAAATTAATGTATACGCCTACTAAATCGTTTAAATAAATATTAAAAAAAATCAAAACAAAGTTTTAAGAAAAAATCGCTCCTATTACAGATCATAAGAGAAAATGTAAAAGAAAAAAAGAGGTATGTCAGGATCGTAGCAAGTGGAGGTCCGTAAGTCTCTGCCTACCCTTGTGGGAGACCGGCGTGGTTAATATGTATGTATTACAGATCGAGGGCGACGTGACTAGCGGCAAAGTGCCGGACCTCATCGAAGGCAACACGTACGAGTTCCGCGTCCGCGCCGTCAACAAGGCCGGCCCGGGGGTGCCAAGCGACGGTACTGCTCCTCATCTCGCCAGGCCCAAGAACTTGGCTCCGAAGATCGACAGGAACTTCATGTTTGATATCAAGGTAACTATATAAAGGTTGACAAGTAAAGTTATTGGACCTCGCCACAAATAAATTATTTATAACACATTTAAGACGTTCAGTAGCGTCATCATTTCAGGTCCAGTAACTTAGTTGTTGATCTGTAAATTTATTTCTTTTTTATCTCATTTTCTTAGCGTATTCCCGGTTGGTATCTTTACTTGTATAGCTGCGGAGTCTCGGGTCTGCTTTTCGGCAATTTTCTCTGTGGTTTGGTTGTGAGACCATTCGATTGTATATCATCCTTGTCAAAGATAACCCAACGTTTCTTAAGTCTGCTCCTTTTATATTTCTTACTATGTAACTTTAGTTCTGATCAAACATTTGTCCTACTTAAAGGTAAAAGTATGAGGAATAGATGCTTCACATCGAGGTATACTTCTAGCTAAAGTTTCATCCCCTATTGAAACTTCTTTTATATTTTCTCTAACTTTGTAATTTTGTTTGTTTAGGTCAAGGCTGGACAGAACTTCGAGCTCGATGTGCCAGTCGCCGGCGAGCCCACGCCCAGCAAGGAATGGACCCACGGGGACAACATCGTCATCAACACCGACCGCGTCAAGATCACCAACGACGCGCACACCACCAAGTTCAGAGTCATCGACGCCAAGCGCGCCGACGCCGGCTCCTACACCCTTAAGGCTAAGAACCACAACGGAACCGACACAGCCACTATCAAGGTCGTCGTCCTTGATGTGCCATTGCCACCAGAAGGACCTCTTAGAGCTGATGATATCACTAAATCTGGCTGCACATTGCGCTGGAAACCACCTAAAGATGACGGCGGAAGCGAAATTACGCACTACGTTGTTGAGAAGATGGACCAAGAAAATCTGCGCTGGATCCCAGCCGGTGAAGTCCAGGCTTGCAGCATCAGGATCGACCATCTTATTGAAGGCCATGACTACAACTTCCGCGTCCGCGCTGTGAACAAACAAGGAGAATCACAGCCTCTTCTTGGTCACGAACCAGTCACCGCTAAGGATCCCTACGGAACCCCAGACAAACCTGGAACACCTGTCGTCAAAGACTGGGACAAGGATCATATGGACTTGGAATGGGTGCCGCCGAAGAAAGATGGTGGATCTCCCATTACTGGCTACATTGTTGAGGCTAAGAAGAGGTACGGACCATGGGAAGTTGCTGCTACCGTACCAGGAAACCAGACAACTGCTACTGTACCTGGGTTGACTGAAGGAGAAGAGTATGAGTTCAGGATAATTGCTGTAAATAAAGCAGGAAATGGCGAGCCTAGTGACGCATCCACACCTCAAGTCGCTAAGGCTAGGTTCTGCGCGCCACACTTCGATAAGATGCTGTTGGCTGACAAGACAGTCAAGGCTGGGCAGAGAATACAGTACGAGATTCCGATTGAAGCTGCTCCTAAGCCTACCGTGGAATGGCAGATCAACGGGAAGGTCGTCCATCCTAACGACCATATTGATATCCAAGTGTTGCACAACAGGGTCATTCTAGACATTCCATTCTCCGTCAGAGCTGATGGAGGCGTTTACAAGCTGACCCTCAAAAACGACCTTGGAATTTGCTCAGGAACTGCCCAAGTTACTGTACTAGACAAACCTTCGAGACCAGAGAAACCTTTGGTCGTTTCGGACGTCACGAAAGACTCTTGCTCGTTATCATGGAAGGTACCTTTGGACGATGGTGGATCACCAATCTTGCATTACGTCATCGAGAAGATGGATTTAACTCGTGGTACATGGTCCGACGCTGGCATGAGCACTTTCCTATCACACCAAGTGACTAGGTTGATCCACATGAAGGAGTATCTATTCAGAGTAAGCGCCGTGAACGCTATTGGTCAATCTGAACCTTTGGAGTTAGACCGTGCGATAGTCGCCAAGAACGAATTCGATGAGCCATCACCGCCTGGCAAACCTGAGGCTACCGACTGGTCTAAGGACCATGTTGACTTACAATGGACCACGCCTAAATCTGACGGTGGTTCACCTATCACTGGCTACATCGTTCAAAAGAAAGAGAAAGGCAGCCCATACTGGGTTAACGCTGTTCACGTACCTTCTAACAAGAACAAGGCTACAGTACCTGATCTGATTGAAGGCCAAGATTACGAATTCAGAGTCATCGCTGTAAACCAAGCCGGACAGTCTGAGCCCAGCGAGCCTTCAGACATCATCACAGCTAAGGACAGGTTCGTGGCGCCAAAGATCCTCACGCCGCTCAAGGAGGTCCGCATCAAGGCTGGACTCATCTTCCACTTAGATGTCGATTTCATTGGAGAACCTGCTCCCGAAGTCAAATGGACCTGTAATGGAAAACCTGTTGTTTCAAACGAAAGAACAACCGTCACATCTGTGGGACATCACACGATTATCCATACAGTGAACTGCAAGCGATCGGACGCTGGTAAATACCATCTCATGCTGAAGAACGATTCTGGTTCAGACGAAGGCAGTTTCGACCTTATTGTCCTTGACGTGCCAGCGCCACCAGAGCCGCCATTCGAATATGAAGAAATCACTGCCCAATCTGTCACGATGTCATGGAAACCACCTAAAGATAATGGTGGAAGCGAGCTCACAGCGTATGTCATTGAAAAGAGAGATCTCACTCACGGCGGCGGATGGGTACCAGCGGTCACATACATCAACCCTAAGTACAACCACGCCACAGTACCAAGACTACAAGAAGGCACGAAGTACGAGTTCAGAGTATTCGCCGAGAACTTACAAGGACGATCAGAACCTTTGGTTACCGATAAGGCGGTTGTCGCTAAGAACCAATACACAGTACCCGGCAAACCTGGCAAACCAGAGCTTGTATCCGCCGACAAGGATCATATTAAGATCAGATGGTCATCACCAATTTCCAACGGCGGATCTAATATCCTTGGCTACGATGTCGAAAGACGAGACAAGGCTACTGGCCGCTGGATCAAACTGAACAAAGACCCTGTCAAGTTCAGCGAATACGAAGATGACAGAGTCCAAGAAGGACACCAGTACGAATACAGAGTATCCGCAATCAACGCAGCCGGACCTGGTCAGCCTTCCGACCCATCGAACGTGTTCGTCGCCAAGCCGATGAAGGAAAAGCCAAAACTGCACTTAGACCATCTCATCGGGCGTAAGATCAAGGTCCGCGCCGGTGAGCCCATCAACATTAACATTCCAATTTCCGGTGCGCCCACACCTACCATCACCTGGAACAAGGGATCCATCCCTCTTGTGCCATCTCACAGACTTTCCACAGAGACAAAGAACGATGAGACTAAGTTCTCCATCGAGAAGTCTACCAGAGATGACGCTGGCAAGTACACGGTTACTGCCAGCAACGAACATGGAAAAGATTCCGCTGATATCGAAGTTATTGTGGTTGATAAGCCAGGAGTGCCTAAAGGTCCTCTTATTTGCCAGCCAGTCACACACGACTCCATCAGTCTGTCATGGCAGCCGCCTACAGACGACGGCGGCAGCGAGATCACTGGATACGTTGTCGAAGTGGCAGAATTTGGTGTCAACGACTGGAGAACGGTCGCCGGGTTCTGTCCGAAATGCTCGTTTACTGTCAAGAACTTGACGGAAGGCAAGAAGTACCTGTTCAGAGTACGCGCTGAGAACTTATACGGAGTTTCGGACCCATTGGAGAGCAAGCCTATCGTTGCGAAGTCGCCTTTCGACCCGCCAGATGCGCCGGACACGCCGAAGATCACCGGATACAGCTCGAACAGCTGTTCCCTGGAATGGCAGCCGCCTGCCAACAGCGGTGGCAAGCCCATCACTGGATACTACGTCGAAAAGAGAGAACGCGGAGGCGAATGGGTTAAGGTCAACAACTACCCGACACCTAACACGTGTTACACGGTTTCCGACCTTCGCGAAGGAGGCCGCTACGAGTTCCGTGTCATCGCGGTCAACGAGGCTGGCCCCGGCAAACCCAGCAAGCCCACAGAACCTATCATAGCTCAGACGCAACGACTTAAGCCCAGCGCACCTGAAGCGCCTAAACCAGACAGGGTTACTAAGGACTCTGTTACACTATCATGGAGGCCGCCAAAGAGCGACGGTGGTTCTAAGATCAAGGGCTACATCATCCAACAGAAGGCTAAGGGTGACAAGGACTGGTCAGACGTCAACGATGTTCCAATCCCGAGCCTCGTTCACACCGTTCCTAAACTCAAGGAAGGCGAAGAATATCAATTCAGGGTCATCGCCGTCAACGAAGTCGGAAGATCAGACCCGAGCAAGCCCACATCAGACATTACCATCGCTGAACAACCCAACAAGCCTTGCATGGACCTCAGTGGAGTTAGAGACATCACCGTGCGTGCTGGAGAAGACTTCTCCATTCACGTTCCATACACCGGATTCCCGCAACCGACTGCATCTTGGTTTGCTGAAGATAACCTTCTGGATGTTGATGGTGATTCAAGGATGACGCAGAAGATTACACCTGAATCTGCGTCGCTTGTTGTCAAGAACGCGAAACGCTCCGACGGTGGACAATACCGCCTACAACTGCGCAATCCATCTGGCTACGACACAGCTACTATCAACGTCCGCGTGCTCGACAGACCTGGCAAGCCAGAGAATTTGCGTGCCGATGAATTCGAGGGCGAAGCTCTTACATTATACTGGAACCCACCGAAAGACAACGGAGGCGGCGAGATCACCAACTACGTTGTGGAGAAACGCGAAGCCCGCACTCCCAACTGGACCAAAGTTTCTGGATACGTTACGACACCGTTCTTACGCGTGAAGAACTTGTCTGTTGGAAGAGATTACGAATTTAGGGTTATGGCGGAGAATCAGTACGGTCAATCTGACCCAGTGCAAACAACTGAGCCTATCAAGGCTAGGCATCCATTCGACCCGCCTGGTGCTCCTGGCGCGCCAAGGTCAGTGGAGACGACAGAGTCCAGCATCACCATCACCTGGACCAAGCCAAGGCACGACGGCGGATCACCCATCACGGGCTACGTTGTCGAGAAGAGGCTGATCACTGAAGACAAATGGACTAAAGCATCTCATGTGCATATTCCCGATACCACGTTCAAGGTACGCATTTAGTTTTTTTGTTTTTTTTTTTTTGTACTTATTTGTTATGCATCAGACTTATTTAACCAGTAAATTTTGACGAACAATTTGGCATAATTATACTCGTAGTTATTTTGATTTATATAAATCTTAAAAATAAATCTTGTCGGTAAAAAAAAATGCTTTATTCTGTGAATAGCCAAACGAGTATTTAAGCTAAAGAAAATTAAAGTTTATTAAATATTCACACCGTGTTCCAATATTTATATAATGAAATCTATCCCGTCTATCTATCAAAATGGTTCTAGTTTTGATTTCTAATGTCTTTTTTTTTTTGAAAATATATACCTCAGTACTTACAACGTATTACTTTATAGGTGACGGGTCTAATCGAGAACCACGAGTACGAGTTCCGCGTCGCGGCCGTGAACGCGGCCGGCCAGGGCCCGTGGTCGCAGTCTTCTGACGCCATCCGCGCCTGCGCACCACCTAACTGCCCGAGAATCACCAGCGATCTGAGCTTGAGGGACATCACTGTCATCGCTGGAGAGGAAATCAAGATTACTGTGCCTTTCACTGGCAACCCTAGACCGAAGGTAAGATATAACAGACAAGATATGGTTACAATTGTAACCTTACTGCTATCACCGCCCAACTGCCCGAGCATGAGATGGTCTTCCTAACTGCCCAATTAATCGAACCCATATCACCAACCATAAATAAACGTTTTATCAATTTCACGCAACAGATTTCTTGATATAGAGGTAGTGGAAAAAAGAGGAAGTCTTTGCCCAGCACTGGGAGACAGTATTTGTATAGGGTTAGTACAAAAAAAACAATTTTACTTTATTAACCAAGCGGTTTCATATGTTATAATGACGTCGATATTTTCTAGTTCATCAGGTTCTGAACTTACTGCAAGTATTATATAATATGTAATTTTATTAAATTGTATATTTGTCTGCCAGGTGTCGTGGATGGTGAACAATGAGGAAGTATTCCCCGACGCCCGCCTCCGCTTCGTAACGTCAGACGTGGACACCGTGTTCCACAACTCGTGCGCCAAGCGGTCTGACACCGGATCCTACACCATTCAGCTGACCAATAGCGAAGGATCTGACAGTGCCACCTGCAGGGTAAGTTGTCTTTACACCCTCAGTACTGCTCAGGGTTTTGCGGCAGAGTAGAATAGGACAACTTTCCGTGGAAGGTATGCGGCGATTTAGAGAATACTAGGTAAAGAAAGCTTATAAACATCAATCATACCGCTGCAACCCGAATGTCAAACGTGGAGAGTGTAGGCCAAATTATCTGGCTTCTTTAGCCAAGTATGACTCTATTAGAAGGATAGGAGGGTCGTGATCCTGCAGTGGAGACGAAAAAAACTTGATTTACGACGGCTACGCCTCGCAAAAAAAGTCACGTGCCTCAAATCGCACATTTATTACCCGCGCCATCATCTTGGGCGGAAGATTTGTGCAATCTGAGACATTTTCTATTTTATTGTCTAACAGTCTTAGGGCAAAGAAAATACTTAGAATTTGCCAGCTTCATCTCAACTGGAATGGATCTTAAAATTTAAACTGTTTACCTGGCAAAGAATAGAGACATTGATATTGTACATCTCATTTAGATACTTCCGGATTTGAGTTTACGATATGTAACCCCTTTGGTTGGCATCAAGAAGGATGTTTTTAAAAGCTTTGATTTTTTCCAGGTTCTAGTAGTAGACAAGCCAACTCCACCAGTCGGGCCACTAGACGCCTACGACATCACACCCGACACCTGCACACTATCATGGAAACCACCTTTAGACGACGGTGGCTCCCCTATCACCAACTATGTGGTGGAGAAGATGGATGGCAGTGGAGTATGGAGCAAGATTTCTTCCTTCGTACGCAACTGTCACTATAACGTAATGGGATTGGAACCAAATAAGAAGTACACGTTCAGAGTCAGGGCGGAAAATCAGTATGGAGTGTCGGACCCATTGACCATGGATGACTCCATCACTGCCAAAGTAAGACATTTTTTACTTATTTTTCTTAGAATCCTCGGAATTCAAAATAGAATAGAAATTGTTTGAGATGATGGATGATAGTGGTTTTGAGATGATGGATGATAGTGGTGAGGCACGATTAAGGCGATCGTACGCAATTGACAGTAATATGTTATGAGATTTGAACCAAATTAGAGTATACCTTAGAATATGGAGAATCAGTATGGAGTGTCGGAGCTATTGACTATGGATGTCTATCGTATAAATAAATATATAGGCATAAATTACACATATTGAGCTAGTCCCAAAGTAAGTTAGAGACTTGTGTTATGGGACACTAATTCAACGATGCTATATTTTTATAACAAATACATATATACGTATATATAGATAAACATCGAAGACACAGGACAATTTGAAAAAGGCCATTTTCCAACTTGCCCTGGCCGGGGATCGAACCTGGAACCTCAGTCTGGGTGGCGGACTAGCATGTTGACTTCTACGCCATGGAGGTCGTCGTCGTGAGATATTTTTTACTGATTTCTTACTATGTATATCACGTTAGAATCCTCGGGATTCACAATACAATCCTGCAAATAGAAGGTACATAGTTTAAGGGGCTACCTGAATTTTCCGGGGTCCAGTACTGCCCCCATTTGCACTTACGCCAAAAGTGGCCGTTTTTCGCAATTGTGCGTAGAAAAGTTCTACGTTCTCACTTTAAACTGTAAACAGTAGTTTGAAGGGTTATCTAGTGCCTGGTCAAGACAAAATTTTAAATGATGTCTCTGTTTCCTTTCAAATGATTTATTTCAAATGGGGGCAGCACTGGACCCCGGAAAATTCAGGTACCCCCTTAAGATGATCGATGATACTAATTTTATTTTTAGAAAATGAAAAAGATTGCGTAATTCTCAACTCATTTGTCGTATGAGAGTTTTTAGCCCTCATATTTTGTTTGCAGTTCCCCTTCACGATCCCAGACCCACCGGGCATACCTCGCGTCACGGACTGGGATGGCTCGACCGCCACCGTCGTGTGGGATAGACCACGTTCTGACGGTGGAGCCAGGATCCAGGGATACAAACTGGAGTTCAGAGACGTGCAAGATGGCGTCTGGAACAGCGCCGACTATCTTGTTAAGGACTGCAACTACCAGGTGAGAAATAACCTTTTTGTATCTCTGCGACAAAAAGTAGCCGATAATAAGCAAAATTCTCCACCGGCATGAACCTACTCTTAAATTTATTGATGATGGCAAAAGTGAAAACGAAATACAAAGACGAAAAATTGGGTACAATCCTCGAGCGATGATAAATAGAGCCTCGTATTCCATATTCAGCTTTCTCGCCTTCAACTTTGGTAGCTTATTAAGGGCCATCCATATATTACTTAAATTCGGGTCATTCCAAATGTGACAGTACGTGTTAAAGATCGGAAAAAGCGCAACAAGGAGTTTAAGAGACATGACGTAATATGTGGACGGCCCCTTACTAAGATCTGAGATATTCAGAGAGCAGTTTTGCGTACTTAATCTAAAAATTATGGGTAAGTAACGGGGATTAAAACTATAATTATTTTTCTATTATAGTACTAATCTACATTTTTAATACTATTTTCCTCTTAGGCATACAACCTCGAACCTGGCCACGAGTACGAGTTCCGCGTGCGAGCGAAGAACGCCGCGGGATGGAGCAAGTACTCAGCCTCCTCTTCCAAGTTCCGCGTCAAGCCAAGCTGCGGACCTCCAAACTCACCGAGAGCGCCAAGAGTCGCCAAGGTCGGAAAGAACTATGTAGACCTCAGCTGGGACCCACCGTCCAGCGATGGAGGTAAGCTAAATTTAACTTTATTACAACAGTATAAGATTCAAGCTCAATATACTTCCGCGGATTGGAGCAAGTACTCAGCCTCCTTGACTGCCTCCGTGGTCAGGTTCGCCTTGGGATCCGGAGGTCATGGGTTCGAATTCCAGTGGGAAGCATACTTTGTGAAAAGTTGTTTTCAGTCTGGTTAGGATATTGCAGGCTTGAATCAACTGATCATCTGAACAGAAAGATGATTCCGTGTTTCGGAAGGCATGTATAAACTGTGGGTCCCGAACGCCATCTAGCGTTTGCCCAAACCTATCCAAGGATTGGTTCTGGTCAACCCTTTGGGTTGCGAAGGTCAGATAACAGTTGCTCTGTGTAAAAACCAGTATAACCTCGTCAAATCACCTCGGTTAGGTAGCGGACCCCTGACTCCGAAGCGTTACCGCTGATGATAATAATGACACGTAATCGTGGAGTTTCACTAACTTATATAATAACACATCGCCCTGGCCATTCAGGGTGGCAATGCTGCTGGCATTGTGGGCACTTTCGAGTCCGGTACTCTTTTTATTTCCGTTCTTTTTAGTTTAATTTCTTTTAATTTTGAGTATTGTTTTTAATTGAATTATTATTATTTAAATTGTATACAACGTGGAGCGACATACTCGTTATAAATCGAAACACGGGCTATACTAGATCACTGTAGTTAAATCAAATTAAAAAAAGCAGTCAAAAAACAAAAGTTAAATTCGGCATTTCCATACACAAGTGTTAAGCCGACCAGGAAATTTGTATGGGAATGACGTTCTTTGTTTTTTGACTGTGATTTTAATTCCATTACACTACATATACTCGTATAACCCGTGGTTATTATATAGCCCGTGGATCGCTTTATTACGGGTATGTATAACCCTTCCACGTTGTATATTTACGTCAATAAATATTTAAGAACTTATTTGTTAATCTTTTAATACGCAACATAAAAAAAAAAAACAAAAAAAAATATTTTTTTTTTACCTCAGGTTCCCGCGTGACCGGCTACATAATCGAGAGACGCGACGTCGGTGGCTCGGTGTGGGTGAAGTGCAACGACTACAACGTTCAAGAC
The DNA here is from genome assembly GCA_943193695.1 of Acrobasis suavella. Lineage (NCBI taxonomy): Eukaryota > Metazoa > Arthropoda > Insecta > Lepidoptera > Pyralidae > Acrobasis > Acrobasis suavella. The sequence goes on along the minus strand of OW971952.1, from coordinate 5,724,302 downwards.
ACCACCTTCACCGCCATGAACCTCGGCGAGAAGTCCGACTACGAGTTCCGCATCATTGCCGTCAACGCTGCGGGCAAGTCAGAGCCTTCTTCTTGCACCACGCCCGTCAGGTGAGCGGAGAATAACGGGTGTAATTATTTTCGTGTTTGCTTTTGGCCATCTTTGGTCTAAAACTTTTCAAGCTTCCTTAAGCAATTTGACAATGAAAACTGACGAAAACACTTTACAATGCTGCGGGCAAGTCAGAGCCTTCTTCTTGCTCCACGCCTGTCAGGTGAGCGGAGAATAACGGGTCCAAATTTTTCGTGTTTGCTTTTGGCCATCTTTGGTCTAAAATTTTTCAAGCTTTCTTAAGCAATTTGACATTGAAAACTGACAAAAACACTTTACATTGCTGCGGGCAAGTCAGAGCCTTCTTCTTGCTCCACGCCCGTCATGTGAGCGGAGAATAACGTGTCCAAATTTTTTGTGTTTGCTTTTGGCCATCTTTGGTCTAAAATTTTTCAAGCTTCCTAAAACTATTTGACATTGAAAACTGACAAAAACACTTCACAATGCTGCGGGCAAGTCAGAGCTTTCTTCTTGCACCACGCCCGTCAGGTGAGCAGAGAATAACGGGTCAAATTTTTTTTCTTGTTTTGTTTTGGCCTAAGTTGGTCTAAAATTTTTCAAGCTTCCTAAAGCTATTTGGCATTGAAAACTGACAAAAACACTTTACAATGCTGCGGGCATGTCAGAGACTTCCTCGTGCACCACGCCAATCAGGTGAGCAGAAAATTACAGATTATTGTTTAGGGGTATTAGGGTTTTATTCCGTTACCTTTTTAAAATATTTTTTCCTTTGGGACCAATGCTTGAAACTCGAAAAAAAATCAACGTTTTCATACAAAAGTGTTCGGCCGGCCCGGCCCAGCAATTTGTTTGAAAATGACGATTTTTTCTTCGAGTTTCAAGCAGTGGTCTCATAGGAAAAGTTGTTCATATTGACGGTCTTAATTGCTCCTACAAGGATCGGACAGGGTTTTTCTTACATATTGTGTATTTATACGCCGGTACGTGTATTGTGTAAAAATGTTTATATAATAAATATTTTTTTCGCAGGACTGGCGAGGAGATTGGAGGAACGAAGCCCGAATGGGTAAAGATGATTCCACCACACATGTGCGCACCTTTGAGCAGACCGTTCACCATCGAGTGTGTTGCGACTGGAAATCCGGTGCCCACTGGCAGGTGGCTACGAAACGGACGAGAAATCGTACTTGGAACCAGGTAAGAACTTCTTCAAAGTGGTGGAAAATTCAAAGAATAAGGGGGAGCGGAGGGGTTTGTAGGAGATCACTGTAACGAACACTTTTCCTGTAAACTTAAAAACCATGTAAAAATAACAGCTGTTCCGTACATTTTGGTACGATAGATGTTTTTGTGTGACTCTTCTACTAATGTGCCGAACGTCCACCATTGAGTGCGTCGCGTCGTCACCAGCAACCCCGCGTCCACTCAAATCGTGGCATTAACCAAGTTACATATAGTCATCCGTGGCGTTATTTAGAATCGTGTAATTTTTAGATTTTTAGTCTTTCTTCATTAAAACATACTTTTTCTTTGTGATATATACGAGTATGTAATAAAAGCAAAATTAATTTCTATGAACTTAAGTAACATAAACAAATCATCTTTTTTAACTAGCCATTCAGGTCTTAAGTCTTTCCCTTGTTGTATCCAGCTATTTCGATTTTTAGCTACGTAGGGTGCCCAAGAGCGGCGGCATTTCTGCGTTGAATGGCTAAGCTTAGCCTTTATCCAAAATGCGCGCCATCCCTAAAAACAAAAAATAAACTTGCCTTCATTTTAGGTTCATTTCGGAGTCCCGCGAGGGTACTCTCCGCCTGAACATTCTGGAAGCCACGGACGCCGACGAGGGTGACTACACATGCGAGGCTGTGAATAACATTGGATTTATCTACTGCACTGGACACCTTAAGATCGGAAGTAAGTATCATTTTAAGAAATTAGTAATCATTGTAGAAAATGTAACAGGTATCAACAGGCAAGGTACTACTAATTACATTTCATTAAAAATTATATCTTTTCTAATGAATTTGGTCAGTATTGTGCACAAACCTTGAGTCTTTAACTTTGATGTGTTCATTAAGTTTGCATTTGTACTATGGTACCTATATACATGGCACCGCCTAAAACGAAGATAAAAAGTATTCAAAGTCGCCATCATTAGGTAATCGCCTATATTAGCTATCAGCTTTAGGGGCTGTCCGCATGTAACGATGGGGGAACGGAGTCATGCTAAAGGAGACAATACGAGTTTAAGTGACCTCCAACATGTGACTACTTCGATTGTATGAGAATCTAAATATTTTTTCGTATTTCGATATTAATTTATTGTGAAAAGTGATGGACTGAATCACCCCTTAAAATATTTAAAGATAAAGATGATGATGAGGATCAGGATCAGGATCAGGATCAGTATCAGTATCAGGATCAGGATCAGGATCAGTGAAAATTTGTGTGACGTAAATATAAACGGCTCCTTAGTAGAAATAAACTTTACGAAATATATAATTAACCCTTTTTTCTAGACCCACCGCGCATCACCCGCATGCCAGGCGACCTCCACCTGCCCGAGCACGACAACACCAAGATCAAGATCCTGTACACTGGCGACCAGCCCGCTGACGTCACACTCACCAAGGACGGCCACAAGGTCACCGACTCGCCGCATCTCAAGTACACAGTCTTTGATGACTACATCCTTATCTTCATCAAGGATATCTCCAAGGATGATATGGGTGAGTGTACTTACAAAACCTCTCTTGGTTTGTTTTTGAAGCAACTTTTTTCGATGATTGTGCGAACAGCTGATTTTATTATCATAGCAAAGTTTGGTGAAACTTCGATTCTTCCAGGGAATTGTCCGTTTTCGTACGAACGGACGCTGTCCTATACATTGTGGAAGGGACATACCCGTTATAATTCGACCCACAGGCTTTACAAGATCACTATAATATAATTAAATTAAAATGATAGCCAAAAAAGCAAAAAAATATTTAACATTCCCATACAAATTGCCCGGGTGGAGTGCCGAATTTTTTTATCGTGTTTTGGTTGTTATTTCAGTTCCATTATACTATAGTTATAGATCTAGTATAGCCTGAGGTTCGATTTATTGCGGATATGTCCCTTCCACGTTGTATAAAAAAAATTGAGTGGATTCTTCCATTCAGGTTTGGGAGAATAGAAAAAACTAAATATACCAGCTGCTTCTCTTCCCGCGCAGATTATGAAAACCGATCGAGGGAATGGGCAAAAGTGCAACGGGCGATGTGGCTAGGAACTCAACACTGTTTTGTTTCATTTTTCCACCTTCTCACCTCTCCCCGGGGATCCTGGTGAACGACTCTCGTTAAAAGTGGCCTTTGGGCCTTGATATTGGAATTTACAAAAAACAATTCATCTCTCTCCAACTTCACGAAGTCTCTTTTGATCAATTTGTTTGTGTATAGAACAAAAAGTCGTCTACCGAAGTCTAAGTTGCATAGGTACGTCATCTAGGTTCCCTCAGAATTTAGTGTATTCCCAGAGCCCTACTGGGCCCTGTCTGTTTCGGGCAGCAAGACCCAAAAGGCTTTGTTTGCCACGTAATGGATAAAAACGTGATGTAGTAGTATATATGTATGTTTAAAAAAAACTCACATATAGGCTTAGCTTGCAAAAATTAAATTGCTTTTCTCTCCCCCAGGAACATACAAGATCTCAATCAAAAACAACTCAGGAGAGACGTCAGACACGTTCTCGGTGACGGTCACCGGCCTACCTGGGCCTCCGCAAGGACCTCTGGAGATGACCGACATCTCGCGTCACTCCTGCACTTTGGCCTGGAAACCTCCGGCGTATGACGGGGGTATGCCGGTCACTCACTACGTCATCGAGCGTATTGGTAAGAAATATTTTATTCTCAAAAGTCAAAGTCAAAATCATTTATTAATCTTGGGATATTTGTATCATTTGATTGACATTTTTTTTCTTTCTATTGCCGTGTGACTTTAGGCCTTGAAAAGGCCCACTCCATCTCTTCTTGTGGATAACATATAAGGCGACTTAGAGTTGGATCTCACTTGTCAGCACAGAACAGTACTTTTCTATGCTGCTATCCTTTTCAGTCGCTCAGAACCGTCCTTTGCCAGAACGAGAGGGAGCGACGGAACGGTATAACGCTATAGCGTTCCGTCGCTCTCTCTCGGTTCTGAGTGACAGAAAAGGATAGCAGCATAAAAATAAACACAAACATCACGTGCCACAACTGCATTCCCAATTAGGTTTGACGTCAGGCAGGCGGCCGGTTGTCAAACTATAGCGAAATCATAAAAACTGTTCCGGTTATTTCTTCTCGTTTTCGTGTGCTCTCGGTATCCTTGTATGACCATTGTTATGCATACGCAGAGGTATGTCACCTTTTCTTGCGGAATTTCGGGAGTCCTCTTTTTTCTTAGTTTTATCATACATATGTTATGTTATGTTATGTAATACTTTATTGTACACCAAAAAAATATAACAATAATCAAAAAAGAAATACACACAGAAAAGACATTTAAATGTACAACGGGCGGTCTTATCGCTTAAAGCGATTTCTTCCAGACAACCGATGGATGGAGAGAATACAGTGAAACGTTAGCAGACGGGGTGTACACGACCAAAATACAAAACTTACAATACCAAGTACATATATAAAGATAAAAATACATACGTACAGATATATACATACAGGTAAATAAATACATATGTTATAAATTGTATACATATTATACACATTATATAATACATTTTATACATATTATAATATTATATATACATAGAGAGAAAGATAGATAGATAACTCTCTATTGTACTTAAAAAAAAATAACACAAATAAATCATTTGACATTAAGAGTCCGCCTTTTATACCTTAGACAGAATCAGACTTTCCCATACAAACGTAGTCTAGCTTTTAATTTGAAACGGCATGTCAGATATTGGCGAAACTATGTAATTTCAAAGAAGTTGCATATATTAAGGCATATAACTAGATTTCACAGTCAATATATGAACTTAAAAGAGAATATAGTGTATCATATCACATTTGATCTTCAGTATGGAAAATTTCTACACTCTCATATTTTCTTTCAAGTTCAGATTTGACTGTCGAAAACTACGTTTGTATGGAAAAAACTAGGGTAAGGGGATTATTAAATGAGTACAGTGGGCGGTTGCCATTACCAGTTGACATTTAAACTTTGACCAAATGTACCTTTTTGTGTTTAGATACGTCAGGGACAACATGGATCACCATTGCGTCATCGGTGCGAGACACCAAGTTCACGGTGCAGGGCCTGACAGAAGGCCAGGAGTACAACTTCAGGGTGCACGCCGCCAACGAGAACGGCATCGGGCCCGCCTTGGAGGGCGCTAACCCGATTAAGGTATGTGGGATTATATTGTTTCATAGACAATTTTATTTGCTAGGCAAATAAAAAAAAATACCGGCCAAGTGTCAAGTTTTAAATTAATTCAAAATATCACATTTGAAATCCTCACAGTAAGATGCGAGTTAACTACAACTAGCGCTATCTAGTGGTGTTTTAGTGAACTATTTTCCGTAAGTGAACGTATTATATTGAGTTTACTACTTTTTCCAATTGATAGAATTTTTATAAGTTTTCCTGTAATCTACAAGCAATCGACTATATCTTGAATTTTTTTCAAAACTTTAGGCTCGGCAGTTTCGGAGCCCAGCAGGGGAATGGACAATTTTCGTTTTACTTTGCACATCTGTGTTTGGCACGATTACACCATTCTACGAAATTTCACCTGATTTAGTCAAGTTCATTTGGAGCAAATTGGCTGTGACAGACGGTCCGACAGACAGACGCACGTGTGATCCTACAAGGGTTCCGTTTTTTCATACTTTGGACGGAACCTTAAAAACTGACTTTCAAACGTTCACCCTCAATAACTTTGGAACGGCTGAACCGATTTTCATGAAAAGACAGATTTCTTAATCTACAAATTTATCCCTTTTATATAATACCCCTCACAAGCATATTTGCATACTTTGGGTGGCTCACCCCTATTTTTATCCCAATTACTTTTAAACCGCTGAAACGATTTCCATCAAATAGCTCGATCAGGTGAACTTTTCGACAAAAAAAAACCGCCTCAAAATTGGCACATTTTTTTCCACGCGTCGATGATATAGACAGACACATGGACACGTCAACATTATAACATCACTCTCTTTATATGGGGTTAGGAGAAGTTATTTTCTGTCCTAAATGCCCTTCACTCAGCACAAAGCAGGACCTCAAGGCAAATGATCGGACAGTAAAACTCTGATCAGTATTATGTTAATTGTAATATTTTTTCGATTTTTTTGGAGTATACCACATCAGTATGTACTAGTGTTCTGCTAAAGTATTTTATTAGTCGTCCACTCAGGTCTTCCACGTGATAGAACCAATAATAATTGGTTTTAGAAAAATTTATGATAAATTGATTGATCACTTAAATTTATTCCGCAAACTGATAAATACCTAGATGCCTGCGCATATACCTAAATACATGCCATTAATAATTAGAAAAATAAAAAAAAAGAGTAAAGGAAAAGGCAAAAGTCATGTCGTAATGGGAGGTCAAGCAATTAACAGATAATTCCATTTTTAACAAAAAAAAAATAACTGACTTCATTTTGTTTTAAGAGTTTCTTTCATGTCTCCAAAGTTATTCGTCATATCTTCACCAAATTAATATGGGACCAACTTGGTCCTACAAGCTTTCAAATAAAAAAAAAGAAACATCAAAATCGGTCCACGGTTGACCAAGATATCGAGTAACATACATACAAAAAAAACATACAGTCGAAATGATAACTTCCTCCTTTTTTGAAGTCGGTTAAAAATAGGGAGACATGGAAAATCCTCCACCGACAAGAACCCATTTCTGAAATTATAATAATTAGATACCTCTGCCTCATGAGACTCCTTTTTTCTGATGATAAATCTTATGTGTTCCATTCTTCTCCAGGCGAAGGCACCGTTCGACCCGCCGAGCGCGCCCGGCGTTCCCAAGATACTGGAGGTCGGAGGCGACTTCGTGCACCTCAATTGGGAGAAACCAGAGAGCGATGGAGGCGCTAGGATACAAGGTAAGAGGCAAAACCCTTCCATTTGCCATCGTAGCCACAGAATTCATATAAGTATTACTTACAGAAAAGAAACGCCTAGAGTCCCGCGCAATATGCGTCCCCGATCCCCGTCCCCGCACCTCTTCCCCGTTTTCGCCTTGTCGAGTGTGTTGAGGGGCGAACATACACAGAAGTGTGCACCGTGTGCACGGATGTACCTATAGCTTCGTTTATAGTAATGTGTAGTAAACTATAAATAAATAAATATAAATTTATACGGACAAATAACACTGATCGAGCTAACCCCAAAGTAAGTTCGAGACTTGTGTTACGGGATACTAACTCAACTATACTATATTTTATACCAAATACATATAGAGATAAACATCCAAGACCCAGGTCAATCTGAAAAAGATTATTTTTTCAATTTGACCTGACCGGAGATCGCACCCGGGACCTCCGGTGTGACAGCGTGGCATGATGACCACTAGGCCACAGAGGTCGTCAACCTGTGTCATAGCTATAAGAGCAGTACGTCCTTGTCTTCCGTTTCTGTTTTTCTTTCTTTTCGCTTTACTTATGAGTTCCTTATTTTATCCATTCGCGTAGCTCCAACACATGGAGAACAGGAGAGAAGGGCGAATGTTTTATTTAATTATCTCCCTTAAAAATCTTTGTTATATTCGAAGGAACCTTAAAAAATCTTTGTTATATTCGAAGGAATAAATGTTTATCAGCATACGATTCATTACGTCTTATAATTATATATTGCTCAGTTGAATATAAGTTTTGCGTGCAGAAATCTATAAAAATACGTATCAAATTGCAGGCAAAATCAGACTTTATCTCTTATTGAATAAAGTCTTAAGTGTTTGTCCGGTTTTTGATTATGTTGCATTTACATATGGTGTTTTACTCCAAATCTTGAACCCCAGTTACGTCACAATATTATTCACAATTAATTTCTCTCGTAGGATATTGGGTCGACAAACGCGAAGTTGGCACGTCGACTTGGCAGCGCGTGAACGTCAGCCTGTGCTTGCCCAACCAGCTCAACTGCCCGCACCTTATCGAGGGCAGACAGTACGAGTTCAGAGTAACTGCCCAGAACGAAGCTGGTCTGTCACCGCCCAGCACGGCCTCGCAGGAGGTCAAGGTCGTCGATCCTAAGGGTAAGTTGGTTCAAGTTTTGCGGCTACAGCAATCATGTTTCCAGCCCAACTGCCCGCACCTTATTGAGGGCAGACAGTATGAGTTCAGAGTAACCGCCTAGAACGAAGCTGGTCAGTCGCCGCCCAGCACAGCCTTGCAGGAGGTTAAGATCTTCGAACCTTAGGGTAAGTTGGTACCATTTCGAGGCTAGAACAATCATCTCTCCTGCCCAACTGCCCGCACCTCATCGAGGGCAGACAGTATGAGTTCAGAGTAACTGCCCAGAACGAAGCTGGTCTATCGCCGCCCAGCACGGCCTCGCAGGAGGTTAAGGTCGTCGACCCTAAGAGTAAGTTGGTACCATTTCGAGACTAGAAAGATCATGTCTCCAGCGCAACTGCCCGCACCTCATCGAGGGCAGACAGTACGAGTTCAGAGTAACTGCCCAGAACGAAGCTGGTATGTCGCCGCCCAGCACGGCCTCGCAGGAGTTTAAGGTCGTTAACCCTAAAGGTAAGTTGGTACACATTTCGACGAGGCTAGAAAAATCATTTCTCCTGACCAAATGCCCGCACCTCATCGAGGGCAGACAGTACGAGTTCAGAGTAACTGCCCAGAACGAAGCTGGCCTGTCGCCGCCTAGCACGGCAGTGCAGGAGGTCGTCGATCCTAAGGGTACCTTGATGCATTTTCTTATCGCATAACATACATACAAAAAAAAACAAAGTCGAATTTATAACCTCATCTTTGTCGATAAAAATATAGCTTTGTAATAAAGTAGTGGAGCGTACCTTAAAGGTTGGTCTATATTGATTATTTTATTTATTTTTAATCTGTCCTAGGCTTGGTTATAGGTTCAAAGTTTTTAATAAATATATTTATTTTCAGCCGCCACCCCGCCGGAGATCGTGAAGCCTCTGCAGAACGCCAACTGCATCCAGTACCACAACGCCAAGTTCCAGTGCACCATCACTGGATCACCGAAGCCCACTATCACGTGGTACAAGGGTATGTTTCTTTTTTTTCTTTTCATTAGCTTTAAAAAAGCGTACAAGGGTATTTTTTTGCCTTTTTTAGTAGCTTTAAAAATAAAAAGTAAAAGTTATCGCTATATTTCATGTTAATCCCTATGTGTGAGTGTATGATAATGTAAGTTAAGCTATGGACAGAGATATGAAAGGCATTGGTTGCTCCACAGACAAGAACTTAGCTCTTTAATTTATTATTACTAATTAACAAATTGTACAAATTATTCATAATAATTACTACAACCAAATTATGCAATTAAAAAACAACGCATTATGGAATGCTATTTCCAAAAGAGCGGATCATGAAACGAACGCTTTTGCCGTATAAAAAACATGCGTGACTCGCCCGTTTCAGTGCTTGTGAGTCTACAGTTGTTCCAAAACCGTAGTAAACACTAACATTTATCCTGTTCTCTCCCAGGTGCTCGTGAGATCACAAACGGCCCGCGCCACCGCATCTGGTCGGAGGGAGATAACCATTTCCTGACAGTGATGGACGTGTTCGGAGAAGACGCGGACGAGTACGCGTGCCGAGCGGTCAACAGAGCCGGCGTCAAGAGCACCAAGGCCGAATTGCTCATCATGAGTGAGTATAATTTTTGAGAAAAACAGGATACAATAGTAATCCTTTTGATCTGCGTCTTCTTTTATTGGTCTTCTATGTTTGTTTTAATTTGTACTCTCTTTTTTGCACAAAAAATATTTTAAGATATAAATAATTTGTGATTAAACAGACTTACCTTAAGCGAAGTTCTATCAAAATTTTATGACGTATTCCTTCAAAGACATAAATTCCCACCCACCACATGGAGATAGTGAGATGATTCAAATGTCATATCTCTTTCCACTAGGGAAATCCCATAACTTTCTTGCTGAGTGTATATTTTTAAATCTCAACTGAATGAAGATCTAGACAAACAACAGTAACAGCAGCTGGATGAGACCATAGAGGAACTCAAACTTTTTTTCTGAAATGTGCATAATGCAGGAGTTGAGAACGTTATTTAAAAGTCTAATTATGTAGAGAACAAATAAGAAAATAAAATTATAATTAGCAATTCTTTCGTTGGTGATTACCTTATACCAGTGGCGTGCACTCCATACAGACAAATAGCAATTTGTCTACCCAGCGCCACCCTTATAATGACGGCAAAATAAGAAATCGACCTATTTTCTTCGATATGAAGCCGTTTTCGTAATTTAGGTAATCATACCTAATTTACAAGATCGGCTCCATATTTTATAGGGTAGACACTGATTACAGGGCCTTCACTATAAAATAAGCAATGCACGTCCACGCATAATACTCTTAGTAGCTTGTCATTAAATGTAATAAAAAAATATATGCGTCGGCATTTTTTCGTCGGTAGCTTTTATAAAATAGACACTTAATTACTATTTTCTTTTCAGCTGCACCAAAACTGAACGTGCCACCGCGCTTCCGTGTGACCGCGTACTTCGACAAGGGCGAGAACGTGGTCATCAAGATCCCGTTCACTGGACACCCGATCCCCAAGATCACGTGGGTCAGAGAGGGAGAGGTCATTGAGTCTGGACTGCATTATCATGTAGAGAGGAAAGGTGAGAAACGACGGATTATACTCGGGTACAAGGTGTTTTGAAGTAAGATGAAAATGGATACTAAAACGCACTTTGAGAAAATGTGTTAGTTAGGGCCAACACTGGTGACAGAATTTCAACCTGCCTAAAGGCATCTAACATAGCTTACAGACTACCATACAATGATGATAGCTGGGAACAACGGCTTAACGTGCTGTACGTAAGGGCAGGGGTAGGATAAGGTATAATATAGCTGAATGAGGAAAATATGAAAATAGTTAAAAAAGGGATACGAAATTGCATCTTGATCCTTGATTTTGTTTCAAATAAAATGTCTTTTTATGACTATATGTATGTATATTTTTGGGACTCTCTGCAGCCTTAATGGCTTGAGAGGTATCGTTAGATTTGTTTCCTTTTTCATTTTTTTTCTTTCTTTAATAATTGTTTTAAGTGTCGTTAGATTCGTCTCTGGATTTTTCTTTCTTTAAATTGTTTTCATTTGTGTTTAGAACGCCACGCGATCTTGACGATCCGTGACGCCAGCAAATTGGACTCTGGGCCGTACAGAATAACTGCCGAGAACGAACTGGGACAGGACTCCGCCATCATCAATGTAGAAATCAGCGGTAAGTGTAATCACGAATGAGATAACATCTTTAAGAAAATCTCTCGGAACCGCTTGTTCGATTTTGCTCATATTTTAACATAAAAATTCTATTAGTCCCGCGTACCCAAATTTTATGAAGTTCTTATGCAAGATACTCGAGTTGCCGTCGAGTAAACATACGCCAAGTAAATTCCGAGAACTTCGCTCGCAGAAACAATAAGGATGTTGACAAAAAATATTGTTTGGCTCATTTAGTGGATTATGAAAAAAAATATTGTAAGTTATGTGTTTTTTTTTTCTTTTTGTTTGACGAGCAAATAATGACGAAGATACAGCACATTTAAATTTTTCATGACATCACGATCAAGTACGATTTTCAGTATGCGGTGCCATAAATCGCCCCTACTCCGAAACTTCTATGCGCTGTATCTTTGCGAATCTTTAGTGCTTTAGTAAACAAAAAATATGGGTACATTCTTTTCGGTTTATCTAATTTACGGACTCAATAAAATAATATTTTGTGGACTGGGTCCTGGGACTGGACCAATAGTCCTTTGCTAAACAAAAAAACATGGGTCTATTTGTTAGGCACAAGCGCCATCTACATGGCTTGCATTGCATTAAGTACCCTATTATTGAATATTATATCAATTCTTGATGCTAGAAGCATCCCTGTCTATAAGTGATTCAAGTAGTCGCCACTAAATGTCATATTGTACTAGTATAGATAGTTAGTATAAAAGAGAATTTGGACAATGTCCGGCCTCTGTTTCAACGCGCCTTAGCTACTAAGCAGTTACAAATAAATAGATACATACTAACTTTCCTCTTTCTCTCGGGCACCTATTTGACACTATTTTTGGATAATCAGATTTACGGACTAAATAAAATAATATTTTTAGGACCCAGTCCACAGGCCCTTCTTTTAAATATAGAACTGAAGTTAGCACATTTTTGTTAATTTTCCAATAGATCGTCCGGACCCACCGCGGTTCCCAGCCACAGACAACGTGGGCGTCGACTCTCTGGCTCTCAGCTGGAAGGCACCGGTCTGGGACGGCGGTTCCGATATCACCAACTACCTGGTGGAGAAGAGAGAACACCCCATGTCCAGCTGGATAAGAGTTGGCAACACCAGGCAAGCTTATTTTTTCTTTTAAATACGCCATTTTTTGTACCTTTCATCCATTATGACATGAGTTTCACTACTACCTTCTTCTGTATTTGCACTATGTGATTTACTAAATACGGATGTGGATTGAATTTTTTTTTGTCTCTTTTGAGAGATTATTAAATAGTACTGCATACGATTTTTTTTATTTTCTCTGATTAAACAACGGCGGCACCAGTAGGTTAACTGGTAGATAAAGCCTATCGCTTTAAGTCCGCCCATTACATTTGTAATAAAGTTAAATAAATAAATATAAATTAACAAATAATGACGAAGATACAGCGCATTTAAATTTTGCGTGACGTCACGATTAGCTATTTTTAACCAAAGGTGACGTAAATCACCCCTACTCCGAAAGTTCAAAGCGCTGTATCTTTGTAAATTTTTACTACTTTGCTAAACGAAAAAATATGAGTCCTATATATTTTACCTAGTCCATATCCCTTTTATCTACTTATGCAAAAAAGTTCTAAATAAAGGGACACGAAATAGCAGCACAGTGACGTCAGGTCCAATCGAGTGTTGTCATTGGACCCTCAGTTCACAGGTTCTTTTGCTCCGTCAAATGTATCCAATAACAGCAGCTTATTGGACCTGACTTCACAGTGCTGTCATCTGGTGTCCTATAATTTTGAAAATCCTCATTGGCATGTACTTAAAGTTTATTACCTGAGCATCTACCGTCGAGTATAGGCCGTTTTATTTCTACTGCATCGTATTATCGTTTCACAATACAACTGGAAGATGTACATTGTATATTTTTGCTTCTGTCTGTCGCGTTTTTCGCTTGTTTCAAATGCTAGCCCGCGGGCTTCACTGCCCGTGACAATTTACTCCCTGGGCCCCAAACTATATCCATTACTCATCTAATAGGTTCAGTGGTTGAAGCGTGTAGAGGTAACAAACAAACAAATATTCAAACTCACTTTCGCATTTTTAATATTTTTAGTTGGGATTAGTTGGGATTGGGATATCATTCCTTCATCAGTATTGAAATTTATTACAAAGCATATTTGGACTAACATAATTATGCCTTCTTTATTAGGTTCACAACGATGGCGATCACCGGCCTGGTGCCCGGAAAACAGTACGAGTTTAGAGTGTACGCTGAGAACATTTACGGCAGATCAGAGCCGAGCGAGCCGACGTCGCTGGTGCAGACCAAGGCGGTCGTCAAGAAGGAGTTTAAGAAGAAGGAGTATCCAGGTAAATTCTTTGAGCGCTCCGTTACTATTTATTTCTCTCTCTCTTTCTCTTTCTTTCTCTCTCTCTCCCTCTCTCTCTCTCCCTCTCTCTTTCTTCTTCTTTCTTTCTGTGTCTCTCGACTTCACTCTCGCTCTCATTGGGCGTGTATCGCCCGTGGGCCGGAATGCGCTGTACTGTATATTACGCTTTCCAAAAAATGGTAGATCGTGACTACGCCCCAAAGCTGAATTAGCAGTAAATGTTTAGTATTACATTGTCTGCTAGTGCACCTTTAGACTGGCACACATACAGCCAGAAATGTGCAATATAATAGCAGCTAGAATTGTCACGTTGTCTAATGTTCGGAACAATTCCATTGGTGTTTTATGAAGAAGAGTTTTCTTCATGGAAAAAATCGAAAAACTTACAAAAGGGAAAACAATCGAGAAAATAAATGTGCAATCGAAAAACTGTTAGAACTGTTGTAAGAAATGTGCAAACTTAAAATAGGTTTTAAATCCTTGTAACACTTTTTATCTGGTTCCACGGAAACCTCCCATTGGGACTAAAACCTAAACTGCATCTGTCCTTTTTTCCCTCAGTCGACGAAACGGGCAAGCGCATCCGCTCGAACGCGGACCACGGCCCTGTCAAGGACTACGACAGCTACGTGTTCGACATCTACAGCAAGTACGTGCCGCAGCCAGTCGACATCAACACGTGCTCAGTGTACGACAAGTACGACATCCTGGAGGAGATTGGTGAGTGTGCTTATAGTTTACGACGACACACGTTTTGTCCGCGTTAGACTGCGGTAGACCCTTTCGGTCCACCCATGAACCGTACGGGAGGCGTCTGCAGGTACGAATGAGCGGGTTATGTTGTCCGGGCTTCCGTGTTCTGCACGGAACGATCCGCATCGCTGTTCTAACGTTTGTCTTCACTCCGGGAGTACGGGCCACACGTACGGATCTCCCGCATATCTGTGAAACTAGACTAACGTTAAGACTAGTTATCGTTTCAATAGCAAAAATTACTTTTCAATAAGGGTTTTTAAAAATATGAGACACCAGTCAGCAACGTGACGTCAGGTAAAATCGACTGTTGTCATTGGACCATCAGTTGACAGGTTATTTTGCTCTGTCAAATGTATCCAATGACATTATTTTATTGGAATTGACTTCACTGTGCTGCCATCGAGTGTCATGCTGAGTATTGCCATATTTTCGAAAACTTTGGATATGGCAATACTCAGCTAAATTGGCACTTTTATGATTTAAAATAGCGTTAACGTTAATGCAGTGAGCAAGCGATAATGCTTGAATGGCTGTTATTATATTACGAATTAAAGTTTTTTATTTTATTTTAATAATGTTACTGCAAAATGCTGTGTTCAATTATAGCAAATACTAGTGCATTGCATGAACATCGATTCCTTTAGTATGTATTTTTGAAATAAGAAACAGTTTACTTCATGCAATTACATCATTAAATATCGCATGCAGAAATTATAATTAGTACGAACAATAACCTTTAAAATCGTATAAAACGTTATAAAAATAAGGTCTGATGTTTAGTTAGAGGGTTTTTAAAAATATGGGAAAATTAATTAATTTCTAAATTTTCTTCAAATTTCTGTTTTCTCTTAACATGGTTTTTGAATATTTTAATTACAAAATGAGAATCTGTAATTGGCAGTAAGTAATATTTCATAAGATAAAATAATAATATTGTAAAGTGCTGTTGATTATGTGATGAATAGATAAAAAAAGATCAGGGTGACGTCAAATCCAACGGACTCTTGTCATTGGACCATCAGTTGACAGGTTCTTTTACTCCATCAAATGTATTCAATAACAGCATCTTTTTGGACCTGACTTTACTGTGTTGCCATCTGGTGTCCCCATATTTTTGAAACCCACATTGGCCTAATTATAATAGAACATGAGTTAATTATTTCTGTCTTATCACGAACTAATTATAAGTGTTACTACTAGGTTCAAACGATTATTCGGCCAAATAAAGTTGAAATCTAATAGAGTGAAAACGAAGAATCACAAAATCAAATATTTATTCAGCTTTGCCACCTGCGAGATGGTCAGACGACCTAAGCAGAGTTGCAGGAAAAAACTGAATGCAAGCCTTTTCCGATCGGTCGTTCTGGGAAGTCTCGGAGGCCCTGCAGTGGACTTCTTGTGGCTGATATGATAGGGCTTTGCAGGCACATTTACACGTTAATAAGTTTGGTAGAAACTATCTCATTTGTCAATGTCAACTTGAATTGGACGGATAATAGTTTAAAACTAGTTAGAAAGTCCGTGTTTTATAATAAGACGGTTTAAATTTACGGCTGGTTTACATTGATACAGTAGCTGGCGCCAGCATCACTGGCACTGGCATTGGATCGCGTCGTTTACACGAGTCCAGTAGTCATTTCTACTTTGTTAGCTGTAGTAGCCGGATCCAGTACCACTGGCACGGGATGCGGGGGGCGGCCACTGGATCGAAAATATTCTATTGCGACCGGTCTATTTCGATCCAGTGGATACTGGATGCTGATCTGAATTAAAACATGTTTACACTGATACAATGTTGATCCACCAACAGAATCCAGTGAAGCTGGTGCCAGCTACTGTATCAATGTAAATCAGCCTTTAAAGATTAAACAATAAAAGATTCGAGCATGGTATTAAAACGTAGTAACTAAAGACTCACGAAGTTTCTTGTGAAAATGTCTATTCAGAAATGATATCGTCGAAATATAAAGGTAGCTACTAAGATAGTGGGCAACTAAGATAGTGGGCGTGAAATGATGGCGCCAACGGTGTTTTTAATCTGTGTTGGTCTTAAGTTGAATTTAGTTCCGATTATTCTGCAATATGGCGAAGCCCACTAACTTTTTTAATCTATACCTACAAGAAGACGTAGATATAGTTCATTGACCGCGTTTGACGCGCCATCTGGCGTCGAGTATACGTACATATGCTAGTAAAACTAAAATATCATTTCTGAAAAAATAGCATAAGATTTTTCAAAAAATTGCAAGTTTTTGATTAACATAGCAAATACTAACAGTAGATTTTGAACCTTAAACCCATACAAACAGTAATCAATTTCGCAGGTGACTTCGTGAGGGCGTCTAAACGGAGGCGCAGCGGAGGTCTGTGTGAATAGATCGATGTAGTGCTATCTCTCTCTGCATCTCTCTGTCTCACACAATATTATATTTATAGTTTATTTTGATTTCGCATGCGATATACCAACGAATACGTATATTTTTAAGTTAAAATTTGATTTTTCGAACGTATGATTTACTTAGTACATGAAAATTAATGTTTTATCCTGCGTGACCAAAACAATTTTGAGCTCATTTATTATTATAAAAAAGTTTTTTTTATAACTAAAGATATACTAGTGTAAGTTGTACGTTCGTCTTTCAATTATTAAGTAATTATTAAATACATACGTAATTTTTCTTTAAGTAATTTTCAGTCTGAAACTACATTTTGGTTTAGTAGTTACGGTTTTGTAGATTGCACGGGTTTTGAGCTTATATATTATAAGAAAAATATATATTTATATACTTATTATACGAAAATTATATTTTAACGGGAATGCGCGTCTTCCTAGTTACAAGCACTTTTAATTGGCACGATAGATTTTACACAATTATTTGTTATTTATTCTCCACGCAATAGTGATTAGTTCCAGCCTCAAAATGGTGAAATAAGTGTAGTTACGGCAGGTTGTTGAAGTGAACTCAGAGAACTTCGCTCGTTCAACTAGAGCGCTGCAAATCAGTACAAAAGACCGCTTGTTGGTGACGGCGCTTTTAATTAGCATAAATGACACATAAATTAAAGTCCCCATTTACATTTTACTAGTTTCTTGCCTGTTGCTTAAATTGAAGCAATGGCGTATGGTTCAAATCATTCAAGTCACCTTTTCTTTGATCTTAAAAAAATGGGAGCACAGAGAAGTCAGGTCCAGCTTCTGCTATTGGATATATTTGACGGAGCAAAAAAAAACAGTTAACTGACAGTCCATTAACAACAGTTGGTTAGACACGATGTCGCTCTGCTGCCACCTATTTTCGTCCCATATTTTGAAAACCCTCATTGTATGAAACAGGCAAGAAACTTGCACTGTGTAAATGGACCTTAACAAACCGGATAGTATTTACCATTTTGTGGGCAAGACTCCTAGTTCATCTTCCCCTGAAAACCACGCCATGAGGTAACCGGCACTGTTGTAGGCACAGGCGCGTTTGGCGTTGTCCACCGCTGCCGCGAGCGCGCCACCGGCAACTACTTCGCGGCTAAGTTCATCCCGGTCTCCGGGGCCATGGAGAAGGAGTTGATCAAAAAGGAGATCGACATCATGAACCAGCTCCACCATAGGAAATTGATCAACTTGCACGACGCCTTTGAAGACGATGACGAAATGGTGCTGATATTCGAGTTGTGAGTATTACTTTGTAATGCCAAAAACTTCCATATAAGACCACTATTTGACAGATTAAAAAAAAATAAGGAAGTTCATAGTCAAATGTCTCATAATCAAAATTCTTTTCCTTTGACAGCCTAATTTATCCCCAACAGTATGTTGGCTTTTTTTCACATAACTCTAGCCCTTTGGCGATGTCATATTTACATCGTTATGCATTGAGTAGGCCGCAGAAGCATTGGCAAAGTCCTCCTACCACCAAACTTCTTCTTCTTATATTTAAGGGCTCTTGTTGGTGGAGTTCTTTCCGTGTCTCTCTTTCCTCCGCCAAGTTTTTAACCTCTTTATATGTTTTCATGTTAAATTTCCATATATTTTTGATCGAAAAATTTTCGTCTGGTTTTTTTTTGACTTCTCTTTGTCCTTCTATTATTGAGATGACCGAACATTTTCCCCCTTCTATTTTCTATTGGTTGTATTTGTCTTTTCTCTCCTACATTCAACCAATACATACCACCAAAAATAGTCTCTTATCCATTATTTTTCGGTTTTGCTACCGTCTTCTCTGTATAGTCATACATGCGTATTATTATTTCAGTATGAAAATTCCTTCTCCTGTTTCGGTAATCTAAATGATACCTCAATGAATTGAAAATCGAAAATTCTGACTTGAATTCTAACCAAGTTGTTTTCCCCCAGCCTATCGGGCGGCGAGCTGTTCGAGCGCATCACCGAGCCTGGCTACAACATGAGCGAGGCTGAAGCGGCCCACTACATGAGGCAAATCTGTGAGGGCGTGCGACACATGCACGAGCAGAACATCATCCACCTCGACCTCAAGCCGGAGAATGTCATGTGCCAGACCAGAAGCGGCACCGATGTCAAGGTAACTGTCAGCTTTGATCCAACACGCGGTTGAAGCGGCCCACTGCATGAGGCAGATCTGCGAGGGCGTGCCACGTCTATCCACTTAATTTTATTATTGGTATTAATGGTAACTATGGATGCCTGAAATATGAGGCAGTTAAGCAATAAGTATTAAATTTCTATCAACGTTGAAGTCTTATGTCTATGAGGCATATACCTACAATGTGACATGTGACAAATTATGACCAAGATACAGTTACACCACATCTCCCAAGGCCCCGCCGCGCAATATGCGGCCCCATTTCCCACCCTCGCATCTTGTCGAGGGTAGTGATAGGCGAACACACACACATACATATCTGTATACAATACCAGTGGTTTCACTTAAAAATATGATAAAATTCTCTGTTTCTCGCTTTACGATAAAAATCCCAAAACATTTCGAGGCGTGAAATAGCCGTTATTTTAAGGGTTATTTCCGAAGGTCCACGTTTTTTCTAATCATATGTTTTGTTTCCTACAGATTATCGATTTCGGCCTAGCCACCAAGTTAGACCCCAACGAAGTGGTCAAGATCTCAACCGGAACAGCCGAGTTCGCTGCGCCAGAGATCGTGGAGCGCGAGCCGGTCGGCTTCTACACAGACATGTGGGCCGTGGGAGTTCTCTCTTACGTCCTGTAAGTATTGTTTTCGGTTCTTCTAGAAAAGGTTGGTTTTCCTTATGCGTAATTTAGGCAGAAAAAAAGAAAGGCGTCTATTTCTGCTAATATTTGGGCCCACGAACGTGTTTGGGAATAAAAAGAAAGAAACAAAGGAAGTATGAAAATCTTGATGTAGTAAATAAGTTAGGCGATAAAGCATTTATTATCAAGTGACACAAATATCCGGAGATAAATAAATGATTTTTGACTTTTTGGCATTATAAATATTTTGTTTCCACCAGGCTGTCCGGACTTTCACCGTTCGCGGGTAACAATGACATCGAGACCCTGAAGAACGTGAAGGCTTGCGACTGGGAATTCGACGAGGAAGCCTTCCAGCATGTATCTGATGACGCCAAGGACTTCATCAGAAGGCTGCTGGTTAAAAACAAGGAGTGAGTACACTTTTCTAATTATTTCTTCTTGTCATTTAAGAATTTGCTCTTGTCGGGGGAGCTAAGTGGAGATGCCTCTATTCCTCTCTTCTATCTGCCATTTCTTTAATGTCCTGGTAGGACTTTACTTCTAACTTTTCTATAATTTGTTGGAAAACCTTTCTCTGTCTACCTTTTCCTCGTCTCCGTTCTATCTTTCCTTGTGTTACTATTCCGTGTCATGTCTTACTAAAATATTTGTTGAGTTTTATCTACTCCAAATAGGTTTTTACTTCTTTTTATCAATACAAAATATTAGAAATGTTAGAGAGTAGATGCAATATAATTCAGTATGACTTATTAATATAACTTTTAACTCATTGAAAATATTTGAGTGCCACAGTCTATGGCGAAAGTCATAAAGTGAGTTTTATGGAACTCCAGATGGCAGTACAGTGAAGTCAGTTTCCATAGGCTGCTGTTATCTTGTTATCGGATAAATTTGACGGAGCAAAAGAACTGTCAACCTGCCAACTGATGATCCAATCCGCTATTTTCCAACAATGAAACTTTTTTCTTAACGTCAAAACAAACATTTTCTATTGGATTTGTATGAAAAATAGGCAGAAGACGTCATAGTTTCTTGGAGTCAAATAGCGCTCTTTTTAACCGTTTTTCTGCAATAATAAATCTAAAATCACGTTAAAATCGATATGTTCATAGTACAACATAATTATTTTTGACCGAGGAAAATACCCAATTACAACAGTCGATTGGACCTAACGTCACTGTTTTACCACCTGGTATCACATATTTTTGAAAACCCTCATTGCAACTACAGTTTGGCGATTGCTACAAGAGACGAATATAACTTTATAAAAATTAAAAGTTGTACATCTTCATCCCTGTGGGAAATAGGCGTACGAATATGTATGTATGTGTGAATATCATTGATAAGACTTTTCGTATTATCAGGAAACGTATGACAGCCCACGAGTGTCTAATGCATAAGTGGCTGGCCGGAGACGCCGCGGCCGCACGGACGGCCACCATCGAGGCCAGGAGGTATGAGGCCATGCGCAACAGGCTACGGGAAAGATACGACGTATGTATTCATTTATTACGCTAGATTTTCATCAATTTTTAAACATTTTTATATGGTTATAGGCATTTAAGGTGCAGTATTAAAGTACTCAAAAAATTAAATATGAAATGGTAAAAAATACGACGTGAATGGGACTTAAATTATTTCAGTTAATCATTTCTTTACTTTTAAATTCTAGTATTTTTGTCTGTTACATCTAGTTTATGTCGCAATGAAAAAACAAACTCATTAATATTGCTGATTTACTATTTAATAAATCCAGACTTTCAAGGCCTTAGTATTTGAACCATTTCTTATTTTGATGCCTTTCCAATTCTAAGTGAATACGAAGCTATGATGACTTGAGGCTCCAGATTTACTTGCCTTTGAATCATCAGCATGAATAATTTTATTACTTCACAAATATCTAATTCACTACTTTGTCTGAACTATTTACAAATTCTGGGTTTTATCCGGCAGAACTGGTCATCATTCGCGCTGCCCATCGGCAGGCTAAGCGAGTACAGCTCGCTCAGGAAGCTGCTCATCGAGAAGTGGAAGATCTACGATGGACAGTTCGGTGAGTTTGCACTTTTACAGATGAATTTTGCCTTAGGTACAAAATTATGGGGTCGTCTGTAACAATATTGCAACATAGGCCAAGGATATTCTGTAGAAAGTATAGTAAAAGTATAGTAGTATAGACAATATGTACTTAAATAAATGAGTTAAATGAGTTTATAACAATTGCTTGAAGAACTATGGCTTCGCTCAATGTATAAAGTAATACACGCGTTCTAAAAAGCACTGTTTATTTAAGGATCCATTAGTTTTTGCGCAAACAATATTATTATTTTCTCCAGTTCTAGATTTCAATAAAAAGAAAAGTGTTATTATGCTAAACTATCGAGTAAATTGTGTCATATTTAAAAAATTACATGTTGGTCTAGGAGAAAAATATAATTAAAATAAAATGTACCAGCAGCCTCTCTGTCATTGTACATGGTGTTTTAAAAATGATTTTTATACTGTTCCTAATAAAGATATTAAGAAGATATTTTCATATTGACTGAGAAGATATTTCAAAATGATACGTGATGTCGCTTGCGATCACTATTTTGATTAATTTTTCCACCTTGTCTCCCAACATCGCACACAGGCCGCAAGACGTAAAATGCTCTCTGCTCCGTTAAGGATACAGACGTGATATTATGTATGTGTTTTGATAGTATTAATTGGAACACCTTTTACCTTTCTCTAAGACCGTCGCCAAGCGGCGCCTCGCTTCGTGATCAAGCCCCAGTCCGCGTTCTGCTACGAGGGCCAGTCCGTGAAGCTGTACTGCAGGATCATCGCGTGCGCCACGCCCACTGTCACGTGGTCCAGGAACAACCACGAGCTCAGGCAGTCCGTCAAGTTCATGAAGAGGTAAGGTCCTAACTATGAAGGTCCACATATTTCTACTGCATGGGAATTTCTGCTGCATAAAGTATAGATACACAAAACTTAGGTGTTTAAACATCATGGAGATTCGATATTACGAGTATTCCATGATAATTTGCAAAAGTGGCAATGAAATAAATCAAAAAAAAAAAACAATTTTTGATCAAGGTGACCTATTGGTGATTTGATAACCACTGAGAAAACATTTCCAAACTCCAAAAAATTTACTTACCTACTTTGATTCTGCAACAATAATGGGATTCGTTGTAATCTTCTAAAGAATAGGCAATGAAAATATCTATTTAGGAGTTATGCCGAAGACAATGGTTCATCTAAAGGTGGACATAGATGGTTATAAGGGAAAAGTAAGGCCGAGAAAGACAGAGAGAATGTGTGAGGGCAGATATGAAGGAGCAAGCATTGACGACCCCGTAGCGTAATATTAACATGCCTGCCGCCCGCTACTCAGGAGGTCCCGAGTTTGATCCCCGGTCAGGTCAAGATTTATAATGATATTTTTCTGATTGGTCTGGATCGTGGATTTCTATCTATATATGTATTTATTATAATATAATTTATCGTTAAGTTAGTATCCCATAACACAAGTCTCGAACTTATTTTAGGGCTAGCTCAATCCGTGTGCAAAAAGGGACTAGTGCAAATATCGATATAGAAATACACGGAGAGAATTAATACAGAGCCGATCCTAAATAGGGAAAAGGAGAAGAAAATGATGAAGATTAAAATCAGACCCCAGGATTAATCTATAATTTATTTTAACAGATACGCGGGCGACGACTACTACTTCATAATCAACAGAGCGAAGTTGGAGGACCGCGGAGAGTACATCATCAGGGCTGAGAACCACTATGGCTTCCGGGAGGAGGTCGTGTTCCTCAACGTACAACGTAAGTGGCCTTTTATTACTAATCCCTATTGCAGTATTCACTTGACATACGCCCTGTGCAAAAAAAGTGGATAGCGCGAGTCAGATCAATTGCTATTCAGTCGTAAACCGGTTAAAGACCATGGGGAAAAGTACAAATAAGGGGTTGGGTGTATGTTTTAATGTTGCCGAACGATAGTTTTAATCGAAAAATTCCAAACTATCTAGATGCCTATCGATATTATTGATCGTTTTCACTATCGATAGCTAATTTATCGTTAAGCTATCGATAGTAGACTATAGAGCAGCAACAGTACTGTGTGTTTAATTTGTTATGCAAATAAGCAAATAAGAATGATTCGAATGAATTTGGATGATATTAAACCATTCTTAGTCTGACATTACTGCAGGTTTTCGAAATTATACCAAACTGAGTCTCAAGCACAAATAGTAACGCACATTCTCCATAGGTTTTGCTTATTTTTTTACAACTACAATAATTTTGTAACAGTCTCTTTAATTTCAAAAAGTTGTTTTGCAATATTGTTCGTTGCAAAACAGATAATGTATATAAAATCAGTCACTGAATTCTATATGAGTGCAGATTTACTGTCCTTTGCATAATTTATCTCCACAATATCTGTTAGTATTGTCATTTCTCATAAGACAGTTCTCATTTTCAAACCTTGTTTTGTACTAAGCCCGTACTAAATTATCATAACACAAAACTGACCATAAATCGTCTCAGACGTTAAATAATGCCGCACACTGATGTATGAATGTACCACCTGATAAGTTAATCCTTAAATACAAACTGCAAACATCGGCCTCGGTGGATTATAAATACATCACATCAAAGGTGCGCTGAATAGTGGATGCGTCACAATTAGTTCGGATCAGAAACGGTTGCTTTTCCATCTATTTTTAACCATCAACAAAAAAGAGGCGTGTTATTAGATTGACGCAAATGTGTGTCTGTCCAGTCTATCTGTGGCATCGTAGCTCTTGAACGAAAGCAAGTTCCTTTGCGGTGGTACTTGGCTATGTTTGATGAAAATTGGTTCGGCTGTTTAAAAGTTATTGGGGGTTAACACTTGAAAGTCGAAGCTTTTTTAAATTTACCTTGCAATTGATAGATGGCGCTAGGGATATAAATTCCACTTAACATCGGTTGGAATATGTAGTTAAGCCATTTATCACTAGATGGTGTCGTCGAGAGTTATTTTAATTTACCTGGCAAATAAAGTTTTGAAGGAGTACGATATGTAAAAATAAATAAATACGTATATAGGGATAAATCACACTGATTGAGCTAGCCCCAATGTAAGCTTAAACTTGTGTTATCGGATATCAACTTAACGATACACATTTTTTCAAAACTAAAAACCGGCTTCTCTCCCAACCTACACAACCGATTTTGATAAAATTTCCATGGTACCACCTGGAAAGTATACCCTTTCAAACAAAAAAAGAACTTTTTAAATCGGTCCAGGCGTCTTTGAATAATCGGTGAAAATACATGAAAAAAAATAAAGGATCGCGACAAATTGATAACCTCTTCCTTTTTTGGAAATCGGTTAAAATTTTTATGATAAATACATTTGAAAAAGGCCATTTTTCAACTTTCACTTAGATATATGCATACAATTATCACGCCTGTTTCCCACAGAGATAAGCAGACTATAGACCTCCACTTGCTACGATACTTCACGACCTCTTTCACTTCATCTACCGTCATAAATCTCTGTACGAACAACCCTTCTGTTACGGATACTCCTTTTTGGAGTTCCGTACCCAAAGGGTTAAAACGGGACCCTATTACTACTCGTAAGACTCCCCTGTCCCTCTTTCGGTCTATCTGTCTGTCACCAGGTTGCATCTCATGAACCGCGATAGCTAGACAGTTGAAATTTTCACAGATGATGGATTTCTTTTGCGTTTTGATATGTGTTCCTTGGAGAAAGTTGATCAGTATCATGGATTGAACCTACCCTTAAAGAAATACAGTATATATTGTTGCATGTTGTTACAAAACTCGCAAAAATTTCTTCAGACAATTAGCATTGATTACCGTCTCAGATCATTACTACATTAATTGGGTCACGACTATTCTATTTCGACACCGGTTCATTGGCACCAGTCTGAAGCATACTGAACGCATCTAGATACAGTACGAGCTAGTGCAAGCATTGTTTTCTGCTCTCAACTTGTGTCTTACTATTTGTGATCGTTCTGTGCTTCCTTGTGAGATCTGAAGGTGACTCATTGTTGAATACAGATTTAGAAATACTTTTGGATCATTTTATTGTACTAAAGTGAGATAAATTCAATATTGTTTAACGGTTTACTCACTTAGAAAGCTAATCGATCGCCTAAATCGATCGAAACGGGAGTAGACCATTTTTACATTTGGATTCCTTTTTTCTGAAGTTAAGCTTGCTTCTAAGAATTATTTTCATGCTGGCCTACAAGCAATATTGATATACTATAGAATATGCCAGCTATTTCTATTCTCACGCAGACTGTAAATGCCCATCGAATGGCCGAGAATTATAATCAGAGTGGGCCAAACCAGGGGTCCTCTGAATAGGCCATGGTTCACCTCTGAATAGGCTGTCACCGTTTCCAAGCACAAATCCAAGTTCTCGTTTATTGAGATTGTGTATCTTCTTAAGACCTTGACTGCTATCTTTGCAGATGCAATAGATTTTTAATCGTTTGTCAGTCACCAGGTGACCATACGGCATTCAAGGTGTTAAGTGTTGGGTCTTGCAACCTTTATTTTTGTCTACGTTAGGATAAAGACATGAATATCATGCATGAAAAGAATGAGTGTTAATGAAGTAAAAGAGGTTTGTAAGGATCGTAGTAAGTGGAGATCCAATCTCTGCTCTGCTTACCCTCATGGGTAACAGCCATGAAAATATGTATGCATGTATGAGTGTGTGTGTTTTCTATGTTATTGACTTAAATATTTTCCTTCCAGCGGTTCCCAAAGTCCAGAGGCAGCACCTGCCCGAGGCCCCGCGCCGGCGCGAGGCGTTGCCCTACACGTTCTGGCAGGAGTCCAGCGAGACGGCGCCCGTGTTCACGTTCCAGCTGCGGCCGCGAGTCATGCAGGCGCGCGACACCTGCAAGCTGCTCTGCTGCCTCAGCGGCAAACCCACGCCCACTGTCAAATGGTGAGTTACGAGTAACTATTATTCGCCTCGAACCACAGCTATGACACTTCATAGAAGCGGAGTATCATTTATGCCTACACTACTACAAACGAAACTATTACATCCGTGCACACGGCAATGTGTGTGTATTCGCCCGCAACCCGCTCAACACCCTCGATAAGGCGAGAACGGGCGAGAGGTACGGGGATGGGGAACGGGGACGCATATTGCGCGGGACCTTAGGAGATTTCTGAATGTTATACTTATATTAATTTCTCGAACTGTAAACCGAGACTGTTCTGCCCATGTTCACGTTCCAACTCCGATCAATACTCGAGTTATCGTAGGACAAACTTACGCTCGCTTCGCTCGCTCGTTCAATGAACACGACCAAGTATTTGGATCGATTAAGACGATCATCTTCAGGATGAACGTTTGGAGCGGCGACCCGACGGCGTCGCTGCCCGCTCTGCATTGTAACAATTTTTGACTAATTTCAGGAGAATCCGTCCAGGCCTTTGGAAACTACCACTATTTATAAACCAATGTTTGATGATAGCTAAAATCAAAATGTGACTAAAATTAAAGCAATTTTCATGACTACGATTATATAGTAATGTAATACATGTCGATACAACGTGTCAACGATGAACCTTTTTATTTGTTAGTTTGACAAACAATTCGTCTCAGATGGCGTATTGTACTCCACTGAACAAGCCCACTTAAGATGCAATCAGTGTTTCAACTTGGGCTTGATATACGACTGACGAAAACTAAGCGCTTATTTCGCGATTCAGACGAGTCGTTTCAACATTTTGCAAACTAGCCCACACACAACACAACACCAACATAACTATTGAGAATCACAGAAATGATTGCTATATTTTCCATTTCTCTCCAGGTTCAAGGACAGAAAAGAGCTGTCGAAGTTCGACTATTCGATGACGCATTCGGACGGAGTGGTGACGATGGAGATCATCGACTGCCGGCCGGAGGACAGCGGCAAGTACAGCTGCGTCGCCACCAATGTGCACGGCAGCGATGAGACCTCGTGCGTCGTCATCGTTGAAGGTAAGCGAATATTAACATGCTCCTTATAAAGCATTGTTTGTGTCCGATCACAGACTGCGCATAAGACATATTGTATGATAAAATTAAGCGGACATAAACACCAACAATATTTGAAAGTAATTTTCAACACACTTACTCGTAAAGTAGATCTATTTTCAACAGTTTTAGATATATAAAGCAGCTCATAAAACACGCGTGTGTACGCAATAGTGAAGTTTTTTTCTATAACCGCACTCTTTGTTAAAAAAAATATTTTTTCCAATTTCGGATTGCCTGCGCTTCGCCAGCCAGCATAGTAGGTCGCGCGCAGTTCTGAATTTAAAAAGTATAACAGCGGGAAAGCAACAGTGCGCATTACAGTGGTCGAGTTTATTTTAAATCAAAGAATACAGTCTATTAGGTATTTTTCCTCGTGTGTGTTGAAAAACGTCGTGCGATATACGTGCGTATACTGGTTAAACACACTCGGCTTTATTACGCCCTCACCTGTGGCTCGGGCTGAAATTCCGCCTCGTGTGTTATATCCACCATAACGCACTTCAATCGTAATGTACTATTAACTTTGTATATCAAATTATAAATATTACAACCTGTTTTATGTTACTACAGGCGAGGTAGTGTCACCTGAACAAGCGCAGATGGCGCACAACTTCCTGTACTCGGGAGACAGGCGATACATCGAGAAACCGATCAAACCTGCTCCACCACCGATTATCACTAAGACCAAGGTAACCATGAGTTTAAGTATGATAGACTTTACATTACTTTTCTTAAATTGTATGCACATACGTACCACTACGAAGAAAGCCTTAGATCGCATATTGGAGTATGAATTTTCTTCCATTTGTCTCTTTCCTCGGCCAGCTGTTTTACTTCTTTTTTTTCTTCACCTCCTTTACCAAATTCCAAATTCAAATATATCTTTACTATTTTAGGATATTTATAATATCTCTTTTAATAATCGTCACTTTGTTTGGTTGCACAATTGTTGACGTCCAATGGTTACTTACAGTTATCTGTTTCTTGTAATTATGTGATCTTCCTGGTCCTCTTTTCCCTTCTGTCTTCCCTTCAATTATATTATTTATGAAATGGTCGTGTCGTATTAAATGACCTAACCTCTTTCCTGTCAATCTTAGACAATGTTAATTTGAACAAACTAGTTATGTAATACAATAATTGGCGAAAATATTTTTTTTAGCCTCGTCACTCTCTAAATACCGCGTTTCATCAAAATCGGTGGAGCCGTTTCCTAGATCTTCATTATATTTTTATACTACCTGCGCCCCGCTGTGTCACCCGCGCCTAAAGTAGCCTGTGTTAATCCAGGGTGCCAGCTTCCTGCATACCAAATTTTACTTGGTTCAGCCGTTTGCGCGTGAAGAAGTAACAAACATACTCACAAACTTTCGCCTTTATAATATTATGTGATATAAAAATTGCTCGTTAAAAGTATAGGTAATATCTGTATGTATGTGTGTATTTAAAGTTTATTGCACAATTTTGAACAAAATTACAAGAGGCGACCCTAATGCCATATGGCATCCATAATCTCATGTCCATGTGTCTCCCACCAGGTGACGATCGACCCGCCAGCGAAGTCGCACACGGCACCGAGACCGAAGTACTCGCCGCAGTCGTCAGTGGACGCTAAGAAGAAGTACGGACCCAAACTAGACTCAGATACGTCGTCGAGGTCCAGAAGCGCGACCAAGGAATTAGTTTGTAAGTATATTTATATTTATTCAAAACTTTATTTACCAATACATGCTGTAAACACATACCCTCATATTCATAAAAATTAACAACCGTTTGCTGAATCTATTTTAGTTAAAACATATTTTGTCCCTTTCCCTCTTTTCAATATTTAACATTGAAAGAACGAGACAAAACATGTTTTAACTAAAATAAGTTTAGCAAATGTTTGTATTTTTTTATGAATAAGGGGAATAGCGTTGGAGTACAGTCACAGATATTTAGAAATTAGATAGCTTGGTCTTGATATAGGTTGTGATTGTATTCTGTTTGGGTTTCTAAACAAGTAAAAAAACAAAAAAAAAATACCAATAATTCATGGTACAAAAGAGGGACCTAACGCTAATAACATTCTGCAAAAGTAAGGTCTTCAAGCAGGTATGTGACTTCTTCGGGTATTTTTATTGTGAACACAGATTCAACTTTAGAACTGTTCAAACATTATCCGCTCAAAAGAATTATTATTCTTTATTATTTAAAAGAATTATTGTTCAAACATTATCCGCTCAAAAGAATAATACCTCCTAATACCTCCAAATAGTTCGCCTTCTCTTTTGGTGCTGTCAACTTGATTTAGATTGATGATAGTTAAAACCAAATCCTTTCTCTCTATCTTTCTCAATATTTTTCTCATATTTAAGGGTCAGACTCTTATCGCTGTCCTATGTGTGTAAAGAACTCAATTACGTTATTCCACTTCGTCTTCTTTTTTAAGAGCATAGTATCTTGTCAGTGGAGTATGCGCCAAATTGCTCGGTCTTTCGCCTTATTCTTTAGCGTTTGATAAGACATGCATCCTTCATTTTTTCAGTTATTTCTAATTTTCAGAATTTCCCTCATCATCTATATCTATGATGTATTCTCTTTTCGGTGGAGTATATTCTTCCATTTGTCTCTCATTCATTGAACCTAAAAATCTGTCTACAAAACTCTTTCTATCGTAATGAATATGTTCACTAATTTTGATTTTTAGCTCATCATATTCTCTGTTGAAAATTAAAAAAAATGTGAAAAAAATATATATTGATATCTCGTTTAGTTTCTGAGATATGGAATTTAAAAATGAGTGCTAGACGCGAGATTCCTCCGAGCCGGCGCTTGATGCGGTGACGTCACATTCTATCGGCGGGCCGGCTAGTGTGACTTGCGACTGAGGCGCGAGCAAAATATGACGTCACACGCTAAACGCAGGCCTCTATTTTTACGTGAATTTCAAATGTCTGTAAGATCATAACTACTCGGTCTTTTTGAATGTAACTTAAGAGGCATTTCACATTTGATTGGCTGTCTCGCTCGCACAAACATTTTTAAAGATTATTAAAAAATGTGTCACATTTGTAAAAAAAGTGTTTCATTAACATTCAATATAATTATATTGTAGATATTTTATACATGTTTGTATATTGTGTAGACATTGACTACATCGAAAATTAGGTCATCAAAATTTTTAATTTTTCATGACCTAATTCAAGATACACACACACATAAACAATAAAAACATGTTTACAACATCTAACATATAATTATATTGGAAGTTAATGAAACACTTTTCTACAATTGTGCGAGCGAGACAGCCAACCAAATGTAAAT
This sequence comes from Acrobasis suavella, assembly GCA_943193695.1. Classification (NCBI taxonomy): domain Eukaryota; kingdom Metazoa; phylum Arthropoda; class Insecta; order Lepidoptera; family Pyralidae; genus Acrobasis; species Acrobasis suavella. The sequence goes on along the minus strand of OW971952.1, from coordinate 5,693,046 downwards.
TGCCTCTTAAAATAATCTATTTGTATACATACAAGCTATAGTAGTACTTTCAAGCAATTCTGAATCATTCTCCGATCCACGAACGAACAATGAACCTTACCATCTGTATGTATCTCCACAGTACCGGCATCGGACGCGACGATGTGCGCGCCCTCGTTCGCGCGAGCACTGCCCGACGTGTTCGTGGCCAAGGACGGAGCCCCGTTGAACCTGTCCTGTGCCGTGCGGGGAGACCCCGACCCCAGGGTCGAGTGGTTCAAGAACGGGAAACCTCTTGCCTCTTCTGAGGTAAGTCATGGTTTCATGGATAACTTCGAGGTCTGATAGGTATAATGAAAAGTTCACAACATAGTTAAAGGTTCTAGAGAGATTGAGCCTTTTGTTAAACCTTCCCCCCCCCCATAAATTAGAAACATTTGTTAAAACTAGTCTCTAGATCGAATTTTAGAAATCCTTATAGGAGAGGTCGATGTCCAGCAGTGGACGATATGTGTTAAGTTCCCTTTTATAACAACCTTCCTCCCCCCCCCTAAAATTAGAAACATTTGTTAAAAGTAGTCTCTGGATTGATCATATTGGAAATTCTTAGGAGAGGTCTATGTCCAGCAGTGGACATTATGCTGCTGAAATGATGATGATGATTAAAACTAGTCTGGTTTTCTTGTTATCGTAAGTATAAGTAGCTAATACTGGTGTTAGATTTTTAGAACTGCTGAAGGCATCTGACTATTCCAGTTCAAATATAAATATGTCTTGTTCTTGCACTGTCAAGTATTGAAAAAAGTAATAGGGACAAAACACATTTTAAATAAAATAGGTTTAGCAAACGTTTGATAATTTTTATGAAAGGAGTGCATACATTTTGTTTGTATTTCATGTAAGGGAACTAATCAGAATCATCAGAGATCTAACTAATTAACAAAACTGAAATAAACATTTTATATGAGAAATATGTTTACTCTATGTAAACATATTTTTTTTTAACTTTCTTACCGTACCTACGTACTAAAAATTATTTAATATTGAATATTTTAAGTGATAAATAAAGATTCTTTGAACCTAAACCTATCTTCCATTCGTATTAAAGGTTGTAGACCTCAAATACAAGAACGGCGTCGCTTCGCTGGCCATCCACGAGGTGTTCCCCGAGGACGAGGCGGAGTACACGCTGCGGGCCATCAACAGCCAGGGACAGTGCGAGACCAAGTGCAAAGTCACCGTCAAACGTAAGTTAACAGCTTATTAATTTATTGGGAAGTTGCAGCCTTATTGTCCTGGAAAATTTATGAAAACTTTCAAGGACAATAAATATAGAGACAAATTACACAGATTGAGCTAGCCCCTAATTAAATTCGAGACTTGTGTTATGGGACACTAACTCAGCGATAATATATTTTATAATAAATACATACATAGACACCCAAGATCCAGGACTATTACCTATAGTAATAACAGTTTAGAAAATAAAACAACTGGTTTGTGTGAGTGGGAGAGTGTGTGTTTGTATGAGTGTAAGTGAGTGTGTGTATTCCTATTTCTACTTATTATAAAAACTGGACTAACTGTGTTACTAGGTTTAAACCATTATCTGCCCAAATCAAGTTGACATCTAGTATCACAAACTATGTCACCTGTCAATGTCAACTTGATTTGGGTGGATAATGGTTTAAACCTAGTAACAAAGTTAGTCTGGGTTTTATAATAAGACGGAAAATGTTTATTTGTTGCTGGTATACGGTAGACTCTAACTTCCATCTGTGTTTCCCATCCATCAGACTGCAACCCCCACTAATATCCTATATACGTGCTCACTTAGTTTTTCGAGCCTGGTACTAGTTCAACGAAGTCTGACGTGGCTGCGCTAGTAGAACGGAGCCGATATACGAAGCCATATCGGCCCGTCGCTGTAAGAGCAGTCATGTTCTTTCTAAAGTGGACGCTCCTATGCTCTTGCTGCAAAATACTGACTAGGTGAGCACAGAACTGAACTGAACTGTACTGAACTGAACTGAATTTTGCAACAGCTATGGACAGCAGCGCAGCGCCTGGCTCGCACAAGTTGGGAGACAAGCCGCCGAAGATCGTGGACCACGCGGTGTCGCAGATCGTTACAGACGGCGACATGGTCACGCTTTCTTGCAGGTAAATATCAAACATACACACAGGTCTAACTGTCTGAAAAGTTAATGAGATAATTACAACATATCGCCGAAGAATATCCACTATACCAATTCTCCGGAGGACTTAGCAAACTCCATACTTACTCCGCCAGCTGTAGACTGACCAAAAAAAGCTACTATTTAATGTCTATGATTCGTAACATGCCATACCACATGAAATATGTAATTTTTTTTGCAGACCTACTACTACAGTTTATGTACCAAATATTGACAAAATAAATTATTATGATTATGATTACTTTAAATCGTAGTTAATCGTATTTTTTTTTAAATATATTCGTATGACTAAATGTGCTAAAATTGACCTTTGTGAGAAAAAATATATTATCACGTCTTGTTCCCTAATGGGGCAGACAGAGCATTATAGATCATGTGGAAAGGCCACTTTTAGCGTGATGGTGGGCGAGAAGATAAAAAAGGAATCAAAATAATGATTTGCTAGCCGCATCGCCTATTAACATGATTCGCATTTTCGACCATTCCTTCGACCGGCTTCTATGATCTGCGCGGGAAGAGGAGCAGATGGTACATTCTAAGTTATTTTCTTTTCTCTCATACCAGCATGAAAGGAACCTTTGTGTGAATCCATTTGATTAGAAGATTTTATTGCCTTTTTATTTTTTGGCGTATTCTGTATTCTGCTAATCATAGTATTTATAATTGAGTCCTGAAATAATGTGTGTTTCTTTTAGAATCACTGGTGCTGATCGATTCGACGTAGTATGGTTACACAACAACAAGGAAATCAAGCCTTCGAAGGACTTCCAGTACTCCAACGAGGCGAACATTCACAAGCTGAGCATTGCAGAAATATTCCCTGAGGATGCCGGTACGCACATATATTATATTATATTAAAACATTGTCGTTATTTTTTAGGGCCTAATTCACTTCCTTGCGGAACACCTTATCTACTATTTTGTAGGGCCCAATTCACTCACTTGTGGAACACCAAAAATACATTTTTGAAATGAAGAATGCATTATTTTTTTTGCATTTTTATAATTTTAATGCAGTATATATTTATTTACATTATGTTAATACTAGCTGTTGCTCGCGGCACATACATGCGTAGCGCGGGGTCGCCATTCAAAAATCACGCGCGAAGACGCGGTCTCAGTATGTTTTACTATGGTGTTTTCTATACAAACTTGCATGCAGTCCGGCCCCGCGCTACGCAGGGGTGCGGAGCAGTGTGTGAATAGTCTAAAGGTTATTTGACAACCGGGGCCATCACTATATTATATAACAACCGGTATCATATGTCTTCATTAAGATCAGTAGGCCATCTGCAGGCCAAATTTCTTTGACTTGAAAGTGGATCAAAGATCCATACAAACTTTCGTATTTATAATATTAGTAGGATTTATCAAGGTTATTTATTACATATATAATACATCACAAATTTGTCTCCAGGCGTATACACTTGCGAGGCATTCAACGACGCGGGCGAGTCGTTCTCGTCGTGCTCGCTGGTGGTGCGGGTCCCGGGCGAGACGCCCGCGACGCCGCAGTACACCGCCTTCCCCACCTCCGTCACCGTCGGTAGCGGAGAGCCCGCCATCTTCAGCGCTGAGCTGGACAAGGTACTTAAACCACTGGAAATAAAGTCTAGTTTTGTCTGTGTTCTGTGTCACTGCCCATAGTCTAGATTCGAATTCTAATTACACTCACACAAAAATAGATATAATATATATTGGCACATTTCTTAATATTTCTGGATTGAAAATATCGGCATGAGCTGAAACATATATAACTCTTTCACGTCACGACCCATTTTGCTGTATGATTCCTTTAAGCTTTACCAATTCACAAAGAAGCAAGACAATACATCTTTCCTCCTTGCCACATCCCTGTACTGGATCGGCCCCCTAATACTTTTACGCCATTTTTTGGCGGTTTTACGTCATTTCTGGGCTTATACTCATCGTCCTCGTAACGTTGGAAATGGTTCGAAACCAGGTAGGAGAGCGTACTCTTTCTCTCTTGCCCTCGTATGTCCATCACTTTATGTCATGTGGTACTTCTTGACGCATTATATTAAGTCGATTACCACTTCAAGCTATTTTCCCGAAGCTTTTTGTGTATGTCAGTAAATTTGAAGGAGCCGGCAATAAATACCAACTCTCAATATTTCCTAGCTGTTTGTTCTTTTTTTTATTAGCGTATACTGTCCCACTGCTGGGCAAAGGCCTCCCTCTAGTACGCCACTGATCTCTGTCTTGCGCGATAGATGTCTAAGACTTGTCAAAAAGTGCCAGATCATCACACCACCTGGTCCTTGGGCGACCTCCCTTGCGCCAGCCTACCGGCACCCATTCTGCAGCAATCTTGGCCCACCTATCTGGGTGCATCCTACAGACATGCCCCGCCCAGTCCCATTTGATTTTTTCCCAACGTCTACTATCTTAGTTTTGGAGCGAATACTGGTGTACGTACATGATCTGTTAGTTTAATCCCTAGTATACTTTGTTCCATGGCTCGTTTGTTCTTTACATCATGAGAAATTGATTAACGTGGAAATTTTCATTTCAGCCACCACTCCAGCTCCAGTGGCTGAAGGACGGCAAGCCGGTCGACGAGACCTCTCCTAGGTATAGGTTCACAATGGAAGGCACCTCCAGGTACCGCCTCGAGATCGTCAAGTGCACGCCCGAGGACAGCGGACAGTACCAGGCCCGCGCCGTCGGCTCCAAGGGAGACTCTCTGGCCGCCTTCTACATTAACGTCGCCGACATTTAAATAAACTGTGAAAAAAACATGGACTGACAATGGGACCCAAGACACACCCTTGGGGCATACCCAACCAAAAAAAAATCGAACTGGAATAAAATACGATTACTGCGTATAGATAACAATTTTTATACAATTCGGAGTCTAAGCGTGAAAAGGAGTTTTTTATAATATAAATTATTTATTAATTCGTTAAGTATCGTTAAGTGTTACACCCTGTCGAATGCCTATGAGAAGTCAGACGATCGAATCCTTGCTCTCTAGTCACTGTTAACTATTGAATGTTAATTTATTTATTGTCGAATTTATCCGTTGTTAATTTCTTTTTGTTCAATTTTATATATCGTCCTGGCCTAACATTCTTAATCGCAGCTTCCTTACAATATAAGCTTGAGTTTATCAATGTTGCACGGATGGCGGTCGGGTTCGGACCCTCTCGGAGATATTTTTGGCGCCACCATGAAATATCGTCGAAATGGTCACCTCAGCCCGATCGAGATCTGTAAATTATTTTTATATAAACTTAACTGTATTATTTAATTGTACATAATTTAATTTATATCATGTGACAGCGTAATTTATAAATAAATATGTATACCTTAAAAATAATAGTGTTGTTTCATTTGGTTTAGCAAGTAACAGAAACTTACCATATAAAAGGTACCAGGTGATACGTCTACCGATAACGGTTAATTTATTAATTATATTAGTCATATTAAAAAAAAACAGGGCACTTCGGGAGTGCCGACAGAAGTGAAAACTTGGTGTCGGTTATGGTAACAATGTCGCGAGTTCGAAGGTTTTTTCCCCTCTCAAATAATAATGCCTAAAGCGTATAAAGATGTTTTCACTTTAAAAAATCTAGGTCTATGCGTGGTTTATATTAATTAACCTTCTGCGTGTCATTGACCACTTCAGTTGCAAAACGGTAGCGTGACTGAAACGCCATTAACGACTAAAGCTGTCTAAATTGTACTATTTTTACTACTTGCCATCGGGGGTAAAGTAACGAAAATAAGTGCTGGCGAGCAAAAAGTTAAGGTGGTTACAGTCTAGCTACCTAATAAGTCTAAAACAATAGGAGCGCCAGTGATAAAACTGGTAATTGCACTTTTTAGCAACCCATTTTCAAACCTATTTTTGACTTAATAGTGACCTCCATGATAGTCATGTAGGAGGAGCGAGTTGTTGTCAATGTTGCCCTTATATTAATTTTAGTTTAATTTTTATACTTACTTGGCAAAAGTAACTCTGAAACTTAAAAACACCGGCGAAAACCGCGCCTGATGTAGTTCAAAAAACCTAAGGGTACCAATGCTGCCGTGAAACACTAGGCGTCAAAAAAACTAGCACATCGTCGTTTTAGCCAGTGGCAGTTAAAAAATTAAACTGAGTCCATACTCATCTTAATTCCTTTTGGGATAGACAGAGCCTAGTCAGGGTCATAATACCCTAATTCATTTATACCATGGGGCAGGCGTGAAAAGTAGTAGAAAGAATGTATTCAAAGAAGTTACGTATAAAATTTTAGATTTTTTGATTTATTTTTATTTTATTATTGACATTACAATGCTCAGATTATTATCCAAATTAAACCATGTGATGAATAAAGTTACGTATTGCTAGCCGCATCAACTATTTGAGTCATCATCATAATCATGTCCACAGCTGGACATAAGTCTCTCCTAAGGATTTCCAAAATGGCTGATCAAGAGCGGCCTGCATTCAGCGACTTCCAGCGACCTTTTTCAGGTCGTAGGACAACCGGGTGGGTGGTTGTCCTACGCTTTACTTGCCAGTACGTGGTCGCCATTCGAGAACGTTTTTTCCCCATCGGCCATCGGTGTGTCGCGCTATGTGTCCCGCCCACTGCCACTTCAACAACCTAATCCGCTGGGCTATGTCGGTGACTTTTATTCACCTACGATTTCCTCATTTCTGATTCGATCACGTAGAGTGTAACGTAGTACACATTCTTAGGTAATTGAATATAATTTAAATATAAACTAATTACAATTTTAAACATTTTTACTTAAAACTTTACTTAAACATAACAAAAAAATATATTTTTTAAAACCTACCTTAACTTATTTACAATTAAAATAGTAATAAACATATATTTACAAATAAAACAAATTAACTTTCAACACTACTTAAGTACTTACGGCAGAAGTTGGTCAACTCAAGAAAAATGTCTGAATTCGCAATAGTGACTGCGACATGCAGCGTTTTTTATGTAGGCAGTTGAGATCCTTTGTCTCGATGCACCGGCGAGCGGCTACCGGTCAATCGGTGATCATTTGGCATCATTTCCTTGTTGCGAGACACACGTATATACGTTCTCATCCCAGACCGTTCTTCACTATACGCTGTGATTTTCAAAAAGTGAATTGAGGTAGCAATCTTAAGCGGTACGAGTACCTACACCTAGTTTAAAGATTCTTGTCAAGTGCTATTCAAACCCGAAATTCGGGTTCCAGTTTCGGACTTTAAGATCTGATACAGTAGAAAGAAACCGTCGTGAGGACAAATTGTGCATACATTCATCTAAAACTGCATTATTACATGATAGTGTATTAGGTATGGCATCGATAATATTTAATAAAATACCAAAACAATATAAAGAATTACATTTGACTTTGTTTATGAAGAAAATTAAGTTATTTTTGATAGATAAATGTTATTATAGTGTTAAGGATTTCTTATCTGATAAACTGTAAATTGACTTTGTTTCATAGTAAATCGTAAAATGTTTATAGATTAAGTAGGTATATTTTTTATAGTATTATTATGATAGCTTTTCTGACAAAATTTGCACACCGGTGATGGTAAACATGATTGGACGACACTTAGTGTAATATCTTGTAACACATGTTTGGCAAATAAATTATCTTTATCTAAGAATACCCGTACGGATACTACGACCTTCCCACGGAATACCACATACATAGTTACCCACCTACTCGAGTCCTGGACAGCCCACAATATCGGGCCTCCACTGCACTCCACTTCCCAGCACTGGACTCCAGGACAGTACCTTTACTTTCGCAAGTGATCAGAACGACCGGCATAATATGGCCCCTGAATCCACCCTGAGTTATTTTTAATAAATTATATTTTTCTAAAGCTGAAGTTCGTGTTGTTCATTTAACACCTCGCGCACAACGCTTCAAGAGAAACACCGAGTATAGCCCTCTCCATAGCGCGCTAAACGACCTTGAGCCTTCTTATGAGACCGATAGTAACAGACCACGTTTCAGAGCCATAAGTCATCACTGGTAACACACATTGGTCGTGAACTTAAGTCTTGAGACACTGAGGTATTTCGGACGAGAAGACACTGTGTAGCTTCTCAAACGCTGCCAAGCTGAGTCGGATTCGTCGAGAGACCTCTTCCTTGAAGCTGGAACTTCCTGCCTTATTCAATTGATCCAGGTAGTTATAGGGGAAGGTGGTACAAAACGATCCCCTAAGGTAAAACGATCCCCGGCTGTTATATCGACTTAAAAGCGCCATCTAAGATATTTTAACTGAATTTCGTGCTCCTGCCGTCGAGCAGTACAATCTCTGTCAGTGTCATCACGTCATTAGCAATAGTAAACATTTTATATCAAAATATCGAAAATTGCTGTGCTACATCTAAAATAAGCCATTATTTGACATTATATATCTTTTGTCTACGGAAATATTATGTGATAGTTTTGTTTGTCACAGTTTCTGTCACCAATCAGCCTTGAAATTTACTGTGATTCATTACAGTACTTGAAAAACATAGTTTATGTTTTGATGTTTTTCGTCAATATGGCATTTGGGTCAAAACGATCCCCTTATAGGCTGGGCAAAATGATCCCAGGATCATTTTACACTCTGCCTTTTTTTAAAGTTTTCAGTTACCTTTATAGATATAATTATAGCTTTTTAGGGCTCCGTAGTAAAGAAGGAACCCTTATAGTTTCGTCAAGTCTGTCCGTCCGTCTGTTTGTCCGTGGTTTTACTCAGAGACTATTAGTATTAGAAGCTGTGATTTGGCATGGGTATGCTATGTTTATTAATTACGCTGACAAAGTAGTAAACTAAAAAATATAAAAAAAACTTTTTTTGGTATTTCATAAAAGTGGGATTTTTAAGGTACACAATCCTATAATATTAATGTTATTTATACTTTCCTATATAACGTTATTGAGTTATCATATCTTTATTTCGATGCTAACAATATTTAGTAGTAATTTATGTCTTTTTACTTATAGAAATCATGCCGCAAAATTATATTCGAATACCACACGCCAGAATTGATGAAAGTAGTTAGAGAGTGTGTTGATGTTATGATTCTATTCAGGAGCATCAATATTATAAAACTATTAGTGTTATAGAGATTTAAGAGAGCTTAAGAAGTTTGATTATATTAACACAGAGTTGTTTAAATTTGTTTCTAAGACTGAATTTAGAATAAAAGTACAAAAAATTATATTGAATGTTTAATATTTTGCTTGAATTTTGAATATTGGGGTTAAATGATCCCCGGGATCATTTTGTACACAGGGGTGTACAAAATGATTCTTAAGTAGACCTTCACGAAAAACTCAATTATATTGTTTATAATGGTCAATGCGATTCCACGCTTACAGCATTTGTAGTTTAATTGTATAGCTAACTCTTACATACTTTAAGTTAAAGAAAATACTTCATACTCTCGTTTTACAGCTGTTTTCCCTTAGGGGGATCATTTTGTACCACCTTCCCCTACTAGTCTACAATTTCGAAGGTGGAGCTCTTGACACAAACCGGTAGGGGCGCGACATGGACATTCGACATTACTTTTGTTTTGTCCATGTTCATCTTAAGGCTTGTTTGGAAACTCGAATTAGGTCTCCGAGCATGGTACTTAAGTCTTCCATCGTTTCTGCTAAGACATCGATATCGTCGGCAAATCGAAGGTGAGTGATAAACTCGCCATTGATGTCGATGCTCCAATCCTCCCCATTCCATAAGCTTGAAGGCATCTTCCAGTGCAACGGTAAACAGTTTCGGTGATAAAACGTCTCTCTGTCTTACACCTCTGCAGTGGATAGAGGTACTCGTGCACTGCTCCTGTACTCGGACTTACATAGTGGCGTCACTGAATAGGAAACTACTTCAACACTTTGATATACCCATAGTCAATACGGCATTGCTGGAGAGACTGAAGCACGGCCCATGTTTCGATCGAATCGAAGGCATTTTCATAGTCCACGAACCCCAAGCATAACGGCCGGTTATACTTCCTCGTCTTCTCTATAATCTGCCGCAGCGTGTGAATGTAGTCCATGGTGCTACAAGCCTTTACGGAAATCGGTTTGTTCGAGAGGCTGGAAGGCATGAAACTTGTTTGCGTGACGATTCGTGATGACCCTCGAAAACAACTTAAATACTTCAATATGGTGTTATCTCCCTTTTTGAAGAACAGGACCACCACGCCCCTGTTCCACGCTTCTGGCGTTACGCCCTTGAGCAGAACGGAATTAAAGACCCTCTGAAAGAGTTTCAGTACCAGCGTTCCGCCCGCTTTCAGAAGCTCTGCTGTGATTCCATCCTCGCCTGGCGCCTTGTTGTTTTTAACGTGTTTGGCTATCCTAATCTCGTACAGGCTGATGTCCGGGATATTTTCGGTAAAGTGTCAGGTCAGCTTGGCTCTTGGGTCTTTAGCCATTTGTTCGCTGGGTTGCGAAACTGAGGTATACAGCTGTCCATAAAATCTCTCGATCTCCGCTAGCACTCCTTCCTCTGTCGACAACTCGCTGCCGTACTCAGTCTTCAGCGTCATCAATCGGCTTTGCCCAACTGACAAAGCTCTTATAATAATATAATAATAACAATTTTATTAAATTTCTTAAATGATAATTTAAACATTATAGTCTTACACATAATAAACTCGTAAAGGAATACAAAAATAAATGGAGCTTGAGCTAGCGAACACTTTGGAGCCTCTCTTCTGCTCGATCGTCTCCTGAATACATTTAGTATTAAAGAAGCGGATTTCGTGTCGCAAGGATTTCTGTAGTATACGTATGTTGAGCTGCCGGTATGATTCAGCATCTTTAGAGGTCTGCAGCGGCCTTGATCGTCGCTCTGCCATTAAGTCTAGGGTCTGAGTAGAGATTTTCTGAGGTTTTCGTTTGAGGCGTTTTCGTTTTGTGATCTTTTATTTAAAAAAAATAGTAAATGTTATTAAGTGTTTACAGTATTTTTTTAATAATAGACCATTTATGGGAACAATTTAGGTATAGCATAAAAAAAGGGTGTAAAGAGAAGCACTATACCTTGTATTTTTAGTGCTTCCTTATAATACCCACCAGCTACTGTAGGGACAGTATAGCCGGTGCAATTGAACTCCTTTAGACTGACACATTTGGATACACAACATTAATTCTTTTTAAAAGGAGTGCTTTTTGTGAATACAGAAACCAGTAATTATTTAAACTAGTGGCTCTGTGAGCCTCGCAAATCACCCCGACCCGTTAAAGTTTATACAATAAAAAAGTTGTTCAGACAAAAAGTTGCGTTTTTATAAGATATATAATTTTTTTTTCAAATGGCTGTTATTTTTAAGTTTTCAACACCCGTATAACCTCCATTTTAAAAAATTCAGAAAAACTGAATTGACAAAAAAGGATCTATATAATTTTCAAACTTCACAAAATCGATTGAGAAATGCAATCTCTAGGCGAGAAGAGCCTTACAGACGGATAAACGGACGCTGGACAAAAGCATTTATGGCCAATCTCGAGAGGAAACGCTTCGCTCGCTCGATCAAAAAAAGAAAAATGAACCTGACTGCCTTTTTATTTATTTAGGTACCCAGTGTCTATTTAGAATTAAGACGAATCTGAAGGCACCTCATAAGCTAATCCATCAAGCCGTTTAGGCTGCAGAGCGTTTTATAGAAAGTACATACATACACGCGAAAAACATAACCCTCCTTCTGACTCAGTCGGGTAAAAGGAAACTAAAATTTAACTTATTAAACTGAACTTCTAGTCTAGTGACGTACACAGGAAGTATATAGGTAGATGGGCACCTATTTTTACGACAGACACATAAAACATAATCTGGGCGGTAGAATAAGGAGACTATTACTCTTAGTTTACACACCTAAAAGGAAAAAGAATCGATACAAAGTCAGCCGGACGCCACATCAAACATAAAAGACGAATTTCCGATGCAGCGGCAGAAACGCGTAGCGGCGGCCCTAGCAACTGTAAAGCCCCGGGGTAGCAAATGTGCGGGGCGGAACCGTTTTAAGATTAGTGTATTTTTTGTCTTAATAAGATACAGATACGATTTACGTCAGAGGTTCCCAAACTTATTTTGTCAAACGCCCACTTTAAAAAATCTGTTATTTTGTAGCGCCCCCCATTTTTTTCACCATAAAAACCTGTATCACATGTTTGTCTTGCCTGTAGTTTAATTCAACCTATATTCTAAACTAGACTTTTTTACAAGAGAGAGCAATAATAATACATAATCAATCATACCAGTACATTAGAGTATCTTTTATAAAAAATAACAATAATCATCATTGTTAATTTTAAATAAAAAAATAGCAATAATAATACAATTTTACAATAATAAAGAGTATCGGAAGTGGGGACCTCACCTGCGAAACTTTAAAACACGAATTTTTTTCAGTGTTTGATTCCTTTAACGATATAAATAGCGTTGTGAACGCATTAAAATAATAAATATTAATTACATTTTTAGTTTATATTTATACAATAAAAAAGGATATAAATATGAACTAACAAATGGATGTTGTGTAGTAAGAGGATTTTAATTTCAGTGAATTTTAAAATATGAAATAGCTGAAGTTATAAATCACTCATTGCTTAAATCACATCAGCGCCCCCCAACTTTATTCTGGGCCCGTTACCGCCCCTTAAAGCCTCCAGCGCCCACAAGGGGACGTTATCGCCCACTTTGGGAAAGACTAATTTACGTCTTTATCCTTAATTTAGTAGGTAGAGGACATATTTATCATGATGGGCATGAAGATGGAAAAAGAATCAAAATAGAGTCTGCTAGCCACAATGATTCGGACTCTTGCCCATTCCCTCGATCTGGCCGGGTAGAGAAGGGAGTCTAAGGGATGTAAGTATTTGCGCAAGTAAATGCAAAAATCCGTAGAGATTCTTAGAAAGTGCATATTTCAAGCAAGTCCTCTTGGTTCTCATTAAGATACCGGTGGTGACTACGTAAAGGCAAGAACAAGAAAATATGTATTTAAAACACGAGGCCCCTTTGAGAGCTATACCCAGGGTAGTTATCAAGACGCCACCCCTAACGCCACCGCTGGACCTAGCACAGTAAAAATGTAATCAAAAAACGTTATACGAGCTCCGAACGTGACTGTGCACTTGTGGGTTATTCAAAACAGACACTTATTTTAAAATATGAAATCCTCGGAACGGGTTACGTATATTTTTTCACCTTTTATATGGGCGTACATCACTAAGTCGAAGTTTGATTTACCAACATCTCAAAATGCCTAGTTCCAAAATATCTACAACAAAATTTTTAAATGCTCATTGTTAAATATAAAGAAATATCGAAGTTTAATATACCGACACAAAATATGAGATATTTACATAACATAATTATCTATTCATTAAAAAAAAGGTTAGGTGATACCAATAAAAAAGTAAAAAAAATTAACATTCTACCTACAATTTAAATACAACATGAAACTCGTATTTACATCGAATACGTAATTAGGTAACTGTTTGATGTTGTACACAATTATCTTCTTCAATTTTTAATCAAGTAATAGGTAACTAATATTACTTTCTTCGCTACGTTGGTTAAAATGTTCTGGACAAATAATATTGGGTATGAATTATGGACGTACTTAGGTGTTTCAAGCTTCGAAATTCTGATACGCTCCCTTTTTTAAGGCGATGAGTAGTGACGCGGCGGAAACAGTGAAGTGTGCTGGCTTTTTATTTCTACGTCAAATAGATTGTAGATTATGGATTAAAATGTTGATTAATATTCAAAATAGATCGGAAAGCCGGGAAGAGTCGGAGGAGAGACGCCGTTGAATAATTCATCGTTTGATGTGATTGGTTTTGTTCTTTTATCGATTTGTTGCTTTCGATCTTATGACTAATGAGAAGAACAATGTACCTAGTGGACTTCCTGCGGTTGATATAATGATGATGAACATTTTTTACAAAAATTAAATTAATGTTAGTGGGTTTGAAACACCTAGCGCACGGAAAGATACTTTTTAAGGAGATGTCCACTGATAAAAAGAAATAGCTGAACCAGTTTTGCTACTTGCGATTTGTTTTATAGATACCAAACTTTGGTTCTAATTAGTAAAACTATGTAACTGCATGTCCCGTACTACAAAAATTTATTAAAACACATTTTATTTACTAGTAAGGCCCTGAGTTCAGAAGTCATTCATTTTGTTTTGATAACGTGTAGCAAAAATTTTTGCTTCTAGCAATCATTTTATTCTTTGTGTCCACACGATTAAGTATTATAACTGTATAAGTAAGTTAAATAAATAAATGAATAATCAAGAAACATACTCTCTTTTTTAGGGTTCCGTAGTAAACAAGGAACCCTTATAGTTTCGCCATGTCTGTCTGTCTGTCTGTCCGCGGTTTTACTCAGCGACTATATGTACTAAAAAGCTGTAATTTGGTATAAGTATGTATATAAATATGCGGAAAAAGGGGTAAAATAAATTATTGAAATTTTTTTTTTGTGTAGCTCCCATTCAAGTAAAGTCAAAAGTCAATTTTATTTTGTCGACTAACCAATCAAGTGGGATATCGTTAAATAGGTCTTTCAAAAATATATTATGAGTTACCGTTTTTCCATTTAGGGATCCGTTTCTGAATTTGTTAGAGTCAAGTGTCCCCCCCCCCCCTTACCTGTTAAACGGTTATATATGGACACGTAAAAAATTCACAGCTATAGTTAATATAACGAAATTTAAAGGAAAACTATCAGAGTAAAGTAGGGTTTACAAATTAAAAAGTCATAGGCAATCAACTTATAAAATGTACTCGCCAAAGGAAAATTTCATATAAATTAGATGGAAAATTAGTTTTTAGACTTTTTAGTGGCATGAACTCAAAGTTGGCATTCGTAACTACGGAACCCTACACTGCGCGTGGCCAGACACGCGCTTGGCCAATTATTATAATTATCAGTAGATAGGTACATATACACACTGGATTTATTGACTTTGACTTTTGTCTAATTTGCTTTTGTCTGTCTATATTGTATTTATTCTAAATCTTTGATATTTAAGAACCAAGCTCTTATCAGTGTCATTGTGTGCAAAGATACGCACACAATTTGCTTTTATAGTGCTTTTATAAAACAAAAGAAAATAAAACCTTATCCACCGGCTGCAGTTCTAAAAGATACAAATGGTGTCAATAAAGTCAACAAGCGATGAATGGCACCGTGACTGACACAATAAGCGGATCGAGCGCGACGTGAACGGTCATTAGATAAGCTTTTTATAACCCTTCCTAGCTGTTCTGGAAGAAAAGAAAAACTTATAATGTACTAGCTGCTTCTCTTCCTGCGCAGATTGTAGAAGCCGATTAAGGGAATGGATGAAAATGTTCGCATTTGCTTAAAGGCACTTCGCTTGTTTAAAGGCACTGCAGCTAACAAGCCATCACAATTTTGATTCCTTTTTCAACCTTCCCGCCCACCGTTACGCTAAAATTGGCCTGGGCCCATCTGCTTGCATCTCAAAATGCTCAGTCTGCACTATTAGGAATGAAGACATGATAGTATGTATGTATGAGGCCCGTGTAGCATAGCACCATTGATAAACTGAGATAAAGTTTATATAACGCGATGGACTAGTGACATCTCGCCAGTTATTGTGACGTTGAATGAGAGGGTAGATGGTAGCGCTCGGTAAAAGTTGTCCCAGTGCCTTGCTGAGGAGGCACCGAAGCCACAGTCCCGGATCTAAACTTCTTTTTAGGAGGGTATAGCTGGCACTATGATTGACCCAATGCAAACCTCTTTGCCTTTAACCTGAAGTCCACGCGTGCGCGGAGAGCACCCCAAGTGTTGAGTCTATGACTTCACTTTGACAGTATGTTTCTTGGGGTTAATAACAATCTAATTTGTGCTTGGGGTTGTCAATGAGATTGCGAGCTCGCGCGCGGGAAATTTAATTTTCGCTGCTAAATGTTTACTTCTCTTAAAGTTATTCTGTTATTTGTTTTAAAGGAGATTTTTTGTAAAACAGACACCGTCTTATTATAAAACCCAGACTAACTTTGTTACTAGGTTTAAACCATTATCCGCCCAAAATGAAGTTGACATTGTGAAATGATTGACAGGTGAGATAGTGTGATAATTACTAGATGTCAACTTGATTTGGTCGGATAATGGTTTAAACCTAGTAACAAAGTTAGTCTGGGTTTTATAATAAGACGGACATAGATTCTGGGAATAAATATTTTGCACGCGTGGTGCGGGACTTTTATTTCCAATGATTATTATATAGTGGGCGACGCTTTCGATGTTGGGAAAGGCTTTGTCGTTTGCTATAAGGGGCAATTTTAAATATTTCTTTGTCAAGCTCACGCAATTCATTTGACTACTTTTAACAAAAGTATTTAATTTCACGGAAATCAAACTAAAACTACTAATACCTACTCGTAGGTACATGTGTGTGTAATGTAAAAAATTAAGCCATCTGGCAAACAAGTTTGTATGTGGCGAGGCGTGACTTGTGCGATGTGACGTATAGAGAATCAAACGAGACGATAAAATCATTTGTTATGCAATGGACACTTGGTTAATGTGTTATAGGTACATTTCACGATTCATAGGTAGTGCCGTAGTTTAAAATTCGCCCCTATGCCATGAGCTTAGAGTATTTCTTAACTAACACGTAATTAACACGTTAAGGTTAATTCTAGATATCTTATATTGACAATCTCAATATTAATGGTTTTCATTTCTGTAAAATATAACCTATAGCGATCGTATTTTAACAGGCTGTACTTTCAAATAAAATAGACCATTCCAAATTAAACCAAAAACAGAGATATATAAAACATGATAAAAACCTTTTCCTTAAGACTAGGTAGACTGGAAGAAAAATACAAAAAAAAGTGATAAGGTGTCTCAATCAGTTTTTTTTTTTCAAAAGTTTAAACCGACTTCAACACCGAACTTTGAGTAATAAAGGAACATACATAAAATATATATACTTTCGAAATGATGATTGACTTACTTCTTTTTTAAATCAGCCAAAAATCCTCCAATCCTAAAATAAAACATTTGTTCCCAAACTGCTTCTTTATTTATATTATACACCCAAATGTAACTTAAACAGTCATCAAAGTTTATCTGAAAGTCATATTAAAAGTCCAAACACCACATAAAACATAACAGAGCAATTAAGGCGAGCAGACCTGTCGGCGGGGCGCACATAAACCCGTGTATCACACCGATTCATTCCCAAAAACTTAATAGTTTGATAGTCCATAAAACGGTAGCGTTGCACGCCAGGGACCGCCGTTAAACCGTGTTCTAAACACCATTATGATAAAAAAAAGAAATGATACCAACCAACCGATGAATTTATACGTGGATGACTGCTCCCAATTGCTTACTTAGGATGACATGGAGACTTTTAGATCTCGAAATTATTGAAATGTACGTTTTAAATTTAATGGAAATGTTTAAGTTTTAAAAACGGCAGCATGTATTTTTTATGTGATATTTACTTATCAATTACGTAAAGATTAAAACACAAACTGTTCAACCAGTTCTCTTAGGGACGTAGTAAAAAGTTTCCCTCATGAGGTACCTCATGAGGGAAACTTTTTACTAGGGAGAGTACTGATCCTGACATCCTCAAGAAATTAGTGGCAAATATGATGGCTAAATTAATATTCACTTGTTTTCGATTAATATATCTATTGCAGTGCAACGTTTTCTGCAGGTATACATCCTATACTTTAAACTAGCTTGTATACATAAAATGAAGATCTCGGAAGCAGCTGGAATTATTTCAAGGAATCTCGGTATTTCGAGAGTAAAGCGGCTAAAAAACTATTTTCAAAAAAAAAAGTCGTCCAGCTTGCGTTAAACTTTAAAACGCCAGTCCGGTATTTATGTACAAAAGAAAGAATTTTGTTTGTTTAAAAAATGGAAAATATAGAATTTGACAGCTTAGTAGCCAGGAATTTTGGGAAGATACGATTACATTTGAGCACAAGTTAGTGTAAAAAACAAAGTAAATAAAAGCAACAGAAATGAGCCGACTGCGCAGGAAACAAAAAGTACCATTATACCTATACCATATAATATCTCATTCCATATTTCAATATTTATCACAGGATCAGCCGTTTTCGGTCAAAATTCGAAAAGCAGTCGTTTTGTTGCGTTCCGTTTCTTTTATTATAAACGAGCTCGGGCAGACGAATGCATTTTTAAAAATCATTCCGTTTTTGAGATTCTCGGCGATTGGAAAGAGATTGCGGCGGCGGGGAATTTTGGAAAATAATTAAATGTTCAGACAAATCATAAATGTTTATGGTTTCTTAGTTTTTTAGTTAGTTTAGACACAAAAAAGGCTATTAAAAAAATTCTACTCTGGAAGACTATGTCACCTACGTTCAACAATAAGGAACGAGAGATTTGGCCATGCCCAAGTTGCCACTTTTGACTTAACCAAATTTTTGGTAACCGTGTTATGCGTGTAAAATTCTCTTACGTGGTTGTCTAAGAGAAAAGAAAGTTGCACCTCTACTTGCGCAGATCGTAAAAGCCTGTCGAAGGAATGGGTGAGAATCTGAATCATGTCAGTATGCCATGCGGCTAGCTATAGATCACTATTTTGATTCACGTTTTCCGCTTTCACGGCCACCATCACGCCAAATGTGGCCTTTGTATCTTACAGCCTTAAGTCACATCTAACCCGTAAGGGAAAAAGACATGATAGTGTATAGTGTTAAAGTTACAAAATGTACTTACTTATTTTCAACGAATGATATTTTATTTCAAATAAAGTCATCACTGGATCGTACACTTCACCTGAACTATATTTTTGTTACATAATTTAAATAAGAAAACTTCTTACAAAAACCTGAATTACTCATTCTCTACAAAAAATATAAAGAAATACGTGTTATGCCAAAGCAATAAATAAAAATATGCATGCAAGAGTCTCATCAATTAAGAGAATATATTATTTTATCTGCAATTTTAGAGTGTTCTACACGAGTTTAACTCAGTTTTGTAAGCTCAAATCATTTCTTGATTTTAGGGATCTGTTATATAGTGCAAATAAAGAATGTGGATAAAATTTATAGGACGAAACGCTTCGAGAAAAGGTTGGTAGGTCTCGCGCTTTCGGTATCTCGTCTTAGCCGTAGCCGTTGTAATGCCATTTGCAAAAGTAACTACAAATAAGCGTTTATGAACGCCGAGTGATTGTTGATTACCTGTATATTTACAATCATTTAATTGAATTAAATAACGCTAGTCCGGTTCATGTAACGTCTACCTAGTCTGTCAATAAAAAATCACCTTTCAACTTGCTTATTTAAAGTTTTAGTAATTGAACGAGCGAGCGAAGTTCTCCGAGTCTACTTGAACAATCCGGCGTTTGTTTGTATGTATGTTTGTTTGACTACGACTTAAGTACCATTGGTAGGAGATTTTTGAAATTTGGTAGTCATATAGATATAGTCAATAGAATTTTCAGGTTCGAACATGAGCCAAATAGAACATGGGATTGCAGTTCAGGGCGAATTAGTAGTACTAATAGTGCTCGTAGATTTGTTTATATTTTAAACTCATTTATCACACATCCTAATACATCACAGTATTTGTATAAGTCATTATTTATAAATAATAAATTATTAAAAATATTTTATACGGAACACTATTCCGCAAACTCAATGCACACCGTGTTGTTAATTTTTCCATATCTTATTTGATTCTCAGAGTTGGAACAAAGAAGGAATGGAGTATTTTTATTTTATAAAGAGAAAAAGAGGTTTGTGCATTAATTACTCATCGTTTTGTAGCAAAAGATATAAATTTTAGGTAATGTTTTAGGACTCCAAATGTGCGCACCCCTCGTGAATCCACAATATTTCAGATAATTATTATTTGACATATTCCCGAATTAAATATTAACTACCTACGTACCCAGTTGCGTGCATGTATTTATAAAGCATAGCTAACTATAAGATCACAGACTTGAAAGAGATTACACTTTACCATTGTTAATGAAGCATTTTCACGGTGATGTGACTAGGGTGAAAGTAAAAATGTTTATTAAAATAACTCTACAGAAGTTTAGCTAAGATAAAGAGGATTCTATAAAATTCTACACACATTATATATATATATATATATATATATATATATATATATATATATATATATATATAGGCCTACACACTTACATATATCTTTAAAACTTAATTTCATACATAATGACAATGTGATTATGTATGAAATTATTTTTTTCGTATTGATCAAAAGTCTGAGATTTAATTATGTTATTAAGAGCGCAGTTTTTTTTTATAGTGGCCAACACTGGTGTCAAATTTTTAAACTGCATAAAGGCATCTAACAATGCTTGAATGCCATACATTGACGGCAGCCGGGACCAAGGGCTTAATATGCCTATGGCACAGTCAAAATGACGAATATCCATTTCCATTTATTTATAACCAAAGTCGACTCCACTCCGCCGCTGTTCCGGCACTTACAATACTTTATTACGTCGTCCGCGGCATTCGTTTATTTGCGCGATCGGCCCGTACTGATTTAAACGCATGTGTCTCGGCCTGGCTCATTGTGATCTTACACATGCCTAGATATGTACCAATAAAACAAAGTTACTAAACAACCTTCTTGGACTTTAATATTAAATACATTAAGGTAAAAGTCGAGTGAAAAGTTGTCCAATTAACTTTGTTTTATAGCTACAATTTAATGTCTTGAATAGATGCAGATGATAAAGTAAATTGCCCTCGCATTGTTTTGTTGAAGGCTTTTTTCATTTATTGATTATTCAGTTTTTATTCATTGATTTTCATAAATGTGTATATTGCTTTGAATTATGGAAAGTGCTTGGGGTATTATATTTCTGTTTAGGTTTACTCAGTGATAATAAATTATATTATTTAAGGTTATTATTAGATTAGGTGCAGAGACAGGTCGAGCTCCTAACACTCGCCCTAATGAAGATCATCTAAATTGATTAAAAGCTAGTCGGCCTTTCCGACTATATTACGTGAGAAAAAGCCTTAATTTATTAATTATAAAATATTTATTGTCGAAAATCGAATCTTTGTATCCATGTTGTCTTTACAAACAAAAAGTAATCTTAAACGTACTACGGTTAAAACATACTTGAAGGGGTGATTTAGTCCTTCAATCTGAATAATTTTTCTAATGGGTCCAATGCTGGGATGTCGAAAAAAAATCGTCTTTTTCCCGATAATTTTTACTGAAATTTCAAAAAATCATTTATTTGAAATTTCTAAAGGTAGGTAAATTAATTAACAACACATCTCGTCAATAGTCCAACTGCATCAGATTAACAATTAAATCACAATAAAATGGTCGTAAAATCGTCACCGCGGCGCCGATGCCCACATCATATGATCTAAGGCTTTCACAGACTGACAATAATCGAAACAAATTGCATCTAGTCGACGCGAATCGATTGTGAATTTGTGACTCGATACGGGCGTGTATACGGCGTAGAATAAGGCGGTAGGGGTTTAAAATTTTAGGAAAATGAAATATTTAGTCGTTTGGCTTTTATTGACGTGACTTTAATATTTAACCTAATTTGTGTAGGTTTTTTGTATTTAAATATTGTAATTAGGATCTAGGCTCTAAGCCCTGTCCACCTCTTTAGGGCTAGAACATGGTATTGTTTCTATTTGTATATGATCTAGGGTGTCCACAGACTGACAATAATCGATAAATCGCGACTAGTCGACACGAATCGATTGTGAGTCGATACGGACGTATACAAGGCGAAGGGAGGAGGAGGAGGGAAAATTAGGAGAAAGGCATATTTCTACCTAGGGAATTTTTCTTTTTATTGACTTGATTTTAATATTTAACGTAATTTTTTATTTTTAACTATTTATGTAGTTTTTTAAAGAAAGGGTAGGTTTAGCTTTAAATAAAAGTAAATTAAAAAAATATATTAAAATATTTATTTAGGCTTCAAGCTCTGTCTACTGCTTTAGATATATGAACGTGACACAGTATCAGTTTTTTTTGCAGCTATAGTTTCAGATGCCAGAGAGCCATATGTCCAAAGCAGTTCACGCACACCACTCCATAATTTTTCATGCATTTTCTCCAAAATATACGCACTTTGTGATCTAAATCGCAAAAAATAACTAATTTCAACGCAGTAAACTAAATACTAAGAGTAAAACTAACACAAACAAAACGACTCTCCAGAAAAAAAATTACTGTCGCATGACGCAGTATCAACTATCGGCCTTGCAATGTCCGCTATGACGCAGCACCATACAGCAGCCACATACTGACTGATTGGTCGTTTTTTGCGCTTGATTAGGTATGCTTTCATAGTTCACATTATATTTCGCTGTTTCAATTTTCAAGCTACGTATAGTATAGTCAGCAAAAAATTATGTCACCAAATTAAAACATATGCTTAGGTGTAAACGCTGTTTTGCTGTTGACTGTACATTGTACACTCAGGAAGAATGTAATCTCGGCAGCGAAACGTTTCATTTGTTGTCTAGGAAATTGCGAACATAATCAAAGATCAAATCATAAGCTCCTTTTAAAAGCCAGCAAAAAAAAAAATGTTTCAAATCTTTGCAATTATTTCGGCCTAGAAGTATCGGTGAATTAGCATAAATCGATGGAACCCGTGATTCGTCCCACAGCCTTTCTTCAAATTTTATCATCTCGACTCTCGAGCGATGACCCCTTCTATTGTTTCTGGCCAGAAAACGTGCTAGGGTGACCATGTGTGACGCGTTTTTTTTACGGAATTTATTAAAAACTAAAGGTATAAAATTATGTATGTCACTTGATTTCAAAATATTTATTTGAATAAGGCATTTTTTTACTTTATTAAAAATATTCAGTTAAGAGTTTAAGACGATCATCATCAGGGTGAGTGCTAGGAGTGGCGACTATTTGATTGCCGCTTTTTTCTGCACTTGTGCTATGAAGGCGGCAATATACTTAGCCGTAAGTAAATAATCTGACGTCAATAACTATGATGATACATACAAAATTAACAACTATAAAGTAATTATTAAAATATCTTTTCTCAAACATGCTCGGAAATGTAGGCATTATTGCGTTAAAAAGAAGACACGAAATTTGTAATTCTTGGCTGGTGCTTTACTTTGCTTGTCTAGGCCAGGAAAGTAGTATGAAAATTCATTCCTGGCCGCTGCTTAAAACAAAAAGACGAATAAAGTGTATTCAGAATGACAAGACAGTGACATTGACGTTTCAGATGACAGTTCTGTTTTTACATTTGGCAAAGACATTAAGCGTTTAATTCCATACTTTATCATACAGATAATTGCACATAGTAAAAAATACACTCTTCGAGTATTATTTATATTCTAATGACCACAATTTTATTAAAATTATATTGCTATAAAATTACACGAAAATATGCTTAATTTTCGTTGCGATAGAAAAAAAAATCTACGGTATTACATTTTTTGCGTAAAATATGACGGGGCTATGTTTCCTTTGCACTAAAAAACGCGGGAAAGCAGTTTATTTTCTTTCAAAGCACGAAGGTAGTGATTGATTTTAAACTCTTTGCAGTAAACATTCATTGCTTTCGGTAAATATTTGCATATTTCTGGTTATTTCTTTAATGATTTCCTCGCATTTATTGAGAGGGGCGGAATGCCTCGGCGGGAATGGCATTGTCGGACTCGTAATTATTGTCAAGGCCTCGCTAACGCTCTGCCTTGAAAACTACTCATCCCGCATCGCTATATTTCCCATCCTCTGCAGTAATGTACTAAAAGATAAAAATTACTTATACTTTGACATTGCTGGAGGAATACAATAGCACGCAAATTGTTTGTTTCAATTGACTTTAAATATAGGAGGAAAAACTAACTAAGTACTATCTTATTAAAAAAGCATAAGATAAAATGATAAGTATCTTATATTATTAGCATGAATTAACATGAATTAATGCTGTTGATTCTGTAAAAAATAAATATGAATGAGACAAGAGGACGCGTATACACGAAGTCGCCTCGAGACGCACTAGCTGACTCTCTACGTGAGTAACCCGTTTAATTCATGCTAATAATGTTTGCGCCTCAAGAAAGTTTTATTAAAAAAAAAAAAATACTTTACCTATTGTACTTTCGATGATTATTATTTTTACTATTTGATTATTGACGACCTCCGTGGCGCAGTGGTCACCATGCTAGTCCACCACCCAGAGGTCCCAAGTTGGAAAATGATTCAAATTGTCCTGGGACTTGGATGTTTATCTATACAATGTCCTTTTTAATTAAGGACAAATATTTTAAGGGGTTATTCAGTCCATCATTTTGAACAACTTTGCCCAATAAATGTATATCGAAATACGAAAAAAATATTTAAATTCTCATACAAATCGAAGTAGTCACGTGATATCGTTACTATGAAAAATGCAAAAAAATTTTTCGTAATTCGTTATATATTTATTGGGAAAAGTTGTTTAAAATGATGGACTGAATCACCTCTTAAAATATTTGTACTTAATTAAAAAGGACATTGTATATGTAAATATTTGTTATAAAATATAGTATCGTAGAGTTAGTATCCCATAACATAAGAGATCCCTATCTGGGATAAGTCCGCCTTTGTACTGTTCTATAATTCCAACCTGTATTTTTGTCCTGTGTTTATGTACAATAAAGATTTTACAAACAAACAAACAAACAAACATAAGTCTCGAACTTACTTTGGCGCTATCTCAATCAGTGTTATATGTCCCTATATATTTATTTATTTTCCTCAAGAAGGAAAATAAAAATGATGGTCACTGTAGCGGGCCCAATATTCCGTCATTGTAAGGCTGTCATTGATCATTTTTCAAAAAACTACAAATTCCAGTCTAAATTTAATTTGGGTTGAAAAGGGCCAGACGGGGTTCACGTTTTTTTGCCGCGTGTGTGTACGGGTTAGGAAACGTCGGATTATGGAGTTATTGAAATAATGAACTGGTTTTTGAAACCATGGTGTTGTATACGTGGCAAGAATACCTGCGAGAATAAAGGAATTTTGTATTTTAACGGTGTTAAAAACACGATTATACCTAAGTACTCGTAAAGTATAAACTAAAAAAAAAATTCAGAACCTAACTTAATACTTAAACTTTGGGATCGTGGGGGCCATCAGCTCACAAATTATTTGACCCTATCTCAACGAAACTTACTGAAATTTCCCGTGACCAAGAAGGCTGGCCTATATCTTGGTCAGAAAATAAGCATTGCGATACAACGTGGTAATGCTGCCAGCCTTCTGGGCACGTTGCCACAGGGTAAAGAATTACCGGGCCTTTTTTATTTGTAAATATTAGTGTGTAGTGAGTATATTTTTTATTCTTAATTTAGTAAAGTTGAATTATGTTCCGAGTTGTATTATATATCATATTCTGAAGACAGCATCCTCCTTACCTATGTCCGTTGTTTCGTAGATGCTCAGTGCGCTTGCTGCTTCCGAATCCGGGATGCGATCTCCAGCATTTCCATCTTCAAATATGATATTCATTTCCACCCAAGTAGGTATATGTATTGGATTATTTGGTTGGCTTCTTGATTACAGAACCAACGTATAACTCAGTGACTAACATATAACTAATATTTCCTCTTGACATTGTCTGCGATATCGGGCTTTTCATGCTCACTAAAATGTCCAATCTGGTGGTGGCATCGCTGGTCGGGTCGTTAGATTCCCTCTAATATGGTTGAGTTTAACGATGGCTGATCCGTGCGTCAACTTGTGAACGGGTGCTGCGGCTGCCGGAGGGACTAGTCAGCTCGGATTCGCTTTTTGACTACTTAGTATTTCTTATTACGTAATTTATGTTTATTAACTCGTTCGCAAGCATTACAAGTTATAATGTGTTTTTAAAATTAATACTTATAAGTAATATAATACAATTTATATTATAAGTATTAATTTAAAAAAATACAATAATAATAAAGGCATCGGGACGTGACGACCCCATCGCCCACTGGATTCCCAGTGCAGTCAGTCAACGCAGGGCAGCTTGTGGCGAGCTGATGATGAGTGGCGACACCATGTACCCTACCTCCTGGGGGACCATACACACATGCGCTTACACACACATATACACACAGTTATACACCTCCCGCCTCTGTCTTGCCTTAACTGGCCGGCCAGAGTGGAGTCGCAAGAGCAGAACATACGCTCCAGGGTGGAAGTGTATTGCACGTAATGGCGTAATAACGGGGAAACCCGCTCTCGCGGGTAAGCCCCGTGATGGAGAAACCGCACCTCTCGACACCCTCAGCTGCTCACATTGTGTTGCGCCTTGGCCGCATCTTCGTGGCTAGTTAGGGTGCCCACAGGCAGTGTAGCCAACGAGCAGCGAGTCACCATCTACCAAGCTAAAATTGTTGTGAGAGATTTTTAGGTAGATGTCCGTATCTCACTCCATAACCCAATTATCCGGTCCACTAACATCCCATCCATAAAGCCCAAACCAAGTAAATCCCTCCCTGGCAATAGCTGTGGAGGACTGTCCGTTAGTGCATCTCAATGGTACATTAAGGAATAGACCTCCATAGATGCAGTTATCTCACTTTTTAGATAAAAAGGTACTAAAAGGCCTCTTCATGTTGGCTTTGGCCCCATGAACGCTTCAAAGGACCGGGTCCCCATGGACCCGTGGCTGAAAAGCGTACCAACATAATAATAACATGACAAAGCCCTTCTGGCGAGTAGGCGACCAATACTGTGAAAATGAGTTTCTTTCGGCGTTTCTTCTCAGCAGTGGTCGTTACGAAGCGCTGGTATCAGTAGCTTTTCTTTAAAAATAAATTAAATTTTGATATACTTTACACGTAACGTACATTATGCCTATTGACGTGTAAAAGTGCACGTAAAGGTCTATAATTACTGAATAAACAATTGTAAACAGCGGATTTATAAAAAATGTGCGAAGTTTCGGCTAATAAGCGGAAAA
The DNA here is from genome assembly GCA_943193695.1 of Acrobasis suavella. Lineage (NCBI taxonomy): Eukaryota > Metazoa > Arthropoda > Insecta > Lepidoptera > Pyralidae > Acrobasis > Acrobasis suavella. The sequence goes on along the minus strand of OW971952.1, from coordinate 5,665,895 downwards.
ACTCGCTATAGTAGTTTAAAAAAATACCCGAGTTACTCAAAGATATTGTCTAGTGAATGTTCTAAATATTGTGCTACACAATGAGTTATTATTTAGTTGATCAATTTAAATGCTGAAAATAAGCTAATTGAAATGCTAAAACGAATTTATTAAGAAGGAAACTTACTTATTTTGCACATATTTTTATATGAAGACTTATAGAAATACTAGACTGAATGTGCTAAATTATAAAATTCTAAGTTATATAAGATTTATAAAAAAAAAATGACGCAGAATGACGTCAAACGTAGATTTTCTACGTTCCGCGTCATTCTGCGTTTATTAGGCGCTTCCCGCTCCCCAGTCTATTTCAATAGATAATTCCATGCGGAGCATGTCGCGGGTCACCCCACACCTCATCCCTCTCAAGTTTAGAAATACCTCGCTATCAGTTGCGAGTAAAAGAAGACAGAGCCCAGGGCCGCAAGACGCAAATACCACTATTGGTGTGACGATGAGCGAGAAAGCGGAGAAAGGAATCAAAATAGTGATAGGTTGCTAGTCGCACCGCCTATTACCATGATTCGTATTTACGGGCGTAAATACGAATCATGGTAATAGGCGGTGGGAATGGGCATTCCCTAAAACGGATTCTACGATGCAGCAAGCAGCTGGCATATTCTAAGGTTTTCCTTTTTTCCCCAGACGGGCGACCTCCGTGGCGTAGTGGTCACCATGCTAGTCCGCCACCCAGAGGTCCCGGGTTCGATTCCCGGTCAGGGCAAGTTAGAAAATGGCCTTTTTCAAATTGTCCTGGATCTTGGATGTTTATCTATATATATGTATTTGTTATAAAGTATAGTATCGTTGAGTTAGTATCCCATAACACAAGTCTCGAACTTACTTTGGGGCTTACTTCAATCAGTGTAATTTGTCCCGGTATAATTATTTATTTACCAGCAAAGAAGAAAGTCTCTACTACACGTTTATGTAATAGATAATTCTAATTCTATTATTGAATTAGTTCATCTAGATTTCTAAGACGCGTCGAGCTATTAATACTTGAGACAAGTGCACAGACGCACAGACGCGCAATCCCCAACATTGTTCTTATTTATAAGTAAAATATAAATTATATATGGAGCGATCGATGCCTCCGCTGTACATATGAATTTTATGAATCGGGAACTGAAGTGGTGTGGAGTCGACTTTGATGTATGAAAAAAACCTTGAAACAGCAGCGGCCGTGACCTCTCGTTTTCTGTTATAAAAATAACTAAGTAGAGATGTTGTTAACTTATGCAACTTGGAAGGGACATGCCCGTAATAAATCGAACCACAGGCTATACTAGATCAATAAAGTATAGGTAATAAAAGTAAAATACTTAACAGTCAAAAGAAAATAACAATCGAAAAATTGCCCGGGCGGCTGGACACTTTTGTTTGGAAATTTAAAACAATTTTTTTAGCTTTATTTTAAATTTATTATACTCTATTGATCTAGCACAGCCTGTGGTTCGATTTATTACGGGTATGTCCCTTCCACATTGTATAATATTAAGTAATACGCGTTATTAGTTACCTACCTTTCAAAAATATCAATATAAAATAGAGTTAGTTTAAACTGCAGAAGAAGAAGAAGAAGGAAGCCGTGTGGTTTCCGGCAGAGTAGAATAGGGCCACTCCAAGTCCTCCCGTGGATGTCGTAGAAGGCGACTAAGGGAATACAAGCTAAACAAAGCTTATAAACATCAATGAGACCTCTGCAACCCGTCTGGCCAGCGAGAAGAGTGTAGGCCAAGTCCTCTGGCTGCTCTGGCCAAGTATGGCTCTGGCACAAAGAGGGTCGTGCTCCTGCAGTGGAGACAAAAAGATCTGATGATGATGATGATGAAACTGCAGAAGTGCCATGTTTGAAACGTGGAGTCACCTAAACGAATGGTATTTCCATAAAAATTGTTTGTTTAGTGACTTCGCGTTTGAAAAATAGCTTCAAAGGGGATTTCTTAAACAAAGAAATTAGGACCACTTAATTATACCTGCAACAAATTGATAACAGTTGATAATAGTTTTAAACTTGTGCTGTGGGATAATATCTCGAAGTTACTATATTTTATGATAAATACGAATATAAACATCCAAGACGCCGGACAATTTGAAAAAGGCCATTTTCCAACACGCCATGGAGGTCGTAAATTGCAGACAGACATTGAAGTTAGTCTCTAAACATATTTGGTGAAATATACCTTTATATCTTCCAGCTAAGCTGTTATTAGTAAGTCGGGAAAGCTTGTGACTTGTCCATCAGCGGACTTCAAGCGGCTGAAAATGGAAAGAAAAACGAATGAAAAAACGGTAACGATGCGCGGGCGCATCCCTCGCGCTGTGCCGACTCGCCAGCCCACGGCGACGCACATCGATTTATGCCGATACTTGATAATTAAAAACAATCCGCCATTTTGTTTTTTGTCCTTTTATCCCCGTTTTTGTGCGTCCCTCATTTGATTGTCTCGCTTTTGCGCTTTTTTCCAACGTCTCGACTCGCATTGACCCCGTGTTCATTGTGATGTTTTCATTTATAATTTATATTTTTGTTATTGTTCTTTTTCCGTGTGAATCCGAGTGAACTTAATTGGCATGCACTTTAATGTTTAAAAATTTTTTCTTTTTCTTTTTTTATTAGATACCATTTCCATTTGATTACTTCAGTAGGTAGATCCATGTTTTACTTCACCGCCGGATAAAGTAAAACAATTTTTCAACGACAGTTAAATTAAGATTATTAAAAAAAAAAAACAAAATTCAAGGTCTATCTAAAATATATTAAGCATTTATATAAAAATACACATCTATGTAATTCTTATATCTATCTAAGATATTGATACTCATACAAATTGTGATTTGAGTTGTACATTTATAATATTTCTACTATTTTGCAGCCTGCAGCGATTGCATTGCTAATGTGTCTGCTAATTTTATGTAACTATAAAAATCTAGATAATTTTATCACAGACAGATCCACTATTACTCTAACGGGATCCAGGGCTTTAAGGCCTAAATGCGTGATGGTTAGGCATGAAGATGGAAAAGTGTATAAACTTAATGATGATGCGTTGCCAGTCGTATCGACTCTTAATATGATTCAGATTCTCGCCCATTCCCTCGATCGGCTTTTACGGTCTGCGCGGGAAAAAAAGCTTCAGATACATTCTATTTTTATGCTTTATTCTCAGAGCAGCATGGAAGATAGATAGTTTGGTTTTTTTCTAGCTATCTCAGTAATAGCATTTCTTTTTAGGATAAAATTAAACCAAATTGGGAAACAGATTTGGATGCGTTTATCAGATAAAGAGAGAGAAAAATGTTGTTACATGATACATATATACGAAACAAGTCGTGGCTAAATAAGATTAAATATAGTATATATATATAATAGTTCTTCAATTATTATTTTATATCAAGGCTTAATCAAAAATCCTTTCTGAAAATATTAGTATTTTATTAAGAGTAAACTGTAGTTTGCCAGCTTTTCTTCGACAAAATAATTATTATCACTATATCGACTAATGGAGGCCATAAAAACGCGACAATAGTGACAACGACATCTGACATCCATTATAAGGTCAAAAAGTAATGGCCTCATTTAAAACGTTTTAGATAACGAACTTCTATTGTGCCCGAACATTTATTTCTAACCAAAAATCAATATTGACCCTCAACAAAAAGAAATTTTGCACTTTTTTAAATTTCCACACAAAAGCCCGAGGACAAAAACAGTCCAGGTGCAATGAAAGGGTTGAATAATATACACCTCTCTTTCTAGTCTCATATTGATGTTTTCTGTCTCACTCTATAACCCTTTGCAAGAGGGTGTATTTTTTTGGGTCAAATCTCGTATTTTCTCATTGATTTTTTAACATAATGAGATATTGTATTTCGGTCTTTTGTTGAATTTTAAAATTGAACTGGGTTGGTTTAAATCATTTTGATGTGGCGTTGCGTAGTAACTAGAGCACATTTGGAAGCATCTGTTGGAGATTAGTTTGGGCTTTGTGATTGGGATTTAGGTAGTTTGGCTGCGCGTGCGATTTCTTACGTTCAATATGAAATGAGTAAAACAATTTAGGACGGAAATGACATCGCACTAAACTTACTTTAGTGACGTAGTGGTCACCATGCTAATCTGCCACCCAGAGGTTCCAGGTTCGATCCTCGGTCAGGGCAAGTTGGAAAATGGCCTTTTTCAAATTGTCCTGGGTCTTGGGTGTTTTATCTTTGTATGTATTTGTTATAAAACATAGTATCGTTGAGTTAGTATCCCATAACACTAGTCTCGAATCTACTTTGGGGCTAGCTCAATCAGTGTAATTTGTCCCTATATATTTATTTATTTAAATTCCTCATGCCTTTATTACCAGTGGGGTAGATAGAGCAGGGCCCAACCTTTTTGGGTCCTGTAGCTCTAAGCAGACAGAGCCCGGGGCTGCAAGACCAAAAAGCCACATTTAGTTGGACGGCGAGAAGGTGGAAACATGAATCAAAATAGTGATGGGTTGCTAGCCGCATCGCCTATTAACATAGTTCGCATTTTTACCCTTTCTCTCAATCAGCTTTTATGATCTGAGCGGGAAGAGAAGCAGCTGGTACACTCTTTTTCTCAGACCAGTGGGAGAAAAGAATAGTAGTTAGTAGACTAAACTAATATTCAACTATCTACGCAAATTGAGATATTGTCTAGGCTGTCATTATCTATTAGTGACTCAAACTTAATCATTACAATACGTCGACGCAACGTGGGAGTAAGTATAAATTATATTTATTTAAATTAAACCTCTTTACGCGAATGAATAAACAAGTCGAATTGGGCAAGTAACGGCCCCGGCATGACTTGCAAACGGATTGTCTATGCCTGACGCCCACGTGAAGAAAAAAAAAGAAATAATTAAACAAAGTAATTGTGTAATATGCCCGCCATCTTCCGAACATCTGGGATTGTCAACACACCTGAGACTATAGCTGTCTCTGTCTATCTACAGGATTTTAGGTGAGTTAGAACGAGACGGGTGTATGGTAATCGCTGAGAAGTGGAAGTGACAAAAACTCTTGCTTCCTGTGACTTTCGTATCATTTGAAAAAGGAATATTGTTAGTGTAGTATACGCTTCGATTTTAGATAAATTTGGTAAAGGTTTTTTAAGAACACAGAAGGCCATTCAAATATATATTCATACAACAAATAACGACTTTATAACCTAAGGAGCCGTTTAAATAGTACCTTTTAGCGAAATCTGGTGTACTAAGTATTATAAAGTTACTTCAAGTTATGTATTTAGTAAGTTACTCGTACTTGCAATAAAGATATTTATTATCATAAAAAGCCAACAAAATCAAAGAAGAAAACCGTAGAGCTACCAAAGGAAGTAAGCTGAAAAGGTTATAACAATTTGGTATAATATATTTACATGCATACGAACAAATCACTTGTTTACCCATAGACAGAGTTTTGGACCATATGACCCAAAATCTACTTTCAGTATTTGTACCTGGGTGTGTCGTTTAAAATAGTACGAAATATATAGAAAATATTTGTTTAGGTTCTAAAATCGTCATTAGGTACTGTAGCTGTATTAACTATTGTGGTGTCAATATTTTGAAACTAAAACGGTTCATCAACATTTGATTGGTCCATGAACCGCTTGTTAACAGAATCTTTAAACAATTAGCTTTTCAAAAGCTTATCAAAAGGACTTTTCAGCCCACGAACATTTCGCCAACATAACATGCATTCACTGACATAAAGTTATGTTGGCGAAACGTTTGTGGGTGAAAAGTCCTTTGGATGAAAAATTAATTGTTTAAAGATTCTGTTGACCAACGGTTCACGGACCAATCGATGGTTTGTGAACCGCTTCAGTTTCCAATATTTTTAAGGCCCAGCCAAAGTTGGCAATTCTAGGACTTCTAGGCTCTTACACCAAAGACAAAGAAGACCTATTTACAACAATTTGTCCCATTTGTTCATATCTAAAGAATTTTCTGCAAGCTGAATTGAACTTTCATGCAATGCCTTAGTGTTCAATTTGTATTAACTTCCTGCAGTCAATAATGTGGCCGTGCTAATTGAAATCAATAAACTTTAAAGGTAGATCGATAATTTCGATTGCTATGTACGAGTTTTGGCATTGTGTTAAGACGAAGTGGTAGCTAAAGTGGCGCCCTCATTTGAAATAAATTGTTTAAAATTAAATGTGGTAAAAATTTTTCGCCAAAAATGGCCACGTTTGGCGAAAAACAGTTTTAAAACTAGACGAACTATTAGTAATAATTTCAAAGGTTATTCAGAAAATAGTTTAAAGGTCTTTCTAGACATTTATACAAATCATTTTTTTTATTATCACCATATTTCGTTTTAAACAATTTATCTCAAATGAGGGCGCCACTTTAGGTACCACTTCGTCTTAATAAAATATATCTAGTAATCATTTCGTTGGTGAATTAGTTTAATTTTATCTTTGTACTTAATTCTTTGTTTTCAACTTTTTTTTATATTTTGTTTTTTATAACACATGTCTGGATATTCTTAATTACATTCATTTACCTTTCTATTATTTTACTATTTAGGTAACGTTGATCCAAAAAAATATAAGTTTGAACGAAAATATATCAGCGATAGCATAATGATTAAATCTACTTAAAAAAGTACCTACCTTCTGATTCAGATCAAAGCAATTGGGTAGAGGGCTGGGTCAACGTGATTTTATCATTTTAGATTTATGCATTCAGAAAAACTGATATTAAGAGCGCTATTTGACTCAAAGAAAACATGACTTACCACTTTTGTATTTCATACAAATCCCGTGGAAAATGTTTGTTATGACGTTTAGAAAAATAATCTAGCGGATTATGTACTACAAAAACTTTAAGTATTGCTATATTTTGCATATACTGCAGCTGCTACGAAGTTTTGACGTATTCCATACAACGTGGACTTTTTAACAATTCGAAAATAGAATGTTTTTAACTTAACCCTTCCATATTTGACAAAAAAGAGTTTTTATATTTAGAACACGACGCGGAGCGAATGAGAATAGTTCTTTTGAATTTCGAAACAGTTCGAAAATGGATAAAGAACGTTCGAAATATGGATTAGAGTAACGGACTGGCTGGTTTTATTTTGGGCAGGCGATGTTGTATGATGAATAAATAAAACAATATTTTCATAAAGGACGTGCCTGCCTAGTTTTCTAAAGTCTACATGTGTGTCTATTTGTATCAACTCCAGTGCTTCTCTCATTTAAAAACCTTGTTTTTCTGTCGAACTCTTAATTTTAAATTTTTTGATGACCAATCAATCAATAATGCTTTAAAAACCAAGAGGGATTTCAGTAACTTTTCGACACTACAAAATAAAGCAGCAGCCTGAACTGAAAAATATACTCAATTATTTATCTTCTTCTTCTTACATCATTTCATTCGGGAGGCATGGAAAATACTCCACCGACAAGAACATAGTTCTTAAAGAAATTGATGATGATGATGTTTATCTTCTTCTCATGCTACAAAAAATTTAAGTCGCAGGAGACCAACAGTCCAAGAGCAATCGCCTACAAATTACACTAACGACCAGATAAGACCTGCATACAAAGTTTTCTCACCTCATTTTATACAAAAATCCACGTTCCGTTTTCCCTCGCGTTTCGCATAAAATTATTGGAATATGCACTCCGCGATTGTGTTAATGAGTGAAATGCATCGTTTACTTGAGCTGTGCCTTTCCTTGGCAACCACGTCACGTTGGCGGATACTCGGTAGACCGGGCTACCTGTCTGACTAAAGATATCGCAAATAGAAAATTATATGCACGCACGATTCACACTTAAATTATTACAGATGTTAAGTTTGTACCGTGTGGTTTCCGGCCTAGAAATGGGCCAATCCATGTCTTCCTGTGTGTTCGCGACTGTTGGCGACTGCCGGCCTAAATCGGCGACAGTCGGCGTCTGTCGGCGACCGTCGCCTACTGTTACCGATCATCTTCGGCCAGGGTCGTGGGCACATAGTCAGTCAGAGCCCTAAACAAACATCTCGTTGGGTAGGACTGGAACAAAAATAAATTATTAGGCTCACTTAATAAAATAAAGGTCATAAAATAGTGTCACTTTACATTGGACATATTTATATTCAACAGGATTTCAGCTTTATTAATTCAAAAAAACTGATACAACAACTGCGATTTTGCAAATTCATTGTAATAAATTTTTCTCTCGGTCGGATTCGGCCGTCTGTAAGTTGCCGGGTTAAGAGCGTTATTTGACTACAAAAAAGTATGCCGTCACGGTTGGTCCTTTTCATACAATTCCCATAGAAAATCTAACTGTCCATAATATAGTTTATGTATTATCGATAGTTTATGTATAATGAAAAGCAATATTTTTGTTTTCACGTTTAGAAAAAAGTATCTAATTTGACTTGTTGTCATCTAGCGGAACGCATTTCCAAGGGGAGCTCTCGGTCTGTTCTTCACCAATTCGCTCTGTCTTCGGCATCCTTAAATAACCGTTGATATGCATTTGCGTTAACCTTGAAGAAATATTAATTAGCAAAAACACTTACTTTAGGTTCGTAAGCGCACTGCTAAAGATGCAACTAGAATGCTCTGAGATGAAATTCTTTGAATAACTGAACCTATTTTCCGATACATTATCAGTTAACTCTTTTAGCTTGTCTTTGCCGAAATAATCTATAATAAGATACAGAAGAAAAGAAGGAAAACACTCCAAAGGATTTAGAGAATCCAGAGAATGCCGACCTGCGTGGCGTAGTGGTCACAATGCTAGTCTGCCATCCAGAGGTCCCGGGTTTGATCCCCGTCAGGGCAAGTTGGAAAATGGCCTTTTCAAATCGTCCTGGGTCTTGTTGGATGTTTATCTATATATGTATTTGTTATAAAATATAGTATCGTTGAGTTAGTATCCCATAACACAAGTCTCGAACTTACTTTGGGGCTAGCTCAATCAGTGTTATTTGTCCCTATATATTTATTTATATTTAATACAGTTTTGGAGAAAAAAAATCGTTCACATCTTAAAACGTAGAAAAAAAGAAATTTCGTTTTTAAACCAAATAAAAACGTCGATCCCCAACATAACATTGTAAAAATGTATCAAACCAAAGTTGTCATTACCGTTATCTAAAATCTGGGAAAAAATATCAGATGTCTGATTACAATGTAACCCTTTGAACGCGGAAAGGGGTAATTTTGCCCCGACAAGAAAAAAGTGTAAGCAACGGAGTAATATTTTGACAAAACTGCAGAATCACGTTACAGCCCGGTGTGGATAAAAAAAAATAAAAAGACACATTTCTTGGCAGGATGCGAGTAATGTATAGAATTTGGTCTTTTTATTCACGTCAGCAACTTTTGTACTTTTGTGAGATTTTATCTTTTTGGTGTTCGATCAGCTTTTCGGTAAAAGTTAAGTATTGTTATCAAAATGAGCACTTAATTTAATTTATACCTACCTAAATATCATAACTTGAAGTCCGCTGTCTGTTTGGCTGTACAGGCTTATCTTTGGAACTTCTTTTATTTTTCTTCTTACTAATATTACAAACGCGAAAGTTTGTATATATGTATGTATGGATGTTTGTTACTCTTTCACGCAAACGGCTGTACGGATTGTGAAAATGTGAGGTTCCCGTGGAATTGTCAAAATATCTGTATTTAAATGAAATACTGATGTTGGTATCTGGTAGTTTAAGTGTTAATAATACTCATTTACTCTAAAAATGCATGATTATGTTTTACAAACTGGTTACTTTGTTACTTTAATTTTCGGCTTCACTCATACAAATATTGTTGTAGTATGCACTCTTTGAACAAATAAACGTTATTTTATTTATTTTTATTATTTCACAAAGGCTACACCGCGGGCATCAGCTAGTATAATCTAAATTGTCTCACTTTGCTTTTTATTATGTATTGTGTCTCTATCCGTGTCTCTTTCTAGAGTTTCTTCTAACCGATTACGCTGGAAGCATCAATGTCATCATACCGTTTTAATCAGTCAAGGCATACCGTTTTAGAACATCCAATGTATAATCCTATTGGCCCATTTCTAGGATTTTGAACACCAAGAAATATTTTTTTGCGCCAAAGCCTATTGTCTCACAAACCAGGCTACCGAAGACCGTGCAAAGTAGAGGAGAAAACATAGGAATAGGGATGTAGCCGGGAATGTTATGAGTCAAACACTGTTTTTATTAATGAAACAGTTTTACAACACTGTGCGATAAGACCTCAGCCCGAATACAAAACGCGTGAAACAAAAAGCAATTCTACAACAATGACAAACACCGGAGACTGCGGCCGAGTTACTAATTTCATTTTTACTCCTCAAAGTGGCGGGGCCCCGCAAAAAATGTCCAAATCACAAAATATTTCTAATTAAGGGCGGTTCGAGCAAAAATGCGACGCGCGACGTTTATTAATTTACGAAATTTAAAAATTTAAACAAAAATGACTTTTGTGTTTCGCTAACTATGCCTGTTATTTGTGCGGCGGATTTTTATGTTTCATTTTTAAGGCTTTGTGAAAGGGACTTCTTTCATCAAAGCGAGGTGGTTGAATTAGCAGAAATCAATATTTTTTACTAATAAAATTTTAATGATTTCTACCTGATTGCGCTACCTCATTAATAAATCTAAGATACTCGTAAATGTAATGGGTTTAATTAAAACGACAAATTTTAAGATATTAATTTTAAAGCAGATTTTCAATACAGGATATTTATAGTTTCCTTTTTACTATCTCAGGATTTTTTGCATTCTCGATATTTTCATTGGTATCATGGATATATTTTGCAAATTGAAAAACCTCCGTCATATACACAACAACATGATCTAAAATGAAAATCTCGTACTGAGAATATCTTCACACATCGATCGTCAATTAAAACCAATTATTGCTTCTTTTCGGCGACTGGTTTCCGAAACTTTCGTTTTTGCCGGCAGTCATTTTCGGAAAATTCGTCCGCGCGTTAGCCAAACTGTAATTATACCTATTCCGATCGTACTCCCTTTTTAGATGGATACCGGACATCGCCGCGGGTACACGATTGGGCGGCACTATTGATGTTAACATTCGATTTTTAAAATTATATTTTTGTGAAGCATTTTGTATGTTTATCAAAATTACTGTTTTGTTTGGAGTTTTTAGAAGTAATCATGGCTTTTGAGGGTTAATGAAACGCATTTTTTGGTTTTTGAATGTTTAAGAATATTTAATGAGTTTGTTACTCAATTATAATAACATATATTTATTCAATCGGAAACACCGAATATCTTTTTTTGGTTCCGTGCCCAAAAGGTAAAAACGGGACCCTATTATTAAGACTCTGTTGTTGGTCTGTCCGTCTGTCTGTCTGTCCGTCTGCCCATCTGTCTGTCAACAGTCTGTATCTTAGGAACCGTGATAGCTAGAAAGTTGGAATTTTCACGGATGATGTATTTCTGATGCCGCTATAACAAAAAAAAAAAACTAAAAACGGAATATAATTAATATTTTAGTTAGACTCCTATACAACAAATATGATTTTTTATAAATAATGGTATGAAACCCTTCGTGCCCAACCCGCACTTCATTTTTTGTCCAATATAGCGGACTTCTCACAACTTATTTGTTTCAACATAATTTGCATAAAACTAAAATTACATATTAATTTCTGTCAAAAGTACTTCACACTCTTTTGTCATAACTTAAAAATGACGCTGAGATAATTTAACTGCTCACAAAAGTAATGAGATTTGTAAAAAAAAAACTTATAACCCAAAAACGCCGTATGTGACCCACCTGCAGAATCTTAGCTGGCACAATACGGACACAAAGAAAGGCCAAGACCCTCGCCCCGCGATCATCCACGCAATAAAAAAACACTGACAATCGCAAAAAAGCGGGAAAGATGCCAAAGGTGTCTCAATTTTTAACAAAAAAAAACTGCTTCGAGGTTAAGACCCATGGGAAAGAGTTAGATACGCTTTTTAATACGTAGACGCCCTTTCCAAATCGGCAAAGTCTTCCGCATTTTTTTTTCGCCTAACTGTTAGAGGGTACCGTTCTTTGTCGACGAATTCACCCCTTTTAGGAAGCAAGAATCGTGAGATAATAGTTTTTTGTAGTTTTTCTCGATTTGATTTATAACTGTTTGTAGTAATTTGAGACTTTTATGGATATCGTAGGAGACTTTTAACGGTTTTGCACAAAGACGCTGTGTCATCCGGTTTTTTTTTTGAGCTGTAAAAATTATATAACGGTTTCTTGGATATTTTAATACCGCATAATTATCACTACTTAACGCATCACTGTCAAAATTAACCTCCTATTTGACCTTTAATATAAACATATTTGGCTATATTCAGTAATAAATATCTCATTATAATGCATGATTAGTTTTTAATAGTCAAAATGTACACAAAACCGAGTTTTTTGAAGCGCCTCTGTCATCATTGTGGTTTTTTATGTTTCACGCAATCAGATTCCATTGTCCGCGCAACACAATCGTGGCCAAGATGCCCCTTTTTGACCATCTCCAGCAAAAAATAGCAAAAAGGTCGTTCGGGTCACAAGTCGATTCATTGGGGGCTAAAGGGGTCACTATTTCTTCGGCCTATTTTAGAAAAAGAGGTCAATTATTGAATAGGATATGGTTGCGAAAGGTTCGATTCCACAAATGTGCTTCTTTTATTGTAATTTGATACGTGTGTGACCTCGGGTCAATTGGACCCGAATAGTATTGTTGCTAGCCGCAGGGTTAAGACCGAATGTCAATTTTCAATTAAGAAATTGGCCGTTTGTATGATTTCCGTTTGTTCGTTTTATGTTGGAAATAAGAACTCTTTGACGATATTTGATACTTTAAAATTTTATTAAAAAATAGAAAAGTCCATTACTTTTAAGTCTTTTTTTTTAAGAAATTAGATTTTATTGACTATGGGTATTCTTATTTAGAAATCATATTCTATTTTACGTAATTATGTACTTTTATATGTAAATCTTATTTATACTTACCAACCTATCTACTTTTGTAAAAAAATCTACACTTTCTACACTTTCTTTATTTTGAGAGTACAATAGCTATACAATACCATGCGTAGGAGTTTCGTATCTCTTAAATGTCACATACAGACCTTTTACGTACGAGTATCTACTAACACCCGTTAGGATCTATATCAAATTAATTATATAAATCATATTCTTTACAACGTCCATTTTTAAGTTCATTTATTTATAATATTAAATTTTTTTCCTTATAAATGTAAACCAAAATATGTTTTTTTGTTGTACAACTTTCAGCAGTCACGTGATTCAAAGGTAGTTACTATGAAAAGCGAAAAATCTGCTGGGGAAAGAACTTAGAATTTTACATTAGAAGATATTTTTCAAAAAAAAAGAAACCGTTACCCAATTTTTTAAAATTTCTTAAGACTCATTTTGCCAAAAGATAATAAAAGGGCAAAATAAATCTTACTTAAACAAATGCAGATTATCATAGTCCTTTGATCTCGACCCCAATTTCACGAATTTTAAAACTGTATTCCCACGACGCACCCCAACCTATCTCTTTATAAACTAGATCATTTAGAAGTGGTACTTTTATCTTTTTCGCACAAAAAAGTTTAAAAAAGGCAAAAATGTGACCCCTTGCAGTGATGAGGTCTCGACATTGTGAACTAGGGTTAACCTCCCGTGTTTTGAAATCCGATCCGTTCGCGATTTTTTATCTTTTTTGACGTTTTTGCTACTTTAGGGTTAAAGATTGGCAGGTATACGCGGATTCTTGTGGGAAGACGAAATTCAATAATTTTATTACTTATTAAGATTTTTTATTAATATTTTTGAAAAAGTACTTACACCAAAGTGCAAAGATATGTATTTAGGCACAATGTTCCCAATTTTTTAACTTCACTCAATAAAGTAGTTATCAATAATAGAAGAGATAAGTAAAGCTTAATTTTTTTTTACTGTTCTGAAAACAAAAGAAAAATATTTTCAATGGAAGTTTCCGACCTACAGATAGGTAGCTATTTGTGTGATATTTCAGTGTCACAGTACCGTATTTTAGATAGTACTTTGTTGAACTTTACACGCAGCTTTAAACAAAGACAAAAAAAATGAACACCAAACAATATTTTCCAGGATTCCGAAATTTTATTAACGAAACCGGGTAATAACTCGAAATGATTAAATGTCGTCAGCAACGATACACGCGATTCTCCGAACGACAATATAACTCATAAAGCTCACTTAAATTCCGTTTATATAACATGTATCGATAAACCGTCGGCAAAGAGCTGTTTCTTGGTAAAAAAGGCTTGCATCTGCAAGGCTAAAAATAATTTCCAACGTTTAATACAAAAATCGCAATAATTAACTTCGTTACAGACCAATAAATTACAATACGAGAAAGAAATGCAACATGATACGCACACTGCAATGTTTTGCGTGTATACGGACGCACATTGACGAGGCTAGGGATGGGACGGGTAACTGTGGCGGCGAGATGTATCGATGTCGTGATTTACGCTGTTGCTATTGACAGCTTATTTACAGTGTTAGTAAATTAATATTCGTATTATCATGTATTTACTTTTGTTTGTTGGCTTAGGTTTGATCAATCTTATAATTTATCATATATATATTTATATATAAAGTGGAGTAAGTTAGATGCATAAAAGTAAATTAAAACGCGCAAGTTATCTCATTTATATTATTCTTATGTTTAGTTCAATTATATTTCGATAAGTTAAAGTTGAACACATTCTTTTTCATTAAAAATATGTATCATAATATTATGTAGTATCAATTTTTGTCATATATTTCTAAAGCTAAATGAAATAAAAATAATATTCCATCACATCATAAACATATTTTAGTGGTGACTATGCTAGTCCGCCACCCTGAGGTCCCGGGTTCGATCCCCGGTCAGCGCCATTTGGAAGATGGACTTTTTCAAATTGTCCTTGGTCTTGGATATATATATATATATATATATATATATATATATATATATATATATATATATATATATATATGTATGTATTTGATATAATATATAGTATCGTTGAGTTAGTATCCCATAACACAAGTCTCGAACTTACTTTGGGGCTAGCTCAATCAGTGTAAATGTACCTATATATTTATTTATTTATTTATATATGATTTTACAAAATTTACGCAGAAAAAAATTTTTGCGTTCTGGATAAAATTGTCAGTAGTACTTTTACAATATTTTTCAAAAATGTGTATTTTATTGTAAAACACTGAATCCTGACAAAGTCAATTAATGAATCTAAATCATATCTTCCATCGACATCGATGCAGCAAACCACCACCCTACCCTCAGTCCGATCACAAATACATTCATATGATTTATTGTTAACACGAGCAACAACTCATGTGTGGAAAGTATCATTGGTCGCACACATACAAGCTCGGATTATTATGCCGCTTGCTCCCTTCGCTCGTACGTCGAAAAAGATACTCTATATGGCATATAGGATTCCTAGTTTTTCCTACACATATTTTATAGGATTCATATAGCTATTGGTATTCAGCCAGTCGTTCGAGTTTTGTTTTTGAAATTATGAAAAGGTTATTGTTATTAAATGGTAATTTGATGTGAATTTTTAGGGATCCTCGGGCAAATGGAACCGGAATGGAAATGGTTTCGGTTTCGCAATATGGTCGATTCAACTCGAGTCATTGCGAGTCCCTTGTATGCCTAAATTATCATTTTTTTAAAATTCCCCCTTAATCCCTTCATATGTACTAATCCTCATATTCCTAAAAATTAACAACAGTTTGCTAAACCAATTTTAGTTAAAACATTTTTTGCCCCTTTCCTTCCTTTATATATTTGACATTGAAAGAACGAGACAAAACAAATTTTAACTAAAATAAGTTTACCAAATGTTTTTTAGTAACGTAATTAGTTTTGAAGTTGTTTATACTTTTGCACTAAAATAAATTTTAAAATGACTTTCAATGAAAGGTAAAACAACTTTTACTTTAGGTTGACATTATTTTCCATTTCTTTTTAATTAGCGGTAATATTTGTTTACTTTGAGACTAGTTTTCCATTTTAAGGACATAATTATTATTGGCACCATCATCAGGTCTTTTAAGTCTCAACTGTAGACGAATACCATCATCATTATTCTTATTTCTGATCTCAATAAGGAAGGGTCACGTCCTAGTAGTATGGTAGGCTTCACGTTGTAAAATTTACTATTTTTTATATTAACCTAAGTCCCATTATTAGGCAAAGATCTTTCCCGTTTTCCTTCACTTGTCCCTTTCCAGTGAGAGTCTCGACCATCTTTTTTGGAATGCGTTATTGAGATCGTATCATAAGCCTATTTGCGTGGCAATAACCATCCTCAGACAATTACTGAGTTTCTGACTGACCCGCCTTTCGGAGTGCATCTTAAACTGACTTACTGACGTGATTGAAATAACGTCTAAAAATAATCTATTACACAGAGATGAACATACCTAATAGATAAAAAACATGTAAATAAAAATAAAAAATATTTTATTGTACTAATTAAGTAGTTATACTATAGTATCGGGCCTATGCCAGGGTTCTATACTCCTTCTTCTGTGATGCAAAATAATAAGTTACAAAAGATGTATAATTTTATCAGAGAACCGAATTTTAGTTTATACTTACTTAAACTATTCACTTAAAAGTATAATTATGTGGCCAATACTTTAATTTATATAAGACTAGAATATTTATCTAGTTTTTTGTATGAGTGTGTGTGTATGTATGTGCGTATGTTACGTATACAAACATATAAAATAATGTATACAAAAATATGGTACATTTTAATAACGCAACTGGGAGTAGAGAAAACCCGGCTACGGAACCGTAATTAAAACACACGCAACGCTCTTAGTCAAATTTCAAAAGTATTTTTTGAGAAATCGAGTTGAAGTGACGTTTCGTATTCTACTTGCGTAAAGTATTCGGCATATTATCTTGATAGACGCTGGTCAAGAAAAAAATATAAAATGCGCAGTACAAACTGTCTCCTCCCGTGCCGCGTAGATGGTAAGAGTCAATAGAAGTGTTGATGAGATCTTTGTGCTGATTCCTCAGTCGACATCTACAAGAAAAGATAGTGTTTCGATCTTATTACGATACAGGAAGAGATTGAGTACATCTTTTCTAATCCGGAAACTACACGGCACAAGACATTACTTTATCATCATCTAAGCGTATTCCCGGTTGCATTCTCAGCGGTAACGCTTCAGAGCCCGGGGTCCGCTAGCTAACCTAGGTGATTTGATGGGGTTACTGGTTTTTACACCGAGCGACTGCCGTCTGACATCCGCAACTCAAAGGGTAGACAAGAACCATCCTTGTTCCAAATCCAAACCAAGCGTTAGAGACCTACAGTTTATACGTGCCTTCCGCAACACGGAATCATCTTTGTTTTCGGAAAATCAGTTGATTCAAGCCTGCAATAGCTTAACCAGGCTGGAAACAACTTTTCACACAGTATGCTTCCCAGTGGGATTCGAACTCACGACCTCCGGATCACAAGACGAACGCCTTGACCACTGGACCACCGAGGCAATCAGGCTCAAGAAATTACTCCTTACAGCATATCAGGTCCTTAGTCTAAAAAAGTAAGAGAAACAAAAAACAGCACTATATAAGCCAGCGATATGAAGCGAAAAGTTTTACCCATCTTTATAAGTGATGCAAAGATAAGTATTTAGAGTACTTTAGTCGACTTTTTTGATTAAAATTAACGTGAGACTCAGACATTATTAATACAGCACGGGGTACTCACGTAGAGAGTCAGCTACTGGCCGACATGTTTCGACCTCATCCGGAGGTCTTCATCAGGGTGAATGTGACGCGCTCGTGCACAAAGCCGCTTCACGACACACGTACATGTAGGCCAGTAGCTGACTCTTTACGTGAGTAACCCGTCCTGTATTAATAATACTTCAGTCGACATTTATAGGCAAAGCTAGTGATCCAATAGTTATATCCAATCCAATATAATACAGGAAGAGATAGAAAAGGTATTTTCTAATCAGGAAACCTCGTGCCATGTACAAGAATTTACAACTTCTCTCAGTCATATATCAGGTAGTCCGTCTTAAAAAAAGTGAGAAACACAAAAAGCCAGGACATTAACATGCCAGTGAGGACATTAATGCGATTGTTTAGCCGCCAAAGTGCGCCAATAAATCTGCGTGATTTCTGTTTCCTAGCTACCGAGTCCTAGGTTCGATTCTCCGTAAATGTCAGTGGTTATTTCTGCGCGTACGCAGACAATGTTTGGACAAACGTTTGGTATTGGAACAAAGGTAACGTATGTTTCTGACTTCGTGATTGTTTGTTTGCCGTGTGTTGGTGGCGAACTGATGTTTTGAGTAGCATTAGGTATCTGTTTTTACTGCCTACGAGGTCCAGTAATCAAGGCATTCGCCTTGTGATCCGGAGGTCGTGGGTTTGAATCCCACTGGGAAGCATACTTTGTGAAAAGTTGTTTCAAGTCTGGTTAGGATATTGCAGGCTTGAATCACCTGATTAGCTGAAAAGAAACATGATTCCGTGTTTTGGAAGGCATGTGTAAACTGTGGGATGCGAACGCTATCTAACGTTTGCTCATCTAACCTATCTAAGGATAGGTTGGACCCTTTGAGTTGCGGAGGTCAAACGGCAGTCGCTCTGTGTAAAAACCAGTAACGTCGTCAAATTACCAAGGTCAGGTGGCGGACCCGGGCTCTGAAGCGTTACCGCTAAAGATGCAACCGGGAATACGCTCGGATGATGATAAGGTAGGGTAATTACGTTAACTGTCATCTAATCATGATAGTCAGGACCAGTGACTTAAAGTGCCTTCCAAAAGTTTTGAAGTACGGAAGAGATCTAGGGTAAGTATTATTTGATACAGACCCACGGGTTGCGCGTAGCTTAGTAAAATAAAAGTATAGCTTAGTTTAAATTCACACTTTTTTAATTTCATGCTAGACTGGAAGATAAGAAAAATGTACCAGATGCTTCTCTTCCCACACAGATCGTAAAAGCCAATCGCGGGAATGAGTGAAAATGGGAATTATGTTAATAGGCGATGTGGCGAACAACCCATCACTATTTTGATTCCTTTTCCATCTTTTCGCCCACCATCACGCCACAGAATATATAAGTATTACTCCTAAGATCACGCGCATTACGCGTCCCCGTTCTCTGTCTTCGCATTTCTTCCGTCTCGCGCCTGCAGCTGCCCGCTCAAACCGCAAGGCGAGAACGGGTGAGAGGTGCGGGGACGGGGGACGGGGACGCATACTGCGCGGGACCTTAGGAGATTCAGTTCTATATGAAATACTTCTATTGATTCTGTGATCACGCTTTGGGTTTTGTGGCCCTGGGCTCTTTCAGCTTAGAGCCGCAAGTTCCAAAATGCTCTGTTCGTCTCATTAGGGATAAAGACGTGATAGAGTATTTATTTATTTATTTAAGTTTATTGCACACAATCTTATGACGGATTGATTACAATGAATCAAACTTAATGCTAATGCATTATCTACCAGTTTACCTTTGGGACATGGTGAGAGATTATAATAAGGGTGCAAGTGTGGCAAGCCAACTTGTAATATTGTCAATACAATACCTATAATTACTTATATTAGATGTATAGTATGTTGTATATTAGCACAAATGTTAGACCATTGAAATCCTTGTCCATCATGTTTAGTGCAAAGCATTTCATATTCCTGGTTATTCTTCTTCTCGTGTTGAAAGCTCAAAATAAAAAAGTAGGTTGCCATTTTCACAGCGTTGTCAGAGGCCTCATATAGGTGTGTCACGCTTAGTGCAGTTGGTAGGGCACGATGGGTAGGAGTGGAGGTGGGTCGTAGTCTGGTCGTTATAACCACATTGACATATTCCTGCATAAAATTAAAGCGTTTCTAGCACCACCTCCTTTTCACGTGGACCTGGTTATCCAGCTGTAGAGACCATTTGACCAAGTGGAAAAAATCTACCGTTCTGTTAGTTCGAGTTAGTTAGGAAAAATAAAAAAAAAACAAAGTTTTTATATTTGGCGAGAACTTACTGTTTATTTAATTTTTCACTTATCACTATTTACACACTATCGTTACTGATGTCACTACACTTATGAAAACTTTTAGAAAACTTTGAGAATCGCGGTGGACCTCTGGATTGGCTCTTCGGTACTAATTACCGAAATCCCTATGCCGGCCAACTCCCTCAGAGTTGGACGGGTCTTTGAGCAGAATGACGACTGACTATTTTTGGGATCCGCTGTCTAATTTATAGCAGTATATTGCTGTCTCTTCTTACAATTTTGGCAATACTGCAGCAATATATTGTCATAGATTAAGTATGTAACAGTTCGCAAAATATATCTGACTTGTGTTCCCTTTCCACAAACTTATTTTCGTGACATAGGTCACGAAAGTAACTTTGTGGAGAGAGAATCTAATGTCTAGTATGACAGTTGAAGAAAGTAGTTCAGGATTTGATTCAAAATTTGAGTGATGGTCATAAAGTGAGCCTGTATCTATATACAGGCTGACTTTTTGCCCATTACTGAAATTTTTGGAGCAAATCCTGTCCATGATACTGAACTAATTTCCTCGACGACCTACTGAACTACAACTTATAAAATATCTATGTACGGAACTTCGAAATTTTCTGTATGGAACTCCGAAATTTTTTATTTTATTTTATCAAACTTTATTGTTCCAAAGTACAAATATACTTTTAACAAATGGCGGACTTAATGCTAAGAGCATTTTCTCCCAGTCAACCATAGGGATAAACAGAGAAAATTATGCGGCACAAAAAAGCAATACACATATACTTACATTATAAAATATTATTATATAATATATAATTACATTATATACCTATTATATATACATTTCAAATTTGCTATGAAGAAAGTTTCGAAGTTCCGTACATCGATATTTTGAAAGTCAGAGTTCAGTATGACAGTCACTTTCTTCTTCTTTCTACTATTTTACTAAAAACAATTACCGAAAACCGGAAAAAAAAATCGTCCTCCCATACAAATTAGCGATCGAACAAACGGATTTTGTATTCGATGACGAAAACCTTATATCGCCCTCCATACTGATTTGATGCAAGTATTCGGTCGGTTCTTACAACTCAGTCTCTCCTACTTCCTGACTGCGAATATCTCTTACACTCCTGTATCCTTATCTACGAGTCGAACTAGTTTTTCGAGGTATGAGCATGGTACAGCGAGGTTTAGCATCGCCAAGCTCGAAGATCTGAGGACGGTTCACATATCGGCTTTGGTCTGCAAGCGTGACGATGCACTTTCCAAGGTAGACCTCTTTCATAAGCTCTTGCAACGTAAGTGCTGGCTGGGCGGACTCAGAACAGAATAGAACAGATGTTTAATTACTTTTTTTATTGAAAGTAGTCTAGTATCATGGACTGATCTTGCTCCAAATATTTGGCTGGTGGGTAAAAGGTCGTAACAATGATCTTTTTCCGTGGGCGATTTTTCCGAAATGCTGGAGGACCACACTCATCGTTGGTCAGCGAGTCCATTGCTTACTTGGGTCGGCCGAATGGCCCCCGAACTGTTGGTCGCCCCAGGTACAAATGGGCCGACGAGGATCAGAAAGACCTGCGAAGCCTCGGAGTGGACGACTGGCAGCAACGCTAACAAGACCGCAAGAAATGGCGCCATCTAGTGTCGGAGGCCAAGGTCCACTTCGGGTCGCTGCGCCACCGTAGTAAGTAAGTAAGGGTAAAAGGTCACCTATGCACAATCTGCACTTTAGAGAACTTAGTTGAAGTCAACGATAGAGCTCTAGAAGTTGCTCTTCACTGGAGCAACCAAATGGTTTTTATAAGTATCATCAACACGCAAAGTAGTTGTTTATGAATTGTCTTTACTTCATATACTCGTAGGTATTTAACAAATAATTTAATTTTATCTACAAACATAAATTGGCTCAGTTGCGAGATGTCGTGGGTGCGAGTGTTATCCTTTTTTTTAAATTAAATAGGTTTATTTAATTCAAACAACTATACCGGTGTTGTTAAAAAGGCTAAACAAACAATTGAACCTTCTTTCTAATTAAGCGCTGTTTAGTTAAAAAAATAACGCAAAAGCCTTTTTATAATATTTATTTCACTAAAAATCACAATTTTTAGTGACATAAAAATCAAAAATAAATATTTAAGCATAATAATAATATTTAATACAATTGTTTTATAAAATTTTTGTCCAATTCCATAATCTTTAAATGTGCACTTTTATTTTTAAATCTTTGAGACCTAAATGTAATTTCACATATTCCCTAACCTCGTTTCCCGACAGGTTATAAAAATCCCTTTTCTTCTCATTCATGCCATTATTAAAATGAACCGAGGGTCACCAAATAAAACATTCATAGCATTTCATCTGCGTACAGTGTGATACAGTCATTACCAGAGCCACTGAAGGTCAACTCTACCAGCCTCTACGTATCCGTACAAAATAAAACGAGGGCAAAAAACACACGTCTCCGCTCTATTTCTACAGTTAACCCTAAAAAAAGGGTCTTTCTTACGCGTTTTTCGGCAGAAAAAAAGTCGCTCGCGTGTTGCGCCCAAACGAGAGATTACTCGTAGCGTAGCGGCTGCAGTGCGCGGACGCCCGACCTCGCTGTAAACAAAACTTCAAACTTCGAACGATTCCAGGGCGCGGGAAAACTCCAGCCGAAAAGTAACAGGCCACTTACAAAAAAAGAAAATATAAAACGAACTCTTTGAATCGAATATTTTCGATAACATTGCGACCGGCCTGTGTTTATTATTATGATTTGTACAAATTAAACCGTGCATTGTTTTAAATATTTCGACATTGTCGGAATTCTATTGTGTGATTCTTTAATTGTTTAATGTTTTGCTTAATCTAGGGCCCGGCGAGATGAACGTTTCGGTTTACATTTTAGTCGTCATATAAACAATTGATAATTTCGCGGAGGAGTCGCGCGTGGTTTTTATGAATGTTTTTGCGTATCGGCCGGAGGTGGGGGTAGGGTGGGGCCTCGGCTGACTCGTCCCTCTCCTAGCGAGTATTTTGATTTAGTTTCCAAGTCTTACGCAGATGTGGCAATTTTTTTCAGTCGCGTGAGTAAGTCGCGCGCGGCTGCATTTTCGGCGTTTCGTCCGATTTTTTACTTTCGGCAGTTTTTCCGCGCACCTTTGGAAACTTTCATGAAGTTGACTGAAACTTTTTCCGCAGCTTTCTGTAAATAGACAACAAAGACTTTTTTAAAGACTGTGTTTTGTTTATCAAACTGAAGTGTTTTGCTGTGTGTGTGACATTGGATTTATTTGAGGTGATGAACACAAGTGACACCCAGGTGAATTCAGTTGTTTTCCAGTTTGGATGTCCTTAGATTAAGGTAAGTGTAAAAATAATAGAATAACAAAACAAATAAAAAAATATTTTGTTATTTATTTATTAACACTAACTTCAAATGATATTCAAACATAGATGCTCTTTTCAAAAATTTTTAACTATTTTTAATTATGATAAATTTTACTTTAATTTTAAAAACTTTGGTATCTTTCTTTTAATTGTGTCTATGGCATTATTAATTTTATAGATGTTTTCATTGTAGTAGTAACTATTATAATATACATAATTAACTTTGTTTGAAAATGCTACCCATCATTTGCACCCACTTTAATATTAATTATTATTATGATTATATTAGATTAATTTATTCAATATTTATATAAACATTTGATCAAAAGACACATTGTAATTTATACGCATACCTATAACAATTTCAAACAATGTTAAAGTAATCTCAATTTACATAGTTAAGCAAATAATTGACCTTTAATAACTTATGCAATGTATATATGTACTTAAACGGCAATTACTCTAATAATTGGCGTACGGTAATTTATTCAAATTTATGCGTTATTTATTTAATATAATATGGCCGTCTCGTTTTTATATTACCTTTCTAAACCACTCAATTTATATTTTAGCAAAAAGCGGCAATCCTTGAAATGTTTCTTGAATAATAATGTCCGAAAGATTTGGTAGTTAATACCTATTTTAAAAGCTATTTTTAGTTTAATCGCAACAAATTAAATCAACCTCGGCAATTTATTAATTTTAGGAAGATAATAATAAACAAACCTTATAAAGCTTTTGACAAGTTTTCAAAAGTTTGCCAAAAGCTTTACAAAAAAAAACTGAAAAAAGAAGTACTTGAGGAAATAAAAGTAGTTGCGACATTTGAAATTAATAAACCGGTTCTAACGTTTTTTTTAGATGGATTGAATTTATTAATTATTGTAATTAAATATTTACCAATTTAGAAGGTAAAAAAGATGTAACTTCATTGAATTTCTCTTAAATGTTATGCTATTTTCGTAAAAATGTCGTGCATGCCAACTTTTATTAACACTCGACAAAAACTGGAGTTGTAGGTTTGACGCTAATGTCTGTCTCTTTAAAAAATGCATCGAAATCGGTCTATCTGACCGATTTCGATGCATTTTTAAAAGTGAAAGCAAGTTTCCTTGCGGTGATTCTTAGGTATGTTTGATGAAACTCGGTTCAGCCTTTCAAAAGTTATTGGAGGTGAAAGCTTGAAAGTTGGGGCTTTTGGATTTTCTTGGCAATTTTTTTTTGACTCTTTTTTTAAATTGACTTTACTGAAGCTAGTTTTCAAACGTAATAGCCGTAATTTGTTTTTAAAATGAAGACTAATCCTCATATTCATAAAAGATTTCAATTGTTTCTTAAGCTTACTTTAGTTAAAACATGTTTTGTCTCGTTCTTACTATGTTAAACATTGAAAAGAGAGACAAAGACAAAACATATTTCAACAAAAATAGGTATAGCACATAGTAGATATTTTTTATGAATAAGGGGGTAAGCCTATAGGAGACATTGTACTTAAAATTATCAATAGACAAAAATTAATCACATTTGTGCTTTGAAAGGCACGTAAAGCTGTTGATTCTAGCTATTATCATTATACGGCAATCATAAGGCTACTTTCGACGCCATTTTATACAACTTGAAAAATCTGATATCAGCTTTAGCAGGCCTCTGTCACTCCCCGTTAGGTATTGAAAATATACCTACATTATTACTATGCGCGCGGCGACCACTTCGAAGTTGAAAATTCAGTTACATGAATCGTTTGTCCAGAGTAATAAGAATGAAATTGGCTAGCGATGGATATCTAGGTATCTAAACGAAGAGGTGGCGAGTTCTGACGCGAGCTAAATTAAACCATAGCGCTGACCACAACAAGTAGCTGTTTCTTTGGATTTCTTTTCTGAGTAAGACTTCTGTACGTGAGTACTAGTTCTTGTTCTGTGGTTTTGGCCACTTACTCACACGAAAAGTAGTACAAGTATGTAAGTAAGTGCTCACTTTTAGACCCAAACAATTTCAAATCTTTTCAAAACCAGCCCATCTCTCGATCTCTACATACCACGACATGAAAAAAAATCAATACCACGTGATATCTGGAGTCTAAATCAGATAAGGATGTATCCAGCGGGGTCAGAGGTCCAGTGGTTAAAAGATCACGTCGATCCGGTGCGGAATTCAATTCCGTTCGCGCTGTCTCTATTATGAAGTCTGGTCACTTTTGCTCGTACATTTTAAAGTAAATTGTTTATTTGAAAGCGAGTAGAAATAGAAAGGCTAAGAGAATAAAATTGGAAGTCATTCTAAAGTAAAGAATTTAAAAAAAAGAATTAAAGAATAAAAGAATGAAAATGTCTTATAAATAACAAGATTTAACGAGAACACGTTTTTATGGAAAGATAAAATTAAAAAAAATTAACGAATACTACGCACGTTAACCAGTCCTTATTTTAACCACCACAAAATCTATTAAATATCGTGGCGCCACTGTTTATGTTAAAACTAATAATAGCAATACAGTTTTGACGTTTATTGTTGGAAATATGACAGAGATTTCATTTCTTGTAGCAAACCTATCGACAAGTTTATCTTAATTTACATTTCTTTCTTTTAATAAATACATTATATAAGAATATATAGAATATATAAATAACGTTTGAATAACGTCCACAGCCGTATGTGTCCCAGAATGTGTTAATTCAATTGTAACAAACATTAATCTCAACAAACTAATTTTTAAGATTTATTGTTTACCTACTTACCTATTAAACCTACCTACCCAAAAATATCAAACGCTTGATAAACCCATTTTAGTTAAAATATGGTAGTCTTGTATTTACTCTTCTCTTATATTATTGAAAAGAGAGATAAAGACAAGACATATTTTGATGTACACATTTAAATATATTTTGATTATAGCTTTAGCAAATGTTTTGATATTATTATGATCATCAGGTTTAATATAAATCTGAATCTAAAACAGGCTCAAAACTACTCATCATTTATTTACAATTATATTTATTTAAACTTTATGGCATATAAAAAGTGTTAAAATGGCGGACTTAACGCCATATAGAGTTTTCTGCCAGTCAACATTACGCCAAGTAAAAAAAAAATATAATTTAATTATATTAAGGGTGGTGCCACACGCAACAGGTATTCCTCTGTCACTAGCAGCAGTGGTTAAAGTGGTGGCTGAAGGCTTGTGAGTTTCAGTCGAACCCAAATACTGCGGTACGGAAGGCAAATGGGAAAAACACCGTAGTAAAATCACAGAACAAGTACTAGTACTCACGTACAGAAGTCTTACTCAGAAAAGAAATTCAAAGAAATGTCTACTTAATGTGGTTAGAGCTATGGTTTAATTAAGCTCACATATGAACTCCTCACCTCTTCGTTTAGATACCTAGACATCCATTGCTAGCCAATTTCATTCTTATTACTCTGGACAAACAATTCATGTAATTGAATTTTCCCCTTCAAAGTGGTCGCCGCGCTCATTAATAATGTAGGCATATTTTCAATACCTAAGCGGGAAGTGACACAGGCCTGGTAAAATCCCTGAAATACATTCAAAGACAGAATGTGTATCTAGATTGAAAAGTATAAATAACTACAAGAACATAATAATATAACAATGTATCAAAAACAAACAGAATTTTCAAAGCTAATATTTTATTGGTTTTTGCTACTTAACTTACAAAAGTGCGTTTTTTTACAAAATTGCGTATACGTTTTAAGGAAAACAAACTATTAGTCTTCTAAGAAACTATGTCTCAAGTACTTAGTTGGTTTACGACTAATAATCTGGCCTTAAACACACAAAAGACTAAGTGCGTTAATTTTTCACTATTGAATAAACCTAATACTCACATACCTTTGAGTCTTAATGGTCAAGTTCTAGAATGGGTACCCAACACCAAATTTTTAGGCATAACTGTAGACTGGAACTTAAAATGGGATAAACATATTGAGGCCACTGCCAAGAAACTTAGTTCGGCAGCATATGCTGTGAGGAGGGTCAGACGGTGTACTAACGTTGAAACTGCTAGGCTAGTATACTATAGTTATTTTCACAGCATAATGTCATATGGCTTGCTCTTATGGGGTAAAGCGGCTAACATACATGCTATCTCTGTGCTACAAAAGAGAGCAATTCGGTCGATCTACGGACTAAAATCACGCGATTCCTTAAGAGAGTTATTTAAATCTATAAATATTCTTACTGTGACATCTCAATTTATTTACGAAAATCTTCTATTTGTTAAATCTAGGTTAAATAATTTCAAGAAAAATAGTGATGTTCACAGTTATAATACTCGCAACAAAAATCAGCTTCATACGCCTAAATTTCGACTTGCTAAAACTAGAAAGTCACTCTTAGGTCTAGGTATAACATTATTTAATAAACTTCCCGAAGCGATCGTTAACCTACCAATGGCAAAATTTAAAACACATGTTAAAAAAGTTTTATTGAACAATGCATACTATACTATCAATGATTATTTAAGAGATAAAAACGCGTGGATACTTCCTAAACATTTTCCATTACACTCCACACATGAAACATAAATAGCTGCATTTTCTGTTACCATAATAAGCTTACTGTAAAAACATGTAAATGCTCTGCGATCAATAAGTGACCAACATATAATTAATATTTTCTCTTGACAAGGTCTGCGAGTTCGGGTTTTTCATGCTCACTAAAATGTCCAATCCGGTGGTGGCGTCGCTGGTCGGGTCGTTGGATTCCCTCTAATATGGTTGAGTTTAACGATGGCTGATCCGTGCGTCAACTCGTGAACGGGTGCTGCCGGGAGGGACTGGTCAGCTCGGCTTCGCTTTTTTTGACTACTTAATATTTTTTATTACGCAATTTATGTTAGTTTACTTGTTCGCAAGCATAACATGTTATAATGTGTCAACATTGTATTATATAATAAGTATTTATTAATTAAAAGACAATTATAATAATATGACAAAGCCCTTCTGGCGAGTAGGCGACCAATACTGTGAAAATGAGTTTCTTTCGGCGTTTCTTCTCAGCAGTGGTCGTTACGAAGCGCTGGTATCGGTAGCTTTTCTTTAAAAAATAAATTAAATTTTAATATACTTTACACGTAACATAAATTATACTTATTGACGTGTAAAAGTGCCTGTAAAGGTCTAATTACTGAATAAACATTTGAATCTTTGAATCTTGAACAGTATTTTGGTATAGCAAAAAACTGTGATGTGGTTTATTAAAATAAATCGTAAGTATGTGTGTGTATTCAGATGTATTTTTCAATTTAAAAAAAGATATTTAATCTAATTGAGCAGTTAGTGAAAAAAAAAGGTACTGGACAAATTCTATATAATTAGTTTTAAATTTTGCAGTATTTCAAGGATTTTCTTTGGAAAAAAAAATTGTCCTGTACCATTAGTGAAGGAGGTTTTCTACTTACCATAGTTTTCTGATTCAAACGTCCATCAAACTTACCCCAAAAAACAACAATTTTTATTTGGACTTGAAATGAAAAGCATGTAAGCTACAAGTCAAAATTTTTTACATTCAAGTCATCATTAAACCATTTTTTTCTTAATTAAATAAATAATTCAATACCTACTTAAAATGTTACGTACTCAGATTTTGATGTATCACCGTGGACCATGGATGGATATACCAAACCAACGACTAATAAATAAATAATAAATTAAACCATAGAATTTTTGTAATTTCATTTTTTAATTACATTGATTTATTTAGGATAATGAGTATATAAGGTAGAAAACTTTAAGTAGAATAAAAAATGAAACTAAAACCTGACATTCAAAGATAACTGTAAACTAAAATATATCTACCTAAACATAAAATATTACTATATTATATAAAAAAAATTACCCCAAATCGCTGCGGTCACAGGGCAGAGTGCCTAAGAGACCGGCGGCATAGCCTCGTTGGATGGCCAGACTTAATAAATATGAAATAAAAAAGGCAACTTCATTTCTGGTGTTCTTCGTCAGTTCCACTTCACTAAAACATATTTTCTGAATGCAAATGCTTGATATATTGACAAACACATAAAAACCACTACAAATGTGCGTAGAATATTTGAAGAGTTCCCTCCATTTCTCGAGGATTCTATCATCTGACTTCACCTGGTGAAAATTAGATCAACTTGCATATATGTATATGTATAAATAAAGAATATTCTAAATCTGTTAAAAAACAGTGAAGTTATGGAGGTCTTTAAGGAATGTAACATACAAAAAGAATTGAATTGGTTCTAAAAAAAAAAAACATTTGAGTTCGGTCCTTTCTTAGGTTAAAAAGAAATTATTTAGTACTGTTAAATAAAACTTCACAAAAATAATGTCACTTGTCCTTGATCATATCTCCATGTTCAACGTGATTTTAAATGTTATTTATTTCTTCTTAATACAATTTAAGTTAAATTAAAATTATGAGCAGTAAAATTCAAATTAAAACTAAATAAGTACTATAACGACCTAAAACTAAAAAAATAAATAAAAAAAATATTACAAATTATGTAGTTTCACTAAAATATCACCCCTCGGCAGCGTGGCCAATTATTCCAGAAAATCTGATAGTAAGAGCGCTAAGTATACACTTATTATAAGACTCTAAAATACTATGACATTAGTCTGCATTTCATACAAATCCCATAGAAAATGTTTGTTTTGGTGTTTGAAAAAAGTATCTGATTTGAGTTAAGGGGCTGCCTGAATTTTTCGGGGTCCAGTGCTGCCCCCATTTGAAATAAATCATTTGAAAAGAAACGGAGATATCATTTAAAATTTGGTCTTGATCAGACCCTGGATAACCCTTCGAACTATTTTATGAACTACTAAATACATTTTAAAGTGAGAACGTGAAGCTTTTCTACGCACATACGCCAAAAGTGGCCGTTTTTCGCAATTGTGCGTAGAAACGCTTCACGTTCTCACTTTAAACTGTAAACAATAGTTTATAAAACAGTTCGAAGGGTTATCCAGGGTCTGATCAAGACCAAATTTTAAATGATATCTCCGTTTCTTTTCAAATGATTTATTTCAAATGGGGGCAGCACTGGACCCCGAAAAATTCAGGTAGCCCCTTAATGGAAATAAGCGAATTGAAAATCTATTCCTTTTTTGAAGTCACTTAAAAAGAAAATCTACATCCAAGGGCGGGGTGAAGAGTGTTATCATCGTCTTTGATGGCACAGACAGCGCTGACGCTCTCTATCTGATTAACCGATTTCAATGCAGCTTGTTTTACGTGAAAGCAAGTTACCTTGCGGTGTTCCTTAGCTATGTTCGATGGAAATCGGTTTAGCGGTTCAAAAGTTATAGTGGGTGAACGCTTGTTGTTGTAAAGTTGTTTTTTTTTAATTTTCATGGCATAGAAACTTGTTAAACACTGAAGGCAGGAAGGAGTACGCACATTGTCCCGTACAATTTCATCTCAATTCGTATTTTAATACAAAGATCCGATTGTTTGTTTATGAAACCGATCTCTGATCCAAACGTGGGAATGTTAACTTTGTTATTAAAATACTCACCCGATCTCAGTTTCGTCTCATTCATTCATACTTTGTACAATGTAATCGTTGATTTTGGTTGTGAATCCAATGTCATGTCATCAAATAATAAACGTAAATACATACGAACTCACAAATCGAAGTTCGATAAATATGATATAAGTACTTACGCCTTTGACGACCTTGTGGCGTAGTGGTCACCATGCTAGTCCGCCACCCAGAGGTCCCGGGTTCGATCCCCGGTCAGGGCAAGTTAGAAAATGGTATTTATCAAATTGTCCTGGGTCTTGGATGTTTATCTATTTATGTATTTGTTTTAAAATATAGTATCGTTGAGTTAGTATCCCACAATACAAGTCTCGAACTTACTTTGGGGCTAGCTCGATCAGTGTTATTTGTCCCTATATATTTATTCAAAGATATATGGATAGTCTTTTCCCACTTTTCGTGGGGTCAGGAAAAGTGGTCAGGATGTGCCGCTGGAAATATTCCAAATTTACGGGAATATTTTCATTGTAAATTTACGCAAATGTAAATGTTTCCATTTTTAGCAATCTTGCCGAGAATGTTTACAATCTCAAACATTGGTCAAAGTTTCCAAATTTCTGGAAACGGCACATCACTCTCGGGACATCATGGCAGTTTTTCCATTTCTCTTTTACGTTGTTTCTTTTATGTCCATATCCTGATATACGCACTCCATCCACCTTTACTTCGACCTTCCTATCTTACTTAGTAACCAGTAAGGCCGCCTATTGTATCTGATTGCCCATCTGATTTACCCATGTATTCAAATATTATTTTCATGTGTTTTGGTGCAATGAAGTATTTTTACTTACTTAACCTTAAAACCTAAAGATATTAAGAACCTACTCTTTTAGTAACATGGCTCTCCTCCCTCCTCATCATATATCTAAAATTAAATAGGATCATAAATAATTTATTTAATACTGTTGAGAGATTATTCCTTTAACAGTACTAAATTAATTCTTTTTAAGGACGAGCCTGGAAAGAATATTCTTTCCATACTCCTTTCAGCATTGAAAGAATATTATTTCCATGCTGGTCTGGAGAAGAAGTAGCTGCTTCTCTTCCCGCGCAGATCCTAGAAACTGATCTAGCAAATGGGTGAAAACGTGGATCATGATAATAGGTAATGCGGCTAGCAACCCATCACTATTATGATTCCCTTTTCCCACCTTTACGCACACCATCATACATAACGTGGCCTTTGGGTCTAGTGGCCTTTATCCCTGTCTACCCCGTCAGGGATTTAGACAATGTCTATCTGTATAAGAAACCAAAGTTCCCAGGTTCTAACAAGAAACCCGAAATTGCAATTCGCTATGATTAAGCCATGATATCACCAGTTTTTCTCCAAACTCCATTAGTTTCCTACCGCCGTGACGATTACAAATGGCCGCTGAGCCAAACATTTAAAACACATGTTATTGATGACCACGATGGCGATCCATCAAATTAAATTAATATTTCCATGTTGCTTTCTGTGTTTCTTTAAACTAGTGCTTTTTATTGTTTAGTAATATCATAAGTCGATATAAAAGTCACTTTATTTAAACAAACAGACATATTATAAAAGTGATTTTAAAACAATCTTTGTTTAGTTGTAACTACATTTGTCTTGTATAAATTTTAGTTGTATTATTTTGTACATATTTTAGTAGTATTATATGCTTCGAAAGGATTAGTCCTGGCTTTCTTTTTTGTATGGCACTCGTCCAGATATGTCAGATGCTTTAAGGCAGCTTGCAAAGTCTGACACCATTGTTTACCACCACGCACAAAAACCTTATCTTCCTAGTCTAATATAATATTTTTTTTCGGGATGAAAGTATTTTTAACATCATGTTCGATTAGCATTTAATTTACAATAAGTCAAATTTGTCAATTACCTAGCAAAAAAAATGCTAAGTAGAAAGGCCTGAACACAAGTTGGAAAAATCTTTTGTTAACAGTAGAACAATATCATCATCTGTTTTAAGAAGTAGGTTCTTATTTTCGATGTTTTCAAATTATTTAACAATTTCTATGTTTAGTAAACGTTAGGATAACTTGACACTTTACGACACAACTTATGTTTTTTCTTTTACTTCATTCATGAACCTTCTTTGTTCATTTTTCTCTCTTAGCACCTTCTCTTAAATAGTGTTTTTTTAATGAAGTTCTTTGTCATAGGCATACAAAGTAATTATTAGAAAAATATTTTTTTAAAAGCAAGCTTTATCAATGTCCTAAAAAGGTAAAAGTGCTCCTCAAATCGAATAAATCGAGCCCAAACTCGGTGGGGTTATGTTGTTTTATCACAGAGATGCCATGACATCTTCAACTTCACCATCAAATCATCTCCATGTCATCATAATATCACATTGTCACGCAAACACAGTATAACGTATGCATACAAAATTTTAGCTCAATCGAAAACCGTAGTAGGATAAATTTACTTGCAAGATTTGATTACAGACAGACAAACAACGGGACAGGTGAAACCTAATAAAAGCTAGTAATAAAAAAAAATATCCCGACCTTTTTATATATCCAGTACAGTGTCTCTCTCAGAATTAAGATCAATCTAACGGCGCCTCTCAAGCTTAAATCCATCAAGCCATTTAGGCTGTAAAGCGTCCCATAAAAATTAACATACATACACACGCTCGAAAAACATAGCCCTCTTTCTGAAACAGTCGGGTAAAAAGTACAGATTTGCATAGAGGGTCACGACTTAGGCGATTCGCACACTGCTCCGCACCCCACTGCGTAGCGCGGGGCCGCCATACAAAAACGACGCGCGAAAACGTGGTGTCAGTGTATTGTACCATGCGAGTTATCTATACAAATTGAGATACTTGCATACAGTCAGACCCCGCGCTACGCAGCAGGGTGCAGGGCAGTGTAGCAACCGCCTAAAGGCTAAAACTACCAGCTGAAAAGTAAACCTATGCCCTCAGGAATCAAAGGTCGCGTTCATTCGGTCACCATTCATTCACTGGTAGGATTTCGAGCGGAAGTGCCCTTATCAGGCGACGGAGATGACGTCATAAAGCACAATCGCCTACGTGCCTGTCGTGTAAATATGGTTACTGACCGTATAGCTTAAAGTTATGAAAATTTCAGACTTTTTTAACTTTATTAATATTTTTTAAGTTTTTGTAGTTTTGGAGCACGAAACAAAAATATAATAAAGATTTATTGACAATTGATTCTTATTAGACATGTCATTCGGTATTCTTTTTTTAAACAAATAATTTTATCACATAACTATTATTTCCTTAAAACTGTAGCTTAGTTCGTAAAGCTTATATGTTTAATTGTTATTGAAGACAATATGAACGCGTTAAAATCTTTTGGCAATAGAAATAAAAAAGAAAAAAAAATATTTTGGGATCTTGAAATGAATTATTTGGCATATTTTATGTTTGTTTTAAAAAGCCTGTTATCCTCATACAATTAATAATTAGGAGGGTTAAAAACAATGACGATTTTTTTTTGTATACAAAAGATATAAACGCGTATACGCCTGTAATTTGTAATGTCTGTCGATAATTTTACGTATAAGTGTGTGCAACAAATAATGTTATTTGAATCTTAATATTTCTTAGAATTATCCATAAACCATAACCATAACCGTATAAAAACCTCATAACAATTAGTTATAAAATTCAACAATAACTATTTACTTAAAATCAACTGTTATCAAAAACAATAAATCGAGTAATAAAATATTCCACTAGCCATGATAAGTTAAAACAACAATAAAATACCCTTAAAAAGGCATAAACACGTGACAATAATAAAAAATTGAAACTGGCCACTTCAAGTAAACTCAATAAAAAAGAAAATATGAATATGGCGGCATCGATGTGATATTCAAATTCAAAAAACGAACGGACATAACTGGAAGTGTACGTGTGTCATACATTCCTTCAATTGTGAGTCGAGTCGGCTTTCTAATAAAAAACTCATTTCCTAATTTAACAATACATTGAGTCATGTACGGCTTCAATCAAAAAATTACACACCTATCTTATTTTTTATCATATTATCATTGGCTATACCTACACCATTCACTAAATTTTGAATTCTTTAAGTATTTTGAAGTTTCGTGACAGGACTTGATAAACAAAACACTAAGATATTAATAGGATAATAAGACAGACAAACATATTGGTACAATGTGTGTTCCTTTGTTGCAATTCTGATTCCAAAAATTCTGTTTTCAACCTATTTCGTTCTTCTGCTGGACAAAAGTCTCTCCCATTCTCATCCAACTGTCCTTGTCTATTATCATTGCCAACCTACCAAAAATTTTTAATACATAATTTCTTATTGGATATAAACAGACTCAGATAAAAATCTTTGGTCATTTGCAATGTTATTAAGACTACTAGAACTTGGTTTAATTTATAATGAAATGACACAAAACGACATTGAAAATCTAAGAAATGCTATTGGCCAAGCACTCCAATATGTAGACAAGACGTAATTGGCCTAATAAACTGTTGAACAACATTGTACAAAATGTTATGGACATGTCTTAATATAGACATAAATTGCCATAGCTAGACAAAGCTACTCTCCCATAATTGTCGAGAAATGTCAGAAATAATTACAGCAAATTCGGATAAAGCCAAAGTAAATTGCCTATTTACAATTTTAAATAAGAGTTTATATGGGGCTTACAAGCACAGCTCCATGTGACAGGCAGACAGCTGATGTACAGACGTATATGGACGCAACGATCTATACAATATTATTTTGATTCTTGCTTATAAATAAAGACAAAATCCTACTTACGATATACAAGGAGAGACAAGAATAAAACGCACCAATGCTCAATTAAGAACGTTGACAGTAGACAAAAACAAAAGTTTAAAAAAGGAACACTAAATTTTGTCGTTCTTAAAAATGAACCAATTTTCGAACTTTTTTTTAAATATTAGGTATTCGATTTTTGTGCCAGACTTTGCACTCATTTTAGGAGATTGAAAACACAGAGTTATTAAATTACATTGATTAATCGCGTTCGGTGTTTAAATGTTTGACTGTAAAAGAGTTTGCACTCCAAGCAACCCTTCGCTGCTGCGATGTGTACTTTTGACCCGCCGCGATCAGAACAATGGCAATTACGTGCGTTCCGTCAACGAAACAGTAGTCGGCCGTTTTGAAAATCGAAAACTGTTTTATCGTTATCGATTATTGTAGCCGCTGTATGATTCACTACGGTTAGGGTTGACATTTCATTGTCGTTTAAAATTTGGATATGACTTTTATATAAGAAATTTGTAATTTTGAAATTCATATTCGTACCTAAGTTACTGCTTCTACAATTAGTGGTAAAGTAAATTTTTATGTTTAGGCGTACAAAAATTAAATTAGTAAAATGACAATGTGTCTTCTCAAAAAAATACGAACAATTATTTAATACTTGAGAATACCAGAACACAGTACAATGAAAATTGCTGATTGATTACCAATAATGGACGAATTATTGCGATATTAATATTGAAATATTTCCATTTTGTCGTCGCATAATTATCATAATATCATCACGGATCGTGCATTTAATCCCTCTCACTCTTTATGTAGCCGTCTCATTTCCACACGCATGCTGCA
This sequence comes from Acrobasis suavella, assembly GCA_943193695.1. Classification (NCBI taxonomy): domain Eukaryota; kingdom Metazoa; phylum Arthropoda; class Insecta; order Lepidoptera; family Pyralidae; genus Acrobasis; species Acrobasis suavella. The sequence goes on along the minus strand of OW971952.1, from coordinate 5,629,279 downwards.
ACAGCCGACCAATTAGTAAACAATTTTCACTCTTTATACTAAAAAGATAAGATCCGTTTTGGTCGAGCAAATAAATCGTAAAGAATACAGCTGCTATCTTTACAAACTTGTATTAATGAATCTTAACACTTAGAACATAAGGTACAAATTCATTTACACGGCAACAATCAACAAGCCCTCTCGATGAAATGCGAAATGGATTATTTTTTCAAAAATGGAATTAAGAAGAGACAATAACGTTCATTGTTTTTAAAGATGGCGGACTGGACGGGTTCAAATATGAGATTATTACTTGTGTGTCTGGTTTATGATAATTTTATAGCTCCGTAAGGCACAATAGTGTTTTATTTTGATGCAAAATTATTGTTAAGATACTTTAAGCATCGCGATACTGGTTCCTAACAAAGAAAACCGATAAAAAATGTGTGTTAAGAAAACAGGAAACGTAAAAAACTCCTTTCTCCGATTTTGATTTGAATTATAAAGATTTATTTGTAAGACGTCAGTATGTTGTCTTTTATGTTTCTCGAATTCGTCGGATATAACCTTTTTATGAATTTATTTCTTGTTTCTTTTTCCTCTGTGTGTGACAGATTTAGATAGTCACGCTTTAATGATTATAATTATTCGTATTTACATACTTTTAACGTAATCTTATCGATTTTTTGTTATAAAACTTTTCAAAATTTATTAAATTTTAAGGTGCACGATTTAAGTAGTTAGTTAGTTAACTCTTTAAAATTTCTTAGTAGCCAGTATCATAATTGAAATTAAAATACATTCAAAACCTCTTTGCTACCAGTTCATACTATTCATTATTTTATCTTGTAATTATTTAGTAAATATTGATTTGATATATCTTATAGTAGTCAGTATCGAGCAGTTTTTATTGTCATAAAAAAATTAATGATTTTATAAAGTCTGAGCGGCCAGACTCCATAGATTAATTTCGTCTTATTTGTTCCATCGCTCATGTTCCTAATGAATAGATAACTGACGTGTCACACGCTTCCAGAAAGCTGAATAGTACGTTAAGAGTAATTTAAATAGAGCGATCCCTCAATTGGGGTTAATTCCCGTGTTTAAGGAATATGTAGTTTAATTACGCTCGATCGCACATTAAAGAGGTTATAGAAGGATAACCAAAGCAAATCATCATTGTGGTTTGGCCAGTCAAATTCTATGGGAAGATCAAGAAAACTAATCTATCTATACAGGTCTATTGATCATAGGTGTGTAGGTCTAAGGTATGGATGGACTCACGTTGTGGAGGATAATTTGCAGAGCACAAACACCAATTTGACAATAGCACAGAGGCTAGGGAGCTGGCGCGCTGCTGTTTTGGAAGGCTCTTATATGACTGAACCAGGATAGTTAGTGCAGAATGATAACAAGCACTTTTACTTTTCAAGTGGAAATAGTTAGTGTATATTTAGCCTAATTCATGCTTAAGCGTATCTTAATCTTATCCGTCTGACTGAGATTATAAGTTGAATCGTCGATATTCGTTCATTGACATTATTGTTCAAACTGTTTTCCAGTTGGAACAATAATATAATTTTAATAGTTTTTATTCCTTCTTGTTACCTTTTATTCTTGATTTGATTTTCCTAAAAATTACTTTCTAATCGCTTTTTCTTTCCACTGGCCCTTAGATTTTCTCAATTTCTGTAGCTTTTAGGAAATTCTTCTGCAATTTTTATATTTGTCTTCCTCATATTATGTCGTAGTCGTTTTCACATGATATTGATTAATTGAGCTGTTTACCAAGAACCGTGCTGGTCATCCATGGCGAAGGGCCTCTTGGAATGTTATTTTTTTTTTACAATCGTCAGCTGTCAGATTACAAGTGTTTAAGGTGTTGTTTTCTTTGTTTTGTGGATATGGATTAATATGTCGATCATTACTTACCACAATTTTAGGATTAAGTAAAATAAAATATTATACAAACTCTACTGTGCCATTCTTTCTGGTACTGCTTTTCGATTATGATCTTTACTATGTGCCCCATAGGCTGGAAAGTTACGTTGTCTCAAGAAACTAAAGGGTCTTTTCTATGCTTTACTTATTATAAAGTTGTTGATATCAAGCAGAAATATTTTGAAGTGTATCGTTTTCCCGAATTAAAAGATGCCAGTATCAGAGCCAGACATTTTTATTATTATTATAGCAGGAAGTTTACTGCTAGACCTGGAAGACCCTCAAAAATTTCTAAATGATTTAGCGCAGCTGTCTCTAATACAACTTCTCTTTAACATTTTTTGTTTAGTATGTTACTATAATAATCAAAAGGTTTAATGAATAAAAGCCTAAACTTTTATTTGATGAAGTCACTTCCATTGTACATCAAATAGTTAATCAGGTATGTAATTTATAACATGCATATAGAAGACAATTGCAATACAACATATCAAATAATATAAATAATAAATAATTTGTCCATGTTAAAACGTAAGCGCTATTCAAATTGGAAACAATATCAGATAAGAATATCTATTTGAGCAACAATAATAGAAAGTATGCATATGAAAGTCGAAAACTAAAAAGCTTATTTGAAATCAGCTTGCCAATCAAAAACCGCTAGTGCAATTTATTTCCACACTAAGTGAATACAGTTATGTTTAGCTGCAAACAACTAATGTGAACCCGAAGCCAATTTACAAGTAGCCTCGTACATCGCCTCAAAACTTTCAAATCAATCCGGAAACTTCAAATTCTAATAACATAAAGAGCACGTTTGCTATCCACTTACATCACAAGACTCGTTTCGACTTTTTACCGAATCGTGATCCGAGTTTTTGTTGGGAACACATATTCAGATGTGTAATGACCAATCTCCGAGCGAACAAAAAAATAAATAAAGAAAGAGATCATTCGAGGCATTAATGCATCAGTTACTAAACCGTCAGACGCATGCGCGGGCGCATCCTTAACGCATTCATAATAAGAACAAGACGCTCCGTTTTCAAACAGACGAATCACAAATACAGGGAGCATTCCATCTTCAAATGTTATTTCACTTCATATTCAAATTCGGTATTTGAAAATAGAACGCGGAATATTCGAAATTGGAGCGCTCGGGATCTTTTTGTCCAGAGACAATCTGACTCAACGGGCTTTGACGAGGCGCGTCATAAAGACGACACCAACAGGAAATTAGACGAATGCCGCAAAATCTGCAGCTTTTTTTTAACCAGACTGTAAAAAGTTTAGTTGAGTATAGATTCAATCAGTCATAATCTTGAAATGAGCTCGACAAACACGGGGGCGTTTCTTGACACGCAATAAATACTTTATACATTTTTAATTAAGTTCAAAACATGGCTTAGTCTAGTACATGCCAGTCCGGGGTCAACACTCTTAGAATATAACACGACTATTGAAGTGTGATCTGTTTATGCATATGAAATGTTGGGTAGCTCGGGTATGTTTACACTGGTCGTATTGGAACCACTCGCAGCGTGGTCACCCATCAATCAATGGGATCATATCGCCGCCGAAACGAAGCTAGCGACGGCGAGATTATGATTTTATAAGTTTGAGTAATATTTTATTCAAATTTCACGTTGATTGAATGTTTCTGACTGAGGCAGTGTTTTACGAGTAGAAAACCAACTGGAACCTTTTAAATAAATGATCAATATATTTACTAGTTTGCAATTCTAATTGGTTTAAGAATAATGAGAATACTTCTAACTGACTTTCATGCTGATCTGGGAGAAAAGAAACGCAGAATTACCAGCTGCTTTCTTCCTACTCAGATCGTATACTTTGATCGAGGGAATAAGCATCATATCAATAAGCGATGCTGCTAGCTATAGCCAATCCATATGTTGATTCCCCTAAAGCTTTGCGCCCACCATCATTCTAAGCATGGCTTTTGGGTTTCATGGCCTTAGACTCTATCTACCCTGTTGGGGACAAAGTCATAATAGTGTATCAGTATTTTAGAATAATAGAGTACCTACAACTAACTGGTTTGAAGGAAATGAAGCTTGTAGAGAAAAGAAAAAATAATGATTTGTGGCGTATCAAGATACGTTCCAGCATTCGCCCCACACGCCCGTCATAATCCATCTCGCCGCGTTCGATATTTGAATACACTCGAATTTGGAACGCGCTCGTAATATGAACTTAGTCCGTTTCGTTTTTCAATTGCTTCACTTATATTTTGAATTTAGAACGTCGGATCTGAGATAAGAATTCGTTTCGTTTTTTGTCTGTTCAAGATTTAAAATTGAGTATGTGTGTTTTTTCGTCTAGACTGGTTTTAGTGGCCAATAAATTCTAGCCATTGTGATGTCAATTGGAACATTGCTGTATGAAAGGTGATAGAGAAATCACGGTTCAGAAATTCTGCGCGCGTATCGGGTTACGTAAGATAGGTGCTTATTGTGTATGCCGTGGGGCAGCATGAGGCACGCGCGCCACCTTCGGTATCGCAACAAGGCGCGCGGGGTGGCCGAGCCACTGACCATCGCATTCTTCGCCGAACCATTGACAGACGATTAAAAAGTTAATGCCATTCATAGACAAATGGAATATTTAAAAAGGTAAGCCGGATAGGTGTCTGCGGACATGTCGGATGGACCGACCCACTTTAGTTATTAGGAGGGTATTAATAATTTTATTTGATGTCATATAATAATATATTAGTTACACAATTTAAATCTGCGTTTCTATTAATAGGTACGGTACGCTTCAAAAATGGAGTCATAATTTTTCATACAACTAGTATGAGAAATTATGACTTTATTTTTGAAGCCTGACTGTACAGCTTATTATCACTTATTGCACGAAAGTTATCTTATAATGATAACTTCTTCAAATACCTAACTTTTTTAAGTATATATTACTTTTTCATTTCACTGATATACCTCTAATATGTAATACTCTATGAAACTTTTCAACTTTCGACGAAGCGTAAGCATTTTTTAACATATATATTTTTTTTATAGTATGTGCGCCTACCACACCAATAGATAATAGAGAGAAAACACAACCAATCAGCAAATTGTAACATTTAATTGTTCCTCCACCATATCCAAATCTGTGCGCCGGAAACTGTGCGCACACGCATCTAGGGTCATATGATCACATCTCGAAGACAATGCTCAATGGAGCACGTAGGGGGGTTAAGCCCATTGGGAGGGGAACAGGGGGGAGGTATAATTATTCGACGCTAGCCCGAGGACCACGCCCGCTATTGTCGCTAAATATGGGCTTTTACTGAGGTTATTGACGTGACTTATTGGACCTTCGGAGCTGATTTTTGATGGCTTGGATTCTGATGTCAATGAACAACGGTTTCCGGGTTTCTGGTAAGATGAATGGTGAATACCATGAGCGTGTTACAGTTGAATAGTAATAGGAGAAAAATTACTCATCCTAATAAAAAAAAAATGTGAGGTCCTATTGGATAAACTGGAATATTTGGTACGCCATATTATTGTCATAGATATCTAATAAAATGTGTAAATTAATTTCGAAAAAGACTTTATTTTATTGTATTTAGTTTACGAGTCAACATTTACAAATCTTCTTTTTACTTTGATAGATTATCCTGGATTCAGTGACAGAAAAAATACATTGTTTCGCCTAGTAGGTGATGGAAGAATACTTGACTTACTTACAAAAGAATCAGATCAGACCTATTTTACAAAAAAAAAGTTCTCTCACCCGCTCCTCGTTTCAAAAATAGACTACTAAACGAACTCCATACAAACACCACACTCACCTATATCGTTTTACCTTCACGACCACTTCAAGCAACCATTTCCTATATCTGTTAAAATCAATCAAACAACCATATCATTCATCCAAAAATAGCTGGATTACTCCGTAATTACCGAACGAACACATGAACCATCCAAAAAGTATAAACCTCTCATTCGTCAGTTTAAAACATTCGTGTAACTTATCTGTACCACTCAAAACTATTTTTAAGCCAAAAGCAGTCCGGGCAAATGTAAAAAATGAAATGTACAAATGATTGATTTTATTGCTGGCTACAGGAATCGACGTTTTTAGACACAAGTGAGATTGTTTATGGTTATCGGGAAATATTTGAATGTTCCATTTTACTTTGATGACGACAATGCCTCAAAACTGTTCAAATGTTTATTTGATTTTTCATAACGATAAAATAAAATGTTTTCATTTGAAATCAAGTATTTGATACGTCATAAAATAATGCAATTAGAATTTGCAAACCTCCTAAAACAGTTACAGTAAAAACTGCAGTTAGAAAAATACATTTTGGAGAGAGTATGTTTCCCTAATATTTCCCTACTGTTTAAGTAGTTACGTTACTTCTAACGGTACAAGGCTCAAATTTGTTTCCAAAATAAAAATAAAAAAAATTTACATGCCTCGACCGGCTTCAAGAAAGTAATTCTTAATAAGATAGGTAAGGATTAAATTTTTATTTAAACAAATATGACAATAGCCGAAAAACTTGACGCTGAAAATTATGATAACTAATAAAAGTAATTCATTTCATAAATTCTTAAATATGATGTCGATGGACTGGAGCCGTAATAAAACTCATGGCAGCGTTTACTCATCAAGCTTGGGAAAACAAACATTACTCGAATCACTCTCTGCCCGAAACAACTGCATCTGGTTAATGTTCGACAGGATTTGATAAGTTTCATACCGCGATGGTATCGGGATGATTGAGGAAACTGTTGGAGAATTGTCGACATGGATATTTCAAAATTTTATGAGTAACAAAATAATTGTATACCTTATTGTATTAAATTTTTTTTTACAGCCAGCGTTCTTGCCGCACGGTCAAAATCTTTTAGATTTCTAAATTTATAATTTAGACTAGGTTTTATTTTTAAGTTTAGTTTGTAGGTACTTAGTTTAATTTTAACTTCAACTGTATTTAATTTCCATTTTTAACCGACATCAAAAAAGGTTATAGATTCGAATGTGTATATTTACAAATTGGAAAATTCTTCTTTTGTTAGAAAGGGCATACTTGTAAGGTTGTCCCATAAAATTTTATCAAAATTATTAATGAGTTTGCCGATGAAGTCGGTTTTTTTTTAATTATTATCTGAAACAAAGATCTTTCTGTTGGATAATATCGGAAACTAATTTATTTGTTTTATTTGTAAAAAAAACTTGTAATAAAAGTTTATTTGTTAGACAACCTTTCAAATTTTATTCTGTACTACGAATATGTATTGTTCAAAACCTGAAAGTGTAGTATCTCAGTGTAGTATCAGTAGTAAAAGAAAATTAAATTAAATAAACATTTAAATCATGAAGTTCACTTAACAATAAATTATTTAACATTAGTAAAATGATTGAATAAATCTTTAACTTCAAGACATTAGTCTTTTAAGTAACAAAAGGTAACAATTTAAATTAATAAGGTAAAGTTTTTCCTTTTGAGACAAACAAAAGAAAGCATCAAAGAAATTCAATAAACCTATTTATTTCCCTTTATGTGTGGGATCATATTGTGAATGAGCCAGATTATCATCACCGTCCACCCAAAACGGTCGTGATTGTTAAAAATGTTCGAATATCAAAAGACGCACGAGCACGCGTGTTAATCACAGAAGTCGACCCCAAAAAGGAGACAAAACGACCCAAAGATAATAATAATTCACGTACAAAATAAATTAGGATTTGTAAAAATCAGCGCCGACAAAATTGATTTCCGCCATAAATGAATATTCGTTTTTAGTTGAAGACTTGAAGCCAATGCGCCCCGCGCCTCACCGCTTATGAAATCTGGAATTTGACCGTTTTTAGCCCCGCGCCGAGGTACCAAATTAAAAATGTAAGAATTCTCGCTTGCGAAAGGAATTTATATTTTATTTCATTTCATTAAATCCACCATCTTTTGTTTCCGCGGCCCGTTCCGATCGGAATTCATATTTTTCTGTGTTTTGTTTCGGTTTGCGAGCCGCATTGTTTTATTGTTATGTCCGTTCTAAATGTTTCGTTTCTCGTTCCCAAACTGGTATTAATTATTTTCTTATTTTTGATGAATGCACCGGCGGATTTTAAGACGACTTTGAGAGGCGATTAAAAGTTCGTGCCATTCGTTGTTCGGAAACTCAATCACGATTTTCATAAGGAATCCGCGCGGTGTTGAAAAAATGTGTATTTGATCCCTGATCTCGCAGAGAAATCGGCCACGTCAAGATTACCGGCATTGCTTACTGTGCTTAAACTATTAGCCGCTACGTCGGAGCTGAATAGACAGAGATACGTATCGTTTACCGAAAATAATACCGGCCGTAATCTGACATTCTCATACGAGTCAACGTTACGCAAGTTACTTTCCGCCTTCCAACATCGGAGATTATTTGTTACTCATCAATCTTAAATAGACACGGCCACTCCATTGTTCCCGTGACATTTAGTCGAATTTATAAATACGCCGCCGAATAAATTCTATGCTTAATCTATATGTATAAATTGAATTAATATCCGCCCGTGAATAATCGAGTTTTAATTTCAGAACGTGTGTAAGTTGACGCGTGATTGTTACATTATAATTAATTCCAAATTCAAATTGTCGTGCTCGTATTTGAATTTGGAATAGCGCATTCCTAATTGTTTGTGTCGGTTGGCATTTTGGCACGTCTCTTTGTATTCGAATTTAGAAAAGCTGATCATTTTGTTTTGTTTAGGTGTTTATATTGTGTGCAAATGTAATTGTTGTCGGGTTATTGTTGTAAATACGATCGCAGGGATAGTTTCGTCTGAGTCGCTTCATAAAGATGGCGCGGCGAGTTCGTGATGACGTACGACGTCGGTATCGGGTATATTAGTGGTGGCGATTGACATTTTTACACTTTATGAGATGTTGGTGGTGCACCGTGCACTTCATAAATGTTGTCTTCTACTTGTTATTTAAGAGGAGCTGGGTCTCTTAAGTGTTTAATTAGTAGCATTTGTCAGCCTCCGTTATGACAAGTAATTCATATTATAAATGTTCTTACTGATAAGTTGTGTTTTTTAGACTCAACTTGTCCCACTGCTAGGGAAAGGCCTTCTCTTTCTTTATGCACTAATCCCCATAAGTTCATAGCCGTTATTGCAATTATTTTATGAAGCTGTTAAATAATGGATACTTACCTACATTACAAGCAAATTCATTATATTTTCAGCTTAAAGTGTGCAAAATTAGGCAATCAATCCTGTCTCGCGCCATCTATTTCCTCATTACTTCGAGCCATCCCCAAACGTCTTATAGCTGTGACTCACATGAATAAAGTAACCGATTGTATGTTATACTGTTTAGGACGTCCGCACACATGCTTTTTTATAAGATTCTTACTTATTTCTGCAGAAAAAATTAAATTAAATTTAAGTGTAAAAGTAAGTAGTATCTTGTCACATTTATTTGTGCATCTATATATAGATCATGTAGTTGTTTTAAAGTGTTTTTTTTTTACTTCACGGTGACATGATCTAGTTTTATGAACAGTTGAATCTTCTTTTTCTTTCGAACTGTTTGAAACAAAAATGCCCAAACCGTGGAGGTTAATCCTAAGCAATGATTTGCATGATTCATTTGCTTGGGTGCATTCAGCAGGCTCTACTTTTTGGTAATGTGTGCAAAATTTTCAAAAGGTATATGTATTGTTAACTTTATTTGTTTTTGACACATTTTAATGTTATGTCTTGCTGTCGACATCCTACTACTAACATGTCATTTGTTTAGAATCCAAGTAAACAGAAACTGCATTCCCGCGCAGGCCTGCCAAACGACGCACTGCCAAATTTCAGCGCGTAGATTTATAGACGATATACGCTGATGTAAATGTGACAATTCCGTTTGTTAGTAATGTTGATAGGTTGGCAGCCTTGTCGGCGCAATTTTCTCTGCAATCGTGAAATATCGGCGTAATGTTGGTAATGTCAACAGTTACTTTGTATCAGGCATTTACAATAAGATTATTCCATCTTCATTATAAATGAACCCAGCGCTTTGTAGCATTCGGTTGTAACATTAATCTACGATATTCTGTGAATTATTTCAAAATGTATTCATGTTGACATCAATGACATATCTACAATTTTCCTAAGTCAACTGTATTTGAAACGTAGAATATTTGAAATGGTTTTCAAATTCAGAATTCCATTTGAATTGGAAATAAGAATACATTTGACTCTGCTTTTGAATTTCATGTGTGTCTCATTATGTTTCAGTATTTATTAATTGACATTTATTTTGCTTTCAATGATAATATCAGTATGTTTATTATGCCACAAAATTAATTAATATTTTTCCGGCTTTGCTAAATTAACCTGAGAATAACAGCCACTAGAATTATAATGTTCTAGAATTAAATCTTAACTGTAGTGCGTCTCAAAATAGGGCGCGTTTGCAGCAATTATTTTAGCTCTGTCTTTCTGAAAATTGGCAGCCGAGTGGGATCTTTTGCGAATGGTATTCGGTTGAGAAACCGTTGTACCACCGACCAGGTTAACTAGAGCCGCGATACAAACCTTAACTGCTTACACTTGCAAGAAACATCTCAAAGGGGATGGCTCAATCAAAACTGGACGGGTTTTATAAATAAAGTGCCCTGATATGCGAATAATAGGTAAGTCTGTCCGTCAGTGCGTGAGTAGTGCTCTCGTCCATTTTATTTTAGTCTAAGTTGGCTGCTCTCTTTGTTGGGGGATTAATTGTCAACTGTCTAACTAATTACATCAAACGCAACACAGACAGTTGTTAAAGTTGACATTTTTATTACTCTGCTATTAAAATCATTGCATTTTGTAGTACTAGTAAAAGAAATATAAATTATTTTTGTAATACAACAATCAATGGTTGAATGCTATAGATCGTATTTCCTCTGAGAATTTAATTAACATTAGAAACCCGAACAATAAACGAACAATACTTGTATAAAAATAAAACATCAACCATAAAGGTTTGCTACAATTCTGCTACAATTTAATACCATAAAGAGAAATCAAACAGAAAAAAGCCGACCAACACCGTCGCGCGCTGAAAATTTACATTTGTAATCAGAGCCATTAACGTCTACAATAAACTGCATTGACACGCGAGAGAAAGAGACGCAGCTATGGCGATAGAGCGAGGCGGCAAGAGCTTGCGGAGTCGCGCCAGACACAATAGCGGCGCGTGCGCGGTGTGACAGAGACGGCGCTATGCAGAACAAAAGAGACAAAGATATTTTTCTCAGCGTTTCCCGATTCAATAATAACTGCGTTCGAATTTTATGCGTTTGCGAAAAATGCGCGTGCGCAGATTTATCGTTCCGCTTTCCTCGTACTCTATTATTGCGTACGGCCTCTTTGTCATTTTCGATGGATTAAATTACCATTTAAAATAGTTACGTAGATATTTTCAGGATCTGGTCTGGTGGATATTAATACGTAGTATATAGGTTTAATCTTAACTGTTACTCTATGTGATTAATCAGTAACCTATGGATTAGCTTTCTAAATATCTAGCTTTACTTTAAGTAACCTACATAGATTGATAAACGCTATATTTGCATGACTAGAAGAATTTTTCTCACACTTTGTTTCATTTCTCAAAATCACATTACGTATTTCTAGGTACATAATATTACTTTCCTCGTTAAATAAACCACAAGTTTATTTAAAACATAAAATCTTGGTAAATATCTTAAGAATTGCCGATCAGAAAATTTCTATCAGAAAATAGCATTGAATGCGACAATAAAAATTCATGAAAAGAGAAGCTCAATAACTTATAGAATTTTACTTACACCACAAAACAAAAGATTTACTACTACTTAAAACATCGTAAATGCTCCTCTAAGATGACAATGCTAACTAAACTTGCATAAGTACACACAGCATAACAGAGTGCGGGACAGGTGCAAAATACATTCCTAATGCCTAGTTTACATGGGCTTAGCGCTTAGTGTTGAGTACAAGTCTTTGCGTGGGATCAGATAAGTTGAGTGAAACAAATCTATGCATGTCAAGATATAATAAGAACAAGCTGTAAAAATTTTAGGTCTGTGCTAGCTGTTCCTTAATTTAATTTAATTTATTTATTTACAAAATTCATGTACCCAAAATACAAACACAGAAATAAACAAAGTAAGAACATTGAGTACATTGGTACTGCTTATTTACACTAAAGTTAAAACTTATTTTCTCTTATATTTTATTTCGAATCTTTTTGAAAAAACGAATAATATACTTATTTCTCCAGAACTAGAAACCAGTGGATAAATAAAACCTCTATTACGAAACTAATTTAGGAAAAAGTTAGTTTAAAGAAATTAGATTTTTTAAAATTAATTTGTATCAAACTCACGTACGCTCGCATTCCTCACGTATTGGGCACACACCAGAGGGGTTAATGTTAGTACAACAAAGTAGGAAATTATGATGTATAATGATATCGATTCAAAATGTATTCTATCTTTGTATGATCCTTATATAAACCAAGATCATTTTATTTGGTCATATAATATAAGTTCGTACTAGAAATAACAGATGGCATAACTAGTAAAAGTAACTAAATAGTTCAATAGAATTTGAAAAGATGTCTCTAGTTACTTACTCATTTTTTAACGATAGTAGATTTTAATAATAATAAAAAATATAATTCGATACAAATGAGGGTGAAAATAAAACCAATAAATATGATTTTAACTAAAAAACATTTAACAAACCATAAAAAGACAAATGTCCGTAAAATTACATCAAAGTCAATTTTGTCTTGGTACAATTTCTATATCTGTAAATGGCAACACCGATAAAGTTTTAAACTTGTAGGTACTAGTTTGTAATGTTGTGATGTGAACTTTGGTGTCAAACAAAAATCAAAAAAACTTACTAAATATATAAAGTATGTGCTGAGACAAATAGAACTGTGTTATATTTTGGATATATTTTGTCATTTCAACCATGTATATTCTGCGATGATCGTGTGATTTGATAATATAATTGATTTTCATTACATTTTAAATAAGGCTTTCATTTTGAGCCTATTTCGCATTGTTTATGTACTTAATTATTTATAATCCAAAATATTGTGTGACTGCCATCTCCATTAATTGTCTCTTTGGCGTAATTACATAAACATTGCAAAGTATGGCAGGTTTATCTCCCAAAACAAAAACATCATACGTAGGTAAACTATAAAGTAGGTATACCATAGACAGCTTCGTGGTATAGATATATATATCTAATCCTTACTAAAAATAACAGATGGCGTTAGTTATGCATTGCAAAATTTATTTCCGCTTCACACCGCGAAGATAGGTCTCTATTTCAGTATATACAAAAGTACTCTGTGGCAAACACAAAATGAATGGGTACTTACTATATCACAAGAAGACTCGAATCAATGAATTATTTTGAACTAATTTGAATTCGCAAATATTACATTTTTGAAGTCGTTTAAAACTTTGAAATCATGTTTTTACTAATATAACTATGTTTTAATAGAATTTTGCAGATGCTTCGAATTTTATATTAGCTGCAGATGCAAAATTCATAGCCAGACATAAACTGAAAAAGTCGAGATCAACATGTTTATCCGAATTATTATTGTTCAAAAAACTATGTTCTTGAAATAAATAAAAAACCATTCGCCATCGGTCGGTGTAAAGACAAATATTTCATCGCAACTATTTTTCTACTGTTTTCAAAAAAATGTAAATGTAGCTACGCTCAAGTAAGCGAAGCACAAGCACAGCATTCGAAACCAGGAACGATGATTAAAATTACGGGTTAATTAATATAACACTGTTTGAGGGACGTTATTTATGCGTCTGCCGCGTTTTGTTCAGTGTATTTGAGTTGAGAGATTCGTATTTACTTTGTTGAATACGTAATTTGGTAACGAATATTTAATTTAAACATATTTTTTTATGCTGGTCTGGAAGAAGAGAAAAAGAGTAGAATGTGCTGCTTCTCTTCCCGTACAGATCCCAATAATCGATTAAGGGGCAAGAATTTAAAGCATAAGGCGATGCGGCTAGCAATTTATTATTAATTTGATTCCATTTTTCATCTTTACGCCCACAATCACGCTAAACGTTGCCTTTTGTATCAAGACGTGACAGTGTATGCTGCTTATATTGTTACTTCTAATCAAGGATTAATTGTAAACGAATATTATTTTGTAGATTTTGTAGATTAGTTTAAAAGTAAAAAAGCTGAACGTGTATGTACCGGCTAAAAAAAGCAAAGTAGTTATCTACCTCGTATGTCACTGAAATTTCCTATTTGATAATGCAATTGATAGCAATCATAAACTTAAAGCCTATTATATCGGCAAATATTTCACTAAACACCCTATAAATATGTTGTAATAATTTATGATATGCGCGCATATAATTTATGTAACCATCAACACACCCAACAGCGACTGTTACGTATATGACATAAAGCTTACAATGGTGTGACAACAAAACGCATACATCATTAAGTTTGACCGAGTGTACAGCGAAACGCGAATTGTGTGATGCGTGTGGAAAAACAAAACGCGTCACCGCAAATAGCCAGACGTCTGCCTGGTGTTCAGTTGCAGTTTGTTGTTTTTCGTGTAAGTGGCCAACAGTAGTCAGATTGTTCAAGCTTCAAAAAGGCATCTGTCTTATAGATTGGCAAATGTCATCGTACGGTGACAGCAACAAAAGCTTAACGTGCCTTCTAAATCACAGATGAGCTATAGAATATTATGCTAATTGTGGTATAATCGTCTAATATACTCTGGGTTGCTAAATATTTAAAAGCGATAAAAGCAGTCTCTTAACGGATAGCCAATCTCCTAAAGTTTAAATTTCAGTTGCAGTAACCAAACGCAGCTTCCGTTTTTATGTTCCACTACCGATTCGTAATTGGAATGCTCGATTCAAATTAGTTTTATTGCCAGCACTCAATTCTAATCGTTCAAAGGCTCGAAATTTGAAAATCCGAATTCGTGTAAACTATTTTTATGATTACAATCTTCGGACTAATTATCTCGTCGATTCTAATAGTTTTAAATGGGAAATGTTCGAAATTTGGAATTTCGAAATTTTATTTTATGGCTAATTTAAATGTATAGGCATGGGATTGATTTTTGAAATAGTATTTTCTTAATTGATTCGAATATTTTTTTTTGTTATCTAGTTTTAATTCACCTACTTCTTTTTAAAAAGTAAGAAATAAAGGTATATTTTTATTTAATTACTTATTATATTACACATGAGATACTTTTATTAATTTACATGAAGAAGATGGAAGATCTTCAAGTCATTTTTAATGTTGCGATGCGAATCAAACATTGCATACGGATTGTTTATCACATCATAATGAAGCGCAATTTTTACTCCACTTTTCTTAGGCTTTACAGCTTTGTAATAAAGGCTATA
Source organism: Acrobasis suavella (assembly GCA_943193695.1). NCBI lineage: Eukaryota > Metazoa > Arthropoda > Insecta > Lepidoptera > Pyralidae > Acrobasis > Acrobasis suavella. The sequence goes on along the minus strand of OW971952.1, from coordinate 5,613,923 downwards.
TTTGCTTAATTTTACAATATCTACCAGTTAGGCGGTGTTTATAGTCGTGCCACCGTTAAATGGAGTTTATAACGCGTTTATCGGTAACTTGCATTAGATTTGACAGTAACCGTTAAATTGGATTATTTTGTCAGTTTTATTGTCAGTGTTTTGTTGAGTTCATTCAAGATTAGGTGAACGTGGTTACTCTATTTATTATTAAATATTGTTATTTTTTAAAATTTGTATTATGCTTCATATCAAACATTGATGCTCTACTCCTCCGTTCGCGCCGCTTTGCAATTTTTGATATAACAATCATGTTTATCCCTATAGTTGACTGTATATTTGTAATCTGGAACAATAAAGTTTGATAAAATAAAATAAATATAATCGTCAATATCAAAAATACGTGTATAGATTTTGTAAAATGAAAACTTATTGCCTTTTAGTGTGAGGTAATATCTGATTAAAAAATAATAGTAAAAAAAAATTTACAATTTGAAAATTCTATCCATAGGCTGCCAGCTAAAAACTATCAGAAATAAGTAAATAAGGCTACATAAAAAACAAGGTTGTTAACCTTTGAACCCTTCCAACAAAACAATTATAAATAAAATCCGCAAAAGTATAGTAGGTACACATATGACGTCACCTCTTTTTTCACCTCAGCATTAAAACGAATTTAACATCTTCCAAGTTCCCACCCTATGATCTAATCCTCGTAACACAACGCCACCGGGTGTCCTCATCCGAACTTCCTTTACCTCCCAAACATTCACCCCAAATCCATTACCCCATCTCAGGAAACTTCTTACAAGAAACATTAACAAAGACAGCGTTGTACGACGAACATTACGATAACATCAGACCACATGCGCTTCCCCTTCACTAGGGCATTCACCCTTTCTTTTTATTTTTTCTCGGAAACCGATCTTTTCTTCTTTCTTTTTTGATTTTTATACTTCTTTAATTGAACAGGGTGCATTAATGTTGACAGTCATTTTGGTTAATTGACAGAGCTTTGGAGCTATTGTTATCGGTGATTTACAGATATATTGAGTTACAAAAAAAAATACATTGAGTGTAACAAAACAGGCGCGTACTTCACTAATATTGCAGAAGTACCTAATCTTCTTTGAATTAAAAAGTTTACAAAGTATAAATACCTTGTTATGTACCAAAACTTTTTGTGGATTTATAGTTCATCTTAACGAGTAATCTACATACTTAAGACAAAAAAAAAACTACATTTTACATAAGTATATGACTTGAAAAACTTGAGCTGCCTGTTTAAACTCAATCCATTTGTTAAACGCAACCTTCATAGTCACAAAAAAAGCTGTATCTAAACTTGAATAAAACTTCAAAATCCACATCTCAACGACAACCCTTTCAATCCGCTCATTGTAGGGATTCAATCAAATCAAAAATTTAATTCAAGCGACGCCCGCATATGGACAAAGTTCCCTTTGAACCGAAAACACCCACATATCCCTCGCCCCAAGCTAAAAATTGTTCCAGAAATTATTAAAATAGTTAAAAGAGTTAAATTTAAAACGGAGGGTAGTCACAAAAAAACGTAATCCCAAAACTAACACAGCTGAACTCTCACAATAACTAGTTTTGGGGATTTCAAACGATGGCTGCGTATATCAATTGAATTTTTCATCCGAAATAGTCGAAACATAAAAAATATTCCAAACCTTTTCTATTAAAAACATTTTGTATGAAACGAAACGTACGCGATTTGTAACTGGCCTGTACTTAAGTTTAAAAACAAAACTTCCATTATAAATAATTCACGTCCGTCATGATAAATGAATTTCAACTTTTTAATCCTTTGTTGTTGCATTCACTCAAATAGTGGCAAAGGGAGCGCCATGACGAAAGCAATTTAAAAATTGAAGGGTTTCGCTTTTCGTTCCAATTTTAAAATATGAACCCGCGAGACATTTGAGTTGATTTGACGATCCAGTCGAATTCATTGTAAAACAGAATACATTATTTATTTCTGCGATGTACTGAATATAGAAGTGATAGATATGATGCTTTATCTTGCAAGACTTGCAATAAAGAGGTAAGGATATGATTCTTCTCAAATAAAGATAAAACTGGCATGAAAGAAAACTCTTTTAAGATTTTCTTTATTTGACATTGACACTGAGCACTCACATTTTATTGACGACCTCCGTGGTGTAAATGTTAACACGCTAGTCCGCCAATCCGAAGGTTCTGGGTTCGATCCCCAGACAGGACAAGTTGGAAAATGGCCTTTTTCAAATGGTCCTGGGTCTTGGTGGTTTATCTATGAATGTATTTAACATAAAATATAGTATCTTTGGGTTACTATCCCATAACACAAGCTTAAGCTTACTTTGAGGCTAGCTAAATCTGTGTGATTTGTCCCTATATATTTATTTATTTATATTAATAACTTTGAAAATAAATAACGAATGTAAGTACAGTATAAGTAACAAAGTAATTAATGAATACATTCCCCTTGAATCTAAATTAAAACAACTGGTAAAAGTTTTACGAACGTTCTCATCCACTTGAAACATGTAAGTTTTAAAGTAATTTCACTTGTGCACATGCACATACGCCCCTCTGCTTCATCACAGGAATAATACACGCACGCACACATGCATAAGAATGCCGCAGATGTTGATTCCATAAAATAATATTTCATGTAAAGCACTAACCGCCCGACCGAGGGCGGAAGGATTGCGTTCTATTTTTAAATTTTTATATTTTGAAGCAATTTAAAACATGGAACATACAGACTCTTTGTACTTACGTTTCGGTTCTTTTTGAAATGAAAATGTAGTTGGTGAATGTATTATGCCAGTATTTCAATAAAATGTATCTTTTGTTTGGTATAAATTAGTAATTATAGAGAAGCAAATCCGAAAAATAATAATTTCAAGCATTCAAGTATGGCATGCATTCCGTCCATACAAAAAAAGCAGATGAACTTTCAATGATTTTGTTATTGACACAATAAAGGATATGCTTAGAGGTTTTTTTTTAATTTTAAACTCAGTTTTTTTGTCTTTTTTTGAAAAAAGTAAATTAATCATTATTGATGTCCTATTTCATAAAATATCAGTTACCTAAACAATATCTAAAATAAAATGACATGTTAAGATAAGATTGACCTCTAAAATTACTCGTTCAGTCCATTCTTGACCATTCGTCAATTAAATCGGACGCGAGGACTTCTTATTAAAGCGTATAAAAAAGAAATAAATCACGACGCGAGTTTAAAAAGCTCCATTTCGAAGTAAAGAATGTTGTGTACAATCTCGGGTTCGGACAAAAAAGTGACAACGAATAAAAAAAGAAAACACAACAGCGAAAGAACAGATTATCAGCGCTAAAAGGGTTGCTCCCGCGTTCTCCTTCTTTTGTTCCTTCCAAATTCAAACTTCGGATCCGTACAAGGAGGAGCGTTCGAATGCGAATTCTATTTTTGAATATTCTACCGAGAATTTTTAATTAATGCCGCTCGGCCGTGCTCGTATTTTTAAAATTCGTATTCTGTTTTAAATCGACTTCGATATTCAATTTTTGCGTTCGATTTCAACGTTTTTTATTTATGTTGTGCGATAATGACGTTTCGCTTTAAGTGCTTTATTTCGATTGCCGATTTTATTCCGATGTTCTCCTTGAAGGTCGGTAGTTTTAGTGATTAATGGTGCAGATATGTGGAATGCTTTTTAAACGAAATATTGAATTTAATGATGTTTTGTGGAACTCTCGCGATCTGTTTTTGTTTCCACGAGCGTAGGCGGCACTTCTATAGGCGGACTCAATGACACGGTGTTTCAACATCTAAGATTAAGTACATGCATTATTTATTGATCACTTCTTCACTTGGCTCAATACTTTCTATGTTATGTTAACTGACCTTAATAAGTGTCTATTTCGTCGAAAGAATTTTATAACTGCTGCTTAAAATAACAACGAGCAATCTCGCGTTCATTGATGTAGTCAAATCACAATGGACCCTTATGGGAATCCAATAAGACATCGGAGCCATAGTATAGAGAAATAATCCAGTGCATCAACCATGACTCGATCGGTGTTATTAGCCTTATATACAAATTTTGTGCAGCCACTGCACTACCTTTAAATATCTATTTATTTATTAAGTAACGTTAATTTACTACAATTTTGTATCGAAACAGAAATGACACCTAATTAATTAACTATTTATTCGGTTTCGCTAAAAAACAGCAAGTTATTATTTATTTATTTAATTTACCCGTTTATGTACACAGATAATGTTTACAAAGAATACATAAAATAAAAGTTGTACAAAGGTACTACTTATCTTAAAAGATAAGTATAGTGCCTTTAGTTGATAGATATTATTTTTTAAATCTCTTTTAATAATAATAGTAACAAATTAATAAATAAATATGTAAAGGGACAAATTACACTGATTGAGCTAGCCCCAAAGTAAGTTCGAGACTTGTGTTATGGGATCCTAACATAACGATACTATATTTTATAACTATAACAAATACATATATAGATAAACACCCAAGACCCAGGACAATTTGAAAACGGCAATTTTTCAAATTGCCCTGACCGGGGATCAAACCCAGAACTTCTAAGTGGCGGACTAGTATGGTGACAACTACGCCACGGAAGTCATCTTTTACAAGATAAGTCAAAACCAATTTATTGCATGACTTGTTTGGTTTTTTTGTTTATTTATATTATAACAGTATATGTATCATAATAATAAATTATACATTTATTTATTTTTTTCCTAAAGGCTGACTGGTAGAAAATGCATAGCATTAAGCACACCTTTTGTACCATTATGGTCGATAAAAAATTAATAAAAAATAAAAAACTAGTTGTAGATTGAAATTGCAACAAGTTAAATTTAAAATGTTTTAATTCACCATTTTTTTCTTGCTTTCTTTATTTCTTACACTATATGTGGAGTCAGTTACGCTGTGGCAACTCGTGCACTTTAAATGAGTAACCAATAAGTCGCATTAAGGGGTCACTCGACGCATAGCGTCGCACGCAGCCAGCATACGCAAGTCGTTGACCTGGATACGCAAATGGGAACTTATTATGATACTTATAATCATTATTTTATCATACTCATCTTCTTCCTCGCCTTTTCCTGGTAGGTCGGCAGGCTACGACAGATCAACTCTCTCCTTAATTTCCTGCCCTTAACCATCTCTAGGTTAACCCCCCGTTGATTCACATATTCACATCCGATCTTATGCATTCTTTCATCACATTGCTCGGTCTTCTTCTGCCTGAATTCACGCTAAGGTGAAGAAAGACTCATCATAGCTGAAAAAAAAACAATGACTTTAAAAAAATTCCTCTTATAATTATGTAAGAGAAGAGGAGTTAAATATAGTTTTTAATAACACGTTACGGCGAGTAATCGTCCGGCCGTATAATGGCTTCACTTAATATTCCATTTTCGAAAATATTTGAATCGTCATGCTCGTTCTATTCCTTTGTATCGATACCAATACGGTTGCTGGCTCGCTATCAGATTTTAAATTTGGAAGTGATCGATCGGTTCTCATTGGGTTCGAAATTTAAATTTAAATCTTAATTGTGATTCCAACGTGTTAATTTGAATTGAACTGTGCATTCTAAAGTTTAATTGTTTCCTTTTTTGTTTCAGGTATTTGGAGGTGTCGAATTAGATCGCTCCAAAAGTGGCCAGTATCATCTTTGTATATCGGAATTATGTCACAAACTCTTCTAAGAAAGAGGGAGCGAAGGCAATTATAATAAGAAGAAAAGAAAAGAAAAGAAAGCTTTAAAAAATATGAAACTTACATGCACGTTTCCCTTAGCGTCCCTACGTATAATTTCATTACATCCCCTCCCTATGGGCTAAGTTCAGTTTATTTTAAAAATGGAAAGCAGAGAGCATTCACAAATATAATTGATGATGGAACTGGACTCACCCTTTCGTAATCTCGTTGCCGCGCAGGGATCGCACGCACACAGACAAAAATAAAATCTGTATGCATAAAACCATCGATGTTATGGCTACTCTACAATTATTACGCTAGTATCAAAATCAAAGGATCTTTCAACGAGTAGCTGCGAGATGAATAGGCATCGTTTTAAATTTAGAATTGATTTAATCCGATAGAGGAAGACAAACTTAAAAAAAAGAAATATGCTTTATTATTTCAGTTTAAAATTCGAACGCGATAGTTTTCTTAGTAAACTTTTACGTTATTTAGCGAGCTCTGTCATCAGTTGCAGTTATGTGAAGTCATGATTTGCAGTTTCCTGGACTCTTACGGCTATAAGCGTAAGTCATCATTCTTTTTACTGTATTTGGTTGGGTGTCCCGCAAAGTCTTAAAGTGTAGGTTTGAAGAAAAGGAAACATCATCGATTAGAAAGTTAATAAAAGGAAGACATAATTACGCCTCTTATTCCGAATCATTGACGGTATAATTAGAATCACAGATTCAGTATCACAATTGTAAGAGTATAATTACGAATAAAGACTTTCGGATTGATAAAAATGATGTTTTTGCTTCGAATATTGAAACAAAGCAGTTATAATTCGTATGGAGTGACTTGCGTTTTGCCGCTTTGTCTGTCCGTCTGTTCACAAAAAGATATTTTTTATTCGGTTTCATAATTGTAGAGATTGTGGCGATTGTGAATGAAACAATGTCTGCCATGTACGTTTGGAGGAATGTTAATATCTCGTAGTCTTGAAATTTGTTTTTGGAACGTCATTCTGTAACCAAACATGTAATTGATAGAAAAATGAATAAGTATACGCCATTTTGTTGAAACTGTCAAGTTAAAACATGCGACATAGTTTTATTTTATTTTAATATTGTGTTTTATTTTAATATTGTGATGAAGTAATTTTTAATGATTTCCTAAATTTAATTTAACTCAATGATTCCAATCCTATAGTTTTACATACAACGATTATTATACTACAACTACATTATTATTTCATTAATTTAACGACATTATTTTTTATTTATTTTCTCTTAATATATATCCTACATTATCTTATCCATTAGTATTTAATAAAAGTATTATTCCCTTACAGGATAGGTTCAAGATATGAATTTAAACCGAAATTACCCAAAACTTGAAATTAGAACACATTGTATTCGCGAACGCAGCGTTTCTACGAAAAACCTTTCGATTTTATGAATACCATATTTAGTGGGTTTAAAAAGAGAAAAACGAACGGCGACCGAATCGTGGGATACTTTGTAACGATGTTATTTGGGGTTTTCGGACATTTTTGTCCATTGCTCGACGCGACGCGCTGTGACTTGTGCAGTTTCTTGCGGAATATCCGCAAAATGCAAAAGAAATGAATGCGAAAATTATACTTTACATCAGTTTTGCTTATTCAAAGTTATACGACACATTACGGGTGATATAACATCTCCACGCCTGCTCTAAGAATGTCTGCAGTTTATTACACGATTTTGAATCTTCTGCAAAATGTTTAAAAATTATATCCATCAGCATTGAATTTTTATAACAGTCAAATAGGTTATTAGATAATAATAATATTCGAGGTCGTTATAGTTTATTTAATTTATTATTCAAGTAAATCCTTATAGATTTGAAATCCCGATAGGTTTTGTCTCGAATTTTAAGTGGTTAAATTAAATGTCGCGCTTGAACGCTGTCGGCATCACAAAGCATAGATATAAGCCATAATCTAATAAACGGATATTGCAAGTCGCGTTCCTATTGGGTAATCAAAACGTCGAATAAATATAATAAAACAATGAAGAAGAACAATCGGAAAACGCCAACACGTCGCAGCGATAACGCAACGGATTCGAAATTTTAAATAGTTCCATATTCAAACGCGGACTTTTCAAATATGGAACGGCCGATTGTTTCCCGTTTTCGCGCGTTCGAAGTTTAATATGCGGGTTACGCATGCGTTATTGAAGTTTCACAATAGACCGGCGATGGCGACAGGATCGCTGACCATAATGTCGTGGTTTCTTTTTTTTATGGATAAACAGCTACATGGGTGGATTTATTGTCTATTTTGTTTTTGGCAAGTTACTTAACATTATAATCACGGGTGATTTTAAGTGACGCAAAATTACATTGCAGCGCCCGTCAGGGTCCTTAATTGTTACACATCTATTATTTAACACGTATATATTATTATTAAGAAAGCAATAAACATTTGAACTAAATTGAATTGAATTGACGCAAAATTTAGTTAAATTAAGTAAGGTCTGTATTGTTTTATGAAAGATTATCGTTTAAATAGACAATCGCTTATCAAATTCGTAAATATAGACAAAATATACTTATATTAAATAACTAGGCATATTTATGTACTCATGAGATGCCGGATGAAAAAATCCGGCCCAATGCAAGTCAGACTCGCGCACGACGGGTTCCGTACCATTATCTATAAAAGATCACGTTTATTGTATGGGAGCCCTTTTAAATATTAATTTTTACTTATTTTTAGTAATCGTTATTATAACAGCAACAGAAATACATCACCTGTGAAAATTTCAACTGTCAAGCTATCATGGTTCATGAGATACAACCTGGTCACAGACATACGGACAGCGGAGTCTTAGTAATAGGATCCCGTTTTAACCCTTTGGGTTTGGAACCCTAAAAACATAAACCGATTATACTTGTAACTAGATTGCTGTTTACATATAAAATTAATAAAAAATGCACATCCGAACTCTATAGAATATAAAGCAGACCATCATTAATAAAATATCATCAACCGTCAAGCGAACCCACGTCCGCCATCAAATGTGTCATTTCATAGAAAAACGTGAGGAAATGCATGCATTCGGAAAACCTGTACCGACCTATCAGTATGCTGCCCCAGGTTCGAACCCCGGCCACGTCCCGCGAAAATATTCAATTATTATTGCCACTTTCTACCTACTGACCATCGGTGAAATGATACTCGGTTTTGGTAACTATTAGTTGTTTGAATATAAACTGTTGATTAACGGCATTAGGAACTAATAAAGGGTGCCCAATTTGAAGTATGTGTCACTTTTTGCGTAACAATATAACTTATAAAAGATTAGCTCGGTTACCTAGTTAGTGAAAGAAAGGAAGAAAAACAATATATTTGATTATAATAACAGTTCTCAGCAATTGAAATTAAAATATTTGTACCTATATCGAAATGGCCTCCTCTCAGCATAATGTTGTTTCCTTCTGACCACAACACTGGTCTTCTGACGACACCAGTAGATAGTGTTAGGGTCTTGGTGTATATTACTATCGCTTTTGAATGTTTGGCTACCCCGGGTGTATGGATGATTACCAAGTGGCATAACAATCTCTCTCTTGCTTTTTTCATTTATTAATTTTATCATATTCCGCTGGTCCCTGCCGTCATCATTTATGTCTGTTATCAAACTATGTCAGATGCCTTTAAATAGCTTAAAAACAGACCAAGTTGGCCTCTAACACACGGAATACGAAACAAAAAGGTTTTTTTTTCCACGTCCTGACTACGTTCTCGTTTTGGTCACACATTGAAACGCTCAATCAAACGTATACTACAATAATACACATGTCCTTCTATCAACAAACGAGGCCTACAATTGATTTCACAATCTGAACGAATCACGATTAGCCTAGCTACGCTAAAAACAACCATAAAACTCTGACGTAAAGTACAGTTTCGATTGTGGTGTGTGCTGGTCGAAACGTGGTCACAAATTGGTGACTTCCTCACAGATTTTTATTTTTATTGATAAAGCTACAATTGTTGCTAAGTCGTCTTATTGGTCCAATCGGAATCAGAGACGTTCGCATATTCAAACTAATTGTAGACGTTTATTAATCAAAAAAGACTTCTTTATGTATTCTTTCTTCTTCTTTTACATTTAAAAGTGGCTCAGGCTAATTGTCCCGGTCAAAGATCTACATTTGGTCTGAGGTCGGTGTCATTGTATAGAATGCATTAAATCACAAGTTTTGGGCGGAGATAATAGAGAAGGCAATGGCAAATAATTATTTTCTTTGTTTATAATTTAAAAATCCTTTTTTTAAATAAGAGGGAGTCATTCTCGCCCAAACTAAAATGAAAATGCTCCAATATTGGGAGCAGTGGACTAGTCTATGTTGCTAAAGAAAATGTGCCTATAAGTAATACAATATTTTAATACTTTTTAATATTTTATTTTTATAATATTTTTATAAATTAATACTTATTTTTTATACGTGTATTATAATTTTTTTTTCAATAAGTAAGGAAACTGATTAATGAAGGTATGGTAGAGCTACTCTACTGTGGACACTACAGTCTTTGTGATTTTTTTGTTTTAAAATTCAGCGAAAAAAGTTTAAAAAGTACTTTTGTATGCAAAACAAGTCGGTAGTTTTTGGAATTGCGCATTCAATATAATCAAAACGAACAATACTGGGAGTGGACGTCACCATCAGAGAAATATGACAGGTACAGAAATAGGACTAGAATGTTAATAGAATTTTGACGTCATTAGTTCCTTTTGAGAACTACCCACACCGAATGTATCTCAAAAGATCGAATAAAATTAGTAAAAGTGAACATTATCTCAAATAATTGAGTACCTTTAGTTTAAAGATCCGTATTTATTATAGCTACTGACTACTAGCTTTTCGGTACGATTCTGACAAGAAGGGACGCCGAAAGAAACTCATTAATATTTACTCGTGAAAAAAATATATTTGCAAAAGTTTAAATCATTCAACATCTTTTCTAAAGAATAAATCAGCCAGCGGTGCCAGCATCCCAAACGCAAACATGCAAACTTTTCACCCCATTTTGAAACTGTGTTAGTGTCAAATTTTCCATCGGACCCCGCGTCCACTTACGCAACCCTACCAAAAAACTAAAAATAAAAAACGAAAGGGGACTTTTAAAATCGTTATTATAATCTCGGACGCCATTTTGCCTACATGGGGACGCGCCCTTCAATTTTAAATCTTTTCGAACAAAAACCCTTTGATGTTTATGCGTTTCGGCAATATCTCCCGCTCGGCTAGATACGACATTTGGCGATTCTGAGGATTTTACTGATGCATATTTTAGATTAAAAAGTTTTATGCCACTCGCTGCCCACCCGTACGCACATGCCAATTTATTTTGATCACAATAAATCATTTCTGTGTTTCACTGTTCTGTTGTACGGCACTCTATCATGTCTCGAGTGCAGCAATTATTTTTAAAGGGTATCTAGTCTACGGTCCGCGACGTATTATGAATGCCTGGACGTATTTAAAATACATTGACTGTTTTGTTACTATTTTATACTGATTGAATTTTACGAAACCAGCAATGTGTATAAAAGCAGAATTCAAATTTAAGATAGTGTGAACCCGGCCTTTGTTGTGTACGCTTAGCACGGTCATAAAGTGCAAGAACAATCAGCGCCAACGTAACTGCCTATTAATCAACTCATTTAAAAGACAAACAACTCAAAAAAGACGTGTGGGAAAATGTACGTGTATCCGACCAACGCATTCCAAATTCGAATGAATCTGAAAGGCGAGCGAGATTTGAAAAGAGAATGAGATTTGAAAATAGAACGCGCCATTAGGAGTGAACACAATGGTCTCATTGGTCGATTTGAAAAAGGAACAATTTGTTAAACGTCAAATATGAACTTTTTATTTCCGTTGTAATGAAACGCCTCTCAGTGTGATGTCTAGTACACATCTTAGTGGTTTTTTGTGGCATCGCATCGCTCGTTTTTCATTTGTTTTGTACATCCGTACTTATTAATGTCAAAATTAAAATAAAAGTCGAGCAGTATTCCCATTTGCCTTCAGCGACAAGATTATGTTATTACGCTCGTTCAACTGCCAGCCGTCCTAATTAATAGCAAAGCGCGGAATCAGATAATATCACATATATTTATAATTAGCAAGCACTTTACTATTTCTTTAAAAATGAGCGATATATTATAACAAATTACTTACTTTAATTGCACGCCATAACGAGTAACAAATTTGTAGATAGGCAACAGTGATTATTTTTCTTTTTCTACCTGCACATACTACGACGCATTCAATTTGATTCCCTGTCAGACTTTCTATCTGATCGTCTATCGGGGATCACAAACACGAGCAATGACACGAAACTATCAATATTTCTAATAACGTTTAAAAACAAAGTATATTAGTTTCTTATGCGAGCTCGGCGGTGGTATTAATCATTGGAACGAATTTCCGTGCGCCATGTCATACGGAGTTCGTTTATTAAAAATGTGACGTATCAAGATCAACATCTCTTATGCGAGAACGAGACGGAGATACCCATATCTTCGACGAGAGAACGTGATAGATATGTGCTGACATTTCAACGGGTCATCAACCCTATGGGCGTCCTGCTCTAACGAGAATTCGAACATTTGATTTGAATTGTTCCTAATTTGAAATATAGCCCGTTCGATTCGGCCGCCCGATTTATAATGTTCCAAACGTTTTCAATTCACATGCTTTAATAAAATTTATATTCTAATAGACATGCTGGTACGGGCTTCCGTTTGATGGGTCTAATGGGGCCGGTAATCCATAAAATACGAATAAAAAGTAAGTAAAACATCGTTTGACAAGTTTATGTCTTCACAAAGATTGATAATAGTTATCTGCTTCAATAGCCAATGGAGTCGCGTTTTTGAAAAAAATTTTGCTCATTTTATTTAGAGGTTATTGACTACGGATGTGTCAGTGCATTGCTTTTTCGATTGCTCTCACGATAACACTCTTTTTAATATCCGGCGAATTTAATAGTTCGTGAATAGGGGATGGTTAATGAGAAGCAGCCGCTTTATTAGACAAGGCTTAGCCCGAATTGAAATGCGCGAGCACAGTTCCACCCGACACAATGCAACAAAAATGTTAAGCAACTATAAGGGAATCATAAGCAGTCATAACTGGTTGCCGCGCTCCATTTATGGGTATGTTATCCTATTGTACGACCCTGGCTCTATGTGGTTGCTATACACATACATAATAATGTGTCCAATCATTAATTTCGCCGGTAATTGAACAAGTTGCGATCTTTTGCATTGCCGCAAAAAGCCGGCGTTTCTCCGAATCCGGCGGGTAAGCGCCGATCGGATGACGGACCGACGACGCGAATTTATACGTTCATAAAATTCTTTTGTCAAATTTACATCGCAGTTCCGAATAAAGCATCGCAACTGGCGAATTCTTTGCCGAAATCATCGTCTACAACGTTTTTCTGCGTGTTATTACCGCCCGAAATATTCCTGCTTTCCAATAACGAGCGAGTGATGCTGGATGTTAAATACAAGAAATTGCCAAATCGAACTAAAAAGAAAGTCACATTCCCTTGATAATTACTCGATAAAAACTATCTACCGAAACGCATTCATCATTTATCTGTTTCGGTATCGGCTACTTGGACTGTCCAGTTTCTATTATTCATTAGTTCATTGTGGCGTGCCGCGACTGTGCTGCTCCGACCTAAAATTCGGTAACCGCCTTTACATTAATAATTACTTCTCAAAATAATGCTAACTAAGATGCACGACTGAGATAGGAATACGGTCGGCAGCTACCAATACGGCATAGATTAAAAACCGGACAAGTGCAACGCGCACTTGGACACTAAACTATCTAAGTGTTTGTACTCGTAACTTATACTGTTATGTTGAATCTATAAAAACTCTTCAATAAATTTTACCGATGATTTCACTTCAATGATTATTAAATTGTTGAGCGCAGAATTTTACCCATTTTAAGACTTGTAATTTATCTGAATGTCACAAATAACGTAAATAAAAACCACAATGTTGGTAATACTTAAAAACGGTCGACTTGCATACGGCCAATTTTTTTAAAGTTAAACATTTACAACCCTAAATACACAAACAAACATTGTTCACAGAATATACTTATTGGACAATCATCTAAAAATTAACAAAAGTAAAATAACCCTATGTCAACTGCAATTATTTTAGGAACTGCTTGGTACAAGTCAGTTTTTTTAAGGCTAGACTTACACTTAAGGGCTTGTCGGAGGTTTCTGTAAAAAAATAGTTTCTTTTTTAAAAAAAAACATAATCAAACATACGTCCATTCTATCTATAACTGTTTCAATTTCAAAATTTGTATCACATAGATTAAAAGTACAGATGAGCGACTATTGCATTAATTACCTATGACCGAGCCCAGCACACGTGAGCTGTCAAAACGGCTTAGATTAGAGAAAGACAGACGTATGTCATCTTGCGCAAGTATTTACAATTTCTTTGCTTGTCAAAACTGATACAGGGTTTACCGTGCGATCTCCGATCTTATTGTTTGTTGACACATGACGTAACAGTTGTCTTACTCAACTGTGTCGGAGTAGTATTATGATTAATGATATCGAGTTTGTCACGTACGTTTGCAACATTAGCGGTTGCGAATAAAATCGTCCATTTTATGTGGCCAATAGTTTCAAATAGAGGACGAACTACTGTGTTTACTTATAAAAATGACAATGTTTATAAGTCAATACACGTAAGTGTCCTAGAAAGGTTTGGTTTAGTTCTTCTTCCTGTATCTATAGCAGTCCATTGCTGGGCTGAAGACTTCTCCCAGTAAAGAGAAGATTTGCTCATAATCACCACGCTGGGCAGACAGATTGGTGGTTTTAGGGCTGTTAGGAAAGGTAGCTCTGATCCTCCGATCCGAACTTGACGATAGTAGGATAACAATATCACACGCATACGCATTCATCATAATGTCACTTGACCCTACCTATAAAAGGTGGAAGTGACAAACCCGTAATAAATCGAACCAAGGGCAATATCCCTTCCACATTGTATACTCCATTTCTTTAAGTAGTTCTTAAGTACACTTAACAAATTAATATCTTTACACATTACAAATTAAAAAATAATTAATTTTTAATTTGCAAAGGTACAATACAATACAAATACTCTTTGTAGCCCCATCATTTCTATAAAAAACACGACTGTCAAGATTGTTTGACTTCATTTAAGTACCTATTGAAATGGAGCATAAATTCTATAAATAAATATATACGGACAAATCACACAGACGGGGCTAGCCCCATAACACAGAATAGAGACACCATAGTAAGTTCGAGACTTGTGTTATCGGATACTAACTTAACGATACTATATTTGATAATAAATACATATATAGATATACATTTAAGACCCTGGTCAATCTGGAAAAGATCATTTCCATTTTGACCTGACCGGGTATCGCGCGTGGGACCTTTGGTGTGACAGCCTGGCATGATGCTACTAGGCCACAGAGGTCGTCAAATTAATCTTATTAAATCCACCAAAACACTTCTGTCGACGCTACAGCCCACGTGTTTGCCCTCAGCGACAAACAATATTGCGAATATTACTATTTTTGTCAACCGAGGAACAAACTATCTGCGATAAAGATCCAATTGCTATCGAATACAGATACATATCTAACTAGAGATATGATTTAGTTCCGGGTATCCAACACTTGCAACTTAGTTTTAAATTAAAGCTATTTTTAATATCTTGCCTCCGAAGCTTCTTTGATTGCTAGGTTTGTTTTTTAATAGCCGGACATTGTTTTCCACTGCTGAGCAAAGACTTCCTAGTCTTTGACAACCTCCAAGGCGTAGTGGTCACCATGCTAGTCCGCCACCCAGGGATCCTGGGTTCGATCCCCGGCCAGGGCAAGTTGGAAAATGGCCTTTTTCAAATTGTCCTGGATCTTGGATGTTTATCTATATATGTATTTGTTATATAATATAGTATCGTTGAGTTAGTATCCCATAACACAAGTCTCGAACTTACTTTGGAGCTAGCTTAATTTGTCCCTATATATTTATTTATTTATCTTCTTCACCTATTTTATTTTATTTTATTATCACACGAAACAGATTTAAATAAGTTAATTTGCCTGGCAGATAAAAAAAACTCTAACGACACCATCTAGTAGTAAGAAGCGAAAATAAATATTCCATTTGATATCCGTAGTACCATCTATTATTTGCCGGGTAAATTAAAAACCCCGACTTTCAAGCTATAATACCTTTTAAACGGCTAAACCGATTTTCATCAAACATATCTAAGAACCACCGCAAGGGAACTTGCTTTTACGTGAAAAAACCCACATCGAAATCGGTCTATCCGTTCGAGAGCTACGATGATATCTGTATCATCGTCACTCTCAAACGGATACTGGCAGACTTAAGCGGCAAACTTACAATACCCCTCTTTTTTGTCGGGGGTTGAAAATACACATAAAAACGTCAAAACTGGTTGCAGTCCAAAACATGTCATCTCGAGCAATCTGCTGCCATCCAAATAAAATTAATTGGAAATTTATTGTTCCAAAGTACAAATATACTTTTAGCAAATGGCGGACTTAATGCTAAAAATATTTTCTCCCAGTCAACCACAGGGATAAATCCTCGATGTCATCCTGCCATCTCTTCCTTGATCTACCCCTACGCCTTCTCCCATCTGGTCTAGATGGAGTTCTATGAAATGATTTTTTTTTAATTTTGTGACAATTTTAATGATTGGCAAAGTACGCTGATAAAAAAAATATCATTGCTATGATTGTTTGCCTAATAAATTAATTTTGTTTCATTTTCATTACTGGAATAATTTTCCATTGTATGGGATTTACATAAAAATGCACAGCATTCAATATCATTTTCGAGTCATTAATCAAATAATATGCAAACTTAAAATCGATAATTACAATGCTTTAATTCGAAAACTGATACCGTGCCTGCATCGGTAATAGAATGCAAATCAGCGATTGTATCCTGACATACGGCTTAGTTCGAAATATTAGTTGTTTAATAATTTTGCGTGTATTGTTCACAAATTATTAGAAACAAAAATATTTATTTTACTTAATTAAATAACTAAATGAAAAAATAACGTTTATTCGTTCAAAGAGTGTTTACATACTACAACAATATTTGAATGAGTGAAGCCGAAAATTAAAGTAACCAGTATGCAAAATATAACTGTGCATTTTAGAGTAAATGAGTATTATTACCATTTAAACTAGATACCTACATCAGTTTTTGTCCTATTACACGAATAACATTAAATAAAGTTTATTTTTTCAAAGTTTGTACAAACTACAACAATGTTTGTATAAGTAAAGCCGAAAATTAAAGTATCAAAGTAACCAGTTTGAAAATATAAACATGCATTTTTAGAGTAAATGAGTATTATTAACACTTAAACTAGATACATCGGTACTTTGTCCTATTAGACGAATGAAAAGGTGATTAACAATATTATAATTTATAACTTAAATTTGGCAAGCCATAGGAAGTACAACAAACGACTTAATATTTACTTCAGAATGAGTAGGTATACAATTTAGTTACATAATTAAAGCAAATTATTTGGAGTAGCATCGATTAAACTAAATTATTAGACACTAACTAAAAACTTAAATATTATAATTAAATACTTAATCTTCCATACTTAATCTTGATCGTACATGCTGATCTGAAAGAAAAGAAAAAACTTGGAATTTATCAGCTTCTTCTCTTCCCGCGCAGTTCGTAGAAGCCGATCATGGGACTGGGCAAAAATTCTAATAAGCGATGAGGCTAGAAACCCGTCACTATTTTGATTCCTTTTTCCACCCTCTCACCCACCATCACGCTAAAAGTGGCCTGAGAGTCTTTCGGCCCCGGGCCCTGTCTGCCCCGTTAGGGATGACGACGTGATAGTATGTATTTAAATTCTTAAATAAAATAAATTTGTCCTTATGATTTGACAAAGATTTAAAGAATTCAAATATTTATTTTTAATTAGACCTTTACAGGCACTTTTACACGTCAATAAGTATAATTTACGTTACCTACGTGTAATAGTATTTTATGCAACAATTATATAAGGTATAAGGAGGGTTAAAAAATGCGAGTGGCGCAGATTACGATGCGAGCCTTGGCGAGCATCGTAAATTGACGCCATCAAGCATTTTTTGACTACTTATACAACGTTTCATACAATACTTTTTCTACGCCTACATTTACTAAAATAAATACAAAAATAAAGAAAGAAAAGTACGAAATACTACCATATGTTTGGTAGATATACTAGGTATCTATGGAAGACTTAATTTTTTTTTATTGACATCTTCCTAGTGACTAAAAGTGCCATTTTTGAAACATGGAGTCACTTAAAAGAACGTTTTTCATACAAAAATACCGTTTGTTCAGTGACTCCACGTTTGCAAATGGCACCATATGTTAAAATAACGATTTTATTATGTTGGCAGTATGGTAGATCTAAAGAAAAAAGTTCTAGGTCTATGGCTAGGAGTATCGTTTTGGCGAAATAACGACACATGTGCTATTATATTAGGAATAGACTATAGACTTTTCTGAAATCATATAATTTATGTTCTTATATTAGTGTTCGGGACCATTTAAAAGACAGATAACAGTACAGGAGTAGAAAAAGTATATTAAAATATAATTTATTTTTAAAGAAAAGCTACCGATACCAGCGCTTTGTAACGACCACTGCTGAGAAGAAACGCTAAAGGAAACTCTAGGAACCTGATACCTAAAGTTTGTGCAAATATAACATGGAATGGAATGAATTTCGTATATGAAATATATGTAATACAATAAAGAACGAACAATAGAGCAAACTAGACAAGGCTCGGTGTGTTACGAGTATACATCTTCTTTTCCCCCTAGTAACTTATCCCGACTTAAAGCATTTTATAATAACATTATAAATTCCCCAGCTAGGGCAAGTTGAAAAATGGCCTTTTACAAATTGTCCTGGGTCTTGGGTGTTTATCTATATAATAATATGAATTTTTCATAAAATATAGTATCGTTGAGTTTATATCCCATAACACAAGCTTAAGCTTACTTTGGGGCAAGATCAATCCGTGTGATTTGTCCGTATATATTTATTTTATTTATTATAACTAGCTGATGCCCGCGACTTCGTTCGCGTGGACTTTATGACTCCGGCGTATAAATATAAATAATAACTAATGAGAGAGAGAAAGAGAGAGAGAGACAGAGGGAGAAAGTACTTGTAACAGTGTTAGGAGTTAAAAGTCAATATTATTTTAATTCTTTCCTTCGGGAGCCAATATGAAAAGAGCTGAAGTGTTACTAACCCTGGAGAAAGCCACAATAAGTAGGCCATGCGAAAAACCAGTCCTTAGATCGACATCAGCAGCTTTAAGCCTCTAAAACTGTGACTTATTTTCATACAAAATACAAATACAAAATCTCTTTATTGTAGAACACAGGTAAATACGGTGTTACAGGTTTAAAGTCCACCATGCTCGGCCCATACTGGACATACAATAATAAATAATAAACAAACTAAATACACACAATTAATATCAGGCAATTAAAATTCATAATTTACTTCAGTCATCAAATATTATCATTTAAGAAATCGTCAATGGAGTAATAACATTTTTTCGTCAAGAATAATTTTAATTGATATTTGAATGATTTCGTATTCAACTCCTTAAATATATCTGGTAATTTATTGTAAATCACAGGTGCCATGCCTAAACAGCTTTTTTTCATAAGTGCTGTGTTATGGCCACCAGTTACTAATTTAAACTTGTATTGTGATCGAATATGTTCTGTCCTTTGTCTTGACTCTTGTATTGTAACGAAAAGATGTGGATTAGATTTGACAAATACACAAATTTCTAAAATATAAATACATGGTAACGTTAGTAATTTTAGGGACTTAAACAAGGGTACACAGCTCTCTTCTGTTTTTAAACCACACATTGAACGCAAGCATCGTTTCTGGTGTTTAAATATATTCGTTTTTTCGGTTGAATTGCCCCAAAATATTACACCGTATTGTAATGTAGGTGTAACTAGACCATGATACGCTACAAGAACTACCTCTAGCTTGACTTTTTTTGACAATTTAAATAATGCATATGCCGATTTACTAAGCTTTTTGCATACCTCTTCAGCGTGAGCTTTCCACGTTAATTGACTATCTATCATTAGTCCTAAAAATTTTGTCATGTCAACTTTTTCTATGTTTTGCCCGTTATAATTTATGTCTACATTTGGAATTGCTAATTTTTGATGGAAATGCATGATCTTTGTTTTATTTAAATTAATTTTCAAGTTATTAATGTCAAGCCATTTTATTATGTCTCTTAAAAAGTTATTAATGTCATTTTCATATTTATTTATATCGTCACATTGAATTATAGCAGTGCTATCGTCAGCAAAAAGAACCATTTTTTGTCTAACATATTTAGGCAAGTCATTTATGTAAATAAGGAAGAGCAAAGGTCCTAACACACTTCCTTGTGGCACGCCGAACTTATTAACCCTACATTCTGACAAGTGTTGTTGTTCAAATTTGGTTTTAGGACATACACTACTTATTTCCACATATTGTTTTCTATTGTCAAGGTATGATTCTATAAGACTCAATACGTTGCCCCTTATACCAATCGCATTAAGCTTGTTACTCAGTCTAACACGGTTAACATAATCAAAAGCCTGCGTCATATCTGTATATACCGCTGACACAGGTTTCCTATCGTCAACATTTTTCATTACAGTATGAAGAAGGTCAAATATTGCTAAATTAATAGATTTATTTCTTCTGAATCCCGTTTGTTCGTCGCAAAGAATATTATATTTTGTCAGATAGTTGTAAATAGATTCATTTAAATATTTTTCAAAAATTTTAGTAAATATAGAACCTAGCGCTAGTGGTCTGAAGTTATCCATATTTTCTTTATTACCTTTTTTGTGTAGTGGCTTAATGATTGTAGTTTTTAGTTTTTCGGGAAATACTCCGGCCGATATACACAGGTTGATTATATAACTGAGATATGGAGCTATATCATCACCAACATATTTTATTACCTTTGTAGCAATATCATCGTAGCCGGTGCTATTTTTATTTGGTAATGACTCAATTATTTTTGACACCTCTTCCGTTGTTATTGGTTTCATAAACATTGATTGTGACTGTGTGGTCAAATCAACCTTATTATTTAATTTAGTAGATGTTGACTCCACCTTTTCTATGAAGTGGGAATTAAAAGCATCTGCTATTAATTTGGGGTCAGTAATAATACTGTCATTTTTATTTATTTTATTAATATATGATTTTGTTTTCTTTTTGTCATTAATTACTTGCCACGCAGCTTTAGTTTTATTTTGTGCATTATTTATAATGTGAGTATTTTGGGCTTTTTGAGTTAAATTAATAATCTTTTTTAATATGATCGAGTAGTTTTTTAGGTGCATTTTATTTTGTATTGATGGTGACTTTCTGTACTTCCATAATAAGCTCCTTTTTTTCCTACAACATGATTTTATTCCTTTTGTTACCCATTTAATTTTCCTATTACTATTTAATGTCATTATTTTAAATGGAAAACAGAGAAAATAAAGCATTAAAAAATTGTCAAAAAAATAATTAAATGCCTGATTTGGTTCTTCAATATTATAAACTGTTGAAAATGGAAATTGTTTTATATATTTCTTAAAAATACTTAAATATTCTATACAGAGATCGCGTTTTTTAACTCTACAAACAGGAGCTTTATCAATTTTCTCTGTTGTATAAACAGGCAATGCCAGAACTTGAGCTGAATGGTCAGAAATTCCGTAGTCAATGACTTTACTTTTACATGTTGATTGTACATTATTATTATATATAGTATTTTCAAAAGGAAAATTGTTGGGGATGAGTGGCATACGCGGAATAAATACAGTTTCACTGGCATCACTCACTTACTGTGTGTGTGTCAGCTTTAAGTGTCTCAGCAGACTATGCCGAAGTTTAGTGGCTAAAGTTCAGTGTCTAAAGTTCGGTGGGGATGACACACTAAATAAGCTGAAGTTCAGCTGCTGAAGTTCGGTGGAAACGCCGGACAGTAGTGATGTGCCGATATGAGAATTTAATCTTCCGTCTTTGGCGCGTCTGCGGCGAACGGAAACGGGAGCGGAAGAAGGAACGGAAGTGGAAGAGGGAACGGGAACGGGAGCGGAAGCGGAAGCGGGAGCGGGAGCGGGAGCGGTGGCGGCAGCACTGGCGGCGGCGGCGGCGGCGGCGTCGGCGGCGGCGTCGGCGTTGGCGGAGGCGTCGGCAGCGGCGGCGGAGGAGTCGGCGGCGGCGGCGGCGGCGGCAGCGGCGGCGGCGGCGGCGGCGGAAGCGGCGGCGGCGACGTCGGCGGAAGCGGTGGCGGCGGCAGCGGCGGCGGCAGCGGCGGCGACGGCGGAAGCGGCGGCGGCGGCGGCGGCGGAAGCGGCGGCGGCGGCGTCGGCGGAAGCGGTGGCGGCGACGTCGGCGGCGGCGGCGGCGGCGGGAGCGGGAGAGGGAGCGGGAGCGGGAGCAGGAGTGGGAGCGGAAGTGGGAGCGGGAGCGGAACGGGTACGGGTACGGGTACGGGTACGGGTACGGGTACGGGTACGGGTACGGGTACGGGTACGGGTACGGGTACGGGTACGGGTACGGGTACGGGTACGGGTACGGGTACGGGTACGGGTACGGGTACGGGTACGGGTCCGATTCAGGCAAAAGCATCGGAAGTTCGGCGTTATGTGTTGCTAGTAATGCAAATAACATTGCAGGCATGCATTGGCTGAAATTCAGCCGCTGAACTTCGGCATACGGTGCTGTGACATTAAGTTGGGTTCCGTTACACAGTTTCGGCGGAGTCAAATTTCGCATCAGCATTATTGGCCTTCCGACATTAAGACTTATTTTGTGAGCCGTGAGTCCATTTGCTGCAAGTGAATTAAGAAACTCAACTGGATAATTGGTGGCGTCGTCAACAACACTATCCAAGAAATCTAAATATATATCTAAATATATATAACTCAAAGGTGACTGACTGACTGACATAGTGATCTATCAACGCACAGCCCAAACCACTGGACGGATCGGGCTGAAATTTGGCATGCAGGTAGATGTTATGACGTAGGCATCCGCTAAGAAAGGATTTTGATCAATTCTACCCCCAAGGGGATAAAATAGGGGATGAAAATTTGTATGAAACTTTGTCAATTTTAAACCGATCGGGCTGAGACTTTGCATGCATAAAGCTTCTATGACGTAGGCATCCCCTAAGAAAGGATTTTGATAAATTACACCCCTACGCGAGCGAAGCCGCGGGCACAAGCTAGTTAACAATAATTTGCGTCATAAGTTTTTTATTAATTGATTTTTAATTTTTTGGTGTCAATATGGCGCATTCACATAACCAAGAATTTTCTGGTGTGTTATGCTCTGAAGGTCCGCAAATACTGAACTTATAAGTTCTACTTCGGACGAAACAACTTTTTTTTTGGAAAAATTTCAATGTACAGACACATTTTTTTTACTCTTTTATTATAGTATACATTTAGTATGTTTTTGTTCAGCGGCAACAAAAAACATCATCTATAAAAATTTCAACTGTCTAGCTATAATGGTTCATGAGATACAGCCTGGTGACAGACAGACAGACAAACAGTCGGACGGTCTAAGTAATAGGGTCCCGTTTCTACCCTACCCTATGGAACCCTAAAAATCGAATAAAATAAGTATTGATGGGGGGCTCCCATACTACAAACGTGATTTTTCATAGATTATGGTACGGAACCCTTCGCGCGCGTCCGACTCGCGCTTGGCCAGTTGTATTATAACTCAACAAAAAGTTCTCATCAGACTTAACAACTTTTGCTAAGGCGGCATTTTAATATTTCTTATAGTTTAGCTGGACCATTATAGTTCTGCATCATGTGTTCCATTTTCCAAAATCAATTATAGCCTATATGTTGCCCAGGCTTCACAGCTATATAACAAAAAAAGTATCATTCGAATCCGTCCAGTATTTCCGGAGATTAGCGTGTACAAACAGACAAACAGACAAACAGACAGACTTTTTTTTTTATTTTATTACTCTATTACTATATCTCCATCGCCCCAAACATTTTTTTTTGAAAAATTTTCAATGTACAGACACATTTTTTTTACTCTTTTATTATAGTATAGATTATATTGAATTTCCTTTCGTTCATTTGTATGAAATTTATATTTGTATTCATTTTTAGAAAATTTTGTCTTGTATTTCGATTATTTAACCAACAATATAAAACATATCAGTTACATGTACTTATAGTTACATATATCTCAGCAGTCAATCAGTTTACCTAAACTTTCTCCTAAACTGATCTTTCATTACAACAAATACAAATTAAACATTGTCTATAGCCGGGGGCCCTTGCGGTAACTCTACGAAGCAAAATAAAAGAATCACAGAATGAGAACTTTATGTCAACCTTGCGTTTTTACGCCGACCCATAGCCTTATAAACATATTTCTCTTCCCTGTCACTAGATGGCGATACAGGTATTCATTAAAACATTAATTTTTTTATTACTGTTATTTGAATAAAGTAGTACTCCAATTAATTAAATGTGACTTATATGAAATGCTATTAATATTTTAAAGCATATTCAACATTTTCTTTGTCATTTTTTTGCTAGTCTGTCTTCTGCTATCTCTGTGTGCCTACCCGCATCTCCAGTTTTGCTTAATTACGGGCCCTACAATAGTTTCTATGGCTTTGGGTATTTATAACGTCAGTAATTGTATAATATTATCTTTGAGTATATTTTAATTAACTATATTGTATTATTACACCACCTTTGTTACACCAGTCAACACCACCCTTTAAATACACGGCGCAGCGTTTTTTTTAATAAAATTTTACACCTAATGAAAATATTTTTTTAAAGTCCTTTATCTTACATAACTATTGATTAATAAATGTTTTTTTCATTTATTCAGTTTCAAGTTCAAATCAAAAATACTTCGAATTTTTGAAATTATTGTCTTTATATTAATCACGCTAATATTGTAACTCACGTCGGGCTATAAATTCATGTAATCGAAGCAAAACTTATCCATCGATAGATAGTATTATCTATTTTACTAAACGAAACAAAACTTTGTTATTTAAATGTTTTCGCAATTGAAACTGGAACCTACTTATTTGCCTATTACCTGTTTAAATCTTTTTTTTTTTTGTGTGCGGTACCAGTAAATAAGAAGTCGAAGTGAATTAAGTGTCATATCTGTTCTCTTTTTAATTTGCTCTACATACTCTACATCTGACTGACGATTAGAAACTCCACTTTGACGTAAAACAGTTATTAGAGTGTTCTCTTTAGTTTTTTTATTGATATAATTAAATACTGTTATGTTTTAGAGAAGTGTTTTTAAAGTGTTTGTCGGTTTACTTGTTATGATAGTGCTATATTATACTTATTAGTTACGAGCTTCGTCCGTGAAATTATCGGCGTGGATTTCGGGTATTTACGAGTCCTTTGGGAAGCGATTATATTATTGTTATTTAAAAAAAGTGTGCAAGTGGAAAGCAAATTTTATTTTGAAATGCGAATCATGTTATTACGTGATGCGGCAAGCAACCCATCACTATCCTTCTTCCACCATCTCGTCCACCGTCATGCTAAAAGTGGCCACTAGGCGAGCCGCAAGACCCAAAATAAACTCTGTCTGCCAGGGATAAAGACGCCATAGTATGTATGTATTTGGTCCAAAAGATTTTTGTTTATTATTATTATACAGGGTGCTACAGATTGGTTTCAGTCCATGTAATGGAACAGGTTGACCAAGAAAATTTTCGAAATACATTTTTTTCTTATTTTTTTTTTATTTCTTTTTTTCTTAACTAGCATGACACTAAAACATTATATGGTGTGCGTCAAACAATTAAAAATCTATTTTCTGCACGCTGGCAGCCAAGGAGCTAGGTTTTCTCTCTGTTTAAACTCCTTTACTCCTCTACCAACTCAACGTACTTTTTTGTACTCTCATTTGTAATTTAAGAGCTTGCTCTTGACGGTGGAGTTAAATAAAGATGCCTCTATACCTCTCTTCTCTCTGCCAATCTTTTAATTTCCCAGTAAGACCTTGGGTCATCGTAACTTTCCTTTAATTTGTAGGAAAAACTTCATCCTCGATCCTCCTTTTCATCGTCTCGCTTTATGAAATACTTTTAAACTAATCAAACTGCTAAAGTAGCAACAAAATAAAATTCTATCAGTATGTAAGTACGTATGTAAGCGTAGTAATACTTTTTGAACGGAATCGTACCGTCAAGAATGTTTACATTTTCTAAATCTTTCTGTACATACTCGGAAAGAAGTGTGTAATTTTTTCGTCTCTCGTCCCAGAGTGTTTGCCACTTCGTACTTCTGAGACCGGGAATAAATATAAGAGATTTCTTTAAAACAACATGATGAAGGGCACTTTAAAAGTTCTTGTGTTGACGTTTAAGCTTAGCCAATTTCGGTTAGGATTAACCTCATTTGAGCTCTTAAAATAAGTCTTTTGTTTCAAGTCAACTTGACTTTGAATAAAAACATGGTAAGAAACCTGTACTAGTGTGTCTTAATATGTACTTATTGTTAAAAAATTAGGTATAGTGTAGATTTATTCAAATACGATGTTTTATTACTTTATTAATTAAGTAACTTACTTATCTTAATGTTCTTCCAATTAATCCAATACACTACTTAACCAATATATATGTCATATCAAACATATTTGTAATAACTAATGAACAAAAAGTTTGATCTTTAATACTTTGAATATAAAATTCAAAATGAGAACTGAAGATTGTCAAGATTAAAAAGAGCTGGCGGGCCACTCGTTACGTTACTGATCGAAATCAAACGTCACGTATGTAGAGGAATTCGAAATTCAAAAACTATAATGATTGATTGTCAACCAATGACAATCGCGTACTATTCAAATTATTTCGAATTTGAATGTGGAACGGGTTCTTTTTCCTGCTACGGCGCGTGTTGCCAGTAACATTTCCATAGACTATAACAATAAGCAATTATTCTTGATTTTTGTATGCGATTTATTGTTTATAGAGATGAGTAAGACTTTATGATTGGAATGCTTCATAAGGAGGTCGTACAAAGTATCAATTTTTTTGCCAGACTAAAGAAACAATGCCATGTATCTTTTTAATAATGTTTTAACATATGGACTTAGCTTTTTCATCGCGAGACGAAAGGATATGGCACGATAAAAAGTAACTTAATATTGCGTACAAGCAACTGCACGTTTTAAAAAGCCATATGTTTATCTTATAATTACTGAGTCGCTTATGTGTGCGTGCAGGGCGTATGTGGGTGTCTAAGTACGTAATTAAAGTATGGAAATAGTAATATTCGTTTTGAAGTGTTTTCTCTATAAAACAGTCGAGTGGCTGGGAACACTCTTAGGTCGATGACCCGGTGGTTTTTTCCCTTCTGTTATAATAACAGCTCTGTTTACTGAGTTGCGTCTGTTATTGATTCCTTTTTGGGGATTCTCGAAATTTCGACTTTATGAACGAGGAGGCGAAACTATTATGACAATCAGACGGTTCGAAGAATTCCTTTTTTTTAGATTTTATCTTTGGTATGATTAATTGACTGTCTAGTATCATTATTTTATCTATTTTTGATTAATTACGTTTTGATTAAGTATAACAGTATTGAACTACATTAAAACTACATAGTTTGATATATCTAATAGTGTTCATGTAAATAAACGCTGTACTTTGGATTGTATTGAATCAATAAAAATAATCTGAAGATAAAATTTATCTATATACCGCGACACATTTCGTAATTTCCAAAAAATATAGCAGATCCGTGACATTTCCGCCATTTTACTAATGCAGTCAGCTTAAGATAAAAAAAGACAAATTGTTTATTACAAGAGGACCGGTGAGGGAACATTGCGATTTGACTCGAACAGTTAGTAAGCTCATTAATCTTCTCCGATCCGAAACTGTCCGTTTGTTTGAAAAATGTGAGCGGCGAAACTGGACCAGTGACGTCACAAGTACCTCTAGTCACTAATTAACGAAGTTTCATGTCGTATAGAAAAAGTACTGACATTTTACATTGTATGACCGGTTGAATAGTAGAAAATTTTGAATTCCATATGCGGCTTTTGAATAAAAAAAATAGGACAATGCAGTCTGAATATAAACCCACGGTAATTGAAAATAATTATTGAATTCGAATTAAGAATACGAAATCAGAATATAATGCGTTCCATATTTGAAATTCGCGCGGCAGCAAACCTACGCTCTGTTCTTTTTTTAAAGTTGAAATTTGAATTTGGAATCGTGTGTGCTCTATTGTGAAGCAAATGGAATTCTTTGTAATATACATTGCGTACATTGTTACCTGTTGTACAAGACCAATTTATAGAGATCGCTGCCGGCCTCTTGTTAACTCGCGCGTAGGGCTCTACGTCTGTTAGTCTTATTTTTCAAACGAACCTGACGCAAATGATAGTTTTGCAAATATTGAATAGAGATCTTTAGCAGATAAATTTTGTACGCCATGCGGGAATTACGTAAATATATCAATAACAGTTACTCAACGGTGACCCAGAAATCATTTGTGGCAAACAACTAATAAAATACTCAATTAAAAGCTTTCGTTTCGAAGGTTTTACGACGCCAAAACTGTATAATTTATATACGTCTGTGCAAAACTGACACTTTTGAAATGCTAAGTGCAAATTTAGAGTATTGCATAACTGAAAAACGTAATGGTATTTCATCTATAATTTATTGTTAATCTCCGATGGCAATTAACGATCTCACTCGCTCCAAAATGTGAGACACGACAAAATTAAATGTCACGAGCAACTGTACTTTAATTCTTTAAGTTCATTCATAACCGACTGCCGCCTACAACCTATACAAATGAATTTCCTAGAAATCTTGAGGCTAACAATAGAACTTTCATTATAATTTTCTGTTTACGCGCACACATCTTAAACTATAACATAACTACACAAAAAGTATGTCTATCTGCTTGAGTGTGTGCGTATATGTATGTGCAATCGGTCAAACGTGACGCGTGTAACAATCACAATCACTTACACCGGAAATTTATGAATTTAAATGAGAAAGTGTTAGGAATTTAATGACAGACTTCGAAGTAAACCGAGCCATGTCTTCCTGGTGCTCTATTACATAAATATTGAATAGTTTTATTGTCTATGGTAACAACAATGCGCAATCGCTTTAGTTTCCTCTATAATATTTTAATAGTTTCCAAAAATTATTACAGTTTGCGTGATTGAATACTGAAAAAAAATCAAAGCTTCATTCAATTTTAAAAAACATACATTTTATGGCACCGGATACTTTTTTTTTCCTACTACTTCTCAACATCTGCACTTACCCTTTATTTTATCTATATCCCCTATGACTCTTGTTTCTACGAGGGCATAATAAATTGACCTCTTTGTTTTGACACTAAACGCATCAACAGAAAAAGATGGAAAATGTGATCGATCATACAGAAAATATAAACTAAAAAAGTTTTTAACAAAATCTAATAGTTTCGCAACGCAATGCCGACGTTCATACCTAATTAGGCTACATATGACAGTTACAAGGCGTGGCCTCTTATAATATAAGTACTGTGACATACGGACGCACAGCAAGACGGTAATTCTCCTTTGTATGCTAATACAGAATTATCTAGCAGTCGAAATTGTAATCTCGAAACTTGCTTGGAATTTCTTCATCTGTTGTTTGTTAGTCTGCTCTTTGATGTGCTTTTGTCAGGTCAAATATCCATTTTTACGATACAGCTGTCATGGCTTAACTTAACTGATTCCTGTGCCTAAAAAGTGTTCAAACTTGTCTATGATTTCGAAATTCCAATTATGAAGTAATAAATTTGAAAATTCAAATTTTGAGTTGCGTAAGTTTAAAACAATGAGTCTAGTAAATGACAATGATCAGTAATAAGTAGATTAGGCATCGACGTTTGGGTTCGGTGGTGAAATTTCGGAAACCGGTGTGATCGGGGTTTTGTGCAATAAGTCGATGGTATCTGACAGACGCGTGCGTAACGTATTATAAATATTGTGGCTAATGGCCGTATTGTTGTCTTCGATTTCGGGATTTGATGTTTTGTGTCATTAAGTTTTTTGTTACGACGACACTTATCTTCTTACTTTTAACCTTTTAGCGAGTCTTTCTTCTTTTTTTCGCTTTAACCCGCAAATTCATCTGCTTGCAGTCTTCGGAAAGTTGCTCTACCGGTGCTACTAAGTTCATCTGAGTGACTGATTAGTGATTAACGAACGTTTTAATACTTTATCTGTAATATAAGTAAAACCCCAATTATATGTAGTGTAAATTAATTCATCGAACCTTTTTACTTAAGCATAAGAATATTAATTACTAGCTGTAACCCGTAACTTCGTCCGCGTAGAAGTCGAAAATGGTTCTAATAGGATCTTTAAATGGTTTTTTACGTTATAAATTGTGTTATAATATCCCGTTCCCGTTACCGTCATTTGCTAGAGCAAAAGAGAAGAAATGAGCTATTTATTAATTTTTTTTTGTCTCTCACTCAAAAGATGACGAAGTTTCATAATAATATAAATTCGCAACTCCTAATGCATAGAGGATGCAATTTTTAAAATCTCTTTTCTGTATTATTATTTTTTATTGACCACTAATTAAAAATGTCATGTGTCTCGCTTCAAAAATGACGAAGATTCATATAAACTTGCAACGCCTATTTCACCCCTATAGGGATGCAATTTTCAAAATATCATAAATGCATTATTATTTTCTACTAAATATTAAAATAAATTAAATATTTCATGTGTCTCACTTTTAAAATTACGAAGTTTCATACAAACTGGCAACCCCTATTTTACCCCCTTAGGGATGGAATTATAATCACCTTTTCTGTTTTAAAAGGTCTTCAAAATCCGTCTTCCACTTATTCCTCGGATTCCACGAATTGTTTAAACAATGATATCTGATTATTTCGATTGGCATTCAGAATAAACATTCAAGTTACCGACGAAAGATACGTCGTTATTATAAACAATGACGTGATAAGTTGAGCTTGCGGCTAATTTAACTACCTATGTACTTATTATATGAATTTGTTTAGGTTTGCTTGAACGATTATATTTCATGTGTTTAAATAAGTTTGAATGATAGTTCTGTCTACTTACCTGAAATTAAACTGGATAGCTTAATTTTAGACTAACAATATAAAGGTAAAAATACATTGTGAATTTATCATGTTTTAAAAGTTATTCAGTTTAGTCAAGTTATCACAATGAGAAATTATCTACTTTTTGTATGCTCTAGATTTCATTATTTAATTTATTTTACCTTTAATTTAATCTATTTAATTAAAATCATAAAATAGTGAGCAAAAAAAAATTAAATTACAGAAGTCTACTATTACCGCTAACAAGAAATTATAAAAAAAAAGGACTGCCCTTTTGTATACTATTGTATGCCCTAGTGTCACTCTCAGCATTACGACAACGACACCTCTCAAATTTAAATCCAGCAAGTCTTTACACTGCAGAGCGAAATATACATACATGTACATACACCCAAAAATATAACCCTCCTTCTGACACAGTCGGGTGTGTATTTTCGCTCTCGCAAAACGCACACGGTATAACTTTAGCAGTCTATGAGGTAACTTTGCAAGATTCCGAGTACTGCGAGTAGGCTAGACACCATTAATAATTAAATCCAAATCAAAATTCAACTAATAGAAGAATGATTTATACCTCCAATAACATATTCAACACACATGTTGCATTAGTCAAATGCATTTTAAAGTCGTCTGTCCGTCATACTGGCCTCTCATGGCAGGAAAATGGCCACGATTAGAAGGAAAATTTGCATTTAAAGTCATATGTTAGTTATAAATAATATACTTAATATGTCATATTGATAGTTAGCATGCAATTGATAGTTGTTTGAAAATTGGTTATTGAGAATATCCGTTTGCGCGTACTTATACAAATCTTTCATCTATCTCATCACTATGATCTATGTTTATCTTCTCTATAATTTTTGGTTACAAACAAAACCTAGTTACAAGTTTTATTCATTTAATTTAATTAAAATTGTAATTTAAATTATAAGTATAGGTATCACAAAACAACATTTATAATTCTGCCTCAAGTGACTCACATTTTTCCTAGACTCTGGCTGAAATTAAAAACAAAGCTTTCACAACATCAAATTTACCAGATTACAAAACAAAACGTGAGCAGCTACCTAAAAAAACAGTTGAACTGCTGAACTTCGAACTCTATGGCCAAGAATTTAAAAACAAAAGACAATTTTTCAGCTGCTAGTGCCAAAACGTATCCTTGTCAACGCACCCGTTCCAATTTCAAATGTTTCCATTTAAATTCAAATCTTCTCAGCGCAAAATTAATTTTACGCTTCTTTGAAACTCTATTGCGGAGACATAAGAGGTAATTTGGCTCATTTTGATGGTATGGTATGACTTATGAGTGGTCAGTCATGTTTTGATACGGGAATGCTTCTCAGAAGAAACTTAAGGTCCTCTAAGCGTTTATAATAACATTTTTGCGTTGTTTATACGAGAGTGTCACGTTACTTATGATTACTGAGTCGATTCGCGGATTTGTGCGTAGGATTTGCTATCTGGAATACGTGGTAGTCTAAACTTTTCACGGTGGTCCAATTAAAGACTGAAACAATTAATATTGCACATTTGATTTACAAACCGCTGAACTCTTGCTATTTAATTATTGATTTAATGGTTCCATCAAGGTACTCGATCTTAGAATAGGCATGTTTCACGTGATTCTTAGACATTGTCTCCTTTGCCACCGATTGAATAATACAAAGTCTTCATTTCCATATAAAAAGTGACTCACATTTAAACAATGAGTCACAATGATGGTGTCAAAATTGTATCTCAATTGTTTTTGCTACATTCAGTTTTTACTCTAGGGTTTGTATAGTTGACAATTTTATAACGTTCAAATGAGGTGTTTATTGTCAATTTGTTTAGCATAGTTGAAGAATAAGGCTTATTATGTGTACTTAATCAAACAAAACATGTGGGCGCTCCCAGACGCCGATTCTGCATATTTATGTTCGCGCGTCTAGAAATGCAAAGTGATGTCTCGTAATAAACATACTCGGCAAATTCTTTAACAGATTCCTGCGACATTACCAGTCTTGTATATTAAGTTACATAAATGTAGCAATATTGCTTCATGGAAACAGTTAGTCCTTAAAACAATTCATACGCTTTTGCTCAAAAAGCTTCAAGCAATATTGGAAAATACGAATGCTCATAAATCAGCCAAAACAAAGATTCCATTCCGAGATAATTTAAAAAGAAAAGACGACAGTAGTCATTCATAAAAAAGAAATTAAAAATTCAAATAAAAGACGAATTCCTTAAGATAATGCTTATTCATTCCACATTTAAAATCAAATTTTCAAATAAAGAACTTGAGGCGGGCGATCGAGCGCGTAAGTACGAGTGAGATAAATATACAGCCAAACATGTAAATCAGACAAAGATAGATAGCTTATTATGATTGACAGCTGAGAACGGTTAGCCTTGAAATATTTGAAACATTATATTATTATAAAGTACACTATCTTCGTTCTACACACGAGCGATACGGACATTAATAGTTTTGAGGGAGATATATTTGAATTCAGGGTTCTATTATTGGAATAAAAGCCACTGACATAGCCCAGCGGATTAGTTCGTTAAAGTGGCAGTGGGCGTTACACATAGTGCTACGAACCGATGGCCGATGGGGCAAAAAGGTTCTCGAATGGCGACCACGTACTGGCAAGCGAAGCGTAGGACACCCACACAAGGTGAAGTGAATAAGGTCGCTGGAAAGCGCCCGATGTAGGCCGCTCTAGATCAGTCATTTTGGAAATCGTTGGGAGAGGCCTATGTCCTGCAGTGGACGTTGTGTGAAGTTGACGAAATGATGAATTATGATGATGATGATGATTATTGGAATATAAAGAACAAAATATACCTAAATATCATAAAATAATGTATTAGATATTTAGGTATATTTTGTTCTTTATATTCCAATAATCATCATCAATGTATATCATATATGTATATGTGTATATATAATTTAGAAGTTAAGAACACGATCAAATATGTTCTTATTAATTAGCATTTTTAGTATTCTTTATTTTAAAACTTTTTATTTAGATCTAAAAGTCAGCTTTATTATTGTTTGATTTTTATGGGCTCGTCAGTTGTTCGCGATAGTTTAATTTCACTCTCAAAATATAACATTCAAATATTTCTTTATAAGGAAAAAACTACACATACATGTCCGAAAGACTCGTGTGTCAGTCCCTCATTACCCGTATGTATAATGACGGGCCGTCGTCGACGCTAGATGTACATTTTTAGAAACATCCAGTTTCTCCGGAACACGTTTTAAATCATAATTCGAACGTTCGAATTTGGAACATCAACGTTTTTTACTTTTATTCTAATGTCGACTTTTTTCTTAATCTAGTTGCCAGTGCTCAGCTATTACGAAGAGGTTAACAAAATAGATTTAACTACTGGTTTTCAAATTCACCGCTTTTCGAGTGTCAGTTGTTTAAGATTAATACTCGCCGTTTGAAGACAGTTAGCCAATTAGATGTAGATGGGAAACTATGTAATTACTCTTATTATATTTTGGTATTTAATTGCTTGGCATTAAGATATTTTTAATCACTTAGTTGCATTTTTCGCTTCATTGAATTCTTATAATCTGAAATAAGTAAAAAAATTACCGTAAGGATAATCTCGATAGAACGGTATTAAATTGTAAGCTTTTGCAAAAATAACAGAATAACAAAATACCTTTTATGATTGACTAGAGTTTCGATCGAACTAAAACTAAGAATCTGTACATTTTTACAACTAAGTATTAAATCCTTCATTAAATAAACTATTGTTTCAAACTGAAATAAATAACATTAAATTGTAAACCACGATTCAATTAAATCGTTAAATAAGTAATGTCACTTTAATAAAGCTATTTTAATACCTCGGGCTTTTAAGTTCATATTTCCACGAAGACATTCATTACGCTTCTAACGCTACGTAGAGCTACGAAGCTCGTAGAGGCTCGTAGCACACAAGCGTATAAATTGTTTATTTTTCTTTGATACGCAATTTTGTTAACATTTTTCACTTATTAAATGTTATCAAATTTTAAAATTTATTCGTTTCATGAATATAAGTACTCCAGAAATTTTTCATTACTCATTTCTTAAATACCGAAAGCATACCGTAATGAAAATATTTATGTATACAAAAATTCATATATTATTCAGTTACAATGCTATTTGCCAAGGTAATCAAAGTATTGTCTGTAACGCCATTACAAACGTGACAAAAATGTGTTTAATTTATTTTTCAATAAGTAGCAGTTGCGTGGCCGAGAGGAGAACAATATCGATTGGAACTAGGTCAAATCGAATGCAGATACGTATCGAATCGATATTGCGATGATCAATTAGAATTATCAGACAATTAAATTACTGGAGAACAATTTGTCGTGAAGTACCTAGTGTAAGAATTGAATCCAAATATTTCAATGTAGGTAAGCTATAGATAATGAAGTAAAAAAGAATTCGTAGAAAACCCACAATGTATAAAGTCACGTCACTAGTATTCATAAATCTATGACTAATGTATTTAAATACGAGAAGCGTTCGTTCGATATTTGAATATTCGAATTTATCGCTAATCGTTTTTATTGGTGACTTTACTGCCTATAATCATTACCTGTAGAATACGCTTTGAGTTTATGTTTTTTGACTTCCGATCGTGAACCGCAGACGTTCTTTGTTTAAAAATACAATGTATTTATGTACTTTTATTATTATTGTTTACAATGTGTAACGGAAAGGGGGGTATCAACGCGAAAGGGAGTAAACATACTAATCAATGTGAACAACCTTTTACTATGGGACCATCCTTGAAATCGTAAAAAAAATCTGCACCTCCATACGTTTTGACACCGCAGGTATTTAATTTTATTTGGAGGTGAAGTTTTTTTTACAATAACATAGCAATAGAAAATTACAGGTTTCTTGAGCTTATAGGCCATAGCGAAACCATAGGTAAGGGTTCCTTGTTTACAACAGTACCCTAAAATATTCTAAAACGAAAGCAAAAATTGTATGTCAAACTCTCTTCTTATCTCATTTTACTATGTTTCCCAGTTGACATAAAAATATTTATTTATTCATGTACACGGAAAATTTATACAAAAAATACGAGTACATCAAATAAAAGTTGTACAAAGGCACTACTTATCTCAAAAGAGATCTCT
Source organism: Acrobasis suavella (assembly GCA_943193695.1). Taxonomy (NCBI): domain Eukaryota; kingdom Metazoa; phylum Arthropoda; class Insecta; order Lepidoptera; family Pyralidae; genus Acrobasis; species Acrobasis suavella. The sequence goes on along the minus strand of OW971952.1, from coordinate 5,577,727 downwards.
TCCAGTAGGCCTATGAGAGGAGATGTTTATGTAAGCGAGACATACAGGCGTGTTAATACATAATATTTATTGAAAAATAAATAATAAAACCGGCTCCATTGCTTCTGTTCAGAACATAATTTAATTAGACTGAGTAAGTAGTGTGGGTGTACCAACTCTTATCTGTTTTCCATATGTTATAGCAATTTCAAAATAGCAACTTTTCAACGCTATTGATTCGAGCCTCCGGGCAATTTTTTTGTTATAATTTTATAATAACTACTAATTCCAATGCCCATACGCGTAGGATGCGATTATGGCGTATTTTATATCTATATAATTTTGTATAATATTTCATAAATTGGAATCTATCATAGCATAGTTTTCTATATGTATTACATACATTTCGGTATTTTCGCATTTTAATAAATCTTTGTTGGTCTGGGAGAAAAGAAGAATCTTAGAATGTACCAGCTGCAACTCTTTTTGCGCAGATCGTAAAAGCCGATCGAGGGACTGGACGAAAATGCAAATCATGTTAATAAGCAATGCGCTAGCAACCCATCACATTTTGATTCTTTTTTACACCTTCTCACTCACCATCTCGCTAAAAGTGACCTTTGAAGTCTTGCGGCCCTGGGCTTTATCTTCTTTGAGCCGCAAGACTCGAAATTCTGTCTGGCCCGTCCCATTAGGCATAAAGACGTGATAGTATGTACGTATGTTACATCGTGATTTTTATAATTTAGAGCCCTATGTTTATTGAAATAAAGTTAAAGTTTAATTTGAATCTAATTGTTATATTATTGTGAAATTCAAACCATGCAAATTATTACCTAAGCCTATGGTTTTCTATCATTATGCGTGACATCATTACAATACAGCAAAGATAAAATGAATAAAACACTTATGTAATACTTATTTCTTTAATACTGATATTTAAATATCAAAAGCTATGTATTTAAGGGTCAATGGACGCTAATAGCTGATATCTTTAGAAACCATAGCTGCAGTGTTCCCGTTTCAAAGGAAACTTGATAATTTGTGTTCTTTCAAATGACCTTACTGAAACGACATTATTGTAAGGTTGAATTCAGGCTATATAGATACAAAATAACTTCAACTTAGGTACTAAACAATCAAAAAACTTAATGGATCTTCCACCACTTAAATAAGTTTATCCAGTGTAAGATAGTGGATTTATACCTTTTTTATTCTATGATAACACTATACTGAAGAAACGCTATTTCGTACTCGCACGTGTCAAATACACGTCACACGTAGATGTTCAAGTACTTAGTGTCCATATTTGGACTATGACTAAATCAATCCTGTTGGTCGACAAAGAAGGATGCCGCTTAAAGTAATACAAGGCTAAAATAAACATAACATCAAATACTTTGAGCATTTATATACTATCAAATACACGTCAAGCGTTACATTGCCGTACGAATATGCATTTTGCGCGCACAACATAAGAGCATTATAAAAAGTGTCTTGTGCCTGCTATTTGACTGATTCCATCCCTGCTATCTTTTTATATATAAATGTATTACTTTGAATTTCAATTTTGAATCTTGATTCTTGAATCCTGACTCCTGAATCATGAATCCTAAATCCTGAATCCTGGGTCCTGAATCTTGAATCCTGAATCTTGAATGCGGATATTGGATAAGAATCGTATGAGTATTTAACTGAATCTGAGTCAAAATGTTGAAACATGGTAAGCACACTTAATGCGTAGCTCACTGTACCGTCCCTTTAATAGACTAGAATACATACATTATCCTTTACACGTACTAACGTACTAAACTAAATCAACATTCATCCTTGTATGAAACGCTCCGTTTAGAGAACAATATCCAATAATAAAATAAAACAATTGCAATTACATGCGCAGGCGTTTTATTAATATTGATCGAGATCCAAGATGGCGGTCAATATGGCGACAAAAGACACCGGATGTTGGGAATGTTGAGAATTTAATTATGTAAGATACTATAACACTATATATAAACCTATCTAGGTTTACAGCATCTTTAATAACGTTACCTACATTACCTTACACACATTACTGAGATCCTAATTACCTAGTCCTAATATATTCTGTAATATTGAGATTTAAATGACTGTTTTGGCAAATAAGGAGATTATCACTTCATTTTAGACGAAAAAAAAATGGTTTTTGTTCGAGCGAGCGAGAATCGAGTGAAGTTCTCCAAGTCTCCTTGTTTGTACGATGTTTCTTTAATCGGAGCGTTTTAAAATTTGAAAGAAAGGAGTGTAGATATTATCAATGTTTTTTTTTTAAATCCAAACATCATTCAATCGGCCAAGGGATTGCCAAGATATAGGATTCACGATTTTACAGTTCGGACAAACTTCTTATTTTCAAATTAGGTTGTAACTTATTTATCATCTTAATTGTAACTTATAATGTTTATATTAAGTATATATTATATTTCCTTCTAAATAGACATATGTATTTATTGAAGTATACATGTAATATATTATGTATGTATATGTATGTTTATTTGTAGTTTTATGTCATTTTAATTTTCTTCCTCCTTTATTTTCTTTCCTCCTAAACACGCCTGTACGCCTCTCTTACATAAACATCTCCTCTCACAGGCCTACTGGAAGAGATCTCTTTTGAGATAAGTAGTGCCTTTGTACAACTTTTATTTGATGTATTCTCTGTATACATTTTCCGTGTACATAAATTGGTAAATAAATAAGGTTCAAATCCAAAAACAGAGCTTATTTACAAATATAACCTCACTTGATTCAACTCTCTGTTTTGTGAGAAATTATAATACCACAAATAGACATATGAACAGACATAAATGTCAAAACATAAATATTCCCTTCAGTCAGGGTTAAATATAGTTCAAGAGTTCAGTCGACTTTTTTTACTTTTAAATTGGATCATGCAATAGTAGCAATTAAAAGAGACTGTCCCTTTTTCTAAGCCGATCAAAACCATTGTCTTAGCTTGAACAAAGCCTAAGTTATTTCAAAACGTTAATCTCAAATTAAATCGGAGATTAATTATTGCTTAAAACCGACCTTTAACACTATTTCTATGCTTCGATTGATGTTAAATCTTTAAACAATAGTAATACGATTTTTATTTGTCAGACAATAAGTTGTTCTCATTGAGCCAAATTCTTTCGGTACCAAGGTCTTTATTGTCACAATACAAGTATATTGAATTTGCTAATCTATGCTGCATTATAATAAATTCCTGGATATGTGTGAGTAGTTATTAATAGCTGATCTTGTGAGGTGACAGGAATTTCAGGGTTATACGCTTTTAAGTTTGACACTAAGTTTTTATGTTGTATTTTAGTACTAGTTGTGTCTAAATCTGGATTATGAAACTAATTGCTAATAGTATAAAAATAAGATTTTATTTTTCTAACTAATGGGTCATATACAAATTTAAGCAATTAGAAAGAAAACCTTGAGCTTGGCGGGTCCCTCTTGAAGGTTTGTATACTCAGAAATGTCATAATTTGGTACATTCGGTACATACTGAATCTACAACTTGATTTGACACTATTTCAAAATTTCGTCATTTAAAAATTTAATATAAATTATGACAACAAACTATGTATACTCTGTCCACATATCAACTATAAATATTAATTTCATTGTGAGTTGACGTTCTTGGAGAAAATGCTGCAGAGCCGTTTGTTACCGCTTCTTCTGCACTAACGCTTTGGAGGCGGCAGTAAACTTAGCTCTAAATAACTTTTTGACGTCAACAATTAATGTGCAACAAAACAAAGTGACGTTTATTAAGAAATATTATAAATATCCTATGATAATACAGATATATTTGAATTTTAATTGAACTTGTTCATGCCCTTGCTTGAATTTCTTGATGAACGTAAAAAAGCTGCATTAATCGCATCGTAGTTTTGTTACCCTTGAGATACCCCTTTTGCGTCTTTGTATTATGTTAATACCCTACCAGAATTCAAAAACGTATCAGTTCATAAAACTTTCATCTCCTCTTCCAAATGCTTTCAAAGAATTTAAAGTCAAACATTAAACCAGTCAGATATTCATTGTACATAAAATTCAAACGTCAGCCACGCCTCGCCCCTCTCTAGAAAATCTGACATCGATTGTTGATTAGTGATGTGACACATCGACACTATCGATATGTCTATCGAAACTTCGTAACGCATGCTTTAAATAGTTTTCGCGTGACTCGCCAGCCAGTAGCAATGCAGTAGCAAATGTAATTTATTTTATAAATTAACGTGTCATTGGCATATTTCAAATTAAGAATTTTGAATCTCGATTGCTTTTATTTGAATTTCGAATAGCCGTCTTTTTATTATTGTCTTGTTGATTGTATCATTAGTCAATCTTTTGAAAGTTAAAAGCGTCGGGTTTAGATAAAAATGATTCGTAAACCTTTTAGTTATAAATCACATTTATTCTATCTAAAACTCGTTTGTCAAGTTTACCTCAGGTTTTTGTTTTTGAGAATTCTTGTCTTGGGATTTTACTAGAGATTAAAACTGATCTCTGATTTTACTCTGTTTCATCGAGTGTTTATTTTTGTTTGTTGTAATAATTTTTAAATAATAATGTATGTAAAACAAATCTTAACAAAAATTTATAGGATAAATTGACATGACATTGCAAAGCCTAGTTTATTATTAGGCATTTAAACAAGTAAATCTATTTATATTTTTGATTAATAATTGGCTGTTGTGGGTATGGATTAAAAATTAATTATTTTGTACTGATAAGAAAGTAAAACGTCGCAAAATAATGTCACTTGTCCTTAAACATATTTATTTTAACGTGATTATTGCAGAAAAACTGATAATAAGAGCGCTATTTGACTCCAAGAAACTATGACGTCATCTGCCTTTATTTCATACAAATCCCATAAGTAGCATATGTTTGTTTTGACGTTTAGTTTGAGTTAAAAAGTATTGGACATTGTTGTTGTTGGAAAATAACGGATTTCTTTTCTCTTTCAAATTAATTACATTTAAGTATACGATTAAAGTAGTTATTTTTACATTTTAGCATATGTTAAGTACTTAATTATGGTGTCCCGACCCTACGTAAAGTGGGATTAGGTGAGGAAGAAGATTAAGTACTTAAACTAGCCGAAGCATTTCACGCCAGTGAACCCGACAAATTCATTAAACATGATATATGATAACTCAACAAGATAGATACATACAAAAATGCCAAGTAATTATGCTATAAACAACTCAAGCCCACACATAACGACTTTAACAGACTTCGAATCAGTTTTTTTGTACAATTTACTTCATCACGGATACATGTGCTCTTATTTCTTATTAGATCACTCATAATGTCAAAAGCAGCCAGATGGTGACATCAAACCAACGTGGTATTCTATGCAAAAATGTCTTTGCCTTATAAAAAGATGATGTAAAAAACGAAAATCCGTAATGACTAATTCTTGGTACTTAACGTTCAAAGTTGTAATTCAATGGCGGAACCAATCACTGCATATTTTAAAAAATCAGGATTATGTACCTGTGTACATGTATCTACCTATATTTCATGTTCTAGTCACATTTAAAAACGTTCTATATATTGTACACTGATACTGGCCGTTAAAAATCAAATGCAATTCAAAATAAACTTATAAAAGAACAAATATTTGCGTAACTGGCCATTTACACCATTAAAAACAATGTGTTCCAAATTCAAACATCCGAACGTTCTGTTTTTCGCTAAGTTCGATAGTCATTGTGACCCGAAGCGAAGGCCGCACCACGTATAAGTTTTTAATAAGTAATTGTACACCAAACCAAGTTACCAATTTCGACATGAATACACGTTATTTTTTTATCTCGCCTCGCTCCGAGCAATCTCGTTTTCTCGAAAATAGATCTAATATGTTGAATATAATTAATTTTATACCGACTCGCTTGATCGATGCGTGTTACTTTAGATACGTTCTTTTTTAAAGTATCATTATTTTTAAATTACAGAGTATTACGTCAATTCGTCTAGAAAACGGAACGGTTTTTTCTTGATATAAATTGTTTACTCGAAATTCGCATGTTTGGTAATTCTATTTAGGTTTATTTATAACATGTCTGGTTTGAGGTTTTATCCTAAAATTAAAACCATACTGAAACCACAGCGGTATTTATTAAAATATTTGTGTAAAACCGATGTACTTATGTAGAGTTCGCGAGTTAGCAGAGCCAAGTACTACTATCATTTTTTTTTTATTTCAACACATTTGTATGACTTTAACGCAATAAGCTGTTTTCTGTCATCCGCTGCGTTTTGTCTTGGCCACCACAAGAAAGTTTGATGATTTAACAACACGCGCGCTTTGTTGCGTTAACACCATCGCTGATGAGAGTCGGATGGGTGCGCTAATGTTTTATTTTTGTTTTGAACTGTTCTGTGTTAAAGAAAGCCGATTAGTGTTTGAACCCGGCTAAAACAAGATAGGACTACCAACAGGCCAATCACCTTGGTTGGATTTAAAATTGTATATTAGATACTTTTATAATTACTCGATCTGTGAGGAGTAGACCTCGCGAGTATAGTTAATGTTAAATTAAGAAAACAAGCGCGAGCAAAATTATGATTCTTAAAATTTTCAATACGTTCCAATTCTCATATAGAATTATCGAACCTGCTCACAAAATTCAACAAGAATCGAACCAGAAACGGAATTTGGTCTCACGAACTTTTGCTGAAACTGAAACGGAGACGCTTTGCTTGCTTGGTCATAAAAAGCTAGACTATACCAATTTACTATCAACAATTTAATGCTTATTAGAAAAACTAGTTTCAAAATAGATTGTTTTCTTTGTTTCAGATGTTGAACCGACGGCAGACCCCGAAGACTGACTAAACTTAAGCCAACAAGGAAATGATCGATTCATGAAGTTCCCCGGTAATAACAACCATTTTTATATTTCCAAACAATGAAGAGAAAATTTAAATTCAAAACATTCCAGTGCATTCAGCTAATCTTGTCAACAAAGGACTATTGTTTCTTCTCAATACATTGTTTCGATTTAAATCGAAAGAAAATGAATCACTGTTATGATTCGACACTAAAATGTATTCAATCAAATTTGATTGTTTATACAAAACCATACAGTAACCTGTAGCGGGCCATCGTGTTAAACGCGTGGTGGAACAAATGACCCCTACAAATCAAAATTTAGAAAGGTGGCTATTGATCTTTGCGAGTTAAAAAAAAAAACAGTGTGCAACGGACTTAAAATTAAAACAAGTTGCACTGGAATTTTGTAGTCCTTCTTTCCTATTTTGACCACTGAATATTTGCATAGTTCTGTTTCGGTTTAAAAGGTGCAACGGTACGGCCCTAGATGGCAGTTCTTTTTTTGGAAATTACTAATTTTTATAAATAAGTCGATAAATATTTCCGTCTTTTGCAGGACGGACTCATTACAAGTCCTCTCGGGAGTACCAGCACTGCAATGACTACTGCGATGGCTGCTCATCAAGAATCTATCCATGAGAGACTGCAACCGACGCCCGAAGAACCTCTGTACCTCCACCATGGCCCCACCTCTTGGCCTGAGCCCTCCGATCCTCAGGAAGAACTCAGCACGGATATGTCGCCATACTACAATATGCCAAAGAGGAACAAGAGAAAAAACTTCAAACCTAGATGCGCTCCTAATGCGACAACCTTTTCTGATGAATCAAATGGAGCCAACTGTGATGATGCAGCTAGTCCTATCAACGGTAACGACAGAACTACTCCAGAACAAACAATAGACGACAATAAAGATGGCAATTACGCTAAAATTGGAGTCAAAAACTTCAGCTTACTAAAAGGTGGTGCAGTAGACCTTAGTAGAAGACTAAGTATTGATTCTAATGAAAACATAGACACAAACTATCAAAATAGGTCAGAAGAGGAGAAGAAAGTAGACTCCTTCCAGCGTTCCTATATACATAGTCTACAAATGGGTCAGGAAGCGGAAAGAGATCGTACTGTATTAAACTTTAATAATTTACAAAATAAAACGTTTTGTGCCAAAAATCCTTTTGCTATATCTCAATTAATTAAGACTAACTCGCCTCCAAGGAGAAGGGAGTCGGATTCTGATGAAGAGAAGGGTCAGGATATTAATGCAAATGAAAGGTTAGAAGGTCAGCAGCCAATGGAAACCAATGAAGTTCAGCAGAATGGTGATGCTTCTAATGCAACTAATAGGATTTTAAGAGAATATGCTATGAATACTATGAAGGAACTATTGGGAATTTATGGTTTATCATCAAATGAAGTTGCTGATGCCATTAGTGGACAAATCAGGGCTTTAGAAGCGCTTCAAGGTCTGTATATTATACCATATTTCATGTTACTAAAATAATAAATCACAAATATTTTTTTACTATTTGCCCGGGAAACACAGTAGAAGACAAACAACTATTTTATATCGCTAAACTTAAGCTATTGACAAGGTTGACGATATTTTACAAATAAAAACCATTTTTTATGTATTCAGTTGACAATTTGATTTAAAAAAAAACTGAATTTGTTTTACTTCTTTATACCTTAAGAATGTTCCTCAGGAAAACCGTTCACCCAAGTACCTTTAAGTCTAAAGAGGCGGTTGGAGTCCACCATGGAGGAGGAAAATAAAAGTCGTAGAAGATCCTCCTCAGCAACCGAAGACGAAGGCTCGACGAACATAACCCCACCAAAAACACCTGATAATGACATCGAAGCCCAAAGGTAAATTTTAACAGCATTCAACATCTTCAAATACCAGTTAAAAATATGCTTAAAATATCAAAAACGAATTTTATTTTTTAACTTTTTTTTATTTACATTTTTAATTTTTTTAAACTTTTTTCATAATAGACAAAGAGCGCTCCAGATAATCAACCAGCAATCAATGAGGTTGTTTGGTAGACAGGAACAGGAAGACGGCAGCGGCTCAGAAGATGGAGAGCAGACGTTGGACCTCAGCGTGTCGAGAGATACGGATGGACAGGTAACAGACTAAACTAATAAAATACATAAATAACAATCACGTCTTTATCTCTTAAGGGGTAGACAGAGCTGAAGGCCTAAGACACCTTCAGCGTGAAAAGATAAATCAATACAATACCCCATCACCTCATGTCAAGATTGTGATTTTGCAGGAAGATTCTACATTTTTTCTCTTCTCTCAGACCAGCATGCAATGACAGTTGGGTCTTGTTATTCCTAAATCTAAAAAATTTCGAGAGTTGCAAAAAATGCATAGCGGACCCACATTATCCAAATATTTAGGATAAAAAGATCTGTTTGAAATGAGTTTGCTTTTGGGCAGGAACAGTCGACGACGTCAAGCGCGGGTAACAGCGTGTCAGAGTTCGACCAGCAGAACGTGTTCATGAGGAAGAACTTGGAGGACTTAGCTAATTTACAAATGCAGGTATAAATACCTGATTATCAAATAAATAAGTCATCCTTATAAATTGAACAAGAAAGATATCGTAAATCAATTTGTCGATTTTTAAAAAAGGTCTTGTTTTTAAATAGAATTTAAACGTTCTAAACCATTTTAACAAAATGCCTCATTTTATCAAAAACAGAATACGATACTTAAGAAGGTGAAAAAGTCAAAATAATCTTTTTGAACAATTTTTTCGATGGTTTTGAATCTCAACAAAACTATAATTTTGCCCTTTTTATAAAATAAATTAAATCATTTCTTCCTTCAATAACTGCTATTGTTTCAGGGTTTCTTCCAAAAACAGTCGCCAATGGACGGTGAAGATTCTCAAGAAAGAAAATTACAAGCTAGTGGTGAGTCATACCAGTACTCAATTCAACAAATCTTACAAAATATAATTTTCAGAATATTTTTATCAGTACTGACATATAATTTGGACTGCCAGCGACGCCAGCGTTAATGGTGGTGAATGAAAGAAATAACATAATAAAACAATTGTCTACACGGATTCTTAATACAGATACAGTACATTATTACGTCTTTATCCCTGTCAGGATAAACAGATCCAAGGTCTGTAAGACCCAAAGGCCACGGTTCCTGTAATGGTGGGTTTAACGGATTCTTGAGATATCTTTTACTTCTACTCGTAACTAAAGTCACGTTACGTAAATGGTTTAATTTTCAATAATTACATTAACAAAGATTAGCGACCACACACTGACAGAAATGTGTAAACTCGCGTTTGTAGGCCGCCGTGTTTGCATGTATGTTAGCTGTTTCTCCACAACGAGCTAATTGGTCGCACTAAGTTGTTTTGCTCTGAAGATTATTTGAAAATAACCTCGTGCCAATGCATTTTTCATAAATATATGTTTTATAGGAAAAGATCTTGAAAAGTTTCCAATTTTATGCTTACCGGATACAGGCGCGGTTAGTTCATAAAAACACCACTAGATGTCAGCAAACTATAAATTTATCGCTATTAGGGGAAAGCTAGTTTCCTTTTATAATTTGGCAAATTCTTGAAATTTTTCAATTTGACCTTAAATATACCAGGCCTACATACTATTATTTCTACTACAATATCCATGTAACAAATACCGAAAGAAATTAAGTGTTGGGTATACACAAAAGTATGTACTTATTTCGTCACCCAAAGCGCTACCGACCGGTAACTTTTTGAGCAAACAATGTAACAGTTCCAATAATAAGATGCGTCCAAACCAAACACAATTTAAATAATCCACCACTAACCGAACCACAGCGTACAAATTTTCAATAAAACAGCATTGTCTCTTTACACATTCCCGTGAAAACTGACATGCCACTAATTTATTCTGTGGCTTACATCGGTTTTTCTTAATTAACTATTCCTCACAAATATTTGGTTACCTGTACATTGAACTTATGGAATAAATGGAGTGAGAAATTTGACATGACACAGGCTTAGATTAAAAAAGTTCACCTTTATTATTTGAGACATTAGGTCTAAATTTCATGTGACTATCAAGATAACATTTTTAGAAAGGAGATCATCAATTTTTTGGCCGAAAACAAACACTATGGTGGCCACTTATTCCATACTAATACTTTGAAGAATATTATCAAAATTAATATTTTTTGTTATGTTATGTGAGTAAAGATTTTATGTATAAAAATTTGAAGATATCACATCACACTAATATTATAAAGGCGAAAGTTTGTGAGTGATGTGTGTGTGTGTGTATGTATGTATCTTTGTTATTTCTTCACGCGCAAACGGCTGAACCAATTTTGATAAAATTTGGTATGCAGGAAACTGACACCCTGGATTAACACATAGGCTACTTTTTCTCCGGGTAATACCGCGGGGGGCAGCTAGTTATGAATAAATCATAAGGTAGATTCCTGCAAATGGTCATAGGAAGCCGGACAGGCGTAAGAAACGTTCGAGTGATGACATCAGACGATTTAAGAGGAATTGGTACGCGCAGGTAGCACTAATTCGGGATGAGTGGAAGGATGTAGGAAAGACCTTTGCCCAGCAGTGGAACAGTGTAGTTTAAAAAAAAAACAAAGTATGGCAAAACATTTTTTTTACATCTAAGATTTTTTTAACATCTACACGTGAACAACATTTATCTTGTATGAAATTTAAAGCTACTTTTAGTAAAGACAAACTTTCATACAAAATAAATACTTTCCTTTAAATTCCAAACTAAACAAGTACGTTAATTATAGTAATTAAGTGAAATACTTAGGACCGCTTAGGTTTTGGTTCGAATCCGCGCATTTCCAAAATGGGAGATAGGTATTTGCATATCAAATTGAATAATCTTAACTGACTGTTTGCAACTGTTGCTTTGCTATTTCGTTTAATTACTGAGAACAATATCAACATTTACGAAAGTAATGCTAAAATACACTATCCCTAAGTGGATAGACAGGGCCCGGAGCCGCAAGGCCCAACGGTCAGTCTTTAGTAAGTATTGAGGAGCTCGGTGGCTCGACCGGAGTGCGCATCACTAGCGATTTCACAAGTAAAGCGACGCCGGACGTAGTACGCATTTAAATGAGTGACTGTAAGTCGCATAAAAAAATTCAAGAGATCCTCCGTGCTTAGGAAGGCACATAAAGCCGTTGGTCCCGGCTGTCATCGTCGTATAGCAGTTGCCAAGCTACGTCAGATGCCTTTCAGCAGCTTAGAGAATGCAGCCGACACTAGTGTTGGCCACACATATACACGAAAAAAAAAACAAACAACAAGCCTAATAGTGGGTGTGAAGGAAAAAGAGGGATAGTAAGGGTTTTCCGCATCGCTTATTATTATTATGCATGATTCAGATTCTCGCCCGTTCCCTCAATCAGCTTTCATGATCATGGAAGAGAAGCTTGTGGTATATTCTTAGTTTTTTCATTTCTCTCAGATCTGCAAAGGGGGATTATTCAAATATATACCAGATTTTTTTTAAACCGTTGATATAGTCCTTAGGGAAGTATAGTAATAGCAAGTCATATGAGTACTAGAAGAAAATCGTAAAGTTTAGAGTTATGGTCTAAAAAACGCCTAAAAATCTTTTCTACCTACTAAATTATATTCAAAAGAATGTATATTTCAATTTTTTTCACAGAAAAATCTAAAAACCCACTTCCCATACTTAAAGTAAACGCTGGGAGATTTTATTACGACTCCCAGCATTCAATTGAGCGAATTTGCTCTATTGGCCAGATTAGAGCGCCGAGGTTTCTCAATTACTGCTAGGGACCCGTTGGGGCCCACGGGACTTTAGGGAACACGTTAGTGAATATTACAAAAACCAGGTTATTGTACACTAGATATTTCTAAATTTGCTCTATAAAACCAGGTTTTGGAAACGTCTGTGGAATCTAAAAGAAACCCCTGTAAACCCCTTATTAGAAGAGGACGTTTCTGTGATGTGTTAGATAATAAGTGCTGCTAGGCTATTTGATTAACGTCTCCTTTGATAAAGATGTAAAATTTTAATTTTATCTCAAAACATCTATGTATATTTCACGAGCATAGAATGGATTTAATGTATGAATGTGAATCCAAACTAGCTCAGCTTCGTATAGAGGAATTAATTTGAAATTTCATATTTACCGATTACACATTTTTTTTTCAATACTTAGCAGCATTATAAAACTGGCCAGATACAAACTTAAATACTGTCCACATGTGGAAGTTTGATTGAAACGTCATTTATCAGTTCCTATCTTAGCAGGAACGAATTAAACCAGCCAGTAACATATAAACAATACAAAAACTGAAAAACAAATCAATTCGAATATGGAACGGGCTGATTGATCCTTCATATTAGTTCCTGCCCGAGTCCCGAGGGGCACAAATAGGCAAATAGCGTTTCCCATTTACTGTATAATAGACTAGTTTGGTCGTCCGGCCGCGGTGATTTGTGTTATTGACGTGCGAGCTTGGTTACAACACTAGTTAGGGAGTAGAGATGATAAAAAAGCAGCTTCGTAACAACACTATTTAAGACACGACTGACAAAAATCAAACAAATGAATGTACAAGGACTATTTATACATATTGAGCTAGCCCCAAGGTAAGTTTAAGGGGATACATGAATTTTTCGTTGTCCAGTTGAATAAATCAATTGAAAAAAAAAGAGTTACCATTTAAAATGTTGTCTTGACCAAACCCTAGATAAGTCTTCAAACTATTTTATGAATTACTGTTTACAGTATAAAGTAAGAACGTGAATTTTTTTACGCACAAATGTCAAAACTGACCATTTTTCGTATTTTGCGTGGTTGAATATACGCAACGGGAGTCAAAAAATCAAAAAAATAAAACATAAACTTCTTTGGTCACATCTACTTTCAGCTAAAAATTAAATTCAACACTTCGAAATAAAGAAATCAAAAAAAATTACTTTGGTTTGTTTGTTTGTAATATCTTTATTATACCACAGAAAAAAATAAACTACAAAAAATTCAAAAGAGCAATACAATGGCGGACTTATCCTACATAGGGATCTCTTCCAGTCAACCTACGATAAACTGAGAGGATATTTACTCTATTATTTAAAAAAGTAGAAGTAAGTAAGACTTCAAAGCATTTTTGTGCAAATTCCCAGCACGTAGGTTGAACCAAAATGCGCCGACGACTGCCATTTTGGTTCAATTTACGTGTCGGGAATTTGTGTAAAAAATGGATTGAAGTCCGCCATTTTCGTTCAACTTATTTGTGTCGCATTGTACTAGATATTTTAAAAGAGTAAATGAGATAACGTTTATTAAAATATAAATAAAAAAATATAATAGGTGTATTAAAGACATCAATAAACCGATTTTCAAAGTTAATATGATGAAAATAGTCAAAATAGACCCACCACACAGACCGCGATAGAAACTGAATTTCCAAGCGATTCAATGCTGTCAAATTAACATTAAAATAAAGCTTTTCATGTATTATTAGCTATGCTTTCCTATATGCTATATGCTAAGGCACATCTTACCACGTGAACTTTGACTATGAATACCTAGGTTCGATTCTGAGATTTGGATTCGGGTCAAATACTCTCACGTTTACTGTTGATAGGCAACGATTTCTAGAATTTCTGACCACACAGTGTATATTCTATTCAATATGGCGCCAAATAATATAATTCATACATAGTAATTAATAAATTCATACTAGCAAGCGAATCCCAAACTCCGAAACATAAATGAGGTTGCAAAGTATTACCTACACTTTTCACTCATTTTCTCTCCCACGGGTGTCGTAAAGGGCGACTAAGGACTGGGTCTTGGGTGTTTATCTATATCTATTTATTATAAAATATAGTATCATTGAGTTAGTATCCCTTAACACAAGTTTAAGCTTACTGTTGGGCCTAACTCATTCAGTTTATTTTGAGAAAAATACATGTCGTTCCGGAAGAGGAAAACTTTGGAAGGAAACCTCGTGATTATTATGTTAACTAGAGTGGAAATAGATAATGTAATGGCAAACACTCTATAATCTATGCTAAAGATCGTTATTGTGTGTGTCTCTTTCCACATAACGACAAGAACTAGACTCAAATGTAGATACTAGATGTTTCAAAAAGTTGTATGAGATTGCAGTTGCGATAAAGTTTATCATCTGCTTCTTCTTCTTATCCAGTTGAAATGGCTCATATTAGATATTGTTAGACCAGAACCTAGCCACGGCAACCGCCCTGTCATTAGCCATATTCAGATCTGCCTTAGTACAAGGAGTCGGGCAGTTGGGACATGACAAAAAAAAGATGGTCCATGGATTGTGTAACCCCAAAGTCACACAAACTGTTGCCAGAATTCTAACCCCATTTGGCTCTGCTCTCCCGGCATCGCTCTGTACCAGATCGGAGTCTGTTTAAAGATTTCCAAACAGCCCAGGAGAGATCCTTACCTTACATCTGCTTTATTTAATCTACAACTTTATTTGCCAGCATTTAAAATAAACCCCGACTGTCAATAGTTTCATATAATGTCTTCTAGTGATGAGTAAATGAACTACATATTATTCCAATCTATGTTAAGTAGAATAAATATCCGTAGCGCCATCTATTATTTGCCAGGTAAATTAAAAATCCCTACTTTCAAGCGTTAACTCTCAATAACTTGTAAACGGCTGAACCGCATTGCCAGAATAACCACCGCAAGGGAACTTTCTATCACGGTAAAAAAAACCGCATCGTAATTGGCCTATCCGTTCGAGAGCTACAATGTCATAGACAAACAGACAGACATTAGCGTCAAACGTATAACACGCCTCTTTTTTGGCAGGAGTTAATTATTATGTATCCATGGTGGTATGTAAAACATATAATAAATATATAAATAAATAAATAAATAAATATATAGGGACAAATAACACTGATTGAGCTAGCCCCAAATTAAGTTCGAGATTTGTTTTATGAGATACTAACTTAACGATACTATATTTTTAAACAAATACATATATAGATAAACATCCAAGACCCAGGTCAATTTGAAAAAGGCCATTTTCCAACTTGCCCTGACCGGGAATCGAACCCGGGACCTCTGGGTGGCGGACTAGCATGGTGACTACTACGTCACGGAGGTCGTATATATAAATCTTTAACAATGATATATGCACAAACATAAATATATGCAAAAGCATAGGTGTATAAAACAATGAATTAACAACTTTGCATCATATCTGAGGCGTAAGAGGAAGTAAGTAATTATCTAAACTTAATTACATCACAAATTTTGAGAAAATTTTAAATAATAAATAACATTAAACTC
Organism: Acrobasis suavella; assembly: GCA_943193695.1. NCBI lineage: Eukaryota > Metazoa > Arthropoda > Insecta > Lepidoptera > Pyralidae > Acrobasis > Acrobasis suavella. Next base: position 5,561,531 of record OW971952.1, on the reverse strand, counting down.
ATTTACAACTTGTTAAACTAAACATTTTGAACAAATCTGTGCTACGATCTAGAAAAATGTTTTTATTAGTCATCTTAATGTGGATACGGCTCAATTAAAATGAAATGACACAGTTGTAATTAACGTTTATAAAAACTGGTTCTGATTGTATTTCCGATAGTTAGTTAATATAACTGTATTGTAAAATAACAATATTACGTACCTATCACTTTTTATATGTAGTACTGCTGAGTATCAATAGAAATAATAAAAAATTGTAGCATTTTTTTCTGTTGCTGAATAAATAATAGATCCCTATTTACTTATCATTGATGCCAGCCAAGACCAATAGCTTATACGTTCCTGCCAAAGCACGGAGGATCTCGCGAAATTTTATGCCACTTGTGGTCACCCATCAAAGTTCAGACCACGCCCGGTGTCACTTGATTTGGGAAACGATAAGTCCACGGGCTGGGCTACCTAGCTCCTGTTATTTTTAACTAATTTAACTAATAAATCAATACTCATAAAATTAATAAACTTAGGCTGCTTCGTAGGTACTTTATTTATAGACATATCCATACAAATCCATCGCGACAAATAAATTCATAAAGAAGTGACACATCGATTGTTAGATTAAAATCATTGATTATCACGTATCTATGTCCCGCTCTAACACGTTTATAATTATATTTCCATCTCCCTCACCAAACCGTGTGATCCCCAGGCGATAGAGATGTAATATATTTAAAAAATCTTTTAATTATAGCAATTAACATTCGGCTTCTTCTATCTTTCCGTTGTTTATGATGTGTTTGGGAATATTTATCAATATTATAAGATTACGTATTCTTGAGTTTTTGGTAATTTTAGAGATATGTATTCTGCTAGAGAAAACCAAAAAATTACATGCTGGTCTGGAAGTAAAGAAGTAATTCTTAAACTTCAAACTACACAACCGATTTTAATAAAATTATATTAATATTTAAATTGTATATTTTTTTATTTATATTAAATTAAGAAAACACCTGACAAGTATGCCCTTTTAAACAAATAAAGATTTTTTTAAATTGTTCCAGGCTAGTTAGAGTAATCGAGTAAACATAGGTACATAAAAAATTGAAACCCCCTCCTTTTTGAAGTCGGTAATATCTAAAAATTTTAAAGCTGTTTCTCTACCCAGACAAATCGTAAGAGCCTATCGAGGGAATGGGTGAGAGCCTAGAACCCATCTCGTGTCTAGTCTTTATTATGTGATTCTAGGCTCTGTCTACCCCGTTATGGATCATAATGTAAAAGTAAACCAAAAATATTCTATTAAATACATTGTCAAAGTTAAATTATTTAGCAAGTCTAGAAAGTAGCTCCCTTCAATAATTATGTAAATTCAGAATAATAAATTTTAAATGACATTTAAAGCATTTATTACGCATAAATGAATAACAAATGTCAAAGTCCATTATTTGGATTTCTATTTGAATTGAAATATGAAACTTTGTCTTTTCGACCTTCTTGTCAATTCAATAGCTACATAATAGTCATATAATTATTAGTCATAGCTGTGGCTTGTTGAAAGTTGAAAATAATTATTACAGAGTCTTCCTGATTATATATTTGTCCCAGATGTTTTCGAAGGTTTTTTTCTCTTTTTGCCATTAAATAAAACGTCTAAGGCTCTGTCTATCCCGCTAGGGAGCAAAACGTGATAGTTTTTCTGTTTCTATCTGTATAAACTTTAAATTTATGGACTATTATATAATTAGAATATTTATCAATTAAACTTTATTAAAATAGATAGGTACATTATTAAAAATATAAACTAAAACTTAGTGTTAACTAAAACCAACACTACAAAAAAATATGACAAATTGTGTAATTCTACTAAACTATCATCAAAAAGGCTGGCAGAATGCACCTAAATACATATATTAGTATAAAAAAACAAACTTTCTGAAAGGCCGGTAACGCTTCTGTTACACCCCTGGTGTTGCAGTTGTTCATGGGCAGCGGTGATCACTTACCATCAGGTGACCCGCTTGTTCGTTTGCCGCCCTGTAACATATTAAAAAAAATGTTTAAATAAAAGTACCTACCGAAATCTTTTTCTTTATGTCGAATATTTTTAAATAAAATATTATGTATATTTTATATTCTGTCAACCGTAAAAAGTAAAAAAAAAGATACGGAACACACGTAAAATTCACAAAATCGTTAAAACAAAACAATATGCATGTAATAATTCGGTCGGCAGGCATTAATCGATTAATTATTCGATTAGGTTGTTGTACTCCAAATTAGATATCGGATAGCTGTTTACGATTAGTTTCTCGATTTGGTAGTAATAAAATTGTTAATTTTCAACAAGACCGCCGGTTTCTTTGAAAACCTTTTTTGGGATATATTTGTCGTTTCCTAATTCTATTATAAAGCTTTTTAGTACATAATAAATTATAAAGTAAGTACCGAATTTATCAATACTGGTAAAATAAGCGTTCGCAAAGATTTGCACTTGATATTTGAAAACATCATGTGCAAAACTTCGCACTATTTTATTAAATTTTGAAATTCTCACGTGCTTTTGAGAAGTTACTTAGTAACTAAATGGAACTTTATAAACAAATAAACAAACAAGGCAAGTTTCTCGAGATAATTAATCGAGAAAGTGAAACGGAACATCCTTCGTATCGTCGCTATCTAAGCTATCTGGGAATCGAACCGGGGACCACGCGGGACGCATCAACAGACTTTTGTTAATTAACTTGGGTCCGCATATCCTTGCCGGAACAGCGAAATCTGTGGAGACGACGAAATTTTAAATACAATAAGAAAGTTTATGATTCTCAATTTCTTTAATGCGATAGATGAAAAAATATTGACCTCACATACAAGTTTATATTCAAAGCAAAAAAAGGTTTTAGCAGTGGTCGGTTGTAAAACTTTTCACATTAATGCATTCCGATCTTGCCTATGATTGTCGTCGTTCTGCGGCAGAAATTATGTCATCATTATTATCCGATTTCGATAGAAATTTATACACAAACTATAAACATTAAACACAAATAATAAAGTAATAATAAATTGCTTTAAAATATTTAAATATTTGAAAAATATATTTTGCAAACCCTTTCGGCTCAACGCCTAACATTCCTCATCTAAAATACAAGAGCAAAATGAAGAAAAGAAGAATGAAAAAAATCACACCTCCACGGATTTAATGCGCGTATAATTTCTTTGTGGCACCGCTCAATGTGCGCAGACGTCATAAAATATGCATTTCTGATGCTTGTACGCACACACAGACAGACAGACGCCGTGCACGTTCAGATGGTTAAAGCTTAACTTACACGGGATCAGTAGCTATGCGCTTAGTACCCAAAGGTCGGCTGGAAGAAATCGCTTTGGTGTCCTTTACACCTACTTATATCGTAGGTTTACTTTTAAGTTAATATTTTTCTTGTAGTTGGTGCAATAAACATGTTATTTCTTAGATAGGAGCAAAATGGAGTCATAATTACTCCATTTTTAAAGCCTGACTGTACATTTAAATGTCTTTTTATGTATGTATATTTTTATTTGGTTTACAATAAAGCATTACTTACTTACAAAATTTGAACAAAAAACAACTAGTTTTCTAGAAGAGATTGCTTTAAGCGATTAATTAATGTAAAATTATTTCTTTATGCTACATTTTCTTTTGGTATAATAAAGAGTAATCTATCTTTAAATCATGAATCTTACTAATTCCGTGTAAACCCGCCTCCACACGCGTCCAGACGCCGCACACGCACACAACGCACACACACGCGCCACAATAACTCAATCGGCATACAAGCAAACCCTATTGCATATTCATCCCGCCAGTTTGTATCTGTGTATAAAATTATAATGCATTATGGGACTGGCCATCGTTTTTACTTCGGATAGCACATCGTCAATTTGCAATTCTGTTTACTTTCCGAGTACGTGATTCTTGGTAATGCTAAGATTTATTGGTTAATTAAATAATTAATATAAGTTTTGTATTCATACCTGATATTCTTGAATATGCATGAATTGCGAAGTTATTTAAAAATACTTTGTTTTATTTATTTTTAAAATCTTTATTGATCCACAATTAACTGTGGACTAAACGCTAAAAGCGTTCTCTTCTTACCCAGTCATAAGAATAAGCAGAGATTTTGTTGCAGCGCAAAGTATTTAAATAATTTCAACAGAAATCTTATAAATATACCTACATCGTTACATATTATATACACACTTACAATAAGTATATAACATATAAACAATGATTGATAAAGCGGCACTAAACTTATCTTTTAGTAAAAAATCTGACGTCAACAACTTATTATATCGATCGAAAGAAAAATATTGTCTTATTATCTTAAAAAAAGATAAAACATGGTTTAGACTTTCAGTTTGATGGTGGAAAGTAAAGGGAGAGTACTTTTGTTTTATAGAAAATGAAGGATAAATGTCATTGATCAATATATAGGTATTATAAGTTATCATTACGAACAATCTAACCTTCTTAGAAGATTCCGATTCTCAATTTTTTTTGGCTACTATGTGTCTTTATAAGTGGATCTCATCTCGTATTCACATCACATGGATGCAAAATTGAAGTATTTACGTCATTACGTCACTATAATACGTAATTTGCATATTTAATGTGATAATATGGATGTGGACGATGCGTAATGATTAAACAATCGGTGATTCAAAAACACACGTTTTATTTCTTGCGGAGTAGACGAAACGTGTGGAAAACATTAATGTATATTTTATATGTTTTAAAGATATTGTGAATCGAGTTTGAAGACTGAAAATGTAATTAATTATACATATGTAATGTTTATATTACTAAACTTAAGGTCCTAAGGCCTCTAGGTGGGGCAGAGGGCTTCAATAGTAGATTGTGCTACAAGGGGATAAGGTAATATTTTGAAGGCGAGAGCGCTACTTTGAATCCAGAGCGAATCGAAGGATTCCACAGTTGAATCACGAGCGTAGCGAGTCATTCTACGGTGGAATCCTGAGTGAAACGAGGGATTCATGTATATCGCCCGAGATAAAAATATTACCGTACTCGAGTAGCACACTCTACTTTTCATCTCCATCTATGAGAAAAACTAGCACATACAAAACAGAATATAAAGAGTAGTACAACACCTACAATACTTAATTAGACTTCAACCGAAAATTTAATACTAACCTTCGGTGTCGTTTTCATACAATAAATACTAAGAAAAATTTTTCAAAGATCACCAACTTACGATGAAATGTTTACTCATAACTTTACTCATACTTTTAACTTTATGGTCCTTCATATTTTTTTATAAATTAACTTGGTACAATTCACTATCGGCTTAAACTTACGAAAAAGTATTCCCATTTACACAAATAATTACATATCAATAGAAATAACCTAAAACTTCTATAATTACTTGAAAGAAATAGAAAAATTGCGCTTTTTTATTCATACTTATTTCTTTTTCTGAAGCGAAGAACATAAAAATGTTAACCTACATTCATCCATGTTGACGACGACATGTATTCCAAATTTAAAAAATAAAAACGATAGTGATAATATTTTTTTTTTTATTTTAAAACAAAAGACTTCTTTTTTTCTGTACTTCCAACATTATTTTTGATTCTACATAGATTACACTCGTGTTCAATTTTCAAATTGGTTTTAATCGCTAGAGATTTTCTTTTTCACTTTTTAGTCTCGAGAGAATAACCAGTAACTTTAGCTCCAAACGTTTTGGGATGAAAACATCGTTTTTTCAGTAGATGAGATGAAAAAGTCTTTCACTATCGCGATCGGTCTTTGACTACGCCCTATAAAACAAAAAAAAATTAACTCCTTTTATATGAACATTACATATATTATAAATACAGTAGATATGACGAAATTATGATGTATGGTAACAAAATGGATAACCGATAAAATGTACATCTTGAGAACATTAACTCAACAATGTTCTGCAAAAAGTACAACTGTCAATTTATTACCATACGAAATGTCTTTCCCTGTAGAACAGCTGACATTACCTATCACATGGCTTGAATTAAGCAATTGTATGGAAGAAAAAAAAACTGAATAATAAAGAAAGGCAAGAAAGGAAAAAAAATTGTCTCCGTCGTATATTTGCGGCAGACATTATTAGAGTCATAACATACACGATATTTTAAACAACGGCGACTTAGCGATTACTGAGTTTTCGCGCGGACGCATTGGATGCATGTGATTGGTCTTTGAAAATTTTAGCTGTTAGAACTAATCTTTACACCATTATTTAAATGTAAATATTTGAATGTGTTTCAATATAGATCTCTCTATGTGCCTAGTCTTGATGGCATTATGAGAAAATATGGTATAAAAATAGTGATGAGTTTACAATTTATAGTTCTTGCTATATTTAATCAAAGGCCGATTTTATATAGTTATTAATAAAAAATCTCTTACATAAATCGAGAAAAATAAAAATCTTAGGTTAAGACTTAAAAAGCTAATTTTTATTAGTATTTTTTCTGTCCCAAACCGTTGATAACCTCCGTGGCGTAGTGTTCACCTTGCTAGTCCGCCACCCAGAGGTTCCGGGTTCGATCCCCGGTCTGGGCGAGTTAAAAAAATGCCTTTTTAAAATTGTCCTGGGTCTTGGGTGTTTATCTATATTTGTTATAAAATATAGTATCGTTGAGTTAGTATCACATAACACAGGTCTCGAACTTACATTGGGGCTAGCTCAATCTGTGTGATTTGTACATATTTATTTATTTATTTCTTTATTATTAATAAAAAGCTTTTAAAATTCAAAAGTGTCAAAATAAATTGGTCGCTGCACTAAAACTTAGGTTGTCTGTTTCAGCCCTAAATACCCACTATGTCATTTGTACATCACTCCGCGACTCAGTTACAGAATTAAAACAATGAATATACATCGCGAAGTTCTGTGTGGGTATCACCTGCCGCGAACAAAAAGATTCGAATGAACCAAAGTATCGATTATCAGAACATTAATCCGGACAATCGATTGCATGCAACGCCGACTTAACTTGGACGCCCATATTTATTAAAGGGCTGGTTTAGATTACTTTTGTAATAAAAGCAATCGGTTTAAACGTTTGTTAGTTTATTCGATTAATTCATATTCGCAGTTATACATTTGATTTTGAAATCAAAAATAATTCAGATAAAAACTTCGTTTTTAGGGTTCCATACCCAAAGGATAAAAACGGGACCCTATTACTAAGACATTGCTGTCCGTGTGTCTGTCCGTCTATCTACCTATCAGCAGGCTGTATCTCATGAACCGTTAAGCTAGCTGAAATTATCACAGATGATGTATTTCTGTTACCGCTTTAACAACAAATACTAAAATACAAAGAATAAAATAAATATTTTAGTAGGGCTCCCAGACAACATTCGTGATTTTTATAGATAATGGTACGGAACTCTTCGTTAGCGAGTCCGACTCGCACTTGGCCCGGTAATTACAAGCCTTTAGTCTGTCAAATCGTAAACTAGTTCAAAAGTAAAAGATGAAATAAATAATTTGGACTGATGATTGTGACTTTAAAAAAAAATAAAAAAAAGAATAAGTAAGAAATTGTAGTCACGGTTTTTTTTTAAATAAATGCTAGAAATTCATGGTATTCCCGTATCTGCCTCAAATAAAATATGTGATAATTTTTAACAACTAACACTGACATATCCTGAAATCCGAAAAAAGGACAACTATGAAAAACATAATCACAAAGTACGCATTTACAAGTACACAAATAAAAGTATCAACGACAAATCTTTATCTAACTCCATACAAAACTGAACAATGAAAGACATCCTCCTAATTAGACTCCCGACGAAGCTAAAACGACCGTCAAGTCAAACAAAAACCAAGATCATGTGGAATCATTTACTCCCAGAGAGGGAGGTTAAGAGGGGGAGGAGCACAAAGGCTAAGATTTACAGACCTTCGATTTCTGATAGCCTGATGGAGACTTTGAATGCGGCAGTTAATTAGGATGTAGACGAATTTTAGATTTGGTTTGAATTTAAAGAAAATAATGATTTAAGAAATGGTAACTGACTATTTAGATGACACCCTTGTCACTAGTTCAGTTGTACATAAATCAGTCAAAATCAATACTGAAAAATTCCAGCAATACAAAATAAACAAATTTATTACGTCTTAAAATTAACATAATCCTAGATAATGTGTTGTAGACACTAATCATCATCATTTCAGCAGCAAACCTTCCACTGTTAGACATAGGCTTCTCCTATAAGGATTTCTAAAATAACCGATTTAGAACTGTAGATATTAGATGTATATTATTTGAAGTGACTACTAATACTCATTAAAGTACACAAAAACGTGAATCATGTCAATGATTTCTTTAACGTGACTAAGCATCGTTCAACTTAAGTAAAAATGGTAAAATAAAACGATGCTACAAATAAAAGGTCTAGTCTAATCACAGTTTTACAATTCATCGTCCTTTCTCTGGAGCTATTCATTAAAGTCTTTTTATTTGCTCCTGACAGCTAGATAGTCTATACAGTTGCCATCAGTACACGTAACAGATCGCCAGCGCACATACTGCTATCTAGATCCCTATCGATCGATGGATCCGATTTGATCTACGCATGCGTACGTTCATAATTATCTGCGCTCTTTCATTTGCCGACTGACTTTATGACCGTCTGGCCCGTGTAAACGTCTCAAATCATATTGGCGAGTAATTAATAGTCATTACATTACATACGGCAATGTGTACAAAGAGAATAATTAACGCACTGACAGAGTTAAAGCCGGACGGGATTGTGTTTCAAACGAATTTACCGTTGGCGAAACGATATTAAAGAAAAAAGTCTTAATTAACACTAATAGATGCTGTTGGCCTTAGTATTGAACCTTGTGGCACTCCAATTTAAAATGTTACATTTTTAAAGTCTCATTATAGCGAAGTCAAACAAAAACGCTAATCACCAAGCTACAAAAAGAGCAAATACCAAATTTAGAATCCCTGGTAAAGTAAGGAATAACAAAAGATCCCACGATTCGAATAACAATACCACATATTACTATCTGTACAGGAAAACGTTAAACTTATTTCCAATCTCGGAGCAACAATGCCTAATCGATCGTTGGAAATAAAACTAGACACGGCACTCCTTATCGGTATATCTTAAAACGAAATATTGTAATAAAAAGTACATAGAATAGCTACACACTTCATTTTACCGACATTCCGTTCGTCTAATACATCAATTTCAATCTTAACACAACACCATAAAGATTTACCTATCAAAATTTATGTTTTTTCGACAGCAAACTTACAATGGTTTTAACATACATTGATGTAATGAATATGGAATGGGAGGAATATGATTCATCTCGATTCGGTCTCTGTACAAATCAGGAATGAGATTCAATTTTAACTCAATTAGATATGCAGGAACTTCCATAAACGTAATGTATTCAAAAACATTTTTTTTTACGGACAGCGCTTATAGATCTTACTTGCTTCATTTGACGATGACGATACATTATTTTTTCTGTAACATGTCATAAAACAAGTCTTCAACTGCTTTATGGATTGTTAATAAGCTTAAGAATTCTTAGATGCTTATACGTTGTCAGTACTTAGATCTATGTAAGAGCGTGTCTTGCACACAACCTAAAACACTTTAGAACGAGATTCCAGCATGATCGGAGCCCTCATTTCAATAAAAACCATTAATAGAGTAATCAGCATTACATTTCAAGATACACTGGCCTTAATACTTCAAACTGTCGGGATATGCAGCTGTTTTTTCTTTAACAATAGTTGATAGAGTTGAAAATTGACTGTCTTGTGCAATTGTAGTTGTTTTTTCTTTTCTTGCAAGTGAATTGGTGTGTGTAGTAACCACATTTACATTTTCGAGTTGCTTGCGAGTAGTAAATGTCAATTTAGATGGAGACGAGCGAACTGATGCAGTTATTGAACTCGGCTTATGACGTCCGTTTTTTAGTTAAGTGTCTCAATTACTGTGGTGAATCGGACTTGTTACGTGTTTGTTAGTTGATTTATTTGGCTTTAACTATAAAATTCTAGTTACTTTTCATTTCTGAAAGGCATTTGTTGAGTCGTAAAAAAGACACTTGGTTTTAACGTCGTTTGGTCACATTAATAGCATAACATAGGATGGGACTTTTAATTAGAAGCCAGGGTATGAGAGTATCTTTACCTATCGATATCATATACAATGTCTCTCATCTCAGCCTATTCCTCAGTTGCATTTTCAGCTGTAATGCTGTGAAGACTGAAGTCAACTTTCGATTTTTGTTTCTCCACTTTGCAGGGTCTTAAGCATCCTTGGTAGTAAGTAAGACCTTGCACATATATTACGAGTAACTTTGACGACCTCAAGCCAGCATTTCTAACATATAATAGGTATCATATATGTACTATTTCAGGTAGATATTCCACCTGAAATCCTATATTAACTTAAACATTTTCGAAACATAATGACGTCGAAACACGATTTGTCGAAATTCAGTTTGGGACTTCTAAAATTCACTAGTCGAACAAGTGGTTTAATCTACAGTTACTTATACCGAGATTACTTGACACAGATCACCTTTCCAAAATCTTCCATTCTAATAAATCAGTCCCTTCTACTTGGTTATCTGAATCTGACATTCAATTTCAATTAGCTAATGTTAATTTAGACGGGACAATACTATTGGCATTTACACGGTTTCCTTAAGCCCCAAAATGTCAGAGGCGGATTATTCTCAGAAATTTGTGGCTACAGAAACATAAGCGTGTGAACGCCACTTTTCTATTTTTGTCCACGTATTTGACAACAGGGTCATATTTAAATTAAATAATGAGTAGTAATCTGTACTACTTTACGTATCAAAGTCTACCGGCCAGCTGCTAGACAATAGGTCACGTTATTCTACTTTTTGAAATACTTTTTATGGCCACAGATTGTTAATATAGCTTTTAAGCTATAGTCCATTTGTTTAGGTATTTAAAAGAATGAAAACAATCTTGACAGGTCTTTTCATTGGAATATACCCTTTATAAATAAATACTTTTGCAAATTACAAAAAAAAAAGATTTAATTTACAATTTATGAAATAAATTATTTATAATTTGCAAATTTATTGATTTATAAAGTGTATATTTCAATAAAAAGATATGTCCAGATTGTTTACATTCTTTTAAATATCTAAAAATAGACTATAACTGGCTACTTGACTATAATGGACTATGACACACTTATGTGTTATACATCGCTTATTATCTACTTATATACTTAATATCTTAGTGAGATTTTTACTGGATGATAAGGAGAACAATACATACATTCTTATCTATTTTTTTTTTAATATTTTTGATTAGATAAATCTAAATCTTTAACTTGTCTTTGTTATTCGTTTACCAGTGTTGGCACTGGTGTCAGTATTGTTTAGCTGCTGAAAAGCATTCGATATACATAGCTTAAAAACTGCCATACAATGATTACTGGGACCAACGGCTTAACGTGCTTTTCGAAGCACGGTGGAACTAAACCACGTCCGTGAGTTACTTAACTTGCAAAATCGCTAGCATGGGTGCTCCTACCGGAACAACAAAGTCATCAAATAAATATATACGGACAAACCACACAGATCGAGATAGCCTCAAAGTAAGTTCGAAACTTGTGTCATAGGATACTAACTCAAGGATGCCATTTTGTAAAACTAATACATATTTATATAAACATATCATAGATCCAGGTCAAACTGAAAAAAAAAAAACATTTCCCATCTTGACCTGACCGGGGGTCGTATTCGGGGCCTTCGGCGTGGCAGCCTGGCATGGCGACCACTAAGCCACAGAGGTCGCCAATCATCTAACTTCATATGTATAATGACAAAAAATACAGAATATTTTTCAGTTTCAGGTACACCCAATCAAAAACTTTATGATACAACTAAAATACATTTTATTTTAATTCGACTATGAAAGAGTCACTTTTTCTCAAATTTAATTATTTGTTACACGTTCGCTGCCATCCACAAGTATACTCGTAGTAAAACATAAAATATGCATTGTTATAGAAATACCAGCAGGGAACATGTTAAAAAATAAATTTTGGAATTTTTTATTCAAGAAAACCTGACTTGCAACGCCTAGGTGAGACATAAATGTAAACCGTTAACGGAAGTGGGAGGTACTCGTATGAGGTGTGTGTGAGTAATTGTGAGAGCTTTGCTTAGTAAAATTAATATTGATGAACTAATCTTGTTTTGGTGCTTCGAAAATGGCTACCGATTTAGTTTAGTAAGTGGATTCCACTTATGTAATTAAAGTATTTATAGAAATATTTTAAACTAACTTTAGCCCACTACTTCCTTCTCGTAAAAGTATTAAGTTTTTCGATTCTGGAATCTTATCATCGCGCAATAAAATAATTTCTTGAAAAAGGCTGAAATAAGATACTTTTTAATTTTAAGATACTTACATCTTACCTACTTTTTAGGGTTCCGTACAAAAAATGAATAAACGGAACTCTTAGAGAATCACTCGTGCGTCTGTCTGTCCGTCCGTCTGTCACAGGCAATTTGCTCCGAATCTACAGGACCAAATCAAGTAAAATTTGGTAGGAAGGTGTTATGTAATTCTATGACCCAAACACAGATGTGCAAAGTAAATAAATATCTTTTTTTTTTTTAAATAAAGAACATTTTTGGTAGACAATTTATAAAATTTAAAAATAGTTTTGCAAACCTTACTGTGTCATAAATGTCATAATATAAATCAGATGAAAGGGCTCTTTATGAGGATCTGAAATATTTTTTTTGTTATCCTTAAATAAATAGTTTGATTTTATTCATAAAAAAAGACGAAAATTGACCATTCCCCTCTGATCCTTGATACTATGGAGCCAAACATTTTGAAAAAAAAATACTACATATAGCAATAGTTCGTTGCTTATAGATTACAGGAAAGCCTATAAGAATTCTATCAATTGAAAATAAAGTGGTAAACTCAATACAATACGTTCACTTACGAAAAATCTTTGGCTTTGTACGGAACCCGCTCCACGCGAGCCCAGTATACAAGCTTATAAATTAATAAAGAAAATTATTTCATTGTAGATTATGCCTGGAATTAAAATCCAAGAAAATTAATTCATTGTAGATTATGCCTGGAATTAAAATCCAAGAAAATTCATTCATTGTAGATTATGCCTGGAATTAAAATCCAAGGAAATTAATTCATTAAAGATTACGCTGGAATTAAAATCCAAGAAAATTAATTCATTGTAGATTATGCCTGGAATTAAAATTCGCTAGTTTCCGTTTCCAACAACTCAAATTAGATCCGTTTTTCTAAACGTCAAAACAAACATTGTATATGCAATTTGTTTGAAATAGTACGTCGTGACGTCATAGCTTCTTGGAGTCTAGAGCCCCTATTATCAGTTTTCTGCATTAATAAATAAAAGATCAATGTCAAGTGACATTACTTTGTGACGTTTTATTCTCTAGTACTAAATAATTTATTTTACATCCTGGATAATAAATACCCTATTAAATTATTAAGATTTATATCTATATGCATCTACCTAAGTGTAAATGTAGTATTTGAGCATATGCGAAGATTTTAACAGTACTTTCACCCGGATATTGTAACAGTAGTTAAAGCCAATATTTTTTTACTGGAAACAGGTAATTCTTGAGCCATAATCGTGCATCATGGTCTAAATTACAATAATTATAGATTCCAATCAAGCGCAAGGAAATTAAGGAAGGAAACATAGAGTAAATTGTTGACCGATAAATTACAATTTAGGTTGATTTGAACATAGCTTTCCCGCGAAATATTTAATTTTAAGATACTTGTAATTAAATTAAGATTATACTATGTATTCATTATTTAGGTGTGTTGTTTTTTTCTTGCAAAAATTACTTTTCTTGTAATTAGTTATATTGTCAATAGATATATACCCCTAATTTTACGAGTCTCTTGTTTGTTTTTCGTGTATGTAAGTGGTCAACATTGGTGTCAGATTTGTCAGGCTGCCTAAATGCATCTGACATAGCTTGACGACTACCATACAATGATGACAGCCGGGACCAATGGCTAATACGTGCCTTCCGAAGCACGAAGGGGCTCTAGAAATTTTTGTGCCACTTGTGGTCACCCATCCAAGTGCGAATCAAGCCCGGTGTCGCTTAACTTGCGAAAGCGCTAGTAGTGCGCACTCCCGCCGGGCCACCGAGCTTCTCAACTACTCTCTACAAAATATCAACAACATCTAAACGAGTCTTTACAAAATGGCCTTATATTAAGAATAAATGGTATATTGAAAAAAAGTACATTGTTTCAAAGTTTCTACCGACTATACCATCAGATCCAAACTGCACTAAAGATTTTGAAAAAACATATACATTTGAATTGATGAAGAACCCTTTCTTCGGCGTTGCCTTTTGAAGTTGGTTAAAAATGACACATGGCAGCCGTCTGAAGTGTTCGTCCGATTTTAATGCCAAATCAAATTAGACTGTATCATCATTTCGTAGCGCTCAGTGTCACTTGACACTGCAACGCGTCGTGTCGCTTTTGGAGTTGCTGCTGCTTGCTTTTCATGTGTGTAAGTGTCCAACACTAGTGTCAGATTTTTCAAGCTGCCTAAAGGCATCTGACATAGCTTGACGACTACCATACAATAATGACAGCCGGGACCAACGGCTTATACGTGCCTTCAGATGCACGGAGGAGCTCGAGAAATTTTCATGCCACTTGTGGTCACCAATCCGAGTGCGGACCTCGCCCGGTGTCGCTTAACTTGTTAATGCGCACTCCCGCTGGGCCACCGAGCTCTTCAAACGCTTTTGACTCCAAAACCTAAATGTCCTAGATAAAGCAAACAGACCCAAATTGTACGGTTTAGGCCAGACAAGAAATTCTAAATGATTTCTTATGACTACTTTTCGGCTCCATCATCACATCAGTGTACAATAAATACACAGTTGTGCAATAAATAATTTTGATTTGATTTGATCAGCTCTTTGACAATATCTTAGAAAGAAAGAAAACATGTTTATTTGGCATAATTAAAAATTACAAACACACAATAGAAACTACGAGATGGTTATTCTTATTGCATTGCCTTTCGAATTAAATGTTTTACAAATTTTCAACGTAGTAGTAAAAAGTAGGTGAAAATGTACTTGTTGCAAATTTTATCCCGTCAGCTTATTTATTTATAAACATTCAACGATCATTGCGAATTAAATAAAAGTTCGTAAAAGGAAAAGCCTACCAATAAAGTCACTCCCAGCGGCCAACCCACAAATCCTTAAGAACTTTCGTCGGGGTTCCATTGACTGAGTCCAAAAAGCCATTATGTAGAGCATTATGAGACCATTGTTTCGGGTGAATGGGCCAGCACAATATCTTACGAAATTTCCTAAAAAACGCCAACATTAAATATAAAAAGTACAGAAGTAGTTTAGTGGCTCAGTGATTCGCAATCTATCATGTTAACCTGAGCGCACACTAAATCGAGATGGCACTTTATTTTCCTTTTCTGAAACACTAATAAAGCGGATCTGAGCGGGACACCTAGTTCAAAGAAACGATGGTTGATGGAATAAGGCCGTCACCAAATGGTACCACAGGAAAACGTGATTTGAAAACCTGACCAAGGTCGCTGGAAGGCGCTGGATGCAGGCTGCTCTAGATCGGTCATCTTCGAAATCCTTAAGAGAGGCCTATGTCCAGCAGTGGACGTCATACGACTGAGAAGAGGAAACGTAACGTAGTGTGGAACGTCGGGTGGTTTGGTGGGTCGATGACATCAGAAAAGTTCCTGGGAAGAGCTGGATTGCGATGGCCAATAACTAAGCAGGATGGCGCAGAGAAAAGGAGACTTACTCGTATGTCCAACAGTGGATACCTGAAAGCTTGATGATGATGATGGTGAGACACCCACGAGAGAGAGAAGGAGCGAGTATTGCCATAATCCTGGTTGTTATAGCAGTTGAACTATGTTAATAGGTGCCTTTATAGCTTGAAAATTGGTTTTCTGTGATGGGTACTTACATTTGAGACAGAGAGGGGCAGTACGACAAATGTCAACTCATGAAATAATTTTCTGGAATGTCTAATCAATGGAATATTTACACAGCACATAGCACATTTCTAAATAAAAAGAATGAGGACAAATACTATAAAAAGAGCAAGATGCATCTTTAACCATGCCGCACTAGAGTAAACGTGGCATAGTAGTTCCTCTTCAATGAGTGTTTTCAAAAATATGGGACAAATGGCACCAAAGTGAAGTCAGGTCCAATAAGCTGCTGTTATTGAATACATATGACAGAGCAAAAGAACCTGTCAACTGATGGTCCAATTAAAAGACTTAATTAGATCTGACGTTACTGTGCTGCTATCAGACTTCCGAGGCATGTTCTCTTTGATCCCGATGACCAGATTATGGCTGATTTGGTCCCATTCAATACCTCTGCTGCTCCGAGTAGCCAGAGGAACCTCGCGATCCGATCCCGCCGCATTCGTCGTAATCGAATACGTAAGCGTAGGAACATTAGCTCGTTTACTAGGTACCTCCCGGCGGCACCTTGACGATTTGCATCCTAAGTAGGCTCTTCTGGCACTGTAGTTTCGGCCCTTTCGGCAAAACATGGGTGTTCCAGCACCCCAAAATTTTCCATAGTCCCTAGCGCGCCCTAAGCCGAGGTTTTCCCCTTGGGAGTCCTTTGCTCTGCTGCTAGTAGTTTATAAATATAAGAAGTCGGGCCACTGGCTCGCTCCTAAAACCTTGACTGGTGAAAAAAAAATGTGCTACCATCTGGTATCCTATATTTTTGAAAATCCTCATTACTATTCCGGAATACATTATTGACCAAGTGACTCATCTCTACTTTCTATACATTGCTACGCCGACGTATTATAAATGTGTATTATGTTTATTATCTGATTCCGCTCCATTGTCTTTTTTATTTCGATCATCGACATTTACGTCTACACTAGCGTTTGATGTGGTTTTGCTTGGGTTTTAATATTGATGGAAAAAAACTAGTTTTTTATGACATATTTTTATGCCCTACGTCAGTTTTAAGTGATGACCTCCGAAACCCAAAAGGGTAGACCAGAACCAATACTTGGATAGGTTTGAGTAAACGCTAGATGACGTTCGGGACCCACAGTTTATACGTCCCTTCCGATATCATTTTTCTTTTCGGATAATCAGGTGATTTAAACCTGCAATATCCTAACCAGACCGCAAACAACTTTTTACAAAGTATACTTCTCAGTGGGATTCGAACCCACGACCTCCGGATCGCAGGGCGAACGCCTTGACCACTGCTGGACCACGAAGGCACTATGTCATTCTGTATATGTATGTATATTAAATATAAAAAATTCTGCGTCAAGTAATACGTGAATGGCTGCTAATTATTTTATGCTTTAATTCTTTATTATTGCTATTTTTTTGGCCATAAACAATTGAACCTCACCTAAGTATTTCCAAAATGATTGATCTAGAGCGGCCTGCTTCCAGCGTTTTCCAGCGACCTTGGTCAGGTCATTAGACCACCTTTGTCGGTAGGTGTTCAACACTTCGCTTGCCAGTGTGTGGTCGCCATTGTCATCCTTGGGGGAGGCCTATGTCAAGCAGTGGACGTAATGCGTCTAATATGATGATGAAACAATTGGACTAAAACCAATTCATGTTTTTTTCAAACAGTATACAACTAATGAAATTCAAAAATAAATGTTAAATTCTAATTTAAATAGCAGAGTTATAAATCAAACTTCATATTTGCGTATGGACATTAATCATAACTTTTATTCAAAACCATGTAATTTAAAACTTTGATCTAGGTTGTAAAAAAGGAAGTTAGCAAGTATATTGACTTTGGGGTCATTGAAATTAGATATATTTCTCTTTTACTTTGTTCCGGCTAATTCTTCGTATGATCTCCAGCATCCTTGGGTTACATATAATATGCATAGTATATTGGAGAAGAAAAAGCTTAAAAGCATACCCCGTTCTCCGACGCAGCACAGCAGAGAATGCAACGGCAGGGAACACGCTGGAATGAAGAGGATATTTCTTTATTACCTAATTTTTAACCGACTTTCAGAAAAGAGGAGGTTGTCAATTCATCGCGATATTTTTTTATGTATATTCACCCATTATTTGAAGACGCCTGGACCGATATTAACATTTATTTTTTTTGTTTGAAAGGTTATACTTGTCACGTGTGCCCCTAGAAATTATATTAAAATCAGTTGTGTAGTAAGGGTGAAGTCGGTTTTTAGTTTTGAAAAACTATTTACTCTTCTAAACCACGTAATTTTAGTTATTTATTTCGGTACATATATTTATTATTTAAGTTCTCAAAAATAAATCAAAGGACTATGAAATAAGTTAACGAATCAAGCCTAAAACTAAACTACAGTATAAATTAATAATGTTATTTTTACGTATATTTTGTATCGCAATTAACTTTTTGTCACACCTTTATGACATTTATCGTCTAGTTTTTAATCAATTTCATGACATCCGGGTAATTGTAACACGCTTATCTCGATAACCAATCGATTACCCCAAAAAAATCGTCTGATTCTGTATCGATTTCGCACAATCTCGAAAATCGTGAGCTATTTTGTACTTATAACGTTCTCTCATTAATAACGCGCTAACATCACCCATTATTACTATCACGAGTATCTAATGTTAATCCAAGTTTATGTTAGGTGAGTTATTCGAGTCGAGTACTGAGTTAAGTGCCGAGTTTAATGTTAGTTGTTATTTTGTATAATCAAGCTAGTCTTTCTTTTTTAAGTACAAAATATTTAAACGTACATAGATACTTAAATAAAATTAATTATCAACCCATTGACCAGCTAAAGTGAGAAGGTAATAATGACTTAATCATGGCCAGAAAAATATTTAATATGCGCTAATTAAGACATTCGTTTAAAGCATTTAAACCATTAATTAATAGGATACTGTTAAATAGTTTCCTTTGTTTTTTGAATACAGGTAGAAATATTTTATTCTGCTTCGAGAAATGAAATTCAAGAAATAACTTTCTTGGCTTAACTGACTAACTCTTACGCCTCTCTCGCCGAACTCGACTTGTATAAACCAAATCTAAGCTCAAATTATATAACGAATTATAAGTCCGTATGTTAACATCTATTGTGTTGCTCGCTAATCTACATAAGTATAGGTATTAATGCGTCTTTCGAAAACGTTTTTGTAAAAGTTTCGACATAGAGATACACCAGTTTCGTCTGTACACGAATAATCGGAATTTTCAATACAATAAGATGTACCTACACGACTTGTTTTTGTAATGTAACGTCGTGGGCAAAAGTGTCTCCTTATGTTTTTTTTATGTCATCGAGACATAACAGATCTGAATTAAAATCGTGATTTTTATCAATCCTTTTGCACTGCGGGATAAATAAAAAAAAAATAATGTCACTCACTTTTTTTTCTTATTTATTTTTTATTTGAATTATTATTGTTGTTTTGTTTATTTTTATTATTAAGAAACCCAAATTATTATGTTTTTTATTTGCATCTCAGGTGAACTTTTAGTACAATGGTCTTTTTTTGATAAATTTAAATAGTTAAAGATTGTACTATGATGGTACGGTAAAAAAAATTATAAGCTATCGTTAGCGACCTCATTACATTGAAGTATTCAAATTTGGCTTCACCGTCTCAGATTTTAAATATGCTCTTTAACATCTACATACAAACGTGTAATATAGTGACAAAAAAATATTAGATAAGTTATTTTTGTGTCGTGTCGTGACATCATAACATTTTCTACTAGGCTCTTGTCTGGAGAAGATAATTACCTTATTCTAAAAATAAAACATAATCCCTTAACAAAACCTCAATCCTTTAAAAAACACAAATCACTTTTCTGTCGCAATGTACGCTGCCTCAACGATCACTCACAATAGACCCGCAGTGACTAGGAGAAAACATTGATTAATTACCATAATAATTTATTTGATACTCCAAAACTTGATACGGGGAGGGGCCATTTCACAACGTACACGTTTAAGTTCTAAACGAACTAAAAAACCTTATTGATAAATAGTGCGGGGAAGGATTTGAGTCTTTACAAAAGACTTTATTTTAGAGACTGATCTGTCCTGAGATTCGCAAGCTTTACATGTTATATTGTGATTTAATAACATTGCTTTAGGAAAATTATCTTTGTAAATAAACTGAAAAAGCCCTTCTGACGCGTAGGTGACCAAAACTGTGTTAATGAGTTTTTTTTACGACGTTTCTTGTCAGCAGTAGTACTCGTAGTTGCGGAACGATATCGGTAGTATTTCTTTAAAATAAATAAACTTTACACATAATGTATACTAAACTTATTGACAAGATAAAGTGCCTGCAAATGCCTAATTACTGAATAAATATTAAGTTCTTGATTCTATTTGATTTAATTGATTTAATAGCACTTGCGTCGAGAGTCAAAAACAAATTTGGGTGATGAGATCAACTAAAATATACACATGTTTGCAAGAAGATTTTATTTGATAAATTCGGTAGCACTTGCCTCGCTAGTCAACAAGTTAACCAGGCAAATTAAACGACTTTGAAAATCTCCATCCAATGATGAGTAGCGGAACTACCTCCAATTTATTTCCGTAGCGCCATCTATTATGTGCTAGTCAAATAAAAAAATCCCCGACTTTTAATCGTTAACTCCCAATAACTTCGAAACGGCTCACCTTTTCAACCACCGCCAAAGAACTTGCTTTACGTAAAAAACGCATCAAAATCGTTTCAAGAGCTATGGTGACATAAAAAGACAGACAGGCAGAACAGACAGACGCCAAATTAAATAAATAAATAAATGACAGCTCCATTAATTTTAATAAAATTGTGCTTTGTGTTTACATCGCGAGTCTTCTTGACGATTTAGACAATATCTTTGTCTGAAATAATTCTGAAATAATTTGTTACCTACATAGAAACTTAAATAAGATACTTGCTTTAGTCTATAAAAAAATCATAGTTATTGATTTTTAACAGCATTATAATGCTCGGATTATTATCCAAATTAAAACAATGCTTAAACCTGTGATGAAAAATTTCGCCACGAATTTTTTTATCACAGCTTTTAATTTGGATAAAAATCATAGTCTTTTAAAAAGACTAAAAAGACTTGACCCTTCCCATCACTACAGATAAATGAAAACGTAAACGCGCACCAAACAACATACAGACTTGGTAAAAAATATGTTGAAAACGTAACAATGTTTTGGGTTATGATGCATGGCGGTGATTTGACTGTTTCAAACAAAAGAATGAGTTTGACGGAAAAGGAATGGAGCTGAATGTATCGTTAGTTGCGATTGTTTCGACTATTAGCATAATATGGTTTTTGTTGAGAATTGATTTTGTTTTAGTTCTGCTTTCGACATTTATAAGATTTGGTTATACAGGTCTGATAAAAAATACTAAAACTATGTTAATGGTGAAAGTCCATGATACGGAAAAAGTGGCCTTTAAGTCTTGTGACCCTAAGCTTTATTTGCTCAGAGCCGCAAGACTGAAACCGCCCTTATTATAAAACCCAGACTAACTTTGTTAGTAGATTTAAACCATTATCCGCCCAAAATGAAGTTACATTGACAGGTGAGTGTGTGTGATAGATATTACAAGAGGTCGGATAATGGTTTAAACCTAGTAACAAAATTAGTTTGGGTTTTATAATAACTCTTCAAGCACCGATTGGCCAAAAGAACAATTGAATTCAATTGTGTTTGCGATTTATGTGCTTGAAGGAATAAGACGCTGTCTGCCTCGTTAGGGATAAAGACGTGATAGTATGTATGTATGTATACTGAAAATCTTTCCCCAAGGAACACATATTGAAATGAACAAGATTTACGTTTAAAAAGTTTACAGCTCACAATGTATATATTTTTGAAAATGTGCTAATTAAGACTTTTCATTTGAAACCCCACTCCATACCGAAACATTTTTTTTTCTCGCTCTTTTTTCGTATATATATATATATATATATATATATATATATATATATATATATATATATATATATATATATAGATATATATATTTATTTACGTGTGTTGCATACTTATAGTAGCTTTTGTCACGCGGACAATAATGACGAATCAAAGTAAAAGAAATTCTTGGTCTATGGACGAATCCATTGATATCTCACTTGTCAAAATTGGATAGGCGATTCGGATACTATGGAGGAAGAGACATAAATACCCACCTACATACATACATAGACTGCTAAAATCATTACCCTTCCTCTTGGCTTTGCCGTAGTCGGGTAAAAATAAGTTTTGGTCTATAAATTTACTTGAATCAGTTCGGCCTAGGCAAAACAAGTAAGCCTAAAGTATTTAGGCTAAACTAGACTGTCCTGGGCTAAACTAGTATATCTTGATACGCTTAGGATGAACCGGTTTCGCCTAGGACAAATGGTTTGGCCTGAAATCAGGTTTGGTCGGTAATATACACATAATATGTTCCCATTAGAGAAAGATGGAATATTAAGGGTCAGCAGACAGACCAGGGTCGCAAAACCCAAAGACTACTTTGTTTCTTTGTTTTGTAAAATCTTTATTGTACACTAGCTGCGCCCCGCGGTGTTACCCGCGGTATATATAAAAAGTAGCCTATGTGTGAATCCAGGGTGTTAGTTTCCTGCATACCAAATTTTATCAAAATTGGTCAAGCCGTTTGCGCGAGAAGAACTAACAAACATACACACTCACAAACTTTCACCTTTATAATGTTAGTGTGATGTGATAGGTCAAAAATACAGGTTAGAACTAGAGACCAGTACAAAGGCGGACTTATCCCAGATAGGGATCTCTTCCAGTCAATCTTGAAATATGGGGACAATTTACAACACAGGGTAGAGAGTGGGTACAATATAAGAAGACACACAACAGAAAACAGAATTCAAAGACAATTAACTTCTTACTTTTGGCGTGATGGAGAAGGTGGACAGGTATATGTTTTTAATAGTAGATGTTTTGTTTCAGGTCTGCTTTCTGCGTTGAATCACTTGGACCAGGCGAGGAAGAATTCTCTGCAGTCAACGGTTGATTACTCCAGATATGTCAAAAGGTAAATTTTAATAGCTTGTTTTTATTATTTGGACTCTTGAAAGTTTATTTTTATTTATTTAACTTTATTACAAATGTAATAGGCGAACTTAAAGCCATAGGCTTTATCTACCAGTCAACCTACTGGTGATGGCGAGATTAAGAAGTCTTTTGAAGGAGGCGCAAAATATGTAATTTTGAAAGATATTTTACTAATAATAACACCTATAAGATACAGCATCAGTCCGTCCCAATCTCATTCCATAACGGCATAACCCATAGACCATTCCCTTTTTCTTGCAATAGATCTTTCTCCAGCCGAAACCTATTCAAGGTTACACCTTTCATAGGTTTATTCAGGAATGGGTTTTTGGCGGGAGCGCCACATAACATCAACTTCTCCAAAGAGCCTCTACGTGTTGGATCTGTATCCTTGTCCATAGCAAGCCTCTCAAAGGACCGGGGTGAAGACCCGTGAACTAAAGGAAACAACAAAATAACAATATCATGAGATAATGATCACAAATCAACAAATCGTACTTGGATTAATAAAAGCTAATGAATTTCAAACCTATTTTTTTATGGTATACTTTTAAATATTGAAAAAATTAAGGTACTTATAAATTGTAAGGTACCATATTTTAGCACTTTTGAAAATAAATAACTAATAGGGAATATGCATGAAAAAAATATGTGTTTTCAAACTAGTTTATACGTAAATATTCAAAAGAAAGGTACTAACAGAGAAACAAAATAAAAATTGGTTGAAAAACGAACAAGATATAACGATTTTACGGAAATATGTCTATCTCACTCGCAAAAACGCTATTATCTATGCCAAATGTATGGATAATATGCACTTTGACGTCACTAGTCCATATCGAACTTCTCTTTCTAATTGAAACTTTAAAGTATCACATCTCTGTCGCTGATTAAGATATTTTAAAAATTCTTTCATATTTGTTTACTGTGGTTAATAAAGATTTTATTAAACAAATAAAACGTGCATATTCTCTATTCTAGTAACTGTTACTATATTACCTTGATGTCACAATTCTAGTTATGTATGTATGTATCTATAAAGTAATCTTGAAAAAAAATTGCTACTTTAACAAAGTGCCTATTAATTACGGAACAGTCTTAAGTTATAATTAACATCATATTTCCACTGTACTAGCACTTAATGGGCAAAAATATGGCCACTGACCCATCAAACAGGACTGGCAGTGTAAACAATGTTAATGGAGAGATAAAAATACAATACTTATTGCCACCACATATTATAAGCGCAATTAATTACAGTGTAGAAGTATCACTCTTGTGAGTGTGATGGCATTAGCAGTGTGAAAGTAGAATAGCATTTGTTGACTGCCTCCATTGTCCAGTAGTCAAGCGTTCGCCTTGTGTTCCAGAAATCGTGGATTCAAATCTCACTGTGCCTACAACTAAAGTGTAGTTGCAAAACAGTCGCGTGACTAATACGCCATTGATGATTAAAGTAGTCCAAATTGTATTATTTTTACTAGGCTTGGCGTCGGGGGTAAAGTAACGTTAATAAGCGCTGGCGTGCAACAGGTTAAGGATAAAGACATGATAGAAAGTTTTCTATTGACCTCATCTTGCCTTGATCCATGAATGATCATCATCCAGAGCATTAACCGCATATTTTAGGAGCGCCAGTTCTCTTCTCTCCTTATTTTGTAATAAGGCCATCTTTTTATGTCTTTGCAGCAATTAATAGCAATTGTAAGAAACATTGAACTGAACTGATCATTAATGTGTTTTATCTATCACCTGCTTGAGTATTACTACAAAAAGTAGTCATCGATTTCGTTTTGAACGCTCTTCGAAACTATTTCAAAGGTATATTTGTATGTATTTACAAAATTCAGACCTTAATATCTATAAGTTTTTAAAACATTACATTTTTGTACAAACTTTTATTGCGAGGCCAAAGTACTTTAAGAACAATTAAATAAATTCAAAATTCGGTAGAGTTGCGGCGTTTTATTACTGAGCTCCATCGACAGCCGTCCGTCTCCGTGATCAGGCCCTAGACATCGTCTACCATAGAGTGCTCGTCAAAACAAATCAAACGAATTCTACTCAATGAGTTCTGTCTTATATTTCCCGGCTCCATCATCAGAACAGCTTATTGACTCCTTATTAGTTATTTTATTGTCATCCAACTTACACAAAATAAAAGATACATTGCAAGTTAAATAAAATCTTGTGATACGTGTGAATCGACTACGACATTACTTTTTTACCCGACTTCCGAAAAGGAGAAGGTTAACAATTCGTCCCGATCTTTTTTTATGTATGTTCACCGATTATTCGAAGACGCGTGGAACGATTTTGAAAATGTATTTTATTGTTTGAAAGGGTATACTTGTCAGGTGGTCCCATAGAAATTTTATTAAAACTAGTTGTGTAGTTTGGGGGTGAAGTAGGTTTTTAGTTTTGAATAATTATTTTTCCTGTTTACAATCTTTTCGTCGACCTTACACCAGAAATTAAGTCGTTCACTAAATTATTCACGAAACATCATCATTGGCGAACTTTTGCCCACTTTTGGGAACGGCAGTGTTTCTTCTCGACATTAATTTCAAAGTACCTACATCAAGATTTAAGTACCGACTTTTTGTGTCGTTGGAGTACGTATATGCTAGCAGGTTAGTGTAGTACGTACAAAGTGTCTTAAAACTATCATACAATATCCGGAGACAGACCATTTTGGGTCTCAGACAGAGCTCAGGCCCACTATACTCAAAGGCCACTTTTAGCATGATGGTTAGTGGTAGTTAAGTTTTTAGATAATTCAATAAAACCGTGCGAATATAATTCGACTCCCTTTGATACAAATTTTATAATTACTTCGTATCAAAAAACTAAATACTTACGTTCGAAATTCTCAAAAAACGTTGCCCTGTTAGTAAAACGTGTAATGAAACAAAAAAGGCATTTTTTTCCATTTTTACTGATCGGAATCGATCTCATTAGGCCTTTAACTACTTGTCTGGAATTTTATGATTGTCCTGGAATTTCTTTAATTAAACATTCTGGATTATTAATCCGCAAAAACTGAAAATTAATAAAATATCAATACTCGTACTTCTTACGATTGTTTTTCAGACTAATAAAAGCAAAAATGTTTTAGTGGAAACTTACAAAGTAGTAGTTTGTATACAAAAATATATGATGATTAATTTATACATGTACATAGCAGGTTTTTTTTTTAGTAGACAATAAATTAGAAAGTTCACTACCTACTCTACAGCTAAATTATCTTTCTGGATGCTATTGGACACTTCAACATTTGAAAAATTTACATGTTTGAATTTAAGCATTCATAAATCTTTGCATAATATTTATAAAAAAAAATATCTTACATTAAGTCATCCTAATTTAGAAGCAAATTTCCACTGCTGGACATAGGCGTCTCCCAAAGATTTGCAAAAAGACAGTTTAGGCTGGCCTGAATCCAGCGCTTTCCACTAACTTGGTCAGGTCATCTGACCACCTTGTGGGTGGGTGTCCTACGCTTCGCTTGTCAGTGCGTGGTCGCCATTCCAGAACTTTTTTGCCCCATAGGTCATCAGTTCGTCGCACTAAGTGTCCCGCGCACTGCCAATTCAAAGAGCTAATCATTTAGTAATTTTATCTAAACAGGTACAGCTCAACCCTAGAATGCGGCTCCTCATACTGCAAGGACCTGGGCTACCGGGAGCACTTCCACTGCATGGATTGCACCGCCAGGGTATTCTGCAAGAAGGAGGAGATGATCAGACACTTCAAGGTAAATAGACACCACTTAGATGCCAATAATAAGCACTGTTTGTTTGTTTTTCGTGTGTGAAAGTGGCCAACACTGGTTTTAGATTTGTCCAGCTGCCTAAGGGCATAGCTTAACGACTGTCATACAATGACAACCGAGACCAACGCCTTACGTGCCTTTCAAAGCGCGGATAAGCTCGAGAATTTTTTATGCCTCTTGCTGTCACTCATCCAAGTGCGAACCACGCCTAGTGTTGCTTAACTTGTGAAAGCGCTCGTAACGCGTACTGCTGCCGGGCCACCGAGAGCCTCGCTTGCGAGCACTTAGCTTGTAAGAAGGTTCGATAGACATAAATGCAATTATATGCATTCCAGAACCCAGAAAAAAAGCCTTTTTTGTATTTTTTCTGTTTGTAATCAGAAAACACTGGTGTCAGAGTTTCAAGCGGCCTATAGGCATATGACGTAGCTTGACCAACAGTGACGACAGCGGGAACAAACGACTTAACGTGCCTTGCAAAGCAAGGAGGAGCTCGAGGATTTTGACCTTACCAAGCATGTTACTGACATAATTGTCTACCATAACTACATTTTTGTGAAATATTTACCAAAGTCTTATTCTTCAACAGTGGCACAAAAAACGGGACGAGTCTTTAGCCCATGGATTCATGAGGTATTCTCCCCTGGATGACTGTTCCGAAAGGTTCAGCGACTGTCCCCACAACAGGAGTCAAACACACTACCACTGCATCCAGGAGGGCTGTGATAAGGTAAGTTATATTCCTTTTCTTTAAGTCTCCCAATGTAACTTCAACACAGAATTAATAAAAGTACTACGTCCAGAACGGAATTTCCCAGCGTCCCACAATATAGCGTCCCTGCATCTCTCCCCCATTCTCGGATCATTAGACACTAAAACTCACACATTGACGTCTACACGAATGTATAAATGTAACTCTGCTTGTACGAAGCGCCATACCCTTGACTACGCATAAAATCTATCCATAGCTTTGGTATCATTAGTTTTGGACATTATTTATGTAAGACTTTTTTAGCAAACATCTAATTTTTCACTGTATTTATATGAAACATGATTGTTACAGGTCTATATTTCCACCTCAGACGTGCAAATGCACGCAAATTACCACAGGAAAGACTCTGCTATACTTCAGGAAGGCTTCCAAAGGTTCAGAGCCACGGAGAGCTGTGCTGCCCCCCACTGCGTCTTTGCTGGACAGAGAACCACGCATTTCCACTGCCGGAGACCAGGCTGCACGTATACGTTTAAGAATAAGGCTGATATGGGTGAGCTGATTATAATTATTCTTAGAGTACACATTCTAAACCCAACTTAGCTCTTTTCTTTTCTTCTTCACTTCTCCATATAAATATATAACATACAACAATGATTGAGAGATTTAACCAATTGCTTATTAAAAAAGTAGAATAGTAGTTCTCTAAAATATCAGATGTTTCTTGGAATTTCATCAGACAAGTTTTCTTTCATTTTTCAGAAAAACACAAGACTTACCACATCAAAGACGAGGCTCTTTCCAAGGATGGCTTCAAGAAGTACATGAAGAACGAAGCCTGCCCGTACCGAGACTGCCGGTTCAGCAGGACCTGCAACCACATCCACTGCATTCGGCCCCATTGCAACTACGTGCTCCATTCCAGCAGCCAGATCTTCACTCATAAGCGAAAGCATGAGAGAAAAGAACAGGAAATGAGCTTTGGGTAATTCATTTCATACTCATAACAATCTAGCAATTAAACAGGGATTTCACCAGATAGTGTCACATGTTGCAGTTTCGAAACCTAATAGGGTAATTTATCGAGATCTGTTATAAAAAATCTTATCATATCTCTAGCACTCCAGTCTTTCGTACATAAACGTGAAATACTTTTAAATATAACATTGATGTAATAAAGCGAAAGTGGAATTTTCATATCTAGATGACATTTTTGTTAAGTCTTCGCCTTAAAGTATTAGTACTTTGTAGTTTTGAATATTAGTAGTATTTCAAAACTGAAATAAAGCCCAAGAAAGTAGAGGCTTAGCAATATCTTCTAAATGAAATTCCTTATAAGTAAAAATAAGAAAGAGAACTCTATGTTTGGATAACTTTACTTGTCTTAAATCATAGTATTTTTTCCTTATGTATTTTTTTTTCTTTCTCCAGACTTCCAACGTCAGTGATCCAAAGTGCTCTGATGCAGCAGGGTGCTGACCTGAGCATGTACTCTCCTGGCAGCAACCTGCATATCGATGATGATATGTCCAACTCTATGGATCCGGACTATGGCCATCCTTTCGTAAGTATAATTTTTATAACTTTTACAATCATATAGTTTGTATCTAAAAAAATCAAAGAAAATCAAAGTTTCATTGTTTCCCAATATGGATGGTGGACCTATAAAAGTAAATTTCATATCCCTTTAGTTATATTTTACGATCTGTGTATTGACTTAATAGACAATATTTCTGTAAAAGCAAACCTATGAAACATGTTGATACAATTTCAATATATTTCCAGAACCCAGCATTAGTAGAAGAAGTAACCCGCAAATACATTGAGACTTTCAATGGAGGCAAAGAAGCTGAGGACAAATGCAACAAGTGCAGCGCGTTCAACAAGCACTACCACTGCTTAGTTGAAGGCTGCAAAATGGCTCACAGGTGAGTTCTCTTTCTCATAAATATCTCCAAATTCAGAGAACAATTAATCAAACAAGCAGAAACCACTTTCCAATCACACTTTTGTAACTCATCACCTAACGGAGAAAGCTTATTTGTTATAGATAGGTCGAAAATTTTAACACAAGAGTAACGTCTAAACTTTTATCAAAATCCTGTTGCTCTTAAAGTCAAAAAACAAACATGAATTGTTTTTGAACAATATAATAATATTACTTATGACTTTGAAAATTATAACAATAATAATTATGTACTTGACTGATAATGACAATGATGATAATGATAAAAAATAATCCTTTTAGCTGCCACACAACAATGGTAAAGCACGTGATGGAGCACGAGCAACAGAACCAAGTGACTGAAGCGTACTTCGTGACTTACACTAGAAACAACCCGTGTGGAAATTCTGCTTGTCAACATATCAGAGATATCACGCATTATCATTGCACATGGGTAAGTTAACTTTAAAGCAAATGACCAAATTAAAAATATTTGAAATACTTAGCTCAATGGTGTAACACAATTATTAGTTTTGTTCAAATTGTACACTTATATCAACAGAGTAGAGTTCTTAAGGTGATATAAAAAATAATAGTAACTTAAATATAATAAATAAATATTTTTAAGGGTTTTATTTCTTTTAGTTTAATAGTCTTGATAATTGTACTAGTTATTGTTATAATTTCCAGCAAGAAAAAATAATAAACTTGATATAATTTTCAGGAAAATTGCGGAGCTGTAATTCTCTCTTCAGAAGAACATCCTTTCAGGCGGTTGGAGCACCACCGTCAACACGCGATTCTCAGCCCAATGTCCCCGAACTTAGCGGCTAGATTCGCTCCAAACTTTACTCCTCAACTATCAGCGCAACTACACCCAAACATGGCTGCTCAGTTAGGCCAAGTGCCTAACCTTCCAAATCTGCCTCCAAATCTGGCACAGTTGGCCCAAATGGCCCCAAGTCTGACATCACAGTTGACTCCAAATCTGCAAGCGCAGTTGAATCTTGGACCCAACCCAGGAGTTGTGCCCCAGCAAGTTAACCCTTCTAGTTCTTTGGATGAAATGTTCAGTAGGAAAAGAGGACGACCACCTAAGAATAGGGTTGTTGAAGTCTGGACTGACAATGTAAGTATCATAGATGTTAATAATTTCACTCGATTATACGAAAAACGAATCATAGAATTATTGATTTCAAATAATTTTAAACTTTACATTTTCAGGTAACTCCACAAGCCATATTTACATCATTCAAGTTGCCTAAAAGCAATCAGTTACCACCTGTAGCCCAGTCACCAGTGATAACAACTGTTGAGGAGTTTCCGGTAAGTATTATCTACCTTCTGTGCTGTTCATTTTAAAATTAGCTATTTTTTATTTCTTGGTTTATTCTCTATAAATTATTTAAGATAATGACTAAGTGACTTTATTTTCAGCGCATCAAATTCCAACACTTCGAAGTCTTCACTAGCCCGGACACATGCAGCCAGTCATATCAAAACTGTCAGCTGAGGATGACAAGACTCCACCTACACTGCTTTAACTGCAGCTTCACAGCCGAGGCTCACGCTTACATGGAAGCCCACATGAGGGAATCCCACTCCGTTTCTCCTCTGTTAGATGGCTTTGATTATTTCTCTTCTTACGAGCAATGTGGTGGAAGAAGCTGTTTCAAGAACCAATTAAGAACACACTTCCATTGCGCTCAAGGCAACAATTGTCCGGCAATTTTGACTCAGTACTCGGCTTTAGCTACTCACAAACATGGAAGAGGAACTCCTGTTATTAAGACTGAGGAAGAGAAGCCTTTTGAAGAAGCCAAAGACTATTCTTTGAAGGAACGCGCGTCAGTTGATAGTGTGGGTTCGATGAAGGAGGCACCTGAGTATGTGCCGACCAACTTCTCGATTAAAAGCGAGTTTGAAAGAGAGCAGGATAATGTTTCGGGTGAGTGTTTTTCTATTCTTTTTTAAATCATATATTTATCTTTTCTGAAAATACAGTATCTGAACAAAAATATAATTTTTATCGAGACTGTTAACTAAATAACGTTAACGCTGTAAGCTTGTAACAGTAGCGGCAAAAGTGAATTGTCTTTAAAATTCCGATCAACTTTGTATTTATTTGCAATAAATTGTCTCCAAATCAATTGAGTAATAAACTGTTCTTTCAGTAGTAAAAGCTACGGGAACCTTTTATCCATCGTCTCACCTTCGAAGCAACACGTCTTCCCCATCACCACGGAGCATCTACGACGCTTCCCCATCAAAAGACATGAAACTCCGCATGGACTATGAGAAGAAACCTCTGGATCAGAAGCCAACAGGCCCAACAATCCCTCCATCATGCCACGATCAGAACTGTTCCTTGAATAAAAATGCTGGTGGGATGAATTTGCATTACCATTGTCCTCATTGTGGACAGGCGTATGTGGATCTGAAGCTGCTATTCAGCCACATGGTGAAGAAACATAGCAATGCCATGGACACGGGACCCGTTGGATTGGCGGCTACTAAGGTGAGATTCTATTTTAATTCCTACTTTAAATTTATTGTAGCCAGCCGATTTCAGAATTTACATCTACTAAGTATTTTTTTTTATAAGAAGCCATATCCATGGAGGATATGGCCTAGGAAGAAGACACCTTTTCGTACTTTTATTCGTGTGATGACATTTTTTTTAGTGTGGTTTTATTTGTCAAGCTGCCTAAAGTCATCTCACGATGTGGCGACTGCCATCTAATGATGTTATCCAGACCACCAATTTACTGTGCTTATCGAAAACACAGACAGTACAATAAGCTTGAGTTTGACAGGAGACGTTGGAGAGAGAGTATCCAGAGATCTCGATTCTGCCATCCACTGCCACTTCAGCATCCTCCAGCCAGATCCCGTCACCGAGTCAGAGACCACCAAACCCTGCAGAACAGGTAGATATGTTTGTTATATGAATTGTGTGTTAGCTAATAAATAATCGGTTGACACCGGTTATACGGTTGATGGTTTCAACTTGATTTAAATGAAGCATATTTATCACATAAACATAAAATACGAAAAAAAAAAAACATTCGTTACCATACTTTAAGGTTTATAAATATGCTACCATTAGAAACAATTTAAACTGAACTTTGCTACTAGGCAAAATAACGCCTCGTGTACACTGTTTATCAAGCTTCCCCGTTCCCTGAGATGGTATGCGGGAGCTTTTGAAATATGGACTAGGGGACTAGGGGATAAGTTGTTTAAAGTGTTATTATCTACGCTTCTATTTCTTTCTTCGTATTTTGGGAGAGAAAATAAAAAGCGTGCTACCTTGATCAGTATTGTATTCAGAAGGGACTGTCTGTGGTGGCTGCTGTCAGAGTGACATTTATACAAACAAAATGCCATCTATAAATATTTACTAAAAACGCTCAGTGAAAGATGGTGATCGTAGTCTTCACGCGTATGAACCATTGTTTTGTAGTACTAAGCTTTTAGACCAGATGGCGCTACGTGCAACAGTTATTTAAACTAGTCAAGCTGACACTTTTTGTACACTTTGTAATAGTAAAACGGCATTAGTTTCACCCAAAAGACCCTTTCGCTTTCTATGAATGCCATTTTGATTACATTTGATTAAAAAGGTATTAGGCATGATACAACTGAACTAAATTAACTTACAGGTACAAGTAGTTCAGAGTCTCCTTCTACAGCAGTACCTAGCTGGTGGTCGTAAGGGCAGTCTGCAAGAGCAACTGAAGATGCAACAGCAATACACAGCCTCCTTAGCAGGTCTACCTGGGCTAGCACAAGTGGCACTGTTTTCACAGGGGTAAGTGCTTAGCTCTCTCATGTTTGTGTATTGACTCTAAATATTTTAGCGGGAGCGATGTGGTATGCTCTCTTTAGAGAAGTTCTTCGCAGTAACTCTGTTATCGAGATGTAAGAGTTGTCAACGCCATCTCGTAGGATTCTCGTGTACTATTTCCGTGCTTCCATTCCTTGTCTTAGTAGTTCTTGTATAGTGGTGTAGAGGTCGCCACAATTTTTTTTCGGTGGCTAACCACCCTTTCACGCCTAGGTCTGTAAGACTTAAAGGCCACGTTTAGCGTGATGATAATGGGCGTGAAGGTGGAAAAAGGGAATCAAAATAGAGACAAGTGAGGACAATAGAATCAATTCATCACTATTGACAAGCTTAAGATTCTTGCCCGTTCCCTCTATCGGCTTTTAAGATCTGCACCGGAAGAAGCAGCTGGTGCATTGTACGTTTTAACTTTTACCCTGCAACCAGCATGGAAGTCTATTCTTTCACAGAAACAATAATTTGTTTTTAGTTTAACTGTTAATCTTTTTTACAGTGGCTCCCCCTTCCCTCTCTACCCGACGATGCTGTACCCCCCAGAGCTACTGCTTGAGCAGAGCCTCCTCCAAAGTCACGGGCTACCTCCAGGTCTGGACAAGGAAGCCGAGATGCTGGCCAAAACGTGAGTCTCTTGTTTGGTTACTGTGCAGTCATTGATGTTTGTTTTGTTATCAAACTGTATGAAGTCTGCTCAATATTATTACCCAAGAGCTGATTTTTATCATAACATGGTCGGTCGATGCCGTCATGTCCTTCGCTGTCTACCCAACAAATGCTGGCTTGATGACAAGGCTGATATGCACATCAATAGGGAAGTGGACTGAAAAAAAAATATTTTTATTTAGTCTGTCAACTAGATTATCCTAAAATTCAAAATATAAAAACCTATATTTTCTCGTTAAGCAAAGTAGTAAAAACTCACAATGATGCAGCGCATCAAAGTTACGGAGTAGGGACGATTTACGTCACCTTCTGGTGAAAATCGTACCTGATCGTGACGTCACGTGAAACTTAAATGCGCTGTGTCTTCGTCACTTCTTGCTAATCAGAGAAAAGAAAAAAATCATAAAACAATACCTTTTAATAATGTACCCAATAAGCCAAAAAAAACTTTTTAGTTTACAACCGTATGGTATGGTAACCAAAGACCCTCAGGACTCGTGAAGTGGAGAACAAAACGCCCGAAAACGGACCCCAGGCTTCACAGGCTGACGATGCTACTGGGAATACGCTAAAATGAGAGAGAGAGAGCGAAGCAATTTTTGTCCTATTTTGTTTTCTCCACTAAAAGACAGAAATATAGTAAATGACCTGCAGAGGATTAACTCACGTCTCATATGATTTCAGTAGACGCACTCACACCACTCGAGGGCCTCACATGAGGGTCCTGAAAGACGAGCCCATCCCGGAAGGCTACCTCCGCTTCCGGTTCAACGAAGACTGCGCGTACCAGCACTGTGGTTATAGGTCAGTATTCAATTTGAACAGGACGTAGGAACCCCTGACTAGTTTCTGCCGATTTAGGCGAACAGCAGAGCGACTGACAGTCTATGAGGACACGACAGTTTCGCTGCACTATTAGGTGTACGCGACGTGAAAACAGTAAAAAAGAAAAATATAAAAAATTTTGCTTGCCGACGTAGCATGGCACCGTTGATAAACTCTCAAAAAGGTTACATCGTGCAACGGACTAGTGTCATCCCGCTCGTTATTAAAGCCAGCGTTGGACCTGGATCCCCAAGCATTCTTAATCCGGCTCTGCTATCACCATTCAGACATTCGATTTACGCTGACTATGGATTCTGTTATATTCCTGCGCTTATCCGCTGGGCAATGATGGCTTATGATCATTTAACAAATCATCTCTTTTCTGTTTTATATTAAATTCTGGTAATAATTTAAATTAATAGTTCATCAAGTCGATTTTGAGCTTTTTATGCGAAAAAAAATACCTAGGTGAACAAAATAAGTATAAACATTTTTTTTTTCAGGGAGCATCAAACCCACTTCCACTGCACTCGCAAAGACTGTGGCTACTCCTTCTGCGACAAAACTAGGTTCGTCCAGCACACGGCAAGACATGAGAGGTAAGAATAATTTACAATATCTATCCTTATATTTTATGAAACCAGTATCCTTATAGTTTAGGAAACCTGCCCACTAGCTTTCTTGGGATATCTCAAAGCAAGTGGTGGTAGTTGAAAATGACCGTACGTGAGTGTATGAGAACAAACTAGGAGGTAAAAGTCGTGCCCAGAGAAAATTGAACTACTGCTTCGCAGACGCACAGCCTGTACCTAAACCTAGACTGATGTCACACTCTCCGTCTTGGTTCCCGAGTGTTCTAGAGCTTTCCTATATCTACTACATTACCACACTCGAAGGGGAAATTGTTTACGATTTGGTTGTGTTTTTTTTTGTATGTTACTTTGTAAAAAAGTTAGTCCGATTTGATTAGGATATATTGCTGGTTGTAAATAAATTGCAATATATGTTCTGAAATTGTATTTGAATTGTGTATTTTAATTCATAGTTTTTAAACGATTTTTTAAACAATTAACTATGATAACCTGGTCGGGTGGAAGTACATGACAAATGACAAATATGACTGTTGTGGGGTGCGTCTTCATATAGGTTTATTTATTATCAGGCCTAGTATGCCATGAGACCTAAACGCTGGAGGACCTCTGTCTTTAGGGCGCCCCATATTGGGCAAATAAAGGCACATAAAGATGACCTATCGACTCGATAAGAAGAATATAAACCAACGAGCTATAATGTATGATTTAAACAAATTAACCATTTTGTTGTTATTCCCATTATTATAAGGGAAGGAAAGGCTGAAATAAATACGAACAAATCACACAGATTGAGCTAGTCCCAAAGTAAGTTCGAGACTTGTGTTATGGGATACTAACTCAACGATACTATTTCATAACAAATACATAAATAGATAAACAACCAGACCCAGGTCAATCTGAAAACGATCATTTCCCATCTTGACCTAACCAAGGTCGAACTGAGGACCTCCCGTGTGACAGCGTGGCATGATGACCACCAGACCACATAGGTTGTCAAGAGAAAGAGATGGTGCGATGACCTTGATATTTTTCAATGTGGTCGATCTTCTATGACAATAGACAGAGACAGATGGAAGAAAATTGGAAAGTATGACCACCTACCCACAGAGGTTATCTAGAAAAAAAGAGAAGGCGCGATGATCTTGACGTTTTTCGGTGTGGTTGATCTTCCATGACAATATACAGAGACAGATGGAAGAAAATTGGAAAGTATGACCACCAAGCCACAAAGGTTGTCAAGAGAAAGAGATGGCGCGACAACCTTGACGTTTTTCAGCGTGGTTGGTCTTTATTGACAATGGACACAGACAGATGGAAGAAAATCGGAAAGTATGACTACCAGGCCACAGATGTTATCCAGAGAAAGAGAAGGCGCGACGATCTTGACGTTTTTCAGCATGTTTGATCTTCCATGACAGTGGACAGAGGCAAGTGAAAGAAAATTGGAAAGTATGACCACCATTCAACAAAAGTTATCAAGAGAAAGAGATGGCGTGACAACCTTGACGTTTTTCAGTGTGGTTGGTCTTCCACAGAGATAAGGGATGGTCTTCCTTGATTTTCAAGACAGATGGAATAAACAGCAGTAGAACGAAACAGGTTAATAAAAAAAAATTGTTATTCCAGATTGGACACGCTGATGGGAGGTGACTTCCAGCAGTATCGCGCTAACGTGTACTGTCAGCGGCCGGAGTGCCCGCATGCCTCCACATTCGGTAAATATCCATTAAGTATGTCGTATTTCAAACCTTTTTATGTTATGTTATGTAAATTCTTTATTGTACAAAAAGGACACAACACAAAAAAAAACAATACAAAGGTGGACTTATCCCTTTAAGGGATCACTTCCAGTTATCCCAAAATTAGACGTCACTTACATAAGAGCTCAGTGTCCCGGTGAGTGTGCGCATTACCAGCGCTTTCGCAAGTTAAGCGACACCGGGCGTGGTTCGCACTTAGATGGATGACCTCAAGTGAGACAAAAATTTCTCAAGCTCGGCACGTATAAGCCATTGGTCCCGGCTTTCATTGTATTACAAGTTTGTGTTGCAGTCGCAAGCCTGCTTATCATGATCAGCCATATGATCATCCTATGAAGTCCAGTGCTGGACATAGGCTTCCTTCAAGGATTTTCAAAACGACCGTTTGTAAACAGCCTGCATCCAGCTGATTAGCTTATTGAAAGCTGTACTATTCAGAGCTGATGAAGCCGAAAGGATCTTAGAATGGCGGCTACTTACCGCACAGCGTAGTACACCCACCTTGTAGGTGGTCGGACGACCTGAGCAAAGTTGCAATAAAATGCTGGAAGAAACCTGAGATGAAATAATACATTGTGTAAGGAACATACGAGTATTTCAATTCGACATTCCCATTATCCGGGCGGCTGCACACTTTTGTATGGAAACGCCAATTTATTTTTGCTTTTTGACTGTATTTTATTTTCATTATAACTACTTTAGTGATTTAGCTTAGCCCGTCATTGATTCATAACGCAAATGTCTCTTTCACGTTGTATGATACAGAGATCCGCAGGCGGTATATACAAGCTCAGTCACTTTATAAAAAAATATGAGTCAACCTCGGAATGAAAGATAATAAGCTGAACGAACGTCAAAGGTCAGAAAAACCTTATGATTATGTCCGTTTATATGGCTCCAATGATAATAATACTTATGATCAAAAGTATAGAGTGTAAAATTTGCAACAATTTATGTTGTAAACATTTTTGACCTTCAATAACTAACGACGCAGACACGAGATTTTATAAAACTTTTAAACACAACTTTTAGAACCCCAAAAGGAAGGTGTATACAAGTTTTCAGCCTATCATCTCTCATTCTGAGGTGAAACGCTAAAATAATCATTTTAGCGTTTCGGGCTATTTACACTATTTTCTTCCGGCTCTCATATTTATCTTTTTTCCAGGCACTGGCCAGAACAAAGCGTCACATTTCCACTGTCTGAAGTGCGAGTTTGTGTGTACGGACACCAACAAGGTGGTCGCCCACCGCCGGCAGCATCAGAAGCTGGACACCATCCAGGCTGCTGGCTTCGAGAAGTTCCCGCCCAGTAAAAGTAAGTTTATATAATCAATCTATTGATATTAAATTAATATTTCTATTTTATATTAAACATATATTGTTTAAAATTTATAATATATAATTTTTATATTAAATATATATTTAATAATATTAAGTTTATTTCCAAGCCAAATTAAAAAAAACCCCGACGATATCTAGTGATAAGTGATTGAACTACGCGTTTTAGTGGAATTGATAGCGCCATCTATTATTTGGCTGGTAAATAAAAAACCTGCGAATTTTGAGCATTAACCCCCAATATCTTTAAAAACAACTGAAACAATCTTTATCAATCAAAGCTAAAAACGCCATCTTGTGCACCTATATCCATAGCACTATCTATTTATGCTAAGCAAATTAAAAGAATCACAGCTTTTACTCGTTAACTCCCAATAACTTTTAAAGCTGAATCGATTTTCATTAAACATAGTTAAGAACCACCGCAAGGGAAATTGCTTTCGCGTAAAAACGTGCATCGAAACCGAGCCATCCGTGAATGCCACAGACAGACACAGACACTCTTCTTTTTGTCGGGTGTTAAAAACCTACCTAACCATGAAAACTAAACTTAAAATTTTTGCTCTACAGGTTGTGGCTACGAGCCCCAGTGCATTCACAGCAAGAAGCAGACTCACTACCACTGCCTACAGTGCGGCTCCGCAGTCCTAGGGCTTTCCCAGATGACCTCCCACAAGTACAAGCACCAGGAAGCCAACCTTGGCCCCTCCACTAGTGCTACCAACTGACCAACTGTGTACATAACCTTTGTATATAGACATAAGTGTAGAGTGAAATATTTAAAGACAGAGATTACTTGTAAATTAATTTTGATTCGTCTATGTTGTTAAAATAATTCAGTTGTGCTATAATTACATAATAATTGTTAGTAATTGTGCTATAATTGTTTGCAATTGTGCTGAAATTGTTCCACAATTGAACAGTTTTAACAACTGAAATTATATTTCAATTTAAAATGATATAAAATGTAAGACTTCGAGATTAAGAATTTTGTGTCCCTCAAAATTGTGCCTTATATGCAAAATGACGGACAAAACGATAATTGTATGAACATCATATAAAAAAATGTATGACTTGATGAGACTATGGCAATAAATTGAATTTATTAGTCCAGTTTTGAACGAAAATGTGGCAAAAATGTGCCAAATCAATGTTGACTTTTGAAATTTTATACATGACATAAAGTGTTTAAAAATAATGTGTTTGCTTACAAATTATGTAGAATTATAATGATTATATTAAACTAGATAGTATTGGATGGACAAAAGAATTTAATTGCGGAGTATGCAAATGCATGTTAATTGTAAACGTGTGTATTTCCTACATCCCGACCAACGTAGCTGTAATTATATAAAGTATTTATATTTATTACTTCCCCATGAGAAAAGACATTTTTACGAATAGTATTATTATTTTAGACTTCGTAAATAAAAAATAAGGCAATAATTGGGATAAGAACACCATTTTGTGCCTAGATTATCTACATGACAATATGACTCGATTTGCGATAGTTTCTGATAGACAAACACTGAACCTACACTCGTATACTCAAAACTATCAGAAAATATCACAAAATTAGCATTACAAAAAAAATATTTAAAGAAAAAATTGTATTTAACAAAAACGTCAATTCTATAAACAAAAACATTGTAAATAAGAATAGATTTATTATATATAAAACTCTATGTTAATAAAACTATAATTGTTAAACGGATATTGGTAAAGTATTGTATTTTAAAAAATCTCAATTGGACACTGTACAGGAATTCGAGTGCTAACGTTTGTGATTCATGAGGTAGCCATAAAAATGCCATAAATGTCATACACTAGGTAATTTTATACTAAATTTTCCTTAGAACAGTATTATCAGTATCCTTAAGGCACCTCGCGCACAAAACGGTCATGACCACGACTAGTCGTTCCGTAGCCGCGACCTTAGTCGCACAAGCTACGGTTGTGCTGCGGCCAAGTTCGCGGCCACTATACATGACGCAGGCTAATCGCAACGACCGAAAGTGCACGCCCAGTGTGCGACCAGTGGCGTTGCGGCCAAGAGCCCGACGTTCATATGGCTTCTTTAGTAACTCTGGTCGTAGACATAGCCGTCTAGTGCACGAGGTACCTAAACCTTTTGCATTCCTTTTATATTCCCGGCGACCTCGAGCCGACCCATTTTAGTTTTAGAAAATGGTCAATGATCATTTTTGTGACCAAAACAGTTTATCCTTCTCCTAGCTTGTATCAGTATTTCATAGTATAAGAACTGTCCCGTTGTTCCTATTATCTGTATATCAATATGTGTTACGTCACAGAAAAAATATAACAACAAAAAAAGGCTATTAAAAAAGAAAACACTTTTTCTGTGACTGTACTTTTTGTAATCTGTCATTCATGTCAACCTTATTTCTGTATTTTTTTTTATTAATAGATATTAGTCACAAAACGGAAAAATTATAAAAGTATTTTTACGTAAACACTCTAAATAGCCCGTGCCATAAATTTAGTCACAAATTGAAGATCAATATGTATTTCATCGATCTTCATAGGTATATTTCACTCTCGCAAATTTTGCATTTTTTTTTTCATATATTTTCCAAAACATTTTCAAAAAAAAAGCAGTGTCATTATAATTAAGTGTTCCCAAGGAAACCGTAAATGCAATAAAACTCTCATATTGGTTGTTACTTCTTGTTTTGTTATCTAATTTTATGTACAACGTTTATTTTCTCTCTTTTAAGTTTTTCGTCTTTCACAAACTCTTTTAAAATAATTTAATTGCGTATTTATGTTTAGTGCACGTAGCTTTAATTTTAGCGGTCAAAAATTAATTTCTCTATGGATAGTCCACCACGATGGAGTGTTAAAAAAAAAGATTTTTTAAATAAAAAAAGATTTTTTTTTTAATAAAATTGAGTGTGCTCGTACAAAAAATTGTGGACGTAATTAGGAGCTGAATGTAAAACAATATAGACGTTTGTTTGACAAAACTATTGGTATTTACAAAAATAGTTTAGTGTTGTTTACCTCATGAGTTCTAGGAATTAAACAAGAATATCCAATTTTCGTGATTTTATTCAGTACACCCTTACTCCTTCGTGCTTCGGAAGGCACGTATAAGCCGTTGGTGCCGGCTGTATTGTATGGCAGTCATCAACCTATGTCAGATGCCTTTAAGCAGCCTGAAAAATCTGAC
Source organism: Acrobasis suavella (assembly GCA_943193695.1). Lineage (NCBI taxonomy): Eukaryota > Metazoa > Arthropoda > Insecta > Lepidoptera > Pyralidae > Acrobasis > Acrobasis suavella. The sequence goes on along the minus strand of OW971952.1, from coordinate 5,519,696 downwards.
ATCAGTGTTGGCCACTTCCACAAACAATCATTATCACCCAATTATCCAGGGCTGGGAGAAAAGATCATTCCCTCGATCGGCTTTTACAATCTACGCGGAAAGTAAGACAGCTGGTACATTATTTTTTTTTCTTAAAGGCACATACAATAACACGTAAGTACTCATATAAATATACACAAGAATTTTTTTACGACGCAACAAAGTGATCTTTGTTCTTCGAAGGAATTATTTTATTCTCAGCAAATAAAATGCTTGTAAGTATATACATATGTTATGGACGAAGTGATTAATTAGACAATATAACAAATGTCCGTGCAGTGTGAAAAATGTCCAAAGTAAGGGGGAATTGTGATAAAATCTTTTAAAATTATTAAATTGACCGGGTATTCTCATTATGCTTAAAATTAACACAGAATACAACATAACACCTTTTACGTCCGTCCATATGAATTCGCATTCAATGAAAATTCCAAAGTCTAGTGTTGCCGCTCGATAGTCTTCTATCGATAGACTGTCTAGTAAGTAGTGACAGTCGATGTCGTGGACATTATGTCGCAGCGCCAATAGAACAATGTCGTCAACATCGACAATGTGTCGTCAACGTCGACAATGTGTCGTCAATGTTTGGTGGTGTCGTTAATGTGCTGACACATTAATGTTACATGGACGACGTTGATGACACATTGACGAAACATTTTATTCGGGGACTGTCACTGACTGACGCTGTGACAGAATGTGCACGACGTCGACTGCCTCTCAGCGAAAGTGCACGAAATCGATGACGATCCTAAAATACCTAAAGGTAACAATCGATCGTTCAAAACTATCGATAGTATCAATAGTTTGTAATATGAATAGCAATACTATGGATAGTTTATTCGTCGTCATCAAAAAATACTATCGATGGTATTGTTGGTTATCAATAGTATTGATAGGTCTATCGATAAAATTTGGCATTTTTCGATTGAAACTATCTATTGTAAAACTATCGATTGTTTTAATCGAAATCGAAAGATCATTGACGTTCGTCTTTTTTTTTTTAGTTTTTAGGGCTCTGGATACAAGTCCTTTGAGCATTCTTTTTTGGTCAGCCGCGCGTATGTCACGCGTTTGTTCTGTGTATAGTCAGATTTCCCGTTAGCCGCATGACAATAATCATAATGTCTACGCAATGTGATAAATAAATAAATTCTAATTATAATTTATTACTTCGCCCAAATTAGCTTAGCATTAATCATAATGCCCGGGCATTATGAAAATTGCCCCAATTTATCACTTCGTCCATAACAAATATTTTTGCAGGTATTCTTCTGTAGTTTTGGATGAGTTGTGAATGTTGAGTGTGGTAAATTTAGGTAGTACTATTTGTATTTGTTTCTACGAGCCGCTTCTTTCTCTTCCCGTATGCAGATAATAAAAGCTGATATAGGGAATGGACAAAAATGCACATACGCCATGCGGCTAGCAGCCCATCACTATTTTAATTCTATTTCCTCCTTCACGCCCACCATCACGCTAGAAATGGCCTTTGAGTATTGTGGCCCTGGACTCTGTATGCTTAAAGCCACAAGACCCAAAATGCTGTCTGCCCCGTTAGGGATAAGGTAGTGATAGTATATGTATATGACGACCTTCGTGGCGTAGGTCGCCGGGTTCGACCCCCGGCCATGTCAAGATGTAAAATGATCTTTTTCTGATTGGCCTAAGTCTTGGATGTTTAACGATATACGTATTTGTTATAAAATATAGTATCGTTGAGTTAGTATCCCATAACACAAGTCTCGAACTTACTTTGGGGCTAACTCAATCTGTGTGATTTGTCCCTATGTATTTGTTTATTATTGATTTATTTATATTAGGTATATAATAGCTGGCGCATAAATACATCGACAAGAGCGTTATTAGTATATGTACAATGTGTTTCTACTTACTTACCTTAATTTTTTTTACTTTATCATTAAACTCGAAACATAAGAGAACTTATACTTTCAAACCAAAAAGTTTCCTAATATTGCGACACAACATTACGAAATAAAGCCTGATTCAAGGTTCACGTGTTATTTCCGAAACTTTGTGGAGTTTTAGCGAAACCGGGAAGTTAAAAAACTACCCATAGTTCAAACGGTTAGTTTTTGTATGGTTTTCGTGTCTGGCACGATGTTTCAAACATTCAACCTGGTAGTCCATTGCAAGTATCGCTAGTACTTTAAGATTAGATTTATAGATTTAAATAAGGCCAACTAGCAAATAAATAAACATAAATAACAGAAATTCTAGTCTGTTCACTTAAAATAAGTATTAATAAAAATATTTAAATAAATATATATTAGCACAACTGAATGGTAGCAGGTCGAGCAAAGCATTTTTGCATGTTTTAAATAAAAGTGTATAAATAAAACTAGTGTCATGTTTTGCGAGCTTCCGTGACATAATAATAATAATAAATAAATATATGGGGACAAATTACACTGATCGAGCTAGCCCCAAAGTAAGTTCGAGACTTGTGTTATGGGATACTAACTCAACGATACTATATTTTCTAACAAATATATATATATATATATATAAATACATATATATATATATATATATATATATATATGTATATATATATATATATATATATATATATAAACACCCAAGGCCCAGGACAATTTGAAAAAGGCCATTTTCCAACTTGTCCTGACCGGGAATCGAACTTGGAACCTCTGGGTGGCGGACTAGCATGGTCACCACTACGCCACGGAGGATCACATCTGACGTAGATCAGTATAGCGACCACGAAGGTACTAATGAAACCCATTGGATCTGCTTCGATCCATCACCGTCTACAGCCAGGAGTGGCAACGGGATAATGGATAATTTGTTTGAATTAGGAAGAGTATTTATACAAAAACATTGTACAGTGTTATGTTGAATGTACACGTCCAGTTAGTACGTGATTTGCTAAATTAACAAAATAAATTATTTGCTTAATAATTAAATATATATCCTAGTTCGCATTACGTACTACTATAAGCATGCTGCCATAATACTCCCCCTTTTGTTTTGAAAAAGTACAAAAACAAAAACATATAAATCCTAAACTAAACATATGAAAGATAACTATAGATAACTAAGATACCTTTTTCTAACTATCTATTATTACCGGTAAAAAAAAAATGTACGTACTTAATAACAATAACAAAATGTTGTCTTCCTTTAAATAAAAATCTTAATTTCTTCATTTCCGCATAGCTTGAACGTTGACTTTTATCCCATGTATAAGTTCGGCGGCGCAGCAACAGTATCTTGTCGATAACTGAAGCAGTGTCCTTGTATAACTGAGGGTTAAACTTTATTCCAACTTTTTACTGCCAAGTTTGTCTTCACTGACTTATAATCTCTCAGTTTCTCCTTTGTTTACGATATGCACATTGCACGTGCTGAAAAACGCTGTGTAGGCAAATAATTTCTGCGCGGCAAAACTGTGCGTCTATGCATTTTGGAGTACCTTGACATTGTGAGTCACTATTTATATAATATCTTCCTTATTAATTCCGGAATCATCATTGATATTAAAACTTTAAGTTCCTCTTGGTACTTAAATATGGTCTTGATATGCAGTCTTTGTGTCTCTAATGAGCTTTCAATTGCCACTTCCCTGTGAGTCGGGAGATAAATTCTGCTCGTAGTCTTTCATGAGACCGATGTGAGCGTGCTCGCAGTCCGCAGTGAGTCGAGACTGTAAAGAGCAATGTCGACGAACGCCGGTGGAAATCCTGCCGTAGTGCCCCGCTGGCGAGTATGGCCAGACATAATTCTTCATCCAAAACGTGAGCTCGGCGGATGTGCCGGACGCTATAAAAGTCGATGCAGGTACTTGATCTCAGGACCAGGAGCTCGGTGCGTCGGCTGCTGTGGACCTGGATATGACCCGTTTGCTGGCTTGCTCTTGAGATTGCTTGCTGCTAACCATTTGATGCATCTTGAGAGAGGTTATTTTCAGCAGAAATATAGCTTTCAAAAATCGGCTTCTGTAATCGGCATTTATAAATGTTTTCTCGTCAAAATTACGATCGCTGTTCTAAGTCGTTCGCTCCTTCTCTTGCAGGCTTCATAGTTATCAAAATATTTGCTCCTTTATTTGCCAAAAATCTATACCACTGTGTAAGTCGGTAGTAGTTCGGCATTGGAACTTATTGATTAACGGAATGCTGTGCCATTTTCTTCGTTTATATATAAATTCTTCTAAAATACGCCTTTCTGTACAACAAACGGCCATCGGCGGCCTTGCGATCTTGACCTCGATCAATTTTGTTGCATCTGCATTTTTGTTCGACGTCCGTAATGCAGCGATTCTATGTGGAATGATGCAATTTGTGACGTCATATCTATTTCTTTATCATTTTGACGTTGCGAATGAGCGATAATGTAGACGGTATTTTCTTCATGTGTGGGTGTGATCGCTATTTTTCATCTTAGCGGAGTTTACGGTGATAGCTGTCGGGGATGCGCTGATTTTCCTTGGTATGATCCATTGTTGCCTCGAGGTTGTCTATTGTGGATGCCTGGTGATTCTTGTGCCTTTTGAATTTCCACTGGTGGGACCCGCTTGTGGGAGGCCAGTGAAAATGTGCACGTCGATCGTCTTTCCATTTCTTCAGGCTTGAGTCTTCGGCTTGCGTGTTGCTCCAAACTTGAGGTGCGTGTCCATCACGTCGGGGTATATAGCGACCACGAAGGTACTAATGAAACCCATTGGATCTGGTTCGATCCGTCACCGTCTACAGCCAGGAGTGGCAACGGGATAATGGATAATTTATTTGAATTAGGAAGAGTATTTATACAAAAACATTGTACAGTGTTATGTTGAATGTACACGTCCAGTTAGTACGTGATTTGCTAAATTAACAAAATAAATTATTTGCTTAATAATTAAATATATATCCTAGTTCGCATCACGTACTACTATAAGCATGCTGCCATAACTGTCATCTAGTGACAATTAGTAGAAATGTTTACACACTAGTGCGCTATTGTGGAAGATTTCTTATGATCTTTTCGTTCATCAAATGGTGGTACTAGAAAATAACGGTGTATAAGTGCAAACTCACGAGAATGGAACGTGCCTTAAGTACCTACAGGCAGTTCTCAACCTGAATGCTGGGGGCAATCAGGTAGCCCCTTTGAAATAAATCATTTGAAAAGAAACGGAGATATTATTTAAAATTTGGCTTTAATTTATAACCCAAGATAACCCTTCAAACTATTTTATGAACTACTGTTTATATTTTAAAGTGAGAACATGTAGCTTTTTATAGCATTTTTGCGAAAAACGGCAACTTTTAGCAAAAATGCTATAAAAAGCTATACGTTCTCACTTTAAAATATAAACAGTAGTTCATAAAATAGTTTGAAGGGTGATAAACGGCCACTTTTAGCAAAAAATGCTATAAAAAGCTTCACGTTCTCACTTTAAAATAGAAGCAGTAGTTCATAAATAGTTTGAAGGGTTATCTAGGGTTATATCAAAGCCAAATTTTAAATAATATCTGCGTTTCTTTTCAAATGATTTATTTCAAATGGGGGCAGCACTGGATCTCGAAAAATTCAGGTAGCCCCTTAAACCTCTTGGCTGCAACCGCTTTAAATAAGTGGTTTTCCAAAAAAAATTGTGTGTTTGGATGCAATATACAATATATATTCCTTCAATAAAGGTCAGCGATGTGCATCCGACGAATCATTAAATACGGCGGGAAAAATTCCCCCGCGAAGGTATGATGTATTTAATTTTCAAACAATGGAATCTGGTTACTTACTACTGATGAAAAGTTATGTGTTCCGTGTTTTGTACAGTATTTTAACTTTTAAACTAGACTTGAAAATGAATTTAAAACACTGTAAAAAAATCTTTGTTTGTTTTATAAATAAGGCACATTATTGCATCGTTAACTCACTTACTGGAAGTAAACCCTAAAGATATTTCGTCATAATCCTTGTGACTTAATAAGTTTCAAAACAAGTAAGTAACACCATTGCGAAAGTTGAAGAATTACAAAATTTTCCTAATATTTTTATTTCTTTCGAGTTCACGTAGCAACTAGGAACGAGTACATAGTGATAGATGTTACCGTGTGGGTTCTAAGGATGTAAATCCTATTCGAAACGTTAGACGTAACAAAAAAGGTTCGTGCTAAGCCCTAGAGGTTCGAAAGTTTCTTCATAGCAAAGTTCCATACAGAAATTTTCGAAGTTCCGTGCATCGATATTATAAAAGTCGAAGTTCACTATGGCAGTCGAGACATGGCAAACAATAGTATTTTATGCAACAGTTGTATAAGAAGGTTCATAAAATGCGAGTGGCGCAGGTTACGATGCGAGCCTTGGCGAGCATCGTAAGGAGACGTCAACGAGCATTTTTTGAAGTACTTATATATATATTTTTTGACGTATTTTTTGCATACAATACTTTTTCTACGACTACATTTACTAAAATAAATACAATAATAAACATAAAAACTACGACATACTACCATATGTTTGGTACATACTAGGTATCTATGGAAGACTTAATTTTTTTTTTTATTGACGTCTTCCTAGTGACCAAAAATGCCATTTTTGAAACATGGACTCACTTAAACGAATGTTTTTCATACAAAAAACCGTTTGTTCAGTGACTCCACGTTTGAAAATGGCACCATATGTTAAAATAACGATTTTATTATGTTGGCAGTATGGTAGATCTAAAGAAAAAAGTCTATAGCTAGGATTATTGTTTTGAAATAACGACACATGTGCTATTATATTAGGAATAGACTATAGACTTTTCTAAAATCATATAATCTATGTTCTTATAATAGTGTTCGGTACCATTTAAAAGTCAAATAACAGTACAGGAGTAGAAAAAAAAAATTTATGTTTGAAGTGGTTTACTTTCCAGGAGGTCCCAGAGAAATTTTATCAAAATCGGTTGAGTAGTGAAGACAGATTTAAGTTTTAAAAAATATTTTATCAAAGACGACTAAAAAGATTCTGAGTGTGTCATAAGCAAACAAACAGTCATTTCCTTAACACTGAGTACTGTTACGTCACCGCTAAATGTTAAGTATATCGGGATAAAGATTCCTTTTAGATCTACTGGTAGGACTTTTTTAGTAGATCTACCTGGACTAGCTTCATTTCGGGCTTCTTTAATTGTTACTATAACTATTTTTAAGGAGGATACAGCAAAAGAATTGAAGACGGCCGCAGTCAATTTCTAACCAACTTCCTAAAAGGAGGAAGTTATCAATTCGTCGGAATCTCTATTTTTATGTTCACCGATTATATCACTTGAACCGCTTTGTAATTTTTTTTGTTTAAAAGTTTATACTTGTTTAGTGGTCTAATACAATTTTTTTTATCAAAATCGGTTTTATAGATTGGGGGTTTTAGTTCTGAAAAGTTACAAAACTACAAAAAACAGAAACATCTTCATCATCCGAGCGTATTCCCCGTTGCATTCCCAACCAGTAACGCTTCAGAGCCCGGTCCGCTTGTAACTAAACTTGTAAGTTTTTAAGTATTTACATAATGATGTTTTATTTTTATAAAGAAGCCCGAAATGAAACTAGTCCAAATAGATCTACTAAAATAGTCCTACCAGTAGGTCTAAAAGGAATCTTTATCCCGATATACTTAACAATTAGCGGTGACGTAACAGTACTCAGTGCTAAGGAAATGACTGTTTGTTTGCTTATGACACACTCAGAATCTTTTTAGTCGTCTTTGATAAAATATTTTTTAAAACTAAATTCTGTCTTCACTACTCAACCGATTTTGATAAAATTTCTCTGGGACCTCCTGGAAAGTATACCCCTTCAAACATAAAAATATTTTTTCTACTCCTGTACTGTTATCTGTCTTTTAAATGGTCCCGAACACTAATATAAGAACATAGATTATATGATTTCAGAAAAGTCTATAGTCTATTCCTAATATAATAGCACATGTGTCGTTATTTCGCCAAAACGATACTCCTAGCCATAGACCTATAACTTTTTTCTTTACCATACTGCCAACATAATAAAATCGTTATTTTAACATATGGTGCCATTTTTCAAACGTGGAGTCACTGAACAAACGGTTTTTTGTATGAAAAAACATTCGTTTAAGTGACTCCATTTTTCAAAAATGGCACTTTTGGTCACTAGGAAGACGTCAATGAAAAAATTAAGTCTTCCATAGATACCTAGTATCTAGCAAACATATGGTAGTATTTCATACTTTTCTTTGTTTATTTTTGGATTTATTTTAGTAAATGTAGTCGTAGAAAAAGTATTGTATGCAACGTTGTATAAGTATGCCAAAAAATGCTCGATGGCGTCTCCTTACGATGCTCGCCAAGGCTCGCATCGAAACCTGCGCCACTCGCATTTTATGAACCTTCTTATACAACTGTTGCATAAAATAATATTTCCAAATCGATCTACGAGTCTTCGAATAATCTGTTAACATACATAAAAAATCGCGATTAATTGATAACCTCTTCTTTTTTGGAAGTCGGAAAAAATATTCTCTATGTCGCTAATTTCTAATGCTGGTCAAAGGGACCAAAGGCAGGTTTAACAGTACCGTTCATATATTCTCAGTCTAGATTTTATATGTATATGATACTCAGACGAATACTAGTAACCTCGTCAAATCTCTTTGGTTAGGTAGCGGACCCCGGGCTCTGAAGCGTTACTGCTGAGGATGCAACCGGGAATACGTGAGGATGATGATGATACTCAAACAACTACTTCAAATACCGGCCAAGTGCTACGCACTCACGCACGATGGATTCCTTACCATAATCTATAAAAAATCACGTTTTTTGTATGGGAGCCCCACTTAAATATGTATTTTAGTCTGTTTTTAGTATTTGTTGTTATAGCTGTTGTTATAGCGGCAACAGAAATACATCATCTGTGAATATTTCAACTGTCTAGGTGACAGACAGACAGACAGACGGATACGCGGACAGCAGAATATTAGATTTCAGTCTTAGTTCAGCAGTTTTAATAATTATAAAATAAAATAAAATATACTATCTAGTGCGCTTAACAAAAAGGTATTTTGTACAATAAAGGTTAAATAAATAAAATGAACAAGGAAATGGCGGTCTCGAGGTGCATCGTGGTCGTGCGTCCTCACCCTTATACTGTCTATAACCGTATAGCGGTTACACTCCATTGTTTTACTATTGTTCTTTATTGACAGACAGTCTAAGGTACACATTTAGCCTAACGGTGTGGTCGATACATGTCGGCCACTAGCAGCCTCTCTACGTGATAATGTCTGTCTTACCTTAGTTTTAATCGAAAAATCTTTTGTATAAAAAAATTAAATGCCTATAGCAGGCCTGTGTAACTCCCCCGTTTAAGTATCGAAAATCATCATCATCATCCGAGCATATTCCCGGTTGCATCCTCAGCGGTAACGCTTCAGACCCCGGTCCGCTTCCTAACCGAGGTGATTTGTCGAGGTTACTGGTTTTTTACACAGAGCGACTGCCGTCTGACCTCCGCAACCCAAAGGGTAAACCGGAACTAATCCACCAATTAACCAATAGGTTTGATGAGCTAGATGGCGTTCGGGACCCACAGTTTATTCATACCTTCCGAACACAGAATCATCTTTCTTTTCTATCCGAAAAGAAAGATTTCAGGTGATTCAAGCCATGTCCTAACCAGACTGGAAACAACTTTCTGCACAGTCGGCTTCCCTGTGGGTTTCGAACCCATGACCTACCGATCACAAGGATTGATCTCTGGACCACGGAGGCAGTCAGAAGTATCGCAATGTCAAATTCAATTATATGAATCGTTTGTCAAGTAATAAGAATGAAATTGGCTTGCAATGGACTTAAAGGTATCTAAAGTTCTAAACGAAAAGGTGTGGAGTTCTAACGCGAGCTAAATTAAACCATATCGTTAACCACATAGAGCAGATATTTCTTTGCATTTCCTTGCTGAATTAAACTTCTTTAGGTGAGTACAATGCGACACAAATAAGTTGGACAAAAATGGCGGACTTCAAACTATTTTTGTACAAATTCCCGACACGTCGTCGTCGTCGTCGTCGGCGCATTACTGGTACCTGTGCCGATAACCACCATTTTGGTTCAATCTACGTGCCTATTTGTACAAAAATGCTTTGAAAACCGCCATTTTTGTTCAACTTATTTGTGTCGCATTGTACGTAGTTATTCTGTGCCTGAGTTCAAAAAATCAGACACCTGTGTTGGCTACTCGAGAGAAGAAATGGGTGACGTGGGCATGAATACCAAATACGAAATCAATCTGCTCAGGAGTAAGAACTATCTTTATTTTTCAAAAAAAAAACACCAATTAATATACATTTTAAAACATTAATTATTATTAGGTTATTTGTATACCTATTTTACGAACAGGCGCGGCCTAAATATTTATCTCCTTGTACATAAGTTAGTGTTTCCTCTGACACAAAATGTATTGTCACTAACAATTATTGTCAATATCCGCGCTGTGAAATAGTGTCAATTTGTAGTTTAATTTGTTTAGCCTTAAACCATCGAATGATTTTCGTTTAGTTAAAAATACTTCTTGGTGTTTATCTGCCATAAGATATTTAGAAAAGTTACTGCTTGTCGTTCTTATTTCAAATCGAAATCATTTAAACAACCACATTATTGCAAATTCGCTATATGACAACAAGTCGAATGTCAAATGCGACACTTTTTTCTAAACGTCAAAAGAAACATTGGGATTTGCCTCAAATTAATGTATGTGTCGTAGCCATATCGTAAATTCAATCTCTTCATTAAATGATAGAGAATCTCATGAAATGGTCGCATTTCATGAAATGTTGCACTGGCTACTGGCCACATTGTGATGTGGATTGGGCGGATCAATGATAAGAAATTGTTTCTCGATATGATCAAATAATTTCGACCATTTCATGAATTTACCGTGTCACTTCATGAAATGGTTGATTATATCGTAAAATTGTTATATTTTTAGTTTACACTATACATTCATGTTGTGCGGCTTGGGGTGGCCCAAGGGCCACCCCGCCGCAACCTTATCCTACCTATAGCGCTCTGTCACAAGTTTTTGTTTGTATTTGCTTTTTTCAGCCTGTTTATACGATCCAGCCAAACGTGGACGACAAAATCGTGAAACGTTGACGATTTCATGATCTGGTCAAATTAAGTTGGCCGTTTCATGAAATGCGACAATTTCATAAAGTGATCAAATACGATATGGCCACGATATATGAAAATCACAACCGTGACGTCATACTTTATTAATGTCAAAAAAGCACTATTGATATAAGTTTTTTGCAATAATTATGTTGAAAATTTATATGATCAATGAAAATTGACACTATGTTTTGACGTTTAATTTTTCACCCAATCATCTAACCAATTATGAAAATGTGTTGCTGTCTTAAAAATATTTAGCAAGTTACGGGAAAAATATTAATAACTAAAAGCGAGGCATTCGATGGCCTTTACAATTTTTTATTTTATTTTTATCAATACTCGTAATACTGATATGGTTAATCATATGTCTGCATAATGACTTCCAAAGTCGCATAGATATGTAACTGCGAAAGAACTACGTTAGGTACTCAATTTCTCATCATATTTCAATAATGAAACACCTATTTCACTTGCAATAAATACGCTTTCGATAAACACTACTCAATGTATTTATCCACTAACTACCTACCTAGTAATGATATTTTTAAAAGACAATAAAATAATTTGTAAATCTCTACAGAATATTGTTAGAAAATTATATATAAATAAAAATATGTATAGATATTTCGCTAATGCGTAACATGTAGGATAGGACCCGTCCTACACTTGTCCGATTATAATAAATAGAAGATATTAATGAATTCATTGACTCGCATAAAGCCATAATACATGTGTTTATATAATTTTAAAGCCAAATTTTATAGTCTGTGAGGTTATGTCGACTTCCGCGTCGATACTTAATAAGTCGATAGTTGATTAGATATAATAATAAATACGTATAGTACACAAATAGGTAACAACTTCCTTAGAAAATACAGCCTTCACTTTCAGTGCAAATCCACTCATATTCAATCGATATATTGTTCTTTTATTATGATAGTAGCAACATTGTAACTAAGATGGCTGGATTTCTGGTTAACAGGATAAGAAATGTAAATTTCATTTTGTAAATAAGTAGTAGCTTGATAAATTCCGTTTCTTCCAGTTATTTATTATGGATATTTAAATATTAGTCATAAGGTTCTATTGCTGATTTCAGCATCTTTCTCGCCTTGAAACCCCACCCAATAGGCTGCCCCCAATCCTACACCTAAGATCCATTAGTACACAATAATAAGCCGCGCGAGGCGCGCCAAACGCTAATTTACAATTATCTATTACATAAACATGAAACATTTAAATGTAGTTAAAGCATTTATCTGTCGGATTTCGGTTGCGCAATTGTACGCCGTAACTAGCTAGCTATAAGATCCAAAATAGCTTAGCACACAGCCGAAACCGACTTAGCCGTCTTGAAGGCTTTTGAAGATTATAATTACATGATAACTATTTACTTAGTGACTAATCACAACAATAATTATGTATAAGTATATTTGGTGAATAAATGTACTACGTTCACGCAGAATTCAGATAGTTCAGCTTATATATATGGGTATATAGGGATTCGATAATACGTATTGTACAATTCTAAATAAATAGGTGAAACATACAAAAGTTGCAATTCCGCAACAAGCTTCTCAATATGGCAGTCTGCATACAACATGTACAAATACACGAATTAGGTACAAATTATTTAATATTAGATTATATTAATGAGTTTAAATAATAAATCATTTAAGTAATTAATATCTACATCATAAACTGAGCAAGTTTCTAACGCTAAAACATAAACAATAAATTATGGGGATAGTGAGATTTTTCGCTTCGATTCAGAGGCCGTCGGGCTCAGACTGAACCTCGTTAAATGTAAATTAAATTATGATTAAAACAAATTACGCCAAGCATTTCTGAGTTCCGATATTAAAGTCAAGGGAAAAATTTACAAAAAGGGGAATCGAAGCGAAAAGCTGGCAACACTCGGCCGGCTCCCCGCCGTTAAACCAATTATTCCAATTTCAAATACTTAAATTTAAACGGATTATATTCCATTGCTCTTAAATTCTAATAAACACCGAATTGTTAAACACTCATATTAGGTATTTTATTGTCAGAATTTCAAATTGTTTCGAATTTATTGTCGAATTTAACTTATAGGGAATTGACGGAGGTATCAACTCTAAATAATTGATCAAATTGTATACGAATGCGTATTATTGTCTCAATTGGAAGTACAGTATCCTTAGAGATACGAATCTTAAACCTATCGAAAAATACGATGCGATTATTAATCAAGGGGTATATTAAAGATTGAATATCTACATAGAAAATGGGTAATAAATATAAAAATATTGCAGCATGTGCTAAAGCTCTCGGGAAAGTCGACAAGCGAAGCAATAGATATGATTTCGATATGGTGATTTCCGAAATCTTGAACGTTGAAGGTAGATGTCCCTTTACGTGTGAGAGTTTGAGAGAGTTCAGTAGTAGGGGAGGTAGTCAGGGGCTACGTAGTCGAAGTAGGGGTGGTAGAAGGTGCGGCGAACCGGCGGCAGCATGACGTCAGAGTAGCGGGAGAACTGGGACACCTGGCGACTGCCTGATGGTGGCTTCCTGGAAATTATAAAATTTTTCTTTAAAATCTTCTCTAAATTTATAAATTCAAAATTCAAATGTTTATTCAGTAGTTAATCCTTAAGATAAGAGTATAAGTATAATTTACATTACGTGTAGTTCAAAGCTATCACGGTTATAAGATACAGCCTGGTGACAGACAGACGGACAGACTGACAGACAGACAGACGGACAGACGGACACCGGAGTCTCAGTAAAAGGGCCCCGTTTTTACCCTTTGGGTACGGAACCCTAAAAAATACGTGGACTCACTTGCTGTGTCGAGCAGGTTCCTCAGCTGGGTACTCCTGCAGCGGCTGCATTCCACGGGGCTCCTGTTCGCCATAGCTTCCATACACGTAGTCATCACTGAAACACAAGAAATACAAGTTTATTTTCTAGGCAAGTTAAAATACCCCAAACAACGCCATCTAGTGATAAGTGACAAAACTACCGATACAACTTGATATCTTCTAACAAAATATACTGAAACTGTTTATAGGGTGGTTTCAGTCCATGATAAGGCATTATTCGGCTTATTACGGAACCGATGATTATCTTAAAGAAAAAAAAAACGTCTGGCTTGAGCTTGGTCCATATTAAAGGTTGTATTTGTACACTTACAAATGTCATAACTTAAGTACGATTTGATAAACGACAAGTTTTATCGAAATAAATCAATCGAAAAGGTAGATTATATTTTTTATTAAAAGACACTTTCAAGATTTAAAGATACTAACTCTTCTATCACTATACGTATAAGAAGTATGTGTTTTCGTAAAAAGTAACTATGATTTATTTGATCCTGTTAAAAGCCTACATCGCTCGGATAAACTTCATCAAATATCGACAAAAACGAATTTTTTACATAAAAGTATTTATGCAATGGCTATACGGCTATAACCCACACAAATAAGATGGTGCAATGAATAAAAAAATGAATAAACGCATCTTATTTGACTTTTTAGTAAATAAAACATATTATTCCACAGATGAATACTTGTGTGATAAAAATAAAACAATTAGAATTAGTCAATTAAAAAAATAATTGACCATAGACATTTAGATAACTTGACATAACATTAACTTATTTGTATTAGGGAAATTATATCTCAATTGACTTTTAATCTGTAGACATTTTAACACTTTTTTTATAGTACATTTTCCTTTTATTTTAATTTACTAATGTTGTATTTAATAAACATTTATTTAAATTTAAAGTATTACATATATATAGTAATATAATAATAGATATCCTTGTGAGCATATATTACCAAATAATTTATGACTTTGTATGCCTAACGGCGCAACACAGTGATACTTGAATTTATGTACCGAACACTCATTGTACCTGTGGCTGACAACGCACTTTATTGTATTAAATAATAGTTCCCATAATTTAGGATATAAATAAAATATATTTTTAGAATGAAAACCTGCTTCTCCCCCAAACTACACAACCAATTTTGATAAAATTTCTATGGGAACGACCACCCTGCAATCAAAAAAATAATTTTCCGAGTCGGTCCCGGCGTCTACGAATAGGTAACCATACATGATATGACATGACATACCTGACAAATATTTGAAGAAATTGAGAAGAGAGAATTTTTCAAATCGGTCCAAGCGTGTTTTAATAATCGGTGAACATGCAAAAAAAGAGACCGCGACGAATTGATAACCTCCACCTTTTTGAAAGTAGATTAAAAATAAAGTACAGTCACTCCACTACTAAACCATTTGAATGTTGAATCACTAAATGCTTGACTAACTGACTTTACAAGTGCAGTTTATAACTAGTTTGTCCCAAATTCCCGTGTTGCTTGCTCGTTTCAAGATATATGTGCCTCCCTTGTCTTGTTAATAGTTTTATGAAAAGGAATGTATTTCGATATACATTTCCTGGGAAAAGTTGTTCAAAATGGTGGACTGAATCCCCCATTTGTATACACAAATCACCGTATTTATTGTTAGCAGGCAAAAATTAAGGAATCTCCAATCTCCGAGGAAATTTTCGCGATAAACCGATCAATACAAACTCACGGCAAATAGCTGAATCCCCGGCGAAATCCCTGACGTTTAAAAACGTCGGATTATACCCGCGAACACTTTTAATTTCGCTTTATCCGCTAAGAAATTCAAAGACTCTCGACTCAACAAGATACCTGGGTAAGGTATCTTGTCGAGTCGGCAGTCTTTCAAGCTGGCGACACTGTTTTTGTGAAAACGTCATCGTTTTTCTTTTTTCCGTCCTGTTTTCGGCCTGTATTTATAAAGGTTATATACCTAGAAGGTTTTAAATATTTGCGAACAGTGTTTGAAATACAAAACGTTATTAGGGCCAGTTTTAATATTGAAAGTCCAGTCAGATACTGATTCCTCCCTTTATTAATAAGAAGAAAGGGATAGGCGATCCCCTTTTGTTATTCTCCAAATATAACATGCATGTTAATACTTCAATAGTCACCCAAGGACGGTGAAGACCACGCGAAATTAAGGGGCTACATGAATTTTCCGGGGTCCAGTGCTGCCCCCATTTGAAATAAATCATTTGATAGGAAACGGAGACATAATTAAAAATTTGGCCTTGATTAGACCCTAGATAACCCATTAAACTATTTTATGAACTACTGTTTACAGTTTAAAGTGAGAACATGAAGCTTTTCTACGCACAATTGCGAAAAATGGCCACTTTTGGCGTATGTGCATAGAAAAGCTTCACGTTCTCACTTTAAACTGTAAACAGTAATTCATAAACTAGTTTAAAGGGTTATCTAGGGTTTTAAATTATGTCTCCGTTTCCTATCAAATGATTTATTTCAAATGGGGGCAGCACTGGACCCCGGAAAAATTCAGGTAGCCCCTTAAGATGGCCATTACTGAGTAACTTTCCCATATAAACTTTTAGCTCTAAATTATCAGTCTACTTCGGCATAAGCACGTGCTATGTGCTTCATTCACCGCATTAAAATTCGCGTAAGTAGTAGTACATCGAGTACAGACAAATAAACAGATATCCACGACAGGAGACTTTAACATATGGGTGGATACGATTTCTTTAACCACTAACGTGACTGTTCAATTCTTTTAGGATACCAAACACTGGCGTTTGCTTATTACTTTGATGAAATTTTACAACCGTCGTAAGGGGAAAATCAACTGGTAGCTCAGTTTTATCGTTCGCTAACTTGTCAAATCTCTCTCGAAACCTCAAGCGTTCATTTTAAACTTGTTGAAGTCGTATTAACTTCGCAATCTCGCCGCCAGTTTTGTTTTTCGTGTTCTGATTAAGTTATTATAAAAGCTTTGTTTTACTACTAAGTAAAGCCCGGTTTACATATTGACAAGTGACAAGTGGAAAATTGCGTGTGAACGACACTGATAATAAGTGACAAGTGAATAGCATTACTACATAACCACTTGTCAGTGAATGTGAACACCTACTCACTACTACACTTGTCACTCGCACTTGTCAATATGTAAACCAGGGTTTAAGGCCGAAACACAAAACCAAGGAGCGGCGCTGCGACGCCGAATTTAAATTGAAAAAAAGGGGGAGTGGAGGTTTCACAGAACCACTATCTAGCAAATTCTGGACCGCTGTAAAAATTTGCGACATTGGTGAAAATTAAACCTTGGTAAAAAATTTTGACCTTGATAAAATTTGCTACTATTTTATAAATCACTGTTTATACAGTTTAAAGTGAGAAGGTGAAGCTTTCTCGCAAATTTGCAAAAAAAAATTGTTTGAAGGGTTATCTAAGGCATGATCGAGACAATTTTTTAAATGATATCTACGTTTCCTTTTAAATAATTTATTTTAATTGAGGGCAGCACTGGACTCCAAAACATTAATGTATGCCCATATCCTGCAGGTATTTTATTATAAATAAATAAAATAAATTTAAAGGAACAAATAACACTGATTAGCTAGCCCCAAAGTTAGTTCGAGACTTGTGTTGAGATACTAACTCAACGATACTATATTTTATAACAAATACATACGCCATTTTCCAACTTGCTCTGACCGGGGATCGAACCCAGGATCTCTGGGTGGCGGACTAGCATGGTGACCACTACGCCACGGAGGTCGTCAAATTATAGATATTGATATTCACCCGCGCCCCGCAGCAAGCTCCTTAGCCATCTCTTGTTTCTGCTCGGTGTCGTACTTCCTCTGCAGCTCGCGGACGTGCTCCTGCCGGATCAGGTTCTTCAGGATGTTGAACCTACAGAAGAATAATGATCCATTTTAAAAACAAAACTGCTGCTTTTCCCACGCAAGGGCGTAGGTGGTAGAGTGGCGAATTCGCCAGCAGTATTCTTCAACAAGTATTTATTACATCACAGTATAATATTATAAAGGCGAAAGTTTGTGTGTGTGTATGTTTGTTACTTCTTCACGCGCAAACGGCTAAACCAATTTTGACAAAATGTTGTATGCAAGTAGCTGACACCCTGGATTAACACATAGGCTACTTTTTTGAAATGACATGTAAGATTTCGGCAGTATTTTGTATTATGAATATGAACTTGAAAGAAAATATAAGAGTGTAGAAGTTTTTCATACTGATGGTCAAATATGATATGGTACATTACATTCTCTTTTAAGGGGCTATCTGAATATTACGAGGTCTAGAGCTGCTCCCATTTAAATAAAAAATTAAAGAAAACGGAGATATCGGCAATTGCGAAAAACGGCCACTTTTGGCGTGTGTGCGTAGAAAAGCTTCACGTTCTCAATTTAAATAGTAAACAGTAGTTCATAAAATAGTTTGAAAGGTTATCTAGGATCTGATCAAGACAAAATTTTAAATGAAATCGCCGTTTCCTTTCAATAGATTTATTTCAAATGGGGACAGCACTGGACCCCGGAAAAAGTTCATATTTTGACTGTAAAAATTAGTTATATGATTTATTAAATCCAATTTCTTTGAAATTACATAATTTCGTCGTCTATGTTTTTATGGGAAAGTCTGATTCTGTGTAGGGTAAGTGGACTCTTAAGACATTGAAGTAACAGGATAACAAATTTGCAGTCAATCTGATCGGCATCGGCTCGAGTTTTGTAATAGAAAAAATGTATTTTAAAAAGTAACGAAATTGCATTGCCTATAGTCCACTCGCTGCGGAAGTACCATAAAAGTCGGTCGTATCCGGTCCCGGGAACTGCAGAATCTTGCCCCGTGTGTGGGGGCACTGTCATTCCCCTTTAGGGACAAAGACGTGAAAGTATGTATCAACAAGCACTGTCTCGGTGCGGAGGCACCATTAATGGTCGGCCATAGTCCTACCAGTCCCGGGAATTACAGAATCTTGCCCCCTGTGTGGGGGCACTGTCTTCTCCGTTAGGGACAAAGACGTGATAGTGTATCCACAAGCACCTGTCTTGCTGCGGAAGCACCATGAAAGTCGGCCGTAGTCATCCCGGTCCCGGGAACTACAGAATGTTGCACCGTGTGTGTGGACACTGTCTTCCCCGTTAGGGACAAAGACGTGATAGTGTATCCACAAGCACCTGTCTTACTGCGGAGGCACTATGAAAGCCGGCCATAGTCCTACCAGTCCTGGGAATTACAGAATCTTGTTCCGTATGTGGGGGCACTGTCTTCCCCGTTAGGCACAAAGACGTGATAGTATGTATCAACAAGCACCTGTCTCGGTGCGGAGGCACCATGAATGGTCGCCCATAGTCCTACCAGTCCCGGAAATTACAGAATCTTGCCCCGTGTGTGGGGGCACTGTCATTCCCCTTTAGGGACAAAGACGTGAAAGTATGTATCAACAAGCACCTGTCTCGGTGCGGAGGCACCATGAATGGTCGCCCATAGTCCTACCAGTCCCGGAAATTACAGAATCTTGCCCCGTGTGTGGGGGCACTGTCATTCCCCTTTAGGGACAAAGACGTGAAAGTATGTATCAACAAGCACCTGTCTCGCTGCGGAGGCACCATGAAAGTCGGCCGTAGTCGTCCCGGTCCCGGGAACTACAGAATGTTGCACCGTGTGTGTGGACACTGTCTTCCCCGTTAGGGACAAAGACGTGATAGTGTATCCACAAGCACCTGTCTTACTGCGGAGGCACCATGAAAGACGGCCATAGTCCTACCAGTCCTGGGAATTACAGAATCTTGTTCCGTATGTGGGGGCACTGTCTTCCCCGTTAGGCACAAAGACGTGATAGTATGTATCAACAAGCACCTGTCTCGGTGCGGAGGCACCATGAATGGTCGCCCATAGTCCTACCAGTCCCGGAAATTACAGAATCTTGCCCCGTGTGTGGGGGCACTGTCATTCCCCTTTAGGGACAAAGACGTGAAAGTATGTATCAACAAGCACCTGTCTCGCTGCGGAGGCACCATGAAAGTCGGCCGTAGTCGTAATCTTGTTCCGTATGTGGGGGCACTGTCTTCCCCGTTAGAGACAAACGCGTAAAGTATGTATCCGCAAGTACCTGTCCCGCTGCGGAGGCACCATGAAGGTCGGCCGCGGTCGCGACGGGCCCGGGAACCGCAGGATCTTGCCTGACGTGTGGGGAACGTTCAGCATGCCAAACATCTGCGGAAAAAGTCATTACTTTTTAATTTTATTTTTCCAAAGAGTATGAGTTAGTATCGAATGGTCTTAAACGCAAACCGTCTTATTATAAAACCCAGACTAACTTTGTTACTCGGCCTAAACCATTATCCGCCCAAAGTGAAGTTGACATTGACAGATGAAATAGTGTGATATTACTAGATGTCAACTTGATTTGGTCGGTTAATGGTTTAAACCTAGTAACAAAGTTAGTCTGGGTTTTATAATAAGACGGAAAAAGTCTGTATAGAAACTCGTCTAAAACACTCAACGTCTAAATCGCATGTCGTCATAATAGAAAGTGGTCTAAAAATTAATCTCGTTCAAAACTAAGGCGGTCTAAAGGAGTATCTACTTGAGAATATTACGAGTAAGATTTTTAGAACCATTGGAACCGACACCCATTTTTAACCAAATTTCTAAATTGAGGAGGTTATCAATTCGTAGCAATCTTTAAATTGTAGTCATAAATACTTAGAGGATTTTGTTTATAGACAAACTACTCATTTGGCGCTGACAATTACCTTGAATTTTATAGATAAAGTCCATTTAAGAATACTAATCATATGACGATATTGTGACTTTAAACCTCCAAATATTCAATTAAAATATCAAACAAATAATAGATAATCAATAATAGAACAATAAATATAAAACACAAAAAACTACTCGTATGAAAATATTCTCGCGTAATATACCCTATTTTCTCGACAACAACGCCTCTAGCGGAAAATTTTTGAACGAAATTATATAGTTGACCTTTCACTTCATTCTTGCTTCATACGAATAAGTATAAATAAATATTCTTTTGTAAATAAATAGATAAAGGTATAAATGAAATTTAATGATCTACATAATTATCCTATTTATTTTTGATAAGTTTCAGATTTTTTATATCTTGAAAATATTATATCATTTCGGAATAGCAATAATTATATAAATTGGTGGAAATTGCGAGTAAGCATAAAACAATATATAATATTTTCAAGAAGGTAATGCAAATACGAGCATTTAAAAAAAACAAAAAAAGAATATAGTATGCGACCCTGCCAGGATTCGAACCTGGAATCTTCTGATCCGTAGTCAGACGCGTTATCCGTTGCGCCACAGGGCCAGATGACAGCAGTGCTGAAATTACATTTCATTTGCGGAAAACATTGTAATGAAACAGTATTTTATTTCTGTTTTCATATTTGAAGGTTTATCTGAGGCAGAATAATGATAGAGTTAAATAAGTTTGTAACTATATATTTATTTGATTTATAAGGTGTTTGCATTTTTTTAACCAACTTCCAAAAAGAAGGAGGTTATCAAATCGTTGTGATCTTCTTTTTTTATTTATGTTCGCCGATTATTCGAAAACACGTGGACCGATAAATTTTTTTTTTTGTTTGATAGGGTATATTTTTCGAGTGATTCCATGGAAATTTTATCAAAATCGGTTGTGTAGTTTGCGGGTGAAGTTGGTTTTTAGTTTTAAAAAAAATATTAAATGAAAAATGTCTAAATTGTTTTACTATGTTTAAGTTTTTATTTATAAAATTTTTAGTCAATATAAATATTTACAGTTCAACAAATAATACCTAAATAATAAAACTAAAAACTAAGACTAAAGGCACATTTCTAAAGAATATTTTGTACAGAGACTTAAATATTATTAGTATGTAGGTAATTAAGTAGTAGTAGTCGGTAAATAATTAAGCAGGCACCTTAAGTACCTGCTGACAGTAGATATACGACAGTAATCCTCAGTATTACTTTTACGGCTCTCCGGGCAAGAAAACGGCGCTTTACGCCCACTACGCGTGCAAATAAAGACTTTATACTCGTAGTAAGATTGATAAAAAGCCACATACCTATTACAATTTACTTATTAAAGATTCTATTTTCTGTGATCCTTGTATTTTTTAGCCCTGTGTGTACAAAAAATATTTAATTACTATTTTTACTTTACTTAGAGACGTAAATAAGACATTTTTATAATTACCTTTCTATAAATAACTTCTTAAACAAAACGTTGTCAAGCATAATTCTAAATATTTTCTCTTTCCCTATTACCGTAATTGGCTCAAATAAAATTGAATCACCGCTAAATGGCTTTTGAAAAATAATTTAATAATTCCGCTTCCACCGCGTATACAGACTACAAAAGAAATTCATTTGGAGTCGAAGCGAATACTTTGTAGAGCGAATTGATTTAACAAGAAATAAAAAGAATGTTTTAAATATTTTTGTTTTTTTCTTAAGACGAAGTGGTAGCTAAAATGGCGCTCTCATTTAAAATAAATCGTTTAAAACTCAATATGGTGATAATTAAAAATTTTATTTGTATCAATATCTAGAAAGACCTTTAAACTTTTTTATGAATAACCTTTGAAAGTAATGTTGGAAGTCCGTCTAGTTTTAAAAGTGGCCACTTTTGGCGAAAAACAGTTTCAAAACTAGACGGATTATTAGTAATAATTTTAAAGGTTATTCATAAAATAGTTTAAAGGTATTTCTAGACATTGATCCAAATCAAATTTTAAATTATCACCATATTTAGATTTAAAGAATTTATTTCAAATGAGGGCGCCACTTTAGCCACCACTTCGTCTTAAGTACTAGTTTATAACCCCCAACAAAAAAGAGGGGTGTTATAAGTTTGACATTAACTGTCTGTCTGTCTGCGTGTGTCTGTCTGTGGCATCGTAGCGGTCGAACGTCTGGACCGATTTCGATATGGCTTTTTTACGTGAAAGCAAGTTCCCTTGCGGTGGTTATTAGCTATTTGAGGAAAATCGGTTCAACCGCGGTAACAGCTTGAAAGTCAGGGCTTTCTCTAAAAAATTAAAGATGGCGCTATAATAGCGGATTTTAGTGGACTTGATTCCATAGTCCATTTGTTTAAGTGTTTAAAAGAATGTAAACAATCTTGACGTGTCTTTTTATTGAAATATACACTTTATAAATCAATACCTTCGCAAATTACAAATCATTTATTTTAATTTGTAAGTTGCAAAGGCATTGATTTATAAAACAATACCTTTGCAAATTACAAATAAATTGTATATGTATTTCACCTAAATATTTATTTTATTCTGTTTTTAGTATTTGTTGTTATAGCGGTAACAAAAATACATCATCTGTGAAAATTTCAACTGTCTAGCTATCATCGGAAAATTCAGTCTGGTAACAGATAGACAGACAGATGGAGGTACCGTTTTTACCCTTTGAGTCCTCCTCCTTCCTCCTTGCGTCGTAATCCTCATTGCTGAGGGTCGTGATCTCTATGAAACACCTTCTTGCGTACTATGTCTCGCCATTTAGTTCTGTGCTCTGCAGCTAGGATAGCGTCGCTGACTTTGGACTCGAGTGTCGAACGAATCTGGTCGGACCAACGCATGTGACTTTGTCCGCTGGATCGACGTCGATCTGGAATTCGTCCTTTGAGTACGGAACCCTAAAAATGGACGTACCTCGTCATAGTCCGGCGAGCGTACCACGTTGGGCGGCGCTTTGGTCACCACCCGCCCGTACGCCTCGCGAGGGACCGTCGGGTACTGGTATCTAAACCTGAAAAGATATTCTTCATTACTTATTTTGACGAGCGACCACGGTGGCCTAGTGGTCATCATGCCACGCTGTCAGAGAGGAGGTCCCGGGTTCGATCCCCGGTCAGGTCTTAGATGTTTATCTATACACACTGACTTTTCAATGGTTTTGGAAAAAAGAATGTCATATAGTAAATAAATTTCTCTATCCATATACGTAATCCAAAGTGTATGACATAAGATAAAAAAAGATGCGAAAATGATTTTCAATCGAGACCACGTAGTTACGCCCGTTCATAACTGACGCGTGACCTCGATGAACTCGAAATCTAGCCGGCCGGCGGTACTACGTCGTCCGTTAGACGGGCACTTCAAGGCAATCCATAACACATTCGCGATGACATCGGTCCGTCACTTTAGTGTGGACTAAAGACGGACTAAACGACTTTGACAGAAAAACAGCCCAAACGGTACTAAAATGCCCCCCGTCCCACCCCGCATCATCACCCCGCCACTGTTAACTCTTTTAGACTAAAAGAGCGCATAAAAGAGCGCAAGACGGGGGGCATTTTCGGCCGACTCACGTGCTGTCAAGTAGACATTTTAACTCTTATCGAGTACCATTTGGGCTGTTTTTCTGTCAAAGTCGTTTAGTCCGTCTTTAGTCCACACTAAAGTGACGGACCGATGTCATCGCGAATGTGTTATGAATTGCCTTGAAGTGCCCGTCTAACGGACGACTCCCGTCCATAACATTATGGAGTCATGCCCCTGGTTAATCTCACGATTTTACTTCCGAGTTTAGTCAACATATTTTGTTCCCGAATTTTTATTTTGACCAACTAATTAGGTCTTACTAATGATCCTTATGAAGTGGCCTTCGACTCCAAAACCAATGAAAAATCACCGTGTATATGTATTTGATATAAAATATAGTATCATTGAGTTTGTATCCCATAACACAAGCCTCGAACTTACTTCGGGGTTAGGTCAATTTGTGTGATTTGTTAGTTATTGTTATTTATTTATTTATTATTTTACAAGCAATAAGTGGAATTATACCACTTGCTAGGTGGTAAGACGACTTGAGCAAGGTTGCAGGAAAGCGCTGGATGAAGGCGGCTTCCGATCGGTCGTTTTGGTAATCCTGGGGGGAGGCCTATTTCCAGCAGTGGACTTCTTGTGGTTGATATGATGTAGTGGAATTTTAGGTGCGCCAACCAGTCATTATTACAAAAAAAAACAAACACTCTCGACTGCCTTCTTATATACCCAGTGTCACCTTCAGGATTAAGATAAATCTAAAACAGTCAAGCTAAAATCCATCGAGCCGTTCAGGCCGCAGAGCGTGCCAAACAGTTATTTATACGAGTACATACATACATTCATACTCTCGAAAAACATAACCCTCTTTCTGGCGCATTCGGGTAAAAACACACTGTTTTTACCCGACTGCGAATTGCAGACGGGCAATGACGTAAAATTGTGTAACGCTGCGCTGGTAATGAAAATTTCAGATAGCCTGATATACCTTATAAAATTTTTTTGTTACTAATTAAAAACGTTTTTCGAAGTAATTGCGAAATAATCGTCCATCATTATGTTTAAAACTTTTTTATTTTTGACCATGTACCGTAACGGTACGAGCTCTAATACACACAACGTGGAAGGCTTATAATATCCGTGATGCTTCGACCGCACTTGTGCCTATCGTCCCGAAGCTATTCGCGGCGAATCTTCGTACGTTTTGTACACTAAAAAGTTATCGCGATAAAACGCTGGTCACACTAGTGGCTTCGTTATTTTTCACGAACTATCTGGCAAAATTCCAAGATGGCGTCATCTACGTGTTTTAAATATGGACGACGACTTTCTTTTCTTTAACATGTGTGCTAACAATTACATAATGCATTTATTGAAACCTAGAAAGAAACAGCTAAAAATTTTAACAGTATTTTATCGTTCCACTCCATTTTTACGCATTAAAAACCGTGGCACCGTCGCACAGCACCGTCCGAACAAGTTGAAAACAAACGTAAAATTAACGAACAACGCAAGTGCGACCACGCAGAGCGAATTGTTAGCGTGCATAAATCCTTTGATGTATCGCCACCCGCGCGATAACTACACGAAGTCCGAATATTCGGTACGATACCCGATAACGGCCGGTCACATTTGCGTGTATCGTGTAATAGCACGAAGCTTCGTGACGATAGGCGCAGGTCCGGCCCAAGCATAATGAATAGAACCACGGGCTATTATATACCACTATAGTTTATTAAAATTAAAATATCAATCAAACAAAAAACTAATTCGACATTCTCATACAAATGTGGAAATGTCCATTTTGTTTTTGTTTTTGGCTGTTATTTTTATTTTATTATCTAGTTTTAGTGATCTAGTATAGCCCGTGGTTCGATTTATTACTATTATGTCCCTTCCACGTTTTACATATATATTTTTTATATATTGGCTCGAGTCAGTTGCGTATTTAGCCACGCAAATTATCTAAGATATTGCTTCTAATTTGCTTCTTTCTTTTAAAAAATAAAACTATGATAAAGTAAGTATAGAGTTATTAACTAAAAGAAAGGTCAATTTATTTTTAGTCTCCACCTGCGAAGGAAATAAAATAATCAGCCAAGTGCGAGTCGGACTAGCACGAAGGGTGCCGTACCATTATCTATAAAAAATCAAGTTTGTTGTATGGGAGCCCCCCTTATATATTTATTTTATTTTAATTATTTATTTTTAAAGTGAATATAAAGCTATATATTCTGTGAGTATTTTAAGCGTCTACCTGTTGCCTTTATGAATATCAAGCAAAGAACGGCAAAAAAATGGCGTTTGTTGTATGGGAGCCCCCTTGAATATTCATTTTACCCTGTTTTTAGTATTTTTTGTTATAGCGGCAACAGAAATACATCATGTTAGAAAATTTCAACTTTCTAGCTATCACGGTTCATGAGATACAGCCTGGTAACATTTTAACCCTTTGGGTATGGAACCCTAAAAACTATATTGGCGTTAAAGGAAAATTACTTCCTTTTTCTTAAGTTTTAATGCGTAAAAAGTTTTGAAATTGATTTAATTGGACCTAGTGACTCGCGCCGCCTCGTGGGTGAGACCTGCCTACGCTCCGTTTACGCGTCCAATAAAGAATTTAAACTCTGCTTACTTGGAACGGAACGTTTTCATCTTTTAATTAAATTGCTTTCTTGTAACTTTGTATTTGAACTTGGTTTCTTTGTTTGGTTTGTTTTATGGGTTTACATTGATGGAATTGAGATGGGAGAACAATTGCTTTAGAATTAGCTGGCTAAATATACCTTCTGTGCAAAAAAATCCGGAAATTGATAATTTGATTATAATTCCAAATTCAAAGTAACAACTTAATTCATTTTCATGCTAAGTTGGCACAGCCGGTTTCTATATTGGCGCTAAATTTTAGCATTGTTTCTTTTTAAAGACCCTTTTGAGTTTCGACAACTTAGTTATAGAAATATAGATATATATGTTGGAGAAGGCAATAATTTATAAACTTAAAACTATATGCCATTTTTGTCGTTTATACGACAAAAATGGCATATAGAGTGAATGACAATTACAAATCGAGCTGTTATCAGCTCGATTTGTAATTGTCATTCACTCTCGTCTTAGCCTCCATCTGCTGTGTAATCAACATCTCACGCCTCCATCATTTTCTCTGTTTTAACTTGTTTGGTGCTAAATTAAAGGATTTGTACCATAAAACCACGCAGTTTCAACCATCGCAAAACCCTTCCAATATACTAAGATAACTCTTTACTGTACACCAAAAGAAAAATATGTCACACATGGGCGTTCTTATCGCTTCAAGCGATCTTCCAGTCGACCAGCCATATCTGATTTACAAATAATTTACCTATCATTGTTTGGAAAAACACACACAGTGAATATTTTTAACAGAAATTATAGAATGGTTTGCGATTGCCTTCCTATTTA
Source organism: Acrobasis suavella (assembly GCA_943193695.1). Lineage (NCBI taxonomy): Eukaryota > Metazoa > Arthropoda > Insecta > Lepidoptera > Pyralidae > Acrobasis > Acrobasis suavella. Next base: position 5,491,866 of record OW971952.1, on the reverse strand, counting down.
AGTCGCTAGTGTCATGCCTACCCTTCGCCTTATAAACATTATTCCTTCCTTCTCTCTCTTCCTTGTCACAGGTAGGCGTATTATAGCTATTTATTAAATCATTAAAATCTTGTTATTTAAATAAAGTAGTACAGACTATAATTAATTAATTAAATATGACTTAAATGAAATGCAATAAATATTTTTAATATTCAACCCTTTCTTTGTCACTTTTTTTGCTAGTCGTGTGTGCTGCCATCTCTGTGTGCCTACCCGCAACTAGTTTTGCTTACTTATCTCCAATCTAATTCGATGGCGCTGGGTATCTGTTACATAAGTAATTATAATATCTTTGCTAGCGTGTAGGTTTCCACAGGATGTTTTCCTTCGCCAGAAGCAGTTGGTGGTAGTTGAAAATGACTGAACATGAGTACAAACTCGGAGGTACAAGTCGCGACTAGTGAGGATCGAACTCTTGCTTTAATCTAGCAGTAGCCTGATAGAAAGTAAGTAAAGAATGTCTTTGATGGGACACAAAAAATAAAATTTTAAAAATCATTTCATACAAAAAAAGCACATATATATACAGACACGTTCAACTTATAACACCTCTCATTTTACTTCGGGGGTTAAAACGAATCTGACAGACTGCACCGCACTATTTCCTTAGAATATTCACTTCTCCCTCTGCCCAAAGGTTGACTGGAAAATATTGCTATGCGATAAGTCCGCATTATATTTCTGTCTCTTTTCTGCTTTTGCTTATTTCCTTTTATTTATGGTGCAATTAAAGAGTCTTTTTATTGCATTTAATTGCAATACATTGTATTACATTGCATTACATTGCATTGTATTGCATTGCATTGCATTTCATTACATTGTATTGTATTCTCACCTCGGTGCAGCTCTGGGCATAGCGGTGTAGACGGGCCACTCGTTATACATGAGGGGGTCCCGGTACGAACTCACTTCGTTCATGATCTCGGGGGCTCGCGCTTGGCGTTTTGAGAATCTGTGGACAAATAAACATGGATCAGTTTACAGGAAGGACGTTCCTAGTCAGTGAACTGTAATTCTATGGAAGATTAGCTTCAAATATTATCATCGAGCAACACTGCCCAACATTTTTTTTTTTTTTATAAAATGACTGTCGGAGGCGCATGGGTAGCTACTGGCCAATGGCCGTGGCCAGATCCTATTTAAGTATTTAAACTTTGGTTTTAACAGAAATTATTTATTTATTATTAATTATTTATTTGTCACTCATGTAGGTATGAGTGACAAAAACTCAACATTTTATTTTGTATTTAAGAATTCAACCCAACTACAGAAGAACATATCATTATGAGAAATTAAAGAATAAATGAGTTCTTAGAGGGGGGATTTAGTTTCCCCCTCTGAAAATATCTGACAGTCGGCAGATTTGGTGAATTCCTTTTGAAATATCCCCTACATTGTGGCATTACTCCGTGGCGTATAATCTGCCTGAATGTCGAGAACGGGGACGGAATTATTTGGTTGGAATCTTTGATTAAAAAAATCGAAAGATGTAGCACCGACAAAAAAAAAACAATAGAAAATATAGGAACCCATATTAGTGTTTGTCTGTCAAAGTGCCTCGATACAATGCGTAGCAATACATGCAAGCACTAACATAATAGAGGAGATGCATATTAAGTAGATTTTGATAAATGTCTCTGATTTTGTAAGCATTTGCGTAAAAAAGGCCTATATGTCTTACTTTGAAAAAAGACTTATGACTTTTATGTGTTAAAGAGATTTTGGGTTAGCAAGGTAGTTTTTTCTTGGAAGTGCCTATTTTTAGGAACTCTTTCCATAGCACAACGAACAAAAAATTATACATCTTCTCCATTCTCTGGAGCACGTTAATTTGAATTTTAAAAACATTTATATAAACCATAATTTTTCAAAACTAAAAACCGACTTCACCCTCAAACTTCACAATTACTTCTTTATATTTGGGTATTAAGATCAAAACACTAAGTACTTGTGTTTAAAACGGCATTAAGCGTCGAATACTTTTAACTTAGACTTTGAAATTTAACAGATTTAATTAATAAGTCTAAAATTTTTAGTGATATAACCAAAACACAACACTACAAAAAAAAGATAAAAATTTAAATCAATTAAAAAAAAGGTAGGTAAGCTTTTTTTAAAGGTTCATTTAATTTATTGTCTTTCCCGTTCTAGTTCCAGCAAAACGATTTTTTATGAGTATCGTAGATAAAACTGTTGATGTATAGTATTTTATTAGCAAAAATCAATCTTTATTTTGTACTATGGCTGGCAATACTATTGTGCTGGCAACCCCTTTTATCTCACTCTCTTCTCTATGCTGAGTGTGTGTCAGACGTATATACTTCCAAGTAAAAGTAAAACAATATAATTTAATACTTTACCAGTTAAATAGTATTTTAATTTTGCCCATACCGAACAGATATTCCAACTAAAACTAGCTTATACCTACGACTTTGATCGCAGGTATCCCTTAGGAAGGGTGTTTCGCCTTAAAAAGAAATCCTATCCTCCTAGGAATGTCTCTCTCCTATCTCTTAAGGGAATAATAATTGTCAGGGATAATTCCGCCCTTGTTCTATTGTGTTTTTTGTATTTTTAGTTGTGGCTTTTTATAAACAATCAGAAGCGGCGTAAGCCGTGGGCGGAGTGGGCCACCGCCCACGGCTTCGCGGTGTAGAGGCCTCGCGCCTCACAGCCTAAAATAAATTTGAAAAAGTATGGAAAATCCAAAAGTACACGCCACAAGACTTTTCTTATAATAAATACATTAGAATTAATTCTCAACTTAAAGATATTCCACTCTTCGGCGCACGCAATGAATGTAAATGAAATAATCGATATTTCTGATAAATCACCTTATAAACTTAATTATTTCTCTTCCTTGTCAATAGATGGTGCTATAGCTATTTATTGAAACATTGAAATCTTTTATTATTATTATTTATAAAGTAGTACTCTAATTAATGAAATATGACTTATATGAAATGAAACACTGTCTTTGTCACTTTTTTGCTAGTCGTATGTGCTACCATCTCTGTATTGCCTACTCGCAACTCCAGTTTTGCCCACCACTAGTTCGGGCCCACCAATAGTTTCTACGGCGTCGGGTATCTGTTACGTTAGTAATTATACGACCAAACAGGATAGGTGCTAAGAAGAAATGTGGTGCACCTGAAAAGAGTGGAAGGGGAATGGACAACAGTTTAAAGTGAGAACGTGTAGCTTTTCTAAGTACCATTGCGAAAAACGGCCACTTTTGGCGTATATGCGTAGAAAAGCTTCACGTTCTCACTTTAAAATGTAAACAGTAGTTCATAAAATAGTTTAAAGGGTCTGATAAAGACAAAATTTTAAATGATGTCTCCGTTTCTTTTCAAATGATTTATTTCAAATGGGGGCAGCACTGGACCCCGAATAATTCAGGTGGCCCCTTAACTAACGCTCTTTATCAAACCTCACATCCTACACTCATAATAGTAAGGATATTATATTGTAACATTTGTTAGAACTACAAGGATATTATAACACAAAGCAATATCGCCCACCCAGTCTAATTAAACATTTCAAACGCGTTTCTTTTCGACGTATTTTTTGAAAAGTTAATTAGGATCCATGTTAGAAGAAGTAATCTTCTTGTCACGAAAGAAGGCTCCTATTAAAATGGTAAAGAGATCGGTAACTTGGTGGGAGTACATAAAACGCTTTCGCAACTTAAGTTACTCTGGGCGTGAATCGTATGGATGGGTGTAATTATGTGTGCCTTTTTGATGTCTAGCAAAATAATGAGGGTGTAGCGGGAGCGAGGTGGTATGCTCGACCGCCACTAAGGGAAAATCTTTCTGCCAGGCAAGGTGTGGCGCCTGGGGAAGCGCGGCTCCGACGGTGTATCTTCGGAAGTTGTATATATGCAGCGAATCGGTCGAACTCTGAGATCGAGATGTGGGATACTGCTGGCCCCATCTTATATGATTCTTGTGAACTATATTGTTGATTGTCTCTTGATTGTAGTTCCTCGTAGTGGCCGTAGAGGTCGCCACAAGGGACTTTCCAGGCCATGTTCCTTTAAAATCAAATAGATGGCGCTGTGCAACGCTGGCGAACTCTAGGCGTCGACGTCCGCCACTCAATCGGCTATGAAAACAAGTGGACTCATATAAATTTGTCGCCAAAAACTCCCTTGAAGCAATCATAGAACCTGCACCAACCTTTGGTTGTATATGTAACGTTAGGTGAGGAATAAAGATGGGGTATAAAGAACTAGTATCCAGAAACGAAAAATAACGATAGTTTCTGTTGTTGTGATCGTGCGTAATAATCTTTTTTTCTATTGGCTTTGGACCCCTTTCTTAGGACTCTGATTACCGCTTTATATGAAGATCTAGCTATTTATTTGGATTCCAATTCTACTGCACTCTGACTTACAATATTTGGTTTGACAATATTTAGGCTAAGGTTCATAATCATACTGCCAGCTATGCACAGCGCCATCTATGATTTTTTTATGAAACGTTGCCTGGATAGACCCTCATTATCTATTTATTACACGTGGCGTAAAAAAATTCTAGCTCCTTTCGGCAGGCACGTTTAGTCGTTAATCTCGGTAGCCATCATTGTGTAGCATCTGGCATCTGCATTTGCAGGCAGCTTGAAGGATATGGATCTAGCATTGGCCACTAACAAAGGCGAAAATAAAAATTTTACATGTTGACAATGAATTAAACGAGGCTATTTTTTATTCAGTAGGTACTATATTTTAAGAGGTGATTCGGACCCTCATTTCGTAGAAACGTTTCCAATAAATGTATCTATATCGTAATATAAAACCAAAATTGGTTCATGTACAAATCGAAGTAGTCTCGTGATTTATTTTTATTATTTTGATACCTATACATTTATTAAGTAATGCGATATCTCGCGAAAGAATAATATCATTGGGTTGGAATCCTCGCCTCAAGTACGTCATGCAAAAGTTTTGGAATTTAGGACTCTATGCGTCTATTTTAAAGGTTTTCGCAGTTTTGGGTCACATTTTGAGGTTAGTAATGCATTGTCAGTGTTATTTATACGCTCAAACAGCGAAAACTATTTGGTTTAGTTGCAGAATTTAAATTGTTAAACAGTAAGTAGGTAGGAAGTAACATACGGCACTACCGAGTATTTTTTTGAATATTTACTTAATTTTAAATATTGACGACTTCCGTCGCGTAATGGTCAACACGCTAGTCAGCCAATCCGAAGGTTCTGGGTTCGATCCCCAGCCAGGGCAAGTAGGAAAATGGCCTTTTTCAAATTGCCCTGGGTCTTGAGTGTTTCTCCATATGTATTTATCATAAAAATAAAGTATCGCTGGGTTAGTATCCCATAACACAAATCTTGGATGAGACAATCCAAGTTATTATTTTTTTAATTGAAAATCTCAAAAACACTATGACGAGGCACGATGTTGCTACGGCGACGATTTCGAACAAAAAGGTCGCTTCTAACTTTTTAATTTGTTAACCCTTCTTAGCTTAGCTCTGATAGTTTTCCCTTAAATTTCGTTATATATACTACTGCTGTGAATTTTGTCACATGTCTCCGTTTAATAGATAGAAGGTAACAAAAACTTGCAATATAAAACCAAATATTTCAGAAACGAATCCCTAAATCGAAAAATGATGTTCACAGGCTCACTATGTTTTTGAAAGACCTATTCAGCCATACTCCACGATGGGTTAGTCAAGAAAAATAAAATTGACTCCTACTTTACTTGTATGAAAAGTACTCTAAAAACAATTTTTTTTTCAATATTTTATTTTACCATTTTTTTGGAATGATTAATATACATACTTAATACTTATACAAAATTACAGCTTTCTAGTACTTATAATCTCTGAGTAAGACCGCGGACGGACAGATAGACAGACAGACATGGCGAAACTATAAGTGTTCCTTGTTTACTACGGAACCATAAAAAGTCTCCAATGTCATTTCTGGTTTAACTGACTGACTGACTAAGTAAGTATGCATATGCGCCCGTCCATTTGCTGATATTCAAAAAGATTTTGTAATGATATAATTTTGATAATTTACTTTTTACTTTTTCACCAGCAACATTTTTGAAGCAAGTTAAGTTCATGATACTGAAAAACTTTCCATAAACACAATAGGCATGACGAATGGAAAAATATATTTAGCCCATCGGTTAGATTATTAAAAAATATTGTACATGTATTTTTTTCCTTTTTCTGAGAAACCAAAAATGACAAAGATACAGGGCATTGAAATTTCGCATGACGTCACGGCTACGTACGATTTTTACATAGAGGTGACGTCGCAAGCCCCCACGCCGGAACTTTGATGCTTCGTATCTTTGTGAATTTTTACTTTTTTGGCAAACTGAAAAATATGGGTCCATTATTTATTTTTGGATAATCTAAAAGACGGACTAATAACAAACTTTTCTTTCTAACCCTGTCGTCACCCCTTTTATCGAAAAACGAAAAAGACTCAGCTTTCCATACTAATCAACGCTCGGCCCAAACGGATTTTGTATGGGATGTCGAAAAAAATTTATCGACTTTTAATAACTTTTTTTTTATTGAACTTGCACCAGAAATGTTGTTTAAAAAGTGACACTGAATAAAATCAGCATCTCAAATTCAGCATAAAGGATTCCCAACCTTTGAAGAATTATTAACTTTATTCCTTAAATTGATCCTGCTTGATTACAAAGAATAATAACCCATAAAGGCCTTTCTCTGGTTGATTCGTACTTTTGACAGCGGTTTCGATAGAAAAACAGGGCTCAAACTATGCAGAGTACGACGTTTGTAAACACCAGATTACCTGCCTCTATGGGTTAATATTTTATGAGATTACCAATTGCCCATTGACAGTATCAAAAACACGAAACATCTCGTTTCCATGATAAGTGTGATAACCGATTCAGATTTGACAGTTCAAATCGTAAGCAAAAGATAAAGACGAACTCTAAAGGACCTTTTCTTTTTTCTAAATAACCCGCGGCAAACTCTTAACATGCCGTCATCCGTGACAATTAAGTCGATTCAAGTTGATTCAACCAGAATCAAGTCGATTTGTGTGTCAGAAAATTTATCAGCATACCAATTTATAATGAAGCAAATTTGGGTTGGAACTTTACAAAACGAACGCTTTAACGATGACTATCCTACTGACAATAAAAGTGCATGTTTGTGCAGTTTAATATTAAATATACATCACATTTTCTGAGAGCCCTATTAGTCTCGCGGCCCTTAGCAGACAGAACCCATGATACAGAAAAAGTACTAAGTAGTACTCACGTATAAAAGTGATTCTTTACTACTCATTGTCAGAAAAAAATCAAAGTAATATCTACTTAATGTGGTTAGAGCTATGGTTTGATTTAGCTCGCGTCAGAACTCCTCACCTCTTCGTTTAGATACCTAGACATCCATTGCAAGCCAATTTTATTCTTATTACTCTAGACTCTTGACAAATGATCGATTGAATGACCAAGAGGTCCCAGGTTCGATCCGCGGTCAGAGCAAGTCCGAAAATGGCCTTTTTCAATTGTCCTGGGTCTTGGATGTTTATCTATATATATATATATATTTGTTATAAAATATAGTATCGTTGAGTTAGTATCCCATAACACAAGTCTCGAACTTACTTTGGGACTAGCTCAATCAGTGTTATTTTTCCCTATATATTTATTTATTTATGTAACTAAATTTTTCCATTTGAAGTGATCGCCGCGCGTATAGAAATAACGTAGGTATATTTTTGATACCTAAACGGGGAGCGACACAGGGCTGCCCAGGGCCGCAAGATTTAAAGACCACTTAGTGGCTTCGCCCACGGCGCGATGGTGGGCGATATCGAGAAAAGCTTTAGAGTTGCTAGGCCAATCGCTATTTTGCCCATTTTCTCGATCGGCCTTTTTTGCAAGCTTTTATTTAGTTTCACCAGCTGTCTGTATTTATGTCTGTATGTCTGTCTGTAATCAAATCTTGCAAGTTAAATTTTACCCACTTCCCTGTTTTCGATTCAGCTGAAATTTTGCACGCATTCGTATATCGCGTTATAATGTAATATTATGATGACATTGAGCTGATCTGATGATGGAGCCGAAGAGTGTCCATAGGCACTCTTTAATGAAACGATGCAACCCATCGATTTTGGGCTCGTTTGATTGGTCTTGACAGCTCTTTAAACTTTTAGATAAAAGCTTGTTTAAAATTTATATTTTTATTTAATATAATTAATTACAGACAGATATACCTACGAATGCGTGCACAATTTCAGTTCAATCGGAAACCGGAATTGGAAATCGGAAACCACGCGATAGCGTGAAAATGCAATACTATAATATAAAGCTGATCTGATGATGGAGATGGAAGGTATTCATGTCATCGCTGAGATAAAACAACATAACCAGTAACCTCGCACTGAGTTTGGGCTCGCTTTATTCGTCTTGAGGAGCACTTATTGTTATAGATAAAATTAAAATTGTTTAAGGGTCAGTTCACACCGAGACGCGACGCGACGCGCCGTGACGCGCACTTTTGAAGAAAAATAGAACTTGTATATAACACAAAAAAATAATAGTTTCAACGCGAGCCCGCTGTGCCGCGCTGCGCAGCGCGGCGTTGAACGTAACACTGAAAATTTTATTTTTATCTGTAGTAAACAAGTTCTATTTTTCTTCAAAAGTGCGCGCCACGTCTCGTCTCCACGCGTCTCGGTGTGAACTGACCCTTAAATTGTTTGTTTGTTTTTTGTGTATTTAAGTGGCCAACACTGATGTCAGATTTTTCAGGCTGCCTAAAGGCATCTGACATAGCTTGACGACTACCATACAATGATGACAGCCTGGACCAACGTCTTATACGTGCCTTCCAAAGCACAGAGGAGCTCGAGAAATTTTTGTGCCGCTTGTGGTCACCCACCCAAGTGCGGCTAATGCCCGGTGTCGCTTAACTTGCGAAAGCGCTAATAATGCGCGCTCCCACCGGGCTATCGAGCTCCTCAAATTGTTTTAAATAATTACTTATTTCTTCCTTACCAGCAAGGACGTTGAATATTGCTTTTCGTATATGTACTTGGACAATAAAATGTGTCCGTATTTATGTTCTAACTAAACGTGAGTAGTGGTAGTGAGTACATTTATCATTCTGAATGTCACTAGCATAATTTGTATTCCTGCCTTAAGGGGTTATTACACTATCCGATTTTAAGGAACTCTATTTAGCATCCTAACTAGGTAGCTAGTGATTACAGATTACACTTTCCTTACTCGCACGCATCCTAAATCGTACCTGAAATGCCATTTTGAAACTCGACGTCGCATTAACGATTGCTTACAATACAAAAAACCGTTCGTTTAGATACTTCGCGTTTGAAAAATGGTACCACAGATGACGTCAACTCAACGGCCATTTGCGCGTTTGTTAACTGTCACACTGGACATCAAATCACCATTTATTAAAGTTTTCCTATAGTTATAAGATGTAAAGTTTAATCGATATAACTTATGTTGCGATTATATTGATGAATAACTTTTAATACCATAAATTATTAATGATTATACTTTGTATAAAATGCTCTAACGTTAACAAAACGCACTAAGGCGTCCTAAATCGTACCGTTGCGATTTACACTGTCCTGATTTAGCATCAAAACGGTTGATACGTACAATTTAACTCTAATTAGGATCCTTTCTATCCGTGCTAACTGCGATGACACCTTCCGGTTTCCTAGTTAGCTTCTTTAAAATCGGATAGTGTAATAACCGCTTTACACTGTAAAAGCCATAGATATAGTATATATAAAAAGGTCACGACACGTGATCTTGCATCGAACTCCTTACATTTCTAAATGTCATCGCGAGTGTCAGGCTGAATAATGACGTCATCAATTGTTGAGGTTGCGGCTCATGTAACCAAGTATCTGTAACGTGTGTGGGTGGAATAAATAGTAGATATTTTTTTAAGGACGTAACTTACTGTCTACGTTATGTTTTTTGGATGAATAAGGAGGATGGGTTGTACGATTTCAGAGCCATTTCCTCCCACGAAGTGAACTGTATACTTGTGGGACGAGCGGAGTCTCATTGCTAAACTTTATACAGAAACTGTTACTTCTTTATCACATGGGGTTATTCAAACAGACAGATCATTTTGCGTCTTATGGCTCTAGGCAGACGGAGATCTTTTATTACTCTATAATCCAGTCCTTACAATCCCTACTTCCTAACTTCCTTACTTCAACATATAAATGCGAAAGTAACTGTCTGTTTGGCTGTTACCTCTTCACGCTTCATCTTCTAAACCGATTTAGATAAAATTTGGTACGGACATAGTTTGAGTCTTGGGCACACTAATGGGTGTAGAAGACTACCAGAAGGACATAAAATGGGTTTTATCCAAGAAAATATCCAATAAGGGAACGAAAAGGGGAGTGGAACTTTGTGTGGGGAATCCTATTTTGCCATACCAAAAGTAGACTTTATTAAGTACTAAATTTGCGCAGACGAAGTCGTGGGTAACACTTAGTAAACTATAAAGACTAGCAACGTAGCATGGCACCGACGACAGCGCGTTTATCAACCACTATCACCTATCATATATCACCTCAGCAATAAAAAATTTACTGGGCTTATCAACGGTGCCATGCAACCATGCCTATTGGGGCTGGCAGGGAACGAAACATCTGAACTCACCTCCACATAGCCTTCAACTGGTCGCAAGTGGGCTCATCAGGCTTGGCCATGTCGCGGTCCCGGACGCGCGCCGGCCGCGGCGACAGCAGCGGCTCCTGGTCTATGCGCTGGGCGACCACTGCGCACGCGCATATCACGAAGCTCCACGCGCGCCAAAATGACCACATCCTGCAACAAGGGAAAGAAATGTTGAGGATTTAAAAAAAAAGGCTTGCCAATCCATCTTATTACCTTCAAATCGTTGACATTTTCTCTTTCAATAAAAAAAAAACCATTTCAAATTTTCTTTATTTTCTCCACTATCTTATTTATACCTAACAATACATACTAAAATCTATAGTCATAGTAGATTGTGAGAGACTGGTATGTCTGAAGTAAGCAGAGCCTGTATCTCAGTCCACCAGCCTCTTCCGACTAGGAGCTAAGCAGCATTATTATAATATAATCAAAATATTAAGGTATTTTTTATCTTAAGGACGAAAGAAGAAAATAAATAAACAATCTTGCATTTTAAATGGACTTTGACCAGTACTAAGCCACAGCTACCTAACCCTCTGTCGTTAGCATAGACTTAGAATTTTATTAGCATGAATTAAATGGGTTAAATTACTTAACGCGCTATGCAGAGGGCTATGCTCGGTGTTTCCCTACATGATCGAATCAGAAATGAGGAAATTCGTAGAAGAACAAAAGTCACTGACATAGCCCAGCGGATAAGCTCGTTGAAAAGAACCAACCGATGGCCGATGGGGCAAAAAGGTTCCCGAATGGCGACCACGTACTGGCAAGCGAAGCATAGTACACCCAGCTACAAGGTGGTCTGACGACCTGACTAAGCCCCTGGAAAGCGCTGGATGCAGGCCGCTCTAGATCGGTAATTTTGGAAATCCTTAGGAGAGGCCTATGTCCGTCAGTGGACGTTATGCGGCTGAAATGATGATGATGAAATGGGTTTCTCACGTAGAGAGTCAGCTTCTGGCTGACATGTTTCCACCTCACCTTTAATTCACCCTTTATTTCTTGCCAAAAATTTCTGATTGATGTCGAGCAATAGTAGTATCGATCAAATGTTATGTCGGTCAAAGATCTGCCGGGCAACGGTTTGTCGCACAACTGAGGTACTTTCGAGTCTTACGTTAGTTTTTATTAAAAAATTCTAAACTAGAATTCTTTTTTTACTGAAAGGTCGGTAGCCTCATATTGTTTTTGTTTTTCGTGTGTGTAAGTGGCCAACACTGGTGTCAGATTTTTCAGGCTGCCTAAAGGCATTTGACATAGTTTGACGACTGCCAAACAATGGTGACAGCCGGGACCAACGGCTTATACGTCCTGTGCGATTTGCACAGGAATTTTCATAGATGGACTGTAATTATAGGAAATGAAGTAATGAGGCAATGAGAGGTATTAGTTGTCCATCTGTAGCAATGATAAGTAACAGATGTCTCCACTAACCTGCAGCTATCACTCAAGATGAATTCCTCTCTGTCTGAGCGCACGGCGCTGGTCTTCAAATAGCTCGAAGACCTTCGGTGTGAAGTTATTAGCAGCAAAACGTTTACTGCCAGGATTCTTGAATTATCATCACGACGGGTGGCAACGTCCAACCCTTATACGGTCCCGATGACAAGTGATCGATCATCACTGCCTTAATTCATACATGAAGGATCTCCTGGTCAATTAGTGGAGCAATGTCGCAGTTACTTACATTGCTACACATAAACACGTGCCTTCTGAAGCACGGAGGAGCTCGAGAGGTTTTATGCCACTTGTGGTCACCCATTCAAATCCGGACCACGCCCGGTGTCGCTTTACTTGCGAAAGCGCTACTAATGCGCACTGCCGCCGGGCCACCGCGCTCCTATTATGATTTAGCCTCATTAAGGTCCTATATGGTATATGACGTAGGGCAGTTCGGACAGAACAGTTGGTTCATCGACTGAACGGCACTGCATGACCACAGTCGCATAGGTCATTGAGTAACGCGCCATCTACCTTGGTTTTATCGACACCTCACAAGATAGACATCGCCCTTACAGACAGCGACGGTATGCCCGCGACACCAGTCGGTGACGGTCGGCGACCATCGGCGACTATCGCTAAATGCGGCAGTTTTGACAGTTTGTGATAGATTGACATATGTCACGCGACAGGTGTCACAGGCATACTACGCTCGTCTCTAAGAGCCTGTTTAAACAGTTGGCCGCTTATTTCGTCGACCCATTCGGATGAAGAGGTAAGTAAACATTCATATTCAATTATTCAGAAGATGTTTTTCTTGGGGCTATAAAGTGAACTCTAAAATAGAAAAATTTTTTTAAACTAATTCATTTAAGCAATCCATCAAGTGGTCGCCTACCAAAAGGTGGCCGTGGCCGGGACACCCGGCTAAACGATCCTATATGTATTCGAAAAACATAACCCTCCTTCTGGCATAGTCGGGTAAAAACAATAGTAAATAGGTTTATTATGCCAAGGAAACAACATTCTACGCCATATAAAACCTCATCTATAGTGAAGTCTGTATAAAGTTTCTTTGACAACATCGCATAATAAAGCGCATGTCAAACAGATGCGGATTATACGCCAGTTCCGTCATAAGTTGCCTATTGTTTGAATGAGTTGCATGGGATGAGAGAGGGTTGCTATCATTCCGGCTTTGGCTGGACATGTTTGGTTTTTGCGAGTCGCGTCCGACCTGTCCGGCTTTTGTTTGTGGTTTTTTCGGTAAAGCGGGTGACTTTTTAGGGTTCCGTAGCCAAATGGCAAAAAACTGGATCCTTATGGATTTATCATGTCCGTCCGTATGTCACAGCCACTTTTTTCCGAAACTATAAGACTATACTGTTAAAACTTGTATCTTAATTTAAAAAAAGTATCTTATTCTGTGAACCGCATTAAGATTTTCATACAAAAATAGAAAAAAAAAATACATTTTGGGGGTTCCACATTCTTAGAACTGAAACTCAAAGATTTCTTTTTTCATCAAACCCATACGTGTGGGGTATCTATGAATAGGTCTTTAAAAATGATATTGAGGTTTCTAATATAATTTTTTTCTAAACTGAATAGTTTCCGCGAAAGACACTTCCAAAATGGTAAAATGTGTTATTTTAGGAGTTACAGGGGGACCCTCTGTAGCTTCTAAAATAAGAGAATGATAAAACTAAAAAAAATATATGATGTACATTGCCATGCAAACTTCCACCGAAAATTGGTTAGAACGAGATCTAGTAAGTAATTTTTTGTTTACGTTTATTAAAACATCGATCGAAGTTACAATGAACTATACAAGAACTTTTATATTATGTTACTTGCTGCTACGGAACCCTTCATGGGCGAGTCCGACTCACACTTGGCCGCTTTTATTCTAGAACTACCGGCCTGACCGGCTGGTTAAGCAAGGCAAAGCACATGAGCATTTGTTCAAAGGCAAAGCACATCACCGCAACTATCTTACACCTATTATGTATAGCTTTTGGGGCTAACTGTTCGGCGTTATTTAGCGGCGTTTTTAACCGACTTCAAAAAAGGAGGAGGTGATCAATTCGACCCGTATTATATTTGTATTGCATGTATGTCTTCGCCACTCGTGGTACCGATTTTGATGATTCTTTTTTTAATTGAAAGCCTTAAGTACCAAGTTAGTAGGGCCGTAGCCAAGGGGGAGGTTTAAATAATAAATAAATCTTTATTTCTCTTCACAACAAAAACTTTGTTTGGGGGTTCGAAATCTCAGAGCCAACCAAAGGGTCATCCATAAATTATGTGCGGTGATCAGGGGGGAGGGTATTAATAAACTCTTAATTTCTTGAAAGAAAAAAATTACGTGATATTTTTATTTCGGCCCTCTCCGCCTGGTGAGATTTGGTGATACTTTGCATGACCCCGTCCCCCCATGATCACCTCACGTAATTTATGGACGCACGTAATGAATGGATGTAACTTATTATCTCTGAACCCCCATCCCGAACCCCCAGATCGAGCCATGCAGGTTAATCTCATTAATTCGGTGAATATATAATGAAGAACCGTATTCTTAACCGAGGGCATGTATGAAGAAATTGATGAGTGTAGATGAAGCGAAAGGGGTATGTCAGGATCGTAGCAAGTGGAGGTCTATAGTCTCTGCCTACCCTTGTGGGAAATAGGCATGATATTATGTATGTATTCTACGTTCCGTGTGTATGATGAAGAACTTCGAAGATGTGAAAAACCTCCAAGAAAATGAAGTCGGTTTTATTTTTTGTTTGAAATTTAATTATTATTTATTTTAGAATGTAGCAACCCTAGTTGTATGAGACTCGTCAATGCGTATTGTAGTGCTATCGGGATAACTTTATGATTTGCACATGTGTTTTCTTATGTATCAAAACATTGCAGATCGTAAAAGCCTAGTCTTTATCGGCTTTTACGACGTGCATTGTTTTATGCAAGTAATTAAAAAAAAAACTCGAAAGCATGGTGCAAATATTATGCCTAGACTGCAATCGAGTCTCGGACTAGCGGGATTATTATATGTTTATTATTATTAACATTTCTTGTTCCAATATACATATATATGTAATTCTTTTTTAATATCACTCGATATATATTGAAAAAAATATATAAAGGCAAATAATTTGACCCCACAAATCCGCTTTTTGTTATTATTTTTATTTTTGATATATCCAGTGTACTAACTAACTAACCTAACGACACCTCTCAAGTTAAATTCCATCAAGGCTTCAAAGCGTACCATAGAAATTACAAATATCAAAAGCCATAACCCTCCTTCTGGCACAATCAGTTAAAAATGACGAAAAATCCGAAAAAACCACATCTCAACTTCGGTACAATACCATACCCACGACCTAATTTCACTCGCTTCGGACAATGTTTGCTGACGGAGTGGCGTGGAGAGAAATTCGATGAGCCACTTTACTGAGATGTAGTGGACAGGTTGAGATTGGCTTGTCTATCCTGATAGTGTAGGTACTTGTAGTTCTATCTCACTACAGTGGGACACAAATAAGTTGAACGAAAATGGCGGACTTCAAAATATTTTTGTACAAATTCCCGGCACATATTTTTGTTCGAAAAATTTATTTTAAAATAACTGTTCTGTTGCAGTGTTTCGCATGTTCGCTCATTCCTCGATCTGCGCGGGAATAGAAGCAGCTGATACATTCTAAGTTTTACTTTTCCTCTCAGACCATGAAATGAATTCGGTACGACGGACTTTGTCACATACGTAGGTGGTACAAGTACGCATTGTGTCAAGCTAATAGACACTATTTTCGGAACTAAAAGCTTTGATGGAGCTGCGTCGTGTTTGATACAAACTAATTTCGTTGGGCGTGGACAAACACGTCACTATTTGTAGCATGGTGTGTGCAGGTCACACTGAGACCTTTAATTAATCAAGCTGAATGGTAAATCATGCTATACCCGACAAATTATACTTAGTCGTATTCGAGTATAGTTTCTCTAGCATTCGTAGACCAATTATACCGCGTCATTTTAGCTCTCATTTACAATGTCCTTTTTAATTAAGTACAAATATTTTAAGAGGTGATTCAGTCCATCATTTTGAACAACTTTTCCCAATAAATATATATCGAAATACGAAAAATTTTTTTGCATTTTTCATAGTAACGATATCACGTGACTACTTCGATCTGTATGAGAACCTAAATATTTTTTTTCGTATTTCGATATACATTTATTGGGCAAACTTGTTCAAAATGATGGACTGAATAACCCCTTAAAATATTTGTACCTAATTAAAAAGGACATTGTATAGACCACGTAGTTCTTTTAACCTACAAATAGCCCACGCATCGCTTAGAGAGAATCGATACCCAAATCGATCGTTCAGATTAATCGACTGCCAAGTCGTACTCCTCTTGTCCGTAACTGTCATTCGTATTATTTCTATGGGACCAGTTGACAAGTATGACATATTAAACAAACAATTTTTTCAAGCCAGGTCCTGTTTGAAAAAATCTTTGAGTAATCGGGGAACAGACATTATAAAAAAAAATTAAAGTATACGTTCGAATTGACGACCTCCTCCTTTTTAAGTCGGTTAAAAATGAACACGCCCTGTCGCCCGTCGTGTCATATTTTTACTAGTAATGTATCATATCATACCTGGCAGATCGGCATTTTGACAAACAATCAACCTTTTGCTAAACCCATTTTAATTAAAACATGTTTTGTCCCTTTCCCTCTGTTCAATATTTGACATTGAAAGAACGAGACAAAACATATTTAACCAAAAGAGATTTAGCATACGTTTGTATTTTTTTATGAATAAGGGGGTAAGAATATACATGCAGTCCATGAATAAAAAAAGGAACAAATGTATGTTTTAAATTTTACTAACTTGTGCATGACTAAAGGATCCCCAAATTCATAAAAAATATCAAACGTATTTATATTCATAAAAAATCTTTTAGTTAAACTATGTTCTGTCTCGTTCTTACTATGTCAAATATTGAAAAGAGGGAAAGGGACAAAAGATGTTTTAACTAAAATAGATTTAACAAACGGTTGCTAATTTTATGAATACAAGGGTAAGATACAATTATGACTAACCAAAAAAAAATAACCTATTTGTGAACGCAAGAACCCGGCGACCGGACGAGCATTTTTAAATTAGATGACTTATACAAAGCCACTGAAATAGTAGAAGTAAAATATTAGACATGCCACTTTATCTACCTTTTATTCTCCCATGGGTAAAACGTTGCAAAGCCCTCGTAACAAAACTACTTTTTAATAACTTTCCAACAGCAACTATAGCGTTTGAAGCTAATAATAAAATTTCAGAGAGAAACCATTCATTTTAGCACGACAATAGCCTTTATGCAATATGAATTTAATAAAAACCGTGATACCATTTATTTCAAACGCCTTTATATGAAATCCAATATTGTATTTGGTAAATATCAATACTTTGACTTGTAGGCAAATATTATATCAAATAGCTTTTGGCACAATGCCTTTATGACACTGCTTATTTCCAACGTTCAAAAAAGATTTACATCTTTATAAGTAACGGGACAGAAAGAGCCCAGACAGGCTTGTGTCACTCCCCGTTTAGGTATCGAAAATATACCTACATTATCACTATGCTCGCGGCGACCACTCCGGAGTGGAAAATTCAGATATATGAATCGCTTGTGTAAAGTGATGAGAGTAAAAATAGCTTGAAACGGGTCTCTAGGTATCTAAAGGAAAAGGTGCTGAGTTCTGATGCGAGCTAATTAAAACCATTTCGCTAACCACATTGAGTAGATATTTCTTTGAATATCTTTTCTGAGTGTGACTTCTGTATGCGAGTACTAGTTCTTATTCTGTGGCCCAGGGCTGCAAGGCAAAAAAGTAAACCGAAATTCTTGTGTTAATAAATTAATCCACTTTGTTGTTTTTTTTTCGTGTGTGTAAGTGACTAACACTGGTGTTCGATTTTTAGGTTTTAGGCTGCCTAAAGGCATCTTTCATAGCTTGACAACTGCCATAAAAGGGTGACAACCGGGACCAACGGATTATACGTGCCTTCCAGAGCACGGAGAAGCTCGAGAAATTTGTATGCCACTTAAGGTCACCCATCCAAGTGCGGGCCATGCCCGACTTCGCTTTAGTTGCGAAAGCGCTAGTAATGCGCACTCCCGCCGGGCCACCGACTTGCTCCATTGATCCGCTTAAAAACAAAACTTGCTAAGGCAGGCTTTCTCGCAGCAGCCGTAAGCCATAACACAAGTTTGCCCACCGTAAAAAGTTTTGAGATCATTATCCACATGGAAACAAAGTCAGTTAAACAATACAGTGTTGCAAGCAATAGTATAAAATATTGGTAGTCTTTCGATATTATCGTGGCCTTGAAAAACAGTAACAATATCGATAGGATTATCGACAGTTTTCAACTAGTACTATCTATAGTAAAGTTACTATTTGTATTAAAAACTATCGATAGTATTGTGACGAATATCGATATTATAATATTATCGATAGTAATTTAGCTATCGATAGTTTTTCGTACAAAAAGTAGTTAAAGTATCGATACTATCGATAGTCCTATCGATTTTGTGACGCTTTTTCGAGATCAACTATCGATAGTTAAACTATCAATAGTTATGCAATGCTAAAACAATCCTATTACTTTGCAATGTCACATCACCACAAGTTTTTCAACATTCTCAAGGCACAAACATGGAGTTTTTGGCGGAAAGTCAAGGGGTTCAGTTGGAGTTTGCTTTAAATTGTTTTGCAAATTGATTCTAGTGGACTTTATAATATAAAATCGGTGTAGTTTAGTGTTTTAAATGCTCATGCTCATGGACAATATGAGAGTGGACTCTCATATTGCGGCTGTAGTGATATTTATTTGCGGACTGTGGTGGGCGTCTTTAGGCGCTGTCCGCCACTCATTCGGCTATTAAAACCAGTTGACTCGTATAGATTTGTCGCCAGAAGCTCCCTTGAAGCAATCAAAGGACCTACACCAACCTTTGATTGTATAGTTAGGGTTAGGGTTAGGAATAAGAAGTGAATAAATAAAGATAGGCTCTAAAGGACTAGTATCCAGAGCCGAAAAATTATTATAAAAACTAAATCAACATTCTCAACATTTGTCACGTAATAACGTTCAAATATACAAGTAGTGCGTAATAATTTGTTGACATGATGAGTTATTATAAGAAATGTTGAAGGGAGAAACAGAAGAAAGAAGAGGCAAAGAAAGAACTAGATATAGTTTTATAAAACAACTAAAAGATCAAATCAATGTTTCAGCCTACAAGAAATAGAAAGAGAAATGGGTAGGTATTGGTTGCTCCACAGATTTAGCTATTTAATAAGAAGCAGAATAACTTTTATAAGGTTTATTTGTAAATTTTCAAGTGTACATGAACCAATAAAATAAAATAAAGAAGGGTGAAGAGTGATTTGTCGATGAAAATTGCCCTTTATGATACCATTTCAGGCTTCGACTCCAATGACGGGATACACTGTACAAGGTAAACTAAAACTAGTGGCTCTGGTAGACCTCGCCAGTCACCATCAACCCGTTGAAGTTTATCGGATGGAAAAGTTGTTCAAATAACTTTACAGAAACAAAACAGGACATTTTTGTTTTTTTTTTCAAAATTTATAATTTTTTTTAGTTTTCAAACCCGAAATATTTCCGTTTATTTGAAATTTTTCGAAAAACTGAATTGATAAAAAAAATCTACGTGATTATCGAAGCTGCATACAAAATTTCACGAGAATTTGTTGAGAAATGCTACCTGTGGATAAGAAACAGACAGGATGTCATACATTTTTTACCAATCTCGAGACTGGCATGCTCCGCACGTCCAGTCAAAAAAAAACAAAACTTACGTACAGATAAAAAAAAAGAATACCTTACCAATAAATAAAAATACCAATCGAGTTAAAGCGTAGTAGAATAATAACTCACGCCAGACCCAAGTCTAAAAATAAAACAGGCTGGTTTATTCATGCGAAAATATCTCGGAAAAAATATTTCGTATTATTTATAAGAAAGTTCACTCCAATCCCAGGAAACGTCCATGATCCAAATATAATTAAAAAAACTTATTTGGAAGTGCGATCAGATGAAAATAGACTCATACATACTCTCGTCTTTTTCTCTAATGGGACAGACAAAGCGTTTTTAGTCTTGTCACTCTAAGCAGACATTATCCAGGGCCTCAGACAGTCTATACTTTTAGCGTATAGCAAGTAATTATTTAAAAAAATATCCTTTAAACAAGCTTTTATCTATAACCATGATCTAAAAAGGTTAAAATTCTCCTCAAGACGAATCAATCGAGCCCAGACTCGATGGAGTTATCTTGTTTTATCGCAGAGATGCCATGACTAGACTATCATCCAGCTCGATCATCAGATCAGCTCCATGTCATCATAATATTGCATTGTCACGCGATATACGTATGCATGCCAAATTCCAACGCAATCGGAAGCGCGAGTCAAATTTAACTTGTCAGATTTGATTACAAACAGACAGACAATGGCACAAACCCTGTTATCTTTCAATTCCATAAAAAGTCTGCAGTCCGTAAATTGGTAGCATAATCACTAGATATATGACAGATTTAAGATTAAGTTTTTTTTTTTAAATTTAGGCTATCATCACGATCTAGATAACCTTTCAAACTATTTAATGAACTACTGTTTACAGTTTAAAGTGAGAACCTGATCTGCGCACATACGCCAAAAGTGGCCGTTTTTCGCAATTGTGCGTAGAATAGCTTCACGTTCTCACTTTAAACTGTAAACAATAGTTCGTAAAATAGTTTGAAGCGTTATCTAGGGTCTGATTAAGACAAAATTTTAAATGAATTCTCCGTTTCCTGTCAATAGGTTTATTTCAAATGGGGGCAGCACTGGACCCTGGAAAATTCAGGTAACCCCATTAAGTGAGAACGTGAAGTGCTTCGCACATTTGGGCAAAGAATAAAGTGGTCGTTGTTAAACTGTAAACAGTAGTTCAGAAAATACTTTAAAGGGTTATGTTATGTATCAGTTTCCTTTCAAATATGTATTTTAAATGGCAAGCAATGGCAGCACACCCTATCCTTCATGTCCTCACATACCTCCTTTCTTGATTATTTCATTCTGTCCACCTTTTCAAATTTATTTTTAAATTCAATTTCTAAATTCAAACACATTTATTCCATCTTTACGATTCTGTCTCATTTCTCCATTACCTCTAATACAAGCAATTGGATTATATAATTTTATAAGTGCTGAAAAATAAATGTATTAACCCTCGTCATATCAACCTCCGTGACGTAGTGTTCACCGTGCTAGTCCACCACCTAGAGGTCCCGGGTTAGATCCCCGATCGGGGCAATGATCCTTTTTCAAATTGCCCTGCGTCTTGGATGTTTATCTATATACGTATTTGTTATAAAACATAGTATCGTTGAGTTAGTATTCCATAACACAAGTTTCGAACAAACTTTGGAGATAGCTCAATCAGTGTTATTTGTCCCTATACAATATGTAACAAAAACCCTGTCTGATCCTTGTAGGAGCAATTCAAACCGTTAATATGAACAACTTTTCCTATGGGACCAATGCTTGAAACTCGAAAAAAAAATCGTAATTTTCATACAAAGTGTACAAATTTGTATGAAAATGTCGATTTTTTTGTTTGAGTTTCAAGCATTGGTCCCAAAGGAAAAGTTGCTCATATTGACGGTCTGAGTTGCTCCTAGAAGGATCGGACAGGGGTTTTGTTACATAATGTATTAACATAGGTAATAGCAGGCTTCCCATTTAATAGATAACTATTTTGTTAAGCTAATTTCCATAGTAGACCATGCCACTCCTGACACACCAACAATAGATACAATAGCTATTGTACTCAATATAGAACAAAATTAGCTTTCCATTGAACGTAGTAACTTACACAAATGACTAATTTTAGCCACTATGAATTGATTTGTATTCCATTGACGTCGCGTGACGTCCCAATTACGGCGGCAGAAGTTTGGAAAATCTTTTTAAAAGTCACTCACTTTTCTGAGTTATTCACATTGGTCTAGTTATCTGGTGAGTAGAGTAGCGAGAACAGAAACCATACCTTAACCTAATAAACTTAGGTAATCGAACTTCTCTCCGGTGTCTGCAGAGAGTACATGAGTATGATGGTATACACAGATTTATTGTATACTAGTAGTTCTATGAGCTGTGGACCTCAATAGGCATGACGAATGGAAAAATATTATTATGGGCTAATACGGTTAGATTACTACAATATATTGTCCATATATTTCCGTATTTTTTCTTTTCGCTGAGAAACAAAAATGATAAAGATACAGCGCATTGAAATTCTGCGTGACGTCACGGCTACGTACGATTTTTACAAAGAGGTGACGTCACAAGCTCCCACTCCGGAACTTTGATGCTTCGTATCTTTGTGAATTTTTACTTTTTTGCCAAAATGAAAAATATGGGTCCATTATTTTTGGATAATCTAAAAGACGGACTAATTACAATGATACTTTTGTAACCATGTCGTCAACCTATTGTCCTGAGTCTAAGGTGTTTATCTATATAAATATTTGTTTTAAAATATAGTATCGTTAAGTTAGTATAAAGCCTCGAACTTACTTTGGGGCTAGCTCAATTAGTGTTATTTGTCCAATTATATATTTATTTTTTATTATAGAAAACCTGCTAAAAAAAACTTAACATAAAGTTTTATTTTGTTCCATGTCTTACATGCTTCAAAAACTATAAAAACCAGCTAAACTCACCTAATGTAAAACTAATACATTCGGACCTATTATGAGAATTAATGTTTCACTAAAATATGTTCAAAAACTTTTCCCATTATTGAATTATTAATCAATTTATGCGTATTTAAATTTATATCGTTATTATCTATGGGTCAGCTATACTCAACGGTCACTCAGCGCGTGTACAATATAATAACATATTTAGAATGCTGTTGGGGTTGCCAAAACATTGTAGTGCTTCGGGCATGTTTGCGGAGAGGCACACTGACGGCTTTCAGGCAATCGTCAGAAAAAGAGTCGCCTCGCTAATGCAGCGTGTCCGAAATAGCTCCAACGGCATTCTAAGTGTGTTAGCAAATAGGATAGACTGTCCGATGATGAGACATTGGATCGAAATTCATGTGTCTCGCACATGAATGCCGATCCAAAGCCTTACCAACAATCTCTTAAATTTATTTATTTTTCTTTTTGATTACTAACATTGGTTAAGTTTACTAACACTATATGGATTTTTAAATAATCTGAAATAAAAATACATTATTATTATTAGCTTTTGCCAGCGACTTCGTCTGGGAAAATTTTGTACTTTATAACTAATAAAGTGTACTTTTGCATGGCAAAACAAGATTCCCCATTCAAAGTTCCACTCTCCTAGATTTTTGAGATAAAAACTATCCTATGTCCTTCATGTCCTTTCCCAAGTCTCAAACTATATCCATACTTAATTTCATCTATATAGGTTAATTTTTGGTTGAAGCGTGAGTAACAGACAGAGTTACTTTCGCATTTATTTATTAGTGACAAAGTTAGTATAAAGAAGTAAAGATTGTTTTGATGATTAAAACAGAATATTTCTATTTTCAAATTTACGAAATCACTCAAGAATTTATTGCGAGTTTACATACAGGATTGTCAACAAAAATTGAATAGGCAAGGACAAATGGAATCAGTAACAAAAGCAAAATATAATCCCGTCTCCGCTGGAAATGCGCGCAAACAAAGTCATGGGCTTAAGCTATTTGTGGTATGCCATTTTTCTCCATTCCAATACAATAAGAATTCAGAAACAATATCGGTAAAAATAAACGTATTTCACCATAATAAGATCCAATATGGCTTTTAGATGTTTTCTGGCTTTTCGCGTGGATTGCGGAAGTAATGAAATATTTGATTTGGGGGGGCGGGCGAGTTTTACTTAGGTACAGTGCGTCTAATATCTCGATTTCACTCTGCAATCATCGCTTTCCATACAATCTATCACTATCTCGCTCTCCGCAATAATAACGTGTGGGATGGTACTGTGCATCGCGCAATACAATTTTTTTACGCGTTTATCGACGGCGCTATGCTACGAGGGCTGGATAACAGATTACGTACAGTGCGTTTAATATCTTTATGTCACTCCGCAGTTATCGCTTTCCAAAATTCTAACCCCCTTATTCATAAAAAAATACAAACGTTTGCTAAACCTATTTTAGTTAAAATATGTTTTGTCTCGTTCTCTCGATGTCAAATATTCAAAACAGGGAAAGGGACAAAACATGTTTTAACTAAAATAGGTTTAACAAATGGTTCTTATTTTTATGAATTTGAGGGTAGGTCTATGGCTTTCCATATATTTGCGATTGATTCCGATGATTTCAGAGTGACGTAGTATATCGTACGTATATCTGTCGTAGCCCTATCGTAAATTTAATCTCTTCATTAAATGATCGAGAATTTCATGAAATGGTCGCATTTCATGAAATGTTGCACTGGCTACTGGCCACATCGTGATGTGGATTGGGCGGATCAATGATAAGAAATTGTTTCTCGATATGATCAAATAATTTCGACCATTTCATGAATTTACCGTGTCACTTCATGAAATGGTTGATTATATCGTAAAATTGTTATATTTTTAGTTTACACTATACATTCATGTTGTGCGGCTTGGGGTGGCCCAAGGGCCACCCCGCCGCAACCTTAACCTACCTATAGCGCTCTGTCACAAGTTTTTGTTTTTGGTTGCTTTTTTCAGCCTGTTTATACGATCCGGCCAAACGTGGACGACAAAATCGTGAAACGTTGACGATTTTATGATCTGGTCAAATTAAGTTGGCCGTTTC
The DNA here is from genome assembly GCA_943193695.1 of Acrobasis suavella. NCBI lineage: Eukaryota > Metazoa > Arthropoda > Insecta > Lepidoptera > Pyralidae > Acrobasis > Acrobasis suavella. The sequence goes on along the minus strand of OW971952.1, from coordinate 5,466,778 downwards.
ATGAAATGCGACCATTTCATGAAATGTTCGATCATTTCATAAAGTGATCAAATCTACGATATGGCCACGATATATCTATTATCCATGTCACCGTCGATTAACCCGAATCAACTTTGTATTGCGCGACGGACTAGTACCATCAGCTCGTTATTATTACCTAGAGCGAGAAAGTTATAGATGATAGCGCATGAGAAACGTTATCGCCGATCGGTACCATGCTACGGGCAGGGCCGGATTATCCTTAAGGCGGATTTGGCAACTACCTAGGGGCCCCGCATCGACTAGGGGCCCATGCATGAACAAAGAAAAAAACGTTTCATCGAACGAATGAGTCAGACATGTGAGGTGATGCTGTAGCTTCAAGTCAAGGTTGCCATATCACCTATGACTTTGAAATAACAAGATACCAAATTTGGAGTCGATCTGATCGACTCAACTTTTGTAATAGAAAAAACAAATGCATTTAAAAAAGTAAGTTAAGGGTAAAATAGGTGCCCGAGAATTGCATTGTCTAGGGCCCTGATAGTGTTAATCCGGCCCTGGGGGCTGGAAGAACAAAAGCTGTAGACCGAAACAAATTGAAAAGAAAGAAACATGCCAACATTAAGGCCGAAATGGCAAAAAAAAAACGTCATATTGGTAATAAAATGTCAATACCAATTTAAAATGTCATTTATATTAATTGACATATTTACAATAGATAGAAGGTAATGGTTTGTTTGATGAATTATATTAGCCGTAGACAGAAGTGGGCGCGGTGGGATTTTCGAGGAACTTCGCTTATCTCTCTTGAACATTTCTTATTAGCAAAATACACAATACAATCAGATATAATATCACAGTGGGCGAAATAATTAAGTATTGTTAAAAGCGTCATCTCGCGGCCAACCTTCGGGTTGTTAGAAAACAGACAGAAAGAAGACAAAAGTTTAAGTGTAGGATGTGAGGTTCGTCAAAAGAAGTTTAGATAAAAAAAATCAGGAGAATCCACCTCTACAGTCGGCTGTAGGTAGTGTATGTAGTGTTACTGGCACATTAGAAAAGAAGAGTGGCACGTAAGAAAAGAAGTAAGTATTGAGTTTGAATATTGAATGAGAGTGTCTAGTTTTATATTGTGAAAATAAGGCGCGAAAAGTGAAATTGGGCATTTTCCTGGGTCAAATAGTAGATTGTGCTACAAGGGGATATTTTGAATCCCACATACTAACGTGGTCGCTCCCATGTTAGTATGTGGGATTGGGGCTTAGAAAAACTTAGAAGATTCTTGAGTTAAGAGGCATTTCACATTTGGTTGGCTGTCTCGCACGCACCATCAAACATTTTTAAAGATTATAAAAAAATATGTCTAATTTAAAGAAAAGTTTTTCATTAACATTCAATATAATTATATGTTAGATATTTTAGATATGTTTTATATTGTTTATGTGTGTGTGTGAGTATCGAGAGTTCATCAAAAATTTAAAATTTTGATGACCTAATTCTCTCTGTAGTCAATGTCTACACAATATACAAATATGTCTAAAATATCCGCGATATAATTATATTGTTTGTTAATGAAACACTTTTCTACAAATGAGACACATTTTTTAATAATCTTTAAAAATGTTTGATTGTACGAGCGAGAGAGCCAACCAAATGTGAAATGCCTCACTATAGGTAAATTGCCCATCGCATATTGGATTTTTAAACTCGAGAATAAACCACAAATAACTTGTTTTTTTAGTGAAGATATTACATTATATTTCAAATAAATTGGTCTTGTTAAAAATATAAAACCATAATATATTAGTAATGAAAAAAAAAATCCAAAGTTACGTCTAATTTTCAACTAGAATCCCATTTTTTGAAAAAACTATGCGTGTTACTGAGTCAATATTTTTATACATAATATAAAATTATATTGCCGATAAGCCGTATTACCATTTTTCTAAAATAATGTATATTTCACGAGTAATTAAAATAAAACGAATTCGGCGCTTACTACGTTCTTACTCCGCGCAGAATGCTCTCGTTTTGTCGCACATGGCCCGAGGTAATGGACATGTTTTGTTTCATCAATCAGTCGTGATCGCTCCATTGAGACGAGAAGACTGTGCTTCTGTGCTCCAGCCCAAGAAAATACGACATCGAAATTATGGTAACAAAAACAATCACAGGAAACACTCCAAAAGACAATACGTATATAAGAATAAGAAGATGAAAATTAAACTCATGGCTAATTGTCGAAGGCATGCATCTCTTCTGTTTAGTTATTTACTTTTCTTATATTTGTGTTACAACGATTATTATGCATAAGTATCGTCATCGATGTAGTATAAGCAAAACAAATCGATGCTTTTGATTTCTCACGTGTTTCAACTCAAGGAGAACTTTTTATTTATAATTTTATTATTTTGTAATTCAGAGCTGCTTTAGCTTCTTTTTGTCTTTGTATCACTTAAAGTAAATACATTTTTTAAGTGTTCGTTTGATTTGCGCATACATATTATATTATAGATATATATGGATACTTATACAATGTCCTTTTTAATTAAGTACAAATATTTTTAGGGGTGATTCAGTCCATCATTTTGAACAACTTTTCCCAATAAATGTTTATCGGAATACGCAATTTTTTTTTGCAATTTTCGTACTAACTATGTCACGTGACTACTTCGATTTGTATGAGAACCTAAAATTTTTTTTTCGTATTTCTGTATATATTTATTGGGAAAAGTTGTTCAAAATGATGGACTGAATCGCCCCTTAAAATATTTGTACTTAATTAAAAAGGACATTGTATATTTGCATGGGTGACCAAAAGTGGCATAAAAATTTCTTGATCTATTTCGTACTTTAGAAACCACGTATAAGCCTTAGTCTCGGCTGATATTATTGTATGGCAGTCATCAAGCTAAGTCATATGCCTTTACGTAGCACAAAAATTCTAACACTCAGTTTTGGCCACTTACACACACCAAAAACAAAACACACAAATATAAATAGTTATATTATTTACTTACCTTCGTTTTTCTTACCACACAGACAGATATATCAATCCGACTCGCACTTACCCAATTTTTATCTGATTATTATGGCTATACTATGTATGTGCGATCATATAAGACAACGAACATGCAATGACAAGCAGTCAGAAACGGGCAACGGCCATTTCTTTGATAAACTGTCAAATAATAACAGGGTCTTGTCATAAGTCAGCAGTTCACTATAGAGATAATCTTAGAATAATAACCCATAGAGATAGTAATGACATACATTGCGATTTTTTATTAAATTGATAAATAATGTTATTACTCGTAAAATGGTGTATACTTAAGAAAACAGTGTTAATTTTTTTACAAAAACTTATGATTTATTTTTATTTCCATAAACAAAAACAAAACTGTACTAGTACCTATTATCTGTATGTCAAGTGATCAAAGAGGTCTAATGCCGTTTTTTTATAATTATTTTACGGCTCTGGGTACAAGTGCCTATCTTAATTTATTCTTTTGGGTACCGTGCCCAAAGGGTAAAAACGGGACCCTATTACTAAGACTTTGCTGTCCGTCTTTCCGTCTGTCTGTCTGTCTATCATCAGGCATCCCATGTATCTCATGAACCGTGACAGCTAGACAGTTGAAATTTTCACAGACAACAAATACTAAAACCGAACAAAATAAATATTTAAGTCGCCAATTTGTTTTTATAAGTAATAAAATAGTTTGAAAGGGTTATCTAGACAAAATATTGAATGATATCTCCATTTCCTTTCAAATAATTTATTTCAATTGGGAGCAGCACTGAACCCTGAAAAATTCATTTATCCCCTTAAAACAATAGGCGCACACTTTATTGTGAATTTATTATTGGATGAATAGTTTGCAATCTAGTATTTGTTACTACAGGTATGACGTCGCAATCATGGCGGCTGTCGTTTTAGTGCGAGTATGTTTTGCGTAATTTTTCTAAATTTAATTTATTAGCATAATGAGTCATTATTTTAAGAAAATAAAAATATCAGTTGACTTAAAGTTACACTGAGGACATATTTACATAGATTTAAAAATTAAAAAATAATGTTACTAAATAAAAATACGTAAATTCAATGTTCCTTTCATCATTTCCGATATAACTTCAAAAGTGTTAAGGTTAGGAAAAAGATGGGATGAGGTGTGGTATTGTGGGCGGAGGACGATCAGTTGTAGTCGGGTAAAAATTTTTTTTTCTACTTTGCCCGTCGATTGGTTTATATTCTATCAGCCCAATATTGAGCTGCTCTGACGACGTCGTCACGATCACATATAAGTCGTCCAGGACAGTCAGGTAGTATGGCTCCCGGGGCAAGAAAGCAGGTGCGCCAAGCAAAAATTAAAATTAAATCAAAAAGCGCAATGTATAACATATCGATACTACGGTATCGCAATGGAGTCCTGGGTAATGTCATTAGTTAGTATGAAATGACGTTTAGAAGGCTTGTTGCCCATCTGTCCGTTAGAATATATTCTTTCTAATTTGTGGTAGCGACTTCGCTAAAGCGGTGGACGAAAGCGGGGTGTGTGAAGTGCGCGGGTGAAATCTGATATTTTCTTAGCTTTACGCGCTCTTAACTCAAGAATCTTCTAAGTTTTTCTAAGCCCCAATCCCACATACTAACGTGGGAGCGACCAAACGAATGTAATATTTATACATAAAAGATTACATTCGTCACGATCCAAACTCTGACGAGGTAAAAATCAAATCTCCTCATATACAAGTAATTTAATTTTATGAAAGAGCTTTTAATAAGAATCCGGACAGGGGTATCTATCAAACAATATATTTAATAGTGGCTGATATGAGTTTCTCTAATACCCTAAAAAAAACTTAGAAAGTCCCGATTGTAATATTAAAAACCGTACTTCAATTGGCTTTATTACGTTTATGGTTCAAGCCTATTTGAATCCTTTCAACTTATTCAATGACATACAGATAGGCACAAAAAGGCACACCAACCCTTAGTTTAGGGGCTACCTGAATTTTCCAGGGTCCAGTGTTGCCCCCATTTAAAATAAATCATTTGATAGGAAACGGAGACATCATTTAAAATTTTGTCTTGATCAGGTCCTAGATAACTCTTTAAACTTTTTTATAAACTACTGTTTACAGTTTAAAGTGAGATCGTGGAGCTTATCTACGCACATACGCCAAAAGTGGCCGTTTTTCGCAATTTTGCGTAGAAAAGCTTCACGTTCTCACTTTAAACTGTAAACAGTAGTTTATAAAATAGTTTGAAGGGTTATCTAGAGGCTGGTCCAGACAAAATTTTAGATGACGTCTCCGTTTCCTATCAAATTATTTATTTCAAATGGGCAGCAGCACTGGACCCCCTAAAATCCAGGTATCCCCGTAAGGAAACACATTACAAATTGGTTTTTAAACTATCGAGCTTTGAACACAACAACAAGAAACACCGCTGCACTTCCAGTACCCCTGCGACCACAAAGTATTTAACTCATATGAAACGTAACACGTTACAAAAACAGGCCAAGTGCGAGTCGGACTCGCGCACAAAGGGTACGTACCATTTATCTATAAAAAATCACGTTTGTTGTATGGTAGCCTCACTTAAATTTATTAAAAATATATATTTTATTCTGTTTTTAGTATTTGTTATCATGGCGACAATAGAAACACATCATTTGTTAAAAATTCAACAGTCTAGCTATTACGTTTCATGAGATACAGCCTGGTGACAAACAGACAGACAGAAGGACAGACAGGGGAGTTAGAGTAATATGATCCCGTTTTTACCCTTCGGGGATTACCCTGAATGGGTTCGTGCTAAGTTCAGTTTATATATATTCTTTTTCAAACTGTGGTTTATTTTTGAGTTGGCCAGAAATACCCGAAAGAGAGAAAGTCGGGACAAAAAGCCTTTAGGATACGCATGAACTACCAAGACAGCGTGGGCGTCCCTCCGATACTACAGAAAAGTCAATGTTTCCAGCAAAAGAGAAACTTTGTACAAATGGAAGGAAATTAATTTTGTCTGTAACGACTAAAAATAGGCGCTAAAGGAATATTTTAGGCACAATATTTGAAAGAAAGCCATCGTTTATTTCTTAACTGCTTCCTGTTTCTTAGATGGCGTGTCGGTCTGGGAAATGAGTCATTTCTCGCAACTGGTTGGATAAAACGAAAAAACTGGAGCTTTACTCTGAAAATAACCTTTTTATTCTCATCCAATATAATCGTGGAATATATATAATAGTTTATTTTTAACCTTTAAACGTTAAAAATAAATTATTTTGTGAGGATAAAAGAATGAAAAATCACAAAATTATGTCAGATATCATTGATCATATGTCTCTATCTTTAAAAATAGGCTTAAAGAATTTTATCTAGCTCAGTAATCGTACATTACTATTATTATTTTAATAATTGTATTATATTTATTTGTATGTATGTTATATTTACTAAACTTATTTAAGTAGTTATATTGTATTGTATATATGTAGGTTTTTTTATGTAAGTGTATTATAGAATATACGTGTAGTGTATTATGTAAATTAAAAGTAACCATAGCTACCTATTGATTTAACTTATAGTTTTCTTTGCACCACCGTTATTTCTGACGTGCCTACATTCCTCTCCATCCACCGGTTGTCTGGAAGAGATCGCTCTAAGCGATAAGACCGCCCATTGCACCTAAATGAATATTAATAATTTAAATTTTAAATCTTCTTTTGTTTTTGCTATTTTTTTTGTATTGGTGCAATAAAGAGTTTTTCATTCATTCATTCATTCATCATACGCATTGTCAATTCTACATGTTTGTTTAACTCAAAGATTTCTACGTACAATGCGACACAAATAAGTTGAACAAAAATGGCGGACTTCAAAGCATTTTTGTACAAATTCCCGGCACGTAGGTTGAATCGTAATGGCGGTTATCGGCACAATATTATATATATATATATATATATATATATATATATATATATATATATATATATATATCACACACACGGCATCACAGCATGCATCATTAAGTTCGCGTTACAGTGTCAAGCACAAATTCGTTTCGAAATTATTATAAACCTAAGTCACTTTGGAGTAGTAGTTTCCAACAAGTCTAATCAGATCAATTTTTCTTAACGTCAAAACAAACATTGTCTAGTATATTCGAAATCTTCTAAATATGCTTAACCTTTGGTATGAAATAGCGCGTCATGACGTCAAAGATTCTTGGAGTCAAATATTCTAAATCTTTATTTATTTAAACTTTATTGCACAATAAAAAAAATGAACAAGATGCGGACCTAATGCCATATGGCATTATCTCCTGGTCAACCATTATACCAAGCGGAAAATATGTGTGGCTGGCGTGATGAAATTCATGAACAAGTAAACAATATATACATATATATATATATATATATATATATATATATATATATATATATATGTATATATGTATATATTGTTTACTTAAACCAAAACAATAAAATAATTATACATTATCAAATAAATATACACATATATGTATATATATATATATATATATATATATATATATATATATATATATTTGAAGTAAAACCCTAGGACTTCTAAACCATATGTGTATATTTATTTGATAATGTATAATTATTTTATTGTTTTGGCCTCGTCGGGGATCATCCACATATTACGGCAACGATGGGAGAGGTCATATGATCCTCGTGTTATAGGGAAAGGAAAAAAGTGATATAAGGGGGAAGGGATCGGTAAAGTTAAAAAAAAATCTGCGTTACGTAATATGTACACGGCCCCTTGCTCTCGCATAATAGTTCTAGAATTAAAAATCTTACTCGTATTACTGGTATTTCATATGGAAAAATGTGTTAAAAGGTTGTTTAGTGTGACAAGGTCTATTAAGAAAGGACCTGCTGTTACATTTTATACACAACAGTTTGAAGTACAATAACTTTGTGTTCGCTTAACTTTGTACAGCCAGAGCGAACAAAAGTTTGTTTTCGAGAAAATTAGGTCAGCTATAATGACGCATGAACCCTACAGAAGTGGATGCAAAGGGACGTTAAAATGAATCAAAAGGTGAATGTGCAAACAAGTTCAGTTTACCGACGCGCAATATTAGTATAGGCCTTCGATCAAGTGTTTAAATAGTTTATCTGCCAGGTAAATTAAAAAAAAAACTGACTTTCAAGCCTTCACCCCCAATAACTTTCGAATGACTGAACCGATTTCATCAACCAAAGCTAAGAATCACCGCAAGGAAACTTGCTTTCACGTAAAAATACGCAGTTTATGTGTGTAAGTGCAGCAACAGACGGGGCGCAAGTTGCGTCGCGTAACAGCTAGAGATGCGCAGTGGATAGTACTCAATCTACCCATTTGAGTATTTACTCACTAGATTTAATAAAAAGAGTAAATAGAGCGTGCTCATATATTGACATCGCATTTGATGTCTGTTTACTTATTTTGTCGTAAAATTACGTCTATGCACACCTCCCACCAAAAAATGATAATAGTCAAAGAAGCCTACTATCAGTGTATGATTAGTATGGCATTTTCATATAATTTAGCGTCGCATATAACGTTTACCTACATTTTAAGCATATTATGGCATATGCACACACTTTCCGACAAGAATTGCAATTGTATACTAGATTTTAGTTTCAAAATTGTCATGAAAACATGAAATAATGAATATGAATATAAATATGAGTCGCAACTCATATAAATCAATATACTCACCAAATGGATGAATAAGGATATTTATCGGGTATTTACTCAATCTACTGCGTAAATCCTCAAATGGGTTGATGAGTATTTATGCATCGCCCATCACTAGCTGTTACGCGACGCAACTTGCGCCCCGTCTGTTGCGGCACTTACACACATAAACTATGTATGGACGACATAAAAATACATGAAGGTGAAACTCGATAGTTTTATAGACACTCATGTTTTCATATTGATGCTAAAATCCCGAAGAAATTATCGATTACCCCATACTTACAAGTACTTAAAAGTGACAGGAAAATTGTAAGGAAATGCAATTTTTCTAATATTGGGATTTTGAACCAGTCACATGTGGCGTATGTGCGTAGAAGAGTTTCCTATTTTCAGTTCGAACTGTAAACAGTAGGTCATAAAATAGTTTGAAGGGTTACCTCGTGCCGGGTCAAGATAAAATTTTAAATGATGTCTCCGTTTCTTATCCAATGATTTATTTCAAGCCCCCCATTAGAAATAAATCACAGCACTGGACCCCGGAAAATTCAGATATCCCCTTAAGAGACTTCCACACTGATCGGTACGCTACCCGGTGGGAATTTCTATGCAGGTGGAAGTTCTGGCTCGCAAGGTTGATATTTGTTTATCCGACCTGTCATATTCACAAGCTTATGTACATCAGGATGAATCATACAGGATGTATCATCGTCTATACAAAAAAGAAAATGATTTTCCACTCCTATATATAATCTGATGACTTTTTAGTATGTTATATACCATCATAGATAAGGTTTACAGGTTTTTTCTTTTTCAAAATTTCCTTTGATTAAAAAATATATAAGTCCAAATTAAAAACCTTTGTACGTAGGCTTTGATTGTGTCAATGACATAAGTACTAAAGTTAATAATAACCAGCCAAGTGCGAGTCAGACACGCGCTCGAAGGGTTCCGTATCAATATCTTTAAAAAATCACCTTTGTTATATGGGAGTCCGACTGAAATATTTATTTTATTCTGTTTTTAGTAGGTTTTTTTTTTTTGTTGTTTAGCGACAACAGAAATACATCATCTGTGAAAATTTCAACCGGCTAGCTATCACGGTTCATGCGATACAGCCTGGTGACAGACAGACAGACAGACAGTGGAGTCTTAGTAATAAGTCCCTTTTTGTGTGCATCAGAATGACTGGCCAAAATAAAAATATTACTGAAATGTAATACCTACTTGCTACTATTTGATACCTTTGTTCAAATATCTGGTACCTAATTAACTGAGAAAATAAATTTAAAAAATGGGCAGTCCTTCTGACGTCAAGATGACTGCCCACATTTAGGATTTCCACGAAAGGGCTTCGAAATTTCAATTCGCCTTTACAAAACTTTAGTACCTAATTTATACCTAAACATATTTTTTATTTTACATTTCTAGGGCAAAGAATAAACGTTTTATGTGATTGTTTTTTTTTTGTTTAATTAAGTTAACTAATAACAAAAGGTCAAGTCTAGTGTTACACATACAGTTTTAATTTAAATCTTATTAACCTCAGACGAAAAAAGAGGGTATTATAAATTTTACGTGACAGTGTGTGTGTGTGTGTGTGTCTGTCTGTCTGTAGCGTCGTAGCTCTTAAACAGAGGATCCGATTTGGATGCGGCTTTTTTTATTTATTCTAAATCAGGTTTTGTCGCAGTGGTTCATAGATATGACTCATCAAAAAAAAAGATCCTGGTGGAATCCTGAGTTAAGCGAGGGATTCATGTATATCGCCCGAGATAAAATATTACCGTACCCGAGTAGCACACTTTACTTTTCATCTCCATCTATGAGAAAAACTAGCGAATACAAAACAGAATAGATATTAAGAAAAGTAGGACACCTTACAATACCTAATCAGACTTCAACCGACAATTATTTAATACTAACCTTTGTTTGGTATCGTTTTCATATAATAAATATTAAGAAATAATTTTTCGAAGACCACCAACTTACGATAATGCTCACTCATAACTTTGTGTGCGTGGTCCTTCGTTTATTTTTTATAAGAAAACTAGATACCTATTCACTATCAGCTTAAACTTACGAAAAATTATTTACATTTACATAAATTATAAGATGTCAATACAAATAACCTAAAACTTCTGTAATTACTTGAATCAAAGAGATAAATGGCGCTTTTTTAATTGTATTTATTTCTTTTTCCGAAGCGAAGAACATAAAAATGTTTCCCTACATTCATCCATGTTGACAACGATATGTATTCCAAATTTAAAAAATCACGACGTCTGTGCCAATATTTTTTTATTATAAAACAAAATTTATTTTAAAAAATAATAGGCATAAATTTTTTTTTTTTTCCTGAACTGCCAACATTTTTATTGATTCTACATAGATTACACTCGTGTTCAGATTTCAAGTTGGTTTTAATCCCTAGAGATTGCCTTTTTCACGTTTTAGTCTCGAGAGAATAACCAGTAAATTGAGCTCCAAATGTTTTACGATGAAAACATCGTTTTTCGAGTAGATGGGATGAAAACAATTTTTTTCATCTGCTTTTTCGTATGAACGGAGTGCGTACTACTTCCCTCTTAAGCACACCCTGTACTTTCGAATTAAAAATATCTACTTATACTCCAAATTTACCAACATAAGGTTTAGGCTTAAGCATTTTCCGATATATTATCCGACAAAGATCTGCGTGAATCTTTTTTTAGATTCGGTTTATCGCCACCCACGCCAGAAGCTAAATACGCTGGTTTTAATATAAAGTTCATAATTTTTTTTACACATAAAACGTCCATGTATTACAAAGTAGGTACAGTTTATTTATTACATACTAGCTGAAACCCACGGTCTTGCCCGCGTGGTTAAATTTTTAACAATCCTCCCATTTTCCTGTTTTAAGCTGAATTTCATGCAAACTTTCACCCCTATTACCCATTACCCCACTTAGAGAATGTTTTTTTTTTTTAATAGTTATACAATAAACTTTTGTTTTAAACCGTGAGGTCATAAGTCATTTTTTACATTTCTGACTTCAATATTTACCAAGTTTATTACCTACAAACTTTCAACTCCCATTGCAACCGCCAGAGAATAAATTTCCTAAAATCCTTTGTTAGTGCATATTTACGTCGTTTAAGGGACGTTGAATGTTTGTTCTGACGCCTGATAAGCTGTCGCTCCTGTCAAGAGCTGTCGCACGAGGGTCGGAGAATGTCGCTGACAGGTATCGCGAGCATACTGTCGCTAGTCTGTAAGAGACCTAAGTGGCATTCAGGTGGTCGTCGCAAAAGGATTAGGCCAAGAACCGAGGGCGTGACGACCTCCACAAATTAAATTGGCGATAGAAAGAGATAGCGCAAAGTAGAGAGACCTGGAAGGAAATGGGTGGGGGCCTTTGGCCAGAAATGGGCCAACATATTATGACGACCTCCGTGGCGTAATGATCGACACGCTAGTCCGCCGGAGGTTTTGGGATCGATCCCCAGCCAGGGCAAGTAGGAAAATGGCCTTTTTAAAAATTTCCTGGGTCTTGGGTGTTTATCTACATATGTATTTATCATAAAATATAGAATCTTTCCGTTAGTATCCTTCAACACAAGCTTAAGCTTACTTTGGGGCTAGCTGAATCTGTTTGTTTTGTCCCTGTATATTTATTTATTATATGTTAGATATTTTCTCCTTATAACATATAGCTGTGCTTTGGAGCGACTTTTTTATCTCCAAACATGTCAAAAATTGCCGATGACCAAATGTCCACATACGCCAAAAATTTCTAGGTCTATGCGCCCAACATCACGGTGCATACGGCAGACGTGACCCGCTCCGTCCCTTTGAGCGAATTTATAATTATATAAGTAATCAATTCATTAATCTACAAACCCCTCAATTAATGACAAAACCAGACCCCAAAATACATCACAATGTTTTGAGGTAGCCATGACCAAAGTGCTTCTACCCAATTTATCTAACACAAAAACCGAATCTTAACCGTATTTGACATAAATTCTGCGCCAGAAACGACCGGTTTAATGACAAGGGACGGCGACCACTTGTTGAGGCAGTTTACATAAGCCCTGGTAAGTCCCCAACTTAACCTGACCTCCTTTTCCCTCCTCTAATCTTCCCACCTCAGGCTTGGAAGGGGTCGATGGTTAAACTTTAGGGATCAAGTTAAAATGGTGATGTAAAGGAAATTAATTTTCGTAGGACTCCATTTGTGTATTTACTTTGTCATATGGTTTGTATGTTTTTGGTTCTGAAGAGAAAAATTGGGTCTTGAGTACTCGTCTCCATGATCTTTATTTTATACTAGCTGATGCTCGCGGCGTCGCCAAGTACTCTAATTTTTGGCAATCCCACGGCACCCTCACATTTCCCGGGATAAAAAGTCTCCTATGTCAACTATAATTAGAGTCTATGTGTTCAACTTAATACGCTATCTAAATGTGAAATTTCATAATAGTCCGTTCTGCCATTTTATCGTGAAAGTGAAGCAAAAGTCCATTATATGCATACAATTTTTTTCATTTATAATATTAATAGAATTATTTACTAGCTTTGCGCTCTTGATTGGTACGGATAGCAAAATTCTCCTGGAAATACTACGTCTATCATACCCACCCTAACCTTCGGCTTGTCCGCTGATCTAAGTGTACCTATTTTTCTTTCACCGCCCTTAGTGTATAAATAATCTACTATTACATCACAAAGTAAGGAGTAAGACATAAAAACGTATTAATATACCCAAAGAATACAGTATTTTAATTAATTATAACTATTATTCATATCAATAAGAAACATAACCCGAAACCGAATACAAATGAATTTGTTTAATCTGCATAAATTTTTAAAATCTCATAGAAAGGGAAACTGTCAAGTTACAGTAAAATGATGCACGTACAGCGCTTCTGACGTCACTGCTATTAGCACAGAATAAGTACTAGTACTAACGTACAGAAGTCTTACTCAGAAAAGAAATTCAAAGAAATATCAGGATCGTAGCAAGTGGAGGTCCTTAGTCTCTGCCTACCCCTGTGGGAAACAGGCGTGATAATATGTATGTATGTATGTATGTATCTATTTAATGTGGTTAGCGCTATGGTTTAATTTAGCTCGCGTCAGAACTCCTCACCTCTTCGTTTAGATACCTGACGACCATTGCAAGCCAATTTCATTCGTATTACTCTGGGCAAACGATTCATGAAACTTAATTTTTCTCTTCAGAGTGGTCGCCGCGCGCATAGTATTAATGTAGGTATACTTTCAATACCTAATCTAAATTTGACGACCTCCTGGCGTAATGATCATCACGCTAGACCGCCAGTGTGGAGGTTCTGGGTTCGATCCCCAGCCAGGGCAATATATAAAATGGCCTTTCTCAAATTGTCCTGGGTCTTGGGTGTTCATAAAATATAGTATCGTTGGGTTAGTATCTCATAACACAAGCTTAAGCTTACTTTGGGGCTAGCTCAATCTGTGTGATTTGTCCGTATATATTTATTATTTATATAAAACTTAATTTTTCTCTTCATACTGGTCGCCGTGCGCATAGTAATAATGTAGGTATACTTTCAATACCTAACGGGGAGTGACTCAGGCCTGCTATTATATAGGTCTCGCGCCTACGAGAGATAGTGTGATGTACCCTCCACGCGCCCACTCTCATATTTGAAATGCTAATTGCTGCGTAATTGATTAACCCATTTTCTTGCTGTTTTAAAATAAATATTTCTATTCAGTGAATTTTTTTGTTTTGTATGAATTATTCACCAAAAACACAGTATAATTTTTCAAAACTAAAAACCGACTTGACGCCCAAAATACACAATTTGTTTTGATAAAAAAAATTCTATGGAACCATTTGGAAAGTAAACTCTTCCAAACAAAAAATAATAATAATTTCCAAATCGATCCAGGCGTCTTCGAATAATCGACGACGCCCGATCGACATAAAAAAAATCGCGACGAATAGTTAGCACGTCATAATCGTGCTATACCGCTGAAATAGCAACAACTACGTACTGCAAGACCGTCCAGTCAGCAGATTGCCCAACAGCCGGCCCAGTGACTCCAATTTCATTTTGTATTTTCAATATTCCATAATTGTCAGTCTTTGTTGAGTTTTCAAATAAATAACATTATTTTTAACTTTAATAAAAATCTTTTTTTGAAAGTCGCTCGAAGATAGCCCCTACATATCTTTTTTTTAAGTCATATGATATCCTTTTTTTTTAAGTCGGTTAAAATAGCCTATTTGTATAGCGAAGCCTCTGAATCTTCCCATATCAACACTTGCCTATATAAACCTCTACAAGTAATCTATGCCACACATCCGAGCCTTATCCGAAGCAGGGGCGGGTCGCTAATAAAAAATAGGAATATGCTTGTCTATTATACTGCACAAGATGGATGGATTTAATATTTTACAGCGCCCCAACGTGGTACGATATCAAATTGTTGGCGAAATATAGGGTTTTTCAAAAAATACGAAATTGCATTTGGAATGGCTACTATAAGAAGATAAGGTTGGGACATGTATATTCGAGATTTTATAGTACCCCTTTTTCAGAATGATTAATATACATACCCATCCCAAATTACAGTTTTCTAGTATTTATAGTCTTTGAGTAGAACCGCGTACGGACAGACAGATAGACATAGACAGACAGACATGGTGAAACTATAAGGGTACCTTGTTTACTACGGAATCCCGAAGAGGCTCAATTATATAGATACGTTGGAGAGTTCTAAATAAATTCCCTTTTATAATTGTTAACTCGTGAAAAGAGAAAGTTGTTTACTACAGCGCAAAACGGCTATTTTCAAATAAAGAATTACGTTGCAACGAATATAAAACTGTTTGCTCTAGCGACTACTTATCTCAGTTTAGAAATGTTTTAGTTTTTGAACAGGGCACTCCAAATAATAAGATTTAGCTCTTTTAAAATCCATTAGAGAAACAGAAGAAAAATATTCAAATATACAAGATTGCTACTTTCTTCTGGGAATATTTTAAAGAGTAACAAATTAAACAACTTTGCGAGATTCAAAGGCGGTTTTAAACTATTCACAAAGAAAATAAAGCTTAAAATATTCTACCAACTTTAAAAGAATCATTTAGAACGCTTAAAACTGCGGTCCTACTTTTTTATTACGTTAGGTTTGGGCTGGGCTTCTTAGATAAGTACATGGTACTATAATATATACTTACTACATCTAATTTCATTTTATAAATTATTCTCTATCAAAGTATTTGGTTTAATCCCTAAGATCCCATTACGATAAAACAAAAATTATTGAATGCTATTCCCACAGGATATCAGGAGATGATCTTGTTCGAGAAAAGTGGTTTGAATATTAAAATATACTTAGAAACAATACTTGTTATATTATGGAGCTCGGTTGCCTGGGACAACAAGTGACATAAAAAAATTGTATGGCAGTCGTAAAGCTCCGTCAGATGCTTATAGGCAGCTAAAAATCACGAAAAACACACAAATAACGGAATGCTAGTCTTGCAAATTGGCGACGTAGCCTTTTGTCACCGTAAAAAGTTATGAGATAAACAAATCCAAATGAAAAGCCAAGTCATTTAATAAATAAATTATGAAATCATCTAATTATCACCTTATTTAGGAAGGTAGTTAGGCAAAAATACTTTCAATCCTTAATAATTATGACCCTGGATACTAATCCAGGGTCATAAATCAATTATTTTGTAAAATAATGTCACTTGTCATTGATCACATCCATTTTCAACGTGATTTAAGGTGTATTATTGCAGGAAAACTAATAATAGGAATGTTATTTGACTCGCAAGAAACTATGAATTCGCCACGTGCTTTTTCATACAAATATCATTGATAATGTTTGTTTTGACGTTCATGATAAAACCATGATTTGACCTGCTGGAAACTAGCTAATTACGAAAATAAATAACAAAGTTAACACACTTTTTAGGTAAGGATATATGCTAAACTAGCATTTGCCCGCGGCTTCGCTCGCGTAGGGGTGTAATTTATCAAAATCCTTTCTTAGGGGATGCCTACGTCATAGAAGCTTTATGCATGCAAAGTCTCAGCCCGATCGGTTTAAAATTGACAAAGTTTCATGCAAACTTTCATCCCCTATTTTATCCCCTTGGGGGTAGAATTAATCAAAACCCTTCTTAGCGGATGCCTACGTCATAACATCTACCTGCATGCGAAATTTCAGCCCGATCCGTCCAGTGGTTTGGGCTGTGCGTTGATAGATCACCATGTCAGTCACCTTTAAGTTATATATATTTAGAACAAGAAGATAGAAGATAGATAAAACCAGCCAAGTGCGTGTCAGACCACGCACAGTGTATGGTTCCGTGGTTACGAATGCCGACATTGAGTTCTCGCGACTAAAAACGTCTAAAAAAAATGATTTTCTATTAAATTTGTATGAAATTTTCCTTTTCCGAGAACATTAACTTTTTATAAGTTGGTAACATATAACTTTTTAATTTGTAAACACTATTAAGCTCTGGTAGTTTTCCTTTAAATTTTGTTAAATATACTACTACCATAAATTTTTTCGGGTTTCAATATATACTGGACTCTTATAAAAATTTGCACTATAAAACCAAATATTTCAGAAACGGATCCTAAATCGAAAAATAGTGTTACAAGCTCATGATATTTTTGAAAGACTATTCAAAGATACACGATGGGTTAGTCGAGAAAAAAGTTGACTCCCAATTTACATAAATGGGAGCTTCCCTAAAAAAAATATTTTTCAATATTTTATTAACCACTTTTTCGGCAAAATTAATATACATACCCATGCCAAATTGCAGCTTTCTAGTCCTTATAGTCTTTTACTAGGACCGCGGATACACAGAAAGACATGGCGAAACTATAAGGGTTCCTTGTTTACGACGGAACCCGAAAAAGCTGGAAACACTGAGGGCTGGTGTCCATTACCGGTTGACGCCTTAGGTGTATTTTTACCCGGCTTCGTTACAGTGAGTGCTGCTCTGTCGTTTTCACGGTACGCTGGGTTTGCAGTGCAAGAGAGGAGGTTAAGCGTTTGTGCCTCAGACCAGGGGGAACTAGTTTTGAACTCGTGACTCGGGGAAACACAATATATGCACTTTCTCAAGTCACCGCGCGCGTTCCTAGTCACAAATATCGTTTCTCCGTATTTTTAAAACCTTTCAGCAAAATAGTACCATGTCCATCCACCGGTTGTCTGGAAGAGATCGCTATAAGCGATAAGACCGCCCATTGTACTTATGTATTTTAAATTGTAAAACTTCCTTTTTATGTTTTTTATGTTTTTTTTTTGTATTGGTGCAATAAAGAGTTTTTAACATTCTTTTACGCAGAAAACTTAGAAAAAATGTTTTTTTTATTTTTATTTAACACGAATAAAATAGCAGTGTGAAGCAGAATACTCTCCGTGACAAATAAGATGGAAGTTTGTTTAACATTTGTAGCGTAAACAAATATGGTCAAGAGGCTCGCCCTGCAAATCCTTCGCGTATACGATTTAAAAATGCGAATCACTTATAATCATTCGTGTAAATCTTTCGCTTATGACTCTCGCGTTGTAAAATAGATGGCCTGATCCTTGTTTGTAGTTAGTACCGTTTGGGCTTTTCCCGCCTAATAAGATGTAATGAAAGGTCAAAGCAAAAAGTCGGAACGACTTCATTCCTAAGGAGGCTTAACGTCACGCAAACGGCGGTTCTCCAAACTACAGTCAAATCATTTTATAGGTTAGATGGGGGCGCTAATGATGCAAATGGAAATGCTCAGGTGTACAAGAGAAAGAGGTTGCAAATTTACGATAATATACTCAAGCTATAGTCGAACGAAACTTACGAAAAAAAAAAAAACAAAATTGGCAAACAAGCTTTTATCTCAAACAATGAACTTACAGTTTAAAGTGCTTCACCAGTGTTTAAAGAGCCAAATTCGATGGGGTTGCGTCGTTTCATTACAGAGTTCATATGGCCACCTTCCGGTTTCATCATCAGATTGGTTCCATGTCATCAATATATTGGCATTGTCACGCGATATACGTACGTGTGCAAAATTTCAGCTCAATCGAAAACCGGGAAGTGGGTCAAATTTTACTTGCAAGATTTGATTACAGCATGTAAAATAATTTTTTTCTCGTGGCTCTTGTAACTTAACCCACTTTTTGCGAGCTGAGAGTCTGAATGCAAGTTTTTATAGCAGAAGGGGTTTGTGAGCTACATTAAGCATCGCTCGCTGAGTTTATGTGATTAACAGCTTTCATTAACAGTCTGTTGAGATTTGAGATTTAGTATAAGTATTTTATTAGTACATAATATTAGTGCACAATTTTTCACATATTGGACCTTCTTATTTTGTCGATAGCTACTCAAAAGATCTTTCATTTGTCGAGGCGCGAGAGAAATACAAAAAAAATAATATTATTAGTACTTCCTAATAATATTATTTTTTTTCGTGTTTAGAAAAAAATCCTAACTTTTCTTAAATTTAAGAAAAGTTAGGAATGAGGTCCTAACAGGACATTAAAGGGCTACCTGAATTTTCCGGGTTCCAATTCTACCCCCATTTGAAATAAATCACTTAAAAGGAAACGGATATATCATTTACAATTCTTCTTCTTCTTCTTAGCGAGTCGGAATGGACTAATATATATATATTACATGAGTGTGGACCAATGTGTGGCCACATTTACGCCTCTGTCATTAGCGGAGTTTAGGTCTTCTATTGTACAGGGGGCTGGGCAGTTGGGACATGACAGTAGGTGGGCCATGGTTTGAACAGCTCCACAGTCACAACGGTTGTTGTTTGGAAAACCCCACTTTGCTCGGTTTTCGTGACATCTCCCAACGCCAGTCCGAAGCCTGTTTAGAGACTTCCAGACTGCCCAGGGGAGATCGCCACCTGGTGGAAGTTTCTCGGCTGGTGGAATATAAGATGGTGCAGGAGGATATTTATTTTTCCACCAAGCTAACTAAGTGTTTGAGGCTTCTCTGACTGGAATGCTTGGCTGTCTTAGAAAACTTTTTCGGCTCTTTAATCGAGGGGGTGGTGGAACTTGATTATATAGTTTACAATTAAATTTAATTTACAGTTTAAAGTGAGAACGTGAAGCTTTTCTACGCACATTAGCATTAAAAGTGGCCGTTTTTCGCTAATGTGCGTAGAAAAGTGCGTCAAATGGAAGCACTGGGCCCCGGAAAATTCAGCTAGCCCCTTAAAAGGATAACAAAGAGAAGAAAAGAATTCCACACAGCAAAACTCTTAAATTACAAGAAGAAGAGCACTGCTACCTTTTAGTCGATTCGGCAAAGAACTTTTGTGTTGGTCAATTTTCAAATAAGTAAAGAGGAATAAGTAAATGTTACAAGCTTTACAAACTACCTTAATGTTAATCAAAGCCAATATTGAAGGCCAGCGAGCAGCTCCTACCAACCAATAAGATTCCAAATAGATATCAGACAGTAAAATAATACTGCCCATTCCGACGTATCTGCAATTTCGCAATACATTTGTCAGACACATAACTAAGTCCTTCCGGAACCGATCCCACGTCCCGTAATTGATAACAGCTGTTACGGAAATGGTCGATGTTAGTAAATAAATCTTTACACAAAACTTCAACGCAGTGTTTTATTGTCTAAAATACCGCAGTGCCTCAAGACGAAAGTGTTTAATCAATGTGTGTTACCAGTGATGACTTATGGCTTTGAAACGTGGTCCCTTTCTATGGGTCTCATAAGAAGGCTCAAGGTTGCTCACCGAGCTATGGAGAGGGCTATACTCGGTGTTTTTCTACGCAATCAAATTAGAAATGAGGAGATTCGTAGGAGAACGATGGTCACCGACATAGCCATGTGGATTAGCTCATTGAAGTGGCAGTGGGCGGGGCACATAGTGCGAAGAACCCATAGCCGATGGGGCAGAAAGGTTCTCAAATGGCGGCCACGTACCTGCTAGATGGTCGGATGACCTGAGCAAGATTGCAGGAAGGCGCTGGATGCAGGCCGCTTCCGATCGATCGTTTTGGAAATACTTGGGGGAGGCCTATGTCCAGCAGTTGACTTCCTGTGGCTGATAGATGATGATGATGATGACAAAACTTAAGGCATTTGTTTCTTTAGTCATTAAAGTAGTAACTATTTGTTTCTCAAAGGCGGCCTTATCGCTAAGCAATTTACTTACATTAAATTATGAATGTATGGAGTATGTACGGACAGAGAAAAAAAAAATATTACGATATTGTCAATTTGTATTTTGCTTGGAGAAAGTTTTCAATATCATGGACTGATTCCACCTTGTGAGAGTTTTAAACGTTAGGGGAAAGGGGCCCAAAGCGAGTACCTTAAGGTTTATGTTAATAAAAATAAGTCATTTTTATATTTGAATAAGTTTTATTTTAATATTTGGTACAAAATTAATTAAATTTTGTATTTACAACTACAAAACACGTCTCTTTTAAATAATCACTAAGAAAAATCAAAAACAAATCAGTCTGTCATTTTACCCTCTTTGCCCGGAGGGGGTGCCCCAAGGCGGGTATGGCCTTTAGAGCATTAACAGGGGGCGTTAACAGATAGGGTGTACCAAAAACTACAAAAACTATGAATATATTTATGTTTTTTGTATGTATAAATAATAAACTTAAATAAATGAAATAATTCAACAATAAAATGTATCTGTTGGGTAAAGCGGGTAACAGGAACAAACGGCTACCCGTTTTACCCCTACCCGCTTTGCCCAAAAGCTATTTTTACACGTTTTGTACAAAATCTTATTTAGAAACAATGGGAATTTTAATCCATTTTAATGCAGAATAACACACAAATACTAATAGTAATATAACTTTAAACAGATTGAAATTATCGATATTCACATACCTTGATATATTTTAGTAAAAAGAGCAAATAAAAAGATTCGAGTCTCACAACTCAACCACGTGAAGCCGCTGTCTCGTTCAAACTGATTCGTATCGTTACGTTTTCGGATGTTCCCGCCACACTCACGCCTTTGCAAAATCGGCTTGTATTAGTGAAAAACTAGCCTACCCGCTTTAGGTTCATTTCCCCTAATTATATATTATACAACAAGTAATTTGAGTCCAAATGAGTGAGAACTGGTAAAGTATGCAGAGAGCGAGCCTCATTAGATAAAATGGCGGACGCTAGACGCTAATTACAACTCGAGAAACAAATGGCTTGTCTTTGTAACAAATTATTTGTTAAACCTTTCCATGGGGGGAGAAAAGAAATAACATAAAATGCAGCTGCTTTTTTTCCCGTGCAGATCATAAATCGAGGGAATGGGAGAATGTTTATAGGCGATGAAGCTAGCAATTTAAAACACTATGCAAATTTTACGTTTAGTTCAAATTCAAATATATTTTTATTATCATAGGATATTAATAATATCTCTTAATCGTCACTTTGTTTTGTTGCACAACTGTTGACGTCAAAAAGTTACTCAGAGCTAAGTTTACTGCCGCCTCCAAAGCGCTAATGCAGAAGAAGCGGTAACAAACTGCACTGCAGCATTTTCTCCAAGAACGTCAACTCACAATGAAATTAATATTTATAGTTGATATGTGGACAGAGTACATTGTTTGCTGTCATAATTTAAATTAAATTTTTTAAATGGTTTTTTTTAAAGTAACTTCATGTTGTAGATTAGACCCGCGCCAAGCTCAAGCCAGACTTTGTTGTCTTTAAGATAGTCATCGGTCCTATAATAAGCCTTCTCACAGAGTACCTTCTTTACATAAGCTTTGAACGTTTTGTCTGTCATATCAAGGACCAATCATATTTTTATTTCTTTCCACATAAGCGCCCATCGTCATGCAAAATGTGGCAATTGGGTCTTGTGGCCATGGGCTCTGTTCAGAGCTACACGACCCAAAGCTCTGTCTACCCCATTAAGTATTAAGACGTGATAGTGTACAGTATAGTACGCTTTCTCGCACGATTTTAGTCATTGATTTTTAAGAATGTAATATCGGTTTTCAGTTCGCAGATTTTAAACCTTAATAGTATACAACGTGGAAGCTTAGCGTGGAAAGGACATACCCGTAATAAATCGAACTACGGGCTTTACTAGATCACTTTAGTATAATGAAATTAAAATAACAGTCAAAAAGCAAAGAAAAATTTTGGCATTTCCATACAAAAGTGTGCAGCAGCTTGGGAAATTTGTACGAGAATGTCGATTTTTTTTTGCTTTTTGACTGTTATTTTAATTTCATTGTACTATAGTGATCTAGTACAGTCCGTGGTTTGATATATTCCGGGTATGTCCCTTCGTATATTCCTTTATGCTTTGTATTCTGCTCAAATGAACACCTCATAAAATGTGATAAAACTTCACTTTAAGGTAATTATATTATGTACGAAAGTATTTCAGAGTTATTACCATAGTAAAATCCATAGATCTAAGAGTACTAAGATAGCCATAGCGTAATGTAAAATGAGACCAGAAACAAAATATTTTTATGTGAACTTCAAACGAACGTTCTGTAAATCAGCACAATATCATCTTTCCAAGGTAAGATAAATTATAAATTAACACAGTATACTTTGGAAAATCCAATTTTCGCGTGATAATGTTAGGCCGCTAATATGGCTCTAAGTTTTGTATGAAAACTTGTTACATTGTCACAATGATCGCTATCTCTTTTGCTCTTGTACGGGTAACGGGTGACAGTTATTGTATTCATCGCACTCGGCTGGTGTGGTCTCTTTACGCAGTAAAAAACATTCTAGGTCTATGTTAAAATCTGTTTCACGTTTCACTTGACTTACCCCTAAAGTAGAATAACACGTATATCGACCGAAATAATCGTTCGATTGCATCACCGTCCGCCGTCTGGATTGTCACCCTTATCGCCATAATCCACCTTGGTCAGACATTTAAGCAAAACACAGCAAAACCAACCCTATTCCTCACAGCAAAGAGTTGGTTTGTCGAATTTTAGAGCAATCCGTCATTGAGCCAGCCGGGATTTGCGTCGCTGTTCCGGATTTGCGGAATTTCCGCGCAGTTCCGTTTTGAATCTCCAGTATTTAGTTCAGAGACGTTAGTTAGGTTAGACAAACGTTAGATGATGAAAGGCGGAGTTATGAGATAATCTTGGTTTCACTCAAAATAATTATACCTACCTACCAGCTAAAGGCTTCAAAGGCTCTTATTAATACATACATACATATTTTCACGCCTGTTTCCCAAGGCGGTAGGCAGAGACAATAGATTTCCACTTGCTACGATCCTTGCAAACCTCTTTTGCTTCGTCAACACTCATTACTCTTTTCATACATGCTCTTCTGTTATAGGTACTCCTTACTTCACCTTTCTTCAGAATCTCTGCAATTTGGTCACTGAACGTTCGTCGAAGTCGACCCAGTCCGGTTCTCGCATCCACAACCGCACGATAAATATTTTTAGTTAGTCTTCTTTCATCCATCGTCTCAACATGTCCGAACCACTTTAACAATTCTTTCTCAATTTTGTCACTACATTCTCTTTCACCCCACACCTCTCACGTATTACATAATTTCTAATAAATGATTAATAAAACTCTTTAGAGGTATAACTCCGCTTTTAACTGTTTAACTTTTAACATACCTACTAAGTTAAGTAATAAACAGCTTTTAGTTTCAATGCAACAAAATCCTTTTTGCCCTGATAATAAATGTATTCTGAGCTAGTATTTATTATTAATTCAAAAGTCAGCAAATAGACTTTTAGTAAAATAGTACAGTGATCCCGTACTATGGGTGGCTCAACGGTCTATGGAGAGGACTATGCTCGGTGTTTCTCTACGCGATCGAATCAGAAATGAGGAGATTCGTAGGAGAACGAAGGGCACCGACATAGCCAAGCGGATTAGCTCATTGAAGTGTAGATAGGGCAGATAGCGCGAAGAACCGATGGCCGATGGGGCAGAAAGGTTCTCGAATAGCGGCCTCGTACTGGTAAGCGCAGCGTAGGGCACCCACCTGCTAGATGGTCGGATGACCTAAGCAAGGTTGCAGAGAGGCGCTGGATGCAGGCCGCTTCCGATCGGTCATTTTGGAAATCCTTGGGGGAGGCCTATGTCTGATATGATGAAAATAGTACAGTATAGTAGAACTTTTGTCTATTTTCTCTTTTTTTTTGTATGTATAATTTATTACTAGGTATATTTAAATTAAAAATAAATGTCAAGTTTTACTTTTAGCGCATCGACTTGAGGTGTTTCTTTAAAATATTATTTGATGATTTAGTTTAATTTATATTCATTGTTATATTAAGTTTAATAAAAAGTTTTAATTTATTATTACGCACTTATGTTTATGAATTAATGATTTCTTGAACGGTAAAAGTCAGTGTTTCTTTAAACCTGAATAAAAATTTGGCGCATTATAATCCAAAAAAGTGTAAGCAAGCTTAAATTAAAATCAAGAACTAAATACCTCTTAAAACTAAAATCCAAGTTATGCAAACAGACCGGTGGCAAATACCCTTTGAGCCATCGAAATGAGAAAACTTTATGCTCACTTCATATTTCCAGGAAAATTTGAGGAAAAGTGGGAAAAATTGCACGAAAAGTTTTTCGCTATCGCCGAAGTTGTTTTTCGCTATTGCCGACGTTGTAAGGGCGTCATGTCATATCTCCCGTACATTATTTCAAGGGGTCCATGATTGTTTGAGTCAAAGGTTAAAGTCACACCAAAATCCAAATATCCCTAGCAAAGCAAAGCAAAGAACAACTACAAACTTTACTATAAAAAATACTATTTTTGCGATACTGTCACATAAACATATTCTTCTTTTTCTTCTTTTCGTGTCGATTGGCTCAAATAACACTATACTCGTATTTTGTCCCTCCAGTATGTTGCCACTCTAATGCCTCTGTACATAAAAGTGTTAAAATACGAGAATATATTTTTTAATAATATCATTCGAGTATTTTAACCGACTTTCAAAAAGTAGTAGGTTATTAATTCGTCGGTATCTTTTTTTATGTTTACCAATTATTTAAAGACGCCTTACCGATTTGGAAAATTCTTTTTTTGTTTGAAAAGGCATACTTGTTATGTAGTCCCACAATCTTTTTATCAAAATTGGTTGGGTAGTTCAAGGGTGAAGTCAGTGTTTATTTTTGAAAAATTATTAAACCCCGTAATATGCAGTGTCATACACTACTTTATCAAATCTCATAAATTAGAACCAAAACTATTACAAGTATTTTTTTTAATATTTTTAAAAACAAGCTTTTTCTAAAGCGCTCCTCATGACGAATCAAACGAGCCAAAACTCGATGGGGTTGCGTAGTTTCTTTACAGAGTTCCTATTGCCACTTTCTAGCTCCGTCACTGATGACGAAGCTCCATGTTATCGTAATATTGCATTGTGACAATACAATATTACGATAACATGGAGCTGATCTGAATCAGCTCCGTGTTATCGTAATATTATATTGTCACAAAATATACGTAATATAGTATGAGTGCAAAATTTTAACTCAATCGGAAACCGTGAAGTGGGTCAAATTCAACTTGCAAGATTTGATTACAGACAGACAGACAACGGGACAGGTAAAACTAAATAAAAGCTTCTTATAATTATAATATTTATTTTTATTAATATCGTCTTATTCTCAAACGTCTTTTGCGGAACCACCTACGGCAACGTGACGTCACCCGCCCACATCTGCATATGTTTGCGCGGGCGAATACAGCATAATCTCTCCGATTTCAAAGGATTTTCCGGTAAATTACCCAATCTGTGTACTCAATTTACACGTGGCTTTCTTTACTTTATTATGGGACGGCAGAAACCTTTATTATTATCGCAAACCTTTATTATTATCGGAGATATTTTTTGTTCCAAATCTCTATTATTTTCCGTAGGTTATCTTCTTTTTAACCGACTTTAACAGAGGAGGAGTTTATCAATCTTAAATGTATTTATATTATTTACATACTTGTGATACAGATACGATCTTACTTTCTCTCTAACAGAGGAGACCAGAATTGTAAGATTGTGGCAGACGCGAATTCGCATCACCTGTCGCCGACCAGTGTTCGGAAAACCCATGCTTAACGGAAACCTGGTCTTGACTTACTTGACTTAAGGTCCCAAGGCCCCTAGGTGGGGCAGAGGGCTTCAACAGTCTTCCTCCATCGCGAACGGTCTTTGGCTACGCGCTTTACTTCGGGCCAGGTTAGCCCGATTGTTTTCATCTCCGCCGCAACCGTTTAACCAAAAAAGGGTTAACCGATATAACCGGGTTATATCGGTAAACCCTTTTTTGGTTAATCCTTTGATTCGGTTAACCCATACAATAAGGGTTACAGTAACCTTTATCTGAATAGGTTAATTTAGGTTTTCGGTGATGCACAGCCGTTAGGTTGAGTCATGCAAGCGCTTTTGCAGGTATAGGTACCGTGACTGAGTGATGAGGAATGAAAACAGAATACCAGGCTATTTCGGTTAACCAAAATATATGTTAAGCCATTTCCAATTGGGTTAATAACAGATTATTTCGGTAAGGTTAACCTAACCCGTCCAAACCCTGTCGCCGACTGCCGCAAACGGTCGCGTGACACATTACATTCTGTAACTCTCTGTGAAAAATTGTCGCGCTACCGGCGGCGATAGTCACCGATAGTTGCCGACTGATACAATGTACTTTTTCTCCCAGACCATAATGGAAGGTCAAAATTGATTTCAAAATATTTTAGCGGAAAGTTCTTAAAAGAACGATTTTCCTTATCCTTCCGTCAAGCGAAAACTCTTTTAAACAATTGTTCTCAGAAATTCTTTAAAAAGATTACGTAAAACGTAGGATTTTCGTAATCTTTGCGACAAAGTTTGAGGAAATTAAGAGAGAGGAAATTTCATCACTTAAGCGTTTCTAGGAAAGTGACGGATCTGACATCTTAACTGTTTTGTGTTACTCTGGCCTTTTAGAAAATATATTTTCTTTATGTAATAACTTTATTTACTAAAAAGCTCTGCACAGAAGAAATGGAGGAAAAAGGGGGAGACCTTTGCCCAGCAGTGGGATAGTACAGGTTAATTTAAAAAAACTTGACGGTGTTATTGACGATGATATAACAGTGACGAAAACATACACATATGAATATAAATAATTTTAAACAATACAGATGTGCACTAAAATCATTTTTTCATGATACATTTCATTAGATACATTACAATATTCAAAATTCAAATGTTTATTCAGTAATTAGACCTTTACAGGAACATTAAACTTCAATAATTATAATTTACATTACGTGTAGTTTATATAGATAAAAAATATTTTAAAGAAAAGCTACCGATACCAACACTTCGTAACGACCACTGCTGAGAAGAGACGCCGAAAGGAACTTATTTCACAAAAAATATGGTGTAAGTATTTTTTTTTGTTCACTGACTAGCAAATAAAATAAAAAGCATTTAAAATTTCGCTCGACGTCACGATAAGCTACGATTTTTAACCAAATGTAACGTTAATCACCCCCACTCCGAAACTTCGAAGCGCTGTATCTTTGTGATTTTTCACGTCTTTGCTAAATGAATTTTTTTTCGGATAATTTAGTTGACGGACTAATTAAAATAATATATTGTTAACTCCATCCACATCCCCATAACATACGCTTAGGGTTGCCATCCGTCCGGGATTCCCCGGATTTGTCCTAGTTTAGAGGGCATTTTTTTTCTTGAATTGACATACATAGGCTGCCTCGGATGGCATTTTCTACTTTGTCCAGGTTTAAATATTTAATTATAATTATTATTGAGTTAAAAGAGTTATGTATATCAAAAATTGTAAGATTGAATACTAAAATGGTCTCAATATTTTAAAGATTTTTGTTAAAAAATATTGAATTTTGTTAGGTTTAACATTAAAATAAGGTTTTGTTTTCATTCAAAAATAAAAATAAAATATATAACTGGTTATTAAAACAATTTGTAACAAACTGTAATAGGATTCTGTTTTGTTAGGTACATTTAAAATGATGCTAAAAGATGACTTAATTGAATTTTAAAGTCTGAAAATAAATAAAATGGTGATTTATGATATTTCAACTGTTTTTAATTACACTATATATAAAAAAAACCTGTTGACATGTCCGGGTTCTGCGCTGTAAAATCAAGGGTTTTCACGAGTCTTGTTCTGGTTGCCATTTTAGAGATGGTAACACGCTATCACGTCTTCATCTTAAATGGAGGGGACAAGATGGGTTCTGTCTGAATGACACTTGTGACAGAGCGCTATAGGTTGGTTAAGGTTGCCGCACAACATGAATGTATAGTGTAAACTAAAAATATAACAATTTTACGATACAATCTACCATTTCATGAAGAGACACGGTAAATTCATGAAATTATTTGATCATATCGAGAAACAATTTCTTATCATTGATCCGCCCACGATCCACATCACGATGTGGCCAGTAGCCAGTGCAACATTTCATGAAATGCGACCATATCATGAAATTCTCGATCATTTAATGAAGAGATTAAATTTACGATACGGCTACGACATTACCACTAAAAACTCCGCGGTGTCACCTCTCATTTCAGCCGCTATGCCGGGGCCGTGTGCTATTCGCGCTGCACAGCCCCGGTGCGGCGACCGCTGTTGCGATCCTTGCTCGCTCTGGGGTCTTCTTAGCTTGACCAAACCTTACCTAACC
The DNA here is from genome assembly GCA_943193695.1 of Acrobasis suavella. Classification (NCBI taxonomy): domain Eukaryota; kingdom Metazoa; phylum Arthropoda; class Insecta; order Lepidoptera; family Pyralidae; genus Acrobasis; species Acrobasis suavella. The sequence goes on along the minus strand of OW971952.1, from coordinate 5,437,383 downwards.
CAGCTTGTCCACTCCATTTGAGATAAAGAAGATTTAGCTCGTCCACTCCATTGTCTTCTCCGTCGAAAACTATCGTGTGACTGTCGGCGAGTCTCGGTGACTGTCGCCGCCAGTCACGGTCAGTTTTTGACAGACAAATTGACATTTATCGCGGGCACACTGTCACTCGTCTGTAAGCGCCCTTAGCGTAATTGTGGTAGTAAAGGTGGAAAAAAGATCCACTTTTTAGCACTATTAAGATTTTTGCTCATTCGCTTAACAAGCTTTTATGGACTTTCACCATCTGTCGGTAAGAACAGCAGCTAGCACTTACATTCTAAGTTTTTTCTCCCAAACCAACATATAAGAAGCATGCAAATAAACATGTAAAAATAATTCTTATGTGTACACGTTCCTCGGCTTATGTAAAAATATTTGGCCATCAATAAATCTCGTACAAAAATATTCCCGCCATAAGTTACAAGGTACGTAAATTGGTCAGCGCCATGTTTGCTCGCGTCCCGAAAAATACGACGCAAATTACGCGCTAAAACGTTTAGTATTAAAAATTTTGACCAAAATTTCTTTAGACCAACACATTTCTAGGAGATTAATGTTTAGGCCACTCATTATTATGACATTTTATATTTAGGACCATAAGCGTTTTTGACGAATTGCCACTAAAAACTATACAACGTGGAAGGGACATACCTGTAATAAATCAAGCCACGGGCTATACTAGATCACTATAGTATCATTATACTATAGTGATCTACATTAAAATAACAGCCAATAAGCAAAAAAAAATGGCATTTCGATACAAAAGTGTGCAGCCGCTCGGACAATTTGTATGGGAATGATTTTTTTTATGTTATCTGATTTATTACGGATTATATACGGATTGTGACTAACTAGTTTTCATTTAGACAATCTCAACATTTTGACTAAGTATTGGTTTAGTGAGATTACCTTATTTTTGAACGAAATTAATCTATAAACCACTTTCTATTATGACGAAATGAAATTTAGACGTTTCTGATGAGTTTCTACATAGACTTTTGGCATTTGCGACCATTCGATACTAATTCAAAATAAAAAAACGTTTGCTTAACCAATTCCAGTTAATATTGTCAACTGTAAAATGATAGTTAATTCAGATATTTAATTAAACTCCCACGACGCTTGAATTTCTCGCACACTATTGCTGTTGCTCATAAATCCTACACCCACTCAAAGCCGTGATAAAACACAGATGTTTATGAAGATAAAGTCATATCTGAGGGAATAAAAGGATTATTTGTTTTAATTTTCAATATATAAACAGCTACCTACATTACCAGAGTATTACCATGGCAACTTTTATTTTATTTTTTTATTAACAATTTTATTAAACTTTAAAACTAAGTATATTATAATCATAGAGGCAAATCAAGTAAAATTATTTAAAGGAAACTTATATTAATGTTTATTTACTTTAAGTTTAATTTACTGATATTGATATTTTTTTTCGATGTTTGCATCGGCACACCTAAAAAAGGTAAATGTATTACTGCACCAATATTTTGTCACCTTATGCAACATGTTAGTGATTAATAAATGGGTAAAAAAATATTTACCAATTTATGTACACGGGAATAGGTATAGGTACATAATACATCAAATAAAAGTTGTACAAAGGCACTACTTATCTCAAAAGAGATCTCTTTCAGTAGGCCAGTGAGAGATATTTATGTAAGAGAGGCATACAGGCGTGGTTATACATAAAATAAAGAAGGAAGAAAATTAAAATGTCATTAAACTACACTAACTACAAATAAACATACGTATACATACATAATATATTACACATATACTTAAATAAATACATATGTTTATTTAGAAGGAAATATAATATATACCTTATATAAACTTTATAAGTTACAATTAAGACGATTCCAATAAATAATGATCTTTTACTCGTCTTTTAAATACAGAAATCGTTTTAAAGTCACGTATAGCATAATAAAAATATGTGACACCAGGTGGCAGCACAGTGACGTCAGGTCCAATCACAGAACTACATCAAGTAGAAGGAAAAAGTGTATGTTCCTCGCGTGCTAAAACGATATGTTGAAGGCGCCAGTGCTCGCCGCAAAGTTCAGTCTGCTCCCCATCGCTTGCCGCGTGTGAACGTCAGGTTACAAAAGAAAAATGACTCGTTATTCGGTAATTAACTGTTCAAACACCACCAATAAAGTTGGAGCTGTTATTCGAGGTATATTCTTTCATCAGTAAGTACTCTTCGTCCTAAAATATCTGACATTAATTAAAAAACAATCTATTTTGTAGCTCCGTATTATTTTCATTGAAACAGGAGCGGGGGATTTGTATCCAACGCTAGTTTTCCATTGCTACTTTAATTAGACAAGCCAGACATCATTTGCATTCAAATCCAGCGATGTAATAATAAGCAATTCCAACTGTCGAGTCGATTTCAAGGCCAAATTCTAATTTTTATGGCAAACGTAAGCATAGTGCTGTACGCTGCGATTTTCTTGACTCGACTCGACTCGATTTGAATGAAACAACGATTTTCAAAGCAAATAATTTTTATATTTTTATTAAAGTATTCTCCGCATAGTGTACCTAAGTCTTCTAGGGCTCTTGACAGATTGGCCTCAGCTAACCAAAAGACTTTGTTTGAGAGATGTTAGCTAGGTAGATCATTAGTGAATATAGGGATCTATTGTTACCAAGGGGACTGGGTTGGGCGATAGTATAAATATTAGACAGGAGCTAAGACACTTCACAGTGGGAGCCTATTTTTTTGGTTTCCTTAACTATATCCGTAGCGCCATTTATTATTTGCCAGGTAAATTAAAAACCCCGACTTACCAGAGTTAACCCCCAATAACTTTTAAACGGTTGAACCGATTTTCATCAAACATAACTAAGAACCACCGCAAAGGTTTTTTCCCGTATAAATACCATATCAAAATCGGTCCATCCCTTCGGAGCTACGATGCCACAGACAGACACATATACAGACACACAGAGGTTGTCAGAATAACTGTAATAGGTACTGAAAAATGTAACGCAATTTATTGGTTAGGTAGGTAGGTAACATACCTATATATTTATCGATTTAAAATTTTGAGATTTTCTCTTTGAAATTTATTATAATTTTCTAAGTCGATTATAATTATTAGTTTCTTTGTCGGTTCATTTCGATATTTTGAATCGATAAAATACACCCACAATAACTTGCGTAATATTATTTCATTAACAAACAATTTACACCTAGTGATTTGTTTGTGGTCACACGAGTAAAGTAAAAGGTATGTAGGGAGGTACTTACTTGCCTTCACAACGAAAACGATCGTCCGGTGTTTTGATCTTGACAAGCACAGTTGCTACACTGACTTCGGTGCCTAGAATCGGTTTGCCTCGTTCTAATCGATGCCTTTTAATCGTTTTCGCGCGGATTATGGTTTCCATCTCTAAATTACAGTCGGGACGCCAAAGTACCTACGCAATATGTTACACGCTCGGTCCTCATACAAATCGTTGAACTCTATCCGTCTACTTGATATATTGTGGGTCCAATCGACTGATGTCATTGGACCATCATTTGACAGATTATTTTGCTGCATCAAATATATCCAATAACAGCGACTTATTGGAGTTGACTTCACTAGGCTGCCATTTGCTGTTACATATTTTAAAAAACCCTCATTCTTTTAATTCAAGTATTTTTTTTCTTTTCTATTCTTTCATTTTTTTTCCTAAATTTTCTGGCATGATGTTGCTACCAAGTATTATTTCAACATTTTTATTATGTGCTAAGCATAATTAATACAAAATACCTATCTTCACGGAATATAACGTCCCCTTATGACGAGGAGCTCGGTGGGCGTGAAAGGTAGTAATTCAACTGCGCTGTATCTACGCCATTATTTGTTAGTTATAGAAAAAAAAACATGCTTGTTAAATATTTTTAAATAACCTAATAATCTCAAGAATAGACTATCATGACTTTATCCCAACGAGGAGCTTGAGTCGCATCCGAACTAGGTCTATGTAGGCACAATCTGGCGCGCTGGCGTTCCATGGACCAAACAGAAACACAGTGCGAGTGTGGTCACGACGACCAGACCATGCAGCATCTCCTCTCATGCCCTTTATGCCCCACCAGCTGTACCATGCTTGACCTACTCTGCCTCGGAGGAAGGCGTAAAAGTTCCCCGTATTGGAAGAGCAAAATTTGAAATTTGAACCAGCGACCGAAGAAGAAGATCCCAACACAGGCCACATTTAGTGTTACGGTGGCGTTAAGATAAACAACCGGCCAAGTGCGAGTCGGACTCGCGCATGAAGGGTTCCGTACCATTATCTATACAAAAAATCACGTTTGTTGTATGGGAGCCCCACATAAATATTAAATTGTTAAATGTTATAGCAGCAACAGAAGTACATCATCTGTGAAATTTCAACTGTCCAGCTATCACGGTTCATGAGATACAGCCTGGTGATAGACAGACAGACGGGCAGACAGATGGACGGACTAGACGGACAGCGAAGTCCTAAAAACCCTAAAAAAGGAATCAAAATAATATATAATATAATAATTCATTTATTTCAGGCAATAGTAATGTACTTACAATTATGTACAATACCAGAGACCCATATTATAAATACAAAAATAATGAATTCGAAAAGCCTTTTAATATGATTCTCACCCATTCTCTTGATCGGCTTTTACGATCTGAATGGAAAGAGAATCAGGTGCTAAATTTCAAGTTTTTTTCTTCTCCTAGACCAGCAAGAAGGGCAAAAATTATATTTTTAATCCGCATCCACATCCGTATGTGAACTCATCAAAGGTTCATTTGAATGTATGCTCTCCCCAGTAACACTCGTGTTCACTTCATTAGCCCCGTGGGCGTCTGCTATAATAGAGCACTATTAAAAATATTTCATCGGTTTCTCTGAAAGCTCTCAAGGGATTAAAACTGTGGAGGTTGAGCGTGGGAATTACTTTATAGACTGCTAGATAGTACTTGTTTAAATTGTTACCTATTTTAATGGTTATAATAAGAAATTAGGATTTTTAATTATATTTTCATAAAATCTTAAAAAAGTAAAGTTAATAAAATGTTTCTGCATCACTCGGAATAATTTATTAATTTTTTCAGCAGTTCTTTTTTATTTTATTCTCTTACACTCTTAAGATACTAATTTGGTAATATATGCATATGCTTCGCTTGTCAATGTAGTATCTTTTAAGAGTACCTTAAGACTACTTTGTAGGTAGGTGTCTTACCTACAAGGTGGTTTAACGACCTAACCAAAATCACAGGAAAACGCTGGATGCAGGAAAATTTATTAAAAGTCTGTAGTGTTTAAATTGGCATATAGTGTGTAGCTTTACTACGCTCATGTACCAAAAGTGGCCGTTTTCCGCAAATGTGCGTAGAAAAGCTTTACGTTCTCACTTTAAACTGTAAAAAGCAGTTCATAAAATAGTTTGAAGAGTTATCTAAGGCTTGATTAAGACAACATTTTAAATAAATTCTTCGTATCCGTTCAATTCATTAATTACAAATAGGGGCAGCACTGGAACTCAAAAATTTAATGTATTGAACTCGCATTTTTTTCAAGTTCACTGATTAGCCAGTTTTTTTTTAACGGTTGCGAACCTTGCGGATCAACCGCAGATGGCTCCTAAAGTCACGAAAAACAAGAATACTCGTAAGGTCATCGACATACCCAGACAAATCTTGATGGCAGAATTCATAAATACGCCATAAGTGTCGAAGATACAGAATAAATATAAGAATAAGGGCACATGCCGATTGTTAGCGAAAGAAAAAGAGAATGTTTGTCACAAATTTAGGAAATATTTTTCCAATGCGAAAGTGCACTATTAAACTGTTAACCGTCAAAATGCGCGGGCACGTCCGCAATATACACCCGTGTGTCGCCGCATACGAGTACGTGATCCGCGTTTCAACGCCGCTCCCGATATATCTTGAAAGTTTCTGCAGACCAACTTCGGAAGATGGATTTGAGGGCTACATATAGTAATAATATGTTGTTATTGTTGTGATATAACATTATTTCGGCTATGTGACTTCAGATCTTGAATAGATAGATAGATAATCGTTTTAAACTTATTGGTTGACTACCTCCATGGCGTAGTGGTCACCATGCTAGTCCGCCACCCAGAGGTTCCGGGTTCGATCCCGGCAAGTTGAAAAATGGCCTTTTTCAAATTATCCGGGGTCTTGGATTTATATTTATATATATATGTATTTGTTATAAAATATAGTGCCGTTGAGTTAGTATTCCAAAACACACAAGTCTCGAACTTACTTTGGGGCTAACTCAATCAGTGTAATTTGTCCCTAAAAATGGTACCAAACAGACACACACTATACATTATTATACATATTATTAACATTGCACAGGAAAAAGAAAACAATAATACTATGACTAATGGTAATGAAAAAAATAAAAAACGTATGCATGGTAGTGGGTGTGTGCCGCAGCGATACCAAAGGGTTGTGGCTATGCGATACGTTTGCTCGTAGAACAAACCACTGACACACTCGTAGAACAAGACACCATCTTGAGATTTCTATCACATTTCTACAACATTTCTATCCGAACTTGGGATAAAAATAATTTGGGCTTTGAAGATAGACCAAAAAATCTGTTTTAACACTTATATCTCCAATTAAACATGCGCCGACGGCCGCCATTTTGTTCAACTTACGTGCCGGGTATTGTACTCATCAGACTTCTGTTTATTTACCGTTGACCACGGACGTTTTAATGAAAATCTGTGTTCTGCAGTTGGTTCAGTGTTTGTCCGGAGTTCGCAGCTTGTTGTTTGGGAGCTCAGTAACTAATTACCAAGTTTCAGAGACCGACTACGAAACAGACAAACATTATTACGAGAGAGCTGCAATAGGGTATTTTAAAGAGCTGCAATAAATTATTTGATACTGTTAAGAAAAATAGTAACAAAAATTGAGAAAGGAATGTTGAGATGGTTCGAACATTTAGAAATGATGGATGAAAGGAGATTTACTAAAAGTGTCTACAAAGCGAACGTGAGTGGAAGAGTGGGTCCGGGTCGTCCTCGGCGAACGTACAGCGATCAGATTGCAGACGTTCTTAAAAAAGGAGAGCTCAGAAGTACCCGTAACCGGCGGGCATGCATCAAGAGAGTGATGAGTGTAGATGAAGCCTACCTCGATGGGAAACAGGCGTGATTATATGTATGTATGTTAAAACAATAAAACTGACTGCCTCCGTGGTCCAGTGGTCAAGGCGTTCGCCTTGTGACCCGGAGGTCATGGGTTTGATTCCCACTGGGAAACATACTTTGTGCAAAGTTGTTTCCAGTCTGGATAGGATATTGCAGGCTTGTATCACCAGATTATCCGAAAAGAAACATGATTCCGTGTTTCGGAAGGCACGTAAAACTGTGGGTCCCGAACGCCACCTAGCGTTTGATCATCAAACTATCCAAGGATTGGTTCCTGGTTTGCCCTTAGCGTTGTGGAGGTCAGACGGCAGTCGCTCTGTGTAAAAACCAGTAACCTCGTCAAATCTCCTAGGGTAGGTAGCGGACCCCGAGCTCTGAAGCGTTACTGCTGAGGATGCAACCGGGAACACGCTCGGATTGTCATTGATCATACCTATTTACAGCGTGATTTAAGAATTATTATTGCAGAACAACTGATATTAAGAGCGCTATTTGACTCTTAGAAACTATGACGTCTTTAGCCCGTATTTCATAAAAATTCCATTAAAAATGTTTGTTTTGAGGTATAGAAAAAAAAACGAATTTTAGGATAAGAATTCGACTGTCGCCGACTGCCGCGCGACAGTTCGTGACAGGACAGGAGTGACAGTCTGCGACCACCGCAAGAAGTCAAAGTAGTTATGGGTTGCTAGCCGCACTGTCTATTGAATTAATTCGCCCGTTCCTCGATCGGCTTTATCGATCTTCGTGAAAAGAGAAGCTGCTGGTAAATTATTGTTTAACTATTTAAAGTGACTGCTCGCAGACCGATGAGCAAGATAAAAAATTTTAAACGTTAAAAATATTATAACGGCAGATCGCATTCACAAAAACTATTATCAAAATGTATAGTTTAGTTAGTTCGTTCTTTTTTGTAGCTTTTTAAGTTCTAGATTTACTATTGTTTATTTGGTTTTGACACTTTTAATAACAGGTTTATGATGTAATTTAAGGTTGCTTCACACTTATTCAGGTCGGTATTAATCGGTACCTCCAACAAACTACCCGATCGGCTCAAGCCGAATGAAGCCGAACAAGTAAATTAATTGCTTCGGTTCGGCTTTGTTCGACAATTACCGAACCGACAATACCCGCCTGCTTAGGTATGTGTGTAGCAACCCTAAGTAAGTAGGAAATCAAGATTAAGATATTACCATCTTAATCTCGATTTCCTCAAATGTATTATTATTTCATATAACACGCGCCTTCCGGTACAGTGTAATATTAATATTCTAGGAAGCCGCAGGTTTTCGTCTTAACATAGCCTTGTCTTAAAGATATATTAATTTTGGTTAGGTAATTGAATTATATGGGTGTGGCTCATTAAAAATGTACCCATAACACAGTGGAACGTGTAACACATTTTTGTAACACACTGAATGTAACGCGCTGGAACTCTGTAAGGGTAAGATCACATTGAGAAAGAAATGTTCAGAAATACACTCTGGAAATTCTAATGTGTTCTAATTTGGGAATTTTAACGTGTCAAGGATGAGTTTTGTTTTTTTTTTGTTTTTCGTGTGTTTATGTGGCCAGTACTGGTGTCAGATTTTTCAGTCTGCCTAAAGGCATCTGACATAGCTTGACGACTGCCATACAATGATGACAGCCGGGACCAACGGCTTATACGTGCCTTCCGGAACACGGAGAAGCTCGAGAAATTTTTGTGCCCCTTGTGGTCACCCATCCAAGTGCGGACCACGCCCGGTGTCGCTTAACTTGCGAAAGCGCTAGTAATGCGCACTCCCGCCGGGCCACCGAACTTTTCAGTCAAGGATGAGTGCAATGTCCAAATAAACTTTGGCCCACGAGATGACTGCTACGTGGAATGTGGATTCGACAATCATTGTACGATAGTCGTATAAGCGAACGGTCTTCTAGCGAAGAGTCCTGGCCAACCTCTTAAGCATAGAGTACTATAACTGAAACTCTTAAGACTCTCTCGCTAGATAGCTGGGTCAGATTCAGAAGGCACGCATTGTCAGGAGGTTTCTTTCTCTGCGGCCCTAACCGCCTTTAGATTGGACCCTGCTCTTACCTCTGCCCCTAGGTTTGATTTTATATTTTGTATATTATTTTATATTTTAATATGCATACATTTATTATGAAACCAAACTTAAGAAAATAATGAAATAAAAAGATTAGTTAATGTAGTATGTCTAAAAATACGTGATCAATTACCTGTCCAAGCGAAAATAATGTAATAATGAGCAAAGGTTATATAAATGTCGTTTAAAATAAACCGTTGAATTGAAATTAATCTTCAGAAGCAGTGGCCTGGAACGGGGTATTATTCCGGAACCACGAGAAAAGATGCGATCGCTGCGTCTCATATTACGTAATGCGTTTATACGAAAGGGATTACGAGCGGTAAAATATATGTGTCATTATATTAATATTATAAATGCGAAAATTTGTATAGATATTTGGTCCGCTTTCACGTCAAAATGGTGGAGCGGATTGTAATGATATTTGGAGCAAATAATATAGCTAACAAACTTTATAATAAAATTTACTAACAATATAAATAGCCCGGGATAGTGTGAGGTCTCCGTAAGGTTTTGAAAAAATTTACCGCTGGGGCAACGCCGTGGGCATCAGCTATCTCTAACACATTATACACTACTTCTCGATATTTATTAAAAACTCTTTATTTTATTTTTTGAAAAAAAAAACTCTCTTGGTCAGTTAATTGTATATGAGGTAGTAGAGAATATAGTCGCTGCCTACCCGATGGAAAAGGCGTGAAAATATTAAGTACTTATGTATATTCCCTGGAAAAAAATATTAAATATTTTTAATATACTTCGTCAATCCTTACATAGATAACAATATTAAATCTATTCGGTTCGTTCGCAACGTGAATACTGTGTAACGAAACTACTGCGAATCCATTTCGTCTATATTTAGCCCCTGAGTAAGACCCCAGGACGTAAATTGTGAAATACCGCGGTGACGGGGCAAATGGAAAGGTTCAATTAAAATATTGCCGATTGAATGGAAATAGTATCGAATAGTATTAATTCTTAATACTATTTACAGCTATTCTGCCGATCAAATGCGGGTCAGACTCGTACATTTTGATTTATGTACTATAAAGTGTATATAAATAATGATTACGTACCTCCGTAAATGCCTTTCGAAAGATCGAGTAAAAACGCTGAAAAAAACACGTTTCTTGCATGACAACCCACTTTAATTTATAACTTTTTTTTTTTTTTTTTGGAATTGTTCTTTAGCGGCCACAGTAATACGTAATCGGTGATCGAAGTATATTATTAATGCCATTATAAATATCGAGTTAAGAACGCTAAAAAAACACATTTCTTGTACGACGGCACAGTTTGACTTTAACTTTATCCTTTTTTAGTATTTGTTTTTATGGTGGGCACAGAAATGCATAATTGGTATGTGGGAGGCGCCAATGTGGATACTCCACCTGTCCCAGCTCAGTAGGTGTGCTCCCACATGAAGTATACAGATATAAACAAAAAGGGTTAATACATTTATTTGTTTTTATTATAACAGAACTAATAATATTATACAAGTAAAAATAAGTTGCTATCAGTCTGAGCGTAGAGGAACATGAGGGAATATTGCGAATTTTTCATTTTGAAAGACGTTGTCTCTTGTCTGTCTTGTTTCTTATTCTGAACTAAATATTAAAAGCACTTTTTGTTATTAGTTTGTTATAATTTGTAAAGATGTGGTACTACATGCTTTCTCATTTTACGGTTTTAAGGTATAGTGTAACCAATATTTCACGTTCTTGTTGCGAAGCCTGAATGGTGTAATAGATTACGCGTTCGAAAATCAGAAATCCTTAGGTTCAAATCACCACTAATGCTTAAAGCTTAGATGTCACTATATTTGCAGGTTTGCAGCTTAAATTTTTGACAGAAAAATAACGCGATATGGCTCTCTATTTCAGTTATATTATAGTTCTCTATGTAGAGAGGAATAAGTCAGAATCATGAGGAAGGAATGTGTCTGGAATTTAAAATTTGAATTTAGAAATTAAATTTAGAAAAGTGGACAGAATGAAATGATGGAGGAAGGAGGTGAGTATGAACATGAAGGATGGAGGTTTATTGCAACATCGTTGCAGTTGAAAATTGCAAGTGTCTAGCTATTACGGTTCAAGAGATAGAGCCCTGTGGCAGACGGACGGACAGCGGAGTCTTAGTAATAGAGTCCCGTTTGCCAATTGAATAACCCTAAAATACATAACCTCAAAAGTTACAAAACTTGGCTATTAATACATTTACCCTCAAATTCATAAAAAATAACAAGCGTTTGCTAAACCTATTATAGTTAAAACATGGTTTGTCCTTTTCCCTCCTATGAATATTTGACGTTGAAAGAACGAGACAAAACATATTTTAAATAAAATAGGTTTAGCAAACGTTTGTAATTTTTTATGAATAAGGGGTTAATATTTATAAAATAGCATCACTAAGATAGTTTGTTTTAATAACTACACTACAACAATTTCTGTAAAAGATTATTCTAATAATGGAAATTGATAAGCCAAAAACATCAGTCTTAATTTTCACATAGTTTAAGAAACACAAAAGATACAAACCAAGAGAACTTTTTGAATTAGACTTGCCTAACTTTTAAATTAAATTTGCATTCCAAGTTTATTTTCTATTTTATTACTTGTTGCTTCTTGGGTAGCTATATTTAATGAAAAAAATATGACATCGAGAAGCTGTCTTGGAAAATGCATTTTTCAATTTCAAGATTTTTCTCTCAGGACATAAACAATAGGCACGACAAATGGAAAAATATTTTTAGCTCACCGGTTAGATTATTAAAAAATATTGTAGATGTATTTTTTCTTTTCTCTGGGAAACAAAAAATGACAAAGATACAGCGCATTGAAATTTCGCATGACGTCACGGCTACGTACGATTTTTACACAGAGGTGACGTCACAAGCCCCCACTTCGGAACTTTGATGCTTCGTATCTTTGTGAATTTTTACTTTTTTGGCAAACTGAAAAATATGGGTCCATTATTTTTGAATAATCTAAAAGACGGACTTATAACAATTATACTTTAATAACCCTGTCGTAACCCCTATTTTACAGACATTCTGAGAAAGTTCTAGAGGGTACAGGTAGTACAGGAGACGTAAAAAAATGTTAATACATTTCTTTACGTTAGCAGGCAAATTAAAAAAAAATAACCTGACTATAAGGTTGAAAACCCTTTTTTAACCGTTGAACCGATTTGCATTAAACATAGCTAAAAACCAGCTCAAGTAAACTGGCTTTCACGTAAAAATCCCTATCAAAATCGGTCCATCCGTTTGGGACCTATGATGCCACAGACAGACAGCTGTCTGTCTGTGGCATGTGGCATGGCATGTGTCTGTGTGACAGACAGACTGACATTGGCGTAATACTTATATCACCCCTCTTTTTGCATCGGTGGTTAAAAATAAAACAAACTCAAATTTTTGGAAAAATTTTCAATTCTATTTTTTTTTTAGTTTTCTTATTAATTACTTCCTTCTTCTTCCCATCTTCAACCCTACGTAGCTTTTAGGTTTTGCGGCGTTATATTCTGTCTACCCTGCTAGGGGTAAAGACGTGTTAGTATCCTTAAATTACAAATTTACAAAATGAATTTACGTATCTATTGCACAATTTCTTCATACAAAGGCACATACAGAAAGCAGTAAAATTTGACGGCATCGTAAACGTCACCAGACGTTTACCGCCGAGTGCTAGTAAATATATGTGCGGAACCCAGTTGGTATATTGGCTCCTAAATTAATTATACCCGTTATCAGACCTTAACTAGATTATACCCGTAATTGGGTAATATCTTGGGTAGAAAATAAATTATTTGGTACAGATAAAACGTCGCAAAATATTGTCACTTGTGATCATAATATCCATTTTATATTAAGTGCGCTATTTGACTCCAAGGAACTATGGCGTCATGGCTCGGTATTTCATACAAATACCATAGGCAATGTTTGTTTTGACGTCAAGAAAAAAGTATGTGCTTTTTTTTTAGTAATTATTTTACGGCTCTGGATACTAGTCCTTTAGAGCCCATCGTTATTTTATCACTTCTTTATTCCTAACCCTAACCCTAACTATACAATCAAAGATTGGTGTAGGTCCTTTGATTGCTTCAAGGGAGCTTCTGGCAACATATCTATACGAGTCCACTGGTTTTCATAGCCGAATGAGTGGCGGACGGCGCCTAAAGACGCCCACCACGGTCCGCAAATAAATATCACTACAGCCGCACTATGAGTGTCCACTTTAACCATTTTACATATTGTCCATGAGCATGAGCATTTATGTAAACTACACCGATTTTATATTATAAAGTCCACTAGAATCAATTTGCAAAATAATTTAAAGCAAACTCCAACTGAACCCCTTGACTTCCCGTCAATAACTCCGTATGTGCTTTTCCAACAAGTCATATCACATACTTTTTTCTAAACGTCAAAACAAACATATTCTATGGGATTGTACAAAATATAGGCAGATGACGTCATTGTTTCTTGGAGTCAAATAACCCTTTTATTATATCAGTTTCTCTGCAATAATAAATCTAAAATCTCGTTCAAAGACAAGTGAAATTATTTTTGGAACGAAGTTCCTAATCGCGCGTTGTGAAAAGGAGCTAAACGGAAAAAATTAAGACCAAAAGTTGTAACGACACTTTTTAGTTCTGTGACCGTGCTTCTGCTTAACAAAGTAATATCTCACTAATATTATTGTGTGTGTGTGTGTATGTTTGTACTTCCGCCTGGACCAAACGCCTGGACCAATTTTAATAAAATTTGGTATGCAGGAAGCTGACACCCTGCTAACACATAGGCTACTTTTTCTGCGGGTAACACCGCGAGGCGCAGCTAGTCATTTATAAAAATAAAGAACTCAAATTCTCTCTAAATTTCCGTTTCAAAATTATACAAAAAGAGGGTAGTTAGTTTGAACTAAAATGTTGCCTTTTTGTCATATTACTTGCACTGACGTAGAATGCAGCTGAATGTCGCATTATTTCATAAGCATGCAATTACTACCATGCGGGCAAAGTTGCTCTTTAAGCGAACCTCCGGGTTCGTGTTTGTTTGTAGAGTTTAAATAATATGATTTTTATAACACTAGGAAATTCTGCAAGTGAATATCAAACGGAATATATAAATCATATATTTATTTCTTTACTCTTAAAAGATGTTCAGTGATTGAAACAGAATAATGTAGGGTTTTCGTTCAGAATATTATATATGGTTGCTTAATTTTGGAGCTAGTGGAGTAAATAAACTTTATTAATAAACAACATATTGGATGAATAATTTATCTTCTTACTAAAGTTTTATAAGAGAGTAATAACAATATTCACAATAAATATTAACCAACAAAAATAATCTTAAATACTAAAAATAAACTACTTATAAACATATACAATTATAAATAAAAATATTCATAAATCCTTTCCCTGCGGAAAAGTGCCATTAAGGCTGGCAGCATTGCCACGTTGTTATGCTTATTTTTTGAGCGCAGTAATTACTAGCCCCCTGGTCACCTGATACCTCGACCAGCCTTTTACCTATAAAATTTAATAAACTATGTGCAGAAGGCCCCCACGGACCCAAAGTAAAGTACGAGGGTCAAACTGAAAGTTCTTAGTAAATCAAAAACTGAGCACACTAGCAAGTTATTCTTTTTATTACATCTTTTCAAAATAGTGTCCTTTCACGTCAATACATCTCTGCATCCGATGGAACCACTGAGAAAAGCACTTTGCCCACCCATCTTTAGGGGTCTCTTCGACGGCGTTTTGAAACGCAGCCACTGCTTCCTCGACGTCCATAAAACGTTTTCCTCGAAGTTTTTCTTTTATTTTCGGGAATAAATAAAAATCGCAAGGTGCGAGGTCGGGGCTGTATGGCGCTCGTATCGTGAAATAAGAACCGACTTATACAGCAATTTATTTAATCTTAGTTAGCAAAAAAAACGACAATCCCATACATTTGTATGGGAAGGCAGATTTTTTTGTGTTTTGGCTGTTATTTTCATTTCATTACATTGTAGTGATCTAGTATAGCCCGTGGTTCGATTTATTACGGTTATGCCCCTTGCACGTTGTATGTTAATTATCATGAACTTAATGATCTTTAAAGAGTTTAAGTATATTTTGTAAGACGATATAGATAGATAACTCTTTATTGTACACCAAAAGAAAAATGTACCACAAAGAAATAATTTTAAATTAAATGAGTACAAAGGGCGGTCTTATCGCTTAAAGCGATCTCTTCCAGACAACATATATTCAACGTGGAAGTTACATATCTGTAATAAATCGAACTACGGGCTATATATCTCTATAGTATAATGCAGATAAAATAACAGTCTCAAAACAACAAAAAAAAATAGAAATTTCATAGGAACTTGGATCAGCTGTTCGGTCAACTTGTAAGTATTCACTGAGGCTCTCCTATTTTTTATATTTTGATATATGTTCCTTGGGGAAAGTTGTTCAGTATCAAGGACTGAGTATATTTTTTTAGGACCCTGTATATCCACGGAGATTCAATCGAATCGCACAATACCTCCCAATATTATAAAGGAAAGTCGTTAAAGTAGGATGAAAGAATCACGGAATCGCGTAGATCAGGGCAACTTTTAATGAAATCTCTGAAAGCTTTGCGTGATGAACTTTCAGAAGCTTTTCTTAAACTTTCTTATCGAGTGTGTCATTAACTTAGAACGTTTACGTAACACATTGTTACGCCGCCAGGACAGTGGTATTCGCCACAGTCAAAGTAGTGAAGGGTTGCTAGCCGCATATAGCTTCTTAACCTGATTGGCATTATTGCTCATTCCCTACGAGAAGAGAAGCAGCTGATACCTTCCAATTTTCTTTCCTCTTCCAGATCAGCGTGGAAGTATTGTACTTTATACTGCATAAAACAATATTTTGATCAAAATTATAATTTTTCAAAACTAAAAACTAACTTCTGCACCATCCTGAGAAGTACGAGTATACCCTTTCAAAGTAAAAAGAATTTCTTAATAACTTCAGGCTTCTTCAAGCGATCGGGGAACAAACATCAAAAATCCGACGAATTGATAACCACCTTCTTTTTTTAAGGCGGTTAAAAAGCGGAAATTTATAACGAAAACTCCAAAGTCACAACAATTCATCCCTCTGGAAGCAAGGTGTCAAGAACAAATAAAAGGTGGGATTCAACTGGAGGTGATGTTTGCGAGCGCATTTATTATTCATGTGGCGTTGAATAAATACCGCCCCGAGGCACAAAATACTGATACTACGGAAGGATAACTGCATTTATACTATCGCAATTAAATTAACTTTTATATTTTTTCCAAAGGTTGACTGGTAGAAAATGCATTAGCATAAATATTTAATAAATAAATATATAATTACGAATATAGACTCAATATACTGACAAAATTTATATCAATGATAATATCATTATGAGTAAATTTATGTATATCAAGAGGCAATGTTGTAAAAATAACAGACATAAATTTTATCAGTTTCCGAATACAGCAAAAAGCTTCCTTGGAAATTAGATAGACCTTTTTCAGTGGGTTAATTTTAAGCCTCCCAAAGTGGGTATCAATTTAAGTTTTAGTAACTTAAATTTATACCCAGTTTTCTTTATACGCAGTTCTTCAAATATTGCTTTTATTCACAGATTTTTTTTTTACTATTTTTACTTATACCGATGCTGGCATATTCAATTTGCTCATGTTTTATCCATGTTTACTCACCCGTATGAAGGCTGGAAAATCTTGAAATGAATACCACGTCGATGACAACTTACCTGAAATAATACAATATTATTATAAATCACCAAAATTAATGGAGTGGATTAAGTTAAATATTGTAGATTAAGTAAAATTGTGAACGTGTACAATGTGATAAAAAAATGGTTTATTTCAGGCAAAAAAATTGGCCCATATTTATATATACTTAACAGACTAACATACTCATACATACAATATAAAACTTAAAATTATACTTTAATAAAATACATTTTACATGTAAAAACGCGGCAACAATAGACAAAAATGATAACCTCCATATGATCGTACAATTAAATGAACAATTTATTACTTGAGTGGAACGAGTAGCAGTTGTGTACCTTCGCTATTTGTGTTCAAACACGACCCTGGGCTATATCACTATATCCCGATATACCGCTTGAATGGAAACCTATCCCTTCCTCTATTTACCCATGAATGAAACGGCCATGTAGAAGTGGAAGGACTGTATTAGTTTACTCTATTTATAACAAAAAATTGAGCGAAGTAAAGATCAGTAGGCGGTAAGGTACTTTTTTTTTACAGATAATCATTATCATCTCAGCCGCATAACGTCCACTGCTGGACATAAGGATTTCCGAAATAACCGATCTAGAGCGGCCTGCATCCAGCGCTTTCCAATGACCTTGGTCAGGTCGTCAGGCCACCTTATTGGGTGTCTTACGCTTCGCTTGCCAGTGCCGATGGGGAAAAAAGGTTCTCGAATGGCGACCACATGGTCGGCATTCGAGAACCTTTTTTCCCCATCGGCCATCGGTTTGTGGCGCCATGTGTCCCGCCCACTGCCACTTTTTACAGATACACATACAATTTCACGTATATATCCCTGACGGGGTAGACTGGGCCCAGGGCCATAAGACCCAAAGGCCACGTTTAGCGTGATGGTGGCCGTCAAAATGAAAAAAAAAGCAAAATAGTGATGGTTTGCTAGCCGCATCGAATATTAACATGATTTAAATTCGCCGATTCTTTCAATCGGTTTTTAAAATCTGCGCGGGAAGAGAAGCAGCTTGAAAATTTTAAGTTTTTTCCTTTCTCGTAGACCAGCATGGAATAAATTACTTATTGTTACAAGCTTTTATTTATCTTGCATTTATGTGTTTAGGTCACATCTTGCATACTGGTGTAAGTCGGATGATAATACAATATTATGGAGTTCATGAGCTATTCTGATCATGGAGCCGGGAGATATTCGACGGGACCCAGTTATAAAACAACATAACCTCATTGAGTAGGACTCGCTTGATTTGTCTTGACGAGCACTCTATGGTAGACGATGTCTAGGGCCTGATCACGGAGACGGAAGGTGGTCGATGGAACTCGGAGACGGAAAATGACGCAATACCATCGAGTTTGGGCTTATTATATTTGTGTGAATAAGTACTTTGGTCTCGCAATAAAAGCTTGTACAATTTTATTTTTTTAATTATCCCTGTTTAATAGTGTTTTCTTTTTTCAAAAAAAACTTATACGCGAACTTTCTTGCTGAAAAGTAATAATATCCATAAAAATGCAAGCCCAGCAGGGAAAAACAGTAATGAATGTATGTAGGTATGATTCGTTTTTATTTAGTTACTTTTTGGCTAATAGAGGGCTCCAAATTGAATTTATTGTGACGTCACATAGCCTATAACCAGCGTACAGCCAAGCTCACAACCATACCTCATTTGTTAAGGTACCATAAATATCATAACGAGGAAACAGATGAACATACATACATAGCGGCGAAACACATAACCTTCTTTTCGCCGTAGTCGCGTAAATAGAAAGGACGTACATTGGTAGACTAGATACGTTCCCTTTGAAAATTAGAGCTTCACTTAGGCCCGTGTGCCGGCGTACGAGTATTGCGTAGACGAAAATAACGTGGACAATATTTCATGTAGCGTGGAATGTCAGTGGTCTAAGAGCTAGACACATTTTTTATTTAACGTCACTTAAGTGTGTAACAAAAAAAATAACATCCGAATTTAAAGCAAGACTTGTGATTGACGTGTTAATTCTGGAGTAACCAATTGACGTGTTAATTCTGGAATCCAAGAAATAAACGGATATTTTTTAATTTCAGATTTTTGTATTAAGGTTTACTTTATGTTTGTTTTAACATCATACTACTAAACTCGGCTCTTAAATTACTCTACATAAATCTGTTTTTCATTCCATTTTATTTATTTTTTTACATTCCATTCCAGATTATTTCCACAGCAAAATTATAAACCAGAAACGTTCAGTAGAAAAGTAAAACGTGATCAGGTATAACCCAGTATTCAAGCTAATTTATTTCGACGTGTCTTCTAATAAGTGTTTTTAATTATTTGTAAAACTTTAATATAAAATTAAAATGCTTGAGGCCTCAGCCTTGCCGACATCTATAAACTTCATCTTCAACTAATCATCATCATTACCGAGCGTATTCCCGGTTGCATCCTCAGCAGTAACGCTTCAGAGCCCGGGGTCTAATACCTAACCAAGGAGATTTGACGGGGTTACTGGTTTTTACACAGAGCGACTGCCGTCCGACCTCCACAACCCAAAGGGCAAACCAGGAACCAATCCTTGGATAGTTTGATGATCAAACTCGGTGGCGTTCGGGAGCCACAGTTTAACGTGCCTTCCGAAACACGGAATCATCTTTCTTTTCGGATAATCAGGTGATTCAAGCCTGCAATATCCTATCCAGATTGGAAACAACTTTTTACAAAGTATGCTTCGAAGTGGGAATCGAACCCATGACCTCCGGGTCACAAGGCGAACGCCTTGACCACTGGACCACGGAGGCAGTCTTCTTCTTCAACTAAAATTTCCTTCTTAATAAAAATGAATTGCTATTAGTTAGTGTCGCTAAAACTTAAGAATGGCTGAACCGATTTAGCTAATTTTGGTGTTAATATTTGTTCCAGGGAAGGTTTAAACGCTGACAAAAAAATAGCAAAATAACGGGAACTGGGACGGGCTAGTAAAAAATATAAAAATTAATACTTATTTCTCGTGGACTTTACCTTCTACATCACTTTCTTTTATTAAGTTTTCTAATTTTTTAAAGGTCCCTACGGAAAAATTTTTTTTAAATTTTGTGCATAAAATTGATAAGACAGGACAACGTCTGTCGGCTAGAATTCATATAAAATATTTTCAAAATGACACTTGAGAGCCCAAAATGGCATGTGCGTTATTAGGTGGAGACACACAGTTTTGTATAGCTGCGACTCAATGGCTGGTAAGCGCATAAATCTCTTTGGATCAGTATATCCTCAGTTAGAGGACTACAGGCACTACTCACTAGTACTGCATAAGCTTCAGGATATCTGAACCTCATGCAGTCCTCCTTTAGAAATCCTGATGCGTGTGAGTAAGGCCAGAAGGTAAGTACAAAATATCCCAAAGGCTCGATGTGCTTCGAAGTCCAAATATGCAAAATGAAGATAAATATTTAATTATATTCCATTTTATTCCGCGCATATGAAATGAAGAGTCACCAAAAATAACTTTACCAGAATAAAATGCATTACAAAGCCCAGCAGACCTCAATAGATTTATTTGACGTCTGCTAGACCCTTTTTGAGGCTCCATTTTTATTGCGGCTGCCGCCTCTAGACATTAATTATATCTATGCCAGCTCTATATGTACTGGAAGCAACGGAATCTCGTTTAATAAAGACTCATATTATTTGGTCTCAATTACTTGAGTGTGCTTTGTCACCAATTATTTTATAAAAATAGTAGGCTGGGAGATAAGAGAAAACTCAGAATGAACCAGCTGCTTCTCTTTTCGTGCAGATCATAAAAGCCGATCGTGGGAATAGGTAAAATGCGAATCATGTAAAAAAGAACTTTTTACAACGTACTGTTAGTCCGGGCCACTTTGTTCTTATAAAAAAAAAAATATTTTAACCCGAACTTAATTTAATTACTTTTAACTTTTTCACTACAATTACTTTATAAACTGACGTCACTTCACTTGGTTTATTTAAAACTTAAAGCATCGCGGTGGACCATGGGGTGCGTTGTGGCTCCCTAGTGCTAGTCACTAGAACCCTATTCGGAGGGGTTGAGCCGGGTCCGAAGAGCAGCAGAATGACGACTGCCGAACAACTAGAATTCTACTGATTATATAGCCATACTCGTATATTGCCGATTAGTCTTAAAATTTTGGCAATTTAGCAGATCAGCAATATATGTTCATAGATTAAGTATGTAACAGTACGACCGAACTGTGGAATCAACTTGCTGCAGCAGTGTTTCCGGACCGATACGACATTGAAACCTTCAAAAAACGAGTCTATATCTTCCTGAAAGGCCGGTAACGCTTCCGTTACACCCTTGGTGTTCCAGTTGTCCATGGGCAGCGGTGATCACTTACCATCAGGTGACCCGCTTGACGCCCTATGACATAAAAAAGGCAATGCGGCTTGCCCATTGATTCACTATTTTGATTCCTTTTCTCATCTTCTCACCTATCGTTACGTTTAAGTGGCCTTTGAGGCTTGTGGCCCTGGGCTCTCTCTGCTTAGAGCCACAAGACTTAAAGTGCTGTATCGGACCCATAGGGGATAAAGACATGATAGTGATGTATGACTGTATTGGGTAATTTTGTTTCGAACATGCAACTACATCTACATTTGTGGCGTGGTCGCCCTTCTACCCTGCGCCCTGCGCCCCGCGCTCCTCCGCCGGGCCATATATAAGGACCGGAGCAGCTGCAGCCGGTCTCTTGCGACTCCACACGCGGCTTATTTAACACCAAGCTAAGTAAAGGTTACTTAGCTTGGTATTAAATCCGCCGCGTACGGTTGACTAATCCGGTTGGCTACTCGTCAGACCTAGTGCTAGGCCCACGACCCTATCTAGATCTCTGTTCGAATCTGTGTTTTCACTCATTCATTTAACGTCTCATTTGTTCTGGTTCCTAGTGTTTATTTTAAATCTCCAAACTAGTAAGACCCTAAAGGTTAGTCTGCCTACCCTAAACGTCACACATTCTACAACACACCTAGTTTACTAAATACGTATAAGTTTTTTGACAAACCTACATTTTTTGTTCAAGCTCTTATTGACACAAAAATTAAAACTCGACGGATTTGCGTCGTTTTATTACTGAGTTCCATAGACAGCCTTCCGACTCCGTGATCAGACCCTAGACATCGTCTACCATAAAGGGCTCGTCAAGACAAATCAAACGAGTCCTACTCAATGAGGTTATGTTTTTTCATAACTTTGTTCCGTCGAATATCACACGGCTCCATCATCAATCAGAACAGCTCAATGACTCCATAATAGTATATTGTCATCCAATTTACACAAGTATGTAAAATTTCAGCTCAATCGGTCGAGGAGACTGGTTAAAAATGGTGTTGCAAGATTTGACCTAAACAAACATTCTTTTGAAAGGAAACGGAGATTTGATTTAAAATTTTGTCTTGATCAGACCCTAGATAGCCCTTCAAACTATTTTATAAACTACTGTTTATAGTTGAAAGCGAGAACGTAAAGCTATTTTACGCACATTTGCGAAAAACTGACACTTTAAGCGTAGAAATAATAGTATTTTATGCAACAGTTGTATGAGGAGGGTTAAAAAATGCGAGTGGCGCAGGTTACGATGCGAGCCTTGGCGAGCATCGTAAATTGACGCCATCGAGCATTTTTTAACTACTTATACAACATTGCATACAATACTTTTTCTACGACTACATTAACTAAAATAAATACAAAAATAAACAAAGAAAAGTACGAAATACTACCATATATGTTTGGTAGATACATATGTTTAGTAGATACTAGGTATCTATGGAAGTAAATTTTTTTTATTGACTTATTCCTAGTGACTAAAAGTGCCATTTTTGAAACATGGAGTCACTTAAACGAATGTTTTTCATACAAAAAACCATTTGTTCAGTGACTCTACGTTTGAAAAATGGCACCATATGTTAAAATAACGATTTTATTATGTTGGCAGTATGGTAAATCTAAAGAAAAATTTATAGGTCTATGGCTAGGAGTATCGTTTTGGCGAAATAACGACACATGTGCTATTATATTAGGAATAGACTATAGACTTTTCTGAAATCATATAATCTATGTTCTTATATTAGTATTCGGTATGGAGGGTAAATGGAAGGAGAACTGTCTCTGTATGTAAAAAGTGTCCGCTGAAATGTGTTAAATTAGGGTGGCGCTACAGTAGCAACAGGGTAAATTTTAAATCAAGCGCCATAATTACTATTTTAGGTTATATTTTTCAAAATATATTGGACAACGTAAACAAGAAACGTTTATTAAATTTAACTTTTACTAGCTGACTAATTTAGCCACAAAAATTATTTAACCCAGTAATTCTGTGACTCGGCTAACTTCAATTTGTCACCAACGGCTACATTCATTCCATACCCTTTGCTGCAGCTAGCGCCACTCTTGGAGGATTTTTCAACTGTTATTTACTGCGTACAGCTGGACACTTTTTCAAATATCCCCCATATAAGATAGTTCTCCTTCCATTTACCCTCCATAGTATTCGGGACCATTTAAAAGACAGATAACAGTACAGGAGTAAAAAAAAACTTAAACAAAAGCTTGTAAAAATATATCTGGAATCCTACGAAACACATTGAGAAGGTAAGCCATTATCTCCGTACCGTATGAATAGGGTCTTAAATTACCATTTGCGTATCGAAAGGCCGTAAAAGCGATAAGGACGAATGTATAAAATAACGATATTACGGAAATATCTTTATGCGTTTACGCTTCAGTAACAAATTTACTCGTAGAGACGTCATGATGGCTGTTTGAGCCGAAAAGTTCTCGAATACAGATATATTATTACGTCTTTTTCCTTAACGGGGTAGACATGACGTAAGAACCAAAGGCCAGGCTTTGCGTGATGGCAGGAGTAAAATTGGAAAAAGGAAATAACCAGGCAAATTAAAAGCGTAACCCCCAATAACTTTTTAACAGCTGAACCGATTCTCACCTCATCAGCTAAGAAACACCGCATGAAAACTTGCTTTTACGGAAAACCTCATTAGGATTTTTGTATGGGGAGTTAAAAATAGTGACAAGCCATATCGCCTCGAAATATTTTTGTACCTTTTGTGGTCATCCATTAAAATGCGGTCTAACAATCAATCAATCATTTATTTGTCAAACATAGGTACAAATAGATAAGATGTAACAATATAATATAAAATAGTTCGCTATGTTTTGCCGTTTTTAGCATACAAATACAAACACTCGGGGCTTAAAGGTTGAATCTCACTTGTCAGCACAGAACAGCACTTTCTATGCTGCTACCCTCTTCTGTCACTCAGAACCATCATTTGCCAGAACAATAAAGAGCGACGGAACGCTGTAGCACGGCCGGTGCTGAAGTGTTTCATCGGTCTTTGTCAAATCACTGTCTGAAGCAACAGAAAAGGATAGCAGCATAGAAAAGTGCCGTTCCGTACTGACAAGTGAGATCCAACCCTAAATGGATACTAACATTATTAATGGTCCAGTCTTAGAAATGGCTTGATATAGTTCATGGAATACTTTGAAGGGCTATCTAGGTCTAGGTCAAGACAAAATTTAAATGATATCCCCGTTTAATTACAAATTATTAATTTCAAATGGGGTCATCACTGGACCCCGAAAACTTCAAGAATATAAGGGGTATAGTGCAATATGATTCAAGTATTTGAACTTGCGAAAGCGCTAGCAACGCGTACTCCCACCGACGATAGAGCTCCTAAATACTTTTCCTCAATACGTCACGCGAATGTATCGAGTTATCTGTTTGTACTGCCGTTATTTTGAGCAAAAGTGAAATACGGCTCAGACGGGTGTCAACGTTTTTCATGTGAGTGGAGTTGAGATCGATCGGCAACGGGGGCGCTGGCATGGCGGGACCTTTATGTGGAACACGAGCTATTAGCCTCGGAGGCTTAGGCATGTTTGTTGAATAAAGCTTCCCGACATGGGTACCTATAATTAAAAATAACCGGCCAAGTGCGAGTCGGACACGAAGGGTTTCGTACCATTATTTATAAAAAATCACGTTTGTTGTATACCCCCACTTAAATTTTAGTATTTGTTAGTATAGCGACACAAGAAATACATCATCTATGAAAATGTCAACTGTCTAGCTATTACGGTTCATGAGTTACAGCCTGGTGACAGACAGACGGGCAAACAGGCAGACAGACGGACAGAGAAGTCTTAGTAATAGGGTTCCGTTTTTACCCTAATAATATATATATACTTACAATATGGTTGATGACTGAAAAACTGGTTTGAGTACAAACAAACCGTGGCAATGCTGCCAGCCTTTTGGTCACTCAGCCGAGAGGTGTTATTGAAATAAGACTACACAATTTGCATTTTTTTTGTTCTAGTCCTTACTCAGTTTTAATTTTAATTTTATATAGTATTTACCAGTAGTTTAAATTAAATTATAAATTTGTTTTTTTTTGTCTGTTCATGAGTTATATAATCAAAGAAAACATCTTGTTATTTTGTAATTTTTAACTTAACAAATATTGCAGAAGATACAGCGTATTAAAATTTTGCAAGACGTCACAATCTCGTGTGATTTTTACACGTCGGTGACGTCATAAGCCCTCTTCTTTATGTAAGGACTTGTGATGTCACCGCCGAGTTTTGTTTAAGGTTTTATAGTAGATACTGATTTACTTTTATGTATGCAATTGCTGCTTAATAGAATATAAAACAAGTGATGTTTACAAAGTTTTTAAAAAGTCATCTGGTGGTATATTTTTTCTAAACTAAATCCGATTTCAAAACCAAACAACCAAACCGATTTTGATAAAACTATAGGACCACCTGAAAAGTTTGCCGTTTTAAACAAAGAATCGTTTAAATTAGTCCAGACTTCTCCGAATAATCGGAAAACATTAAAAATCATATCATCATTTTAGCCGCATATCGTCTACTGCTGGACATAGGCCTCTCCCAAGGATTTCCAAAATGACCGATCAAGAGCGGCCTGCATCCAGCGCTTACCAGCAACCTTGGTCAGGTCGTCTGACTAACTTGTTAGGTGGGTGTCCTACGCTTCGCTTGCCAGGACGCAGTCGCCATTCGAGAACCTTTTTGCCCCATCGGCCATCGGTTCATCGCGCTATATGTCCCACCCACTGCCACTTCATAAAAAAACATATATACATTCGAATTGATAACTTCCTCCTTTTTCTGTTAAAACTGGGAAGGTACTCATTATAAAAGCTTATACAAAAAAGTGATTTCTGAAAACAAAATAGATAACAATAAAATACGAAACAATAACGAATTCTCTCTTCTCTTTTACCCAACATGGCTGAAAGAGATTGATATGCGATAAGACAGCCTTCGTATCGAATTTCTGTATTTTCTGTTGTACAAATATATCTTATTTCCTTTTGTTTATGATGCAATAAAGCGTATTTGTTATTGTATTAATTGACCGAGCGAACGGAGCGTTTCTGTTTCAAGATAAGCCAAAAAATACTTTTTTCCGTCTATTAATTTATCTGTTCTCGCCAACCAACCAATAACCAATTCTTGTGAAATTTTGTGATCATATTCGATAATAATTATTTACCAAGAATTTTTTTATTAATCAGTTTTTAGAAATTTATCAAAATGGGAAGGTTGATAATTTACAGTTAATACCTGATTTTCCGGGGTCCAGTGCTGCCCCCATTTGAAATAATGAAAGAAAACGGAGACATTTAAAATTTTGTATTTACCAGGGTCTAAATAGAGTTATTTAGAGCCTGGTAAATACAAAATTTTAATTTAACTAATTTAAAAAAAAATACTGTTTACAGTTCAATGTAAGAACGTGAAGCTTTTTGTTAATTTTTTGTTAATGTGCGTAGAAAAGCTTTATATTCTCACTTTAAACTGTAAACAGTAGTTCATAAAATAGTTTGAAGAGTTATCTAGTGCCTGGTCAAGACAACATTTTAAATGAAGTCTTCGTTTCCTTTCAAATAATTTATTTCTAATAAATGGAGCAAATTCAGGTATCCCCTTAAAAATCCTATTTCAGTCATTTCAAAAAATTTGCAAATACATCATAAGACATTTTTGTTACTTTTGAGACGCAACTTTTTTGTCTGAAGAACTGTTTTATTTATTTATTTACCAATTTATGTACACGGAAAATTTATGTAGAGAATACATCAAATAAAAGTTGTACAAAGGCACTACTTATCTCAAAAGAGAACTCTTCCAGTAGGCCTGTGAGAGGATACGTTTATAAAAGAGAGGCATTCAGGCATGTTTATACATAAAATAAAGGACAAAAGGATAATTTTATTAAACAAACTTCAACAGGTTGGGTGACTCGCGAATTCTACAGCTCACAAAGCCTAACCACTGTAAGTATTCATTTGTAAAAACAAAATACAGCTGCTAAATACATTATTCTCAATCGCAGCTTGAAAGAAAGCAAGCGAAAAATTAATTAAAAGGTCTTTAGAAATCAAATCGCGTCGTTTCCGAGCCGAGTCGATGTTTATCATCGTGCGACAAAGCTCTTTCAATTAAAAGGTAATCGAATCGAGCGAGACACTTCGAGACAGTGTTGTCGGACTGAGTTATTGTGGCTTTCAATATTGATTTTAACCGACCTTGAAAAGAGAAGTTCTTAATTGGTCGGAATCTTTTATTTTTTATTTTTATGTATGTTCTCTGATTACTCGATGACGTATAAGCTGTAGGTCCATGCTGTCATCATTGTATGGCAGTAGGCTATGGCAGATGCCTTTAAAAATCTGACTACTTAGAACGGCAAGATTTGGCGATTGGCTGCGTAGCGCGGTGCCGGATTGTTTACATATACCTTAATTTGTATAGAAAACACGCATAGTACAAAATACTGAAACCGCGTCTACGCGCGTGATCTTTGTATGCATTGGAGCAGTGTGCCAATCGCCTTAATTTAACATTAAGAACACCAACTTACATCATCGTTAGTTCATGTCTAATTAATTCTTCCCCAAGGTTCCAGACCAAGTTCTCTCCAAACCTCAACTGTTAACTCAGCCCGGCGAGTACATTAACGCCACCTGGTGTCAATTTCAGCAAACTCTAAATTAAAACATTAACGCCCGTTTCCACTGCTTGGGAAAATTTTTAATTTATCATTTTCAAGACCTTGGATTTTGGAAGAATAATTTACTTCTCAGTGAGCAAATCATCTACTGAATAGCTGCATTCCATCCACAAGTAGCTGCAGCTAATAAAATAAATAAATTATAATTTATTTCACAATTAATATTTGATGAAACACCAATAAAAGTTTTTAATCCTACATTCTTAATCAATTCAATTACTAATTCAATGGGTTTTCAATAAAAAGTAAGAATGAGTATGAAGTATGACGCAACTATTTTTTAATAAATGTTATTTTATTTTTCAACGTTGTCACCTTTTTGTTTTATACACTTAATATATATTTTTTCTAAAGCTAATATTCCCTTTCTAAAAAAGTCTTCTTCCTGATACCTTAAAAAAACCGTGTTCGGCGGCGACTACTGCGTCATCATCTTTAAATTTCTGAGATGTTCCCTTAACCGCGGAAATAGATAGAAATCACTAGAAGCGAGGTCCGATGAATATGGAGGATGTTCCATCAAATCGAAGCCACCTTCTTAAATTGCAGCCATCGCATCTCTTGACGATTGTACACGGGGGCGTTATATTGGTGAAACAAAACAACTTTAGCAAGTTTGCCACAGTTTTTCCATCTCCGGGTCATAATGGTGAAGCCATGTTTCATCCATAGTTACGAATCGAGCCAACAAACAGTCAGAATTTTGTTGTAACAACCCAAATGGTGGCGTATAATATTATGGACACGTCCTATCGTAATCTTTACTTCTTCAGCTATAAAACGAGCAGTAACACGCCGTCGTTAGTGAACGTGCTTCCTCGCTTGAACTCAGCACACCAACGCGCAACCGTAGAATATGGAAGAGATTGAACCCCTAATGTTGCTCTCAAGTCTTGATGGGCATGTAATGCTCCGTAGTAATTTTTTTCATGCAGAGATATTTTATTATTGCTCAAACTTCAATTTTATCCATTTCTAAGAACACATTCGGCGAAGGCGCAAACAAACGACATCTATTAAAAAAAAAAACAAAAGCGAATTGATTTCTTTTCTTATTATCATTATATCAAATGTCAGGGCTATGCCTGTCAGTATTTATTTTTTCTCTTTCCAAGGAGAGTTTATCGCATTATCACTATTTATTGAACTCCCCTGGTACTAAGTAACTTGCTTAAAAAAGAAGCAGATATGTAAATGTTTAAAAATAAAGTTTTCATTATGTAATATGTAACTTCGGAACTCTACTCTGAGCGTGGCCAGGACACACATTTAGCCATTTATATTTTTTGTGGCCAGCGCGCTTTTTAACACGGTTTAAAAAAAAACGAAAATGGATATTTAGCGAAATAGCTTTTGGGATTAACGTTAAGGCAAACCTTACAATAGAAAACATTATTAAGGATAAATTTGGTTCATCTTCTCCAGATACAGATACATTATCATGTTTTTATTTCTGACGGGGCAGACAGAGAAAACCGTAATTTTATTAATACTGGCGACCAAAAATGTGAGGAAAATGGTAACACCGGCCACGCTGCTGTCAGCTGTCAAATTTGACATTAGAACGATTGCCGCGCTTTTTACATAAAAGTGTGGATGAGTATGATACCAATGCAGAATATACATTATTTAAAAGCTCCTAGATTTTATTTAAAAGTACCCTAATGAAGAAGTAAGCAATACTCCCATGCGATCAGGAGATCGTAACAATAGTAACATTGTAAATAAGCATTTTTGCAAAGAAGCCGGTTAAATCGTGAGACCGTGGAAACGTATCGCAGTAATGGTCGGTCGATAAGACCAGAGTCAACATCAACTTTTATGCGATGTGAGCTTAACCCTCAACACGCTGAAAATAGTCGAAACAATGTTCGAGTATATTTTGAAATTCATTTTTTATTCGAAGTCTAGCTATAAAACCGAACATTTACTTTTATGAGATGTGATGTGCGCTCAATTCACAGGCTCAATCCTTGACATATTTAGGAAATAATTTTTCAAAACTAAAAACCGTCTTCTCCCCCGAACTATACGACCGATTTTGATAAGATTTCTATGGGACCATTAACAAGTTGACCCTTTCAAACAAAAACTAATTTTTCGAATCGGTCCGAGCATCTTTGAATAATCGGTGAACATACATAAAAAATAAAAGATCGCGACGACTTGACAAACTCCTCCTTTTCGGAAGTCGCTTAAATAGACACTATAAAAATGTAAGCGAAAATATATGTATTTGAAAGTATATACTTTCAAATACATATATTTTCGGTTTATAAACAAAATCACTCCTTCTCTGGGCTATTGTTGGTGGTTTCCATATCTCTCTTTCCTCCGCCAAGTTCTTAACCTTCTTATATGTTTTCACATTAAATTTTCTTCTGGTTTTTCCTACTCCTCTTTTTCCTTCCATTATTGTTTTAAAGAACCCATCGTGACGTAGTAGATAACCATTGATAGATCACTAAACAACTTTAAGACGTTGTGAACTTCTTATAGACGAGTGACACTAGTCAGCGACCAGTGTCGCGAACTATCATGCGATTTAAGTGAACATTAAGTGTAA
Source organism: Acrobasis suavella (assembly GCA_943193695.1). Classification (NCBI taxonomy): domain Eukaryota; kingdom Metazoa; phylum Arthropoda; class Insecta; order Lepidoptera; family Pyralidae; genus Acrobasis; species Acrobasis suavella. The sequence goes on along the minus strand of OW971952.1, from coordinate 5,406,617 downwards.
GGTTTATTTATTAAAATATTAACTGTCTCAAGAAAATCTGCCAATAGAAGCAGTTTAGAATTACCACTAAGAATGGGATACATTAAGCCGAAGTGGTAGCTAAAGTGGCGCCCTCATTTGAAATAAATTGTTTAAAACTAAATAAGGTGATAATTAAAAATTTGATTTGTATAAATATCTAGAAAGACCTTTAAACTATTTTATGAATAACCTTTGAAAGTAATATTGGTAGTCCGTCTAGTTTTAAAACTGTTTTTCGCCAAAAGTGGCCACTTTTGGCGAAAAACAGTTTTAAAACTAGACGGACTATTAGTAATAATTTCAAAGGTTACTCATAAAATAGTTTAAAGGTCTTTCTAGACATTTATACAAATCAAATTTTTAATTATCATCTTATTTCGTTTTAAACAATTTATTTCAAATGAGGGCGCCACTTTAGCTACCACTTATTTTTCGGAGTCAATGCTGCCGCCATTTAAAATAAATAAATTAAAAGGAAACGGAGATATTATTTAAAAATTTTGGCCTTATCATGCTCCACCTATAAATAACCTCTCAAACTATTTTATGTACTACTTTTTACAGTTTAAAGTAAGAACGTAAAGCTTTTCTTCGCACATTTGCCAAAAGTGGTCGTTTTTCGCAAATGTGCGAAGAAGTGCTTCAGTTTAAACCGTAAAAAGAAGTTCATAAAATAGTTTTAAAGGTTATCCAAGGCACTATGAGACCGAAATTTTAAATGACATCTCGGTTTACTTTTAAATAATTTATTTCAAATGGGAGCAGCACTGGACCCCGAAATATTCATGTATTTAGGGGTCCTCTTACCCTAGACTTTTCCATACAGACATTTTAAAGTGAGAACGTGAAGCTTTTCTACGCACAATTGCGAAAAACGGCCACTTTTGGCGTATGTACGTAAAAAAGCTTCACGTTCTCACTTTAAACTGTAAACAATAGTTCATAAAATAGTTTAAAGAGTTATCTAGGGTCTGATCAAGACAAAATTTTAAATGAAATCACCGTTTCCTTTTAGTAGATTTATTTCAAATGAGGGCAGCACTGGACCCCGGAAAATTCAGGTAGGTCTTAAGAAGAAACGTCGAAAGAATCTATCAGTATTGGATGGTATTGGATTGGTCGCATGCGCATACGATGCAAACTACAACGCCTGCTACGACTCATGGTTACGAATATCAAAACATATGCTTTGATGTATGGTCTGATTTAACAATAAGTTACAAGCTTTTTTTTTAAGCCAAAGATTTTTTTGCTATTTTTGTCCCAAAGCCAAAGCCTTCCCTCTTTCCTTCCACAATTCTCTTTCCTGTGTTTTTTCTCTCCAGTATCTGTCGTAACTTATTAAAACAAATAAAATAAGCACAAACTCGATGGAGGTTGCGTCGTTTTATTACTGAGTTCGACCAACTTCCGTCTCCGTGATCAGACCCTAGTCATCGTCTACCATAAAGTGCTCGTCAAGACAAATCAAGCGAGTCCTACTCAATGAGGTTATGTTGTTTTATAACCGAGTTCTGTCGAATATCACACGGCTCCATCATCCGAACAGCTCATTGACTCCATAACATTGTATTGTCATCCAACATACACAAATGTAACAAATTTCAGCTCAATCGGTTGAGGCTGACTGGTTGATGACTCAGTTGCGGGATTTAACCTAAGCAAACAAACAAGATACATATATTTCAAGTTAAATAAAAGCATGTAAAGGAAGCTGCTTTAAGATACTCGAATTTTCCTGGGTCCAGTGCTGCCCCCATTTGAAATAAATCATTTGATAGGATAAGGAGGCAGCATTTAAAATTTTGTCTTGGCCAGGCACTAGATAACCCTTCAAACTATTTTGTGAACTACTATTTACATTTCAAAGTGAGTACGTGAAACTTTTTTACGCATAGTTGCGAAAAAATGGCCACTTTTGGCGTATGTCAAATGAGGGCAGCACTGGACCCCGGAAAATTCAGGTAGCCCTTAATGAGACAACCTTTCATGTACATACAGTTGTTAGCGAACTTTTCCGAGAATTAAGCAACTCTTCGTTTCCAGAAGTCGCTTAAAAGCCTGAAAAACCAGCTGCCATGCTCTTACTAATTAAAATTGTACGCTAGAGGTTATTAACGAAATAATGAATGAAACACGTGAGTCATCAACGTGTGATAATGTGATTATCCTTACAACCGTAGCGGCGATAAACTGGTGAGAGTATAGAAAAAAAGCTGTGGGATGTTAAAGAAAAGCGGAATAATGCTTGAAGAATATGACTACTTACAAAGTCCTTGATGTTAAACAATATATATATATTTTACAAAAACAAAACCAGCTTTCTTTTCGAAGATTCATTCAAATGAATATGGGACCAACTTGGTACTTGACTTTCAAATAAAAAAGAATCGTCAAAATCGGTTTACAAATGGCGAAGATATCGCGTTTGTAGTAAAGATTTTTTATTAGTTTTCATCCCACTCGTTGTCTTTACGTTGAGAGAGATGATGATATATTATAGCGATAAACACTGTTATATTTATGTTAGAAGATGATGCCCGCGGCCGCTTGGAACATTTTTGACAATTCCACGGGAACCTCACATTTTACCAGAAAATAGGATCCCAAGTGTTAGGATCCTCATTCAACGTTATCCAGGTAATAAGCTATCTACATGCCAAATCATATATAAAGAAAGACAATTCTTTTTTCTTTTTTTTTTGAGTTGATTTACTTTTTTATTGCCCAGACTCATTTTTTCATAAATTTAAAGTATAAGTAAGTTAACCCACATTTAGACTATCTGTATAACCGAAATGTTGACTGGTAGACAACGCTTTTAGCGTTAAGTTCACATATTGTTCTGTACAATTTGTATTTGAATTAAATAAAATAAAATAAATAATTAATTTATTAAATGTACAGACACGAGATTTTTACTGTTGTAATTTATGTATTGATATATATTTGTTCAATTATATTTCGCATACAGATTAACGTTGATGTCGCCGTCGCTGGTGCCATGCTACGGGGGCTGTCGATATGTCAACCCTCAAGAGGTTAATTTCCATATTCCCGGTATTTTGTGGTGCTAGCGTTGAACTTATCGCGCGCCATTCGTTTGTGTTAGCGCTTAGTGCGAATAAATTGTGTTAGCGCTTAGTGCTAGGTAACTAAATGAGTTACCGCGCGACGGTACATTAATGAGTTGCTGAAATATGTATTACAGCCAACTTAGGTAAGTACATAGGCATGCGGCACGTGTAACCTCAGCTTAAATCAGAAGACTTCACAAATTATCAATATAAAAAATCTAGGCCCTATAACAATTCTCTAGTTTCATCAAGTCAGATCAGATACTTTTTTTTCAGTCAAAACAAACATTTTGTTATGGATTTGTATGAAATACCTGACTGCGACGTTATAATTTCTTGGAGTCAAATAGCGCTCTTAAGAGTCCCCTTACCCTAGACAGAATCAGACTGTCCCATACCAGAGTTGTGCGTAGTTAACTACTATTGTGTAGTTTGATTACAAATTACAATTACATGTAGTTAACTACAAGTAGTTGAAATTACATTAAATTTAACTACAACAATTAAAACTATGTAGTTGTAATTTGTAATTGTAATTAAGTAGTTATAACTACAAATAACAATACGAATTTATTACCGCGGGCGTGTGTTAAAGGTGTTGTCTTTATGTAAAAAGTTGTAAGCAAGAAACGAAAATTTATAAGAAAGTAAATCTTTATAAAATATGTAGTTTCAAAGAGTAGTTTGTAATTGTGATTACAACTACTTTTTGTAGTTTATAGTTCAAATACTTTTTCAATTACTTTTTGTAATTATGTAGTTGCGATTACTAACTACAAAATGTAATTGTAGTTAGTAATTAGTAGTTTAATTACATTTTGCCCAACTCTGTCCCATTCAAATGTAATCTAGCTTTTATTTTGAAACGGCATGTCAGATATTGGCGAAATTATATAATTTCAAAGAAATTGCATATATTAAGGCATATAACTAGTTTTCACAGTCAAAATATGAACTCAAAAGAAAATATAGTTGATTAATTATATTTGACTCTCATATTTTCTTTCAAGTTCAAATTTGACTGTCGAAAACTAATTATATGCCTGACTTACTTGACTTAAGGTCTTAAGGCCCCTAGGTGGGGCAGAGGGCTTCAACAGTCTTTCTCCATCGCGAGTGGTCTTTGGCTTCGCGCTTAATTATGTGCCTAGATATATGCAATTTCTTTAAAATTACAGACTACTGTAGCGTTGTATAAAAAGCAAGACTACATTTGTATGGAAAAGTCTAGGGTAAGGGGACTCTTAATATCAGTTTTTCAGCATTCATAATCATCATTTTTCAGCAACTAAATTTACAAAAACTCCCGGGTCTCGAGACACGAGATGTCCCGGGACTCAGAAGTCGCTTATTCTCCCGATCGCCTTGTACGATTTGCGCAGAGGCAAGAGAAAGAGGGAAAAAATGGGCTGAGTAAAGAATATATTATTTTATTTAATCCGCCAAAGAGATTATCCAAGATATCCAAAAATAAAGAACCTATTTTATTCATTTAGCAAAGTAATGAAAATTCACAAATATACAGCGCTTCGAAGCTTCGGAGTAGGGAAGATTTACGTTACCTTTGGTTTAAAATCGTAGCTGATCGTGACGTCACGCAAAATTTAAATGCGCTTTATCTTCGTCATTACTTGGAAATCAGAGAAAAGATAAAATACGTATACCAAGCCATACATTCAACAGATACAGTCAGGCTTCAAAAATGGAGTCATAATTTCTCATACTAGTTGTATGAAAAATTATGACTCCATGTTTGAAGCGTACCGTACATTCTCAAACAGCATATTCCTTTGACTCCATTTTTGAAGCGTACCGTACATTCTCAAACAGCATATTCCTTTGAAAACATCCAATTGCGGATTTTTAAAAGCCCAGAAGCAGTTGTTACGATAGACCTAGAATATAATAAAATTATACCAATATTTGGTACATTCTAACACAAAGCAAATCCCTTTTTGAAAACATCCAATGCATATGTGGACAAAAAAATGTTTTTGGCTCTAATGAGCCAAAAACATTTTATTTTGTCCACATCAGATATATTATTAAATAGTATGGTATACGTTTTTTTTTTCTTTTCTATTTTTCGCAAATAATTACGAAGATACAGCGCATTTGGATTTTGAGAGACGTCACTATTAGGTAAGATTTTGATATCTTTGTGAATTTTTACTACTTTGCTGAACGAAAATATATATATCCACTATTTTTGGAAAATTAAGCTGACGGACTAAACGAAATAATATATTTCCTACCCAGTCCACATAATACGGATTTCCAAGAGCCTTGACAAATGTCGAGAGGCACTGTCGCAATGCAATTCGATGCACAATGTCGCGTTCGCTATTATCTGACTTTGCAGAGCTTAGTTGCAGACTTGCAGTGACGTTTCAGTGGATTTAATGCATTGTTTCGTAATAGGACGTCAGGAATTCGCTATTTAACTCGATTTTTTTTCTTATTCATATCAAAAAGTAACACGAAGGAATGTGTAAGGACAGATATGAAGGAACGAGGGGCTAGTGCAAGTATGCATATGACAGAAAGAAGTGGAAACAGTTGACATACAGAGCCGACCCCAAATAGGTAAGTGGCGAGGAAAATGATGATGATCAAAAAGTAACACGACACGAAACCGAAAACATCAATAATAATTTTACTTCGCTCAAAAATAAGCAACTTATAAGCATTTCGAATCCGGTAGAAGGGGAAACTGTCAAATAACAGAAAAAGGATGCACATACACTCGCGTGACATCACTGTCAGTAGGTGTCACGCTTACGAAAGAGATAACGCGATGTCCCCACCACGCTCCCACTCTTAACGCCTTACATACATACATACATATTTTCACGCCTGTTTCCCATGTGGTTAGGCAGAGACTATAAAACTCCACCTGCTACGATCCTCGCAAACCTCTTTTGCTTCTTCAATATTCATTACTTTTTTCGTCCATGCTCTCCGGTAATGGGAACTCCTTACAACACCTTTCTTCAGAACATCGACTATTTGGTTGCAGAAACGTCTTAGATCATAGGAAGCCCTCATGAACAACGTTTTTAAAATAATACTGTGCTGTCCCATTGCTGGGCTTTACTTCAGGCTTTTACACTGCGGTGGTCACCAAACGCAAACAGAGAGCTTAAAAAGCCAGTTGCAACGCAATGGTACGTAAAAAATTATTTTCTTTGATTTTTAAATAATATTCTTCGTGTAAAAAAAAGTATTTTTATTTGTTAATTATATTCGACCAATATTTGCTAATACCTTAAACTTTAAAACTAAAAAAGGCCATTACTACGACAAGTGCTACGCTGCTACGAGCTCGATTGATTTCGTAGCATGCGCTACGAATCTTGCTACGGACTTTCATTTGTTTATAGTGCCTTTGTTTACGTACTAAAATAAAGTAAAACAATCTTGACATGTCCTTTTATTAAAATATACACTATATAAATCAATACCTTTGCAAATTACAAATCAATGTAAAATACCCTATATTGCACAAAATAAATAAATAGGAAATGCACAAAAGGCGGCCTTAGCCCTAAGCAATTTCTTCCAGGCAACCTCGCTATATAGAAAATAGTAATGGGAAATTAGGCAGTGCGTGGTGGTGGAACAATACTTATAAGAAACATACATACATCCTACATAAATACCTTACACAGAAATAAAACTGATATAAACAGTACGAGATGAAGGTAAGTGGAAACAAGGGAAGGATATTTATTTACCTTTCATAATGTTAGAAAATAAAATTTGACTTGGGATTTGAAGCGGATTGTAAGTGGTAGTGAGTTCCATAGACGTACGGACTCAAACAGAGAAAGAACGCGAGAAAAAGTCAGTGGAGTGAAAAGGAATTCATAAAGAAAGATTTTCAGAGCTGCGTAGTAGACGAACTTGAAACTCACTAAAGAATTAAATTGAAGTACTTTATGGAATATTTTATTTTAACTATGAATAGTATTGGTCTGGTCTTTTGTGTTTTTAGTGTTCCGTACAAAAAAAAACGGAACATTAATAGGATGACTCGGTGTCTGTCTGTCCGTCCGTCTGTCACAGCCATTTTTCTCGGAATTTACTAGACCAAATCAGGTGAAATTTCGTAGGATGGTGTAATCCTATGACCCATATACAGATTCTTTTAAGTTTTTAAGTTTTGCAAACATTACTGTGTCATATATCAAATGAAAGGGCTCATTATGAGAATCTCAAAAATTTTTCGTTATCATTCTAAAATAAATAATATAAATCTTATTCATGAAAGTAGACGGAAATTGACCATTCCCCATTGATCTCCGAAAATATAGACGAAAATTTGAAAAAAAAAAATGCCAAGTATAGTTCGTTGCTTATAGATTACAGGAAAACCTATAAGTATTATAAATTGAAAATAAAGTGGTAAACTCAATATAATACGTTTACTTACGGAAAATAGTGCACTAAAACACCACTAGATAGCGCTAGCAGTAGTTCACTCGCGTCTTACTGTGAAGAATTCACATGTGATATTTTGTTTTAATTTAACAACTTTGTTATTGTACGGATTCCTTTCCACGCGAGTTCAACTCTCAATTGGCCGGTTTTATTTCTTTTTAAACTCTTTTTTCTTTAAATTTGTGCAAATTATTGTAACAATAAAGTCTGTATGGGCTCGATAAGCCGAACCAAAGTATAATCCGCTCCCGGATCACCCAAACACCGTTAAATTGACCGGGTGACCTCACCAATGTTATTTTTAACATTATTAATAAATCCTTAAAAAAATATTAATGTCCTGATTTATTTATTTTGTGCAATAAAGGGTATTGTATTGTATTGTATTGTACCGTCATAATTAAACCCTAAAATTAAAGAGCCAACCTTATTCTTTATCTTCATGGTATTATTTATAATCCTTCTGCTCTCAGTTACATGACATCTTTTCAGCCCCTTAGCTCAACTCACGATAGAAATCTACGCTCCTCTAACACAATGCAACTCGATATTCCTTCTTACCATACTGGTTTCTTTTCCAATTCTTTTGCCGTTACGGCTGTACGGCTCTGGAATGCCCTTCCTGATAGCATTGCGAGATCACAGAATCGTGATACTTTTAAAATGCTGGTGAAGAAATTTTATTTGGAATTGGAATAAACCCTCTGCTGTAATATTTAGGTATTTGTATGTATTTTATGTAGTAAGTTATGTATATTATATGTATGTGTATATTTATATATTATGTATATGTATAAGTATTAATTTCAAAGGTATATTTTATTTTATTATAACAATCAATATATGTATTATATCAGAAGTAATATTATATAGGTATTGTATTGAAAATATCACAAGTTGTCTTGCCACACTTGCACCCTTATTCCAATCTCTCACCATGTCCCAAAGGTAAACTGGTAGATAATGCATTAGCATTAAGTTTGACCCATTGTAATCAATCCGTCATAAGATTGTGTGCAATAAACTTAAATAAATAAATTGAGTATACTTTTTTCTCCCTCAACAATTACTACTGAGAAGAAACGCTGAAAGAAACTCATTAAACACGTTCTTTTTATCCATAATTATTTTATCTTTCCCACATTAAAAACCACTTAATAAAAGTAATAGGGGTTTTACTTCCAGATACCTTATTAAGTAATTATATGGACTATTTGCTGTAGAAATGTAACAAACTTTTTATTTGTCAAATCTAGACAAATTTATCCTTTCAAAATTTACAGCAAATACGAAATGTTTTAAAATTTAAAACAATATTATGTTTTCAGATTGCGGAGTTGCTCAACATTTTACTGATTTAAAAATTGGAACATTTTTGCCAACGTTATACCCATGTCTACATTGTCGATTGTCTGGACCGTTCATATTTACGTACAATCTGCTAGTTTCCAACAAGTCAAACGAGATACCATTTTCCAAACGACAGAACAAAAATTTTCTAAGTACAGAGATTTAGAATATACAAGTAATGATGTAATAATAGCGTGACGTCATAATAGCTTGCAGTCAAATAGCGCTCGTCAGCACGTATCAGTTTCTCTGCATTAAGAAATCTTAAATCAAGTTCATATTGGATATCATATTGGATCAATGACAAGTGACATAATTTTCGCGTACTATACTTCCCTCTTAACCCTTTCACCGCGAGACTTTATAACAGTTGCCGTGCCCCCAACGCGAGGGGTATGAAATCTAAAATAAATACCTACAACAAAAAAGGGATGTGGATACTTAAGTTATGTGCAATACGAGCGGTTTTTTTTTTTGTCAGAAATATCCGTCACTCGCGGTATGGGCACGACAATGTTTGTCGGATAAATCCGACGTTCGCGATGAAAGGGTTAAAGGGTCTACTTTTCTCACAAACCATTTATTTGCAAAACTACGCAAAAGTATCGGCATTCATAGAAAACGTAAGATTGGGATTTGCGTCGACTTTTAAGGTCGTATAAAGGATGTATAAAGGAGGGTTTATGGCCACAACAGATGTCGCGAAATCCGCAGACGGCCGTAAAGTACAAGAATACAGAAGCCTCCAACTATTCGGGGTAAAGAATATATTTTACACTTTTACAGACTGACACTGAAATGAGAATTAACAATTGACGTTTTTTAGCCATTTAGGTCCCAAATTGGGCTTCCAGATGTGGCGTTCCCTGGACTTTTGGAAACTTTGAGCAATATTCCATAAACATTCCCGGTAATATTCCTAGAAATGGAAATATAGGGGAAACTGGGCAATATTTCCGTAAATATTCCCGGCAATATTCCTAGAAATGGAAATCTAGGGGAAAGGGGGTAATATTCCGGGAATTTGGAATATTCCCAGCGGCACATCACAGTTGGGCTAAGCCCCCTTTTAATATTTACACTTTATTTTTTGTGTATCTATTGTCATTCTTAAGTGACTTTTAGGTTTAGATCTACCAATCCACAAATTTCATGTATTCAAAATGCTATATATACCCATTAGCGATAAAAATGAAATAGTCAGGGTCGTCCTCGACGAACGTACCGCGATCAAATTGCAGACGTTCTTAAAAAAGGAGAGGTTAGAAGTACCCGTAACCGGCGGGCATGCATGAAGAGAGTGATGAGTTTAGATGAAGCGAAAGAGGTCTGTCAGGATCGTAGCAAGTGGAGGTCCTTAGTCTCTGCCTACCCCTGTGGGAAACAGGCGTGATAATATGTATGTATGTATGAAATAGTGTGTGTGTGTGCCTTTCGATACAAATAAATTTTCTATCTATCTTTTGTTCATTAAAAACGTATGTATCTTCTTTACACAAAACATATTTATTTTTTGTAATCAAAGAGTACTATTATATACTAAAGTACTAGATAAGATAACACAAATCACTGTTTTCCCCGTTCAATTGTAGCTATCTCCATAAACTTTCACTTAATCGCCTGGTAACTCTTATACGGCTTGTACTTTTGCCAGTTTATAAGCAAAACCATACAAAAACATGTAGAAAATAAAAAAAATACCTTGGTGTGTGTTAAAACACTGTATGAATAAAAAATTACTATCTATCGGTGAATAACCACATTTAATTGTCTGAAAATTGAGTACTTTCCTGGGTCAAAAATAAATTATTTAGTAATGTTCAGAAAAAATAACCGGCCAAGTGCGTGTCGGGCCACGCGCAGTGTAGGGTTCCGTAGTTGCGAATGCTTACTTTGAGTTCATGCCACTAAAAACGTCTAAAAACTAATTTTCTATTGAGCTTTTCCTTTTCCGAGTACATTTTATAAGTCAATAGCTTATAACTTTTTAATTTGTAAACCCTACTTAGCTCTGATAGTTTTCCTTTAAACTTCGTTATTTGTACTACTGCTGTAAATTTTTTCACATGTCCATGTATAACCGTATAATAGATAGATGGGAGGGAAAATTGACTCTAACAAAAATTTGCAATAACAAACCAAATATTTCAGAAAGGGATACCTAAATCGAAAAATGATGTTCACAAGCTCACAACATTTTTGAAAGACCTATTCAGCGATACCCAACACGATGGGTTAGTCAAGAAAAAACAAATGACTCCTACTTTACTTGTATGGGAACTACCCTAAAAAAAAATTATTTTAGATATTTTATTTTACCACTTTTTTGGCATGATTAAAATACATACCCATACCAAATTACAGCTTTCTAGTACTTATAGTCTCTAAGTAAAACCGCGGACGGCCAGACAGACAGACATGGCGAAACTATAAGGATTCCTTGTAGGTACTACGGACCCTTAAAAAACCAAATATTGTCACTTGTCATGATTGTATCCATTTATCAACGTGATTTTAGATTTAATAGTAATTGCAGAAAAACTAATATTAAAAGCACTATTTGTCTCCAAGAAACTATGACGTCATGAGTCTATATTTCTCACAAATCCTATAGAAAATGTAGAAAGAAGTATCTGATGTGAGTTGTTGGAGAAATACGTATGATAAAATTCAGGCAATTTATTCAAAAATAGATCAGGAGCCAATGTTTGACATAGCTGATGGTCTAATATTTTATGTGAGTTTTTTGGCGGGAAGTCAAGGGGTTCAGTTGGAGTTTGCTTTAAAGTATTTTGCAAATTGATTCTAGTGGACTTTATAATATAAAATCGGTGTAGTTTAGTGTTATAAATGCTCATGCTCATGGACAATATGTAAAATGGTTAAAGTGGACACTCATAGTGCGGCTGTAGTGATATTTATTTGGGGACTGTGGTGGGCGTCTTTAGACGCCGTCCGCCACTCATTCGGCTATGAAAACCGTATAGATTTGTTACCAGAAGCTCCCTTGAAGCAATCAAAGGACCTACACCAACCTTTGATTGTATAGTTAGGGTTAGGAATAAAGAAGTGATAAAATAAAGATGGGCTCTAAAGGACTAGTATCCAGAGCCGTAAAATAATTATTAAAAAAAATATTATATGTCAATATTTGTAAATAACTTGGAGGCATCATGTCAATTTCAGCTATAAAGCTGTATTGTATCTATATTAAGCAATGAATTGCCGAGCGCTATCTAGGCTAATCTTGAAACCCGATTAGCAAAGTGGCACAAGGAGGCTATTTATAGAAGGTATAGGGCGTTAATTAAAGTCCCTATAGGCTCTATCTAGGTTCTACGGGATAAAGACCAAGCTTTTTTTTTTACTTTAGAGAAGGAAGAGGTGCTATATGTTCTTTTTTTGTATGTTCGCCAATAACTTCTCTGTTTTTGAACCGTTTAGATAATTTATTTTTTTATTTGAAAGGGTTTGAAAGACCCAAAGATGACGAAGCTGCTTCTCTTCCCGCGCAGATCGTTGGAGCCGATCAAGGGAATGGGCCAAAATGCGAATCATGTTATTTAGGCGATGCAGCAACCCATCACTATTTTGATTCCGTCTTCCACCTTCTCGCCCACCATCAAGCTAAAAGGGGCCTTTGAGTCTTGCGGCCTTAGGCTCTATTTGTCAAGACCCAAAATACTCTGTCTGCCCCGTTGGGATTAAGACGTGATAGTATGTATGTATGTTTAAAAGATCTGATGATGGAATCGTCGAGAAATCGAAGGAACTTCTCAAATATTCTAGGCCCACTTACAGTTAATTTGATGTTTTTGTCAGTTAAGCATTTGCAAAATATACTAGAAATTTTTATTTATCCAAAAACATCGCGAAAAATATTTTCTATTAAATCTACAGAATAACCAGACGAGAAGAAAACTTCCTTAAAGCGAAACAATGAAAGAAAGCCAAATTTAATTTGTCGGCGCAAACGTGGGCCACAGTAAGTTTTTATGACAGAACGTTAACTTTTTCAATAGGTAAAAAAAAACTTATTCTTTTTACAAGCTTTTATATAAGTATTTTAAATAAGTATTTGTTAAAGTTTATGAAAAATGCACTCCAGTAAACTACATTATTTGGAAAATAATTTTCACATTGTCTGATTTTACTGATGTTAGGCTAATTTTAAAGTGACAGCGGTCGGCAGCGCACTTTTACTACCAAATTTAATTTCTATCTGCGAAATGATTGAGAAACACGTAGCCTGCTTAAGGATGCGGGACGCCGCAACCGCAAAAGAAACCATCCTTACAGCTTTTACTATCTCGTCTGCCCATCGTTGTCACTATAGGCAAATTTTTCCTTTACTGAGAGACGTCTCAGTAAAGGAAAAATTTGCCTATAGTGACAACGATGGGCAGACGAGATAGTAAAAGCTGTAAGGATGGTTTCTTTTTAAACGAGTTCCAAAGAGGAGGAGTTGGCAATTCATAGCTATCTTTTTTTATGTATGTTCACCGATTATTGCAAAACGCCAGAACCGATTTGAAAAATATTTTTTTGTTTGAAAGGGCATACAGTCAGGTAGTTGCCTAACAATTTTATTAAAATCGGTTGTGTAGTTTGGGTGAGAAGTCGGTATTTTGTTTTCTCTCTCTTCTCGCCGTAGAAAAAAGGAAAAGCATGATGACAAATCGTATTCTACTAGTAAGACTAACGAATTTAACTCTGTCATGTAATTTCCAGTAGAGTAAAATAAAAGCACTCCAAGTTTTCCCGTGCATGTCGGTTCGATGGCGATCATAGAAGGTGTCTTAGATCAGGCTAGTCAAAGCTTATAAGTAAACATCAATGCAACCTCTCCAACCCGTCTGGCTAGCGTGGAGAGTGTAAGTCAAATCCTCTGGCTGCTCTGGCCAAGTATGGCTCTGATAGTACAGAGAGTGCCCTGCTCCTGCAGTGGAGACAAACGAAGACTAATGATGATGAACGACTTGGAAATACAGGACCGAAACATTGCTTTCTGTTCACAAAGTAACTGTCAACGGAAACACGGCTTTCGCGAGAACAATACTATTGTAGCGCCACGGCCGTGTTTCTTTTTAAATTTCTTTCGGTCTATGAGGAATTGCCGGCTTTAGTAAAGTAGGCTTTTAAACCCGCCATTATGTTTAAACGGAGTGATTAATGCCTTTCTTTCCTATTTTGTAGGCTTGTTGTGTTTACTTTCTTTTTCTTCGTTATTAAAAGATGAGAGGTTTCATCCATGGTGGTCTGGGAGAAAAGAAGATACTTAGAATGTGCCAGCTTCTTCTCTTCCCTCGAAGAAGTCAATCGAGTGCAATGATGTGCCGTTACTCGTTCTTGAAAATATCCAAAAATTTTCCAAACGGTCTTGAAAATTTCCAAGAAATTTCCCGCAAATAATATCTACAGGAAATTTTTAAAATTCCCGAAAAATGTAGAAAAATTCTGAAATTTCGGAAGTTTTCAAGGAAAGAAATTTCCGAGATCCGATAATTTCTTGGCGGCACATAACTAATTGAGTGTAGGGTGAAATCCTGTTAATAGGCATTGCGTTTTTTCATTGTTTATTTAAATATGCCAAATATAATAATTTACATATTCACAAATAAAAAGAATAGTAGTTTATCAAATTAATTAATTAGTTCATAATTTAGATTTTAATTTAGTTTTTAATTTTATTTTTTTAGTTTACTGTAATTCATTATTTTAGTGATTTAGTGTTCACAAAATAGTTTGTAGTATTATCTAGGGCTTGTTGAAGACAAAATTTTAAATGATATCTTCGTTTACTTAAAAGTAATAACCAAAAAACTGGTGATAATTAAAATATACGTAACCCTGTGTTAGATAGACCTTTAAATTAATTTCATGACTACTTTATGAGGTTCCTGTGAGATTGCCAAAAATTTGACCTCGAAAGGTCAAATTTTTGGCAATCCCAATGAGCTTGTATTTCATATGATTCAGACCTTGTATATCGAACGATTGCAGAATTTTAATAGCATTAGGTACAATTAAATTTTCACGGTACGAACATATTAATTAAACGACTAAGTGTGAGTCATCTCGCGCACGAAGGGTTCCGTACCATTGTACGTATATACATACATAAAAAAATCACGTTTGTTGTATGAAAGCCCCACTTAAATATTTATTTTATTCTATTTATAATATCAACTGTCCAGCTATCACGGTTCATGAGATACAGCCTGGTGACAGACAGAAATGTTGACTGGTAGACAATGCTATTAGCGTTAAGTTCGCCTATTGTTTTGTTCAATTTTTATACGGTACAAAAAAAAGATTCAATAAATAAGTAGACAGACAGACGGACAGCGGAATCCTAGTAATAGGATCCCTTTTAACCTTTGGGTACGGAACCCTAAAAACCAAACTTACCGGTACCTATATTTTATAACTATGAAAAGGGTTTAGGGTATCCCTCAAGTTTCAATACTTAGCTAATTTTTTTCATACTCGTAATATCGGTACACGGTACACTCAAGTAGACACAATAAATATAACGTAAAATATCCTCCAAAGAGTTAACAAATTCATTTTAAACTTGTGAAAAGATCAATATTGGTAATCCTTTAATTACCTTAAAACAAATTCCTCGTAAATAATTTCCGTGAAGGTTTTTGTAAAGGGATCGGTAGTCTAAATAATTTCCGCGTTTCTTCTGAAAAGTATTACTAAGGCCAAATAAAAATGGCCTTTTTCAACGAATTCACCATTCAATTGCAAACTGATAGTTGTCGGCAGAATCAGTCTCACAAATGTGGTAATAACTCTTCCAGTGCCTATTTGGAAAAGTGTAAAGTTTCAATTTATTGCATTACTTAAAATACCTTTATATTTATCGTTGAATAGGCATGGCATGGTTTATTTATTTCATAATTATTGCACAATCATTTGCGAACTATAATACATTGTCTACCCGTTCACCTGGGACAACGGTAGTAAATGAGGTGCAAGATTAATTATCCTATAATTTAAACGATCAATGTTTGTATTCTTGTAACGAAGATCTTGGAAACGGGTCTAACGATTTTGATGAAAGGGAGTAACAAGGCTAAAAAATATATTTTCATATAAAAAGTCGCCCAGATGGTATAATATTTAAAGAAAGAATGAAGAGTATTTTATGAAACAATATGTATATGAAACATATAAACACATGATATTGAACTATTTAATTATGAACTGATAGACTATAACTTATACTTACATTAATATATTTTCTAACGAGTCAAATTAAATACTTCCTATTTTATAGACGCTAAAACTATCAATATCCATTCAATATTTATTTGTGATATCCATCATAGCTTATTGTTTTGAAATAGCATCTTTAATATTATTTTTGCAAAAAAAAAGTAAAATAAAGTCGAATATTATACAGTGGAAAGTGAAAATACTTTATCAGATAGTTTTTATTTCATTACCTTATAACAAATTAATTTATTTCGTTCATTTTTAGGTATGTAGGTTTGAATAATTTATGTACCAACTAGTTAAGTATCTATATTTTTTAAACATCTGAATATATTTATTCACTTTTCATTATATTAAACAATGGGTTGGTTTACCCGTACTTATAATAATTACTTCGGTTAAATATAATAAGTAAGTACATAAAAAAGGAACCCAGGATATTAAAAATGTAAATTTAGCAACAAAATTACGTAAAAAAAACCTTTCTTTTTGCTTATTTTTATCAAACGAGTAGATGGGGTCGTCTATATGACGATTTACACCAAAAAAAATCAACATCGTGTACAATTTCATCCAGGAAAAAGTTTTCTTAAACTTATAGTTACATAATACAGAAATAAGTTGTTATACTTCAAATATAAAACAGTAAATACATCACAAACTTTCAGAAAGCACTCACCTGTTGTTCTTACAGCGGGCTCCCGAACTAGCACACAAAACACTCCCTTACTCTATAGTTTACTTTATATATCAGACAGTATCAATTAGTCAGTCAAAATTTATTGTCATCAATTGGAAGACGAATGTCTTTGCCGCGATTAATTTAAAAAGTTATTAAACGTCAAAATTTCATCGCTTATTTCCGATATTCAAACATCGAACGCGATTCGAAATAGAATTGGTCGTCGATTTTTTTTTAAATTTGTGGCTAGTTATTGTCAATGACGCGCGTCCCGTGAGTCGTGGAGGGTTAGACTGAATGTGGACTGAAAACAGGGGCTGTAGCGACGTAGGTGTAGCTAACTGAGAGTGGGTGTCTTTGGGAGTGAAAAGGCTTTATGTGCGCGGAAAGTGGTGGGAAAGAGAAGGGTGTATAGGCGCGGTGGTAGCTCCGCTCACGTACTCGAGCCCTTGATGTCAGGAAGAATTTTGTAGGCGTTCGTAATTGTACCTTTTGATTGGGGTTTTCCGAATGTCTTCGAGACGTTCGCTTGATTCACGGTTGTCATTACCAATTTGTCTTGACGTTAATGTATATGTGTCGAAATTAATGCTATAGGCCTTTATTTTATGGCCGGAGCACGCATTACTAGCGCTTTCGCAAGTTAAGCGACACCGAGCGTGGTCCGCCCTTGGATGGATGACCAAAAGTGGCATAAAAATTTCTCTAGCTCCGTGCTTAGGTAGGCATGTTAAGCCATTGGTCCCGGCTGTCATCATTATATGGCAGTCGTCAAGCTATGTCAGATGCCTTTAGGCAGCTAGAAAAATCTGACACCAGTATTGACCATTTGTGGCCATGTGTATATACGAAAAACAAACAAATATGGAATATTTTATATGTTTACAGAAATTACAATTTAGGTAAATAAATATTTTTTCTCACTAAATAAATATAAAATAATAAATGTATAGGGACAAATCACACAGATCGAGCTAGCCCCAAAGTAAGATGGGATACTAACCTAACGATACGACATATATCTTATGATAAATACATATACAGATAAAACACCCAAAACCCAAGACAATTTGAAAAAGGCCATTGTCCAACTTGCCCTGGCCGGGGATCGAACCCGGCACCTCCGAACGACGCACTAGCGTGGTTACCACATACGCCACGAAGGTCGACTATAAATAGAGCAAAGGTCTGCAGATTGTAAAGACTACGTTTCATCTTGCTAATGGTAAGTGTTTCTACTTCCGTGCCCAGAAGAATTTTCAAAGACACTTCAATCCCTTTATCGGCTCTACATTCTGCTTGGTTAGACAGACACTGAGCATGTTTAATCAATAATTAAAACAAATACGATAAGAAGTAAGGCTAATGGCTCTGAAACGTGGTCCCTTAATATGGGTCCCATAAGAAGGCTCAAGATCGCTCAACGGACTATGGAGAGAACTACGAGTATGCTCAGTGTTTCTCCACGCGATCGAATCAGAAATGAAGAGATTCGTAGAAGAACGAAGGTCACTCACATAGCCAACCGGATTAGCTCATTGAAGTGGCAGTGGGCGGGGCACATAGCGCGAAGAACCGATGGCCAATGGGGCAGAAAAGTTCTCGAAAGGCAACAACGTACCGGCAAGCGCAGCGTAGGACACCCACCTGCTAGATGGTCAAATGATCTGAGCAACGTTGCAGGAAAGCGCTGGAAGTAAGCCGCTTCCGATCGGTCATTTTGGAAATCCTTGGGGGAGGCCTGTGTCCAGCAGTGGACTTCCTGTGGCAAATATGATGATGATGATCACTTAAGGGCCAGATAAGTTTATCGGGGAACGTTTCTGACTTAAGGCTAAGACAGGGCAGAAGTGGCGCGCTCATTTGTTAATAATTTAATCTTTGTGACAATAAGTAACATTTTGCAAATTGTTAGTATTAGATTAATCAAATAGGTTGTTCATAAAATTATTTTATGAACATCCTATTTGAAAATATCATTGGTAGTCCCTCTAGCTTTAAAACGCGTTTCTCCTAAAAGTAGTCACTTAAAGATTCAAGATTCAAAGATTCAAATGTTTATTCAGTAATTAGACCTTTACAGGCACTTTTACACGTCAATAAGTATAATTTATGTTACGTGTAAAGTATATTAAAATTTAATTTATTTTTTAAAGAAAAGCTACCGATACCAGCGCTTCGTAACGACCACTGCTGAGAAGAAACGCCGAAAGAAACTCATTTTCACAGTATTGGTCGCCTACTCGCCAGAAGGGCTTTGTCATATTATTATAATTGTCTTTTAATTAATAAATACTTATAATATAATACAATGTTGACACATTATAACATGTTGCGAACAAGTAAACTAACATAAATTGCGTAATAAAAAATATTAAGTAGTCAAAAAAAGCGAAGCCGAGCTGACCAGTCCCTCCCGGCAGCACCCGTTCACGAGTTGACGCACGGATCAGCCATCGTTAAACTCAACCATATTAGAGGGAATCCAACGACCCGACCAGCGACGCCACCACCGGATTGGACATTTTAGTGAGCATGAAAAACCCGAACTCGCAGACCTTGTCAAGAGAAAATATTAATTATATGTTGGTCACTTATTGATCGCAGAGCATTTACATGTTTTTACAGTAAGCTTATTATGGTAACAGAAAATGCAGCTATTTATGTTTCATGTGTGGAGTGTAATGGAAAATGTTTAGGAAGTATCCACGCGTTTTTATCTCTTAAATAATCATTGATAGTATAGTATGCATTGTTCAATAAAACTTTTTTAACATGTGTTTTAAATTTTGCCATTGGTAGGTTAACGATCGCTTCGGGAAGTTTATTAAATAATGTTATACCTAGACCTAAGAGTGACTTTCTAGTTTTAGCAAGTCGAAATTTAGGCGTATGAAGCTGATTTTTGTTGCGAGTATTATAACTGTGAACATCACTATTTTTCTTGAAATTATTTAACCTAGATTTAACAAATAGAAGATTTTCGTAAATAAATTGAGATGTCACAGTAAGAATATTTATAGATTTAAATAACTCTCTTAAGGAATCGCGTGATTTTAGTCCGTAGATCGACCGAATTGCTCTCTTTTGTAGCACAGAGATAGCATGTATGTTAGCCGCTTTACCCCATAAGAGCAAGCCATATGACATTATGCTGTGAAAATAACTAAAGTATACTAGCCTAGCAGTTTCAACGTTAGTACACCGTCTGACCCTCCTCACAGCATATGCTGCCGAACTAAGTTTCTTGGCAGTGGCCTCAATATGTTTATCCCATTTTAAGTTCCAGTCTACAGTTATGCCTAAAAATTTGGTGTTGGGTACCCATTCTAGAACTTGACCATTAAGACTCAAAGGTATGTGAGTATTAGGTTTATTCAATAGTGAAAAATTAACGCACTTAGTCTTTTGTGTGTTTAAGGCCAGATTATTAGTCGTAAACCAACTAAGTACTTGAGACATAGTATTGCTTACATCGTCATAGTTTGTGCATTTTCTGTCAACCTTAAAAAGTAAAGATGTATCATCAGCAAACAATACTACTTCACACAACTTTTCTGCAAGACAGGGGAGGTCATTAATATAAATCAAAAACAAAAATGGACCAATTATTGAACCCTGAGGCACACCCATGCTCACAGGTGCACTATCTGAGGATACTCTGTTGATTTCAACTCTTTGAGTTCTATTATCAAGATAAGATGAAATAACAGAGAGTGCAGTATCAGTAACGCCATAAAATTTTAGTTTATTTTTTAATATTATGTGATCGACACAATCGAATGCCTTCGACAGATCGCAAAAGATACCTATAACGTCTTGTCGATTCTCCCAGGCTTCGTAAATAATTTTAACTAAGGTCGCTGCTGCATCAGTGGTAGAGCGCCCTTTTGTAAATCCATATTGGCGACAGTGAAGTAATTTATTAATATTAAAATACGATACTAGCTGGTCTAATATAATTTTTTCAAATATTTTACTTAAAGCCGGTAATATTGAAATTGGTCTATAATTGTTCGGATCATCTTTGGATCCCTGTTTAAACAGTGGTATAACTTTACTTGCTTTCATTAAGTCAGGGAAAACACCTTCTGAAATACATTTATTAAATATTAAAGTTAAGTGAGGAGCAATCAGGTCGATGATACTGCTCAAAACGGAAACCGAAATACCCCATAGGTCCTCAGTTTTTTTAGTATTAAGAGCCTTGTAAGCCGAGATAATGTCATATGGAGTTGTGCTAGTAAAGGTAAAAGTTGTTTTGGGCGTAGATGAATTACTTTTCAATAGTTCATCGGCGGCGTTCGGACATGAAAGCAATGACTGGGTGATATCTTTGGAAATGTTAGCAAAAAAAGTATTGAATTCATTAGCTACTTCGATATCCGAGTCAGCGGTTTTATCTCCAATTTTTTATGTGAATGTTGAGTCCCTAGTATTGGTTTTTCCTGTCTCATTATTAATAATTGACCATGTTGTCTTAACTTTATCTTTAGAATTTTTAATTTTGTTCGTTAGATGTAATGCTTTCGCAGCCAAACACACCTTTTTGAACAATTTAGAATATTTTTTAACATATGCCAAAAAATCCGCATTAAAATTATATCTTTTTTCACCATATAGTTCATATAATTTCCTCCTACTAGTGTAAATACCTTTAGTAGCCCAATCACAAAATTTTGGTTTATTATCAGCTTTAAGAGTTTTTAGTGGGAAGCTTTTGCTAAACTCTCCTTCCACCGTGTTAAAAATATTTTTGTAATGGTCGTTAGGGTTTGCAATAAAATCTAATCTAGGTAAATTATTTTGTATACATTCCCGAAAATGCACTCTACGATTGGTAGTAATAGGCCTGCAAGTGATAGATCGTGGGGTGTGATCTTTTGGAGATACAAGTGATACTTGTTGGCCGAGGTGGTCCGAGCCAAGACAATCAAAGATTTTTTTATCAATGACTGGGCAATCACAAAAAATATTATCAATGCACTTGGCAGATGTTTCAGTTATTCGAGTGGGCTCAAAGAATGTATACCTCAAATTAAATGAATTAAATAAGTTAATGAACCTAATACTTTCTGTGTCCGAAACTAAAATATCTACATTAAAGTCGCCACATACAATAATATGTTTATTTTGAGAGCTAACTCGGGTTAGGACGTCTTCCATAACGTTTTCAAAAGTGTTATAACAAGCTGAAGGAGGTCTGTAAGCACAAATAATAATGTATTTATCTAACTCCACACATGATAGTTCAATGGTACATTCAAGAGACAACCCTACTATGTCTTTTCTTTCTTTGAATTTAATATTATTATTTAAAAGAATTAAGGAACCTCCATGTTCTATATTTTCTCTTATATATGCACTACCTACTGCAAATTTGTTCGGAAACACTAATTGATTATCATTTTGGAAAAAGTGTTCCGTGACACAAAAAATATCAACATTGTTACTTTCTAGGAACAGGCAAGTTTCTAGATATTTGCTGGAGAGGCCCTGTATGTTCTGATGTACAAAATTAATGTTAGAGGACTTCACCATTGTCTTATTATCTAGTTTTTTAAGTTTTTAGTACTTGTACTAATGTTGGTCGAGTCTTTAAGATACTGCGTTATATTACTTATAACGGGTTTAAAAATATGATATGCTAACAATTTAGCAAACGTCGTCTTAAGCCTAGTTCGCAGGTACACTGTACCATTGTATATATAGAAGTTATTAAAAAATCTATTTATATCAATGACATTAATTTTTTTGTGATGCCACACCAAGTTACACAGATATATATTCAACATATGAATATGCTTGTTCATATAACTATTATTAAGATAGGGGAAAAGACAAATCACTATCTTGCCTACTTACTTGCCTACTTACTTATGGCGAAAACCGGTTTTAAATCTCAATGGACTAACTTAATCAAAATGAACGATTGTTCATTCAATAGTTTAAAATTCTATCGTATGCCTAACAATTTGCAAAAATCATCATATTAAAATAAAATAATTTATTTCATATCGCCTTAACTTGCTCCTAAAATATTTGTAGGTAATTTAATTTAAAAAGGAGCTAATAGAAGATTTTTACATTCACTAAAATGGATACAAAAGTAAATTCTGACTTTCAGCCACCCACGCAGCGAAAGTTTATATTTGAAGCCTGAAATAACGAAAATAATTTAAAAATATATTTACCTTATTTAACGAAACGCTGCATAACGTCCACAGCTGGACAATGTGGACATAGGACTCTCCCAAGGATTTCCAAAATGACCGATCAAGAGCGAAGCGTTACTTGATGCCTTTTACAAGATTTTATTTTCATATACTAAAAAACAAAGTCCTTTAGTTTTGGTTATAGTATACTAACACTGTTTTTTCTGGTACTAACACAAAAATGTGAATTATGATCCTTGTTGGTCAAAATAAAAGCATTTTATTTTTTTTGTGTTGAATAAACAAATGGTTTATTTGTATGTTTGCAATTAAGGGGCTACCTGAATTTTTCGGGGAGCAGTGCTGCCCCGCGGATATCATTTAAAATTTTGTCTAGATCAGACCCTAGCTAGAGTGATAACGTAAAAACGGCCATTTTTTTCCAATGTACGTAGAAAAGCTTCACTTTTTCTCTTTAAACTGTTAACAGTAGTTCATAAAATATTTTGGAGGGTTATTTAGGGTCTGATCAAGGCAAAATTTTAAATGATGTCTCCATTACCTTTCAAACTATTTATTTCAAATGGGGGCAGCACTGGACCCCGAAAAAATCAGTTAGCCTCTTAAGCCAAGGCGGATATAATACCATGTAACTATTCGTAAAATGAAAAAGACCGAAAGAGGATTCCATGCTGGTCTGGAAAAAATTGAATGAAACAGATGCTTCTTTTCCCTTGCAGATTGTAAAAGCCTAAAGATAATCTGAATTATTCATAGAAGATACAGCTAGGACCCATCACTGTTTTGTTTTCATTTTCCCATCTTCCCGCCCAACATCACGCTAAAAGTGGTGTTTGGGTATTTCATTCCGCTATATCTGCGTAGATCCGCAAGAACCAAAATGCTCTGTCTGCCCCATTAAGAATAAATACGTGAATGTGCCTATGGTAACCGAAAATTTTTCCAGGATAAAAAATATCCTACGTGATAATGGTAAACAATGTTAAAACTTAATGCAAGTGTAACATTTAGTTTTATAATCTTTAGATTCTTGTGCAATGAATGCTAAATAAATAATAATCCACGTACAATGTAACACAAATAAGTTGAAAAAAATGGCGGACCTCAAAGTATTTTTGTACAAATTCCCGACACGTAAATTGATCCAAAATGGCGGTCGTCGGCGCATTATTTGTACCTGCGCCTATAACCGCCATTTAGGTTCAACCTACGTGCCGGGAATTTGTACAAAAATGCTTTGAAGTCCGCCATTTTTGTTCTACTTATTTGTGTCGCATTGTAATAATCTACATGCCAAATTTAATTCCGATCTTCCATTAATGGTCCATTAATGGCTGACCAGATCGGAATTAAATTTGTATCGAACTGTTTTAACGCCTTAAGGCGTTAAAATACATATAATATAATAATAATATAGCCAACGAGCAGCGAGTCACCATCTACCAGGCTAAAATTGTTGTGAGAGATTTTTAGGTAGATGTCCGTATCTCACTCCATAACCCAGTTGTCCGGTCCACTAACATTCCATCCATAAAGCCCAAACCAAGTAAATCCCTAACTGGCAATAGCTGTGGAGGACTGTCCGTTAGGAGGACTGTCCGTTAGTGCATCTCAATGGTACATTAAGTGATAGACCTCCATAGATGCAGCCATCTCACTTTTTAGATAAAAAGGTACTAAAAGGCCTCTTCATGTTGGCTTTGGCCCCATGAACGCCTCAAAGGACCGGGTCCCCGTGGACCCGTGGCTGAAAAGCGTACCATCATAATAATAATATAAATTTATTACAGACCACGTCCATATCGGGTTAGTAACATTGATTACTTATAATAAAAAGTAAAAAAACTAAAACCCAACTACGACAAAAAACGACGCTGAAAAAGAATAAAACAAGATTTTCAGAATACTGAACTGAACAAAGTTGCTAATGTAGTTGCAAGTAAATGGACACAGTAGACTCTTCCAAGATGCCTTCGTTGTAAATTGACAATAAAGTCATACAATACTATTCTGACGTATGCAATATTCACTATACGTTGTCAAAGTGCTACGGTAGGTAGGTATATGTAACGTGTGACTACGCCTTTCCAAACATGAAAATTTATCTCTACATAGTGAATATTGCATACGTCAGAATAGTATTGTATGACATTATTGTCAATTTACAACGAAGGCATCTTGGTAGAGTCTACTGTGTCCATTTACTTGCAACTACATTAGCAACTTTGTTCAGTTCAGTATTCTGAAAATCTTGTTTTATTCTTTTTCAGCGTCGTTTTTTGTCGTAGTTGGGTTTTAGTTTTTTTACTTTTTATTATTTGTACTATTTTGGTGTTAAAGTGTATTTGTGGCGCATAATATTAACAAAAGTTAAATTGATGAACTAATAACAGTATATCGAAGTAGCTTCCCTGCGTTACCGGGTACACAACGACACAACGAATAGGCAGATAGATACACACGCTCATATAACAACATAAGCCCGAAGGCATATAGTGCAGAGGACATTTTTATGGGAGTTTTAGCCAGTTATCAAACTGTTTCCGCCTTGACCGCCTTCACCGCGTGGAGGTTCCCAGCTTATGTCGTTTTCATTAGTGCATTATATATTCTATTAACGTTCACACTGCTCTACATTGCATACAGCGATTCACAGTTCCCGTGATCCGCGCTTTACTCTTATCGCTCATATTTAACATCATTAAAGCATTCTTGTAATTATGTACAAGCATAAAGTACTCGTGAAGCTCTTTCAAGTGATACCAAACACGGTATATTTATTTTAATTTTATATTAACATAGAACTTTTTGTCCGCTAGAGGGCGCAATACTAAATTTGGTGACAAGCTTTATAACTCATAACCAACAGAATATCAAGGCCTTTCTAATGGTACTGCAGTGGTCTTATTCTGATAAGTAGTAAAGAAGCTATGAACGAAAAGATGTGAATTATATGCGATCAGCCCATGAATACAGGTAAAGTCACAAGCAAATGCTAGTAATTTCAAAATGTACAAGTAAAGCGCTTTCAAATGATACCAAACACGGCATATTTATCTTAACTTTATTTTTTTACTCTGTATGTTTTGTCCGCTAGAGGGCGCCACATTAGATTTTGTGAAACCCCATATAGCTTATAACCAGCGGACAATTAAGACGCTTCTAATGATATGTCATTTGTCGAATTCTGATAAGTAGTTTAGAAGTTACGAGGGAACAGATGAACATACATACATACATACATACATACATACATACATAGCCTGTCAAAATCATAACCCTCCTTTTGCTTTGCCGTAGTCGGGTAAAAAACTATTGTTAGAACAAGCAATTTAATTAGTATGGAGATGTATAAAACATAGTACTATCTTTATTGTTTAAGAGCTATGCCCTTGTCGCTGGAGTATGAATTTTCTTCCATTTGTCTCTCTCGTCCGCCAGCCGTTTTACCAAAGAGCAAAAAAAAAATTTTGCATTTTACTTTGCTATACGATACGACGTTTACGTTTTCCTTTATTTGCTTAAACATAGTACAAGAAGGTACATTTTATTTCCTTTGATATATTAACACAAAATCTGAATCGACAAGAAAATCTATACACTTTTTGAACTTTTCACAAAATTTCACTTTAATCGATTGAAAAATGCGATCTGTAGGCGAGAACAGCCGCACAGTCCAATATCTCTAAGCCGCACAAACTGACAGCCGGACAAAAGCATTTTCGCCCAATCTCGAAACTGAGACGCTTCGCTCGCTCGGTCAATTAAACGTGGAAGGTTTAAAGAAGCCAGATATATGAAAAAATTGCGAATGACATGCACATTTACTGAAACTATTGAAGCCATTTCATAGCCGAGCGAATAACTCTAACTGTAACTGAAGACCTCTTGCACAAAGGTAGATCTCATTAAGGCTAATGGCAGGGCGTTTACCTTGGCCAAATTTTGGTCTAAACAAATTTTATTTTAGCCATATTTGACTCGATAAGAAGAAGATTAAACTAATTGAAGGATAAATTCAGTCCATGATAAAACGGTTAACGCCTCGGAAAATTTATTGCAAATGTTACTATTATAATATTATTAAAAGTAACGGGAGATGACATAACTAAATATTACTACGGACACACCACCATTAGTCATCGTTTCCAATAGAGCAGCGCGGATGGCGGCGACACGCGAAGCTACGCTCAGTGCGTTGAGGACAGCGAAACCGTCGCATCGCCGTCCCACTTAACAACACTCGAACTGATGATGATCGTCTACACCGATCGAATCTAGTCGGCATTTTCCGACTACACTACGTGAACCGTTTTTAAATATTTAGTTACTCTTCTTAATCCATTGGATGTCCAGCCCACTGATATTAAGCATATGCAATAGGTAGTGGATTGCGCTTCCGTTGTCTCGTCTTGGCGGAGGCACTCCCGTAACCCCAGATATTCTATTGTATAAAGCAGTCCTGTAAGTAAAGATTGTTTTCTCCGAATTACGCATTGAAATCGAAGCTATAGAAATTTGAATTATAATTTCGTGACCGTGAATCCTCACTCGTGCCCTTTATTACTTCCTCAACTCGCTTTAAATAGAACAAAGCGTGATGTTTTCCTGAAAATAAATACGCCATTCAGAAAATTCATTGAATTGTAACTAGTACATGTACGTAGTAAAGAAGCAAATATTGATGTTTTTAGGAGGCGCAATCGTGATTATTTGGGTTGGGATGCCCAAAATCTATCTTGTAGATTTAAGTTTGTTGAAATAAATAAAAAAAAAATTCTTATTTGTCACCCAGTATTTTTATGGGAAATTTTATGATGGGCAATTTCGAAGGCTGTAGATGCGTTGAAAGGCGCAGAAAATAGTGATTGAGGAACATAAGAGAGTGGACCAGAATCAGTAAAGTCAAAATTTTGACACGATAATAGAAGCACAGTCAAGAAATTGTTTTGCTTGGCAATGGTCAGAAGAGTTTAAGAAGCTGACAACCAACATTCAGTAATGGCAAGGCACAAATACAAGAAGAAATCTTTGAAGTGAACCCTTCTTTGGGCGCGTTTAAGCATGCACGGAAAGTAATTTTTTGAGATGGAAAAAGACCATTAAACTCGCGACACTGTTGCAGTCACCGTAACCGACACCAAATTTTCTTTTTTTTTTGCACTCCCAGAGGGACACTGTTTTTATTGCATTTTCATCTTCATCTATGGGACAAAATACCTAATACAAAACAGAAAACGAGTATAAAGAAAAGTAGTAAACATCTACATAAAAATTAGGCGATTCACACACTGCTCTGAACCACGCTGCGTAGCGCGGGGCCGGACTGAATGCAAGTATCTCAATTTATATAGAAAACACGCATAGAACAACACACTAACCTGACACCGCGTCTACGCGCGTCTTTTTTGTATGGCGGCCCCGCGCTACGCAGCGGGACGCGTAGCAGTGTGCCAATTGCCTTAGAGTTCAACCGACACTTTTATTTGGTGTCGTTTATATTCAATATATTTTTAGCTATCCTAAAGGAATTTATTTAAAAAAAACACAAATACTAAAGAACATTTGAGGTAATTTCACATTAATTTGATAAACTAAACAGCAATTTAAACAATTTACTAATAATTAAACCAAAATATTACTGACTTGCAAACGAGTAAAATACAAGATAGATTTCACCAAATTGTTATCCGCATGGCGGTCGAGCAGCAAATGGGCCCGTTCACGGTCGAGCCACGATATTTAAAGGAACGTTGTGGCCTTCAGGCTAAAATATGAAGCTCAGCTTATAATATTTATAAATAAAAACGACACCGAGAAATAATTTTTTGAAGAGCACCAACTTTGATAAAATTTCCTTTGAAAATTTAACTTTGTCGATGGGCGTCGTTCTTTATAACTTTTTACTTTTTATAAGTAAACTTGTTATTCACTATTGGCTTAAACTTGCTAAAAAGTATTCAAATTTACACAATTAATTATATGTCAATACAATATAACCCTTAACTCCTGTAATTACTTCGAATCAAAGACAAAAACTGCGCTTTTTAATTAACTAAGTTCTTTTTCCGAAACGAAGAACATATTAAGTTAACGACACACATAAGTTGACGACAATATGTATTTCAAATTTATTTATTTTATTTTATACATTCGGATGACCAACAGCTACGCTTACAATATATGTTACCTTTAAAAAGAATTTAATTCACTGAAAACAGTGAATAAAAAGCACTATTTTGGTGTTTGAATTTAGAACAATTTACTCTTTCTTAATTTTAGCAATTGTTCCAAATTTAATGTGCATTAATTTAACCTTCCTTTTTACCCGACTACGACAAAGCCAAGAGAAAGGGTAATGATACATACTACATGATTTGAATTACTTTGTGCAATTCCGCCACCAGTTAGTTCATGCAAACTATTGCCGGCCGGCGCCCACCCACTACTGTTAGTCCCAGCATACCTGCCACCAACAGCCCGTGTGCACCCGCCACCAACAGCTGATGCATGCTCACTCCGATACTGCTGCATCCGCTGCGGCTGCAGCAATATCGGACACCGCATACGCGACACGTGTTTCGCCTCTCCACGAGGCATCTTCAGGCACCAAACAAGTTGTTGATCGTTCGGCAGTCAAGCGTCGAATGATAAAACTACACCGTATTGCCATCCTTTTATACTGTTAGAGAAGAGGGTGGGGGAGCGGAGTTGCCCGAACTTTCTATAGTAAAAATATTTAATAAAGGGGAATTATTTACCCTTTATTAAATATATCGGAGGGAGCATGCATCAGCTGTTGGTGGCGGGTGCACACGGGCTGTTGGTGGCAGGTATGCTGGGACTAACAGTAGTGGGTGGGCGCCGGCCGGCAATAGTTTGCATGAACTAACTGGTGGCGGAATTGCACAAAGTAATTCAAATCATGTAGTATGTAACTTTGACTTCCGCAAAGTAACACCTGAATCTATTAACTAAAAGGTAATGATTTTAGCAGTCTGTGTATGTATGTAAATATGTATGTGGTATTTATGTTTGTTTCACCGTATAACATCCGAATGCGTCTTAGATTCTCACAAATGATATGTCAATCGATTCGTCATTATTGTCCGGGTGACATAGGCTACAATTTTTATGCAAAAAATGTACCTATATCATAAATGTTACATACAAAAAGTGACTCAAAAATTATTTATTTTTTATTTCGATATAGAGTACGATATCAAATGAAACGTCTTGATGAACACATTTCAAAAATAAACATTGTTTCCCGTAGTCGGGAATCAGTTTTTAAATGTATGTCTTATTCTTCATAAAATGTCTATTTTTGCCTAAATCCTTCTTTTTCTCGTAGTCATAGTATAAAGTATAGTATGCAACTCTTGAATAAAACGGATTTATATCGAGGGCCATGAATCACTCGCATTGCTCAGGATTCTAACACTCGAATCCCTCGCTGCGCTCGTGATTCAATCATCATGAATCACTCCCTACGGTCGTAATTCAGTTGTTAGAATTCTTCACTTGCTCGTGATTCATCCCTTGAAGTAAATCCGTCTTTTATTCACTAGTTGCATAATATACTTTTAAAACACATTTTTTCTTCTTTTTTTTTGCTAAACTGCCAACATTGTTTTTGTTTTTTCTACATAGATTGCATTTGTGTTCAGTTTTCAAATTGTTTTTAATCCCTAAAGATTTCTTTTTCACTTTGCAGTCCCGAGAGAATCTGCAGTATCTTTAGCTCCAAATGTTATGGAATGAAACATCGTTTTTCGAATATGTGAAATGAAAAGTAATTTCGATCAAAGAGCATGTAAAAGTTACATGCTCTTTCATAATGAGTCATTTCGAAATATTCTACTTTAGTAACTAAGTACTTATTTGGCGAATCTGCAAGATCTGTCAAGAAGACTTAGAAAATCGTCGGATAGAAACTTAATGAACAACTTTGTATGTCAAAAGTACAGCAATTACGTCATTGTCCTTATCTGAGAGTCATACGGCAGATGCTTATAAAATCTCTCATATAATAAGTTATTTACTAAATTACGATATACTAAAAATTTTAAAATTCTTAGAATATCCTAAATAAGTAAATTAAAAGTCTTTACTTATATAGGTACAGAATTTTGAAGAAAAAGTAAAATAACTGATTTGACGAGTCCAGATTTTTAATGATTGTTGAAGTTGAAAATATTTTCCTTTGTTCATAAGTTCTTAGTCAGTTGAAAGGAATTCAGAGAAAATGAAGTAATTTAATATCTGGTTTATCTAGCTCCGTACAATCCAACGCCGGCCAAATTGATTTTCCATTGGTTCCCGTTATGAGTTGCAAAAAGAATATTAAAAGGCAGAGAAAAGCAAACTAAAGATAAAGCGACCTAAAAGAAAGAAACAAACATCACTGTTTGTTTGTTTTTAGTGTGTGTTAGTGGCCGACACTGGTGTCAGATTTTTCTGGCTGCCTCCTGCCAGCTGGAACCAACAGCATATCTCTCCAGAAATGTTTATGCAGCTGTGGTCACTTTACTTGCTAAAGCGCTAGTAAACATCACTGACGAACATCTTATCCTTTAAACGACCATTTCCGAGATCTTCATTATTAATATACTAGTGGTACCCGTTCAAATAATTCGCACTAAATAAGTATGATAATAATTATCACTTTACAAAATTATAAAAATTATTTATTTTATTTATTCATTATTACAAAACTTCTTTATAAACAATATTCGAAGTATAGATAAAGTCATCTTTTACAATTTTTGTATATTCTAAATCTTTGTACAATTTGCTTGTCACTTTCTGTAATTGAAATAGCCGACCGTCAATCATGTTGACGTTGTATCAAAATTAAAGCCGTCAGATGGCAGCATTGTCGTATTGTATCTTAATGTATATCTATATAAGCGCTATATGTATAATGTGTATATCTATATAGCGCTTTCACAAGTTAAGCGACACCAGGCGTGGTCCGCACTTGGATGGGTGACCACAAGTGGCATAAAAAAATCTCAAGCTCCTCCGTGCTTTGGCTGTTGGTCCCAGCTGTCATCATTGTATGGCTCAAGCTATGTCAGATGCCTTGAGGTAGCCTGAAAAATCTGACACCAGTGTTGGCCACTTACACACACGAAAAACAACAACAACAACAACAACAACAACTATCTGTCTGCATTTAACAGCTAAACTCTTATCGGGGTAAAGAGAGGTACACAATGACTATTATTGGCATAGATCATAGAGTGGTTAAATAAATACTGTTCTTACTTAAGAGTACCCTGACATTACCCTGGACAGAAACAGACTTTCTCATACAAACGTAGTCTACGTTTAATTTTGAAATGACATGTCGGATATGGGAAAAATTATGTAATTTTAAAGAAATTGCTATTATCTAGGGTTATAATTGGTTTTCGGATGTAAAATCATGAACTTAAAAGAGAATATATTGTATTATATCTTATTTGACCATCAGTATGGAAATCTTCTACGCCCTTATATTTTCTTTCCAGTTCATAATTTTACAGTAGGAAACCAATTATAACTCTAGATAATTGCAATTTCTTTACAATTACAGTTTAATTACCGAAATCCGACATGTCGTTTCAAAATAAAACGTAGACTATGTTTGTATGGGAAAGTCTAGGGTAATCCCCTTACCCTAGTATAAGAGAAAATAT
The DNA here is from genome assembly GCA_943193695.1 of Acrobasis suavella. Taxonomy (NCBI): domain Eukaryota; kingdom Metazoa; phylum Arthropoda; class Insecta; order Lepidoptera; family Pyralidae; genus Acrobasis; species Acrobasis suavella. The sequence continues at coordinate 5,373,952 of OW971952.1, read as the reverse complement.
AAGAGTATAGAAGTTTTCCATACTGATGGCCAAATATGTTTATATGTTTTCTATATTCTCTTTTAAGTTCATAACTTTATTGTCGGAAACCAATTATAACCCTAGATAATTGCAATTGCTTTAAAATTACATAATTTTGCCCATATCCGACATGTCGTTTCAAAATAAAACGTAGACTACGTTTGTATGGGAAAGTCCGATTCTGTCCAGGGTAAAGGGACTCTTAAGGCTAAGACAGAGCAGAAGTGACGCCCTCATTTGAAATAAATTGTTCAATAAACTTTTAGTAGAAACGCGTTTTAAAGCTAGACGGACTGCCAAGTAGCGGGCCCCCGGGCTCTGAAGTGTTACCGCTGAGGATGCAACCGAGAATATGCTCGGATGATGATGATGATCTTTCACTACGTTTCTCTCTTTGTTTACAGAGTCATTTGAAAAGAATTCAGTGCAAATGTAGAGGTTACCTTATTTTATAACATCTGGCAGGGCCGGATTATCGGATAAGGCAACTGCCTAGGGGATCCGCATCGAATAGGGGCCCCTGCACGCACAAAGAATAAAAAAAACCTTTCATCGTACGATTTTTTTAAATAAAATATCCTTTTTTTCGACGCATGTTGTTAGTTGATGAAAAACTTCATACATAGTAGAACCGATTATTGCAATAAGACATGTTGTTGCAACCAACCAAACACATGTTGTTGTTACCAAATAACCGATTATTGCAATAAGACATGTTGTTGCAACCAACCAAGAACATGTTGTTGTTACCAAATAACCGATTATTTCAATAAGACATGTTGTTGCAACCAACCAAACACATGTTGGTGTTACCAAATAACCGATTATTGCAATAAGACATGTTGTTGCAATATCACATAAGACATTGAAGTAACAGGATACCAAATTGGAGTCGATCTGATCGTTTCGACATTAGTAATAGAAAAAAATATATTAAGAAAGTAAGAAAATGGTAAGGGAACTGGGCCCCGAGAATATCATTGCCTAGGGGCCCTGATAGGGTTAATCCGGCCCTGATATGGGGCCTAACATAATCTAACCCGCATAGCGGACAATCCGCCACCGGCCAAATTGATTTTCCATTTGTTCCCGTCCTGAATGGGCGCCGTCGTGAATGGAGGATTTACGGCGCGGCTAAAAACCTTTGTTAAAAGTGGGTTTAGCGCAACGTGGGCGGGAATGTCAATAAAATACAATATGTTCAAGGGTTACGCGATTTATACCTAATATTTACTTGGCAATATTTCGTTCGTGCTAGTCTGGGAGAAAAGAAATAAACACAGTTTTATTATAGACGAGGAATAAACTTAGTACTTAGTTTAACCCATTTTTAGGGGTCCGTAGTAAACAAGGAACCCTTATAGTTTCGTCATGTCTGTCTGTCTGTCTGTCCGTCCGCGGTTTTACTCAGAGACTATTAGTACTAGAAAGCTGTAATTTGGTATAGGTATGTATATAATATTAATTATGCTAAAAAAAGTAGTAAAATAAAATATTGAAAAAAAATTTTTAGGGTAGCTCCCATACAAGTAAAGTAGGAGAATTTATTTTTGACTAACCCATCATTTGAATAGGTCTTTCAAAAATATTGAGAGAGAAAATTATAAGTTGGTTTGAAATGGAAAAAAGTTCATACAAAATTTAAAAAATTTTTAAGAATTTATTCGAACATTTGAATTCTTTAAGTTCAATAGAAACTTAGTTTTTAGATGTTTTTAGTGGCGTAAACTCAAAGTGGGCATTCGCAACTACGGAACCCTACACTGCGCATGGCCCGACACGCACTTCACCGGTTATATTTATTTATTTAACATTTTAAACACTTTATTATTTCAGAGTAACTTTTAACAAATGACGGATTGATTGCTGAGAGCATTTTCTTCCAGTCAACATAACATAGAAATTGTCGGCGCAAAAAGCAAAATATTGATATAACAAACGTGAATACACTTCATTGAAAATACTTTAAACATTTGCATTATCCGCCCAAAACAAGCAAACCCCCTGTAAATGTCGGTTTCTTTTTTGTCTCTGTTCTCAAGAAGACTTGGAGTGGTCCTATTCTATTCTGCCGGAAACCACACTCCACAAAGTAGGTATGATGATGATGATGATGATGATATTGTAAGAAGGTATATCAGTAAACTAGCTTATGCCCGCGGCTTCGCTCGCGTAGGGATGTAATTTATCAAAATCCTTTCTTAGGGAATGCCTGCGTCATAGTAGCTTTATGCATGCAAAGTCTCAGCCCGATCGGTTTAAAATTGACAGTTTCATACAAACTTTCATTCCCTATTTTATCCCCTTGGGGGTAGAATTTATCAAAATCCTTTCTTAGCGGATGCCTACGTCATAACATCTACCTGCATGCCAAATTTCAGCCCGATCTGTCCAGTGGTTTGGACTGTGCGTTGATAGATCACTATGTCACTATGTCAGTCAGTCAGTCACCTTTGAGTTATATATATTTAGATTTAAATGAAGATGATACCTACGCAAAACAATCTCTGTGTCACTTGATTCTTGATCGACAGATGTTCAACAATGTCTGAATTCTGAAATTCATGGAACTTCCTGAATCCGAAGCATCCCTGTGGCATCTGTTACAGTTACTACACGTGCAAAGCTTGGAATGCTGCGGAGAAATAGCTATTGAAATATTTCGCTTAATTATTATATTGATGTTTACCCGTAAATATTAATTTGTTAAAACGACGCGTGGGTGCGACAGATTAATTGGAAAGGATTAAAAGGGATTACAATAAATTATTCGTTGAATTTATTTTGATTCTGCTGTGCAAAAATGCGAACCATGGCAATAGGCGATGCGGCTGGCAACCCATCACTATTTTGACTCCTTTTTTCACTTTCTCCGCCACTATCTCGGGGTAAAGGGGCAGCTTCCGTTATCAGGCGACGAAATGTTGGAACAACATACCCCCTCCAATAAGACTTTGTACAACCATTTCGACTTTCAAAACAACGTTTCGCACCTATTTATTAGATCTACAAAAAAAAATTAATCCAACACGTCGCTGGTAGCTGATGCTGTCGCTGAAAGTTCTTCCGGGCGTATGTAACTATCTATTAACTATTTATTATTATTTATTTTTCCCACACCCTGTTTGTCATTCTTCCTAACAGACATATGTGATAATGACAATGCCATTCGAAAGTATTTACGCAACAGCAATGCAATATATATGTATTTGCCTAATATTTGTATTCTATTACACTATCTATTTATGTAAACATACACACAGCCTTATTTATTTATATTTTTTTACATTATTATTATTGGATCCGCACCACGCATCCCATTATTACAACTCCATTACAACTGAAAATCAGTGTATTGCTCTCGGGCAATATTACCACTGACCTGTGGCCTATTTGTATTGCTGTAGCACACACAATGAAAATTGTGCAGGTAGGTAGAAGGATGTTTACTTTTTGTGTCTGATTTGTGTTTTTTTTATGTGTGTTATAGCAGCAAATAAATGTGTTTATCTATCTATCTATCTAAGCAGAGCCGAAGGCCTTGAGATCTAAAAGCCACGCTGGGGTAAATAGAGCCCGAGGCCTTGAGACCCAAAGGCCACGCTGGGGTAAATAGAACCCAAGGCCTTGAGACCCAAAAGCCACGCTGGGGTAAATAGAACCCAAGGCCTTGAAAACCATAGGTCACGCTGCGGTAAATAGAGCCCAAGGCCTTGAGACCCAAAGGCCACGCTTAGCGTGACCGTGGACGTTTCGAAAAACGAAAACAAAAAGGCGATGAGTGGCTAGCCACATTAACTTATTCAGATCTCGCCCATTTTTAACCGACTTCCTTAAAGGAGAAGGTTATCGATTCCTCGCGATAATTTTTTTAAATATGTTCACCGATTTTCGAAGACGCCTGGACCGATTTGGAAAATTACTTTTTCGTTTGAAAGAGTCTACTTCCAGCTGGTCTCATAGAAATTTTATCAAAATCGGAAGTTTGGGGGTGATCGGTAGTGCGGTTTTACATTTTGAAAAATTATGTGACATTTGCAATTTGCACGGGATAAGAAACAGCTGGTACGCTCTACGTTTTATTCGGAATTATTCCTAAAACGTGGTCGCGGGTAAGTAAATTAAAGCGTAATAATTAAAACTGCAATCCCAGCAACCGCAGATAAAGAGCGGCCATTTATCAAAAGCTGGGCGGCCGCCAACGCTTGTTGACTCTCAGCCTCGCTATTCACCAGCTGCTTCGTGTCTCAGAACGTCGAAGCCGATTTAGAGAGAAATTATGTAAAAAAAGCTAGCATAGCATCTGTAGTGCATCAGGGATGTTCGCTGAGACGCGAAAAGATTGCTTTTACGCTACAATGCGCAAAGGATGCGCGTCCCTGATGCGCAGGGTGCGGACCAGCGACAACAGCATCCTGAAGATGATCAGGCTGGACTGCTGCGCCATATCGGGGGAGTAGTGCAGGAGTGGCCTTTATAAAACAAAAAAATGTATGATAGTAAAACCTACACGTTACTAATCCCTAGATTAAACATATTACTAACAAACTGAGTCATGTAGTTACTTGATGAAAATAAAGAATTCATTAATTCATAGCAGCCTATCACTATTATGGTTATTTTTACATATACACACGTACATCATTAATATATTTTTGTATTGTCTTTAACATAGTATTATTTTCCAATACTGTGAAAATGAATTTCTTTCGGCGTTTCTTCTCAGCAGTGGTCGTTACGAAGCGCTGGTATCGGTAGCTTTTCTTTAAAAAAAAAATTAAATTTTAATATACTTTACACGTCACATAAATTATACTTATTGACGTGTAAAAGTGCCTGTAAAGGTCTAATTACTGAATAAACATTTGAATCTTTGAATCCAAACGATTTCTCGCAATTTCAAATTCGCCACGAAGGTTACGCCCAAAGACATCAAGTGTGTATATAGATATGATTGAAAAAAGCCCTGATTTTACGAAATCATAGGTGTCATGTTGTATTGCTATGCTAGGTGTGAAAGAAGAATATTATTTGGTAACCAGGTGTAAACAAAGATATATATTTTTTTTTCAACTGGTTGCGAAACTCAAGTGTCAAATTTACGCTATTTTTGAAACAAGAATAGATTTTCTTTTTAGACAACTCGGTGCGTACCAAGAATATTTTTTTTTAATAACTAGTTGCGAAATATAGTTGCCGAAGCGGCCGGAGGGTTTTAAACTTACTGTGGGGCTAGTGACATTTCAATCAGTATAATTTTTCTTTATACAACCAAAATGAAATGTCAACCCGAAAGAAAGTAAACATACGAATCAACGTGAACAACTTTTACAAGGTGACTATCCTCTGAAATCACAAAAAAAAACTGCAGCTCCATACATTATGGTACGGTAGGTATTTAATTTGTACGTAACTGGACACTTCTTGGTGTCACGCTGGATTTCAGGGTTAGTCCCACGTGAAAGTTGATTAGTACGTTTACTCTCTTTCGGGTTGATACCCCCTGTTCGTTACACGTTGTATTATAATAACCACACGTTATTGGAACGAAGTTCCTTACGGCAGGCTTGGAGGAGATAGGGATTTTGCTGCGCGACCGAACTGAAAAAAATGTGATAGTAAAACCGTAAGGATGACCTCGTTAAATAAAACCGTTAAATAAGACGTGCGCAGGCGCGACAGTCGTATACACAAGCGAGTAGTGTATAATACCTTTGAGCACGATTTTTCTTTTGCAAATTGTGTCGATTCTACATTAGCCGAAGGAACTTCGTTCCTACCTGGTGTCCCACGACACCACATTTCTTTTTTATAATAACGTGTGGCAACCCAAAAGCGGGAAACACAAAAGAGGTTGACCAAGGACAAGAAGAGGGACGCGTCCATCGACATCCGAAATACGAGAAACAGTGGTTGAAACTGGCATTAAATAGAGTCTTGAAAAGAGATAGAGGAAACCTTTGTCCACCAATGAGGCACTATAAATGAGATTAATATTTATTTATTTAATAATCACACTGAAAGTGACTAACTGATTTTAGCTGGTCTATGAAGCTCCGCACTCCATGGAAAAGAAAATGACAGTTTATCAAACTTCTTGACAGTTCGAAAAATACCTAGTCTAGCCATAAATATTGTAAAAAAGAAAAAAAATATATTTATATTGCAAATAACATTTATTACTTTTACAATGTGTTAGGTTAATACATAAATATAAAATAATTTAAAATATAATAAGCTTATTCGAAGTGGTCTCCATGGGCTGCAATACAGTCCTTTAAACGTTGAGGCCAGTTATCAATAGAAGCACGCACTCTTTCCATGGGAAAATTCTTCACTGCCAATCGTATAGATTGTTTGAGGGACTCCAAATTATCATGGCGTTTAGAGCAAGCCGTACTTTATAAAACTGACCATAAATTATAATCCAGAGGATTAAGATCGGGACTACACGACGGCCAGTCTTCAGCTCTGATGAAGGCGGAAACGTTCGATTCCAACCAAGACTGCGTGGACCGAGCTTTGTGACCCGGTGCCAAAGCCGGTCTTGCTGGAAGGACCATTCTTGGTTATTGAACATAGTGTTGTTAAGGGGCTTAACTACCTTCTCAAGAATGGTATCTTGATACACTTGTGCCGATGTTTTGATACCTTTTTCACAAAAGTATTGCTCAGTCACTCCTTTATCGTTATTCATAGCTAACACCCCACCAAACCATCACTGAAGTCGGATAATGCCCACGTTGCACTCTGTCGACTAATTGCGAAGCTTTCTTAGAGCTTTGAGCATAAATACGGTCATTTTGTATGTTAAAATATTGCTCGCTTGTAAAAATTTTCTCATCCGTAAACAAAAACTTTCTGTGACCTCCCTTTGCGTACCGCTTCAGTAGTTGTTTCGATTTTACCACCCTATTCTTTTTTAAATTATCAGATAAGAAATGACCAGTACGTCTCTTAAAGGCTGCAAGTCAATCATCTTTTAAAATACGCGACATGGTTCTAGGTGTCTTCGTCTCCCGTGATAAAATCTTTTGCTTTCGGACAGGATTTCTTCGAATTCTTTCCCTTGCTGCTATGACCACCTTTTTCGTACGAACACTACGTGGACGACCAGATCTTTTTCTGTCACAAACAGAGGAGGTCTCATTGTACCTATTAATAGCCCGGTACACAAACATTTGACTAATACCAATGGTATGGAGAATTTTAAAAATTGCATTTGTGTAATGCAATTTTTAAAATTCTCCACACCTACTTTGTGTAATGCAATCACAGCCATTCGATTTTCTTTATCACCCCACTCCATTTTAATATCGCAAAATATTGTACAATGTATTGGCGCCAAAACTTGAAAAGACAATGAAAAATCATATAAAATTAACGGATTCCAAATTCAAATGTAATATTTTGTTTATTTTTTATTGTAACAGTATTTATTGTACAATTGAGACTTTTACCCTTCCTGTGAGTAATTATCCTATCTTATTCGCCGGTTAGCTGGAATCGCAGTCGTCAATTTACTCTTATGTTATTATTGTATGTGATAGGGAATATGCATGAAAAACAAATGTGTTATATAACCAGTTAATCCATAAATATTCAAAAGTAAAGTACTAACAGTGAAAAAAGGATAAAATTTGGTTGAAAAACTAACGAGATATAACGATTTCACGTAAGTGTGTCTATCTCACTCGCAAAAACACTTTTTTGTATGGAAAATGTATAGGTACCTATTTCTGAGTATTGCAATTAACGCTTGTATCTAAGACATGGAACATGGAATATGAATGAGACGGAGCCAGTATTACTGGAAACTTGGCTAGAATAAGTAAATTAATTTAATTACTCTTGACTTTTATTAAAAATCTCAGATAAAGTACGGTCATTTATCAAAGCTGGACTGCCGCCCACGCTTGTTGAATCCCTCCAAGTGAACTGTGATTTATGATGTTTGTTGCAATAGCACAGAATTAATATATTTAAGTATAACATACTGAAAGGAATCTCCTAGGGTCCCGCGAGATATGCATCCCCGTTCCCCGTCCTCGCACTTCTCTACCGTTCGTGCCGTGTGGAAGGTGTCGAGCGGGCTCGATAAGGCGAGAACGGGGAAGAGATGCGAGGACGGGGAAAGGGATGCATATTGCGCGGGACTTTAAGAGTTTCCGTTCTGAATGTAATCATCATATCATCAGCTTTCAAAAACCCACTGCTGGGCATAAGCCTCCCTTTGTCTGCGCCATCTGGTTCCGTCGGCAGCCGCTGCTATCCAGTTTTTTCCAGCGACTTGCTTGATATCATGGAACCACCGAGCCACCGGACGTCCCACACTGCGCTTACCATTTCTGGGATACCACTCGCTGGCGGCCTTACTCCACCTTCCATCGTTCCTTCTAGCCAAGTGTCCCGCCCAGTTCCACTTAAGAGCTACAATTCTAGAGAGTATACGTCGTGAACTTTCGGCCGACGGCGAATCTCTAAATTGCGAACTTAGTCTTGTAGTCTGAATGTAATACTCAGGTATAATAATTCTGTGGCAATAAATAGGTTACAATACTTACATTGTGGCGATCTATTTGACCCGCAGAGTCGAACTCAAAGGCACGTCGCACACTAGACGGCCTCAACCACGACGAGAAGTGCCATTTTTGAAACGCGAAGTCACCTAAACGAACATTTTTCCATACATAAAAGCGTTCGTTTAGTGACTCCTCATTTCAGAACTGAAACCACAGTCGTGGTCTGACATACCGCACATAAAGTAGTTTAGATCAAAGAGCATGCTTCGTATATTACTCTTTTGATAGAGAATCTCTAAAGTTTGTGCTTCGCTAAAATTAAAAAAAAATCTTGGTATATGCAATTCAAATTTCAAAAGTTTAAAACTTTGTAACCAACTTTCAAATGAAAAAGGAAAAAACGAACTGCAGCTGTTGAACGCAGATTTCCCATCTTTAAATAAAAATGGAAATTGCAGTGAAGATTCGCTAAGTTAACTTTTTTTACCTCTGTTTATTTCCATTCAGTTGGTTTCGCTAATTGTTGTGCTTTTTACGAGTACATTGCGAAAAAAGTTCCTTTATTTGGTTCCACATTCTATTCAACTGATAAAGCATTAAAAGTAAGAAAAAAAACTGTTTACACTAGGTTCCTAGAATAATTCAATAAATCACCAAGCAAGTAAGTATAAAGTATTACAATAGCATTCTTATTACACAAATTGGTTGTTTTGGAATATAGGTAATTGTGTACCTATATAACAGTTCCATAAATCGTGGCAATTGAATACCTATTTTTCTGCATCAAAAATAAATTATTTTGTACTGTTATGAAAATAAAACGTCTCAAAATAATGCCACTTGTCATTGAACATATTGATTTTAACGTGATTTTAGATTTATTGCAGAAAAATTGATAATAAGAGCGCTATTTGACTCTAAGAAACTATGACGTCATCTGCCTGTATTCCATACAAAACAAACCGCATAGAAAATGCTTGTTTTGACGTTTAGACAAAAGTATCTGATTTGATTTGTTGGAAAACTTTAAAAATATCATATATCACCCTTTTAGAAAAAAAAATTTAAAAAATTTCACATAACTTTTTTGTTACCGTTATTATAACGCTACTTTTTTTGCCTGAAAAACTTTTTAAAGCGATAAACGTCAACGGGTCAAGGTGACTCGCGAGGTGTTCAGCTCACAGACGTAATAGTTTATTTTATACTAGCTGCGGTGTTACCCGCGGTTTATCAGATACACTAAAACCACACTAATATTGATGGGTACTAACCCTGAAATAACAACACCGGCTACTTTTTTTTTATTTATATGTATAAAAGTTGCCTTGTGTTAACCCAGGGTGTCAGCTTCCTCCCCCCCCAATGGGTTCCCGGTTTGTCGTACCGGGGGGGCTCAGTACCCGTGGTAGCCTCGAGCCACGGGGAAGCTAAGAGGAACCCGCGAGGGGGCGCTCCTGCTGTCTGTTCCACCAGCAGTGAGCGCCCACATTGGGGCGGCGGGGGAGTGGGAAGATCTCCCCCCACCCGGTGAGGGGCGCTCCCGCGGGCTCGGCTTTGGCCTTGAGCCTGTAGGGATGCGCCCAATGGGGCGGCGGGGGAGTGGGAAGTTCTCCCCCCACCCGTGGTGGGGCCGCCGGGAGAGGAATGTTTCATTGCTCTCCCGGCGCTTCAGGCGGGGCCACACCGCCGTGGCTGTGGTTGAAGATCGGTCGCGGAGGAGGAGGAGTGTCGGTGTTACGTTGCCGCTCTCCCTATCCTCCGCGACCGAGCGGTGCCGCACCGCGTTTGCGGCGAGAGGCAAGCGGCGGAGCCTTATATCTTCTCCGCCGCTGGGAGCCAGTTTATCTGGCTCCCATGGGTCCACAGGCGGTGGACTGTGTGGGAGTCTGCCGCCTCTCAATGGGCCCGAGGAGGTACGGCGCGTCCGTGAGTTCCGAACGCGCCGACTTGGTGAGTGGGGGGGGGGCGCTGTGACGTCCCCGCGGAGGGGCCGCTTTGGCGGCCAGCCGCGCCGGGGTTCGCGGTTGTATTTCCCTTCCCGTGTCCCCGGCAAAAGCAGTTGTGATGGAACTCCGGAGGTTTTTTAGTGGGTAGGCACGTCACTCGGGCGTGGAGTCCCACATAACCCGACAGCCTCCCCCGCAGGCTGACGGGTATCCGTAACAGGGATCTTTCCTCCGTAAAAAAAAAAAGTCCGCCCTTTGTACCATTTATTATTGGTAAATAAAGTCTTGAATAAGTTATTAATTAATCAATGCAAACGGTTATTAACGCGAAATATACATTTTTTATTTATTTTGGCTGACGTTTCGACCGGGTTACACCGACCGTGGTGTCAGCCTGACGGAAGCAGCGATGTTAGACCGCTTTTTAGAATGTTCACATGCAGATTTTATATACAAGGCTGATTTTATGCTACACCGCGGAGCGAAGCTAGTCTTTATAAAAATAAATACCTATTTGCATATTGCGTAAAAAATTATGGAGAAGCGAATTCTTTTTCGCGATTTCGTAATAATCGTAAAAGTTTTTCGTATAGATGACGACAGCATGTCCTTAAAGTATCGCTTAAGTATCCTTAAAGTTCATGTCCGAACACACTGTATATGTATTTGTTCGTTCAAGTACAAGGCTAAATCTAAATCAATCTAGGAAGCCTCCGACCCGTCAGTAATACTACGGGCGTGGGCGTCCATCTTGGACCTCTGTCCTCATCCGCCCACTACCAAACTTGCCCTACCCTTTTTTATTTACTCGACAATCACCACTTTCGCGAAGTAACATGGATAGAAATATATAAATTTAAATAGAAAGAAACGAGTTTACTATAAGAAACTCCCTGAAGTAACTTTGCTAGAGATCTTGTATGTATAATATGTATCAGAAGAGACGGATTTGCCTTATGAGTTTATTAGTATATTTAGTTACTGATACTCAAATCAGAGTAATATGGTTAGATAGGGTAACAATCAGTCTGCCCCTTACGGCTTACCATGTAGGGTCAGGCAACGTGGATTGACATCTCCAAAATTGTTCAATCTTTATGTAAATCGGCTGGTACGCGAATTGAGCAGCTCTGCGGCCAGTTGTCCCATCGATGGAGTGTTGATGAACAACATTTGTTACGCCGATGACGCGGTACTGCTCAGTCCGTCAATAGATGGGTTGAGAAAACTGGTAAGTAACCGTCTGTGAGAAGTATGGCTTAAGATATAACGTGGCGCAAAGCGCGGTCATGGTGTTAAAAGCGCGTCATAGGAAGGTAACCTACGTGCCGCCTATCCGATTAAATGGAACACCACTTCGTGTAGTAAACCAATTTAAATATCTTGGTCATATGCTTACGGACCGACTCAACGACGACCCTGATATGGCCAGGGAGCGCAGAGCGTTGACAGCCCGTTGCAATATGCTTGCTTCCAGGTTTGCACGATGCACTAAACAAGTTTAACATACGCTATTTAGAGCTTATTGTCAATCATTTTACTCGTGCAACCTATGGGTGAGGTATACGCGGGGGCTTACAATGCTCTGCGCATCCAGTATAATGATGCGCTGAGGATGCTGCTGGAGCTGCCGCGGCGATGTAGTGCGTCGGGTATGTTCGCCGAAGTACGAATGGACGATTTTTATGTCATAATGCGTAAGCGGGCTGCCTCGGCGCTGCAGCGACTCTGTGGGAGCCCTAACAGCATCCTTAACACCCAAGCAGCCAAAATTGATGGGCTTTTTGTAAGCCACTGGGCAGATCTGCTCGTGCATAGAGGTGTACACCTCATAAATTAAATATTTTTCTGCCTCACAAATTACTAACATTAGGATAAGTACTTTGTTTTTTTGTTTTTGAAAGTACCTCAGTTGTGCGACAAACCGTTGCCCGGCAGACCTTTGACCGACATAACATTTGATTAGTACTACTATTGCTCGACATCAATATTGTTCGACCAATGTTTGACTGACATAGCTTTTGCTCGGCACTACTATTGCTCGACATCAATTTTCTTATACCGATGTTTGACTGACATAGCTTTTGCTCGGCACTAATATTGCTTGAAACTGGAGAATGTCATATGTCATATGCCTTTTACGAAAATGGCGGCTTGCAGTTGGTATGTTTCGAGTGTAAGGTAAAGATTATTTTGGTTTACTTATAAAATTTGTACTAGTAAATATAAAAAAGTGATTGTGCTTGTACAAGAATTGCTAATTAATTGTCATTATTATACAAAAATTGCTCTGTTAAAATATAGCATTATGTAAAAACACTCGAAAAACATAACCCTTCGTCTGGAGCAGTTGGATAAGAATTCCACAATCCCTCTTTTTGCTCGATCCTCGTTCATCAGTCATCCCTCGTCAGCGTCCAGGGGAAGCAATCTCAAAATGAACCCCTGACGAGGGTGATGCACGTGGTACGTAGAGGAATTTTAATTTAGTTGATCGATGGATGTCCACTAACCACTTCAATGGATAAAACTTAAATAGCCAACAAATTCTTTAGTAAAATTAGGATATGATCTAAAATCAGAATGCATCAGCTGCTTCTCTTCCTGCGCAGATTGAAAAACCGATCGAGTGAATGGGCGGGAATCTTAAAAAATTACAATGGGCGATGCGACTAGCAACCCATCACTATTTTGATTCCATTATTCCATATCACGCCCACTATCTCGCTAAACGTGGCCTTTGGGTCTTATGGCCCTAAGCTATGTTTACGTATATAGACGTGATAATATATCTGTATTTGTAAAAAGTGATGTAATAACCGGGCAGCGGAGTCTCAGTAAAGGGTCCCATTTTTACAGAACCGTAAAAAGTATCTAAACACGGTTTTACTCACAAAGAGCGAAAAAACTAGTAGGCCGAACTAAAAGGCCGATTTCTTTCAATCAGTTTGGACTTCGATTGGTTTAGTAAAACCGTGTTCAAATTGTAAGTGCAATGAATGAAGTGTCTCTCTCTCTCTCTCCCTCTCTCTCTCTCTCCCAGTTGCATTAGCTGTAATGCTGCGAAGCCTGGGGGGCCTGCGCTCTGCTTTCCTTTATCATCCTTGACGTCAACCCAGCACTTCTAGGGTCTGCCTCGTCTACCGGGCCCCGGCCGAGACGGCAAGGCTATACATTTGTTTTGTCATCATACATAAGCGGCCACGACGGTTACTCATGTGTGTCTGATACTGTTAGACACTTCGTCTAATAAGTATCACACTGAACGGTAAATAAATATTTAGGGACAAATCACACAGATTGAGCTAGCCCCAAAGTAAGCTTAAGCTTATGTTATGGGTTACTAACCCAACGATACTATATTTTATAATAAATACATATATAGATAAACACCCAAGATCCAGGACAATTTAAAATGGCCATTTTCCCACTTGCCTTGTCTGGGAATCGAACCCAGAACCTCCGGATTGACAGAGGGATTGAGGTCGTCAAAAAACAGGTAAGGACTGAGAACCGAGCCTTGGTGAACCCCGTTCTTAATGGGAAAGGGTTTGGTGTCACTAACAGCAGTCCTAACTATGGACTTGGAATCGCGGTACATGTCGCGGATTACGTCAATATAGATCTGGGGCACTTTGGACCTCAGTGCCCACCAGGTTATCTCTCGCGGAACACAGTCAAAGGCCTTCTCCATATCCAAAAATAAAAATGTAGAGACGTACTTTTTTGCCCTGTACTTCTCCATCCTGGGATCGTCATGGATAATCTTAGGGAAAAAATAGGGGGATTAAAACGAAATCCATATTGAAACTTCGAGAATGCACTCTTCTATCAGATCCGAAAATCTTTTTAATTGAAATAAATTAAGGGGCTTCCTGAATTTTCCGGGGTCCAGTGCTGCTCCCATTTGAAATAAATCAATTGATAGGAAACGGAGATATCATTTACAATTTTGTCTTGATCAGACCCTAGATAACCATTCAAACTATTTTATGAACTATTGTTTACAGTTTAAAGTGAGAACGTGAAACTTTTCTACGCACAATTGCTAAAAACGGCCACTTTTGGCTTATGTGCGTAGATAAGCTTCATATACTCACTTTAAACTGTAAACAGTATTTCAAAATATAGTTTGAGAGGTTATCTAGGGTCTGATCAAAATAAAATTTTAAATGATATCTCCGTTTTCTTTCAAATGATTTATTTTAAATGGGGGCAGCACTGGACCCCGGAAAATTCATGTAGCAAATATATTAAAAAAGATTATTTAAGTAAAAAGATTTATAGCAACTCCATTTTACCCATTATAAACTGAAAGCACTAATTGCACCGGCGGTACGCGATGGAAAGTCCTTTTAGGCCACTTGTGCCGGGATAATTAGCCTTAATTAATTAACAATTACCCTGGCGACGTGAGGGGCTTTTATTGCAGAGAAATTAATGATTTGATCAAAGAACCCATAGATATAAGAGGTATAGGTTCTTTGATTAAATTATATTCCGCGTTCAAGTCTAAAAATGTAACTTGTTTTGGAACGTAGTGGCGTAAATTTTGTACGCGAAACGCCAAGATGTATATGGCGCGATTAAATAGAAAATTCATCTAAACATAAGTCAATGTCATTAGACAATGATATTTCAATTTTGTCGTATTAAGCAGCAAACGGGTTACATTTTTACTTTTTTCGTTTAGCGATGCCTCAATCTAGCAACAGTAAATGCACGTAGTAAAAATTTTTTTTATGTCTATGGTAAATGCCGATAAGAGGGAAAGAGACACGAGATCGTTTATATATCAGAATTTATTATAAGAAGTACATTCAAAGCTATTTGTAAGAACCCGTAGGTAGCGTATTAAATGTGTTTTCATCCCATCTACTCAAAAAACGATGTTTTCATCCCAAAACATTTGGAGTTAAAGTTACTGGTTATTCTCTCGGGACTAAATCGTGAAATAGAAGATCTCTAGGGATTAAAACCAATTTGAAAACAGAACACGAGTGTAATCTATGTAGAATCAAAAATAATGTCCAGCAAAAAAGAAAGTAGAAATTTGTTTTAAAATAAAAAATAATAGGCACAGACTTCGGTGATTTTTTAAATTTGGAATACGCATCGTCTTCAACATGGATGAATGTAGGTTGAAAACGACACCAAACAAAGGTTAGTATTAAATTGTCTGTTAGGTACTGTAGGTGTTCTACTGTTTTTTATATTCTGTTTTGTATGTGCTAGTTTTTCTCATAGATGGAGATGAAAAGTAGAGTGTGCTACTCGGGTACGGTAATATTTTTATCTCAGGCGATATACATGAATCCCTCGCTACACTCAGGATTCCACCGTAGAATCACTCGCTCCGCTCGTGATTCAACTGTGGAATCCTTCGTTTCGCTCTGGATTCAAAGTAGCTACCTCGCCTTCAAAATATTATCTTAGCCCCTTGTAGCACAATCTACTACATAGGGCGCACTATAAGTTTCCGGAACTGGCCACATAAATAAACAATATTTAAAAATTTATTGCAACATTTGAAAATAGATCTCTTTGGCTGTAGAATGCAGTTTGTTTCATCTGACTGTCTTTTGTTTTTACCTTGTGGCGCCATTTAAAAAATTGTGTGTCTGCATCAACATGGATTTAACTCGGGAAAATGTTCGTAGTATGATTTTCTACGATTTTAAGTGTAATTTGACAGCTCAACAGAGCATCGCTCGGCTTAAAACAGCTTTTGGCAATGAAGCACCATGCAAGACAACTGTTTGTAGCTGGTTTGCAGAATTCAAGCGTGGTCGTATCAATCTCAGTGACGAATCTCGCGATGGTCGGCCGTCCACTGTGACCAACAAAAACATCGATGCTGTGCGCCGTATGATTGAAACAGACAGGCATGTGACCTACCATGAAATTCGCGCATCCTTAGAAATAGGCATGAGTCAAATACAATTAATCCTACACAAACATTTGGGTGTGAGAAAGCTGTGCTCGCGGTGGATCCCACACAACTTAACCGAGGCTCAAAAAACGGACCGCGTCACTTGGTGCAGTGCCATGCTTACCAGATTCAACGAAGGTGCGTCAAATTTGGTGTGGGACATAGTAACAGGTGACGAAACATGGATTTATTGTTACGATCCCAAAACAAAGCAGCAATCGAGCGTATGGGTCTTTCAAGATGAGCCGAAACCAACCAAAGTGGCGCGCGTGAAAAGTGCATCTAAGCGGATGATTGCTTCTTTTTTTAATGAAACTGGACACGTGGCTACTGTTGCTTTAGAGAATCGTCGTACAGTGAATAGTGACTGGTACACGACCATTTGTTTGCCGGAAGTTATTGACGAACTCCGTAAAAATAACCGTAAACGCCGTATCATCCTGCACCACGACAATGCTAGTTCTCACACGGCCAGACAGACAAACGACTTTTTGAAGGCGAAAAATGTAGAACTCATGAGTCATCCTGCATACAGTCCCGACCTGACACCTTGTGACTTTTTTCTGTTCCCAAAAATTAAGAACCAATTACGCGGTCAATGATTTTCATCACCAGAAGAGGCTGTCGAGGAGTATGAAAAACACGTTTCAGAGGTCACCACAGAGGAGTGGCACAAAAGTTTTCAAAACTGGTTTCATCGAATGAAAAAGTGCATAGACGCCAAGGGAGATTATTTTGAAAAACAATAAATTAATTTTGTACCTTTAATAGTATTTTTTCATATTCATTCCGGAAACTTATAGTGCGCCCCATATTAGTACAAGTAGGTAGGTATCGCTTGTTCAAGGAGAACCGTTTCTACAGAAAAAAAGTAATAATAAAAGCATTATGGTTTTTTTTAAGTAAGTAGGTACAGAAATGCATACGGAAATTAAAACTTACCTTTTTTATTTAGGTTCGGTGCAACCCGGACTAGTCGTGAGTAGTAATGATGCAACACTATACTTTAAAAGTACCTAGTGGTACAGTTTTTTTTTTTGGGTTTTTTAATACTATTTATTAATTTTAAGGAAAGGTAAAAAAGTATGTATGTATTTTAGGTAATTTTGGCAGTACTCGTGAGTCTAAGAAAGATGTCTGTCAGGATCGTAGCAAGTGAAGGTCCATAGTCTCTGCCTACCCCTGTGGGAAACAGGCGTGATAATATATACCTATGTATGTAAGTTTTACCCATATACGTAGATTTTTTACCTAATAAGCATTTAGTCTTTTTTTTAAGCAACTGAAAAGGAGGTTATATACCAAAAAGTTCTCAGTTTTTTAACCGATTTTGAAATGTTTTTTTTTATTCGAAAGAATATACATGCAAGGTCCCGTTACCAGGTCAAGATCTGATATTGGAATCCTGGAGACATCAAGGGAACTCCTCTAACATTCTACGCGCACATAGGTTTTCTTAACGTCAAAGCAAAAATTTTCCATGGGATCTGTATGAAATACCAAACCGTGACGTAATAGTTTTGTGGAGTCAAATGGCGCTCTTAATATTTTTCTGTATTGATAAATCTAAAAGCAATATCGACTTGGATATCGAATATAACAAGTGCCATTATTTTGTGACGTTTTATTCTCTTGCAAAATAAATGTTTTTAACCCGGGATACTACCCTGTTACGTACCGCTCAACCTTTATATAACCTCGTTATCTATTCTCCATTACACCTTTTCTCGGAAACTAAAAACGCTTAGGCTTAACTCACACTGGAACGGCAGCAGCGGGCAGCACACTTTCATTATCAAACCAGTTTCTCCTTTATTTCTATTTGCGCAATGCACAGTATAGCTTGAACAAAACTAAAGCCTTGCGAAGCTGGGTGTACCCGGCACTCAATTTTCAGAACCTTTAGGTACGTCCGTCCTTTCAGTAGGCCAGTAGCTGTCTAGTCTCTATTAACAGAGTATTAAAGTTTCTTAGAATTCACTAGTTTCCAACAACTTAAATCAGATAAATAGATAGATAAATCGTTTATTTGTGAAAACTGCACACACACTTACACACAAGGAAATACACAATGACTTTTGTGTATATTAAATACAGGTTTTTAGCGATGTGATGTGTGTATGTACGCTGCAGCAGCACAAAAAGGTCGTAGACTCAGCGAAAATATTGCTCAAAGAGCAATGCGCTGATTTTCAGCTAGAATCTTAGGCTTAGGTAAATAAAAAACAGGAATAAACTATAGGACATACAGATACTTTTTATAAATGTCAAAACAAACTTTTAAAAAAAAATATTAAGTATCAAAAAAAAAAACACAGTCCTTTCATGCTGGTCTGGGAGAAAACAAAAAGTTAGAGTGATCTAGTACAGCCCGTGGTTCGATTTATTACGGGTATGTCACTTCCACGTTGTATATGGAAAAACAGTTAAATACCCCATTAAGTATCCGTTGGCATCGAGTCGCCATACATTTATCTTCCAGATCATACTTTTCGTACCATTGAACACAAAGATTTACCCCTATATTCATAAAAAATTACAAACGTTTGCTAAACCTGTTTTAATTAAGATATGTTTTATCTCATTCTTACAATATCAAATATTATATACATACATAGTTTCACGCCTGTTTCCTATGGGGGTAGGCAGAGACTATAGATGTCCACTTGCTACGATCCTTGCAAATATTGAAAAGAGGAATAGGGACAAAATCGTTTTAATTAAAATAGGTTCGGCAAATGAATGTTTTTTTTTTAATATGATTGTTATAATTAGAGTCCGACCGAAAGTTCGGTTTCAGTTTCGATCGAGTTTTGGCCAAAAATCAAGTTTCGGCGGCAGTTTCGGTTTCGGCCAAAATAGGCCGAAACTTTTGCCGTAACCGAAACTGATTTCGGAAGTTGTCGTGCACGCTTGCCTAACTTCGTTTCTCGCGGCAACGCTTTGGCGGACGCTGGCGGCCCTGTTCGGGAATTGTCGTGCGCCGTTCGGATAGTTCTGTAGCAACATGATTTAGTCAGTGAGTTATCGCCCGACGCAAAAATTCTTTAGAGGTTATGTTTTGAATGGAAATGATTACATGTAAGTTTTGTTTCGTTTCTGTACTTGAATGATTTATTTAGTTAAATATTAAGTTAGTAACTTTGTTTTGTAGTTATTAACAAATCAAGTCACATGATTACAACAAAATTAATATACTGTGTTTCCATTTCATGTCCTCATTAATACAGCATAATGGGTAAAATACACCAAATTTCAGTATTTAAGGAATTTTATACTTGACCACGTGAGTTTCGGTTTCGGTTTCGGCCGAAACTGAAGCCACGGCCGAATATTCGGTTTCGGTGTCGGTTTTGGCCGGAAAACCAGTTTCGGTCGGACTCTAGTTAGAATATACAAGTAGTGATTACAATGTTTAGTTATAATGTCATCACAATTTAATCAATTAAAATGTCATAACTTGCGTAAGAGCGATTTCACATTGAACAATAACTACATGATAATGGATATCGTATCGTCAGCTCGGACCGACAACAATATCTTCCGACGATATTGATCGATACAACAACGGCTGACTATCGAGTTTTTCCCCTATACAACTATATAACTGATTGGAGTACAATTTTTTTATGTATCGAACCTTGAAAGTGATGGCATGATGACTTGGACGCGTACATGGGAAAAGTGAGGAATAGGTTATAAAATCGGCCAAGTGCGAGTCGGACTCGTACACGTTGGATTCCGTACAATTATGTACTAGCTTGGCGACCGAGCTTTGCTCGGTTACTTTTTCACTACCTTGTTTCACTCACTTGTCACTGCCTAAATATAGAATTGCTCGTTTAAAGTATAGGATACAAAGTCATGTTTTTTGTTTGGGAGCCCCACTTAAATATTAATTTTATTCTGTTTTTAGTATTTTTTTGTTATAGCGGCAACAGAAAGACATCTATCAACTGTCTAGCTATCAAGGTTCATTAGATACAGCTTGGTAACAGACAGACACTACCTGCAATCTCGCTATATCGTGTCATTATCGTCATCGCCTCATGTGAAAACGCTCTAATACTCATGATATCTCTATAATAATCTACATTACAAAACCTGTGACGTCACTATACGGCTGCCACAGGCGCCATATTAATTCCCGGAAATATTTGTGGTGGCAATGTAATCGATCCTTCGGCATCAATGAGATATAAATAGATTCTATAGGCAATATTGGCCTTTTATGTACTGGCTGAACAAAAAGAGGATAATGTTTTCTAAGTAAATTAAAAAAATCATTTAGGTTTGTTTCGTGGCCTGGCTGTGACAACAAATTTCCGATCAGGTAGAAAGTGATGCAGTTTTCGTGAATAAACGTATTATCTATAACCGGAGAGCGTGTATGAAAAGGATAATGAGTGTTGACGATGCAAAAGAGGATTGCAAGGATGAAGGAGGAAGCAAGTGGAAATCTATAGTCTCCGCCTACATCCATGGGAAACAGGCGTGAAAATATGTTTGTATGTATTTGTATCTATTAGAATGGTTCTTGAAGAGGTGGCACGTACCGGGGCGCGCGTAGGACCTTCTAGGTGGTCAAAGATTCAAATGTTTATTCAGTAATTAGACCTTTACAGGCACTTTTACACGTCAATAAGTATACTTTTCGTAACGTGTAAAGTATATTAAAATATAATTTATTTTTAAACAAAAGCCGATACCAGCGCTTCGTAACGACCACTGCTGAGAAGAAACGCCGAAAGAAACTCATTTCAACAGGTCGGACGACCTGAGCAAGGTTGCAGGAAATCGCTGGATGCCATGTGCATACAATTGGGTATTTTTCTGGATTAAAAATAAACTATTTGGTACTTTTAAGAAAATAAAACGTCACAAAACGATGTCACTTATCATTGATCATATTCATTGTCAAAATGATTTTAGATTTATTATTGCAGAAAAACCAAGAAACTATGACGTCATTAGCCTGTATTTCATACAAATCCCATAGAAAATGTTTGTTTTGACGTAAAAAGTTTCTGATTGAGTTGTTGGAAAAAGCGAATTTGCTTTTGCTACTTTTACTGAACAAAAGCGACAAATATTTATTTATTACACTTATTTGTTCCAAAGTAAACACATTTTTAAGAAATTCATGCTAAAAGCATTTTCTACTAGTCAACCATAAGGATAAAAATACCCTGAGTTATTTGTCCCAGTTACAGATATCTAAACCAAGTTCCGCAAACTCCGAAATCATTGGCATAACGGAAAGCAATCCCAGCCATCAATCATATTAAAAAAACCTCGATCGCTCAGCCAATCGAAAAACCAATTTCAAATTTGGAACAGGGTCCGCACGCCTACGACGTAGTAGCTATGTATGTGTGGATAGAATTACGCTTCATTCTGAAGTCACTAGTTGCGCCATGAATGGGCTCATTCAATACTGTGGGGAGAGATACGCTTGCGCGCCATCGATCCACGGGCGGGGGCGGGGGGCTGCCGGGCCCTTCTCCATTTGACGGACGATGCTGTGGTTGAAAAGCCGGCGCCGGATCCGGTGAAAACACTGCACCAATCTTGCCAATGTACAGTCAAGCACCAAGATACCTGACCAGGGGCTATACTTATATCTTCAATTTTCTCTTAAACTAAAAATGAAATTAACGTGAAAATTTATATTCAGACTGATTTTAATTAAGTCTTTCTAAATATAAATTTTCATGTTTATATTATTTTTAGTTTAAGAGAAAATTGAAGATATAAGTAGAGCGCCTGGTCAGGTATCTTGGTACTTGACTGTACCACTCCACCTCACCAGTAACAAAACGGTGGTATCAAGGATTGTATGGTGTTGGGTCTTAGGTGTTTATTTATATACATATGTATTTATTTTAAAATATAATGTCATTAAATTAGTATCCTATAATACAAATCTAAACCTAAGTTTGTAATCAGTGTGATTATTATCATCTATTTACTTATTTAATTTGGCGCCCGGATGCACTGTACGTACGTTGTTAACGTTGCATTTTCAAGATTAATACGTCTTCGGATATTATATTCGATCCAGGGTTGGATCTCACTTGTCAGCACGGAACAGCACTTTTCAATGCTGCTATCCTTTTCTGTTGCTCAGAACGAAAGAGAGCGACGGAACGCTATATACTCGTAGCACGGCCGGTGCGATAGCGTTCTGTTGCTCTTTCTCGCTCTGGCAAATGACGATTATGAGCGACAGAAAAGGATAGCAGCATTGAAAAGTGCTGCATCGTGCTGACAAGTGAGATCCAACCCTTATCCGCCTGGAAAAAAAACTGTTGCAGCTCAGAAAAGAAGAAGAAAGGAGGTTGGAAAATCTGTTTTCGTCGAAGCGCACATGAATGTCACCGTTTCGATGTTAATTTAATATTCGTATTTTTAAACCCCGACAAAAAAGAGAGTGTTATAAGTTTGACTCCAATGTGTTTATATCTGTGGCATCGAAGCTCTCGAATGGATGGACTGATTTCGTTACGGTTTTTTTACCTGAAAGCATGTTTCCCTGTGATGGTTCTTAGCGATGTTTGATGGAAATGAGTGCAATAGTTCAAAAGTTATGGGAGGTGAACGCTTGAAAGTCGGTTTTTTTTTTATTTACCTAGCAAATAAACTTGTGGAATAGTAATCGCGAGGTCTAAATTCGCGGCAAATCACTAGTTATCTAGTGACTTATATAATTCATCGCAAAAAAGGTTTCCGGTAATCCGGAACCGGAACTCAATATTCCAAGGAGCAATGGAAACAACCGGCCGCCGATTTCAAGTTACGTTCGCCCGAAATAGTGTACTTACCTATGTATATCTAGCCAGGTCCAGCCAGGCTCGCCTTCTTGTCTCCGAACTTGAGCACTTAATAGGTTACTTTACAAGCTTTTCTTGTGTGGCCAAAATATTTATGAAGACAAATGAAATAAGCCCTAACGCGTCGCTTTATTACTGAGTACCATCGACCACCTTCAGTATCCATTAATCAAACCCTAGACATCGTTTACTATAACGTGTTCTTCAAAATAAATTAAAAAAAGTCCCACGCAACATGGTTATTTTGTTTGTAACTGGGTTCTAACGAATATCTTCCGGCTCCATCATCAGAACAGCTCATTGAAATTTTAAACTGTATTGACATCCGACTTAAACAAATATGCAAAATTTCAGCTCCAACGGTTGAGGATGACTGGTTGAAAATTGAGTTGCAAGATTTGACCTAAACAAACATACAAGATACATTGCTAAAAGTTAATTAAAAGCTTGTAGAAAAACAAAAGGTAAACCTTTAGTTACTTAGGACGACGACGACCACCTGACGACCTTCGTGGCGTAGTTATTTTTTTCCCCTGTATTATTCTTCGAGTCCCACTAGTTATATTAAGCAGTGTAACAAATTGTTTTTTTTTTGTCGATTCTGTTATATGGTTTAACTAATAGTATTTAGTCGTCTTCTTTCTATTCCTCTACATCGCACAAATTGTATGGCAAACTCTTTTATCCTACAAGCTTTACGGCTCTGGAATGCTTTACCCGTTGACATCAAGGACATTTCAAGTAAATTTTCTTTTAAAAGAACTTTAAGTACACTCGTCTTCTAAAATAGAGTATATTTCATTTTCACCATCATCATTCATTATTTGTATATTGTATGTATGTTTATGTATGTATATACATATAATAAATATAGGTATATGTAGGTATATGTAGGTGTATTTATTAGGATTTATTTAGTAATTATTCTGCGCCGCGACTAGATCTCTGTTTATCCTTATGGTGGACTGGGAGAGAACGCTTTTAGCGTTAAGTCCGCCAATTGTAGATTGTGGATCAATAAATTTATAAATAAATAAATAACTAGGTGGTCTAACCTCATGAACCCTGGCAGGGTATTGCGGACTAAAAGTATGTAGTTGAATTTATATAATAATAGTGATTTCAGGATTATTATGATTGGGATATGTCAGAAATCGTTAGTAACAAGTTAGTAATTCAATTGAATGTCAACAGATACATTAAACTGATAGGTAAGTTAAATATAAATTTTAGTTAAATTTTATGAAGTTGTACACGTCATTCCGCCTTCCCGGAGGTTCTATCTATAGCATTTATCATAGAATATATAGTATCGTTGATCGTTTAGTTAGTACCCCATAACATAAGTTTAATTTATAGCGAACTCAATTAGTCTTTTTTGTCATAATCTATTTATTTACTAACTGTAAGTTGGTAGTAAATTATAAATATTGTGAAAATGTTAACTAGGAAATATGAGCACAAATATTTTTCAGATCTGGTAATAAAGTCTGTATTTTTTACACGAATGTGTAACGTAACAATTTTATTAAAGATAAAAGATAAAGATAAAGGTAAATTTATTTTGCTTAACATGAGCTAAAAGCAAGGTATTTACATTTAAGTTCATCCAATCATGTTTTACCATCACAGGTGTACAAAATTTTCAGAGAGGCTGTCTATCATAATACTAGAAAAATATATCACTTATAATTAATCTATCAATCTACCATAATATAATACACCACTTACTGATATCAAAGTCATTACAAATTATCAGATAAAAAATCTTTTACACTATAATAACAAATTTCAGTCAACAATAACTTAAATCTTTTCTTAAATAAATTTAAATTTAGATCTTTATATTGTTTCGGTATTTGATTATATGATATATCTTTGGTGCCATACATACTACACTATCTTGCAATAAACCAGTTTTAGATGCATGCAGACACAAATTATCACAATATAACTCACGACGGTTTCTTTTCACTACATTAGATAAACTAGGAAAGAGATGAGAATTAGTCTTTACAAATATTGCTACTTCCATTATATATAGTGACGGGAGTGTTAGAATTTTATGTTTTTTAAACAGTGGTGTGTACCACTGTCTATCTTATACTTATATACTTATATAGTTTTGTTATACTCGCTCTCTAAAGTTTGGTAGGGAGGCGTTTTTGAAAGTCAAAACTTGTGTTTCAAAAATAATTTCTCTGTTTAATATTATAATAATTACTATTTAAGTAAATTCAATTTAAAACTGGCAGAAATATTTGGAAACTATTTCACAAATTCGACATAGATAAATTTATTATGTGAAGCAAACTAAAAATAATATTGTAAAATTATCATTATATTTGTACTACTTCTATTTTTTTTATAAAGACGTAAATAAAAGTAATATATGAATTGAAACTAAACTAAATGAAAATAAATAAATTAAAAGCTGACTAACACTGGTGGCAGAAAAATCTGACACCAGTGTTAGTCACTTAAACACACAAAAAACAAAACCAAACCGGTGTCAGTTTTTTTTAAGCTGCATAAAGGCTTCTAGCTTGTATAGTGACGACTGCCAGCTCGAGAAATTTTTATGCCACTTGTGGTCACCTATCAAGTACGGACCAAGCCCTGTGTCACTTAACCAACGAAAGCGCTAGTAATACGTAGTCACCGAGCTTCCCACCGAATCAGCTAATTAGGTGAAAATCCGCGAATCAGCTATAGAAAATCTACTGTATTAATAACCCACAACCGACACGTGGGCGGGCCAATTATTAGGGATTGTATCAGTACTGAATACAGTGGATATAGAAATAATAAATTAATTAAGTAACTTCTCATTTCTCCTCACAACAAAAAAAAATATGCTATACATACTCATATCCTTTCTTTATTGTATAACATATTATTTTACTTCCCATCCCCCTGTTATCTTAAGGAACGTTTTGAATTTCTACATTCTAAGAATAGGCACAATTTAAGGTCATCAGAAAATCTAGCTTTGGACATGCCTATACATCGAACCAACTTTTACGATAAGTCCTTTACGGTCCAAGCGGTGCGCCTGTGGAATTAACTGCCAGTTTTAATACGGCAGGCACAGTCTCTTCCCGTTTTTAAGAAAAGGGTAGTAGATTACTATCTATCAAAAAGTAATTAATTGGAAGGATCACATTATAAATTACTCTATTTTATGTAGCTATCAAGTTATCAGTAAGTCTATTTGCTATTTAATAATATGTATTGTATATATATATGTGTTATATATAATTTATGTATTGTATATGTATATGTGTAATATATAATTTATGTCTGTATATTGCCTAAACCTATTTATGTTTTAATGTATTTATAAAGGTTAAAATGTGTGTAAATTTATGTTAAATTTATTAAGTTTAAAGTTGCTTTAGATAGATTTTTTTTTCCTTCTTAGTCAGTTGCACCACCGTCTTTGTCTTTCTCACATTCCTCTCCATCCACTGGTTGTCTGGAAGAGATCGCTTTAAGCGATAAGACCGCCCATTGTACTCATTTAATTTAAAATTATTTCTTTGTGTTACATTTTTTCTTTTGGTGTACAATAAAGAGTTATCTATCTATCTATCTACATAAGAATGTTAATACAAATGAGATATTCTTAAGATATAGTAATCTTTGTGTGAAAAGTAGGTGTCTGAAGAAGGATAAACCGATCACCCAATCAACGGATTTAAAATTAAAATCAGCAACAAAATAACCAGCCAACGAGATTATTTTTCAAAACTAAAAATCATTTTCAACGCCAAACTACACAACTGATTTTGATAAAATCTATATGGCCTCTTCGCAAATATGCTCCTACAAACAAAAAAAAGAATTTTTCGTCTTGGTCCAGGCGTCTTCGAGTGACTGGTAAACATGCATTAAAAAAAATTCAGACGAATTGATAACCTCCTCCTTTTCGGCTGTTGTTAAAAACATAATATTACACGTGGCAGTGGACGGGACCCATAGCGCGAAGAATCGATGGCCGATGGGGCAAAAAGGTTCTCGAGTGGCGACCATGTACTGGCAAGCGAAGCGTAGGACACCCACCCGCAAGGTGGTCAAACGACCTGACCAAGGTCGCTGGAGAGCGCTGGATGCAGGCCGCTCTTGATCGGTCGTTTTGGAAATCCTTAGGAGAGGCCTCTGTCCAGCAGTGGACGTTATGCGTCTGAAATGATGATGATGAAAAACATATTTTCTTGTTCGTACGAGTACTTGCCAAAGGATTAACACACTGCGCAACCTTTTCATAGAATTCCCGCCACATCAAGTACTTAATCCAAGGCTCAAGAGTACGTAACGTAGTAGTCATCCATTCACTGCTATAAATAATCACACAATAAGTACATCTTATGTAAACCTACAGATAATCCCATACGTTCAATGTGACGTCAGAACGTCATAGTTAGATATATTAAGTAAGTACTTGTCTAGGTTACATAAGGCGAGTTTTACGACCGAGTGGAATGTCTCTTCTTGCATGGAGTCACAGCTATCATGACACTTTAAAAATATGATAATTTTTTAATGTAGTAAATTAAATATGACAAGCACACGACAAGTATGTGAAAGATACTGATTACTGCTGCTGATATTTTCGAATAAAAGAAACTTCCTCATAGGACTTTAACATTCCACGTAATTACGGCAAGTGTACACAAACAATTGATCTTCTATTGTCTATATAACAATCATAAAATGGTAATTACTTACATGATTTAGACACACAACAATAGATCCAGTGCTTGAAATAAGATAGACTGGAGAATGGAATAAGAAAACATTGTAATGAACATGACTTACCCGCCTATGCCGAAGTTATAACAATATTAGCAAATGAGAAGAGCTATAACACTGCGATATCAACCTCACGACAAAGAACTGTCATCATCAGGTTGAGAGAGGCAGACTACTAGACTCGCTTTACTAATGTACCCATTTACTCGACCAATATGAACCCCTCTTACAAGAGCAGCCCACGATCATCGGCCTACGTCCTACTCACGTAATACTTACCTACACCTACATTTGTTTCTGACCTAAGGTCAGGAAGAAAATACTAGGTGATTAATAATTTAATCCGGGCAATAACTTTTAATCCGATCATAAAATTCTGGAACAGCATCATCTTGCAGCCTAATAACTAGGTACTTATTTAAGTAAGTAAATTAATAATAAAATCCTAAAATCACATGGCATTTTTTGTGTAGGTACTTATAAGTGTAGAGGGTACATGTCGATAATATTATGTGAAATATGGAATATACTTGTAAAAAGTATATACATTTAGCCGAAAAAGATCCTGAAGTGGGCGGAGCCTAGCCGCGTCATCAACTCGGCGGGGGAAGAGAGCGGGAGGTGGCGTGCGACGTGCGGACCGGCGCTCGCGCCCTGTTACCACAAATTAGATAGTCCTGTTACGCTGCGCATCTCGGGTCGGACGGACGTTCACATTCGTATTGCTTCATAGTTTTTCCGTTAGATTTTTAAATTGAGATACATATTTGCTTATTTTATTTGTTATTTTGTATTTTTTTTAAATAATTATTAATCAGCTAAATATACTTAATAACCGTGCTTAATAATTATGGATTTCCCTACATGTTATTCTCAACTTATTATAACATAAATAAACATCATAAATTCAGTATAGTGTATTCCCAGGCTTTGAGTAAATAAGAGGCCTAAGTGTTCGTTAAATTCTTGTTGTTTATCTACATGTGATATATTTATGTGCGTAAGTTTAGAAAAAAAATACTAAGAGACCCGAGATTAGGACAAGAGAGAAAATATAATATCAATCAGCCCCGTATAAGTGAAAATAGGTGTCGATTTTATTCCTTATATATTTTTCTACATGTGACATAAAGTTTGTACAACTTTGCTCTTCAATCTTCGATATTGCGTCATGTCCCAAACTCCCAATTCTAACTCGTGCACGTGTGACCTTCCAACTAAACTTGTATATTTCGCGCGTAAAAATCGCCCCGAAAGAACACGCATGGCATAATATAACCCTAAAGTTCGGAATAGACAGAAACTAAAGACGCATTGCGAAACAAAAGAATAATTATAGCAGCAGGCGACGCAATGATATATTATATAAACAATAATAAATCATTGAGGCGACGTCTTTGTCCATTACGGAGCAGACCGAACCTTTAGATTGGAAACTTAAAGTGGCACGCTGAGTAAGATAAACTACTTCAAAGTACAGACTAATGTTATTTATTTTAGTGTAAACACTATGGGGAAAATAATTGGCCAAGTGCGTGTCGGGCCACGCGCATTAGGGTTCCGTAGTTACGAACGCTAACTTTGAGTTCATGCCACTAAAAAGTCTAAAAACAATTTTTCTATTGAATTTGTATGAAATTTTTCTTTTCCGAGTACATTTTATAAGTTAATCGCCTATAACTTTTTAATTTGTAAACCCTACTTAGCTCTGATAGTTTTCCTTTTAATTTCGTTATATATCCTATAGCTGTGAATATTTTCACGGGTCCATATATAACCGTTTAGCAGATAGAGGGGGGGGGGGGACACTTGACCCTAACAATTTTTTTTACTTTAAAAGCAAATATTTCATAAACGGATCCCAAAATCGAAAAACGGTGTTCACAAACTCACAATATTTTTAAAAGACCTATTCAACATACCCAACATGATTGGTTAGTCGAGAAAAAAAAAATGACTATTCACTTTACTTGTATGAGAGCTACCCTAAAAAAATGTCTTTTCAATATTTTATTTTACCGTTTTTTCCGCCTAATTGATATACATATTCATGCCAAATTACAGCTTTCTAGTACTTATAGTCCTTGAATAAAACCGCGGACGGACAGACAGACAGACAGACATGGCGAAACTATAACTTGTTCACTACGGAACGGAACCCTAAAAAAGATAACATTAGTCTAATTGTGTTTTTAAATATTCCCATAATTTAAGTTAGTATCCCATACATAACATTCCCAGTTAAGTGAGGCTAGCTCAATGAATTAATTTAATTTGCCCCTACCTATAGGCAGCGCCGGATTTACACATTTGCCGCCAGTAGGCTATTCATATTTTGTCGCCTTTAAGCGCCATTACACCACACGATATTCAGCGTGCGATTTTAAGACTGTCTTAAAGTCTAACTAGACAGGTCATGGTATAATAATATACTTCGCCTGGTATGTTCTTCCCGTGACAGCTGGTGACGTAATAGAAACATGCATACGTCATCAGTTGCGCAGCGGTTCTCAAACTTTTTCAGTAGGGGAAAAGATGATTGATAAAAGCAATACAGATATTCTGTACAAGCTTTTATTTGATTTGCCCCGTTTATCGTTTCGGAATGACCACTGATAGGAAGATAACGTTAAAAGAAACCCAATTCAGTATTGGTTCCTTTCCTACCCAGCCTGATGGGCTATGTCACATTACAAAACAGATTTAAATCCCGTCCAATTTGAATGGGTCACAAGTCAAAATCAAAGACAAAAATCATTTATTTATCTTTGGATATTTGTATCACTTGATAATTGTCCATTTTTAGGTTTCCGTAGTAAACAAGGAACCCTTACAGTTTCCCCATGTCTGTCTGTCTGTCTGTCTGTCTGTCTGTCTGTCCGTCCGCGATTTTACTCAGCGACTATAAGTACTAGAAAGCTGTAATTTGGTATAGATATGTATATTGATTATACAGAAAAAGTGGTAAAATAAAATACTGAAAAAAAAATTTTTAGGTTAACTCCTATACAAGTAAAGTCAAAAGTCAATTTTATTTTCTCGACTAACCAATCACGTGGGATATCGTTGAATAGCTCTTTCAAAAATGTTATGAGCCTGTAAACACCGTTTTTAGATTTAGGGATTCGTTTCTGAAATATTTGGTTTTAAAGTGAAAATTTTTGTTAGTCAAGTGTGTCCCCTCCCCCGCCCCCACAGTAAATTTATTACTGAGCCCTAAAGGCCATAAATGAATTATAACTGGCCAAGTGCAAGTCGGACTTGCGCACTAAGGGTTCCGTACCTATCTACAAAAAATACGTTTGTTGTATCAGAGCCCCCCTTAGATATTTATTTTTATTCTGTTTTTAGTATTTGTTGTTATAGCGGCAACAGAAATTCATCATCTATTTGAATTTAAACTGTCTAGTTATCACAGTTTATAAGATACAGCCTGGAGACAGACAGACAGACGGACGGACAGCGGAGTCTTAGTAACAGGGTCGCGTTTTTACCCTTTGGGTACGGAACCCAAAAACGACCAATTAAACGAATAGTTTGTATATAATAAATATTATATTTTTTTTTTTTATTTGTGTGATTTGACGACTGGTCCGATACAAATTATGTCAAGTATTACTTCCACTAGTTTTTTTCTCTTTCGTTATAATCACGGTCATTTTAACAATTCAGCTCACTACTCACATCAATACATACAAAGTATAACAAATTATACTGAAGCTATTGTAAAGCTGAATGTCTATGATACTGGGAACAACACTCCAGCTAGTAAACATTTTTCATATCATATCAGGCACAGGAAGTCCGCGGGTGGACATAGGCCTTAAGGATTTCCCAAACAACCAGTCGGAAGCGGGGGTATTTTTTTTTATTTTTTTACTTTTCATGTTCCTCTGCTGGGCAAAGGCAAAATATAAAAATAATTAAAATAAAATAAATTGTTTTATGTAAATTCATAGACTTGGTAGTTAATGTATCTAATAATACTTACTAAAACGACTGATATTTTTTAGAATAGAATAGAATAGAAAAATCTTTATTCAGTGATGATAACTGATAAGGTACACTTAACAACTTACAAGTAAATGTTTAATATTGCGAAAATACTAAATCATTAACTAACACTAGGTAAAAAACATTTTATCAGTGAAAGTGATATCCACTCAGCATAAGCTGCTGATCTCCAATTACGAGTAAGGCAAACAACAGCACTGGTCTTCCGTGGAACCACAAATATACAGACAATCGTTCACTGAACTTTACAAACAAGGTCGACTGAACTATGCGTAGTGTAAATGTCCAGAAAATATCTATATTTGAAAATAAGAAAAATATATATGGTGTTAATTAGAAAAATATATTTATAGGAAAAAATATAGTAGATATATAGTGTCATACAAGTGTGCAGATTAATAATAAGTATAGATAGGTACTTAATAAATCAAAATTTGAAAAGAAAGTGGCATCTGTCCCACAGATATTTAAAGTTGGATGTCTAGAAAATGCTTTTTGGAAAGTCGCTTAAAACCTGAAACAGATTTGGCATTTCTAAGAGGTGGTGGCAAATTATTCCAACATTTCGTGGCGGAATATTTAAAACTGCCTCGGAATGCAGAGGGTTTATACTGCGGGCAGATTAGTAATGAGGGAAGTCTACTATTTCTACAGGAAAATTTCAATTTCTTATACAAATAAGAAGGAGTCTTGTTATTTATAATGCCAAATAAAAGAGTAGATAAATGATATGAGCGACGTGAATTCATGTTGTAATATGAGACCTTCTTGGTACTGAAAAACAGAATCTAACACAGGCATTTTGTGCTCTCTGAATTAACTTTTTTGTACGTGCGAGAAGACACTGACCAAACACTGTATCACCATAATACAGTATTGAAAGAATGAGACTATCACAAAGCTTTATACGTAGGTCAACGGATAAATAGTCTCGAACTCTAAACAGAATTTTTAATCTATAAAAACAGTTTCTAACTGTATCTAGTACATGTTTCTCAAAATGCAACTGAGAGTCTATCATAAGACCTAGGTTACGAGCTTCGTCTACACGTTCAAGTTGATTGGCGTTTATATTTATTTTTGGGTCAAAATCTAAAATAGCATTTACCTGATGCTTAGTTCCTAATATCATAAATTTTGATTTATATGGATTTAGGATAAGGGAGTGACGTTCAGCCCAATAATATATTCTGCTCAGATCTTCATTTAGTTTGGTTACAGCAGTATTACAATCGGATGGTATAAATGAAATGTATAGTTGGAGGTCATCGGCATAAATATGATATTTACAGTTTTTGATACTATTTATGATACCTGCACTATATAAGATAAACAATATCGGGCCCAGAATCAATCCCTGAGGGATG
The DNA here is from genome assembly GCA_943193695.1 of Acrobasis suavella. Taxonomy (NCBI): domain Eukaryota; kingdom Metazoa; phylum Arthropoda; class Insecta; order Lepidoptera; family Pyralidae; genus Acrobasis; species Acrobasis suavella. The sequence continues at coordinate 5,340,559 of OW971952.1, read as the reverse complement.
CCTCTAGTAACTGAAGATGGTGACGATGACAAGGAGAAGCCATTGGGATCCTGAAGTATAACCTTCTGCGTGCGGCAGCTCAGATAATCTGAAAACCATTTTATTGTAGTTTGATCAAAACCATAGTAAGAAAGTTTTGAAAGTAATAAAGGAACATTGACGGTATCAAATGCACGAGTGCATGCATTAAGGTACGACTTGCGGCTCGAAGCAGATAAAGCCCAGGGCCGCAAGACTCAAAGGCCACTTTTAGCGTGAGAGTGGGTGAGAAGGTAGAAAAAGAGTCAAAATAGTGATTGGTTGCTAGCCGTATCGCGCCTATTTAACATGATTCCCGTTTTCGCCAGTCCCTCGATCGGCTTCTACGATTTGCGCGGGAAGAGAAGCAGCTAATACATTCTTAGTTTTTTTCTTTTCTCCCAGACCAGCATGTAGATATCACATATCGTAGTAGTTAAATATATTTTTTTATTTTCATAAATCAGCCGTAAAATTTGACAAGTAAAATATTTGATTTACTGCACTCAGTCTCAAGTTCGCAACTTTTTCGTCGAATGTGGGGGCAGCGCGTAAAATATGCTATCTGGATATCCGGACACTGAAGAGGCGTTCCCGGAGATTGGGCGAGCTATTTTGTTTACATTTTCCTGTAGAAGCGTGGGCTTCCTACATAGGCTTATAAAAATCTGTTCGGCGACGGTCCACCCACGCTTTGCACGGATCGGTGTACTGTGCAACTATCCGACACAGATCTGTTTTTTTTTTTTATTGTAAATATGAGATCCGATAGTTATGATTTAGATGCTTCTTTCTTTTGCTCCATGGCCGTAGCCAGAAATGTGTTTCGGGGGCGGGGGGGGGGGTCGACCCAGGGCCTACCAACATACCCATGTTGGTTTGGGGGCCTCCATTCATTACGCGAAGCGTTTTTAAGGATTTTCCGATTTCACTCACATTTTTATATAATTTAAAAAAAGAACGTGACATTTGTCGAGATCTTCTCCAGGTGAGACTTCTTCACCTCCTCCCCTCACTGATCACCTCACGTAATCAATGGACGCCCCATTTGGTTGGCTCTGAGATTTCGGGGGGGTTTGAACCCCCAAACCCCCCTGGCTACGGCCCTGCTTGGCTCGAGCGTCTTGACGCTTCCTTCTAATCGAGGGCTAATTCACACTGGAACGGCAGCGGTTGGCAGCGCACTTTCATTGTCAAACAAACCATATATCCTTTCCCCCTTATTCAAAAAAAATATTGACTGTGTGCTAAACCTATTTTAGTTGAAATGTGTTTTGTCCTTTTCTCTCTTTTCAATATTTAACATAGTAAGAACGAGACAAAACATATTTTAACTAAAATAGGCTTAGCAAACGATTGATATATTTTATGAATATGAGAGTTAATGTCTATTTACGAAATGCACAGTGTACAGTGGGCCACATAGAAAAGTATACCACCAATACAAAAATGTAGTAGTACCGAAAGTATAGAGGTAGTATACTTTTCTATGTGGCTCACTGTACTTAGCTTGAACAAAACAAAAGCCTCGCGACTGCTCGCGACTACCAGCGACGCCGATTTTTTTCATGCTTTTCTATGCGTTTCATTGATAGAAATAAAAGCTGGTAGGTAACTATGGTTTGTCAGCAAAGTAGAAGGCTGTCAGCCGCTGCCGTTCCGTTGCGAGTTTTATGCCTAACTCTGGCGCTTGGGGGGTTACTCCAAAAGCGGTACGCAAAACGGACGTTACTGCGTATCCGCGTTTTAGTATTAAGCAACATTGAGCATTAATGTATGATGATAAAGTCTAATTTGGTTTCATATAGAAATAAGACATCACTATCGGAAGACTATCATACTACGTTACGAAGTAATTCCCCAAGATTTATTAAGCTGCCTGAAGGCATCCGACGTAGCTAAATGACTGTCATCTAGCGACAGGAAGTAAAAAATAAGAGACTTAAGACTTGTACGATGCAAAACCAACAGGGGTCTTTAAGTTTGCCTCGGTTGGATCTCACTATCTGCACGGAATAGCACTTTTCTATGCTGTCGTTCCGTCGCTCTCTCGCTCTGACAAATGACGGTTCTCAGCGACAAAAAGGAAAGTAGCATAGAAAGTGCTGTTTCGTGCTGACAAGTGAGATCTAATCTTAAGTCCTCTAACCCTATTGTGGTTCGCGGTTGCCGCAAAGGTTTTGGCGCCCCCTGAAGCTTGCGCCCGGAGCGAGAGCCCCGCTTTGTTTACGATCTGCGCAGGAAGAGCAGCTGGTACATTCTTAATTTTTTCTTTTCAACCTGACCAGCGTGGAAGAATGTTAACAACAAACATTATTTATCAGTTTTATTGGCCGCCACCCAGAGGTTCCGGGTTCGATCTCCGGTCAGGGTAAGTTGGAAAATGGCCTTTTTTAAATTGATCTGGGTCTTGGATGTTTAATATATGTATTTGTAATAAAGTCTTGTATCGTTGAGTTAGTATCCCATAACACAAGTCTCGAACTTACTTTGAAACTAGTTCAATCAGTGCAATTTGTCCCAAAAAAAATGGTAAGTAATGGAGTAATTCTGTGAATTTCGTTCTTCCGAAGAAAATAAATCAAACACAAAATTAGATATTTTCTTATATATTTTTACATTTGAAATAATACAGGCGGTTACAAAAAAAATAAATAAGTCTTTAATGATTTACATAGTCGTGATGTTGTACAAAAAATGCATACAAACTACTAACTAGACTCGCTAGACATACTGTACATAAAATAATATCAAAAGAGTAAAACCACATCATTACAAGCATAGGCGCAGTTGGGAGACCTACCTAGATTTTTAGTCATTTTAATATCACTAATGACTAAATTTTTCACTGAGGATTCTCAGTTGTAAATTGAGATTTCCCGTATAAGATCTACGCCTATTAACTAACAAGTGTTAATATCGTAACATTTAGACAACCTGCAAGTCTGTTAACTAAAAAGCGATGGTACTTACATTTATACATGAAGATCTTTTCCAGTGGACACATTTTGGAATAAAGGCTCACACATTGCAAGTTTTTTTTCCTGTTTTATACAATTTAATTGAAGCAATAAATGACTTACATGGTTTAAATAAAACGTCGACCATACAAATAAAATTGATTGCTTTATTAAATTGTATGCAACGGACAAGAAACTTGCACGGTGTAAATGGACCTTAAGTTCAGTAAATTAACTTTTCTGATGGATAATATGAAGTACGAATATTTCGACATAGCGATATTTTTTTTTTATTTCACTTTCAATTTTTTTATTTCAGCCTTATTATATTCCTTCGGCAGATAATTAAAAAAATTAACTAGCCGTAAACATTGTGAACTCAAAAAAATCTGCCTGTATTTATGTAAGTTTTAAAATAAAATATATGGGACCCTTCCTATAGAATAGACTAGCAAAGTCAATGTGATTTTATCATTATTTAAAAATATTTTTTTTTTAGTTAACTACTCGCACGGTATCCACTGACTATTAAACAATAAAATGTTGGTTATTCAAAAACACAATTTGATCAACTTTAAGGCCTTTTCGTCCCTCGTCAAGACCTCCGCGACTGTTGTATAAAGTCACTAAGGTATTGTTTAAGTCGGTCAAAAACTACCGCTGCACATTTACGATCTATCGTTTTTTCGACAGTTATCAATAGAAATATGATTTTAAAAAAATACCGAATACTTGATTTTTTTTTCAAATATCTGCTATTTTGCTTTTGTTGTTTTTTTTTATATACCCAGTGTCATTCTCAGAGTTAAGAAGAATCTAAAGACACCTCTCAAGCTTAAAGCCATTAAGGCTGCAGAGCGTCCCATAGAAATATACACACTCGAAAGACATAACCCTCCTTCTAACGCAGTCGGGTAAAAACCCGCGTGAAATAAAACGTTTTAAATGCAGACCATTCTAGAGTACGAGCAAAGATTTAGAATATACAAGTAGTGAGTACGAAAGTATTACTACTCGTGAATGCATTTTGGCATATAACTTTTTTTTAGCTGTTGAAAAGTAATTAGGTTCTTAATAAATATGGCACACTAGATGGCAGCACAGTGATGTCTAGTCCAATAAGCTGCTGTCATTAGACCATTACTTGACAGGTTCTTTTTCTCGGTCAAACGTATCCAATCATATCAGCCACAGGAAGTCCACTGCTGGACATAGGCGTCCCCAAAATGACCGGCCTGCATCCAGCGCTTTCCTGCAACCTTGCTCAGGTCATCTGACCATCTAGCAGGTGGGTGTCCTACGCTACGCTTGCCGGTACGTGGCCGCCATTCGAGAACCTTTCTGCCCCATCGGCCATCGGTTCTTCGCGCTATATAACGTATCCAATAACAGCACCTTATTGGACCTGACTTCACTGTGCTGCGATCTGCTGTCCTATATTTATTAAAAAAACCTCATTAAACGAAGTAGATCATAGATGTGTAAGCAGAGTTTTTATAATGAAGAAAATATTGTACTTCAATTATAATCCTATTGAACATTATTCAACTAAAATTGATACTAGAGATAGGACCCCGACGACGAACTGCCCTTCCCTTCTTGGGTAAAAGCTTGACAGTGTGTAAAATTCATTCGCTCAAATGATTTGCAGACTGTCAGCGCGGCACAAAGGCCACGTCTGTGAAGGAGCCGATGCCGCGTTCGTCGGCGCGCCTAGTCTGTAAACCAGGCAACCAATTCTAAACCAATGAACTGTAAACAACATTCCTTTTTTTTTTCAATTAAAACGATTTTGAAAAAACTGTGTGGACTGAAATAGAAGTACAATATTTCATGTATGCTGTTCTGAAAGACAAAACATAACTAACAAATCTGCTGATTCAGTACAGTAACATACAATAATTATATTCTTACACGAGTGGTTAACAAATAATTGTGATGAAATAATATAATTATCTACATTTTGTTGTGCTACTTTGTGTCGGGTTAGTAGTGTTAGTTTCAATACAATAAAAGTGTACAAAATCAGTGTTATACTGGCGTTTCACCATTTATATGCTAGGAAAATGATCTTTACTACTAGAACACATAAGGGTGATATTCATTTATACTCCGATACCACTAAACGCACTCTGTAGGACTCTGTAGATAAGGTGAAGGTAGCTCATTTCATGCTTTTCAAACATGGACCTAAAGCCATGCATTGTAGGTTGCACTTTTCAGTGACAAAATAAAATACCAGAGTCTAACCAGACAGGGTTTTCAAATAGGACACCAGATGGAAGCACAGTGAAGTCAGGTCTCTTATGATGCTGCTATTGGAAACATTTGACGGAGCAAAAGAACCTGTCAACTGATGGTCCAATCATAGCAGTCGATTGGACCTGACGTCACTGTCGTCACCTGGTGCGACATCTTTTTGAAAACCAGTTTCTCCATTTCAACACAATCTTCCTAGCTGAGTTTTGGTGAAACGCCAGCTTAAAGAGGACAACACACTGCCTGACTTCCAGACATGACTATCATAAAAATGTCACACCGTGTCTAACCTATGTTTTACAGTACAACAAACAAGTATTACATCGATCCAAAAAATATGTGACTATCCGCATGAAAAGGGGTATGAGTCGTTTACTGTTAACCGTTTAATTTAAATTCGTATTCTTGTCATATTCTTATAAAAATCTACACTTCTTAATTTTATACTCAACAGGTTTCCTGCTCCATGTATCATATTTGAACTTATAAATTGTTTTACCATTATTCTTTATCATATTCATATATTCACTGTCGTATTCATAAAAATCATACATGCACAATACAATACTACACAATTCAGTTTCAAGGACTCCTGCCTTAGCCTATAAATACGAACTTCACATCAACCATTTCCATGCGGATCGCCACAAACATCCTTATTGAAACTGTAACAGATAATTGAGTAAAATACATTTTCTATGGCAAGTAAAAATAAACTGTGGAATGCTTCAAACCGGTAGGGATATAATTACAAAAATTGGCACAATACTGTACGTACGAAGGCGGTATTAGGTACTTTTAATATTAAAAACCTGGCAACATTTTTACACCTTACAACCTAGGGCAACACTCTCTCAGGCGTACATACAACATGGAACATTTATTTATTATGCTAGCAATCTTTCGAATCGTATAGGTCTACTTAATCAGAGAAACATATTTATCCCCAAAAACACGATTATATTAGTCAACGCCTGCATTAGGCAGTAATTAGTAGAAACACTTTAGTTTTAGCTTATCTACGAGTAATCAGGAACATGCTCTCAGGTTTAAAATAAACAAAAGATATTGACAGGGTTTGGACCAAGTGATGTATAGACATGACTTAGTCCATTATGTTCGTCAGGATAATTTTCTGTCAATCAAAACCAATCATATCTGATCTTTGCAAAGTGGATGCTTTTCTCAAAAAAATAAATAAATGGCTAAGTTTACTTTTTTCTCATAACTCCAAGGACCGATTTGAGTGCGCATTGGTTTACATGCTAGTACTAACCTAAGAAACACAATCCACCATGCGTCAGGCCCGGACAATACTTGGTCGAATTTCCATACAAAGTTTGTAAATGCCTTTTTCTCTGATTCAAATAAGACATACTGGGACTAAACTAGGGGAAATGACAATATATTTAGGTAATTCAAAAATTATTTATCATAAAGTCGTGTGTTCACTCAAGATATTTTAATGATCAATATATTATGCTATCTATCCAATTTTTATGAAGGTTTTCCGAATTGCGTATACCAGATGGCAGCACTGAAGGACAGGTAAAAATTTAAGTGTGTGATTATCTTGCAATATCTTAGAGATTTTGAGCCAAAGGGGAATGAATGAAATCAACTGACATTGACAGAAATTAATAGAAAATTATTAGGCGGTCAGTATATGTTTCTTCTTTGGCATTCTTCTATTTAGACCAGTTCCGGATGAAATGATCGCAAATGTTGCCAGACTCAATTATCAAAAGTAATTATACTGACAATTTTCTTTTTCTGTCAATGTCAGTTGATTTCATTAATTCCCAGAACCCTTTGGCAAGGCATTCGGTTAAGGAGTAAAATGTCGATAACGCACGTAATGTACTCACTTTTTTTTATTGAATCTTATGGACTCAGTAATCTGTGTTGCCAACTAGTTTCGGTCTTCTTGAAAATCCCTCATTGATCCCCGACATCTCAGCTTATTAAAATATTAAGCGAATATTAATAAAAAAACAGGGATCTTTTAATTGGTTTCGCAACACACGATTGACAATGTTATTCCATGATTGCATGACAATACCCTGATCGAATTAATGAATGTTGAAAATTGTGATTATTGCAACGGAAAAATACAAAAATTGAGCTTGAAATAGTTCTACACAGATTTATATTATATAAGTGTATTTATAAAATTTCTGTTCAGACGACCGAAAAACTAAAAAAAAAAAAATTTTTTTTATCATTATTTTTTTCTTTTCAGTCGTCCCACAGAGATTATTAGACAAGGATAGCTTATTCCTAAGGATACCTAAGTCAGTAGCAACATGCGACACCCACTCTACGTGACCTACCGTCCGCAATACCTATTAGACGCGTATCTTTGGTTACCGTACGGGCGGGGCGTTTGCGCGAAACGAATCTTTCTTGAACCACGAGCATGCAACATATCAATTTAATAAATATGGGCTAATTTATTTAAAAAAAAGACAGTTATTTAAAATTTTTAATCCTAGTCCCAGTCATCCTGATATATGTATTTATTAGTATTTATGTTATATACAATTATACACGGTGATTTTTATTGGTTTTAGAGCCTTAGGCCACTTCATAAGGATTACCGATCCTTAGCTAATTAGCTAGTCCAAATAGAACTTCAGAAACAAAAAATGTTGACTGAAACTCGAAAGTAAAATCGTGAGATCAATTAGTAGCACTGGCGCCGGCGCAGCGGCTGGCTAGATTTCTAGGTCATCGGGTTTACGCGGCAGCTTTGGACGGGCGTAAATACGTGGTCTCGATCGAAAATCATTTTCCCAACTTTTTTATCTTATGTCATACACAAATTTGGATAACGTATATGGATAGAGGAATTTATCTACCATACATTTTCTTTTTCCAAACCCAATGAAAAGTCTGCGTGTATACAATGTGGAAGGGGCATACCCCTAATTAATCGAACCACGGGCTATACTAGATCACAATAGTATAACCTAATGAAATAAAAATAACAGCCGAAACACAAAAAAATTTTTCGAAATTTCCATACTAAAGTGCGCAGCCGTTCGGGCAATTTGTATGGGAATGTCGAAATTTTTTTGGTTATTTGGTTGTTATTTTAATTTCATTATACTATAGTGATGTAGTAGCCCGTGGTTTGATTTATTACGGGTATGTCCCTTTCACGTTGTATACATATATATTGCATTTTGATATATGTATATTATTTATATATTTTTAATAGTTTAGCCAAATATTGTATTTAGTTCACTAACGAAAACCTTAAATCTCGTTCTGTACCTGTCTCGCAATTTTTTTATTTAGATAGGAAGAGTGCGCTTGACTTCAAATGAGTTTTATGACTTTAATTGGGCAAACGTGACAAATAAACCTTTTTTTTTTTGTGTGTCTCTCTTTCAGAAAACAGTATGTTGCATGCGCGTATAGCTTTAATAAAACTATGAAACATGCCGTAAAGTATATATCACAATGGAGTATTTCTAGGAGTGTTTTAATCAAAAGAAAAATTTAAACCAACTATTGTCCTGCTTATATAAAAACAAGTAAGCTATTAGAACTCTGGCTACGTCGATTTCTAGCAATGAAAACTAGATAAACTTTTACCAACGCATATGACAGGCGTCTCAAGACCAAAAAGTCATTTAAATAGTCAAAACTCGTAAAGTTTTGTAGTGCATCTATGTCGCAGCCCTTTGGAATATATTCTATCCTGCTTTATCAGGACTAAAAACTTCTTAGCGTCTGGTGCTTTAACTGTGCAGCACACACAACCACCAGACGCCAAGTAACGATTTTTTTCAAGGATCTTTTTTTCAAATATCATACATCTTTTTGTACGTTTTTTGCTTTTCATCTGTCGCATCCCTCTCTGTCTTGACACCTGCGGCGCGTTGGTACCCTAAAATTGCAACTATCTAAGCGGTATATTTAGCTAAAAATAATATGCCTAAAATGGCACGCGTCGATCCTACGCACAAACACCCCGCCTCTTAGCATACTCTATAGCTCTCCACCCGAGCGACCACGGTTCAAAATCATCTTTCTTTTATAACGCAACCAACCTTTGTTTAAATAGCTACTTGAAATAAAATTCAGCCTCACCAAGAGACTGAAACGATGTTGTTTCAGTCTCATTGAGCGTTTGAAATTTAGAGACTGGCTCGGCAAAGTCGCATCTTGCTATTTTCGTAATAAAATATGAGTTTTTTTTTCATGCCGTGTATATTACAAAAAAAAAACTTCATTCGGTCGCTCCAAAAACAGGAAATCAAAAAGTGGACATCAGAAAATACCACAAATAAATGCTCTACTTTTCCATTTTAAACTATAAAAAAATACTTATACCTTTTGAGCATTTTTGACAAAAAAATACAATTCATACTTTGAACGGAGGTCGCTCGCAACTGACATATTAAACAGAGCACTGAAAAAATTGCATTCAACTATATTTAACGTTGTCAAAGATGAATTTGTGTCAAAATAATATATAATTGTTTTAGTTTTATTATATGTATAGATGAGCCCATAGCACTTTGTATAATTGGCAAAAACAAGTATTCTAGTGCTAATCTTTTAGATGATTTTATCAACATCAAGTATAGTGAAAAACCATTTTTTCAGGCTACCTGAATTCTGGCGTTGAATGGGTACCACTAAAACGAGATAATCGACTGAACACACGTAATGGTACGACACCACTGCCATCTTACGATGGTGCAAACCTATTAAAGGAAAATCATGTAAGAAAAACATTTTCATAATATAATTACTAAATATTTTTGCATGCACAGGTACCTATTTTCCCAGATGGCTAAACAACGAGACTAAACTATTCGCCACAATAAATGCAACTTTTGTGCATGTTACAAAGCGCTAACCGATAAATCCAATAAATATAAATGCATGGAAAATATCTGGTATACTTTTTTTACGATTTCCATTTAGTTTTTTAGGTACACACTGTTTTATCTTTTTCTAGGTCTAATATTTAAAAGAGTTATCATATGAAAATATATAAAATTTGAAGACATTTCAGAGTTAGACATCTGGGTAAATAAATATATATGGACAAATCACACAGATTGAGCTAATTCAGCTTAAGCTTGTGTTATGGGATACTAACCCAACGATACTATATTTTACGATGGGTACCATAAAAACATAACACTATCTGTTTGAAAAAAATATATATAGCCCTGAAAACATAACACTACATCCTAATGATAATATGAACGTCTTTTTTGCCGTCAATAATGTCTATGGTAATAGAGTTGCACCATCTTCACAACAGAACGTTCCAACCTTAATTGACGAACCACTAACAAGCAGTCTTCACATTTATATCGTAATTACAATAACTAGTTTAATAATAAAAAATACTGGACCATAAACTTGATTTAATAGGAATTACAAATAGAGTCAACTCGACTTACCGACGCGAGACGATGCCATTGAAAATTGCACCTTATAATTCAACACGTCAATGAACTTTAAGGCACATTTTTCATTGACAACTTCTAGCGACGTCTACACGAAGCCCGTATTACATAATACACCATTATCCGACCATATGTATATTTTAATTACAAAGATGTCGCCATTGACAAAATACATCCGTACTATAGATTACATCGCCAAGAAAAATAAAATATTAAAATATAATCTATTTTACGCGTTGCTTTCATTGTTATAATATAAATTAACTATTGCACTGCTATCTATCCGTTTCTATGGTTATATGGCTAATTGTGTCTGTCATGAACCATTGCTTGCGCATGTTAAAAAGTATAGATAAATAAAATTCTGTATTTCAACAAAAAAAAATACACTCTCATACATATAATCACGAGTTTAAAGAATACCTTTTACTATTGCCTTCCAGCCGCCGTAGCATGACATCGGCGACAGTGTTTATCAAGCGCTATTCATCTATCACCATCTCGCTCTACGTAGTAATAACGAGCGGGATGGCACTAGCCTGTCACGCGATATAAACTTTATCTGCGTTTATCAACGGTGCCATGCTACAGGAGCTAGACAAATCCTTAAAAAATAAGCAAGGTGTTCTTTAATTCTTTCCTCAACATACTCAAGTAAATATTCAGACAGACTCCTGATTTCGAACAAAAAATGCTATAAAAATCCTCTGTACTGTGTGATAACTAACCATAAAGCACACAACCACATCTTATTTCATAAGAGACAAGCTTACTCCAAATAATTTATTGTAAACTTTGAGCATCACTGAACGCAAAACTGGATAATACAATTTTGACAACCCTATATGCGCAGTGACATAAATACTGCTCAATAAAAATGAACCGTATATTCTTCGTAAAAGTCGATTTTTCGATAAAAGTCACTGTAACATCGACCTTATCCTTACTTTTTTAAAGATTAAAATACCTCAAATGACTTTCAAATGTTATACGAAATATGTATAAAGATGTTCTTACGGATTTAAAATTAAAAAGTCCAACTGCACGTTAGTTAAACTAAATAAAACACAGATGGAGCCACTGGCCATATAGCACATGCCTCACGTGCATTCATAAATAAAAATACCTGGTACTTGAGTTACAGCTGCCGTGTATATTACAATAGTTGCCTACACCCACGCGTACAATGTGGGTGATCAGGCATCTCGCTCGCACACACTAGCTCCGTCTCGATCTCTCTCGCGAGGCCTCCACAACGCACTGAGTATTTATCTCATAATTTACATTATTACCGTGACACTTGATGCGATGAGCTCGAAAACCTGCCAAAAGACGAAAAACAGTAAAAAAACAACCTTTTTTTGTGGTTGGTGTCGTTTATGTCAAATAGTAGAATGAGCGCAAAGAAAAATGACAGATAACAGGAATTAGTCTACCAAGGCTTTCTGTATCATCACCCGAGGTTACGTCTTTCCCAGGTCATCACGTGGCTTTTATTTACCAAAATCTTACGTTGCTAGCTCAACTGCGCTTGTGGTTCTTGTACTACGACAATGCTCCACGACAACTACTACTACGACTAGTACTACGAAAACGCTACAAACAATTTACTTGCTACGAGAGCGCGTTCGTAGCGGATAAATTTTTCGTTAGCGAAGTAGCGTAGCACGGCACCGCGCGTTAAATTTCTACACTTTTGTAGTAGTGATGCTACAGGTACGATTAAACTGCTTGCTACCCTTTTTTCACAAAAATCTCACTAAAGTTGGTGGCATACCTGGTTCACCTATTCGCCCTTGCTGTGAGTAACTGGCCATACTGCTCCAGCGCACAATACGACGCTAACAGCGCAGACAGCGAATAGGGGACACCTCGCATGGGCCGCTAGCGCACTGCGGCTGTACAGCGAGGCGCGCTGGTTGCTTGTTTGCTTTTTACCAAGATTTAACGTTGCTAGCTCGACGACACTTTTGTGTGCTACGACGCTGCATGCTACGACGTCACTAGTATTACGACAACGCTATGAACAATTTACATGCTACGAGAGCGCGTTTGTAGCAGATAAATTTTGCGTAGCGTAATCGTAGCGTAGCACGACACCGCGCGCTCGATTTCTACTCTTTTGTACTAAGATGCTGGAATTACGATTAATATGCTAGCGTTTTACTTGCTAAAACTGTGCTTTAATTAGTAACTAACATACCTGGTGAATCTATTCGCCATTGCTGTAACTGTCCATATTGCGCCAGCGCACAATACGACGCTAACAGCGCAGACAGAAAATGAGGTCTCAGCTCCGTGGCACACCTCGCATGCGCCACTAGCGCAATACTGAAGTACAGCGGGGCGCACTGGTCGACTAGATGCTTTTTACCTTTCTTACGTTGCTAGCTCGACCGCACTTGTGCATGCTACGACGCTGCTTGCTACGACGTCACTATATGTAACGACGTAACTATACGACACTAAAACAACGTTACGAACAATTTACTTGCTACGAGAGCGCGTTCGTAGCAGATACATTTTTCGTAGCGTGGTCGTAGCTTAGCACGACACCGCGCGTTTAATTTCTACACTTTTCGACTAAAGATGCTGGAGTTACGATTTATATGCTTTAGTTTTATTTGCTAAAACAGTGCTAAAGTCAATAACTAACATACCTGGTTCACCTATTCGCCCTCGCTGTGAGTAACTGGCCATACTGCGCCAGTGCACAATACGACGCTAACAGCGCAGACAGCGAATGCGGCCTCTGCTCCGTGGCACACCTCGCATGGGCCGCTAGCGCACTGCTGCAGTACAGCGAGGCGCGCTGGTCGCTAGGCTGCCGGAACGCCTGGTGCGGGTCGCGGGCGCTCGGGTCCCGGGCGCCGCCGCAAGCTGAACTCAGGGTGCAGAAACTCATCGCCTTCCAGCCGCCGTACCTAAGGTAAAACGAAATATGCTCACGTGAACCCAAACATGATGAATGGTGACAGCACAGTCGTACGAAGGTTGGGCTACATCTGTCAGCACGGAACAGTACTTTTCTATGCTGCTATCCTTTTCTGTCGCTCAGAACCATCATTTGCTAGAGTCCCGCTCTAGCAAATGAGTCGAGTAGAGAGAGTGAATGAAGGTTCTGAGCGACAGAAAAGGATAGCAGCATAGAAAAGTGATATTCCAAGCTAATAGATGTAGCCAAACTCCTAGATTTTAAAAAGTCAAATCAGCTTCACACAATTCAATTTACGAGTAGTTTACTACAGATTGTAATGTGTGTAATGTTGGCCACAAAGTGAAGGGTAACAATATGTGTACACACATTAAGGGGCTACCTGAATTTTCCGGGGTTCAGTGCTGCCCCCATTTAAAATAAATCATTATATAGAAAACAGAGATATCATTTAAAATGTTAAGCCCCTTAAGGTGGCTACATACGACACTATTTAACATATTGACCACTTTTATGTTTACTACAATACTTTATATAAATTTCATTACATGAAAATTGAAAAATTTATTAGGATGAGTTTGTTAGATTATTTGTATGTGATGCAGTTTTTGTCAATAAACTTTCTATATATAGGTTTTGTTTTTTAATCTGAAGTGTTATTATAGAAAAATAATAAAAAACCTCACTTGTCAACAACGACGACCGGTCCATTCTTGTACTCCATCTGGCACCCCGCCACAAACTCGACCAACGCGAACGAGTCTCTATACGGCTCCATTAGCCTCTCCAGCGCCTCTTGCCTCTCGCTCTCACTTGTCGCCTGTCTCACTCTTTTCACGTACTCATTATCGTCCGGTTTCCCCGCAGTATAATCCGCGGTATCACCCTCGAGCCACCCTTCACATTTGATGAACTTAACACTCAGTTGGTAGTCATCTTGCAAAGAATGTACGCTCACGTTCGTCACTTCAATTATTCGATCTGATGGTATACTTTCAGGTATAGTATCGACCTTTTCGAATGTGTAGCACGGTCTGCGTAGTTCCGCTTCCTCTTCTACAGACAAAGATGGCGCTACAGGAGGCGGGGGAGGGGCTGTGTCCGGGGGAGACCCAGCAGTTCTTGTCCCCCAATCGGGAAATTTGAACTTAGTCGGGGAGCTAATTTTAAAGTTCTTCAGCGACATCTTAGACGGACTTCGCGGCGATTTGGGGCCGTTCTTCTTGTCTAGTGAGGAGAAAAGGTCGCCGTTCGCTATCGATTTTCTTGTGGATAGATCTCGATTGCCGCTGAGTCTTTCGAGTCTCAGTTCTGTCCTGTCGAATCGATACGCAGGCTCGGGGTCGGCGACAGGGGAGCTATTTTCGGGTATGAGTCGCTCATCGTCAGCGCAGTCACTTTCCTGCCGCCTGTACCCGTTAGTGTCAGGTTCCACGGGGCTCTCCACTGGTGTTTTGTGGTCAGGCTTACGGTGTGCCACGTACACGTCTTTGGACACGAAGCTCGCTCTGAAGTTAGCCACATACAATTCTCTTTCCTCTTCCGTCGGCCAGAATATCTCGCAATCCTGCACAAAATTGATAGTTTAATTTACTTAGGAAAAGCTTACGAAAATTCAACTGAACTAAAGTTTAAACTAAACAAGAAATTAATTTTACTAGTGCATCTTAAAAGCTTTAAAAATCTTTGGTTGTGTTTAGTGCAACTATGTATTTTCAAGACTTGGGGCCGGCGCACATATGGCGACACGATATGCCATTGTTCTCTTTTAAATAATATCCAAAATCAGTTACCACAACAGTTATAGCCCAGTCGAAATTCGCCTAAAGTGCATAAGTATTGTGATCATTGATTTTGGATATTATTTCAAAGACGACAATGTCGATAATCGTTTGACAGTGAAAAAAACCCTGCGCTGCGCTTCGCCATATGTGCGCCGGCCCTAATTAAATGATGTTTGTTAATTATAGAAACCCAAGCGTTTTCACTCTCAGCTTCTGTCAACTTTTTTCAGGCCTTGTTGACAATACAAGAATATTCCAATACTCATTACTTTTTCGCAAATAAAACGCACAAGAACCGACAACTAAACAATCATCACCATTTTCATCATCCTCCCATATTCCCGGTTGCATACTCAGCGGTAACGCTTCAGAGCCCGGGGTCCGCTACCTAACCTGGTGATTTGATGAGGTTACTGGTTTTTACACAGAGTGACTGTCGTCTGACCTCCGCAACCTAAAGGGTAGACCAGAAACGATCCAACAGGTACGGGCAAACGACATCTAAAATAATCTGAGGTTATTTATGCTGTACATCCACTTACCGTGTCCCCTTGGTGCGGTAACAACAACACCAGCTGCGCAGTGTGGTCCCACAGCAGCCGCCAGAGGTCGTGTGCGGCGGAAGCGGGGGGGTGCTGCGCGACGGCGAACTCCCGCAGTCTGCGACGACCGCAGACCCAGGAAGCGTTCACGTATTCACTGCCTGCACATCACATTGATCAACGTTACTAAACAAATATATACAAAGTAGAAGGGACATACCCGTAATAAATCAAACCACGGGCTGTACTAGATCACTATAGTATAATGAAATTAAAATAACAGTCAAAGAGCAAAAAAGAATTCAACATTCCCATACAAATTGCCTGAGGGCTGCACACTTTTGTATGGAAATGTCAAAATCTTTTTTCGTTTTTTAACTGTTATTTTAATTTTATTATACTATAGTGATCTAGTATAGCCCGTAGTTCGATTTATGACGGGTATGTCCTTTCCATATTGTATACAGTACTGCTATTCACTTGTCACTTCCCACTTGTCACTCGCACTTGCCACTTATCACTCGCTCTTGTCACTTGTCAATATGTAACCGGGCTTTAAGAAGCCAAGCTCGCCAAAGAGAGATAAAAAAATACCTTCAACGCCAGGCTTCGGCAACAGCATGACCCTCGCGGAGTCCGAAGGCAGTATACCACCAGGCCTGTTCTTCTCTGCGTTGTGAACCGCACGAGCACAAACGCTCGGCTCCACGCACGACCGAGTGATCAACTGTGAACAAAAATGACGGTTATTGCTATTTTGGAACAAAGTCCTTTCGGACGGTATGAACTTGACGGATCTAGGCGAAAAAAGTGTAAGATTTTTCGTCACGACTTCATTCCAACCGAGTGTTCCACGACACTCACGCTTCATTACTATTTTGTTATTTTTTTTTTGTTTTGAGAATCATAGGTTTTCTTTATTTTACTTCCATCTCCTACATCCATACTAATATTATTAATGTGAAAGTCACTGTCAGTCTGTCTGTCTGAATCAATTTTGATGTAATTTGGTATGGATATAGTTTGAGACCCGGGTCTGTGGCGAACGAGATAGACTCAGAACGTTCGCGAGCAAGAACCGCGTAGAAATACGTCGGTATGGTGCAAGCGGAACTAGGCTTTATGTCCTTTTGACATAAAGTCTAGAATCGTTTGGCCGGCGTACCGTAAGTACCTGCGACAACGTCGGCGAGATACCTGGACCTCAGCTGCTACGCGACTTGGACATCAGGAAAGAAAGAAAAAATGTTTATTTGGTACATGTACCGACGCGAAGACCATCTTCACGTGTCAACTTAGGGTTCCGTAGTGAATAAAGACCCTCATACGAAGTTAAGCGTTTTTCTCCAAATCTCGAACCCCAGTTTCGTAACAATAGGCTCGGATGATGATGATGATAATAGTTAGAGACTGGCTAATTTTTATCTCAAACATTATCCTTATGAAAACGGGGTTGAAACTTTATTTATTTAACTTTATTACATGTAAATGACGCACACTTTGTATGGGGAACCCCTATTTAGCCATGCAAAAGTAAACTCTATTTTCTAGGAACAAGTCTGGCAGAGTTGCAGGTAAAACGAAGTCACCTGCGTGTTTATCTTTTTGTTTGTACTCTTATAACTCTGAAATTAGTAGGCCGATTTTGATGCGGTTTTCAGGAAGGTTTACTTATATTGTATATACCCGCGTGCAATATGTGTACCAGGATGGACCGCTAGTTCACCGAGCGAGCGAAGCGATTCAGTTTCAAGATTGGCCAGAAATGCTTTTGTCCTGCTGTCAGTTTGTCTGGTTGTTCTAGTCTACAGGTCGCATTCCTCAGCCGATTCTTGTGAAATTTTGTATTTAAAAAAAAAATGTTACGCTTATTAAGACGCAATTTTTTTGTCTGAACAACTTTTTTATCCGATAAAGTTTAACGGGTCAGGTTGACTCGCTCACAGAGCCACTAGTTTAATGTAACATACAAACCTGGAACTGTTTCTCCAACAAGTTGACCGGCGGCGGTCCCTGGTACGTGTGATGTCGGTTCGCTAACGACCGCATACGCTCCAACAGCGCGAAGTTTTCAGCTCGATTCACTCTAAAAATGTAATTTTTATTTTATTTTATACACTATGTACTTTGCAGAAGGTCCATTAAATTCGCAAAGATTAGTCAATTGATTACGTTAAGAGTTGAGAGTTTGTTATTTTAAAATAAAAAAAATTCACAAAAAACCTTCGCTCCTAATTTAAGTAAATGACTGATTTTAAGAGTGCAGATTATTTTAAAATATGGAGGTTCAATCTCAATTCCAACCTCGTATAGGCTCCAGATAAGTTATAAAAGAATTTTATACGAATACTAGCTGTAACCCGCGACTTCGCCCGCGTAGAAGTCGAAAATGGTTCTAATAGGATCTTTAATTAGTTTTTTTACATTATAAATTGTGTTATAATATCCCGTTCCCATTCCCATTTCCACCATTTGCTAGAGCAAAAGAGAACAAATGATCTATTTGTCTCAATTTTTTTGTCTCTTACTAAAAAATGACGAAGTTAATAATAATATAAATTCGCAAACTAATTCAAGTGTCATTTGTCTCGCTTCAAAAATGACGAAGATTCATATAAACTTGCAACCCCTATTTCACCCCTATAGGGATGTAATTTTCAAAATCTAATAAATGCATTATTATTTTCTACTAACTATTAAAATAAATTTAAAATTTCATGTGTCTCACTTTAAAAATTACGAAGTTCCATACAAACTGGCAACCCCTACTTCACCCCCTTGAGAAAGGTATTTTTAAAAATTCTTAGCGGGCGTCTTCTAGTTACAATCTACCTACCTGCCAAATTTCATTTTCATTGGCTAAGTAGTTTTCGAGATTTCGTGACGAGTGAGTGAGTGAAGTTCGCTTTTATATATACAGATGACGGGATATCGGGATCTCTAAAATAAAACAAAAGCAAAAAAAAAACACGTCTCTACTCCATAACGCAACGTACCTTCTAATCTCCTCTTTCTCCACCTCACTCATATTATTATACGCCTGCATCTTCTTGCTGTACGTGTCCGTAGACCGCGGCGCCAAGTCGTACACTCCTTCAGCATCATCCCCATTCACCATGCCATCTTTAGACTCCTCCCCATCCAAGTCCCTCGCCGACGACTGTGACTTGCTCTGCTCACTGTTCAACTCGTCTGTTTTGATCGACATTTGACTCCCGTTCTCCAGTACTTCCTTCTCACTGTTTTCTATTGGGCTTGATTTGACGCTGGTGGTTTCGTTGTCGCCGTTGGTGAGGTCGTGAACGCTCTTTGCTTTCGAGTTCAGGTCTAGCACGGCTAGTTCGTCTTCTGTGATTGGCTCGAGAAGCTTTGCTAGATATTCTCTCGCTTTGTGGAATTCCACTTCTGTTTCACCTGGTGAATTAAATAGGATTGGTAAATAAAGGTTCGAAACCCTCGTAACAAAACAATATAAAAAAAACTCACTAGTCTTAGTAGGAGAAACTAAAGTCACTGACATAGCCTAGGGGATTAGCTCATTGAAGAGGCAGTGGGCGGGACACATAGCGCAACGAACTGATGGCCGACGGGGCAAAATAGGTTCTCGACTGGCGACCACGCACTGGCAAGCGAAGCGGAGAACACCCACCCACAAGGTCGCTGTAAAGCGCTGGATGCAGGCCGCTCTTGATCGGTCATTTTGGAAACCTTGGGAGAGGCCAATGTCCAGCAGTGGAGTTATACAGCTGAAATGATGATTATCATACATCATTTCAACCTCAAGAAATCCCCTGCTCGCGACCATAATAAGGAATTAAATATAACCGATTAGATGCCTGTGTAGCAGGAGCGAGGAGATATGCGCGACCGCCAAAAAAGGGAAGGTCAAGCATAATGTAGAGCAAGATAAAACGCGGCTCCGACCGGCGGTGTCTATTGTCGGAGGTCGTATATAACGCAACCAATCCGACAAAATCTGATATCGAGATGTAAGATACTGTCAGCGCCATCTCATATGCTTCTTATGAACTATTTCTGTGTCTTCATTGTTGTCACAGTAGTTTTTATGTAGTGTCGACACACCCGCAACTTTTTCAGTAAACTTGAGCAAGAGGGCGTCCTGCGAAGTAAACGGTTCATTCCCTCTGCTATTTCAATGAGCTAACTATCGGCTTATGCCACTAACTGTTGTTCTTCTACGAATATCTATTTATAGTTCTAAGTCATTATATTAATAAATATACGTATACGTTCAAATACTAGTAAGTAATAATTAAAACTTTATTTTTGCTACTACTTTGGTCTCACTTGTCTCTACTTTACCTATGAATTGACTGATAGAGAAAGCCCATGGCTTTTACTCCGCCTAATAAATCCAATAATCTATACAAAAGATCTATATGGTTACAACAAAGTATGTACCTGATCGGACGTGTTCGAGCAAGGCATCGTGGACGAACACGTATTGTTCTTCAGTCTGCACCAGGTGATTCCTCTGCGTGCGCGCGCGGCAGAGGAACCCTAACGGGGAGAGGGTTCCGGTCAGCTTGAGCTGGTTCAGTTGAGCGTCCAGCACTATGTAGGTGCCGGTGCGGCCTACTCCAGCGCTGGAAAGAGAAAATCAATTAGGATGGAAAAAGCATGATTGTGACAAAATTTGTTCAGTTCATTTTAGTGGATGTTAAAATTAAGTACTTTTCTCGGTCAATAATAAATTACTTGGTACAATTAAGAAATTACGTCACAAAGTAATGTCATGATCATATCCATTTTCAACGAAATTTTAGATTAATTATTGCAGAAAAACTATGACGTCGTTAGTCTATATTTCATACAAATCTCAAAGAAAATGTTTGAACTTTAGAAAAAAAGTATCTGATTTGAGTTTTTGGAAAGTAACGAATTGTTGATCTTGCAAACGAATGCGAGAGTGACGTAGATACCAAATAACATTACCTCTCACTCGGACGCCATACCTCTTGCGGTATTTGTGGCTTATCGTATTGGTTTGGCGTATGGTTTGAAAGTTCATCGCATGCATTTGCGTGAGGCTTCATCTCGCACATAATGTAATTTTATAAAAATGTTTTTTTTTTTAATTTCAGACATCGTTTGCCTCGGACGGCATTTCCTACTTCACCGGACAAGGTTTGAGAAGCAAGCCAGAGGCCCGGCTTCCTATATTTATAAATTACTAGCGCTAAGGGCTCCCAAGGGGGAAACCTCGGCTTTGGACGCGCTAGGGAATATGGCCAATTTTAGTTAAATCAAAATCGGATGTTTAATAGGGGGTGAAGCCGGTTTTTAGTTTAGAAAAATTATATTCCTCACTTTGTGGTGGTGGTGTCATTGCTGTGATCGGAATAGGTAGATTGATTTTATTTATTTGTATCATGAACTGTCATAGATATCACAATCACAACATGGATAAGCCTTTTTCCGGGATATCGTTTCGGGTTCCCTTTCCCCAATTTATTTGGAGTCGGCGCAGTGTGTCCATCTCTTGTATTCTTTCTGTATGTTTTGCCATGCCATTATTATAATTTTTTGCTTTAAAAGGCCAGTCACTTATTCAGTTGAAATGATATTGAAAGTGTGAAAAAATTCTCGCTTATATATTTTTCATCCTACATATAACAATTTTAAAATTCCGGATAAAAAAATCTTAACAATTTTAAAATCCTGGAGGCGTGTCTACAAACTAAGTTTCAGTTCATTGACTCCAAAACAATCTACCTATTCCGATCAATAAGGGATGTGTCACATCATTAGTTTAAGGAGTTCCTTAAATAAACGCATTTGTATTTGAGCATCATCAATAAGGGACTAACTTCAATTAGTTTATGATACTGTCACATAATGAGAGGTATTTAGTGTACTACAATACTGAGTGATCAGAAGTGGTCATACCTGCAATGCACGAGAACAGTGCCAGGGTCGGCCTGTGCGGCTTTGACAAACGGCAGCACACACAGAGGGTGCCTTGGCGTCCCGTGGTCGGGCCACACTGTGTAGTGGTACTGCACCACCATCCGACTACCATCGGACGTCGTGTCTGATGCGTGGGATGATTCGCTGTCCTGTGGTGAAAAGTAATATGATTACTAACGTAACAGATACCCAAAGCCATATAAACTATTGGAGGTAAGTTGGCAAAACTGGAGTTGCGGGTAGGCACACAGAGAAAGCAGCACACATGACTAGGAAAAGGGCATTTCATATAACGTGCACGTCCTCGTGCAGCTAATAGACTCATACCTTGTCAGCGTCGGCAGAGTCCGGCGGCGACTTGTTGCCGCTGCGCACGCGCATGTGCCGCACGGTGTACGCGGCGCGCACGTCCTCGTGCAGCAACGTCACGTGCACGCCGCCGTACTCCGACGCGCTGCCGCGACCGCCGCCAGGCCAGTACATGTCGCATTTACGCTAAAAAAAAGTTAATATGTAGTTTCTTCTGGCAAAAATAACCTCAGCTCAAAATGGTGGACTAGTCAAACAAACTTCATATTTCGTCGCATAGCTGACTTAAAGTAACCTTCAAAATATATGATGATTGATTATATATAACGTATAGCATAATTGCGTATTTTCCTGGATAATAAAATTACATTATTTGTTACTGTTAATTTTCAACGTGATTTTAGATTTATTACTGCAAAAACTGATATCAAGAGCGCCATTTGACTCCAAGAAACTATGACGTCATTAGCCTGACTTTCTAACAAATACCATAGATAACGTTTATTTTCAAGTTTAGAAATAAGTATTTCATTGTCAAGGCAAGCGAAAAGTTGACCGTCCTAAGCAGACTTGGCGGCACACTGTTGCGGCGGAGACGAATATCGAACTAATCTGGCCCGAAGTAAAGCTAGCACAAGACTACCCCCTTTGTCCCTGTGGGCCTTACGACCTTAACGTATTATTCAGAATACTCTAACAACGTACCCTCCCTCGTTCTACAAGATTTGTGATCATGACAATAGTGTGCACTCGGTGTTGCCATATCATCCGCCAGAAAGCATCCAATGTGGCTGGTGTAGGGCCTTGTGTCGCAATGTACCGCCGACGCCAGACGAGCCATTCTAGCTTCACCCGGGTTGGTACCCCATCTATAAAGAATAGATAAATGAGAGGATAAGAGATGTATAAAATTTTCGCCGGGCTTTAATAAAACAGTGTATAAATAAAACAATTAAATTATATTAAATAATAATTCGCCTACATAACAAAAAAACGCCCCGAATCACACACGTCAAAACTACCTTTCTTTTTCTCTGACAATTCTACTTTTTATTATAAGCTGCCAGTACTTTACAACATAAATAGTATACAAACTACTCGAGCTGCCTGTTAATTGAAGAGATGCTTCTCTTCAATTAACAGTACAAAAACTGTGCAAAAAAATTATTCGGAAAAGAATTGCGGTCTGTGTACGTCCATAGACGCAGAGCGAAGTAGCGGAGCGGAGTTGGAAACATCATTTTATAAATGAGTAATGCTCTCTGTTCGAGCAATGCTCGCACATTTCGGCTGCACGCGGCCCCATACTATGTAGGTCGCGTGTCAGCTGTTTTACCTTACATTTTACATCTATTAATAGCAAAAATGGAGACACTATCGAGCGGCGATCGAGAAAGGATCCTTCACACCCAACCTACAACATGTAACTACAATAATAAACCGTTTCTGCGTGACGTGGTCTTGTGTCTCCACACCAACATCTCACAACCTCTACATGTTATCTTCATATATGGCGCGGGCCTAGGTGACAACCGAAGCCTTGCACTCTATGGCTCGGTTTTATCACTTACCTATATCAACATAGACATTGTCCAATTCGCTGTCATCGTCACTTTGTTCGCTGTCAGAGTCATTTTGTTCAGTGTCAGACTCCACTATGCCGGAGAACTCGATGTTCAAGAACGCTGATTCGATTCCCTCGGCAAGGTTTGGTGGTGGTTTGGTGGGCTTAACTGACGGTTGTCTGTAAAAATATGTTCCAATCAACATGTGATAGTGTACTTGCATGAATACTTGTGTGTTTCCTTCCCCGTACAATAGTTAAATATACTGAAAGTGATGAAGAAAGATAAGACACAGATCACAAAAATCAATACAATACAATTTCAGTTATTGCTTTTTAATACACACATAAAATTATCCATCATAGCCGAAGGCGGTAGTGCTATGCACGTAAACTGACGCCTTGTTTATCACCACCCGAGCCCGGGCCAAAAAGTGTCATTTTAGGCACGCATAGTGGGCGCAAAATAATACTTTTCGGCTCGGAAATACGACAAGTAATGCTTCCATACAGCCAGATAAATATTCGAAATTTAGTCATGCGGCCTTACCTGTGAGGTTTGGCCCGCCTCTCCAGCTTCCTCCTCACTCGCTTGAGCGCTAGCTGGTTGAGACCGATGAAGTTGGCAGTGTCTACGACACAACGAATGCAGGCTAGCACCAAGTATCACCAAAGTACACGTCTGTGAGGTCTGGCTCGTCTCTCCAGCTTCCTCCTCACTCGCTTAAGCGCGTTGAAGTCGGCGTTAACGTAGTCGTAGGCGGTCAAGCAGTGCCTACGACACAAGGGAATGCAGGCTAGCCACCAAGTATCACCAGAGTACACACCTGTGAGGTTTGGCCCGCCTTTCCAGCTTCCTCCTCACGCGCTTCAGCGCTGTCTGGTTTAGCGCGGGCAGCATGCCGTCGATGAAGTTGGCGTTGACGTAGTCGCAGGTGGCCCTGGCTGCGCCCGCGCCGACACAACCCGCCGCACCACAGCGCCCCCCGGCAGACACGCATACACGGGAGTGGTCATCTGGACGAAAAAAATTAAGACTAACCCTTTATTCATAAAAGTTAACTACCGTTTGCTAAACCTTTTTTTTTAAAC
The DNA here is from genome assembly GCA_943193695.1 of Acrobasis suavella. Classification (NCBI taxonomy): domain Eukaryota; kingdom Metazoa; phylum Arthropoda; class Insecta; order Lepidoptera; family Pyralidae; genus Acrobasis; species Acrobasis suavella. The sequence continues at coordinate 5,315,727 of OW971952.1, read as the reverse complement.
ATATTTTGTCCCTTTCCCTCTTTTCGTTATTTAACATAGAATGAACAAGACAAAACATATTTTAACTAAAATAGGTTTAGCAAACGTTTGTATTTTATTATGAATAAGGGGGTAAAACTTTTGTCCTACTCGACCATCGTTTTTGGAATGCGTCGTCACGCCAGGAAGAGATAATAGGAAGAAGAAGGGAGAGACCTTTGCCTAAACAATGGGACTAAATAAAAATGACGAAATAGGTTGACAAAAAAAAACTTTATCGTAGATTAATAAAAATCCCGACTTTTTTTATCTGAAGAAATGTTTCTCAAGTATGTTCTAAAATCAAATCGCCTTATAAACAATCTAAATTAAAAGAAAGTTTCGTGCTAATACGTCACACTTAAACCTATCTTTTGATAACGGGCGTTCGTTATCACCTCAGCAGCCAATCGTGTCGGAGATTTAAAACAAACAATTTAATCCAGTCTTTCCCAAAGTGGGCGATAACGCCCCATTGTGGGCGCTGGAGGCTTTAAGGGGGGCGGTAAAGGGCCCAGAATAAAGTTGGGGGGCGCTGATGTGATTTAAGCAATGAGTGATTTATAACTTCAGCTATTTCATATTTTAAATTTCACTGAAATTAAAATCCTCTTACTACACAACATCCATTTATTAGTTCATATTTATATCCTTTTTTATTGTACAAATATAAACTAAAAATGTAATTAATATTTATTATTTTTATGCGTTCAACGCTATTTATATCGTTAAAGAAATCAAACACTGAAAAAATTTCGTGCTTTAAAGTTTCGCAGGTGAGTTCCCACTTCCAATACTCTTTATTATTGTAAAATTGTATTATTATTGCTATTTTTTTATTTGAAATTAACAATGTTGATTATTGTTATTTTTTATAAAAGATACTCTAATGTACTGGTGTATGTATTATTATTGCTCTCTCTTGTAAAAAAGTCTAGTTTAGAATATAGGTGGAATTAAACTACAGGCAAGACAAATATGTGATTCAGGTTTTTATGGTGAAAAAAATGGGGGGCGCTACAAAATCACAGATTTTTTAAAGTGGGCGTTTGACAAAATAAGTTTGGGAACCTCTGATTTAATCAATCCCAGATATCGCTGAAGCGATGCGGTGCAGGCTGATCTACAGGAGACGGAAGTTATCATCTGGAAAGGTATCGCTCAGAGTTGGCGTACTCTCGTACAATCCACTTCGGGTCGCTGAGCCAGCGGAGTCATCGATCGCAGTTTCTGAAAAAAATCTTAGTAAAATTGAAAAGAGAATGCGACTCACAGGCAGTAATATTGAGGTATCTATTCTTTTGTCTGTTCTCAGGCCGGTGGCTGTGGTGGCTGGTGTGTCCCAGAGCCGCTGACTTCGTCACCACGATCTCGTATTCTTTGCTGTAAAGATCAGATTGAATAGTTAGTGTGTAAAATGGATTACGCAAGGGATGTGGAGTATGCAAATGAATATCCATAATTACAAATCATTAGCTGTCGAAAAGTCGTCATTGTGTACTCTTTCCATTCGTCGACAAGAGCCTAGCTCTTAAATGTAGGAAAAATATGCGTTTAGAAAAAATAGCCTTGTAATTTATATCTTAGAAACAGCCAATTTTTCTGTGAATGTAGTTTATGGCAAAGATACAAAAAAAGGAAAGATATAAAATACATATGCATACTGGTCAAAGATGATTTAAAATTGAAATACACTGAACTGAAACCGTTTCGACTCGATAAGAAGTGTAAAGCAACTAAACTAAAGAAAAAAGCACAAAACAAGAAGGATTGACGTCAGGCGGCAGCCGGTTATATCTCGGAATCTCCCGCTAAGGTCCCGCGCAATATGCGTCCCCATCCCTTGTCCTCGCACCTCTCCCCCGTACTCGTCTTGTCGAGGCGGCTGCAGACGCCAGCAGCCAACCACTCAATATCCTCCACACGGCGCGAACGGGGGAGAGGTGCGGGGACGGGGAACGGGGCCGCATATTGCGCGGGGCCTTTGAAGTGCTCATGTTATACTCATGTACATAATAATGTAACCTGTTGTATTCTCGCATTATACGTTGTTCGTCAGACGTGGTTGTTTCATTTAGCCACCTTACCTCGCGTCTACATGGCTACCCTGCCAGGATATTCCGTTCTGTATGTAATACTTATATTAATTCTGTGCCTAGGGTGCTACTCCAAGCTACCATTCATGAAATCTTTTGTGAAGAAAAAGTCGGAAAACTGCACCACGGGCTATAAAGCAGCACAGCTAAGACTGCAGCCAGGATACCAGCTAAGAGTAGAGAGATCATACCTAAAGCCATCTGTCTCCGTCGGCGTGCAGGGCAGCCACGTGGTGCGGGAAGTCTGTAGCCGGCACGGCGGGGTGGTGCGGGGAGGGCCATGCGCGGGGAAGGGGTCGGTGACGTCACGGGTTCCGAAGCAGCACAGTTAAGAATGCAGCCGGGTACGAACTAAGAGTAGAGAGATCATACCTAAAGCCGATGTCTCCGTCGGCGTGCAGAGCAGCCACGTGGTGCGGGAAGTCCCTGGCGGGCACGGCGGGGTGGTGCGGGGTGGCCATTCGCGGGGGAGGGGCCGGTGACGTCACCGGCTCCGGCTCCGAGCCCGCGTCGCCCGCGCTGTCCGCGCGAAGAGGCGAGCAGATCGCTACTGCAAACAAACACAGTCGAAATTTCATACCGAGAAGACAAAGTTGGATTTTGAACGGTCGTGAAATCAAACTTCCCATTCAAAAAGAGAATAATCTGGTCTGCTTTGCTCTCATTCCGTATCGAACGTTTGATAAAAAGTATCTTTTTCTTATTTTAAAGTCAGTTCTATTTTTTCTACCCATAGAGTCCATACACACCAAAGGTCTGACGCACTTTGATAGAGCGAGATAGTCTTCTTGCGATTTCTTTAAGTCATTGAAACCTTCAAATAATTGGCCAAGTGCGTGTCGGGCCTCGCGCAGTTTGCAACGCAAACGCAACTTTGAGTTCATGCCACTAAAAGTGTATAAACTAAATTTCTATTGAATTTATATGAAATTTTCCTTTGGCGAGTACATTTTATAAGTTGATCGCCTATAACTTTTTAATTTGTAAACCCTACTTAGCTCTGATAGTTTTCCTTTAAATTTTGTTATATTAACTATAGCTGTGAATTTTTTCACGTGTCCATAAATAACCGTTTAGCAGGTAGAGGGGGGGGGACACTTGTCTCTAACAAAAATTTTTACTTTAAAACCAAATAATTCAGAAACGGATCTTTAAATCGAAAAACGGTGTTCACAAGCTCATTATACTTTTGAAAGACCTATTCAACGATACCCCACATGATTGGTTAGTCGACAAAATAAAATTAACTTTTGACTTTACTTGTATGAGAGCTACAATATTTTTTTTTTTTCAATATTTTATTTTACCACTTTTTCCACATAATACATATACATACCTATACCAAATTACAGCTTTCTAGTACTTATAGTCGCTGAGTAAAACCGCGGACGGACAGACAGACAGACATGGCGAAACTATAAGGGTTCCTTGTTTACTGCGGAACCCTAAAAACGAGTCTATATCTTCCTGAAAGGCCGGCAACGCTTCTGTTAAACCCCTGGTGTTGCAGTTGTCTATGGGCAGCGGTGATCACTTACCATCAGATGACCCGTTTGTTCGTTTGCCGCCCTATAACATAAAGAAAGTAGCATATAGCAATATGAACTTACCTGGTTTCTTGTAGGCGTTGAGCGGAGCGCGCGCCGCGCGCTCGCCGCCCTCCTCCAGGTAGTTGTAAGCGGCGCTGATGCACTTGCTTAGGCGAGATCTACACCTAGGACAAACACAACAAGTTATTTCATGAACGCACACATTAAGCATCACTTACACCTAGACACATATAAATAAATAAATATATAGGGACAAATCACACAGATTGAGCCAGCCCCAACCCAAAAGTAAACTGAAGCTTGTGTTATGGGATACTAACCGAACGAAACTATATTTTACGATAATAAGACATATAGATAAATACCCAAGACCCAGGACAATTTGAAAAATTCCATTATCCAACTTGCCCTGGCTGGGGATCGAACCCTGAACCTCCGGATCGGCGGACCAACGTGTGTATCATTACGCTACGGAGGTCGTCAAACAAACACATATAAGAACATATATAATTTCGTCTTGGAAAATAAATCATATACAGGAGTCTACTACCTAAGAGATAAAATGAGTAATATTAGCATAATCACGGAAGGAACGTGCTAATTGATAAAATTCGTATCGAAACCGTAGTCGCCAAACTCACAAAAATAATCCTCTAGTCACATATGTATTATATAAAAAATAATTTATTTAATTTTTCGTTTTTATTTATGTCGATATTGGCCCTTAGGCCCCATAATATTTATAATAGGCCCAATAAGATTTGTTTTACTATGGTTCAAAAAAACTTACGATTTTTTGCAATCTGTAAATTAACTTTACAAAAAAAAATCTGGTACTTCACCATATACGTCGTTATTTTCAAAAGAAGCAATTATAAACTTTAGTATGATTAACATGAGGCCCTAATTTGCGTCAAAATAAATTCTCGGAATTGAGTGCATTTGTACTTGATTATGACACGCGCGCCGTGCCCACATAGATCTTCCACTAGTATTTTCTGTTCCGTAACGGAATTGAGTGCATTTGTACTTGATTATGACACGCGCGCCGTGCCCACATAGATCTTCCACTAGTATTTTCTGTTCCGTAACGGAATTGAGTGCAGTTACACTTGATTATGACACGCGCGCTGTGCCCACATTGCACTTCCACTAGTATTTTCTCTTCCGTAACGGAACTGAGTGCAGTTGTACTTGATTATGACACGCACGCTGTGCCCACATAGCACTTCCACTAATATTTTCTCTTCCGTAACGGAATTGAGTGCAGTTGTGCTTGATTATGACACGTGCGCCGTGCCCACATAGCACTTCCACTAGTATTTTTTCTTCCGTAACGGAATTGAGTGCAGTTGTGCTTGATTATGACACGTGCGCCGTGCCCACATAGCACTTCCACTAGTATTTTCTCTTCCGTAACGGAATTGAGTGCAGTTGTGCTTGATTATGACACGTGCGCCGTGCCCACATAGCACTTCCACTAGTATTTTCTCTTCCGTAACGGAATTGAGTGCAGTTGTGCTTGATTATGACACGTGCGCCGTGCCCACATAGCACTTCCACTAGTATTTTCTCTTCCGTAAGCAAAGTACACTAAGACCATTTTCAGGATACATTCAGAACACGATACTGAACGACTTTTCCAAGAAACATATATTTAAATATGAAAATTGTATGCACAATTCGTACGATGATGTGAAAATATCAAATTACAAATTTAGCATACTCGCCTTCGGCTCTGATGACTATTTCCTGTGATGATTTTCTTATTTCATTGGCCTTGGTGTATAATCTACAGATTCGTATCGCGTTTCACTGGACTGTCTCCGTGGACAACTGGTCAGGGCGTTCGCTTTGTTTATTTACGCTTTGGTTATTTGGCCGTAGGCCTTTTCTACCATTCAACTTACATATCCAAACTTACCAGCCTTGTGACCAGATCATGGGTTCGAATCCCACTGGGAAGCATGCTTTGTGAAAAGTTGTTTCCAGTCTGGTTAGGATATTGCAGGCTTGAATCACCTTATTATCCGAAAAAAAAGATGATTCAGAGTTTCGGAAGGCACGTACAAACTGTGGGTCCCAAACGCAATCTAGCGTTCGCTCATCAAAACCTATTCAAGGATTGGTTCTGATCTACCCTTTGGGTTGCGGAGATCAGACTGCAGTCGTTCTGTGTAAAAACCAGTAACCTCGTCAAATCCGTCAGTCGTTAGGCAGCGGACCCCGGGCTTTGAAGCGTTACCGCTGAGGATGCAACCGGGAATACTTTCGGATGATGATGACGTATCGCGTTCCACTTGCCACTCACCTCCAGTACACGAGCGCGAGCAGCAGAGCGGCCGCGATCGGCACGAGCGCCACCGCGAGCAGCGCGGCCGTGCTCACGCCGCTCGAGCGAGCGTTCACTTCGCTCGGCGACATCGCTTCCGAGTGTGCTGTACACCATTCACTGGACACCTCCTGTTAAAAGAAAGTTCACATATTACAAATCGACAAACGATGAGGAAGACGAACGGAGACGATAAACCGTCAAATACAAATTGTCTCTATTGTGGAACAGGTAAAATTTACATAGGTGTTACAAATCTTATAAAAGTGCCTCCATGTTATGTCCTAGTACAACTTTATTATTAGGTATATGTTATGTAATAATAGCGTAGGACTCCCACTTATCGGGTGGCATGTCCCGAGCAAGGTTGCAAGAAAACGTTTACAGTTGTTGAAATTCAAAGATAAGAACATTACAACAGAGTGCGGGAAGTATGGCATTGCCGGACGAGTAGTTTTCGGAGAAATCACACAGATTGATCTTACACCAAAGCAAGTTCGAGACTTGTATTATGGGATAGTAACTTTACAAATACTATTTTATAACAAATACATGTACATATAGATAATCACAAAAATCACAAAGTATGCTCATAAAGGCTTAGCAGACATTGTAATAAGAACGATGAACTACATTGTAAGCTCACAAAATTATAGTTCCTTCTATGTCATTCGTTTTAATGCGACCACTGACGAGTATTTACCGAATTAGCACTAATTGACAACAATTTACACTAAACGCTGCCGTCTTAACTAAAGCGATGATTCAGACAAACTAATTGTTATTTCATTATTCTCTTTCCTTAAACACCTAATACTTCTCTTTAATCGAACACAAGCACGTTATGTCGTTTAGAGGAAGGATGGGTTGTCAACTAGTCATAATTTTACGCGCGATATAACCCGTAACAGCGTTTACATACGACGCCGCAAGGGCAGCGGCACCGATTTTTATCCCTGGATAAAAAAGGGTGTAAAAGTTTGGCGCTAATGTCCGTTTGTGTGTCTGTCTACGGCATCGTAACTGTCGAACGGATAGACCGAGAAAATAAAAAATAAAACTTAGAATGTACCACCTGCTTCTCTTTCTGCGCAGATCGAACAAGCCTGGAGAGAAAAGGCGAGACTGAATCGTGTTCATAGGCGATGCGACTATCAACCTATCACTTTTTTTTTAATTTCTCCTTTCATTTTAACGCCCACAATTACGCTAAGCGTGGCCTTCGGGCCTTAAGGCCCTGGGCCCTGTCTACCCCGTCAGGGATAAAGACGTGATAATGTACCTGTATCTGCAGAAGAAGAATGTATAATACCTAGTGATGTACAAAACTCGAGTCCTCGAGTTCTAACTTTGAAAACTCGAGTTGGTTTTGCAGGGCTCTATGAGATCGATAGGCTTGGAGTTCCGGGGCTAGGTGAGCGCGAGGTTTCTGAAGAACGACTCAAGCGTTTAAAAGAGCTCGAGTCTTAAAATGAAAATGATCTATTTTTGAAAGCTTACAAGGAATCGAGGCGTGATTTCAGATCCAAAGTATGCAAGCAAACATTATTTTAACTAGAATTGTAATCAATCATATTTTATTTCTCATTGACAGATCACTTTTATGAATGAAAAATCATTGCTTTTAAACAAACTCGAAAAACATAACCCTACCTCTTCGCAGTGGGGTAAAAAGACGCGGGCGCAGAAAAAGGCTCGGGTGCAGAAAGAGACTCGAGCTTTAATCTCACGCTCCGAGGCACACTTAAGCTCATCGTCGTCGAGCCTTCCTTTAAAAGAGTTGAGCCCTATAAACGACTCTGAGTCCTAAGTAAGAGGGCTCAAGTCCTTGTATCAACTGTACCTTGGGCGGAGACTCGGAGCCGTTGATGACAGTGTTGTTTCTCGCCACGGACCTGGTGACCGCGTACATCTTCACTTCGTAGCTGGTGTAGTTCCAAGAGTCCACCTCCTGTGAACAAACGTATTAACATCAATACATACAACGTGAAAGGGACATGCCCGTAATAAATCAAACCACGGGCTATATTAGATTACTATAGTATAATGATAATAAAATAACACCTAATGCAGACACGCCGGAGTCTTAAAGTCGCGGACATCAGTAAAATTATAGTAGTGTATTCTAGAACCGCATCACATCGTTAGCTATACTTACTGAAACTCTGTCCGCGGAGAGTTGATACATTCAGGGCATTTAGGTTCAAAATATCCAAATCCCAAAATGTCCAGAGGGTGCAAAACGTCCATATCCTAGAATGACCAAATCCCAAAAAGTCCAAATCCCAGAATGTCCAAATCCCAAAAGGTCCAGATTCCAAAATGCCCATATCTTAAAACGCGCAAATCAAAATAAACAAAAATCAATAAAGAAACACCCAAACGATTTACTCAAAGCGCATTCGAGAATCAAATTGCAATATAAGGTCGCCGCGACCCCCGTATGGGTAAGCGGACGCGGCGACAGAAGCGACGAAAGCGGGAAACAAGGACGGCCGCTAGTCAGTTTTCAATAATTAAGCAACAGTAGCTATTCGGAGGCGAATTATAAATATTTATCAACTGTCAACGAACAGACAGGCTTTACATGGCGTGATCTTATCTTAATAGAATCACTCCATCTCTGTCTGTGGGTATCATAAGAGGCGACTACAGTACTAACAGAACTCGGTGGCCCGGCGGTAGCGCACATAACTAGCGTTTTCGCAAGTGAAACGACACCGGGCGTGGTACGCACTTGGATTGGTGACCACAAGGAGCATAAGTAGCATAAACATGTTTTATTTTTATTTTATTTTATTGGGAAGACCAAAAACTATTCTATTTTATATATATAGATAACAATATAGACACAAAAAGTCCATTAAATATTACGATCTCTAAACATCACGTTATCACTTACAATCTGCTCACAAAGCTACAACTTTAAATCATCAGCTCAGTATACTCAGTCCTTAATTTATGTTCAATATAATAGTAATAGTTTGTCGGATTACTTGTAAAGAAGTAAATACTTAAGTTACTTACAACGCATTTAAGTGTTGATCGTCGTAAACTACATCGCTTGGGAAAAAAAATCAGTAAGAAGGCGTCTTAGTCTAGGTATACTACTAGAAAATATGTCGATATCAACCTTAGACGAAACCTGATCTCGAGCTCCTCCGTGCTTCAGAATATAGGCACGTATGTATAAGCCGTTGGCAGTCGTTAAACATGCCAGATGCTTTAAGGCAGCTTGAAAAATCTGACACCGGTGTTTGTCACTTACACACACGAAAAACAAACAAACAGTACTAACTAAGTATAAACATCCCTCGCAACAACTGCATTTCTTATAAGGGAACAATCATTTACTTATTCACTTTGCATAGTCATGTATTGACAAGCATCTTCGGTTTTAATAAGGTCGTGTAATCGCGAAACTAAGCGTTCCGGTTTGCATCTCTCCCCTCCCCCTCCCCCCCACTCCTGTAAACATTTTGGAGTTTCTTCTTTGCGTGTCGATGGATTCCTGTCATATTTGATCAGCCCAGTAGTGAGCAACTTCTACGGCTCTACATATTTAGCCACAAGCAAATCATCCAGGTTGCAGGTTGTATGGCACCTGGGACAGAAAGCAGGTGCGCCATAGTTTGTGGGGAGGAACCACACTCGTCCCACTCCGTGAGCTATCAATCAGTAGCACAGCTATAAACGGATGAAACTACACTATCTACACTATCACTTAAAAAAGAAAACTCACCACACTGATGGTGGTCTCGATGTCATTCTTGCTGGTGGGCAGCGTAACCCGCGTCCGGGGCTGCGAGTCCGGCAGCTTCCTGACGGTCACCACGTACTGGTCCAGGGAGTTGTTGTACTCGGCCGGCTGCCGCCATTGCAGGTACAGGTTGCCTGTAACAATTTATATAAATAATAAACAGGCAAATCCCAGGGCCGCAAGGCCCAAAAGCCATTTTAACCTTTAGCAGCAAAATGATCGCGTGACTAAGACGTCATTTACATCCAAAGTGGACGATACTATTGTTACAAGGCTTGGCGTCGGTGGTAAAGTAATATAAACAAGCGCTGGCGTGCGAAAGGTTAAACGTAAGTGAGATGGAAAAGGAATAAAAATAGTGATGGATTGCGAAAAGAACAACAGCATTTAACAATTTTTAATAGATAAAATAGGCTTTTTTCTTTTAGAGTATGGTGTCAAATTTTTTGAGCTGTCCAAAGCTCGCCGTCTAGTGACAAAAGTCATTATTACACACTAGTGAACTAGTGATGTTTTCCTTCACCGGCAGTAAGTTGTGGTCGCTGAAAATGTAATTTCATGAGTCAGATTGTACTACAAACTCACGAGACATAGACGAGATAGAGACGAGTCGGGTCGAGCGGAGATCAAACCCGTAAAAACTTAAGTAACAATAGGTTGCACTCTGAAACTACTAAACTACCGCACCTCTTTATCCTAATCCACAATTTTTTTTAATAATATTTTTACGGCCCTTGGCATTAACCTTTCAGGCTTTCCAACTGGTCAAATCAGCTACTTTTTTTAACGTCAAAATTCTACGGATTTGTATGAAATACCGGACTATGACGTCATAGATAGTAAGAGTCAAATAGCGCACTTAATATCAGTTTTTCTACATTGGAAATAAATCTAAATCACGTTCAAAATGGATGTGATCAATGACAAATGAAATGACATTATTTTGTGACTTTTATTTTATTTTATCAGTGCAAAATAATTTATTTTTAACACAGTCTACATTCATCATGCTCATTGTATAAGGAGTCCATTAGCACAATATGTTTATGGGCGTTAGCACAATATGTTTCGTTTTATGTATGCGTTACAATGCGAAATTACATTTATTTATGTGAATATTATTGACAAAAGGATGCTATTAACAAAAACATTAATAATACACATTTATTTATAAATACATGATTCAAGCGCCCTAAGTTTTCCGTGCCGACCACTTTACTGTTATTTTATGGCAAAACAAAAAAACTATTTCTAAACGACTCAAAACAGATACTTATTCTACACGTTAAAACAAACATTTTCCATAGGATTTGTATGAAATATAGACTAATGACATAATAGTTTCTTGGAGTCGAATAGCGCTCTGAACTTCATTTTCTGCAATAGTTAGTTTTTCTGCAAAAATTCAAAATGCACATTCAAAATGGATATAATGATGACAAGTGACGTTATTTTTTGAAGTTTTATTTTCTCAACAGTACCAAATATTTTATTTTTTAAAGGAAAGTACCCATCTCATCTCATTACCTTAAGGGCGATGTAGGCCCGGGTAGATATTAGAGGCCTGAAAATCGTGGCAAAAAGAATTATTAACACGGCTTAGACTCAACTTCTCGTGATATGCTCATAATAATAGTAGAGTACTAGTCCTTCTCTGTTGAGTAGTCAAAGAAGAAAGAGAAAGGTAAAATGAAGAAAGGGAGGTGTCCAAAACGTTGGGAGCGGACGGTGGCACGACATCTGTACGTTCATATAACGGGTTGGACTTGTTGCCGAGACGGGAATGAAGGTCTAAAGACAATACTCCTTCTCTGTTGAAGTAGTCAACAAAGAAAGAGAAAGGTAGAGAGAATACTTACTTTTTCTAAATCGCACTTGATGTCCAAAATGTTGGGAGCGGACGGTGGCATGACAACTGTCAGTATATACAGCTGGTCGGACTTGTTGCTGAGTCGGGAATGAAGGTCTGAAGACAATACTCCTTCTCTGTTGAAGTAAAGACAACAAAGAAAGAGGAGATAGGTAGAGAAAATACTTACGTTTTTCTAAATAGCAATCATGTCCAAAATGTTGGGAGCGGACGGTGGCATGACATCCGTCAGCACATAAAGCGGGTCGGACTTGTTGCCGAGATGAGAATGAAGGTCTGATGACAATACTCCTTCTCTGTTTTAGTTTTCAACAAAGAAATAGAAAGGTAGAGAGAATACTTACATTTTTCCAAATCGCACTTTATGTCCCAGATGTTGGCAGCTTACGGTGGTACGACATCCGTCAGCACATACAGCGGGTTGGACTTGTTGCCGATACGGGAATGAATGCCTGAAACAATACTCCTTCTCTGTTGAAGTAGAGTCAACAAAGAAAGAGATAGAGATAGGTAGAGAGAATACTTACGTCTGTTCGCATCGCACTGGATTTCCAAGATGTTGGAAGCGGACGGTGGCACGACATCCGTAAGCTGGCACATACAGCGGGTAGGACTTTTTGCCGAGACGGGAATGAAGTTCTGAAGACAATACTTCTTCACCGTTGAAGTAGAGTCAAGAAAGAAAAAGATAGATATATATATATATATATATATATATATATATATATATATATATATATAGAATACTTACGTTTTTCCAAATCGCACTTGATGTCCAAAATGTTGGGTGCCGACGGTGGCACGACATCTGTCAGTACATACAGCGGGTCGGACTTGTTACCGAGACGGGAATGAAGGTCTGAAGACAATACTCCTTCCGTGTTGACGAACGCACGCACCCAGATCTTGTACGGCGTGAACGGTTCTGTAATTAATATATTTATTTAATTTTTAGGGTTCCGTACCCGAAGGTCACTTTCTGTCTGTCTGTCTGTCACCAGGCATCTTATGAGCCGTTTTAGCTAGACAGTTGCAATTTTCACAGATTATGTATTTCTGTTGCCACTATAACAACACTAAAAACGGAATAAAACAAATATGTAGGTGGGGCTCCTATACAACGTGATTTTTTAAAGATGAGGAACCCTTGGTGCGCGAGTCCGACTCGCACTTGGCCGGTTTTATTTTATTAAAGAAGTCTTGTGGTAACGGCAGAGTAGAATACGATTTGCCATCAACCCTTTCCTTTTCCTTAGTCGCCTCTGACGACACCTGTGGGCCTGTGGCCCCCCAAAATTTAATTATTTTCTCAGGTATTTGTTTAGGATTAAGTATGAAGTTTAAGTTTACCCATAGTCGCTACATTGAAAATAGGGCTGTTTACCAGTTATAACGGGCCAAAGGTGAGTTCAAACAGTACCAACTTTTCTTATATGTATATGTTATAAGATATAGTATCGTTGAGTTAGTATCCCATAACACAAGTCTCGAACTTACTTTGGGGCTAGCTCAATTAGTGTTATTTGTACCTATATATTTATTTATTTATTATTTATACTCTCAGTCTTGATTTGTTGTGAAAAGAGAATGTGTCAACCCGAAAGGGAGGAAACATACTAATCAATGTAAACAAGTTTAACTATAGGACCATTCTTGAAATCGCAAAAAAAAATCTCCAGCTCCATACAGTTACCTAAAGTGCCAAAATGTATGGAGCTGCAGATTTTTTCTGAGATTTCACATCAATAATTCTTTTCACTCCCTTTCGGGTTGATACCCCTTTTCGTTACACGTTGCATAGGTTAGGTACGCTGACAAAAATTATAATGCCTTCTGGAAGCAGTCCGTCTGTCCACCCATAAATAATTTTTATTTTATTTCTCAATACAGCTAAAATCATTAACATTATACGTTTAGGAGGTGAGGCTTTTGTCCAACTATGGGACCTAAATGACTTGGTAAAAAAAAATGTTCAATGTGATGATACTTACTCAAATTCTTCAACCGGAACCCCACAACCTTGGTCACTTTCCCCGATGTGTTCAACAGCGTTAAATTCTTAGTAGACCTGGAGTAGCCTTCCATGCCCAAATCGCTCGAAAACACATTTTGTCTCTTAACCTGATCCGAAGTCTGCACCCCAGATACATTAACCATATCAAACCTCGCTACACCCTGTTCATAGTATAAGACATACGCATACAGTGTTGAATCTTTAAACTGTTTGGTGCCAGATTTCTTCACAACATCAATAAACGGAAAGTTAAACACTGAATGCGTCTCCGTGTATTCTTCTCTTTCGAGGTGTAATGTGTTATTGGCATCTTGCCTCCTTTTTCTGTGTCGGTGAGACCTCGCCTCTCTCTTACTCCTGTATCCGTCTATCAAGTCCGGTGGGTATTCTTCATTTAAGTTCTTCTTATCGTTCATCCAATAAGAGTAATCGTCTTTCAGTTTCTCTGGTGCTATCGAGTCTGTGTCGATGACGTCATTGACGGGTCCGTCGGATTGTGGCTCTTTGGGTGCGGTCGTGGTGGTGGGAGGTTCCTTCGGAGCGGAAACCTGGACGACTGTGTAGGTCAGTGGCGGCTTCCATGATAGTAGAATCTCGTTTGAAGTCACCAAGTACGAAAACAGATCTTGCGGTGCGGACGGAACTGTAACAAAAATAGTTTTTGTTATTTCCTCTATGCAGATATGTGATTATTTATTTTAGATTGACTGTTATTTAAATTCAGTGATACCCTTTTTAAGCTACCTTGTCCCTCCTGGGCAATATTTTCCCTAAACCCTATTTTCTTTATTGTTTACCTAACTTGTCTCTCGTGTGCAAAGGTCTGACCTATATATTTCTAAATTACTATAAAATGTCTTATTCCACCTTGAACACCAATTTACCCTACAGACCCTTCAACTTTGGAAAAATGGCCTTTCCATAACACTGAAAGAGCCTTTTTTCATACTTGCTTATCCTTTCGGCGCGTTAGGTCCTATCAACGGGACGACCAGTCGTTTCATTAGGTCTATTTCCCTGAAGGTCAACTTCCCTGAACGTCCACTACCCTGAAAGTCCACTTTCGTGAAAGTTTTTTTGTGTAATAATTTATAAGTACGTCTGTAAAATTGTGCAGTAAAAATATTAAAAAACAAACGATAATCGCAAATAATTTGCGAACATTTTTCAATGCCGTTCCTGATAAACAAGTAATTACTGATAAACCACGTTATTTTCCCACGCCCCAAAAATAAACATATACAGCTACCTACATAATTAAGCACACGGCTGATTAATTTTAGCTAATAATTTTTTAATTAAAATTCCATTATGACGTTCCCAATACAATAAATACATAATGAATTAATTAATCTAAATACCTAAATAGATAAGGATAAATTATTTTTTCATTAATTGGTACCTCACTAACGAAGTCCTACCTCAATAAGGAAGCAATTTTTGACGGTAAATATTACTGACAAAAATTGCTTCATCATCATTTTGAGTGTACATCGAAACACGGGAGACCTACGAATTCATTTTATATACTACTGCCGTGAATTATTTCACGTGTCCATATACAACCGTTTAGCAAATAGAAAAATATTTATTTGTCAGAGTCAAGCCCTGACTCTAACAAAAATTTTACTAAATATAAAACCAAATATATCGGAATCTTTCATCGTTTAGTCTAGATTCTAGTCTGTATAAGCAGCCTGTGAAGCAGCCGTTGACGTTATTTCAAAAGATACATGATTTAATATGGCCCTGTCTCTGATACGTCTTATCTATTGCTCAATTGGGAATATCACAAATAAACATGAATAGGCGCCAGATTTATCTTCAAGGCCTGTCTGGGAGAAGATTTTGCTGTTTTCTTTTTAACCAACTACAACAAAAGAGGAGGTTATCAATTTGAATGTTTACATGTTTTTTTTTTATGTTCAAGAGTCCATAGAAATTGTATCAAATTCGATAGTGTAGTTTGGTGTCGAAACCAGTTCTATTTTTTTTTTAATTTGCTTAACTTAGGTTTATTTTTTGCATTCGATAGATAATATTTATTTCACCTCAAATAGTATTAGAATGTATGAAAAAGTTTTAGGATATAAAATTCTCTACAAATTATGTATGAACAATTTTTTACAAATTTTACCGTTTTTGAGATAGAACGGAACATTTAGTCAAGAAAAAATTGTACTTAAAAATGTAATACTTCGCAAACGGCTCTTTCAATCGAAAGAGGTTTGTGGAAGACTAGCTGGAAGTTTCGACCAACAATGTATAAAATAATTTTTGATGCGCCAACAGTAGCTGCATTTTAAATGCTTTTTATTACTATGGCCTTATGTTATTTGTAGACTAATTATTTCTTAGTAGAAGGCTATTAGACAATTATACTGTACAAAAAAAAAGACAATACATATAACTATATAGGGACAAATAACACTGATCGAGCTAACTCCAAAGTAAGTTTGAGACTTGTGTTATGGGATACTAACTCAACGATACTATATTTTATAACAAATACATGTATAGATAAACATCCAAGACCCAGGACAATTTGAAAAATGCTTTTTTCCAACTTGCTCTGACTGGGGATCAAACCCGGGACCTAGGTGACGGACTAGCACGGTGACCACTACGCCACGGAGGTCGTACAAACCGACAAAATCTAAGCAATTTCTTGTATCTAAAGACGTGAATTATAAATTGATGCATTCAATTAAAACATGAAAAACTGAAGATTCGAGGCTTCTGCAATACATATAAAAATGACTTAGCGGCTTGTAAATGTGAAAAAAATACCGTCACAAATTACCTTTGATTTATTATCGATATAAACTTTATACGAATACTTTATTTATAGATCGCGATTTGCCAAATTATTTGTCACAAAGAATTTATAATCGCAATATGATAGACTGGGCAAAAAATCAATGAAGAGCATTATGAGTAGTTCTGTAGTCATAAGTAATGTATTATACTGTCATTGACACTAGTTAGTTATTGAAATTTCTCGGGAACACGCACATGTTCACTGTGAATAGATTCTGCGTGTTAAATCGACCGTTGCTAATTTTTTTCTAGTCGTTACCACATAATTCTGATAACAGTGACTTCATAAAATTCAATCTGCCTTTCGACGAATAGATGGATACACTTCACGTCTTTATTTCTAAGTAGGTAGACAGAACTTAAGAGTCATAAGTAGTGATGTACAAGAGTCGACTCCTCCGAGTCCTCTTATGACACGGAGTCGTTTACAGGGCTCGACTCTTTTAATGGAAGGTCGACAACTGCGAACTTAAGTGAGCCTCGGAGCGTGAAATCAGAGCTCGAGTCTCTTTCTGCACACGAGCCTTTTTCTGCGCACGCGTCTTTTTACCCGAATGCGAAGAGGGAGGGTAATATTTTCGAGTGTGTTTAAAAGTAATGATTTTTTACTTATAAAACTGACCTGTCAATGAGAAATAAAATATGATTTATTACAATAATCGTTAAAATAATGTTTGCTTGGATTTTAAGACTCCATCGCCTATTGACATGATAGTGATACAGATTCTAGCCCTTTCCCTGGATTATAAAGAAGTAGCAACTGATTCAATGTTTTTGCTTTTGTACCAGACCAACATGGAAGAAGGGATGATAAGATGAGGACGAGGTCCAAGTTCGAGGACCTATTCTGCGATAAACCGGAAAGGAGCCATCGCGGAACACTCGCGACGATTGGACGAATCAATTTACATAATCGAGCAAAGGATCACTACCACCATCTCATTTGCAATCGTGTTTCCGGTTGTCCGGGATAATTTCTACATTTGTTTTTATTTATCCCAATAACCCAAAGAAAAATATATGCACAGGGCCTAATCAATGTAGTCGGATTTAAGTTTTTAAAACTATATCTTATTAGTTACTTTAGTAACATATTACGTATCTACTAGGTTATAGATAAGTATGACGAAACAATGAAACCACATGTTTATCTAGAACAATGGGTAATGGACTAATGCGGACGTAACTAATCACAATGTTGTTGGTAACTAATCATTATAACAAACATTTGACGTCAATACGCCACAAAATCGTCTTACCACGTGTAATTTAATTTTTTTAATTCTTTTATAGTGACAAAACACACAGATTGAGCTAGCCCCAAAGTAAGCCCAGGCTTGGGTATATGGGATACTAATCCTTCGATACTATATTTCATGATAAATACATATAAGATAAACACTTAATAATTGGCCAAGTGCGTGTCGGGCCACGCCCAGTGTAGGGCTCCGTAGTTCCGAATACCAACTTTGAGTTCATGCCACTGAAAACGTCTTAAAACTAATTTTCTATTGAATTTGTACGAAATTTTTCTTTTCCGAGTACTTTTTGTTGTTCGCCTGTAACTTTTTAATTTGTAAGCCCTACTTAGCTCTGATAGTTTTCCTTTAAATTTCATTATATATACTATAACTGTGATTTTTTTCACGTGTCCATATATAACCGTTTAGCAGATAGAGGGGGGGGGACACTTGACTCTAACAAAAATGTGCACCTTAAAACCAAATATTTTTAAAACGGATCCCTAAATCGAAAAACGGTGTTCGCAAGCTCATAATATTTTAGAAAGACAATACAATACATCCCCATGCCAAATCACAGCTTTCTAGTACTTTTAGTCGCTGAGTAAAACCGCGGACGGACTGACTGACAGACAGACAGACAGACATGGCGAAACTATAAGGGTTCCTTGTTTACTACGGAACCCTAAAAACCAGGACAATTTGAAAAAGTCATTTTCCAACTTGTTCTGGCTGGTGATCGAACTGAGAACCTTCAGATTGGCGGACTAGCGTGTTGACCATTACGCTACAGAGGTCGTCAAAATGTAACAAACGAAAGAAAATAAAGGTTTACTGGTGGACAACGCGTAGTTTGGCTATTGATAGATACATTATCACGTCTTGATTTCTAACGGGGTAGACAGAGCCCAGAACTGTAGGACCCAAAAGAGACATTTATCGTGAAGATGGAATGGAAATAGAAATCATAATAGTGTTGCGTTTGCGTAGCAAGCCGCAGATGCTTTTAGGCAGCTTAAATAATCTGACACGAGTGTGCCACTTACGAAAATCTTACCTGCGGCATTTTTGTGTAAATTTAAGAATAATGTCCTTTAAAATTAACTCCTTCGTAAGGCTTTCCCCATATTACTTTGGTATATGTTATTCGTTACTTACATTAAAATCCTGTATTTAGTTGCAAAACATCTACTCATGTATTTTGTTTCTTTAATTTAATTAACTAGTAAGCTTATATGTAGTTAGCAGCCCCGGTTACTATTTATTATATTGCAAATAACGTTGTAGGCTACGTAATTAATAAGTCTTTTTATGTCAAATTGTATAATTAATGTATTTGTACTTATAATGAAGCTGTTTGATGTTCTTATTAAATAAAATATATTTTTTACAAAAATCTCCTTGTGGGTTCCGTCAGTCAATATACATCCGAACTTGTTACATGGAACTAATGCTGGTACAAAAAAAAATAAGTTTCAGTAATTCCTATTTCACTATTCTCTAAAAAATACGAGGGTAGAGGGAACGGATTCAAAACTTTGAGTTGGTGGCAGTTCTGAGTAAAACAGTAAATAAATAACATATAGGGACTAATCAAGTAATCACACTGATTGAGATAGTCCTTAATGAATTTTTCGGGGACCAGTGCTGCCCCCATTTGAAAGAAAACGGAGATATCATTTACAATTTTTTCTCATACGGCTCTACATAACCCTTCAAACTATGTTTTAAGTACTGTTTACGGTTTAAAGTGAACGTCAAGCCTTTTTTAGCATTTTTAACCGACTTCCAAAAAAGGAGAAGGTTATCAATTCGTCGCGATCCTTTATTTTTTTTATGTATGTTCACCGATATTCAAAGACGCCTTGTCCGATTAAAAAAAAAATCTTTTTTGTTTGAAAGGGTTTCCAGGTGTTACCATAGAAATTTTATCAAAATCGGTTGTGTAGTTTGGGCGTGAAGTCGGTTTTTTGTTTTGAAAAATTATTACGATAAACGGTCACTTTTGGCAAAAATGCTACGAAAACCAGTTTTTTTCGCGCAGTCTGCATTTAGCCTAAAGGCGATCACTTCTTTACAAATAAGATCGTGCTTTACAAATAAGAAATAAAACTATTAACCCACAACTGACACGTTTACACGTAAACAAACAATAGCTGTGGCGGCCATTAGAAAACGTTACTAATTATGACAACAAACGTAATTGGTTTAAACTCTGTTAAACTAAAACAATGGTTGAGCAAGAGGTCGACGGCCGCCGACAATGCTGCGTTTGATGACAAGGTCCCGCACCCGTTTGTCCACGAACCGCAGCTAAGCGCAAAGCAAACATCTCGTGCTGCAACTGCATTCCCAAGGAGGGTTAAGGTCGGACGGCGCGGCGGTCGTTAAACGATTCGCATAAATGCTTTTCTAAAAAGCGGTTGACGTCAAGCAGGCGGCCGATTGTAAAACTATAGCCAAATCATTTAAACTGTTTCGGCTATTTCTTCTCCGCTTCCTTGGTATCTTTGGGTCACCATTGATATGCATATTTTTTTTGGAGACGAAGAAGTGGGATAGCTCATCCCGGGCTCCGATGCAGTACAGCTGAGGACGCAACCGGGAACACACCAAGATGCGGGAACACACATGCACCGCAGCGGCAGCGACAACGCCGCCGCTGCGGTGCCGTGTGTAAGCGCTGTAAGTTCCATTTTTTATGACATATTTATACCTTTCCTGAACTGTATGCTGCCATTATCCAGTCAAGTAACGGTAGAGATGGGTCAACTAAAATAGGGGGCTTTTGCCAAGCAGTGAGACAAAAATATCTCAGAAAAAAACTACTGCAGGAAACTTACGGTTATAGAGCCTGGTGGAATGTACTGAAAAGTGTTAATCAAATCAAATCAAATTATTTGTTTGCATAAATGCAGGTCAAAATACATGTGATGTTAACAAATATTATAGTACCAATACATTTTACCCTGAAAAGGTGTGCCAAATTAAAATTATGCACAAAATTAATTAATTCATTCATTCAATATAAAGTTAAGATGAAGTTACTTAATTTGAAGATACAATGTGATATGGGTAAATAATCAAATTACATTATTAATAATTAATTTTATCCGATAAATATTCATCAATGCTGTAATAGCACTTTTCTAATATTATTGCTTTTAGTTTATTTTTATAGTATTTTATGCAACAGTTGTATAAGAAGGTTCATAAAATGCGAGTGGCGCAGGTTACGATGCGAGCCTTGGCGAGCATTGTAAGGAGACCCCATCGAGCATTTTTTGACATACTTATACAACGTTGCAAACAATACTTTTTCTACGACTACATTTACTTAAATAAATCCAAAAATAAACAAAGAAAAGTATGAAATACTACCATATGTTTGGTGAATACTAGGTATCTATGGAAGACTTAATTTTTTTTTATTGACGTCTTCCTAGTGACCAAAAGTGCCATTTTTTAAACATGGAGTCGCTTGAACGAATGTTTTTTCATGCAAAAAACCGTTTGTTCAGTGACTCCACGTTTGAAAAATGGCACTATATGTTAAAATAACGATTTTATTATGTTGGCAGTATGGTAGATCTAAAGAAAAAAAAGTTATAGGTCTATGGTTAGGAGTATCGTTTCGGCGAGATAACGACACATGTGCTGTTATATTAGGAATAGACTATAGACTTTTCTGAAATCATATAATCTATGTTCTTTTATTAGTGTTCGGGACTATTTAAAAGACAGATAACAGTACAGGAGTAGAAAAAATTGTTTATCACCGAGGTCTTTCAATTTGTCTGGTAAATTACTATATAACTTTGGGCCTAAAATATACACTGTTAAATATCATATGTTTCTAGAGTAATGTACGTTGAAGTAAGTTTAGTTTAAATATTTGAGTAAGAGAACAAATGGAATGGAAACGAGAGAGACCTTTGCCCAGCATTGGGATATAAATGGCTCATAATAAATAAATAATTTGAATACTATCTCTTGAGGTCTTATGACTAATTATTTCTTCAAACCTTTTACTTTTCGATAAATTAAAAACAATAGACTTGGTTGCATATTCATTCCTCCGGTAAAGAGTTAACATTCTACTTGACGAAAAAAGTACAAAAAATATATGTTTTACTGTTTCAAGCTAAGGTTTCGTGTGGGTAGAATAGGACAGATGCAGTAGACAAATGGGTGCCAAACCGTTGATACATTCGCGACCTAATCTTGGACGCTTTTTGAGAGAAAGTTGATTCACTGTTCAATTGTGTAACGTTACGGTCCATCAGTGGCTTTTTGTTTTTTTCGTATGTGTAAGTGGCCAACACTCGTGTCAGATTTTTCCAGCTGCCAAAACGCATCATACATAGCTTGACGATTGCCATACAATGATGACAGCCGAGACTAATGGCTTAACGTGCCCTTTGAAGCACGGAGGAGCTAAAGAAATGTTATGCCACTTGCGCGCTAGTAATACGTACTCCCGCCGGCAGTGCCAATTTTAGCACTACCAACGCCCACGGCGAAATTTTTTCGACGCCCCCTACCTAGCTGCAGTTTAGACCCACTTGAAAAAAGCGCAAAAGATATAATGACTGTGTATAAAAAAAGAATAACCGCCGAAGTGCGAGTCGGACTCGCGCACGGAGGGTTCCGTATCTATAAAAAATTACGTTTTTTGTATGAGAGCCCCACAATATTTGATTTATTATGTTTTTTGTGTTTGTTGTTATAGCAGCAACAGAAATACATCATCTGTGAAAATTGCAACTGTCTAGCTATCACGGTTCATGAGATACAGACTGACAGACGAACAGTAGAGTATTAGTAATGGGGTCCCGTTTTTACACTTTGGGCACGGAACCCTAAAAAAATACGAACATAACCATTTTTCGCTAATTTGAAGAAATTTACAAGTAAGTAGGCAGGCCTCCATCATTGAGCGAGGGGACAAAGGGGCGCCAAGGCCGCCCCTTAATATCCGGCGCCCTGGGCGGTCGCATAACCGCGCCCTACCATAAAACCGCTACTGCCCGCCGGGCCACTGAGCTCCTCATGCAGGTCCATTATTCTCAAGTATACCGCCAGCACTTGGCATAGGGTTTTTAGTTGAACAAGTGACCGAATTTCTCACGTCTACTTGACTAATACGGTGAATTTCGATGTTTGAATATGTGTGAGTATAGAATCTTTTTAAAGTACTAGCTGATGCCCGCGTGGAACATTTTTGGCAATTCTACATTATCCCGGGATACATTTTCCCGGGATTAAAAAGTATTCTATGTGTTAATCCAGGTAATAAGCTATCTAAATAAATAATTATAAATATATACGGACAAATCACACCGGTTGAGCTAGCCCCAAAGTAGATTTTAAACTTGTGTTATGGGAAACTAACCGACGAAACTATATTTTATAACAAATACATATAGATAAACATCCAAGACCCAGGTCAATCTGAAAAAGATTATTTTTTATCTTGACCTGGCCGGGGATCGAGCCTGGAACCTGCAGGTGAGAGCCTGGCATAATGACCACTAGACCACAGAGGTCGTCGCCAAACAAACGAGAACATGCCAAATTTCATTCCAATCCATACAGCCGTTTTTGAGTGAAAGGGTAAGACACATCTATACATACATACTGTTTGTATGAATTTATAACTTCCGCGTTTATAATATTAGTAAGATAATAAGATGGCAGACGAATAGATTTTTAATGTCGGTCAAGGGGTTGCAGTTTACAACCACATATGTTATGGGGTTGAAAAATTAACTGCTGTGTCTGAACAAATCTTTATAAAAAAAATGGAAGACAAGTGGAGAAGGCAAATATTTTTTTTGTGTCTATGACCCATTTCGGTCATGGGGTTGCCGAGATGTGGGGTTGGTGTCGGTGATAACCGGATATCTCTGATCGAATCTCCTTTAAATATGATATATCCATGAAATATATAGTAGATGAAACCAATCAAGTTTTTAGTTTAATAGGTCAGGTCCAAATAGGTCAAGGGTTTGCGCCATAAGGGGTTGAGAAGAAGGGTCGCGAGTAGATTAGGAACAAAAGAGTTTGATAAAAAGAGTTAATTTTTATCATGTGTTTACGTGGCCAATTATGGTGTTCACTGTTCAAGCTACATCTGAAAAATCTTGGAGACTGCCATTCAACGATGATAAACGGGACCAACGGCTTCACGTGCCTTCCGTCTGCCTTATAGTCACCCATCCACCACCCATTGACGACCTCCGTGGCGTAGTGGTCAACATGCTAATCCGCCATCCAGAGGTCCCGGGTTCGATCCCCGGTCAGGGCAAGTTGGAAAATGGCTTTTTCAAATTGTCTTGGGTCTTGGATGTTTATCTATATATATATTTGTTATAAAATATTGTATCGTTGAGTTAGTACCCTATAACACAAGTCTCGAACTTATATATATATATATATCCAAACGCGGACCACGCCAGGGGTTTCTTAATATACTTGAATATTTCGGGGTCCAGTGCTGCCCCCCATTTGAAATTAATTATTTTGAAGGAAACGGAGACATTTAAAATTTTGTCTTGACCAAGCCCTAGATAACTACTGTTTACAGTTTAAAGTGAGAACGTGACGCTGTTCCACGCACATTAGCTAAAAGTAGTCGTTTACATAAATAGTTGGAAGGGTTATCTAGGGCTTGGTCACGACAACATTTTAAATGATATCTCCGTTTCCTTTCAAATGTGGTTAGCACTGGACCACGAAAAGTTCTAGTATCCCTTCTTGCGCTAGTAATGCTCCCATCGGGATGCCGAGCTTCTCATAGAGATCTTTTTTTTTTAATGACCTTTACTTTTGTCTTGCAACCCACATTTAGACTATCTGTATAACCCAAAGGTTGACTGGTAGACAACGCTTTTAGCGTTAAATTCGTCAATTGTTCTGTACAATTTGTATTCGATTTCTTGATGAACAATAAAGACTAAATAAATAAATAAAAATAAATGTAAACCATTGATACGGCTGCGTCAATTATCCTTATTAAGATACCCATATATCCTTCACCAATAAGGAATGGCACATGTACCACCATATAGTCAGTAAATATATATAGCCATGTCCTTGGAGGCACAATTGGAGCTCGGACCGGACGTACAGTCAGCCAACTGGGCAGAGCCCACTCCCGGTCGGGAACTTTTTTGGCCCTACGTTTTTATAGAATAATTTGGGTAAATCAGGTCGAAACAGTTCCCATAGCCTATACAGTGTGCATAAAATATTGTCATGTATGTATACATGACTATATTTTATTAATATTAACATTAACTATTTTCATAGGGTCATATTTCAGGATCTACTCAAGCTATATCTATGAAATTTGGCATACTGCTTTAGTACTAGTATATGATTACGTAGGTACAGTTTTATTTCTGTACTTGCAATAGGCACTGAGCTAAAGGGGGTTCAAAAGTGGGTCGAAACGGTTCGTGTAAATAGTGCACGACATGCGCGCGGCCTGTTGCTGGAACTTGGCCTGCGCACTACCGTGCGCTTAGATTTTCAGTTTAGAAGGAAATTCAAGATGTAGGTAGAGGGCCTGGTCAGGTATCTCTTTTGCTGACTGAACATTATACGACAGCTATGTACATTGCATTTTGTATGTACAAACAACGGGATATTTATATTTTCTTTCACGCTCGTCTAAGGGAAAAGAAAAAACCGGTAAAGTGCAAGTTAAACTCGCGTGAAGAGGGTTCCGTCCGTACATCTCATTGGTTTTTCTGTAATCTAGAACTATTTTCTGCATATTTCCAGTTGTTTTGGAGATAAGAGCCCCTCACCTTATCTGTGAAACTGAATCCTAGTGTAACAAACAAACCGTGTAAACAAAGCCTTGGGCGGCCCTAAGCTTTGTTTTCACCTAAGTAGCAGGGCCGAAAATTCCAAAGGTCATGTTAAGCGTGAAAATCGAAAACAGAAATCATATGTGTTTCGATTCTCCTCCATTTTCTCCATTTGCTTTTCGATCTGCGCAGGATGAGAAGCAGCTGGTACATTCTAAGTTTTCTTCAAAACCCGATACATAGGAACATCAAATTGAAAACCATGCTTTTTTTCACCGGGGGTTAAAATTAACCCTTTCACCGCGAGATTTTATATCAGTTGCCATGCCCCCAGCGCGAGGGGTATGATATCTAAAATAAATACATACCACCGGAAAGGGATGTGGATACTTAAGTTATGTGCAATACTAGCGATTTTTTTTTTGTCGAAAATATCCGACGCTTGCGGAATAGGCACAAAAATGTTTGCGGATAAATCCGACGTTCGCGTTGAAAGGGTTAAAAACGTAATCAAAACCACGGATTAATATGAGTATACAAAGCACTTAACATCAAGGACAAAATTAAATCCACAGACTATAAATCAGTCCTCTACTTTGGACACAATAGTGAAGCAACTAATAAAATTGGCACCTTATAGCAACGAAGGTGACTAATCTACCACCATGCGGAGCCGGGGTCAAGTTAGTTGTCTCTTTCACACCAGCGTAAACAATAGAGACCTTGAACTAAAATAATTGTGGCAAAAATTATTGAAATTGAAAGGCTATCTGACTGATCATCGTAAGCCGGATCATGGCTGGACTTACAATGGATTACATTGATTGAAACCCCAGGTGTGGTCGCAGTTGGATGGCTGCATCAACAAGTAGCATGAACATTCTTGAGTACCATGTGCTTCAGAAGGCAAGTACACTTGATCATTACAAAACAGGCACACACACACACACTCACTTCTTTATCCCTAATGGGACAGACAAAGCCCTACAGGTCTTACGACCCTAGGCAGAAAGAACCCAGAGCCGCAAAATCTAAAGGCCTCTTTAGATTTTGCGGCTCTGTGTTACCTAAATTTTTCGGGGTCCAAAATTACACTGGTGTTACCAGTGTAATTTTGCCTTGATCAAACTCTAGATAACCCTTCAAACTATTTTATTAACTACTGATTACAGTTTAAAGTGAGAAGGTAAAGCTTTTTGGCTAATGTGTGTAGAAAAGCTTCAAGTTCTCACTTTAAACTGTAAACAGTAGTTCATAAAATAGTTTGAAGTGTTATCTAGGATCTGATCAAGATAAAATTTTAAATGATATCTCGGTTTCCTTTTAAATGATATATTTCAATGGGGGCAGCACTGCACTCTGAAAAATTCAGGTAGGTTCCCCTTAAGCATGATGATGGGCAAGAAGGTGGAAAACAGGAATCAAAATAGTAATGTATTTATAATGATCCCATAACTATTTTGACTATTTTAACAACCCACCCATTACTATTGTAACATGATTCATATTTTCGCACATTCCCTTTATTAGTCTTTACGATCTGCACAGAAGAAAAGCAGCTGTAGAATTATATATTTAATATTTTAATATAGTTTCACAATAGCTTGTGGGTGTACTGTACACTATTTGAGTGAATAAACGATATATATTTTAACAAGAAAAGAAGCTGTTACAGATTTATTTTATATAGGTTATAACACTTATAACAAACAAAAACCATCAAGACTTTTAACATTAGGGAAATGTTATCTCAAGCATGTAGCTTTCATAACCATTAGATGAGTCACAATCAAGTTGTCCAAGTGTACCAATATAAAACAAAACTAATAGTAACACATGTATTTTTTTTTTGTTTTTCGACTATGAGCACTATGCGCAGATAATTTGTGTGTCAATTTTGTTTTTACAGATGTTGCTCCCCAAAGGCAGATTTTTTTTTTAATATCTGAAACTTAATCCTTGAATATTGTGTTGTTCTAGATGTTTTTTAGGGTTCCATATATAAAAATTAAAAAACGGAGCCCTCATAGGATCACTTGTGCGTCTGTCTGTCCGTCCGACTGTCACAGCCAATTTTCTCCGTATCTACTGGAAAACATCAGGTGAAATTTGGTAGGATGGTGTAATCCTATCACTCAAACACAGATGTGCAAAGTAAATAAATATTTATTAAATAAGGGTCATTATCGAGGGACAAAGTAGGAAATTAAAAAAAAAAAGATTTCTACACCTTACGGTGTCATATATCAAATGAAAGGGCTTGTTATGAGGATCTCAAATATATTTTTGTTATTATTGTAAAATAAATAGTCTTAATTTATTCATGAAAGAAGACGAAAATTGATCAGATCTCTGAAAATACTGAGCCTAAAATTTTGGAAAATATACAAAATATAGTTCATTGCTTGCAGATTACAGGAAAAACAATATAAGAATTCTATCAATTGAAAATACAGTGGTAAACTCAATACAATGCGTTCACTTACTGAAAATATTTGGAATTGTAAGGAACCCTCTCCACACAAGTTCAACTCACACTTGGACTGTTTATTTTTTAATACAGAATACTAGAATGACCCTGAAGTCAGACATCCGAGAAATAATATTTTTCTAGGGATGTCTAGGAGAAAAATAAAGTAACTAGAGTGTATCTGTATACATATATATTACTAATTATTCACATGTATACCTGCACAAAAGGTATTTATCACATAAAACCAATAGTCTTTAAATATATAACAACCAGCCTGCTTATTACCATATAAACTACATACTCTTTCATTCATTTAAATTTAAGAGCGACGCGACGCTCTTGTCGGTGGAGTTTCTTCCATTCTTGTCTGTCCTCAGCCAGCCTTTTGACGTCTTGGTACGACACCACTCCTACTTTCTCCTTTATTTGCTTTATAAAGCTGTGTCTGGGTTACATATTCATAATAATGTATTCGTTTATCAATTTTCAATTACTTACCTATAGATAACTTCATGTTTAAAAATAATCACCTAAGGATTAAGTGAATCCTTATACTTTGAAGATCTATATAATTATGGAATAGCTGTTGTCAAAATATCATCTTGTATACAAGACCAATATGTATATAGGTACTAGGAAACAAATCAAATCAAATGTTTATTTGCAAATACTGCGAGGCAAGTATGATTAGGGCGACAAATTTTATCCTTCAAATTTCTTGCATTTCTCGTAATTTACCACTGCAAACATAGACAAAATTGAGCGACAAAATAACCTTTATTCATAAAACGTATTTTATCTCATGCTTAACTCCCCTGCGAGCATGGTTTTGACAGGTCAAAGTAGACATATCGATGTTTGGCAACGTGAAATCGTGTAAATTTGTCGCCGATTTGCTAGACCCACATAAGACTCAATTAAACCATTTTCAATCGTATTTTAAACAGTTATTCCATTGAACTAATATTGAATGTATATTTATATATTTAAATGTAGGCAGACATCTTTAAACAATGTATTATTGAAGTTTACGAACTTAAAAATATATTTAATCACGAAACTATAGCGCCATCTTTTGATGAATCCTACAACCACTCCGGTGGCGGTGAATGCATACGTACTCGGCGGTGGTATTTTCCTTTATGTTGGTTGTACGACATGAGTTGAAACTTTCTGTTGCACATTTATTTTTATAACATTTCATTTTAATAATTTTAAATACACTTTGGTAGCAATATTTTTTCTAGGAATTATTACATACTTATATCATTCTTTTATCTATGGTGATTGTTTTACAAAATGCGTGTTTCATTTTAAAATTATTATATTTTCTTAGCAGACATTAGAAACACTGTTTAAAACCTGCCTGCGTGTGACGACTCATTTTACTACGTGTCCACTCATGAATTTAATTTTGTCGTTACAGAGGGAAGATATGTAAAGACCTCTCAGATAAAACATCATACTAAGGCCGCTGAGATATATTCAATTAGGTACCTACTACTTTTCATTAGTAATTACCTATATTATCTTTGATAAGAACTACAATGGTTGATGGAATTACAGCTCGACAACAGTACCTGATGCAGCGCCGCACCAGGGTACAGGACTTTGCCTAACGCAGTTTTCTTCAGCACCCTGTCGTAACATGCTACGACCCCGCACCGAGCCTCTGACTAACCGGACAATTTGCTAATGTCTGTAAACCCATGAACCCACCTCGAGGTGAGACTTCCATTGACAGATCCCAACACCCCCACAAATAAGGCGTATGCCCACGAATTATAGAGAGTAAGCAAACAAACCTTTTAAACCAACAATAAACATTAAATCAAGCTTAACTTACCATAAATCTCCTTAATTTCGTTGTTAATAACGGCATTATCACAATGAACGCACAAAATAAATATAATTAAAATGGCTCCTATCGTGTATGGAATATACATTTTAACTAGCGATGCACACGTGAAATACGCGTGTAAATAGATTAAATGATATTAAATAACCACATCTTTACGTTGGTTAACTGCAGAAACACAAATTAACATGAGAAATACACATTTAGTTCGTGGAAACTGTTTCAATTAGGCTGCCATTTCGATAGACCCCGCCATCTGTCATTCTACTTGTCAATAAACAAAAAGTGTTGCCAAGTTAGAAATCTCAGAAATAGAACAGACACAGACAAACAGAAATGTAAGAACGCACGCGTTTCTATAATTTCTGTATAGCGATCGTCCGACGACAACGACGGACATTCAGATTCTGAAGTTTTTCAGAAAGTACATTATTTTGTAAATAAATGCTTGTTTTTTAAAGTTAGGTAAGTTTATTCGCAAAACAATATCTAAAAATAAATAACCAGCCAAGTGCGAGTCGGACTAGCATACTAAGGGTTCCGTACCATTATTTATGTTAATGCGGCAACAGAAATACATCATCTGTGAAAATCTCAAGTCACTCTAGTTATCATGGGTCATGAGATACAGTCTGGTGACAGACGGACAGACAGACAGACGAACAGCGGAGTCTTAGTAATAGGGTCCCGTTTTTACACTTTGGGTACGAAACCCTAACTTTTTTATTACTAGCCGTGCCCGTGGGCGTCGCTCCCCGTGGGAATTTTGGGATATTTCCCACGGGTCGTATGTCCTTCCCTGGGTCTCAAACTATATCCATACCAATTTTCATTCAAATAGGTTAAGTGGTTAAAGCGTAAAGAAATAACAAACAAATATACAAACTCACTTTCGTATTTATAATATTAGTTGGATTAATGGGCGTCAGGCGTTTTTAAAATTTTCATCCCTTCCCCATTGGATGGATTGGATATAGTTGTTGGATTGGATTGGATTTAAAGGGTAAATAAATAATATTCGTGCTATTTTTATATTAAATTATATTACGGCTCTGGATACGAGTTCTGTAGAGCCCATATTTATATTTGTTACTTCTTTATTCCTAACTCTAACCCTAACTCTCAGACCCTGACTATACAATCAAAGGTTGGTTTGGTGCTGCAGGTCCTTTGATTGCTTCAAGAAAGCTTCTGGTGACAAATCTACACAAGTCCACTGGTTTTTATAGTTGATTGAGTGGTGAACGATGTCTAGTGATGACACAACAGTCCGCAAATAAATATCACTACAGCCACACTATGACTGTTTACTACATTTCACATATCTTCCATGAGCACAAGCATTTATAACACTAAACTACACCAATTTCACATTATAAAGTCCACTAGAATCAATTAGTAAAACAATTTAAAGCAAATTCCAACTGAACCCCTTGACTTCCCGCCTAAAACTCCTTAATCGTAATGAAATTGAATTGAATGACCTTCCTTTATTTCCAATCTTGGCTGGAAATACACGTACGGAATATTCAATTTCTAACTTTTTCGGATCCGGAATTATTCAGAGGCTGATTTTTATCAAAAAGTTTAAGGAGTTGAAGTTTTTCTGAGGTGAGGTGAGGTGGGGAACGTTCTGATGCTTTTCAAATTCGTAATGTAAGAACACGTCGTACGTCTTTTATTATCAATCGTCCACTTTACTGACATTCTGATTCTGAAGTTTTTAAGAAAGCACTTTATTTTATTAATGCTTGTTTTTTTAAAGTTAGATAGGATTATTCAGAAAAATATATCTTAAAATAAAAAAAAGGTTAATTAAGACAAATTTATTATTTTAAATTCCAGTTTTTCCAAATTCGCAGAAGCTATGGGACGGACCGTTTTGCAGCTCAGACCAGATTAAATTAATAGAAACATCTGGGAGTGCTGCAGAGCGAGCCCGCCTCCTCGCCGTCGCGGAATGGGAATCTGGGCTTTGGCTACAAGCCCTTCCATCACCCAACCTCGGTACCTTGCTTGACGACGAATCTTTTCGGCTAGCGACGTCTTTGAGACTGGGCGCAATTTGCACCGTGGCACATCGCTGCTCCTGCGGCGACAGTGTTGATGACTTGGGTCACCACGGCCTCTCTTGTCGTAAAAGCGCTGGGCGTTTAGGGCGTCATGCTGCCCTAAATAATTTAATCCACCGGGCTCTTGCTAGCATCCACATACCAGCCGTTCTAGAACCTAGCGGCCTGGTTAGGGATGACGGCAAGAGACCGGATGGGATGACCCTTGTGCCTTGGAGATTGGGACGGCCCCTTGTGTGGGACGCTACTTGTGTCGACACTCTGGCGCCGTCTCATCTCCCGGTCACAAGGTCTAAAGCTGGGACAGCCGCAGCTGCTGCAGAAAACTGCGCAAATATAGTAGCCTCGGCAATAATTACTTATTTGAGCCGTTTGGGGTTGAAACTTTGGGGCCGTGGGGACCATCGGCGCATAAATTATATAACACTGTCGCCCGAAAATTGACTGAAATTACGCGTGACCAGAGGGCTGGCCTTTATCTGGCTCAAAAGATAAGCATTGCCATACAACGTGGCAATGCTGCCAGCCTTCTGGGCACGTTACCACGGGGCAACGATTTGCCAGGGCTTTTTTATTTATAAGTAAGTAATTTAAGTAATTAGTTTAGTTTTAGTTTCTTTTTTGTTTTGTTTATATTATTGTATGTAATAAATGTATGAACTTGTTTTAAAAACGGTAAATAAATAATATCCGTTCTTAGGGAAGTATTTTTTGTCTCGATGAATTCAATAAGTAATCAAACGATGCTAAGCTTAGTTGCTCATGAAATTGGTCGGGATATTGAGGTAAGTAATATGATATTAGCTCTCTAGCCTAGTTAAGTCTAAAGTAAACTTCAAATCAACAGGATGAATTCAATTAGTATATTTTCCACGTATTTTTTTTTTCAATAATAACAACAATGCAATGAATGTAATTTTTATCCATTTAGAACGTTCTGTAGTGCCACTTTAGAAATACTAAGTCTTAAAAAACGTTTTTTTTTTTTCAAAAATGGCCCTCCTTTTCTGTTACGTTACATTTCATGCAACGAAGATACACTCAACTGCGTGAAACGTAACAAAATTCTTATTCTGAATGTAAGAACGCGGGTTTTGGCCCTAAAGTTGAAATCTGAATATTGCGTTCGTGTATTTCAAGCCATATTCCCGTTCAGATTTTTATTTTTGATCCTACCAAAACTTTCATGTGAAAATGGAAGCCAAGTTCAATATCTGACAAAAGACTTGAGATCTGGCTAGTTTTTTCTACCAGCAATTCTGAGATATAATTCGAAGAATATAACTTACTTCAATAACAGAAAGACGTAAAGTTTATTAGCCGATTATAAATAGGTATGCTAAAACTAGCCAAGAATGAGTCGAATCAGAAATGAGGAAATTCGTAGGAGGACAAAAGTCACTGACGTAGCCCAGCGGATTAGCTCGTTGAAGTGGCAGTGGGTGGGGGCGGAAGACATAGCACGACGAACCGATGGCCGATGGGGAAGAAAGGTTCTCGAATGCCGATCTTGTACTAGCTAGCGAAGCATAGTACACCCAGCTACAAGGTCTGACGACCTGACCAAGGTCGCTGGGAGGCGCTGGATGCAGGGCACTCTAGATCGGTCATTTTGGAAATCCTTAGGAGATGCCTATGTCCTGCAGTGGATGTTATGCGGCTGAGATGATATATGATGATGATTTTTAAGGATACGAATATCATTTAAAAATTTGTTTTGCTTGACCAAGCTCTACGCACATATGCGAAAAACGGCCACTTTTGCCTAGTGTGCGTAGAAATAATTTGTATACGTACGCCTAATACGAGTAGCCTACCTAGATTTCTAATATCAATTTTCCAAATCATCTAGAAATGGGTTATGTTATGATTTTTATCATGAATAAGTGAATTAATGTTATTTATGCCGGTTTTTAAACGTTAATATATCAATAAGTCTTCAAGCTTTATTTATCTGTGTCAGTTTCATAACTTTGTTCTTTTTCCGTGACTTCACAAAGTCCTAGTGTCGCAGAAGAACCAAGAAATCAAGATACGAGTCTACAGAACTTTTATCAGACAGTGGAATTCTGTCATCGGCGTGGGCGTACCGAAGGGCTGGGGGAAGGGGGGGCAGCTGCCCCCCTAGATTTTGTTTACGTTCCTACTAAATTTCTATTTTTGTCGATAAAAGTTAAGAAAAAAGAATTTGCAATACAATATACAACTTTTAACAAGTTTATTTACCAGGCAAATAAAAAAACCCGTCTTTCAAGCGTTCAACCCCAATAAACTAACTACTATAAATTGGCAACAAATTTTTTTTTCACATTTTCAGTAACTTTTTAACAACTGAACCGATTTTCACTAAACATAGTAAGTATACATGCTTCCACCACAACACAAGGTTAAAAAAACCGCAACGAAATCGGTTTATCCGTTCAACAGCTACGATGCCAAAAACAGACAAACAGACCGTCATTCAGCTCAGGTGGCTAAGATCGAAGATAGATTAAATGGGCTTTGTATTATGATCAGAGTACATAGAAAATTTCTATTTCTGTTCAACTAGGTATGTTTGTACAAGTAGTTTGATAGCGGTGGGCGATTCTTTTACAGAAAATGTCATTAACTGTTTTGCTGAAATCCCTTGAAAGTGACCTTTTAAATAGCTTTTATTTAATTGAAGAAATAAATAAAAATACATTTTTTTATTTATGTTTATTTTTTGATAAGATGCATATAAAAATCTGATTTGTGTATTTAAATCGTATTATTCTGTTAGTCTGATAAGACATAGCTTGGTATAGCTTTGGTCAACATATGTGCCAGCCACACAGAAATGTTGAAATCATAAATGTTTAGTTTTCTTTTGAAACTTGGGATGGTGCGCCAGATTAATTGCAGCTTAATTATCTACCAGATATAATTTGTATGCTGTGAGATTAGTGAATAATCTTTATAGCTAAACAAGCTCTTGCCTTTTGATTGCAGTTGCACAGCTCACGGCACGTACGTAACTGGTAAGTAAGAAAAGGTAAAGTTCCCTTCCGGAACGAATTCTTAGAGATAATATAACAACTTTTAAATAACAACCCTTTTCTGCAATCTCCTGGTTTAGTCCACCTCTCAGCCGCGTTCATCAATACAGAATGTGTACTATCAATTAGGTAAATAAAGGTCAAGTTAGTGGGCCAGACCAAAAATGATGACACCACCAGTTGTCTTTTAATCTGTGTTACGGGCGGACCTGTCTTAAATTTAATTCCGATTGTTTCCACATTATTGCGAGGCCCACTAACTTGTTAACCTTTTCCTTCTCTTTTGCATCAGGCGGTTAATTTTTTGCGTAATGAAATGGCAAATATGGCAATACATAATTATGATTCTAATGTTTTTTCCCGTCTGACAACATTTTCAGTTGGATTGTTTGTTCGGCTTTGGGTGTCAGCCGCTTTTTCATTTTGTAATAATTTTAGTAATAATCAGTGTAATTGCTGTGTTAAGTAAAAACGAAATGGATTAGGAACCGTGAGATGAGTTAGTTATTGTAGTATTCCTTTTACTGTATGTAAAAAGCGGCTGCTTCCGCCATGACAATGGGCCATACCGACGGGAAGTGTCCTGGGACACTTGGTCTATATTTTGTGTGTATTGCGTTATGTTGTCCAGCTTTAGGTGAGTAATAAAGTATTTGACATCATTTTCATTAATACTGCTCATAAATTGGCCTTTTTCGTATTATATACATGTACTGAAGTCGATAACATGTAACAAGTTGACTTTTTTTTTGCTCCGTGTATTTTTCACTGTAGTGTTCCTGTAAAACTACGGAAATCATTTTGGTTTGGTATAAACTAGGTATTTGGTTTTCTGATCATTTATTTCTTTATAACGTTAAAAATGAACGCAAATAACTTTGGAGAATACGGCTTTACATATGCACTGGTCAACAAATACAAAACAGCATTATGTACTTTTACCTAACCATATACCTAGATACTTTATAAGTAGTCTATTTTCTATGTGCATTAGTATGAGAGAGTTGGTAATCTTGCATGAATTATTCCTATAAAAATTAAGAATATCTTATTTTTACTTATTATTGTAAGTACGTTTCAAAATTGGCTGTATAGAAAATTCATTTGTCAAGTTTAAATATGATTCCTCCTCTGTTGCAGCACTGTTTTCCCTGTAATGATTCATATTATATTATTGTTTGATGAGTATAATGTTGTGGTCAAACCATATCGTAATCTGAACTAATTTTAGCCTGCGTTTCATCAATACATAGTATAAACAAAGTACCTATTCATGGCCACTTACACATACGAAAAACAAGCAAGTACATAAAACAATGTTGTTTCCTGAGGGTCAGCCCTCTGTATGTAATGTACTCTTCAATCTTTTGATCTTTGCAACAGATTTCAAAGTGATTTTCATGGTTCCTTACCCAAAGGGTAAGAATGGGACCCTATTACTAAGACTCCGCTGTCTTCCTGTCCATTTGTCTGTCTGTCTATCACCAGGCTTTATCTCACTAACCATGATAGTGAGATACAGTTTTTCACAGATGATGTATTTCTGTTGCCGTTATAACAACAAATAATAAAAACAGATTAAAATCAAAAAAGGTACTGTAAGGTTTTGGCAAGTCTGACTCGCACTTGGCCGGTTTCTTATTATTAATAGTTGTTAGATAGACTGATTCAAGAGGAAGATATAAACTTTAACTTATAAATATCCTTATTTTTAATGATATCTCCGATTCCTCTCAAATATTTCATTTTAAATAAAATTCGTGTACATATTTATTTAAACCATTTTATGGAGAAAGGTCAAAAAATTGCCTGATTAACTAAAACTTTGTCAATGTAATAAGGTTGTAGTTCGTCTGTGTCGATTTTCCCCATGCGTCCGGTTGGGAAATGAGTGGTGCATTAAGATCTGGATTTTTATTTTGTATTTTTTGTATCTTTGTAATATGTAGTTAAGTTATTTTGTAGATAAGATCTGCATAAAGTTACTAACTTACTGTAAAACGCGAAAGGGACAGAGACAGGCCAGGGAAGGGACAATTCATGTTTGAAGTGCAATTGTGATAAAACATAAGTTAACAAAAGAAATAACATTAATTGCCCATACAGTGATGTAACGTTTTAAGAAAAACTGACATTATCTATCTTAAAATTTCAAGAAAGTGTACATAAATGTCAAGGCCATTGACCTCTTATTGCAGAACTAAACAAATACTGTTTTATTGATTGCAAAAGTTATCTATTCAGCATTTATTATTATATTTAATAATATATTCTTTTTATTTATATTCTTTCTTATATATATGGAAAAATCATACAGAGCTAGCCCCAAAGTAAGTTCAGGACTTATGTTATGGGATACTAACTCAACTATACTATATTTATAACTACGACATGCATTTTATTTTTCCATCTCTTCAGTCCAATTCTTTCCTAATCCCTACAGTCCCTAGAAATGCACGGGCGTAGCTATAGCTCTCACATAGGGGGCTCCGAGGGTTTTTAATTTATAAATATAAACTAGCCTAGTCATATACTAAGGGGGGGGGGGGAGATCGGGGGCCCCTTGACTTAACTGAGATAGATAGATAACTATTACATGTAACTGATGTAAACTTTAGAGGTAATGTCAGTAAATTTTGTGGAAATAAGTTATCCATCAAATGTGTACTGTTTTTTTCATAGACCTTTATTTTTTTTTACTGCGTGTTTTTAGATGCGTTTAATTTTACATGATCGTTACATACACAACTTCACAGCAATACAAACTGGAATATAACTGGGTCCAACAAATTGACATAAATTAACATATAACATAGTATAGATGAATGCTTGTAACATGTCAATATTTCTAATCTCTATTGGTTGTGCTTTCATGCCAAAACTGCTGATCAGTTTGGAATGAAATTTGGCATGCAGATAACTTATTATATAAATTAACACATAGGATACTTTTTATCCTGAAAAAAAGTTATGTTTTCATGGAATTGTCAAATAAAACTTTTGAATACACTGGGAACAGCTATAAGAAAATATAATAAGTAGGTAAAAGGTAAATAATAGGTAGGTATGTGGTTGAATTAATACTTGAAAATTTTCTTTAGCAAATTATAAATAAAATGACCTTGAACGTAATTTTAAGGTGTAAGGTTCTTGTAGAAAAAATCTACAATGTATAAAAATGCAATAAATCATACTTCTTAAATAAAACTGTTATTAATTAAAGTAAATTTTAATACCAACAACTAAAAAGTTTAAATAATAAATAAATAAATATTTATACAATATTTTTGAAAACAAATTTGTGGATATTATGTACTGGAGTAACTTTTAAAAAATAGATACCTTGATTGTGACATTGACAGATTTGAACTTAATCAGTTCAAATATGTGAAAAGAGAGTTGCCAAATTTTAAATGAGCGGCCATGACAGGAAATTAGTAGTAGTAGTATTTCACGTCTCTAGCTTACTTTGAGTAAGCTAGAGACGTGAAAGTAGGGATGTCAAGAATGTTATTCCAAGTTTGAAGGCGTGGATCAATGACTCGAAATTGGAATTTGTCTTTAAGCAACTTTATTTTAAACAACTGCCTTTACTGGTTTTTAGTTTATGCAAAATGCTTGCCTTACAACTAAATATATTTGTAACAAATTAACCTCAGAGATAACTTTGTGAACTCACTCAGACTGCAACAGAATAGGTTGTCAACAAAAACGCTCACATCAATGTCTCTGATCATTACTCAGTCACATCAATGTATGTTTTCACAGGTTTTGTTTCAACTAAGTCTTTTCAATTTCAGCATGGAGCTTGGAGGTATCGACCATTCAAAATAAGACAGGTTCAGAAAAAGCCACTGTGACATGCACCATCAAGCCGTACAGTGAAGACATGAATGTCACTTGGATGTTCAACGGAGAACCGCTGAAGTTTGATGATCACAGAAAGTAAGTATATCACATTTATTACCTGTTTTCTTCTCTTTACCGTTCCTGGGTCTGCTGAAAGAGATTTATATAAGCATTACCTATCTCATAGTACAGACTTGGGTGTGGGGTCAAATCCCACTTGTTGTGATGTGATCTTGTGGATGTGCATCTAATTTCATCGGTTTTAGGTTTACAAAGCAGCTCATAAAACACGCGTATGTTATAAACACGCAAATAGTGAAGTTATTTTTTTATATAACCGCACTATTTGCTATTTATATATGCTTCAAATTGTTCTTTTTTTTTTGAAATTCTGAACTTGCCCGCCGCGCTAGACAGTAGGCCGCTGCCTACAGGCTGGCGCGGCGCTGTTTTTAAAAAGTTAAACGGCGGAGAGCAACTGTGTCATGGTTTTATGCGTATATTGTTTAAACACACTTAGCCCTATTACGCCCTCGCCTTCGGCTCGGGCCTGACATTCCGCCTCGTGTGTTATATCCATCATAACGCATTTATATCGTAATGTACAATTCATTTGTATAACGTTGCATAAATTGGATATGTTACAATTGAGCCATTACCAAGGGTCTTTAGTTTTCCTTACACATGTCCTGGAAATGTAAGTAAGGAAAATACAGAAGGTTGAACGGCCACACACCAATAAAATGTATTCCCTTAATAAGGAATATAAGGATACATTGCATTATATAAATTAAACATTTACTTAACTACAAACTTAAAATATCCATCCATTTACTGATACAGAAAGTAATTATTTTAGTTATTATCCTTATATACATGTATCTGATACATAAGGACCAGGGACAGGAATACCGATATTTTTTATCGACATCTGATATCGGTATTTTATCAATATTTTTAGTGGATATGTTAATATATCGATACATATTTTGTATAAAATACCGGTATTTTATACAAAATATCGATAAAATACCGATATCGG
Organism: Acrobasis suavella; assembly: GCA_943193695.1. Taxonomy (NCBI): domain Eukaryota; kingdom Metazoa; phylum Arthropoda; class Insecta; order Lepidoptera; family Pyralidae; genus Acrobasis; species Acrobasis suavella. The sequence continues at coordinate 5,275,892 of OW971952.1, read as the reverse complement.
GTATCATTATATCGATAAAAAAAATCGGTCTTACTGTCCCTGATAAGGACTTCTTTCTGTCTGTACATTAACGAAAAGACTTCTTATATAAAATACACAGATTTGTGTATGTTTTTTTAGAAGCTTAAATATTATAAGCGTAAACTGTACGCTTATAATTTCTCCACGCCTTCACGGGAGCGGCGAGCATAGTCTTGGGGGTCGTTGATTTCATATGCATTGCCTGTTTTGCAGAGGCCTGTTAAAATTGTATCATTACAAAACCAGCAACATGACCTGTGGCTCGATATCTGTTATCTACGATTAATTAACTCACTTCCATGCGGGTCTGGGCGACAAGAATAACCGGCCAAGAACGAGTCGGACTCGCGCACGAAGGGTTCCGTACCATTATCTATTAAAAAAACACGTTTGTTGTATGGGAGCCCCACTTGAATATTTATTTGATTCTGTTTTTAGTATTTGTTGTTATAGCGGCAACAAAAATACATCATCTGTGAAAGTTTAAACTGTTTAGCTATCACGGTTAATGAGATACAGCCTGGTAACAGACAGACAGACGGACGGGCATATAAACTGACTGCAGAAGTCTCAGTAATAGACTCGTTTCTATCCTTTGGGTCCGGAACCCTGATAACCCGGAAAGTACCAGCTTTTTCTATTCCTGCGCAGATCGTAGACGCTGATCGAGGGAGAGAATCTGAATCATATCAATAGACGATGCGGCTAGCAACCCATCATTATACAAATTATCTTTTTCCTCCATAATGTTAAATAAGGACTGGATCTAAATCACCCGAAGCTCTGTCTACCCCTTTAGGGATGTATCTGTAAAAATAATTATTTGTTACAGTATAAGCGAACCACCATTGACTAAAGTAAAAGATCCTGCAGATAATGATGGTAACATGATAACAATCAAAACGTCCACCATCTCAATAGTGGATGCAACGCGCGATGATGCAGGCAACTACACGTGCCTGGTGGAAGGAGCCAAGGTCGGCAGCAGCAGTGAAATCCTGCACTTCAGGTTTCCATGCGAGGTTATAGACCACACGGCGGGACCAGTCAAACATAACGTCACTGATCCGAGTGACATTGAACTCTATTGCACTTTTAAAGGTATGTAATTTATTTATTTATCGAATAAACGAGCAAGGTCTGCTTGGACCTAGCTTAGATCTCGTTGAAAACACTACTTTCTTGGGAATCACAGTAGATTCAAAACTTCAATGGGATGCCCATATTTCTAAACTCGCTAATAGGCTTAGCTCAGCGGCTTACGTTATTAGGTGAATCAGATAATTGACAGATGTAGCATCTGTTAGACTAGTTTACATAAGTTACTTCCACAGTCTGATTTTTACACACAGTACTATTTTTTATTTTCCAAAAAAGGGCAATGGTTTTTTTTATTTAGGATCGAAAGGCTCGGATAAAAGATTTTTTAAGAAAATTGATATACTCACTTTCCCATCCCAGTACATATTTGAAAATATAATGTATGGAAGAAAAAATATTGCCTTATTAAATAAAACAGATAATTTTACGGGTAGAAACTTACGTAACATTAATGATTTAGCTACCCCGTATTATAAGCAGAACACTGTCAGTAAATCGTTTAAGAGAAACTGTATTAAGTTTTATTATAAATAGGGTATATGCATGAAAAAAATATTAGGTTGGGGAAAAAGTCTTTTCGCATATAGTATGTATGAACTTGTAATAAAACCACTTTGGCTATACTATTTGTACTTGGCTGGTTATGGTATCATTTAAAAGTTTAAATTTAAAAAAAGATAATTCCAAATTCAAATAAGGATAATGCGTGATTTTCATTTGTTTTTCTTACCGTCAAGATGAGTGAATCTAATGAAGAAATTAGATACATTTTAAAATTTTACTACCAAAAAGGTAAAAATGCAAAGCAAGCCGCGAAAAAAATTTGCGATGTTTATGGACCTAGTGCAGTGTCTGTGAGAGTAGCACAAATTTGGTTTAAGCATTTTCAATCCGGAAATTTTGATGTCAAAGATGCACGTCGCTCTGGTCGCCCTGTTACGGATAAAATGGATGCTATTTTTGAAAAAGTGGAGCATGATCGGCATATCAGTAGTTACGACGTAGCTGAAAAACTGGGAATTGACAACAAAACAGTTTTGGCGCATTTGAAAAAAAATGGGTACACAAAAAAGCTCGATATTTGGGTACCTCACGAGCTCTCTGAAAGAAACCTAATGAACCGTTTTTTGTGATTCTTTATTACGACGTAATGTGACCGAACCATTTTTGAAGAAATTGATAACTGGTGATGAAAAGTGGATCACGTACGACAAGAACGTGCGAAAAAGGTCATGGTCAAAGGCCGGTCAGGCTTCACAGACTGTGGCGAAACCCGGGTTAACTCGCAACAAGGTGATACTGTGTGTGTGGTGGGATTGGAAGGGCATTATTCATTATGAGCTGTTACCACCAGGCAGGACCATCGATTCAGAACTCTACTGCGAACAACTGATAAGATTAAAGCAAGAAGTTGAGAGAAAGCGGCCGGAATTAATCAACAGAAGGGGTGTGGTTTTTCATCGTGATAACGTTAGACCTCATACATCTTTAACCACTCAGCAAAAATTAAGAGAGTTTGGCTGGGAGGTGTTAACGCATCCGCCGTATAGTCCTGACCTGGCACCTTCAGATTTCCACCTGTTTCGGTCTCTTCAGAATTCTTTAGGCAGTGTCAGGTTAACATCACGAGAGCACTGCCAAAACTACTTGATGCAGTTTTTTGATCAGAAGCCCCAAAATTTCTATAGCAATGGGATCATGTCCCTACCTATAAGATGGCAAAAAGTTATCGAACAAAATGGTACCTACATACTTTAGTTAAATGTAAATAAACTATATTAAAAAATGTGTTGAATTTTCATATAAAATGCGAAAAGGTTTTTTTCCCAACCTATTATTTGTTATCTAACCAGTTTTCCCATAAATATTCAAAAGCAAATTACTAACAGTAAAAGAATTGCCTGTACACCTGCACAGCGCCTGTAGACGCGTAGACCTCCCCCAACAAATCCACCTTTCCCTGCCTTTTGCTAGCATAGTCCATAGTGGTCCAGCTATTTTTTTTTAAAGGCATCAGACCATCTTTTTAATTGCCTACCCATTTTTCTGTTAACTCCACGTGGGGTCTAGTCACTTTCTAGGCCTTTCCCGCCACATAGGGCCAGTCCACCTTTCAGCGAAAAGTTTTCTTTGTTATGTCGATCATTCTAGTTATAATAATAATAATAATAATAATATAAATTGTTTATTTCAATTATTAGATTTTGGTTTACAATTTCTGGATTTTGAAACCTCCTTTTAAGCAAAGAATGCCTGTATTAGGAGATTTCGCTCTTCCATATCGGTTCTGTTTGCTTACTCTATACATATAATACTTACAAATGATTTGTGATTGAAAACATTAAAAAAAATTATATATTTCCAAAATACATTTAAAACAATAAACCTTAGTGAACTTTTTTTTTTTTAATTAAAAAAAAAATAAAATATTAAAAAAAATAACGAAATATATAGTATTCTAGTTAATGTAATATAAAATCTGTTCCAGTGTACGAACCACCGAAAGAAGTGATATGGCGGAAAGACGGCGTAGCGCAAGAGCTCTTACGTGACACGAATTTCACAATAGTCAACATCACGACCATCAAAAGCATATTTAAACTTAACACCAAAAATTCTGTAGACGGCGGTGAGGAAATCAACGGAAAGTACACTTGTGAAGTAGAAGAAGGAGAATCAAAGGCGAGTGAAGTAATTGACGTCATGATATACGCCAGGCCTAAGATTATTGTAGGCAACGCCACCGCTATTAGCCCGACAGAGATATTCATTAATTGGACCGTAAAACCCTACAATTCTAATATTGTTAAATATAATATAGTATATATGATAAACAATGATACTCAAAAAAGATGGGTTAATTTTGAACCAGATAAAAATGCGACTTCAGCTATTATAAGCCAGCTACATAAATCCACAGAGTATACGATAGAAATTTCAGTGATAACAGATTATGGGCCGGTGCCGTTGAGTACGTCTGTAGTGGAAACGTTTGATAAAGTAAAAACTTTGGATGAAGATCCGAGTTACGTTCCGGTACTTTCCATAAATGGGTTCTCAGCCACATCGGTGACCCTGGGGTTGGGCACTCCACCTGAAAAAACAGCACATCTGATTCATTACTACATTCTCGAGGCTAAAAAGAAAGGAGACGATACAAATAAAACATTGAGCACAGTAAACTATACAAGAGATAATAAAAATCTGCCATACATGTTTGGCAATCTTGATCCGTACAGCACATACATATTCAGGGTAAGTTTTGATATTTACATTACAATATTAATACTCGCATATTTCATGTATGCGGGATATTTCGAAAACACTGTCCCCCATTCTTCAAATATTTAAAAAAAAAAATATATATTGCACGTTTTGTTCAGGCAAAAGCATGCTCGGAATTTATAAGAGAGAGATGCGGCAACTGGTCCCTGGACAAGGAAGCCGCGACGCTGGACGGCATCCCCGGCGTGCCCAAGAACGTGGCGATCGCGGAGTGCGGCAGCCGCGTCATGCGGGTCACGTGGGAGCCGCCCGAGAGGCCCAATGCTGAAATAAAAGGCTACACGGTAAGATAAATCAGGGATCGAAATACTGGCGAAGGGATGGAAATTTTAAAAATGCCTTAAACATTTTTTATTGTTAGGAATAACATTCCTAGTTATCGTAAGTAAATAGCAGATTTTTCGGTTCAGTCTTATAATTCATTATAAAAAATAAAAACATTTTTAGTCGCAATTTCAGCATCTTAACGCCGCCATTTCTTTTGGCGGCCCGTATCGTCTGACGTATAGAAAAAGTAATGTCATGTGCCAGTTGAGAGCTTAATAGGAGTTTTATTCCTAACGATAAAAAAGTTTCAGGTATTTTTAAATTATTCATCCTTTATCCATTGGCATCGATTTAACTTGTTAACATACTCACACAACGTCTATTTTGTATGATAACAATACTGCAATTAATGCAGTATATGATTGGCGTACGAATGATACCCGCGATGTGTGTAGATATGATTTTATTTTAATTAATTCTCTGATACATACATTGGTTTTACATATATGTACATATTCGCGTACAAGTGTTCATACATATATATAACTTATTATGGATCCTGAGATGGGCGCAGGGCACCGCAACTCGATATCTTCCTAAGCGGTGCCCCGCGCCATTAAGTCAAAGCACGTAGCTTTGACTTAATGGCGCGGGGCACCGCTTAAGAGCCTTTTCACCTTTGGTTGGCTGTCTCGCTCGCACAATCAAACATTTTTAAAGATAATTAAAAAATGTGACTCATTTGAAGAAAAGTGTTTCATAAACTTTTTAATATATTATATGTTAGATATTGTAAACATGTTTTTTTATTGTTTATGTTTGTGTGTATCGAGAATAAGGCCATCAAAAATTTAAAATTTTAAACATAAACAATAAAAAACATGTCTACAATATCTAACATATAATAAAAAAGGTGAAAAGGCTCTTAAGCTAAGCACTGGCAGTGAGTAGACTACGAGAGCAATCGTACTCGAAGCTAACGAATGACTAAGCTTTTTTTTTATAACCCTACAGACATTCGTTGGGTTATAGGATCATATGCACATCATTATAATAGGGTGTCAAGCAAATTTCGACCTTTTTGGCCTACTACGTATACAAACCCTTCGTTTTTTTGCCAGTGCACTTTCAGTTAATGTTAGAAAAGCTGAATATAACAAAAAACAACTGTATATAAGGTCTAAATCCGCTTTAAACCCTAGATCGTGAATAACATGACTGTCGACGGCAGTAATCGACTGTAGTTTACTGTCTCTGACTGTCGCCGAATGTCACAGACCGTCGCCAAATGTCACAGACTGTCGCTACGTTTTTTCTTTACTCCCTGATCACCATGGAAGGATCGTTTATCTTTTGCTAGATTTTTAATATAGACCTCATTGTTTTTTTTCTTTTACAGTTGGAATTAACCGGAAATGCCACGTACACCGATCGATACGGAACGCAGAAAGAGGCCATATGGGGCCCACTCACGAAGTTTATGACAAATGATTCTAAATCCGTCTGGTAAGAAAGATAATTTAAAAATAATTTTGGTCCAAACTAACATGAAATGAACACATGATATCTATAAGAGGACCCCGCTGGGTTGTTTTGCTATTTTTTTAAGGGTTGGGCTACATTTGTTAGCATGAAATGGCTCTTTTCTATACTGCTATCCTGTTCTGTCGCTCAAAACCGTCATTTGCTAAAGCGAGAGAGAGCGACGGAACGCTTCAGCATGACCTAGGTTGTAGTTCACCCCATTTAAACTAGGGGTTGAAGTTTGAAAAATTCTGAAACACGTACTTACTCCTTTACGTTACGAATATAATGGTCTAACTTGTCCATACAAACTTTCGACACCCGTTTCACATCCTTAGGGGGTCAGTTTTGAATGATCCATTCTTAGTGCACCTCTAGACCTCATAAGGAATCTATGTGGCAAATTTGGAGTCTAGACCCAGCGGTTTGGGCTGTGCGTTTATATGTCTGTCAGTCAGTCATTCAGTTTCTTCTTTTATATATTTAGATTAGTTTTACTCTGTGCCTTTATGCACTTTTTTAGGGTTCCGTACCCAAAGGGTAATGACGGTACCCTAATACAAGGACTCCACTGTCCATCCGTCTGTCGGTCACCAGACTGTATCTCATGAACCGTGATAGCTAGACAGTTGAAGTTATCACAGATGATGTATTTCTGTGGCCGCTATAACAACAAATATAAATATAAGGGACAAATCACACAGATTGAGTTGGCCCCAAAGTATGTTCGAGACTTGTGTTATTGAGATACTAACTTAACGATACTATGTTTTATGATAAATACATTTATATAGATAAACACCCAAGATAAGTGCTAAAAAACAGAATAAAATAAATATTTTCCAATACAACAAACGTGATTGTTTTGACGTTTTTTGCTCAATATTAATAACGGCAAAAGGTAGACGCTTGAAATGTTTACAGAATGTTTAGTTGTATGTTCACTTTAAAAATAAATCATTAAACTAAAATAAAATATATATTTAAATATTATTTTAAAATAAAATAATATTTAAATATATATCCCATACAACAAACGTGATTTTTTTATAGATGATGGTACCCTTCGTGCGCGAGTCCGACTAGCACTTGCCCGGTTTTTTCTCTCTTCTGATAAATTGGTTAGGTATTGTTTTTATTTAAAACATTTCTATTCGAAATTCTATGTTGTCTTCTTCGAAGTCTTAAATTTATAAGTGTATTGTATGTGTTGTGTTTTTCTGAAAATAAATCTATATATCTTAAGCGACATCGGTCGAGGTCCGCACTTGGATGGTTGAATACAGTTACCTAAAATTTTCTCCAGGCTCCTCCGTGCTTCAGAAGGCACGTTAAGCAGTTAGTCCTGTTTGTCATTGCGTGGCCATCGTCAAGTCGTATTAGATGCCTGTAGGCAGTTTATAATTTTGACACCAGTGTTGGCCACTTACACACACGAAGAACAAACAGCGTCCATCTAGTACTACGCATTCGCCATTCATTTTGATAATTTCAGCCGCGTAACAATGTATACCTAGCTAAAGTGTAAATCTGTATTGTAACTGTTACATAGCCCATTTAAGGCTGGGTAGGGACCAATACCGAACTGGGTTTCTTTCGGCGTAATCTTCCCAGCAGTGGTCGTTCCAAAACGCTAGTAGTTTTTAGCTTTTGCACTAAATAATATTTAAAAAAAATGACCGTCAATAAGAAATAAATTTATCCTACATTGAATAAAAATTGTTGACTTTGACTTTGACTTTAACGTCCACTACTGGAGAATAGGCCTCTTCCAAGGATTTCCAAAAAGCATTCGACGTTAAATAGGGTTGTGGACTGGGTAATATCTTTTACCCAGTCCACTATATATTATTTTATTTAGTCCATCAACTAGATAATCCCGAAAATAAAGGACCCATATTTTTTCGTTTAGCAAAGTAGTGTAAATTAACAAAGATATAGTTCAAAGTTTCGAACTTTGGGAGTGATTTCCGTTACCTTTGGTTAAAAATCGTAGCTCATCGTGACGTCACGCGAAATTGAAATGCGCTGTATCATTGTCAATTTTTGCTATTTAGAAAAAAAAAGAAAAATAACGTGTACCATACTTCTTAATAATCTATCAAATGAGCCAATATTTTTTTTTGTCTGCATCCCTATTTTTTAACAAATTTCAAAAGGCTTTTTTAAACTTTTGTATTTTGAATCAAAGATTAGAATATTTCCAATCTATTCACCTTTAAAACAAAAAGCCTTACTTAAAATCGGTTCACACACGAAAAACAAACTTAATTGTCGATCTACAAAAATGAGGTACTTTAAAACAAAAATTGACTCTTCTTAGGTTTAGCGACCTGCAGCCCAACACCAACTACACCATACGTCTGAGCGCGATGACGCGCATGCGCCGCCGCGGGAAGGAAGAAGTGCTGTACTGCCAAACTGAACAAGTGCTGCCCGACACCCAGCCAAGGCCCCGCTGGAGAAAGGTATACTATAATAACTAAACGCCGAAGCGAGATTATCCTTCTCCTTTACTGCTGTGTCAGTCATGATTTCACGAAATGTCAATTCGTGTGCGTCGTAGATTAGGGTCCCGCCACGTAATCTGCGAAAAAGAACTTCGTTCTAAAATTAGCGCCGCTTAAGCCGGCCCCTCCCGACCGCTCTATTGTCAACGCGAGCACAGTTTGAAAAGCTTGTTATTTCATCCAGGGCAATGCTAGAAAAAGAAGCAAAGCAAAAAGAGAGATAACGCCTGAGGTCTCGGTTTGCATTCTATTCTTCTATTCTTTCTTAAAACTGAAGTGCGTAGCCAGCAACTGCCGTTCCAGTGTGAATCGATTCCATCTACAGCAAAGTTGGTTAGTGTTAAATACATGAAACAAAAATTCTTGTGAGTGAAACATCCTTATATAACATTTCTTTTCTTTTGCTTTTTTTTAGATTCAAACTGGCGATAAATATATGTTCAAGATGTATCTGCCGAGGATTTCCGAGAGGAATGGCCGGATTTGCTGCTACAGGTACATTTCATTGATACACTTTTATAGAATAGAATGGCGTTGAGCGTTTTATTAAAGTAACTGAATCTTAATACGCAAAATTGCATAAACGATATACAATGTGGAAGGGAAACACCCGTAATAAATTTAACCATGGGCTAGCTATACTAGGTCACTATAGTATAATGAAATTAAAATGATCACAAAATAAAAAAAGCAAATTCTACATTTCCATACAAATTGCCCGGGCGGCTGCACACTTTTCTATGAAACAGCCAAATTTTTTGTAGTTTTTATATTGATATTTTTACAATTTCATTATAATATCCCTGCCACGTTGTATAGCAGACTTGCATAATCGTATATGTATGTATATAGGAAATATATATGAGTTATCAAAATAAATTTGAGGAGCTCGGTGGCCCGGCGGGAGTGCGCATAACTAGCGCTTTCGGAAGTTAAGCGAGACCGGGCGTGGTCCGCACTTGGATGGGTGACCACAAGTGGCACAAAAAAATTTCGAACTCCTCCGTGCTTCGAATGGCACGTATAAGCCGTTGGTCCCGGCTGTCATCATTATATGGCAGTCGTCAAGCTATGTCAGATGCGTTTAGGCAGCCTAAAAAATCTGACACCAGTGTTGTTCACTTACATACACGAAAAACAAACAAAAATCAAAATAAATAAATACAATATCATATTTTCTTATGTATATATGTATTTACGCTTTTATCTTGCAACCCACATTTAAGCTCTCTGTGTAGCTCAAAAGTAGTTCAACGCGTTTAGCGTTAAGTTCGCCTATTTTCTGTACAATTTGTATTTGATGGTCAATAAAGATTTTATTTAGCAATGCTGCAATGCAAAAACATTTGTATTTCTCAATGCTGCGGTTCAACAGCTAGAGATTATGTAAAACTGCGTAAAATTTACCGTAAGATTGTAGATTTCTGTTCTGAAATCTTTCACTTGTGGCTGTCAGTGTCATAACAACAATGGCGTCCAAAAGAAAGCTCTACCGAAACTACAAAAATTACACCCAGTGAGAACGAAGGCTCGAGCTTTGCTCTCGCCTCGTAGCTTGCTCTTCGACCTCGCCGCGTAACTCATTCTTCGGTCTCGCAGAACAAACTCGTCACAAACTTGCTCTTATAGGCGGCGAAAATATAAAAAAAACATGAAAAAAATAAATAAACGACCTATCGGAGTCGAACCTTGAACCTTCTCGCAGTCTATCGTTGGCCGCTCGACAAGCGCTTAATGGTGAGGCGAAATCAGCTTTCACTTGTAATGCTTTGTCAATTATCATTTCACGAAATGTAAAGAAAGTAACGTGACGCGTAACGCGAAATGCATAATCGGTTCTCTATCGCACGTTACAAGGAACCCTTGTAACCTGTCAAAATTATACAGGGTGATTATAATACAGAGCAAGCTCATTTAATGATACTGAACTACTTTCTGTGAAAAGTTTATTACAAATCGATAAAAAAAATTAGCCCTCCCATACAAAATTCGTTAGGCCGAGCGCTAATTTGTATGGGATGCCTAATTTTCTACTTAGTTTTTCGTTAATAGTTTTTATGGAAATAAGTTTAAATAAATAATGATAATATATAAATATACAATATGTAACAAAAAACCTGTACGATCCTTGTGGAAGGAACTCAGACCGTCAATATGAACAACTTTTCCTGTGGGACCAATGCTTGAAACTCAAAGAAAAATCTACATTTTATACAAATTGCCGATTTGTATGAGAATGTCGAGTTTTAATTATTGGTCCCATAGGAAAAGTTGTTCATATTGACGGTCTGAGTTGCTCCTACAAGAATCGGACAGGGTTTTTGTTACATATTATATAGGGACAAACACACAGATTAAGCTAGGCCCAAAGTAAGTTCGACACTTGTGTTATGTATGGGATACTAACTCATCAATACTTTATTTTATAACAAATAAATAAATATAAAGGGACAAATAACACTGATTGAGCTAGCCCCAAAGTAAGTTCGAGGCTTGAGTTATGAGATACTAACTCAACGATACTATATTTTATAACAAATACATATATAGATAATACTACATGATTTGAATTACTTTGTGCAATTCCGCCACCAGTACTGGTACTGGTGGCGGAATTGCACAAAGTAATTCAAATCATGTAGTATGTAACTTTGACTTCCGCAAAGTAACACCTGAATCTATTAACTATATATAGATAAACATCCAAGACCCAGGACAATTTGAAAAAGGCCATTTTCCAACTTGCCTTGACCGGGGATCGAACCCGGGACCTCTGGGTGGCGGTGACTACACAACAAATACACATATAAACTAAGATAGTTAAATAACATTTTTAATTTAACTTGATATACACGAAGCTATTTGTTTTCAGGGTATACATGATACGCCTTCGTCCGAATCAGGAGATCAAGAACTTTCCGCAGATTAAGAACATAAGCATCATCAGCTACGACCGGGCCCACGGGGAGGCTCCCGTTTTCGGTGCTTACATCACTGACGTCTTCACCAAGTAAGTCAGCGGCTAGGATCGGACGTTTGGACACTTGACCTAACATACCCCGGAGGCGTCATACAGTCTTATTATAAAAACAGGACTAACTTTGTTATTAGGTTTAAACCATTATCCGCCCAAAATGAAGTTGACATTGACAGGTAAAACAGTCTGATATTTCTAGATGTCAACTTTATTTGGTCGGATAATGGTTTAAATCTAGTAACAAATTTAGTCTGGGTTTTATAATAAGACGGATAATGTCCAACAGGTCATTATTCTGATGCTAGGAATGCCTATTACTAGCATCTGGATATATTGACCTATTGGACATTTTCACATGTACTAAATGACAATTAATCCTTCTAGCATCTGGACATATTGACCATTTGGACATTAAGACATAATGGGCTATATGACTTACGGTTTTTCTTGCTTCTAGATTTATTGACCCCTTGGACATCCAGACATCCGCATTGACATCACTTGTATATACTTTTATTTATCGATTATTGAAATTTCGATGGTATTTAGTTTGTACTTGAGTTATATATATGTCACTAACAATGAGTCAAAGATAAAATATGATAAAAAGTAATGGGATAAATAAAAGTCACAGTACAAAAATATTAAAATTAAATTTTTAATTGTCATCATATTTAGTTTACAATTTATTTTAAATGAGGGCGCCACTTAAGCTATCACTTCGTCTTAACATGATTCAAATATCGCCCATCCCTTTTTTTCCCCTCGTTTTTCAATTCTCTCAGACCAGCACGGAAGAGATGAAGATGGGTCTATGGTATTTATTGTGAATTTTGTTATTTTTGTTTCCAGCGACGATTTCCCTAAAGATTCCGAAGTGGTAATGGGTGACGACACTTCCATCTTCGATCTGGACAGACTAAAAAAGAACCTTGGCTGCGAGCAGTGTCTCATCAGGCCTAAAAGGGAGCACCACGAACACCATGAGACGACCACCCAGAGCACTACGCCCAGTACCACCACCGAAGCGGAGTTAGTTGGAGAGTTGGTGAATGAGATGGAACTTGCTACGGATGTTCCCGAGCTGGCGATGACGGCGTCTACGAGGAAGAGGAGGGACATTGGTGATGGTGACAGGTCAGTGTAGCAAAGTAAACTCTCTCTGTCTCATTATAAAACGCGAGCCGCAAAACCCTAAGGGCCCACCCACACTGGCGTCTTTCGAGCGCTAATCGCAGGATTGACTCGGCGTTCGGCAACTGCGTAAACTAAGCGTTAGGCAGCTGCGTAAACTCTGCGTCCAACAGCTAAACTTAGCGTTCAGGGATAAAGACGTTATATGTACAGTCAAGTACCAAGATACCTGACCAGGCCCTCTACTTTCTTAAACTAAAAATAATATTAACTTGAAAATGTATATTCAGAAAGACTTAATTAAAATATGACTGAATATAAATCTTCATGTTAATATCATTTTTAGTTTAAGAGAAAATTCAAGATATAAGTAGAGGGCCTGGTCAGGTATCAAGATACCTGACCAGGCCCTCTACTTATATCTTCAATTTTCTCCTGACTGTACATATGTATGAAAGATGTTACGAATAGGCATTGTTTAGTCCATGTTTTGACACGTTAAAACCTAACTTGCAAAAATCTATTCCTAAATATACCAATGGAAGATTTATTTATTTGAACGATAATTTACTCATTGCAGCTACAAAGAGAACGATGTGCTGAAGAACTCGCCGGTACACAAGCCTCAAGAGTCTGCGGTCGAGATCGAGGTCAAAGACGGGCCTTTGGACTCCGGCTCCAACTACACCTTGTTCGTAGAACTCATCGGTAAGTGTCACATATACATCTTATATTGTGGAAATTCATAAACTGAACTTACTAGAATTAGTCCCAGTGCTGCAGACCTGACACCCTCACTGTCTTATTTTCTCGCAAATGTTATTTGTATACGATGAAGTTGGGTTAGCGTGTAGTTTCAGTTTTCGCATACTCGCTTTTTAAGGCCAAGGCCAATTTACTGGTATGGGGGCCCAAATTTGTTTGACAAGTAATAAAAAAAAAAACTAATTCGCATTTCGAGGAATAGCCTCTAGGAGAAGCTTTCTCTTATCACATTTTCAAATAATGTCATACTTATTTAGATATTTGCAAAAATCCCAATGACTTTCATTGGGATTTTTGCAAATATTGCAGGCAAAGGAAAAATGTAAACTTCGATTGCTGTGTAATGTTTGAAATTATATAACAAGAAAATTTGATAGCACGTATATGTATTTATTCAAATTACGATAATTAATGATAATAATGAGAGAGATTTGTATTAAAAATTAATATTATTTGCAGTGCCCAACTCGCTAGAGTCACTGTACAGCGATTACGTGAACGCCCTGATGCCAGCGCCTACGCCCGCCCCGCACACGCCACTCAACGTGCTCGAAATAGCGCTACAGGTACAGCTAGCAGATGTCTAGGCACAGAATAAGTACTAGTACTTACGTACAGTAGTCTTATTCAGAAAACAAATTCAAAGAAATATCTACTTAAAGTGTTAGCGCTATGGTTTAATTTAGCTCGCGTCAGAACTCCTCACCTCTTCGATTAGATACCTAGAATCCATTGCAAGCCAATTTCATTCTTATTACTATAGACAAACGATGCATGTAACTGAATTTTCCCCTTCGAAGTTGTCGCCGTGCGCATAGTAATAATGTAGGTTTATTTTGGATACCTAAACGGGGAGTGACACCGGCCTGGTCTAGGCTATAATCATGGGTAGTTCGAGACAAGTTGCTCGAATGAGAATTAGAAACATATGACTTTAGCCATCTAATGTCATATGTTTGGAATTCTCATTCGAGCAACTTGTCTCGAACTACCCACGATTATAGCCTAGACCAAACAGTGACGTAAGGTCCAATCAACTGTGGTAATTGGACCATCAGTTGACAGGTTCTTAACACGTGACGTCAGGTCCAATCAACTTGTGATTGTATCTGTCAAATGTATCCACTAACAGCCAAATATTTATTATTTAATTTATGTTTGTTTACTTGTTCGCAAGGATTTTATGTTGTAATGTGTCAACATTGTATTATATTATAAGAATTTAATCATTAAATAACAATAATAATAATATAATAAAGCCCTTCTGGCGAGTAGGCGACTAATATCGAGAAAATGAGTTTTTTTTCGGCGTTTCTTCTCAGCAGTGGTCGTTATGAAGCACTGGTAACGGTAGCTTTTCTTTAAAAAATAAATTAAATTTTAAAATACCTGACTTCACTGTGCAGCCATCTGGTATCCTATATTTTTGAAAACCCTCATTGGCACTGAATCTATTCAACCAGAAACTTTTGATAATAATATCCCTTATTGCAACACCGTGAAGAAACTTGGGTTAAAATAGAAACCACTCTTAGCTGGACCACTCAAAAAGCAGCAATTACTCAAACCATCACTGTTGCAGCGTAGGTGGAAGAAAAATGTATTTTCTCAATCATGCTCGGAAATGTAGTCGTTATTGTAGTAAATAGAAGACGAGAAGTTTGCAATTCTTGGCTCATGCATCACTTTACCGTCCTGGGCCAGGGAACTTGTATGAAATTTAATTCCTGGCCGCTGCTCAAAACAAGAAGACAAGAAGTGTATTGAAAATGACCAAGTCAGTGACATTGACGTTTCAGATGATATTTTTGTTTTTACATTTGGCAAAGACGTCCCTCACTTGTCATACAGCCAATTGCTACCTAATATAAAAATGCACTCTTCGAGCATTTATATGGATATGGAGGTTGGTGTAAAATCAAAAGAAAGTATGCTCAATTTTCGTAGCGAGAGATAAAAACAATTATCTATGGTTTTAAATTTCTTGCGTAAAATATGACTGGGCTGTATAGGCTGTTTCCTTTGCACTAAAAACGCGGGAAAGCAGTTTCTTTCAAACTACGTCATGATTAATTATACTTTGGAGTAAACATTAATTGCTTTCGGTAAATATTTGCATAGTTGGTTATTTTATTTTTTTTGATTATTTATTTTCTTACTACTGCACCCTGGATGACTTATATGTGGCTACTGACGACGCAGTCAGAGTAGCTCAATATTGGGCTGATATAATATATAAAAGACAAACAAACTATCGACACGCATAGGGGTGTATCCCTTTAGTCCTCAGTGGGGACGACGCGGTGCGGACAAAAAAATTGTCCCATTCAATGGGAATAACTATTTTTTCACAGTGCCAAGTTCGTCCCAAGTGAAAGATTTGACACACTAACGTAACTTTTATTTCCATAAACATAAAGCCCTTCTTTCAATATATCCTAAAAATATAAACCTTTTTAAAACATTATTAGCTATTTTATTTAACACTAACTGCGCCCCGCGGGGTTACCCGTGGAAAAAGTAGCCTGTGTGTTAATCCAGAGTGTCAGCTTCCTGCATACCAAATACTTTTACTAAAGTTGGTCCAGCCGTTTGCGCGTGAAGAAGTAACATACACACTCACAAACTTTCGCCTTTATATATTAGTGTGAAGTATGATGTGAAAACTAGAGCCACAATAATATCCATTCCATTTACCACCACTGGGGTCAAATGGAAATCTAAAACCTGCAAAAATTTCCATTGTAATGGAAGTCTGTCCCATTCGTCTGGGAATGAATGGCACTGAAAAGGTAGTTATTCCCATTCGTCCCCATGGGGACAATCGAAACTCACAGATGTCCCCTCTGGGGACGAATGGGATACACCCATGGAAAACTACTGGTCCGGCAATGCCATACTTCTCGCCCTCTGCAGTAATGTACTATTCTTTATCTTCGTTTAGTAAAAAATAACCGTGTTGCAGGTAACATGCGGCATAGCAGCGCTGGTGCTAGTGTGTATGATAGCGTTCTGCGTGCTACAGACCAGGCGCTCCAGGAAGCTGCCGCAGGCGCCGCTAGAGATGAACCCGGTGTTCAGGTCAGTAAAACAATGACTGCTGCAGATAGCAGCACAGTGAAGTCAAGTCCAATAAGGTGCTGTTATTGGAAACATTTGACGTTGCAAAAGAACCTGTCAACTGACGGTCCAATGACAACGGTCGATGGGGCGTGACGTCACTGTGCTGTGCTATCACATATTTTTGAAAATCCTCATTTCAAACTTTGTGAGATCAAAGTATTTGTTAAGACATCGACGTTACTTAGTTCCTGTAGATATCTAATACATATAACACATTCACTGTAACTGGAAGCACTAGTTATGTTATAATGACACGTCATTATCATACTATTATATTGAATCTTGAATATTACCTTCCGGTTCCATCGTCGCACCATCTTTATCTTTAGGTACTAGTATTAATATTGTAATGAAAAAAATATTTGTGAGATTTTTTTGTGATTGATTAACTTAAAATCAACTGATCCTATTTTGTATCCGATAGGCTAGTGTGGCGAAAAATCGATAGTTTTACAATCAATAGTTTTAATCGAAAAATGCCAAACTATCGATAGGCCTATCTATAGTTAAGTTGTTTTATAGCAATACTATTGATAACCAACCATACTATCGATCCTGATTATGAACAAACTATCATAATCATTAACTATAGATAGTTCATCTTCCCGTGGATGTCGTAGAAGGCGACTTAGGAAATACAAGCTAAACAAAGCTTATGAACATCAATGAGACCTCTCCAACCCGTCTGGCCAGCGTGGAGAGTGTAGGTCAAGATCTCTGGCTGCTCTGGCCAAGTATGGCTCCGGTAGTACAGAGAGGGTCGTGCTCCTGCAGTGGAGACTAAAAGGACCTGATGATGATGAGTTCATGTAACGCAATACTAACGATACTATTGATAGTTTGTTCGTTGTAACTTAAAATCAACTGATTAACTTAAAATCAATTGATACTATTTTGGATCCGATAGGCTTGTGTGGCGAAAAACCGATAGTTTCAATCGAAAAATGCCCAACTATCGATATGCCTACTAACGATACTATTGATAGTTTGTTTTTCGTCAGGATCGATACTATCGATAGTATTTGTTACCAAAGGCTACTATCGATAGTATCGGTTTTATTTAAAATAGTAAATTTAGTGGAATATCGAGCGGCAACACCAGGCCAGGTGCACTCCGCAGTTTAGGTCCATACCTAAACGAGCTAAGCCGCCCACTAAGGTGGCTTATTCACAGACAAGGTTGAAATTGGTGAAAATTTTACCCTAGAAATAAAGGAATACGGACCGTCAATTCTTAGCCGTGGTACATTTTGACTCGTTCGGCGCACGCTAGGCTAAAAAGTCTAAAGTCATATGCAAACTAAATGGGACTTTAGTACGCTGTAACTGGGTTAATTTAGCAAATTTCCTATCCAAGAGTGATACTTCTGTAGTCTTAGTCGAAGAGCTGGTACCGGTAGCTTTTCTTTAAAAATAAATTAAATTTTAATATACTTTACACGTTACATAAATTATACTTATTGACGTGTAAAAGTGCCTGTAAAGGTCTAATTACTGAATAAACATTTGAATCTTTGAATCTTAGTACTGTTGCCTGTGCAGTCTGGAAGTCGTTAAACAAACTCTGAACTGGCGTTGGGAGATGTCACGAGAACCGAGTTAGGTGGCGTTTCTCCAAAAACGATAAATGCAAGTGTGGTGCTGTATAATCAATGACCTACTTATTGTACCTACTCTCTACCCTGTTTTGTTAAAAACCTATTCCTTTCAATCCAAGATTGACTGGAAGAGATCCTTATCTGGGACTAGTCCGCCTTTGTACTGTGCTTGTTCTTTCAAATTGTATTTTTGTATGTATGTGTGTACAAATAAGCTTTTACAAACAAACAAACACTTATTGTCATGCCCAAAAAGCCCCACTTCCTTCACATTGCAGGATGTTAATGAGGCAAATGACCGGGGGGAGTTGCCGTGGCCAAACACTGGTCAAATTTATTATAATTAACCCTTTCACCGCGAACGTCGGATTTATCCGACAAAGATTCCGCGAGCGTCGGATATTTCCGACAAAAAATATACGTATCCACATCCCTTTTTGGTTGTAGGTATTTATTTTAGATTTACTACCCCTCGCGCTAGGGGCACGACAACTGATATAAAGCCTCGCGGTGAAAGGGTTAAATTATACTTAGCCTTTTGACTCGAGAAAAAGAATTACTATGACGTATTCTGTGGTAACATTAACATAGGCTAATGTCTCAAGCTGTACAAACGCGACGTGTCCGGCAGGTACATCGTGGAGCACCTGGTAGGCCGGCCCCCGCAGGCGCCGCTGTCGCCGCCCGACATGCCGCCCATCGCGCGCGAGGACCTCGCCGCCGCCTACGCAGAGCGCCAGCTCGACTCCGACTACGGATTCCAGAAGGAGTTCGAGGTGAATATAAAAAACTAGCTGGGGACGGTTACTTTGAAAATCATCTATTTCAAAAAATCTTTATATCCAACAAGTCGCTGCGACAGAATTCAGAATTAATGACTAAACTGTGATATGTTTTGCTTGTTCCACATAAGTCTTTTTCTTTAGAAATTTATATAAATTTGAACCCACAAAACCAGATTTGACCAACATTTTGTAGACAATCGTTTTTTGCTATTTAACCTCGACTACTTTCTGTGCTTCCGCCAGCCCATCAGAAAGTTCATGCATACTATTGCCAGCCGGCGCTTATCCACTACTGTTAATCATGCCATAGCATAAAAAAAATAGTTTTAAAATTGTATGAGAAATAAGTTTCAAAAATGACATGTCAAGCTGTAGGGTTGACTGGAAGTGATCCCTGACAGGGATAAGTCCGCCTTTGTACTATTGTGTTCTTTGTATTTTAATTGTGGCTTTTTATGTCCAATAAAGAATTCGCTACTTTTCAACAAGTCAAATCAGATAATTTTTGGTAAACGTCAAAACTAACATCTACAGGATTTGTATGAAATAGAGACTAATGACGTCATAGATTCTTGGAGGCAAATAGCGCTCTTAATATCAGTTTTTCTGCTATAATAAATTTAAAATCATTAAAAATGGATATGATCATGACAATTAACATTATTTTGTGACGTTGCTGTACCAAACTATTTATTTTTGACCCATTTTACATAACATACAACGCTACGCAATAACAAACTTGCTTAACTACCAAAATATAAACGTGAAGCGGAAACGGCCAAGTTGTTGCAGTTGCTGCCCGACTGCTTCAACGACCGCACCACGCACGCGTCCGAGGCCAAGGAGAACCAGGGCAAGAACCGGTACCCGGACATCAAGGCCTACGACCAGACCCGAGTGAAGTTGCAGCAAGTGGACGGTCTGACCGGTTCCGACTACATCAACGCTAACTACGTGTGCGGATATAGGGTAAGGTTTTTAATATATCAGCCCTCGGTGCTTTCTTTGCGATGCGCCTCGGGCTTACCTCAAAAAGACAACCCTCTCCCCTCCAAGTATTTCCAAAATGTGAAAATACATGACAATAGTATCTCCCAATTGTTGAAACGGAAGGAACCAGGAGATGGAAGATCTAGTGTTCGAACCAAATATCATCGGTGAAACGAAAGCAGCTAGGCTTTGCTTGCTCGGACACGTAAAAAGAATGGGAGAGGATCGGGCGTTGAACTACTTAGGTCGGCCATGTCGACCTGTTGGTCGCCCCAGGTACAGATGGGCCGACGAGGTGCAGAAAGAACTGCTGTGCCTCGAAGTTGACGACTGGCAGCTTACAATACCGCAAGGAATGGCGCCATCTAGTGTCTGACGTTAGTGTCTGTCCAAAATCCACTTCGGGTCGCTGCGCCACCATAGTAAGTAAGTGAGGCAAAAATCCGACCTTACCCGACTCCTGAAGCCCGTCTATGTGTGACATGCAAAACGAACTTACTAAATAGAGATATCTTAAATCTATGACGGATTCAAGATAAGGGTAAAAGGTGAGTGGCTGTGGGCAGATGTATGCGAGTGTTACACTAACTGAGAGTGAGAATGAGTTTTCTCCATCAACGCGCGTCGAACGCATTACACAATTTAAAGCCCTTTTGAAAGAAAACACAGCTTTAAGAATTTTTCGTTTTAATGATATATCAATAAAACCTTGCGACGTAACGTTTCCACTTTACATTATAGCCAAAACATAGCTTTTACCTTTCTTTACACGAGTGCCATTTTTGAAACGTGGAGTCACTAAACGAACGGTTTTTTGTATGGACCCGCGTTTCAAAAATGACACTACAGAGAGATTTTTCCCAGTGCGCAAATGGTCAGAGCGAGCAAATCTATTATGTGATATGAAGCCTAAATATTACGTCACAGCGATGAGGGGAGGGGGTGTCATGCTAAATGTGACAGTACGTGTTAGCCCTCTAACACGTACTGTCACATTATCGAAAAGCGTGGGAAGGTCTTAGAAATATTCAAAATTCTGTGTAATGGCCCTTTAGATCAGATTTTTTTTCGTAATCCACCTTACAATCCCTGGTAAATGTAATAAAAACCAAGAACTGAAATTGTATTAACAATTTGCGCCCTGGATAAAAAATATACTGTTTATACATGTAACATAAAACTTCAGTTAGTAGTGAGCGGGTCCTTACGGGCGTTGCGTCTATGTAACTTAAAATCTTAACGCATTGCCGGTCACACAGGCGCGGCGTTGTTACAACGTAGTCGCAGTGAGTACGAGTACACCCCTCCCGCTGCTGTCGATCTTGTGTGCGGTGTACCTTATGCTCTCAGACCACTCAGAAAGTATTGCGAAAAAAAGTTTTTATGTATGTGACACTGGCTAGTTACAATCTATTTTGAAAATATAATAATTTATAAGTAAAGATAGTTACGCTCCAATTTTCAAATTTCCCTCCTAATTTTTTGGACTAATTTAAATTATCGTGTCTCATTGAAAAATGGATCTGGGCCGAGAACATTTTCGCGCTATGATTTTTTAAGATTTCAAGTGTCGCCCGAAACCGGATGAATCGTTCGATAGGCTTCAAATGGCATTTATGGGTGAAGGCCCTTCCAAGGCAACCGTGTATCGTTGGTATAACGTATTCAAGCGCGGTCGACTGACTTTGGGGGATGAGGAAAGAAGTGGTCTAGCATCTAGCAGTGAAAAATTAATCCACGACAATAGGCGAGTTACGTATCAGGAGATTCAGCACATCCTGCAGATTGGATCAGGAACCATTCAGGAGATTCTCACGTGCATCTTCGCGTGAGGAGGATAGTTTCACGATGGGTGCCGCCAGTCGACGGTTTGGGTGTTTCAAAACGAATCAACGCCTACCAAAGTGAAGCGATCTAGAAGCGGGGGAAGATTTTGATAGCGAGATTTTGCAATTTGATTGGCTATTTGGTGTCAATTCCTTTACGGAATCAAAGAAGCACCAATGCCGAATGGTATACAACCAAATGCTTGTCAGAAGTTTTCTTTGTTGTAAGCAACAAGCGACCAAACACAGCGGGCTTCGCGGGCTACTACTCCACCACGACAACGCGACCACCCACACCGCGCTTAAAACGAGGGACTTCCTGGACAGCTCGCCGGTCAAACACCTGGGTCACTCTCCTTACAGCCCTGACATAGCACCATGTGACTACTTTTTCTACCAGAAAATAAAAAAATCTGCTCAAAGGGAAATAATTTTCGTCGCCGGAAGATGCACTGTCAGCGTTTGAGCTGGCTATAAACGAGGTGCCTGCAGCGGACTGGAAAAATTGTTTCGAAAATTGGTTCAGACGCATGAAACTTTGTACAGAGGCTGGTAGAGAGTACTTTAAAAAGATTTAATAAAAAAAATACCATTAGAACCCTATTTCTTTTTCGCAAAACTTTCTGAGTGTCCCACGTATGTAACGACGCATTGACAGCGCTACGTCGTCGCAACGCGCCGCAATCAGTTAGTACGACTGCGCTATTGTATTGTTATAATTTGCCATTTCGACAACCGAGTGTTCTAATCTGTCTGTCTGTCCTATGCCTGCAAGGACCCTTCGGAGCCTAACCAGGTATTGCATGCTACATTAGATCTTTCAGCTTTCAGATTTAGTATATACTTTTAAAAGCAAGGTAGTTGCTACATATATTTGTTTATTAATTTTACAGCAAATGCAGTCCATGATGATTGTAGTATAATCGTTCAATTAGTTGTAATGCCGTCGCCGTTTCAGTCGAGTAAAAAGAGGTGGCTGGTTGCTGATCGCCAACATTTAGCGAAATAAGAATAAAGCATTTGATCTGTACGCTAGTACGTAGAATGCGACACAAATAAGTTGAACATAAATGGTGGACTTCAAAGCATTTTTGTACAAATTCCCGGCACGAAGGTTGAACCGAAGTGGCGGTTAACGGCGCAGATACACAATATGCGCCGACGACCGCCATGTTGGTTTAATTTACGTTCAACTTATTTGTGTCGCATTGTACGGGAGTTAAATTTTTACATCTTTTATTTACATGCTTTTATTAAGTTTCACCTGTCCCGTTGTCTGTCTGTCTGCCTGTCTGAAATCAATTCGAGTTAAATTTTACCCACTTTCCGGTTTCTGATTGAGCTGAAATTTTGCACGCATGTGTTTATTGCGTAACAATGCAATATTATGATGTCATGGAGCTGATCTGATGATGGAGCTGGATGGCGATCATGGCATCTCTGTGATAAAACAACATAACCCCACCGAGTTTGGGCTCGATTTATTCGTCTTGGGGAGCACTTTAACCTTTTAAGGTCATTTTTATAGATAAAAGCTTTTAGATTACTGGTTACCTGACATACTTCTTGCAGAATGTTATCAGTGTAATGGTTTGGACTGTTGTAATTTATATCACTCAAATCTTTTAGTATTGTGGATAATTTCTGAGAAAAAGTGGCCTACAACTTTAATTGCCTTTTCATAAAAAAAAATGTTATTTTGTTTCTAAATGCTACTTGCAGTTCTGTTGTGGTTTCTCGTTTTTATAAGGATGAACATTTTATTACGTGACTATGAATGTTTATGTCCTTAAGCGCATTTACTATTTGGTTTTCCTGCTTATGTGTTCGTATTAGCTAGTGCTGTGTAATTAATGTAGACTTTTTTATATATATACGGACAAATCACACAGATTGAGCTAGCCCTAAAGTAAGCTTAAGCTTTTGTTATGGAATACTAACACAACGACACTATATTTTATGATAAATACATACATAAATAAACACCCAAGGCCCAGGACAACTTGAAAAAGGCCAATTTTCAACTTGCCCTGGCTGGGGATCGAACCCAGAACCTCCTAATTACACCACGAAGGTCGTCAAACGAAGACAAATTAAATAAATTATTTCATGAACTGACTAATTTCCATGAACACTAAGACACGTACAAAAGTGAAAACGATTATAAAAACAAAGTATAAAACGCCACATTGGTCTCTAACAGATGCGATATTTAATATTTTTATTTGAATTTTTAAAAAAGGGTAAAAGTCTTCTCTTATTTCCTCTATAGGAAAAGATTTTCATACTGAGGGCTATATGCGAGCTGTACGCTTATCAAGTCCCCGGGTGCATATACATGACTGTGTACGCGATAAACTCCATCTACTTAACACACATACATAACATGTAAGGCATTTCACCGTAAACATCACAATATAATAAATTAGCTGTACCGTGGGCTTTGCTCCCAGTAGGAATTTCGAGATTAAAACTATCCTATGTCCGTCCTTGGGTCTCAATCTATATTCATACTAAATTGCATCTTAATAAGTTCAGTAGTTGAAGCGTGAAGTGGTCACAAACAAATATACAAACTCTCTTTCGCATGTATAAATATTTTCGGGATAAAAACTATCCTATGTTTTTTCCCGAGTCTCAAACCATATCCATACCAAATTTCATCTAAATAAGTTCAGTGGTTGCAGCGTGAAGTGGTTACAAACAAACAAATTAATAAACAAACTAACTTTTGCATTTATAATATCAGTGAGGAGGAGGTAATCTATTACTTAAATGAACGTTTCCCCTCGTAGGAACGCAAGGAATTCATCTGCGCGCAAGGCCCCACGGATACAACGGTGAACGACTTCTGGCGCATGATCTGGGAGCATGGGCTGGAGTTGATCGTGATGCTGACCAACCTGGAGGAGTACTCCAAGGTCAAGTGCAGCAAGTACTGGCCCGACGAGCTGCGCGGCTCCAGGAACTTCGGCAGTATCGCCGTGCACCACGTGTCGGAGAAACGGTAACGTCTTACCGGCATCATCATCATCTGAGCGTATTTTCCCGGTTGTATTTGTATCTTCAGCAGTTACGCTTCAGAGCCCGGGGTTCGCTTCCTAATCAAGGAGATTTGACGTAGTTACCGGTTTTTACACAGAGCGACTGATATCTGACCTCCGCAACCCAAAGGGTAAACCAGTACCTAGGTATACTTGGATAGTTTAAAGATCAAACGCTAGATGGCGTTTGGTACCCACAGTTTATAAGTGCCTTCTGAAACAGGGAATTATCTTTATTTTCGGATAATCAGGTAATTCAAGCCTACAATATCCTAACCAGACTAGATACAACATTTCACAAAGTATGCTTCCCAGTGGGATTCGAACCCATGATCTCCGGCTCACAAGGCGAACGTCTTGACCACTGAACCACGGAGGCAGTCAACGTAACCGGTAACCGGTAACTCCTTACCATATTTATTTAGTTTCTATAATATTTTAACATACATATATAAATTAAAAGTATAACTTTGGTGACAATCCATCAATGGTACTACCCAATAGTACAGGTGGTCCGGCGGGAAGTTGTTAAGTGTATCTCGGTAAAATAAAATATGTTTTATTAGATCACAACTCAAAATCAGTTTATTGCTCCCGGGCTATATTACAACTGAGCCTGTGTCCTTTTTGAGTGGCTGTAATTTAAAATTATGCAGTTAGGTAGAAGTTTATTTTTGTCTGAGTTTTTCAATTTGTGTATGTATTTTTTTCTAAAGTAGCAAACAAATAACTTTATCTATCTATGTGTAAAAAAATTGCGCCGCCTTGCGACAACGAATCACATTAACTTCTTCGTAATGATTTCAACCTAGTCTCCGAAATTCATAATCAATTCCCTGAACAGCATAACTAATGTGTCTATTTTGCAAGAACTTGGCAATTAAGCTTGGCAGCAATTGGTATTTTCTAAGTTTTTTTTCTTTTCTCCTAAACTAGCATTGGAAGCAAATTTCCTATAAATTAAAATACTATTGAAAGGCTCAGTTTTTTGCATGACATGTCGTTTTATACAGTGTTGTTTCGTTACAGGTACTCCGATTACATAGTCCGGGAGCTGAAGATCACCAAAACACCCGTCAATTCTGAAGGACAGCCCATTGTCGAGAACAACGGTATCGCCAAAAGGAACGGGGGTAGGTCGCTGTTGCATGCACGTTTGAAATTTTATGATCATCTTTTGGAGGGAGAAGCGAGGAGGGATGAGGAACGACTTACGACAGTTTGAGAAGAAATGGTTTGAAGTGACACACATTCGAGGAGGAGTTTCGATGGAGGTGGGGAAGACCGTTGCCCAATAGTGGGACATTATAGGTGACAATAATGTGGAACAACACTTATAGTGTAATCAAATGCTTGGATGCTTGCCTTCAAATGTACTTATATTTTGTTAGTATAAAATTGAGGAGCTCCGTGGCCCGGCGGGAGTGCGTGTTACTAGCGATTTCGTAAGTAAAGCGACACCGGGCGTGGTCCGCACTTGGATGGGTGACATAAGTGCCATACAAATTTCCCGAGCTCCTCCGTGCTTCGTAAGGCACGCCATACAATGATTACAGCCGTTGGTCCCGGCTGTAATCATTGTATGGCAGTCGTTAAGCTATGTCAGATGCCTTTAGGCAGCCTGAAAAATCTGACACTAGTGTAGGCCACTTAAACACACGAAAAACATGTTTTTGTCTAAAGTAATACTTAGATGTTTTGTAATGAAGGTTTCTAAAAATATCACAAGATGGCAGCACAGTGAAATAAGGTCCAATAGGTGGATACATTTGACGAAGAACCTGTTAACTGATGGTCCAAACCTGACGTCATGGTGCTGCCATTCTAAAAATATGGGACACCAATCCCATATTTTTGGAAACCCTCATTGTATGAATTCTGATTGTCTGATAATAATATTTCTTAATTAATTGATTTATTTTGTATGATCAATAAGGATAACTATAACTTGTATTTCCTTCACTTTCTCCGTAGATTGCGGGGGCGGTGGATCAGGTTCGGGGACGGACAGCGCGCCGACCTCCCCGCGAGAAACCAAGGAAGAGTTCAGACTGGTGCGGCAGTACCACTTCCTCATGTGGAAGGACTTCGCTGCGCCCGAACATCCGCACTCCATCCTCAAGTTTATCAAGGTATGTTAGGTTACCTGTGTCATGAAGCCATGGAACACCACCAGGCATCCACTCTCAGACTCGCGTTATAAGTACTTGTGATGTAATGCTAACTGATATTTACGAAATAAAACATGAGTAGATAAGTGCTAATTTATTACTATTAAAAACGCCAAGAAAAACATAAGTAGAACGAATCTGTCATCGTTGTTTTTCATGTATACAAAGAGTTCGTATATCTTGTCCTTATGATGGAGGTTTTATACAAGTACGCTTGCTGATACATGTCGACTTGTCAGTTCACTCTAGTGTCTTAGGTGCGCAGTGGCCCGGCGGGAGTACGTATTACTAACGCTTTCGCAAATTAAATGACACCGGGCGTGGTCCGCACTTGGATGGGTGACCACAAGTGGCATTAAAAATTCCAGAGCTCCGTGCATCGGAAGACACGTGAAGCCGTTGGTCCCGGCTGTGATCATTGTATGGCAGTCGAAAAATCTGACACCGGTTTTGGCCACTTACACACACGAAAAAATAATCAGTGTCTTACAATCGCTATACCAAGTTAGTAAATGACTGGACGCCCCATGGTAAATCTGGTGGTATGACCTATCCTGTCTGATCTTTCGTGACTTGACGGTTTTTAATTTGTGTTACTTTTTAGAAATCAAATGTTAAACGTGGTCTTAGGGCCCTGGGACCGGTCTACCCCGTTAGGGATAAAGACGTGATAATCTTTCACCTGTCAACGGGAACTTATGTGCCCGAGTTCAATGGTTTTATTTTTATTCGACAGGTAAAAGTAACCACTGTAAATTTTTATGCACCAAATAAAGTATTTTTCTTTCTTTCTTTCTTTTTTAGAGGATAATGTATCTGTATCTCATAAATATTATTTTTTTCCAGCGCGTCAACGAAGCGTGGTCCAACATGGTGGGGCGGCCAGTGGTGGTGCACTGCTCGGCCGGCGTGGGCCGCACCGGCACGCTGGTGGCTCTGGACTGCCTCATCGAGCAACTGCGGGCCACGGGCCACGCCGCCGTCTTCAACACCATATGCGAGCTGCGGAGACAGAGGAACTTCTTGGTCCAGTCTCTGGTATGTTGTCCCAAAACAATAATTCACCATGAGACAGATGTAGTCTCAGGCAAGAGAGCCACTCGGGAATGCTTAATCGAGCAACTGCGGGCCACGGGCCACACCGCCGTCTTCAACACCATATGCGAGCTGCGGAGACAGAGGAACTTCTTGGTCCAGTCTCTGGTATGTTGTCCCAAAACAATAGTTCACTATGAGAAAGATGTAGTCTCAGGCAAGAGAGCCACTCAGGAATGCCTAATCGAGCAACTCCGGGCCACGGGCTACACCGCCGTCTTCAACACCATAATATGCGAGCTGAGGAGACAGAGGAACTTCTTGGTCCAGTCTCTGGTATGTTGTACCAAAATAATAGGTGTTCATTATGAGACAGGTATATTCATAGTCTCAGGCAAGAGAGCCACTCTGAAATGCCCAATCGAGCAATTGCGGGCCACGGGCCAGACCGCCGTCTTCAACACCATATGCGAGCTGCGGAGACAGAGGAACTTCTTTGTCCAGTCTCTGGTATGTTGTCCCAAAACAATAGTTCACTATTAGAAAGATGTAGTCTCAGGCAAGAGAGCCACTCAGGAATGCCTAATCGAGCAACTCCGGGCCACGGGCTACACCGCCGTCTTCAACACCATAATATGCGAGCTGAGGAGACAGAGGAACTTCTTGGTCCAGTCTCTGGTATGTTGTACCAAAATAATAGGTGTTCATTATGAGACAGGTATATTCATAGTCTCAGGCAAGAGAGCCACTCTGAAATGCCCAATCGAGCAATTGCGGGCCACGGGCCAGACCGCCGTCTTCAACACCATATGCGAGCTGCGGAGACAGAGGAACTTCTTGGTCCAGTCTCTGGTATGTTGTCCCAAAACAATAGTTCACTATTAGAAAGATGTAGTCTCAGGCAAGAGAGCCACTCAGGAATGCCTAATCGAGCAACTGCGCGACACGGGCCTGCACAGACAGAGGAACTTCTTGGTTCAGTCTTTGGTAAATCCTAGAGTCTTTTGTCTCCAGAGCGAGAGAGAGCGGTACGCTAAAGCACCGGCTGTGCTATAGCGTTCTGTCGCTCCCTCTCGCTCTACCAAATGACGGTTCTGAGCGACAGAAAAGGATAGCAGTATAGAAAAGTGCTGCTCCGTGCTGACAAGTGAGATCCAACCCTTAGTTTGCCAGTTGTTATCAAACCTTAGAAGGTCGTCTAACCAACGTAGTCTAGCCTCTGAAATAAATTTCATGTCAGCGTAATAAGGTTGAGATTCGTCTGGGTTGAACGGCCCCATGGCGCTCGGGTTAGAGTGGCAGAGCGGCGCCTTTTCCTATAATATTAATTTAAAATTTGACTTATCTCCGCAGAAACAATACGTTTTCGTATACCGAGCCCTCGTGGAATACGCGCACTATGGAGACACGGAGATCCCGGCCTCTAAACTGAAGTCGGCCATCGACCGCCTGCGAAACACGCCAGAGGGCGCTGACAAATGTCTCATGGAGGTCGAGTTCGAGGTAAAACAGTAGCTTTGCTTAGATTAGTCAATAATAACAAGAATTAAAAATGAAATGAAGGTTTCTTGGCGGCAAATTAAATGTCTTCAAATGTTTATTTTTTTTATCCAAAACCTATCGAGCGTGTTTCCGGTTGTGCATCCTTTATATATTTATGTTGTATAATTTTAGTTTATTAATTTATCAGTTAGTTTTTTTCTTTTTGTTAAATAAATCATGTTATTTTTGAGTGTTAACGTCTTATAAATCGATGAACGCCGGCTGCATGCACAAAAAATGGGCACTTTCCGCGTGAGCCGAGCGTGCAAGCGAGAGCTCGGAACGAGCGACAGAGAGGCACGATCGGCCTAAGCGTCCGTCTTGTTACGCGTCTATAATGACGTTATTCGTAAAATTATCGTCCGTAAACCGACTTTACCGACTACTTATATATTTTTTCTACATCCGGAATTTCCTTGTTTTTTTTTTTAGAAAATCATCAACAGCCCGGTAACAGAACCAGTGAAGTCGTGTGCCGCCGGCGCGGGAGAGGAGGTGCGTGCGCGGAATCGAAGCCAGGACTGCCTGCCGTACGACCGGAACAGAGTCATCCTCACCCCTATACCCGGGAGGGACTTCTCCACGTACATTAACGCCTCGTTCATTGAAGGTGAGTGAAGCTAAGCAAAGACAAAGAAAGTCGTTATTTATATTTTTTTCTGTAGCAAAGAACCTAAAATGCTGACCTACATTAATACTTGTAAAAAGTGTTGACGTCGATATGTATTCCATATTTAAAACAATTTTAAGAAAATTAAATAAAGCAATAACTTGAACGGCTGAAACGATTTTCATCAAACACAGTAAGGAAGGAACCGCAAGGAAACTTGCTAACACGAAAAAAAACCGGATCGAAATCGGTCCATCCTTTCGAGAGCTACGATGCCACAGACAGACAGAAATTGGCGTCAAATTTATAACATCTCTCTTTTGGACTCCCAACATTCTATTTGAATCTTTAGAAATACAATAATGTTCTGCTTTTTCACTTTACAATCCCGCAGGAACAACAAGGGACTTGAACCCTACTACTTAGAGATAAAAACATAGTTTTCCAAATAGTTAAGATAAAAAACGTTCTTAAAGCAACGTTTGTTTCCCAGCGTACGACAACTCGGAAGGGTTCATAATCACACAGGACCCGCTGCCGAACACAATCG
Source organism: Acrobasis suavella (assembly GCA_943193695.1). Classification (NCBI taxonomy): domain Eukaryota; kingdom Metazoa; phylum Arthropoda; class Insecta; order Lepidoptera; family Pyralidae; genus Acrobasis; species Acrobasis suavella. The sequence goes on along the minus strand of OW971952.1, from coordinate 5,245,034 downwards.
CAGACTTCTGGCGGATGGTGGAGGAGCACAACGTGTCCACTATCGTGATGCTCAGTGAGGTAATGCGCACTTATGAACATTTTAACGCATATACAGCTTGGAAGGGTCCATAATCATGCCGGACCCGCTTGCCAACACCATCGCAGACTTCTGGAGACCTCTACGCCACAACGAAGAACTACAACCAGAAACAACAATGAATGAAGAGTGATACCATAGTTAACAAGAAGCATGCGAGATGGCGCTACCAATATCCTACGTCTTGATCTTACCAGTTCGCTCGATTCGCTGCATATATACAACTTCCATAGATATACCGTCGGAGCCGCGGTTTCCCAGGCGTGACACCATACCTGGCGGGAAGATCTTCCCTTTGTGGCGGTTGCGCATAACACCTCGCTCCCGCTACACGTCCATAAATGTCCACTATAAATTAATAAATATATACGGACAAATAACACTGATTGAGCTAGCCCCAAAGTAAGTTCGAGACTTGTGTTATGGGATACTAACTCAACGATACTATATTTTATAACAAATACATATATAGATAAACATCCAAGACCCAGGACAACTTGAAAAAGGCTATTTTCCAACTTGCCCTGACCGGGAATCGAACCCGGGACCTCTGGGTGGCGGACTAGCATGGTGACCACTGCGCCACAGTTCGTCCTCCAGGATCCCCCAGGGGATCCCCATCCACGGAGGTCGTCTAGTCGTATTATCACGATGCTCAGTGAGGTAATACGCACTTTTGAACATTTGTTTTTTGATTTTTGTTGATTTTGTTAACGCATGTACTAGGTCGAACAAGTTCTAACATATCACTATTATATATAAACTCATCTACATGCTTATAGTTCGCAACACCCTGCCAAGGTTCATGTACCTATTTAATATAAGCTAAAAATAAAAAAAGAAAGAACAAAAAAGTAATAAATCGAACCTTTTTTGACATTCCAATATAATTTGCCCGGGCGGCTGCACACTTTTGTATGGAAAGGCAGACTTTTTGTGTTTTGTCTGTTTTATTACTTTCATTATACTTAAGTGATCTAGTTTAGCCTGTGGCTAGATTTATAACGGGTATGTCCCTTCCACTGGATCTATTTTAGGGTGAAATTATTCTATGATACTGAACAATTTTCCCCAAAGAACATATATCGAAATATAAAATCAATTTTTGGCCTCCCATACAAGTTGACCGACCAGCTAATCAGAGTTTGTATGAAAAGCAAAAAAAAACATTTTTCACATTTTGATATAATTATGTTTCTTGATGAAAGTTATTCGGTATCATGGACTACATTCGTCCTTAAAATAGTTTCAGTATATTTTGGTAGACCCTACATTGTATACAGTACAAACTTTTTCTCTTGTAACCTGATTATCTGAGTTAACTGTGTGCAGAAAGGAAACCCTAGGCTGTAGAGGGTCGAATCCACTAGTTTCCTACCAGTCAAATCAGATACTTCAAAACATACATTTTTTATGTGATTTTTATGGAATTCCGGACTGTGTCATGATAGATAGTTTTTTGGAGTCAAATAGTGCTCTTAATATCAAGTCAAATCAGATACTTTTATTTTATCTTAAAAACCAAAACTCTGTGATTTTTATGAAATACCGGACTGCCACGACATAGTTTTTTGTAGTCAATTAGTGCTCTTAATTTATTATCAGTTTTCCTGCATGATTAAGTTAAAAATCTCTTAAAATGAATGTGATCGATCAATGACAAGTGACATTATATTGTGACAATTTAAAAAAAAAATGAATTAAATCTGTCCACTTTTTTTACAGCTGGGCGAAGGTAAATGCCCGCGGTACTGGGACGACGGCACGGCTCAATACGAGAATATCTCAGTACAGTACGAAGAGAGTGAATCCTGTCCCTACTACACGAGGCGGCAGTTCAGACTAACGGACAACAGGGTACGTTATACAAGTTATTCACGTGAAACCTCTTCGACCCGTCTGGTTTCCGAGGAAGCTAAAAAAGCTGAAAAAGAAAGAAGGATTTGGAAGAGGAGCCAAATCCTCTGGCAGCTCTGGCCAAGTATAACTGGTAGCACAAAGTAGGTCGTCGTGCTCATACAGTGGAGACATAAAAAAAACCGGTCAAGTGCGAGTCGGACTCGGGAACGAAGGGTTCCGTACCATTAATCTGTAAAAAATCCTCCCCCCTTATATATTTATTTTATATTTATTTTTTAAGTGAATATACAACAAATATTCTGTAAATATTTCTACCGTCTCAATGTTGCCTTTATTAATATCGAGCAAAAAAATCACGTTTGTTGTATGGGAGCTAACTTAAATATTTATTTTATTCTGTTTTTAGTATTTATTATTATAGCAGCAACAGAAATACATCATCTATGAAAATTTCAACTGTCTAGCTATCATGGTTCATGAGATACAGCCTGGTGATAGACAAATGGACGGACGGTCAGCGGAGTCTAAGTAACAGGGTCCCGCTTTTACCCTTTGGGTACGGAACCCTTAAAAATACTTGATGATGATGAATCACGTCTGTAGGTACGAAAAATTTAATAGAACATTCAGAAGAACTTTCCGGACAGACAAAACGCTAAATGCGACTTTATTTTGCAATCGATGCTCTTTAAAGCGATGTTCGTATGTATGTTTGTTCACGATAACTTAGTAATTATGATCGAAACTTCATTCGGATTTGGTAGGTAAATAAATAAATATATACGGACAACTAACACAGATTGAGCTAGCCCCAAAGTAAGTTCGAGACTTGTGTTATGGGATAACTAACTCAATAATACTATATTTAATAACAAATACATGTATGGATAAACATCCAAGACCCAGGACAATTTGAAAAAAGCCAGGTGTGTAGAAGTAACCTATTATTGAATAAGTTGGAATATGAGCCAAATTGGTCGAGGGATAGCTGAGTTATGGGGTTCGCGAATTCACAGTTCAGCGCGAACAACTAGTAACTTAAATTAATTTTATAGCGCAGTTTTCTGGTCCTATGATTCTCAATCTATTTAGGGTTATATGGTAATACTTTTAGAAGAGATAAAAAGATGTTTCAACACTTTCACTGCAGAAAACCACACCGTTATACATGGTTTTATCAACCTTTTGAGCGCCAGTGAATGCTTTAGTTGCAAAACGGTCGCGTGACTGAGATGTCATTGACAACTAAAGTGTGCGAAATTGTACTTTTTTTTTGTCAAGGCCGAGGCCACATCCAAGTATATTGTGTTGTACATTTATTGTTTTAATTTTAGCGCTGCAAAAATTTATTTGTTTTTCCCTATGGTTGACTGGGAAAAAGCGTTAAGTCCGCCAATTGTAAACAATTTTGAATTGTGGATTAAGTTTTATGAATGAATGAACGAGGCCAAGTCTAGTAGACTTGGCCTCGGAAGTAATGTAAACCAGCACTGTCGTGCAAAAGGTTGAGGGGATACTTGAATTTTGCGGGGTCTAGTGCTGTCGCGTATGCCGTGTATGCCGTGTGGTTTCCGGCAGAGTAGAATAGGACCACTCCAAGTCCTCCCGTGGATGTCGTAGAAGGTGACTTAGGGAATACAAGCTAAACAAAGCTTATAAAAATCAATGAGACCTCTCCAACCCGTCTGGCCAGCGTGGAGAGTGTAGGCCAAGTCCTCTGGCTGCTCTGGCCAAGTATTACGCTGGTAGTACAGAGAGGATCGTGCTCCTGCAGTGGAGACAAAAAGACCTGATGATGATGATGATGAGTGCTGTCCCCATGTGAAATAAATTGTTTGAATGGAAACGGAGATATCATTTAAAATTTTGTCTTGATAAATCCTAGATTACCCTTTAAACTATTTTATGAACTATTGTTTACAGTTAAGAGTAAGAACGGCTTTTATACGCCTATTAGCAAAAAACTGCCACTTTTGGCTAATGTGCGTAGAAAAGCTTCACGTTCACACTTTAAAATGTAAACAGTAGTTCATAAAATAGTTTGAAGGGTTATCTAGAGCATGATCAGAACAAAATTTTAAATGATATCTCCGTTTCCTTAATCGTATTTTTTTTTCAAATGGGTGCTGCATTGGACCCTAAAAATTCAAGTATCCTCCTTATCATGTCCCGATATTGTAAGTATTCCAAAAAAATTAAAAAAAAACGGTTGTCTGTAAAGTCGGTTAACTGACGATAGTTAAACGTGACAACGTCGATGCCGATTGTGCCTCTTTGTCGCTCGTTGTGCGCTTTCGCTTGCACTTCAAGCCTTAAATGGAACGCCTCAGAGCGAGGTAACGCCGCATGCGTCATGTTAATTCGTGCGTGCAGCCGGCTTCATCGAATTATAAGACGTTGTCACGTCAAAATATATATTGCAGAACGGCGAAGTGCGGTGCGTGCGGCAGCTGCAGTACCAGGGCTGGCCGACGGCGCCGGGGCACGTGCCCGAGGTGACCCGCGGGCTGGCCGAGCTGGCCGACGCCGCGCAGCCCGCCGCCACCCCCGCGCCCGCGCCCGCGCAGAGCCCCATGCTGGTGCACTGCCTGTCAGTACACACATACCTTCTTCTTCTTTTTCTTTTACAGCCTAAAAGTCAAAGTCAAAAATCATTTATTTATCTTTGGATATTTATATCACTTGATAATTGTAATTTCCTTTTTGTTTCGATTTCTTAATAGTTAGTTGTTGACGTCAGATCATTAACTTACAACTAAGTTTACTGCCGCCTCCTAAGCACAAGTACAGAAGCAGCGGTAACAAACTGTACTGCAGCATTTTCTTCAAAAACTTCACCTGATATTAAAGTTAGATATGTGGACTGAGAATACATTGCTATGTCATAATTATTAATTAAGAATGATGTCAAATTTGAAGTTAATGTCAATTTGTAAATAAAGTACATGTACGTACTCAAATTATGTCATTTGTAAGTGTACAAATGCAGTACTTTCTTTACATAAGCTTTAAATTTTCAATCTGGCATGTAAAGGACCGATTCTGGCAATTTATTATAAAACTTTATACAGTTTCTCTTAAACGATTTACTAAAAAAAGATTGTTGTTGATTGTTGAAGTCGCGTTGGATGATATTTTGGACTAGAACAGAACGAATTAAATACCTACCTTATTAGGTCCTATAAAAGTTAATAAGCCGTTCAATGTTCGGCTTATAATCCGCTATTTTCCAACAAGTCAAGTAAGAATCTTTTTTCTAAACGTCAAAACTAACATCGTCTATGGGATTTGTATAAAATAGCACGGCGTGATGTCATAGTTTCTTGGAGTCAAATAGCGCGCCTGTTATCGGTTTCTCTACTATAATAAGTCTAAAATCACGTTGAAAATGAATATGATCAATGACAAATGACATTATTTTGTGACATTTCTTACCCTGGATACTGCCCTATATAACTATATATAAGTAAAACATACAGAAAGGAATCTCCTAAGGTCCCGCGCGATATGCGTCCCCGCTCCCCGTCCTCACACCTCCCCTTTCTTGCCTTGTAGAGGCGACTGCAGGCTCCTGCAGCCGTCCGCTCAAAACCCTCCACCCGGCGAGAACGGGGGGCGAGGTGTGAGGACGGGGGACGGGCATGCATTTTGTACGGGATCTCGGGAGATTCCATTCTGTATGTAATACTTATGGACTTATATTATAAGTAATAATATAATTCTGTGCCTATACTTCCATACAAATATTATAAATGTGGAAATAACTCTTGTCCCCCTGTTACCTCTTCACGCTTCAACCACTGAACTTTGAGGAGCTCTCTGGTCCGGCGGGCTTTCGCATGTAAAGCGAAACTTGGATGGGTGACCACAAGTGGCATAAAAAATTCTTGAGCTCCTCCGTGCTTCGGCTTCATTTCTTTATGGCCTTTATGAACGCCATATTTAATTTAGTGTGTCGTCACATGGCCCATAACCAGCGGACAGCCAAGACCCTTTCAACGATACCTCATTTGTCAATATACCATAGATATCATCGAGTATACGGGAACAGATGCACATAATTATAAATTATTTAAATACATACATACATAACGGTGAAAAAATAACCCACTTTTTGTGTCCGCCGTAGTCGGGCAACAACAGGAAAACAAAGAATTTGTACATTAATAAAGTTGTAGCCGAAATTGGTGTGTGAACGCTCAGCTACACCATTCACTTGGGGATTGTGAGGTGTGGTGCCCATGAGTGATAACCTTAAGTGATGACTTATGTTATAGCATACTCATCTATTTTTTTTCCTTCTCGATTTATTTTCCCGCCTGCATACTTAGCTCTGCTACTTTGAAGTCTGCTCTCCAAATATGACAATTAATGGTCATAAATATAAGTATGTCGGATGCACCCAAATAGGTGGACCAAATTAATCACTGGATAGATTCCTGCAGACGGTTACAGGAAGCCGGGCAGGCCTAGGAAACGTTGGAGTGATGACATCAGACATTTTGAGATAAATTGATCACAGGTTACACTGAATAGGGATAAGTGGAAGGATACGGGGGAGAACTTTGCCCAGCAGTGGAACAATAAAGGTTAAATAAAACAAGTCATTATTTAAAAAAAAATCCCGACTGTCTTTTTATATACCCAGTGTCACTCTCTGAAAATAATGATACCTCTCGAGCTTAAATCCATCAAGCCGTTCAGGCTGCAACAGCGCGGTCTGGTAAAAAAAAACAGCAATTTCTAGCCCAATATTGGACAGAGGCCTCACTTATTTCACTGTGAAAATAATGAATACTAATTTAATCTACTTCTTTCAGTTACGGCACAGAAAGGTCGTCGCTGTTCGTGGCGCTTTGCATCCTCATCAGCCAGCTCCGCATCGAGCGACGCGTCGACGTTAACAGCGTTGCGAGGAAAGTGCGGTCGCAGCGAGCGCGCACTATCGACACTTTCGTGAGTATTATTTATTTATTTTATTGAATCTTTATTGTTCATCAAATACAAATAAATAAATAAATATATAGTGACAAATAACACCCGCGTGGTTCCGGGTTACCCGCGTGGTTTCGGGTTAGAATAGGACCACTCCATCTCTTCCTGTGGATGTCGTAAGAGGCGACTAAAAGAAAAATAGCACTAAATAGCTCGTGCTACATTCCCAAGGAGGGTTAACGTCAGGCAGGCGGCCGGTCGTAAAATAAAGCCAGATCAAAAATGAAAAGAAAAGAAAAAGTCCGGCATAGGGATAGGGCGCCACCGTAAAATGGCGCGCAGGAGCCCCGCCCGACTCCTGTGACAAGTGGGCCAGGGCTACCGTGTCAGGGGTGGACACGGCCAAAGACGCGAGCCCCAACCCAGAAACTCCGCTTTGCAACGTGGAACATTGGCACGCTAACTGGACGCGCGAGGGAGCTGGCCGACGTACTTTCCAGGCGAAAAGTGGCCGTGATGTTCCTGCAGGAGACTCGGTGGAAAGGCTGCAGATCCCGGTCCATTGGGAATGGTTACAAACTGATCTACACCGGTGCACCTGGTGGCGAGGATGGGGTGGCCGTAGTGCTGTCGGAGGGGCTTCAGGATAGCGTCTTGGAGGTAAAACGCTTCAGCAGCCGGCTAATGGTCGTGGTGGTGCTTGTCGAAGGGGTTATGACTCATTTGATAAGCGCTTATGCGCTACAGGCTGGCTGTGGAGACGCCGAAAAGACGCGGTTTTGGGACCTACTCGGCGGGGTGCTGCGTGGCATCCCGTTGTCGCAGGCAGTCGTTTTGGGCGGCGACTTGAACGGTCATGTGGGTGAGGCGTTTAAGGAATTTGAGCGTGTTCATGGTGAACACGTAACTTTTCAGAAAGAAATCCGAGCACCTAATAACCTACAGGAGCGGGGGATGCGCTACCCAAATCCATTACTTCCTAACCAGAAGAGACCATATGGGCAAAGTAACCAACTGCAAAGTCATACCCGGCGCGAGTTTCACTGCGCAACACCGTCTCCTTGTCATGGATCTTCCTTCGCATTAAGCCTGCTGGCAAGCCGACCGAACGCTGTCGACGCCAAATCAAGTGGTGGCGGCTCGGAGAATCCAAGTCCCAAGAGTTCGCAACTGCGGTCGGTAACAAATGCGACGAAACCGATGGCGAACCAGTCCAGCTTCATTGGGACAAGATTCAAGGAGCTATCTCTGATGCGGTGAAGGCAGTGCTGGGTATGTCAAAGGGTGGACGCAAGTGTGACAAGGAAACTTGATGGTGGAACGACACAGTCCAGAGGGAGATAAGGGTGAAGAAAGCACTCTTTAAAACGTGGCAATCGTCCGGATCTCCTGAAGACCACAACGCATACAGGGTTGCAAAACGGGCCACTAAGAAAGCCGTTGTACGATAGATTGGAGTCGTATGAGAGGCAGAAGCTTATCTATAAGTTGGCACGTTCCAGGGTCAAAGCGGCACAGGATATCTCCAGGCCGCTGTGTTAAAGACCCTAACGGCAACCTTTTATGCGAAGACCTCGCGGTGAAGGAGAGATTGCGCTCGTATTTTCACGAGCTGCTGAACCAGCAGCATAAAGAGGTGCAGCCACCGAACCTCCCTCCAAATCAAGGATTAGTGCCACCATTAACGCCTGAGGAAGTCCAATCAGCTCTTCGCTGCATGAAGGACCGGAAAGCTGTCGGAGCCGATGGAGTGCCCATCGAAGCCTGGAAGGCTATGGTGTGGACATCTTAATATATCTTTTAACCGCATACTCTTCACCGGTAAAATCCCTGACCAATGGAGGCTGAGTATTATTACTCCAGTCTTTAAAGGAAAGGGATCGGTGCAAGAGTGCAGCAACTACCGCGGTATAAAGGTCATGTCCCACACCATGAAGCTCTTTGAGAGGATAATAGACTATCGGATCCGACAGGAGAGTACAGTCTCGGAGTGTAAGTATGGATTTCGCCCCGGCCTAGGCACTACGGACCCTATCTTTGTCCTAAGAGTCATTATGGAGAAATACAGGGCAAAAAATACGCCTCTCCATTTCCTGTTTTTTGGATATGGAGAAGGCCTTTGACTGTATTCCCCGTGAGATGATCTGGTGGGCTCTGAGGTCCAAAGGTGTGCCAGAGATCTATATTGACATAATCCGCGATATGTACCGCGATTCCGAGTCCATAGTTAGGACTGCTGTTGGTGACTCCAAACCCTTCCCCGTTACAGTCGGGGTTCACCAAGGCTCGGTTCTCAGTCCATACCTGTTCAGTGTGATATAAGACGAAGTGTCTGACAGAGACACACACGGGCAACCTCCGTGGCTGCTTGTGTATGCTGACGATATCGCACTGGCGGATGCGGACAGAGGGAGACTGGTGCGACGCGCTAATGTCTGGAGGGAGTCGCTTGAAAACAGAGGTCTAAAGCTAAATGTGGCGAAGACTGAATACATGGCTTGCAATGCTATAGATCTCCTACCCGAACGCATAGGCGAAGACTTGGTCAAGCGTACGGACCAGTTTAAATACTTGGGATCTGTACTTCACGCGTCCCGAGAAATCGATGCCGACGTCAAGGCCCGCAAATCTGCCGCATGGGCAAAGTTGCAGGAGGTGACTGGTGTCATTTGTGACCCCAAAATGCCGGTTAGGTTGAAGGGACAGGTCTACAAATCCATCATTAGACCTGTGCTTTTATATGGGAGTGAACCGTGGCCGTGGCACAAGCAGGAGTTGCGTGTCACGGAGATGCAAATGCTGCGTTGGATATGCGGAGTGTCACGGAGAGATCGTGTGAGAAACACCCGCATCCGCGGCAGCCTTTATGTCCGTGACATAGCAGACAAACTGCAAGAAAGTCGCCTACGCTGGTACGGTCACGTCCTACGAAAGCCGGCAAGTTACGTAGGAAACAAATGTATAGCCATGCCGCCTCCGCCGGGGCCCGGCAGGCGGGGTAGACCCAAGAAGTGTTGGCTTGACGTCGTCAAGAATGATATGCGTGTTAATCGTCTTCCAACCAAGGATGCTCAAGACCGTGCAAAGTGGAGAAGAAAAAGTCGGAAAGCGGACCCCGGGCTTCTCAGCATTGCAGCAGAGGATGCAACTGGTAAAACGCTGAGATGAGAGAGAGAGAGAGAGAAATAACACTGAAACAGCTAGCCCCAAAGTAAGTAGTCGAGACTTGTGTTATGGGATACTAACTCACCGATACTATATTTTATAACAAATACATATATAGATAAACATCCAAGACCCAGGACAATTTGAAAAAGGCCATTTTCCAATATGCACTGACCAGGGATCGAACCCGGGACTTCTGGATGGCGGACTAGCATGATGACCACTACGCCACGGAGGTCGTCAACAACAGGCGAACTTAACGCTAAAAGCGTTGTCTACCAAAAAGTTGTTTTTGTAAAATCGTTCTTTGTTTGTTGGGTAGTTGTTGTTGTGTATATTACGTGCAAAGAGGCTCAAAAGGCGTCACTAGACTATCTAACGGGAAGCTAACATTTTTTTCGGGATAAAAGTATTGTTACGGGACTGGCGTTCGGTATTTGGAGAAAACGCGAAAGTTATGGGGGCTTTTATTTACTACTGAACTCAATGTTCACACGTAAAGATAGTCTTCCTAATGTCCAGGGTCTAGTCGCGTTGCAGCTGAGGGCCAGGTGTCTTGCTAAGGTTGTCGCACTTAAGTAGGTTTCCTTCGCTTCGGTTCTCTTCGAAGTGATCGCTTTGATAGCTCGTATTGAACTGTACAAATTATACATAACAATAGGCGATCTCAACGCTAAAAGCGTTGTCTACCAATCAACATATGGGTTAAACAGAGTCTGAATGTGGGTAGCAAGATTAAAGTATAATATATTTTTAAAAAATCATACATAATGATAATGATATTATTTTGTCCACAGCTGCAATACGAATTCCTACACCGTGCCATACTCAACTACGCGGAGCTCCACAACCTTCTAGAAGACAGTTAAACTGCCGCCAAGCGGCGTTGGTAACGACTAAACTCAGTCTAGGGCGATGGCGAATACTTCTGACTCGGCGGCCACGATCGGCGATCACTCGTTTTTCATAGCTACTGCTCAATCAAGACATTTTACCACTTGCCGGGCTAAAAACTTGCAGTGTGTAATATAAACTGGCCTTAATTCTTTTGTTCTGAAATTTCTTGCACTGCCCTTAATATAATCTACTATTAGGATGATAAGCAAAGTGTTTAAATAATCACGGTTATGTCTTGTCCTGTGTTTTACAAGCGGTGAGAGGCGATCTCTTATGAATGTCAAATTCAGAAATTACTTTAAAGTTACTATTACACACATTATGCGTTGGATCTAACTTGTCAGCACGGAGCAGCACTTTTCTATGCTGCTATCTTTTTCCGTCTCTCAGAACCATCATTTGCCAGAGCGAGAGAGAGCGTCTGAACGCTATCGCACCGGCCGTGCTATAGCTATAGCGTTCCGTCCCTCTCTCTCTCTTGCTCTAGCTAATTACAGTTCTGAGCGACAGAAAAGGATAGCAGCATAGAAGTGCTGCTCCGTGCTGACAAGTGAGATCCAACTCTATTGGACTTAAAGTTTTTTAATGTGTAAAATGGTCTCTCAAAACCCAATCTTCTGAAATCAAGTTATTGAAATTTCATTTAGATTTTATTTCACGTTAGTTTTAACTAAATAAATGAAGCTAGAGTTTAAACTGGTCGTAATAAATGAATGATAAAGGTTCGTGATCGCCCGGTAAGCTCGAATATTTGGAGTGTGGTTATATCTCCGGCCTATCTTGTTGTCGTACAACTGCAGTGTTTCTTGTGTTATTAGGCACTTATGTAAGCGTTTTGTAGGCTATTTTATAAAAGATGTGTTACGTGTACGTCTGTTTTGTTGTTATTTGATTGGTCCTCTTTTGTTGTGTCTGAGAGCGTTTGCATATTCCACCGCGGCGGAGTGGGAGCTCAGTTATGGCACTTCATAGAAGCGGAGTATCATTAAGGTTCTACCTGAATTTTTCGGGGTCCAGTGCTGCCCCCATTTGAATTAAATCATTTGTAAGGAAACGGAGATATAATTTAAAATTCTGTCTTGACCAGGCTCTAGATAACCCTTTAAACTATTTTATGAACTACTGTTTACAGTTTAAAGTGATAACGTGAAGCTTTTTTACGCGCACACGCCTAAAGTGGCCGTTTTTCGCAATTGTGCGTAGAAAAGCTTCACGTTCTCACTTTGAACTGTAAACAGTAGCTTATAAAATAGTTTGAAGGGTTATCTAGACCCTGGTTAAGACAAAATTTTAAATGATGTCTCCGTTTCCCATCAAATGATTTATTTCAAATGGGGGCAGCACTGGACCCCGGAAAATTCAAGTATCCCCTTAATACCTACTACTGGTACAAACGAAACTATATATCCTTGCACACGTCAATGTGTTTGAACGGGGGAGAGGTGCGGGGACGGGGAACGGGGCGCATATTGCGCGTTGCCCTAGGTTCTGTATGTAATACACTTATATTAATTCCGTGGTCAGGAGTGCTGTTTTTGAAATAATCTTGATATTTGAAGCGTACATATGTCAATGAAAACTTGCATTTTCAAGGTCTTCTTCAAATTCAAGGTGCCTTTTTTATTCATGGCGAAATTTTGAAAAATCAAAGATTTTCGAAATTTTCTGCGTAAAACAATATGTTTTTCGCTGACACGACGGTTTCAAAGATACGACCAAATGGTATTTTACGCGAGCGGTGAGTTGGAAAACTAAACGTTTTGTGTTTCGCTGACTCCCTAGTTGAAAAATTGCACTCCAGAACAAATGCATACAAATCCGCGCGCGGCGCTGCGAACGGGTTCTGTCTATCTCTGTCACACATTCTACGTGCGACCCAGACAGTAGACTTATGTAAACGCTCTGAGGCAAAAGGCGTCTTTAAAGATGCTTGATGGCAATACTTTATTATTCTGAACAATTATTTAGAAACAAAAGTATGTTTCTAAAGACTGAAGCTCAATTTTTCACCTTGACGGAACCTTATATTTTAATTGGAATGAGGACCTAAAAAAAAGCTTTCAATATAATTATGAAAACATTACATTTGCTTTTGAAACACCAGTAAAGCATTATTGTTTGATAAATGATACATCTTGAAAAATATTAACTTTCGAGTATTTTTTTTTGTAATTAATTTATAGTTTATATTGTATTCATGTGACTGAAATTATTGTGAATTATTTTTATTGGTAATTTAGTTACTTTTAAGTTGTAGATGTCGTTTATAAGGTCTAATTAACACAATTAACGCAATCTTCAAATTGTACACATCATGGGTACAAACATTTTGTAGGAAAATTATAATGCTCAAACATACAACATGCAAACACTTATCACTAAAAATCCTCCGTGCTCCGGAAGGCACGTTAAGCAGATGGTCCCAGCTGTCATCATTGTACGACAGTCGTCAAGTTATGTCAGATGCCTTTACGCAGCTTAAAAAACTGTCACTAGTGTTGGCCATTTACACACAAGAATCGAAAGAATGATAAAAACGGAAAAAAGACTATCAATAAGATGTCTTCGGAGTCGGTATGCGCACGCGCATGTAACCCCGATGTTTCAAGGGTTCATTAGGGTAACCACTGACCATCATGTGGGCCCAATTTGCTTATTTATTGTGTAATAATAAATTAAAATCATATGGTTTTAAATAGCAAAAATTGAATATTATGGGTTCTCTCTTATGAGCCTATATTTTTCACTTTGACTGCAAAAAGTGGTTGTAAAACAGCAAAAAATTGAATATTATGGGTTCTCTCTTATGAGCCTTATATTTTTCACTTTGACTGCAAAAAGTGAGTGTTTGCACTCAACTTCTAAACGTATGTGTTTTCGTTCTTGCAAAACACATGGTGTGTTTTTAAGCCAAAGCGAAATAAAGGTTAAGCCAAAGCAAAATTAGGTTGGCCAGTACGTCCAAATATTCTCGTTAAATTTGGAAACTTCCGTAAAAGGTGGACTGTATTTTGGTGATAAGTGCTTGCACTATCAGATGTAACTAGCACTATTAATATTATCACACTAACATAGTGGTAAAAGTAGTTTTTGTATGTGCGTTTATATTCTTCTATCCAAATAATTATTGGCTGCAGTATTGTTTCCAAAATGATATAAAATATTTAAACAATGCATTTGACTTATTTACGCTATTTTTATACTCTCGAAGGACTAATTAAAAAAGGAATAATATAATACTGCAGGGAATTGTTATTTTGGTCTTTGTATATTTCTATGTCTCTCTTTCCCATTCGTAACGTTGTTAGAAAGAGACGCTATGACCCTGGTCTTAGGGTGCTTATTTGCAGATTATTTTAGATGTTTCCATTATTGTACAAATGAGTGATCATCTCAGTGACTTAGTCAATGTGCGAATTGCCGTCACTACTAAGTTTGTCGGTCAAAATCCGGATTTTCGGTAGAAAATTTGAATAGCCGCCTAATCGTATTGGCCCAAGAATAAACAGTGAATGTGGCAAATTACAAATCATAAAATTATGAAATAAATTCGACCAGACCTACCTAGGAGCGACGGGATTTCGGGCTATGGCTACAACATCATATTTTTAAGAGTAGTGTTAGATAGGTACGTACAAAAATCCGCTTCGCTTTTATCCCTTCCGCCATATTCAAAACGCGAAAAGCTTCAAATATGTAACTTATCAAATTAATACCAGTTTGGTATTTTTTGAAAATTTACAACAAACATTAGTTGATAGATCTTTCATTACTATTATTATATTTAATAATGATTTTTGGTATAATTACCAAACTGAAATCGTGTCCAAAGAGATGTAATGTAATATCAATGTTTAAATATAAATTTTAAATGTCTACGTATTTATTTTGATAAAAATTACGGCCATATTGTGCATTTGTATCCGTTTTTGAGTTAATTTCCACTCGATACTGAGGGTTTTTATAAAGAACCGACAAGTTTAGGCCAAAAATGTGTAAGAAAATATACCCCAATGTTTAGCACAAATTTTTGAGTGGTGCGTGCATAGTTTCGGCGAAAATGAGGAAATTTGTAAATACTGTACGGTAGAACAGCATCTATTTAGGATTTAGGCGCAAGACGCCCGATTCTCGGAATTTCCGATGCGCAAATTGTTTTATACGTAACTTAAGAATTCGATAATTTGAATTTTGAGGCGTTGCGCTATTCGAGTTGATACGCTCAACCCAGTGGTGAAAATGTAAAATTCTTATTATCAGAAGTGGCTCGTCATGTAATTGATTACCTTTTTCGGGCCAACAACATTAGTTTGTTGAGTCTATCTTCACTTAAACACAGGTGCGATGTCATTTTCAGGTGTAATTTTGCGAATCGGTCTTTTTGCTAATCGAGCATTCTGCGCCTAAACCTAGTTTCGGTCGAGTGCACACGCGCCTGCGAGCGCTTTTTGATGTATTTATATGTTTTTATAAAATCAAGACCATAGTCTTGAATGTACGACTGTCTACATATATCTACGATAAGCTATGTAATTAGATTTTGTATGAGCTAAATAAAATATACACTATGTTGATGTTGGGTAGAGTGAGTGGTTGACGTATATTGACTGTGCTGTTCGCTTTGATGGTTAGGGTTTAGGCGAGCGACTGTTTGCCAGCGACACTGACGCTGCTGTCGCTTGTCTGCAAGAGCCCTTAGACTGTTTAGTTCTAGTCTCGAAAGTAAACATTCAGCCTTAAAATCGCCTTTACAGTTTGCATGTTCATATTAAAATGCGCATCGTCTGTCTTCTAACCTCCCGAGTAACGAAAAAAAAAACCGGCCGAGTGCCAGTTGAACTCGCATGGAGAGGGTACCGTACAATTCCAAAAAATTTGAATTAGTACAAAATACATTGAAATCCTCACAATAAGACGCGAGTTAAGGTGTTTTAGTGAACTATTTTCCGTAAGTGAACGTATTATATTGAGTTTACTACTTCATTTTTAATTGATAGAATTCTTACACCTATCTATCAATTGAAAATGATGCTCAGCGATAGCGGTTGTCGTACCACATGTGAAAGTACGTGTTTAAGGTATATGGAAAAAGTAACAGTCGGCACATAACAGTGGTGACAGTCATCTATATTGTGCATCTCCCTATCCGTGCGATTAATACTCTTTACAACACAAGAAACAATAGAAGACAATATAATTATCTTGAAAACAACGAAATGCGCAAAAGGCGGCTGTATGCTTCTTTTACCCCAAAATATCAAGCTGAATGACTGAATCATATGTTCCTTTAGACATTTTTTGCATAGCGTCATAACGAACAGCACAGTATCACATGACACCAAACAGGTCGGTACTTTCAAAATCTGTCACCATCCCACTAGTCAAGCTAATTTGGGCCCTATCGTAAAGTCAGAAAGCGCAATGTAGCTTGGCGTAATGGGTCAAACGCGTATGCTAAGGGCCAGGTACAGGTTTACAGCGTACATCGACTTTTATCAACAGGTATCTAAGCTAGCAGTCACTTATAGTCAAATAAGTATGCTTGTTTCCGAAAATCATGTAACATAGAAAATAAATGTTACCATTTAGGATCTAACAGACGAGCGACAATATTCTCGCGACCCTGATCGACGACGTTCGCCGACTGTCACGCGACATATTCACACAAGTCGCAAACTGTCACGCGACCACAGGTATGGCTCTTCATAGAAGTATCATAACTATACATTGCGAAATAAAATAAGTTGAACAAAAATGGCGGACTTCAAAGCATTTTTGTACAAATTCCCGGCACGTAGGTTGATCCAAAATGGCGGTACCGACGCAGGTACAAATAATGCGCCGACGACCGCCATTTTGGTTCAATTTACGTGTCGGGAATTGTACAAAAATGCTAACGCTAATGTAAACGCACACATCAATATGTGTGTTTGCCACCTAACACATGCGACAAGGCGACAAATGGGGAGAGGTGCGGGGACGCATATTGCGCGGGGCCCTAGGAGTTTCCTTCCTATATGTAATACTTATATTAATTCTGTGAAGCGACACTTGTCACCGACCAGGGTCGCGGGCAAACTGTCACTCGTCTTTTAGAGCCCTTACCCACTTTCAGTTATATACAATGCGGCACAAACAAGTTGAACAAAAATGGCGGACTTCAAAGCATTTTTGTACAAATATCTCGACACGTAAATTGAACCAAAATGGCGTTCGTCGGCGCATTATTCCGGAAGGTTTATACCTGCGCCGATAACCGCCATTTTGGTTCAACCTATGTGCCGGGAATTTATACAAAAATACTTTAAAGTTCGCCATAACTTATTTGTGTTGCATTGTACTTCCTTTCAGCATAACCTTAGTGCAAATGACATAAAAATGTTAGTGTACGCTTCTTTTCTGGCGGTGACTATAGTAGATTAGGCGCAGAATTTGAGACTACAGACCCTGGTGTTGTCCAATGGTCCCTGAGTAACAGTTGGTAACGTGGAATGAGGGCTTGCATACCCGTGGCGACCTGAGGCTTCCGTTTTATAACCTCCCCGAATCATGTACTTATTTATTTTTCATTGTTATTGGCTGGGAATCCATTAGCCAAAATTCAGATGCTAATTTTAGATACATTGCTGGTTTTGTAATGATACTATTTCTGACCGATCGTTGCTAAACAAGCAATGTGTTTAAAATCAGCATCTTTAATTCAGCATAATGTATTTACAGCCATTACGTTGGCTTTGGTAAGCCGAGGTCATGGCATACCGTAAGTATGTTTTGACTATGAAAGCTTTAAATTCATTGTTTAGGATGGTTTTCAACTATCCATTTAATTATCTTTTAAATTTGTAAATAGCACTAACTTTTATCCTGACTGTTCAAGTGGCCGAGTCTACTACAGAATAGGGAATATGCACGTAATTTTCTTATTTGCTTAATAAAATCCTTATTATCCACAGTAAACAAATATGAAATAATTTATAAAATATCTTAATCAGCGACGAACATGTGATACTTTAAATTTTCAATTAGAAAGAGAAGTCCGTATTATCTATACATTTGCCATAGAAAATAGCGTTTTTGCGAGTGAGATAGACATATTTTTGTAAAATCGGCATATCTCGTTAGTTTTTCTACCATTTTTTTTCTGCTTTCACTGTTAGTACTTTACTTTTGAATATTTATAGATAAACTAGTTAGATAACACGTATTTTTTTCATGCATATTCTCTGTTGTCGTAATATATATTTGTGGCTCTCTTTTCGAGTTTTTCACTCCATGACAGCTTATTCTTCGTAATTTACATCAAAAACCTATTCAGATACAATACTTTTGCGATAAAGCCTCAATTTCGTAATAAACTCCGCCTCAAGTGCATTAAATCATAGACTAAAAATAACGTCACAAGTATGATCTCTTTCGAATTGTGTTCAACTTTAGTTTTACGTTCCGCAGCGCGTATGCAAGTCGCAGCGACTGATTGTGTGTTTTTTAGCTTTTTGTATCAATATAAATTAATACAACAGTAGGAATGTTACGAGGTTTTTTATAAAACGTAGCTAGTAAGTTAGGCTAGGGAATACGACGATAAATAATGGGGAACGCCGGGTTAAAGCATTACAAGCAGCAAGTTATTTTGCACTTTAAATACATTTTCCAAGGATCACAGTATATATGAGTAAAATGTTGTCTTAAAGGCAAACAAAGATTATGACTGCAGAAACATTATGAGTAAGAATAACTGATAGACTTTTGCGATCACAATGACTATTATTCAAAATAAACTAAATTCTTTTTCATAATGAAGTCATTATAAGAAAGAATATTATGTCAAACTATAATTATGACTTAAGTCATTATGACAAACAATGTAATGAATTATGATCATCACTTACTTCACCCATAGTAGTAAAAAAATTTTCTTACTTCTAAATCTATGACTTCACCTAATGTTTTCTTTTGATTAATAAGTATAATGGCTTAATCTAAAAAAAATATTGTCGCACTTTATAACAGAATTCTCATATCTTTTTGTCAAAACATCCTGTAGTATATAAAAAATGGCCCTTTAATCTTACAATCCGGCGTTCCCCGTAAGCCAAGATCCGAATTGTGAAAAATTTCTATTGCCGTACTGTCGTACGAGTCTAGTGGTGCCATTTTTGAAACGCGGAGTCATTAAACGAACGGTTTTTTGTATCGCAAAAATCATTCGTTTAGTGACTTTGCGTTTCAAAAATAGCACTGGAAGTCCATCTTAGTAACAATTCACAGTTCGAATCGCTTGGGCATCCATGACACAAGCTGTATGCCATACAGATTATTACTACTTTGTTTATAAGAAGACTGTTTTCGGGTCTGTACTACAATTCTCTAATGGGATAAATTCTAAATACGTAATTTCGTCCTGTCTTTATCTTAGCGCGTCCCCGGGTGCTTCCTCGGCTGTGCCGCTTCGGAGCCCGGGTGCGCTTTACCGCTATTTCTTCTCCAAATGTAACATGCATGTCATTGTATGGCAGTCGTCAAACAGTCACTGTCAGACAGTGGCGTGCGTTTCATACAGAAAAATACAAGTTTGTCTACCCTGTGCCACCTTAATAAAGACTGCAAAGTGAGAAATGTACCTTTTTACTTCGATATGGAGCCGTTCCTGTAATTTAGGTAATCATACCCAATTTACAAGAACTACTCCATATTTTATAAAGGCACTGATCAATATAATAAAATGTCAAAAGTAGTAACACACGTCACTGCAGTGTCAGGTGCCTTCAGGTAGCTCGAAAAATCTGACACCATTGTGGCCACTTACACACACGAAAAACAAACAAACGAATGGTCACCCAAGAATGCCAAAGACCTTGCGAAGTGGAGAAAAAACAGCCGAAAATGATTTTTTTTGGCTACAGGCAGGTACCTTGAAATCTGACACCAGTGTTGGCCACGTACACACAAAACAAACAAATGGTCACCCAAGAATGCTAAAGACCTTTGCCTTGCGAAGTGGAGAAAAAACATCCGAAAATTATTTTTTTCCACTTTTGCCTGACATCAGCCCTCTTAAGGAATGCATGTGCGAAAACATTATTTCCTCTTATATGTTTGATTATTAACAGCATAGACACCAGCCATGGTAATATTAACATAATTTACTAACTGTACCTGTACAGTACTATTTATTTAAATCAAGTTCAAAATGACATATCATTTTTGTTTCGATGATATTTTTTTAACTTGCCACTTTTCAAAAGGATGAAATTACTGGCATTATTAACTTTTTTTTTTTTAAATGAAATTCAAATCCCTTTGTGAGAGTACTGTTTTTCTTCGGATTTAACATATAAAGTTTCTTTGTATGTATGTTAGCGGCAGAAGAACTATTTTGGTACTTGTAGGACAGAACCGGAACACAGGTAATAAAGATCCAACCGCTTATGCAGTAGGTTAAACGCTTATTTACACTAAGTTCTCAATGTTTTATCCTTATTATGTTATTATTAATATAATATATAATTTTTTAATTTATCTTTCATAAGTACTTTTTTATTCTTAAGAAATGAAACCATATAAAAACAATTTAAAAATTAATCAAACAATATATACAGGCCAATTGACTACGATTATTTTTAATAAAATCCTATTGTGTATAAAAAATAAAAAAAAACTACATAGAATTTGAGGTTTACTAAGGATGAAATACAAGTTGTATTTTTTAAAAATTCAAAGAGTACACATCGGTCTTCTAAATTAATTATTTTATTACTAAATATTTTGGAATCGAAGAGTATGACTTACTATGTAAATATTATGATAAGCAACATGCGCAGTAAGTAAGCATTCTTCCAAGTTATTTTCTGATTTTTTTATTTAATTCTTCATATTAGTTATGGCGGTTGTAAAACTGATATTAATTTTATTAAGTTTAATTTTGTAAATAGATATGCAGGTCATGTATAACAATATTTTTGAAAATATACCACTATTTAGAATATACGTGTTTGATTTTTCGTGACATCCCCCCATTTCTTTGTAGGTCTCTTTATTAACAATTTTTAAAATCTTACGCTTATTAGTAGTCTATCAATTTACTTATTGCAAATAAAATTCGGCTTGGAGAAATTAATTAGTGACGAAGATAAGACCTCATAATTTTTTAAAAGTCATTACCTATATTCACTACTTTTATATTCTAACCCTCAAATTCATAAAATATTAAAAGCGTTTGCTAAACCTATTTTAGTTAGAACATATTTTGTCCCTTTCCCTCTTTTGAACATTTAGTGTTTGACCGAATGTTAGGTTTCGTTTTCGGTTGACTTTCGGCAAAAACACGAGTTTCGGTTTAGTTTCGTTTTCGGTGGCAAACTTGCCGAAACTACGACCGAAACCAAATGTGCATTCGGGAGTTTTCGCGCTGTGTGTGTGATCGGTCATATTGGGCGCGTTGAATGAACGAATGAATCCCACCCACCAGAGCCCATGTCGTGACTCGCTTGTTTGTTTGCTGTTCGTTTTGTTTTGTTATAGTGGCGAGTTTTCGAGTGATTTATTTTGAATTTGGTAAGTTTAATCTCGTTTTATGTCAGTAAGAGCGGGTAGTAAACATCAAAAAATATTCAATATGACTGATAAAAGTAAGATCAAGTTTAATCTAACCGTTCAGAAAAATTTCAAGTGTAGCACTTCCAGCGTTCCTGTCCTCAGTCTATAGCACGGCTAACCTCGTCGGTAAGATTTTAGGCCCGTCGCTAAGCGACGTAGGGGTAGCCGGCTTAGCTGTGGCCAGGGATGCTTGGATCGGTGCAACCGGTCCGGGCCAAGCTTTACCCTCGAATCCGGCTTCGCAGCGGCAATGGGATGAGCCTCTCTGCCTACTTGTTCAGAAACAACTATTAGATAATACGAATAGTGAGGTGGAGAGGTCTCGCCTCTTAGCCAGCTGTGAGCCGGAGTCGGGTTACTGGTTAAATGCCATACCGTCGGCAAGTATAGGTACCCTCTTGGAGAGAAATACATTTACTTTAGCGGTCAGTCTACGATTAGGGGCTAGAACGAATGAGCCACATCGCTGTCGTTGTGGTGGGGATGTCGATCCCCTGGGTCACCACGGCCTGGCTTGTCGTCGCAGCGCAAGGCGTATTTCGCGTCACGCCACCTTGAATGACGTCATCCGTCGGGCTCTTGCCAGTGCCGGTGTGCCAGCAATTTTAGAACCGAATGGTATCACGCGGGACGATGGCAAGAGACCCGATGGCATGACGCTCATCCCTTGGAAGAACGGGCGGTCGCTTGTGTGGGATGCTACATGTGTAGACACTGTAGCTCCATCCCATGTACGAGCGACTGCTCGAAAAGCGGGCGCGGCAGCGACGGCAGCGGAAGCCATCAAGAGGCGCAAATATTCGGCTCTAGGGGAGCCGTATATATTTGTGCCTTTTGCAGTGGAGACCTTAGGGCCTTGGGGTGCGGAAGCTCGTCAAATTTTTAAGGAAATTTCCGCACGCCTGATCGACGTTTCGGGGGACCCAAGGGCCGGCGCGCATTTCGGACAGCGTCTAAGTATTGCTATTCAACGCGGAAATGCCGCCAGTCTCTTGGGTACTTTGCCCTGTGACGGCAGCGATTTGGCCTCCATTTTTTATATAATTTAATATAAGTTTTTATTATTTAATTATTTTTATTTTATTTAGTTTTAATTGAAGTAGGTAGTATTTTAGTTTGTTTAGTTTTAATTAAGTGTTTTTTTTGTTTTCTTATATTGTATATATTTTTGTGTGTTTAATGAAATATAATATTTTCAGATATAAAAAAAAAAAAAAAAAAAAAAAAAATCTAACCGTTAGATTTTTTTTATAGATATTGACTTACGTACTACCAATTTTGTTTTGTGAAATTATTATCACACATAAATTAAGTAATTAAAAGAGAACTTACATATGTACCTCCTAGATATTCGTATATTAAAATTAATATTTCATTTCTGTTTTTCGACTTAAAACCATAATTAAATAAATTACGGAATAGTTAACCTTTAGTAAAGAAATATGAATGTCAGAGGTTCTTGCATTTTTATATGAAAGTTGCCGTTTTATTATTTATTATCAGTTATAATAATGTTTTCTTTATTTATCCCTCAAAATATGATCCTTGTAAGGAAGTTTTGGTTTCGATTTCGGCCGAAACAGAGACCGTTGCCGAAATTCGGTTTCGGTTTCGGTCGGACACTAGAATATTTGACGATGAAAGAACAAACTAAAATAGGTTTAGCAAACATTTGTAATTTTTAATGAATAAGGGGGTAAATCTTTGCCTATATTCGAGTCCTTCCTACGCATTTTCTATATTTCTACGCTCCTACCATATTACCTCATACCTGTTATATAATATGTATTCTGTGCTCATCTTTCTCCATAAATAATAATTATTGTATATTAATTTACCCTTTCTTATGTCTTTGTACCTCTTATGTAATGTATTTGTCTTGATACAATGAAGTTATTACAAACAAATAAACATGATACAGTTGACCTTTTTAACACCAGCCAAATTTTTGGACCAAGTCTTGCCCATCATTACTATAATACTTTCCACAACGAAGAACTAAAAAAATATTCGGGTTCCCCATACAAATCAGCGCTTGGCCAAACGGATTTTGTATGGGTGGACGAAAATTTTTATTTTATTTTTGGAACGAAGTTCCTTACGGCAGGCTTGGAGGAGATAGGGATTTTGCTGCGCGACCGAACTGAAAAAAATGTGATAGTAAAACCGTAAGGATGACCTCGTTAAATGAGACGTGCGCAGGCGCGACAGTCGTATACACAAGAACTTTTGAACTTCGGAACGAAGTTCAAATGTTCTTGTGTATGTCCTGGTGTCCCACGACACCACATTTCTTTTTACAACTTTTTATAGAAAGTGTCATTGACTCAACTTGCTCTAAATATTTGGATGGTGGGTAAAAGTCACCCTGTATTATGTACGTAGGTTTATATCATTGGAATGCATTGTATGATTATGTCCATATTATTTTTTATTATCATACGTTCAAAGTTAAATGCTAGAATCCTCTTATCGATCGCTTGCGGTGGCAGTTCAATGACTTCCTGAGCCCTCTCGAAGTCTCTACTCGAAATGACTCGAATATTCTAGGCGAGAACAATACAGAAATAAGTTGCGATGGTCAGGAATGGCCGTGGCAGTGGCAGTCACCCGCAGCTGCATTTTCTAATTTCGCTACTCGCCGCTAGATGGCGGCTGCTGTCAAGTTCAATAAAAATTCAATTCTTTGTAGATAATTGAATTGATCTGTATTTTACCAAAAAGATAACAAAAATTTAAGGAATTACTTTACCAATTCCTCATGTTTTTTATGTTTCATTTTAATGTGTACAATCGGCAGTCGGCACCTACATGTTTTCTATTTTATTTAGAATTATTCCAATCAATGCGAAGCTCCTTGACACTACCCGATGATTTTTACAATCAGCGCAAGTAGCACCTGGCCTAAAATGATCTAGCATTTTGACACAAATATCATAAAACAGAGTTCTCAAGCAAATATCAAGCTCATTGGTGACATACGAGTAGGTATACTTCTATCCTACCTACTTTCCAGAATATTGGTACAATGTTAATGTTTGTTTACATAAAATTACGCGGTAATCAGAAACCTTATCTGTCATTATTACTATCGAAATACACCTGGATTAACGCTTTATCAAATAAACAGTAGACGTGGACGCCTTAGCCGAAGAACACGTCTACTTAATCTAGAAACATCTACTTGTCGCTAGATGGCGGGCCGAGTATAAATACGCGGCAAGCGCGAGCTTCAAATCATTGAGTTGTATACGAGCATTACGAGCGTAGAATACATTTGAAAAATCGTGTTGTTGAAGTGTTTCGGAGTTCTTTCCAAGTGATTTACAAACAATACTCGCCACAATGAAGTCTTTGGGAGGATTTGCATACTTCTTCACACTAGCTTTGTTATTCCTGGGAATTGGAAACCGGTATGTTTTCGCTGAAGAAAAATGTTCAGAGAAAGAAGAGAAGAATGGAAATAAATTACTGGATCAGACATTTGGGATGCCATTGACGCCTAACGACATCTTAACATCCATGATGTCTCCATTCATCCACACGCCTTTTATGTCACCATTCGTCGTTCACGATTACTTCAGACCTTGGAGGCAGTTGGCGTCGCTAACCCGAGACCTGGGTTCTACCATCAAGACTGATAAAGACAAGTTCCAAGTTAATTTGGATGTCCAGCATTTTTCACCGGAAGAAATATCCGTGAAGACAGCTGATGGGTACGTGGTTATCGAGGCCAAACATGAGGAAAAAAAGGACGAGCACGGTTTTGTCTCGAGGCAGTTTGTTAGGAAATATGCTTTGCCTGAAGGAGCGGAATCGGAGAATGTCGTGTCAGAACTGTCAAGCGATGGTATCCTGACTATCACAGCGCCACGGAAGGAGATCGACGCTAAAGGAGAGAGAGTGGTTCCCATAACGAAGACAGGCCCGGTGCGGCAGGAGGCGAAACAGGATAAGGAAGGCCCACAAGGCAGCTGTGAGGCTCCAGGGCAATCTTGTAATGTGTAACTTAAATTGTTCATGCTCATACTTATATGTAACACCATTTATGTTCCTAGTCGCATCTTGAAATAAGACTGATTTATTTTGTAAATAAACTTCTTTTGTAAAGAAAGTTTTGTTTTTTCATTTATAAACTTTTGATGGTTTTACTTACAATTAGCTATCTCTATGATAATAAGCGTTGCAGAACGAGAAGATTATCGATGTTCGGTTTGGTGACCATTGATTGATACATGTATTTTAAATAAGACAAGATTTTTTTTTTTCAAAATTAGAAACCGACCCTCGCCCCCACGGTTCACACCACACTACACAATCGCTTTGATAAAATTTCTATAAGACCACCTCGCAAGTACTTTTATTTTTTCAAACAAAGAAAGATTTTTCCCTGCCACATTGGTCCAGGCGACTTCGAGTAATCGGAGGTTGTGACGCAGTTCGTCACTTTCGCAAATGGTCATCGCTGAAAAATTGGTCATTTTTTAAAAATGTCATTTTTGCAAATCGTCACCTTCGCTCATTGTCATTTTCGCAATAAGTCACTTTCGCACTTTGTCATTTTCGCAACTGGTCATTCGCAGATTTTCTACCACACTTACTAAGATATACCGTAAGAAATGGGATATACTACTAAACGGTTCGCCACAACTGTTATGCGGCCGGACCTGCATCTATCGCCCCGAAGCAATTCGCGGCGAAGCTTCGTACGTTTTGTACACTAAAAAGTGATCGCGATAAAGCTGTGGTCATACTAGCGACTTCGTTATTTTTTACGAAAATCACGAACTATCGGGCAATAATCCAAGATGGCTCATATCTACGGGTTTTAAATATGGACGACGATTTTCTTTACTTTTTCATGTGTGCTAACAATTACATAAAGCATTTATTAAAACCTAAAAAGAAACCTAGAAAGAAATACCAAAAATTTTAACACCATTTTATCGTTCCACTCCATTTTTACGTATTAACAACCGTGGCACCATCGCACAGCACGCGTCTGAACAAGTTCAAAACAAACGTCAAAATCCGTGGTCAAAATGAACAACGCAGAGCGAATTGTTGGCGCGCTAAAATCCTTTGATGTACCGCCACCCACGCGATGACGAAGACGAAGTCCGAATATTCGACACGATACCCGATGACGACCGGTCACATTTGCGTGTATCGTGTGGTGCGGCCCAAGAATTATTGTGTTTCTAAATGTGTCAACATACCTCACAAATAGTTGAATTTATTTTTATCCAACTGATTAGGATGGGTTACGTTTTTCACGCATATTTTGTATGGATGGTTTGTAAATTTAATTATTACGCCGTATCATCAAAACTGCGCTGTGTGGATTTTCGTACTTGTTTTACGATCTACGTCTTGTCCATCTTTTGTGTTGCATATATTGCACAACGATCCATATTATACACACACAAGTTTTCTATCTTATTTCTAACAGAATATCTTAGCTAATGTGGCAGAAAAGCTGTAAATGACCAGTTGCGAAAATGGCAAATGCTATAGTAACATATTGTGAAATTGACAATGTGCGAAAATGACTGCGAAAGTGACGAAATTTTTTGCGATTACCTTTTGCGAAAGTGACGAACTGCGTCACTACACAACCGATCGAATAGGGTATTATTTTTCTGGGTCAAAAATAAAGTTATTTTGTTTAGATAAGAAAATAAAACGTTACAATAATGTCATTGTCTTTAAACATATCCATTTTAACGCGATTTTAGATTTATTATTGCAGTAAAACTGATAATAAGAGCGCTATTTGACTCAAAGAAGCTATGACGTCATCTGCCAGTATTTCATACAAATCCTACAGAAAATGTTTGTTTGTTTTGACGGTAAGAAAAAAGTATCTGATTTGACTTGTTGGAAAATAGCGGATTGATAACCTAGGTTATCAAATCCATGATCAAATCGAATGTAAATGCTGCTTTCTTTTTTGAAGTCTGTAAAAAATGTTGGAAAGCGCACCCCTTAAAAATATGACTCTTCATTTAAATCAGTCATCATCAGGTCTTTTTCGTCTCCACTGCTGGGCACGACCCTCTCTGTACTGCCACAGTAAGTAGGTAAAAGTCGACTTTGTTTAGCTTGTTAGCCGACTACGGCGAAACCAAAAGGAGGTTTATGTGTTTCGCCGCTATGTATGTTCATCTATTCCTTCCTAGTATCTTCAACAATACCACATTTGTCTACGTACATGTACCACTTACCTAGAGAAAAAATAGTTTTTCAAGCTGTATCTTGTTTCTTAATTAATAAATAATATTATTTGTATTTGTATTTTATTTTTATTTTATTTTAAATGGAAGACCAACAGCACATTCATTGAATTAGGTAACAACTTAGATATTAAGAAGCCAATTACAGGTCCTCGCATATAGATACTGTATAAGTTAACAATAAAATTGAACAAAGGATGGACACACTTTAACCAATAAACGATGAAACTAGCCTATTTAGGAGCCTTATTAAATTATAAAAATTAATAAACAAATATACTTAATACATAAAATCAGCATTACGCTACTGAAGCAAATGTTCATATAGTAACCGCTTAGCTGTCGCTATGCTTGTAGTAAATGTCTATGTCAACTCTTCGAGATATATTATTAAAGCTAATGCCCACGCGCAAGGCAAACGAGTTTTTTCGATAGTTAGTACAAACTACTGGAACAAATATAAGGGGATTGAATCTTAGTGGTCTGGATGGGCAATTTAACTGCAATTTTGCCGAAAGTTCAGGAGAGTCAACTATACCAGAATCTATCTTAAGTAAGTAGACTAAAGCCGCGACATCTCGACGAATCTTCAATGGGACCAGGTGATGCCTTTTACATAGATCTAAATAGTTTGCGGAACTATAATCAAGTTTTAGACGAAAGCAAAGGTATATCAATATATGATCACGCTTCATTTACTCTATTTACTCTATACGTTATCGTATATTAACATCGCATTTGATGTCTGTTTACTTGTTTTAACATATAATTACATCTTTGCACACATCCCAGCAAAAAATGATAATAAGTCAAAAAAGCCTACTTTCAGTGTATGATTAGTATGGTATTTTCATATATCTTAGCGTCGCATTTGACGTTTACCTTCATTTTAAGCATATTATGGCGTATGCACACACTTTCCGACAAGAATTGCAAGTGTAAACTAGATTTAAGTTTAAAAATTGTCATGAAAACATGAAATAATGAATATAAATATGAGTCGCAACTCATATAAATTAGTCTAGTCACCAAATCGATAAATACGGATATTTGTCGGGTATTAACTCAATCTACTGAGTAAATATTCAAATGGGTTGATTTAGTAATTATGCACCGCCCATCACTAGCTGTTACGCGGCGCAACTAGCGTCCCGTCGCGTCGGTTCTGGCCCGAATTATATTATCTTTGACTTAGCCTACTTATATTATTAAATGTACAATGCAGTATAAATTATATATGTAACTCATTCATTATTTCAACATAAACAAATCAACAAAATTAAGCTGCAGGGCCAGTAAATATATAATGAGGCGCGTATATCGTAAAACGGATCGAGGAAATGGGCAAAAATGTTAATAGACGAGACGATGATGCGGCTGCCATAGGAACACAAAATTATTTTGAATTCGAAAAAAAAAAGAAGATTGTTAGGTATAAGTTTGACGTGTTGTATGTCTGTCTGTGGCATCGGAGTAGCGCCTAAACGAATGAGCCGACTTTAAAAGCTGACTTAATTGAGATGGTTCTTAGCTATGTTTGATGGAAATCATGGAAAATAATAGTTTAAAAGTTATGGGGGATGAACACTTGAAAGCCTTCTTTAAATTTTGACTGTTATTTTACCTTCATTATACTAAAGTGATCTAGTACAGCCCGTGGTTTGATTCATTACGGGTATGTCCCTTCTACGTTCTATAAAATATTGTGCAAAACCTGCATGCGGACTGCAGAAGACCAATAGAAACACCATGAAGAGGCCTATACCCAACAATGAGTGACTAAAGACTGAAGAAGAACCACCAACATGCTAAATGTGGCCCTTGAGTCTTACGTTCCTATAGGCTGTAGTCCCTGTCTACCTTGTTGACGATAGAGACGTGATAGTTTGTATGTATTGGTGTGTATTTTACTACAACGATATCCCACATGATTGGCTATTCGAGAAGTAAAAATTGACTTTTGAAAATTTTACTTGTATGGGAGCTACCCTAAAAAAAATGTTTTTCAATATTTTATTTAACCACTTTTTTCGCATAATTAATATACATATTCATGCCAAATCACAGCTTTCTAGTACTTATAGTCGCTAAGTAAAACCGCGGACGCACAGACAGACAGACTGCAGACAGACATGGCGAAACTATAAGGGTTCCTTGTTTACTACGGAACCCTAAAAACCTGCATCGATATTGTTCTATCCTTTCGAGAGATACGATGGCAGGAAATTAGCTATTGCTATATCTAATATCCTGGCATCGTATCTCTCGTGTTATGATGCCAGGATATTGTAACACGCCTCTTTTTATCGGGAGACGATTTGCGGGACTATTTTATTAAATGTTACAATGCGGGATTACAACTGTCATTACGGGACAGTCCCGCAGATCTAAGTACTTGTATTTAAATCAAAAATCATCCTTGCGTAATAAATAAGTAGGTATATGGCAAATTGGCAAAGCAAATGATTTAATTCATTGTGATAAAGGACACTTACAAATCACCATGCAAGCCCTACGATATAACGATAGGTACCAAATCCACGAATGAAATACCTCACAATGCAACATTGAGCAAAAAATGCCCATCATTATTTAAACAGGACGCATCTGCTCCCCTTTGAATGAGTAATTTCTGGAATGAAATAGGTAGCTGATCGAACTTTCGGAGCAGCGTGGCGTTATCAAAATAAAGAACATACATAAACAATACAACAGCTGTTGAGTACAGTACACTCCACTCACACTGCACAGTGCGTGTGCAATGCAATGTTCCGCGAAGTTTCCAGAAATCAGTAGAATATTCTCGAAGATGGGCGGAGTTAGAGGCGGAGCCTGGTGTTCGAGATTATTCATTGACAGGGAGTGTAGAAAATTTTAGAGGTATCAGGTAGCAAGTTGGCAATTAGAAGCATGAGTGAACTACATATTATTAAACTCTACTGTATAAAATTAAAAAATACATATTTTTAACATTATTTTCATGAAAAAATATATAATATTAGTAAGTAAGTACTTAGACTCCGGAAGCCTGGATAAATTGGAAACCACGATTGAAAATAGTATCTATATTAAAGGGTGTAAATCTGTAACTTTGCCATATTCTCAGACATACCTACTTTAAACTGATCACGATGAACAACTTTACCCAAAGAGCTGAAGTCAAAATCTGAAAAACAAAATTAGTTTCCCCATACAAAACTGCTAATTAGCTGATCGATTTAGTATGGGAAGTCGATTTTTTTCATATTTTGATAGTTGTTGTTTCATAGTTGTTCAGTATGATCAGTATAGGTACGTTATAAATGTTATAATATATGGCAAGGTTAGAGATTATACCTGTATAATAATTTGGTAAAATCTTATGGAATACGTATAGCTTTGGATGCTGCTGGATAGGAATGTGTGGTAGCTTCCTACCGAGTTCATAACTATAACTTCATAATTAACAGATATGTTCATGTTTCATAAAAAACATAAGTACAGTAAAATAAATTAATTTAGCATTCAATTTATTTTAATGTAGGAGAATAGAGTTTGTCCGTATGTCTATGCGTGCTACGGTGCGAGGCTAGGCTGCCACTGCCGCCGCGCCGCCTCTATTACCTTCTACACTCCTTGTAAGTAAATGCCACGCACGCGCGCGATCAATAAACAGCTGGTGCACGCACACTACCACGCTCATCCATTGAATTCGTGACATTTCTAGATGCTTCCACTCGCCGCTAGATGTCGCGCTCGCGGGGTATATAAACTCGCCGGCCGGTATGTCTGCCAGTTATTTGAGTGCAAGCAATATTCGAAGCGAATTGGTGCGACTGCGAACGCACTGCGATCTACAAACAAATTCTCGAGTTCATCAACTACCTTCAAGAGTTTCACGTCAAGATGTCTCTACTACCTTTCGTCCTGGGCTACGAGCACCCTCACCGATTGATCGACCAGGATTTCGGCTTGGCGTTGACTCCCGACGACTTGCTGACGGCTGCCGTGTCACCTCTACTTTCCCGGGATTATTACCGACCCTGGCGCCAACTGGCAGCGGCTGCACGCGACGTGGGATCCACCATCAAATCAGACAAGGACAAATTTCAAGTCAACTTGGACGTTCAGCACTTCGCGCCTGATGAGATCTCAGTGAAAACCGCAGACGGCTTCGTGGTCATCGAAGGCAAGCACGAGGAGAAGAAAGACGACCATGGCTACATTTCAAGGCAGTTCACACGCCGCTACGCTTTGCCTGAAGGCTGCAACCCTGATACAGTTGAATCTCGGTTGTCGTCTGATGGCGTGCTGTCAGTCATCGCTCCAAGAAAGGCTCCCGCGTTGAAGAACGAGAGATCTGTGCCTATTTCTCAGACCGGGCCCGTCAGGAAGGAGATCAAGGACCAGACCTCACAGGCCAATGGAGATCAGAAGTAAATCCCGAATGATGTTGATGCCTCTTTCTATAACTTTGTTCATAATGATTGTGTGTTACCGTGATAAGCTTCTTTGATTTAAGACTGAATCATTTTATAATATACCTTGGTTAAGATAAATAAATCTAAAACTTATTATTTCGTTTGTTTTATTTTAGTCTAGGTCTAGCCTAGTAGGAGTATAGCAAGCCTTTTTTATACAAAGTGGAAGAAAGGGATAAGTATACCAGTAATAAATCTAACCACAGGCTATACTAGCTAGATAACTACGGTATAATAAAATTATAAAAACTGTCGAAAAACAAAACAAAATTCGGCATTTCCATACAAAAGTGTTCAGGCGCCCGGGCAAAGCCCGTGGTTCAATTTATAGTACATAGTTTAAGTACCTATGTTCCTTCCACGTTGTATATAATTTTATACCTACCTTCATTAATCAGTTTTATAAAATTTTATATTAATTTTAGTAAGTTTCACGACAGCTGTGTACACACGACACCTTCCAGCAGAGGGTCTAGCACAAAGACAGTCCAAGTCTCCAGAGTAGAGATAAAGGATATTGGCCCTCAACGGTCCAGCCAGCTAGACTAGAGCCGCACAGGCAGGAGTCCAGCAAGGCAAGACCCACAAACAAAAACAAAGGACACGTAAACCCGTTCAGTCAGAGTGGTTGTTCACGTGTAGGAAAAGGAATCTGTAAGTTGCTTCCAATGTCTACTTTTTTAGAACTTTGTATAATTTACTCTTTTTTGTTTTGTAAACAAACAAAACCAACTGTCACTGTCACTGTTTGTCCTGTCAAGTAATTTTTTTTAATAAACAAAAGATATCTTCCTCTTACCTTACATCGCATCAAGAAAAAGCCTATCGAGGGAATGGACAACTATCAGAAGTTCGATTTCTGAAACGCGGAGTCACCTAAACGTATGGTTTTTGTATGGGAAAACCATTCGTTTAGGTGACTCCGCGTTTCAGAAATCGCACTCGATAGGCTTTTTCTTGCTGTGATGTAAGAGGAAGATATCTTTTGTTTATTAAAAAAAAAATACTTGACAGGACAAACAGTGACAGTGACAACTGGTTTTGTTTGTTTACAAAACAAAAAAGAGTAAATTATGTACATATACAAAGTTCTAAAAAAGAATTAAATTATTAGTTTTGGTACCTACTTTAATTAGATTTTTCTAATAATAAATAACAAAGCACAATGGTTAATTATTGTTGTGTTAGTGGTTGTAGTCGGAACAGTCGCATCAGTAAACAATTAAATTATTATAGCCTGCCGAAGGAACGCTCACGGTAATTTGTATTGTAACTGGCTAGTTATTAATTGTAATAACATTTATTTTTAAAATTCGAACATTTTATTTATTAGATTGATAAGTAGTTCGCACAAATTCGAAACTGGCTTCCTAAGAATAAAAAATTAATTACCTACATAACCTCTTGATTTTAGACAAATTGAATGGCTCAAACTAGCTGGAAGGGAGGATTTGTTAGAAAAAAGTCAAGACAAACTGGGCTACCGATTCTGTTCTCGCCATTTTTATCCCACAAGTATAAAGAACAAACATCTTCAACGGGATGCTGTGCCTACTCTTCATCTGCCTGGCTCCAGAACTGAAAATGATTGTTAGTATGAGTACTTAGACATTTTAAAGATTTCCTTTCTCTAAAACAATATATCAAGCATCTACATATCGAGCAAAAAATCGCGTTTGTTGTATGGGAGGCCCCCTTAATTATTTATTTTATTCTCTTTTTTTGTATTTGTTGTTATAGCGGCAACAGAAATATATCATCCGTGAAAATTTCAACTGTCTAGCTATCACCGTTCATGAGATACAGTCTGGTGACAGACAGACAGACAGACGGACCGACAGACAGAGGAGTTCAAGTAATAGGGTCCCATCTTTACCCTTTGGATACAGAACCCTAAAAACGACTAGTGCGTTAAGACCGTGTACATATCAGAATTTAACTGCTTTCCTTTACAAAAGGGGTACCTGCAGTGTACCTCAGTGTACCACTAATGAAATCCAGTGTACTTCTTTCGATCTATAGATATTTAATAAAATATGAACACCCCCCATTCTAACGTTAGGACTGCAGGTGTACATTTTTTTTCAATTAGGTTATGCATATTTCACATTATTTTTTTTCGTAATTTTGGGTACCTGCAGTGTACTTTAATGTGGCTTTAATAAAATTCACTGTTCTTTTTCTGGTAAAAACATAAATAATAAAATATGTACACTTGCCATTCTAATGTTAGAACTGTGGGTGTACATTTTTTTTCAAGTAAGAAGACGCTTATTTTTTTATTTTATTTTTATCATGTGTAACTACTGCTTACTTGTATATTAAAATATAAAATAAGCAAAAATTTGAAAACTATGAGAAATTTTAATATATAAAACGTAAAGATAATGTTCTATCTCAAGTATCAATTCTATGAGAAATGTAACTGTATATGTAAATAAATAATGTAAATGTAATCTG
Source organism: Acrobasis suavella (assembly GCA_943193695.1). Lineage (NCBI taxonomy): Eukaryota > Metazoa > Arthropoda > Insecta > Lepidoptera > Pyralidae > Acrobasis > Acrobasis suavella. Next base: position 5,210,347 of record OW971952.1, on the reverse strand, counting down.
TAATATTGCTGTACATACACATAATCAGTCATAAACTTCAAATGTTTTAATAAAAAAACCGGCGAAGTACGGGTTTTCCTTTAAACCGTGATTTTTTCAGGTCTCCATAAGCAACCATTTAGCTGGTAAAGGCGCCGGTGGGTGACACTTGAGTCTACCAAAAAATAGCAATTAAGTTTGATAATTTGCAAACGGATCCCTGTATCAAAAAATCCTAAGTCTGTGCAAGTTTTATCGAAATCGGTTTAAAAAGGGTTAAGTTAAATAACTTTAAACGATACGTAGGTTATTGGCACTAGCAAAATATGTTTAAGTGTGCTATATTGTCAACAAAATTGAATATGAGAATAGGGAAACAAATAGTATATGAGGAGAGAGAATAATATGGAAAGAAGTTAATAAAAAAAACAAATAAATTTGTTCTAAGTTATATTTAAAGTTTTAGAACATGATGAGTGGTAAAAAATATATATTTTTATAAAAACTGATTACGTTTATATTACAGATTACATTTACATTATTTATTTACATATACAGTTACATTTCTGTCATAGAATGATACTTGAGATAGCCCGTTATCTTTACGTTTTATATTTTAAAATTTCTCGTATTTTTATAATTTTTGCTTATTTTATATTTGTATATACAAGTACGCAGTAGGTACACATGATAACAAAAAATAAATAAATAAATAAGCGTCTTCTCACTTGAAATAAAATGTACACCCACAGTTCTAACGTTAGAATGGCGATTGTACATATTTTATTATTTATGTTTTTACCAGAAAAAGAACAGTGAATTTCATTAAAGCCACATTAAAGTACACTGCAGGTACACATAATTACGAAAAAAAATAATGTGAAATATACATAACCTAATCGAAAAAAATGTACACCCGCAGTCCTAACGTTAGAATGGCGGGTGTTCATATTTTATTAAATATCTATAGATCGAAAGAAGTACACTGGATTTCATTAGTGGTACACTGAGGTACACTGCAGGTACCCCTTTTGTGAAGGAAAGCAGTTCAATTCTCATTTGTACACCCGCGGTCTTAACGCACATAAAACGACCTCTTAAAACTTGCACTAAAATGTGTTATCATTTATGGTAACAGTAGTCTCGAAAATGCTGTCTGTTTTATATATTGATGCCTTTTTCCAAAAAAATAAATTACTAAAAATAATGAGTTTGATAAAAAAATTTCAGCGGAACCATATGAGGTCTTACGTCATGACGATGTTGCATGCAACAACTGCAAGGAGCCCATTGTGGGGTTCCGTTACAAGTGTCTCACATGTCCAGACTACGATCTTTGCTCCATATGCGAGACTGTGGAGACTCATCGTGAACACTACATGCTGAGGATTGCTAGGCCTGCTGAAAATGTAAGAACTTTATGAATACATTTAAGATACCAGGCTTTTTTGGGCCCTGGACACATATTATAAAAATCGTAAGACACAGATGAGGAACGGACAGGGCACAGATGGAGCGATGTCGCGACTTTTGAAAACATATAGAAAAGACGAGGCACAGACGTGACAGATACAAACAAATCCGTATCTGAGATAAAACTAATTTTCAGTATCTATGGCAACACTGGCGACGCGCGAGTTCCTCAAGCCGCCCGCAACCATGTTCCGCCCGCTCACGCCCATGCCCCGTCCGTTCTGTATGTTCTTCCATAGGACGCAGACAAGTAAGCGTCGTGTCTGTGCCATGGCGGTGCCCCGTCTTTCCTGTGTGTTGCGCGTCGCGACGATTCTATACATTTTGTATGAAACTAATGCGGAGCAGACATATGTCTGCGCCCCGTACACGCCTTACGTCTTTTCTGTGTGTCCAGCGCTTTAGATTCTCTCTTGAATTTGAAATAATTTCAATATAAAAGTAAAGTAAAGTAAAGTTGACAGAAACCCTCCTCATGCAAATTTGTTGCTTCATTTGTCTCCACTTACACTGCTGTTGATACTAAAAAAATAAGTGCTTACATTTTTAATGTTAAGAAAACGATTTTTAGATCAAGAAAAGTTAAGAACTATGTTCTTTTCGGTGGCGTTTCTTCCATTTCTCTCGACCTTTTGCCAAATGCTTAACTTCCCTATACGACACAACTTCTGCCTTTCCTTCGCTTCTTTCATCCATGAACACACTTCCTGTCCCTCGATATGTCAGACACAGTCAAATCTTTGTAGTATGGTGTAAGTACTCGTTTATTTTTCAGGAAGCAACAATGAAACTGGACAAGCTAATCAAGAAGTGGAACTCGATATTCAACTCTAAAGACAGAGCTGAGGAGGTGAGCAGCGATGACGAACCCATCACAAAGTACGTACGGAACTATGACAGTGGAGTGGACCTGTCCGAAGACCTCAAGGACAAGATACGGAGAGAGGTCACTAGAGCTCTGTCGGCTAAGAAGAAGAAGGTATGTTTATTTTCGTATTTACCGGCCAACACTGATGTCAGATTACTCAAGCTGCTGAAAGGCATTGTCGGATGCCTTTTACAAGCTTGAAAAGCAAGACCACTGCCATACAATAATGACAGCCGGGACCAAAGGCTTTTACGGACGGATGAGCTCGAGAAATTTTGTCATTTCGTTTAATAGTCGTTTTTAACTGACTTCCAAAAAGGAGGAAGTTATCAATTTTTTTAGGGTTCCTACAAAAAAATAAAAAAAACGGAACCCTTAATGGGATCACTCGTCCGTCCGTCACAGCCAATTTGCTTCGAATCTACTGGACCAAATCAGGTAAAATTTAGTAGGATGGTGTAATCCTATGAGCCAAACACAGATGTGCAAAGTGAATAAATATTTTTTTTGTTAAATAAGGGTCATTTTCGAGGGACAAGTTAGAAAATAAATAAAAGAGTTTTGAAAACCTTACTGTGTCATATATTAAATGAAAGGGCTCGTTATGAGGATCTCAAATATATTTTTGTTATTATGGTAAAATAATAAGTTTGGATTTTATTCATGAAAGAAGAAGAAAATTGACCATTCCCTGATCTCCGAAATTATTGTGCCTAAAATTTTGAAAAAAAAAATACAAAGTTTAGTTCATTGCTTGTAGATTACAGGAGAAAAAAATATTAGAATTCTTTCAATTGGAAATAAAGTGGTAAACTCAATATAATACGTTCAATTACGAAAAATCTTCGGCATTGTACGGAACCCTCTCCATGCGAGTTCAACTCTCACTTGGCTGGTTTTTATGTATGTTTACCGATTTTATTTGAAGACGCCAAGACTGATTGGAAAATTATTATTTTTGTTGTTTGAAAGGGATACTTACCACGTGGTCCCAAAAAAATATTACCAAAAATTAGTTTTTAGTTTTGAAAAATGTTTTAGCACACTTCAGTGTAAACGTAGATAACAGTTTTCTATTCTAACAAGTAATTATTTAAAAAATATATTTTAAAACAAGCTTTTATCTAAAGTGCTCCTCGAGACGAATCAAACGAGCCCAAACTCGACGGGGTTGCGTCGTTTCATTACAGAGTTCCTATGGCCACCTTCCGGCTCCATCATCAGGTCACCTCCCTGTCACTATAATATTGTATTGTCACGCGATGCGCTGTAAAATTTCAGCTCAATTGGAAACCGGGAAGTGGGTCAAATTTAACTTGCAAGATTTGATACAGACAGACTGACAGACAACGAACAGGTGAAACTAAATAAAAGCTTGAAAAAACAGATTATTTATTCACATGGTTTTACCATGTGAATAAATAATCTGTTTTTTATCTGTCATCATCAAAAAAAATAGTGGGCAAGAGCTTGTATAAGTATTAACGTAAGAAACAGAAAACAAAACTCAAAACAAATAGTAACCTAAAAAAAAAAGTGTTTTTATTACAGGTCAAAACTGCAAAGAAAAGGGGAGCTGAAGCAAAATCTGCCAAGAGACAAAGACAGAAGACTATAGAGAATCAAAAGAGTCAAGAGGGAAGAGTAGGCTACACGGAGATGGTGTTTGTCAATGGTCCGGTGCCTGATGAAGTGAAGACAGAGCATGCTGAGCAGCCTGGAATGTCTTTGCCTGGTGCGGATTTTTTTATAACTCTCTGTCTCTTATAGATAATTGACCTCAAAAACAGTCACAACATCGATAGGACTATCGATATTACAGATACTATCGATAGTATCTATGGTATCGATATTGTAAATACTATTTATATGAAAAACTATCGAACTATCGATAGCTAATACACAGTGGCGTAGCATGGGGGGGGGGGGCGGAGGGTGCGGTCCGCACCGCGCGGCACTTTGCCGGGGGCGGCGCTGCGGAGGTGGCAGTTAGAGAAAAAAATTAAAATTTAGAATAAAAATTAAATAAAAAAAAGTTACTTTCTTTCAGTGTTTTTTTCTAATTTTTTTTTGTTACAAATACCCAGGTACCTATGCAGGTTCTATGCATGATGCGCAAAAGAGCGTTCGTGAAATAGGCGATTTCTCCATTATTCTATTACGTTTTCTCTGTAATTTTTCTATGATATTCTACCTATGTCAAAAAATGTTAATTTCACTTTTCAATTCAATAAACCATTCAATAAAACTAATAAAAGTACTCTTTTTACCATGCCCAAATTTTTTATAATGGATTACAAAAATAAGAGGGCGGCAAATTTGGAATCCGCACCGGGTGCTAGTGACCTATGCCACGCCACTGCTAATACATAATAGATAGTATTGAACTATCGATATTATTGCTGTTTTTCAAGGCCACAATAGTATCAATAGACTACCGATATTTTACACCATTGCTTGCAACATTTGTTTATTTTATCAGCCTTTATTAGTCAATTGCTGGACTGAAATCCTCTTACAGTAAGGAGATGATTTATCCGTAATCAAGGTGGAAAGATGACCTGATTCTCACGGCAGGACATCACTGGAGAAGGGTAGCGCGAGACAGAAAACAATAAAAAAAGAATAAAGGGCTTATTATCATTATGTTGGTACGCTTTTCAGCTACGGGTCCACGGGCACCCGGTCTCTTCATTTTTTTAATAGCTTGTTGTTGTTTCCCATTGCTAGGCAAATGCTACACTGCGCGTGCCCCACACGCAGTTGGCCGGTTATTATTTTGAAAACACTTAATAAACTAAGAATCCTATAATAGAAATAAAATAAAAAACATTCGCATTATCATGCTTTAATAAAATATGTTCTTTGGCGTAAGTTGTTCAATTTCACTCCCTCTCCCACTTCACTTCTTTCTTTCCAGCATTGGTAGGTTGGTTTCAAAACTTTGGGAAACGGTAAAATATCGGTTATTTCGTGGTTGTCAGGGCTCGTGAGGTTTACTGTTCTCACAGAACCACTAGTATTTATTTTATTCTGTTTTTATATTTTTTGTTATAGTGGCAACAACTGAACTCACACTAAAAGAATAACTTGTCTCTCTTTAATCTACAGCCTTTACCTGTGTTTTCCAGACATGACTGTAGAACAAGAGCAGCCTATGGTGCACCTGAAAATCAGCGACGACTTCAACGACCTCCTTATCGAGATACCTGGACAGCAGCAGACTGTTTACAAATACAGCTAAAATGGGTATACCTCGTAAACGATAAAGACGTGATAAGCATGTATGTATAAGGGTGTCCACTAAGTGACGCAAGCGCACGCGACGGGTTAAGTCTGTCTCTGTCACAAACTCTACGTGCGTCAGAGACAGGTGACCCGCGACGGATTTTGCTATCTCTTTCGCACTTAGAGTTTGTGACAGAGATAGACTGAAGCCCGCCGCGTGCTCCTGCGTCACTAGCGGATGCCCTAAAAACAGAGAAAGCTGTTTGACTGGATCGTAGCATATGGAGGCACGAGTCTTCCTACCACCTTGTGAAAAAAAAGTGTTTGATATATGTATTTTGCAATAAAACGTTTGTTCTAGTTTTGATTGTAAGCATATCTTCCAGCTTCGGATTCTGGATAAGAAGTAATTTATTTATATGTAATCTGTGCTCCTAAAAGATGCCAATTTTGATGGATTTATTTCTCATTCATTTTTGAGTTTCTATAGCCACCTTTAAACTTCATCGCTTTGGTCTCAGATAACACATCTACAAAAATTGTAATTTAGATAATCATAATGATAACGATGTATATGTAAATAAAACACATTTTTTTTTTCATTATATACAATTTATTCACTACCTTACATCCCGTCTACTGCTGGTAGTCTGGTATCCTTCATCATGGCATAGCTCCCAGCATCCCATTATGTATCCCACCCACCTGGCATTCCTCCCGGTATTCTTCCTGACATCCCTCTTTGCAGCGGTGCACCTGCTCCTCTTGATGAGCGGCGAGCTGTAGCTCCTGAAGTAGCTCGTACTCCCGTTCGGTGAGCGAGCGTGTTTGTAAGTTTGTACCGAGCTAGTGCATTGTATCTAGTGATGTACAAGACTCGAGTCATCGAGTTCTAATTTTGAAGACCTGAGTCGTTTTTGCAGGGTACTATGAATCTTGGGAGTTCCGAGGCAAGGCGAGCGCGAAGGACTCTAGCCTTAATTTAAAAGAGCTCGATTCTTAAAATAAATATCAGCTGTTCTTTAAAACTTACAAGGACTCGAGTTAGTTATCAAAGGTATAATAAATATACAATATGTAACAAAAACCCTGTCCGATCCTTGTAGGAGCATCTCAGACCGTCAATATGAACAACTTTTTCTATGGGACCAATGCTTCTCCATACCATCGATCATTTATTTACTTTAGTAATATTTGGTCCATGAGTTTCATGACCATGTACATGTTACGGGCAATTTGAGAAGTCTGGTCCCTATGAATAGTGATTGGCCTGTATACATAATACCCATGTCACATGGGCAATTTGATCAAAATTTCATGCCTAATCACTTTTCCCGGTCAGTATGAATAAGGGCAAATACGTTTTGGGCAATATAATAAAACAAATGAAATTAGGGGTTTTTGTTTATTAAACTTCGAAATTCTTAATAGGCAGAAACATAAAAAACTATCTAACATAATAATACAAAAGAAATTAAACAATTTAACTTAATAACATAGGTAAGTAAGTAGTTATATTACTTTTATTTTTATTAAATGATAAAACACGTAAAAAGTTTTTTTTTTATCAACGAAATTAAACTTACAACATTCTTATACTTAGTAGGTAAGGAACATAAAAAAAGTTTTAAGTCTCAAGTTTGTGACAGAATTTTACTATCTAAAATTATTTATTTTTGTCCGTCAAAACGCGAGTCTTTTTGAGCACACTCTCAAAGAGTTATATTAACTTATAGAACGTCATCAATTGAAATGAACATTTTTTACCACAGTAAATTCATTTCTGGAATACAGTTGGTTCAATATACCATGTTTAGTTCCTAGTTTATAAAAAGTGGTCTTTTTCCATAGAAATAATGATTGCAATAATATTACGGCTATCAGTCTTGGCTCGATCTACATCTGATACCCTTACTCAAATACTTTGGCCTATTTCTGCAACAGGAAATTTTGCATTTGAAAGTGCCAACATTTTTCGGCTTACTTTTCAAGTGATACTTTAGCCGCATTACGAGCCTATTGAATTTGGCTTGAAACGTCATTCAGTAAATACGCTGACCTTCTATTTTCCTCTTCACTGACCATATCAACAGAAGCAGGCTATTGATCGGCTGGAAGAGAGTTGTTTTCTATGGTGTCTTCAGCAGATTGCTCATTTTCTCGCCGAGGTTCTTCATTCATTATACAAGCAGAAGCTTGTTCCAGTTCCGGACGGGGGTTGGGCTTGGGTTCGACCGTAACAGAAATAGGATAAGCAACAACAGCTAAGTTTTCGTATGTCTCATTGATGTCTTCTCATCTAAACCGCCAGGTCAAAGTGATAAATTCAATCTATTGCTTAAGTAGATTTTTTAAATGGACCACGGGCTGTCGGGTATTATAATATGGACCGGTCTAAGTAATTAAAATACTAAAATTTATCAAATAGCCCGATGCTCTTGGGAACTATTCATAATACTCGGCCCTTATTAATACGGCCCTGTTAATCACGTTAACCGTAACATACATACTAATCGGATCATCCTTGGTCTGCCGACTAAATGATCAATGCAACTGCAACAAAGCAAGCCAAGGCTGTATAAACGTTACTGTCAAAGTCTAGACAAACGCAAAATAAAAATATGTCAATGTCAGTTATTCGAACAAAACAAAATTAAATAAATATTAAAATTCACTAACATAAAAATGCATGTATAATTGAAAGAAATATTGCAAAAATAATTTTGTGGTTTTCGTATTAATGTAATTTAATTAAGAAATTAGTGCGCTTAGAAGTTAAGTTAAATAATGTAGGCGGTAGAAAATCAACCATATAATCCTAAGTTGTAACCAATAACTTTGCATTTCCAACATTGTGTGAGTGAAATATAAGAAAATGGATTCAAAAAATATTAATTCAGACTCGCAGGGGTCAGATGAGCCGGCGCCGCCTGGGACTTCGGGTTTCGTAGATAAGACTGCAAGTATTTTTCGTTTTACAATTTAGAGTTTTAACCTATAACGTTCATAGCTTTTTTTTTAGCATTAAAATTTGAGTGAGCGTTTCTCCCTCTCCTGCACTTGCCGTCATATTATGTTACCGCAAGTTTTTAATAGACACAGGTGTTATTTAATTCTTTAATATAAATAAATAAATAAACATTTATGAAGATACTGTGTGTCAGGGTTAGCACTATCACATATGACTATGAAGTGTTTGCACTTGCATTGCACGCTTATTTAGGTATTTTAGTGCCTATGTATGTCCTTTCATCTAATGTGTGGAACTTAGATGTTGCTTAAATAAAACTAGTAGCAATTTGAGCATCATTTAGGTAATATTTTAGTAAGTAGTCAAGTATCACTCTTGCCTGAGGCAATAAAGGATAGGTACTTAGTTCCTTTATCTTTACCTTTACTTAGAAATCTCTGTTTTATTGTTTATTTTGCAATAACTAGAACCTATTGTAAGGGTAAACCCCTTACAATAGGTTCTAGTACCCATTCTAAACCGCCAATACCAGGCACAATTGTAAAACAATGGATGTGTTTTTTTATAAAGGCATATTCGGGTCTTTAGAGGTTAAATAAGAAAACAACAAATCAACAGTTATTTGTTCACAAGGGTCTGGTCAAAATTCGAGTAAAGTATGTTTTATGATTTAATTTTCAATGGTGTAGACAACGGAAGGATTACCCAGCAGTCCTTTGTGAGTGTGGTGCCATTCAGTAGATGGACGACCTTCTATCATGTCTGAATTGCCCTATGTGGTGTACCATCGAGGACTTAAATTAGGCTAACGACAGAGGGATCGCTGTGGTCACATACTGGTCAAATGTCCATCCATATTGACTCGACAAGAAGACCCAGCAGTGGATCTTTGAATCTGATGATAATGTTTTTAACAGTTCAAGCCATCAGTGGTCCAGTCACCAATGGCGAGTCCATCCAGCCCAGGAATGCTGCATGCCAAGAAGAAGCTGAGAGCCTTCTCCATCCAGAAGAAAGCTGTGATCACTCCGATCACCGTTCCTAAGCCCGTCTCCACTGGAAGTAAGACACACTATTACGTCTAAACAGACAGCCCAGGGTGGAAAGACACATATGCCACTTTTAGCATGATGGTGGGCGAGAAGGTGGAAAAAGGAATCAAAATTGTATTTTGTACAATAAAGGTTAAATTCGAGCTGTAATGGTGCACACAAGTTAATACTAAATTGAAGTCCTTCATAAGGCTGTCATAGTCACACAAAGTGAACTGAAGCCTTGATAAAACAAAAGATTAAATTTTTTTTATAAAGAATTGTTTACTAGCCACATCGTCTATCAATATGATTCACACTTTTGCCCATTCAGTGGTTACAAGCTCAAAAAAGAAATTAAGTATATTTTGTAAAAATATATCAATGCTTACATAAGCATAAAGGCAGGGGGATAAGAGATTTGCTTTTTTTTGCAGACAAGGGGCAGGTAGATTAAAAATAGCAAAAATGTTGCTTACGTGAACCTCGGAGGACCCCTCACATGAAAAACAAACTAATAACTAACTATGCATTATTTTTTACTACAGATACAACAGTTCTTATCGGCAAGCTGAGTGGAGTGAAGGAAAAACCTAAAATGGAGCCTCCCGATCCTGACGTGAAGAAACCGCCCAAGCCACCCAAGCCAGGGACTAGCAGGAAGCTTTATCAAGGTACTTCATTTGTTTATTTTTTGTTAAACAATGGTTTATCACCAATTACAGTTTTCTTCTGCCTTATCCTTATCCCTCTATTTATGTGGGGTCGGCTAGTGACGTGCCTTTTGCGGGAAATTTGGAAACTTTGGGTAATACTTATTCCAATAAAGATTCCTGGCAATATTCCTAAAAATGGAAATTTAGGAGAAAATTTATAAGATTCTGTCGCGCGGCTGTCAAACGCGTTCATATCGCTGCAAAAAGTCGCAATGTGTTCTCAGTCACCTCTAAAATTCTGTCGACGACGGAGGCGACCTGTGTAATTTACCTACTTTAGGTGCCAGTTCTTCAAAAAGACAGGAATTACAAGGAAAAGAAACATCTGTCTTAATATTTTTCATATAATCATGTTTTTATGTAGTCTTGTGGAGGAAGACAAATGTACATTTTATTTATTTTATTAAAGTCTAATAGGCAATAAGCCTATTAAACTTTAATAATAATCGCTAAGACATCATCAGTTTGTATGTCTTGGGGGATTTCTATTTGGACATATTGTACGTTTTGCACATTCTCTATTTGAGCAACGGTAACATTTCAGAGCCTGGCGTCTGCTACCTAACTGATGTGATTTGATGAGGTTACTCGTTTTTACACAGAGTGACTGTGTCCGACCTCCGCAATCCAAAGGTGTGCACAAAAAAAATGTGCTCAAACCTATCCAATAAAGGTTCTGGTCTATACCTTCCTTGGATAGGTTTGAGCACATTTTATACGTGCTTTCCGAACCACGGAATTACCTTCCTTTTTCGGATAAACAGGTGATTCAAGCCTGCAATATCCTATCCAGACTGTTCACAAAGTATGTTTCCCAGTGGGATTCGAACCCACGACCTCTGGATCAAACGGCGAACGCGTTGACCACTGGACCACGGAGGCAGTAATTAAAAGCCTATTGTGCTTTACGCTTTATTTTGTACAATAAAGGTTAAATAAATAAAAGCAAACAAAGAAAATAATGTCATAATCTTCTTTGACAGAAACCTACACCGAGATCCAGAAGAAAAACGTAGCGGAAATCGAGGACATGAAGCGGAAGATGGAGCTGGTGGAACTCGGCATCCCGCTGGGGCTCATTTGCCCCACCTCCACTAGCGAGAAGGCCATGCCCACCAAAGCCATGCCGCCGATCAAATCTTTCCTGGGTTAGTTTATTTTATAAACCAGGTAGAAAAATACAGGTACATTTTTACGGCTTTATCCCTGACGGGGTAGACAGAACCCAGGGCCGTAAGACCCAAAGGCTATGCTTAGTGTCAGGGACAGGAATACCGATATTTTTTATCGATATATCGATACCGGATATAGGTATTTTATCGATATATCAAATTATCGACACAAATTTCGATATATCGATACTAAACTGGTGCTATAAATATATTTTGTATAAAATACTGGAATTATATTGATATTTTGTATAAAATACCGGTATTTTATCGAAATTTGTATCGATATATTGATAAAAAATATCAATAAAATACGGATATCGGGTATCGATATATCGATAAAAAATATCAGTATTCCTGTCTCTGCTTAGCGTTATGGTGGGCGTTAATATGGAAAAAGGAATCTAAATAGTGATGGGTTTCTAGCCGCATCGCCTATAAACATGACTCAAATCTTACCTATGGCCTCGATCGGCTTTGACGATCTGTGCGAGAAGAGAAGCAGCCGGTCTATCCTAAGCTTTTTTCTTTCCATGCTCGTCTGGAAGAAAGGAAAAAATTTTGGTGCGATGGACTGTGCTTGAATGAACAAGGTCTAACAGAATATACTATTTTAAAGGCCGAACTCAGTACTACATGATACTGAACAAGAGTGGCATATATCGGAATATGAAAAAAAAGTTACGACTCATACAAGTTGATCGATCAGCAGATCTGAGTTTCTATCGAGAGGCAATTTGTTTTTCATATTACGATTGCGTTTCTTGCTTGCTGTTTTGGAAGAAAAGAAATATACATAAAATGCGCCAGCTGCATCCTGTTCAGGCGCATATTGTAAAAAGCCGATCAAGGGAATGGGTAAAAGCATCAATGCCATCGACCCATCGAAGACAGACTGCTTCAGCATTTTCCAGCGCCCACATCATCTGACCACCTTTTTCGGATAACCTAGAATGTGGTCACCATTTGTGAACCATCCTGCTCCAGGACCCTTACTCCAATAGCAGCACGACAATACGTACCTACGTGTCGGAGTTACAGTGTCGAGCAAAACTGAGCGCTACGAAAGAGAAAAAACAGTGGAAGTGCTACTTGTCAAAATTAGTATCGAAACCGTTTTCGCAAAACTCACACCAATAAACCACTAATCACCAGAGATCGGAATTGGGTGTGTGAAATCTAGTATCTGTTAGTAGTCAGTAGTTATGGATTTTACCGGATTAGTTTAGTTTTTTTTTTGTTTTAAATGTTCCTTACATTACATCAAAAAAAGAAATTAAAACCGCATTAGCATTTTGCAGATATATAAAATTCTGTGTTTGACCGACAAAGATCAATTAGGACTAAAAGACCGAATTTTAACCGGAAAAGTAAAAAACAAAAATTAATTTATAACTGTATTAGCAGCTTGTAAATGTTTATAGTTCGGTGTTTCAAAGGTAAGAAACATGTAAAACAAAAAAAAAAACTAAACTAAACCGGGAAAATAAAAACCGGTTTAACTTAAGTGGTTGTAACAGCTCCATATTATGTCCCGCTGCAAACTTTAAGTATTTTCACACACCAAATTCCGATCTCTACTAATCACATTGCATGACAAAGTAATTCATTTAATTGGTCGATTTTATTTATTTAAATAATTGTCTACAGGCCTGATTTATAAGATTTATTTTGCTACGGTTCAAAAAGTACTTACGAAGTTTTGCAGTCTGTAGTATAATTTTAGGAATAAAATTCGGTACTTTAAATGGCGTTATTTTCAAAAGAAGCAATTATGAACTTAAGAATGATGAACATAAGGTCTAAATTTGCATCAAAATATTTTTTCGAGTTCGGATGCAATTCTGCTTAATTATGACACGCGCGCCATTCCCACTTGACACTTTAATAGTTTTTTCTTTTGCGTGCTGAGTGCTACGAAATGTTCATAAAGTTTAATTTAGTTTTACATTAAAGTCAGCCGACACTATCGGTCGTCTGTCGTGTTATTTATGGAGGGACATAGGAGCTTACTGCATCTTTAGCGCTAACCTGCAATCTTTATAAAGTAATACCAACATTTCCAGCCTTAGGACGCTAACAGTTATTGGACAGAACACAATAAAACCTTATTTATTAAAGCGCCGACTGTCTGAGTCTTAAAATCGAGCGATCGATCGCTCTTGACCGGTCTTACTGTTTCGAGAAGTGTATTAAGAGTTAGACTCTGCTCGTCGATCAGGGTTGCCAGATCGTTCCTTTTAGTAAATTTTGTGTTTTATTTTGCGATCATGCGTTCCCTTGTCGTCCCCATCTTTTGTGCGCCTTTCGTGAGTCAATCTTATATCAAAAGTTGTTGCTTTTCATGCCAAAATAAAATTAGTAAAGAAACAAAACAAAAACCACATTTTGATTGGTATTTGTATGAAAACCTGTTTACGAACCACTCTGTGCGATGTTCTAATCTTTGGACCACTACTGGCAACCCTGCAATCGACGCGCGGCGCTGCCAACCAAAGAAACTAAAATTTCTTTGCTGCCAACAGTGCAAAATGAATAAGCATGCGATATTCAGTCTGGTGTAAATAGTGACCTGTCTAGTTCGACTTTAAGACAATTTTAAAATCGCACTTTGAAAAGTGTGTGGTCTAATAGGCGCTTAAGGTTTTGTGTTCTGTACACTGCAACTGATATATTTTTAAACTCTTAAGCAGTTCCCGCAGCAGTTCTGCAATGTTCCCGTCCAGTGACTGTTAGCGTCCAATGATTGGAAGTTTACCCTACCTGACCAAAGTAAAATAATGACAAATAATATTGTTTGGTCAGAAATTACTTTTTTTGCTTTAAAATTTTATTTATGCACGGGTAATGCGTTTTATCTTTAGCCTTATTTATAAAAATTACATTGCACAGTTTACTATACATCCGCACAATGCACAATTGCACACAGATCTTTTCGCACTGTTATTGTTTATTTTGCAAGATATACAAATTGAGACATTTTAAGAGCAAGTTCAATCTATGATGCCAAACAACTTTCCCAAATAAACTTATATATTCACTTCGTTTACTTGTATATTGTTTCACAATATTCTCTCCATTGATTGTCTAGAATAAATCGTTTTAGCGACAAGACCTTTTCTGTGTGTATGTGTGTGTATATATTTTTTTACTAGCCTGTAGGTATAGTATCCCACTGCTGGACAAACGTCTCCCCCTTATCCTTCCACACGTCCCTATCTTCAGTGATCTTTCGTTTATTTTGGATTCTGTGTGTATCTAATAATTAATTTTTTTTTTGTGGAATAATAAAGTATTACTACTACTACCAACTTGTATATAAATCCATTTTTTTAATATGGTTGCTGTTCTTTTCTAAGAAAAAAAAATTATATTTTGGTATATACTTTAAAATGCTGGACTGAACTACTCATTAAAATATTTGTCCTTTATCAACAAGAATTTTGTGTTAGAGACCTTGAATTGAACACAATTTAAAGTGGCGTAGTGAAAAGGATCTTAGAGGTAATAAATACCTTCAAAGAGCCATGTACAACTGTTTTGTTTAAGTCAGATTTTTCTTACGAATATAGTATTTGACTCAATTTTTATTATTATTATTTTCCGCTGAAAAATCAGCAAGTTATATTGTAAGTAACCCTTTCAAAACTGGTGGAAAGGGAAATTGTCAAGTAACAGAAAAAGGATGCAAGTATTTAAATGTGACGTCACTGCCATTAGATTTCGCGCGAAAGTATAATACCAAATATTTGAAATGCTAATTGCTGCTTCATTTTATACACAATTTTCTTGGTTAGTAAAAATATCTTTATTTGGGTTATTTCGTATAAAATATAATCCAAAAACAAAAACAGTCAATTACCCTATTGTTTTTCTTACACTATACACGCTGACTTTTCATTGGTTTTGGAAAAAAAAAATGTCGTATGGTAAATAAATTCCTCTATCCATATACGTAATCCAAATTTGTGTATGACATAAGAATAAAAAAGTTGCGAAAATTATTTTCGATCGAGACCACATAGTTACGCCCGACCAAAGCTGCCGCGTGACCCCGATGAACTCGAAATCTAACCGGCCACTGCTATGCGCTAGTGCTACTTATTGATCTCACGATTTTACTTTCGAGTTTCAGTCAACATTTTTTGTTTCTAAATTTCTATTTTGACTAGCTAATTAGGTCTTCCTAACAATCCTTATGAAGTGGCCTTCGGCTCCAAAACCGATAAAATATCACCGTGTATATGCGGATTGACTTATGTTTATGTTTTGTGCACATTTTGCTTGTGGATTGTGTTGCACTGACGTGTTGCCTGGGTATGCACGTAGCTCGAAATTTCCGAGTGTGTCCGGCGCGCCAACCGCGCGCTTACCGCCCGCGCCCGCGGCGTTCCAAACGCCTGCTCCGGTCAACGCTGCGTGAGTCGGAACGCTTGATTACGTAGACTTTGAAAGTATTTTTCGATTATGTAGGTTGTTGCATGCTCTAGTTTTGGCGTAAGATTATTTATTTTGATGGCTTTGTGAATTGGTAACAGGCATGGTTTATAATAATAATGGTTTAGCGTGGGGAGAAAAATGAAGTAGAATAAGGTAGGTAACTCTTTCTGCGTAAAACGAAACTGACTTGTAAACTTTTAATAATCTGGATATGACCAACGTAGTTCTGTGAGGGTCATTTCAGGATGACCTTTTTATGACACTCGAAAATTAACTTTATTGGCATAAAGTGCAAGACACGAGCGAGCTTGGGTGTGCCCGCGCATGAGACCCCGCGAGCATTTTGTCATTTTTCAAAGTATATGCATTTTATACCAATAGTCTAAAGTTCATTTAGAGTGTCATAAAAAATCCTCTCGTTCTAAAATTACCTAAGTAGTCCATGGACATGGCTTCGAAGTAGCGATTTCAAATTGGCGTTTACCGCGCTTGCTCTTGTCTATGGAGTTAAGCCTACATACATAAGAAAATAAACTTTTCATTTCATAACAAAACTACTTACCACACATATATAAATCATTACAATATATACAATGTAGTATGCATTATTTCCTATAAATTAGTGCGCATACTGAAAACATGTTAATCATAAAAAAAAATCTTTAAGAACCTATACGACTTATCAACGGACTTCCAATAAAGAAGTAAGTTAGTATTATTATATGGATAAATGTGGTTAACTACATTAGCTAGTCGAGGGATAGAGTGGGTTCGGCAGAAAAAATTACATCGGTGTTTGGACGAATTTTTACGTCTTAGTCGTATAAATTCATCCATTAGTATTGTAGTATGTTAAATGGTATGTCATTTCTTAGATATACTAATATTTCCGAAACTACGTAGATATACAATATGTAACAAAAATCCTGTCCGATCCTTGTAGGGGTAAATCAGAACGTCAATATGAACAATTTTTCCTATGGGACCAATGCTTGAAACTGGAACAAAAAATTACTTTTTCATACGAAAGTGTTAGGCCGGCCCGGCAATTTGTATGAAAATGTCGAATTTTTTCCTTCGAGTTTCAAGAATTGGTCCCATAGGAAAAGTTGTTCATAATGACGGCTTGAGTTGCTCCTACAAGGATCGGACAGGGTTTTTGTTACATATTGTATAAATGTCTGAAAAGTAGTTGATTAGCCTCTTCAGAAAACTGTTGTAGACATACTTAGCAGTGTAAAAAAGCAACAATTTACTAAGTAAGTAACTAATTATTTCCTATTTTAGATCCAGCCAAAGTCGACGAATTGATTCGCGAAGCGAAAAAGGCTAAGGCCGAAGGCAAGAACTTCAAATTTGAACTTTCTAAGTTTTTGCCAGACTATGACAACCCGTTTCAGCGCAAAAAAGAGAACCAACCTGAAGACGACGCTAAAGACCACAGCAAAGATAAAGAAAGAGATAGAAAAGATAAGAGAAAAAGTGACAAGTATGAGTACAAGAGACATGATCATCGGAAGAAAGATAATCGAGATAGATACAAAGATAAGAGCAAGGATAGAGAAAAGAAAGACAAATACGAGAAAGAAGAAGCCAAAAAGGTTGAAAAAACTAAAGATAAAGAGACAGATAAGAAGTCTGAGAAGGATATCAAAGAGACTGACGTGAATTTGAATGATTATTTGGTTTGCGATAGTTGGTCTTTGGAGACAGAGGACAAGACTAATAGCTCAAGTCCGAAAATTACTGATATATCAATAAAAACTGCTTCTATTCCTCTGCCTAATGAGGATAAGCCTGAAGAAGAAGTCGAAATGTCGAAGGAAGCAGTTAAAATGAATGTCGAGCCTATAGATGTAGACGCACCCAGGCCAGTAAAAGTTGAAAAACTACAGCCAGTGATAGACTCATTCAAGTATGAATTAGACTCGAACGAGGACGAAGTCTTAGACATTTTCGACGAAGATAATGACAATTTAGACAAATATGAAAAACCAAGTGTTAAAAAACCAACCAATATTTACGATTCTCCAGTGTCTTTGAAATTATATGACTACGATCAAGAACCGACTACTGCTGATGACGAAAACTTTTTGGAGTCTGTTATTAATGAGATAAAGCAAGAGGATATGAGTGATATAAGTCAGGATAAAGGGTTAGTTGAGTATGACATGTCTCCGTTAAAAGATGACGATACATATCCATCTAAACAAGGACCAGAAAGTCGGGAATCTGTCACTCCTGAGTTAGATGACAGAATGAGAGATTTAACAAGTCGGCAAAGTAGTTACTCAGATGGTTACAGGTCTTCGGAAAGTGGTTATAAGTCCAGAGAGAGTGGTTATAAATCAGATAGGTCTGAGAGCTTCAGGTTGTCTGCGGAGAAGGAGTTGGACACAGCGCTGGAGCGCAAGCTGTCGCCGAGCACCATGGAGTCGCTGGAGACCTGGAGCTTCATCTTGAAAATCTGCCAGCCGTTGCTGTTCCGACATGACAAGAATAAGTGCTACAAGTAAGTAAATTTTCAGGTATTGTTTTACTTAAGAGTCCGTTACCCTAGACCAGTCTTTCCCAAAGTGGGCGATAACGCCCCCTTGTGGGCGCTGGAGGCTTTAAGGGGGGCGGTAACGGGCCCAGAATAAAGTCGGGGGGCGCTGATGTGATTTAAGCAATAAGTGATTTATAACTTTAGCTATTTCATATTTTAAAATTAACTGAAATTAAAATCCTCTTACTACACAACATCCATTTATTAGTTCATATTTATATCCTTTTTTATTGTACAAATATAAACTAAAAATGTAATTAATATTTATTATTTTAATGCGTTCACAACGCTATTTATATCGTATAAAAGGAATCAAACACTGAAAAAATTTCGTGTTTTAAAGTTTCGCAGGTGAGGTCCCCACTTCCGATACTCTTTATTATTGTAAAATTGTATTATTATTGCTATTTTTTTATTAAAAATTAACAATGTTGATTATTGTTATTTTTTATAAAAGATACTCTAATGTACTGGTGTATGTATTATTATTGCTCTCTCTTGTAAAAAAGTCTAGTTTAGAATATAGGTTGTATTAAACTACAGGCAAGACAAATATGTGATTCAGGTTTTTATGGTGAAAAAAATGGGGGGCGCTACAAAATATCTGATTTTTTAAAGTGGGCGTTTGACAAAATAAGTTTGGGAACCTCTGCCCTAGACAGAGTCAGACTTTCCCATACAAATGTAGTCTAGCTTTTATTTTGTAACAGCATGTCAGATATTGGGGAAATTATACAATTTCAAAGAAATTGCAAATATGTATTAAGGCTATATAACTCTAGTTTTCACAGTCAAAATATAAACTTAAAAGAGAATATAGTATATCATATCATATTTGACCATCAGTATGGAAAACTTCTACACTCTCATAATTTTTTTGAGTTCATATTTGATTTTCGAAAACTAGTTATATGCCAAGATATATGCAATTTCTTTAAAATTAAAAAGTACTACCGAAATCTCACATATCAATTCAAAGAAAAGCTAGACTACGTAAGTATGGAAAAGTCTAGGGTAAGGGGTTTCTAAGGCCACTCAAAATGCGAATACTAGACACAATAGTAAAACAATGGATGTGTAAAATACACATCCATTGTTTTACTATTGTGTCTAGTATTCTAGAAAAGACATTTGGGTCTTTAGAGGTTAAGGGCACTATATTACGTGAAGCAGAATATTGACTGTCATTGTGACGTCATATATGAATGACCCCTTTTGAAGCGAATGATAAAAATTTCAGTCTAACCGTGTTAAGCCAGAGGAAACGAATATATAATAGTAGGTTTTGCGCTAGAGACTGGTGTTAAAGATGGAAAAACAGTAGTGTTCAATGTCAAGGTGGTGCATCTGTGACAACGTAGCTCGCATAGGTAATGGATAAACTAATTTTGAATAAGCTTGCTTTTATGTTTGAAAAATCGGTGTAATGAGTCCATATATATATATATATATTTATTTATTTTTAACGCATATTCAACACTTTCTTTGTCACTTTTTTTCTAGTAGTAGATAGTAGAGTAGGCACACAGAGATGACAGCACACATGTGTGCTGCCATCTCTGTGTGCCTACTCGCAACTCCAGTTTTGCCTACTTACCAATAACCTCCAATAGTTTCTATGGCGTTGGGTTCTGTTACGTTATTAATTTTATTATCTTTGCCATTGCTAAGACCACTATTTTTAGAATGGTTAAGATTCTTATATTTTTATTTATTTTAAACTTTATTGCACAGTTAAAAAAAATGAACAAGAGGCGGACCTAATGTCTCTCCCGGTCAAACATTAGACCAAGCGGAAAATATGTGTTATGGCGTGAAGAAATTCATTAATTTTAATTTCCTTTGTTCTAAAGATATTGTTGTATTTCCAGGGAAACCCACAGCGCCCCTAAGCTGTGGTACACTGAGAACCCTCGCCGCTGCAGCTGCGTCAAAGACCGCACGGTGGTGTATCAGGAGCTGGAGACCTGCAAGATGCCGCTGGTGGACCGCGTCTACGGTTGCGACCAGTGAGTTTATGTTTCATTTATCTTTCACCTAGAATATGTAACAAAACCCTGTCCGATCCTTGTAGGAGCAACTCAGACCGTCATTATGAACATCTTTTCCTTAGGGACCAATGCTTGAAACTCGAAGACAAAATCGTCATTGTCTTACAAATTTCCGGGCCGGCCGAACACTTTTGTCGACATTTTCATAAATGTCGATTTTTTTCGAGTTTCAAGCATTGGTTTCCTCTTGACAAGGTCTGCGATATCGGGCTTTTAATGCTCACTAAAATGTCCAATCTGGTGGTGGTGTCGCTGGTTGGGTCGTTAGATTCCCTCTAATATGGTTTAGTTTAAGGGGCTACCTGAATTTTTCGGCTGCCCCCATTTGAAATAAATCGTTTGAAAAGAAACGGAGATATTATTTAAAATTTTGCTTTGATATAACTTTAGATAACCCTTCAAACTATTTTATGAACTACTGTTTATATTTTAAAGTGACAACGTGTAGCTTTTTATAGCATTTTTGCTAAAAGTCCGTTTTTCGCAAAACTACTATAAAAAGCTACACGTTCTCACTTTACTACTCACGTAAAGGTCTAATAACTGAATAAACATTTGAATTTTGGATAAATGATTTGCATTTGTATCTCTCAGGATCGCAGAGGAATCGCCGAGCACAGCTCAACAGTGGTACCCGCGCCACACGGCCTGCTTCGTGGAGCCGACCGTGCCCCTCTCCAACGAGTGGGAGACCGAGGAGCCGCCGGAGGCAGACGACAAGAGAGGCTCCGCCACGCCCCGCAGCGAGGAGATATACCTCGACCGCGAGTACCAGCGGTCAGTGGGATACTGGATGTAGAGGAGCTCGGTGGCACAGTGGGAGTGCGCGTTACTAACGCTTTCGCAAGTAAAGCGATACCGAGCGTGGTCCGCACTTGGATGGGTGACCGTAAGTCGAGCTCCTCCGTGCTTCAGAAGGCACGTATAAGCCGTTGGTCCCGGCTGTCATCATTGTATGGCAGCTATGTCAGATGCCTTTAGAAAGCCTGAAAAATCTGACACCAGTGTTGGCCACTTACACACACGAAAAACAAAAAAAAAACTAATAATATGAGGGTTTTGAAAAATATGGGTCACCAGATGGCATGAGGAGCTCAGTGGCCCAACGGCAGTGCGTATTACTAGTGCTTTTGCATATAAAGTGACACCGGGCGTTGTCCGCTCTCGGATGGGTATCCTGGTATACCACAAGTCGCCGTACCACCAGTATCGTACCACCGCCGTACCACCTGGTGTACCACAAGAGCTCCTCCGTGCTTAGAAAGGCACTTTAAGCCGATGGTCCTGGCGGTCATCATTGTATAGCAGTCGTCAAGCTATGTCAGATGCCTTAAGTAGCCTTAAAAATATGACACCAGTGTTGGCCACTTACAGACAAGAAAAACAACAACCAGATGGCTGTGCGCTAAAGTCAGGTCCAGTAAGCTCTTGTTTTTGGATACGTTTGATCGAGCAAAAGAATCTGTCAACTGATGGTCCAATGACAACAGGCGATTGGACCTGACGTCACTGTGCTGCCATTTAGTGTTACATATTTTTGTAAACCCACATTTACCTGTTATAATACGTCAACTGTGATTTATGTGCTTAGTGTTTTAGTCACCTCTTACGATATCTATAGGAAGGTAAAGTTTGATTGCGGGCAAATAATTTATTGGCTGCTTGTCTTCCACCGTAGATCGTAAATGCCGACGGAATGTGCGAGAATGTGAATGTTAATTTGCGATGCAGCTAACAACCCGTCATTATTTTAATTTCCTTTTTTACCCTTGCTAAAATTTATTTTTGGGTCTTTCCCTTTAAGGGTAGGCAAAGCCTGGGGAGGCTTTGTCTAACCTTTGAGGCAAAGACGTATGGACAACAACTAAATAACAATCAAGAATGCTCAAGAACGTACGAAGAAAAATAAAAAATTATAATTAAAAACTTTACTGTCGTGTCTCTTAAAAATTTGGAAAGCGGACCACAGGCTTCACAGCATTAGATATTAGCATACAGCTAAGGATGCAACTGGGGATAAGCTGAGGTGAGAGAGGGAGAGAGAGATAGAGAGAGTGTGAGTTACTTCATGCGTGTGTATCTGATGCAGTTTTCGTGAATAACCGTATTATCTACTTATCTGGAGAGACAGAGACGTAAAGAGAGTCAGAGAGAGAAAGAGAGAGAGAGACAGATAGAGAAAGAGAGAGACAGATAGAGATAGAGAGACAGAGACAGATAGAGAGACAGGATGACAACAAAATAAACGGAAAAATAAACGCAGATTCATGGAAGCCGTCTGGCCGGAAGTGAGCGACGGCAAAGCGGACACGTCCCGCAGCACCACGCCCGTCAGGCAGGCGAGGAAGAAGAAGAAGGCCGACACGGACGGGGAGCACAAAAAGAAGGTAAAGAAGATGAAGCTGAGCAGCGAGAACTGGAGCCAGGAGTCGGAGCCCGAGGAAGAGCCGGAGAAGAGGTGAGGAGGAAATTGAGAACTTGAGAAACAAATTAATTACACTTTTACGTTTAATTTTAGACAAGTATAAGACGACTGACTGCCTCCATGGTCCAGTGGTCAAGATGCCTTTCGATCCGGGGGTCGTGGGATCGAATCCCACTGGGAAGCATATTGATGTGACTGGGAAAATAAAGATGATTCCGTGTTTCGGAAGGCACGTATAAACTGTGGGACCCGAACGCCATTTAGCGTTTGCTCATCAAACCTATCCAAGGATTGGTTCAGGTCTACCCTTTGGGTTGCGGAGGTCAGACGGCAGTCGCTCTGTGTAAAAACCAGTAACCTCGTCAAATCACCTCGGTTAGGTAGCGGACCCCGGACTCTGAAGCGTTACCCCTGAGGATACAACCGGAAATACGCGCGCATGATTTTGAAGTATAAGACGACTAGCTTGAAGTGCCATTTCTGAAGCGCAAAGTCACTAAACGATTGGTTTTATTTTCCATACGAAAAACGATTAATGACATCGCGTTTTAAAAATGGCATCACAGGTTAAATGTCAAGATTCTTATGAGTTTCAGGATTCTCCACAGAACTTTGCATCTATTTAGACTTTAATTCTTTTCTCGGATATTGAACTTAGCTCCCGTTTTAACCGACTTCCAAAATGTATGTTCACCGGTTATTCGAGGACGCCTGGCCGGATTTGGAAAACTGTTTTTTTTTTTTTTATTTTTGTTTGAAAGGGTATACTTATCAAGTGATCTCATATAAATTTTATCAATATCAGTTGTGTGGTTTGGGGGTGAAGTCGGTTTTTAGTTTAGAAAAATATGGAATATGCATGAAAAAAATATGTGTTATCTAACCAGTTTATCCATAAATATTCAATAATAAAGTACTAACAGTGAAAACAATAAAAATTGGTTGAAAAACGAACGTGATGTAACGATTACACGAAAATATGTCTATCTTACTCGCAAAAACGCTATTTTCTATGGCAAATGTTATTGATGATATGGACTTTGACGTCACCAGTCCATATCGGACTTCTCTTTCTAATTGAAACTTTAAAGTATCACATGTTCGTCGTTGATTAGGATATTTTAAAAATTCTTTCATTTTTGTTTACTGTGGTTAATAAGGATTTTATTAAGCAAATAAAAAAAAATGCTTATTCCCTATTATCATATGGGATAGAATAAACATCTTCTCCTGGATAGAAAGTGGCGCGTAGCGGACTTTAAATAAACACTTGCAGACGTAAAAATCATATCAATTATCCCGCCATATTCCCCCCCCCCATTTGATAGGCCATCTCATCTTTCTGGTACCGGAGACTTGCCATGACGTCATTGAAACTGTAGTTGGAATTCTGTGATGATGGTCGGAGATGGCTGTCGTCTTTTTCGTAGTGGTCCTAGCTGGAGATGGACTCTGAGAGGAACACTGGGAGGTTTCTTCTGGCTGGGGGGTTTCTGGTGGGGGTAGATTTATGAGAAACAAGATTTACGTTTAAAAAACCAACACCCGACTACGGGAGCCATTTACAGCTAACAATGTATTTTGAAATGTGTTTATTAAATAATAATCTGCCTACCCCTGTGGGAAATAGGCGTGATATTATGTATGTATGTATGTATGTTTATTAAGACCTTTCATTTGATACCCCAAATTAAGCCGTGTACTTCCTGTGGCTGATATGATGATGATGATTTGATACCCCACTAGATTTTTTTTTATTAGCTATTTGTGTCCCTCTGCTGCGCAAAAGCCTCCTTCCTGTGTATCCACTAGATATCGAAACATTTTTTTTGATTAGCACATTTTAATATGTAACATTCTATTATATACGTTTATAACATACAAATTGTAGCCTATGTCACCCAGACAGTAATGATGAATCGATTAAAACCTCACTTGTCAAAATTGGATAAGCGATTCGGATGCTATGGTGGAACAGACATAAATACCCACATACATACATTCATACATAGACTGCTAAGCTTTGCCGTAGTCGGGTAAAAAAGAGTTTTCAAAGTCGTCCTTATTTCACATACATTTACGATACAAATTTGTTTTAGCAAAAAGAGTAAAGAGAAGAGTCGCAAGCGCAAGCTTTCGGCGACCGCTCTCGCCACCCAGTCTGACAGCGAGGACGGCCGGAAGCGGAAGAAGGCGCTCAAGAAAAAGGTACGGTATCAGTACCTTAAAGTTAGAGGCACCCTTTTCCCGCAAACTGCTGGTGCAATAAAGAGACACTTATAACTTGAAGTATCTTTTTCGGAAACTGCTTTTCCACTTCGTAGGCATTCAACATAATTTATAATTTCTTTGTCTGCTATTTCTTCTCCTATAGATAAGCAAGAAAACAAAGTCGAAGGAAGCCAAGCGACGCCGTCTCAGCAAGAAGTTCCGGAAACTCAAGGAGAAGAACAGAAAGAAGAAGAAACAGGCCAAAGAGAAGTCGGAGGACGAGTCCGAGGACGAAAAAGGTAACTATAGGGTGACTTCGAACTTCTTATTGTTTTATTTACTAAGAAAATCTACAGCATAGCCACACTAAATTATATGTATAGTTGTATGTATTTAAGTTAGATGTATATGTATGTTTATTATAATTATCATTGTATATAAGTATGTTTATTGTATTGACCACCCCGCATTACCTAATTTATTACCTAATTACATCAGTTTTTTCTATGGTTGCGTGGAAGAAATTGCTTAGCGATAGGGCTGCCTTTTGCGCATTTCTTTTGTGAAATAAAGGGTATTGTATTGTATTGTATTGTTAATTACAATCTTATTTTACAATAACAAATCCAATAATAGGTTCCCTTAGCTTTTACAATTATATAACCGATATCGGTGAAATATACGCAATACCTGTAGGCTGTAATAAGAATGCTGATAACAAATTTTATCTGAAATAAAAAATACAGATTCTGTCATAATGTACCTAGTTTCATAATAAAAATCAAAGATATCAGCCGACATGTGCATACCAAAAATTTCTCAATGTCTTTATTGTACATCAAAAGAAAAATGTAACACAAAGAAGTAATTTTACATAAAATGAATACAATTTGATATGCAATCCCATATGACGTAAAGTCTCCATTTGTACACTTTTTTTGTCAAATTAAGATCATATTTAATATAATATCTCCCAACAGAAAAGAAGAAAGAAAAGAAAGCCAAGAAGAAGAAGCAGTTGAAACAGAAAAAGGCGGCGAAGAAAAAGAAAGTCCGAGTTAAGTCTACATCGAGTTCTTCTTCCAGCGACAGCTCCTCGGAGAGTTCCTCCGACGAAAAGAAGAAGAAGAAAGTGGAGAAGCGGAAGAAAAAGGTACGAATAATATTTTCTCTTTTCATGGTCCATGTTTCTTTTGACTTTGGAAAAGGGCTGAAATCTAGTTAGATGCGTTCCGTCTCTCTTTCTCTTGCTCTGGCGAATGATGGTTCTGAGCGACAGAAAAGGATAGCAGCATAGAAAAGTGCTGTACCGTGCTGACAAGTGAGCTCTAACCCTAAAAATTTAAAAAGTTTGAATTACCTTAGAATTTTTTGTGAGAACGAACGAATAGGAACTGTAGAATTAAGAAAAAGGTACAATGCGACACAAACAAATTCCCGGCACGTAATGAACAAATAATGCGCAGACGACTGCCATTTTGGTTTAATTTACGTGTCTGGAATTTGTACAAAAATGCTTTGAAGTACGCTATTTTTGTTCAACTTATTTGTGTCGCATTGTACAAATAATATTTCCTCTTTTCATGGTCCACGTTTCTTTTGAATTCGAAAAAGGGCTAAAATCTAATCATATTTTAGTCAAAACTCGTAAATCTATTAACTTTTTTTAGCCAATGAGAGTTTTCAAAAATATGGAATTCCAGATAACAGATAAAGTCAGGTGCAATAAGCTGCTGCTATTGGATTTATTTGACGTAGCAAAAGAACCTGTTAACTGATGGTCTAATGACAACAGTCGAAATCTGACGTCACTTTTGAAAACCCTAAATTACGTCTCATTGTTAGGTAAAACCTTCCTTTTTAGTTGAGCTTTTTTATACTATCAAGGCGCAATGTTACTAACAAGATTGACTATGGAAATAGTTTAATAATAAACTCAAAAAAAAGTTTTTTTTTTTTAAATATTTTCCCAACATTTTTGTTCGTAATTGTAAAATATGTTGTATTTAATTTAAAAAAAAAAAAACAATAATTTTTTTGCCGTAGGTATGCGATTAGCTAATATAAAAACAAAATGTTGACATAGACAAATGGAAATGAATATTTTTTTTTTACAGAAGGAGAAGAAACGTAAGCAATCGACCGAGTCCACGCAGAGCGAGGAACTGTTCGACGTGAACATCCTGAACAACATCAAAACGGAACGGTTGACCGACGACGAAAAAAGGATGGAGTTCTCTCCGCGGCGGCACGGGGAGAAGCCGCGCGAGATCATCAATGTTAAAGAGTTGCAGGTAATTTATGAAGCATATCATTTCTCCAACACACAGGGACAGGAATACCGATTTTTATCGATATATCGATACCCGATATCGGTATTTCATCGTTATTTTTATCGATATATCAACATATCGATACAAATTTTGATAAAATACCGGTATTTTATACAAATTATCGATATATCGAATTTTCTATCGATATATTGATATATCGATAAAATGCCGATAATGGGTATTGATATATCGTAAAAAAGCAAATGCAGAAAATCGTTTGTTAAAATATTTTTAGGGTTCCGTACATATGAATAAACGGAATCCTTATAGGATAACTCGCCCTCCGGGGTATGTTAGGTCAAGTGTCCAAACGTCCAATAGTCAAAATGTCAAAGGGCCAAGACGTTTAATAGTCGAATTGTCCAATTGCCAAAACGAGTAACTGTCCGTGTGTCTGCCTGTCCGTCCGTCTGTCACAGCCATTTTGCTCCGAATCTACTGGACCAAATCAGGTGAAATTTGGAAGGATGTTGTAATCCTATGATCCAAACACAGATGAGCAAAGTAAATGAATATAATTTTAAAATAAGGATAATTTTCGATGGACAAATTAGGAAATAAAAAAAAAGTTTTGCAAACCTTACTGTGTCGTTATATATTTTTATTATTTCTGTAAAATAATTAGTTAAAAAAAATATTCTAAAATTGACCATAAAATTGTAATAAACGCGCGTAATCTACCTAGAAACAGTGGAAATTGACATTTCGGAGGCCTCACGCTAGGCTAGCGCCTCTAGCGGCGAATTCACACGCGGTAGCCCTCAAGTCATTCTTATTACTTTGGACAAACGATTCATGTAACTGAATTTTCCCCTTCGAAGTGGTCGCAGCGCGCATAGTAATAATGTAGGTATATTTCGATACCTAAACGGGGAGTGACACAGGCCTGACTCCGGGGCGGTCGCCGCGTGTAGGTATATTTTCGATGTCTAAACGAAGAGTGACACAGCCTGGCCAATGTCTGTCTGGGGTATCGTTGCTCTCGAATGGATGGACCGATTTCGATGCAAGTAAGTTTTCTTGCGGCGGTGATGGTTATGTTTAATGAAAATCGGTTCAGCGGTTAAAAATTTATGGGAGGTGAACGCTTGAAAGTCGGAGTTTTTTAAGCCTGACAAACTTGTTCTATACAATTTGTAACAAAAACCCTGTCCGATTCTTCTAGGAGCCGGGCCGGCTGAACACTTGTTTGAAAATGTCGATTTTTTTGTTCGAGTTTCAAGCATTAGTGTCATAGGAAAAGTTGTTCATATTGACGGTCTGAATTGCACCTACATGGATCGGACAGGGTTTTTGTTACATATTGTATAAGCGAGGTTGCCTGAAAGAAATTTCGTAGTATGAAGCCTGGTTTACATATTGACATGTGTCAAGTGCGAGTGACAAGTGAGCGTGTGAACAGGCACCGATAAGTGACAAGGGCATAGATATCACTTGTCACTTGTCCTTTGTCAATATGTGAACCAGGCTTTAGGCCGCTTTTTCGCATTATCGACTTTTTAAAATGATGTCCTGTATTTATTTTCTTGTGCAATAAAGGGTATTGTATTGAAGCCCTAAATAATCAAAGAAGTATTTGTTTATGCACGTAAGATTTTTTGTTAGTTGTATTGTTATTTTTTTATACAACAGAATGACTTTGTGGGCAATAACATTCACATAAAGCAAGAGAGAATAGAAGAAAAAGAGGAGAAGGAGATAACTTCCAAGATAGAGATCCCAGTAGCCAGTGAGAAGCCAGAGGTGGTGGAAGACAGCAGTACCACTGAATTTAAGGTAAAGAAAATAATTCGGTACGTTCTTGGGTCACAACTAAATTATTTGGTATTAAATAATAAAATAAATAAATAAATATATAGGGACAAATTACACTGATTGAGCTAGCCCCAAAGTAAGTTCGAGACTACCGACTACCGAGATACTAACTCAACGATACTATATTTTATAACAAATACATATATAGAAAAACATCCAAGACCCAGAACAATTTGAAAAAGGCCATTTTCCCACTTGCCCTGACCGGGGATCGAACCTGGGACCTCTGGGTGGCGGACTTGCATGGTGACCACTACGCCACAGAGGTCGTCATTGAAATTGTTGAGAGAGTAAAACGTCACAAAATAATGTCACTTGTCATTTCATTGATTATATCCATTTACAAAGTGATTTTATATTTATTAATGCACGAAACAAATATTAAAAGCGCCATTTGAATCCAAGAAACTATGACGTCACATTCTGGTATTTCATACTAGAAAATGTTTGTTTTAACATTTAGAAAAAAGTATTTGAGTTTTTGGAAACTGGCGGATTTTCATTTTAACCCGTTTTTGCGTGACGGGCTTGAGTAAGAAACGTCGCTTTGGAATTCCTTAGAGAGGTATACCTAGCAGTGGACTTCCAGTGGCAGATATAATGAGCAACAAATAACTAACTCACACATCAAAATTACATTTATACATTGTTTATTTTACTCTTTATTGGACACAATCAAACAAATCAGACACATAACATATGTATAGAGATTAATGTATGTAATCAGTAGGATAAGAACAGATGATGTTGTTCCTATCCCATGTCCAATAATGGGACACAAAAGAAAAAAACGCTTTGAAAATACCATCAATGGTTTTTTTCCTAAAATCCTTTCATCTTTCCACTCTTTCAGGAGCCAGAACCACAACAAGCCCAACAAATACCGATCCCACAAACCACCCCTGAACTAGAACTCATCCCCCCACCGGAAACCCCCCAGCCAGAAGAAACCTCCCAGTGTTCCTCTCAAGAGTCCATCTCCAGCAAGGACCATTACGAAAAAGACGACAGTCATCTCCGACCATCATCACAGAATTCCAACTACAGTTTCAATGACGTCATGGCAAGTCACGGGTACCAGAAAGATGAGATGGCTTATCAAAAGGGGGGTGATATGGAGGGATATCCGAAAGGCGATGAGATGGGGAGGTATGACAAAGGTAGTGAGATGGAGAGGTATGACAAAGACAGTGAGATGGAGAGGTATGAGAAAGGCGGTGAGATAGGGAGGTATCAGAAGGCGGATGATACGATGAGCCATAGCTATCACAAGGAGGATGAAGAAGAGTATGAGCCGGCTAACTATGACATGTATGAGCAGATGGCCATGGCGTACCAGAGCGGCGTAGCCAGTCAGGTAAATATCATAGAATTAGGTTTTTTTAACCGTCTGTTGTGCTCCTAATTTAAAGTAGTCCAATGTAAGAACGTTAATGTATATAACGGTAATGCATAAGTAAAGAACGTCAAATAAAACACATAAAAACCTTATATTGTTTATTCACTATTGTTATAGCACTAATATGAATATTAAATCTGACAAGCATTATTTGAAAATTCTACCACCGCGTCGGAAGGCTGAGTCAGAGAAGGGGCGGCCAGAAACTTTGTGGTAGCTCTTTTCCAGTTATGTTAAGAATCATTTCAAGTTGACATTTGATGAGAATTTTCACTATTAATTACGTAGTATAACATAAATACACAATACTTATCTTTCTGGTTCGGCGACACAAAGCAGACTGACTTGATAACTGATTTTGTGACTGTAAGAATACTTTTGATGGAACGGGACTTGCAACACGTCTACGGCAAAGCCAAAAGGAAGGGTAATGATTTTAAGAGTGTGTATGTAAGTAGGTAGGTAGGTAGGTATAGGTAGTAGTGTATGTTGACATTTATGTGTGTTCCATCATATTATCTGAACAGCTTATCCAATTTTCACATGTGAGATGTCAGTATGTTCCGGGTGACATAGGCTACAAGTTGAATGCAAAAAATGTACATGACGAACGTTACATACAAAAAAGTGCGTTTAATTTTTTTTTTATTTGATATCGATTGGGTTATCAAATGAAAGGTCTAAATTAGCACATTTAAAAAAAATATCCACCAGCCGAATTTTTGGAGCAAGATTGCCACGATAATTGCGATGGAAAGGTTTTAAAAATATATAAAAAGAATCGGCCCCCATAAAAAAATCGTTTGGCAAAGCACTGATTTGTATGGGAAGCTGATTTTTTTCGTGTTTCGTTAATTCTTTTTCTAGAACGTAGTTTAGCATCATGGACAGGACTTGCTCCAAAAATTTGACTGGTGGGTAAGAACTCACCCTGCATAAAAAAAAAATCTTGAGAGGTGTCAAGGGACACCCGGATGGAACGAAGTAAAATATGAATATAAATAGGTCTAAATTACATTTAAACTCTTTTCTGCGTTCTAAAATCAAGTTTTTATTATCTTCATAAATTTGAATGAACAAAAAGTGTCGTTACAACTCCCTTTCGCAAAGCAATTAACGTTTGAATTTCCTATTGGAATATTTGTATGGTGTTCCAGCAAAACAGCCTGTCGATGGACTTCACGCTGGACGTGAGCTTCGACTCGCAGCGCATCGAGACGGTGGTGGGCGGGCGGCTGCGCGGCGAGATCAAGTGCGACTGGCGCGCCGGGGACCGCCCGCCCGACGACCACAAGCACAAGCTCCGGCCCTCGCGCTGGGGTGAGCCACTCGCTACATTCTAAGGCGATTCTCACACTGCTCCCCACCCTGCTGCGTAGCGCGGGGCCGCCATACAAAAATCACGCGCGTAGACGCGGTGTCCGTTTGTTGTACAATCAGCCAAAGAGACACCTGACCAGGCCCTCTATCTTTATCTTGAAAGGGGTTGTTCCATAATGGACCAGGCCATTGTACACCAGCGCAAAAAATACTTTAAAATAGTAGGAATGTAATGAGGCTAACATTTTATTTTTATTCATTGTAATCTTACAGTAACTTTAACTTCTAAATCGGGTGTAATATTACATAATGGCGACATTGTCATGGCTACCTTTCGGTGCATTCAAAACTTGTGGCACTTTCTGAAGCGCCATTTTTGAAACGCGTAGACAGCTAAACAAATGGTTTTTCCATACAAAAAACCGTTCTTTTAGTGGTTCCGCGTTTCAAAAATGGCATCACTGAACGTCAATGTGTAATGTCACATTTAGTAGCTGTCAAAGTCAAACAACGATTGACAAAAACCATAACGTCATCGATCGACCGGCGGACGATCATTCTTGAAGAAGTGCCATTTTTCAATTGCGGAGTCACCTAAACGAATGGTTTTTCCATACAAAAAACCGTGCGTTTAGTGACTCCGCGTTTGAAAAATCGCACCACAGAATATATTCTGTCTAATTTGTAAAAATGTTATTCATATGTTAATGCCAATCAAACGTCAAAGTCACTTTGACGAGCGCGAAGTTGATAATGTTATTATAACCTCAATTACGGCATTTCAAACTAAAACTACATTAAAAATAGGATGATTATTTGGAAATTATCGATAAAATACTGCTTACCATAAATAACTACAAATTTTAGGTAGGTGTTCCATGACCTGGCCCAGCCACCATACATTTCTGCAACGACCCCTTTCTCTTAAACTGAAAATACTATTAACACGAATATGTATATTCAAAAAGATCTAATTAAAATCTTTCTGAATATACATGTTCATGATAAAATTATTTTCAGTTCGAGAGAAAATTCAAGATTTAGATAAAGGGCCTGGTTAGGTATCTTTGCTGACTGTACTAACTATGCGTGTTTTCTATACAAATTGAGGTACTTGCATAAAACGCGCTACGCAGCGGGGTGCGGAGCAGTGTGAGAATCGCCTAACTCTCGTCATGCCTACCCATCGTGATGTAAACATAATTATTTCTCTTCCTTGTCGCTAGATGGCGCCATAAGTATTAATTAAAACATTAAAATCTTTTATTACTATTATTTAAATAAAAAAAAAACATAAATCCCGACTGCTTTTTTACATACCTAGTGTCACTCTTACAGTAAAACGAATCTAACGACACCTCTCAATCTAAAATACATCGAGCTGTTGAGGCTGCAAATCGTGCCAAACATACACACATTCCTACTTTATACATTTTCCTAGTTGTCAAGATAATTATGTCCTGTATGTATTTATTTATTTTGTGCAATAAAAGATGTTGCATTGTATTGTTTTGTACATACATAAATACATACTCTCGAAAAACATAACCCTCCTCGGGCGCAGTCGGGTAATGAAGTGAGTACTCTAATTAATTGAATATCACTTATGTGAAACGCAATAAATATTTTTCAAGCATATTCAACACTTCCTTCAACACTTCCAACTTACGGACCCTTCAATTGTTTCTATGGCGTCGGGTATCTGTTACGTTAGTAATTACATTACCTTTGCTGTCGTATTCTTAACAAGTTTCAGTAAAAAAAAAATCGGTACAAGCTTTTATTGTAAGGCCTAAGTACAAGACATATATAATAAAGCCCAAACTCGATGGGGTTAAGTCATGACATAAAAGACTTCCTATCAGCTACATGCTTAGATCATTTAATACAGGATGAGTTACCCAGACAAATCTTCTTACAAAACTTTCTGTCGCTTTTGGTGCGGGGGTAAGCTACTACTACATCTAAACAAAATCACACATTCACCGAAATAATTTGTGTCGCTATAAATGCACACTACAAAAAACTCAAACACTAGCTTATTTTCTGCACACCAATAAAACTCACACTGAAAAAAATGTGTAAATACACATAATAATACACTCTTAGCAAGAAAGAGAGAGAAGACAAAAAATATATCAACTCTAATGCACAGGGAATAAAGACGAAGGTTGTAAATAATAAATACATAGTCTCGTGAGGAGTGCGCCTTAGAGTCTCGTCGTGAGGAGTGCGCATCACCGCACGAGTCTCGTGGGGAGTGCGCCTACGTCATCAACTAATCGTTTTTCAAATTGGAACCTTATTACAGAACCTTAAGAATGTAATTGATACATTTAAAACGGGGGTTAATGAACTCGTCTCGTATGCGATCTTAGATTATTTTATGGGATGGAAGGAAATCAGTTGCAAACGTGTTTCGATTATTTTTTTCGTAATCGATACTAATAGATATTTCTTCGATTTTTCATAAATTAAATTTAAATAGAAAACAACGTTAATAAAATAAAAAAAAATTCTTACTAATGAAAGTTTATGCTTCTTTTGGACGATTAAATGTGTTTGACCTCTTTTTACACAGAAAATTGCATAACATGGCATTTTTAACGGAGCACTTTTAGACGTCTTTTTGATACCTTACCGATTCACATAATGATCATAATCGATTACGCAACTAGTTTTTATGAACGTATTAGATTTTTGTTCTTATACTTTGGCAGAGGGAAACGCGCAGGTAAGGCTTATCCCGTATTAAATGATCTAAGGCTACATGTCATCATAATGTTGCATTGCCACACAATATGCATACGGGGTATGGGGGAAAGGTGTCAAATTTAACTTGATTACAGACTCACAGACAGACAACGGGACAGGTGAAACAAAAAAAAGCTTGTAAAAATTTGCAACCGCTTAGTAAACTTATTTTAGTTAAAATATCTTTTGTATCTTTACCTCTTTTCAATATTTTACCTAGTAAGAAGAAGACAAAACGTATTTTAACTAAAAGAGGTTTAGAAAACGTTTGTTATTTTTATGAATCTTTCTATGTCGACTGAAACTAGTCCGCGTTTATTCGACTACGCTATTTAAAATATTTTTTAAAACTAGAAACTGGCTTCACCAAACTATATAAACGATTTTGGTAAATTTTCTATGGAATAACCTGGCAAGTATGCCCTTTCAAAAAAAGATTTGGTCTTGCATATAATTCGATCTGTAGTAATAAGCATCAATCCCTTATTTGTAGGTTTGAAACCAGGGCAGGTGAACATCGTCCTGACAGGCGGTAACGATCAGTATGAACACAGCGAGCAAAGCATCGCTGCTTCGCAAAATGT
Source organism: Acrobasis suavella (assembly GCA_943193695.1). Lineage (NCBI taxonomy): Eukaryota > Metazoa > Arthropoda > Insecta > Lepidoptera > Pyralidae > Acrobasis > Acrobasis suavella. The sequence goes on along the minus strand of OW971952.1, from coordinate 5,175,032 downwards.
GATGGAAGTGGCCGGAAGCGTGATAGAACCGGCGCGAAGCGTGGTGGAACCGATTCGAAGCGTGACAGAACCGCTGCGAAGCGAAGTGCACAATGAACCGGTTTACAAGATTGAGAGTATCGCGAATCGAAGTGTAGACAATAATACTAGTATGAGGTTTGTGTTATTTGTTATTAATATTATGTTGTAACTACTTGATGTCTAAAGGAGCAGACCCAAAGAAGGTGGAAAAAGAAATGAAACAATACTAATTTGTTTGATTTCTTTTTGTAGCGATGTGTACAGGCTGACTGGTAAATCACGTTACATGTTAAGGGGATACCTGTATTTTCCGGGGTCCAGTGCTGCCCCCATTTGAATTAAATCATTCAAAAGTAAACAAAGATATAAAAATAAAAAAATAAAATAAAAAATAAAATAAAAATAAAAAAAGTGAGAACTCTTATCTTGAGAAATTTTATCTTGACCAGGCTCTAACTAATCTAGAGCCAAGATAAAATTTTAAATTTTATCTCCGTTTCCTTTTGAATAATTTAATTCGAATGGGGGCAGCACTGGACCCCGGAAGATTCAGGTAGCCCCTTAAAGATGCTTAGAAGTTGACCAAATTGTCCAATAAAAACGAGAAGGGTAGACACTGGAACCGAGAACGTATATTACATTGTTAGCCTTTCAATACTTTATCTCTAAAGAGGCAGACCCAAAGAACGTGGAAAAAGGAATTAAACGAAATGGTCTTTTTTTTTTCTTATCGAGTTATTATGATATACGAACACTGGTGAAAGTTTTTCAAGCTGTCAAAGGCGTCTGTCGTAGCTAAATGACTGTCATCTAGTGTCTTCGGTAATTATTACACACTACTTAAGAATCCCCTTACCCTAGACTCTTCCATACAAACGTAGTCTACGTTTTATCGAGAAACGACATGTCAGATTTCAGTAAAAATTTGTAATTTTAAAGAAATTGGAATTTACTAAGGTTATAATTGGTTTCTTGCCGTAAAATTATGAACTGAAAAGAAAATATAGGGGTGTAGAAGTTTTTCATACTGATGATCAAATACGATATAATATTCTCTTGTAAGTTCATAATTTTAGTGTCGGAAACCAATTATAACCCTAGATAATTGCAATTTCTTTAAAATTACATAATTTTTCCCATATCCGACATGTCGTTTCAAAATAAAACGTAGACTACGTTTGTATGGGAAAGTCTGTTTCTGTCCAGGGTAAGGGGACTCTTAAGTAATGTGAATGTTTCCTCATGATTTTTTCCTTCACCAGAAGCAAGTGGTGGTATGTTCTGGTAAATGACTATAAACACGTAAAAGAAATTTTTTTCTTACACCTAGAAAAGTGGCCGTTTTTCGTAAAAATGCTAAGAAAGGCTTAACGTTCTCACTTTAAACTGTAAACAGTACTTAAAGCATAGTTTGAAAGGTTATCTATAGTCCATTTTTTAGGTGCATAAAAGAATGTAAACAATATACACTTTGTAAATCAATACCTTCGCAAATGACACATTATATATTTTATAAATTATAAATTACATAATTAATTTATAATTGGCAAAGGTATTGATTTATAAAATGTATATTTCTATAAAAATATATGTCAAGATCGTTTACGTTCTTTAAATACCTAAACAAATGAACTATAGTGGAAGTGACAAGTAGGCGTGGCGCGCGTGTCATAATTAAATTCAACTGCACTAAATCCCAAAAATATTATATAGGCGCAAATTAAGACCTTATGTTAATCGTATTAAGTTAATAATGGCTTCTTCTGAAAATAACGCCATCTATGGTAAAGTACCAGAATTTTTTCGTAAACAGATTATTAATCCAGATTGCAAATCATCGCAAGTACTTTTTGAACCGTAGCAAAATAAATCTTTTAAAAACCGGAAAATTCAGGTATCCCCTGAATTTTCCGGGGTCCAGTGCTGCCCTCATTTGAAATAAATCAATTGATAGGAAACGGAGACATCATTTAAAATGTTGTCTTGACCAGGCACTAGATACCTCTTCAAACTATTTTATGAACTACTGTTTACAGTTTAAAGTGAGATTGTGAAGCTTTTCTACGCATATACGCCAAAAGTGGCCGTTTTTCGCAATTGTGCATAGAAAAGCTTCATGTTCTCACTTTAGACTATACACAGTTGTTCATAAAATAGTTTGAAGGGTTATCTAGTGCCTGGTCAAGACAAAATTTTAAGTGATGTCTCCGTTTTTAAATGATTTATTTTTAAATGGGGGCAGCACTGGACCCCAGAAAATTCATGTATTTGAAATAGTTTAATGAAGCCTATAGGCCATTATTAAAATATATAAAGACGACCAATTAAACGAATTGTTTATACAGGGTGGCCCGTTGATAAACGTCCAAAAGAAAAATTGAAATGCCATAACCTCAGGGGTACCCGACTCCATCCCCCATGTATGTTCCGCGAGTTTTTGTTCGCGCTAGAAGTTTTTAGTTGTTTTTTTATTGAAATTTTTACCTAGAGTCGATTTTCATTTTTTATTTTGTTCTCTGTTTAATTTTTTGAATTTTTTATAATGGTAATTAATTGTCATAATGATAGCTATTGGCTGAAAAAAATAAGATGTGATATGAAAAAAGAGGAAATTTTATCTAAAGTTCAAAATTACTGTTCGAATTAATAATAGAAAATGTTTAATACTTTAAAACAAAAATAAAAAAGAGGTGCCAGGGATTTTTTTAGTATTCTTAAAAACTTCTAAAGATCTTCAACAGTAAAAATCATCCAAAAAAATTGATCCTGAGTAGGGGTTTATTTAGTGTATTTAGTCTTGAAAGCAATTAAGGTATTTTATTATTAGTTGTTTTTTCTAAGGGATAGGATAAATAAAAAAAAAATTAATTCATAAGATAAAAGAAACGCATAACCTGCATCTTTGTAAAAAATGTATTTTAGCTGGCCAAAAGCTTTAGCTTTACAACTAATTAAACAAATATTAAACAACAATTCTTGAACTTACTTTGGGGCTAGCTCAATCTGTGTGGTTTGTCCGTATATATTTATTTTTACGACCTTTGCGGAAAAAAATTCTAAAAACGTTGCAATCGTATGTTTTGCAGTTACGACGAAGCGTACATGGACATGTACGGCGCATCGGACCGTCTGCAGTACGGCGACTGCTTCTCGTCCCCCCCGCGGCCCGCGCCGGCGCCCCCGCCCGCGGCCCGCCCCGCTGCACGCCCTGCCGCACGCCCCGCTGCACGCCCCGCTGCCGGCGACCCAAGACGCAGCACGCTGGATGCTAGGATTGATCTGGCACTTAAGAATACTAGTAACTAAACTTTTTTTTATACTTGTTTTTGTTAAGAATTGACAACATTTAATTTTTGGGTCCCGTACCCAAACTTTGCCAACAATACCCTATTAATGAGATTGCTGTCTGTAAAGACAGGCTTACAAGCCATCCGTCAAGTTGTCTGTCACAGCTCTTATCTCTTGAGTCGTAATGTGTGGCCGCTATAACAACAAATGCTTTTTCTCTAATAACGTTTCTTATATTAGAAAAAAAAAATTAAAACCTTTTTTTTTTTATTTTGTTTTGACGATTTTTTTCTGGCCTGTTATGTCGCACTGCTGGGCAAAGGCCTCTTGATATTTCCACATGCCTCGATTTTGCAAAAAAAAAAATGTAAAATATTTTTTATTATTTATAAATTAATTGTGATCTTTTCCCTAGTTCTCGGCGACGTGGCACGGACCGAAGAGGAAAAAGACACACCGGAAAAGGGCATTCTTGTCAGGTGAGCATATTTAGTTACCTTTTTTCTATTGAACTTGTTTTTTTTTTAAATTTAATACTACATATTTCCCGGGGTATTACCCGCGTGGTCTATTATACAAAGTGTCTGCACGCTGCTGTGTAATAATGGATGTTGTCTTTTATTGAGCTATGTTGGATGCAAAGGCATCCAGCTCGAAACATTTGGCATCAGTGGTAGTTTTAAACGATGAGAAAATAAATTGATTTTATATTGTTTGACCGAGCAACCGAAGCGGATCCGTTATAACTCCGGCAAAAATTCTGTGCGTCTTAATTCCGGGTGTCGATTCTCGTGAAATTTTGTGAGCAGGTTCGATAATACGGATGTGAACTAAAATTCTTTATCTCATCTACTCGAAAAAGCATGTTTTCATCCCAAAACATTGGGAGCGTTACTGGTTATTCTCTCGGGACTAAATAGTGAAAAAGAAGATCTCTAGGGATTAAAACCAATTTGAAAACTGAACACGAGTGTAATCTATATAGAATCAAAAATAATGTTGGCAGTCCAGCAAAAACAAAGTAGAATTTTGTTTTAAATAAAAAATAATTGACACAGACGTCGTGAATTTTTAAATTTGAAATACATAACGTCGTCAACATGGATGAATGTAGGTTAACATTTTTATGTTCTTCGCTTCGGAAAAAGAAATAACTATATTTAAAAAAGCCCAATTTTTCTTTTTGATTCAAATAATTACAGAAGTTTTAGGTTATTTGTATTGAAATTTAATTATTTGTGTAAATGTGAATACTTTTCGTGAGTTTAAGCCAATAGTTAATAGTTATCAAGTTTACTTAAAAAAATAAAAAGATATGAAGGACCACGCAAACAAAGTTATGAGTGAACATTTTATCGTAAGTTGGTGGTCTTCGAAAAAATATTTCTTAGTATTTATGGTATGAAAACGACACCAAACAAAGTTAAGTATTAAATTGTCGGTTTAAGTCTGGTTAGGTATTGTAGGTGTTTTACTGTTCTTTATATTCTGTTTTGTATGTGCTAGTTTTTCTCATAGATGGAGATGAAAAGTAGAGTGTGGTGTGCTACTCGGGTAATATTTTTATCTCGGGCGATATACATGAATCCCTCGCTTCACTCAGGATTCAAAGTAGCGCGACTAAGTTTCTTCAAAGTAGCGTTGACGGCGAGGTCAAAATATTACCTTATCCCCTTGTAGCACAGTCTACGATTTGCTCATTAGATAGATTATTAAAAGGTATGGTTAATGTTTTTTTTCTTTTTTATTATTAATAAATAATTATGAAGATACAGCGCATTTAAATTTCGCGTGACGTCACGATCAGCTACGATTTTTAACTAAAGGTGACGTAAATAACCCCGACTCTGGAACTTCGAAGCGCTGTATCTTTGTGAATTTTTACTACTTTGTTAAACGAAAAATATGGGTCTTAGGTGATGTAGTTGACGAACTAAATAAAATATTTTTACGCAGTCTACATCCCTGTTGTTGATTCAGTTTTTGAAATTATTCAAAATAGCGGTAATCCGCAATATCATATTTAAAAAAAAAGACTCGCGATGTCTACAGGCAGACTCACTAGTATACTTATAATAGATAGATTCAATAATTATTTTCTCTTTTTATAAGTACACATATATAAGTACAAAGCCATGGGAGTGGCCTATGTCCAGATAAAATCTTTTTAAAATATATTTTGAAAAAAAAAAATAGTTCTGATTGAATTTTGTCTTTTAGTATCGTTGAGTTAGTTTTTTTGGGGCTAGCTCAATCAGTGTAATTTGTCCCCATATATTTATTTATTCATTTATATATTTATGTATTATTTACATCGGCAGCGCTGGGAACGCGGCCCGCGCGGGCAAGCGCGTGAGCTTCGCGGACGGGTACACGCCCGGACAGGACTCCGACGTCGAGGCCCCGCCCAGGAAGGTAACCACCACTTACTTTCTTATATAGCAGGGAAACGGGGATATTTACACACTGAAAAATATTTTGGAAGTAATTATACCAGTGATGAGACCAGAAATATTTGTATGCAAAATAGAGTCGGCAGGCAGCGAACAACTGGGCGCATGGCGCAGTCAGATTGCTGACGTGACATATCATATAGGTACACCTATAGATGTAAGTATTGGGATCATCCTGACTATTTCATAATTTTTCCAGTCCATTTGTATGAAAGGTTTCAGAGAACCTGATAAATAAGTAAAAATAACGAAATAATGCTAACCGGTAAAAAGAAAATATTTGTGAATTTTGAACAATAATTGATGCGATGCGCACTACAAAGTAAGGCCATGTAAAGTGAATGTTTTAATATTACTACGAATTATTAATTTTAATCAATAATTTATAGATTTTCGGAATTTTTATTTTGCCGTGCAGGACATCTGGCAATTAATAGAGTTAAGGCGAAACTAAAACAACAAGTTAGTGGGCCTGTAATGATGGCGGATTTTTAATCTGTGTTATAGGTGGCCCAATGTTAAGTTTAGTTCCGATTTTTTCTGCAATATGACGTAGACCACTAACCTGTTTTTTTAGGGTTGGGCTACTAATGGCAGCACGGAACAGCTTTTCTCTTGCTAAGAACAGCCATTCGCTAGAGCGAGAGAGAGTGACAGAACGGCGCGAAGCGCCAATGCTTGTGCTTTCCGTCCTCTTTCTCACTCTAGCGGATGGAAGCATAGAAAAGTGGTGTTAATCGGATGCTTAAATTTTTCGGGGTCTGGTGCTGTCCGCGATTGAAAATGTAACAGAAAAACGGCCTGTTTTGGTTAATGTGCGTAGAAAAGCTTTACACTTAAAAATTTAAACAGTAGTTTATAAAATAGTATAAATGGTTATCCAGGGCTTGATCAAGACAAAATTTAAAATGATGTCGCCGTTTTCTTTCATATAATTAATTCCAAATGGGGGCAGCACTGGTCCTCGAAAAATTCATGCATCCCCTTAACCGTCTTTAAGGTTAATGTAGTCGATACTTTTTCTTTAAAATTTCGGAGAGGATTTCCTCCACTTCTTGACATTGTATATTCAAAATTTAAGATGATATCGTTTTGTTTCATTATAATTTAAAAAAAAATTAAAAGCTATCAAAGATTCGTTTTTTTTTTGCTTATTTTTACGCAACTTTCGGCCTTAATAAGTAATAAAAGTAGTGTAAGATCTTCAAAATAAGATCCGTTAACTGACACAGTTTAATTATCGAAGATTTTAATAAACTTTATTTGTAATTGATTAACGCAGTAGTTTTTGCATAAAACCCCTTTTCCCAAAGTAATTTACGCATATTTGTACGCGCTCGGTTTACAATGAATTATCGAGCATTTCACCTCACCGCTTCGCCCGAACACTATGTTAGGTAAGACAGCATGCTTTTAGGCCGCGCCCACCTTTGAGTTCGAGCCCGCGACAGGCCCCGGAGTCAGGCCTGTGTCACTCCCTGTTTAGGTATCGAAATATACTTACATTATTACTATGCGCGTGGTGACTACTTCAAAGGGGAAAATTCAGTTACAAGAGTCGTTTTTCCAGAGTAATAAGAATGAAACTGGCTAGATAAAGATAAATTTATTTTGCTAAACATGAGTTACAAGCAAGGTATTTACATTTAAGTTCATCCAATCATGTTTTACCATCACAGGTGTGCAAAATTTTCAGAGAGGCTGTCTATTATAATACTAGAAAAATATATCACTTATAATTAATCTATCAATCTACCATAATATAATACACTACTTACTGATATCAAATTCATTACAAATTATCAGATAAAAAATCTTTTACACTATAATAACAATTTTCAGTCAACAATAACTTAAATCTTTTCTTAAATAAATTTAAATTTAGATCTTTATAATGTTTCGGTATTTGATTATATATCTTATAGGCTTGTAATGGATGTCTAGGTATCTAAATGAAAATGCGAGGAGTTTTGACGCGAGCTTAATTAAACCATAGCGGTAACCATATTGAGTAGATATTGCTTTGAATTTCTTTTTTAAGTAAGACTTCTGTACGTGAGTACTAGTACTTATTCTGTGCCCGCGACTAGTTCAACCTTAATGTGGTCGTGTGTCGTGCAGAAGAAGAAGGTCCGGCGCTACGGGTGCGCGTGGCCGTGCCCGGCGTCGCACGCGGACCACGTGCCGCTGTGGGACGCGCTGCCCCCCCCGCCGCCGCCCGCGTCGCCCCCGCCGCCCGCGCCCCCCGCACCGCCGCCCCCCGCGCTGCTGGCGCAGCTGCGCCGCCCGCCGCCCGCGCTGCACGCCCTCATGGCCGACCCCCTGCTGCAGCACCAGCTGGCGCATCATCATCAGAAGTTTGGTTAGTGCATCGTTATATTTCGTTTCTTTATTTGCTCAGTAAGAATTTGGAATTTTCCTGATTCAAAAATAAATTATTTTGTACTAATAAGAAAATAAAACGTCGTTAAATAATGTCACTTGTCTTTAAACATATCCATTTTAAGACGAAGTGGTAGCTACAGTGGCGCTCTCATTTGAAATAAATTGTTTAAAACTAAATATGGTGCTAATTAAAAATTTGAATTATATCAATGTCTAGAAAGACCTTTAAACTATTTTATGAATAACCTTTGAAATTATTACTAATAGTTCTCGGACTACCAATATTACTTTCAAAGGTTATTCATAAAATAGTTTAAAGGTCTTTCTAGACATTGATATAATTCAAATTTTTAATTAGCACCATATTTAGTTTTAAACAATTTATTTCAAATGAGGGCGCCACTTTAGCTACCACTTCGTCTTAACGTGATTTTAGATTTATTATTGAAGAAAAACTGATAATAAGAGCGCTATTTGACTCCAAGAAACTATGACGTCCTCTGCCTATTTTTCATACAAATCCCACAGAAAATGTTTGTTTTGACCTTAAGAAAAAAGAATCTGATTTGATTTTTTGGAAAATAGCGATTTTTTTAAAGTTCCGTTATTTAAAAAAAATATCGCGCATCTCCCCCGAGAACGGGGGAGATGCGCGAGTACGGGGAACGGGGACGCATATTGTGCGGGACCTCAAGAAATTCTATTCTGTATTTTATTCTTCCTCCTCTTTATCACACTTCCTTCATGGGCAAGTTTTTCCAAGTCCAGGCTATCCTGCTATGGAAGGCTCTTCCGGAGTCTATAAGAAGAGCTCCTAGTCGTTTGGCTTTCAAACGAGCGGTACATAAATAGTTTCTAGAGCAGTCCTAGCCTCAGTCATCCTGATATTTGTATTCATTTGTATGTATATTACATATATATCCGTTCAAATAAATAAAAAATAAATAAATACTTATATTTTAATTCGGTGTAAATACAGTCCTTATTATTGACCTTTTCAGCTAAAGCAAATGTTGATAAACAATAAGTATTCTTTTATTTGGTACAATATAAGTATCTGTTTTACATAATTCAAATGTACAACACTGTCACATTTGTTTGTTTATAAAAGTATACAATTGTACATACAATATTATCATCTCTTTAGCTACATAAGTATTATTATAGGTTTTATAAATTATTTGCAACTATGTAATGTACTTATCCTTTTTAGCACGTCGAATGTTGGTCCAGTTAAATAACATTAACAAAAATGTGTGATATAGATTTATGAGATATATAATAATGTAATTATTTTATTAAAACAAACTTGAAATTGCTTGCGGTGGTTCTTAGCTATGTTAGATGAAAACTGGTTCACCCGTTTAAAAGTTATTGGAAGTTAACGCTTGAAAGTCAGGATTTTTGAATTTACCTGGCAAATAATAGATGGCGCTACGGATATCAATTCCACTTAACATCGGTTGGAATATGCAGTTCTGGCGGAAATACATGGAATCATCTCATGACTAGATGGAGTCAGAGGATTTTTTTTAATTTGCATGGCAATGCTAGTGACGCCTAGCGTCTCAATGCGCTTTTCTAAGGGCCTCGTCAAAACTACCTTGCCACCTCGACAAGTATATCTTTATACCCTTTTCACGGCGAGACTTTCTATAAGTTGCGTGCACCCATCGCGAGGGGTAGTAAATCACACTAATCACATCACACTATAATATTATAAAGGCAAAAGTTTCTGAGTGTGTGTGTGTGTATGTTTGTTACCTCTTCACGCTTCAACAACTGAACCTATTTAGATGAAATTTGATGACCGAAATGGGCTGTGGATACTTAAGTTTATGTGCAATACGAGTAATTTGTTTTGTCGGAAATATCCGACACTCGCGGAATGGGCACGACAATGTTTGTCGGATAAATCCGACATTCGGGTGAAAGGTTTCAGGAGAAGCTCGGTGGCCCGCGCAGGAGAGCAGCACCGGGCGTTGTCCACACTTGGATGGGTAACCACAAGTGGCATAAATATTTCTCGAGCTCGTCCGTGCTTCGGAAGGCACGTGCCGTTGGTCCTGGCTGTCATCATTGTATGGCTGTTGTCAAGCTATGCTTTGCCAGTTGTCAGATGCTATTAGGCAGCCTGAAAAATCTGACATCAGTGTTGGTCACTTACACACACGAAAAACAACAAACAACAACATCTATCTTAAATATATAGGGATTATTTAGCTATCTTTGACATGTGTTTTGGTAATTTCCAGACCCGACCGCGTCGTTGCCCCCCTTCATGCCGCCGGAGCCGCCGCCCGGGATGATCAACTTCTTGAACAACTAGTTGTACATTGACATACATACGACAAGTATTGCTAACTTTTACCAGCTGACATGTAATACTTAGTTACGAAAATATATTTCCAATTCCAATTTGCGGTATTTATTTTAAGAGAAATTTAAGGATTTCACGTGAAAGGAATGATTGGTGAATCATTATTTTATTTCAGCCGCATAACGTCCACTGCTGGACATAGGCCTCTCCCAAGGATTTCCAAAATGACCGATCTAGAGCGGCCCGCATTTTCCAGCGACCTTGGTCAGGTCGTCTGACCACTTTGTGGGTGGGAGTCCTACGCTTCGCTTGCCAGTACGTGGTCGCCATTCGAGAAACTTTGCCATGTGTGAATAAAAGATGATTTGACGGTCAATCTCTATCATCATATCAGCCACAGGAAGTCTAGTGCTGGTCATAGGCCTGTCCAAGGTTTTCCAAAACGGCCGAAGCCGCCTGCATCTAACGTTTTCTTGCAATCTTGCCAAGTTCGTCCGAGCACCTAGTAGGTCTACAGGGTGGAATTGAATTCGTTAGCATCCTTTTAAACTTTTAAGTATTTATTATACCCACGATACAAAATAATTTTAGACTAATAAAACGTCAATCAAAAGTAGTCATTTTTATACTAAAGAAAACCTTTTATCATGCGTCAGACTCTTTGATAGATACCTTTACTGTAATTTTAAATAAACTAATTGTCATCCTAAAACTTACGAAAAATAAATCGCGTCGTAGTTGCCTAACATTCGTTCCTACATCAAACGTAACCTTGAATAACCCACTATCCTCAAGCGTTCGTGTGATACCACCCGTCCCCACTCGATTTTAAACCTTATTTACGTACCACAGTAGTTCAGCTGTACGCGGTGAGGTCGGTGACCTCGCGGCTCGCGGGTACACACAATACGCGCGCGCGACTGAAGACCAAGTGGTAGCTAAAGTGGCGCCCTCATTTGAAATAAATTGTTTAAAACTAAATACGGTAACAATAAAAAAATTTATTTGTATAAATGTCTAGAAAGACCTTTAAACTATTTTATGAATAACATTTGAAAGTAATATTGGTAGTCCGTCTAGTTTTAAAACTGTTTTTCGCCAAAAGTGGCCACTTTTGGCGAAAAACAGTTTTAAAACTAGACGGACTATTAGTAATAATTTCAAAGGTTATTCATAAAATAGTTTAAAGGTCTTTCTAGACATTGATACAAATCAAATTTTTAATTATCACCATATTTAGTTTTAAACAATTTATTTCAAATGAGGGCGCCACTTTAGCTACCACTTCGTCTGAAGTGTTTTGATAATTTGGTAATTTTCTTACTTTTTAATCACTGTATCAATTGCAGTGTTGTTTCCGTACAAAATATCCTTTAAGTGAGTATGATAATAATGTAAGTTAATGCTAATGATTTCAATTGCACCCTGTATATATCTTACGGTCCAGATACATTATGCTCTATTTATTTATCCCCGACAAAAAGAGGGGTGTAATAAGTTTGACGCTAATGTCTGTCGGTCTGTCTGTCTGTGACATCGTAACGCTCGAACGGATGAACTGATTTCAATGATTGCTGATGATTTTTTTACGTGAAAGCAAGTTATTTTCCGATGGTTCTTAGCTATTCTTGAAAATCGGTGCAGCATTTAGAAGTCGTTAGCGGTTAAAGCTTGAAAGTCAGGGCTTTCTTTAGCAAATATTAGATGGCTCTACGGATATCAAGTCGTATCAGAATTTACTCTGTAACGATGTTACAATAAACCTCATCCTTCATGTTCCAGTTTACCTCCTTTTCCGTTTTCTTAAAAATAATTTCATATACAAATTCAATTTTTAAATTTTAGATTCCTTCTCCATCATTCTGATTCATTCCACTACCATCTCTGGAGCTGATTACATCTATATCAGTATTGTAAATTTATATATATATCAGTATTGTAAAGTTATAATAAATAACTCTGTGCTGTTTCTCTCAAGCTCTCCACTACGTTCTTTACCCACCTCTTCATGTAGGAGCTCCAACTGCTCCAGCTAGTCCGCTACCTACATACTAAGAGCTCCTTCACCTCTACTCATCACTAGATGGCGTTTTTGACAGTCGTTTTAATTTACCCAGCAAAAAAAATTGTTCTGAGATAGAACGAGAGAGGTATGTTTGGTGGCAATCTATACTCCTGCCGTTGATAGGCCTCAAGCATCAAGCTCAACTATTGTTGCTTTGGCTCAATAAAGTTTTAAATAAATAAATAGATAAGAATAAAAGCTACGCAGGAATGAAAAGTATAGGCCACCAGATGGCAGCACAGTGAAGTCAGGTCCAAAAAGCTGCTGTTATTGGATACATTTGACGACCTCCGTGGTGTAGTGGTTACCATGCTAGTCTGCCACCCAGAGGTTCCGGGTTCGATCCCCGGTCAGGACAAGTTGGAAAATGGCCTTTTGCAAATTGTCTCGTTTGAAACCGGCTCGTTCAGGAGACTGGAATGCATCAAACCTGCTTGCGAGACGATTCGTGATGACCCTCGAAAACAACTTGTATACATGACTTAGAAGCGTGTTTTTCCTATAGTTCTTCAATAGGGTGTTATCTCCATTTTTAAAGAACAGGACCACCACGCCGCTTTTCCACGCTTTTAGTGTTACGCCCTCGAGCAGAATAGAATTAAAGAGCCTTTGAAGGACTTTCAGTACCGGCGTTCCGCCCGCTTTCAGAAGATCTGCTGTGATTCCATCCTCGCTTGGCGCCTCGTTGTTGTTGAGTTGTTTGAGGGCCATCCTAATCTCGTACAGGCTGATATTCGGGATATCTTCAGAATAGTGTCGGGTCAGCTTGGCTTTTGGGTCTTTAGCAATTTGTCCGCTGGGTTGCGAAACGGAAGTACCTATACAGCTGTCCATAAAACCTCTCGATCGCTGCCAGAACCCCTTCCCTTGTCGACACCATGGCACGCCACATCCTCCAACTTCAGCTTCATCAATAGGCTTTGCCCAACCGACATAGCTCTTGCGAACACTTTGGAACCTTTATTCTGCTTGATCGTCTTCTTATAGATGTAGTATTAAAAGAACGGATGTCGTGTCGCAAGGACTTTTGTAAACGTCTGTTGAGCTGCTCTTATGATTCAGCGTTTGCAGCGGCCTTGATCGTCGCTCTGCCATAGGGACTAAGGTCTGAGCAGAGGTTTTTTGAGATTTTCGTTTGGGGCGGGACCTGAACTCCTTAGATCCCACCGTTTTGTGGACAGCTTATTATTTAAACCTTTGGTTTATCTCGTTCACCGTAACGTAATTCTGAAGGCCTTCAAAGCGATTTGACGGTTCAAGCTAGAAGCCTTCAGAGTTTTCAATTTGGACCTGCGATGGTCGGAGCGTCGACTGCATCAGCCGCGACATTTCGACTTGTGATCAATATTCACAATGCCTCTTAGGTACTATTCGGTGATCACTCCCGTTTTTGATCCGATTGAACACTAAATAAATAAATATACAGGAATATATCACACTGATTGAACTAGCCCCAATGGGATACTAACCCAACGATACTATATTTTATGATAAGTACATATATAGATAAACACCCAACACCCAGCACAATTTGTAAAAGGCCATTTTCCAACTTGCCCTAGCTGGGGATCGAACCCAGAACCTCCGGATTGGCGGTCCAGCGTGTTGACCATTAGGTACGCCATAGGGGTCGTCAGAGACACTAAGACATCGTTGAATATTCGTCTCTTTGTCGTTAGGATGGAGTCGATTTCGTTCTAAAGGGGCTACCGCATATGCCAAAAGTGGCCGTTTTTCGCAATTGTGCGTAGAAAAGCTTCACGTTCTCACTTTAAACTGTAAACAGTAATTAATAAAATAGTTTGAAGGGTTATCTAATGCCTGGTCAAGACAAAATTTTAAATGATGTGTCCGTTTCCCATACAATGTTTTATTTCATACTGTGGCAGCACTAGACCCCAGAAAATTCAGGTATCCCCTTAACAGGGGGCTGGTTCTTTTTTGCTGGACCTATCCAAGTCTACTTTCTTACTTTTGTCGTAATACCATGCCTTATACAAATAGAATAATGTTTATTTCGATAAAATGTGATCCTGCGGTATTGTTTAAAATTAGACCATGCGCAACGCCGCGAGCATCGGCTAGTTATTTCATAAAGACATGGGAATCGAACCCGGTCTGAACTTTTAATTATAGTTCATTTGCTGAAATGGTGTGCATCCTGTCGACGCGCCACAACGTCTGTGTAAAATCCAATGCCGCCTTTGTCGGCACGCTGTCAGTAACCAACCAATTGATTGAATTGATTTATATTCTATTTAACACTTTGATTGCTCCGGCCATTTCTTTGACTCATTTAATTTTAAATGCCCTGCGGTATTAGAAAAGAAATAAAACTACAGAGTAAAAACAATAAAATAGATTTTCATTTATTGTGAGACGAAAAATACAACAATGGGACTTATCACCTAAAATGGTTAGTGGCAGACTGTCGTGTCAAACAAAGTTAGGTAGGCACCGCGTGCGGCGCAGTACGCTCCTAATTTATGTCTTTCATAGGGAACTGGTAACGAATATCAACCAAATAGTAATATACACAAAACGATACCATGATCTCTCTAAATTCACAGAAATCATAACTTATTATTATTATTTAAACATGTGAAGTTTCAATAGTTTCATTTTTAACTAATTTTTAAAAAGGCTTTATTGATTCGAAGCTAATACTTAATTACTTACAAGATTGTTTAATAGTTTTAGTAGTTGTCGCGCCACTCGTCCGTCGCTGTCGTGTCGTGTCGTGGACACGAGCGGCCGCGGCCCGAACGACCTCGCAAATAAAACGTAACAACTTCTCAATACCGCTACTATGAAACGTTCTATACAAAATTGAACATCGCCGATTCGCTACATCGTTTTGATTTTATTTATTACTAAAACAAGTGGGCGGCGAGCGGTGGTCCGCTCCGTGCGGCTCTCGATTCAACCCGTCACTAAGTCGATTAAGTACATGTCTTACTTTATAAGTTGAAAATGCCACTGCTGCGATTCTACGTCGCCTATGTCTGTGGAGCGCGCGCCCCGGCTGCGTGCGCTCGCAGCGAGCACGAGCGTGTCAGGTGCGCTCGCAGCGAGCACGAGCTTGTCACGTGCGCTCGCAGCGAGCACGAGCGTGTCACATGCGCTCGCAGCGAGCACGAGCGTGTCACGTGCGTTCGCAGCGAGCACGAGCTTGTCACGTGCGCTCGCACCGAGCACGAGCTTGTCACGGGTGCTCGTAGCGAGCACGAGCGTCTTTCTTGCGCACGCAGCGAGCACGTACGTGACTGTTGCGCACGCAGCGAACACGAGCGTGATTGTTGCGAACGCAGCGAACACGAGCGTGATTGTTGCGCACGTAGCGAGCACGAACGTGATTGTTACGCACGCAGAGAGCACGAGCGTGATTGTTGCGCACGCAAACACGAACGTAATTGTTGCGCACGCAGCGAGCACAAGCGTGTTATGTGCGTACTACGGGCGCAAGTTTCACGCGGAAGCAGCCGGTCGCGCGCGCCGACCTATTGCTCATAGAGAAAAAATTCCAAAATAAATTCGTTACATATATTGTTTAATAAACTTGAAGTATTATCAATAATCAATAAGTACATTATAATAATTGAATAATTAGTATTTTGTTTTCACAAGAGACTAGCATTACAAATAAATATGTACCTTCAGCTATACAATTTAATGTTTATTTCTATTTTAAACATTTTGAAGATGTTTAAAGTGGACTACGTCGGTTTTTACACAAGAATGCGCTGTTTTCGGTTCTTGTATAGAAACTTTTCAGTTGATGCGTCTACGCTTCGAGATATGACTTAAATGTATACTTAGATTTAGGGGAAAAGGTTGTAAAAACAAAAAAAAAAGTTATTGAAATTTATAACAAACACCTTAAGTAATACTTCAATAATTTAGTTCAAGTACATTGGCGGTGGCCGGCGGGCGCGCCGGGGCTAATATCACTCGGCGAACGTACAAACATGATGCTGCGCTACAAATGAAACAACTTTATACAAAAGGATGAGGCGCGCCGCCGCGCCCCCCGCCACCCCACAACATGTCTTTGACAAAAGCAATATAAAACATTTCATTCCGTGTAAGAGATGACACGATGGTATGCGAAAACTTTTATTTTCAAAAAACACACGTCCATTCGCTCGTCCTTGCGCTTAAATCTAAAATTAATAATTAGACAATATTTTTATTTGTTCAACAGACGCGCGCGGTACGACGCGCGCGTATAATAATAAAATATTTTCAAAACAATCGAATAATTAAACACACTAGTTAACAATATAACTTATGCTCAAATACACCGGTGGAGCGAGCACGCCTCAACCGTACATGTTCAAAATCAAATACGAAACTTCATCCTCGTTATTTTAAAAATATGATTTTATACACGCACGTTTTAGCTATAATATAATTAGAGCGATGGCAGCGTCGGTTCGAAACGTCCGTGCGCCGTCCGCGCCGGCGTAATACTGATATTAACGCTAAATTATTGCATCGGTGAGCTGCGCGGGCGCATGCACTGCGGACCGTCCGTGCAGCGGGGGGGTGCGGGGGCGGGGCGAGGTTAGACGGCCGTCTCGGTGTGGCTGTGGCTGGACAGGCGCTCCACGTCGATGTCGTGCGGCGCCAGCGTGTCCCGCGCCGCGTCGGCGTAGTCGATGCTGGACGAGTGCGAGAACCGCTTGGACAGCGCCGTCTGCTTGCGCAGCGCCTCGGCCAGCGCCGCGTCCGCCAGCGAGCCGCGCGAGTCCAGCCCCTGCCGGAACGCGTTCACCACGCGGATCTGCGACCACCCACCAGCTTTAGACCCGCGCTGCCAGCACTCGTGGCGCTCTGACGCTGGTATGCATGCTCGCGGGCCAAGTAGCCTTGTCAAATGTAGTCATGTATGTCGAAGGATCAGAAGTGCCAGTTTTGAAACGCGGAGTCACCTATACGAATGGTTTTTTAACTCCACGTTTGAAAAATGGACCCAGAGCGCAGACTGAGCGGCAAAACGTCAGTCTTGTTAATTTATGGTTACGGATCTATATTCTTATAAAACCATTTTGCCGTCCCGTCTGTATTGACCCTCACGCTTACATTGTTGCGTTCTCTGTCGCTCTTTCTTCTATCATAAGAAATTACTGTTGTGAAATTGTATCACTCAAGTGTTGCATGAAACACGCGTATTGCACGCAACACTTTGCAGCAAATGCAAGTAAGTGGTGGATTTGTTTCTGCCGTTTTTGATACTTTGAAATACTTTCGTCTTCCAGCTCGAGGATAGGACATTTTTGCAAATATGATGTGCATTTGTGTATGAGCGACAGAGACAAAGAATGTATGAAAATAAATTGTAGTACTCTATGTTGTGAAAATCTACAATGCGTTTAGACTAAAAAAAACTGTCATACGACCAAATTTTATTGCCATCCTTGTACAACTCGAGTATAAAGACAAGGATAGCGATAAATTCCTTTCTACTCCAAACGCATTATAGAACATTCAATATTAAGTGTTAGTTAGTATGAAGGCTACTTGGCCCGACAGTTCCATTAATAAATAACATGTTTAACGTTTCCTTACCACCGAAACGATGAACAAGCTTAGTGTTAGTAACTCATGATGTATACCAGCTTTCAAGTAACCGAATAATGTTCTCATTAAAAGATTGTTTAAAGAATAGTTTTAAATCAGAGCGCCACAAATGCCCACAGTTTCGAGCGGTTGCGACCGCGCTGTCGCCAGCGCAGGTCGAACCTTGTTAAATATAGAAATTACATTATCGTTAAATGAACATAAATGGAAGCACACCGAGCCATAAAAAAAGGCAAGAAAGCGTAGGTAATTCCAAATCCCAGTCACAGATTCGTCGGGAGTCCGCATGCCATGCAGTGGTCTCCCCGTGAGTCGAGTCTGCCTCCCCGTGAGTCAAGACCTCTCTGAATACAGACATATCCCTGTGCGAGTGTCGGTGAGGGACTATCGTGTGCATGCATTCTGTGACTGCATTTATCACCTCCTATGAGCTACGCGGTAAGCTCTATCCGGGAGGCCACGACAGCGCGCGGTAGCGGCGGCGATTAGCGTTGTCATTCACTACTAGATAGTTATCTAAAGATATCTTTTTTTCAGTGCGCAAATTACAGCAAGGTCAGTCCACGATACTGATTACATTCCACAAGAAACATAATAGCAAGATGCTATAAAATTTTTCCTTTCACACAAAACTTGTTCAGTTCATTGAAATTTTCGACTTTTATCATACATACTTTTCTTGGAAAACGTAATTAGTATCATAAACGAATATGCTGTAAAACATTTATCACTGGAAAATCAATCTTCTTGAATGATATCTGAAGTTATCTTTAGATAATAACGCAAGAAATCGTTAAGGAAGGCCTCGCGCTGCTTTCATACTAAGCTAGTTCAGTCTATTTCAGTCATTAACAGTACGAGCGAAAGAGATGACTGCCGCTGCTGATCGCCTATCTCCTTCACACGCACGATGTATGAAAGCACACATCCTTACTTTAAATACATGTTTAGAATTTAAAAGCAATGGAACGCTGATCGCGCCCGCGCGGTCACATCGTGGCCTGGGCCTAAGTCTTGCCCTACATTACATAGACTTTGCACATACGAAGCAACATCGACGCTCCTCATGTCCTATATCCGAACATTTCCGAAGCAAGCTCCCCTCACGATACCCCTAAACCCCATGGACAAAACTAAAGCGCTCCTATGATAAAGTTAAAAACTAGAAGCTGATTTTTGATGCACATTTCTGTATGAGTCAAAGCTTCCACGAACCCCTGGTGAAACTAGGTTGTCTAATTTATAGTAAACCCCACAAGTTGAATTAAAAGTGCAAAATGTGAGGCAAAAAATAATTACAACATCTACGATGCTATGAGTATGGGGCGAACAAAAAATATTGTTTTACAAGCTCGGTCTAGGAAGTACGCCACGTAAAATTTTGACCGCAAATTTATCCGCAAAGCCGCATTCTTGTTAGATTTTGTTCTGCCGTTTGTTAGTAAAGAAATAGAACGTTAGTATGGCTTCTACCGTTGGTTCACCGCAATATTTACAGTATTTACAAATTGCGAACATGGGTATCATTTGGTACAAAAATTTATATTTATATACAACACCCAAATGTATAAAAGAATAGATAAATTTAAAAGTTTGAAATATAATCGACTTCAATGATTATTTTTAAATGTAAATCATGTTAAAAAGCCATAATTAATAATTTGAAAATTCCATTAAACACCAATTTATGTAAATATTTAGTTTTTATGAAGCATTAGTTTAAGAAATAAATAAATATTATTTTTAAATATTGAAGTTTGAAGTCGATTTGAGGCGATAGCAATATATTTTAATTAAATTTAAAATCCTTATGTACAATGTATGAATAACACAGCGCATGCGTCAGGATTCATGCAATATGATATCAGAACATGCACAAATAACACAGACCTTTTAATTTCAAGGGATCGTAAATGTAATATAATAAAAATACAACAAAATCCAATATCAATCTGTAGTTTCATATCTTTAGGACAAAATTAAAAGGTCAGTGCAATGACATAGACAAGAGGCAATGGGATACAAAGAATGGATATAGTTGTAGGTAGATAGATAGTACAGTATTGACAGTTGAACATATAAAACCAAAAAAATCCAACATAAAAATAGTTAAAAGAGACGTGAGTGAAACAGCAGGCTTCCTCCACAAAGGTTAATCTTACAGCTTGATCGGTTGAAGTCTTGCTGTAGGGGACTGGTATCAAGCGCTCTTGTAACTCGCCACCTATGACCTTCCGTGTGCAATTGGGTTTTCATGGAAAAGAAAATAAAAACGAGAATATGAAGTAAGAGTCACGACACGAAGAGATAGACGGCTGGGTCGTCCACCCGGCCAGAGGTAGGTATTTATATATAGATACATCGGCGGTGCTCCGTCCACCGCGCTTCTAAACATTTATATCAACTGTATACATTTATATACACATGTTAAAATGGAAATAAAGATATATGGTTTGATTTTTATAGATTAGAAGCGCGATAGACAGTTTAGCAGTGAAAGTATCGTAACGAACAAGTGTATATATCAGAAGTATAGAAGTTTATCAGGGACTGACGAAGCAGTGCGCCTCGCGAAGCGATGAACAGATTGTAGGAAGAAGATATTAAATAAATACAGAGTAAACATAAAATATAACGCAGGGTCATCCTATTACCTAAGAAGCACATTCATGGGGTGTGCACTTAAAACTATTCTTTATTTCGTATACATTTTCCATCCAGGGCTCCGTCACATACATTATTTAATAAAAACTTATACGAAAATCAAAATAAATAAACATAATACAATATTTAAACATTGATATATGGACATCGAACATTTATTATTTCCGTCAAGCGTACATACAATCAATGTTTTTAAATCGGTTTTTAACAACTGTTTAAGTGCGGGTGTGTGTTTGTGTGTGTGGAGCTCGTAGTTCGTCACTCGTGTGTCTCGAGTTATGTCTTATCTCATGCCTTCTATATGAACTAGTGAAGCACACATATTATATCGACGTCGTTGCTCACATACCAGATATCTATCGATGAAATATATCGACACTACAGTCCTTCTGTAAACTAAATCAACCAATACACTACACGCTAACAACTGTAATACAAAAGCATGTATGGACAAAGTGATTTTGCAAATAAATACGACTGAAACACCTACTTTCGGGTTTTAAGTTTCGTGGTTCTTGCGCATTCTAAAGTGATTACCTATTTACATAATTGATATCAGCGTGGCTAGAGTTTAAGCAATGCGTTCTATACATAACCTACAGCAGTCAATGCATACACGATCACATGTGAAATTGTTCGAATTGAAAGTGTATGCAATGGCTTATTTTGTTGACTACTTGTGATACTACATTGTCTACTATAACGTGTAAGCGCCAAGCGAGATCTAACATCAACTAAGACCGTACGACAAACATCGGCCAATGTTGACCACAGGCCGACAGCAAACATTTGGACCAACATCGACACATCAAGACCAGTTCCCGTGACGGCCAGTTACCTTATTACGCAGCTCTCCGCAACGTGGCGCAGTTGGTTGAAATGAAAGTTACTTTGGAGTACAGATACTTTATTACTATACTTTAATAAGAGACAAGAAGCGAAGTAACCAATTAATAGACAGTACCAGTTAGTTCAGGTAGGTATATCAGGAAATCATGCTCGCTATAGTTTTTGGTGTTGTTAAATTCCTATTCGGCGTGAAAGAACCCACTATAAGCGTAGTATTATTTTTTGAAAAATGTTTATTTTTTATATCTAACGTTGGTGTACACCAAGACATGAATTATCAATTTATATTTTAAATATAACAATTTTATACTATCTCTATACCTCAACATACATGTAGCAGGCGATGAAAATTCACTACACGATGTGCAAACGACGAACTTTAAGAATCAATACATCATTTATATAATTTAATATAGATGCTATATACTTAAACATATAAACGTATTTTCACTAATATCCCAAAGAATATATCGATGGATAGTTAAATTTGCTTGACATCCGATACCTTGGTTGAAGTGAAGTGAAAATAAAATAAGAAAAGATGGGAGAAGGAAGATGGAAGACAGAGTAGTGGATAGTTGTGTATAGTGTATAAAGAAGGTCACAGTGACGTATCATGGTGATGACCCATTCCGGTATACAGTACGAATGGCTCCACCACCAAGACAGCCAAGAAAATAGTTCAGGTATCTTATTGCTTGTTCTCTTCAAATTCCCATGCAACCGTTGATTAATTAAAACCGTGCGAGCTAGAACGCATTCAAAATGCACAACACTACTGTTCGATAACTATGGAAAATAAATTAAAAAATAGGGTAGTATAGCATAGCTTGTGTCTGTCGACAGGGTTCAACTGCACAACTAAGGGGCACATAGGACACACAACGAGCTAGAACATATAACTAACACTGAGACATGGTCATTTCACGGTATCGACACATCTAAAAAACTGCATTCGTTCAAATAATAAATAATCGATAACAAGCAAATTTAAATATCGTCCTAAGTTAAAAACGTTCATAAAAGCACTTGAGTAGCACAATTGTGATTTGTTATACTTTAACTTTATATAAAAATGGCACATTCATGTTTAGTATTATATATTTTAGTTATAACTTTAGTACGACGAATACAAATATTTATAGTTAATTACAAAAGAGATGAAAGTATTCCAGAAAAATATGTATTTACATAAATTATTTCTTCTGAATATATTTTTAGCAAAAATTAAATATATAAGACAAGTATATATTTCATATATTTTATTTAACATCGGTAACCAAACAGATGTTTCTGCTAGGAATCAACATACCCGATATAAATAATGGTGCACCATAGTTACATACAAATCTAATTAGTAATTTTTCAAATTCACTAATATACTCTTAAATCTAATATTTAGTAGACAGTTATCAATTCTTACTCTACTGCTTTACAGTTTAGGAGATATTAAAATGTCTTTTATATGAAAAGTTTATTAAGAAGGAATAGTAATTAAGTAATTTTAGAATATACTTTTGTCGTATTAATATTGTTAAATGGCAGTAGATTTTTTTTAGTAATATTTGTTAACCTGTACAGCGTCGTTGTATTTTATATATTTTTTTTAAATTTGGTACAAAAGGCCCGGAATATCAAAGATTGTGTGGGTTATTTTTTTAAATATTATATAATGTTTGGGGCATATATAATTTTTTTTAATCATCGCTCTGATGCGATGTGGGGCTGAGAGCGGGCAGGGAACTGCCGCCCGACTGGACGCTGATCCTCCGGTGCTCCGCCAAATAATTATTGACAAATATCCTGCGACCGGCCAATATGTCCGCCTTTTGCTGCAAAACAATGACGGACGTGTCAGTAGACGTCCGGCCCGCATCTACTTCAACTACACACCATAGCCGTAACCAAACTGCTTTATTGCCAATCCAAAATAAAAGTGGAACAGGGAAAATTGGCACTCCAAAACCAAATCGGAACAAACTGCACAAATTAGCTTTTACAATAATAAAAAAGTTAATAATGGAGTTTGGCTTTAGAATCTCAATGCTACAAAGAAGTGAAGAGATTAGAAATATAAGAATGTTTTAGAAAAGCAGTTTCGTTAATATCATGTGCCTAACTGTAACTAGGATAGGGGGCATTCACACTAGCTGGGTCGGGGCAGTCGAGGGCATCCAATAGCAAATACTATTAAAAAAAAGAGGAATCAAAGACCGTGTCGGAAGCTACTACTACGCAACATCCGGTATGTGAGCTAAGGCGCGCTGTATGCTTCGTTCTGCGGACTGTGTCAGGTACAAATGAAATATCCTTGTTGTTGAAATAAATACTTTTATTACGATGTTTCTTTAAAGTGCCGGTTAAGTATGTAATATTTAACAATAAAAGTAAACGTTACATAAAATTAAAAAAAATAATCATGAAACCAACTTATTATAAGTACATACACAACCGAGTTAACGATAAAATAAGTGAAAATAAAGTTTGAATGGAGTTTTTTTTTTTCGTTTCTTATTTGACTACTTTTTGTGTAAAAGAGATTATTTAAGTTATAGATTTTGTTATTCAACAGATTTTTAGATTTTTATATGCCTAAGACTACGATGTTAGAAGTTTGGTAAGTTATTATGTCTACAATATTGAACTGTATATTACGAGAAAAAAAAATTAAATTCGGATATAAAACCCTCCAGCGAGATCCCGATAACAATGAAAGAGAAATAATAATAGTTCGCTGTTATCACAATCTCAATACAAACATCTATTAAAAACATAAAGAAAAAATATACAAATTGTGCATACTCACAGACATCTGTATACATGCAAAACACTGTAACATAAGCATGAACACACTATAAATGCGAAGCATAATTTAAAAAAAATATGTAAAAAGAAACAACATTTTGTACCAAAAAAATACATTTCTTCAATATATACTACTTAAAACTACCAAGCAGCCATTTTGGAGAGCAAAATGGCGGCTACTTCTCAACTCACGAATGGTGGTTGTGACACATGGCTTGTTGAATGGCAGATGCGATTCAAGAAGCCATAGAGTATGTACCGAAGGCGGCGCGTCGTGCACACAAACCCATGCTCTACACAATGAGTCTCGTCAAGTACCTACTGTTCCAGCCTCGCCGGTCTCTATACTTACAAAATGTACTCCCTATGCGTGTCAGACCTAAACTTACCGTCAACATCTGAAATAGAGCGATTTTGCTAAAACTGGGCGGCCCCCACCATAACTATACGAGTGGCGAAAAAAAATGCTATGGAATTTGCTTGAAAATTTATTCATCCAATGTAAATAGACCTCGTAACATTCGCAAAACCAAATTACTTTTAGATAAACATCTTTATAGCTCTCTTTAGTGAAGCGTGAGGTGTCTCATTCATACTAAACTTTAGGCGTCGTATAATATTAATTGATAACACGTATTAAAGATAGATAATTCGATCAAAACATGATAAATAGAATATAAGATCTCGGCGCAGATCTAATTGTCCAGCTTCGGTCAGAAACGGGTCAGTGGTCCCAAAATTTACTATGAAACAAAACACACAAGCGGCCGAGTAAAGTTCTCATGATATCTTCATAATAAATATAAGTATACTCGTAACAAACTACTTACACAAAAAGCTAGAGATTATCGAAAATTTAGAAAGATTTTTTTCAGTAAAATTTCAAAGTCTAGTTTTAAAAAGTTTATAATAATTTAAATGGATTTTTCCACAATTGGTTTTGTATTTATATAGCTACCTATACAAAATATCACTGCTCCGATATACATTATAATAAGACGTCAAAGAACCTCAAGTTTATGTACAATTACGATCGTCTCTAAAATAGCAGTGTGCGCCTCGAGCGGCGCAGACAGAGTCGTATAACCTACGTTTATAAAAGGGGTCCCGAGCTAAGATATGATCGTCATCTACGTCCTGCGGAACGTGAACGTGAACAACGGATACATTTGAATCGAACGTACAGCCGCGCCGGGAGGCGCCGCAACAGGCACAAATCGGTTTAGGAGCCTACGGGCCGCTAACATCATCTATCAGTTTATTGCTATCGACTACCTAGTACTAATTTTCAACACTTAATAAAATTCTTAACGTACTAAAATTAAGACTCGATAAGATAATCGTTAAAGCGTACGCGTCGCAGAGATACGCGTTAAGTACGGTCCGGAGCGACCGGCGCAAACAAACATAAGGAAACGAAAAAACAATCGTCGTGCGAGTGGTTGGAGTGTGTGGTGCGTGTGTCGGGCGCTCAGAATATGGTGGTCTCGGTGCGGCCGGCGGGCGGCGCGTCGTCGTCGATGTACGCGATGTCGCTGGGCGCGGCGCGCAGGCGCGCGCGCAGCCCGGCCGCCGAGTGCGCCGACAGCCGCTCCTCCATGTCCTCCAGCGTCGACTTGAACGCGCGCACCACGCGCAGCTGCAAGACACACACCCTGAGCGCCCAGCTCGACACCGCGACCACCCGCTACCGCGCTAACGAGTGTGGTGTGGATGTTCTTGTTCGCGAGGGCGCGGCCTGTCTGTATTCAGAGTAGACGTGATCGTGGGACGCGCTACGCTATGTCATGCACTATCGACACCTGTGCGACGCGTGACCGTCGAGCGACGGATGCCGCTACGCTAGGTGCTAGAGAAACGGCTAAAACGAACACGTGAACTACTCAAGACCTCGAGTCTAGATGAGAACACTAAGCGATGGACGACGGGGATGGGGCACATCGAGATGCCGGAGACAGGGTGCTGATATCTCGGAGGTGGGTGCTGTGACAGACGGGAGGGTGTCGCCGGGCGATGTACAACGAAAGACGTGGGATGCATACAGACGCAAACAGAACTAGAGCTCGCGGCGAGTCCACGAAACACGACATTATTTACAATTTGTTTTTCTACAGACGTTTTATAATCTGTCCAAAAAATATCAACCCCAAGCATAATAAAAAATATATTTATATTACAATATAACCAGAAGTGTAATTAAGAATTACTGTAAAATTCACACTGTTACAGACGACCCCATTTTTTTAGTTTCACTTCAGAAATCGGTATCGTGTCCTCCTCGCTGGCCGCTACTCAGGAGGTCTACGCGCTAGGGGTGCGGTACCGTCAGCGTCCGTCGCACGCAGCGCGCAGGCAGCCGCCGCGCCCGCCACTACACCTCCGTCTCCAGCACCGGCCGGGGTTGCCAACAACATCGCTCAACGACGCGCGGCTCCATTCCCCATTCGACACCGTCCTACGTGCGTACGCAGCCCTAGCTTTACAAGTGCCGACCAGTGGACAGATATGGGACGGGGACGGTTTAACAGTACGTTCGGGGGTGTGTTTAACGCTTTATTTATTTTATGTTATCAGGTGTAGTTGTCTTTAATAAGTTCAATTATAACAAATACTTTAAAATAATTTCTTGTTTATATATGACACTAAAATTAATTTGATTTCTATTATAAAAAAAAATAAGTTATTCGAATCTTATTTTCAAATTCAGTGTCTTAATATTTCAAATAAACTAAAATAAATTTCCCCACTATGAATAAAATAACACATTCTTAGTTATCATAGTGTAATAAATATACTATTTTATATGTTCTACAATCTAAGTCCCATATCTGACCTAGCCACAAGCAGGCCAACACGGAAAATCAGACCCTTTGTATAAAAAAGGAAAACTGAATTATGTGTATCGTGTCGTTTGATGCGTGTATGCGGCCCTTGGCCAGTGTCGGGTGATACGAATATGACTCGAGAAGAGTGACCAAACGAAAAAGAACAACTCAAAGTAAATGGAAAGAAAAAAATCGGGGTTCGAATCGAGAGGCCTTAGCTATCCTGAAGATCGGCTGCCGACTACACTAGACCTACACAACGCAGGGGGAAGTAACTCCTACGATGCTGTGGATAGGGATCGAGGGTGCTCTAATGTCTCACCGTTACACTTAGTTTTATATGCCACATCGTTTATTCGTTTATTTAGAATTCCAATAAAATATATAATTGAAATAATTTTAATTAATTATTTTTTATTCAAATTCCATATTTGCGTCTATGGTGGTGGCTCGCATTTGGGATACATATACATGTGACATTAACAAAAGGTTATTTCTTAGTCTAAACAACTACCATGCCATGTTATTTTTTTATTAAAACACTATAACTCAGGAGCCAAGGAGGAACAAATCAAGATGTTTTAGTAATATTTATCGACTTCCTACAATCGTGGAAATATTGTATACAAACATTATGTGTAAATAATAAGTACATACATATTATAAGGAAATATATGAAATCAAAATACCAATAGAATACATGAAAGATAAAATAGAATTTAATAATTTAATAAATAAAGGAGTCCATTTATTTGTTTTTGTAGCAAATGACAACAATACAGAAATATTTCCACAACTGCACGTCATTGTTAGATCGCAGTACAGAATTTAGTTAATTTTGGTTTTAATAAAGAAACACTAGTTTATTTCAACTAAGTATACTTACCCGTAGCTGCCGCCTACGAAGTACCTCTATATACATTACATATACGGACACTACATCAAGCCTACCAAAACGCAAAATAACACAATGAAGGCAACTGTTCAACGGCAAGGCAAGGCAACTACTACACCCTTAAACTGCCCAGTTAGACGCTTTCACCCACCTGGTGACGACACACCCCCACTTACTCTAAGGGACATTCACAAACAAAATAAAAACAAAACAAGGTAAACAAAAACAAAAGGAACACAAACATCGACAGTAACACAACGGCAAAGGAAAGAGACGGGTTCGATCGTACTGTTAGTATTGCGAGCACACTCAGTCGTATCGACATGCTCCGGCCACGTGTGTAACACTATTCAATTATTCATAAATGTTTATTCAAGAAAAATCCACTCCACACTCAAATTAACGTTCCTTTAACAGCAGTAACTGAACACAACATCGGTAACAAATTAAAAATTAAAACTTTCAAAATAATATATATAATTGTGGAAAAATATACATGAATCGGACATGTTACTGCTAGTAATATAGTATCGGTAACGGTTGTTAGTGGTCGCGGTGCTCGCGTCCGCAACAGCTGGGCTGGGCGAGGATCGGTAGCGAGGATCAACGGGTTGGCGATTCACAAGCAAAATAAAAACACTATTTTTTTAAAAATAAAACTTAAAAACA
The DNA here is from genome assembly GCA_943193695.1 of Acrobasis suavella. Taxonomy (NCBI): domain Eukaryota; kingdom Metazoa; phylum Arthropoda; class Insecta; order Lepidoptera; family Pyralidae; genus Acrobasis; species Acrobasis suavella. The sequence continues at coordinate 5,146,210 of OW971952.1, read as the reverse complement.
GACAAAACAAAAATAAAATAGTAAAAAATAAAATCAAACAGTCAGTATGACTCAGAGTAAATAAAAGACAGACAGAGAAAGAGATAGTCATATTCATACCGCGATGTGGTTGATGTTGAGTGATTATATATATCGGGGTAAAGTCATAGTAACTGTTTGAGGGTTTACGAGGGATAAGTAACATGTCACAGCTACATAGAGAGCATGCCAATAGGTTGGGTGGGTTCAGTCAACTCAGGTTGGGGTCAACTAAAACTGAGTGGGAAGCGTCGAACTGTTCGCGCGGGCATGCGGCGCTAGGACGCTCCCGGTCTCATGACAATTAAACGAAATAAATATATAGTAAGGCAGGCCGGAAACCAGAGACAGGAAACCATAGTATACAGAGTGAAGTATGTCATGAAACCAGGCTCTAGAGAAATTAATCAAGTTTTGTAAACAAAATCTAGTAAGTATAGCTTTGCTCGGTAGCCAATTTTGATTCCAATTTTGTATACATAAATATATATAATAATGATTGTTCATAATACTGTCATAAAATTAGTGACCGAACAATGTGTAAATCTACGTTAAGTTTGGGCCAAAAATAATATAGCGTAACTACTTTTATTACTCTGTAAAGTGTTTCTCTGTGTAGGTATAAATTAACAAGAACAGAAGTATAGGAAAATGAAACGAAAATACGAGACGAAAACAAAACTGAAAAATGGAAAAGAAACTAAAATAAAAAAAATAAATAAACTTAGTTACTTCGAAAGTTTTGGTTATCGTCGAAAAATTATCAGTGTATTTTTTTATTTTAATAAATCCGGCTTGCTGGACGAACAAATTAAAAAGTGTAATCAAATGAATCGGCGTTCTCTATTGACTATGGCGATATAAATCTATAATATGGATGCATAGTATAATTGAAAATGGTGGTATTATTCGTTTTGTATGCAAAAATAGTAAAAGTATATATAAATGGACAATAATATCGAGAACTTAGCGTTAGGATGCCCAAGGTATCCGCAGTGTTGACCTGTTGATTTTGCTGTATATATTTTTATATATTAGCTGTAAACTAAAAACTTATCCCTCTTTCGTAAAGCACGAACATGTTTCTGCCACTCCTATATTTTCTTTTTTTTTTCTTTTTTTATAAGACTTTTTGTCAGATTGTTGTCGGAATTGATTCTTTCGAACTCTTTCTAGCAACAGAATGACTTTCTTAATTTAAACCATAGTATTTCATCATGAATTTAAAATTTCAGTCTAATAATCACAGCCGATATTTCATGATGCCATCTATGAGAAAAGCTGACGGCCTAAAGCACACTTTAAACTTATAATTGCGTTTTAGTGTTATTTTATAAAGCCAAAGCCTTGAAATAGCTGCTTAATTTCTTAAATATTGAGGTATAACATTTTAAAAGGCCGTAAACTTTTAAGTTTGTAAATAAATGTCACAATAAAATATACTAATTCTTGTCTTAAACGTTTTTTTTTATTTCTCAAAATGAAAATAGGAAATATTATATACTATTTAACTCATATTCTTGTGTTGACATGTCTAAAATTACAATAAAAATGTAAAAAAAATATTAAACAGTATTTAAAAAAGTTAAGTGACAGTTATTTACAGTTCACTAAACATATTCAAAACTAAGAATTATTTTTTACTTAGAATTGAATATCTATCCCCAAAATCCGGCAAACATCATCCCACATCATCCCGCGTTTTCATATTAAATATCATATACAGTTTATATGATATTTATATGAAGAAAAATCCCAAGACGTAAATTTTCAAAGTAGGTATTTCTAGACGTCACGTATTCAAACTCATATGGCCAATGCGGATATAAAGTATACAAAAAAATAGTTTGCAAACTTTTGGAATTTCTTTAGTGCATTATACTTATTATCTCAGTCTGCATTATACTTATCAATGCCCTAGCATTAATTTTTTCTACTTCTTCATATCTTTATCTTTGAAATAATCAGTACAATGGGCTTAAACTGACCAAAAACTGTGCAAACTTGTTAAAATCCCTGTATATAAATATGATCATAAGTTTAAGAAAACCATTAAAAAAAAACTAGAAAATTATAACAAGAAGTCAACTCTTTAGTACTATTTAGAGTTTTTTGAAATAACTTCTGAATAGTATTGAAGAGTTGCCTTCTTTTTTTAATTTTCTACTTTTTACATCTAATTCAATTATTTTAACATATCACTTACTCTTCGCATTTTCAATACTAGTGAAGGTAAAAAATGCAGATTTTTTTAATAATGAAATGAGCAGTTCCGTACACAATTGAATACTTACCACTACAAAATGTATGGATCAGCTAAATGGGCTATGAACTAAGATCCTCTTATTTTACACCCGCATTGGCCGAGTTTCCCCCCCACCCCACATTCCTTCGCCCCCCTTCCCACTACGCCTCCCCGTTTGCGTACCTGCGTCTGTAGCCTCGTGAGCCCCCGGATCCAGAGGATCTGTCCGGCGCGGGGCTTCTTGTCGAGGTCGTTGTCGTAGTCAGGCCCCGGCTGGCTGGCCTCGTGGTCCGCCTGGCCTCGGCCCCACCTGCAATACGAACACGTCACATAATATCTAGATTAAATTAGTTATTTTTTAAAATATGTAGAAACATACCGATCGGTGAAAGAATTTCGTAAACATCTATTTGTAAGTTCCTTAATCCACCAAAAACATAATTGACAACATTTCAAAAATTTTATATTCATATTTTATATTTTTTCCTTAAAGAACTTCAAAAAAAAGGACATACGTATTTTTTCTTTTTCATTTCTTTTCATTATTTCTCCTAAAATTAAATTGTTTAAAATCTCTCCATTCTAAAAGAGCGTAAGTACAAGAGTTAGGATGTAACGAGTTTACATCTTTGCCCTACATTATAATTAAAAAATAAACTGACGTCTATAGAGTTGTGTTTTGTAGCAGTAAGATATCGATATCGATACAAAAACTTACGTATCGTAAAATAGGGTTACTTTGATTAATTTAAAAATTCAAACGCTTCTATCTCAGCTATTTTTGGCATAAAAATATTATATTGACGACTTGGTATGTGGAAAACAAATGGCATAAAAAATTACGCTTGTAATACTCGACAAAAAAAATTTGCCCTATCATCTGTATACTTGAAATAGGGTTTTTGGGTAACCCACGTTTATTAACGGATTCTCATAGTCGCCCCTTACAGGAATTAAGAACACAAAGAAAAATGTTTCACTTTTTACTTTTTAAGTTACAGCATTTTAAAGTTAATTGGGGTGAATTTGACGCGTTGTGAAAAGATGGGCGACGTACCAGGATTGCTATTTCAAAAATATAAATAAATATGCGTTCAGAAATTTGGAAGTTTTAATTAAAAAACCAAAAAAAAAAGCTATCATAAATGTCACCTTGTGTTTTTAAAGTCGCCCCATTTTAGGGTAGCATTTTTCCTTACTTCATTTTTTTTATAGTTTTTAAGACCTGGATGTCAATATTATTTTTATTTAACCTGAAATATCAATCATATAAAGGAAATATTAGCATTACGTCACCAAACTATGTAAACATTTTAATGCATGTGTATTTTTTCCAATCCTAATTCTACTTTACTGAAAGAACTATCGATAATAGATGGTCTTCATCGAACTGATACTTCTATAGACAACACTACCATTATCTCTCTCTCTCTCACTTGTGATGTCAGTTGTCAGATTGACGCACGTGTCAATTGACAGCTGACAGCTTGACATAATTTTTTCACTTTTAGATGTTCAAGCAAAGGCGTAACCTGTTAAATGCCTATATCCTTATACTTTTGAGTTTTTTTCATTTATCTCCAAAAATATAACTCAAAAAAATCTGAAAAAATATTTTACGTGTTCAGAATTGCTAAATCTCGAAATGATTCTCGAATTTTCATACCTTTTAGAAAATGAAATGTTGTCAATTATGTGAAAATGTGAGCCAAGTTCACGTCACCCGTCAAAAGATTTGAGATCCAAATGGGTGCCAAGTTCTGTAGAAAATCCCGAAATTTATTTATGGAATCTTAACATTTGACCTGGCTAGTTTTAGCATACTAGTCATCTTATATTCATGGATGCAGATGCAGATTAAATAGGTTTTGAATTAAGAAGGGGTCAAAAGTTGGTCGAAATGGTCGTCACCAGTTCCATTTTCTTTGAACTTGCCTGGACACGCTACCGCATGTCTAGATAGGATGTAATTTGTACCACATTATGCAAGTTTTATTGTCGCTTTCCTATCCGGTCAAATAGATACAATGAATAATTACGCCAAGAGCACTCAAAAAAAATTATTGACAAATAAGTAAATATGAATCAACCTATGACGTGAAGCAACATCACTATTTTGAAGTGCCCCCAAACTGAGCGGTAGATAATGGGATCTAGTGATGACTCACGTGAGGGTCTTGGGAATCTTGCGCGTGGGCACGGTGGTGACGAGCTGTCCCCACACCAGCGTGCCGGCGCCGAAGAACAGGCACCACAGCCACTGGTCCAGCGACAGCCCCGCCGTGCTGAACGCCATGCCGCCGAACTGGATGATTATCACCTGCAACGTGGCGGCAAAAACTCTTACTTCATTTCTAACCCCCGCTATTAAAAAAAAAATGTCTACTGTATGCAAAACCTGTTTCAATTAAAACGTCTCCATTTCTTCTTTTCAATACTTACCATAGTAAGAACGAGACAAAACGTATTTTAACTAAAATAGTCGCCCTAGCAAACGGTTGATATTTTTTTATGAATATGACTGTAAGTATAAATCTGTAGCGACATCTACGCCACAATACAAGAACTACTGTGACAAAAATGAAAACACGGAAATAGTTCACAGGAAGCACGCGAGATGGCGTTGAGTCATCTTATATTACTCGGTATCAGGTTTGTATGATTGGTTGACATACATATACAATGTGGAAGGGAAATACCCGTAATAAATCGAACCACAGTCTATGTCATAAATAAAGCAGCACCTATAAAATTTTCGGCATTTCCATACAAAAGTGTGCAGCCGCCCAGGCGATTTGTATGGGAATGTAGATTTTTTTTGGATATTTGTTTGTATTAATAATTTTAATTTTATTATACTTTAGTGATCTAGTATAGCCTGTGGTTTGATTAATTACGGGCATGCATGTCCCTTCCAAGTTGTATACGATCTCCGAAAATTTACCATCGGAGCCGCGCCTCCCCATGCGTAACACCATTCCTGGCTGAAAGATCTCTTTGTGGCGGTAGAGCATACCACCTCGCCTCCGCTCCAAATATGGATATATCTATTATGTGGGATCAGTAATATACGTTAATAGGCGATGCAGATAGCAACGTTTGATTCCGTTTTTTATCTTCTCGTCCACCATTACACTAAAAGTGGCCTTTGGATCTCATGGCCCTGGATTCTGTCTTTTTCGAGCCGCAAGACCCAAAATGCTTTGTATGCCGCCACATTGGGGATAAATACGTGATAGTGTATAGTACGGAATCTCCTCACTCGTGTAAAAGTAGTAACCTCGTCTAATCTCCTTGGTAAGGTAGCGGACCCGGGGCTCTAAAGCGTTACTGCTGAGGTTGCAACCGGGAAAATACGCTCGGATGATGTTGAGTGTATTGTATGGAGTCAGTAGAAAGAAAAAACGCTACTTTTACCAATTTCACTAAACTCAGAACTGCTAATGCCCACCAACACGCTAAACCGGCCGTAGAGGCCACCCTTTGTATCCAAGGCCCAGGGCACTGTCGTACCTCGTCAGGACGTGAAAATGTATCAGTAGAACTGCTAAAATGCCGACCTGCGAGAGCGCAGTGCCGATCCAGATGCCGTGCCCTACTTTTACCAATTTCACCAAACTCAGAACTGCTAACGCCCATCATCACGCGGCCTTGTGGTCCTACGGCCCAGGGTTCTGTCTACCCCGTCAGAGAAACGAAAGAACTGGTGAAATGCTGACCTGCGAGAGCGCAGTGCCGATCCAGATGCCGTAGAAGATGGGGTTGGTGAAGAGCCCCTGGAACACGTTCCGCTGGCCGTGGATCTTGCGCGCGTTGATCTCGTTGAACAGCGTCATCATGACGAAGGTATTGAAAATGATGGTGAAGTGCTGGCTGGGCTCCGCGCCCAGCGGCTGCCCGCGCCCCGACGGGATGTTCAGCAGCACGTCGCCTGCAACACCACACGTACGTTAAGCCCGGTCAAAGATAATATTAGTACATCACGATATAAGTGCGTTATAACACACGAGGAGGAATTTTAGCCCGAGCCGAAGGCGAGAGCGTAATATAGCCGAGTGTGTTTAACGCACGTATATCGTATGACGTTTTTCAACACACTTGCGAGGAAAACTACTTAATAAACAGAATTTGTTGATTTTAAATAAACTCAACGATAAAACTGTGATGTACATCGTTGCTTTCCCGCGGTTTCACTTTTTAAAATCAGCGCGGCGCACTGCTTATAGACTGGGCCCAAGCGAGGGGCTACTTCGAAATTTGAAAAAAAAAAGATAAAAACTATTTGAAGCGTATAAATAGCTAATAGTGCAGTTATAGGAACTAAATTTAATATTTGTGTTTATTACACGCGCCTATTTTATGAGCTGCTTTATACATCTAAAACAGGTGAGAAGCTTTTCTACGCAGATTAGCCAAAAGTGGCCGTTTTTTGCTAATGGGCGTAGAAAAGCTTCACGTTCTCACTTTAAACTGTAAACAGTAGTTCATAAAATAGTGTTATCTAGGGTCTGATCAAGATAAAATTTTAAATGATATCTCGTTTCTTTTCAGATGATTTATTTTAAATGGGGGCAGCACTAGACCCATAAAAAATTCGGGTAATTAAGCGTGCACCGGCAATAGTTTGCATGAAGAAACCGGCGGCGGCGGAAGCACACAAAGTAGTCTACTCGTAGATCAAATAGCATATGTTAAATATAAAGTTTCTCACCAATGAAGAGGAGAGAGAAGATTATGAAGAGCTGGTAGATGGCCTGTCCGAGGATGTTCTTCATCATGGTGCGGCTGATGAGCGCTTTGGTGCGGCCGTACGGCTTGCGCTGCAGCAGGTCCGGCGTCGGCATCTCTGTGGCCAGCGCCAGCGATGCCAGCGTGTCCATGATCAGGTTCACCCACAGCATTTGTACGGCCTAAAGTACAAATGGTATATTAGTGCTACTGAACATTTTCAAACAAAGAACGAGAACCGTCTCTGATTTTGAAAATTTTCGTAAAAGACGTAGATATTTTACTTACACAGATGAGTTTTTTTTTTAAAACCATGTTTTTTTTACCACAAAATTAGCATTTTATTTTTTGGCGAATGGAAATTAAAACTTAAGAAAATAATTTCGGGGAATCCGCCTCTACAGTTTTCACGATGGACGAGAATTTGTCGTTCGACAGGATGACGTCCTAGAAGATATGTCACCTTGAGCGGACTGTCCTGGATAGAGAGAGAGAAAGACCGAGAGAGAGTAGAAGATACGTCACCTTGAGCGGACTGTCCTGGATGGCGCAGGCTCCGATGAAGGCCACGACGACGGCCACGACGTTGACGGTGAGCTGGAACTGCAGGAACTTGGCGATGGAGTCGTACACGTTGCGGCCCCACATGACGGCCTTCACGATGGACGAGAAGTTGTCGTCCGTCAGGATGATGTCCGACGCCTCCTTGGCCACGTCCGTGCCCGCGATACCCTGGGGACGTCGCAGTGTTATTATAGTGATTTATGCAAATGTTGTATAATAAGGGGTATTACAACACGAATGTGGGCGATAATAGTATCACATGAGTGTTTTAATACCTAATTATGTACAGTTGCATACAAGACTTTATCTACATCCATGATATGGTTAGATTCTCTTTTCTCGGACTAGAAACATAGATAAGGCGTGTGCTCACCATGGCGAAGCCGACGTCGGCCTTCTTGAGCGCCGGGCCGTCGTTGGTGCCGTCGCCCGTGACCGCCACCACCTCGCGCGTGTCAAAGGCCTTGGACTCGATCATGCCCTTTACCAGCGTGTACTTGTCGGTGGGCGACGAGCGCGCCAGCACGCGCAGCTTCGGCCACACTTTATCTAGAAGATGCTGTTGGACCTGTGGAGAAAAACAAATTAACCCTTTCACCGTGAGACTTTAATACATGTTCAAGGTGTATTTGCCGAGGATTTCTGAGAGAAATGGCCCGATTTGCTGCTACAGGTACTGTTCATAGATACACTTCAATGACGTTTTAATTAAACATTATTCATTCTTAAAATATATGCACCTATGTTCTTAGTAAAAAATCGATAAAGTAACAATATTAAATACAGGGTAAAAAAAAATGGAACAAAAATAAGGGTAAATTCAGTCTATGAGGAACATATATCAAAATACTCGTATGAATAATATTTTTTTGATTTCCTTACAAACGACAATTAGTTTTTAGGGAATTGTATATTTTGTTAGATGTTATAAAGAAATATCTCAGCTTCGATAAAATTAAGTCATAGATATGTTCCACGATATACATAATTATAAACATTACTTTTAAAAAGTTTTTCAAACCATATTACTTTCAAAACTTACAAAGTTTATTATTGATGCCAACTCTGCCCAAACCTACCGCTGTGCTTAAATTTTAAACTAACTGCAGAATACTTGGCAAACAAATAACAAGAAAATCGTAATGTTTATGTACGGTAACCAAGAAACAAAACGGTCGATGTTTAAGTACGATCACTGACCTCTCCATTGGTATCTCTGATCCGCCTGTTGAACTCCTTGCCTTCGAGGATGATGAAGTCATCGGTGGGCTTGAGAATGCCACATTTGACGGCGATAGATCGGGCAGTGTTTACGTTGTCTCCGGTTACCATGCGCACTGTGATACCCGCCTTCTGGCACTTGCGGATGGCCTCGGGTACCTGGGGAAATGAAGTCACCTTTCAAAATTCTGCAAAATGATTTATCTGAAAAACATAGGTAGTTTGTTGTGCGTCATGGTAATTTAAGTTCTCTGGTCGCTACAGTAAAGCACAGTTTGAAACTGAAACGGTTCACCAATATTCAATTGGTCCATGAACCCTTGGTCAACAGAATCTTTCAAAAATTAACTTTTCATCTACAGGAATTTTCACCCACGAACGTTTCGCCGACATAATATGCATTCACTGACGTAAAGTTAAACAGTTTCAGTTTTCAGCCTGACCCCGAAGCGGACTCGTACTTTTGTGAAGACGTCAAACATTTTTAACAATAATAGAAATATATATGTTTAAGTATCTATGTAAGTTAACTATTAGGTTGGGGAAAAAGTCTTTTCGCATATAGTATGTATGAACTTGTAATAAAACCACTTTGGCTATACTATTTGTACCTGGCTGGTTTTGGTATCATTTAAAAGTTTAAATTTTAAAGAAGATAATTCCAAATTCATATTAGGAAAATGCGTGATTTTCATTTGTTTTTCTTACCGTCAAGATGAGTGAATCTAATGAAGAAATTAGATACATTTTAAAATTTTACTATCAAAAAGGTAAAAACGCAACGCAAGCCGCGAAAAAAATTTGCGATGTTTATGGACCTAGTGCAGTGTCTGTGAGAGTAGCACAAATTTGGTATAAGCGTTTTCAATCCGGAAATTTTGATGTCAAAGATGCACGTCGCTCTGGTCACCCTATTACGGATAAAATGGATGCTATTTTTGAAAATGTGGGGCAAGATCGGCATATCAGTAGTTACGACGTAGATGAAGAACTGGGAATTGACCACAAAACAGTTTTGGCGCATTTGAAAAAAAATGGGTACACAAAAAAGCTCGATATCTGGGTACCTCACGAGCTCTCTGAAAGAAACCTAATGAACCGTGTACTCATTTGTGATTCTTTATTACGACGTAATGAGACCGAACCATTTTTGAAGAAATTGATAACCGGTGATAATGAGTGGATCACGTACGACAAGAACGTGCGAAAAAGGTCATGGTCAAAGGCCGGTCAGGCTTCACAGACTGTGGCGAAACCCGGGTTAACTCGCAAGAAGGTGATGCTGTGTGTGTGGTGGGATTGGAAGGGCATTATTCATTATGAGACAGAACCATCGATTCAGAACTCTATTGGCTGGGAGGTGTTAATGCATCCGCCGTATAGTCCTGACCTGGCACCTTCAGATTTCCACCTGTTTCGGTCTCTTCAGAATTCTTTAGGCAGTGTCAGGTTAACATCACGAGAGGACTGCCAAAACTACTTGTTTTTTGATCAAAAGCCCCAAAATTTCTATAGCAATGGGATCATGTCCCTACCTATAAGATGGCAACAAGTTATCGAACAAAATGGTACCTACATACTTTAGTTAAATGTAAACAAACTGTATTAAAAAATGTTTTGAATTTTCATATAAAATGCGAAAAGACTTTTTTCCCAACCTATTATATAAGGAGCTCTGTGGCCCGGCGGGAGTGCGCATTACTAGCGCTTTCGCATGTGAAGCGACACCAAGCGTGGTCCGCACTTGGATTGGTGACCACAAGTAGCATGAAAATTTCTCGAGCTCCTCCGTGCTTCAGAAGGCACGTATAAGCCGTTGGTCCCGGCTGTCGTCATTGTATGGGAGTCGTCAAGCTATGTCAGATGCCGTTAGGCAACTTGAAGAATCTGACACTAGTGTTGGCCACGTACACACACGAAAAACAAGGAACTATATCTAGTTTATATATATATTTTATAAACATAGCAATGCATATTTTCTGCTTCTTTCAATCGTCGACATGTAAAAACTATGTCTGTTCGGTCAATTGGTTGGTCGGCATGATGACAAAGCATCATCGCCTTTTGACGGCGTGCACACCAATTCAACAAATGAATATACCATATGGCATAAAGTACGTGTTTTAAAATAAAAAAATGAAGATAGACTCACCTCTGGTCTGACCGGGTCCTCGATACCAACTACACACAAGCAGGTAAGGTTATTCACAATGTTGTCTTCATCGTCCCAGTTTGGTTCTTGGTCTATGTGTACCTGGATAAGAAACAAATACATTTTATAGAATGTATTTTTGTTTTTTGCTTTTTCAGTAGGTATACTTTTACGAAGAAAAAAAGGTATTTTACAGTAAGCAAATAAAAGTCTATTCACGCAAAAAATACTGTTTTTTAAATTTACTGGTCATCTAAACTAAAAATGCTAATAATCATAAAAGACCAGTTGTTGGAACAAGAGAATGTCTGTGTACGCAAGGGATATGGTCCTGAGACTGTCGCAGGTTATGGTTTTGAGGACCAGGGTGTACACCTTCAACTCTATCGAATCTTACTGTCAACTTACGAGTATGTAAAAGCCACTCTATGGCTATAGGAATAAAGATTACTATCGTACCTGATTAATCCCCGCCTTGCAAAGAACAAAGTCTCTGTACGCGACGGATATGGTCCTAAGACCATCACAGGACATTGGTTTGCTGACCTGTCTCACTAACAATCCCAACCAAAATCCAACTAAAATCAACCCTATACCTAAAAAAATAAAGTCTAGTTTCATACCTGATTAATCTCCGCCTTGCCAGGAACAAAGTCTCTATACGCGACGGATATGGTCCTAAGACCGTCACAGGCCATAGGTTCGATGACCTGTCGCACTAGCCTATCTTGCATGTCCCGTGTGAACTTCTCCAGGCGACCTTCGTGGCCGTAGATGAATGCACATCTGATGGTTAAAAAAAAAAACAGATAGGTATTTCTTCCCTTTTTAACCGCCGACAAATAATATGCGTGTTATAAGCAGATATAGAATATATTTGGATACATATTTACCTGAAGTTGAGATGTTGGCTATTATGGAAAGCACTTTTTTATCGACTATAAACCGCTATGCCGGGAAACTTTTACTTTACTTTTAAACTTTAAATTTCCTAGGAAGCCGCTTTCATAATTTGCTAGCCAAAATTAAATCAGATAAATATGCATCCGATTATAAGTTTGATGTGTCTGTGACCCTGTGTATCTGTCTGTGGCATCGTAGCGCCTAAACAATTGGACCGATTTTGTTGCGGTTTTTGTTTAAAAGCTGACTTGATCGAGATGGTTTTTAGGTATGTTTGATTGAAATCGGTTCAGAGGTTGAAGTTGGAGCGTGTGTGTGTGTGTGTGTGTGTGTGTTATAAGTTATATTTAATTAAATTTGAGTACAACTTTTAATACCTATAGCGCCATCTAGTGACGAGAGAAGAGAAATAATTATTTTTATAAGGCATGCCCAAATGTTCGACCTGCTGCCAATTGTGGAAACCAAAGCAAGATAAGATTAAAGAATAAGAATAACTCACTTTTTGAGCACAATTTCGGAGGCGCCCTTCGTGTAGAGCCGGTAGCCGCCCTTGTAGGGGATGACGGTGGACATGCTCTTGCGCACCGAGTTGAAGGTGTACACCCTGGTGAAGGACTCCTCGGGGTGGCGCTCCCGCACCGCCTCGTAGCTCTGCCCCAGCGCTACCACGAAGCCCAGCAGCGCGCACTCCGTCTTGTTGCCCACTTGCATCGGCGGACCAGTTGGGTCTAGTGATGGCTGCGTGAAAGATTTCAACACTTAACTATATACAGGGTTACTTTTAAAACATCAGCAACCTCTTTGAAGCAAGTTCAGCCCATGATAATGAACTACTTTCCATACAATCATCGAAAAACGAAATAAAGATTTTGACTTCGAAAAGGTTGCCCGTTTTTAAAAAGTAACGCTGTAAAATAGCATAACTTGCAAGATATAAATGTAAAAATTAAGATTTTTTGAGCAATAAAATTTTAAACGTCTGTTTTACAAAAACTGTCCGATAGTTCTGAGTGTACTTACTCGTATGTTGTATATAACATGCAAGTGACATATAGATAAGACAGCTATACTGACTAGATAACTATAGTATAATTATATTAAAATAATAGTCAAAAAACAAAATTAACAAAAAACAGCAAAAACACTGCTGACAATTTTTTAAACTGTAATTTTAATTATATTATACTATAGGGATCTAGTATAGTATACCAGAATAAAAGCGACAATCTCACCATAATCCGAGAAGAGAAAGCACTGTTGACAGATATCCCCTCCACCATAGACTCGGCCACTTCTTGCGGTATATCCCTGTAGTTTACACAGTTTCTCGCAGATATACGACTGGACCACTGTCATCCTATTGGTTTTTAGGGTTCGAACAGATGGCGCTAGTGTCGCAAACGATAAAAAGATCTAAGAAGCAAAAATAAAAGTGACAAATCTCACCATAATCCTAGAAGTGAAGGCGCTGTTGACAGATACCCCTTCCACCATGGTCTCGGCCACTTCTTGTGGTATATCCCGGTAGTTCGGTGTGACTTTACACAGTTTCTCGCAGATGTACGACTGGACTACTGTCATTCTATTAGTCGTGAGGGTTCCGGTCTTGTCTGAACAGATGGCGGTGGCATTGCCCATGGTCTCGCAAGCGTCCAAATGTCGCACCAAGTTGTTGTCTTTCATCATTTTCTAGATGGAAAAATGAAGCGTTAAAAAAAGTTTAAAAGTTTGCGAAAATTATCTACTAGTCAAAAAAGTAAGAAAAAACTTAAGACTCAACTTAAAAAATCGTACGAAATTGCATAGACTAATATGGATGTGGACTAGTCTGTTAACTAGATTAGCGAAAAACTACTCTTTTTTTCGTTTAGCAAAGTAGTAAGTAGTTTACTACTTTAAGTTTTGGCCGACTGGGGGCGATTTACGACACGTTCTGATGAAAATCAACTGATCATGACGTCACACAAATATAAATGCGCTGTATCTTCGTCATTATTTGCTACTTAGACAAATGAAAAAATACGTATACCATACTATTTAATAATCTTAATTTAATAATAATCCGTATTCCACGGTGATGATGCAGTAGAATACAGTTTGTCACCTTCTCCTCTCCAACAGTCGCAAGAGTCGACTAAGGAAGGTAAAGGTAATAGAGAATTGGGCACAGCGTTCTGTGGAACGATTTTATACCGTCTACTGGCATCACCAAGAAGCCTCTTCAGTGGGGTGCTTACGAGCAAATCTCTTAAATCAGAGAGTTTTTCAGCCCAGCTGTGCACTTATAGGCTGGTACATGGAGAAAGAAGCCATCTCTGTCTCACCTTGACGGAATAAGCGAGGGAGAGCGTGACAGCTAGAGGTAGACCTTCGGGCACGGCCACCACCAGCACGGTGACACCGATGATGAGATGCTTGACCAGGTTGTTGACGTACACGGCGCTCCAGGGTTTCTTCTCGATGACGAACTTGTGTACGCAGAATTGGATGACGAGGATGATGACTGTGAGGACTGCGATTGTGGAGCCCGCGTAACCAATCTGAAGGGGAGCAGTTTGTTAGTTTTGATGATTAGGTTTGTTGTTACTAAGATATGTTTCTGAAAATTGTTTGAATTCGGACAAGGGCTTCGTTCAAGTTCAAATAGTACAAATTTAACGTCAGAATTAGATGACGAGAATGATAACTGTGAGAACTGCGATCGTGGAGCCCGCGTAACCGATCTGGAGGGAAGTGGATTGTTAGTGTTGATGATTAAGTTAATAGTTTCTAAGATATGTTTCTGAAAATAATTTGGATTTGGAGAAGGGTTTCGGTCAGATTCGAATGGTACAAAATTAACGTATGTAGCTGACTCGATGACCAATGCTTGGAACGTTTGTTCTAACGGTAAACCAAACGGAAAAATTAAAGGCGCGGAATGCGAAATCATGCCGAACTTGTCACTAAATCGCACGGGGCGCGCAGTGCTTAATATCCAGGGAGTGCCCATTGCCCTGCGTCAGTACGTGTCAATATGTTTTGACGCAAAAACATAGGCTACATTGACTTGGCAATAAGAATACGACTCCCGCATCGCGTAGTGTTGCCTTTTGTAAAATTCAAATTCAAATATATCTTTATTATCATAGGATATTTATAATATCTCTTAATAATCGTCACTTTGTTTTATTGCACAATAATTGTTGACGTCAAAAAGTTACTTAGAGCTAAGTTTACTGCCGCCTCCAAAGCGCTAGTGCAGAAGAAGCGGTAACAAACTGCACTGCAGCATTTTCTCCAAGAACGTCAACTCACAATGAAATTAATATATATAGTTGATATGTGGACAGAGTATACATTGTTTGTTGTCATAATTTAAATTAATTTTTTTAATGTCGAAATTTGGAAATAATGTCAAATCAAGTTGTAAATTCAGTATGTACTTAATGTACCAGATTATGACCATTTCTGAGTATACAAACCTTTAAGAGGGACCCGCGCCAAGCTCAAGCCAGACTTTGTTGTCTTTAAGATAGTCATCGGTCCTATAATAAGCCTTCTCACAGAGTACCTTCTTTACATAAACTTTAAACTTTTTGTCAGGCATATCAAGGACCGATTGTGGCAGTTTATTATAAAAAAGTATACCGTTTATATAACGTCTAACGAAATATACTGAATTTGTCACTCATGGACAACTTTCTCCAAGGAACGTTTATCGATATATGAAAAAAAAATTTTTGACCACCCATACAAGTCGGCCGATCAGCTGATCAGAATTTGTATGAAAAGCAAAAAATATTTTTTCATATTTCGATACATGTGCCTAGGAGAAAGTTATTTGTTCAGTATCACGAACTGAATTCACCCTCAAAATAGTTTCATTATATTTTGTTAGATATTGTATAATGTTACCTGGATGTTTATCTTTATATGTACTTGTTATAAAATATTTATTTATTAAAACTTAATTGATCCACAATCAACAATTGTTTACGATTGGCGGAAAATATAGTATCGTGTGATTTGATCTCAATCTGTGTGATTTGTCCGAATTTATTTATTTTTTACCTGAATGGCCAGCTTAGTGAGCTTGGCCTGCAGCACGGACTTCTCCTTCTTGTGCGGGGCCTCTGGCGCCGGCTTGTCGCTGGGCGGCGCGGCAACGTGGTTGTCGTCGGGCCGCACGTTGTTCACGCCGTGGCTGTTGCCGGATGCCGGCAGAGTGGCGTCCTCGTCACCTATTTGGTATACTGGCGTAACATTGTGCGGAGGGGATGCGTTTGGTACTGATACGTTTTTTGTACACCTGCCAGAATTGCAGGCTCAATAGATTTTAATTGTTTGTCGGTCATTAGATGACCGTCATGCCGTTTAAAGACTTCGGTTGCTGAAAAACACATCGTATGTGTTTTCATTTCCGCAAAACACACTTTGTGTGTATTTGGCAGTCGAAGTGTTAAATTGGCTAGCGAAAAGAGAGCTTTTGTTTAGCATCGTTATAATTATTTTCCATTAGGCTTTGTAATTTCACGATACTTTTTATATTAAAACATTTACATCCATCCAAACAGAAATTTGAACACGTTGTCTACTGAAAAACGCACCATATTTGTTTTCGTTTTCGCAAAACACACACGGTGTGTTTTTAAGCACTCAACGTGTAGTTTTTTTCGAATACTAACAGTTACAGAATTTGTATTATCTTTTGGCACACTTACTATACTTGTTTTCTGTTAATTCACTTCTTTATCATCATCATCATTTCAGCCGCATTACGTCCACTGCTGGATATAGGCCTCTCCCAAGGATTTCCAATATAACCGATCTAGAGCGGCCTGCATCCAGTGGTTTTCAGTATCTTATGCATCAAACTAATCCCAACCTATAAGCTCTATATCAGAGCTAATTATACCATACGGTCCAACAAAACGAGAAGTCATTGAAACTTAGTTTTTACAAAAATCTACCTAATTTCACGCTAGATAAGTAATTATTCTAATCTGCTCTAAGTCCAAAATAAAACACAGATTACTAATAAGTTTAAAAAAGGACGACGCTAGTACAAAAGCTCACTTTTTTCACTTTGCATTTAGCTTTCTCTAAGTATGTTTTTAATTTATTAATTTGCGTATCGGTACCAAACAACCAAAACAGTTAATACACTTCAGGACAAAATTATTGGTTTAACAATTTAATCGAGTAAGTAAAGGTGCAGAAAATACTTTTGAAGACTCGTGAATTTAATCTCAACTGCGTTGTAGTTCAAACTACATAATTATTATTACTTTACTGAGACATTTAATAACTTTAAGCATCTTTTATTGGAAATAGAACAAATAAATAGATACATTACTTAATATTAGTAAAAAGTACACTACAGTGATTCTAAAAATGTCGAATGCAATCTAAAATGTATCAAATGAAGTGTGTTCTGAACTTTTTTATAAAAAAAATATCATAATAAATACGAAAGTGCTGTGTTAAGTTGGTTAATCAATCAAAACTACAGCATCACAAAGTTACTGGGTCATCTAAACACACTAAGGTTATTAATGTAGGAATAATTTATATTTAGCTCAAGTACACTTAAGGACAGACAAAAATATCCCTCCACAATAAGCTGTGAAGCTGAGACGTAAGCACAAACATTTACCCAATTTAAAACTATTAAACTATATAAGGTGTAATAAAATTAAATGAAACTAGTGTGGGTTTAATTTATGATAGTGAAGAATTTTCCCCAGAAAACATATAAGGAAATAGAAAATAAAACTTCACATGAAAGATTTTCTTTTTCCTCATTTCTACTCAATATTTTCTATGGGAAAGTTTTACAGTATCATGTACTAAACCGTTTCTTTTTCAGTTAATTCTGTTTCACCTTATACGACGTTTCTGGCCCTGAGTGTACGAGGGGTAGTGTCAAGCGGGGTCATAGCAAAGGAATTACTTACCAGGGATGCTCTTGCGCTGGGTTCCTTTTCTTTGCTGCTTTTTAGCTTCTACTTTCATCAGTTCCATTATCCGTTGGATTTATTTTCGATAGTATACAAGCATACACATTTATAACAACGAGTTCATGTATTTTTTACATCATGCAGTCAACACGACATTTACACGATGCATTTTCAATGTGTATGTATTTATTTAGTTTTTATTGTTTATTTATTTTCATCGGCGACATGGAGGGGCGTGCAGCAGGCCGGGGTCGGGGGTGGAGAAAAAAAAAGTTGGATGTCATTGAACGGGTCACACTATTGGTGGCACTAATTCTAAGGGGAATCATGTCAAACAATTTAAGCACTTGTGACTTAACATTTTCATTGATTTTGAGTTTAATTTTCACTGGCCACGAGTGCCTAAAAGTGTATCTAATTGCATTTACAAATGTATGCTTTAAGGGTATCATTTTAAGTACATGTTTATGTTGTTTTTTTCAAACGAGATTATTTATTTTATTGATGTAATACATATATGGTCAAAAAAGTGGTATAAAGATATATTACATGCCACAAGACAGCTCAGGCTATTAGTTAAAACACATACATTACGGACAACATTTAACGAGGACAGTACGTAATAATGTTTGTATGTAACCATAACCTTAATGTAATACGGATTGGACTTTACAAATCATCAATAAATAAAATAATCTCAGTTGGTGGAAGAAATTTGTACTTTTTGGATTCCTTAAAGAATTTATTCCAGTCGTAGAAATAATAGTAGTAATCTTAATTATATCTTAAATTGTTGATTGGTTTGCGAAACTTATTTTTGCACGTAAGTGTACATTGGGTAAATTTTAAATTTTGTAATTCTTAAAAATAATAAGAATTCTCTATTACCTACAGGCCTAATTTTGTTACTAATTTCTTCCAAATTATTAATAAGGTACCTCAAAACGGGAGAGGGTGCATATCATACGTCACTGTGGGTACACTAAGTATGCAACGAAGCATAGGAGTGTCTATGCTCATTTAGTCAATGGCAAGCTGATTATTTCAGTAAACCCGATTCTATGGCGACGTTATAAAGTCGATTTCGTCTATCAAGCAAGCTGGTATACTTTTGCAAGCTTTCTATATGTATTATTATTGCATGTACCACAAAACCACAAAACTAATTTTTAAAGACAATAATCACGTCATTTGACAGTTTTGAGATTGGTTGTCATAGTTTATAGAAATCTCTGTCACAATGATGTTGTTTATTCAACTTTAATCTTTATTTTGTGGTAACACGGTTAATATCTAAATGAGCAAATACACAATGATAACTATTGTTGCAGGGTTTTTACTATTGGGGATTGGAATGGTCGAATTGACAGCGATATCAGATTTTTCGTAATTGGTTGGCGTAGTAACATAATATTATTATCATAAAACATTTCACTTAAAATAAAAAAATGCCTGCCAATCAAAATTTCACAATTTGGAAATACATTATCTTATATCGTTTTAAATCAGCAATGTGACCCGTTACAAACTGTAAGCATTTTAATATCTTTTTAAGCCCCAAGTTTACCTCTGTTAACGATTTAACAGTATATGGATGATCGTTATTAAAACTTTAAATTTACCAGACATTTAACGAATTAACTAGTCCTACACCAAAGTTAATCAGCTATAACTTGTATATAACCCGAAGGGCATCCTTACGAACTTATAACTGCCGGCAGGCGTTACGGAACCTGTCTTTTCTATACGAATTAACCTGATCAAAATGGCCATAGCTCATCGTTTTGAATAAATACATCGCGTCAATCCGCTCATTCCTCAATAATGGACAATACTACCGCAACCAACACATTGGCACTCACTGACCTTTCTTCATTTGCTTGATTTCCTTGTCCTGCTTCTCCACAGCCGCGCCGAGCAGTGTGAAGATGATACCTGCTTGGGAGTTCACTCCTACGGCTGTTACCAGCATTTTGCCGGAGCCTGGAAAATACGGATGAGACTGGTTCAAAAGATTATTCTATTAACGTGACATGTAGATGGCCCTTATATAGTGGCGATACAAATATAAGGTCATGAAGATACCCTGCCAAATGTGACAGTATGTGTTAAAGGGATAGGAAAAAAGCGTGACAAGGGGGAGCAAAGTGGTTCGAAAAATCAAAATTTTGTCTGACGTAATATCTTGACGGCCCCTCGGACCGTCAGTTAGCTTTTTCAAAAATATTTAAAATTCCAATTAGTAAAAAACCACTAAGATACTGAGCGTCTAAGTTCCGGTTTGGGGGTTTGTGACAGATACATTAGTACCCCGACAAAGTCACCTCTTAGTGAAAAAATATTCTTTTTTGTAAGTCAGAGAAAATTAAAATATATAAATATATATATTTTTAAATCCGACCGATTTGTTGATAAGACATTTTTCAGTCATCATGCCTATTCACTGTTGTACAACTCGCCTAGTAGTAAAACAAATTTATTTTAAGGTTGCCAAGTTAGTCGCGATTTTGCAGAAAAATTCTGAATAAATTTAACATAGGGTTAACACAGATTAAAAAACAACGCAGATTAAAAACAATAAGAAGCGCCATCATTTTAGGGCTACTAACTTAGTTGTAGGCCTTTTACATGGTTATTATATGTACACATTACCATGCCTACCCATCGCCTTATAAACTTAATCATTTCTCTTCCTTGTCACTAGATGGCACTATAGGTATTAATTAAAACATTAAAATCTTTTATTACGTTGGTACGCTTTTCAGCCAAGGGTCCATGGGGGCCCGGTCCTTTGAGGCGTTCATGGGGCCAAAGCCAACATGAAGAGGCCTTTTAGTACCTTTTTATCTTTAAAGTGAGATGGCTGCATCTGTGGAGGTCTATCCCTTAATGTACCATTGAGATGCACTAACGGACAGTCCTCCACAGCTGCCGAACTATTGCCAGGGAGGTATTTACATGGGATGTTAATGGACCGGACAACAGTGTTATGGAGTGAGATACGGACATCTACCTAAAAATCTCTCACAACAATTTTAGCCTGGTAGATGGTGACTTGCTGCTCGTTGGCTACACTGCCTGTGGGCACCCTAACTAGCCACGAAAATGCGGCCAGGGCGCAACACAATCTAAGCAGCTGAGGGTGTCGAGAGGAGCGGCTCCGGTTTCACCATCACGGGGCTTACCCCCGAGAGCGGGTTTCCCCGTTATTACGCCATTACGTGCAATACACTTCCACCCGCGTATGTTCTGCTCTTGCGACTCCACTCTGACCGGCCAGTTAAGGCAAGACAGAGGCGGGGGGTGTGTATGTGTGTGTATGTGTGTATGTAAGCGCGTGTGTGTATGGTCCCCCTGAAGGTAGGGTACGTGGTGTCGCCACTCACCATCAGCTCGCCACAAGCTGCCTTACTATTATTTAAATTCAGTAGTACTCTAATTAATTAAATATAACTTATATAAAATACAAAAAAATTTTGAAAGCACATTCAACACTTTTTTGTCATTTTTTCCTAGTCGTTGTGTGCTGCCATCTCTGTGTGCCTACCGGCAACTTCCAGTTTTGCCTACTTACGGGCCCTCCAATAGTTTCTACGGCGTTGGGTGTCTGTAACGTTAATATTATATTATCTTTGACATTACCCACCTTCCATAACGTGAGTACCGGATAGCACCATGGGATCAAACGCCTCGCCCTTCTTCACGTGGTCCGACTCGCCTGTTAGCGAAGATTCGTCGACCTATAACAACAAGCAAACACGTACCATTAAAAATTTCATTAAAATAAAAAAATCAAGTCTTTCAAAATGACTTAAATTCATAAGCCAGTGTCAATTGGCAGTCCAGGACAATGTCTCTCAATAGTCCAGACCTATGGAAAAAAAAATTACTTATAAGGGAATAAAATGTCACTAGTCATTGATCATATACATTTTCAACGTGATTTTAGATTTATTAATGCAGAAAAACTAATAATAGGAGCGCTATTTGATTCGCAAGAAACTATGACGTCACAACGTGCTATTTCATCAAATCTATTAGATTTGATGAAATAGCACGTTGAGAAAAAAGTATCTGATTTGACTTGTTAGAAATAAGCGGATAGTTAGTTTTTTCATAGTTTACGGTTACGTTAATTCATGATGAATACTCGTATTTAGTCGTCTTTTCAAATTTAAATACATAGGAATTTTTAATAACAGTTTTTATATCTTTGCAATATAGGTATAAGTATGGACCATCCTTGTCATTTTTATTCTATTTTACGTGTTGTTTATTATGTTAGAAAATGAGTTATGGAGATAATAATGTCAGAAAATGCGATGATTCACAGATCATCTCAATTTCTTATTTATCGATTGCTTTACATTAATTTGATATTTGTAGTAGGTACCCTGATCTTCTTATAGATCTAACCAAACAAGTGGTTTCAATTTGACCTCTCAGTTCAACATGCTACAATAAATCTAAAACACGAGGCCTTATCTACGTCGCAAACAAAGAGACGTGATTCCATTATCTGCAATGCCATGCTGTTTTCAACATCTTTATCAAATTACTGGTGGATTAAA
Source organism: Acrobasis suavella (assembly GCA_943193695.1). NCBI lineage: Eukaryota > Metazoa > Arthropoda > Insecta > Lepidoptera > Pyralidae > Acrobasis > Acrobasis suavella. Next base: position 5,123,863 of record OW971952.1, on the reverse strand, counting down.
ACGCGACGATTGTGCAAGCCCGCGATAAAAATAGTCTCAGATAAAAATACCGCATTGCAATTACATAAGGTTGTTGTAACGGTATCTAAGAAACGATAATGTGTGTTAGTCTGTATGACGCATTTCCATATCATAACTGATTTCTAAAATTAAGATAATACAAGTCTTAACAGAAATAGAGCAGGAAAAATGTGATTATGGCCAATAGATTAGGATTAGATTTTGTAGCTTAAGTAAGTCAGTGGTCTTCAATAAGTAACTTAGGGTTGGACAACATCTATCAGCATGGAATAGCATTTTGGCATGCTGCTATCTGTCGCTCAGAGCCGTCATTGCTAGAGCTAGAAAGAGCACCGGAACGCTTAAGGGGCTACCTGAATTTTCCGCAGTCCAGTGCTGCCCCCATTTGAAATAAATCATTTAAAAGGAAACGGAGATATCATTTAAAATTTGGCCTTGATCAGACCCTAGATAACCCTCCAAATACAAATACAAATACTAATACGAACGTGAAGCTTTTCAACGCACATACGCCAAAAGTTACCGTTTTTCGCAATTGTGCGTGGGAAATCTTCACGTTCTCACTGTAAACTGTAAACAGTAGTTCATAAAATAGTTTGAAGGGTTATCTAGGGTCTGGTCAAGACCAAATTTTAAATGATATCTCAGTTTCCTTTTAAATAATTTATTTCAAATGGATGGAGCACCACTGGACCCCGGAAAATTCAGGTAGCCCCTTAAGCACCAGCCATGCTGAAGCGTTTCGACGCTGTGTCTCTCGCTCTAGCTAAAGTCAGTGCTGAGCGACAGAAGCAGGCTAGCAGCATAGAAAAGTGCTGTTCCGTGCTGCCAGATGTAGCCGAACCCTTATTCTTCTTAGCGAGTTGGAATGGCTTTTTATAGGGCATAATAAGTTACTATTTGATCTGGTTGAGATTGAGAATTGGGAGGCATTAGCACGTCAATATATAATACAAAAGGCACTCTTTTTCAAATTGTCCTGGTCTTGGATGTTTATCTATATATGTATTTGTTATAAAATATAGTATCGTTGAGTTAATATCCCATAATACAAGTCTCGAACTTATTTTGGGGCTAGCTCAATCAGTGTTATTTGTCCCTATATATTTATATTAATAAAAAAGTCTAAGATCAAAGAGAAAAGAAAAAGAAATAGCTTTTGCCTGTGACTTCGTGAGCTTATGTCTTTAAGAAATTTCGATGAAATATGATTATATAACAAAAAGACAAAAATAAATTTAAGTATAGGTAAATTGCACTGGCCGCAATCAGCCGCATAATTCATATCTATTTCGAGTCAAAGATTAAAGAAACACTCGTAAAAATATATCATATTTAGCATGTCATTTAGGCAGACAAGGTCTTAAATTATCGGATACATATCGGAAAAACTTTACCGACATGTGGAAAAAGGACACACCCGAAATTAAATATGAAACTGCCATATGAGCAAACAAATGTGTCAGTACCACTCCCAGTTTTGCCGGGCTTCCACAAACCACGATATTTGAAAATTATACCCCTGGGGATCTTATCAACTGCATTAAATATTTCAGTGTACCACCCTACATATTTTATGCGACATGTCATGATAACAACCTTCAATGGACCAATGGAGACTTTTTAAATTTTAGTATTTTTCAAGTTCTGCTGTGCACTACAAAAATGCTAATTATTATTTATTTCTTGTCTCACTATTGCGACCGTTTTGGTAATGATTACATAAAAACATCTTTTACTGAAACTATTGCAACTTGTTCAGAAAATTATACACAATTTAATCAATAAGCAGACAGAGCCCATGGTTTCAAAACACAAATAGTACTTTTAACGTGGTAGGCAAGAAAATAGAATAAGAAATCAAATAGTGCCAGCTAGGTTATAGTCCATTTATTTAGGTATTAAAAAGAATGTTAACAATCTTGACATGTATTTTTATTGAAATATCCACTTTATAAATTACAAATAAATTATGTAATTTGAAATAAATTATTTGTAATTTACGAAGGTATTGGTTTATAAAGTGTACATTTTAATAAAAAGACGTCAAGATTGTTAACGTTCTTTTAAATACGTAAACACATGGTATGGTAATAAAAATAGGTAGGTTGCTAGCCGCATTTTCCTCGATCGGCTTTCACAATCTGCGCTAAAAGAGTAGCGACTGGTACATTCCAAGTTTTTTCTTTTCTCCCAAACCAGCATGTAAGGTGTTATGATGTTTGTATATGTACATAAATATTTCTTAATGTATACAAACATCGCATCATACATTACCCATACCCGTAAAACACTCGTAAAAATTCATATCCCCATTCGCTTCGAGCGACCTCGAACCCGTGAATTTAATAATACGAACAGGTAGCAATAATTTGTGCACGTTATCAGATTTGTACGGCGTGCGTCATTAATAATCATCATAATCAGGTGATAGTGATAAGTTATTGGGTTATCGGCAGCACATGCGTGCTGCTGTGGGGCGGCGGTGCTTCAGATGTGAAAATCCACTAGTTGACCAATAAGTCAAATCAAATACTTTTTTCTTAACGTCAAAACTTACTTGTCTATGGGATTTATATGAAATAGCACGTGGTTTCGTCATAGTTTGTTGGAGTCAAATAGCGTTCCTATTAGCAGTTTTTCTGCAATAATAAATCTAACATCACGCTGAAAATGGATATGATCAATGACTCAATTGTGACGTTTTATTTCCTCACTAGTACAAAATAATTTATTTTTGACCTAGTATACTACCCTATTGAAAATACCTTTATAGTGTTTATGCTTTATACAATTATGGAATACAATTTGGTATACAAAGTGTAACGGAAAGGGGGTATCAACCCGAAAGGGAGTAAACATGCTAATCAATGTGAACAACTTTTATTATGGGACCATGCCTGAAATCGTAAAGAAAAGATCTGCAGCTCCATACATTTTGGCACGGTAGGTATTTAATTTTATGTGGAGGTGAAGATTTTTTTTTTCAACGATTTCAGGGATGTCAGGGTCCCGTTGTAAAAGTTGTTCACATTGATTAGTATGTTAACTAACTTTCGGGTTGATACACCCCTTCCGTTACACGTTGTATAGCGAGTAAAGTTTTCGCACAAATGCATAGTAAGATATATCAGACATTGGACATCAAAATTGGAACCTGTCATAAAAACATGGATATTAGAAGTAGAATTTAACAGATACATTGGACATCTGAATTGGGATCTATCATAAACATGAATAACAGAAGTAGAATTTAAAACAAACATTGGACATCAGAAGATGAATTTATCGGAAACATTGGGCATCAGAAATAGAATTTAACAGATACATTGGACATCAGAAGATGAATATATCAGAGACATTGGACATCAGAAGTGGAATATAACGGATTCATTAGAAGTGAAATTTAAAAGACACATTAGACATCATAAGTGGGATGGTTACCTTGAGGTCATTGCTCTGCAGCAGGATCCCGTCAGCCGGCAGCAAGTCTCCATACTTTATCTGACAGATATCTCCGACGACTATCTCACTGATAGGAACTTGTTTAACTTCATTGCTTCGGATCACGGCGAACTTGTGCTCGCCTTCTATCCGTGATTGTAGTCCTCTGAAAATAATAATAGGAGTTTAATTAGACTCTAACACAAAAGTAAGTATCATTTAAGTAATAATGTAAAATAAAACACTAAATAAATTACTTTTCTTTCTTTCTTAAAGCGAAATGCAGATTCGGGAGCACTACAACCAAGCTGAGGCTTCTCCTCTAACAGAACTAATATTTATATTTATTTATTTAATGGGGTGCAAGTAAATATTTTTTTAAAGCCGGAATGAGAGGAAGACATTTTAACTATTATATTTATTTTGTTGCTACCTTTTCAAATAAATATATTTTAAATTTATTTTACTGTAGTTTTTATATCCTTATGTCCTAATACTTCTTTGTATCTCTCTTCTAGTTTTCACTGATCTCTTTTTTATTTTCATAAGAACAAGATCGGTGAAAACTAGATGCAATATATACTTTCCTACATTTTTACTCTTTAATTATCTAAATTAAATGTATTATAACAGTATTTGCACATACCTGAATTGCCTCTCTTTCGTGTAATCGTTAAACGCTGTGACTATTACAACGACTATGACAGATATTAAGATCGCCAGCCCTTCAATCCATTGATAGTGGCCTTCTTCCTCGTCCAGATGACCTGTAAATGCATAAACATTAAAGCTCATTAAACACTATAGCATAGGAAAACTACTATTTTACTTTAAATTTATGCCAGTTGCACGTATAGAAATAATGGACATTAACTTTGGAAAACATGTTCAAATAGTATTTGATTTAAACGACCACAATTTTCTAATTCAACTATAGTTCATCCATTAACATGAAGAAGCTAAATAGACATTCTCTGGTGGAAAAATCTATTTGCAAACGATCTGTGCTCATATGTTATGTACTTAAGGAGAGTGTGGCTGAGATTCAGATTGAATAATTAGCTACAATAGGATTGGGTTTGGAGTAGCTAAGCGGTTAATTACATCTTCACCTACAATTTTCCTGCATGAATATAAACGTTGTTACACTTTACGAATATCGATAACACTTTTAAACTCCTCTTAAACTAAAAGAAATCGATTATACAAAAAACAAAAAATACTAAAAGTACGTAGAAAAAAAGTGCTTCTATCTAATTTATTTCGTGTAGTGTACTAAGACGACATTTTAAAAAGGTCAACGTAAGTACAAAGGTTGACCAAAACGGACCATTTAACACTGACAGAGGGAGCAAACATGCATATTCAATTTAAGCTAATTAATTAATTGTATCATGGTTAAATTACCCTGCTGTAAAGATATTCGAGTTCAATTAGGTCCTGTTAACGGTTGCGGTTAAAACGTGTTCAATATAACGTTAAATGGACATTCTGTTGACCGAAATTTAAATTCAATAAACGCTGTTGAAGCCAATAGTTCTGTTTCATATGGTTGGGTAAGACTGGGTGAGATAGGGGATGGTAATCCTCCATGTGCAGTTAAGTAGCCGTATCTGGCAGAACACTCGCTCTATATCGGCATTGAATTGAACAGTGTCGTGTTAATAGTTAATACGCGTATCTAGCTGGTAATTTTAGGATGGGTGACTGACTTGTATAGGAGATTATACTAAGCGTAGAAATTTCTGTTCATCAAAATTTATTAGATTTCTACAACATATCTTTCATTTTAATTTTTGAGATTTGAAATGTGTTTAGTTTTCAGTTTAACCACGAATAACGAAATACATCAAACGAAACGTTAATTTCTTTATACCCAACAGTTTCTTCGAACAAAAACCTACATCCACATGTAACCTAATTATAATCTGTTAACAGGCGACCGAGTAACATGTATTGTTACGTCCAGTTCAGTGGTTCCGTACACCCAATCAGATTGTGACCTGTTGTTTGTATGTATGAAATACTGGATGTGATGTGATTATCGCGCCTCGATTCATTTCGGGAATATTATCAGATTTGGCAGCATATTCTGGGATAGAATCTACTCGTGTGGTGTGTTTGAATAATTTGAACAATAAGTTATGTACCCAAAGGTTGACTGTCAGATATTATTGATTTTTAGAATTAAATCAGCGTATTCATATTAATTATGTTTAAAAGACTATTTTTACAATTAGTAACATTTGTCCATTTTTATAACCTTACTTTGTTTTGTAACATTGGTATAGCAGAAGTAATCTAAGAACATATCTTCAAATTCGTAAAATTAATAGATATTATAAAATCTCAATCTTTTGTACTTATATCAAAAGATTAAAATTTTAATAATATCTAATCACTCAAAAATATTAAGTTTATTTTAAAACTTTATCTAAAAATCTTATAACCTTAACGATTGAACGATTGAACAAATAATTTTTATTTTAAATCTTTTCCGCAAAGTAAATGATATGATAGCGCACAATCATCAAGACAATAAAGTTTCATAACAGATTTAAAGATTACGATAAAAATCACGTAACAAGCACAGATATAACTACGATACACATTGAACGCAAGGACATTACGTTTCTACTGTTTATGTCATTTAAATTTCCTTTGCAACTAAATCATCTTCACCAACATAGTCTTGAAACCACAGTTTAAGTCTTCAATCCAAGCCAATTGAAAGCCTTTTGGCAACCCAATAACGACGACCGTTTGCATAATTTTGATATAATATGCCGCATCTTGGATTTAGTTGCAAACAAAGCTACTACTACTGTAACTAACCCAAAGCCAACCAATATAATAAAATCGAGCGGCATTTATACTATTATATTATTTCTTACCAGGATCGTCTAATGTTTCCAAATTGTTATTGAAAAGAGAAAATACAATCATTAATTATAATGTTCTAGTTGCCAACAGACGGTTACATGCTAAGTCTTAGTTCTAACAACAATTCGCAGGAAGCTGTTGACTCTATATCTATTTTGACCTTAATGACGATACACAAAGCCAAATACATTAAATGTTTAATTAAAACATTTACTGTATTTAATTTCCAACCTTGAGACGACAAAATACTATTTATTTAAGTAAGGTCTAATTGCACAGAGATTCAATTTGAAATTATTCTATTCCACATTTATAGATTCTGCTATTTTAATATCAATACTATATACGAAACGTCTCAACATCGAAATTCAATAGACGGATAATAATATCTAATCTAATCAACAAATCATAAACGATTATACCAACTAAACCCAATAGAACTAAGTCTAGTTAGGATAATAGTTTATCACCAGGTGCCTGGATCAAATTAACAGGCCAATTACGTAACTTTTATTGAATAAGGTTCATTACACAGAGGAAATAAAGGCGATTTAGTATTAAATTCAGGCCTAGTATTGAATCACAGAGATTTTAGCTGACTGGACATTTGTCGTGAATTTTGTTTTGAGGCTTTTTTTTTTGTGAATGAACATGATTTCAATAGAAAACATTTCGTAAGAATAACGTCACAAAGATGATAATCATTTTTATTGAAGATTCTATGACGTAAATTATATATTTATTAATGATATTTGTGTTTAGGTCAGTAATGCGAGGGGATAACGAGGGCAATTCGGTATTAGAGACGTCCGTTGACTGGACATTAATCTTAGAACTTTCGACTTGAACCCCATGGGAATTATTCGGGAGGATTGATATAAGTTATAAAAGTTGTGAAAACAGAAGGAAGAGGAGCAAAATGGTTATGAATCATCAACAAATGTTTATTCCAAGTAATCTAGACAAAATGAGGTATTAATTCATATATTGCATGCCGGTTACTGGCACTACTACGAGCAAAGGTGCGAAAGAACAAAAGATCAACTGTCTTAATAAATGAATATTTATTAAGACAGTCTATCTTTTGTGCCATCCTTTGCACCTTTGTACTTCGCACCTCGGCTCCTTTTGGTGAGGAGAGAATTCACGCACGTGAGATCATGAACATATAAAAGAAAAAAAATTCTTACCAGGGTCTTCCACGTCCTCGGACGGCTTGTAGAAACTCAACCCTAGGGAGACGACGGCAGCCACCTCCAGAATAATTAGCGTAACGTCCTGCAGTGCCTCCCATACTAACGTCAGGAAGGTCTTGGGAGGCTTGGGCGGGATAAGGTTAGAGCCGAACACCTCGCGCCGATGCTGCAGGTCCGTTTTCGAACCGCTAAGACCTGGAGACAAAGTGAAAACAATGTTATTGATACATTAATTTGTTTAGGATTTGAAAATTTTCTGTGGGTCATCAAAAGCCTAATAATTCAAAAGATCAATGTGTTGAATTAAAAAAGTTTGTACGATGTGATAAGAATATAGACTTAAAAGAACATGTACTTTAAATGTTCGTAGTAGATAAATACTTGTCCATGGCAAATCAGATGCGGTAAATGCCAAAATTGGCAAAGATACTTCAATCTGAATAAAATCAAATAAAAGAAATACAAGAATATTTTACTACGACAAGTTCATTGCCAAATTGAGATTTTTAACGTCAATAACATTACACTTTTAAGACATCCGGTCCTCCATGTATAATTACACAAACAAACACTCAAACTACTTCAAATGCGTTTGAAGTCCCTCCCTCTAGCGGCGTTACCTTTGAAACACTTCTAAATTCGTACTCTCTTATATTAGCTTCTTTATAAATAGACGCTACAAAATAAAATTCTTTTTGAGAACAAGCTTAAGTGAAGAACACGAATAAGCGTCGTAAAGTTTATGTGGAGGCATCCACAGCGACGTATTCCTTTCCATTCATAATAGATGAGCATGAACGGTTTAGTGATAAAATAACACGCACGGCCATTCGTAAAACGCAACGCTAAAATTTAATAGCTACAATGAAATGGTCAAATGGCGTTTGGTTTAGGAATCATTTCTGGCTCATTTGGCTTCCAAGCCTGTAGTTAATTTGCCTAAAGAGCAACATAAATAAATTTATAACACGAAGTAGTATCATAAGTGTAAATCTTACATACCAATATTTTTGGCAATATTTGTTATAATGGTGAATTCTCCTGTCTCGTTGAATTTAGCACATAGTGTTTCTTAATATATTTCTACTGCAAGGTTCAATTCGAACAAAAGATTTTTCTTATATCCAGTAAAAATAGCTACTCAAATAAATGGATATATTTCCACAATATTTTTAGAGATATGACCTTTTTATATCAGATGGAATCACTTCTACAGCGAGTCTTATTTTCTGCTCCAATTGGCAAGGGACAGAAGAAAAATGTATGCCTGAAGTATCTTTCAATAATAAATTACACGACCTGTCAGCACCTGAACTTGCGCCGGGCTTACGCTACTAATGTAAACTTGTTCTGTGAACTTATTGATTCATGTACTAAAGCTTTCTGGGCGTTGTGTAAACAAATCTTTAATTTTGTCAGGTCGGAATGATCTGCTGATAGTTTTTGGCGGGTCTTACAAAATTTTCCCAGGTTTTTTTTTTTTAACTTTATATAGTGAGTCATCGTTACGTTTTTTACTGTTTACCTTTGATGTTATGCAAAGTGTACTTTCAGTATATTCCGTTGTTTATTTTTGTTGTTTATAGCCTACATTACCGTGTGACTTGTCTTGATCTATTTAAATATTTACGTTTCATGGTAAATGTACATTTATTTATATTTATTTTCATTAGAAGTATTTGAAATGACCTAGATTTTGAACAATTATTGAATATGAAATATATTTCCGATGAAAATTTAATAACAGATCCAATAATATCGAATTGGTCACGTTATTTTGAAATGTACCGTGTAGCAATTTAGCCCGAAGCTCAACATTGAAATCCAGTTTTATAACATGATTTATGTTATCTATCGATGGAGGAACACCGCAACAAGATCAATCCATTTACGCTTTGAGTTATTTTGGTGGATATTTTAATATTTTCTCGTCCGATTAATAGGGATAAATAAAACGTGAAAAATTTATAATTGAAAGAAAATTCATTATCTGTTTTTTTTTAAAATATAAATCAGACTACCTAACGACGTTATGTTTCTAATGTTACAGCATCTTTCAGACCTTATAGTTCCAAGGTGTTCTGTAAGAATCAATCTGAATTCATTTTACAATCAGATATACACAAATTATACCGACTTTGTGAGTAAAGTATAAGCTATAATTATCTAACGTTCATCAGCTTTATTTAGCTAAACAGAAAAAAGTTCGAAAACGAAACTAGCCGAAACCGAAATCGTATGCAGTTACTCCTTTATTCTATGGAAATAAAAACGTCGGCCGCCCGCCGGCAGCCTTTATGAATATTTATCGGCCGGTGAAGATCGGATCGATCTTAGCTTTTTCTGCGATCCTTTTTATTCAAATTCCCTTTGATATTATGAATAAGGTTGGAGCGGAGGCTGCACGCTCCGTGTTTATGCATTAAACTAAGATATTACTTTTTCATCTCGTCAGACTATGAGCCTTTCCATTTAAAAGATGAACGTTCCCCTTTGAAACTATTGAGTCTGCCTATAAAGTTTACCTACATAAGTTGTAAAATATCTAAATTTATTTTATTTTTTGGTTTAGTATTTTTTGATGGTTTAGGATAGGTGCTGCGCAAAGGTATAAATAGCTCGTGTAGCGGGAGCGAGGTGATATGCTCGACCGCCACAAAGGGAAGATCTTCCCGCCAGGCATGTTGTTGCGCCTGGGGAACCGCGGCTCCAACGGTGTATCGTCTGAAGTTGTATATATGCAGCGAATCGGGCGAACTCTGAGATCGAGATGTAGGATACTCTGCTGGCGCCATCTCATATGCTTCTTGTGGACTATATTGTCGGTTGTCTCTTGATTGTAGTTACTCGTAGTGGCCGTAGAGGTCGCCACAGCTCGCTATGTCCCTTTTAGTAATGCAGTCAGTACCTACATCAACTTTTTTTATATAACTTTAGGCAGCACTTGATCTGCTTTTCGTCAAATAATAATGTAATTTTTATAGGCTCTACAAATCTAAAAACGGTATTATCTCATCTTACATGTGAAGTCAATACTTTTCTGTTGCTTTTTTAAGATTAATCTATTTTTCTTCTAAAGCTATGATCTAATTTTTTTTATTCTACGTAATAAAATGTCAAACGTCATATAATAACAAAACATAAAAGGGAGGGTCCCTCGCTTTATTCGAGGTGTTTACTGAATTGAATCTGATAATTTGTCGAATAAATTCAATGCTATCCCGGAAGAGGAAGACGTTAGGGCGAGAAAAAAGGAGCAATTTGTTTTAACGTTGCGACTCTGTAAACGCACGAGACCACCCTTAATGTATGAAAGGGAAGATTAGATAAGTACTTGAACTAAATTAGATTGTGTTTCATTTTTATGAATAAGTTCTTTCCTACAAGATATATTTTTCGAAACTTTATTCTTGTACAAACTTTTATAGTGACTACTAAAACTACTGAAGCTGGTCACGGAACAGAGAAATAGGTGGAAGTGCCAAGTGGGCGTGGCGCGCGTGTCATAATCCGGTAAAACTACACAAGATCGACCGACTCCGTACATCAGTCGTATTCTAGCTACGTGTTGAGATCGTTTTGTCCGCCCGACCAACATTTTTTTCGCTAAATATGCCGTGTTGTAGTGTTTTAGTATGTAAAAATAGCAGTAAGAACAAAAATAAAAGCAATGCAGGTATTTCTTTCCATCAGTATGTAAGATAACATGCATTTTCTTTTAAAAACTTACAAAAATCATTCTGGTACGATCATATTAACTAGGTAGTTCTAGAAAGTTCGTTCCCGTAAGTTGTCGCTACTCGTTTAGTGATGTACAGATTTTGCTATTCGATTAGTGATGTAGTCGAGTTGGATGCGAATTTTGTCGATAAAATAAATCAAAATTTCAGGTATAATTTAATAGAATAACGCAACGATTTTAAGTAATATATAGACTTATTATTAATATTAGTCTAACCTTTCGAATTATTTTTAGGCCCAAATGTAAAAGAAAAGTGGATAGGTGCAACGGGTAGGGTTAACTGGATGCCAACTTAATCAAGCACCATATGTTCGGAGCGTTTTAAAGAAAATAATTTATATCTAATTTACTTAAATATAATAATTTAATCTTAATCTTATATCTATCTATATATATATAACTCAAAGGTGACTGACTGACTGACATAGTGATCTATCAACGCACAGCCCAAACCACTGGACGGATCGGGCTGAAATTTGGCATGCAGGTAGATGTTATGATGTAGGCATCCGCTAAGAAAGGATTTTGATCAATTCTACTCCCAAGGGCATAAAATAGGGGATGAAAGTTTGTATGAAACTTTGCCAATTTTGAACCGATCGGGCTGAGACTTTGCATGCATAAAGCTACTATGACCTAGGCATCCCCTAAGGAAGAATTTTGATAAATTACACCCCTACTCGAGCGAAGCCGCGGGCAAAAGCTAGTTTTCTTATAAAGGTTGTCCTTTATGTCATTTTTTTCTGCTCTAGCTCCTGCTGCTGCTCCCAAATTTATATGTAACTAGCTTTAACCCAAGACTTCGTTAATGTAATATAAGTAATTTGATAAAGTCTCCATTTGTATGGCAAAATAAGATTCACCATGCCAAGTTCCATCACTCTTTTTTGGGGATATAAACCAATGTCCTTTTCCGGGACTCTTAAACAATAAACCTACATATTTAATTTCAATTAAATTGGTAAAGTAGTTGAAGCGTGATGAGGTAACAGACAGACGGATTTACTTAAATATCACTGTAATACTAGTAATGGATCTACAAAGTTATAGACACAATTCTCTGTATTTTAAGCTCACCATGCTGGTTTGGGTGAAAGGGACAAAAGAAAATAAATAGAATGTACCAACTTCCCGCATTCCCGCGCAGATTTTGAAAGCCGATCGAGAGAATGGGCAAAATGGCAGAAGAGAAATTCCTCTGCCATTTCGACCATGCGGGTAGCAACCCATCACTATTTTGATTCCCTTTCCCACTTTCTCGCCCGCCGTCATGCTAAAAGTGGCCTTTGGATCTTGCGGCCCTGGGCGATTTCAGCTTAAAACAGCAAGACTCAAAATGCTCTGTATGTTCCATTCCATTTGGGATTAAGATCGCTACAGGGATAAAGGCGGATTTTTCATGTTCTCAAAATAATAGATCTTTAATCATTTGAGACTGGCTTCGCCCACGATTTAATCTGCACATCCATACTAATATAATAAATAAGAAAGTTACGCAGACGAAGTTGCGAGTGAAAGTTAGTGTTAAATAATGATAAGAAAATTCGAAAAAAATGCCTTTGCGTCGAATGATATCGATACTGTTAATCAATATTAAATAATATGGACATCACTATTCGAGTAGCGCACCTGTCGGCAAGTAGCAGAATTATTTCGTAGCTTGGGATTCAAGTGACGAAAAAAATCTGCTTCTCGAAGATAGATGGCGCAATTATCAGACTTATTAATTTGAGTTAGACATTAAATAGCAAAACGTCGTAAGTACTTTTTGAACCGTAGCAAAATAAACCTTATGCTTGAGACGTAATGTCGTTTTTAAAATGTGGGGTCTATTGACTTAGGCCAATATTGAAATAAATATATTCGACCAATCAAACGAATTTTTCGTATGTGTGCAATGTGTGATTATTGGTTTATTTGTGTGAGTTTGGCGACGCTGGTTTCTTAACTAATTTAAGCCCAAGGCACTTCCACCTATTTCTCTGTTCCGTGGAAGCTGGTAGACAATGTTTTTAACGCTTAGTTCGGCTACGCTTCTGCACAATTTGTATGCACAATAAATGTTAAATTAAACAATAAATTAATAAAAAATCAGCACAATGTAACAGAACTATGTCATAGATATATTGGACATGAGCCTGAAGCCTAAAAAACGGTTTGCCAATGTTGAAATGGATAACTTATTCAAAAACTATAAAATCTGGATAATGATACTTTTCTTTTATCGTTTACTGAATTTCATATTAAGCGTATTGAAAATATACATATATTTTTTATATAATTTATAATACTAAGTTCGGACTTATACAAAACAGTGGGATAAAGACGACATCGTATAAGTTATAGTTTTTTGCTGTACATAATTATATCATTAGTTTACCGGAAAATTTGCGTTGCAAAAATATTCATGCTATAATGCTTTTGCACTGTTTTATAAGACTCAAAAGCTTAGAAAGTAACAAGTTGACCTAAGTCACGCAATATACACCTGTAAGATCTAAATAATATGCTTAGAATTAAACAAAAAAGTGCATAGTTGTAAAAATAGCTAGAAATGATGGGTTTAATATTTATGTTGAATTTTTGCACATAAAGTTTATCAACTTGTTCGAAAGGAAATATAAAAATAATAACAATGATACGATAACAGTTGATTTAACTGTAAAAACTAAATTATCAGTTGAAATCGTCATGATTTTTTGTATAAACAATTGTCAGCTATAATAAATCAATAGATTCGAAAATGAACATCGAGAACTTGCTACAATGTGTCTATGTTTATACTTTGATCCTTTAATTCCAGGGGGACGCAAGAGTCCATAAGCGCAACCTAAGGAGTTAGAGAAAATGCTAAAAACAAAATCGGCTGAGAGACTCGACCAAGCTAGAATGCCTATAATACTCGAGGTTATATTGAGTAAGATGGGAGATGAACATTTCTTTTCTTATCAACTTAATATGATACTTAACTTTTGCGTTACCTATTTCTTCTTTCTCACCATTCTTCGGGACAGCATGTGAGTCTTTTCCATTTACCCCTATATTTTGTCATAGCATTTGCTACATTCTCTTTACCCATATTCTCCGTAGCGCCTTCTTTCTTTGCCCTCTTAATTTCGATAATATCCCTTTTACTATGTAACAGTAGGGTATTCAGCAATGTATGTTACATTGCTGAATACATATATATAGTTGTGAACAACAATACTATGTGCGAAACCATATCGCATCATTTTATGTGGACACAAATCGCTTCACACAACAATTGGCCCTAAAAGTCTCACGTGACAACAGACACTGTACTGTATGCAGTAGCAGTAAAAATTCATACAACAATGTTAGCACAGAGCAGAGTGAGTCACGGTCGAAAGCTATGCATAAATAACGCTACCTGCCCACTATCGCATTGAAAACGTTGCGTAACTTTACTAGTTATTTACGTTGGAAGAGTTTATAACGCGCGAATTTATCGCGGTATCGGTTTCGCGGTTTGACAGCGCCAATTTTGTACCATCATTCATGGCTTGTTTATGATACGTGTGAATGTAAGTAAAGCATTTGTCTTTTGGTTAGGATGTCCTGGATCCTCGGTGATGTGAAAAGGTTTCTCCAGAATCTGTATCGAATCGACATTATCGAGCGTTTGTTAGTAAATATCATATAAAATTCTTTAAAAAAAAAATAGCTTACTTTCGAATGTGCACTAAAAATACAAAATTTGATAAATAAGTACCTACTATTTGCATCGATGAATTTGATATTTGATCTACATATCTGTAGCACTTAGGTTTGGAAATCTGATCACTTGATTATCACCGTCTCAGCAAGTGCTTTCTTTAGTCTTACAAAATATTTCTTTTTCATAAGCATAGTAGATATAAATTTGCAAGCTGTAATAAAAGCTTGACACATCCATTTTTCATTGAGAAGAACACAAGTCGTTTGGAAAACGACCCGTGAATAAATCGTTCGTGCAATCGATATTATAAACAATTCATCGATGCCGGTCACTATAGATAGTGGCGTGTGTACGACAAATTATATGGCGTTTTGTGAACCAAAGATTCCCTTTGGCAGGATTGGTCCTTAGGGCCCGAGATTTAAACTAAGAAGTAGATCCACCAAGATTTTTGATGTAAGCTTCTTAAGGTTTTTGGGCACCAGCTCAATCTTCATAGATGCATTGCTTAAGCTACTATGTCAAGTTTGGTGTTTACTTAAGGATGTTGAATTCATATTTAGATTCACTTTGGATTTTGGAAATAAAAAAAATATATTATATATAATATTTGCTTTACTTAAGAAAAAATATTCTATAAAATACACAAATTGGAATATTTGAAAAAGAAAAATATCTTGAAAGAGCTCTTTCATCCTTTTGTATATTATAATAAATACTTTACTGGCTGACAAAAAAAAAATCGAATCTTTTATATTTATATCAAACAATTGACATTATAAATTGAAAAAGAAAAATGGTGTATTCTTAACACTGTAAAGAACTTATTTCCGTTTGACTAAAATCTTTCAAGGTTAAACTAGTCGCTACTTTTTCTGTACAAATTTCGGAGGGCATTTCCGCCACTGTTTGACATTGTACATCCGTAAAACGTGATATCGTTTTGTCTCATTATAAATTTTGTACGGATACAGAATAGTAAAATAAAAAGCCATTAAAAAGTTATGAGCCATCAAAGATTCGTTTTTTTGCTACTTTTTACGCAACTTTCGGCGTAAATAAGTAATAAAGAAGTGTTAAATCTCCAAAACAAAGTCAGCACCGATACGACTTAATTATTGAAAATTTTAATAAACTTTATTTGTAATCGATTAATGCAGCCGTTTTTGCATAAAATCTCTTTTCCCAAAGGTCTTTTCGTAGTTCAACCTTAAGTTAATATTTCCATAAGTAAGGCAATTGTTAATCACAAAAAATTGCCTTCAGTGTAAACTAAAAAAAAAATTACAATTGGCGTTAGAATATTTTACTTCGAGCAGCCCTTCTTATATAGGTACATAGTTAACAAGATCACGTTATAAAAATTTAATCTAAGTTTATAGTATTTTTTAAAGTTGACCAAAAGTGATAGATTTAAATTTGTTGTCAATTTGAATAAAACATTAAAAACAAAGTTACTTTTTTTATTTTATGACGTGATCTTGTTAAATATTAATAAGAGAACTGCTCCATGAAGGGCAATTTTAACCAATTATATAAAAAAAATAACTTTGCAATAAGGACAGAAGTTCGAGAAAATTTTGTATTCTTCAAGATTTATTTTTATCAAGAATAAATTCTTTTTTTTTTTTCATATTTTTAAATCAATATTAAGTACCTTTAAAACTAAGACTAAAATTTAAAGTTACAGATTACTGAAAAGTACAACTATTTGAAATTTGTATCTCTATTTTTAAGAATTTCTTATGTTTTTACTATATATTGACCCAAATTATCTTCGTATTCCAGAATCGATATCCAGATATTCGATATAATATGCGGAAATGATACCAAACTTGTCTTAGTAGTATCTAACCTTACCTTTAGAACTTAGTTCGTTTTACGCAGTTAAAAATCTCGGTCTTTGTTAATACCCCCCTCCCCCACCTGCATGAAAAATTCAGATGTCCCTACTTCGAAAACCCATCTTATAATTACAAAGATCAATCCTGCCGAAGAAAACCTTTGGTTCAGAAAAAGCGGTACACTTTTTTGTCGTGTACAGATGCCACTTCTAAAAATAACAACAAGTGAAATTTTTGTATTCGATTTTATTGATTAAAGTGTAAACTATTTTTGCGTACACTTCGCGTATAAAAAGCGGTTTATCGTCGATAAATCGGCGTTACGACTGGGAACCGGTAAACGATGGATGTTGCTGGACGCCCAGAGAAATAACGTATGTACGTAATAAAATTAAAATAAGCCAGCGCCAATGGATTCTACAATCCATTGGTTTGCCAGTGCCAGTTTTGTTTTCGATTATTTTCAGACCTTGTGGTTCACTGTAGTAGATCCAGTAGATTATACAATTATTTTCTACGAAGGAAATTTTAGGAAGACAAATTAAATATTTCTTCGAGGTGTCTCGTCTACCTCATCTACTATCAAATATAAAAATTTCCAAACACTTTTAAAAAGAACATTAAGGTTCGAAAAAGGAAATACAAAAATAAAAACAGCAATGTTGAAGATAACTATAAAAAACCTAAACAGCCAGATAAAAAATTGTGCTAGAATAAGGAACCACAGCTCTATGGGTGCAAAAAGACATGCACGCCTCGTTTTTGTACACGTGGCATAATTTCATCAAAGTGCCGTAGCGTAACAAAATTATCGCACCAATCCCTTTAAATACACAACCGTTTCACCTGATCACAGGCTCGATTAGGTATAAAATGTATTGCAGACCGTATCTCCACAACACACGTACGAGTAGAGTATAATGGGTACGGTATCTTGTCTCCGGGGACAGGAGAGGTAAATGGCAATCTGGATTAAAATTTTAGACAGCTTTAATTACTGGGCATAATAGGAATTGTTGGGTATAAAACAGAATCACATCTTTCTTTCAAACGAGTCACACACGCCCACGTACCAAATTATTAAGAAGCTTTTCAACATGAGTTTAAATAAAAGAGGGTCCGCCAATTAAAACATCATCTATATAAACACGTTCTAAATTATTTACTACGTAACCAACACTACGCCTGGAACTGGCCAAACAATACACATAGTGTCCTTGACCCCAACAGCACGTTGTTGACTTTCAGACAAAACAACCGAGGTTATTATAGGAAATGAAATGGAACGGATGCTCCGAACTGTATATGAGGTTTACCACGTGAGTTGACAAGCAAAGCTAAAGAATAGCAAATAGAATGAAGTCATGCATAATCAATTCTAATATTTAGTATACTGTTTTTTTGCAAAATCTAAAGGTGTCATGGTAGTCTGAAAGAAAAAAAGAAACGTAGCTGCTTTTTAACAACTTATCCCTATTCTATAATTTCTTTTTTTTACCTTTACACCCATTATGATGCTATACGTGGCTTTCGTGTTTGACGGCTTAGGCTCTGTCTACCCCCCACCGTAGGAACAGATATTTTTACGGATAGGCTGTATTCGAAAGTATTATATCTATTTATAACAAGTATGTACAATGGTCCAATAGCCAATCCACGATGGGCATTATAGGCATTTTACCGAAAGCTTATTGCTGGAAACGGAATCTGAAATAATTACTATTTCAGATTCCGTTTCCAGCAATATCGATATCGATAAACTTCAACAATGTAAGGCTTACATTGGTACTATTTCTGTTCGGAACCTTGGCAATCGATATCACCTGGGCCCGAATCATCCAAGGCAGACGGACAATAGCGCCTCAATAACTAATGGAGTGTCACTGAGCATGAGGAAATTGATGGTTGGTGGCCGAGGTGAGCCAAACGAGAACGTACGTGAGAACCGATATTTTGAGGATAAGTTTGCTAAGATTTTCCCATAAATCACTACATATCTTTAATTTCGTGTGTGTGTGTGTGTGTGTGTGTGTATGTGTGTGGATAGGACATTACTGTTGTCGGATTTTTCAAGCAGCCTTGGGCATCTGACATAGGTTGTCGATTGCTAAAATATAATGTCAGACGAGACTAACGGGAAAATGTACTTCCACCGAGGCAACATCATGACACACGAG
This sequence comes from Acrobasis suavella, assembly GCA_943193695.1. Classification (NCBI taxonomy): domain Eukaryota; kingdom Metazoa; phylum Arthropoda; class Insecta; order Lepidoptera; family Pyralidae; genus Acrobasis; species Acrobasis suavella. The sequence goes on along the minus strand of OW971952.1, from coordinate 5,104,877 downwards.
GCAGATGGATTTTGTTGATCACAGTATAAGGTAACAAAACAATTCCAAGACCGCAATTATATTTCTAAACATATTTTCGGGCGGACACTCTTGACAGATAAAAATAGTGTTCGTTGTAACAATAATATTATTAGTCACGTGTAAATATATTGCGTGGGTAAAACATGATAATTAGCGTTGAACAGGACGCAAACATTTTGTACAAATAAGTCAGTAGGAAACTAATTGTGTGTAATTGTCAGATTTTTTGTTGTTGCTAACCAAAGTGCAGTAAAAACTGACGTTTAAATAAGTTATTTTGGTTAAGAAACAAATGTAAAAATAGTTCAATTTTAAACACACTTGTCTCACTTACATCTAGGACAAACGTAAAATATCTAACCTCAATATTACAATAAATAAAAAATAAAAAATATAGGGACAAATCACACAGATTGAGCTAGTCCCAAAGTAAGAACGAGACTTGTGTTATGGGATACTACCTCAACGATACTATATTTTACAACAAATACATATATAGATAAACCTCTGGGTGGCGGACTAGTATGTAAAACCATCATTTAAGATCGTGTTCTGCTTTGTTCACCTTTATGTTCTAACTTCTATTATATATAACATTGGTAATCAATAAAGCGATACTAAATAATACAGAAATAAACGTAAATATTTTTTTTTGTTTCAGTCCGCATGACATTTTTATACACACCTTCCAGACAGCACCTGTTGTTGTATAATCGCAAATATTGTTATAACATATCAAAATAGGTTATCAAAACCGTCTGTACGTTTAATTTTGAGCATTGATTTGTCGATAATGTTGATAAGATAAATATAATATGTCGAGGACGAAAGTCCAAGGCCAAGAGTTATTTTCGGTTACTCAAACAATTATAATTACATTTGGTTTTTAGGGAAATTGGGGTAATGACTAGTTGTGTAATGGCCCAATCATCATTGCGTTCACGTTTTGACCCACGATACAAAAAGAGGGATGTTATTGATTTGACTTGTCTGTGTCCGTCTGTGGCATTGTAGTAGCTCCTAAACGAATGGAACTAATGTTATGATGCTTTTTTAAACTGATGGTTTTTAGCTACAATTTAAGATGATCTGTAAACGTTTTTTTCGTGCCAGGCCTAGGGGTTACTCTTTTTTTATTTTTTTTAAATTAATTTCTTGTGGAAGAAAATTTTATAAGCACTACTACAAAACATGGGAGCAACTAAGAGTACTTCTATATGTTCACTGTCGGTCAACACTCGAACATTCTTTATGACTAAGAAGATACGTCGACATACCTACCTACCTATTCTTACTTATCCAACGTTCAATATTGTTTTACATTTGGTTATCATCTTGTTTTTCACATAATTTCTTATAACTGCCTTATCGTTGACTTTTTCTAAATCCCCGAATTTTTATTTGTTACCGTTAGAATAACCTAAATTAAAAACTATTATTAGATACAAGAAAAGTTACGCAAATATGTGAAAGTTTAAAAAAAAATGACATTCTACACCCGTTCGGTTGACTGGTAGATAAGGCCAGGTTTAAGTCTATAAAATAAATAAAAGTAGGTAATTAATAATAGAAGGTACATAAGGGCACAAGCCCGGAAGTTAGGGATTGCCGGACGAGTAGTTTTCAAGGCAAAGCGTCAGCGAGGTCTTGACAACAATTACGAGTCCGACAATCCCATTCCCGCCGAGGTATGTGTATTGCTTTTCTCAATAAATGAGAGGAAATAATGAAAGAAATAACCAACTTGCACATATTTATTAAAAACAATTAAAGTTTTCTGCAAAAAGAATACAATCACTACGTGATTTATTGAAGAAATCTGCTAGATATCCCGTGTTTTTTCTTTTTTAATTGTCAATTAGTGCAAAGGAAATATAGTCCATACAGCCCAGTCATTTACGCAAAAAATTTAATACCGTACCGTTTTATTTTTCTCTCGCAACCAAAATTAAGCATTTTTCACATTTTTATAAAATTTTAGTCATATATATATGTTCGAAGAGTGCATTTTTTATAACTTGTAGCAATTGGGTGTATGGAAAGTTACCTCTGCCTGCCTCCGTGGTCCAGTGGTCAAGGCGTTCGCCTTGTGACCCGGAGGTCTTGGGTTCGAATCCCACTGGAAAGCATACTTTGTGAAAAGTTGTTTCTAGTCTGGTTAGGATATTGCAAGTTTAAATTGAAACTGTGGGTCCCGAACGCCATCTAGCGTTTGATCATCAAACTATCCAAGGATTGGTTCTCGTTTACCCTTTGAGTTGCGGAGGTCAGACGACAGTGGCTCTGTGTAAAAACCAGTAACATCGTCAAATCTCCTTGGTTAGGTAGCGGACCCCGGGCTCTGAAGCGTTATTGCTGAGGATGCAACCGACAAACTCGGACGATGATAATGATGTATGGCTGTATAGTAAGCAACATAGTTGAATTAACATGTTTTGAGCAGCGGCCTGGAATGAATTTTTATACTTACTTTCCAGGCCTAGGCCGGTAAAGTATTAGCCAATAATTACAAACTTCGTGTCTTCTTCTTACTACAATAATGCCTACGTCTCCGAGCATGTTTGAGAAAATAAATATATCTTGACATAAAATAGTGATCCTCAATATTTATGATATGTCTGTACATAAGTAATACAAACGTAAAAAAAAACATACATCCACGTAACACTGTCTAAATAGGATAATCGTTCATTGACCCCAAGTGGCTGGCCGTATGGCAGGCTATTCACTGCAGCACAACACGACACGATACCAGTAATTATTATTGTATATTGATCGTGTAATTACATGTTTGGTTAACTAGACAATTGTAATGCACACGTTAGACAAACTAATTTCACGAATATTAAATTCCAGGAGCGTGTGTGGTGATTTGTGTACTCAAGGTGATTTTTTGTAGTAGATTTTATGAATCTTCAATAAGTATCTATATGGACTGCCAAGGAGGATGTGCATGGATGAAGTAAAGAAAAAGGCAAAAGTCGTGTCGTATAGGGAAGTCACGAATTTGTTTGAAGACCAAGAGACATAGAATATACCTCTACTGACAAGAACCATAATTCTTAAGTCAATAACAAAGTTAGTGGGCATGAAATGGTGGCGCCACCGGTTTATTTTTAATCTGTGTTATGGGCGGTCCCATATTAAATTTAGTTCCGATGTTTTCCGAAATATGGCGAGGCCTACTAACTTATTTGTTAACCTTTAAATATGTTGATGGTGATTTGAACTAATGAATGTTAAAATAGGCATGGTAAATCATAAAATATCATTTAAATCCGGTTCAATTTTCTAAATTTATAAATCCGGTTCTAATCATTCAATCACGTGATCACGTCATTATTCCCTGTCAAGGTAGACAGAGCCAAAAGGGTTGTATAACTAGAAACAAGTTAGAACTGTACGTTTTTCTCCGCTTCCAGTCTGGCGTGGAAGTCGTTCATTTGCCTACAGTCGCCAGTATCAGTGCCATTACCGATATCTCTGCTGTTAGTGTTCCCGTACTCCAGGTTTACGACCAGGAGCTGTGCCAGCGATGCGAGCGATCTATGTCCGTAATCTGCACGCAATGTCGGTTTATGCGTCTACACTGTAGATTAGGCTGGTGAGGTTAGGTAACCCATTTCGAGGCTGAGCCACAGATTAAGTACTAATACGTAAATAAGTCTCACTCAGCGCAGAAATTGAAAGAAATATCTACTCAATGTGGTTAGCGATATGGTTTAATTTAGCCCACGTCAGAACCCAGCACATTTTCGTTAGATACCTAGAAATCCATTGCGAGCCGATTTTATTCTATATAACTAAATTTCCCACTCCGGAGTGGTCGCCGCGCGCATACGGGGAGTGACACAGGCCTGGCTGAGCTGATCCTACGCTTAATAAAATAAACCTTACGGTTTTTTTAAAAATAGATGGTGGAGGTTTCCAAGTTCAGTAACTCAAATATAATGTTGAGATTATTCAATTAAAGCCTACGGCTTTAAAACATGTGTTGAGGACGAAACAGCAACATATTACTAATGCATACAATAAGAGCGAGGAAAAAACGTTAGCATAGCGAGAAGACAAGATACAGCGCCGATCCGAGATAGTAGAATAGGGTAAAGATATACTGCCATCAAACGACCAGATACCTGACAATATAATATTATCTATACCTACCAAAAAAAAAATTCAACGGAAAGATGTCTTTACTATTAGAAAACTTAAAAGTTGTAGAAAAACGAGTATTTAACAGTTACTGATGAGATAAATATAACTTCATAATTTGTAATTCTTAACCTTTTAACATTTCCAGGATAAGTGTCACGTACAGGTCATCTAGTTCGGTAGGTACGGGCTATTTATACGGCCCTAGCACATGTGCTAGCTATGCTAGCAGAGCAGCGGTACGGTTTAAAACAAATAGCTTTGCGGCGGCGGTTCGCCTCATTCCACTGGGAATCATTACAGCCTCGCGTGCTGCTGTTTAGCGTCTATCTCTAAGGCTTCATTTATAATTCATTGATTATTTTATCTATATTAATGTATACATTAATATTGATATATTGATACAATGTATACAAAAACCTATTCAAAGGTCTCTTTTAAAACCATTGGTTTTATCCATTATTAGATATTTAACGCATAGCTGTATATTTTTCAAGTCAAATTAGATCTAAATATATAAAATCCAAATAAGATTCATAACGAACACTAATTTGAATATTAAATAACTAGTAGTAATGTCTCAATTCATAAATACATACATTTTATTAATATATACATACGCATAAAATCATATACATACATAAATGCATAATATAAAAACAAAACAATTTAAGATATAATATATGTATACTGATACCAATCAATACATATTAAAACAGAAATTTAAAAAATATGTCTCTACATTGAATATATTTCCAAAAAAACATTTGTGGCGATGGAGACATAGTAATAGAGTAAGAGTTAAAAAATATGTCCGTCTGGTTGTACGCGCTAATCACCGGAAATAATGAACGGATTCGAATGAAACTTTTTTTGTTATATAGCTGTTAAGCCCGGGTAACATATAAGGTATAACTGATTTGCAAAATTGAACACCTAATGCAGAATCATAATAGTTCAGATAATCTAAAAGAAATATAAAAAGAAAAGTTGTTCAGCCTGATTAGTATTATTTGTTGAGGTCTAAAATTCGAAGATCAGGAACATCTGATGCAAACCAAGTTAATATGAAATACATAAATAATTTATTGACAACATATAACACTGAGTACGTTTTTTTTTATGTATCTACATCGCGGGCATCAGCTAGTATTCAATATAAAAAGCGTGGAGAATAAAAAATGAATAAGAAAATGCTCCAAACTATAAATTTGAATAAACAACGTTCTCAGAAGTTCTAAATAACCTAGTAGAGAAAATAATGACTCCAGTCATCAATAACGCACTAACATTTTGATGGATAACGAGGATGATTGTTGTTATTTTTCATTAACTCCGAAACACAATAACGACAAAAGACAACGGATAAACAAATCTAACATCACCAGCCCTTCGTAACGCGATAGCTGTCAATTTGCCAAAATTTCCATTTCGCTTTTGTTTTTGACAGGCCGATATTTCGCTCAATTTAAATATGAACGAGCATAGAATTGTTTTACAAACAATACAATTAAGGCAGTCATGAAGCATTTAGATAAAGGCTCATAATCATAACAAACAAGAGGTCGTAATGTCTAAATCACCTTACTTTATAAAATTAATAATAAGACTGAAGAAACTCAATATAGAACTAATTTAGAGAGAAATATTATATTTAGACTATAGTTGCTTCCGCGATCTTGAACGGTCGGAGTAAATTGACCCCTGTGGTTGTGGTAGGAGAGGTTAAATTTGATTGTTTAGTTGAAGATGGGCAGCTAAGAGGATTACATTCGGCTTCTGTTCAACACAGTTGAAATACACTTGAATGTCATGAATGGCTCTTTATGCCTCTGACAAAGAACATGATTCATATTATACCTAATTATAAATAGTGGTAATATTAGTAAAACTAAGAACTGATGTATAATATGAATGCAATAAATGAATTGAATTGAATGATTGTATAATGTTCAAATGCCCGTAATGAATCTGAATATTTCTGTGCAAACGAAGCTCAAAAGGCATGTGTTCTTTTTTCTTTTTCTAGTTTTAACCTATACTGTCCCACTACAAGACAAAGACTTCCCTTCCTACCTTCCAACTCTCGCGATCGAGGGGTCTTGATACCCAAACTTTATGAGAGTCAAGTGAATATAACTTAAAACAACGATAAAATATAAATAACAACAAACGATTAAGATAATGAAAATATGGGAACATAAGTGCTACTGAAACTACTAGTCATCAGTATCCAAGTTCTAGTTTAATTAAAACACCTTCAAAAATTCAAAGCAATGCACGTTATTTTGGCTAAATGAAGTAAGACATATCCTTCCGGCGTTCGTGAATGTATTTTAGAGGTCATCTTTGTTATTTAAAAGCAAGAACTTTTAAAGGCCAATCTATTTTAGTGTCTAACTTGAGAAATTTAGAAGATTTATTGCAAAATGTGTAATTTTTACCGGAAAGATAATAAATAACTATATAAAATAACATAGACAGATATTGTTATACAATTAGACAGAAATTAAAATTATCTTTTTTTAATTTAGCAGTTAGTTATGATGGAGTTGATCGCCCAAATATCTAAGAGGGAAGAATTTTTAGCAGGTAGCCTAGCATTAACTTCTAAATATGAAATATAAAAAATCTAACTTGTATTTCAGATAGAATTTTATCATCAACTTTGTAGGATTCGATCGAAAGGAAATTCTTATCAACCCTCCAGCGCAATCGTGGCCTACATCGCACACAATGAATAGAAAATAGTGAAGGCAGCAAATTGCGAAACTATCTTGGTGTAGGCGTGTCAGGTGCACCGCTCATTCGCTAGATTGGATCAGTTGGATCAGACGTCCTGCAGATAGGATTGCTGTGGCTCTGCTCGGGACCACGATTTAGATAAGGGACGTTATTTAAAATTCTAGCTTTGGAATTGCTGGGTTCATTTTAAAATTGGGAATTCGATATTGTATGTAGGTTTGTACAAAAGAAACGTCAATAAATCATGCGAAATCTCATAAACAAATTCAGCCAGATGTAATTAACATAATACGGGTTGTATTGACCTAAACTTACATAGAATAATATTTATGTTTTATTCAATGCATTGTAGCAAAAAAAATATGCTATAATTTTTATTAGCTTGGAAGCACTTAAATTAAAAACCTTATCTCATTTTAAAGTAGATGATGATATTCAAAGTATGGCATTTACACAAAGCAACATTGGTAAGAAGGTATTTCCTTACTGAGTATATGTCATAAAATTCTTTTAAGCATTATATATTCAAAAAATTCCCCAACATTACATCAAACTTTCATCTAAAACTAAAAGTTTTATCGCTAACATATAACACAAATAGCGCATTAACATAGAAAACTATTCCCAGGCGGTGCGAGCGAAAATAAACATAGATATACAGACGTCACAGGTATAAATATCAGGTATTCTATTAGTTATTGTTCAGAGAATGTTAGCCGAGACACGTCTGAACGACTTTAACGTCACTGCGGTCGCATTGACGTCTGCAAACGTCAAAATAGCAACGTCACTCGGTGGGACAGCGTTGGCAGGGTTACTCAATAATTTTACCACAAGGGCTACGAGTCTGAATTTATTTTTAAAACAGCACGTGGACGAAATTTAAATTGTTTATCGTGTGCCGATATTAACGGCGTTTTTATTGTAAAGCTCTGGCGTTCGGGTAATTATGTATTCGGATTTCATTCTTTAAAGCGAACAACGGCAGAAAAAACAGCTAAAAGTATTTTAAATATTGCGTAAGTTAATTAAACCGAAATGTGTTTGAGTATGTTTTTAATTAGTGGAAAACAGTTAACATGACGATTATATCTCATGAGTGAAAGTAAGTTAAAACATACATAAAGTAAAAGTAACTGCTGCTTAGCTACAAACAAGTAAGCTACAAGAAAATGATGATTCATTGCAGCAAAAAAACAGTATTAAAAAGCTTGAAAATTTCAGAATAGGGAGGATGAATAACTGTAATGTCAACTAGATCCGATTAGTTTTGGTACTATACCATAGGGTTTTAATGTCTTATTTGCAATGGCCCTAAATCATCATAAAAACATTACCATTGCTAGTTCATGTCCTATTCGTGTTGTCGAGGTTCGTCGAACCGGCCCTAGTAAGGAGTCACCTTTACGATGTCAGTCCTATGAACCCAATTAACTATACCAATTACAGCCTAGTACTTTTTGTGTGGAGCAACAATATGGCTCACTAGAATCTTCTTTGTATGTAATAAAGTTGTGAATAGCTTTAGGTAGTTAAAATGTTCAAGGATTATAACGTAATTCCCTTCTGATTTCAATAATAACTAATTGAAATCAGAAGTGGAATTACGTATTATGCATAAATATCATGTATGAAGAAGAAAAAGACAAAACACGTAAAACTGTAACCGTTGGGTAATCCAACGGATCCGTCTTATTTTAGCGCGTTCAAATATCATCTACAATAGTATGACATATTTGAAATTTACCCTGTTACATAATGTGAATAATTAAGTCTGTGATCCGATACCAAGGTTTAATTAAAGTAACAACTGTGTGAAAGCTTTGGCACTCTACGCCTAGGACGTAGGCAAATTATTTATCAATATGCAGTGCTTAGTTGTAGAGATAGCAACAGAAACGCGAGTAACAAAACATTAATCGCGCGAGGCAGACGTCGCGAACGTGCCAACAACCAGTGTTAAAAGATCTTCCTCAACCCCCTCTATCAGTAATGAAAACGGTGCGATGTATGTAAGCCAATTAACTGATAGAGATCCAGATAAGCTGGACGCGGTACTGGCACGGGGCGCCTGCCAAAGGGCGCACGAGGATCCTATACGTATGTACTGCACTACATCTACGAATATGACGCTTGAAAGAACTGACGTTTGGCAACCTACGTACAGTTGGGTTTTTTATTTGATTTATTATGAAGCAAATATTTCAGGCACGTCGAATTGACACAGTTTGAATTTGAGTAAATAAGATATTGAGATATTGGAAACAGATCAATTTAGATAAAGTTGATGTCAATGTCAATGTAATAACATCTCCAAACAAATGTCAATTTAGGGTTAAAGGATAAGCAAAATGTTTATGTATGATTCCATAAATTGTATTATTGGAATTGGAATCATGTTACTCTTAATAAAAATTTATAGGAGCAATAAATGTGACAAGCAGGCCAGAAATGTCATCTGTGATATGGAGTTTCACAATGTTTTAAGGTTATAACGACTTCGGGGTCTAAATATACCAAATGAAACTGGCACAAAATTTTTTTTATATTAAAGATTTTAGGAAAAAATATTAAATCGGCTATTGCAACAAGTTTACGCTTAAGAGCATTTTCACCTTTGGTTGGCTGTCTCGCTCGCACAATCAAACATTTTTAAAAATTATTAAAAATGTGACTCATTTAAAGAAGTGTTTCATAAACTTTTTACTATATTATATGTTAGATATTGTAGACATGTTTATTTATTGTTTATGTGTGTGTGTATCGAGAATAAGGTCATTAAAAATTAAAAATTTTGATTTTGAAAAGGCTCTTAACAATTTATGTTGGTAGAACAACCACAATATGTCCTCATGATGCGACCAAACTTAAAGATCTTGACATGCTTTACTTTTATTGACTTTAAATAATAAATGTTATAAAAGTCTGACATATTTATTTGTTGAAATTAAATGTGCAAATTTACCTAGAAATGACAACGAAAATTTACGAAAATCTAGTTTAGTTGTAAAATAGACAACTTGGACGGACGTATAAATAAAACATATGTATGGAACACGCGAAGCGGCCACTAGAGAATGTTGTTAGCCGAAAATGTACTTCGTTTAGATACTGATTCCCGAGAGACGCTGGAAAAATCACCCGTCTGAGAGAAAAGCCATCCAGTCAAGTGTTAATTGGAAGGTCGAAAAGTAGCTATTAAAAATAAAGAAAATACGATCGTGAGTTGTGATTCGATGAACTGATTCCTGTCTTAAACCAACATTAAATTATTGTGGCCAAGAGAATTGGAGATATTTAGCTTTAAATACAGCCATTTCTTTAACGTCAATGAGATTACCCCAGGGATTACAAAGGCATGGCAATTACGACGACGACGTCTGAGGTCGCAACTAAATGGCGACCAGTTTATTATATCGAGTTCTGTACATCGGGTAAATGTACTCGAGCAATACAATTTGTTACATAACCAAACCGACTGTTATGGAAACAATCCACTGATTGCTTATTGCACTGCACAGTAACAATTTGAGAGTGTTATTGCTCTATTTACGTAGTAACCGCAACCATTTGCTAGTGGGGATAGGTCTTATGCTATTTATAAATGGGAAAAATTTGACCCGACATAATTGCATGAGATTAATCGATGCATGGAAAATATTAATGTTTAAGAATATATTAATTTTTATATCATGAGTCTCCGACAGTGACCTCGCGGTGGCTTTCGATAGCATGAACCGTCTGTTTCGGACGCTCCCGACCTATTTCAGTCCACTGGCCAACGGAGCTACGCTTTGAAACAATGAACTGAGTGTGTGGGAACGAGAAAAGCACATGTCCAGGTCGCGAGTCTGAGCGAGAGAGATTTTCATGCCGGCGTCACACAGGGAGCACGCATAGTACCCGCTGCGTTCTATTTCTGCACGTCGCAAAACATGTCTCGGAATTCGTTTCTATATGTCTGGTAACATCAGAAATCATGTGACTAATGATCCACGAGCTAAAACAGTATGGATTAATGTGTGGTATTTCACGAATAGTGGCATTTCGGTTGGGGGTCGCATCCATGCTAATTGCAAGCGCATACTCATTAGGAGCGCGGCTCGAATTTAAAAATTACGTGTTTCAGCTGTATAAAAACACCGTGCTCGTCGACTATTCCTATTAAGCGTTATGACATGACATAAGATAATGAATTCAGGGCTATTACCTTGAATGACATCAGGCATTATGTAACTTGTGTTGTTAAAATAATTGCCGTTTGCCAAGCTTGATAAAGATGTTGGAATGTTTGTCAACAATATAAAGATTCAAGTGGATTTAAAAGGACAATTTCGAGAGCTTACGTGGTAAAACATTCTGATAATAATTATAAATAAACGCATAAATCCCGCAGTGGCATACAACTCAGGTTTGTATATGACGGGCCGACCTCATAACTCGCCATGTAAACAGGGTTAAAATAGCTCTATTGTTTCGTATAGTTTACTGCAAGGCACCACATTAACTTGTAAGTGCGGTAAATAAAATCATGTACCACCTCTAAAACGGGCACTCGCCTGCGTTGAGCATATTGGTTATTTGTTTTACAGCTTGTGAGCTGGTCGTCCGTCTTTCGTTAGGATAAGGTTTATTTTAATCTGTGTATTAATATTAGAGACGAAAATACCTGAGAGTGTTCAATCATAAGTTTGTACCTGGTTTGTTTCTGTTGCACACGGTTAGTTGTGCTTTTAAATGTGTATAGGTATACATTTAGCGAGTGGTTTCCGTCATGGTGTTGCCTAATGCGTTCGTAGCTCTTCTCACGCAGCGCAGTATAAAGTTACAATGCTGATAATGAAATGGATGTTTTTGTAAGAATTTATTTCACTTTTAGAAACAGAAAAATATTAGCATTAATTTTTGCATTTGTTATAGCATTATAACAAAAGATTTATTTTATGTTTTTTTGCAAAAAGTGTTATGAAAATATATTTCATTGAAATTGATGGGGAAAATGAAAGTAGAGATAAGAGTAAAGCGACAAAATTTTATCCATTAGCGCTGCCAACCGTAAATCACCTGGTCGTCAAGTAATTCCTGATAAGATAGCACTGGAAAAATTGGCAAACATTATTGCATGACCTAGTCGGTGCTGAAAAAGGAACAATCGTATGTAAGATGAAACGGGACGTAAGTACGCAAGGAGAGGAAATAGCCGTATCCCTGTTTCTAAGGGGCGCGATGTTAGCGAGAGGGGTGTGAGGGATGGGCGGGGTAGGAGTGACGTCATCGTGGAAATTGATTCGAGGGCGAAAAACGAGGCCGCAACAAAACCGGCGCCGCGTCCGCTGCCGAAGCATAAATTACTGGTTTATTTGTTTAGTTAGATGGGCACCCGTCTTTTATTCTACGTATTGGACTTCTAGATACGAGGTACATGCCAATAACTTATGACGTAACTGTATCGGCCAAAGACCTTTCCAAGATAAACATGGCGGCCTTCAGTTTATTGCAGCATTTGAGATTTCTGATACTCGATCGTGACTCATCGATGCAAGGAGATAAATATTACATTTGGAAATTGATTTTAAATGGACGTAAATTGATGATACAATTTTGGCAACCATTCCAAAAAAACCTTTTTACCCGGCTACGGCTCAGCCTAAAGAAAGAGTAATGATTACATTTTATTGAATATAGTTTTAACTTAAGTGAAAATAATAATATCCACACTGAAACTGATACGGCAAAGCCGTCTTAACTCCAAATCCTAAAATCTAAGGCTGCTAGGAAGGTTAAAAGATTTTTGAAAAGAAATGCATGCGATCGACCTTGTTATAAACGTATTGACAATGCAATTGCACGAAATGGTTTATGTTATGGTTATGACTGAACATTATAAACCCACACTATGCGGACGTAGTGATAAAGCCAATTATCTCCGCTCAAAATAATTCAAACGATAAAGGTCTCTGCCCACAACTCTCTCATAATGGTCTATATCAACTTCATACGACATGCAGAAGCTATTTTAAACCTAGTGATGATGGCATCAAAGACGTCATCACCTTTTATTGAATTGCAAATGAGGATACTCGTAAATTGGCCTTTAATATTGTCTTAGATTTTCTACGATCTGAAATATTTAGTTCCAATATATTCGAATCGCAAAATATTTTATATAAATATCGTGGATTTTTAAACTCAATTGTTTGATTTGGTGACAATAAAATTATATTAGTAGTAATACTTGAACTTATACTTAGAAATGTTTACGACATTATTACTGTTCTCGATAAATAGAAGAAGTAAAAGTTATTTTATCTGTTTCTATAGATCCATCCATACACTACATACGGGATATCATCATAATCGTGATAGTATGCATGAGTTATGTAAATTAATACTAATGGGTCTGTGAGCTGTACAGCCTGTACAGCTAGCGAGTCACTCTCAATTCGTTGAAGTTAATCTGATAAAAAAGCTGATTAGAGAAAAAGTTGCGTCTTAATAAACCCCCATGACCCCATGGCTCCGCTATTTGGAAAAAAATCCCAAAAACTGAATAAACTAAATAATTTTATATCAATTATTGAACCTGCCCTCGAAATTTCAAGAAAATCGGTTGAGGAATGTGACCTTTAGAGGAGAACATCTTTACACTCGAACAGACAGATATACAAAGCACGGACGAAGGCATTTTTACCTAACTGAAACGGAGACACTTTGCGCTCGCAGTAAATTATACAATTCTAGTTTAATTTTCTAGGTATCACTTGCGTGTCTCTCCATAATGAGACAACATATATGTATTCTTGGAAATGACTGCCGTGACATTTGTTTGTGTAAACAGCTTGGTGAATCACATTTACTTTATTTACATGCAAATCGAATATTGCACTGAGTGCGCTGTTTATATTTTGCATTGCAGTTTTCATTGATTTTACGTTCGAAAATAAAATGTAAATCTGTCCGCGATTCGTCTATTTTGCTTTTTGATTCAATTTCTTTTTAATTTTTAAGGCTTGTATTGGGTGTTTAAAAATTTATTGCTGCCAATATTGTGTCGCTGTTGACACCGAAATTTTCAATAAAATAATCTTGTGCAACTATATTCACCTTTTAGTTACAGTTTTCATTTGCGTCATTGACAATTGTTTTGTTCAAACCATTTGATTGCTTCTCAATTTACATAGTATTAAAACCGAGTCACACATCCTGAAATGACATCATCTGAACGTCACTAAAGTATTCTACTCACAACTGTACGTGTGTATTTTTTTTACTTACGACCTGAGAATGACGTAAGATCGAATGACTACAGCGTGATAATGCTGCTAATTATATAATTTAATTTAATTGTGGCAAAAATATATGTGTAGGCTGTGGTATAGGTAAGCTTAATTGGCAAAGAAGCCAAATCGCTATAAAATGTGGTATAATGCTGTCTGCCGGGATAAACATCACACACATCACAAATAAGGGATAAACATAATCCAATGAATTCTGGAACTTATAGTTCCAGAATTCATTGGATTATGTTTATCACAATATCACAAAATATTATTCGCCTAAGCTGTATCGCGAAAAGTCTCCATTTGTGTGTGGTATCACAGCGCATTGATATCAAATCACAAATTAGAGCATAATAAAGGTGCATTATATGGTGTTTTTGTTGGGAAATTCGCGGAATAGATAACTCTACAGCGGTATTCTTTGCAGTTTTATAATGTCCATCAACAAAGAGATAAGGCTTTTTATTTTACAGCCACAAAGACGTCGATGACATCACAGAACCCTGAGTCTAGCTGAATGATGGATGAAGCCTGTAAATTATGTCTCTCGTGCACCTATTCAAACATTTTATTTTATAGTCCGTGACACACTACAAGTACATGAGTCAACTTGGACTCATTAATAGAGCTGAAGCAATATTTCATTTATAACAAGCCACTTTATTTATTTACATTTTTAAACACGTTACATATTTACAATTACAATATGAATCGAGAAATCTTGATTATTTTCATTAAAAGAAATTTAAATTTTTGAAGGAAATCCTGAAATATCCATCAAAAAATTAAGAGCAAATGAATTAAAATATTAAAAATATGATTTAACTTTCCAATTTTTTGCTTATTTTAAACATAATTGACTATAAAAAGTAAGAAATACAGCTATTAAACTAAACGTATGAAGTTTATTTGACTTTGCGAAACCGAAATAGACACAATCAATATACTGCAGACAGTCAAGTGATGTCATTCGGGTCATAAGTTCAGTAACACTGACGATATAATCATCGGTGACGAGTTAGAAAACCGTTTAACTGATAATCATATGGTAGGTGAACGTTAAATATGTACATTCAATTTGGTATTCATTATTTTCGATTCGTCCATTATAACTATAATATGATTTGTGTTGTTACACATTAAAAATTTGTATTTTTTTCTAATACTTTACCTAAAATGGCCTTTATGCAAAAAGATCTAAAAAATAAGCTATACTTAAATAAAAAAAAAAACGTATTTTAGAAGTAAAAATTTTGAAAACAATACAATATGTATTACATGTCTATTATTTATAAGGGTTAGATCTCACTTGTCACCACAGAACAGATAATTCACGCATTTCACACCCACAATCCACAATATCACTCTATTGTCCATGTGATAATCCACACTATTATCATTTGATTTAATATATCAAGTTCGATAATTGATGCTGCCGTGCTGGTACTTGATGTGATTAAAACTGTTATAATTTGTTATATCAATAACTATAATTTTAAGATTTTAAGTGCAATAAATTAAATGAATAAATAACAAATTAAAACAGTTTTAATCACATCAAGTGCCAGCACGGCAGCACCAAATTGCTAATCAAGCCACGCAATATTGTATTAAGTTTTAAAGCTAGCTTGTCATGCGCAGCATTTACTAGGAATCAGTTTTATTAATGAACCCTAACGTATAATTAGCTCGGTCTGTAAACACCTAAGTGTTATGTTCCATAATTGCACTATTCAGTGGCTGGGAGCGGCCTAACGTAAACATTACCCTCACGCTATAGCATGGCCTGAGTTCACATTTTCATTCAGTAAAACAAATATTAACAACCACTTCTTCCTATCGTGTCGCTGCTCAAATTTCAAATTTTGTTTTTCCAATACGTTGCCACTTTTACGCCTCCGAGGCAGAATATAGGTCAAGCATGGTACAGCTGGTAGGGCAGCCGCATAGTCTGATCGTCGTGACCACACTGGCACTGTGCGTGCTTCTACTTGGTCATTGTAGCGCCAGCGCGCCAGATTGTGCCTACATCGACCTACCTCAGTTCGGAGGCGATTCAAGCTCCTCCATGTGGCCCATGGCAGTTTATGCACTGGCGGTAGCTCCTCTGAAGGTTGGATATAATAGGTAGAGCATACTGCTGTTGATTATCAACTACTGTCACTGATTTACCAGAAGATGTTGCACAGCCTTTATCTTTTTTCTAACGCATTTGTAGTGTCAAAGAAAGCAGATAAGATCAATTTTACGAATGGCTCTATGTTCGTTCAGTGCGACTGCGTCTACACTTTTTTGTTATTTTTGAAAACATTATATATCGCGAAACTAGTAAACGTATAAAATTTAACGTTTGAGGCATTTTTCTTTAAGGCAACATATCTAGACATGTTGCCTTAAAGAAAAATGTTGTTAAAGTAAAAAGGCGTTAACTAGCTTAGTAACAAGAAAAAAAAAATTGAACTTTATTATATTACAATACAGTACACGCAGTACAATAACGTAATTAATGACTGTAATTCTATGGTACCACGACTTATTGGCACCATAGAACGCTTTAATAATGGCGGTGTGATACAAAAATCAAAAGCCATATAAAAACAAAGGGTGCGGGCGGTTGCCGGGTTGGCGTAATTTTTATGAGCTGCCAATATCACGCATATGAGGGTAGGTTGAAGAGCATTGGTGACGTCAGAGGCACGAGGGTTAATGACTAGTATGAACATACATAATTCGCGATATATGCATGTACTAGATGAGTATGAAAATCGGTTTTTTTTTAAGCTTCGTCAATCTAGTTTTATCAAAAACGTTGGAGCCGTTTCCGAGATCTTGATTATATATATTACATATACAAGAATTGCTCGTTTAAAGTATAGGATAAAAAGGTACCTTCTTTTTAACTTATCCTTTATTGACAGACTTCTGTTCAAAGAAATTACAACGATAAATAAAAGAAAAATAAGAAAATTTGAAACAAAGTTGATTTGCACGTATAAAGTAAGTAGTATATATGTAAGTTACATAAAATAAAATAAAAACTTGCCTTGCTCATCAATTATTGTATAATGCGACACAAATAAGTTGAACAAAAATGGCGGACTTCAAAGCTTTTTTGTACAAATTCCCAGCACGTAGGTTGAACCAAAATGACGGTTAACGGCGCAGGTACAAATAATGCGCCGACGACTGCCATTTTGGTTCAACTTATTTGTGTCGGATTGTAAGAATTGATAATATTATTTGGAAATGGAAACTGGCTTTTCAAAATGAAAGTGATGAATATTAGTTAAAAGACTACGTGGTTCGTTGTAAGAGTGGGCTCCAAATCTAGCGATTAAATTATTCGAAGGGTTACCCATACCTTTAAAGGGTTTTCTGTACACACTAATTAGGCTATAGCTCTAGTGGAGAAGCCTATCGACCCTCGATTACAACTAATGCGATTTGTCTTGCCTTGCCGTGTTGATCCATACCGGTTCACGCGGGTTGATATGCTGAATATAGATTGATTCAAGGAAATATTACAGGGTACAATTTCAAACCACTTTTACTGCAGGCTGCAGGTAGCATTTGTAGACTCGATAAGATCATGTATATTAATTTTAAAAAAAGCAAGAAGTTGGAACAAAAAGTAACGAAGTACATTAAAAAAAAACAACGTCCAAAATAATAGAATCATTTGCGAGGAAAATATGGGATGCGAAGAATAACATTCATATGGTTGACTGGGCTGTTATTGGGCATCTTTGCATAATGAAGTGAAGTATTAAAAAAATTACGATTTATAGGATATTTCAAACAAAGGCTATTTTACTTCCATATTGTTAATTAAAATAAAAACGTTATTAAAAACAACAAAGGTCTTTATAATTTAGTTTCTGCAGAGAAAGTACCGTGCTTCCGGATTCCAAACGTTATTCCACTAGAATGTAAAAAGTTTAATAGCGGAGCTATTAATCTGTCCTCCCTCACGGTCACTCGTTTTGGGAACTTTTGAACATAATAAGTTTAGTTGTTAAACATAAATTTAGATAGCCTTGTAAAAAGATAAATCTAAACAATCAAATTAAGAACCCCACAAATATTCCAGACTTTGCACCTGTTACCAAAATAATGACTAATTTAGTTATAAAGAAAGTATTCACTAAATATCACATTGTTATAGGTGACTTGGCACGGATCCACACGTTTTAAAATTTTCTAACAGACATTTAATTTTGTTGAATGCTCAAGAGTGTTTTAGACTTGCAGAGATGACTAATAAGACGTTTTGCGCTAGATAAAGATGTTATTTCGCTGTTGGAGCGTTGGATATCATTTTTCGTTCTCGAGCTCGCTGAAACAGTTGACAGAGACCATCTATCAGGGACTAACTCAAAGAAATAACGAATTTCTCTCTCTAAACATAGAGCAGAAATTGCATGAAGCTACGATATTAGAAATTGCCTTGACTACTGCTGGAGCTGTAAAAAGTTGTGCATTCATTTTTGTGGCTTGTTTTACATTCACATAAACGTATAAAGGTGAATGTACAGCAAGAATGCTTTTATACGAAGTTACATTTAATTTGATACTGATTTGTAGCCATTCAGCATCAAAATTTCAATTACATTTTTATCGTTCACATAATTGATGATCCCAAGAATCGTAATGCTATATATTAATAACAACTTTATCTGTTATTGGCGCTTTAATTTTATTACAACAATATCTTACTCAATACATGACGCCAGAAATAGCTGTCGTTAATTTATTGTTATAGATCCTATAAATTAGGAATCAGAGGCCTGAATGGAGTGATTCCCGGTACAATATACACGTTTCATTTTGAAATTAATTTATCTCTTATTATTAGGTCATCAGTGACAGCCGTTTTGTCTGATTTCGCTGAAATAGGACCACTTCTAGCGAAGATGTCTGTAAAAGTAAAATTTTTGTTATGTATATTATTTCCATACTTTTTCAGTGTGTAAAGTTCACAGCTCAAAGTGGGCGGACCTTCAGCGTATCGACCACTTTAGTTCAACGAACTTGAATTCCAAACTATGTATTTTATTCGGCTACTGAAACGAATTGCTAAGGTGGAATAAATGGTTCTCGTAATAGCACTTTTCATTTTGTATTATTGTCAAGGTAAAATTTTAAATCAGGATCTCAAAAATGGGTTTTATCGTAAGTTCGTGTTCCGATAGTATTCACATTTTAGTCCGACCTAATGTTGCGAATATTCTTTCTATCATTTTGCACATCGATGGTTGTATCAAAGGTCATTGTTTCAATAGCCGAAAGGCCGTTCTGTCAATAAATAACTGAGCTAACCTCGAAAATCGTTGTCTCACATTGGTTCGAATTCATGCCCCTTTGTACAATTCAGCTAACAAATTCACGAGAAAAAGAGATGTTAGCATCGTAAAACATCGCAAGGCGTGACCTCATTAACGATCCAGTAGGTGTTACGAGGGTCGTAAAAATCCCTACTAAATTCCAGTATTAAGCCTCCTTTGAGTGTCTGTCATATCCATTTATAAATTAGGCGAGACGAGACGCCGCCGATGGAGTAACTGTCTCCGAAAGAAAATGGATCTTAGTAATGGCGTCGACACGCTTGACTCACGATGTATTTTAGTTGGCGCTAATTACTTTTTGATGAGAGAATTGTGAGTAACAAGATTATGATGCATTAATGTGACGCACTGGAATTCTTCCCCCAAACATTTTTAGGAGCAGGGAATTCACGGGCAAGCTTGCCTTATCGTACTATATCGCACATGGCACAGAGAAATGATGGTAAAAATATGGCATATGTGACATCCACAGACCACACAAACTAGGCTAATTGGCGTAAAATTTTATGCCACAACCAAGCATTGGAGCAATCGACAATACACCCTGTAGTTATTCCACCTTCAAATTGAAACACAAAGAGAGATCAAGTCACTCATGCGGAAGCCTTTTGTGTGAAATTTTCCTCAGGTTTCTGTGTGAATCCCTGATAACAGTTCGTGAGATTTGGGCCGTTTGATTCACCCTTCTGCGGTAAGAATTGATAGGATGTTTAAGCCGCCAGAAGCAAGTTTACAAATGCTAATCTGGCCAGGGCCGGGTTATTACGGGATTGTCTCCGGCACAATGAAAAGTTTCATTTCAACTGTTTGCTTTGGCGGCCTTTTGACGATCCTGCCCAGATTCAACATCGTTTCCAAACGCTAATTCAGGATTACTTCTGATTGTAACAACGTCTTAATCAAGATTGATTAAGGGACCTTGATATTCTATATACATTTACTTAGTCCCGTGTCTTTCCGTCAACGTTATTTTTAGTATACTTCCAAAAAGGAGGAGAGTCGTCGCGATCTTTTGTGTTCTTTTTTATGTATGTTCACCGATTTTTTGAAGGCGCCGGAACCAATTTGAAAAAAAAAAAATTTGAAAGGGCATACTTGTCAAGTGTTCCCAAAGAAATTTTATCAAAATCGGTTGTGCAGTTAAGGAGTGAAGTCGGTTTTTAGTTTTTAAAAAGTATGAACTATGTATGACTGCATTGTCGTTGATAGCTCATGTTCAAATGCTTTTATCATTGTATGGCAGTCGTCAAGCTATGTCGGATGCCTTAAAAATCTGTCACCAATGTTGGCCACTTACACACACGAAAAAAAGACAACATGTTCCAAATAAGACTTTAATTCTTTAGTTCAAACAGTATTTACGCTGATACTTTTTGTTATAGAGACTAATAAATTATTACCGTCGTTTCACACTATATTATGTTCAACCACTTTTCCGCCCTTAGGGATTGTTTTGTGTTCAAAATGCTTCGTAGTAGTTTGAAATTACAAGTTTATAACCAACATTCGGTCTATGAACTCTTTCTAGGTGTTTTACCATGTCGACGTGTAGTTTATTGACTCGTATGGGGAAGTGGTAAACATGGCGATCGGAGATACGTATCGGTGTGTTGACAGCGCCGACGTCGATGTAGCGATAATGTCTTCAGTGATACGAAGGCCAATGACAATAGGGGCAGTTTGTTAATGATACAGGCTTATAGATTTCGTAACAACACTTTTTGGGTTAGTTGAGTTGTGTCATTGATTTAAAACCAATACTAATGATTGTAACGTTATTTTTTAATGAAGGCAGTATACTCTTTTCTGAAAATTTTGCAAATTGTGAAAACTTTAATATCAACTGCACTCCATATCCATATTTTGGAGAAATGAGCCCAAAAACATGTTTATATATGTCACACGCAAATTTTCTTCATGATATATTGATCCAGATGCCAATCTGCCGACAAATTACTACATAAAAAATCGTGACACACCGAATCACATCGAAATTCAGTGATAGATATCCGTCATCAGAACAGAGATAAAACATGTGGCTTGTGACGTGTTCGGGCCTCTGGGGCACAAGAGGGTAAGTCCGGGGCGAAAAGGGTGCAGTTTGAAGCATGCCGGGGCGCTTGTAGCGCTCTCCGGGGACGACCCATGTCAACTCTCGCCGGTTTGAGGTTAAATTCGAGACGAAATGAGATTGCTCAGAAAGTTTGGTTGTGCTTTCAGACAATTTACTGTTATTCAAGGTACTTATCGAGATTGGATTATTGTACATTTTATTTTATTAACTGGCCATGAACAATGAATAAGTAATAAGAATACTTGTGAATCTTGTGATAGATTAATTATTATGAGGTGTTAGTTAGTGTGGACTTACTATAAATTATTTATTTAGTTATTAAAAGTGTGGTCTCATTTCTCTGCCAGTCTAGTGATCCTAATCAAACAAATTGCAACTAGCAACACAATATAAATATTTTTTGTGGTTTGGCAAAAATTGCCTTATTGTCAAACCTTTCTTCAGTCGTTCGTCTCGCTAAAAATGTCATCCAATAAATATATAAAATTAAAAATATTCTTTTTATGAGAACATTCCTGAACAACAACAGAAAAATTAATCATATTCCTTATAATGAGTGAATAAAAAATTACCAACAATTAAATGCAAGCACAGATTACTTTAGTCATAAGTCAGAACTATAGGGATTATTAAGTACCATTTCTACTTAAACCACATCAAACGTAAAGAAAGTGCTGAATGCTGTATGTTACAACGTGTACTTAATTAAACCTAAAATATGAAGGGAGAGATTACGATAATATTTCCCTTACCTTGGAATTTATTTATGGAACGATCAAAGAAAATCCGTCAGCAAGAAAAGGCTTTTCAACCTGAGCTGGAAATAACCTCTGAAGAAATTTGTATAGCAGCAGGTCATTCATACTTAAAATATACTTTTATAAATCTACCAGCCGTAAAGGATGTTTCTTGAAAGAGGCGGTAAAAATATTGCTATGTAAACAATATCACGATTTCCTCTCATTTTAAGAAATATTATGAATTGTTTTTGGTCTTGTAAGTTTAGAAGTTGTAAAACTAAACGGCAAAGCAAAACATTAGTGAGAGGTTACGCAAAAAGGGAAAATAATTTCTGATTAGACCAAAACAAAGCAGTAAGACCACAGAAAATTCATTAAAAAAATAAATCATTAATTCAATCCCTTCAGGTCCATTTTTGCGTAACCACTCACATTTATTACACATCTATTCCCAGCAAGTATGTGGTGCTTGTTGTTTGCATCGTTAAAAGTAACATTTGGCACGCCAGACTTTATTTTACCGGCGCTTTGTGTGTAGTACTCTGTGATTTTTCGCAAAGATAGGCCTATTTCAGACCAAGTTCCAAGTATGCCAGAATCTTACTCGTGCCATCGAATAATAAAATGCTACCTAAAGGACAACGTGCTTCGTCAGTCATTGTCCCAAATAAGGGCATAGCGCGATTTGAATTAATGATGAAGTAACGGTAGTACAGTCGTCTAGGTAACATAGAACTGTTTACTGTTTAAACTCTGACTTCTATTATTTTAGACACATTTTCCTTGTTTTTATTACAAAAACATGTCGCAAATGCTACAAATACACTTAAACTGTTTTAAATGATTGTTTATTCTCGTTCTAATGTGAACAACAAACTACTTTGTTTGAAGTTGATTTCAATACAGTAAAATGGTTTTCCATTCTATTTTCAATGTTATTAACATAGCCATTTGAAATGTCAACGTTGGCATTGTTCTCTTTAATAGAAGATAAATCATAATTTTAACCTTATTCTAGTTTGAGACTTAAGACAGTTTTAACCAGAGCACCGCTTTGTGGTCAACCTGGTAAACTTTAAAATGAACTGAACACTTAACACGCAACGATAAAGTTAAACTATCCAAGTCAGGTTCAACAGCAGCAATTAATACAAGTGCTCAAACTAGTACAGGCAATGAAAAGTTAGCCTTTATAACTTTCGATTGAAGTATTTGTTAACTTTAGAGAAAATAAATTTATGTTATGGTATGGCGCTGAAATCGAAAAAGTCTATACTTTTATGTTAATATTTATTATTCTACAAAGAAGAATTATTAATATTGAAATAAGTCAAGAATAAAAACTGGAATTAAGAGATGTTTACATTGACATGTCAGCTCTTGTAAACGCCATGTCTCAGGCGAAGGGTGACCATGAACATGTCAAAACTCAATGAACTAGGACGAGTTGCAATATTCAGCGGAATTCGTGAAGTTAGGAGTATATGTGAACAGAAATGTTGAAATGTTTTTACGAATAGAGTTCAATATAGGAAAAAAGACAAGATACATTAACTTAAAAATAGAAATATCTAAATTAGATACGATAATGATACATTACGATCCGGGCTCCTTATTCTAGATGGGCATAGTGAATTGGTTACCTACTTCGCAACATAATTTTTTGCAAAGTTTTAAGAAAGAGGAGACGGAGTCATTTATTTATAAGGCGTGGTCCCCACTTGGATGAGTGACCACAAGTGGCATAAAATTACTCAGCTCCTCCGTGCTTCGGAAGGCACGTACGTATACGCCGTTGGTCGCGCCTGTCATCATTGTATAGCAGTCGTCAAGGTATATCAGATACCATAAGGTGGTATGAAAAATCTGACACCATTATACTACATTATACAGGGTGTTTTTAAAATCATTGGCATCCTTTCTACTGGTGAAAGTACTCATGAATATGAGCAACTTTTTGTATGGGACGGACTCAATCCATACGAAAAAAAATCAGCTGTTCCATACATTTTGGGATTCTAAGTATTGTAAAATAGTATGGAACAGCAGATTTTTTTTCGGTTGGATTGAGTTGGTCCCATACAAAATGTTGCTCATATTCATAAGTATTTTCACCAGTAGAAACGACGCCAGGGATTTAAAAAATACCCTGTATACAATGTGGAAGAGACATACCCGTAATAAATATAACCACGGGCTATACTAGAACACTTTAGCATAATGAAATTAACATAACAGTCAAGAAACAAAAACAAATTTTGGAATTTCCATACTAGAGTGTGCGACTCGGGCAATTAGTATAGGAATGTCGATGTTTTTGTTGTTTTTTGTCTGTTATTATAATATAGTGATCTAGTATAGCCCGTGGTACGATTTAGTACGGGTATGTCCCTTTCACGTTGTATAATATTGCCTCGCGAATGCAATTTGAATTCAAAATTCAGGAAGAGTCATGAATCGTTTACGATATCTTGAGATGCGATTACCAATCGAGATATTCAATTATAGTATTGTGGTCGGAACTATTGAATAAATCATATGCTATGAGCATCTGGGCCAAAAGTAACTACCGATCATGTTATTTGGAGTGTTTCGGAACAACTAGCATGAAATCCTATAATCAAGGAATGAACTATATTTTGTATTTCTTTTTTCAAAATAACAGAAATTCAGTGATCAGAGCATGGTCAATTTTTCGTCTTCATTCATGAATAAAATCAAAACTACCTACTAAGGTGTTTTAAAGTAATCTCTTTCATTTGATATGACACAGTAAGGTTTGCAAAACTTTATTTTAATTTCTTAATTTGTCCCTAAAAATGACCCTTATTTAAAAAAAAAAAATACTTTGCGCATCTGTGTTTTGGTCATAGGATAACACTATCTTACCAAATTTCACCTGATTTGGTCCAGTGGATTCGGAGCAAATTGGCTGTGAAAGTTAGACGGACGGACAGACAGACAGACACACGAGTGATCCTATAAGGGGGCGGTTTTTCAATTTTTGTACGGAACCCTAAAATGAATAAAAAATAAATCACTAAGAACCAGATATTCTGGTTTAAATATTATTGTTTGATTTTATTGTATTCGACGATTTGATTTGATTATGAAGTAACAATATATTTAAAATTATGTGTCATGTTATGATTTGTTACAACTGTCGTAGGCGAATTTAAAGATTCTAAGTACGTATACTTTGAGAATTTCCTTATTTTTTGGAGAATAAAATAAAGAGTTATAGTGAGAATAACCCTAATTGTAAATTCGTGGACGCAGTATGAATAACTGCTGGTGCTGTATAAACAGGTAAAACTCCTGTCGAGTTAAACCAGGTCTAGTCAGTCTCGGTTGTAGTTTATTCGGGGTAAAGTTTCGATCGTAGGGAATAGAAATAGCATCTTGGACTCCCAGTACAGCTAAAGGTGCAACCGCGAACACGTTAATATGAAGAAGAGATGGAAGGGTTTAAAAAGATACATACCATCTGTGGGCGATGTGTACAGCTTCTTGCATATATCCTGAGGACCACCGAGCGCGTTGATCTTGGCCAGCCCCTCGGCGCCCCGCGATTCCATCAGCTCGCGCAGCTGCCGCAGGGAGACGCCATATTGCGCCGGCCGCCCCTCCACCGTCGCCATGGTGCCGGGCTCGCGGCCGCCGCCCGCACCACGCCCGACAACCCTCTAGCTCTGGAACAAAAGAAAAAAATGAGATTAGGTGTCATCATTAACAACGCAACAAGAGATAAGACGAGATCATATGTCTGCCACAACCTAAAATAATTAAACTAAGTCTTACAGATAAGGAATACCACATCTCTGGCTAAGTGCCAAGGTATACAAAAAATAAATAAAAATGAATTATCTCCCAGAGACCACTTACTTCATGGGTAAGCAATAACTGGAAAAGGTGTAAGTAAACATAAAGAGGTTGCTTTTTACGGTTATGTTAATATCAACAAGAGCATACAGACCATTACAAGATTTTCAGGCATTTTAATAGAAGTTATAGAGAGATTTATTGTTACAGTGATACTGCTCCTTATCATCATAGCATCAATAATGACAAAGTTACTGTATAAGTTTACAACTAAATTCTTGTACCAACTAAAAGCTTTGAAGCAACCTTTAGCTATAAGACAGAATCCCCATAATCCTAAAAGCCAGCAAGTTATATTAAATTATTAATTTATTCAGACAGCTCTAAATCGAGCTAAACTTGTCAAGTTTCGGAGCAATGTCCATGTATACTGTAGCTGCACCAACTTATGCACTATTTACGGACCATAAAACTTCCCGACGGATGCACTTTACTATCTAGTGGTGCATAATTAAACGAGGCTCACACCTACATAGGAAGGGGTTGAAGTCGGCCCACATAATTACAAAAGGCTTTCAGATATTTTTTGCGTGGGCGGCTCGTAAACCAGGAGAGATGTCAATTATGCATTTAATAGCTTTGAATATTGGACGCCTGGTTTTTCAGCTCGATATTGAACTCATTTCGACATATTCGAGAGATTTTGCATATTCAAGAGGCCACTTAAAATTGTGGAATGATTTTATTTCAGCGCGTTAAGTATACTCGATAATTTATCTATGAATACAGGCACTTTGATTTAAACTTTTAAAATTGATGATAATAGGCAAATAAATCCAAACGTGTAATAGCATTATACAATTTTTTTATCGAACACTAACTAGGACTATAGAGGTGGAGAATGTATGCTCAAATGTTGATATTGAGATTATCTTACTGAAAATGCAGAGATATACATTTCATTTACATTGTTTGTTTGTAATAACTTTATTGTACCAAAAAATACAATAAAGTACAAAAAATTCGAAAGAGCACATATACAATGGCGGACTTATCCCATATAGGTCTTCCAGTCAACCTGTGATAAATTGAGAGGATATTTACTCAATTAAAAAGGTAGAAGCAAGTACGTACTAGATATTTTAAAAGACTATACATACATATCTACATCACATACTTGGTTTTGCTTCTCATTCTCACATTTATTAGCATGGCTTTGTTGTATTTCTTAACAAACTATTATTATTTGACTTTCCTATAATTTGATAAAATATTTGAAATTTGAATAATATTTTTTTAAATAAATGGTTTTGTTCGTACACACCCAATTTCCCTAAGATCGGCCAGTGGCGCAAAAAATCCGTCCATTTATTTGCCCCTTATCGGCCTAGGCTAATATTTTTACCAATATTCGACGAATTAATACTTTAAAGATATGACTGTGTGAAATCGACTGAAGTTGGTTAAGAAATTTAAAGATTTTTGAATAATTTTTGTTTTTTTAAAGGATAGTCGTAAATAAAATATTTATTAACAAGTTATTTCGAATATAATATTAGTACAGTTTGCACATCAACAATAATACTCCCACTGAAAAGTTAATATAAAACCATCAATTCTCTAAAATTAAAATAAATTTTATACTATTCTATTGATTAAACTAAAAATATGTTATTAAAAAAATATATAAAAAAAATGAATAATTGCTTTTTTTTTTCAGATTACATTTCGAAATAGAAAAACTAATCCCGCTATAGGTACACCGTACATCCGCCGCAGTCAGTATAATCTTATGATATCTACTAATAATCTTGACCTAATGTTCGTTGGCCGATATCAGGATTTTGACTCGCCTTGTATCGGCCATCACCATTTATAACGGCCGATATCAGGCTTTACATGAAATAATCAACCCTAAATCCGGCCATGCGATTTTTTGTTAAAATATTAAATAAAACAAAAAATATTTACCCAATATACTGCGTTATAATCTCTTTAACCAAAACAAGCAAGTATTTACAGTTTAAAACTCATCGATATGCTGAAAAAACTTATCCCCGTAACCTCAAGCTCGTGAATTTTGACTACAAAATGGCACGATTTCGATATGTTTGCGCAGGTCACACGATTCGTCGCTACTGAACTGTCAAATGAACTTTGATCGTTGCCTTGTTTTATTCATTTAAAGACAGCAAGATAAGGTTTATTTTAGAACAGAATTTATGCATGGAGATCGAATATTTAATAGTTTTTGGTCAAATTTGTAGGAAAGGGCCGATACCAGGAGGTGCCGATACAAGGTGGTTTTACCTTAATTAGCTCAAGCGTGACGCCACCAGATTTGGCTAATCTAACCTTAAATGAATCAACATCTGAAGTCTATACATTTTACAATCAAGGTTATTATTTATGTCCTAAATCCAATTAAAGGTACGGCATTAAACGTAGATGAGTGTGCTTTCGCTGGATTACCGTTCCGAATTACGTCTATAGTGGATGTTTATTCAGCCCCTGATTCAGCGTTTGTATCATTAACATTATGGTAATCTAGCATACACTATTCAGGGACAGGGGAAATTCGAATTACCGGGACATAGCAGTTGGCAACTTCGACGTTATATGGCTTTTGAATATACACGCGAGTTTCAAGGAACACTGGAGGGAAGATAGCTTCGAAAGTTTAGTTTCAAACTTTAATCAGACTTATGGAACATTCATGGAAATAATTGATTTTTCGTATTCTGTGGATTCAAATGATAGACGTCAATTTTTAGTAGATAGAAACCAAGATATGCTAAGTCTATCCCATCTATCTATCATCCTATGTAAACTTTATTTGTTTAAGTTGATAAGAAGACCCGAATACTTAAATATAAAGGAGCTTTCTTGGAATCAACGAGTGGATGACACAGCTGAAATTGTACCAGTTATTGACCCAACACCTGCGTAACAGTATCTGTTTACGACCCCATAAAATCATCTGACGCCTTATTGCAATGTTATGCATAATTTCGAGGGCCGTTGGGAGTAAATAAAAGCGATTTCATGGCTTTGTTTGTTCACATTACATCAATACATTTACGCGTCCGCTCGACATGCTAATTTAAAGCGGCATCTGTTTTCGGAGTTGATAATGTTAAAACAAAACACTCCGATATTTTACCGTCTATTATATTGTTGGACGGTTGTCGTGTTCCTCGAGCTATTTAATTAATCATTAGGCACTTTACGTTACATTTAGCAAAAACCTTCCTTGTCACGATTCGATGGAAGTAGCTCTTGCGTCAGTAGGTCACAAGTACAAAGTAAGGCCTTGCCAAAAATGGGGGGTTAAGTATCCCATAAAGCGAACAGAATACACAACACAGGGGAAAATTGGGTGTTGGGAGGGGGGTATTTTATGAGCAGCATTTTGAGTATTTCAGGCGGAAATTATGTTCGTATAGCGACATGTACGTAAACTCGAGATTGTACAGTTTGCAGGTTTATTATTTGCAATTAAGTTATTAGCCAGAGCCAATCATTCATCACTGTCTAGTTCAAGTAAACAAGGGTTAACCTTTACGAAATTCACGCAACACACAGGAAAATTATAACCGATCGGCGAATCATTTATAATAATACCGTTCTCCAACTAGAATTATATTTCTATCATAATTCATAATCTTTTAGGACCTGGTTATGTTAATCAAACATTTGTTTCTATGAAGAATTATTAATAATATACCGAATGTGTGCTATCTAAACCGTATATGATATACGAAATACATAATACACATTAAGTGGAATACACTAAGAAACCAAGTCATATTTATTTGAATATTTATCATAAACAAATAATTTCAATATACGACCAAAAGCTATAACAAAATCAAGTTAATTAAAGCAAAACCGAATTCATACGAGTATTAAATCATATAAAGCGTTAACATGAATGCTCTCATTTAGATGGCCTTATTAACAGTCCCAATAACATAAACATCTAAAGTACGTGTTGGCTATTAACCCTTGTAAAGAGCGTAGGGGGATGAGCCTAAGAGCGCCCCCCAGGGTTGGCACGGGCTGTGTCGAGTGGCGTTGAACGGCTAGCAATTAGGTCGTCCAAGTACCATCTTTGTAGAGATATGCCAATACCGTGTCTATTTTTTTATTCCGACGATGTTTTATTTTTTTGCGGATCTTACATCATTATAAGTTTTATAAGAAAATTGTCTGCACTTATGTGAACCGAGTCACAGAATGCTTTTTTCATTAAATAGTATTTCTACAGCAAGTACGAAGACATGGCAGAGGGTTCACCCTTAAAAATTTCTTCAATGCTCAATTAGAAGAATGCTGAGTGCCTTTTGCTAAACAACGTTAATAAATTGGCACTTAGTGACTATGACATCGATTCCTACTCGCACCGACTCAATGGCTAGTGCCTTTTTAGTAATAACATCCCATATTCCTTTAACATGACCATCAATTACAGGACACAATTGTCATAATAGATTGTTTTCCAGTTCGTATTTTGTTCCATATGAAACATCTGAAGAGAATAAAGTCCAAAAAGTTACCTAATGAGATTTATTAAGGGAGTTCAGGAAAGAGTCATGTACTGACTGTAAAAACTTTACGTAAAGGAGACAATGTTTAAGAGGACACAAGTCTTAAGGACTAAACATACATTAGATTAGATGATACACTAGATAATGAGTGCTATTGTCGCCTATGTATAAACATTAAATTCCCTGAAGTCTGCTTTCAAAGATCGTTGGTTCGGTCAGACCCCAGTCAGGTCTTGATGGAACCTGATATACTTATATATTTTCATGTTGTACTGATTTTTATATGATGTAAGGTTCAATTATTTCAACCATATCAAGTCTTCTAAGCCTCACATCAAAATGAATACTTACCTAATGACGAATGTAACCCACACTAACCAAAACTGATGCTCAATCTATGAATATCCCAAAACGCTTCCACAATTCAAAGGAAGGTCAAAGCTACAGAAATTACAGCACCTTCAATAGCTGTGATGTACAACCAGATCGCGTGTTAGTCGCCTTTTTATCTTGGCCACACCTGCCGTTTCAGCAGGCAGGAGGTTAAGGCAAGTTTTCGCAATTACCGAGCTTATGGGGCTTTTAATTGATGTACATAGTTTGTTTATGAGTGGTACGGCTAAGTTCAATCAGTTTGTTGGAATGGTGACGTCACCGTATTTTCAAATAAGTGACAACATAGTTGAACGAATCAGCGATGTTTTCTGGATTCGCTTGAGCAGTCCGGCGTTTGTTTTATATCCTCAACCTTCAGGGGTCTTTGGTTCGATTAACGGCCAGCCCAAGTTGGAAAATTATATTTTTAGATTATGCTGATTCTTGATGTACAGCCAGATTGCGTGTCAGGCACTTTTCTATCACTATTCTATTGGCCACACCTGCAGTTTCAGTAAGCAGTTTTCGCAATTACCGACTTTATGGTGCTTTTTATTGATGTACATAGTTTGTTCATAATTTGATAAGTAGTAGTCATTATTTGATAAGTACGAGTCCTATTTCAACCAGGTAGTTAAAAAACCCAAAATTATGGCGCCACCGCGTATACTTTTCAAATGAGAGAATATAAAGTAAGTAACGACCTCCGTGGACACCCAGAGGTTCCGGGTTCGATCCTCGGTCAGGGCAAGTTGGAAAATGGCCTTTTTCAAATTGTCCTGGGTCTTGGGTGTTTATCTATATATGTATTTGTTATAAAAAATTGTATCGTTGAGTTAGTATCCCATAACACAAGTCTCGAACTTACTTTGGGGCTAGCTCAATCAGTGTAATTTGTCCCTATATATTTATTATTTATTTCTTCACCACATTATATCCATTGGCTTCCTAGAGCTGAAATGATGATACTCAATTTAGTACCAGTGTACGTATTAAGTGCTAGTGACACAGATTGGAATAACATTTTACAAGCTTTGTTACAGCTTGACATGATCTAGCGATAACAACTAAGTACGTCTATATTTCCATCGGGAAAGCCAGAGCCTAGTCTAGGATCGAACCTAAGACTCTTTTAGGGTGAGAAACGGAGTCAGAAGAGGTTAACGACACATTTAATGTTTCAACACAAACAAAGGGAGCGTTAGTAGTTAATCTCGCTTTGGGTTGAAGTTTTTGGACCAGTCCATGCTTGGGTAGCTCACAGTACAGCTAAGTGGGTCAATCATGGCGTTTCCTCACAAACTTGGCACAGTCGGGCAAACAATCTTGATTGAAAGTGCCCGTAATCGGTTACATCGAGGATTAATCGACGTGGGGGACGTACGTAGCCGTAGATTGATTAATAGCGGCTGCAGCGTATTCAACTTGAATTTTGTCCTTAATTACCGTGACAATTTTCGGCAACTTTGAACTTCAATAGAATCATCATCTGTCTTCCGAAATTCATACCAATTAAAGAAATTTTATACAAAAGTCGAATTGTCCAATTTCTGTAGTAGCAAAATGATCTATAAATAATATTAAACATTTTCACATCCGGAATGCGATGAGGCTAGCAACTAGTTACTATTTTGATTCCTTGTTCCTTCTTGCCCACCATCACGCTAAAAATGGCCTTTGGGTCTTGCGGCCCTGGGCTCTGTCTGCTTAGAGCCGCAAGACCCAAAAAGCTCCATCTATCCCATCAGAGATAATAAAAACGTGATAGTGTTATGTATTTAAAAGAAAAATGTTCCTTTTAAAATGTTAAAAGAGTTTCTGAAGCTCAACTCGTCTAGCTTTAACTTGATGTAACGAACTGCAAGCTCGCTGCTAGCGTCAATAGCGGGCTGCAGCGCCGGGCAATGGTGACGTCACGTCCGGCCAGAAGCGGGGAAAGTTCCAATAAAGATATGCTTATCAAAGGTAGTAAGGGACTATAGTTCGTGTACGGAAACTTTGAACATTAATTTTGATCTTCTTGCAGATAGTTTCTCATGTTTAAAGTGAACACCTGGTACTTAAATGATAGTTTATTTTAAAGGGCTGATTCAAGATTTCTGTGAGAAATCCCAGAACTCTCATGTGTCATAAGTTTTAGAACTAGTGAAATGGAGCACCCACCTTCGGTGAGATGATTTAAAACAAGTAAGAAAATATCCTTAGAAAGATATTTTTAAATGGTAGTATGTGAGTGAGGAAATCAAGGCACTAGCCGTTCGGCAGATTAGTCAGGATTTTATGAAACAGAACGTGAGATGTCGAGGATCCAGGGATACGAAGCAGCACAGCTACGGATGCAATCAAGACCGCTGGATAAAGAGAGATTAAGAAGCCGTGATCGAAAGACATCAAAAACATTATATTGAACATATTTTCAATCGCCGTATTCCGCACTCGAAAATTTTGATTACACTTGTCAAAGCAGTTCTTAATAATCTTAATCCCAGTTCCGATGTTGCCGGGCGGTTGGCTTGGCTCGTCCAATCTTTCCCGTATCCGCCCGGGACGTGATACCATCAAACGTGTTAGCCATTCAGCCCGCGTACCGCACCGACACTTTATCTTGGGAAATGAACGTAAAAACACCAATGTAAAGTTTATGCTAGTAGGAGAATGTGTTAGTAGGAGAATAATTCTCATGCTTGTATTTATTTTGTGGTCAAAATTCTTTGCTTTTTTTAACGAGAAGTGTCCCAGTGCTGGGACTTTTTTTATTACCTTTGCGATCCCCTGACATTCGCTCAAAAATTTGTCAATACAGCGTTTGTTAGGATGATTAAATTAGAAACGAAACACCGATTATACATTTTGATACATTTGATGATAAGGCAAAACATAAAGTGAGATCAATAAACCTAATTGGGAAAATAATCAGAACGGAAATCCCACTTCTGATAAAAATGATATAGTTATCTATTTAAGAATTCATGGATAGTATAGTTTGACAACCAAATTAAGGTCAATTTCCAAAATTTTTAACTTTATTGTAAAAACAACATAGAGCCTTATGTTTAATTAATAAAATAAAGTGGATAATCGGGATTAAACATAATTTGAAATACCAGCCCATTGAGAAAATGTTAGTGATGCAATCGGTATTCAAGCCACGGAGGCGGATAAAGGAAGAGTGTGCGTAGAGTTTAGTGCTCACCATAATAACGATAAAATTCCTCGTGAATACGAAATAGGCGGTTATGACTTTATTGCCCGCCAATAGTCGAGGCGACACAGACATAAACCTAGAATTCTAGATGGACTGGACTTGTACATACGTTAGTAGTTGTTTCGAAGAAAGAGTGATCGATTCGATTTTCTGTTACAAACTATGCCATAATTAGTAAAATAGAAAAAAAAAACAAAAGAACTGGGAAACAGCTAAATATATGCCATGTTATGTGGAATTATATAACTTTTTGAACATGCTCAAAAAGTTTTATAACTCCACAGTCCACACCGTTGCCTCCACGGGCGAGACTATCGCGACGAGTTTAGTCAATACGTCAAACAGTCACGAAGATATCACTTTATCGAACACGTTCATAGTTCATAGAGTCATTATAGAATTAGAAGGCACGACGATTATCACGCCGCGATGAATTCCTCCTAGGAGGCAATGCCTATGTACTTATGTAATCGCCACGTTAGAAGTCTGACTAAATCTATGACACATAAAAAGATCGATTACAGTACCTATTTGTTCTTTCCTTCTTTTAATCAATACTGTGAAAAAGGATATTGCACTATTTTAAACAAGACACGTACATGAAACATATTCGTAGCAATTGAGTGTTCATAACAAAACGTCTAAAATGAAAGAATTTTTAGTAAATTTTGTAATATATAAGCTGCAAAATTTTAGCGCTGCAAAATGTTTTTGCCATGACGTCTGCATCTGAAGACAAAATTTTCTCTTTCACAATTTTTTGTCAATAATCCCCGGCAAAGCCTTTTCACTCGTCGATGATGCTACAAATATTGAAGCTGGAGCTAAGAAAAATAAAGCTTTGAAGGAATAAGTAAAATTGAAGCGACTTTAAAACATAGCGTTAATGGATACGTAAATAGTGGTTTAATTCATAATTTACAGAAAACCATAAAAAGATTAAAATAGTATCAAGACTCAAGAACGTACTCCGAGATGATTAGATAACAAAACATTGATAACGTTAACATAACATTTATCAAGATTTGATTCAAATTAAATATTTATTTATTTATACCAGCTCTTTACCTGCATCGTTGCCCGCGACAATCTCGTGAGTAGTGATGTGCCGCTACCAACTTACCGTTACCAGTATTTTATTATATGGGGATATTCTCAGTTGTTACCGGTAATATTCCCAAATGCTGGTTATTGTGTAATAGGTATCGTCTTGTTGATTTCTGTATCAAAAATTGTTTAAAATGCGCACGTACACTCTACCAAGCTGCTTCCCTTCCCGCGCAGATCGTAAAAGCCGATCGAGGGAATGGGCAAAAATGCGAACCATGTTCATGGGTGATACGGCTAGCAACTCATCACTGTTTCAATTCCCAGGGTTCAATAGCAAACCCTTATAGTTTCGTCGTGCCTGAACTGTCATTCAAGAAACCAATTGACGACAAAGAGAGAGAGAGAGAGAGAGAAAAAAAAAAACTTACTCGGTAAGAAAGAAACTTACTCGGTAAGTTACTAGTAATATTGGGAAAATAATGTTTACAATTATAATTTTGGTTACATTTAAACTCGAAGTGGTAGAAGTCTTATCGGATCACTCATAATAACGAATGAAATTTAAGAAAAAAAATATTTTTTCCTATGTTACCATATATTACAACTTTTTGGGAATGTTACCGGTAATGTTACTAGGGAAATACTCGACTTGAGTAAGCTACCGGTAACGGTACATCACTACTCGTGAGTCTCACATTTTTCCGTGATAAAAAGTTTCCATGTTTTAAATTCACTCAGGAATTTACTCCTGAATAAAAATGACATTTAGCTCGTAGATAGTGCTTATTGCACTATCTACAAGCTACTCGTAAATGTCATTTTTATTCAGGTAGCCTTTTTGTGTGATTAATAACAATTATCAAAACTTACAAATATTTACAATCTAAACTTTTTTAATTAGTTGGATAAAAAGTATAATACGCAAGTAATTAAAAAAAATGTGCAAAAAGATCCACTACTCTGGTTTCTGGAGGGTGAAAATCCCAAAAGCTGGTTTAACGCTCGCAATCCTAGCGGTCACAAAAAGGCCCACTTTCTGGAGAGCAAAAAAGAAGAGCGTCCGAAATACATGGAATTGTGCAAGCCTTATCTTGCCAAGTTGCAATCACCTTCGACTTTATATTCCCGAACACACACAACACCGAAAAAGGAATGGTTACGTAAGTTCACATTGACACAGATGTGAAAATGTCGACGGAGAGTTCAAGACTTGTTCGAAATGACTGATATCTGATTTATTGCGAATTCAAGATTGCAGTTTACATGCAAGTTTTGATTTGGAAGACTGAAACGTTTGCGTACTTCGAATACGCTAGTTGTCTCTTAAGAAAATTCACTCCTGGACTCTTAGGAAAATGCTTTTCATGAATTAGATCGATCAGAAAAAGGCAAATTATTAGCAAAATCGTGTTCTACCTGTGCAATGCTTAATAATATGACTTAACTGTTATTCATTAGAACCATTTCAACTCGACAAGAAGAACTTTCTAATTAAGCATTTGTGCCTAAACGACCCAGATTTTTGCCAATGATCCAAGTTTTGAAGCTGACAAGCTGTGCCAACCCCACATAATAGTGATATAAGGATACGACAGAAGAAGTGTCAATTCCAATTCTGTCGTCTTCAATATAGATAACATAGAATCTAGTTTAAATAAAGCATTCATCGAAGTCTAACCAGCATTGTGATGTCACTAACTCGCTAACTGGAGCAGACATCAAACAAAAAGCAAACTAAACAATCACAGTGTACGCCTGAGCTTCAAACAAACTCGCAAACTGGACACCGGGCTGGTTCATCGATGGATCGTTTTGTTCTAGATATGTATTATATTAACGACGATTCTCGAAATAAAACTGATACTAATTTCTTTAATACTTAATAGATTCTTCTTTCGTCACAATGATTATTTGTTTATATTTAGCTTTTCGATTTTTGACTAAATAAGACTTCGTGTTTAATTGATCCTTTCTGAATTGAATCCAACCCGACCTACGGCAAACGATTATTAAGTCTTAGTGTGCATAACCACTTAGGAAACTTTATTTTTGGCATCTTTTTTGACGTCCATATAGTCTGGGGTGACACCATAAAATACTACTTTTTTGCTAGCACACCTTCTTCGAATAAAAATATGCTTAATTTTATAATACATATAGACTACGTTTCGACACCGTAGGTATAAAATTTAAGTAAATAATCAAATGTTTTGCATTGAATGCTCCAGGATTTTAAACTAACTTAAATACAAGGTTGGTATTTAGCACAACTGACGAGTTTGAACCTCTAATCGGCAATCCCAAAAAGGATACATGGCTGATCTATTTTCATATCTAGTTTTTGAATAAATATTTATAAGATTTCATCATAAGATCCAGAATAAAATGAAGTGAGAATCCTCAGAACAAAAGGCCTGAATTTGGTGACGTCAATGAAATCAGTGCCGTTAACGGATGCGTTACTTTCTCACTGACTCAAAATGAGGTGTTATGTATTCGAAGCACGCAATCCGCCTGGGTGGTGCTGCAGCTGCAGACTATTAGATTATCTCGTGTGCCAGGATGCGAGGTGACAGGTAGGACATGTGATACATAGCAAGTATTTGGAGCCAAACCTGCATCAGAAAATGCTTATTCACTAAATTATTAAATATTAAGAAAAGCTTGGAGAGAGATTATAAAAGAGAAGAGTAAATAAATGAAAAGCAAGCATGGAGTAGTAGTGAAAGAGATAGGTCGAAGAAATTCATAGAGGTTGTTGTAAATCGATACCTAAAGCGTAATAACTCATACTACATATATCTGTAACTGATATTGAAGTAACGTTTTAGTAAATTTTACTAGCCTTATAGCGTCTGTCACACTAGCAAGACTGCAACGCATTCCTATAGTACAGTCGTGCTTCCTCCGGATCCGCACGTGGAATAGCAATCTAAAGTTCAATCATTTAGAATGCACCGGCTCACTCGACAGCTTGAATGCCTTTCCTCCGCCGTACTGCATTAGAATCAGAATTCAAACCTCGCGCAACTCCGACCCAAGTTCCAACTAATCAGACTTCTGCCTTCACGGAATCCTGATTAAACTTTGTTAAATAACCTTTCTAACCCAATATTTAGAATTTAAAACTGAATATTCATAAAATCCACCGACGAAGCACAATTCTTAACTTATCATCCCGAAAATAAACTGATAAAGTTAAGATTTCAATTAAAGTCAAAGCCGGAGCTTCATTAAAAGTTGAACGATCGACATTTCACTTTTAAAATAATATAGAAAAACATTAAAAACCCAACGGGGTATGGAAGTTCGGGTATTTAGCTTACGTACCAAAAAAAATTGTTTGTTTTAATTTTATTAAATCCTGGATAAATTGCGCGTTTAAGCGGGCAGTCCGGGGCCATTTTGCTGGCGTAAATTGCATTTATAGGTTGTTTACAGCCTTTTTTATCGCCAATATCAACTACAAAAGGTCTATTGACTTGAGCAGGGGGTAATGAAAGAGTTTTTTTTGGCGCTCAATTCGAAAAAGAAATCGATGCTTGGAATTGGGCGAGCCATTCATAAATCAGTTGGAGGCGCCTTTCCATTGGTTAGGCGAGAATTGTAAATTTTATTGCAAAATTCTTTTGTATAGTGCATTTGTGTTAGCAAGATACATCATTTTTAATAACTATTATACAAATATATACAAATTTCAATCGTATTTCGGTACGAATTAATATAAAAAATCACGATTTCTACTATGCTTGTTTTACGATATCACGAACTCTTTTTGTCATGCAATTTATAGTCCACAATTATTTCGACGCCAGTCTCTGATGGAATAGTCCAGCTTTACAATGTTTCGTGGAAATTGGCACAATTGAGGAATGGCAGGGCGCGTTAACTACTGTTGGCACTAACAATTACTGGTACAACGGCCTACAGCTCAATTTACCCGGCGGAAGTGCCGATCCGACCAACAAATATGCTAAACGAAAATGTGACACAATGTCAAACCGCTAAATGAATTAATGGCCTGCTTCCTATGAAATTCCCGCTACATTTTTTTGTAGTTCTAGCAAGTATGAACCGTCTACACAGAATAAGTATTGTTTAATCTTAGCTAATTCAATGAGACCGAAAATACAAGATTCTTGTTATTAAAGAACAACCATATACATTCTTCCGCGCTGGTCTGGGTTTTTTTTTAATGTTTAGACATTCGTTCATTCATGTTCGTTTGCCTCCATTAGTGGAGGCAAACGAACAAGCGGGTCACCTGATGGTAAGTGATCACCACTGCCCATAGACAACTGCAACACCAGGGGTGTAACAGAAGCTTTGCCGGCCTTTCAGGAAGGAAAGAGGTAGGGGGAGGGAGGAGGGGAGGGGGAGGGGAGGGAGAATGAGCCTCCGGCTCTCTCACTCACCGAACGAAGCTAAGCTTAGAAGCGGTGACGCTACTACTCAGACGTCGATTTTCTGTGAGTGTGGTACTTCCCCGGACGAGCCGGCCCTTTCATGCTACTAGCAAAACAGAGTTTTGCCGGTAGCATGGCTCTACCACAAGTATAGTGGGATAAAAGAAAAACCGTAGAATGCCCCAGCTGATTCTCTTCCCGCACGGATCGTAATAGCGATCAGGAGAACGGACGAGAACCTGTTGCGACTTGCGAGAGATGCGGCTAGCAACCCATCAATTTTCTGATTTATCTTTGTCCATTTTCGTTTTTCGTTTACTCCTTCAGGAATATAAAGGTGATAGTCTATCTGTGCCATGAGAAAAAGAAAAAAACAAGAAATCATTATTAAATTATGTACTTCATCCGTTCTCATTTATTTTTGGCGTAAATCATGTGTTTTCTCTTTAACGTTCTTCATATTTTCTTTTTCATTAGAGTATACATTAGTTTAAATTAACTATGTTTACATGTTTCCTGTTCCAAGTCGATTTCCAAAGAGTACAGACGGCTTTTAATCGGGCAAGGTAGTGTCTAATGGGACATACTCCATCGGCTTTGGAGCCGTATCCAATGAACTAGTTTGCGATCAATTAAACGGGTGCTCAAGTGGGAAATAGTTATAGTTAGGGCCCTTACTTCCATGACGTTTGTTAAGTGGATGACGTTCAGTTAGTTTGCAGTTTAGTTTCAGTGGGAATTCATATATTGAACGGTAGGCTAAGTTCAATGATTGTCATTGTAAGACAGATTTAGTGGGTATAAGATTGATGGACAGAAACGAATCTCACGAGATTACATTTCTCAGTGACCCTGCAACTCGGCGATATGGAGAGACAAGAAATAAGGTTACGTTATGAATTTGGCATAGTTTGACAACTGCTATACAATATTGACAGATACCTTAAGACAGTCAAGTAAAATGTTAGATCTACGAAAGTCATACGGACTCACACGGACGTGTCTGTGTGTGTACCATAGATCTGTATTTCTTGGTCTGATGTGTGTACGAACATTGTATTTATGTTTGCGTGACAATTTTATTCAGAATGTTTATGCTTCAAATTTGTGATTGTGATGAAACATTTGGAAGCTGCTATTTATTTTTAAAAGTTAGCGGGAAATTATTTCTTGTAGGAAGTAGGAAGTATGTCTGTTTCCTTATTTGTATAAAAAAAGTCAGATGCATTTAAAAACATTCTTTCTAAATTGTTCATTTAAAAACCACGTTAACGGTCAAGTTTTTTCTATGACGGAAAACATCGTGAGAAAAACACACTGATGGATTGTTCGCTAAAGTGTTAAATTGATAAGTGAGAGACTATAATGATCAATCACAACATTAATTTAATTCCAGTTTGAAATTAAAGGACGCTAATTGACTAGCTATAACATCTACAAGGCCACAAGAAATGGGGTCATCTAGAGTTGGAGGACTCGGAGGCCAAGATCCATTTTGGGTCGCTGCGCTACCGTAGTAGTAGTAGTGGAAATAAATAAAAAGAAAACCAGGAAAGAGAAGAATAGCAGGACAGTGGACTTTGTGGGCTCAGAGGCTGCGCAATTTAGGGTACAATCGGGAATTCGCTTAAATGAGAGAGCGGAGGAAGAAAATTATATGGATCCGTGAATCCATGGTTACGTTGAACATAGCGATTGACCTTGACTAGGGAGAAAGAGAGAAACAACTAATAGACTTATAATAAACCTGAGATAGCAATTACGCAAGAGACAAAATTTCGTAATTATAGTGACACGCAGTACGTAAAGTAGTTAAGAAATTTGTCAAGGGCTTTCTTTGAGCGTTCACAAAAAAACGATGGTATAAATAACGAGAAACGTGAAGTAGTCCCTTCCAACAATAGAGACACGGTACACTGATTTTCTGGAAAGTTCAACGAACTGAATTCGGCGAGGTAAAAGCGACGTCTGTGATAGAGATATTCTTTGGCTTGAAATCCGATTATTTTAGTTACTCTTTCTTAGTTAACCGAGCGAGCGAAGATTTCAGGGTCTAATAAGATAGTCCGGTAATAGTTTGTATATGTTGTTTTTCGTGAGTGGCCGCGGATGTCAGATTTACATGCTGCATGGAAGCATTTGACGCAGCTTGACGACTGCCTTACAATGATCACACCCGAAACCAAGGGCTTAACGTGCCGTGCGTAAAAAAATAAAAACCAAAGCTATTGGTATCAAAAATGGTAATAAAGTTGACTAAAACAATATATAAATTACCACTATTGTAACTTAACCTTGCATACTTGGATAGACAGACAACAGACAATGGACTGCTGAATTTTGCCGAAATTGCCAAGTCAATTTCGCAACGGTCCAAGAACGCTCTTTATGCAGTTACGTCCAAAGGTCCGTTCACATCTCCAGCCTGGACACGTTTTACAGTGAATTTTTTTACAGGGACAGATTTATACGCTTGAATAAGCAGCTCGATAGTAAAATAGAGCGTAAAAAGAAGTATGTCAGATGCCAAAGAGTGCAAGAGTGGGTGAATACCAACGAAAACTCCTTGCTTTTTTTAATATACACTGAGAGCATCAAGTCGGAAATTATCAGCCTCTTATCGCAAAATTTATCTGAATTCTTTCAAGAAAACCTAACCACACAACTAAAGCTCAATACTTTTTTAAAAATTGTCGTACAACACCATCATAGATGAAGCTTCCGTGGGCGAGTAAAACATAGGGCTACCGTAGATTGACACATGTTACCCGAATGTCTAATGCTGCCTGTCATTATTGTATGGCAGTAGTAGCCAAGCTATGTCAAATTCATAGCGATAAACTCTCCGATTCGCATATTATACCGATTTGCGATGACAGAGAAACGTAATCTTGCAGAAAGGGGTGAGATTTCTTATAATACTTGTAACCTATAAATGCTCATAATTCATTATGTGAAGTAACTTCAAAATACGCATCGCCGCGCCGCGATACTGTACGTAAGCGAACCCTCAAAGTATCTGTATCCATTATAAGAGCTGTCTGTATTGTTAGTGCAACCTAAATGGAATCTTCTCGAAACACTATCCCGAGGAACATAATTCGATTTGTGTGAACCTCGCCTGCCTCGGCCGTGGACGTGATATCCATGTCAAGTCCTACTTAAAATGATGTAAAGGGATTCAGCGCAACAAATCTACGGTCCTCGAGTGAAATTATTCTATTTGTTTGCATAATACGAGCCATAAAAAGTCCAGACAAAAGAGGTCTACTACAATGTCAAGATGTGTGCCAAGATATAAAGATTTACCTATTTAGACTGGAAATTAGTGTTTTTGTGATTTTATTTCAGTGAAGTCATCTTATCATTTCAGTTAAAGAATCTTTATACCTTAGACAGTGTTCAGGATCACAACACAAAACCGAAATGACATATTCAGGTGACATGTGTTAAAATTAAGGGCTCAGATACCGTGAGTCTTCTATTTAATAAAATAGTCATGTGTTTTTCGCCTGTGATCGGCTTTATCGATCACCCTAGAGAAGACACAGCTAATAAATAAATTTACGTTTCTTTTCTACCAGACCTTGTGAAAACAATAAAATATCGGATCAAATTGAAAAATAGGTGGCAATAAACAAGAGAACCGTTTCAGAATGACAGCGTTCGAAATTACGAAATGGCGACCTCGAATCGAGTTGGAATCGATACGAAAGAGTTGCGAGCGAGAATAGAATTCGAATGAAACGTGTCTCCGGATCGGACATAGGGTGGACGCTGTTGATGTATCGACAGGCCATACGAGTAAGAATCAAATTAACCAAATTTCAGGTTAATTGACATTGGCTGCGGATATACACGAGTTTACAACTTGACTTCCCATGTCATGTGCCCGGTGATCAATTCTTACGTCTAAGTCAAGAAATGGAGAATGCAATGTAGTCTTAACCAACTTCGAATAAGAAGAAGGCAAGAATACATACAGGTAAGGCGGAGATTTATGTATTATGGTGACTATCTCCAGAATCTTTTAAAGAGCCCACTAAGAAGAATATTTAATGTTTACAAATATTACTCATAGTTAGTGATGTACCGTGCCCGGGAATATTGCCAGGGCAGGGACTGGAAATTTTGCTGGAATCGTTGCCGGAAATATTCCCAAAGTGGGAATTTACTGGGAAAATTAATTAAATCTTCATTTTATTACAGTCAGATACATTGAATTAACTTAAGTTTATAATCGCCTATATACTGGAAATATAAGTTATCCATATAATATCATATCATATATACGAAAATTCCCAGTGCATTGGCAATATTCCCGGCAAAATTTCCAGGAAACTGCCTTCAGTATTCCCAAGAGATTGCCCGTTTACTATGTCCTACAATTTTTACTTAGATTTTATTTAAAATTCTATCCTTTATTGCCTTTTGAAATAAATGACTAATAAGATAAAGAAAGAGAGAAAGAAATAAAAGAAATAAAACGTAAAATTGTCACCACAGAAACCACACTTATACATTTTACGCTCAGCATTGTCTGTGTTTTCTTTAAAGTATTTGTGTACTTTTCATCAAGTGGTCGTCTCACCCTCCGCTTTTGGCTGTGGCCCTCTACAGTAAATTTCTGCCGCGACCTGCAACTACAGGCGGGTCACAGGGTAGTGGCCGTGGCGGCCACATTAAACTTGTTAGTGCTGGCGTTTCAGGTCGGTCTTCGCTGTTGAATCAGCGCCAAGCTCGGTTGTCGACGGGATAATGGCACCACGGGGTGAGGATTTGTACTTGTGGTCCGGTCGGTGGGCGTGCAGGGACGCGATGCCCTTGAGATGGGGTTCGCCGAGCGGCCACCTTGGAGTCAATGTCTCTCGCTGGGCGAGATACAAAGTTGTCCAGGCCCTCCCACTTGAAGTCCCGGGGAGTTAGGTTCTCTTGAGCGCGGAGACGTCGTTTTTTAGTCTCCGAGCAGAATGCTTACCACGCAGGGGTCGCGTAGGTGAGGCGGGATTTCACGTACGTATTGTAGATCCCGAGCCGCGTCTTTAGTGGGAGGGAGG
Organism: Acrobasis suavella; assembly: GCA_943193695.1. Classification (NCBI taxonomy): domain Eukaryota; kingdom Metazoa; phylum Arthropoda; class Insecta; order Lepidoptera; family Pyralidae; genus Acrobasis; species Acrobasis suavella. The sequence goes on along the minus strand of OW971952.1, from coordinate 5,060,055 downwards.
AGGACACTGGGCGGAGTCTTTCACTGGCTATCTTCGCTTATGCCACTATCCCGTCGACTTGGGCACACAGGTTTAGGCGTCTGTCGAGCTTTACCCCAGGTATTTAAAGTGTTGCTGCGACAGCACGTCTTTCCCGAACAGTTCAAGGGTGGCGGTAGACAGGTGTTCCCAGATATATGTATCTGCGTCTTGCTGACGTTCACTGACAGTCTCCATTTTGAGAGCCAGTCAAGCAGGGCGTCTATTGCTACTTGGACCTTCTTGGCGGCGAGCTTTGCGTTCATGCTGACCGCAAAGTACGTGATGTCGTCAGCGAACCAAGCCAGTTTAGCCTGACCGGCCACTGGGATGTCGTTGGTGTAACACGCGTAGCACGCAGGCGACAGACAGCTTCCTTGGGGAACACCAGTCCGCCAGAGGCGTTCTGTTCATTCGGTGTTTTCGAACCGTGTTTTCGAACCTATCAGCAGTCTGCGGGGCATGAGATTAGGCGTTGCGGACATTTTATATAACCTCCCCTCGCACCATACTCGGTCGAACGCCTTTTCGTTATACAGGAGCATGCACACACAGCACAGCCACGTGTTTCTTGCGGTTGGTTACTGCCGAAATCAGGTGGAGTCTCGCTATCTGGTGCGTCGTCAAATGCTCTGGCCGGAATCCATACTGCTCCACACGTGGTGATATGTGCGGGAGCAGGAGTTTTTCAAACACCTTCGAAAGTGCGCTGAGTAGCGCGATGGGCTGCTAACATTCAGGCTTCTGCAGGTTCTTCCCCGGCTCGAGCAGCATAATGACCCAGCCAGTTTCGGGCGCAGGATGCCGTTAAAGAGGCGCGTCACCGCCGTAATGTAAGTACGTCGGCAGTAGGTGGCGTAGCGCTTCGTTCGTGACGTTGTCTGCGCGCGGGGCTTTCCTGGGCTTCAGGCTCCGGATCACTTGCAGGACCTGGCCTGGAGTGAAGAATTCTGCGTCCTTCTCTTCTGGTACCGGCTCCACAAAGCAAGCTCGAAGGTGCTCGATGACCATCTTGTGATAATCCTGGTAGTCGTGTACCGACCTTTAATTTAGTTTACCTTTAGTTTATTTTGACTTCTCACGCATTTTTACTAAATATTATGCGCTTATATTATGCGCTTTATTTTTATTAATGCGCTTGCACAATAACGACAAATTTTCACTGGTTTCGGCTGGGTATTTTGGGTAATATTCCCAATGTGCCCGGAAAACTTCCAGGCGCAATGGGAGTGGGAAATTTCCGGCAGTGGCAATATTCCCAGACGTATCACTACTCATAGTAAAACATTAATACCAAGACTTCTACAGACGACGAAAGACAAGGATTTAATGAAATAATACTCTAACATTAAATTTATTCAAAGAAACACGCGAATTGATGAAGCTAACACAACCCATGTGAATAATAATTTCCGGAACAATAACGCCTGTGATTCATTGCGGCGCCATTTTATAGCGACGGCGAATAATATAGCTAAGTGACATAATTGTGAAAATATTTCTTGAACGAATGAAAAATGGAGGGCAGCTGATGGCATCGGGGGTTAAAGTGTCACGATATTCGATTAGGGAAGGATCATGACTAATTCAAGATTGATAGAATATGGAGCGGAGCACAGAAGAAAATTCAGTGTCTGGCTATCTTGTTTTTAAATTGTTCAAAGTAATTGATTATTTGGATAATTGACATCAAATGCTTTAAAAAATTTTGGAAAAAATAATAGGTTATACTATTTTTATTTAAGCATTCTGACCCTGTTACGTTTGATTAGTTTTTGCTCGTGGCTTTGAATCTTCGAAGTACTGTTATCATGATGTATTTGTGACCCGCTTGTTCGTTTGCCTGCGTGAGTTCCTTCCACAGACATTTACAACACGTACCTAGATAGATTTTTGGAACGAAGTTCCTTATCGCGCGTTGCGAAAGGGAGCTAGACGGAAAAAATTAAGACCAAAAGTTGTAACGACACTTTTTGTTCATTCAAATTTATGAAGATAATAAAAACTTGATTTTAGAACGCAGAACAGAGTTTGAATGTAATTTAGACGTATTTATATTTATATTTTACTTAATTCCATCCGGGTGTCCCTTGACACCTCTCAAGTTATTTATTTTCGAATTTTTAATTTGTTGTGTAAAGGTACATTTACCTTTACAATCTATTTTAATATGCATTTCATAGACATGACATCAGAGGCCATTTAAATAATATGACTTCATTCATGGTATGCCTATGATTAAATCATTTATGGTGATCAAAACATCTAGTTATAGTGCATCTATAGAATAGAAAATGACGAAGAATTTATTTATGAATATTGCCACACAGATATAAACTAATGTCACACCAGCTAAGGATTTAATAATATCCTGTTTATATCAATCAATTTTTTGTTGAAATACGCGTTATACGACTGATTTAAAACGACATTTGAAATTTATAGTATTGCAGTTCGTAAAAATTTGAGACTCACTGCTTTCGATTTAAGGAGTGATATTTTTTATGAATGTAATAAAAACATTCGCGATCCTTAATTAATTAGCACTGTACTGTATTATACTTATTTAAGAAGTAGCTATTTCTTATCATTACAATTGAAAAACTATATTTTCTGGAGAGTAAAGTTCCCCACCGAATCTTTGGGTTAATTAACTGGCATATCCTGTAAATGGTTTCCTCCACTACCAAAGCTGTTATTGTACCGAAAATAAAAACTGTGTACCTACCACGAGTGCGTGTCGCACCCGTCTTTCCGCCGCGGCGTATGGCTCCCTATTATGCTGCAGGTGGCGACCTGAAACAAGAGAAAATCATATTACAATCATTACAATATACAAATACTATTCACGTAGCCAGATAACCACACCATCACATCTTTATGGGGATATAAATGGCTAAAGCTAAAACCCAAGATACACGCTACGCCAAAATGCGATGCAGAAATAATAACAAGTTGCTACCCTATCCTATTTAGAAGTCCTTCTAATTTGACGCACTTCACGTAGTCAGATAACCACACCATCACATCTTTATGGGGATATAAATGGCTAAAGCTAAAACCCAAGATACACGCTACGCCAAAATGCGATGCAGAAATAATGACAAGTTGCTACCCTATCCTACTTAAAAGTCCTTCTAATTTGACGCACTTCACGTAGTCAGATAACCACACCATCTTTCTTTATGGGTATCTAAATGGCTAAAGCTAAAACACAAGATACACGCTACGCCAAAATACGATGCAGAAATAATAACAAGTTGCTACCCTATCCTATTTAGAAGACCTTCTAATTTGACGCCCATTATTCATAGACTTCTTCGATATTTGCGGTGAGAGAAAAAGTTGGTGAATTCTATATATCCTCTTAACCAGACCATTTTGTAAAGATTTTGTGAGTAATAGATTGGAACTGAAAAAAAAAATATAATATCTTTATCTCACGGCAGTTTTAACCAAATTATAGTAATCTATAGATTTATTGTGGTGTTAGTGTCCTTTTCACACATGTATTAAGAGTAAAAGGCACCAACAGTTACAGATAATGTCGAATCATCTCGCTTCGGTAGAAATCACACTACCGTACAATGCAGATACAACAATTAAATTCAAATAGCAGTTGTAAGTAGTTCTTAAAACAAAGACGTAAAGAATGGTCGATAGAATAGTATTTCGAAGAAACAGCTTGTTTCAGCCGCAGTGATTCATGGCTATTTCTGAACAGGGATCGTCTCCGAGTCTTCTAGATCCATTAGTGGGAACACTCCAAGTAATTGAAGCTTAAACGAGGATGCGGTTGCAGTAACAATTTAAATTAAATCCATAATGCTCGGCTCGTGACGACAGACGATATTAATGAATATTTAAATTACTTTCTGAACGAACTGACCTATACTATCTTGTAGGTCGTGTTTGGATAGCAATAGCATGGGGATCACAATAGGAATACCTAAGATTAATTTTCTAGCTAAATTCTAGGAAGATAAAAGACGACCCTGCATTCACTAAACGCAAATGGTCATTAAACATGTCTATGTGTACGAGATCAAATTCAATTGACTGAAAAATGTTTAGGGCCGAACATGATAACCGCTTACCTGGACTGCAGCTAGCAAAAAATTATCCTCTTAATTAATTCTAACTTTTACAAGTTTGGAAAAATAAAAATGGAAATGGCACAGAACGACAATGATGCCTTTGTCTAAACTTAGATTTTCTGTTTCAGTCAAACTTGTATCATATTGATAAACGTTCAAATATTAATTTTGGCTCTATTCTCCGTGATGGATGCGACAGTGGGTGAATGTACAAATTTTCACGTTTCAATGACTATACATTCTTGAGAATATGCACAATAATCTTAGATCATTTAATACAGGATGAGTTACGCATAAAAATCTTCTTACAAAACTTTCTGCCGCTTTTGGTGCGGGGGTAAGCTACTACTACATCTAAACAAAATCACACATTCACAGAAATAATTTTTGTCGCTATAAATGCACACTACAAAAAACTCAAACATTAGCCTATTTTCTGCACACCAATAAAACTCACACTGAAAAAAATGTGTAAATACACATAATAATACACTCTTGGCAAGAAAGAGAGAGAAAGCAAAAATATATGAACTCTAATGCACAGGGAATAAAGACGAAGGTTGTAAATCATAAACACATAGTCTCGTGAGGAGTGCGCCTAGTCTCGTGAGGAGTGCGCCTTAGTCTCGTGAGGAGTGCGCATCAACGCACGAGTCTCGTGGGGAGTGCGCCTACGTCATCAACTCATCGTTTTTCAAATTGTAACCTTATTACAGAACCGTAAGAATGTATTTGATAAATTTTAAACGGGGGCTAATGAACTAGTCTCGTATGCGATCTTAGATTATTTTATGGGATGGAAGGAAATCAGTTGCAAACGTGATTCGATTATTTTTTTCGTAATCGATACTAATAGATATTTCTTCGATTTTTCAGAAATTACATTTAATTAGAAAACAACGTTAGTAAAATAAAAAAAATACTTACTAATGAATGGTTATGCCATCTTTTAGAAGATCAAATGTGTTTGACCTCTTTTTACAGAGAAAATTGGATAACATAGCATTTTTAACGGAGCACTTTTAGACGTCTTTTCGATACCTTAACGATTCACATAATGATTATAATCGATTACGCAACTAGTTTTTATGATCGTATTAGATTTTTGTTCTTATACTTTGGCAGAGGGGAACGCGCAGGTAAGGCTTATCCTGTATTAAATGATCTAAATTATGCCACGATTTGTGATGAGTCGGCTGTAAATGAAAACAAAATTTTCCTCTTTACCGATACTCATGTTCATGAAAGTAAGGATAAAATGTTTAAAAGAGACATAAAATTTTTGACAAATCAGCAACCATTTAACCTTTTGCAGGTTGCACTTACCCTAAACTCAAAAATAACACAAAACTTCTATTAATTGTAATACTTATTTCGGTATCTTCTGTATTCTTCTTTTGGTGAATGCCGGGTCTAGATCTGTATTTAGATTAATTTAAACATAACATTTGGCAGGCACTTCATCAAGTCTCACTTAGCGAGTTAAAGTTCAATTTACGGCGGGTCCTTTATGCCTCGCAAAGGTAACAATAATTAATTTAAACGCAAGCCAATAGAGCGCTTTAAATAGAACCGAGCGCGGTAAACCCGTGTAATAACTGGATGCAGATTACTGTAATTTACGTACAAGCGTCATGAAGTAAACCATGCATTTGGAAGCTAATTTAATAAAATGTAAAGCGTCGATATTCGACCAAATGCACGCAATTGGTCTGAATTAAATTCCAAATGCACTAAACTAACTAATACATAGTCAAGGATGCCGAAGACCGAGTGGAAAATAATAATGCGGGAGTAAATTTAATAAACATAGTGTCTGATTGGGTTAAACTATAGAATTGAAAAGAATTCACTATTAAAAAAAGCTAAATCTGACAATCTTAGCAAACATAAATTCAAAGATATAACAAGAGCTTTTGCACAGGAACGCAAGCCCTTATTTAAGAAAATTTGAGTTAATTTTTCGCAAAGTTTTATCGAACCTTTCACGTCGTGTTAAGAGAATAATCCCCGAGACATGCCCTGAGGATGTTATCTCAACGCCCCTATAGACGCAACATCTGGGGTTCGCAAACAAAAGAAAGTCCACACAAGCAATCAGGTAACCTCTGGGATGGAACCTAGAAATATTCGCGAATGTCAATAAATACATACATACATCAGCTTTTTTTTCGACTAGAAGATTCGGTAGTATGAACCGATGTCCAACTTTTAAGAAAAGATGAAATAAAATATAATTATAAAAGTGATGATGTCACATTAGCCTCTTTGTTCGAATTAAAACGAAAGAGATACTGTCGTTATAGATCTTATCTTGATATCTTATACTGTCACATCTGCTACAATTTCAATTACACTTATAAATAGTTCTACAAAATTAGCTTGACTAAAAAATATTTGCACATAAATATATATTAGTGCATTTTCGGTAAATCTACAAATCAGGACTGAAGTTCAAACGAGTAAACAGCCGTAGTAAATTAATATACATCTAGTTTCTTTGTACGTGTGAGTTGGAAATTACTCGTTATTCCATAATTGTGTATGTATTTGAGACTACAAAGGAAGAAGATAACAAATTGCCATAAAACACAACATATTACAGTAGTCAAAAGTAATGTTAAAATCACCATTGAGCCTTTTAAGCATGGCGCAGATAACCTTCATTAGAATACAAACGAGGAAACATGTTTATCGTCTTTACGAGTGTTTACCGCTACGAAACTAAACAATTTAAATGATTTTCAAGAAGCACTTAATAGTATTTGCCCAAAAAGTGTAACAAGGAAACGCAAATGTACGTACACATGTCTCAGGCTTAAACCTAATTATGTTTACTCATAATACTCGTATCTACGTGATATCACTGTCGCTCATCAGATAGTAGTAAATATTCTACAAACAAGAAGGTAAAATTTACAAATAATGGTATAATATTTTTAACGGTTTTGTAGTGGTATCAGAACCAAAAGAGGCTATATATTACTCTAAATTATACAGAAAATTAACATACAGGATTCGCTGACTTATCCGTGAGTATTACAGATAAGTATATGTTATTTAATTATATTTTTAGTATTTGTTGTTATAGCGGCAACAGAAATACATCATCTGTGAAAATTTCGATTGTTTAACTATCATAGTTCATGAGATACACCCTGGTGACAGACAGACAGACAGCGGAGTTTTAGTAATAGGGTCCCGTTTTTATCTGATGGGTACGGAACCCTAATTATTCAAAAATCTAAACTGTGGGAGAAACAAACGTCCTAAGCTACAGATAAATCAAATTAATGATACTGTTAGGATGTTAAACACAGCTCAAAATTTTACCACGTAGATCTTTCATGAAGGCACAGTAGACAGAAATAATGAAGACCTTAAAGTTACACCAAAAGCTTAAGGTATATTAGCAGCTTTCCAAAAAACAAAATTCCTATGCCAGAAGGTTTAAGACCTATGTCTTTGATTCTTCGCAGGGGTCTCCCTACACATCTATGACTTCATGATTATATTTTATTTAAACCCGTTACTGTCTGATAACTGCGGCATTTGAACACTGACTAACAACGCGTTCTCGAGAGGAAATGATTCATAACACGAGTGGAGTGAAATTCTTCCTACAAATGACTTACTACGATGACCCTGCTGTATCCTCTGCCAATAAATCATCGAACGTAATATTTCAACATTTGAAGAGACAGACATTTGTGCAATAAATTTAATAAATAATTACAGTAAAAAAATTAAATCGGTACAGGCGTTCTCAAAAAAAGATCGCGACGAATTGATAACATCCTCCTTTTAAGAAGTCGGTTAAAAAATAAATAAACGTGTGTTATGTAATTAGTGTAGGCGAGTCTAGAATTCCAGAACATTTTATGGTATAATTTACTACATCCTGCGCCAAAACCTTGGTATAATCAGGTATTCTTCTACAGTTATACCTATTATTATAATATGTACAATGTGAGAGCAATAAATAAATTGAAACTGAAATATCAATACGTTTCCAGCCGATTTGCTAGTAACTGGAAGGAAATCGATTTGCAATAGCGTCTATTTCAAATGGTTGCTATAGTAGGCGTTTATCTCACAATATGTCTGTGACGGTTGCGTAAATTACGGCCCTGGCTATACAGTTACTGCCATAGGCTGTGGTTGGGCGTGTAGGACTGCATACATGAATCAGGCCTGCAGTACCGATGATATCATCGTGACGTCACCAATTAAAAATGTCATGGTAAACCTCTCCGCTATCGACCCAACGATTAATACTCTCAATTACCATCTGAGCGATCACTCAATGGAACAGCTCGACAAAAAGAAAAAACTCTCGTTCCACAAGAAAAGCGAGAGTATCGTATGACTGCGATTGTTTCAGCAGCTTTTATCGCAAACAATAGGCCGTGTTCGATTACTCTCTGACCTTTTCGACAAATAGACGAGATACGATCGATGCCGAAGACGATTCGGGTGAGTCACATCTCCTGAACCGCCCTTGTTGGCTCGATGTATAATTATTATGTGTCTAGACTCCCGGCGACAGCCTGGCGAAGGCTATGGTAATGTAATGACATTTAGAGCATTTGGCTTCAGAAGAATCGTTTTAAATCTATATAATCTTTTTAGTGACAGCTCGTGATGCATCAGCATCAAGAGCATCTATTATCATTATCAACATACCTGAAGATATAATGCGAGCAGTAAAAAGGCAAGAGAACACACAGGACGGAAAACACGAAGAGGTGATTTTCCTGGAAAATCTTTTTATCTCCATATCACTTCACACGGGCACTTAATTGTCCTATAAAGTGGGGCTCCTCACACATCGCTAAAAGCGACTTCGATATTACTTTCAGGCATCGAATTTGTCACCTAATTTATCAGGCACTTGACTCATAATTGGTTGTGAATTTTCGCGCGGTACCAAGGGGGCACACATTATAAGAAATAGTAACGGAGACACGTGCTTTCGGGGCAGAGAGGGACGGATTCACTGAACGTCCTTGGCGAGGGGGCGCGCGGGGCGCCTGCGGCATCAGACGTTTCAATCATCCCCGGGGGGATAGGGACGCGAATACCGGATTTCGGCTTGCGCGAGCGAGAGGAGCGATGCCGTGCTATTGACCGGCCTGCAGACCACGCCCACCCGGGCGAGACACAGCGCGCTGATGCTCCAAGTGAAAATCGAACGTCGGCCCGGGCAGACGCGGCGGGAGGCCGGCTCAGTTGCACCATCAAGGTTACCTCTACGTACTTACTACTTATGCACTTCCTGTCCTCTTTGTTGGTCGATTCCTTCCCGATACTATTCCGAGTAAACTCCCCGAGACCCTTGCTCCCATGAAACATTTAGGATCCCTTGGTAACACGCTTTGATATGAAAATCTATAAAACTGGCTAGCTTATACGGTTCGATATACAGACTTGGCACGGAAACAATGTAGGTTGACAGAAAAGGACGTCAGCAGATACGAAAGAGAGGAACTGAAAGAATAACGTATAGTTACGGCACTCGACATACAACTTTTCATTTTTAATAAAAGTCCTACAGAAGGGGTTGATAGAAAAAAAAGGCAAGTGCGAAGAGTATACGGGGCGGGTGTTTTTTTCCGTTTACATACGTAAAACGTTTCGGGTCACAGATTTTCGAGTTACATAATCTCTCAATTTGTTTTCAGCAGCTTTCAACCAGTACCACATTATGCTAAATGAGGCATATCAAATGAGGTTTTCAATGAGGGTAGTTCAGTGGAATAGTACAGATCGTAAAATTATGAATTTAGAGTACAACTAGCTACCACAGAATTTAATAAGGCTAAAGAACTAATTACTTAATAGAAATTAATGGAGGGAGTTGAGGAGACCTTTGCCTATTGGGATGAAATAGGTTAAAAAAACAATAGAGTACATCTGTTGTTCCTAATCTCAAAGTAAAACTTATGGACATTATTACAGGGTTTCTCATAACAAACGAGGCAAGTCTTGACAAAATAGGATACTAAATGCATAGGCGATAAATTAAACTAGCTAGGTACCTAACTTAATTTATTATTCTTCTTTCAACTAAAATTAAATGCCGGTATTTTCTTTATGTATCTCATGGCTCATCAGCGTATGTCACTTCTTATCGTCAGGGATAACCAGGTTTTATTCTTCTTATAGTTTCACCACGAGATGCAAATGAGAGCATTTATTTAAGACATTCGGTACAAATAAGTTAGCAACTATGCATATGTAACTAAATTTAATATTTGTAAAAACAACAATCAGGTATATCCTTGAAATTATCTTTGGTTAGTATACTTCCGTTTCTTTACTTACATTGGGAAGAATTCTACTATTCCTTTTATGAATAAGGAAAGTATTACACATAACAGGAAAACAATTTGATAGTCATATCATATACCCAAGGACTTTGTTTGAAACCATTTTAATTAAACGTTCTAATATACAAAATATTGGCAATTTGAAAGTAGATATCTCCATTCCCAACAGAAAGGCATTCGACGTGAATTTAAGTATTACTTCCATGCATGTGAATCCGGAATAGCTCGGGTCAAGGTAAACACTGCTTATACCCACCCTTACGGCCTTGGATAAGAAGTGGTTCCATACCAACGGAAAAATAAAAGACAGGTTGAGTTGAAATCTGAAACGTCCGAAGATATTGTATTGAATTAATAAAGAGCCGTTGATGTTCGTGTCGCTTTCAAGGTCCTATTTCGTAAAAGTTTTGTGAAGAATTTAATTGTAAATTGAATTGAAATGTTGAGTTCCAAATTGCAGCGACGGTGGAGGTCGTTCAATAATTTGTAAGAGGGCCGCAAGAATGCTTAACTTCAAACGGAATGGGGAATTATTTCATAATTTGTTTTGTACTGGTTTATTGGGCTTATGACGAGATTAAGCTACTTTCTATTGTTTTGTGAATCACGTTGTTAAATTATTTTAGTAGTCAGTGACCGAAGCACAGCGCTCTTGATGTCCAAACTTGATTTTCTATTCGGTGTGTTTATTTTCTCTTCTTCGGATCGATGACTGAATTTATGATCAGACTATGTTTGAATGGTTATTATCGTATATGTGTGTACGCACATCATCTATGATATTGAATGTTATTATGAATTTTAGAACAGTTAAATCAATATATCTCCTTTCGCAGGCCAAGATCCACTTATGTTCGCTGAGCAACCGAACTAGTGGTTATAGTAAATCATAACTTGGCTCTGACACGCTGCCGAGTGTCTAGATATCTAATCTAGTCATATCCAATAAATTGGTGACGATTCTTCAATTACGCTGGAAACCCAACTATCAGGTTATATAACTAACAACTAACAAGGACAAAACGTTATTTTTAACGTAACAAATAAATTTAATGTCTTCGGACAGCATTTTAATAAAGAACATTGGGAAAAACAATAATTCTGTTATTAGAAATAAGAGCTGTTGATAATAATTAAATTTCTCTTACGAGTCTCTGCTCGTCTGTCTTCTGGTAATTTCTCTTATATTTATTGTAATTTCGTAGATTTTATCGTATGACGTGCAACATTTCTGATGCCAGACACTTTTATTCAGTCGTTTTGTGACCTAATTTTTTTTTATTAGTTGAGTTTTAGTAGTTTTGTGTGAAACTACTATACCAGAAAAAGACTAAGATTTATTACATTTTCTTATTTTGCCTTAAGCCAATGCAGTACCCAAATAGACCTTGGTCTGGCTTCTCTCTAGGATTATTGTGTAATTTGTCATAGCCAGATGATGAAAATTTTCGAAGTGTCGTCTAAGTCGTCTCAAGTTTGCTTGTTATAGTTGTTAACGATGAATCTTTCCAGGAAAAGGCTGTGTTCACTCTTCGAAGCATACAGATGTAACCCGCGAGTTGCAGATATAACCGTCTGGGCAGAATTTGCAGAGATGCTGTTCATAAACGTTAAGTACTTTAGTTAGTTCACTAGATCAAGCTACTATGAGATCATGTTAATTTTTGTGGAGTTAATGCTAATAGAAAAAAATACCCACCATAATTAAGAGCATTTTCACCTTTGGTTAGCTGTCTCGCTCGCACAATCAAACATTTTTAAAGATTATTAACAAATTAAACTCATTTGAAGAAAATTGTTTCATAAATTTTTAATATATTATAATAGGTTGGAGAAAAAGTCTTTTCGCATTTTATATGAAAATTCAAAACATTTTTTAATATAGTTTATTTACATTTAACTAAAGTATGTAGGTACCATTTTGTTCGATAACTTTTTGCCATCATATAGGGACATGATCCCATTGCTATAGAAATTTTGGGGCTTCTGATCAAAAAAATGCGTCAAGTAGTTTTGGCAGTCCTCTCGTGATGTTAACCTGACACTGCCTAAAGAATTCTGAAGAGACCGAAACAGGTGAAAATCTGAAGGTGCCAGGTCAGGACTATACGGCGGATGCGTTAACACCTCCCAGCCAAACTCTCTTAATTTTTGCTGAGTGGTTAAAGATGTGTGAGGTCTAGCGTTATCATGATGAAAAACCACACCCCTTCTGTTGATTAATTCCGGCCGCTTTCTCTCAACTTCTTGCTTTAATCTTATCAGTTGTTCGCAGTAGAGTTCTGAATCGATGGTCCTGCTTGGTGGTAACAGCTCATAATGAATAATGCCCTTCCAATCCCACCACAGACACAGCATCATCTTGTTGCGAGTTAACCCGGGTTTCGCCTGACCGGCCTTTGACCATGACCTTTTTCGCACGTTCTTGTCGTACGTGATCCACATTTCATCACCAGTTATCAATTTTTAAAAAATGGTTCGGTCTCATTACGTCGTAATAAAGAATCACAAATGAGTACACGGTTCATTAGGTTTCTTTCAGAGAGCTCGTGAGATACCCAAATATCGAGCTTTTTTGTGTGCCCAGTTTTGTGGTCAATTCCCAGTTCTTCAGCTACGTCGTAACTACTGATATGCCGATCTTGCTCCACTTTTTCAAAAATAGCATCCATTTTATCCGTAACAGGGCGACTAGAGCGACGTGCATCTTTGACATCAAAATTTCCGGATTGAAAACGCTTAAACCAAATTTGAGCTACTCTCACAGACACTGCACTAGGTCAATAAACATCGCAAATTTTTTTCGCGGCTTGCGTTGCCTTTTTACCTTCTTGGTAGTAAAATTTTAAAATGTATCTAATTTCTTCATTAGATTCACTCATCTTGACGGTAAGAAAAACAAATGAAAATCACGCATTTTCCTAATTTGAATTTGGAATTACCTTCTTTAAAATTTAAACTTTTTAATGATACCAAAACCACACATTCGGTACAAATAGTATAGCCAAAGTGGTTTTATTACAATTTCATACATACTTTATGCGAAAAGACTTTTTCCCCAACCTAATATGTTAGATATAGTAGGCATGTTTTTTTATTGTTTATGTGTGTGTATCGAGAATAAGGTCATGAAAATTTTCAATTTTTGATGACCTTATTCTCGAGGCTGCGAGACAGCCAACCAAAGGTGAAAAGGCTCTTAATTTGAAACAGAACTATTATTTTAAATGGCAACATTTATATTTTTATACGTCAACGTCAAAAAGGGTTGACGGTTGACGTTATCAATATCGAAATGGACACCCTTATTTTTATAGCACATCGTTCCCGATCTGCACCTTACTAGAAGCGAAAGGCCAAAGAAAATTATTTCTTTCTTTCTTTCCATTAGGAAGTAGTGAGCCAAAGAGACAGAAGCATGGGTCTAAAGAATGTGACAAATTGCATGACAAAAGATATGAAAAAAAAACGCTATTTAGACAGCACATGTGTGAAGAAGCAACACATAGTTAATATATTTTATGAAAATTATAATTAAATAATGATAAGATATAAAGAGCATAATTGCAGCCCCTTGGTCACTTAACATTGACAGAATGTCGGCTATAACCATAATTTCATTGCGATAACGGGAAACGAATCAACTTAAAATTACAGCAAAACATTTAATTTAAAAGCGTCGCGAAGCAAGCAGATATTCTAGTGCTGCAAAATAGAAATATAGTAAAGTCGAAAGAATTAGATAAAAACAAAGGAGCAACGCAAACGACCGTCGTATTATTAAACGAGAAAAAAAAACATTAAATGAAAAGAACGAAAAGTTTCCGAGGCTCGTAGTAAGTTGTAAAGCGTATAATCCGATTAACAAAGAGAAAAATAACGTACGGAAAAAGTGACCTGATTACACAAAACATGAATGGAAATGCATAGAATGACGTGGGCTGAGCATGAGGCATACGTATTGTTAATGCATTCTTATGTACGGTTTCTACTAAAACCTTTTTATTAAAAAGTGCGGGAATTCTTTCATGGAAACAGTGTTAATTCAAAAAATTGTTGTAATATGTAATGAAGTTGGAGTACTCATATTGTACTGAATATCGGTCTACAATTTGCAAATAGCTTGAGAAATCAACGATATGTGTTTGGTCATTGCCTAAAATTATTTTCAACTTCAAAGAACTAACACGGTGTAGAAATCCGGAAAGTTTACGTATACACTCTTAATATAGGTGCATAGTTATTTTGTCACTTAATCCAATTTGTAATACATATTAAGTGACCTATGGAAGAGTAAATAGAAGGTAAATAAAAAAAAAAGTATCGAATAGTATAGATTCGTTAGCATCGTTTTTGATAATGAAAGATTTGATTGATCTGGCGGTGGAATAAATTTTTGTAACACTTTTAGTTCGTTTATTGTAGTGATAAACTTGACATCTGTCAGACATTAAAAAGAAAAACCTTTTGCAGTGTCTGTAAATAAATCTTGACGATTTTAACATTTTATCTTAAGGCGGCCCTTCCCGACCGCTCTGTCGTCAACGCGGCATAGTTTGAAAAGCTTGTTTATTCATCCAGGGCAGTGCTAGAAAAAAAGGCAAAACAAAAAGAGAGAGAGCGAGCTTAGGGCACGGTTTGCATTATATTTAATGAAATTAATATTATTATTAACTATCCACTGAACGAATATTAACCATTAATAGGGTGCGGAAATTTTATAAAACTTGTTCCAGGATTTACGTTTTTTTTCAGTTAGCCTTACAAGTGTCTGAAATAAATGTATTTAATTTAAAATTTTCATTACATTTGCGAGGTTTTTATTGAAATAATTTTTTACTTTTACAATTTATGAGTACTTTATGAACGGTCGAAGTTCAGGTAAAATTTGTGCAAAAAAGCAGATTTTTGGAGGCGTATACTTAACTTGTTTTTCCAAATTTACATTTTTTATTTTGATAGAAACTTAGTAATAGTGCACAAGATATCTGTTAGTCCAAAAGTTTTCAAGAAAGATCAGTAACAACGCAATAATAATGTACGAGCGTTTGTATGAAAAGTAAGACGGGAAGGCTGCTCTTAAGGGTTGCACTTATGCCATTTACTATCAAGATTTTCTAGATTAGTAGTTCAAACATGTTAAAATAAACAAACGAATGAAGTACCATTTAAATTAACAGCTTCTATATCAAATATAATAATAGTTTTCGGTTTGTTTTGATTATTGTAAACTTGGCAACGATGCACGACTGATGCTTTCGTGCTGTTATTATTTGCGATGCCTGTGGTCTTTGTTTTGTTATGTACTTTTGATATTTTCCTTAGATGATTAACATACAATTTAAATGTGAAGTTTTATTATTATTAGACTTAATAAGTTACTGTCACGAGCAGAATTGTTGGTTCAACATTATTCTTCTTTGACAATTTATACAACATAGTCTGTGAAATTCATAAATCTTTGTAACACATACCAGTTATAAAACAAGTTGAAGGATTAATTGGAGATCATCATGTTTCCACTAACTTTTTAAACACAAAGTTTGCTATTCTCCATCTATTTCTAGTACCCCCAATTGCCTTTCAAATCTACCTTTTTTAAAAGCAGGCTAAATAAACGTACGTTTAAAATTGACATTACACAAGTCTTTCTCAGACGTTTCACTATTGTTTAACAAAGAGTAAAGGTTATCGTACTTGTTGAATTGTCGCCTGTAACTATGATTTGCGCTTCGCATGTCTCAATGGTATGCTATGCACGAGTGCAGTATTTTACGCCACCACTAGCCCTATAACATGCAAATTGGAAGCCATGACGCTAAGTATTTCGTTATCACGCCTTGTTCTCGGAATTATCAAGTTTCATAAGGCTTATTATTTTCTCTTTATGTGAAATAGGTATTTTAGTCATGCACCATGCCAATATTAGTATTCAAGACATAACTTCACTATACAAGGGTATGCTCACAGACTATTTGACTTTACTTGTGTCTACTTCTTTGATTGTAGAAGCATCTGTGAGGTCTTTCTGCATGAAAGTTAAACCTTAAAGCAAAAAGTACGAACTTGCAGTAAATTTGAATGTCTATTGGTTAGACATTAACATATGTTATTCTTATAGGTGTGGTTTGTATCATATTAAAATCTCTGCAAGAATCTGAGCAATTATGATCGAGTAACTGTCAAAGTTTTCACCAAATTACACTCAAATCTATTTTCAGATTGTTATTAACTAGTTGTACTCTCTGTGTTTGACTTAATTGTCCTTCATTTAGTGAATAACTCTCATATTATTCGTATAAAATAATCCTCTTAGTCAGGTTTGGAGACACACTTAAAACTTTTGTGTATGACTGAAACGTTACGTAAATAATTACGAAAAAAAAGTAAGTTAAAATTGAAATACACTCATAGCCAGTGCGTGACCCAAGCCCAAACTGCGTTCAATCCACGAAATACAAATTGCTCATTTTCAGACCAGGTTAAATAAAGGCCATTATCGTCCAACAGAAATAACATAGGAACATTAATATCACTAAGAATATTATTCCAGCACGAAAGCCTCATCTGTTACCGACTGGACTCGAATTCTATTACCTGTGTTGACTTTCTACATTTTCATAACTGAAATGGTGTAGAAACATTCCTTCTCACAATAGCAGAACGTATTGTTTTCTTACCTGGAATTAAAGAAATATCATTCGTTAATGAAATATAACGTGATGAATAAAGCAATAAAATACGGGAATTCTATAAAAATAAATAAATAGTGCTTATTAAAATGAGAATTATGTGTATTAATAAAATAATTAAGCAAGAAAAATACAGGGAATTTCATAAAAATAAACGTAGTTTCAAAGATTAGGGGGGGGGGGGGATAATCAATTTTCTCCTTAGTTTATGAATAAAATCAACTATTTATTTAACAATAATAACAAAAATATATTTGAGATCCTCATAACGACACAGTACGGTTTGCAAAACTTTTTTTAATTTAATTTGTCCCCCAGACATGTTTTAAAAAAATATTATTTACTTCACTTCTGTGTTTGGATCATAGGATTGCACCATCCTATCAAATTTCACCTGATTTGGTCCACTAGGTTCTGAGCAAATTTGCTGTGACGGACGGACGGACAGGCAGACGCAGGAGTGATCCTAGAAGGGTTCTTTTTTTTGTACGGAACCCTAAAATGAAATAACATCACAAAAAATATCTAAATGTTAACTATTTCAGAAAACCCGTCAAAGATGAAATTGTGGACGAAAAATGATAATTTTATTTGGTTAAGACCATTGCCAAGGCAGTTACGAGAGTCCATTCAACGTTGCGTCGGAAATGTCTGTGGAAATCCGCATAAAGTATTAACATAAAGGCTGTCCTTCAAAAGGCTATCGTAAAAAAATATTTTCATTAGCATGACAAACCCGAACGTAAATTTTTTATAACACAACAACGGGATGAAATTGTACAAGTGCTATTTCCCTGGGCGGATAAAATTTACATGAGAAATGTTTGGCTGGCGACTGAACTAGAAATGGAGGGAATAAACGCTGATATTATTTAAGAAGGAAAACTATAGACTAACTTTTGGGATAGAGGATGAACCTCAAATAAGTTTTAAGTAGATCATGTTACATGATCACGCATCAAAAGTTACGTCATTTCAAGGGTTAGCTGCCGATTTTGTGGATAAGAGCTCTTCAATTAAGGGAACTTCCCACATACAGAAAAAGAAATGGTAAAAAACTGAAAATTAACTTTTCATTGCGCCTAACACTGAAATTCACTTTGTCGTAACATCATTCGAGCATTGAACTAAAAAGATCTTGAATTGATTTAAGAAAAAACCATAATGTAAACTGCAAGCGGCTGATTGATACAAGCGTTAAAAACAAAACATAAAACCAGCATGACATCAAAGCAATAGAATTTAGTGTCAATCCAATAGACGAATGTACTGTGGAGTTCGCGTGTCACACAATTCAATAAGCCAACGCAAACTGGGCCCATTCATATCCAGTTTACAGATAGGGGGCATCAATAATAGTGATTGTTGTCTTGATTCGGACGCGGTGCTGCAAGTCTATTTATTCCATTGTTGGCTATGGCAATATCGAGCAAGGTGTGCGAAATAATGCTGACCTAGGTGTCACATAAATAGCTTTTAAAGTTAAGGAAGCATTGTTTTCTTCTTTCTAGCCTTTCTCGACCCCGCACAAGTGTAGGCATCATCCAGATGACGCTCTTGTTCTCGATCGTGGGGAATCTCTTTCCACTTCGAACGTGCAGACTTGATATGATTATGGTCATCGACCACCGCATTTGCAGTCTTCCTTCCTTGTTGGCGTTTTTCGTACCAGGAAATAAAAAGGAAGTATTAAATTAAATAATGTGTGAATAAGGTTAATATTACGACCTTAGTCGCCAACTCGCCTAAAGAGTTTTGTAAAAATAATGTCTTTAACTCAATTCAATCGATGAATACTAGACATTCTGTTTAATATTCTTTATTAGGTTTGTTAATAGCTTTCACTGGTGTCACATTTTTAGAGTCAATTTTACACACTAGTTCACTAGTGTGCAGGTTTCCTCACTATCTTTTCCTTCGCTGAAAGCTAGTGGTGGTATTTGAAAATATGTTCAATAATCTAAATGAAAAATTCTGTTTAATATTCTAGACTGTAGACATTTCAATGCTAACCGATATGTTACGAGCAGACGATTATTTTCTTCCTCATCTTGATAGATGTGTTTCGACATAAAGGAAGCAACAATTTTGCCGATCATGACGTGTATACTATCAGATGGGACCTTGTCTACTATTTTGCTTTGCGATAACATTGTTTCATATATTTACTGTGATTACGTAATTTAAATACCTCTTGACATTGTGGTGCAAGGAAGCTGGTACTATCACATTAATGGTATTATCTATTTAACTAAGAATTTAACATATCTTTTGAGTAATTACATGTAGTTATATAAAAAGTTGTTCGTGAGTTACAAGGTCACCTAATATTTAAGTTAACATGTCCTATTGGATCAAATTGTTTTTATGATGTCTGGTCTTGACAAATGTAGCACAAGGATTTCACCACTATCGTATGAACACTAACTAAAACGTTTTTAAGACTAAGTGTGGTAATCTGTACTCAAATTGTTAGTCTGTCCATGCATGTTGATAGGATTACACCATTTACAGCGGTGCCTAAATAAATGTTTTCAAAAGAAACAGAGCTGTGACAACTTGAGACTTTATCTTTTCATCACCTCTTTTATCCAATCATTATACAAGTATTATGTTCTTCTTGCGAAATCCTATTTCAACCTCCACACACAAGTAATTTTAAAACGTAAAATTCACAATTTCGGCTGCGGAAGTCCACTGCTGGATATATCCTTCTTTCGAGGATTGCTCAGGTCATCCCACGACCTAACAGATGGGTTAATAGTAATTTCTACACAAACCCGTGTATCTATTTCTGATCTGCATGGCAGATTCTTTCCTGGCATTGCATTAAAAATCTGCACTAAATTCATGACGTTAGACGCAATCTTCATTGCGATTGACATAGTTCCACACTCAGCTTACATTCCTACCTGGTTATAAAACAATGAAAATGTGAAAATTGAGTCGACACCTATTCGCGTCGCCTGTTTGCGTATGCAAATTAGGATTGTCAGGGCCACAATCAGATAATCGGATTACTGAACTGTTGCGTTTCAACTTAATAATGCATGGTGTATATTTACTCATGCGTTACCCTGTTACAGCACATGTCAAAATGTCTGAGTAACGGCGATGTGGTATAAGTCTGGACTTTGGATCTATTTTATTTATTTAATGTTTATATCATAAACTCTTTCGCAGAGCTTATCAAGAGTGTCTGGACTATGACGATAGACATGTGTCCAGGAGCTTTTCTCATAAACATTATAGTCTTTCAATGTTTTCTTTTGTGTTAACAAACAACGAAGCTTTGAACTAATATTTTAATGATTAAGCTTTGAAAATATAAACAAAAACTTATTCCATTCCTTGGAGGTAATTTTTTTTAAGAATACCAAAAATTCCGGCTATATGGTTTCATTTTATTTATCTGCATCTTATTTAATGTCTACTTTAGAGTTGAATTTAGCTCTATCTAATTCAAACTTTCTCGTTTCAGATGTCCTTTTGTCAGTCTGATCGACGCCTGCCAAAATGAGTATAAGTCTGATATCTCCAATAACGCTATAACTTCACAATGCCCTTCGGCCAGAACATTGATTGTATCTGGAACATTATAAAGCCACTGCCACATGATTCGAAGCGACAAGACACAAGAATCGAACAGAGCCAGACGCAGCTGAAAATAACCGGGCGACGGCCGTGCGGACAACGCTTTTTATAAAGCGACATACATCGCTGGGTGCGTTGCCGAAATACGCTGCGCCGTTTTAATAAGATTTTAATGGAGTGTGGAGAATTTTAATCGGAATATTCTTCGTAGTTTTAATTATGACATTTGTCTTCGGTAGTCAACACGTGAGATACTTTAGATAGGTTTAGGAGAGAGTGACGATACTCTCAGGGTGCATGATTATGTTACTAACTCGCAAACAAGATAGACTGTAGGAAGGATCCTCAAATGTTGTTTCGTTCAAGTGTGACCTATGTTGTATACTCGTATATTGGGACTTTAATATCTTGAACGAAACATTACGAGTCACGGAAATTTTTCGTTCGTCAAGATATGAATCACCCAAGTTACCCTTTGAAAGTTAGTCCGTAGTCATGTCAATAATTTTAGATAGAAAGGAGTAACGTTTAAAGAAAATCCCAACAAAATGCTGGATATGTTAAAAATGCACATTTGGTCAGAATAATATGTACTTGGGATTATATGTTCAATACCATATTGACAAAACAATAAATTTAGGCTTACTTGTAATCCAGACTCACTCGTCGCCTAATCATCCCATTACTCACCTCCGGGATTACAACATTGTATAATTCATCGTGGTTTATGTTGGCTCGAGGCTAACTTGTTGTACCTAAGATAGTCAGGGTTGCCATTCCCATAGAGTACAAAATTGCCTTCAAAAATTCTGCAAGCTTTGAAAAATTTCCCAGTTTTCGAACGAATTGATGACCAATCTTATAATGGATCCTGGAAAAGAAAAGCCTTAAAAGGAAGAGCCCGGACTCATAGGGGTTGTAGCACCACAAGAATATAAAGTAGAGTTTTGATACTAGAACTACGTTTTTCAGCAAAGACTACAGGCAATAGTCAACTATCCATCCACCGTCACCATAAAAACTGGAGTTATCCTTTGGAAGACAGTTGGAAACCCTAGCTCACGCTAATGTTTGGACAAGCGCACTGATGTGGAGCGCGCATTTGAAATGTTTACGCTTTTTCCACTGGATCATAGTGATGTATGATTTGGATATCGACTGTTTTTGTTTAGACGGCGTTTTTAACGTCAACAAAGTGTGACTATCCGTCTTTGAATGACTGTGACAGCATGTGTTCTGTTTCATGACCGCTCATGTACATGCTTTGTTAGCTTAAATAGACAAATCTTATATAAGAAGGGCTTAATCCTTATTATATTCATCTTTCTTGTCTGTTGGAATAATGAAACTGAATAATTTAGTAGTACAGTATGCAGATGAAGAAGATAAATAGGTGAATCGTGATGGACTTCTAGCTCATTGTCCATGTCCAGTAAAAAAGCCGTGTCGGCGAAAATTCTGTAAAATGTAAGGAAAAAAGGTGCTAGCTAGATTTTATTTTTTGCAATGAAGTTTCAGCAATATTTATCTATAAGTGTAAGGAAGGTTTTGAAAAAGGAAACCTTTTCCCTAGACTTTGAAACTCAGCAATTTTTACTTCAATTCAAAGTGTTTCAATTCATTAACGGTTTAGTTAATATTAGCTTAGCTCTTAAATCAGTCTCATCGCACTGAGCAATGTCTAATACCTTAAACTTGGTACATTATTGCTCGTCTCGTATTACTTTCAATTCTCAGATGTCATTAGAAAGACAATAATGCATTAGTAAAATTAAAATGTAGATTATTCACTTAGTAACATTATTTGTAGATAACTTTTGTATCTTGCAATCCAGATAAATGGTTCACACGGTGAGCAACATGACTCTAATGGCAAATGCTAAAAATCGTCTTCAGAGTCTTATAACTGGCAGTATTTCTTATTATTATTAATAACTTTTTTGTTTCCATTTCTGCATTTCCTTAATTTCCCCACAATACCCAAGTCTTGCGAAAAAAAAACCTAGATCATTAAAAGTGCGAGTGTTCAAGTGGAAATGAAGTTAACCGTTCGAGTTCTCGTTAACTGGCTTCGTTTGGACTTTATGTAGTAAACAGTAAGTTCCTTGCGTAGCTTTTACAACTTTGCGCGAGGGCAGTGAAGTTTACTTTTTGTGTGCTTGGCTGTTGATCTTTTTGTGAAGAAATCTTATCTACTATGTGACGTTAAATTTATTTAAAGAAATCAATATTAAGAAAAACAAACTCTTTATTTCGAATTTTAACAATTTAGGTAAAATAAGAAAAATGCCACATATAGGGGTCGTAGGTTCGAAAGGCACGAGATTCGTTGATTCACGGAAATGGAAGTACTCAGCTTTGGTGTACAGTCCGGCTTCCGAATAGCGGAAAAAGGACGAGGTCCAGCTCGCTGCCGCTTTGGTCAGCGCGGGGTGCGGTGCGGTGAGGTGCGGCGCGGAGCAGGAAGGTCGTCGTCACAACTCATTTTCACTTTCTTCTTTATTTTAAATAGGGACAGTGCCAGCTCGAACGTCGACGCTTTTAGTTTCTTGCATTCGTCCTGATGATGGTTTTCTAGTGGGAAACCTGATGGGCCCGAGCTGACTATGGTGACTATTGGAGCTGACTAAGAAGGTATCTTACAAATAATATCTTACAATATAGCACACCTGCCTGGCGTTCTAAAATGTAACACCTGAACAAAGTAATAATATAGCTTATTATTTTGTTGTTTGTTGCTAGAGTATGTTATTTTAACGAAGCAGAAAGCAAAGACTGCTACCCACTTGATTGCAAACAAGCTGAATCAGACGCGCGACAAACACGAAACAGTTACAGAATTCCTACGAACAACATCATTGGAATTAGAAAGGTGAGAATTGCTTGAGTTAGGATATTTCACACTCGATGAGTCTCGACGAAGGTAAACAGTTTTTGCACTTAACTGAAACCATTCGCCACTAACTAAATCTCTAAATGAATGGGCAAATGTTGACAGTGGCGCGTGTGTTTTGTTTGAGCAAGTTAAAAAGAGGAAAGAATATGAAAGAGCTGATGAGTTTAATATAAACATGGAGGATAAGCAATGGAAAACATAAGGATTTGAGTTGTCAGGATATGGGTACGGTTGGAATAGTAGTAGATCTAGAATTTTGGTTAAGAACAAATAATAAAGTTTTTTTTTTCATTAACCTAATTTGTCCCATTGTTGGGCAAAGGTCTCTCCCATCTTCTTCCACTTATCCCTTTCTGGTGTTGGGCTCGACCATCCTTTTTGGAATGCGTCGAGATCGTCTCGCCAGCGCTTTCTTGGCCAACCCGGGCGACGGTAACCATCTTTAGGCAACCACTCTGTTGTGATTCTGGCCCATCTCTTGCTGTGCATCCTACTGATATGCCCTGCCCAATTCCATTTTCTTTAAAAGGGCAATTCTTTCAGAGAATCCGACGAATTCAATAATATTATTCTAATATATTTTCCAAATAGAGAGATTTGTCTTAAATGATAATGATGACGATTTTACAAAGTGAAACATATTTTAACAAACGGCGGACTTCTGCTTAGAACATTCTCTTTTTGGATGTCGCGAAATGAAAAGAAGTTGCAATGATTTTGATTTTCGACTACAAAAAGAACCAAAGGTAAAGGCGGAAAATTTTAATGGCCAACCCGCCCTTATGATCGAGTAGTTGCATTATCAATGATCTCTTTGTAAATGTTGTGATAGTCTTTTGAACGGTTATTAGCACTGTTTGCAATATGGTGCATTTTCATAGTTCAGCGTTAGTTTTTATTTTATAAAATTTTTTTGTGTGATCTTAATATTTTTGTATGTCACTTAAGTACGTATATATACACGAGCCTGATGAATTTAAATACACATGAAGAAATAGAATAAGATGGAATGGGCAAAACCTCGAGGAAGATCGTTTGTCTTACTTAAAACTTTTTTTGCGTGACCGCGCAAAAAGCGTCATCGTTATAGTCGTGTCTTGTAGCAAAAGGCTCTGAAAGAATACCATGACTTTAATACGAAATAAATACGAAGCTGTTTATTCGCAATTGCCAACTAGCCTAATTAAACTGTATGTAATTGCAATAAATCCTTATTTTATAAAACCTCATCAAAATCACAGGGCAAAATTCTGCCTGTGATTTTAACCAAAAGGGATCATCAGATGTCAGACAGAATTTGACACCAGAGTTGTTACAGTTTTCAATATTACAGCCATTTTCCCACATGGACGTGATATAATCTATAAATGGCCAACACAACAGTATGAGCAGTGCTTTATCAATGAATCTCTTTGTGAATGTGATGCCGGACGGACGGATTGGACGGTCATTAGCGGTGCGGCATTGGTTTCATTTCAATGCAACGAATGTACATCTGGCTTCTGCACTTACGTTACTTATTGCTATATTTTTTTAAACCAGCATATTGTATTTTGTTTACTTCACAAAAGCGGAATTACTATATGTAGATGAAAAGCAATGGAAAAGCCCATAGCATTGCCCAACATAAGGACAGAAATGGCTTGTTATAACATAACAATAAGATGACAAGTAATGATGTGTAAAGAGTTGAGGTACCCTGGCGGATGTGAGAAAAGCCATAGTTTCAAACTATTCAAATCTTAGACGACCATTAATCTAATCATCATAAAGAGCTCTGTAAAATTAAGTTAATTTTAATAATAAAAATTATTTAACTGGCGAACCCTTGTGTCTTCTACTATGGAAGTAAAAAGAAATAAAGCCTCTTTTTGTAAAGTCAAACTTTTCATCTCAAAAATATCTCTGTAGAGAACTATGATACCAAAAGCATCACAATTTCGCAAATCCAAACTTCTCTTCTCAAAGACACCTTCCAAAAATATCTCTGTAAAGGCAAGGTTCAAGGCTCAAAGCAAATTTTTCAATATTTGGCTTGAGTTTCGCGACTGCGAGGCCACACTCGCTGGAGCAATAAAATACAGAGGGTTCAGAAAAAGCTAAAATTAGATATAATACATCCACATTAACCATAATTTACGTGACCACACCCAAGTTATCAAATTGTTCAGGTTTTTTAAGATTTTTCCCTTCACCTGTTAGAAAATTCTCATGTTACAGTCTCTCAAGAATGTTACCATAAAACCATACTCTTTCGACAATTGTAGCATAATTGAGGGTATTAAATAAAGATTGAAACAGGCTAGGCATATCAAATACCAGCAAAAAGATGAGTCGATGACATTACTAATGAAACGGGAAGACCTGGTCAGAAAATTTCAAGTGCGAAGAGATACTTAAAGGAGACTTACAGAAGAGTGGAGGAGTAACTGCATTCACAGTAATAGTGACTAGGTTGAAGAGTAGATGGGCTGGAAACATGATCAGAAGAGAAAATGGTGGTTAGGGCGCGTAAAATTGCTGAATGGTGACCTCGACCCGAGAAAAGTTGGGAGGCTACGCTGGGCCGATGTCATCTACAGAGTATTGGGCAAGGCCTGGATGCGGAATTGCGGACTGCAGGAGACCAGAGGGTCTCCTGCAGTCCGCACATGCAATGGAAACACCATAAAGAGGCCTATCTTATACCCAACAATGGATGTATAAAGGCTGAAGAAGAAGATACAACAATGGGTGCAATATCAAAAAAGGAAAAAAAAATAAGGTGGGAATAAGTAGGTAGCTCAGAAAATACGAGTATACTAAATGGATAGAGTGCTAATTTTATACTTTCAGCGTTTTATCCTCAAGCTCTCGAAACAATCGATGCGACGCAACTCGGCTTTATTTGTTTAGAACAAATAGAAGGTGCAAAGCGCGCTCGCTGGCTTCATAAAATAGTTTTCCATTAGGCTAGTTTATCCTTCTGTTTGGCTGCATTTTTTCTTTTTGTATGTTTTTTTTTTCATTCAGATGTGGAATTTTATTTCAGGCTGTAGAGTGAGTACGTGTAGTGTATCACACAACTGGTAAGAATGTTTTAATGACAATGTCAAAGTGTTATCAAAATTAAACTTGATTTTTATCCAAGAAAGATTGCTGATTACTAGCCAGTTAAGAATATAGCCAATAAACCCGTTAACAGAAAACGTTTTGACAAACACAACATTTTAAAATGTACAGAGGCGTCCTCCTGACACGTCTCAACAGTTCACGGTAGCAAATAACAACTTTTTTCATACTATGACCTCGCGCCGT
Organism: Acrobasis suavella; assembly: GCA_943193695.1. Classification (NCBI taxonomy): domain Eukaryota; kingdom Metazoa; phylum Arthropoda; class Insecta; order Lepidoptera; family Pyralidae; genus Acrobasis; species Acrobasis suavella. Next base: position 5,033,129 of record OW971952.1, on the reverse strand, counting down.
GAATCATTAATACCACAAAACCAGTCGACTTCTTGCCACTAGCTGCTACTCGCAATACTTACTACAATCAGACATAAAAATAAAGGTGACGTGATCCGGCCCCGAGGTATGGCCTCTTATTACTAACCACGTGGGAGTGGGGTCATAAAAAATAGCATCTAAGATATTTAGCAGGCCTTTCGGAGTCAATTTCTGCTGTCTTCAAACAATGTTTTATTATTTCCTCCAGATGTCGTGTTAAATAAATAGTTTCAGACTAGTGAAATAGAGTAGAGTCTTGTGATGGGTTTATTTGAAAAGTCTAATGAAATAAACTGATTACGTTCTCCAAAAAATACACGGTGAAATAAAAAATAATAATTTCTATCTGCTAATGAAACGTATGGCATTCTAGGGGATTGTAATCTGTATCATCTACTGAACCGTTCGGATGAACAATACCACAAACAAAGAATTCCAATTCCTGATTATTTTGTTTTCGCAAAAATTAAAATATCGTAGGTATACCAATACTCTCTAAATGCAATCAACTTTCTGCATAAGATAGTGAAGTCATTTGAAGCAATGTTTGAAAGAGACGGTGCGATATCTAGTTACAGAATTTTTATCACATGTTCAAAAATATATCTCGCAGATAATTTGTTAGGGATTTTATTAGACCACCCACCACTTCAAGACAGTTTTTTGTCAGACTTTATGTACTATACATATTTCATTTTCTAGACAACATATTGGTTTACTTATAACATTTACTAGTTATATAACATAAGTAACGCAGATTTACTGACGTCATTTTAGCGTTAAGTAGTGGTTTATGTCAGTAATTTTACGCACTTTTTTTACGGTTGATTCTTTGGGTAACTACTAGGCGTTCAATCATAATCATTCAAGAATTGCAGCATTTCTTTACTTGTCTGAACGATTGAACCCTCACACTTATCTCTTTCAATTTCCTCCGTCCCATGTCATCTCATTTGTTACTTTTTACCCATATTACCAGCTCCTTTTCTTGATTTGTTACCTTCTCTTACTAAATGCTACCATTTTGTTTTCCTTGGGCACCTTGCATACTCGTACTAGGCGACAGTGATCCCGGCAACTAGTCGGTGCACTCGCAGCAACCAGGTTTCTTCAGTTAGTTGCAGTAGCTGCAGAGGGGCGTATTTCGAAAAGTAACGATTTAATAAAAAAAAAAAAAAAATGTTTTATTGGGTAGCTAAATGTTCACAATTGTAGCAAGCGCAGAATAAATACTAGTACTGAAGTACAGAAGTCTATTTAGAAAAAAAATGTAAGAAATATCTAGGTACTTAATGTGGTTAGCGCTACGGTTTAATTTAACTCGCGTCAGAACTCCTCACCTCTTCGTTTAGATACCTAGACATCCAGTACAAGCCAATTTCATTCTTATTACTTTAAATAAACGATTCATGTAACTGAATTTTCCGCTTCGAAGTGGTCGCCGCGCGCATAATAATAATGTTGGTATATTTTCGATACCTAAACGGGGAGTGACACAGGCCTGGTTGTGGATAGTATCGACGCATTTATTATAATTATAACGCTAAAGCATACAAAACCTTACCATTATTTCGTAGTAATTAAAGTAGTTTAATACTGCTGCTTATTACAGTTTTGTAGTAAAAGCCGTGCGACGCGACCTTCAAATAGTTTTTTCAGTAACCAAGCCACTGGCTTGGAGCTTAAATCCAAACTCGAAACGAAATGGGGCCAAAGCACCGACTGTCAATCAAAATGACGTAACCACCAGTTCTGAAGCAGAGCAAACCGGTCGATCCGAACGCCGGCATGGTAGGTTATGCCATATCGCGTTTCGCGTCTGCTGATAATTGCTTATTGTTAAGCAGCCATGTTGTGAGTCACCTCCGCTCCACTCCTACGCATGCACGGCAGACTTCGGTACGATCTGAAGTTTTGAGCACGCTGTAGGTAAATTATTTGTAATAATCCAAAGCCTAAGTCTGGCTAGTAAATCTAAAAAACTGAGGTATAATAGTATTATAGCTTATCCCAGGAGACATACTTTTGCACCAGCTGCGGTTAGTGTCGTGCCAGCATTTTCCAATAGTCGAAAGCTGCATTAACTAAAACTGATGTGCTGAAACCCTGTAGGGACACTTCACCTGACTAGTCCCATTAGACGGCCATTGTGACCACGGTCAAATTTATAATCTCACGCAATTGTTACTCGGCAAGAAGAATTATCATATAAATATAAAGGTATATACAATTTTAGTATGAAATGTTAAAGTTTATATTCCCAGGGCATAGGATTGCAGTGCAAAATTTATTTTACCCCGACTAAGTAGTTTTAAAAAGTAATTCGCTAAGTAAACATCCATTGGACTCGGAAAACAGGCAAATATTTGCTGTACATAATTAAATTACCAGTGCAGTGATAGTACATTTCATTCCTGCTACACTTTACTTACATACAACCCAACATCCTGTCAAACCATGACCAATTTGACTCATAGTTCAACTTAAAGAACATTTTTGAGTCATATTGCATAACAATAATCTGTTTAAAAAAAATTGAGAACTCTATCCACAATGCACGTCTTGCATGTCACGCAAATGGGTCACAGAATTCCATGAAGTCAAAATTCAGTTTTCTACGAATACTGGGAATAGTTCTTACTCATATACACAAGATAATCTGAATCATGACACTAGGCGAAGCGGCTGACAACCCATCATAATTCTAATTCAGTTTGTCCCCTTTTACGCCGCTAAACGTGGCCCTTAGGTCTGACGACCTCAGGCTCTTGTCAACCCCGTTAAGAATAAAGATGATATAGTATATCTGTATCAACTAAAATTACTGGCAACAACTTAATAACGTTGCCAATACTTTTAGTTGCAAAATCGTTGCAATGAGGCTCCTTTTTTTTCTAGACCTATTTAAATAAGTTTTTATATTACCTGCGCACGCTATACAATATTTATAACTAGCTAGTCTAAAGTCAGGTCCAGAGGATTAGTAATCGAATAAGAATCTTTTAGAATTGACTCCGTCAGATGTATTCTATAACTGATATATCAAATGTTTGGATGCACTGAGTAAACAACGGGGCTTTTCTATAATCCTGACATAACGAGCGGACAAAATGCAGTTAGTGAAGCTATTAACCATAGACCAAGAATTTTTTTACTTCGTTAGCTATTAACTGTTGCAGAGATCTCCTTGGTGATAAGGGAGAAGCTATTGACAATGCACGCTGTTTCACATTGTAAACTGTTGCGGTGAACATGTTTTAAACGATTCTTGAATCTTTGATTTATCCTTTTCTTATCTTATTAATATCTGGTTTTGCTTAAGTGTTAGGTAAGTCAGTTACTGTTGTGTTTGCTATAAGTAATTACCAAGCTTCTTTTTTATCGCTCTAATATCAGTCCACTACTGGAGTCCATTAAAGGCATCTTCCAATAAGGAGAGAATTTTTTGGGTAGGGTTCGTAACCGCAATACATGCTGCGCCCTCTTTAGTCGCCTCTTACGACACCCGTGGGAGAGGATAGTGGTGGTAACAAATTTGTAATACACTGGTGACCCGCTAGTCAAGAAATAGAAATCCGTAGAGGTTATAGTCATCCTTATTCGACCAATCCAGCATCATCCTTAGTCATTCCTATTCAGCATAGTTCTTAATACCTTAAACTTAACGAGCAGCATTCGTCTCCAACATATCGAGGTAAACAGACACCTCGCCATCAGAGGCTCGTTTCATATTCAGCGAAACACCTCCAGACTCATTAATATTTATGTCTGTAAAGGATGGTGATTAGATCTGCGAGTGTGAAAGAGATGGACGAATCTTTGGACGTTCTACCACTACCGGAGGTTCTGGGTTCGATCCACAGCCAGTTGTAAAATGGCTATAATAATTCGACCAAAATACCAATCCCATGAGGAGAATCTATCTTCAGAAGATCGAACATAAATTTGAACTTATATACCTATATAGGGCATATCTTGTCACCTAATTTTATGAAGTTCCGATCAACCGATAGGACCGATGAATTCTGGTCCAACATACGTAGATACCAACACATATACAATTAGACTCTGAGACTGAGAACTTCGTCGCTTCGCTTGCTGTTAAAATATTCCTTGTATTCTCGAGCCAAAAGGGTTTGTGGCCAAACAAATGCCACCTCCTCGCCACGGAAAGACGTAAATTTGTGTACACAAGACAGCGTGGGCGATGTTGAAGAAAGTCTCAGATTATATATTTATCACAGCAGGCTCATTCTTGTTATCGACTTTTCTATTAACGATCTAATCTACTATTTTCCTGAAATATTGGCACGAATATCAAGCTCCATAAAAGGCTTTGATGTCCAGCTCAATCAGTTATCATCTACTCTGATAGATAAAACTACTAACGCTGTCAGTCACAATTGGCTCTATTTTTTAATTACTGGTAAGAATCTCGCGTCAGGGTTAGAGGCCAAGTCATGATCTCATCATTGTACGTTGTAGTGGGTGTCGGTAACTAGAGCAAGTGACGAAGGAACAAAATTGTCTCTAAAATTCTAAGGATGTATGTAGGTATGTATGGCTATGGGCGCTATGGCCTATGGCCCACCTGATGGGAATCTGGACGCGCGTTGCTAGGTAGCCTTAAAGTCACATTTTTGTAAAACCTTATTTATGCCTTAGAAAAACTAACGTGTGTATAAAACCTTTATATTGTTTGTTTTACAACTTTATCACGAGCGGAAGGAAAGAGACTCTCACACTGCTCCGCACCCCGCTGAAGAAATGATCATTGATTTATTTGTTTATAGTGACAGTTAAAGAAGAACGTAGACACAGTTTTTTATTTGCGTTTGTGGACGGAACTATACTACATATTGTACAAAAACAAAAAATATATACTTATAATATAATATATAATTTTTTTAAACAAATTTTAAATATTTCGGTTCAGACAGGTTCCAGTGTAAGCAGCCCTTAGGGCATATCACGCATTACTCGAAAATCATTAGAAAAATGTGATAAATATTATATATAAAGATAAGTAATTCTCAGGTTTACTCTGTCAACATGTTTTTATTTCAACACAATACAAATACTACGAGTACAAAGATATTTACTACTAAAATTAAGAATAAGCATAGAATTCTAAGCACTTCAGCTTAACCATCTGTAATTCCTAGAAGCACGATAGTTAATTAGAGCCAGCATTGCACATCGAGAGTAATTAGCGAACTGAAGTATCTCATTATAATATGAATTACGAAGACAACCTAAAAAGAAAGTTAAAAATATCCTTATTTAAGTAGTCCCTAATCCCTATTAATGTGACTGCACTGATAATTTCAAACAAGTAAGTAAGTAGAAGGAAGAAATTATATGACATTTAAAATGACAAAGGTCCGAGAGAAACTGAATACTCGCATGACTCGAAAGGACCTTGGCAAGGAAGACGAATAGTAGAACTAAATAAGTGTAATGAAAAAAAAATACAAACAGCAAGTTTTTACACGAAGATACTACTAGATTTAAGAAAAGAAGAAGTCTGCTCTAATTGACAACACTCTAAAGCCGAAAATTTATATTGAAGCATCTTCGAAAAACGAAACAAACATAAGTAATATCTACGAATAACTGATTATTTCCCGACAGCCTCAAATTAAGCAGAAGAAATATCTAATATCTATCACAAAGCATTCCTTAACAAATCTGGGAAGAGCAAACATGTCACCCTTTGCCGCTCCGATGTGATAAATAGTAAATGCGGTACGCTTTCCAGAAGCTGTTTTATGCTTTATGTGTTCCCCGATGAAAGATGTCATTTGTCATCGTCCCTTTCTGAACTGAAGGGCATTCGGCAAATCCACTTAGGGTGTTCAAGGATAGACGTATATTTCCGTGAGATCGCAGCGTTCCGTTCCGATTCCGACCCTAGTTTCCATATCAGTCGATAGTTTTTCGTAATAAAATGAAATTCTTTGAATACGAATTGCTTTAGGATCTTATATGATGGTGTTATTTTTTGCTACGTTCTTATTATTTTAGGTAAATTTTATTAAACATATCAAGTCTCCTTTTCGTTGGGAAATAAGAACATCATTTGCTTTTTACCGCCAAATCCGAAAGGATCCTTTTGAGGACAGAAATGCGTTTTTAGAATGATCACGTGTGAATTATCGTTATCATCTTCGGTTAAGGACTGTGCGTTCAATCATTTTTCTTTAAAATTTCGATGGGGTCTGTGTAACAGTATTTATGTCTGATAGCAGAGCAGACATGACGGCACTTTCACTCGTAATGTGAGCCGGGCGTCACGCACACATGACGTCACCAGCACCGAGGGTCACCAGTTTTCTATTCGCGTTGAGAGTGACGCACGCGCCGGTGACGCCGAGGCATGCTCTCTAAATACTGCCATGCCGCAATCTCATAATTAAGAGCATCTGGAGCGCCGTCACGGCGAGTAACGGCCGTCTAGCCGCAATATTTTAGCCGGAATCACCATTGGGTGCTCCGGTCTCGGCACCCGCCCGCCGCTCGCCTCCTCTGGGTGCATATGTCGGCTTCTCCCTACCGCAACGCTCCCGCTGTGGGTGCATGCGGTGCATTGCCAAATTGCTTGCATAGAAATATGGCAGGGCAAATTGAAACTTCTGCCTAATAGGATGCACATTAACAATTTAACATCTGCAAGTTAAAATAGATGGCAAACAAAGATAAAATCAAATCAAAGGATTAACGTGAATGATGTGATGGGTATTATATGACACGCATCCTTGCTCCACATTTCGTCTTCCATTTATATTAAACAAAGAAACCTTATCTGCGCTTTGGAGTCGTAAATACATCCCCATTTCTTTGTTTTCTGGGACAAAGACATGATAGATGGCTAGATTATTTAAAGTAACAAATGTTCTCTCTTCATTTTAAAATACTCAAAGAGCTAACTTTTGGATTTTAAGTAGGTGTTTTATACAGTCAGTAAGTTAAAACCAATGAGGTGATACTTTTATCTCGACATTGCTCTCAAAAGGGAGAAAGCCCTACGGAACTAGGGCGAATGGCAACCCTAGGAACAGCACTTTACGTTCCAAATAGAACGAGGGCGAACTATCCGACTCCGTTATGAATAAGATTGAAAAGATTTATACAGCAATGAATGAATACTTAATTCCGGCCGCAAATTCTGCCTCCATATTACGCTTTGGAGATATGCCAAACTCAATATCAATACAATTACATAATACAATATATGTAGATAGCTGAATGCGTGCGTGCGCTGCGGAATTTCAAGGTATGAAATATTGCATTAAGACGACATGGTACTATCTGCGTCTGAAGATTCTTAGTTCAAGAATTTTGTCATATTGCACGGAATGCGTGACGTAATCACGTAACCCTTCGTTTAATACGCTCGGAAATAGGTCAAGGCTTGCGGCATACATTAATTATACATATCATTGGTGATTTCACGTTGACCTGGGAGGCATTCCAGCTCAGGTGAAGAGTTCAGCTGTCTAACTTCAACTGACTGTTATTGACGATGATTTTATTGGATCTGCGAGCGACCGTAACGCGAGACACGCCATCATCTCGATTATGGCCGATGTTGATTGTACAATATTTGTTTACCAATTATGTGATAGGTGCGATATTGGAGACAAGTCTCGTAAACAACCAGAGGTTTGCTCAGAGTTATTTTAGACTGCACGATCGATGGAGCACTTAGACGATGCGCAAACGTAAACCTTAGGATATTGTCATGTGCCAACCAGTTGTTGTTCTCGGGTCGAGATAATATATTCGGCCAGGTCTCCTTGTGTTTTCGACATGTCCAGTTTCAATCAATGTTCGAACTCTTTTGCCTTTATTTGCCCGTAGTAAATCATACTGGATTTTTGTGCAAGATAACTAAGTCCTCCTAACTAGAAAGTATAACAAGATTGCAAGATTCAGAAGAGGTCATTCCATATCTTCTCTGCAGGAACTAATTCTATAGGCAGTCAATTTAGTCACATTTACCGAATGCACGCAAAGCGATTGGCAACTTTGGTACCATAGTGGACATCTGAGGATAGCCACAAGAAGAGATTTATTTCGATTACCTTCGACATTCTTACCTAACATTGTCCTGAAGCTCATTCAAATCACCCAAAAGGCTTAGACTGTTAACTATCTTGTGATAACTTAGTTGTAACTAGACTTAAGGCCCTGTTGGAGCCGTGATCCTGCCATATTCGAGCTTTTCGCAAAGGCTTCCCTCCTATCCTTCGCTTTCAGGGTTTACTTGATCAAATTGGTGGTAAATTAGTTAATTTTCATAATTATCAAAATCATATCTTTATTTGCTTAAAACATGGTAATATAGGTCTTCAATAAATATTAAAGAACAAAAATGTTTTGCTAGAAGTAATAGCATGCAAATATTAGTAATCAAAATATTGTCTGAGGCTATAAAAGTTTTTGTCAACAAGCCATTTATACATTTTTTTCTTAAAGAGCCTGACATTTAAAACCTGTAGTTCTTCTGGCAATTTGTTGAATATTAGTATACACATTATATAAAGAAATACTTCTGTATTTTTCAATTTTGTCGTCGTCGTTTTGGAAATCTTTGGGGGAAGCCGTACAGGAGTCGACTTCCTATGGCTGATATGATGATGATGACTTTACTCCAGGTGTTATTAATACATTTTATTTTGAGATCAGATTTATCTTTAGTAATGATTTCTTCACAAATCACAATGGAACAATACTCATATACTTAGTTGTACGACAAGGTCAGGGTAGTGAGACCTCGTTTTGTATTATAATGAATATTAATACAGAGCTCTATAAGGGTAGACCGAGGACCAGATGGCGGGACGACCTTGATAAATTTTTGTACGACTGGCAGAAGATCGCTGAAGATAGGGATGTGTGGAAGGATAAGGGGGAGGCCTTTGCCCAGCAGTGGGACACAATATCTACAGGCTAGTAAAAAAAAAAAGATTTGAGATCTTTTTATCAAGTGAAAATGGCTATGTTTTACACTTGAATTAGGTGACTAGAGAAAAGATTTAGAAAATAGATCCATTAAATTGATACACGTATGTTATAGTGGATGTTGGAAAGAAAGCAGCAAGACTGAAATGGGATTGGGCGGATCACGTCTGCCGCATGCAACCGGAAAGATGGGCCCACACTCTAACTGGATTCCAACTGATGGCTTTAAGAAGAAAGGAAGGCCTAAAACAAGATGGTCAGACGACTTTAAAAGTTACGACAGGGACTGGAGAGAAAAGAGCCAGGATAGAAAATTGTGGAAGGAAAGAGGGGAGGCTTTTGCCCAGTAGTGGGACACAAATAGTTAAAAAATTTGAAGCTATATATGAAACGAATTCGGCGATATTCAATAATATAGTACCCACTAAGCAACTAACAGAAACTAAGATATTTTTTTTCCATAGAAGTTAACCAATCTAATTGTATGTTTGTTCCACTTTCACGCCAAAACGGCTTAACGGACTGGAATGTAATTTGGCATGAAAATAGCTTATTACCTCAATTAACACATAAAGGATACTTTTATCTCGGAAAAATTTGATGTAACCGCGGTATTGTAAAAGAAAAAAACTCAATGAATGAATTACTAAAACATGTAAGTATAATGTAGGATAATTTATATTATAAGATCAAGCAACTCATGAACAAATCAACTCTACAAAAACATTTTCGGCAAGCGATTTAGTTTGCAACTTTAAGAAAATACATCACTCTTCAACTAGCAACATTCAGGAGTTTCTTAGCCAATAAACGTCAGTCACCTCTTGGTATTTACGGTTCTAAAAAAACGTCCCATACTGAGTCCATCAACACACTTTATTTTCTCATAAAACTTGAAAACTGATCATTGTGGAACATTCGCTACGGAATTTATATTTAAACTCTTTCCGATGTTGCTTTGGGGATCTTTAGACTTTAATTAGGATACTTGTACGAGAATGTTGATGATTTTATGACTGACACGGAATGTTTAGTGTACTTGGCATTTTATAAACCTAATTATACTTTCCACTCTCTCGTATCTAATAAATATCTGAGGAGCTCGATGGCCCGGAGTGCGCATTACTAGCGCTTTCGTAAGTAAAGCGACACCGGTGGTCCGCACTTGGATGAGTGACCACAAGTGGCATAAAAAAATACTCGAGCTTCGGAAGGCACGTATAAGCCTTTGATCCCGGCTGTCATCGTTATGTTGCAGTCGTCAAGCTATGTCAGATGCCTATGGGCAGCCTGAAGAATCTGACTCCAGTGTTGGCCACATACACATACGAAAAACAAACAAACATCTGTCGTAGCTTCATGACCAATAATTTAGCCAGGGGCACATATTCAGTACAGCTAAGTGATTCAATTACATAAATGGCTTATATGGAAATATACTATTGGTGAAAATTTCAACAGTCTAGTTGTCAATTTCCATGAAATACAGCCTGGTGACAGACAGACGTACAGCGGAGACTTAGTAATAGGGTCCCGTTTTTACTCTTCTGGTTATGGAATCCAAAAACTTAACTGAATTTAGTAACAATATTCTAGCGACACAATATGCCTATCAATGACTGCTATCATCAAGCTTTCAGAACAGACAATATAATATTTTTTTTTTCAACCTCTTCTGTCCCACTGCTGGGCAAGGGTCTCCCCCATCTCCTTCCAAATATCTCGATCGTGTGCCACTTCCAACCATTCCCTTTGAAACTGTCGCAAATCTTCACACCAACGCTTCCGGGGCCTACCTCTTTTCCTTCGGCCATCTTCAGGAGTCCACTTTGTTACCAAAGTAGCCCACCTATCAGGATGCATTTGGCAAACATGCAAATGGCATAAATTATTGATCAAATATTATTTCACCATTGATTTGCTGCATTATTTCCTCAATTGCAGAAAAACAAAACAATAGTTACATACGTCATTTAAAACTGTAACCTTTACACTGACTTTCCTTGTTACAAAAAGTTTGCTTTAACATCCTAGCCTTAAACGATGGAGATGCATTTTTGTCTTATGATGCTTAAGATGCGGACCAATGTAGAGTTAATATTTGACTCAACATTGATAACTTAAGATGGCTTATATTTGAATAATTTGATTTTAAGATCTTGAAAGATGAATATTAAGAAGAGGAATAGAAAGAATTACAGAGAAAATCTGCTATAATATTTTTTTTCTCTGAGAGTATGTATAATTGTTTGGCTCAATGGATTGAAGCTTGAGAGGTGTCATTAGATTCGTCTTAATTCTGCGAATATGAGAGATGTGTGCAAAAAGGCCGTTGGTTTTTTTTTTAAAATAATGACTTGTTGTCTTTGTAGTTCCTTTAACCTGTGAAGGCAAAGGTCAAAAATTGCCTGAAAAACTGAAACTTTATGTCAATGTAATAAGGTTGAAGTTCGGCTGTGTCGATTTTCCCCATGGGTCTGGAAAGGGAAATGAGAGGAGCTGCTTCAAAGGGACTTAAGGCATTACCGAGATGCAGAGACCTGACAGATAACTAAAATACAATATTTATTACATAAATAAAAACAATTTATTTGAATTGGGTGTTTGAACAGTGGCGATGGTCAGTAACAGTGGAAATGAAAACGATCGGGTTATCCTGGCCTGAAGTGAAGCGCATTGCTCAAGACAGAACGGGATGGAGAAGTATTGTAGTGGCTCCCTGCCCTGCCCCACCCAGAGAACAGAGGACAATAAGTGAAGTATCTTATTGAGCTTAAGATCAAAACATAAAACAGCCATCTATGACACCCTTTATGTAACATTGTACATAGGCAAAAACTCCATCTGCAAGACAGGGTTTTATAAGCGCATTTATGCTTATATTCATAATTGGGTTACTTTGAAACCGAGACACTGCAATCTTTTTCGTGTTCAAAACTGAATGGCCATGGTCTGTTACCCAAGGATGCCGAAGGCCATGCAAAGTGGAAAAGGAAAAGCCATACCATTCCAACATTGCAGACAGATCAAAGTGTTGCAAAACCCAAAGCACATGGTTAGCAAGATGATGCAAATGGAAACAAGAGTAAAGGTACTATTCCGCACCCAGCTGCTGACTGCAACTGCCGACAACACATGCAGCCGCTTAAGAAATTGTCACGGGTTAGGAACCTGCCACTATTCAGATGGATACCCTGTCAGTCATTCAGTGCCTGCGTATGCAAGGGTATCTTTATTTTAGTGCATACAGAATATTGTTAGGTAATTTATTTGTGTCTTCTTCTTCTGCAGCCCATTATCACCCAATGCTGAGTGTATAGTGAGTAGGCCTATAGCAATGCACGCCATTCCATTTGATGTTTAGCTTTCCTCGTCCATGTCTTTACGGCAACTTCCAGATCTTCAGTCCATCTAGTAATTGGTCTACCAACACACCTGCAGCTAGTTTTAGTTCTCCACTCCAGCACTTCTTTTACCCAACGTTCGTCTCTGATTCGGCATATTTATTTTGCCCATGTTTATTTGTGTATTGTATTTTAATTTATCTGTCACTTTGACATTAAAATTAAGTATTAACATTATTGAAAAAGCAAGCAGTGCAGACTTTTTGACAACAGGTATTAGTCGACCGTGTCATTACCCTTGGTCTATTATTCAATAACAAACAAAATCTGTCTGTACTTTTAAGTTTCAAGTTTTCAGGTAATAACTGTGATAATTGTTGTCCTTCTAATAGGTATATATGGAAAAAGAGTGTCATATTGTAAATTTCTTATCACAACCGTGTCAAATGTTATTGAATAAACTAAAAATTTTACACAGGCAGGTAGTATCTGAATGTGAACTGATAATTTTCATCAGTCTCTTTTTTTCTGAGAAAAGTTTGACCTTTGCAATGTACACATTAATTTTAAGGTTATAAACAAGGGCCCTACGTCGACATAACCTAACACACGCGCGGTTTTGTATAATATGCACTAATAATACTCGGTCCTCCGCAAAGCCGGTTTGTCTACTACTCGATAATGCCCGCCTATTTATTTTTACACGTTACGTATTCAAGCAGCTGTCTGCTACTTCTCAGCCCGGCCAAGGGAATATCACTATACGCAAAGCAAGCTCTAAAAAACTATACTCAGCTCGACATGCACTGCATCCACTGTATAGCTATATTTGGAACCCGTTTAACGAGTTCGCAAGAGAAATTACTGCCCCAAATCGCGCTCTATAGGTACTTAATGTACGAGCAAGTATATAAATAGGAGCTACATACCTCTAGTTGTTACCAGCAGCAGACACTAAGTCCACGAAACGATATTCCAAAAGTGGAATCACAAAATTGTGCACAAAAACCCTGGCGACAGTTCACAGCGGCAACCACTCAACTCACACAGCCGGGCGTGGAGAATTCACAAATGACTAGTCGCACTCTAGAGGTAAATAGAAAATACACAGATTACACTAACTTAAAATCTATGATTTTCACATCAAATATCTAATTGAACCGAAACGAAAAACGCGCCAACTGTCAAAACTAAAAAACTACAAGCACCGATGTGCCGCGCGTCCGCGCGGTCCGAGTCCGCTTTTCTGACTGAGAATAGGAAGGCCTCACACGACCCTGCACGATATCCGTGCGCTTCACACGACCCGACAACGGACTACGACACGAGCACGCTACGGCATGCTTCTGCCGCAATTTTTTCATTTATTTAATATAAGTAGTAGCAATCCCACTATCACATAATTGACAAAATATTATACTAACGTCAGCGTTATCTATATCGCGATGCGACAAAATTGAGATAAGTGTTTGAATGTGAATTGTGATGATAAGGTAAGGCAACTGAGTTGAAAAGATCTCTGTGGACTACGAAAGTACATACAAGCCAACAATCATCTATATCCGTACGGGATAGACGTTAGCCAGACGCGCATGCGTCAGCCGGGCCTCGGGCACGACGTCAGTGAATGACAAGCCCTGCGCTTGTATTAACCGATCGATTTTAAAAGAAATGTGGTATCTTGGGTTTCTGGAGTATGAGTCTGTGTGAGCTATTTTAGAAACACTTTTGTATAAGTGACCACAAACTTAAAACATACATATTTTTCTTTATTCATCCCGAACAGGTTATATTGGAAATTAGTCGAGCTACCAACAATATCTTGCACTTCCGTAACAAATAATGTAAATCGAATATAGGTACCTTATATGTATTTGATTTGCCATCATAACATTTATTTATAAAATAATTACTTACATATACTTCATACGAACTGGTTCTTCTACAAATACTCGTTGTGGTGCTACAACACACTTAAAATTAACAACTGTAGTATTCTCACTCAATACTCAATTGATAGAATTCTTATACTCCTGTAGTCTACAAACAAAGAACAATATTTTGTATTTATTTTAAAGTTTTTGGCTATTGAGCCTAAAATTTAAAAATAAATACAAAATATTGTTCTTTGCTTGTAGACTTCGGAGATTAATGGTAAATTTTCGTCTTCTTTCATGAATAAAATCAAAAGATTTTATTTTAGTGTAATAACAGAAATATATTTAAGATTCTCATAACGTGCCCTTTCATTTGATTTAAGACACATAAGACTTACAAAACTGTTTTTTTTTTAAATTTCCTGATTTATCCCCCGAACGTGATACTTAAATCAAAAAATATTTTTTACTTTGCACTCTGTGTTTGGGTCATAGGATTACACCAGGAGCAAATTGGCTGTAACAGACGGACGGACAGACGAGTGATCCTGTAATAAATAATAAATAAACAAATTTATAGGGACAAATGTAATGGTTCCGTTTTTCCATTTCTTGTATGGAACCCTAATAAAAATAATACTATGTAACTCTGTTACTGACCTTGTCTCTTACCATTACGAGAAAGGTCCAGGACAGGACAATATCAATTCTTGTTTTTAATATTGTGAATCCTTCTCTGTTATTATGAGAATTTCATCAATCATCATTTACTATGATACAAAAAAAAAGGAATGTATATTATAAAAATATTCAATAGTTTCTCAGAGTCCACATATACAGTAGGTACTTCAATGTAATTATATCTACCCTGTTCCTCATTATTATTTCAGCCACAGGGTGTTTACTGCTGAACATACAATTTATGTATGTAATATGTACATCGAACAATAATTTTAAAAATCTTCTGACATTATAGTTGTTTTTAAATAAGTATAAATATAAGTCTAATCGGTCAAGCGCTTTCATAGATTAGGGTCGTATAAGGGGCGCAAACTCGCAAGTGACCTAGTGTTATCAACTTCAAGCATTTTCTCCATGCTTGTCTGGGAGAAAAGATAAATCTTAGAATGTACCAGCTGCTTCTCTTCTCACTCAGATCAGAGTAATGGATCATGTTAATAGGCGATGCGGCTAGCCACCCATTACTTTGATGCTTTTAGGTAAAGAATAACTTTGTTTGTCATAAGAATTACATACAATATTATACTTACTGAGAAATCACAATATTTTCACATTTAGTACAATGAGCATGCTTTTACAAACAAACAATAACAAGATATACGTTTCAACACGAATACCGTCATATATTTTTGAAGTGTCCTAACCAAGACCTTTCGTTTAATACCCCATTCGATGTAAAAAAAAATTGGCACACATTTTGTATATAAAATTTGACAAATTGTACATTTTTTGCATACAAATTGTAAGTCATAACACCCGGACAGTGGCGAATCAATTGACATATCACCTGTGAAAATTGGACAGCGATTCGGATGCTACGGTGGAACAGACATACATACCCACATACAAACAAACATACAAGTAAACATACGTACAAACATACGTACAAACATACACACAAACATACATACATACATAGACTGCTAAAATCATTGCCGTAGTCGGGTAAAAACTTATAGCTTCGATACAAATACAAAGTCCGATAAATCACGCTGAGTGGCTTTTGGGTCTTATGGAACTGCGCTTTGTCTACCCCGTCAGAGATAAAGACGAGATAATGTATTTGCATTAAGTATTTTACAGAATTTACTTGATTTTATAAAATATTGTCCAGTCCTCTACAACTTTGTGTTAACGTGTAATTGAAAGAAAGAAAGAAAAGAAAATTGCTTATTACCTTGAAATACGAGTATACCTATGCGTGTTAGTATTTTATTGACAGATAATGAGTTAAAAATCTGATTCTTAAGTGAATGAGGCACACCACCATACTTAGATTCAATTTGTCGCATAATTTTTGTAACCTACATTATGACAAGGTCTTTAAGCAGATTAGTAATCAAACATTGTTATCACGATCTCGATCTTTTGTCACTTCAGTAAGCTATCACCATGCGATGAGTGCAGATAGGCAACGGAATGTGTGTGTAATTTATAAAATTAAACAATTAAACATTTATCATATGAGCCTTTTTTTATTTAAAATAGATTACACATAACTTTGTACCTACACACATAGTAACTATCTATCAATATAACCTACATATAGAAAGTTTAAAGCCATTTCTAGACCCAAAATAAATTAAACGTAATTTTTTTATACTGCCTAATAAAAGTAAATACTTTTATCGTTCCGGAAATCCGGACCGTTTGTCCGTCCGATAATCGTTTCGTTTGGAGTCAGCCTACACAAATTCTTTGTGAATTGCCAAATGTCAATGTCAAAATAACGTTAAAAATATTATTTTTTCTCTTTTTCCGGTAAATAAAAACAACTCGGTTGGCCAAACATTCCCAATGTTTGTCCAACTAATAAAGGAATGACGGGTTTTTGATTGTTCCTTTTTTCGATAAATTATAATCTATGTACACTTGATAAGTAAGATATATTAGTGTAATTCCTTCCCGACCAAAGATTCACCCTTTAATTCTTAAAAAATAACAACCATTTGCTAAACCTATTTTAGTTAAATCATGTTTTGTCCCTTTTCCTCTTTTCAATATTTGACATCGAAAGAACGAGACAAAACATATTTTAACTAAAACAGGTTTAGCAAACGTTTGTATTTTTTTATGAATAAGGGGGTTAGAATACACAAGTAGTTCCCAACAAAAGTAAACTACGACAATTTAAGCTGTGGTGGTGAGATTTGTTTTAATTACAAATACTAGGTAATTCTAAGAATAATCCATTATTAGACTAGATTTAGACCAACAAAAGAAGTTGCAACTTTTCGAGGCTATGAACTAAACGTACAAAACCTACACAATAGACACGCAAACTAAACATTCAGTATATCAGTCAGTCTGTCTGTCCATCCTATTTACTGTTCTTTTATTATGGTTTACTGTTCAATATCTTACTATTTCAATCACAGACTTTTATGTGTAAGATTTGTTTATGGGGATTTAGATAGGACTGGTTACCTGTTGATAACTTTTTTATATTTGAAGGTGTGATTTATCTAATCATGAAGCAATAGATAGACAAACTTTCCTGCTAAGTATTGTCCGATTTTCGAAGATACGTATTATTACTAAACTGTTTTCTGAATCGTAATTTCATGGTACCGTCGATAACACAGATAAATACTGGTCAAGTGCTAGTCGGACTCAACGGCAACAGGTAGATGCTTGAAACATTTACAGAATATTTAGTTATATATTCACTTTAAATAATTAAATTAATATAAAACAAATATTTAAGGGGGGCCGCCCACAGGGCGATACAACAAACGTGATTTTTTTATAGCTATTGGTACTGAACCCTTTGTGCGCGAATCCGACTCGCACTTGGCCGCTTATATTTGTTTCTAAAAGAAAAAATCTACCCAGTTATTACTGCACACCGATATGCGGAGTTAACTTTTTCCTTTCAAACTGTATTGTTCGCAAGGAATTTGCGGGTGGCCTCGAAAACTTGGGTCACGCACTTTTATTTGGGTTTCCACTAAATTCCACGTCCCCACAAACCTGTCCCGAATAAATATGCGCCAGAAAGTAGGACCTGCCTTGTAGTAGGTAATCATTTTACCTACATCACTATAAGAATTATCGAGGTGAGAATAAGTATAAGGTATATTTAGGTACATTTACTTATCTAGTTACTATTTTCTTCTTTTAGACATTTTTGTATTTGATTTTTAAACGATTAAGACAGATTAAGATTAAGAAGGAGACATTTCATTCTTATCTTATTGTTTGATGTACTTTTTTCTATTTAGTGTTGTGGTATTTTATGGCAATAAAAGTTTCTCGGAAACACCAAAAAATTCTATTTAAAATTTTTTGGTGTTTCCGAGTGGCCAGTTTTTTAGGGGTTCCATAATGTTGAATGGCAAAACAAAATCCTCATAGGATCACTTGCTGGTAGGTATATCTGTCGTCTAAGTACCTATCTGTTGCAGCACAGGCGGCAGTCACACTTTTTACCTACTTTTCAATATTTGCCCTAAAGCAGTACGTTTTAGCTTCGGAAAAAAATGTTTCATGTGTCCGGTTTTCAACCGATTTTTGTAAAATAATCAATTGTAAAGGAATCGCTTTTAGCGATAAGACCGCCCATTGTATATTTAAATATCTTTTCTGTGTGTACATTTTAATTATTGTTATTTTTTGGTGTACAATACATATTACTAACTCGTAAAATTTTGTGCGCAGCTTCGATAAATTATATTTATAGTTTTTTTATCGATTCACAATTTGGATTTTTTTTCAAAACGGCGGTGTTGTGGGTCTTTTAAGGTGGTCAACATTTATTCAGTTAAGAAATTAAGACCGTAGAAAACAATTTCTAGGTCTGGATAAGACAGACTCACCAGGGCTCAGCTCACAGAGCCGCTAGTTTAATTAGAATAATAAAGGCGACATTATCGAGTTTTGTAAGCCTTTTAGTAATTGTCCTGCTGGCCTCTGCTTAGAGCGGCAAGACCCAAACTGCTCTGTCTGCTCCATTATGAGAGAAAGACGTGGTAATGTACCTAGTAGTGTGGTTAAACTTCATCGTCATCATCCGAGCGTTTGCCCGGTTGCATCCTCGGCGGTAACGGTTCTAACTGGGGTCCGCTACCTAACCTAGGTGATTTGACGAGGGTACTACTGGTTTTTACACAAAGCGACTGCTGTTTGACCTCTGTGACCCAAATGGTAGACCAGAATCAATCCTTGGATATGTTTGCGTAAACGCTAGATTACGTTCGGGACCCACAGCTTTTGTGCCTCCCGAAGAACGGAATCATCTTTCTTTTCGGATAATCAGATGATTCAAGCCTGATGGTGATTCAGGTATCCTAACCAGACTAAAAACATTTTTTGACAAAGTATATTTTTCAATGGCGGTTCTACTTTATGGCAGCATGGCATGAAACGTGGGCTTCATACGCAATCCACGAGCAAAACACACTACTGAGATGCGTGTGCTCCGTTGGGCAGGAATGGACCGAATAAACCGAAAATCCGAATGGACTACGTGCGTAACGAGTACATACGAGGGAGTTTTAAGCTAGCGCCTATTATAGAAAACTCTCAGAATCAAGGCTGAGATGGTACGGACATGTAATGCGACGACCCGATGACCATGGAGTGAAACAGTGTCTTTCCATGGCAACGAGTTATAGAGGGAGAGGTAGACCGCCCACGACGTGGATTTCAAACATCCGAAAAGATATGTAATCGCTTGGCCTGAACAACGACATTGCCAGTGATCGTAGCAAGTGGCGCCGCCGACCCCGTGTAACGGAAAAAGGCGAGTACAAAGAAGAAGATAATTTTCAGTGGAATTTGAACCCAAGACCTCCGAATCACAAGGCGAACGCCTTGACAAACTTGGTCACGGAGGCAGTAATTTAAGTATCATATATTGCTCTAATTAGGTAAGTAAATATACTTTTTACATTGCCACGTTACCTCACTGTTGATAACAGAATCGTGATAATACAAATACGAGTAAAACGCCAAGATAAGCATGCAGTATTTTTGCTACAAAGTTCTTCTCCATACCTATAAATAAATAAATTATTTGCTTGGTAACAGGAAAACGTGATTTCAAACCCCGACAAAATAAGAGGGGTTTTATAAGTTTGTCACCAATGTCTGTCTGTGGCATCGTAGCTCCCGAACGGATGGACCGATATCGATGCGATTTTTTTACGTGAAAGCAAGTTTCTTTGTTCTTCACCTATGTTTTATGAAAATCGGGTCAGTCGTTTAAAAGTTATTGGGGGTGAACGTGAAGTTTTTTAACTAAGGAGTATTTTAATTTGCCTATCAAATAAACTTGTATTCGTATTTTTGTTTCATTTCATCTTTATGCCTTACGGGATAGACAAAGCCAAGTGTCGTGAAACCCAAACATAAACGGGAATTATTATTAGCGACAGCTGACACGATTTCCAAGTTAATACCATTCCTTTGATCGACTTTGATTTGAGATGCTGGTGGAAGTACGCATTACTACGTGTATCACTTTCGCAAGATAAGCAACCCTGAATGTAGTCCGCACTTATAGGCACATATAAATAAATATATACGGACAAATCACACAGATTGAGCTAGCCCCCAAGTAAGTATTCGAGACTTGTGTTGTTTTGTTTTTCGAGTGTGTAAGTGGCTAACACTGGTGTCAGATTTTTCAGGCTGCCTAAAGGCTTCTGACAGCCGGGACCAACGGCTTTTACGTGCCTTCTGAAGCACGGAGGAGCTCTAGAAATTTTTGTGCCACTTGTGGTCATCCATCCAAGTGCGGACCACGGCCGGTGTCGCTTAACTTGCGAAAGCGCTAGCAATGCAAACTCCCGCCGGGGCACCGAGCTCCTCAGACTTGTTATGAATGTGGTATAAAAAAATCTCGATCTCCTTGCCTCTGAAGGTGCTTTCAGACGTATTTTAATGCCTTAAAAGAAATCTGACATTCCTATGCTTTTTTAGGTAGCATAAAAATCTTGACTCCAATGTTGTCCATCCATATAAAGTAATAGCACAGAATAAGTACTCACGTACAGAATTATTACTCAGAAAAAAATCAAAGAAATATCTACTAAATTTGGTTAGAGCTATGGTTTAATTTAGCTCGCGTCAGAACTCCTTAACTCTTCGTTTAGATACCTAGACATCCATTGCAAGCCAATTTCATTCTTATTACTCTGGACAAACGATTCATGTAACTGAATATTCCCCTTCGAAGTGGTCGCCGCGCGCATAGTAATAATGTAGGTATATTTTCTATTCCTTAACGGGGTGTGACACAGGCCTGCTTCGGATTCTGTCTGCTCAGGGCCCCAAGACCAGTAGGGGTATATTTGCCTGATTAGGGATAAAGACGTGCTGTATGTATGTAATCCTCAAATTCTTTATTATCTGTAAATGCTAAAGTAACTGACGCACTGCTTGGCTTGACGCACTTGATAAGATGTGAGCTATTGTTTATAAGCACCGATAGTGTATCGTGTTATGTCTTATGTTATGTACCATCAGCAATTTATTGTAACTTTAAAGAAGTGCTTACGTCATGTTTTAGTTTAGTTTTAATTAAATTAAATTTTTGTATGTCTGCTTTTTATGGTGGTGATTCTTTTTGATAAAAAGATACACAATTCTAAAAGTATATAAAGCTATAAAAATGTAACATACATAAAAAATATACGATAATTACTAATATAAAAATTAAATTAAAATTCTAAATTAAACTAAGCAGTAAAAAATAAATAAATTCGAATTTCATCATGTAGCTGAAATGCCGTTGAATTTTGACAGAAAAAATTAAGTAACTTTTTGTTAAGGGGCTACTTAAATTTTCCGGGGTCCAGTGTTCCACAGTGAACTACTGTTTACAGTTTAAAGTGAGAACGTGACGGCCACTTTTGGCGTATGTGCGTAGAAAAGCTTCACCTTCTCACTTTAAACTGTAAACAGTAGTTCATAAAATAGTTTAAAGGGATATCTAGGACCTGGTCAAGACAAAATTTTAATTGATGTCTCCGTTTCTTATCAAATGATTTATTTCAAATGGGGGCAGCACTGGATCCCGAAAAGCCCTTAAACGTGGCACGAAGAGAAACAGGGCATGGGCAAAAACGCGAATCTTGTTAATAGTCGATGCGGACAGCAACCCATCACTGTTTTCATTCCTTTTTCCACCTTTCACCCACCATCACGCTAAAAGCGGCCTTTGAATGTTGCGGCTCTAGGTGCTGTCTGAGTTGAATAGCAAGACCCATAATATTTCAAAACTAAAAACCGACTTTACGCTCAAACTATAGAACCGATTATATATGTAATAAAACTTATATGGTACCATATCTATATATATATCATCATCATCCGAGCGTATTCCCGGTTGCATCCTCAGCAGAACCGCTTCAGAGCCCGGGGTCCGCTACCTAACCAAGGATATTTGACGAGGTTACTGGTTTTTACACAGAGCGACTGCCGTCTGACCTCCGCAACCCAAAGGGTAAACCAGAACCTATCCTTGGATAGTTTGATGATCAAACGCTAGATGGCGTTCGGGACCCACAGTTTTACGTGCCTTCCGAAACACGGAATCATCTTTCTTTTCGGATAATCAGGTGATTCAAGTCTGTAATATCCTATCCAGACTGGAAACAACTTTTCACAAACTATTCTTCCCAGTGGGAATCGAACCCATGACCTCCGGATCACAAGGCGAACGCTTTGACCACTGGACCACGGAGGCAGTCAAATATCTATATATATATATATATAGTATATCAAATATGTAATAAAAATAATCATCAGAATCGGTTCATAAACGACGAAGTTATCCGCGAACCAATATAAAAAAATAATAAATAGGTATTAACGGTCGAATTGAGAAACCTCCTCCATTTTTTGCAGTCGGTTAAAATGCTCTGTCTGCCTCATTAGGTATAAAGACGTGATAGTATGTATGTATGTAGTTGACGGCAACGAAAGAGAAGGTAACATATTTGGGGCGGTCTTCTGGGTCTCGTTGGTCATTTTTTATGTTATAGGGCGGCAAACGAACAAGCGGGTCACCTGATAGTAAGTGATCACCGCTGCTCATGGACAACTGCAACACCGGGGGTGTAACAGAAGCGTTGCCGGCCTTTCAGGAAGATATAGACTCGTTTTTTGAAGGTTTCAATGTCGTATCCTGCATTGATTAAAGATTTTTGACTTTGACTTTGAAATTGACAGCGACGAAAGAGACAGTGACATATTTGGGTGGCTTTCAAATGGTTCTCGTTCTGATATGGTTTTTAAAACAAAGTATTACATACTATCACGTCTTTGTCCCTAACGGTGTAGACAGAGCATTTTGGATCATGCTGCTCAAAAGCAAGTAGAGCCTAGGGCCATAAGACTCAAAGGCCACTTTTAACGTGACGGTAGAAGAAGGAATCAAAATAGTGATGCGTTCCCAGCCGCATCGCCTAATAACATGATTCGCATTTTCGCCCATTCCCTCGATCGGCTTCTGCGATCTGCGCGGGACGAGCACGAGCAGCTGGTACATTTAAAGTTTTTTCTTTTCTCCCAGACCAGCATGGAAGGGTTTTAAATAAGACGGATACAGTCTGGTAAAGAATACTAAAGTAACTGACGCATTTGATAAGATCTGCGCTATTGTTTAAGCGCTGATAGTGTATCAGATAATGCCAACGCCTTATTGGTCTTGCGTTATTTTAAGGAAAATTTATGATAGGCACATGTCTGGAACTAATTACAATTTTGCTGCAAAAACTAGTATGTAACAAAACCTTACTTAAAAGTAAGTACTTAAGTTCTCCAGAGTGTAATACTAATAACCGGCCAAGTGCGTGTCGGGCCACGCGCAGTGTATGGTTCCGTAGTTGCGAATGCCCACTTTCCAGGGCCTTTAACCTATCAGGGGCACCTAGGCAGTGCCATTCTCGGGGCCCCTTTCCTTTTCCCTTTTTTTTACTTTTTAGGGTTCCGTACCTAAAGGGTAAAAACGAGACGGTCCCGTTTTTATCCTTTAGGTACGTCCTGTCGGGACCCTATTACTAAGACTTCGCCGTCCGTCCGTCCGTCCGTCAGTCAGTCACCAGGCTATATCTCAGGAACCGTGATAGTAAGACAGTTGAAAATTTCACAGATGATGTATTTCTGTTGCCGCTATATTAACAAATAACATAAGCTCTGTGTAAAAACAGAATAAAATAAATATTTAAGGGGGGCTCTTATACAACAAACGTGATATTTATGCCGCTTTTTTTGCTTGATGTTAGTAACGGCAACCGGTAGACGTTTGAACTATTCACAGAATATTTAGTTGTATATTCACTTTAAAAATAAATAATTAAATTAAAATAATATAGATAATTAAGGGGGGAAAACGTGATTTTTTCCGTTTTTAATAGATAATGGTACGGAACCCTCCGTGCGCGTGTCCGACTCGCACCTGGCCATTTTTTAAAATACATTTTTTCTATCACAAAAGTCGAGTCGAACAGACTGACTCCTTTGGTATTCTGTTACTTCAATGTCTTATGTGATATGGAAACAATCTTAACTTGATGCTACAGCGTCACCTTACATGCCTAACTCTTTTCTTTTTGCTTTAATTGAAATTTTCTTAATGACTAGGCTACAGTTATAGATAAGTGATGATACCAGGGGCCCGATTTTTGAATCGGGTAAGTAAAAAGTCGCAACGACTTACGAGTCGCACTACTTAGCAATGCAAAGGATTGTATGAAGTCGCATGCTTCGCGCGTCACTACTACGTGCGTCAGTGTGGGCTAAACAAACGATTTCAAACATCCCTTTTGCTAATTATAAGGTCCTAATTATATTAGATCCTAAGACCTAGACGTGTTAACTTTTTTTTCCGCCACGATTACCTTTTTTATTACTTTTATTCTAACCTACAACTAGCAACAAATTGTTCCTAGGCATTTCGTTCGATAAAACTTTTTATTTTTTCTTGGTAAGTGCACGCATGGGGGCCCCTAGTTGATGCGGGGCCCCTAGGCAGTTGCCTTGTTCGCCTTATGGATAATCCGGGACTGCACGCCACTAATAACGTCTAAAAACGAATATTCTATTGAATTTGTATGAATTTTTCCTTTTCCGAGTACATTTTATAAGTTGGTCGCTTATAACTTTTAATTTGTAAACCCTACTTAGCTCTGATAGTTTTCCTTTAAACTTCGTTATATATGTATGCTACTGCTGTGAATTTTTTCACATGTCCATGTATAACCGTTTAAAAGATAGACGGGGGACATACTCTAAAAAAAATTTGCAATATAAAACCAATATATCAGAAATGATTCCTGAATCGAAAAATGTTGTACGAGACAAACTCACAATATTTTTGGAAGACCTATTCAATAATACCACACACGATGGGTTAGTCGAGAAAAAAAATATACTCCTACTTTACTTGTACGGGAGCTATACTAAAAAAAATATTTTCAATACTTTAAATTACAGCTTTCTAGTAGTTACTTATAGTCTCTGAGTAAAACCGCGGACGGACAGACATGGCGATACTATAAGGGTTTCATGTTTACTACGGAACCCTACAAAAGAGAATCATCAGCGTTTAAATTAGGTACTTATGTCAGGTTTTCTTAGTACTTATCTAGTAGTTTTATAATTTTAAGTATCATAATATTACATATATAATTAAAAAAAAATGGTCAAATATTAGTGCAAAATTTTTTTAAGCCGCCTTATGATCTCTAAACTGTTTCAAGTTTTTGCAGTTGTTAAGACTGCTAAAGTGAGACCAAAGCAAGATCATGAAAACGCCACGGGAAGGCGGAGTGCATTTTCTGTTCCGTTCTGAATTTCTGATCCAGCCATAGACATTAAATTTGTAGGTAGAATCCTCTTAAAGGCCCAGTCCGCAGCCGATATTACCTGCCATTTGTTAACGCTAGCAAAGTTCGCACACTTCTGGGCCATCAAGTACCTTTTTAATTGAATAATAACCGCATTTTTTCATATTGACTGATCGTTTTTGGCATGTTTGAAAGCATTTGCTGGCCCGCCCGGCAACGGTGACGTCATCCGCGGCGCGCGCACCTTACCATCGATCCGTACCGCTCCCTTCTAGCGCTTACAAACTCTCTTCCACAATCCTGCGCTTCCCGCAAAAGAATTTGAAGCCGCTCGAAGCGCTGCCTGAGAAAATTCCAAACCCAAAGACCACTATAAAAGAGCATAAACGCTAGTACTGCACAATGAAAAATAGACTTTATTTACAATGAAATTCAGTGTATATTTCAAATAGTTAATAACAGCACTTAATGGCGCGATTTTTCGAATGTATAATCTGTTTCCGTAATGGTTTTGCAGTCGATTTTCTTGGGAAAAAGCATTTCGGACATCAAAAGGGTACAATTAGGTAGTTAAGCTGTATCTAATTAATACATTCGAGATTGTCTAAAGGGACATAAATTATGTAATTTGTATGTGAGACTTGCTGAAGGGTTTTTCTTTGCATTTTATTTTTCATTTGCACCTCTTCGGAATTTGAAATCTTCGATTTAAAACAACTTTTCAGAGGGTTAATAGTTACAACTTAAAAGTATGAAATGTATTAATAATAGGTTTATGTAGGTTAATAACTTCTGACAATTAATAATAAAAATATAAATATATAGGGAAACATATCACTGATTGAGCTAGCCCCAAAGTAAGTTCGAGACTTGTGTTATGGGATACCAACTCAACGATACTATATTTTATAACAAATACATATATAGATAAACATCCAAGACCCAGGACAAATTGAAAAGAGCCATTTTCCAACTTGCCCTGACCGGGGATCGAACTCGGGACCTCTGGGTGGCGGACTAGCATGGTGACCACTACGCAACGGAGGTCGTCAAAGTTCTGACCCACTTCCTGGGTTTCGAACGATGCCATAATAATATTGAATTTCTGTTAGTATTCTTTTCTTTTAGTTATTATTCTAAAGTAACTTAAATCCTTGAACTCAGGCCGCAAATTCCACGCCCACAAGCAAGCGAAAAATACTTCGCCCTGTGTGGGGAAGACGTAAAATAGGGGTGTGGACTTGGTAAAAAACAAAAAATATATATATATATATATATTTTTATATATATTATATATATATATATATATAATATATATATATATATATATATAATATATATATATATATATATATAATATATATATATATATATATATATAAGTCGTCATCGAGATTATCCAAAAAAGGACCCATATTTTTTTGTTTAGTAAAGTAGTAAAAAATTCACAACTATACAGCGCTTCGAAGTTTCGGAGTGGGGGTGATTTATTGAGAAACTAGTTTTACATTCATATTATGTACTTACATATATACTATCATGTCTTTATCCCAAACGGGACAGACAGAGCATTTTGGGTCTTGTGCCGGCTCTATGAAAAAGGCTTAAAAGAGACTACTTAGTCTTACAATTGCTGTAAAAACTTTATTTATGAGGTACAATACAATTTAAATTAAATTAAAACTATGAATAGTAAAATTTAAATAAAATAAGTACTAAAACAACATAAAACCAAAAAAAAATTATGTAGTCCCACTAAAATATCACCACTCGGCAGCGTGGCCAAAAGGCTAGCAGCATTGCCCCGTTGTATGGCAATGCTGATTTTTTGAGCCAGGTAGTTTGAAATAAATTGAATATACCTATTATGAGCTGAAGGAACCCACGAACCGAAAGTTTCTTCCCCAAAAGGCTCAAATATATGTAGTTTAACAATTTATAAATATTGATATTAAGTTACCAAAAATAAATTATTTGCACGTAGCAAATAATGCCACGTGTGCGAAAAAGCAACTTCCTAAGTCCGGTAATATTAAAAACATTCCTGAGATAGGTACTATTTTGGGTTGTCCTTTGTAAGTCACTCAGGCAATTTCGTTAAGTAGAGAAATAAACGCTTCACAGTGCCTTTAAAAAGATTATTTCTGCTTAATTCCTTCTATAATCTCTTAGCAATAAAATTTCCCGCTCTTAGTAAATCCAATATGGCCGCAGTTCGTTATGCAGGCGACAGCAGCGGCGCGTAGCGGGAGAATGAGGAACTTTGTCATCTGATTACAAGACTTGGTAGGCAGTCGGAAATGTTTGAGGAGTACTTATATAGGTACCTACCTACCTCTTTACTTGTAAGTATAGCCGACACAATCTTACAGGGATACATGAATTTTTCGGGTTTCATTGCTGCCCCAATTTGAAATAATGGAGATGTCTGGACCAAGCCCTTTTTGTCTAAACCTTCAAACTATTATATGAACTACTGTTTACAGTTTTAAAGGGAATGTGAAGCTTTTCTACGCACATTAGTCAAAAGTGACCGTTTTTCGCAAATGTGCGTAGAAAAGCTTCACGTTCTTACTTTAAACAGTAGTTCATAAAATAGTTTGAAGGGTTATCTAGGACTTGGTCAAGGCAAAATTTTAAAGGATGTCTCAGTTTCTTTTTAAATAATTGATTTGAAATGGGGGCAGCACTAGACTTGGACTGGAATTTTTCGGGATACTGATACTCGTCTCCTGTACAACCCTAAAAGGGTTGACTGGCCCTATGGCTGCAAGAACCAAAGTTAAGCATAAAATAATCATTATTAGATTAGGTACGAGTACCTATTTTTAAAAGATTTATGTTTTAATTCAACGCAGATTATTCCACGTTGGTCTGGAAAAGGAAATAACTTAGAAAGTACTATATGTAGTACAATGCGACACAAATAAGTTGAACAAAACTGGCAGATTTCAAAGCATTTTTGTACAAATTCCCGGCATGTAAATTGAATCAAAATGGCGGTCGTCGGTGCATTATTTGTACCTGCACCGATAACCTTTTTGGTTCATCCTACGTGCCGGGAATTTGTACAAAAATGCTTTGAAGTCCGCCATTTTTGTTCAACTTATTTGTGTCGCATTGTACTAGCTTCTCTTGCTACGCAGAGCGTAAAACTCGATTGAGGGAATGAGAAATCCGCATTTAGTTATTAGGCGATACGGCCAGCAACCTATCATAATTTTTAACCGACTTCCAAAAAGGAGAGGGTTATCAATTCGTCGCAAACTTTTTTTATTTATGTTCATCGATTATTCGAAGACGCCTGGACCGGTTTTTTTATTAGAAATAGAAATATGATCAAAATCGGATAAGAAGTTAGAGGGTGGAGTAGGTTTTAAGTTTTGAAATTTATGTTTGTTAACTCATTCGCAAGCATTACATGTTAAATGTGTCAACATTGTATTATATTATAAGTATTTAATAATTAAAAGACAAAAAAAATAATATGACAAAGCCCTTCTGGCGAGTAGGCGACCAATACTGTGAAAATGAGTTCCTTTCGGCGTTTCTTCTCAGCAGTGGTCGCTACGAAGCGCTGGTATCGGTAGCTTTTCTTTAAAAATAAATTATATTTTAATATACTTTACACGTAACGTAAATTATACTTATTAACGTGTAAAAGTGCCTGTAAAGGTCTAATTACTGAATAAACATTTGAATCTATAAATCTTTGAAAAATTATGAATCTCTTATTACCCGACTGCGCCAGAAGAAGGGTTATGTTTTTTGAGAGTATCTATATATGTATAATTATTTGGCACGCTCTGCAGCCTGAACAGCTCAATAGATTTTAGCTTGAGAGGTGTCGTTAGATTATCGTATTAACTGTGAGAGGGACGCCAGGTATATAAAAAAAAAACAAAAAAAAATACTTTAAAAAAAAGGCAGTCGTGTTTTTTGTTTTTGTAATAATTACTTGTTTCATTTTCTAGCCCGCCGTTAGGTACGCTGAAAGTGAGGCTTTGGGCTATGTTGTCTGCCCCGTCATGAATAAGGACATGAGAGTGGATCTTAATAGTTTCTAATATTAACTTTTTAATACTTTACGATTGTTACAAATATGTGCATACGTCATTTGATTTATTTGTATTTTATAGACTGGGAGCTAAAAGTAGATGTTCACGTCAACAGCTGACGCACGGGTCAATGTCCTCTTGCTAATTGTTATAATTATTTGCGCCCATAATATTTATTACGCAATGAAAAGTTACGGTTTACATTATAGCAAATATATTTTTATAGTTTGCCGCCTAACCTTTAAATTTATATGTGACGAACTTAGAGGCATTTTGTTATTCATATTTGTTGATAGACATTTAGGAAATAATATCTATTTAGTCCCTGCTAACGTCGCCTCGACTCGATCAAAGTAAATCCCACCAAAAACATAAATGTGAAAATGGGAGTCAAGTTCAAAATCCGACAAAAGAATTGAGATCTAAATGGTCGCCAAATTCTTTAGAGAATATTGAAATTTATTTATAAAAAATCTTAACATTTGACCTGGCTAGTTTTTTACCAGCAAATCTGATATTTAGTAGAATAGGACCTTACAATGTAATACAACAATAACGTATAACGTAAAGGTGATGAGGGAATTAGCCAAATATAAGTAGGATTTCTAAAACTAGCCAAGTACCTAGAATGTTGAGATTCTTATAAATAAATTCAATATCTCTAAAAAACTTGGCGGCCATTTAGATATCAATTCTTTTGTCGGATTTGAACTTGACTGCCATTTTCACATTCACTGTTTTTTTAATTTTTCCTTTGTATACGCGTAATAGTCTACCTAGATGCCAAATATCAACTTTCCAGGTCATACAGAAGCAGGTTACCTTTTTTGAAAAATAATCAAATCTACGAAGTTTACTATTTTTTGAATTTTTCCTCTGTATACGCGTAATAATCAACCTAGGTGCCAAATATCAACTTTCCGGGTTATTTGGAAGTAGGTTACCTTTTTGATGATGGATAAGTGGTCAATCTAATTTTTCAGGTATTTTAAACGTTATTATATCAATAACTGTTTGAGCTACATTGTTGAAATTTTTCATTTAATTTAAGATAAATAGGTTTGGAGTTGTGAAGGGGTCAAAAGTAGCTCGAAATGGTTCGTAGAAATATACACAAGGCTGCTGTGTGGCCAGTTCTTTTTTTTTTAACTTGGCTCTGACACGCTGCCGCGTGTCTAGATAGCATGAAATAACTTTACAACTTTTGAAAAACATAAAAAAATGAAAATGTATCGTGGAACAAATTACAGGTTACTCTTATTGTAAGTTAATAAATAACCGGCCAAGTGCAAGTCGGGCTCGCGCACGAAGAATTCCGTACCATTATCTCTCGTAAATCTCGTTTGTTGTATGGTAGCCCCACTTAAATATTTAATCCTGTTTTTATAGCGGCAACAAAAATATATCATTTGTGAAAATTTCAACTGTCTAGTCTAGCTATCACGGTTAATGAGATACAGCCTGGTGACAGACGTCCTGTTTTTTATCCTTTGGGTAAGAAACCCTAAAAAGCATTGTAAGAATTTTCCTTATGAAAATAGTGAGAACAGGGCAGAATGTAGGTAGAATGAAACCGGGAAGTTTATTAAGAAACTTGAAACCCAAATAGGTGTTTGCGGAAAACTGAAAATAGCATGCTTACAGTCAGAAAAGTTACAGCGAAAGGGATCAGTCACATCGTTGAGCCGTTCCTGCTTTGGTTGTGGCGCAAGCTAAAAGCGGACTTGAGGAAAACTGTCGTTACACAACTAAGGACAGAAAATGGCATGCTTACAGTCAGGACAGTTACATCGAATACTGTCACATCGCTCAATCGTTCCTACTTTGGTTCTGGTGTAAGCGAAAAGCGAACTTGAGGGAAACTGCCGTCATCCAACAATAGTTAGAATAAAAGCTTGCTTACAGTCAGAAAAGTAACAGCGAAGGGGATCAGTCACATCGCCGAGCCGTTTCTGCTTTGG
Source organism: Acrobasis suavella (assembly GCA_943193695.1). NCBI lineage: Eukaryota > Metazoa > Arthropoda > Insecta > Lepidoptera > Pyralidae > Acrobasis > Acrobasis suavella. The sequence continues at coordinate 5,001,364 of OW971952.1, read as the reverse complement.
CGCAAGCGAAAAGCGGACTTGAGCAAAACTGTCATTATACAACTAGAGTAAGAGAACAATTTGAATATAGTTTCACAACTTATAAAGGTTCAGTCTGGTAGCCATTCTGGCTTTGCCGATGTCAGGCCACGGGCTCCGTAGTTGCGAATGCCCACTTTGAGTTCACGCTACTAAAAACGAATTTTCTTTTGGTATGATCTTTTCCTTTTCCGAGTACATTTTATAAGTTGGTGGCGTATAACTTTTTAATTTGTAAACCCTACTTAACTCTGATAGTTTTCCTTTAAACTTCGTGATACATAATACTGCTGTGAATTATTTCACATGTCCATATATATAACCGTTTATTAGGGTTATAGGGGGGGGGGGACACTTGACTTTAACAAAAATTTGCAATATAAAAAAACCCAATATTACAGAAACGGACCCCTAAATCGAAAAATGATGTTCTCAAGCTCCTATTCAACAACACTACACACGATTAGGTAGTCTATGAAAAAACAATTGGCCAAGTGCGTGTCGGGCCACGCGCAGTAGGGTTCCGTAGTTACGAACGCCAACTTTGTGTTCATGCCACTAAAAACGTATCAACGATACCCAACGGTTTGTCGAGAAAAATAAAATTGACTTTTCATTTTACAAGTAGGGAGTACACAAAAAAAAAATTTTTTCCATATTTTATTTTACCGTTTTTTCCGCCTAATTGATATATATATATTCATGCCAAATTACAGCTTTCTAGTACTTATAGTCGCTGAGTAAGACCGCGGACGGACAGACAGACAGACAGACATGGCGAAACTATAAGGGTTCCTTGTTTACTACGGAACCCTAAAAATGACTCCTAATTTACTTGTACGGGAGCTACCCTAAAAAAATTTTTTATTCATTATTTAATTTACCAATTTTTAGGATGAGTAATATACATACCTGTATCAAATTACAGCTTTCTAGTACTTATAGTCTTTAAGTAAAACCGCGGAAGGACAGACAGACAGACATGGTGAAACTATAAGGGTTCCTTTTTTACTAGGGAACCCTAAAAACGAATTAGAGAAAACCTGTTGTTTTGAAAATTGACTAAGAATATGACATGCTTAGCGTACTGAAGACATTCTGGTGCATACAGTGCAAGGGAATAATTGACTTGATTAATTTAACTTGTACTATGGCATACTAACTATCTACATGATCTCTTTATTTTTAATAAAATACATTCAAGCAAATTTAAAATAACCGGCCAAGTACGGACTCGCACACGAAGGGTTCCGTACTATTATCTAATAAAAAATCACGTTTCTTGTATGGAGCCCCACGTAAATATTTATTTTATTCCTTTTTTTAGTATTTGGTTTTATAGCGGCAACAGAAATACATCGTTTGTGAAAATTTGAACTGTCTAGCTGTCACGGTTCATGAGATACAGCCTGACAGACAGACGGACAGTGAAGTTTTAGTAATAGGGTCCCGTTTTTACGGAACGGCTTTCCAACTTGCCTTGGCTCGGGTTCGAACCCAGAGTCTCTGCCGAGTCAAATAACTCGAAGGTTATCAATCTGTCAAATTACCTTCCCCTTCCGCTCTCCTCTCCCGCCTTAAATAAGGGCGTCATTGTTTGATGTTATATTGATTTATAACCAGCCGCCTTTATTTCGGTTCTCTGAAAGTCATCATGCATTTTACGATCGGTCTCGAATTTGTTTATGTCGTATGCATACGCGAGTTAATTTTGACTCAAAGCTTCGTAAACAGGAGTTAAAAGCTCGATCATTCTGTAGTTGTTGTTATAAAAATTGTTATTAACAAAAGTCTTTGATAATTTATATTTATAAATAAATAATTAAATATTGTGTATTCTATTAAATTCTTTTTGCTCGTAAGTAAGGGTGCACCTATAAAAGTTGTGGTGAGTATATTTAACACTACGAGTGTCCATTCATTTCTTTTTCCATTAAAGAATATACATACTGTCGGAAATTAAGTATAGTTACTATAACAGTAACACGCTTTAAATAAAATACCATTTAAACATTAACAATCATGCATTAAAAAATATTACTTATCTAATTCAAATTTTTTTAAATTAATCATTGTCCATTTTTATAAATTAAAATAAAGTAAAAATTACAGAGTTCCCAGAAGGCTGGCAGCATTGCCTCTCTGCACCGCAATAGAAAATCTTTGTGCAAAGAAACTGCCTGCCCTTGGGTCGCTCGTAACATCGCGGAGACACTTTGAAATCTCAGTTACCTTAATTCAAGTACCTACTACAATAATTAAGTATTACAAATAAATTAGTGTCAATTTAAATAATCGTTTACAGAAAAGAAACAACATTCCAATAGAAATGCTTTAAGCTTATTTAAATAACATTTATTTGTGTTTATTTTTCTATGAACGTATTATAAAATATAGTCCATTGATTAATAAGTATCCCATAACACAAGTTTAAGCTTACTTTTGGGCTCGCTCAATCCCTCCCGGGACATAGCTGTTTACATGTCTGAACGTCGCCTTTGTGCTAAATTAATAAGAGAGTCAAAATGTAATACCACTAGCTGTAACCCGCGACTTCGTCCGCGTAGAAGTCGAAAATGGTTCTAATATGATCTTTAATTGGTTTTTTACGTTATAAATTGTGTTATAATATCCCGTTCCCGTTTTGTCATATCATGTGTCTCGCTTCAAAAATGACAAAGATTCATATAAACTTGCAACCCTATAGGGATGTAATTTGCAAAATCTAATATATGCATTATTATTTTCTACTAACTATTAATATTAATTAAAAATTTCATGTGTCTCACTTTAAAAATTACGAAATTCTATACAAACTGGCAACCCCTATTTCACCCCCTTAGGGATGGAATTTCCAAAAATCCTTTCTTAGCGGACGTCTCCTAGTCACAATCTACTTTCCTGCCAAATTTCATCTTCATTGGTTAAGTCGTTTTCGAGATTTCGTGACGAGTGAGTGAGTGATTTTCGCTTTTATATATAGATTTCTGTCAATCAGAGAGAAGAAAAAAATACGTATACCATAAGCTACCTCATGAGCCATTTTTTTTTGTCTTCATCCCTAGTTAGGTTCTCTGTGCTGCTTCAAAGGCCGATTTACACTTTCCGGCTTTTTCTTCCCTGAACATAATATATTATGTTCCACTTTCTACCAGGAAATTACCATAAGACAAACAAAAATTGAATTAATGACAATTAAGAAATCAGCTCCACACAATCTCTATCAAGATGAGAAATTATCTCCGAATTGACACCACGATTGATGTGGTTAGCCAGCGCTGACGTAACGGATATATCTGTCACGCTCTCGCATCGCGCGACGGGAACGAGTGACAGAGACGGATGTCGCCGTGTTTTTCTCCTGCAAACTAGTGCAGCAATTATTTTTGTGGGATTAGATTGTCGGGTTTTAATGAACTTTCTGTATTGGATTGTTGTTACTCGATTGCGTCAGAAGAAGGGTTATGTTTTTCGAGTGTATATATATTTATATGGGACGCTCTGCAGCCTAGCTTAGATGAATTCAAGCTTGATATGTGTCATTAGATTCGTCCCAATTTTAGCGAAGTAGCGAATTTTCGGCAAGTTTCCAAGCAGTCGGATTTAAAAAATAACAATTAACTTGTTTTATAACGAAGTCCGTGGCCTATTGCTGACCATGCTAGTCCATCACTTGAAGGTTCTGGGTTCGATTGTTTGTTGTAGGTGTTGCCATTATAAATTCTACTTCCTAAACTTTTTACCTAAACTGTACCGTTTATTCACCACCATACAGTTTTGGCTCACCTCCTTTCCATGAAAAAAAAAATATCCTGAAAAGTGGAACTATTCTATTGAAAAATCACGCAAGTAAAATCTTGCATGTCGCGCTTGCTTTACAAAAGCGAGCGCGTTTTGCTCTTTGATCTTAGCGCATTTTCGGTTGTTTCCTCAGCTGTGTTGCTTCGAAGCCCCGGATCCTCTTACCGCTTTTTTCATTCCAAATCCCAAAATGCAAAGACCTCGCGAAGTGGAGAACAAATAGCTGAAACCTGAATGAACCTGATGAAATGAAAATCCCTGAAATGATGTATGTATTTACCTTTATCCATAAAGTCATTATTGTTTAGTTCTTCAATTCATAGCTATTTATTGTTAGTATAAGTAAATGTATGTGTGTATTGTATAAGTAGATATTAATTCGGATAATTATATATAATGGGTATATAATATTATTATATAGTAATTTAATAATGTAAGTAAGTATATTGTATTGTTTTTTGAGCCGCATAATGTTCTCTGTTTATCCCTATGGTTGGCTGTTAAATAATGCTTTCAGCATTAAATCCGCTTATTGTGCTACAAGTACAATGTACAAATAGTATTTAGTACAATAAAGGTTAAATAAATAAATAACTTCTAATCGAAACGTTAGACCAAGAAACAGGTTCGTGCCCGTGCCAAGTCCCATTTTTAAACCCCGACAAAAAAGAGAGGTCGTCGCTCTGTCTGTCTGTCTTTGGCATCATAGCGCTCGTAAAGATGGACCGATTTTGATGTGGTTGGTTGTGGTTGCGATTTTACGTGAAAGCAAGTTCCCTTGCGGTGGTGGTATGTTTAATGGAAATCGGTTCAGTCGTTTAAAAGTTATTAGGTGTTACAGCTTGAAAGTCAGGGCGCTCTCTAGCAAATAATAGATGGCGCTAGGGATATCCATCTAGTGATGAGTAGCGAAACTACCGATATGACTTCGGTAGTTCCGCTACGTATCACTAGATGGTGTTCTGGACGATCGGGGATTTTTTTAAAATTTGCTTTGCTTTGCAAATAAACTTGTTATACAAATGATGTGTATAAAGCGTAATGGTTTAAAACCCGAAAATCTTACCTTAACGGATTCGTCAGACCAGCTTCGCAGGCTGCTTCTCTAGTAGCCGTTCGATTCTCCGCCGCGGCCGTCGCCGCATCACACTTCTCGCTCGCACTTCGAAAAAACCACGCACCCGACCGTCTAACTATACTATACTAAACACATCGCCACGTCCATAGCACCAAAGTCCGTTCTAAATTAAAATGTCTTCTTTAGGCGTTCGATTTTTGAATTCGAATTTGGAATTTCGATATTACCTACATCGGTTTCTGTTTGTTGTGTTTCGCGACGGAACTCGCGCGCTATGCCCGTCTCGCTCCATATAAGGCGGTTTCGTATCGTCTGTCTCTTTCACTCGACTCGTTATACATCAACCTGGAACAAGGAAAACTAAATTAGGTTTTTTTGCGTATATACTAGAATATATTTTAACTGACGACATCATAGTTTCGATCACTTTGGTGGCATGCCGAAAACTGTGTAGCCGAAGCAACGTAAGATATTACTGGAGTGCAAGTAAAGAGCCTTCAGAGCAAGAGCCTGTTTAATACTTAACACTGTCGTCCACAAAAACACTGCCCCTATATTCTAAAGTGTTGTAAAGTGTATCAGTGTGTATTATACAATATGTAACAAAAACCCTGTCCTATCCTTGTAGGAGCAACTCAGACCGTCAATATAAACAACTTTTGCATGCTTGTGTGTGTATCGAGAATTAGTCATCAAAAATTTAAAATTTTGTTGACCTAATTTTCATGTAGTCAATGTCTACACAATATACAAACATGTCTAAAATATCCACAATATAATTATATTGACAGTTAATGAAACACTTTTCTTCAAATGAGTCACATTTTTTATAATCTTTAAAAATGTTTGAGTGCGCGAGCGAGACAGCCAATCTAATGTGAAATGCCCCTTGAAATGATAATAATCGCGGTAAGTCTCGTAGTACGAAAAACAGTTATTGTGACCGTGAAACTGTAAAATCATAAAACGTAATTTAACGTAAAAAAAAATTTAAGTTTATGAGTTTTACGGTGTACTAACCCATGGTGTCATGTGGGTGTCGTTGAATAAGTCTTTCAAAAATATTGTGAGTTTTTACACCTTTTTAGGGCCGTTTGTAAAATATTTCGTTTTAAAGCGCAAATTTTTGTTGGAGTCAAGTGTCCCCTCCCCTTATGTTAGTTGAACGGTTGTATATGGACACGTGAAAAAATTCACGGCAGTACTATAGTATATACGAATAGTATACGAAGTTCATAGAAAAACTATCAGTGATAAGTAGGGTTTACAAATTAAAGGGTTAAAGTCGACCAACTTATAAGATGGTAGGTACTCGGGAAATAAAAATTTCAAAGAAATTCAATAAAATTTGTTTGCAGTCATCGGCATTGGCAACTACGGAACCCTACACTGCACGTGGCCTGACTCGCACTTGGCCGCTTATTTCGAATGGGTAAAGGGTGCTGTAGAAATTTCACCCAGCCGATGCCGTTTCGGTGTGAATTGGCCCTAACAAGCTAAATAATCAAGAAGCGACATCTACCGTAGCTATAAAGTCGCTCGCCAGCGCTACGCTACTTGCTACGAATGGCTATGACCCGCTACGAGTGCTATGACTTGCTACGCCGTAGCAGCGTAGAAGCACAACCGTATACTTTGTGATACCGGTTTATTTACTAGTAGTTCGCCCCGAACGTGAACTCTCAAACTCCATATCTCAGCATCCCCCAACAGATTTGGCTCATGTTCGAAATTAAAAATTCTATGACCATATTTACATGCCTGGCAAATTTCATCAAGCTCCGATCAATATACTCAAGATATCACCGAACAAAGCCGGATTGTTTAAGTAAACTCGGAGAACTTAAAAAACGTGGACTAACTTTATTACTAGGCTTAAACTATAAACAGCCTAAATCAAGTTGACATTGACAGATGACAAAGTGATATTTTAGTATTATAAACTATGTTCAGTAGGTGCTTATATTTTATGATTAATGTGACTTTTATTGGCAATTTTTTAAAATTATTCGACGGCTTGCTGCCGCGTAGGCGTAGCCCATCTGTAGCGGATCTTACGTAGTATTTGAATTCTCTTTGTAGCGGATCGTAGACGGACCGTAGCGGAGGCGTTGCTTCTGTGCTACGAGGCTACGACCAATATTTCATTATATATTGTTTATTGTATTAGATCAAAGAAGTTCTTGTTTTTTAAACGTTTTCTTCACTATACCTTACACTGAAATCATTACATTCCCGAATCCCAAACTAAATTTCAACTATAGGTAACTCCGATACGTCTTCATTTCTAAATTAGTTTGGTTCGAAATATCTCAAGTCCGGTATTACTGAACTGCGACAAAGCGTTTCTTCGACACGACTTACCCAGGAAACGATTCGATTGCGATAACAAACTTTTTAGACAACAATGCTAGTCGAAATAAGTCAATAAATTGTTAAAACTTTAAGGGCCGTAACAGACGGTTGATTGAGTATTTATGCATCGCCCATCACTAGCTGTTACGCGGCGCAACTTGCGCCGCGTCTGTTACGGCCCTAAACAGTGTACCTATGGCGACCTCTGTGGCGTAATGCTCAACACGCTAGACCGCCAATCCGGAGGTTCTGGGTTCGATCCCCAGCCAGGGCAAGTTAGAAAATGGTCTTTTTCAAATTGTCCTGGGTCTTGGGTGTTTATCTTTAAAATATAGATGTATTTATTATAAAATATAATATCGTTGGGTTGGTATCCCATAACACAAGGTTAATCTTACTTTGGGGCTATTTCAATATGTGTGATTTGTCCTTATATATTATTATTATTGAAGTAATAAATACTATTATACGGTAAACGCCTTGTAAAATGCTTTTGGCAAATATACTTCAATACTAAATCTGTAGCTTGTAGGTTCGAAATTTGTCTATTTAATTGTATAAAATTCAACTAATATACCTAGATTTCTAGATTATAATTAATTAAATTAATTAAATAATATTTTCGACATAGGTGAAATATATATGTCGAAGATATGTCTTATGTATTTAATATCTATAGGTAAATATATTTTTTGAACGAGTAAGTAAAGCAAGCAAAGCAAACAATTGTTAACAATTGTGTATTATTTTCGGTGTCATTTTTGCTCAACAGATGTTTATCTTTTCTGTGGTGAAGACGGTTTACGTTCAATTATAATTCTAAGCCTTTAGAATGAAAGCTCGCTGACGAAAACCCAAAAATAGATTACATGCATATTTTCTTCCATTTACTATCGAGCAATCCATTTTCTTTAGAAATCTACAGTCAGTTGAAACTTGAGCTTTATTCTGAATGCGACAGGGTTGTTTTTGCAAGCGGAGTGGCGTGGGAAAGGCAGCTGCCTTCAAAGCCTTTTGTGTAGGTACCTATTATCTCTCGATCTGTATTACTTCGGTAAACATTTCACCTTGAAGTCTGTAATTATACGTGTTTATGTGATTTTGTAATACAAACAGACACTGTCATGTCTGGCGGGTTTATTGAAGCGATGGCCACAGTTAGTTCTGCGTCTGTGAGGTCAGGCCTGTGTCACTTCTCGTTTAGGTATCGAAAATACATTATTATTATGCGCGCGGCGACCTCTCCGCAGGGGAAAATACCATTAGGCCAAGCGGAAAATATGTGTGGCTGGCGTAATTTTAAATTATACATATTTTTTTTAAATTAAGCTGAAATATCTTGTGTTACAATACAATACAAATAAACTTTATTGCACACAAAAAAATTACAAAATAACAAGAAACAATATAGGCAAGGCGGACTTATCGCTATAAATAAAATCTCTTCCAGCCAACATTTGAGTGGAGAAAAAAAATATTTGAAACAAGGTGAGCGCAGTACTTATAATTAATTTACCTACTTACATATGAATATATACCTAAATACATATACACATATATAATGCATAATAAATATATACATAAACATAAGCATAAATAATACATACTTATACGATACATAAAAATATTTACATAAATACATATAGTAACACTGAACAGAACTGATTATATCGTCAGGTAATATTTATAAAGGCGATTTTTAAAGATGTTTTTACAACTGCACACCCAAGGAAGGTTGACAGGTTGTAAAATCAAAATGGGCTGACGTTAGGCAGGCGGCTGGTCGTCAAACTTTAGAAAAATCGTTTAAACTGTTCTATTTCTTCTTAATGTTGTATGGTCTTCGGCAGCCTTGGTGGTCTGGAAATGCTTTAATATGTGTCTTCGACATTGGTGACATATATTTCACCTATGTCGAAAACATTATTCAATTAATTTAAATAATTTTAATCTAGAAATCTAGATATATTATGTTGAATTTTATACAATTAGACAAATTTCGACCACAGATTTAGTAATGAAGTATATTTGCCAAAAGCATTTTACAAGGCGTATATCGTATAATAGAATTTATTAATAAAATAATAATAATATATATATAGGGAAAGCGCACCCAAAAGAAAACCTTCGGTTGAAGAAAATGGAAAGGTCTTTGCCCAACAGCGGGACACCGAAAAAGGCTAAAAAGAAGCAAAAGGTGATCAAATCTTCTACTTCAGTGGTGTTGAGAAAATTCTCTAAACGGACAAGTGCCAATTTTTTTTTTAGTTTAGTTTGGTGGTTCGAACACATGTAGTTAGGGGAAGTGTTGTCAGTCACAATAGTGTCAGGGTATTAGACCAGCCCCTGATGAACTGGCTTACTGTGTAGAAAAGGATCACCCTGTGTGTTCTCAAAAAATATAAATTATAAATTCAAAATGTTAAAAAATATTTATACCGCGTTTCAGAATTTTAATAAATTTATCAAATAAAGTTGAAAGGTTTTTTGTTATTGTACTGCCGACGAAATAATTTTCTATCTTAGCGAAATAGCTGACATTATATTTTTAGTATACAAGCGTATTTAATTTCTGTTAGTACCTTTGAAGATGTGCAAATAGATCCCATTGATCCAGTAGTGCCATCTATTATGATCTAAAGCAATTAGAATACAAATCTAATAACTCGTTCCGAATCACTAATTCGTATCAGTAAGAAAATAAGACTATGCTATGCAGTATGCATTTATTTTCTTTCGTAAACTTTTTTCGTTTAAATGGTTTAAAGTTTTAAACCAAGTACAAAGGTAGAAAACAAAGAAAGAAAATCTTTAATCGACAAAAAAAGCACAGTTAGTCCCCGTTTCATAAAAAGACGGATTTAGTTTACACTCCTTACTTAATTGCTTTTCAAATTACATGCAGACTACATAGGTATACAAACAAAACAGTGTAATATGATCCTACACTCATTAAAGGACTCTGTTGGACGCTGCAGAATGGAGGAATCTCATCACTTTATTCATAAAAATCATAAGTGAGAAAGTACTTTTCTGATTTAAAAATAAATTATTTGTCATCACTTCAAATGTAAATAATGTCATTTGACATGATTATATCCATTTTTAATGTAATTTTGGATTTACTATTGCAGAAAAACGAATATTAGGAATGCTGTTTGACCCCAAGAAACTATGACGTAATTAGTCTATATTTCATACAAATCCCAAACAAATGGTTGTTTTGACGTTTAAAAAAAGTATCCGAGTTGTTTGAAAGTGTGATTTACAATTCTTAATTATTTACAATTACCTACAATTTTTATTATTAAAATCGAGGTAATTCTAACATTCTTCTCACACGTACGGTACGCTTAAGAAATGGAGTTCCAACTTCTCATACTAATTGAATGAGAAATTGAGACTCCATTTTTGAGGCGTACCGTACATGGAACGAATCGTGTCCAGTATTCTACTGAACTCTTGAAGCTTGACCCTCTTACGTGATGCTGTTTACTAAAGATACGACACGACCTTCCAGTTTATTTATATATATATATATCTTCTACAAGAAATATTACAATGAATTGAATCGACCTTATAACTAATGTTATATGTTCACTGATCGTTCGGATACTTTATGTGTTAATGTAGCTTTTAGTAACACAACAAAACTTTTTTTTAGGGTTCCGTACTTAAAATGAAAATGCAGAATCCTTATAGGATCACTCGTGTGTATGTCTGTCCGTCCGTCTGCCACAGCCAATTTACCACGTAGTATGGGAGGAGATTTTCATTAGGAAACCATTTTGACAAGATCTAGTGATCATGAACATGGAACTCCAATCAACAGAAATAAAACCACTATAATCAGACCTCTAACAGTTTAACACTGTTTATACAAACGCCGAGTTCACAGGGACCATGTTGTATGGGTTTGTATGGCAGTAGTATTGTCAGCGACATTGAACAGTCGCCAAGAGTTGGGCCAAGACTAACAAACTAGACGCAATTATATCTTATGGACAGACAGACAGGCTTACTTAATATTAGTACGAGTAACTGGGGTTTACTGGCATTTTGTTATGTTATGGAATGCTTAGTTGCTGAATAAATCTCAAAATAGAGAGTTACTAACCAAATTGTCTATATTTATCGAAGCAGTTGGAACTTACTAAGATTTTTTAAAACTTTTTGACTGAAAAAGATCCCTTATAGGGATGAGTCCGCCTTTGTATTGCTTTTTTTAACCAAATTTCAAAAAAGGAGGAGGTTATCAATTCGTCGCGATATTTTTTTATCTATGTTCACCGATTATTCGCAAATAACGGGACCAGGGATGGACAAAGAAAAAGTTCACCGATTATTCGCAGACGCCTGGATCGAGTAGTTTTTTTTTTGAAATGGTATTCTTGTTATGTGGTCCTGTAGAAATGTTATCAAAATCGGTAGTGTAGTCTGGGGGTGAAGTAGGTTTTATTTTTGAAAAGTTATATTCTGTATTATTGTTATCCTTTTTGAACAATAAAGAATTTACATACATGTAGATTTATGTGTGTAAATTCTTTATTGTAATAATAACCAAACACACATTTTTACAAGCTTTCATTTAGTGTCACTTGTCTCGTTGTCAGTCTGTCTGTCCGTCAGTGTTTATATAATCAAATCTTGCTAGTTAAATTTGACCCCTTTTCCCGATTTCCGATTGGGATTTAATGTTGTATACTAAATGTAAATCAGATGACGATGCAGTAACAAGAAGCTGATCTGATGGAGGAATCGGAAGGTGGTGGCCATTGGAACCCTGTAATAAAACGACGTAACCCCATCGAATTTGTGCTTATTAAATTTGTATTAAAAAGTAAGTACAATGCCGCACTTATAAGTTGAACAAAAATGGCGGACATCAAAACATTTTTTTACAAATTCCCAGCACGTAGGTTGAACCAAAATGGCGGTTACAAATAATGCGCCGACGACCGCCATTTCGGTTCAATTTACGTGTCGGGAATTTTTACAAAAATGCTTTGAATGCCGCCATTTTTGTTCAACTTATTTGTGTCGCACTGTACTTTGGCCTAACAATAAAAGCTTGTACGAAAAAAATAAATGTTTAAAAAAACTTATTTCATTTCTCCCGAACCAGCATATAATAAATCTTTATGAATTACTTTTTTAACTATCTCAGCGAAAATAATCCAATTCAAACTTAAATCTCGAGCTCTAATAAAAGAAATCTAGCGGACTATTCAGATTCAGCTTAAGTAAGTCAAGGACCAGAGATACATCATGATGTCTTAGGTCATCCGTAGAGGGGTGGCAGGGGGCGGGGAGGGTGTCAAGGTCATGCTGCCGCCTCACCGCCGCCTCCGAGCCATGTCAATAGCTCACGTTGAAGAGGGTATAGAAGGGAAACCCGTGGTTTTACAAAGTTTAATACTATTTAGAGAACAAAAATATAATTCACTACTTTCCAACAAGTCAAATCAGATACATACTTTTTTCTAAACGTCAAAAAAATACATAATCTATGGGATTTGTATGAAATATAGACTAATAACGTCATAGTTTGTTAAAGTCAAATAGCGCTCTTAATATCAGTTTTTCTGCTATAATAAATCTGAAATCACATTGAAAATGGATATGATTATGACTAGTGACATTATTTTTTGACGTTTTATTTTTCTAACAAAACCACATTATTTATTTTTGACTAAGTTCCCAATTCAGGGTAATTAATACCAATTCATGCGGATAACGTGCGGATGCTTTTTTGATATTAATTGTTGTTTAATTTAAAAAAATACTAAACATATTGCACTGAAATAAATCGCCCTTATCTTCTAGATAATCCTTGAAAAGAAAAGGGGGTTAATATTTGCGATAGTTCATTTTAAAAATTCCAGGCAGAATCCTATGTCTAGCAGTGGAAGCAGTATGAATTAAATGATAATGAAGAAGTATAAGAGACTTTTTAATCGAATTGTTTCGAATAGAACTTTAATATTAACGTCCATTTTTATTGACCACCATCGTGGCGTGGTCACCATGCTAGTCCGCCACCCAGAAGTTTCGGGTTCGATCCCCGGTCAGAGTAAGTTGAAAAATTGCCTTTTTCAAATTGTCCTGGGTCTTGGGTGTTTATTTATAAATGTTTTTGTTATAAAATATAGTATCGTTGAGTTAGTATCCTATAACACAAGTCTCGAACTTACTTTGGGGCTAGCTTAATCAGTGTAATTTGTCCATATATATATATATATATATATATATATATATATATATATATATAATAATTTATTTAATTATTCGTCGAGATTAACCCATTTGAGGCCACTTCTCAATTACCCATTGGTGCACACATAACTGAAGACGTAAGTGGTGTTGGGTATGGCTCAGTCAGCATAAAATAAAGCGATACATTTATAATCTCCGTATTTTTTGTATATTATCCATAATACATTTGTTTTTAGACAATTTGAGCATAGAGATCCGATTTTATTGATGGCGAAGTGTGGAAGTGTGGTTTTCACAGATTTGTGTATTACATTTTGCATGGAATTAAGTATAAATATATTCTTTTAAACGTATAAAGTCTAAATAAATAAATATCGACAAGATAAATCAACAACGGAATAAGTATATTGTTATTTATTTGATAGTTTTTACTATTAAACCACTAGGAGAGACATGTTTTTTACGTTTTTAAACACCATAGTTCCGCCATTTTGAAATTTTTTCTAAAACTGCCAACTTTCTTTACTTTAGTTATTTTCACAGCATAATGTCATATGGCTTGCTCTTATGGGGTAAAGCGGCTAACATACATGCTATCTCTGTGCTACAAAAGAGAGCAATTCGGTCGATCTACGGACTAAAATCACGCGATTCCTTAAGAGAGTTATTTAAATCTATAAATATTCTTACTGTGACATCTCAATTTATTTACGAAAATCTTCTATTTGTTAAATCTAGGTTAAATAATTTCAAGAAAAATAGTGATGTTCACAGTTATAATACTCGCAACAAAAATCAGCTTCATACGCCTAAATTTCGACTTGCTAAAACTAGAAAGTCACTCTTAGGTCTAGGTATAACATTATTTAATAAACTTCCCGAAGCGATCGTTAACCTACCAATGGCAAAATTTAAAACACATGTTAAAAAAGTTTTATTGAACAATGCATACTATACTATCAATGATTATTTAAGAGATAAAAACGCGTGGATACTTCCTAAACATTTTCCATTACACTCCACACATGAAACATAAATAGCTGCATTTTCTGTTACCATAATAAGCTTACTGTAAAAACATGTAAATGCTCTGCGATCAATAAGTGACCAACATATAATTAATATTTTCTCTTGACAAGGTCTGCGAGTTCGGGTTTTTCATGCTCACTAAAATGTCCAATCCGGTGGTGGCGTCGCTGGTCGGGTCGTTGGATTCCCTCTAATATGGTTGAGTTTAACGATGGCTGATCCGTGCGTCAACTCGTGAACGGGTGCTGCCGGGAGGGACTGGTCAGCTCGGCTTCGCTTTTTTTGACTACTTAATATTTTTTATTACGCAATTTATGTTAGTTTACTTGTTCGCAAGCATAACATGTTATAATGTGTCAACATTGTATTATATTATAAGTATTTATTAATTAAAAGACAATTATAATAATATGACAAAGCCCTTCTGGCGAGTAGGCGACCAATACTGTGAAAATGAGTTTCTTTCGGCGTTTCTTCTCAGCAGTGGTCGTTACGAAGCGCTGGTATCGGTAGCTTTTCTTTAAAAAATAAATTAAATTTTAATATACTTTACACGTAACATAAATTATACTTATTGACGTGTAAAAGTGCCTGTAAAGGTCTAATTACTGAATAAACATTTGAATCTTTGAATCTTTTGAATCTTTGAATCTTTGAATCAAAAAAATCAGTCATCAAATAAAAATATATAGGGACAAATCAAAGCTAGCCCTAAAGTAAGTTTAAACTTGTGTTATGGGGTTACTAGGTATATTTTATATTAAATACAAAATATTGATAAACGCCGAGGACCTAGAATAATTTGAAAAAGGCCATTTCCAACTTGCCCTGGCTAGGGATTGAAATCAGAACCTCTGGGTTGGCGGAGTAGCGTGTTGACCATTACACCACGGAGGTCGTCAAGTCACTTGCACACATAAAAAACACCAACATCACATTATTAATATTATAAAGGCGAAAGATTGTGAGTGTGTGTGTGTATGTTTGTTACTTCTTCACGCGCAACCGGCTGTACCAATTTTGATAAGATTTGGTATGCAGAAAGCTGACACCCTGGATTAACACATAGGCTACTTTTTCCGCGGGTAACACCGCGGGGCGCAGCTAGTTCTAAAATATTTTCGTCGCTTCATAACATGAATCACGCCCTCCCACTCCGCAGTACAAAAGTGAATAATTTTTGCATTGTGCCCTCAATATGCATTCTTGTGCAGAGTTCAGCTCCCGCCGAGATGCATTTGCACTGAAAGCTACTTTGTGTAGCTACTGTGTTGCATATTGTAAGAAGAAAGCATTGATCATAGTGGGGATCTATGTATCTATAATGTAGGTATATTTAAATTTATTTATTGCTTTTCACATTGTAAATCTACACATGTCACTTTCTACACAGTCACTTCTTAAATTAGTAGGAACAACATGAACCCTGATAGGGCATTGCAACAGAAAACAATGGAACGGCACGCGGATTTTTTGTTAGTTTTTATCAATGCTAAAAGTAATTTTCTTAATTTTAATTTAATGTAAAAAACTTTATTGATCCACAATATACAATTGTTTACAATTGGCGGACTTAACGCTAAAAGCGTTCTCTCCCAGTCAACCATAAGGATAAACAGAGATCTAGTTGCGGCGCAGAATAACTACTAAATAAGTCCTAATAAATATACTTATATATACCTACATTTATTATACGTATATACATACATAAACATACATACAAAATATAAATAATGAATGATAATGATGAAAATGAAATATACTCTATTTTAGAAGATGAGAGTGTACTTTTCTTTTAAAAGAAAATTTAGTTGAAATGTCCTTGATGTCAACGGGTAAAGCATTCCAGAGCCGTGAAGCTTGTAGGATAAAAGATTTTGTCATAAAATTTGTGCGATGTAGAGGAACGGAAAGAAGACGAGTATCGGCAGAGCAAAGTTGCCGATCATGAGTGTCGGAAAGAAATTGAAATTTGCATTTTAAGTATTGAGGAGAATTGGGATTTTATGTCCGAATAAAGATCAATTTGTATGATAGTTTATTGGATAACTAAAGTCAAGTATCGAAATTTCAATGCGCTGTATCTTTGTCATTTTTTATTTCTCAGAGAAAAGAAAGAAATACGTTAAATAATATTTTTTAATAATCTAACCGATGGGCTAAACATATTTTTCCATTCATCATGCTTATTGTGGACGTCAAATGGTTACTTACAGCTAAGTTATACACATAGGAATATTGATGCTGCCCCCTCAGTGATAATATGTTAACAGGCTGGGTAGGGACCAATACTGAACTGGGTTTCTTTCGGCGTAATCTTCCCAGCAGTGGTCGTTCTGAAACGCTAATAATTTTTAGCATTTGCACTAAAATAATATTTAAAAAAATTACCTTCAATACGAGATAAATTTATACTACATTAAATATTTTTTTTTTACTTTGACTTTGACTATGTATGTATAGGTATAACCGTTGTAATCAGTGAAGATACCTACTACTATTTACTTGATTTATTTTTCCTTGTGATATCTACGATGAACCCACGTAATATAATAAAATTCTTGTGCAGTATTAAACTCCCGCTGAAATGCACTCGCGCTCAAAGTAACTTTGTATTGTTAATGTGTCATAAATAACATACCTATATCGTGAGAACGTATAAATACGCCTTACGCAGTTTTAGTGCCGAATAAAATACTGGTGCTGACTGCTGACCTGTCGGCGTTTGTTTTAGCGAATACTGAGAAGGTATGTTTCTAGTGACCGTATTTTTTTTTTCAGAAAATAACAGTACCTATGTTCAATTTTTACGCAACCCGAATACAAAGGTTTTTCCGAAAATCATATTATCTACGTTCAATTTTCATTACTTGTTTTATTTTTTTATTTATAATAAGTTAATAACATTATTTAGTATTTTTATGGGTCAAAGATAAATTATTTAGTACTGTTAAGAAAATAAAATGTAACAAAATAATGTCACTTGTAGATTATACCCATTTTGAAGGTGATTTTAGATTTATTTTTTGCATAAAAACTGATATAAAAAGACTCGAAGAAACTGACGTCATTAGCCTGGGGGGTAACTCCATTAAATAATACGTTAGTCGTACGATAGTGACGTCCTATTTTTATCTCAAACTAAATAAGATTTTATCGTCATACATTTAGTGCTTAATGTTGCTTGACACTGAAACGCGTAAACGCAGTAACGTCCGTCTTGCGTACCGCTTTTGGAGTAACCCTCCTGTATTTGATACAAATTTCATTGAAAATGTTTGTTTCGACATTTAGAAAAAAGTATCTAAGCAATTTTGAATTGTTGGAAAATAGTGCATTATACATCTGAGATTCAAGATTCAAAGATTCAAATTCTAATAAACTGTTCTACAAGATAACTACCTAACACCTGCCTGTTAAAGATTTTTTTTGTCACGTGTCAGCTCTGCAAGAATTGTCTAATTAATGAATGACCCGAAGGGGATGCAAAATTTTGAGGAAGAAATATGTGATTTGCAACACCGTGGTTCGGGTTTTAATTTTGAAAAAAAAAAAACTATGGTTTGCATCATCATGTTGAAAATTTGGTTGTTTGTAAATTTTTATTGTACATAAACACAAGACAAAAATACAGTTTAGAACTAGAGAACAGTACAGAGGCGGACTTATCCCAGATAGGGATCTCTTCCAGTCAACCTTGAAATATGAGGACAATTTACAACACAGGGTAGAGAGTAGATACAGAAGACACACAACAGAAAACAGAATTCAATTACACTTAACTACTTACTACACTAAAAACTATCTAAAATTAATACTTGTAAAAATATTAAACTATAACACATTCAATATAAAGACATATATGAATACACATATAAAATATACATACATGTAATAAATATATACAATATGTAATAAAATAATAAATATGTATAAGAAATACATGATTTGCATCTAACTACTAAGGGCTCTTACAGACAAGCGACGGTGTGCCGTTGGCGATCATCGTGACACTGTCGAGGGGCTTTTTTTTACAGTTTAAGCTCTTATGTTTCGAAATTTCGGGCGAAAAGGACAAAATAAAAAAACAAAACTAAAATCAAATTTAACACCATACTACCCAACCGATTTTGATTACATTTTTATGACCACATTATACATTAGTCTACGCACATTCGCCAAAAGTGGCCGTTTTTCGCAATTGTGCGTAGAAACTTCACGTTCTCACTTTAAACTGTAAACAGTAGTTCATAAAATAGTTTAAAGGGTTATCTAGGGTCTGATCAAGATAAAATTTTAAATGATATCTTTGTTTCCTTTCAAATGATTTATTTGAAATGGGGGCAGCACTGGACCCCTAAAAATTCAGGTAGCCCCAGGCATCTCCGAGTAATCGGGAAACATACATAAAAAACAAATTCATTCGAATTAATCACCTAGTTTGCTTCTTTTTTGAAGCCAATTTAAAAGAAATATAGCAATTTTGAAGTTTACTTTCATGTAAAGCTTGGACGGTTAGTTAGTAAATCATTAAGTGTGGTTGCCGGCGAATTACTCATCTTGGAACATGTTAATTGTGCCTTTGAATTTATGACGCCATCAATACTGCTCACTAAGTGATTTCTAAGTTCGTAGTAGGTAGTTATGTGTCTACTAAAAGTTTAATAACACTAATTGAAGTTACGTATTTTCAAGACGAGTAAGATAAAAAAACTCTTAAATCTACACTAAAGTTGCTAATCCACCAAAGAAGCAAGGCAAGACGGTGGCTAATACTCATATAGCATAATAATATACAGCTATTTACTGATAAAGAAACAGTAATAAGCAGTTACATACAGGGTTATTTTTTGAACACCAGCAACATTTTTCGAGTGATACGGAACCACTTTCCATAAACGCAGTTACTGAAAAACGAAATAAATCCGGCTTTCCATACAAGTCACCGATCGGCCAAACGGATTTTGTATGGGAGGTCGAATTTTTTTGTATAGATTATTAATAACTTTTTTCATGGAAAGTAGTTTCGTATCATTAACTAAAGTTGCTCCAAAAATGCCAACCGTGGAGGAGGTGTACGTTTCATTTAACTGTAAGTACTGAATTATTAATATTCTTGTAATTCTTGTTATTTAAATAACTGATGTAATATTTTATTCTAAGATTGTGCTTTTGGAATAATTGTGAATTATTTTAAAAGAGCTACCACAGAGTTTCTGGCAACCTCTTCTCTGTGATGGCACAGCCTTTCCGACGCGGTGGTAAAATCTTGCATGATATATTCATATTAGACCTATTAGAGCAATAGCCTAAATGAATAAATATTTTAAAACTTTTGGATGTTTATTTGCTATTCCTTTCCCAACCCACGAAGAATTGGGAAATGTCTAGAGCTCCAATAACATTGTAGTCTGAAAGTTAAGTTAGTTAGTGCTTGTGTTAATAAAATAGCCCTGTATACAGGCTGACTTTTTACACACCAACCAAATTTTTGGAGTAAGTTCAATCCATGATATCGAAGACTGAAGTTCTACTTTCTTAAAAAAGTTATTAAAAATCGATAAAAAAACATCGTTCTCGCTTTTAGAATCCGTTTGGTTGAGCGCTGATTTATGGTGAACACACATTTATCCGAGCCGAACGCGTCGAACCGATCGAAGTTTTTAAGGCCTCGCATATCTATCCGAACCGAAAGAAACGACAGCGCCAAAAGAATCGAGCGCGCCGAAAGAATTATTTCCATTTCCTTTGCACTTTTTGCACTGTAATTACATGTGAATTGTGATGAATCTTGACGAGATTTTTGTTAACAGTGTTTTATTAATCAATTATGTTAGAATCACTCATTTTTGTAACATTTAAAATAAATCGAAGCAGTAACTCGATCGCATAACTCTCGTTGCTCGTACGCACTCACTTGTCATTGTCGAAATGCAGGCGATTCGATCGATTCGATCTCATCACCCGCTCCGAATCTGATGACGTCATCCGAATTCGTCTAGGATTTCTGTGTTTCTTCCAGATTCGGATGATTCGACGCGGTCAGATCTGCGAGGTTTCATAGAGTTTCATATAAAGAATTCGAAAATTCGTTTCGTTTGGCTCGTTCGACACGTTCGGCTCGGTTAAGTGTGCGTTCCCCTTTATATGGAAAGCCGAATACTTTTTCATTTTTCGTTAATTGTTTTTACGGGACAGGATGTGCTCCAAAAATTTGGCCGCCTAATTTTTGGTCATCTTGTTCGTCAGACAAAATATACTAAAACTAAGGGTAGATTCAGTCCATGACACTGAATAACTTTCCCCAGGATTATATCGATAAATGAAAAAATATTCAGGGTCAGTTTCTATGGAAAGCAAAAAATATATAACGTGGAAGGGACATACCCGTAATCAAATCACGGGCTATACTAGATCACTGGTTTATCATAACGGATTTGTCATAATTGTTATGATCATAAACATAGTTTAACATAATGTATTTTGATCATATTTTTTGTGGACATATATTTTTGTGCATTATTTTAAAAATTATAAATAGGGTTGAATAATGATTAAAAAAAAAATTTAATGTAAAAAAAAAATATTCATGTAATATTTTATTACGAAAAATTATTTAAAATAATAAATAATTAAGTAATGATTTTATAAAAAAAATATTCGTTCAATATTTTATAACAAAATATTTAAAATAATTATTAAGTAACGATTATAAAAAAATTAAATTAAAAAATATTCATGCAACATTTAATGAAAATAGTAAGTATGTAATAGTTATTTTAAACTCAAGTTATTTGCAATAGCTTGTAGATACGCTGGTTTTGCTTTAGATACATCTCCGAATTAGTCGCGAAAAGTAGGTTAGGTTATGGTTGTGCAGTAATCGTCTCAGGAGAGATCGAGCAAAGCGACCGAGCGTTGACAAAGTGACAGAAGTGACCAATTTGGCGTGAATAATTTAATGCTTAAGAATATTATGCTTAAATAGTATTACGCTTAGATACATTATGCTTTAAATAATTATGCGTAAAATTTTTTTGAAGAGGCAACTATTAAATGTTTAATTATTGACATAATAATATTACCTACCTTAATTCATGGCATGGCACAAAGCCCCCTTCGTATTTTGTGACAAAATTACATTGAAATGAGGTATTGTGTAATGTAATTAATATATGTATTTGTGAAAATAAATTTTATATTAATAACTTCACTGTCCATAGATAAAGAAAAATAGTAAAACAATGGCTTTGAGTCGTATATGACTGACTGGACGGTGAAGTTGTGTACATTATGAGTATAACTATTATGATTAAATTATATTATGACTGTTTATGTTTATGACAATTTGTATTTATGACAAAACAATTATGTTAAAAAATATATAGAAAAAAATTATATTTATAGTAATTAGGATTTTGTGAAAAAAAATAATTTTAAACTATATTATTACAAATATTTTTATAAGAACAATTAGAGACCCGTGTGATAGGATTCATTATATGCAACAAATTTCAAAATTTTCAACGAGCGCTAGGCGTGTGCTAGGCATGGGCATGGCGTGCGCGTGTCGTCGGAATACGCCCTTATACTACTTTAATATGTAAGTGGGTTCGCCAGTAAATCATAAAGTGGCTGCCAGCGAATTCCTCATCTCTCGGAGCATGTTAATTGTGCCTATGAATTTATGACGCCATCAATACCGCTCGTAAAGTGAGTTCAAGTTATACGTAGTGTACTTAGATGGGGCAGGGAGTTTAATTACATTGAAATTACTTAAGTTTACGACCTAAAAGAGGAGGGTTATATATACCGGCTGCTTTATAAAGTTAAGGGCATCTTCAGTTCATCAATGTGAACAAATTTTAATGTACTTATCTACTTTGAAATGGCGAAAAATACATCAACTGTTCGTCGAAAAAACATTAATTAGATCAACAACACTTTTTTTGTATCTATAGTTCAGAGTTAGTTAGTGAAGGAGTCTTTATATTTATGTATGTATAGTACACACTACCAGGTTAACAACAACACAATTGACTATGTTGATCAATACACTTATCTCGGTCAAATAATTTCACCGGTAGACCAAACGAGATAAGAAGTTGAAACAAGAATAGCAAATTCATTAAAAGCTACTGGTCACTCAAGTAGGTTATGAAAAACCCGACAGGACAGATACCAATCAAAGATAAAAGAAGAATCTTTAATTCAAGCATACTGTCATGTATGACATATGTATGCCAAACATCTTATATTTTCTAATATGGAAGACAAAATAAAAGCATAGAGGAGCATCCTAAACCTCAAATTAAGAGAAAGAGTTAAATTATCACAAATAAGATCAAAGACAAAAGCAGAAGATGTTACCTATACTGTAAGAAAGCTAAAATGGAAATGGATTGGTCGTACTTTGAGAAGTAAGAGAGATAAATGGTCAAAGGAAGTCACAGAGTGGTATTCACGAGATGGAAAAAGAAGGAAAGGAGGGCAGAGGATGTATGGGAAGATGAAATCATAAAAGCAGCTGGAGGGTTATGGAGAAGACAAACAAGGAACAGAATACTATGCAGACAGCTGGGAGAGACCTTTGCCAAGGCGCAAGTTGACGACCAAGAACAGCAGTCACATCAGGAAAACAGTTGACGTCAGCAAGAGAGGCTGCAGTAATTAGTACACACCATTATAGTATGTCGTATTATTTTATCAGTCGGGCTGTATACGGTTTTATCTACCCATTTTTCTAAAGGGGTGTATCCACCAGAGGGGTGACCCGAGACGAGGCGAGGCAAAACTCAATTATGTAAAGGGCTGTCCCAAAATATCACGTAATAATTCTAAATTAACATATATTTTTGGAAGACGTAATATATACAACGTGGAAGCCGAGGAAGGGAGACATACCCGAAAGAAAACAAGCCACAGGCTATTCTAGATCACTATAGTATAATGAAATTAAAACAGTCAAAAAGGTAAAAAAAAATCGACGTTCCCATACAGATTGCCCGAGAGGCTGCACACTTTTGTATGGAAACGCCATTTTTTTACTGCTATTTTAATTTCATTATACTATAGTGATCGATTATTCGATCACTATAGTATAATGATCGATCGATCGATTTATTACGGGTATGTCCCTTGCACTTTGTATATAATTACATTATTTCTTTGACATACAGTTGTTCTGAAACTGGTGACGAACTTTTGTAAGCTGAAACGTACTGGCTGAATACTAATGGTATAGAGAAACATTTTTTAATTTTTAATGTTTGTTTTTAATGGCAAACTAGTGTCAAATTTTTCAAGCTGCCCAAATGCATCTAGTAATTTTTGCTCACCCATCGCCTTATAAACATAATTACTTCTTTTCTTGGTCACTAGATGGCGCTATAGCTATATATTAAAAGATAAAATCTTTTATTACTGTTATTTAAAAAAAGTAGTACTATAATTAGTTAAATATGACTTATGTGAATTGCAATAAATATTTTTAGAGCATATTTAACACTTTTTTGCTAGTCGTGTGTGCTGCCATCTCTGTGTGCCTACCGGCAACTCTAGTTTTGCCTACTTTTGGACCCTCCAATCGTTTCTATGGCGTTGGGTGTCTGTTAAGGTAGTAATTATATTGACTTATCTTTGACCTTACGCAGCGGGATGCAGAGCAGTTTGCCAACCGCCATAGCTTAAAGACTGTCGTTATAACCATGATAGCCGGGACTTACGTGCCTTCTGATACATAGAAGAGAATAGAGCTCGAGAATTTTTTATGCCACATTTATATCCATCCAAGAGCAGATCACCCCGTCCGGTGTTGCGGGCATACTGTCACAGAAAAGTACTAGTAGTCACGTACATTTGTCTTACTCAGAAAAGAAAATTCAAAGAATTATCTACTTTATGTGGTTAGGACTATGGTTTAATTTAGCTCGCGTCAGAACTCATCACCTCTTCGTTAAGATACCTAGACATCTATTGCAAGCCAATTTCATTCATATTACTCTGGACAAACGATTCATGTAACTAAATTATCCCTTTCGTAGTGGTCGCCGCGCGCATAGTAATAATGACACAGGCCTGATACTGTCTCTCATCTGTAGGAGCGCTAACTTGCGAATAAAGCGTTTATATTATTATTAGACGACCTCCGTGGCGTAGTCGCCACCATGCTAGTCTACCACCCAGAGGTCCCGGGTTCGATCTCCGGTCGTCGTAAGTTGGAAAAGGGCCTTTTTCAAATTGCCCTGGGTCGTGGATGTTTATCTACATACGTATTTGTTATAACTACGAACGAAACTATAGTATTGTTGAGTTAGTATTCCATAACACAAGTATATATATATATATATATATATATATATTTTTACCCCGATTACTCGGAGATGCCTGGAAATTCTTTTTAAGGGGCTACCTGAATTTTTAGGGGTCCAGTGCTGCCCCCATTTCAAATAAATCATTTAAAATTTTATCTCGATCAGACCCTAGATAACCCTTTAAACTATTTTATGAACTACTGTTTACAGTTTAAAGGGAGAACGTGAAGCTTTTCTACGCACAATTGCGAAAAACGGCCACTTTTGGCGGATGTGCATAGAAAAGCTTCACGTTCTCACTTATTATAGGTGGTCCCATAAAAATTTTATCAAAATCGGTAGGGTAGTATGGTGTTAAAGTTGATTTTAGTTTAGTTTTTTTTTTATTTTGTCCTTTTCGCCCAAAATTTCGAAACATAAGAGCTTAAACTGTAAAAAAATGCCCCTCGACAGTGTCACGACGATCGCCAACGGCACACCGTCGCTTGTCTGAAGAGCCCTTAGTAGTTAGATGCAAATCATGTATTTCTTCCAAAGTTCCGGATATATATATATATATATATATATATATCCGGTCATATCCGGTCCGAATACAAAGTTTAATTTACTAATATTTCCGTTGCACGCCGCGTGTCACGGCACGCCCGATCAACCGCCTGTTCCTTCCACGTCATTGACGTCATTGACGTCATTTTAATGTTACAACGTGGTTTTAACTTTGGATACTTTTGAGAGTTAAAACATGAGCCTTATTCTTAGTCTTGCTTTTTTTTCGGCATGAGTTTTCATATTTTTGAATAAAAAGCTTTGGCACAAAAAATATATGTTTCTAACTTTATCGAAGAAGAGTTGGAAAATTTAGGGGGAGATGGAGTAACTTGGCCGGCCACCACAAGGCATCTCCTTCCAGGACATTGCTGTTCACATGACTAAGCGGTTCGATTGCCTTTGTGCTAATTAATGCGGGAGTCAAAATACATAACAGACATACACCAAAGGTGAACGAAAAAGACCCCCAGAATCCATAACTTAGTTTGTCTCGCCTTTTCTTCTAAAGACATTACGAGTCGCCGCAGAAACGTTATATAACTAAATCCGGAGCTAGTTAAAGCGGATATCGCCGCGCGGTCACAACATGTCAAACGCGGCACGCGAGCTCCTTAAATAACGTCATGAGGTCGCGTTTCCATTAGACTGGTATTTTTAACCCTCCATTCAATTCTATGATTCCTGTTTGAAACATCTACCTACGGCTATTAATCGTAATCGAATTACGATTATACAAAAAAAAAGTGTGGCACTCGGGGACTGCCGCGGTAAAGCTATTGCATAGCATTTTTTTATCAACTTGAGCAATTATAATTATTTATTTATTTTTTATTTATGCAGTATTTTTTTTCTTTGATATTAATTCAAGTTACACTTTTTAAGCGTGGTGACCGATAAGAAAACAATTTTTTTTCTTTTATTGAATATATGAGAAGTTAATATCGTTTAAAATATTTTTATTATCTCTAATACTATAATACATGTAGGTTATTCAGGAATTTTTATTATGAACAGTTAGTAGCTAGTCTACACACATACGTCTAGTTGCACGCACACAAACACCGTGCCGAAGTCTGCCGAACTGAAACGACGTTAGACGGTTGCCGAGAAACGTTTAGGCGGAGTGGGGGTGTTAGGTTTTATTTTCGTTATCAAATTTCTTGCTTCGGTCGCCGCGCTCAAAGCCCGCGATAAAAGCTATGAAATAGCTTAAAAGCAATACGCGAATTTCTCAAAGACGTAAACGTCGAGCAGGCAATAAAATCATCAGGTAAATCTTCTTCTTAGTGAGTCTTTGGGGTGCATGAAAGTACTGAGCCCCTCTGTACGTCCGGCGCACCTTGCGCAATCTGCGTGGACAGCAAGCCCGTAACGCAGATTGGCTGATCCTTTTGTCACGGAATAGCAATAAAAAATAAAACGGCTCTTCTCAGGGCCAAAACAACGAAAAAGGCACTTTTTAGCGCCAAATAATTCGACACTTAAAACCAGCCCTCACTTTTATATCAGGTAAATAAATCATTTGAACGATTTCAGCTATTTCTTCTTCACTTTGCGAGGTCTTTGAAATTTGGGATTTTTAAAAGAAAAAGCGGGAAGCGGACCCTGGGCTCCGAAGCAGCACTGCTGAGGATGCAACCGAAAATGCGCTAAGATCAAAGAGCAAAACGCGCTTGCTTTACAAATTCTTTTGAAGGGGATACGAAATTAAAAAGACCAGTAATTTAAATCTTCAAATTAAATCAGCCAGTATTTACGGTAAGGTGGGTGGAAAGTATACAATACAGATGCAAATTTTTACTCCCACTATCAAAGGCCATCTTTTCGTTACAATAGGAATTTACATATTTTTTGCCAGCCTAGATTGTTTCTATAATTGTCTCATGCAACTTGGCAAAGGCTGTGTATATTTTTCCTATGACATTTATTTCAATGTAAATGTCAAGTTTTTACTGCGAGGCTGTTTTGTACAAGTTTTTACTGCGAGGCTTAAGAGGCATTTGCATGTCCCGGGACTGAGCAATGGGGTGGGAAAATATTTGATTAAAAATCAATAACTTATGGATATAAACTGTATGGGTCTGAAATAAATACCTTTTATTTTAATTATATAAGTTGTTATCTAGACAAATGTAATAAATTCAAATCGATTAAGTTGCGTCGTTTTAATACAGAGTGGAGCCGGAATGTGGCCATAGGGGCTACCTTTCGGCTCAATCATAAGATCAGTGTCAAGATATACGTATGCATGCAAAATTTCAGCTGAATCGGAAACCGGGAAGTGGGTCAAATTTTACTTGCAAGATTTGATTACAGACAGACAGATAAGGAGACAGGTGAAACTAAATTTAAAAACAGCCTGTAATAATAAAAAACCGTATCGTACGTCACAGTGGAAACAAGCTCGCCCAATGAATAAACGTCGTGCGTTCAGGAAGGAGGCAATTGTAGGATTAGTGCGTGTTTCAACATATATGCATATTTATTGTTGCATGTGTATGTCGCGTGTAGGTATGTTTATATGTTGTTACATATGTGTGTCGCATGTGTGTGGTTTAGAGGGTGGGCCGTTTAATTTTAACTTGAAGGCTTACTTTGCGGTGGAAAGAAATTGTATAATTCAAGGATGTGTAATTTGAATTAAGCTGTACAATGTGACACAAATAAGTTGAACAAAAATGGCGGACTTTAAAGCATTTTTGTACAAACCGGCACGTAGGTTGACCCAAAATGGCGGTTATCGGCGTAGGTACAAATAATTTGCCGACGACTGCCATTTTGGTTCAATTTACGTGTGGAAGCTGAAGCGATTTTTTTGACAAAATTCTGAAAGGGACTTTTCTTACAGTACCATACCGAAATAATCAGCTCGTTTTTAAAGGTCCGTACCCAAAGGGTAAAAACGGGACCCTATTACTAAGACTCCGTTGTCCGTCTGTCTGTCTGTCTGTCTCCAGGCTGTATCTTATGAACCGGATGGCTAGACAGTTGTCTTTTTTACAGAATTCATGTGCTATTTCTGTTGTCACTGTAACAACAAATACTAAAAACAGAATAAAACAAATATTTAAGTGGGGCTCCCATACAACAAACGTGACTTTTTATAGATAATGACGACTCGCACTTTGCCGCTTATTACTTACTGGCTTAACCTAATACAACATAACCAGAGATTATTTAACAAACAAGGCATACGTATAAATCCCTCATTCGTGAATTTCCCCAACGAACATTGTAGCTATGTAAGCACGTTAAATACCTGAATTTTCGAGGGTCCAATGCTGCCCCCATCTAAATATATATAACTCAAAGGTGACTGACTGACATAGTGATCTGTCAACGCACAGCCCAAACCACTGGACGGATCGGGCTGAAATTTGGCATGCAGGTAGATGTTATGACGTAGGCATCCGCTAAGAAAGGATTTTGATCAATTCTACCACCAAGGAGATAAAATGGGGGATGAAAGTTTGTATGAAACTTTGTCAATTTTAAACCGATCGGGCTGAAACTTTGCATGCATAAAGCTACTATGACGTAGGCATCCCCTAAGAAAGGATTTTGATAAATTACACTCCTACGCGAGCGAAGCTGCGGGCAAAAGCTAGTGTTAAATAAATCGTTTGATAGAAAACGGAGACATCATTTAAAATTTTGTCTCGACCAAGCCCTAGATAACCCTTCAAATTATTTTATAAACTACTGTTTACAGTTGAAAGTGAGAACGTGAAGCTTTTCTACGCACGATTGCGAAAAATGGCCACTTTTGGCGTATGTGCGTAGAAAAGCTTCACGTTCTCTCTTTAAACTGTAAACAGTAGTTCATAAAATAGTTTGAAGGGTTATCCAGGGTCTGATCAAGACCAAATTTTAAATGATATCTCCGTTTCTTTTCAAATGATTTATTTCAAATGAGGGCAGCACTGGACCCCTAAAAATTCAGGTAGCCCCTTAAACTGTAAACAGCAGTTCATAAAATAGTTTGAAGAGTATCTGGAGCCTGGTCAAGCCAAAATTTTAAATGATGTCTCCGTTTTCTATCAAACGATTTATTTAACAATCCTGGAAAATTCATGTCGCTCCTTAACGCAACACACTCTTTCGTCGTCTCTCTTCTCGACGTTATGTATGAGGTAGCCAGTCCAAGCACGAAGTTTTTCTACGTGATCGAAACAAAAATGAAGACATTCGTAGAATAACGATGGTCACTGACATAGTCCAGCGGATTCGTGGAAGTGGCAGTGGGCGGGGTGGAGGTTAGCAGGAAGAACCAATGGCCAATGTGGCAATATGGTTTTTGAATAGCAGACACGTACCGGAAAGCGCATACACCTATACCATGCCTACCCATCGCCTTATAAGCATTATTATTTCTCTTTCTTGTCAATAGATGGTGCTATAGCTATTTATAATTAAAAACATTAAAATCTTTCATTTATGTTATTTAAATAAAGTAGTACTATAATTAATTAAATGTAACTTAAACAAAATGCAATAAATATTATTAAAGCATATTCAACACTTTCTTTGTCACTTTTTGATCGTCGTGTGTGCTGCCATCTCTGAGTGCCTACCGGCAACTTTACTATGGCCTACTTTTGGGACCTCCAATCGTTTCTATGGCATTGGGTATCTGTTACGTTAGTTATTATTTTATCTTTGCCTATAATCTAGGTGGTCGGACGACCTGAGTAAAGTTGCAGGAAAACATTGAATGTCATGCAGGTCGTTTTCAAACAGTTGTTTTACAAATCGTTGGGGTAGGCCTATGTCCAGCTCAGGATGGTTACTCCAAAAGCTGCAAGCAAGACGGACGTTACCGCTTTACAGTGTCAAGTAACATTGAGCATTAATGTGTGATAATCAAGTCTAATTTGGTTTAGCATGGAAATAGGATCTATCTATCGAAGTAGTTTATGGAACTCCCCTGGACTTCCTGTGGCTGATGTGACGAGCACAGTCCAAGTGCTACAAAATCCGGAATTTTCTAGAATAGTGGGATTTTTGCCAAAGTCAGTTCTTGCCAAAAATCTTCCATTTCCACAAGTAGGTTTGACTCACATTTTTTTCTGAGTATGATATGATGACAATTGCTTGCCCAGATTCATCGCTGTAGTTGCTAGATAAAACTTATTCTTGTGAACTCGTCATTTTCGTCAGTGATGACGTAGGAGATCATGATGATGATATAATGATGATGAATGCTGATTGTCACAAGACATTTTTGGACTATTGGATTGTGTTTATCTCGTCATTGTGTATTTTAGGTATCGATTGATGTTCTTCTTCTATTTTTCGTGTCGATTAGCTCAAATTACACTGTCCCTCCAGTAGGTTGCCACTCTAATGCCTCTCTCCGACGCCGTGTAAAGGTCGAACTTTGTACAGCTGGTCAGGCACAGTGGGCACGAGAGAAGGTGCTGCATGGTCTGATCGGCGTGACCACATTGGCAGCGGGCCTCCGATTTTTTAATATATCGCCACTTCGCGAGCTCGTGACCGCATCTGCCCTTCCCAGTACATAGTCGATTTAGGCACCTCCAAGTTGCCCAAGGTAGGTTTTGGCCCGGAGGCAGCTCTTCCGACAGAGGCACAAAGTTGGAGGGAGGGGCGTATTGCTTATTGTGCCACATTTGAAGCTGGGAGATCTCCGGGTGGCTTTCAAGTAGTTTTGCACACTTTATAAAACCGTTACGGCTTTTGAGGCTAATTGATGTTAAGGTTCATCTTCCATTTTACTGGTCTGGAAAAATAACAATACCTTGGATGTACCAACTGCTTCTCGGCCCGGCTTTCCTATAGATGGACAAAGAATCGCCTTTGAACCAACTTCAAAAGGAGAAGGTTATCAGTTCGAACCGTATGTCCTTTTTGCATGTTTGTTACGCGATATCTTGGCCACTTGTTAACAGGTTTTGATGATATTTTTTATCTGAAAGCCTTCAGTATCAAGGTACCATATTAATTTGGTGAAGATATGATGAAGAAATTTGGAGATGGAAGAAACTCCTGACAGAAAATGAATTCGGTTGTTTTTTACAAGCTTTTATTTAGTTTCACCTGTCCCGTTGTCTGTCGGTCTGTCTGTCTGTTATCAAATCTTGCAAGTTAAATTTGAACCACTTCCCGATCTGATGATGGAGCCGGAAGATGGCCATAGAAACTTTGTAATGAAACGACGCTACCCCATCAAGTATGCACTCATTTGATTCGTCTTGAGGAGCACTTTAGATTTTGCAATACAAGAATACAACACAATACAAAAAAATATATTGCACGTAAAGACATTAACAATTTCGGAACACTTACAAAATAAGGACAACATATTACAACGTGGAAGGGACATAGCCGTAATAAATCGAACCACGGGCTATACTAGATCACTATAGCATAATTAAATTAAAATAACAGCCAAAAACACACAAAAAATTCCCCATTTCCATACAAAAGTGTGCAGCTGCCCGGGCAAATGGGGAAGGGATGAAAATTTAAAAAAACGCCTGTATCTATTTCTAGTGTTAGGAATAACATTCCTATTTATCGTAAATAAATTTTAGATTTTTCGGTACATTCAATTAATTATAAAAAATAAAAATATTTTTAATTAAAATTTCTTCACTATTCATCTTAACGCCGCCATTTCTTTTGCCTTTTCTCATATGACGTATAAAAAAAATATTTCATGATTTTTCACAATTTAACTGCCACTATCATATGACAGTTGACAGCTTGACTGACATTTAGCTGTCACAGTTGTCAAAATAGTGTCCCTATTTTACCGCAATGGCAGTTCAGCTGTCAACTGTCATATGACATTATCTTTTTCACACGTCAGACGGGACGGGCAAAAGAAATGGTGAACGAAATTGCGATTAAAAACATTTTTATTTTTTATAATGAATTGACTGAACCGAAAAATCTGATATTTATTTACGATAAGAGTGTTATTACAACACAAAAAGGTTAAGGCGTTTTGAAAATTTTCATCCTTTCCCCATTGTATGACGAATTTTTTTTTTGGGCTTTGGTTGTTTTTTTAATTTCATTATAATATGGTAATCTAGTATAGACCGTGGTTCGATTTATTATGGGTATGTTTTTTTCCACGTTGCACGTTGTATAATGAGATACAAGAGGCGGCCTTATCGTCGAAGCAATCTCTTACAGGCAACCAAAAAGAGAAGGAATGCGAAACAGGTTATTATTAAAACATCAGCAAACTTTTTAGAGCAAGTTTAGTCCGCGATACTAAACTACTTTCCATAAAAACAATTATCGAAAAACGAAACAAAAATGTCGACTTTTCATACAAAGTAGCGATCAGCCAAATGGATTTTGTAACCCTTGTTAAGAAAACAGGTGGCGAAGTTTGATTGTTACTTGATTTTTTAAAACGATTTTCGTTAGCAACTGTAACAACAAAGCCGTAAAACAGAGTATAAAAACCTTCTGGGCACCGCCGTCACGGCTGCGGTTGCCAAGTGACGTCACATTGACGTCGGCCCCGTCACCGGTGATGCGGAGTCACGAGATTCACATGATGATCAGCGATGACATGATTGTCTTAGAAATAACTCCGGTATTTAATTGATCCCATCAAAAACATACTTTAGGGGCTCTGTGAGCTGTACACCTCGCGAGAATTACGTTATGATATGTTATTTTTTACGTTTTCAAGCCCCATGGGCCTGGCTATTTGGAAAATTTCCGAAAAAGCAATTGACCAAAAATTCCATAAGTATCTACTTATGCGCGAACAGGCCTGTAGGGGCAGGCCTGTGTCACTCCACGTTTAGGTATTGAAAATATACTTACACTTTTACTCCACTCCAGAGTGGTAAAATCAGTTATAATGACTCATTTGTCCAGAATAATAAAATGAAATTGGCTTGTACTACGGATGTCTAGGATATCTAAACGAAGAGGTGCTGAGTTCTGACGTGAGCTAAATTAAACCATAGTGCTAACCACATTGAGTAGATATTTCTTTAAATTTCTTTTCTGAGTGCGACTACTGTACGTGAGTACTAGTGCTTATTCTGTAGTATAGGACAGGTAACGACCCGGACAGACATACAAAATCATTTTTTATTGATTGAAACAAATTTAAGAACTAGTCTTTTGTCGTGGAGTACCTATTTTCTATGTCTCCTATACTCGTGTTATACTCTAACTTTTTTTGTATATTCATAAAAAATATCAACTGTTTGCTAAATCTATTTTAGTTAATATATATTTTGCCCCTTTCTCTTTTCAATATTTAACATAGTAAGAACGAGACAAAACATTTTTAGCTAAAATAGGCTTAGCAAACGTAACGTTTCCCGTAATATATATATTTTTTATGAGAGCAAGTTAGTAGAAAAATTTAAAGAAACAACTTTATTCATTTGTACAAACCTTGCCAGTTAATTAAAGCTATTTTTAATTTAACTTCACGCTAAACGTTAAAACTAATAAACCCACACGGAACTACATAATTACTTACTGGACGTTCTGACGTTTTTACGCTTTTGTATATAATTAAATTATAAACTATAACGAGAGGTGACGTCGGCAGTGTGACGTCATTGTTTATTAAAGGGGAGAATGGGGAGGGTCGTAATGTTTGTGTTTAATTCGCTGCGCAAATATATACGGGGTGTTTCGTATCTTATTGTAGGTTCTATACAAGTATATTTATTTGTCTTCTCCTTTTTACGGACATATATTATGTATATGTCACCTGTCAAACCCGAATTAGTTTGTCCTATATTTCCCTTTTAATTTGTGCATTAATGTACTTGAATAATAATTTGAAATCAGTTTTGCCTTGGCCAAACTAGATAACCCTAAAGTACTTAGGCTAAACTAGATTGTCCTGGGCTAAACTAGTATATTCTAACTCGATTAGGATGAACCAGTTTGGCCTAGGGCAAACTAGTTTGGTCTGAAATCGGGTTTGGCCGGTAACATATATAATTAGTCCAGTTAATATCATAAGAAGTCGAAGTAAGAATACGCAAAGACCGATTGGAAAATTATTTTGCTTTTTGTTGAAAATATGGAGACTTCCCGGGTAGCGTTGCATATATTTGCAATAGTTTGACTATCGATAGTTGACCTCGAAAAATAGTCACAATATCGATAGGATCGATAGGATCGATATCATCGATACTAACGATTGTCAATAGTTTGCAATGCTATTGATAAAAGATTAAACTATCAATAGTATCGATACTATTGAATTTAGATACTATCGATAGTATCGTATCTAAATTCAATAGTATCGATACTATCGATAGTATCGGACTGCCTCCGTGGTCCAGTGGTCAAGGCGTTCGCCTTGTGAACCGGAGGTCATGGGTTCGATTCCCACTGGGAAGCATACTTTGTGAAAAGTTGTATCCAGTCTGGATAGGATATTGCAGGCTTGAATCACCTGATTATCCGAAAAGAAAGATGATTCCGTGTTTCGGAAGGCACGTAAAACTGTGGGTCCCGAACGCCATCTAGCGTTTGATCATCAAACTATCCAAGGATTGGTTCCTGGTTTGCCCTTTGGGTTGTGGAGGTCAGACGGCAGTCGCTCTGTGTAAAAACCAGTAACCTCGTCAAATCTCCTTGGTTAGGTAGCGGACCCCGGGCTCTGAAGCGTTACTGCTGAGGATGCAACCGGGAATACGTGAGGATGATGATGACTATCGATAGTATCGATAGTTTTTAATTGATACTATCGATA
The DNA here is from genome assembly GCA_943193695.1 of Acrobasis suavella. NCBI lineage: Eukaryota > Metazoa > Arthropoda > Insecta > Lepidoptera > Pyralidae > Acrobasis > Acrobasis suavella. The sequence continues at coordinate 4,966,284 of OW971952.1, read as the reverse complement.
ATATCAATACTGTAACTACCTTTTGTACGAAAAACTATCTATATAATATTATAATATCGATATTCGTCACCATTCTATCGATAATTTTTAATTTAAATAGTAACTTTACTATCGATAGTCCTAATTAAAAACTATCATTGTACTATCGAAATTTTTACTGTTTTTCAGGGCCACGATAGTATCGATAGACTATCGATATTTTATACTATTGCGTGCAACACTATTCCCGGGTCCTATAGAAATATCAAAATCCGTGGTTTAGTTTGTGTAGTTTGGTTTTTTAACCAAAATAAACAAGAAATATGTGTTTTCTGTAACTGGTATTGTTAAAAAAATACCATTAATAGGTAACTGACTGAGCGATCGAGGTGTCTCCGTTTCGCTTCGGCAAAAATTCTTTCGTGTGTCCAGATTCCGGATGTCCGGCTGTTCTCGCCTACAGGTCGCATTTCTTAATAGATTCTCGTAAAATGTTGTGAGCAGGTTTCATACTCACCCATAGATACTCTATACTAGTCGAGTAAATTTTTTACAATATTGTGACAATATTTGTTTTTTACAAAAAAAAAATTACTTTCACATACAAACGTGTTCAGCCGCCCGGGCAATTAGTGTCGACTTTTTTTTACTGTTATTTTATTATTATTATTATACTAAAATGATCTAGTATTGGCCGTGGTTGTATTTATTACGGGTATGTCATTTCCATGTTGTAGTATGTAAATTTAAAACTGAAAAGCGGACCCAAGGGTCCAAAACAGCACAGTTAAGGGGATGCCTGAATTTTCCGGGGTCCAGTGCTGCCCCCATTTGAAATAAATCATTTTATAGGAAACTAAGATATAATTTCAAACTTTGTCTTGAACAGGCTCAACATAACCCTTTAAACTATTTTATGAACTACTGTTTACAATTTAAAGTGAGAATGTGAAGCTTTTCTACGCAAAAAGTGGCCGTTTTTCTCAAATGTGCGTAGAAAAGCTTCACGTTCTCACTTTAACTATAAACAGTAGTTTAAATTGAGAACGTGAAGCACTAGATAACTCTTCAAACTATTTTATGAACTATAAATAGTTCATAAAATAGTTTGAAGAGTTTTCTAGTGCCTGGTCAAGACAAAATTTTTAATAAATATAAATAAATATATACGGACAAATCACACTAATTGAGCTAGCCCCAAAGTAAGTTTTTTAAACTTGTATTATGGGATACTCACTCAACGATACCATAGTGTATAATAAATACATATATATAAACACCCAAGACCCAGGACAATTTGAAAAAGGCCATTTCCCACTTTGCCCTGGCTGGAAATCGAACCCAGAACCTACGGATTAGCGGACTAGCGTGTTGACCATTACGCCACGGAGGTCGTCAAATGATGACGTCTAGGTTTCCTATCAAATGATTTATTTGAAATGGGGTTAGCACTGGACCCCGGAAAATTCAGGTAGCCCCTTAACCCTGCACCTGGGGGTAAGGTAAAAAAGCATTTAAAAACGCAGGTAAATTCAAAAGTGATGTTTCTATCACATGGTGCAAGTGTTGCCCGCATGCTTGGCTGGTGGCCAATCCGGGCCAACCCGAAATAGCGTAGTGACACTATCCGCTTTAATTGCCTTACCAGCAAGTTTTGGACTATTTTTATAGATAATAGTTATTTTTCGTCTGGCTTGTGACATTGTAAGTACTCGTAATTAAAGATAAAAATTGTAAAAGCCGATCGATGGAATTGGCTAAAAATCTGAATTATAATATCTAGGTGATGCGATGCGGCTAGGAACCCATCATATTTCGATTCCATTTTTAGGGTTCCGTAGTAAACAAGGAGCTCTTATAGTTTCGGGATGTCTGTCCATCCGTCCGTGGTTATACTCAGAGACTATAAGTAATAGAAAGCTGTAACTTGGCATAGGTACGTCAAAGTCGGGGTGCTATGGTCAGGAAACCTCCACGTTGGCTCGGCCTCTTGAAAGCTTTGCTTCTCTCACTTGATCTATTGATTCGGTGAGAGCGGCGGGCTGACAAGGGGTTAGGCTGGTGCACCCTGGGCGGCAGCTAATAACTCCCTTTTATTAAGGGTCTTGTTAGCTGTCGGCGAATATCCTGCCTTAGGGGGGGAAAGCGGAGCCCAGCAATGGGTAACGCTCGCTTTGGGGGAGGCTGGCGACGGCCAACGCTGCTGGCTTTTTAGTCGGCGGCGGTGCGCGGCGGAAGCTGTGCTTCGCGCGGCGTGTTTTGGTATACCATACACGTCGGGCAACTCGTTACCCCAAATTGATGGGGCCGAGGGTGCTGTCCGGTAGACGGGCAGTGCTGCGGGGAAGAAAACCTCATAAAAAATAACCCCAATCCTAAGGTCTGGCGTGCCGATGGGATGAATGGCGGGAGGGGAGTCCCGTCCCAAGCGCCTGGGGGGGAAGGGGATTTACCGGGGACCTCACCCCGATAACAAAGGAAATCATGTAATGGCAAGTTTGAGAAGAGAATTACCCCAGGAGGGTACCAGCTCAGCTGGAGAATCCCTCCCTGCGTCTCAGGACGCAGGCAGCCCCACCGTATCTGGGGGGGGGCACAAACTGCCTTAGGGACGTAGTCCCTTGCCCGGGCCAAGATGGCCGGATGGAACGTTTGGAGGGCCGAGAAGGTCGTGGAGAGGTGGATGTCGAGGAGGGTGACGACTCCGACGCGAGCTCGACCATGAGCTTCGAGCCGGTGGCGTCAGCCTCCTGCGACAGAAGCAGGAGTGTTGGGCGTAAGAGGTGCCTGGTGGGCGCCCAGAGCGAGGCAGCGCCGTCGAAATTGACGACCGCGTCGAGAGGCCGATCGATGTCGGTCAGTGACCGCAGGGCCAGAGCGGAGGCGGCGGCTGCCAGCCAAGCCGAAGCTGAACGCCTGGTGGCTGAAATGGCCCGTAGAGCGATGGCGGAACGGGTCACCAGGCCGCTGGAGACCGATGATGAGGGAGTGCCTGCAGAGGCGCTCAAAAAACAGGCGGAGACCAGCGTCTCCATAATCAAAGAGGTTGCGACTAAGTCGCGAAACCTAAAAGGCACGTTTGTAAAGAGCCTTAAGGAAGCCGCAACCTCGATTGAGGAAGTTGTGTTGGCCCTGCATAAGAGGTCGACCAACGAGGAGACGCTGCGGCTGCATGCGCTAAATGAGCGCCTCGAGGCCAAAGTGGTGGCGCTAGAGCGCGAGATGGCCGAGCTCCGCGCAGTGGTTGAGCGAGCGACTGCGGTGGCCCCTGCTTCACAGGCACCGGTGGCTCCGTCGGCTCTGGTAGCTGGTGGTGAGGACCTGGACGCGGTCCAAAATCTAATATTGAGGACAGTCGGCCCTGTCTTAAACGCCCGATTTGAGGGCATACAGGGCAGACTGCTCCCAGAGAAGCGGCTGCGTCCTGCGCTGGCGGCCGACAAGCGTGGCAGCAAGAACGTGCAGGTGGCTCTCCCGTCCTCCTCAGAGAGTGAAGAGGAGTGCCTCCAGGCGTCAATGCCAGAGAGCAGGGCCAAAGAGTTCTTTAAGAGCCCGGCCCCCGCTCCTCCTATGGGGAAGAAGCAGACGAAGCGGCAGCGGCGTGAGAGCCGGAGTCAGGCCGCTGCGGAGCCGAAGCCGTCCACATCGGCGAGCACGGCTGCCGCCAAGTCGCTGGTGGGCACGCCGGTCAAGGCCCCAGCTAATGCACCGGCAAAGGATCTGGCCAAAGCTTCGGCTAAGGCCCCAGCCAAGGCTCCGGCCAAGGCCAAGGCTCCGGCCAAAGGCGCACCTGCGGCTCCGGTGCCTCGCCCTGCCACAGAGGCTCGCCCTCTCCCACCTGCCCCTGAGTCCATGGACGAGCCATGGGTGCAGGTTGCCAGGAGAGGTGCGAAGCCAATGAGAAAGGTGGCGGCTGCTGCTCCGCTGCAAGCTCCTCGGGCTCTAGTGAAGACCCAGCCTAGGCTCCGCCCGCCGCGCTCGGCTGCTGTTCAGATCAAGATAAAGCCGGGCGTGGCTTCCACCTACGGGCAGATACTTACGATTGCCCGTGAAAAGGTGAACATACAGAGCCTGGGTATCACAGGGGTTAAAATAAGGCGGGCAGCAACCGGCGCCCGTATCCTAGAGATCTCAGGCGAAGGCAGGGACGAGAAAGCAGAAGCTCTCGCCGCTAAACTAAAGGAGGCTCTGGATCCTCTACTGGTAGAGGTATCCAGACCACAAAAAACGACAGAGATCCGGATCCGGGAGCTGGATGATGCTGTCACGGCTGAAGAAGTCCGGACGGCTGTGGCGGATGCAAGCCAGTGTGCGGCGGACGAAGTGAGGGTCGGGGACATCAAGGAGGACCACTCCGGCACCCGGTCGGTCCTCGTCCGATGCCCGGTGGCGGCTGCCAAGCGGCTCACCGCCGGAAGTGCACGCCTCCGTGTCGGCTGGTCTCTGGCGCGGGTTGTAGTCCTGCCGCCGAGACCACTGCAGTGCTACCGCTGCTTTGAGGTTGGCCATGTCGGTCAGACATGCACTGCAGAGGTTGACAGGAGTGCACTGTGCCTTCGGTGCGGCAAGCCTGGCCACAAAGCCGGGCAATGTAAGGACGCCCCTCACTGCGTTCTCTGCGCGGGGCAGGGTAAACCGGCGGGACATAGGGTCGGGAACAAGGCATGTTCTGCCTCCCGACCCGGCAAAGGACGCGGACGGCGCGCTGCAGCATGGGCCACGGCCCAGCCACAGCCCGCCCGGCCGGCGCAACCAAGCGCCTTGGAGGAGATGGAGGTAGGGGCCATCGCATAAGTATGGCCCAAAATTCCTCCAGGCGAATATCAACCACTGCGCCAGGGCTCAGGACTTACTTTGCCAGAGCATGGCGGAGTGGTTGATAGATGTCGCGGTTGTCGCCGAGCCATATTTTGTCCCGCCGGCTGCCCACAACTGGGTGTCTGACCGGGATGGCCTTGCGACACTTATTGTGTCGGCGCGCTCTTCGCCTCCCGCGAATATTGTGCGGGGTCATGGAATAGTCTCTGCTCTGCTGGGCGGTGTCGTAGTGATTGGGGTGTATTTTTCCCCCAATCGACCGCTCTGCGAGTTCGAGGCGTTCCTGACCGATGTCGAGGCACTCGTACTCAGGAGCCGCCCTCATCCCGTGATAGTTGCGGGAGATATCAACGCTAAATCCATGGCGTGGGGATCTCCCGCATCAGATGCGCGGGGTTTGGTGGTGGAGGAGTGGCTCATCACTCTCGGGCTGACTGTCCTGAACCGGGGTTCGGTCAACACGTGCCTAAGCTGGCGGGGCGACGGCGGCGGGTCAATAGTTGACGTAACGTTCGCCAGCCCTGCCATTGCGGCGCGTGTTCAGGACTGGAGCGTGTTGGTGGACGTGGAGAATCTATCTAATCACCGCTACGTGCGGTTTGATCTCTCCGCGTCCGCAGTCGCTCCGAGCGGTCCAAGCTGGATCCCGAGTGAACTCGGCCCGAGGTGGCAGCTAAAGTGCCTCGACAAGGAGCTCTTGCATGAGGCAGCCGTAGTCCAGGATGGGTTCCAGGCGTCGGTCAACGTGGAGGTTGAGGGCGAGACCGAAAGGTTCCGGGGTGCGATGACAGCGGTTTGTGACGCTGCGATGCCCCGGGCCAGTACTCGCCCTCCCAGGCGGTGGGTATATTGGTGGACCCCGGAGTTAACTCGGCTCCGGGAGTCCTGCATTGTGGCAAGACGCCAATATGCCCGCTACCGCAGAAGACGGCGCCGGAACGAGGACGAAGAGGCTGCCCTGTGCAGGAGGCTCGTGGAGGCGAAGAGCGCGCTTAGTGTCGCCATTGCTGCGGCAAAAGAAGCGGCTAGGGAGGAGCTGCTGTCGACACTAGACAGCGACCCGTGGGGACGGCCGTATCGATTGGTCAGGAAGAAATTCCTGCCACATGCCGTCCCCCTCACGCAGAGTCTGGAGCCGCAGCTCCTGGACGAAGTGGTGGCCGCTCTTTTCCCGCAGCAGGGCCCGGAGTTTCAGCCTCCCAGTATGGCTCCTCCGTCGGTGGAACAGAGCGGGGACATCTCTGAGGAGATCCCCGAGATAACCAGGGGCGAGTTAGGCGCCGCCATCCTTAGGTTGCGTGCCAAAAACACCGCCCCTGGTCCGGATGGCATCCCGGGTCGAGCTCTTGTCCTCGCTCTGGATGTTCTGGAGGAGCAGCTGAGGGGGCTGTTTAACGCCTGCTTTGCGCAGGGAAAGTTTCCAACGGCGTGGAAAACGGGACGGATGGTCCTGCTTAGGAAGGAGGAACGACCGGCGGACTCTCCGTCTGGCTACCGTCCCCTCGTGGTGCTTGATGAGGCCGGCAAACTGCTGGAACGAGTCACTACCGATCGCCTGGTCAGGCACCTCGAGACGGTGGGTCCGAACTTGGCGGATTGCCAGTACGGATTCCGTCGGAGCAGGTCCACAATCCACGCCATCCTGAGAGTGAAGTCAGTGGCGCAGGAAGCGGTTTCCCAGGGAGGGTTCGTCGTGGTGGTGTCTCTCGACATCACCAACGCCTTCAACACCCTCCCATGGGCTTGCATTATGGAGGCACTCCGTTTTCACGGGGTGCCAACATACCTGCGCCGCTTCATCGGAGATTACCTCTCAGGAAGGAGGGTCATTTTCCCTGCGCAAAGCGGGTGGAAGGAGAAGGAGGTGACGCGCGGTGTTCCGCAGGGGTCTGTCTTAGGACCACTCCTGTGGAACATCGGCTACGACTGGGTGCTGCGGGTGACTAATCTCCCAGGTGTGGAGTTGGTGTGTTACGCCGACGACACCCTGGTGGTATCCCGCGGCACCACGTTTCGTGAGGCGTCAATCCTCGCCACGGCTGCAGTCGCCGAGGTGGTGCGCCGAATCCGGCGGCTGGGTCTGGAGGTTGCGCTCCACAAATCTGAGGCGCTATGTTTTCATAGCCCTCGGAAGGCGCCCCCTCCAGACGCCAGTCTGATGGTGGGTGGAACCCATATTGCCATCAGGCCGACGATGCGCTACTTAGGCATCGTCCTTGATGGCAAATGGAATTTCGGCGCCCACTTCGAGGCGTTGGTTCCGCGGCTCATGTCGGCGGCGTCGGCGCTGACGCAGCTCCTGCCGAATCTCGGAGGTCCCGAGGCGTCCTGCAGGCGCCTCTATATGGGGGTCGTGCGGTCGATGGCGCTCTACGGCGCCCCCGTGTGGGATGAGTCCCTTAATCGCCAAAGTATCACCCTGCTGCGCAGACCGCAGAGGTTGATGGCGATAAGGGCCGTCCGGGGATACCGCACGATCTCCTTTGAGGCTGCCAGTCTGCTTGCCGGTTCGTTACCCTGGGACATAGAAGCGAGTGCCCTCGCGTCTCTATTTTATTGGCGTGAGGAGGCGCTGGCCCGGGGTCACCGACCGGCACCGAGGGAAGTAGAGGGACGTCGCAGTGAGCTGCGTCAGCGCTCTATCGAGGAGTGGGCCTATAGGCTGGAGCAGCCCAGTTTCGGAATCCGAACGGTTGAGGCTGTCCGCCCAGTCTTAAGCCAGTGGTTGGCGAGGCAACATGGCCATCTCACCTTCCGCTTGACGCAGGTGCTATCCGGACACGGTTGTTTCGGAGGGTACCTGTGTCGCAGAGCGGGTAGGGAGCCGACTGCCATATGCCACCATTGTGACGGGTGTGCGGACGAGGACGCCCAACACACACTGGAGAGCTGCCCAGCCTGGGCGGAAGAGCGCGCCGACATGTGTGCGATCGTGGGGGACGACCTTTCTCTGCCGACCTTGATTCAGGTCATCGTCGACAGTGAGATGTCGTGGAATGCGGTGCAGGCCTTTGCGGAGCAAGTGATGCTCCGCAAGGAGGCGGCGGAGCGAGAGCGTGAGGACACCACTGACCACGCAATCCGCCGCCGGCGCACTGGGCGCAGGAGGCGGGCCTATGGCCTGCACCAGCAGACCCCACAGTAAGGGCCGGTCGAGTGGTGGAAACGGGATTCTGCTGCTCGGCTTAACGGCCCTCCGGGTTGTAAGGCGTCGGGTGTCACCACGCCTTAACCCTTTTGGGTGGAGTTGGCGGGCGAAAGGCCCCCCCCCCCCACAGGTTCGCTCTGATACCCTCTCTTAGTGAGAGGGACCCCCAGAGCGAACAGGGACCGCCACAGCGGTCGCCGCGCCGGGGCTATGGAGCGAGAATAGCACACGGCCCCGGCACATAGCGGCTGAGAGGTGACACCGCGGAGTTTTTAGTGGTAACACCACATAACCTTACCGGTTTCCCGTGACTGGTAAGGTATCCGAAGGGATTTTCTCCGCGACAAAAAAAAAAAAAAAAAAAAAAAAAAAGGTACGTCAAAGTCAGAGTCAAAAAAGAAATTCAATGCAGGACTAATTTATCTCTTATTTAAGGTCCTTTTTTTAAAAAACTACTAGCGTTTCGGAACGACCTCTGCTGGGATTACGCCGAAAGAAACCCTGTTCATTATTGGTCCCTACCCAGCCTGAAATAAATAAAAATCTTTAAATTTGCAGTCAACTACTTCCAAGAATTTTGATCCGATGATGATAAATAGTCACTTACATGATATAAGCAATTTTTATGGTTTCGTACAAAAAAAAAAACGGAAGCCTTATGGGATCAATCATCCTTCTGTCTGTGCGTCCGTCTGACACAGGTTATTTTCTCCGAATCTACTGGACCAAATCAGGTGAAATTTGGTAGGTTGGCGTAATCCTATGACCCAAACACAGATGTGTAAAGTTAATAAATGTTTTTTATTTTTTAAATTGGGTCATATTCGTGGGAAAAACTAAGAAATTAAAAAAAAGTTTTGCAAAACTTACCGTGTGATATATCAAATGAAAGTGATTTGCAATAAATTCTGATTCTGATTCTAAAATATGTCCCCCCCCCCTGTAACTTCTAAAATAAGAGAATGATAAAACTAAAAAAAATATATAATGTACATTACCATGCAAACTTCCACCGAAAATTGGTTTGAACGAAATATAGTAAGTAGTCTTTTTTTAAAACGTTTATTAAAACATCGATCAAAGTTACAACGAACTCCAAGAACTTTTATATTATGTTACTTGCTGCTACGGAACCCTTCATGGGCGAGTCCGACTCGCACTTGGCCTCTTTTTTATATGGGCACGCCATTGCAACCCAGAATTAAGCGTTTATTTAATAAATTCAAGAGATTTACTTTTTATTCCATAGTGCTCGAGTTTGGATAGAAGGGTTTCGTGGTCTACACAGTCAAATGCCTTGGAGAGATCACAAAACACACCAATTGCATTCTGACAACACTCCCAAGCATCATAGATGTTTTGCAAAAGTGAAACACCTGCATCCGTTGTTGATCGACCCTTAGTAAATCCATACTGATCACCATGGAACAGACTATTTTAAAAATTACCTTTTTAATATTTAGCTTAGTGCTGGCAGAATAGAAATTGGACGGTAATTTGTTGGATCATTTTTGTCACCAGACTTAAATGAAGGGATAACTTTACTTAACTTCATCAAGTCAGGGAAAGATCCCGCGTCTACACATTTATTAAATATAGTAAGGCGCAATTACATCTATTATATTGCTTATAACAGATACTGAAATGTCTCATAAATCACCAGTTATTTTTTTATTCAAACTTTAAAAAGTATCAATGATATTTCTAGGTGTGACGTATCGAAATATTAAACTATCTTTACATTTTGAGACTGAGGCTTTCGGAACTTGGGGCCCCGGTGCTAGGGAGACCCCTAGACCTTAAAGAGATCCCTCCAAGACTTATCTCCGCCGTTAGTGACAAGAGGGCTGGCTGTTTCTCGCCCAACGCATCGGTATTGCGATCCAACGGGGAAATGCGGCCAGCGTTCTTGGCACTATGCCACATGGGCATGACAAGTAGTCATTATAAAAACAAATATCCGACTGCCTTTTTATATACCCTGTGTCACTCTCTCAGTAAATACGAATCTAACGTCACCTCTCAGTCTATAATCCATCGAGCCGTTCAGGCTGCAGAGCGTGCCAAAAATTTAAATTTGGCGCCAAAAATACCCCATTCTTTTTTTTTTCTTTTTTTTTTATTTTTATTTGATATACCCAGTGTCACTCTCACAGTAAATACTAATCTAACGACACTCAAGCTAAAATCCATCGAAAGGTTCAGGCTGCAAAGCGTGTTAAACAATTATACATACATACATACATACTCTTGAAAAACATAACCCTCCTTCTGGCACAGTAGGGTAAAAAAAAAACGGAGAAAACTACATTTTAAAATGTCAAAGCTTTTAAAACTGAAAATCAATTGTTTCTGCATACAATAACCAACATAGATGTCAGATAAGCCTATTGTAACGGTTGCATTGTGTGGCGCCAGCGTAGCATGAGCCCGGCTTGCTTCGTAAGGGCAGAGCAGGCGAACATTGTCACAGGTCTGTGTTAGTGGACGGCTGAATATGGGACACTATCGCCTGAAAAGGTCGCGATGACATATTTTGATGTTGGTTTTTAAAGGAGCCAGGGGTGCGCTTTCCCGTCCAAATATAACGTCTAACAAAAATATCCTTTAACTATTTTAAGGGTGAGTTCAGTATTTGATACTGAACAACTTGCCCCACGGAACATATTTCGAAATATAAAAAAAAAAATTTTTGGCTTTCCTTACAAACGGATCAGCTGGTCGGTCAACTTGTATCTCTCTCATCCTAGGGCGGACCAGAATCAAACCTAGGAAAGGCTAACCAAGCACGAGATGTTTGTGCTTAACACCTTTAGTCGCCTCCTACGACATCCACAGGACGAGAGGGAGTTATTCTATTCTAACACGGTCAACTTGTATGCGAGGCCAAAAGTTGTATAATTAATTATGTTCCTTGGGAAAAGTTGATCAGTATCTTGAACTTAATTCGGGCTTAAAATATTTTTAGTATATTTTGATAGACCCTGTATAATATGCTTCTTCTTTTGCCATGCCTTGTCCCGTTATTTGGGGTCAGTCCTGCGCAACCGCGGCGCCAGGACGCTCGATATCCAGTGTCTGGACATCCAGTTGTGCCCGCTTAGTATGCATCTCTATTCATGGTCCTCCACGTGGAAAGTGGTCTCCCTTTGCCTTTCTTCTTGCTGGGAATGGCTAAAGCCCTTTTAACGCAGTGGTCTTTGTGTCGTCTCATCACATGTCCAAAAGTCCAAACCACCTCATACGACTCTCTGTCATCTTTTCTTTTTGGGTGCCAAATTGAACGAGCCCCTTATGTACTCGTATTCATTTCTGACTTGATCAAGTCTTGCGACTCCTGCTGTAATATGCAATGGTCACAATAAAAAGTTATAAACTTAGCTGCAAGTACCTAAATGATCTGACGTCAACAACTACCTATGCTGATGCTGAAATGCGAAATCGAGCAGAAATAGCCAAAGATTCAAATGTTTATTCAATAATAAGACCTTTACAGACACTTTTACATGTCAATAGGTATAATTGAGGTTACGTGTAAAGTGTATTAAAATTTAATATATTTTTAAAGAAAAGCTACCGATACCATCGCTTCGTAACGACCACTGCTGAGAAGAAACTCATTTTCATAGTAACGCCGAAACAGTTATTATTATTATTATTATTTATTTATTAGCACACTTAACAGATTACAAACACAAAAAGAGAAATAAATTAATCATACAAATATAAGAGCCGGTCTAGTCTGCAATCAACTATTTGGGTTATATTTAGTAGAAGAACTAGTTACCTACGAAAAACTCTGAAGTCTTGTGAAACATTTATCCCCAGTGGAATAGTTGTTCAGTTCTTACAGTTGTCAAACGTACTAGTGGGATTATTTTCCCGGTTTTGCTTCAGTTGAAAAAAAAAAGAATAATATAGGCATTGAAGAAGAAGGGGAAATCTAAGAAGAGCATTTATAGATTAAGGAAAGGAAAAATTTGACGCCGTGTCGTATAAAGAGATGTCAAAAGAATGGCTCAAAAGAGGGAGACATGGAAACTACTTGAACAACAAGAACGTTGTTACATTGATAGAATATTGACATTAACACGTTTTTTTCTCCAACAGAGTCAGACAGAGCCGGATTTAAAGGTCTGGAGGCCTCGGGGCAACAAGAGAGTGGAGGCCCCCCGGACCCAAATTATTTTCCAAATAACATGAATAATTTTTTTACGGTCGTGTTTACAATAAATTATGTATTGTGAAACCAAGTAAATTCTATTAGTATTTTAGAATTAATACTTTATAATCGGAAACAAGAATTATGTGAAATAAAATTTTTGCGTTACTGAACGGAACCTTCCGACTTTTTTTTCGAAGTCTGTTGCCCACAATAGTGGGGGCCACACTTTTGTTGAGGCCCCGGGGCTGTTGCCCCGGTTGCACACTTAACAGAGTAGACAAATGCTTAAAGATGTATTTATCTGTATCAAATAACTCACAAAATAATTTATTCCATCAGTTTCCAATTAATATGCACACACTTACCCTCAAATTCATAAAAAGAAAAAAGCGTTTGCTAAATCTATTTTAAGGTGGGTGGACCATGGAAGGCCATGCTCCTTCGAAGGCCAATTGTTAAAATTTCGTAGTTATTGCCATGTGATGACAAATTCCTTCTATTTACACAAACATCCATCGAACTGGAAATCACAGACGCGGCGGCGAATCTCTCGCGCTACTATTTTGGCAGTACGGTCCCTCGCTTCTTCGATATCAGGAATCGACGAAGTTAAAATAAGGTGTGTACCATGGAAGGCCACTCTAACAAATAAACAGTTATTATTCATTTATTTACTAGATAAATGAAACTAACAAATATTTAAGTAATACTTTGTTTTATTACGTAACAAATAAACTACTTTTTTAATTTGCATATTTAATCGCTATTTAGTAACTTTTAGTGTTAAATGACTGATTTATTATAATGGCCTTATAAGGAGCCTTGTTCCTAGCAAGGCCATTTGGAAGAGTTCAATGAAACTTAAGTTCAATCAATATTGATTAAATCTACAATAAAAAGAAGTGGTTTATATGTTACGTAATAAAACAAAGTATTATTTAAATATTTGTTAGTTTCATTTATCCAGTAAATAAACGAATAATAACTGTTTCTTTGTTAGAGTGGCCTTCCATGGTACACACACCTTAGTTAAAACATGTTTTGTCCCTTTTCCTATTTTGAATATTTGACAAAGAAAGAACGAGACAAAACATATTTTAACCAAAAAAGGTTTAGCAAACGTTTGTAACTTTTTATAAATAAAGGGGTTAGTGTTTACGTCGGTTCGTCAAATAAACAAACAAACAACAGGGAAGTGTGAGGAAACGGGGATTGCGCATATTTTGAGCTGCATGAATCAGAGTTCAATGACCTCATGCGGGTGAGTACCTAGGAATGTGTGTACGAGTTACTTTTAGAGGGAAGTATAGTACACACTTCGTCCATACATAAAAAGCAGATAAAGAAAGAAAATGTTTTTCCTCTCCTAAATGTTATCAAATCTCAATGATTTTTATGCATGTTATTGACACAGAAAAATGCCAGGTTCATAGGTTTTTCTTTTTTCAAAAGTTGCAAAAGTTTAAAAAAATATATAGACCGACTTGCCAGAAACTAATAACTATTTGAATTACCTATATATACGTGGGCATAATGTGACTGAAAGTAACAAGAAAAAATTGCGGTTTCATCCGAAACACCTAATTTTTTTTTGGGAAAGTTGTTTAGTGTCATAGACTGAACTCACTTGTAACACTTGTAACTACTGACTGCCAGCATTGCAGACAATAGATTTTTAATTTTCGTCGGACACTAGTGACCGTCATGGCGAATTAAGACTTAATCAATCAATCAATCAAATCGTTTTATTTTAGGCAACCAGGCCCATAGAATAAACAACTTAAATTAATTATTTATATATACTTAATAACAGTGAATAGGCTTGACGAATGAAAAAATATTTTTAGAACATCGGTTAGATTTTTAAAAAATATTGTGCACGTATTTTTTATTTTCTCTGAGAAACTAAAATTGACAACGATACAGCGCTTTGATATTTCGCATGACTTCACAACTACGTACGATTTTTACATAGAGGTGACGTCACAAGCCCCCACTCCAACAACTTTGATGCTTCGTATCTTTGTGAATTTTTACTTTTTTGACAAACCGAAAAATATGGGTCCATTATTTTTGGATAAATTAAAAGACGGACTAATTACAATTATACTTTTCTAACCCTATCGTCACCCGTATTAAGAATTATAAAATAGTTTGAGTATATATTTTTACACCCTGTATTCCGTGCGGAAGTCTAAATTTACAATTCTGTCAAAAATAGCTACATACGTAACGAATTGTTACGAATCTTGAAATTCTTAATGGGATTTCGATGTCGCCGTGTGTGGTTTGCTTGGTTATATTCGTGTGTGTAAGTGGCCAACAGTGATGTCAGGTTTGTATCGTGTGTGGTAAAGTGGGGTTAGTGACTTGACGGCTAAATAGTCCAAAATAAATGAAGCCACAACTCATGTTGTCCTGAACGGCGCCGCGGCGCGGCGTGGGGCTTGGCTTGTTCGATGCAAAGCTTAAGAATCCCTTTACCCTAGACTTTCCATACAAACGTAGTCTACGTTTTATTTTGAAACGACATGTCAGATTTCGGTAAAAATTTGTAATTTTAAAGAAATTGCAATTATCTAGGGTTATAGTTGGTTTCCTTCAGTAAAATTATGAGCAGGAAAGAAAATATAAGGGTGTAGAAGTTTTCCATACCGATGGTCAAATATGATATAATACACTATATTCTCTTTTAAGTTTATAATTTTACTATAGAAACCAATTATAACCCTAGATAATTCCAATTTCTTTAAAGTTACATAATTTTGCCCATATCGGACATGTTGTTTCAAAATAAAACGTAGACTACGTTTGTATGGGAAAGTCAGATTCTGTCCAGGGTAAGGGGACTCTTAATTGAACGAGTTGTGAAGGTACTTTAAAGCTTTTCGGGACACATGTATTTTTTTTGTGTCAAGCTAGCGCAATGTCAAGCTAGCGCGAGTCTATCTAGAAATACCTTGGCCTTTTTAATGCAAGACAGAAATATAATTTAATAGAATTGAAATTTTTAAATAAGAATTTTAGTAGCTTAATGCTAAGATATTGGGTTCACCTACAGTGTGGTAAGTAAGTGGATCCAGTGCCCCAGCACTGGCGAGTCCCACCTGCCGACTAACGCGTTGAGGATGACGTCGGTGCTGACGCGCAAGCGTGACAGCTTAGCAGCGACGCAAAGCTCTTTCTAAAGATGGATGGATGATATAAGAAAAAAAGAAAAAAATATTAAAACTAAACAACTTAAATATAAATTAAAACTAACTCATTAAAATAACAAGTCAATATTTAAAAAAAGACCCGACCCGATTTTATATACCCAGTGTCACTCTCAGAATTAAGACGAACACTTCTCAAGCTTAAATCCATCGAGCCGTTCAGGCCGTAGAGCGTGCCAAAGAATTATTCATACATACATATTCTCCAAAAACATAACCCTCTTTCTGGCGCAGTCGGGTAAAAATAAACTACGTACTTCAAATCAAATGTGGTTGGTAAGTACCTACCAATAACTTAGGAAAGATAACCATACTACGTGACCCTTTTAGGGGTATATCATCAAAATATCTTTATCACGTAGTCAATATATCCCACCAAAAACATACCTGTTAAAAAGGGGGCGAAGTTCCTATTGGCTCATTGTTCGCCTAAAAAAAGGGTTGAAATCCAATCCAATACCAAGTTTAGATGCACTTTAAAATCGATCATAATCATTTTCATCAACAGCTTGATTCACTGGTAAACATTTGCCATTCCCAAGAGTCGCCACCACACCCAGTGCTCCGCCTTCCGCATCCAGCCATTACCCGCCACCTTATTCACGTCAACGGTCCATCTGGCCGAAATTCACTTTACCATACAGCCAATTTAAAATATATATATCAGACCCTAGATAACCCTTCAAACTATTTTATGAACCATTGTTTACAGTTTAAAGTGAGAACGTGAAGCTTTTTTACGCACAATTGCGAAAAACGGTCACTTTTCTCGTATGTGCGTAGAAAAGCATCACGTTTTCACTTTAAACTGTAAACAGTAGTTCATAAAATAGTTTGAAGGGTTATCTAGGGTCTGATCAAGACAAAATTTTAAATGACATCTCCGTTTCCTTTCGAATGATTTATTTTTAATGGGGGCAGCACTGGACCCCGGAAAATTCAGGTAGCCCCTTAAAGCCATATTTATGAATACGTGAAAACTAGAGACGGAACTCAACCCCCATCTGGAAAATATCGAACAAGTGAATCGAAAAAACATTCTATGCTCACGAAATTTTATGAGAATCGGTTGAGAAATGTGACTTGTAGGCGAGAACGACCGGGAAATTGGACATCAGACATCCGGACACACGAAAGAATTTTTGCCAAAGTTAAAACGCTTCGCTCGCTCGTTTAATAAGGGAAAACCAGGTGGTTTTTAAGGGGTGGATAATTATGTTCCCTCCCTCTCCCTCCTAAAAGAGCTTACATTATTAATGAATAAAGTTTTCATTCATTCATCGCTCTTGGTTAATGGGTTTTGCGGCTCTAAGCAGACAGATGCCACGGTCGCAAGGCCCAAAGGCCAGTTTTAGGGCGATAAAAGGAGAGGCGCAAGAAGGCATCAAAATAGTGATGGGTTGCGATGTACGGCATGACATTTTTATTTTTCGTGTATGCAAGTGGCCAACACTGGTATCAGATTTTTCAGGCTGCCTAAAGGCATCTGACGTAGCTTGACGACTGCCATACAATGATGAATGTATGGCAGTCGTCAAGCTATGTCAGATGCCGGTACAAAAAGTACAGGTACCGGTACCGCACTAAGGTCAATGGTACCGGTTCCCATAAATACCGGTATTTCAAGCCTTGGTTGAAATTGACCGGTTGTTAGTTGCTGCAATTTTTAGTCTTTTGTTAATTTGTTGATTTGTACGTAGGTAGGATATTTTTATGTACCTAAGTAGGTATTTACTGAAACACACGAACACGAAAGATAGAAACCTGTACAACCTACCGAAGTGTGCGGTTGCACAGGTAGGTATTTTGATTTTCGTGTGTACTGTCTAAATCCAGAGTTTGTTAATTTGCTCTTTTTATGTATTTGTCCATGTCCTCTGGCTGCTTTGGCTAAGTATGGTTCTGGTAGTACAGAAAGGGCCGTGCTCCTGCAGTGGAGACAAAAAGACCTGATGATGATGTATTTCGTCTGTTACTTTTAAATAAGTTGATTTTAAAACAAACATTTAATAATAACTTGTTCTCGATTATCAATTCTGTACCTCATTGCGTTATATTTATACAAAGAAGAATTTTCACATTTATCATCGAAGAATGTGCATTGAACGACTAATTGTGTTTCCTTGAACGAATTCCGAGAAACAAATAAATATAAAACCGTATCAACAGCCGCACAATACGCGTTAAAAGACATTAAACTGTTAATTTCGCCTCGGATAAATAAATAGTCGGCCATCTTGTAACACGTATCGCCATCTGTTGGCGAGTAGTAGCAGTAATTTCGGATTTTATTTCAGCATAAATTGATTATATCGAACGGGTTTCTTTTGAACTCGGTTTTTTATAGAATTTTATTTTAAAAGCTATCAGTTTACTTCCACTATTGTTAAATGGAAGGAAATACAGAAAAGTTATAGATACATCATTTACTCGCCTAAAAGCAGACCATGAAATGGAAGGTATCATAAATTGGGGTTCTAAAGCTTTTTAAACGATCTTATTTCTTTTGTGTGTGTAAGTGTTCAACATTGGTGTCCGATTTTTTTAAGCTGCTTAAAACATTTGCATGTTGCCCGAAAGATGGGCCCACACAACAACAACATTGGTTCCAACAGACGGAGTGAGTTCCAGAGGAAGACCTAGGATGAGATGGAGGGACGAGTTTTCCGCTTTTGACAAGTAATGGAGTGTAACAGCTAAGGATAAAAATAATTGGAACCAAAGAGAGGAGGCTTTTGCCCAACTATGGGACCTAAATGGCTAAAAAAAAATCTGACTCCGGATCAACGGCTTTAACGTGCCTTTCGAACCACGGAAGAGCTCCAGAAATGTTTATGCCACTTGTGGTCATGGTCACCGTGATCTAAATGTGGACAACACCCACACGACAAAATGTATTATTTCAGCATTTACACCTGTCATTTGAAGTAAATTGTTTTGTTAATATCTAGTCACATACTACGAAACATTCTAGTAAGTAAATACAAATGTTCCCCTGTAAACATAAATATATAGGGGCAAATTACATTGACTGAGCTAACCCCAAAGTAAGTTCGAGACTTGTGTTATGATATACTAACTCAACGATACTATTAAAGGGATACCTTTATTTTCCGGGGTCCAGTGCTGCCCAAATTTGAAATAAATCAGTTGATAGGAAACGGAGACATCATTTAAAATTTTGTGTTGACCAGGCACTAGATAACTCTTCAAACTATTATATAAACTACTGTTTACAGTTTAACGTGAGAACGTGAAGCTTTTCTACGCACATACGCCAAAAGTGGCCGTTTTTCGCAACTGTGCGTAGAAAAGCTTCATGTTCTCACTTTAAACTGTAAGCAGTAGTTCATAAAATAGTTTGAAAGGTTGTCTAGTGCCTGGTCAAGACAAATTTTAAATGATGTCTCTGTTTCTTTTCAAATGGGGGCAGCACTGGACCCCGGAAAATTCATGTAGCCCCTTAATACCAAATAATAGTTAAACACCCAAGACCCAGGAAACTTTAAAAAAGGCCATTTTCCGACTTGCCCTAACCGGGGATCGAACCAGGAACCTCTGGGTGGCGGACTAGCATGGTGATACTACACCACAAATATAAATAAATGTAGGTATATAGTGCAAATGTCGGAAAGGGCTGTAACGATTTTGACGCAGAGATGGGTAAAATTTATTCGAATAACGAATAACGAATAAATTTCTGATTTTTATTCGTTATTTACGAATGATTTATTCGCGAATGAATTATTGTGAAATAATTTGCCACGTATAAATATCATGATTTTATTCGTTATTCTAAATAACTAATATAATGTATTTTATTGAAGACTTAATTCTCACATTTTAACGTATTGCGTCGGAAAGAGGGTTACATTTTCGAGTGTATGACTATATTTGAGGTTGATTTCGATCAAATTACACCTTCTCTTTTGGACTGGAGGTTCAAAATTTTTTTGACACACTATACATTGAAATCAACAATACAAATACATACTTCTAGAAATAAGCAGCACCTATTTGAATATTATTTCTATTTTAAGTATTTTTTTATTGTATTGTATGTGTAAATTAACTATTAACATCACAAAATTAGAAATAAATATATACATACATATTACACACCGCAACGCATTTTATTTCGTTCGTTATTTAATGTCAGTGGATTGAGTTCTGGAGTCTGATCCGATTGCCTTAAAAATCAATATCTAGTGTGTTCTCTCACAATGAATCTAAGATCAAATTTGAAAAAAATAAGAGATAATAAGGTTTGCAAAACTTTTTTTTTTCATTTCCTTATTTGTACCTGGAAAATGACACTTATTTAAAAAAATATTTATGTAGTTATTTTTCCTGTAATCTACAAGTAATGAACTATATTTTGTATTTTCTCAAAATTTCAATTTTTGTCAATTTTTGTCTTCCCTATAACGAGCCCTTTTATTTGATTTGATATATAACTCAGTATCGTATGCAAAACTTTTTTTATAATTTCTTAATTTATTCCTCAAAAATGGCCCTTATTTTAGAAAAATATTTATTTACTTTGCACATTTGTGTTTGATTACACCATCCTACCAAATTTTACCTGATTTGGTCCAGTAGATTCGGAGCAAATTGGCTGTGACAGATGGACGGATAGACAGACGCATGAGTGATCCTATAAGGGTTCCGTTTTTTCATTCTTTGTACGGAACCCTAAAAATCTGGTTCTTTCTCCCACTGCAAGTCGAAAATTTTAAAAAATCATTTCGCCCCCTTCCCGACCTGGGGTTCAACCTGACCCTGAATATATTTAATATGATTTTTTTCTTATTTATACATATCAATTTAATTCAAAAATTATACCATATTATGGCGAAAATGTTTAACATCAGGTAATACTCTTCAAAACAAAAGCTGAGTGAGAACCACCGCAAGGAAACTTATTAACACATAAAAAAACCACATCGGAAACGGTCCATCCGGTCGAGAGCTACGAAAGACATAGACACACAAATTCAAGGGTCAAATTCATAACACCTATTTATTGCGTCAGGGATAAAAAATTGATGGAAATGGAGGCGTTTTTTATATGCACCTATTTAAAAACGACTCCGTTTTCTATCGATTGAAACTACTTTTATCTACCAACACCACAATAAATCAAACTTAACTACCAAACATAACATCAGAACCATTTACCACCATAATTTCAGACCTCTAGTAGAAAAGTGAAGATGAAATCTAATCGACAAAGATACACTCGTACACTCCAAAATGTAACTCTCTTTCCGACTCAATCGTTTAAAAAGAGGGCAAGTTTAAAAAAATAATTATTCGTTATTTAGAATTACGAATATATGATATTTAATTCGCGAATAATTTTCCACGAATAATTTTTTATTCGAATAATTATTTTGATTATTTTTTATTCGAATAATGCCCAACTGTGTTTTGACGACATAGTATGTTAAAGGTTTCAGGGCCAATTTAGGGTTACCCAGCTAGGGTTTCATTTTTAAAGAACACAGTTTCCTTTGGTGTTTTCATCGAAAAAGGTTCTTTTAGCAATTTTTAAAGGTCATGTTGTCTAAACCGATCGAAACTAGTCGGCATTTTCCGACTTCACTACGTGAGTAATACCATTTTTTAAATATTTAATTATGTCATGTCACGTTACTTTTAACAATAGTTATTTAATGCCATCGAACTTAAGGGAACTTAAAAGAAGAGATTCGAGTCTCTAATGCAATTCTA
Source organism: Acrobasis suavella (assembly GCA_943193695.1). Taxonomy (NCBI): domain Eukaryota; kingdom Metazoa; phylum Arthropoda; class Insecta; order Lepidoptera; family Pyralidae; genus Acrobasis; species Acrobasis suavella. The sequence continues at coordinate 4,945,223 of OW971952.1, read as the reverse complement.
AAGTGTACTAAAAACCAAAAGCATTGTATGATTAAAACATTTTTTCAAATGATTACTACATTTCAGAAAACCACAATATTTTACTTTCCAGACGAGTTAGTACGGCCATGTTTGTGCCAGACGAACTTAAACCGTAAAAATATTTAATTAAAAGCGATAATAAAAGCTCGCGGAGCAGGGCGGAGGCTTTAAATGTCAGGGGTCGCTCCGTTGCTAGGTGGGTACAGTCGGCACCAATTTTACACGAACTTAGTCAGTTTTAATTTCAACAAATTGTAAGTATTTACCCTAACAGATGGCGTTCATTTTAGAAGTATCTACTTATCAGGTGAATATGCAGAAGTAGGTACTTAACGCCTTCATTTGAAATATTTTTTTTATTCGTATGGTGATAACTAACATTTCAAATCCTATAATATTATTAAAAGCAACGTGAAATGCCATTACTATCTGTCAGAGATTATATTGACCTTTAAAATAATTTATGAAGCGTCTTTTTGATAAACTCAATGGTATGTTTCATGATATCTAATAGATGTTTTCGTAGTATTAGTATTTTTTTTCCAATGATGTCACTAACTTTTTCAAGTGAATGGACTAATATATTACATCACTATGAGACGTCTTTTGATAAAATTACAAGCCAAAAGATTGTTAGCTAGCCTAATAGTCAGTAAACATAAAGGTAAAGGTTTACAAATAAATTAGTAGACCCCGCTGTGGAAAAATCGAAACTAAATTATAATAAATTATTATAAATAGCCCTGCCTATATCACAGATATAATATCTTTTGGTGACGCCATCATTTCAGGGCAACTTATATAACACTATAAGCGAGATTAAGGCTGTGAATTCTCTATGCTGAATTTAAGATGCTGACTTTACATAATATACATTGCCTTTTACAAAGATCGTTCCAAATTGTATCATTACAAAGCAGCAACGTATAATAATTAAATCAGTACCTGACTTTAAAACAAGTACTTATTTAAAAAATATTTTTAAAACAAGCTTTTATCTTCAGTACTCCTCAAGACGAATCAAACGAGCCCAAACTCGTCGGGGTTGCGTAGTTTCATTACAGAGTTCCTATGGCCACCTTCCAACTCCACCATCAGATCAGCTGCATGTCATTATAATAATGCATTGTCACGCGATATACGTATGGGTGCAAAATTTCAGCTCAATCGGAAACCGGAAAGTGGGTCAAATTTAACCTCCAACATTTGATTACAGACAGACGGGCCGACGGACAACGAAACTAAATAAAAGCTTGTAAAATGACTATGTCGCCGACTGTACGCCAGCATTACAGCAGATATCTGATTGACCTGGATGGCGCTGCTCTCGTGTCGAGGCAAGTCGAGAGCCTCTACGTGTCGAAGCCAGGGCACTTCATGCATTTGGAATGAATTTGCATAAGTGTTTTGGATTTGTGGCAATGGGTAACTTAATAGTAATCTGCATAAAAAAATGTGTAAGTATTAGTTTGAGCTGAAAATAAAAGAAAGGGAGACAATGGAAGACCAGTTTCAAGGACCAAGTAAGATTTAAACTAAAAGACTCTTACTGCGGCGTTACTTTTGTACCCCCCACGATAGAGGGGCGTGTCTGTGTGTCTGTCTGTGGCATCGTAGCGCTTAAAGATTCAAAGATTCAAATGTTTATTCAGTAATTAGACCTTAGACAATTTGACACGTCAATGGGTATAATTTACGTTACATGTAAAGAATATTAAAATTTAATTTATTTTTATGAAAAGCTCAACACCAATTTATTTTTATAAAAATAAATACCAGCGTTTAAACGAATGGGCCGATTTACATGCGGTTTTTTTTTTGTTTGAAAGCCGACTTGATCGAGATGGTTCCTAGCTATGTTTGATGGATATCTGTTCAGCAGTTTAAATTAAAAGTTATGGGGGTGAACGCTTGTAAGTCGGAAGCTTTTTTTATTAAATAATCAAATAAACCTGTTTGTGGTGGTCGTTCCGAAACATTCTGTTGTAGGTTTTTTTTAAATAATAAAATAAATTGATGAACTAAAAATATTTTAAATCATAGTACAGTCAGCCAATAAGATACCTGACCCCACCCACTACCTATATCTTGAATTTTTCCTGAAACTCATAGTAATATTTACATGAAAATGAATATAATTATATTAAAAGTAACGTGAGATGACATAACTAAATATTACTACGGACACACCACCATTAGTCATCGTTTCCAATAGAGCAGCGCGGATGGCGGCGCGGGCGGCGACACGCGAGGCTAAGCTCAGTGCGTTGAGGACAACGAAACCGTCGCATCGCCGTCCCACTTAACAACACTCGCCCTGATGATGATCGTCTACACCGATCGAAACTAGTCGGTATTTTCCGACTACACTACGTGAGTAATACCTTTTTTAAATATTTAGTTATGAAAATGAATATTCAGAAAGATTTTAATAAAGTCTTTCTAAATATACATTTTCATATTGATATTCTTTTAAGTTTATGAGAAAATTCAAGATATAGGTAGAGGGTGGGGTCAGGTATCTCGGATCGTTGGCTGACTGTACCTACCCACATTCATTGACGTAAAAAAGTGCGATAAATTCCCATTTAACAAAAAAAAACCTGATGTGGTTGCTTAGAAAAAAGAGATAAACTTAGAGTTATTTCAGTTATGACACGAATATTTATCTCTAACGCCCAGGGCTGCAAGACCCAAAGGCAGGCCTGTGTCACTCCCCGTTTAGGTATCGAAAATATACTTACATTATTACTATGCGCGCGGCGACCACTCCAGAAGGCAAAATTCAGTTACATGAATCGTTTGCGCAGAGTAATAAGGATGAAATTGGCTTACAATGGATGTCTAGGTATCTAAACGAAGGGGTGAGGAGTTCTGACGCGAGCTAAATTAAACCATAGCGCTAACGACATTAAGAAGATATTTCTTTGAATTTATTTTATGAGTAAGACTTCTGTACGTGAGTATTAGTACTTATTCTGTGCCAAAGGTTACTTTTAGCGTAAAGGTGGAAAAAGCAATAAAATTATGATTCGCTTATTCGCCCATTCCCTTAATCGGTAAAAGCCGATCTGGGCGGAGAAACAGAAGCAGCTGGTATATTCTAAGTTTTTTCTGTTCTCCCAGATCAGCATTTGACAAAAAAATAAACAGAGTTATTTTAGTTATTCTTATAATATTTTCTTGAACAGTGACAGTTAATGTCGTTGGCCTCCGTTGCCCTTTCAGAAGCTTGAAAGCAGACGAAAGATTGATTTCTATGGAATCTAGCTTTCGCCTGCTTTCAAGCTCGGTAGCCCGGCGGGAGTGCGCATTACTAGCGCTTTCGCAAGTTAAGCGACACCGGGCGTGGTCCGCACTTGGATGAGTGACCACATGTGGCACAATAATTTCTCGAGCTCCTCCGTGTGTCGGAAGGCACGTATAAGACGTTGATCCCTGCTGTCATCATTGTATGGCAGTCGTCAAGCTATGTCAGATGCCTTTAGGCAGCCTGAAAAATGTGACACCAATGTTGGCCACTTACATACACGAAAAACAAAAATGGAACCTCGAAAATCTGCACTGCAATTGTAAATACTTAGACTTGTGAAAATTAATATAAAATAAGAAATGCTGCTGGGGGATATAAATAAGAAGTAAAAGAAGTCTACAAGGCAGATTGGTAAAAAAATATGTCTACCAAGTAAGGGATATACGTGATTACCATGTTAAGCAGCGAAACTAGTAAAAGTTTTTCACTATCAACTAAATCTTGTTTTTCATCTAATAGACCTATTATTTTACAAAACCTTAAAGCTAACTTGGCTTGGCTCAAATTACACTAGAGTTGTCCCTCCAGCAGGTTGACACTGTTATGCCTCTCTGCGACGTCGAGTACAGGTCCTACTTGTACTGCTGGTCGGGCACGATGGACACGAGAGGTGCTGCATGATCTGATCGGCCTGACCACACCATTCTGTGCTAAAAGTTACATTTAGGAAGGTTTTTCGTTAAGCAAGGCCACTGACTTTCTACGTTAATGTATGCATGTTTAAAGTTGATCTTGTATAAATAACGTGCTAACCAAAATCCTATTATTTTAACGAGCAAGTTTTAATTAGGTATAAATGAGAAGTTAAAAAATAGCTGCAACAATTTAGATTAATTTGGTAAGTTCGTATGTTAAGGATTTCGGGTAAAATCGATCTAGCTTTAAGTTTAATTGTTAGGGAACCTTGTTTTTCCGTGTTTTTCATCGAGCGAAGCTCAGTCGCTCATGTACTAAGTTAAATAAATATTTCAATAAGGTTCAAATTATAGTAAGTAACAATAGATTTTGTAAGTATAATTTACACCATGCAACATTTAATTCTAAGATAACAAATAAGTGAACAGGACATTTATTTGTACTTACACGTTACATAAAACATTCGATAAAAATAAATTAATAAAGAAACTTTTAGTAACATTGGTCAATAAAGATTTAATACATTAAAATACCAGTTTTTTTTTAATAACATGGGAATAGAGATTTTCACCAACGATCCGTGGCGCCACCTAGCGGTGCGCCTCCGAAACCTCGCGTGAAGTATTGTAGGTTAATTTGCTGAAATTTATTGACAAATCAGTTCTAATCAATAATATTGACCTTGTTTTATTAAAGTCACTTAACATTATTTGAATAAATGCCCAAATATTTACAAACGCGAACGCTATAAACTAGTTTCAGATTATGTAGGTACCTATGGTTGATTTTTATTTGGGATTTTCTTTTAGGTGTCACATAACTGTAAAAGAATTTTAACTGTGTTTTAAACATTAGTATTATATGAATCCTTAAAACTTACAATACATTGTAATATGAGATGGCAATGAATTATATGGTAGAGTATTGAGTTGTACCGACATCATCTGGGAAGCTTTTAATATCGAAATTATCAATTATCAGCTGTAAGAAGATATGTGTGAAAGTGTGAGCTTTTGAAAGCTAGTGTGGATCTGTGCGGGGCGTTCCAATATTTTGGGCGACGTGTTAGATATTGAGCTCGTTTTAAAATTATCTTACTTGCACACCAGGTACTTACGCGTCCAGAATCACTCCTCACATGCACCAGAGCACGAAACACTCGCGACGGCAACAGAACACCTCAAATTAAAGGCAATTCAGTGAAAAATCGAATTTCTATACGAAACAATAACGTGATTCTTACATAATTCGACGGCCATTGGCGGGGGAGCCAAGCGAAAATCGCCCTTATACACATCGGTATTTAAGTGTACATTTTCCATTTTCCGAGCACCATAGCTATTTTGGAGCTGCGCCGGCGACTGGTAACCTTGAATTTAGAACGCACCTTTAATTTTAGCCGGTTAACCTACATACGGAACCGATGGATGTAAGACTTGATCAATATACCGCATGCGCGGTCTTCAGTTTTATGTTCGCGAGTAGAGTTGGTCGGGCGGTCTGTCGGAAGGCGGGGGCCGCGAGCGACTGGCGATGACCACCTCACCGACTCCGCGCAGGCGCTCTGCTAGCCAGCCCTAACGATCCACCACAGTTGGCACTACTTGTAAGGAACAGGTGTTTGACTTACTAAGACATTCCTGGGACGAGATCTAGGCAAAACTTAAATTTTAAAAAAAAATTACATCTCTAACATCTGGAACTCAATTTGCAAAGCTAAAACTAACTCAAATTATACTCAATCGATACTTAAGAACATGGAGCGTTGCAAGTCAAAAATAGACCTTAAATATAGAGTATTATAAGCAATAAAGAAAACAGACAATCTTGTAATTGAAGTAACTAAGCTACCAGTAGCGCCGCGTGTGGTGGAAGTTGGAACTAAGTGAAAGCTATCCATCCAGCCCGTGTTCATTTCTAAACCAACCTTCCTTTTTATAATTGTAGAGAAATATAAACGACGTTTTCTAATTACCTGTTTATATGTATTTTTTGTTGTTTCTTACAACTTGACAACTTGCCAAATATTAGTATTTTATGAAAAGTAAGCAAAAGTTTATACTGGCGCCATCTAGTTGTCCATTAGCTTACTAATCATGAAAGATATGACGTCATCGAGAAAAGCCAATGCAGCAGTTCGGGAAAACTACGCTAGATGACGCCACGTTATCAGGCGTAACAAGAAACTTTTCTAGGTATATATCTGACCTAATAATTACTAAGAGAAACATTTTTAGTGCACCGGGCTGCGAGAATACAATCCGGATTCATAAAAAGCTCACTAAAAGTTCAAGTGAAGCCGTGACTTCACTTGAACTTTTGGTGAGCTTTTTATGAATCCATTCATTATAAAACATTACGACCTCCATGGCGTAATGGTCAACACGCTAGTCCGCCAATCCGGAGGTTCTGGGTTCGATCCACAACCAGGGTAAGTTGGCAAATGGCCTTTTTCAAACTGTCCTGGGTCTTGGGTGTTTATCTATATATGTATTTATCATAAAATATCGTTGGGTTAGTATCCCATACCACAAGCTTAAGCTTACTTTGGGGCTAGATCAGTCTGTGTGATTTGTCCCTATATATTTATTTATTTATTTAGTAGGTACATGGTTTTTATTTAATTTCTTAAGAATCCCCTTACCCTAAACTTGTGTTACGCTACCATATGTGCAAAGTGTGCAATGCACACGGGCGCCATTCTTTAGGGGCGCCAAAACCAAGGGCCCAAAAAAAATTTGAAAAAAAAAATAATTTTAAAATAAAAGTTGAGAAATTAAATAAGATTAGGTATAAGTACACACGTAATTTTATTAGTATATCATCCAGTTAATGCCGTTTCCTATGTTGCGAGACTTACGAGAACATTTCAGGCGGTAGTTTCTTGATTTTTCCTTCGTGTTTTTTAGTTTTGGGTTATTTTCTAGTATTTATGAACAACGTGCCTATACCCCATTAGTTAAGTAAATGCTTTAAAATGAGTGTGAACACGAATTTATTATTATTATTTCATTTTGAAATTTTAGTCTACAAATAAATATGACTTTAAAAGATCAGTTCTTTGCTTTATTTCAAGAACCTACCTACCATCAAAAAAAAAAGATAATTCAAAATGCCTTAAGACGAAGTGGTAGCTAAATAGGCGCCCTCATTTGAAATAAATTGTTTAAAACTAAATATGGTGATAATGAAAAATTTTATTTGTATAAATGTCTCGAAAGACCTTTAAACTATTTTATGAAAAACCTTTGAAATTATTACTAATAGCCACTTTTGGCGAAAAACAGTTTTAAAGCTAGACGGACTACTAATATTACTTTCAAAGGTTATTCATAAAATAGATTAAAGGTCTTTCTAGACATTTAACAAATCAAATTTTTAATTATTACCATATTTAGTTTTAAACAATTTATTTCAAATGAGGGCGCCACTTTAGCTACCACTTCGTCTTAAGGGGCTCCAAAAGCCTTTTTTGCACACAGGTGCCAGTGGCCCTTACGGGGCCCTGGGGGGAAGTATATTTTTGTGGACGGAAGAACATGACAGACTTGTAATTTTACGTTTTGACGTATTTTATCCTGGTCTGGAAGAAAAAAAAACTTAGTATTCACCAGAGCTGTCGCGAATGCGAAGCTAGTGTACATTTTTCGTATTGGCTGTTAGCAATTCTATTCCTTCGTCCGTGCGCGGACGTTGGTGCAGAAAGGGTTAGCGCTAAAGCCAGAGGGCGACACAAGTAATCTGTGGCTCGATAGTGGCAGACGACTGATCGGAACGAGAGACTTGCTAACCTACCTATGCTGAGAAGGATTACAAAGTGAGCTAAAGAGAGATTTCGGTGAGTGTTTTATAAGTTTATTTGTAGAGGATTGCACCACCAATTATGTTCAATTAATATGTGTTATATTCCAGTGAGAGTTAACCGATGCGTCGGTTTGCAGTTGGTCTATTGCGAGTTGCGACTTGCAATAGATAAATCAGAGACAGAGAAAGAGAGTTACCGATGCGTCGGTCTATTAGTTGGTCTGTTGTAAACTGCGTGTGTTACAACAGATAGAGAGAGTTACAGAGTTACCGATGCGTCGGTCATCAGTTGGTCTATTGTAAACTGCGTGTGTTACAATAGATAGCAGAGTTAAGCGAGGCTCGGGGTGGCTATAGGGGAGGTTGGAGGCCACACGGGGATGCGTCCCCATAGAGAGAGAAGCCGCTGGATCAGCCAGCGCACAAGTGGATGGAACAGCCATCCCAAGTCTGGTGGAACAGCCACCAAGTGCTTGCGTGGCACTGTCGTTGTGTCAGAGATTTCAGTATAAGTACCATAAGAGAGTATTATAATATGAGATACAAGACTTTCGTCATGATGACCCAGTTTAACCAGGCCAGCCTGGGTCATTGGCGACATGGAGATGCTGGGATTTGATTAATCGTGTTTCTAAATAATATTGTGTTTGTTGCAATTTACGGTTGTATTTACTTATATCACCGTAACAAATGAATGCTATAAATAGACATGTAAAATCCGTAATAGGGATGTGGACTAGTTCCAAAGAGTGCATTGTTTTATTCTGTCCGTCAATAAGATTATCCAAAAATTGTGGACACTTATTTTTGTTTGGAAAAGTTAAGTAATAAGAATTCGAAAAGGTGGCTTTTTACGGTCGTCACCGTATAATGAAAGTTGTACTTGATCGTGACGTCATGCGAAGTTTGAAATCTCTGTCATTATTTGCTAGTCAGAGACGACAAAAAATACGTATAGTACAATGTTTTTAAATAATTTATCTTATGAAAAAAAAAATATATTTTTGTCAACATCCTTATTGTGATTTTGTACAACAAAGCTTGATAATATTTTTACTATCTATTTAAATCATGTTTTACAATTTGAAGCATAAGTTTTTAATTTTGGGTTAAAGTACACTAAAACAGGTACCTTTTTAACTTTATAATAAATACATAAATCAAATAAGTGTATCACTGAATCAAACAATAGCCCTATGTCAGAGATTGCGAGCAGCTCTGAGAAGTAAGAACAAAGAACCCTTGTTCTATTAATTTTTGTACTCTAGCCTGCAAGCGCGTTCTAAGAACACGTATTGTAAATAAACCAACATGCCCTTTTTGTATATGGGGTATAAATAGAACTTGTACTAAGTACAAAGAATATTAGTACGTGTGATTCATATACATGTATTAGTGACGAATTGTTGCCCTAATTTAGTATTTAATGTAAGGGTGACTATTTAGATAAATATAGTTTTGAAAAATAAATAAATTAAATATCATTTATTTTGTTGTAGATTCACGGTCCGTATTAGACTATATTATATAATACTTTTGAGAGATTTAGGTACTGTACTGTATTGTCCAAAATGGAAGAAGTCCTCCGAACTCGTTTGAAATTGTTACATGAATCAGTTGAGTCATGTGTTATCGATGCTCAGTGTGCCCTTAAAAAAGAATCCAACAGTGATGTTGACTTTCATGAAGTAGAACTAACATGTTCTGAATTAAAAGGTGCTATTGAGAGGTTTGTGTGCGAAATACACAATTATTGTAAGGTTATTAGTGAACCTGATGTAGACCAAATAACTCAATACACTTCTACTCAAATCAAAGCTGAAGAGCTAGTAGCAGAACTTGGAGTTTTTATGAAGCGCACTGTACAAAAACGTAGTTCAGATACAACTAGTGATAAAAACTCTAATATTACTAGTAAATTGCCACGAATGGAATTAAGTAAGTTTGATGGTGATGTTCTTAAATGGTACCAATTTTGGGATCTGTTCTCTTCTAACGTTGATTCTAGAAATATAAATGAAGTAGATAAACTGTTGTATCTTCAATCCGTTCTTGAGGGTGATGCAAAACAAGCTATTGAAGGTTTAGACACAACTAATAAAAATTATAGTATAGCTGTTCAAACTCTTAAAGAAAGATTTGGTAAACCTGCTGCTATCATTGACGCACATTATGTGGCACTATATCGCATTAGTCCAGTTACTTCGAACAATGTCAAAGACTGCCGACAAGTTTTCAATGAAATTGAAAGACACCTTCGAGTATTGAGCTCTTTAGGTGAGGACGTGAATCATAATCATCTTCGAGTCATGATAATGGAGAAATTCCCTGAAGAGTTGATATACGAATTAAAAATGAAAATAATAGGTGAGGATGAAAAAATAGATGACATCAGGAAGTACCTAGAGTACATTATATCGGCTAGAAAAACGTCAAATAGAATTAAGAAAGATGCAAAGAAGAGCACGGAAGAGTCGATACAAAGTAAAGACAAAGAAAAAACTGAAAGTTTTACTACCGGAGCATTACACATACGATCTGAAGAAAGGACTGATATTGGACAGCGTAGAAATAAGAATTTTAGGACAGATAAACCCAAATATAACTATCGGAATTTTACACAGAAACCAGTATATTCCAGAAAAAGACAATACGATATACAAGAAAGTTTAGATGAGCCACCCAAAAAGAAATTTCTTCCTAAGAAATGTATATTTTGCAGCCAAGACCATTTTAATGACGAGTGTACTAAATATAAAACTCTACAGGATAGAAAATTGAAGTTACATAATCGTTGTTATAAGTGCTTTCAGCTAGGTCACCGGGCAAGGACTTGTAATAACAAGCGTAAGTGTCGGCATTGTAACGAACATGGCTTACACAATCGTGCCTTATGTCCCAAGAAAATGAAACAGCCTGTACAATCATCCGAAACAAATAGTTTGCACATTAAGACAGAAACTAATGATACGCTTTTACAAACATGCTTAGTTATGGTGAATAGTTGCGAAAACAGTTTAAGACAGCAACAGTGTAGAATACTGCTTGATTGCGGAAGTCAGCGCTCCTATATTACAGAGTCGACAGTCAAAACCTTAAAACTACCTATCACTGATACAATAAATTTGTCTATATTCACTTTCGGAGCAAAATCACCACATCAGATAGAAAGTCCCATAGTCAGTTTTCAAATAACAACTCGTACAGGCGTAACCCGCAATATACATGCGAACGTTGTACCTCATATTACCCATGCTATAAGAACACCAACATTTAAACACTCAATGAGGTTAGGAAATATACATTTGAATGATCTTGTATTAGCTGATGATGGTTCTGGCGGTGATCAGGTCAATATTTTGCTTGGAAATGATTATTATTACACTTTTATGTCGCATGAGAAGAAAACTGTCGCTCAGGATCTTTTCTTAGTAAATTCTGATTTTGGTTGGATTTGGTCAGGAAAGATTAGAGAGATGACGAACATTCCAGATCAGTTAAGTGCACTGACGTATTTTCAGTCAGATGGAGTTTTAGATAACCAATTAACAGAACCTGACCTGCCACTAAAAGTAGACGATGTTAAAAGGTTGTGGGATCTTGAGTCGATAGGTATTACAGATTCACCCAAAACTACTCGTGAAGAAGAAGCTATAAGACCTTTTAATGAGACAGTTCAATACAAAAACAAAAGATATCATGTTCAGTGGCCGTGGGCCGAATCATCTCATGACCTTCTTAGGTTTAGCTTGGGGTCGTCTTAACAGCTTAGTAAAACGATTAAACCCTTCGGAAATGACGATGTCATACAGGAGCAAATAAAGAACGGGATTGTAGAAATAGTACCAGAGCCTGTTAAGGTACAAGAACATATAGTCCACTACCTACCTCACCATTGTGTTTATAGTAGTGACAGATCAAAGAAACTCCGTATTGTTTATGATGCGTCCGCTAAGACTGGTGATCATCGGAGTTTGAATGAATGCCTATACCGTGGACCATTGATGTTAGAAGATCTTGCTGGGTTGTTGCTTAAATTTAGAGAACATCCAATAGCCATAGTAGCGGACGCAGAGAAAGCTTTTTTACAGTTAGGTCTCCAAGAACTGGATAGGGATGTAACTCGATTTTTGTGGCTCAAGGATATAAATGGTAAAGCCTGTTTGGACAATGTTGTACATCTTCGTTTCTGCCGAGTGCCTTTTGGTGTTATATCCAGCCCATTTTTGCTAAACGCAACAATAAGATACCATTTATCGCAATCAAATAGTCCATGTATGAAGCAATTGGCATATGAAATTTATGTTGACAACATAGTTACAGGCACAAAAACATTAACAGAGGCTATAAATTTATACAAAACCTTGAAACAAACATTCGATAGGTTGTCCATGAATTTACGCGAATGAAACTCTAACTCCAAGGAAATAGTTGCTGCTATTCCAAAAATATACCAAGCTAAAAGTGGTAGACACATGAAGTTATTAGGTCTAATGTGGGACACACACGAAGACCACCTTTCGTTAAAGTTTAATATCACCAATAAAGACTTACACTCTGTTCGTACTAAGAGAGATGTTTTAAAGATAATTGCATCGGTTTATGATCCTTGTGGTTTTGCAGTGCCCGTAATACACCCAGCAAAATTATTCTTTCAAAAATTATGGAAGAACAAAATAAAGTGGGATGTTAAACTGGATGAAATGTTACTTAAGGAATGGCAACAGGTAGCAGTGACATTAAACAATTTAAAAAATATTCATATTAATCGCTACTATGCTCAAAGTCTTAACTGTGATGATATTAGTAATTATGATATAGAATATGAATTACATTGTTTTACAGACTCCCCAAAGGAAGCATATGCAGCGGCTATATATTTAAGGATTACTTTACACGCTAATACCATTGTCAGTTTTGTAATTGGCAAATCTAGATTAGTGCCGTTAAAAGACCAAAAGAATTTGCAAATACAGCTAGAATTGCTGGGAGTATTGATTGGATGCAGACTAATAAAATATGTTACAAAATTTTTACGACTCAAGATTAAATCACAATTTTTGTGGACTGATAGTCAGATAGTTTTAAGCTGGTGCAAGTCAAATAAGCTACTTCCACCCTTTGTAGCACGTAGAATAAGTGAAATTAAACAGAATGCTTTGCTACAAATCAGATACGTTCCTACAAAACACAATCCAGCAGATGTGGGTACTAGGGCAGAGCAGGTGGATTCTTATAAGAAATGGCTTAAGGGACCAGAGTTTTTGACAAAAAATGCAAAAGAGTGGCCTATTCTTCCAAAACAGACTGAAGTTCAAACTTTTTCTTTGGCCGAGGAGTGTCTTACGAATCATCAACCTATAAACACAACTGAATTTGTTTTGAGTAGTATGGGCCCTGTAGAAGATAAAACTCAATACCCTGATTTAGACGAAATGAAAAAAATCATAGAAGTTCAGAAAGAATTTTTTCCCAAAGAAATTGCGGGAGATACAACAGACTTGACCAGATCGCTACATCTGTACAAAGATCAAGAAGGAGTTATCAGATGTAGAGGTAGATTTATGAATACAGACTTCTCACTAAATCAGAAGGAACCAATACTTCTACCTAAGAACTCGGACTTTACTACTAAAGTTATAAGAGAACTGCATCAGAAAAATTATCATGTAGGCTTTATTACGCAAGAAGTTCTGGGTACCTCATGGAAGGTCAACTGTACAGAAAGTAATCCGGAAGTGTCCACAGTGCATTAAATATGGTGGTGGTCCGTTTAAGCTACCATCAATGCCTGACTTACCGGCAGAGAGAGGTAAACTTACTTTACCTTTTGCTTTTGTAGGTTTAGATTATTTTGGACCTCTTTTAGTAAATGAAGGCGATACAGAAAAACGTTGGGTTTGTTTATTCACGTGCCTGGCTATTAGAGCTATACACATGGAGGTAGTGAAGGACTTAACAGCTGAAGAGTGTTTACTAGCTATTAGAAGATTTGTTGCAGTTAGAGGTTTACCGCAACTTATTATTTCGGATAACGCTACACAATTTAAATTAACAGCAGAGGTCCTTACTCCCAACTATTGCATACAAAATAACATACGTTGGAAGTTTATTCCTGAATTAGCGCCGTGGTTTGGTGGAATTTATGAACGCCTGATTGGCATTGTTAAGCACAGTATGAAGAGAACATTTGAGAAACATCTTATAAATCACAGTCAGTTATGTACAGCTTTGAAAGAACTGGAAGCCGTAATTAATACAAGACCGTTGACCACGGTAGGAGCTGAGCTAGAACATGTTTTAAGCCCTCAAGATTTTCTCCGCGTAGGCGGATTAATAACTACAGAAATTTCGGATCGTGAGTTTTTAGAACCAGCCACAAACACTAAAAGTAATCTAATAGATGGTTGGAAGAGAGGACAAATAATTCTGGAAGAATTCTCTAAGATGTTCACTAATCAATATTTAACGAGTCTAAGAGAAAGAAGTGACAAACATCGGCAGTCAGGAGTTGTAGTCAATAGAGTACCTAAGTTAGGAGAGACAGTACAAATAAAGGCAGGAAATAACAGGGCACACTGGAAGGTTGGACAGATAGTAGAGTTAAGAAAAGGTTCGGATGGACAAATTAGAGTAGCAAAAGTAAAAATTGCATCAGGTGAAACATTGACCCGTTCCATAGGACTCTTGTTTCCATTAGAACTAGAAGATGAAAGTACAGTACCATCAGCACAGACTACCATAAGTTCTAAGGACAACGTCCACAAGGAAGCGTCTCAAATAGAAATACAGTCACCAGAAGAGACAGCTGATAACAGGAAGTCAAAAAGGGCTTCGGCGGTCAGCGCTAGAGAAAAGATTAAAGCGTGGACTTCTCAATTCCTTAACAGATTGTTTCACTGAACCTAATTGAGAGATGTGTATGGTGATAAATTAATTAATGACTATTCGTAATAAACCTTTTGTAAAAGTATGATTTCTTTTTATTCTTTCGTCGTGGCGGAGTGTCGCGAATGCGAAGCTAGTGTACATTTTTCGTATTGGCTGTTAGCAATTCTATTCCTTCGTCCGTGCGCGGACGTTGGTGCAGAAAGGGTTAGCGCTAAAGCCAGAGGGCGACACAAGTAATCTGTGGCTCGATAGTGGCAGACGACTGATCGGAACGAGAGACTTGCTAACCTACCTATGCTGAGAAGGATTACAAAGTGAGCTAAAGAGAGATTTCGGTGAGTGTTTTATAAGTTTATTTGTAGAGGATTGCACCACCAATTATGTTCAATTAATATGTGTTATATTCCAGTGAGAGTTAACCGATGCGTCGGTTTGCAGTTGGTCTATTGCGAGTTGCGACTTGCAATAGATAAATCAGAGACAGAGAAAGAGAGTTACCGATGCGTCGGTCTATTAGTTGGTCTGTTGTAAACTGCGTGTGTTACAACAGATAGAGAGAGTTACAGAGTTACCGATGCGTCGGTCATCAGTTGGTCTATTGTAAACTGCGTGTGTTACAATAGATAGCAGAGTTAAGCGAGGCTCGGGGTGGCTATAGGGGAGGTTGGAGGCCACACGGGGATGCGTCCCCATAGAGAGAGAAGCCGCTGGATCAGCCAGCGCACAAGTGGATGGAACAGCCATCCCAAGTCTGGTGGAACAGCCACCAAGTGCTTGCGTGGCACTGTCGTTGTGTCAGAGATTTCAGTATAAGTACCATAAGAGAGTATTATAATATGAGATACAAGACTTTCGTCATGATGACCCAGTTTAACCAGGCCAGCCTGGGTCATTGGCGACAAGAGCTGCTTCTCTTCCCAGCCCACGTTAAATCCAATCAAGGGACTGGAAGAAAATCTGAATCACGGCTAGCAACCCAACACATTTCAATTTCCTCTTTTCCGTCCTCAAGGTCTGTCAGGATCGTAGCAAGTAGAGGTCCATAGTCTCTGCCTACCCCTGTGGAAAATAGGCGTAATTTGTGTATGTATGCCCACCACGAAAAGTGGCGTTGGGGTCTCGGCTTAGAGCTCTGTCTGCCTCCTTGGGGATAAAGACGTAAGTGAAGTTCGGGATTTCTTCGTATTTGATCAGCTGATGATGGTTAAAAATAAACTTGAAACTCTTCACAATTTCGTTTATTTCAAATAAAAATGTACAATTTACACTATTTCGTGGACATCACAAGACGGGTTTATACAAATAACTCATACTTAACTTTATAACAATATAGGAATATTGGATGTTACAAAACCGCAAAATAGACCTTGAAGGCATGTTAGTTCGTGAGATTGAACAGCTTAGTGCCCAGGCAAAGGGGCCATTCATATATTACGTCACAGAGATACGATGGTGGGTGATGTCAAATGTGACAGTACGTGTTAGAGAGATTGAAAAAGCGTTACAAGCTATTTCACAAAGTCTAAATGGGGAAGAGATGAAAATTTTGAAATCGGTTGAATATTATTCCGCTGTTAGGAATAATAACATTCCTCTTTACCATAAAAAATATCAGATTTTTCCGTCAATTCAATGTAAAAGAGTACCTATTTATTATAAATCACGTAAATTGGACGCCACACAGCCCGTCTTTTTTTCGTATACTGGTTGACGTATTAAAAAATAATGATGTCATACAACAGTTGACAACCTAACCGTCATATCTGTAAAATGGCAAAGAGCAAAAAAAATTTGTACTAAAAATAGTGCCTCAAGTTCAATTTCTTTTCAAAATAAGGACTTGAATGGGAACACTATTTTGAGGACTTTGACAGCTTGTAAATGACAGAAAAGTTGTAAACTGTGACAGCTGAAAAATGTTCAAGCGTTTTAAATAATTTCATCCTTCCCTATTCTGTTGTGAAAATATATAAGCAATTGATTTTGAGTTGTGAGCCGCAAAAAACAAGTTGCTTAACTTCTGTTGCTATGTGTTTCGTACAAAAGTCCTGTTTGTGCCACACAGTGACAGAAAATAAGCAATTTCTTCTTCATCATCCTAGGGCGTTCTCGGTTGCATCCTCAACTGTGCTTCTTCGGAACCCCGAGCTCCAAAGAAGCACTTCCCTGCTTTTTCTTCTCCAATTTTAACATGCATGTCAATGGTCACAAAAAGTAATTTCTTCAGGGCAAAGATAATATAATTACTAACGTGACAGTTACCCAATGCCATAGAAACGATTGGAGGTCCCAAAAATAGGCAAAACATAGAGTTACTGGTAGGCAAACAGAGATGGCAGCACACACGACTAACAAAAAAGTGACAAAGAAAGTGTTGAATATGCTTAAAAATATTTTTCATCTCATCTACTCAAAAAACTATGTTTTCATCCCAAAACATTTGGAACTAAAGTTACTGGTTATTCTCTCAGGAATGTGAAAAAGAAGATCTCTAGGGATTAAAACCAATTTGAAAACCAATTTATATATAAAGTTTAACCCCCATATTCATAAATGGTATTAAACCTTTGCTAAACCTCTTTAAGTTAAAATGTGTTTTGTCTCCTTCTTACTATGTCAAATATTGAAAAGAGCGAAAGGGACATAAGATGTTTTAACTAAAATAGGTTTAGCAAACGGTTGTTAATTTTTATGAATAAAAGGGTAAGCCAATAGTGAACAGTTATCAAGTTTACTTATAAATATAAAAGATATGAAGGACCACACATACAAAGTTATGAGTGAACATTTTATCTTTAGTTGGTGGTGTTCGATAAAAATATTTCTTAGTATTTATTGTATGAAAACGACACCAAACAAAGGTTAGGTAGTATTAAATTGTCGGTTGAAGTCTGTTAGGTATTGTAGGTGTTCTACTGTTCTTTATATTCTATTTTGTATTTGCTAGTTTTTCTCATAGATGGAGATGAAAAGTAGAGTGTGCTACTCGGGTACGGTAATATTTTTATCTCGGGCGATATACATGAATCCCTCGCTACACTCAGGATTCCACCCTAGAATCACTCGCTCCACTCGTGATTCAACTGTGGAATCCTTCG
Organism: Acrobasis suavella; assembly: GCA_943193695.1. Classification (NCBI taxonomy): domain Eukaryota; kingdom Metazoa; phylum Arthropoda; class Insecta; order Lepidoptera; family Pyralidae; genus Acrobasis; species Acrobasis suavella. The sequence goes on along the minus strand of OW971952.1, from coordinate 4,927,460 downwards.
TTTCGCTCTGGATTCAATGTAGCGCCCTCGCCGTCAAAATATTACCTTATCCCCTTGTAGCATAATCTACTATATTGCATTTCGTAAAAGTCATATTTAATTAATTAAGTACAGCACAACTTTTTTTTAATAACATTATTAGTGACAAGGAAGAGAAATAATAATGTTTTTAAGGCGATGGGTAGGCATGTTCAGGGTGACTTTCTAACCTTCACCAAATTTTTAAAGTAAGTCCTGTCCATAATACTAAACTACTTTCCATAAAAACAATTAACGAGAAACGAAAAAAATACTCGGCTTCTCATACAAATCAGTGATTCACTGCTCGGCTAAACGGATTTTGTGTGGGAGGACGAATTTTTTTTTTATCCTTTTTTAAAACTTTTATATTAAGTAGTTCAATTTCATGAACTGACTGACCTTGCTCAAAAAATTTGGCCGGTGGGTTTGGGACCAATCAATATCTACGACACACAGTATAAAAAAATTACGCTCGTTTGGCTTCAATTGATTGAAACGGTTTGCTTTTTGCAAACGGTTACAAAGGGCATATTTTTCGCATTTTGAAACTTTTGTGAGTAAAATTTGCATTCTTAGTGCCTTCAAAGATTATTTTTGCGATCCGAAACACCCTGTATACAATTATTCATCGTATTTTGTTGGTAACTTTGATTCACAGCCAACAAAAAAACTCTTCTTATCAATCGTCTTTTGGTTTCCTTATTATAGAATGTAACATTTTGTAGAATGTTACATTCTGTAGGCAAAAAATAAAAGTCATTTTTGATTAAAGGAACCGTCCATTTCGACGATATTCATTTAATAGGGCAAAATGGACGTGGTTTAGAATTCTAATATTTGGTGGGCACTTCACCTGTAACTGAGACAAAGTGGTATCTGTCGACAAACTTCATAACAAATACCTACTTACAAAATCCAAGCGTGCGACGCCGCAGAGGCAATGAGGGAACGTCCCATACTACGTGACACTTTTTTTCCACTTTTTTACAAACTGCTATACTAAGGATGTTAACTGAGGGGGAGCCTCCACCCCTATCGGTTAATATTTTCAAAAAGCTTTCTCCCCCTCCCTTCGGTGACCATCCTTAGTATATGCCAAGATCCCCCCCTCCCCCGTCTAGTTTTTACGTTACGAATAAATAAATATGTTTTTAAACCATTTTGCAAACAAAAAGTAAAAAAGTAATATTTGGTTTATTATTTTTTTTAAAAATGGTCAAAGTTTAAGAAAAATATCTTCAACAAATGCATATGCGTTCATCAAATGCATATGCGCCTGTAGGTCTTAAAGAAGCTGAACGCTGTGCGTTACAATTTAAAGTGAGTGATATTTCCAAAGAAGATATTGACTACGTTACCGAATATCTAGACCCTCTGTAACTAAGCGTGGTATTTTGAAGACGAAGTATGGGTACGTTCAATTACCGCTACCGCGACGGCCTTAATTTGTAAACTATCTTAAGGTTGAACTAGGCGATACTTTTTCTATACTTTCGGAGGGGATTTTCTCTACTTTTTGACATTGTACATGCAAAGTTTAACATGATATCGTTTTGTCTCTCTATCAATTTTGTGTATACGAATACAGAATACTAAAATAAAAAGCCATTAAAAAGTTATGCGCCATCAAAGATTCGTTCTTTTTGCTTATTTTGACGCAACTTTCGGCGTAAATAAGTAATAAAAGATCTGTAAAATCTCCAAAACAAAGTCCACACCGACACGGCTTAATTATCTAAAATTTTAATTCATTTTATTTATAATTGAATAATGCAGTAGTTTTTGCATAAAACCCCTTTTCCGTTCGCGTTCGGTTTACTGTAAATAATCGTGCATTTCACCTCATTACTTCGCCTGAACACAACGTTACGAGTAGGTGAGACAGCATGCTTTTAGGCCGCGCCTACGTGTAAGTTCAAACCCGCGACTAGTTCAACCTTAAGGTTAAACGATTATTTCGCCTTTCTAAAACACCCTGTATGTAAAGTTAAAAACTAAAGAGGGTGAAGGGATAAAACCCGTAGAAATGATGAATTGGATAATCTGCATTTATAACTACTTCGTGGCGAAATAACTTTATGCAAAACACGTTATAAGCCGTAAAATTACGTACTACATAACAATTTATTTATTTATCACATCTACCTTACAATCTCATTTTATATTACTTATATCACATCATTCATTCAAAAATATAGCGCCGTATTCAAAAAAATCCGCTGTCTCAGTTATATAACGCCTAATAAAATATACTGAGACTATTTTAAGGGTGAATGGATGTGATATGGACTGATCCATGATAATGAAATACTTTCCCCAAGGAACATATCTAAATATTTATAGTATATTATGCAACAGTTGTATAAGGAGGGTCAAAAAATGCGAGTGGCGCAGGTTACGATGCGAGCCTTGGCGAGCATCGTAAATAGACGCACTCGAGCATTTTTGCCATACTTATACAACGTTGCATACAATGCTTTTCCTATGACTATATTTACTAAATAAAATACAAAAATAAACAAAGAAAATATATAAATGTTTGACATATATTCGGGGGATACTAGGTACATATCTATGGTATAACTTAATTTTTTAATTGACGTTTTCTTAGTGACTATATTTAGGAAAACATTTTAATTATTTTGGCAGTATGGTAGATCTATAGAAAAAAAAGAGCTGTAGGTCTATGGCTAGAATTGTCTTTTTGGGCAAATAACGACACATGTGCTATAATGGGGAATAGAAAATAGACTTTTCTGAACTCATATATTACCAATGTTCTTATAATAAATAGTGTTCGTGACTATTTAAAAAACAGATAACAGCACAGGAGCAGTAAAAAAATAATTGTGGCCTTAAATACAATTATTGACCGATCAGCTGATCCAAGTGTGTATGGAAAGTAAAAAATATGAAAATGAATCTAAGAGGCCATTGTGCCCAAAAATAATATTTCATACTTCGTTATATGTTCCTAGTGGAAAGTTGTTCAATATCGTGAGCTAAATTCAGCCTACAAATAGTTTCAGTATATTTTGTTTGACCCTGTATGGTACCATGTTACTGATTTTAGGAGCGCTGATTTTTCAGTCAAATTCATGAAAGTCCACACTCCTTAAAATAGCAGATTAACACTGTATGACTTATGTGAAGACGGCAGATTTTTTATAAATATATCTGATAGACATTTAACGTCATATAATAAACCTCGAAATAACTTTAGGACTTGGTTTAAACTATTATTCACCCCAATGAAGTTGACAGTAACAAAAGAGAAGGTGACACATTGCGTAGGGTCTTCTTATTTTGGATGGATAATGGTTTAAACCAAGTACTTAAGTTAATTCTCGTTTTATTATTAATAAAATAAGACGGTTAACGTTAAGTGGTGCTTATTATAAAGTTAAGTTTTTAGGAATCTACTTAAAAATCCCCTTACCTTAGACTTTTCCATAGAAAAGTAGTCCACGTTTTATTTTGAAACGACATGTCAGATTTCGGTAAAAATTTGTAATTTTAAAGAAATTGCAATCTATAGTTATAATTGGTTTCCGACGGTAAAATTATGAACTGGAAAGAAATTATAAGGGTGTAGAAGTTTTCCATACTGATGTTTAAATATGATATAATACACTATATTCTCTTTTAAGTTCATAATTGACTGTCGGAAACCAATTATAACCCTAGATAATTGCAATTTCTTCAAAATTACGTAATTTTGCCCATATCCGACATGTCGTTTCCAAATAAAACGTAGACTACGTTTGTATGGGAAAGTCTGATTCTTTCCAGGGTAAGGAGACTCTTAAGCGTTTTTGATTCTGAGGGTTTTAAATATGTAGACCAAAACCGCGTTATTTCTTAGAGAAAACTCCCAAATGAAGGCCAATGTCTAATGTCAATTAGGTTCTTCTTTCTGTGCGGAACGCTACTGCTAGAGCCATATTAAGCACAGAACTAAGCCCTATTTTCAATAGTTGTTCATTAACTTTTTTTGACGACCTCCGTGGCGTAATAGTCAACACGCTAGACCGCCAATGTGGAGGTTCTGGGTTCGATCCCCCCAGCCAGGGCAAGTTGGAAAAAGGCCTTTTTCAAATTGTCCTGGTTCTTGGGTATCTATCTATATATGTAGTTACCATAAAATATAGTATCGTTGGGTTAGTATCTCATAACACAAGCTTAAGTTTACTTTGGGGCTAGCTCAATCTGAGTGATTTGTCCGTATAAGTATATATTAAAACTTTTTATTAAAATTTCGAACAGCTAGATCTATTGACCTACTAGTGGATAAATGACACAGACAAGCGACAGAGCAAGTTCATATTTAGGCTGGACCATCTCTGATATATTAAAGTGTTTATTAGGTAGGTTTTTAAACAATATGTTCAAAACTTTTACAAATTACTAGGTAAGTACTGCTAGTTTAAGGATACATTTTTCTAACTTTTAGGATAAACTATTAAGCTAGACCCCAACTTGAGTAATGCAAGGGGGAAGTTGGACAAAGCAAATGGTGTTACCACAAGATATTCAATATTACGACGATCTGTTTTGTTTTTTCATACATGTAAGTGACAATTTTTCAAGCTTCAAGCTGTCTTAAGAATTCGGGGTTACCTTAAACTTGTCCATACAAACGTAGTCAACGTTTTATTCTGAAACGACATGTCAGATTTCGGTAAAAATTTGTAATTTTAATGAAATTGCCATTGTCCGTCCATACAATAATAGCAGATGAAGAAAATCGAAATGTTATCAGATCTCAATGATTTTTTTGTTTATTGTTGACACAATAAAAATAGGTTAGCAGGTTTTCCTTTTTTCAAAATTTGCAAAAGTATATTTTTTAATTATAGCAAATTTTGAAAAAAAAAAGGAAATTATAATCATTTATTGTTTAAATAACAATAGTGGAAAATCATGTTTTTCTCTTTGTGTATGTATGAGTGCTTGCTATACTTCCAGACAAGAGACAAACCTTGAAAAAGTCATCTAATGATGACATCAAGTCCAAACGAAGGAACTCGAGATATTTTAAGTGTGCGCTCCCTTAACTCTCCCCTCCCCCTTTCCCCGCATTTTTAGATAAGGTCTTCATACAATTATATGGCGTTACTATACATAGAGTAATAGCAAAAATAATCTGGAATTTCATATATTATTATAGGAGGTAGCAAAGAAATAGGTCCAAAATTTTCAAGTTTTCATATATTAATAAGTACACGACTCTTCAGATTTCATCGCACATACATCACATAAAAATTCACATAAATCTCACTTATCTAGTTCATTATTATTTAGACATATTTTTAATAAATTAAGGTTCTAATTTAGGCCTCGCAATTAACTTATTACTACATAATTGCTTTATTGTACTCATCTTCTAATCTATCGCTACACATATAGGAGGCATTTAGGATTTTTCTGAAATATTCCTTAAGGATTCAGTATCAAAAATAATTGTTTTTTTTTTGCCTACGACTACTCTAATACCTTTATATTATAGACTACTACAAAAATAGTCAGTGTTGTGGCCTTTTATGTCACAAATCTGGCTTATACCAGCAGAAAATAGATATTCAAAAATGATTCTTAGGTCTTCTTGTGTAAAATTTTACAGTGACTGATCGTTTAACCCTTCACCTGTCCCTATAAATAAAACAATAGATAAACAATTGACCTGGGACCAAATTCCTCCCAGTAACAGGTAAGGGATAACACGTAAGGTTTTATAATATACAATTATAAACTGTAAAGTATGTACTTTTCTGAGTAGAAAGTTGTGTAACTAAATACTGAAAGAGTTTAAAAAACTACACGATTTTAGACGATTTGTTATAGTTGAATTATACTTGAAGAATATTTCAGAACTGCCAGTAATGCATGATCGTAACGAAACTATATCACATATTACTTACTAACTGGTAAATTTCATAGTATTTTATACAAACGCACAAATATTTACATACATCTTTATGTACAATTCGCTAGGAGCAATTTAAATAACGATGTGCTAACTACTTATAGACACAGTCTATTAAAAATACTAACAACCTCATATACGTCATACTTTCTGTTTTATGAAAATAAATTTAATGAGCAAATACACGAGACAAAATCAATGAAATACTTAAAATTGTAAAAAGTGATGTAAAAATGGTAAAATAAAAATGTCGTCGACAAATAGGTAGCATCATCGATTTTTTTAAGCTGGATATCTATCAAAACTGTGCAAGGATAATTTTACATTGCACATTATTATTTAAATTATATTTCACGTTTCACTTTGCCTTAAATAACCATAGGTTTGTAGAACAAAGCTAGAGAACCAAAAAAACCTAGTGTAGTAAGAACAGATTCTTCTTTCAAATCATATTTGATAGCTTTGGTAGAAATCCAACCTAATCCCTGACATGCAGTATAATCAATAGTTCGTAAACACCAACATTCAATTTATTGTCCTGCTCTATTAAAATGGTGTCAAAGTTTAAAACGATAGTAATTGCATTAAATCACATTTTTGGGTACATATCACAGATTGAGGCACTCCCAACAGAGAGTAGGCCATTCTTACTTAGACGTCATTGTCAAGAGAGCAAGAAATGTTCAGAAACATCCAAACTAGCTCTTCATAGGACTCAATCTCACAAAAAAATAGGCATGCAAAAATATGTGCTGTTAATACTTTTGCTAATAATCAATACGTCATCTATATATATACGTATAAAATCATTGGCACCAACCCATACTCTCGTACAATTCTACAAAGACTATTTCATTTTAAACTCCATATCTAATTCTATATTTAAAATTAAAACATCGAATTTCTAGTCAAAAACGACTATTAGTTGTCAACATTTACGATCCACTAGAAACTGATAATACTCTTGGACAAAATCTAGGAAACCTTCCTTTCTTTTTGTGCAAAGCTATTTGGTTCTACAAGATGTCTTCTTCCACGAAGCATCGATTATAAAGCTTATAAATTCCCTACATTTTATTTTACTTAAATCACTGAGCGTTACTCCCATACTGCATGCCAAAGATGGACAGAATGACGAAGGCTAGGCCCAAGAATACGGATCCGAGGAGGTCTCCCAAAGCTGTGAGGTACGGTATGGCCGCGTTATCAGGGTCCTTCTTCTTCTTCCACATAAGGTGGATGAACATGTATGCTAGGTATAGAAGGACCATAACCTGGAAGCAAAAATAATGAATGAATATCATAAACATAAAAAGAATGCTAAAGACTGATGATATTTTTGACACAAGGTACACTTCAATGATTTTTTGAATGCTATCCAGGACGTAATAAATAACATGGTTTTTCTCCATTCGGCTCTGTTTTTCCCTGGATTGTATATTAAGTACGTGGTATCTTTAATAATAATGTGACCGATTTAGCTTTTTTTTTGGCTAATGTAAAGAAATTAAAGTTTTTTTACCTGTAACAGCGAACACATGACGTATGTGATACCGAACGCCACTTGAATCGTGACGACGCCTTGGAAGACAAAGTCGGCCACGATCATGAAGATGATCTGTCCACAGAGGGCCAGGACCAATAGCATGCGGGCCACTTTAGCAGCTGGAGCTGAAAAAATGTATGAAAAAAAAATGCGTGAGACATTATCCATGATAGCATTTTTGTCACAGTAATTGTAAGTACATTCGTATTGTAAGCGTTTAAAAGTTTTTTCTTACTCAACACTCAATATTCAATCATTTATTGCATCTCATGTGTTTACATAGTTTGTACATATGGTATAAGGAGCACATCAAGTTCAAACATGAACCCTGTTAGGGCACAGCAAAATAAGAAAATTCTAGGAACTTTTTGGATATACCACGCTTGCCAAGGCAACTCGAGAGTTGAAACACGACGTGGTTATGTTGAGTTCAGTAGTTCTATTCTTTTCGGCTCCATAATAAGAATACATTTTGATAGAAAAAAACTGGTACAAGAAAAGTTGCCAAGATTTGTATTTATGTAAGTATTATAAAAAGATTAATAAAAATCGAAATTTTATTAAAGTAAGGGAAAATCTATAGAAGTTAAATAAGTTTAGGAAAAGTTTTATTCTCTGAACTGAATTTTCTAGCGAGACAAGATTTATTTCGTCTTCGCTTGAGAAATGAAGTAAGGAAGTAATATTTTATTTTACACCAAAAACTTATCAAGAATTTATATAGACATTAAAATTTATTAGCAAATAAGGTTAAAAAAACTTACTTCCATAGAACAGCGTCTTCCACGGCCATTCCACTATCTTAGTGTTCTCAGGCAAGACTCCAGGGATAGCTGTCTGATGAAGGTGCGTGGCTAATCTTGAGGATTGTACACAGACCAGGTTGCCACCAATTCCGTTGACAATAGGCTGGAACACTTCGTATCCTGGGTACTGATCCACAGCTTGGTCGAGGACGATACCGCCAATTCTATGATGAAATATTTGATATTAATTTTTGGAGTTTTGGTTTGGTTGAAAAGAGCTATATTGAGTGAAACCGAAAGCAAAATACTGTAGACGTTAAGGTGGCTCTGATACGCAAAGAAATTACGGATTTTTTGAATTAAAAATGTGCCTGCTTATGTATACTTTTTAATATTGGATTCTTGATTTTTTGCACACGCAGCAGAAAATAATAATTATAAATAAACAAATCCTAACGAAAAAGGGTTGAGGGCAGACAGCGGGTCTTAAAATCACAGTCAAATCGATTTAATGGTTCTGGATTTTTTTTTATTGGGCTATAGACGAGCAGCTTAAGGCCTGATATGTATATTTTTGGTACTGTTGAAATTTTTTGCGCATATTATACGGTAAGTATTGACACATTGTCGGGACTATTAGGTTCTGGTCTAACAACATTTGAATTAAGCCATTCATTTCGACTCGATAATAAGAAGAAAAAATTGACTTGCATATCTTTTTTGGAGGTAAAATAGCCGAAAAGCACACTCCGGGTGCCGACAGATAAAAATGAAGAAATCCCAAAAAAATGTGGTGACGTACCCACTGATGAAGAGGGCTGAGATGACCGGCGTCCAGCCTGTGGTGAGGACCTTCTTGGTGTACTCATTTCTATACACGACGAACACCCACAACGGTAGTAAGCAATAGTAGACACATATCAGCACGATGGGCTGCCATAATGATATCTCTGTAAAAAAGGAGAATAATACATTCTGTATAACGTCTTCCTATACTTCCTATTCCATAACTCAATCTTATTTAAATTCATTAAAAGTTGCCAAAAATGACCAATGACCATGTTTCGTTCGCTTTATTTTCCTATACAATGTCCTTTTTAATTAAGTACAAATATTTTAAGAGGTGATTCAGTCCATTATTTTGAACAACTTTTCCCAATAAATATATATCGAAATACGAATTTTTTTTTGCATTTTTCATAGTAACGATATCACGTGATTACTTCGATCTGTATGAGAACCTAAATATTTTTTTTCGTATTTCGATATACATTTATTGGGCAAAGTTGTTCAAAATGATGGACTGAATAACCCCTTAAAATATTTGTACTTTAATTAAAAGGACATTGTATAAAGAAAATATAAATAGCTAATTATAGAGGTAAAACTCATAAAAAAGACAAAAATTTCAAAATTATAGTTATTTATGTCACGAAGGAATGAGGTTGATTAAATATTGCGCCAACTTAACGCGGAAGGCATGGTCTATTGCATAAAATAATAGCTGATAAGTATGTGAAATGCTTTACATGCTAGGGAAAAACCTATCAAAAACAGCTCTGTACTCTCTAAATAATCGAGTACAGAAATACAGATAAAGCAAATTCTGGAGCTTCAAATTTGGAGTTTTAAAATCTGATATAAACAGTTTAGTGTATGCCTATCAAGCTCAAACTATCCACTATGACGCTTGACGATAAATGACACAGGTATGACGCTTAAATGCGGAGTATCATTTATGCCTACTACTACCGCAAACGAAACTATATATTCGTGCACGCACACGTCAATGAAAAAATAATGTAAATTTGCACTGAATATTTTTTTTTTCTTTCTTTCAATGTGTGAGTTTCGCCACTTATCATACCCGACAACGCGAGAACGGGGGAGAACTGCGGGGACGGGGAAAACGAGGGTGTTTTTTTTGAGCGGTACCCGAGGAGTTTCCGTTCTGTATGTAAAACCTTAGGTAAACTAAACTACTTCTAACTTTGGATCATGCGGACAGAGCATTTTGGATCTTGCAGTTCTAACCAGTGCCTAGAGTCGCAAGACCCGAAGGCCACTTGTAGGCATGTTGGTGGGCAGGAAGATGGAAAAAGGAATCAAAATAGCGATGGGTTGCTAGCCGACATTAACTTGATTCGCATACCATCGATCTGCTTTGACGATCTGTTCGGATTTCGGAAAGAGAAGCAACTACTACATTCTAATTCTTTTTTAACAGACCATCATGAAAGAATGCATTTGAATAAATATACTTCATGAATATGACTGTGTTACAATCATTTTGTTGAGAATTCAGTGATATCTACCTTGAATCTACAAACTTACCAGATCGGTCTGCACTGTGTGGTCCTTTAATAATGGAATAAAAATAAAAAATGGCTTTTAGAATTGCATAATTAGAGTCCTCATACGCCCTATTGATGTAAGGAACTACATATTATGATGATGTCATAAATAAGTACTTTGAAAGATAAAAAATATTGTACAATCTCTGATTGTGAGGCCAAAGAGTTTATTAATACAAATTGAAATAAGCCCGAACTCTATGGAGTTGCGCTGTTTTATTGCCGAGTTTCACGATCACGGAGACGGAACTCCTTGATGAGACCCTAGACATCGTCGGTTGTCGGTCGGTAGGTTGTTGTTTTATAACTGAGTTCTGTCGAATATCTCTTGGCTTCATTATCAGAATAGCTCATTTACTCCATAATATTGTATTGTCAATTGTCATCCGACTTACACAAATATGCAAAATATCAGTTCATTCCGTTGTGGGTAACTGAAGTTGTAAGATTTGACCTTAATAGTTTTTCAAAACTGAAAACCAACTTCACACTACCTGATTTTTTTTCCAAGTCGGTCCAGGCGTCTTTGAATAATTGATGAACATATTTAAAAAAAAGATCGGGACGAATTTATAACCTCCTTATTAGAAGTAGGTCAAAAAATTTACAAGATTCATTGCAAGTATAAAATAAATAAATATTGTAACAAACTTACGTATCTGTTCGTACATATACTGCGCTGTGACAGCCAGTACTGAGTTGCTGACGATGTCACCAATGGAGGCTGCCAGAGGGGTTGCCACATTATCGGGGTTCACTTTGAACTTGTGGGACCCATAGATCACCATCACCATTACGAAGTCTGAAATAAATAAATAAATTAATACATTTGCTGTTTGATTTGATGAAATCACTAACACACAACAAAGTCAATCAACAGAAATTAGCAACGAATTAAAATTATTTTGATTAAAACTAACATGAGACACAGGATTGTTAGATTAAGGCTTTCTTTATCATCGCCCGTGGTGTATTTACAAGTTTACATCTTTCTATGGGTAGATAGTGTAGATACACGTCATACGCAGGTATAGTTTACGTAAAACACAACTTCTTGGCCCGGGTATACGTAAAAGATTTTTTTGTGATTGGTGTCCAGACTTAATTTAATCTGGTGTTCCACAAGGCACTGTACTTTCCCCCCATTTTATTTATTATACTATTCTTTCACATTTCCCTGTCAAATAATAATTGTAGTGAATTTTAAGTGATATGTTTGGACTGTAATAATGAATATATATTGTGAAATAAAACAAAGACCAGTCGAAATTTGTAAGTATGTAAGAAAATGTGTTTTTCTTTCTTTCAAAACAGATGTGACAGAGAAGAACGTAAATGACAAAAGTATAAAAAATAAAAAGGCACTGCAAAGAGTTTGCTAAAATGATGATGAACTTACCTAAGACAAAGCAGGTGGTGGTGGCAGTGAAGACGGCAGATGCAATAATCAGTAGGATGTAGTTGCCATTGATTTGCCTATCAGTGATAGAATTCACTACTATAGCAAACATTGACACTACAGTCGATGCTACTATTGCTTGTACCTGAAAAATAAATGGAATCTATGAATATAATACTTTCACTCACGAGAGAACAGTTAAAATTGAGGGATTTCAAAAATATGTGACAACAAGTGGCAGCACAGTGCCGTCAGGTCTATCACTATGCCGCCATCTGGTGAACCATACTTTTCAAAATCTTGAATCAGGCTTCTTTAATGACAGGTGCGTAATATTCTGGCATACATTGACGTAAAAGTATCTGGCCGTGTGGTGACGGCAGAGTAGAATGCAATTTGTCACCATCCCGTTCTTCTTCCCACGGGTGTCGTAAGAGGTGACTAAGGTTGGTAATGTTAACAGAAAACGGGCAGCAGCGTCCATTGTACAAAACGTTCAACCATTTATTGCGATAATCCTGCGAGGGTAAATCCTGGACTGTTAGTCTATATCTGTCCACTGTTGCACCGAAATAAAAAAATAAAGATACAAAGAAAGAAGTTAGCAATTTTAAAGCTCCAAAACTTAGAGCTGTAGACTATAACTCTATACTACATAATATCATACATATACAAACCTGCACCAGTGATATGTTTCCGACCACCATGGAGATGACTTCTCTCGTCGACTCCATGTTTCCCAGGTTTGCTTGCGTTGACAGTCGAGATGCTAAGCACATGTCCAAGTTACCTGATAACAAAACATACTTCTTTAATACAAAAATCTTCTGTGCAGTAGAGAATAACGTTTTTAAATTAGTGAAATGGTTCTTCAGGCTCGGGCTCTCAAGAAGTTCTACAATAATTAAATGTCGTTATAAAGTTGTAGGAACTCCTAGTAGGTAGGTAGCCGCATACTAGCTGGGGCAGTTGGAGCTCCTACATGAAGAGGTAGGTAAGGTACGTAGTGGAGAGCTTGAAAGAAATAGACAGCAGAGTTATTTTATTTATTATAACTTCACAATACTGATATATATAAATTTACAATACTGATATAGATGTAATCAGCTCGAGAGATGGCAGTGGAATGAATACGAACGATGAGGAAGGAATCTAAAATTTAAAAATTGAATTTAAAAATAACATTACTTTTTGGAAACCGGAAAAGAAAGTATACCGGAACATGAAGGATGAGGTTTATTGTAACATCGTTACAAAGCAATAGAGAAAACTGATAGGTGTTACGCTCAAAGATTGCAAAAGTAACAATTGACACAGAGACAGAGTAAAAGATTTTACCAAGCGGGAAGAGGCATTAAATCGCTGCCCTCGTCCTGCTAAGACCACTGTTAAAACGTAAGCAAATAATTAAAAATGATACATTTCACGTTAATTCCCGTGTTCATGATGCTATCAAACATATCAATAACAAAGCTAAATCATAGAATAAATAATAGTATCGTGCTAAAGTGGTTTTTTTTTCAAAAAAATCTAACATAGCTAAGAACCACCGTAAGGGGACTTGCTTTTAATTGGTCCCTCCGATCGAAAGCTACGATACCATAGACAGACAGACAGACATTAGCTTTAAACTAATAACACCTCTCTTTTTGTTAGTGTAAAAAAAAAGAATATATGTGAACCGAATTACAACAGTCCAAAACCAACTGAAGTGGCATAATTTTAAGGAGGCATGCTTTTCAAGCCGTAAAGAAGACTAAAGAGGGTAATTAAGAGAAAAATTCGCCTACTAAACTTTTTTTCGCGCCTAGTTTGGTCACTTGGATAACAAATTAATGCAAGCCTATCAATATATTGTCCAATAAAAGTTATAATAACGTCCTTGGGTAGACATTGCATTAATTAATTATATTAAACAAGTAATCAAACTAATATTAGCATTGCTTAGTAACGAGTATTAATGAAATGATCCGCGTAATTCAAGATACTGTTATCATTATCACATTTTATTACGGCACTATATTTTAATTTGTCAGTTGCGTTATATTTATACTTTATCGTGTCAGCTAACTTAATAAGTTCCGTAATTATTAGAATGTTTATCATTTGTATTTCCTTTAAGAATCGAGGGTCTTTTTTACAGATTCAACACGTAGAGGCCCTTTGGAGTTGTGCGCTAGATGGCGATAGCAGCGAACTTATAACAGTCAATCCTGGCAGACGGTTTACTCAATAGGTTTTTTGCATGTACCTACCTATTATGAACCGTTTGTTTAGAGTAATAAGGATGAAATTGGCTTGCAACTGAAATTCTCGGTATAAAAACGAGAAGGTGTCGATTTCTGATGCGAGCTAAATTAAACCATATGTTTAACAATATTGAGTAGATATTTCTTTAAATTTCTTTTTAGAGTAAGATTTCTGTACGTGAGTACTAGTACTTATTCTGTGCCATTGACTAGGTTTCGGCAAAAAAATATATTCTTTTGATAATTATTGGAAGTTGTTTTGATAAAACCGCGGCATCCAGTTTTTAAAGCGAGTATATGAATCATTTAATCATTCAAACTTCATTTAAGTCAAATGAAGTATGAATGAATGAATTATTCATTTCAAAACACGCTCCGGCAGTCCTTATGTGGGTCTTGACGAGAACGGTCGCATGTTGCAGTTAATGCCAAAGTATCAAAAGTAGTGATGGACGATAAAACAAGAAGGGTATTATTTTTGATTTTATATTAACGTCGCCTTGATATAAGTTATTTGTTAAGCCTATTTCGTTTTTAAGGTTTTGCCAAAAACCTTGATTATGCAATGCTTAGCTAGAAATGAAAGGATTGTACTACATAACTCAAAAAACCTAGATTTTAATCTCAAGTGGTATTATTTATTGGTATCTTCTTAAAATATCTACTTACACGAAAAAATATTATAAAGTTCCTTATTTATTTGTGATTTTTAGGATTCCGGGCCCAAAGGGTAAAAAGATATTTCTTTTACTAAGACTCCGCAGTCCGTCCGTCTGTCTGTCTGTCACCAAGTTGTATCTTATAAACCGTGATAGCCAGACAGTTGAAATTTTACACAAATGATGTATTTCTGTAGCCGCTATAACAACAAATACTCAAAACAGAATAAATAAATGTTTAAGTGGGGCCCATACAACAAACGTGTTTTTTTTATAGATAATGGTACGGAACCCTTGCCTAGCCAGACTCGCGCTTGGCCTGTTATTTTTAAACCTTAGATGTCATGGAGCATACCTACATTAGTAACGTTATTAATAAGGACAATTGTTGTTTGATATATCATGAAACGTTTACGTTTAAACGATATACTCGGACGTTATTTGTTTAGGTGCATGAAAGAATGTAAACAACTTTGACATGTCTTTTTATTGAAAAATACACTTAATATATCAATATCATCGCAAATTATTTATTTTATAAATTATAAATTACATAGGTAATTTATTTGTAATTTGCAAAAGTATTGATTTATAAGGTGTGTGGCCACCTCTACGGCCACTACGAGGAACTACAACAACAAACAAATCAAGAGACAACCGACAATATAGTTTACAAGAAGCATATGAGATGGCGCCAGCAGTATCCTACATCTCGATCTCAGAGTTCGCCCGATTCGCTGCATATATACAACTTCCGAAGATACACCGTCGGAGCCGCGGTTCCCCAGGCGCAACAACATGCCTGGCGGGAAGATCTTCCCTTTGTGGCGGTCGAGCATATCATCTCGCTCCCGCTACAGGTGTATATTTCAATTAAAAGACATGTCAAGATTGTTTACATTCTTTTAAATACCTAAACAAACGCACTATAGTCAGTTTTAGTTGGCCATGTCATTAAAACAACCACTTCATGAAATGGTCAGCCACATCATGATATGATCCATTTTACAATCAGGGGGGTTACTCCATAAGCGGTGCGCAAGACGTTACTGCGTATCTGCGTTGCAGTGTCAAGCAACATTGAGCATTCATGTATGAGGTTAAGGTCTAATTTGGTTTGAAACAGAATTAGGTTGGCATCAGACGACTATCGTAGTATTTTATGGAGTAAACCCCCTGGTTACGACGTTCTCATAAACAAGACATGACAAATTATTGACGTTTTGAATATTTTCCTATGTTTACTAACTTTAATCTTATCTAACTACTAACCTTAAATCCTGTAAGTAATTTATCTCTAACAGACTAAACACCAACATATGATGAAGTAAATAATGAATATAATAAAATGTTACTAATCTCTATCTAATTACTAATCTTTTTATTATATTATTTTTAAATGTCTAGTACGAAGAATATTTTTGTGAACAAAAGAATAAAGTTATTTGTGTCAACTTACAACTACTGTACAGGAATTTTCCCAATTTATTATTTGCGTTATGTCTACCTTAAGTTTAACCATCTTACATAATTACTTATTGTAATAACCGAGTGCTGCTTCGGAGGCCGGGGTACGCATTTCCGCTTTTTCTTCTCCAATATGCATATTAATGGTAACGCAAGGATACCGAAGACCTTGCGAATTCGAGAAGAAATTGCCAGCTCATAGTTTTACAAACGGCCGCCGGCTGACCTCAACCATCCACGGCCACATGCATACGCTAAGTTAATTCATCATCATCATCATCATCATCTAAAGCCCTACAGCCGCGGCTGGGCCTGGGCCTGGTCTGGTATTTTCTTCTAGATAGTTCTATTTTGTACTTTCTGTTGCTTGACGCTGACATCTTTAAGATCCTGTTTGACTGAGTCCAGTGGTCAATCCGTTCGCCTTGTGATCCGGATCGAATCCCACTAGGAAGCATACTTTGTGAAAATTAGTTTGCAGTCTGGGTAGGATATTGCAGGCTTGAATCACCTGATTATCCGAAAATAAAGAGGGAGGCATGTATAAACTATGGGTCCCGAACGCCATGCTGGATTGGTTCTGGTCTACCCTTTGGGTTGCGGAGGTCAGATGGCAGTAGCTTTGTGTAAACCAGTAACTTTGTCAAATCACCTTGGTTAGGTAGCGGACCCCGGGCTCTGAAACTTTACCGCTATGGATGCTACCGGGAATACGCTCAGATGATGATGATACTCTTTTAAGATCCTGTTCGACGCCATCCATCCGTCTGAGCTTGGGTCTACCTCAGCTTCTACGACCTTTGGGTTGAGTCTCCAATAATCGTTTAATAACTACTGTAGTATTAAGTTAAATAACTACTGTAAATTTGCACAAAATAAAGTATCTTTCTTCCTTCTTTCTTTTAATGCTCATCGCCTAAAAAGTTTAACCTAATTAAACATTACGAGTATGAAATCACAGTTGGTATTCCCCATTAAATTGTGTCATTGCTGTGCAAGTGTTTTGTTATCTGTGATAACATTGTATCTACAAGTGATGTTTGTCAGTTCATTGTACATTTAATTGTTTTGTTGTGTCTTCCTTGCTTTGTTTACAGTCCACTCAATAGTGGGACTATTCACTATATACGAGACTGAAATTTTCCCAGACAGCACAGCTCTGAAAATTTATTCTTTGACTGCCAAAATTGTCACACAATCATAAATGCAATAATCGTACACACGCGTCAGTGGGTGAATTAAATGTAGGGCTATCAAAGATCAACACATTTTACTGGACTGTATTATTGTTGTACTTATTTTTATGTTCTCAGTCACTCACAACTCACAACTGTATCTTCGGCTGTTACTGCTTCAAAGCCGAGGGTGCGCGTTCCCGCTTTTTTTTTCTCCAAATATGCATATTTGGAGAAAAAAAAGCGGGCGACAATGTTGAATCGACATACCATTCCATGCATGGAATTGTATGTCGATTCAACATTGTCGCCCAGAACACAGAGCAGTACTCAAGTACAGAAGTCTAACTCAACAAAGTAATTCAGATTCAGATTAAGATTTATTGCAAGTCACAAGTTTCAAGTTGTTACATAAAGATAAGTACAAGTGACGCCCTGAAAGGGCACAGCAAAAAGTCAGCCCTTTGACTGACCAAGATGACTGACCAAGACTCAGCAAAGTTTCAGATTTTTAAATTTAGTTCAGAGTTTTGCCACTGCAGCGTAGTAGCGCACCGAAACAAAAATGGCGTCAATGGCACAAACATCTGTGACTGTTAAGAGCGATCAACCCTTCTTAATTTTCATACGAACGTTCGAACTTATGGCGTTGCAAATGAACTTTCTTGAAAAATTTTGAACTAACAGGTATCTCATGCGCTGTTTCCAAGTTTCTATCAAATATAAATTAAAAATTGGAAAAACAAATTCAGTATAAGCCTTCCAAAATCAGCTTTTTTGTACAAAGTTTACCTGAACTTCGATAAGATAAAAAAAAATCTAAATAAACCTTGCAAATGTAATAAAATTTTTAAATAAAAAAGCATTATTTCTACACACTTGTAAGGCTTACTGAGAAACATGTATTACCTGGAACAAGTTTTATGAAATTTCCGCACCCTATGAATAGTTAATATTCGTTCAATGAATAGTTAGAATAATAACACTAATTTCATTATATATCAGCGCTATATCTCTCTTTTTGGTTTGCCTCTTTTTCTAGCATTGCCCTGAATAAAACAACAAGCTTTTCAAACTATGCTCGCGTTGACGACAGAGCGGCCGGGAAGGGCCGCTTTAATGTTATTTTTCGTTCACACATCTCATCTAAACTATTTTTCATATTTCTCTAGTATTAGTAACATTAATGGTAGGTATTGTTAAAAAGTAATTTAACCATTTCTGCGGCATCGACACCAGGGGAGCTACTCCAAAGCGATACGCAAAAGGGACGTTAGGTACTGCGTATCCGCGTTTCAGTGTCAAACAAAGTCTAATTTGGTTTGACAAAGTACGTCATTATCGGACGACTATCGTATTATTTTATGGCGTATAGGTGTGCACTACGTCACTAGTAGGTCTTAGTAAATTGCGTATCTAATAACAGCCACGGTTTCTTGTCATCGCAGATAATTTGAGTCTAAGCGGACTGTAATTAACGTTGGCGGCAAGGACAGTGCGTAATGACAGATTCTTATCAACAGCAAGACGAGCGTCACACACAGCGGCTTTTACCTGTCCTTGGACGAGCCAGGGAAGATTTCTGAGTCCACTAAAACAATCCGGTATTTGTATTTTTGAGCCTCTTTGCTAAGTTTATTCAAGGAAAATAAGTACTCTTTAAGCGAAATAAAATCATTAAAAGTACTCCGTTTCATAATAGAAACCAAAGATATGATCTACAGTGAGTAGTCTATTCCTAAATCCAAAAAAAAATCTAATTTTAACACAATTTGGAGCTTGTCCAAAGATTAATTTGTGTTTTGTCCAAAGTTTTTTTTATTCGGTAATAAATTTGCCTTGGATATAGAACTTACTAATGTCATTACTATTATAGTTCCCTTAATAGGTACCTATTCCTAAAAAAAGTAGCAATAATATGTTTGTATATTGTATATGCGTGGTGCAATAAGTATAAATATAGTGAAATAAGTATAATAGTTATTTTGTCGGTAGTTTTAGACCAAAAAAGAATCTTTGTCGTGTAGAGGGGTAACGTGGCGTTTGAAACGCGTCTCAAGTAGACGCGTGAGATTACAGGCGGTTTAATAGCTATGTATGAACCAGCTCTTAGCATGTAGAGAGAAACCATTCGCCATTGCCAATGCCAATCCTTGACCGAGAGAATGTAAGGTCATCTATTGTACCATCATAAATTTGTATATTGTTATTTGATTTTTGTGTTTGTATGTGGCCAATACTGGTGTAGAATTTTTCAAGCTGCATAAAAGCATCTTATATAGCTTGACGACTGACATATATTGATGACAGCGGAGACCAACGGGTTTACCTTCCGAAGCTCGGAGGAGCTCGAGAATATTTTACGCTACTTGTGGACCCATCCAAGTGCAGACCACGTCCAGTGTTGGTTAACTTATGAAAGCGCTAGTAATGCATACTCCCGCCGAGCTTCTCGATCATCATCAACTTATCGAACGATTTGTATATTAACTATTCATGATTAGTAAAAAATTACCCATTGATAGAAACCATAGCACTCTGCACCCCGCCTACAAGGTGATCAGACGACCTGACCAAGGTCGCTTGAAAGCACTGGATGCAGGCAGCTCTTAATCGGTCAAGCATGGCATGTTATAATGTGTCAACATTGTATTATATTATGAGATTTTATTAATTAAAAGACAGTAATAATAATATGACAAAGCCTTTCTGGCGAGTAGGCGACAGATACTATGAAAATAAGTTTCTGTCGGCGTTTCTTCTCAGCAGTGGTCGTTACAAAGCGCTGGTATCGGTAGCTTTTCTTGAAAAATAAATTATATTTTAATATACTTTACACGTAACGTAAATTATACTTATTGACGTGTAAAAGTGCCTGTAAAGGTCTAATTACTGAATAAACATTTGAATCTTTGAGTCATTTTGGAAATCCTTGGGAGAGGCCTATGTCCAGCATTGGACGTTATGCGGCTGAAATGATGATGATAATGTGTACGTTACGTTGGTTGATGAAAGTAACTCTGTGTTACGTTCATCAATCGAAGTATAGCAAAGTTTGCATATATTAAAGATATTTTTAACTGACATCTAAAAAGGAAGAGGTTATCAATTCAAATGTATCGAAGATTTTTTATGTAAGTATGTACCCCGATTACTCGAAAACGCCTGAAACAATTTGGAAATTTTTGAAAGATCATTCTTGGGTCTTGGGTGTTTATCTATATATGTATACAATAAAAAACCCTTTATTGCACCAAAAGTCATGTATTTATTATAAAGTGTCATTCAATATACCTATATCGTTCAGTCAATATAACTATTTAATAAAATTTAAGATTCTTACAGTACGCACGAGGCTTTACGATCGATGTAGTAACTGTGTGTACTTAAATATACTTAATCCTTACCTTTTAACCCTGATAATGATGGGACGAGAACAAATATAGCTGACACGTTGACGAAAACGTCCCAATCCTGTAAACAAAACACAAAATATCAGTGTAATTTTTTTTTATAAAGCTTAATTGACAGCATACGTAATCATTACTCTATTACCTAGCGCTATATGACTATAATGGATATCATATTTATATTATATATATATAATTCTATAATTAAGAGACTCTTGTCGCTGTCATGTATGGAAATATTAAAATATATCAAATTACTTATATAAAAATTGTCTTGTCTCCTCATAGGGCTGGGACTGCAAAAATCATAGGGTTTGCTATTTACCTTGACGGTCCCCAAAACCAGCCCAGCACCGATAGTTCCACAGCCAGCTATGAAGAACGGCACAGCTACTTGCATCAGCGTGGTCCACCATCTTTCCTCTTTCTTCTGAAACAACAATGGTCACATCTAAATATTTGTTGTGTTCGAAGTTCTAAATAAAAAAGCTGAATAGGTACACGACATTAAAAAAAAATGTACAGCCTATGTTTACAAAATTTATTTGATATGACCTGGCAAGTATGCTTTTAAACGAGTTTAGTTTCAAACAAAAATAAAGATTAAATTGGTCCAGGCGTCTTCAAGTTCGAATTTAACTTTCTTCTTTTTTGAAGTTCATTAAAAAATGAAACTTTGGCCCCCATTTCAAGCATTCTGTTCTTTCCTCCTTCTCCCTCTACTCTAATCAATGACTGGACCGTCGTCTAAAATTATCCGACTCAAATTATTATAAAATCCGACCTTGGTTACCTCACTATTCAATAAATAAAAAATAAGTACAAATCACATGGATTAAGCTATCCCCAAAGTAAGTTTTAAGCTTGTGTTAAGTTAATACTAACTTAACCATACTATATTCCATAATAAATACACGTACATATAAAGATAAACACCCAAGATCCAGGTCACTTTGAAAAAGGCAATTTTCCAACTTGCCTTGGAAATCATCCGATTCCATCATAAGACCATTTTTATTAAATATGATGATCGAAATGGGAATCTGATGACAATAATATTATAAGTATTGTCATCAGATTTCGACGAAACGATTGCGATAAAACAATTGTTGTGATTCTGGAAAGGAAAACGAACAATGCGTTTTGAAAAGCCAATAAACTTTATTGTGATAGTCATTCAATACGTATTTATGTTTAAGTCATTATCATTATTACTAATAGAATATGTCAATGAATGATTTGTTGAACTATATACTGCTTATATTATATGCAATAGAAAATATAAATATAAACTAGCTTTTCAGGCGTTGCGCGGGCTGCAAGTAGCCCGCGGTTTTTCGTGCAGCTGTTGAGGTAGGCTAAATATGTTGCCAGTTCAGAAAATGGGTGAAAACTGCAGTAAGTGGAGGAAACATGAAAAAATGTGTGGGCGGCCATCTTGGATCCAAAATCTGATTGCAGTATCGAGTTCCGCGAGGTGCTTTACCCCAGGATACAAAATTTCTGACCTCTACGACGTCCCATTGAGAGGTTATGAACGAAATAATTTGAATTTTCCAAAATCCAGACACCATCTTGAATTCCAAAAAAAAATTTACTTGGATTTCTCGGCTCAAAATACATATATTATTGATATTAGATATTGATTTTCAGCCAAATATTTATCAGTAGCATTAGGTGAGAATTTTGGCAAGTACAGCTAACTATAAAACTATGATAAGAATTGGATACTTTACGTTTTAGGTTTTATAAAGGTTAATAAGACGTTCGATGTTCGGCTTTTAAATCGCATATTTTTATTTATGTTGACTTAGTGTGAGTAATATGTATCTGAGCGTGTTTATACAAAATTTATTATTGTAAGTGTATTTGAATAACCAGCGAAAATTTTCGTGTTTTGCATATGTAGGAGTGTGCAATCTAGTCATGCTGCTAGTTTGCGGCTTATAAAAATAGTAAATGTATATATTAATGCGCGGTACGCCGATATACTTAGGTTATAATTGTTGTTAGTAATACATGCGTTTATATTAGAAACCCCTAAGGGGACTCGATGGGAATCGGTTTCTAAGAAGGCCCCGCGACTGATATTTATACAAAACGAGAGTCTTTTGAAATTGATTTTACAATACCATATTTGGTATAAAGATCAATACATTGTTTAGTCAATATAAAAGCGGAACACCTGCTAGACTAAAAAAAAGTCGGGTTGCACTCCGAGAGTGCCGGCAGAAGTGAAAACTTGAATATTAACGTTGTGCAACACACACGAACATTCGCGCAAGCGCCCTGCGCCGCCTAAACGAAACAGCAGTCGCAGGCATACATTTTCGCCGCACCGTATAAAGAGAGGGGGATACTTACTCTCTTACACCGCGCCGCGCCGGCTTTCTACTCTCCACCCGTCTTACGAATTTTCGATCAGGTCACGTGTTCTGACGCCCCGACGCCCTGACGCGAGTTTAACATTTTTTACCCATTACAAAAAAGTGTACAACGCAGCTAAAGAAGTTTTCACTTCAAAAAAACTTATTTTATCCATAACAAAAACTTAAATTATAATTATAACAGCAATATATAAGTCAACGAACTATAAAATTAAATAAAACAATTAAATTAATAGCTAAAAGTTACAAAAGGCACATAATATGTAACAAATTCAGGAAGTGTGAGAGTATTGGCATGACGCATAGATTACATATGAAGCAAAGATATGTTACAATTGTTACAAGTGTAGATTTGCCACCGAGCGACCCGGGGGGTAAGACAAAGAAATTAATGATACTACGTATATTTTTTAATGGTCGGGTTATAGGCACACTTCAAGTATATACAATTTGAAGAGTGCCTATTGACCATGAAATAATGCTCGGTCGGTGATAAGGACAAAAGAACTCTAGTCTTTTTTTCTTTTAGAAATAGCAACAAGACTATCTCGCTCTATCAAAGCGTGTCAGGCCTTTGATATGAAGTAAGTGCATGTGGTGCTACACAATTTGAAGTGATTGGTGAATTAGTTGAAACTTTATACCTGAACCCGAACTGGCTGCATTCCAAAGAAAACATAATAAAAGAATAAAATCAAAATTGAACAACAAAAGTAAATAATTAATTAAAACCGCTTTAAAAACTGATCATTTATATTATATTTTATTATCATGCTCCTTAGCTTCTAGTGGGGAGAGGCCAGTGTACCGAAGTCTGAGATACAGGGGACTTACTCCATAAAATAATACGAAATTCATCCGATTGTGACGTCCGATCTCTATGTCAAATCATATTAGACTTTATCTTCATACTTTAATGCTCAATATTGCTTGACACTGAAACGCGGATACGCAATAACGTTCGTTTTGCGTACCGCTTATGGAGTAAACCCCCAGGTTTTGCTTAGTTTAGACACATCATCAGTCTCCCATAATCTTGTATTAAAATTGGAATTATGCCATCTACTATGACCATAGTTTTTAGTATGTATTGTGAGGTATAAGATTGTGGAAAAAATAAAGAAATTTTTAATTTAATTTTTGTATCATTTGTCGTTTTTAACATACAATATCGATATCAATATCTACTCGTTTTTCTTTGTATTTAAATTTGTTATTATTTTAAAACCTTATAGATTTTTAACGCCATTCCATCATTACGCGTTTCAATTGAGATTTCATAAACTTACTTAGGAGTTACCTAGTCAAAGTAACTCCTTAGTATCCAGTGGCGCAGCTTTGCGGCCCGCCCTTTTTAGGAATCCGTACTCAAAGGGTAAAAACGGGACCCCATTACTATGACTATAGTCATAGTAATGGGGTCCCGTTTTTACGGATAGCGTATACGCTATCCGTCTGGTCATCTGTCTGGTCCGCCTGTCTGTCTGTATCTCATGAACCGTGATAGCTAGACAGTTGAAATTTTCACAGATGATGTATTTATGTTGCCGCTATAACAACAAATACTAAAAACAGCATAAAATATATATGATTTTTTAATAGATAATGGTACGGAACCCTTTGTGTGCGAGTCCGACTCGCACTTCGCCGGTTATTTATTCTTCAAATATTAAACTCTTGTTCAGATTTTCTAGTTTTAGTTTTTTTCTCGAGTTCTAGCTATTATTGATATTGTCACCTTCTCAACTACTTTGTCGATGTTCCCTAAAATGTTCCTCTAGTGAACGATTATTATTTTTACTAGGAACATCGGGGTCCGGCTCTCACCCTCACCGAACGAAGCATAGAAGCGTTGACGCTACTACTCAGACGTCGATTTTCTGTGAGATGATTGTAAAAGATAGTGCAGAAATACTGACCCCTGATAGCGGCTGTCTTTCAGCGTCGGCATCCGCAAGCTTCTTGTCTGGCGGATCCCCTGGACTTTTCAGATCGCCGTTTATTGACGACATGTTGAAGTTGCCGCCGGGGCTGCCAATATCATCTGGAACAATCAAAAAGTGTGATCAAGAATCAAAAACTCTGTCCAAATAGGCATGATAATACTAATAATAATTAAAAGGCGTCGGGACGTGACGACCCCATCGCCCACTGGATTCCCAGTGCAGTCAGTCAACGCAGGGCAGCTTGTGGCGAGCTGATGGTGAGTGGCGACACCACGTACCCTACCTCCAGGTTGACCATACACACATGCGCTTACACACACACATACACACAGTTACACACCCCCCGCCTCTGTCTTGCCTTAACTGGCCGGCCAGAGTGGAGTCGCAAGAGCAGAACACACGCTCCAGGGTGGAAGTGTATTGCACGTAATGGCGTAATAACGGGGCAACCCGCTCTCGGGGGTAAGCCCCGTGATGGTGAAACCGAAGCCGCACCTCTCGACACCCTCAGCTGCTCACATTGTGTTGCGCCTTGGCCGCATTTTCGTGGCTAGTTAGGGTGCCCACAAGTAGTGTAGCCAACGAGCAGCGAGTCACCATCTACCAGGCTAAAATTGTTGTGAGAGTTTTTGGGTAGATGTCCGTATCTCACTCCATAACCCAGTTATCCGGTCCACTAACATCCCATCCATAAAGCCCAAACCAAGTGAATCCCTCCCTGGCAATAGTTCGGCAGCTGTGGAGGACTGTCCGTTAGTGCATCTCAATTTTACATTAAGGGATAGACCTCCATAGATGCAGCCATCACACTTTTTAGATAAAAAGGTACTAAAAGGCCTCTTCATGTTGGCTTTGGCCCCATGAACGCTCAAAGGACCGGGTCCCCATGGACCCGTGGCTGAAAAGCGTACCAACATAATAATAATAATAATTAATTTTATATTTTACTTTTTATAGATATATTATAAAACCTAATCTAAGAAAATATGAATAAATAAAGTGAATAATAATAATTCATTTATTTCAAGCGTTTCGACGCACATACGCCAAAAGTAGCCGTTTTACACAATTGTGAGTATAAAAGTTTCAAGTTCTCACTTTAAACTGTAAACAGTAGTTCATTAAATAGTTTGAAGGGTTATCTAAAGCCTGGTCAAGACAAAAATTTTAATGATATCTCTGTTTCCTTTAAAATGATTTTATTCAAATGGGGGCAGCACTGGACCCCGGAAAATTCAGGTATTGCGTGGAACCTTAAGGGGGTTCCACGCAATATGCGTCCCCATTCCAAGATACTCCGCTTGTATGAAGTGCCATACCTGTGCTGTGCCATACCTGTGCTGTGCCATACCTGTGCTGTGCCATACCTGTGCTGTGCCATACCTGTGCTATGCCATACCTGTACGGTACCATACCTGTGCCAAAGCAGCAGCCAAGCAGTTTAGGCAATGGCTTGCATTGCGTCTGTTTGGCACGAGTGCGTTAGGCACTTGGCGAGACTTATATCTCTGAGTTTCTGCTCATGTGCGATAATTTTCATTTACCATCATGTGCTTCCGGTGAAAGAAAACTTCGTGAAGAAGCTTAGTTATTTTTTTTCTATGTTAATGTCAAAAAGAGGGGTAAAATAAAACTTTGACGCCAATTTGCGTCGTGTCAATAGTGTGTCTGTCTCTGAGCTACGATAGCTCTTGAACGGAGGGACCGATTTCGATGCGGATTTTTCACGTGATAGCAAGTTCTTAGCTGTTTGATGGAAATCAGTTCAGCCTAATTAATTGGGGGTGAACGATTGAAAGTCGAGGTTTTTTTAATTTGCCTGTTTTTTTTATTATTTTGATATAGCTTATTATATTTACCGTGACTCCCAGAAGGCTGTTCCGCAACCTTTGTCACCTCATTATTCGTCATCTCACTTTGCTATAATCCCAGATACCAGCCCACAGGAACACGAATATTATCACAGCTTTCAAATAATCCGTCATAAACATGAGATTCTTTCACAGGACCACCGAAATTCGCACTAAACTCTTTGTGAATATCCGCCAATATTTATAACAATCGTGGAGAGATAATGGAGATATGATATGTAGATATAGAAGATCATCGATGATTGTCTTGGTAATCCTTTGATCAATTTGATTTATAGACTTTGATTGACGTATGTGAGATAGCGCTAAGAACATAAGAATAATTATGTTAATACATTGAAGTGGAGCTGGGCGTAGCGATGCATGAGTGACCAATCACAATGTTCCGTCGTTGATTCTCTCGGTAATCCGACCGCATATTGGGCGTGCGCGTTCCTCGGACGTGTGAATGACGCGGACGTAGCATGCGACAACGCGACAACGCGGCGTGGGCAGTGTGTGGCGTGTAGTCTATCTCTGTCACAAACTCTACGTGCGACAGAGACACGGCATTAAGCGACGTATTCTGCTATCTCTTTCGCAAATAGAGTTTGTGAAAGAAACAGAAAAAATACAGAGAAGTTTAGTCCATGATACTGAACTAAGTTGTATAGAAACGTTATAAAAATGGATTAAAAAATACGTTGTCACATATAAAATCCGTTTGGCCGAGCGCTGGTTTGTATGGGAAGGCCATTTTTCCTTCGTTTTTCATCAAATATTTTATGGAAAGTAGTTCAGTCATATGGATAAGACTTGCTCCAAACATTTTGCTGGTGGTTATAAAGTCAGTCTATATAAATACTACACGCCGTACGCTGGTAAAACGCGACGCTCACGTCGTATTTATTGTTGCAGTGCGCACTCGGCGATCGCGTCGTTCATACGCTCGCGGAGTGCACACGCCCAATGTAAAGTTAGCCAACGCGGCGTGAGCTTTAGTCGTTCACACGCTCGAGGAACGCGCACGTCCAATATAGAGTCAGCCAACGCGGCGTGAGCGTCATTCACACGCTCGAGGAACGCGCACGCCTAATGTAGAGTCAGCCAACGCCGCGTGAGTGTCGTTCACACGCTCGAGGAACGCGCACGTCCAATGTAGAGTCAGCCAACGCGACGTGAGCGTAGTTCACACGCTCGAGGAACGCGCACGCCTAATGTAGAGTCAGCCAACGCCGTGTGAGTGTCGTTCACACGCTCGAGGAACGCGCACGTCTTCGAAAAGTGTCAGAGGCTATATAAGTATTATTTATGTAGTTTATGAATGGTTTATTTTTGAACAATAGGTATGACGAATAGAATAGTATATTGTGCTACAAGGGGATAAAGTTATATTTTGAAGGCGAGGGCGCTACTTTGAATCCAGAATGA
The DNA here is from genome assembly GCA_943193695.1 of Acrobasis suavella. Taxonomy (NCBI): domain Eukaryota; kingdom Metazoa; phylum Arthropoda; class Insecta; order Lepidoptera; family Pyralidae; genus Acrobasis; species Acrobasis suavella. Next base: position 4,898,894 of record OW971952.1, on the reverse strand, counting down.
AACGAAGGATTCCACAGTTGAATCACGAGCGTAACGAGTGATTCTACGGTGGGATCCTAAGCGAAGCGAGGGATTCATGTATATAGATAAAAATATTACCATACCCGAGTAGCACACTCTACTTTTCATCTCAATCTATGAGAAAAACTAGCAAAAACAAATCAGAATATAAATAAAAGTAGAACACATACAATACCAAATCACTTAATCAAACTCCAACCGATAATTTAATACTAAACTTTGTTTGATGTCGTTTTCATACAATAAATACCAAGAAATATTTTTTCGAAGACCAACAACTTACGATAAAATGTTCACTCATAACTTTGTTTGCGTGGTCCTTCATATCTTTTTATTTTTATAGATATTAATGAAAAGGTTTTTACATTTTTCACAAATGATTACATATCAATACGAAAACCTAAAACTTTTGTAATTACTTGAATCAACGAGAAAAATTGCGCTTTATAATTATACCTATTTCTTTTTCCGAAGCATATAACATAAAAAATGTTAACCTACATTCATCCATGTTGACGACGATATGTATTCCAAATTTAAAAAATTACGACGCCTATAAATACGTAATAAATATACGACGATAATAGGTGCCTATGATTTTTTTTATTTTAAAACAACATTCTTCTTTTTTTATGCTTGACTGCCAACATTATTTTTGATTCTACATAGATTACATTCGTGTTCAGTTTTCAAATTGGTTTTAATTCCTAGAGATTTTCTTTTTCACATTTTAGTCCCCAGAGAATAAGTAGTAACTTTAGCTCCAAATGTTTTAGGATAAAATATCGTTTTTCGAGTAGATGAGATGAAAAAAGATTATTAGCCCATCGGTTAGATTATTAAAAAATTTTGTTCACGTTTTTTCTTTTCGCTGAGAAACAAAAAAAATGACACAGATATACAGTGCATTGAAATTTAGCATGATGTCACGGCTAGGAACGATTTTTACATAGCGGTGACGTTGCAAGCTCCCACTTCGGAACTTTAAAGTTTCGTATATTTATGATTTTTTTCCAATTATTGGTAAAATGAAACATATGCGTCCATTACTTTTGGATAATCTAAAAGACGGACTAATTGCAATCGTATTTTTGTGACCCTGTCGCCACCGTATTGTCTATTTATTTATGTTTATTTTTGTGTAGGGTTATCCACGACTAGATTTAACCCGCGACTTCGTCCGCGTAGAAGTCGAAAATGGTTCTAATAGTTTTTGACGTTAGTAATTTAGTTATAAATTATCATAGTGTCGCGATTTAAAGGCCTAGCAGACCGCGAACTTTGTTCCGCCTTCCTTTTCCCTTTTTTACCCATTTCTTCCTTCTAGGGGTTGAATTTTGAAAAATTCTGATACACGTATTTACTCATTTACCACCAAGAGAACCTCTTGCGAAGTTTCGAATTAAATAGTCAAACGAATCTTGTTTGTCATGAAATCTTCAAAATTCTCTGATTTCAAACTTTGGACCCTTGTTTCACCCTTTTAATAAACCCATGTAATTTTAAAGAAATTGCAATTAACTAGGGTTATAATTGGTTTCCGACTGTAAAATTATGAACTGGAACACTATATTCTCTTTTAAGTTTATAATTGACTGTCGGAAACCAATTATAACCCTAGATAATTGCAATTTCTTTAAAAGTACGTATTGTTGCCCATATCCGACATGTCGTTTTCAAATAAAACTACGTTTGTATGGGAAAGTCTGATTCTGTCCAGAGTAAGGGGACTCTTAAGAGGCAAACATTTTTGATTTTGATTTTGGTGATTTCACATTTGGTTGGCTGTCTCGCTCGCACAATCAAACATTTTTAAAGATTATTAAAAATGTGTCTCATTTGTAAAAAAAGTGTTTCATTACCATTCAATATAACTATATTGTGGATTTTTTAGACCTGTTTGTATATTGTGTAGACATTGACTACATCGAAAATTAGGTCATCAAAATTTTAAATTTTTGATGACCTAATTCTAGATACACACACATAAACAATAAAAAAACATGTCTACAATATCTAACATGATAAAAAAGTATCTGATTTGACTTGTTGGAAAATAGCGGATTCTGTATTTTTAAGTATCATGTAGTATTAAAACAGTTTCAGTATATTTTTTTAGTCCCTGTATAAAGAGCCCAGGCTCAAAAACACACCTCAGTAATAATTTGTGAGGGTAATCTCTCAAAAGGCTTGGTTGTAAGGTTTCTTTTTTATAGTTTGAGAGTTGTTATAGTGCGCCGTGTGGTGACGCAGAGAATATAATTTTCACTCATTAACCCCTTTAATTTTCCCACAAGTGTCGTGAGAGGTGACTAAGCGAGGTTTGAAGTATCTCAGTACATCTATGACTCGTATGTACAAGCTGCCAACTTATGTAACTGTAAACATTTTCTCAAAACCAAAAATTGACCTCACCACCAAACTACACGACCGATTTTATAAAATATCTATGGGACTACCTGACAAGTGTGCTCTTTAAAACAAATAAGGCTTCTTCGAGTAATCAGTGAACATACATTAAAAAAAAAAACATAAAAGATTTTGACGAATTGGTAACATTCTCCCTTTTTCGAAGTCATTTTAAAACCAAGTTTAATATAAGTAACATATTATTATAATAAGAAGAATTCAACCTACTTAGTGTAAGTAGATACTAAGTATTATTTAAGACGAAAGTAGTTCAGACATAACTGCATCAGTTATATTCAGAGGTCAATGTCTTACCGTTCACGCACGTAGTGTTGCTAAATTAAAAGGTATAGAAAGAATTCGAATCAATATTATAGCATTGACTAGAAACTTCCATGATATTCTATTCTTTGATATACTTAGATAATCTCATACAAAATACTTAGAATACTTTTTGGTTCTGTGGGCTGTAGACCTCGCGAAAAGAGAACAAGATGATTTCCAAAGTTTTCGACGACCATATTTCAGCCACTTCGATAACTAAAACTTTTGACAAACTAATCTAAGTAGTAAATACTTCGACAAAAATAATCCACGTAGGTATTTTATTTGAAACTGATCACAAAATTACACGAGGATCGGTTGAAAATGCGACCTGCAGACGAGAACAGCCAGACATTCAAAATTCGGACACACGAAAGAATTTTTGCCGAAGCTAAAAGAGGAACGCTTCGCCCGTTCGGTTAACTAATAGGCATAAGGCAATATAACCATTTTAAGCATTTTAACAAGTAAGAAGGTGCATCAGGGTATGGTTAAGGGGATAGGTATATGAATTTTTCGGGGTCCATCTGATATAAATTATTTGAAAGGAAACGGAAATATCATTTAAAATTTTGGCTCATGCAGTTTTAAATAAACCTTCAAACTATTTTATGAACTACTGTGTCCAGTTTAAAGTGATAACGTGAAGCTTTTCTTAGCAAAAGTGGGACCTTCTCAGATCTATGGGACCGCCTCAGATCTAAGCCTTAGAGTTAATAGACTCAGTTGTTACTTTGCGGAAGTCGAAAGTTACATACTAAATGATTTGGATTACTTTGTGCAATTCTGCCACCACTTAGTTCATGTAAACTATTGGCCGCCGTCGGCGCCCACCCACTACTGCGGCTGCAGTAGGTATCGGAGGGAGAATGCATCAGCTGTTGGTGGCGGATGCACACGGGCTTTTGGTGGCAGGTGTGCTGGGACTAACAGTAGTGGGTGGGCGCCGGCCGGCAATAGTTTGCATGAACTAACTGGTGGCGGAATTGCACAAAGTGATTCAAATCATGTCTTTAGAATTATGCCCATACTTGTGTGGTGGTCTATAGAAATTTTACCGGCATCCTTTTACCAATAGAATCTTCTGTCTAACATATGTGTATACCTGCCTACCCACTATCTTTTATTTACTTTAAAATAGTGACGAATCACAGATATGGAAAAATCTTAGCTCCACCTTAAAGTTGATTTACTTATATGCAATTTGATCAACTTTCGGATAAAATCTAATCAGTTCCGATAAAATCGGCAGTCTAAAATATAATAATATGGTTTGTAACAAAAATTTTCCATTATGTTTGCTCTATTTCGAAACCAGGTGACTAATTCAGATTTTCTGATTAAATAGAAAGCCGGAAAGTACGAGGAAAACAATGCTTAATTCAACAAATAAATTCACGTTTGTATAAATTGCGCCCGCATTTGAAATAAATTGTTTAATGGTAAATGTGGTGAAAATTTACATTATGTACATTGTTAGGTATACGCCAAAAGTGGCCGTTTTTCGCAATTGTGCGTTAAAAAGCTTCACGTTCTCACTTTAAACTGTAAACAGTAGTTTATAAAATAGTTTGAAGGGTTATCTAGTGCCTGGTCAAGACAAAATTTTAAATGATGTCTCCGTTTCCTTTTAAATGATTTATTTCAAATGGGGGCAACACTGGACCCCGGATTAATTTTATTAATAACCTTTGAAATTATATGGTAGATCCATCTAGCTTTAAAATTCGTTTCTGGTAAAAGTAACCACTGGTGGCGAAAACGGTTTTAAACTCAACAACTTGTTCATAAAAGCATTAAAAAGTTAATTTCTGTAAATAATAATTTTAACCTAGTTCCAAAATTAATCTGTGCTTTATAATAATGACGTATTGTTTATTTAAGAATTATTTACAGGTATTGATAAGTAATTATTCTAAGAAATATTTCTCATCAGATCGGATAATACCCGTAATAAACATGATTAAAAACACGTTATTGATAATGTCTCATGGTGATTAAATCTACAAATTTTACATACCTATCTGATAATGTTATCTTCTTAACTTATAAAATTGCCGCTTTGCTTCTGTAGCATGGCACCGACAGCGTTTATCGAGCGCACTCTTCTATCACTATCTCGCTCTACGTAATTGACCGAGCGAGCGAAGCGTCTCAGTTTCGAGATTGGCCAAAAATGTTGTAGTCCGGCTGTCTGTCAGACAGGCTATTCACGCCTACAGGTTGCATTTCTTAACTGATTCTCTTGAAATTTTCTGAGAAGGTTTGAGGATTATACCAATATAGTTTTCTTTTGTCAATTCAGTTTTTCGAAATTTTTCAAAATGGTGGAAATCTTCGACGATCTTTAACAAATCATATTTCACCCATTTCGAAAAAATAAAAAAAATGTTCTAAAATTTTTTTGTTACCAATATAAAGTCGCAACTTTTTTTTTGAACGACTTTTTTTCTGATAAACTTCAACGGGTCGGAGTGACTCGCGAGGTCTACAGCGCCACTTGTAATAACAAAGCGGGGTGGCACTAGTCCATCGCGCGATATAAACTTTATATGTGTTTATCCACGGTGCTATGCTACAGGGGCTGGAATACAATACTACGGCGATTTAATAGGTAAATATCTAATCATTTTCAGGACATCTTTTCTCCGAAGGTCCGTGCCATTCTCATCTCGTCAACCTTAGGAACATTGTTGTCTGACCAACGGGAAAAACCAACTAACTTTAAATTTGCTACGGTTTTTTAGAGCAGCATCGTTGGCCAGACTCTTAAGTATAGCCGTCTTTGTCTTTCTCACATTCCTCTCCATCCACTGGTTGTCTGGAAGAGATCGCTTTAAGCGATAAGACCGCCCATTGTACTCATTTAATTCATTATTATTTTTTTGTGTTACATTTTCGTTTTGGTGTACAATAAAGAGTTATTAATCTTTCTATTTATCAATTTTTTGTAATTAATACTCATGTATATGGAAAAACAAAAAAATAAATACTATTACTTTATGTGTTGATTTTTCCTCTTTGCGTCCGGAAGCGGAAAGAATTTCGTGTTTCCTTGTTATGTGGTCGATGTGCATGTTAATCGATTTGCAAACAGTCTTACCTTTAATCGATACGGAAGTATCGCGAAAAATGTCATAGAGTGAACAAAATGAAGGTACATCCTTAGATCAGTACATTGTAAATAAACAATACGTTTAAATAACGGGCTAAGCGCGAGTTCAACTCGCGTGGAGAGGATTCTGTACAATTCCAAAGATTTTCCGTAAGCGAACGTATTATATTGAGCTTAGCGCTTTATTTTCAACTGATAGAATTCTATGTCTTTCTGTAATTTGACAAAAGTAATCCACGTAGGTATATTGTTTTCTGTAATCTACAAGTAATGAACTATATTTTGTATTTTTTCAAAATTTTAGGCTCAGTAATTTCAGAGATCAGGCGGGGGTATGGTCAATTTTCGTCTTATTTCATGAATAAAATCAAAACTATTTATTTTACAAATATATATTTGAGGTCCTCATAACGGGCCCTTTTGTTTGATATATGACACAGTAAGATTTGCACAACTTTTTTTAAATTTATTTATTTGTCCACCGACACTTATTTAAAAAAAAAAACTTACTTTGCACGTCTGTGTTTGGTTCATAGGATTACACCATCCTACCAAATTTTACCTGATTTGGTCCAGTAGATTCGGAGCCAATTGGCTGTGACAGACGGACGAAGGTTACGACGAAGGTTTTAAAGGTCTAGCTTTCATTTGGTACCCAACTTGATATCGTTTTTTTATTTTATTTACTGTTACTGATTTTTACACAGAGCGACTGCCATCTGACCTCAGCGAACCCAAAGGTAGATCATAACCAATCCTTGGATAGGTTTCAGCAAACGCTAGATGGCGTTCGGGACCCACAGCTTTACGTGCCTTCCGAAGCAGGGAATCTTTCTTTAAGGATATCAGGTGATTCAAGCCTGGAATATCCTAATCAGTCTGAAAACAATTTTTCACAAAGTATGCTTCCCAGTGGGTTGTGAACCCGCGATTTCCGGGTCACGAGGTAAACGCTTTGACCATTAGACAATAAAGGCAGCCCTGCTGCTCATTCTCTGTTTCCTAATTCCCTTTAGCCACAATTAGTGACAAATCGAATTCTACTCTTCCGTCACCATACATGGTGGTAAATCCGAAGTCGTTAGAGTCATGAAATTCTAAATTTAGAGTATACTTAATGACTATATGATGACTACATACCATTGACAAACAAACACCGATAAAAATGTTATTGTTAGTCACTACAGATTTCGAAATTATCAAAATTGCATATAATCAGAACAATTATATCACAAGTGCTGTATTTTCCAGCTATTAAGCTCATGACCGTGAGTAATATCCCCTTGTTGTAATTATTCTTATCTGTGAAATGCGTCCAATAGAGAAACCAGTTACCAATTTTATACTCTGTTTTTAAGTGGAGCGATAAACATAAATAATTACGATGTATTTCACATTTTACAATTGTATTTAATTGATTTTTTACGATTTTACTCTGTAGTTCCTTGGAGAAGTGAGAAGTTTGGTTTTCATAAACCATAGTTTTTATAAACCAAAAATAAACCACGTTTTTCTAAAAAAAAACCGAATGCCTACATTATTTCTTGATAATACGATATTGCTTTTTGTTAATGGTCCTTTTCTTAATCTATCTTCTAAATAAGCACTTTTGAATCATTAAGAATATACATATTTAACAATGATTTTTTTTCTAATCTAACCCATATCGTCCCACTGCTGGGCAAAGGTCTCTCTCATTTCCTTCCATGTGTCTCTATCTCTTGCCTTCGCTGACCACTCACTCACGTTGGAAAGCGCGGTCATCGCGCCATCTCTTTCTGGGCCTTCCCCTGCGACATCGACAATCCTCGGGTATCCATGGCGTACTGATTTACAAATTTTATTTTACTTATTATAGTTACAGGACTAATATAAAAAATATAATTAGAACTTTATTAATAAAACACGGGTTACTCACGTAGAGAGTCAGCTACTGTCTAATAATTATATAATAAGAATATACATATTAAACATGTCGGCCAGTAGCTGACTCTCTACGTGAGTAACCCGTGTTTTATTAATAATGTCTGAGTCTCACGTTAGTTTTAACCAAAAAAAAATAAAAATAAAATAATTAGAACTTTATATATAAGTAATGGAAGATCTTAAATATAATAATAAGAAGAATAAGTAATGGATCAATTGGTATTCCTGAATATGCGATCAAATGAGAGGTGCTAGTGGAATAAGTCAGATGATTTAAAACTAATCTAAGAGTCCCCTTACCCTAGACAGAATCACACTTTCCCATACAAACGTAGTGTAGCTTTTATTTTGATGAAACGTTATGCAGATACTCGTATTGGCGAAATTATGTTATTTCAAAGAAATTGCTTATAAGGTTTATAACTAGTTTTCACAGTCAAAATATGAATTTAAAAGAGGATATAGTGTATCATATCATACTTGACCATCAGCATGGAAAACATGAGGAGCTCGGTGAATCAGTGGTCGTGCACATTACTAGCGTTTTTGCAAGTAAAGCGACACCGGGCGTAGTCCGCACTTGGATGGGTGACCGCAAGTGGCATAAAAATTTCTCGAGCTCCTCCGTACTTCGGAAGGCACGTATAAGCCGTTGGTCCCGGCTGTCATCATTGTATGGCAGTCGTCAAGCTATGTCAGATGCCTTTAGGCAGCCTGAAAAATCTAACACCAGTGTTGGCCACTTAACACACACAAAAAATCTCTCATATTTTCCAAGTTTATATTTGACTGTCAAAAACTAGTGATACGCCTAGTTATGTGCAATTTATTTAAAATTACAAAATACTGCCGAAATTTTACATGTCACTTTAAAATAAAATCAAGACTACGTATGTATGGGAAAGTCTAGGGTAACCTAAAGGGATTCTGAAGTCAAGAAGGGCGGTTTGAAATCATGAGAGCTCAATTGACCAGTGGTACTCCACGGGCCCACTCATGATGGTCATGATACAGACATAAGGTGGTAGGTAGGTCCAAATTTTTCTTCTTAGATTTTCAAGTCTATATTTGAATCGCATAGATGTATATTATATGTAATTAGCAGTCACAAACTAACATCTTTACGAGTCCTTTGTCTAAATGACCGGAGCGCACCGAAAAATCGTAAAATATTGTTCCGCGTGGTTTCACTTCGTTGCTAGTAAAGAATTTTAAGACATAGGAATGTTCTATACAAAAACTATAGCGATTAAAAATGGGGATCAGAATAGCGGTGGTTTGCTTACCGCATGACTGTGATTTTCACCCTCTCTCACGGTCGGATCGATAAATTTACGATCTACGCGGGAAGCGAAGCATAGTGCGGCTTACATTTTACATCATCATAATCATCTTCCTCAGGTGTAACGCTTCAGAGCCCGGAGTGGTAACTCAGGTCATTTGATGAGGTTACTGGATTTAGCGCAAAGCGACTGCCGTCTGACTTTCGCAAACCAAAGGGTAGATCAGAACAAATCCTTGGATAGTTTTTAGCAAACGCTAGATGACGTTAGAGACCAAGTTTTAGGTGTCTCTCGAAACACGGAATCATCGTGTTTTCGAATAATCAGCAGATTCGAGCCTGCAATATCCTAACCAGAATGGAAACAACTTTTCACAAATTATGCTTCCTAATGCATATTACGTCTTTTCTTTTCTCCTTACTTTTAGTTACGTTACCGAACCTATATAACTATAATACTAATGTAGGCACGTGGACTTAGCCTTTATAATAAGTTATTACATCATATAAAGGCTACAGTCCACGTGTCGTATTGTATTTAAAGTTAATTTGTTATTAACTTATTACTAATAACAAATTAACTTTAAATACAATGCGATATGAATACATATTTTTATGACGTTACTTTGTTATCTAATTTCATAGACGTTAGGAAGATTAAAAATTACTTACATACAATGTTTACACGTGAAATACGTTCGTTTTTAACCCCCGACAAAAAAGGGGTGTTATGAGTTTAACGCTAATGTCTGTCTGTCTGTCTGTGGCATCGTAAAGCTCGCGTAGTGAAAGCAAGTTTCTTTACGGTGGTTCTTAGCTATGTTTGAAGAAATCGGTTCATCCGCTTTAGGGTGCCCGCCCACGTCAGACTTTTTGTGGGACCGATAATCGGGGCGATTTTTTTGTATGAATTTCTGACCCACTTTTTGTAGGGACGTGTGCGTTGCAGTTTTGCAACCAGTACGTTTTACTTTTCTCCTACAAAAAGTCGGGCACCGATTATCGGATGTGGGTAGCAGCCTTAGACTTATTGGGGGTCACAGCGTGAAAGTAAGTATTTTCAGTAAAAATAATAGATGGCGCTATAATAACGTTAATAGTTAGTAATTCCGCTATTCCTTTCTAGATAGCGCTCTTGACATTTTCGGTCGGGGTTTTTAGTTTGATTTTTCAAATTGTTCGTGTCTTTATGTGGCCACCACTGGTGACAGAATAATCGCTTCGGGTCGGCTTGTACTTCGACATAATTTTTCAGAACTAAAACCTACTTCTTCACCAAAGTAGACCACATATTTTGATAAAATGTCTATGGAACCACCTTACAAGTATATCCTTTCAAACAAAAAAGTATCTTCCAAATCTGTGTAGCCGTCTAGAGTAATCGGTGAACTTACCTAAAAAAAAAAAACAAAAAGATTCCTCCTTTTGAAGTGTGTAGCAACCCTTACAACCTATTCATACATTGTACATTCTAAATCTTTGTATTCATAGATAAATATTTATAACAGAGGTCACTATTGGTAAGATAATTAATTAATCAGCTAAATAAATGTCATTAACAAACGACCATAGATAATAAATACCGACAACACTATCGGTATTTATATACATAAATATTATAGCAACAATAATATAGAAATAAATCAATCCACAAAGGGTTAAAGAGCAAGTGCAACGGACTGCACTGTATATAGGTAACATACACATATAGGAATGGTGGGTTACTTCAGCTTAGAGCTCAGGCGGAATATTGCGACACTAAAAGCCATTTTTAAAATAAATAACGGTGTTAACTGCAATCCCAAAATACTTATTAAATTGTCACTGACAGTGCCAGATGATTTCGTTTTAAGAAGACGAAAACCGCCTTTTTTCGAGGTACCTTCTTCACACACGAATTTATACAAGTTCGCTCCTGTGCCCAGAGCCTTGACATTGCTTAATTTTCTTGGTCGGGAGTGTGTTGACAATGACGTGCTTAGTTGTTCGTTGGGGAAATTCACAAATGAGGCATTTTTACGTATACCTCGTTTGTTAAATAATCTGTAGCTGTGTTGTTAGGTTAAGCTGTATTGAGAAATAAAATAAAATCACTATCACTTCCAGGCAAATCATATGAAAGATAACAAATACGTGTTATTCCGGGTGCGGCATTTTATTACGGCTCCGCTACCCAAAAATGGTAAAAACGCGAACCTGTTACTAAGACTCCTCTGTCCGTCTGTCCGTCCGTCTGTCTGTCTGTAACTGTGGTAGCTAGACAGTTAATGTATTTATGTTGCCGCTATAACATACTGCCAACATATATATTAGTTATATATATTTGGTTTGCAAAATGTTTAAAAGAAGTAGCTAACATTTGACTAAAATTATTTAAACAAATAGTTTACTAAGATTGGATACTCGTAAAACAGTACCGAAAAACTGGAGACATACTCGTAAGATGCGATCAGGTTTCGAACCTGTAATCTTTACCCCACAATCTACGCGCCATCGGGAATTAATTGCAAGGCACAAAGATCCTTTTGCGTCTACAAGAGAAACAGCTGATGGTAATGCTGAGTGCAAAAACATTTGCATTCCACTGAGTTGGATTCTTCGGTCGTAAGGTCGAGTGAAAATTTAAAAGAGCTTGTTATCTTCACATGCAGCACTATGTGTGATAGTGACTTGTGTTTCAATATGGTGAACGGTATGAAAAGCAGTCTTCAAAAGTTATTGACTCTTGCCAGTAGAATCAACGGTATCACAGAATATATCTTTATTCATATTTTTTTTTCTGAAAAATTTAATTAAGTAGCTGTAGTGGTATTATTGTGTATTTAGGGTCTACCCCTAATGATATAAAATCTTTATTTCATTTTTATTACCTCGTGATCTTTTTCTTAAAATGTTTAAAAGTAGGTGCCCAAGTGATGTTATTGTATTTTAGATGGAAAATAACGTGTCTATGTAAATAATTACATACCAATTCAATGTGCGCTTACATTAATAAAAACTCCACACTGATTATTATTAACTATGTTACTTGTTTACTTAATTATGCATATAAAAAGCTACAAAATCATTCATCATTCATCATCATCGTTGGTGATTAAAAATTAACTATTATTTACTAAAATACAACACAGCTGCTTACAACTAATGATTGCATTTAGTCATAAATAAATGTTACTATTATGTCATAACTTAATGTTGAAGTTATTTATTTCACATCAATACGACAAAGATGTTTATTATTTTTATGAAGTGACAACATAAACTATTGTGGAGTTACCCAACAAATAAAGTAAAATAAGTAAAACATTAAAACTAATATAATAATATAGATTTCTAGTTATTATAATAAGTGGTATTTTCATAAAATATTGAAGATATAAAATAAATATATACTTATAACAGTCTTTATATATTTACTTATGATTTAAGTTTTATTCTGAATATAAATTAAGTATAAATAATAAAATATTTAAAATATATTTTAATGTTTTTATTTATATTCTCAACAAGTAACTATATACTTACCCTCTTATTCATAAAAATTAACAAACGTTTTCTAAACCTATTTTAGTCAAAACATCTTTTGTCCCTTTCCCTCTTTTCAATATTTGACATAGTAAGAACGAGACAAAACATATTTTAACTAAAAGAGGTTTGGCAAAGGTTTGAAAACTTTTATGAATATGGGGGTAAAACTTTAACTTTAACGTTAATTCGTCTGACGATTATAAAATATTCACTTTTAATTTAAGTTCTATTCTGAATATTGATAAATAAGTATAAATAATAAATTAGTAAACAATATCTAAATGTTTTTTTATTTATATTCTCAACAATTTATTCTAACTTTTAATAGTAACAAAGTACATACCCATTAGTGAAAATAAAATATAGTTATTGATGGAAAATGTGACATCCGAACCTGGGCCCGTATTAAACCTCTACGCCGTAAATAGGCATTCTTATCCGCTGCGATTATGTGAAAATTACCAACTTATTAGTGTTACAATCCTCAAGTTCAGCTGCGCGTTCAAAATCATGAAAGTGCCTTGCTTGCTTGAGTTACATGTGTGGTATAAAATTACCAAATCATACGCCATCTATTGGCGCCTAGCGCAAATGTCAGGTTAATTATGTGGTATTGTTACTGTACAATGCAACACAAATAAGTTGAACAAAAATGGCGGACTTCAAAGCATTTTTGTACAAATCCCGACACGTTAATTGAACCAAAATGGCGGTCGTCGGCGCATTATTTGTACCTGCGCCGATAATCGCCATTTTGGTCAACCTACGTGCCGAGAATTTGTACAAAAATGCTTTGAAGTCCGCCATTTTTGTTCAACTTATTTATGTCGCATTGTAGAAACAGGATTTTTTTAAAAAGATATGAGTCTGACTCTCATTTGGCCGGGTTTAATCTTCCATGCTGGTCTGGGAGAAAAGAAGAAACTTAGAATGTACCAGCTGCTTTTTTTCCCGCGCAGATCGTAAAAGCCGATTAAGGGAATGGGCGAGATCTGAGTCATGTTCATAAGCAGTGCGGCCATTACGCTAAGCATGGCCTTTGGGCCATGGGACCTTTGAAAATGGCCTTTTTCAAATTGTCCTAGGTCTTAAATGTTTATCTATTTATGTATTTGTTATAAAATATTGTGTGGAGTTATTATCCCATAACACAAGTCTCGAACTTACGTAGCTCAATTATTTGTCCCTAAATATTTATTACTCATTTATTTATATTAAATAAATATTTGGAAACATGAAAATGATGTCTGTTCTCATTACTGAGAACAGCTAAATGCGTCATAAAATCAATTTTTTAAACTGATTTTACCAATTTATTGTTTAAAGGACTTATTGCAAATATAAAGTTGTAAGATCTCATTCAAGTGAACAAAATGTTCTTGTTTTTAACTTCTTCTGTTCCTCTGCTGGGCAAAGGTCTATATATCATATATTTTCTTATAAGAAATACATGCTTTAAACCTAAACTTAAATTATATCAGGATGACTGGAAGACGTACCTACCAAGCAAGTAACAAACTAAAATCGGTCTTTGTACAGCACGTTAAACTTTTAATCCGCTGAACCGCTTTCCATAAAACATAGGTAAGAAAAGAACCATCTCGATCCTGTTAGCTTTCAATTCAAACAAACTTTCAAACAAAAAACAACTCATCAAAATCGGCCCATTCGTTTAGGTGCTGCGATGATACAGACAGATGCACAGACTACAGACACGTCAACACTCTCTGGTTAAAAAAACATTGAAAAGTTAATAGGAGTGACGACAGGGTTAGAAAAGTATAATTGTAATAAGTCCGTCTTTTAGATTATCTAAAAATAATGTAACCATATTTTTCAGTTTGCCAAAACAGTCAAAATTTACAAAGAAACGAATCATCAAAGTTCCGGAGCGGGGGCTTGTGACGTCACCTCTATGTAAAAATCGTACGTAACCGTGACGTCATGCGAAATTTCAATGTGCTGTATCTTTGTCATTTTTTATTTCTCAGAGAAAAGAAAAAATACGTGTACAATATTTTTTTATAATATCACCGATGTGTTAAAAATATTTTTTCATTCGTCATGCCTATTATCTACTTAGATTGAATATATTGTAAATCTCGAACGTGCGTAAGTATATGCAACAGCTATGTAAATATAAACATAGTGTTATAACAGGTGTTCAATTCTCATTTTCTCATGTCCATTCTGTAAACACTTGCGTCTGTCCTTTTACTTATAAAACATATTAACATTAATATTATTCCTATAGCTAATTAAACAATCTTAATGGAAATGACGGTTTTGTTTCCATGCTGGCCTGGAAGAAATAATGATGTGAAGCGATGCGGTTATAATACCAACCCATCACTATTTTGATTCCTTTTTTCCATCTTAACGCCCACTATCACGCTAAAGCAATTCCCCTACTGGCAACGCGCCCGGCGCGCGGTGCGCGGTGCGGCAGATTCCGCGCGCGGCGACGGAGGTGCAAATCTACTTCACCTAGCGGTTCGATCCGCTTCCCCGCGCGGAGCAGCTGTCTACGTCGGCCCCGCACAGTAACGTCCTTATTCATAAAAACACGCGCGGTAGTGCGGAGCAGTGTGTTATACCCAGAGGTCGGAATTAGTTAGAGTTGTTTATGTACCTACACTGATTTCATACAGCGAAAGAATAAAGTGGATATGCTTCAAATCCCGGGATTAATTTTTAAGAGCAGAAAAATCCTGTGATTTCTAAAAAATAAAGTTATTTACTTTTACACAATTTAAGTGCCGGACCAGACGGGACGCAAGTTGCGTCGCGCTACTTGCGTCGCGTTACGCACTTACATAGCATTTCATACAATTTCTACCAATCGTTCACACGACGCGCAAGTTGCGCCTCAACGCAACTTGCGCTGCGTTACGCGTGCTCGCACGGGCCCTCACAGAGGTGGTAAAGTGTTAGAGAGCTGGACAAAAATGTTTAGAATTATTTTTTATATGCAAAGCAGACCTTGTCTATGACTTCTATCAAAAGATCTTAGAAAAGATACATTTTTTCTATGTACATTTTAACTATTATAAATTTTTGGTATGCAATAAAGTGTTATTTACTATGTTAGGTTCCATACAAAGAAATATTCTTTTTTTCTCGTAACTTATAATATGGTAGTCACACTTATATAAAAGCTGTTGCTTTTAATGTATGAATATGATCAGCAAAGAATCAAAACAAAAACCACACTTTAATTTCTATGTATGTGCAGGCTGATTCTCAAACCACTGTGCGGCGGCGACACCAGGCAAGAGCGAGAAAGATCTATTTTCTTTAAAGTCGTTGACCCACAGAGAAAATTAAAGTTATAATCGACATAAGAGAGAAACTCTCAGAATTTCAAACCGAAATATGTAAATGTAAACCTACCTAACCAATAAATCGCGTTACTAAAATGGCTTTGTATGAATGAAGATAATCCATTGCAGTAGATTAATTCAACTATACAGTTACTTAAATAATATCATCATTATTCTCGTTCTTATTTCCGTTGTGTGTTGTGTTATGTGTATGACATGTATTTTATATTGTTATGTAGATATGTATTGATGTTTGTATTAAGAATCAATATTTTTTACTGTTTGATATCACAATATAATTTAAGTTAGTTAATTTTCACTATCGCACCGCTTATTTATTATTATTTTTACTTCCCAATCCTGTCACCCAAAGGTAGCCTGTAAAAGATTGCCTTGGCGATAAGGCCGCCTATTGTACATCTGATTTACCTATGTATTCAAATGTAAATTTCATGTGTTTTGGTGTAATAAAGTGTTTTTTTGCTTTGCTTTTGCTTAGTCTATCTTCAAGATAATGATGACAGTGGATTGTCTTCATTCAGATGAATTCATTCAGATGAATTCATTCAGATAATCATTATAAAAATATTTTGTTTTTGTATAGAGCCCAACATAATAATTAAGTAAGCAATTTATTGGTATAGGTAAGTAAA
The DNA here is from genome assembly GCA_943193695.1 of Acrobasis suavella. Classification (NCBI taxonomy): domain Eukaryota; kingdom Metazoa; phylum Arthropoda; class Insecta; order Lepidoptera; family Pyralidae; genus Acrobasis; species Acrobasis suavella. The sequence continues at coordinate 4,882,313 of OW971952.1, read as the reverse complement.
TTTATATTTTTTTATTTTAAATTTTGAGATTTTCTCATTCCTCTGTCATAACCAATTATCATTTCCCATGTCGATTACGATTATCGTTTTCTCTGTGGGTCAACGATTTTCATTTATAATAAAACTTACCTATCATAATCATCGTAAGTAATACTTTATTTTATACCAAAAAATAATAAAAGGTAAAATGTACATACAAAAAAAAGTAAAATTGGCGGTCTTATCGCTAAAAAAGATTTCTGCCACACAAACGATGGATGGAGAGAATATGGGAAAACGGCACCATTTTGCTAGAATTTCCATAGGACAACGCCTGTTTTGTATTTAAAAATAAGTCTTTCAAAACATTTTTGTCCCGCTCTCTAACACACAATCTCTAAGCGGGCGTCTGAAATAAATTACAGTGGAATTTCGTCCTCAGAAAAAAATTACAGTGGATTTTCTTCATTCAGACAAAGCCATTGACCGGACAACCCACTGTAAGAATTCATTTTCTTAGTGGACTGTCTAAAATTAGACAATGCCATTGACAGGACAATCCACGAAGACAATGATTGCCTTTACTTATACGACCCCATTGACAGGAGAGTATATACTGAGATAATTTATTGTCTTTACTAACACGAAGCCATAGACAAAACAATCTACAAAGATAGTTCATTGTTTTTATTCAGACGAAACCATTGACAGGTCAATCAACTAAGACAATGATTGTACTCGTTCTGACGAAGTCATTAACAGGTTAATTCATTTGGACGGTGATTGCCTTCATTCCGACGAATCCATTTACATGAAAATCCACTTAGGCAATTAAGTATCTTCATTCAGGCGAAGCCATTAACAGGACACTCCACTAAGACAATTATTGCCTTCATTCAGACAAAGCCACTGACAGGACAATCCACTAAGACAATGAACTGTCTTAGTGGATTGTCCTGTTAATGGTTTCGTCTGAATAAATACAATCATTGTCTAAGTCAATCAGTGTCTTAGTGGAATCCACTAAGACAGTGATTGTTTTTATTCAGACATCTCCATTGTCATGACAATCCACTAAGACAATTCATGGTCTTCATTCAAACGAAGCCATTGACAGGAAAATACACTAAGATAGAGTGATTGTCGTCATTCAGACGAAGTCATTGACATGACAATCAAAAGACAATACTGTCTTTTGGCCAGCTAAACTGACCAAATAATCTGTGTGCGACATTATGTACTTAGCGCATCTTGCGCGGGTAGAGCGGCCACACGGAGCGCGAGTTGCGCGGCGCAACTTGCGCTGTTACGCGACGCAACTTGCGTCTCCTTTGTTTCGACCCTAAACCAATGCACGCGCGACGTTGCCAATATGTTAAAACTAATAAAAATACAAATGTAAATACTTATAAAAATTGTATGTAACAGTAGTATCTTTGTTTTATTTGTCTTATCTATCTCTGAGGATTTTATGATTATTTATTTGAAATATTGTTGAAAACATGGGATTGTCCATTAGAAATCACGGGAAGATCAATATTAATAACAACATTTCGATGCAAGTACATAAATAACTCTACCTAATTCCGACCTCTGGTTATACCCCGCGGCTAGCACCACTCCCGCGCGGTGACGCGTTCCAATGTGTTGGACTGGGCGTGTTTTCAGTACAAATTGAGATACTTTCATACAATGTTAAAATCTGCGGCCCGTAGATCCGCGACGGTGCGCGGAGCGCGGGGCAGTGTGGTCAGTGCCTAAGCGTGGCCTTTGGGTCTTTAGGCCCTGGGCTCTGTCTACCCCGTCAGGGATAAAGACGTGACAATTCACTTTCCTGCATGTTTTTTTTTTTGAGTTGTTCAAATTGATGGTCTGAGTCACTTTTCGTGTCAGCCGTACAATACAGCCGTTCCGGAAATTAAAATTTTCAAGTTTGTGGTGTGTGTAAGTGACCAACAGTCGTATTAGATTTTTTAAGCGACCTAAATCTGACATAGCTTAGCGACTGTCGTGTTGTATGTCGGTATGTTGTATGACATGATGGGATCAACGGCGGGGATCCATGATATTTTCAGGGCTACATCTTTATTTCTTTATTTCTCGCTTACATGCACTTATACTATAACAGGGTCCAGTGCTGCCTTCATTTGAAATAAATCATTTGAAAGGAACATATAATTTAACATGTTACTTGAGGTCGCCGATCCAAATACGGACAAAGCCCGGGATTGCTTTACTTGCAAAAGCACCTACAATGTGTACTCTCTCCAGGCCACCGAACTCTTCACGGCAATATCAATAAAAAAAGTATCGCTAGACGTCTTTGAAATTGCAATATTGATTAAGTAACTGCAAGACTTAACAATTTCACTTCAAACGACCTATAAGTGAAGGTTACTTAATTAAGATAGCTAAAGAATAACAACAAAGATTTACCTAAAATCGTGTAGCCGTGCATTCTTCTCCAGTATTTGTTCACCAAGTTCTCCACTGCAGTCATTGTCACAGACTTGACACTCAACTGTTTAGCTTAGAAGTTAACAACAGAATGAAATGGTAAAGGAAACATCGTTTCCTAGTTAAAAAACAACTTCTAGGTCATCTGACAGTTTTACACTTTTTATTGCACTTTTTTGTTATGTATTTACACTTTAAATTACATCACTGAAACTAGTAAACTATAATGTAAAGTACTTTCGCACGCTTTCTTAGATAATATTTGTGGATATTGACAATAGACTATATTTATTTAGTAGGCTGCACTTTATTTTGCAATGTTATACTTTTAAATTACTTCAACGCGTGAATTGTTAAAATGCGGACATTTTTTGTTAAAATTTACACAAAATATTGAATTTATACTTTATTTTATGTTTTAATGGCACATTTTTTGGCAATATTTCAATTTTATGACTCGAAATCTCGACATTCTTTTTTATAATTTTTACTTTAATTCACTTTATGAGATACGTGTGCACTTGAGCAGATTATAAAGCAATTTGCGTAATGTAATGCAGACAGTTACATTTTTATAAGCAATTATTTACATCACTAATTAATAAAAAAGTGTTTATATTCACGTTGGTATGTCAGAATCCATTGCAAACGACTGTGCGTTTATTTGCGGTCTACCCTAAATATTATTAATACAATATGTAAATATGTCACATATAGGTAATGCATATAGAAATGTGTGATAAGGAAATATGTTTATCTGGTACAAATATGCGTTATCACTTATTATTATAGTTATTGGAAGGAAATTATAATAGTTAATTATAATTACTGCTTTCTCCTTTTGACGTTGTGAATTTTAATGCGTTAGAAAAGGATAGCTGCATATCATATGCGCACGAGTGTAGCTAATGTTCTATACTTAGATTTTTAGTTATAAACGAGCAATGTTGCTATAGTTAAAATACAAAGTTCGGTTATAGTGTACACGTCTTTCTCCCTGACGGGGTAGACAGAGCCGCTAGCCGTAGGGCCCATCGGCCACTTTTAGCGTAATTATGTGCGTGATAATGGAATAACCGGCCAAGAGCGAGTCGGACTCGCGCACGAAGGTTTCCGTACGATTTATCTATAAAAAATCACGTTTCTTGTACGGGAGCCCTACTTAAATATTTATTTTATTCTGTTCTTAGTATTTGTTGTTATAGCAACAACAGAAATACATCTGTGAAAATTTTATCTGTCTAGCTGTGTATCACAGTTCATGAGATACAGCCTCGTGACAGACCGTCTGTTCGTCCGTCCGTCTGACGGACGGACGAACAGTGACGGGCAGCGGAGTCTCAGTAAACCCTAAAAAGGTAATCAAAATAGTATTTTATTTATTTATTAAAACTTTTGTTGATCCACAATTAACAATGTTTACAATTGTAGTAATTGGTTGCTTCCCATTCTCGATCGGCTTTTACGAACTGCGTGGGAAGGAAGCTGCTGCATTGTACGATTTTTCATTTCTTCCATACCAGCATGGAAGTCAAATAAACCACTGTATATTCTAATACTTTAAACGAGCAATTATAGACAATATAATGAAGATATTATTGGAACGAAGTTCCTTACGGCAGGCTTGGAGGAGACAGGGATTTTGCTGCGCGACCGAACTGAAAAAAATGTGATAGTAAAACCGTAAGGATGACCTCGTTAAATAAAACCGTTAAATGAGACGTGCGCAGGCGCGACAGTCGTATACACATTGTTTCGATTCTACATTAGCCGAAGGAACTTCGTTCCTACCTGGTGTCCCACGACACCACATTCTTTTTAATTAATAAGAGATTTTGATGAAACTCGTTATTTAGGGAGTGACGAGTCTAAAAAAATATATTTCCATAAAAACAGAAGTAAATTTATTAAAATGTACTTCCAAAGTCGAAGTCAAAGTCAAAAAAAAATATTCAATGTAGGATAAATTTATTGAAGGTAATTTTTTTTAATATTATTTTAGTGCAAAAGCTAAAAACTACTAGCGTTTCGGAACGACCACTGCTGGGAAGATTACGCCGAAAGAAACCCAGTTCAGTATTGGTCCCTACCCAGCCTGATGGGCTATGTTTCAGTTACAATACATATTTACACTTAAGCTCAGTATACATTGTATTATACATCTGAAAAATATAATTAAAATTTGCAGTCAACTATTTCCAAGAATTTTGATCAGATAAATAGTCATTTACATAATTTTTAACGGCAGTCTTAAAACACAATTTTAGGGGATACCTGAATTTTCCGGGGTCCAGTGCTGCCACCATTTGAAATAAATCATTTGATAGAAAACGGAGACATCATTTAAAATTTTGTCTTGACCAGGCACTAGATAACCCTTTAAACTATTTAATGAACTACTGTTTACAGTTTAGTGAGAACGTGAAGCTTTTCTACGCACATACGCCAAAAGTGGCAATTTTTCGCAATTGTGCGTAGAAAAGCTTCACGTTTTCACTATAAACTGTAAACAATAGTACATAAAATAGTTAAAAGTATTTCCTTAAGAAAAATTGTTACTAACACAAAGTGGACGGGCCAAGTACCTAATCGGAATAAATAAATAAAATTAAAGTTACCTAAATCGAAGCAGCACCTTTAATGATGATCATGTGATGATCACCTTATTTCAATGTTTGTGTTTCTCGTGTACATACTTACAATGAGTCTCAATATGTATCGTATATATATTTATCTGTATCTATTTTAAATATTTACTGAGCAATAATGTGTTATTTTGTAAGATCATATGTTTATACAGCCTACACGACAGTCTTTAAATGAAATAAATAAAAATGTGATATTTTGTTTTAAAATATTATCTCGGACACATAATAATATTAGTATAATTACAAAATATATAAATTTATGAAATAATTTTATTTCTGTTTATTTTGAGTAGGTACCTAATAAAAAGGCATTTGGTTGATACTTGTCATTTTTGGCACTCGTCATTTATGTTTTTTTTTCTTTACTCGTCGACCAAAGTCCGTTTTACATACCTTATATTTTGATCCGCATTTTATACGGGTCACAAACAAAACGTGAATAAAAAAATTGTCTATGGTTTTCCTTGATCAGATTTTCAGATAATGGCTTTCCGTGAACCTTGAAAAAGATGTTCTTATCGAGTGTTAGTTTCTAACACATTTGTCAAGATATCACGGATATTATTGAAGATGCGAAGAACAGATAAACATACATAGCGGCGAAACACATAACCCTCCTTTTGGCTCCGCCGTAGTCGGGTAAAGAGTTCAACTTCAATTAGCATTGTTTTATTGCAGATAAAAGATATTTTATGGGGTGAACAATAATTTCTTGCTAATTGAGTAAACAGGTATATGTCCACAAGGTTAATTGCATTCTGGTCCATTCGGTCAGTGCCTTGCTCCACCTGCCATCACTCCGTAAGGCGAGGTGCCCGGGCCCAGTTCCACTTTAAGATCATGACCATTACACCAACATCTCGTACTTTAGTACGTTGTCGAATGACGGTGTTGGAAACGTGATCCTACAACCTGATGCTAAGCATGGCAAAAAAGAATTTTCCAAATCGGTCCAGGCGTCTCCGAATAATCGGTGAACATACATAAAAAAGATCGCGACGAATGGATAACCTCGTCCTTTTTGGAATCCGATTAAAAAAAAAGGACTTAGACTTCTAAATTGTACCACCAGTGTTCACTTACAAACACGAAATAAAGCGGTTTTACCAATGATTTTATCGTGAAACATTTGATGCCATTATAATGACTCTAAACCAGATCGAATCATCAAACACTAGCCATTGGTCTCATGCAAATTATCGGTGAAATAGTTTGCGTCCACTGATAAGAGGACTGATAAGGTAGGGTTGCCACATGTCCAAGATTTTGGTGTCTAATGTCTACACGACTGCCCCAAAAAAGGAACTAAATATTTTAACACAGCTTAGTCAGAAAAGGCCGGCTAGTTTCGATCGGTTTAGACGATCATCATCAGGGTGAATGTTAGAAGGGATGGCGACATGACGGTTTCGCTGTCCTCGTAGTCCGATGGGAAACTGGGCCGTAAAATATTTATTTATGTCATCTCACGTTAGTTTTGATAATATTATAGGGTACTGTCTTCAGGGTGTGAGGTCTAGCTTAGTATAGCAGACCTCACATGAGGTAAAGAGGAATTTAAGCAGAGGAATTCTCAGCCTCAGATGACTAAACAGTCACTACGCACAACGAGCAATTAGAATACTTATTAGACTCGATACATATTGAAATGCATTAATTATTTATTTATATAAACTTACAATTTAAAGTATAAAAATAAGTATTTTTTTAAACAAGATTTTAGCTAAAACAATGAACTTAAAAGTTTAAAGTGCTCTTTAAGACGAATCAAACGAGCCCAAACTCGATGGGGTTGTATACTTTCATTATAGAGTTCCAAGGGCCACCTACCGGCTCCATCATCAGATCAGCTCCATATCATCATAATATTGCACTGTCACGCGATAAACGTGTGCGTGCAAAATTTCAGCTCAATCGGAAACCAGCAATTGGGTCAATTAACTTGTAAGATTTGATGACAGACAGCGGGACAAGTGAAACTAAATAAAAGCTTGTGAACTTATATTATTGGTAGATGGTGGTTCTCCTGATTGTATCTCTAGGAGGAATGGAAGTCGAATGAGTCAAAATAATGAAATCGAAATGTGTTTATGAATTTGAAAATTTGACACGATCAACAAATAAAGGGGATAGCAGCGTGCAGCAGGAAGCTTTCACGCTGATCACACAGTATCGTTACAAGGGTGTTGGTGGCCAACCGTTTTAGGCACTAGCTGTGAGTATGTGATGCACGAGTACGATCACAACTTACAAAAGCACATAAAGGATTTTTTACCATTTTCAGTTGGAAGTATTTTACTATATAACCCACCTTCTGGCGCAGTCGAGTAATGACACCGGATTCCCCGTGGAGGGATTTCCCGTGGAATTGTGCCAATGCTCTGATGAACCTCACGCTAAGTGTGCCATCGGTGATTGGTGCTAATCAAGTAATCTTCAAGATAATGCTTTATGACTAGATTTAAAAAACTTTGTTTTAAGTACTTAAGTGTCAAACCACACGTAGGTCGCAGAGCTAGATGCGCGACGCAACTAGCGTCGCGTTAGCGCCTGGACTCCTGGAGTGCTATTTTTCATTGGGGACCTCAATGAAACACAATACATGTCGTTTTCCAACTCACCGCTCGCTTAAAATAACATTTGGTCGGATTTTTAAACCGTCGTGTCAGCTAAAAACAAATAAGTTTAACACAGAAAATTTGTCTTTGGTTTTCTTAAAAATTTCATCGTGAATAAAAAAGCAGCGTAAAATGGCACGGATTTCCCATGATTGGTTTCGTTGAAATTTGTACGCTACGAATGTCAAAATCACGAGTGGTCAAGACTACTCGTTGCAAATCCTTCGCATACGAAAGGACCGATTAAAAATGCGCCCGTTTTGGAAACGGTCTCGCGAACCATTTGAAATGCCGAAAAGCATTGATGTCACGAGTGTTCTATTTGCGGATGACTTATCAGTAGTATTTCCTTGTAAAGACAAAGTTGAATTGGATAACACACTAACTAATATCTTATCAAATATAGAGACATGGCTTGAGGATCATAACTTAAAAATTAACTTTGATAAAACGAAACTTATGCAATTTAAACCATACCAAAAAACAGGGTTAGATACAAACTTCGCGTATAATAATTAACTAATAGAATGTGTAGATACCTTTACATTACGGAATAAATATAGACACATGTATAAATTGGAAACAACATATAAACAGTGTATCAAGTAAATTAAGTAGATTCGTATATGCGCTAAGACACATAAAAAGAACAACCGACAAAACAGCTCTTGGCGCCTACTACGCTTACGCTCACGCTTGGCTAAGTTACGGTATAATATTATGGGGAAATAGTACGGATGCTGACCAACTGTTCAAAATTCAAAAAAAATGTGTGAGAATACTAATGAATATAAATAAAAGGGATAGCTGTAAACCGCACTTTACCAAACAAAAAATATTAACCCTTACGTCAATATACATCCTGGAAATTTGCAAATTTGTCCGAAAAAATCAACAGTTTTTCACTCGTACTAGTGACCATCATAGTCGATCATATAACTTAAGGAATAGAAATGGACTGGCCTTGGCTACAGCTAGATTTAAATTACACTCATCCATAGGACCATATGTACATGCAATAAAAATATATAATAAGTTACCAAGACACATACAAAACGAAGATAATATTAAAACATTTTTAAAACAGTTAAAAGAATATCTCATAGAGAACAGCTACTACAATCTGCAAGAATTTTTGACTAAGTAGGATGATCACACATGATTGATGATCACATTCTGTATAATTTTAAAACAATTAATCCTGCCAATCAGAGACATGCATGAAAATAAATTTAATTTACTTTATCAAACTTGACATTGAATTTTCGTATTATTTTAGATTATTATTTTATATTTTAGATTATTATTCTATATGTTAGATTATTATTTTAGATTATTTAATTTTGCTGTGCCCTAACAGGGTTCATGTCGGAACTTAATGTGCTCCTTACACCATATGTACAAACTATGTAAACACATGAGATGCAATAAAAAAAAAATTATGACAAGCGATTTCAACAATGCGTTCCCTGCATGGCCTTTAATACGGTTTCTACACACCGTTCACTCACACCGCGCGCGCGCACGTTGTTGTTTTTCGTATGTGTTAGTGGCCAACACTTACATAGCTTGATGACTGCCATATAATGATGACAGTCAGGACCAACGACTTATATATGCCTACCGAAGCACGGAGCAGCTCAAGGAATTTAAAGCCACATGTATGAACGACGCAAGATGCGTCGCGCACCTTGCCCTATGTGTGGCTCGGCCCTAACGCAAAAAACAAATTAAATGGAATTTAATGCGTCAATGTTATGTTCATTCGTTTTCTAGATTACCAAGATTGACTTTCTGATTAAATAAAGATTTGAGGCATAAAAATATTTAGTCAGAAATTTATAATCCATTCGCTATCTTGTTTTTTTGTCTGTTCCTTATAGCGCTGATTACGCTTATTCTTTAGGGATAAATGCCTAATAGTGTATTGTAAGTATGTAAGTCTGCCTCTATGGTCCAGTGGTCAAGGCGTTCGCCTTGCGATACGGAGGTCGTGGGTTCGAATCCTAGTAGGAAGCATACTTTGTGTAAAGTTGTTTCCAGTCTGGTTAGTACATTGTAGGCTTGAATCACCTGATTATCCGAAAAGAAAGATGATTCCGTTTTTCGGAAGGCACATATAAACTGTGGGTCCCGAACGCCATCTAGCGTTGCTCATCAAACCTATCCAAGGATTGGTTCTGGTCTACCCTTTGGTCAGACGGCAGTCGCTCTGTGTAAAAACCAGTAACCTCGTCAAATTACCTAGTTTAGGTAACGAACCCCGGGTTCTGCAGCATTACCGCTGAGGATGCCACCGGGAAACCGGGAATACGCTCGATTGGTGGTGACGAAGAGAGTATTATATACAATGTCCTTTTTAATTAAGTACAAATATGTTAAGAGGTGATTCAGTCCATCATTTTGAACAACTTTTCCCAATAAATATATATCGAAATAAGAAAAATTTTTTTGCATTTTTCATAGTAACGATGTCACGTGACTACTTCGATCTGTATGAGAACCTAAATATTTTTTTTCGTATTTCGATATATATTTATTGGGCAAAGTTGTTCAAAATGATGGACTGAATAACCCCTTAAAATATTTGTACTTAATTAAAAAGGACATTGTATATATCAATAATAAGCTAAACTGTACGTACCAACATTGGTTCTAGACCAAACGCAAGTTTTGGTAAAGAATTGATATTTAGACTACTTGCAGCAGTAGGCTTAATAACACAGGTGACTACCCGCAATTTACTCAAAATAACATTAAAGACTACTCGTTTGTTCCCGATAAGTAACACCCTCTTGAGTACCACTGTTACTCAAGGGGAAAAACTTCCCGATGAGTTCCAGTGTTACTCATTGCAACTACCATTCTTCCCAATGAGTACCACTGTGTCTTGTCGGCTCTCCAACGGCGCGCCATATTCCCGTCAAGTACCACTTAAGACACAGTGGTAATAGACGGGAATTATGTATAGTTGTTTGAAATATTAAAATACATACACGACTGTTGCTGGCAACATCAACGCACCAGCGACAACCAGACGGCGCCGCTCGCACGAACGTCAGAGCGGCGCACTTCACATCGATTTATGTTGACCGATCGCGGCTGTCACAATCGACGACAGTTGTCATCTGCGCTCCGAGCGAACGGCTGCGCGTGCGTTCCGTTTTTTTATTGTCGGGCGACACGAATTTTGTACATTTATTTTTACCCAGTAATACAGTCCATTTAAAATTGAACAATAGTTTCTATTAGCGCCGCAGTAGGGATCCCAGTAGCTACAGTTTACGGGCCCGCTCCGCAAAACGACTATTGTATACTAAAATCTTAACAAACAATATTTTTTTAGTACATTAAGTATGTGTCCAATTTATTATACCTACATACATATTACAAAGTTTTTAATTTCTTTAGTGGGGTTTTATTTAACCTTCAAGTACTTACATTACGTCTTTGTTACTCAACGGGAATACAAAATTCCCTTCAAGTACCACTGTGTCTTACATAAGTGGTACTTGACGGGAATACGGCACGCCGCCGTTTGAGAGCCGATAAATAATAATATAATTAAATAAAGTACTGTTAAATCTATGATACGAGTATACAATGTCCTTTTTAATTAAGTACAAATATTTTAAAAGGTGATTCAGTCCATCATTTTGAACAACTTTTCCCAATAAATATATATCGAAATACGAAAAAATTTTTTGCATTTTTCATAGTAACGACTTCACGTGACTACTTCGATCTGTATGAGAACCTTAATATTTTTTTTCGTATTTCGATATACATTTATTGGGAAAAGTTGTTCAAAATGATGGACTGAATAACCCCTTAAAATATTTGTACTTAATTAAAAAGGACATTGTATAGGTAGGTACTCTTAGCAACGTGGGCTTCAATGCATATGCAATGCTAACCTTCCAAATATAATTTCTACTGACGCTGCGATATTTGTGCCTGTAACAAGATGCCTCTCAGTTTGGTTTTGAAAGTTGGGATTGATTGCGGACAATTTGAAACTGCCGCGGAAAGCAGCGGAAAAATGACGGTTCACGAGGAGTAAATCAGAGGCTCGAGTTCGTTTCCCATGTACAATGCATCTCCATACTGGTACAATGGTACTCATTGTCATTGGGAAGTTAGTTGCAATGAGTAACAGTAGTACTCATGAGGGTGTTACTTATCGGGAAATAACAAGACTACTTGCAACAACTTATGAGTTTTAGACGAGTTACTACATAGACTATTTGCGTTTAAACCATTTGAGTAACTCGGGAGGAGAGTTTCTGCATCCACGCATACGCAGACGGGTTGGTAAACGCAGAAGATGATTGTTTGTTTTTTGTGAATGTGTGTGCCGCCGACACCTGTCGACGACTGCCGTCAACAAAGTGCCGTTCGTCTGTATAAGCCCTTAGAAAGAGTTAGATGACAAGTACATTACAAGAAAGTCATATTAATACTTACTAAAAAGATGTATAGTCTCGATCATATTGAATTCAAAGTGTCAATCACGCATATTCACATCACACTTATGTGTATATAGCTTATCTGTTTGTTTGTTTGAATCAATGTCAAATCATTGCTTATCTTAAGTAGTTTTCACAGAATCAAAAGTGGAGATAATAATGATATAGATTTATTATAATACTTTTTAGATTTGTGACAGGAAGGCTAACGCAGGGCAGAAGTGGCGTCCTCATTAACCGACTTCCCAAAAATGATGATTAATTCGTCGCGATTTTTTCTTTATGTGTGTTCACTTATTATTCGATGACTTCTGGATCGATTTGAAAAATTCTTTATTTGTTTGAAATGATATACTTGACAGGTGGTTGCATAGAAATTTTCTCAAAATCGGTTGGGCGGTTTGGGGGTAAAGTCAGTTTATAGTTTTGAAAAATTATTTGAAATAAATTGTTTAGGTAATCGTTAATGTGGTGATAATCAACATTTTGCTAATTGTTAGGCATTAGATAGAGCTTTAAACTATTTTTTTTTCTTACTTGTCATTAATCCAAGATGGCCGCCGATTTTCAAACATGCAATTTGATTGAAACTCGGTATCCAGGGTTCTTGGGTCGAGGAATCAGAATCTAAACTTTTTTGGAACCCAAGATGACGTTTATTCTTTTTTTTATTCTTTCTTTACAAAACATAATTTAATAAAATTTTAAGTTAAGTTTTCACTGTTCTTAATCATAAATCATTTTGTAGTAAACTTCGTTCTCACTGGTTACACTACGACACCCACCCCTTTGTTTTTACACGCTTTTATTTATCTTGCAATGTATCTTGTATATTATGTATGATGTTTGTTTAGATCAAATTTTGAAACTCAATTTTCAACCAGTTATTCTCAACTGATTAAGCTGAAATTTTGCATACTTGTGTAAGTCGGATGAGAATACAATATTACGGAGTCAATAAGCTGTTCTGAATAGAGCCCAGAGATAATAAATAAATAAATATATAAATAAATATATAGGGACAAATTACACTGATTGAGCTAGCCCCAAAGTAAGTTCGAGACTTGTGTTATGGAATACTAACTCAACGATACTATATTTTATAAAGAATATATATATAGATAGACATCCAAGACCCAGGACAATTTGAAAGAGGCCATTTTCCAACTTGCCCTGACCGGGGATCGACCCCGGAACCTTTGGGTGGCGGACTAGCATGCTGACCACTTTGCCACGGAGATCGTCAAAGATATTCGACGAAACTGAGTTACATAAAACAACATAACTTCATTGAGTAGGACTCGTGTGATTTGTCTTAAAGAGCACTCGACGGTAGACGATGCCTATGATTATGGAGACGGAAGGTGGTCGATGAAACTCAGTAATAACTTTTCCAAACTAAAAATCGACTACACCCACGCAAACTACACAACCGATTTTGATAAAAAAAAAATAAGGGACCACCTGTCATGTAGTCAAGACCTTTCACGCAAAATTTTCCAAATCGGTCTAGGCATCTTTAAATAAATCGCTGAATATACATAAAAAAGACATAAAAGATCGCGACGAATTGATAACCTCTCTTTTTTTGAAGTCGGTTAAAAACGACGCAAATCCATCGAGTTTGGGCTTAATTAATTTGTCCTAATACTTATTAGGTACTACTACTGTAGTAGTAGTAGTAGCCTCACAATAAAAACTTGTACAAAAAATTTATAGTTTTAAAAAACTAATGTACTACTGTAACTAGCTGTAAATTGTTGAAACTTACTGCTGATGGTGAAGACTGGGCTGCCGTTGAGGTGGGGGGAGTAATCCTCGACTTTATCTGAGGGTTTGACAACATCTGGAGCTCCAACCATGCCTGCAGACAAAGGAAAACTTTCATTAGACAAGTCATTAATAAATAAATAAAAAACCTAACTGCCCTTTTGTATAACCTGTGACACTCTCAGAATTAAGACGAAACTAATGACACCTCTCAAGCTTAAATCCATCGAGCTGTTCAGGCCGCAGAGCGTATCAAATAATTATACATACACTCTAAAAACATAACCCTCCATATAAAAATACATAACCCTCCTTCTAGCGCTGTCGGGTAAAAATAGCTAGTCATCATCATCATATCAGCCACAGGAAGTCCACTGCTGGACATAGGCCTCCCCCAAGGATTTCCAAAACGACCGATCCGAAGCTTGCTTAGGTCATCTGACCATCTAGCAGGTGGGTGTCCTACGCTGCGTTTGCCGATACGTGGTCGCCATTCGAGAACCTTTCTCTATGTCAGTGACCTTCGTTATCCTACGAATCTCCTCATTTCTGATTCGGTCGCGTAGAGAAACACCGAGCATAGACTTCTCCATAGCCCGTTGAGCGATCTTAAGCCTTCCTATGAGACCCATAGTAAGGGACCAGGTTTCAGAGCCATAAGTCATCAGATCACTGGTAATACACATTAATTAAACACTTTCGTCTTAAGGCATTGAGGTATTTTAGACAAAAAAAAACACTGTGTTATTTCCGGATCGGTGCCCAGCCGTGTCGGATTCGTCGAGAGACCTCTTCCTCGACTGCCTGGATCAACGGACCCAGATAGACATACTGGTCTAGAATTTCGAGGGTGGAGCTCCCAAAAGAAACAGGTAAAGGCGTAACATGCATATTTGTCATGACCTTCTTCTTCTTCATGACGTCTTGTCAATATTCATTTCCAGGCCGACCTGTTGGAAAACTCGATCTCGTCTTCAAGCATCGTATTTAAGTCCTCCATCTATTCTGCCATGACAACGATATCGTCGGCAAATCGAAGGTGAGTTATATGTTCGCCATTAATGTTAATGTCTAGTCCTTCCCTTACCAGGAGCTTGAAGACATCTTCCAGAACGGCGGTGAACAGTTTTGTAGATACGACATCTCCCTGTCTCACACCTCTATGCAATGAACTATTCTTCGTACTGTGCTCCTGTACTCGTACCGTCATAGTGGCTTTGTTGTATAAGCACTTCAAGACCTCGATATACCAACAGTCAATACGGCACCTTTCGAGAGACTGAAACACGGCCCATGTTTCGATCGAATCAAAGGTTTTTTCGTAGTCCACGAACCCCAAGCATAGCGGCCGATTATACTCCCTCGTCTATCAGTCATCTCTATAGCCTGCTGCAAAATATGGATGTGGTCCATGGTACTGTAGCCTTTTCGGAATCTGGCTTGTTCGGGAGGTTCGAAGGCATCAAGTCTGTTAGCGAGACGATTCGTAATGACCCTCGAAAACAAATTATAGAAATGACTCAGAAGCGCGCCTATAGATCTTCAATAGAGTATAGTCACCCATTTTAAAGAAAAGGACCACCACGCCCCTTTTCCTCGCTTTTGGTGTTACGTCCTCGAGCAGAACGGAAGTAAAGAGCCTCTGGAAGACTTTCAGTACTGGTGTTCCGCCCGCTTTCAGAAGCTCTGCTGTGATTCCGTCCTCACCTGGCAAATTCGCTAGTAGTTCTCCCAAACTATGAACTCGCAAACCCCATATCTCGGGAAACCCCTCGACCAATTTGGCTAATGTTTGAACTTAAAAATGATATTAGCTACTTCTATAGGTCTACCAACTTTCAAGAAGCTCCAATCAAAACTACTCGAGTTATCGTAGACAAACATACATATATAGATACAAACGCCGGATTATTCAAATAGACTCGGAGAACTTCGCTCGCTTTGCTTACTCGTTCAATTAAGTGAGTAGATATAAATATTCAGATTTTTTTATTAGTGTGATTTTTCTACAAAACGACTAGCGTCTCGGAACGATCACTGCATCAATGCTGAGAAGAAATGCCAAGAAAAAGAGTGAGGCCTTCGTTTGGGAACTTTTGAACATGTGATTCACGTGGTAATGAGTGCTCCGTATTGATCCGTTTTTCCACGAAGCTAAGTGGGTCAGATCTGGCACAACAGCGATTATATGGTATTTGGGATCGAATTCTAACACTTGTAAGAGTGCACTAATAAATAAACGTTAAATATTTAAACAAGGCGTGAATGTAAACTTGCCATATTCTCCAACGTACCTTTAAGTACTAATCATAGTGAACAACTTTACCCAAGGAACACAGTAGGAAATATTTAAAAAAAATTGGTCTTTCTATACTAAATCGATTAGCTGATTACTTGCTGATTATATTTTGAATGGGGGACCCAATTCTTTTTTTATTACGACCTTTGCTCTTTGGGGAAGATGTTCATCGTCGTGATCATTTTATTACGTCTGAGAATATGGCAAGGTAACAGACTTTACACCCTGTATAACGTCTTAAACGTGAAAACCTATAAGGAGGTGAAGAACTTAGCGGAGAAAAGAGATACATGGAAAGCATTCCTGGCAAGAGCCCAGCTCTCAAATGAAAAAGAAGAATTTTAAGAAATATACTACAACTATTTTAAGGGTAGATTCAGTCAACGATACTGAACTACATACAAAATATGATAAATATTGGCTTTCCCTACAAACTCGGGTATTATAAAAAAGGTGTTTCTAATAAATTAATTTTCCCATACTTATTATGTTTCTGAGATGAATCAATGGACTTAACTATAGCTTGGGATTGATTGTGGTACCGGCAAAACTCTGTTTTGCAAGTAGCATGAATGGGCCGGCTCGTCCGGGGAAGTACCACACTCTCACAGAAAATCGACGTCTGAGTAGTAGCGTCACCGCTTCTATTCTATCGGTGAGTGAGAGAGCCGGAGCTCCCCCCCCTCCCTCACCTCCCCCCTCTATGGGCAGCGGTGATCACTTATCATCAAGTGACCCGCTTGTTCGTTTGCCGCCCTATGATATAAAAAAAGCTGCAGCTACGTCAAAGTACACAACCGATTTTGATAAAATTTATATGGGACCACCTCGCAAGTAGGTATGCTCTTTCAAACAAAAAGAGGAATCATCCAAATTGGTCTAGGCGTCTTCGAGTAAACGGTTGATATACTTACATAAAGAAATATTATATTTACATTCGAATTGATAAACCCTCTTTTTTTTTGAAATCGATTAAAAATATTCTGTTCCTAGAACACATTCATACTTATATGTACATTATATGTACCTGTGTATAATAAAATTGCACTGATTTTACTAGAAAAATCAAGAAAATGGTTATTTACAGCGATGAACTGCTATTTGTTAAATATGCATTGTTCAATTTAACGACTCATTCTTGTATTGTCCTTTATCTACTGGCTACTTAGACCCAAACTATAAATATTTAATATAATGTCTAGCAAAATATACAGATTCAGTCCAGCATACTGAACAACGTTCCCAGTGTCATATCATAAGTCACAACAGACACTGATTCTTCAGAAAGCGATGTTGAATTTGAATGATGAATTTGTATCGGAGCAGTGAGATACACTGATTAATATTCATTTGGGTAAAAAAATAATCTCTCCTACATTACACCTCTCCTACATTAAACCTCTTACCGTTATTTGGTATCTGTAGTAGGATTACCCTCTGGAATATTAAGTGATTGACTACGAGTTTTCACAATCAGTAAAATAATTTAAATTTATTAGGAAAATCCTGGTTTTCCGAATAAATTCAAGTCAATAACTAATAGATAGGTAAGTAGTCATATTGGAAATTTTTCAGTCACCTACTTTTCTTTCAGTCCATGGTGATTCAGTCAAAAGCAGATAAGAGAGTTTCCTATTGTAATTCATAAATTAAATTGAGTAAATGATTTTTTTCTAATAATAAGTGAATAAAAATAGATTTTTTCATAAGATTTTTTTCTGGTTTATTCCAATTAACAAAGAAATAAAACGAAAAAATATTGTTTCTTTCTTTTTGAATTGTCAAAGATACCCGCGACACCTGTCGGTGACGGTCCCCGGCTGTAAGTAATTTTAGTACAAAAGTAGTTGAATTGTAGTTTTATATTCGCCGTATGGTTTTCGGCAGACCAGAATAGGACTACTCCAAGTTTTTGTGTGAATTTGACGACCTCCATGGTGTTATGGTCGACACGCTAGTCCGCCAATCCGGAGGTTGTGGGTTCGATCCCCAGCCAGGGCAAATCAATCAAATTGTCCTGGGTCTTGGGTGTTTATCTATATATATATATGAATTTTTCATAAAATATAGTATCGTTGGGTTAGTATCCCATAACACAAGGTTAACCTTACTTTGGGCCATAGCTCAATCTGTGTGATTTGTTCTTATATATATTATAATTATTTCGAAACAAGGCAATCTTGATTACTTGTATTAGCACAAAGGATATTTTTATCCCTGGAAATGGGAGGTTCCTGTGAGATTGACAAAAATTGACCAAATGTGTAAGTAACGCCGCGGTTATCAGTTAGCTTACAACCTACAACAAATATTTTTTCGAAACGAAAATCCCACTTCCACACCTAACTTAACCGATTTTGATAACATTTCTACGGTAGTCTCATAGATTTCTATGGGACTACCTGACAAGTATGCCCCTTTAAAACAAGAAAAGAATTTTCAGGGGGAATAAGGAAGGTTCCTTGCTCAAAAATAAATGATGTGGTACGTTTAAGATAATAAAACGTCTCAAAATAATGTCGCTTATCTTTAAACATTTACATTTTAACGTGATTTTACATTTATTATTGTAGAAAAACTGA
Organism: Acrobasis suavella; assembly: GCA_943193695.1. Taxonomy (NCBI): domain Eukaryota; kingdom Metazoa; phylum Arthropoda; class Insecta; order Lepidoptera; family Pyralidae; genus Acrobasis; species Acrobasis suavella. The sequence continues at coordinate 4,863,491 of OW971952.1, read as the reverse complement.
TTTTAATAGCGCTATTTTTCTCCAAGGGACTATGACGTCATTAGTCTTTATTTCATACAGATCCCGTTGTTTTTTTAACGTTTAGAAAAAAATATCTGATTTGTCGTGTAGGAAACTTCCTTAGTGGTTGGTAATAAAAATAATTGGCCAAGTGCGTGTCGGGCCACGCGCAGTGTAGGGTTCCGTAGTTACTAATGCCCACTTTGAGTTCATGCCACTAAAAACGTCTAAAAACTAATTTTCTATTGATTTGTGTGAAAATTTTCATATTGCGAGTACATTTTATAAGTTGATCGTCTATAACTTTTTAAATTGTAAACCCTACTTAGCTCTGATAGTTTTCCTTTAAATTTCGTTATATATACTATAGCTGTGAATTTTTTCACGTGTTTATATATAACCATTTAGCAGATGGAGGGGGGGGGACACTTGACTCAAACTAAAATTTTCACTTTAAAACCAAATATTTCAGAAACTGATCCCTAAATCGAAAAACATTGTTCATAACCTCATAATATTTTTGAAAGACCTATTCAACGATATTTAACATGACTGGTTAGACGAGAAAAAAAATTGCCTTTTCACTTTACATGTATGAGAGCTACCCTAAAAAATAAGATAATTATTTATCAATATTTTATTTTACCACTTTTTCCGCCTAATTAATATACATATCCATGCCAAGTCACAGCTTTCTAGTATTAATAGTCGCTGAGTAAAACCGAGGACGGACAGACAGACAGACAGACATGGCGAAACTATAAGGGTTCCTTGTTTACTACGGAACCCTAAAAACAAATAAACATTCTATTACATAACCTCCTTTTTTGAAGTCGGTTAAAAACAACTCATTAAAAATCAGAGCCAAACACAATCAAATGTATTATCTTTATTATATTATGGTTATTGTCATATTGCAATAAGTTTTACGGAAATATACATGTATCGTTGTTGTCGTCACTAATGCACGATATTTAAATCATTTGCCAAATAATTGAATAGTAATTTAGGTAGTTATCTAAGAGGATTATTTAGATAGTTATCCAAGAGGATTATTAAGATAGTTAGGTATCTAAGAGGATTATTTAGATAGTTAGTTATCTAAGAGGATTATTTAGATAGCTGTCTTGTCAAATGCATTAGAAGTTTTGTGTTAGTGTGATTGATTTGATTATATTTTTTAAAAAGGGAGGAGGTTGTCTTTTTTATGCAACTGCAACACCAGGGTGTAAAAGAAGCGTTGCCGGCCTTTCAGGAAGATATAGATAGACTCGTTTTTTGAATGTTTTAATGTCGTATCGGTCCGGGAACACTGCTGCAGGAAGTTGATTCCACAGTTCGGTCGTACGTGGTAAAAAGTTCCCTTTAAAACATACGGTGGGTGATTGCCAACTATCCAAGTGGTGTGGATGTAATTAACAATTCTTCAGAGCATTCCCTATGATAAATGCGATAAAAATGCACAAGAATGCAACATCCATACGTAGAGCCAGAGGTTCGAGACGGCCGACGAGAGTCACATCGTCGATTATACGAGTTGCGCGATTTTGAATACGGTCAAAAGGAAGAAGTTGGTATTTAGGTGCCCCGGCCCAGAGATGGGAGCAATATTGCATATGCGGCCTAACTTGTGGCTTATACAGCTGAAGGCGATGTGACGATGTGAAATATCGCCTTATAGGTATATACCTACCTAACAATGGACATATGTCCATTCAAATTTACACAGTACAGAGTCAGTTTCATATTACAAGTCAACCGATCAGCTGTTCTTTTTTAGAAAGCAATATTTTTTTTCCTATTTCGATCTATTTTAATTAGTGAAAGTTGTTCAGATTATTCAAAACCGCCTAAATCGCTTTGATTTTTTTTTTTGAAAGGTTATACTTGTCACGTGATCCGGTAGAAGTTTTATCAAAATCGGTTGTGTATTATGGGGTGAAGTCGGTTTTTAGTTCAACTTGTTCATAAGATTCATAGATTTACGTCATCGCATCGTAAAATATATACAATGTTTATTTATTTAATCTTAAATGTTCATCAAATACAAATTGTACAGAACAATAGGCGAACTTAATGCTAAAAGCGTTGTCTACCAGTCAACCTTTGTGTTATACTTATATAATGTGGGTGGTGAAAGTATAGCACTAAAAAAAACGACAAATACAATAATATAATATTTCCTAATATTATATTATTGTATAATATAATATTAGGAAATATTTGATATAGGATATTAATAATATAGGATACTAAGTACTTACCGCTTTTATAGATCTTATAGATTGATGCAAGATTTGCATTTGTATGGATTTTTATTATACAAAGTGTAACGTAGAGGGGGTATCAACCCGAAAGGGAGTAAACATACCAATCAATGTGAACAACTTTTACTATGGGACCATCCCTGAAATGGAATAAAAAATATCTTCAGTTCCATAACATAAAATTCTATAAAAATACAAAAATAAATGACATTTCATTATAAAAAAAGTATAAATATATTTAAATAAACAAATATAGCTAGTCTTTAAATAGGTAAATAAAAAATAAATAAATAAAAAACTGACTTTGTATAAAAACTACTTGACTATACTTTGACATACAATTTGATCTTTATTTGGACAATTACTTTTAGCATTGATAAATACTAACTAAAAATTCGCATGCCGTTCCATTGTTTTCTGTTGCAATGCCCTATCAGGGTCCATGTTGTACCTAATATTTAAGAAGTGACTGTGTAGAAAGTGTATATTCCAACGTGAAAAGCAATAAATAAATTGAAATAAATTGAAATTGAAACATTTTGGCACGGTAGGTATTTAATTTTGTATGGATGTGAAGATTTATTTTTAACGGTTTTAGGAATGGTCCCATAGTAAAATTTGTTATCAAATAAATAAAATTCTTTAACGTCAAACTTTCGGCCGATTTTGAAATTAATACTAGGGACCACATCGCTAGCAGTAGTACCTTTCAAACAAAAAAAAAAGAATATTTGGCGTCTTAGAGTTAGGGAAACATAAAAAGTATAAACATTCGAATTTATAACCTCTTCCTTTTTGTAAAATCGGTTAAAAAACTCTAGCTTGCCGAAAGGGATTACACTTGATAAACTTTTGTTGGTCATCTATTGATCGCATGTTCCACAGGTCTTGGGAAAATTAAAATAGTGAAAAGTTGTAGAAAATTAGCTGTAAGTTGTTGAAGATACTCGTAATATGTTTTTTTATACAAATGGAGATTTGTTAGATAAGTTAAAACACCGAACACGTGTCACGTGCTGAGCTTATAATGCTTTTGACAAGACAGTTATCCAATAATCCTTTCTATCTAAATTATTATGCAGGCTTACTGGTAATCATGTGTCATACATGGACATAATAATTCATGATTACATATAACGTCAAAAATATGTAATGTAACAAAAACCCTGTCCAATCCTTGTAGAAGCAACTCAGACCGTCAAAATGAAAAAACTTTTCCTATGGGACCAATGCTTGAAACTCGAAGAAAAATCGTTTCTATAATCTTTTTTATACAAATTGCCAGACCGGCTGAACACTTTTGTATGAAAATGTCGATATTTTTTTCGAATTTCAAACATTGATCCCATAGGAAAAGTTGGTCTGCGTTGCTCGTAAAAGGATCGGACAGGGTTTTTGTTACATATTGTATAAAACCAACAAAATACTTATTAATTACAAAGAAAAATTGCTGGAAGCTGCTGCTGTGAAGCTTTTCTACGCAAATTTGCGAAAAACGGCCACTTTTTAGTTATGTGCGTAGAAAAGCTTCACGTTCTTACTTTAAACTGTCAACAGTAGTTCATAAAATAGTTTGAGGTTATGTAGGGTTTAGTTTAGTAAGACAAAATTTTTAATGATATCTCCTTTTCCTTAAAAATGATTTATTTCAAATGGAGCACTGGACCCCGAAAAATTCAAGTATCCCCTTAATGTAAAATCTTGATTATTATAGATAGAGTCAATAGATGTAATTGATTATGATTTGATTAATAAATCGATTGGTGGTAATCTTATCCACCTTAAAGTGTATGAATAAAACATAAGCACGGTAAGGAACCATCCATAAATTACGTAACACGTATTTCATGACTTTTTGACCCCGTCTCCCACTTGTCATACAATGTCACACTTAAGAACAATGTCACACACACACATTAGAACCTAAAACGTAAGACCTGCAATGCTTAACTAATTTTAGGTTCGTTTTATTGTGCATTTTCTTATAAAATTCTTGGGTAAATACTTAAACAAAAATTAAAAACTTGGCAGTTCTACATTTTTTAGAGCAACCTCAAATTATAACTGCGATTCTCGTTTTCCACCTAGTCTATTTATTAAATAAACTAGGTAAATATATATATATATATATATATATATATATATATATATATATATATATATATATATACATAATGACGTCTACATCAAACTACACAACCGATTTTGATAAAATTTGAGAAAAACCAATGTTTCTTGGTAGGTCCTGTATATAAAGGAAAGGGGGATGTTCATGATTGTAATGGATATAGGGGAATATAGTTGATGGCTCGTACGATAAAGGTGTGGGCGAAGGTGATTGAAAGGAGGTTGAGGGCGGAAACTGAGATATCGAATAATCAGTTTGGCTTTATGCCAGGTCGACGAACCACGGATGCCATATTTGCAATACGACAGTTGATAGAAAAACACAGATTTGTACATAAGAACTTACATATGGTATTCGTCGACCTCGAAAAGACACACGATATCCCTAGAAAACTTTTATGGTGGTTAATGAAAGCCTTAAGCGTGCCAGGAAAGTACTTGAAATTGATCCAAGGTATGTACACAGAGTCAGTCACTCAAATAAGAACAGCCGTAGGGTTGTCAGAAGGGTTTAATGTAACTTTGGGACTGCACCAAGGGTCAGCCTTGAGCCCATATCTCTTCCTGTTATTGAATCTATAATTAGGGTGCAGTTCTTTTATTTAAAATCAAAATACTAAATAAATAGAAGTCGAGACGTTTTTACGAGGAGCAAAGACTAAAACCGCGCATATCCAGTTATTTCTGGGGTTGCAAATAAAACTCCTTAAATAGTTTACGGTTACTAGCCTTTTAATATGTGCCAGTGTTGGCATTAATAGATAATATTATAAACTGTTGATTAATTCGATTAACTTTAATCATGATTGAAATAATCATGATTGAAATAATAATGATCAAAATAATCACAATAAAAAGTAAGCACGATATATGTAATAATGACTAAACTTTGACATTTGCGAAGGAAAATCATCTAAATGCTAATTTTATTTGAATATGATTTATTAATCTTTTATGATTTTAATGATTATTTTTTAATCATTAATCGGATTAACTTTGGGCCAACACTGTACGTACCGGGCTCATAAAACACTAGACTACTAACGACACGCTCTGGTATCAAAGATTCAAACATTTATTTGCTAACTATAAGTCATACAGATAAATCTTAGGTAAAAATGATGTTCTAATCATCGCAGAGTATTGGAAATACAATAGGTAAATGTAAATCAATTGAATTAATAAACGAACCGCAAATAAAATAGTACTTGCTTAATCAAGGCTGAAGATATTCTTCATCATCATGAGCACTGTTACTGAATACTAGTACGGTACTTCTGTTGACGGTTCGTATCAATCGAAAATTTCGTGTTTCGTCAGAATGGACTCTTGGAAGTATAGAGTTCTCACCCTTTTTACACTGTTATTATGTAATTTATATTAAATTTGAAAGGAAATCTGTTATTTCGCAAGAATAGCAGATATTTTTTTGCGTATATTGTTGTTGATTACGAAGGTTCAAACCAAAATTAAACTTGACCTCCAGCCAGAGCAATTGTCGCAACTGATTTGCAAGGCGACACTTATTGCAGTACCAGACATAGACTGTCCTATTATATACGGGCTAACTTTATTTCTAGATTCTTACTGTTTTCCACCCTAACCCGTCTTTTACCCATCTTTTTACCTTTTGACGACCTCCGTGGCGTAGTGGTCACCATGCTAGTCCGCCACCCAGAGGTCCAGGGTTCGATCCCCGGTCAGGGCAAGTTGGAAAACTTTTTCAAATTATCCTGGGTCTTGGATGTTTATCTATATTATGTTATAAAATATAGTATCGTTGAGTTAGTATCCCATAAAACAAGTCTTGAACTTACTTTGGGGCTAGCTCAATTAGTGTTATTTTTCCCATACATATTTATTTACCCAGTAAACTATCCAATATGGATGTGGACTGGGTTGAAAATAAACTGGACTACTCGTTGAAGTTTATCGGATAAAAAAGTTGTTCAGACATAAAAGTTACGTCTTAATAAGAGTAACAAAAAGATTTATGACTTTTATGTTTTTTTTTTCAAAATGGCTTAAATATGATGTTTATAACGTTTTCACCCCCATATATCCACCATGTTGAAAAATTTCAAAAAACTGTAGCTTCACACTACACTCCTTTATGAACAGCACGAAAGTGTCAAACACAGCACGTTTGGCTGTTCATAATGGAGTGCTGATACCGACGCTGGTGTATGGAAGTGAGAGTTGGGTATGGCAGAAAAGGCACGAAAGTAGAATAAATGCAGTTGAAATGAGAGCGCTGAGGAGTATGTGTGGTGTTACTTTGAAAGATCGGATTAGAAATGATGTCATAAGGGAGCAGTGTGGACTGAAAGAAGATGTAGTAACAAAAATTGAGAAAGGAATGTTGACATGGTTCGGACATGTAGAAAGGATGGATGAAAGGAGATTCACTAAAAGAGTCTACAAAGCAAACTTGAGTGGAAGAGCGGGTCAGGGTCGTCCTCGACGAACGTACCGCGATCAAATTGCAGACGTTCTTAAAAAAGGAGAGGTTAGAAGTACCCGTAACCGGCGGGCATGCATGAAGAGAGTGATGAGTGTAGATGAAGCGAAAGAGGTCTGTCAGGATCGTAGCAAGTGGAGGTCCTTAGTCTCTGCCTACCCCTGTGGGAAACAGGCGTGATAATATGTATGTATGTATGTATGTAGCTTCAAAAAATTTCCATACAATTTTTAAACTCTCTCACGAAAACTCACGAGAATCGGTTAAGAAATACGACCTGTAGGCGAGAGCAGCCGATCAGACAGACAAACTGACGGACAGCTGGACAAAAGCATTTTTGGCCAATCTCGACCATAGAATTATATTTATATCTCTTATCTCTGATGTCGAAACTGAGACGCTTCGCTCGCTTGGTGAATTATTTTGTGCTGATAAGAAAATAAAAAGTAACAGAATTATGTCATTTGTCATTGATTACCCCCATTTGGAACGTTATGCAGAAAACTATTTGACTCCAAGATACTCTATAGTCTGGATTTAAATACAAATCCCATATATAATAACCCATCCCATAGAAACTAACGGATTATAAAAACACTTGTGAAATATGATAAGTTTTTTATTTAAATAGCTTAGATAGGATAATTTACATATTTACAAATAAAAGGAAAAAGTGAAATACCTAGTATAAATTTAATCTAAAAAATCGTACCCATGCGGCATAGTGCCAAAAGTGCTGGCCGCATTTCCCCGTTGGATCGCAATACTGATGCGTTAGGCAAAAAAGCAGTCTGCTCTCTTCTCACCAGCGGCGGAGATTAGTCTTGGGGAAGATCTCTTTGAGGAGACCACTAGCACTGGGGCCCCATGGTCCGAAAGTCTCCACGTCAAACGGCACAAAAATAAAGTCATCATGAAATGAACAGATATTTATTGATATACTCCAATTAATATAATTCTACAAGTACAAAAAGTGAAAATGGTAATGTCGTAACGTTTCACGCAACGATGATTGTGATTGTGGAGTTGCTCAATGGCGGACGTTGATCTTAGAAGGGCTTGTGGCGAGAAAAATTGGTTTCTTTTGCAATAGATAGCCCTTTTTTACAAGCCTTTATTTGACTTGCAATGTATGTTTGTAAGGGTCAAACTTTGCAAGTTTTGACACACTTCCCGATTTCTAATCTAGATGTTTTGTATGCAAATGGAAATTAAATATAGCCCTGTTTAATTTATTTAACATATTTTATACGTTTTACTCCTGTAGATATGATCTAAGATTCATTTACAAAGTCTGGCGGAAATGTTTCGACTTCATCCGGAGTTGTTCCTCAGGGTAGCGTTACAGGTCTATCGATAGTTTGCCTTGAAAAATAGTCACAATTGTTTGTTTTGTTTATAGTTCGTGTGTGTAAGTGGCCAACACTGGTGTCAGATTTTTCAGGCTGCCTAAAAGGTATCTCACATAGCATGGTGACAGCCGAGACCAACGGCTTATACGTGCCTTCCGAAGCACGGAGGAGATCGAGAATTTTTTATGCCACTTGTCACCCATCCCAGTGCGGGACACGCCTGGTGTCGCTTTACTTGCGAAAGCGCTAGTAATGCCACCGAGCTCCTTATCACAATATCGATAGGCCTATAGATAGTATTGATAGAGGAAGAGGTTGTAACATGTCAGCCAGAAGCTAACTTTTTATGTAAGTAACACGTATGTATAGGATATTAATAATGTCTGTCTCAAGATGTAATATTGTTGACTTTTGGCCTAGAAAAGATTTCGGTTGCAGTGTAGCAATAGGTGTGTAAGGTCTAGGTAACTTGGACTTAACTGGTAACTTAAAAAAACTTAACTGGTAACTTAAAAAAAATTGATGAAAACTTTTGGTTCCTAACCTAACCTTTCTTTTTGTTGAACAAATCACACAGATTGAGCTAGCCCCAAAGTAAGCTTTAGCTTGTGTTATAGGTTACTAACCCAACGATACTATATTTAATGATTAATACTCATATAGATAAACAGCCAAGACCAAGGACAATTTGAAAAAGGCCATTTTCCAACTTGCCCTGGCTTGGGACCGGACCCAGAACCTTCGGATTGGCGGACTAGCGTGTTGACCATTACGCAACGGAGATCGTCGTAAATATACACAATAAAAAATTGGTCAGACCCCAAATTTTTCATAAAAACATTTTAAGTACCTATACCTTGCATACCCTTTGCTACACTCCGAGCGATATTTCTGTTACAATAGACTTGCACAAAGAGAAGCAATAAAACGTAGGTATTCAAAACCAATAGTAACCTAATAACGTTAGTCTTCAAATAATATAACAATTCGTGCAGAACTAAATCGAAGCCTTTAATTCATGACCACGACATATTCAAAGTCACAACTGTCTTTTGTATGTTTATCTGGTTGTATGTATAACGTTATTAACTTTATTATGTTATGGACACGTCTGGCTATTGATACGCAACATACATATTCATCACTATTTTTCTGTTAACTACTAGGTACTACTACACCATCACGTCTTAAATTCAGCTGTTCGACCGTGGAACTCTTTACCTGTTAATATCCGTGGCGCTAAAACTTTGTGCAGTTTCAAAACTCAAATAAAAACTCACTATCTGTCCAACTTATGTTTTATTTTGTTGTGGATTCTTTCGCATTATGCTCATATTTCATTATTTTTTTATTATTATTATATATATTTTATATGTATTATGTATGTCTACTAATTCATAGGTATGTATGTAGTGTATGTAAGTATTTGTATGTATTTATATATTGTAGTAGGTTCTATATAGTAACTATTTACAGTAAATGTGACATACTGCACCGCCTATTTTTAAATATTCACTTCTCCCTCTACCCAAAGGTTGACAGGAAAAGATTGCTATGCGATAAGTCCGCCTTTGTATCATAATTCTTTCTTCTTTTTTTCTGTTTTTTTTTCCTTTTGTTTTTGGTGCAATGAAGAGTATTTTTATTGTATTGTAATGTATTCAAATGGGGCAGATAAAGGATGTGGGTCTTGCGGTTCTAAGCATACATTACCCAGGGCCGCAAAGGCTAGTTTTAGCGTGATGGTGGGTGAAAAAAGGAATCAAATTAGTGATGGGTTGCTAACCACATCGCCTATTTAACATGATTCGCGGGATGTGAAAAAACTGGTATATTCTAAGTTTTTTTTTTCCTCCCAGACTAGCACGGAAGATTCGTGAACTGTGATGCCCTTTAACCTGCCGGGGGTCGAACTTGAGACCGTATTAAACTTCTAAAATAAACAGCGGCAGTCTTTTAAACCCGCAACCTGATAGTACGATGCACAACCTGAAGACACTTAATGATACAGGATTAGATTACGTTGGTCCTATTTAATTAATTAGCAACAGTATGTGTGGTCTACCATCATATGCAACTAAAGTGCCCATGTCCGTTTGTATGAACCATCTTAAGATGGATTCATTTTGTAGGTTTTTTTTTTTAAACATTAAATAGTTCATTTATAACCGATTTCAAAAAAGGAGAGTTTCTTTCACTATCAGCTTTACCAATAGGCTGAGTAGGCAAATTTGGGGGGGCGACAAATTTGAGGCCAATTGCACCCTCTCCAACGAGAAGGTAAATAGGTGCTTCTATATATGATGTTTTAGTGAACGCAGCTTAGGGACGGCAAAATATGAACAGCCTACTGGCGGCACATCTAGCAGGGTAGCAAATATGAGGCCAATTGCCCCCCCCCCCCAATTCAAAATTCAAAATTCAAATGTTTATTCAGTAATTAGACCTTTACAGGCACTTTTACACGTCAATAAGTATAATTTATGTTACGTGTAAAGTATATTAAAATTTAATTTATTTTTAAAGAAAAGCTACCGATACCAGCGCTTCGTAACGACCACTGCTGAGAAGAAACGCCGAAAGAAACTCATTTTCACAGTATTGGTCGCCTACTCGCCAGAAGGGCTTTGTCATATTATTATAATTGTCTTTTAATTAATAAATACTTATAATATAATACAATGTTGACACATTATAACATGTAATGCTTGCAAACCAGTAAACAAACATAAATTGCGTAATAAAAAATATTAAGTAGTCAAAAAAGCGAAGCCGAGCTGACCAGTCCCTCCCGGCAGCACCCGTTCACGAGTTGACGCACGGATCAGCCATCGTTAAACTCAACCATATTAGAGGGAATCCAACGACCCGACCAGCGACGCCACCACCGGATTGGACATTTTAGTGAGCATGAAAAACCCGAACTCGCAGACCTTGTCAAGAGAAAATATTAATTATATGTTGGTCACTTATTGATCGCAGAGCATTTACATGTTTTTACAGTAGGCTTATTATGGTAACAGAAAATGCAGCTATTTATGTTTCATGTGTGGAGTGTAATGGAAAATGTTTAGGAAGTATCCACGCGTTTTTATCTCTTAAATAATCATTGATAGTATAGTACGCATTGTTCAATAAAACTTTTTTAACATGTGTTTTAAATTTTGCCATTGGTAGGTTAACGATCGCTTCGGGAAGTTTATTAAATAATGTTATACCTAGACCTAAGAGTGACTTTCTAGTTTTAGCAAGTCGAAATTTAGGCGTATGAAGCTGATTTTTGTTGCGAGTATTATAACTGTGAACATCACTATTTTTCTTGAAATTATTTAACCTAGATTTAACAAATAGAAGATTTTCGTAAATAAATTGAGATGTCACAGTAAGAATATTTATAGATTTAAATAACTCTCTTAAGGAATCACGTGATTTTAGTCCGTAGATCGACCGAATTGCTCTCTTTTGTAGCACAGAGATAGCATGTATGTTAGGCGCTTTACCCCATAAGAGCAAGCCATTTGACATTATGCTGTGAAAATAACTAAAGTATACAAGCCTAGCAGTTTCAACGTTAGTACACCGTCTGACCCTCCTCACAGCATATGCTGCCGAACTAAGTTTCTTGGCAGTGGCCTCAATATGTTTATCCCATTTTAAGTTCCAGTCTACAGTTATGCCTAAAAATTTGGTGTTGGGTACCCATTCTAGAACTTGACCATTAAGACTCAAAGGTATGTGAGTATTAGGTTTATTCAATAGTGAAAAATTAACGCACTTAGTCTTTTGTGTGTTTAAGGCCAGATTATTAGTCGTAAACCAACTAAGTACTTGTGACATAGTATTGCTTACATCGTCATAGTTTGTGCATTTTCTGTCAACCTTAAAAAGTAAAGATGTATCATCAGCAAACAATACTACTTCACACAACTTTTCTGCAAGACAGGGGAGGTCATTAATATAAATCAAAAACAAAAATGGACCAATTATTGAACCCTGAGGCACACCCATGCTCACAGGTGCACTATTTGAGGATACTCTGTTGATTTCAACTCTTTGAGTTCTATTATCAAGATAAGATGAAATAACAGAGAGTGCAGTATCAGTAACGCCATAAAATTTTAGTTTATTTTTTAATATTATGTGATCGACACAATCGAATGCCTTCGACAGATCGCAAAAGATACCTATAACGTCTTGTCGATTCTCCCAGGCTTCGTAAATAATTTTAACTAAGGTCGCTGCTGCATCAGTGGTAGAGCGCCCTTTTGTAAATCCATATTGGCGACAGTGAAGTAATTTATTAATATTAAAATACGATACTAGCTGGTCTAATATAATTTTTTCAAATATTTTACTTAAAGCCGGTAATATTGAAATTGGTCTATAATTGTTCGGATCATCTTTGGATCCCTGTTTAAACAGTGGTATAACTGTTCCCCCCCTCCTCCCAAACCCTTTCGAGCATTGCGGCAAAAAAGAAAGTAAATGGTGCTTCTATTATGATATTTCATAGAACGCAGTTTTAGGGCGGCAAAATATGAATAGCCTATTGTATTGACATCAAATGTGTAAATCCGCCACTAGTTCCTTTTCTTATTAGTAAGTATGTGTATATTTTCATTTATGAAGACGCTTCAACTAATTTGGGAAAATATTTTTTATTTCAAAGGGCTCACTTGTCAAGTAGTCTCGTAGGAATTTTATCATATTCGGTTGTGTGGTTTGGTGTTAACTCGGTTTATTAATCAATACATATAATAACAGTAAAAAATATATGTCTGTACATTGAATATATTTCCAAAAATAATAATTGGGGCGATGGAGACAATGTTATAGAATAAGAATTTGAACCCTCTCCCGAAGATTCACGAGAATCGGTTAAAGGTTAAAAAAAAAAGTATTTGACGACCTGTGGCCTAGTGGTCATCATTCCAGGCTGTTACCTAGAGGTCCCGGGTTCGATCCCCGGTCAGGTCAAGATGGAAAATGATCTTTTTCAGATTGACCTGGGACTTGGATGTTTATCTATATATGTATTTGTTATAAAATATAGCTTCGTTGAGTTAGTATCCCATAACACAAGTCTCGAACTTAGTTTGGGGCTAGCTCGATCTGTGTGATTTGTCCATATATATTTATTTATTTATTTATAATAAGAATTTAAATAAAAATGTCTGTCTGTTTGTACTCGCTAATTTCCGGAAATATTGGACGGATTCAAATGAAACTTTTTTATATAGCTGTTAAGACTGTTCAACATATAGGGCATAATTGATTTTGTAAAATGGAACACCTGATGCAGAACCGTAATGGTCCAGCTAAACTATTATCAAAAATTGTTCAGCCTGATGAGCATTTTTGTTGAGGTATAAAAATAGAAATTCTGGAAGACCTAATGCAGATACGCTGGAGTCATAAAGTCCACAATGTCGCGGGCATCAGCTAGTAGATAATAAAATTATATCGTAAGAACATTAATTTCTGACTATAAGATACTATGACAAATGCTACTTAAAATATGAGAGATGGTGCCAAGTGGTTGATTTTAAGTTGTTTTTCATGTGCGTAAGTGGTGAATTTCCAATATATAAGTATATATGCTATTTAATAATTAAGTAGGTACTCAATATAACCAGCCAACTGAACATACATTGAATAAAAAGACGTCATTTCTATTATTTTTGGGGGCTTTTAACGCAGCCTTCATATTGTCCTTGAATAGCAACAAACTGACCTCTGTGGCGTAGTGGTCACAATGCTAGTCCGCCACCCAGAGGTCCCGTGTTCAATCCTCGGACAGGGCAATTTGGAAAATGGCCTCTTTCAAATTGTCCTGGGTCTTGGATGTTTATCTATATATGTATTTGTTATAAAATATACTATCGTTGAGTTAGTATCCCATTAAATAAGTCTCGAACTTACTTTGGGGCTAGCTCAATCAGTGTTATTTGTCCCTAAATATATTTATGTTATTTAATAAATATTCCCTTATAAACGTTAATACATCTTGCGTAGCCGCGCAAGTCATGTGTCAGTCACAAGAAATCCTTCTCCGTTTTCCTGCAACCCTGCTCAGGTCGTCTGACCACTTATTAGGTGCCCACAAAACTACTAGGTTGCCCTTGCCAGTACGTAACTGCCATTGAACCATCGAATCGTCTATGGGCCACTTTTATGAGCTAATAATCTGCTGGACTATGCCAATGACTTTCGGTCTTCTGCGAATATCCATATTTCTGATTAGATTAGACCTTGTACCTTCTTAGGGACCATCCATAAATTGCGTCACACGAATTTCATGACTTTTTGGTTCCGCCCTCCTCCATGTCACAATTGGCCACAATCTTTAGACCCCACCCCCTAATGTGACGTCACAGATACAGATTTTTTATTTAATTAAAGAAACAAGCACCAAAGTTACAAAATATTCAACTGATAAAGCTAAAAATAAATTTTAAGTTTATTTACTGTAAGTAAAATTTTAGTATTTTATTGCTTTTAGATTTTGTATTGTGAAGTCACAAACCATTTGAACCCTTACTATCCCCTTTGTCACACTTTATAGACCAATCCCTTCCAATTAATGTGTGACGTAATTTATGGATGGTCCCTTATGATCAGACCCATATGGTAGTAAGAATAAAGATCTGTCAAGAGCTATTTCAAACCGGTCAGTGTTTGTGCAGCTTATATAAGCCTACTGCTAGACTAAAGGTCTCTTCCGTTTGCCCATAATCACCACGCCAGGCAGGCAGTTTTTAACCGACTTCCAAAAAAAGGAGGAGGTTATCAATTCATCGCGATCTTTTTTTTTATGTTCACCGATTATTCGAAAACGACTGAACCGAGTTAATATTTTTTTTGTATTAAGTGGTGTATACTTATCAGGTTGGGTAGTTCGGGGGCGGAAAAGTAAGTTTTTAGTTTTGAAAAATTACGATGATCGCAGTAGATGGTATAAAGTCATTCCATAGAGGATGCTTCTGGCCGTTCACTGTAACTTATACCTCCCTAGTCGCCTCTGATGACAAACGTGGAAGAGGATCAGTACCGGATCTAGAATTTTTTTGGAGGGCGGCAAAATATGTGATCATGCCGCCCCTGTGCCCCCTTGATTTCTGAACAGTGAGTTCATGGGGGGGGTGCGGACAGTAAGGGCCAGTGTGCGCCACGTCGTGTCTCGGTCTGTCGGTTTCATTTTACGGGCCCCTAATAACCAGATGCTACCCCTATTCCGTATCAGTAGCATGGGAGGGGTGGACATATTCGACGATTGTGCCGCCCCTCTGACTTCGCCGCCCGGGGCAAATGCCCCTTCCTGCCTCCCCGCCTAAATCCTGAAGAGGATAGGGTAATGGCAAGATGTATTCTTCTCTGCCGTCACCACTTAGCAAGAAATATAAACTTATCAGGAAAAACCGTGTGATTGTAAATCGATCCCGATCGATAAAGATTGCTTTGTTTTAGAGTCATATTCTGCTAGTTCACAGCTCGAACCGAATCGTACAATGTTTAATAACACGGTAGCGGGGCTAGCGAAGAGCGTGGTTGACTGGCTGCCCAGGGCACTGGGCTTGAAATGGCGCAGGGCAATCGGAAATGAACTACCTATTATGAAATCGAAAGAAAAATTGACAATTATCAAATGATACAAATATCTAAAGATAAATCAATGATTTTTGACTTTTTTATGAGCGCAGAGCGGGAAAACGCTCGATAATTATTTATCAAACTTTATTGCTCCAAAGTAAAAATATACTTTGAACAAATGGCGAACTTAATGCTAAGAGCATTTTCTCCTAGTCAACCAATATAAGATCCACATTTACTTAAAATTTAACTAAACAAAAATAATATTTACAGTTAATACAATCCTTTCAGTTTTGTTGGCAATGTATTCAAGATAAAAAAAATTATTATGTTAAAACTAGACAGCAAAACTTAAAATTAAAAAGTTAAACTAGGTTGATAAAAGAGAACTATTACTAGAAACAATACAAATTGCGTAGTCTCACATTGGCATATTTAATCTAATTTCTTGTTTATTAAAAGACTTGTTTGACATTAAAAAAATAAAAATATAACTTAGATTGCAACATGATAATAACTTCTGTTAGTATTGTTTTATTGCCTAGCGGGTCGCACCTGGATAAAACCAGCACAGGACCGAGATTGGTGGCACAGAAGAAAAGAGGCCTATGCTCAGCAGTGGGCGGAAGAAGGCCTGAGACGGTATCGAAGCTTTGTTTATTGTTTATTGTGATGAAAACGATATGAACCAATTACATTTATCACACATTACAATTATTAGATATACATACATGCAGAATAGACTATTATTATTATCTAAGAAAAAATCTATATAGAATAAATATATGTCAAAAAAAAATTCTTACGTCAAATAAAAAATTAATACCTAAACCGACTCCAAAGTCGGTTTAGGTATAAGTAAAAAATAATAGATGAGGCGCATTTATTATCTTGCCCAGGGGCCTTATTATTGCTAAAGCCGCACTAATAACGCACTTGCTTTGATAACATGAAAAACCGAGAAATGGACGCTATGCGAAATGAAAAGTATTAGGACTTTGCTGTATTAAATTCATTATTTTCAGAATTTTTTTATGATATATCTTAGATTGGGATAAGGGAATGAAGAAGAAAAAGAAACAGAACTTATATGTGCGATGATTACTTTTCTGATTACTGAAAGTAGGTAATTTAATTTCAGAGGCAAAAGCAGGGTGTTATAAGTTTTACGTCAATATCAGTCTGTCATCGCAATTCTCGAACGGATGGACCGTTTTCGATGTGGTTTTGTTTACGTGAAAATATGTTTCCTTGCGGTTGTTCTTAGCAGCCTTTCAGTTATTGGGGGTGAACACTTGAAAGTCGGGGTTTTTTTTATTTATTTTTTACGCAGAAAAAAACATCAATTTTATAAAGGGTTGAAAGAAAAAAAGTAGATGCCGTTGCATCTGACGTTAAGCTATAACTATAATTTAGCGACACCAGCATCTAGGATAACCACACTAGTGTCTCACGATGTTTCTTTATTTCTGCTGGTCGAGGAGTTAAGGGAATACCTGAATTTTCCGGGATCCAGAGCTGCCTTTACGAAAAACGGCCACTTTTGGCTAATGTTCGCAGAAAAGCTTTACATTCACACTTCACAGTAAACAGTGGTTCATAAAATAGTTCAAAGGGTTATATCTAGGGTCTGATCAAGACAACATTTTAAATGATATCTTAAGACGAAGTGGTAGCTAAAGTGGCGCCATCATTTGAAATAAATTGTTTAAAACTAAATATGGTGATAATTAAAAATTTCATTTGTATCAATGTCTAGAAAGACCTTTAAACTATTTTATGAATAACCTTTGAAATTATTACTAATAGTCCGTCTAGTTTTAAAACTGTTTTTCGCCAAAAGTGGCCACTTTTGGCGAAAAACATTTTTAAAAGTAGACGGACTAACAATATTACTTTCAAAGGTTATTCATAAAATAGTTTAAAGGTCTTTCTAGACATTAGTACAAGTCAAATTTTTAAATATCACCATATTTAGTTTTAAATAATTTATTCCAAATGAGGGCGCCACTTTAGCTACCACTTCGTCTTAATTAATTCTCTCCTTTCAAATGATTTATTACAAAT
Organism: Acrobasis suavella; assembly: GCA_943193695.1. Classification (NCBI taxonomy): domain Eukaryota; kingdom Metazoa; phylum Arthropoda; class Insecta; order Lepidoptera; family Pyralidae; genus Acrobasis; species Acrobasis suavella. Next base: position 4,845,627 of record OW971952.1, on the reverse strand, counting down.
AGGGCAGCACTGAACCCCGGAAAATTCAGGTTAAGAAAAAAAACTTAGTTAAAATATGTTTTGTCTCGTTCTTTCAATGTCAAATATCGAAAAGAAGGAGAAGGACAAAACATGTTTCAACTAAAAAAGGTTTAGCAAACGGTTGTGAATTTTTATGAATATGAGGGTTAGAATGTACCAGCTGCTTCTCTTCTCGCGCAGATCATAAAAGTGATCACCACGAGATTTCGGGGGTGGGGGGGGGTTGAAACCCCCCTGGCTACGGCCTTAAACCAAACTTTTTCTTTATAAGATAATCATCATCAGGTCTTTTTGTCTCTACTGCAGAAACACGACCCTCTCTGTACTACCAGAGCCATACTTGGCCAGAGCAGCCAGATTTGACCTACACTCTTCTCGCTGGCCAGACGGGTTGGAGGTCTCAACCTCATGGAGGTTTATAAGCTTTGTTTAGCTTGTATTCCCTAAGTCGCCTTCTACGACATCCACGGGAGGACTAGGAGTGGCCCTATTCTACTCTGCCGAAAACCACACAGCCTGTCAGATTATCGCATTATTCTATGGACTAACCCCTTGTCATGCGCACGGAAGTAAACGATTCCATTAAATATATAATTTGATACCATAACTACTGTATAAGCGCTTCGTGTTATAATGTGGAAATTTACAGCATAATGATGAATAATTTGAATATTTGACATCTGAAATGGCAATGTGGCACAGGTTTTGCCAATTTTAAATATATTTATTCAGATGTACTTACATTATTTCGGATTCCATTTCGGTATAATTTTATGGGTAAATACCTACATCAGGTGACAGGATTTTTGTTGACAACAAAATTATTTTTTATAAGTATTTATTATAAGTACTAACAATACTAATCTACATAATTTGTAATGAGTTTTTTGGAAAAAAGGGGCAAACCTTTTTTGTAAAAGCTTTATTCTATAGCACTTATTATTTCAAATGAAATAAGCCTATATATTTAGACGACCTCCGTGGCGTAGTGGTCACCATGCTATTCCGCCACCCAGAGGTCCCGGGTTCACTTCCCGGTCAGGGCAAGTTGGAAAATGGTCTTTTTCAAATTGTCCTGGGTCTTGGATGTTTATCTATATATGTATTTGCTATAAAATATAGTATCGTTGAGTTAGTATCCCATAACACAAGTCTCGAACTTACTTTGGGGCTAGCTCAGTCAGTGTAATTTGTCCTAATATTAAATATTCAAAAAAGCCCAAACTCGATAGAGTTGCGGCGTTTTATTACTGAGTTCCATCGACCACATTCAGTCTCCGTGCTCAGACCCTAGTCATCGTCTACCATAAAGTGCACGTCAAGACAAATCAAACGAGTCCTACTCAATGAGGTTATGTAGTTTTAAAACTTAGTTCCGTCGAATATCTCCCAGCTCCATCATCAGAACAGCTCATTGAATCCATAATAAAGTATTGTCCGACTTACACAAGTATGCAAAATTTCAGCTCAATCGGTTGAGTTGAGGATAACTGGTTGAAAATTGAGTTGCAAGGTTTGACCTATACAAACATACAAGGCATCGTGTAAGTTTTCCAATAGAGAAAACACACACAATGCGTTTTCCAGCAGTCGAATATACTTAATATTCTTATGCTTTTAAATAGAATATTTCATTATCACCACATCAAGGTGACGTGTCTAAAATGCTGGCCGCATCCCCCCACTGGATAGTAAAAGCTATATATCATTTTTTTAAACTTTATTGAGCCAAGAGCTACAATAAGTGGAATTAATAATAAAGCATTATCTCCCTGTCAAACTTTAGGAAAAGAAAAACAAATAAGAAAGTTGTATAATTCGCTGGCTTCAGAACTCCAGAGGCAGAAGTTTCTACTCCAAATCGTATGAAGAATTATTTTTTATAGCTAACAATTCAATTCAAATATATCTTTATTATCATAGGATATTTATAATATCTTTTAATAATCGTCACTTTGTTTTGTTGCACAATAATTGTTGACGTCAAAAAGTTACTTAGAGCTAAGTTTACTGCCGCCTCCAAAGCGCTAGTGCAGAAGAAGCGGTAACAAACTGCACTGCAGCATTTTCTCCAAGAACGTCAACTCACAATGAAATTAATATTTATAGTTGATACTAGCTGACCCGGCAAACGTTGTTTTGCCATGTAAATAGATTGTATGTATTTTTGTATGTTGTATCATAAAAAAATAGAAATTAAAAATTTTGTCTAAAAAATAAATAAAAAAATTTAGGTGTGGACTACCCCTAACATTTAGGGGGATGAAAAATAGATGTTGGCCGATTCTCATAGATACCGGATAAGCACAAAAAATTTCATCAAAATCGGTCAAGCCGTTTCGGAGGAGTATGGCAACGAAAACTGTGACACGAGAATTTTATATATTAGATGTGGACAGAGTATACATTGTTTGTTGTCATAATTTAAATTATTTCTTTTAATGTCGAAATTTTAAAATAATGTCAAATCTAGTTGTAAATTCAGTATGCACCTAATGTACCAAATTATGACCATTTCTGAGTAACCAACCTTTAAGAGGGACCCGCGCCAGGCTCAAGCCAGACTTTGTTGTCTTTAAGATAGTCATCGGTCCTATAATAAGCCTTCTCACAGAGTACCTTCTTTACATAAGCTTTAAACTTTTTGTCAGGCATATCAAGGACCGATTGTGGCAGTTTATTATAAAAATGTATACCGGAACGGTATACATTTTTATAATAAACTACCATGCCATAAACGTTTTACTAACTGTTTTGAGCCTATATAACAGGCAACTAAGTCACTCTTATTGCGTAAGTTTGTAACGGTAAAATCGCTTACTTTATTGTATGAGGAAATATTTTTCCTTACGTACAGTATGTTTTCATAGTGGCACCATTTTAGAGGGAAAAAATTTAATGTTCGAGCCAACGACACGGTAAGAAGAAAAAGTATGTTTTCAAATATATACTGTGATGGTAAGGTTAGTATACCTATTTCCTTGAATAATTCTCTGAGTGAGTCTCTAGATCCTAAGCCGTAGATTGCACGAATTGCCCTTTTTTGAAAAATGAAAATAGTCTGAATATCGGCTGCAATGCAACAATATGAGTTTATTTGCCAGGAAAATTTAAAATCCCCTACTTTCAATAGTTTCTATTCAATTTCAATCAATTCAATTCAAATCTGAAGAATAAATACAACTTTACGTCCTAGAAATAAAAATACATCTTTACCATCGATATTCTCGCTCATTCCCCTTTAACAATCTGCGCGGACAGAGAATCAGCTAGTACATTCTCCTCTTTTGCTTTTCTCCCAGAAATGTTAGAAGTACTTAGTAAAAAATGTTACTTGCTTTTGAATACATGCCTGCGACAGAAAACAAACATATCGCTAGTGGTAACATACGAATTTGTTTGCAAAACAGTCACACGTTGACCCATGGTTATACTCACTCATTACTCGTACCTGTTAACTACAATGCGACACAAATACGTTGAACAAAAATAGCATAAAGCATATTTGTACGAATTATCCACCGAAATTTTTCCAAAATGGCGGTCGTCGACATATTATTTGTACCTGCGCCGATAACCGCCATTTTGGTTCAACCTGCGTGCCGGGAATTTGTACAAAAATGCAATTTGTAAAAAAATGTTTGAAGTAATAATTAAATTAAAAACAAAACTGCTTGATTTAAAAACATTATTTATTTATGTGATTTAAAAAATATTCAATACTTTGATTACTATTCTTGTTATTTAAAATGTACGCTAGGTAATTTGCTTTGCTTTTCGTGTGTGTAAGTGGCCAACACTAATGTCAGATTTTTTTTCAAGCTGCCTAAAGGCATCTGACATAGCTTGACGACTGCCATACAATGATGTCAGCCGGGTCCAACGGCTCATACGTGCCTTCCGAAGCACGGAGGTAATAAAAATTACACATAAATCATGCTGTCAACAATCACATGGTGATAACAAGCTAACTTTATTTCTTACTGAAATGGATTAAATTCATGTCTAGGACAAGTAAATTATATTAATATAAATTTAGTGATATTTTCTAATCAAAGAGTTGTTCTTTAATTGTATAATTATTACCTTAAACATTTTTTGCTGACTGTACTGTTTTGGCTTGAACAACAGATTTTTTTAAAAATTAAGGCTTGGTCCCAGCCGCTTGAAGAAAAATATTAGGTCCTTACATATAAAATTGGCGTTTTGTCATACTGGCCACTTTAATCACAAATTTCTCCTCTTTGGTTAGGAATTCCAAATTCAAATTTATACAACTATTTCCACATTTGACATGTATTTATGTTTCGTAAACCGTTAAATATTTGTTTTTTTTTCTTCTGTTATATGGCAAAACTGCATAGATAACAATGGTTCATACTTTGATTAAATAAATATATTAAATTAAAAAACATTCGACATTTTGTTCCTGCCATACAAAACGCCAATTTCATATGTAAGGACCAATACTGGGATCGTGATCCGAGTTGATTGCGGTCCCAGTTGACGGCATCCTCGTTTGTTGAGCGTCGTCAGGATTGATACTATCGATAGACTATTAATAAATAGTATCAGTTTTATTTAAAATACCGATAGGCTATCGAGCGACACCTGTAGTGCCGCTACTTCAGTCGGATACGGATACATACAATTTCACGTCTTTATCCTTAACGGGGTAAACAGAGCCCAGGGCCGTAAAACCCAAAGGCCACGCTTAGCGAGATGGTGGGCGTTAAGATTCCCCTTACCCTAGACTTTTCCATACAAACGTAGTCCAGCTTTTATTTTGAAATGACTTGTGAAATTTCGGCAGTATTTTGTGATTTTAAGGAAATTGCTTATATCTAGGCATGTAACTAGTTTTCGTCAATCATAGATAAACTTAAAAGAAAATATGAGAGTGTAGAAGTTTCCCATACTGATGGTCAAATATGGTATGATACACCATATTCTCTTTTAAGTTCATATTTTGACTGTGAAAACTAGTTATATGCCTTAATATATGCAATTTCTTTGAAATTACTTAATTTCGCTAATATCTGTCGTGCCGTTTTTAAATAAAACGTAGACTACGTTTGTATGGGAAAGTCTGATTCTGTCCAGGGTAAGGGGACTGTTAAGATGGAAAAATAAATTTGCTAGCTTCATCTTCTATAATATTAACATGATAAAATGTCTATGGTACCACTTGACAAGAATTATACTTTTGTCTGAAGGGTATATTTTCATTCAAAAAAAAAGATTTTCCAAACCGATCCAGGCGTGTTCGAACAATCGCTGAACATGCATTAAAAAAAATCGCGAATTATTGATAGCTTCCTCCTTTTTGGAAGTTGGTCAAAAATAACAAAACGCAAAACTGTCGCACAGTGACTCGTAAAATGGAATACAAAATCATTACGGTGTTAACTCTAGCTTGAAATACTGTCCTATGATTTGAGATTCACGTGTATTTAATTTTTCCGTGGTTGATACAGTCATGCGCTAAAGTTTTTTGACAAGTTTCAAAAGGTTGAACTTTTGGGTAATTTCATTGTAATATTAGTTTCTTTACAACAACACAAATCAAACACTATTTTTCTTAACGTCAAAACAAACTCTTTTATGGGATGTGTATGAAATACTGTCCATTGACGTCATAGTTTGTTGGAGTCTAATAGCGCGTATAATATCAGTATTTCTGCAAAGAAAATGGATATGATCAATGACAAATTACATCATTTTGTGACGTTTTATTGTCGTTTGACCCAGGACTAACCCATTTGATTAAGTCTTAGTAACCCCGATGCAAAAAGAGGGGTGTTATAGTTTGATGTCTCTGTGTGTCTGTGTGAACCGTTATAAACGTTTGTACCGTTATAAACGTTTAAAAGTCGGGCATTTTACAAGCTTTTATTTAGTTTCACCTGTCCCGTTGTCTGTCGGTCTGTCTGTCTGTGTGTTATCAAATCTTGCAAGTTAAATTTGACCGACATCCCGGTTTACGATTGAGCTGAAGTTTTGCATTTGTATATCGCGCGGCAATGCAATATTATGATGACATGGAGCTGATCTGATGACGGAGCCGAAAGGTGGCCAGGCCACAGAAACTCTGTAATGAAACTACGCAACCCCATCGTGTTTGGGCTTGTTTGATTCGTCTTGAGGAGGACTTTAGATAAAAGCTTGTTTTAAAAAATATTTTAATTAATTACTTCTTTCAAAACAAAAGGAGGTTATCAATTCGAATATATATATATATATATATATATGCGTTTTTTATGTATATTCCCCGATTACTCGAAGACGCCTGGATCGATTTGGTCCGTTTTTATTTCAAGGGATATACTTGTGGTCCCATATCCATTTTATCAAAATCCGTTGTTGTGAGTAAAGCCGTTTTTATATATTTAGTTAAGTCATCTCACCTTACTTTTAAAAATATTAAAATCGGTTGTGTAGTTTGATGTTCAAGTGGATTTTAGTTTTGAAAAATTATATTTATTCTGTCGTACATAGGTTCGTACTTACACAGAACTAATTACGATAATATCTTTATAAATAATGTAACAGAGTCAGCAATTTCGTGCGCAACTGTACAGTCCATTTGTTAAAAATAGCCAAATTACATTTTTTGTGCACATTTTCTGGACAAAGACATAAACTTTGATAGACAATTGTTCTAGAAGTTTAATGCTATTTTTATATTACCTATGTGAACATCTCATAATCGGAGGAACTGCCTCCGGGTCATAACCACCATGGATGAGCCACAACGGCCAACTTAAACTGGCCGATGCTGGCATAATTATGTAACTTCCGATGGGGTTATACATAGCTAGATGGGGGGGGTTTGGGGTGTGAACAAAAAACAAGGATAATAATATATAAATTATAAATATAAAGCGAGTATAAGTATAAGGTGTTTCCCTATGTGATCGAATCAGAAATGAAGAAATACGTAGGAGAACAAAAGTCACTGACATAGCCCAGCGGATTAGTTCGTTGAAGTGGCAGTGGGCGGGACACATAGCACGAAGAACCGATGGCCGATGGGGTAATAAGGATCTCGAATGGCGACCACGTACTAGCAAGCGAAGCGTAGGACACCCACCCACAAGATGGTCAGACGATCTGACCAAAGTCGCTTTGGAAATCTTTGGGAGAGGCCTATGTCCAGCAGTGGACGTTATGCGGCTGAAATGGTGATGATGATGATGAAATATAAAGTGCCAAGTGTACTGAGGTAAAAAACTAGTCAACTCCCTCTCTCTCCCCTTCTCCCTGACTGCGAATATCTCCTACACTCCTTTATCCCTATCTACAAGTCTTACTGGTTTCTCGAGCCATGAGAGTGGTATAACGAGGTTTGGCGTCGCCATGTTCTAGGGACTGAGGACGATATACATGCATCGGCTTTGGTCTGCAAGCGTGATGACGTACTCTCCAAGGTAAACCTCATTCATAAGCTCTTGCAGCGTAACTGCTGGCTGGGAGGACTCAGAACAGAACAGAACAGAAGTGTACTGAGGTAAAAAAACTATTCAACAAAGCATTGGCAACAAAATTTATATACAAATTTACATGAACGAAATATACGATGTCGAACAGAACGTGCATGAGTCACGTGGAAGGAAGTTACTTTCATAGTAATTATTCATTCGTGACGGAAAAATCTTGCTCTTTAAAAAAAAAAAAATAATAACAGTGTATCTAACAAGCAGCAAGTCACCATCTACTAGGCTAAAATTGTTGTGAGAGATTTTTAGGTAGATGTAAGTATCTCACTCCAAAATCTAGTTATCCGGTCCACTAACATCCCATCCACATAGCTCAAACCAAGTAAATCTCTCCCTGGCAATAGTTCGGCAGCTATGAAGGACTGTCCGTTAGTGCATCTCAATGGTGTATTAAGGAATATATAAGGCCTCCATAGATGCAGCCATCTCACTTTTTAGATAAAAGGTACTAAAAGGCCTCTTCATGTTAGCTTTGGCCCCATGAACGCCTCAAAGGACCGGGTGCCCATAGACCAGTGGTTGAAAAGCGTATCAACATATAATTGACCGAGCGAGCGAAGCGTCTCAGTTTCGACTGGCCGAAAATTCTTTTGTCTGTCTGTTCTCGCCTACAGGTCGCATTTCTAAACCGATTCTCATGAAATTTTGTGAGCAAGTTCGGTAATTATATATATAGGATTTTTATGTAGAGCCAGATTTTCGAACTATTTAAAAATGGCGGAAATATTGGGGATTCGTAACTTTCAAATTCTCATATCTCAGCTATTTAAAATAATATTTTTTAAATGTCAACAGACTTTTTTGGTATTCTTATTAAGACGCAACTTTTTTTTCTGAACACCTTTTTTTATACGATAAACTTGAACGTGTTTACAGTCGACAATTCGCCCAAAAGTTGTCTAGAAAACGATTTTCTGTATATTTTGTATTAGTGCGTTCATATGATGTCGTAAATACAAATCTATGGGATGACAAGTACGAAAATAATGGGTAGTAACTGTGACGTCAGCGATACAGAGTTTTTTTTTAATATACACACCATGTGCGGTATCAAATGAAGGGGCTTTGTACGGGCCATAGCACGTACAATTTGCAGCGTCAGCGCGTCCACAACGTGTGGCGCTTGCACTCAAAAAATCTTAGTGTTCACGTCAGCGACAGTCCGCGAGTGTCGTGCGCTCATATATCATTGTATCAATTTATCAGTTATCAATAAACGTCTTTTCTATCAGAACTTTCTATCATTTACTATTATTTTCAATATGTCTTGGTAACAAACCATACAGGCTTTATGAGTAGATTAAACAGTAATGTCTACGCCAAATGTCTTCATTATTTATTCATTAGTTTAATTTAAACACTCACTCATTTCATACACTCATTTGTACTCATACGCATATAACACGCACACTCTTTTTACCAATTACGAACCTACGAATCCCCCCCCCCCCGCTCTTTCCTTCCGCACCTGTGAAAAAAGATGGCCGCGTAATGTGATCTCCGTACGGACGCGCTGTGTAAAAAAAATTCAATAAACATTAAAGACGCTAAAATAAGAGAAGAAAGTGGCAATTTTAGTGAGTGCTTGTGACCAACCCCCTTTAAAACTGTGTACGAGGCACGGGAGTAGAACCAGCGCATGGAAGTCGTCTGAAGCAACGTGTGAACAGGTAGACTCCTTTATTTCCCGGCCCGTCCAAGTAATAAACTTCACTCTCATATTGGTCAAACCCACACACTATATGTTGTACAATTAAAAGATAAATATGAATTGAAATTAAACAAGTTGTAGTATGTGAAGTGGGAGAGGGGAGGGAGTTGAGAGAGAAAGCTGATACTGCGAATCTTTTTTATTTATTTTTATTTCAGGATTCTAAGATTATTCAGTGTTTTCACTGGTTGGTTTCAAAACTCTTAAATGGCTTTGCTAAGCTAGGGAAACAGTAAAATATCGATTATTTCGTGGTAGCAAGGGCTCGCGAGGTTTACTATGGGTGTATACCTGAAAATAAAGATTTATTATTATTATAATTATTTACTGTTCTCACAGAACCACTAATAATAAATTAAATAATAAAATTTAAAAAAAAAGTTTGGCCTGTGTAGGGTTTGAAACAGATACATCGACCATCTCAGGCATACGCTCTCCCAACTGAGCTATCGACGAGATAGTCAAACCTGTGAAATTACCTTCCACTTTAATTTGTGACGGAAAAATCTTACACCTATTTTCGCCTAGCCCCATCCGCCGTCCGTACCGTTCGAAAAGGAACTTCGTTCCAAAAAAGAAAACAACGTTTGTAAAGTACTTTCAAGATGTAAAGTGCTAACGGTCGGAACTAATGAGTCGCATGCGAAATTACTGTTTACTTACTTTTCAGAGTAATTACCATTCATTAGAAATTTCTGCTGTTTATTACTGTAACATAGTCTTACTCTCCGGAATTATTTTGCTTTATTTGTTGTACATAATACGAGTATTACCAGTTGCCCGGAGAACGCCATTTTGGCAATTTTTAAGGGGAAACATCATAAGGACACGCACACTAGTTCCCAAGTGTATTTTACATTGACTGTCATCTAATAGTATTCCCAAGTTGTTTGTTTGTTTTTCGTGTGTGTAAGGTACCAACTCTGATGTCAGATTTTTCAGGCCTAAAGGCATCTGGCATAGCTTGACGGCTGCCATACAATGATGACTGCCTGGACCATCGGCTTATACGTGCCCTCCGAAGCACGGAGGAGCTCGAGAAATTTTTATGCCACTTGTGGTCACCCATCCAGGTGCAGACCACGCTTATTATTGCATTACTTGCGAAAGCGCTAGTAATGCGCACTCCTGCCGAGCCGCCGAACTCCTCAACATAGAATTAATCTAAGTATTATATTCAGAACGGAATCTCCAAAGGTCCCGCGCAATATGCGTACGCGATCCCCGTCCTCACACCGCTCCCCCGTCCTCGCCCTGTTGAGGCGGAGCTGCACGTACCACGCGGCATGTGCAGCTCGATAAGCTCAGTTCAGTTCACTGAGAGCACGTCACTTGCCGCCTGCCAGCTTCAAGTGTACGAGCTACATAATATCGATACCCTTGATTTGCGGCCCACTGTACAATTGTTCGCATTCCTCCAATTAACGTCAATCGAGCAATTAAACCTCTTTGTTCGATAACGTAAGGTAAGTACGTGGAGTTGTTGTCATACCGGTTCCGGGTTCGAATCCCGTGCGAGGACGAACGTAAACGTGTGTCATCAAACAGTGATGCGTGTGCGCATCATTTCAAACGCATTATGATCAATGCATCAATGCAGGACAAGAGACGCAGTGAATGTTTTGTCCCATTGTTAGGCAAATGTCTCACCCATCTTTTTCCACGAAGAAACAGAAAGAAACAGAAAGAAAAAAAAAGAGGAATGAGAGGGGAAAAGGTATAGTTTATTATGAAATATTTTTTCAACTAAAACTCTACACGACCGATTTTGATAAAATTTTTATGGGACCATCTGACAAGCATGCCGATTCTAATTATTTTTTCCAAATTGGTCCAAGATGGTTTAAGTAATCGATGCGATGATTAAAGGTAGCGATCTTAATATTAGTTTTTCTTCAATAATAAATCTATAATCACATTAAAAATGGATATTATAAACATTTGTGACGTTTTATTTCCTTAACAGTACCATAACAATTATTTTTGAACCAGAAAAGTACCCAATCCCACCTGGTTTCTTAGGGAATAACCAAAGATTGGAGGTGAGACTCAAATACTACACTTAATATTATAAAGGCGAAAGTTTGTGAGGGTGCGTTTGTTTGTTACTTTTTCAAGCTCAAACGACTGGCCCGATTTTGATAAAATTTGGTATGCAGGAAGCTGAAACCCTGGATTAAAACATAGGCTTCTTTTCCGCGGTTACCACCGGGGTACGCAGTGCGCAGATAGTTGTTTCTATATAATTTGTATTTGATGGACGAAAAAGGTTAAATAAATAATACGTATAGTATTTGAAAATATACGAATGTGATTTTAATCTTAATCTTATTAGACGTGACTAATATGTTTATAAATGTATATCAACGTGTATAATGACCGTATTGACGTAGCCATTGTGCGTTAGCCGACTGTGTAAGGAGAATCGAGTTTCCCACGTTTCTGACGTACTTTCTTTATGAAGATTTGTTTGTAATTTCAAGAAATAACAACTTGTTCGCTTGTCACAGGGTGATTGAAGAGACAGCACATGAGTAATTTATAAAGTCAATGGAGACGCCGTTATGCATTGATTTACTTCAATTACATTACATATATATATTTTCCAAATGTCCCGGGTTCGATCCCCGGTCAGGGCAAGTTGGAAAATGGCCTTTTTCAAATTGTCCTGGGTCTTGGATGTTTATCTATATGTATTTGTTATAAAATATAGTATCGTTGAGTAAGTATCCCATAACACAAGTCTCGAACAGCTGAATCAGTGTTATTTGACAGTATATATTTATTTATTTTTATTTTAATAAATATAAATATATAGGGACAAATCACTCTGATTCAGCTAGCCCCAAAGTAAGTTCGAGACTTGTGTTATGGGATACTAACTCAACGATACTATATCTTATAACATATACATATTAACATCCCAGACACAGGACAATTTAAAAACACAATTTTCCAACTTGTCCTAACCGGGGATCGAACCCGGGACGTCTGGGTGGCGGACTAGCATGGTGACCACTACGCCACGGAGGTCGTCAATTTTATTTTTTTACTGCAAAAAAAGAAAACTATCCCGTGCAAAATTACGGAATAAAAGATGTTTATTTTATTTGAATATAACATGCAATAAAACAATAGGATATATCCTAGCGCAATCCGTGTAAAACAACTTTATTCTATATTAGCTGATGCCAGTGATGCCCGCGACGTCGCTGGCGTGGACTTTATGACTCCGGTTTTTTTTTATATTTCTTATAGTTTAAATTTTTTTAAGCAGAACCTTAATGGTCCAGCCATTATGGTTCTGCATCAGAAGTTCCATTTTTTCCAAAATCAATTATACCCTAATGTTGCCCAGACTTAACAGCTATATAACAAAAAAGTTCAATTTCAAGATTATTTCTTGTACGTATTTATTTTTGCGCAATAAAGAGTATTGTATTAAAATTTAAAGAGATTATCCACTTCATGGCATTAGTATAGCGGTCTAGAGCAAGGAAAGGCCGACTTCTTCCTTCCTCGGCCCTCACCCCACCTGCAGCAGTGCCCTTGAAGACTGCAAAGTTGCATTGTACATACATTGTCTTATACTCTTTACCCAATATTTTTCGTCCGTGCTGGTCTAGGATAAAATAAAAATAATACATAATATACCTGCTCTCCCATTTCACTCATTTTTTTCTATCCAGAGCAGCTTGTGACCAATCACGCTGGAAAGCATCCAAGTCATCAGCGCCAACGCTTTCTAGCTACCCCTGCGACGCCGACCGTTCTCGGGTATCCACGGAGAGACCTTTGCCCAGCAGTGGGACAGAAGAGGTTAATTTGAAAAAAATATACATGCTGCTTCCCTTCCCTCGCAGATTGATAAAGTTTATCGCGCGAATTAGCGGAATTGGGTACTTTCGTGGATCAATAAAAAATTATTTGTACATTGCATAAAATAATGTCACTAGTTATGATCATTTTCAACGTGATTTCAGATTTATTGTTGCAGAAAAACTGATATTAAGAGCACTATTTGACTACTACTTCGTCATTAAAAATGTCTCCGGCTCCCCCGTGCTTCGGAAGGTATACGTGCCTTCCGAAGCACGGGGGAGCCTTTGGTCCCGGCTGTCATCATTGCATGGTAGTTGTCAAACTTGTCAAGCTATGTCAGGTGCGTTTAGTTAGGCAGCTTGAAAAATCTAGTTCTGCAATAATAAAATTTAAGATAATGTTGAAAGTGTCAATGATCATGACAAATAACATTATTTTGTGACGTTTTACTTTCTTTTTTTAAAAGAATCATACAGCCAGCGCCACTTTTTCCCAATGCGCGTGATCAAATTGAAATATAGTTATATAATAAGAGCTATGATATATTCTATCTATAGTGACACAACTTAGTTGTAAGTAAATGATCTGACGTCAACAACTAACTATTGAGAAATCGAAAGAAAGAAAAAAGAAATGACAATTATCAAGTGATATAAATATCCAAAGATAAATAAATGAAAAAAAAACAAGCCAATTCTGAAGCTTGGCAATACCGGAGGAGCTTAAGATAAACTTGATGTACAACGCTTCAATGAAATGTCATTTTATCATAGTAATTATGCCTGGTTAAGACTGATATGATAGTGTAGCCACAGCTTTAGATTGCGGTGATATGGACACAAAATAAAAAACTCAAGCATCCAAAACCGAAAATTTAAAAAACGCGTGATACGTTTTTTAGTGTTAGTAATAACATTCGCATTAATATATTATCGTAACTAAATATCAGCTATTTTGGTCCAGTCAATTAATTATAAAAAATTAAAATATTTTTAATCACAATTTCGTACATCATTCATCTTAACGGGCTACCTGAATTTTCCGGGATCCAGTGCTGCCCCCATTTAAAATAAATCATTTAAAAGGAAACGGAGATATCATTAAAAATTTTGTCTTGATCAGACCCTAGAATACCCTTCAAAATATTTTATGAACTACAGTTTAAAGTGAAAACGTTTTTCGCAATTGTGCGTAGAAAAGCTTCACGTTCTCACTTTCAACTGTAAACAGTAGTTCATAAAATGGTTTGAAGGGTTATCTAGAGTCTGGTCAAGACAACATTTTAAATTATGTCTCCGTTTCCTATCAAATGATTTATTTCAAATGGTGGCAGCACTGGATCACGGAAAATTCAGGTATCCCCTTAACGCCACCATTTCTTTTGCCTTTTCTCATCTGATCTATAAAAAAAAATCATGACAGATGACAACTTAACTGCCACTGTCATATGACAGTTGATAGCTTTACTGTCATTCAACTGTCACAGTTGTCAAAATAGTGTCCCTATATTACTGGAATGGCAATTAAGTTGTCAACTGTCATATGACAAACTTTTCGCCAACTGAGGAATGTGACTTATCATTCTATATTTTCAGTATTTTTCGTAAAGAAATATCAGTTATGTTCATCATCAGTGGATAATTTTGATTTATTGCTTTTATCGTCTAATATAGATGGTTCATGCGAAATCGTTTGATTATGATTGTTGTTAAAAATATTGAATTATCGAGTTATTAGTTTTTGAGTAATGGAATGTAACGTGTAATCGACCAATGCTAATGTAATATGTTTTTCGATATTTAAATTGGGCAATAATATACCTAACATTATACCTCTTGATCGATCATTGAGTTTTTTGTGTGTGAAGACAATAAACCCTTAGTTTGTTTTGTCCCATGACTGGAAGTTTACTCTACATAAGTATGTGTCGGATAGTTAACAAGCCCCATACAAGATACATACAGATATATACA
Organism: Acrobasis suavella; assembly: GCA_943193695.1. NCBI lineage: Eukaryota > Metazoa > Arthropoda > Insecta > Lepidoptera > Pyralidae > Acrobasis > Acrobasis suavella. The sequence continues at coordinate 4,830,601 of OW971952.1, read as the reverse complement.
TAACCTATACTATATCTCAAAACACCACAACACAGTATCTATCTTTTTATAATTAAAACAAATTAGGTATCTTTTTATTAGAGCAGTGTAGGGATTGGCAAATGGTAGACCAGTAGAATTTGATGAAATCGTCACAATAAAAACTTGTAAGTACAAAATGTAATCTATCTATATGTATTTATAAGAAACTGACTGACTGACCGAGTGTATGTCATGTTGTATATAGATATTGACTGATCAATCAACGACACCCGACGAAACCGCTAGGTCTAGAAGCATTACATTTTGCACAGAAGTTCCTTGAATGACGTAAACGTAAGCACTAAAATGGGACTGTTGGAAATTCATCCCCTAAGGGTTTGAAATGAGGGTTGAAAGTTTGTATGAAAATAGAAATGTAAAAAATTACTTACGAGCAACAGAACAAAAGATTACTGTATCACTGTTTTCAATAAAATCATTCTCTACGTGGATAAAATATGTAAAAGTTATGAAAATCAGATAAATACGGCTATTTAAACAGCGGGAAATGTGAGGATTGGCGAAAGTTTTAGGCAAAGCTGTGGACTTCAGCTAGTTTTTGAAATTAAAATGTACCAAATGTAAGTGTACCACCACACGTATGCCATGTTTATACTGACATTTAATGTCATGTTGTGACGCATGGATTAATAATACAGTGTACTCGTATGTCAAATGTCTTTAAACGTAAACAGAATTTGCGACAATATTTACATTCCCCACGTTTTAATTGTACATCGGCTTCGAGCTGCGTTCGGATTTCTTTTGTATGAAGCGCCGATTGTTTAGTCGGCAAATCGCAGAAATTGTTAAGACGAAGTGGTAGCTAAAGTGGCGCCCTCATTAGAAATAAATTGTTTAAAACTAAATATGGTGATAATTAAAAATTTGATTTGTATAAATGTCTCGAAAGACCTATAAACTATTTTATGAATAACCTTTGAAATTATTACTAATAGTCTGTCTAGTTTTAAAACTGTTTTTCGCCAAAAGTGGCCACTTTTGGCGAAAAACAGTTTTAAAGCTAGACGGACTACCAATATTACCTTGAAAGGTTATTCATAAAATAGTTTAAAGGTCTTTCTAGACATTTATACAAATCAAATTTTTAATTATCACCATATTTAGTTTTAAACAATTTATTTCTAATGAGGGCGCCACTTAAGCTACCACTTCGTACCTAATAAATTGTTGTACAATTTTACGTCCCCCCGGTCCGCAAGTGATATTTGACTCGCTTTTAGGCGCTAAAACGTCACTTAATATACATTTATCTACTATTAAAGGGGTCTATTTTTTGGGCATCTTTTCATACATTTTTTGAGAAAAGTATCGTGAACTAAATTTGTCAAGTAAAACTCTGTCACGATTACAAATTTGGTGGGATATCTAAGACGCCATTTTGAAAACGCTAAATTAGTAAACGGACTGTAGGTATGTTGTATGAAAAAAAAACATAAGTTTAGTGACTCAGAGTTTCAATAATGGCCTCTTCATAAATAACAGGACAAATCAGTTTTTTTTCATGTGTTGTTAGCCAGGACTAATGTCAGGTTTCCCGCCTAAAGGCAACTGGGATATGTTAATTAATGCCATCTTGATGATAGTTGAGACCACCGTGCATTTTCAGACATAGCGGATTCAAGATATTTTATCTTGCCACATGGCAACACAATGCACGACACGACAATCCATATCAATTTTAGTTATTTAACTTTATTTATTTATTTATTTACCAATTTATGTACACGGAAAATTTATACAGAGAATACATCAAATAAAAGTTGTACAAAGGCACTACTTATCTCAAAAGAGATCTCTTCCAGTAGGCCTGTGAGAGGAGATGTTTATGTAAGAGAGGCATACAGGCGTACAACTACTTTACTACTTACTTACTTTACTACAACAACTAGGCAACTTTGTTCATGATTAATTGCATTCGTTACTTGTATGTTACGAATTGTTAATTGCATTCCGAAAATTCAATTCCAGATTTGCGCGCAAACAATTCTAATACAGTTTTATGCTATTAGCGGTTGTTTACGATTCTTATATGTTAAAGGTACTCTTTAATTTCTCAATTTGCGGACTAATATTATGCCTAGTGACATACCTACGTAAAAGATAATATATGCGAACGCCCAATCGAGAACCGCGGAATATCGAGTGATTTTCTTTTACGTAAACACATGTTATATAATTAGATATTATTATAAGATTACTTACTATTATAAATTGATTTATTTTTGGCTACAATACATTACCCTTTGGACAAATAGATTAGATGTGATTAAGGCTCGTAATTACTGATATTTGGAGGATGTTTGAAGTTATTGCAAAAAAATGATTAAATCTCGTTTAAGTAAGTACATAATACGAGTATGTACTATAGCACAGAATAAATAGAAGTAACTTAAACATACGTTCATACCACCAGAAATTTTATTTTTACTAACAAGTATATTGAAACCACTACGTGTGCATAGAATATTTGAGGAGGCCTCGATTTATCGAAGATTCCATAATCAGATCTTCACCTGGTGAAAATGAGACCAACTTGCATGTACTTATACCTAATATAAGTACTAAAAAAAGAATTTTCTAAATCGGTTTAAAAATTAAGAAGTTATTGTAATAGCAAGCCGTCTTTTATTGTTCTCCTATATTTATTTGGAACACATAAAAAAAACATGAATTGACATGTTCCTCCTGTTTTTTTAATCGCTTAAAGGAATCCATATAATTATCGAATCTGCCCCTTTAGTATGACACCGGCGACAGCGTTTATCGACCGGTATTCTATTACTATCTCGTTCTTCGTAATAACGAGAGGGATTAAAGTAGTCCGCCGCGCGATATAAACTTTATCTAGGTTTACCTACAATGTCATCACAAAATTTCACGAGAATCAGATAAGAAATGCGACCTTTAGTGGAAAATTGCGGGACAGCTGGACAACCAGACAAACGGACAGACATTCAAAGGCATTTTTGCCGAAGCAGTAACGGAGACCCTTCTCTCGCTCAAAAACACTGACTCTTCTTTTGTTCATTTCTTGTGGACCAATGTTATCGATTCATTGTTAAATTCTCGTGTTTTGTCTACAAAAGGAAGTTTTACCGGTTGTACGCGGCGGACGAATCGGGTTAATGTGAAATTAATAGTTCTATTTTAGATTATAGCGGTGGCTAGATGCGTGGTAAAAAAGACATTGACCTCAATCTTCTTAACAAAAAAAAAGTTGTTGACATTTTCTGAGAATCGCATAATATGAGTACAAACTTGTATGAAATTTTTATTCTTCATATTTCATTTATTCACTATTTTGTAAACAATATAATTGTCATGCATTTTACAATTAGTGTTAAATCCCTTTGGTTGTCTGGGTGGGAGAGAACGCTTTTAGGGTTAAGTCCGCCAATTGTAGATATTTTTTTATTGTGGAACAATAAAGATTTAATAAATCAATTATGCTCAAATAAATCTTACTTAATCTTATCTTACAGTTTTTTCTAACAAATTAAAGAAAAGCAAGGCGTAAAGGGGCTACCTGAATTTTCCGGGGTCCAGTGCTGCCCCCATTTGAAAAAAATCATTTGTAAAGAAACGAAGATATCATTTAAAATTTGGTCTTGATCAGACCCTGGATAACCCTTCAAACTATTTTATAAACTACTGTTTACAGTTTAAAGTGAGAACGTGAAGCTTTTCTACGCACAATTGTGAAAAACGGCCACTTTTGGGGTATGTGCGTAGAAAAGCTTCACGTTCTCACTTTAAAATATAGACAGTAGTTCATTAAATAGCTTGAAGGGTTATCCAGAGTCTAATCAAGACTAAATTCTAATGATATCTCCGTTTCTTTTGAAATGATTTATTTCAAATGGGGGCAGCACTGGACCCCGAAAAATTCAGGTAGCCCCTTAAGTCATACCAGGGTACCAGGACAGGGTTGGATCTCACGGCCGGTGCTATAGCATTCCGTCGCTCTCTCTCTCGCTCTGGCAAATGACGATTCTGAGCGACTGAAAAGAAAAGCAGCATAGAAAAGTGCTGTTCCGTGCTGACAAGTGAGATCCAACCCTAAAAGATTGGCAGAGAGAAGAGAGACGAAGAAATTCTCACTTTTTTAGACAAGATTAATACATAGGATACTTTGAATCACACAAGATTAATACATAGGATACTTTGAATCCCGAAAAACAGTGAGGTTCCCTTGAGATTTTCAAATACCCTTAGTCCGGGTCCGCAACGCTGCGGGTTACCTGCAATCAATAATAACTAGCAACTGCAAGTCTCTACCAATTTGCTATTTGACCTAAATATAATTATTACATATACCACGTGGAAGGGGCATCCCCGTACTAAATCGTACCACAGGCTTACTATATTGCTATAGTATAATGAAATTAAAATAACCGTCAAAAATTAAAAACAACATTCTACATTCCCATACAAATTTCCTGGGCGGCTGGAAGCTTTTGAATAGAAATTCCGAAATTTTATTAAGTTTTTTGACTGTTATTTTAATTTAATTATACTATAGTGATCTAGCCCGTGGTTCGATATATAAGGGGAATGTCCCTTCCACGTTGCATACAACAGGGAAGGGACATACCAAGGTACTTTACCTAAGGGACTTACTTGATCGCTAAATTATAATGAAATTAAAATAACAGTCACATATTAAAAACAAAACTCGGCATTTCCATACAAAAGTGTGCAGCCGCCCGGGCAAGTATGGGAAGTCCTTATTTTTTTTTATTTGACTTTTATTTTAATGTTGACTTAAGTATATTTTATTTATAATGGCGTAGTGGCCCGCACTTGAATGGGTGGCCACAAGTGGTATAAAACTTCTCCGTGCTTCGGTTGGTCCCGGCCGTCATCATTGTAAAGCAGTCGTCTAGCTTTATCAGATGCTTTAGGCAGCTGGAAAATATTACAACTGTGTTGGCCCTTTACACACATGAAAAACTAACAAAACATAAACTTGTACAGAACGCGAATGCGAAAACAAATGTTTCGAAGTAAAATTCCATTAATTTGTTCTGTTAGTGTCGAATTTTAATTTGAATATTTATGCAGTAAAATGTACAGAACAGATAATGCGTATTTTTGATTTTAATATAGATAGATACTACACATAATAATAAATGGTTGCCGTGTGGCATGGCAACATAGCAAGCATAGTAGAATTGAACCACTTCATGACTTCCCGTGAGCCATTGACGGGAAGTCATGGAGTGGTCAGCCATTCAGTAGAAGGAAATACAAGCTAAACAAAGATTACAAACTTCAATGAGACCTCCAACACGTCTGGACAGCGTGGGGAGTGTAGGCCAAATCCTCTAAGTATGTCGTTTATTAAATAGGCCCCAGCAGAACAGAGAGGGTCATACCATACATAACTCAGTGGAGAAAAAGAAAGATCTGATGACGATAATGAGCAAGAAAACATTATAACAGTATTCTAATTTGTATTGATGTATAGATACTTGACTTTGACTTTGACTTTATAGAGTTTGATTTGAAGTTGTTTTTAATTGAGTACATGTACATATTTTTACTTTAAATTATAATCTGCGGATAATCACACTCGTATCATCATAATTACATTTTGTGTAATCATTATCAACAATCATATCATCATCATATCATGTCATGTCATTTATAATAATAGTAAAAGCACGTGTCTGTGCATTTATTTTTGAAAAATGAGTGTGGGCTATAAAAAAATTAAAAAAGCACGAAAAAATTTATTTGTTTGTTTGTCTGTAGTTGCTTGTTCAAGCTAGTCTTCGAGACTACTTAATGATTTTTAGGTAGTTTTCAATAATATAGGCTTTGTTTCATTGAAATCTACAAGTATCAAATAAAGTTGCCGTCATTTACAAAAACGCAAACGAAGTCGTAAGCACCAGCTAGTTAGTAATATATTCATGAGACTTTTACGTTAACAGAATCTATACAGGTAAAAGGTAAAATTTTGATCATACTTTTAACTGCTTTTTTTTTTAATACGCGCTACTTTTTCCAAAAGCCTGTTCTAAGAATTAAACTCAATGTTGATATTTAGGTAGGTAGTTGAGAAATGAAATGGGAGGGCAAATGTCACACACAACACACTGCGCAGTTTGCCGCAAAATATTATTTTAAAAACAAAACGGATAAATATTAAAACTTTACAACGGATTTTGATAAAATTTTCTTTGCATCCACCTGACAAGAAGGCCCTTACAAACAAAAAAATTGGACCTTCAGTGTGACAGCGTGGCATGATGACCACTAGACCACAGAAATCGTTATTTAAAATAATTAAATTTAAAAAAAAACTGAATTTCCTTTTAAGTATTTCTGTCATATCTCCAAAGTTCTTTATCATATCTTTACCAAATTTTTATGGGACCAATTTGGTACTAAAGGCTTTCAAACAAAAAAAGAATCATCAAAATCGGTTGACAAGTGGCAAAGATATAGCGTAACGTACATACAAAAAAAAAACATACGGGTCCCGTCGAATTGATAACCTCTTACTTGTTTTAAGTTGTACAAAATACATCATTGTGTCTGATTTTTCTTCTAAAAAAACATAACATAAAAACACAAAAACTTAACATAATTTTATCTCGGTTTTCTACTAAAAAGCTGAATAAAAAGAATTTGACGAATCCTCTCCAAATTATATTTCTTTAAGTAATTCACCGATGAGTTTTCAAGAACCTAGTAACACAAAAATGATATTTTTTATTGTTTTGCAATTGCTATCAATAAGTATATCGTTACCAGACTTTCAACAGCATTGAGCAATAATTGTATTCATATCTAAGTCATGTCGATTCTTGCAGATAAGATTATGTACAATACCACTTTCTTGCGTTAAATCAGAATTTTATTGTTCTTTGTTCAGATTTAACAAAAAATAATAATTACATACTATCAAGAATTCATTCCTAACAGGGCACACAACGCCTGGACCGAAAAACCCAAATGGGGCCATCCATATATTACGTCACATGTTGAGGGGGAGAGGAGGGGTCAATACATACTATCAATACTTTATTCCTAACGGAGCAGACAACGCCTGGACCGAAAAACCCAAATGGGGCCATCCATTACGCACACGTTAAGGGGGAGGGGTCAATGAAGTGTGACATTTTTGACAAGGGGTGGGAGGGGTCATAAAGTTAGTGACGTTTCAATAAAAAATCTATATCTAAGCAATAAAACACAAAATTTTAACAAATGTAAATAATCTTTAAAATATATTCGGCTTTATCAGTTAAATATTTAGTAGCGTCACTGGCTTATTTTTTTTTTTTAACAAAAGAAAACACAATCTTTGACGTCACGTAGGGGTCTCAAAATTGAGATCAACTGTGTCAAGAAGGGGGAGTCAAAAAGACATGAAATTCGTTGGACGTAAATTTATGGATGGTTCCAGAGCCACGTCCAACACATTTTCCATATAAAGATGGGCTAACCATATCGCCTATTGATATGATTCAGATCCTAGCTCATTCCTGCGATCGGCTTTCACGATCTGCGCGGGAAGAAAAACTGCTTGTATTCTAAGTTTTTTATTTCCATTTATTAAACTTTATTGTTCCAAATTAAAAATATGCTTTTAATATATAGTATTTTTATATTCTCTCAGATCAGAAAACCTATTTTTGAACGCAGGAGAGACACATCAAATGATTTGCGCGTGAGTTTACATGTCAGTGCCGCACTTTGGAATATACACGCTAGGGTGACTTGCAAAACTATACTGTTAAAATTATGTAGGAAATTTTACATAAATTTCGTCAATTTCCAGAAAATTTATGTTAAATTTCATATTATTCCGTACCTTTCCCAGATTTTTGCAGTTTCATGTAATTTTTTACATGTAAACACATATTTTTTTATGTAAAATTACGTGATTTTTAACAGTGTAAGTACTTACACGTTTTATATTTCGCTGACCCCCACGTAGAATATGTCTCCAGCATTAAGGAATGATTTAATACATTCCGGGACACTTACGGCGGTTATTGTTTCTGGCTGAGTGTCCCAGAATGTGTTAAAAAAGGTCGTTAATCAGAGTCAAGTTTAATTGTCTCCTGTTACTCGGCACCCGGGCATTATACTCGATACAAATGAGAATTCTACACAGACTAACCATTTCTAAGAAAAAAAGATTATCTAATTGTTTGGTGAGTTTAAAATATTTTAATGCTAGACCTGTTCAAACAATCTGTTTTACAGTGAAAAAAATCTATTGTTCTCGTATCAGACTGTACCTAGATCAGTAAAAGTGTTGTGTGAAATTGTCATTTATCAATCTTAAAAGTGTTTTTTAAAAACTTAGTCAACAGTTGGACTTTTTTCCTAATTCAAAGGATAAAATAATTTAGTTCCATAGGTATTTGAAATTAAAAAAAACTCAAAAAGGTAGGTAGTTACTTTAAATTAACTCCAAATAAAAATCGTGTCCATGTGGCAAGGGCCAAGAATGCTGGCGACATTTCCGCGTCGCATCGTATACTACTATATCGTCGTGCAGTCAAACAGTCTTAAAATAATAAGGATTTAAAAATATATATATTTGACCTAATTGGGAAAATAAATAGGTATTTATTAAATGTTAACTTTAATTTTAAAAGTCTTTACGTCTAAATAAGATGTTTTATAAAGCGTAAAATGTCTAAAATAAGTCAACTGACGAAATTAACTATCAAAAAGATAATTAGAATATAAGTAATAAGTATGATTTAATTGAATTAAAACACCTGAGACAAAATTTACTTTCTTTGTAGCTAGATATTTAGGTGACTATCTGTTTTTATTTTATCCGCATTCGTAAACATCCGTAGGTAGCTAAGTTAAGGTCGCTACGCAAATAGGTTTTAAATAAAAAAACATGCATCTAAAAATACTTAAATTACTAACATGCATATAAAAAAATTAATTTTAAAAAAATACTCACTTGCTGCCTTCTCACTGGTTCCCTTAATTACTAATATCACAGGATTGTATAAAACTTAGGACTAACACGCACTGTACACTGTAGAATTAGAAAAAAAAATATGTACACAATATTTACACTGGCCAGTCTTTTTTCTTTTTAATTACATTCCCATAAAGTTTGTGGTTTCGAAGTTCTACATTCAATTACATTTTTGGTCGGGCCAAACGTACGACATCGAGTTCGAATTTTGAATCGAGGCACAGACGACACGGCAGGTGCGTTCTTGAGCGCTACCGCGGGTAAACTGTCATTCAGGTAACCGTCCCATGCTTTAATATCAGGTGGACAACTCAATCAGTGATAATGATAAGAATACAAAGAAGTTGTTCGTCGGCAACAGACAGGGTTGCTTCGAACAAACGCAGCGATGGACCGGTTTCGGTCAATGTTCGCTCGCCGTGTGAACTGTGCATTATTTTTTTGGGTTTGAATTCCGAACAGTTTTTTTTTTTCATTGATATTTTATTTTGAGTGCGGAAGATGGGCTTTATGGTTTAAAAATACGCGACCGGTTGTACTTAAATAAATTATGTCTGAATTCGATAGATTTTTTTTGTTTATTTTTGTTATCAGGGCAAGCTTTTTTTGGTAGGTTCGCTAATGGGATGCAAAGCACACTCTCATAAAAATAAACAGATTTTTCAAGTAAGTTTACTAACTTAAGTCAAATAATCAAAATATTTCTTTAAAGGTACTTAATGTACGTACCTACTTCAAAAAGTATGAAAGTTTGCTAAACCAATTTTAGTTAAATACTTGCCTATGTAGGCAGTCCCTTCTTTTTAATATATAGCAAATATATATATTTTTTAAATAGGCCCGTTTTTATTGATTAATAATATAAACAAATATTCGCTTTAACCTACTTTAGTTAAAATCCGTCTTATTATAAAACCCAGACTAACTTTTGTTACTAGGTTTAAACCATTATCCGCCCAAAATGAAGTTGACTTTGACAGGTGAGATAGTGTGATATTACTAGATGTCAACTTGATTTGGTCGGATAATGGTTTAAACCTAGTAACAAATTTAGTCTGGGTTTTATAATAAGACGATATGTTTTTCTTCGTTGTTTTAAATTTATATAGAGTCTTTATTCCTAATGTGGTAGAGAGAGCGTATGGTCGCGAAACTCAAAAGGTTGTAAGCATTAAAAAGTGATGGGTTGCTAGCCACAACACCTATTGACATGACGAGTGACGAATTTAAACTGTTGGGACTTACTTATACTATGAACATGTAAATTTTCACGTCTTTGTCCCTGACGTGGTAGACAGAGCCCAGAGCCGTAGGATCCGAAGGCCACGCTTAGCGTGATGGTGAGCGTTAAGTTGGAAAAGGAATCAAAATGGTGATGGGTTACTAGCATCGCATCGCCTATTAATATGATTCAAACCTCGCCTATTCCCTCGATCGCCTTTTACGATTTGCACAGGAAGAGAAACAGCTAGTACATTCAAGTTTTTTCTTTTCTTCCAGAGGAAATACATTATATTATGTAACAAATTGAAAGATACATTTAACTGGAAAAAACGTGTTTAGTCTATTGTTCTAAGAAATATAAGATGTAAAGATTTTGATAACTTATGTCACTATTGAAATGTCCGTCAATAAATTCATATTATCGTAAAAGTACTTACTTAGTAAATACAAAGATACCTACAATGTGACACAAACAAGTTGAACAAAAATGGCGGACTTCAAAGCATTTTTGTAGAAATTCCCAGCACGTAGGTTGAACCAAAATGGCAGTTATCGGCGCAGGTACGCCGACGACTGCCATTTTGGTTCAATTGCTTTGAAGTCCGCCATTTTTGTTCAACTTATTTGTGTCGCGTTGTACCTATGCCTTTCATTCTTTTTAAGCTAAGCATGAGTCATAAAATAGTGCCACTCCATTATTTCTGTCGATGTCGTAAGAGGCGCCTAATGACTAAGCCCTATCATCATCATCCTCCCCTATTCCCGGTTGCATCCTCAGCGATAACGCTTCAGAGAGCCCGGGGTCCGCTACCTAACCTAGGAGACTTGACGAAGTTACTGGTTACACACACCGACTGCCACCTGACCTCCGCCGCAACCCAAAGGGTAGACCAGAACCAATCCTTGGATACGTTTCAGCAAACGCTAATGGCGTTTGAGACCAACAGGCCATCCGAAACACGGAATCATCTTTCTTTTCGGATAATCAGGTGATTCAAACCTGCAATATTCTAACCAGACTGGAAACAACTTTTCACAAAGTATGTGAAAAGTTGTGTTATTAGTTTATAAACTTTTCACCCAGTGGGATTCGAACCCACGACCTTCGGATCACAAGGCGAATGCCTTGACCACTGGACCACGGAGGCAGGTAGACTAAATCACTAAAAACTACAACTGCATTCCCAATGAACCCTAATTATCCTGAAGTCAACCGTTTTTAAGAATTAATTATTAAAATACAGTGGCTCATAAATAAAATATTTCTTCCAACGCACCACATCGAGGCAACGTACCCAATATGCTGGCAGCATTCCCTCGCTGAATAGCGATACTTATTCTCTGAGCAAAAAAGGCTACCAGCCCTCGGGTCACCAGTTGCTTCGATGAGACGCGTTTATGTCCTTAAGAAACAACTCAGACTGCGAATGGAAGAAAAATTTAACTATCTCCCAGACCTGCGTATTTCCGCTTTCTTAAAGCCTCTACAGTGCAGGCCGCCGCTCCACCAAGGTTAGACGTTGTAGGCAAATGTATGAGGGTGCCAGAGTTCCACACATGTGGCATCACAAACAAGGCACCGACCCTGCCTCCATGGGACCAAGGACAAGCCATCTGGCCTCGTGCCATCTTAAAGAATGCATGTGAACGAAAAGTTTTACAATCGGCCGCCGCTTGTCATTAACCCTCCATACGAATACAGTTAAATCACGATATATTTATGATTCGTCGTTTAGTCGCCTCTTACGACGTCCACAGGAAGAGAAAAGAAAATTCTATAAAGCCGGAAGCCACACGACTCATCAAAAAAACTTAGTAAAACTCCTCGTTATTTTATTAGAATAGAAAATATTTTTTTAAAATTCAAAACCGGATTCAACACCACACTACACAACCGATTTTGATAACATTTATATGGGACCAACAGAGTACGCACCTTCAAATAAAAGAATCTCCAAATTGATCATGGCTTCTTCGAGTCATCGAGGAATGTACTTAAAAAACATAAACAGATTCGAATGGATAACCTCCTTTTTTGAAGTAGGTTAAAATAAGTCCGAATAAAACCGGACATAGGCTTTTTGATTGCGTGTCCGCCCAAAATAAATGGTGTCCGGCTTGTCCAGATTTTGTTAGGCTTTTTACATTTTGCAAAGGAAGCGAGCGCCGAGCGTGGCCGAGCGCAGCGCAGGCGAGTCGACTGTCGGTCGCGCCCGCAGAATTTAAGAAGAATTCAAAAATGTTGAGAAATTCATTTTACATTTAAGAATAATTTAAAAATGTTGATAAATGTTGATTAAATAAAGCTAGGTATTAGACTGATTTGGCATTCGATTTCATTTTTATTCCATTAGAATTTAACATGATTTATGGTAACAATAAAAAAGCTTAATTTTTCATACAATTTTTTTGTAGGGTGTCCGGCCTTTTTACCCAAATGTCCAGCCAAATTGGCTGGTCTGTCCGGCTATTAGGTTTGGTGATCTGGCAACCCTACACGATACCCAGCTCCCCACACGAGGCAGTCGAGTGATTGAATAGTAATTTAGAAAGATAACATGTATGAAGTTGTGTGGAATATAATATAACATATTTTATGGCTTGTTTTACTGCTATTGGTTATGTAAATATTCTGTTTGAAAAATTTAGTACCTGGTTGACCGAGCTCGAAGACAAACACGGGTAAAAAGAGGTTTTAAATAAATGAAACCTAACTAGATCAATTTTTCACCCCTGAAAACCATACCAAATTGAAATCATGGAAGCCGTTTCCGAGATAAAAATAATTTGTTCCTTGATCTTGTTTCTTGCCTGTTTCCCTCAGGGACAGGCGGAGACTATGGATGGACACAGGTATCATTTGTGCCTACTTCTACTGCAAAGTATATCCATACACACGTCAATTTGTGAGTGATATTATAATACACCCGAAAACGCAAGAAAGGGGCAATTCTATACCTCTGCGGCTCCGAACAGCCAGAAGAACCTCGCGGTCCGACCTCCCCGCATTCGTCGTAATCGAATACGTAGGCATTGGAACATTAGCTCATTTACTAGGTAACGCCCGGCAGCCCCTAGACAATTTGCGTCCTAAGTAGGCCCTTCTGGCACCGTAGCTTCGGCCCTTCCGGCAAAACATGGGCACCACACCACACTTTGGGCGCACTAGGGACTATGGCAAAATTTGCCATAGTCCCTAGCGCGCCCAAAGCCGAGGTTTCCCCCCTTGGGAGCCCTTTGCGCTGCTGCTATTAGTTTATAAATATAGGAAGCCGGGCCTCAAACCTTGTCCGGTGAAGTAGGAAATGCCATCCGAGACAACCCTATATAAAAGAAGAAAGGGGTAGATGTGCGGGGGCGGAAAACGAGGACGCACTTTGCGCGGGACCCTAGGAGTTTCCGTTCTGTTTGTACCTGATGGTTATATTTATTCTGTGCTATGGAACTTCACTTGCTCCGATCCTGGCAGACCTCTTTTGGGCTAAATATAATTTTCCAGTAATTTTTTACGCATTGACGTCATCCCGTATTGCGTAAGTGTGACCACTCTATCTATTTCCCTCGAATGTCTTTGGCTATAGACTACTACGTTTTCTGTGCTACAGACTACATATATCATCTATACCGACTTTTAAATGAATATTAGCATTAAGGGGTTCAGTCCATCATTTTGAACAACTGTTCCCAAAAATCGTATAAACAATAAAAAAAAATTTTTTTTCTTACTAATCGTATCTCGTGACTTATATGAAAACCTATTTTTTTTTGTGTATATTTGAGATAATTCTACCACGAACTTTGTATACAAGAAATACCTAGTTACAAAAACTAAAACCCCGCTGCAGAAAGATACTTGCTGAAAATTACGCTTACAGACAGCGAGTAATGTATACATTTTTGGAATTTCATCATTGATCCATTTCATTTGATACCAACAACATACCGTGATGTTTCGATTAATTTTATTTTTTATTTACTTACTGTTTGGCCTATAAAGGGCCATACCCATTAAATTTACCGCGACGTCACATAGCCTTAACTAATCAAGGTTGAAGGAAAACGCTGGATGCAAGCCGCTTCCAATCGTTCGTTTTAGAAAACCTTGGGAGAGGCCTATGTCCAGCAGTGGACTTCCTGCTTCTGATATGATGCTAATATGATCACATAGCTTATAACCAGCGCACAGCCAAGACGCTTCCAACGATACCTCATTTGTTAAAGTCCCATGGATATCATGGAAGATACGAGGGAATAGATAAAACTACATATTTACATAGCTGCAAAACACATAACCCTTCTTTTAGCCGCCGTAGTCTGGTAATAAAAAGCTGCTAGCTACATAAGTAGAACAATTATTCCATATCTCTAGTTACACAGTATTTTACTCCTGTGTGGTTGTAATGACATACAATTTACAATCATTATTATTCTAACCTCAATAATACATCAAAATCTGAGCGTAAAGGTAAATCCCATCAATGTAATGCATCCATTGCCGGTTTTCCTCAAAACGTGCCTGCGCAGCATAACAATATGGCGGAAACTAATTAATGGCTGGTTTTATGTGGACTCTCCCGCTTGACAATGGGCAACAATAAGCAAAAGAATCATAGGAAGAATCTATATATATATTCTCCGTGGCGTAGTGGTCACCATGCTAGTCCACCACCCAGAGGTCCCGAGTTAGAACCCCGGTTAGGGCAAGTTGGGAAACGGCTTTTTTCAAATTGTCCTGGGTCTTGGATGTTTATCTATATATGTATTTGTTATAAAATATACATAGTATCGTTAAGTTGGTATCCCATAACGAACTTAGTTTGGGGCTAGCTCAATCAGAGTTATTTGTCCCTATATTTTTTTTTTATCAGACTAAGGTGAAGCCGAAAGGGCTATGTTGTTTTCCCGCTATGATCCCTCGTATCTTCTATGGTACCTTAAGAAATGAGGTATCGTTTGAAGCGTCTTAGCTGTGCGCTGGTTATAACCTATGTGATCATATCATCATCATATCAGCCGCAGAAAGTCCACTTCACATAGGCCTACCCCAAGGTTTTCCAAAATGACCGATTGGAAGCGGCCTGCATCCAGCGTTTTCCTGCAACCTTGCTAAGCGGCCATATATGTGACGATACAATAAATCCAATATGGCGCCCACTACACACCAAAAAGTAAGTAACTAAAAACATAAAATAAATTTGCACTCCTTTGCCCTAAATTAGAGTATATTAGTAGTATAGAATAGAAAGGTAGAATAAGGTCTTAAATAAGTTAGCTTTGTAACTCTTCTTTTGACATTAAATGATTTTATTATTATTATGTTGGTACGCTTTTCAGCCAACATTAAGAAGCATTTTAGTACCTTTTATCTAAATGTGAGATGGCTATGGAGGTCTATCCCTTAATGTACCATTGAGATGCATTAACGGACAGTCTTCCATAGCTGCCGATCTATTGCCATTGAAGGATTAACTGGGTTTGGGCTATGTGGATGGGATGTTAGTGGACCGAATAACTGGGTTATGTATGGAGTGAGATAATTCTCACAACAATTTTAGCCTGGTAGATGGTGACTTGCGTTGGCTACACTGCCTGTGGGCACCCTAACTAGCCACGAAGATGCGGCCAGGGCGCAACACAATGTTAGCAGTTGAGGGTGTCGAGAGGTGCCACTCCAGTTTCACCATCACGGGGCGGAGATCAATATAAATTAATTAAAATTAATTCCTATTGAACTTAGTAAGAATATTACTAAGTACAATGGATGGAGGTTAGAAGCAGTATGAAGAGAGTACTCCTTGTACTCCACAAAATGCTGGCCTTTAAGAAATCTTAATAAAGCAAAATGATTGTTTTTGGAACATTAAGAAAATTTTATTGCTTTCTCTCCGCTATTCCTTGCAGCCATCTTGCCATAAACTTAATAAACGTAGTTTTTTTTTTACTCTATGCATCTTGCAGCTTAATTATATTGTTTAATATTGGTTTTATTCAAAATACAAGTCACCGTTATTTTCCACCAACTTTCCACTACAATGTCCTAAGTGTCCTAACTGAATTTTGAAAACATGAAGTGTAGAGTAAATCTAAAAGACATGTTTCAAGACATGTTTCCTTCAGTCGGAGTTCATGACTCGACCACATAACAATGGGGACTTTACAATATGATTCATAGTACACGTGTCTACCTACTTTAAGGTACTCTTAAGGTGTACGACTGGTTTTTTGTGGTCGCCATTTTGAATTATTCATATAAGGCGGGCGGGTTTCTCTACAGTTGATCTACCAAAATCAAAATCCCGGGAGTTTACCGGTTCGTTTCCTTCTAAAATTTTTATATGACATGCAAATAGTCATGATTATGGCAGGTGCTGAGATATCTGTTGCAATAACCAGAGTTGATCTTTCCATAAATTATCTACACTTCGAAAACCACAATCAAAAATAAAATTAAAAAAATAAAATAGATAAAGGTAATAATAATGATTCATAATAAATATACTTGGCTTTGATTTATAGGTAGAACGTTATTGAGATATGAGGCATTTTTCCTTTGATACTACTTAGCACCTACTGGTACTTGCATTGCATGTAAGTTAATTAAATAAGTAGTTTCATGAAGAGAGTGATTGGTGAGAAGAGAGAGAGGTTTGTCAGGATCGTAGTAAGTGGAGAGACCATAGTGTCTGTCTTCCCCTGTGGGAAATAGGCGTGACGGCGTGACGGTATACAATGTGTAACAAAAACCCTGTCCGATCCTTCTAGGAGCAACTCAGACCGTCAATATGGACTACTTTCCTAAGGGACCAATACTTGAAAGTCGAAGCAAAAATCAACATTTTTATACAAATATGTGTTCGGCCGGTCCGGCAATTTGTATGAAAATGTCGATTTTTTTTCAAGTTTCAAGCATTGGACCCGTAGGAAAAGTTGTTCATATTGAAGGTCTGAGTTGCTCCTACAAGGCTCGGACAGGGTTTTTGTTACATATTGTATATTCAATTCGAAGACAGATAACGGGATTTTACTACCGTATTTTTTAATCGCTGCTTCAATTCCCTCGCAGTTCGTAAAATCTGATCAGGGAAATGGACAAGAATTCATTTCCATTTTCCATCTTAACGGCCCACCATCACTCTAAACGTGGCCTTCGTGTCTTACGGCCCCTGACGACCCTGACGTAATAATGTATGGTATATTTTAATAAGTTTTAACATGATTAGTCAAAGGATCGCTGAGATGTGTTGCAAGAGAAGACACGAATTCAAACTCAAACTGTAGCAGGCATATGTTAACGGTCCACCATCGCTCTAAACGTGGTCTTTGTGCCTTATGGCCCTTGACTTTGTTTACCCCGTAAGGGCTAAGACGTGATAATGTATGGTATGGTAAGTTTTAACGTGATTATTCAAAGGATCGCTGAGATGTGGAGTTGCAAAAGAACAAACGAATTCAAACTCATACTGTAGCAGGCCTGTCACTCCCCGTTAGGTACCGAAAATATACCAACATTATTACTATGCGCGCGGCAACCACATCAAACGAGAAAATTCAGTTACATGAATCGTTTTTCCAATGAAATTGGCTTGTAATAGATGTCTAGGTATCTAAACGAAGAGGTGAGGACCTCTGACGCGAGCTAAATTAAACCATAGCGCTTACCACACTGGGTATATATTTCTTTGAATTTCGTTTCTAAGTAAGACTTCCGTACGTGAATACTAGTACTTATTCTGTGACTATTGTCAAATAGACGGGGTAGTATCAAATCGTCTATGTCAAACCTCGTCTAAAACGCTCATTGTCAAACCGCATGTCGTCATAATAAGAAGTGGTCTAAAGATTAATCTCGTCCACAAATAAGGCGGTCTAAAGTAAGACCTATTTCTTCAAAATTATGAAATTGTCTAAACGAAAACTAGTCTAAAATGAGGTAGTCCAAACCGAAAATTGTCTAGTATAAAGTAGTCCGAAACTCCAAACCAAAACTTAGAATGAGGTGGTTTCTTGTCTATATTCAAATTACCTACCCATACCATTTGCATGAACAAGAGGGAAAATCTTGAGGAAAATTAACAAGGTTTACACTAAAGTATGGACTTTTCTAAAACTTGTAATACGTAGAGGAAAAATGGGTAGGCATTCGTAACTCTCCATTAAATATACTGTTTTTTTATTTTGTTAATTTAAGATTATATTCAAAATGTTTGTACCATCACCAAAATGCAACGATAATGAATAGTGTGACAAAAATGAAAACCGTAACAAAAAATGCGACACAAATAAGTTGAACAAAAATGGCGGACTTCAAAACATTTTTGTATAAATTCCCGGCACGTAAATTGAACCAAAATGGAGGTCTTTGGCGCATTATTTTTACCTGCGCTGATAACCGCCATTTTGGTTCAACCTACGTGCCGGGAATTTGTACAAAAATGCTTTGAAGTCCGCCAATTTTGTTTAACTTATGTGTGTCTCATTGTAGAACTATTAGCTCCAGCTATGTTAGATTCGTAGCGACAATCCTTATATTCTATCTATCCAAAAAGGTACATATAACGATTTGCGGTGTGTTTCTCTGTCGCGGTACCATAGTGCTGCAGACTGACTTCATCAGGGCTATCTGGAGACACTCAGAAACGTCAGCCCACGGGAAATCAGCTTTCCTTTTAAATTTAAAATAAATTACATATCAAATGTTTATTCAGTAATTAGACCTTTACAGGCACTTTTACACGTCAATAAGTATAATTTATGTTACGTGTAAAGTATATTAAAATTTAATTTATTTTTAAAGAAAGCTACCGATAGCAGCGCTTCGTAACGACCACTGCTGAAAAGAAACGCCGAAAGAAACTCATTTTCACAGTATTGGTCGCCTACTCGCCAGAAGGGCTTTGACATATTATTATTATTGTCTTTTAATTAATACATACTTATAATAAAATACAATGTTGACACATTATAACATGTAATGAACAAGTAAACAAACATAAATTGCGTAATAAAAAATATTAAGTAGTCAAAAAAAGCGAAGCCGAGCTGACCAGTCCCTCCCGGCAGCACCCGTTCACGAGTTGACGCACGGATCAGCCATCGTTAAACTCAAAACTTCGCCAAAACCGACATTGCTGATCGGACACAAAGCCGCTTAAGTAAAGTGGGATTGCGCGGGGCACGTTTGCCATTCGGCATCCTGATAGGTGGGCCATTTTGGTAACAAAGTGGACTCCCGAAGATGGTCGAAAGAAGAGAGGTAGGCCCCGGAAGCGTTGGTGTGATGACTTGCGACAGTTTGAGAGGAAATGTTTGGAAGTGGTACACGTTAGGGATATTTTGACGGAGATAGGGGAGACCTTTGCCCAGCAGTGGGATAGTAGAGGTTAATTTAAAATAAATATGTAAAAAGTGTAATACAACTCTCTATACCTCCAAGCGTCCCATTCTGATGAAACGCGAAATTTTTTAAGAGATATCAAGAAAATAAACGAACTGTATTTTTTTAATTCTGTACCTTGCCCGGTACCCTGCGATCATAGGATGCACTTTTGAACCACCAGACCACTACCATCTATTATGTCCAATTAACAATAGATAGACTCGATAACATGAAGTGGTTTACGACCAATCCTTATTATCTAGAGTAGTAAATAACCATGACATATATTGCTTGCGTATTTGTTTTGATTTTATTGTTTTAGGGTTCCGTACCCAAAGGGTAAAAACGGGACCCTATTACTAAGACTTCGCTGTCCGTCCTTCTATCTGTCACCAGGCTGTATCTCATGAACCGTGATAGCTAGACAGTTGAAATTTTTACAGATAATGTATTTCTGCTATGCCGATATTTACAAAAAAATACTAAAAAAAGATGGAAATAAATATTTAAGTGGGGCTCCAATACAATAAACGTGACTTTTTTTATAGATAATGGTACGGAACGTCGGCGTTTCTTCTCAGCAGTGGTCGTTACGAAGGGCTGGTATCGGTAGCTTTTCTTTAAAAATAAATTATATTTTATATATACTTTACATGTAACGTAAATTATACTTATTGACGTGTAATAGTGCCTGTAAAGGTCTAATTACTGAAAAAACATTTGAATCTTTGAATCTTTGAATCTTTGAGTCTTTGAATCTTTGAATCTTTGAATCTTTGAATCTTTGAATCTTTGAATCTTTGAATCTTTGAATCTTTGAATCTTTGAATCTTTGAATCTTTGAATCTTTGAATCTTTGAATCTTTGAATCTTTGAATCGTTGAATCTTTGAACCCTTCGTGCTCGAGTCCGATTCGCACTTGGCCGGTTTTTTGTACTTAATCCTTTATCCGTGTGCCAGTTTTATTGATACTTTAGAAATACCGATTTTTGTTTTATCAATTATCGCTCTTTATTTAGATACGACTAGCTGGTGCCCACGACTTCGTTCGCGTGTATAAAAATGTGTCAAAGAGAGAGAAGAATTTCAAAGAGAAATCACTAAATCAGTCACGTAAGAAAAGTTTAAGTAACTAGAAAACATATAATAATAACTTATAATAATAAATGATTATTGATGCACGCGAGCGAATCCGCGGGGAACAGTTAGTGTAATAAATAATATAATTATATTGTATTAACATAATTACAGTCTGTTACTGCTTCTTCTGTATACGCTTAGGAAACGGCAGTAAACTTATGACGTCAACAACTACCTATTATGAAATCGTAAGAAAAACATGACAAATTATCAAGCGATACAAATATCCGAAGATAAATAAATTATTTTTGACTTTTGAATTATAGATTTGACGAAAAATACAATTCGTGCATGCATTTTCCTCATATTTTCTGCTAGCATTTCTTCCTCACATGTTAGTAGATAGAATGCCAATCCTTATCGATTACTAGGCCTAAGTCAAGGTTCCCAGTGAATACCCGCAACATTTAAAGGTCATTGCATCGAGCAGTATGCAAACTGCGATATATACTTATTTACCTGCCTACTGGGTTCTATATAAATTTTAATAATAGGTAATAAGTAGTTAGATACTTCCTACAACATGCTTATTTGCCATTTAAAATGACTCCCAACTTTCCATAGTTTCATATGTATGATTATTAGTAAGGCGATTCACACACTGTTCTGCACTGCGTAGCGCGGGGCCGGACTTTCTGTAAGTACCTCAATTTGTACAGTATATAACAAAAACCCTGTCCAATCCTTGTAGGAGACCGTCAATATGAACAACTTTATCTAAAGGAAAAAAAAAACGATATTTTCATACAAAAGTGTTCCGCTGGCCCGACAATTAGTATGAAAATGTCGTTCATATTTCAAAGGAAAAGTTGTTCATATTGACGGTCTGAGATGCTCCTACAAGGATCGGACAGGGTTTTTGGTAACAAAAACCCTGTCCGATCCTTGTAATGTTTTCTATACAATATGTAAATATTGTATAGAAAACACGCATAGTACGACGCAATGGCACCACGTCTACGTGCGTGATTTCTGTACCTACCTCCGCGCTTAGGGATGCAAAATGAAAAAAAATGTTTCTTTTTTTTCACAATATAAAAAAAAAACATTAAAAAAACTTAGTACCCTTGTTTTTTTTCCGAAACATGTTTTTTTTTTCAAAAAAGTAATCTATAGAAAATTGAATAATGTAATGTATGTTTTCATTACTTTCTTATTCATTTTACTAAAATTACATATCGAATAACTAATTTAGAATTTTTTGATTTTTTAGACTGAATTTTTGTTTAATTGGGTCATTACTAATGAATGTCCCTGTCTCGTTGCACCGGGAATCCTGTTGCGCAATTTGAATGTTGCCAATATATTCATGTAAACTTGGTACTATTCCACCAAAAAATTATGGTAGGTTCATAAATAAATAAAAAACTCTAATTATAAACTGTAAAGTATTAATCTTTTACGGAAATTGACTTATCAATTTTGAATTCTGTATTCTTGAAAAAAAAAACATGCTCCAGAAATAAAAAGGCTTTTTCCCATATTTTTTTCAAGTTTTTTTTCATGTTATAAAAAAACTGTTTTTATGCAACACTACCCGCGCTACGCGCGTGGTTGCAGAGCAGTGTGCCAATCGCCTAACTTACTCCGCCCATCGGGGTTTTTGTACAGATGGTGGTACCATCTATTGCTTCTCAATACAATTTACTTCAATGGTATTGGAATGGAAACCTAGATAGCCCCATCTAGATAAAAACCATGGTTTCAATTGTGATAAAGAGCTGATACTCTTTAAACTGCTGGATCGATTTTACCAAACATAGCTAAGAACCATTGCAACTTGCTTTTACGTAAAAAACCCGCTTCGAAATCCGTTCATCCATTCGAGAGCTACGTTGCCACATACAGACAGGCAGACGAGGACGTTATCTTCAAACTTATAACACCCCTCTTTTTGTCGCCGAGGGTTAAAAACAAGAAATATTTTAAATATAATGAAGTATCTATTTATAAAAAAAAGTACATTTTAGCTGTTTCTTGATCTGGGCTCTGTCTACATTTAAATGTCTTTTCTGTGTGTATATTTTTAAATTATTGTTTTTTTTATTATTATTTACGTTTAAGAACTACATAACTGAACTTATTACCACTGTATTATGGGACAAAGGCTATTATCTGTAATCTGTATCTATATTCAT
This sequence comes from Acrobasis suavella, assembly GCA_943193695.1. Classification (NCBI taxonomy): domain Eukaryota; kingdom Metazoa; phylum Arthropoda; class Insecta; order Lepidoptera; family Pyralidae; genus Acrobasis; species Acrobasis suavella. Next base: position 4,807,709 of record OW971952.1, on the reverse strand, counting down.
TGTGCCCTAAATATTAGTTATACTGATACATACTTGCTTAGTTTTAAAGTGTGTCATTCGGTCTCTATGACGCATTTCATTTGTAATTTGTAATAAACACGTGCATTGCATTTTTCTGTCAATCTAAACCTTTTATATTGCATAATAGGTATAGTTTGTTCTAATTTAATGCCTAAATAGATAAATACGGACATAACTAAGTAAATTAAACGAATTATCCGCCTAAATTCAGTTGAAATTGGTAGATGCTGATACCTAGTTATTTTACTAGATGTCAACTTGCTTAGGGCGAATTAAGGTTTATACTGAGTAAGTAATGTTTTGTCTTTATGCTTTAGATTCTATAAGTTAGAACTGCAACATCTATGTTTCGATGAAAAGTGATTCTGTATTTGTTGAGAGGAATTTTCAATCTACATTAACAACAACAGCTTATGGGTGCAATACAAAAATCGCGAAAATTCGTCATTATAAGTCGTAGTGTTACTTACACCATGACTTATAAATGGCGACTTTTCGCCTAATGTTCTTCTTAAGTAGGTATATGGGAGCTGGGCTTTTTTCGGTGAAGTGCTTTCAATGTCTCTCTTTCCTCCGCCATGTTGCAAAAAAAAAAACTTAATATATGTTTAACATTGCACTGAAAATCCACCGAATAAAAACAAGTAGGTAGATAATTAATGTTCATTCTTTATCGAAAGTAATTAACTAAGTTACAATAGCATGTAAGTATGAGTAGGTATGACACGTGAAGAACATTCGAATCAGATAATTATTGATTTGTTTGTCCGATAGCTAAAGATAGGAATATAAAAATACTTAAACTTATCTACTTTAAAATAATATAATTAGAACATTTCAAAAATATCTAGGCTCCTATTCAAATTATTTAAAATCGTTAGAAACATTTTCGCTGATGTGACTAATTCACTTGCATTACATAATTTTGAGCGAAAAAGTTTAAAACGTAAACATGTCATAGACATTCCATCCATGAGCGATGCGACATTATCTTTGATACGACTTACACATCAAGCCAAATGATAGAAATAACTGTAGTCTTAGATTTAAACTAACAATTTCAGACATTGATTCAAGTGGTAGCGTGGCCGAGCGGTCTAAGGCGCTGGTTTAAGGCACCAGTCTCTTCGGAGGCGTGGGTTCGAATCCCACCGCTGCCAGTTACTTTTTGTGTTTTTTTTCTTCAGTTATTTCATTTTTATCTTATTGCATGAGTTTATTTTACCTTTGAATTATTTTAGTAAACAGTTATTAAAAAAAATATATAATTTTTGTTTATTGGCTAAGTATATTTATTTATAGCAGCCTTAAATTTTTAATACGTGTACTTATTCTATTTAAGTCACTGAAACGTTGTAACTAGATTATAATGACTATTTTAATTTAATTTATCGTGAAATGACGGCAGCGATTTTCTATATAATTTAATATAAGTTATTATTATCGAATTATTTTTATTTTATTTCGTTATAAGTAGTATTTTAGTTTGTTTAGTTTTAATTAAGTTCTTTTCTTCTCTTATATTGTATATATTTTTGTGTGTTTAATAAATTCACAGTTCTCCTACGAAATAGCAAAGTTCATGTACATATTTTTGCTTTGTAATTTTATGCGGGGCTGTTTTAGATGCACTGCACACCAATCCGAAATATCATAGAATATAATTTAATCTCAATAATTTGATTACCTAATATGAAATGATATTTTGATTTATATTTGCATATATATCTATTTTATTTATATTTTATTTTTAGAGTGGTAACTAGGAAATAATAATAATTATTGTCCACCGGATACTACTCGTAATGTACCTAGGTAAGTAATTACAAATTTTCGCCATGCTCTACGAGAATTCATCATCAATGAGACCACGTGTTGTGAAACATGGGACAGCGTTTATCGATTTTCTGCGACACTTTCATGTCAAATAGAAACATAAATAACGAATTAATAAAAATTAAAAAAAAATTGTCCAATCTAATAATGTGCAATTTTGAAATAAAACGCTACACACGACATCCACTAACACTGCTCCTAAAAGCACACTTTGCATTGCACTTGAAATTAATATTGCACTACTCTACTCGTACACCATCTAAGTCACTATTTCGTAACATTGCTCCGAATCCACTCACCATTACATGGTTGGTAGTATTATTCGTCCGCGCGCTGAAAAAGCTGACGTCAAACTGCCGTCTAGCACGGATTTTCGGAGACGCAGACATTCGATTTTTTGAAAACAGCTGATACCAGCGCCATATGAACTGTGTCGCAATATAAACTTATAAGCCACCACAGGTCTTTCAAATTGGATGTCAAACGTTCAGACTACAGTCAAAGGTCACTATCACGCATTTCGAAAATCAAACCAATGGATATCCACACACGAATAGTAAACTTGGGCAAATTGGATTATGATAAGAATAAACTTAGATTGAGGCTTCTAGACATTATTGAATTAAATAGAAAATAGACGCCATTTTAAGTGCGGGCAGCGCGAAAATTGTTACGTACTGCGCATGCGTTGTCTTAAGGGCAAGGGTTATGTACTTTGTCTGGATTTCTAGACTTTTTCGATCTATCCCGGGAAAATTCTTTGTGATTATGCGAAGAAAATGTATTAGTACGAGTAATTTTATTCAATTACCTACTTATGCGTAATCAAATTCCTTCCATGTCTGAGAGAAAAAATACACCTTAGAATGTACCAGCTGCTTCTTTTCCCGCGTATATCGTATAAGTTGATTGCGGGAATGGGTGAAAATGCGAACGATATTAATAGGCGATGCGGCTAGCAACCCATCACTTTTTGATTCCTTTTTTCACTTTCTCTTCCACCATTACTCTAAAAGAGCCTTGCAGCCCTGGGCTTGTCTACTTAGAGCCGCAAGACCCAAAATGCTCTGTCTGTCCCGTTAGGGACACAGTGGCGGCGCAAGACCTAAACTTAACGTGGGCAAGCTACATTTCACGAGGCCCTCTGATGGTGCAAACCGAATTTCTACTTAATTAATAAACATGGGTTAACGTTTAAAAATATGTATTATTTATTTAAGCCTCACTCACGCTCGGTTTTGAAAACTGCTCATCCGGCAATGCCATACTTCCCGTCCTCTGCAGTAATGTACTTATATCAGAAATACCGATTATTTCATTCACATTCATTCGGATGCCGAAGATTGGAATATCTTTGAGTTGAGAATTAATTCTAATGTATTAATTGTAAGAAAAACCTTATGGCGTGTTTTTTGGATTTTTCATACTTTTTCAAAGAGGCGCGAGGCCCTTTGCTCCGCGAGGCCGTGGGCGGTGTGGGCCACCGCCCACGCCTTACGCCGCCTCTGTAGGGACAAAGACATAAATAAATATATAGGAACAAATTACACTGATTGAGCTAGCCCCAAAGTAAGTTTGAGATTTGTGTTATGGGATACTAACTCAACGATACTATATTTTATAATAAATACATACCTATATATATAAACATCCAAGACCCAGGACAATTTGAAAAAGTCCATTTTCCAACTTGCCTGACCAGGGATCGAACCCGGGACCTCTGGGTGGCGGACTAGCATGGTGAGCTCTACGCCACGGAGATCGTCGTGATAGTACGTATGTGCTTCGATGTAGAAAGAAACCTATAATTTATTTTAAAATGCACAGCGATGACAGAAAATGCTGTTCTATAATTCTATTCAGAGTATGGCTTTGATAGGTAAAAGAAAGTAACATAGTAACTTATGATGAGCATACCTACAATTTTTTTATATATGTATAAATATAAAAATATTACATTATATAAATATAAAAATAATAACCGACATACAATGTAATAAACAATATGTTCAATTTACGTGTCGGGAATTTGTACAAAAATGCTTTGAAGTCCGCCATTTTTGTTTAACTTATTTGTGTATTAATAATAGATATGTTCTTAATTTTAATCATCATTCTGAAAAAAGCCCTCTTCTTTACTATCTGAATTTCAATTTGGTTGGTATTGCTTTCACGTCCTGAGGGTGCAAAATCGGACATCTTTGACCTTTCCTTCTGAGCCATTTAACACATTAACATAATCAAAACTATAAGAGAAAAGTCTTGAGACATTTACATAATTTATTCAGTTGCTCACATCACACCCTTAACGCTGGCAACTTGACAACTATCCCTAGGAAATAAACAAGCAATGCTCATCTCATGTATCTACTTAATTTATCAACATTTGTGATAAAGTTCTTAATCACCTTTATGACAAACGGGATAGACAAAACGTAGGACAACAGGTCGTGGAATCATGCATTGTTAGATATTATCGTAAAAAAATGGCATTAAATAAAAATGGAAATATTTTTCATCTAAATAGGTGTTTCATGAGAGCTTCATGCGCTAAAAGAATATTTTTAAGAAATTGAGAACTTCTCTTTTTCGAAATCGGTTAAGGCGATCTAACGGTATGCTGTGCTGACAGACATTTTAATCGCTTGCACCAAAACCTTCACGGAGAGAATTTGCTGCGCCTTTCGTTTCTATAGTTTACGCAAGTGAGCAAATCGAGCAGTAATCTGTAAGTAAGTAGGTCAAGAATTGTACTTTTGAAAGGCAGACGTGATGGGCTGAATGAATTATGCAAGAGATGCGCTATAGTATAGGGCATTTCGGTAGTTTTAACTTCCTTGTATGAGATGATTGATATACTTACTTAATAATACAAGTGGAAGGGACATACCCGTAATAAATCGAACCACGGGCTAGACTAGATCGCTAAAGTATACTAAAATTATAATAACAGTCAAAAAAAGTTTGGTTTTTCCATACAAAAGTGTGCAGTCGCTCGGGCAATTTGTATCGGAGTATCGAAGTTTTATTTGCTATATGACTGTTTTTTTAATTTCATTACACTACAGTGATCTACTATAGACCGTGGTTCGATTTATTACGGGTATATTCCTTCCACATTGTATAATTTGCCTTCTTTCGAACACAGAAAGCAAGCGAATTTATTATTTAGGTCATTGCATAGAAGTATTGAGATTTTATAACAAGACGTTTTATCGAAATGCGGAATAGTTTTTATCAGTACAATTCGCGGAAAAGGTGTTTAGCCCAAATGATTGAAAAGTCAATGTTTTAGCTAAACGTGATTTCGTAGATTATTTAGGTACTCTATGTTTCGATATGGGAAAATGGTTCCAAAATTCTAGATTTTATCATGAGTACACAAAGAATTACACTTAGGAACTTAGGTAATTACTTATCTTTTACATTTTAACTTTTCACTTAAATTGAAGAAAGTAGGTACTTACTGAGATCAAAAAAATACCTACTTAGGTACTATACGGAAGAAGTAAATAAAATTGTTGATACTTAAAACTTTGCGGAGCTCAATGGTCCAGTGGGCGTAAATATGATCTGTATTATTATTAGGATTTAGGTATAACCTAGTAATATAATTTGTGGTACCTATTACCGCTTAAGGTTGAACTAGTCGCGGGCCCGAACTCATCGTTTCTGGTCCACTTACCTATTTGTTTACCTATAATAGGAGATAGGTTATAAAAAATTAGATATACCCAGAAGAAAATAAATGTTGTTATAAATACAGGAAGAAAACTTAGTCAATCGAACGCATCCAAAATCTTAAACAGTCTTGAACGCATCCAACTGGTTCACAGTTCACAGCAATGTTGCCATGTGCACCGTAATTACGGTAAATGCACCGTACTCAGCAGAAATTTACCACCTACAATTGAAGCAGGACAACGGTGACGATATCTACCGTAACGCGGGAAGATTTTTTTTCTAGTTCGAAGCCGTGAAACAAAACATTCTACTTAAACAAATCGCAAGTTTATGAACGCATCCATACGAATGAGTTGAGTTGAAGGTCGTGTGTATATTATCTGTGGTAGGGTACTCCCCGCGTATTGTGTAGTGATACAGTCTTGAAAGTTATTTTTTCATAGGAAAAAAAGTGCCAAAGAAAAAAAGAAAACAATATAAGCAGAAATTCCGAGCAGAATGGGTATTGAAATCAGAGTTTCGCGACTGGTTGAGAAAGGACAAGAAAGACGAGAAGGTACATTGCGCGTACGAATGCGGGGGATGTTATCCACATACTCCGGCAAACACGTTCAAGTGTTTTCAACGAACAAAACATTTAGATACGCTCGCCCCTAACGAATGACAAGTTTTCGAACAATGTTATGTTCAAAAACGGTGGCAGTGGACCCGGCTCAAGTTTAAAGATGGTCACACTAGTGGCAATGCATGGCAGTTTGACAGTGACAGCTTTCAAATCAATCAAAATGACAACAAAACGCGCAGGTTAACGGCCGCAATTCAATTTTGTAAAAATAATTATTTCAAACAAAATAAGCCGCATTTCTATCAATAAAATAAAATAAAAATGAATTCAAGACGGCCACAAAATAGTCAAAAGAATAGTAAGTGTCGTTGTCTTTGGTTTTATTCAATGTTTGTTTACACCATTTGTGTATTTTATTAAATGTAAACATTCCTTTTCAGAGTTTTTAAAGCTAACTCTCAAGAAAAACAGGCTTAAAAATGACCTAGAGTTGAAGAAGATGAATCGCAGCTCCGACGTCATTATTCTTGACGAGTCTTTTGATAGATTACAGACAGAATTTTCAAAAAATGTGAGTATGTACCTTCATCTTTTCATTGAAAACTTTGACTTATTCTTGAGTCGCGGTGTATTCAAAGTGAAGGTTGGTTACAATCTTATTAGATATAAAACTACTTGATTAGTTTGTTTGTGTCCTTTTTCCACCCTTTTATCCACCGTCACGTTAAAAGTGGCCTATTATTCTTGAGGCCCTGGTCTCTTGCTGCTTACGCTGGTTTCATCGCTATGCGAGAGATCCGTACGTGTCGTCCGCACGTGCTCCCGGATCCGGATACACGTGTGAGGCGCTAGAACTTCGTTTCACAGGGAAGCGGATCGTTCAGTGCGAGACACGGTGTAGCAACCAGGCAACGCCAACCGCTCTGTCATACGGAACTTTCGGCGCTTCCACGTGCGTGTCGCCCGCATCACAGACATGTATGTTACGCTTAAAAAATGGAGTCATAATTTCTCATACTAGTTGTATGAAAAATTGTGACTCCATTTTTGAAGCCTGACTGTACAAATCTCCCGCTCTGCTTTGAAACCAGGCTTAGAGCTGCAAGACCCAAAGTGCTCTATCAGCCCCGCTAGGAATTAAGACGTAATAGTGTGTGTGTATATATATATATTTAAGGTTATTAACTACTTAAATACCATAGCAATAATAGCAGTGATGTACATTACTATTTTTCATATTTTATTATATGGATCAGTGCCTTCCTTATAAAATGTGGAGCCATTCTTGTAAATTAGGTATGATTACCTAAACTACAAGGACGCCTCCATATCGAAGAAAATAGGACATTTCTTACTTTGCCATCATTATTAGAGTGGTACAAGGTAGACAAATTTGTATTTGTCTGTATGGAATGCACTCCACTGAATAATAGCTATATTACTACTGTAGAAAAAATAAAATAAAGAAATATGTAGTGATTTTTTCATAATTCGAGACTCACCAATTTACGTAGAGTACCATAATAAATTTTAAAATACAAATTTAATTCACAGGTACGTTCACCTCCAAAGATCTATTCTCCAATAGTAATAAATGACTCGGATTTATCCGATGAAAGCCTGCCTAAAGTTAAAGTAGACAGTAAGGAACCAAGTAAAATTGGAAATGTAAGTTGTTTCCTTTTTTTTTCACTCATATGCAAATGTAGCTATTTCTGGCAGTGTTGAAATCTATTCTTTTTGTTTGTTCCCATTGAGTCACACCAAGATTAGTAACACTGCTACTCATTGGGAAAAAAATTCTCAATGAGTAACAGTGATACACATTTCAACTGACATATTTCCCAATGAGTCACACTGTTAGTAATCAGCACTTTGTATTCCCGTTGAGCTACAGTAATAAAGGTTAAAAATAAACTTAAAAAATGCTTTTTTATGATATTTATTTATTTAATTACTGTGACTCAATGGGATTACAGAGTGCGAAATGTTAGTTCCAATGTGCATCACTGTTACTCATTGAGAATTTTTTTTTCCAATGAGTAGCAGTGTTGACGACCTCAAAGGTCACCCAAAGGTCCCGGTTTCGATCCCCGGTCATGGCAAGTTGGAAAATGGTCTTTTTCAAATTGTCCTGGGTCTTGGATGTTTATCTATATATTATAAAATATAGTATCGTTGAATTAGTATCCCATAACACAAGTCTCGAACTTACTTTGGGGCTAGCTCAATCAGTGTAATTTGTCCCTTTATTTATTTATTTATTTATTGTTACTAATCCTGGTGTGACTCAACGGAAACAACCGATTCGTTTTATCCCCCCCCACAACTAAATTGATGTCAATGTCTGTGTGTCTGTCTGTCGCATCGTAGCTCTCGAATGGATGGACTAATTTCGATTTTGTTTTTAAGTGAAAGTTAATTTCCTTGTGGTGGTACTTAGTCAAATCGGTTCAGCCGTTTTAAAAGTTATTAGGTGTAAACGCTTGAAAGTCAGGCTTTTTAATTTGCTTGGCAAGTTAACTTGTTTTGTATGGAGGTAAGTATATATATTTTTGATAAATTATACAATCTGTTGTGACTAAATTTATCATTAATAATGAATATAAAAAAATACAAATTCATTACTGACGACCTCCGTGGCGTAGTGGTCACCATGCCAGTCCGCCACCCAGAGGTCCCGGGATGTTTGGATGTTTATCTATATGTGTATTTGTTATAAAATACACATATAGATAAACGATTAGTTAGTATCACACAACACAAGTCTCGAACTTACTTTGGGGCTAGCTCAATTAGTGTTATTTGTCCATGTATATTTATTATTATTTATTTAAAAAAAAAACTTTAAAATTTACAGGTGTCTTTTAACAGTTCCATAGGAGAAATATCCATAATGGAATCAAAAGATTCCCGACCCAGTATCGGAGGATGGTCTCCAGCCCAGAACATAATAAGAGCCACTCCTAAATACGAAACCATCCCCTCCACACCCAATGACTTAGCAAATGAATCCCTAGAGCAGTGCTCTATAAAAAAAGTCCAACAATCACAGAAAAAATTGCTTGATGATCTTTACGGAGACACATGGAAATCAATTCCTTCGCTTTTCAAAACAATAAAACAAAACTATTCAAATTTTAACGGTGTAACAAAGAAACTACACTTTGATGACGATGACAGTGATAAAGAAAACATCAGACAGGATTTGAAAAAGAATCGAGAGTTATATTTGACAGGTTCAGATGCCAAACGGAAAGAAACTACGTACGATTCAGAGAAGAAATGTAAGAAAAAATTGTATACGGAGAAAATTCCAAGTACTCCAATCCCTAGTAAATCTAAGACACGTAATGTGAACAGTACTACAAAGAAGATAAAAGCGATGTCTGTGACAGAATTGGTTGCGACAATGAGAAACGATGTTGATGATTTGGCGAAAGAAATACAGAAGGTGTCTGTTGATGTGCCGACAAAGAAGATTAATGTGTGTGTGACTCCTGAAAATAGTGTGAAGAAATTGAGTTTTGTTGGCTCTTTGGCTGGTAAGTAGTTACAATGCAATAAAAACAGCTTTTATTTATTTATTTAAAAACTTAATGCTAAGGCATTCTCTCAGAATTTTCAACCTTTAGGAAAAGAAGAAACAGATAAGAAAGTTGGCATCTAAATAATAATAAATATTCAGAAAGAGATAACTACAGGTTGCTACAATTCTATTTTGTCACAGAATAAGTACTACGAGGGTCAAACTAAAAGTTCTTAAAAAACCAAAAAATCTGAGCACACTAGCAAGTTATTCCTTTTATTACATCTTTTACAAAATAGTGTCCTTTCACGTCAATACATCACTGCATCCGATGGAACCACTGAGAAAAGCACTTTGCCCACTCGTCTTTAGGGGTCTCTTCGACGGCGTTTTGAAACGCAGCCACTGCTTCCTCGGCGTCCATAAAACGTTTTCCTCGAAGTTTTTCTTTTATTTTCGGGAATAAATAAAAATCGCAAGGTGCGAGGTCGGGGCCATATGGCGGGTGACCTAGTAATTCCACGTTTGATGTCGCCAAATAGTCAAACGTTCGCCGTGTGGGACGAGGCGTTGTCGTGGTGAAGGAGGATCCTAATGCGAGGTCGTTTCTCCCGAACTTTTTCCAAGACAAGTGGCAAACAATTGTTAGTATACCACTCTGCAGTAACTGTTTTTCGATCCTCTAAAACAATTGTCGCGCAATGACCGGTCTTTCCGAAGAACGAGACCACCATCTTTTTCCCACGCTTCGACCTCTCTTCACTTTAGTTGGCAACTCCTCGGAAGGAAACACCCACTGAGCAGACTGCCTTTTGGTTTCTGGATCATAACAGTAAATCCAGCTTTCGTCACCCGTGAGTATGTCAAACACAGCATTTGAATCACGTTATCCGTTAAATCTTTGAACCACGTTATCCGTTAAATCTTTGAACCATTTCACGGCACCAACCAACACGACGGATTTTTTGGGCCTCGGTTAAATCGTGAGGTATCCACCGGGCACAAAGCTTCCTGACGGCTAAATATTCATGCAGGATTTTGTGCACTTGGCTCATACCGATGCCTAAACTTGCTCGAATCTGCTGATAGGTCACTCTTTTGTCAGTCTCTATCATTCGCCGCACAACACTGATGTTATCTTCAGTCATCGCCGTAGAAGGCCGTCCCTCACGCAGATCATCGGTGAGATTAGTGCGACCACGTTTGAACTCATAAAACCAGTTGTAAACAGTGGCACGAGATGGGGCTTCATCGTGAAAGGCCAATCGAAGTCTATCATAACTTTCTTGTTGACTTGAATGACAACGAAAGTCATAAAAAATCATTGCACGAAAATTTTCTCGCGTTAAATTCATTCTGACGTGTCAATTTGCCGCCAAATCGTAAAACAAATGATAAATTAATAAAATATTGGCAAAGAGTTCCATTTTCAAAATTTAAACTTATTTTTTTATTATACTGTTTACAAGTTGCCAGTTCTAAAGACTTTCAGTGTCGCCCTCGTAGTACTCACATACAAAAGTTTTACTCAGAAAAGAAATTCAATGAAACATCTACTTAATGTGGTTAGCGCTATGGTTTAACTTAGCTCGCGTCAAAACGCCTCATATCTTCGTTAAGATACCTAGAACTAGCGCTATGGTTTAATTTAGCTCGCGTCAAAACGCCTCACATCTTCGTTTAGATACTTAGAACTCCATTGCGAGCCAATTTCATTTTTATTACTCTGTACAAACGATTCATGTAACTGAATTTTCCCCTTCGAAGTGGTCGCCGTGCGCATAGTGATAATGTTGGTATATTTGCGATATTAAAGAGTGACACAGGCTTGATTTTGTTCCCTTTATTTTGACTTCACATCTCTTGTTCGTGTTTCCTTGATGGCAAAGGCCAGTTAAAGTGTTTCCAGTTATCCTTAGTAATAGTAGTCCTTAGTAATTGCCATTCTGGTCCAAATACCAGCTGTTAACTCTTAGATATTATGTGACCGTCTCTTATAAGGTCATTCTCTTTTTCTATTGGTTTAAAATTAATGGTGTGTAGTCAATATATAGTTAACTAGCTGATGCCTGAGTGGAAATTTTTTTTCAATCCAACGGGAACCTCACATTTTCCCGGGGGAAAAAAATAAGCTATCTACATTCCATATTTTATTTCAATCCATACAGCTGTTTTTGCGTGGAAGAGAAACAAACATCCATTCATACAAACTTTCGCGTTTATAATATACTATATCTTAAGCTGATTCTAGTTTCAGAAAGCATGTAAGGCCTGGTCCTAATTATTATTGGTATTCCATCGTGGTACAAAAAAAATTGTACATGTATACTATATAGGAAGCTGCTTATAAGCCCGCACAGAATGGAAAAACCGATCGAGATTGTAGAGAACCTAAATTATGTCAAAAAGTGGTGCACCTAGCAACCTATTACTATTTTGAACCCTTATCCACCGTCACGCTAAGACTATCCTTTTGTGTATTGTAATATATAATAACATTTAAAGTGAGGTGGCCCGTTGAAGTGGCAGTGGGTGGGACACTTAGTGCTATGAACCGATGGCCGATGGGGCAAAAAGGTTCTCGAATGGTGACCGCGTACTGGCAAGCGAAGCGTAGGACACCCACCCACAAGGTGGTCTGACGACCTGACCAAGGTCGCTGGAAAGCGCTGGATGAAGGCGGCTTGATCGGTAATTTTGGAAATCCTTAGGAGAGGCCTATGTCCAGTAGTGGACGTTATGCGGCTGAAATGATGATGAATAATATTTATAAAATTTTAATACTCAGTACCTTGAGGATTTTCATCACTTCCAACTACTTTACAGGAATTTTCCCAACTTATTAGTTGCGTTATATCTACCTTATCCTCCTAATACCATAACTTATTAAAAAAATTGCTACCTTAGTAAATTCATTTAGTGTACAACAGAACAGATCGATTTTCTGAACATTCATCGTCTGGAGAGCATGTGACAGTGAATCCATTCAGCAATCCAAATGTACTATTTAGTGTTTATTTAGTCTTTTAAATCTTTGTAGACAAAGTACCGACATGGCGCTGTCACCCTGAAGCGTTTAAATACAAAGACAACTACAAGACCACCAGAGAAGAGCTGACCAGACGACTGTACGTTGAATTCAATAAGACTGTGTTTGACAATGCTCTCGAGGAGGATATGCCGATACTATGGGACGCTAAACTTCGAAGCACGGCTGGGTACGTGTCTTTCTTATCTCGTTTCCAGTTGCTTTACCTGCGATGCTTTGGAGTCCGGGATGCGCTTTCCGCTTCCGCGCTTGACTCAAGCCGCCGCCGTTAGTATGACTGTACAACTTTTGCTAGGATGATGAGAAAAAATTGGACATTCCCATACAAATCCCTGTTGAAAAAAAGGAAATTTATTTTTCGAGATCCCAGCATTTGTCTTGTAGCAAAGATAATAAAATTACTAACGTAACAGATACTCAACGCCATAGAAACGACTGGAGGTCCCAAAAGCCAAAACTAGAGTTGCCGGTAGGCACACAGAGATGGCAGCACACACGACTAGCAAAAAAGTGACAAAGAAAGTGTTGAATATGCTTTAAAAATATTTATTGCATTTCGTATAAGTCACATTAAATTAATTATAGTACTACTTTATTTAAATAACATTATTGAAAGATTTTAATGTTTTTATAAATAGTTATAGCGCCATCTATTGACAAGAAAGAGAAATAATAATGTTTAGGACTTTAGGCGATAGGTAGGCATGCCCGTTGTAAGAAAACTTATTCAGTTTCACGGACTCAGTCATATTAGTCTAAAGTAACAAAACAATATCACTTGATTAATAGACGACACCTAGCCCAATAAAGGTCTTACACGAGTTTAATATAAGTTTATTTTAGTGTTATGTGTAAACTAACCAGCTTGCAAGCTTTCAACCACATAAATTTCGATCCGCTGAAACTATTTCCATCAAACATAGCTAAGCACCCCCGCTAGGAAACTTGCATTCACATAAGAAACCTGTATCGAAATCGGAGTATCCGTTCGAGAGCTATAATGCCACAGATAGACACACAGACAGACGAACACGACATTAGCGCATTTCCAAGTTCTTAAAAAAAACTAGTTCCATTCATTTATTTTGTGCAATAAAGGGTTTTGTATAGTAGCGTCATACTTATAACACTCCTCTTTTTGTCAGGGTTAAAAAATATACTAAAGCACGCAAGTATTAAATTAATACCTACTTTATTTTCTATTCCAGTACCACAACCAACCGCCTGCTAAAGAACTCCAAAGGCGATCGAAGACGGACATCCAGCATAAAGCTGTCCACAAAAGTGGTGGACGGACCACAGAGACTTCGGGACACGTTGATACACGAACTGTGTCATGCTGCCACTTGGCTGGTGGATGGAGAGCTGAGAGCTGGCCACGGACCCCTATGGAAGAAGTGGTACGATATTCAATAAATATGACGTTGACGTGAGGGTCGTGGGTTCGAATCCCACTCGTGATGTGAAATTTTAATTTTTAGGATTCCGTACCCAAGGTGTTCAAACGGAACCCTGTTACTAAGACTCCGCTGTCCGTCTGTCTGTCTATCACCAGGTTGTATATCATGAACCGTGACAGCTAGACAGATGTATTTCTGTTGCCGCTATGTCAACAAATACTAAAAACAGAATATAATTAAATATTTAACCCTTTTACCGCGAGACTTTATATCAGTTGCCGTGCCCCCAGCGCGAGAGGTATGAAATCTAAAATAAATACCTACAACCAAAAAGGGATTTGGATACTTAAGTTATGTGCAACACGAGCGTTTTTTTTTTTTGCCGGAACTATCAGTCGCTCGCGGAATGGACACGACAATGTTTGTCGGATAAATCCGACGTTCGCGGTGAAAGGGTAAATGGCTAAAAACAACAAACGTGATTTGTAGATAATTAGCTGCGCCCTGCGGTGTGACATAGGAAAAAGTGGCCTATGTGTTAATCCAGGGTGTCAGCAATAGTATGACATAGCAATGGATTCTCAGTCCACACATCTAATTTTAATATCAGTATAGTTGTAAGGTTGACGTTTTTGGAGAAAATGCTGCAGTACAGTTTGTTACCGCTTCTTCTGTACTTGCGCTTTGGAGGCGGCAGTAAACTTAGTTGTAAGTAAATGATCTGACGTCACCAACTAACTATTAAGAAATCGAAAGAAAAAAGAAATGACAATTATCAAGTGATATAAATATCCAAAGATAAATAAATGATTTTGACTTTTTTTGACTTTTGAAAGCTACCTGCATACCAAATTTTATCAAAATTGGTCCGGCCGTTTGGGCGTGAAGAAGTAACAAATATACACACACAAACTCAATCAGATTCACAATCGGAAGTGTGATGTTACGGAACACTTCGTGGGCGAGTCCGACTCGCAGTTAATAAATAAAATAATAAATATATACGGACAAATATCACTGATTGAGCTAGCCCCAAAGTAAGTTCGAGACCTGTGTTATATATATGTGGATACTAACTCAACGATACTATATTTTATAACATATACATATACAATGTCCTTTTTAATTAAGTACAAATATTTTGAGGAGTTATTCAGTCCATCATTTTGAACAACTTTGCCCAATAAATATATATCGAAATACGAAAAAAAATATTTAGGTTCTCATACAGATCGAAGTAGTCACGTGATATCGTTACTATGAAAAATGCAAAAAAAAATTCGTATTTCGATATATATTTATTGGGAAAAGTTGTTCAAAATGATGGACTGAATAACCCCTCAAAATATTTGTACTTAATTAAAAAGGACATTGTATAGATAAAAATCCAAGACCCAATTTAAAAAAGAACATTTTCCAACTTGTCCTGACCGGGGATCGAACCCGGATCCTCTGGGTGGCGGACTAGCATGGTGACCACTACGCCACGGAGGTCGTCGAACTCAAACACTTGGCTGATTATTTTGTATTTACTAGTTTCTTCTGTCATTTTCAGGGCGACGCACGCGCTGCGCAAGTTTCCCGAGCTAGGCGAGATATCCCGATGTCATGACATGCAGATACACTTCAAGTATTCATATAAATGCACCAAATGTGGATACAGGTACATCTCATTTTTAACCGACCAGAAAGGAGGAGGTTATCAATTCGTAGCTATCTTTTTTTTATGTATTGTCACCGATTATTCTAAGACGCATCTTTTTATTTGTTTGAATGATTGAAATAGTGGAAATTTTATCAAAATCGGTTGTGTAGTTTGGGAGTGAAGTCGGTTTTTAGTTTGGAAAAATATCTATTTATTTCAGTTTGTCCTACTGTTATGCAAAGGCTTTCATTCTAACGTTCAAATTCTTAAACGAGGCTTTGCCCTTTGAGGCTTTTCCGGAACACTTGAACAAAACTGTTAAGGGGCTACCTGAATTTTCCGGGGCCCGGTGCTACCCCCATTTAAAATAAATCATTTCAAAGGAAACGGCGATATAATAAAATAAAATTGTCTTGATCAGATCCTAGATACGCCTTCTAAACTAATAATATAAAGTAATAAGATAAACTATTTTATAAACTACTGTTCATAGTTTAATGTGAGAATGTAAAGCTTTTCTACGCACATAAGACTAACAAATGTGCATAGAAAACCTTATTCACTCTTGAAACTGTAAACAGTGGTTCATAAAATATTTTGAAGGCTATTTGAAAGGTTATCTTGGGTCTGGTCAAGACAAAATTTTTATGATGCCTCCATGTCCTTTCAAATAATTTATGTCAAACGGGGACAGCACTGAACCCCGGAAAATTCAGGTAGCCCCTTAAAATTTTTGAGTGTTTGTTAAAAATTATACTTATTAATTATTAAACCTCATTAATTACAAATCGCAGAAAAAACCATAACACCCCGCCAATCAATTTTTCAACTTCACAAGTTCTTTTATTATATTATGCTTTTTTATCGTTAGTTGTTTGTTGTTTTTCGTGTGTGTAAGTGACCAACACTGGTGTCAGACTGCCATGTTATGATGACAGCCGGGACCAACGGCTTATACGTGCCTTCCGAAGCACGGAGGAGCTCGAGAATTTTTTTAGCCACTTGTGGTCACCCATCCGAGTGCGGACCATGCCCGGTGTCGCTTAACTTATGAAAGCGCTAGTAAGCGGGCAACCGCCGGGCCAACGAGCTCCTCATCGTTAGTGTTAAATGGATTATGGTTTATGGAGGCTTTACAGAAGCTGGACGCCGCCATATTGTGGAAAAAAAATCTGTGCGGGTATTTTTAACCCGTAATAAATCGAACCACGGGCTATACTTGATCACTAATAGTATAATGAAATTAAAATAACAACACAAAACAAAAAAAAAACGATTCCCATACAAATGGCCCGGGCGGCTGCACAGTATTTTATGGAAATGACGGAAATGTTTTTGTGTTATGGCTGTTATTTTAATACCATCATACTATAGTTATCTATTTATTTTTCACAATCAAAATTGATTATTGGCGGAATTAACGCTAAAAGTAAAACTTTATTTTATTTTATAATATTTTATAGTTTATTTTTTATTTTATTTTATAACATTCATCATTACATGGAGAAGGTAATGGCCAAAATCTTCATCGTCCAAGGCTTGAAATACCGGTATTTATGGGAACCGGTACCATTTACCTTGGTGCGGTACCGTTGCCAGACATAGTACCTGTACTATTTGTACCGGTACTATTTTTCCGTCAGTATCGGTACTATCCTGTATAGTACTGATACTGACGGAAAAAAAGTACGGGTACAAATCACGTCAGAGTAAGAAAGCAGATACCAGCAGTTACAAGTATAAGCAGATACCGGTACCCATCTAGAACAGGTACCCAGGTACCGAAACCCTAATGGCAAAGCATTCTCTTCCTGTCAACATTTAATGATAGATAGGTACATTTCTGATGATACTTCCCCATACATACCAAATATTTTTCGCAGCATACCCCGCCACTCAAAATCCATAGACATCACGAAGAAAGCGTGCGGCTACTGCCGGGGCACCTTCGAGCTGATCATCAACAAGAAGACCAAGGATGGCCTGGTCGTGTCCACCCCGGCGAGGAAAGGGGAAGTGAACGATTTCGCCAAATACGTAAAGGAAAACTATGGGCTGTTGAAAGATGGGACTAAAACCCATGCTGACGTCATGAGGTTGCTAGGAGAGCAGTTTTCGGCTAAGAAAAAGTTGGGTACACCGATTATTTAATTATATTTTATTTACATCGCCATTCGTTACGGCGTAGACTTAGCTTAAAGTTGTACGGCCGAAAGATGTATGACTATGTATATATGTAGTGATGTAAACAATGTTCTTTTTAGTTCAATATTTTAAGGGCTGATTCGGTCCGTCGCGTCGTTTTAAATGACTTTTCCCAATAAATGTATATCGAAATACAAAAAAATATGTACTATTTTTACTATTATAAGATTTTATTTGTAAATTTTCAAGTGTACATGAACCAATAAAACAAATAAATAAATAAATAAATCCAAAGTAACGTTATCATGTGACTAATTCGATTTGTATGAGAATCTATTTTTTTTTGGTTTTTTATTTCGATATAGGTACATTTATGGGGAAAAGTTGTTCAAAATGATGAAATCAATCACCCCTTAACATATTTGTCCATAATAAAAAAGGACATGAAATTTAAATTAATAATACAACTTGGAAGGAACACACCCGTAATAAATCGAACCACGGACTACATTAGATCACTACAGTATAAAGATATATAAAATAGCAGTCGAAAACAAAAAAAAAATCTACATTACCATATAAATTTCCCGGGCGATTTTAAAAATTTTGGCCTTTATTTTAATTTTATTTTACTATAGTGATCTAGTATAGTCCGTGGTTTAATTTATTACGGGTGTGTTCCTTCCGCGTTGTATTATTAATTTAAGTTTCATGTCCTTTTTTATTATGGAAAAAAAAATTAAGGGGTGATTGAGTTCATCATTTTGAACAACTTTTCCCTATTACCTACCTATAAATACCTAATAATTTACATATTTTTTTGTATTTCGATACACATTTATTGGGAAAAGTGATTCAAAACGACATATGGCTCTTCCACGTTTTTGATTGTTCCATTCTTTGTTATTGAACTATTTGTTTTTTCGTCTTATCGTACCAAATAAACCTTGGCCTTCCACAAATATTTCAGAACCAAAATAAGAAAAATCGGTCCAGCCGCGCTTTAGCAAAATTAACGAATTACAATAACTTTTTTTATTGTATAGAATTAATCTAATTTGTGCTAGTCGAAACAATTATGTTAAAGTAATAATTGCTTCATAAAAAAATTATAACACTAGGAAACTGTATGGAACAATAGTTTCTTCGCTGTTTCTAATTTGAGTATAGTACAATGTGACACAAATAAGTTGAACAAAAATGGCGGACTTCAAAGCATTTTTGTGCAAATTATCGGCACGTTGGTTGAACAGAAATGGCGGTAATCGGCGCAGGTACAAATAATACGCCGACGACCACCATTTTGGTTCAATTAACGTGTTGGGAATTTGTACAAAAATGCTTTGAAGTCCGCCATTTTTGTTCAACTTATTTGTGTCGCATTGTAACGGTTTTGATTATATTTCATTTTTTGAAATGTTAACACCGTCGGCACATCACAAAGGCCGCGCCTTTGAAAAAGCCGATACGCCTATTACAACCAATTAAACGAATAGACTATAGTAAAAATGTTGTTTTTCTAGATAGCTATGACAGATGCCTTAAAGCAGCTTAAAAAAATCTTGACACCAGTATTGTACACCGAAAACAACCGAATACAATTTAACCATTATGATTTTTGAAATATTGTATGTTTTTACAATCTGAAATGTTGAAATTATATTGTTATATGAAAATATGTACATTGGTTTGTTTACTGCGATTGGTAAGTAGCTAGTTTATTTTGTTAGTGCCTTAGTTATTTTTGAATACAGTGTACAAAGTTAGTTGTGACTATTATAATTTAATTTATATACCTACTTACATATTATATTTTTATGAAATCGCTTCCTTTGCTTTTATTTTATATTAGGTACCTACTCGGTAACAACCTCATAAAACCTTAGAAATAATTTTGATCAAAAAGTTTTATACTTAGTCCAATTTGGCTTGGATCAGTCTTGATGATAGGAGCGGGTACACAAGGGCGTTGCGTTGTCATAACGCAAAAAATTTAAAACGTTGCCGGCAACAAAGGCGCTGCATCATAGTAGCGTTGTTACAACGTAGTTGCAATGAGTACCTCCCGCAGTAAGTGGTGCATGCGTTGCGTCGAAGCAGCGCAGCGTAAAGGTATCATTACATTCGTCTTAATTCTGAGAGTGACACTGCGTATTTAAAAAGGCAGTCGGGGTTTTTGCTTCTTTTAAAATAATGACTTGTTTTACTATAAACCCTAACTCGTACCCGATTAAATAATTATGTAAATGGTACGAAGCCACCTTTATCCTACAAATTCCAGGATTCCGACTACAACATTATCTCATCACGTATAAAATAGGGTACTATGCGTTTTTGAAAAATCCGATGTGGCTCCTCCATCCATACGGACATTCGTGCAGGGCAGTATGCTTATTTTTATGCTATAAAGTCTGACTTGAGCTTGGTGCGGGTCTTTCTTATAATTAGGGAGCCCAAGAGGGGATGTTTGGATTTACCCAAGCCTGTCAGAATAACATATAGAGGAGTACCTTGCACCCTGTTGAGTACCTTCACCAGGTAAAAGCTATTCACCTAGGGGGTGGTCTAGGGTAGGCCATCAGAATAGTTAAAAATCGATGGTCAGAAATACTCGAGCCCGACAGATTAAGATGAGGTAGGTACCTGCTGAAAAGTATGCATTTCAATAATCTGAAGATTCGAGCGTGACATAAGGGACAAGGGCCACAAACTTGCAAAAAAAACGTAACCTATATATATATATATATATACATATATATATATATATATATATCGGTTAACCCTTTTTCAGTTAAGGGGCTACCAACGCAAAAAGTGGCCGTTTTTCGCAATTTTGCATAGAAAAGCTTCACGTTCTCACTTTAAATTGTAAACAGTAGTTCATAACATAGTTAAAAGGGTTATCTAGGACCTGGTCAAGACAAAATTTTAATTGATGTCTCCGTTTCCTATCAAATGATTTATTTCAAATGTAGGCAGCACTGGACCTGAAAAATTCAGGTATCCCCTTAATCCTTTGATTCGGTTAACTCATACAATAAGGGTTACAGTAACCGTTATCTTAATAGGTTAATTAGGTTTTTGGTGAAGCACACCGTTTGTTTGAGTCATCCAAGCGCTTTTGCAAGGAAAGGTACCGTGACTGAGTGACGAGGAATGAAAAACGCGTAATATCATGCAGAAACCTATATGTCGATTCGGTTAAAGCAAACCGCAATTACAGGATAACAGGCTATTTCGGTTAACCAAAATACATGTTAACCCATTTCAAATTAGGTTAATAACATTGTTTCGGTTAGGTTAACCTAACCCGTCAGAATCCTGTTACCGGTTCCTGTTAGTGTAGTAGACAAGAACTTTTCATTTATGGTCACATTTAACATTACGCTATGGGCCACTATCTTGTACCTTTAGATCTATGATTTTACTAAAACAGGGCGTGGAAACAAAAGGGAGGGTCAATAAAACAGCAAATTTAATACAGTTTTTTTATTTATATGTAGGTGTCAATTTCATTTTGTTAAATCATACAGTCTTGGAAATATTAAAAAAAATTATAATTTACAACGAATCGAACATACGTCCTTTCAATCTGGGTACTTTATAGTAATCCCTTATTTATTTACATGTCTTAAAGTAAAAAAATAAAATTAAAAAAGTGACATTCGTATGAGACTTTCCATACTATAGGAATAATAATTTATTTACATTTATAGGACAAATATTCCTTTTAACAGCACAACGCCTCGGAAATCACACGTTACGAACAATATGATGGTATATTTTTATTATAAATATTCTTAGTATTTTACTAATTTATACAATTATTTGTATTTTCTATCTATTGTGAAGTGCCAACATTTATTACGCGATATCTTATATTTTCAACAATATAGTTGCACAAGAAACAGTCATACAATAAAATTGTGATAATTATCATCATCATCATCATATGTATCATATCTTAATAATGCGATGTTGAGGGTTTTCAAAAGTATGGGACACACTGAAGTCATATCCAATAAGCTGCGGTCATTGGAGACATTTGATGGAGCAAATCAACCCGTCAACTGATGGTCCAATGTCAAAATTCGATTGGGTCGGACGTCACTGTGTGCCCACCTGGTGTCACATTTTGAAAACTAATTAATATTTTATTGTTCATTTTAAAACATATGGCAGGATCTTTTCGTGCTATTGTTGACTAGGCTTTTAACAAAGTTATGTCTGTATTATCGTTAAACCCTAGGGTGGTAACGTTGTATAAGACAATTAGGCAGTTTCATCAGTTTACTATATTATATGACACAAAAAAATACTTGGGGGTGACGCAAAATGTCGTACAAAAAGAATTACAGTTTTCTAGTAGCTTCTGTGAATATCGGCAGAATAAAATTACTTAATTAGGAAACACAACGTATGAAATAAATATTTTTATAGAATTCAATGCACTTTATATAAACATTAAAAGTGGAAATATAAAAATGTCATCAAAGGGCTTTTCAGATAGCATTTGGTCAGGTAAAACTAAAATTATCTACCCCGGCAGCACGGTGTCGGCGACAACGTTTATCCAGCGTTGTCGACGTCCATCATCTTTCTTTACAATAGTGATGTGGTATTAGTTTGTCGCGCGATAACTTTGTCGACGCCTATATACGATACCATGCTGCCGGGATTGAACATAAAACAGACCCAATGTGAGACAGCACTTACAATTTATCTGATATTAACTTACAATATATATGGACAGATTTGTTTCAAACAAAATCATTATATAGATATCACATACAGTTAAATCGTTAACATATTAAATATATGGGATAATTATATTTTACATTTAACATGATGTATTGGGTACTATATCTATATTATAAATGGCAATATTTAAGATGTGACCGTCAATATCCTTTGTCTTGTTAATCTAGTTTTAAAAATGTTTTATTTTGCACTTCAAAATTTGCGATTTGTTATTTTAATAATTGATAAATAGAGGAATTTTAAAACATATTTCCTCGATAAAAATAGTGTGTCGTCAATATACACAAAATGAAAATTACAAATTGGTATGACGTTTATACTACTATTTTACATTTATTTATCCAATACAATTTATTAAGATAACAGTCCAATGTTACATTATTTCTATTTATATTTAATGAATTTGGCATCTCCAGATGTATCTGGCAATAGTCCAGATCCAAATCTAAGTCTATATTTTTTGTTACAATAACTTGATTTGTTACAAGCTATTTAACGACATTTACTGCTGATAGTGTTTTATATTTACTCTCATTTGTTTTAAATGGCGTTATAATAAGACGGCGACACTTATTTTTATACACTAAAACTAACTGTGGCTATGTACAAGAGGCCGTTATTATCAATATTCTTAAATATCGTGTTTATGTCTAACTATACATTTACAATATACATGATTAGACGTGCAACGTCGAAAGCATAGTCATAGTTTACGTATTCAAAGGCTAAGTAATTGCTCTTAATGCAATCGCGCCTTTATTATCAAAAGCTAAGATTTTCTGCCGCGTGCGACAGCGTTATAGTGAATCAGGTTTGCGAGGGGTCGTCTTCTAACGGTCGAAACCTCACAAATCCGTTTTGAGCAACCAACATACTATTCCCGTCTGTTTCATTAGGGTTAACCTCATCTTGAGGTTGAGAATACGATGCCTCGTAGCCACAGTTCCTAGGAGCGGGCTGTGGGGTGCCCCCAAGGGCATTGGGATAACTCCTATCATTAGGGTCTTCAGTGAACCCGTACAAGTCCGTGGACTTAGGCCGGTCAGGGAAGCCGTTACCTTTACCGCGTTTCTGGCTTCCGCTAGAATTGACCATCGAAGTAGACGGAGAGTTACGTCGTTGGGAGGTCCTCACTTGCTGGCAAGGGCCTACTCCGAAACTTCTATTAGGGTTCAAAGTTTGTATACCAGAAGCGTGGTACGACGCGTTTTCGGTGTTATAATTACCGTATTCGTCCGGCAAATGTGGTTGATGGTAATGATGTTCCATGGAAGCATCGTACCCCAATGTCATACAATTCTGTGCGATTTTATTCTTTGCTCTATGCTTCTTTCTCGGATTGCTATTCGTTCTAGAAGATACCCTGTCGTATGACATGTGTTTGAAATTATGTGAACTGCGATTCGAACCACCATTGTAATTCTGGTTCTTGATGTCTCTTATAAAATCACTATTACTGGGATATTGTATGACATTGTACTCGTGATCCATTGGATCGTCACCCTGAAGAGACTGAATAGCAGGGTCACAGTTGGAATAATGATCGTCTGATACGGACTCTATACCATTATATCCAACCATGTTCGGGTGATGTTTGATCAAATGATTGGTCACACCTTGGCTCGATGTCGCATTGCTAGATTCGGTAGTCGAACTGCTATGACCAGCATTTGCTATAGAACTGTGTGCGGAATAGTTTTCCGTACCTGAATTATTGTCGCAGTTGCCGGTCAACGTATTCAGCTGGAACCTCTGATGGTCTATTGGCGCACAACATTGATCGGGCAAAGCAGGATGATGGCCAGCGCTTTCGTAAATAGGCTTCCCTGTTCTGTGTGTATAAGTGTGAAGATTTGTATTAGTGCTGCATATCGTCGGGTAGTCTGATTCAAACTGATCATTACTCGAGCCAGCAGCACACGGAAACAAGCCTAAACCAGAGAGCTTGTTACCGTCCGCTTTCTCTTGCTGTAGAGACGCTACAATACTAACTTTCAAACTGATAACCCATGAGATTAGAGCTATAATCGTAATCTCTATGAATCTCAGCGCCGACTGATATCCCCACTGCAACCAATCCAGCTTCGCCATGTTCACTTGATTTATACCAAAAATGCCGAATATTTGCAATATTGCCATCAGTATGAACAACAACGATGTCGCCAAATTGATCTGTATAGCTTGGTACAAATTCTGAAAGCCGTTCACATACGTGTGGCTCTTTTTCTTAAGCACAGACTTGAGCATTTTATATACATACAGGTAGCACAGCCCCAAAGTCAGGCATGCCATGATAAATATTATTTGACAAGTTAGACCTAGTACCCTTTTTTCGACTCCGCTCGGAGTTCTATAAATCGTATTACTATTCTCAAAGATATGCAACATTAAACACGATAGTATGTGGAGTAAGCCGCCCACTATGATTGTTCTAGCGCGGAACAAGAAGGAGCAACATGTATTTTTAAAGTTAATGCTAGTGGTTAGAAGGAACAATGTAGTGCTAGCGAACGCTATGCTCAAGAAAATGTCCGGCACATGAAGCAAGATCTCGTTAAAGTAGATTGGTAATGAGCTATTGATATTGTAAGGGTCGTAGCACATGTAAAAGATCCTCATCAAGCACACAGACACCAAGATCAAATGCAATATGATGAAATAGTACTGCGTGAACAAATGCGTGAATCTATTGTAGAAAAATATCTTAAATATAGAATATACTGCTAATATAGTAAACATTACTGTTGCTAGATAAACGTGTACGTTCCACGCAAACGGCCAGCTCACACCGGGTCTTTGCACCGGCCCGTTATTCTTAGGATCCTGTTTTAAGATCTTCTTATCAGAATTTACGTTCGCTAGATTGTGGTATCTCTCCGTAGACATTTCTGGGTCCCGCAATTCAAAGCCGATGGTCGTCGCCGGCGTGTAACCATCGTCTCTTCTACTGTCATTCTTTTCTTTATTAGTCGAATATTGGAGATTTCTTCTCGTATTTGTTTCACCATTTTGATCTATTATGAGAGGTCTATCTAAGTTATTCATCTCTGGATCTAAAACTGCTAGCACTGATCCTTCAGTGGACATGTCTCTACTTGTGTCACTGAGCGTGACGCCGGCATCCTTAGTGACGTAGATATCACTCTTCGATGTTCTTTCTTGGTTGTGCTGGGGTTTAGCTGTAACTGTTCTCAGTAAGACATCAGGAATGTCTTCTTTTCTGCCGTTGGAGCCAGACAATATTCTCGATATGGTCGGGATATTCAGCGAGTGTGGCACTGTGAAGTTCGCTTGGTCTGTCCCGTGCTTTACATCGTCCAATTCGTCAGGCTGAAACAAGAAAAGTTATGTCAATTAAACTAAGTGCTGTAATCGAAATAATTTCATATTCTCCCAATGATGTCAAAATTTGGCAGCAAAAAACATTTCTAATTACATAATAAGACTTCTTTAAAAGTTCCCGACACATAATTTGAGTTGACTGCAGACTTTACTGAGAAGTTGCCAAGTGAATACTTACCTTGTGGCTGGGGGTGTTGAGTGCTTTTTTCTTTTGCGGCTCGACGCCTGCTGGGGGAAGCGGGGGTGCGGGAGGCGGCGCCGGTACTTGAGGTGAGGACGTCTCCTGAAATTATTGGGAATTTTCGGTGTTTCAAGTGCTTCGATTAGGACGCCTCGGCGCTAGGGTGCGATTTTCCGAATATTTTTACATATTGAATATGAGGCAGGAAGTCGAAAACATGCTCTGCTTCTTGGCAGCAAGATATATTTTCCTACTATATTACTTCATTGTAATAAAGATAGTAATATAGCCGCAGCGAATTTGATATAGGGAAAAGTGATTGCTGTGAGTCAAATAGATTTGTAACTAAGTTTATTTCTTATTATAGGTAGATAGATCTAAGTCAATAAACATGAAACACTTAATAAAATATTTTTTCTTTAATTTTCGTTCGTAATTTATACGGTTCTAGACATCATTTAATGCTATACATATAAATTTGCTTTATCATTAAACTTAAGTGTTTATACAAAATATTACTTAACTACAACATATCCCTATGCATAAATGAAAAAAAAAATAAGGACATGAATTAATGAGACATGGAACCTGTTAAGATACGATAAACTATTTATAAAATCTTTATCAGGAGGACTTGAATTTAATATAATGAATGGTATATATTGTTCGATTAATATCGGGGTTAAGTTTCGCCCAAGGTGAGAATCAACGTCGGAGAGTTGAAATTCCAAAATTGAATAACCATTATATTAAAACGGTTTCCCTCCAATATTAATAATATTTTAATCAAAAGCGAGTGGTGTCAATTTTTGCCAGTAGGTAACGGAGTTGAATTTTCATCTTCCCCTTTATTATCAAACTTTAATGTCGATTTATTTATTAGTAAATTCTCCTCCATAATACTAAAAAATCGTTTCTTTGTAATGAACATTACAATTTTGCTAAGATTGAAGGACTAAAACTCCCTGTGGCAAAAGTTAAGACAACAGCCAACACACATACACACAAAAGAAGTTTGTACAGCATGTTATTTTTGCAAATAGTGAAAGTCTCCAAACCGTAAAAGCCGTGTCATCTTCCAAAATCTATACACAATTTTACGTCTTCCCTTTGGAAGGAAGTAGCTTTTTTCGCGTGCATAGCCTGCTCAAAACCCCATTTGCGGCCGGGACGTAACTTATTTTCTCTATCATTCATCATAATGACCTAGCAAACTTTAAGTACTATATCCTCACCTGTCCAGGAGGGCGAATCGGGATCCTCTCGTGGCCGGGACCGAGGGAGGGCGGGGGGATGGGCCGCCGGTTGAGGTAGTTGTTCCCATCCGTGTTTGTGCCTGGAACGAAAATATTTGATGTTATCTCTTATGTAACATTGAGCTTAAGTAGCCGTAGGGGATTTATTTTTATTCCATTTATTGAAGATATTGATTATACTGTTCAAATAATAGCTGGCGAACAGGAAAAATATATTTTATAATAAAATGTAAACTGAATAACATATATCAGGTACTAGGAAAGACGAAGTTATCTTTTAAGCTAAACCCGTGATAATAACACTTGTAATGAAATGAAACCATAAAAAATATATACAAATGTTGTATAGAAGATTTTGTGTTTCAAAGTAAAAAAGGTTTTGTCAGAAAGTCCCTGTAGACAGCCCTCATTTGAATTTAGATGTAAGCAAGGTCAGTGTGTTTGTATAGCTATTGTCAGAAGAAAACTTCATTTGTCGAGGGCAGGGATGTTTGGGGAATATTCAGAAGGACACACTTTCCTTGTTGACCAAGTATAGGGATGAAATTCTATTTTTGACCTACTTACAGTTCTCATTTAGGTATAATGGGAATGGGAGTAAGGTCGCATTGTAATTTGTGCCTTGTAAAACACATTAATGATCTTTAAAGGTCTAGTTTTTGCTTTTGAAGACCAGAACCCTGTAAACATTCTTTACTCTCTATGAGCAAAATTAAAAAGTTCTGTCTAAGAGTCCCTGTAGATCTCCTATTTAAATTTAGATGTAAGCGTAGGTCAGTGTGTCTGTATGACCATTATCAGAAGAAAACTTCATTTGTCGAGGGCGAGGATGTTTGGGGAATATTCGCAACAATAAAATACATTTTCCTTGTTGACCAGTATGTAACCTAAATTGAAATTCTATTTAATACCTACTTATAGTTCTAATTTAGATATAATGGGAGTAAGTGACTTGTAAAACACGAAAATGATCGTTTATGCTTTTGAGGACCAGAACCCTTCTTTCTTTCTCATTGAGTGTTATAGCTAATTTTGGTGTCAGATTTTTCGAGCGGCCTGACATAGCTCAGACTAAACTGAGGATACTAGTGAAAAGTTACCTCACGATGATTTTCTTTATGGGAAGCAATTGATGGACGTTGAAAAATACAAGTCACGTCTAGTGAGGAGCCAACTCGTGCCTCTCAGACTTGTGACCTCTCAGTGCTTCCAGAACCTTGTTAACATCATTTATGATTCAAAGTAAAAAGGTTCTGTCGAGAAGTCCCTATAGACGATCCTTCATTTGAATTTAGATTTAAGGTCATGGCCATTGTCAGACAAAACTTTGTTTGTCGACTGGCAGATGATTAGAGAAACTTCGGGAACATGCAGTGTTGCCGTCTTCCTTTTGGGAATTTCGCTAGATAACTGTGAAAAAGTCTCTATGTAATATAAATTATGAGGTAAAAATCGCTAAATGTACAAAACAGATATTTTAAAAAGTCGCTTAAATGTAAGAAATTTGATTTGGCCTGAAAATTCTGCTCGATAAAAAGGCAACACTGGGAACATGTTGACTAGTGTGTAACCCTTTTTGGGATGTAGTTCTGTTTCTTCATCTGTAGTTTCTACTTATTTCAGTACAATTATAAATATTTCCATATTAAGGCTTGCACTTTTGTTCCTTTGATTGGATTTACTACATGAATAAACATTTGTGGCGCTCTCGCATGGTAACCCCGAAACAAGTGGCATATCAAATTTTCCAGTATGGCAGCCGTCAAGCTATGCCAGATGCCTTTAGGAAGTTTCAAAAATTTGATACCAGTATTGGTTACGAGTTACGCTCTCGAAAAACAAACAAACAAACTAAATAGTTCTTTCAAATTAATTCTTACCTCTAAGTGTAGGCTTGTCAGCGAATGGGTTCCTGTACTCAGGCGGTAGAGGGGGTGTGAAGAAGGCGCGGCCGGGGGGAGCGTACGAGGGCACGGCGCCTCCCCCCACTCCCGCCAGCAGCGACGCGCCGTGGTGCTGGGGTGGCCTGTGAACAAGAGAAGAATAAGGTTAGGTTAGGTTGATGTCGGGTGTTAAACTTTTCGCTCAAATTGTATGTATAGTATAGATCCTTCGGAGTGGCAGACTAGCGAGTCAACCATTACTTACGCTACGCAGGTCGTCAATTGCTGAGGATACAGTCCCGCTCAAATATGCTTGCTTTAGGGTTGCAGAGTTGTAGAGAGAGAGTGAGACGTGCTATAGCGTCCCGTTGCTCTCTCTCTCGCTCTGGCAAATGACGGTTCTGAGCGACAGAAAAGAATAGCAGTATGGAAAAGTGCTTCTCCGTACTGACAAGTCCGTCGCTTCATTATTCACGTAAATCTAGTTTTGTATGCCGGCCGCCCGCGCCGCTCAGCGGAGTCTGTAGCTGAGTTATACCTACCAGCGACGGGGTCATAGCAGTAGCGCGCACGACTCGATGTATTTTGATAATTTTGACGACCTCCGTGGCGTAGTGGTCACCATGCTAGTCCGCCACCCAGAGGTTCCGGGTTCGATTCCCGGTCAAGTTAGTAAACGGCCTTTTTCAAATTGTCCTGGGTCTTGGGTGTTTATAAATATATGTATTTGTTATAAAGTATAGTATCGTTGAGTTAGTATCCCATAACACAAGTCTCGAACTTACTGTCCCTATACAAATTTATAATTTGGTATTTTATCTTACATTTTGATACGTTTTAATTGCATTTTAAACTGTAACAACACTGTAATTATAATTTTATAAAATGTCTGTTCTTAATACTGTAAAGTTAAATTAATTCCAATAATTTTAATGTTCCCTTTATAAGTATATATTGTTCGTTCTAAGCAATTAATCTGTGGCAATACTGGATTAAAACCGATCGAAATAATTTCAGTATAGATGACAGCGACCGCGAATGGGATACCAACCGCACGAAACTAATCTGCTATCTCGTTAACGCTAGTTTGAACCGCATAATAGAAAGTTCAGCCATATCCGTGCCGGACAGTAATAATGAAGTTGGTTTGTCCGTCCGTTTAATTCTGATTTTCGGAAAGTCAAACTTTGTTTTAATTGCACTACCTACGAAATCCATTTGACTGCCGGCGTATGTAACGTGGATTATAAAAAAAAAATGGATTATTAAATGCGAACATTTGGATGGATAGATGGATAAACATTATGTAAAATCGTTTATTCCGCTTTCACGCCAAAACGGCTGAAAATATTGAAATGAAATATACTTTTTGGCATGTAAGATAACTTATTGTTTAGGTCCGCCAGAATTATATTTTTTACAAGCTTTTAATTAGTTTCACCTGTCCCGTTATCTGTCGGTCGGTCTGTCTGTTTGTAATCAAATCTTGGAAGTTAAATTTGGTCCACTTTCCGGTTTCCGATTTGCATGCAAACGTATATCGCATGACAATGCAATATTATGTTGACATGGAGATGATCTGATGATGGAGCCGAAAAAGGCCATGGGAATTCTGTAATTAAACACCACGACCCCATCGAGTATGAGCTCGTTTGATTCTTCTTGAAGAGCACTTCAAACTTTTAAATTAATCGTTTTAGATAAAAGCTTGTTTTAAAAAATATATGTTTTATTAATTACTTGTTTTTAAACTGCAATTAGGATTATACTTTAACTATTACTAAACAATCATGTCTACCAATCATGCAAGCAGAGCATTCTGGGTCTCGCCGAGAGAGCCTAGGGCGCAGAACCCAAATGCCATTCTTAGCGTGACGTACAAAGTTTGAATAAATAAATACATTCTTTAAAGAAGAAATAGGGCTCCAAGCGGAAACAATGGTAAACACGGTACTAAGAGGAGAGAGTTTAACTTTAAAATCTATTAAGGACGATAGCATCTAAATTCTAAATACTAGTCTCACTATTTTAGTCGCGCACGTTCCGTTCTCAAATGAGGTATAAAATTTCAATAATACCGCGGATTTGCATACCTTTGTCGTTGGGCTGTTGGAATCTAACGTGTATGTGAAACATGCCTGTGTATGTATAGCGGCTCGAGAATGTGTGCCGGAATAGCGAGACAACAGAAATGGAGATTCCCGTGTTTCCATGAATCCTATAGCTTGAACGAATTACTGAGGTAAGCCTGGTATTAGATAACTTTTTATACATTTGGGGATTCGTATTAGATTACTTTTTATATATTAGGGGCGTATTAAGCTAGGAGAACCTCACGGAAGAAATGTTTTAAAAATCTAAATACTCGTACGTTCAATGTTTTAAAACTTTGTAGTTATTGGAGCCTAGCATCCTACAAAACCCGATTAAAGCGGTGGCTTACAGAAAAGGCATTCTATACAGTCGAGGAATTCATGGAAATTAAATTAACTTAATTTATTTATTTTATTTTATCAAACTTTATTGTTCCAAAGTATAAATATACTTTTAACAAACTTAATCAGTTACCCACTGAAAAAAATACAATTATTAAACCAATTTGAATTATTTAATGGTCCAATATATTTTGAAGTACACATATGTATGACAAATTTTTGTATTGCAATTTGACGTGTAATGTTATTATGAATAAATTCATGGATTGTTTTAAAGTGTATAAATTGTAAGTTGTATATTTTGTCACCACCCTTTGCTTCTCCCACGGGTGTTCCGGCAAGAGAAGAAGGGTAAGTGAAAAAGAATGGGTCCGGAACCGGTTTTCTGTACAATCACTTCTTCTTTTCGAGTCGAAATGGTTCCCGTTTTAATTTCCAATGATTTTTGACCAGTATGTGGGTGGTGGCCGCGGCGATTCCTGTGTCGTAAGCTTCATTGAGGTCTTCTTTGGTACATGAAGTAGGGCAGTTTGGACACAACAGGAGTCCATTGACTGAATGGCAACACAGTTACAAAGGCCGTTATCGTTATTGTACGACGACTTTATACTATCTACCGCAATCACCAAATCGTCTGCCTAGCGTGGTCATATTTTTTTAAAATAAGTAATTACTTATTTTAAAAAAATATGACCACGCTAGGCAGACGATTTGGTGATATATAATTATATACGGACAAATTATACAGACTGAGCTAATTCTAAAGCAAGTTCGAGACTTGTGTTATAGGATACTAACTTAACGATACTATTTTTTATAACAAATATATATATGGATAGACATCCAAGACCCAGGTCAATCTAAAAAAGATTTTCGAAGTTGACATGACTGGGGATCGAACTCGGGACCTCCGGTATGACAGACTGGCGTGATGACCACTGGGCCACTGAGATCGTCAACTTATGTGTATATCATCATCATCCTCACGTATTCCCGGTTGCATCCTCAGCAGTAACGCTTCAGAGCCCGGGGTCCGCTACCTAACCAAGGAGATTTGACGAGGTTACTGGTTTTTACACAGAGCGACTGCCGTCTGACCTCCGCAACCCAAAGGGCAAACCAGGAACCAATCCTTGGATAGTTTGATGATCAAACGCTAGGTGGCGTTCGGGACCCACAGTTTTACGTGCCTTCCGAAACACGGAATCATCTTTCTTTTCGGATAATCAGGTGATTCAAGCCTGCAATATCCTATCCAGACTGGAAACAACTTTTAACAAAGTATGCTTCCCAGTGGGAATTGAACCCATGACCTCCGGGTCACAAGGCGAACGCCTTGACCACTGGACCACGGAGGCAGTCAACTTATGTGTATATGTAGCGTATATATTATAGGCACTTTCTCCATTTATTGCTTGTGGTATTTCTAAGTCATCACCATTTTGTAAATAAGCAAGGTTGCCTGGAAGAAATTGCTTAGAGACAAGGTCTCAATTTACGCATTTTCTAGTTTTAAAGATTATTTCCTTTTTTGTGCAATAAAGGGTATTCGTATTGTATTTAGTTCAGCGGTGGACGTTTAAAGGTTGGTAAAGATAAATAAGTCATTGTAGAGTAGAAAACATATTATTCCATACTTTTCATATTTTGTAACGTGGGCAACATGTGAGTAAATTGATTTAGAGCTGAATTTTGTATGCGTTCGTTTGTTGGACGTGTGTGTCAAAATTTCATTAATTTGCTATGAAATACAGTTACTGTATTTAAATTCTACATTCCCATTCGAATACCTGCAACATTATAACCGTGCAAGTTTAAATGTTGTTGTTACTTATAATTTTATTTTATTAAGCAACAAACATTAACATTAGTTAATGTTTGTTGCTTAATAAAATAAAAAGTTACCTAATCATGAAATAAAGTCTTAAAAAAATCTTTAAAAACTGTTGAACGGATTATGTTCAAAATTGTATATAGACTTGGGATTCATGACATTTATTTTTATATTGGTAGTTTTTAACCCGTCAACAACTGCAATTTTGCAAACCCATTGTTATTTATTGTTTTCTCGGTCGGATCCGACCGTCTGGAAGCTGACGGGTTAAGTGTAGTCTGTTTGTAATGTCAAGTAGAAATTTTCGACACCGTAGTCATTGCAAAACAGTCTTAAAATCCGATTTAAAATAAACCAGATACACACATAGAAAGTAACTTAAATCCTACGTGCAAAAAAGGGCAATAAGATCTAAGTCTCAATCCGGGTCAGTCTTAGATATCAATCGGACGTCGTTAATCTCCGCAAAAACGACCGACGCCGCGCGTCAAGCTTGTAAAGGCGATAAATTCAAAATCCGTAGAGATTTTATCACTCAGTTTTTCTCAAATGTCGACGACCCTACGTCTAATCCGGCCAATTTAAATTGACCCCTCATTCATACAGAAATTGCTTAATAGCCGAGTTCTGTTGTTGAAACAGTCTGGTATGGAAATGACAAAAATTGGCAATATGCCATCCTCTATTCAGTCGCTTTATTTTCAGTACTCAAACCGCATTTTAATGATTTCGCTTTTGCAAAATAAAACGCGACTGCGGCCAGCTTTAACGAGCCGCCATATTGTATTAATATCAACTAATTGCATGTATTCGTATTGTCAAGAGAATACTCAAATTAAATTGTAAAATAAACGTCTTAAAATTTATTTTACAACCTGCACTGACTACACTTCTACTACTCCTTCACAGATGGCGCTACCCGCTACCAAGTGCATAGCTTTCATTTCAGAGCTAATCTTTATATTTACATATTCTTTAATTAATTTTTGTGTGAGAAATAACATAAAATGATAAAATATTATTTAAAATAAAATAATTATTCTAACGCAATAATACGGAAATATTAAACTTGTGTTACGGCTACTCGTCGAGAGATGGCAACTCAGTACAGCACATTTTATTTACGTAAGTACTAATCTGTGATTTCATAATTGAAAAATTACAATTTCTTCCATTTATTTCCAAATTTTATCCTAAAAAGTTTATTTTATAGACTATCAAGGTAACTAAGGGTCTAAATAACGTTTTTTACCGTTTATTTCGTCCCGAATTTCTCGCTCGTCGAAAACAGCGGGTGTTTTTGTCATAATATTATTATTTCGTCACAAAGGTTTGCCGACAGGTGCCCGTGCCTCCAATTTCCTGTGTCATATTAGAGAGGCGTGGCCCTTTGAGACTCGCCCAACATATACTATAATATAATATCACCTTTGCGGACAATTCGGCATTTGGCAAACCTTTCGTCTCTCATTTTTATTCAAATCACAGATGTTTATGAAACTCTCTTGTTTTTGTATTTTAATACAATTTGTAAAATAAATAGATAAGTGTTATTTTTATCAGCAAAAGTAAATATAACATAATTAACACTTAAGTGTTCA
This sequence comes from Acrobasis suavella, assembly GCA_943193695.1. Taxonomy (NCBI): domain Eukaryota; kingdom Metazoa; phylum Arthropoda; class Insecta; order Lepidoptera; family Pyralidae; genus Acrobasis; species Acrobasis suavella. The sequence continues at coordinate 4,772,542 of OW971952.1, read as the reverse complement.
TTTAACAAATTACAATAAATATGCAAAAAATATTTAAGTAAGTCTTGTAATAGTCATTTTTAATTAAGCCTCTCTTTTGATTACAGTTTTTTTTTTGTAAAGAGTCGTGTGAGTTTATATACCTACCTACATTTCTCGTTATACGAACATATTATTTTATCGTGATAAAGTAAAAAAAAGTGAAAATTATTCATTTTGCGCCAACACTTTTAAAATAAACAAAAATAATTTGATGTATGTCATATGACACGCATTTTGTGTTTCTTTCTAAGTATTCTATTAAACTAAATTATTATGAATTTTTAAAGTAAATATTGTTCGGTTAATTATCAACGTTAATTTAATAAAATAATTGTCAGTATCTACCGCAGCTTTCACAAGTTAAATTCGCATAAACGTAAGTTGTCCAAAACAATATTCTGTGACATCATTTTATAATACTTATAACATTATTCGTAGCGTTGCCGGGTAAGGTTTTCGACAAAGGAAATTCGCACTAGGAAGCCGACACGAGTGAGTGTGGGCCGAATAAATCATCCTCAAAAGTTTGCATTTATATACACTTTGCCGACGAAAGTTTAATGTTATGGCAATTTATGGAGAGTTATTTTGACGAACATGAATACGGAGTGAATTATCAATTTACGGTTTTGGTCCATGATACAATTCAATACAATACAATACCCTTTATTGCACAAAATAAATAAATACAGGACATACTTAATTATTTTTAAAATTAGAAAATGTGCAAAAGGCGGCCTTTTCGTTAAGCTATTTCTTCCAGGCAACCTCCTTATATAGAAAAAAGTGATGGGAAATTAGGTATGGATTTACACAAAATTATGGCAAAAACATTTAGTAAGAAAATAAGGTTTATCTCCAAAAGAGATTAGTATAATTTTCTTAATTTTTTACCCTTTGGGTCAACTCACTCCAACTCCATCATCAGATCGGCTCTTAGGATCAGCTCCATGTTCGATTTACGTAGGAAGACAAATTGATGGGGCATTCTCATTTTTTTCTTTTCTCCTAGATCATGGAAGATACACAAGCATTGAATTACATACTTAGTTCTTATAACCACCCATGTCCCAGACAATTTAATTAGACAAAACGTCCAATTTATTCTTATTATTAAAGGAATAAACCCGACTAATAAGTCCCAAGAGAATAAAGTATAAAGAAAATTCTAAGCACAAGGGATTCTCATAAAACTACAAGGTTCGTTTTTGGTTAATAATAAATGAAAGTGCGGTGCATTGTTAGAACAATGGCTTTTTAGATAAATGATGGTGGAGAGACAAGTTGAATACTTTAAGAAAGTATGCGGAGAGTGTGTGGGATAAGTAATAACATTTAAGATGGAAGAGGCAATAAGATTAGATGCTACTTGCTAGAAATTTGGAATAATTAATTTTTTTTGATCGACTTAAAAAGAAAGAAAGAGGTTATCAATTTAATTCCATATTTTTTTTGTGTATGTTCATCGATTACTCGAAGACGTCTAGACCGATTTGAAAAATTGTACGTACGGATAATGTTTCAGTTGCTTCTCCCGCGCAGATCGAAAAGGTTGATCAAGGGCAGACCCGTTTTCCACCTTATGGTGAACATCATGTTGCTAAGCACTATACTAGTTATTTAGGCCGATGCTCTATTTACCCCATACGGAATAAATAGGAGATATTATGTAGTACATATAATTCATTTAATTATTTTTAAAACTAAAATCCGGCTTCAGCCCCTTAAACACACGACCGTTTTTGATATTTTTTATGGGACTACCTGACAAACATATACGCTTTCAAACAAAACAGAATTTTCCAAATCGGTTCAGACGTCATCAAATAATCGGTGAACACACATAAAAAAAAAGATCGCGGCGAATTGATAACCTGCTCTTGGAAGTCGGTAAAAAAAGATAAACTTCTATTTTTAAAGATAAATTGGTACTTAAAAATTTAAATTTTAACATATATATTAAATCTTTTCATAAACCCTACACGAGGGATTTACCAACGTTTTGACAGGGCCGTATTAATGTTTCAATCATCCTCTAGGGGGTTAAAGTGGGGGTTAAAAACGCACCGCACCCGTCCTCTGACGTCGTTAATATATTGTTTTATGTTCAGAGACGCAGATGCGAATATCTTGGGGTTACATTGAGCTTTATTAATAGAAATAACAAGAGTAATATATATTTTAAACAATCAGAAATAATTTACTGACCAAAATAATTTAAATTAAGAAAAGGAATATTTTGATACTAATTTCAAGACTTTATATACTGAATGTTTTTGTTATTATGTATGTACGTAAGTTTATACGCGTATTAACTCTTCTCATATGTAATTATCGTAGTAAAATTAGATGCTATCGATTTCAGAAGCGCAATTTTTTCTGTCAAGTTTATTATAAGTCTGCTCTTTAAATTGATAGCATACTTACTATATGAATAATGTATAACCGTAGGATTTTGCCTTATTTTTGGTAGTTAACATAATAAAAAAAAAAAGGTTTTATTTACATGAAGTATGTTGCTTTTTTTCTTCAAAACTGACTTATTTTTTGTGTCGCATACTGTGTAATTTCTCATATCTCTTTTTTAAATGTAGGTACTTACTTAGTATATTCCTTTATGCGTATTTGTTTTTAAAACTATATTTTACCCTCATAAATGTCTGATACAATAATTGTCACCTCTATACGATAAGGCCTCGTGTTTTATTTTTATTGTGCCCATATGCGAAAATCTTTAAGGCGTAAGCGAGACAGATTTAACGGTTCAACCGGCGGTGTTTTTGAGAATTTCTCTTATTTATTGTTTTGTGACTTGCCCCAGTAAACAGTATGTGGAAAGCCGTTAAATCGAGTAGCTGTTTTTGTAGGGTGAGAAAAAGAAACTTATTTAATGTACCCACTTATACTTGATATGTTGAATAAATAAATAAATATATATATACGGAAAAATTAAATTCGAGACTTGTGTTATTTGATACTAACTAAACGATACTGTATTTTATAACAAATACATATTGTAGATAAACATCCAAGACCCAGGTCAACCTGAAAAAGATCATTTTCCTTCTTGACCTGAACGGGGATCGAACCCGGGACCTCCGGTGTGACAGTTTGGCATAATGACCACTAGGCCACAGAGGTCGTCAAAAGAAAGAAGAAATGTTAATTCAATCGATCCCCGACCAGAACAAGTTAGAAAATGGCCTTTTTCAAATTGTACTGGGTTTTTGATGTTTTCAACATGGTTAAAACTCTTCATTTGAGCCAATTGTGAATGGTGTCGATGGAAACAGACTATACCAGGCAGCAGTGAGCGAAAGAATGGCCGAGATGATGATGAAGATGACTCAATTGAGAAAGTCAGAAGAAAAAGACGAAGCTAAAAAAAAAAAACTTAAAATTATTTGAATCAATTTTTTACCAAATAGGTAGTATTAAACCGGAAAAACTCTTTAGCTGTGTACATAAATCATGTACAAAAAATTTGGGTCACTGAGTTGCAAAAAACATATTGTGCTCATTTATCACACAAAACTTAAAAGGTTTGATATAACAAATGCCAAAGTATATTTTAGCGAAAAATCCAAGCTAACAGTTGATTATCAAGACGCCAACTGGCACATTTAATCTTGTCATTTCGTAACGTCGGCAGACAAATAGATAAAGATTAAGACTCTTAACAAATAGCCTCAATTCATCTTAAAATTAAGAAACGTTTTCGAAGAGCGCTCGTTATTAAATGTTCAAAAAAATATTTTCTGCGAAAAAATCTCAAGACAAAACATTTCAATGTATTTCGCTATTTTCACGAATCATGGGGGGGAGGGGGTGGAAGAGTTCATAAACAAAATAATCCTCGACCGGTATCGAACTTAACAAAGAAAAGTCAGCATTTTTCTTTGCTTTTCTTCGATCAATCACCGCTGTCGAAGGTTCGGACGCAAATTAAAGAGGTACAGATCGAGTGACAGTTATATAGCAGACATCATTCGAAAGTACATGGCAACAGAAATAATACACGCTGTGAAAAACTTCATCTCATTCTTCCATTCTTACTCGACATACTTCTGAAAAATGGACGCTTCCTTTCATTTTTAGGTTTCGGTAACTAAAAATTCCACCACGAACCAAAAAAAAAACACCTTTAACACAAATACAACGCAACATTTATGATTTTTAACTGACTTCAAAACGAAGGAGGTTATCAATTCGCCGCGATCTGATAGTTTTTAATTTTTATTTATGTTCACTGATTATTCGAAGACGCCTACACAGATTTGGCAAGTTTATACTTGTGACGTGGTCTTACATACATTTTATCAAAAATGGAAGTGTAGTTTGGGGTTGAAGATTTTTGGTTTTGAAAAATTATTGATACATCATATCACGATTGCTCTTTACCATTATCTCTGAAATATCTTGTAGTTAAAGAGTTAAAATGATCTCATTAGGTGGATATCGATCACTCTCTCTCTCTCTCCCTCATCTCAGCGTATTTCCAGTTGCATTCTCAGCTGTAATGCTGTGAACCTTGGGGTCCACTTTTCTGCTTTTTCTTCTCCACTTCGCACGGTCTTGAGCATCCTCAGTTGTAATTGTAAGACCATTGGCACACCTATCGTCCTTGACGACGTCAAGCCAGCTTTTCTGGGGTCTACTATCTTGGATGTTTATCTTTATATGTATTTATTATAAAATATAGTATCTTTGAGTTAGTATCCCATAACACAAGTCTCGAATTTACTTTGGGGCTAACTCAATCTGTGTGATTTGTCCGTATTTATTTATTTAAAAAATAACTACGTCTGCCGGCGGCAAGATATCGATCTGTAGCCTCGCTAATTTGTGCTCAGACTTTGGACTAACTTTAAATGGGGCAGTTGAACCGAACTTCATCATTATGTCTACGCCTTATTTGAATATCAACTTTTGTTTGTTTCATAAATGAAATAAGTTCGCCTGTTAAAATTGATTTCATCTTATGTGGTTTCCGTTATGCGTATTTATTTTGGTGATAAATATTAAGGGCGGATTTGAGCAAACTATTTTAAAATTTATTCTGAGGTTTAATGGCAAAATACTCTAGAAAAACTCGATTGCATTTTACCAATCATTAATTCAAAGATGTCCATTAAAGAGTAAGTTATTTGTACCGCCAATTTTCTAGGAATAGTAAAGTTATCTGAGAGTATTGTAATGGCGAACAGCTGATGAAATTACATTTGTGACGCATGGTCTCTTATGATTTCTTTTTATATTTAACATTTAAAAAAGATTACTTATTCCATAAATAGAAAAACGTCAACGAAGATACTCGGGATTAAATTCAAAGATTAGAATTATTCCAAGAATAGTTATACTGGTGTAACTGAATGTTTGGTCAAATCCGTCCTTACCATCTTCTTTTTATCGTGTCGCTGGCTCAAACTCCTGTTTTTCCAATACGTTGCCACTTTTACGCCTTCCTCCGAGGTAGAGTATAGGTCAAGCATGGTACAGCTGGTAGGGCACAAAGGGCATGAGAGGAGGTGCTGCAAAGTCTGGTCGTCTTGACCACACTGTGCTTCTGCTTTTCCTTACCATGTTTTCGTATCAAGTGTCTTTTTTTTTCGTATCAAAAGACATCATTTGTCAATACGAGTACAGAGCGTCTAATATCTTGATGTAACTTGGCAATTATTGTAATCAATTGGAAAGGGGAAAGCGATGATTGCCCGTAGAGTGACATGAAGATATTAGACGTTCACACAAATTGCCGGGCCGGCCAAAAATTTTTCTATGAAAATGTCGATTTTTATTTCGAGTTTCAAGCATTGGTCCCATAGGAAAAGTTGTTCATATTGACGGTCTGAGTTGCTCCTACAAGGATCGGACAGGGTTTTTGTTACATATTGTATATGTTTGTTCCTATTTCACGCCATAACAGCTGAACGGATTAAGATGAAATTTGGCATGTAGATAGCTTAATACCAGGATTAAAACAAAGCATACTTTTTATCCCGGAAAATGTAAGGTTCCTGTGGAATGGTCAAATACAACAGTTAGTCATAAATACAACAACAAAATACTGCCCACGCGGTAATTTATATTTCTCATTCTGAACATCTCGAAAAGAAAGATGGCGTCGTGTTGTTTCAAAGTATCTTGTTACAAAATTATGCGACGAATTAACACGAAATCGTGGATCGTGGATTTGAGATTAGCATAACTAACCACAGTTTTAACTTGAAAAAGACTTATCCGAGAGCTAAAGTCACGTATTTTATTAAAACTTCAGTAACCCGCGGATTTGGTGCGTTTAAATGGTAATTTTAAAGTTTTGGGTAATCAGAGAGATAATGAAAGGAACTTGTGAAAGAAATTAAACTGTTTAGGACAGATTTAACTTTAGTACCTATCGCAAACATTCTTCGGGTACAAATTATACAGGAATAGGACTTATTTCTTCTAAATATTTTCCATAATTATAATTTAAGTACTATGTGATGAGATAATTTGTCAGGGTGATTCGAAGTCACGGTAGCACAATTAGTATTGTACGGCGTTAACGTAAAGGGTCGTGGGTTCGAAACCCACATTTGGCGAAATTTTTCATCACATGTTTTAATTTGAATTAAGATAATAATACGAGCATTGTAATGCTATTAAAAATGAATAATTAAATAATTTTCAGTCTATAGGATAAAAATTGGCAAAAAGCCTCACGCTAATAATGGACGACATCTATATTATATTACAGACAATATTAAAAATAAACAGTCATTATCAGTTTGTCCTTACCTAATAATTTAAAAACTTCAATTGGTTTTACTTAAACTAGGGGCGGGGGTGTCAAAAGTTGCAAAAGCACCAAAGTACGTAATGTAGCAATATATTACATACTCTTAACCAGTTAAGTACACATTATTAAAGATGTTTGAAAATTTACCGCAGATGTAAAAATTATACCATCGATACTATCTCTTAACAAATTGTGGATGTTTCTCATTTTTAAAGCGTATCGCCCACTTTATCGTGATATACGATACAGGTGAATTTCGCACTTAAATTTATATTTTGCTGCCCGCGGCATTGTTCGCGCGGTGGCCTCAAGTAAGTATTTGACAATTCAACGGGAACCTCACATTTTTCTGGGATAAAATGTACGCTATGAGTAAATCAAATAATAAGCTATTAACATGCCAAATGTCATTCCAATTCGTTCAGCCAGTTGAGTAGTTGTAGTATAGACAGTACGACTGCTCAAAAAACATTACATTTTCATACAAAATTGTTCGGCCGGCGCGGCAATTTGTATGAAAATGACGATTTTTTGTTCGAGTTTCAAACATTGGTCCCATAGAAAAAGTTGTTCATAATGACGGTCTGAGTTGCTACTGCAAGGATCGGACAGGGTTTTTGTTACATATTGTATATACAATAATAGAATTTACTACAATTCTGGATCAGCAGTTGTAGTCAATAGAGAAGATGTATCTTTTTTTCTCCTTGTGCTATGGAAAGTGTTTCTAACAATAGACACGTCCAAGAAAAAACTACTTTGCTAACCCAAAATCTCTTTAGGATATTAAGGTTCCAAAGACACATCTGGACGGCAGCGGTCTGGGAGCGCCTTAGAAAGACCGGACAGGAGTGACGTCACTTATGTCACATTTGTAGGCGCGATGAGAACATTTGTTCGGGTGCTATGTCAAATATTGCGTTTACAGGATTTTTAAGGAAATCCTATGGTGATATTATTTTTAAACTTTATATTACTTCTAAAATTGACTTTTTCAATCAACTAAAAATCAAAGTTAATGAATCGATGAAAAAATATAATTGTGTGTATAGGCCTTTTTTACGTAAAACGCTTACGAAATCAGAGACATTTATCAAAATCTACTCATTATGCATCTTTTCAATTCTATTATTTCTAAATCTATTTCAATACTTCGTTCGAACTTGTTTGTTAGAAAGCGATATTCGTGTATCATCGATACATCACAATCCTGATATATTTTATTAATAAACATATTTCATCCTAAAAGCTGAAAGCTAATATGATCGAATTTGGTTCATATAAATGCATTTACCCGTCGCCCGAGGGAGCGTCGGCTCAAAAATCACATTATATTATAATATTTTTCGTAATCAAAGAGTCTTTAACGTATAAATTCTATATAGTTTTTCAGAAAAACACATTATAATTGTTGTGATCTTTGTATAAAGGCCTTTGTGGTGTTACAAAAGATTTGAGAAAGCGAATATTTTATTTCGAAATTCGCACAATGTGTTCATGTTACAATTTCTTTTGTGAAAACGTTTGACGCTTTATTCATCTTTTAAAGATCTTTGTAATTCCTTTTAAAGACTTATTGCTTTCCCATTTTGGTCAAAATATTTAATTACAAAAAATTGAATTGAAATCAAGAACAAAATATAAGTATGTACCTAGGAATAAGTACTAGTACTCCCGTACAGAAGTCTTACTTAAAAAAGGAATTCAAAGAAATATCTACTCAATGTGGTTAGTGCTTTGGTTTAATGTAGCTCGCGTGAAAACTCCTCACCTCTTCGTTAGGTACCTAGATATCCATTGCAAGCCAATTTTATTCTTATTACTCTGGACAAACGATTCATGTAACCAAATTTTCCAAGTGGTCGCATAGGTACGGGGACACAGGCCTGCTAGTACCCTAGACTTAGACATGCAAACGTAATCTAGACAATTTGAAACGAGCTGTTATATTGCCGAAATCTGACAGGTCGTTTTTAAACTCGTAAAATACCCGACACGTAAGTTGAACAAAAATGGCAGCCGTCGGCGCATGTTTAATTGGAGATAAAAGTGTTAAAAGGAATGTTTTGGTCTTTCTTCAAAGCAAAAATCATTTTTATCTGAAGTTCGGATAGAAATGTGATTCTTAACGGACAAACAACGTACAAAACCATTTTTGTTCAACTTACGTGCCGGGTATCTAACTCCAAAAAAGGAGAAGGTTAGCAATTCGACACGTATGTTTTTTTGTGTAAGTACTTATGTATGTTACGTAATATCTTCGCCACTAGTGAACCGATTTTGATGATCCTTTTTTATTTGAAAGACTTTAAAACCAAGTTAGTCCCATATTCTTTTGGCGAAAATATGATGAACTTTGGATATATGGAAGCAACTAAAAAAAAATGTGTCTGTCTGTATCTATGTTCACGCTAATCTTGGCAACTACTGGACAGATATTTACGCGGTTTTCTATAATAGATTAAGGGTATCTTCTGAGATGAAATCACCTGGTATCAGATTTAATGTTTTATTTAAATCTGATACCAGGAAAAACGTCGTCATTTATATATTTCACGAAAACGAAGTAGCGGGCACCGGCTAGTTAAATATGTATAAATATAGTGTGTCAGTGTTTTAGAAAATTAATATTAAAAACTTCTGTACGCTATATTTTCTTTCAAATTCGTTTCCGAGATTAGAAAACCAGTTAATTCCTAAATAAGTATATGCAATTTCTTTAAAATAACAAAATTTGGTCGAAATCTGACATCGTTATCATTTCAAAATAAAAGCTTGAGTAAGTCTAGGTTAAGGGCGTTCCAAAGTATACAATGACACATACAACTGTCTATGAAATTTCCTATTAAACTTTTTTTTTTAATATATGTACTTAATTCCCAGAAAATATTTTTATTTTTATTTTAACACTAGCGATTCCATAGAATTGATTGGACCATTCGCTACAAAAAATACTAGCCTCCCACCATCGAACAAAAGCATCTTCACACCCACTGACGTTAAAAAAGTTCTTTTTTTTTAAATAATAGTCGGAACGTCTCAAAATTACAAACCATGAAAATCCGAAACGTAATTGGACAGATTGTCGGTCTAACAGACCCGTAGTTTTTGTAAATCGAAGGGTTACGTTCTCATGTGTGCTTAACCCTCTTTTTGCTGTGGGCGGGCTATCTGCTCCCCGGATGATTGGGATTATAAAAAAAGTAAGAGTTGGGATGTCATTTGGAAAAAAGTTTTTTTTATAATTTTGTTTTAGACGTACTTAAACGTAACGTAAACGTAAAAAACAAGTTTTTTTTTAAATAAAATATAATTGGCACAGACGTCGTGATTTTTTAAATTTGGAATACATATCGTCTTCGACATGGATTAATGTAGGTGAATTTTTTTATAATTGATGAAAAGGTGAAATAGGTATAATTAAAAAGCGCAATTTTTCTCTTTGATTCAAGTAATTACATAAGTTTTAGGTTATTTGTATTGACATGTAATTGTTTTAGTAAATATGAATACTTTTGCATTAGTTAAAGCCGATAGTGATTAGGTATCAAGTTTACTTATAAAAATAAAAAGAGATGAAGGACCACGCAAACAAAGTTATGAGTGAACATTTTATCGTAAGTTGGTGGTCTTGGAAAAATTATTTCTTATTTATTGTATGAAACACCAAACAAAGGTTAGTATTAAATTGTCGGTTGAAGTCTGATTAGGTATTGTAGGTGTTCTACTGTTCTTTATATTCTGTTTTGTATTTGCTAGTTTTTGTCATTAATGGAGATGAAAAGTAGAGTGTGCTACTCGGGTACGTAGAATTCTTCGTTTCGCTATTGATTCAAAGTAGCGCCCTCGCCATCAAAATATTACCTTATCCCCTTGTAGCACAATCATCTATTATTTTTATAATTTCTACATATAATACAATAAAGAAATTGAAATGAAATGTCACATCTTTATCCCTGATTTGGCAAACAGGGCGTTTTGACTCTTGAGCCTCTAAGCAGACAGAGCCCAGCGCCGCAAGAGCCAAAAGTCACTTTTACCCCATGCGGGATAAAAACGTGGAAATGCATCTGTATCATAAATAACGAAAAAAGAAAAAAAAAACCCTGTTAGTATATTCGTTACTCAGCTATTGAAATTTTGCACACGAAAGTACATAAATATTTTGATTTATGCTATAGTCAAATACAACCAACAAACTTATCGTAATGTAAGGAGGAAATTCTAAAAAACCATAAAACATTGTTCCTTCCCATTCATATCCTAATCACGGTTAATCTGCTCAAAAGATAAGCATTTATGCGTTTGCAGTACAAATTAAATTGGCTGGAAGGAATCGAACCCACGGTATTTAGGTTTACTGCCTTTTACTGCCCATAGCGGTTTACGATTATCATTTCATTTCGAGTTTGGCGGCCATTTTTACCAACAGATGATATAAAATGCCATGAGCTTCTCTCTCAAAGGTTAATGTTACTGGTGTTATCTCGAAAGGCAAATAAACGTATGTCTCACTGAAAAATTAAAAAAAATACTTCTTGAAGGGTAATTAAACGAACACTACACAAGCACATCTTTATCCATGACGGGGGGGCCTGGGCTGTTAGACCCAACAGTCACTTTTAGCGTGAGATGTGTTCCATTAAGTATCCCATATTTTGAATAGCCTCTTTGCTCATCAAACCTATCCGAGGATTGGTTCTCATCTACCCTTTGGGTTGCGGAAGTCAGACGGCATTCGCTCTGTGCAAAAACCAGTAACTTCGTCAAATCTCCTTGGATAAGTAGCGGACCCCGGGCTTTGAAGCGTTACTGCTGAGGATGCAACCAGGGAAATACGCTCGGATGCATTAAACGCCTACTACTTGCGCCCCGACGTTATAAAATGCTTACCATTCTCAAGAATGTCGTATTATACAGAATTCCGGTAACACTCAGGCACTAACTCCTTCAGCAGTCGGCTAAAACGGCCACCTTGGAAATTGAAACTCCCAAGAAACTTTCCAATTAAACGGAATGACTCATCAAACCCATACAATAATATTCATGAAGTAACCGCGGCTTGATGGCTGCAATTACTGCAGTTGGAGTTAAGTTTTATTGCAAATTAAAAAATAGATTGTGCGGCGTAGTTTTTAATGTACAATAGGACTTTTTCTTATTCAACAAAACAAAATTGCTCATTAGATAGATTGTTAAAAAGTTTGGTCAGGCCTGTGTCACTCCCCGTTTAGGAAGGTATCGAAAATATACCTACATTATGAGGAGCTCGGGTGGCCCGGCGGGAGTGCGCATAACTAGCGCTTTCGCAAGTTAAGTGACACCGGGCGTGGTCCGCCACTTAGATGGGTGATCACAAGTGGCACAAAAATTTTTTGGGCTCCTCCGTGCTTCGGAATGCACGTATAAGCCGTTGGTCTCGGCTGTCATCATTGTATGGCAGTCGTCAAGCTATGTCAGATGCCTTTAGGCAGCCTGAAAAATCTGACACCAGTGTTGGCCACTTACATACACGAAAAAAAACAACCTACATTATTACTATGCGCGCGGCGACCACTTCAAAGGGGAAAATTCAGTGACATAAATAATTTGTCCAGAGTAATAAGAATGAAACTGGCTTGCAATGGAGGTATCTAAACGAAGAATTGACTTCTGACGCGAGCTAAATTAAACCATAGCGCTAACCACATTAAGTAGATATTTCTCTGAATTTCTTTTCTGCGTAAGACTTCTGTACGTGAGTACTAGTACTTATTCTGTGGTATGGTATACGTATTTTTTTTTCACTGATTAGCAAAGGTAGTCGGAATCTTTAATATATTACTCAAAGACGTCTATACCAATTTATTTCTTTTTTAGTTTGGAAGGGCTTACTTGTACTTCATGCCCTCCCAAAAAAATTTACCAAAATGGGTTGGGTAGTTTGGTGATAACGTCAGTATAATTAATTTCGAATTATATTATTAAAAGAGAAGTGCACTCCTATATCAAGTCTTTCTCGCTCACGAGGTAGACATAGCCTACTCCGTATCAATTTTGTAAAAGAAAAAACTGGAAAGTGAACCCCGAGCTCTAAACGCACGGCAAGATAAGGCTTCAGACAAGTTTTCATGCAAATTACTGCAATTGTTTTTAAAAATATTTAAATACTTTTTTAATCGACTTGGTATCTAATTGCGGTGGCCAGTTTGAGTGAGCTGAGTTGCATTTCAAAAGAGGTCTTTATTAGAATAAAAAAAAAGTGTAAGGGTTTCTTTAACGTTTTAATCAGGTAACTGAAAGCTAAAAACGTCATCAAGATTGTGAAATTTAAAAAGTGGTATCTTATCTAATTTAATAATATTTTATTTAATAGATTTTTAATAACACCTGTATGCTTTTGAAAAGGATTGGAGTAAGTAGCTAAAGATCGAAGTAGCTGGCAACAACAAGAGGAAACCTTTTTCCAACTGTGGGACCGAAATGACTAATAAATAACCAGCCAAGTGCGAGTTGGACTCGCACATGAAGGGTTCCGTACCATTATCTATAAAAATCACGTTTGCTGTATGGGAGCCCCACTTAAATATTTAGTTTATTCTGTTTTTAGCATTTGTTGTTATAGCAGCAACAGAAATACATCATCTGTGAAAATTTCCACTGTCTAGCTATCATGGTTCATGGGATACAGCCTGGCGACAGGCAGACAGACGGACAGCGGAGTCTTAGTAATAGGGTCCCGTTTTTACCCTATGGGTACGGAACCCTAAAAAAGTAACTAGGTATCGCCATTTCAAGGAATTCGTGCATAATTTTTTTGTTTGGGCAAAGTTGGGCAATGAGACCCAATGCTGAGAGAATTTAAAAATTAAATCTACTTATACATATATTCACCGGGAGTCCCGATGAGTACCTAGTTTAAGTTTTTAAAATTTAAGATCGGAATTCGAAAGTTTAAGTTTTGAATTTTTTAAGTTTGAGTATTAGTCCCAGTATTCGGCACTGATACTGTTCAGATTTTGATGTTGGGCAGAGTAGTGGATATTGCTTAGGCGAAGTTAGACATTTTATCCCACAGTTGGACTAAGTAAAAAAAGTGTAAAATAACTTACCGAGGCTTGTGATAAGTGGGGTTGCTGTTGGTCTTGAGGATATCAGCGTTGGGCACAGATGTGGGCAACGCATGTTCCTTCTCCAGCTCGCTCTCATAGCTTTCTAGCGGTACGTGCTTGCCCGGCAGGGGATCGGCTGTAACAAACAAACACACATTTAAAATATATTGCAAAAATATAAAAAGTACCATAAAAAAATCTAGATCTATGAACAGTACATATTATATTTTGGCACTTTGCTTAAGGTCACAACTTGGTCCAATAGAGCACTCATTAAATTAATTTTTTAATCGTAAATATTTATAAATAAATTAGGACAAATACGGGTTTCTTTGGAGAGCAAAAAATTATTTTTCATAATTCGATTTATGTTCATTGGCGAAAGTTTATCGATATCATGAACTGATTCAGTCAGTAAACATAATTTCGTTTGACAATATTTATAAAAAAATCAAGCGGAATACCTTTAAATTTTAGCTTTATTATGAGTAAAAACATCTAGAAGAAAAAAGTACCAATTTACAAAGCATTTAAGATATAATTTTTCAAAACTAAAACAAAAATCTACGGAACCACCTGACAAGTATACCCTTTCAAACAATAAAAAAAATCAAGATCGATTCGGGCGTTTTCAACAAGTGAACATACACAAAAAAAAGGATCGCATCGAATTCCTCCTTTTTAAAAGTTGATTCAAAACCACACAATAACACATAAACTAACCTAAGTACACGAGACTAAAGTAACCATTTCCCGTGATATCATATCTTCAATATCCGACACAAAAGTAAATTAAACTATGGCCCTGTACAGTCGCATGCACATAAAAAGTCTGCCAAACATTAATCAAAGTGCTCAGCGGAGTGGTCGCATATATCTATATCACAGAGTAATAATATAGAAGTATCTTCTATATCATGGCGGATTGTGCCCTTGTGAATACGAATTTGTAGCTGTCTCCGGGAAGAATCTTGTATGTGACATATGATAAAATGAATTTAAAAAAAAATGCGCGAGTGTCGTGGAGGACCCGGTTGGATAGAAGTTTGAAAAAAAAATTAAGACGGAAAAATCTTACACTTTTTTTCGCCTAGCCCCCGTCCCAACTTGCCCTGACCGGGGATTGAACCCGGATCCTCTGGGTGGCGGACTCGCATGGTGACCACTACGCCACGGAGGTCGTCGATTTTGCCATACAAAAGTCGACTTTATTACAAAGCGCTAGATTTACGCACACGAAATCGCAGGTAAAAGCTAGTAAGTGATAAAGAAGGGATAGTGTTAAAAGTTGAAAGCACTCAACTAATATAATAATTTTACTTTATTAGTTCATGTATACTTGAAAAACTATAAATGAAACCTATAAAAGTAAATAGTATATAGATGCTGTTTATTTTTTAAGCTTCCAGCAGATCCACGAGAGGCAATTGGAAGAAAGTGGAAATTGGCGAGTACAATACAATAATAAATAAATATGCGAAAAATATAAATAAATTAACACCGTACGTTAAATAGTAGTATAACTATTTTACGTACATACGTTTATAAATAGAATAGTACAACTCAACCCAATACTTCATTCATAGAACTGTCTTTGTCTACTCACAACAATACAAACATTTCCTTCACGGGAAGGATTACACAAACATAGTCCACAGTAACAACCCAACAACACAGTAACAACACACTGAGAAGTTATTGCACGATCTAACAACAAAACATTTTCAACAAGCATGACGACATACGCCCGAATATGTCACATACATGGTTTTCACGGTTGTATAACGCGATGTTATGTCGGGAATTTTGGCACAATACCATCGTCCTAAGTACATCATTGTATTGTTTACAATAACCGGGAAATACATCCTTATTTACTTCAGATTGAGCGAGTAACATGTATACTGGACCAGTAACTTTACTCTTCAGTTCGTTTTATAATAAACTTTTTAATTCAGATTGAGCGAGTACCATGTTAACAGGAACAGTGACTTTACTCTTAAGTACTTTTTATAAACTTTTTTTCAACGCAGTGGTTTTTTAATAGACCATACCCAAGAAGGATAGGATTGGTTTTATCCCGAAATTCTTACAGGGTGCGAAGCCCATGGGTACAGTTAGTATGTTTATAAATGCAAAAAAAGAAAAATCTCCAGAGAATCAAAAATGCAACTTGTATTTTTTTTAAATTATGTGCCTATGAAGGAACTCACTAGTAGTGTTAGCTTAATGAAACTAAGTAGACGTAACTCACTTCTTCATTTTAAAATTTAATTATTTATTACGTTAATCTTTACCTCACTTTCACTTAACTTTGGTGCAAACTTATTAAGTTGAAACTACTACTCGCCCTCGATGGGCCGTAGGATTTAGTTTACACGAGGGACATATGTCAACTCAACCTTTCCACTCGCTCATTGTGAACGCCATCTTACGGTTAAACATACATAACATGTAAACAGTAATTCTACAGTAATTCCCACCTACGACTACGTACGATTTGCTCAACATAATGCAAAAATGGTTAACAGATTTTCCAAGAGGCTTAGAAATGTGGAGAAATATCGATATGGGAATTAAAAGGGTATGTGAAAATACATGGTTTAATAATAAGGAGAAAAAAATGCGACAGTTGTTTGTCGTATCTGCAATTGCTTAAAGTTGATCGAAGGAATCGACACACACATGTATGACTAAAGACTTCAAAATTAATGTCGAAAAATGTAAGTACTTTATAAAACATTAATTGTACAATTTCATGAACATCATAATATTTTCTCGAAGGAAATGCTCCAGTAACATTTGCCAAGAAATTAAAGTTCTTGTGCGTTAAATGTATAGGATAGGTAACTTTTATTAGAAATAATAAAATGAATCTTTTCCTTCGACGTTTCGAAATTCAAATCTTGCATTTCTTGGTAGACATAATTAAAAAATAATCACAGGAAATAGTAACATTAATCTAACCGGCCAGTATCTAAGTGAGTATGTCTTGAAATTCAAATCTTGCATTTCTTGGTGGCCTGATGAATAAAAAAAATCAAAGGATATCGTAACATGAATCTTACCGGCCAATATCATGTCTCGAAATTCAAATGTTTGCGCTTCTCACAGGCTATCAAATTCAAAGTTCACTAGAACGCGATAAAACGCCATTGTTCTTAAAATGGCGTCGATAGCACAAATTGTGGAGACTACAGAATTGCAAAATAATCACTTGACTAGACTTGAGTTCCTTGGCAGGAATATTAATGTGTTTGACAGATGTCTGTGTGTCAGCTATGTCAGCCTGTGGCATGTCATCCTAACTACCAAACGAATGGAATGAAGTACAATAATCGTTAATTCCGATACTTACGCAAATAAATATAATATTAGTGTTAGGGAACTTAAGCTATGTTTGCAGCATATATTATTCCAAAGCCCGATTTAGTTTGACTCTATGGCTTGTTAAGATTAAAGTGGGTTTAGTTAAAGTTTATTACGAGTACATACTATATAGCAGAAAAACGAATTTGTCTAACAATTTTATCTATACTTCTGTAACGTTTCTAGTGGGTACTGATAGTGTTTTGTTACAAGTAGGTACGTGTAGTTTATCGCCGTACTCTTTGTTCCGCGACCTACTTTTGAGATTTTGACGTTTCTAGTGCTCTGGAGTGAAAGCGAGTTCATTTTTTATGATAGCTGATATGAACAGTCTATTTTCTTTAAGTCTACGGCCATGTCGGCCATTTCAGGGATCCGTGCCAAAATTGAGCTGAAGGAAAAATTAGTGCCGCTCAGTCTGTTTGTGTTAACTTCTAAAATAAATTAAGTTCACTGCCTGTTCTTTAAGGATAAAATCTATATTTTCAAATAAATGTTGATTCCCAAAAATCTCTAATGAGTCGATAACATATATATTAATGTTGATAATTTATGTGTTTTTTTTTTATTATGTTATAATATAATTTATTTCAAATACTTTCAGTAGATTATCTATCAGTAACTATTATAATGTAATAAATATCAAAACGACACATTCTTATTATAAAGGAATGCGTGCGTGACCCTTCAAAATACACTTTTTGATCGTATATTTACGATCTGTCATTTTTATAGTTACAGTATTAAATTGTAATGAGATTTGCGAATGTTATAACTATACCAACGTCGTCAAAGCTTGCCCAGTTTTTAGGGTTCCGTACCCAAAGAGAAAAAACGGAACCCTATTACTAAGACAACGCCACAGCTGCCCGTCCGTCTGTCACTACGCTGTATAACCATGAACCGTGATAGCTAGACAGTTGAAATTTTCACAGACGATGTATTTCTGTTACCGCTATACCAAAAAATACTAAAAAAGAATAAAATAAATATTTAAGTACTATTTCCATACAACAAACGTGATTATTTATAGATATCGGTACGGAACCCTTCGCGAGCGAGTCCGACTCGCACTTGGCAGGTTTTGTTCTTTTATACACTTTAAGGCCTGTTTTTCGCTTCTGCTCCGCGGGCGGTTGTCAGGCCTAATAGGCGACTTGACACGCAATATTCTTGTTCTAATAAAATATACAAGCTTATGTTTGTTTGTTTTTATAAAAAAAGTTGGACCACCAACTATCACTTTGCATTCCGCTGTATTAAGTTACTCGCTAATTTGTAGACAGGTTTTGAGAATTATTACGTTTGTTGAAATGCAACATGTTTTTATAGAGATATGTTTTATATATAAGTTTGGAAATGGTTGTAGGAGCTCCTAGTACAGCACTAGCTGGGGCAGTTGGAGCTCCTACATTAAGAGGTAGGTAAGGTACGTAGTGGAGAGCTTGAGAGAAATAACAAAGAGTTCTTTTATTTATTATAACTTTACAATACTGATATATAGGGTCTTTTTTAAATCACTAGCAACATTTTGTATGGGACCAACTCAATCCAACCGAAAAACAAATCAGCTGTTCCATACTATTTTACAATATTTAGAATCCCAAAATGTATGGAACAGCAGATTTTTTTTCGGTTGGACTGAGTTGGTCCCATACAAAATGTTGCTCATATTCATGAGTACTTTCACCAGTAGAAAGGATGCCAGTGATTTAAAAAACACCCTATATATCAGTCCGGTGATAAAGGGACCGAAAAGAAGCTTGATGTGGGGGGACGTTTAAAAGATGATTTTTGTCACGTAATACATGAACGGCCCTACCTACGACTATAAAACATCGATAATCGCAATTGATGACAACATAGCCTTGACTTGTAAATCATTCAGCAATAGATGGGTATTTCGACGCCTCGCGAGGTTAAATCACCACCTAAGCTTACAATCAAAGCTCAATGACATTGAAATCACGACTTTATTTATTAAAAAACGGGAAAAAAAGATAGACTAACGAAATAGGAAATAGAATACACGTTTTGGTTGGAAAAAAACCTGGCTTATTGTGTTAAATACGGTTTTATTTGTCAATATTTGTAACATGACGAATAATATGGTATAAGGGTTTTTTTTCGACAAAATGGAAGGTACAATGCGACTCAAATAAGTTGAACAAAAATGGTGGATTTCAAAGCATTTTTGTACAAATTCCCGTCACGTAAATTGAACCAAAATGTTCAACTTATTTGTGTCGCATTGTACTCGGTTATTCTAAAGTGAAGTATGCAATTTATTGATTTATAATGAATAATCGCAGTAATACATCAAATTCTAACTGTAAACTCCGAACTGTGATCTCTCAACCCCTTTTTTAAAAACTAAAATGATGTCAAACGTAATTCACACTCACTTATGGTTTTATTACCTATTACAAATAATATGTAGCTATAAAATTCATTTTTAAAACCATTTTAGTTCTTTTAGCCGTCATTAAGGCAGTCATCAAATCATCTAATACCGAGAATGAAGGCCAAAAAAACACAAACAAAGCTTCCTGTAGTTCAGAGGCTGTCATTAGATTCGTTTGCGGTTGCGTTCTGGTTGTGAGTCAGTGCCAATCACACTAGCTGGCAGGTAGATTATTTTTTTACTTTTTTTTTTGGACTACAACGGTTTAATTTAGATGTTGATAGAATAGAGTATTTTTAAAACTCATTTTGATGCTTTGTTTTTAGCTGGGTGATTATGATTAAATACTTATTTTGTTGTGAACGTTGTACTTTTTTTTCTTTTCTTTCAGACCAGCATGGAAGAAATTTTCGTACCAATACAAAATTGTAGAATTTTAAAACAAAAATTTACTATCGCCATTTTAGAATACATTTTCATGAATAATATTTTTTTACCGACTGCACAAAAGTAGCGTACCAATTCGAATATATAATGTTTTCATTAAC
The DNA here is from genome assembly GCA_943193695.1 of Acrobasis suavella. Taxonomy (NCBI): domain Eukaryota; kingdom Metazoa; phylum Arthropoda; class Insecta; order Lepidoptera; family Pyralidae; genus Acrobasis; species Acrobasis suavella. The sequence goes on along the minus strand of OW971952.1, from coordinate 4,752,328 downwards.
CCGATTACTCGAAAACGCCTGAAGCAATTTGGAAAATTATTTTTTGTTTGAAAAGGCATACTTGTCATGGGATCATATAGAAATGTTGTCAAAATCGGTAGTGTGGTTTGAAAAAATATTGATGAAGCTGTTAATGTGTTATGTTTGAGAAGCAGCGTCTTAAAATTATTATAAAAGTTAAAACTACTAGTAAACGATACCTAGTTAATATTATAGGATAGGATATTTAATATGTATGCTAGTTATAAGGTATTTATAATATGGGTCTCTGGTATTGTACATAATTGTAAGTACAATACTATTGCCTGAAATAAATGAATTATTACTATTATTATTAACTAAACCTCTAAGTACGACAAACAACAAAAAGGTGCTGAAACACCTAATGTCGTTACACGGGGTGGGCTGATCGACAATTCAAAATACTGCGCCACGTAATTAGTGGACGGCCACATTTTACTTTATTTCATTTAAATTGTTTTATGTTATACGAACTTATATTTTAGAACACATGGATTTAAAAGACATTCAACTTTGTTTTGTAATTTTTATTATAAAGCACCAAAAAACAACCGTTGCTGATGCCCGCGGCGTTGCCCGCGTGGAACATTTTTGACAATCCCACGGGAACCTCACATTTTCCCGGGATGAAAAGTATCCTATGTGTTAATCCAGGGAATAAGCTATCTACATGCCAAATTTCATTCCATTCCGGACGGCCGTTTTTGCATGAAAGAGTAAAAAACATACATACAAAAATTTCGCGTTTATAATATTAGTTTATTACCACGACGGTTCCCATTGAGTCACCAGCAAAAACGGAACACTTCAATTATGCACGAACTCTTCAATTGACGTTAGTTCATTATTAACTTGAAATTGATTTGTCTCGAAAAAAGAAGGAAGTGACGTTTTTTATTCATCAATTTCCGTTCAAGCGACCGACGATCATTCGCAGTGTAGTTTTAATCAAATATGCGTAAATATTTAGTTTTTATTTACTTACAGATAATTAAGACACTTTTTTGAACTTAAAAATTACGTGTTACTAAAAAACCTACCAACCAATTCAAATAAACAAAAAAGAAATTAAATTAATAACTTAAATCACACTATATAAACATATTATAAAGGCGAAAGTTTGTGAGTTTGTGTGTGTATGTTTGTTACTTCTTCACATAGAAACGGCTCGACCAATTTTAATAAAATTGGGTGTGCAGGGAGCTGACACCCTGGATTAACACATAGGCTACTTTTTCTGCGGGTAACACCGCGGGGCGCAGCTAGTTACTCATAAATAAATAAGACATTATAAGTTTCTAGCCAAAAATTTGAATGGGTCACAAAGTTCAGATTATAATTTATTTTTTTTACTATAGAATATATTTTATTCAGAAAATTGTCATTTGATAATGAATGATTCAACTACAAACTAAATTAAATATCTAAATGTGTTTCATTTAGTGAATTTCTTCTGCAAAAATTGAGACGTCTTCACTGACATTTCGAATAAATCCAGAATATATTCCTGAATATTCGCTTGTTCAATAATAACTTATAGTAATAACCATCCCGAATACGAGTATTCTACTAAAATTAATGATACCAAAGAATAATTCCCAAACGTAATTAAAAGTTTACTCGTAATACTCGCACAAATATTAAACAAAGCAAGGTAATAAATTAGGGATCCTCAATTATTGGCGCCCGGGGTCTTATATACCTAAATAAAGGCCAGCGTCTGATACAATGGAGCTATTTAAGGGGATACCTGAATTTTCAGGGGTCCAGTGCTGCCCCCATTTGAAATAAATCATTTAAAAGGAAACGGAGATATCATTTAAAATTTTGTCTTGACCAGGCATTAGGTAACCCTTCGAACTATTTTTATGAAATACTGTTTAAAGTGAGAACGTGAAGCTTTTCTACGCACATACGCCAAAAGTGGCCGTTTTTCGCAATTGTGCGTAGAAAACTTCACGTACTCATTTAAACTGTAAACAACAGTACATAAAATAGTTTGAAGGGTTGTCTAGTGCCTGGTCAAGACAAATTATAAATGATGTCTCAGTTTCCCATCAAATGATTTATTTCAAATGGTGGCAGAACTGGACCCCGAAAAATTCAGGTATCCCCTTAATCAGCTTTTACGATTTAAGCGGGACGAGAACCATCTGACCATAGACTAGTACGGATTTTTAGAACACTCAGTACTTACTCTAATGTAATTCGTGCTTATAAAACTTAATTTAAAGATTCTATTCTCTCATTAATCAGGGTAGAAACCTACGAGTATCTCCCTAAACATATCGTATGCCCTACTCGTTCTAAATTACATATAATCTTGTTCGCCTCATCGAAATATATCACTCGCAAGACGATCGGAAGCATTAAATATTCTAAAAACGTACTCCCCGAAACTCATAATTTTTTCGATGGACTGTGTAACGTCGGAGACGTGTCATTTGTTCGAATTTCGCCAATTTTCGATACTTCGTACGTCTCGGTGGCTTTTAGGTGCCACTTAAGGACGTTTGAACATCAAAGTGAACGTAATGTAACTTAGGTAAGTTATTATAGCAAAGTAGCAGCGGATAGACTCAGGGTTAAGACTTGCCTTCATGAAATTATGGTTGAATAGTTACGTGAGTGCTAAATTATGTGCGCTTCAAGGTGTGGCATAGTACTCGTAAGTTCTGAATATGATAGAAGTGTGTAACAAAATGTAAGGCCAGATGCATCCATGATAAAGAACAACGTCTTCTTACATAAAATTATTAATAACCTTGTAGACTCTCCATACTTGCTAAGTATGATCGATTTAAAATGATCATACTTAGCAATCTTGGACGTTTATCTTTATATGTATATGTTATAAAATATAGTATGGTTAAGGTGGTATCCCATCCCATCCCGTTTTTAAAATTTTCATCCTTTCCCCATTATGACAGGGCATATAATCACCTCGATATATTTAATAAAAATTGAGTAAATTTGGAAGATTATAAAATTTTTAAATGAAATATTATTTTTTTCTTTGTAAGAATAATTTGGACGTTAACTTCAGTATTATTTTAAGTACGTTATAGGTAACATTAGTATTATGAAAAATTAGGTGACAGTTACTAGCAGCTTTTTATTAGATTTTGTTAGATTTATTAATGAAACTTTCAACGTCAATATAGGAATAAGCTAGTAGTAAAAACTTTTCGGCGATGTCAAATTTAACAATCATAAGCCTATGTGAAATATTTAAACCTGTTTGTTTCTCTAAATAAATAAATAGATAAAAAAAACATAAACACCAAGAGGACGTCTACATATTACGTCACGGCGATGGGGGAGGGGTTATGCCCAATGTGACAGTAGTTAAAGGTATCGGAAAAATGCATTAAGGGGGAGAGGAGGCATGACGAATGGAAAAATATTTTAGTCCATCGGTTTATTAAAAATATTGTACACGTATTTTTTCTTTTCTATTTGAAACAAAAAATTACAAAAATACCCATATTTTTCTTTTAGCAAAGTATTAAAAAATAACAAAGATACAGCTCTTTGAATTTCGGAGTGGATTTATGTCACCTTTGGTTAAAAATTATAGCACATCGTGACGTCACGCGAAATTAAAATGCGCTGCATCTTCGTCATAGTTTTCTTATCACAGAGAAGAAAAAATACGTATACCATACTTTTTAATAATCTATGTAATGAGCTAAAAAAAATTGTGCACACCCGTATTGCCAACTTGGCCTAACAAATAGCGCTTATCAAATTCCCGGGTCGTGAGTCGGCTGTGTTCAGCTATGTCCCGTTTAAATTGACTGATCAGCTGATCAGAGTTACGATGCCAAGCAAAAACTTCGAACAACAACTCAACATTGATGTATTGGGTCCAATAGAGTATTCAGAATGTGTGGAAGGGCTCCAAAGGGAATATTTGCAACTCAGCCAAAGGTATCCTTCACATACCAATATATTTACCCGACCTAATGATATTACTTTTCCAATCTAATACAAATATCAAAGATAACTCTCGGAAGAGTTCGAGATAAAATAAAGAAATCTCCTTAATAGCGAAATGCTGTCAAGAGCAGGATAAGATTCGAAGTAGGGCGGAATGGAGGCTATACTTACAGTCGTGAATGTTGCCAAGTATCTATACAAGTATTATAAAAGATTGGGATAACTATGGCAACGGCTCTGTTATTTATTAGGAACCATCCATAAATTACGTCACACGAATTTCATAACTTTTTAACTCACCCCTCCTCCTTGTCATAGTTGGTCACAATTTTGAGATCCCTACCCCCTAATGTGACGTAATAGATTCAGATTCTTTATTTAACAAAAAAAAACTTAAAATATTTTATTAGTAAAGCTGGAAATATTTTAAAGTTAATGTTGTATTTTATTGCTTTAAGATTTTGTATTGTTGCGACACTAACCTTATGACCCCTTCCACCTCTTGTCATATAATGTCGCACTTCATTGACCCCTCCTCCTTAACGTGTGACGTAATTTATGGATGGCCCCTTGTATACCTATGTATTCGGAACTAGCCGATGCCTGTGACGAAGTTGCCTGCGTTGTTGCATTTTGACTATACCACGGGAATCCTAAATTTTCCCGGGATAAAAAGTAATGTTAATATAGGAAATTAGTTCACTATATAATATGCCCAATTTCATTCCGTTTGTTCACCCGTTTTCACGATTAAACGGAACAAACATCCATACATTCGTACTTTCACATTTATAATATTAGGTAATAGAATGGGCATGACGATGGAAAAATATTTTTAGTCCGTCGAATAGATTATTAAAAAATATTGTACACGTATTTTTTCTTTTCTCTGAGAAACAAAAAATTTAAAAGATACAGCGCATTGAAATTGTTGAACTAATAACAATTATACTGTTCTCACCCGGTCGTCACCCCTATTTTACGTCCATTACAATATCGTGGGTCTTACTTTTGATTAAAAGATTTTAAATGATATGAAATATTTATCGCAGATAGACGGGAAAAGATCCCTACATGGGATAAGTCCGGAAAGTCTGGACGCACCAAGTTCCAGGGGGCTTGCGACGTCACCGCTAAGTAAAAACGTATCTAGCCGTAACGTCATGCAAAATTTCAATGCGCTCTATCTTTGTAATTTTTTGTTTCGCAGAGAAAGGAAAAATACATGTACAATATTTTTTAATAATCTAACCGATGAGCTAAAATTATTTTTCCATTCGTTATATAACAACTTTTGTGCATTCCATTGTTAAATCATACTTTTTGTAAGCATACGTGAAGCATACCATAATATACGTCATATAAGAAACAAAAAAAAAGTCTTAAACCACTTGACGACAGATTTCAGTACAGCTGTCTGTTCTTAAAAAAAAAAAACTGATATTTTTCCAATTCCATCCCGTCCCTTCGTTTCCATACCCATCTCGCAGTTAACATTTCACCTGCCGTCAATACTTTATCAAAATACTCTCCAAACGTTCCGAGGAAATATTTACAACATTAAATATGAAATCTTCTCGATACGAATAACATACTTACAAGAATATCAATTCCCAGTGCCTCTGCCAACATTCGTATTACGATTTAATATTTCAGCGCCCTCCAAACTTCCCCCACAGACTAGAGGAAATTTATTACAGATACTTAGTAGATCTTTGAGTGCCACGTGGTTACCGGTCTCTTTCCATTGCATCCTGAGCGTATTGCTTGAGGTTAGTGAGTCTTTTTTAATTGAAGACCTTTGTAGCATATTGGTTATCACGCTAGTCCATCACTCGGAGATTCTGGGTTTGATCTCCAGCCAGGGCAAGTTAGAAAATGGCCTTTTTTAAACTGTCCTGGATTTTGGGTGTTAATTTATATAATGTAAGTATTTAATATAAAATATAGTATTGTTGAGTTAGTATCACATAACACAAGTTTAAACTTACTTTGGGACTAGCTCAATCAGTGTGCTTTGTGCATCTATTTATTCACGTATTTATTATGATTTATTAAAACAATGTAACCGCTAAAGACTAAGGTCAATGTCACGACGGCGGCTGATCGGAATACTAAAAAAATAGTTCTGATGATTCTGTCTTTTTCTTTTGCATGGTTTTCAACATTCTTTGACGACACTTGGCGCGAGAGAGAGAGAGAGAAAAACCTGAAGCAACCAGCACCTATGACTTTAAAGCAGAAAAAATAATAATGTAACCGAGAACGCACTTAGTATTGTGATTTTGCAACGCGATTATGATGTAGCTTAGCCTCTTTTGTGTATTATACTCTACACTGTTCCGTATTCGTGGAAATTCCCTCACGTTAATTTTCTTCGCGATTGAGAAAAAAAACATTTTATTAATAGTCTTTGTTTTCAATTTATCTTCAGACTTCTTTTGTTGGCTTCGAATATGAATTGGCGTGGAAAAATCAATCCGACTTTTGACCTTGTTATGATACGGCTACAAATCCAAAATGAACCCCTTAAACGTTAGTATGAAAGAGAAAGGCGCAACATCTTTAGGAATGCCGTGCAATAGAGAGGCCTATATCTTGCAGTGGATAGGTTATGCTGTAGAAGATCTTAAATCATACAAATAGTGGCCTGTATGTCTTGCCGCCCTGGGCTCTGTCTGCTAAGGCGCTGGTCACATAGAAAAGACGTTAGATGCAGACGGGACACGGACGGGGCACAGACGGGACGACTTTTAAAGACAGATGAATAGACGAGGCACAAACGTGACAAAGAATAGACGAGGCACGGACGTGAAAAAAATCCGTATCTATGGCAACACCGCGACGTTCGAGTCCCGTCCCCCCCCCCTTCGCCCAGTCGCGTCTGTGCCGCGTCCGTTCTGTGTGTTCTACCATAGAGCACAGACGCATAAGCATCGTTTCTGCGCCACGTCGGTGCCCCGTCTTTTCTGCATGTTCTGCTTTGCGACGCATCTTTACATTTTGTATAAACCGGACGCGGAGCAGACATATGACTGCGCCCCGTCTTTTCTGTGTTCAGCGCCTTAGAGCGTCAAGACCCAAAATGCTCTGTCTTACCCTTTAGGGATAAAGACGTGATAGAAAGTATGTATGCATGTTTTAACTATCTTATAAGTACAAATATAAAACTTTTTTACATCACGTCTTTACGCGCCGTGTGATTCCACCCTTAGTAGACGGGTCGCTCAAGTCCCAAACGGTCGTTTGATACCCGGAAACGCCTATTACTGACAAGTTTGCTGCAAACTTCGTCAAATTGTTGATAACCCCTGATAAATCGGGTGTGTAGGACGCATTTACCCTTTACTAGTGAAGCGAATTGTCGATATACGAGTCACAAGATGAGGTCACCACATTTATCCGAATATTCTTTGTTCGATTTACTTTTACACAAAACCGTTCGTCATTTGTCGGTTCACAAAGTTATAGTTTGACGACTAACGGTTGGCCGAAAACACCGTTCCCGAAGGGTAAAAACGGGACCCTATTACTTTAACTCCGCTGTCCATCCGTCCGTTGGTCTGTCTGTCTGTGTGTTTGTATATCTGTCTGTCCGTCTTTTTGTTTGTCTGTCTGTCACCAAGCTGTATCTCATGTACCGACCGTGATAGCTAGACAGTCAATTATTTTACAGATGATGTTTTCTAGTTGCCGCTATAACAAAAAAAAAAAAAACTAAACAGAATAAAATAAATATTTAAGTGGGTCTTCCATACAAAAAACGTAATTTTTTTATAGTAAATGGTACGGAACCATTCGTGCGAGAGTCTTGACTCGCACTTGCCCGGTTATATTATTCCTCTTACGGCTGTACATAGGACCACAAAATAGGGATTTTGCGTATGATTGGGTTAATTATTAAATGGAATTACGTAAGGATATCTTATGTAAGGAAATTATTTATTGCAAAATTAAATTTTCAATGAAGGTGCTACCTGAGGTCCAGTGCTGTCCCCGTTTGAAATAAATCATTTGAAAAGAAACGGAGATATAATTTAAAATTTGGCTTTGATATAATCCTAGATAACCCTTCAAACTATTTTATGAACTACTGTTTATATTTTAAAGTGAGAACGTGTAGCTTTTTATAGCATTTTTGCTAAAAGTGGCCGTTTTTTGCAAAAATGCTATAAAAAGCTACAATGGGGGCAGCACTGGACCTCAGGTAGCCCCTTAAATTTAAACAAAAGGTAATATTTAAATTAAAACTAAGTGAGAACTACAACTAAATAAAAATAGAAATTGCATAGTCGCACTAAAATATCACCCCTCGGTAGCGTGGAAAGAAGGCTGGCTGGCAGCAATGCTACGTTGTATGGCAATGCTGATTCTTTATACCGGATGATTTAGTAGAATATTTTTTTGATTTTATCATTATTAAAACAAAATCATCTTAAAATTTAAGACGAAGTGGTAGCTAAAGTGGCGCCCTCATTTGAGATAAATTTTTAAAACGAAATATGGTGATAATAAAAAAATTGATTTGTATAAATGTCTAGAAAGACCTTTAAACTATTTTATGAATAACCTTTGAAATTATTACTAATAGTCCGTCTAGTTTTAAAACTGTTTTTCGCCAAAAGTGGCCACTTTTGGCGAAAAACAGTTTTAAAACAAGACGGACTACCAATATTACTTTCAAAGGTTATTCATAAAAAAGTTTAAATGTCTTTCTAGACAGTTATACAAATCAAATTTTTAATTATTACCATATTTAGTTTTAAACAATTTATTTCAAATGAGGGCGCCACTTTAGCTACCACTTCGTCTTAAGATAAGTGTAATCGAATATTTTAAGCATGTTTTTGGAATAAAAATAATATTTATTCGTTAGATTCGTTTCGCATTGCAACATACATTGCTGAATGTGTGTTGCCATGACGAACGAATCTGATAATATTCTTAATTTCAAATTACTGTTATGTACGTGTGAAAATAAGGAAGTTTAAACGAAAATATTGAGAGAAATTGACGAAGGAAGTAAACATAGATCAAAGCAAAGTTAATTAAAGTTGTTTCCATTCAATAAACTCAAAACGATAGAAGCTGCTTTATTGAGGATTTTTATTTAGACGGATCGCCGTTCTGCGAAAATTTCACGAAATACGATTACTTAATTGCAACCGTAAGAAAAAAAAATTGAAAGAAATATTGCTTTATTTTGGTAACATCTTGGCAGTATCGTTAATAAGTTATAAGTTTTGAGACTTAGAAATGTTCATCATCATCATTTTCCTCACCAATTCCCTATTTGGGGGCTCTGCTCTGTAGGTCAACTGTTTCCACTTTTTTCTGTCATATAATATGCAAATATGAAGGATTGAGAAGAAGTCTAAAATGGTTCTAATAGGATCTTTAATTGGTTTTTTACGTTATAAATTGTGTTATAATATAATCCCGTTCCCGTTCCCATCATTTGCTAGAGCAAAAGAGAACAAACGATCTATTTGTCTGTTCTCTTTTGCTCTATTGTTCACTGCCATTTGTTCACTTTTTTGTGCAATAAAGTTTAAATAAATAAAGAGGAAAGGATATTGTTTATGACTAAGACTAGGGAAAATACTATACCTGTAGAGACCCAACTTATTCATATGACAAATAACACTTTGATTTCACTTGCAAGCATGGCAGACTGTTGAAGTTAGTCATTCTGAGTCATTTATAAATTAAGATACCTGTACGACCAAGATCCGCACAGCGTTTTTTTTTTTTTTCACGTCTTTTTTTTCAGTAAATAATATAAAGCGTCATAACCTTATTGTACCACAGGATTTTGATAGCATAGAACTTTTTTGTGGCAAAACTCTTTGTTTAGGGATTCCTATCACTACACGGTGTAGCCATTACTTTTCCTCCACTTTATTCTCTCACGAATTAAAATGAAAGGTAATTCGCAGACAAGTTTGACTATCTCTTTTATAGCTCAGTTAGGAAAGTCTGAGATGGTCGATGTTCCCGGTTGAAAACTAGCACACGCCAATATATTTTTTAATTTTACTGTTTTATTTATTATTATTAATAAAAAGTGTAAGACTTTCCGTTACTTTTTTTTAAATTTATATCGACAAATTACATTGATTGAGCTAGCCCCAAAGTAAGTTCGAGACGTGTGTTATGGGATACTCACCCAACGATACTATATTTTGTACCAATGCATATATAGATAAACACCCAAGACCCAGGTCAATTTAAAAAAGGCGATGGTTCCAACATACCCTGACCGGGGATCGAATCGGAAACCTCTGGGTGGCGGACTAGCATAGTGACCACTACGCCACGGAGGACGTCACAAATTAATTTTATACGAAAGATACTTCGTTCCTACCGAGTGTTCCACGATACTCACATTTTTTTATCATGTTAAGTTTACTTCAGATATTTTCCGTAACATGCCGAGGTCCTTACTATTATTTATCGATAAATGGTTGTTGGCCATCCCTAACCTAACATTCGCTGCGCTCGTGTTTTTGTCAAGATTTCATTAGTCCGCTTACGAATCCAAAGTTTTGTAATTACTACACTAATGGGGTCTTTTCACTGATAAACGCAAATGGAAAGGCTTGGCATTTGACAATGGCATTTCAAGCTTAGTTCACAGTGTACTTGTAGCTTTAAGGTCGATTGTTTTGACTAGTTTAAAACGTTAAGAAGGGAAGGGTCCGCCCCGGCAAATATTTAAAGAAAACATGAAAATAATTTTTGTATAGTTTATTTTTTGTATTGTTTTTTTTACTTGTGCTACTGTGTGTTATAGCGGCAAATAAATGAATTTATCTATCTAAAATACTCGTGAAACTATAGGAAAATATGAAAATAAAATTGATAAAAAACAGGGAAGTTACTTTCTTGATAACCCATCCTCTTGTAGCAGAACGAAGCGGCGGTTCGTGTAAGTCTTCCTTATAAAATTACTAGCTGATTCCCTCGTAGTTAAAGATATTTTCTTATTACATATATTAAAAATCGACATTTTCATACAAAAGTGTTCGGCCGGCCCGGCAATTTGTATGAAAATGTCGATTATTTCTTGGATTTTCAAGCATTGGTCCCATAGGAAAAGTTGTTCATATTGACGGTCTGAGTTGCTCCTACAAGGATCGGACAGGGTTTTTGTTACATATGCAATATTTCATTCTTCCGGGATAAAAAGTATCCTTTGTGGTGGTAATAAATAAGCTATCTACACTACATGCCAATATTCCAATCTGTTCAGGCGTTTTGGCTTAAAAGCGTAACAAACATACATACATCCATACAAACTTTCGCTTTAAGTATTTAATATTATAATAATAGGATCATAATATAATTATGACATCAAACACTGCGTCTACTTCGAAATATCAAATCGGACTCCAAGTTAAACTGTCATCAATTCGTTTAAAAAATAATTACAAAAAAATGCGTACTTATTAACGCAACTTGGTAATATTAAATAAACATTATTCCTATTAATGGAAATTAGTATGTTCGTAAGGAAGCGATCGATAATGGGCTTTAGATACAAGCCATATCTGTGTTTTGACTACCTTCTCGTGTTATTAGAGACAACGTTCACTTGTCTGGGAAACAGCAGATTTAGAAACAAGATGTCTGTTTAATACTGGAGATTTACTTTACAGAGTTGAAGGTCGATAACTAACTAATTTCATAGTATAATAGTAAAACAAAACAGATTTGAATGTATTAATTATGACTAAAAAAATAAAACCTGCGATGCGAAGTCATAAATAATACACAGTTAGAAATTTCGATAAATAATACACAATATACAATAAAGTTAATTTGTATTGAATTGTAAATCATACAATTATATAATATACTTGTAAAAGTAATCTTAAAGCTAGTGGCTTTGTGCCCTGAAGACCTGGCCGATAAATGATCGCCATAAAAACCCCATTGCCTGACCATTTTAAAAAATTCTCACCACTGAATTGATAAAACAAATCTGTATAGTAATTATCAAACCTGCTCACAAAATATCTCAAAACATATCGCGTAACAAACTTATTAAAAACACAAACAGTCAAATTGATAACTTCTTCCTTTTTTTAAAGTCGGTCATATTACAATACACACTTCAAATCTTCTAACATTTTTCACTACTGTTAATTAGAAAGCTTTACTTTCTCGCAAATAGAACGAGGCTGATCTAATTAGAAAGAGAAAAAAGAATTATCAGCTATTATAATCGGTAGAGCGAATAACTGAACCATATTCAATTACTTTCATAGCTTTTATTGCATTTATTTGACCCGGCTATCTACTGATCATTAGATATCTATCTGACCCGTTGCAGATCAAGACGTGAGAGTTCGTATCTGTTAATTATCATGTCTTTCATTTTTAGGGTTCCGTACCTAAAGGGTAAAAACGCGATCTTATTACTAAGGCACCGCTGTCCGTCTGCCCGTTCGTATGTCTATCTGTCTGGCACCAGGTTCATGAGATACAGCCTGATGAAAATTTCAACTGTCTAGCTATAAAGCTAGACAGTTTTTTTACTGATAGATTTATTACTTCTGTTACTATTATCACAGAAGATTTATTTATTTTGCCAACAAATACTAAAAACAGAATAAAATATTTAAGTGAGGCTCCCTCCCATACAACAAACGTGATTTTTTATAGATAATGGTACAAGAACCCTTCCTACGCGAGTCCGACTCGCACTTGGCCGCTCACAACATAGTCAGCGAACAGGTTTTACAACCGGCCGCCGTCCGACGTCAACCCTCTTTGGGTATGCAGTTAAAGCACTCGAATGCTACAAGTGCTTAGTCAGTCATAGGTAGATCGGTTGGTAACCGATACTATCGATCCTGACCCGTAGGGAGGCAAAATGAAAATAAAAAAAATTCACAATTTTTATAAAAAACATGAAAAATTTTTGTACCCTTTTTTTCTAAAATTGGGTTTTGATTCAGTAAAAGAAATCTATAGAAAATTGAATAATTTATTGATTCATTGCTTTCTTATTTCTTCCATTTTACTAAAATTGCATATCGAATTACTTAATTTAGACTTTTTTGATTTATTTAGACTGAATTTTTGTTTTTTGTCCATCACCAATGAATGTCCCTGTCTCCCGGACCGGGAAATCCCCGTTCGGTTTATGTTTGTACCAAATTGTACCGGGAATCCCGATGCGCAAGTTGAATGTTGCCAATATATTTATGTAAACTTGGTATTATTCCACCAAAAAAGTATGGTAGGTTCATAAATTAATAAAAAACTAAGATAATTATAAACTGTTAAGTATTAATCTTTTACGGAAACTGCTTATCAATTTTAAATTCTGTATTCTTGAAAAAAAATCGTGCTCCAGAAAAAAAAAATTGTCATGTTTTTTTTTTCAAGATTTTTTCATGTTAGAAAAAAAAACTTTTTTTTGTAACACTATCCTGACGTGTTGCCGAAAAATCGATAGTTTTACAATCGATAGTTTCTATAGAAAAATGTCAAATTATCGGTCTACTTTGATTCGGACGAACTTACGAATTTCGAGTTTCGACGTGGATGCTATTGCATGCTTACACATTTGTGTGGTCTACCTATTCGTTACATGAAACGGATATTTTAGTTTCGGCTTCTATTTAATATGTACAGAATTGGTGTTGCCGAAAAGTCGATAGTTTTAAAATCATTAAAAGTAACGTGAGATGACCAAACTAAATATTTAAAAACGGTATTACTCACGTAGTGTAGTCGGAAAAACAACACTCACCCTAATGAACATCGTCTAAACCGATCGAAACTAGTCGGCATTTTTCCGACTACACTACGTGAGTTATACCGTTTTTAAATATTTAGTTTTAAAATCGATAGTTTTTTCAATCGAAAAATGACAAAATATCGATAGGTATCTATACTATCGATAGCTGTTTTAGCGCAATACTATTGATAATCAACCATACTATCGATAGTATAGGTCCTGACGACGAGCAAAATATCGATACTTAATCGATAGTACATAAACTGTATTACATAAGTATTTCGTCGTCAGGATCGATACTATCGGTAGTTTTGTTGGTTATTAATATATTGCTCCAAAAGAGCTATTGATAATTTAGATATGTAGTGTGGCATTTTTCTATTAAAACTGTCGATTGTAAAACTATCGATTTTTCGGCATCACTAGTACTGTACATAATACATAGAAGCCGAAACTGAAATATCCGTTTCATGTAACGAATAGGTAGACCAGACCACACAAAGGTCTAAGCATCCAATAGCACCCAAGTCGAAACTCGAAATTCGTAAGTTCAGCCGAATTAAAGTTAGCAACTCAAACATCATTTCGTCTCAACACCGACTGGGCGTATATATATAGAGATGGGAAGTTAGTAAATCTCCCCCTTTTTTTTCCGTCACTTACATAAATGTGACACCACTTCCAATTATTTTAAATTTTCGCGCTTTCAGCTTATATGTTTTTTGTTTAGGTCAAATCTTGCAACTAAATTTTATTTTAATTTTATGCTAAATAATAATTTGAAATAATACTTTTTTTTGTTGCTAAAATAATGTTTTTTTCTTTATAGATGCTTACCATATATTATTGGTAAATAAAATAAAGTTTTAAAAAAATACATGCTTGAAAAGCGTACTTCATTTATCTAAGTAAGTATGTAATGTGGTTTAGATGACCTCCGTGGCGTAGTGGTCAACATGCTAGTCCGCCACCCAGAGGTCCCGATCCCCGGTCAGGGCAAGTTGGAAAATGGCCTTTTTCAAATTGTCCTGGGTCTTGAATGTTTATCTATATATGTATTGGTTATAAAATATAGTATCGTTGAGTTAGTATCCCATAACACAAGTCTCGAACTTACTTTGGGGCTAGCTCAATCGGTGTTATTTGTCCCTATATATTCATATTCATGTAAAAAAATAATTTAATTTGATATTTTTTTCCTGCTTATATTTTCAATGTAAAGGAAAGTAAGAAAGTATTGACCGTTTGTTCTCATATGACTATGACAACCTGCTTACTCTGTTTTGATCTTAATTTTACAAAATTACCTAATCCTTTCCGAGATACTTGTTTGTTTGTTTGTTGCATGTGTAAGTGGCCAACACTGGTGTTAGATCATTTTTTTAAAGTGCTTAAAGGCATCTGACAAAGCAGTTGTGAGACTACCATACAATAAGATTCCAAAGCAAAATTATTAATTAGCAAATTATAAAGAATTTTTTTTACACCACTTGCCATTATAGACATATAACGTTGTTATTTTTATCTTGACTGCCTCAGCAAAGTGGAATCAACGCAATGGATGCCCCCCCTCCCCCCGTTGAAGCTATATCTACGCCCAAGCAACACGGCCTTATTTGCGAAAGTTGGAAACTCGAAAGCGCTTTTACAGCGACTCGCAATTCATTTCAGATCACAGTATATTATACGGCAGCAAAACAAAGATATTAAACTCAGCAGTTTGGAAAATGTCGGCGAAACTGCGTTTGTCAACGCGGGATGTTATTGGAAAGGCGATAGAGGAAACGGTGTTTAATGTTATTTATTTAACCTATATTGTACAAAATACATTTTGTAAAGCACAATAGGCGGACTTAATGCCAAAAGCAATATCTAACAGCAAACCTTTGGGTTGTAAGAGAAACTTATGTGGGTGTTAAATAAAAGGATAGATAAAAAGGAAAGTAATTGGTTACAATAAAATTAAAATAATAAGATATGTTATAGGTACTTACATAATTTCCTTATTTTATGTTCAAAATTTTAACTTACATTTTTATTTTATGTATTGTTTTTTTTTTATTTTTATAAACTGTTTAATCGACCGTTACACACTACAAAGAAAATATATTTTTAGGCTTAATAAGATCATAATAACGGATTGTCTATAACCTACATTGTAATACATATCTATGTATATTATATATGTCCTGCCCAAAAGCACCCATGTTGAGATTTTTTTATAATTATAAACTATATAAATAAAGATTCTTTCCTTTTGCTATAATAAAGAATTTACATACTTATTGTATATGTTGGACTGCTTGATCATTGCCAATATATTAAGTTTGTCTTAAGACAAAAACCAATAATCTTAATATTTGAATAGTTCGAAGTTTAAGTCTAAAAATAGAAGTTTTTATTTTTTTGTTCTCATCTGGTTTCTCTCACATGACAAAATTAATTCACACAAATCTTCGAAACCAAATCGCGCTATCCGTACTGTCTACCCGCACCGCATAAAGACATGGTACCGTGCATATGTAAGACGCTGGCTGGACACACAGAAAAGACGTAAGACGTGGACGGGGCGCAGACATATGTCTGCTCCGCATCCGTTTCATACAAAATGTATAGAAGCGTCGCAAAGCAGAACACGCATGAAAGACGGGGCACAGACGGGAGCGGGCGAAAGGGGTAGTGAGCGGGTGCGGGGGGAATCGAGCGTTGCGGTGTTGCCATAGATACGGATTTGTTTGTATGTGTCACGTCCATATCTCGTCTTTTCTATCTGTTTTCAAAAGTCGCGACGGCGCTCTGTCTGTGCCCCGTCTGCGTCTTACGTCATTTCTATGTGTCCGGCACCTAAAATCTCACAATATCACATTTATTTCTCAAACTTAATCAGATTCCGTAAAATCGAGGACGCAAACATAAACCCTAGTATCACCATAAATCCTAAAGAGATCAGAAAGAAGATAAAAATTCACGACGCGTAAGATCGGAAACCTACTTTTAAAAAACAAAAACAAGCTAAGTATGGTGTGGCGCGGAATAATTTACCGAACTCAACAACCACTTAAGAAAAAACACTTCCTCTTCTTAAAATAGTTAGTAGCGGTATTAGGGTAGGGCGCGGTTGTGCATCCGCCCAAGGGACAAGATATGTGGGGGCGTGGGTACAAGTTGTGGGGGCGTGGGTACAAGTTGTGGGGGCGTGGGTACAAGTTGTGGGGGCGTGGGTACAAGTTGCTGGGACTCACTGGATGCCGATGGAGTTTAATTTTTTTCCGTTGTTCTTATATTGAACAATCATGTTGATTATTTTGAACAACTTGTCTCAAGTTGTTCAAATGGTAATCTTAGATGACTATACTTGACGATGCAAATTATATTTGGTGAATAAAAAAAGGGAAAGTGCACCCGGGTTCCTATAACCCCTTACCTGTTACTGGGAGTAATTTGGTCACAGGTCAATTGTTTATCTATTGTTTTATTTATAGGGACAGGTGAAGGGATAATGGACCAAGGAACACGTTAAGATGAGAAAGAAGTTGTTAATAATATAAAAGGCCTCTTCATGTTGGCTTTGGAACCCGATGAAAGCCTCAAAGGACCGGGTCGCCATGGACCCGTGGCTGAAAAGCGTACTAATAATAATTCTTCATTTCAGATGTTATTCTATATTTTTTGTTAGTAGTATTTTCTTATCCTATGTTAGTATATAATGAATTGGTGTTAAATTACATTTAATTTAACAGCACCGATACTTGTCCTCTTCATATGGTTAACGATGGGGGAGTCGTACCGGTCTGCTATCATCTTTAGGATGCAATAATTTCTGCAAATATTGCGGATGCACTACAGCGGCGAGGCAGTGCCAAGAGCATACGAAAAGCATTTTTATTAAGTTAAATATCTTTATTATATTAATATTATTTTAAAACTTTATTGCGGTTAATACTTAGTATCTATTAATGAATATTATAAAAGTTATTGGATTATGCCTTAATAATCTACGAGTATCCATATCTTTTCTTATCACGGTATTAAAAACATCTTGGAGCAATATATGGCAACTGCGTCCAGGGGCGTTAATATTGCTACAACGGCCACTGTTTGTCGGAGCCGTAGAACAAAATAAGTTATGGTGATCCCAGTTATGAAGTGAGGAAGGGATTGGGAGTTCCCTAATGGCATTTTAAAGCGGGACGTTCTTAAAGTAAACCGGCGCCGACATAGTTTCACTCTTTTGGATTGAGTAAAAAATATAACTCAAGTTTATTTTATACTAGCTTTCAAACTAATCTTGTTTACACATATGGTTTTTGGACCCCCGTTTCAACCCCTTAGGGGTTGAATTTTGAAAAATCCTGGATTTATAGATTGGATGCAGAAACTTTCCCGATTACTCCTGCCCCCTGCATGCATATCGCACTCGTCTAGGTAGTGGTCACCACATTTCATCCCTTTAGGGGTTGAATTTTGAAAAATCCTGAAACACGTATTTACTCAATTACCGCCAGGAGTACTCCTGCGAAGTTTCAAATAAAATGGTCAAACTTTCAAATCTTGTTTCTCCATACAAACTTGGTTCAAATCTTGTTTCTCCATACAAACTTTGGAAACCGTTTCACCCCGTTTCACGTTTTGAAAAATCCTTTCTTAGTTCACCCCTAGATTTCATAAGGAACCTTTGTGCCAAATTTGAAGTCTCTAGACCCAGCGGTTTGGGCTGTGCGTTGATACGAATATGTCAGTCAGTCAGTCAGTCATTTATTCAGTTTCGTCTTTTATATATATAGATTATAAAACAACTACTACCTTTATTTACACTATTGTTTTACTCTTGTATGTATCTTGCTTGTATATTTGTTGAAATGAAGTTGAAATTTTGCATACTTGTGTAAGTCGGATGACAATACAATATTATGGAGTCAATGAGCTGTTATGATGATGGGGCCGGGAGATATTCGATAGAACTCAGTAATAAAATAACACAACACAACCTCATTGAGTAGGACTCGATTGATCTGTCTTGAGCACTTTATTTTCTTAAAAATAGTTACAGGTAAAGAAGAGATATATATACAGAACATATAAAATAATAACAATGTCCTTCAAAAAACAATACAAATATGTAATTGTCAACGAAAGAACAAGGTAAATAAGGCAGGGTAACGGATTATGATTGAACGCATTATTTGTATTATTATTTACCCTTTCTGCGAGACGAGTGATTAATATGATAAGGCTTGTTTCACACTAAACGAAGTTCACAAGCTTTTATTAATTATCGTTGTAAAAATAATTTGGTCAGGTGGAAGATGATAAACAGTTCGCAAAACTTTTGCCAGTGTGGTTTCTCTACACAAACTATGGAGCACGTACTTACGTGTTCCAGGTGTCCAAACACCTGCACTTGGGAAGACCTAGTGGCCGCAAATGATATAGCTATCGATGTGGTCCGATACTGGAGAGACAAAATATAGTAGTACAATCGACATGAAAAGAAGTTTGACAACTTTATAATAAACAACATGGAAGGAAAGGTTAAAACCAGGAGAGGAAAAGGAACACCAAGAAGGTCGTTCATGGATGAAGTAAAATAAAAAGTGGTGTGTTCGTACGTTTAAGAGATAAGCAAACGCACTTGGTTTTCAAAATAGTTATTTTAAGGGGAAACATAAATTAACAAAGTCGGCATCCAGTGCTGCCCCCATTTGAAAGAAAACGGAAATATCATTAAATTTTATCTTAATTAAGCCTTAGATAAACCTTCAAACTATTTTAAGAATTACTGTTTACAGTTATAAGAGAGAACGTGAAGGTTTACTTCGCACATTTGCGAAAAACTGCCACTTTTAATAATGTGCGAAGAAAAGTTTCACGTTCTCACTTTAAATCATATCTCCGTTTCGGTACAAATAATTTACTTCAATTGGGAGCAGCCCTGGACCACGAAAAATTCATGTATTTCTTTAGGAATATAAGTAACTCAAAGCTTTTTATAGTAGTAGTATATACTGAATTCACTGAATTAGGAAAAGGATACTGCTATTTAAAATAAATAAATATAAAACAATTAAAATAAATATAAGTACGTACATGAACAATAAGGTAGTTACATGTGAAACGAGCCTTACAATATAATATCAGACATTATTAACATCATTTTCGCGTTGTGTGGAGATGAATTTGGGAGATTTGTTACTTTGTGGTTAAAGCTACCTTTCAAACGACTTGATATAGATTATATAAAAGATTTAGTTCCGTACGGGATAGACAGAGGCTTGAGCTGTTACTAAGAACCCTAGTTCTCACACCCTTGCCGCTCGATAGTCCACTATCGATATTTCTGTTCTGTTCTGAATCCGCCCAGCCAGCAGTTACGCTGCAAGAGCGTATGAATAAGGTCTACCTTGGAGAGTACGTCATCACGCTTGCAGACCAAAGCCGATGCATGTATATCGTCCTCAGTCCCTAGAACATGGCGACGACAAACCTCGTTATACCCCTCTCATAGTTCGAGAAATCAGTTGGACTCGTAGATAGGGATACAGGAGTGTAGGAGATATTCGCAGTCAGGAAGTAGGGGAGAGAGAGGGAGTTGAGAGAACCGACAAAATACTTGCATCAAATCAGTATCACTATCGGTAGACTCGATATTTTAAATAAAACCGATACTATTGGTTATCAATAGTATTGCTCTATAGTTTTTCAAAACTAAAAACAGACTTTAAATTGTTATGGGACCTCATAGAAATTTTATCAAAACCGGTTGTTTTATTTAGTGTCAAAATTGGTTTTTATTTTTGAAAAATTAAAACTTTATATTAAAACTAAAACCTCTCAACTTTTAGGTGTCAGATGAAAGTTATCATAATAATACTAGAACTATCGATAACACTCAAAGTTTGAATAAACAAGTAATTGGATTAAGCCTATATTATTGACTATTATAAATTACTCGTGTTAGTTTAATACGATTTGGCGAAACTTTGTTTTCAGACTAAATTCACACTAAATGCTAAGTCACAGGTCAGATCGAAATGCTCAAGGAGGTCTTTGATGTTGGCATTATGAGATCAGTTACCTAAACGAGAAAAAAAAATATAAATCTCAAATAAGAAGAAGGAGAAGGGGAAAGCCCAGGCACCGCTATATGAAGAGAGTCGGAGAAAGATGACAGCAGTGTCAAAATTCAAATGTTTATTTTATTTAGTTTATTTTATTTTATACATTCGGATGACCAACAGCTACGCTTAAAATATAACAAAGTAGTTAACAAAAAGTCAATAACAGGTCTTCACAAATAGGAATACAATACTCGACGACCTCCTTGGCGTAATGGTCAACACGCTAGACCGCCAATCTGGAGGTTCCGGGTTCAATCCCCAGCCAGGGCAAGTTGGAAAATGGCCTTTTTCAAATTGTCTTGGGTCTTGGGTGTTTATCTATATATGTATTTATCATAAAATATAGTATCGTTGGGAAGCTTACTTTGGGGCTAGCTCAATCTATGTGATTTGTCCGTATGTATTTATTTATTTAATACAATTATGAGTTTACGGGAATGCCAAAACCGCCAAGTTAAGTACTTACTTAGATAATACAAATGTATACGTATGCGATGGGCGATAATTACATAATAAAGAACCTAAGCACTAAGTATTGTACGAAGGTAATTTAACCAACTTTAAAGAAAGAGTTTATTAAGTAATTCGAGCTTTAAAGGCATTTTACACGCCAATAAGTGTAATTTACATGACGTAAAGTTCATATTCAAATTTAATTTATTTTTAACGAAATTCTACCAATACCAGCGCTTTGTAATGGTCACTGCTGAGAAGAAACGCCGAAAGAAACTGCTTTTTGTCGTATCAAGATGTCAAGATTTTTGCGTTTTCATCCCTGACAAGGTAGACAGAGCCCAAGGCTGTAAGATTCAAAGGCGACGCTCAGCATGATGGTGGGCGTCAAGATGGAAAAAGGAATCAAAATAGTGATGGGTTGGCGGAAAACAAAATAGAATGGAAGAAACTCCATCGACGAGATCACCCGCTATTTAATTGTGATGATGAAGTATGCTCAGATTTAAGTCTTGATTTGTACGAGCAAGATAGTTTGAATTAAAAATTACTAATAACATTTGCGATAAATACAGTTAATAACAAAATGCGACACAAATAAGTTGAACAAAAGTGGCGGACTACAAAGCATTTTTGTACGAATTCCCGTACGTAGGTTGAATCAAAATGACAGTTATCGGCGCACGTACAAATAATACGCCGACGACCGCCATTTTGGTTCAATTTACGTGTCGGGAATTTATACAAAAATGCTTTGAAGTCGTGTCGCATCGTACGAAGTTATTAGTAGTAAATCGATAAACGAAGTAAAATGTGAAAACGTATAGCTATTCAATTTATGTTATATAAGAGATGCTTTACTTTTATATTTATTTTGCCAGTTCGAAGATAAAAGCCCTCGATGTAGTTACGGTTATAAAAATAAAGTTACCGCTATAAAAATAAACTTATACTCATAAATACTTTATTGGATACAAATAACTTCAAGCGTTAAACGAACTTTTAGGACTTTAAAGTCATAAGTGGCGATTGTACACGATCCGCTTAGTTGTAAAAAGTTAAACCTAGTTCTCTTGGGAACCTGTTGTGAATAGGATAAAAAGCTTTTATTCCCGAAAAAGGATGGAGAGAGCTTTCTAAAACCTTATTGACTTCGGAGGAAAAAAAGTTTAATATGAGAGTAGTATATTTTTTTATAACATTTTGAAGCTTATTAGTTATTTTGCCTGCTTTTGTGGGTTAAGGCGGCCCTTCCCGGCCGCTCTGTCGTCAACGCGAGCATAGTTCGAAAAGCTTGTTTTTTCATCCAAGGTAATGCTAGAAAAAAGGTTTGCCTATTTTTCTAAAAAAAAGAGATAGCGCCTTAGGGTACGGTTTATTATTATTATTTTTAACCATCCACTGAACGAATATTAACAATTCTTCACAAATCAAGTTATGTGAATCGTTTGTCCAGAGTAATAAGAATGAAATTTGATTTGCAATGGATTTCTAGTTATCTAAAAGGAAATGTGCTGAGTTTTGACGCGAGTTAAATTAAACCATAGTGCTAACCACATTGAGTTGATATTTTTTTGAATTTCTTTTCTGAGTGAGACTTCTGCACGTGAGTACTAGTACTTATTCTGTGACGCTACATTTTATTTTCAGCCTAAAACGCACCATCTCTTTTGTTTGTCATCTACTACAGATTTCAGTACAGTGAGCACGCGCCTTTATACAACAAACACGTTCTCCCTTACAGCATAATTAATAAATAATGATCTCCCTAAATATTCATTACCTCATTCCGTTGCTCCAGCATTTTTAGATCAGTGCATTAACTAAGCTTTTGATAGACTTGCCCTTAATACGGTAGATTTAAGCTTTATGCATTTCGTGAATTACACATGTCGGTTTTCGAACTTACTACAAATAAATCTATATATATAAAAGCGAAAATCACTCACTCACTCACAGGATTTTTGGAAATTCCATCCCTAAGGGGGTGAAATAGGGGTTGCCAGTTTGTATGAAACTTTGTAATTTTTAAAGTGAGACACATGATTTTTTTAATTTATTTTAGTAGTTAGTAGAAAATAATAATGCCTATATCAGATTTTTTAAATTACATCCCTATAGGGGTGAAATAGGGGTGGCAAGTTTATATGAATCTTCGTCATTTTAGAAGCGAGACACGACATTTTTGAATAAGTGGTTAGTAAAAAATAATAATCAATTAAATCGATTTGAAATAATTGCATCCCCGGGGTAGCATTAGGGGTTGCAAATTTATATATTATGAAATTTATGAAACTTCGTCATTTTATGAGTAAGAGATAAAAAAAATTTGATAAATAGATCCGTCGCTCCCTTTTGCTCTAGCAAATGACGGTGAAACATTTTCGACTTCTAGTAAAGCTAGTAATTATATACGGACAAATCACACAGATTGAGCTAGCCCTAAAGTAAGTTCGAGACTTGTGTTATGGGATACTAACTCAACGATACAATGTTTTATAACAAATACATATATTTATAGATAAACAACCACTACTCCACCAACACGTCTATTTCTAATGGCGTGGGCAGAGCCCTGGGCCATAAAATCCAAAGGCTACGTTAGCACACGAGTGGACGTGAAGATAGGATTACCGGCCAAGTGCGAGTCGGAGTCGACACGAGGGGTTTTGTACCAAAATGTATTACATGAAGCGTGATAGCTAACAGTTGAAATTAATTAGTTGATAGGTACTAATTAATTAGGGCTCCCATACAAAAAACATTTTTTTAATAGATTTTGGGTACGGAACCCTTCGCGCGCGAGTCTCGCACTTGGCCGGTTATTTTCTTCCAGAATAGCATGAGAACCATCCTTTAAGTTAAGATATACTAATATGTTTACGTACGGTACGCCTCAGAAGTCCCAATTTCTCACACTAATCCGCTATTTTCCAACAAGTCAAATTAGAAACTTTTTTCGAAACGTCAAAACAAACATTTTCTTTGGGATTTGTATTAAATACAGGCAGATGACGTCATAGTTTCTTGGAGTCAAACAGCGCTACTATTATCAATTTTTCTGCAATAATAAATCTAAAATCACGTTCGAATGGATATGGTTCAAAGACAAGTGACATTATTTTGCGACGTTTTATTAGTACGAAATAATTTATTTTTGACCAAGGAAAATACCCAATTGTATAAAAAATTGAGACTCCATTTTTGAGGCTTACCGCACATATTATATAGTCATCTTATTACAAAAATAAATAAATAAAATAAGTTAAAATTAAACAACAAGCTTTACCTCATAAAACCTAGTCCAAATCAAATTAATTAATTTAGAAATCTAAAAGAGTTTCTTCGTGCGATATAGTGCCAAGTACGCTGGTTGCGTTTTCTCTCTGAATCTCATTTCCGAAAGACAGCAATATACGAGATTATAAAAACGCAATATTAAAAACACCGTTTTATAGTTTAAATAGTAAATCAATACTGATACCTATATTACAATAACTATGCACAGAAAATCAATACTGGAATAGCTAAACCAAAACAATTATTGGACATCCGTTTTTGATAGGTAATATTGTTAACCTCAAACTAAATTATCACCGAATATACGAAAATGAATATTGGTTTCGGGTATCATTGCGTTTTGAAATGACATTTGGAATAATTACACCATTATGATATAGGAATTCGAGAAATCGTCACAGAATGAATATACATAAGTATTACAGAACGGAAACTCCCAGAGTCCCACGGAATACAACGCGGTTGTGGACATACCCGTAATAAATCGAACCATGGAGTATACTAGATCACTATAGTATAATGACATTAAAATAACAGTTGAGGACCTCGGTGGCCCGGCGGAGGTGATTACTAGCGCTTCCACAAGTGACAACGAGAGTACCGGCACGGTCCGCACTTGGATTGGTGACCACAAGTGGCATGAAAATTTCTCAAGCTCCCCCGTGCTTCGCAAGGCACGTTTAAGCCGTTGGTCCCGGCTGTCATCATTCTCTGGCCTGGCAGTAGTCAAGCTATGTCAGATGCCTTTAGGCAGCTTGAAAAATCTGACACCAGTGTTGGCCACTTACACACGAAAGGAAAGAAAGAAAATAACAGTCAAAAAGCAAGAAAACATTTTGACATTTCCATACAAAAGTGTGCAGCCGCTCGGGCAATTTGTATGGGAATGTTGAATTTTATTTTTGGTTTTTGACTGTTACTTTCATTTCATTATACTAAAGTGGTCTAGAGCCCGTGGTTAGATTTATTACGGGTATGTCCTATTGACGTTTTATACGTCCCCGTCCCCGCACCTCTTCCCCGTTCTCACCTTTAACAAGATAAAATCTAAGTTCCGCGTCATTCCTCGTTTAGGCGATGAACCCACTGCACCGCGCTCCGTCGCGGAGTGCGGTTCAACATACTGATGCTCCCGCGCGTTGACGCATTTTCAGTGTGTTGGAGTGTTTTCAGTGTCTAGGCGTGTTTTCAGTGTCTAGGCGTGTTTTCCTTACAAATTGAGATACTTGCATACAATGTTAAAATCTGCCGCCCCGCGCTCCGCGACGGTGCGCGGCGCAGTGGGATCACCACCTTATTTCGCGCTTGCCGCTTACCCGTCAGTCTCAATATGTACTCCCTGAAGAATGTAAGAGAGATGAGATGCGGGGCGCCTTGCGGATCGCCCCGCTCCTCATCTCTCTCGCGCGTTGAAATATTTTAAATTAATTGATACGGGATTTACATTGTTACACAATTTTAAAAATGGTACAGAATTATTAAACCAATCTCTGCCTTGTGTTTTTGACACATCATGATCGTGGCTCAAACCAACCGAAATATAAATAGCGTGTGGTTTGTTTATGGTTTTTGTTTATGCTTTAACGATGGACATAGCCAACACGTGGTAACACATGGCAAGTACCAACATGTAGGGCGTTTTAACGCCCTTTTTATTAGTTTTTAGAACGCGTTACTTTTTCACCGGTTATTTTGTAATGAGAAGTCTATTATACACGGTGATTTTTCATTGGTTTTGGAGCCGAAGGTCACTTCATAAGGATCGTTAGTAAGCTATAATTAGCTAGTCAAAATAAAAATTCTAAAACAAAATATGTTGACTAAAACTCGAAAGTAAAATAGTGAGATCAATAGTAGTACCGCCGCCGGCTAGATTTCGAGTTCATCGGGGTCACGCGTCAGTTATGAACGGGCGTAACTACGTGGTCTCGATCGAAAATCATTTTCGCAACTTTTTTATCTTATGTCATACACAAATTTGGATTACGTTTATGGATAGAGGAATTTATTTACTACGTAACATTCTTTTTTACCAAAACCAATGAAAAGTCAGCGTGTAGAAGCGATATGAAGTAGAACAGACGATTGAATACATGTAAAATCCTTTCAACTCGGTTTTTTATACTAACCCCCACTAAATTCGTAAAAGGGAAGACAATAAAAATGAGTACTAAGCCATTGGTAAGACGAGAAACATTACTTAGCCTTTATTTCAAACGCTCTTACAAGAAAATAGTGCGAAACGAATATTTAAAAATAATATAAAAAATTTACTTTCCGAAGCACATTCAGTAGGGTAAACTTTCAGTCAATGGACGACTGTTAGTCATTGGACATTGGATTTGGATAGTCATTACATGATAGCTTTTTATAATCTGTAGCTGCAGTGATCCCATTTTGAAAGCAACCTTAATAAATAAGATTTTATTGTGCTCTGTCCGATGACTGTTAGCGTCCAATCACTGGAAGTTTATCCTACTTAATTCTTTCCCCACGACATTTCTAAATAAATACTGAGTAAAAAGAATAAGAATTAGGCAGGCAATTCTGTGAATTCTCAAGGGCAGAGTGTTTTCTGAGGCTAAACGCTGCGACTTAATAACGTTGTCTTTTTGCCGTTAAAAGTGTCCGTTTTAGTAATATTCGTTGGAAACTTCCTTGGGGATAAGGGAAGACATTGTTTTGATGCGAGTATCTATTTTAACCCCCGACAAAAAGATAATATAAGTAGAGAATAATAGATGGCGATACGAATCGTTCCGTTACTCATCGCTTACATGTGAAACTAAAACGCGCTATGAAGTTTTTTCTTAAATAATGACCTTTCAGCAACTATATCGCTTAAAATCGGTTCAGCGTATTGTAGGGTAATTTATAAGTTAAATTATATGAGGTGAACGCTTCAAAGTGTTTTTAATATACCTGGCAAATACACTTTTATTTATTAGATTGGTTGACTTATATGTCAAGTAAGAACTTATCTATACAGATATGCCGATGTTCGAACTCGACTAATTTGAAATCTGGTATGAAACTCATAATTCGTTATTTTTTAAGTAACCTAGTCAGTCTCGCGCAGGGTTCCGTACGTAAAAATACGTTTTTATATGCCCCACTTAATATTTATTTATTCTATTTTTAGTTTTCTTATACTTTAAACAAGCAATTTTTGTATTTATAGAATGAATATCTCGAAAACGGCTTCAACGATTTTTATGAAACTCGGTATTTAGGGAGTAAAGAGGCAAAAAAAATGATTTTCATAAAAAAGTAACCGAGCAAATAGCAAAGCTCGGTCGCCCAGCTAGTTGTTGAAATTTTAAGGGTCTAGCTATCGTGGTTCATGAGATTCAGCCTGGTGACAGACAGACAGACGGACGGACAGACGGACAACGGCGTCTTAGTAATAGGGTCCCGTTTTTATCCTTTGGGTACGGAACCCTAACAACGCGGATAAAGTCACGAAGACTTTTTGTGAGCTTAGTCAACATACCCCAAAATCTATTACAACGTGGAAAGGACATACCCGTAATAAAGAAACCAAGGGCTATACTAGATCACTACAGTATAAAAAAATTAAAATTACAACCCGAAAACCAAAAAAAAATCTACATTCTTATACAAATTGCCCGGGTGGCTGCATAGTTTCGTATGGAAATGCCGTTTTTTTTTGTTTTGACTGTTATTTTTTTGTCATTATACTAAAGTCATCAGTACAGCCCGTGGTTCGATTTATTGCGGGTATGTTCCTTCCACGATGTATATAAAAATATGTAAGTAAGTATACTTTTGTGTAATATGGAACCCTAAACAACAAAGATATTAAGGTCGCATTCACATAAGGTTTTAGCCAGATATTAAGACATTGTTCACAAAGAACCCGAGCTCTTTTGACGTATTTGATGTATGGTCCGTTTGGCTAGAATGGATCTTTTGTGTTTGTTTATTGTTTATAGCTTTTATAGGGTTGCTTTGGGTTGTATATGTTATGTGATGGACAGCAAAATCTGATTACTTTAAAAGAGCTAAATAAAATAAATATATAGGAATAAATAACACTGACTGAGCTAGCCCCAAAGTAAGTTCGAGACTTGTGTTATGGGATACTAACTCAACGATACTATATTTTATGACAAATACATATATAGATAAACATCCAAGACCCAGAACAAATTGAAAAGGCCATTTTCCAACTTGCCCTGACCGGGGATCGAACCCGGGACCTCTGTCTGGGTGGCGGACTAGCATGGTGATGGCATAGCACGCCACGGAGGTCTAGTACATTCAATATATACCTATTAATATATGTTTATGCTAATAGTATTTAGTTTGAAGCTTTTGTACTGAAATAATATAAGAAATTACCTTCTTTCATCCATTGAATTTTTTTTCGACTTTTGACATTTTTTATATGTATACAATATGTAACCAAAACCCCGTCCGATCCTTGTAGGAGCAACTCAGTCCGTCAATATGAACAACTTTTCCTATGGGACCAATGTTTGAAACTCAAAGAAGAAATCGACATTTCGATACACATTACCGGGCCGGCCGAAACCTTTTGTATGAAAACGAAGAATTTTTTTCGAGTTTTAAGGATTGGTCCCATAGGAAAAGTTGTTCATATTGACGGTCTGAGTTGCTCCTGCAAGGATCGGACAGGGCTTTTGTTACATATTGTATATATGCTTATAGTATCTAGTTCGTATTTTTTGCACTGAAATAATGTAAGAATTTACCATGACCTTCTAAGATAAGATATAAATTTATTCCACATTAAATATATTTTTTTGACTTTTTACTTTTTTTATAATATGTATCATGAGGATCTCGGAAACGGCTACAGCGATTTCTATGAAATTGTATGTAAGGGGGTTTCAGAGACAAAAATCGATCCAGCCAGGTTTAATTCTTAGAGAACCTGTTTTCACCAAACCAGGTTAAAATGTGAAAGAACAAATCCATAAGTACTTATTACAAAATCACGTCCTCCTACGCTATATACTATTTACTTGTATTTCTGTACGCGATAAACTCTGAAACTACCAAGGACGAATTTGAGGCGGTTTTAACTAACATAAAGTACACTTTTTCCGGAATTGTTTACATGTATAATATTAATATAAATATAAATAAATATGTATCATATATTCGTGTTAAGCCGAGCAGCATAATTTAATAAAAAAAAGTACCTTTGATACAGATGTTTATAAAAAGGTTCGTTCTATACATATAGAATCCGCTTATAAATATTATTTTCTAGTTTTTAAATTTATTATTGACAAAAAATATATTTGTTTTAAAATGTGCGCAAAATATTTACTTCGGTATTGCTAATGTAAAAGATTGTACCTTTATTTACATTGAAATATTGTAGCAATCATTAAGGTCTGAAAGTCCTATTTTTAAATGGAAATCAAAATAAAAACGAATATTAAATTACCTTTTATTAAATTTTACTGTACAAACTAAATTTTATAAAATACATCTTAACTTCGCACGCATGTAGTTCCGCTACTCGATAAGAGATGGCGCCACGCCACACGGCGAACCAAGATATCTGTGTCCGCTCATACATTTCGTAGAATGTTTATATTCTAAAACGGGTACACATTTCTCGGAAGTACTTGAAACATTGTTATAACGCTTTCGGGTGAGTTTGATATACATTACAAATGATTTTACGAAACCTCTGAACAATAACTTTGTGGCTATTAGGTACGTTTAAAGTAAGTATCCACCTACCTCATAATAATATTTAAAAGAATAAATATTGTTTACATGAAACAAAATGATACGCAAAAACACAACCAAAACGTTCTTTACAGAATGAAGTGTCGGAAAACGGACCCCCGAAATCCAAACCAAGCACAACTAAGATAGCAACTGGGAATTGGGAACCTGCAGTGCAACTCCCACTTGGTAGAGACCTCCCCTAATCAGTCTGGAAGTCTCTCAATAGACTCCGGGCTGGTGTCGAGAAAACCGAGTCAGGTGGAGTCA
Source organism: Acrobasis suavella (assembly GCA_943193695.1). Lineage (NCBI taxonomy): Eukaryota > Metazoa > Arthropoda > Insecta > Lepidoptera > Pyralidae > Acrobasis > Acrobasis suavella. Next base: position 4,721,737 of record OW971952.1, on the reverse strand, counting down.
CGCTGATAACGTCCTTTGCGACTGCGGTGCCATTCAGTGGATGGACCACCTTCTATCGTGTCCGAATTGCCCTACGTCGTGTACCATCGAGGACCTAATTGAGGCTAACGACAGAGGGATCGCCGTGGCCACATACTGGTCAAATGTCATTTGAAATAGAAACTATACTGGAACCATTTTGACTCGACGAGAAGAAGACTGGGAACGTGCTTAGATGGGGATATTCACCACGGTACGCACAGAAGGACACTTTATACTTTAACATACTTTCCACTATTTTCTAAAATATGTAGCAACAAAGTGATGATATGTTACTTTTGTCACTGGACTATCAATTGATAGGTTCTTTCGCTTCATCTAATGTATCCAAGAACAGCAGTTCACTGTGCTGCCATCTGGTGGTCCATATTTTTTAAAACCCCTTAAGAGTCCCCTTACCCTGGTCAAAATAAAACTTTCCCATTCAAACGTAGTCTAGCTTTCATTTTGAAACGACATGTCAGATATTGACGAAATTATGTTATTTCAAAGAAATTGCACATATTTGACCATCTGTATGGAAAACTTCTACACTCTCGTATTTTCTTTTAAGTTCATATGTCTAGGCATATAACTAGTTTTCGACAGTCAAAACTAGTTATATGCCTATATATATGCAATTAATATTACAAAATACTGCCAAAATCTCACATGTCATTTAAAAATACATAAAAGCTAGATTACATCTGTATGGAAAAGTCAAGGATCAGGGAACTCTTAAGAAGCTGGTCTGCAAGTTTCTAACAATGGAAACAAATTTTACATATATAATTGCTTCTACAACATACATACATTATCACGTCTGTATTCGTGACAGGGTAGAGAGAGTCTAGTGCCGTCAGACCCAAAAGCCACTTTATCGTTATGGTGGGCGTAACAGTGAAAAAAGATTATCAAAACAGTGATGGGTTGCATCGCCTGTAGACATGATTCGGATTTTCGCACATTCCTTTGATCGGCTTTTACGCTCGTGGGAAAAAAAGCAGGTGGTACAATCTACGTTTTTTATAAAGAGGAAAAACGGGGCCCTATTACTCAGACTCCTTTGTCCGTCTGTCTGCCTGTCTGTCACCAGGCTGTATGTATCTCATGAACTGCTATGACTAGACAGTTGAAATTTTCCCACATGGTGTATTTCTGTTGCCGCTATAACAACAAATACTAAAAACAGAATAAAATACATATCTAAGGGAAGGCCATAAACAAACGAATTCTTTTTTGCCGTTTTTTGCTCAATATTAATAAAAACAACAAGTAGACGCTAGAAATATTTACAGAAAATTTAATTTTATATTCACTTTTAAAATGACAAATTTCATTAAAATATAATAAACATTTAAAGCGGGCTCCCGTACAATATATGTGTTTTTTTTTCTAATTAATGATAACTACGGAACCCTTCGCAGCTTCGTGCACGAGTCCGACACGCACTTGGCCGGTTATTTCTTTTGTCGCGAAATAGAAAAAATTATTGTATTGTTTTTAATTCTAAGTCACTACCTTAATACAAAATACCTGCTTACCTTATAAGGTAGGTAACTTAAATCGACGAAGTAAACTTAATACCTAAGTACTATTTAAAACTTGACTTGAGGACTAATTTAATTAATTCGCCTTTCATTTGATTACGTTTCTTTGAAATAGGTTGCTAGTGAAAAGCTCTTATTCAATATTGGACTGAATCTACTAAGGTTACCTACTTTGTATTATGGAATCCATTCTTTACTTACTTAATAAGTGTCAAGTTTATACTTTACTTTGTTATCGCAGTAAATCTAATAGAATTTTTACTTTATTTTTTTACCATTGGAATAAAATATCATTGATAAACACGACTAGGCCCACTTCTAGAAACGCACGCGTCTGGCTTCGTTGCGCCGCTAGATGGCGCTACCAGGCATTTTTGTATACTTTTAAAGTGTAATAAGTTTTAAATAAAGACCTAATTACATAAAGTAGGTACCTAACATGCATGAAGTGTTAATTATTGTTTAAGCAGGTTTTTACGCATAAAAAATAACTTCAATATTGATATTTAAAAACTATACAATATGTAACAAAAACCCTGTCCGATCCTTGTAGGAGCAACTCATACCATCAATATGAACAACTTTTCCTATGGGACCAATGCTTGGGACTTGAAGAAAAAATCTAGATTTTGTTACAAATTGCCGGGTTAGCCGAAGACTTGTATGAAAATGACGATTCTTTTCGAGTTTCAATCATTGGTCCCATAGAAAAAGTTGTTCATATTGACAGTCTGAATTGCTCTGTCAAGGATCGTACAGGATTTTTGTTGCATATTGTATAGATAGGTACCTATATCTGTAGTTTAATCTAATAGTTTCCCAAAATAACCGGTTGACAGCGACATGTGTCTATCTACTAGCATACATGAATACATATACAAAACACATAACTGCTTTTGATCCAGTAGGGTAAATAAAATTGCAAACTCAATATAAATATCGACTCGAGTTTTTGTTAATAGTTATTGAGGCATGACATCACTCGGTCTGATTTTTAGATCGAACGAATTTGCCGCAAAAAAATAAATAGAACACTATTTTTTACAAGCTTGTTTTATTAGAGAATTAATTGGATTAGTACCTACTTAATAGGTATTAAATTGTATTACCTATTGTACCATTTCAAAAGAAACTATTTAATGTTTATTCTATTTTTAATTGTGAAGTCGATAAAAGTACTTTATTATTTATTAGAATCTTAGAGCGCGTTGCTCTAGGATTAGAATAGGTAAGGGATACATTGTAAAAAACAGAGCCAAGTTCCTCCTACATAATAACTCATTTTTTAATTTAGGATTTATGAAGGAAAGGCTTTTTTTTTATTTATTTGATTCGCTAACTAGCTGAACGACACATAAGTTTATATAAATACAAATTAGAGCATATAAGTTGCCAACCTACTTAGAGCGAACATCATTATTCACAGTTTAAGTAATTTAAAGCATTATCTAGATTTACTTCTAAATAAACGTTACTATTTTTTGATTTTCGTTTCCACCTTTACGAGTAGTTTCAGTATACAAGGTTAAATCCTCTTTTATTCCTCTGGTTACTGGACCATAGCTTAATTTCAAAGCCATATGGGGCATGTGAAAGTATTTTTCTGATTAATAGATAAACTCAAACTAAAATCTAGTTATAAAACAGGAATTAATCCCAGTTTACTAAAATTAAGTCGTTGCGAAACACTCAACTATTTTAAAAATAGCTTAGATATTTTTTTTCCGGACCCAGAAAATGTTAAAAAGACATTTATCAAATCATGTAACTAGTTCTCCCTATATTTTCATTCATATTCCCAATAGTTCCAGTAAAATTTAAAACTGTATTAGAAAGTCTCGATGGCGTGTCAAATAGAATAACGCAGACGTGACCGAACATCACGAGCGGAGTGGGTTCGAAGCCGGCTGGACTTTTATTTTTACACGAATTCGTGGCTCCCGAAGAATGGACTATAAAAATTGGTTATTGAACGGGCGAGATACAGATCTCTTGCAGCTATTGTAGCTTCACTTGCCTCATAATTTTAGTCTCAATGTCCGTGTAATGAATAGTTAATAGATTTGGGAATATTGATTGTTTTTAGTTTGAGAGAATCGAATATTTATGCAGAAAATTAAAGCCTTTATTTTTCATGAGGACGTTCACTTAAATAAGATTTTACAATTTTATATTATATTATTGTTTTAATATTATGTATTAATTAGCTATATTAAGATCATGTTTATTTGATAGAAATAATCTATAAGACTATAAAAACGTTTCGAAATAACTGCAGTTTATGATAAGAAAACTTAAGTCTTGATATTTATGATCGAATTTAAAGTTACTTGAGAGACAGAAATGAGAAAACGATTGAACTCCAGAGACAATGACAAGGTTTTAGATATAATAAAGTTGAAAAAACTTATTTATAGTAAAATAACCTAATAAGTCAATAAATGACGAATAACGATAATATCATGTATGAATGTAGTCACTAAATTATAGATTAAACTAGCTAGCTTTAGCTTTTTTTTAGCTAGATAAATAAGGAAGCTCGTCTTGTATTAGATACGACTAAACTAATATCCGAATAAACAAGAGATTATTACATTATTTTGCTTCGTTAAAATTCTAACAAACGCAACCCGCGGCTATAAGTTCTAAACATGAGTTTTCAATACTTATTTCTTTCTCTACATAAAAGTTATTTAATTAAAAATTACGCAATGTATTTTTTTCCCGCTTATATAAAATTAAGGATCATGTATAATTCATTGTGAATATTTTACCTGAAATTTAATATTCATCGTAACTACAATCTGGCAGTACCTACGTAGTTACGTAAATTCAAACTTTTTCAATTGTTGAGTAGTAAACGGTATTAAATTGAATAATCCCCAAAGTTGCGTCAATTTAAAGTTTATAATTTGAAAGATCCTTCTAGATTTTACCTCTTGGCTAAATTTAGACTTTTAAAGAAGCAATTTCTTCGCAAATTATTTCTCCTATTCATGTCACAATTTATATTTTAACCGAATAGTGTTAATCAATTCTCCTCCATCTTTATTTCACTTGTTATTTTTCCATCGCAGCGTGTTGTTACTATTAATAGTTTTAAGTTTAAGCTCGACCAGCACGAATTCAATTAATTTTATGATAGATTAAGGGCCTGTACCCACCAATTATTTATGTTTTTACACTGTTACACACCTATAAAACATGATCATTAATTTTGATTTTGGATCATCAGTCAGTGTTTCAATCGTAGTAGTTTATAGTTCCTAATTATCTCATGTTTTGAAATTTTGCTTGAATCTTTGTGTTTAACGATAGTATAATTTAAATGATAATTTCTAATGGTTTGTTCAATCGGCTGCTCGTATATTTTGAGTATTCAAACTCAGATTTATTTACCTTCTGCTAAAACTTCTTCCTCTTTGTGTATACTGCCAGTTTTATGTTAGATATAATTGTCATTAAAAGTTTTATATTCAGTATTGTTTATGTTTTTGTCTTTTCATTTTATGAAATAAATGCCTTTGTTACATTTCTTAATATGTTGCAAGCAAACATTATTAATAACTCAGGCAGTTCAGATGCCACTTCGTTATCTTAACAACAGACAGACCGAATTCTCGCAAAATAGAGCTTCGTTATAGCACAAACATTATTATTAAGTATCTCAAAACCGGTGTTTTGTCCGGTCTTATCTAAATTATAACAACCAACACGTATTAAAATTTAAACTCAAATATGTATTGTATAAAGCACAGCTATTTTCAGTTGAAGAATTTCAACGGCGCTGGGCATTTCGAGAATGACTTTACTCCTTTCCGCTTTAATGTTATATCCTCTACAATTTAGATTTATTTCATCGTTTGGGGTGGGACATGCACTAATTGACGAGATGCCTCGTGCATCGACACTAAAGTCACATTTAGTTGAATTTGTGGCATGGTACGCCAGTTTAAACGTTTAGTTTATTGCTCTGCCATGCCGTGTTCGATTTTTAATTTCTACTTTTTCGTTTTGTATTGGGATTATTTAGGACCAGTATCAGTTTTGTTCAATAATTTTGGCTCTTTCAAGTTAAAATTGTTTTTAATAAATTCATGAGAATGCTTATATTTGTATTCATGTATAGTACAAATAATTAAGTAACTGTTCTCTCTGATGGAAGATACTTTCACATCTTGATTTATTGTTCCCACCCGCTCCATATCCTCATTCTTGCATCACATTTCAATTTATCGCTGCACTTAGACCTACGACCATAATTACTCAGACTCAATGAAAGAGTACCTACACCATTCAATAAATCTTTCTGATAACTAGCAATTATCTTACGAACCGGCAATTATAACGGTAAAATATTAAAGATACACTTACCTAAAACTACCAATATGAAACACAAACTAATGTACAAGATCATCAGGAATCTTTGGTAACTAATAAACTAATAATATCACACAATTCGACAATCATCTACCCGACTGTCGAAATTTTATATCACAGTACACATCACTAGCTAAACAATTTCGGCCGCAGAGCGATCCCATCGGCTCATCACTACATTACGAGTACAATTTTTTGTAGAGTCGAATGCATTCGAACTTTTTTTTCACTGCACAAAGTTTCGGTCATCGTACGCTGACGACGCGAACGCAATCCAATACACTTCCCATCACAGTTTACAAACTTTCGCGATGCGAATCGATTCTTGTTCACTTTAAATTGTTTAACAGTTACACTGACGATAGTTTCGGATGGACGAGCGACGTAGGTCTATCGTCGCCGGTTGTCGGGACGCAACTGAAGTGAAGTTGTTCGGGATTGGTGAAGAATGCGCCGCGCATGGTTGCCACACCGTCCACGCTCGGGCCGCTCTCCAGCCGAAAACGAGTGGCGTGCTTGAGTATGCGATTTCAAATAATCCTTGCGCCTATCGGACTTCGCCGCCTAACATAACCAGAATCAGGTAGTCGTGCATTGTGAGTGCCGTCGCCCCCAGACTTGGCTGCTTCGTTTTCATAAACATAAGTACGCTTCTCTGCTTTAGGAATACAATCCTGATCTTCCGTCTCTGTCTAGCAAACTTTCGAAAAAAAACAGGTAAACGCTGAGCCTATGGTGTTCACTGTTCAATGGCCGGTATAACAAATGTTGCGTTTTCGAAACATGTTGTATCTGATACGAAATACTTTTTTCTCCGTACTTCCAATTTAACGCATTTTAATAAAATGTAGAACGTACGGTAGATATTACGCAAAGGAATGTTTTATTTAAAAATCGGCTCATGTTACTTTCCGAATTAGATGCTTGTTAAAAGTTGAGTAGGTATTTTCCAGTTTGGAACGAGGAATGATTATTTCTCCAAGTTAAAACCTTTTTTTTCTAAATTGCTCGCTCTACATAAAAAAATATTAAATTTAAAGTAACTAGAAAAAGAAATATTATTTATAAGAAGAATTGTGTACAAAGGAAATCTGTAAGACCAAATGAGTTCTTATTTAGTCCGTGATACAAAAGATTGAAATCTAAATAGACTCATCAGAATTATCGTAAAAATCTTCAGGTTATTTTTATCGCATTCCAAAAATCTTGAGAACGGCGAACCTATTAAGATTACATGGTCAAAGTATCAAATGTTCATCTAAAAACACACCCCCAACGTAGCTGGCCGAAAACAGTCCCAAAAAATTAAAAAAGAAGTCGTTAAGGTTAACCATTAACATTTTTCGGCCAGTGTTGTTGTATTTTTTTTAAACTCTTATGTTAGAGGATGAAGGTTGGAATTTGAGTGTTGTTTTCAAATTTCGAAGTTTAGGATAACGATAAATTTCGCCAGCGACAGTGCAGCGACGTAATAAATGTGCCTGGAAGTTGGGTTCACCTCGGCGATTCTTTAAAACAATTCAAAGAACAACAGCATAAGAATGTCAACATCCTATTTGTCATACTTTAGAAGATAAATAATGTGTACAATGTACCGTTTGTTTACGACTAATGTATGAAATTTATTCGATGTCGCTGGATCGGCGTTACTTGTGAGTACTGAATTTGATTTCCGGTTCAGCCCCGGTATGCATTAAATATATTAACAATCTTTTTGATATAAAATGCCTGGCATAACGGCATATGCCGTCAGGCACGTTAATCCTTAAAATATGATTATTTATGAACCATATAATTAAATATAGACTATGTTTGGTATTGATACTTATATGTGATAAGGAACTGAAAAACTGATTGCGTTATTTTACGTACACGCGAGAATAACTTCTGATTTTTTTACTCTTTTTTAACTTTAGCATTTTTAAAACGATAAGGACTTTTTTTGCTCTTCACGTTTCTATCTAACAATTTATTAACAACTATGATATTTGAAACAGTTATCTGTAAAAAAGTATAAAACAGTTATTCTCGGTGTAACACAGATTCGAAACAAGAACCATTTTCCGGAACATTTCACAGAACAAATATAGCATCGGAGAATTCAAATTCTGATTAACATTCTTCGTTATGCTAAAATGCGAACTAGCTTATCTTTCTTGTAAAATAAATAAACAGATACGGCATACGGCGAAAAAAGCAGACGATCTTGTACAAACTTTAAAAGATGGCACACTATCGCAACATAAATGGAAGTTTGTAGAATACAAGAGGCCTTTGCCTAACTATGGGACACTACAGGCTTATAAAAAAAAAACAAGAACTAAAATGTATATTAAATACCCGGCCAACTGCGAGTCGGACTCGCGTATGAAAGGTTCCGTATCATTATCTATAAAAAATCACGTTTGTTGTATGGCAGCCCCACCTAATATTAATTTTATTCTGTTTTTAGTATTTTATGTTATAGCAGCAACGGAAATACATCATCTTTGAAAATTTCAATTGTCTAACTATCACGGTTCATGAAATACAGTCTGACGACAGACAGATATTTTTTTTCTTTTTACATAATGTTTTACGTAATTTTTGTCTCTCCGTAATTAAATTTAGAATATTTTATAAGAAAATTTACTAGCATATAGTGTCCCATTGTATTTAGATCTATCATGCTCTAATAAACAAAAAAAAATGTGATACGTCTGATATTTAAGGAAATTGTCTCCAAAATTATCGAACGTACTCTAGGGACTTACCTAATAGTCCCCAGTTCCAAATGTCAGGAACATTAGACAAGACAGGGACAACATAATAGCAGGTAAAAAGGCGCCCTACAAATTGAATATTGGTCGCATAATTTTAGAGGGCCGTAAAATTTGTTCGTCACGGATGGCGGGTCTGTTCCTTCGTAACTCTATGGCAATGAACTAAGTTATTAAGATATTAATTTTTGCTTGAATAACTGCAAGGTTTGGAATCTAGGTTAACTGTTGTTTTTATTTATCTACGACAGATAAAAAAGTCCATAAAAACTTCAAAATTTTTTGTTCGGTTTACAAATTCGATGATAGATATTTTATTTTGCATATTTCATGAAGATTTGGTATTGATAAAGTCAAATTCAAACGTCAAAAATGATTTATCATTGGATATTTGTAGGTATCACTTGATAATTGTAATTTTTTCTTTCGATTTCTTCATAGTACATCTGAATATTTACTTAAAGCTAAGTTTACTGGTGCTTCCTAAGCGCAAGTATAGAAGAAGCAGCCACTAACTGTATTGCAGCATTTTTTCCAAAAAAGTCAACTTACAATTTTATTGATATTTAAATTGGATATGTGGACTGATAATTATTGTGATTGATACTAAAATAAAAATTTATCCTTTTAACGTATTTTCGTTTTAAGTTATTATTATTTTTTGATTTTTTAACGTCAAATGCCAATTAGACTTTAAAAATTCAAAAATCCTGTTGCTAAAATTACACTGAGACAGCAGTCAGTACCTGAAACAAGACAAAAGAAAACATTAATCCACACATTTAGGTAAGCACATAAACTTTGAATAAGTATATTTATGTATTTCATTAAAAAAAATATAAATAAATTTTTTGGATATGTGCATTGATATCCCTGGGTTTTAGAAAGATAAGTATACTACCTAAAGACATGAAAATAACCCTCTATGGACTCGTTTATTTTTAGTATTTAATCGCTACAGATTTATTTATATATTTATTAAAACTTTATTGCACAGTTGAAAGAATTTACAAGAGCGGACCTAATGCCATAACGCATTTTCTCCCGGTTAACTATTAGACCGAGCAGAAAATAAGTAAAGCTGATGTGATAAAATTCATAAGTAAACGAAACATAAATATCTACATAATTACATATACATTAATAAATAGATAAAAATACGCAGCTTGAATAATATGACAGAATTATTGAACACCTCACACTACCTATTTTCCATTACTTTTTAGGGTTCGTAGTAAACATACTTTTGCCATGTCTGTCTGTCTGTCCGTCCGCGGTTTTACTTAGCGACTTTAAGTACTAGAAAGCTGTGATTTGGCATGGGTACGTATATTAATTATGCAGAAGAAGTAATAAAATAAAATATTAAAAAAAATTTTTTAGGGTAGCTCCCATCAAGTGAAAAGTCATTTTTTTACTCGACTAACCATGTGGAGTTTCATCATAAGGTACAATTATACCTCTAGACATTTAATCTTAAACCTAGACACATTAATACCAATATTAAGACTACTCTGTCGTCAAAGAATGAAAAGCCGAAACAAGGCTTTAATTTAAAGCTCACGAAGATAAACGGCTTGTTTATTTTTAACAATACACTATTTCATTTGACACACCTGCCGTGCGATGTTTAATATTAAAATCGGTATGGAAACATACAGGATTGAATTCGGTAACTAGCAGTACGCTAAAGTCAGATGTAATAAGTTGCTGTTGTTGGATACATTTCACGGAGCAAAAGATGTGACGGTCGTCGGTCATTAAAAAGTTTGTTATTCTTAATAGTTTTTTTTTTTTAATAAATCAAGGATCCAATGACAACAGTCGATTGACCCACAGACATATAAAGGGAAGCAGACTAAGCTTTATTGCATACATTAGCTCGATTACTAGGTACCGCCTGGCGGTACCTGGACGATTTGCGTCCTAAATAGGCCCTTCTGGCACCGAAGCTTCGGCCCTTCCGGCAAATCATGGGTGTTGCAGCACCCCAAAATTTGCCATAGTCCCTAGCGCGCCCAAAGCCAGGGTTTCCTCCATGGGAGCCCTTAGCGCTGCTGCTAGAAGTTTATAAATATAGGAAGCCGGGCCTCTGGCCCGCTCCTCAAACCTTGTCCGGTGAAGTAGGAAATGCCGTCCGAGGCATCTTTGTCTGTCATTAAAAAAAAAACATTATTGCATAATACAAAGTGCAAAAATGCCGCGTGGCATGAATTTACACTTAAGCTGCATTAGTTTTGTTGTTTTTCTTTATCATAATTGGTAATATTTGAAACAAAAATAGTAAAGTAATATTCTTAATGAATGTGAAAGAGTACTTAGAATAGGTACAAATACCCGCAATAACTGTTTATAAATACAGGGTGGCCAAAAAGTCGTGGATCAAACGAAACAGGGAGATAAAGGAGGTAATTTCCAACAAAAAATCTTTCCCCAGCATGGCCATAACTTCATTGCACGAAAAAATATGAATTATTTTGGTTTTTTCAATGAAACTACCGAGTTTTTTTACAATTTAATCAGTAAAAAATTAAATTGATTAAAAACAATAAAACGCGAGGGGTAGTAAATCTAAAATAAATACCTACAACCAAAAAGGGATGTGGATACTTCAGTTATGTGCAAAAAGGGCATTTTTTTGTCGGTAATATCCGACGCTCGCGGAATGGGCACGACAATGTTTGTCGGATAAATCCGACGTTCGCGGTGAAAGGGTTAAAAAATTAATTATTGTAGAGTTAATTTCATCACAAGCTGTTCGGTAAAAGTCAATTAACATTATGACGTCTTTGTCCCTAGCGCAGACAGAGCGTTTTGGGTCATGCGGCTAAGCAGACAGATCCCAGGGCCACAAATCCGAAAGGTCACTTTTGGTAAGGGAGAAGATGTAAAAGTGAATCGAAATAGTGACAGGTTGCTCTAGCCGCATCGCATTTTCGTTTATTCCCTCGATCGGCTTTGACAATCTGCGCGGGAAAAGGAGCTGACGGTATATTCTATGTTTTTTCTTTTCTCCCAGACCAGAATGGTAGATTATTTAGAGTTTTAAATAAGCGATAAACTGCTCGTACTAAAAATAAAAATAAAATATACTTAATACCTGAATTTTCCGGGGTCCAGTGCTGCCCTCATTTGAAATAAATCATTTGATAGGAAACAGAGACATCATTGAAAGTTTGTTCTTGACCAGGCCCTAGATAACCCTTCAAACTATTTTATGAACTACTTTTTACAGTTTAAAGTGAGAAGGTGAAGTTTTTTTACGCACATACGCTAGAAGTTGAATGTGCACAGAAAAGCTTTCTCACTTTAAACTGTAAACAATAGTTCATAAAATAGTTTGAAGGGTTATCTAGTTAGTGCCTGGTCGGACAAAATTTTAAATGTCTCCGTTTCCTATCAAATGATTTATTTCAAATGGTGCTGCCAGCACTGGACCCGGAAAATTCAGGTATAAAATTCAAAATTAATATAACGTTTGTTTAAATCCTCTATTATCAAAAACCGAAAATTTAACATTGGCATTCAATTTTCGCGTTGCGCCGAATAAAACAATAAACAAATAATTATTGAAAAAAATATTTAAAAAATAAGCTTTTATCTAGAACAATGACAAATCAATCGAGCCCAGACTCATTGGGGTTATGTTGTTTTTTATCACAGAGATGCCATGAGCCAGAAGATCAGCTCCATGTCACATCACAATTGCATTGTCACGCGATATATATGCGTGCAAAATTTCATTTCAATCGGAAACCGGGAAGTGGGTCAAATTTAACTTGCAAGATTTGATTACAGACAGACAGACAACGGGACAGGTGATTCTAAATAAAAGCTTGTACAAAGTATGATATACGTTACAACTGTTGTATTCACAAGTATGATCTAACTAGCAACTGTTTTGCAATATTAAATCCACAATAAACCAATAATTTTCAACATTATTGTGGTATCAACTTCTTATTTTAAGGCTTACTTTGAGCAAAATAAAAAGGAGTCTTTAATACAAGCTGGATCCATAATGTAGATCGAAATAAACATTGTCTGGAATATCATAGTCAATTCAAGTGATTTCACTCAAGATTGCAGCTCGAACGAATAAGTTTATAGAATTTAGTGATTTCAAAGCTAAGTACAGTCGACGACATGAAAAAAATAATTGATTAAATTTCAAAACTCAGTGGTTTATAGAAATGTTGTGTTATGTTCTGTTGTAATTTGTAAAATATTAGTAAACCTACTTGAGTAATAAACAAGTTATTATTTAAAAAATATTTTAGAAATAAGCTTTTATCTAAAAAAATACTTAAAGTGCTCCTTAAAAACGAATCAAACGAACCCAAACTTTTAAAATAAATTTTCAATTGATAAACATAGCTAAGAAAGAACCATCACAATCAAGTCAGCTTCGGTCTGAAAAGCAAAATCGGTCCATTCGTTAAGGCGCTACGATGCCACACAGACACGTCAGTCTTGTAACACTCCTCTTTTTCGTCAGGTTAAAACCCTTTTTAGTGAGAATAACTAAATGAATTCATGTCATGCCCCACTAACAACAGCATAATATGTAGCTCTTAAATAATATGGAATATAACTAAATTATAATCTGTTGTGTGGATAGTTTTTATTTTTAGTTCATTACAGTCGAGGCGGGTTGACACACAAGCGGTCGTAGCCAGCGCGTGTGTCTATGAAGCCAAGACTTGTGATGAACAATACATACGTGCCATACCATGTTTTTCAACACATTATTGAGGAAAAAAATGAATAATAAAACAATTATTAAAAGTACAATTAGTTAAGTGGTAAGCAACAGTTTTCGCAGGTTTGGTAAAAGTTTAGATTTAGGCTGGCTGCATGCAGAAATTTTATGTTTCAAAAATAATATTCGATATTTTATTATTCGGAATATTATTTCCATATTTTTAAAAAACCTTTACCGCACTCTTGCGGTAAGTAAATTTTACCGCGCGATTTGGAATGGATGCGTAACGAATGGCATTACATAAGTGAAATCAGTGTGGTAAATAGCACTTTTAGAGCTTATGTGTTGAAAAATATCTTTTAAAACAAAATAACAGACGTTCCGGTCCCAAATTTCCCCCCGTGAGTATATAATCGTTATATCAACCCCTCACAATCGAAATCCGCACTCATTACCCGATGTTCACACTTAATGCGTAAAATTTGACAGCTGTATGTAAATTTTTCGATGACGTCAGGATTCAATCCGTAATGAAATAAGTAAGGGTAATTTAATTGACCCTTAAAATATTTTTATCTATGTTCAGACAGAGCCTAGGGCCGTCAGACCCGAAGGCAAAGCGTGATGATTGGCGTGAAACAATGATAAATGAAAATAAATATATAGAGACAAACCACAAAGATTGAGCTAGCCCCATAGTAAGCTTGTGTTATGGGATACTAACCCAACGATGTTACATTTTATGATAAATACATACATAGATAAACACCTAAGACCCAGGGCAATTTGAAAAAGGCCATTTTCCAACTTGCCCTGGCTCGGGATCGAACCCAGAACCTGCAGCGGACTAGCTTGTTGACCATTACGCCACAGAGATCGTCAAATATTCCATGCACATGGCATTGGCGTGGCCAAGTGCGAGTCGGACTCGCGCACGAAGGGTTCCGTACCATTATCTATAAAAAAACCGTTCGTTGTATGGGAGTCCCACGTATTTATTTTTTGTTTTTGGTATTTGTTGTTATAGCGGCAACAGAAACACATGTTCATGAGATACAGCCTGGTAGCAGACAGACAGACGTCTGTCTGTCTTTTGCCACTGTTTGTGGACAGAGAAGACTCTACTTAGTTACAGGGTCCCGTTTCCACCCTTTGAATACGGAACCCCAAAAAAGTGAAACCCAATAATGATGGGTTGCTAGCCGCATAGTCCACGGATTGAGATTCTCGCCCATTCCCTCAATCGGTTCTTACGATCTGCGCGGGAGGAGAAACAGCTGGTATTTTCTACTTGTTTACTTTTCTACCAGACCAGAATGAAAGAAACATCGTATGCACACAGACTTTTTCAAACCTTTTCATCTTTCAGCCCTTAAATCTGTATAACGAAGGGTGTTGACATCTTGTTTGGAGTGATTTATACAAGTAATCTCTTGCGACTTCGCTCGCGTATGTTTTGTGTTTTTTCTAAGAGAGATAGCCTCTCGAGGGAACAAGAGTGTGTCTCTTAAAAAGATACTTTTTTCGTGAAAAATGAAAGTGCTTTTTAGTTAGATTTACATTGTTTGATATGAAGCATAAATTATTTATAAACTTATTTATAACTTTGGTTTTAGGTTAGGTTTAATGTAGTGGGTGGTAACAGCTTTAACTATGTTTTTTTTAGGTTGTATGTTTTTGTATTGACATAAACAAATAAACATGAAATCTAACCTTACATCTTGGAGTCGGACTGGATATTTTCCTGGATCATAAGTATATTATTTTGTACTGATAATAAAATAAAACGTCGCTAAATAATGTCACTTGTCTTTGAACACATCCATTTTAACGTGCTTTTAGATTTATTATTGCAGAAAAACTGATAATAAGAGCGCTATTTGACTCCAAGAAACTATGACGTCATCTGCCTGTATTTCATACAAACCCCTATAGAAAATGTTTGTTTTGACGTTTATGAAAAAGTATCTGATTTGACTTGTTGAAAAATAGCGGATTAGTAAGGAAATCTTTTTTTTTTATTTTATTTTTAGTGATTTTCAATTCCGCCGGGTCGCCGTCCCTCCTACTCGCCTTGACGATAATCACCTAAACCGATCGAAACTAGTCGGCCTTACGACTACACTACGTGAGTAAAACCGTATTAAAATGTTTAGTTATTGATTTTCGTTTTTGTGTTTTTCAAAAGAGAGAAAACGAGTTTTTTTTAATAGCCGTTTATGTCTCATTGTTGGGCAAAAACCTCCCCTCTTTTCTTTCATATCTTCATTATTCTTTCATTGTCGGCGTCTATTGATTGATTCACATAAATTTACAACCTCTATAAAAAAGTTAAAAAAAACATATGTCGTTAATCCCAAAATGGTCTCCCAACTTTGCATATGTATGATGGTTAGTTATACAAAAACATACTAACCAACTGTATCAACAAAGAGCGTTATGCTCTTCACAAAGTCATTACTATCTTAGAAGGAACACACTGAATTATTCACTTTTATGGACGCAATAAACGACAATGTTATTTCACATAAAAAGCCAGGGAAAGTAGGTCACAAATCTGGATTTTAGCTGTAAAAAGCGCTATTAATTAACCTAATTTGTATGATACATTGTATGTATTATATGGTTAAAGTGGGTAACGTAGATAGAAGGATTTTATAATCACAGCCTAATAGGCTCTCACTTCATTTCATTTATTTATTCTTTTCATGTTACATAATATAAATAGATGTTAATAACAAATAGAAGCACTACATGGAACTTGATAGGTCACTTCAATAATAATAATTATTAACTAATCGACTTTTAAATTAAATGATTAAAACAAGAATAATTACAAAATGTGTCCAAACAAAATACAGAAAAAAATAGTCCAAAAAAATTAATAAAAGAAATGAAAAATATTACACTTAGTCAAATTGATACAGTCAACATTTATGAACCTAATTTTTGTGAAAACTATTCTAAACTATAAAAACATTTTTCAAGAAGATACTCTTTACGTTTTCTTATAAAAAAAAAACATTTTAAAACGGCAGTCGTCAAGGCAACTTGAAAAATCTGACATAGGTGTCTAAATAACAATAAATAATACACCTACATACACTTTTACGTCTTAATCCTTAACGGAGCAGACATGGCATTTTTATAGCGTGATGGCGGGCGAGAAGGCAGAAAAACAAATGAAAATAGTAACGAGATCGGTGTCAACATCACAAAAAACAATGGTATAAATAAAAAATAGACATACATACACAATCTGCACGTCTATATCCTTAACGGGGCAGACATAGCATATTTGGGTCTTGCAGCTTTAAGCTAACAGAGTCTAGGGACGCAAGATCCAAAGGCCACTTTTAGCGTAGTGGTAGGCGAGAAAGAAAGAAAGAAAGAGGAAGACATCAAAATAGTGATGAGGTGCTAACAGCATCGACATCTTTTTTAGAATTTTCCGTCGTTGATGTGTCCCACAGGTGGGCTAGGCCTGTCAGTAAAAATAATGTTATCTAGTATCTTAATATACTAGTATATATTAGTTAATATAATAGTATTTTAATATATTGTATATTTTTATATAAAATATACTTAGGTTTCTATTCAAAAATAAATCAATTCTGCTTGCTATATGAGCTAAATAGGTGTAAATACACACTGTATTTGACCATCTTTGTAAAAAACCGATTTAATACAAATAAATAAATGGATTGCTTATAGTTTTCAATCGATCCATGTGGCAACTACAAGAAAAGATGAGGTAGACCTAATTCTAAGCTGGAAATCACAACAGACACGACACAATAGCTAAAAATCTTGTTAAACTGCAAGTATTTTAATTTTGATGAAATACGGATATCTTTTAACAAATTCATCAAACACCGTCATCCGGATATACCCGGCTGTCCGGTATAAATCATTACGTCGGTAATAGCCGACATCGGACGCACCTGCCCACCTGGTGATTTAGCTACCTGGCTCATCTCTTTGATAAGTTATCTCAATTATCTTGGATTAATACAGTCTTTATTATTACTTGTAATTTATAAAAAAAAATGCATAGAATTTTGTGAAGGATTTTATTTGGCGGGAAATTAAACATTTTGGTTTGTATACTTGTACTTAACATACCTGAATTTTCCGGCGTCCAGTGCTGCCCTCGTTTGTAATAAATCAATTGATAGGAAACGGAGACATAATTTAAAATGTTATCTTGACCAGTCGCTAGATATCCCTTTAAACGAATTTAAGAACTAAGTACTGTTTACAGTTTAAAGCGAGAACGTGAAGCTTTTCTACGCACATACGCCAAAAGTGGCCGTTTTTCGCAATTGTTTAAAGGGTTATCTAGTGCCTGGTCAAGGCAAAATTTAACGATGCCTCCGTTTCCTATTAAATGATTTTTTTTAAATGAGGGCAACACTTGCTATATAACACCACATAGCCACATTTAGGTAAAAAGTATTCATTTTCGCGACAATTATATTATTAAATATTGAAAACCGATTAAGAGTACTCATCAAGCCAAGTTGACAGGCGTTTATAAAAATAAATACCAGGTCAACACTTCAGCATCAATCGATTGACAGACAAGCATAGTCGCAGGTGTGCACGTCACGTGGTTTGCGTGCGGATAATCACGCGTGTGTAGCCCGCCTACGGGGTTATAGTGACGTAAATTGACGTAAGATTTAGCCTTTCATTGTCTGTTTGTCCGGAGGGAGGTTTGGTGCAGATGTGAGGCATGAATGGTGGAAAAAGTCAAATTATAGAATGCAATACAAGAATTGATTTTCTTTGCTATCAATTCCTTATCTCTAATAGGGCAGACGATCAACGCATTCGCCTTATGACCCAGAGGTCATAGGTTCGAATCCCACTGGGAAGCAAACTTTGTGAAAAGTTGTTTCCAGTCTGGTTATTGCTTTCTTGAATCACGTGATTATCCGAAAATAAAGATGATTCTGTGTTTCGGAAGGCACGAATTACCTGTGGGTCCCAAACGCCATCTAGCGTTTGATCATCAAACTATTCAAGGATTGGTTCTGGTTTACACTTAGGGTTGCGGAGGTCAGACGGCAGTCGCTCTGAGTAAAAGCCAGTAACATCGTCAAATCTCCTTGGTTAGGTAGGTGCTCCCGGGCGTTACTGCTGAGGATGCAACCGGAAAAATACGCTCGGATAATGATGATGATGGAAGCGTTTTGGGTCTTGTGGCTTTAAGCAGACAGAACCCAGGGCCGTAAAACCCAAAGATTACTTATAGCGTGATAGTAGGCGAGAGTATGGAAAACGGAATCACAATAGGTATGTTGTTAGCCGTATCGCCTATGATAACGTTTCGAATTTTTTACAATTTCTGTGTGTATAAAAGAGAGAGAGAGTTCATATATGATACAAAAAGACGAAAAGAGTTGACATACAGAGTCGACCCCAAATGGGGGAAAACGAGGAAGATGATGAAGAGTTTTTGTAGTTAAGACACATGGTTGGAAATGCAAAACTATGTACTATGCATTCTTCCAAGACTGCTTTATTACGTGACAGTGTATTAGGTATGGCGCCGCAGAGTTGGGCAAAATGTAATTAAACTACTAATTACTAACTACAATTACATTTTGTAGTTAGTAATCGCAACTACATAATTACAAAAAGTAATCGAAAAAATAGTTGAACTTATAAACTACAAAAAGTAGTTATAATCACAATTACAAACTACTTTTTGAAACTACATATTTCATAAAGATTTACTAACTTATAAATTTTCGTTTCTTGCTTACAACTTTCAAAAAGTAGTTATAATCACAATTACAAACTACTTTTTGAAACTACATATTTCATAAAGATTTACTAACTTATAAATTTTCGTTTCTTGCTTACAACTTTTTACACTTACAATTTTGAAATTGAAAAACCTTGAACCCACGCCCGCGGTTATAAATTCTTATTGTAATTTGTAGTTATAACTACTTAATTACAATTACAAATTACAACTACAGTAGTTTCAATTGTTGTAGTTAAATTTAATTTAATTTCAACTCCTTGTAGTTAACTACATGTAACTGTAATTTGTAATCAAACTACACAATAGTAGTTAACGACGCTCAACTCTGTGGCGCCGTTAATTTACAACGTGGAATGGACACACCCGTAATAAATCAAATCACGGGCTGTACTAGATCACTATAGTATAATGAAATTAAAATAACAGACGAAAAGCAAAATAAAAATTTGACATTCCCATACAAATGACCCGAGCGGCTGCACACTTATGTATGGAAATGCCAAAATTTTTGCATGTTGTCTGTTATTTTTATTTCATTATACTATAGTGATCCAGTACAGCCCGTGATTTGATTTATTACGGGTAGTCCCTTCCACGTTGTATGATAAAATACCGAAACAGTATAAAGAATTAAATTTGACTTTGTTTAGGAAGAATATTAAGTTATTTTTGATAGATAAATGTTATTATAGTGTTATGGATTTCTTATCGGATAAATTGTAAATTGACTTTGTTTTAAAGTAAATTATAAATGGTTCATATTTTTATAGTATTATGTATGATAGATGATAACAAAAACCCTGATGATTCTGACTAAATTTGCACACCGGTGATGGTAAACATGATTGGATCAAACTGAATGTACTGTCTCGTAACACATGTTTTGCAAATCAATTGTCTTTACCTATTTATGAAACAAAACTAAAAAAAAATAAGATGTTCTCGCCTACACTCCAAACTGCAAATTCTACAAATCTACACCCCTCGCCTTAAGGGATGCTCATAGTTATTTATTTGGCTGCACATTTCTCAATACCCCGACCGCAGGTGCGCGGCCGGCCTGCCACATGCCTCGCGTGCGTTTAATCGGGCACCGTGCGATTGTTCGCAGATTGCTGCGCGTGTGTAGGGTGCCTGTGATTAACACCGCAATGTATACTTTCTCGGAAAATTTTACGTGTGGGCTAATATTTTTGATGAATTTCTTGGTAAGCAACTGGTGTTACAGATTACAGAAAATGTGTTCATTTGGAACAATTAGTACACATTATACTAATTGGAGAACACTACAGTTATAATGAGTTAATTGTGTTTGTATAAAAATGGTTATTCGCACTAATATCCCCTTTGCAAAGTTTAGATCAAATTCAGAGTATGAATAAATAAATAAATTATGGATAAATAAATAAATATTTAAATAAATAACACTGATTGAGCTAGCCCCAAAGTAAGTTCGACACTTGTGTTATGGGATACTTACTCAGAGAAACTACATTTTATAATAAATACATATTATATAGATAAATACCCAAGACCCAGGAAATTTTGAAAAAGGCCATTTTCCAACTTGCCCTGACCGGGGATCGAACCCGGGACCCCTGGGTGGTGGACTAGCATGGTGACCACTACGCCTCGGAGGTCGTCTGTCGTCGTCTGAATGGAAGTATATGTTTAGGGCGTTTTTAAACAGACGGGTCAGACAGAGCTTAGGGACATAAGATCCAATAGCCAAGTGACGGTGAACGGAAAAAGAAATCAAAATAGTGATGGGTATGCTGTGTCAGCCAAAACATTTATCGATTTGAATTTAAAAAAAATCTAAATTAGTACGTAAAAGTTAAATTAACAATAGTTTGTAAACATTAAAGATATTTAGATACGTTTACAGATAATGCCAGAATTAGCAAAATATCTTGAACGAACTTCCCACGGATCTACAAAACATGTATAAAGAAAATCCCAAAAAATTTGTAAGATTGTTAAAGCAGTATTACATATTTACCACCATATTATAGCGACTCACCGAAACCCAGATAAACCCTGCGAGGTTTTCGTGGTTTGGTATAGTATCACTTTTCCTATATTATTTTTGTGAATTTTGAATAAATGATTAAAAAAAAATCCCTGAAATTCCATGCGTGTGGTCGCCCCAAATCCGCAAGCAGAGAAAAGGAGTGCAAGTACATCCAGATACACACAATCCCAGCGGTGAACCGCTAATACATCCTAAACGGTGGAATTATGCGTAACCACACCGACCGCCATCTTTGTTCAACTGCTTCGACCGGTTTGGACTGGATTTTTGCAGTACTATCTGTTCGGCTTTAACGAAAAAGCCAAATATTCTAATGAAAATCCCCTTACTTCTCCCTACATGAGTCATGAATGGTTTAAACTGTTACTGGCTGATTCTTCTCGATGTCGCATGTTCTTTGATATCCTTGGAAGACCATTGACATGCATATTATATTTGGAGAAGAAAAAGCGGGAAAGCGTACCCTGGTCTCCGAAGCAGCACAGCTGCGGATGCAACCAGGTACTTGTTAAGATAAATACGTTCGTAAAAATATCTTGTTATACTCATAACACTTATTTAGAGAAATTAACTGACACCTTTGCTTCGAACAGACTTCCATATTTTTAGCAGTATACAATATGTAACAAAAACCCTGTCCGATCCTTGTAGGAGCAACTCAGACCGTCAATCTGAACAATTTTTCCTATTTGGTCCCATAGGAAAAGTTGTTCAGATTGACGGTTCGAAGAAAAAATCGTCATTTTCATACAAATTGCCGAGCCGGCCTTGGTACACTTATATGAAAATGTCGATTTTTTTTCGAGTTGATGATAAGATGCTTGAGCATTAGTCCCATAGGAAAAGTTGTTCAGATTGACGATCTGAGTTGCTCCTAAAAGGATCGGACAGGGTTTTTGTTACATATTGTATACCTGTCTGATACATAAAAATTGATTATTATAAAATAATTTCATCACAAGCTGTTCGGTAAAAGCCATTTGATATTATCAAGTCTTTATCCCTATTGGGATAGACAGAGGCTCTAAGCAGATAGAGCCTGCTAATACTCTAAGGCCACTTTTAGCGTGATGGTGGGCCAGAAGGTGGCAAAGAATCAAAAAATTGCCTATTAAAATGATTCTCATTTTCGCCCATTCACTCCATCGGCTTTTTCTTTCTTATTGATCGTCTTTTCCTTTCTGTAGTATAACTACGGTGAATTAAATAAATAAATATATAGGGACAAATAACACTGATTGAGCTAGCCCCAAAGTAAGTTCGAGACTTGTGTTATGGGATACCAACTTAACAATACTATATTTTACAACTAATACATATTTAGATAAACATCCAAGACCCAGGAAAATTTGAAAAAGGCCATTTTTCAACTTGTCCTGACCGGGGATCGAACCCGGGACCTCTGGGTGGCGGACTAGCATGGTGACCACTACGCCACGTAGGTCGTTACAATAACAAAGATAAAGCATAAGAAACTCAAGATAAAGTGCCAGTGCAACAAATTGCGCGCCAACAAAGGTCATTGTTGTCTTATTACTCTAGTGTTATATATATTCAGTGAAATAAAGCTTTACTCAAATATTTTTGATTTTCATAAAATCTTTGTTTCATCCTTAATTCAAAACTTTCGAACAATACCGCTATCTCACATGGCTTTAAAATCTCCATCTGACCGGTTAAAAGCAGTTTTCACCGGATATATCCGCCTATATCCTGTTTAAAAAGAGACTAGCGTTTTTCGCTATTGTGACCAAAATAACAACTATCTATTGTCCTGGATAAGCGCTTGTTTCCTGCCGAATGTAGATTATTTTGTTCTGCATTGTAGTGATG
This sequence comes from Acrobasis suavella, assembly GCA_943193695.1. Classification (NCBI taxonomy): domain Eukaryota; kingdom Metazoa; phylum Arthropoda; class Insecta; order Lepidoptera; family Pyralidae; genus Acrobasis; species Acrobasis suavella. The sequence continues at coordinate 4,698,678 of OW971952.1, read as the reverse complement.
CAGAATTATAAATAGTTTTACTAAAAAATTTATCGATAGTTGACCCCAAAAACTACCGTCAAATGGTAATATAACCTCCTTTTTTATTGGACGTCGGTCAAATATAACAAAAATATTTAAAATTTAAACATCAAAGCATCCACGCGACAAATAAACTTCGCTAACTTACCGCGATAGACTCAACAAAATTCCAAATAACCCTCCGGCTACCCAAAAGGGGTATTTAATACCCATTTTAGGCACAAAAAGATCGCGACGAATTGATAGCCTCCTCCTTTTTGTAAGTCGGTTAAAAATCGAATAGCTACAACTGAAATGTATTTATAAAAACCTGATTGCTCAATAATAAACAATTTCAAATTTTTATAGCGTCCTTTCACAATGACCATGGAGATAACAATATAGCTTATACATAGAGTACTAGACTAGGATCTACTTAAGATTGGTACCCAAAATAAATGAAATCGTTCGGAACCGGAATTTGAACCAGCGAAGTGATCTTTTTAAGACCAAGCTAACGGAACTCTAAGGCACATTTTCATTGTCAAACCATGTTCACCTTTAATCCTATTTCCGCAATGCACAGTATAGCTTGAACAAAACAAATGCCTCGCGACTCCTCGCGACTGCCAGCGGCGCCAAGCGGCCGAGTATTTTCAAGCCACTCTATGCATTTCAAAGATAGAAATAAAGGTGACTATGGTTTGTAGTAGGCTGCCCGCCGAATCTCTTCCGTTGTGAGTTAAGCCTAACCATGCACGTCCTGCCCAAGTCTGTCTCAGTTATCGATATGCATCTATGAACAGCACTACTGCATTGTGTAGCATCCTGAACTGGAAGCCACTTCATGTTGTGTTAGCTATTGTTTCCTGTACTGGTACATCACTACATGTATAATGTAGTGATAGTGCTACAAGGTAGTGACAGAATACAATCTATGCACATGCAAACTCGGTGTATCTGTCTGTATAACCTCACTTATTTCATGATTATGATTATAATTTTGTTTGATAAAGATTAAGTCTGGCCATCCAATGAGGCAATGCCGCCAGTTTCTTAGGCACCCTGCCCAGTGACCGCAGCAATCTGGGGTAATTTTTTATACAACGTGAAAGGGACATATGTACCCGTAATAAATTGAACCACATCTATACTAGATCACTATAGTAGACTGAAATAAAAATAAAAAAAACCAAATATCCAAAAAAAAGGACATTCCCATACTGGACTGGTCAGCTCGGCTTCGTTTTTTTGACTACTTAATATTTTGTATTACGCAATTTATGTTTGTTTACTGGTTCGCAAGCATTACATGTTATAATGTGTCAACATTGTATTATATTATAAGTATTTATTAATTAAAAGACAATTATAATAATATGACAAAGCCCTTCTGGCGAGTAGGCGACCAATACTGTGAAAATGAGTTTCTTTCGGCGTTTCTTCTCAGCAGTGGTCGTTACGAAGCGCTGGTATCGGTAGCTTTTCTTTAAAAATAAATTAAATTTTAATATACTTTACACGTAACAGAAATTATACTTATTGACGTGTAAAAGTGCTTATAAAGGTCTAATTACTGAATAAACATTTGAATCTTTGAATCTTTGAATACAAATTGTTGCACACTTTTGAATGGAAATGCCGAATTTTTTTTTTGTGTTATTTTAATTTCATTATATTATAGTGATACATATAGCTCGTATTTCTTATTATTATTATGGATATACCGTTTTACGTCATTTTTAATTAAATAAATTTTAGTTTATAATTTTCTTTTAATTTAGATTATACGTTAGGATTTGGTTTAGTTATTTATTATTTAGTTTATAGTAACTATTGTTATGTTTAAATATTTTTATTTAATAAAAGTATTTTTTTTATTTAATATAATTAATAATCATCATCATGTATTTTTTTGTTTTAGTTTCCATTGCAGGAGCTCGACACTCTGTACTACCAGAGAAAAACTTGGTTAGAGCAGCCAGATTGGCCGACACTAAGTTTTAAATTGTAATAAATAAGTATTTCCGATTTCCTTTTAACAACCGATTTCCCTTTAAAAAATTAATCTGAATTTCATAAAATCGCATAATAAAGCATCTGCTCCTACGGAAGTGGCACCTCGGAAATTTATCAAAAGTCTGTGTTTATACAATTTCAGGACGACAATGTTCAAAGCGCAGATGATAAAAGTGGGCACAGTTGGCTCAGACGGAGAAAAACCTAAGACTGAGCGCCGCGGCAGTACATAAAAACTCAATTTCAAAGTACTTACATATACTCGTAATTTAAAAGTGTGGCATATGTGTGATAAATCGAACTAGATTACTGAAGTATAATTATATTAGTGTATAATGATAAAGTAGTATAAAATAACCGTCAATCAACCAAAAATAGAATATACCAATAAATGCCAATGAAATGCCATTTTCTTTAACTTTTTTTAAATTTCATTATACTATATCTAGTAGCCCGTGGATCGATCACACGCATATGTCACTAGTACGTTGCATTTCTCACGTTGTTCTATATATTAAATCTCTATTATTTCTTGGTGGGTTGATAATGTCATGCGAGTGACAGGAAAGAACTGAATTGCGATGGACAGAGCTTGGGGCCGTAAGCACAGAATTAAAAAAGTATTACATACAAAAAGGAATCTCTTAAGGTTCCGCGCAATATGCATCCCCGTTCCCCGTCTCCGCAACTCTCATCGTTTTTGCCTTGTAGATGCCGCTGCAGCCGCCCGCTCGACACCTCCACACGGCGAAAACGGGGGAGAGGTGCGGAGACAAGGAACGGGGACGCATATTGCGCGGGACCTTAGGAGATTCTGTTCTGTATGTAAATAAATAATAAATAAATATACAGGGACAAATAACCTGATGGAGCTAGCCCCAAAGCAAGTTCGAGACTTGTGTTATGGGATACTAACTCAACGATACTATATTTTATAACAAATACATGTATAGATAAACACCCAAGACTCAGGACAATGTGAAAAAGGCAATTTTCCAAGTTGCCCTAACTGGGGATCGAACCCAGAACCTCTGGGTGGCGAACTAGCATGGTGACCACTACGCCACGGAGGTCGTCATAGGACGGCATGTAAGCTTACCTATAAATTCTGTGCCATGAGCATATTTTTAGCTACAATTTTACATTTCCATACCTCGGCGTCTTTATTTACAGTCTGAGGGTAGATTCGGCACAATTTGCTTTCGAGTTCATTAGCAAAGGGTCCGGTTATCGTGTTTGAACAGAGCCGATTTGTAATTTTGCCCCTGTAGCGTTTTGGACAAAAACCGCGGTAGTTTGACTGTGGGGTTAACGAACTACAACAAGTACATTTTGATGATGAAGGATCAGGACCCAGGAGCTTGTATAAAAACGGGACTTAGCACGAACCTTTTTACCTATATCTAATGTTTTAGAAAAATTACATTTTGCGCAGGCAGGCTAGTCATCATCATATCAGCCGCAGGAAGTCAATAGCAGGAGATAGGCCTCCTGAAAGGTTTTCCAATACGACCGATTTGAAGCGGCCTGCATCCAGCGTTTTCCTGCAACCACCTAGTAAAAATAGTGTGCAGTGAGAAATATCCATACACGGACATAAAAACTTTTACATTTTTATTTTAGGTTGCTATTATAAATAATTACAAATAAATAAATTGAAATTAAATACTTCAACCATCTTTCCCCTGCTGAAACCTATTCAAGAGCACCTTTCATTGGTATGTCCGAGAATGGGGTTTGGCAGGAGCGCCACATTACATCAACTTCTCCAAAGGGCCTCTACGTGTTGGATCCGTATCCTCAAGCAAGCCTCTTAAAGGACCAGGGTTAAAGACTCGTGATCCTCAGAGAAGATATAAATAATAACTTAATAATCCAAATATCTTTAAGTAAGAATAAACAAAAGAATGTTTAACATTCGGACCAGTTAACAAACGCCCCAAATACCCTTTAATTTTACAGACAAAAATCCTTAATAGAAAATAAAGTGTCAACTCACTTGTCATAAAGTGTAATCTTAGTGCTACAAGTCAGAGCGAAAAAAGGGGAACAGTTTAAAAGCATTTACATTAAAAGACAAAAAAGCTTTTTTTCTTTTACTCCGCTCACATTTCCGACGTTTGAAGGGCGGAACGGAAAAATAGGAACCCTTTTCTTTAAGAAAATTGAGGAAAACCACTCTATATTCTACTTCACTAATTATATGATGAATCATTGTTTGTCTTGTGTTTTTGTGAAGATAAGAAAATTGTCTTTATTTTTCGTTCGGCGAATATATTCCTAAAAAAAAAGTGAGTAACATTTTTTACAAATATTGTGTATTATGTGTATTATAATAACTGAAAGGTTTATGTATGATTTGGAAGAGCATAGGCTTAATAAAAAATGGTTAAAGAGTTGTTCTACGAATTTATTTTCTGTTAGTTGATACATTTTTTCATGCATTTTAGATAAAAGCCTGAACTAGGGTTTAAATTAAATTCGGAATTCGGAATAAATGTTTAAAATTTAATGTTTTTATTCAACTGGTTTTAAGACTTAGTTTATAAAATAATATTAATATATTAGATAACCGAAAACAAGTAGGTTTAGTTTTGAATAAAAAAATCTAAAATTTGAGGATAAAAGGCATAAAACAGCTTGTAAATAGAGAGTTCCCTCCACCACACAATATACCAATCCCCAAACAATCCTACGTAACGAAACGGAACAAAAAAAAAACAATCAATCACACCAAATGTATTCATTGATTAAACCCATGAATCTTTCACTACAGTCTTAAATCTGAGTCTTAAGCGCAGTAGGAGAGAGCAAGACAGCTATACGTTAATTTGAGTCTCGAAAAAATAAAGTTTACCCTTATTTCGGATTGAAAGCAAACAATCCTTGCATTTCATTTCATTCATTCAGATCTGATACAATCAGGGTTGTGACCTCGCTAAATTTTGTAAGATCCCAGAATTTTTTGTTAGTTAAGTACTTAAAAATTCTTCCATACCGGTCTGAAAGTAAAACAAAAACGTACAATGTACAAGCTGCTTCTCTTCCTGCACAAATCGTAAAAGCTTATCAAGGCTATAGGCGAGAATCTAGATTATTTTTCAGAATCACTCTCAAATTTATATCAACGACCTAACGACGTAGTTCATAGCACACGTCAAATGAATATTTAAATCAAAATAACATTGAAATAGACTCAGTCATAAAATAACCGGTACATTTTTTCGCATCGATACTAAAAACTAATCTGCATATCCAGCGGCAAACTGAGTTAACTGCCGTGAAATATTTCACATTCGAATATAAATATTACCTAAAAGGACGTTACAAACCAGGAAAATGTCTACTGCCAATTCAATAGAGGTACTATGGAATTGGCAATGGACATTTTCCTTCGACCATCTTTTGTTCCTGGTTCTTGCAATATTTACTCACACTTACATTTTATTAGAACTCGTGCATCAATTATTTGTAGAGAGCTTAAAATTAATCGTAGAGTATTACCCTCATTCATAAAAATTAAGCACCGTTTGCTAAACCTGTTTTAGTTAAAACATGTTTTGTCCCTTTTCTTCTATTCAATATTTGACATTGAAAGAACGAGATTAAACATATTTTAACTAAAAGAGGTTTAGCAAGCGTTTGTAATTTTTTATGAATAAGGGGGTTAGTGTTTTACGATAAAATCCGATTGGATTAGTACAAATTCATAAATAGGGCCGAGTGATATGGAAAATAAAACGGGCATTCAGACGAAAAATCTAACTTCTATCTAGATAATACATCCGTATTTAACATACACTATCACGTCTTTATCCCAAGGGGGAGGACAGAGCCTAGTGACATGCGATCCAAACGCCACTCTTAGAAGTTGGTGAGCGTGAAGCAAGTATCTCATTAATCGCAGATTTAATTTAGTCTAATCTTTTTACTCTGTGCTTACAACTCATTGTGATTTTTAGTATGATGTCTATGTTCCTTGTTAAAAGATAATAAAGAAAACCTAACCAAATATCATGTCACAATAAGCCTCCACTTAAGTAAGCACTTACTTAAGTACATATTTTCTAACGCACGCCATGGCATATTACCACTTCTTAAACCAAACTTGACAATTCCCGTCATACTATGACTAGTCCGAATTTGAAATCGGGCCAGTTAATTCAATTCTAAAATTCGTACAGCCCTGAATACGGAACAGTAGTGAGCGAGTGAACGGAATGAAATAAACGAATGGGTTTTATCCGAGTATTTTTAAAGCCGTTTGCTTCGAAACTCATTTCGGTTGCGCTGTTTATCGACGATTTCGGTTAATACTGATGCAATTCATTTGTTCTATTAGTTGATTCAGGCGTAACTTTGTTAGTTAAAAATACTACTTTGAACTATTAATGTAACTGGCTCGTTTTCATGTTTATATTATTTGTATTTTTTATTCTTTAGGCCTCTAAATAATAACATTATTTCAGTCAATTAAAAATAAAAAATAAACAGTAAAATACAAAAAAAATTTTTGGTCTTTTCAAGTTTTTTCTGTATTAACCTTTCATTGAATAGTTACAACATTGTGAAATAAATCTTCCGTATAACCTACGTGTTAAGTATTGAGGAATCAGCAAAATAAATATTACAAAAACCATAAATTACTTTGTAAATTGGCAGTTTCAATTCCAAAACCAGTACGACTTGCGGTTTTTACCCCAAAAATGTTTACTCCAAATGTTGTTGAAAACCGTTGAAAATTCCACCAACCCTACACTAACAACCCTCAAATACTAGAGACTAATTTAATTATCTTAACTTTTAATTTTCATTGAATAATGAACTTTGAAACCTAAGTCATAAGGGCGTCGTTGATGAAAATGTTGCAGTAGAGATAATGAACTTATTTGATTGATTGTTTGTGACTGTGTTCGTTAACAAAAGTACAAAATCAGCAAATCATTGCACGGGTATAAAGTACCCGAGTTGAGTAGGGTTGACCAAAATCCGCCAACTAGGGGTGACCATATGGCGTTTAACATCCGAATTAACTGTAAAAATATTTATTCTAAATGTACACACATGTACTTATTTTTTGGAACGAAGTTCCTTACGGCAGGCTTGGAGGAGATAGGGATTTTGCTGCGCGACCGAACTGAAAAAAATGTGATAGTAAAACCGTAAGGATGACCTCGTTAAATGAGACGTGCGCAGGCGCGACAGTCGTATACACAAGAACTTTTGAACTTCGTTCCTACCTGGTGTCCCACGACACCACATTTCTTTTTCTTTATATTAGTATAATTGCAAGTTGACGTTTTTGGCGAAAATGCTGCAGTACAGTTTGTTGCCGCTTAGGAAGCGGCAGTAAACTTAGCTCTAAGTAAATGATCTGACGTTAACAACTACCTATTATGAAATTGAAAGAAAAAACTGTCAATTATCAAGTGAAAAAAAATATATACAAAGATAAATAAATGATTTTTGACTTTGACTTTTATGTGTTAAAAACTGTTTAACTTACCTTTGATTCCTTTTGATAGTCATGAAAAATAAAAAAGATAATTAGACCATTGTATTAATTAGAAATTAAATTAAGATATTCTAAAATTAATATTTTGTTCATATATCTATCTTCATACATTTTTTATTTATTTTTGTGTGAATGTTAATTATATTTTTAGTATTAAAGCTTATTTTAGTTAGTTAGTATAGTAAAGTTATTACTTTATTACTTAGTTTTAATTGATATGTTTGTTGTAAAATAAAATAAAATTTTGACACGTATTAATGATGTCGATGAAATGCGAAATGCTTCAGCTATGGGCTAAATCCCTAACCTTTATTCGCTATATTTGGTATTGTTATTTCCGTTCCAAATAAAAATGGCTCTCAATTTTTTTATCCTTAAGCTAAGCTTTGCTTGAATTGTAAAATAAAAATAGGTATAGTCAGCAGCAAAAACTTACCACCAAATAAAAGTAACACATTAAAAATTACACATTAATTTCGTAACATATTTTTGGTGCTGACTCTACACGAATCTGTGCACATTTTAAAATATCCCACACAGAAAAGTACAGACGGGTACCTCACTCGAGAACATAGATACTAAAAAATAAAAACCCCACCGTAAAAGTACGCATATAAAGCATCCCTTTCCCAAATTAAGCATTCATCGTGCCATTTGCGTCTTAAGAGGAAGACGTCGTTTCAGACTTCTCTGAACATTTACATAATGGCTTTCACCTATATTTTCAAGGAAAAAAAAAATACTAAAAATAATTTAACAATTCCACCGAATTGTTCGTTTTAATAGAAAACTCGATTGCATTCGAAGTAGAAAACTTAACTAGAAAATAATTAAATCATCAAACCAATTAATTACAAAATAAAACTAAAGAAATGATAAAAATTACTGAAAACATTAACTAGCTGGGTGACTGGTTTCTTTTTTTATGAAAATCATTTTTTGCCTTATCACTCACTCCCTAAATACCGAGTATCATCAACATCGTTAGAGCAGTTTCCGAAATCTTTATTTTTTTATATACAAGAATTGCTCGTTTAAATAATTAGTAATAATAGATGACACATTCGGTCTCCCAGGAAGCATTCTAGATAAAACAAAACAATATATTTCTTACCAGCCAGTGACTAATTTTAAAAGAAAGTTTTGCAAACGGCACACGCGCGTTCTAAATTTAAAATGACTATAGGTATGGACAATGAGAACGCGCTAATATTTGCTAAGTATTGCCAACTGAAGTAGGTCAGTGCGCTGATTCCATTTTTTAAAACAATTGATGCGCATTAACGTTTCTTTGTTAATATTTCTTTTGAGTGTTAATTTACTTTTCGCGTTTAAGATTAAATGAAGACCTAAGTTTTTACTAACTTGTACTTAGTAACATAATCATAATATAAGTCAGCATCATAATATACTCAGCATTTATATGTAACATCTAAAAGTAATATTATTGTAATATTCCATACAGTTAGTATTCCATAACACAAGTCTCGAACTTACTTTGGAGCTAGCTCAATCAGTGTTATTTGTCCCTATACAATATGTAACAAAAACCCTGTCCGACCCTTGTAGGAGCAACTCAGACCGTCAATATGAACAACTTTCCTATGGGAGCAATGCTTGAAATTCGAAAAAAATTTTACATTAAGTGTTCGGCCGACCCGGCATACAAATTGCCGGGCTGGCCAAATGTTGAACACTTTTGTATGACAACATCAATTTTTTGATGTTGTCATATAGATAGACAGAGGACAGACTGACAGTGGAGTCTTATTAATAGGGTCCCGTTTTTACCCTTTAGTTGCGGAACCCTAAACATGAATAAAAATAGTGATTGGTAGCTAGCAGAATCGCTGATAAGCATAAGATTACATTAGAGATTAAGATCTGCGTGGAAAGAAAAGCAGCTGTTACATTTTAAGTTTTTCTTTTCTCCAAGATGGAAAAATAAATGTACATATTTACTATGATGCATAAAAATTCTCAAAACTATGAGATTCCTTGAGTACAAATTCTTTTACCCTCTAGAGACTTTGAGACTACTTCTTAACAATTTTCATCAAACCTCCCTCCAAAACGGCTGAACCTGAGGAAAGAGGCGTGGATAGTCGGCCATCACGGGCCCAACTTCAAATTTGCTCAACTACACTCCGGGACACTTAGGGCTTAACCTGGGTGCTGCGTTTAGTACAGTTTAGTCCTCCTCTTAGTGCGTTCCTGGTTGCATTCTTAAACGTGCTTCTTTTGAAAAAAAAAAACGGAGTATGCGAAATGGAGAAGAAAATGCCGAAAACATTCAAACAAATTTAAGTATTTATTTGTTATAATCTAAATTATTGTAAACTAACTTTTCTAACTTTAAGACGTTTCTGGGGACCTAAGAGCTGGTGCGCATTTTGACCAAAGATTAAGTCTGGTCATACAACGAAGCAATGCCGCCAGTCTGTTAGGCACCCTGCCCTGCCTTTTTATATAATAAATGGTTCTATTTTTAATTAGATATAATTTTAGTTTAAAGTTTTCGGTTAGTGTAGGTAAGTTTTATAGTTTTTAATTTAATTAGTTATTTTATGTATTGTTATGTTTAATTTGTTTTAAATAAAAAAATATATTTTTTACTCTTCCTCGCAATTTTGTTCGCGTACATCAATCACTAGGGCATGTTATCCCGGTCAGTTTCTGTAGTATGAAACGCTCCGGAGGGATGCGCGCGTCCCGGGCAAAAGCTAGTATGGTGTAAGGCGATTGGCACACTGCTCTGCATAGGCGGCTGCCATACAAAAACGACGCGCGTAGACGCGATGTTAGTGTGTTGTCCAACCCAACTCTTAAAGGTCTCTTCTAATCGCCATTCGGACTCTGCTCCGTGGGCTGGACGTATGCAAGTATCTCAATTTGTATAGAAAACACGCATATTGTAATATGCGTGTTTTCTATACAAACTGAGATACTTGCATATAAGCTAATTAGTCAAACAGGCATAAAATCCAGCTTGACGATAAATACAGTATCTTTTTCTTTGTTCGGAACTTAAAGAAATATGGCAGACGTGATAAAAAAGAAATAAGATTTAACATGAGCCAAATCGGTTTAGAGATTTCTTAGATATGGTGATGCTTTTATAGATCTTGGCTAAATACAAGTTTGATTGTTTTTTGTATGTATAGGTTGCTATCACTGGTTGTCAGATTTCTCAAGATACCATGACTTTAGGTCGATGACTGCAATGTTAAAACAACAGTACTTTACGTACCATCCGAAGCACAGACGTTACTAAGTTTAAAGTCAGTAACTTGCCTCACAAATAGTCTAAACGAAGCACGAAGACATAAACCCCGGGGACCTCCTGACTTCGGTCAAATATTTGTCTTCAACCCCTTAAAATGGACCACATTGTCTACGATTGAAATGATACTAAGTTTCAGTCGATTCAGAACCGCCTAAAATAGAATTGACTTTCTAATGAGCGGTCCTAGCGATCTATATACGGGGTGATTTGAATCGTTTGATGATCCAACACTATCCCAAACGCGGTTAGTTACTTCCTCACCACACAATATACTTTTGTCAACAAAATAAACGGTAATACTTTGAAAATATCCCGATTAGACCACTAAATATCTAAGTTCGTTAAATACTGAACTTGCGTAGGAGTAAGATATCATTTTATTGACCATAAAAAATATTTATGAACGTACTTTTTATTACTTGAATAAGTAATTCTGACTTGTAAGACGGAAGGTGTATTAACTAATTATGACTTCAGTTAGAAGATATAACTTAAATCGTAAAATGGAACGTAAAACCAAATTTTCAGGGTATCTACTCCCAAACACAAGATAATTAAATAAATTACAATAAATGTAATATGCGTGTTTTCTATACAAACTGAGATACTTGCATACAGTCCAGCCCACGCATATTGTAATATGCGTGTTTTCTATACAAATTGAGATACTTGCATACAGTCCAGCCCACGGAGCAGAGTCCGAATGGCGATTAGAAGAGACCTTTAAGAGTTGGATCTCACTTGTCACCTCAGAGCAGCACTTTTCTATGCTGCTATCCTTGTCTGTCGCTTAGAAACGTCCTTTGCCAGAGCGAGAGAGAGTGACAGAACACTACAGCACGGCCGGTGCTATAGCGTTCTGATGCAACCCTAAGGACCTTCCGATTTGATTTCAGGTCTGCAATAGCAATGTGATCCAGTTTTAAAACATGCAACTTTCTTCCAATTGTCTATTACAAAAAAGAATTATTGTACTTGTATTTGTAAAATTGCACCAGTACTTTTATTCTAACTGTCCTCAAATCCCAGTCTTACAAAATGGCTCAGCGACATCACGCTGGGCACGGTTACCGCTACGTTAAACCGTGACTCCAAATTTCACTTTTCACAAGGACGCACTAAGATCTTGTCACTAATGAACGAGACCAAAAATATCAAGAACGTATTTTTTACACGGATTTAACAGTTTTTGTGCTGCTAATTAGTCAAACAGGCATAAAATCCAGCTTGACGATAAATACAGTATCTTTTTCTTTGTTCGGAACTTAAAGAAATATGGCAGACGTGATAAAAAAGAAATAAGATTTAACATGAGCCAAATCGGTTTAGAGATTTCTTAGATATGGTGATGCTTTTATAGATCTTGGCTAAATACAAGTTTGATTGTTTTTTGTATGTATAGGTTGCTATCACTGGTTGTCAGATTTCTCAAGATACCATGACTTTAGGTCGATGACTGCAATGTTAAAACAACAGTACTTTACGTACCATCCGAAGCACAGACGTTACTAAGTTTAAAGTCAGTAACTTGCCTCACAAATAGTCTAAACGAAGCACGAAGACATAAACCCCGGGGACCTCCTGACTTCGGTCAAATATTTGTCTTCAACCCCTTAAAATGGACCACATTGTCTACGATTGAAATGATACTAAGTTTCAGTCGATTCAGAACCGCCTAAAATAGAATTGACTTTCTAATGAGCGGTCCTAGCGATCTATATACGGGGTGATTTGAATCGTTTGATGATCCAACACTATCCCAAACGCGGTTAGTTACTTCCTCACCACACAATATACTTTTGTCAACAAAATAAACGGTAATACTTTGAAAATATCCCGATTAGACCACTAAATATCTAAGTTCGTTAAATACTGAACTTGCGTAGGAGTAAGATATCATTTTATTGACCATAAAAAATATTTATGAACGTACTTTTTATTACTTGAATAAGTAATTCTGACTTGTAAGACGGAAGGTGTATTAACTAATTATGACTTCAGTTAGAAGATATAACTTAAATCGTAAAATGGAACGTAAAACCAAATTTTCAGGGTATCTACTCCCAAACACAAGATAATTAAATAAATTACAATAAATATAATATCTTCTTAATATTTTATTTTTATTTTTTATTAGCCTATACTGTCCCACCGCTGGGCAAACGCCTCCCCTCTAGTATGCCACTGATCTCTATCTTGCGCGATGGATGTCCAAGACTTGTCAAAAAGCGCCAGATCATCACACCACCTTGTCCTTGGGCGACCTCTCTTGCGACGCCAGCCCACCGGCACCCATTCTGTAGCAATCTTGGCCCACCTATCTGGGTCCATCCTACAGACATGCCCCGCCCAGTTCCATTTGAGTATGGCTTAATATCAGATAAAAAAAAAATTGAAATGAAAATTATACTCTTGACTAAAATAGGTTGTCGATATTTGTGAAAATTAAGATCGCTGGCTTTGAACTTATTTATAACTTATAATAAGTCATGCCACAGCGTTTACAAATAATCATCTTTACAAAATATTATTTTATTTATTCACGTTTGTATTTTTATAAAAACCGCATTTATCCACTTGTTTGTGAGCTACTATACTATAGGCATACATCAAAGAACAATACCCAAAGAAGCATTCGGGGATTCAAAACCCAAACCGTCTTATTACAAAACCCAGACTAACTTTGTTACTAGGTTTAAACCATTACCCGCCTTGATCAAGTTGACATCTAGTGTTGTGACACTATCTCACCTGTCAATGTCTACTTGATTTGGGCGGGTAATGGTTTAAACCTAGTAACAAAGTTAGTCTTGTTCTCATAAGAAGGAATTGTTAGAAATGAAATCGAAATAAGACCAAGAACACATTAGATGTATCGTAAAACGTCGACTCTAAATATCACGAAACGTGGCGAAAAGGTGAAACCCTGGAAAAGGCTGTATCTCATCTGCTTAAGTACGTATCTTCTACCTATCAAATGGTTGTTGCCATCCGTAAAACCGTTGGTAGTTAACTGCCTCGGGGTACGGTACTAACGGTTGTCGAAGTTACTTTTTTTATTTTAATAGTGACTGTGAGCTAAGCCGTAGACTTCACGAAAAATATGTTTTTTTAAGCCCACATTTCCGCCATTTTGAAAAATTTCGAAAAACTGAATCGGCAGAAAATTCTATATTATCGATTTCACAAGAATTAAATCACAAAATTTTACGAAAATCGATTGAGAAATGCAACCTGTACGCGAGGTCAGCCGGACATACGGAGTTCGGATTCGGACATACGATTTTTTTGCCGAAGCTGAAACGTAGACGCTTCGCTCGCTCGGTCAATTGATAAAAACTTTGGACTCTTTTAGTCCAGTAGTTGGTTATATATAGTAAGTAGGTCTCATTCATATTGCTACGATAGAAAAAAAAAACGCTGGTTTTGCCAGCTGCCTATCTTCCATTAAAGATTCAAATCAAACTGTCCCGTTCCGATTGAAGGAACGGTCGAAAATGATATCAATAGACGATGTGGATAGCACTCCATCACTACAGAGCATAACAGTAGATACGTAGTTTTGAAACATTTAAAGCCCTATAATTTAAAACCTATTGTAATAACCTTCATCAGCCTATCAAACTCCGTATGAAACTCTTCTATTCTAAAATTGCATTCATTAGAATCATTATCTCATTAATCTACAAATTTCAGACTTTCAAATCAACAGATAAATAATTACCACGAATAAAAATTATAGCCGTACATACTATTCTAAATTAAGACTTTACAGACGCCAGACACAAATCATAATAATTTTCAAGTTGGCAACATTCCTTAACAGTTTTTATTAGATCCACTCTCCCCGGCGTCGGTTTATCGAATCAACAGCTTCTTGCCGTTCGATTTGATTTCGAATTTAATAGAACGGCGTCGTCGAAATCGAAGTTGCAATTTGTAATCGTATTTTGAAATTCGATTCTTCGGCTCCGTGGGCAAAACTATTAAGCATTTGGGGTCAGAAAAACATACATTATTTCTGATTTTTTTTTTCAATTTAAATAATTTTATGCCATTACGCGATTTTGTATTTTGTTTTCATGCAATGATGTTAATTTTCTTTAAAAAAAATCGTGAGAAGCCATAATCACTGTATTTAAGAATTATGTTTGTGTCGGTGGAGTATTTTCCGTGTCTCCCAATCCTCAGCCAAATGCTTGACTTCCCTAGGTATACGACACGACTTCTGGATTTTCCTCTACTTCTTCCATACACATCCTTCTTGGCTTTCCTTTTCCTCACCTTGCCTCGATTGTTAGTAGCCAACACTCATTTACTTTTTTTTTAAGTATTCGTAAAGCGTAAAATCAGTCAACCACAACTCCCAACAAGACAATAGTCCCACATTAACATTTAAATGTAATGTGCTAGATAGAAAAAAGGATGAGATTCAAGATTATTTAATAGCAATTAAAAAAATTTTAATAGACCTTCGACCCCCGACTTGCAGCTTGTACATAGTACGATAGAAAAGTTAAACTTATACGTAACATCCTTCCTTTTCGTCGGTATGTCGAGTATCTAGCCAGTTGTTTTTTTTAAATTTTAATTTCGGTTGCAATCTGAATTCTATCTTATTTTATGTCAGGTGTAACAGTGTATCTCATCAAATACTTTCACCGTGGTTTTGAAATTCGTCATTTGTTCATCAACAATCTTAGGGCGTTACCGTGTCGAGAAACCATAGTAGGATCCCTGAGGGTTGTGTCTAACAAATCTCCTTAATATGCTATGCTAAGCCGATTCCCGGTTTTTGCTCCTCGATCGCATTAACTTTTTTCAGATACATCTGGGCATTCTGGGTTGTTAGTGGATTTTTAAATGCTCGCTCGTTTGTCCATTCCATGCACTTGTGCTGGGTTTTGTGTGCATTTTGTAAATACGCGGCTGATGTACTTTTATAAAAAGGTACCGGGTTGTTTTCATTTTTATAGGGAGTTCAAATAAGTCACATTAAATAACCCACATTTAGGCTAACTGTATAACCCAAAAGTTGACTGGTAGATAGCGCTTTTAGCGTTAAGTTTGCCTATTGTTCTGTACAATTTGTATTTGATGAACATAATAAATACAATAACATAAAAATAAATAAGTAGCTCAAGAATAGGGAGACATGGAAAATACTCCACCGAAAAGAAACTAGTTCTTTTTATTGATGATCAGATTAGCAGTTTTGTTTGTTTTCGAGTGAACGTGGCCAATACCGACGTCAGAATTTTAAAGCTATTTAAAGACAACTTAACGTAATGACGGCCTAACGTACATTTTGAGCTCGAGAATTTTTATTTTATGCCACGTGTGGTCACCCATCCAAGTGTAGCCACGCCTAGTGTCACTTAAATTGCAAAAGCGCTAAAAATGCATACTAACCGAGACAACGAGTTCGAAGCCTAAGATTAAGCAAGTCTCACCTACTTAATAAGGATAAATGGAAGGGGGTTAAGTTTGCCCAGCTGTAGGACATCGTCGGTTTTTTTTATTTTATTAAATGGTAAAATTAGATTTACCCGTTGATAATTTTTTACACCTTCAAGTTTAGTTTATTAATTATTCTGAATACTTACGAACATACTTTGTAACTAAAACAAAGCAAATTGCTTTTACAACTATTTTAAAGAAATATGAGTATTTTTCTCGAAGTAATAATTTCTTTAATTATACCGTGGGGTGTAAAAGTAGAACTGCAATTAAATAAACTTTAACTTTACTTCTATAATGAGGCAGACCACCTTCAAGTAACAACTTAATGAAGTCTTTTATACCCAAGAATAATAAAGTTCAACATTGGTATGAAATATGTAATATTAATTAACCCATCATCGCTCGTTAATCGAAATTTATGCTTTTTCCAATGAATTTAAATGAATGCTAAGAATCTAAGAAAAACGTGAATAGGCCTTCATTCCAGCAGTGGACTGTTAGAGGCTGTAAAGAAAGAAAAACGTACGAGGAATAAAATTTTGTTTTTGGTGGATCGTAGAAAATTGTCGCCTAAAAAGAATAATTTTGACGTTGAATAATTTTTGGCTTGTACATGTGTGTGGATAAGCAATTTTAACATTTTTTCTTTGCTTTCAGACTAGCAGGAAAAGAAGGGCTCCAGCCTTAAATTTTTTATATCAATTCACCGAATTGACTTTACAATATCGATATTATCGTCTGTCAAACGTGTACCAATATTTGTAAACTTCGAATTTCAAGAAAAATATACGGGCATGGTTTTGGTAAAGATCGAGACTCCATTGAAGCTGAGCGATGATGCGCTGCCTGTTTTTTAACAACCAATGACATTTCATTAATTACATTTATGTAATCTGAAAGAAATGGTGACTCTCGCTCTGGCTCGTTTTTGGTGCAAAGGATGGCCATTGCAATACAACGTGGTAATGCAGCTAGCGTTTTAGGCACTTTTGCATCAGAAACGATACAGGGCGGGTTTTAATTATACTTGATATTATTTATATATTTTATAATTTAATTATATCCTTTGACTAATTAATTAAATACCAAAAATATTAAATTAAATCACGTACAAATATGAAACCGAAAAAAATAAAAATAAAAAAATTATGTAATGCTTATTATTAATTCTGTGTTATTGATACAGCGCAAAAAATAGAGTTAGTAAATCAGTTTGGTGACGTCAGAATATTCTTGACATCCTATCTCAGTCCACTACTAGGACTAAATGCCTTTCCCAATAAAGGGCGTATTTCCCACGATTACGTCTTTGCACAAAGAGCGCTGATGCCCGTTATCTATTACCTATATCTCCCTTATTCGCCTCTTACGACACCCGTGGGAAGAAACTAGTACTACTCTGCTATTTAATCTTTATGTATATAAAACGTAGCGAAAAGGGGGTATCAACCCGAAAGGGATTAAACGTACTAATCAATCTTACCCAATTTTACCATGGGAGTATGGGACTATCCCTGAAATCGCATACAAAATTAAATACAGTGTATGGAGCTGCAGATTTTTTTTCGCAATTTTGGGGATGGTCCCATAGTAAAACTTTGTTTTTTTTTTGCGATTTATTAATGGTACAATAGTCAAAGATTTTTTTTTTGTAATTTCAGGGATGGTAAATGTATTAATTACGTTTATTCACTTTCAGGTTTCGACCTCCTTTTTGTTACACATTTAATGTATTCATTATAAAATGCAGTATCATTGGGTCTAGTCCCATAACACAAGTTTTAAACTTACTTTGGGGCTAGCTCAATCTTTGTGACTTATCCCTATTTATTTATTTACTCATTACACGGCCATTATTGGTTGTCAAAACACAGCATATCTTCGCCCATCTCCAATGGAGTCTCGCCCAGAAAGTTATCTGAATAAATATTGAACAAGGCGTGGATGCCGCGTTAGGAGTTTGAGTTTGAAGTTTGCTTAAGGTTGTGGCATGCGGCTTTTTACCGCCGAGGGGTTTTAACAAAAATATAAACTTTTTATCTTTGTAAAAAATACAATAAAATATATCCTTTTGGTGTAGGTATAAGGATGGAATCATAAGCTTAAGCAGCTTTGACGACCTCCGTGGCGTAGTGCTCACCATGCTAGTCCGCCATCCAGAGGTTCCGGGTTCGATTCCCGGTCAGGGTAAGTTGCAAAATGGCCTTTTTCAAATTGTCCTGGGTCTTGGGTGTTTATCTATATATGTATTTGTTATAAAATATAGTATCGTTGAGTTAGTATCCTATTACACAAGTCTCGAACTTACTTTGGGGCTAACTCGATCAGTGTAATTTGTCTCTATATATTTATATTTATTTATTTATATTCATGATACAATACAATACAAATCAACTTTATTGCACCATAATAGACATACAAAAATTACAAAACAACAACAATATAGGCACAAAGGCGGACTTATCGGTATAAATGCAATCTCTTCCAGCCAACCTTTGGATGGAGGAAAAAATTATTTGAAACATGATTGTCCGAAATGGTTTTTCTCTTAAGGACATTATTTTGCAATAAAATTTCAGTTACATATAACCGGCCAAGTTCGAGTCGGTCTCGTGCACGAAGGGTTCCGTGCATTATCAATAAAAAATCACGTTTGTTGCATGAGTGTATTCTGTTTCTAATATTTGTTGTCTAGACTCTAGCTATCACTGTTCATGAGATACAACCTGGTGGCAGACAGACAGACAGACAGAGGGAAAGACAGACAGTGTAGTCTAAGTACTTGACGACTTCCGTGGCGTAGTGGTCACCATGCTAGTCCGCCACCAAGAGGTTCCGGGTTCGATCCCCGGTCAGGGCAAGTTTGAAAATGACCTTTTTCAAATAGTCCTGGGTTTGGGTGTTTATCTATATCTATATATGTATTTGTTATAAAATATAGAATCTTTGAGTTACTATCCCATAACACAAGTCTCGAACTTATTTTGGAGCTAGCTCAATCATTGTGGTTTGACCGTAAATATTTATTTATTTATTTGCAATAGAGTCCCGTTTTTTACCCATTGGGTATGGATGGAACCCTAAAAACGTCCTGCTAAGGGCTAGACATGGAGAATGCCTGTCAATTATGAAAGGAGGCACACCTACACTTCATTGCTTCATTGAGCTTTTTCCGCACCTAGGCTATTCTTTCAAGCCCCTTCCACGTGAGGAAGGCAGCAACATTCTTCGGTGTCTCCCCTTTTGTTGACTGGTGTCGTTGTTTTTTCTTCAGGCCAGCTCATCGAGATAGCGGACTAATCAGACGGGAGCTGCAAGCCACCTTGCTTGCTTTTCGTGTGTGTAAGTGGCTAACATTAGTGTCAGATTTTTCAAGCTGCCTAAAGGTATCTTTACGTTATCCGTCTTATTATAAAACCCAGACTAACTTTGTTACTAAGTTTAAACCATTATCCACCCAAAATTAAGTTGACATTGACAGGTGAGTGTGTGATATTACTAGATGTCAACTTGATTTGATCGGATTATGGTTTAAACCTAGTATTAAAGTTAGTTTATGGGTTTTATAATAAGACTGCACGTCTCCTCCGCGTCCCCTTTATACAAAATGTATAGAAGCGTCGTAAAGTGACGTAAAATTCGCAAGAAGGACGGGGCGCCTACAGAACGCAGACACGACACTTATTCGTCTGCGTCTTATTAAAAACCTTCAGAACAGACGTGGCACAGGCGCGAGCGCACGAATTTCTCCGTATCTGCCACGTCCGTGCCTCGTCTTTTCTATATGTTTTCAAAAGTCGCGACGGCGCCCTGGCTGGGCCCTGTCCGCGCCCCGTCCCGTCTTATGTCTTTTCTGTGTGTCCAGCGCCTTATTTGGGGGATACAATATTTCTGTGGCTAACATTTCTGTCAAATTTTCAAGGCAATTCAATAACGCAGTGATATTTCAAAACTTATAACATAAAAATTCATAAAAATAATCTATCTACACCCGAAAAACATTCTCTCCCTTTTTCGATCGTCGGTTAAAAACTCCGCTCCCGTACTAGAAGGCGTCTCTGAAGCATTCGCCGCGGGCTACCCGAGTTTGCGGATACCAGGGGATTTAGAGGATGGTTTAGGGAATTTCGAGTGTTCCCTAATCCTGTTATGGTTATCCTGTAATCCCGCGATATTCGATCTACTTACTTAAGAATACTTATTGTTATGATTTTAGCAAAGGCCGTAGTCAGAGATGACTTTGGGGGGCCAAATGGCCAATGGATTAATCTGGTAGGTAACCCTGAACTCAAAAACTTGTGAGCTCTTGCAACTCATGTTCAAACTGTTTGGCTTATGTTCAAACTTAAAAATTCCGAATTTATAAACTGGATTGTCATACAGTGTAATTTCAGGGTTCCGTACCCAGAAGGTAAAAACGGGACCCTATTACTAAGACTGCTGTCCGTCCATCTGTCTGTCTGTCACTAAGCTGTATAGCTAGACAGTTGAAACGTTGCCGCTATAACAACAAATACAAAGAACAGAATAAAATAAATATTTAAGTGTTCCCATACAACCAATAGCGTTTTTTTTTTAAATATTGGTGCAGTACCCTTTATGCGCGAGTAAGACTCGCACTTGGCCAGTTATTTTAGCTTTGATTTCGAGCCTGTACTTTTTAGTTAACATGTACTTACAATCCTAGATACCTCCGTATAGACGACCTCCGTGGCGTAGTGGTCACCATGCTAGTCTGCCACCCAGAGGTCCCGGGTTCGATCCCCGGTCAGGGCAAGTTGGAAAATGGCCTTTTTCAAATCGTCCTGGGTCTTGAATGTTTATCTATATATGTATTTGTTATACAATATAGTATCGTTGAGTAAGTATCCACAAGTCTCAAACTTACTTTGGGGCTAGCTCAATCAGTGCTATTTGTCCCTATATATTTATTTATTTATTATTTATTATCACTACAATGCCTAAAAATTTAACCATTCATAAAGTTACAACAAACATGACCCAGGTCAATAAATTTATTGACATGATTCATATGAAATCATATTCGTCGAATTTTCCGAAATGTTTCCTTTCAAAGCGACATATATCGGAAAAACGGCAATATTCCGAGAATTTAATAAATAATTACCATCATTTTGATATTTCACTTATTTGCAGTTTCCAATAATAAAAAGTCCAACTCAAATTGGGTATTAAAAAGAGTTTCAATAAAAATATTATTATGAAATAATAGGGCAAGTTGATAATATTAGTTAAGGCGGGTTTAACACACAAGCCGTCGCGTCGTAGTCGATGCTTGTGAATGAGCCGAAACTGGATTATGAATACTCTCGAAAAAGTTATAAAAATTACGCTTTCAGTTAATAATTTTTCGTGTACCAGGTTTTGGTATTGAATTAGCTCTTATTTCTCTTAAGTCCTGAATCGTCATACCTGAAACAAAAAAAAACAACATTAGTTATTTAATTAGTTAAAAGAAAGAAAGACAACAAACGAAAAGATACCAAAGTACCTCAAAAATCTTTCAAAAGTATATTCTCTCAATTTCAATTTAACCCTTAAAAAGCCTCTGCAGAAACAAATCACAGAAATGGACCGCAAATTGTGTCTCATTGTCCCCCGATCTAAGTGGGAGTGAAGAGTATTAATTGCGTTAATTTTCAGTTTATTTTCGAAATGATCACGCATTTATGTCTTAAATGGGTATTAAATACCCCTTTTGGGTAGCCGGAGGGATATTTGGAATTTTGTTGAGTCTATCGCGGTATAAGGTAGCAAAATTTATTTGTCGCGTGGATTCTTTGATGTTTATTTCTAAATATTTTTTGCGCAAAGTAATTTTAAATTTTTTTATGTCTGTTCACCGATTATTTAAAGACGCCTGGACCGATTTGATTTTTTTGTTTGAAAGGGGATACTTATCAGGTGGTCCCATAGACATTTTATCAAAATCGGTCGGCAGTTTGGGAGTAAAGTCGGTTTTTAAATTTGAATATAAATATTGTGCGGATAAATATAAAGGCAGAAAATGTTTTAAACCTAGTAACCAAGTTTGGCTTGATTAACTGTGTGTATTCTCTGTGTCATGGCTTCCAACCGGATTAAACGATTTCAATTAAGTTTTTTTTAATACCTACAGGTTTAAGGACATTTTTATATCGGAGTTTTTTTAATTTCAGCCTTGTTCAGTTATTGTATTGTCCCTAATTCTTCCTGCAGCTCGTGATTCAATCGAGAGCAAATCTTGGAAGTAAAGATAAAAATTATCGTAACTTAATTTGGAAGCTTCTTAAGGGTTAGATCTCACGTGTGAGAGAGAATGCGACGGAACGCTATAGTATCGGCTGTGCTATAGCGTTCCGTCGCTCTCTCTCGCTCTGGCAAATTACGGTTCTGAGCGACGGAAAAGGATAGCAACATAGCAAAGTGCTGTTCCGTGCTGACAATTGAGCTCCAACCCTAAGTTAGTAATCTGATACAAATCCATTTTTGAATTCTTTTCCAATTACAAACCCTCAAGAATCAAGGTATTACAAGCTTACAATTTATCCACTTACCACCATTTAAGGCTTCCTAACATGAAAGGTTAAATACTTGCACGCTTAGTACATTGATCCAATTTGCTAAATTGATGTGAAGACCCGCACATTATGGGCCAAGTCAGGCAATCGGATTAAAACGGGCTTTTATTTTCGGGCCTTAAAATAATAGTTTTAATTCAAGTTGATAAAAAAAAAACTACGTAATAATTACCGCGTTTATTTTATCGTTTTTACGTGTTTGTAATTGACAAATTTTGATGTCAGATGTTTATGCTACCAAAAGGAATCTGACATAGCTTGACGACTCTGCGACATTATATGATGATGAATTGGACAAGTACCATCGGTTCATTCATTATTGGTGTTTTATTCATAATGAAATCCTTAAATCTCATTCTGTCTTATTTACTACAAATGACGACCTCTATGTCTTAGTGGTCATCATGCCACGCTGTCACACTAAAGGTCCCGGGTTCGATCCTCGGTCAGGTCAAGATGGAATTTTTTTTTAGATTCACCTGGGTCTTGGATGTTTGTCTATATTATACTATATTATAAAATATAGTATCGTTGAGTTATGTATCCTAAAACACAACTCTCGAAGATACCTGAGGGTGATTTGTCCATAAAAAAAAACAGGGAGTAAATTTATTATTAAGTAGGTTTAAACCATTATTCAACCAAATGCAGTTGACAGTGGCAAAAGAGGTGACATATTTCGGGAGGAGTTCTTGTTTTCGACGAATAAAAACTAGTTGAAACTAATTTAAACTAAAATTAATTTAAACTAATACTTACTAAAGTTAATCGACGTTTTATTATAAGACGGAATCTGTACAAAACCATTCCGATATTCAATAGACAGTGATAGTATGATATTTTATGAACGCGTTCAAGTCTTTGAAAGAAAGAAAAATATTTTATTAAGTGCAAATGTACATCAGTTGCATTACTAATTTTTTCTACTCCTGTACTGTTATCTGTCTTTTAAATGGTCCCGAACACTAATATAAGAACATAGATTATATGATTTCAGAAAAGTCTATACTTAGTCTATTCCTAATATAATAGCACATGTGTCGTTATTTCGCCAAAACGATACTCCTAGCCAGACCTATAACTTTTTTTCTTTAGATCTATCATACTGCCAACATAATAAAATCGTTATTTTAACATATGGTGCCATTTTTCAAACATGGAGTCACTTGACAAACGGTTTTTTATATGAAAAAACATTCGTTTAAGTGATTCCGTGTTTCAAAAACGGCACTTTTGGTCACTAGAAAGATGTCAATAAAAAAAATTAAGTCTTCCATAGATACCTAGTATCTAGCAAACATGTGGTAGTATTTCATACTTTTCTTTGTTTATTTTTGGATTTATTTTAGTAAATGTAGTCGTAGAAAAAGTATTGTATGCAACGTTGTATAAGTATGTCAAAAAATGCTCGATGGCGTCTCCTTACGATGCTCGCCAAGGCTCGCATCGTAACCTGCGCCACTCGCATTTTAGGAACCTTCTTATACAACTGTTGCATAAAATACTATTAAATTATTAATTAAAACACATTTTAGCTACTACCCTGAGTTCAGCAGTTACTCGATTTTAGTAACGTGTAGCAAAAATGTTTGCTACTAACAACCATACTTTTTTCTCAATGTTGCTATAAGTCGCTGACGCAAAAGTAGAGTGCTTGCCATTTTCGCAAGAATTACCGAAACAATGTTTCTATGTACCCATAATTACCACTTAAGAACTGTGCCGACACAGTGCAACATTTATCATAGACCCATTAAGGGTCTACCTGAATTTTTCGGGGTCCAGTGCAGAAAACGGAGATATCATTTAAAATTTCGTCTTGACCAGTTTACAGTTTAAAGTGAGAAAGTGAAGCTTTTCTACGCACAATTGCGAAAAACGGCCACTTTTGGCGTATGTGCGTAGAAAAGCTTCACGTTCTTACTTTAAACTGGGGGCAGCACTGGACCCCAAAAAATTCAGGAAACCCCTTAAGAACTGTGCCGTCACAGTGCAACATTTATCACAGGCCCATTAACTAAATAATAGCTTTAAATGTTACCAAGAACATAGTGTTCTGTAGACATTGTTATCTTATCAGAACATTCTTCTCACCGTGTGAATCAGACGGGTCACTTGCCCCATTTAATACAAAATTTACTGATAATGTTCAAACGATAAAAATTTTACCCAATATCCATTACAACTTGACACTCACTTAAAAACAATATGTTTATAAGTGTGGGTCATCATAATCTGGTATTATTAGCCAATGTAACTTGGAACTTTTATAAGTGGAGTTTGGATAAAGATGGGAGATCAATATACACTGGATGTCTCTGACTATGAGTCATGTATGAAAATGAGGTCTATTGTGAATCATTTTACTTCGAACACGAAAGGTGTTAATATCGACCACAAAGTATTGAATTGATTCTTTGTATATTATTAACAATAGACATTTCTGACTTGTGGTGAAGGTGATACAAACTTTGTGCTTTTTATTCTTTCTTATTTTGCCTGCTGACGCCATCGCCATCGGCCGCATTTTTGAATGAGTATTATTCTAAATCAATTCTAATATGCATACCAGTGGCGTTGGGTGAGACTTTGGGCTAGTACAGCTTTAAACTATGAAACAAATTAAACACCTTCATACGTGTAATTAGGTTCTATAAATGTTAATAAGCCGTTCAATATCCGGCTTATAATTCGCATATTTTTATTGAGTTTGTGTGAGTAATTTGATACTCAATAAACACCGAAAAATATTTTCGTATTTTGAATATGTGAATGTGTGCAAGCCAGTCATGCTGTTAGTTAACGGCTTATAAAAATAATAAATGGACATTTAAATGCGCGGTGTGCCGATATATGTGGGTTATAATATAATTGATTTTAGTAGTCTAAGGGAAGGGAATGGGCATCGGTTTCTAAGGAGGCCCCGCTACTGATCTATACTATATGAACCTATTCAAACTAGGTTCAACCAAGGTTTTTCACCAAAAAGAAAGAAGAACATAGGATGCACGTTGCGGAGATGCAGATGCTGAGGTAAATGATGGTTATGAGAATGGATAAAATCCGGAACGAATTTGTAAGAGGAATTCTGAATTTTCCATCGATACTGATGGTTAAATATGATATGATACACTACATTCTCTTTAAAGTGCATATTTTGACTGTGAAAACTAGTTATATGCCTTTATCTATGCAATTTCTTTGAAATTATAAAATTTCGTCAATATCTGACGTGCCGTTTCAAAATAAAAGCTAGACTACGTTTATATGGGATAGTTTGATTCTGTCTAGGGTAACGGACTCTTAAGAGTCCCCTTACCCTAGGGCCTATACATATAAGAAAAAGAAGTGTATGTATGGATTTAACTTTATCCTTCGTCATATTTACTGGCCATATCCCTTATTATTTCATTCAATCACGTAATACAACGAAAGCAGTTATATTTCCATACAATCTTCATATTCGCAAAATAAAATCACTTATTCGAGCACCATCGAGTTTATAGCCGAGTTTGTTTTCCTTCGCAAAAACAATTCACCCATGAAAATAAAGATGTTTATGAGAAATACAAGTACATTCAATCAAATTCTCAGTTAGTAAAACGTTCGGTTTGGGACAGAAATAAAAAAGAAAATATTTCGAGGTTACAAACAAATCTGATACAAAAGTTTTTTGTGTTGTTATTGTGTGGTATTTATTAGCGTTGCATCACTATCGATAGTTCGACTATCGGTAGTTGAACTCGAAAAATAGTCACAATATCGATTGTCCTATTGATAATATCGATTGTGAATAGTTTAAAATACATTGTGAGTTGACGTTCTGGGAGAAAATGCTGCAGTGCAGTTTGTTACCGCTTCTTCTGCACTAGCGCTTTGGAGGCGGCAGTAAACTTAGCTCTAAGTAACTTTTTGACGTCAACAATTATTGTGCAACAAAACAAAGTGACGATTATTAAGAGATATTATAAATATCCCATGATAATAAAGATATATTTCAATTGAATTGAATTGAACTATTGACGAAACGTAAAACTATCGATAATATCGATACTATTGAGTTAAGAGACTATCGATAGTTTTACCTTATATCAATAGTATTGCACACTATTGACAATCGAAGCTATCGATAGTATCGGTTATTCGATACTATCGATAGACCTATCTATATTGTGACTAATTTTTAAGGCCACGATAATATCAATAGACTATCGATTGCAACACTAGGAATTATATTAGTTCCCGAGGAGCTCGGTAGCCCGGCAGGACACTAGTGTCAGATTTTCAGGCTGCCTAAAGGTATCTGACAAAGCCTGACTGCCATACAATGATGACAGCCGGCACCAACGGCTGATGCGTGCCTTCCGAAGCACGGAGAAGCTCGAGAAATTTTTATGTCACTTGTGGTCACACATCCAAGTGCGGACCACGCCCGGTGTCGCTTTACTTGCGAAAGCGCTAGTAATGCGTGCTACCGCCGAGACACCGAGCTTCTCAGTATGAAGAGTTGTTTAGACAATGACCTTCTTATTATAAAAACAGAACCAACTTTTTTACTAGGTTTAAACCATTATCCGCCCAAATCAAGTTGACATTGACAGATGAGATAGTGTATGATACTAGATGTCAACTTGATTTGGGCGGATAATGGTTTAAACCTATAGTCCATTTGGTTAGCTATTTAAAAGAATGTAAACAATCTTGACATGTCTTTTTATTGAAATATACACTTATAAATAAATACCTTTGCAAATTACAAATTATTTATTTTATAAATTACATATATTTTTTTTTGTAATTTGCAAAGGTATTGATTTATAAAGTGTATATTTCAATAAAAAGACATGTCAAGATTGTTTACATTCTTTTTAATACCTAAACAAATGGATTATAGTAACAAAGTTAGTCTGGGTTTCATAATAAGACGGAATAAGTCATCTATTGCTATAATTGAATTGCTCGCAACAGAGAAGAAACTTGCAGGTCTATGGGCTTAACTAGCTAAAAAATAATAAATTGAATCGACATCAAGTGTAGTGTAGGCAAGTAAATGCAAACAAAATTTGTTTATTCTAAAAAGTAGATAAATCTCGTCTACTGGGATTCCATGGACTACACTGTAGCCTAGAGTCGGGTGAATTGGGTCATACATAAAAAATGGTACAGATGTAACGACTTACTATACGAATACATGCAACAAATATATGGATATAAAAGACTGATGCTTAATCTCCAAAATTATTCTAATTGTTTTATATTTCTATAAAAAACATCGGTTCAAATATTATATTTAACAATTAGAATATTTCAAAAACCGATGTTTTGTAAATACGCAAATTACCTATTATTAGTATTTTTCTTTAGGTTTCTAGGTTATATCTATGTAGTAATTACAATATAAATAAGAATAGATTCATTTTGTTTTATATTTGCGTTATAATTCCGACTTTACGTGGGGTCAGGAAAGCACGTGAGTCTTTTCCATTTCCCTCAACAATATAAATAATACGATTATAACAATAATACATTGATTTGATAAACAACATCACAAAAGACTTGTGGCATAAAAAGTTTTAAAAACTCCAAATAGAATATAATTCACTCTGAGTGATTACTTGGTAGTTATAGTGTTGGGAGTTTATAAGGTATGTAAGTACGTAGTAAGTCAGTAAACTTGTTATCTATTCTATGAAATTTGTAGAATATTCGATTCGATAGTTAATTTATAAAGAAAATTTTTTATGAAAAAAAGAACCTATCGTTTAGTGACTCCGCGTTTCAAAAATTTTACTTCTGAGTTGTTGGGATATGTACTGAGAATTTAAATAATTTTGTCAATTTTGCCAAGTTAACCCTGTACTCAACAGTCATGCTAATTTTCTGTATCCTCCGTGATTTGTGCTAGAGAACCGGGTGAGACTGTGAGCCGGCAATTACTTAGGGTGTCTGGAGAGTAGGTGAAGCGGCTTTCAGGCAGGACGGGGTTCAGATGGGATCCGCTTGAATCGGATGTTTGCCAAATAAATGTGATATTTCGTTGATTCACGCTTCTGTGGTTTAGAAGAGACGGATCAATTGTATTTAGGTACTTTTTTTCAGTCATGACGGGGTTCAGATGGGATCCGCTTGAATCGGATGTTTGCCAAATAAATGTGATATTTCGTTGATTCACGCTTCTGTGGTTTAGAAGAGACGGATCAATTGTATTTAGGTACTTTTTTTTGTAGCGCGCATTTTTATTGTCTACCTAATAGCATGGTACATGTTCATAATTTATCTTAATCCATTACTTCACTATACATTTTATTGTTAAGATGTCTTTTGCACGCCTCATAAACGGAGCGTTGAGGCACAGAATAAGTACTAGTACTCGCGTACAGAAGTCTTACTCATAAAAGAAATTCAAATAAATATCTACTTAATGTGGAAAGCGCTATGGTTTGATTTAGCTGGCGTCAGAACTCCTCACCTCTTCGTTTAGATACCTAGACATCCATTGCAAGCCAATTTCATTCTTATTACTCTGGACAAACGATTCATGTAACTGAATTTTCCACTTCGAAGTGGTCGCCGCGCGCATAGTAATAATGTAGGTATATTTTCGATACCTATACGGGGAGTGACACAGGCCTAGTTGAGGTAGCATTCTGGACATAAACTGACTCTATTATAATATCAGTATGTACAGAGATATGAAGAAAAAACTTTTTGTAAATACATTTAATAGTAGTTCTAGAAAATATTTCCACTTTTAGTCTCCATTTTAACATGAGTCAACATTAATCTTAATATATAAATAAATAATTTATCTATACATTTTTCTGATTTTCATTTCGACAATGTTCGTCTCAATGATCAATTTTCCCCTACCTCGCTTAGTTGCAAAACAAGCGACGACACTCAGGCTTGCTTGCGGTTCAGACGTCATGTTAAAATTAAGTTGATATTTCGGAGTGGCTGGGTCCAATTTCGGCTTGATAGCAATGCTATTTGAATTCAATATCTTAATGGGAAATGCTAAATCCCAGACCCTGGTCCCCAGATGTTTAAGAGGTATATATACCCTACATAACATTTGGATAGTTGGCAAACAACCACCGTACGTTTTAAAAGGAACTTTTTACCACATACGACCGAACTGTGGAATCGATCAGCAGTGTTCGATCGATACGACATTGAAACCTTAAAAAAACGAGTCTATATCTTCTTGAAAGGCCGGCAGCGCTTCTGTTACACACCTGGTGTTGCAGTTGTCCATGGGCAGCGGTGATCACTTACCATCAGGTGACCCGCTTGTTCATTTGCCGCCCTATATATAACATTTAAAAAAAATGTCTTAATCTAATTTCACGAAGGAGGAGCGGAGTCTACTGGCAATGGTATTTTATACCTGAAAGTAGGCTCCAACTACTACGAGTATCTATTGTAACTGAGCTACTTGCCGATTTTTTTTAAGTTATAAATGTGTGATGTGAAAGGTTGATGATTGGATCCCTCTAAATAAAAAAAAAACCTTACTATACAAATTTTTTTTTTTTAATTTTTTTGATTCTCTATTATATAATCCGAGAATATTAAAAATCATTTTGAGTTAATTAAGTATGGATGTATCCTGACTTAAAATCAACGTACAACAAATTAACTTTAAACGTAAATCCACTTATGTGGATACAATCAGTTTGACCAAACAGTTTTTAGGATGAATTAGTCCCTAAACACTGGGTCACAAAGATTTTAAATATGTACACTTAGTAAATTGGCATAAAAAATAAACTTGACTATAAGTAAAAGATCGTTTACAAGAAAACTGGACCTAATTTGCGCAACAAAATAGTTCAAATTACCTGAATTTTTATTTAAAATAAATTATTTGAAAGGAAAAGGAGAAATCATTTCAAATTTTGTCTCGATCATACCCTAGATAACCCTTTTAAACTATTTTATGAACTACTATTTACAGTTTAAAGTGAGAACGTGAAGCTTTACTTCGCACATCAGCCAAAAGTGGCCGCTAATGTGCGAAGAAAAGCTTCAATGCAACTTTTGTATAAAAATTAACTCTAACCATAAGCAATGCCCAGGTAGATATTTTGAAAATAAAATTTCTAAAGTGACAAAAAAATTCTTGAAAATTTTCTGGCTAGTTGAGTTGGATTATCACTCCCTCAGGAACCAGACCGAGATAGGTACCAAACCCTCTTTAGTCACCTATTATCTCCAGAGTCTGTTTTTAACTACGCCCATTGACAACATAAACACTTCACTAACGATTGTGTAGTTCCCGTAAACAAGTCTGTATTGCAAATTAACGAAAGACTAGAAAGATAACTTGTGTATGTCGGCGCGATTAATATTAGACGCTGATTTGACTTCACCGATGCACAATACGCGAGTTTGCCACACCGACGGTTGGCGCTAGTGTCGCAATGACGTGCTAACGTCAGGAGAAACGCGTAGACGGAGGTCAGTCTGGTGCGCACCGTCATACTGTGAACAACTCGTTTGTGTAGTGGCTTGGCTAGGACTCATTTAAATTGTGATTTTTGTAATAGATGTGGATTGGTGGACCGATTTATTACAATGATAGTTTGTTTCAGCCGGACGATAAGCCCATGTGAACACGAATATCTGTGTGGGCTAGGGAGTTTAACTCATGTGGATGAAACTCATGGATCAGCGCGAGGTGGAGCGCTGACTTGTCGTCACCTTTTTTATAAGACCCTCGTAAGGCATCTCTCACTC
The DNA here is from genome assembly GCA_943193695.1 of Acrobasis suavella. NCBI lineage: Eukaryota > Metazoa > Arthropoda > Insecta > Lepidoptera > Pyralidae > Acrobasis > Acrobasis suavella. Next base: position 4,667,072 of record OW971952.1, on the reverse strand, counting down.
CGAAATGTATGTACTCATGTACGCCAACTACATTATATTATACCATTTGACGACCTCCGTGGCGTAGTGGTCACCATGCTAGTCCGCCACCCAGAGGTCCTGGGGTCGATCCCCAGTCAGGGCAAGTTGGAAAATGGCCTTTTCCAAATTGTCCTGGGTCTTGGATGTATTTGTTATAAAATATAGTATCGTTGAGTTAATATCCCATAACACAAGTCTTGAACTTACTTTGGGGCTAGCTCTATCAATGTAATTTGTCCCTATATATTTATTTATATAATCCGATAGTTCCCAACAAGTTAAATCAGTTATTTTTATCTAAAGTTAACTCTGGGAAGAAGTAAAGCAAGTCCGATCGGTCTGACTGTTTATAGAAAGTATTGAAATAGTTGCCACAGTCAAACGATAATTATGTAAATGAAAATCATCCTTGAGATTCAAAGAGGAGTGAATATGGGCCCCCGTACGAGAAAATCAAGTCCTAATTTCCAATTAGCGAGTATAAGTAAACCGAAACTATATACTATGTTACTAACACTACCTAAACGCATACAAATATGTATGATTTTCAAAACTAAAATCCGACTTCACCCCGACTCTACACAACCGATTTTGATAAAAAAATTATGAGACCACCTGGAAAGTACACTTTTTTAAACAAGAAATAATAATTATCCAAATCGGTCCAGGCGTCTTTGAATAATTGGTGAACATACATAAAAAAGGTCGCGACAAATTGATATCCTCCGCTTTTTGGAAGTAGGTTAAAATTTGAAAGAAAATGAAAAGGTCTGGCAAATATGCGGCTATGGGACCATAACTTCTTACAGCATCCTCAGAAAGAGATCATCATCATCATCATAGCAGCCCTTCTTCCGCCCACTGCTGAGCATAGGCCTCCCTTTGTCTGTGCCACCAATCTCAGTCCTGTACTGCTCTCATCAGAAAAAGATCATACTGGTCATATTATACGCCGGAAACTACTCGGCGCAAAGCAGTGTCTATTCTATTTGACGACCTCCGTGGCATAGTGGTCACCATGCTAGTGCGCCACCCAGAGGTTCCGGGTTCGATTCACGGTTAGGGCAAGTTGGAAAATGGCCTTTTTCGAATTGTCCTGGGTCTTGGATGTTTATCTTTACATGTATTTATAGTATCGTTGAGTTAGTATCCCATAACACAAGTCTCGAACATACTTCGGGGCTAGCTCAATCAGTGTTATTTGTCCTTATATATTTATTTATTTTTGGTATCCGGTTAAAAATTTGTAAGAAAACAAGGAAGGTCTAGCAAATCTGCGGCTATGGGACCATAACTTCCTACAGCATCTTCAGAAAGAGATAAGAATGGTCATATTGTATGCCGAAAACTACTCGGCACAAAGCAGTGTCCATTCTGTAGCATTTTTAACTGTGCCTGTGCCTTATTACTGCTGTTACAGACAGACTTTAAACTAACATTTTAACGGAACATTTAACAGTAATGAAGATCCTTTAAAACACGAGAAATGTTAGCTGGTTTGTTGTGTTAACCTGTGTATATGAGTACATAAATATCAATCCATACAAAGTAGACAACATTATTTCTTTGTGCTAACTTTGCAACAAGTTAGTATACAATACTGCACAATATAATGTTAACTTAGCGTCATAACATAAAACAGAAAGTTAGAATTTACAGGTACTGTTTACTTTTATGTTTCCCATCCATTATAATACGCCTTAGCTAAACCACAGAATAATTACTAGTAGTCACGTACAGAAGTCTTACTTAGCAAAGAATTTCAAAGAAATATCTACTCAAGTGGTTAGCGATTTGGTTTAATTTAGCTCGCTTCAGAACTCAACCTTGATGCCACGTTTAGATACCTAGAAATCTATTGCAAGCCAATTTCATCTTATTACTCTGGACAAACGATTCATTTAACAGAATTTTCTCCTTCAAAGTGGTCGCCGCGCGCATAGTAATAAATAGTAATAATGTAGGTACCACGACACTCAGAAAGTATTGCGGAAAAAAGTTTTTATGTATGTGAGACTAGCCAGTTACAATCTTTTTTGAAAATATAATTTATAAGTAAAAATAGGTACGTTCCAATTTTAAAATTTCCCTCCTAATTTTCTGCGGACTAATTCAAATTATCGTGTCTCATTGAAAAATGGATCTGACCCGAGAACATTGTCGCGCTATAATTTTTTACGATTTCAAGTGTCGCCTGAAACCGGATGAATCGGCTTCAAATGGCATTTATGGATGAAGGCCCTTCCAAGGCAACCGTGTATTGTTGGTATAACGAATTCAAGCGCGGTCGACTAACTCTGTGGGATGAGGAAAGAAGTGTTCGCCCTTTGACGGCTGTTACGGAAGAAAACGTGCTAGCAGTGAAAAATTTAATCCACGACAATAGGCGAGTTACGTATCAGGAGATTCAGCACATCCTGCAGATTGGATCAGGAAGCGTTCACGAGATTCTTCAGGTGTATTTTCGCGTGAGGAGGATAGTTTCACGATGGGTGCCGCACAACCTTACAGATGCTCAGAAGCAAGCCTGGGTGATGACAAGTTTGACGCTAATGTCTGTCTGTCTGTGGCATCGTAGCGCTTGAACGAATGGACCAATTTCGATGCAGATTTTTACATGAAAGAACCCTTTCGGTGTTTTTTTTCGATGTTTGATGAAAATCAGTGTAGTTAAAAGTTATTGGGTATTAACGCTTGAAAGTCAAGCCTTTTCCTAAAAAAGTAAAGCTGGCAAACGTATCAATGGTATTCATCACTAGATGGCGTCCTCTACATTTTCGGTTGGGAGTTTTTTTTATTTGTCTCCTATTAATTAATGCGACTAATCTAAAAATAAATGTCACTTAGCCTCTTTTCCTAAATATATTAAGGAGTTAAATTATTCAAATTCATAGTAAAATTAATATTATTTACTCATAGGCAGCCCTCTTCCCAAACATTAGATCCATCAGATCCATATGATGAGATTGAACATTTACACAAACCCTAAAACAATCTCAACACAGCTGAGCGAGAGCAGCCTCTCCAACAATAGGAACTGCAGAATCATATCGCCTATAAATCATTACGGCACTCAGGCCCGCTCAGTCTTACCAAATTATTCACACAGCAAGCCGTCTCTATAGATCGATATCTCATTCCATATTCTCATTTTAAATCACCCTCTTTAAAAGGGTTGCCAGAACAATCCTCAATTTCCCACATTCAACGTTTTTTTTTAATAGAAAAATTGGTTAAAATGTTGTTAAATGCTCATACATTTAACTAATTATATTTTGCATTTTCTCCAGAAAAAATTTAGTACCTAAAATAGGTAAAAATAATACATGTATTAAGCAAAATTATTATGAATAATACTTATAAAAATGTCAAGCTGAAACTATACTACATAAACACAAAATTTCATGATATGTAAAAACACACTCAAAGCAAGTAAAAAATATATTTATCTCTTCTTCTTAACTCTAATCGACATCACAGTATTAAAAATATCTTTAAATCTTTTTCCATTGCTCTGAATGTTTCCCTAAAACTCGGGAAAAACCTGCCAATGTAACAACCCTTTTTGGACCTAGACGTCTGCGCGGCGTCTTGGTTCGCACAATAGTGATAATGAAACATGCATTACAAGCGCTTTTGTGTCCCCCCACCACTCGTTGAGCGCCATTCTTTTTAATAAGATTTTGAATTGAGAATGCGCCGTGATTTTTGTACGTGATTAGAATTTGCATGGGGTCTTGGTTAAATTCGTTATGAAATATTTTAGAGATTTTTAAATTTCTGTTGGGTTGAAAAGTTTCAGAGATGTACCGTGCATGGGACCAGGAATGGAAAATTATCGAAAGAAAAAAAACCTAAAGCTAACCAAGATCTTATTTTGTATTAAATTTCACCAAAAATCGTAAAGCGTATTTATATTTGTTTGAAAATGATAAAAAACCAGCCAAGTGCGAGTCGGACTCGCGCACGAAGGGTTCCGCACCATTATCTCTAAAAAAACACGTTTGTTGTATGGGAGCTTCACTTAAATACCTGTTTTTTGTTTTTAGTATTGTTGGTTATGTCGGCAATAGAAATACATCATCTTTGAAAATGTCAACTGTCTAGCTACAGCAGTTTACAACCTGGTGACAGATAGACAGACAGGCAAACGGACAGTGGTTTATTCATAGTAATAGGGTCCCGTTTTTAAAATTTGAGTACGGAACCATAAAAAAGGGTTAAAAAATGTAATCGACGAATACAATTAAAACTGCAAATCGTATCCACACCTGACTCAGAAGCGATGGCGGTCCGTAAAGTTATCTATGTTGACTTTCAACACATCTTCCAATTTAGTTTTACGTCTTTGGGTGAGGACCCAGGTGGTCTAGCGATTAGGATAACTACTGGAACAGGGGTTCGAATCCCTCAAACGAATGTTTGTTTGAACAGGATAGTTTGGGGTGACAATCCTTATGTGTGGGTGTTATTTGTTTATTCAACACAACCTTTTTTATTGAAGCAACGGACTCGGCGACAAAACCCTTCAACAAATAAACAGACCCTAATATAATTCTTCACGGAAACCGATACTTTAGAAAAAGTCAAATAAAAAACTTTTTGAGGACATTAACGGTTCGTAAAGTTGAAATAAATCGATATTATCAATAAATTCATAATCCTTGACGGCATGAATATTGTAAATAATTTAAATTGGCGGCCATTTTTTTTTTCTTAACGGCAAACAAAGGTAGACGGAAACAAAGGCCTTGATATGAATTCTTCAAAGTTTGTCGAGCTAAAAACGAGACGGTTTCAAGGAGGTTATCCAGTGGAAGCTAGAAGGTAAGAGTTGTTCTGTTGTATAATTTTTTTTATAACTACTTTTCAAATATCGCCGAGAAAAATATTTATTTTTTTCTGCATAATAAATAAATAAATATATACTGACACACTGATTGAGCTAGCCCCAATGTAAGCTTAAGCTTGTGTTTGTTATGGGATACTCGTACAAACCCAACGATACTATATTTTATGACAAATACATATATAGACAAACACCCAAGACCCAAAAAAATTTGAAGAAGGCCATTTTCCAACTTGCCCTAGCCGTGGATCGAAACCGGAACCTCCGACTGACGGACTACAATGGTAACCACTAAGACACGGAGGTCGTAATTTTTTTTTTATTATTTCTCGAAAGATATATATTTTTCACTTTATTCATGCACTGAATATGCCTTTAAAATAGTTTTAGAAGAGAAAGACGTTTTGTTATCATATACTCTTTATTATACTCTTACCAAAAATGAAATTAGGTACGAGTATATATATTATGTGCTTTGTTACATTTTTGGTAATTCACGGAATGATATAAACGTGCGAAAAAGAATATCCCGAACCATAAAGCGAAAATTTATTTATTGAATTGAATGCCACCCAGAGGTCCCGGGTAACCCGGGTTCGATCCCCGGTCAGGGCAAGTTGGAAAATGGCCTTTTTCAAATTGTCCTGGGTTTTGGATGTTTATCTATTTAAGTATTTATTATAAAATATAGTATCGTTGAGTTAGTATCCCATAACACAAGTGTCGAACTTACTTTGGGGCTAGCTCAATCAGTGTGATTTGTCCGTATATATTTATTTATTTAATGTAATTATTGAACTTGAAAAACCACACTACTCCCATTTCGGAATGATTACTGGGTTACTTTATTATTAAAAGCATACATAATAGTTACAGATTTTCATAATATTCGTACCCCCGCGTGGTTCCGGGTTAGAATAGGACCACTCCATCTTTTCCTGTGGACGTAAGAGGCGACTAAAGGAAAATAGCACTAATAGCTCGTGCCACAATAGCATTCCCAAGAAGAAGGTCGTAAAATAAAGCCAAATCAAAAGCGGACCCCGGGCTTCTCCTTGCAGCTGAGGACGCAACTGGGAAAACGCTGAGATGAGAGAGATTATCATAATATTCGTAGCTTTCACTGTGCCCGGACCTTACGAACGCAGAATCTTCTTTATCCCTATGTCAACAGGGAATTTCGGGCAGATACAACCTCATAAACTATGGAAAAATTAATTATGGCCCAAAAGGAATACATAATGGGCCCCTTTTTTATCATTTCGGCTCCTGGCTCTTTATAAAGCGACGTCTGTCCATCTTTTGTCTTTATCTGAGGAATTTAATTAAAAATGTGGACTTTTTCTGATCTGTTAGTTTGATATCGTTAGGCGCATGTAGACAGTTTTAAAACAGGTTGTTTTATAGAAAGATGTTCTGTAGAAAAGTTTTTTTTACAAGTTTTTATTTAGCTCCGAACGTATCTTGTATGTTTGTTTAGGTTAAATCTTGCAACTCAATATTCAACCAGTTGTCCTCAACCGATTGAGCTGAAATTTTGCATACTTGTGTAAGTCGGATACAATACAATATTATGGAGTCAATGAGCGGTTATGATGATGGAGCTGAAGATATTCGACAGTTATAAAACAACATAACCTCATTGAGTAGAACTCCTTTGATTTGTCTTGACGAGCACTTTGTAGTAGACGATTTCTGGGGTCTGATCACGGAGACGTAAGTAAGTAAGTAATTTGGATTTCATTTTTCTACCGGCGATACTTAGGTATAATAAAGAAATATTTTGTATTTATTATAATTGAATTATATTCTTTTTAAGGGAAAAAGTGTAGAACCGTTTTTAATAGAATGAGTTTATGTGTATCTAGACAAGTTGCAGTAGGCTAAAAACATCTTAAACAAGCTGTAATTAAGACTAAGTAACATTTTATACTACTTGCATTTTGTACCAATTGCTATTTAGACTACTTGCAGCAGTAGACTTACTCACATAGGGAACCAGCCGAAATTTATTCAAAATAATATTTGAGGCTACCTACTTGCAACTTAGACGAGTTGCTTTGAGTTCCGAGTTGTGTTTTAGACAAGTCTACATAGGTAGACTAATTACGCTAAGACCATTCGTTACTAACTCTAATTAAAAATAATAAATAAATATATAGGGACAATTATCACTGATTGCTTTTGATCCATTGCGAAAGAGGTTTGTCAGGATCGTAGCAAGTGGAGGTCCTTAGTCTCTGCCTACCCCTGTGGGAAACAGGCGTGATAATATGTATGTATGTATGTAACACTGATTGAGCTAGCCATAAAGTCAGTTCGAGACTTGTGTTATGGGATACTAACTCAACGTTATTTTATAACATATACAGATAAACATCCAAGACCCAGGACAATTTGAAAAAGAACATTTTCCAAATTGCCCTGACCGGGGATCGAACCCGTGACCTCTGGGTGGCGGACTAGCATGGTGGATGGACTACTACGCCATGGAGGTTGTCAAAGTTTAAAAAGGACACATTAATTGGTCTTTCGTATATATAGATCTCTGTGGCCTAGTGGTCACCATGGTAGGCTGTCCCGGGTTCGATTCCCAGTCAGGTCAAGGTGTAAAATGATCTTATTTAAGATTGACCTGGGTCTTGGATGTTTATCTATATGTGTATTTGTTTTAAAAAATATAGAATCCTTGAGTTCGTATCCCATCCCATAAGCCTTGAACTTACTATGTGATTTGTCCTTAAATATTTATTATTTATTTATCTTTGAACATTTAGCTGCTCAAGGTAATGTTGTCCTACTTAAACTGGTTATATATTGAAAACCATATGAAATATGACTTTAAAATAATTAGTTATTTATAAGCGTGATTCGTAGGCGTATTGCTCCATACAAACACACACACAATGGCAGACCTTGGTCGATAGATACTGATATACTCATTACTGATTCATTTAATTGTTCCGATGTTAGTCACGATCCACTGTATGTGTGTTAGCTTTAAGTATCGTGTGACCTAAATACTTTAAGCATAACTTAATAACTTTAATATTCATGTATTAATACAGTTCCATTTGTAAATTTTCCAATTTTCATAAAACATTGCATCATTTTGGCAATAATAGTCCAAATATTTTTTTTTATTTATGATTTATAAAAATATGTTTAATTTCCTATTTTATACAGTTTATTTTATGTCAAATCGACGATTTTTAGTACATTTTTTAAAAATAGATATGGAAATTGATAGTTCGACGCTGCGAGAAAGTTCACCTGGCATAGACTTTAAAAGAATAGAAATTGCATATTCAAGACCCCATTTTTTATACCAAAAGGATAGTATAGTGAACTTTTGAAAAAATATAAATATATAGATGCGTCCATAATTTATGACCGTGGAAAGTGACGTTATCGATACTCTAGGCACTTGATGATGACGTGAATGCCTTTATTCCTCTCTTCTCTCCTAATATTACTTTAATTTGTTAGAAAAATTTAAGTTTTACTGGTAGCTCATAATTAATACATAAATTTAACAAAGCCCTTAGGTCGTTTCCTACTCTGCCTAGGTCAATCCTGCCCTGGAAGTTACTGGTATCATCACCATCTTCACGTATTCCCGGTTGCTTCCTCAGCGGTAACTCTTCAGAGTCCGGGGTCCGCTACCTAATCTAGGAGATTTGACAAAGTTACTGGACATACTGGTTTTTACACAGAGCGATTGCCGTCTGACTTGCGCAACCCAAAGGGTAGATCAGAACCAATCCTTAGATAGGCTTAAGCAAACGCTAGATGGCATTCGGGACCCACAGTTTTTACGTGAAACTAACTGGAAGCAACTGGTATCTCTTAATCTCCCAGACCAGCAGGAAAACTAAGAGTAATGCGTAATTTGTGAGTAAATCAGCAGCTTTTCATACAAGTCATCTAAGCACAGCGATTTGCCGACGAATTGGCGAAATATAGCAAGAATCAATCGGGTGAATTCGGGTGGTCAATGCAAATGAGGCAACGTGCCCAATTACTGATCAAGGCAGACGACCGACTATTCTTGATCGTGGCCTTTAGATCTTGAGGCTCTGTTTACCTCGTAAGGGTTAAAGATGTGGTTAGTATGCATTGTTTGTTTGTTTCACCAAATCTAGTGTCAGATTTTACAAGCTCAAACTTATAACTTTAACACGCCTCCTTTTCATTGGGGGTTACAAACACTTCACAACCCAATTTTTTTAACCGACTTCAAAATAGGCGGTTATCAATTCATCGAAACATTTTTTTTAATATAATTCCCCCGCTGTGTGACTTAAAATCGCCTGGACCAATTTGGATAATCTTTTTTTGTTTGTAAAGGCATACTTGTTAGACGGTTCCGTGTAAATTTTATCAAAATAGCTTGTGTGGTTTGGTCTGAAAGTCAGATTTTAGTTTTGAAAAATTATCTAGCTCGGTCTAAGAAAAACTGTCGCCTCATGAAACGAACCCCAAAAGAATGTCAAAAGAATGTCATTTACTTCACTCGCTAGGAACAATATATTTCCTTGACGTGTATTTGACAGTTTGCCAATACAAGCCAATTTCATGCACCAAGCGCTATGAGGACAAATGTTTGAATAAATATAACGATAAATCTTTTTGTCTAGAAAAGATAAATAAATACATTTAGGGACAAATAGCACTGATTGTGCTAGCCCCAAAGTAAGTTCGAGACTTGTGTTAAAGGATACTAACTCAACGACACTATGTTTTATAACAAATAAATAACTAAATAAACATCCAAGACCATTGAAAAAGGCCTTTTTCCAACTTGCCCTGACCGGGGATCGGACCTCTGGGACTGGGCGGACTAGCATGGTGACCACTACACGGAGGTTGTCAAAAATTAAGTTTAAGTTTAAAAGATGTTAGTTACTTAAAATCTTTATTGCATCAAATCATAATGTTATAGAATAATAGATTACTTAAACAGATTTCAAAAAGCGGCCATATCACAAATGCAATCTCTTCCAGGCAACCGAGGTACTTGCAAATATTTTACGAAACAAGTGAGATGCAAAGTTTTTAGCAAACGGAAAAAAATGTACACAGGAAAGATAAGTAAGGAAAATAAAAGAAGTCATACTAGAATTGGGATAGATAGTGTGACTTCACTTGAGATTTAAAGCTGGCTAAAAAGATTAGATTTTATTATAATAAATAATTATTCAAAGATATTAGATGTTTGAAACAAAGCGTCGTGTCACCGCAATCATACCCAAAAAATTACCCTGGTTCTGTTGCAGTCAGGTAAAAAAACATAAAACCAAAGTTTTTTTCGGTAGGCGAATTCTCACCTCGATCGTTTATTACGATCTGCCCGAAAAGTAAACCGGCTGGTACTTTTTAAGTTATATTTTTTTTCCTCAGACCAATTTTTGATTTGAGACTTCATTAATGAGTAGCTCGTTTTTTTTTTCACCTAACCTTTTGGTGTTAAGAGTCCCCTTGCCCTAGATAGAATCAGACTTCCCGATACAAACGTAGTCTAGCTTTTACTTTGAAACGGCATGTCAGATATTGGCGAAACTATGTAATTTCAAAGAAATTGCATCCATTAAGGCTTATTACTGGTTTTCACAGTCAAAATATGAACTTAAAATAGTGTATCACATTATATTTGACTGTAGAAAACTAGTTATATGCCTAGAGATAGGTATGCAATTTCTTAAAATTACAAAATACTGCCGAAATCTTCCATTTCATTTCAAAATAAAAGCTAGAATATGTTTGTATGGAAAAGTCTAGGGTAAGGGGACTTTTAAGTCCCACAGCTGGGCAAAAGCCTCTACTTCTTCGTTTGGTCTCTGTCTACTGCGATCTCTTGCCATTCAGCGATCAACATAAATAAATTTAAGAACTGGCTTGTCGGTGGAGTATTTTCCATGTCTCCCTCAAGGCTTGACGCCCTTTTTGCCTTTTCTTTTACACCATCCATGAAATACCTTATTGGTCTTCCTTTTCTTTTCTTGGCTTGCACCTTTCCTTTATGATGCTTTTATGAAGTTGTCATGCCGCGTAAGGCGGCAACATCTTACCTCGTCTAACTCTTATTATTATCTAATTAACGTTCTGTTCTCATTGAAAATTCCAGCACTTTCTTGTTGGTTTTCCATTCAGTCCAGCTAATTCTTTCCATGCGTCTCCAACATCACTTAACAGTGATATACATATAATTTCAAGTAGCTCGTCTGCTATCCCAAAAACCGCATCCCTTATTACGTAGTCGGATCCTGATTCACATCCCATGACACCAGACTGGCGCGAGATTGCTCCGTGCGGGGTTAGGATTTTACTTAATTGACAAGTCAAAAGGGAAGACCTGAAGATAAGTCTTAACCGAAAACTATACTTAAAAACAATGTCTATCGTACACTGTCTGTGTGCCCTCACAAATGCAAAGCCGAGCTTACGTCTCGAGAGCTGTACTTATGTATGTATTATTTGGGTCATTGTCAAATTTCGCGCAGGTAAACTGGTCCCTCAACTAAGTTAATTTTTTTACTAATAAATAACACAACCTCTTAAAAAAAATTACATGAAATACAAAATACATCATATTTATAAACATTGTTAACTAAAACAAAGTTTTAGTTTTGATTTTTTTGTTTATTCTTGAGGTAACATAGTTGTCATTTCTGGTAACAGAGTGGTTTTCCTTACAAACTCCATATGTCCCTGGCAACACTCTGTTATAATAAAGACCCAATAGTTTCATTTTTTGCTATATCAACCTACCTTAAATAAATTATTACTATAAACAGAATAATGTTAACATTTATGATATATGCCTGAAATACAATAAGTATCAAAATTTAAAAATACACATTTTTTCAAATTTTTGTCCCGCGGTTGTCGCTTAACTATCTAAAATACTATGTTACTGAATAAATTACAACATGAAATAGAGATGACGCTGCTTAGACTAGGTACTAGGTTGGGTGCGATGTCTGCATCAATCGTGACCGATCGCTAGAGCGGGAGGAGCGGTACAAGAGGCGCCAGTCGACCGCGAGGCTTTCAACAGACTGCGTGTTTTTATTGTGCATCCACTCTGTTACCTACCTATTTATGTAAGTAAATCACGTATTTTTTATTGTTTTACGTTTAATGTGTTGTCATAGAGGTAAATATTCTTAATATGAAAGAAAAAACGTACTTCATGCTTTACTTTATTAATTATGACACAAGAAATGTAAAATTTACCACTATGTTACTGCGCAACTCTGTTACTAGCGCGTAGTAACAGAGTTGTGTTAAGAAAATAACAGAGTTGTATATGGCTATATTCTATTATTTTGGGCTTAAATTTCATGTTTCAAAATATATTTTTATTAATATTCGGCTTGCTTAGCTATTTTAGCCTTGGTAAATATAAATAAAACGTGAATATTCCAATTAACTTAAGTACATTGTTACAGGATACAGTGTGTTTCTTTGCGATTTTAAGATACGTCTCACGCCTGCTAAGAAGCAGCGATAATACCAACTTCGGCGTAAAAATAATCCCGAAAAGGAAGCAGAATGTAAAAGAAAAGATTTGGAGAGAAACCATGCAAACAAACGCTTAGTTGGGGGTTTAACAACACATAAACATGAAGCAAAAGAAATGGCGATCTGCAAACGCTAGACGAAAAGATAAGGCCAGAGCTCTGCGTTGCTTGTTATGCACACCCCAGAGTCATCACCTTCTCGTTTAAACAGCCCAATCCCGTCAGATCAAGATCAATTTATCCCTAATACTGTTTTTTTTTTTCATCAAGATAATTATGGATTGATAAAAAGACTGGTAGTCTTATAAAATTATTATTAATATTTGAAGTTTATGTTATTGAGATCTCAAGCCCAACAGAGTGCAATTTAGTCAAGTAAAGTACAAAAAAGAACAACTTTGTTACTGTGTTACAACTCTGTTACCATTCTGTCCCAAAGATTTAATGACTTATTGAGGATTTTAATGAAAAGCTACTTAAAATAATGTGGTTATCTTAGAATATCTTTATACGTTAGATATTTATACGGTCATATTTTATAGTTAGCGGTGAATATATAAGCACTAAAAGTATTTAGGTAGAATTGAATGTCTGTTAAAATTCAATCAGTCACAGAGTTGTTTGGAATTTAAATTAATAATTGGTAAACTTAAAAATAATGTTAAGATTCTAATTGTTATTAAAAGATAAAAGACTGTAATTAACATTAATGCCAAAATATTTGGGACTGAATCATTTAATTTGATAATAAAAGTTAAAATGTTGTGATAACAGAGTTGTATTTTTTTTACACCCTAACCCACAAAATCTAGAATAATTAAAATATCATAAGTTAAACATCGCGGCCGATTGTAACAAAGCAAAATTTAATTGTTTTAACAGACATTGCTATAAAAAAAAGTCATGTTAAAGTATTTTTATTTTTTTATAAGTTCAACATTTTTAGTTACGATTACCTGCGCGGAATTTGACAATGACCCATTTATTACATATACAATGTAACAAAAACCCTGTCCGATCCTTGTAACAGTATACTTAGACCATCAATATGAACAACTTTTCCTATGGGACCAATGCTTGAAACTCGAAAAAAAATCGACTTTTTCCACAAAATTGTTCGGCCGACCCGGCAATTTGTATGAATATGAAGATTTTTTCTTCGAGCATTGGTCTCATAGGAAAAGTTGTTCATATTGACGGTCTGAGTTGCTCCATCAAGGATCGGACAGGGTTTTTGTTACATATTGTATACACGACATAATAACATTAATAATAATGAAATTTAGCAAAGATTTGTTGCTGTGCCTATATTTCGGAAAAAAGCCTTTTCTGTGAAAATATCGAATAAAACATTTTTTTTTTTGTAACACTAAGCAAGCAAACAGGCATACGGCCCATCTAATGCTAAGTAGTTAGCCTACGAATGCCTTAAACACCAAGTAGCCCTAAAGTAAGTTCGAGACTTGTGTTAAGGGAAACGACACTATATTTTATAACAAATACATATACAGATAAACATCCAAGACCAGGTCAATCTAAAAAGGTCATTTTCCATCTTGACCTGACCGGGGGTTGCACCCCTTGTGACCTTGTGGCATGATGATCACCGTACTGTATGTGAAACGTTTGTTCCAAGGTGCATATCCGATATTCCCAGTTCGCTGTCCCCACGCATCCAATCAGCTGTTCACAATTACAACTCGCAAATAAGGCAGAAACGAACACTGCGACTGCGGATAATCGCATTTTCGACTAGTCGCGCTCATCACACCGCAGCGGACGTCTAATTAACATTTCATTGTTTCATTTGTTAGTACGTTCTTTGTGTATTTTTGATGTTTAGTTTCAGAAAGGCACTGGATATTCACGACTTTTCATTATGAACATTTTGTGGATATGTGAATGATTGCTATGTTTTTATACTGTTATCATCCACCAGTAACATTTTTTTTTCTTTTAAACATATTTTTTCCGAATTGGTCCGCGTCGAGTAATCGGGTAACATACATAAAAAACATATATACATTTGAATTGATAATCTCCTTCTTGTTTGAAGCCGGTTAGCGGCGGGGAGGCTTCTATGGGACTTATATGGGACCATCTTTCTTCTTCTATCAGTCCTGCTGCTTGACTGAAGGTCTGGGTTATAATAAAATAAGAAAACCTACACAATTCGTAAAAAATATACTACATAATTTACTACACACTAACAGATCGAAAAGACAAGTTTATCGTTTATCGGATAAAATACCTACTAGGAACCCTTATAGTTTCGCCCTGTCTGTCTGTCTGTCTGTCCGTCCGCGGTTTCACTCAGAGACTACAGCATGGATATGTATACTAACCATGTCGAAAAACCCGTAGAAAAAAATTGTAAAAAAATATTGTAAAGTTTTTTAGTACCTTTTTCTTTTTCGGCTACCCAATCGTGTTGGCTATCATTAAATAGGTCTTAAAAAATATAATGAGCTTGGCAACACAATTTTTCGATACGTTTCGGAAATATTTGGTTTTATAATGCAAATTTTTGTTCGAGTCAAGTGTCCCTCCCCCCCTCTACTTGGCCGGTTTATTTGATATTTAAACCAAGTCAACCCTTATAAAATCTGTTAATCAAATTGAAAATAAACCTTAAACCAAGTCCGTAAAGTCGAAAATCTTACAAAACATACATTTCGATGCTAGCTCAAACAGTCCAAACGAATTCCGTAAAGTCAAAAGCTAAAAAAACAGTCATTCATCAGAACAGCTTGCGCCTCGCCATTATTTTGAAAACAGTAACACCACAGAAAACAATACCTCTCCGATTCCAAGAAGGTACAGTTGCCGCCAATAATGCGTTGAATAATGCACATTAACAGTAATTACTTTATAAAGGCGCATTTAGGGACAGACACCGTCATAAATAAGTGAAGATTTATTGCTACCTATTGTTTCCGGATTTTTGACGCTTTCTGTACATTGTTGTAGCGAGGGTGTTAAATTGGGAGATTGAATGTAGTGATTTATTTTACTAAATGGTTTAGAGTGCTGACAGTCGTCGTTGGCAAAATGTGTTATAATAGTAATGAAGTGTCGTATAGCTATGTAAGTTCTTGTACGGTTTTTTTTTTTTAAATATAAACTTAGACATTATACAGGTAAATCAATAAACTAAAATTACAACATGAACGTTCGCTCAAAAAAAGATCAAAAAGATGAGAAAATAAAAGGAAAGAAATGAAGAAAAGGTCGACAGGGACAGAGTGTTTAGTTAATTTTTGTACTGTTTTGGCTCAATAAAGTTTAAATAAAAAAATAAAATAAAAGAAAGTCGATGAAACAATAAAAAAAAAGAAACAAAACTTGTTCAGGTACACAGAACTTAAATACAAGTTTTACCAGTTATGTGTTGATTAATTGATGTTGTGTTTTGTTCATCCATTCAGAACCGGCTTTTTAAATTATTGACATACATTTGTATACTACAAAAGAATGCACGTAGAGCAGATGTTCTCAAACTGTTCCGTTATATAACTAGTGAAATAATCGTGAAAGTATTTTAATTTAAATTATATTTTTGTTTAATATCAATATTAGCTCAATCATATGACTAAGTCCAGTGTAAGTTTTTTTTTCGTATTTATAAATGAACAAAAGAAGTGAGCCCAATCCTTTATTGCGACCTTTTGACATATTAACTTAAAATTTCTATCTGTCTCAACTACTTCTACCAAATTTTATAGATTTACAAATAAATATACTCGGTTTATTGTCAAAAAGATGTAATTACGAGTACACGGATACACAGGATTTCATAATTTAAATTATACACTATTATTTTTAATTCAGTTAAAATATTTTAAGAGGTAATTTAGTCCATCTTTTTGAACATTTTTTCTCAACGAATGTATATCGAAACAAAAGAAAAAGAAATTTCACATCCAATAGTAACTAGATGACGTGACTACTTAGATTTGTATGAGATCCAATTTTTTTTTGTATTTCGTTATACCTGTACATTGATTGGGCAAAGTTGTTTTAATTCACCTGTTATTATCAAATAACAATAGCCTCGTAAGTATAGAACTCGCTCACTCGTTTAATTATTGTCTTAACCTATCTCTTGGCCACCAATTTCTTTATTTGTTTACTTAATACATTTTGAGAAACGCTGGATACAAGACAAGATATAAAACAATAAAGTATTAAGTACATTTACGATAGCTACATCTTAAATGACACAAATTAAACATACAACTCCATGCTAACTTGATCAAGAGGTCGTCAAGTTTCAAAATGGTTGTCGTAAATTTTCATTCCATGTTGACGCCGTGTTTACTATGACAAAAACTAACAATCTAAAATAGACCCTATTTTACCTTTATTAGATCTCAAAATACATTTATTGATCACAGTACAGTCAGCAGTGTAAGTTACCCATCACGTGCCTTATAGTGACATTGGGGTTACCATGATTTTGGATTGATGTGCTGCTGACTGTACTATGTAATATAACCTCTATTTCAATAATTATAAAGTAGCTTTTTAAATTGTGTAAGTTACGAAAAGATACAAAAGAAATACAAGATCTTAAGAGGCTTTTCACATTTGGTTGGCTGTCTCGCTCGCACAATTAAACATTTTTAAAGATTAATAAAAAATGTGACTCATTTGAAGAAAAGTGTTTCATAAGCTTTTTAATATATTATATGTTAGATATTGTAGAAATGTTTTTTTAATTGTTTATGTGTGTGTGTATCGAGAATAAAGCCATCAAAATTTTAAAATTTTGATGACCTAATTTTCGATGTAGTCAATGTCTACACAATATACAAACATGTCTACAATATCTAACATATAATATATCAAAAAGTTCATGAAACACTTTTCTTCAAATGAGTCACATTTTTTTAAAAATCTTTAAATATGTTTGATTGTGCGAGCGAGACAGCCAACCAAATGTGAAAATCCTTATAAGTCTACATTTTTTTTTTCTAACATTTCTCAACGCAGCTCTTGATAAAGCTTACATCAAAAAACTTGTTTGTTTAAACCATTAAGGTTACAATAAAATTCTATTCTAAGCTCAATCTGAATGATTTATTTATATTTATTTACAAGCTGGTGCCCACGACTTCGTTCGCATAAAATTTTTAAATGACGTCTTTTTTCCTCACATCAGATTTTAGTAAAACAAAGCCTATGCGTTGCTCCGAGCTCAGCTTAATCTATTATTGAAAATCGCATAAATATGTGTCTAGCAGTTCCGAAGATTATCGCAAACATACATACAGACAAAAACTTTTCTTTGGCTTCTTTTGTGTTCATTTCCTTATATGTATTGATTTACCTTATCCCACTGTCATATTGTTGTCATGTAGTATGTGTGTATGTTAGTCGTTTTGACTTTTTGTGGGGGGGAAATAACATTTTCTAAAATAAATAAATAAATGAAATTTTTTATAAATTTTATAAATATTTTTTTTTATATAACATTTTCTTAAGTTGAAAAGCAATAATTCTTAAAATTCCAACTGTCTAGAGTACAATCAAAGCAAAAAGTTTAACAGCGAAATAAATAGGTAGCAGTAACAGCTAGTTCTCGAGTATTCGAATTCCTTACATTTGGCGCTCTTAGCAGTAGTCCAAGATCTGACTTCATAAATTGAACGTGCGAAGTTCGTCGCATGTATTTATTTAATAATAACTCGAGTATATTGGATCAGAGTAACTCGAAACTCGAAACAATAACTCGAGTATATAGGATCAGAGTTTAATAAACTCTGATCCAATATACTCAAGTTATTATTAAATAAATACATACAACGAACTTCGCTCGTTTAATGAAAATTGGAAAGAGTGTCCATGTAGCCATTAGAATTTTTAAGTAAGAACATGAGCCAAGTCGGTCAAAAGACTGCCGAGATACCCATATAGATCACAGTTCGGTGCGACCTACTAGTTTTTATGTAAATTTCTCAAAACTTTCATTAGCTGTCGTTATGTTATTTATCATGTATCGCTTTTTACATCGGCTTTTGTTTATGCAACGTGGAAGGGACATACCCGTAATAAACCACGAGCTATACTAGATCAATATAGTGTAATGAAATTTATCAGTCAAGAAGCCAAAAATAATTGACATTTCCTTACAAACTGCCCGTGCGGCTGCACAATTTTGTATGGAAATGCCGATTATTTTTTTTGTTTTTGACTGTTTTTTTTAATATCATTATATACTATATTACATTATATTATACATTATATACTATAGAGATCTAGTTAAGCCCGTGGTTCGATTTATTATATGTACACTTACAAATTTATAGAGGAGCGTTCATGAGTGTTAGTACATCAATCAAAATTCGTAAAAATGTTGCAGTAGAATCCTCGACTAGGGTGAAACGGAAGTAGGAAATAGTGTGTATGCGTCGTACCGGGGGACATTTTTGCTTGTAAGTGTAGTTTATGATCGGATGCGGCTTTTTTATTGTTATGAATTTGAGTGGAAGTGGAATGTTTCTGTGCAGCGTAGTATTTTTTCATTTGTTTAAATATAGCATAATCTAATACATATTCTGCGTCCAACTCTTGTATATTTGTAGTATGTGGATTTTATGATAAGAGGTCAAATACGTTTATATTTTTTAACGATTCTTGGGAATGTACTGCATATTATGAGCTGAACTTGTTTTAAAAATCTAATAATAAATACTGAGATAAATACAAAAGTTGGACTGTTTTTTTTTTGTACAGATGAGTAGAAGAGAAATTAATAAAACTAGTCAAAATTTTAAATATTAAGGGTGTTTTTTTTTGTTTACCTAATAAGAATCTTTGGAAACAGACAAGTGCAAGGAAGTGGGAAAGGTATTTGCGCAACAGTGGGACAGCAATGCAGCAAACATAAATTTAAAAAATAATAATAAAATTAATATACTTTTTTCCTCGTCTGTACATTTTTTTCTGCAGATGCCTCATCAACTTTCCTAGCATTTAATTTAAGTCGTTCTAGCAACAATTTAGATCGATGTCGAGATAACCAAATAAAGGAATTGGGACAGATTCGTAGTTAGATAAAATGGTTTTATAATTAGCTTGTTCGGGACGAAAACTACACTTCGCGTTATAATCTGATCTTTATATCATTCTTAATATATGTGACTATTTAATACTCTTCTTTTATATGTTAATAAAAAGAACAGACAAGTGCGAGTCGGAATCGCGCACAAAGAATTCCGTACATCTATAAAAAGTCACGTTGGTTGTGTAGGAGCCCCACTTATATATGTATTTTTTTTTTGACTTTAGTATTAGTTGTTGAAGTGGCTACAGAAATACATTATTTGTGAAAATTTCAACTGTCTAGCTATCACGGTTCATGTGATACAGTCTGACAGAAAGACGGACAGCGGAGTCTTAGTAATAGGGTCCCGTTTTTAACCTTTGGGTACGGAACCCTAAAAACTTGTAAATATTTATTTATTTACTGTCACGACATTTTTCATGGCATCATTCTATAACATTGTCTATAAAGGTTTTTTATTTTTAAATTACCTATTATTGGAGTTCAACCTATAGAAAAAGAATCTTTTTTGTGCTTTAATGAAAATACTGTTAAAATGTATAACATAATACTTTAATACAGATGTTGGCAATAAAAATGCCATTATTAAATTCGCGGAAACCTTTAAATGACCGAAAAAGTAGTTTTAAAATCCATAAAGCGCATTTATTATAACTATAAAAATGTTTTTACCTTATTACTAACCTATTGATAAGAAATATCTGAATACACATGACGTGATTGCATTCGATATCTGCAATCTAGTGCATCCGATGCACGTTTATATTACAAAATAAAGGGATGACAGAAGAATAGCATATCTTAAATTAGTCTTGTAGTTTTTATTTTAATTTATAACCTATGTAATATACTCTGCTTTGGAGAAATGCGTAAAAGTAGCAACGTATCGGGAGAACAATATTTAAAACTTGAGCAAACGACGTAATAACAAGAACGTAGAATATTTGACATAAACTTTAATATGACTGTCACCTTGGCATGACCCCCTGTCGCTGTTAAGTAATATATGGATGGCCCATTAACTTAGTTATTTTCCTGCACTTTATAAATAAACCTAATCAATAAATAATTCATTGTTTGTTAAGTTTTCGTGTGTGTAAGCGGCAAACACTGGTATCAAATTTTTCAAGCTACCTTAATACATCTGATCATCTGACATACATTACACGGATTGAGGACTACGAACCCCTTTATGTATCGCCGAAGACCTTTGCTGTTATAACATTTGAGTGATGGGCTCTACGAATACGTTAGTTACTACTGCACACATTTTATTTTATGCCAAGCGCATCCGAGGATAATGACAGTCATTAGGGTCAGAATTAAAATATCTATTGAGTTTGCATTTATTTTTACTCAATTTAGGTCAAATAAATCAGTGCCCGATTGTGCATTATTGAAATAATATTTGCTACATTTTTATTTACTCTATATTTTTCCACAGCTGGACAAAGGTCTTCCCTATTATCTTCCAGGCCTCCGAACATTTGATTTTCTAGAAGTTATATTCGAGAACCTTTATATATATCGGATTGGTTCTACGAGCTTTGTGAGATTTTATACATTCTGCAGCACTTCGATTAATAAATCAGCCAAAGCCGTTGTGTAGGCAAGTACAGTGCGTATATCTTGATGACACTCGGCAGTCATCGGAATCAATCGAAAATGTATGGTAAGCGATGATTGCCGAGTGTCATCGAAATATTAGATTATTTATTATTTTACATATTATACATTAATTATATCAATTATTTTGAGATAAGTAGTGCCTTTGAACAAATTTTATTTTATGTATTCTCTGTATACATTCTCCTTGTAAAAAAATTGGTAAATATACGGTAAAAGAAAAAAAACTACATTTTGATACTAAAATGTTCGGTCGGCCCGGCAATTTGTATAAAAATGTCGATTTTTTTTCGAGTTTCAAGCCTTGGTTTCATAGGAAAAGTTGTTCATATTGACCGTCTGAATTGCTCCTACAAGGATCGGACAGGGTTTTTGTTACATATTGTATAGATATATGTTCCTTGGGGAAAGTTGTTCGGTATCATCTACCATTAAAAAAAAATCAGTTTATTTCGTAAAAGTTATACAACGTGAAAGGCACGTTAAACCACGGGCTATACCTAGGTACTATACTATACTATAACGAAATTAAAAAACAAAAACAATCAAAAATTGAAAGAAAAAGTCGGCATTTTCATACGAAAAAGTGTAATACCCGCGCATTTCGTATGGGAATGACGATTTTTTTACTGTAATTTTATTACCATTATACTATAGTGATCTAATATAGCCTGTAGTTCGATTTATAACGGGTATGTCCCTTCACGTTGTATAAACAGGAGATGATAAAGTAGAAGTCTCGTGTCGCGTATGGAAATATTAGCTGCGACGATTTCCGCGTACGAGTACCTTCGCCGGCTTATTTCAATATGTTCCTCACATCCGTGCTTCCTGAATAATATGCACTAGATTGCATATCGAATATGTTACAAAATAAAATTCCCTCTTCGGGCATATTTATATTACTATTTTGTATGTTACGTTGATGTATATTAAGAATTTTTTTTATTTTATTTATCATGTTATTAATTTATATGTACCTAGTTCAAATTTGGACATTGTTACGAATATTTACAGCTTCAATTTAAAACTTAGTATTTTTTTATGTGCATGTACCTATTTAAATATTTGTTTGCATATAGCGAGACATAGCGAACTATTTATTATAAGTATGTAATATACACGGTGATTTATCATTGGTTTTGGAGCCGAAGGCAACTTCATAAGGATCGTTAGTAAGACTTAATTAGCTAGTCAAAATAAAAATTCAAAAACAATAAATGTTGACTGAAATTCAAAAGTAAAATCGTGCGATCAATTAGTAGTACCACCGGCCAGGTAGATTTCGAGTTCATCAAGGTCACGCGTCAGTTTTGGACGGGCGTAACTACGTGGTCTCGATCGAAAATCATTTTCGAAACTTTTTTATCTTGTGTCATGCACAAATTTTGATTACGTTTTTTTACGTTTTTTACGTTGAGGAATTTATTTACTACACGACATTTTTTTTCCAAAACCAATGAAAAATCAGCGTGTATTGTAACAACTGCATCACTGTACCTACGTTTCACCTAAAAAAAAATTTTGGCTGATTGATTGATTGAAAATCAAATTATACAACGAGCGTCCTAAATACATGCGTTTTTTTGGGTGTACTGTAAATTATTATATGTATATTCAACGATATTATGTTTGGTAGTAAGTTTGGGCTGCCGATATTACCAATTAATGTCGACGTAATTGCCATATTGTTCCAGTCACTTTGAATTAAAAACTAAGTACTGAGCAGATTTTGATTAAATTTCTACGGAACCAATTTAGGCGAAGAAGTTAATCATTTTTGATAAAACACGTTTATAATCACACTAGCTGACCCGGCAAACGTTGTTTTGCCAAAATTGAGGATTGTATTTATTTTTGTATGTTGTATCATAAAAAAATAGAAATTAAAAATTTTGTCTAATAAATAAAAAAATAAATTTAGGGGTGGACTACCCCTAACATTTAGGGGGATGAAAAATAGATGTTGGCCGATTCTCATAGATACCGGATACGCACAAAAAATTTCATCAAAATCGGTCAAGCCGTTTCGGAGGAGTATGGCAACGAAAACTGTGACACGAGAATTTTATATATTAAGATAGTCCGCCACCTAATTAAAAAGGTTGTATTGTTCTGTAAGCGATGGAATTTTGTGGTAACAAACATAAAAATATAATTTTTTTTAGAAGTTGGTTAATGTTATTGTAGCCTGTGATATAGACTTGACTGTGTCTAGACCGGATTCGAACCAAGGCTTCTTCGTAGCCGTTTAACCGCAATTTTTTTAATGCGTTTAAAAAACAGGACACAAGCCTAACCCAGCGATGGCCTACAAGTGCGCCACCCATGCGTCACCCGATACCGAAGCCTTTGACCAGCTGTGCGTTGAAGGGTTGTGTCTGCTGTCACGGGTTATTGGACTTTTTGCGTAATGCCTTTTTTTGCAGCAATGACATGTGTATGTGACAATTGTGTGCAAAAACGGCCTCACACGCTTTTACGCCAGAAGAAGGGTTATGTTTTTTGAGTGTATGTACATAGGGCGCACTATAAGTTTCCGGAACTGGCCACTTACATAAACAATATTTAAAAATTTATTGCAACATTTGAAAATAGAACTCTTTGGCTGTAGAATGCAGTTTGTTTCATCTGACTGTCTTTTGTTTTTACCTTGTGGCGCCATTTAAAAAATTGTGTGTCTGAATCAACATGGATTTAACTCGGGAAAAATTTTGTAGTATGATTTTCTACGATTTTAAGTGTAATTTGACAGCTCAACAGAGCATCGCTCGGCTTGAAACAGCTTTTGGCAATGAAGCACCATGCAAGACAACTGTTTATAGCTGGTTTGCAGAATTCAAGCGTGGTCGTATCAATCTCAGTGACGAATCTCGCGATGGTCGGCCGTCCACCGCTGTGACCACCAAAAACATCGATGCTGTGCGCCGTATGATTGAAACAGACAGGCATGTGACCTACCATGAAATTCGCGCATCCTTAGAAATAGGCATGAGTCAAATACAATTAATCCTACACAAACATTTGGGTGTGAGAAAGCTGTGCTCGCGGTGGATCCCACACAACTTGACTGAGGCTCAAAAAACGGACCGCGTCACTTGGTGCAGTGCCATGCTTACCAGATTCAACGAAGGTGCGTCAAATTTGGTGTGGGACATAGTAACAGGTGACGAAACATGGATTTATTGCTACGATCCCAAAACAAAGCAGCAATCGAGCGTATGGGTCTTTCAAGATGAGCCGAAACCAACCAAAGTGGCGCGCGTGAAAAGTGCATCTAAGCGGATGATTGCTTCTTTTTTTAATAAAACTGGACACGTGGCTACTGTTTCTTTAGAGAATCGTCGCACAGTGAATAGTGACTGGTACACGACCATT
The DNA here is from genome assembly GCA_943193695.1 of Acrobasis suavella. Lineage (NCBI taxonomy): Eukaryota > Metazoa > Arthropoda > Insecta > Lepidoptera > Pyralidae > Acrobasis > Acrobasis suavella. The sequence goes on along the minus strand of OW971952.1, from coordinate 4,642,603 downwards.
TGTTTGCCGGAAGTTATTGACGAACTCCGTAAAAATAACCGTAAACGCCGTATCATCCTGCACCACGACAATGCTAGTTCTCACACGGCCAGACAGACAAACGACTTTTTGAAGGCGAAAAATGTAGAACTCATGAGTCATCCTGCATACAGTCCCGACCTGGCACCTTGTGACTTTTTTCTGTTCCCAAAAATTAAGAACCAATTACGCGGTCAACGATTTTCATCACCAGAAGAGGCTGTCGAGGAGTATGAAAAACACGTTTCAGAGGTCACCACAGAGGAGTGGCACAAAAGTTTTCAAAACTGGTTTCATCGAATGAAAAAGTGCATAGACGCCAAGGGAGATTATTTTGAAAAACAATAAATTTATTTTGTACCTTTAATAGTATTTTTTCATATTCATTCCGGAAACTTATAGTGCGCCCACGTATGTATGTATGATTATTTATTTGGCACGCTCTGCAGCCTAAACGGCTCGATGGATTTGAGCTTGAGATGTGCCGTTGGATTCGTTTTACTATTGTGAAAATTGCCAGTGTACTATTATGAAACCGGGTGTATATATAAATAATTTAACAAAATGGAAAATGGCTGATTTTTGCACCAATTTATATATATTTTGTTTTTTAAGGAAATCTCTTGAAAATGTGTCTCATATTAATTAATTTTGCTCTAAGGGCGGAGATATATGAGTCTCAACATGGTGGCTTGTAATTTGGTACATAGTGCGACGCGTTCTAAATATCGTTTAACTCAGAGGTGCGGGTTCCGTCCCGGGTCAGACGAATTAATTAAACCAGGCTTTGGAGCAATAACGCAATTCCGGGGACGAGCCTTGTATCATTTAGTTTAGGTCTCAAGGGTTTAACCGAGTTTGCGGAGGCTGTGTTATGTAATTGAATCAGATTTGTTTGTGTTAATAGGGACATGCGTGTTGGATTGAGTTATGGAGATTAGTAGAGGGTTTTGGAATGGTTTGCTTGCGACTTGAAGGTCATGGGTTAAAATTGTTCCTTCCGTTTTCATTTACTGAGTTACACAAGTAATAGACTAGTGGCAGGCCTGTGTCACTCCCCGTTTTGTTTTTTTGGCCGAATCACACAGATTGAGAAAGTAAGCTTAAGCTTGTGTTATGGGATACTAAACCAACGATACTATATTTTATGATAATTACACATATAGATAAACACCCAAGACCCAGAACAATTTGCAAAAAGGCGATTTTCCACCTTGCCCTAGCTGGAGATCGAACCCAGAACCTCCGGATCGGCGGACTAGCGTGTTGACATTAGTTTCGAAAATATACCTACATTATTAATATGCGCGCAGCGACATCTTCAAAGGGGAAAATGCAGTTGGACTAGACATCCAAATAGACATGAGAAGTTCTGACGCGAGCTAAATTAAATCGTAACCACATTGAGTAGTTATTTCTTTGAATTTCTTCTCTGAGTAAGACTTCTGTACGTGAGTACTAGTACTTATTATGTGCAAGTGGCTCTGTGAGCTGTGACTTTGTGAGTCACCCCCAACCCGTTGAAGTTTAGCGGATAAAAAAGGTGTTCAGATAAAAAAAGTTGCGTCATAATAACGATAACAAAAAAAAATCATGACATTTTTAAAACGATATTAATTGCCGAAATGCTTTTTCTAAGTTTTCAACCCCCAAATTGCCGCCATTTCGAAATTTTCGATAAATGGATTCTATAGGTGCTCATTTGTTTATTCTAAATCTTTGATTCTTAAATTATTGCTCATAAAATGTCAGAAAATAAGTAGTTATCATTGATAAATGAGATAGTGTCATGTAAGTGTCATTTTACTAAATGTCAACTTAAGGCGAATCATTGTATAAATATATACCATATGTTTAGGTATTTAAAAGAATGTAAACAATCTTGACATGTCTTTTTATTGAAATATACACTTTATAAATAAATACCTTCGCTAATTACAAATTATATATTTTATAAATTATATATTACATGATTTATTTGTAATTTGCATAGGTATTGATTTATAAAGTGTATATTCCAATAAATAAATAAATATATAGGGACAAATAACACTGATTGAGCTAGCCCCAAAGTAAGTTTGAGACTTGTGTTATGGGATACTAACTCAACGATACTATATTTTATAACAAATACATATATAGATAAACATCCAAGACCCAGGACAATTTGAAGAAGGTCATTTGCCCTGACCGGGGATCGAACCCGGGACCTCTGGGAGGCGGACTAGCATGGTGACCACTACGCCACGAAGGTCGTCCAATAAAAAGACATGTCAAGATTGTTTACATTTTTTAAAATACCTAAACAAATGGACTATAGTAATAAGTTAGTCCGTGTTTTATATTATAATGAGACGGAACGGTGTGAGTAAGTATAAACTAAACGAACTAAAGTTTTCAATAAAGACTATTTGAAGGCGGGAGTGCGTATTACTAACGCTTTCGCAAGTAAAGCGGCACCGGTCGTGGTCCGCACTTGGATGGGTAAACACAAGTGGCATAAAAATTTCTTGAGCTCCTCCGTCCTTCGGAAGGCACGCATAAGCCGTTGGTCCCGGCTGTCATCACTGTATGGCAGTCGTCAAGCTATGTCAGATGCATTTAGGCAGTTTTCTGACACCGGTGTTGGTAAGTGACCAACACAGGCGTCAGATTTTTCGAACACGAAAAACAAAAAAAACAGTTTTGTACGTAAACCTCTAACAAGTAAACATCAAACAAAGATTGGGACTAAAAACCTTAAAGAGAAAACAGGATTAGATACCTTGATCCCGAAACCCGAATGTTACCAATTACACGCGACGTACCTTAAATCAACACGTTTTACACAAAGTATCGTGTTTCTAAAGAAAAAATCCCAGTAGACCCTACTTAATCCCAGATTAAGAAGATGCCCGTTACGCGATCACAACTATTTCACGCTCCACTCGATTTTAAACCTTATTTCAAAATGCATAAACATCAACTTCTTTAAATTGTAAACAATTACCTTCACTTGCCTCAATAATTATGACAAAATGTTTTCAACCTTATTCTAATGGGAATAAATTCGATTTGCCATCAAATAGGACCCAGTGTGATGGCGGTGCCTGATGGTTTGGTGGCAAAAAGTGTGGAAATCGTATTTTGGGTGCAGACTTCATTTTGGCAAGATGTTGTCACCTCATATGTGTTGTGTCAACACTGGCGGGGTTTTTGAAGTTTCGGGGGGACTCTTTGTTCAGGTAAAGTACGTTTCCGCCATCATGGGCAATTTTTTAGGAATAAGCCGCACTCTTGATCAGGAGATAACCGAAGGATATTTTGCAAACTCGCCATTTTGCCAAATATTTAATATTAATAGATATTGCAGTACCTAACACACACATTATTACTAAAACAATAACCGAAAAAAATCACAAATATGCAGATCTCAAAGATGAAATAGGGAGAATATGGAACCAGGATAAGGTAAACATAGTACCTATTGTACTGTTCGCTACCGGTGTGATCCCGAGACATCTACATCATTCTTTGAAACTCGCTGGATCTCAACTCCACTGACCTATATAAATATGCAGAAAGCTGCTATTCTCAATACGTGCCGAATAGTGAGAAAGTTCATGGATGCTACCGACAGTGAGAACTACAACAGCAATGAAACCGACACACTAACAGACAATCCTTCACAATGTAAGCCACTTGGCCATGACCCGTGTCTTTCATTAAAAATACCAGCATCAGCTGAGAAAAATGAAAACTAGAGAATAATAATACGTTCAGTTGTGTCGGCTGTCTGTGTAAAAACCAGTAACCTCGTCAAATCTCCTTGGTTAGGTAGCGGACCCCGGGCTCTGAAGCGTTACTGCTGAGGATGCAGCCGGGAATTCGCTCGGATGATGATGATCCTTCGGTTGTCTCGTTTGGTTTTACTTTTAAGGTGGGCTTCAAATTGTGCAAGTTTTTCAGCAAATCACAAAGGCTTAGGTAGGTCACCTGAAAAGATTGGTCGATGCCAGGAGACCTATTTTTCAATGAGGGAGTCAGCCTATTACAAAACGAGTAGTTTTCTAAGTCACCGCTCGCGTTCCAAAACCATTACATCGTATTTTTTAAACCTCAGCGTCAGCAATCAGTAGTAATCCACAGAATTATACGAGTAACCCGTAATAATCTTTTATGAAAATTTGTCAATTGTTTTCTAAAAATTTTGACATAAATAAAAAGTTAAGGCTCTCTCAGGCGCAATCAGGGCTGCCACTTAGTAAATCCCGCAACAGAGTAGACCAGAAATCAGTAAGTCACTGTCAGAGCGAATTGGAAGAGGCCAAAACCCACAAGGATAAGAGAAAGAGCTATTGTATATATTCATTATAAAGATATATTATCACGTCTTGATCCCTGACGTGTAGGGCCGCAAGACCTTAAGGCTGCGCTTGATGGAAAAAGGAATAAAATAATGATTTGTCGCCAGCTGCTTCACCTATTTTATGATTGAGATCTCGGTCTTTCAAAGATTCAAATGTTTATTCAGTAATAAGACCTTAACAGACACTTTTACACGTCAATAAGTATTTTTTTATGTCATAGGGCGGCAAACACACAAGCGGGTAACCTGATGGTAAGTGATCACCGCTGTCCATGGACAACTGCAACACCAGGGGTGTAACAGAAGCGTTACTGGCCTTTCAGGAAGATATTTATTAGACCAGATTGCAGACGTTCTGAAAAAAGGAGAGGTAAAAAGTACCCGTAACCGAAGGGCATGTATGAAGAGATTGATGAGTATAGATGAAGCGAAAGAGGTTTGTCAGGATCGTAGCAAGTGGAGGTCCATAGTCTCTGCCTACCCCTGTGGGAAATAGGCGTGATATTATGTATGTATGTATGTAATAAGTATAATTTACGTTACGTGTAAAGTATATTAATTTAAATTTATTTTTAAAGAAAAGCTACCCATACCAGCGCTTCATAACGACCACTGCTGAGAAACGCCGAAAGAAACTCATTTCCACAGTATTGGTCGCCTACTCGCCAGAAGGGCTTTGTCATATTATTATTATTATCTTTTTATTAATAAATACTCATACTTTCATCCACACCACTTGAATAGTTGGAAATCAACCACCGTACGTTTTAAAAGGAACTTTTAACCACGTACGACCGAACTGTGGAATCAACTTCCTGCAGCCGTGTTTGCGGACCGATATGACATTGAAACCTTCAAAAAAAGATCCTATATCTTCCTGAAAGGCCGTTAACGCTTCTGTTACACCCTGGTGTTGCAGTTGTCCATGGGCAGCGGTGATCACTTACCATCAGGTGACCCGCTTGCTCGTTTGCCGCCCTATGACATAAAAAAAAATATATAATACAATGTTAACACATTATAACATGTAATGCTTGCTTGCTTCTTTTTTCTCAGACCAGCATGGAATATGTCAGTATCTATAATTATTTCCAGTATCTTTTTATTTATTAAACTGTCTATCACGATATTGGGTGTCACCCCTGCTTACACGCATGTCGCATGCTGTTGATGTAAAACAAGCCCACCTGTCGCACGCCACGTCGCCTCTATCCATTGTTTACGTCGACCTACTTCTAGGTACCTACAGTTTGAAGAGGCGACACGATAGTTTTACAACATTAGCGCAGAAAAATAAAATACCCTGATTCAAACTGTTTGTTCTTCTAAAGTTCTAAACAATGATTAAATTAAAAAAATTAATATATAAAATATAAAAAAAAATTCTTAAATATAAAAGAATTGCAGATAAGAAGATTAGAACCATCTCTAACGTTAAGCTTTCGGACAAACCAAATAAAAATTGTCATCATTCAGTCTATTCGTTTAGGAGCTAGGATGCCAGTGATGCCACAGACAGAAATGAAATGCATTATTTTACATACATCTAAGTTTTTCTAATAAAAAATGACGTGATTTTTTTTTTGTCTTTATTAGGAACAGTATACGGTACATTTTAAAAACATCATGTACGATGACACCTACAGTAGTTAATAAACACTGTGTCGCAGACATCAACCTCCGAAATAAATACAATCAGTATGTTCCTGTTCATCAAAAATTTATCAAATATAATTCCATTTTAAATAATAATTATTATAAATTACGATTTATATATAAAAAAGATAATCACCACTAACTGATAAAAATGTGACAAAAAATTATGGAATAAGTAAAAGATACGGATACAAAAAATTAAAAAATACGGGCGTTTGTTAGTTGTGATATGACTTAGGTATCATAATTTTTACACAATAATTACAAAAAAAAAACTCTGTACAATTCCAAATCGTTCGTGTAATTAAAGGATGTTTATGGAAAGGGTTTTGGTGAGTTTAAAAAAAACATCAATCAGTCCATATATTAAATGTTTCAATCCCTACAGAAGTGTGACGTCTGTGCGACAAGATAACGGAATCGACATAAAATAACTGGGCAAGTGCGAGTTGAACTCGCATGGAGAGGGTTCCGTACAATATCAAAGATTTTCCGTAAGTGAACGTATTATATTGGGTTTACCACTTTATTTTCAATTGATATAATTTTTATATTATTTTTCCTGTAATCTATAAGCAATGAACTATATATAGCATTTTTTTTTTAATTTTCGGCTCAGTATTTTCGGAGATCAGGGTGGGGAAATGGTCAATTTTCGTCTTCTTTCATGTATAAAATCAAACCTTTTATTTTACAAAAATAACAAAAATATATTTGAGATCCTCATAACAAGCCCTTTCATTTGATATATGACACACTAAGGTTTGCGAATCATTTTTTTTAATTTCCTTATTTATCCCTCAAAAATTACCCTTATTTCAGAAAAAATAATTATGTACTTCCTGTAATCTACAAGCAAATTTTAGGCTCAGTAGTTTCGGAGATCAGGGTGGTCAATTTTTGTCTTCTTTCATGTATAAAATCAAAATTTTTATTATATATTAATAACAAAAATATATTTGAAATTCTCATAACGAGTCCTTTCATTTGATGTATAACACAGTATCGTTTGCAAAACTTTTATGTTTAGTTTCCTAATTTATCCCTTAAAAATGACCCTTATTTTAAATAAATATTTATTTACTTTGCACATCTGTATTTGGGTTATAGGATTTGGTCTAATAGTTTCGGAGCAAATTGGCTGTGACAGACGGGCGGACAGACAGACGCACGAGTGATCGTATAAGGATTCCGTTTTATCATTTTTTGTACAGAACCCTAAAAACATAAAAGACCGCGACGAATTATAACCTCCTTCTTTTTGGAAGTCCGTTAAAACATACTGAAACTATTGTAGGGTTCAGCCCTATTGATACATATTCATTCCTTGATACTGAACAACTTTCACCAAGAAACATTTGTATATCAAAATATGAAAAAAAATTGTCTCCCATAGAAGCTGACCGATCAGTAGATCCGAGTTTCTAAATGGAAAGAAAAAAAATCATTTTTCTATTATGTTCCTAAGGGAAAGTTGTTCAGTATAATAAACATAATCTACCTTTAAAACAGTTTCAGTATACTTTCTTAGACGTTATATAAAGGTTTAAAATGCCAATTTTAAATCAGGTTTCACTAGAGACTATTGTAGCAATACAGCAAAATGTTCTTATTCCTCCCTCTGAGATAACTTGAGTCTGTAAACAAAGTTGAAGTTTCCAAGCAGTATTGACTGAGATAACAAGTATCATCTTAAGACAACAATTGGGATAGAGGCTCACCGTAGTCAAAACATTCAGTGGCTATATAGAATTATAAACACATAGAATTTGCATTCTTACGCGTCTGTGCCTTATGGTAGAACATACAGAACGGACGGGGCACTGACGCGAACGGGCGAACCGGGGTTGTGGGCGGGTTGAGGGGACTCACGCGGCGCCAACGTTGTCATAGATACGAAGTTGCCATTGATATAGAACGAATTTGTTTGTATCTGTCACGTCCGTGCCTCGTCTTTTCTATATGTTTTCAAAAGTCGCGACGGCGCCCCGTCTGTCCCTGTCCGTGCCCCGTCCGCGTCCAACGTCTTTTCTATGTGTCCAGCGCCTTATATAATACCGGTTACTAGCGAAAAATGTATTTTGCTTGATATGCAGCCGTTCTTGTTATTTAGGTAAGATTAATTAATGCCTATTATCATAACGAACCCCGGTCAGGGCTAGTTGTAATTTCTTTTGCTAACTGTCTTGGGTCTTAGATGTTTATCTATACCTAGTTTTTGTTATAAAAATTATAGTATCGTTGAGTTAGTATCCCATAACACAAGTCTCGAACTTACTTTGGGGCTAGCACAGTCAGTGTTCCTTGTATATATAAAAAATAAACATAAATAATCTTAATGTAACCAACAAAAAAACCCGCAGATATCGGCAAAGAAAAAAGATATCTATATATTATTATAACAAGAATAAAAAGTTATAATTAGACTAAAAACTAAATTTAAAAAGTAAATTCAAACTCTTAATTTGTTTAATATGGCATATATAATAATATATGCAAGAATAATAATTATGTGATTAAATTTGCACCCCATCTACCTTGTTTTCTGCAACGTTCCAAATGGGAAGGTAGACAATGCTTAGCATTACGTTGTACCTTTTGTACTATAATCTTAAAATTTGAAGTGCAATAAATTAACACAATACACATTTACAATTATGACCATTTAATACCCACCCTGTATCACCAGGTGATCGATCCGGACTAAGTGACCTCGATCCGACGTCCATTGTCGCGAAGGATTTTTTGTAACACTCGCTCTTACAAGATTAATACACGTGACCGAAGATAGATGAGTGCTGACGACATCTGGAGTCCTTGGCAAAAAATAAGTGGTGGTAATTGAGGGGGGGGGAGGGGGGGGGCAAGACGGGCTTGCTGAGGTAAATGTTTGGGGAACGTAATTTGTGAGTCTTCTTTTTATCAAGTGTTAGGCATCTTAACCGCATGCCAAATGTCTTACAACGATCCTTAAGTTTTATTAATATTAACGAAATACTCACTTTGAAATACAGCACAATAAGCAACGTTCAGGACGAACTCTAGTGTATTACATGACTCAAAAACACGATTGCTTAAAATTTTCTGGATAGAAAAAAAAATGCGAAGTTAGCAAAACTTATATTCATTAATGTGGTAGTAATAATACTTTATTCAAAATAATGCACTGGTGTTAACAATATAGTTGACAGCTCTGAAGCTTTGTGTTAGTTTAAAACTGTGCTACAGGCCTCAGACTTCCCACACTATTGATACAGTTTATTGTGTTACAGGTGCGCCCTTAATAGCTGTCTTAAGGCATCTTAAGGATCTCGGTGGCCGGGTGGGAGAACGCACTAGCGCTTCCGCAAAGTAAGCGAAAATGAAATCTGAAATCACTCAGCTAGTCAGATTTTGTTTGCGATTGGGAGGACAAAATTTTTTAATCAGTATTTGATAACTTATTTATACAATATGTAACAAACCCTGACCGATCCTTGTAGGAGCAACTCAGACTGTCAATATAAGCAACTTTTCCTAAAAAGGCTTGAAACTCAAAGAAAAAATCGACCTTTTCATACAAATTGCCGGGCCGGCCGAACACTCTTGTATGAAAATGACGATTTTTTCGAGTTTCAAGCATTGGTCCCATAGAAAAACTTGTTCATATTGACGGTCTGAGTTGTGTCTCCAAGGATCGGACAGGGATTTTGTTACATATTGTAGAAAGTGTTTCAGTATCATGGACTAAACTTGCTCCAAAAATTTGGCTGGTCATGCAAAGGTCACCGTGTATATCCAAGAATCAACTTGACAGACATATCAACCTTACAATATTAGTAGATGTTATAGAACGCACGGATTCTATGCGAGCTTTCTGAGAACGTGTGAATAGTGAGTGAGAAGTGCAGTCGCAATATAACGATTGTACAGAAGTGAAAGTACAGAACTTTACAATATTAGTAGATATTGTAGAACGCACAGATTCTATGCAAGCTTTCTGAGAACGTGTGCATAGTAAGTGAGCCAAGTGCATTCGCAATATAACGATTGTACAGGAATGGGTACAGGTATTGAATTCGATACTTTCCAACAACTCAAATCTGATACTTTTTACAAAACGTTAAAACAAACATTTTCTATAAGATTTTTATGAAATACAGGCTGGTGATCTCGTAGTTTCTTAAAGTGAAATTGCGCTCTCGGTATTAGTTTTTCCGCCAAAATGACTCTAAAATCATGTTGAAAATGGATATGATCAATGACAAGTGACATTATTTTGTGACGTTTTATTTTCTTACAGTACCTAATAATTTATTTTTGACCCAGGAAAGTATCTAAACGCTAGCCAGCTTCAAATCCCTAGTTAAATCTTATTTTCTATCCTTATGAAAGGTAAATAAATATCCTTCTCTTGTTTCCATTTCTGTTCATCTCGTACTGTTAATATTTTTTTTTTCAGTTTAAGTTGTTTGTATTTTTGTAAGATGTATATGTATGTCTATTGTTATTATTGTATATAAGTATGTTTATATTGACCGCCGCGCACTACCTAATTTCCCATTACTATTTTCTATATAGCGAGGTTGTCTGGAAGAAATTGCTTAGCGATAAGGCCGCCTTTTGCGCATTTCCTAGTTTTTAAAATAATTGTCCTGTATTTATTTATTTTGTGCAATAAAGGGTATTGCATTGTATTGTATCTATTTGCTTATAGATTAAGGCATCAATATTTTCAATTGACAGTGCCGCCTATACGTGTTTGGTCTCTGTTAGACCCGTCAAAGTCAAAGGAAGGTATAAACAGATTTGAATCATCTAGTTCCAACAAACTCATTGGCTCACAAAATCCAAGTTCTTCCTGTAATTTCGGTACGAAAATTCATACTCGGATAAATCAGACATTTGCGGTGAATTGCTTAATATATGGCATGTTTGTAATAAAGCGTCACCATCCGTACTAACGCTATTTTTTAACGGCGTGCCAATATTCCTCACAATAGTTGCCGCTTCGCAGGACATCGAGAATGTCGCTCGAGTTACTCTACGATGTTGCAAACTTATTACGGTATTCACCACATCTTTTTCTCTAACGGTGAAGACAGAGCCTAGGGCCGTAAGACAATCACTAAAAATGGGATCAAAACAGTGATGAGGAACTAGCTGCATCAGGCATCACCCGTTGACATGATACCTACAGATTCTCAGCAGGAAGAGAAGCAGTTGGTTCATTTGTTTTTCCCAGACCAGTACCTAAAGTTGCAAACAAGACCAATCCAAGGACTGGTTCTGATCTACCCTTCAGGTTGCGGAGGTCAGACGGCAGTAGCTCTTGGTAAAATCTGTGTAACCTTGTCAAATCACCTAGGTTAGGGGCCAGGGAGTCCAGGGCCGGATTTAGAGGAGGGCAACCGGGGCTACAGCCCGGGGCCTCCACAATAGTAGGGCCCCACAATAAACTTCGAAAAATTCTTTCAGATTCCGACTAGTTAACACTAGTAAATAACTTTTCCTTTGATTATTTTCGCTGTTTTACCTCTACCTATAGTACTTTTATAAACATGATTATGTTGTTCTTAACTATAAACAACAATCATTGATCTATATTGTTCACTCCAATCAGACAATCAGTAAAATATTACAGGCCCTGGCCCTAAACCAGGGGGCCTCCACTCCTTGTTGCCCCGAGGCCTCCAGACCTCTAAATTCGACCCTGAAAGGACCCCGGGCTCTGAAGCGTTAACGCTGAGGATGCAAGCGGGAATACGGGAGGATGATAAAACCACTACCCCAAGTCAAGTGGAATGTTTCTTTTATATCTTACCAACATTATTTCAAATAAAACTCCCGTGTCTCTTACCTGCAAACAAGACAAAGGACAATTTTATAAAACTATATAATTTATTACAAACGTCATCGTACAAAAAGTTCACCGAATGGCCATAAAAAGTTATCATTGGTAAAAAGCCTTTCGGGTTAAACAAATGAATTTGTTAATATCACCAAACGACATTTAAAAAAACAAATATGGTCGAGATATGGTAATGTGGTCGTAAAAAAAGTTCAAAAGATGGTCCCCCGTCGATTCCTCTTTGAACCATTTTCTTAATTAAAATAAAGATTTACAGAAGGATAGGCAACGTCAGCGATACCAGCAACGTGTTGCACTCCTATTTTACTGAATGAGCGAGCGAAGTTCTCTGAGTATCCTTGAACAATCGGGCGTTTGTATTGTTATGTATGTTCGACGATAACTCTAGTAGTTTTGATCTTCATGAAATTTGGTAGGTCTGTACAGTGTACAAGTAGACAATATAATTTTTAATTTTGAAAATTAGCCAAATCGGTCAAGGGGTTGTGAGATATAGGGCTCGCGAATTTCAAAGTTCGGGACGAACTTCTAGTTTATACCTTGGTAATTTTAATGGATTATATAACCAAGGCAGCTGGAAAGCGTTGGACGCATCCTTGGGGGAGGCCTGTCCAAAATTGTTGTTACCATCTACATGTAGCACAGCGATTCTAGATACCATTGCATCTAGAATCACTGAGCACTACAATGGTATGGAGACCGTTGTCCCCACAGTATGATATAGGTTAAAAAAAATTATTCAGGCTGCCTAGAAAACGTTGGTGTGATGACATCAGATCAGATGTTTAGAGAGAAATTAGTCGTAGGCCTTGGTTATAAGGAATGAGTAGCAGGACGTGGAGGAGACCTTTGTGAGTTAAAAGAATACTATTGTATTGTTAGAGAATACTATTACACCCAAAGTCTATGAAGCGTCTTTTCTGTATTCTTTATATTTTCAGCCCGTACGGCGTCACAGCGTGATAATATTTATTCGAGTGTTTAATTTTAAAACGTATACAGTGTAATTTAAATTAGTTGAGGTTAAGGGACGACCTTATGGACTTTATAATAATTTAAATATGTCAAATATGGTACTAAAAATAGGCTACACTTAAAAAGGTAAGGATTTGATCGTCGCCTGATAGATTAGTCGCATTTGATTAGGCGCATTATGAACATAGAGCAACACGGAACAAATTATGAAGCGGTAAATGTAAAATAAGAATATATAAAGTATTTAAGTCACTCGAATAATATTTCCACTATATAATAAGAGTGCCACAACAGACCAATCTTGAGTAAACCTGTTCCCAGAGAGTCTGAGAGGTGTCCCCTGGGAAGATATGTTCCCATTTGACGCCATATATAAGATTAAATATGTTTTAAAAAAAGAGTTAAGATTTCATTTTTTGCACTGTATTAGATTTTTTGATTTGATCGAATTTTAGTTCATTATGTTCACGTCTTTATTCCTTACGGAGTAGATAGACGGCAGGGTGTGTAAATGAAAAGGTGACAGGATGATACCCGCACCGCTTTTTTACCGACTTCAAAAAAGAAGGAGGATATCAATTCTTTGGAATTTTTTTGTATGTATGTTCACCGATAAATCGAAGACGCCTGTACCAATTTGAAAAATACTTTCTTTTTTATTTGAAAGCCCGACATACATACATGTTACGTGGTCCCATAGACATTTTATCAAAATCGATTGTAGGTATAGTTTGGGTTGTATGGTTTGGTCGATTGTTTTACTATATGTAACCAATACCCTGTCCGATCCTTGTAGGAGTAACTCAGGCCGTCAATATGAACAACTTTTCTTATGGACCAATGCTTGAAACTCGAAAAATAAACGACATTTTCATACAAATTGCCGGGCTGGCCAAACACGTTATGAAAATGTCGATATTTTTTTCGAGTTTCAAGCATTGGTCCATAAGAAAAGTTGTTCATATTGACGGTCTGAGTTGCTCCTACAAGGATCGGACCGGGTTTTTGTTATCTATTGTATAGGGTGAAGTTGGTTTTTAGTTTTAAAAACGATTCTGATTTACATTCATCCTCTAATGCCGGCTTTTGAGTCTTGTGGCCGTGGGTTCTATCTGCTTAAGATCCAAATTGCTATGTCTGTCCTTTGGGGATGAAGACGTTATAATGTTTGAATGTAAGTCCATTTTAAGGTGGTAGTTTAAGATCTGCGGATCAACGTAAACAGCTGGAGGTTTTTTCTTATCTCCAAGACCAGCATGGAAGAATCATGGCATCTTGATCTTGCTCAATATATTTTTTTTCGTAAAAATCTAAATTCCCTATTGGCACCGCATCAAGTGGGCCCAACGGGAGAGCACTTTAAGAATCCTTTGTTTAAGTTCGCTCATTTCAGGAATGATTCAGAGAAAATTTGCATTTTGGACATTTTTATGATAATCGCCGAGCTTTTAAGCTCCGCTCGACACCCACAGATTTTGTTGTGAATTTGAACCATGAAAGTTGAATATTGCAGACAATGATTTCCATATTTTTTTATTACTTTATACCACTGGATTGCTACGAGTAAGACTAGAAATTTTAAATGTGGGTATAAACGTCTTCTTGTAGTTTTAATCAACAAATTATGTTTTAAGGTGTGTCACTATCAGAGGTCGGAATTAGGTAGAGTTATTTATGTACTTACACTGATTTCATACAGCGAAAGAATAACGTGGATATGCCTCAAATCCCGAGATTAATTTTAAACAGCAAAAAATCCTGTGATATCTTAAATAAAAAGTTATTAAGTTATTAACTTCTACACAATTTAAACCATGGCACGCGCGATGTTGCCAATATGTAAAAACGAATAAAAATACTAATGTATATACTAATAAAAATTGTATGTTAATTAACTTTGTTTTATTTGTCTTATCTGTCTATAAGGTTTTTATTATTATTTATTTATAATATTTTTTGCAACACGGGATTGTCCATTAGAAATCCCGGTACGATCCATATTAATATCAACATTTCGATGCAAGTACATAAATAACTCTACTTCATTCCGGCCTCTGGTCACTATACAGATACATAATGACGTCTTTGTCCCCGACAGGGTAAATAGAGCCCAGAGCCGTAAGATCCAAATACCATGATGATGGACATTAAGATGTAAAAATAAATCAAAATAGTAACGGATTGCTAGCCGATTCAAATCTTGCCCATTCCCTCGATCGGTTTAACGATGTGCGCAAGAAGAGAAGCAACTGGTACACTTAAGTTTTTTCTTTTTTACAAGACCAGTATGGAAGAGTTTCAATGTCATTGTGACCCAAGCTATTATAATTACTAAAGGAAAATATCATGCTATATAATCATAATAATAAAACTAGTGTAGTTCAGTGACAATAAAATAATAATACTTAGTGCGGTCATACTGCAATAATTAAAGACACACGAACAAAGTGTCTTCCTCTTAAGAATCCCCTTACCCTAGACTTTTCCATACAAATGTATTCTACGTTTTATTTTGAAACGACATGTCAGATTTCGGTAAAAATTTGTAATTTTTAAGAAATTGCAATTATCTAGGGCTATAATTGCTTTCCGACAGTAAATAATAAACTGGAAAGAAATTATAAGGGTGTAGAAGTTTTCCATACCAATATGGTCAAATATGATGTAATACACTATATTCTCTTTTAGTTCATAATTTTACTGTTGGAAACCCATTATAATTTTTACCAACCCATTTACGTGCAAACCACAGCAGAAAACATTAACTCTGGTATAAGTTTACTGAACGCGTCCTTGTCCAACATTTCATCCTGGTCTGAAAATTTTGGCATTAAAATAAATGCGTCAAAGTGCCAGGCAATCTTAATTGGTAGCTCCAGACAGCTACCTAAGATTGATATGAGCTCTGTTCCTGCTGTGGTGTTAAATAATACAAACATCGCGCTCAGTCAGTCCGTTAAAAATTTAGGCCTCATTATAGACTCATCCTTTAGTTGGAGGGATCAAGTCACTGAAATCAGCAGAAAAGTTACTTACTCCCTTCAATACTTAAATCGTTTTAGAAATTTTCTTCCTATAAAAACTAAAATTACTTTGATACAATCCCTTATTCTCCCCTTAATTGATTATGCTGATGTGTGTTATCCTGATCTAAACGCAGATCTTCTCAATAAGCTAGATCGTCTTATTAATAATTGTATCCGCTTTATTTTCTGTCTTCGTAAGTACGATCACATCTCTTTTTTCCGATCTAAGCTTAACTGGCTTCCTGCTCGTCAGCGCCGACAGCAAAGAATGCTTTGTACTCTTTTTTCTATACTAAAGAATCCTCTCTCCCCCCTGTATATGAAAAACAAATTTCGCTTTCAGTCTGAAAGCCATGAACGTGAGCTTCGCTCTAGTCATTCTCTTCTTCTTCACCTTCCTTTATTTCGCTCAAGTTTTATGACTAACTCTTTTACTGTTCAGGCTACGCGTCTCTGGAATGCCTTACCCGAAGACATCAAAAATATCATGAATAGGGACCTGTTCAAGAAAAAAGTCCACATGCACCTTTTTGAAAGTTTGATGCAGCAGAACTAATCATTATCTTACATTATTTTGTTTAATATTATGTATTTATGTATGTTTATGTATATATTAATAAAATATATGTATTTATATATGTGTATTGTATGTGTATGTTTATAATATACGTATATCTATAATATAGTTATATCTTTAAGCGCCTATCGCTCACAAATTTATTTCTGTTTTTCCTTAAGGCTGACTGGTAGAGAATGCATTAGCATTAAGTCCACCTTTTGTACCTTTTTGGTCAATAAAGATTTAATAAATAAATAAATAAATATAACCCTTGATAATTGCAATTTCTTTAAAATAACGTAATTTTACCCATATCAGACATGTCCTTTTCAAATAAAACGTAGACTACGTCTGTATGGGAAAGTCTGATTCTGTTCAGGGTAAGGGGACTCTTAATAGAGACAGAAAAGTGCCGATAGACACATTCTTATACTATTGCTTATAAAACTAGGTCAATGTAAAATTACTTATTAGTCTTAGATTAATAGGCTAGATCGTTAATATTAGCGTACTTATTCAACAGTATATAGGTACGTTAAGAAAAAGGAAAAAAAATAATAATAAAAGAAAGTCGCAAGAAGCTAGGAAGACCCAGGCAGTGTCATGACGAATTACGGGAGTTTCAGAATAAATGGTTGCAAGTGATATAGAACAAAGAAGATGATGATGACAGGATGGAAGGAGATAGAACAGAACTTGGCCCATAAGTGAGACAGTACAGGTTTTAAACAATCAATAAATACAATAAGTCGAACCGACAATATGTTTGTTGAATGATTGATTGATGAACAGCACAAAACGTTAGCCTTTGATACGTCACTCAGTGCACTGCAGTATATGCAACTTTCAATAGGCTGCACTGCATCCACTCAGACCATAACGTGGTACCCGGTAGTGTCCTGATCCCCCGGGTCAGGTTGTCATGTCATATGCTTTAGTTCCGTTTTACTCGTAGTTTCGTGACTTTTGACGTCTTGACACGAAATTATACAACTGTGTTCAGAAATGGCCGACATTTCCCAAGTATTGGGGAAAGGTGTGAAGATTTTAGGGTTCTATTTCGACGATGCAAATATTATTCTTTCATATGCCCGGGTCAAAAAGTGCATTTAGTCGTATAGTGCCTAGTTTTTAAAATGGCACCGGAGTATAAAAAGGTCTAATTCGCAAATGAACTAGTTCTCGAAAGGTGTGTAGGAAAAATTATAAGTAATAAGTCCCAAAGGCAAACTGGTAGATAATGCATTAGCATTAAGTTTGACCCATTGCAATCAATCCGTCATAAGATTGTGTGCAAACTTAAATAAATAAATAAAAAAATAAGTAATAATATTATAAGGAAGCAAGTAATGTTGAAGTTGACGATTAATTTATAAAAACAATGAATCCAGAGATTGTTTAGTTTATAACAAGAGGAAAACATACACAAAGTTCCTATAAATAAAAAAAAAATAAATTGTAATGGACTAAAAATATGTGATAATCGGCAATATTATAAGAAATTAGAAACAACGATAAATTAATGGTAAAAATAATAATTAAAAGAGCGTTATTACTTATTAGAATCTCTGCAAATATCATACACACTACTTGCATAGTTGGCAATCAACCACCGAAGGTTTTAAAAGCAACTTTCACCAAGTACGACCGAACTGTGGAATCAACTTCTTGCAGCAGTGATCCCGGACCGATACGACATTGAAACCTTTAAAAAACGAGTCTATATCTTCCTGAAAGGCCGGCAATGCTTCTGTTACACCCCTGGTGTTGCAGTTGTCCATGGGCAGCGGTGATTACTTAACATCAGGTGACACGCTTGTTTGTTTGCCGCCCTATAACATAAAAATAATAATAAAAAAAATTAAAAAAGTTTTAACAAAATTCCGTCTCTTTTCTACATTAGTCGTGAAACAATTAGTATTTAAGTTTGTTCTTGTTAACCTTACTGATTTGTCTCTCCACTCCACACATTATTTATTTATCCTTTACGAGGAAGACAGAGCCAATGGTCTATTTTTTTTGTAAGGCCAAGCTTATAGATGATTAACAAGAATTTAAAATAGTGATCCCCGTTACTTAATAGCCAGTCCGTTGTTCATAGGATCCATGTGTTTATCCATCCTCCATGAACTAAAACCATTTTTTAAACAAATAAAAGATAAAAATTGCATATTAACCCCTAATATTCATAAGAAAAATCAACCGTTTGCTAAACTTATTTTAGTTAAAAGATGTTTTGTCTCTTTCCCTCTTTTGAATATTCGCCATTGCAAGAACGAGACAAAAAATATTTTAACTAAAATAGGTTTAGCAAGCGTTTGTATGTTTTTATGAATAAGTAAGTGTTTAAAAATAATTGTGGTTCAAACGACACAGTTTAAATTTTTCTTACGTATGAAAAAAGTTTTAATAATTTTACAAATTACATTAAAATTAAAATTTTAATTTAAAAATTAAAATCTTATTCGCCCTAATAGAATATCATTTGGACCCAGACGTTTGGTTCCAAAGAATAAAATTCACGATTCGTTTTCATTACACAGTTTCCATTACAGACTACTTTTAGAATGATTTAATCAATTAGTTTAAGTTCTTTTTTGTGTTTTACTTTATTTCGTGTAATTTAATTTAATGCCCTTAGGTTGATTTGCTGATTAAATTTTGTCATGGTAAAACAGACAAATATATTTTATTTCATTTTCCAGCGACAGTTTTAAAATTTTACACTACCCATCTTACAAAGAAGAACCGAAGAGCACCCCGACGGACGCATACCAACAAAGCAGTCTATATTACCCTTCCAAGCATATATTACACACCAAGTATAATATCTATCCTCCCCATACTGATTTGATGCAAGTATTCGGTCGGTTCTTACAACTCCCTCTCTCTCCTACTTCCTGACTGCAACTTACACTCCCTATCCGTATCTAAGAGTCCAACTGGTTTCTCGAGCTATGAGAGTGGTATAACGAACGAACTTCAGTTCGTCAGCTCGACGAACTGAAGACGGTATACATACCGGCTTTGGTCTGCAAGCGTGATGATGCACTTTCCAAGGTAGACCTCATTCATAAACTCTTGCAGCGTAACTGCTGGCTGGGCGGACTCAGAACAGAACAGAACAGACAGTTTTAAAATTTTACACAAAGATTTTATAAAGCACGTTATTATAATGAAAATTATTCTGTACTTTTGTTGAAAAATACAAATTATGATAAGATTTTAGTAAAATATTTTTTGCTTATTCCTTCAACAATGAATTTTATTATTAACTCCTTTTTCATATTTCAACTAATTAGTGGACATTTATTTTTACCCATTATATTCTAATTCGCGAAAAACGAGGTCATTAACTTTGTAACACGCATCTATGTAACAAGTAAATACAAATTTCAACTTTAGTATCTTTTTTTGTACCTTTTAGGTTTTAAAAACATATCCTATACCCACTCCTTTTCCGTGCAAGCAGTTAGGCTATGGAATCAGTTACCACTAAAAATTCGTAAATCAAAAACCATAACCACGTTTAAGAAACGAGTAAAAGATTACTATGTATCTGTCTTTATCATCCTGATCATCATATTTAGAAATATTATCTTATGTATTCATTAATTGTATATATCAGTATATATTTATTAATTTATTTATGTTTCTTGTAGGTATAAGTATTTATTTATCTTTGTATTGTACACGCCAATTACCTCTTTCTTCCCATTTCCTCTCGCGGGTCTACTGGAAGAAATTTCTTTAGAAATAAGTAGCACCTATGTACTACGTTAACTTTTATAAGGTTTTATTTGTAAATTTTCAAGTGTACATGAACCAATAAAATAAAATAAATAAATGGTTGGCCATACGTTACCACATAATTATAGTAAAATGGTGCAAAAGAATCATGTTATGTGAAGAGTCAACATTATAACAAAAGTTTTCAACAGATGTACGCAGTACGAGGCTAAGCTTGTGAAAACAACATTGTACTAACTCGCGTGGCACATTAATATTAACAACTCTAAAATACAGAGGCGTAACATGCAACAAAGTCAAATCCAGCTAATAATGTATTTACCTAGCTATTTTGTATCTCTAATTATACGCTGAACTAGTCACAAAGGGGGACCATTCTTTAAAATCCAACAAACACTTTCGAACATTCACATAAAGTTCTAAATTGCAAATTGGAAAAGTTACGTCGTTATTCCACTGGACTGATTGTGTGAATGCGTTTGCAAGGGATGTTCAGATGCAACCATTAGTAAATAGTCTAAAAGTCATATCTGCAGTTTACCAACGAGCAATTTTAGATTTTACAGCGATTAGAGTAGAGTACATTTTGGGGTGAAATGGGAAGTGTCTGGGAGTCATTTTGGAGGGTTATCCAATATGCCTTTGGGACATGCGTCTCTATTGAACCCAGTTTGCTATATCCGCCCTTTTTTGCGTTCCAGATGTCTGCGAGTCCAAGCATTGTGCGAGAAACTCGAATGAGTGCCCAATTATATTGTTAATTTCAAAAATATAAGCTTTGAAAGATTACACGGTGGAACGAATAATATAATAAGCTATTATGCTGAATATTTTACGGCTGGTGTTGAGTTACGTTTTAATGCGAATAAAGGAGAATGTGTTGAAATACTAGTGCTCAATTAAAGTTTTTGTTCGTTTTAACATTTAGCTGTATTCTCGATTTTAATGCTTTTCCATTTTTGCTTTACGAGTAATTCGGAGATTTAGGCGTATTTAAAATTTAACGGTGAAAAGCTCGTAAACAGATTCACGTAAATTAAATAAAAGTTTTGCAAATCGACTGTCAGTAATTATTTGTGTACTTTTTTAAAAGTTTTGTTGTTTTCTTAGTTTTTGTAATTTTATGTGTAAGTTTTCTGAGGTAGTTCCGATGTTTGAAAAATCTCAAATGCGATTATGTAAAAATGTTTGTGCATATACGCGTATCTGATTGTATAAAATAAAAAATGTGAAGCAGAACCTTTTGAAACCAGCTATTAAATTTGAATATTCAAGGCCGATATTTATATTAAATTATATAAAAAATGGAGACCAAATCGCTGCCGCCCCAGGGCAGAGTACCCAAGAGACTGGCGGCATTTCCGCGTTGGATAGCAATACTTAGACGCTGTCCGAAATGCGCGCCGGCCCTTGGGTCCCCCGAAACGTCGATCAGGCGTGCGGAAATTTCCTTAAAAATTTGACGAGCTTCCGCACACCAAGGCCCTAATGTCTCCACTGCAAAAGGCACAAATATATATGGCTCCCCTAGAGCCGAATATTTGCGCCTCTTGATTGCTTCCGCTGCCGTCGCTGCCGCGCCCGCTTTTCGAGCAGTCGCTCGTACATGGCCGATACTTGGCTTTTTTATTCGTTTCGTTTCGAAATAATTTGTATGAAACTGAATGAAATAAATAGTTCTATATTATTAAAAGCTATGCTATTGTCGGTGGAGTGTGAATTTTCTTCTATTAGTCTCTTTTTTCCGCCAGCCGTTACACTTCGCTGTACGATACGACGTTCACCTTCTCTATTTTGCTTCATGTAGCTATGCCTGGATCTTCCTGGTCCTCTTTTCCCTTCTATCTTCCCTTCAATTATGTTTTTAAGAAACCATCGTGTCGTATCTAATGATCTGCCAAAATGAATAGTACACAGAAATAACAGTTGGTATAAACCAGCTACCAGACATGGGCAAAATCTGATTACAATGTAATCAGATTATTAATCTGATTACAAAGTAATTAGATAAAAAAGTAATCGAATTGCACATGTATCAAAATTAATTACATTGCTATCATAATTACTTCGAAAATATAGTGTAATTAGTTACAAAGTAATCCGATTATCAAGTAATCTAATTACAATGAAATTCTGTTAGTACTGAATGTAATTACTTTACATTAAATATGAAACAAATTACAAGTTTCTCAAGCTAAAATCATTATGCTACTAAATATTGTAAGGTAATATCACAAAATAAATGTAACTACTCGGCGGTAGTACGTATATTTTTTGTCTCTGCTGTCTCACAGGCACACCGTACGTTGCGCGCATCCACCAACAACAGAACATTAGGCAGTACTGTACTAACAAAAGTAATTTGTAACCGGATTACATTCTTAATTAATTGATGAGTAATTAAATTAACCCTCAATTAAATAACATTGTAACTAGTTACTGTAGGTACTTGGAGTATTCAATTACTGCTGATAATCGATTACAAAGTAATCTTATTAAAAATTACAAAAGTAATTGTAATTCTTAATTGTTATTCTAATTACTTTTTGCCCATCTCTGCCAGCTACTTATGAAGGTGAGCTGACTGACTCATACTTGTGTTTTAATAATGTAGGAACTCCTAGTAGGAAGGTAGCTCGGGCTGTTGGAGCTCCTACATTAAGAGGTAGATAAGATACGTAGTGGAGAGCTTGAGAGAAATAACAAAGAGTTCTTTTATTTATTATAACTTTACAATACTGATATATATATATATATAAAAATTTACAATACTGATATAGATGTAATCAGCTCGAGAGATGGCAGTGGAATGAGTACTAATGATAAGGAAGGAATCTAAAATTTAAAAATTGAATTTGAAAATGAAATTATTTTTAGAGTAGACAGTATGAAATGGAGAAAGGACGTAAACGGGAACATGAAGAATGAGGTTTTTTGTAACATCGTAACAATAAAAATAAGATAAATGAATGAAAACTTCCATTTATTTCAAAAATCCTTTGGTACTCAAAGCATAAAATTTAAACACTAAAAAAACAACACTGTATTTTACTCAGACCATAGATACAAAATCTAATTGGATACAGAATTTCTAGAAACAACATTAGGTACTAGAAGATGGATGGAAGCAACGACCTACATAAACAAATCATGTATAATGGAATCGAACTATCGACTAGATCTGTTGGTTTAGGCTTAATTGGTGTTCGGTCTGTCTCCATGAATAACTGATTGGGGCCTCTCTCTCGTTCAGATTAAATTCTGGCTCCAAGATTCTGAAGAGGTAGGTTGCAGCTTTTGCACTAGATAGATAAAATGATCTTCAATTTTCGTCTTCTTTCATGAATAACATCAATATAATAATTTATAATAGTACCTTTGCAATAACAAAAATAATTGAGATCCTCATAATGAGCCCTTTCACTTGATACATGACACAGTAACTTCCTAATTTTATAAGTTTTTAAATTTCCTAATTTTTCTCCGAAGATGATACTTTTGCTCGTATGTGTTTGGGTTATAGGATTACACCTAATTTGGTCCAGTAGATTCAGAGCAAATTGGCTGTGACAGACGGACAGACAGGCAGACGCATGAGTGATCCTATAAGGGTTCCGTTTTTTTTTTTAATTTTAGTACAAACCCTTAAAACAATACTCTAAACAAAATAAATGCACATAAATTGTTTTAATAATAAATGACGTTATTTTCCGTTCTAGAAACTTCCGTCATCCGAGAAACTTTATTTATGAAATATTTTAGTAGTTAGTCGCTTGTAACAAAATTTCAATACTTCATCGTCCCCATATAAACAAATGAGAAAGGGTAAGGAAGAAAAAGAAATTTTAGACCATAAATGCAAGCATGGAATTTGATTTTTGAATAAGTAACAATACACATAATCATGTCATTATCCCCAATGGGGCAGACACAGCATTTTGGGTCTTGCGGCTCTAAGCAGACAGAGCCCATGGCCCCATGATCATAATGCCACTCCTTGAACGTTGGTGGACAAGAAGGTGGAAAAAGAAAATGAAATAGTGATGAATTTCGATTTTTTTGGCGGTTTTTTTCGGCCAGCCGCGCCGCCTATTAAAGTTAAAAAAATATTTATTCTTTAAAAAAAATTGACACTGAACAACAAGTAGCAGAGGCCCACCAATTAAGTTTTTATAAACCTGTATCTGGGGAGTCCCGCTCTTTAACACAGTGTTTGGAAAACCAATTCATAACGGTAAACCGGTTATATCGGTTAACCCTTTGTCTGTTAATCCTTTGATTCGGTTAACCCACACAATAAGGGTAACAGTAACCGTTATCTGAATAGGTTAATTAGGTTTTCGGGGATGCACAGCCGTTTGGTTGAGTCATGCAAGCGCTTTTGTAGGAAAAGGTACAGTGACCATGTGACGAGGAATGAAAAAAGTGTAGTATCATGCAGAAATCTATATGTCGATTCGGTTAAAGTTAACCGATGTAGCGGGAGCGAGGTGATAGGCTCGACCGCCACAAAGGGAAGATCTTCCCGCCAGGCATGTTATTGCGCCTGGGGAACCGCGGCTCCGACGGTGTATCGTCGGAAGTTGTATATATGCAGCGAATCGGGCGAACTCTGAGATCGAGATGTAGGATACTCTGCTGGCGCCATCTCATATGCTTCTTGTGGACTATATTGTCGGTTGTCTCTTGATTGTAGTTACTCGTAGTGGCCGTAGAGGTCGCCACACCGTTATAGGTTAACAGGCTATTTCGGTTAACCAAAATATATGTCAACCCATTTCCAGTTGGATTAATAACAGATTATTTCGGTTAGATTAACCTAAACCGTCCAAACCCTGCTTTTACATCATAAATTTCATATCAAATTAGAATTAGAATATAAAATTAACATGACTCGCAGTTTCGCCTTTTCCCTCATCAACTTTTCCTGTTCATAGTACTCATTTCTGTTCTAATCCTTTCTCAGTTCAGGCAGTAAAACTTTGGAATGCTTTGCCACTGGATATTCATAAAGTGCTCTAACTAATATCTCTTTACTTCTTTTCTTTTTACTGGCTACTTTCATTTACTTTTTTTAATGTTCGTACAAATTTTATGGTTTATGTATTTCTATTACTTTATTGTTTATTTATTTGTTATAGTATGTACGCCTATTATTTATTGGCGTAGGTACTTATATTCTTCTACACTGTAATACTCTAACTGCGCCAACTCCCCCACATCTTTTATAGTTTTCTTTGCCCAAAGGTTGGCTGGAAGAAATCGCTTTAGTGATAAGCCCGCCTTTGTAGGTACCTACTAAATTTTAAATGTACTTTAGCTTATTGTCATACTTAGTTGGTGCAATAAAGAAATTTTATCTTATCTTATCTAACTTTTACGTAGGTACTGCACAGGAAGAAAAGCAGCTGGAACGCTCTAAGATTTTTCTTTTCTGCCAGACCAGCATGGAAGAATTTAATAAATATTAAAGCTGCTTTAAAAACTTATGACAAGGTTATTATTACCATAATTAAAGTAATACTAAAGAGTAATAAATAATCAATTTTATACTCGTAAATAGTATGATCAGCTCAAAGTATAGTATAGATATTCCCTACCCATTGCCTTATAAACATAATTATTTCTCTTCCTTGTCACTAGATGGCGCTATATAGCTATTTTTTTAAAACATTAAAATCTTTTATTACTGTTTTTTAAATAAAGTAGTTCTATAATTAATTAAATATGACTTATATGAAATGCGAAAAATATTTTTAAGCATATTCAACACTTCCTTTGTCACTTTTTTTGCTAGTCGTGTGTGCTGCCATGTAAGTACCTACCCGCAAGTCTAGTTTTGCCTTCTTCAGGCCCTCCAATCGTTTCTATGGTGTTGGGTATCTGTTGCGTTAGTAATTATATTATCTCTGACGATATTTCTATTTGACGACCTCCATGGTGTAGTAGTCACCATGCAAGGCCGCCACCCAGAGGTCCCGGGTTCGATCCCCGGTCAGGGCAAATTGGAAAATGATCTTTTTCAAATTGTCCTAGGTATGGGATGTACATATGTATATCTATATATGTATATGTTATAAAATATAGTATCGTTGAGTTAGTATCCCAAAACACAAATCTCGAACTTACTTTGGGGCTAGCTCAATCAGTGTTATTTATCCCTGTATATTTATTGATTAAATAATAAGCTTCTAGAGAGTAGCATAAGCTTCTGAAGTCCCATTGAATTCCCATCAGGCCGAAAATAATCAAGTTAGAAATACAATTAATGCCACTTCAAATAATTCCAATTAACCTACCAAAACAATTAAGATGAGAGATATTGAAATCACAGTTAATAAATAATGAAGGAACAAAGGATGTTTTACCGATGCTTAATAAACGCTAGGGGTGTAACGATTCTTCATTTCTCATTAATTCTAGATGTTATTATCCACCTCATTTCTCCATCATCTCATTTCGTCAACTTTTCAAATTTTAAATAAAAAAAGTCTTCATACATTCCTTCCTCATCATTTTGACGCATTCTACTTCCAACTCACATACGAGTACTGATAATATACTCAGGAACATCTACCTGTTTATACAATTTTATTATAATTTTCTACAATATGTAACTAAAAACCCTGTCCGATCCTTGTTGGAGAAACTTAGACCGTAAATATGAACAACTTTTACTATGGGACCAATGCTTGGAACTCGAAGAAAAAATCGACAATTTAATACAAATTGCCGGGCCGGTCGAACAGTTTTGTATTAAAATGTCTAAAATGGCAATTTGTATAAAAATGACGATTTTTTTCAAGTTTCAAGCATAGGTCCCATAGGCACAGTTGTTTATATTGAAGGTCTGAGTTGCTCCTACAAGGATCGGACAGGGTTTTTGTTACATATATTGTATATCAGTGCTGTAAATGAAATAAACTTAATAATCATTTTTGTTTTTTCTCTTGCTCTACGGTATCTACATACACCTAAGAAAACTGTACATATATTTCATGTGGGGTGGAGTTCCTACCTTGAGCAAAAGAAGACATTTAGGATTAATCTATAATTCTTTTCAATTATTATCCTACCCTAATGATATGACCTTTACTCCAAAAGCAACACGACACGTGTACGTAGATAAGTGTTCGCGTTGCAGTTTTTAACAACATCATAAAATTTTGAGACGGTTCAATAAAAAACATTTATCCTCTTTAGAGAAAAAGAGCTTTATAAAAAAAATTAAAAACTTAAATAAACTATCTTTTCATGTATAGGTAGGTATGTTTGTTTGTATTCGTCCGCAAATGTCACGCTCATTGATTTGAATTAAATGCTTTGAACATTTGATATTTTCATTGAAAAATAAAACATGGGTATCATATGTCAGATTAAATTTATTGATCTAATATATACATGCAAACTACTCGTACTAATCATGTCAATTTAGGCAAAAATGTTTCATTTCATACTCATTATTCTCTTTAAACATACCCAATGGTTTCTAATCTTTATAAGTCTTGTCGACATTTTTTCTCAGAAGTGATCGTTCCAAAACGCTTGTAGTAAGTTATTTTATTTTAAACATTATCATACACACAATGTGCAATGCCCATGAAAAAAACCGCAAATAAACATATTTTGATTAATTTATGAACTGCAGATGTTAATAAGGAGCACTTAACCAAAACTGAAGAGTGAACATGAAAAGAATGAGTTTTGACGAAGCGAAAAAGGGTTTGCGAGGATCGTGGCAAGTGGAGGTCCATAGTCTCTGCCATAGAGTACTATAATATAACTGAAAGTATCTGCGTATGCCCACGGGAAACAAGCTTGACCATACAATCATAATGTGGTTTTTAGGGTTTCGTACCCAAAGGGTAAAAACGGGACCTTTTTACTAAGACTCCGCTGTCTCTTAGTCCGTCGGTCTGTCACCAGGTTAGACAGTTGAAATTTTCATAAGACTGTCAAAGTTTTCACAGATGATGTATTTGTGTTTCTCTTGCCGCTATAACAACAAATACTAAAAACAGAATAAATCAATATTTACCAAATGTATCCCATACAACAAACGTGCATTTTTTATAGATAATGGTACGGAACACTTCGTGCGCGGGTCCGATTTGCACTTGGCCAGTTATTTTTGGTTGGTTTACCTGAAACTGCGAGACATTTTACTGCGATTATAAGCCGACTTTTAACTTACCTCTTTTCGATGCATCTATCTTTTGTTAAGGTCCAATAAAGATTTTAATTATTACAAGAAACGGGTACTTCTGACCTCTCCGCATGCAGCTGCCTAAATTTTCTCCGGTGCTAAATTAACCAAATGTACTTACACCCTTAGGGTCCGTTAGGCCCCGCCCACACTTTAGGCCTGCTGACAGTGAAACGGGTGCCTTGAACAAAACACACAATTTCTTTTTCTTTCAACGCCTTTTCTTGGCGCTTTTATCTTTCGATGTTTATGTACTTATTCTGAGATTCCGTGACGATATTGCCAAGTTTTTTAGACCCTCATTTAGTGCTGGATGGTTAAAGAGTAAATATCTAGCAGAGTTGGGCAAAATGTAATTAAACTACTAATAACTAACTACGATTACATTTTGTAGTTAGTAATTGCAACTAAACAATTATAAAAAGTAATTGAAAAAGTAGTTGAACTACAAAAAGTAGTTGTAATCACAATTACAAACTACATTTAAAAACTACATATTTTATGGAGATTTGCTTACTTATAAATCGTTTCTTGCTTACAACTTTTTACACTTACAATTTCGAAATACAACACCTTAACGCACGCCCGCGGTAATAAATTCTTATTGTAATTTGTAGTTATAACTACTTAATTACAATTACAAATTACAACTACAGTAGTTTCAATTGTTGTAGTTAAATTAAATGTAATTTCAACTACTTGTAGTTAACTACATGTATTTGTAATCAAATTACACAATAGTAGTTAACTACGCCCAACTCTGTATCTAGCGGGGTGACCTAGGTTTTGACTGTTCAGAATCAACTTAGCTTTTTATACATTCTTTCACTTGTTTTATTTCACTTGCATACATACGTGTACCTACACACATGAACCTTTAAATCAAAACACTTATATTCTTGGAACATGTCCAAATTGTCCAAGAATATAAGTGTTTTGATTTCATGTGTGTAGGTAAGTGAAGTCTTTAATCCACTATCATTTCTAAATGTGTTAATTGTTTTTGCTGTTGTCGAATTCTTTACATCATCTCGATTATATTAAGCGCTGGATGCAAGCCGCTTCCGATCGGTCGTTTTGGAAATTTTTGGAGGAGGTCTATGTCCAGCAGTGGACTTCCTGTGGCTGATATGATGATCATGATCTCGATTTTTACTGGATATACTTTTTAAAAGTCAGTTGTGATGTGTTATTTTTGGAACGAAGTTCCTTATAGGACAGTACGAACTTGCGGGATGGGGGCAAGGGGACGGCGAATTTTTTTTTTAAATTACGGATTTGGATAGCCCCATCCATTATTTAAAAAAAATTCCGTCACGAATGTTTCTGCATATAATAATAAATTTCGAAAGTAACTTCGTTCTGACCGATTGTTCCACGACACTCACGCACTTTTTTTTTATTTAGTATTTTTATTTTTTGTAAAAACTAGATTCTTTAAAATAAATTGACATAAAAGATTGATAGGTTTTTAAAATAATTGAAAAAGTATTATGACTTTTAACGTAATGCAATATTAGATATTTCTTGTAAGTTTCAATGTTTCCAATTAGCGAAAAACCAATAAAACTCTAATGATGGATTTAAAAACAATATTCTAAAACGAATTTTCAAAACAAGTCAGACTGATGGATTGGTGTATTATTACAATTTTAGGATTGAAAACAAAATTAATGATTTGAAAAAAGATTCTTAAAATTTATTTACGTAAGCAGGTTTCTTTATATATTTTTTTCTTAACTTTGAAGTCCCTAAAGCTGTCGGCCATATTGTGACGTCATAGGACTTAAAGAAAACTTCATGTTTGATCGTATACGAGTGAAATTAGCTTTGTAGTATATGCTACGTCATTGCAGTCATTCATGTGACATAAGTAATGATGTTTTAACAAAAAATAATGTTTGATAAATGTCAAATGTGTTTTCGACCCATATGACGTCACATCACCGATTTTCTATGGACTGATATGGCTGAAAAGTAAACTTTTAATAATTTTTTTTGTTGTTTTCTATGTTCTAAAAATATTTTGCCTCTAATCGGATAATATTTTTGTTTTTTGACAAATCTCAAACTAAGTTTAAAGCTTGTTTTATGGGATCATAACTAAACGATTCGATATTTTATAATAAATACATACATATATGTAGATAAACACTAATCCTAATAATAACATATATTATAAAATGCGAAAGTGAGTTTGCATATTTGTTAGTTTGTTACCTTTTTACGCTTCAACTATACTGAACCTATTTAGTTAAACAAATAATAATTAAATATATACGGACACATAGTGTAAGTTAAGATTTTAAAAAACTTGGTCTAGATTTAGTTTAAGACCCAGGGGTCATAGGATAGTTTTTATCCCAAAATTCATCAATTCGCGGCAGCGAAGCCCACGGGCACAGTTTGTATCTAATTATTACTTTAGAACTACATAAATACAGTAGCCTATTGTATTTCTTTTTTACTTTACCCTTTCACCGCAAACGTCGGATTTATCTGATAAACATTGTCGGGCCCATTCCGAGAGCGTAGGATACTTCCGACAAAAAAAAATTGCTCGTATTGCACATAACTTATGTATCCACATCCCTTTTTGGTTGTAGGTATTTATTTTAGATTTACTACCCCTCGCGCTGAGGGCACGACAACTAATATAAAGTCTCGCGGTAAAAGGGTTAAAGTCACATAAATAAATTCCGCTGCTGTGTACAGTCCGCACAAAGTACGTGTAGATTAAAACCAGAATAGGGCTCCCCACGCTATGATGTTGCACTTTCTTACACATTGCTCACTAAGCGCCGCCCGGAAGGATTACTGTCGCCATTACATTAAAAGAAACGGTTTTGTTTTGAGTATTTTTGATAAAAAAATCCTAGTAAATACTAGTCATAAGTCATTTATTCCCAAGATGTAAGCAAAAAGTTAACAATACATTGTGCAGATCAACATGTACCCAGTTTGGGTGTAGCAAAAACAAACAGGAAAACAATATTATTATACACGTTATTCAATTAATTTATTTTATCCCTTCTTAATTTATTTTTCCGTGGACGTGAGATTGAGGCAACACACACTACAAGCTAATTTATTTACTTATTTACTAAACTTCTCGTTTAAGAATTCATCTACAGAATAATGGGCCTTAGAGAACAGTAATAATTTTAAGCGTGATCTGAATATCTTCTAGGTACTACTTCTAATACGACAGTCAGATTTTTAGCTGCCTAAAGGCATCCCACATAGCTTGACGACTGCCTGACAATGATGTCTCTCGAAAACATCTTCACGTGTCTCCGAAGCATGGAGGAGTTCGAGAATTTTTATGCTATTTGTTTTCACCATCCAGGTTCGGACCACGCCCGGTGTCACTTTACTTGCGAAAAAGCTATTAATTCTAGTTTAGATTCTTAAAACTTGAGAGGTGACAAGGGACACCCGGATGGAACGAAGTAAAATATAAATGGGTCTAAATTACATTCAAACTCTTTTCTGCGTTCTAAAATCAAGTTTTTATTATTTTCATAAATTTGAATGAACAAAAAGTATCGTTACAACTTTTGGTCCTAATTTTTTACGTCTAGCCCCCTTTCGCAACGCGCGATAAGGAACTTCGTTCCAAAAAATTTTCGTGTGTTCTGATGTCCGATATCCATGTCCAGCTGTTCTCGCCTTCACGTTTCTCGTGTTTGTAAGCAGGTTCGACAGTCACATGAACTTTTTTGGCGATTCAGTTTTTCGTTTATTTTTGAAATGGCGGAAATTTGGAGGCAAAGAGCAAAGAAGTTTTACCTCCTTTAAAGAGATAATCTGACATAAAACCCATCTTGTGTCTCTTTCCCTCTTATGGGGATTCACTGTAGCAAGAATGAGACTTTGCCAAACGTCACATGTAAAAAAGTAACCTGTTTGCTGCTTAATACGACCAAATTTAACTGACATTGTCTAATGACATTGACTTATGTTTAGGTGACTTCTATTTAGTTGAGTAATACACGTTATGGCATATTTCATATATTTCAGAAACAAATTATACTTTTGAGACTTCAACGCGGAAACTATATACCTCCTATACCTTTGTATTGGTAAAAACTTAACTTAAAAATATTTTAAGTATTTTTGCTTTAGTAATATTTTTAAAAAATGTCATGAGACTTTTTGTTACCCATAGGAAGACGCAACTTTTTTTATTCAATTTAATTTTATTGGTTTATCTTCACTTGAAGATTTACAAATAAAACATTTATACAAGTAAAACATAAGACATAGTTGCTATATATTTCTAAAGAAATTCTTCTAGCAGACCCGCGTGAGTTTTTTGTCCGAACAACTTATTTATCCGATAAACTTCAACTGACCAGGCAGACTCGCGCCGTCTTATTATAAAAACAGGACTAACTTTGTTACTAGGTTCAAACCATTATCCGCCCAAAATTCAGTTGTTATTGACAGGTGAGACAGAGTCATATTACTAAATGTTAACTTGATTTGGTTGGATAATGGTTTAAACCTAGTAACAATGTTATTCTGGCTTTTATACGATGTCTACAACTCACAGAGCCACCAGTATAGGTACATATACGACGTTTTGTGTCCATTATCCGATATTTCCAAACCTAAACGAACCAGTACAGACAGACAATCAATAGTTAGTATTGTCCGAAATTACGCCGTTGGGCAAACGCGGCAGGTAAAGCCACAACATCGCAAAATAAGGAATGCACAGGACAATCTTAGTCATTCTCACATTCCTCTCCATCCACTAGTTGTTTGAAAGAGATTCCTTAAAGCGATATACTACCGCCTATTGCACTTATTAAATGGAAAATTACTTCTTTGTGTTAAATTTTTCTTTTGGTCTTTAATAAAGAGTTGATCATAATCCGAGCGTATTTTCTCGGCTGCATCCTCAGCAGTAACGCTTCAGAGCCCGGGGACCACTACCTAACCAGGGAGATTTGACGAGACTACTGGTTTTTACACAGAGCGACTGCCGTCTGAACTCCGCAACCTAAAGCAAAAGCCAGCACCAATCCTATTGCTCGGGACCCTAGGAGTTCCCGTTCTGTATGTAATATTATATTGAATATGCACGTTTTTTTATTTGCTAAATAAAATCTTTATTATCCACAGTAAACAAATATGAAAGAATATATAAAATATCTTAATTAGCGACGAAAATGTGATACTTTAAAGTTTCAGTTAGAAAGAGAAGTCTGAAATGGACTGATGACGTCAAAGTCCATATCATCTGTACATTTGCCATAGAAAATAGCGTTTTTGCGAGTGAGATAAACATATTTTCGTAAAATCGTTATATCTCGTTCGTTTTTCAACTAATTTTTATTCTTTTTTCACTGTTAGTACTTTACTTTTGAATATTTATGGATAAACTAGTTAAATAACACACATTTTTTTCATGCATTTACTGCAACTTGTAAAGACTCTTCACTTGAAGATCTCTTATTGCGCAGATAATATACTCCGGTCAAGGGTTTGGGCTAAAATGTTCGGCTGGCAGGTTATCACTATTTTGATTCCTATTTCCATCTTCTCATCTTTGTTCCGAAAACTTGCTGTTAAAATAATAAGCTTATAATATATAATGTCAGCACCAGACTTTTTATAATTTATTTATTTTATTGCATTTAAAATCTTAAGATTATAGTACAAAAGGTACAACTTAATGCTAAGCATTGTTTACCAGTTCATTTTTGGGACGTAGCAGAAAAAATGGTGGATGGGTGCAAATTTAAATAGATTAGTAAATTGAAAGGAATAAATTAGGATGTATTTAATTACCTAAACTTTACACAAAACAATACACAATATTTATAAATAAATAAAAACATTCATTCTGTTCTCTATATATTTTGTGACAGACCACGTAATGATAGAATATACCGGCTCAGACAGGACTCAGGTAGGACAGTTCCAAATAAACTGTGACGCACATACATGTACACAATTTTTTTTTCAAATTCTATACAAAAAAGATTCTCGCCTGTACCCTCGATCAGCTTTTACGATCTGCGCGGAGGAACAAGCTGCGGATACATTCTGCATTTTTAGGGTTTGCACCCAAAAGGTTCCAACGGGACCCTATTACTGAGACTCCGCTGTCTGTCCGTCTGTCTGTCGGTCTGTCACAGGGCTCTATGTCTTGAACCCTTTCGAATAATTATTCAAAACTAAAAACCGACTTCACTCCCAAACTGCACAACCGATTTTGATCAGATTTCTATGGGTCCACCTGACAAGTATAAATATATACCCCTTCAAACAAAAATTCAAATAGGCCCAGGCGTTTTCGAATTATCGGTGAACGAATACTTAAAAAAGAACCGGTTAAAATATATTTTTAAACATTGTTCGTATGTACGGAACCCTCTATGGGTTATAATTCAATGTACTGAACCGTTCATGTACGTAGTCCAACTCACACTTAACAGCATTTTTTTTCTTTTTTCTTTTTTCTCTGACCAACATAGAATGAAGAGCAAAAACTTAAACAGTTTTGCCAAAATAATTTCTGGGCGACGTGGTTCCCAAACTTCGACATTTCCGGAGTTTCCGTTTATTTTCCATTTGCAATGAAGTCTTGCTCTTAAAGCTAGATCAAAGGCAAACTTCCAAACTACACCTCAGTATTCCGAAGAAGTTGGCTTTATCTTTTAGCAGTGCGAAATACCTTTGGCTTATCTTCTCGGAATCTTTATATAGGGTCCGAAAAATGAGAATTAAAAAATAAAAACCGATAAAATCTGCGTTTTGCGTCATTCCGCGTTCATTCCACGCCTCCCGCTTCCCCGTCAGTCGCAATATGTAGTAGCGTGCGAAGCTTTTCGCCCCGCACCTCATTCCCTTCCGAGCGTTGGTTAAGAGGGCCTTTATTGTTTAGCCGTGTGGTGACGGCAGAGTAGAATACAATTTGCCACTTTTCCTCTTCCACGGGTGCTGTAAGGGGCGACTAAGGGAGGGAAAGGTAACGGTCTTCTGTGCAAAGACTTTATACCATCTACTGCGATCACCAACCCGCCTATCTAGCTGTCATCTTTGTATTTATATTAAGGCAGCCTGAGAAATCTGACACCAGTGTTGGGCACTTATACACACGAAAAACAAACAAACAAGCGATGAGTAAATCCTCTCTTTATTGGGAAAGGCCTTTAGTCCAGCTAGGCTCTAAAGAAGAACAGAAAAAATTTTATAAGTAGAAAGTATCAGTAGTTTTCGCTTAAGAAATCTAATAAAAATTACAAACGTACTCGTATAATCCTACTAGATTCAATTGGGTATTTTCCTGAGTCAAAAATAAATTATTTTAATCTAACAAGAGAATAAAACGTCGCAAAATAATGTCACTGGTCTTTGAATATATCCATTTTAACGCGATTTTAAATTTGTTATTGCAGAAAAACTGACAATAAGAGCGCTGTTTGACTCCAAGAAACTATGACGTCATTTGCCTGTATTTCATACAAATCCCATAGAAAATGTTTGTTTTGACGTTTAGAAAAAAGTATCTGATTTGACTTGTTGGAAAATAGCGGATTCATGACACTGAACATTGAGGGTTTAAAAAAATATGGGACTCCAGATGGCAGCACCGTGAAGTCAGATCCAATAAGCTGCTGTTATTGGATACATTTAACGGAGCAAAAGAACCTGTCAGCTGATGGTCCAATCACAACAGTCGATTGCACCTGACGTCACTGTGCTATCACCTGGTATCACATATTTTTGAAAACCCTTATTGTCTTCATGGAACGGATAAAATAGCTGGCCATATACAATTTGATCAATCAGCTGAACCAAGATTCCCTAATTTTGCTTGCGTATCTACCTTAAGCTATGCATCGATACTAGCATCGAGTAATTACTCCATATTCCCTAAACGATTACGTCACTATTGTCCCGCTATCCCCACGTGATTTCTAATTTAGCCTGTGTATAATGAGAATTCATGTCGCCATTTTGATGAACTTTGGTATATTATATAAAACGATATCTTAATTAATTTTTTATAAAATGATATTTTAAAATAAGGAAGTTCTGACTCCGCACCCTGAACCTATAAGCCATGTATAAATTAATTGATATCGACTATTATCACTATTGTTCCACCAAATCCCTAAAGCTTAAATCACGTGATTTCTAGTCCGTGTATCTGCTAATGAGATTTCATGTCGCCATTTTGACGTATCCCGTTCCGTTTCGCTCCGGGGCTCGGTTTGTGTTCGCATACGGCAGTGGTTCTCAAACTTTTTTGCCAATGAAACTTGGTATATTGACGGAACCCTAAGTAATCAAAAACTAAGTACTGTACGTATTTTGTAACTTTCTTTCTTTTCAACCTATATCAGTCCACAAATGGACTGCAGATATCTCCTAATAAAAAGAGATTTCCCCTATTTTGTACCAATTATTATAAAATTACATCTGTATTCTGAATCACTAACAAATTCAGTATCCACCATACAGCTAAGGAGAAAAAAAAATGTAGACAGATTGTAAAAGCCGATCGAGGTCATAGGCGAGAATTTGAATCATGTCCATTGGCAATGCGGCTAGCAACCCATCACTATTATTCTGATTCCTTTTTTCTTTTCTCACGCCCACCATCATTCTAAACGAAGTCTAAAACCTAATTTTTCTTTTTATCAAGATGAAAGCCTAATAACAGTGATAATAGAGATAAATACATAATATGATAGTGTATCTGTAACAAATTCAGTCGTGAGCGCGTCCGTTGGTGTTAAAATGTCACCAAGAGAGGAGAGGCATCGTTGTTTTGCCTTATGATCAGTATTATCGCTGAACTGATAGAGCCCACATTCGCAAAGCCTCGGGGCGCCGCGGAGCACAGTTTGAGCATAGCTGGCTTACCGTAATTAGTACGTTTCAGATCGCCTTTGTTCGTCTGACGTGTTAACTTTGCTCATTGATGTTGTTACTATCAACTATTACACGTATGGGGTTGACGTGTAGTTTTCCTGTGATTGTTCAGCTATAGCGTTAGTTTTGATGTGAAATAGTCAAACTTTGGTTATTTTTGGTCAATTATTTGTATTATTCATATCCATAAGTAACACCAGCATTAGCTCCAAAACGAAGATAGTAGACGTGGGGAAAAAAGCAGCCAAACTCAAATGAGACTGGGCTGGGCATTTGTGAAGGATAGGTGGGCCAAGATTGCTACAGAATGGGTGCCGGTAGGCTGGCGTCGCAAAAGAGGTCGTCCAAGGACAAGGTGGTGTGATGATCTGGCGCTTTTCGTAAAGACTTGGAAATCGTCGCGCAAGATAGAGATCAGTTACGTACTAGAGGGGAGGCCTTTGCCCAGAAGTGGGACAGTAGGTATAAGCTAATAAAAATAATAAAAAAAAATATATATTCATAAGTAACATAATCGGAAACCGAAAACAAAATTTTTTTTGATCTACCGAAAAATAAGTACGTTACAAGCTTTTGAAATCAGATGGAACGGGAATCTGTTAAGTAACAGGAAAAGGATGCACGTACAGCGCTCTTGACGTCACTGCTATTAGGGTCTTACGCGTACGAAAGAGATAGTGAAATGTTCCCGCAACGCTTCCACTCTTATATTTGAAATGCTTATTACTACTTCATTATTAACCAATTATCTTGCTGTTTTCAAAAAAATATTTCTAGTCAGTGATATTTTTTGTTGTATTTAAAATATTAACCAAAAACATACACAGTAACAAGTCATTATTAAAAAATATTTTTTAATACAAGCTTTTATCTAAAGTGCTCTTCAAGTCCCAGCAAACGAGCCCAAACTCGATGGGGTTGCGTCGTTTCATTGAAGAGTTCTTTTGGCCACCTTCCGGCTCCATCATCAGAT
The DNA here is from genome assembly GCA_943193695.1 of Acrobasis suavella. NCBI lineage: Eukaryota > Metazoa > Arthropoda > Insecta > Lepidoptera > Pyralidae > Acrobasis > Acrobasis suavella. Next base: position 4,604,343 of record OW971952.1, on the reverse strand, counting down.
CAGCTCCATGTCATCATAATATAGCATTTCAACTCAATCGGAAAACGGGAAGTCTGTCAAATTTAACTTAAAGATTTGATTACAGACAGTCAGACAGACAATGGGACAGGATCTTAATAAAAGCTTGTAAAATAGCCTAAACATAATTTTTATGGTAAAAGTACCGTATTACTTAGATATATCGCTTTGATTTTGCCGTGTGGTTTCCGGCAGAGTAGAATAGGGCCACTCTAAGTCCCGAGGATGTCGTAGAAGGCGACTTAGGGAATACAAGCTAAACAAAGCTTATAAACATCAATAAGACCTCTCCAACCCGTCTGGCAAGCGTGGAGAGTGTAGGCCAAATCCTCTGGCTGCTCTGGCCAAGTATGGCTCTGGTAGTACAGAGAGGGTCGTCGGTCCTGATGATGATTGCTTTGATTATAATAATACTTGTAGTTCGCCCCGAACTGTGAACTCGCGATCCCCATATCTCGGCAACCCCTTGACCGATTTGGCTCATCATCGAATTTAAACCGGTTAGGTCATACCTACACGCCTACAAAATTTCATGAAGCTCCGATTAAAGATGCTCAAGTTATAGTCGGAACAAACGTGAATACATACAGACGCCAAGTTCAAGAAGACTGAGAACTTCGCTCGCTCGTTCAATTATAAATAGACTTACTTAGAGAATAAAATATCCACTTTCCAAAAATAAAATTTCTTTAGAGTCTGGTTCACATCTCCTCAGAAAACAACTTGTCTGTTTTTTTTCCAGTATGACGTTACAGAGAAACTGTTATCAGGACGATTCTATTTTTGTGGGAAAACTCTAAGATAAAGATATTGTACATCTAGATTTGAAATTGCTGAGTAATTCAAATTAATGTCTAGATGTGTCACGACGCACAGAGTTATTTAATGACTAGATGTGTCATGCCAGTATCATCAATATCAAAGTACTTTTACGCGGAAGATTGCGGGTAAAAGCTAGTGATATCACAATTTCAATAAGTCGAATGACGTATTCTCGAATCCCGCTATTCGATTCCCAGTCATCACACTGATGTGGTCAGCCCCGCGCGCCCTGCGGTTTCGTCCGTTCCCGATTTACTGTTAAATTCGATTCGAGCGCAATTTTATTAGCGTTTATAACATACGTGACGTCATTACTGCAGTGATTTTTCGTCGGATTATTACTCTGATATTTTTTAATGAGATCGCGTTAGAGTAATCGGTTTAATTTTTGATTTATGATCAGATTTTTTGGCGTATTATATTTTTTTTATTGAAGGCAATTATGGAGGAAATTATTTTTGTACTGGTACTCTTTTTCTTCAATTGTAGGACCTATTCACGTATTTAGCAGTAATTTGATGTACTAACCGTTATCCTTTCCGTTTAAACTAAATGAGGTACCATAAAATAAGAATCTTATTTCAACATATTTTATTATGTATCGTTAACCTAGTTAAAATCATGTTGTATATTATTGTGAAGAAACAGCTTCCCACTTCAATTTTAATAAAGTAAATGTACTTAATTTTATCATAAGGCGGCTTCCCGGCCGCTCTTTCGTCAACGCGAGCATAGTTTTAAAATCTTGTTGTTCCATATAAGGCAATGCTAGAAAAAGAGGCCTCGCATAAGAGAGAGATAGCACCTGAGGGCTTGGTTTTCATTCTATTGAATAAAATTAGTATTATTATTAACTATCCATTGAACGAATTTTAACTATTCATAGGGTGCGGAAATTTCATAAAACTTGTTCCAGGTGATGCGTGTTTTTCAGTAAGCCTTATATATAAGTGTGTGAAATAAATGTATTTTTATTTAAAATTTTCACAACACTGTCGAGGTTTATATTGAAATAGTTTTTATTCCTTTATAATTTATGAGTACTTTATGAACGGTCGAACTTCAGGTACGAGTAACATTTGCGCAAAAAAGCAGATTTTTGGGGGCTTATCCTGAACTTGTTTTTCCATTATTTTTTATTTCGATAGAAACCTAGAAATAGCGCACAAGATACATGTTACTTCAAAAGTTTTCAAGAACGATCAGTTACAACGCCATAATCACGTACGTGCGTTTGTATGAAAAGTAAGACTGGTTAAAAATATATAATATGCGATTCTGGTTCAAATTAAGTAGTATGATGGTGATGTAAATTGTAGATAGTTATATTCTCACCAAAAATGTAATTTTCCTTAGATCCAATTGTTCGCTGATTCCTTACCTGTAACAAAAAAAAACCAATCAATCAATCATTTATTTATCAAACATAGGTACAAATAGATAATACAGTATAATATAAAATAGTTCGCTATATCTTGCCATATTTTAGCAGACAAATATTTACAAACAAAAAATATAAAAATAGGAACCTACTCACTTTACTTACTTAAATTTCAAGAAAATTGCTTTAACTTAAAAATTTTGACTTAAGTATTATCTATAATTAGCTATCTATACAATACAACACCTTTACCGCACAAAATAAATAAATAAATAATAATAGGGACAAATCACACAGATTGAGCTAGCCCTAAATTAAGTTCGAGACTTGTGATATGGGATACTAACTCAACGATACTATATTTTATAACAAATACATATATAGATAAACATCCAAAATCCAGGTCAATCTGAAAAAGATCATTTTCCATCTTGACCTTACCGGGGATCGAACCCGGGACCTCCGGTGTGACAACGTAGCATGATGACCACTAGGCCACAGAGGTCGTTTTTAAATACAGGACATAATTATCTTAAAAACTAGGAAATGCGCAAAAGGCGGCCTTATCGCTAAGCAATCAATACATATGATAATACAGTTAAAATCGCGTGTCCGTATATTTAACTTTATAATAAATTGAGTGTGGGCAATAAAAAAAGTTACTAAACACAAAAAAGAGAAAAAAAAAACGACGGGTTGCACTCCGGGAGTGCCGGCAGAAGTGAAAACTTGAATATTAACGTTGTGCATTTCCATGGATGCGCGTGGCACGCTGTAACATAAACACACGAAAATTCGCGCAAGCGCCTTGCGCCACCTAAACCAAACAGCAGGCGCAGGCATACATTTTCGCCGCGTCGTAGAAAAAGAGGGGGATACTTCCTATCCTACGCCGCGCCGCTCCGGCTGTCTACTCTCCATCCGTCTTACGAATTTTCGATCAAGTCCTGACGCCCTGACGCCCTGACGCGAGTTTAACATTTTTTACTCATTACATAAAAATTTACAACGCTGCTATAGAAGTTTTCACTTCAAAAATTGTCCGTCAGTATTTGTGTTCATGCTAATCTTTGAAAATACTGGATGTATATTTCCCCGTTTTTCAAAAATAGATTAAGCTCAGTTTAGAACAGTATTTGTGTACATAAAGGGTTTGTTTAATTGAAATCTAATATCAGGAAGAAAGGTTTTCATCATGTTTGAATTTCACGCGAACAACATTTCGGACACTAACTAGTTTAGTATAAAACAATTTCATACCTGAATATCACTTGCAAAATAACAATTTAAACTATCCTTAGTTTCACGCATGCGCGAATATTCCAAAACCGCACGCCGAGGCAACGCCGGGGAATCGAACGCCGAACGACCGCAGTCATTTCGCATATTTGTCCATAATGCTTTGCGGATCAAAATATTATGCATAGATGGAATGTTCTATACATTATACTTTTAGCCGACTGCGTCAGAAGAGGGGTTGTGATTTTAGTACAAATATTTGAGATCATAGTTTCCGATGTAGATCATTCTGAACAACTTTCTCTACGTATTAAAATACAAGAAACATTTTTCATTCTATACATATACATTTTTGAAGGTTCATTCTCCAAGACATACGAAGCTGTGGGTGACTTTTGTTTTAAAAATAGACTTTTAAAATGTCAAAGAGCTAACTTTCAAATATCTATCATTTTTAAGGAGAACTGCAAAAAAGTCCAATTATTTTGTAAGAAGCACAGCTTTTTGCGTGAAAATTTTATTTCTTTTTTGATCGTAACTAGTTGAACGCTATAGGTTCTTATTCTGAAGGCATTTTACAGTTTACCTGACGTAGACATCACAAGTGGAACGTGGACCTTTACTCCAAAAACGTGACGACGACTTACGTGGTCTGTCGTTGACGTACGTCTGTCGTGCCATGTACGTAACACACACAAAACGTATGTCTTTTGTGGTACAAAACATACGCTCAACGGTCACTTCGATAGTTGAGCCTTGTATAATATCTTCTTTGTTTAAGACTTCTACATTTTTATCAAAGAAAAAAGAACGTTAATCTCTCAGGTCAGAGAAAAAATATATTTACTTTAGCATTTTAGCAACAAAAGTATTTTTTGTTTCTACACATTTAGCAGCTCTCTCATTAATAAATTCCGAGTAAGTTCTCTTGCTATCGAAAGGTATTTGTAGATTTTAAATAAACTACGGTTATTTTATGAGAAGCAAACAAAACCAAAAGTTAATTTATTTAATCTCTTACTAACATCCGATATATTCTATGTCCTTAAAATTTACTAAAACTTTAAAGTTAGATTAGATTATGAAGTAGCCCTAAACTTAGCTGTAAGTAAATGATCTGACGTCAACTACTATTATAAAATTAGAAGAATCAATTGACAATTATCAAGTGATAGAATAACGAATGTCATTGACATAGCCCAGCGGATTGGCTTGTTAAAATGACATTGGGCGGGACACATAGCGCGACCAACCGATGGCCGATGGGGCAAAATTTCTCGTATGGCGACCACGTACTGGCAAACGAAGCGTAGGACACCCACAAGGTGGTCTGACGACCTGATCAAGGTCACAAGAAAGCGCTGTATGCAGGCCGCTGTGGATCTGTCATTTTGGAAATCCTTGGGAGAGGTATATGTCCAGGGGACGTTATGCGGCTAAAATTATGTTGAATGATGATGATGAAGTGTCATAAACATCCAAAGATAATTAAATAAATTATTTTGACGTTATAATTTGAAAACCTGGTGGTCAGACAATCTAACAAAGATTGCCGGAAAACGCTTTAAGCAAGCCGCTTCCAATGGGTAGTAGGGGTGACGACAGGGTTAGAAAAGTATAGTTGTAATAAGTCCGTCTTTTAGTTTATCCAAAAATATTAAACCCATGTTACGAAGCATCAAAGTTCCGGAGTGGGGGCTTGTGACGTCATCTCTGTGTAAATATCGTACGTAGCCGTGACGTCATGCGAAATTTCAATGCGCTTTTTCATTTTATATTATGAAAACCATCAAGGGAGGCCGTTCCGTAGTGGACTAATTACGGTTGAAAAGACAATGTTGACGATACAGGGCAATTACTTTAATTAAGAAACATGGTAAACTTATACATATAATAGGTTATTATCCTGAGTCACATATAAATTATTTTGTATTGATCGGATAATAAAACGTCACAAAAATGGACATAACTTTCCAATAATTATATTCATTTTTAACGCGATTTTAGACGTATTAATGCAGACAAACTTATATAACGCCATAAACTCTAAGAAACTATGACATCAGAGTTTGGTATTGTTTACAAATCCCACAAAAAACAATGTTTGTTTTGACATTAAGACAAAAGTATCTGGATTGACTTGATAGAAACTAGCAGATATTGTGGCGCACAAACCTTTCTTGGCAAAGCTTTCTGGTGAGATCCTTAGAGACACATGCAAAATGTTATAAAAGCTAGATTTTTCAACGTCCGGCGCCATTCGACGTGTTGACGAACACTGAAGTAAAGTGTTTATCATGAAGGCTTTAGGAGATGATGTCACGTAGACTATTAGAGTCACACACGGCCTGCAAGTTTGTATAGAATCGTAGAAAAATCAAAATAAACTATGAACTATGTTTACTTTTACACGTTTACTTATACACGTTTTATTTGTAAATTTTCAAGTGTACATGAACCAATAAAGTTACAATTAAGTTAAATTAAAAAGTGCAAAATATAGTTTTTTTTTTTCAGATTTCTTTAAACCTGCACAGCTCAGTAAGTCTCCATCTATTTGTCCTATCAATTTGCAATTTAAAAAAAAATGTTAAAAACCCACCTTTTAAAATTTTGCAGCCGAAGCTAGCTCCCATTGGCTTAGCAATCAAAAAAGGTGTACCTAATCAAATGCTAAGTTTTGGAATTTATATCAATGAAACAAAAAAATTGTAACTGATATACAACATTTTTACGTATTCTTCCGTATACCTCTACAGTTAAGCAGTGGCGTAGCATGGGGGGGGGGCGGAGGGTGCGGTCCGCACCGGGCGGCGCTGCGGAGGTGGCAGTTAGAAAAAAAAATGAAAATTTAGAAAAAAAATGAAGATTTAAAAAAAGTTAATTTCTTTCAGTGTTTTTTTCGTCATTTTTTTTATAAAATAAAAAATAAAATAAAATAAAATACATTTATTTCAGGTAACTTTGACCCATATACAAAACAATTTAAAATAATAATGTCAGTCGCTCGAAATAACACACACACGAAAACATACAATTTAAAATGTCATATGGCAATAAAATAAAAATATTTAAAAATTATTTTACTTACTTTACTTACAGTTGCCTCTCAAATGGGCTGCACGGTACGTGCCTGTCATTGCACTGTCGCATGTAGGGACAGTCCTGTCTGTCAGCTATCGACACCAGGTTACCGAATACCCAGGTACCTATGCAGGTTCTATGCATGGGTGATGCAAGCGCAAGGTTTCTCAATAAAAAATGTTAATTTCACTTTTCAATTCAATAAATCATTCAATAAAACTAATAAAAGTACTCTTTTTACCATGACCAAATTTTTTATAATGGATTACAAAAATAAAAGGGCGGCAAATTTGGAATCCGCACCGGGTGCTAGTGACCTATGCTACGCCACTGCAGTTAAGTCAAAAAGTGTCTCACCTCTATATAGAGGTGAAAAGGCATGACGAATGTAAAAACATTTTAAGCCCATCGGTTAGATTATTAAAAAATATTGTAAACGTATTTTTTCTTTTTTCTGAGAAAGAAAAAAGTAAATATACAGCGCATTGAAATTTCGCATGACGTCACGGCAACGTACGATTTTTACATAGAGGTGACGTCGCAAGCCCCCACCAGGCCTATGTCACTCTTTTAGGTATCGAAAATATACCTACATTATTACTATGCGCGCGGCGACCACTTTGAAGGGGAAAATTCAGTGACATGAATCGTTTGTCCAGAGTAATACGAATGAAATTGGCTTGCAATGGATGTCTAGGTATCTAAACGAAGAGGTGAGGACTTCTTACGCGAGCTAAATTAAACCATACCGCTAACCACAATGAGTAAATATTTCTTTAATTTTCTTTTCTAAGTAAGACTTCTGTACGTGAGTACTAGTACTTATTCTGTGCCCCCACTCCGGAATTATATGCTTAGTATCTTTGGGAATTTATGCTTTTTTGGCAAACTGAAAAATTTAAGTCCATTATTTTTTGATAATCTAAAAGACGGAGTAATTACAATTTTACTTTTCTAATCCTGTCGTCATCCCTTATTTCTATACTTGTAATATGTTATTTTTAAATAAACACACTTAAGTTCTTACAAGTATATACCTGATGTTTAAAAATATTTTAGTTTTTAGCCTTCCTCGTTATTTACTTATCCAATTTAAAAATACTTTTATGGATTCGCAATGTCTTGCAAGTCATTTCTGACTATAAACTCAGCTGTTTACGACGCACCAAAGAACAGGTTAAGTTTTCAAGCCTTTAAAACATCGTAAAAGAAGAAACAGTAAAATTAAACGCAGTGTAGAATTTATTTTCTTAAAAATAATGTATTTCGTTCGGATTTTTATTTAAAGTTTCATTAAGGTACTTTTTTGGAGATTTCGATCAATAAGCGATGATTGCTAGAAACTTTTTTTGTAACATTACGATTTAATTTCACGGTAAAAATGAATGAGGGTCGGAATCAATGGTCCATTTAATATAGAATTGGTCCTTACTCATTATTATTATTTTTGCTTTTGAGTTGAAATTTACTTGGTAATGGCATTTATTGGAGATCTAATAGTCTCTGCCTACCCATGTAAGTAACAGGCGTGACAATCTAATACGTATACATGTATTAAGCTAGGTATATTCCCAGCAATGAGACGTTGATGTCGACAACTTAGTACCAGTAATATTCTACTCTACTAAAAAATAAAATAAAAACGAGAAAGTGTAGGATGTGAGGTTAGTGAAAAGAGTCTGTATGTCGAATATTTAAGTGTGACTGGCATGCAAGAAAAAATAAATAGTTGTTTGAATCCAAGATTCAAATTATACGAGTACAAGTAGTGGTTAGAATGAATTTGATTTGTCTTCGAGATTAAAAATATGGCGCCAAAAAGAAAAGAAAGACGTAAGGTTCAGTGATGATTTTAGTTACGATTTTGATTATTACCTTCCAGAAATATTCGATTAGAAATAAGTGTATTTTTCTGGTCAGTTCTATTGTATCACATCACATACTATAGTGGTATATTATAAATGTAGTTCATTTTTTAAATTTGAATGCACGCTTTGAAAAAGCCAATGCCGTTTTTATGGCACGCTGACAACGTGCCAACCAATTAAATGAAAAGACTATAGGTTATTATACGTATTTTGACATCAGACAGAGATGTTTGTGAAGACAGTGTGTCTCAAAATCACTACCAAAACTCGAGCTCGTCCCTACAAATTGCTCAGCAGCTAAATGCAATACATTGCAGCCGACAGGGGACAAAAGGACCCCAAAAACCCCCTGTTTGTTTTCGACCTAAATCAACTGAGGTTTATTCGTTCATTGTTTATTTTTCATTACAACATGTGCGCTAGTATTGTTGTATATTAAAATTTGAAGATGCCCAAATCTTGCATTATGGTCTCTTAGACCCCTGCTGGCGTTTCGAGGGTTAATTGTGGGGGATTTCGTATTCATACGTGGGTGGATAATATCTGTTATGCATTGGGTGGTATTATGTGCTTAGTATGTATGTAATATAATAACATAAAAACAGACTAAATAAAAAAAAATGCTTAAAATATTCTCTAAACATCGACGGCTACGATGAATGTTTCTTCAATCGAAAAAAAACCACAATAATACGGGATAAAATAAACTATTAAAACCAACTATAAATTATTAATTTAGAATTTGTTCGTTTATTAATACATATTATTTAAATAAAATCTATACTCAATTGAAAAAATTGAACCTAAAATTAAAAGAAAAATGGGTAGGTAAAAAATAAAACCTGAAATTAAAAAAGGCATCAAAATCTTTTCAAAATCAATAAGTAAACCATAATAACCCCCTGTAGACGGCAGCAAAAAAACGCTATAAAAATAACGAGTTATAACATAACGTTATCTATCCGTTGCGCAACGCGCGGAAAATGAAAACTAAATAAAAACGTCGTCAAATATTGTTGAGCATCTGCTATCAAAACTTTACGCAGAAACGTGTTTGTGTAGGGCGTGAAACTGGATCGGGAATCCTGCTGGAGTGTGATAGGATTTGTGCCGAAGATAATATTGGAAGTCGATGGAATTGTAGCGCTTTCATAGACATCACTTGTTTGATAACGAATCGAATTGTAATCGAAAAGAAATGTTCTGAATATAAAATTCAACGACACCTCAACAGTAAGTATTTACATCGACGACCTCCGTGGCGTAGTCACCATGGTAGTCCGCCACCCAGAGGTTCCGGATTCGATCCCCGGTCAGCGCAAGTGGGCAAAAGAAATACATCATCTGTGAAAATTTCAACTGTCTAGCTATCACGGTTAATGAAATACAGCCTGGTGACAGACAGACAGACGGACGAACAGCGGAGTCTTAGTAAAACGATCCCGTTTTTACCCTTTGGGTACGGAACTCTAAAAGTATAAAGTTATTCATATTTTACAGCAAACAGCTTTGTATGTTATGTATTATAATAATTAATTGCTGCTCTATCGTATTGGTTCACACTGTAATGACAGATATAAGCTATGTTGAAATAAATAAATAAATAAAACGAACAACAGAGGAGTGCCTACCTTCTTTCGGTAAATTGGCAATCCAATACAACGTTTGTTTGTGCATGTTCGACAATAACTTTAGATATTTTGGTGGGAATACCATTTTGGTGTGCTAGTAAATGGGACCTAAACCAGGCCTGTGTCACTCCCCGTTTAAGTATCGAAAATATACGTACATTATTACTATGCGCGTGGCGACCACTTCGAAGGGGAAAATTAAGTTATATGAATCGTTTGTTCAGAGTAATCTAGGTAGGTATCTAAAGGAAAAGCTGAGGAGTTTTGACGCGAGCTAATTTAAACCATAGCGCTAACCACATTAAGAAGATATTTCTTTGATTTTTTTTCTACGTAAGACTTCTGTGCTTGAGTACTAGTACTCATTCTGTGCTACGCTGAATGAATAAGTACCTACTAGAGTATTACTAAGTAACAGCATCTAGTCTGCTTCTTGTAATATAGTAGGTAATAATGTAAGGTGACGCAAGCCCAATGTGTGTTAAGACGAAGTGGTAGCTCAAGTGGCGCCCTCATTTGAAATAAATTGTTTAAAACTAAATAAGGTGATAATTAAAAATTTGATTTGTATAAATGTCTAGAAAGACCTTTAAACTATTTTATGAGTAACCTTTGAAATTATCACGAATAGTTTCGGCAAAAGTGGCCACTTTTGGCGAAAAACAGTTTTAAAACTAGACGGACTACCACTATTACTATCAAAGGTTAGTCATAAAATAGTTTAAATGTCTTTCTAGACATTTATACAAATCAAATTTTTAATTATCACCTTATTTAGTTTTAAACAATTTATTTCAAATGAGGGCTTTAGCTACCACTTCGTCTTAAAGGTACTCCTTTAAGACTAAGTGGTAGCTAAAGTGGTAAAATTAAGACATGGTGGAAATATTCGGCGTGCGTTGTTGAACATGTGATAGCTCAGTTGTGAACAGTATGTTTGTATCAAGACCAAGGTCACTGGTTCCATCCCCGCTCACGTGGTATTTTTTCGCCATTTCTTATTTCATTATTTAGCTTGAGTATGTACTGCATTTTGAATGCCTAAAAATCTTATAAGAATCAGTCTACTCCGATTCTGATAAACCACTTTAATAATTTTATTGGCCTTCATCCAACCACTTTATTAACAACATAATAAAATCGATAACCAATCAAATAACTGCATAAGTTAACATCACTAATTGATGCATACCAAATTAATGATACGAATAAATGGTGCTTCCAAATAAAGCCGGGGGCTTACTCAGTAATTATATACCAAACAATGCTTTAATAAAATATGAGGAGCCCCAATTTTTGGGTCCCCAATAATGTCCGTTTTGTCGGCAGCCAGCATTGATCGCGGTTATGTGCGGTTAACTTATTCATCAATGGGGATGTCGATAATGCTGGTCCAAATCAATTAATGTTATAAGAACAAAACTGACGTTGAAAACACACGTTGAGTACAACGCGACACAAATAAGTTGAATTTGTTCAACTTATTTGTACACACCACCAAAGTACAATGCGACACAAATAAGTTGAACAAAAATGGCGGACTTCAAAGCATTTTTGTACGAATTCTCGACACGTAAATGGAACCAAAATGGCGGTTGTTGGCGCATTATTTGTACCTGTAACCTGCACCGATAACCGCCATTTTGGTTCAATCTACGTGCCGGGAATTTGTACAAAAATGCTTTGAAGTTCGCCATTTTTTTTCTACTTATTTGTGCCGCATTGTAGTGTAGTTATTTGCGGCAGCCCTTACCGTCACAAGACCTTAAAGAACACGCTTAGTTTTAATCTTAGGCCCACCTCTTAGGCCTTATATAAAAAACGGGAATCAAAAATAGTTATCCCTCCATAGTCTACCAGAATATCCAAGGTCTCTTGTTCGTATCACACTAGCTTGAAAGAATTTATTTAATTTTTAAGTTTATTGAATACAATTGTACAAAAGGCTAACTTTAGGAAAAACAGAAATTTATTTACGATAGGCGCTACTGAATGAAACAATATAAACATACATACATACAATACCCGACACGTAAGTTGAACAAAAATGGCGGCCGTCGGCGCTTGTTTGTTTGGAGATAAAAGTGTTAAAAGAGATTTTTGGTCTTTCTTCAAAGCCGAAATCATTTCTATCTGCAGTTCGGATAGAAATGTGATTTTATACGGACAAACAACGTACAGCAACGCATTTTTTGTTCAACTTACGTGCTGGGTATTGTACCTAGTAAAATATTTTGCGCGTGAAGGCACGGGTTAGTATCAATTTGAATAAAAAATATCAACTAACATTTTGGACTCATCAGCAGTAAGTACACTGATGGTTGATCTTGCATTTCTATGCAAACAGTAATAATAAAAAAAAAAACAGTAAACGATTACACTATTTTAATTAATATTTCAATTTAATGAGATTCAAATCATTAAGACGAAGTGGTAGCTAAAGTGGCGCCCACATTGTAATAAATTCTTTAAAATTAAATATAGCAATAATTAAAAATTTGATTTGTATAAATGTTTAGGAAGACCTTTAAAATATTTTATGAATAACCTTTGAAAGTAATATTGGTAAACTGTTTTTCGCCAAAAGTGGCCACTTTTGGCGAAAACAGTTTTAAAACTAGACGGACTATTGGTAATAATTTCAAAGGTTTTTCATAAAATAGTTTAAAGGTCTTTCTAGACATTTATACAAATCAAATTTTTGATTATCACCATATTAAATTTTAAAGAATTTATTTCAAATGAGGGCGCCACTTTAGCTACCACTTCGACTTAGGAACTTTTCATACGATTTTAATTTTTCCCTAAAGTCTATAAGTATATTTCCCAACGCTAAATTAAATACGATATACCATGAATTAATAAAGCGAATGATGCAAATACTCATTGATCTGGAAACATTTGGACCCCGTGCAATAATTTGATAGCCTATTGTTCATTTCGAGTCAGTTACCACTTGATAAATGGTTAAGGCCAGTTCGGTTCGATGGGTTTGTTGTAAGTACATTATAATTTTGTGATATCGACGTTTAAACACTGAAAGTAATATTTTTATGCCCTAGGGATACATTAGAATATTTTTATTCCTGAAAGAGAAGACAGAGCCGATGGCCATACGAGTTAATTTGCCAGACAAAGTAAAAAACCCCGACGACACCATCTAGTGATAATAATAATAATAATAATTCATTTATTTCGACCATCTTAGGATCATAATTAGTTTATGTTACATTTATTTAAATAATTAATAGTATGTTATATTAGTAAATTACATTAAGTAAACTTAGTCAGTACATGAACCATCGCTGCATGGTTCATGTACTCACAGTCAAATCTATCAGAAAATACCTTTAGGACGCTGCTGGGGCTGGCACGAACCCTGCGCACCAAAGATGTGCACCGTTTACGCATTATTGTGTAAAAACAATCCATGCGGTACCCGGCAAACATCCCTGATGCACTGCAGTATCGCGGCAGCCCCATCAACTTCCTAAAGGCAATATTATATTGGACTCGCAAGGCGCTGTACTGTTTCTGGGTGTAGCTCACCCACATGCTGCTCGTGTAGAAGGACGTACAAAATGCCCTAAAAAGAGTTATTTTGACATCCCTCGAACAACGAGCAAACCTGTGAGCGATCATATTTGCCCTAACAGTCAACGCCCGGCGCTCCCTTTCCATGTCAGCATCATCCTTCAGATCAGCGGTAACTATGTGTCCAAGATATTTAAATTGTTCAACCCTTCTTAACGGTATATTATTTAATTTAATTGATGGTATATTATCCACACGTTTACCGCCGGCCGGAAAGACCATGCATTCGCTTTTGGACACGTTATACACTAGCCCACGCTTACGGGCAAAATTCTCACAAATAGCCAGCAGCTTAGACAGCCCACAAGGCGAGGCACTCAGAAGCACAATGTCATCAGCGTAGCTTATATTATTTAGACATACTCCGTCAATATGACAGCCTACATGAGTGCTACTGAGCTCCTCAACTAGGGCGTTGATATACAGGTTGAAGAGTTTGGGTGAAGTCAGCCCCCCCTGCCTCACCCCACACTCCATCCTATATGGATCCGAATAGGTACCTGTCCAACGAACCACGTTAACCTGGTTTTCATACCAATACTTTAACAAGTTGACTAGTTCGTTCGGCATAGAAGTACTACTTAGTTCTTGCCACAGAATATCATAAGAAACCAGGTCAACGGCCGTTGACAGATCCAGGAACCCAGCAAACACTGGTGTTTTCCGATCAGTTGCGGAACTAAATATTCCAACCGTTGTCCGTAGCGTCATCTATAATTTGTCAGGTGAATTAAAAAACTCCGACTTTCAAGATATAACCCCTAACAACCTTTAAACCACTGAACCGATTTTTGTCAATCATAGCCAAGAACCACCGCACGGGAAATTGCTTTCACGTAAAAAACCGCATCGAAATCGGTCCCAGCACACACACACCTCAGAAAACAGACAGGCATTAGCGCAAACTTATAACACCCCTCCTTTTGTCGCGGCGTAAATTAAAAGGTGTAAATGTATAAGGGACTAATAACACAGATTGAGCTAGCCCCAAAGTAAGCTTGTGTTATAGGATACTAACCCAACGATACTATATCTTGTGATAAATACATATATAACGACGACCTCCGTGGCTTAGTGGTCACCATGCTAGTCCTCCACCCATAGGTCCCGAGTTCGATCCCGGGTCAGGGCAAGTTGGAAAATGGCCTTTTTCAAATTGTCCTGGGTCTTGGATGTTTATCTATACGTGTATTTGTTTTAAAATATAGTATCATTAAGTTAGTATCCCATAACACAAGTCTCGTACTTACTTTGGGGCTATACCAATCAATTTTACTTGTCCATATATATTTATTTATTTATTATTATTTATTTATAGATAAACAGCCAAGACCCAGTAGAATTTAAAAAGGCCATTTTCCAACTTTCCATGGCTGGGGATCGAAAACAAAACCTCCGGATTGCGGACTAGCGTCTTGACCATTACGCCACGGAGGTCGTCTTTTTGGAGAAATGCATGCCTTTTTTTTAATATTTTTATTTTTATTTGTGTCACAGTCACAGTAAATACGAATCTAACGACACCTCTCAAGCTAAAATCCATTGAGCCGTTCAGGTTGCAGAGCGTGCCAAACAATTATACATACATACAAACAATACCCGGCACGTAAGTTGAACAAAAATGGTGGCCTTCGGCGCATGTTTAATTGGAGATAAGAGTGTTAAAACAGATGTTTTGGTCTTTCTTCAAAGCCGAAATCATTTCTATCTGAAGTTCGGATAGAAATGTGATTCTAAACGGACAAACAACGTACAACAACGACCGCCATTTTTGTTCAACTTACGTGCCGGGTATTGTACATACATATAAACATAACCCTCTTTCTGGCGCAGTCGAGTAAAAACGCAACCTTTTACACTTTTATTGATTTTTAACGTTAGAACTGTTTTTTAAACGTCAACCATTAACACGGTCACCAACCGTGACTGCACATCTGTCTTGTATGCTTAATAAAATGGCAAAATTAACCACCAGTTAGTTTAACCGTTTGGTTAGGGTAGGCTATGGTTAGGGGTACGTAAGTGCAAAGTGTTCGAAGTCATTAACTTCACGGTAGCCACATTTCATTAGTTTTTGTAATACATTGTAAAAATGCTGAAAAAATTACAGTTGTCTTAATATAATTGTTGAGAACAACTTATAACTATATCTTTTTGGCATATTGTGTTTTGAAATTGAATTTGTTTTTGTTGAAAAAGTGTAGAAATTGTCAGTTGAATTTGAGTCTTTGTCTGCAATTGTGTTTTGGTAAAATATATGTTAAAAAATGGTTCAAGCGTAATTATTTTGTAAAATAATCAGTGCACTAATCGATTAGTAATGATAATGTTTTATTTTTAATTAGAAACATTTTAGTTTATAGTTTACTTTTAATTTAGATTATACATTGGGATTAATTTTAGTAATTTATTGTAGTGTTCTTTGTGATTTAAGATCTATTGTTGCGTTATTAATTTGTAAAAGTTATTGCTCTTAAACGTTTAAGTAGTAAAAAGAAAAAGATTATAAAGATTTTTGTTAAAAACTTAACAAGCAATTAGGTATACGAAAAAGCCCCACTTTTATAATGTCCTAGATATACCAGAGAAGTTATTTAGTTTATAAAGTAAAATAAAATATAAGAAAGTAAAGTTTTTTTATTTTTAATATGCGATAATTCCACAGAAAAAATGGCTGTCATTTTTTCACTTCATTCAGACGATCATCATCCGAGGGAGTGTTAGGAGCGGCGACCCAACGGTTTGATTGCACACTCTACAGTGACACTGATTCCTTTAACTCAGGATAAATATAATACAAGGTAAAAACTAGACCAAGTGGAAGTTCCTCAAACTTAACATAAATCACTCTAATTTACCTCTCTCAATAACCAGCCAAGTGCGAGTCGGGCTCGCGCACGAAGGGTTCCGTACCATTATCTATTAAAAAATCACGTTTGTTGTTTGGAAGTTCCATTGAAATATTTACTTTATTCTGTTTTTAGTATTTGTTGTTATAGCGGCAACATCATCTGTGAAAATTTCAGCTGTTCTAAACTATCACGGTTCATGAGATACAGCCTGGTGGCATGCAGTCAGACAGACCGACGGATGGTCGGACGGACAACAGAGTCTAGTAATAGGATCCCGTTTTTACCTTTTGGGTAAAAACTGTATTGGTGGAACCCTTAAAACGATAGATGCCTCAACTGTTTCTCTTTCCAGACTCTTTCAGAAATTGCCGCGTAATTTCAAGGCAGCGCCTAGTACTTTATGCAAATGTACAATGAATACCCTACAAAGGGTACAAAAGGCCCCAGACCGCAAAATACCTTTAAGATAAGAAAAACCGCGGATAATCGCAACCCGCTCCGTACAGATAGGGTTGCCACTCTGTACACGTTTTGTATTTAGTCTGGAACCGACTTATTATAAAACGCGAACTTGCTTTAGTACTCGGTTTAAACCATTCTCCACCCAAAACAAGAAGACCCTTCGCAATATGTCACCTTCTCTTTTGTTACTTTTAACTTCATTTGGGTGAATAATGGTTTTAACAAAGTCCTAAAGTTAGTTAGCGTTTTATAATAAGACCGAAAGGGTTTATCAAGTAAAATGGTACGAACTTTTTTTTAATGATATAGGGCGGCAAACGAACAAGCGGGTCACCTGATGGTAAGTGATCACCGCTGCCCATGGACAACTGCAACACCAGAGGTGTAACAGAAGCGTTGCCGGCCTTTCAGGCAGATATAGACTCGTTTTTTTGAAGGTTTCAATGTCGTATCGCTCCAGGGACACTGCTGCAGAAAGTTGATTCCACAGTTCGGTCGTACGAAAACTATCAAAAACCAAGCAAAAGTTTTGAGTCTTGCCAACCTTGCCCCTGTCTGGTCAGAGCCGCAAGACCCCAAATACTCTATCTGCCCCATTAAGGATAAAGACGTGGTTGTTGGGGACAAATCACACAGATTGAGCTAGCCCCAAAGTAAGTCTTGCTGTAGCAATTACAGTAAATTCCGATAAGAGAGAAAGAGACACAAGATGGGTTATTTTGTATGTCACAATCTCTGTATAAGTACATTCAAAATTCTTTGCGAGAGACAGTAAGCCCGCAACCAAAGAAATTACATACAAACTAGAAAAAATATGAGTAGGTAATCATTTCGTAAAAAGAAATTTTACCTTATGCCACGTACTTTAAGTTTTTATTCCCATAATGCTCATGTTTAAATACCAAACGTTCCCAAAAATATACCTAGCCCTCCTTTCCTTTCCCTCAAACTGCCAGTGTAATAATGTAGAAAGAGATGAAGGGAACTCTAGGTATACTTTCTTAAGCGTACTAGATTGTTTGTAATTAATTTCTTCGCCCGCAACACCTGTCGGCGAGATATGTCAGTCTGTCACTACTGTCAAGAAATGTCGCGCGACAGTCGCCGAAAGCCGCGCGATACATGTCGGCGACGGTTGTTTGAAAGAGTCCTTTAGTTAGTGATAGCAGAGAACGGAATCACGAGTGCTATTGCTATCAAAAGTATGGATATGACTGTATAATCTATAAAGAACACAATCATAACTAGGTATGTGATTTCAGGATATATTTTAATCAAAAAAAATATACTTATCCTGAAATCACATATGTATTTATGATAGTTTTATTTACTTAGTACCCAATTAGATTCTTGAAAAAACCCGGAACTTTTAGTCTTATCCATACTTTTGATAACAATAGCACCCGTGATTCCGATCTCTGGTGATAAGAGAAGATGGCAACAAGCTCTCTTAGATCGAGAAGTGTGCTAAAGAAAAGACTGATTTTTGTTTGTTTATTTGTTTGTAAAAAAATATATTATGTACGTCTGTGTATGTATGTAATGTTTATGTATGTATTTATCTTAGTAAGTACAGATATAAATAAATAATAAATAAATATATAGAGGGAAAAATTACACTGATTGAGCTAGCCCTAGCCTAGATAAAGTAAGTTCGAGTTTTGTTAGTACTAACTCAACAATACTATTTTTTATAACAAAAATACATATATAGATAGATAAATACCCAAGACCCAGAACAATTTGAAAAAGGCAATTTTCCAACTTGTCCTGACCGGGGATCAAACCCGGGACCTCTGGGTGGCGGACTAGCATGGTGACCACTACGCCACGGAGGTCGTTATCTTTCTTAGTTTAATGGCAATACTGGCAATATGTTAGTTTCATATATTCCATGTAGGTACTTAAGTACGTATTGACTGTATCCGTGGTCCCAGTGGTCAAAGCGTTTGCCTTGTGATCCGGAGGTCATGGGTTCGAATCCAGTCTGGCGGTTATTGCGGGCTTGAATCGTTTGATTATCCGAAAAGAAAAAATTGATTCCGTGTTTCGGAAGGCACGTATAAACTGTGGGTCCCGAACGCCATCTAGCGTTTGATCATCAAACTATCCAAGGATTGGTTCTCGTTTACCCTTTGGGTTTCGGAGGTCAGACGGTTGCGGAGGTCGCTCTGAGTGAAAAACCAGTAACCTCGTCAAATCTCCTTGGTTAGGTAGCGGACCCCGAGCTCTGAAGCGTTACTGCTGTGGATACAACCGGTAAAATACGCTCGGATGATGATGACGATTCTACGTAGGTACAAACTTCTACACTTCTTGTGAGTAATTGTCCTACCTTCTTATTCGATGGTTGACTGGAAGAGGCAGAATTTTGCCCAAAAAATTTATTATTATTAAATAAATTTTAATACAGAGTTATTAACACTCACAGCCCTGTAACGAAGTACCTAATTACAGCTACCTATACGTATAATTTGAGGACGTAAAATTACGAACAGACTACATTTCATGGTAATTTACCATATGTACACCTTCACACGTATAAATAATAGTTGCGGTAATGTTACATCGATTGGGCTGAGGCCTGTTTTACATCTGCGAGCGGATTTAGAGAAGCATTTCACATTTGGTTGGCTGTCTCGCTCGCACAATCAAATTTTTTTTAAAGATTATAAAAAAAATGTGACTCATTTGTAGAAGTGTTTCATTACCTTTCAATATATTGTTAGATATTGGCAGACATGTTTTTTATTGTTATATGTGTGTAGATCGGAATCAGGTCATCAAAAATTTAAAATTTTGATCTATTCAAAGTCTACACAATATAAAAACATGTCTAAAATATCCACAATATAATAATATTGAATGTTAATGAAAAACTTTTTTACAAATAAGACACATTTTTTAATAATCTTTAAAAATGTTTGATTGTGCGAGCGAGACAGCCAACCAAATGTGAAATGCCTCTTAAAAACTTAAAACAGACTTCACCCACAAACTACATTTTGATAAAATTTATATGGGACCAACTGACAAGTATACCCTTTCAAACAAAAAAGAATTTTCCATATCGGCTTAGGCATCGTAAGTAGGTATGTATCACAGGAAAAAAAATGAAAGATAGCGACGAATTGATAACCTCTTCCTTTTTGGAAGTCGTTTAATAAAATAGTCTCTTGTGGTGACTAGTTTGTAACCGGCAAATAGCAAAACTATTCAAATTAAAACATATGATGAAAAATTTAAACAAAAGCCTTCTTCATTTTAATCAAATTTCAATTCTGCTAATTTGAATTAAGTTGAATTTCACACTTCTGAATAGTGGGTAGTAGTGAAGAATAACGCATGCTTCAAATGCGTGTGTACAATGTGATGAAAAATTTCGTCAGGAAGATTCGAAGCCGAATTCGATAGCACAATTGGTAGTGCACTCACGGCGTTAACGTGAGGGACGCGGGTTTGAATTCCACTCGTAGCGAAATTTTTCATCACATGTTTTAATTTGGATAATTATCCGAGCATTGTAATGCTGTTAAAAACCAATAATTTAAGCAAAACTATTCATTTATTTACCAAGAAAACCGCATAACATATAAACAATACTTAACATATAAACATCTTATTTTACTAAAACAAATAGAATAGAATAGAATCATTTATTTGCATGATTTATACAACCAACCTGCTTGCAGGCGTGCAAATATTAACAATATATATGTCTAGTCTACTTAATTAAATTCACATTATACAATTCTATTACTAAATATAATTTTAAATTTATTATCAAATATAAAATTATATTTAGCTATATATATATATATTAGTAGTAAAGCCAAAAACATGCGGTTATGTACAGCTCTAAAGAACAATACAACAACAAACAGGTTTTTTTGAGTATGTTTGCTAATTTTTTTGAGTAATCAGAAACAACACAGGACCTAAAGGCCATGTTTAATTAAATAATTTCCGATTCCCGTTATTTAACAATGCATTTAGGTTTTTGGTGATAGATTATAAGTCTAGATTTTGATCCCATTCTATTAGAGCGGGACGAAAAGTAGCCGGTACATTATAAGTTTTTCTTTGCTACAAACTTGAAAGTGCGAGTAAGTATATCGATTTAGACAATTTTTTATACATTTTTTGATTGTATTAAAATCGCTGTCAAACAAACCACGTCTCAAACAACTCGTGGCGACAAACACTGTTAAACACTACATTGTATCAGTAAAATTGATTCAAAGGCATCCTCGAAACACTGAAATATTCAGCTAGAACTAGAAATTGTACACTTGTATACTCACACTTTTATTATTTTATGATGTAAAACATGTCAAAGCAGTACTTTAGACAATTTTTTAAGTGTTTTAATTGCGTAGAATAAGTAATTGAACAAGCTAATAACCAGAGGTCGGAATTAGGTAGAGTTATTTATGTACTTACACTGATTTCATAAGCGAAAGAATAAAGTGGATATGCCTCAAATCCCGGGATTAATTTTAAAGAGCAGAAAAATCACGTGATGGCCTCTGCTAATAACTAATAGCGGTTGGAGTTTCATATTCGTAACCTAACAGATATTTAAAGATAAAAGTAAATAAAATACAAACACTTTTTAGTGTATTTTTTTTAAACTAAAAAATTAATTTTTAAAACTAAAAACCGACTCCAAAGTCAAACTACACAATTGATTTCGATAAAACTTTTATTGGACCAATCGACAAGTATGCGTTTTCAAAAAAAAGAATTTTTTTTTTTCAAATTGGTCCAGATGTCTTCGAATATCGATGAACATACTTCAAAAAAATAAGAGATTCTGACGAATTGTCAACCTCCTCCTTTTTTGTAGTTGGTTAAAAACAAAAAAATATATACTACATGATTTGAATTACTTTGTGCAATTCCGCCACTAGTAGTAATTGCACAAAGTAATTCAAATCGTGTAGTATGCAACTTTGACTTCCGCAAAGTAACACCTGAATCTATTAACTATCTTAGAAATAAATAAATATACAGGGACAAATAACACTGATTGAGCTAGCCCCAAAGTAAGTTCAAGACTTGTGTTATGGGATACTAACTCAACGATACTATATTTAATAACAAATACATAAATAGATAAACATTCAAGACCCAGAAAAATTTGAAAAAGGCTATTTTCCAACTTGCCCTGATCGAGGATCGAACCTGGGACCTGTGGGTGGCGGACTAGATGGTGACCACTACGCCACGGAGGTCGTCAAAAACAAAAATAAAGTAGACAAAAATATGACAAAGGCGGACTTATCGCAAAGCAATCTCTTCCAGTCAAACTTTGGGTAGAGGGAGAAGTGAATATTTAAGAGATAGGCGGTATGTCAGATTTACTGTAAAAAGATACAATATAGAACCTTCCACAGTATGAATAATAAGTAAGTTGCAGACATTTTGATTGAGTAAATATTCAATCTATCGCAGGTTGACTGGAAGAGATATAACTACTTATATATAATATATAATGAACAACATATTGCTTACGTATCTGAAACCAAAATAATATTGTGGGAATGGGATGTATCCGAATGTATGAGAGATTTGAATGAATAAGTTTGCTGTGTGTATCTGAACGCCGAGAGTGAGAGGACGGATGTAAGAGCGAGAAAGGGGACGAATGGCAGATTTTGATCTACGATGAGACGAGTGCACACGATGTCCGACAAAATTAAAGATTGTAAGTGTGTTTAGTGAATATTTCCGAAATAAACGCTACTAAGGTGATTTGTGCTGTTTCGCTGATCCCCCCACACCACAGTCGACTATCGATAATAGACCCGAAATTTCAAATAATATGTTACACAATCCTAACGATTTCACGCGGTGTTACGCACTTAATTTTCCTAAAAACAAAGACAATAGCTAAAGAGTAACAAAAGTGCGGATTACAGAAAGTAGGTTATCAATTATGTTATACAACAATAATTGTAAGCTTGATTTAAAGGTTGGCGTACACTAAACCAACTAGTAGTCGCCCAGACCTGAGAAAGTCACATGAAAAAACATGTATGTTTGATTACTTATTATAACATCAGTTTACTAGATATACTTACATCGAACTGTTCAAGTAAACTCTAATATCTTTCATAGCAATTGCTGCTTTTTTAGTAAGTTCATTCCCTTGAATTTTAATGTAAAATTATATGTACTCTGTAGGTAATATAATAAAATCTAAGAATTTAGTATTGCTTTAAAATTTTGTTAAAAATAATTTATTAGGTCATCATTAATTCAAGTAAAATCGTTTAGTAAGCTTCTCATCAAAGCATGATCCCGGTTGCAAGCTTTGGTTCCATTTTTCAACGCGGAGTCACTAAACGAAAGGTTTTCTGTATTGAAAAACCATTCGTTTAGGTGACTCAGCGTTTCAACAATGACACTTCCTGTCCTCCTATAAAATAATACGATAATCGTCCATTTTCTGTGTCAATCCAGATTGGGGTCTATCATTGTTTCATAACGCTCAATGTTGCTTGAGACTGAATCGAAGACACGTTCTACGTTCGTAGAGACGTTTGAGTACGTCCGTCCTCGTGCCGCTTTCGGAGTAAGTGTCCTTCGCTGTGCTGCTTCGAAGCCATGAGTGCGCTTTTCAGCTTTCCTTCTTCGAAGATATAGATACATTATCACGTCTTTTTCCTTGACGGGGTAGACAAAGCCCAGAGCTGTAAAGGTCACGCTTAGCGTGATGGTGGTCATTAAGATGGAATAAAACCGAACGAAGGGTTCCGCACCATTATCTATAAAAAAATCACTTTTTGTTGTATGTGAGCCCCACTTAAATATTTATTTTATTCTGTTTTTAATATTTGTTATTATAGCCGCTACAGAAATAGATACATCATCTTTTAAAATTTCAACTGTCTAGCTGTCACATATAGCCTGGTGACAGACAGACAGACGGACGCACGGACAGACGGACAGCGGAGTCTTAGTAATAGGGACCCATTTTTACCCTTTCCGTACGGAATCCAGGAAGGTAAATATGTGATGGGTTGCTCGGCGCATCGCCTATGAATATAATTTAGATACGCACATTCCCTCGATCAGCTGATATGATCTGCGCAGGACATTCTAAGTTTTTTCTTTTCTTCCAGACCAGCTTGGAAGTCTAGTTTTCAATACATATAATTAAAATAAAACAGTAGAAATTGCGTGTCTGTACATCTAACAAATTTATGAAAAAGAGAGCGTAGGCGAGAAAAGAAAATATTAACTGAACACAAAAAAAACAAATCAAAAATGTTTGTCTCTCTGTATGTATGTAGGTTCATGCTAATCTTCGAAAGTACTGGATGGATACTTACGCGGTTTTTTGTAATAGATTAAGCTCAGCTCGGAGCAACATATAGGCTTTGTTTCATTAAAATCTGATGTCAGAAAACGCTAGTCAAAATAAAAGTATTGCATTGAGAATCGAATACCAATGATCGCGAAACCGTCTAGTGAGCGATTGTCCTTAATTTCAGAGTATCGCGCTTTAATATTCAATTGAATTGTATTCCATTGGAAATTTAGCAATTAATTAGTTAGCATGGAATTATGGCGTCGCTCATTGTTCCGTTCTATTGTCAATTGTGTAGGAAGTGATTGGGAAAAGGGTTTTCAATTAGCAAATAAAGTCGTTCCTTGTTACGTAGATTTCCAATTGGATTTTTGAATTGAACTGTTTGATTTTGAAAGCTTTGTTTCGCAGTTTATTTTATTTAGTTTACTACTAAGCTTGATTCGTTTTACATTCTGAATTCGCGCTTGAAATAGTTTCAGTATATTTTGTTAGACCTTATTCAATTTGTAACAAAAACCCTGTCCGATCCTTGTAGGAGCAACTCGGACCGCCAATATAAACAACTTTTCCTATGGGACCAATGCTTTAAACTCGAAAAAAATATCGACATTTTGTAGAAAACGTCGATTTTTTCTTCAACTTTCAAGCATTGGTCACTAGGATAATATTGTTCATATTGACGGTCTGAGTTGCTCCTACAAGGATCGGACAGGGTTTTTGTTACATACTGTATAACAGCCTACATTGACACCCGGGCTATTCTCACGGTTAACTTCCTTCAATCAGCCGCTATGGACAAGTCCACTATATCAGACGACAATGTCGGCAAACCCCATTGTGCGTACGGTCCGCATAAACATAAACTAACCCGTCTGAATATTTCAGAGCATGTGGGCCCAGCTGCTTTGAGAAACGACTTAGGTTCGATTCTGGAGGTAAATATTTGATTAACGTCGGTCCTTTTGTGTTAAAATACAAAGAAGAGATTAGGATGCAAAGTCTGGGCGCTCTCTGCTCATCCCAAGGAGGTGGATGTGGCACTTAATACCTCCTACCGCATTATCACCGGTACCTTAGAGCCAACACCTTTGCCCCACGTGTATACCCTTGCCGGAATAGTTCCCATTAGCCGGCCGTGTACCACCACCCACACGTCTGAAAAGCCGAAACAGTTTTCTCAGACAGCCAGCCCTTGATGCTAAAGAAGTCGCTAGATCTAGAGTAGAGTTATGGGTTCATAAATTTCCGGATTCACCATCTGATATTCCGCCTGCTGAGTAACTTCCACCGGGTGCCGATCTCCCCTGGGCAATCTGGAAGTCGATAATGACTCCAGACTGGCGTTGGGAGATGTCAAGAGAACCGAGTTAGGTGACGTTTCTCCAAAAACGATAAATGCGAGTGTGGTGCTATCCAATCAATGACCTACTTTCTGCACATTGCAGGACCTTAATGAGGCAAATTACTAAGGAGTCGCTGTGGCCAAACACTGGTCAAATTTATTATAGCCTTTCGACTTGAGAAGAAGAAAATACAGACTAAAATTACTAGCAAAGCTTTTATTTAGTTTCACCTGTTCCGTTGGCTGTCCGTCTGTCTGTCTGTCTATAATCAAATCTTGTAACTTAAATTTGACCCACTTCCCGGTTTTCCATTGAGTTGAAATATTGTACACAAACGTGGGATATACATATTTGCGATGGATAGAGCTGATCTGATGATGGAGCAAAAAGATTCTCGAATGGCGACCACGTACTGGCAAGCGAAGCGTAGGACACCCAACAAGGTGGTCTGACGACTTGACTAAAGTCGCTGGAAAGCACTGGATGCAGGCCGCTCTAGATCGGTCATTTTAGAAATCATCGAGAGAGGCCTATGTCCTGCAGTAGACGTTTTGCGGCTGAAATGATGACGATGATGATGGAGCCGGAAGATGGCCTTAGGATCTCTGTAATGAAAGGATGCAACCGGATCGAGTTTGGGCTCATTTGATTCTTCTTTAAGAGCACTTTAAACATTTTGGTTGTTTTAGATAGAAGCTTGTTTTAAAATATTTTTTAAATAGTTACTTGTTTGAGTGTTAAATATATGGCCAACACTGGTGTCAGATTTATTTTAAATTTTTCTTTACCGAGCAAAGACTGTCGTCTTATGATGACAGTCATTGCTCACATCGATGCCAGTCGGGATCAACGGTTTAACCTGCCTTCCGAAGCACGGAGCTCAAAATATATCACCTAGTAGTGCGGACCACGCATGGAGTAAAAGCGCTCGTAATACATTATAAATAAATAAATATATAGGGACAAATCACACAGACTGAGCTAGCCCCAAAGTAAGCTTAGGCTTGTGTTATGGGATACTAACCCAAAGATACTATATTTTATGATAAATACATATATAGATAAACACCCAAGACCCAGGACAATTTGAAAAAGACCATTTTCCAACTTGCCCTGGCTGGGGATCGAACCCAGAACCTCCAGATTGGCGGTCTCGCGTGTTGACCATTACGCCCGGAGGTCGTCAAAACATTGCACTCATCATTTTCATTTCTCCTAAACATTGCATTTATTTGATCCCATATAATAGAAAAACAAAAGCAATAAACAACTTCAAACAATTTTCTCGAGCACAATTCAATTTAATTGCTAATAAGAAACAAAATGGCGTCAAAGGATTATAATATCGCAAATGATACAGGCGATTATCGGCTTAGCGAATATGAATCGCGATGGAAGCCGACAATCGGATTGGAGTCGAGAGCGTTTATTTGATTGTGCTTTTATAAGCATAAAACGGTTTAACACGTCGCAGAAAATATTAAGTAATTTATATGATGTTTTCAATTGTGGCGTGGCTGGGGTCAATAGAAAGGAGTTTTAATAGTAAAAAACGTGTGGCACTCGACAACTGCCGCGGTAAAGCTTTTGCATAGCATTTTTTTAATCAAATTATGCAATGCAAAAATTATAATTTTTTTTTTATTTATGCAGTTTTTTTTTTGTTTGATATGAATTCAGGTTTTAAGCTATTGCACAGCTTTTATCGCGAGCTTTGAGCGCGGCGACAACGCCGTGCCGAAGTCTGCCGAACTGAAACGACGTTAGACGATGCACGAATTTTAACGCCGCGCCGCTGTGCCGGTCGCCGGTTGCTGAGAAACGTTTAGGCGGAGTGGGGGGTGTTAGATTTTATTTTCGTTACAGAATTTCTTGATTTGGTCGCCGCGCTCAAAGCCCGCGATAAAAGCTATGCAATAGCTTAAATTTTTTTTCCGTACATGCTGGTATTACGGCAATTCTATAAACCCAAACTCGATGGAGTTGCTTCATTTGATTACAGAGTTCCTATGGCCTCCTTCAGCTCCATTGTCAGGTCAGCTCTAAGTCATCATAATATTGCATTATCATGCGATATACATACGCGTGCAAAATATCAGCTCAATCGAAAACCTGAACGTGGGTCAATTCAACTTGAAAAATTTCATTACAGACAGACAGAAAGACAACGGGACAGGTGACACTAAATACAAGCTTGTAAAAAAAATACCAGAATGACAAGTAAGGGTTGCTACACACTTATTCGGGTCGGCATTCATCGGCACAGTCTGGTGGTAAAATCGAATATAATGTAGACGAATCGAATAATTTATGTAGGCGGGAATCACAAACGGCCTACTTATGCTAGTCAGCTTTTTTAGCAATGAAGACTTCTTGTATGTATTGAAAACCGAATTTGCCAATCAGATCCGAAGAAACTACCCGATGGGCACAACTGCAAATGTCACAATGAAGCCGAACGTAATGGTTGCTTCGTCTCGGCTTTGTTGTTCGACAAATACTGCAATTCCGACAGTGCCGGCCCGCTTATCTGTGTAGCAAGCCTAACAGTTGATAAAGATCAAGACAAACAACAAAGCTCGGTGGCCCGGTGGGAGTGCGCATTACTAGCACTTTCCCAAGTTAGGCGACACCGGGCGTGGTCTGCACTTGGATGGGTGACCACAAGTGGCACAAAAATTCTCGAGCTCCTCCGTGCTTCGGAAATCACGCATAAGCCGATGGTCCCGGCTGTCATTATTGTATGGCAGTCGTCAACCTATGTCTGATGCCTTTAAGCAGCCTGAAAAATCTGACACCAGTGTTGGCCACTTACACACTCGAAAAACAAAAACAAGACAAACAGATCTGTAGACCGCAAGACTGTCTATTTACCGGCTCGTCCGGGCAAGTACCACACTCTCACAGAAAATCGACGTCTGAGTAGAAGCGTCACCGCTTCTATGCTTCGTTTAGTTTAGTGAGAGAGCCGGAGGCCCACCCCCTCCCTCCCCTCCCCCCTTCCCCTACATCTTCCCTTCCTAAAAGGCCGGCAACGCTTTTGTTACACCCCTGGTTTTGCAGTTGTCCATGGGCAGCGGTGATCACTTACCATCAGGTGACCCGCTTGTTCGTTTGCCGCCCTATGACATAAAAAAAGACCCAAAATGCTCAGTCTTCCCCATCAGAAAAAAAGACGTGATAGAATGAGGAGGTCCTGAAAAGAGTAAGAGAGAGTAGGTACATTTTGGACTTGATAGAGAATAAACAAGGAAAGATGTTAGGTGAATCTGATACGACACGAAAATTTCATAAAAAACATCACTGAAGAGAAGAAAGAAGAGAAAAGAGGACCAGAAATAACCAGGCATACTACATGAAGCTAATACAAAAGAAGGTGAACGTCATGTCGTACAGCGGAGTAAAACGGCTGGTGGGCATACATACATACATGCATATTATCACGCCTGTTTTCCACAGGAGTAGGCAGAGACTATGGACCTCCACTTGCTACGATTCTGACAGACCTCTTTCGCTTCATCTACACTCATCACTCTCTTCATGCATGGTTGATGTAAGGCACCGGTAACGGGTATTCCTGACCTCTTTTTTTTTAAGAACGTCTGCAATCTGATCGCGGTACGTTCGTCGAGGACGATTCTGACCCACTCTTCTACTCACATTCGCTTTGTAGACCCTTTTAGTACTCGTAAATCTCTTTTCATCCATCCTTTCTACATCATTACCCGAACCCGAACCATCTTAACTTTCCTCTTTCAATTTTTGTTACTTAGGCTGGCGAACATACATACATACATGCATATTATCATGCCTCTTTCCCACAGGGGTAGGCAGAGGCTAACGACCTCCACTTGCTACGATCCTGACAGACCTCTTTCGCTTCATCTACATTTATCACTCTCTTCATGCATGCCCGCCGGTTACGGGTATTTCTGACCCCTTTTTTTTAAAAACGTCTGCAATCTAATCGCGGTACGTTCGATTCTGACCCACTCTTCTACTCACATTTGCTTTGTAGACCCTTTAGTAAATCTCTTTTCATCCATCCTTTCTACATGCCCGAACCATCTCAAATTTCCTCTCTCAATTTTTGTTACTTAGGCTGGCGTACATACATACATATTATCACGCCTCTTTCCCACAGGGGTAGGCAGAGACTAAGGACCTCCACTTGCTGCGATCCTGACAGACCTATTTCGCTTCATCTCCACTCATCATTCTCTTAATGCATGCCAGCAGGTTACGGGTACTTCTGACCTCTCATTTTTCAAGAACGTCTGCAATCTGGCGGACGAGAGAGACAAATGCAAGAAAATTCATACTCCACCGACGAGAGCATAGCTCTCAAACAATATAGACAGATAGATAGATATAATATGAAGGTATGTATCAATTTATTAGTTTATTAGTGATTTGCTGGCGGTACTGCAACAGTTAGTGGGGTAATATCGTGACGTTTGGCGGGCTGCCTAATATCGGCAAGCAGATAACCTAGATGCGCTAATCGGCTACATTTTCCAATATTGGTGAGTGTCCAAAGCATAACGATATATATTTCAATTCAAGCGCATATTGTTATTGACCGAGCGAGCGAAGAGGCTCAGCTTCGAGATTGGCCAAAGAACGCTTTTGTCCGGCTGTCAGTTTGTCAGTCTGTTTGTCTGTTCTCGCCTACAGGTTCGCATTTCTCGATCGATTCTCGTGAAGTTTTGTGAGCAGGTTTGATAATTAAGTAGTTTTTTTATAATTTAGTTCTTCGAAATTTTGAATTAGGAAATATAGGGGTTGAAAACTAGCATGGTGACCACGACGACCTCCGTGGCGTAGTGGTCACTATGCTAGTCTGCCACCCAGAGGTCCCGGGTTCGATCCCCGGTCAGGGCAAGTTGGAAAATGGTCTTTTTTCAAATTGTCCTGGGTCTTGGATGTTTATCTCTATATATGTATATGTTATAAAATATAGTATGATTGAGTTAGTATCCCATAACACAAGTCTCGAACTTACTTTGGGGCTAGCTCAATCAGTGTTATTTGTCCCTGTAATATTTGTTTATTTATATTTATTAAACTTAAAATCATATTTCAGCGATTTCGAAAATGTTCAAGAATTACATGAAACTTTTTTGTTACCCTTATTTAGACGTAAATTTTATGACTAAACAACTTTTTATCCGATAAAGGATAAATGTTGCTGGTGACTAGTGAAGTCTACAGCTCACAGTGCAACTACTAATAAACATACACACTAACACGTTAAGGTATGACCACTATTAAATAAATAAATATAAGCATACAAATTACACTGATTGAGCTTGCCCCAGTAAGTTCGAGACTTGTTTTATGGGATACTAACTCAACGATACTATATTTTATAATAAATACATACTTATATATAGATAAACACCCAAACCCAGGACAATTTGAAAAAAGGCCATTTTCCAACTTGCCTTGACCGGGAATCGAACCCGGAACCTCTGGGTGGCGGACTAGCATGGTGACCACTACGCCACGGAGGTCGTCGTAACACTCACAAACAAAACAATAGTCATATTTTAATCTCTCTTTCGCTTCATCTGTCTCGTGTCGTGTAGGCTCAAATATCTAAAATAGGATATGATCACTTATCTCTATACTTTTATAAGCTGTTACCAGTTTTAGCAAAGTATTCCTCAATCGGATATCAGTAAACGAATAAAAAAGAAACGGACAGCATAAATATAGAGTATATTTATAAAGAGAAAGTGTAACACAAATATTTCACAGACAGCCTTTATCATATAAATACACAACAAAACATCTATCGGTGACCACATTGGAAGTGTCAGGCATTGTGCGGCAAATCGTTCTCTCCAATACTTATACCACAAAGCGTTTTTTCCTTTCCAATCCGACTGCAAGACCTACTATTTGCCGACGGGAGCACAATAGGGCAAACATCCAAAGGAATCCTTAGTAGGGGTAAGGAGGCGCGATGGTTTGGATGCGGCAACCATTTTCTTTTTTAACTAGCTGACCCAAAGTCACCAGCCTGATCTAAAGCAGTCGTCTTAAAAAAAATGTGTGAACTATTAATTTTCTGTAACTCTTTTTCGTAAATACCTTCTACAACGTATTCGAAAGCAAAAAAAGATGGATGACTGATCATGAATCACAGCCTGAATGGTACAATGCGACACAAATAAGTTGAACAAAAATGGCGGACTTCAAAGCATTTTTGTACAAATTCCCGGCACGTAGTTTGAACCAAAATAGCGGTTATCGCAGGTACAAATAATGCGCCGACGCCTGCCATTTTTAGTTTCATTTACGTGTCGGGAATTTGTACAAAAATGCTTTGAAGCCGCCATTTTTGTTCAACTTATTTGTATCGCATTGTATGTTTGTGTTAATTTCGTTGTTTTTAATTGTATTGTTTTGCGTGTCTTTGTTGGTACAAATAAAATCTTTATCTATCTATCACATCTATCTTTATAAAATAATGAATGAACCTAACCTAACTAAAATTTGTGGAAATTTTAATTCAGATCTTTATATTTTTCTAATTACCACTTTCATTCATGAAATGTACTTAATAAATGCACTAACCCAACTATCTCTAATAAATATGCCACCACAGAATGCCACATCCAAAGCTCCTGACTCCCGAATATCGACGGAGTGTGGAGCAATCAGGGCACATGTGGGTCGGAATACCGGTTTTAAAGAATATTCGAGGCTGTTTCTGCTTTCTTCGTTTTAAATATGGAGGCAGGTGATTAGAGCTTGGTGGCCTAAAGCGTCGCTAGGTGCGAATTAAAATATGGCCCCAGCCTATAGCATTAAATTTTAAAATTAACTTAATTCAAGTTTATGTAAATTGAAATAACTATTGACTCTACGATGATTAAATTTTAACCAAAAACAACCGACTTCATTTTCTTTCAAGAGTTTCGTTCATATCTCCAAAGTTCTTCATCATCTTCACCAAATTAATATGGGACCAACTTAGTTCAAAAGGCTTTCAATTTAAAAAAAAAGCCAATATCGGTCATATGTGGCGATAATATCGCGTAACATACGTACAAAAAAAAAACATACCGGTCGAATTGATAACCTCCTCCGTTTCTAAAATCGGTTAAAAAGCTTTAACAATATCTACAAAATCTTTTTATAATGAAAACATTTCAGTCAAATTCTAAAAACATGTTTTACCTATTAGCTTACTTATTAATTCTTTGAAGTAGGTACAAAAAGTACCTAGAGAAAAAGACTTTCTTTCATACTATCTAGGTTTTAGATTTAATGAGAGTCCTATCGAATATCTTGTAAACATTTATCTAATTAAGGAGCTACCTTAATTTTTCGGGGACCAGTGCTGCCCCCATTTGAAAAGAAACGGAGATATCGTTTAAACTTTGTCTTGATCGGACCCTAAATAACCCTTTAAACTATTTTATGAACTGCTGTTTACAGTTTGAAGTGAAGCTTTTCCACGCACATTAGCCAAAAGTGGGTTTTTCGCTAATGTGCGTAGAAAAGCTTCACGTTCTCACTTTAAACTGTAAAGTTCATAAAATAGTTTGAAGGGTAATCTAGTCTGATCAAGACAAAATTTTAAATGATATCTCTGTTTCTTTTCTATATTTATTGTTTCATATATTTTTGGAATGTTCTAATCGACACTTTTATTTGTAACCCCACTCAATATAGTTTTTTTTTTTAAATGTAACATTCGTTAAATACATTTTGCAAACAAATTGTAGCCTATATCACCCGAACAATAAATAACAAATCGATTCACATAAATACATACATAACAGTGGCGATGGGGGAAAATTTGGGCCAGTACAGTTATAAACTATGAAACGAATTAAATACCTACCTATTAGGTCCTATAAAAGTTTGTAAGCCTTTCAATAACCTCTTAATAATTCGCATATTTTTATTAACTTAAAGTGAGTACAAAATATGTCTCTGAGCGTGTTTAGACAAAATTTATTATTGTGAGTATGTTTGAATAAAAAGCGAAAATTTTCATACTTTGAATATGTGGGGTTTGTGCAAACTTGTCATGATGTACAGTTTACGGCTTACGAAAATAGTAAACGGCTATTTTAATTCGCAGTGCACCGATATACGTAGGTTATATTTGTTATTAATAATAAATGCGTATATGTTAGAAACCACTAAGGGAACCCGATGGGAATCGGCTTCTAAGGAGGCCCCGCTACTGATACGAGTACATAAACTGCTAAAATCACTACCCTTCCTCTTAGGTTTGTCGTAGTCGGGTAAAAAGTGACACGCACCACGGTTTTATACAAAGTGAGGGATTTTCTTTATCTATTAAAGAAGTACTGAACAAACATTTAATGGGATTTGTATAAAATACTCTTAATATCAGTTTGACTGCTTATATCAATTTAAAATTGACAAGTGACATTATTATCATGCCAAGCAGTCACACCGGAGGTTCCGGGTTCGATCCCCGGTCAGGTCAAAATGGAAAATGATCTTTTTCAGATTGACCTGGGTCTTGAATGATTATCTGCATATGTATTTGTTATTAATTATAATACTATCGTAGAGTTAGAATCCCATAACACAAGACTCGAACTTACTTTAAAGCTAGCTTAATCTGTGCGATTTGTATTGTCCTATACAAGATGTAACAAAAACCTTGTTCGATCCTTGTAGGAGGAGCAACTCAGACCGTCAATATGAACAACTTTTCCTATGAGACCAGTGCTTGAAACTCGAAGAAAAATCGACATTTTACGAATTGCCGGACCGGGCCAACAGTTTTGTGAGAGAACGACGATTATTTTGCGAGTTTTAAGAGTTGGTCCCATTGGAAAAGTTGTTCATATTGACGATCTGAGTTGCTCCTACAAGGATCGGACAGGGTTTTTGTTACAAATTGTATGAAATATATTTATTTCTGACATTTTATCTTTTTATCAGTAAATTTTTTTAACGCGGTTTGTCCACATCCCTTTTATGTTTACGTCAAGACGGGCAGAAATAACGGGATTATGAACAAAACGCCCCTCGCTCTGTTAACTAGACAAATGGCATTATACGAGAAAATGGAGAATAGTTCTCGGAATCATTCCATGAAAACAACCACTCCGCTATAAATAATACTCCTGGTGAAACTCTGCTAGCTTTTTAGAGTATTATGTTAATTGCATATGAATTTGCTTTTTGTTTGTAATTACTTTATTGTACTATGAAAACACACAATTATATAAAATAACAACATAAAGAGTAAATTGACAACGGTGGACTTATCCCATAATGGAATCTCTTCCAGTCATCCGGCGAATAAGAAGATAGGACAATTGACGAGAAGGGTAATAGAAGTTCTTTTTAGTCCAAAGACTTCCGTGGCGTAGTGGTCACCATGCTAGTCCGCCACCCAAAGGTTCCGGATTCGATCCCCGGTCAGGGCAAGTTGGAAAATGGCCTTTTTCAAATAGTACTGTGTTTTGAGTGTTTATCTATATATGTATGTATTTGTGAAAAAATATAGTATCGTTGAGTTAGTATCCTATAACACAAGTCTTGAACTTACTTTGGGGCTAGCTTAATCAGTGTTATTTGTCCCTATATATTTATTTATTCGAGATTCAAAAATTTAAATGTTTATTCAGTAATTAGACCTTTACAGGCACTTTTACACGTCAATAAGAATAGTATAATTTATGTTACGTGTAAAGTAAATTAAAATTTAATTTATTTTAAAAGAAAAGAAAAGCCGTTCCCAGCCCAAAGGGTAAAAACGGGACCTTATTACTCTCCGCTCCGCTCCGCTGCGCTGTCCGTCTGTCTGTCTGTCACCAGGCTGAATCACTTGAACTGTGAAAGCTAGATAGTTGAAATTTTCACAGATGATATACTTCTGTTGCTGCTATAACAACAAATACTAAAAAAAGAATTAAATAAATATTTAATTGGTGCTCCCATACAACAAACGCAATTTTTTTTAAGATAATATTACGGAACCCTTCGTGTGCGAATCCGACTCGCACTTGGCCAGTTATTCGTTTTTAACTAATCAGCAAGTCTTCGGGTATTCATCTTCATTTTAGCGGATTCCTTGGTGTAACCTCAGCTATGCTGCTTTGGAGCCGTGGGTGCCCTGGGTGCAAATTCAGTATGCATGTCAATTGTCACCCGAGGATGTCAAAGATCATGCGAAATCAAGAAGATAAACGGAGCAGTTTAAACGATTTGGCTGTTGACAACCGTGTGTATTTCTGTTTTTTTTTTCATTTATTTTCCTTCAATTATGTTTTTAATAAATTCATCGTGTCGTTATTATAAGATGACCAAACAACGTTCATCTTGTAATATCGATATGTTTTAACCGACTTCCAAAAAGGGGGAGGTTATCATATCATTTTTTTCTGTTTTGTTGTAAATGGTATGTATTTAAGTAAGATGTATATGTATGTATGTTTATTATTATGATTGTATATAAGTATGTTTATTATATTGACCACCCCGCATTACCTAATTTCCAATCCCTTTTTTCCATATAGCGAGGTTGCCTGGAAAAAAATTGCTTAGCGATAAGGCGGCCTTTTGCGCATTTCCTAGTTTTTAAGATAATTATGTCCTGTATTTATTTATTTTGTTCAATAAAGGGTATTGTATTGTATCATATCCTCGCGAATTTTTTTTTGTGTATGTTCA
Source organism: Acrobasis suavella (assembly GCA_943193695.1). Lineage (NCBI taxonomy): Eukaryota > Metazoa > Arthropoda > Insecta > Lepidoptera > Pyralidae > Acrobasis > Acrobasis suavella. The sequence continues at coordinate 4,568,048 of OW971952.1, read as the reverse complement.
CAAATTATTCGCACACACCCGGACCAATTTGGAAAACGATTTTTTTGTTTGAAAGGGTATACTTATTAGTTGGTCCCATAGATATTTTATCATCGATTCTTTATTTTATAATGCATATAAAGTTAAAAATCAAAGCGGGACTATTTGAAAAAATGCCATTTTATAACTTGCCCAAAGTCAAAAGTCAAATATCCAAAGATAAATAATCTTTGGATATTTGTATGTATCACGTAATACTTGACCATTTTTCTTTGAATCCAGAACCTCCAGAGAGGCGGACTGACGTGGCACTACGCTACGTCACTACATCCCGGAGGTCGTCACTAAGTTTGATCGAGTTCTATACATATATTTGTATTATTATCAATAAAACTGCGCGAATCTAAACTGATTTACCATATCGTACATATTTCGAGATAAGAATCACGTGTATAACCACTGAAACCATATGTTACCTCAGTAGTAACATGCCTTCGTATGGCGTAGAACATTATTCGGGAAATGAATTTATCAAAAATAGTTTTCATGTTATTTGTTTTGAGAATACCTTCAGTGAAAACAGTTGGTGAAAGAGCAACGCAAGCGTGCCGAAATTATGCTCAAACCATGCTTGAATGCAGAAATATTCTACACCCAGAAGCTAGAGTACGAGTGCCTATCGATTACTTACTATATCCACACATGGTTTTGATTGGATTCCGAAATAATATAACTGATGTACCAGCTTGGAAATGTGGAGGTTCTTTAATAAGTCCAAGATGGGTGTTGACAGCAGCGCATTGTTCAAACGATCCAATAAGCGGGCCAGCGAGTATTATGAGAATCGGTACAGCCACCTTCGAATTTGACGAAGTCGAAGATCTAGCTCAAGAAAGAGATGTCGCTGAAATCATCTCGCATCCAGATTTCAATCCACCGTCCAAATACAATGATATCGCTCTAATGCGAGCTGAACCGAAGTTTATGTTGTCGAGGGACATAAGAATTGCTTGTCTCCAAATAGAAAATGAAATTGGGAGTGTAAATCTAACTGCTATTGGATTTGGAGTGACGTCTGCTGGTGACAGACTTGGAAGCCAGACTTTAATGAGGGTTGATGTGGGAATAGTGGATAATTCCGTGTGTAACAGATCTATGAAGGCGTTAGTTAAGAAGAAAATATTGGCAAGAGGAATAGTGGAAGATCAGTTATGTGCTGGTGACTATGAACATGGTGGCAAAGATACGTGCCAAGGAGATTCGGGGGGTCCGTTGCAGGTCATGGATGAGAAAGTGGACTGTATATACACTTTTCCTTTGCATAAAATTGTGGGGGTGACATCATTTGGGAGAGATTGTGGGAGGAAGTGGGCACCGGGGGTCTATACGAGAGTTTCGAGGTATGTTAAATGGATTGAAAGCGTAGTTTGGCCCTAAATAGTGAAGTTTTGATATTATTACTTTTTATAATTATTAATACTATCAACTGATGTTAACATGAATTAAAACATGACATTCGTTTCTTTTTAATTTTCAGAAAAATATTTAAGTCGAAATAATACTGAAGAAACGATAAGTACGAACTGGATCTTTTAGTATAAATCTTTTAAAATAAAATATTTATATCCGAAACTTATACATTGTAAAATTAAATAGGCTGATAATTTGTGAATTCTAAAGAAAATATATGTAGATTGTAATTTTTGACTACAGTTTTAATGCCCTTTTAAACCTTTCGCATTTACATCTGGAAGTGTTATAATCCGGACATATCCGGTATAAGTCGCAAGTGATATATGAAAGTACAAACCATTATTCAAATTAGCGGTATCAGGGTTAACACGCCACAGAACATAAAAGATAAAGGCGAAATCTCCTACTTACCATTCTGGAATACGAGTACATTCGCGTATAAAGGATAACGCCACTCACCTGAAACAGAAAGAGCTTTTTAAGTTCTTATGTAAAGGAACGTAGATAGGATAAGGATAAGGGGGAGATGGAAAAATAAATTACAACCTACAAGTACAGTACGGGTGTGGACTAGAAAAATAATTTTTGCTCATTGGATAGATTATTTATTAAAAAGTATAATATACGTAGTTTTTCTTTTCTCTGATAAGCAAATAATGACGAAGATACGGCGCATTTAAATTTCGCGTAACGTCACGATCAGCTAATAGTTTTAACCAAAGATAACGTACATCAGCGAGGCGAGTATGATTAGGGGACAAATTTTATCCTTCAAATTTGTCGCATTTCGCGTAATTTACCGCAACAACCATAGACAAAATTGAGCGACAAAATAACTTTCATTCATAAAACGTATTTTATCTCATGCCTAACTCCCATGCGAACATGGTTTTGACAGGTCAAAGTAGACATATCGACGGTTGGCAACGTGAAATCGTGTAAATTTGTCGCCGATTTGCTAGACCAACATAAGGTCCAATTAAACCATTTTTAATCGTATTTTAAATAGTTATTCCATTGAAGTAATATTAAATGTATATTTACATATTTAAATATAGGCAGACATCTTTATACAATGTATTATTGAAGTTTACAAACTTAAAAATATATATTTAATTTCGAAACTATAGCGCCATCTTTTGATGAACCCTACAACCACTCCCGGCGGCGGTGAATGCATACGTACTCGGCGGTGGTATTTTCCTTTATGTTGGTTGTACGACATGAGTCGAAACGTTCCGTTGCACATTCATTTTTATAACATTTTATTTTATAATTTAAATACTCTTTGGTTACAATATTTTTTCTAGGAGTGATTGTTTTACAAAACGCGTGTTTTAATTTAAAATGATTATATTTTCTTAGCAGACATTAGAAACACTGTTTAAAACCTGCTTGCGTGTGACGACTCATTTTACTACGTGTCCATTCATGAATTTTATCTTGTCGTTACAGAGGGAAGATACGTAAAGACCTCTCAGATAAAACATCAAACTAAGGCCGCAGCTCCACTCCGAAACTTCGAAGCGCTGTATCTTTGTGAATTTTTACTACTTTGCTAAATGAAAAAATATGTGTACTTAAGTTTTTGATAATCTAGTTGACGGACTAAATAGAATAATATATTTTTAGTCCACATCCCTATTAAATAAGTACCAATTTGCACCTTCTTTTTTATAGTGCAGCCTAAGGTATAAATTCCGAGACTATTTATGTTGAGTATCGATGTGACCAGATATACTTTTAGGCGATTATCACATTGCACCGCACTCACGCGCGTAGCGCAGGGCCACCATACAAAAATCACGCGCGTAGACGCGGTATCAGTTTGTTGTACTATGCGGGTTTTCTATAATAATCAAGGTACTTGCATACAGTCAGGCCCCGCGCTACGCAGCGGGGTGCCGAGCACTGAGTGAATCGCCTTATATAAGCATCGCATATTCTACCTCAGCTTGAATAAAGCTTTTCTATCTATAGCATGCCAAGTGGGTTAAAAAGGTATAAAAAGAAATGTGGTGTCGTGGGACACCAGGTAGGAACGAAGTTCCTTCGGCTAATGTAGAATCGACACAACTACTCGCTTGTGTATACGACTGTCGCGCCTGCGCACGTCTCATTTAACGAGGTCATCCTTACGGTTTTACTATCACATTTTTTTCAGTTCGGTCGCGCAGCAAAATCCCTATCTCCTCCAAGCCTGCCGTAAGGAACTTCGTTCCAATAACATAAGGTCTAATAACACAACATTCATTTCACACTTAATAGTCCTGTCGCCCTCCCCCGTTCCCTTTACGCGAACATGGCTACGCCCTTGCTTATGTCGATGTGCTCGCCGCAGGGACGTATAAAAAACAATGTTGTAAAGGGAATTCGTTACTTTTGCAAGGTCGTTAAATTTAGTTGAAATAACATGTTTCACATAAAGCTTTTTTTTCTTCTATAAGTTTTTGTTATGTAATTTTTTATTCATTAACATTAAAAAAATATATATTTGAATTAAAAGACTTATATGAAACACAATAAAAAAAAAATTACAAATAAGTATCCGCAACATGCTTCGTCAAAAGTTGTACTTACCTAAATACAAATAAGTATCCGCAACATGCTTCGTCAAAATTATCAATCTAATAAACCGCCCCTAATCGTCCCTGGCTCAAAATGCAATAATGTTGTGGTTCCCATAATGCTAGCAGCATTTCCACGTTGTATAGCGATTGAAATCCTCTCAGCAAGAAACGACACGGAGCGATTATCTCCTCCTGTCTTTTCAAAAATGCGTCGGCCCAAATCCCTAATAAATTTTTATTTAATTGTAGTTTTAAGACCAAAATTGTTTTATATGGGGTTTCTTTAACGCACTGGAAAGAAATTAAAAGCAAGATGGGTTAGTTTAAATCGACTGATACTACTTGACTACTGCCGACCGAATAGACTATGTAAGTAGAACTGTATAAAATATGATTAATGAATTTTCGCTAGTTATGATTATACAACTTTTTTTAAAATCTCATATCTTATATTTGAACTGCTCTTGACTAAATCTCATAGTCAAGCGTAGTTCAAATAAGTAAAATAATTTTATAGTAAGTAGAGTTTTTGTTTTCTTTTAGAATTTATATTTTGTAATCTTCGATATATTTTGTAAACGAAAAATAAAGTCGAACATATTTATTTTACTTACTTAGTTTGTAATATTCGTTGTACATTAAGAATAAAGAAAAAACAAACTCATATATTTTATTTAACGAAAACTTTTGCACTCCATATACCTTTATCTTCAGGAAACTATTCCATTGGGAGTTATAAGAATATTCAATAACATAATTAAATTATAAACAAAAATAATTAGCCAAGTGCGTGTCGGGCCACGCGCAGTGTAGGGTTCCGTAGTTACGAATGCCCACTTTGAGTTTATGCCACTAAAAACGTCTAAAACTAATTTTCTATTGGATTTGTATAAAATTTTTCTTTTCCGAGTACATTTTATAAGTTGATCGACGATCGAGCCTATAACTTTTTAATTTGTAATCCGTACTTAGCTCTGATAGTTTTCCTTTAAATTTTGATATATTTACTATAGCTGTGAATTTTTTTAGATAGAGGGGGGGGGGGACACTTGACTCTAACAAAATTTTTCACTTTAAAACCAAATATTTCAGAAACGGATCCCTAAATTTAAAACCGGTGTTCACAAGCTTATAATATTTTTGAAAGACCTATTCAACGATACCCCACACGATTGGTTAGTCGACAAAATAATATTGACTTTTGACTTTACTTGTATGGGAGCTACCCTAAATTTTTTTTATTTCAATATTTTATTTTACCACTTTTTCCGCATAATTAATATACATACCTATACCAAATTACAGCTTTCTAATACTAATTGTCGCTGAGTAAAACCGCGGACGGACAGACAGACAGACAGACACTATAAGGGTAAATTGGTAAAAACCAACCAGCATCATTTTACAAAAGATAAAATAAAAAATAACGGTTAGAATTGATAACCTCGTTCTTTTTTAAAGTCAGTTAAAAATAAATCATACCGTTGTTTCCTCAATAACAATATTATAGTGAAATATTATAAAATTTCACATATTCCAGAGTTGTAATATACGCTGACATATTTATAGTTTCGGTGAGGAATGCGACCTAGATATGTTAATGTTCTTTGGAAAATACCTCGTGTATCTGTGTTATTGTTATTTGCGTCACTACTTTGATTGACCTACGTTTTGCCTTAGACGTTTTGCCAATACACTACTCTAGACTCAGTCCGCTCCGTAAGAGCGGCAAATTTTTTCTCTCTCATGCAAACGTGTTCAGCCGACCAGACAATTTGTATAAGAATTGTATTCTATTTTACAATATAATACAATAAACTTTATTGCATTAAAATAAGGGTAACATAATAAAACAAGAGGCGGCCTTATCGCCGAAGAAATCTCTTACAGGCAACCAAAAAGAGGAGTGCGAAATATATAAAAAGATAACAGGTGGCGCAGTTAGAATTTTATACACTAAATTAATATAGTAATATATACAATAACCAATATTTTCCAATAAATACAATAACCAGTATTTTCGAAAAAGATTCTTATGTAAAGGATAATTTTTAGAGCAATTCAGAAAGGGTATTGTATTGTGTACTATTTGAGCCCGCTGGCTCCGCTCCCCGTGGGAATTTCGGGATAAAACTATCCTATGTCTTTGCCGGGGCGTTAGGTCTTAACTATATCGATATCAAATTTCATCTAAATCGGTTCAGTGTTTGAAGCGTGAATAGGTAACAAACAATTATACAAACTCACTTTCGCATTTATAATATTAATTGGGATGTATGTTTGTACAATACCCGGCACATAAGTTGAACAAAAATGGCGGTCATTGTTGTACGTTGTTTGTCCGTTTAGAATCACATTTCACATTTGTATCACATTTCTATCCGAACTTCAGATAGAAATGATTTCGGCTTTGTAAAAAGACCATCTCTTTTAACACTTTTATCTATCTATCAATTAAACATGCGCCGACGGACGCCATTTTTGTACAACTTACGTGCCGGGTATTGTATCTCTGTATTCTTAGTTCATGATTTGTCCCATACGAAAAGTTGTTTAAATTCAAGGGTTAACGACCATATATCGTTTCACAATGTATGTACACAGGGATAAACCCAATGTTTTGAGTACCGTTTGAATGAATTTTATTTTTTATTAAATTACATTTTTACACTCTTTAAACAGTGGGACCTCCACCTGTCCCAGCTCAGTAGGTGTGCCACATGAAGTATGTAGGATGCAGATATAAGTAGTCGTTGAGGAAGAGATCGAGAGAAGACAGAAACGACAAGGATTTATAAATTTATTTATTATTTTTATAATAGAACTGATGAAATTGTACAGTCAAATAATTATAAGTAAGTTGCTATCAGTCTGAGAGGCGGTAGAGGAATGAGTCAGAATGATGAGGAAGTAATGTGTCTAAAATTTAAAATAGCATTTAGTAATGAAAATTGAAAAGGTGGACATAATGAAATGAGGAAGAAAGTGAGTTAATACATGCAGGATGAAGGTTTATTGCAACATCGTTACAAATATATTAATTACAAGTGAATACCGCAACCGAATCGGTTCAGCCGTTTCTGACAAACAGACAAACATTCTAAAAATCATTGTTTGTGTTCTATTGCGTTGATGGAAGCCCCCAACAATATTTTTTCTCATTTATCATCCATGTACAGACAGCGATCGGTTAAATGTATTGATTATATTTTGAAAATCATAAACACACCTGCAAAAGATCCAAGATTACGTGGTCGGATCCGAGTGTATGACGGTCTCTTATCCGCTAAATCCCGAGCTTAGGGCTGCGGTCTGTTTGATTCTAACAAGCGGAAAAGCGAGCGATTCAACTTATGAATACGTTATAATATGTTCACGGTGCGTTTTCAGTCGGTGGTAATATATAAACAAATTATCCTGTCTATATTCATTTTTAGTTAAATTCAATTATATAATAGAGCTTAGAAAGGCATGAAGACGTTATGCTATGACGTAAAATACCTTTATAGACGGCTGAACAAGTCTGATATCAGTGTTTGCAGACAAAGCCATGTAATAATATTATAGTGATAGAGATAAGAAAGAGCGGAGCCTCCTGGCACAAGCATATTTTTTGCTTAAAAGGAGACTTCCGCAACAAAAATATTGTACAAACGGTGTAGTTACCAAATAAACAAAATTTTTATTTTATAAAGCCAACCCTCACAATATAAAGTCTATATCTAATCACCAAATATTAAACTTACATTATCTATTTTTTATTTTACGTGTTTTTATTTTAATTTTTCAAGCCCTATATCTTTATATATGTCTCAGGAAATACTTATAAAATAATATATGTTATTTTGATTTAACCAGCAAACTGTAAAATTATTATTGCAATGTATCTTGTATGATATATGTTTATTTAGTTCAAATCTTGAAACTCAATTTTTAACCAGTTATACTGATCTGATTGAGCTGAATTTTGCATACTTGTGTGAGTCAGATGACAATACAATATTATGGAGTATTTGAGCTGTTCTGATAAAGGAGCCGGGAGATATTCGACGGAATTCATTAATAATTATAAAACAATATTACCTCGTTGAGTAAGACTCGTTTGATTTGTCTTAACGACCATTAAATGGTTGGTAGACGATGTCTAGAGTCTGATTATGGAGACGGAATTGAGAACTAAGTAATAAAACGAGCAAAGTAACTGCATTAAGTTTGGGCTCATTACATTTGTTTTAATAAGTTCTTTGGCCTCACAATAAAAGCTTGTACGAAAAATGTTATTCTTTCGAAAATCTTATTTAAACGCTTACAGCTATCTGAATGACCTAAGCCTGGGGGATGATATTAAGTATATCGCGGTTGCCTCTCCGCTTAGTTTTTATCCCACAAAGGGTGTACTGTACGTGTGACGTAACACTCGCACTGCATGATAATAGTGTACTAATCTCTTGCGCATTTTTAATGTTTACGACATTTTTCGGGACTATCCCTATATCAGTGCACAGAATGAATACTTATAAGTATTAAATACAGGACGGAAACTCTGGGTCCCGCGCAATATACGTCCCCGCACCTCTCCTCCGTCCTCAGGTTGTCGTGTGTGTTGGGGGGCGACACACACACATTGACGTGTAAATTAATAATAATAAAATAAATAAATAAATATATAGGTACAAATAACACTAATTGAGCTAGCCCCAAAGTAAGTTCGAGACTTGTGTAATGGGATACTAACTCAACGATACTATATCTTATAACATATACATATATAGTTAAACATCCAAGACCCAGGACAATTTGAAAAAGACCATTTTCCAATTTGCCCTGACCGGGGATTTGACCACTACGCCACGGAGGTCGTCGAAGTGTGCACGGATGTATCGTTTCGTTTGTAGAGGTAGTCATCAATGATACTTCGCTTCTATGAAGTACCATACCGGTTGTATAGGTATTCGATCGAGATATATATGTCGTCCAAAGATCAACAAGAAAAGTAAAAATGGAATTAATTTCATCCAGCCCCCATCACATGGCAATAAAAATATATAATGATATTCCAAATAATATAAAAAATATTGTGAAAGATATAGAGTTTAACAAAGCACTTAAAATTTTTCTTGGAAATAAATGTTACTACACAATATCAGAATACTTTGACGACAAACTTAAAAAAATAGGGTATGCATTGTTTCTATTTCTCTACTACCTATCTTGCTGAATATATATTTAGCAATTAATTTTACTTTTAATATTTCTATTTATTTACAACATCTTAATTTTGTTCAATTAATTGAAATTTGTTGAATACGGTTTTTTTATATAATATAAAAATAGATTTTAATAATTTAATCTAGTATCGAAGTAACACGGCATCTAGTGGCCTCTCATGTTTACTGTGCCCTTACAGGGCGTCACTTGTACTATTATAATATAATATAACACCTTGTACAATAGTGATTTGCAATAAATTCTGATTCTGATTCTGAAAAAAATTGCATGACGGATAGATAAGTAACTCCTTATTGTACACCAAAAAATATAACACAACAGTAGTTCGCCCCAAACTGTGAACTCGCGAACCCCATACGTCGGCAACCCCTTGACCGACAGGTATAGCTCACGTTCGACCTTCAAAATTGTAACGAGTATTTTTCGAAGCGATCTCTTCCAGACAACCAGGAAAGGAATGTGAGAAAGGCAAATGTAGCATAACTTGAAAATCTAAAATTTAAATGTTTATTCAGTATTTAGAACTGTGATAATGATAATTTACATTACGTGTAGTGTTTATTAAAATTTAATTAATTTTTAAAGAAAAGTTACCAGCGCTTCGCAACGAACACATCTGAGAAGGAACGCCGAATTTTCACAGTACTTTGATCAAGATTACTTTTGTTTGTTTAGGTTCATACCAATTTATATTCGTAATCATCATTTTACCCACAAAATGTTCTTAGCTGGATATAGAATAGGCCTCCCAAGGTAAATATCGCATCAGAAGAAAATAATAAACTTTAGCAAAACTGTTGTTGGCCAGCACTAGCATCTGTTAGTCTTTTTAACATAATTCGCTACTCCAACAACTCAATCAGATACTTTTTTCAAAACAAACATTTTATATGGGACTTGTATGGAAAATTGATTAATCGTCATAGTTTCTTGAAGTCAAATAGCGTTCTTAGTATCAGTTTTTCTGCAATAATAAATATAAAATCACGTTGAAAATTGATACGATCAATGACAAGTGAAAATATTTGATGATGTTTCATTTTCTTAATAGTACCTAATAATTTATTTTTGACCCATCAAAGTACCCAATTATGCCCCATACCACAGATTAATAAATAGTTACTATGTCCCATACCCATGCTATGTCTAACCATGGATTTTCTAAAAAAAAAAATGCTGATTTGACACATACTTAAGTCATGCTGGTCTGGGAAAAATACTTAAAATGTGAAAGCCGATCGAGGGAATGCAATGCAGCTAGCAACCCATCACTTGCCCAACAGCACGCTTGTGGCCCGCTCTGTCTGCTTAGAGCCGCAAGAACTAAAATGCTCTGTCTACCCCATTAGGGAAAAAGATATGTGTGTGAATAGACAAACGTTGCAAATAAAATAAACGCGAAAACAAAGAAAACAAAACATAATTGAATCAGTTACTTAATCAAAGTCAAATGGCTCACACAAACAGAAAAGTTAAAATTGCTTGAAAGATTAAAAACGCAAGCGTTTTACGTTCCTTTGTAATTTAGAACTTATGAGAAATAAGCTATTTAAGTTAGTCCTAAGTTTAAAAGTCATCTTATAACACAAAAAACACAATTTGGAACTTACACGAACGAAATGCGTAATATTCATTTAAACTTTCGCTAGGGACGAGTCCGAAGACGGATTTCAGACGAAGAAAGACTATGTTCATAATAAGATACCGCAATAAAATGAGATGAAAATAACCGGCCAAGTGCGACCCGGACTCACGCCGGGAGGGTTCCGCACCATTATTAAAAAAAAAACCTTTGTTTTATGGGAGCATTTAAATATTTACTTTGTTCTGTTTTTTGTATTTGTTGTAATAGCGGCAACAGAAGTACAAAATGTGTTATTTAAACTGTCTAGTTGTGATAGCTAGTTCAGGAGATACAGCTTGGTGACAGACAGACGGACTGACAGCGGAGTCTTAGTAATAGGGTCCCGTTTTTACTCTTTTGGTACGGAACCTTAAAAAGCATGTTCGGTGTCCATCATAAAAGCAGTTCTGTGATTTTGATTCTCCTCTTACTTTGCCGCATATTTTAGAAAACTATTCGCAAATATTAATAACGAAGTTTCTTACGCTTTAAAAAAAAATTTGATAACTTTCAGCTTAATTCGGGTATCGTCGTCTCTTTTTCCTTTTCTGTTATATTTATTATTATTACTTTCATTCAACTCTTACCGCAAGTTAAGAAGAATTTTGTTTCAAAATGTTTCGTCAAATATACAATATGTAACATAAACCCTGTCCGATCCTTTGTAAGAGCAACTCAGACCGTCAATATGAACAACTTTTCCTACGGGACCAATGCTTGAAACTCGAAGAAAAAATCGTCATTTTTATACAAATGCCGGGCCGGCCGAACACTTCAGTACCCTGGACAGAATCAGACGTTCCCATACAAATGTAGTCTACGTTTTATTTTGAAACGACATGTCGGATATGGGCAAAATTATGTAATTTTAAAGAAATTGCAATTATCTCTCTCTCTCTCATCTCAGCGTTTTCCCAGTTGCGTCCTCACAATTCAGGTGATAGAAAGAAATTGCAATTATCTAGGGTTATAATTGGTTTCCGACAGTAATATTATGAACTTAAAAGAGAATATAGTGTACTTTATCATATTTGACCATCAGTAACTTCTACATCCTTATATTTTCTTTCTAGTTCATAATTTTATCGTCAAAACCAATTATAACCCCAGATAATTGCAATTTCTTTAAATTACAAATTTTTACCGATATCTGACATGTCGTTTAAAAATAAAACGTAGACTACGTTTGTATGGAAAAGTCTAGAGTAAGGGGATTCTTAAGTTTGGCCATCTTGACGCTGCTAAATACCGTTACGCTGTTAACTCAAAAAAATAAAATTAATTAATTTTTTTTTTTTTTATTTAAAACTTTATTGCACAAAAAAAGTGTACAAATGGCGGACTTAACGCCAAATGGCGTTCTCTGCCAGTCAACCATTGGACCAAGTGGACAATAATTTAGGTGGTGCGACAGAATGTGTAAAATAAATAGAAAAGCATAAATTAAATATTTAAAAGAATACAATAAAATTATAACATATATATATACACATATATGTATACCAATACAATTACTATAGATAGAATAAACATATAATAAATATCAAATAATACATAAATACCTAAAATAATATATACGCATAAATAATTAACATATGGATGGCTACTAGTTACTGCACAGGGACATCATGAGAAAAGACTTCTCGGAGAAAACGTTTATGAACCGCCCGTTTGAAGGCTAAACGACTAGGTGCACGCCTAATGGATTCCGGAAGAGCATTCCAGAGGAGAATGGCTTTAATTTGAAAGGATTTGTTCATGAAATCAGTATGATAAGCATAATTAAATAGGTAGCCAACTATGAACGCGTCCCGCCGTAAAGCTTAAAGAATCTAGTCCTTTTTATCAAGGACAATTTTGGCCCATTTTTTATAATTGCCAATCTGCCCGGGGCAGGCAGAGTTAGCAGATATCCAACGAAACGATTAGAAATTGAGGAATTTAATTATTTTTACACAACGCCCGGGGTCCCGGTCCGATATTATCGAACCTTTTGATTGTCATTTCTCCCGGTTGAGTTTTTTTTTCCGCAAAATTGGAAAGATATCGGTTTGGAAAGTTCCTTGTTTGAAAGGTGATATTTTTGGAGACGAACATTTAATATTATTTGGATCGTTGTGAACAACGTCTGGAAGGAAAAGAATAATAAAATAAAAATACGGACTATACGACGACCAATGTTTTGGGTAACGCATAGGTGTTCGTAATAGTCATAATTTTTAACCGACTTCAAAAAAAAGGTGAAGGTTATATGTTCGACTGTAAATATTTTTTAATGTATGTTCGCCGGATTCTCCGTCAATTGTGGACTATTTTCAAAATTATTTTCTTTTTCAAGACTAAAAACAAAACTACACAATCTATTTTTGATAAAATTTCTATGGAACTAACAGAAAAGTATGCCCTTTTAAACAAAAAAAAAATAGTCCCATATTGGTACAGGCGTCTTCAAGTAATCGATGAACATACATAAAAAAAAATTAAGATTCTAAGGCATTAATAACCTCCATTTTTAAAGTCGGTTAAAAATGAATACATTTGACCAAAACCAGATACAAAATGTGAAAAATACACACTTAATAAATAAACTATCGCAGTCAGACATTTTTGTTAAATTAATAAATTCGACAGAATTTTTTTACAAGTTTGAAATTCTACGCCATTTTTCAGGATTTACATATGTTATCCCAGGCAGATTTAGTTTTGGAAATAAGCAAAATTCTAACAATAAAATAGTATTTTTGTTTTAATGATACCTAGATAATACCTCAAAACACAATGGCTTTAAACTCATTGAATTATATTATCCCTGATATATCTTATCGACATAAGATTATACAAATGAGAAAATAAAGAAAAATTGAAATGGAGGATTGAGATAAAGATTTTGATAAAAAAAGAACTGTAGATGCCGCACAGGGCATTTTTCAAAACTAAAAACCGACTTCTAAACATTTATATGGGATCACCTCGTAAGAATGATATTCAAACAAAAAAAAATCCAAATTAGTCTGGGCGTATTCGAGTAATTTTAAAGTAAAAATTCATAAAAAAAATCTCCATTCGAATTGACAACCCCGTTCTTTTTTTAAGTCGGTCAAAAATCTAGACAAATGCTCTTAAAGTACTCAAAAAACTTCCTGATCACTTTTCAAAGGAAATAAGATCACGTGACTGCTTTTGTATAAGTAATATTAAAGTAAACATTCCTAAGAAAAAGTTCTTCAAATTCATTCGAACTTAACTGCTTAAAATATTTGTATTAGATTAAAAATAACCTAATATTGCGTCAGTTATTTATAGTTTTAATTCAAAGAGGGTATCTCAAGAAAATATAACCTCATTGGCTTCGTCTCGAGTATTGACTTTATTTTATTTAGACTAGAAATATTCGTAAAGTAAGGGCTTCAAGTAGATTGTTTGATCTGCCGATTTCAAGAGATTATTCTTTTTCTTGTATTTTATAAGTTTCGCAGATTTCTTATTTTTTTTTATCGTTTTATATTCTGACGTCAAGTGCGAGACGGGTTCGCGCACCCGCAGGGTTCCCTACCATTATAGATAATGGTACGGGCCCACTTCATTATTTATTTTATTATTTATAGTATTTGATGTTATAGCGACTACAGAAATACATAATCTATAAAAATGTCAACTTTCTCACTATCACGGTTCATGAGATACAGCCTAGTGACAGACAGACAGACTAGCCCGGTGGCAGACCGACAGACGGGTAGACAGACGGACGGACAGCGGAATCTTAGTAATAGCGTCCCGTTTTTATCCTTTGGGTATGGAGCCCTAAAAACTGTGGCCAAAAGTGTGTAGCACAATGACAAACGAAGAACGGTTTTGTGTTAAATAGTTGATCGGCCCAGGTAATCTCGGTCTATTGTTATGAGCTGGACAAATATTACGGCGCGAAGTGTCGGTACCGTACCTTCTAACCGATTTAAAAAAGCAGGAGGTTCTCAATTCGTCGGAGGCTTTTATTCTTGTCACGGACTGTTTAATTTTAAAGAAGCGCTAGATTTCTGAGAAACAAGCCGAGGGAATTCAAAATCAAAACATTTTAGATATCGTTAGATACTTTGATGATAGATCTCTAAATAATTCATAAAAATCCATTTATTCTAACTGATTTAGTGTTTTTATGATATAAGTAGAGATGAACATACTATATAACCGTATTCTATAGAATCTTGGTTTAATCTTCTACCTACATGTTGTATATTTGGCAAAATTCAGTTCACGCAAATTTTCCCATAGACCTACGAACGTGTGTAGACGCGGCCCCCAAATACTTTAACGCGCCTCTAATAGAATTCCGAAGATCGAGTGCTAATGAAATAACTCGGTTTAATCACCCGGCTATTGTCCGTTTCGCCCAGACGGTTAATCGGTACTATCGAAACTCGATTAGTAATGTTTTCAACTCGCGTATTTCTTATTGACTCTGCGTTACTTCTTCTGCTTTCCCGGTTACTTCTAAGCAGTGCTAGTTTGGAGCCCAGGGTGTACTTTTAAACTTATTTTATTCCAAAGATGATAAATGTATATGATCAATTAAGGGTACGCTAGTCAGGTGTTTCGCCATACAAATTCTGTAGGGTGATGACTCCGTTGTTCGGTCTTGTCTGTTTAAAGTTTTTAATTCTATCGATTTATCTTGTCGTTATCTATGCTTGTATGGAATCATAATTGTAAAATGATAAGTACTTTAAAAGTTATGAGTCTCAAAACATTCCGTTTCAACACGTAATTTTAACGCAATTTTGGGCACAATTAAATACCGGAAGGAGTATAAAATCTCTAAAACAAAATTCGTATAAGCATAGTTTGGTTATTAAAAAATTTAAATAACTTTACTTTTAATTAAAACATTCAGCTGTTTAATCACAAGAACACTTCTCCCAAACGCATACTCGTGAATTTTTAGACGTGTAACGTAACGTTTTTGTGCGATAAGTCGGATACGACACACTAGACTGTAGTTCCGATGTGCGTATGAATCGGAGTAAATAGTTCCGCACTGTTCATAACCGAGTCTATCCCTTTCTCAGCGAAAAAGCACGCAAATTAGCCACGTGCGCCGACGAGTTCGAGTTCCGAACTAGCTCATCCTTAAGGATGCTGGTGAAGAAGAAAACAGACAGAACCATTTAAATTTTTTGACTGTGATTTTAAGATGCCAGCCAGGTCAGGCCTATCGCCCCGTTTAGGTATCGAAAATATACCTATATTATTACTATGCGCGCGGCGACCACTTCGAAGGAGAAAATTCCGTTACATGAATCGTTTGTCCAGAGTAATAAGAATGAAATTTTCTTGCAATGGATGGCTTGCAATGACGCGAGCTAAATTGAACACATTACGTTGATATTTCTTTGATATTATTTTCTGAGTAAGACTTCTGTACGTGAGTATACTTATTCTGTGGCCAGGTAGCCTAATGTCACTCTTCCTTGGGAAGCATTTATGCTAAATAAATAAAATAAAATAAAGTCTTTCTCAAGGCAGCCGCCGCGTCTACTCTCCTGGGGAAAACAGTTGAGGAACAAGATGATTATTACGACATCCACAAGAGATAAAGTAATGTCGTACACCTTTTATTTTATGTATTTTCCGTATACATAAATTGGTAAATAAACAAATAAATAATTCTAGAGCCTAATTCCTGCTCTAGCGAGGCCGAATCGAACACAGTATCGCAACTCTATTGTTTTCTTTTGGTTATTCATTTCACAAGATATCTTCACATTTTTAACCAATCAATGCAATAACAAATTATTTAACTTATTTTGGGTCGAAGCCAAAAAATATTCTCTCGCGTTCAACACACTAGAATCTCACCTGCATCGAGTTAAATGAGTAAGGGTCTGACTGAGAAAGGCTACCGAATTGTCTTGCAAATCCAACTTTTTCAATCAACCGCAGTTGTTCGACACTGAATTGTGTTTAAATAGTACGGAAATAAGCAGATTGCCCGTTCGTGATAGTATTTAGTGTAATATTCTATTTTCGTTCAGAAAATTTATTTTCCTATTTTTTCAGCCGCATTACGTCTACTGCTGGACATAGACCTCTCCCAAGGATTTTTAAAATAACCGATCTAGAGCGACCTGCGCTTTCCAGCGACCATGGTCAGGCGTCTAACCACCTTGTCACAATATACTAACTTGTGGGTGCTAAATTGGCAAGCGAAGAGTGTCCAACTCTTCGCTTGCCAATTTACATAATGTAACATTATTTTTATTCGGCAGCATGTTTGAACTAGCAAGCGAAGTTTTAGAAATTGAAGACCCATGTTTACATAGGTCAACTGATCTAGGCAATAAGTTCCAGCTTCGAGGAAAAAGTCTTTCGACGAATTTGACTGAGTTGAGCACCGTTCGAGAAGTAACGCCGTGCGTTCTCGTCTAAAATACGTAAGTACTTTTAGACATGGTTATTATCAATGTATGAAAATTAGTAGAAGCAAAAAAAAACACTGACATAGCTCATTATATTGGCAGTGGGAGCACATAGGGCTGAAATATTCATTGAATTTTGCCCATTCGCTGTAATATAATGTTCAACAATACTACACTATAACAACTCTGATTACCAGTGATCGGAATCACGGGTGCTATTGCTATTAAAAGTATGGATATGACTAAAAGTTTCAGGATTTCTCGAGAATCTAACTGGGTACTAAGTAAATAAAACAATCATAATTATGTGATTTCAGGATAAGTATATTTTTTCGATTAAAATATATCCTGAAATCACATAATTATGATTGTTTTATTTATAGATTATATAGTCATATCCATACTTTTGATAGCAATAGCACCCGTGATTCCGATCTCTGCTGATTACTATCATTGTCCAAACTACAACTTATTATCCAAACAATCCTAGTTTCTAATATTTCATTGAACATATTCCTAATCTATAAGTTAAACAATAGTCGTCTCGTAGAAACATTCCAACCCTCAAGTCCTACCAGTTGGACAAGCGGTGCGATGCCAAAAGCTCACTCCTAAACCTACAGGATTGGGTTCAATATGCAAATTTAATTAGTGAAGATGGTACAGCTCTTGAGAGTTGACGCTTGAGCTTACTATAAGCTTGTACAATGAAAATAGATGAGAAAATACATTCATAAAATATAAAACTAGCTTTTACCTGCGAGTTCGTCCGCGTAGAAGTCGAAAATGTTTCTAAAATAATTATTAATTGATACTCCGATACTGCTGCATGCGGATGCAGCAGTATCGGAGGGAGCATGCATCAGCTGTTGGTGGCGGGTGCACACGGGCTGTTGGTGGCAGGTATGCTGGGACTAACAGTAGTGGGTGGGCGCCGGCCGGCAATAGTTTGCATGAACTAACTGGTGGCGGAATTGCACAAAGTAATTAAAATCATGTAGTATGTAACTTTGACTTCCGCAAAGTAACACCTGAATCTATTAACTAACTATTTTTAAGTACAAGATTCAAAATCTAATTTATATCTTCTGACCATTGACATCAATTGAACTTACTCATAATTTATGTTAATTATCTTCTTGTACTTGATTATAAATACCATTATTATTATTTTATAAACTCAAATAATCCTATAAGTTCGCAACACCCTGCCAGGGTTCATGTACTTACCTACTAACCATCTTCTGTATGAGTGCATGAAAGCGAGTAATAAAAAAATAAAAAAATTTAAATTTACAACCTCATAAAAAATCCAATTAAAGGATAATAATTTTTTTAAAACCAGGGGATACCTGAATTTTCAGAGGTCCAGTGCTGCTCCCGTTTGAAATAAATCTATTGAAACGAAACGGAAATTTCATTCAAATTTTGTCTTGATCAGACCCTAGGTAACCCTACAAACTATTTTATGAACTACTGTTTAGAGTAAGAACGTGAAGCTTTTCTACGCACATACGCCAAAAGTGGCTGTTTTTCGCAATTGTGCGTACAAAAGCTTCACGTTCTCACTATAAACTGTAAACAGTAGTTCATAAAATAGTTTGAAGGGTTATCTAGTGCCTGGTCAAGACAAAATTTTAAACGATGTCTCTGTTTCCTATCAAATGATTTATTTCAAATGGGGGCAGCACTGGACCCCGGAAAATTCAGGTTGCCCCTTAAACTTTTTCTTAATAACGATCTACTACTACAATAGAAACTAACTTCGCAGAATAGATCTTTTTCATCTCTTATAATGTAGCCTTTGTAATACAATAAAGGTTGTAGATAGATCACTATGTTCTCCGAAATGTTCAGACCATTCAGGTAATTGGAGGTGAGGTGGATATGTCCGATAATACCAGTCTTTCTGGGAGAATAGGAAGAACGTAGAATGTACCAGCTACTTCTCTTTCCGCGCAAATCTTAAAAGTCGATCGAGGGAATGTACGAAAATGTCAATCGTGTTATTAGGCGATACGGTTAGAAATCTCTGTTTTGATTCTTTTTTCCACCTTTCTACCTACCTTCCTTTCATGACGACCTCCGTGGCGTAGTGGTCACCACGCTAGTCCGTCACCCAGAGGTTCTGGGTTCGATTCCCAATCAGGGCAAGTCGGAAAATAAATAGCCTTTTTTAAATTTTCCTGGGTCTTGGGTGTTTATCAAATATATATATATATATATATATATATATATATTTGTTATAAAATAAAGTATCGTTGAATTAGTATCCGATAACACAAGTCTTGAACTAACTTTGGGCAAAGGTCTCCCCATCTCCTTCCAAATATCTTGATTGTGTACCACTTCCAAGCATTCCCTTCAAACTGTCGAAAGTCGTCACACCAACGCTTCCGAGGCCTGCCTCTTTTCCTTCGGCCTTCTTCGGGAGTCCACTTTGTTACCAAAGTAACCCACCTATCAGGATGCATTCGACAAACGTGCCCAATCCCACTTTAGTTTGCGGCTTTGTGTACTTTGTTCGTATATATTTATTGATTTATTATTTATTTACCTTCATACTGGCCAAGAGAGTTCTTCTGACGTTCGCAATGACTTATTATTGGCACATTATAATAAAAATTATATTCCTATCTCGATTTCACACACTATTAATCACTAGTGTGCACTTTCACTCCGTATGTTATTCCTCATCTGACGCTAGTATCCACAAAGTTGAATGTATTCGCAGCGGAGTGTAAAATCAATATCGGGATTAAATCGGCTTTTACGCAATATTACGTTTTCCAGCAAAAATGGCAATCCAATCGAAATGATGGCAAACAAATGCGGTGTGGCGCCGATAGTTTTCATAAAAGCCTTTTAAAAGGCTTTTTAAGCTGGCTTAAGCCCTTTTATAAATGATAGTGGGGATAAATAGGGTCGTTACTCGTACATTATTGATAAAAATAATCGACATTTCCTAGTATTCAAATATTTTAACACAAATAAGAAATCCGTTAGTAAACGAAAAATATTAGTTGTAGTGGATCTGGGCGGGCAATTAAACAAAAATGGCGGACTTTAAGCATTTTGGTACAAATTTGAAATTCCCGACACGTGAATTGAACCAAAATGGCGGTTGTCGGCGCATTATTTGTACTTACGCCGATAACCGCCATTTTGGTTAAACTTACTTGCCGGGAATTTGTACAAAAATGAAGTCCGCCATTGTTGTTCAACTTACTTGTGTCGCATTGTACATAAGTTAGTAAAATATGGAAGGAACGCCCGTCCTCTGTTACCTTTATCTACAAATACACACGTCACTATCTCCAACGGGGTAGTAAGAGCTTAGGGCCTTAAAGCGGCCCTTCCCGGCCGCTCTGTTTTTAACGGGAGCAGAGTTTGAAAAGCTTGGTGTTTCATCCAGGGCACACGGAAAGAAATTATTTTAACAATACTACCAGAACATATCGTAAATTTCATTCTAGTTTAAAGAAACAGAATTAAGTTAAATTTACCGTATTGACTTTTAACAACAAATAATCGTATTTTAATAAATGCTATAATATTATAGTAAACACATTTAAGTAAACAATACTCAAAGCTATTTATAAATAATTTTTATTATTGTAGAAAGAAAATTTCGATAATTGTAAAGTATACTTTCATAATTCGTTTGTAGTTGCTAGCTGTCAATTAAACAATTCAATATTTAGGTTGTCTCTAAAATAAAGCAAGTAACGAAAAATTGTTTTAATTGTTAAAATAAGCTAGATTCATATAGTATTGTTTACCCCATAATTTGTTTGTTGTTGCTAGCTTTCAATTAAAAAATACAATATCTATGTTGTCTCTAAAATAACGCAAGTACTAACAATTGTTTTACTTGTTTTTAAATAAGCTAGATTCGTAAAGTACTGATTACCAGATTAAGTTCCCATAATATAATGTTGTATGTAACATGTGGATCGTAATATCAAACGAATCGTTGTTTACGTTTGCAAATGTATTGTATGGATTGCTTTAACTTTGATTGGCAACACCGACTGGCTGCCATGTTTATCATTTTATCTTTTAGAGCAGTGCGTGCGCGTGCAGAGATGTTTGCTGTGACAAATATTTAGTTTAATAATAAAGAGTTTAATTACAGAAGTGTTAAAAATCAGGAAAAGAACAAGGACATTAAAAATTTATTGGAATCCTGGCAGTTGGCCGAGTCATACCTATTTTTTCCGGTAAGTTTTATAAAATTTATTTGGCTAAGTACTAGGTTCTTACCAATTCCTGGAAGAAATTGCTGAAAGTTATTATGATTAAGCATACTATTTATTACGTCCAGTCATCGACATCGTCCAGTAAAATTATATATCATTATCAAAGCGGATGAAGCGAAAGGGATGTCTGGCAGGACCTCAAAGACGATACGAGTATGTAACTTCATGTATACCTAGACTCAAAACTCGAATAGTAGGTACGCGTCTAACTACATGAGTACATGAAATATTGTTTAATTTTCAGAGAACAAAATAGACCTAGACACTCTTGGTCTCCTGGATACGGACGTGAGCAAAAGCTGATTAGACCAGTAGGGGACCGCGTGCGTATTCAAAAAAATCTAAACCACCGCTAGCAGCAGCAGGATGAGAAGAAATCTAGACATGGGACATATTCTCAATATAATGGGCGTTTTATATATAATATAAACTCACAAACATTTAATGTTATGTTTTATTTTAAACTATTGTTAACTATACCTTCATTATACTTATATAAAATTTGTGTTTCCTGAAATTGAAAAATCACTAGGTGAGTTTACTATAATAAGAATTTAATATTGTTTAGTTTACTATATTTTTAGTAATTACAGCAATGTTTTATTTGTCGCTTAACAATATTATGGGGCTACTTGAATTTCACGGGGTTCAGTGCTGCCCCCATTTGAAATAAATTATTTAAAAGGAAACGGAGATATCATTTAAAATTTTGCCTTGATTAAGCCCTAGATAACCTATCAGACTATTATTTATATGAACCTGTTCTTATTTTAAAATGAGAATTTGAAGCTTTTTTAGTATTTTTGCGAAAAACGGCCACTTTTGGAAAAATGTTAAAAAAAGCTTCACGGTTTCACTTTAAAATATAAACAGTGTTCATAAAAAAAATAGTTCGAAAGGTTATCTAAGGCTTAATCAAGGCAAAATTTTAAATGATATTTCCTTTTCCTTTCAAATAATATATTTCAAATGGGGACAGCACTGAATTCAGGTAGCCCCATAATATTGTAAGTAAAAATAAAACATTGCTGTAATTACTAAAAAAATATAGTAAACTAAACAATATTAAATTCTTATTATAGTAAACTCAATCATTTGATGTAATAATAGCTAACCACAATGTTGGTAGTCAACACACAAAAAGTAGTAAAGTGTAAAAAATATAAAGTTCGATAAAATTTCAACTTAGTAATATTTGCACAAAATTTGGTAATAGTCCCTATAATAATCTACTAGTCGTTACTAAATAATCTTCTAGTCGTTACTAAAAATCTGGTTATCTCCAAAATAAAGCATGGTGTTACGAACGATACCAATTATGGTATATTTAAAAAAAAAGAAGGTATGTAATGGATACAAATAGATTTTTGTGCACTATACACAAATTTTAATTATGTGTACAAGGATAACGATTAACTTTGCAAGATATTCTTGTAAATTACTACCAGATTTTTGTAGTAAACTCAACAAAGTAGTTAGTT
Source organism: Acrobasis suavella (assembly GCA_943193695.1). Classification (NCBI taxonomy): domain Eukaryota; kingdom Metazoa; phylum Arthropoda; class Insecta; order Lepidoptera; family Pyralidae; genus Acrobasis; species Acrobasis suavella. The sequence goes on along the minus strand of OW971952.1, from coordinate 4,545,017 downwards.
GTCGTATATATTACACGACAATCTGGTTAAGTTAACTTTATTCTGTTTACCTAAACTAGAATTTTCTCTCCGTGCAATGCTAGAAAAAGAGACAAACCAAAAAAGAGAGATAGCGCTTAAGGGCATGGTTTGCATTTATCTTTATATTACAACTATCCATTGAACGAATATTAACTATTCATAGGGTGCGGAAATTTCATAAAACTTGTTCCAGGTGATACGTGTTTATCAGTAAGCCTTACAAGTATGTGAAATAAATGTTCTGTATTCAAAATTTTCATTAGATTTGCGAGGTTTGTATCGAAATATTTTCTTTACTTTCAAAATTTATGAATACTTTATGAACGGTCGAAGTTCAGCTAAAATTTGAGCAAAAAAGCTTATACAGAATTTGTTTATTTTTTTTAAATTTTTAATTTTGATAGAAACCTAGAAATAGGGCACAAGATACCTGTGGGTTAAAAAGTTTTCTAAGAAAGATCAGATACAACGCCCTAATCACGTACGAGCGTTTGTATGAAAAGTAAGACGGGAAGGCCGCTCTTAAGAATCAAAGGCCACGCTTAGCGTGATGGCGACCGTAAAGACCGATTTAGACGGATGCAAGTTTCGTGCCTGTTTTTCTACCTTTTCTTTTTGGACGAATCACACTGATTGATCTAGCCCCAAAGTAAGTTCGAGACTTGTGTTATGGGATACTAACTTAACGATACTATATTTTATAACAAATGCACATACAACGTGAAAGGGACACTACCCCTAATAAACCACTGGCTATACTAGATCACTATAGTGTAATGAAATTAAAATAACAGCCAAAAGAAATCGGCATTTCCATACAAAAGTGTGCAGCCGCACGGGCAATTTGTATGGGAATGTCGAATTTTTTATTTCCTTTTTGGTTGTTGCTTTAATTTAATGCCCATGGTTCGATTTATTACGAGTATATCCCTTCCACATTGTATAGATTAACATCCAAGACCCAGGTCAATCTGAAAAGATGGTATGAAACAGGCAAGAACCTATATATATAAACCGTCTAATTGGGCCTTAAAGACGGGAAAAAGACATTAAAATAGTGATGGGTTGTCATCATCGCCTATTAACATGATTGACGTAACGGTGAGGAGAGGGATCACCCCTTTGACCCATTTGACCTGATGACAAATAGTTTGCTACGTTGCCGTCATAAGGTGGCGAAAAACATTACACGAAAAAAATTTAGGAACCAATAACATTAAATATTTCACTATTCTTTTACTTACGAATCCTATTTATAAATAATTTATTTAAGCCTTGCCTAAATTTACCATTAGACACTGCTTTCCAAAAGAAATCTGATTTACCGTATTTTTATTCAAAGGTTTATTTCATTCACTCACCCATTCAGCCATTCACACACGACACGAACTAACCCACTTAACCTTTTGAAATGCCCAAAATATTTATATGTAAGGAAGGTTTTGAACATTCTTAAATTTATCGAAACGCTCGGAAAATCCAGGACAACCAAAATAAACGTAGTTTTCCCAAAACCTCGGGAGTATAGGTTTTTACATAGCTTCATAATTGCCCGAATATCATATAAAGTAGCAAAGAAAAAGCTATGCTTTGGTTTTCCAACGGGCCTCTCTAGAAATGCGATCGTCTTATTTTTTTTACAACTGACCGGCGCCTCGGCTGTCGCACTTAGAGAACACACCCAACTACATGGTATAAGCCGTGAAATAACATAAACCATTCATCGGGATGTAGTTGTTGCAAACTGTTAAAGAAAACCAACCCACAATGCGTAAGTCTTTTATGTAAAAGAATACCAACTCACATTACTTCACTCATCCATAACTTTAGTTTCCAATCTCAATTACGACGCCATATCTCCAACGAGTGACGAATAAAATGCCACTTGAATAGAATCGGAATCGTTTTAAATAGGGATTTTTCTCCAATCGACTCGGTTTTTATGTCAAATGGAATATTAAAGCCTTTTGGCCCAGTCGCCAGAAAATTAGTCGGCGGGATAACTTACGCCCTTTTGAAACGAATTCGAGGGTAGTTTTAACTTGTGAATTGTTGAATTTAGTTGATTGAATTCTATTCAGTTTGAAGCTTATGATGATCGCGCCTATTATTTTTGTCCTGAAATCTTTCTTTGTTGTTTATTGTCATGACTTGTGGCAGAATTAAGCTATTAGACTTGACTAATGTCAGTATTTTTAAGCTGTCTAAATTCATCTAAACTAGAGTATTATAGTTATTACAGGGGTATGTTATATACATGTATAATATCCCGAAAAAAAATTATAAAGAAAATGTGTGTATGTGTGAAAGTCGCTTTAAAATTGGCCTAGTGATTTCAGAGAGAGTTTTCAGTACAGAGAGACAAACAGATGCGAAGGGGGACGTCAAATTTATCGTAAATATTCTTTGTTTTTGATCAGCAAAAAAATTCTTTGTTTTTGATCAGCACGATTTATGCGTACCTGAGATTATAAACAAACATTTATTACAAGATTTTAATTTTGAATTAAAATATTCATAACACTCAGTACAATTTATTTTGTAAACAAACACGCAACTTTTGAAAGTTGTGAATTTCCAGCTTCAAAAGCTCCGGCGGCAAGTTTCTGGGAATCCTGAATTGCTGAAGTTGTTCGAAAAGCTGCAATACTCCGTGTTAATTAGTGACGTAACTTTCCATGTCTCTATTTCTAGGTCTGTGGTTTCAGCGTTTTTCAACTTTTACCTGTATTCTCATTTTATACAAAAATCGGGGGAATGTGGTTTAAGGTAGTATAGTGCCTGCACATTATAAGTACAAACCACCAAAATGTTGGACGAACAAGAGAAGGAGTGGTACTTTTATTTACTAGCCATGTATGTCGAACTGCTGGGCAAGGCCTCCTTTCTTTCCTTCCAATACTCTCTATCTTTGATCTTTTCTGTCTAATTCTTCTCAAACACTTTCAGTTCGTCAGCCCATCTCGTCCTTGGTGGTCTTCTTCGTTTCCTGTGGCCATCTTATGGAACCCAGTTTGAGGATTTGTGAGTCCATCTTTCCGTATGCATACGACCAACGTAATCAACATGAATTGGTCGAGCGGTACTATAAAAAAAAAACAAATACAAATCATGCTGTAATAGTATTTTATGCATCAGTTATATAAGAAGGTTCAAAATATGCGAGTGGCGCAGGTTACGACGCGAGCCTTGGCGAGCATCGTAAGGAGACGCCGCCACCGAGCATTTTTTTACGAACTTATACAACGTTGCATACAATACTTTTTCTACGACTATATTTACTAAATAAAAAACAAAAATAAACAAAGAAAAATATGAAAATGTTTGACATATGTTTGGCACATACTAGGTGAGATATCTATGGCAAACTTTATTTTTTTAAATTTACGTTTACTTTATACTATATCTGAGGACTATATCTGAGGACTATATCTGAGGACTTTATTTAAAAAAAAAAACAGTTTTTAATATGTTGCCAGTAAAGAATTTATATCGGAAAGTTTTGTTTTTAATACAATAATTTTGTAGTTGCGCTTTTTTTTGTTAAGTTAGTGTAGATAGAGTAAAACCTTAACCCAAGTGTAATCTACATAGGCAGTTAAGCGCATAGATCTAAAGAAAAAAAATCTAATAGGTCTATGGCAAAGTATCTTTTTGGCGAAATAACGACAAATGTGCTATTATATTAGAAATAGAGTATAGACTTTTCCGAAATCATATTATCTATGTTCTTATACATATTAGTGTTTGGGACCATTTAAAATACAGATAACAATACAAGAGTAGAAAAACAGGATTATCGACCAACGACAGTCGTCAAACTATGTCAGATGCCTCTAGGCAGCTTAAAAAAATCGAACACCAGTGCTTCCCACTAACACACGAAAAACAGCAATAATAACAGTCTGTTAAAATGTATTAGTTTACCGACCACTTGTTCCACAGAGCAACGAATCTGACAGACACATCGATCAGAGCGGTCATCAGTCACACATGGTGCCCTGATTTATTGTACGTTCGCCGTGTCTAATACTTTAGTATGGCTGCAATGGTGCACACTTTTCTAATGTGGATTAGATTTTTTTTGACTTCGAACATATCGATATGTCTCTGTCGTAAACCGATATTGGCTTATCGAGTATGTTTGTTTTTCATGCGTGTAAGTGGCCAACACTGGTGTCAGATTTTATAAGCTGCCAATACAATATTTAGAGCTGGGACCAACGGCTTTACGTGCCTTCCGACGCATAAATGAGCTCGGTAAATATTTTTTGCGCATTCTTGGTCACCCATCCAAGTGCGGACCACGCTCCGGGGTTGCTTAACTTGCGAAAGTTAAATTTAGGCATGGACTAACATAGGTTTAAAATTGAGGATCAACGCCAAAATAGAATAACCGTTTATTACTTCCCGCCAAACTAGCACAGTAAAATTGAACGATTTCCGAACGAACGAAACGAACGGGTTGCACAAAACATTTGTTAGCCGACGCTCTCAAAGGATATAGAGTTTTATTACGAAAATCATTCCAATAGCACTTTTTTTATCCATTTCAAAACAAGAGATACCGCTATAAATACATGATCGCTTCCGGAAACATTATTTTAGTTCCCAATTATTTTATTTTACCTTGTATTTAAATGCAAACCATCACTATTTTGATTTTTTTGCAGCTATCACGCCTACCATCACGCTGATCGGCCAGTCATTAGTATACTATAACCAACTTGGTCTAAAGGTCTTTGTTTTTCAGTACAGAATCATTGAACAGTGATTCATATACTGCAAATCAAGCCTATTTACCAACGTTTTTAGGATGGTGTTGGTGCTGGCTTGGAGCCTACCAACCCTGCCTTTTTTTAGAAATGTCCCGATAAAGATAGGCCCTATCTGGCAACCCTGCCTACGCAGCGCTTGCAGGTACGTGGTGGCAGCAACAAGGCTGCACGCAACTAAAATAAAAAAGAATGCCATTAACATCAAAAATTCGCATCGCACGCGAAACTTATAAGAACGCGTTTTGTGAAACAAAGGAGCAATATTGGGCCTTCAAAAAAATAAGGCGGGCTGCTCACGTCCCCGACTTAATATTTCAAGGCGCGTGACCTCCCGTGACAGGGGTCGGGATGACATAATATAGAGAGTGTAGAACTAACAACTACGCCATATCGTACTTAAATCATAGTCACAGGTATGGCGCTTCAAAGAAACGGAGTATCATTTGTGCCTACACTACTACAAACGAAACTATACATACATCCGTGCACACGTCAGTGTGTATGTGTTCGCCCGCAGCCACCCGCTCAATGTACGCATACTGTCACTACCTGTTTATTATCGAAAATATACTTACGTTATTACTATGCGCGACAACTCCGGAGGGGAAAATTCAGTTACATGAATCGTTTGTCCAGAGTAATAAGAATGGCTTGCAATGAATGTCTTGGTATCTAAACGAGGTGGTCATCGCATCTCTGTGATAAAACAGCATAACCCCACCGAGTTTCGGCTTGACTGACTTGAAGAGCACTTTAATCTTCATTCATCAAGGTCATTGTTCAAGATAAAAGTTTGTTTTAATAACTACTTGTTACTATGTAAAAAGACTACGAATACCAGCCGAGTGCGACAAATAACACGATAGTGGTTACCCAGACAAGAATAAACAAGAACGCGTTTAAAGTGCCATGTGAGAAGTTGTGGTACAAGAAGTGTCTGCCCTTGTAAGCATACCACGAAAAATGTCTTAAAAAAAATTGATTTTAAAATTGTTAACCTTTTTGGCTGAAATGAAGATGTAAAAAAAAAAACATTTAGCCGAGTCCGCGTTCTAGTGTAGCCCAAACAATGCAACCGGAAATGCTATGCTTACTAAAATATAATTTCTCAAAACTAAAAACCGATTTCAATATCAAACTACACAACCAATTTTGATAAAAAAAATTATGGGACAATCTGACAAGTATGCCTTTTCCAACAAAGAAATATTTTTTTCACATTGGCCCAAGCCATTTCAAGTAATCTAAAAATATACACATTCGAATTCATAACTACGGCCTTTTTTGAAAACTATAAATGTTAAAAACTATAAATCTTTGCTTTCCTTATAGTGTGCCTTTACGAAGAATTCAAGAAAAAAACAAAATGCAATGATTCAAAGATTCAAATGTTTATTCAGTAATTAGACCTTTACACACACTTTTAGACGTCAATAAGTATAATTTATGTTACGTGTAAAGTATATTAAAATTTAATTTATTTTTAAAGAAATTGTACCGATACCAGCGCTTCGTAACGACCACTGCTGAGAAGAAACGCCGAAAGAAACTCATTTTCACAGTATTGCCGCCTACTCGCCAGAAGGGCTTTGTCATATTATTATAATTGTCTTTTAATTAATAAATACTTATAATATAATACAATGTTGACACATTATAACATGTAATGCTTGAATATTATAATATAAGTGCATTCAATCTAATCAAGCTAGAAATCGTAGAAATAAAATTAGCATCACACTACGACTTATCCTTCCGTAATAACATTATTTGTGTAAGAACTATGTTTGGGATATTTTGTAAAAACACGATGGATATAACCTTGTAGAGTAGTTTAAGAGGGTTTCTTTAGCTTTATTTAGACATTTGCACTCCGTGATAAATTCGTGTTTCTTTTAAATAACCATGGACGAATGCCAATCATGTACTCAATGCAATCTTTGATTGCTTTTCCAACTTCTCGCTCACCACGGTAAAATCTAACACCAGCGTTGGTCACTTACACACACGACACGAACTAGATTTTTTTTATTTTTTTATTTAATCTGTTACTTCCCACTGCTGGGCAAAGGTCTCTCCCATTTCCTTCCACCTGTCTCTGTCTATTGTCATTGCTTGCTTTTCGTGTGTGTAAGTTGCCAACACTGCTGTCAGATTTTTCAGGCTGCCTAAACGCATCTGACATAGCTTGACTACTGCCATACAATGATAACAGCCGGGACCAACAGCTTATACGTGCCTTCTAAAGCACGGAGAAGCGCGAGAAATGTTTATGCCACTTGTGGTCACCCATCTGAAAGCGGACTAGTAATGCGCTCTCCCGCCCGGCCACCGAACTCCTCTGAAAAATACGAGTATATGGGGCAGCATGACATACTTTTACTATAGGTTATTTGACTTAGTTTGTTTATGGACAATATTTTTTACGAATAACAAATAACACTAACAAGAAGCCGTTTTCCGAAATTAGAAAGTTAATTGGTTATTAAATGAGACAGCAATTATCATTTTAAATATGAGTGGGAGCGTGGTGGGGACATCTCGCTATCTCTTTCGTAAGCGTGACACCTAATGACAGTGACGTCACGCGGGTGTATGTGCATCCTTTTTCTGTTATTTGACAGTTTCCCCTTCCACCGGATTTGAAAGGCTTATAACTTGCTTATTTTTGAGCGGAGTAAAATTATTATTTATGTTTTCTGTTCCGTATCATGTTACTTTTATATGAATAAGAAAAAAAAATCGAGTCAAATACCGAATTTATCCTAAAATAAATAAAACAATGTAGAACGTGGAAACAGCAGTTTTAATCAAAGTTTTTCCGCGAAACAGGTATTGTGAAAATATCACGTACTTTCTTACTTACTAGTTTCTGCGATATTGGATAACAAGACTTCGAAATTAATTAAGGTTTCTGCGCTTGGAGCAGTTACTTATTATCGATATACCAGTAACTTGGACAATAGGGATTGGACTGGGTATTAAATATATTATTTTATTTAGTTAATCAACTAGATTTTCCAAAATCAAAGTGCCAATTTTTTTTCGTTTAGCAAAGTAGTAAAAATTCAAAAAGATGCAGCGCTTCGAAATTTCGGAATGGGGTTGATTTACGTCACCTTTGGTTAAAAATCGTAGCTGAGAGTGACGTCACGCGAAATTTGCTGTATCTTCGTCAATATTCGTCAATCACTATATTTTCTTTATCGATGCTTTTTAATAATAAACAGAGATCGGAATCGGGTGCTATTGCTGTCAAAAGTATGGATATGACTAAAGGTCTCGGGATTTCTCGAGACCTTAGTAACAAATAAAATGTATTCTGAAATCACATAATTATGATTGTTTTATTTATATCCCGGTACTTTTAGTCATATCCATACTTTTCATAGCAATAGAATCCGTGATTCCAATCTCTGCTAATAAAACTAATGAGCCAAAAAAAATTTTTTTACGTCTACATCCCTGTTCATGTGTCGGTGAATATAGAAATTCTGCTGGTCTGGAAGTAAAGAAAAAAATATGTACCAGCAGCTGCTCCTCTCTATTTTTTAAAGGCAGAGTCACTGAACAAAGGGATTTTTGGATGGTAAAAAAATCGTTTAAGTGACTGCGCGTTCCGAAAATGGCACTTCAGATCGTAACAGCCGATCGAGAGAATGCCAAAAATTCTACGATGCCACAGACAGACAGACGTTAGCGTCAAACTTACTTATAACAGCCCTCTTTTTTTTAATAACGTGAGACACAGACGCTATTAACGCAGTACGGGTTACTCACGTAGAGTCTTCATCCGGGCGAATGTGACGCGCGTTCACAGAGTCGCTCGGCGACACACTCGATGATGGATGGATGAGGTCGAAACATGTCGGCCCGTAGCTGACTCTCTACGTGAGTAACCCGTGCTGTGTTAATAACCCCTCTATTTTGTCGGGGGTTAAAAACAGTTACGAAATAGCTTCTATTTTGAGGTTATATCTGGCAAAAGGTGAAGGTTTGGCGAAATCACGACTTGGCGGAAAGTTTGGGGTGACCGTTGCCAAAATATGATTGGACGGGGATTGTACGGCATCTGCTTTGTGTCGGCTTAGCGGGAATTCTCTCTGATTTCGTGTTTATTTTAGATTCGTTTGACATTTTTAAAACATTGCTGAGTTCAGCGCTGTTTGCGCTTGTTTACTATATTTTAGAACGAAGTTCTTTCTTGCAGGTAACGTGGAGGGCGTGTATCTGTATTTTGCGTAAATTACACGTTACACCTTGCGCACGCGACGCACTCGTATTGACATTTCGAGGAATGATGATTGACAAACCATTAAAAGTGTGAGGTATTTTCTTTTTTAATAGAGTGTGCATTCAACTTGAATATTTTTATTTTTAGTGTACCTACTAATGTACCTTACATTTATTCATATAATTTTGTATAAGTATTTATACAGAAAACCCACTGTATTTGTTGTCGTAGAAAGTAACAAATGCTTGGCAATATTCGCATAATAAAACTCGAAGTGAATGCACCAATTAAAATTATATACTAACGTTAAGTTTACAGTTGCTTGTGTAAAATTTAATGAGAATGTCAAGCAAGATTATATGGTGGAGAGAGACATCTAATAATCACTTGTTTACCCACTAAATAACACTACACTGACACAAATGATATAAATATTACACACATATGTACATATTTATAACAAATCTTACTTTAATTCTTCTTCTTCTTTTGGTCGGAGATTAAACAGCATCTGTTTTGAGGGTTAGCGGGTATTCGCTCTGATGTCATGTTTATTTCATATTCGTTTGAAATTTAGGAACAGATTCAAGCTGTTTGCTGGCAAGATAACGCTGAGAATAGAAAATTATGTCGCTCTTTCGTTTCGGTGGCCAAGATCCACTTCAGGTCGCTAAGCCAGCGGAGTACATAGGTACGTAGGTCTAGACCAGCGGTTACCAAACTTATTTTGTCAAACGCCCACTTTAAAAAATCAGTTATTTTGTAGCGCCCCCATTTTTTTCACCATAAAAACCTGAATCACATATTTGTTTTGCCTGTAGTTTAATTCAACCTATATTCTAAACGAGAGAGCAATAATAATACCTACACCAGTACATTAGAGTATCTTTTATAAAAAATAACAATAATAACATTGTTAATTTTAAATAAAAAAATAGCAATAATAATACAATTTTACAATAATAAAGAGTATTGGAAATGGGGACCTCACCTGCGAAACTTTAAAACACGAAATTTCTTCAGTGTTTGATTCCTTTAACGATATAAATAGCGTTGTGAACGCATTATAATAATAAATATTAATTACATTTTTAGTTTATATTTGTACAATAAAAAAGGATATAAATATGAACTAATAAATGGATGTTGTGTAGTAAGAGGATTTTAATTTCAGTGAATTTTAAAATATGAAATAGCTGAAGTTATAAATCACTCATTGCTTAAATCACATCAGCGCCCCCCAACTTTATTCTGGGCCCGTTAGCGCCCCCCTTAAAGCCTCCAGCGCCCACGAGGGGGCGTTATCGCCCACTTTGGGAAAGACTGGTCTAGACCAATGTAATAAGTAATAATTGGCCAAGTGCGTGTCGGGCCACACACACTGTAGGGTTCCGTAGTTATGAATACCAACTTTAAGTTCACTAAAAACTAGCGATGCATCCGATACCGATACCGATACCGATATATCGGCGATACTTCGGGTTAGCCGATATATCGGTATCGACGATATTTTTATGACCGATTCAACGATACTTGTTTTTTTAAATCGCCTTTCTCCGCAAAACTTCAGATTACTTTGTTTTTTAAATAAAAATGTTATTAATGTTAATTACTAAAATTTATAATAATTATCTAATATCGACCTATGTAACTTCTTTTCATATTAATAAAAAAATAATCCGACTGGTGATTTATTTATTTTATCTTCATGTTGGATTCAATTAACGTATCGGTATCGGTATCGGTATCGCCGATATTTGTATAAGAGTATCGGTATCGGTATCGTATCGGCGAAAAGGCGTATCGATGCACCCCTACTAAAAACGTCTAAAAACTAATTTTCAATTGAATTTTTTTGAAATTTTTCCCTTTTTTAAGTTCATGGTATAAGTTGATCGCCTATAACTTTTTTATTTGTAAACCCCACTTAACTCTGATAGTTTTCCTTTAAATTTCGTTATATTTACTATAGCGAATATATAATATATATATATATTATTATTTTCACTTTAAAAACGGTGTTGACAAGCTTATAATATTTTTAAAAGACCTAGTCAACGATACGACATGATTAGTCAGTCTAGAAAATAAAATTGACTTTTCATTTGATTTGTATGGGAGCTAACCTAAAAAAATTTTTTTCAGTGTTTTATTGTACCACTTTTTCCGCATAATTAATATACATAAGTATACCAAATTACAGCTTTCTAGTATTTATAGTCGCTAAGTAAAACCGCGGACGGACAGACAGACAGACAGACAGACAGACATGGCGAAATTATAAGGGTTCCTTGTTTACTACGGAACCCTAAAAACGCTAACGAAGTCACTGGTAAAAAAAAGATAACATTAATACAAATGAAACAGAACACACACATCTACAATCCGCTATTTTCCAACAAGTCAAAATACTTTTTTCTAAACGTCAAAACAAACATTTTCTTTAGGATTCGTATAAAATACAGGCTAATGACGTCATAGTTTCTTGGAGTCAAATAGCGCTTTTATCATCAGTTTTTCTGCAAAAATAAATCTAAAAACCCGTTAAAATGGTTATGTTCAAAGACAAGTGACATTATTTTGCGAAGTTTTTTTTTTCAATACTAATTTAATTTTGACCCAGGAAAATACCCAAGCTACTTTCCTCGGTCAAAAATATTTTTTTCGGTACTGTTAAGAAAATAAAACATCACAAAATAATATCACTTGTCATCACTTGTCAAGATCATATACATTTTCAACCTGATTTTAGAATTATGTAATCAGGTTGATGTCTCCAAGAAACTGTGACGTCTATATTTCATACAAATTCCAAAGAAAATGCTTGTTCTGACGTTTTTGAAAAAAGTGTCCGATTTGAGTTGTTGGAAAATAGCTGTTATAGTCCCGAAAAACTAACCATTTCCATTTGCAGCGGAACAACAAAAACTTTTATACAATTCATTTTTCCCATTTTCCTATCGACAGTTTTTGTTTCGTCGACATCCTGTAGCTCCGAGCGGAAACAATATGACGAATGAAACGTGTCAGATGACGTCATTTGCGAGTGACTTGATGTATCCTGCGGGAAATGGAAAATTCACAAATGAGTGAACAGCTGAGAAGGCCGTCATTATTGCTTACTTCTTCTCCTTAGGATTGGATCTCACTTGTTAGCATGGAACAGCACCAGCCGTGCTATAGCGTTCCGTCGCTCTCTCTCGCTCTGACATATATAAAAGTGCTGTTCCGTACTGGCAAGTGAGATCCAATCCTTAAGGTGCCTCTCCAACTACTGAAGGTCGACAATCTCAAGTTCGTGTAGTCTTCTTTGTCACCTAGGCGGAATAGCTCAGCAGCGCTCGCTATCCGGTCCATTCTCAGATGTTTCGTAGCCACATCCTTTCTACTTCCAATCTTTCTTTTCCTGCGACTTTGCCTACCATTATAAGCTAAAGGAGAGCTTACAGCTATGCACAGCTCTAAAGCTTCATACATTCTGAGCAAAATGGTTAGACAACCATAGATACCGTGAGAAGTGGAGAAGGAGAAGCCGAAAAGCGGACCTCAGGGTTCAAAGCATTACAATCAGGAAGCAACTTGTTGTTATCGGCTTATACGAGCCTTCCGAAACACGGAGTAATTCGCGAAATGTTCATGCCACTTTTGGTCAACAATCCAAGTGCGGAACACGTCCGGTGTTGCTTAACTTGCGAAAGCTCTGGCCATACCCACACCCACCGAGCCATCGAGCTGAAGCAACTGGGAATACAGCATAATTTGAGATGATGAGGTTGAAATAATGATGATGATCTAATTACCAAACTGTAATAAATAACTCAAACTGTTAATATTAATTGTGGTTTAGCACGCAGGAATGTAATCGATTGAAGTCCATAATTACCGAATTCAGAATCGCCGATTATTTCCAATCTATTTCGTTCAGAAATGCAATCCGTTTGTGAATTCCCAGCGAACTTATTAGGCTGAGTGTCACACCGCGGTGTAACAACTAACTTTTGGTGATTGGTAGTTTCACAGCCCGTCAGTTAGAATACAATTTGAGAACTTGTTTTGCTTAGTGATTACGTGTATGAAAATCATATGGTTTCGGGCTCGATTTCTGACTTTATTTACATGAATATGAATTTCAGATGTACACAAATCAATTATTTGGCTAACAGAGCGCAGTAACGTTTAAAAAGAGTTGTTTGATCATCTCCTGCATATATTTTAATAAGATTATTATAATAACTTTTTGTCTCGTATATTAGTTACTGAATTTGCACAACGCCTGTTTTCTTCAAAAAATCTCTTAGTAGGTATCTCAGTTGCCTGGGAGTTGCGGTTGCGATAAGGCCTTTTGACCTTTGTTTCGTATGGTTTATTATTCTATACCATAAGTATTTTTATGCAATAAAGATTAGATTATTGTCTTTTCTTAGCTGGCTTTAGATAAAATGAAAAACATCTTCTATTTTTCATTCAAACATTACGACACTCGTATGAATTGTTTATGTGAAAAATATACTAACGTTTAATGATCTCAGTTTGATTATACGGAATATTCTTATTAACTATTCTAATTTATCGAGTGAAAAATAATTATCAGACTAAATTATAAAATCAACCTAATAACCACGTTATTTAATAAAATTATGATTAAAATTTACTAATTTAAATTGATTTTATTAAAAGCACTTAGCGTAAAATCCATGCATGCAATCTTGCTGTAACTCAATTTTCCAAACGAGACAAAACTAATCCGTCAGTAATAATTCATTACACGTCTATGTAAATGATGTAGATTTGCATTACAATATTTCTAGATCTATTGTTCAAATTCTCGTTCGAAATTGTTAATCAGGAAGTTGAAACGAGCAAAAATTTCTAAAATAAAATAATAGTAGTAAAGTAAGACCACTTGGTTGATTTTATTAGCTCTAAGTAGTGTTTAAACTATGCACGTGCTGTATCTGTTTTCCAAACGAGACAAACACTAACCAATCCAATCAGCATTTTCCATTATTCGCAAACATCGTTACAACTCTATGTAAATGTGGCCTACATTTGCATCACAATATTACTAATTCTGTTGTCCAAATTCGCGTTCGAACTTGTTACTCAGTTAGGTGCAAACGGTGAGTTTGTGGGGACTAGATGATTCAAATCAGTTTATACCTTCCTTTGACTCTGTCGGGTTCTGTCTGGTCTGACTTAATTCGGTATATGTACTGTTCTGTACAAGGGTTTTGTTGCACTACTTGTTTATACTGGTAGTGGGTGGTAATGGGTTACGGTATTTTTGCGATTCGGGGAAAATTGGGTCTGAACCTGTCTCAAAAATAAATTATTTTGTACTGATAAGAAAATAAACTTTGTCTTTGAACATGTCCATTTTGACGTGATTTTAGATTTATTTTTGCAGAAAAACTGATAATAAGAGCGCTATTTGTCTCCAAGAAACTATGACGTCATCTGCCTGTATTTCATACAAATTCCATAGAAATTGTTTGTTCTGACGTTAAGATAAAAGTATCTGATTTGACTTGTTGTTGAATAGTGGAAAAACTGCTTTGATGTTTGGCAATACAATTTTTAAAGTAGATCAAAGTTTTGGAAATAAATAAATTGAACAGAATTGAAAAAAAAGCAGGTTTATCAAATCTTTAGGGGTAAAACGTTTGTCTTTTTTTTTGTTTAGAAATACCACCATTTGTGTAGTTTTGTGTGGAATTATTCGAAGAAATAAAATTTCTGAAAATAACATTTCCTTAAAATTTGTTTAACTTGAGGTCAAAATTAAAAAAAAAAGTTGCTTCTCATTATGTTTGTAAGTACATTCATTTTGGGAATGCAGACGGGTCAGAGGTCTTACAAAAAAGGAATAAACCAGTCCACCCTCCAAGACTATTCACTACACTCTGCATTGCGCTGACATTTTGAAAGAATTCAAAATGGCCACGTTTCAAATTTTATTTGGAGCGCGTCCTCAAATCGGAGCCGGGCAAACCCGGAGTATCAAACAGAGAAAACTCATGGGTTGAAATAACGTCGGCAAATGCAGCTTTTAGTTCGTCCAATCGCTTTTAAAAAATCTCATACACACTTATTACGTCTTGCCTACACGCTACACGGCTGTAACGTAAATATACCAAAATCCAATTTGAAAAACTTACATTTGGAAAGAGAATTCAAAACGTTAAAAATTTTATTTGGTTTGCATCCTCCAAATCCGAGCAAAGATCAATTGAAAAATCTCCAAATCTTAGAGTATTAAACGATGATTAAGCTCGTCCACTTGCTTGGAAAATCTCGTAGGATATGGGCAACTCAACACAGTTAACCAACTCTATATAGTACTAGCTATTGCCCACGTTATCAAAGGTTATTTGACAATCCCACGGACACATGACTATTTGATTTTATAAGTATTTGTAACGCTCTTCTAATATATTATTTATGTATATGTTCATAATAAGTTAGTATTAGTATTTATTCAAGCCAAACATTTTTTTTTGTTTACCCTTGTCGTTTTCTGGGCGAGAATGCTTATAGCATGAAGTCCGCCCTTTGTTAAAATCATATTTTTTACCTTGGAACAATAAAGTTTATCAAATAAATATTTTTATTTTCAGCCTTTACTGTCCCACTACAGGGTAAAGGATTCCTTTCCACCACTCCAACTCTCTCGGTCTAGGGGTTTTGAGGCCCCAATCTTATAAGCCTACAAGCTACTTATGGTTAAATTGTCATGCAGTATTTGTGATACAGAATGACGCAATTAAAATGCGATCAGCGATCAAAATTCAAATATATTGCCGTATGTTTCCTTGTTAAGTAAACACAGTGTAAACTGCTGCGCCTGCAACCCACAGAACGTTTTCGAATAATAATCGTCCAATATTCCTTTGATTTTTTTGGCACTGCATTTTAGATGCAATATTTGAAGTTTTGGACGATAGAGCCTCGGGGAGGTTTATTTAATTTTATTCTTCGTAGAAAAAAATACTTTAAAGTTTTTTGAATACAAGAAAAAACGGAAAGTACAATATCACATCTTGAGCTAATGGATAATCTTCAAGAAACGTAAAATGTACCAGCTACTTTTCATACCTTGTAGATCGTTCGAGGTAAGTTTAAAAAAGATGTGCACTATCAACCGGCAACCCATCACTATTTCAATAACATTTTACGGTTTTCCATTGACTCTGTCTAACCCGTTACATATTAAGACGTGCTGATGTATCTGTTTCTCACTCTTTGAATCTTATGGCCCAAGGCCTTGTGTACACCCCGTGAGAGATACTTAAACAAATATATTACGTTGTAAGATCACAACAAACCGCGAAGTCCGGCAACATATGTGCGGAATACGAAATTGAAAAATTTAAAATATAATTTTGAGGTTATTTATGGTTGCAACTTCCAAGTTTGCTATTTTATTAGCGCTCTTATCACTTGTTACAATGATGTAATATTTTATGAAGATCTCGCTTGATTATGATTCAAGTACTGACAAGGTACATATGTATTGAATCAAAATATGTAAAATATTTATGCACAAATCATATGGAATGCAATGTAATGAATAAACAATAAACAAGTAAGTTTGCTCGTGTCTTTTCTGTGCAATTTCTTCGTTTCTTTCCTGCACGAGTTGTTTTTTGTCTGTGAGACACGATGTATGTTTTATAAGTATATACTCTTGGTGTCCTTCCTATCCTGTACTTGCTATGTTTCATACCGTCCTATTAATATGTAGTGTTTATTATATGACACCATCACTGTATATTCAGATGCTAAATAAGTATGTTATAATTATAACTAAGACTTGATTAATGCTGAAATAGCAGATATTTTAGCATTTTGGATTTACGAATGCCTACCCAATTGTACATACCTACCATGGTTTTCCCTTAAATGGTCGAGAAAAATTTTCTTCAGTGCCATGGTAAACTAACTATTAACTAACCATAGTGTGAGTTATTGGCCTGTTTGCCTAATCAGTCGCATAAGTATAAAGTTGCTCATGCTTCTTATGGTTTACCGAAAACGGTCGAGAAAAAATTTCTTCAGTGCCATGGTAAACTAAGTATTAACTTACCATAGTGTGAGTTATTGGCCTGTTTGCCTAATCTGTCGCATAAGTATAAAGTTGCTCATGCTTTCATGCTGGTGTGTGAAAACAGAAAAAACTTAGAATGTACTGGCCAGCTGGCCAGTACATTCTAACAGCAGCTGCTCTTGCTCTTTTTCATGCAGAACGCAGAAGCCGATCGAGGGAATGGGCCTTTTTTCAACTTGTCACCTACCATCACGCCATGTCAAAGATACAGCGCATTTCGCATGACGGCACGGCTACGTATGATTTTTACATGGACGTGACGTCACAAGCACCCACACCGGAACTTTGATGCTTCGTGTCTTTGTGAATTTATACTTTTTTGACAAATTGAAAAAATATGGATCCATTATTTTTGGATAATCTAAAAGACGGACTTATTACAAAATTATAATTATATTTTTCTAACTCTGTCGTCACCTCTATTTGACGAGTCAATTTTAGAGCATTGGTGCTATATCTTCAGATTTTGTAATCAAAGATTTTGGCTGCGGTTAGTTAAGATTTGAACTCAAACTCAAGTTTCGGTTTCAATATTGTTATCGAGGGAGTAACAGATAATAACAGATTGCATTACGGTCTTGTTGAATTTCACTTATTTGTACACTTCAGTTTTTGAATGTCGTTATACATATTTGACAGCAAAATGTGTATTTATTGTTAAATAGTTTTTTAAGTTTATACTATAGTGTTGCGAATTTAGAAGCAATTTTAAGAAAACTAACAAATTATCGACCTATCCAATAAAATCAATTTTACTTAGGTACCTACTCACTTTCTTCAAATGCTCTAAATGCCATTTCATTCAATTGATTTTTTTCAAAAAATCTTATTAAAATAAGCTAACATAATGTTTGATATAAACTAGAGAATTTTTTAATTCCTTTGAAATTGATCTCGATCATTTGATATTATGAATACGTGATCGTGGATCAAAAACACAGATTTACTTTATTTCGAAACAATAATCTACTTTTTAGATCGAAAAATATTTGTTAGATCGAAAACACTCATTTAGATTTGTTATTTTCGAAACAGTTTTTTATATACAAATTTAAAAGAAGGCGTCATTTGTTTTAGTGTAGAGCTTTAACATGTGAAACAACAAAAGGAACGTTCCTCACATTCTCTGGGTGCAACGTTCGTCGAAATTGAATTTACGTTCGACAAGCCTAACGAACGACTCCGCTGTTTGAACTCCGAACTGGCGACGAAAAGAACCCACTGTTTACTATATTATCTGCGCGTTGGCATGAAAAAGAATTGCATTATTTTGTTCGTTGTCAGAATAACTTGTTTGGTTTTTCGAGCAACATTTTTAGCTGTATTTTTTTTAATTTGATGAACTGTCGACGTTATAGAACCCAGAGTTATCTGCGTTTTGGCGCAAAAGAGAACTGCAATATTTTTTTCTTTTATAACTAGATTTGTTTTTTGCGAAATATTTTATCTATATTTTTATATTTATTTGCACTAAAAAATATCCGAGTAGAGTAGTGAGAAAATATTTTAACAGATCGGCCGAAAACAAAACAATACAAGTACTTACACAGCATTTGTTTTTTTGCAAATTTTCTTTTTTTATATTGTTCCTAGATAGTTTTTATGACAAAAAAAAAATGGACTAGCACAATGACACTGAGCAAGTCCGTTTTTTTTTGGTTCGTACGAAGTCTATTCAACGCAAAACAAAAACAAAAAGAACTTAATTCTTTCACTCGCTAAAAAGAGTACTTAAAAATAGAGTTTATTTTTTAAAATTTGCATCCCGACGTCCTTTTGCTAAAAACGTTACACCGAACAGTCACTAATTAGAAGCTGAATCGTTCGCAACGAAAAATAAGGATAAAAATGTTTGGGGGTTTGGATCAAAATGTCGATTTTTGCCAGACACCATTTTATATTTTCAAAGTTTTCTGCGTCAGGTTTAGACGGAATTTCACCTCAACACCTCAAAGACTTGACGGGATGTTCGTTGGAGGATGTGGGGGGGGGGAGTCTTTTGGGTAGTCTTGTAAAATTAGTGAACTTGATGTTATCGGGTTTGGTATCAGAGAATGTCATTAATATCTTATATGGCGCTAATCTTATGGCCTTGAAAAAAAAGAAGGGGGCATTAGGCCAATCGCGGTGGGGAGCACCTTCCGTCGCATCGCCTCACAAATTTGCTGTCAACACGCGCTTCCCTCCTCAGTCACGCTTTCCAACCAAAACAGCTGGGTTTCGGTATCAAGGGCGGTTGCGAGGCTGCGGTCCATGCGGCAAGGACCTTTTTGGATTCGGATGGGGGTGAAGTGCTGCTCAAGGTGGATCTCCGGAATGCGTTTAATAGCATAGACAGGGGGACCATGTTAAAGGCGGTTTGGTACCTAGATGACGGCACTTTGGGGGGCGATGCTGCTACAGTGGGCAGCGGATTTGAAATTGCAGGGGGATTCATTTAGAGCTATGGGCTTGGAACTCAATTTTGGCAAGTGCGAGTTACATATAAAACCTACTATTGATCCGAGAGTTAGAGATAACATAATTTCTAATTTCGATGCACTAGCTCCTAATATAAAAATTGTGACGAGCGAGTCTTTGCGCCTGCTCGGTGCCCCAGTATTAGATGAGTCTATACCCTCATACATTAGCGACCAGATTAATATCTTTCAGTCATCATCAGAGCGTCTAAGTGGAATACATGCGCATATGGCTCTATTATACGTTCCTGTCTTTTTGTCCCAAATTTCACATATGTTTTACGTTGTGCTCAATTTTGGAAACATCTTCATCTTCTCCACGGCTTAGATAATATTATTAAAGATGCTCTGGTAATGATACTGAACTGTCAACTAGATGAAAGATCTTGGGTACAGGCATCACTGCCCATCCGTTTCGGCGGTTTAGGAGTCAGAAAAGTGTCGGATGTGGCTTTGCCGGCTTTTTTGTCCTCAGTTCATGCTGCAGGTCCTGTCGCAGTGCAGAGAGGCAATGCTGCTAGCTTACTGGGCACCCTGCCTCGCGGCGACGCGTTGGAATCTCTATTTTATTTGTAAATTTTGTATATTTTTTATTAATAATTGTATTTGAAATGTATTTTTAAAATGAAATAAAGATAAGATATGCCAAACATAATTTTTGAATAATCAAATTTTAAGGATTATCCAGTAGTGTTTTTTTTTGTACTTCCTTACGTAGTGTCAACAACAATAGTTCGATTACTCATTGTTTTGACAGAACAAAAATATGTAACAAAAAAAATCGACATTTTCAAAAGTGTTCTGCTGGCCCGGCAAATTTGTATGAAAGTGTCGGTTTTCGAGTTTCAAGCATTGGTTCCGTAGGAAAAGTTGTTCATATTGACGGTCTGAGTTGCTCCTACAAGGATCGGACAGGGTTTTTGTTACATATTGTATATTCGATTTTATATTTAGATGCTTTTTACTGGTACTTATATAACAGAAAGAGCTAAGCATTACATTAAGAAAATGTTAGTCTTATGTTATTGAAATACTGTTTTTAATAAGTAATTACTCGTGAGTGATCCACGTCCATATAACATGAATCACATACCGACCTTGGATTCTGAAATTGGTTAACATAAAACGAAAAACAATTCAAATTCAAAGCTTATGTTTATAGATAAATATTACAAGTACTACGTAGCTCTTTCATAACGTCACCCTTATTCGAAACTAGCTATAGAAAAGACAATATTCTTTTATATCCCAATGTAGCCTACGATAAATAAAAGCCACCAGCCATTTTCAGTCACATTTGCAACCAATAAGGCCCATAGCGTTCGAAATTCCTTATATTAGTTTCCTAAACTATCGTTTTCGCATCGACTTTAACCCGGTACCAGGCGAGTCATAAATACAACTAACCCATCTGTTAGGATTCGTCCATTGCCGTTATTCTTCTATTGGTAGCGTCGGGGAACGTTGTTAAGCGGTGATGTATAGCATGCAAGGTTAAGATTCGCAAAGGATTTGTGTATATTGGATGGATTTCGAGATAGGATTGATTCATGATCACAAATTACCTTCGGATGTTGTTTGGCGCATTTTGGCGTAGCTAAGGATCACAAAGGGCATTGGGTATTGCACCTGAAGAGCTAAACCACACACCTCTGAACCTGAACATAGGGCGAACAATTATACTGTAATATTTTGTATAATTATACTGTAATAAATGTCTCGAGAATTGAATGCGGAGTGCGAATTACTTAGGTCTGCGACACAGACCTATTTTCTCTTGGTCTCTATATACAATCTTGCGATACCTAGACATTGACGTTTTTAAGCGATATTGATTTACAACCAATTTCAAAAAAATGAGGGTATTCTGATTAAACTTCTTTTTTCTTTCAATTTAGTTAAATGCTTATTTTGGTCATCACCTGACAAACCTGTCCACAATGGAAAATAAAAGTGTCTCTAGATTGTTAGAATAGCGTTTTTTATTTATTGTTCGGTCACAAGGTGACCGTTTAGTTAGAGACTTCTTAAGACATTTTTCGGTCTCGCCCACCCCTGCCCCGGTCTAACTACGTCCATGTTTGGGCATCTCCTTGGACGAAACATGGCCAAAATAAGGGGAACTCTATCCCATCGCGAATTGCATTCAATTTTTAAATTCTAAAGAGGCAGTGGCAGGTCCTGTTAAGTTGGTTTTTGAAACTAGACGTGTGCCCAGGAATTACTTGCGTCGTATCGGGATTTTCTTACGATCCTTGTACTATGAATGGGCCTTTGTTCTGCTTAGCAATAAATCCATCAAGTGTTAAGTTCCACTTGATTCTGTGTATCTCTTATGTATACGGCTTCAAATCGTGCACTTCGTTTTGTTTGATATAGAGATAAAAATACTTATACCTTGTGAAAAATTGTTTCTAGTCTGGTTAGAATATTGCAGGCTTGAATCACCTGATTACCCGAAAAGAAAGATGTTTGGGTAGGCACGTATAAACCTATAGGTCTTCTCGAACGCCATCTAGCGTTTGCTTAAACCTATCCAAGAATTGTTTCTAGTCTACCGTTTGTGTTGCGATTGTCTGACGGCAGTCGCTCTGTGTAAAAACCAGTAACCTCGTGAAATCTACTAGGTTAGGTAGCGGACCTCGGGCTCTGAAGTGTTACCATTGAGGATGCAACCAGGAATACGGGAGAATAATGATGATCCACTATCACGTCTCTATCCCAAACGGGGTAGACAAAGCCTAGCTATTTAGCGTGTAGAATATTAAAGCGGCCAAGTGCGAGGACTTACCCATGAAGGGTTCCGTAGCAGCAAGTAACATAATATAAAAGTTCTTGTAGTTGGTCGATCGATTTTTTAATAAACGTATTAAAAAAAACCACGCACTAGATCTCATGTTCGGTCGGCCTGGCAATTTGTGTGAGAAAGTAGATTTTTTCTTCGAGTTTCAAGCATTGGTCCCATAGGAAAAGTTCATATTGATGGTCTGAGTTGCTCCTACAAGGATCGGACAGGATTTTTGTTACATATTGTATACAATTTCGAACAAAACACAAAAACCTCTTGGAATGCGGGAATCGAACCGGCTTACACAAACTTCCAAGACATAATCGACTACAAACATTAAATACTCGACAACTGTTAATAATATCGTTAATCGTCCACTCGATTAACATTACTCGTAATTTTAATCGATTTGAGATACGATACCATCAAGGGACGTGTTTTGAACATTTAAATTTTATATTTTTATTATTAAATATTTATTATAATATAAGTTTTTATTATTTAATTATTTTAATTTTATTTAGTTTTAATTGAAGTTATTATTTTAGTTTGTTTAGTTTTAATTAAGTATTTTTTTCTTATATTGTATATATTTTTGTGTGTTAAATAAAATAAAGTTGTTTTTTAATTTTATATGGTTTTTTAGAACTGTACATACGTAAATGTTAGTTTTTTACGAGCAAGTTCAGTCCACAATACTTAACTACATTCTTTAAAAATAAATACTGAAAATCGAAAAAAAGTACCATAACTGTACGAAATCTAAAAAGGAACTAAATACCAAAAAGGAAAATTTCTCTACTACCTACTTCTCAATTTTTTGAACCAAGCTCAGTAACTTGCTACAAAAATTTATTTGGTGATTAAAATGTCATCCAGTTTATTCTATTTCTTTTTTATTTTCCACCTATACTATCCCA
This sequence comes from Acrobasis suavella, assembly GCA_943193695.1. NCBI lineage: Eukaryota > Metazoa > Arthropoda > Insecta > Lepidoptera > Pyralidae > Acrobasis > Acrobasis suavella. Next base: position 4,521,710 of record OW971952.1, on the reverse strand, counting down.
CTGCAGGGCAAAGGCCTCTCTTCCAACACTCCAACTCTCTCGAGGTCCTTTGAGGCCCAATCCCAGCAGCAGAAGTCAAGCTCGCCCCTCTATCTCTTTCCGGGCCTACTTTCCATTTTGAGGAATATATTAATAAATAAATAAATATATAGGGACAAATTACACTGATTGAGTTAGCCCCAAAGTAAGTTCGAGACTTGTGTTATGGAATACTAACTCAACTACAAATACATATATAGATAAACATCCAAGACCCAGGACAACTTGAAAAAGGCCGTTTTCCAACTTGCCCTAACCGGGGATCGAACCCGGGACCTCTGGGTGGCGGACTAGCATGGTGACCACTACGCCACGGAGGTCGTCAAAAATATATTGTGTCCCTAATTTCAGTTTAGAGAAACAAAACTGACCATAACAAACTAAACCCAGTACAATCGGAAACAAAAAACAAACAAGCCAGGTCACAGTACACGCGCCGACGAATTGACAAAAGTACAAATAAAGTAACTTTAGACTCGAGAAAATTAAGTCCTATAGACTGTACCGGGCAAACACAATCAAGTACGGAAACGCCGGACTGTACCTAAGAGAAATCGTTTTAGTGGCGAAAAATTCCAATACTGTATACATTGCTGAGTCTGACACAACGTCAAAATAAAAACTCGTTTCAAAGGCAGCAATGTATATCGAATAGAGTAGATGTTCCAGTCGACGGCGGTAACTAGTTGTGGGACAACTACAGGAACGGGATCTAATAAGAAGGTGAGAACAATGTGTATGAAATTTTTAAGCTGCAGTCTTTGTCGAGTATGTTTCGATTTTGAGTGGGTGAAGTGATGATGGAATGCTTTTAAGGCTTGTATGTGAAACAATAGGTCGTTATGGTGTTTTGATTCGTTTGTCATGTTATGGACGTTTTGATATATTTTTAAGTATGGGTATTTTTAGCATATATAAATTACAGCCTATTGATGTATCGGTAGGTTAAGTCAAGAAATACACACATCATATTTTTTATCATACATTAAGTGACAATTGAAACAAATGTTTTTGAAGTAAGCATTAAAAAAAACACTGCTACGAGTATATACACAATGTTTCTACGAATACGAACTTTGGATAACTACAATCTTTGTTTATATTTATTTAACAGCCCCCGTAGCATGGAACCGTTGATAAACCCAGATAAAGTTTATATCGCGGGACGGACTAGTGCCATCCCGCTCGTTATTATTATGTAAAGTGAGATTATGATAGACGATAGCACTCGATAGACGCTGTCGCCGGTGCCATGCTACGGCCTCTTGTATTTAATCATAATCGATATATACATCAGCCATAGAAGTCTACTGCTGGGCAGAGACCTCTCCCAAGGATTTCCAAAACAACCGGTTGAAAGCCATCTGCATCCAGCTTTGTTCCTTATAATTCTATATATTAATATAAGCCTCAATTATACTTTAAAAGCAATTTCAAAGGAGTCGAATCTAAAGAAACCAGTCATATTGTCACCTCTATGCCTTTAAACTTCGTCATCATAAAATAGCATGTATAAAGTAAAAGCTGGAAACAACAAAGGTAGGCAATTGCCCAACTATTGGACCCAGCTGGCTAGTATATAAAAAAAGTAAAAGGTTTTAATTCAAAACATTCTAAAGCAACGTATCTATTATATTAATATCAAATATTAGTGGGCGACGATATTTATTGAGATAGCATCAATATAAATAGGCGCCATTACCCTAACGTTATTGAAACAGAGGCATTTGTCACTCGAATTTATAACCATTTCACTGTATTCAAATACGGATCTTTCTTTGAGTTTACACCTACGTGGAGATTAGTTAGATGTCCCGTATCAAAACATCTAATATTTTTAGTCATAATTTATCATTGATATAAAGTTTGATACAGTTATGTGCAATAAATGCTTGTTTAATTTTTAATAAAATTATATAGATATTTAATAGTTTTGTATTTTTTTTAAACCAAGGGTTGTTATTGCTAAAACAGTTTATTTTGTGGTTTTTTGCATCTCTGAATTATGTTTATATTTATGTCAAAATAAATAAAATTATATTTTAAGCCAAATTATACATTACAGACAGAATTCTGTAGATTTAATAACATATTCTGCCATTGTGTAATAAATACACTGCACATAATTAAGGTGGTACTTATGTTTTTTTTTTAATCTGTAGGCCAGCTGCTTACCTGTAACAAGTACAATAAACAATTAACCAAATGTTACCAATAGTATACAATAATCTGACATGGTAAAAAAACCAAATAGCAACAGGCGCGCGCTGGCGCCCGCTTCTCAAATTTCATCAAGGAAAAAAAAAACAAGAAACCTAAATAAAAAAACAAAAAAGACAATAAGGCTGTTTAAGTTTTCAAAAAAAAAGATATTTTCTTTTTTCAAGGATATAAACGTTTTCCACTTTCACTGTTGTAATACAGTACTAATTTCACAGACCAAATTCAATATTTTTAGACACGTCTATGTCACAATATACCTAATGTCTATGTTTTACAAATACAAATAAAGCTCATTAGCTTTTTATCGGCTACACATAAGTACCACAAAAACTCTAGTGCACTTAGAACTGAAAATGACGGGATCTCTTTATTGAAAGATTAATGGCAAACAAAGCGAAACTTTTTAGATTTTTCCTCTTTAAATACCTGGGTATACTTTGTATCAACTTCTGTTAAGAAAACTTTCCGCTTGCCTCTTTCTGCTCGAATGAATTTACCCATTGAAAACTGTTCGCCGCGTAGATAAAGAAATCTTTTGTGTCCGCATTATGGATTCAAAAGGTTTAGTTAAAATATATTTACACAAAGTTATCCGTTTTTACTGTTAGTATTAACTTTTGAAACAAAATTCTTGACGCAACTTCTGTGAGAAATTAAAATTGTAACAACGAAAAATACGACTATTATCCGAAATACGCCGGAGAAAAATTAACGACTTGTTATGTTATTTGAAAGAAAAGCGTGAGGAAGTCGGTTTTTAACGGGGTCCCCAAAACGCACATATTTATTTTATTTAATGGTTTCTTAAAAATATGTATTTAATAAAAAATATAACACCTGATGTCTGACAAACAAGTGAAACTGCAACCATAGCAATCAAGGTGTAAAATTAACGCACTTTCACCAATTTTTAGCTTCGTCCACCCTCAAAGGAATAAAAATAATTATGACAATATATACAATGTCCATTTTTATAAAGTAAAAATATTTTAAGGGGTGATTCAGTCCATCATATTAAATCGAAATAGGACAAAAAAAAAATTGGCTCCCATAAAAATTGAAGCAACGTGATATCGTTAGTATGGGAATTGAAATTGCCTTTTTTTATTTCGATATACATTTATTGGGAAAAGTTGTTCAAAATGATGATCCGAATCATCCCTTAAAATATTTTAAATTAATAAAACAGGGCATCATATATGTACTTTTATACATTAACATAGCAGCCAATCAGCAGACCCATTAAATACATTCTGATTAATCTATCACCTCCGTACAGGTAATACAGGGTGTTCGAGATAATAAATAACGTGCGTGTGGGCAGTATTTATCGTGGGCTCGCCGGACGAGTAATAGATCACCCTGTATAACACGCGAGTATGTTGATAAATGTTGCGGGGCCTTGGGCAAAAAGTAGCTCATATTTAAGATATATTACATACAAGGTTTCATCGTTACTGATAGCATATCATAGAGAGATAAAATAGCTATCCAACTTTCAAATAAGGAGGTTTCTCGATTTTTGGGGTTCCGTACCCCACGAGTAAAACCATGACCCTTTTACTAAGACTCCTCTGTCCGTCCGTCCGTACGTCTGTCTGTCACCAGGCTGTATCTCATGAACTGTGATAGCTACACAGTTGAATTTTTCACAGATGATGTATTTCTGTTGCCGTTATAACAACAAAATCACTAAAATCTAATACAAAATACGCACTTAGCCGGTTATTTATTTTATATGCAAGAAGGCATATAACCTATTAGCTGACTAAATACTAAAACCGATTGGGTTTGATAACATTGATTACCCGTTTGGTATTTTTAAACTTTTTTTCTACTAATCTTGCTAAAAGTTAAAATATGAAATTTAGACGTTATGTGAGTTTAGATATTTGTTACTCAATCGCGCAAAAATGGTTGAACGAATTCGTACGTACATATGATACTTTTTATCCCGGAAAAATGTAAGGTTTCGTGGGATTTTGGGGGTAATAGCTAGTAACAACGGTAGTTGTCGAGTTATGGGGTTGTGAAAGAGTTGTAAAGTCACAGTTAATGGCTATAAAACGTAATGGTATTATAATAAAACAATGTCCAATCAAACTCAATTTTGTACATATCATTCATTCTAGTCTCGTTCAATTATTGCTCGTTCAATATGCGGAGTCATAAATTGCAAACTCAATTAACTGAACTGATTTATTGAAGCTAGATACATTATATCGTATACGATATTCAGTTTAGTGGATGCTGCTGGTGGCTTTTGATGCCCTTTTGTTGGCAAACAGCCTATTTGACAGAAAACAAGTTTACAAGCCATGCAAAATTTTAATAAAATTCTTGACTTTCGAGCGTTCACCCCCATGACTTTTAAACCGCTGAACCGATTTCCATAAAAACATAGCAAAACACTATCTCGAACAAATCAGCTTTCAACCAAAAAAAAAACAGCCACACCAGTTGATATCAAAACAAACAGCCACACAGACACGGGGGTTTAAAATACTTTGACCCATTTAAATCAATTAACAAGCATTTAGAAGTAGTATCAAAATTAATAATGAAGAATAAAATTGACTACCAATTAATATAAAAATTTGACAAATGAAATAATTTATTTTTCGGTAAAACGTTATTCGGCAAAAATAATTAACACAATTTTAAGACGACTCACTTGGTGGTTCCTTGGTATGTGAAAAAACAATTGAGTTTTGCAAAAAAGAATTAAGTCTATTTTACATTTTCTTGAATGTGCATAAAATTACAAATAAATAAAAAGACAAAAATAAAATAAAAACTTGAAAGGTGTCAAGGGACACAATATATATAAATAGGTCTAAATTACATTCAAACTCTTTTCTGCGTTCTAAAATCAAGTTTTTATTATCTTCATAAATTTGAATGAACAAAAAGTGTCATTACAACTTTTGGTCTTAATTTTTTCCGTCTAGCTCCCTTTCGCAACGCGCGATAAGGAACTTCGTTCCAAAACTCACGTGGGTAATTAGATACTTAAAGTTTTGAAATTTTCTTGTAATGATGCTTACTTGAAAGAAATTTTGAAATAATCTTGACTCAATTATATTTTGGGTCAAACATCACCTAATGTCTATTTTTTTCGTAACATTATTCGCAGTAACGTACTCTTAATGTATACTGACAAGATATATTAGGCTCCTCAACAAACAGTTGTCTAGACTGCGCCGTAGGTCTGCTTGAATTCTTTATGGTCTAAAACAAAGACATTCCATATAATTGCTATAGATTGAAGCATTGGGAAAATATTTCCTTAAAAAAAAGGAAGTTGATCAGTATCATGGACGTTGAGGCAATCCAGCTTATCGACAACACGGACACAGTGAGAAGACTTAAACGAACTAAACCGTTCGAACTAGTGTAGTGTAGTGACAATAAAAAATAAATACTTAGTGCGGTCATAGTGCAATAATTAAAGACACGAACAAAGTGCCTTCCCCTTAATAAAGACAGTAAGAAAAGTGCCGATGGACACATTCTTATACTATTGCTTATAAAGCTAGGTCAACGTAAAATTACAACTGGTCTTAGATTAATAATCTAGATTTTAGCGTACTTATCCAACAGTATGCAGGTACATACGTCAAAAAAGTGAAAAAAAATAACTATCATGGACGAAATCTTCCCTTAAAATAGTTTCAGTATATTTTGTTAGACTTCATAAATATCTTTAGCAATAAATTAAAAAATTTTTGATTGCAGTGTTTTGATAAAACACGCGAAATCAAGCACAAACTCATTTAAGTAGGTACTCGGCATATTTCTATTGCTTTTCTTCTAACACGGTGAATCTCGATGCAATCTCTAAAGGCATTTGACTTATTCTTAAACACTCTTTGGGTCTAAATAACTTATATATTGTTAGCTGAGTAACAAGACAGCTGTCTTTTCTTCGGTGTTATTACAATTCCACTTGGGTAAAACAAAAATAGAGGCAACATGACAATCATGAACACATAAAAATCTTGAAAAGGCAATTTTTCTAGCCGTTCATGTCCTATTTTTGGGCAAAAGGCTTTTTCCAAGCATCTCGGTCTTTGGATTGATCTCCATTATTTTTGAAAAAAGAAAAAGCAACATAGATTCTTAATATACTTATAGAATGTCCGAAACACTGGCCATTATAAAATAATCTAAATCTAACAAAAATAGCAAGTTACACTTTCTATAGAAATACAACCGGCCACTCGGAATAATATTAAAAAATAAACCGTACAGCAGAATGCTTCTGGCCACTTAGAAAAATAAATGTGGTTAGTCCGTGTTCGATATTTTTAAAACTTCCAGAAAAAACTACGCTTCACTGCGCAGAAATCCATGTGAGTTTTCTTTACGATACAGTGTTGCCATATTTTCAGCATCATATAGCCCGATATGACAACATTACGTGATTGGAAGAATCAAAAAACGGTCCAAATCTGTGTGTCGCAATGTGCGAAGTTTATAGGAAACAGAGAACTCCATGGTGGCTCAAAGTAATGAAAGTATAGAAGGAAATTACCCGCATACAACAACTTTAGTGTAATTTTTTTCTTTAATAAGATCATAATAAAGACATAAATCAATGAAAATAACAGTTGTATGTTGTAACTACGAAACTGGTAAAAATTTATAGATACGAGTAAATGTCCATGGTGATATTTCTAATAGTCCATTTTGTAAACCTTAAACACTAACCCCCTTATTCATAAAAAAATACAAACGGTTGCTAAACCTGTTTTAGTTAAAATATGTTTTGTCTTGCTCTTGCAAAGTCAAATATTGAAAGGAGTGAAAGGGACAAAACATAGGGGGAAAGTGTCTGATGCGCGGCATTTTTAACCGACTTCCAAAAAGGAGGAGGTTATCAATTCGTCGCGATCTTTTTTTTTGATGAATGTTAACCGATTATTCGAAGAGACCTGGACCGATTTGAAAAATTCTTTTTGTTTGAAAGAGTATACAAGTATTTGGCAGGTGGTCCCATAGAAATTTTATCAAAATGGGTTGAAGTTGCAGTTTGGGTGTGAAGCCGGTTTTTAGTTTGGAAAAATTGTAATTGATACTTACGACACTACATGACGCGACTTTTTGTATTCATTCTTGTCTGAAATTCTACATTTTGCGAAAAAAGTACGCTAACGTGGCTTTTTTAAAGGTTATTTTTAGAGATGTGCCGATTATGACTTTGGCCGACGACCAACCGATTAGTCGGTTGTGAAGAGGCCGACTAGTCGACCAACTATTCGGCCAAGCCAATCACGGTTTCGGGGATTTCCATAACGCTTCGTTTACAGATGATTTGCACGCAAGTCGCAAACGCCGCGCCGCCTACGAGCGTGTCGGAACCATACGGTTAGAAAATTCTAGTTTAGGTAACCAGAATAAAGTTAATCAAATTGTCGTATAATATTTACGACGGCTAACAATTTTGTCGAGTTTACTACAAAAAATTGGTAGTAACTTACGAGAATATCTAGCACAGTTAAACATTATGCTGGTACACATAGTAAAAATTTGTGTATAATGCACAAATATCTATTTGTATCCATTACGTACCTACTTTTTTTTAAATATTCCGTAATTGGTATCGTTCGTAACACCATGCTTTATTTTAGAGATAACCAGATTTTTTGTAACAACTAGTAGATTTATTATAGTGACTATTAACAAATTGAATGCAAATATTACTAAGTTGAGATTTTATCGAACTGTATATTATTTTTACACTTTACTACTTTTTGTGTGTTAATACATACATTATCACGCCTGTTTCCCACAGGAGTAAGTAAAGACTATGTATAGACTTCCTCTAGCTATGATTCAGCTCTCTTTCGCTTCATCTACACTCATCACTTCTCATTATACATACCCTCCGGTTGTGGGTATGGTTCTGTATTATTGTTACTTTGTGCCGCGGGTCCATGACGGTTTATCGTACTGGCTGCATAAATAGGCACTTTCGTCGCGATCAATTGTGCGTTCTGTTTGTGCTCGCAAATGTTCGGGTTTCTCCGTTTATGGCCAAAGCTCTGTACACAGACCAAGATTTTTATAATTTTTCAAAACTAAAATCCGAATTCACCCCCAAATTACACAACCGATTTTGATAAAATTTCCATGGTACCACCTGGAAAAAACCTTTCAAACAAAAAAGAATTTTTTAAATCGGTCCAGGCGACTTTGAATAATCGGTGAAAATACATTAAAAAAATAAAGTATCGCGACGAATTGATAACCTCCTCCTTTTTTGGAAGTCGGTTAAAAAGTTTATATACTAGTTCACATCCTCGCTTCATATGGGCTTGAAGTCCAGCGGTGGTCTGTTATAGGTTTCTTCTTATCGTGACGTCTTGCAGAAAATTGCCACATTTACACGTACATATGGAGGGATCCATAGCAGAATATAACGTAAAGCATGATTACAACTCTGTTAGATCAAAGAGTGCGAGAGGTATTATAGATTGATAAAAGAAGATTTAGATCAAAGAGTGTGAGAGGTGTTATAATAAAGGAAGATAATTGTATCGATTTTGTAGTTTAAACTAACGGTCAGTTTAGGTTTTGCTCAGGGTTATGCAGAATATTTTTTTAAATATATAAGCTCCAAATATAGCCCAAGAAAATTGGCCAAGTATGAAAGAAAATCCAATCTACACCTTAAATTTTCTAATTAATCGGTTTTATAGAAAGTTTCAATAATTTTTCAAAGTAATAATGTTCGCTCTACGTTTCATTTGACATATTAACAATATCACAAACTGCCAATTGTATGGACCAATTGGCACTTTAAATAATTTAAGTACATCTGTTAGCATAATAATTATTTTATAATTAAAAACAAAGGTCAATAATATGATGCAGAGGCATATTTTTTAGAATCAAACAAAAAAAACCTAAAATGGTTCCTTTTGTCACTAATTGCAAGTCTGTAGCCAAGGCTCAACGTCGATAAACTTCTTGGCTCCATACCAGAAAGCCTTAGTTAAGAAAATAGAGCAAAATCGAATGTTAACATCCACAGATAAAATATGCTATGGCTGTATGGATTTATGTCTTTGCCATAGATTTAATTGTCTGAACTATTAGTCTGATTTATTTTATTAGTGTAATCGTGAGACAATAGAATGGGTTTTATAAGTTTGATGTTTTTATGTGTGATCATTTTGAATGAGTGAGCGAAACGAACGAAGTTTTCGAGTCTGTGTATATAATTTGACGTTTGTAAGTACAATTCCGGGCTCGTAAGTTGAACCAAAATGGCGATCATCGACGCCTTTTTGTACACAATTCTCGCCCATCCAAGTGCGGCCCAAGCCTTGTGTCGCTTAACTTGCGAAAGATGTTTGCTAGTAATGCGTCTTTCACCAGGCCACTAAGCTAAATTCAGTCAAATATAACTCATTCAATATCCACACTTTTTTCTTCAATATATTTGAGTTTCAATGCTGGAAAAGTTTGCTACAAACTTTAATGAGGTGTGTACACAGCCTATGGGAGCCAAAAGACTTCGCACTCCCTCGGGTCATTTGCATAGAATTGTCGCTTTTCTTATACAAAACTTGGACACTTACAAATAGTCAACTTTATGACGGCGTGTGGTGTAAGCAGATCTTGGTTTTCAATGGAAATGAAAATATATAAAAATATAAATATACAGACATACCTATTTGTTGACTGAATATTTGTTATAAACCATTACACACTCTCATAATATTTGACCCTGACAAGATATTTAACAGAATACGTGGGGCGCACTATAACTTTCCGGAATGAATATGAAAAAATACTATTAAAGGTACAAAATTAATTTATTGTTTTTCAAAATAATCTCCCTTGGCGTCTATGCACTTTTTCATTCGATGAAACCAGTTTTGAAAACTTTTGAGCCACTTCTCTGTGGTGACCTCTGAAACGTGTTTTTCAACTCCTCGACAGCCTCTTCTGGTGATGAAAATCGTTGACCGCGTAATTGGTTCTTAATTTTTGGGAACAGAAAAAAGTCACAAGGTGCCAGGTCGGGACTGTATGCAGGATGACTCATGAGTTCTACATTTTTCGCCTTCAAAAAGTCGTTTGTCTGTCTGGCCGTGTGAGAACTAGCATTGTCGTGGTGCAGGATGATACGGCGTTTACGGTTATTTTTACGGAGTTCGTCAATAACTTCCGGCAAACAAATCGTCGTGTACCAGTCACTATTCACTGTACGCCGATTCTCTAAAGCAACAGTAGCCACGTGTCCAGTTTTATTAAAAAAAGAAGCAATCATCCGCTTAGATGCACTTTTCACGCGCGCCACTTTGGTTGGTTTCGGCTCATCTTGAAAGACCCATACGCTCGATTGCTGCTTTGTTTTGGGATCGTAGCAATAAATCCATGTTTCGTCACCTGTTACTATGTCCCACACCAAATTTGACGCACCTTCGTTGAATCTGGTAAGCATGGCACTGCACCAAGTGACGCGGTCCGTTTTTTGAGCCTCGGTCAAGTTGTGTGGGATCCACCGCGAGCACAGCTTTCTCACACCCAAATGTTTGTGTAGGATTAATTGTATTTGACTCATGCCTATTTCTAAGGATGCGCGAATTTCATGGTAGGTCACATGCCTGTCTGTTTCAATCATACGGCGCACAGCATCGATGTTTTTGTTGGTCACAGCGGTGGACGGCCGACCATCGCGAGATTCGTCACTGAGATTGATACGACCACGCTTGAATTCTGCAAACCAGCTATAAACAGTTGTCTTGCATGGTGCTTCATTGCCAAAAGCTGTTTCAAGCCGAGCGATGCTCTGTTGAGCTGTCAAATTACACTTAAAATCGTAGAAAATCATACTACGAAAATTTTCCCGAGTTAAATCCATGTTGATGCAGACACACAATTTTTTAAATGGCGCCACAAGGTAAAAACAAAAGGCAGTCAGATGAAACAAACTGCATTCTACAGCCAAAGAGTTCTATTTTCAAATGTTGCAATAAATTTTTAAATATTGTTTATGTAAGTGGCCAGTTCCGGAAACTTATAGTGCGCCCTATGTATTAAGCTTGTGTTATGGGATACTAACGATACTATATTTTATGATAAATGCATATAAAGATAAACACCCAAGACCCAGGACAATTTGAAAAAGGTCATTTTCCAACTTGTCCAATCTGGAGATCGAACCCAGAACCTCCAGATTAACGGACTAGCGCGTTAAACTGTTGACCATTACACCATGGAGGTCGACAGACACGAACCTAGTTCTTAAAATGTAGATTAAAAATTTATAAAAAAAAAATAGTTTTCATAGATGCCAACTCAACTGAACAGAATTTCAAAACCATCGCATATCGCACTCACACAAATCATTGAGTTTAAACGCTCTTCACACACGTATTGGATGGTTTAAAAGTGCATAAAATGTTTTACTGTGTCGTAAAATATAGTGAGCGAGCAAAGAGATTGAGTCTTGTTTGTATCGAGGTACATTCTACATATGCGTATATTCTATACGTATATAAAGATGTATGTACAGATGTTTGTCCATGCAAAGGGTCTTCCAAATCCGTCGTTGAGACGACCTCTGTAGCCTAGTGGTCATCATGGCAGGCTGTCACACTGCAACTTAGGTTCCGGGTTTGATCCCCGGTCAGGTCAAGATGGAAAATGATATTTTTCAGATAAATCTGAGTCTTTGATGTTTATCTACATATGTATTTGTTATAATAGTATTTAATGCAACAGTTGTATAAGAAGGTTCATAAAATGCGAGTGGCGCAAGTTACGATGCGAGCCTTGGCGAGCATCGTAAGGAGACGCCATCGAGCATTTTTTGACATACTTATACAACGTCGCATACAATACTTTTGCTACGACTACATTTACTAAAATAAATACAAAAATAAACAAAGAAAACTACGACATCCTACCATATGTTTGGTAGATACTAGGAATCTAATCTATGGAAGACTAAATTTTTTTTATTGACCTCTTCCTAGTGACCAAAAGTGCCATTTTTGAAGCATGGAGTCACTTAAACGAATGTTTTTCATACAAAAAAACCGTTTGTTCAGAGATTCCACGTTTGAAAAATGGCACCATAGGTTAAAATAACGATTTTATTATGTTGGCAGTATGGTAGATGTAAAGAAAAAAGTTATAGGTCTATGGCTAGGAGTATCGTTTTGGCGAAATAACGACACATGTGTATTATATTAGGAGTAGACTATAGACTTTTCTGAAATCATATAATCTATGTTCTTATATTAGTGTTCGGGACCATTTAAAAGACAGATAACAGTACATGAGTACAAAAAATATATTATCGTTGAGTTAGTATCTCACAACACAAGTCTCGAACTTACTTTGGGGCTAGCTCAATCTTTGTGATTTAAAAAAAAATTGCATAAAATTGTACAAATTTATTGTGCAGTTGGTTCTAATGAGGGTTTTCAAAAATATGGGAACTCAGACCGCAGTACAGTGAAGTAAGGTCCAATAAGCTGCTGTTATTGAATACATTTAACGGAGCAAAAGAAACTGTCAACTTAAAAAAAATTTAAGCATTGGTCAAGCGAGCATCTTTGTTCGAATCGGTCAAACGTAGTAGACAAATGTTCTTTATTTTTTTTATCCTGGTCCAGGAGAAACGAAAAACGAAGATAGGTATTTTCCTACGTAGATCGCGATAGTCTATTGAGAGTGAAAATTTTTAAGAACATGTCAACTTGTCACTTTTTAAGATTTACCGTTCACTTTCCACCATCACGCTCAAAGTGGCTTTTGAATCTTAAGGCTGCTCTGTCTACCACAGAAGAGATAAAGACATCATTCTTATCAGGAAATAATAAAGTAAAACAAGCAAACCCATCGGCGAAGTGATATAGACCGTTTGTTATCGACAGACCCAAACGCGATGACCGTGTGATGCGCTTATCGTCTCCATCTTCGATTCTGTTTAATTTTCCACTACGTTACACAATTTTATGGGTTATTGGTGTTTAGTTGTAGATTTGCTTCGTATATATACTTGTTTTTGTCTGCGACTTTGCTTACACATATACATATACACGTGGCACAATTGAAAGAGCACGCATCTCACTCGTGGTGAAAAAGAAATCTTTACAAAGGTATTATAATTTAGATACACTATTAACGTGTAAGACCCACAGACCACGTTAAGTCTGATGAGGCATAAGAAAAATCACAAATTTGAGCCAACGACACGATAATAAATGTGATAGTTGGCGGAAAAAGATAATCAAAATATTGATAGGGTTTGAATATTGACACGATTGAAATTCTAGCCCATCCCCTCCTTGCTCTTACGAACTGCTTGTGAAAAGAAGCACTTGGTATGGTATGTCTTTTTTAATTTTTCCAGAATTTCATGGCAAGCAAACCATAAAGAGGCAAAACATACACGTATGTTTTCATTTTGATTAAGCTATTTATTATAACGAAGACGTAATTTGTTGTTTTGAAAGGCAAGTCAAACTGTTGATCAATCAACATAATTGTAATGACATAAACAACAATTCCTACTCGTTCGAAATTTCAAAAATTACGACTCGCCGAAACTGTGCAAAGTTTACTTACAATTCGAAGAAACGTGATTTCTACAAACAGTTGTATCAGTCAAAACCATTCTTGGTTTTATTTCAAGGTTTCTTAGTAAACAAGAAACCCTTAAATATATTTATAACACGGTTTTAAATACATTTTTGAAGTTGACAAAATAAGCACTTAAAGATACAAAAAAAAAACAGCTTTGTAATTGATACAAGTATTATTTCGAGATTTTTCTTCGAATCCACGTAACAAAGCGCCTCAACGAAATTTATTCCATGATAATGCTATATCTCTCATTACAATGTTGTTTTTATAAAGAACAGACTTAAGGCACGCAAGGCTTTTGAGAAGATTAAAGAAATAACTCCTTTGAAGCGATTGTGATTTTTAAAATTCCCATTGTCGAGTTAAATTACGCAAAGCAATGTTTTAATTATTATTATAAGCGTAAAGAGCGAAAAATCAAAGCAAAAGAGCGCAAAAAGAGGAAGAATTTAACCTATGAGTTGTTTTTTTTTTTTTTGGCAAACAAAATCAATTCTTAAAAAAAAAATACAAATACGCAAATAAGACATCTGATCATTAGGGGTGGTCTCCTTTTGAAACATACCTTTTTTTTTTTTAAAACATAAACATACCTAATATAAATGTCTTTCTCCTAATGGGGCAGACGCAGCATTTTCTTGGTAGGTGTTGCTTGCGGCTCTAAGCAGGCCCGCAAGACCTAAACTCCAATTATAACTACGTCATTCCGCCAGTAATAATTTTGGTACTATTACCACTGAATGTCTCAAAATGTTATTAGAACAATATTTCAGGTACCCAAAACCAAAATGTCATCCAAATAGCCTAGCTAAGCAAACCGACTACTTTATCATCCAAGTTTGGCACGAAAAATACGTTGGGCATTAAAATTAGTAGGGGCGATCACATTTTGCAGTCGCTGCAAATTTATGTTAGGACTCTTGCATAAATTGCGACTTGTTAAATGTATCCATTACACGTTGACAGAGGTTAGGGTGAGGTCTCGCTGACGCGACGGGAAAATGCGATTTATTGCCGGTTGTAAATAAACGCGAGGGTGTTTACTGCAATGTTCATGAGTATTTTTCGAATAATAGCCCTTGGCGAAGTATTTATTGCGAGTAATTTATAATAGTATTACAAAATGTGAAGTCATATTTCTGTTTATAGTGACCTTAGCAAATATATTTATTAAATCATGAAAAAGGCAATAAAAAATTACATAATTTATGTGTTTTAAGGTAAAACGTATTGATTTGGTATTAGCGTAGATTTCATTACAGTAAAATTGTCTATGAGTAAGGAACTACGGACTTGTTTTATTAGACTTAAATAGATTTACAAATCCTTGGTTGAGGCCTATGTCCTGGTATGAGCAGTGGACTTCTTGTGGCTAATAATGATGATGAAATATAGTCACAAAAGCGCGCTTAAAGTAAATTAAACAAACGATGACAATAATACATGAGCTATAGATAATAAAATAGCTGTGAGGTATCAGGTCTATACTGTTAGCTCATATTTAGTGTAAGTAATATAACGTCTAGAAATTACGGCACAAATATAAAAACTAGTTGTGCCACCCATAAACTATATAAGATTAGTAGCCAATCGCGATAACGAAATCACATGTTAACTCCCGCGTACTCCGTGCCCTGGCTCGGCTCCAAACCGCGAGTGGCCGCAGATGACGAAGCGTCTACGACTCGTTATCGCTGAGAGCGGACGAACTGCGCCAAGGAAACCGCGCCTTAAATTAATGACGAGAACTTGATAAGAAGTTCGGTTTTAAGAAATATATGGATGTAATCTTAAGTTTACAATATCATCAGTTCTTTTTTATTTCCACTACAGGAGCACCACCTTTAACCAGAGCCGTACTTGGCCAGAGCAGATAGAGGATTTGGCTTACACCCTCCACGCTGGCCGGACGGGTTGGAGCGGTCTCATTGATGCATAAGCAGCTTTGGTTAGCTTGTTATATTTCCTAGGTCACCTCAACGACATCCAGGAGAAATGTATGTCTAGTTATCTAAACGAAGAGGTCAGGAGTTGTGACGCGAACAAAATTTTTCAAGATATTTCTTTGAATTTATTTTCTGAGTAAGACTTCTTTCTGTACGTGAGTACTAGTACTTATTCTGTGACAGAGCCTAGGGCTGTGAGCACAGCTTCATAAAAGAATGGCAGCAATGCAAATAGGGACCAGTATAAAATTTCAAAATTATAAAGCCTTAAATTATAGCAATATTAAACCTTTTTATTTTATTTAACAGACGCCGTTTAAGTTTAATTTGTGAATTCAATTAATGCATAAGTTTAGTATCGCTTTGCTGAACTTCGAACTGAGTTTGCGTCTATGTACCTTAAGATAAATTAATAATCATTCCGAGAAACGGGTTTAAAATCATTTGAAACAACAAAAGACGAAGTAAGACGGTAAAACTTTTTTTATTTGATTAGATATTTATTCAACAGGGTGACTTATTTTTTTATATATTTGTACCTGCCAATTTTTTGAAGCAAATTTACTGATAACTTATAAATAATAACTTATATTACATCCGTCCCACATCTCTGAAAAGCAAACAGACAGACTGACGATAAAGATAAGGGCCAACGACGATTTTTTTATGTTATAGGGCGGCAAACGAACAAGCGGGTCACCTAATGGTAAGTGATCACCGCTGCCCATGGACAACTGCAACACCGGGGGTGTAACAGAAGCGTTGTCGGCCTTTCAGGAAGATATAGACTCGTTTTTTGAAGGTTTCAATGTCGTATCGGTCCGGGAATACTGCTGCAGGAAGTTGATTGTTTGCACTAGACTCGCCACGTACTGACCCTCAGAATGTCAACTTGACAATGAAGACGTAAACTGATAACTTAAATTATGTTTTGTCAACATTAATATGTCTCATCAACGCAGGCCAGCCTCTTGGTAACCTTGGGATTTGAATACTCTTTATCTCGTACTGGTAATATCATTTTTTTTCGTGTAAATTGTATGTATTTATGTAAGATGTACATGTATGTTTATTATAATTATTGTTTATAAGTATGTTTATATTGACCACCCCGCACTACCTAATTTCCAATTCCAAGTGTGTAGTATATGTAGGTATTTATTATAGTAAATACTTAATAGCGTGATTTTATTTGTATGTAGTTTATTGTTTTGACATATAGTCTTATTTTCGCCATGTACCTATTCAAGTTTTGCACTACCCCTGTCATCACCCGTTTGGTTGACTGGTAGATAAGGCCTTAGGCTTTAAGTCCGCCATTACACTTGTATTTTTGTGTATTAAGTTAAATAAATAAAAAAATAAAAAGTGAAAAAAGTCAATAAAAACCCAATTTTCTTTTGAACCAAACAGCGAAAGATCCCCCAAAGATATCAGATTCCCACTTCCATATCACCGAAAGTTATTTAAACATAAATCAGTCGAGATAATTCTTACAAAAGGCTTTATTTATTAACTCTGCTATGAGTTCAGTAATTTAAACGTTAAATACTCTTACAATGGCGTATAAATCGCAACTCAACAGACCCTGGGCCCTGGAGACAGAGATAGGCATCTAAAGACAATACGTTGCATAATTTATTGGTGTGCAAAAACGGAGCTGCGGTTTTGAGATGAACTAACATGCGGACATACGGGCGGAGCGTAGGAAAAGCAAAAAGAAAGTGTTCGAACATTCTTACTGAACTAAACAATGGGGTGCATTCTACATGACAGGACATTAACAATAAAACTATAAAAAAAATAAATAGAAAAGCTAATATTTTGATTGTGAGATTCTCCTTATGTGTGCAAATTTCTACTTGTAGGTGCAAATTTCTTCTTCGTGGTACGTCGCTTTATGAAGCAATGAAAGACTTAACAGCTAAGACAATTTTTGTGACAAAAAATTGTATATCCCAAAAATTGATAAGGTCTAATATAGCTAAAGGAAAAAACTGTGTGTGTGTGACTGCCTCCGTGGTCCAGTGGTCAAGGCGTTCGCCTTGTGACCCGGAGGTCATGGGTTCGATTCCCACTGGGAAGCATACTTAGTGAAAAGTTGTTTCCAGTCTGGATAGGATATTGCAGGCTTGAATCACCTGATTATCCGAAAAGAAAGATGATTCCGTGTTTCGGAAGGCACGTAAAATTGTGGGTCCCGAACGCCACCTAGCGTTTGATCATCAAACTATCCAAGGATTGGTTCCTGGTTTGCCCTTTGGGTTGTGGAGGTCAGACGGCAGTCGCTCTGTGTAAAAACCAGTAACCTTGTCAAATCTCCTTGGTTAGGTAGCGGACCCCTGGCTCTGAAGCGTTACTGCTGAGGATGCAACCGGGAATACGCTCGGATGATGATGATGATAGCTAAAGGAAAAAATATTACCAAATAAATAAAACCTTACATTCATATGTAAGAGAGAGCTCTTACATATGAATTTTCTAAGTTAGTATAGAATGCTCGCAAACGCAAACACTGTCTACATTAGAAATTCGTCAACGCAACTCGTAACTAGTGCAAATAGTAACTCGTCTAGGTTGCAAGTAGTCCCAAATGTTATTTTGTGTAATCTTTCCTAGCCATGTGCTGGATTAAATTTCCATTGCTGGCCAAACAAAATAGCAATATGTATCTTTGTAAACTTAACAACGGGCCCTCGTCACACGTCAGACGGAACCGCAGGCCGGCCCTAAAAATTGGTTTCCTGGGCGTTACATTAATTTGCTCATATGAGGTCGAGCGTACCCTTGAGCTGAGGGTAGGAATCATCTCGCTTTCCGTTTTAAATTATGGTTGTGTATATTATTGTTGGTTTTAGTGGCTGAAAGTAGTGTCTGATACTTTTCGGCAGGTGTCTCTTCTTCATCAACTCAGCTGAGCTGATTCGGCGCCCAGGGTGCGCTTTTTCTTCTCCCAATATAATATACATGTCAATAGTCACCCAAGGATGACAAAGTCCTTACAAAGTGGGGACCAATAGGACGAATCAGTTAAAATGATTCTGCCACAGTTTTACAACCGGCCTAACATCCTACTATGTTTTTATTCGAAAAGCTTTACCAGCCACCGCGCGAAGTAAATCCTCGTTATGAATGCAAGGAGGCGTTTGGTCGCTTCTTACGGCATCCTTAGGATGAGATGGAG
The DNA here is from genome assembly GCA_943193695.1 of Acrobasis suavella. NCBI lineage: Eukaryota > Metazoa > Arthropoda > Insecta > Lepidoptera > Pyralidae > Acrobasis > Acrobasis suavella. Next base: position 4,502,705 of record OW971952.1, on the reverse strand, counting down.
TACCTATACCTAGTCTTGTTCCAATGTATTTATTAATTAAAAGACAATAATAACCCATCCGTAAAGCCCAAACCAAGTGAATCCCTCCCTGGCAATAGTTCGGCAGCTGTGGAGGACTGTCCGTTAGTGCATCTCAATGGTACATTAAGGGATAGAACTCCATAGATGGAGCCATCTTACTTTTTATATAAAAAGGTGAACGCCTCAAAGGACCGGGTCCCCATGGAGCCGTGGCTGAAAAGCGTACCAACATAATATGACAAAGCCCTTCTGGCGAGTAGGCGACCAATACTGTGAAAATGAGTTTCTTTCGGCGTTTCTTCTCAGCAGTGGTCGTTACGAAGCCCTGGTATCGGTAGCTCTTCTTTAAAATTAAATTTAATTTCAATATACTGTACACGTAACGTAAATTATACTTATTGACGTGTATAAGTGCAGTTTATTACTGAATAAACATTTAAATCTTTGAATCTTTGAATCAATGGTATATTTATTTATTTTTTGCGATTTTGTCAGAGATGCCGTTGTCTTTATACAAGCTTTTATTTAGTTTCACCTGTCCCGTTGTCTGTCTGTCTATAATCAAATCTTGCAAGTTAAAGACCCAATTCCCGCATTCCGATTAAGTTGAAATTCGCACGCATACGTATACCGCGTGGCAATGCAATATAATAACATGGAGCTAATCTGATGATGGAGCCGGAAGGTGGCCGTAGTAACTCTGTAATTAAACGATGCTACCCATCGAGTTTGGGCTCGCTTTATTCGTCTTGAGGAACACTTTAAACTCTTAAATTCATTGCTTTAGAAATAAGCTTGTCTTTTTTTTGTTTTTTATTAATTACTTGTTCTCTGTGTGTAATTTCACACAGTAGCGCAAGTTTCCACCCAATGTTATCTATCCTTCACTAGAAGCAATTGGTAGTAAGTTGTCGACACTTACAATGTATCGGAACGAAGCGAAGCAACCGGGAACAAATACTTCCATTTTATATCCGAATTTGTCTCAAAATATACTAAAATGTAGTATACGAGAACACGCGCGGTTAGGTATAAACGGCGTTTCTACTATAAGTACTAAGACATAGAACAAGGAATATGAAAGCTAGATGTACTATTACATGTTGGCTACAAAATCTGTAAACGGTCTAAAAATTAAGGCGGCCTTTTCAACCGACTCCCAAAAAGAAGAGGTTATCAATTCGTCGTCTTTTAAAATTTTTATATTCACCGAATAGTCTAAGACGCCTGGACCGATAAATAAAATTCTTTTTTGTTTGAAAGTATACTTGTCAGGTGGTCCCATAGAAGTTTTATCGAAATCGGTTGCGTTGTTTGGGTGCGATGTCGGTTTTTAGTTTTAAAAAAATTCTTAATTAGACTAAGCAATTTCTTCCAGGAAACCTCGCTAGTAATAAAACATGTTTATTAAAAAAACCAGCCACGCTAATTATAAACCGTACTTTTAAGCGTACACCCCCAATAACTTTAAAACAGCTGAAAAGATTTCTTAAAACATAGCTGAGAACCACCACAAGAAAACTTTCTTTCTCATACAAAAACCGCATCTAAATCGGTCCATCCATTCGAGAGCTAAGATGTCACAGACACACGGACAGAAATTGGCGTCGAACCTATACCACGCCTCTTTTTGCGTCACGGGTTCAAAATACTTTAAAATATGATCCTACCGTAAGTTGACATACGAGTACAACTGTCAGTATCGACTTATAGATAGAAAATGGCAAGTTATTCCCGATAGTCTCTTCCAGTTAGCCTAGTATTAGTTCCTTGTCCTGGAGACATTATTATCCGGCGCAGTTTGAGTGCGACGAATGATATTGCAAGCACAATGCTGTTATAAAGGTTTAAAGGGCTCTTGAGACCTTGCGACTTTATAAGTATGTTATCAAGAAAGGGGTGCAGCTAGTAGTATATAATATAGCCCAATAACAGGACGACGTACAACCACTGTTTAAAATGTTTTATTTTGTCGATATTACTCAAAAGCCCATAATACCGCGTTGTTTCTGGACTATAAAAGACATCATCTCTTTCTGAGGCTATCGTAAAAGGCGACGAGCAAGTAGAGAGTTGCGTGACGTAAACTGTCAAATCGTTTATTGGACCACGATTTCCTTCTCCAACCATACAGAACTCGCTAAGTTGATAAAACGACCTGTAAGGTCCGATTCATCATGACCGTCTGGCAGCACAGTTTCACCAAACTTATTAAAATCTGTGCCTGACAAACCATATTCACCTCTTTTTTCTGGAAAAGCATAGTACAGGTAAAGCTTGAAGAAGCCGCGCGGCCGCTTAGAGACCAGGTTTTGCTGCTGCCATTAATTGCCAGTGTGAATCGGTGTTCAGGTAAACCCACTGTCCAACAAAATTGCAATAATTGAAACTGCGATTTTTCCTTCTTTTTTAAAATAAAATCGCACAGCCGTAGCCATCCTTACCTGCGACTGACGCTAGCACCAGGACACTCTCGAGTTGTTTTGCTCTCGCAACGATTAAACTACATTTTTCTCCATTTTTAATGAACTCTGGATGAATTATTCGATATTCCTATGAAAGTGTTTTTATCGCTTGAACGTTTTGCTTTCTTTGAAGACTTAAATAAATATATACGGACAAATCACACATATCGAGATAGCCCCAAAACACGTTCGAGACTTGTGTTATGGGATACTAACTCAACGATACTATATTTTATAACAAATTTATATATAGATATAAGTCCAAGACCCAGGTCAATCTGAAAAAGATTATCTTCCATCTTGACTTGACCGTGGTTCGAACCCAGGACCTCCAGTGTGACAGCCTGGCATGTGACCACTAGGCCACAGAAGTCAAAACTTGTCTTTCAGCTCTGTTAATCGTTTCCTAGACTTTATATTCTTTTTTACGTCTTTATCGTAAGAACCAATGGCCACGCTTAGCGTGATGGTGGGTGTTAAAGCTTCTCCTATAGCCTTTACTAATCATACTAATTTTGAACAGACGTGCAGTGTCTAATCTTTTTCATCCAATTTGAAAATGGAGGAGGTTATCAATTCGAACCGTATGCTTTTTTTTGTATAAAAGTTAGGTGTAGCCGATTTTTATGATTCTTTTATTTGAAAGCCTTTAGTACCAAGTTTGTTAGACTTCGGGGATATGGAAGAAACTCCTGAAAGAAATTAAAGTCGGTTGTTTACTGAAATGTTAAAAATCTCTATCTCTCTCAGCATGATCCCAGTTGCACCAGGCCTGTGTCACTCCCCGTTTAGGTATTGAAAATATACCCACCTTCATTATTACTATGCGCACGCCGCAACCACTTCGAAGGGGAGGGGGTTACATGAATCGTTTTTCCAGAGTAAAAGGAATGAAAGAGGTTTGCAATGGATGTCTAGGTATCTAAACGAAGAGGCGAGGAGTTGTGACGCGAGCTAAGTTAAACTATAGCGCTAACCAAATTAAGTAGATATTTCTTTGAATTTATTTTCTGAGTAAGACTTCTGTACGTGAGTACTAGTACTTATTCTGTGCCCATACTGTGAAGCATGGGGTCCGCTTTCTAGCTATCTCTTCTCTTATATGTGACTGGCTACTAGCAGCCTTCAATAATAGGTGAATGAATATTATAAATCCGATCACTAGCTTGTGAGTTAATTTATTGCAAACAAAAACAAACAATCAAATCTTTTCTCTTCAAATAAGACACCTTTTAACACATTCGTGGACACACTGTGGTCACAAGTTAAGCACACATTGGCCTAATTAAAAACCAATCCTGTAATTCCCAGTGGATCGCTAATGGCTCACTGAATCCTGTTAGAGACCATTTCAGGCTATTTAATAGATACCAAATAAAACACGTACTCGACGGCTGACATTTACACCGTAGCAGTTATTGCAATGCTTTTTAACCGACATCCAAAAAGGAGGTTTTATTTTTAGCCTGTTGTCTGTTCAAAATACCGGTCACAATAGATAAACAATACATGTCGAACGGCTCCCGGTCGGCTCATAGACAAGAGACTATGTATTTTCACCGAATAGAAAACGCCTGGACCGATTTGGAATTTTTTTTTTAGAAACGGCGTGCTTGTCAAGTATTCCCATAGAAATTTCATTAAAATCGGTTGTGTAGTTTGGTTTATACCCCCTGTAGATACAGATACATTTTAACCCGTCAACAACCGCAATTTTGGAAAACCCATTGTTATCTATTGTTCTCTCGGTCGGATCCGACCGTCTGGACGCTGACGGGTTTAATGTCTTTATCCGAGACGGGATAGAAAGGGCTCTGGGCCGTAACAGTAAGGTCACGCTTAGCGGAAAAAGAAATCAAAATAGTCATTGGCTGGTACCCGCATCGCCTATTAACATGATCCAAATATCGTCCGTTCCCTCCATCGGCTTTTACGATCTACGCGGGAAGAGAAGCAGCTGCTACATTCTAAGCTTTTTTCCTTTTTTTTCACTTTGTCTCAGACCAGCATGGAAGATCACCTGTTGGTTGACAGGTAGAAAAGACCTCAGGCCTTAAGGAGCTACCTGAATTTTTCGGGGTCCAGTGCTGCCCCCATTTGAATTAAATAATTTAAAAGGAAACGGAGATTATAATTTAGACAGAAGTTAGAACGTGAAGCTTTTCTACGCACAATTGCCGAAAACGGCCTCTTTTGGCGTATGTGCGTAGAAAAGCTTCATATTCTCACTTTAAACTGTAAACAGTAGTTCATAAAATAGTTCAAAGGGTTATCTAGAGCCTGGTCAAGACAAAATTTTAAATCATATCTCTGTTTCCATTTAAATGATTTAATTAAAATGGTGGCAGCACTGGACCCCGAAAAATTCAGGTAGACATTTACATGCATTGTAATACAGTTAAATAAATAAAAAAGATCACCAACTTTAGGTGCAGCCGTATAAATGCATTATACGTGTCTCAAGCTCAGTTGTAGACCACGTGAACTTGCGACGCGAATGCAATCGGCCGACCGATGCTCCAATATTTGCATTCTCGACTCCGCAATCAAATATGGAGAATGCAGAACTCGTCAATATTGCAGACACGTCTTGATTACATGTAATTTAGACTAAGACAAGAGTCGTTCTCAAAGGTCACTTTTAACACAGAATAAGTACTAGTACTCACGTACAGAAGTCTAACTCTGAAAAAAAAAAATCAAAGAAGTATCTACTTAATGTGGTTAGCGCTATGGTTTAATTAAGCTCGCGCCAGAACTCTGCACTTCTTCGTTTAGATACCTACATCCATTGCAAGCTAATTTCATTCTTATTGCTCTGGACAAATGATTCATATAACTGAATTTACCACTCCGGAGTGGTCGCCGCGCGCAAAGTAATAATACTAATAATGTAGGTATATTTTCGATACCTAAATGGGGAGTGACACAGGCCTGCTTTTATCAAAATTTGACGAAAAAATAACAGATACATGCCAAACTTATAACACCTCTATTTTCATCGGGGGTTAATAAAAGAGAATTCAGAAATATTATAGGTCCATCAAATGTTCATAAAAATCTTATACAGGACAATGCTGGCGATTTTAGTAGCAATTTTTTTGATATCTAATATGCCGATTTGCCGTCAAAGATATACATGTGATGAAGAAATTCAACAGGTTACTATTGTTGTAATATATATTACATTAATTAATAATTGTTGGAAAATATTTCTCATCACATGTTTCCTCAATTTGCCAGAGCGATCCGAAATCATGATATTTAAGTTGGTCAAGCGCTCATAGTACAGATGTATGCTGGTGGGTTCGAATCCCAATCGTGACATTTTCTTAATATCAATCACATACTTTTTAATCTTGGGATGTTAGAAATACATACATTTTTTAGCAAACTAATAAACAATAATAGCTGTGTAAAAGCAATTTAAACAAACATGTGTCACGTGATCCTTCTGTGTTTCATTATTTTGCAGCGTGGGTGTCTCAGTCGCATGCGATTGGATAAATAGAAAATAACTTGAGGATTTGCATTCAGCTAGAAAAGTGGTTCTGGTTTAAGTGGTGTTAACTTACATCATGTTGTTCCAATCGGTTTGAACCTGCGGTATGGTAAGGTTTGTTGTAAATCTAGGCGGACTGAGCTTGGCTATACTGGAGTCGTCATCATTGATTGCATAACTTGAGAATGTAATTAAACAAGCCAAAAAAAAAATTGTCTTCTGAAAGTAATACATAATCGGTGAAAATCTAGTTAATGCCATTTGTGGAGCGGTGACCCGGCGAGAGTGAGCTTTACTAGCGTTTTCGTAAGTAAAGCGACACCGGGTGTGGTCCGCACTTGTATGGATGACCACAAGTGGCATAAAAATCCTTAGCTCCTCCATGCTTCGGAAGGCACGTATAAGCCATTGGTCCCGATTCTATTAAAACTCTGAAAAATAAAAACACGTTTCTTGTACGATGACACCTTTTAATTTTTTCTTTGTCTTATTTTTATGTTGTTATAGCGACCACAGTAGTGCTAAGTCGGTAAAAAAATTAAGTGTTTACTATTATGTTTCAAGAGAAAGACCCCTGTGACAGACGGACAGAGAGTGGAGTCTCAGTAATAGGGTCCGTTAGCACCAAGGCTTGGAGCCGGTACCAAAAGAACTGGTTCTGTATCGGTATTTAGAGGTTCTCTTTATTTCGGTACTTGGGTACCTGTTCTTGATGGGTACCGGTACTCTTTCTTAAAAGTACAGGTACCTAATTTAGGTACCTACTGTCATCTGTTTATACTTGTACCTGCTGGTATCTGCTTTCTCACATTGACGTGATTTGTACCTGTACTGGTACCGGTACAGTACGGATACTGGTGAAAAAATAGTACCGGTACAGATAGCAAAGGTAATCGTTTGGCACCGGTACCGCACCAAGGTACCGGTTCCCATAAATACCGGTATTTCAAATCTTGGTTGGCACTCTTTGGATACAGTTAAAATATTATTTGCTCTCCACACACAGCATGAAAGTCCTGTGTAAAAGAGGACCTATCGCCATTAACCTGTGCTACGGGTCACAATTGTCCAACTATCGGAAATGCTTAAACGGCAAATAGAAATAGCATTTAATTCGGCCTGATTAGGGCCACCAGACCTGAAATAATACGGGACTGACCACTTTGCGGCCGTTTAATTGAAAACACGGGTAGGTATCAAATGGTATTGGACACGGCTTGTACCAGGCCTGTGTCCCTCCCCGTTTTGGTATCGAAAATATACCTACATTATTACAATGCGCGCGGCGAACACTTCGAAGGGGAAAAGTTACATGAATCGTTTGTCCATAGTAATAAGAATGAAATCGGCTTGCAATTGATGTCTAGGTATCTAAACGAAGAGATGAAGACTTCTGACGCGAGCTAATTAAACCGTAACGCTAATCACATTGAGTAGATATTTATGTTATGTATATTAAGTAAGACTTCTGTACGTAAGTACTAGTACTTATTCTTTGCTTGTACTGAGAATAAAATAAATACGATTTTGCGATGAGCTACTCCTAGTGTTCCGGTCTGACCCTAGTGGATCCGTTTTATTTTAATTATTTTTTATTCCGGTCTGATCTCCATGTCTAGGTTTCAGAAATAATAATAAAATATTGTATTCCGGTCGGATACCGAAACATATTTAGGTACAGTCAGCAACAAAACATTTGTGCAGTTACTCCAGGAGCGTTGAAAATATTTTTACAAGCTTTTATTTAGTTTCACCTGTCCCGTTGTCTGTCGGTCTGTCTGTCTGTCTGTAATCAAATCTTGCAAGTTAATTTGACCCACTTCCCGGTTTCCAATTGAGCTGAAATTTTACACGCATACGTATGTCGCTTGACAATACAATATTATAATGAGATGGAGGTGATCTGATGATGGAGCCGGAAGGTGGCCATAGGAACTCTGTAATGAAACGACGCAACCCTCTCGAGTTTGGGCTCGTTTGATTCGTCTTGAGGAGCACTTTAGATAAAAGCTTGTTTTAAAACATATTTTTTAAATAATGACTTGTTTGAACTTTCAGTTGCTTTTGTTATTTGATTTATCTTTAGTACTTATTTACATTTTGTTATCAAGCCTGATTATTTAAATTATTGTACCATAATATATGTATAATTGATAACATGGTAAGATATCAAATGGTATTGGACAAGGCTTGTACTGAGAATAAATAAATATGATTTTGCGATGAGCTATTGCGAGTACTTCGTGTATCTCATAGTTGATAAGCAACCCCACGCGTGGTCAGCACTTGGATGAGTGATAACATAGTCGCATAAAAACATTTCTCGAGCTACCTAAAACACATAATGTACATAATGATAGTAGGAGCTCAGTGACCCGGCGGGAGTGCGCATTTAGCGCCTTCACAAGTGAAGCGAAGTCCGGGCGTATTCTTCACCTGGCATAAAAAATTCTCGAGCGCTTCCGTGCTTCGGAAAGCACGCATAAGCCGTTGGTCCCGGCTGTCATCATTGTATGGCAGTCTTCAAAATCTGACACCAGTGTTGGCAACTTACACACACGAAAAACTTTTTTAGGCCGGGCTATCCTGTCCACCTTTCCTTATGAAGTATGTGGCTTATTTTTTATTCTTCGTAAAATTTTCATGTAAGTACTGATATCGTAAAAAACATGTAAAATATATTTCAACTTTAAAAAAAATAAAAAAAAAAATTTCAACTTTTATTCATATGCCTTCTTATTTGTAAAATAAAGAATCTTAATATTTTCTATCTTGATTTTCTTCATAATACACTTGATTGTTCTTTCTTGATAACTTCATTTAACACCAATGAAATATCATTACTTAACTGATGTTGTCACCTGAGTTGCACTTGTCCTATTTCTTGCACCGAGGGTTATGATAAATTTATTTTAGAGATTGGACATTTGTTGAACTGCTGTCCATGTCTTCTGATTATCACTGAAGATACTCAGTGAAAACATATACTCGACACAGTCGACACCACATATAACTCGACTCGTGGTATTTCGTTACTAGTGCCGACGACTGGCAGGGTCGCCACGTGATGTTATGCAGTGAGGGTTACTAATGAAACACCCGTAGTTGATGCTGGTCGAATATTAACTGGTTTATTCTTTATTACATAGGATTTTACTGATTTTCCACAGGTAGATACACGAAAGTGACATTTAGCGTATCTCGGGAAAACACTACGATATTTAATTAGAATAATATATATAAATATATATAGGGAAAAATAACACTGATTGAGCTAGCCCCAAAGTAAGTTCGAGGCTAGTGTTATGGGATACTAACTCAACGACACTATATTTTATAACAAATACATATATAGATAAACATCCAAGACCCAAGACAATTTGAAAAAGGCCTTTTTTCTAACTTGCCCTGACCGGGGATCGAACCCGGGACCTCTGGATGGCGAACTAGTACTCGTATGGTGACGACTACGCCACAGAGGTCGTTAAATTAATAAACTACATTGTCTTATATTTATCAAGGAGTTTTATCTAGGGCATACGTAGCTATGAATGACGTTTGAGTAACATGTGTCGTCACACTACAAAACAAACAATTTTGATACCGGTTGGTGGAATCCGCAGAGTTACTAAACGAACAGTTTTTTGTAGGAAAAAATCCATTTCGACTAGTGATTTCGCGTTTCAAAAATAGCACTCCTAGTGATGAGAACTCTCAAAGAGCCACTGATCTCGCTTATAAATACTCCCAGTCTGACATTGTCTCAAAAGCCAAAAGTACAGTAAAGAATGTTGCAGTTTACTCCATCTTTGATGACCATTACTCTGCAGACTCATTAAATTAGGAGATTAGAAAACTTAGTGCTTTATAGTAGTAGTAAAGTAGTCTAATTTATTTAAGTTAATGACTGGATTAACTTAGTATAAAGGCGAGCTTTGATATTTTAGATACGGATTTGTTTAATTATTTAAACGAAATAATGACCTCTTAAGTCTTATCCCATCTTTTATTTGTAGAGTCATGTACTCTAAAATAAAGTTCGTCAAGGACGATAAAATAAAGTCTCAGCAGTCTTACCATGGTACCATCGATAAACCCAGATAAAGTTAATATCGCGCGGCAGCCAGCTATTACGTAGAGCGAGAAAGTGGTAGAAGATAACGCTCGATAAATACTGTCGCCAGTGTCATGCTACAGGGGCAAACGACTTTCAAGCGTCAACCCCCAATAACTTTTAAACGTCTGTACCGATTTTCATCAAACAGCTACGAATCACCGCAAGGAAACTTGCTTTCAAATAAAAAAACCCGCATCGAAATCGGTTTATCTGGTCGAGCGCTGTGATGCAACACACTGATAGACAGAGAGACAGACACTGGCGTCCAGCCCACTATTTTAAAAATAAAATAGTTGTAAAAGAGATAAAAGATACATTAAACTAAGGCGCGTACGAGGGCTACACTAAATTATCAGGACGCGTATCGTACGCTGCCTTTATTTACTAAAAACATAAGTTTATACTCCCATAAGCACTTAACAAAAAAATACTAAAATTGCCAACCAAAGAATCCTGGAAAAAAGAAAATTTCCACGGCCATAAATGTCAAATCTGCGAAAAAAGGCAACATACACATTTCAGCGTACGGCGCCAATACGCCGCGTGTTCTCCTTTCTTCAACATACTAGAATCTTAGTTTGTATTCCCATAGGCAGATAATGACAAATGACTAAAAATTCGTCACCAAAAAATCCCAGGAAAAAAAAATTCCCACGGCAATAAATGTCAAATCTGCGAAATAAGGCAACATACACATTACGGCGTACGGCGCCATCTAAGGCACGTATCCTCCAAGATACTAGAATCTCAGTTAATACTCCTTTAGGCAGCAAATGACAAAAGACTTAAAAATTCACCACCAAAAAAAATCCGGAAGAAAAGAAAATTACTTCGGCCATAAATGTCAAATATGCAAAATAAGCCATATATACGGCGCAATCTACGCCGCCTTTTCTCCTTTCTTCCACATACTAGAATCTCCGTTTATACTCCCATAGGCACTAAATGACAAGACTAAAAATTCAGAACCAAAAAATCCCGGAAAAAAAAATTCCCACGGCCATAAATGTCAAATCTGCGAAATAAGGCAACATACACATTACGGCGTACGGCGCCATCTACGGCGCGTATCCTCAAGTCGTAATTGGATACGGGAGAAATGAGCGCGCCGCGGCGCACCGTGATTGTTCGGGGCCTTTTTAATAACACTCGTACTGTTTGAACGAGGCCTTAAATTCTCTGGATATGCCAGCAATGAGGAGTTGTAGATTCTACGTTGAAAATTATGACGATGACACGTTTTCATTAAAAAAAAAAAACTTGTTATTTGAAGTGCAAGTGAAAAAGAAAAAGAAAATACAATATCTGTTCACCAGGCTGTATATCTCATGAACCATGATAGATAGGTAGGCAGTTGAAATTTTCACAAATTGTATTTTTGTTGCCGCTATAACAATAAAAACTAAAACGAGAAAAAAATAAATATTTAAGTGGAGCTCCGAAACAACAAACGTGATTTTTTTATAGATAATAGTACGGAACCCTTCGTGCGCGAGTCCCACTCGCACTTGGCCGGTTTTGGTTCTTAGCTATAATTGAAGACTATTTTATTAAAGCTCTGTTATTTTTTAATTTTTAGTTTAAAGTTAATTATAAAATAATAACTTCACGTTTTGAAATAACTTAGCGGTCTAAAAGAATCTGACGCAACCTAAGCATATTTACATTTGAGATTACAATTTGAATTGCAAACTTAAACACAACTTAATCTACAGTGCTTACTGTCTGACGCGTGTTTGTGTCAAGACATTGTTTACATGCAAGTTAAGACGAAAACACATTAAGTCTGTCTGTATGGTAATGTAGTCAAATGTGTGGAATCTTCGCAATCTGCTAAATACTTTACAATTTAATAACAGGACTTTATTTATAATTTCTAATAAGTACATCAATGTTAAAATAAACGAGATTATTCGCTTGGCAAATTTAAAAAAAGCGCCGACCGAAAATGTCAGGATGTCTAGTTTATGTTTGTATGTATTTATACAGGTTTGTAATTGTGTGTAATTTGTATAAATCTATGTTAAATTTATTGATTTTATAATTGCTTTACATATAATAGTTCCTTCTTAGTCAGTTGCACCCCCGTCTTTCTGACAATCCTCTCCATCCACTAATTGTCTGGAAGAGATCGCTTTAAGCGATAAGACCGCCCATTGTACTCAATTAATTTAAAATTATTTCTTTGTGTTACGTTTTTCTTAAAGAGTTATCTATATAACAGTAAATAAAAAAGGTCATTTCTAGAACTAAACAAGCGTATATCAGTGTTGTGGCCGATCCGTGAATTTTTATTGGCCCCAGCATAGTTGGATTCGGCCATTGCTGTTTCGCTGTTATCCTCGGGTTACTTGTCTATAGCCGGGAGATAAAAATTGACGAACATGTTATAACTGTTATCGGTAAGGTCGAGCCAATTCTAAGATATTTTCTTAGTTTTTAAAACCTTTTTTAATACATGTTTTAAGTTAACATGTTCCTTGTTGGGTCAGAGAGCAAAGAAATAATAGAACTACTGGTGAGGATCACAAAAGTTTTAGGATAGACATCGGCTAAACTTAAATGGAATTGGGCGGGTCACATCGACATGTACCAAAAAAGATGGACGCTTATAGCCGCAGGCTGGTATCCGACGGGTGGACGTAGAAGGAGAGGTGGATCGAAGAGACGACATGGGCAGACGACTAAAAAACATTTCAACAGGAAAGAGGGGAGGCCATTTCCCAGCTATAGGACAAGAACAGCCAAATAAAAAAAGTCATTTCTAGAACTAAACAAGCGTATATCAGTGTTGTGGCCGATCCGTGAGTTTTTATTGGCCCCAGCATAGTTGGATTCGGCCATTGCTGTTTCGCTGTTATCCTCGGGTTAAACTTGTCTATAGCCGGGAGATAAAAATTGACGAACATGTTATAACTGTTATCGGTGAGATCGAGCCGATTCTAAGATCTTTTTCTATGTTTTTATGACTTGTTTTTTACCATTACACTATATCAAAAATGTAGGGGAAACTACCGATGCTATTATAACCAATTAAAACGTGTGACTGACTTTAAAACATCACTCGCAGCCTACTATGCGTACGCTCACTCCAGTTTGTCATACGGCATTGTCCTGTGGGGTAATTGCTGTGAAATGAACTATATATGGACTTTACATAACTAAAGAAATGCCTGTTACGAATACTCGTAAATACAGATCAAAGGGAGTCATGTAAGCCTTATTTTATTAAACATCAAATTTTAACTCTCACATCGATCTATATCCTGAAATCGTGTATGTTTTTAACGTTCTAATAAATTTACGGACTCCTGTACAAAAAAAAAGGAAAATAACAATAAAAGAAACGATACAAATTAATTTACGCGAATGGTAATCCTACTGCTGTGGAGCCCCCTGACGGAAGAACCTCGCAATCGTCCGCCCATCTTCATCACGTGACGAACAGTCAGCTGTGGCCCACCAATGAAGCTCGATCTACTCCTTAATGCGTATATACCATTGGTCAATTTTGTTCCCAATACCTTTACCCCAGACAATGTAAAATTTAAAATCGAATACACTCGTCATCGAACTTTCAACCTGATCACTGCATTTATCACCAAAATCATCAACATTAACGGCAAATCACAGAGGCACTAAAAATCAAAAGTATCTTCACGCGCCTATACAGATACCACCCACTAAAATGCAGTTAATTTCCTCTAGTCCCCATCATATAGGGATGAAAATATATAAATAGTTATATAATTTCATCCCCATCCCTAATTACATAAAAAATATTATAGGAAATGCTACATTCAACACAATCCTTAAACTGTTTCTCTTTGAAAAATGCTATTATAGTGCCAATTCCTCAATGACAAATTGTAGCTTATTCTCCGTCTGCACGCATATATAAGTAAGTGTACGTTTGATGACATAATAATTTGATGGAAAAATAGAAATGTTTAAAATGAAATTTAATTTGATATATGTATTTAAGTAAAATGGCATCTAGTTGCCCTTATTGTTTGCAGTGCCCTAGCAGGGCGTCACTTGTACCTATTTAATTTATGTAACCCCTTGAAACTGTGACTTGCAATAAAATCTGAATCTGCTAAGATAAAGTCAGAGAGATTCAAATATATCTTTATTATCATAGGATATTTATAATATCTCTTAATAATCGTCACTTTGTTTTATTGCACAATAATTGTTGACGTCAAAAAGTTACTTAGAGCTAAGTTTACTGCCGCCTCCAAAGCGCTAGTGCAGAAGAAGCGGTAACAAACTGCACTGCAGCATTTTCTCCAAGAACGTCAACTCACAATGAAATTAATATTTATAGTTGATATGTGGACAGAGTATACATTGTTTGTTGTCATAATTTAAATTAATTTTTTTAATGTCGAAATTTTGAAATAATGTCTAATCAAGTTGTAAATTCAGTATGTACTTAATGTACCAGATTATGACCATTTCTGAGTATACAAACCTTTAAGAGGGACCCGCGCCAAGCTCAAGCCAGACTTTGTTGTCTTTTTTGAGATTTTATGATGCTCATTTATTTATGCTCATTTATTGGCGTGACACTGAGGACCGTATGCATCGCCGCGGCAAATAGCTGGCTCAGCATACGAGCCCAGTGCGAAATGCAGGACCTCTACTTCATAATCATACACGGCCGAACGAAAGCCACCGATCGACAGACAGTTGCATAAAACAAAAAATATAATTTTATGACTTTATAATTCATATATAGCATCGTTGAGTTAGTATCTCATACACAAGTTTAAAACTTAGACAGACAGGCAGACTGACTGACGGACAGCGGAGTCTTAGTAATAGGATCCCGTTTATACCCGGGTACGGGACCCTAAATACATACATTGGAATTGATAACCTTATCTTTTTTGAAGTCAGTTAAAAAGTAAAAATTTGTGTCTATAGACTACAGTTTTTTTTTAAATTAAAAACCGAATTCACCCCCAAACTGCACAACCGATTTTGATAAAATCTACGGGACCACCAAAAAAAAAGAATCATCAAAATCGGTTCATATACGATGAAGTTATCCGGGAACACACAAAACAGTGGTTTACGGTCGAATTGAGAAATCTCTTCCTATTTATTTCAATTAGTTTTCGACACATTATCATAAAAAATATAAGTCACCCAATCCACTTCAAACATATTTCTTAATTTACACATCAAACACCATTTTCCATCAACAAATATGAAAACATATGAAAACCCATTTAACAATAATAAGACAAAAAGACTTACAAATCTCAATAAAGGCGAACACATAGACAGACATAAATAACCTAATTTATTACGATAAAATATAGAATTCCAATTTATTTTCTGTGACGTTTCGATGAGTCGAAACGAATCTCAGTGACATTAAATTTACATATTCTTAGTAACTTTTCGTTTGTAGATAACTAGATTCTGTCTGCATCTTAGCGCTCTAATTTCTTTCATGAATAGCTTATGTTTTATAATTTAAAAACTGTCTAGGCAAGACATTCTGAGATGTACTGCATCTGAATCCATAACTTCTAAATCTAAAATAAGTTTCAACGCCGAATTTACTGAGAATTTATCTGTATTTATCAATACAATTTTGTTCAGCCATATGGGGCCATTCACGTAATTATTGAGCCACTGCGTTAGGTGTCATCCAAAAATGACACGCTTTGAATGCAAAATAACCAGCCAAGTTCGAGTCGGACTCGCGAACGAAGGGTTCCGTACCATTATCTATAAAAAAAACACGTTTGTTGTATGAGAGCTCCACTTATAAATAAATAAATAAATATGAGGGACAAATTACACTGATTGAGCTAGTCCCAAAGTAAGTTCGAGACTTGTGTTATGGGATACTAACTCAACGATACCATATTTTATAACAAATACATATATAGATAAACAACCAAGACCCAGGACAATTTGAACAAGGCCATTTTCCAACTTGCCCTGACCGGGGATCGAACCCGGAACCTCTGGGTGGCGGACTAGCATGGTGACCACTACGCCACGGAGGTTATCACTTAAATATTTATTTAATTCTGTTTTCAGAATTTGCTGTTACAGCGACAACAGTAATACACCATCTGTGAAAATTTCAAATGTCTACCACGATTCATGAGATACAGCCTGGTGACAGACCTGGTACCCTTTGGGTACGGAACCCTAAAAAGTGTCACATGATTCGAAGTCAAAATTCTGCTAAACGTAATAAATATGTGGACGGTCCCTAATAAGTTATTATTATTCTTCTTAAAATGTACAGTCAAGTACCAAGATACCTGACCAGTTACCTCTACTTACATCTTAAGTTTTCTGTTAAACAAAAAATAATATAAACATGAAAATTTTTATTCAGAAAGACTAAATTAAAATCTGTCTGAATAAAAATTTTCATGTTAAAATCATTGAGAAAATTTAAGATATAAGGAGAGGGCCTTGTCAGGTATCTTGGTACTTACTTATACTTGACTGTACGAGCCTACATTCGCCTACGACCTTTTTGTGCTGCTTCAGCATACATACACGCATCACTTTGCTAAAAACCTGCATGTACAGTCAGTCAGGCTTCAAAAATGGAGTCACAATCTCTCATACTAAATGTATGAGAAGCGTACCGTACATAAACGTCATTCGTTATTTCCTTGTCTGTGTGAGTGTGCACAAATAAATGATTTATCTATTTACTTTATTTGCACGATATAGCTTTTAAAAATCAATTTTTTAAAAATCATTTGAAACCAATGAAATTGCCTTAGAGAAATGTCAACGTTTTCACATGATTTTTAAAAATTGCACGTATTTTGAACATTCGTTCATCTAAACCACGTTTATCTGATTAACTTATCTGACTAACTTATCTGACTAACTAATTCAAATCAATCAATAAGCTGATCCGATTTTTTTCTTTAAATACGAAGTTTTTAAATTTTGTGTTTTTGTTCAGTCTTAAATGTTTTCTCCGAATGCCAAATGAGAAGTAGTTATAAATAAATAATACTCTGAGGTTGTACTACAGTACCACAAAGTACGCAACAACCGCTAAAAGGCGTCGTACAACTTTATAGTGTAATAAAGAGATTTGATCTGTTGGTATGTCCGTAATTTCCTGAGTGTCTTCGCGTATATGACCTATATGTGTGGTGTACAAATGATACTTTATTCTCAAAACCTATGTATGCCTGGTCTGGGAGAATAGAACATACTTACAAACAAGTTTATTTATTGATCTTTATTACAAAAATGTAACAGGCGGACTTAAGACCCAAGACCATTTCTACCAGTCAACCTACATACAGGAGGTGCTGATAAAAGCAAAATTTTGGACCAAAGTACTAAAAGTACTAGACGAATTAGTATATAAGATGAAACCATAGTATATTTACCTATTGTATTACCTAAAATAAACCCACTGATAATAATTTTAAAATATATATTTTAATATATATATTTATTATTATTCATACAATTAATTACCAGGCAAATAAAAAACCCAGATTTCAAAGCGTTCTCCCCCATAATATTTAAACCGCTGAACCGATTTCCATCAAACATAGCTAAAAACCATCTCCTTGAAGTCAGCTTTCAAACAAAAAAACCGCATCGAAATCAGCCCTTTCGTTTAGGTGATACGACGCAGCAGACAGACACGTCAGACTTATCTTAACACCCCTTCTTTCTCATCGAGGGCCAAAAATTATCCAAGCTTGTCTGTAAGAAAAAAATTACTATACCTATAATAAATACTAAGCCTATAATAATTAAATATAAACATATAGGGGACTAGGGATTGCAATCCCGCAGTTTCCAAGCCAATTGCGCGGGATTTTTGCTGGATTGACTTCGTAACAGCGGGATCCTGCGGGATCCCGCGTAGTTTATAGCGTTCTTATGGAATTAAAAATAATAAACTTATTATGGTTGTAATCAACTTTTTATCAAAAATACAAAAATTAACGCCTAATTAATTAACGCCTTGGCTAATTATTTCACCAGTTCGGCTACTTATTTATTAATAAAAGGTCCAGAAACATATTCGAAATATTAATATTTAGTAGAACTTTGTATTGTAGGTACTTTTGTACTTAACAAAAAATATGAATTCTACTCTTTATCTGAGGTAATAGATATAATCAGTCTTTTTTATTTACAAAGAGTATCATATAAATTAATACTAATAGTCTTTTAATTTTTCTTAGTAAATAATTAATCGTAACGTTAGAAATATGAAATAAATAAATAATCAGTCACTTCTGTTTTTGAAAATATGATCTTAAAAAACAAATGGCATCAATGGTTTTATCTTCCAACCTACTTCTTATAGAACTACTACATATATAGCCAGCGGCCGAAAAGGCCCTTTCTGCCTCTACACTTTTTGACTTAAACAAAACCACGTCGACGAGTGACGACTTGACGAGTCGAACGACAACTGACTGATGTGACTGGTGGCGCGATACAGGCTGTGTACGTGTGTACGTGCAATTCAGACGCAAAACAAAAGATTGAACGGCACCATTGCACGTAAGACGCGTTGCTGACTAGTTTAAAGTCGGCAATTTGAATAAATTTGCACCGGCTGATGCTTGCGGATTCGCACTGCGGATCCGCAAGATATTGCTGGATCCCGCAGAGCCTAAAATTAAGCTGGATCCCGCTGGATTGCGGGATCCCACTTTGCTGGATTGCAATCCCTATAGGGACAAATAACACTGATTGAGCTAGCCCCAAAGTAAGTTCGAGACTTGTGTTATGGGATAATAACTCAACGATACTTATTTTATAACAAATAAATATAAATATATAGATAAACATCCAAGGCCCAGGACAATATCAAAAAGGCCATTTTCCAACTTGCCCTGACCGGGGATAGTACCCGGGCCCTCTGGGCGGCGGACTAGCATGGTGACCACTACGCCACGGAGGTCGTTAATATCCTATCTAGAAGAGATAGGATAGGGTTAAAATAATCTCTTCCACCATCACGATAAAAGTCTTCATCATCATTCATCATCCTTTCAGCCGCATAACATCCACTGCTGGACATAGGCCTCTCCCAAGAATTAAACAAAGGACGCTTAAAGTGGCATTTGAATTTTACAGCCTTGGGTTCTGTCCCATATATTTATATATAGTATTAAGTACATACAGAACCAAAACTCTAGGGTCCCACGCAATATGCGTCCCCGTTCCCCATCCCCGCACCTCTTTCCCGTCATCGCCTTATCCCTGCCCTTGTTGAGTGTGTTGGCGGGCGAACACACACATTCAAGTGTTCACGGATGTATAGTTTCGATTGTAGTAGTAGTAAACATAAATGATACTCCGCTTCTATGAAGTCCATACCTGTGGGTCTGTCTACTTAGACAGGCCTGTGTCACTCCCCGTTTAAGTATCGAAAATATACCTACATTATTACTATGCAGGCGACGCGACGACTTTGAAGGGGAAAATTCAGTTACATGAATCGTTTGTCCAGAGTAATACGAATGAAATTGGCTTGCAATGGATGTCTAGGTATCTAAACGAAGAGGTGAGAAGTTCTGACGCGAGCTAAATTAAACCATAACGCAAACCACATTAAGTAGATATTCCTTTGAATTTATTTTCTGAGTAAGACTGTACTTGAGTACTAGTACTTATTCTGTAGCTTAGAGCTGCAAGACCCAAAATGCTCTGACTACACTGTTATAAGTAAGGCGTGATAGTCTAGTAAGAAATTTTTTCAATAGGTACGTATAAAGCTCGTATAAATTTTTTTTTTCAAAATTTAAAACCGACTTAAACACCAATCTACACAACTGATTTAAATAAAATTTCTTTGCGACTACCTAACAAGTATGCCCTTCGCAAAAAAAGATTTTTCCAAATCGGTCTAAGCGTCTTCGAGTAATCGGTAAACATACTTAAAAATATATATTACTAGCTGCGCCCCGCGGTGTTACCCGCGCCTAAAGTAGCCTATGTAATTCAGGGTGTCAGCTTCGTGCATACCAAATTGTATCAAAATTGGTCCAGCCGTGAAGAAGTAACAACATACAGACACACACACACTCACAAACCTTCGCCTTTATAAATTAAGTGTGAAGTGTGATTACGAATTGATAACCTCTTCCTTTTTTAAAGTCGGTTAAAAAGAAGTTTTTGTAAGTCCGAGGCATAAAGTAACTAAAACGGATAAACTATTATGTGTACTAGTCATTTCGTGGCAAACAATCGAATCTTCGTTTATTCTTGAATCACTGTTGATACAAGATATGAATCTTTAATGAATAAAATTATACTTTTGTGTATCAACCATCTTTTAAAGTTAATACGAAATTCTTAGTTCAAAAATTACATTCATTTGCATATATGTAATTTGTAAAATAAACGTTTTTGTTCATTTCTACTCTAGTCTATTAGAATATGGATTTTTAGAATAAAAATAAAATTTAATGAGGTTGTTATCTCTTACGTACTTTAAATATACTTATTTAGGACTTAATCTGCCCTTATTTGTTTTATTTTAATTTTCATTTATTGATTTGAAAATTTACAGATAAAACATTTATAAAAGTAAACATTGCACATATTTATTTATCATTGTACGATACGCTTCAAAAATGGAGTCATAATCGCTCAGACTCCATTTTTGAAACCTGACCGTACATATTTATAGTGTGTGTAAGTGGC
The DNA here is from genome assembly GCA_943193695.1 of Acrobasis suavella. Classification (NCBI taxonomy): domain Eukaryota; kingdom Metazoa; phylum Arthropoda; class Insecta; order Lepidoptera; family Pyralidae; genus Acrobasis; species Acrobasis suavella. The sequence continues at coordinate 4,481,911 of OW971952.1, read as the reverse complement.
CAACAGTGGTGCCAGATTTTTCATGCTGCTGTCCTAAAGGCGTCTGACATAGCTTGACGACTGTGATACAATGATGACGGGAAGTCGTTTTAGCGAGGCTTCCAAAGCACGGAGGAGCTCGAGATATGTTTTTGATACTTGTGGTCACCAATCAAAATGCAGACAACGCCCGGTGTCGCCTTACTTGCGAAAGCGCTAGTAATACGTACTCTCACCAGGCCACCAGGCTCCTCAGACCAGGTCTTAATAAAATTTAAGTATGGTTTGATTAGACAAACCTATCTACATTTACTAGTACAATGCGACACAAATAACTTGAACAAAAATGGCGGACTTCAAAGCATTTTTGTACAAATTCTCGACACGTACATTGAACCAAAATGCGCAGCCCGACCACCACTTTTGGTTCTACCTATACGTGCCGGAAATTTGTACAAAAATGATTTGAAGTCCGCCATTTTTGTTCAAGTTTTGTGTCGCATTGTTCCTATTCGATTTCATCTAAGTAGCCTGTCATATTTCATGCGCAAGTTTAGTTCTCGAGGAGTAAGCTCAGCTTTGCATTATGTAAGTGAGCGCCAAAAGTGGTTAGCCAAAAAATGACATCAAATCATTGTTTTAGGTATTAGGAAGAAATTAAATCTTTTGATTATTAAAAAAAAAAACACGTTGGTATTAATATTAAACTTTATTTTATTATCTATAATGAATTTTAGTTTATTACACTGATAATTGAAACACAACAACACTGGTACGTCTAACTTCTAGCGGTACCAAAGGTGAAGGTGAAGGCGGAAAGTGCGCGGCAGGGAGATGACGAGCGAGTGTCGAGCCGCCTTTCAGGCCGAGTTTCAAAAACAAATATAAACCGGTTTTAACCATGTGTGGGACGTTCCGTGGCTCAGGCCGATATTTCACCTACACTTTCTGGGTGTACTACAAACGCCAAGCTGAGCTTACATCTCGAGAGCTGTAGCAAACAGCAAAATTCTCCACCAAAACAAGCTACCCATAAGAAAATCCATCAAAAAAGCTCATAAGCAGTAAGTAGTTGCGTAGATAAGGGTCCCATCTAACTACATAATACCCCGAAAACAAGATAACGCCTGTAAATTCACAACATACATATGTTAACACGAAAGTACGCTATATTATGTCACATTACACTATATTAAGGACATCAGGATTCAGGTGGGAAAAGACCAGTTCACCCTGGCCCATCATGACGAAATCTTCAACTGGAATTCCGAAGAATTGAGTGGATTTGAAGGTCTACATAAAATGGTCCTGGAGGGAGAGGAAATAGGCACATAAGGGTTGGTTAAGTACATGTCGCTACTGTTTTGGGTTATATTAAATTTGCATTTATATAAGAAAATTCAAAACAACATCAGAAATTTCAGCAAAAATAAAACAATATCTTGAAAACATGACTTGGATAAAAATAAGGCATCCATTATCAAAAATCTGCAATTCATTCGAAAAACTCCCAATAGTTTTTCAATAGATTCCAACCCCAATTTCATTTTTTATGCATCCGAAAGATCTCTGACACACCCTTTTTCAACCCTTTAAGATAAAAAGGAGGTTCTCATTATACTGGTAAATTTCCTGCCACTCAAACACTACAGCTGTCGGCAAAGACCCGGTAACTGCATTTAAGAATAAATTACAGTTGGTTCTTTGTTCTTATTACTTCGTGTCAAGATTACCTTCAAGTCCAGCGGAGTTCAGTTAATATCGCCGTTTAGTTTATGTAGCTTTTACTGCAAGAGAAAGTCTAGGATATACCTTGGGGCGTCTTGAAAATGCTTTCTAGCTGTATAGGTGTGGGAACGATTATATTTACACCGGTACGTTAGTCTCGTAGTGTTTTCCAAGTTAGTATCTGCCAAAACCAACGAAACATGTGAACGAAACGATATGAAACTCGTTCATAGTTTATTTATTTTATTTAAAATCTTTATTGAGCCAAAAGCTCAACAATATGTTGACTTAATATTAACCCACCTTTACGAAAAGAAAAACAGATAAGAAAGTTGGCGTTTTTATAACCGATAAAAAATTAAAGCTGATATCATAATTACTTTAAGATCATCATAAATAGATAATAAATTTACAAATAAAAGATTAATATATGCCTGCAACTATAGTAGAATTATTAGTGTTTTAAATTAATCGTTTATTTCTATTCATGTTAACCCTTAAGGCGGCCCTTCCCGACCGCTCTGTCGTCAACGCGAGCAATGTTTGCAAAGCTTGTTGTTTCATCCAGGGCAATGCTAGAAAAAGAGGCAAATCAAAAAGAGTGAGAAACCTAAGGGCACGGTTTGCATTCTATTGAATGAAATTAGTATAGCATCGTAGGTATAAATGTTTTATTGTTTATGAACTTTATGTCAAAGGCATGGGTTCAATTGTATGTGGCAACTATGCTATCCCCCCATCATCATCATACGCAGCCTTGAATCTCCCACTGCTGGGAATAGGGATCTCTTAATGAATGCCATCTACCACGTATAGCTGCTCTCATCCGCGATTGATCCGCGAATTATCTGATGCCGTCGACCCATCTTGGAATGACCTATGGGGAAATAAACAACTTAATCGGTTTTCGGCAGTTGCTAAAAATTTTGAAGTTTTAACCGGCTATTCTATCTGATTTTACCATTTGTCAGATACAGTGTTTTTAACTAGGTGTAAGTTTGACTGGCTACAGCTTCCAGTTCATTTGTCGCGAAATCCTAAGTCATCGTGTAATGGCCGAATGTTAAGATACAGATAAGAGTTTCGGTATTTTTTGCTCGATCCGAGAGGATCGTTAGTGATTGCGGTTCGAAAATCTTGACAAAGAAACTTCCTACTTTCTATATCAAGGGGTTATAACGAAAACTATTACCTCTCTATAGTGTCAAATTGTATAAAACTAGTGACGATAATTTTGCTAAGGAACCCGTACAATAAAATTTCTAGTTTGCATTTTCTCCCTTTTTTTTTCTCTATTTCTTGAACCGTAATAGCTACTCACTTGAAATTGTCACCAATTATGTATAACTTTAGCTGCTATAACAACAAATACTAAAAATAAAATAAAATTAAAACTTAAACGAAGTCGTCATAATAGAAAAGTGTTTCTTTTTTTAGTGTTACTAATTCGATCTTTGTAATGCCATTAACAAGATACTAAAAGTGTTCCGTACCCAATGACGGATTAAGACTACTTGATGCCCTAAGCAATCCACGCCTGAGGGCCCCCCTATCCGTATGTGAACTAGAATCGGTTTTTTAACCTTTACCGCCTTAAAAAAAACATTAAGTTTTTTGAAAATAAGATGGTGAGATGTAACGTACCTTAGAAGTGGAGAAGGTGCGACCACAATAAAAACCAAAGCATAATTTATATCTTTATTGAAATGCGCCTTGCGGTTTTTTCGGGCATTTTGGTGTGGTTTTTTGTGACGTGAGAGTGAGACGTGATGCCCTAAGGACGGATTTTTTTGTGCTTCTTCTGGTACCCCCCCAGACGTGATGCCCCAGGCAATTGCTTAATTTGATTAAGGTTTAATCCGTCACTGTCCGTACCGTTAAAAGTTCGACTCTCACTTGACCGATTAATTTATTTTTCCGATTTGAAACTTTACTGAGTACCTAACAGCGTGATAATTGGTCACGAGATTATGCTTTAAATTTAAGTCGACGAAATGCACGGAATTTATTTTTTAGCACAAAATATCTACATTTTAACCAAAACTCTTACAAAAACTTGCAACTGACCAAAAGGATTCAACATTAAATATTTATCCCCAACGCACAGACCGACAAACAACATTTAATTCTATATTTACACGACGTCATAAAATCCCCATCGCCTACAGAATATCATCAGCGGCGGCCATTTTTTTTCATTTCTCAAGGCCCTATAACTAAATCACTAAGGTCGAAATCGGAGTAACGTTGGTATGAAAAACAAGTTGTACGAATTAAAGCTATAAGTTGTTTTGGAGTTAAATCACGTATTGATATAATCGTCCGACGATTTACGCAGACGATACGAGCGACATAGAGAATATAGAGATATATCAGTGTCGAAAAGAACAATGTACGTAAAAGGTCAAAAGAAAGCCGTTTTTTATGATTTCGTAAGCATTTTGGATGCACTGATTTATCTTGAACGAGTTTAAGCTAGCTTTTTGTTTTTATTAGGCTGATAGCGTACATGATAAAAATTGCATTGCCTTTTTTCTGTTAATCTCTAAAATAAATATTTCGTGTACTAGACAAAATGTTTTTATTTTTATTTAATTTCATTTAGACTTTATTGAACAAAAAATGTACATATGGCGTTCTCTGCCTTTCAACCATTGGACCAAGTAAAGAAATAATTAAGGTGATACGTTAGTTTATCAAGAAAACCTTAGGCAAAAACCAAATGACATACGACTGGTACTAACGGGTCAACTAGTAGTTAAAATATTTCTTTCAAAGAATTGAAAGCGTCAAAGAGAACATTCGTTTCTGCGGCCATGAATTGAGCGAACCGAATTTGGGTTCTGTCGATATTCAGAATTGTTTTTTTTCTTTTCCACCTTTTCCCCTGTAAGCCATTTCGCATTTCTGCCAAATGAACAAACCCTGACGTTAGATAAACATGTTTTTTTATTATTATGGTCTGAAATTATACTTAGTTATTTTTAAAATCTACAAAAATAGACATTATTATGGAGGAAGCAATAGCAAAGCAAAAAAAATACGTACAATGGAACAGCACCTGTGGGTTCACTGATAGAAAAGGGTCTGTTACATTTTTTTAATAGAGTGAATAAATAAATCAAATTAATAAACAACAATTTGGGCTCTCGCATAGTAGTTTGTGAAATTATGTAGTCGAAGATTAATAGCCGCAAGGAGGAACCCTGAGTAAGTGGTGTGGTGGGTGGGAACTTCTGATACCTGTCTTCAACGGATGAATACGAGTATGTCATGGGTTGTAATCATGGTAAGTTTAGAAAACATGTTCGTGTTCAGTTTATTTGTTCGTGTTCAGGATACTTCGTGTTCATGATATTTTGTGTTCAGGATATTTGGTGTTCAGAATATTTTGTGTTCAGTATATTTTATGTTCAGTCAGGATAATAGTATGTAAATCATTTCAAATGTTAAATATGGTGATGTACAGGGATAAAAAAACGATCGAGGTTCCATACTAATCCGCTAGATGACAATATCTCGAATCAGATATTTTTTTCAAAACGTCATATAAATATTTTCTATGGGATTTGTATGAAATACAAAAGTATGACGACGTGCTTTTATGGATTCTTAACACCAGTATTTTTTTTGCATTTGTATATATAAAATGATGTTGGAAATGGATTTGATCAATGAAAATGACACTATTTTGTGACGTCCACGTGACCAAGTCATCTACCCTATTTCCATTAGCTCATCATCTTTACCATTCTTTCATGATATCTAAAAAAAATAAATGTTTCCCTTCGATCAGGTAAGAAGTATAGAGAACGATTTGCATTCAGGTTTAAGTTTTATTATAGTTTTAAACTTCACTCGCTTCAGAGTATTAAATATAAATCACAGACACAGCTTGCATAATTTCGCAATTTTAAAATGAAAACTAATTGTGAGAATCCTTTATAATATTCAATTCGCTCACCGAGGATTCCGTACATTCTAAAACAACTCTTAAAAATTCTCTTATCCACCAATTAATTTACATTTTGTTGCTGTATTAGAGTACTTATTTTATTCAGTAGGTAAGTAAATGTAGTTGAAATTTGTTTTCGTAAAAAAAAAATATTTACACTGTTCAGTCTTGGTATAATTTTTCGCTTCCGTCATGCATGACACGCTCTTGTCATTTTCACTTCTAACTTTTTGTCGATTGTCGAAGCTTCTGTTGGAACGTTTAGCGCTTAAGGGGATACCTGAATTTTCCGGGGTCCAGTGCTGCTCTCATTTGATAGGAAACGGAGACATCATTTAAAATTTTGTCTTGACCAGGCTCTAGATAACCCTTCAAACTATTTTATAAACTACTGTTTACAGTTTAAAGTGAGAAAGTTAAGCTTTTCTACGCACAATTGCAAAAAACGGCCACTTTTGGCGTATGTGCGTAGAAAAGCTTCACGTTCTCACTTTAAACTGTAAACAGTAGTTCATAAAATAGTTTAAAGGGTAATCTAGAGCCTGGTCAAGACAAAATTTAAAATTATATCTCCGTTTCCTTTTAAATGATTTAATTCAAATGGGGGCAGCACTGGACCTCGAAAAATTTAGGTAGCCCCTTAACGCGGCAACGTTATTTTTTTGTTGTTATTATCAGTTGATATTCCGATTAATTCTAGTGTAATTATTAGTAATTAACTTTCGTGCTGTGCAATAAACTATAAAATGTGGATTTGCCCATGAGGAGGCGCATCCAAGGTTGTCAGACAGTAGGTACTTCTTCTCTGGTAAGACTGGCGCCAGTATAGAGTTCTTCGAGCATCCTACGTCTGTCTGAGCTGAAGACCTTCACAGCACAAGCCAAGGTTAGTGTCCTACTTCATCTGTTGTAAGTCTACACTTTTATTTGATTGCATAAATTTAATAGCGTAATTTTTGAAGTACCCACTTTCGTTTATAAAAAATCCAAAAAATCTACAGTCCACTCTCTGGTCTCGTTTTCGCTTTTTTTCGAGTCCTAAACATACACTTAAGTTATCTTTGGAAATATTTATTCAGTGCATTATGCATGGGTATAATTCGCTATTCTCCAACAACTCAAATCAGTGATGCGATTTTTCAAGTCACTAAACGTATGGTTTTTTGTATGGAAAAACCATTCGTATAGGTGACTCCGCGTTTGAAAAATGGCACTTCTGATACTTTTTTCTGAACGTCCAAACAAGCATTTTCTATGAATTACACGCTTATGACGTCATAGTTTCTTGGACTCATAAAGCGCCCTTCATATCAGTTTTTTCGCAATAATAAATCTAAAATAACTTTGAAAATGAATATGATCAATGACACGTGACACTATTTGGGGCGTTTTATTTCTTTTGAAATGTTCACCGATTCTACAACGCGTAGGTAATAGATTTGATTTTACGAAATGGGTACTTTTTAAAGTATATTTTGATTGGCCAATAAAAGTGACGTCAGTCAAAAATTTTATTGTTTTACGATTTGATGATCTTATATTGAATTTAATTATTGTGCCTCACCACAGCACAATATCTGGCGACCGAGCTTTGCACGATGAATAACACAGAGAAAAGAGGTTCTATTAATACGAAACCTAGATAAATTTTTTCACCCCCAAAACCCCCACAATATTTGTCTCTCTCTCATCTCAGCGTTTTCCGTTGCGTCCGCAGCTGCAGTGCTGAGAAGCCCGAGGTCCGCTTTCCGACTTTTTATTCTCCACTTCGCACGGTCTTGAGCATCCTTGGTTGTGAGACGATTAGCACGCTTATCATCCTTGAAGACGTCAAGCCAGCACTTCTTGGGTCTACCCCGCCTATCGCGCCCCGGCGGAGGCGACATGGCTATACATTTGTTTCCCACGTAACTTGCCGGCTTCCGTAGCACGTGACTGTACCAGCGCAGGCGACTTTCTTGCAGTTTGTCTGCTATATCATGGACATGAAGGCTGAAAACCTCAATATCAATTGCATCAAACTCTTTTGAGCCGTTTACAAAATCTTAATTATGTATAAGGACGAGAATTGCTCATGATAATAGGGCAAACCGATTTTCAAATGATTTTTTCTTATAAAAAAATATTAAAACCATTATTTTTGTGGCATTAAGTTGCACGTAAAAGGTTCAAATTGACTATTTCTGTCGTAACCCTAACATTGTGAATTTTAAGACAGTCGAACTGATAGAGGCTAGAATATAATAAAACCCGTTGAATCGAGATTCTGGATACATAATGAATGCGAACCCGCGGGGTTCAAATGTATTCTTTTGATATTTAAATCATTGACTAATGAAATGATCCCGGAATATTCCTGTATTCCAGGTTAGGTGTTATATCGATTTCGCTTCAGAGGGAATGTAATATTTTGAGTTAAAACTTCAACATACCGTTGATAAATAGATTTGCTCACCACATATTGCAGCATTATTCATATTTTCAATTTGAGTTTTAGTGACTATTTTTTTTATTTTTTTTTATTTGATGGGACATATTTGAGATACTCTGGGTTTGATTCCTTATCTTTGTTGGGAATTAATTAATAAGTAGATTGAATGGGTATCTTTTGGATAGGCATGCTTCATCCTAGTCTTCATCGTCGCTTTCCATCAGGTGAGATTGAGGACAAATGCCTAAACCAATAAATTGAAAAAAAAAGAATTAAGCTTATTTTAATAAACGCCACTACGGTCTTACGCTTTATGAAAAAATGTTCCGACCCATCTAGCTCTCGGACGACCACGAGATGCCTAGCTATCTTTGAGGGTATTTTGTGGAAGACCAGCGTTGTGGTCAGAAAGCCACAACATTATGCTGAGAGGAGGCCATTTTGATATAGGTGCAAATATTTCAATTTTAATTGCTCAGAACCGTTATTTTAATTGTTAAACCGTGTTTGTGATATATCAAAGTAGCTGCGCCCCGCAGTGATATTTGCGGAACAAGTAGCCTATGTTTTAATGGAATAAGACCCTGGAGGGTATCAGTTTCCTGCATACCAAATTTTATCAAAATTGGTCCAGCCGTTTGCGTGTGAATAAGTAACAAACGTACACACACACACTCACAAACTTTCGTCATTATAATATTAGTGTAATAAATTCTTTTTCTTTCCTTCTTTCTTTCACGTTCCAGCACTCTTTCTTATCTATCATCTACTATGTTATTCGCGCATTTCTTGTAGGTATTGTATGTATGTTTCTGTACAGTCTAAGGTTTCTGTGTATGTTTGTAAATGTCTTTATTACTTCGTATCTTCCAAACTCCTAGATATATTTCGACAATTAAGGTATCGTTAGATTCGTCTTAAAAACTTTTGAGTTATTACATACTTAAGTGATTAAAAAAAAATTTATGGCGCTCATCTGCGGATTTTTTCGCAGTCTAGTTAATTTTTATATTATTACTCGTGTCTTTCTCCAATATATTTTTCGGGAAAAATCTTTAAATAAATAAATATATACGGACAAATCACACAGATTGAGCTAGCCCCAAACTAACCTTAAGCTTGTGTTATGAGATACTAACCCAACGATACTATATTTTATGGTAAATACATATGTAGATAAAGACCTATTAAAAAGGCTATTTTCCAACTTGCCCTGGCTGGGGATCGAACCCAGAACCTTCAGATTGGCGGTCTAGCGTGTTCACCATTACGCTACGGTGGTCTTTCGTTTTAATCTATCTAAATATATATAACTCAAAGGTGACTGACTGACTGACATAGTGATCTATCAACGCACAGCCCAAACCACTGGACGGATCGGACTGAAATTTGGCATGCAGGTAGATGTTATGACGTAGGCATCCGCTAAGAAAGGATTTTGATCAATTCTACCCCCAAGGGGATAAAATAGGGGATGAAAGTTTGTATGAAACTTTGTCAATTTTATACCGATCGGGCTGAGACTTTGCATGCATAAAGCTCCTATGACGTAGGCATCCCCTAAAAAAGGATTTTGATAAATTACACCTCTATGCGAGCGAAGCCACGGGCAAAAGCTAGTAAGCCATAAATAAAAATACTTAATCGCAAAACGTCAACCTTAGATCAAAATATCACAGTAAAAATCTCTTGCCGTGTGTACTGGCCTTATGCCCTTTTGGCTGCAGTCGGGTTGTGGTTTATGCTTTTCATATTTTAGTTCAGGATTCGTTTCCGGTGAAGGGTGAAATTGGTATGCGTATGATGTTGTGGCTTTGATCCGGGAGTTACGTTAGAATTTACGGTAAGGTTATCTAAAGTATGTGATTAAAAAACTCCCTGGTTTTTTTTGTTTAAGTATTTATTTACTATCGCCACTAATAGAAGTTTCTGGAAAACTAGAGTGGAGGCCATTGCCCAACAATGGGACACTGCAGGATTATAAAAAAAGTATTTATTTATTCGGTTTATTTAACTTAAATTACAAAACATGTCGGACTAAGGGCCTGAGGCCTTTTCTACCAGTCAGCCAACAGATACAAAAATAATTAAACTTTTTTGTAAAAAAAGGTTATTGCCACCCTAAGCTGGTTTGTTTTAGATTTTCGTATATGTATGTGGCCAACTGCGGTGTAAGATTTTTCAAGCTGCCTTAAGGCCACTGTCGTAGCTGACGAAAGTACAATTTTGACAGCCGGAAACAACGGTTTAACGTGCCTTTCACCTATAAGAGCACGCATTAGTAGTGCTTTCGCAAGGTGGCACTGGACGTGGACCTTACTTTGGCGGGTGACCACAAGTGGCATACAATTTTCTCGAACTTCTCCGGGCTTCAAGAGGCACGTTAAGCCGTTGATCCTTGCTGTCATCATTGTATGGCAGTCGTCCAGATAAGTCAGAGGCCTTAAAGCAGCTTGTAAAATTTGGCAACAGTATTGGCTACTAACACACACGAAAAAAACAAACCAGCTAAGGGTGGCAAAGTCCTTTTTTAATACGAGTATGTAGATATCTCATTTTCAGTAAAATGTAAATTTCTTATGAAAATAAAGTTCTTTAGACCTAAAAACGAAAAAGAAAATACTATAGTAAATACTTTATTAACCTACTTAATACAAAAACAAATATACTAACATACTCATAATGTTTTCTCGGAGCACTTCAAATGTTAAGCAAATAATGAGATTTGCTTGTACTTGAGTACATTCTCAAGATATATCGCATGAAACAAACACATGAATAAGTTACGAAGACTGAAATAAATACGTACGCGTGAGTTGGTGGCAAGTATGTAGGTTCCGTTTGTTTGTTTTTTGTATGTGATGATTTGATGAACCACGAGAACCGAGTCAAGTGGGGTTTCTGAAACAACGATCATCGTGAATGTGGAGCTGTTCACAGCATGGCCCACCTCCTGACATGCTCCAACTGCCCAACCTCTTGTACAGTACGCTTCAAAAATGAAGTCATAATTTCTCATACTAATAATATGAGAAATAAGACTCCATTTTTGAATCTTCTTCCATTTGTCTCTCTCGTCTGCCAGCCGTTTTACTTCGCTTTACGACACTACGTTCACCTTCTCCTTTATTTGCTTAATGTAGCTATGCCTTGGTCTTCCTGATTCTCTTTTCCCTCCTTTCTTCCCTTCAGTTTTATTTTTTTATGAAATCCATGCGTCGTTTCAGATGACCAAACATCTTTCCTCGTCTATTACGTCTAAGATGCCGTATCCTCCCCTACACTTTTCAGGACCTCCTCATTCGTATTTTTTTTAAATCTTTTGTTATATAAAATACACAACTCAATATTATATCGCCGAAAATAGCTACAAAAGGTCTTTAAAATTGCTTGACTGAACCCTGAAAATACAGAGAAAAAACGCAAGATATTTTCCAATGAATTTTCACTTGTTATTTGCTGAGAATTTCATCGGAATCACGTTTTCAATTAAAGCAGAATCAAACGCATTACTTGTCGACTTTCTTATTAATTCCCATAAGGAACAACACACACAGACGGAAGCTTGGTAAATGTAGTTAAAAGAAAATCAGCAGTTATTATAATGTAATAGAATTAATAACAAAAACTGATAATTCTCTAATTTATCAACAACTCAAAACAAATACTTTTTTTAAACATCAGAACAATTTTTTTCTATGGGATTTGCATGAAATACAAACTAATGACGTCATACTAGTTTCTTGGAGTCACTTTGAAAATGGATATAATCGAGCAACGACATATGAAATTATTTTGTGACGTTTTATTATCTTTACAGTACCAAAGAATATATTTATGACCCAGGCAGGAAAGTAGTGATCAAAGAATAGTAACGTAAATAACTTGACTTTTGACTTTTAGCTAACTTCCACAACGCTAAAATTCGCTAACCGCTACAAAATGATGAATCTTTTTTTTTGTTTAACATTAAAATCTGACGACACTATTTATTTAATTTATTGTACTTAAAATCTTAAGATTAAAACGACAACTTAAGGGGCTACTTGAATTTTCCGGGGTCCAGTGCTGTCCCCATTTGAAATAAATAATTTTAAAAGGAAACGGAGATATCATTTATAATGTTGTCTTGACCAGGCTCTAGATAACCCTTCAAACTGTTTTATGAACTATTACTTACAGTTTAAAATGAGAATGCAAATTTTTCGCAATTGTGCGTAGAAAAGCTTCACGTAAATTCAGGTATCCCCTTAATGCTAAGCATTGTGTTCTAGTTCAACTTAGCAGCAGAATAATGGGGTGCAAATTTAATAAGGCAAATATATCAAAATTATATTCTGCCCTAAACGCAATAATAAGTAAACATTCCTGTCAATCACTGGCCGGTTGACTATAAGATATCTCTACACGGAAAGCCTGCCGATGTATGCTTGGCATATAGACTAGAGCAGGGATTCCCAAAGTGATCGATATCGATCCCTTAGGGTCGATATCGGTTTCCTAGGGGTCGACATAAACGAAAACTGATTTTGGGGGTCAACGAGGTCTAAAAATCGACCCCTATTAAATTAGTAGCTAAGTACTTTGTATCAATAGGATAAAACTAAACATAGGCCCCCTTATCCATAATAGTCTGCTAACTTAAAGCATTGCTAATTCTCACTCACTCTGTCTTCTTCTATTGACCTAAGTCAGAATGAAAAATAACACTCTGTAGCAGCTGTTTTAAGTTAGCAGACCATTATGAATAAAGAGGTTGATCTTAAAAGTAGGTAATTTGGCCATGGGGGTCTGAGGTAACAGTTCATTTTGGAAAAGGGGTCACTTGTCAAAAATAGTTTGGGGATCCCTGGACTAGAGCATGGTAGATCTACGGTACTTACCAAGCATGGCGATAAGCAAATACGCCGACGCTATCCTATGTGACTCGATCCTTAGGCTAACATGAATATTTCATATATTCATTCATATCCATTGTGTCGTCACTCACCTGGAACAAAAGAAATGAATTTTATTATGAATTATATGATGCGAGAAATTCATAATTGTTTTCCAAGCAAATTTAATTAGAGACATGAGCAAAACAGGGCAGTTTTGTCGATGGAAAATTCCTTTTTTCCTGCTCATACTATAAACGGGATAAAACCCATAATACATAAACATACAAATTCTGTGAAGCAGTTTCTGATGAGTTTCTGGATTGTTTTCAAAATGGTGAAGCGTTGCCGTTTGGAAACGTTAAAAGTATAATATAACTATCGCGAGTTTTACAGTTCATAGAGCAACTTATTGAACAATAAATAATAAATAATAAATAAATATACGGGGACAAATAACACTGATTGAGCTAGCCCCAAAGTAAGTTCGAGACTTGTGTTATGGGATACTAACTCAACGATACTATATTTTATAACAAATACATATATAGATAACCATTAAAGACCCAGGACAATTTGAAAAAGGCCATTTTCCTACTTGCCCTGACCGGGGATCGAACCCGGGACCTCTGGGTGGCGGACTGGCATGGTGACCACTACGCCACGGAATCTTCTGTCGGGTGTCGGAGGTCGACATGTTGTGTCGGACAATCGTACGGATATAAAGCGCTACTGTCGGCCAGGCAGTACCGGATCTAGAATTTATTCGAGGCGGGGCAAAACATGTGAATATGCCGCCCCTGGCTTGGTTTTGCCGCCTCCTTGATTACTAGTACATAAACAGTCCGATTACACGGGGAGAGGGGGTGTAGACAGTAATGGTGAGTTAAGATTCAGACCGAGATGCGATTGTAGATTTTTGAGTACCTAACAACTTTTATACTTCTTCAAAAGTAATCATACGCTGCCCCCATTCTGTATCGGTAGCATGGGAGGGGTGGATATATTTGATTTTGCCGCCCCTCTGACTTCGCCGCCCGGGGCATGGGCCCCGGCTTGCCCCCCCCCCCCCTAGATCCGGGGCTGCGGTCAGGTGTCGAAGGTGGATGATTCACTGGACAAATAAATGTCGGAAAACTGTGCTGCAATCACTATAGTTCTAGATGTTTTAGGCATTCAATATGCACTACACTACTATATAAATTATAAACATATAATTGATATAGTCGTTATTTTAAACCCGGAAATATGCAATTCACTAGAAATTTAACACTAAAACGGCGTGAATAAGTGAAAACTGTGGCTTTTTAACTTGGCTCGAAAGCGGGACATATGAAAGTTATGTAACTAGGATTGCGCGGGACGTGTCGTATGGTAATGCGGACGTGAGGTCCGACATTAACGTTGGCGGATGATGGCACTGTCATGGGGGGCAGCGGTTTCTCTGCTCATTTTAAAGCTTTTCAAGTTGTATGCTTAGCTGCTTCAGAGCCCGGCCATGCTTAGCTGTTTCGAAAAGTTTTATTTATTTATTTTATTTATTTAACTTCATTACAATTCATGTAAATGGCGGACTTAAGGCGGCCCTTCCCGGCCGCTCTGTTTTCAACGCGAGCATAGTTTGAAAAGCTTGTTTTTTCATCCAGGGTAGTGCTAGAAAAAATGGCAAACCAAAAAGAGAGAGATAGCGCCTTAGGGCACGGTTTGCATAATATTGAATGAAATTAGTATTATTATTAACTATCCATTGAACGAATATTAACTATTCATAGGGTGCGGAAATTTTATAAAACTTGTTCCAGGATACGTTTTTTTCAGTTAGCCTTACAAGTGTGTAAAATAAATGTATTTGATTTAAAATTTTCATTACATTTGCGAGGTTTCTATAGAATGATTTTTTTTTACTCTTATAATTTCTGAGTACTTTATGAACGGTCGAAGTTCAGGTAAAATTTGTGCAAAAAATGCAGCTTCTTGGAGGCGTATACTGAACTTGTTTTTTCAAATTTAAATTTTTTATTTCGATAGAAACCGTTAAAGATAGAGGTGTTGAGCGCTTTTCGACCTTTTATACAGACTATCACCTCTTATAATATCCCTGATAATATAGGGGTAATAGAACCTAGGGCTAATCCCAAGGGCTCTTTTAGGGAGAAGATGACTCAAGGAGCTTGGTGATCCGGCGGGAGTACGCATTACTAGATCTTTCGCAAGACGAGCTCCTTTGTGCTTTCGAAGAAACGTATTAGCCGTTGGTCCCGGCTGTCATCATTGTATGCAGTTCTCAAGCTATGTCAGATGCTTTTAGGCAGCCTGAAAAATCTGACACCAGTATTGGCCACTTACACAAAACAAACCAAGCGAGAATATGCTTCTGAGCCCGGAACGCACTGTCTGACTTTTAAGTAGATACCTCAAGTAGATACACTATGACGTCAATACCTCCAACCGTCCGTCTCGGCTTTTCTACGCACATAAGCGAAAAACGGCCACTTTTGGTTAATGTGCGTAGAAAAGCTACACGTTCTCACTTCAAACTGTAAACAGTAGTTCACAAAATAGTTTGAAGGGTTTGATCAAGACAAAATTTTAAATAATATCTCCGTTTCCTTTCAAATGACTTATTTAAAATGGGGGCAGATCTGGACCCCGAAAAATTCAGGAAGCCCCTTAAAGAATACCACACGGCCTATTTGAACCCTCTTAGATCACATATAGGATATTCCGCTTACCAAATCGCTTCCGCTTATGCAACATATCAACCGCCGACTATGGGGTTTCAATGCATGAGATCGGATTTAAATTTCAAAGGGTGTGGCTTGAAACTGGAGCAGTGCTTATTTTGACATGTTACCTATTTATTTTTCAGCAGCCCTTTGATTAATTTCACAAGGGCTTCTGGTTTACGAGGGGCGAATTGGAAAGTTATTTTGTATATTCGATAGTACCTATAATCTTCCTTGCTCGTCTGGGAGAAAAGAAAAAACGTAGTATGTACCAGCTGCTTGTTTTCTTGGCAAAAATGTGAATACTACTAGCAACCGATCACTATTTTGATTACCTTTTCCACCTTCTCGCCCACCATCACGCCTGTGGCTCTCAGGGCTCTCGACTCTGTCTACTTAGAGCCGCAAGATCCTAATGTTCTGTCTGCCCCTTTATATGTACATGAAGACATGAAAGAGTATTATATAATATATATAATCTCTCAATATATGTTATTATAAAATATTATGTAGCAAGTGAGATTGAACGTGGGACGGTTGGCATCCTTACGTCACATAAGAGCCTTGCAAATATTACGTCACGCAGAAAATTGAATTTTTGAACCCCCCCAATCCCTTATCAAGTTTTCCACAAATAATAATAATAATATATTATATACGGAAAAATCACACAAATTGAGAAAGACCCAAAGAAAGTTCGAGACTAGTGTTATAGGACACTAACTAACCAATACTATATTTTATAACAAATACATATATAGATAAACATCCACGACCCAGGTCAAAATGAAAAAGAACATTTTCATCTTGACCTGACCGGGGATCGAACCCGAGACCTCTGGTGTGACTGCCTGGCATGATGACCCCTAGGCCACTAAGTTCGTCGCAAACAAACAAATCCCTCTAACACATTTTGCATAAGCTCTGCCCTGGTCGCTGTGACGTAATACGTGAATGGCCCCTTGTTATCTCGTCAAAACTCATAGTTTAACAACTACTGACGCAAGTGAGGTCAGATTACCGCAGAGCTTTCAAGCTTCCGAGATTCTGACCACGTTTGTTAGTTGAAAGTAATTTGACTGACATTTCCGAAAGTTTTGAGTGATGTGGATTTTAAGTTTATTGACTCGTAATATGAGCATTAGTCGTGGAATCTAAGACACGTCGTCCCAGAATAAACACTTGTGGCGGCCTCTACGGCCACTACGAGGAACTATAGTCAAGAGACAACCGACAATATTGACACAATTACACAAGAAGCATATGAGATGGCGCCAGCAGTATTCTACATCTCGATCTCAGAGTTTGCCCGGTTCGTTGCATATATACAACTTCCGACGATACACCGTCGGAGCCGCGGTTCCCCAGGCTTAACAACATGCCTGCGAGATCTTCCCTTTGTGGCGGTCGAGCATATCACTTCGCTCCCGCTACACACTAGTAGTCACGTACAGAAGTGCGATTTCTGAAACGCGGAGTCACCTAAACGAATGGTTTTCCCATACGAAAACCATACGTTTAGGTGACATCGCGTTTCAGAAATCGCACTTCAGAAGTCTTACTCAACTTAAAACCTTAAAGAAATATCTACTTATTGTGGTGAGCGCTATGGTTTAATTTATCTCGCGTCAGAACTCCTCACCTCTTCGTTTAGATACCTAGACATCCATTGCAAGCCGTTTCCGTACCATTATCTATAAACTTAGCCGCACTTAAATCATAATTTTATTCCGTGTTTATTATTTTTTGTACAGCGGCAACAGAAATACCCCATCGGTGAAAATTTGAAATGTCTAATCAAATCACGGTTCATGAGATACAGTCTGGTGACAGACAGACAGACAGACGGACGGGCGGATGGACAGCCGAGTCTTTATAATATGGTCCCGTTTTTATCCTCTGGAAACGGAACCTAAAGTCAGGTCCGCGGCCACCGCTTTCTAACATAACATTGTTAGAAAACTTGAAATTTTATTCATTTGAATGAACAAAACGCCCATAATGTTCATTCAAATGAATGAAATTTCATGTTTTCAAACAATGTTATGTTAGAAGTGCTGCCCACATTTAAAATAAATCATTTGAAAGAAAACGGAACTATGATTAAAAATTGTGTCTTAACCAGGCTCTAGATAACCCTTTAAACTATTTTGTAAACAGATACAGTTTAAAATGAGAACGTGAAGCTTTTCTATGTACATACGCCTAAAGTGGCCGTTTTTCGCAATTGTGTGTAGAAAGCTTCACGTTCTTACTTTAAACTGTAAACAGTAGTTTATAAAATAGTTTGAAGGGTTATCTAGAGCCTGGTCAAGACAAAATTTTTAATCTCCGTTTCCTATCAAATGATTTATTTCAAATGGGGGCAGCACTGGACCCCAGAAAATTCAGGTATCCCCTTAAGAGTCTTACACTAGACAGAATCAGACTTTCCATACAAACAGTCTAGCTTTTATTTTGAAACGGCATGTCAGATATTGGGGAAATTATATAATTTCAAAGAAATTGCATGTATTAAGGCATATAACTAGTTTTCACATTCAAAACATGAACTTTAAAGAGAATATAGTGTATCATTTGACCTTTAGTATGGAAAATTTCTTTACTCTCATATTTTCTTTCAAGTTCATACTTATTTGACTGTCGAAAACTAGTTATATGCCTAGATATATGCCATTTTTTTTTAATTACAAAATACTGCCGAAATCGCACATTTCAAAATAAAAGCTACGTTTGTATGGAAAAGTGTAGGGTAAGGGGATTCTTAAGCTCTGTCTCTGCCGTCCAATAAAGACGTGAGTCATCCATACAAAACATTAGACAGATAGCTCCCAGTAATTAGGTTGGGAGCTATCACCCCGAGGCAGTACAAATTTTGCAAAAGCTCCCTAACAAATTGACGTAATTTGTAGCGGGAAGATAGCGTTCCGACTTGGAATAATGAGTATTATGTTTACGATTTGGCTTTTCACAAATTATGACTGGATCAGAAAAATATGATTCCATTTAGTCCTTCAAGTAGATTATCTAGAAATAATGGCCACTTAATTTTCAGAGTAAATAAATAATAAATAAATATATGGTCCCTTTCACGTTTTATTGATAAACATCTAAGACCCAGGTCAATCTGAATAATATCATTTTCCATCTTGACCTAACCGGGAATCGAACCAGGGACCTCCGGTGTGACTGCGTGGCATATGACCACTAGACCGCAGAATAAATAAATAAATAAATATATACGGACATATCACACTAATTGAGCTAGCCCCAAAGTAAGTTCGAGACTTGTGTTATGGGATGCTAACTCAACGATACTATATTTTATAACAAATACATATATAGATAAACATCCAAGACCCAGGTCAATCTGAAAAAGATCATTTTCCATCTTGACCTGACCGGGAATCGAACCCGGGACCTCTAGGTCATCAAGACGTAAAAGAGTTCTCCAACACTACTTACTTTTCATTTCATATCATTTTCAATTAGTATGAGTAAAATATCATATAAATGCCAGAGCGTTTAATTTACGGTCTAGGGCTTGTGACGTCACTTTTAGGTAAAAATTGTACTAAGGCGTGACATACCACGAACTTGAAATGCTTCTGAGCACGGAAACTTTGGTTAGTATGAGAATAGAAAAAAAAAAGTGAATAGAAAAACAATATATTTTAAAAAAGTTTTTGGTAAATAGGCATGACGAATGGAAAAATATTTGTAGCCCATCGGTTAGATGATTAAAAAACACGTATTTTTTTTTCTTTTTTCTGATAAACAAAAATGACAAAGATGCAGCGCATTGAAATTTTACATGACGTCACGTACGATTCGATCACGGCTACGTTACGCACTATTTTTACATACAGGTGACGTCTTAAGGGTACGCTAGTGAGGTGTTTCGCCATACAAATTCTGTAGGGTGATGACTCCGTTGTTCGGTATCGTCTGTTTAACGTTTTTAATTCTATCGATTTGTCTTGTCGTTATCTATGCTTGTATGCAATCATAATTGTAAAATGATAAGTACTTTAAAAGTTATGAGTCTCAAAACATTCCGTTTCAACACGTAATTTTAACGCAACTTTGGGCACAATTAAATACCGGAAGCAGTATAAAATCTCTAAAACAAAATTCGTACAAGCATAGTTTGGTTATTAAAAAATAAAATAACTTTACTTTTAATTAAATATTCAGCTGTTTTATCACAAGAACACTTCTCCCAAACGCATACTCGTGAATTTTTAGACGTGTAACGTAACGTTTTTGTGCGATAAGTCGGATACGACACACTAGATTGTAGTTTCGATGTGCGTATCAATCGGAGTAAATAGTTCCGCACTGTTCATAACCGAGTCTATCCCTTTCTCAGCGAAATAGCACGCAAATTAGCCACGTGCGCCGACGAGTTCGAGTTCCGAACTAGCTCATCCTTAAGCCCCCACTCCGGAAATTTGATGCTTTGTATCATTGTACATTTTTACTTTTTTGGCAAACTAAAAAATATCGACCCATTATTTTTTGATAATCTAAAAGACTAATTATACGTTCCTAACCCTATCGTCACCCCTTTTCAAAATTTTCTGTCATAATGCTTATATCTAAATTAGATAAGTACCTATTTTTGAAACGGCACGCGAAGTTCTCAGAGTCTAAGGCAATGCGGCTTGTATATATATCTGTTTGCCCAGTTTTGGAGTAAGGTCCATGATACTAAACTACACCTTTCCAAAAAAACAATTAAGGGGCTACATGAATTTTTCGGGGTCCAGTGCTGCCCCCATTTGAATTAAATTTAGTCTATATTCCCAGAGAAGTACAGCCCCGGGACATTCAAAAGTAGATTGAATAGGTATCTTTTGGATAGGCATGCTTCATCCTAGTCTTCATCGTCGCTTTCCATCAGGTGAGATTGAGGACAAATGCCTAAACCAATATATTGTAAAAAAAAAAAAAATATAAAAGACAACGGAGACATCATTTAAAATTTTGTCTTGACCAGGCTCTAGATAACCCTTCAAACTATTTTATGAACTATTGTTTACAGTTTAAAGTGAGAACGTGAAAGTTTTCTACGCACATACGCCAAAAGCGCCCGTTTTTCGCAATTGTGCGTAGAAAAGCTTTACGTTTTCACTTTAAACTGTAAACAGTAGTTTATAAAATAGTTTGAAGGGTTATCTAGAGCCTGGTCAAGACAAAATTTTAAATGATGTCTCCGTTTTCTACCTAATGATTTATTTAAAATGGAGGCGGCACTGGACCCCATAAAATTCAGGTACCCCCTTAACAAAAAAAAACTTACACTTATTATTATTTAATATGTACTTTTTACAAGCTTTTATTTATCTAGTTTGTTTGTTTGGCTTATTTAACTACCAAAACTTCACAATAAAGGCTTGTAAGAACAAAATCTTTTTTCGTAAAGTTATTTATATTTCAAAGTTAAAAATTCAAATGTTTATTCAGTAATTAGACCTGTACCGGCACTTCAACTAAATAAACGGGTGTCTGTTACAGGTATATTATCTTTGACTGTACATATTTTTGAATTTACATGTATTTTTGGTGCAGTAAAACGATGCTTACTTTCGGGTCTTAGCCTAAGGTACTGTCTACCTCTTAAAAAGGCTTAAGTGATAGTGTACCAGTATCAAATGAAGCCTACTCGGTCAATTTTCCGCCGTATTCCACAGAAAGCTGTACCATATGTAATATAAACCAGGTGTTCTAAGGCAGGCCAATAGCAGGCAATTACCGTTCAAGCAATCATCATTAAATGTACACCGGCCTAACATACAATTGTACACCTTAGGACCTTGGCAATAAAGCTGAATAACGCTTATATTAAAAACTGAAGCTTTGTATGCATTCGTTCGTTCTTAAATGTGTTTGGGTTAAGAATAGTGATGTGCCGGATATCCCTATCCGTATACGTATCCGCGGATATCCGAGGCAGAAGAAAGATCCGTATCCGTGTCTATATCCATTACTTTTTGGCGGATCTTTTACGGATCAATACCTAACTAATTTTTAATTTATAGATAAAATTCTTAAGGAAGTTGTGCCTTTACCCTTACGATAATACTTTCCATCACAAATTTTACACTTTGCACATTCATCATTTATTATTACAAAATAATTCCAAATTACACTACTAAAATTCTTCGTAGACATTTTTTTTAACTCATTTATGTACCAATACCAAACACAAACATTAACTATGCTACCCAGTGTCACATTAAACTAAAACAAAATAAAAGAACTCAAGATCGCGCGCACCGACACCGATTGTGTAATAAAGTTAAGATCCGTATCCGTATCTGCGGATCTTGACACCAAATATCCGTATTCAGATCCGTATCCGCAGATCTACATTTTTGACGATCCGGCACATCACTAGTTTAGAATATTATCAATGTTTATACCCATCAGCAAAATTTTTGAACTACGTTCAGTCCACGAAGTCGATAAAAAAATGTATCCCCTTAAAGCATTTGTTTGTAATAAGTATCTTTATTGCACAAATAACTTGTTTTAATGGACATCGGACCGACGACATAGAATTACATAATATAAGCATTACAAAGAAAGGAATCTCCTAAGTTCCCGCGCAATATGCGCCCGCACCGCACCTCTCCCCCGTTCTCGACTTGTCGAGGCGGTTGCAGACGCCTGCAGCCGCCCGCTCAACACTCTTAAATTTTAAGTCCAGAAAAATACTTGACCCTAACACGTTAAGAGTAGAACACTACCTCAACGTTCCGCTTATGACGCTTGCAAAACAAATGTCAGATGCTGTTAGGTCAAAGTCATACAAATTAAACCCCCTTTCAGCCCATTTGGTTAACTTCAAAATCATGCACTAAATTACTTGTAGTAGTTACACAAGAAGTCAAGAACCAAGAACGGTTAGCAGTTTAACTGAATAGTTAAACTTAACTCGCTTTGTCTAGGACAAACAAAATTACTAGCTTCTAACAAATAATTACTATAGTTTGAAGACTACGTGGGAAATCTCTGCAAAACAGTTATTATCTTAAGCAGTATGGTTAAGTTAAGAATGCCAAGTTCGAATGAGAACTGATTTAATAAGGACTGACTTAAATTATGACTTTATGAGGTTTAGATTTAAATTAGATTCTAACAAATAAATTTGCCAGGCAAAAAAAAAAAGCCTCCAGTTTTTGAGCCGATCACCCCAAATAACTTGTAAAGGGCTAATTGTTATTTCAGAACCGATTTTCACCAAACATACATAGCTCAGTACCACCGCACGGAAACTAGCTTTCACGTAAAAAAAACCGCAACGAAATCTGTCCATCCGTTCGAGAGCTACGATGCCACACACAGGGTTGGGCAGTGTTTGAATTACTTGTAATTAAAATGCGTAATTAAAATACAAATACGTATTTGGTATTTGTATTTCAATTACTTCCTTAAAATGTATTTTAAATACCTAACGCCGAGGTATTTTGTAATTAGTATTTCAAATACTTGAGGCTCCAAAATACATTTTAACATAAAAATACATTTAATCTTCATTTAGCGATCTTGAGTGTGTGACATCGAAAATGGAGTTAAGAGTCAGTTTCCTAAATGATACAAGCAGAGCTTTCTATTCTTGAGTGCCATCCAAATATATAAAAAAACGTGTTAATACAATTTAACACAAGTTTGTGCTAATCAGGACCTGTAGGAAGATTGTTTTCTTTACCAGGTTATGTTCACACTCCAACAAAGGGTTGTTTGTCTGACATTACATTTAAAAATGTACTGTTCATGAAAGGAAACTCTAGTTTTACTGATTAAATAAATCTTGTATTCCACTACTTTTCAGCCGTGCTGGTCTAGATTACCTATTTTGTAATTTGCAATTCGTATTTTAATTAAAAATAGCTAAAGTACTGTATTTTGTATTTTATATTTCAAATACCTCAATTAAAGATATTTTAATTACTTGCAATACAGTATTTTTTAATTTGTATTTCAATTAAAGCGAAGCATGTATTTTGCCCAGCCCGGGCCAGACAGACAAACATTAGCGTCACACTTATAAATAACACCCCCTTTTTTGCCTTTGGTTAAAAAGCAAAATCGACTTAGTTCTATAATAAAATGTCTTTAAAAGACTATAGACATTTTGGAATGGACTTTGTTTAAGCCAAACCAGAATTCACCCAAATGAAATTGACAGTGACAAAGATAATTATTGCGGGAAGTCTTCCTATTTTGGACCGATTCATGGTTAAAAGAAGTAAGTACTATATTTTTTTACTTTTAAATCTCATTATTGTTTCTATATTTTTGCCTTTCAGCTTCTGAAAGAATAGTCTGGTTTGTTAAGACAAATAAAACCAACTATAATATGGACCAAGTCTAATATTATTAAACTTGGTCCATATTTTATAAATATTTATATTGGTTTAATTTTAGAGTTCCTATAGATTTCCTGCTCCATGGAAGTGGATGAAAAATTTATGATTTGCAAATTTTTGTGCAAAGGAAACTTATCGGCATAATATCATACATAATTACAAAGATAGTAACATCGCAAGTCAAAGAAAAGCTTGTAAGAATAAAACAATAACTAGACGAATGAAGTTTATTACCTTGAATCTACGCAAAATATGTTTACAATTGAAAAGGAAACAAAATTAATGATAAACTGAACTTAATCAATATAACAAATTAAATTCTTTAAAGTCCTTCTTCGTCACTCAAAATGGGAACTTCCGAGTCAACCAAAACTTCGTCTGCTTTATGCGAATTTGTCACAATTTGGTCCCAAATCTGATCAACAATCACATCTCTGTTATACAATCTATCAACTTCGTCATGAATATTCTCAAAATACTTCCCAACAGTGCTTTTGGCAATCTCAAATTGTATACTCAATACATTTTTAATTTTACTAGTCCACTCCTCCATTACTTCTGGAATATCTTCATGTGGTAGGTTAGCTTTTATAAGCTCAGCTAAGGGCGTAGCCGGCGTCAATTTTTCTATGTGTTTTGGCAATCTCAAAACCTTATGTCCTCTTATTTCTAACAAACCGTCTACTTTGTAACCGTTCTTTTTCACTTTAGCAAGTTGTTGAGATAAATTATATAGTTCATATTTGGACATATCAATGTCGTAAGGGACATCATTAGCATCGAGGAAATCCATAATTTCAGATTTAAGGCTGTCTAAAGTCGGCTGAGAATTCAGTAATTTGCAATGATGTGGAGCATTATTGAATATTATTACACTAGGCTCTTGAAGTACGGGTAGGAGTGCGTCCATTATCCAATTTTCAAAAGTATCTTCGCTAAATTTTTCAATACATTTAACAGCGGTAACACTAGTGCTAGAAAGAGCGAAGATAATCTTAAAATTCTTGTCTTTTAGATTTTTATCCTTCCGATATTCCCATTCAGGAATGTCGTATGCACTTACGTAAGCAAGCGATTTCGAATCAGCTTGATATACCACGTTCTCATCGATGTAGTAAAGTGGTAAACTACCCTTGATAGACTCGACTAGTTGGTTCAAATACTTATATCTTTCGAAAAATATCTCTGGATTTTCAATAATCACTGAACATCCAGCGTTCTTCCATAGAAACCCCATTTCAATGAGCATTTTTCTGAAACTTGTTATGTCCATATAACATGGAAGTTTTTCTTTAAGATTTGCGAAAAGCTTTCTAGTAGACGGTAGACGTCTCATTTGTAAACAATATAGCGAATATGCCACTAACACTACCGATCGATCGACATTTTCAATCGATTTTAATTGTTGTAGATCATAATTCTGGATCATTTCTAGCAGTCGAGGGGACAAACCGGTCACTCTTGAAGCGATTTGTAAGCAATCCATAGATTGATGCTGGTCATACACTTTTCTTAGGAATACAAGATTATGCTTTACTTTTCGGTTGACGCGGTAAAGGAGTCTCATAGTTTCGGTGCAATACGTTTTCGATTTCGCGTCTTTTGATGTTCCTGGAGCGTCCGCCATTTTGTTAACACTATTCTGACTTTTAATGGACAAATGAATGCACGACGTCACACCGCGCCGTAAAAATGATACCAACTGACAAAGTTGAACGAAGTAAGCATGCGCGGCGCGGCCGAGTGTCAGCTGTGCTGCTCTGATATACTGAGTGCGAGTGAAACAGGTATATTGGTGTCATCGCACTCGCTGCGGCACGTCTCGTTGCTGAGCTAGTAAACATCACGCGCTTGATAACAGTGCGTGTTTTACGATTGTTCGTAGTTGGTTGATACGATAATTAAATTGCTTGTAACTTATAAAATAGCGTATATTTTTGATATGTTTATAATGTATTTAAGTAATAATATTTGTCTTTTATATAAAAAACATGCTATAATTATGTTATATATATATATATCTAAATTTACAAACATAGACCTTATATTGTTACGTCTATAAAGTGCAATATTTTTTAAAAGGAATTAATCACGCAAAATTTTTAATACAACAAAAACTATAGTAAAATAAATATCATTTATAATTAATAAAAAACTTGAGAGGTGTATATTCAAACACTTTTCTGCGTTATAAAATCAAGTTTTTATTTTCTTCATAGGAACGTTCCAACAACCAACAAAACATAATGAGTACTTATTACAATAAGTCAATGCGATGTACTTAGCTTCTAACGAGATTCGAGCTCGCACACTAATTTACCGCATAACAACAAATATGGCGTAGCCTAGCCCAAAGCAAGGCGAACAAGGTTACCTCCCCGCTCGCCCCTCACTCCGCAGCTACGCGCGTCGCGAGCGAGCGTCCCCCCGGCGCGCAGTTTGGTTTGCTTGAGGAAACGGATTGGAAGATTTGGAAGTTATTATTATTGTTTGTCGCCAGTTTAAAGGAAAATACCTACGGTGAGTTTTAATATAACCTCTTTTGCTATGTTACACGAGTCCTTTTAGCCCATTTTGGTGCGGTTTGATTGAAATAGTTATTCGTTTATGTCTTTTTTTGATGTTTTATGAGTTTTATGATTTACTATCCAAAAATCACTGCGTATTACTAGCTGAGTGACCAAGCTTTGCTCTGTTACTTTTTTATGAAAATCATTTTTTTTGCCTTTTCACTTCCTTAATACAGAGTTTCATCAAAATCGTTGGAGCGGTTTCCGAGATCTTCATTATAAATATGCTCGTTTAAAGTACTTATAAGTATTGAGAATAAAAATAAATAACCTAGTCAAGTTCGAATCGGACTCGCGTACGAAGGGTTCCGTACTATTATCCAAAAAATATCATGTTTGTTGTATGTAGGGTTAATATATAGAAATTTGAAAGGTCCTGACAAAAAGCCGGACATTTCGATAAAAGTCCGGACATTTTAGTCACAAAATGTAAACATCAGCCACTTAGTTTAAATAAATGAGAAGTTAATAAGATTTTATGACTTATTTGATGTAGCTTAATTACTCATATTAAAAAAAAACCGGACAAATTGAAAAGCCGGACAATGTCCGGACAGAAGGCAGAAAGTCCGGACATGTCCGGGCAAATCCGGACGGATGGTCACCCTAGTTGTATGGGAGTCTTATATATTTATATTATTCTGTTTTTAGTATTTATTGTTTTGTTAAAGCGGCAACAGAAATACATCGTCTGTGAAAATTTCAACTGTCTAGCTATCTCGTCATGAGATTCGGCCTGGTGACAGACAGACATACCGACAGTCATACAGACGGACGGACGGACAGCGGAGACTTAATAGGGTCCCATTTATAAATGGGACGTTTCATTTATGAATGGGTATGGAATCCTAAAAAGGAATAAAATTAACTAACTACATATTTTCTTTTCTTACCTAACTATTACGAGTAGGTAGGTAAGTACCTACTTCAGACACAGGTTCATATTTTTACGAATGACAAATGTTTTTTTAATCTGTAGAAGAGGCATGATGACTGAAAACTTTTAATTGGCCCATCAGATGGATTATCAAAAAATATTGTTGACGTACCTATTTATTCTATTCGCTAAGTTTTTACTTAAAAGTGACGTCAAAAGCCTCCACTCAGGCACAGAATAAGTACTAGTACTCACGTACAGAAGTCTTACTCAGAAAACAAATTCAAAGAAATATCTATTTAATGTGGTTAGCGTTATGGTTTAATTTAGCTCGCGTCAGAACTTCTCACCTCTTCGTTTAGATACCTAGACATCCATTGCAAGTCAATTTCATTCTTATTACTCTGAACAAACGATTCATGTAACTGAATTTTCCCCTTCGTAGTGGTCGCCGCGCGCATAGTAACAATGAAGTTAGGTATAATTTCGATACGTAAACGGATGTTTGTTTACTTGTTCGCAAGCATTACATGTTATAATGTGTCAACATTATATTATATTATAAGTATTTATTAATTAAAAGACAATTATAATAATATGACAAAGCCCTTCTGGCGAGAAGGCGACCAATACTGTGAAAATGAGTTTCTTTCGGCGTTTCTTCTCAGCAGTGGTCGTTACGAAGCGCTGGTATCGGTAGCTTTTCTTTAAAAATAAATTAAATTTTAATATACTTTACACGTAACATAAATTATACTTATTGACGTGTAAAAGTGCCTGTAAAGGTCTGATTACTGAATAAACATTTGAATCATGAATCTTTGAATCTTTGAGAGTGACACAGGCCTGACTCAGGAACTTGAACGCGCTTTACCTATCTTTGTATTTTTTTTTTATAATACGGATGTGGACAATTTTTGTTGTTCATTAGATAGATAAGTAAAAAATATTGTATACGTATTTATTTTTTCCTCTGAATAGGAAATAATGACAAAGATACAGCGCATTAAATTTCGCATGACGTCACACTAGACGGTGACGTATATCGCCTCCTCTCTGAAACTTCAATGCGTTGCCTTAATAAATTTTAACAAGTACTTGAGCCGCTCTCGCAAGTAATGCGATGCCGGGCGTGGCCTTCACTTGGATGGGTGACCACAAGTGGCAAAAAATTCTCGAGCTTCTCTGTGCTTCGGAAGACGTATAATTCGTGGGTCCCGGCTGTCATTATTGTATTTCAGTATTGTCAGTCAAGCTCTGTCAGATGTCTTTAGACAGTTTGGAAAATCCAATACCGGTGTTGGCCCGAAAAGCAAAAGCAAGCAACTCGGTGCTTTGCTAAAGGAAAAAAATATGGGTCCATTATTTTCAAATAATCTAATTAAGGGGATACCTGAATTTTCCGGGGTCCAGTGCTGCCCCCCAGTTGAAATAAATCATTTGATATGGAACGGAGACATTATTTAATTTTTTTTCTTGACCAGGCTCTAGATACCTACCCTTAAAACTATTTTATGAACTACTGTTTACAGTTTCAAGTGAGGACGTGTAGCTTTTCTACGCACAATTGCAAAAAACGGCCACTTTTGGCGTATGTGCGTAGAAAAGCTTTACGTTCTCACTTTAAACTGTAAACAGTAGTTCATAAAATAGTTTTGAAGGGTTATCAAGGGCTTGGTCAAGACAAAATTTTAAATGATGTCTCCATTTCCTTTTATATGATAATGATGGCAGCACTGGACCCCGGAAAATGCTGGTAGCCCCTTAATGTAATACGTGCCTACCACTGTGGGAAACAGGCGTGATAATATGTATGTACAATGCAACACAAATAAGTTGAAGAAAAATGGCGGACTTCAAAGCATTTTTGTTCATATTCCCGAGATGTAAATTGAACCAAAATGGCGGTCGTAGGCGCATTATTTGTACCTGCGCCGATTACCACCATTTTGGTTTAACCTACGAGCCAGGAATTTGTACAATAATGCTTTGAAGTCCGCCATTTTTGTTCAACTTATTTGTAACAACCGCAATATCCAAAATGCTCTATCTTTCCCATTAGGACAACGTGATAGTATGTTTGTTTTTACCGTATTTCGTAAATCATGATTAAAGTATAGGTAGATACTGCTTATGCTGTGACCCACATGCAGTTCTTACCCGACTACGCCGAAGCCAAACGGAAGGGTAATGATTTTAGCAGTCTATGTATGTACTTATGTATGTAGGTTTATGTCTGTTTTACCGTAGCATCCGAACCGTTTATCTTATTTTCACAAATGATATGTCAATCGATTAGTCATTAACATTATTGCCCGGGTGACAAAAGAATTCATGTATCGAATATTACGTACAAAAGAGCGACCTTAATCTTTTTTTTTTTTTGTTTTTGTTTCGATATCGAGTGGGTTATCAAATGAAAGGTCTTGATTAGCACATGTCAAAAATCTACATTGTGGGCCGTAAATGACTCCCGTAGTAGGGTAGGTTTTTTGTTTGTTTGTAATAACTTTATTGTAAAAAAAAAAAACATTACAAAGAAAACATACGAAAGAGCAAATATACAAAGGCGGACTTATTCCGTGTAGGGATCTCTTCCAGTCAACCTGCGATAGATTGAGAGGATATTTACTCAATTAAACGGTAGAAGCAAGGACGTACGTAAATTTAACTATCAGATCATACTTTCATAGCTACACACATACATATTTATTTATATAAATATATACATACATACATAAATTAAAGCAATACATATCTACACATATACTTACTATATATTCTTGATAAAAAAAAAAACACATTTTCATACAAGTGTTCGGCCGGCCCAGCAATTTGTATGAAAATGACGATTTTTCTTCGAGTTTCAAGCATTGGTCCCATAGGAAAAGTTGTTCATATTGACGGTCTGAGTTGCTCCTACAAGGATCGGACAGGGATTTTGTTACATATTGTATATACTTATATATAAACATATTCTACATAGATACATACATATTACACATAAGTACCTATTCAGTACAAGTGTATCAATCTTTTTGTTTCAGGATTCAAAATGTTCGTCATTAGTGAAGAGGAAAGAGTCGCCGATATGAAGAGAAAAATGGAATTAATTAAAACAATCATAAAAAATTGTGATAAACTCACTAAGTCGCGAGTTTATCTTGGAAGTGCTCGGGCTGCAGTCACGTTCTTCACCGACGAATCTGGTGAAAGCATCCATGAAGCTGTAGTAACGAACCCTAAAGCTATAGAAACAGAAAAATTACTAACAAATTACCGAAACATTAAAGCCAAAATCGAGCAATCAGCAATTCTACCTTGCCATATACATGACATTTTGTATACCAATTATGTAGAAAAGAGGAATTTACTTAACCTAGAAACTTTGTACAAAGAATTGAAAGCATACAATGTAGTTGAGAATGTAATGGATGTAATAAAGGGGAGAGGGTACGTTTGGAAGAAGCTTAGTGGTAATAAATGTGTTCTAATTGAAGATCCTCAGGTACAAGCCAGGAGGATCAAATACCTGCTCGACATGAAGAAGTTTAGAGAACAAAATAGAACTTTTGTATATGTAGAAGAAAAGGTATGTAAACCTATTAAAAGAGAATTGTAGCACGCTCTCCGTAAAAAATCAGATGAAGGAAAAAATGTATTTCCATATATTATATCCTAAATATTACCCCAATAAAGTTAAATATGTTTTGCAAGTTATTAACACAATAAAAAAGGCTAATAGGTTTTCATTTTTTCAAAATTTGCAAGAATTATATTCTTTTAATTATAACACATTTCGAAAAAAGGAAACTTTGAAACCTTTTATTTTATGTGTAAAAATATACTTAAAATAATTGACATCAGATAACATTTAGAAGCGGAAAAACATTTTCCCTTTTTGTATGAATGAGTGTGTGCTATAACATTTTTTTATCCAATATTTCAAGCTTTTGTTTTACTAATGAGTGCTCAGTTACTCACCTAAATTATTTTAAAATTATTACGAACATAACATGAATTATATTTATTTTATACAAACGTTTGATTTTAGAATGTTTTCTGTTTTCTATATTAAGTAAGTAAAATGATTGTGTGGCCGACGCAAAAAACCTTGATTATAAGTACACTTAACATTTTCAGGCTATCCCTGCAGACCAAGCAACTTTAGAGCAGTTCCAAATGTCTGTATCGAAACCCAATGAACATAACCAATTACCCCGGTCGGACCTAGGCAAATATCAATACGTGAAAATTGCTGCATCTCCTCAGCTTGGAGTGATCAGTTTAAGCGTTAACAAAAAAACTGAAAACATTGATGATTGGCTAATGAACGAAGTAGCTCCACACATGAAAGACTCGTTCGTTTTAGTTTTAGACGAGAACATGATAAAAGAAGCTCCAATGAATCAACCTCCGAAACCAGAAGCAAAGAAAAATGAAATGATCGAGTGGCTTGATCGCAATAATATTCCAACGCGCAGTACTATGCACAGGGCTGAACTATACGAACTGATTGAAATATTCAGGGATAAGTTAAACGGTAAAAAATATCCGTTTGAGGAAATTTTAAAAAGCAAAGGTATAGAAGTTTTAAAAAGACCCGACGGCTGGCCTCAGTTGAAATATTTCGAGCAAATCTGGTACAATAACCATTTGTGGAATCCAGTTCCAGAACCTGGATCTCTTGATGATACTCTGGCAAAAAGGGTTGTGATGTTAGTTGATTTATGTTCTTTAGTAACTTGGGAGCAATATGGTAATGATTTAGAGATATCAGAGCCAGCTTTATTTGAAAAAGATATGGAATTGGAGGAGGTACTCGATAAATTGTTCACGATGGCTAAGGATATGGATATGTCTGATGCTGATTTGCCGTATATTTGGGAGGTAGAAGCCAGTGACATGGAGAAGTATATGAATATTATGTTTAGTACTTTCAGCTCTAAGGAGCTCTGAGGGTAGTTATCAAAAGATTCACTTAACGTAGTAGGTACTATAAAAAAATTAACATAATATTGTCATTTTCTTAAAATTAAAGTTATTATTATTCATAAAAATAGTGCTCTGTTGTATAATTCATTTTCCATTAACGATGATAGCATACATATAATAAGTAATAAAATAAATTGATGATGACAGGTTTACTATATTTAGTAGTCAATTTAGTGGCTAATTTTAGCACGTAATCAAATGAAATCCTTATCAAGTTGGTTGTCAGGCAAATTAAAAATAAAATTTAAGGGCAAATTAGAAATACATCATCTGTGAAAATTTTAACAGTTTAGCTATCACGGGTCATGAGATACAGCCTGGTGAGAGACAGACGGACAGTGGAGTCTTGGAGTTTTAGTAATAGGGTCCCGTTTTTACCCTTTGGGCATGGAAACCAAAAAAACCTGTTTGTTGTTATAGCGGCAACAGAAATGCATCGTATGTAAAAATTTCACGTTTTGCTATCATGGGTCATGAGATACAGCCTGGTGACAGACAGACAGACAGTCTTGGAGTTTTGGTTTTTACCCTTTGGGTACGGAACCCGAAAAACGAATCAAATTAGTAATGGGTTGCTATTGCTAGCCGCATCGCCTATTAACATGATTCAAATCTCGCCCATTCCCTCGATCGGCTTGTACAATCTGCGCGGGAAGAGAAGCAGCTGGTGCATTCTAAGTTTTTTCTTTTCTCCCAGACCATAGAATTTATTATCATCATCATCAGGTCTTTATAGTCTCTACTGCAGGAGCACGACCCTCTCTGTACTGCCAGAGCCATACTTGGCCAGAGCAGCCAGAGGACTTGGCCAACACTCTCCACGCTGGCCAGACGGGTTGGAGAGGTCTTATTGATGTTTATAAGCTTTGTTTAGCTTGTATTTCCTAAGTCGCCTTCTACGACATTCACGGGAAGACTCGAAATGGTCCTATTCTATTCTGCTAGAAACCACACGGCATAAAATTTATTATCATAGGGCGGAGTAATATCATAACAGTTACAAATGAAATGCAATCCAAGCAATTTCTCCAATGTAATATTAGAAAATGCAATTAAAAGCTA
Organism: Acrobasis suavella; assembly: GCA_943193695.1. Lineage (NCBI taxonomy): Eukaryota > Metazoa > Arthropoda > Insecta > Lepidoptera > Pyralidae > Acrobasis > Acrobasis suavella. The sequence goes on along the minus strand of OW971952.1, from coordinate 4,448,333 downwards.
ACCACAAAACTTGAAACTGTATTAATTGAATCCTGACCTTTTGCCGTGCGAAACTACACATAAAACTAATTCAAAACCCGACTCTATGTTCATAAACATAAAAGTCAATTAAAACGCTGCAAAATTCAATATCCGCGGTTCGATTAGGAGTTTTTAATCGAGTAACTTTTGTTGATTTGAATTGCAGCTCTATTCTATAAGGGATAAGGAAGAATTTAAATTCTCTGTGTGTTCACTTTCGTTCTTTTTGTGGGAAACAATTGAAATTACTAGTGTCTGAACAGTATAATTGAATTCGAACCCTTTATTGGGTATGTTGAAGTCTATTTTAGCTTGTTTTTGTGCAAAGATGTTATCCCGCGTGGTGTTTACACTAGTCGATTCGAATTCGTGCTACGTTTCGTTATGAGCATAGTACAAAAACCCGGCACGTAAGATGAACAAAAATGGCGGTCGTTGTTGTACGTTGTTTGTCCGTTTAGAATCACATTTCTATAACATTTTTATCCGAACTTCAGATAGAAATGATTTCGGCTTTGAAGAAAAAACAAAAAATCTCTGTTAACACTTTTATCTCCAATTGAACATGCGCCGACGGCCGCCATTTTTGTTTAACTTACGTGCCGGGTATTGTATCAAACTGTTATTTTGTTAGTCGTTGTAGATATTAGTAATAAAATAAAAAAATAATAAAAAATACCCGCCAAGTGCGAGTCGGACGCGATCTATACAAAAACCCGTTTGTTGTATGTGAGCCAAAACTTAAATATTTATTCTATTTTGTTTTTAGTATTTGATGTTATAGCAGCAACCGACATTCATCATCTGTGAAATTATAAACTGTCTAAAAAGCTAGTCATGAGATACAGTTTGGTGACGGACAGACGGACAGTGGAGTGTTAGTAATAGGGACCCTATTACTAACACTCCACTGTCTGTCGTATCTGTTGTGTCTGTATTATTTGGGTACGGAACCCTAAAAAAACCCTCAATCAGATATGAGAGGTATTTAATTGTTAATACCATATAGTTCATTTATTTAGGTATTTAAAAGAATGTAAACAATCTTGACATTTCTTTTTATTGAAATAATATACTCTTCATAAATCAATACCTTTGCAAATTACAAATCAATTATATAATTTATACAATAAAATAAATAATTTGTATATTGCGAAGGTATTGATTTATAAAGTGTATATTTCAATAAAAGACATGTTAAGATTGTTTACCTACATTCTTTTAAATACCTAAACAAACGCACTTTAGTTTATTTTTTACTGAGTTCTCTCAAATCTATGGTTAAAATAGATATTTAGGAAGGTTTAGGCGGTTCCGGCGAATAATGTAAGAGGAGACTATAGGATTAGAACAAAAATCTCATCTACAACCGCATCTTCAAGGATGGTTGACGACGGGCGGCAGTCGGTTGTAAACCTTTTCTCCTAAATAATGTAAATAGCAAATATTAAGGAGTATTTTAGAGAGAGTGTAACATTATTGTGATGCATTAAAGCACAGGATCGCTAAAAAATAGGTCGTCCGCTTTACGCGCGAGGCCTTTTAGACCGCGAGGCCGTAGGCCGGGGCCCACATCGACCACGCCTAGCTACGCCTCTGATGCCGACCACGACTCGCTGCAAGTCTCTCTGTGGGACAGCAATCTTGTACGGTAAGCCTCAAAAATGAAGTCTCAAATTCTCATACAGTTAGTATGAGAAATTTGGACTCTACTTCTGAGACTTACCGTACATAGTTCCTTTGTCTAGGAGTCCATGCCTCTGCACCAATTATTGATACACATATTTTCAATTAGTTCACGAAGAGATACAAGTGAATCTTCCAGTATAAACGTCAATTAGCCATGTTCCCGGAGGTCAGGTACCAACAATTTTAATTAACTGAGAAACAGATCGGTGGCAGTCGAATTCTTACATCCGTTTAAAGGAGCAGGACTCCTTTAATGAGGTAACGTAGTGTTTAACTGGTTTCAGTTGTTTCTGAACTAATGGAATCCATTTCTTGGAAGAATTGTCCAATTCTTCTAACCACTGTCAGTTAGTTATTTTTCAGTTTGACATTTCTAATCACAAGTGGTCGTTAAGAACCGATAAGGCTCCGCGCATATCCGATAATCGGTGACCGATTTTTGGTAGGATAAAAATAGAACGTACTGATTGCAATAGTGACGCACACGTCCCTACAAAAAGTAGGTCATAAATTCCTATAAAAAAAATCTGCCCGACTATTGGTCCTACAAAAAGTCTGACGTGGGCGGGCACCCTAAGTAGCATTGGTATATCTAAGAATGGGTTTTTGGCGTTAACGCCACATTACATCAACTTCAGCAAAGGGCCTTACGTGTTGGATCTATATCCATCCACGCAAGCCTCCCAAACGACCGGGGTGAAAAGACCCGTGAATCCAAAGGAAATACAAATAATTTATTGCAAAGATCCAGCGTTAATCCATTCAATCAAATTACAGTTTACAGGCCAGTAATGCAAAAGAGGAAATAGTGTGTGCTTTTTTTTTTTGATATGACAATTTTCATTTAGATGTAAAAACATTTATTAAACACACAAAAATATATACAACATCAGAAGAAAGAAAAGAACATAATTAAAACTAAACAAACTTAAATACTGCTTCAATCAAAACTTAATAAAATAAAAATATTAGATAATAATAACTTATACTAAATTATATAAAAAATGGAGGCGAAATCTCTGCCGTCACAGTACCCAAGAGACTGGCGTCATTTCCGCGTTGGATAGCAATACTTAGACGCTGTCCGAAATGCACGCCGGCCCTTGGGTCCCCCGAAACGTCGATCAGTCGTGCGGGAATTTCCTTAAAAATTTGACGAGCTTCCGCACCCCAAGGCCCTAAGGTCTCCACTGCAAAAGGCACAAATATATAAACATTAGCAAAATATGTTTGGAAGGTATTTGAAAAACCACGTTAAGGACAACTGATGTAGATTCACGTGAGCAAAGTTGCATGCAAAAGCTAGTGGCTGATAAATAGACTCGGGGTCTTTTAGACCACAGCATATTACACTCGACCCTACAGTCGCGATATTACTGAATAAATCTCGGTTACCGCGCGGTTATTAAGAAAGGGAGGAATATTGTATAATGTTATTTTTTCTGGCTGCATTTGAGGGTTTAACTTAGGGCTGTCTACCTCGCCTTCTACATACTGTGGAATGGCCAAAACTATATTTTTACTGATTTCAAGAAGACGGAGGTCATCTATTCGAATATATACTTATGTTCCGCGATTACTCGAAAACGCCTGGACCGATTTGGAAAATTCCTGTTTTGTTTAAAAAAGGGCATACTTGTAAAGTGAATCGAAATCGATCGTGTAGTTTGGTGTTCAATTCAGCTTTGATCCTATTTTATTTATTTTCTGACTATAATCATCGTAAAGTGCCTGATTGACACTTTTAAGAAAGCTGGTACAGTCGAATACCAAGATACTTGACCAGGCCCTCTACTTATATCTTGCATTTTCTCTTAAACTAAAAATGATATTAACATGAAAATTTTTATCCAGACAGATTTTAGTCCGTCCAGTTTTAAAACTGTTTTTCGCCAAAATGGCCACTTTTGGCGAAAAACAGTTTTAAAACAAGACGGACTACTAATATTACTTTCAAAGGTTATTCATAAAATAGTTTAATGGTCTTTCTAGACATTTATACAAATCAAATTTTCAATTATCACCCTATTTAGTATTAAACAATTTATTTAAAATGAGGGCGCCACTTTAGCTACCACTTCGTCTTAAAAATATTTTTAGTTTAAGAGAAATATTACGATATAAGTAGAGAGCCTGGTCAGGTATCTTGGTACTTGACTATAAATATTTTTTCGTGACTTGTTGAGCATTTAGGAATTGTTAATAAATGTTTGAACTTAATTTTGAATCTCTTTTTGCAAACATAATGAATACTTGGTTTCCGCTAATTAAGTTATTTTTATAAAGTTACATTTTTACAACAATTAAGGTTTTTACGCAAACAGTATTTTTTATATAAATATTTTATTTGAATATTGATATTAATACTTAACTGCCTATATTTTGTTTATCTAAGTATCAAAGACAATTCTAGTAATTATTGTGTGACAGCCCTACCGCATAACACACCCCTTTCAGAGATTTTGGTTTTAGACCGCCTTTGTGTACACTCACATCCCACATGTTGGCAACAAACACGCAATTCGTGTTTTTAATGAAGGCTCAGAGAAAGCATTTTGAATGTCCATATGTTTTTATGCTTTTACGATGATTGCTCCTTTAATAGAGAAGATGCATAATGAGTAGATTTTGATAAATATCCCTAAATTTGGAAGCATTTACCTACGTAAAAATGACCTTTAAGCACAATTATATTTTGTTGTCGATTCATTAACTTTGATTTTTAATTGATTGAAAAGTCAATTTTAGAAGTAATAAAAAGAATTATTATATTATAAAAAAAGTATTAAAAATAATATTACCATAGGATTTAAAAAAATATATAGCTGCTTTAGTTATGAGGCCAATCCTGTCAATGTAATATTTGACATAGCACCCGAGCAAATGTTCTAACATCACGCCTACAAATGCGACAAAAGTGACGTCACTCCTGTCCGGTCTTTCTAAGGCGCTCCGAGACGCTGTCCAAAGGCAGACGTGACGTTAACCTTTGTCTTAAAGAGATTTTGGGTTAGCAAATATTTTTTTCTTGGATCGGCCTATTTTTAGAAACTCTTTCCACAACACAACGAAAAATAAATTATGCATCTTACCTATTACAATTTTGTTTTTTTTAATTTAACCTATTTTGTCGCTCCCTTGAATAAAGGTCGCCCCTTCCTTCCCAGCTTGTCTGTCCAATGCAATTTCTGACCATCGCTTCTCCACCTAACTTTAGTCATCTTTCCAGCGAGTCCTTGCTTACTAAAATACAAAAAATTACATACCTCTTAGAGTCAGCTCAGACAAAGAGTACCGCAAAGGAGAGGATTTTTTTATGGCACTCGAAAATAAACTTTAAAGTATTAGCATAAACTGCAACGCTGTTTTGCATTTTGTCATAATATATTTAAACGTTTATACACTTACCCTCATATTCTTAAAAAAATACAACCGTCTGCTAAACCTATTTTAGCTAAAACATGTTTTGTCCCTTTTCCTCTCCTCAATATTTAACATTGAAAGAACGAGACAAAACATATTTTAAGTAAAATAGGTTTAGCAAACGTTTGTATTTTTTTATGAATTTAGGGGTTAGGCTATGCATGGTATACAGACCGTATTACCATACATAGCCTAAGTGTATTTTCAATTGAGTTAGATTATTCGAGCATTTTTTCCTCTCTAACCTGACCCTTATATACACACTGTTTTCATTGATAGAATATTACAAAATTGTGATGATTTACAAAATCCCGGTTCATTCATCATCATCATCATTTCAGCCGCATTGGGAGAGGCCTATGTCCACTGCTGGACATAAGCCTCTCCCAAGGATTTCCACAATGACCGATTAAGAGCGGCCTGCATCCAGCGCTTCCCAGCGACCTTGGTCAGATCGTCTGACCATCTTGTGGGTGAGTGTCCTACGCTTCGCTTGCCAGTACGTGGTTATGTCCCGGTTAAATCCTTTTAACTTTTAGTTACTAAATTAGTTACTCGATTTTTTTTAAAGTAAGCACTGAATTTGGTTATATTTTTGGAATTCGTATATGTTACCAGCTGGCCCTCCGCTTCCCGTAGAAAAATTTCGGGATAAAAACTATCCTATGTCCTTCTTTGGGTCTCAAACTATATTTATACCAAATTTCATCTAAATAGGTTAAGTGGTTGAATCGTGAAGTGATAACAAACAAATATACAAAAACTTACTCTGGCATTTATAATCTTAGTAAGGATTAGGAAGGAGAAGGGTTAAAACACAGGACTTTACCATAATTTATGAATATATTAAAATTAATGACGTTATAGCGAAGTAATGTCGGTATAACTAAGTAAACTCCTGGGCCCGTGTTTGTCAACTCGAGGCTAACAACTTGTCACTAACACTTAGCTGCAGTGACACGTCTCAATCTACTTACAGGCCCAATAACGCAGTTAGCAGTTGAGAAAGTTATCTTAACACAGTTGAACGTGGGGGCTGGTCTTCGGGGAAACCATTACCACGATCTAAGTATTTAATTATATTATAACCTGTATAAACTATATTGGTATCAGAATAGGGAGAATACTTGAACCTACATGCCCGTTACATATTATTTATTATTAATGTTAATTTAATTTAGGTACAAATAAAACAACAACAACAACAACACTGGAACGTCAAGCTGCTATCGGTACCAATACACACACACTTCAGCGTCTTACTTATTAAATTTTCTTTTTTGTCGGGGGTTCATGAACCGTCTCTACTTCATCTACTTAGTCTACTAATGAAACACAGAGAATTCAGACATGATTCTGTCAGTCGTATGGCCCATTAGGTGGCCTTTCAATTTGCATAACTAATAACGCCATTAATGCCCCAATGGCCACAACTTAGCTACAAGCACAGTCGCGTAAATTTACGAGTGATTAGATCATTGCATCTAATTTGACGAGACTCCAGCCGCAATACTGTGTAGGTCATAGATCAATTACTAAAACAGAGAATTCATGTTTGATAGCTCGTCAATATATTCTACTAGTAGTTAGACCTCGCGATTTAATTTGCGTTGCCAAAAAAAGCATAATCGCGGACATTTTTTTCATGAAAATCGGACCATCGGTTCAGCAATTATCGCGATACAAACATACAAACAATGTGTTTTCGCCCCCAACTTGATTTAGAGACCTCGCTCGCTTCGTTTGCTCGGTCAATATACCTATTTTTTTCCACTTCTGGGGAAACTCTGTCCCCATTCCCCATATCCTTCCAAACGTTTTTGTCCAGTGCGATTTCGGGTTTACATAATACAAGATTCATTTTACCAGTGCGTCAATTTTCACCACATGCAGTTTACGATGCTGACTTACTGCCGACTACATTCATACAGGTAAAAGATTTAAAAATTTATATCAACTTTCAATGTAGAGATTTTTCCCAAAGATATCTGACATAACAGCTGTCTACTAAAGATGATGATATATCGGAACAAACATCAATGTCAACTTGACATGTGTCAATGTCACGGCCTTTGCCGATGGTTGTAATCTTTGCATTTAGCTGACCACTCTCCCTTATGTATCTCGCAAGCATACACTGCACAATAAGTAATAATATTAAAGTCTTAGCGTGCCGCTGTTTTAATTAAAATACAACTATACATTGACAGCCTAGAACAACATGTCTTCTGAAGCACTGAAGAGCTGGAGATATTTTGTACCTCTTGTCGTCACCAATCTAATTGAAACGTTACCAGACCAGGCGCTCAGCCCAGTGCAGTTTAGGAATGAAGCTACAAGTATCAATTGCATAATAATTAGCAGCAATAATGACTACATAATTAGCAGCAATTGAATTTGCTATACATATAAAATATAAAATATCTGTATTAGGTATATCTTCAACATACGGAAATTCGACCACATCACCGAGTTTCGCAAAAAGCTAAATTGGTTACCTGTTAGGATTCGTCGTAATATCCATATTCTTTCCCTCCTTTTCAACGCCCTTTTTAATCCTTCTGCCCCTAATTACCTGCACTGCAAATTTAACTTTCGGAATGTGGATAGTCGTTTGCGCTCAGCCGGCAGCCTTATTTTGGACATTCCACGGTTTTCGTCTCAGTCGTACTCCAAATCTTTCACAGTCTTGGCGGCAAGGCTTTGGAACTCGCTTTCTGCTGAAGTAAAGATGGCACCTTCACTGGATATTTTTAAAATTAGGTTATTAAAGTCCTCTCTGGTTGCGTCACACTTGGACTGAATAGGTACTTATCTGTAAATCTGTTTTATATATTTATTATGTATGTATGTAGGATATGTATATATATATAGTTAGTATATGTGTATATATGTATTGCTATAATTTATGTATGTATGTTTATATATATATATATATATATATATATTTATATATATATATACATATATATTTATTTATGTATGTGCGTAGCGATGTAAGTATGACCTTATCGTTAAATTTGTACGTACTTGCTTCTACCTTTTAATTGAGTAAATATCCTCTCAATCTATCGCAGGTTGACTGGAAGAGATCCCTACATGGGATATATATTTTTGTATATTTGCTCTTTCGTATGTTGTCTTTTTAATGTATTTTTTTTTGTACAATAAAGTTATTACAAACAAACAAACAAACAAACAAACATATATAATGTTTAGCAAGCTCAATTGCTGCTAATCATATATTTGAGTGAATACACTAAAATATGATTAAAACTGTTGAAAAATTTAAATCGGGAACCTCGCCAGAGATAACAGGGGGATACAGGCCGACTAAAAAGTAACCTGCTAAGTGGGAGTCAAACTCCCGCACGAAGGTTTCCGTACCATTACATATTAAAAATTCGTGTTTGTTGTATGGGAGCCCCACTAAAATATTTATTTTATTATGTCTTTAGTATTTTTTGTTATAGCAGCCAGAGAAATAACTCATCTGTGAAAATTTTATTCTAGTTACAGACAGACGGACAGACGGACAGAGGAGTCTTAGTAATAGGGCCACGATTTTACCCTTTGGGTACGGAACTTCTTAAAGAGCCTCGGTCCCAAGCATATAACTATTTGCTCCTAAGCATAGGAAACAAGAGCAGCAATGTTTGATTTGTCTATTTCTTATATAGTCTATGTATCTAAGTTAGTAATTAGTTCAGACTTGCTATAAATGTACTGATTAGCTGCGTGTAATGAAGGATACATATTTGAAAGCCAATTCAAACAGCCTTAATTATGTACATGTGGTTTGATAGACCAAGATCAGACCTAATAGTGACAAGAATTTAAGATCAAACGCCTTTACGCTGTACGGGTTAAGCAGAGTCACGGTGACCCTGCTTAACCCGTAAAGCAGATACAAGATACAAAAATTAACATGTAACACTCAAATTCATAAAAATTAAGAACCGTTAGCTAAATCTGCTAAAGCGCACATAAAAATAAAAACTATATTATTTCCTCTTTGTGTATAATGTTTTTTATTGTGTATTATTTGTGTTTTTAGATTAAATAAATCTTTGTCTATGTCTATATTTTACTTTAAGACGAAGTGGTAGCTAAAGTGGCGCCCTAATTTGAAATAAATTGTTTAAAACGAATAATTAAAAATTTTATTTGTATAAATGTCTAGAAAGACCTTTAAACTATTTTATGAATAACCTTTGAAAGTAATATTAGTAGTCCGTCTTGTTTTAAAACTGTTTTTCGCCAAAAGTGGCCACTTTTGTGGCCACTAATATTACATTCAAAGGTTATTCATAAAATAGTTTAAAGGTCTTTCTAGACATTTATACAAATAAAACTTTTAATTATTACCCTATTTCGTTTTAAACAATTTATTTCAAAATAAATTGTTTAAAACGGTATGGTACTAATTTCCTATGGTTCCTATGGTACTAATGCTTGAAACTTGAAAAAAAATCAACATTTTCTTACAAAAGTGTTCGGCCGGCCCGGCAGGTTGTATGAAAATGTAGATATTTTCTTCGAGTTTCAAGCATTGGTCCCGTAGGAAAAGTTGTTCATATTGACGGTTTGAGTTGCTCCTACAAGGATCGGACAGGGTTTTTTTTTCCATCTTATATAGGATGCTCGTTTAAAGTTAAGGATGATATGCATGTCATCTGTATTAAGTTATCATGTGACTGATCCTTAGAATTCACTGAACCACACATTCACTCAACCCATTCCTAGTTCGGGTGATGTTAACATGCTGACAATGTACTACATACTACATATTCCATGTATACATGTAGTATACGCCTCTAGGCTTTGATCAGCCGATTGCTCGGCAGCTGAACTAGGTTAGGGACGATTACTGTCCATCTTAGGGATAGATTAGTGTGGATTGGACAGATTTGGGTGGATAAACCCGTTTATAATGTCATGTCAAACAAAATTATTATGCTTCCGGCATTTCGAGCGAAGTCTTCTTTAGTCCATTTGTTAAGGTATTTAAAAGAATGTAATCTTGACATATCTTTTTATCTTTTACTATGTGCGCGGCGACCACTTCGAAAGGGAAAATTCAGTTACATGAATCGTTTGTCCAAAGTAATAGGAATGAAATTGGCTTGCAATGAATGTCTAGGTATTTAAATAAAAAGGTGAGGACTTCTGACGTGAGCTAAAATAAACCATAGCGCTAACCACATTGAGTAGATATTTCTTTGGATTTTTTTTTCTGAGTAAAACTTCTGTACGTGAGTACTAGTACTTATTCTGTGCTCGGGTCCGTGGTGTCGTACTCACGAACAGCTCGCTACAAGCTGTTATTATTAGTTTGCGTGGAAGAAATTGATTATTGTAAAGATAAGCATATTATTATTTTCAGAGCATACCTGTGTTTTTTTATTCATTATTTGGGCAAAAACGTAAACCAAATAAATAAATAAAAAACCTACTTGCTAACACAAACAGTTGTGCCTCTAAACACACTAATTGAAGGCTATTTATTAGAAAGGCACCTAACAAACACCCGTCACACGATCACAACGGCCCAATCATTAACTGTCAACGAGGACTGTCAAAAGTGACAGCTGTCAACGAGCCGTTGAAAAGTAATCGTAGGCCGTCATCGGTTATGGTAAACGTGGACAAATACGGCTGTATGAAAGGTTTCTCTGCCTTTCAAGTTTAAAACGTACCTTTAATAATATTATACAAACAATTCTATCCAAATATTGCATGGGTTTACTTAAAAACATAGTCATACACATACTAAAACATAGAATTTATGTATGTATGTATCTATGTCATTGTATATTTTCTGTAAATGTAAGTTTATTTACTGATTGTACCTACAGCAATTTTTTCTTGGTTGCCTATAACTTTGCACCTCACCTGTCTTCGTCAAACATCTCCCAGTCCCTCGGTTGTCTGGAAGAGATTGCAGTTGCGATAAGGCCACCTTTTGACATCTGTTTTATGTAATCCATTTTTATGTAACATTATGTTTTGGTGCAATAAAGATTTTGACTAACTAAATAAAACATGTGACTAAAAAGGGGTATCAGCCCGGAAGGGAGTAAACGTAAATCAATGTGAACAACTTTTATTATGGGACCATCCCTGAAATCGCCATTTAAAATCTCCACGTCCATAAAAAATTAAATCCTATCGTGCCAAAATGTATGAAGATGCAGATTTTTTTTTTAGATTTCCGTTATGGTCCCTTAGTAAAAGTTGTTCACATTGATTAGTAATTTCAAGCTGATAACCTCTTTTTATTACATTTTGTATATCACAGCTATAGCGGAGGGCAGGGTCATGCTTAAGAGCAGCCTTCCCGCCTTACTTTTCATACAAATGCTCGTACGTAATTATGGCGTAAGTGATCTTTCTTGAAAACTTTTGAACTAACAGATATCTTGTGCACTATTTCTAGGTTTCTATCGAAATAAAAAATGAATATTTGGAAAAACAAGTTCAGTATACGCCTCTAAAAATCTGCTTTTTTGCACAAGTTTTACCTGAACTTCGACCGTTCATAAAGTACTCATCAATTACAAAAATAAAAAAATATTTCGATAGAAACCTCGTAAATGTAATGAAAATTTTTAATAAAAACCTTTATTTTACAAACTTTTAAGGCTTACAGACTAAAACGTATATCCTGGAACAAGTTTTATGAAATTTCCGCACCCTATGAATAGTTAATATTCGTTCAATGGATAGTTAATAATAATACTAATTTCATTCAATACAGTGCAAACCGTGTCCTAAGGCGCTATCTCTTGTATCGCTATTTTTTGGTTTACTTTTTTTTCTAGCATTGCCCTGGATGAAAATACAAGCTTTTAGAACTATGCTCGCGTTGACGACATAGCCGTCGGGAAGGGCCGCCTTAATACATGATAAAGAGATCGAAAAAAACCGTGACAGGAAGGGAGTTTTGCCAAGTCAAAATACTGCGTAGCGTAATTAATTTATTGACGGCCCCTACGCCTGCCACAGGATTTAATAAAAATGATGAACGAAAATACATATTACCGAATACAACAAATCTTCAAAGCTTATAAACAACTGTAACAAACAGGTGCTTACCAATTATCATATAACAGAGCGAGTAAACAAAACAGTAACAAGGCTTAAATTCTAATACGAAACATGCGTCTCAAATCGCGTTTATTTTGTTAAACCAGATATTTGTAGAAACCGAAATATATATGTATGGAGGAGTATTATTTTTACCCAACTGCGCCAGAAAGAGGGTTATGTTTTTCGAAAGTATGTATGTATGTATGTATAATTGTTAGGCACGCTCTGAGGCCTGAACGGCTCGATGGATTTAGCTTGAGAGGTATCATTAGATTCGTTTTAATTCTGATGCTTGGGCCGGACCTGCGCCTATCGTCACGAAGCTTCGTGCTATTACACGATACACGCAAATTTGACCGGCCGTTATCGGGTATCGTCCCGAATATTCGGACTTCGTGTTAGTTATCAAAGGATTTATGCACGCTAACAATTCGCTCTGCGTGGTCGCACTTGCGTTGTTTATTTTGACGTTTGTTTTCAACTTGTTCGGACGCGTGCTGTGCGACGGTGCCACGGTTGTTAATGCGTAAAAATGGAGTGATACGATAAAATAGTGTTAAAATTTTTAGCTTTTTCTTTCTAGGTTTCTTTTTAGGTTTCAATAAATGCATTATGTAATTGTTAGCACACATGTTAAAGAAAAGAAAGTCGTCGTCCATATGTAAAACACGTAGATGACGCCATCTTGGATTATTGCCAGAAAGTTCGTGAAAAATAACGAAGCCGCTAGAGTGACTAGCGCTTTATCGCGATAACTTTTTAGTGTACAAAACGTACGAAGATTCGCCGCGAATTGTTTCGGGACGATAGGCACAAGTGCGGCCGAAGCATGAGAGTGACACTGGGTATATTAAAAGGCAGGGGTTCTTTTCTTTAAATAATGACTTGTATTCTTAATGTAATCTTGCCTACATTTTAAATTGTCATTATGAGAGCCTTTTTAACTGACTTCCAAAACGGGGGAAAATATTAATTCGTCCTTCGTTCGTTCTAATCTTTTTTTTTATGTATGTTCACCAATTATTCGAAGAAGCCTGGACCGATTTGGATTTTTTTTTGTTTCAAAGGTAAAAAAGCTGAAAATAAGCTTAATGAAAAGCTAAAACGAATTTATTTTGTAGTAAACTTTCTGATTTTGCACCTATTTTTTATGAAGATATTACACGTAAAGTACTTGAGTGAATGTGGTACAATTAGGTACTTTCTTGGGTCAAAAACTCAAAACGAAATCATTAGGTATTGTTAAGAAAAAAAAAGTCCAAATATAATGTCACTTGTCGTGATCACATCCATTTTCAGATATATTATTGCAGAAAAACTATGATTATAAGAGCGCTATTTGACTCAAAGAAACTTCGACATCGTAAGTACATATTTCGTACAAATCCCATTTAAAATGTTTTAACGTTTAGAAAAAATATATCATTAGATTTTTTGGAAAGAAGCGATTTAATGTATAGTTCATTTTCTGATGTTCGCTCCATACTAGTATTATCTCAATGGCACAAACGTTGAACAGATGACGTCACACATCTCGACAAACGGGACATAAGCAACACTCAGTAATTAAGATTAACATACCTAATGTACACTACACGCCTACATATAAGCATTTTTTGAATGTCACCTTGACCTGTGTTGGGGGAGGCCTATGTGGACTGTCTGGCTGTTATGATGATGATGAGGAACCTTTGTGTCGTGGCCAAAACTGGTGTCAGATTTTTTAAAGCTACGTTAGGTTAACCTAGCTCAAACAATAGTTAACTGAAAGTTTAAAAAAAAAAATCAATGTAGGATAAATTTATTTCTTACTAGCTGCGTCCACGGTATACCCGCGGAAAAGGTAGCCTATGTGTTAATCCAGGGTGTCAACTACCTGCATACCAAATTTTATCAAAATTGGTCCAGCCGTTTGCGCGTGAAGAAGTAACAAACATACACACACTCACAAACTTTCACCCTTATAATATAGTGTGATTGAAGGTAATTAAAAAAAAATGTGCAAAAGCTAAAACCTATTAGCGTTTCGGAACACCCACTGCTGGGAAGATTACGCCGAAAGAAACCCAGTTCAGTATTGTTCCCTACCAAGCCTGATATTAAATACTGACAGCCGGGTTCAAGGGCCTAATGTGCATCCAGAAGCAAGGAATCGAGAAATTTTTTTCATATTATTCGTGTCTACAAGTAAAGGAAATACTTAGAATGTACCAGCTCCTTCTCTTTCCGCGTAAATTGTAATTGCCATTGAGGGAATTGGCGAACATGCAGAATAATGGCTAGCAGCAACGAATCACTATTTGGATGCCTTTTAGTGTTCCGTACCCAAAGGGTAAGAACGTGACCCTATTACTAAGACTCCACTGTCCGTCCGTCTGTCTGTCTGACTATCACCAGGCTTTATCTCATGAACCATGATAGCCAGACAGTTGAAAATTTAACTGATGATGTATTTCTTTTGCCGCTATAACGACAAAATACTAAAAACAGAATGAAATAAATATTTAAAGGGGGCTCCGATACAGTAAACGTGAATTTTTAGAGATAATGGTACGGATCCCTCAGGTTCAATTTACATTGCATCAGACTCGCAGAGTCGCGCCGAAGTCGAGCGAATCGGCGCGATTCTGCGCGTCGCCGACGGCAACGCACTAGTTTGAACATTATACGATTGACATTAAAGTTTATTATGCTATGTACTATTTGGTCGCCCAAATCGTACATAGCATAATAAACTTTAAGTAAATTGCTGCGACTTTGCCACAATGTAAATTAAGCCTTAGTGCGCTAGACCGACTCGAACTTGGCCTGTTTTTTCCACCATCATCATGCTAAGCGGCTTTTGGGTCTGAAGGCTCCGTCTGGACCGTTGGGGATAAAAACGTGATAATGTTAGTATTACGACAAAAAAGCTTATTTCTCAGCGCAAGTATATGTAATCAGAGATACCGTAGCGGGATTTTGTTTGAATTATTTAAGGCGTGTGTCGACCCGAGATCTTATCGTTTAAATTGCGCACACATACCCTTAACACAAACATGTTGGACACAAAAAGATTGGATGTGGTATTTTTTATATTTTTCAAAATGGATTGTCACGCAAGCAGCCGGTCCTAAACTATACAAAACGTAACAAAAACCCTGTCCGATGCTTGTAGGAGCAACTCAGACCGTCAATATGAGCCACATTTCTTATGGGACCAATGCTTGAAACTCGAAGAAAAAATCGACATTTTCATACAAAAGTCTTCGGCTGGCCCGGCATTTGTATAAAAATTTTGATTTTTTCTTGCCGTGTGGAGAGTGTTGAGTACCCCTGCAGGCGCCTGCAGCTGCCTCTACAGGGCAAGAACCGGGGAGAGGTGACGGGGAACGGGGGACGCATATTACGCGGGCCCTAAAAAATATACCGTTCTGTATGCTCACGAGTCACGGTCACAGCTAGTACTAGATAAAAATAATGCCGCATCCAAAAAAACATCCACTAAGGAACATTGCTTGCTGTTACAATAAAAATCGGAGGTGGTGAAGCAAATGACAGTGTTCAGTGTAACAGGTAACGAGATTGCGTTGCTGCCTCTGATAAGGATACGTGGGAATGTTACCCTTTTAAGGTGGTGATAAAGGTCATTTCATTTTATACTCTTTGGAACCCACATGGATATGCAACGGTTTCAAAGGGGGCCTTAAAGTATTTCTTCTGGGCGGCAAACGCAAGAGTAACCCCTGGTATTGTAAGGCATTAGCAACTCAAGCAAAGAAAGAAAAGGAAAAATGGCCAAGTGCGAGTCGGATTCGCGTACGAAAGGTTCCGTATCATTATCTATAAAACATCACGTTTCTTGTATGGGAGCCCCACTTTAATATTTATTGTTATTTGTTGTTACAGCGGCAACAGAAATACATCATCTGTGAAAAACTCAGCTGTCTGACTATCACGGTTCATGAGATATAACGGACGGACGGACGGACGGCGGAGTTTAGTAATAGGGTCCTGTTTTACCCTTCGGTTACCAAACCCCTTAAAAGTACTCATGGAAAGAACTCCACCGACAAGAGCCCAGCTCTTAAGAGTCCCCTTACCCTGGACAGAATCAGACTTTCCCATACAAACGTAGTCTACGTTTTATATTGAGACGACATGTCAGATATGGGCGAAATTGTGTCATTTCAAAGAAATTGCATATAACTAAAAATAATAAAAAAAAAAATATTACAAATTATGTAGTACCACTAAAATATCACCCCTCGGCAGCGTGGACAAAAAGCTGGCAGCATTGCCACGTTGTATGGCAATGCTGATTCTTTGAGCCAGGTAGTTACCAGCCTTTTGGTCACGGGATACCTCGAACAAACGTTTTGATAATTAGTTAATAATATATAATTAGATTTCACAGTTAAAATATGAATGTGCATGTCATTTCAAAATAAAAAGTAGACTACGTTTGTATGGAAAAGTCTATGGTAAGGGGATTCTTAAATACTTATATTTAAGAATCCCCTTACCCTAAAGAAGAAGAAGCTACAAGCAGAGCACTAACAATATGGCACCTATTTTGTCATTTGGGTAAATAAATAAAAGTTTAAACAAAGTCCTAGTAAAGTTTAAGTTCATGTGCGTTTTTAACCGAATTCAAAAAGGCTGAGGTTATCAATTCGTCGGGAACTTGTTTTTTTTTATGTATGTTTACGGATTACTTAAAAACTCCTGGATCAAATAAAAAAAATCTTTTTTTGTGTAAATGGCGTACTTATCAGGTGGTCCCATAAAAAATTTATCAAAATCGGTTTTGTTGGTTGGTGTTGAAGGCTTTCATTTTGAAAAGTGATATAACTAGTAATTCTGTGAGAAAATTAGACCGCTAGCCCTTCTTAACCACTCTTTTCCCCTCTAAATTCTGTAGTAGTAATAAAGTAACGTCTTGTGTAGAATTTTATTAAAACCCGTCGATAAATAACTACTAAAACAAACCCATTTCCTTCTATTTCCTACTATATTATACATATTTATGTTTTATAACGTCCGTCACCCATATTTTTTCGTTTAAGATGAAGTGGTAGCTAAAGTGGCGCCCTCATTTGAAATAAATTGTTTAAAGCTAAATATGGTGATAATTAAAAATTTGATTTATATCACTGTCTAGAAAGACTTTTAAACTATTTTATGAATAACCTTTGAAATTATTACTAATAGTCCGTCTAGTTTTAAAACGGGTTTTCGCCAAAAGTGACCACTTTTGGCAAAAACCCGTTTTAAAACTAGACTGACTACCAATATTACTTTCAAAGGTTATTCATAAAATAGTTTAAAGGTCTTTCTAGCTAGACAGTGATACAAATCAAATTTTTAATTATCACCATATAGTAATATAGTTTTAAACAATTATATACTATAATTGTTTAAAACTATATTACTATATATAATTTTAAACAATTTATTTCAAATGAGGGCGCCACTTTTGCTACCACTTCGTCTTAACAAAATAGTTAAAATTCAAAAAGATACAACGCTTCGAAGTTTTGGAGGGGGTGATTAATGTCACCTTAGGTTAAAAATCGTAGTTGATCGAGTCGTGACGCTAAATTTAAATGCGCTTTATCTTCGTCTATTTTGCTAATCGGAGAAAAGAAAAAATATATGTACCATACTTTATAATAAAGTATCTAATGAGCAAAAAATAATTTTTAAGTCTACATCCCTCATCCAAATCGGTTGAAAAATACGAATGTAGGCGAGAACAGACAGACGGACAAAAGCATTTTTGACCAACCTCGAACTGTGACGCTTCGCTTGCTCTTTGAATAAAACTGGTACAATGTACAACTTCTTTGCTGGCCCGTCTTACAGCCCGGATAATATTATATTTACCTGTAACAAAAACAAACAACTCGTTATATATTGTATGACGTTAACAGCAAAGTATAAAATCTACGCATATGTGAGTGTTCAATGCAATGTAAATTCTAAAATACAATATAATAATATACAATAGGAATAAACAATTAACAATATAATATAGATGCAACTGAGAATACCCTGAGAAGAGAGATGGAAAATTAAATAAGAACAAAAAGCTGGAAAGCAGACCCCAGGCTTCAAAGCATTGAGGATGCAACCGGGAATACCCTGAGATGAGAGATGGAAAATTAAATACAATAACTGTCATTTTTATAACATGACCCGTTTGCTTGCACTGAATAATTATGAAGTATTGAACTCGTCTCACGTCTTATACGAAGTGGCCGCCAATTGTCTATTAACGAATACGAAAAAGTTGAGAAAAGCACTATGGGTCTCATAAGAAGGCTCACGGTTGCTCAGCGCGCTATGGAGAGGGCTATGCTTGGTGTTTCTTTACGTGATCGAATCAGAAATGAGGCAATTCGTAGGAGAACAAATGTCACTGACATAGCCCAGCGAATAAGCTCGTTGAAGTGGCAGTGGGTGGGACACATAGCGCGAAGAACCGATGGCCGATGGGGCAAAAAGGTTCTCGAATGGCGACCGCGTACTGGTAAGCGAAGCGTAGGACACCCACCCACAAGTTGGTCAGATGACCTGATCAGGGTCACTGGAAAGCGCTGGATGCAGGCCGCTCTTGATCGATCATTTTGGAAATCCTTGGGAGAAGCCTATGTCCAGCAGTGGACGTTATGCGGCTGAAATGATGATGATGATGAGAGAAAAGCAGGAAAGCGCTAGATGCAGGCAGCTTCCAACGGGTCGTATTGGAAATCCTTGTGGAAGGCCTATGTCCAGTAGTGTATTTATTTATTTATTTACCAATTTATGTACCTACACTGAAAATTTATACAGAGAAAACATAAAAAAAAAGTTGTACGAAGGCACTACTTATCTCAAAAGAGATCTCTTCCAGTAGGCCTGTGAGAGGAGATGTTTATGTAAGAGAGGCATTCAGGCGTGTTTATACATAAAATAAAGAAAATTAAAATGACATAAAACTACACAAACTACAAATAAATATACATATACATATATTATTACACATATACTTAAATAAATACATATGTCTATTTAGAAGGAAATACATATAATATATACTTAATATAAACATTATAAGTTACAATTAAGATGATTCCAATAAATAATGATCTTTCACTCGTCTTTTAAATACAGAAATCGTTTTAGAGTCACGTATAGCAGGTGGTATTGAGTTGCATAGTCTGACTGCATGTACCGAGAAGGAGTAGGAAAAGGTTGCAGTGTTGTGAGGAGGGAATTTAAGGACAGTTCTTAGGTGGGATCTGCAAGGAGAATTTGGAGGATATAATAAGGAGAAACGCTCTCGTGTAGTTTCTGTTGCTAATATAATGATGAATTCTGTTGCTAATATAATGATGAATTCTGTTGCTAATATAATGATGAATTCTGTTGCTAATATAATGATGAATTCTGTTGCTAATATAATGATGAATTCTGTTGCTAATATAATGATGAATTCTGTTGCTAATATAATGATGAATATGTAAAGGGCCAAATGGTCCGTGGGCCAAACATATGGTTAAGTAGATGACTGGCTCAAAAATGAATTATTCGGTCATTCATTTAAATTTAAGACCGACGCTCTTGCCGGTGGAGTTTCTTCCATTCTTATTCGGTACAGTTCATAAAATAAAACTTCACAAAATAGTGTCACTTATCATTGATCATATCTATTTTCAATATGATTTTAGATTGATTAATGCAGAGAAACTGATTTTAAGAATCCCCTTACCTTAGACTTTTCCATGCAAACGTAGTCTAGCTTTTATTTTGAAATGGCATGTGAGATTTCGGCAGTATTTTGTAACTTTAAAGAAATTGCTTATATCTAGGCATATAATTAGTTTTCGACAATCAAATATGAACTTAAAAGTAAATATGAGTGTGTAGAAGTTTTCCATACTGATGGTCAAATATGATATGATACACCATATTCTCTTTTAAGTTTATATTTTGACTGTGAAAACTAGTTGTATGCCTTAATATGTGCAATTTCTTTGAAATTAAATAATTTCGACAACATTAAAAGCTAGACTACGTTTGTATTGGAAAGTGTGATTCTGTCTAGGGTAACCCCTCACTCTTTACCTCGGACTCTTAAGAGTTCCTACTCTTAAGGGGATACCTAAATTTTCCGGGGTCCATTGCTGCCCCCATTTGAAATAAATCATTGGATAGGAAACGGAGACATCATTTAAAATTTTGTCTTGACCAGGCTCTAGATAACCCTTCAAACTATTTTATAAACTACTGTTTACAGTTTAAAGTGAGAACATAAAACTTTTCTACGCACAAATGCGAAAAACTGCCGCTTTTGGCGTATGTGCGCAGAAAAGCTTTAAGAGGAGTTCTCACTCTTTCGACTCAAAAAAGTAGAACGTAATGGTTGTATTGGATATAATTCCCATAGAAAATCTGTTTTGACGTTTAGAAAAAAGTGTGTGATTTGACTCGTTGTCAATATACCAAAGATGGTTCTAAAACTCAAAATAAATCTCAAACATGTGTTGAACTCGTAACAAACGACTTCCTACAAAACACCCTTTATTTTTAAACACTGTAATAGACGTAACGAGTACCGCCGTAGACAGTAACAAACTGTTCGATTTGAAGATAACGGATAGGATTAATTCGTTTAATATTTATTTAAGTATACTTACTGTATTTTTTCGCAAACAAATTAGCTTGTAATAAATAAACAAAAAATGAGCTAGCTATGTCAATGAATAAGTACTAGTACTCACGTACAGAAGTCTTACTTACAAAAGAAGTTTAAAGAAATATCTTCTCAACGTGATTTAGCTCGCGTCAGACAGAACTCCTCACCTCTTTGAGATACCAAGACCTCCATTGCAAGCCAGTTTCATTCTTATTACTCTAAACAAACGATTCATTTAACTGAATTTTCCCCTTCGAAGCGGTGCACACAGTAATAATGTAGGTACCTAAACGGGGAGTGACACAAGCCTGGCTATACTTAAATGGGTAGGGTAGGTAATCATCATCAATTCAGCCGCATAACGTCCACTGATGAACATAGACCTCTCCCAAGGATTTCCAAAATGACCGATCTAGAGCGGCCTGCATCCAGCGCTCTCCAGCGACCTTGGGTCAGGTCGTCTGACCACCCTGGGGTGGGTGTCGTACGCTTCGCTTGTCAGTTCGCTCGCCTTTAGATTAAATCATGTTTCAAACAAAACTACATCAGATTGTAGCTTTTAGTAACTTTTAAGGGGATACCTGAATTTTTCGGGGTCCAGTGCTGCCACCATTTGAAACAAATCATTTAATAAGAAACGGAGACATCATTTTAAATTTTGTTTTGACCAGGCATTGATAAACTTTCAAACTATTTAATGAACTACTGTTTACAGTTTAAAGTGAGAACGTGAAGCTTTTCTACGCATTATTGCGAAAACTACCACTTTTGGCGTATGTGCGAAGAAAAGCTTCACGTTCTCAATTTAAACTGTAGTTCATAAAAAAAATTAATATCTAAAAATATTTTATTCTTTTTAACCTTTATAACTTGGAAAAACAGGAAAATAAATACATTTACAGAAAAAACTTTTTCTAGGAATCTGGCGAAATCACGTTGCTTTAAGGAAAATCACCAAAAATCTCATCTTAAAAGTGCGTATATTTAAAAATCTAATTCCTTTTTAGGCAGAAGTTTTACGAACATATATAAGCCTGTGAGCCCCGGGCAGGCACGGCCTGTGTATAAATCATTTTATATGGGCATAAGCGTTTAATGCACCCCAATTAGGTTGGTGCTTAAATGTAGGGTGTCACTTTAGTACCAATAGCGGATTGAATATCTAATATTAATACCTAATGTTATTTTTTTTTTACCATTGTGACTATATTTTCGTATATAGCCAACATATACGATCTCCGTGGCGTAGTGGTCACCATGGTAGTCCGCCACCCAGAGGTTCCGGGTACGATCCCCGGTTGGAAAATGGCCTTTTCAAATTGTTCTGGGTCTTGGATGTTTATCTACATATGTATTGGTTATAAAATATAGTATCGTTTAGTTAGTATCCCATAACACAAGTCTCGAATTTACTTTGGGGCTAGCTCAATCAGTGTAATGTGTCCCTATATATTTATTTATTTACATTGATATACAAGTTTATTTGCC
The DNA here is from genome assembly GCA_943193695.1 of Acrobasis suavella. Lineage (NCBI taxonomy): Eukaryota > Metazoa > Arthropoda > Insecta > Lepidoptera > Pyralidae > Acrobasis > Acrobasis suavella. The sequence goes on along the minus strand of OW971952.1, from coordinate 4,425,958 downwards.
AGGCAAATTAAAAAAAAACTTTTAAGCGTTCACCCCTTATAACTTTTGAAAGGCTGAGTCGATTTTCATAAAAATACCATATAATCCCTTCAGGCATACTGCATACTTTGGGTTGCTCACCCCCACTTCCCATAACTTCTAAACCGCTAAACCGATTTTTATCAAACATCACTAAGAACCATCTCGATCAAGTTAGCTTTCTAACAACAAAAAACATCAAAATCGGCCCATTCATTTAAGCGCTAAAATGCACAGATAGACACATATAAACACGTCAAACTGATAACACCCATAAGGACAGGGAACCAAAACAATCAAGGTCATGAACCATATATGATACATCAATTATCATGAATCATGATTAATGAATCAGACCATTGTTAAATTTATTGTCTTTACTCGTTAAATCGAATGGGTTAAATCAGGCGGTTAGTCCTACCTACATCCCATAAATCCACGAATTTAATCTCCACCTACCCATAAATTTTCAAACGCTTTCCGCTCTGCATATCTCAGTGTTATCCTAATTAGCCGGAACAATTTGCCAGTGACGATCCTACACGGTGTCTCCGGTTATTGGCTGTGGGCTGCAATTTCGGACCCCTTGGAAGTGTCTACCTTATTACCTTAAGAAAGTAGGGCGGTGTATGGAATCATAATAGACATGCTATGTAGAATTTATGAAATATACTTTCTAGAACATTTTCGCACTGGTTGATGAGTTAAGGACAGGATGAGGTGACATTTGGTTGGCTGTCTCGCTCACACAATCAAGATTTTTTAAAGATTATTTAAAAATGTGTCTCATTTGTAGAAAAGTGTTTAATTAATTGATAACCTTCTTTTTGAAGTCGGTTAAAATAGGAAGGAACAGGTGTGAACAGACGGCGGTGAAACCTGTCTTTCGGCGGCATGCTTCGTCGGAAAATTTATAAAATCTTGTAAGTATATTAAGTACGAGCATAGTAAAAAGGAAAATCATATTGAAAACAGAAAAGTCTCATAAATGTCGAAGGGTTGCAACAAATAATGAAAATGTATTTCTACCTAAACATTATACCAGAACTCAATACGATTAATCTGTACCCTTTTTCTTCCCGCAACAAAGGTGCACGGTAAATAATAGGAGGCATTAATTGGCGTCGTGGAGAGCCTCGGCGTGGGCCGTAAATTGAAAAGAAAAACGCGCTGGCCGAATTACCGCCAAATAAAAAGAGTGCGGAACTGCCGTGTGGCTTTCGATCTAGAACTACTACAGTTCGTTCGGCAAACTCGCCAATGACATCCAAACGACGTCAATGATGCGGGCTTTGTGGCGCACCAACAATCTACAAACCATTTCAGCGAACGAACAATGAAGTTATCAATTCAACATCTTATGATATGGATGTCGCAAGAGGCGACTAAATGACTAAGAACAAAATATTGTGCAATAATTGTCTAATTAAATCTTTGTGCGACTTTTGAAATGCTTATCATTTTTGAAAAAAAAAACGCCGAAATACGCATCTCGGGCGGAATGGCAAGTGAAATTTTATACAAGAATTTCACTCAGCCAGCATACTAAGCTTAGTATGTGTAACTGTATGAATAACTTTGTTTTTTTTTATGTAAAACGTTTTTTTTATATTGCAAAGTTGCCTGGAAGAAATTGCTTAGTGATAAGGCCGCCTTTTTTGCGCATTTCCTAGTTTTTAAGATAAATCGAATTATGTATGTCCTGTACTTATTTTTTTGTGCAATTCATTCATTCATTTATTTATATCGGATAACAGTGATCCATACAAAAACAATCAATAGTAACAAAATTGAAATAATAATTAATTTAATACAAAATGTCGCACTATGTTCATGCACTTTTACCCCTTTATTCATAAAAAATTACAAACATTTGCTAATCCTTTTTTAGTTAAAATATGTTTTGTCTCGTTCTTACAATGTCAAATATTAAAAAGAGAGAAAGGGACAAAAGATGTTTTTTACTAAAATAGATTTAGCAGACGGTATTTAACTTTTATGAATATGAGAGTTTGACTATAAATACCTTCTCTGCGGCATAGGCACTGTGACATGTCTGTCGCAGCACTCGCAGCAGTGCCGAAGGTAAGTACAGGCCAGTCGGTCGGCGACAAAGGGTATTGTTTCGTTTGTGACCAGCTTCGACTTAGTATTGCCACTCGATAGTCTGTGCATAGACTATCGATAGTACCAATACTGTCGATAGTATGGATAGTTTGCTCGTCTTTATTGATCGATACCATCGATAGTATCGATAGTTTGTCCGTCGTCATCGATCGATACTATCGGTAGTATTGTTGGTTATCAATAGTATTGCTCTAAAACAGCTATCGATACTATCGATAGGCTTATCGATAGTTTGGCATTTTTCGGATGAAACTATCGATATTGATTTTTCGGCAACAGCACTTCGAGTGTTAACACAACAAATGTTATAAAATAAAGACTGATAATGACCAACTTAAGAGTTACACTTCCGTATCGTCCCTATTTTGTGGTATTACGAGCCAAATGGGAGTCATCAATGTGAGTACAGCGGTGACGTATGAGGGAACAGCGTGTTTTACTGTATGGCCTGCCTGCGACTGCTAATTTGCTCAATCACGCACGGTCAGCAGCGGTTGGTCAGTCTAATATCAGATGGGTCATATTTTTATAAGGGAAAAGTAGAGTTGTTGCTAACACACCACCTAAGTATGTCATCATCAGTAGTAGTATTTTTTATACTTACCTACTTTTGCAGTTTAGCCTGTTAGCGACTGCTGATATGCAAACACGGTAAGCAGCGGGTGGCCGGTCTAACATTGGATGGGTTCTATTGAAGTGAACTTCTTTAATTAGGCATGTTTTGAGATGGGAAAAAATCGACACCATGTTTCACTTCTGGCACTCCCGAAGTGCCACTGTTTTTTTTATGAGATTATGGAATCTTGCATGCAAAGCAATTAAAGGTATGTCAAGTCTAAAGATGAGCTACCTTTTATAAAATAGGCTAATCGTTACAGAGTGAACTATTGGGACATATGATAGTTTGGATATAGGCAACGCAAATAAACTAGGAGCTTTACTTCAAAAGTGACACGACATTCGAGTACGTATGTGTAAATACATATGCTCGAGTTGCAATGTCAAGTCGTCTGTCTGAGGGCGCTGGACACACAGAAAAGACGGGGCACCGACGGGGCGCAGACATGACGCTTACGTGTCTGTGCCCTACGGTAGAATACACAGAACGGACGGGTCACAGACGCGAGCGGGTGAATCGGGGTTAAGGTGTGGTTCGCTCGTCGCAGTGTTGCCATAGACACGGATTTGTTTGTATCTGTCACGTCCGTTTCCGTTCTCTATAAGTCGCGACGTCACCCCGTCTGCGCCCTGTCTGTGCCCCGTCCGCGTCCTACGTCTTTTCTATGCATCCAGCGCCGAAAACCTATTATGGACCATTATCACCTTAAAAGCTAGCAAAAAAGCAGCACAATCTCTTTCTGACTTAAAAACACTTAAGTCTAGAATATTCATTAATCTTGTCTTGGCTTAGCAAAAATCTTCATAGTGGTATAAAAATGTTTGAATAAGTAGTCTGAGCAGTCCAAACCAGGTTTATTACTGCCGACAGAGCGACACTCTGTGGCCGACATGGATGTATGAACAAATTGATAAGCTTTATTTCTTTATTAGCAAGAATTAAACAGGTTACTCAAGTAGAGAGACAGCTTCTGTCCGACATGTTTCGACCTCATTCGAACGTCTTCATCATCGAATGTGTGTGAGCAGAAGATGCGCGTACACGATGTCGCCTCGAGAACTGAGAGAATTTTTTTATCCCCGACAAAGAAGGGGTTTTTATAAGTTTAACGCCAATATCTGCCTGTGTGTCTGTCTGTGGCATCGTAGCCCTCGAATTTAACGGATGAACCGATTTCAATGCGTGTTTTTTTAAGTGACAGCAAGTTTCATTACGGTGGTTCGTGTTTTAAGGAAATCGGTTCGGCGGTTTAAAAGTTAATAGGGCGAACACTTGAAATTCGGTTTTTTTAAAATTGCCTGGAAAAATCTTGTTGACTTATTAAATATTTGGACCTGGAATTCGAAATATTCTGAGGAAAATTGGCACACGACCATTGATACAATTTTCATCATACACATGGACGCGCGTGTGTGAGTAAAACGTATGGCTAGCATAGATCGACATATTTTCGCGACTGTCATATGCTATTTGTCATTAATATTTTTGAAAAATGCCGCATCCATCTAGCCTATTGTGGCAATCTCTGTGCCTTAGCACCCTTTTTAATATCCCCGTGACAAGGAAAGAGGTGCCCTTTCAGAGGTCGGCATTTCGTCGGCGACATATTTCAACGTACCTTTAGATTATAGCTGTCTACACAAAGTCTTGGAACTGCGGGTTTTAAGTTATAAAAGGATTTAGATACTACTGCGATTACTCGAGGGTAACTTTACAATAAATCTGTTTCTTTACAAATGTGAAATACTTTCATTGGTCTTAGTAATGGGCAAAGTAAAGTAATGGACATACAAGAGGGGAAGAGAAGAAAAGGACGCCCTCCTACTTCGTCAGTGATGACCTCAGTGGCGTAGTGGTCACCATGCTATTACGCCACCCAGAGGTTCCGGGTCCCCGGTCAGGGCAAGTTGGAAAATGGCCTTTTTCAAATTGTCCTGGGTCTTGGGTGTTATCTATATATGTATTTGTTATAAAATATAGTATCGTTGAGTTAGTATCCCATACCACAAGTCTCGAACTTACTTTGGGACTAGCTGAATCAGTGTAATTTGTCCGTTTATATATATATTTATTTTACTACCTGGAGTCGAACCATCTCCAATGATATAAGCCAGGAAATTACGCAAACGCCAAAAATGGCGCATAAGTATTAGGGGGCTGATTCCGTGTAAGGAGGGATATGGAAAGGAAAGAAGAAGATTAAATATTGTAACAGAAAGAGGTTTTAATAAACACAAAAAAATTAAGGTCAAGAATCTATTTTTGTGTCATTATGGAAAGAAACGCAAATAACACACATAACACAAGTCTTAAACTTACTTTGGGGCTAGCTAAGCAGCGTTTAAAAAAAATACGACAAAAAGTATTTCGATTGGAATACTGAAAGTATTGTTTTGTTGGTAATTAAACAATGTTTGATTTTAGTCAGAAAATAATAAACTTGACACTATGCATTTCAAAAACGGAGTAAATAGATAAATATCTGTAGGCAACAACATTCAACTTCCAAGTCTTCCTAGAAACAAGAATACTGTCCAGAAATTGAAACCTTACTCTTAACCTGAAGGAGCGTTAGGTCGGAGAATCGAGTCGCAACTCGCAAATCGATTACATATCGACTCGATTCGAGAGCCCTCGAGCTGGCGAGTAATGAAGACATCGGAACAAGGCTCATGTTTGCCTCTCGAGTGGATGTGGGCTTGGGGCAGGATTCTCTGATTCTCAAAATAGGGGAATTATAAGCCTTCCAATAACCTATGGATAACAATGATTTTCAATTACCTACCGATCAGTATCCAGTATTTTCAGCAATCTTGGTCAAGTTCTCATGTTTGCAGCAATTTCGGCTTAGTTGACATGTTTCCAGCAATCTTGGCCAAGTTTTCATGTTTCCAGCAATCTTGGTCAAGCTGACATGTCTCCAGAAATCTTGGTCAAGCTGTCATGTTTCCAGCAATCTTGGTCAAGTTGTCATGTTTCCAGCAATCATGGTCAATTTGTCATGTTTCCAGCAATCTTGGTCAAGTTGTCATGTTTATAGCAATCTCGGTCAAGTTGTCATGTTTCCAGCAATCTTGGTCAAGCTGACATGTTTCCAAAAATCTTGGTCAAGTTGTCATGTTTCCAGCAATCTTGATCAAGTTGTCATGTTTCCAACAAACTTGGTCAAGTTGTTGTGTTTCCAGCAACCTTGGTCAAGTTGTCATGTTTTCAACCAACTTGGTCAAGTTATCATGTTTCCAGCAATCAAGATCAAGTTGTCAAATTACTTATAAGGGGACGTCAGATTTCGGTGGCCCGGTGCGAGACTGCATTACTAACGTTTTTACAAGTGAAGCAACCCAATAAGTGACATAAAATTTTCTCGAGCTCCTCCGTGCTTCAGACGAAAGAGCCCGTCGATTAATCGGTATAAAGATATCAAAAGAAATCATATTGATCTGGTAAAAATTCCATAACAAAACCACTTGTAAAAACACACACACACCAACGTCTTAAATTATAATGGAGCAGACTAAAATGTTGTAAAAACATTTTTTTTTAATTCCCCTTTACTTATTTATGGCTACATTCGCTTCTCAACAGAACCTACTTTGATAGATTTTCGATTCGCTGAGTCGAAAATCGGCAAAGGAAGCTAAATATAGTACGATGTCTTGGTTTGAGGATTTCTCGGAAAATTCATTTGCTTTCAATATACGTACCCTGATTAAGGCTTATAAAATCTTACTTCATTTATAATAAAAGGTACTTAGGTATCTCTACGTAATGTCCTACAGTACGTATACGAGCAGAAAATATTGTATACTCATTATAAAAGTATAAGATTGCAAGAGTTTGAAATTTTCAAAACCTCAATTTTAACAAAAAAATCAGATTTCTTTTTTTTTCGAGTTTCTTCCATATCTCTAAAGTTCTTCATCAAATCTAAACCAAATTTGTATGGGACCAACTTGGTACTAAAGGCTTTAAAATAAAAAAAAGAATCATTATAAAAAATAGGTTCACAAGTGGCAAAGATATTGCGTAACACATATACAAAAATGTAAAAAAAAGATATGGGTCGAATTGGTAACCTCCTTTTTTCGAAGTCGGTTAAAAACTATTAAACTTTGTCAACATTTTGGGTTTGCTTTATTTTAACAGTTCCTTATTTAAACAAGTTGTAACAATAATTAATTGTGTTAAGAATGAAACCATAAAACGTTTAATGGTTGTTTTTTCCCGTCGCTAAATCAGAAAAAGTGATTAATAGGACGAGGGAGGCGATAATCTGAGAATAATTGATATTAATAGTTGGAACGTACTACTGAGAAGATAATACGTACACATGGGTACTTTGTTCTGAAGTTCCTTCCATGCTCGTCTGGGAGAAAAGAAAAAACTTAGAATGTAGCAATAATAATAAAAAAAAATATGTAATTTTATATTGTACTGTACCACTTCTTTTTTTATGTTATAGGGCGGCAAACGAACAAGCGGGTCACCTGATGGTAAGTGATCACCGCTGTGATCACAACTGCAACACCAGGGTGTAACAGAAACGTTGCCGGCCTTTCAGTACCTCTGCCCCAAACGCACAATAAGTAAACATTCCTCTCAATTACTGGCCGGTTGACTGGAAGAGATCCCTATACGGGATAAGTCCGCCGTTGTATGTTTACTCTTCTGATTTGTAACTGTGTTCTTTCTTATGTACAATAAAGCTTTACAAACAAACATACAAATAATAATGTGAACTGAAAAAATATTTTTGGCTCGTTAGATAGATTATATTAAAAGTATTGTATACGTATTTTTTCTTTCCTCTGATAAGCAAATAATGACGAAGATACAGCATTTTGAAATTTCACGTGACGTCACGATCAGCTAGCGACTCGATGCCAACCAAACGTGACGTAAATCGACCCCACCCCGAAACTTCGAAGCGCTGTATGTTTGTGATTTTTTACTATTTTGCTAAACAAAAAAATAAGGGTCCTTGATTTTTGGATAATCTTGTTGACGGACTACATAGAATAATATATTTTTACCCAGTCCACATCTCTATTGCTACTATTCGCGCGCAAATCGTAGGAACCCATCGAGGGAATCGGTAAAAACCGAAAATAATACTACAATTTTTTAGTACAGCCCGTGGTTCTATTAATTGTATGTCCCAGTGGCGTGCATTTCATACAGACTAAAGTACTTTGTCTGCCCTGTACCACGCTAATATTGACGGCAAAGTGAGAAATGTACCTATTTTCTTTGATATGGAGCCGTTCTTGTAATTTAGGTAATCATACCTAATCGACAAGAACGGCACAAATATCAAAAATAGTAATACACGTCTCTGGTCACAATGTCCCTCCCACGCTTTATAATATTTTCACCAGTCATGTCACAGAGTAATCACATAAAATTTTATATTTCAATATAACTTCATTGGGGCAAGACTGTATTTGCTCTTAAATTGCACTGAAATTTACTTATGCATTTTTATTTACTGCCAGAATTATGTTATACAGTAACTATGTAAAATATTTTTGGTGCTTTGTTAAATTAATATCGTTCCTTAGCTATAAGACTGGTCCAAGAGTTTTCTTTTTTTTTTAAATATTTTACGGCTTTGTATGTAAACGAGTCCTTTAAACCCTGTCTTTTTTCTTCGTTTCTTTATTCCTAATCCTAACCTAAACAAGTTTCAATCAAAGGTTGGTGTAGGTCCTTTGATTGATTCAAGAGAGCTTCTGGAGACAAATCTTTATTTTTTTTTTATTATTACTACACACTTTTGCCATTATAGTTTACACCAATGCGACAATATAAGACTAATTACAACTAATACATTCCTCTACATTGTTCGCGAATTTCGTCAGCGAACACGTAAATAAATCTAAGTCAGGATACTTTTCGTTAACTTCATTTAACAAACGAAGAGCCCTGGTCAGCGGCGCTTGGTTGAGAACATTTGTTCTTCCTCGTGGCACCACAAATAACTCGTGCCTACGCGAGTCCACGAGTCGTATAGAGTCTATACGAGTCCACTGGTTTTCGTAGCCGATTGTGTGCCTAAAGACACCCACCACAAACAAATACTCGTATCACCACAACAGCACTACCACTGTCCACTTTCAACATTTTACATATTTTCCATGCGTATAAGCATTTATAACACTAAACTACACCAATTTCATATTCTTATGCTTGGGCCGGACCTGCGCCTATCGTCACGAAGCTTCGTGCTATTACACGATACACGCAAATGTGACCGGCCGTTATCGGGTATCGTTCCGAATATTTGGACATCGTGTTGGTTATCGCGCGGGTGGCGATACATGGTTTCAAGCACGCTGACCGTTCGCTCTGCGTGGTCGCACTTGCGTTATTTATTTTGACGTTTGTTTTCAACTTGTTCAGACGCGTGCTGTGCGACGGTGCCACGGTTGATAATGCGTAAAAATGGAGTGGAACGATAAAATGGTGTTAAAATTTTTAAGCTTTTTCTTTTTAGGTTTCAATAAATGCATTATGTAATTGTTAGCACACATGTTAAAGAAAAGAAAGACGTCGACCATATTTAAGTACGTAGATGACGCCATCTTGGATTATTGCCAGATAGTTCGTGAAAAATAACGAAGCCGCTAGTGTGTCCAGCGCTTTATCGCGATAACTTTCTAGTGTACAAAACGTACGAAGATTCGCCGCGAATTGCTTCGGGACGATAGGCACAAGTGCGGCCGAAACATTAGTCCGCTAAAATCACTAGGCAAAATAATTCAATGCAAACCCCTTGACTTCCCGCCAAAACCCGTCAGAAGATATCGTTATTAGTGTGTTTGTGCAACAAAATATAAGTACCTGCACATATTGCACGTGTATTAATACTTTCCTTTCAGGTAGAGTAACATTCTAACTCCGAAAAACCGATAGAGCAAACAAAAGTTAATCACGCACTCAGTAATGCCGTAGTTTCGGCTGGAGTTACTCTTTGTTATCATCTCTCGTCATAGCCTGAGCCTGCCATGAATTATTCAGACGCCGTTTTTCTCCCTGGCCTCCCGGACTAATGTGCGTTGCGTTGGCAGTACAATCAAATAAAAATATAGAACGTAATCACATTGGTGAATAAGGACGATAAGTTTTCAAACGGCCGTTTATCTCCGGTCCAAAAAGTGTTTAAATATGTAAAGACACATTACACTAATTGAGCTAGCCCCAATACCATTAAGTCCGCTGTTTGTTAAAAGTATTTTATTTGGATCTTTAAAGTGTGTTGAATAAAAAAATGCGTGAGTGTCGTTGGAATACTCGGTTGGAAAGAAACTTGAAAAAAGAAATCGTGACGAAAAAAATCTTACACATTTTTTCCCCCAAGTCCGCACCGTCCGAAAAGGAACTTTGAACGAAGTTCCAATAAATGACTATATTTGTTGAATTAATTTCAAGCAGAAGCACAGTGTTAGTGTGGTCACGCCGACCAGACCATGCAGCACCTCGTTTACACGTTTCATGGTCTTTGCGCCACACCAGGTATACTGTGCTTGACCTGCACTCTATCCCTGAGGGAGCTGTAAAAGTAGTAACGTACTGGAAGAATAAAATTTAAAGTTTGAACCAACGATACGATAGGTACTTTTTGTAGAAATCTTTTCACGAAATACCTTATTTGTAATTACTAAATCATTGATTTACACAGTATTTGTTTAATTCTTCTTACACAATTAATGTGAATTATGAGCAGCTGAATAGGTCAATGTTTTATGCTGCCTTATTCAACGTGTGTAGGGTTTGAGTGAGGGTGGTCCTACCGCTGTCACGCACACCGCCAGTCGGGGGTCAAATTTTGTTTTTCCTTGCGAATAGTTAACATCGCGAAGCCAAAAAGCCGTACCTCTTATTTTTCAACTTTTTTTCACTAAATTACGACATTATCATTCAATGAATGGATTCCAGGTTTTGAATTATTTATCAATGTCTCCGTTTCGCTAAAGGAAAATCAGACGTTTGTGCTCAACTTGGGAACAAAGTTGTTTTTGAATTTTAATCCTGTTGTTGTTCAATTTTTAATGTAATATTTGAAAGCTATGAATTTGCAGTCGTCCTTTGTTGTTTTGTGTTTTGGTACTTGAAGTTATTTTCTGTCGGTTCCTTTTAAATAACATGTTTTTGTTCTAATTTAATTTTACTAACTTGGGAGTTGACTGTAAGTACGAACTAAGATTTTCTGTTGCTTTTAAGGGTTCCGTACCCAAAGGGTAAAAAAGGGACTTCATTACTAAGATTCCGCTGTCCATTCGTCTGTTTGTCTGTCTGTCTGTCTGTCTGTCTGTCTGTCTGTCTGTCTGTCTGTCTATCTGTCTGTCACCAGGCCGAATCTCATGAACCGTGATAGCTAGATAGTTGCCATTTTCACAGATGATGTATTTTTTGTTGCCTCTATAACAAAAAATACTAAAAAAAGAATAAAATCAATTTTTAAGGAGGGATTCCATACAACAAACGTGATTTTTTTGCTCGATATTTCTAACGGCAACAGGTAGACAATTGAAATATTCACAGAATATTGAATTGTATACCTATTCACTTTAAAATAAATAGTTAAATTAAAGTAAAATAAATATTTAAGGATTCCAATACAATAAACGTGACTTTTTGAAGATGATGGTACGGAGTGGAAACAGTTATTTATTGTTATTTAAAGTTATTAAATCTGCGATTACCAGATCATGCTACTTTAGTTTTTTGTTAACTCTGCAACGTATCATAAAATGCGATAACTGTCGTGCATGAATAAGCAATGTTTGACGAGCAATTTGCTCGATGCTTGTCATCTTAATAGATAGATAGGGGTGGCACAAAAAAAATGTTGGAAAAAAGAAGAGAAACTTGTCCACCAGTGACACACAAAAATGACTTTCAAGTTTCATATAAATTATAATATACATATTATAATATTTATATTACACACACACACACGCACGCACACAGGCACGCACGCACGCACGCACACACACACACACACACACACATATATATATATATATATAAATGTACTTATTGGAAAGGTCTCATTTCCTGAAAAGGTCTATGTCCAGTAGTTAAAATGAAAATTATTAGTGATTATAATATGAATAATTCAATATTTTTAATAAAATATCGTGTAATCCAAAGAGACTTAGTTTCATTAAACTGTACGTATAAAAAAAAACACAAAGGTTAATTCTAATAAATTTGCAAGTGACAAATAAAAGTAAACTGCTTTATTAATTGTGAGTCAAATATTATGAGTCCACAGGCACTCATAAGTCAGACCTTTTAAAACATTTTTAAAATAAAAGAAAATTACAATTGAGGTTTCATTTACAAAACGCAATAGCAATTAATTTAATTGTTTTCTCTTTTTTTCATTCAACATACACTTCAGCTATAAAAGAAGTTGTTGTTTTAATTAAATCGTATTGTGTATTTTAATTCTCTTTATTTATTTTCTGGCTATGTTCAATAAAATTGTTTAAAAATGTTTTTTGTAAACATTTTGATATTTTTATCATTTTCACAGGACATTTTAACGACTATGAAAATTTTTGAGTTCATGGCCGTAGGACCCAAAGGCCACGTTATAGCGTGATGGTGGGCGTTAAGATGGAAAAAGGGACTCAAAATAGTGATGAGTTGCTAGCTGTCTCGCCTTTTAACATGATTATTCTCGCCCATTACCTTGATCGGTTAAAAAAAATGTGTAAGTAGATGACAAATATATTTAAGCCAGCCCTTGTTCAGTTACACCGAAGCATTTGTTGACAAACTGTCGTTGAATTTATAATTTAAGAGAAATTATAATTTAAGAGCCCGCGGGAAATTATTTGTTGCGTATCACGCTCAGATATTAATATTTTCTGAGATAAAAGAAAGGAGTGTGTGTGATTTCGTATGGCAAGATCTAGTGCCGCAACAGACGGGGCGCAAGTTGTGTCGCGTAACAGCTAGAGATGGGCAGTGGATAGTACTCAATCTACCCGTTTGAGTATTTACTTACTAGATTTAATAAATAGAGTAAATAGAGCGTACTCATATATTGCCATCGCATTTGATGTCTGTTTACTTATTTTAACGTAAAATACGTTACGTACGATTTAACGTTAAATACGTCTATGCACACCTCCCACCAAAAAATGATAATTAGTCAAAGAAGCCTACTTTCAGTGTATGATTAGTATGGTATTTTCATATAATTTAACGTCGCATATAACGTTTACCCACATTTTAAGCATATTATGGCGTATGCACACACTTTCTGACAAGAATTGCAAGTGTATACTAGATTTAAGTTTCAAAATTGTCATGAACACATGAAATAATGAATATGAACATAAATATTAGTCGCAACTCACTTATATCAATTTACTCACCAAATGGATAAATAAGGATATTTATCGGGTATTTATTCAATCTACTGAGTAAATACTCAAATGGGTTGATTGAGTATTTATGCATCGCCCTTCACTAGCTGTTACGCGGCGCAACTTGCGCCGCGTCTGTTACGGCCCCTAAGCAGTTAGTTCGTTAATTGTTAAAGTATTTACTTAAAGCTTTTCTTTTTCACAACAAAATATGAGTGACAAATAAGAAAAAAGAAGTCTCAGAAAAAAACCTTTTCTAGGTATAAACTTGCCTCATTAGTTTATAATTAGAAAGGAAGACACGAAATATTGGAAGGCTTCAGCGAAGCGAACAAAGTTATCCAAATCTACTTGAACAATCCGACGCGACGCGACGATAATTCGAGTAATCTTTGATCGTAACTTCGTGAAATTTTGTATTTGTAGCCAATAGAATTTAAATTCGAAAATTTAGATTCTTATTTAGTTTCTACTTAAATGATTTATCATTTGTTACATTGTTTTTTACAAATACATACATAGTTTGAATATGTGCCAAATCGGTCAAAGGGTTGCTACGATATGGAATTCACAGTTCGTGGCGAAGAATAACGAAAATCTTTAAAGAAATGGGAAAAACCGTACGCTCAAGTATTCAACTATTCGTTATTGAAAGAAAAATACCTACACAAGGAATTATCAATTATTTAAATTTTTTATTTTTTATTAATTAAAAAACTTTATTTAGCCAAAAACTACACAATAAGAGGACTTAATTCCAAAGCATTCTCTCCCTGTCAACCTTTAGGAATAATTAATGAATTATATCTGTGGCAGTCATTATAATTCAAATAAGCTGCGAAACATAATTACGATCGAACTTCACTTTGTAAGTTTGTTTGATCTTCAATAACCACATCTCTATGTATCTTTAACCATTAACGATATCCCACAAATATATGAAACACATTCAGAGTACGTGAGGGAAATTCAGGCGCTGAATTATTGACTAGTCGTCTCCCGGCTTCGCCCGCACGTACAAGAAAAATGTGCATACAAAAGCTTGCTACGTGATCTTTTAAATCCCTCAAAATTTTAGATTTTCCGTGGCTTGGATTTATTTAGAAGTGAAAATTCCTTTTTTCATTCTAATTCTAAGACTCAAGAATATGGATTTTACCAGCTATATTCTAGAGTTTATATGTAGAACCAAATCGGTGAAATTGTTACGGCAACCGCATGGTATTCTGCATCCTTCCGTGGCCGTTCGTTCCTTCCTCCTCACCTTATCCCACTTCACGTGGGATCGGGACAGCATCTAAAATCTAGTCTACTTCTTTTCGTGTCGTTGGCTCAAACAATATTTTTTTCCTCCAGAATGATGCCACTCTTATAGCGCTGTCCAAGGCCTCATAAAGGTCACGCTTAGCTGGTGGGGCACGATTGGCAAGAGAGGAGGTGTGACAAAGTCTGGTCGTTATGCCACACTGGCACTGTGTCCACACTGTGTTGCAGATTCATCATTGAAATTTAGTCTTTTAGTTCTCCGTAGTTTCTTGCAAAGCACAAGGGCCCTGGACTGTGACTGATATCACAGAAGCCAGGATAAAAGTCTGGGAAAGGGGCCACACTGTACTCAATTTATTACACTAAAAGAGGTACTGTCACCTGGACATAATTCGCTCAACAGGCTGCGAACTCAAGTAGGTCGCTGTGAGGAGCTATTGTCCAGGAGGAAGATGATTGATAGCTCTCAAAACGTGTGCGAGTGTGGCTCCTCCCATCCGAATATGGTGCACCTACTTTCTTGCCCCGGGTGCTGTACTTCCTGTATCCTAGACGACTCATTTGTTACTGACTACGCTGTCAGAGTAGCTCAATATTGGGCTGATAGAATATTAAACACAAACAAACCATAGAGAAGAAGAAAATTAATGTACTCGTAATGCCATCGGGCCAAGTTATATCTGAATCGGTCTTCCTCAGTTCGGAGGTGATAAAGACTCTTCCCTGTGGTCCATGGGAGTTCATGACCCGGGGTCAGTTCCAAAAAAAAAAGTTATTCATGAAGTCCTCAAAACTACTGATCCAAATTTAAATATCTTTTAATTTCTGGAAAGCTACATTATCTGCGAGATAGGCAAAATTTTACCTTTCAAAGAGCGGGTAACGCTGCGGGAAACAGCTATTACTTAGCATTCAACGTGAACCACTCACATTACTGTATCTCGCTCTCTCTCTCTCTTATCTCTGTAATGCTGAAAAGCCCGGGGTCCGCTTTCCGACTTTGTATTCTCCACTTCGCACGGTCTTGAGCATAGGTTGTAAGATCCACATTACTGTATATATATCTCAAAATTTCTATTTTCCGCGGGTAGGATTTGTTTTAGAACTGAAAATAGTCCCAAGGTAGTAGTAAACACTGACGTAGATAGATAGTTAATGTTCCTAACGGTTGTCTACGTATATAAATCTTCGGAAGCACAAAATCACGTCTTTTACCCTCACGGGATAGGCCTACCAACATTGGTTTGCATTATTGAGGAGCCAATTTTCGTTTGAAAGCGTTTTATATTTACTAGCTAATAATATTTAATAACCAGCCGAGTGCGAGTCAGTCTCACGCACGAAGTATTATTATCTATAAAAGATAACGTTCGTTATTTGGGAGCACCATTTAGATTTTATTTTATTCTGTTTTCATAGCGGCAACAGAAATACATCATCTGTGAAAATTTCAACTGTCTAGCTTAGCGGTCACGGTTCATGAGATACAGCCAGATGATAGACAGACAGATAAGATAGACGGGCAGACTGACGGACGGACGGACAGACAGTGGCGTCTTAGTTATAGGGTCCCGTTTTTACCCTATGGTACCTGAGTACGGAACCCTAAAAAACGTATTCATTTTCGTGGAGTTTCTTCATATGTCCAAAATGAAATATGAATGATATAATAAATAAGGGACTACCAAAAGGCTTTTAAATAGTTATCAAAATCGGTTCACTACTGGCGAAAATATCGCGTGGACCTGTACAAACAAAATAATTTTTTAGCGTAACATCTTCACGGCACGCCAAATGTGGCCTTTGGATCTTATGGCCCTAAGCTCTGTCTTCCCGTTAGAGAAAAAGACGTAATGGTGTATCTGTAAAACAAGCGAATTTTCAATTTCTATACAGACACCTTTCATTATCATCATGAGCTTTCATAAACCCACTGCTGGGCATGAGGCTCCCTTTGTCTGCGCCATCCCGTTCTGTCCGCGGCCGCTGCTATCCAGTTCCTTCCAGCGGCTTGCTTGATATCGTCGACCCATCGAGCCATCGGACATTACCAACAGACCTTTTAACATTATAATATTAAGTAATGAATAAATAAATATATATGGATAAATTACACTGATTGAGCTAGCCCCAACGTAAGTTCGAGACTTGTGTTATGGGATACTAACTCAACGATACTATATTTTATAACAAATACTGTAAATAAACACCCAAGACCCAGGACAATTTGAAAAACGCCATTTTCCAACTTGCCCTGACCGGGGATCGAACCCGAAACCTCTGGATGGCGGACTAGCATGGTGAGCTCTACGCCACGGAGGTCGACAAAATATTAATTTTAACGTTCAAATTAAACCGATTATAATAACAACGTTGTTATCTTTTAACATTTACAACAATAGCCATAATAACAATATAATTTTATAATATTATATTGAAGCGTGTAAGTACCAATTAATATGCAAACTGAAACTAATATAAAGATGTTTTGTTTTTTTTTAAATTCTCTTTACTATTCAATTTGTATTTTTTATACTTGATCAAACGAAATCTGCGGGTATTAGACGAAATATTATCGATAAAATAAACTAAAAAAAAATCGTTATATTAGTAATTTAAGAAATCCAGGCACTTAAATTTTTTCGTCAATTATGTTTTACCTAATTTCCTGTTTGGTATTGTTATAATTTTTTTACTTTCTTAGCTTCTTAAACTTTGTAGTTTTCAAATGAGACCACTTTGAAGGAAATACGCCGTTTACTTAAAGAGAAAAAAATAAAAATCGAAACACGACATTAAGAAAAAAAAAATGTCGATAATATTTCGTCTAATATCTGCAGATTTCGTTTGATCAAGTATAAAAAATACTCATTGTATACATGAATTTTTCAAGGTGCTATTCTGACAAACGGACAGCGGGTCACCTAATGGTAAGTGATCACCGCTGCCCATAGACACCTGCAACACCAAGGGTGCAATAGAAGCGTTGCCTTTCAGGAAGATATAGACTCGTTTTTTGAAGGTTTCAATACCGTATCGGTCCGGGAACACTGCTGCAGGAAGTTGATTCCACAGCTCGGTCGTACGTGGTAAAAAGTTCCTTTTAAAACGTACGGTGGTTGATCCCATTTGAAATAAATTATTTGAAAGGAAACGGAGACATCATTCATCATGCCCTAGATAACCCTTTAAACTATTTTATGATCTCTCGTTAACAAGTTAAATAAATGACGAAAACAAATATACGATTTTCTAATAGTAAAAATATCGAAAACCCGTTTAATCCGTAATTACTCTCACTATGATGGGCTTACTATAATCCTGATTGATTCATCGACGTTATGACCTGCGATGTGTTGATAATTCGATGGATTTGCGGGTAATAATTGACCACAGACAAGCTATGCGATTACAAGTTACAACATAATATAGCTGGGTTATTCAGTTGTTGACCTCGCATCAAACGGTGAAATTTGAAAAGGCCTGCGTTTTATTTATCTTCAATATATAAGAGCCATGTTCTTGTTGGTAGAGGTATTGACTTCCCTATATGACGACTTCTGCCTTTTCCCTTACATGAACATCCTTCTTGGCCTTCCTTTCCTCTCCTTGCCTGTTTTTGATCAAATTATCGTGTAAAAGGTCTGGTGTCCATATTTTTTGCGTTTTATTACATGTCTTGACATTATTTTATCTGTACGCGCGCGTCGCCAGTGTTGCCATAGATACGGATTTGTCTCCATCTGTCATGTACTGTACGTGCAGCCTCGTCTGTTCTATATGATTTCAAAAGTTGCGACGGCGTCCCGTCTGTGCCCAGTGTGTCAGTGTTCCGTCTGCGTCTTACGTCTTTTCTATGTGTCCAAATGTGTGTGTTAGGCTCTATCATGGAATAACGAGTAAACCATTTCACAGAAACTTGTCGTCGAAATGGGCAGGCTGGTATTGAACAGCCGACCAGGGTGCACTAACAACACGTGTAATAACGGAGTTATAGTTCAACCACTAATTTTAGGTGCACGCCTTTCATCTTCCATGATCATAAGTGAGAAAAAAACCGTCTTTAAATGCGTAAGTAATATGTGATGAAGATATTCTTCAGGGTAATTAAATTTGATTTCTCGTTGCGTAAATTTTCATGCCAAATTTTTTATTTAGATATTATTCCAAGCAATGTAAACTGTATAAATCAATGATTGAAACCGTACCGTATAACCGGCTGCTTCTCAATCATTTATTTATCTTAGGATATTTGTTCACTTGATAATTGTCAAATCTTTCTTTCGATTTCATAATTCGTAGTTGTTGACGTCAGATCATTTACTTACAGCTAAGTTAAAAAGAAGCGGTAATAAAGTGTACTGTAGCATTTTCTCCATAAACGCCAATTTGCAATAAAATTATACTGATTTTAAAATTCGAATTAGTGTAGAAGGACCCCGGGAGGTTCCGTACTGTACGTAGTACTTTTAATAATTCTGTGGTATAGGTAAAAACAATATTAACAAGGGATGCACACTCATTCGGCGAAGGAACTGCACGCAGTTAAAGCGGGACATAACAAAGCTATTTTCAAGACCACGGAGCGTGCAGGCAGTGTACCTCGATGTACTTTTAGAATGTGTGGAGAAAATGTGTCGAGAAAATTGACACGTCTCTCTACCCCAGTGGTAGACAAGGCCCTGGATTTACTTTTGTTGTAATAGAACATTGACATGTCTGTATATTAAATTACGAATGAGAACGCCATATGGCGTTAACTCCGCCATTTGTACACTTTTTTTATAGTTTAAATAAAATAAATAAATTGGTAACCTCCTTAGGACCACGGGTGGCAACTCATTTATACAGTTCTATCTAGTTGCTCCTATGATTTTATGTACGATAAAGTGTTTACAAACAAACAAGCAGTGAGAGTTTCTTGCCTGATGCATACCAATTAACTGAATCAAGAGATGACTTGCTGAGTTTCTTTCGGCGTTTCTTCCCTTAAGTGTGACTAGCTTTAAACTTTTATGATATATATACAAAACTTTTGACGGGTAAAAGTACACTAGCTCTTTGGGCGTTGCGAAGGCTGCAAGCAGCCCGCGGTTTTTCGTGCAGCTGTTGAGATTGACTAAGGTTTTCCAGTTGAGAAAATGAGTAAGGTTTTGCAGTCTGTAAGGGAAACATGAAAAAATGTGTGGGCAGTCATCTTGAATTCAAAATCTGAATGCAGTTTCGAGTTCGACGGGTCGTTTTAACTCAAGCCTACTTTTAGCAAGATAGTGGAAAGAAGAATCGAAATGACAGCGAGAAGAAGAGGTTACAAGACCTATTAACTTGTTTTGGTTTGAAACAATATGTAACGGAACCAACTCATTTCGTAGACAATAGTGCAAAACTTATAGATTTGGTGTGTACTGATGTAACCGAGAATGAGACTTGCGTTGACTATATTCCTGAACTAGGCAAACATGCGTTTATTACATGTCAGTTAAATATTATGAAAGCGAAACTTCCCCCTTTGATAACAGCGCGTCGTTCATTAAAGAATATTAATTTAGATGCTTTTAATAGGGATCTTCAAACAATTGATTGGGAAAGCATAGAAAAACTGCAAAGCGTAGACGACATGGTAGACTCGTTCAATGCACGCATACTCGAACTTTTCGACATCCACGCACCTTTAAAATTAATAAAAATTAAAGAACAAAGACACCCCTGGATAACTCCTTGCATAATAAAAATGATGAGCTGTCGTAATGAAGCACATGACAAAGCACGAAAAACTAAAAGTGCAGAGCATAGGGCACAATACAAGGAACTGAAACATATGGTAAACGAAGCTCTATTTAGAGAAAAACAAGCGTATTTTAATCAATACATAAACTTAAATTCGTCAAACCCCCGTTCAATGTGGAAACATATTAAGCAAAACGTTAATATTAATGAACAAAAGCAAGAGATTCCTGCACAAATTTTTAATGATCCCAATAAACTTAATGACCATTTCTTAAATGTCCCTGGTGATAAAAATGTTTCTAACTCTGTACTAAACAATTTTTCCACCAATAAAATTGCAACATCCAGTTACTTTAGCTTAAGAGCCGTTCACGAAGATGAAATTATAAAAATAATAAAGTCACTTAAATCAAATGCGGTTGGCACAGACGGTATAAGCCTGGATATGTTTTTACTTACAATGCCAAATACACTATCAGTAATTACTGCTCTTGTAAATCGTTCGATTGAAACACATTGTTTTCCGCATAAATGGCAGAAGTCTGTAGTGAGACCCATACCAAAAACTTCGAATCCTTCTAGTTTTAAGGACCTGAGACCCATTAGTATCCTACCTCTGCTGTCGAAAATTTTAGAGAAAGTCGTAGCGCAGCAACTTAAAGACTTCCTTGAAGTTAATAACATCCTTCCTAAACTCCAGTCTGGTTTCAGAAAGCATCACAGCACTTCAACCGCATTGATGCAAGTTATTGACGATATTCTTAGTGCTCAAGATATTGGACAGGTGACGTTGTTGACTCTGCTCGACTTCTCTAGAGCTTTCGATAGCATAAATATAGATCTGCTTTTGGCAAAAATGCATTATTATGGATTTGCTAGTGACACTATTGAATCGTTCAAAAGCTATTTCGAAGATCGCTCACAGTGTGTTGAATTAAATGATGGTAAAGGCAAAATAACGACATCGGCATCTAAAACAGTAACAAGAGGGGTTCCACAGGGGTCCATATTAGGTCCCTTATTATTTATCTTGTATAGTGCTGATGTAACTGCGAACATCAAACATTGCAAATATCACATCTACGCAGATGATTTACAAATTTATATTTCTTGTAACCCTGATGACATCCACACAACAATTAATCAACTTAACGAGGACTTGGAAAGAATAAAAACGTGGGCTGACAACAATTCATTAATTTTAAACGGTAACAAATCAAAATTTTTAATCTTAGGTACACAAAATAAAATAAATAAACTAAAAAACAAAAGTTTCTACGTAAGAATAGACGGGGAGGAAATAGAAAGAGTGCAAGAGGCAAAAAATCTTGGACTTTTGTTGGATGAACAATTGCGCTTTGAGGGTCACATTTTAGAGGTCGCTAAAAATTGCTTTTATCGACTAAAGGTTCTTTACCAAATTCGCGATTACTTAAGCATTGAAATGCGCATTAAGCTATGTGATTCTCTAGTGCTCTCAAAGTTTAATTTCATGGATCAGGCATACGGCCCACGGTTACTTGTACGTACACAAAATGTTATACAGCGTGTCCAAAACGCTTGCGCGAGGTATTGTTTCAAGATACCTCCCCGTACGCATGTAACTCCATACCTAAATAGTGCTAATATTCTAAAAATGAACGCACGTAGACAGTTACACTTTGCAAGCCTACTGTTCGGCATTGTAAGATGTCAGAAACCTGCTTATTTATTTGAAAAACTGGTATGGAGACGCACTGTACATGGGAAACGAACTCGAGCCTCTGATTTACTCCTCGTGCCCCGTCATTTTTCCGCTGCATTCCGCGGCAGTTTTAAATACGCCGCAACCAAGTGCTGGAACAATTTGCCTCCTCCACTTCGGTGTCCGCAATCAGTCCCAACTTTCAAAACCAAACTGAGAGGCATTTTGTTACAGGCACAAATAGCGCAGTGGCAGTAGAAATTATATTTGAAAGGCTAGCATTGCGTGTGCATTGAAGCCCATAGTTTTAATAGTACTGGATTTAATTATATTAATATTTTTTACCACACATTTATATTTATTTAACATATATTTATTATATCTATATATTTCATAGACACACAAACTCATTTATACACAAACCACATTAGCCCGTGAGTCACATCACATAAGGTCCATTGAAAACCAGCGTCGCGGTTACATCGTGGCCGCGACATATGCTGAATGGGTCTTTTTGCCAAAAAACCACACCACGCTTTGACAATGCTGCACATATGTACGAGATGAAGGAGACATTTCATGGATATCATATTGTTCGATGTACTTTTTTCTATTTGGTGTTGTGGTATTTTTTAGCAATAAAGAAATTTCTATTCTATTCTATTCTATTCTAAATGGTTTTTGTTTTTTATTTCTTTATTATTATTATTTTCTAGAATCTTATATCTAACAATACATACCTGTATAATACATAACTAAGGTAATAGTTGATGGCAAATTTTAGTACCAAATTGTGAGAGACTGGTGTGTCTGAATTAAGCAGAGCCTGTATCTCAGTACGAGTACACCAGCCTCTAACCACTAGGAGCCAAGCAGCCTGATGACATAATAAACGTCTTAGATAGTTTGATCATAGAACGAAAAAAATAAAATAAAGTTACCAATAAAATACAAAGATATAGCAAAATTTGCAACTTTAGTCTACTCGTATAAAAGACTAACCCTCAAATTCAAAATAAAATAACAAGCGTTTGCAAAACCTATTTCAGATAAAACATGTTTTGTCCCTTTCCGTCTTTTTAATATTTGACATAGTGAGAACGAACAAACGAGACAAAACATATTTTAACTAAAAGAGGTTTAGCTAACATTTGTATTTTTTTTTTATGAAGAAGGGGGTAAGCGTGCTCGCAAAGTTAATAATATTGAACTTTGAATGTAAAAAATACACAAACAAACTTACCAGTTACGCCCAGTGTTCATCCAAATAAACCAACAATGGAAAGTAAAACCTGTCATTTGTTATTTCAAGGAATTTAATTTGATCTTTTCAAATCAAAAGAAAGGCTGACCGCATGTGTCTAATTTGCCAGTTATGAGTTACTGAGAGCGAAATTACATGCCACAAAATTAGTACAACAAAAGTGAGGCAATGTAACGACAACGAGTAAGACTGAGACACATACAGAGCTGAAGCGGAAGCGTTATAGTCCCATTTACACAGTTCAAGTTTAAGAAACTTGCACTGTGTTAAGCAATCATTATAATATCAGCCGTAGAACCACAGAATAAGTACTAGTACTCACGTAAAGTCTTACTCAGAAAAGAAATTCAAAGAAATATCTACTCAATGTGGTTAGCGCTATGGTTTAATTTAGCTCGCGTCAGAAATCCTCACCTCTTCGTTTAGATACCTAGACATCCATTGCAAGCCAATTTCATTCTTATTACTCTGGACAAACAATTCGTATAAATGAATTTACCACTCCGGATTCGAGTAGTCGCCGCGCATAAATATTTTCGATACCTAATCGGGGAGTGGCAAAAGCATGGTATAACGTCCACTGCTGGTCATAGGCCTCTTCCAAGGATTTACAAAATGACCGATATATCTATTCTATCCTTTTCTTCGTTTGTTTGTAATTGAACGACCGAGCGAAGTTCTGCAAGTGTACTTTAACAAACCGGCGTTTGTATGTATGTATCTATGTATGTATGTTAATAAGCTTGAGTATCTTTGTTCGGAATTTCATAAAATTTGGTAGACGTGTAGATATAGCCAACAGAATAGGAGTTACGACAAGGTTAGAAAAGTATAATTGTAAAAGTCCGTCTTTTAGATTAGGTATTCAAAATGGACCGAAATATTTCAGTTTGCTAAAAAAGTAAAAATTCACAAAGATACGAAGCATCAAAGTCCCGGGGTGGGCTTGTGACGTCACCTCTGTGTAAAAATCGTACGTACCCGTGACATCATGCGAAATTTCAATGCGCTGTATCTTTGTCATTTTTTATTTGTCAGAGAAAAGAAAAAATACGTGTGCAATATTTTTTAATAGTCTGAGCGGTGAGCTTAAAAATATTTTTCCATTCGTCATGCCTATTACATGAGCTTCGGTCAAATCGGTCAAGAAGTTGCCCTGGGGTTTGCGAGTTCAGTACGGACTTTCGGAGAGAACTACTAGTTACTTTATAGTCATTTCCGGCCTTAAGGGACAACCTGAATTTTCCGGGGTCCAGTGCTGCCTCCATTTGAAATAAATAATTTGCAAGGAAACTGAGACATTTCAAAATGTTGTCTTGATCAGACCCTAGATAATCCTTCAAACTATTTTATGAATTAATGTTTACAGTTTAAAGTGTGAACGTGAAGCTTTTCTACGCACATTAGCCAAAAGTGGCCATTTTGCGCAAATGTGCGTATCTCTTCTTTTGGATGTGGTAAAAAGCTGTAACAAAGCAAAAACATCTCGTGTAATAGTAGAAATTCTCTAGAAAGGTTAACTTCTTACGATTTTGACGTAAAATTTTTCGTCTACATATCAATACATTTTTAAAGGGAATTCACGTCATTTTGCTGGTTCTTTTGACTTGTTCATCCTTGTCATGCATTATTTTTGGAGAAGAAGCGCAGTTAAAGGACGCCACTAAAAACAAGCTAAGTTGAGAAGATTTGATTTCTTGGAAATCGTTAACGCTACCGCCTCCTGCCGTGCATGGCCTCACTTCTGTCTCAACAATCAACAATTAAGGCGATACTTAACCGAAGCATGAACCGAATTGCGTGCCTTAATGACCCTCGTTCCAGTGCGCGTGAGTGTATATATAATAGCAAGTGCTCTATCTGGGGGCACGGGAGTGCCCCGGCCAAGACGAGGCAAAGAAAGCGCACTACCTACGCTACGCAACGTTTTCTCGAAGCGTTTCGTCGTATTTTTGTATAATTTAAAAGATGCATAGTGAGCAGATTTTGATAAATGTGTCTGATTTTGTAAGCATTTAGGTAAAAAGGCCTTTAAGCAAAATTATTATTTTTTATCAATTCATTACCTTTGGTTACTATTATTGAAAAAGCCAATTTAAGAAGTAATAAAAAGTCTATTACTATAGAATTTTCTTTAAAAAACTAGCTACTTTTGTTATGAACTTATGAGGCCAATCCTGTAAACGCAATATTTGACATAGCACCCGAACAAATGTTCTTACATCACGCCTACAAATGAGATATAAGTGACGTAACTCCTGTCCGGTATTTCTTAGGCGCTTCGAGACGCCGTCCAAAGGCGGACGTGACTTTGTAACCTTTATATCTTAAAGAGATTTTAGTTTAGCAAGGTAGTTTTTTTCTTGAACGTGCCTATTTTAAGGAACTCTTTCCATAGCACAACGAAAAGAAAAATATGCATCATCTCTATTATGTACCATTAAGATTTTACTGTATTTTACAATAGTGTCTTGGGGAAAATTGTACCGTTTCACCAATGACCTTTGCGTATCACAGACTAAATTCACAATAAAACTAGTGTCAGTATATTTTATTATACCCTGTATTACTAACGTAACAGACTTGATTTAAAAAAGTAAATTTTAAATTCTGATATTTACTAATAGAAAGACAATTTCTTCTTATGTTCGTCATAATGTGGAGCGGCAATCTTATTAGCCCAGAGCTAAAGATCTGTATCTACAGGACTATATCTAGTTGATGTTATGCGTAAGGGAGCCACTTGGGCTTTCAGCTCATTGGTTTGAGTACGATAAAAAGACGCAAATGTGACACGACGGCATGCACCTCTCCGGTCAATATTATCCTCGTTCTATATATACGCGCAATTGAACGCGCGCAACATACGAATGACATTAACTCCACAAGTACTAGTTAAAATGTCATCATCTCTCTTAATAACTTAGTGCCTATATACGAAATATAATTTTGCCAACATACTAATCCTCCTATATTAATTATAAATCAGACATACATACAGAGATTAATTTACATATTAGATGATCTTGATACCAGTTGAGTTTGCTAAGCCTTAATGGGTGTCGAACGTAGAGCTTCATAGAAATAGATAATGAAACTCGAGCCAATCTAAAGTGCAATACACACCAAAGTCGCCGACCCGCCGACAAATTATGTCGGCAACCTTTGTTGGTGAGCTAGGTTGGCGGCTTCACTCATGCAAGTCGGAAAATTTTGACAACGGCTCGACATCAGGAACTTTTACTTCCCTGCAGCTCGAGTGCCGCCAGCAAGTTTAAGCGTGTACCTAAACGACGTTCGACCAATATTTCGGCGGGCAACACGCGCGATTCAATGTTGCCGACACCATTCTTTTAAATCGACTTCCAAAAGTTATCAATTCACCGCGATCTTATTTTTTTTTATGTGTGTTAGTTCACCGATTATTAAGAAACGCCTGGATTATTTTTGGTTTCAAAGTCAACAAACTTGTCAAGTGTTATTTGTTATTAGTTGAATTATTTATATTTTAATATTTATATAGCAATTCTTTGTGGTTAAGCTTTTTGTACGCATTTTAGTCGGGCTTATGTTAATTAAAGTGGCGATTCGTACAACATCTTAGGCAACTTGCGTTATCTATTTTTCTTAGCTAGTCTATGCTGTGGAATGTTTTAGCGTGTATTAGCAAATGTAGATAATTAATTTAATGGATCTACCTCGTAGTTTATGTAAAACGGCAAGAATAGTTGGAAGCAGTTCTTAGATATTAACACAGACATTCAATTTTAGTAATAAATTGTATGGTTATTTCGATAATTGCCGTTCTTATTAAAATTAAAACAGGTTGCTGATATTCACATGTAGATAGAGATAATTTTTACAAGACACAAACGCCTTTTAGTAAACTTGTGCTAAGTATAGATTGAAAACGGAACTTCTTTTTAATTCAGAAATCGAGGAGTTCGGTAACCGGGTGGGAGTGCACATTACTAGCAATTTTGCATGTATAGCGACACCGGGTGTGGTCCGCACTTGGATGGGTGACAAGTGGCTTAAAATTTCTCTAGCTGCCGCGTGCTCCGAAAGGCACGTATATATAAGTCGTTAGTCCCGGTTGTAATCATTGTATCGCAGTCGTCAAGCTATGTTGGATGCCTTTAGTAGTGTTGGCCACTTACACACATGAAAAACAAAACAAACTTTCATTTTTTTTTATTTTTCCAATTTTTGTTTAGTACAATGTAGGTACGCTTTTCAGCCACGGGTCCATGGGGACCCGGTCCTTTGAGGTGTTCATGGGGCCAAAGCCAACATAAAGAGGCCTTTTAGTACCTTTTAATCTTAAAAGTGAGATGGCTGCATCTATGGAGATCTATCCCTTAATGTGCCACTGAGATGCACTAACGGACAGTCCTCCACAGCTGCCGAACTATTGCCAGGGAGGGATTAACTTGGTTTGGGCTATGTGGATGGGATGTTAGTGGACCGGATAACTGGGTTATGGAGTGAGATACGGACATCTACCTGAAAATCTCTCACAATAATTTTAGCCTGGTAGACGGTGAATTGTTCGTTGGCTACACAAATACAATTATTATACTTAAGAGTCCCCTTCCCTAGACAGAATCACACTTTCCCATACAAACATAGTCTAGCTTTTATTTTGAAACGGCATGTCAGATATTGGTGAAATTATGTAATTTTAAAGAAATTGCAATATATTGAGGCATATAACTAGTTTTCAAAGTGAAATATGAACTTTAAAGAGAATATAGTGTATCATATCATATTTGACCTTTAGTATGGAAAACTTCTACACTCTCATATTTTCTTTCAAGTTCATATTTGACCGTCGATGTTGATTTATATTGTTTTATTTGCAAAAATCAATCTTTATTTTTGTACTATGGCTGGCATATTTTTGGTGCTGGCAACCCCCAGTTATGTCACTCTCTTCTCTATGCTGTGTGCTAGGTGACAGACATATTTACTTCCAAGAGTTCCAAGTAAAAGTGAAAACAATATAATATCATACTTCACCCGTTAAATATTATTTTAATTAAGCCCATACCGAACAGATATTCCAACAGTCGAAAACTAGTTATATGCCTAGATATATGCAATTTCTTTAAAATTACAAAATACTGCCGAAATCTAACATGTCATTTCAAAATAAAAGCTAGACTACGTTTGTATGGAAAAGTCTAGGGTAAGAGGATTCTTAACAATGAATGAAAAGCAGCCTCTTAGCAGCGTAAGGTTTATAGTACAAGGAACAAAGCATAACGGACTTTCCCACACAACTCCCAAAAATCGTCATTAGCAGTAATTTTACAGATAATTTGGGCATACCCGGCTATTTACGTCCTATTGTTTGTATAATTACGTCACGGGCGCTAAACTTCCACCAAACAACCCAATTGCTACCTTAAAACTAAAGAATTAAAGCACTGTTTTGCTTGCTTAGTCTCTATGTGATAAAGTTTATAAACTAAAGAGCAATAAGCTAAAACCAACGTTATTGTTTAACGCCAGAGCACATTTTCCCTTGCTTTATCTTCGTACAATAAAACTCACAGTAAAAAGGTGAAATGTACTTTAATTTCCTAAACTTAAGGTTCAATGTTGAGATTAACGATTGAGGGTGAAAACAGTAGCTATGCAATTATTTTTGTAAGAATTCGTTTAGAGTACTTTTGTATGTTTAAATAAAGCTATTATAAATAATTAGCTTTCGTGCGCGGCTTCGCTTGTGTATGTCATTTAAACGAGTATCTTTACGAGTTTAATACGTTTTTGGACGAGGACCACTCTATCTCTTCTTGTTGATGTCGTAAGAAGCGACTAAAGGACTAAGGCGATTGGCACACTGCTCTTCACACACGCGCGTAGCGCGGGGCCGCCATACAAAAATCACGCGCGTATACGCGGTGTCAGTGTGATGTACTATGCGTGTTTTCTATACAAGTTGAGTACTTGCATCCAGTACGGGGCAGTGTGTGAATCGCCTAAGCAACATCTCGTGCAACAACTCCAAGAACTGCATCCCCAAAGAACCCCCCTAAGAATCCTTTGTCATCTCCTAATATATTTACTTATCAATGATCACCCAAGGATGCCGAAGACTAAATGAACTCGAAAAGAGATTACCCAAATAGTTTAATATACGGGGTCCGAAATGGCCTGAACTGCTTCGAGAAAGGATTTTGTTTTTTGCTCGACTTGGCGGAGAACGATTCAGCTATAGGTTTACCCTGACGGAAGACGTAGTGAAAAAGACGTAGACCCTCTTTGGGAAAGCAACATCATCATCATCATCCAAGCGTGTTCCCGGTTGCTTCCTCAGCGGTGACGCTTCAGAGCCCAGAGTCCGCTACCTAACCCAGGTTATTTGATGAGGTTACTGGTTTTACAGATAGCGACTGCCGCCTGACCTCCGCAAACCAAAGAGTAGACCAGAACCAATCCCTGGATAGGTTGGAGCAAACGCTAGATGGCGTTTGGGATCTACAGTTTTTACGTGCCTTCCGAAGCACGTAATCATCTTTCTTTTTGGATAATCAGGTGATGCAAGCTTGCAATATCCTAACCAGACTGGGAACAACTTTTCACAAAGTATGCTCCCCAGTGGGATTCGAACCCACCACCTCCAGATCACAAGGCGAACGCCTTGACCACTGGACCACGGGGGCAGTGGTCTTTAGGAATGCATTTGTGCGAAAAGCTTTATACCCAGACGCCGCCCGACGTCTACCAAAACTATAAGTAACCAAATAGAAAAAGAAGAGCTCGGTGGCTCGGCAGGAGAGCGCATTACTAGCGCTTTCGAAAGTAAAGCTACACCAGGCGTGGTCCGTACTTGGATAGGTGACCACAATGGGCATAAAATTTTTTTAAGCTCCCCCGTACTTCGGAAGCACGTATAAGCCGTTGGTCCCGACTGTCATCATTATATGACAGTAGTCAAGCTATGTCAGATGCCTTTAGGCATCTTGAAAAATCTGACTCCAGTGTTGGCCACTTACACACACGAAAAACAAACAGTAGCCAAATCGTTTAAACTCAAAGTCTTCAGCATCCTTAGGTTATCACTGACAAGCATATTATATTTGGATATGACAAAGCGGAATAGCCTGACCAGGCTCCAAAGCAGTACACCTGAGAATGCAACCGGGAATGTGCTTAGCAAATGTATGCCTTGATCGCCTTCTTAGACCTGCACAGACGGAACTACAGAATATATGCGGAAGCAAACAATAAAATTTTTTGATTAAACTAAAAAAGCCGTATCTCCAATACGAAAACCGCAATCAATTAAAAAAATTAAACGTTAACCCGGCACGGCGAAAATAACCGTCCGAAAAATTAATAAAAGCCCGTATCGCGGCCGATTTCAACCCTACAATGACAAATGTGGGTCAGTGAGACCCGATGCGGAGCCGTCAAACGCAGCTGAGGGTTGAAAAAAGGAGGGTTAACGCCGCGCCTGGAGTTGACAATTGTTATAGTTTTATATTTCGACTTTTTGAGTAAATTGAGAGGACCTATTCATAAAAGTATATTGGACTAACGGATGACGTCACTTGGTGAGCGTTGCAAAGCTTTTACAAGATAAAATGTTAAGGGGCTACCTGAATTTTTCGGGGCCCAGTGCTGCCCCCATTTGAAATAAATCATTACAACGTAGATGGGATATACCCGTAATAAATCAAACGACGGGCTATACTAGATCACTAAAGTATAATGAAATTAAAATAACAACCATTACTTTTTTTTCCCATACAAATTGCCTGGGCGGCTGCTCACTTTTGTATGAAAATACCGTTTTTTTGTGTTTTGGCTGTTATTTTAATTTCAATCTACTATAGTGATCTAGTAAAGTCTGTGGTTCGATTTATTACAGGCATGGCCTTTCCAAGTTGTATAAAAAATTGAAAAATAAAAGATCGCAACGAATTGAAAAACTCTTCCTTTTTAGAAATCGGTTAAAAAGAGTAAAAGAATCTCGCAGTGCTGGTAATTGAGTGTAACTTTAAAGCTATGTACAAGCTGTAACCCAGTTAGCGAGTGTGGCCTATTTTGCTGACTGTACAGACGTGATCACGTGACGCTATTGAGCGGGAAGTTTTTTTTTTTTAAACTGGATATTTTCTTAATGTAGTTTGAAGATATGATTTTGTTCAATTCAATTTTTTTTGAACTAGAGACCCGCCCCATCTTCGCACGGGTATTTACCCGTGTGAGCCGATGGTATACATAATAAAACCTTCCTCTCGAATTAGAGAGAAACTCTACCGATGAAATTGGCATTAAAGTCTATCGTAGTTTAAAAGATTTAAGCGTACATACATACACAAGAGAGAAAGAAGAAGCTTCTTTGTTTTAAGTATTGACTAGCTGCGTCCTGTAGTGTTACCCGCGGTATATGTAAAAAGTAGCCTATGTGTTAATCCGGGGTGTCAGCTTCCTGCATACCAAATTTTATCAAAATTGGTCCAGCTGTTTGCGCGTGATGAAGTAACAGACATACATACTCACAAACTTTCGCGTTTCTAAAATAAGCGTGATAAATAAGTAAGTTTTTCTATAATATTATTTAATTTCATTTGTTTTTATTTTAAAGGTTTATGTGTGACGATTAAATATGATAATAAAAACAAACCAGGGCAAAACACCTCGTTTTATAAAATTGGATAAAAATTCACGCTCAAATAGAAATAAAGTGGTGGAAATTATGGATCCTCAAAACTCAATATCTTCAGGAAATGGCCCTTTTTACACTCTTTGGAACTTCCGGGCACTTTTATATTGGGCACATCAATGGAATTTTAATGCCGTGTCTTCTGCCGATTGATATTTTTACAACTCAATGAAAAAAATCTTAATAAAATATTGCTATCTTGGTGGATGTGAAAACTACATTTCATTATGAATATAAGTTTGTGTAAGTATATTATATTTTTAGTTATGTATTTTTTTATTATGTAATTTATTGTTGTATTTTTGTGGTTATATAATAAATTTCAAAAAAAAGGTCTAGAAGAAAAAAAAACATGGAATGTTTCGCGAGGAAATGTATCAACAAGCAATGCGTCTATCAACCCAACATTATTTTAAAAGCTTTTTTCGCCTTGAATCTTTGAATCTTTGAATCATTGGGGATAATATGTCATAATATTTCTTATATTAAAATATACCAAATAAAATATTGCTTATAAAAATATTATAAGTTCCTGACACGAAAAAACAACACTACACAGTATTGTTTAAATAATTAAACCTCAAATCGGTGAGTAAAATTGATTTTCGTGTGTGTAAGTGATTTTTTAAGCTGCTTTAAGGTATCTGACATAGCTTGGCGACTGCCAAACTATGATGAAAGCCGGAACCAACAGCTTATACGTGCCTTCCTAAGCACGGAGGAGATCGAGAAATTTGTATGCCACTTATGGTCACTCGTTCAAGTGCGGACCACGCCCGGTGTCGCTTTACTTGCGAAAGTGCTAATAATGCATACTCTCGCCGGACCACCGAGCAAAGTAATAGTTTTCTAATGAAAAGCGAGGCGTAGGACACCCACCCAATCGGTGGTCAGACGATCTGATCAAGGTCGCTGGAAAGCACTGGATGCAGG
This sequence comes from Acrobasis suavella, assembly GCA_943193695.1. Lineage (NCBI taxonomy): Eukaryota > Metazoa > Arthropoda > Insecta > Lepidoptera > Pyralidae > Acrobasis > Acrobasis suavella. The sequence goes on along the minus strand of OW971952.1, from coordinate 4,393,252 downwards.
CCGCTATGGATCGGTCGTTTTGGAAATCCTTGCGAGAGGCCTATGTCCAACAGTGGAAGTTATGCAGCTGAAATGATGATGATCAGTGATCGGAATAGGTAGATTGATTTTATGTACTTGTATCATGAACTTTTATGAAATCACAACATGGATAAGCCTTTTTTCCGGGATATCGTTTCGGGTTCCCTTTTCCCAATTTATTTGGAGTCGGCGCAGTGTGTCTATCTCTTGCATTCTTTCCTGTCTCTCTTGCTAATTTTTTTTTACTCTAAGTTTTGCCATGCAATTATTATTATTTTTTGCTTTCGAAGGCCAGTCACTTATACAGTTGAAATGATGTTGAAAGTGTGAACAAAAATCTTGCTTATATATTTTTCATCCTACACGTAAAAATTTTGTTTCCAGAAAAAACAAATCTTAATAATTTCAAATTCCTGGAGGCTTGTCTATATTAATAACTACGTTTCAGTTCATTGACCCCAAAAATTACCAATTCCGAATACTGATGATGATGAATGAAATGCTATAAAAAACCTGTAAACTAGTTCTAAAACCACCGGTTTGTACGCGATAAAAAGGGATTCGCAGACAATATATCCAATTCTGAAGCTGGAGAGCATGATATATCTTGCATTGCTGGGCATACTGAGCAAAGACTACTGCCAGGGGACACCCCTGAAAAAAAGAGGGGTGTTAAATGTCTGTCGGTCTGTCTGTAGGTCTGTCTGTAGGTCTGTCTGTCGGTCTGTCTGTCGGTCTGTCTGTCGGTCTGTCTGTCGGTCTGTCTGTCGGTCTGTCTGTCGGTCTGTCTGTCGGTCTGTATGTCGGTCTGTCTGTCGGTCTGTCTGTCGGTCTGTCTGTCGGTCTGTCTGTCGGTCTGTATGTCGGTCTGTCTGTCGGTCTGTCTGTCGGTCTGTCTGTCGGTCTGTCTGTCGGTCTGTCTGTCGGTCTGTCTGTCGGTCTGTCTGTCGGTCGGTCTGTCGGTCTGTCTGTCGGTCTGTCTGTTGGTCTGTCTGTCGGTCTGTATGTCGGTCTGTCTGTCGGTCTGTCTGTCGGTCTGTCTGTCGGTCTGTCTGTCGGTCTGTCTGTCGGTCTGTATGTCGGTCAGTCTGTCGGTCTGACTGTCGGTCTGTCTGTCGGTCTGTCTGTCGGTCTGTCTGTCGGTCTGTCTGTCGGTCTGTCTGTCGGTCTGTCTGTCGGTCTGTCTGTCGGTCTGTCTGTCGGTCTGTCTGTCGGTCTGTCTGTCGGTCTGTCCGTGGTCTGTCTGTCGGTCTGTCTGTCGGTCTGTCTGTCGGTCTGTCTGTCGTTCTGTCTGTCGGTCTGTCTGGAGATCCGTGACGCTTCTATACATTTTGTATGAAAAAAAACGCGGAGTAGACATATGTCTGCGCCCCATCTACGTCATACGTCTTTTCATTGTGTCCGGCGTTTTAAACTTAAATGAATGAAAAATATTACTGATTTAGGAAGTGCAGATTATGTTATATGTTGGTAAGTATTTACTCAACCTCCGGATGGAGTAAAAAAGAGAGAATGCGACGACGCCGCAAGCCCATATCTCAAAACTTTGGCTCCGCGCCAGCCGTTCACAACTGTGTTAGGTTCGATGCCCGTGCCACAATAATTCTAGTTAGTATGACAATTGCTGGTTTTGTATTGTGCAAATGCATTTGCGATAAATGGAGAAACAGTTTCAACTGCATATTCACTTATATGGTTTGAAAATTTTCACTACGTACCAAGTTAACAGACAGGTTTGACTTTATCAAACCTATAACTACCCTCTTTTTGTCGGGGGAATAAAAATAAATTACAATAAGTATTTTCGTTCCCTGTCTAAAGTAATTTTCGTCCACATCCTTCAATAAAAATGATTCAATAACAGATACCTAAAAGGACTCCGTCATCGAAATCATCACCTTTGTCAAATTGAGGTCGAAATAATATCGCGATCGGTTAAAACCGCATCGAAATCGGACAGACTTTAGCGTCAAACTTATAACACTCCTTTTTTCGTTGGGTGTTAGAAAAAGACAAATAAATGACAATAAGTATTGTTTATTTCCTCTCATTCACCTGTCCTGTCTAAAGTAATGTTCCTCCACATCCTTCAATAAAAATTATTCAGTAACAGACAAAAGAACTCCTTTATCGAAATCGACACCTTTGTCCAATTGAAGTCGAATTGTTATCGCGATCGGTTAAAACCGCATCGAAATCGGTCCATCCGTTTAAGAGCTACGATGCCACAGACTGACATTAGCGTCAAACTTATTATAACACTCCTTTTTCGTAGGTGGTTAAAAAAAGAAGACAAATAAATGACAATAAGTATTGTTTATTTCCTCTCATTCACCTGTCCTGTCTAAAGTAATGTTCCTCCACATCCTTCAATAAAAATGATTCAATAACAGATAAAAGGACTCCATCATCGAAATCGACACCTTTGTCAAATTGACGTCGAAATAATATCGCGATAAAGCCGAGATCAAAGACTTGAGGATCACTTCCGACGCGGGTGGTCTGCACTCGCCTTTAGACGTGACATCCTGAATTAATAAACATATTATGTTGGCTTTTTTTTATTTAGGTATTTTACAGAATATTTCAGCTTTTTGATGATGTTTGAAGATCTTTTGCCCTACTACAGGGTGGCCCAATTAAAGTCTTAGCATTTGTATTGTTAATAATTTAAAAAAGAAAAACATATTAGGTATCTTCTGTAAAGAGTTAGACTTTTGTTTTTAATAAATAAATATATAGGGGCGAATTACACTGATTGAGCTAGTCCCAAAGTAAGTTCGAGACTAGTGTTATAGGATATAAACTCAACGATACCATATTTTACTCGTATAAGAAATATACATACATACATACATATTATCACGCCTGTTTCCCACAGGGGTAGGCAGAGACTAAGGACCTAAACTTGCTACGATCCTGACAGACCTCTTTCGCTTCATCTACACTCATCACTCTCTTCATGCATGCCCGCCGTTTACGGGTACTTCTTACCTCTCCTTTTTTAAGAACGTTTGCAATTTGATCGCGGTACGTTCGTCGAGGACGACCCTGACTCACTCTTCCACTCACGTTTGCTTTGTAGACTCTTTTAGTGAATCTCCTTTCATCCATCTTTTCTACATGTCCGAACCATCTCAACATATATATATTTATAGATCATAGATAAACATCCAAGACACAGAACAATTTGAAAAAGGCCATTTTCCAACTTGCCCTGTCCCCCTGGTCAGGGAAAGTTGGAACCCGGAGATCTTCTAGATGGCGGACTAGCATATGGTAACCACCACGCTATAGCACCGGCCGTGGTACAGCGTTCCGTCACTCTCTCTCACTCTGGTAGATGAAGGTTCTGAGCGATAGAAAAGAATAGCAACATAGAGCTGTTCCGTGCAGGCAAGTGCGATCCAACCCCAAGTGGGCCTTAACAGGAGCCCAGAAACATCACGCCCTTTTAGAACGAAATAAAATAAACATACAATAAAAGCGTTAATGACAATTACAAAGCAAAGGGAATGACAAAGGGCCGCCTTTGTCAAACACCATCATAACAAGATAATATCTGTCGGAAAACAACTTCCGACGGCAGTCTGTTCACGCCTTTATGCATTTTGATGACTTCAGCTGTTTATAACAGACTTTAAAATCAAGCTCATCTCTATTCGAAGCCGATTATTAAGTATTTTTATCGTTATTATTTAAAGTTGATCAGGATTACGGAACCATCACACGAATTTCATGACTTTTTGAGACCCTTCTCCACCTTGTTACAGTTGGTCACAATTTGGAGACCCTCACCCCCTAGTGTGACGTCACAAATACCGATTTTTATTTGACTAAGAAAAACAAGCGTTGAATCTAATTAAATTAATATTTAACAGATAAAGTTGGAGATATTTTAAAGTTTATTTATTATTAGTTGAAGTTTTGTGTTTTATTGCTTAGATATATTTTTTATTGTGACGTCACGAACTTAACGACCCATCCCACCCACACAATTTCACACTTCATTTACCCCCTCCCTCCCCCCTTAGTGTGTGACGTAATTTATGGATGGTCCCTAAGTAAATAAACTCAGCATTCAAATTTCGGCATTTGAATTTCAGCATATGATTCCCAGTCTTAGTTGGTATGGTGGTTAAGTTGGCTGGTGGTTAAAGTCGCCCCGTATCACATTTTTCTCACCAGTAACACAAAAAACACTGCTAACACATAAAGCCAGCATACACGAGTGACGTCACAGATATTGTTCGAAGATAGATAGGAGATAGAATAAAAGACTTTTCGATTTCCCCCGAGCCCTCACGCGTGCTATAAACGAATTTCGTCGGTGTGCCTCGTGCTATCCTTTTATTTTCGCGATCCCGTTCCGGCGACGTAAAATCACCGTGACGGGAACAGGTATCCGATACTGTGATGGAACACGAAGTGAATGTAGGCGATTTCCCGTGTAGTTTGGGAACTAAGGGAATGTTCACACAGGCTAATATTTATATACAAGTTGATTTGCATGCAAATTAAAAACCCAGGACGACACCCATCTAGTGATAAGTGGGGGAACTACATAATATTGTAATCCGTAGCTCCACCTATTATTTTCCAGGCAAATTACAAATCCCAGCTGTCAAGCGTTAACACCAAATAACTTTTAAACGACTAAACCGATTTTCATCAAACATGCTAAGAACCACCGCAAGGGTAGTAGCTTTCACGTAAAAAATACAGCATTGAAATCGGTCCATCCGTTCGAGCGCTACGATGTCACAGACAGACAGACGATAGCGTCGAACTTATAATACCCCACTTTTTAGCCGGGGGTTGAAAATCCGCTCTCGGCAAAAAGGGTTGACGTCAGACAGGCGGCACGTCGTAAAAACATAGCCAAGTCATTTTAAACCCTCTCACCGCAAACGTCGGATTTATCCGACAAACATTTTCGTGCCCACTTCGCGAGCGTCGAATATATATCCGACAAAAAACCACTGCTCGTATTGCACATAACTTATCCACATTCGTTTTTGGTTGTACATATTTATTTTAGATTTGCTGCGTCTCGCAAATTGCAGACATTCTTAAAAAAGGAGAGGTCAGAAGTACCCGTAACCGGCAAGCATGCATGAAGAGAGTGATGAGTGTAAATGAAGCGAAAGAGCTCTGTCAGGATCGTGAGAGTGGGAGATCCATAGTCTCTGGCTAACCCTATGGGAAATAGGTGTAATAATATGTATGTATATATGCCTCGCGCTGGGAGCACGACAACTGATAGTCTCACGGTAAAAGGGACTGTCCCGGCTATTTCTTCTCGATTTTGCCTGGTCTTCGGCATCTTTGGGTAATTATTGACATGCATATTTTTAAGAAACCGGCAAGAGGGCGGGAAACCGCACCCCGGGCTCCGAAGCAGCTCAGCTGAGGATGCATACGGGAACAGGCTAAGATGAAGAAGATGGTGGTAGTGATAATAATGAGGATCATGGTGTTTGTTTGTATTTTAAGAAGATTGAGCAAATAAAATATTTCGAACAACCGCACAGTCCTCGAGGCGTAAGCTCAGCTTTGCATTCGTATGAGAGAAGAAATAGACCATTTTAATTATTAAACTGAGTAAGGTTGCAGGAAAGCGCTGGATGCAGGCCGCTTCTGATCAGTCGTTTTGGAAATCCTTGGGGGAGGCCTATGTCCAGCAGTAGATTATTAAAAGGAACACGACATTATGGTAATTTATTATTTCATTTATCACATCACACTATAGTATTATAAATTTATAAAGGCGAAGTTTGTGAGTCTGTGTGAGTATGTTTGTTACTTCTTCACGCGCAAACGGCTGGTCTAATTTTAATAAAATTTGGTATGCAGGTAGCTGAAACCCTGGATTAACACATAGGCAACTTTTTCCGTGGGTAACACTGCGGGGCGTAGCTAGTTTCGCTTATAATTCAAACACAACAATACTAGAATGTCAAGCTGCTAGCGGTACCGTGAAGGTGAAGTCGGAAAGTGCGCGGCAGGGAGATGACGCGCGAGGTTCGTGCCGCGTCTCAGGCCCAGTTTCAAAACCAGTATAAACCGGTGCGGGCCGTGCCGTGCCTCAGGCCGATGTCTTACCTTCACTATCTGTGTGCACTAACACAAATGCAAACCGCTGAACTAATTAAGCAAAAAGCAATAACAATCGGCTAAAACGTGCCCGCACTTTTCACGTAAATCAAAAATGTTTGGCTTTTCCAATCGCAGTTGAAATTCGAGTACAACGTGGCAACGGATTGTGGTTCTGTTTTTACTATGGTAATAGGGTTGTGAACTGGGTCAGAAAAGTATATAAATAAATATATAGGGACAAACTACACTGATTGAGCTAGCCCCAAAGCAAGTTCGAGATTGTGTCATGGGATACTAACTCAACGATACTATATTTTATAAAAAATACTTATATAGATAAACATCCAAGGCCCAGGACAAATGCCTTTTGAAAAATGCCATTTTCCTTGCCCTGACCGGGAATCAAACCCGGTGAATTTCGTGTGTGTGGTGGGTGGCGGACTAGCACAGTGACCGCTACGCTACGCAGGTTGTCAAAATATTATTCTATATAGGTAGTTAGTAAAAACAAAATATAATTTAGCTCGTCAGGAGCTCTGTGGCTCGGCATGCGCATTACTAGCGCTTTTGCAAGTGAAGCCTATGTATTTATGTATGTGTATCAGTATTTTATTATGAGCACTTATAAGTATAACTATTTCTATGTATATTATTTGGTGTGTTATGATTTCAATTATTTTGCGCCGCAACAAATTATCAATTTATCAGTGTGTAATGAGTACACGTTTTAGTCTTAATTTAGTTTTAAGTAATTATGTATGTATTTGTTATAAGTATATTGTATTTAATGCGCTGTAACTAAAATAATTATTCAATTAAATCTTCACTGCAACCTTTTCATTCTAAATAATTGTTTATACCTATTTGTCATTATTATTTAGCAACTATTTCAAACCTAATTTATCACTATGGTTGGTTGACTGGGGAAGAACGCTTTTAATGTTAAGGGACTACATGAATTTTTCGGGGTCCAGTGCTGCCCCCATTTGAATTAAATCATTTAATAGGAAACGGAGACATCATTTAAAATTTTGTCTTGATAAGACCTTAGATAACCCTACAAACTAATTTGTGAACTACTGTTTACAGTTTAAAGTGAGAACGTGAAGTTTTTCTCCGCACATACGCCAAATTGGCCGTTTTTCACAATTGTGCGTAGAAAAGCTTCACGTTCTCACTTTAAACTGTAAAAAAAACGTAGAATGTGGCTTCTCTTCCCGCGCAGATCGTAAAAGCCGATAGAGGGAACGGGCGAGAATATCGATGCGTGTATTGACCCATCACTATTTTTATTCAATTTTTCGATCTTCACGACCACCATTTCGCAAAAAGTGGCCTTTGAGTCTTATGGCCCGAGGCTCTGTCTGACTCGTTAGGGAAATAGACGTGATAATATATTTGTATCTGTTATAATTTATTCCCTAAACATTTTTATCAGTGCACCCGACCTTAGGCTATTGAGTAAAGAAACCCAGACTAGACACAGTTTAATAATATCGCCTTAAAGTGATAAATCTATGTTGCGGAGAGACAGCAAAATAAGCGCAAAAACTTAGCACCTCCGATTTATCACCGAGAGGTGTTTTTGTCAACCGTATCTTATGTTCAAGTTTCAAGATTATGTAACCATTATTATTCTTGCAGTCGGATGAAAAAGGGATAATATTTTCGAATAAGCTATAAAAATGCCAACTCGTCTTTCTGAGAATGTTTAAAAAGTTTTGGAGATAAATGGTAAAAACAGAGCCGTTAACGTAGTTATAGACTACTTAAGAAATATTTTCTTCTAAGTAAAATGTTTGGAGTGATTTTTAAGTTTTAATTTAAGTTTTCATATTTTTTTAATGTTGAATTTAATGAACAGATTTTTTCTTCCTAGATGAACAAATTTAGAGATGAGAAAAAGCCGGAGATCACAACAAAAGCTTGTAAAAAACCTGAAATATCAAAAACTTTAAAAATATTAACGCAGCAATAAAAAAAATTGATGTGAAAGATGTAAAAAAAAATCCGCCATTTTGTTTTTGAAAACCCATTGCGATTATAAAATCTTTGCAACAAATCAAACGAAACCCCTAATCTATCATGCCTAAGAAATATACAACCCTCCTTCTGATGCTGTCAAGTAAAAAACAATATTTGTACAGTCTCTGTAGCCATTAGTAAGAGCCATAACAAATAGCAAATTCGAAAAGAAATATTCAGAAAAGCTCTTTGTGTCAGAGGTCGTTGATTTTCTCTGTTTGCCTCGAGAAAGACAAACAGCCTGTAGATGCAGTTTTATTGTAAAATCAATGGCATACATTTTAACCGACTTAAAAAAAGAAGAAGTTATGAATATAGATTTATGAATAATAATATGGATTTCAAATATTCAATTCCTCACGACATTTATAAATCGATTATGATTTTTTTTGTTTGAAAAGACTGGCATGAAATCATTTTAGAAGTTTTTATTTTGTTTCACCTGTCCCGTTGTCTGTCTGTCTGTAATCAAACTTTTAATATAAATTTGAAACACTTCCCTGTTTAAGATTGAGCTGAAATTTTGCACGCATACGTACGAGTATATCGCGTGACAATGCAATATTATGATGACTTGGTGCTGATTTGTTGATGAAGCTGGAAGGTGGCCATAGGAACTACGTAATAAAACTACACAATCCCATCCAGTTTGGGCTCGTTAGATTCGTCCTGATAAGTACTTAGGCCTCACAAAACGAGTAAAGATTGTAAGATTTTTTTTTAAACAGCTTATTTGTATCTTATAATAAACAAATCTAGTAGAAATTAAAAACCAGCTGCTGCTCTCTGTTTCTTTTCCCACGCAGATAGTAAAAGCCGATCGAGGGGATGGCCCGGACGAAAATTTAAATCAAGTCAACAGGCGATCCGGCTGGCAACGCATTACTATGTTGACTTCGTTTTTAGGGTTCCGATACCCAAAGATAAGATTCCGCTGTCCGTCTGTCTGCCTGTAGTCAGGCAGTTATCTCATGAACCGTGATAACTAGACAGTTGAAATTTTCACAGATGATGTGTTTCTGTTGCCGCTATATCAACAAATTACGGCCCCAGGGCCGTAAGAGAGAACCTAGACTCTGTCTTCACCATTAGGGATATGGACTTCTTTAGTGATCACTTAATGAAAAAAAAACACTAAATATATAACAAGTAGTATTGTGATACTAGTTGTTTCCCACAGCGTTGCCTGAATTTTGAAACATTATAAAATATAGCTTATGTTACTCGCAAACAATGTAGATTCCTTAAAAAAAAATTTCAAAATCCGGTCAGTGCCTTTCAATTTAATCCTCTATACAAACACAAACAATCAAATCTTTCTCTTTGTATTATTAGCTAAATATAAATAAGAATGTACTTTGTATACATGTATTATTTTATTAATAAAACATACACATCTGTTCTTTCCGAAATCTATGTAATGGGGCATTTTTTACAGATTTTAAAATTCAGCAGAGGCGGCCAGTTTATTAACCCGTTGGAAGGTAACAGTGCAGAACTGAAGTCTGTGCTTCAGAGGTACCCGAGCGGCAAATAGGGGTCCTTACAATTAAATATCTCTTTCGCTTTTCCCAAATTTATTCGTTTTTAATTCTATTAGGGTTTTCTTTTTATTAGATTAAACCACATTTAATAGAAGTGGCCTCTAATAATAAGGCTCCCCGATCTTGCGGATGTCGTAAAAGGCGAAGGTAAGGGTCCGTTCACATTATTAATATGCGTTATACGGGTACTCACGAAGAGAGTCGGCAACTGGCCGCCTGTTTCGACCTCATTTGGATGTCTTCTAGGGCGAATGTAACTAGAGACGTGCTGACAAAGTTGTCCCGAACCGCACTTTTTTTAGATTATTCATACATATTACGTCTTTAGAGAAAGGTCTATCTGAAGGAAAAAGAAGGCCGAGAAAGACGACTGGACTGGAAAGAACGTGTGAGGGAGGACAGGGGGATAAATAAGACCTGGGGCTATAATATGGTGCATGATAGAAAGAAATGGAGAATGTACATACAGTACTCAAATAGAGAATGGGATAGGAAGCAGGCGATAATGATACACATAGGTGTAATACCTATGTGTATCATATAAGCAAAATTTTGACTTTTCATTCTTTGCGTAATTGAAGTGAAAACTTCTTTAGCGGCGTTGTACACTGTTTTTGGTATGGGTTAAAAATGTTAAACTCGCGTCAGGGCGTCAGGGCGTCAGGACATGTGACCTGATCGAAAATTTGTAAGACGCGCGGCGCGGCGTAGGAGAGGAAGTATCCCCCTCTCTTTTGCGCCTGCTGTTTTGTTAAGGCGGCGCAGGGCGCTTGCGCGAATGTTCGTGTGTGTTTATGTTACAGCGTGCCACGCGCATCCATGGAAATGCACAACGTTAATATTCAAGTTTTCACCTCTGCTGGCACTCCCGGAGTGCAACCCGTCGTTTTTTTTCACTATACAGGGTGTCTTTTTTTGGAGCCGTCGTTTCCATAATACTGATTTACTTTCCATAAAAACAATTAAAAATATTCCGCTTTCCATACAAATAAGCGCTTAGGTAAACGGATTTTGTATGGGAGGAAGAAAAAGTTTTATTCGTTTTTTAATATAGTTTTTTTTTTTGTAGAAAGTAATGAAATATCATGGCCTGATCTTGCTCCAAAAAATTGGCTGGTGGGTAAAAAACATCTTTATTTAAGTAATTGGGTACTGCATTATATTGTACACAGTAACTTTTGCATGGTTGGACTGATGAAAATCAAATACTTCGACGAGAAAAACATAGTTTTTCAAATTGATTGAAAACTGATCAAAGAGAATCGATTACATGCACGTGACAGAACAATAACTATCCGTATGAACAAGACAGACAGACAATACGTAATTAAAGGATAGGGTCAAACCCGGGACTCGAATCTAAGACATTTCAAGCAGATAACCGTCAAAGGGGTCGTATATGTCATGAACATACAAACAAACTTAATAATAATTAATTCTACTAATTCACTTGCCAATCTATTTTCAACCGTAACTGTATGAAATAAGGTTGATTTTACTTTGACGCTATAATGTATATACAGGGTGTTTTGTGGAATAAATGTTTAATTGAAGATGTCAATTTGATTGAGCTGTTATGTCTAAGTGTTATTTAATGATTAATTTTCCGATCTAAGTAGTACCAGTACCAAAGAAATGTAATGGTAGTTTTGATTCGGAATTGGTTTTTTGGACTAGAAAATAAAGCTCAAAAGCCAGTACACAGGCACTTCCATTTGATATGATTTGTTAATTGGAAGCAACACTTATAATATGAAATTTTCATTTTAGTTTTCAAGAACTAATATCAATCTAATTAGAAAAAAAAATTATGGGTCCGTATCACAGGAGTACAAAAACGGAACCCTTATACTATCTGTAGTCTGTCTGTCTGCCTGTTTGTCCGTTAGTCTGTCTGTTCGAGAAATCGAATTGTCTACAGTCGTAGAGAGTCTACAGTCTCTTGAAGCTGTGAAAATATAAAACTTCTTAGTTAACGATAAAAAAAGATACGGCCTTTCATGCCGCAAAAAACGTATATTCCGAAACTCTCAAGGGAATAAAAATGTATACGGTACTTTCCGTTGACCCAGAACAAATGACATTTGGCAAGTGATATCGTCTTCTTCCACAAGTACATGAAAAAATTTGAAACCGGTCAAGCGCGAGTCGACTCACGATTTTCTATAAAAATCACGATTGTTGTATGGGAGCCCCTAAAATATTTATTTTATTTTAATTTAATTATTTATTTTTAAAGTAAATATATAACTAAATATTTTTTGAATATTTTAAGCGTCTCCCTGTTGCCGTTTTTAATATTGAGCAAAAAACGGCAAAAAATCCAGTTTGTTGTATCGGAGCCTCACTTAAATATTTGTTTTATTCTATTTTTAGTATTTGTTGTTATAGCGGCCACAGAAATACATCATTTGTAAAAATTTCAACTGTCCAGCTAATACAGTTTATGAGATACAGCCTGGTGACAGACGGACGGACAGCGGAATCTTGGTAATAGGGTCCAGTTTTTACCCTTTCAAAGGTTGTTATGTTTATTCAATAATTAAACTTTACAGGCACTTTTACACGTCAATAGGTATATTTTACGTTACGTGTAAAGTTTTTTTAAATTTAATTTATTTTTAAAGAAAAGCTATCGATACCAGGACTTCGTAACGACCACGGCTGAGAAGAAACGCCGAAAGAAACTCCTTTTTACTTTGGGTACGGGACCCTAAAAATCAAAAGGTACTTAAGGTACTCGTAAGTTATTTGCATGTCAATAAGACTTACTTCTATACGCCTGACTGCATAGATTTTCTTGAATTATATTACTTTACCTGAAACAAAAAATAAACATAAATTAGTAAAAAATTTAAAGAAAAACTTCTTTACGAAAATTATATATTTATAATGAAATTCATTACTCAACCGGTATTCTTTATGGGAAATAATGATTTTGTATACAATGGGTAGAAGAAGAATTGATTTAAAAAAAATAGAAAAAAAAATCTTTTTTGCACATAAGTAAAAAAAAATATCTTGTTAATCTGACGGTTTTTTTTATTATAAAAAGTAATAGAGATATGGACTGGATATGAAATACCTATATTATTTAATTAAGTCCGTCAACCAGATTATCCAAAAAGAAGGGACTTATATTAATTAGAAAGTAGCAAAAATTTACAAAGACAGCGCTTCGAAGTTTCGAAGTGGGGGGTGATTTACGTCACCTTTGGTTTAAAATTGTAGCTGATTGTGACGTCACGCGAAATTTAAATGCACTGTATCTTCGGCATTATTTACTAATCAGAGGAAATAAAAAATACGTGTACCATTAACCATACTTTTCAATAATCTATATAATGAGGCAAAAAATAATTTTTGTTCACATGCCTATTCAGTATCAAAGACAGAACTTTCTCAAAAATTCCGCAGGTGGTTAAAAGTCACCCTGTATAACTAAGTACTCTTAGGCGCTGGACATATAGAAAAGACGTAAGACGCAGACGGAGCTCGGACAGGGCAATGACGGGGCGCCGGCCGTCGCGACTTTTGAAAACAGAAAAGACGAGGCACGGACGTGACAGATACAAAAAAACCCGTATCTATGGCAACACTGGCGACGCGCGAGTCCCCCAACACGCCCCAACCCCGTTTCGTCTGCTCGCGCCCTTGCCTCGTCCGTTCTGTGTGTTCTACGCGGACGAGTAAGCGTCGTGTCTGTGCCCCGCCTCCGCCCCGTATTTCCTGTGTTTTCTGCATCGCTACGCTTCTATACATTTTGTATGAAAAAGACGAGGAGACATGTGACTGCGCTCCGTCCACGTTTTACATATTTTCAGTGAGTAGTTTAATCATCATAAACAAGTTACCTTTGTCAACAAACTGGGACTTCAGTTCAAACTTAACACAGATCTCTGAACGGTATGCTTTTTAACTAGATGACAAACAAACAGACATCCAAAGTCAGAAATAAAACTCCTTTGATGTGGAAATAGAATGTATAATATACAGTTTGGTTTGTAGACATTTTTTTCTGTGGTATACAGGAAGATATTTTTTTACAACCACCATGAAGTCTTTTTGAATGAATGAAGAACTTCTTATTGCACCAATACAAAAAAAAAGTTTAACTTTATCCTCATAAACAATTGAGTATAATTACCCCGAAATAACGTATATACTTTATTATAAATTACGGGTGGCAACCCTAGTCATATTGCTATGCTAGAGTTAGTGTCGGGAATCAAACATCGGATTATATGGATTGTAAATTGTATATCAACAATTCGGTTTAATTTACATACACTTTTTTAACGATTAAGGGCGAAGTATCAATTAATGAGAGCAAAAACAAAAAAAAAAAACATTTTTGATGCTACGTATGGCCACCCAAGTGTACATGAATTTTTTTTTTTTAGTTTTTTCTTCATTCTATTTCATAAAGGATTATATAGTTTGAACATCTAACAATGTTGACCACAACACAAACTAAAACTTACACGTCTTTATTCCTGACGGGCCAGATAGAACCCAGTACCAGACCCAAGGTCCCGAAATTTTTTATAAAAAAAATGGTAATTAAGTTTATTCGTGATTTCCACCAACTATTTATCATTTGAAGATACAGTTAGCTTCCAAGGCCTACACCCTCCATAAAAAACCTCCTCAAAGAAACGCCGAAACGTAAAAACACATCATTTATCAGTCTCCCAACTTAAATAACTTAAGAAAAAGTACGAGAAAGTCGCGAGATGATAAATAGATTTAAAATCCATTTGAGGTGGATGCCGGTAACTTATAAAATCATTTTTTTTTCTGTATCAAAGAAGATTGCGAGTTGAACTCTCTTTCCGCCGGATTTCCGCTTTCACTGCAGAGTGTAAGGTACGGTTGGCATGTCAAATGATGAAGGGATTAGATATTTATAAAAAAATAGATATTTAAGTAAGATTAGAATTTTAAAAACCTAATCAAAAGACTTCAAATACTTTTTCAAAACTAAAAACCGACTTCACCCCTAAACTACACAACAGATTTTGATCAAATTTCCATGGTAACCACCTGGAAAGTATACCCTTTCAAACAAAAAAAGTAAGGGACCGAAAAAACATCAAAAAAATAAAGGATATCGACGAATTGATAACCTCCTCCTTTTTTGGAAGTCGGTTAAAAAAGAGAAGTTTATCAATACAGTTATATATTTTTAAATATTTCTTACCTCAGAACTATGACATTCACTAATCACCTTGTTTATTTTTATCAAATTTCATTCAGTAATTTTGTTTTTTCATTAAAAGAAATAGAGATATGCCAACTCAGTAAACAATTGTTGCGTATTTAGCTTTTATATTATACTAGCTTTTGCCCGCGGCCTAGCTCGTGTAGGGGTGTAATTTATCAAAATCCTTTCTTAGGGGATGCCTACGTCATAGTAGCTTTATGCATGCAAAGTCTCAGCCCAATCGGTTTTAAATTGGCAAAGTTTCATACAAACTTTCATCCCCTATTTTATCCCCTTGGGGGTAGAATTGATCAAAATCCTTTCTTAGCGGATGCCTACGTCATAACATCTACCTGCATGCCAAATTTCAACCCGATCCGTCCAGTGGTTTTTGCTGTGAGTTGATAGATCACTATGTCAGTCAGTCGGTTACCTTTGAGGTATATATATTTAGATTAAGATTATATTATGCAAAACATTAGAACATCTGTGATTGTCACTGGTATTGAAGCCAGCTTTTTGTCTTTAAAAAATTATCCACAAATCATCAAAATGTTTTACCGGTGAATTCATAAAAACCTACCCTCTTAAATCAGTAATCTACCAATTTTTTGAGTAAAAACTTTTTGTGGTAATTACAGAAACGTCAGTACTCTTTACGAGTATACGACGATCTCCATGGCGTAATGGTTAGTATGCCTTTCTGCTATCCGGGCGGTCTCTGGTTCGATCCCCGGTCAGGTTAAGATGGAAAATGATCTTTTTCTGATCTGCATTGGATGTTCATCTATATATTATATATATTTGTTATAAAATAAAGTATAATTGAGTTAGTATCCCATACATAACACAAGTCTCGAACTAACTTTGATCCTAGCTCAATCGGTGTGATTTGTGCGTAGATATTTATTTATTGATATCCGCAGCATTGTACTATGTAACTGCATTATGGAGGGCAGATTTTTTAATAAATATGGCAGTCAAAGTTTAACGAGATCAATTTTTTTTTTAAATCTTCAGAACAGACTTGTTTTGCCGTCGGTACCACCGTGTGCGCCACGTAAGCCGCACCTTGTCATCCATCTTCCGCAATTCCAAATCATTTGTAAGGATATGAGGTGCTCTATACGTACAGATTCCGGATTATCTTGTTCGAGAATTTTGTAAACTCATTAATAAATCAGAGAATGTACACTGGAAAGAGGGGAGAGTAGAAGAGTTGTGCAAATAATACTTATCTATAACATATAAGCCATTTTTATTTGTTTTCAGAGTTCCGTACTTAAAGCGTTTCTTCGCACTTTAGCCAAAAGTGGTCGTTTTTCGCTACTGTGCGAAGAAAAGCTTCAAGTTCTCATTTTAAACTGTAAACAGTAGTTCATAAAATAAAATAGGTTGAAGGGTTAGATGAAGACAAATTTTAAATGATATCGCCCTCCTACGACCTCCGTGGCGTAGTGGTCACCATGCTAGTCCGCCACCCAGAGGTTCCGAGTTCGATCCCCAGTCAGGGCAAGTTTCAAATTGGGGTCTTCTTGGGTCTTGGATTTTTATCTATATATGTATTTGTTATAAAATATAGTATCGTTGAGTATTCAATGAGCATAACACAAGTTTCGAACTTTCTTTGGGGCTAGCTCAATCAGTGTAATTTGTCCCTATATATTTATTTATTTATCTCCGTTTCCTTTCAAATCATTTATTTCAAATGGGGGCAGCACTGGACCCCGAAAAATTCAGTTATGACTTTTGCAGTCATGTATGGCACTTGTAAGTCCTTTACATATTCTAGAATTATTTATACTTTCTAAAACACCCCTTAGGTGTACAGTTACATCATCCTCCGAGCGTATTTTCCCGGTTGCAACCTCAGCAGTAACGCTTCAGATCCATGGGTCCGCTACCTATCTAAGGAGACTTGACGAGGTTACTGGTTTTTACACAGAGCGACTGCCGTCTGACCTCCGCAACCCACAGGGTAAACCAGAACCAATCCTTGAATAGTTTAATCATCAAACCTACAGTTTATAAGTGCCTTCCGAAACACAGAATCATATTTCTTTTCGGATAACCAGGTGATTCAAGCCTGCAAAATTCTAACCAGACTGTAAACAACTTTTCACAAAGTATGCTTCCGAGTGGGATTCAAACCCATGACCTCCTTGTCGCAAGGCGAACGCCTTGGCCACTGGACCACGGAGGCAGTCGCCTTTACCCTGCCTTCATTTTATTTCTATATGAGCACATAAGATTAAGAAGAAAAAGAAAATTTTCATCACGTAATGTATAAATGGTGAAAATATTTTCTTCAAAAGCGTTAAGTACAAAGAAGTTCCACTTCACATATTTTATAAGACTGCTAATCTTTTCATTCACGGCACATTTTAATCCTGACTAACGTTCATAGGCACTCTAGGGACTGTGTCTAGGCTATACAATAAAGCACTAAGGTAGTCACTATCTCATAGGTCCACAGTTCACAATCATTGAGGTGAGATAGTGTTGCATGGAGAAGACATTGCGGAAAATGATTTTGTTTTATATCGAGATTTTTGTCAGATATAAAAAATATATTTTTATTAGTGAAAGTAATTTCGGGTTTATTCATTAAATGTTACAACCAAACATATTTATTACAATAGTAACAGCGTTCTAACCAAACGCCTGTACTCTTCTTTGAAAGATTAATTGCTGAAAAATTTAATTTACCTTCTTTGGAATATAGGTATATACGATAAAGATTACTTATAACGTAAACAAAAATACGAACTAAATAAAACCGTTTAAAAAATGAATAAAATCTACACGATTAGTTTAGTTTGGAGACAAAGCAGTATGACGCTTCTTTCATTCATGTGGTGGCATTTTTGAAACGCGGATCACTAAACGAGCGGACCATTCGTTTAGATGACTCCGCGTTTCAAAAATAGCACTTCTGTTCCTTATCCAAGCGCGTCCGCAAATGAATCCTATGAGATTATGTACTGTACTATAATATCAGATGATTTTGAAGGAACCGTATTTTGAAATGGTTATTTCGTGCGATTTGCTTCAATGCAGGGCAGAAGTCTCGTGTGACCCTAGGATTACTGGTCGCTATAGCGACGGCCTCGCCTAAAATTACCTAACAGCATTTAAACACTACTGCAATGTTTACACTAGGATAAGAGGCAAGGCGAGTATCGAACATTTCGAGTGAAGTGGCGAGTAGATACTCGCAGAGTATTAGGAATATCTGTGATTAACTTGCTATTGTTAATAACCATTATTACGCAATCAAAGCAGAAGTCATCTTATGAATCTTTTTCTCTTGAATGTATTAGTAACCAATACTGTAGCATCTGAAATAACTTTGCTCATTCCTGCCTAAAGGTTAGCTTCTTCCTTATAGGCAGATTTATCGATGACAATCAGGTATTAGTCGTCGTAAAATCTGACTGTCACAAAAGTGACAAAAGACATTATTACACGATACACCTACTGAACTTTACCAGAAGCAAATGTTGGTAAGTAGTTAAAAATGATAGTACTTACATGAGTAGGCTCAAAGCCAAAGAACGAGGATCAAACTCGTGCTTCTAAGACGCACAGCCAGTGCTAAAGCTTGGCTACCACCGCTTCAAACAGGTAAGTTGTTAAGCATATTAATTGACCACGCAACTCACCAAATAACTCGTCCAGTATAAACTTGTAACCTTTGGTAATTAGAACCAGTTAAACAGGATGCAAGTGTGAAATGCCAGGATTTATATGATTTTGAAATATTGCAGTTAGCGGTGTGAAATAAGTAAATATTGACTGCAGACGCTATTTATCGTAATTTATTGAAATTAAGTGTATGGAAAATCTCTTCCTCATCTTTAAGCTTTCCCGCTTCTGCGGTCGGCATTTTACAAGACTTATGCAAAAAAAGTGTGTAATGTTCTTAGAGTTAATGATATGTATGTGACACAGATACACTAACTCTGCTGGCTCAGCGACCGGAACTGGATCTAGGCCTCCGAGACAAAATAGCACCACAATATTCTGTTCTGAGCGATATCTTGCCAGCTCACGACTTCCATCTCCTACAGATCAGCCTGCACCATATCGTTCCAGCGTTATCTGGGCCGACCTGCTGATTGATCTTCGGCCTGATACCTTTTCCATTCTTTCTAGATGCCCAAGCCTTTGTAAGCGGAGCGCTTCAGTAACACCAATTATATTTGGTTCTTTTACCAGCCCCTCTATCTCCACATTTTTCCGGACTCTCCAACTTCCGTTTGCATTTTTGGCCGGTCCGAGGATTTAAAGAAATATTTTGCGCTCTGCTATCAGTAGTTGGTTTTGCTTCTTTATCGGAATAAAGTCGGATATTTTTTGTTAAAAATTAAATTATAATATTTAGTAGTTTTAATCTCATTTTATGAGATAAGGTAAAATAATGTATGAAACTGCACATAACTCTGTATTAACACACATGGTGTGATGTTATTATAAACAAACAAATGATTTGGCTATGATTTTATGACCAGACGGTTACGTAATATCAATGTAACTAACAGAGAAAAAGATTTATCGCGATGTTTCGAAGAACATGTACACCTAAAATGACCTCTCTACATGTCTAGGATAAAAACTTTAAGCCTGATTGACGTTACCCTTGACACTGGTGTCAACGCACGTCACTCAAGATGGCGCCATTCACAAAATGGCGGCAGGTCAGCGTTGCACAAGTGAAAGTTATTGTTTTATAACGTAATAAAATATTAAATCTTACAAAATATATTGCAATTATTAAAGCCCCTAGTGGCCAAGCGTTTAAGAGTGCCGTGGTATATTTTAGGTAATGTATTATAATTATACAATATGTAACAAACTCTCAGTCCGATCCTTGTAGGAGCAACTCAGACCGTCAATATGAACAACTTTTCCTTTGGAAGAAATAAATCGTCATTTTCATACAAATTGCCGGGCCGGCCGAACACTTGTATGAAAATGTAGATTTTTTCTTCGAGTTTTCAGCATTGGTCCCATAGGAAAATATCTTTAAGTTGACGGTCTGTATTGCTCCTACAAGGATCGGACAGGGTTTTTGTTGCATATTGTATATAGCATGAATTCATCTAATATTTTAATACCTCTAGTACTTTTAGTAGTTTCTTCCTAAATTTTGCTTTTACCAGCATCATCTGTAGGTTGACTGTAGAAAAGGCCTTGGGCCTTAAGTCCGCCTGTTACATTTTTGTAATGTAGCTTAATATATATTTTTTTATTAGCCAGATGTAGTGTTCTTCTCTCCATCTATCTATCATCTATCCATAAAAATTATTCTTAAATCCGTTTTGCCAAGAGCTTATTTGTATGGGAAGCCGAATGTCGTTAAACGTTTGACCTAAAGCCTCTAAGAACTTCGCTCTTCATTCGCTCTTATAAACGTAAATAGATAAAACGCCTCAGATCTAGATGACATCTGTTCATGATCATAAAAAATGACCTTTTAATTCCCCCGGCGATTGAACATTAGTTCTCGTTAACTGGTCGTCGAACTGCAGTTGCATAATGCATTCATCATTTATTATCTACTTGGTACACAAGAAGATTGTATGAAGACATTTCTTTTTGCTTGAAGAAAAAAGGTAAGTATTTGCATATTTTTTAACATATTAAAACCTATGTACCTATTTTTATTTTGATTACTTATTAAATTTTTCACCATTTCGCCCACCATCACGCTTAAAGTGGCCTTTGAGTCTTGCAGAGTCTTAAAGCTGGAAGACCTAAAATGCTTGTCCTCATGTGAGTATGTGTGTAAGTTTATACATACGTATGTATGTATATATGTACATATATACATACATACGTATATATAAACTTAGTATGCACGATTTTAAGAGATTTTATGCGGTCATTTTAGAGATACAAACCTGCTTGAAGAACCTACAATAAATAGCAGCAAAATTATATATCATAAACAAACAAAATATCTATATATCTGTATCTATTGAATGATTCTGAACCTCTAAGCGGGGCTACCTGAATTTATCGGGGTCCAGTACTGCCCCCATTTAAATAAATCATTTAAAAGTAATCGGGGATAATAATTAAAATGTTTTCTTGATTAGACCCTAGATATTCCTTCGAACTACTTTATGAACTACTGTTTACAGTTTAAGGTGAGAACATGAAGCTTTTCCTCACACATTAGCGAATAACGGCGACTTTTGGCTAATGAGCGCAGAATAGCTTCACGTTCTCACTTTAAACGGTAAACAGTAGTTCATAAATTAGTTTGAAGGGTTTTGTAGGCTCTGATCAATTAAGACAAATTTTAAATGATATCTCCGTTATTTTCATTATTTCAAATGGAGCAGCGCTGGACCCTGGGGGTGGGAGCCAGTAAGCGGGGAGAGCAAGGGACTATTTAAAAAAAAAATGTCTAATGTTTATATATATAAGATTTAAAAAAATATAATAAGAATAACAAAAGATATAAACAAAATAAAATATTGTGTGCAGCAAGATGGATGTCAACACAACAATATGGCGGTCACAAAATCAATTTCAAGTTCCATATTGTACGACGAAATTGCAATATAAAGTTACGAAGTTACGAACCGTTTGTGAGTTGCGAACATTTTTCATTATAACTAAGTTTCCCACAACT
Organism: Acrobasis suavella; assembly: GCA_943193695.1. Lineage (NCBI taxonomy): Eukaryota > Metazoa > Arthropoda > Insecta > Lepidoptera > Pyralidae > Acrobasis > Acrobasis suavella. The sequence goes on along the minus strand of OW971952.1, from coordinate 4,371,711 downwards.
ATCTGGTGTTGGGAAAGTGTTAAGATTACGTGATGACGGTGGGGTGGCCCTTATTTCGTAAGACATGTGATCTTGATAGTAACATAGACTTATCAATAAAATAGACCAGCCATAGTGAAAAAATTGTTTGGGTAATATTTTATTATGAAATTATGATTTACACGTTGGCACTTGATATAATATCAGTAGTAGATAAGAATGGTATTTCTGTCATCTTCAAAGAATGCGAATATTTTTTTTTTAATGATTTTACTTTGTAAAAAGAAATTTTCTTCTAAATTCCTGTAGCGACATTTTGCGGAAGAGACATTCTGCGATAGAGACGTTTTCCTACTAGGGGACATTTTGCAAAAGAGACGGTTTGTGACTGAGCCATATGACGGTATGACGGCTCACAATACCTGGCACACAAAATAGACATTTTTGTTTTATTAATCTTATTTGATTTGTTAACGAAATACGCTAGCCATACTATTTTTATTTATTGCTTTAATAAAATGGTATGGAACAGAAAAGAAACCTGCACCGTCTAAATGCATTCAGAATGTATGTATATAAAATATCTCATAAGACATTCTCATATCGCGCATCATGCATCGTTGCAATTTACTTAAGCCACTTGGAGCGTATGCATTTAACGAGGTGCCGCCTGTAATAGATTATTGTGTATATGCGACCGTCTTGTAGTGTAGTAAGAATATGTGCATTAGGGATGTTGAAATAAATATTTTTTTTATTTATTTATTTCGATTTCGATTGATGTTCACGGAAAATGTATACAGAGAATACATAAAATAAAAGTTGTACAAAGGCACTACTTATCTCAAAAGAGATCTCTTCTAGGCTTGTTCTGTGAGAGGAGATGTTTATGTAAAAGGCACCATCTTTCTCTTTTTAATCTTTTTTTTTGACGACCTACTTGGCGCATTTGAAACGCTAGTCCGCCAATCTGAGGATCCGGGTTCGATCCTTATTTAGCACCCTGTGATTCGTGTTTGAAGACATCTTAATGCCAAGGTTATAGAAATATTTATTTATTTATTTAACTTCTAACAAATAGGTGCAAAATCTCTACATGAGTTGAAGAACAATATTCGTGATACTATTAAAAATAACGACACAAAAATGCTGACAAAAATGACGGACTAAGCAAATCAAATTTCAACTCTCTTTAATTGTATTGAGGAGGGCGAATGCCATCTCACGTTGTCATTTTCAAAAAACAATGAAGTACCAAAATTAACATGATAACACTCATACTTTTTGATTTTTGAGTTTTATGCCTTTTTTAAAACAATATTTACGTTTAAAAACCTAATACCTGGCTACGGTAGGCAATTACAGGTAATAATGATTATATTTTTGATATGTGCCAATTAAAACCTTTCATTTGATACCCCACGCGATATAATTTTTTTTGAATCGCTCTTTTTTGTATGTAACATTTTTTATATACGTCGTTTTACATACAAATTGGAGCCTATGTCACCCGGACCATAATGACAAATCGATTGACATCTCCTTTGTGAAAATTTGATAGATCAGATGCTATGGTGGAACACACATAGATATCCACATAATCGTACTTACGTGCATACCTACATATAAGCACTTTATATAAGTGAGAGCATATGTATGTACTCACTTATATAGAGTGCTAAAATCATTACCATTTCTTTTGTCTTTGCCGTAATCGGATAATAAGGAAGGTTCTGCGCCACACCCTGTATAGAATAACTAAAACTTAATCTAGCCTCAAAATGAATACAAACTTTTTAAATATCACGAGATAAATAATCAACAACAAAGGGTTTATAATTAATAACTTATAAATTCGCACGAAAAATTCTCCCTGGTACAACAATAAACAAAAAATATTCATATTATAATCTACAAAACTATCTCCGAAGGTCCATCGGCCAAGATGGCTGACAGGGGGCGTGCACAGATAATATACAGGCTACGTACACAAAATATTGAGGGTGTAGAAGGATACTTAACTTCTTAGCGAAAGAAATGGTACGTCCATATGAATTGAGGAGATTTTTGAAAAAGGCTACCACCCAATTAATGATGTGATGCGTATTTTCTTGACGGAATCCCCGAATTTGTAGTAAAATGTTTCAAAAGTTAAAGCAACGTAAAAGTGGCTACTCAATCTAAACATCTGAATTGAGGAGTCACAAGAAATAGGTCGGAAAATGTTGGATATATGTTTTATAAGTAGCATTAAGAAGGTTTTTTCCAATCCTACTAAAACTGGGTTCAGATTTATTGATATTTAAGAAGATGCATTAGTTTTCGTGTGACTCCGCAATCTAGAACGCTAAAGCAAGAATACCTACGAGAGTAGGTACATAATCATTTAGAAGAAAAATCTTTAGTATAGAAATAAAGAACATCATCATCATCATAAAGAAATATCATCTTAGAGAATTAAGTAATTTGAAGCATTTATAACATTACCAACATAATCATTTAGAAGATTACGTATTCAAATCTTTAGTATGGAAATAAAGTATCTTAGAGAAATAAGTTATTTAAAGCATTTTCTATTGCGCTTCAATCCAGATGTGCAAATGAACAAATTACTGTACCTATCAAATGCTACAATTGGATCAAAAACCAGAATCACTAACATTTATTGACGACCTCCGTGGCGTAGTGGTCACCATGCTAGTCGGCCACCCAGAGGTCCCGGGTTCGATCCCCGGTCAGATCAAGTTGGAAAATGGCCTTTATCAAATTGTCCTGGGTCTAGGATGTTTATCTATATATGCATTCATTATAAAATATAGTATCGTTGAGTTAGTATCCCATAACACAAGTTACGAACTTACTTTGGGGCTAGTTCAATCAGTGTTATTTGTCCCTATATATATATATTTATTTATATTAATAATTTTAAATATTAAGAAACAATTTAGTACTCTTATCTTAAGCATCACGGCCATGTTAAGTGGAGAAACGAAAATCTTTGCACGCATTACTAGAATATCAAGTGTTAGTTCTACATTGACTGTATTTTATGACACATCTTCCCCGCCCAGAACATGTGTTCGCGAGAAATATCGCAGCAGACACACGAAAAATAACGGTGCTTTTCTGTACGTAATGATTTCTTAAGAAGTGTTTTTTTGGTCGGTATAATTTATTTGGAAGGTGTGAGAGGTATATTTAGCTATGGTTTATTGCGCAGCCAAGCGACATATCATCTTAGAGAAAATGGGGGACAGGGCTTGTTCTAAATTTAGATAACGAAGAGTAACTTTAGATCACAATCATAAAAACTTATATTTCTTCTTAGTAAGATAAAAAACGTTACTTAAATTATCTAAACTTCTACACTTTGCTTTGATTCTTAATAATGTGATTTTTCGAAACTAAAAACTGACTTCACCACCTTACACAACACACAACAAACAACAAGACAACTGTTATCTACACCTGGATCAGTAGAAGTCAACATTTTGTCTTTACGCCATTTTGCAAATAAAATAACATTTACAAAAACGCGCAATCAGAATTCAGGTGTTTATACAAATACTTAATTCGGGATGAACAACACAAATGTTATTTTCAATAATCGTTAAAATTCAGGATTCGGGAGATCGCGGGCCGAATGGTGTTTAAAACGTATTAATATTTGGTAAGCTGATTATCAACATGTTTTAAATAAAATGGCTAGCCATAAAGCCGTTTATTTTTTACTCGTATTTAAATCAACAACAATGTTTACGAAAAATTAAAAAGCGCTTTATCACAGAATAACACTCACTTACAGAAGTCTTACTCAGAAAAGAAATTCAAAGAAATATCTACTTAACCTCTGATTTTTAATTCCGTAGAATTCTGACATTTCACAAGTGTTGCTACTAAAAAACTCTCCAACTAAAAAAGGAACCCATTTTATGGCAATAAAAAAAAATTCTTGATACATTTTTATTTTTTACCTAGAAAAAGATAAATTTTAAACTTTCTGGTATATTTAATATGTTATAACATTTTTTAATGCCGAATTATCAAAGTTATATTTTCAAGTCAGCAGATTATTTTTCTTTACCTGGCATCACTCCCTACTAATTCAGGTGTAATAAACATTTTTGGTCAAAAGCTTTTTCAAATTATTTTTCGTAATCCATTAAGATAAAAACTTAAAAAAAAAAGTATGCAGCTTTTTTGTTTTTTAAATCAGATACAGTTTTTACAGTTTTTATTTTAAATTGATTATTCAACTGTGCGTGATGAAAAGGGACACAAGAATCATTCGCCGTAATTCCCCTTTAAATTTGGAGCGTCACACTTAAAAAAAATGGTTACATTCACTAACAATTAAAATGTATAGTCTCAGATGTTTAGACTCCTATTAAAATGTGGAATTTAACAAAAAATCTGCAAGGTTTGTGATCACTGACATGTCAATAAATGACAGCTGTCCGAATTCTACGGAATAAAAAATCAGACTTTAATGTGGTTAGCGCTATAGTTTCATTAAACTTGCGTCAGAACTCCTCACCTCGTTTAGATACCAAGACATCCATAACAAGCCCTTTTTCATTCTCATTACTCTAGCTAGACAAACGATTCATGTAACTGAATTTTCCCCTCCGGAGTGGTCGCCGCGCGCATAGTAATAGTGTAGGTATATTTTCGATACCTAAACGGCGAGTGACACAGGCCTGGCTTATTTCTGAATATAAATATCAAATGCTGCTAAGTTTTCTACAATGTTGCTGTCTTCACGCTTCCTAATTGACGACCTCCGTAGTACGTCACCATGCTAGTCCGCTACCCAGAGGTCCCGGGTTCGATCCCCGGTCAGGGCAAGTTGGAAAATGGTCTTTTTCAAATTGTCCTGGGTCTTGGATGTTTATCTATATATGTATTGTATATGGTATAAAAATATAGTGTCGTTGAGTTAGTATCCCATAACACCAGTCTCGGACTTACTTTGGGGCTAGCTCAATTATTGTAAGTTGTCCCTTTATATTTATTTTTGTTAAGTTGCATCATGCGCATAGCTTTGGGTCCGCTTTCCGGCTTTTTAACCGACTTTCAAAGGAGAAGGTTATGAATTGTTTTTTTTTTCGTTGTATGTTCACTGATTATTCAAAGACGCCTGGACAATTTTTCTTTGTTAGAAAGGGCATACTTTTCAGGTGGTCCAAAAGGAATTTTATCAAAATCGGTTGTGTAGTTTGGCAGAGGAGTAGGTTTTTATTTTTGAAAAACTATAAAAGATGATAAATCAGGAACCGTTAATACACTATGATTTTCATATGAACGCATGCCTGACATCAGTCTCTTCAGAAATGCATTTAGCGCACAAGATACATCTACACAGCCCTTTAGTCGACTCTTACGACACCATCTTTAAAAATATATCCGGCCAAGTGCGAGTTGGAATCACGCATGAGGGGTTCCGTACCATTATCTAAAAAAATCACGTTTGTTGTATGGGAGCCTCACTTTAATATTTTGTTTATTCTGTTTTTAGTATTTGTTGTTATAGCGGCAACAAAAATACATCATCTGCGAAATTTTAACTGTCTAGCTATCACGGTTCATGAGAGTCAGCCTGGCGACAGACAGACAGACGGACAGCGAAGTCTTAGTAAAAGGGTTCCGTTTTTATCCTTTGAGTACGGAACCCTAAAAACAATAAAAAGAAGACGTTGCATCAGTTTGACGAAGAATGTTGTGAATACCCTACTTTTTAGCAAAACTTAATGCTGATAATTCTTAGTAAGTTTTTGACGAAGCTTCTTGCGGATAAATCATCATCATCAATCTCAGCCGCTTAACGTCCACTGCAGGACATAGGCCTCTCCCGAGGATTTCCAAAATGACCGATCTAGAGCGGCCTGCATCCAGCGCTTTTCAGCCACCTTAGTCAGGTGTCCTACATTTTGCTTGCCAGTACGTGGTCGCCATTCGAGAACATTTTTGCCATATCGGCCATCGGTTCGGCGTATATCGCCAATAATAAATCACCTACAGTTGTTTTCAAATTACAATTAGGTCTCAAAAAAGAAACGAAATTCTGCAAATAAGTAATACAGTAACTGTAGGGCATTAAACCAATAAATTTCGAGCTCCAAAACCGAAATAACGAATAGCTCGAAACTAGCAAACTATAAAGTTTAAAAAAGCAGGCATCGGCGCATGGCGGGGCAAGATTGCAGGATGACGTCACCCTAATACCCGGCGGGTTCGAACCGGATTTTTCCAGAAATTGCCGGCTTAACCGATTGCGGAAAATATTGTTTTGTATCGAGTATCGCTCATAAGCTTTGATTTATAGGTTACTTTCAAATAAATACGACTTATACAAGAATTGTTCTGTTAATACATCTTGGGATTTTTTTACCTACCAGTCAAATTTTTAGGGCAGGTTCAGCCCATGATACTCGTTGTTTTTAACCGACTTCGACAAAGAACTCGACTATATATTTTTATATGTATGTTCGCTGATTTCTCCGTCAATTGTGGACCGATTTTCAAAATTATTAATTAATTAATAATTTAAATTAATTCAGTTTAAGTTGTATGTATTTATGTAAGATGTATATGTATGTTTATTTTTAATATTGTATTTAAGTATGTTTATATTAACCGCCCCGCACTACCTAATTTCCCATTACTATTTTCTATATAACGAGGTTACCTGGAAGAAATTGCTTAGCGATAAGGCCGCCTTTTGCGCATTTCCTATTTTTTAAGATAATTATGTCCTGATTTATTAATTTTGTGCAATAAAGGGTATTGTATTGTATTGTATTGTATTATTTTTTCTGGAAAGCAGTTCAGTATCATGGACAAGACTTGCTCTAATTTGGCTGGTTGTTAAACAGTAACCATGTTTCAAAGTCAGTTTAAAACTTACTTTGCTAGCACAATCTGTGAATTTGTCTGTATCTATTTATTTATATTTGTATATATTTTTTTGATTATCGGTGTTACATCGAATTATACAACGTAGAAGGGACATACCCGTAATAAATCAAACCACAGGCTATACTAGATCACTATGTAGTAAGTATATTGAAATTAAAACAAGTCAAAAAACTAAAAAAAAAATACAAAATTGAGCAGCCGCCCGGGCAATTTGTATGGGAATGTCGAATATTTTTCTGGTTTTTTGACTGTTATTTTAAGTTCATTATACTATACTCGTAGTGTATACCGATTTATTACGGGTATGTCCCTTTCCCCTTGTATAAGGAAGCATTGAAAAAAAAAAATATACTTAAGTAGTTTTTATTTATTTAGTATATCTACTCATTTTTTTTCTTTATATTGACGTCGTATGACTTTTGCATTCTATTAGTATTTTCTGAATGCTTCTCATTTCATATGGTACAAGAAGTTATGAAAAAATACCGTCATTTGCTAGACTGCTAGAGGAAAGGACGACGGAACGCCACGGAACCGGCCATGCTGATATGATGCTGGTACATTTCGTCGCTCTCTCTCGCTCTGGCAAATGACGGTTCTGAGCGACAGAAAAGGATAGCAGCATGGGAAAGTTCCGTTTCGTGCTGACACATATTTTTTCCAACCTATGTCGTCCCGCTGCTGGTCAAACGACTCCCCCATTTCCTTCCAGGTCTTTCTATCTGGTGCTTCTCCATCCATCGCCCATTGAAGCGGAGGTCGTTAGTCAATTGTTTTTTGGCCTATCCCTTTTGCGACGACCACCCGGATGCCACTTGGTGGCCACATACGCCCAAAGTTCACAGTGCATTCGGCAGACGTGAGTACCATTTGCCATTTTCCGCCCAGTGCCATTTGAGCTTGGCAGCTTTGCGACCCACACCGACGATACCGGTCTTAGACCAAAATGAAGTGTTTCGAGCTCTGTCCATCCTCGTAGTCTGTCCATACAGACTCGCGCGGAGTCCCGCGCAATATGCGTTCCCGTTCCTCGTGCACCCTCTCCCGTTCGCGCCATGTGAGTGAAGGATGTTGAGCGGGCGCCTGCAGTCGACAAGGCGAGAACGGAGGAGAGGTGCGAGGACGGAGAACGGGGACGCATATTGCGCGGGACCTCAGGAGATTCTGTTCTGTATGTACTACTTTTATTAATTCTGTGCTCGAGCAAACAAAACAAGGAAGAGTAGCTACCCAAATAAAGAATAAAAGAAACAGAAAAAAAGCCCTCTTTAAAGAATAAATACTCTCAGAAAAACACCGAAAGCCCTTATTTTCCCACGAAAAGACAGATTTTTTTATATCAAAGCGTGAATTAATTAAGCAATAGATTCTATTAAGATAAATTTTAATGAACAAAAGGACTCTCATTTAGTTTATCAAAGAGCTGAAAAATATATTTAAGGGAGTTTTAAGGGTTGAATTCGGGGACAAGGGGTAGTTAATTGAGAATTAACTCTTTTTGTTGTGAAAAACTGCCTGCCTACTAATCAAGCGGGTTTTTTGCGAAATTAAGATTTAACTTGACATTTTTACAAATTGAGGGTAAGATTATAATGTAGGAACGAGTATTACGGTTGTTAGGGTAGGAAAAATTAACTTAAAAAAAATTTATGACTGCCTCCGTGGTCCGGTGGTCAAGGCGTTCGCCTTGTGATCCGGAGGTCGTGGGTTCGAATCCCACTGGCAAGCATACTTAGTGAAAAGATGTTTCCAGTCTGGTTAGGATATCGCAGGCTTGAATCATTTGATTATCTAAAATGAAAGATGATTCCGTGTTTCGGAAGGTATATAAACTGTGCACACAACACATCTTGCGTTTGCTCATCAAAGCTATCCAATTATTGGTGCTGGTCTACCCTTTGGGTTGCAAAGGTCGGACGGCAGTCGTTCTGTGTTAAAACTAGTAACCTCGTCAAAACACCGCGGTTTTAGGTAAGCAGACCCCGGGCTCTGAAGTGTTACCGCTGAGGATGCAACCAGGAATACGTGAAGACGACGATGGATAGAAAAAAAATATCCTTTCTTTCCTTAAGTTTTCGAGAAGTACTTGGACAATCTGGCAGTTCGGCCTGACAAACGAGTGATATTATGCCCGCGTCTTTATGACTTGATAGCTTTAGACATATGTATAGTCGTAGGAGAATAAAAGTCACTGAAATAGCCCATCGAATTAGTTCGTTGAAGTGGCAGTGGGTGGGTCACATAGCGCGACGAACCGATGGCCGATGGGGCAAAAAGTTCTTGAATGGCAACCGCGTACTTGCAAACGAAGCGTAAGGAGACCCACCCACCCATAAAGTTGTCAGACGACCTGACCAAGGTCGCTGGAAAGCGCTGGATGCAATCGGTCATTTTAGAAATCCTTGGGAGAGGCCTATGTCCAGCAGTGGACGTTATGCGGCTGAAATAACGGTGATGATGATGAAACTTAGACTCACTTTATGACTTGATAACTTTAGTTATTCGCCTAATTAAGTTGATAGTGTTTCAAGAGAAGACTACATATTGCGGGAGACCTTCTTGTTTTGGGCGGATGATGGTTTAAACCAAGTTATTACTTAAGTTAGGTCGCATATTACAATAAGACGGAATAATAATAATAATAATAATGTTTATTTATTTCTCCACAAACAATGGCAATCTTAAGGTTACAATATATATATATATATATATATATATATATATATATGTTGTACTACCTACCAGCTAATGTTTGTGGGAGCTGATGCTCGCACTAGGTTTGCAGCTGTATAGCAAGACATCAGGCCCCGGCTCTTGTTTTGTAGTCAAAAAAATGGAAAGTACTGTACATAAATAATGAGAAAATAATTAAATAAAACAGGAAAAAATAAGTTATTACAACGTTATAAAATTTAAGTTATGAAGCTATTTTAGAGAAATGATAAATAAAAATTTTGATGCTGTTGGTGGGGTCTCAAATTGTCATGTTACGTCTAAATGTGTTTGTGTGTATGTATGTGTGTGTGTGAGTGTGTATGTCTGTATGGGTGTGTGAGAGAGTAGTGTGTGTTTGTGTCTAGGAATGAAAGTAATCCACAATTTTAGTCTGTTAATATTTTTTCAAAACTAAAAACGACAATTTTTCAAGACTTCGACAACTAAGTATGTGTACAATTTTGGTAAAATTTCAATGAGACCACCTGACAAGTATAATACACGTTCAAACAAAAAAAAAAAGATTTTTGCAATTGATCCAGCTTCTTCGAGTAATCGGGGAACATCAATCAATCAATCATTTATTTGTCAAACATAGGTACAAATAGATAAGATGTTACAATATAATATAAAATAGTTCGCTATGTTTTGCCGTTTTTAGCATACAAATATTTAGGAACTAAAAATATAAAAATAGGTATTAACTTTACTTAAATGTCAAGAAAATTGGTATAATAATAGTAATGTCATATAATAAAAGGGTAGTCTATAATTATGTCTATGAAATCATTGAATAATGGCAAAATTAAAGCTTGTCGTCTCTGAAAAATTCTTGAACAGAATAGTACGATTTATCTACAAGTAGTCTAAAGAGTCATTTTTTAAACATTTTAAATTTTAAATCTTTTAAGTCATTAGGTAGTTTATTGTAAATTTTTATAGCCATACCAAGAATGTTTTTTCTGACTAAAGCAAGCCTATATTTTTGTGTGCATAGAGTATGCCTTTCTTCATCTTTATTAAACTTATGCTAGTCTGTGAGGTACTTATTCTATGGGCCTTGTTACCTGAAATAAAACGATTTGATTTGATAAAAAAAGGTACATATACATTAGAATTGATAAACCCCTCCTTTTTTGAAGTCGGTTAAAAATCTTTAGTTTCACATGTCGAAATTAATTTAAGTACAAACACAGCTCATCTCACGAAATCATCACTCGTGAATTTCGCAATACTAGAATTACCCAACACCGCAAGGTTGAGTAATGTACGGATAATCGCATTATAATAATGCGTGTTTGATTGACAAGCGGACCCGAGTGCAAAATTAGTCGAGATCGTGGTAAAAAGATTAGACATGGTTATGTTTATGTTCTGTCTTATGTGTTAATAGATGATGATTTCGTAAATGTTACTTACTTTAAAAGGTTTAGAAATTTCGATAGCTTAAGAGTCCCCTTACATTAGCTTTAATTTTGAAACGGCATGTCAGTTATTGGCGAAGTTATGTAATTTTTAAGAAATTGCATATATTAAGGCATATAACTAAATTCACAGTCAAAATATGAACTTAAAAGAGAACATAGTGTATCATATCATATTTGACCATCAGTACGGAGAACTTCTGCACTCTCGTATTTTCTTTCAAGTTCATATTTGACTGTCAAAAACTAGTGATATGCCTAGATATATATTCAATTTCTTTAAAATTACAAAATAATGCCAAAACCTCACATCTTATTTCAAAATAAAAGCTAGACTACGTTTGTATGGAAAGTCTAGGGTAACGGGATTCTTAACACTTTTAGCGTCAAGTGTTTAATTGTTTCAAAATTGATACACTTTGATTGTCTTACTATTACGTCTGGAATTCGGCGAATGACGGTGAAAGGGTTGAAAGGGTGAGAATTGAATAAATCTGCAGAGAACAACCAAAATACATTACTTATAAGTATTTTTGTAAGGAATTCCCAATTTATTCATCATCATGAAAAGTGGTCTCTCCATGCTGATCGGAGAGAAGAGACACTTAAAATGTACAAGCTGTTTCTATTTTCGCGCAGATCCTGAAAGCCTATCGACGGAATGGACAAATTCACGATGCGGCTACAGTTTTTGATTCCTTTTCCCACCATCTCGACTACCATCCGGTCTTGTAGCCGTGGGAGCTGTCTGCTGAAAGCCACAGACCTAATGCTCTGTCAGCCTCATAAGAGAAAAAGAAGGTTATGTATGTCCAGACCAGTAGGAAACTTATGAAATTTACTAAATCTTCTCCAGACAACGAGCGTCCGCAGTTTCCTAGTTAAATACAGTGAAATAAAACAAGCGGTACAAGTGAGACTGGAAGAATCACGATTTACCTACGTGACTTACGATAGTTCTAGCCCGGGTATGGTTATAGTGATAAGTGTGATAACCTTTTACCTATCAAAGGGTAAAAATCATACAAATATAAGTAAATTGGATTAGTTTGACTTTGCGCTTGACTGAGGTTTCAACCCGCAAGATTTACGCACTTTAAAAATTCTGTTAATATACAGACTTATAGTATGACATATTTATATTCAATCAGTAGAAACCTTATTTTACTGAGAGAAAAGTCAGGCAGTTTTATGAGGAAATGGTGCGTGGGCTGTTTAAAAGCCTGATTAATTTTTATTAACCCAAAAGCCTGTTTTATTCTTTACTAGTGTCAAGTGGTAAAACACTGACAAGTGACAAGTAGGTGTTCACAAATAGATATGCAGTACTGCTATTCACTTGTCAGTACCTGTTCACACGCACTTGTCATTCGCATTTGTCACTTGTCAAATTTAAACCGGGCTAAAGGTTAGCTGTAAGGAAAAGCCCGCATTTGTACTTTAGAGTCCCCTTACCCTAGACAGAATCAGACTTTCCCATACAAACGTAGTCCAGCTTTTATTTTGAAACGGCATGTCAGATATTTAGAGAAATTGCATATATTAAGACATATAACTAGTTTTCACAGTAAAAATATGAACTTAAAAGAGAATATAGTGTATCGTATCATATTTGACCATCAGTATGGAAAACTTCTACACTCTCATATTTTCTTTCAAGTTCATATTTAACTGTCGAAAACTAGTTATATGCCTAGATATATGCAATTTCTTTAAAATTACAGAATACTGCCGAGATCTCATATGACATTTAAAAATAAAAGCTAGACTACGTTTGTATGGAAAAGACTAGATTAAGGGGATTCTTAAGTTCTTATATTTTAAGTTCTAGTAAGTGCAATATTTTTATTTTATCCATATTTCATCGCAGTGTCTTTTTGCAAGCTTTTATTTAGCGTGCCCTGTTTGTTGATTTTTGTTTGGGTCAAATCTTGCAAGTTACAACTTGAGTCACTTCCCGGTTTCCGATTGAGATAAAATTTTCTATGCTAATGTAAATAAGATGACAATGCAATATTATTGTGACAAGAAGCTGAACTGATGATGGAGCCGGAAGGTGGCTATAGGAATCCTGTAATAAAACGATGCAACCCTATCAAATTTTGGCACATAACATGTTGATAAGTACGACCTCACAATAAAAGTATGTATGAAACAAAAACATTTTTTTTAACTTATTTAATTTTAAATCTTTTATAAAAACCGCTCCGCTTATGCCAATAAGTCCACGCCTCTCGCTAAAACGCAACGAAGCTCCCAAGTTTGCTCGTCTGTTACCGGCGAATACAAGAGTTTTGTTTAGAAAAATTTAATTCTACCCCCGTTTACGGATGGGATTAAAGTTTATCTTACTGAATGGATTGTTTACATTTAAACATATGTGTGTCTTCTTTCACGGTTTACTTTAACTAAACTACGAAAAACGGAGGAGAATCTCAAATCGATGCATGTGTATTTTTAGCTGCAGTGTTGGCCACTAACACATAACAGAGAAATAATTCTCTCTGATGACGCTTAAACTGACTTCAGACGCTTTGAAGTCCAGAGGAAAGCTGTGCATACTCTTCAAGTAGGTATCCTGGCAATAATGGATTTTCATATAGTAGTGGTGACTGCCCCCACGGGTTCAATGGCCAAGGAAATTCGCCTTGTGATCCGGAGGTCGTGGGTTCAAATACCACTGGGAAGCTTACTTTGTAAAAAGTTGTTTCCAGTCTGGTTAGGATATTGCAGGCTTGAATCATCTGATTATCCGGACAGAAAGATGATGCCGAGCTTCGTAAGGCACGAAAAGCTGTGGATCCCGAACGCCATCTAGCGTTTGCTCAAACCTACTCTCGGATTGGTTTTGGTCTACACTTTGGGTTGCGGAGGTCAGACAGCAGTTGCTGTGTAAAAAACAGTATCCTCGTCAAATCACCTAGACTCTGAGTCAGCCTAACCGCTGAGGATGGAACCGGGAATAGGGACGCTTGGATGATGATAATGGATTTTAATATATTTAGCAAGACGAGGAGAAATTTATGCCAGTTATGTAAACATCAGTTTCTTTACATGATGACCGTGATAGGTGAGATAGAGGTACTTATAAAGCCAAATTGAAGTAAATTTTATACAAACTTAGCCTAATTTAGGAGATATACCGTTCTGAGTGGCACTCAACTGACATCAAATAACAGAATCAAATCCGCGGCACCGCTACGTTTGCTACCATTTGTAGTTCGAATTCTGTGCGGGCGCACGTTTGCGACTTTGTGGCGTTACTTAATTGTATTAAAACAAAACGAAATACAAAAAAAATTGTCCTTGTATTAAGAAGAAGATCCTCGTTCGTTTTCTAGAAATGAATTCGATTACTAAGCGATTAGTTTCTGTGTGTTCACACATGAAATCATCATATGTAGGTATTTACTTGTAGAAGAAGATCCTCGGATCGTTTCCTAGTAATAAATTCGATTCGATTGACATAAGACCATCATATTGTGGCGAACTCTACGCCAATACGAGGAACTAAAACCAAAAACAACTATGAACAAAGCGATACCATAGTTCACAAGAAGCATACGAGATGGCGTCAGCAGTATTCTACATCTTCAATGTCAGAGTTCGCCCGATTCGCTAAGTAAGTCCACCTTTGTACTATTGTTTTTTTTTTATATTTTAATTGTACATTTTTATGTACAATAAAGGATTTATCTATCTATCTTCTACTTACTTTGGGGCTAGCTAAATTAGTGTTATTTGTCCCTATTTATTTATTTATTTATCTATCTAAATTCAACCCCCGAGGATAGACCGTCGGAGCCATGGTTCCCCGCGCAAGTCCATGCCTGGCGGGAAGATCTTCCCTTTGACGCGGTCAAGTATACACCTCGCTCCCGCTACAATATGTAAAGCAGTTTGAACTTAACTTTAGAATCTTCAAAACAAACCCTTTGAACTACAAATCGTCTTTTTCTTGCAATGGATCTAAGACGAAACATGTTCAAGTTTATATCTTTTATTGGTAGGTACTGTAACGCATCCAATAATGAGTTTTGGTGGGAGCGCCACATAACATTAACATCCCACAAGACCATGCCTTCCTCCGGAACAGGATGAAAAGACCCGTGAACCGAAAGGATAAAAACACAAACATTAACCTAAATCCGTTAAAATGAGCAAAAGCATTTGCCGGCGCTGAACATCGTACCTTCGTTAAAACGGACGAGCGCGGTAACAAATACGTCAGCCAGAGAGGCCGTCATCGAAATTAGTCGAAAGTGTGCGTGCACCAAAGTACAGTTACCCGAACAATACCTGTTTATAGTTATGATTGAAAATAACGTCATAATGAAGCCGGCCCGTGACTGAGAGTCGTGCCATAGGTAGGGTTACCATCAACACAAATTTGAAATTTAGGACTGGGCATTTCCGTAAGACCTCTGAGTAAACTGTAAACGGCCGATAAATGACTATTTGTCGGAATTTTCATCTTTGCAAAATTTAATTTGAAAGTATTTTAGTAAAGGGAAGCGGCTAGAAGTATTGTTTTTTTCCTACCGTAAGGTATCTGACATGTATTCTTTAAATCTGTAGCATTGATTTAACTCATTTGAATATATTGTAATATTTTACGTAGATAATATTTTTTACCGCTTGTGTTCACCAACACAAGTGCGAACCAAGCGCTCGCACTTAAAAATAGGTACATTTTTTGTGCGAGCGCATGATTCGTACTAAATGGACATGTTTGGCTTTATAAATAGGTGCTTTTATACAATAAAAATATATTATTTTGAGGTACAATCCAAATACAATTAAACTTATCCATCGAAGATAATGTCCGGGCAAAACTGCATAGATGGTTACCCTAATCATAGGGTAGCCTACTAGTCATGCACCATTGTTAGCAAGAAAGGCGGTGAATAGATTTTTAACAAAGCATATCATAATAAGGTCTTTTTTGTTACGTGGATATACTCGTATTTTTTATGAGATAGAAATATCTACGTTTTATAGTCCCGCTTAGCATCTATCTGTGATACTACGGAAGCGTTATGAAACGCACAAAATAGGGTCATTTTGTGCGTTTCATAACGCTTCCGTATCAAAGGTACATTGAAGTAGGTGATGATTAAATTTATTTTCTTTTTCCGCTAAAATCCAATAAATATTATGAAGTTATTCTAAACAAGTAATTATTATCAAAATATTTTTAAGAGAGCTTTTATCTATAACCATGCCATTAAAAAGTTAAAGTGCTCCTCAAGACGAAGCAATTGAGCTCAAACTTGGTATGGTTATTTATTTTATTTTCAAAATTGATGTACACAAAACACAAATACAAAAAAAAAGTGGAAATATTGAGTACATAGGTAAATCCATTCTAGCAGACCCAGGCGTGGAAAAAAGAAGAAAACCGGTAGTAATGTTGTTTTATCACAGAGATGCCATGACACCAGCTCCAATCCATATCATCATAATATGGTATTGTCACGCGATGTAAGTATGCGTGCAAAATTTCAGCTTAATCGAAAACCGGGAGGTGGGTCAAAGTTAACTGGAAGGATTGATTACAGACAGACAGACAGATAACGGAAAAGGTAAAACTAAATGAATGCTTGTAAAAAAGGTAAGAAGTGCCCGTAACAGAAGGACATGTCTAAAGAGATTGTTAAATTTTAAGTGTAGATGAAGCGAAAGAGGTCTGTCAGGATCGTAGCATGTGGAGGTCCAAAGTCTATATGTCCATAGGTCACCCATGAAGGAAACAGCCGTGATATTATGTATGAATATATTATGAAATCGAAAGAAAAAATTTACAAGTATCAAGTGACAATAAAATCCAAAAATACAATGATTTTAAATTGCGGCTAGCAACCCATCACTATTTTGATACGTTTGTCCAACACAACGCCCATTATTACGTTGAGCGTGGCCTTTGGGTATTATGGCCCTGGGCTCTGTCTACCTCGTCAGGGATAAAGACGTGAAAACTAAAGCTGTATCTTAATTATAAAAATCATGATATTCCTGTAAAATCATATCTTCTGGACACCCTACTCAGTCAATGCACTAGTCGGCGTCCAATAATAACCAATGGATGGAAGCACAACTAGTTTATTGTTCTCATACCTCTGGGATTAGCTGTGATAGCAACTGTGCCATACTTATTTGAAATTCTTCATCATATTTATTTCCTGACCGGCTTCCGTGACTTTGTTCATTGATGAGGGATTTAATGAATTGCCAAGATCGAAAAAATACATTGTCAGTGATAATGTTATCACACCTTTATACCTATTGGACAGACAGAGCAATAAATAAATAAATATATAGGGACAAATTACACTGATTGAGCTAGCCCCAAGTAAGTTCGAGATTTGTGCTATGGGATACTAACTTAACAATACTATATTTTATAACAAAAACATATGTAGATAAACACCCAAGACCCAGGACAATTTGAAAAAGGCCATTTTCCAAATTGCCTTGACCGGGGATCGAACCCGGAACCTCTGGGTGGCGGACTAGCATGGTGACCACTACGCCACCGAGGTCGAATTATAGAAATAAGCTTATATCTGTAAAATAAAGAACTGAAAAGTAAGTGCTGCTGAAGACGGGTTGAGCCCAAACTCGGTGGGGTTTTGTTGTTTTATAGATAGATAGATTCAAATCAATCGGATAATGAGAAGTGGGTCTAATTTAGCTTGCAAGATTTGATTACAGACACACAAACAACGGGACAGGTTAAAATAAATAAAAGTTTGTAATAAAAAAAAAATGCCATTTAGGGACATATTCAATTGTTCACCCTTATTAAGGCGCAACTTTTTATAACTTGTTCATCGGATAAACTTCAAAGGCTATGAGAAGACAGACTCGAAAAGCCTACAGCTTACAGAGGCACTAGTTTTTCTTTAACCCCTGACAAAAAAGAGGGGTAAATATTAGTTTGACTCTGTCTGCCTGTCTGTCCATCGCTCTCGAACGGATGATTTCGATGCGGTTTTTTTACGTAAAAGCATAACCTTGCGGTGTTCCTTAGCCGTGTGATAGGTTTGATGAATATCGGTTAAAATTTATTGGGGGTTAACGCTTGAGTTATTCCCTCCCGGGTTCGATCCTTGAAGTTGGAAAATCGCCTTTTTCAAATTGTCCGGGGTCTTGGATGTTTATCTATTTAAGTATTTATTATAAAATATAGTATCGTTGAGTTAGTATCCCATAACACAAGTCTGGAACTTACTTTGGGGCTAGCTCAATCAGTGTGGTTTGTCTCTATATATTTATTTATAATTACTCGTTTAAATGTGCAATGCATTCGCCATATTGAAAAAAATTGAAAAATTCCTTACACAACATGTTATTAGATGTTCAATTATCCGTCTGTAATCTATGAAGAATTTATGGGCAATAATAAGCAATAAACAATAAAATACAACTTTACAAGGAAATAACATAATTTTCTCTATTTCAAATAATCATAAACACACGTGAATAAAACAACGACTCTAAAGGCAGTGTTAAAACAACCATTAACGAACGAGCGAGCGAAGCGAGCGCAGTTCTCAAAGAAATTAGTAGCTTAATGATATTTGGTAGCCTGTAAATGTAACTAATGAATAAGCGAGCCAAGCGAGGAAAGTTCTCCGGGTCAACTGGAACAATCCGGCGTTTGTTTGTATGAATGTTTGTTCGACGATAACTGGAATATTTTTCGTTCGGCGTCAACCGAGTTCGACGATTCGCTTGCTCGTTTGTTCAAACATACCCTACCTACAGTTAGAATTAGAAGCAAAATTCAGTATTTTATAGTAACGCGACATTATGCCGTGTCCAATATAATTAGCCGCAACTCTATGGTCTGCCATTAAGCTGTACCTTTGATGGACCTGCATCACAAAATGACGAAACTATAGAAGCACACCTTTAACTTATGAACGGATTTCCGAGGTCTAAGGAAAAATAAATAAACAAAAAGCCAACATCAGATGACAACTGCATTATTAGCATTAAATTAACACAATAATTGATATTAAATGAGTATGTTGTATAAATCAATTAACCCCTTACCTGTTACTGGGAGGAATTCCTCCCAGGTCATTGTTTATCTATTGTTTTAGAGACAGGTAAAGGGTTATGAGATTAAAGGCATTGCCAAAAATACCCAATCCACAACTTTAAAGGCGGTATGTCCGACGGCTTTTTGGTCAATTATATTACAACAAGAATTAGCGAGTCGAAACTGGACCTTTACTCCATAAAATTAGACAACAGTCGTCCGATAATGTTCTAACATTTCAATGTCAAACCGCATTCGACTTCAGCATCATTTGGTTGCCTTGAGTCGTATCCGTCGTACTAGAGCGCTTCTCATCCTAAAGAAGTTTTCTCGATACTTAAGATTATGATGCTCTCGTCATACACGACGGACTTAGCATATTATAATTCTGTTTTTGTAGAAATGCATTTGTGATAAATGTAAATGATATAAGTCGTTTTTATCACAATTAACAATTGAATAAACAAATAAACAAAAGAGTATTTTCAGCAAGCAGGACTGTTGTAAGTATATTGTGTTGTCTTTTTATTGTTTTAATTTTTTGCGCCTCAAAAGACATCTTTTTTTCCCTATGGTTGACTAATTTGCCGAAGCTACTAAGTATGTTGTTTACTATTTGCAAGCGGCTTATCTATCTTCCAGCTGACCTAATAAGATCAATATGGTCTTTTTGTTTCAGTATTGCTTGATAATGGAACTTTGACATGTAGCTACGTTCGTATGTCGAGCCCGTTCAAAGTTCCTGATATCCTGAATTCGTGATTCATGGGATACATAAAAAAGAGTGTCATTTTATATACATTTCATGAGTTTTCCATCTCTAAATTTATTATTTTACATCAGCATTGGTCAACTCAAGTCGTGACCGCCGACCAGCTTATGTTAGCCGCGCCAGCATTCGGAGCCAATATAACAATCATGAAATAAAGCCAGTGTCAAACTTCTGTTGTTCTTATCTAGCTTGAACCTATTATTTATTTAACTCTTCTCAAAATATTCACAGTTGGTAATCCGCAACATGCTTCGTCAACATTTTCACAGTTGGTAATCCGCAACACGCTTCGTCAACATTTTCAGTTTGTAATCCGCAACACGCTTCGTCAAATTTATTAATCTAAGAGACCACCTCTTATCGTACCCGGCTCAAATGTTCTCATGATACTGGCGGCATTGCCGCGCTGTATGGCGATGGAAATTCTTTGACCCAGATAAGATAAGGAGCGTCTAATCATTTGCCCGTTCAGATATTCTTGAACTATCTAACAACATTTTTAACCAACTTCAAAAAAAAAGAAAAGGCAATCGATTCGTCGCGATCTTTTTTACAAGCTTTTATTTAGTTTCACCTGTCCCATTGTCAGCCGGTCTGTCTGTCTGTCTGTCTGTAATCAAATCTTGCAAGTTAAATTTGACCCACTTCCCGGTTTCCGATTGAGCTGAAATTTTGCACGCATACGTATATCGCGTGACAATACAATATAATAATGATATGGAGGATGGAGGTGATCTGATGATAGAGACGGAAGGTGGTCATAGGAAACGACGCAACTCCGTCGAGTTTGGACTCGTTAGATTCGTCCTAAGGAGCACTTTAGATAAAAGCTTGTTTTAAATATATTATTAAATAATTACTTGTTTTATGTATGTTTACTAATTACTCAGAGGCGCGTGGACCGATTTCGAAAATTATTTTTTGTTTCAAAGTGTATTTTCCAGACGGTCCATAAAAAATATATCAAAATCGGTTATGTTGTTTGGTGCTGAGTAGATTTTAAGTTTCGAAAAATTATTAAACAATAAGAGAGGCATTATTATAAGCTTTTATTTAGTTTAACCTGTCCCGTAGTTTGTATGTCTGTAATCACATCTTGCAAGCCAAAATAGAACTACTTCCTATTATTTGATAATGCTAAAACTTCATATACCAGTAGCGTGCATTTCATACAGACTCACTTAATTTGTCTACCCTGTGCCATTCTAATATAATATCGGCTACAAGCGAAAAATATATTTTTCTTGGTATGCATAGCCGTTTTCATAATTTCAATAAGATTATCGCCTACCCTATCAAAAATATTTGTGCTCGTCACTGTCATATACTTTTGTAATGGGTGATAGTCTTTTTTTTTAATAACCTGTTTCGTCCCACTGCTGGGCAAAGGTCTCTCCGATTTCTTTCCATCTGTTTCTGTTCATTGTCATTGCTGACCATCCACGCTGAAAAGCGTCTAGGTCGTCGCGCCATCTCTTTCTCGGCCTTCCTCCTGCGACGCCGGCCTGTAATAGTCTTATGTAAGTTTATTTCTTATGCATTACGGTAACATTGACTTGATCTCCTGATGAAGCCGGAAGGTGGTCATGGCATCTCTGTGATAAAACAACATAACCCCAACGAGTTAAGGCGATTGATTCGTCTTCTAGAGGCGAATCAATGAAGAGGACTAAATTTTTCGTACATTATGTTTAAGTTAAAAGCTCGTGTCAAAAAATTTTTTTTAATAATTACTTGATCTTTACATTCTCCAAGTACCTAAATTCTTTTAACCTGGTTTGGGAGAAAAAAATTAAATGTTATTACTTATCTTTATTTCGTCCCGCACTAGTTACTATTTTGATTATTTAAAGTAGATGCCTGTAATTTCAAATATAATCTAGCTACGTGTATACCGACCGACAAGCGCGAGTCGGACTCACACACGAAGGGTTCCGTACCATTATCTATAAAAAATCACGTTTGTTGTATGGAAAATTACTTAAGAGGCATTTCACATTTGGTTGGCTGTCTCGCTCGCACAAGCAAATATTTTTAAAGATTATTAAAAAATGTTACTCATTTGTAGGAAAGTGTTATATTAACTGTCAATATAATTATATTTTAGATATTGTAGACATGTTTTTTTATTGTTTATGTGTATGTGTATCGAGAATTAGGTCATCAAAAATTAAAAATTTTGATGACCTAATTTTCGATGTAATCAAAGTCTACACAATATACAAACATGTCTAAAATATCCACAATATAATTATATTGAATGTTAATGAAACACTTTTTAAAAATGAGACAAATTATTTTAATAATTATAGAAAATGTTTGATTGTGCGAGCGAGACAGCCAACCAAATGTGAAATGCCTCTTAAATATTTATTTGGTTCTGTTTTAGTATTGTTGTTATAGCGGCAACAGAAATACATCATTTGTGAAAATTTCAACTGTCTAGCTATCACAGTTCATGAGATACAGCCTGGTGACAGACAGATGGACAGACGTGTGACGATGGAATTGGGTCGCGTTTTTATCATTTGGGTATGGAACTCTAATAACCTAAAGTAGGTACCTATAAATTCGAAAGCTTCTTGAATCCTATTTTATTTAAAAAATACATAAGCTTGCTTTCAGAAGGCAAAAGCTCTTTGAGAAAGAATTAATTTTCGTTTTCATATTGAAACTTAGTGGCAAGTAAATTATCAATAGAGACGTCTATCAGTTTGCAATACAGTACAGGGTCTCGCTGCATTATTTCTACGTTCATCTTGTTTTTGACAGACATAAAATAAAATTAAGAGTTTATCAAATTCGAATGTGTATCATTTTTTTTTATGTTTTTTCCCCGATTACTCAAAAATGAGTGGACTTTATCAGAAAAATTATATTTTTGTAGGAAAAGGCATACTTATCGGGTGGAAATTTTATCAAAATCGGTTATGGGGTTTGTAATTGCAGTCGGTTTTTAAGTTTGAAAAATTATTGACAAGGACAAACAGTTTTTTATAAATGTTTTTAATTTTATTATTAAAAACATTAAACACATATTACAACTAAATGTAGTTATTTAATGTAAAAACAGCGCAACTTTTTTTTTCAGAAGTATATAAATTTTATTAGGTTATGGTGAAATGACCAATGCAATGTTACAAGAAAAAGAACTGAAAACATCTTTTAATGGGTCATTTTGAAAATTATTTAGTCTAGCATTGGGTTTTCAATCAAATCAATTGTTACAAATAAACAAATACATTTATTAACATGCGATAAAAAATATCAACGGTATAAAATATCACATGAAATCTGAAACTGCAGTGATATCCCGAACTATAAGTAAACGGCAAAGAAAACCATTTATAGGTCTTAAAGAAATCAATCAACAAGTTTTGCATTCATCCAATAATTAATTTCGTATCAAAGATATACAAAGGATTCTAAAGATTCTTTCAAATTAATAGTCCAACAAGACCATAATTAAGTTGCGAATAAATATAAAAAATAAAATAGTAATACATTTAGTATATATTTGTCTGGTATTTATTGAAAAACCAAAATAAAGGTGCTCATAAAAGTCCACGCTGACGAAATCGCAAGTAAAGCTAGTTTCTTAAAAAATTTTCAAGTAAATAAATTAAAATAAAAAAATAGTCATACATTAAGTTGTATATTTTTCTAGTATTATGATTTTTGATAGACAGCCGTTCTAAAAATTTGCACACATATGATAGTAAAACTTGAAATGTAAATATCTTACTTGTTACCCGTGTTCAGCAAAATTTTTGCAATTTTTTTTTCAATAATTTATATTTTACATTAATCCCTTTCTTACTTATATTTAAATCCGAAAGTAACTATGTACGTCTGTCTTTTAGCTCTTCACGCTTCAACTACTGGACCGATTAATTAATTAATTTATTTATTTTGGTATGGATATAGTTTTAGACCCTGGGAAGGACACAAGATATTTTTATCCCGAAATTCCTCCGGGAAGCGGAGCACGCAGGCATAGCTCTAGTAACAATATAATATACATAAGTACAAAGATGTCCACCAGTGGACTTCCAGTGGCTAATACGACGATGATGCATATATCATTCTGACAATTTATGCAAATAATGAGGGCACAGAGCACCTTTCGCAAGGTGACATATATTTCATGGGCTTGCGACGTCATTTAGGGAACGAGGTAATAAGAGTTAATAACTTAATCGTTCTGAACATGCCTTCTATCTAAGTTATGTCTGTCATATACATAAATTAATTTATCATGTATCACGTAAATAGATTTAAGTCATCTTCCGTGACTTGGCGGTTGACAAACACATTTTAAATCGGAACGGAATGTCACATTGACTGACATTTGACGTAGAGCGAGCGATACAGAGTTGCTAAAACCATTTGCAACGTAGTTACTAAGTTCTTACTTAAAGTTATTGATAGGACAGTGCCAGTGTGACTTAATACTTACTTGAGATGTTAATAGCACAATATGACTTAGTACTTACTTAGAGTTGTTAACAGCGCCTTCCAGCGACTTTGATCAGGTTGTCACACCACCTTGTGAGTGGGTGTTCTGCGCTTCGCTTGCCAGTACGAGGTAGCCAATCGAGAACCTCTTTGCGCCATATCGGCTCATCAGCAATCGGTTCGTCGCGCTTTGTGTCCCGCCTACTGCCACTTTAACGAGCTAATCCGCTGGGCTAAGTCGGTGACTTTTGTTCTCCTACGAATTTCCTCATTTCTGATACGATCACGTAAAGAAACACCAAGCATAGCCCTCTTCATAGCACGTGGAGCAACTATGAGCCTTCTTATGAGACCCATAGTAAGGGACCACGTTTCAAAGGCCATGAGTCATCACTGGTAACACACATTGGTTGTAGACTTTAGTCTTTAGGCATAGATGTATTTTGCTGCTGTACCATGCTTGACCTATACTCCTTGGAAGGAAGGAGTAAAAGTAGTAACGTAGTAGAAAAACAAAATTAAAAATGTAAGGCAACGCCACGATAAGAAGCTTGCGGACGGATAAGACCTCACTTCAAAAAAAAGTAAGAAATACCTTATAGATCACAAAAGAAAATTACTTTATTTTGGTTTTACTTCGACACTCAAATGACTGGCCAATCATAATAACTGCTATCCGTCTTCTTTCTTGTTTCTAAATGATTCCCTTGATTAGCTGTAACGATCTGTATGTATTTCTTTTCAGCATGGAAAAAACAAAATGTCGAACCAAACATTACCATTTCAAAGTCGGCGAAACAAGGCAAAAGCCTTCGTTTCCTACCAAACGTGTTTAGGTTGCAGTTTCCCCATTTTTCACCAATGCAACTGGGAAAACGTGCAGCGGCTAGAGGTGAAATTAAGTGTGAAATTCCGAGAAATTCCGTGAAATTTGGTGAAATTCGACAATTTCTCGCGACTCGGAATATTCCGAATGCCGCTTTCGTACGTTCGTTTTGTTTATGTATCGACTGGTTTGGAATTGTGGTGAGAATGTGCTCCTCGTTCCTTTGTCACGGTAGAAGCACAAAAAATTGCCAAATAGTCTATTCACTCTCAATACTCTACAATATGTAAAAAAAATCCTGTCCGATCCATATACGAGCAACTCAGACCATCAATATGAAAAACTTTTTCTAAGGGACCAATGCTTGAAACTCGAAAAAAAATCTACATTTTCATACAAAAGTGTTCGGCTGGCCAGGCAATTTGTATGAAAATGCCACCTTTTTCTTTAAGTTTCAATGATTGGTTCCATAGAAAAAGTTGTTCAAATGGACGGTCCGAGTTGCTCCGTTAAGGATCGGACAGGGTTTTTGTTACATATTGTATATTAGAAAAATTATATTGTTTGCTATTCTATCATACATTTGCAAGTGTAATGAATTCTTCATAAAGTGTGTCAATACATTTCGTGACACTGACGGCTGTGGACGTTATTGAATTGTTATTTCTATTGTCTGGCTGAGTGTCGCAGAAATTGTTAATCACACTCGATATAAGAAGAGTTCAAGTTAATTCGCTAGCACTGGTGTCAACTTTTCTAGCTGCCTTAAGGCATCTCCCGTAACTCAATGACTGTCAACTGACATTTTTGTGCACTAGTAAACTAGACTTCAACTTAAAATAACTTAACTAAGACTAGCTGTATTTAAAGTTATTTAGTAATTTTCGTCTAACATTTGTTTTTGGTGTAGGAAAAAATTGTGAGAAAACCTGTACTCTGTATTTTCCAACAAGTCAAATCAGATCTTTTTTCCTAAACGTCAATCAAATGTTTTCTATAGGATTTGTATGAAATACAGGCCGATGACGTCATAGTCTCTTGGAGTCAAATAACGCTCTTAGTTACAGTTTTTATACAATAATAAATCTAAAATCACGTCAAAATAGATATGTCAAAGACAAATGGCATTATTAATATGGTTTAATTTTCTTATCAGTACAAAATTATTTATTATTGACCCAGTTAAATACCCAATTATTATACTTATAATATACTAGTGTATACTTAAATAAATAATAAATTACACTGATTGAGCTAGCCCCAAAGTAAGTTCGAGACTTGTGTTATGGGATACTAACTCAACGATACTATATTTTACAACATATACATATATAGATAAATATCCAAGACCCAGGACAATTTAAAAAAGATCATTTTCCAACTTGCCCTGACCGGGAATCGAACCCGAAACCTCTGGGTGGCGGACTAGCATAGTGACCACTATGATTGTTGTCAAAAGATGTCAGTCATAACATTACGCTACGTCAGAATTTTTAGTTAAAGCTGACTTTTGGGCTAGCTCAGTGTTATTTGACCAACAAAAAAATTGATTCCTTTGGGCAGGTCAAAAATATGTCACCTGTTTTAGTTAAAACAAACTCAATTAGAAGATTATCCTTCCTACCGTGCCATCAAGCTTTATCCAGTTATATTTAAATTCGTTATTTCAAAAAGTCTGACCCAAACTGGGATGAAATCTCTTCAAGAGGCTTCCCAGAAGGTACCACTTGTGACGCACTGGACCGAGCGGATTGGAGACTCCGTAAAATTCGACATTTCTCTCAAATATGGAATTGCAGAGATTTTATTTGAAAATATGGAATTAGTACTTTCTTTTTGACTTTACTTATTTTCCCCTGGGTTTAGGTCCCCTGTTTATTATGTACCCTGGGTGTGGCAGAGCGCTGTAATAGTACCAGTGCCGAATTTAGCACTACTAGCGCCCTAGGCGGGTTTTTACGGCTACCTTACTGCAATTCAAACCCATTGAAAAACGCATGAGATATAATGAAAGAACTATTTAAGTATATAAAAAATAAAATCTCTATACAAGCAAAAAAAAATATTTTTTCGCAAATAGAAGGAATTCACGAGAGTGTAAGTAGGCCTCAATCAATGGGGTATGTAAAGGGGCGGCTGTGGTACCCTTTTATAATAAATAATAAAAATTAAAAAAACCGATCATATGATTTTTTTCGCAAATTGAAGGAATTCACGAGAAAGTAAGTAGGCCTCGATCAATGAGCAAGGGATGTAAAGGGGCGGCTGTGGCACCCCTTTATATCCGGCGCCTAGCTATATAATAAATAATAAAAATTAAAAAAACCGATCATATGATTTTTTTTCGCAAATTGAAGGAATTCACGAGAAAGTAAGTAGGCCTCGATCAATGGGCAAGGGATTTAAAGGGGCGGCTGTGGCACCCCTTTATATCCGGCGCCCTAGCCGGTTGCCAAACTGTGCCCAATCTAATCCTAAAACCGCTACTGAATGGTACTTCAAACTTTTTGCCAAATTTTCCCTTATTATGATAGAGTATTAAGTTCAACAATAAGCAGATACGTTGTAGCAGCATAAATGTATAAGCTGATAATCAAAAGAGTTTTTATAAAATAAATTACTCACTGACAAGAAGCATTTTTATCGTCGTTGAGTTGAAAGTGTCTCTAATTCACTATTATAGGGTTAAGAACACCCCAATTTCCTTCACATCCTCGAATAACGTATCCTATCACAGACAATGACTTGCGTATCCCCAAAATAACATACGGCGCCACTCTGAACCACTGATAAATATTTCAAAAGATGTAGCATAAAACCTCTCGAAGAACAATTGCAAATACATTTCAGAATATGGAGCAAGTTTCTTTAAAATTTTACTTTATTTTCATGTGGGATTGAAATTGAATAGGATTTAAGCTTAGATTTACAAGGAACTAGTTTTACATCCCTGCTACGTTCGGGTATAGATTTTTTGTACCTACGCTTTCGCGTAGTACTATATAGCTGTTTATCTCAGTTCTTCTAAATAGATTTATTCACATATTGTTTTAGACACTAGTGGATCTGTGATCTGTAGACCTCGCGAATTATCCCCACTCGTCTATGTTCATCGGATAAAAAGACATAAAAGTTGCATCTTAATAAGGGTGCGTCTAAATAACAAAAATGTTTTATGACATTTTGTAATTTTTTTTCAATAGGGCTGAAATTAGATTTTTTTAAGATTCCATAACCGTATATTTACGCCATTTTGAAAAATTTATAACTATATCATTTTCGAACCTTCTCACGAAATATCACGTGTGTCGGCTGAGAAATGCAACCTGTAGACGAGAACAGCCGGACAGACAGACAAACTGACAGCCCGACAAAAGCATTTTTTGGCCAGTCTTGATACTGAGACGCTTCGCTCGCTCGATCTTTAGATTCTGATTAAAATTAAAAACTGTATCCAAGTAAGTTTAAGTTACCTACTAGCTGTAACCCGCGACTTCGTCCGCGCAGAAGTTGAAAATGGTTCTAATAGGATCTTTAATTGGTTTTTTACGTTATAAATTGTGTTATAATATAATCCCGTTCCCGTTCCCATCATTTGCTAGAGCAAAAGAGAACAAACGATCTATTTGTCTCAATTTTTTTGTCTGTCACTCAAAAAATGACGAAGTTTCATAGTAATATAAATTCCCAACACCTAATGCAGCCCAGGGGATGCAATTTTTAGAATCTAATTTCTGTATTATTATTTTTTAATGACCACTAATTCAAAAATGTCATGTGTCTCGCTTCAAAAATGACGAAGATTCATATAAACTTGCAACCCCTATTTCACCCCTATAAAGATGTTATTTTCAAAATCTAATAAATGCATTATTATTTTCTACTAACTATTAAAATAAATTAAAAATTTCATGTGTCTCACTTTAAAAATTTCGAAGTTCCATACAAACTGGCAACCCCTATTTCACCCCCTTAGGGTTGGAATTTCCAAAAATCCTTTCTTAGCGGACGTCTCCTAGTCACAATCTACCTTCCTGCCGAATTTCATCTTCATTGGCTAAGTAGTTTTCGAGATTTCGTGATGAGTGAGTGAGTGATTTTCGCTTTTATATACATATATATATAGATAAACACGACTTGAAATGATAGTTCATAAGTATCTTCATGAAAACTAATTAAACGTGTGATTAATGACGAATGTAGTGACTGTAAATTAGTATACAATATTTTTGTGCTATAACATAAATTGTTTTTCATACTGTTCAAATGGTTTGCATACTGTTGACGCGCTTACAAATACGACACCGCCTCTTTCAAAGAGGCGGCCTTTGTGGCTTGCGACAGCATTGCAACAATTTAAACGAATGTGCTGTACTGGAACATTAACTTCATCGAGGTGGGCAATCCGTTGTAATAGAGGTGACAAAATGACCAGTCACATGTCACATCACACCATTTCAGTGAACGAACTATACGTATGATCGGATGTGACATCTTGCGAAAATAAAAGATCATTGTCACGGAACCCGCAGCCTATTTAAAACTTTATACGTCCATCAATGTCTGCCCGCAACTATTTGTCAAATGCGGATTTCACCCGGTTTACCCGGCTTTTACCAACTTTACCCGGGTAAACCAGTTTCGCCGGCCATTTTGTATCGAGAGCGATTGAATTTGAGATGGCTAATTCGATGCACTTAGCACGATGGATCACCTTTAGTTTGATAAGTAGCTTGATCAATGTGTAGTATGAATTGTAGGAATTTGTTTTTCGAACCTACGTTATCCCACTGCAGGGCAAATATCTCTCCCATTTCCTTCCAGAACTCTCCAGTTGTCACTTTTTCTTTTTCCAAGTGTATCTTTATCCGGTAGAATTAAAAGCTTATCCGTATGATTTTTGTAGGTATACCATCATATTATCTTAAGATATTTTTTTTTGCTATTAATTACTGCCTTAAGGCGTTATGGTCCTAGGCTTTGTCTACCTCTCTCTCATCTCAGCGTTTTCCCAGTTGCGTCCTCAGCTGCAAGCTGAGAAGCCCGGGGTCCGCTTTCCGACTTTTTCTTCTCCACTTTGCACGGTCTTGAGCATCCTTGGTTGTAAGACGATTAGCACGCATATCATCTTTGACGACGTCAAGCCAGCACTTCTTCGGTCTACCCCGCCTGCCGGGCCCCGGCGGAGGCGGCATGGCTATACATTTGTTTCCCACGTAGCTTGCCGGCTTTCGTAGGACGTGACCGTACCAGCGTAGGCGACTTTCCTGCAGTTTGTCCGCTATGTCACGGACATGAAGACTGCCGCGGATGCGGGTGTTTCTAACACGATCTCTCCGTGACACTCCGCATATCCTACGCAGCATTTGCATCTCCGTGACACGCAACTCCTGCTTGTGCCGCTCAAGCAAAGGCCACGCTTCACTCCCATATAAAAGGACAGGTCTAATGATGGATTTGTAGACCTGTCCCTTCAACCTAACCGGCATTTTGGGGTCACAAATGACACCAGTCACCTCTCGCCACTTTGCCCATGCGGCAGATATACGGGCCTTGACGTCGGCATCGATGTCTCCGGACGCGTGAAGTACAGATCCCAAGTATTTAAACTGGTCCGTACGCTTGACCAAGTCTTCGCCTATGCGTACGGGTGGGGGATCTGTAGCATTGCAAGCCATATATTCAGTCTTCGCCACATTTAGCTTCAGACCACCGTTTTGAAGCGACTCCCTCCACACATTTGCGCGTCGCACCAGTCTCCCTCTGTCCGCATCCGCCAGTGCGATATCGTCAGCATACACAAGCAGCCACGGAGGTTGCTCGTGTGTGTCTCTGATGCTGTCAGACACTTCGTCTAATATCACACTGAACAGGTACGGACTGAGAACCGAGCCTTGGTGAACCCCGTCTGTAACGGGGAAGGGTTTGGAGTCACCAACAGCAGTCCTAACTATGGACTCGGAATCGCGGTACATATCGCGGATTATGTCAGTATAGATCTCTGGCACCCCTTTGGCCCTCAGAGCCCACCAGATCATCTCTCGAGGAACACAGTCAAAGGCCTTCTCCATATCCAAAAACAGGAAATGGAGAGGCGTATTCTTTGCCCTGTATTTCTCCATGATGACTCTTAAGGCAAAGATAGGGTCCGTAGTGCCTAGGCCGGGGCGAAATCCATACTGACACTCCGAGACTGTACACTCCTGTCGGATCCGAGAGTCTATTATCCTCTCAAAGAGCTTCATGGTGTGGGACATGACCTTTATACCGCGGTAGTTGCTGCACTCTTTACCTAGGCTTTGTCTACCCACCCAGGATAAAGACGTAATAGTGTTTCGGTATACACTACTGCCTCTTCTTCCTAGGAAAACAGACAGGGATACAAAACCATTCACCATTGGTGTTGCATTGGTTTTTTTTACGTGCTACTTTTTTTGTGTATGTCAAGTTTCAATTTGTATATAGATTTAAATTTGACGACAAATTCTTGATAGCACATTCTTTAATTTTATTACCGACCAAAAGGAATCATTTTTAAAGATATAACATTAATTTTTCAACGACAAATAGACTAAACAAAATCACATAACTGTGGCTAAGATAAAATCAATATTAATAGCAATTCACTTAACGCGCACACGAACGACAGCGGCGACACGACAAAAAAGTCGCAACATAAATAACGGAGTGCGATTTATCGCTCACAAGTCGCCGGGTCGCGTCGTCAGTTATTTCTATGCAAAATACCGTTGGCAGATTTGTTATCTTAAACAAATGAGTATACTATTAAGTACATTCATTAACTTCGTGCTAATAATATAACGAGCTAAGAATCAGACAATACGTATACATACATCCTTATTTACTATGTGACGTCTTGAATAAGATACCAATATGTTTCCATTAATGTTAAAATTATATGAATTTGATTATGTAGTTGATTTACATTTTTTTACTATATAATATATTACCCTCCATTTAATTTATATTCATTTGGAAAAACCTTTTTTTTTCACCAGACTTTGTCCTGTCATTCTCTAAATTTTTCTCTGTATATTTTCTGAATTGGCGTTGGTTCCATCAAACCGTTGATCTATCTTTATTACGATTGTTAATGTTTATTTCTATTAGTCTAAAATCTGTGTTTAAGAAAAAAAACAATTAAAAAGCATCAACAAAAAACACTACTTTAGTTAACGACCAGAAACAATTCACATTAAAATACTTCAACACACAACAATCGCAACTGTCGATTGATGTTCCTCACCGTTGCGTTTTATTTGTCGCAAGTGTGAATGCCGACTTTGTGCGCAGTTTAGTCGTAGGCGTGTCGCGTGCTCTACGCACATTAATCGTGTTGTTAAATTTAAACCTTTAAAACAAAAAGGTATAGAAATACACCTCGCGTTTGAATTTAAAGCATTTATTATTTATTTCAAAGATATGTAGTGTCCCATTGCTGGGGTAAAGGCCTCCCCTTTTTAGAGTTCCGTAGTCAACAAGGAACCCATTATTGCATCCATGATAAACGATCCAAGGCAGCTTGCTGCCGTCCACTCATGTAGCATTTAATGTCGTTCCTTCATCTCTTCCTAGGCCTTCAAAAGAACTACAGCACAAAAAAAACTTCAACCAACTATTTGGACGCTGACAAAAGTTTCGCGGCATCCTTGCACATTGCAAGGAACTTTAGGGTCACCGCTCCTAACACACGGTCTTATGATGATCGTTTAAATCGATCGAAACTTTAGAATTTACCGGTTACACATACAATAAAATTTCTTGAGCTCCTCCATGCTTCGGAAGGCACGTATAAGCCGTTGGTCCCGGCTGTCATAATTGTATGGCAGTCATCAAGCTATGTCAGATGCCAATAGGCAGCCTGAAAAATCTGATACCAGTGCTGGTGACATACGAAAAAAAAACACAATGTTAAGATTTTCGTGAGTAAACCATTTAAACATATACTTATTTTTAATGAATTTATCTCACGTTAGTTTTAAGAATAGTGATGGGACCAAGGCTTGGAAATGGTACAAAAGACAAGGTTATGTACCGGTATTTAGAGGTTCTTTCATTTCGGTACCTAGGTACATGTTCTATATAAGTACCGGTACTCTACCTTAAATGTACAGGTATCTTATTTAGGTACCTGCTACTATCTGCTTATACGAGTACTTGTGCCTGCTGGTATCTGCTTTCTCACTCTGACGTGATTTGTACTGGCACATATACTACAGGTACTGTGTCTGGCACCGATACCGCACCAATGTTAATGAAATACCGGTTTTTATGAAAACCGGTATTTCAATTGGATGAGTCCTTTCTTAAAATGTGTAAAAACATCTATAATTTCACTAGTTTGAAACGCTTTGTTAACTTGAATGACTATGTCGGTATTTAGGTTCGATTCCGGAGCATCATATATCGTTGTCATACATCGTCCAGAGGCAAATGTATGAATCGATACGTAAATGGACTGGATTTTGAATTTCGAAAGCATTCGCTTACGATTTGATTATTTCGCATATTGCTGGTCTATAGTCTGTCTAAATCACAATTTGTGCGCGTGGTCCGACGCGCTAACATTATTTGTTAGCGCGTCGGACCACGCGCAGTGTAGGGTTCCATAGTTACGAATGCCAACTTTGAGTTCATGGCACTAAAAACGTCTAAAAACTAATTTTCTATTGAATTGGTATGAAATTTTCCTTTTTCAAGTACATTTTATAAGTTGATCGCCCATAACTTTTTAATTTGTAAACCCTACATAGCTCTGATAGTTTCCCCTTAAATTTCGATATATAGACTATAGCTGTGTTTAGCAGATAGAGGGAGGACACTTGGCTCTAACAAAAAAAAAATCACTTTAAAACCAAATATTTCAGAAATGAATCATTAAATCGAAAACGGTGTTCACAATCTCATAAAATTTTTGAAAGACCCTACCCAACCAACCAACCAATCATGGTTAGCCGAGAAAAAAATGACTTTTCATTTTACTTGTATGGAAGCTACCCTATAAAATTTTTTTTTTAATATTTTATTTTAGCACTTTTTCCGCATAATAAATATACATACCCATGCTAAATCACAGCATTTTAGTACTAATAGTCGCTGAGTAAAACCGCGAAAAGACAGACAGACAGATATGGCGAAACTATAAGGGTTCCTTGTTTACTACGGAACCCTAAAAAGACGGTTTTTCGCAAATGTGCGAAGAAAAGCTTCACGTTCTCACATTGAACTGTAAAAATGAGTTCATAGAATAGTTTGAAGGGTTTTCTAGAGCATGATGAGACCAACATTTTGAATAATATCTCCGTTTCCTATTATTTAGTATTATTTTCACTATGGCACCACTTTTTTTTAATTATTATTTTTACTTGCCAATCCTATCACCCAAAGGTAGCCATAACAGATTGCCTTGGCGATAATCTGATTTACCTATGTACCTATTCAAATTTTATTTTCATGTGTTTTGGTGCAATAGAGTTTTTTACTTTACTTTTCCTTTGAATTAAATTATTTCAAATGGGGACAGCACTGGACCCCGAAAATTCATGTATCATCGGTTGGAATGATGTAGTTCCGCCTCTCGCCGCTAGATGGTGTTGACGGTGATTTTTTAATTTGCCTGGCAAATAAACTTGTTGTTTGTAATATAGTCGACAGCTGTCTTTATCCATAGTGATGAGTTGTATGTATGTCATCATCATCATCATCATCATTTGAGCCGCATAACGTCCACTGCAGGACATAGGCCACTCCCAAGTATTCCAAAATGACCGATCAAGGGTGGCCTGCATCCAGCGCTTTCCAGCGACCTTAGTCAGGTCCTCAGACCACCTTGTGGGTGAGTGTCTTACGCGTCGCTTGCCAGTACGTGGTCGCCATTCGAGACCTTGTAGGAACTCCTACTAGGTAGGTAGCCACGCACTAGCTGGGGCAGTTGGAGCTCCTACATGAAGAGGTAGGTAAGGTACGTACGTAGTGGAGAGCTTGAGAGAAATAACAAGGGAGTTATTATTTTATTATAACTTTACAATAATGATATAGTTTAGTTTAGTTTTGCCCCATCGGCCATCGGTTCGTCGCGCTATGTATCCCGCCCACTGCCACTTCAACGAACTAATCCGCTGGTCTATGTCAGTGACTTTTGTTCTCCTACGAATTTCCTCATTTCTGATTGGATCATTATATGTATGTATTAAAACTTTTATAAATCTGGACCCATCACCATCAAACACCTACTTATACAAGATTAAACTTACTTCCATCTTTTTTGAAAACGTGCAACCTTTTTTATTTTCCTGTCGTTAAAACATAAGCTAGGTTAGTCCTCTAAACTAACCTAAGTGCGCCTCAACGCCCCTCGGGGGTCGTGAGAGCTTGGAGGACCCTGAAGACGTCTGAGGGCCTTCACGAGTGCATACTGTCAAACATGTGTTGCTTTCGAGGGTCTTGTTTAGGAGTATTGGCGCGGAAGATGGATTGACGTGTGAGAATTACGGTATTATCGATTATGGTACTTTTCACAAGAACGTCACGCATTCTTGTAAACTTAAAATTCATCCAGCCCCCATCACATGGCTATAAAAATATACAACCATATCCCTAACTATTTAAAGAATATAGAAAAATCTTCATTATTTGCGAAAAATCCAAAAGAAATCCTCGTAAATAAATGCTATTACAAAAAAATCTGAATTTTTCGATATAACTGAGTGATAACTTCGTTGCAAATTCACTTTGATTTCTCTACTGTATGAAAAACAGTTAATCGTAAAATTTAATTTGTAAGTAAAGTAGCAGCTAGCTGCCCTCGTGTTTGCTGTGCCCTTACAGGGCGTCACTTGTACTTATCTTTATGTAACAACTTTAAACTTGTGACGAGCAATAAAACTGAATCTAAATCTAAAGGTTATATTTAAGACAACAAGATTTACGTTTAAAAAACTGTTACCCGACTGACCGATGTTTATATTTTTTAAATTTGCTCATTAAGACTTTTCACTTGATACTCCAATCGATACCGAAAAAAAAATTCTTTTTGACACGCATTTTTTTATGTAACATTTTTATTTACTTTTGTTGCATACAAATTGTAGCCTATGTCAGCCAGACAGTAATGATGAATCGATTGACATCTCATTTGTCACAATTGGATAAGCGATTCGGATGCTATGGTGGAAAAGACATAAATACCCACATACATACATAGACTGTTATATAATCATTACCCTTCCTTTTCGCTTTGCCGTAGTCGGGTAAAAAGAGTAATTTTATGTTTTTTACCTAAAGGGTGAATTTAGTACATAATATTAAACAACTTTTCCCAAGGAGCATATTATCGACATATGAAAAATATTTTTTTGCTTTTCAGACAAAACGAGTTAGCTTGTTTGTTTGTTTTTCGTGTGTGTAAGTGGCCAACACTGGTGTCAGATTTACAGGCTGCCTTAAGGCATTTGACATAGCTTAACAACTACCAAACAATGATGACAGCCGGGACCAACGGCTTATATGTGCCTTCCGAAGCTCGGAGGAGCTCGAGATTTTTTATGCCACTTGTGATCACCCATCCGAATGCGGACCATGATTCGGGTCAGACGATGGGTTAATTTGTATTGGAAGCCAAAAATTATTTCTCATATTATGATATATGTTCCTTGGAGAAAGTTGTTCAGTATCAAAGACTGAATGCAGCCTTAAAAATAGTTTCAGTATTTTTGTTAGACCCTATAAACAACGTGGAAGGGACATAACCGTAATAATTCGAACAACGGGCTAGGCTATATTAGATCACTAAAGTATAAATAAATAAAAATTACACACAAAAAAAATCGACGAAATTCGTATGGGAAAGTCGTTTTTTTTTACTGTTATTTTTATTTCATTTTACTATAGTGATGTCATATACAACGTGTACGGAAAGGGGTATCAACCCGAAATAGTGAACATACTAACCAGTGTGAACAACTTGAATCGTAAAAAAAATCTGCATCTCCATACATTTTGGCACGGTAGGTATTTAATTTTGTATGGAGGTGAAGTTTTTTTACGATTTCAGGCATGGTCCCAGTACAAGTTTTTTTTTTATAAATAAATATCTATTAGGGACAAATAACACTGATTGAGCTAGCCCCAAAGTAAGTCCGAGACTTGTGTTATGGGATACTAACTCAACGATACTATATTTTATAACAAATACATATATAGATAAACATCCAAGACCCAGGACAATTTGAAAAAGGCCATTTTCCAACTTGCCCTGACCGGGGATCGAACCCGGGACCTCTGGGTGGCGGACCACTACGCCACGGAGGTCGTCAAACATTGATTAGTATGTGAACTCCGTTTCGGGTTGACACCTGCTTTCCGTTTCACTTTGTACACGTATATTGCCTATGGTTTGATTTATTACTGGTATGTCCCCTTCACGTTATATAGTCGCATGAAACCCGTAAGATTACCACAAATAGAGGAGGACCTCGGTGGCCCCGTGGGTGTGCGCATTACTAGCGCTTTCGCAAGTAAAGCGACACCGGGCGTGGTCCGCACTAGGATGGGTGACCGCAAGTGGCATAAAAATTTCTCGAGCTCCTCCGTGCTTCGGAAGGTACGTAAAAGCCGTTGAACCCGGCTGTCATCATTGTATGGCAGTCGTCAAGCTATGTCAGATGACATTAGGCAGCCTGAAAAATCTGACACCAGTGTTGGCCACTTACACACTCGAAAAAAACAAAAAAAAAACAAAACCACACATAGAAAAACTAATACTACCCAGAACAGATGGGCTGATATACTTGATACCAATAAAATGAAAATACCTGGAAATTCCGCTCCCATACCGTGGTTTTACTGATCGGTTACATACCTGAAAAAAGAAAATTTTGATATTAAAGCATGTCCAAATAATATCGAAAATTCAGCAGAATTTATGCATAAACAGTTTCACGAAATATCAGATTATGGTAAATTATGGATCATTGAATTTAAATATTTCATATTTTGTAAAATATATTATCCTCTTCAATCATTTTCCACATTTATATCACAAAATGAAACTAGAAAAATTTCAGCAACAATTTAGTCATATTGCAGTAAATAAATAGTTTAAATTTAGTTTTTTTTTAATAGTATAAATAGTAGCTATAATTGTATAAAGTTACAAGTAATATTTTTTACCATTTAGTAGCATATGAAACAAATGTCTTCTTTAGGACCCAAAAATATAGTTTAAATTTAGTTTTTTTAATAGTATAAATAGTAGCTATAATTGTATAAAGTTACAAGTAATATTTTTTACCATTTAGTAGCATACAAAACAAATGCCTTCTTTAGGACCCAAAAATTTCTAATCCTACTGATTAGAAATTTTTGGGTCCTGATATTTAAATCAAAGAATAAATAAAAGATCTCCCTAAAAATAGAAGAAAAATATCAGGCAAATATTTAAAAAGCATTGCTAATACTCATAAAATTAAGCGTTCTAATGAATATTTACCAAAGTCAATTTTTCTGAAGACAAAATTATGTCCAATTTTCGCCTTAAATCATCAAATCTTCTTTAATACAAATAATTCTTTACGGGGTCTTGCAAACCTTATTTTTCCTTAGCCCAAGGAGACGAGGGTGGTTCTCTCACCCCCTTTTCACCCCCTTTCCGCTGAAATAAATTAGCATGCGTAGATTGAATTGTCAACCAAGTTTTGGAGTCCAAATGGTAATTTCGTCCGAGAGCAACTTTGTTTTTTCAATTCCATTGTTAAGGCAAATAAACATTGGATGTTTATGAGACGGGATACTTGGAATATATTAATTAACATTAATTTTTGCAGGAAATGAGGAATTCGTAGGTAAACAAAAGTCACTGACATAGCCCGGTGGGCTCGTTAAAGTGGAAATGGACGGTATACATAGCGCGTCGAATCGATGGCCGATGAGGCAAAAAGGTTCTCGAATTGCTAACACGTACTGTCGAATTAGCTTCCGCTGCCGATTTTTTTAAAGTTATCGATATCATGTTTTGAACCACAAATAGTCCAAGTACATAAAGTAAACTACAGTGTATATATTTTTTTGACTTTCATAACTTTCTACTTGTTAGTTTATTATTGAGCCAAAGTGATGTTACATTGGGAATACCTAGCCTTAAGCAAATAATTAGGAGACTTCAGTAGAAAGAATGTACCGTGTTATATCCGGCTAATAACAATTAATATTTAATTTAAAATTCACCTACTTTTAAACTTTAAATGTGTCTATTGGTACTTTTCTTACTGTCGAATATCATATGAAATCAATTGGACTTCTCATACTAAATTGATTGTGGGGCTCCCACAAAACAAACGTGATTTTTATGTATAAAGGTGAGGAACCCTTCGTGCGCGAATTTGACTCGCACTTGGCCAGTTTTTTAAGAATGTCTGCAATCTGGTCGCGGTACGTTCGTCGAGGACGACCCTGCCTGACACACTCTTACAATTTGCTTTGTGGACCCTTTTAGTAAATCGCCTTTCAACCATCTTTTCTACATCGCCTTTCATCCCGAACCATCTCAACATTCAAGTCCCAATTACAAATACATATTTGAACCGTTTGGGGTCGAAACTTTGGGATCAGCTCACAGATCTTCACTTCCCGGGACCAGAAGGCTGGCCTATATCTTGGTCAGAAAATAAGCATTGCCATACAACGTGGCAATGCTGCCAGCCTTCTGGGCACGTTGCCTTAGGGTAAAGAATTACCAGGCTTTTTTATTTGTAAATATTAATGTGAAATGAATGAGTATAAGTTTTATTCTTAATTTAGTTTCAAATAAATAAGTTATGAGTAAAAAAAAAAAAGAAAAACCTTGTTGCAAAAGGATATTACCATTTTTTTTATAATTATTTTACGGCTCTGGATACTAGTCCTTTAGAGCCTATCTTTATTTTATCATTTCTTTATTCCTAACCCTAACCCTAACTATGCAATCAAATGTTGGTGTAGGTCTTTTGATTGCTTCAAAGGAGCTTCGGGCGACAAATCTATACGAGTCCAATGGTTTTCATAGCCGATTGAGTGGCGGACGGCGCCTAAAGACGCCCACCTCAGTCCGCAAATAAATATCACTACAGCCGCACTATGAGTGTCCACTTTAACCATTTCACATATTGTCCATGCGCATGAGCATTTAAAACACTGAACTACTATTTCATATTATAAAGTTCACTAGAATCAATTTGCAAAACAGTTTAAAGCAAACTCCAACTGAACCCCTAGACTTCCCGCCAAAAACTCCTTCCCAATTTTTGTAACTAAATCTTCTTTCAGTTCATACTAATATTTCCCAATAAACATACTATGCAAAGTCCAATAGTTATTTGAGTTTCGCAGTTGTGGCTAAATTTGCAGTGACCGCACATTGGTCGTAACCAGAGCCACACAGCGCAATCAGTTAAACGCTAAAACGTGTTAATCTGTTGGGAAATTAAGGGTTATTTCTGGTTTATTTAGTGCTGTTTCCATTTTTAGAAAGTTTTTACAGTAATAAGTTAACATATAAAACTAACGATTATTACGATCTCCGGATCGTCTGGGTATCACATACCTACGTCCTCATTCGAGTACTTTTAAATAAAACCTGGGAGCTCTACAAATAAATCTTCTATATTCTCTATTGGTATCATAAACACATTTCAACATTTACAAAATCATCTCGCGCGCGTCATATGACGACCTCCGTGGCGTAGTGGTCACCATGCTAGTCCGCCACCCAGAGGTCCCGGGTTCGATCCCCGGTCAGGGAAAGTTGGAAAATGGTCCTTTTCAAATTTTCCTGGGTCTTGGATGTTTATCTATATATGTATTTGTAATAAAATATAGTATCGTTGAGTTAGTATCCCATAACACAAGTCTCAAACTTACTTTGGGGCTAACTCAATCAGTGTTATTTGTCCCTTTATATTTATTTATTTATTCATGTTAAAAACGCGGCAATCGTTCTAATGTCAAACTTGACAATTGACAGCAGCGTGGCCGGTGTTACCATATTCCCACATTTTGGTTTGCCAGTATTATTAAAATTACGACTGATTTATGGAAATGCTAACACGATATAAAACGCTATGAATATAATTTAAGTGTTTACGCATGTAGAATAGTTGGAAAGTGAGTTAAATATTAATCGTCATGAACGTATCTCTCGTTGAATTCATCTTCCCATCCCTTCTTCTGCCCTCCTCTTCTTCTTTTTTCATCACGAGGATACCACTCTGTAACGTCCTTTGACCAATTATTTCTCTTTTTCATCTCAATGTATGACCGATCCGTTTCCATTTTAGCTTTCTTCAATTCAGTATAGGTAACATCTTTTACTTTTGTATTTGATCTTATTTGTGATAACTTAACTCCATTTTAATTTGAGGTAAACTCCTTTCCATTTTATTTATTATCAAGGAAGCAGCTGTAGGGTTATGAAAAAAAAACAACGAACAATACTATTGAGACAGCTGGGGGAGGCCTTTGCCGAAGGGGCAAGTTGACGCTTAAGAACAGCAGTCACAACAGAAAAGCGTGAGTTTAAATAAAATGACATGAAAATACCTATCCATCCTTAGATTCAATACCATTACGTTTTATCAATAAAAATCACGTTTTACAACCAACGTGATTTTGGGAGTCCCACTTAAATATTTATTTTATTCTGCATTTGTTGTTATAGCGGCAACAGAAATACATCTGTGAAAATTTCATGATAGGTAACGTTAGTAAAAATTTTTGAACAAAATTGTTAGCTAACATATCGTAACAAAATAAAAAAATTGTTTGTTCATGTACAGGTGACAGTGGGGACGAACGATATCATGTTTCAAATGTTATAAAATGTTTGTAAACATTTGCCATCAGTGAAGGAGCACTCATCCAATCGTAAAATTCCTTAAAGAATGTAACAATTCCTACCATTTGTTAGTAAATGTATTAGTGTTTCAAATGTTATAAAATGTTTGTAAACATTTGCCATCAGTGAAGGAGCACTCATCCAATCGTAAAATTCCTAAAAGAATGTAACAATTCCTACCATTTGTTAGTAAATGTATTAGTGTTTCAAATGTTATAAAATGTTTGTAAACATTTGCCATCAGTGAAGGAGCACTCATCCAATCGTAAAATTCCTAAAAGAATGTAACAATTCCTACCATTTGTTAGTAAATGTATTAGTGTTAGCTAATGTTTGTAAACATTTTCTAACAGAACTGTGGGAACACCATTTTGATGAAGTTTAATAATCTGTATTAACAAACCTTGTAAACATAGACTTACCTGAAACAAATATTATACGTATAGTCATAATTATTATACGTGTAGCATTTTCTTTTTCTTATTACTTTCACCTTAACTATTATACGAACTAATACACCGAAATTATTTTCATCGAAATAAAATGAATATTTACTTAATTTAGGATGACCTAAAATATAATAGCACATTGCTGTAGAAATTACTGAAGCTTTTTTGAAAATTACAAAGCTTAGCAGCTAACACAAAAGCAGCTTTGTTACAAACTCATTAACCATCAACATTTTCGCATCTAACCCGATATTAGCAGTTAATCCACAAATAACGTTAATTCAACCGTCAGGTGGCATAAAAACACTAGAGCGGTCAAAACGACCGAATAGAAGAGGGTTTACTGCCCGTTTGGGGGTTAAGTTGTGGCACAGCACGGCCTAATTCGATTCTGTTAGTTTAATAACCTGTTTTAAATGTTATTTTGTTGTTATTAGCCAAATAGCAGTTATTTCAGGTCGTTCAGCGTTATATTTTATAACAATATGTTTTTATTATTTCGAATTAACGTTAATTTTATTTTCGTGGCCAATTTCGGAAAATGAAGTCAATATTGGCTCATTATATTTTATGAATAATGCAAAATTGGGAAATGCACATAATAAATTTAATGTTCGGCGAAATAACAAAATTAAATATTGGTTAATTTCGATGACGGATATCCTTTGCGTTAAACAAGCAATTCTTGAATTAATGAAGATCTCGGAAACGGTTCCAACGATTTTGATAAAACTCGGTGTCGAGGTGTCGAGGTGAAAAAATCTAACCGAGCTAAGCTCGCCCAGCTAGTTAACGATTTTGATGAAACTCGGTATTTAGAGAGTGACGAGGCTAAAAAAAATATTTTCATAAAAAAGTAACTAGTGAACATTAAGAACCATCTGTTATTACATTAAGCAAATCATATCTTTATATAGAGAGAAGGACATTCAGAAATGAATCATAAAAATAAAAAATCGTGCCCACTGGCACTCTACACTTGAGCACGATTTTTTAAATGATTTTTAAAAAGTACCTCGGTTGCCTGGAAGGGATAACAGTACCGATTAGGCAGCCTTTTGTCATCTGTTTTATGTCATCCATTTTCATGTAACATTATGTTCCGGTGCAATGAAGATTTGAACTAACTAAATTAAATTTGTAGCAGGTATTTATTTTTTTCTTTTTACTTGCAAATATGTAAATTATTCTTAGAAAAACAGAATATAGAAGCTGTAATTTGTTATGTTCAATTGTTAATAAATATATTGCAATGAGTTAGATTGACATCGTTGCGGGTCGCACCTGGATGGCTGGATGAAAGCAGCACAGGCCCGACAAGGCTAAAGTGTGGCCACATGGTTACAGGCATGAAGCTTGTTTAAATAAATTGAAATGGACATTCCATTAAAAAGATTTCAAAGAATTTAAAAATAT
The DNA here is from genome assembly GCA_943193695.1 of Acrobasis suavella. Classification (NCBI taxonomy): domain Eukaryota; kingdom Metazoa; phylum Arthropoda; class Insecta; order Lepidoptera; family Pyralidae; genus Acrobasis; species Acrobasis suavella. The sequence goes on along the minus strand of OW971952.1, from coordinate 4,327,816 downwards.
AAGTAAAAAAGTCGCGTGGTAGCCGCTCACCCCGCTCGGCGGTACACAGAAACTTAGATCTTAGAAACTCCTCTGCTCTTTCCGACAGACTCTTCCTGTCATTAACAGAGGTACGCAAGCAGATTTCAGTCTCCCTTATGGACTTAAATTGAAAAACTACTTAAACTTGGGGAAGGAATTTTTACCACTCCAAATTCAAGCAGAAACTGTGACATCCTTCTGGATGAGCCTGTAGGCCAAATACTCTATATTTAAGAAATGTTATAATAGATGCAGTATACCTAGACATAGAGAATTTGCACGAAAAGAATTTCATTGGTTTTGTTTTAGGGCAATAGTGTCACCTAGGAATGATACTGTCAACAAAATAAACAATATCATTATTCAAAAAGACGTAGGCCAAATAAAAAATTACAAATCGATTGACAACGTGACTAATATCGAAGACAAATTCCATTATCCATAGATAATTTTTAAATAAATACATTAGGGTTTTTGGAATGCCACGTAACGTTTAAAATCGGAATTCCTATCATGCTTTTGAGAAATTTAACGACGAGGCTGCTTATTAAGGAATTAAAAATTTATATTTTTTAAAAATTAAAAAAAAAACCGTACGAAGCCGGGGCGGGCCGCTAGTAAGAAATAAATTTAAAAAAACGTTCTCGATTTATTTCCTGTATTCCCATTTCATTTTTAACTCGGTATGTCCCATACTTTCGTGCCGAGTCCGGCATCCGTCCCAATATTGAGTTTTGCAATTCTATTGGTAATCACGCACCCTGAATAACGCTGTAGACCGGGTCTCGGCCTGTAGGTTATTTTTATTTTGTATGAAACGGACGCGGAGCACACATACCTGCGCCCCGTCCACGTCTTACGTGTTTTCTGTGTGTGCAGCGCCACCGGACTGAAAACACGAAGTTACTACCTACCTTCCTCACTTTCTATTGGCTTTTTTGATTTGACTGTCTTCTTATATTTAAGAGCTGAGCTCTTGTTGGTGGAGTGCATTCAGTGTCTTTCTTTTCTCCGCCAAGTTCTTAACCTGGATTGGGGGATACCTGAATTTTCCGGTGTCCAGTGCTGCCCTCATTTGAAATAAATCATTTGATAGGAAACAGAGACCACATTTATAATTTTGCCTTGACCAGGCACTAGATAACACTTCAAACTATTTTATGAACTATTGTTTACAATTTAAAGTGAGAACGTGAAACTTTCCTACGCAAATACGCCAAAAGTGGCCGTTTTTCGTAATTGTGCGTAGAAAATTGTTTAATTTCAAATGGAGGCAGCACTGAACCCCGGAAAATTCAGGTATCCCCTTAACCTCCTAATATGTTTTCACGTTTAATCTTTCTTTTAATTGATCAAAATTTCTCCTCGCTTTTCCTGTCTCTTTTTGACTGTAAAGTGGAGTAATGAAAAATAGGAAAGATTAAATCATTGTTTACTTATCAGGTTAGCAGTGATCCCTATAAGGTCAAGTGTAGGATAGCTCGAACTTATCAGAAAGACGACGTTTGTGCGCAGTTTTCCGCCATTTTACTTTTACCCTTTAATTCTGAAAGGATGTATTAGGGTAAAATTTGCAAAATAGCGAAAGTATAGAATATAAACAATCTATAAGGTCAAGAATTTTGTATTATCATTATCGACGGCAGAAGACTATTTTTTTTTATAAATAGAGACAAATTACACTGATTGAGCTAGCCCCAAAGTAAGTTCTAAACTTGTGTTATGGTATACTAACTCAACGATACTATATTTTTTAAGAAATACATATATAGATAAACACCCAGACGACTATAGAAGACTATGGTAGAAGACTATACATGCATACAAACACTATAAAATCCTTCAGAGCTTTTAAATCTAAATATATATAACTCAAAGGTGACTGACTGACTGACATAGTGATCTATCAACGCACAGCCCAAACCACTGGACGGATCGGGCTGAAATTTGGCATGCAGGTAGATGTTATGATGTAGGCATCCGCTAAGAAAGGATTTTGATCAATTCTATCCCCAAGGGGATAAAATAGGGGATGAAAGTTTGTATGAAATGTTGTCAATTTTAAACCGATCGGGCTGAGACTTTGCATGCATAAAGCTACTATGACGTAGGCATCCCCTAAGAAAGGATTTTGATAAATTACACCCCTACGCGAGCGAAGTCGCGGGCAAACGCTAGTTTAAATGTATAATATTATTTCTGTGTGTTCGCTTTTCTTCTCGGTTTTTGATAAAATTTAGAAAATTCTTTTTTTTTTCTTTGATATAGTTCCACAATGGTCCCATTGTATCCAGGTTTGTTTGTTTGTTTTGTGTTAGTGGCCAACACTAGTGTCAGATTTTTCAAGCTGCCTTAAGTCATCTGAAATAGCTTGACGACTGCCTGATGACAGTCGGGAACGGCTTATACGTCCGGCTTATACATATTATCACAATGTAAGATCTGATAATGGAATAGAAATCGTTGTCACATATTGGTAAAATTACATTTATATAAACATGTATAATAGGCTACTCCAGTAACTACTTGTAGATTGATAGCTATTAGGCGTGCTTTTTAAAATTCTAAAACTAATATTGGCCACTAACACGAAAGTAAAAAAGAACGCACCGATGTGACATTTCACCTCTTTTTTATTTAACAAAAAATCAACCGCCGCGCAAAATGGCATAACCAACTAAATATGAGTTTTCACGGGGGAATTTTTATTATGTCAAAAACATAAACTTTTACGAGCGGGCGACGTAAGGCGGCATTTTCGCCGAACAATATCAAATTTAGAGGTAGGCTGTTGCAGCTTTGTTCATACTAAAATATTTTGTGTTCAAAATATTATTTTCTAGAAGCAAAGTTTAAAAAGTATATTTATAGTTAATTTATAGAAGTTCTTACAAACTGCTTATAGAAATTGTTAAATCAAGGTAGGGTATATGTGTGTGGAGAGGGCATAATTGATGGTAACACAATAGTCTTATATCATATCATATAATAAAACATCAGCTTTGTCTAATAAATGTAGTTTTTTTTTTTTGGAACTAAAGACTGGATGGATTTAAGTGAAGGGAGAAACCTGAGGTCGTACGAGAAAAAAATAAATTTTGTAGGGTATTCCTCGGAAAATTTTTGGTGGTAAATTATTTTGGTTAAATTTATAAAATTTAAACTCAAACCCGGGTGAAGTAACTAGTTCTAAGAGAAAGCTAAAAGATTTTGACGAATTGAAAACCTTTTTTTTAAGTCGGTTAATAATTAGAAATTCAAAAGAGAAGCGGCTAAAACCCCAGTGGGGCAGTTGTCACGTGATTCAAAAACGGTAGAATGCATAATTTTGTGGTTATTTCGCTTCCGGGTTCCGCTTTTGGCGGTAAATCAGCCATTTTTGTATTTGAATAAAATGTAGATTAACTTAATTGGAAGCGAATGTAACTCCGCCTGGTAAATTTTCTAACCGATTTACAAAAAGGAGGAGGTTATCAATTCGTCACGATGTTTTTTTTTTTGTTTGTTCACCGATTATTCGAAAACGCCTGGACCTATTAAAAAAAAAATATTAGTTAGAGCGAAAGAGAGCGACGAAACGCTATAGCACGGTCGGTACGATAGAGTTCTGTCACTCCCTCTCGCTCTGGCAAGTGACGATTCTGAGCGACAGAAAAGGATAGCAGCATTGAATAGTGCTGCTCCGTGCTAACAAGTGAAATCCAACCCTTAGTATCCCGACAAGTCTCGAACTTAATTTGGGGTTAGCTCAATCTGTGTGATTTGTCCGTATATATTTATTAAATTTTATAGCCTTTGAAAAATATATAGGCCTGTATTCAATTAAGTACACAGATTAGTTTATACACGAGTTTCCTTTTCTAAAAATCCCGAAGGTTGCCTTGTAGAGAATTTGTTCGTTACCGTTTTGGTAAATAAAGTTCTCCCCGTACTGGTTTACTTTCTAACTTTTTCGCCATTACGGCAGTAAGACTCTGGAACGCCTTCCCTAATCCATTCAAACCGTTCCTAGTCGCGCTAGTTTTAAGACACGAGTGTTCTTGGCTGATGTATTAGAGTAGATTTAAAAATTGCTGCATATAGGGAATATTATATTATTGTATTTATCGTTTTTTTATATACCATACTTTTATCTTGCAACCCACATTTAGACTATCTGTATAACCCAAAGTATTGTTCTGTACAATTTGTACTTGATGAACAATTAGGATTAAATTTTAAAAAAATTAAATAAAGTAGAAATTATATTCGCATATACAAGAACTTACAAGCTCAGGCTACTTATAAAGAAACGTTACAGAAAGAAATCATAACGTACTGTCATAATGTTTCACAGGCCTAGCCATTCCAACCCTTAAATTTTGCATCAAAAAGTAAATGGGTACAGGAGTCGTGGCGTCGACATGCGATATTTAAATGTATAAGGCCCTTCTCTTAATATACGATTAAGAGCAACGCAAGAGTACGCAAGGCGTACGTGTGTTAAAAGGGAAGTTTGTTTGTTTGTTTGTTATAACTTTATTGTACTATGAAAACACAAAATTACATAAAATAACAACATAAAGAGTAAATTGACAACGGCAGACTTATCCCATAACGGAATCTCTTTCAGTCAACCGAAGTATATCACACGCTTCGTCCATATAAATAATTATACAAAACGAGGGTTGTTGAAGAACAACCCTTTTATAAACTATATTACTATTACTAATTGTCCTATATTACTGTATTAGATCAATATGAATAATAGAGACAGTTAAAGTCCAGAAAACCGCTTGATGTAAAGAGTAGAGCACTACCTCAACGCTCCGCTTATGCAGTGCGAGGCGTGCAAAATAAAACCGGATAATGTGCGAAATACCTTCTCATAGCTTTTCCAAGATGGCTGCCTGCGACATTGTCAAATTGGCCGGTAATTTCAAGCATTCCGTTTACGCGCCAAAGTATACGATAGGATTTAATTAAGTCTAGGAGTATTTGGTTACGGCGTCATTTCAAAGGTATCTTTTCTAACTGTTAATTAATTTTATTTGGGGTTCAATTAATTAATTTGGAGTGATCTGAGAGAAATTCTTAGAATTTGAAAAATTATAGTTAGACAATTTTTAACAATTTACGTGTTCTAAGTAAAATATTATACGCTTAGGAGGGATCCCACTCACATTTCAAAGCAGGCACTGGATTGGACTCCTCAGGGCAAGAGGAAGCGTGGTCGACCAAAGCAGACCTGGCGACGGTCGGTAACAGCGGAAATGAAGACAATCGGGCTATCTTGACCTGAAGTAAAGCGCGTTGCACAAGACAGAACCAGATGGAGAAGTACTGTAGCTGCCCTCTGCCCCACCCAGGGGACATAGGACAATAAGTCAAGTCGAGTAAAATATTAAGGTTTTAAAAACACGAAGTTTAATATGATATGCTGTTCAATAGAGAAAACAATGGCACAACACCAGAAATTTTATTCTATTAGAAATATGAATAGTAACATTGTAACCGCGAATGTCAAAAATCAGTCACCAGTAATACTTCCAAGGACAAATATCGTTTTTATATTTTGCAATACATATTTCTCCGAACTCGGTGGGTTTATGTTGTTTTATCACGGAGATGCCATGACCACCTTCCAGATCCATCATCAGATCAGCTCCATGTCACTAAATATTGCATTGTCACGCGTGCAAAATTTCAGCTCAATCTAAAAACGGGAAGTGGATCGAATTTAACTTGCAAGATTTGGTTACAGACAAACAGACAACGGGACAGGTGAAACTAAATAATAATAAAAGCTTGTAAAAATTTTAATACTTTAAATGTCAGTGTCAGCAGTTCGGCACTGAAGTGGATATGAACATTTGCGTATAGGAAAATAATGTTTCTGTATCGGGTGACTTCTAAAACTTCGAGAAAGGCGCTGTACACATAGAAAAGACGTAGAACGCGGACGGGGCACGGACGGAGCCCTGACGGGGCGTCGTTGCGACTTTTGGAAACACTTAGAAGAGACGAGACACAGACGTGACAGATACAAACAAATACGTATCTATGGCAACACGCGACGCGCGAGTTCTACCACAAACCCGTTTCGCCCGCTCGCGCCAGTGCCCCGTCCATTCTGTACGTTTTACCATACACATGACACAGATGCGTAAGCGACATGTCTGCGCCCTGTCGGTGCCCCGTCTTTTCTGTGTGTTCTGCTTTGTGATGCTTCTATACATTTTGTATGAAACGGACGCGGAGCACACATATGTCTGCGCTGCGCCCTCTCCACGTCTTACGTAGCCCTGAGCATAGTTTCATCATAAAAAACAATAACATGTTTTACAGACCCAGGTCTATTTGGTCGCGTCGCGACAAATGATTGCGTCTCAAACCACGAGTTAAAAAACGACATTGTAATTCAATCTGTGTGTCCCGAATTCTTGACTTACGATGACTGGTGACAATGGTATAAATAAAAATAGAGAACAAAAAATAACCATACTAATCGCCTATGCTTTTATCGGTATAATTTTTCATTAATTCGTTTCAATATTTGATAAAAATTGTCAACCTTAGTAGATTTTTACGTATTACTTTTAGATTTAGCCATAGATTTAGTAGGTACGAGATGGATATAAGGTATTGTATTACATGACCAGAAACGAAATATGTTTGTGTGACCTTAAAGGCGTTGTAGTTGTCCTTACAACCCGAACTATCGGTATACGATACCATCTTTTCAAGGTAAGATAACTTACAAAAAACACAGATTACACTTTGAAAAATCCAATTTTCGTGTAGTGATTATAGTTTTTGCCTTTCCTATTGCTATCAATCTAGCTTTGTTCTCATAAATTGTTGTATTACTAGCTGCGCCCCGCGGTGTTACCCGCGCCTAAAGTAGCCTGTTTTAATCGAGGGGGTTTCATCTTCGTGCATTCCAAATTTTATCAAAATCGGTCCAGCCGTTTGCGCGTGAAGATACACACACACACACACACACACATATATACACAAACTTTCGTTTGTATGTGTGTGTGTACACCTTTATAACATTAGTGTGATAATAATATAATATAATAATATAAATAATATACAATGTCCTTTTTAATTAAGTACAAATATTTTAAGAGGTTATTCAGTCCATCATTTTGAACAACTTTGCCCAATAAATGTATCTCGAAATACGAAAAAAAATATTTAGGTTCTCATACAAATCGAAGTAGTCACGTGATATCGTTACTATGAAAAATGCAAAAAAATTTTTCGTATTTCGATATATATTTATTGGGAAAAGTTGTTCAAAATGTTGGACTGAATCACCTCTTAAAATATTTGTACTTAATTAAAAAGGACATTGTATATGTACAGTGTGATTCTTTCCTACGCGAATTGGGAATAGAAAATGACAATAATTTTAAATTTAAACTAAATGGAATTGCCCTAAGACATGATTGATCGATCACACATAAAAGTAATTTTACCTTGCGTACCAATCACGAAGGATACCCTTGATAGTTCCTCTAACCACTTACTGCTTCGTAACGTCCTCTGTACACGCAATGTACATGTACAGTCTATTAGTTAATTGATCTATGCCTCTTGTATTATGAATGACTACGCTTTATTTTATTACTAGAGAATTACTCCCTCGTGTGACCGACGCCGCAAAAGGAGGTTAATGTGTTTTGTTCGGAACAAATAATGGTAGTTGTTTAATTATGACTTGTGTCGTAAATCTGAACAACAGTTCTTGTTAAGAATGAGTGACGAAACACAGAAATAGATTTTGAAGAACTGACACAGTTTAAAATTATAGGTTACTAGCTGATTTCGGCGGCGTTGTACGCCTGGGACATTTTTGAAAATCCCGCGGGATCTTCAAATTTTGCCGGGATAAAAATATCCTAAATGTTTATCCAGGTAATTAGCTATCTAAATGCTAGATTTCATTCCAATCCGTACAGCCGCTTTTGCGTAAAAGAGTAACAAATATCGCGTTATACAAAATTTCGCATTTATAATATTAGTAAGTGAAGACGTAAGGCGCTGGACACAGAAAAGACGTAAGACGCAGACAGGGCACGGACGGAGCACAGACGGGCGCCGTCGCGACTTTCGAAAACATATAGAAAAGACGAGGCACGGACGAGACAGATACAAACAACTCCGTATCTATGGCAACACTGGCGACGCGCGACTCCCGCAACCCGCCCCCAATCCTGTTTCGTCCGCCCCATCCTTTCGGTGTGTTCTATCATAGGACGCGGACGAGTAAGTCGTGTCTGTGCCCTGTCCGTGCCCCGTCTTTCCTGTGTGTTCTGCATCGCAACGCTTATTAGTACTAAAAAGATGCGGAAGAATCTGCGCCCCGTCCACGTCTTATGTCTTTTCAGTGTGCCCGGCGCTTAAGAATAGTAAGATTTTACTCATCAATAATAAATGTGTATTAAAAAAGCGAGCAGGGTTCTCAAAGTCAACTTGAACATTAGGCAGGTATATTAACGGTGAAACTACTGATTAAACTAGACCGGCTTCAAAATAACTGTCTGCGCTTCATCTTTGGCCTTCGTAAGTATGACCGTATATAGCTTTACCGATCTCAACTTATTCGACAACGTCGAAATTTACACATTCTGTGTACCCTTTGCTCAATTTACTTCGACCCGGAGAACGGAGTTTTTCCGTTCTATTTGAACTTTACAGAGTGCTTCGCTCGTCCAATAATCTTCTCCTAGCTGCATTAAATTATCGGAGTGGGTTTCTCCAACATTCTTTCATTGCTACAGCCGTACATCTTTGGAATGCCCTCCCAGTAAATATCCGCAAATTTTGTAGTCGCCTCGCGTTCAAAAAACCGTGCGCGACCTTTATCTGCACAAACTGTCAGACGGATATACGTAGGTTACGATTAGATATTACGACGTAGGTTACTATTTTGTTGAAATGTTAGTGCTCTCAGTTTTTAATTTTGGAGTTTTTTCACCATGTTTCCGAAATAAACGTATGTCAGCACCACCTGTAGGTTGACAGGTGGAAAAGGCCTACGGCAATAAATCCCCCGATTACAATTTTATGTAATAAAGTTAAATAAATAAATAAAACAGAGCGGTGAAGATCAAGCGGTTAGGAACTATCTATGCATCAGTAAGGCACGAATTCGATCCTCTCTTACTGCTCCAAGCAGACAGAGCCCAGGGCCGCAAGACCCAGAGGCTACTTTTAACGAGAAAATAGAAAAAGGAATCAAAATAGTGATGGTTTGCTAGCTGCAACTCTTATTAAGGGGATGAATTTTTCGGGTCTCAGTGCTGCCCCCATTTGAAATAAAATATTTGATAGGAAACGGAGATACGAGTATCATTTAAAATTTTGTTTTGACCAAGCCATAGATAACTCTTCTTTTTTTATGTTATAGGCCGGCAAACGAATAAGCGGGTCACCTGATGGTAAGTGATCACCGCTGCCCATGGACACTGCAACACCAGGGTGTAACAGAAGCGTTGCCGGCCTTTCAGGAATATATAGAATCGTTTTTTTGTTCAATGTCGTATCGGTCCGGGAACACTGCTGCAGGAAGTTGATTCCACAGTTCGGCCGTACGTGGAAAAGTTCCTTTTAAAACGTATGGTGGTTGATTGCCAACTATCCAAGTGGTGTGGATGAAATTTTAATTTAAATCTTCAAACTATTTTATGAACTACTGTTTTACAGTTTAAAGTGAAGCTTTTCTTCGCTTATTTGCCAAATGAGGCTGTTTTTCGCAAAAGTGTAGGTATAGAAAAGCTTACATGATTCCCTCGATCGGCCTTTCCGATCTGCGTGGGATAAAAAACAGTTGGCGTATTCTAAGTTAAGAAAAAAGATTCAAGAAAAATATTAAGGGATATAAAATGGAAATTTTGCCTTCGGGTGGTAACAGTAATAGTATCAAAATCAGGAGACATCAATCAAAAAGCATGACCCTCTTTCTTACGCAGTCGGTCAGACACACGGAAAATAAACAAAGGAAGCCGAACCCATTTTTATTAATAAAATCTCTGAACGAATGACTTGCGAATTCATTCATTCACTTAATCTAATTAGGGCTTTAAACAAATGAACGAGGAGTGAGTTGCATTTTTAGGACCTTATATTTTTTATCATTCATTTCCTTATCTGCATTATTTTTAATTAAAATGGGGAATCTTTTAATTGACATGGGCACTGTTCCCTTTGTTTTGTTTGTAATTTTGTTTTTAGTGCTATTTTGTATTCATATTCCCTCTAGTACACGATCAGTGATCGAATGTGGAAAAATTATCTTCGATATTTAATTAGGTATAGTTGTTTTTAGGCAAACTTCTACTATGTGAGAAAGGGTGTCTTAAAACCGCCTTACCTAGCTTACCTGTTACGGAGTTTTAAAAAATGTGATCCAAAATATTATTATCAATGACGACCCTTGAAACTAAGTAGGATTTTGAGGAACTCGGTGGCCCGGCGGGAGTGCGCATTACTAGCGCTTTCGCAAGTAAAGTAACACCGGGCGTGGTCCACACTTGAATGGGTACAACTGGCATAAAAAAATCTCGAGCTTCTTAGTGCTTCGGAACGCACGTATAAACCGTTGCTCCCGAATGTCATCAATGTATAGCAGTTGTTGAACTATGTAAGATGCCTTTAGGCGGCTTAAAAAATCTGATATCGGTGTTGGCTACTTGCACACATGAAAAAAAAACAACAAACTTAAAATATTGAAGTTTGGGATCAGAGAGTCGAAAAGGAGCATTGACATTAGGTTTTTAAATAATGTAAACAAAATAAACAAAAAAAGATAAGATATATAAATATATATATTGGTAGATAACATTGATTGAGGTAGCCCCAAAGTAAGTTCGAGGCTTGTCTTATGGGATACTAACTCAACGATACTATATTTTGTAACAAATTCATAAGTAGATAAACATCCAAGACCCAGAACCATTTGAAAAAGGCCATTTTCCAACTTGCCCTGACCGGGGATCGAACCCGGAACCTCTCGGTGGCGGACTAGCATGGTGACCTCTACGCCACAAAGGTCAACAAATACAAGAATATATGGTTCAATACAAAAGTTATTACCTAATGAAAAAGTCTTACAAACTAGATAGAGATATATTTAAAACTAGATACTCGAAAGATATTGGTCAGGAAGGGTAGAAACAAACAATAAGTATCAAGGTTACAGCAGTAGGAATGTTTGTTACCGTTCAGAATTACGAGGGCCCTTAAAGATTGTCTCGAGATTCCTTCAGATCAAAATCCCTAATATTGTGGTGCAAGTTACTAACGATCAGCAATAAACATTTAAATTTGTGCCCTAAGATGTTCGGTGTAGACAAACCTTCTCTGACTTTTGGTACTATATTCCCTGGAGCATACATACATACATATTATCATGCCTGTTTCCCACAAGGGTAGGCAGAGATTTGCTACGATCCTGACAAACCTCTTTCGCTTCGTCTACAGTCATCACTCTCTTCATGCATGTCCGGCGGTTACGGGTACTTCTGACCTCTCCTTTTTTAAGAACGTCTGCAATCTGATCGCGGTACTTTGTCGAGGACGACCCTGACCCACTCTTCCACTCACGTTCGCTTTTTAGACTCTTTTAGTAAATCTCCTTTCATCCCTGGAGCAGAGGGCTAAAATGTCCCGTGTAGACTTGACTTATTTTGAGACTATGGTTCCTAGGACAGAGGGCGACCACAAACACTCCATTTCGATCTGTCTTGTGCTACGCGCTTACTTCATTCCAGGTCTTGCCTACTTTCTGAAGACGTGAAGCTATGACTTCATTCTAGATCATGGATCTGGCAGTTATCGAGAGAGTTAAAATCTAACACTGGTTTCCAACTACTCGAGCTGCCTAAAGGCATCTGATGTAGCTCAATACATCCATACACAATATCACGCTTATTTCCTAGAGGGGTAGGCAGAGACTATGGACCTCCACTTGCTACGATCCTGTCAAACCTCTTTCGCTTCATCTACACTCATTAATCTCTTCATACATGCCCTTCGGTTACGGGTACTTTTTACCTCTCCTTTTTTTTAGAACGTGTCTGCAATCTAGTCTCAGAATTAGCGTAACAATGTAGCTCAATAACGGCAATTTACTGACAACAGTTTTTATTACACACTATACCGGACCTGACCGTGGACCGAACCCGGGACCTCCCGTGTGACATTCTGGCAGATTCTGGCATGATGACCACTAGACCACAGAGGTCGTCAAATGGGTTTCTAAGGGTGAATTGAAATTATATTTCGATATACTTATGTTTTTTGGGGAAAGTTGTTTAGTACCATGGACTGAATTCACCCTTAAACTGTTTCAATATATTTTGTTGGACCCTATAGTAATGTAAAAAATATATGCTTAAAAGACTCTCATAACTTGAACCACACGCCAATAGCGAGATTCTACATTAAGGAGACAATAATCCAATTTATCCCGAGTAGGAAGAGTCGTAAATTCGCTTCAAACTTTGTTAAGGACGCTCCCGTCGACCTATGGGTTGCTACACCCCGCGTTTGGTTTTCCTTGCTTCTTTATTAACGCTACTACAGGACAATTATTTGCTACGCTTCGCACTTGCTTCCACTTGTGATGTATTATCGCTACTACAGGACAATTTATTAGCTACGCTTCGCACTAGGTTTACCTTGTACTAGATTGTCCGTCGACCTGTGGTTGCTATATCTCGCGTTTGGTTTTCCTTGCTTCTTTATTATCGCTACTACAGGACAATTATTAGCAACGTTTGACACTTGCTTTCCCTTATGATGAGTTGTTCGTCGACCTATGGTTGCTATGCTTTAATTTTGTTTTTTATTGCTTCTATATTAACGCTAATACAGGACAATTATTTGCTACGCTTCGTACTTGCTTTCCACTGCAAGAGCACGACACGACGAGCAGGAAGTTTGGCTTTCCTTGCTTCTTTAACGCCACTAAGGACAATTATTTACTACGCTTCGCACTTGCTTTCACTTGTGATGGGTTGTCCGTCGACCTATGGTTGCTATGCTTTAAGTTTGGTTATCATTGCTTCTTTATTAACGCTACTACAGGAAAATTATTTGCTTCGCTTCGCACTTCGTTTTTCGTGTGATTGGCAGCCGCATTCTCTGATAAAAGGATCTCATTTTAGCCTATTATCTCGACCGGCTTTTCACTCTGCGCAAGAAAAGAAGCAGGTTGTACATTCTAGGTGTCTTTATTTTCTCTTATATCTGCCTTGTGGTAAAGTAGACCACTCTTAGTCTTCCCGTGGATGTCGTAGAAGGCGACTTTGAAAATACAAGCTAAACAAAGCTTATAAACATCAATGAGGCTTTTCCAACCCGTCTGGTGAGCGGGGAGAGCGGAGGCTAAATCCTCTGGCTACTGCTCTGGTAGTTAAGAAAGGGTCGTGCTCTTGCAGTGGAGACAAAAGAAGACGTGATCATAATGATCTCTCATCCACACTTCCTTGGCAAGATTATCTCTTAAAAGACGACCTACCCTCATAATCCATATCGACAGCTTCTTAAACTTACCTTAAACCAGTTAATCAGACTTCATCTAATGAATCGCCAACTTTACCTAAGCCGTTATCAGACTAAGGCAGATTCTATCAATTATAATAACGCTAGGATATTTTAAAGCAAGTTTAGTTTCAGGCAAAATTAGTACAGTAATAGTTTTAGAGCTTGGCGTATAATGGGAAAGTTCGTTTAGATTTAACGCTTGGGTAATTTAAATTTCTACCTTGTCTGTTTTTGTTTCTTTTTCGTGTGTGTAAGTGATCAACATTTGTGTCAGATTTTTCAGGCTGCCTAAAGGCATCTGACATAGCTTGGCGACTGCCATACTGTATACTAATTGTATTACGAAAAAAGATTCCTTATTTCTATCGTTAGGTTTTTATATCCACCTTTTGCGAGCCCAGGTGATTTAAGATGCAAATAAAGCACCTAATGCACCCAATGCAAGCAAATGGACTAAATAAATACAATTTGTTTATTCTTATGTTAACTGTACGTGTAAAATTTACAAAAATAAAAACTTAAAGATTTTGGAATGTTATATCTATAGATTTTTAAGCATTTTAAATGCACTGTCGTTCTCGCAGAAAATGTTGCAGGCTAGTTTGTAGCCGCTTTTCCTGCACTTGCGCCTAAGCGGCACCACAGAATAAGTACTAGTACTCACGTACTCTCTCACTCACTCAACTTTGCTGTGAGTAACGATTTGACGTCAACAGTTGCTGTAAAATCAATAAAAGAGTGACTTCGAATAATCGGTGAAGATATATAAATAAAAGATCGCGACGAATTGATAACCACCTAACTCGATTAAAAACAAGCTTTTATTAACCATTTACCATTATATTATTAAGTTTGAATACACTTCCAGATGTGTAATAATAACATAAGCAGTTATAATGTACAAACAAACACACATATTCCAATAGATGGCAGATAAAAAACTGAGTGCCACTTAAATACGAGTGACAATTGTCGTACACTGATTTTGAGTTGAAGAATTCTCGTGTCAATTGGATTGTCTTAGCGAGCGGTTCTCAAACTTTGCAGTAGGGATGTGCAAAGTTTGAGACTGTGTTAAAAAATATATTATTTCATTGCGTCTGTTAAATAGATTATCCAAAACTAATGGCACTAATGGTTTCGCAAAGAAGTAAAAATTCACAAAGATACAGCGCATCGAAGTTTTGGCGTGGGGGCGATTTACGTCACCTTCTGGTGAAAAATTTATATGCGCTGTATTTATCTTCGTCATATTTGCTAATCAGAGAAAAGAAAAAATACATATTCTATACTTTTTAATAAGTAATCTACATAATGAGTAGAAAAAAAATAAGTCCACATCCATATAATACAGATGCCTAATTCATTCGAATGATATAATAACCAAAATGGATATGACAGTTAGTAGAAATTTATAGAGGAAAAAGAACGACAAATATAAACAGAATGCTACAGAAAAATATTTGACCACGTTATTCGTATATCACACCCCATATAATATCACAACAATATATAGATAACAAAGGTTACACTAATTTAACATTCTTATATTTCACAATATTACATTATCTTCTGATAAAAGTATTCGTATAATAATAGAAGAAGAAGATATAGGAGCTTGATTGGAATAAAAAGGAGAATCCCGAAAACATTAATATTGCCATTAAAAATGTTGCAGGGCAATATATAATGAAATAGCAAATATATAATGAAATAGCAAATATATACTATGAAGAGTAAATGTTTAGTAGAAAAATTAATATATACTATGAAGAGTAAATATTTAGTAGAAAAATTGGAGCTGGTGCTCGTAAAGTAGCTAATTTTCCAAACGCACATTTAAAAATAAGTGATGAGGAAATTAATATTTTTATTTCCCCAGTTTGAGAGTCACTGCTTCCACCGCGCTCTGATTGGTTCAATTGCCGACCAGCGTCAACTCGTCACAACTAATCGACAGGGTTCGACAGCCTTTTGGTGTTTGTGACAGACTGGACGTTGAGAAATTGTCTTTTTGGACGCATCTGACTTTAAAGGTCGGGTATAAAAGAAAGTAGTTCAGAGAAAACCTTCGTGGTTAAACTTGTTCATACCAACCTGTCAATTCAGACACCCTAAATAATGTTCTAAGATAATTTCTTTCTTTTTTATAATCGTTTAGTAATACCTGAGGGTCGTGACCATCGGGAGTAGCTCCCCTTCATAATGGGTTTCTACCAGGTGTTTTGCTCCTTGGGTGTTTGTGTGCGCCACCCTACGGAAAATACATATATATTGTGGGCGGTTTTCCTTCACCTCTGCGTCCTGGGATATGGCCCAAGAACAGTATTGTATTTTCGAGACTATCAGGTACGCGTCGCGCTATGTGGTCGAAGAAAGGAGTCTTTAGAGGTATTTAAAAATAATTCGCAAACTAAAAACTTGCAAAAATTTAATCGAAGTGAAAAGCTTAAAAGTATGTTGGTCCGTCTAGGAGATGGAAAAAACAAGTTAAATAAAATAAAAATTGTGATGTATTTAACTTTGACGAAAACTTAGCCACAAACTAAACCACACCATATTTTTCCATCACAATAACAAACCCATACACCGTTAGAAGCCAACGTTCACTAAATCTAAATGTTTTTGTAATCACTAATCAAGTATCATCATTTCTACTAATTAATTTTGGTCGTATGGACCCATTAACGGTTTATATGGCTTTCTAAGAGCGTGGGCGGGTTTAACGGCTTTGTTTATGGGTTTGCTCGGAATAAGTAACATAAACTTTAAGACGTAACATGTGAGGCTCAATATATTATATACTAGCATATGTTAAAATATAAATAACTAGCCAAGAGCGAGACGGACTTGCGCACAAAGGGTTCCGTACCATTATCTATAAAAATCACGTTTGGTGTATGGGAGCCTTATATATTTATTTTAGTATTTGTTGTTATAGCGGCAACAGAAACACATCATCTGTAAAAAAAATTTAAATGTCTAGCTATCACGGTTCATAAGATACAGCCTGGTGACAGACGGACGGACGGACGAACAACGAAGTCTTAGGGTCCCGTTTTTACCCTTTGGGTATGGAACCCTATAAAGGTCCATTTTATTTAGTGCGAACATTTTAAGATAATAATTTCCTAAGTCCCAAGTTTTCCTAGTACGCATGTATAAGCAAAAAATTGTTCAATAGCTTAAAATGTTACTATACATCTTAATTTACAGATATAGGAAGAAATAAATATACTAAGGTAGGTACTTTTTTTTCATCAGCAACAAGCTTCGTCAAAAAATGTACAAAAAGAATCCACAACATGCTTCGTCAAAAGTTGTACTAACCTAGTTACAAATAAGTATCCGCAACATGCTTCGTTCGAAAGTTGTACTAACCTAGTTACAAATAAGTATCCGCAACATACTTCGTCAAAAGTTGTACTATCCTAGTTACAAATAAGTATCCGCAACATGCTTCGTCGATAGTTGTACTTACCTAGTTACAAATAAGTATCCGCAACATGCTTCGTCAAAAGTTGTACTTACCTAGTTACAAATAAGAATCCGCAAAATGCTTCGCCAAAATTATCAATCTAATAAACCGCCCCTAATCGTCCCTGGCCCAATGGTTCCCATAATACTAGCAGCATTTCCACGTTGTATAGCGATAGAAACGTTTTGGAACTTACCAACGTATGTATATGTATAAAGTACTTTTTCTACACCTGTACTGTCTTTTGTCTGTCTTTTAAATGGTCCCGAACACTAATATAAGAACATAGATTATTTGATTTCAGAAAAGTCTATAGTCTATTCCTAATATAATAGCACATGTGTCGTTATTTCACCAAAACGATACTCCTAGCCATAGACCTATTACTTTTTTTTAGATTTACCATACTGCCAACATAATAAAAACGTTATTTTAACATATGGTGTCACTTTTCAAACGTAAAGTCACTGAACAAACGGTTTTTTGTATGAAAAACATTCGTTCAAGCGACTCCATGTTTCCAAAATGGCACTTTTGGTCACTAGGAAGACGTCAATAAAAAAAATTAAGTCTTCCATAGATACCTAGTATCTACCAAACATATGGTAGTTTTTCGTAGTTTTCTTTGTTTATTTTTGTATTTATTTTAGTAAATGTAGTCGTAGAAAAAGTATTGTATGCAACGTTGTATAAGTATGTCAAAAAATGCTCGATGGCGTCTCCTTACGATGCTCGCCAAGGCTCGCATCGTAACTTACGCCACTCGGATTTTATGAACCTTCTTATACAATTATTGCAATAAATACTATAATCACATTCAACTGAAAAATAATAATGCAAAAGTCATGTCCAAAACAGGTTTGGTTTGGGCAAAAACATCAAGAATAAAGTATTACTCTAGAAACACCCAAATCTTAGTGATTGAAATATATCGATAACATTTCCTTAACGATCGATATAAAAAGTTAATCGCAAAATTAGGCAAATTTTTATAATTTATTATTTTATTATTTGTCATTAACCTCAATTAGTGATGTTTTGGTATCGACATTTTTATCGATGAAATAAGATTTAAGTTTCAGATGTATAACAATGTTTTCGGGCTTCAGATTGATTGTTTATCTTTTTTAATTTAGTTCAGTTTATAATAATGAACAACTTTTTCCAGCAAGCTTATATCGACATAAAAAATTTAAAAACTGTTTTAGTCTCCTGGTAAAACTTTATTGGGGAAAGTTGCTCAAAATTACGGACTTTACTGATTCTTTAAATGTTTCGACTTATTTTAAAAGGAGCGGACATAAGTATCATGAATCGCATAGTTTTAAGAATTCATCATCTTTATTTAAGAGTTACTATGCTCTTGTCGTTGCTCCTGTCGAGAAAGAAGGATAGAGCTAGATTAGAAACGTTTGGGATGTGGTGCTGGCGGCGAATGGAGGGCATTAGCTTGACGGAGAAGAAAACGAATGAGGAGGTGCTGGCACTTGTTGGAGAGAAACGGAAACTACTTCCAACTATTTATTCTAGGAGAGGGAAAATGTTAGGACACCTAATGAGACATGATGCATTTTTAAAAGTAATATTGGAGGGAAAAATAGAAGGAAGAAGAGATAAAGGAAGACCTCGAGATAGTTCTATAAAACAACTAAAGGATCAAATTAATGTTTAGTAACAACTAAAGCAGTCTTTCCCAAAGTGGGCGATAACGCGCGTGTGTGGGCGCTGGAGGCTTTAAGGGGGGCGGTAACGGGCCCAGAATAAAGTTGGGGGGCGCTGATGTGATTTAAGCAATGAGTGATTTATAACTTCAGCTATTTCATATTTTAAATTTCACTGAAATTCAAATCCTCTTACTACACAACATCCATTTATTAGTTCATATTTATATCCTTTTTTATTGTACAAATATAAACTAAAAATGTTATTAATATTTATTATTTTAATGCGTTCACAACGCTATTTATACCGTTAAAGGAATCAAACACTGAAAAAATTTCGTGTTTTAAAGTTTCGCAGGTGAGGTCCCCACTTCCAATACTCTTTATTATTGTAAAATTGTATTATTATTGCTATTTTTTTATTTAAAAGTAACAATGTTGATTATTGTTATTTTTTATAAAAGATACTCTAATGTACTGGTGTATGTATTATTATTGCTCTCTCGTTTAGAATATAGGTTGAATTAAACTACAGGCAAGACAAATATGTGATTCAGGTTTTTATGGTGAAAAAAATGGGGGGCGCTACAAAATAACTGATTTTTTAAAGTGGGCGTTTGACAAAATAAGTTTGGGAACCTCTGAACTAAATGATCAAAGTAATGAGTTGACTTTAGACAGAGAGAGATGGAAGGCATTGGTTGCTCCACAGACACGAGCTTAGCTCTTTAATAATAATAAGAAGAAGATGCTCTTGTCAGTGGAGTTTGAATTTTCTTCTAGTTTTAAAAATTATAAAGACACAAAGTGGAGATAAAAAATAATAGACGCATATTTCAAAGAATATCGCAAAGAAAACAAACTTATAACTTTATACATCTTACAGAATTCTCAGTATACAGGTGAACTATCGATAAGAATCACAAAGTCTCATGGCTCGCAGATTTTTCAACTTATAAGAAACACTTCAGTTGCTACACCTTGTTGACTATTAATGCAGTTTGAAACACTCCACAACTTCGCATCAGTTCACATAAAGTCCAAGTGGAGTCAGAAATAAAGACGGATCCCACTAGAAATACTTTTAACCATTTAATTACTCACATATTGTACCTTATATATTTATTAATTGTATATATGAGTATATGTTTATGTATTTATGTTAGTTTATATTAGGTACGTTTATGTAGGAATGTTTGTTAATTTATTTATGTTTCTAGTAGGTATAAGTATTTATTTATTTTTGTATTGTACGCCAATTACCTCTTTCTTCCCATTTCCACTTTTAACCATTTAATTACTCTAATGTTGCTTATTTTTATCTGCTAATTCTAGGAAATTCTTCTAAGTAACACTAATCTAATTAATAACTACTAGTCGTAACGTCAACTAGATTATCCAAAATTAATGAACTTTTTTTTCTGTTAGCAAAGTAGTCAAATTCACAAATATACAAAGAATCGAAGTTTCGGAATGAAATGTACGTCACCTTCTGGTGAGAATCGTACCTGATCGTAACGTTGCGCAAAATTTAAATGCGCTGTGTATTTGTCATTATTTGTTTATCAGAGAAAGGAAAAAATATGTATAACATACATTTGAAAATGTACAAAAGAAGCAAAAAATATTTTTTTTGTCCTCATACGTATTCTAATTTTTAATCGTGACGACTTTTACTAGCCGTTCAGGTCCTATAGTTGGGCAACGCCTCCCCTTGTTGATCCAGCTATTTCGATGTTTTGCTAATTCTTTCCAATCCTTGTCGAAAGCAGACAGGTCGTTACTCCATCTCATTTTAGGCCTTCCCCTTGATCGTTTCCCGTCTCCTGGAATCCACATGGTCGTTATGTGAGCCCATCCACCTAAACCCACCCAAACGTGACCCGCCCAGTCCCATTTCAATCTGGCACTCTTCCTTTCTATGTCAAACACTTGGCTGACAGATCGTAACGTCTACCAAAATAATTTTCATTTTTAAAATGACACGTCATGCAAGGGGTTGCTAGCCGCACTGCCTATTCAGATGATCTAATATTTCGCCCTTTTACACGATCGGCTATTACAATCCGAGCGGGAAGAAAAGCATCAGGTACATTCTAAATTTTTCTTTTCTTCAGTGCTGCGTTGCAGTTTGTAACCGCTTCTGCACTAGCGCTTTGGAGGCGGCAGTAAACTTAGCTCTAAGTAACTTTTTGGCGTCAACAATTATTGTGCAACAAAACAAAGTGACGATTGTTAAGAGATATTATAAATATCCTATGATAATAAAAATATATTTGAATTTGAATTTGACCAGCATGGAAGAGAACATCTCAGTCTCATCTTTTTACACGTGGGACGAAGAATGAATTTATTATTTCTACTTTGAAGCTGCATTTTGCTTACTAGAAATTGAGTGGAGCGACTTCATTCCCGTTTTCCCGTGACGCTATTAAGAAACTATCGTCGGTATTATTATGCGCATTTTGTTTAACAATTCCGAAGCAATTTGGAAAGTTCATCTTTAAAAAGTACGAACTGTTTAATAAATAATTTAGTAATTAAATAATTGAAAGAAAATGTGTAGTTATTTTAGTTAGATTTAATATAAGTTTCATTTATCCGAACTTCTATTACCCTTCTCGTGTATTGTCTTATCTTCTTATTCGCCGGTTGACTGGAAGAGATTCCATTATGGGATAAGTCTGCTGTTGGCAATTTACTCTTTATGTTGTTATTTTATATAATTGTGTGTTTTTATAGTACAATAAATTTTTTTTAATAATTTCGCGGAGTAGTGACAGCAGAGAAGGCAACTTAAAATAAAAAAAAACATCAGCAACCTCAGAAATAGATTCCGCAACACTTCACAGACTATCAAAAAACAGAAAACTGAAGTGACATAAAATTCCTCGCCAAATCCCAGAAATATGCGAGTTCCAGACACGTTTTAAATTTATACAACGAATTTGATATTCAAATTGAAATGGGATGTCACACCACACGCGTAGCCTTGTCCGTTATACAATTATATGGCCATTCACGGGAAAAACGTGATGAGAGCAAAAAGCGGGAAAAATTAACAGAACAAAATATTACGCCATGTTTTTTTAGTTAGGGTTTCCAGATTTTTGCCTTTTGCAACCCTGTGGATTTTTCGATCAAATGAATAATTTAAAGTTTCCACTTTATATTATTCATTTTGGCTACGAAGAGTTTCTTTTTAAAATTAAATTTTAAAAATAGGTATTTATTTTTAAAATGAAAAAAATTAATACAATTTTTATAGATCTAGATCCAAGAGTTTCACTTTCATTTTTTTTTTAGAATGTCAGAAAATATCACACTTAATATTATAAGGGTGAAAATTTGTGAGTGTGTGTGTATGTTTGTTACTTATTCACGCTCAACCGCTGGACCAATTTTAATAAAATTTGGTATGTAGGAAGCTGACACCCTGGATATTAACACATAAGGTACTTTTTCCGCAGGTAACACCGCGGGGCGCAGCTAGTTAGGTCATATAGCACTTACGTCTTAAGGCGTAAATTTTATGATAGGTAAAGGTGAAGACGTAAAATTATGAATTGTGATTATTTATGATAAAAAATCAAACTCAATAAAAATCAATTTTAATTTTTCCTACACCTGCCAGCCCTACTTCAGTACAAGTAAGCTAAAATGACAAGGGGACGCTATTATACGTTCGTTGTTATTTCAGTTTTTCCGCGTCATCTAAATGTTTCTCTTTCGACTTTCTAATTTGGAAACGAAAAAATTTCAACCTTGCTAATATAAAATACATTTGAAGCTTCCAGACACTTATTTAAACATTGTTTCGTAGAATGTATGAAGCAGGTAGCTAATTCTTTATAATTTATTTTCTTGGTAAATATTGACAGATACCACAGCTTTGCAGCTCTAAGGCACTTAATTTATTAACTCCAAGCAAAATTGTCTTACAGCCATAGTTTGTCCTACAGCAACGTTTGTAAACACGCATCCGTGTGTAAGTAAAACGTAAGACTTTAGTAATTAACAAATTTTATGTTATGCTGTATGTCATAATTCTATAGCTTTGTAGCTTCATAGTACTTTATTTATACATTCCAAACATAATTGCCACACAGCCATTGTGGCGTAGTGGTCACCATGCTAGTCCGCCACCCAGAGGTCCCGGGTTCGATCCCCGGTCAGGGCAAGTTGAAAAATGGCCTTTTTCAAATTGTCCTGGGTCTTGGATATATGTATTTGTTATAAAATATAGTATCGTTGAGTTAGTATCCCATAACACAAGTCTCGAACTTACTTTGGGGCTAGCTCAATCAGTGTAATTTGTCCCTATATATTTATTTATTTACACGCGTCCGCGTGTGAGTAAAACGTAGGGCTACAGTAATCGAGAAATTTTATCTTATGCTGTCTGTCACAAATCTATGTGCAGTTGTCAAGCTCCGTCAGATTAACCGCGATAAACCATATTTCATGTCTCTCCATATTAAATCGATTTGCGGTCTACACTGAGGAACGTACGAGTATACTCGCGAGGGGGCGAGCCTCCGTTCTGTCTGGATCTGTATATCTCGACTAGATAAAGAATATCCCTCACTTTGTATGAAACCTGTGCGTGTCACTTTTTCATGACAGAAATCATGTTATACAAAATATTTATTGATGATATTTAGCTTTTAATTACATTCTCATGTTAAACGCGGATCAAAACAGCAGATTAATTAAAGCAATTTTTTGTAGAGAGCTCAATGCTAGATGTAATGAATTGAGTTCGCGGTCAAAATTAATGATCTTGAAATGAGTCGATTTCGCCTGTTATGGATTATACACGCAAAATCACACAGAGCCTGTGTCTATCTTGATCCTTGGTCTGAGGCTAGTAGTTATCCTATTTATATTAATTCTGTCTTCTTCTTAAGGTGCCTCTCCAACTACTAGTTTAGTCATAAAGTAAGTACTAGTACTCATGTTACAGAAATCTTCACTCAGCAAATAAATTCAAAGAACTATCTACGCAATGTGGTTAGCGATATGGTTTAATTTAGCTCGCGTCAGAACTCAGCAAGTTTTAATTTAAATACCTAAAAATCCATTGCAAGCAAATTCAATTCTTATTACTCTGAACAAACTATTCACAAAACCGATTCAGTAAGCTGCATTTTGAGTACTGAATTTCCCACTCTGGAGCGGTCGCCGCGCGTAGGCATTTTTCGATATCTAAGAGTGATGGTTAAGTCTTCTTTGTTCTTAGCTAGGCGGAATAGCTTCGGATGTTTGTAGACAGGATCTCTTTCTCCTTCCAACCTTTCTTTTTCCTGCGACTTTGCCCATTAATTCTGTGCAGAAACAAAACAAAATACTACCTAAAAGTATCAGGTGACCACATCCATCGACCCACATAGAACAAATATCGATATACTCGTAAGCATCCACAGAGACGCTAAATCCGATATCTTTATCATTGAGCAGGGATTATCCCAATTTCCGGACTTTACGAAATTTATTTTTAGGCAAGCTGTTTTACGGGATAAACAGGCATTTCAAAGGAAAGCCGAATCGACGTTTACGGGATTTGTTTTATATATTTCGTAAAACATGTGTAAATAAAGGATCGACCCATTTACACCTACGTAAAGATATTTTTACACTCGACAAAAAGAGGTGTGTCTGTGGCATCGTAGGTTTCGAGCGGATGGACCTATTTCAATGAAATGTTTTTTTACGTGATAGCAAGTTCCCTTGTGGTGGTTCTTGGCTATGTTTGTTAAAAATCGTTTCAGCCGTTCAAAAGATATTGGGGGTAAACGCTTAAAAGTCGGTGTTTTTTTTTAATTTGCAAAGCGAATGGTAAATGGCGCTACGAATGTTAATTAGAATGTGTAGTTCCGCTACACATCACTAGATGGCGTTCCAGTGGTGCGATTTTTCAAACGCGGAGTCACTAAACTGCAATCTGTCTGTCAACGCTGCAATACGAATTTGCAACCCCTTTAGGTACAAAGGAAAAATGGGTATCAAGTACGCACCGGGTACAAAAGTATGTGTCTAAAAAAAAAAACAATTTTTACAAGTCGGGTTCCAGGTTCACAGATGGTTTTATGCTGCCTCACGAAACCAATGATGAATGATGCAATATACAACATAAAACTATGGTTCACTTTTTCATTTAAATAGCTACAATTGAGTTTGCACAAAACATAACCGTAAGATACCGTTTAGCTCAAGAACTGACTATGGTTTTACAATACATATATGAGTTTGACATCATTAAACAGGATGTCTATTTTTACCCACCAGCCAAGTTTTTGGAGCAAGTTCACTCCATGATACTAAACCACTTTCTTTAAAAAAATTAAAAAAATAAAAAAAACATTTCGTTCTCCCATACAAAATCTATCAGGCCGAGCGCTGATTTGAATTAAAAGGCGATATTTTTTAATTTTATGGAAAGTAATCCAGTATCATGGACTAAACCAGCCCCAAAAATTTGGCTGGTGGTTAAGTCAGTATGTATACACGTATTATTTTCCGTTAATAATCTAAAAAAAAATCCACAAAAATAATTTAAAAAAATTAAAACCAAATCTCAAGGAGATCAAAGACTATTTTCACTTTTTAGTTTCAATGCGATAAGCTTTTTTCCAGTCTTGGCGAAGATCCCCGGTGAGATTTAAATTCTAATGGATTAATGCAGTTTGTAAATGTATAGAAAGCCTTTTCAGATATTATGTCGGTATTTTATTTTATTAGCCATCTATGTATATTCCATGCTGGGCAAATATACACATAGGTACTAATACAGGTACCTCAAATAAATTTAATTTTTGTCCCGGAATAATATTTACTCTATTTGGGTTTGGAGCGGTATGTATTTTTCTTTCAAAGCATCTTATCGATATCGATAAAAATACAACATTATATCAGACAAAATTCTTTTGTTTGAAAACAACCACTCACTCGAAGCACATTCCACAACGGAATGGCAATATATGATGGCCGCTCGCCCATTCGATCCGCGGTTGACAACAACAGCGTGCCTTGTACCACGAAAATAGCAAAAGCTTGAGACAAGCGACGGCCGCCATACATCTTGCAATAATTAAGCGACAATCGCTATTCGGAGACAGATTACAATATTTATTAACTCTCGGCGAACCGACTGTAATGTAACTTATCTTAAATATTTTCAAAATATCTGTCAAAAAATAGCAATTTCAGGGTTTCAGCCCTTTTCAATATACTTTGCAGTTGCTTATGACGTCAGCTTCCATCAATTTCCTATTAATATGACACGGTATTGGTGTAAATATCAATAATCTCTCTCATCACAGATGAGGCTCAGTCGGCGCATGATGTATCCAATAAAGCTATGATAACAAACACGCAGGATGAGCAAACAATACCATCTCATGTCCAATATTAATGCCCTTATAAGCCAGCCGGGTTATACGACTTGTTGATACAAGATATCACGAGTGTCGTTTATAACCTTCCGTCAACGTTCAGGTAAGACGACTCCACGAATTACCCGGTTGCAAACTCAGCGGTAACGCTTCAGAGCCCGGGGTCCGCTTCCTAACCGAGGTGATTGGACGAGGTTACTGGTTTTTACACAGTGCGACTGCCGTCCGACCCCCGCAACCTAAGGATAGACCAAAACCAATACTTGGAAAGATTTAAGCAAACGCTAGAAGCAAAAAAATTGCCTTTTTCAAGTATATATGGGTCTTGGGGGTTTGTGTGTATGATGTACTACTTCGGATTAATCAAACACCTTAAATCGTATCGGATGGCACACTGATCTTACACTGTAAAGTATAAACACACACCTTAAGATGGCTTTCCACCAGAGATGACAAAATAAACCAATAGATTCACCTCATTTCATTACGTCACTCAGTAAGCAATCCATACGATTGGATGAAAATTATATATTCGTTTATGCGGAAGCGTTAGAAAGCAAACATGTGTAGAAAAAGGGGTCCAAAATGTGAGTAAACTTATAAACAGTCTATTTTATTAAATTTGGCTAAGTACAATCAAACTCCTTACATATAGACACAAAACAATCTAAACGTCATTGGAAATTTAAGAACTTTGTCTTCAAAAATACTTGCGATGAACCATTTCAAAGTCCTATGTAGCCTTCATGCCTATGCGGTACTACTATCAATCATGTTATGCTGTTAGCTGCAATAGCGACTAAGAGGGTGTTTTTTTTTTAAATTCTCGAAAAAGTTTATATTGAGATGCGTTGAAGAAGTTGGCTGACTATTTGTAATATTAACAATTTTGTATTCTAATATTTAAATTAATTTTAAAATGCTAAAAAAAAAACGAGCACAATAAGTATATTGCTGTCCGAATATTCCGTGTTCAGTGGAAATGTGACCTAAGGTCAAAGTCATAATATGACGAGAAAATACTTCACAAAACTTGGAAGTAACAAAGTTTTGAGATATGAGCGACTTATATTTGTTACATCGACTGTCAAATGAGGCGGTGGATGCCAACGCTGACGTTTTGATGGATCGAAGTGAGTAAGCGTCGTTCCAAGGATTCTTGGGTGGATTCTAAAATTCAAAAAGTGTAAAAGTTGGCAGAATGGAGAGAAAATGATACAAATTCAAATTGTAATTGAGTTAAATTGTTGAATTTGAATTATGTATGTACTCCGCTAATACTTTTACAAGTAAGTGTATCGCCCTTATAAATTATAGTAACAGATGAAATATATTAAAAATAGGAGAGCTATTGCAGACTACAATATAACAACGATATACGTCATCAATCGATTAAATATAAGAAAAAACTATCGATATATTTCATGCACACCACTATTCCCAATCGAAACCACTAGACGGACCTATGAGTTAAGGGCCGTAACAGACGGGGCGCAAGTTGCGCCGCGTACCAGCTAGTGATGGGAGTTGCATAAATACTCAATCAAGCCATTTGAATATTTACTCAGAAGGTTGAGTAAATACCCTATAAATATATTAATTTATTCATTTGGTGAGTAGATTGATTTATATGAGTTGCGACTCATATTTATATTCATATTAATTATTTCATGTTTTCATGACAATTTTGAAACTTAAATCTAGTATACACTTGCAATTCTTGTCGGAAAGTGTGTGCATACGCCATGACATGCTTAAAATGTCGGTAAACGTTAAATGCGACGCTAAAATATATGAAAATACCATACTAATCATACACTGAAAGTAGGCTTCTTTGACTAATTATCATTTTTTGCTGGCAGGAGTGCAAAGACGTAATTTGATGTTAAAATAAGTAAAAAGACACCAAATGCAATGTCAATATATGAGCACGTTCTATTTACTCTATTTATTAAATCTATTGAGTAAATACTCAAATAGGTAGATTGAGTACTATCCACTGCCCATCTCTAGCTGTTACGCGACGCAACTTGCGTCCCGTCTGTTGCGGCACTAAAAAAAGAAAATCGTTTTAAAACCAAATCGATAAAACTATCGATATCTTTAAATGCATCACTAATTCGACTGTCGATCCCACTATGCTAATAAAGCTCGATTTGCATGAAACAAATCGCTGCCCAACAATTATTGTTATAGTCACCAATTAAAGCGAGCGACCACCGCAGCGGTATTTTTAATAGATTTTTTTTATAATAAATTAAGTAGGTAATCGATAAAGAAACAATAATTCTCTTTTAAAATCCTATAAATGTGAAAGCTAAGTTGAAGACCTAGAAAGATGTTTTTGAATTTGAATGTTTGATAACTTAATTTATCGGGATTTTTTTAAATTTTTCGGTGCAGTGCTGCCCCCATTTGAATTAAATCATTTAAAAGGAAAAGGAGATATAATTTAAAATTTTGTCTTGACCAGTCTCTAGATAACCCTTTAAACTATTTTATGAACTACTGTTTACAGTTTAAAGTGAGAACGTGAAGCTTCTCTACGCACATAAGCCAAAAGTGGCCGTTTTTCGCAATTGTGCATAGAAAAGCTTCACGTTCTTACTTTAAAATGTTATAGAAATTTCTCACTTTAGTAGTGCACGTTCTCACTTTAGAAGTTCATAAAATAGTTTATTTTATTAAAATCGGTCGCGTAATTTTTTTTTTAATTTTGAAATATTATTATATCTGCAATGAAGTTCCCATAAATAAATAAGTATTTGTTGCCAAGGTGGCAAAATTCATTTTAAACGGCAAAAACGGTTTAATTGGAATGGAATTTGGCAACCTTACTCGTTTATATTACCTGAACATACATACAAAGTAAGGTTCAAATAACGAACTGCCCCTTTGGACAGGCGGACCATGCCGTGAGTTATATACATATTTTTAGGGTTCCGTAGTACCTACAAGGAACCCTTATAGTTTCGCCATGTCTGTCTGTCTGTCTGTCCGTCCGCGGTCTTACTCAGAGACTATAAGTACTAGAAAAATGTAATTTGGTATAAGTATATTAATCATGCTAAAAAAGTGGTAAAATAAAATATTGAAAAATATTTTTTTGGGTAGCTCCCGTACAAGTAAGTAAGAGTCAATTTTTTTCTTAATTAACCCATCGTGTGTGGTATCGTTAAATAGGTCTTTCAAAAATATAGCGAGCTTGTTAACATTATTTTTCGATTTAGAGATCCGTTTCTGAAATATTTGGTTTTATATTGCAAATTTTTGTTAAAGTCAAGTGTCCCCCCCATTTATCTATTAAACGGTTATACATGGACTTGTAAAAAAATTCACAGCTGTAGTACATATAACGAAGTTTAAAGAAAAACTATCAGAGCTAAGTAGGATTTACAAATAAAAATTTTAAAAGCGACCTACTTATAAAATGTACTCGAAAAAGGAAAAGTTCTTACAAATTCAATAGAAAATTAGTTTTAATTCGTTTTCAGTGGCGTTAACTTAAAGTGGGCATTTGCAACTACGGAACCCTACACTGCGCGTGGCCCGACACGCACTTGGCCGGTTATTTATAAATATACATACATTTTAAAAATAGTTTTAACCAGCGTCTTCGTCCGGTGAGAATAAATTTCTTCAGGGTCAGTAAAGCGCGTGTGATGAATTATGACAAAGTATCTGAGATACTAGTGCTTCAAAAGGCACGTTAACCTTTGGTCCCACATACAATTAAACTTCAGAGCGATCATATTTCTTTGCCTTATTTCTTGCCTTGAAAAGTAACCTCGAACTGTGATATTAAAAATAATCAAATTAATCTTAAAATGATCTAAACAAAATGTACCCTACAATTAAAACTGCGCAGCTTTTAACACTATCTTTTGTGCGTTATCGGGTAAATAAATTGCGATCACTATCGCAGCTTATCAGCTACTTATCTTCGGTACGAAATGTCGAGAGTATAGAAAAGACACCAAAAATCTGAGATTAGGCGCTATCCTTCTTGAAATTAACGCTGGTATATAAAAAAATCCTATTCAATAATTATAGTATAATATAATGGCTATTTTATATTTAATAAAGTCTGTTTTCACCATATAACTATTCAAGTTGTCATCATCATTACCATCATTCAAGGTCACAGAGAACTTGTCCGATGATATAGATATTGATAGGGAACGCAGAGCATTGTCGGTAAGGGTTAATATGCTTTCTCGCAGGTTTGTGCGTTGCTCGCGCGAAGTTAAGGTTACACTTTTTAAAAGCTACAGCCAAACATTGTACACGTGCAACCTGTGGAGTATTATACCAAAAAAGCCTACAATACTAAAACTCTGCGTGTACAGTACAACAACAGCTTCAGGAGTTCGTTAGGACTGCACTGGCGCTGCAGTGCCTCAGGGATGTTTGCAGATCACAGCACAGACAGCTTCCAGGCCGTGCTTCGCAAAAGAGTTGCATCCTTGTGGTCACGGGTAAGGAGCAGTACCAACTCACTCTTGAGGGTGGAGTCAGAGAGAGTGAACGGCCCAATATGTAAACATTGGTCGTCCTTACATGTTTTTAATAATAACCCACATTTTAAATTTTATTAACATAGTTATTAAGTTTCCTACTAACAAAATATGGATCTGTATTGAATACCTGTGCAGTCTGAAATAAACGATTTCATTCATTCATTCATTCATTTGCACTACCCCAGTCATTCTCCACATCACCCGCTTGGTTGACTAGTAGATAAGGCTTAGGCACAGAATCAGTACTCGGACTTACGTACAGAAAAGAAATTCAAAGTTAGCTATGGTTTAATTCAGTTTGCGTCAGAACTCTCTTCGTTTAGATACCTAGGCATCCATTGCAAGCTTATTTCATTCGTATTACTCTTGACGATTCATGTAACTGAATTTTCCCATTCGGTCGCCGCGCGCATAGTAATGATATAGGTATAACTAATCTTTATTTATAGCTCTTCCGACAGGCTCATGTTCTCTCACTCGACGGTGATGACTGAAAATCAGTGTTTGCTCCCTGAGCAATTTTAACGCTGAGTTATTGCCTTTTTGTATCACTGCGGTTCACCTTATTTCTAAAACTTATTGTCTATGATTTTATGTTGATTTGTGTAAAAATGTATATGTGTGTGCCTCAGTGAGACAAATAAAGTTTTTATCTATCTATCTATCTATCTATCTATATTTTCGTCACCTAAACGGGGAGTGACACAGGCCTGCCTTAAGCTTAGCCATTTAACTTGTATTCGTACATAACGTTAAATTAAAAATGGATTATTTTTGGCTTGTACTTTCCTAAATGTATTCAAAGATGTGTAACACAGAAATAATTACTTCACAATCTGAATTACATGTAATGTTATACTAACACTATCATGCCTGAGTCAGAAAGAGAGAAAAAGTCGAGGGACGATCATTATCATATCGTAATTGATTGTATTGTCCCTTTAAACAATTTTATGTTTTCGTACTTTTATTTACCCATTTTTTAAAAGCCCTTAGTTTCACCTGTCTGTCTGTAATCAAATCTTACAAGCAAAATTAGACTCAGTTTCTATTATTCGATTGAGCTGAAACTTCAAATACTTTTTTTTTTAATTTTTAGGAGCTTTTCTTAAGACATGTCTTTAAATACTTATTTCTACAAACACTTGTTTCTTTGATAAATACACAAAATTTAACTTAATGACCATTGATGTAGTGTAGAAAAGAGTCCACATATATTAGATCCTTCTATACTCTTCTTAGTTTGTATCTCTCACTTAGGAACAAGCTTAACGCATTGAAGATAATGTGATTCTCCGATGGCTATCTCCCGGGATAAATCCTGAGTGGCCAGCGCCGACCTTAACTGTTCATTTTGCGAATTGAAATTGTTTGTTCAGTAATTTATTTTATTTAATACGAGGATAGCAGCCCATCGCTATTTTGATTCCCTTTTAAGGTTCCGTACCCAAATGGTAAAAACGAGACCCTATTACTAAGACGCCGTTGTCTCTCTGACTGTCTGTCACCGGGCTGTAATCTCATGAACCGTGATAGCTAGACAGTTGGAAATTTTCACAGATGATGTATTTCTGTTGCCGCCATAACAACAAATACCAATAACAGAGTGAAGTAAATATTTAAGTGGGACCCCATAAAACATACGTGATCTTTTTAAAGATAATGGTACGGAACCCTTCGTGCTCGAGTCCGACTCGCATTTGGCCAGTTTTACTCTATCTTTTCAACCGACATTACGCTAAAAGTGGTCTTGAATCTATCTTTCAGCTTCTCTAAGCAAGACCCAAAAAAAACGTAATTGAGCAACGAAATAATTTAGAAGTAGTCCTAAAATTTATATTTAAACGTTATAATTTGAATTAAAACAGTGGGTTTTATGATATGTGTTATAAATTAAAATCTATCGATAAATTTAAAGTGCAACTTTCGATATAACTATTCAACGAAGATTCATCAAAATTGCATAAACTTTAGAATTAATTATAGCCCATCTCTAACGTTTGTTACAACCTTTAGTGATGTGAGAAACAATGGAGGTGACATTGATTTAGATACCTTTTTTTAATTAAGATAAAATAAGGATTTAATAATTTTTCAAGGTTAGTTTTGACTGAACTATATATTATCAATTGGTCGTATGTAGTATGAGTGATCGTATAAGTATATGTTTCACGCGTAAATAAATATATAGGGACAAATTACACTGATTGAGCTAGCCCCAAAGTAAGTTCGGGACTTGTGTTATGGGATACTAACTCAATGATACTATAATTTATAACAAATACATATATGTATAGATAAACATCCAAGACCCAGGACAATTTGAAAAAGGCCATTTTCCAACTTGCCCTGGCCGGGGATCTAACCCGGGACCTCTGGGTGGCGAACTAGCATGGTGACCACTACGCCACGGAGGTCGTCTTATTTACATAAAATACATATATATTATAATAGAAGAAGATTATATATACATAGAAGGCTATTTTTAATTCAGTACGAATTTTAAGGAGGTGATTCAGTCCAATAAAAGTAAATCGAAATAATAATAAAAAAACACATCCCTTAGTAAATAAATCACGTGACTCCTTCACCTTATTTTTTTGTTTATATTACCATATTTCTATTACCATATACATTTATTGGGAAAAATTTTGTGAATTAAAAATAATTGTCAGAATGATAGAATCAACAACCAAATTCGTCCATAGCATAGGCCTCTCCCAAGGATTTCTAAAATGACCGATCTAGAGTGACATTGACATACCTACTCTTAAAATTGTTTCAATTTATTTTGTTAAACCCTGTATTTTACATACATATTTTTAAGCGTTTTTTTTTTACTTGTTACTTAAACGACTCAATTCTTACTCCTTGTTCAGACTTAGAACTATTAAATATTTTGAATTAATATGCATATACCGTGTGTGGCGGGACAGGTACGCTATCAGACAGATTTATGTGAGCAATTCTGGTCTTTATGCGAAAACATTACGGACTATATTTGCGTACATAATTTTCGTGAATGGGATAAATTTTGACTGTACCCAGCCGTAACAATAGGGTTGTCGCTGTAGTGAGACTCATTTATTCATTAAAATCTACTTGAAGTTACAAATAAAAAGACATTTTGGATACACGAGTAGATGCTGTTTATTTATTGAAAGTAAGTATGATGAACTCTAAAATAAAGTACTCAAGTTAGTCGAATATCTTTTAAAATCGCAGAATTATCGAAGTGGACCCTAAGAAAATCGCTTGATTGTTAAATAAGATACATGCAACATCTTGAAACAACTTTGTCAAAATCTTATTAAAATATAAGCTAGAAGTTTTTTTTTTAAAGGGACGAATAACACTGATTGAGCTAGTCTATGGTAAAAATGGTAGTCTATGGTAAGTAAGGGCGTTTTTAAATTCCAGTGACAACCTTATA
The DNA here is from genome assembly GCA_943193695.1 of Acrobasis suavella. Classification (NCBI taxonomy): domain Eukaryota; kingdom Metazoa; phylum Arthropoda; class Insecta; order Lepidoptera; family Pyralidae; genus Acrobasis; species Acrobasis suavella. The sequence continues at coordinate 4,293,770 of OW971952.1, read as the reverse complement.
CAGGGTTACTTTTAAAACATCAGGATAATTTTTGGTTCAGTCCATGATGCTTAACTTTCCATAAAAAAATTACCGAAAAACGAAATAAAAAAATCGGCATTCCATACAGTCAACACAAGGCCAAACGGATTTTGTATGAAAGATCAATTATTTTTTCGATAACCTTTAAAAAAAAATTAAAGCCCCAGAGTAAGTTCGAGACTTGTGTTTTGGGATACTAAATCAACGATACTATATTATAAAACAGATACATATAAAGATTAATATGGCAGCATCCTTATAGTAGTACGTGATGCGAACTAGGATATATATTTAATTAATAAGCAAATTATTTATTTTGTTAATTTAGCACATCACGTACTGATTGGACGTGTACATTCAATATAACACTGTACAATGTTTTTGTATAAATACTCTTCCTAATTCAAATAAATTATCCATTATCCCGTTGCCACTCTTGGCCTGTAGACCAGTCTTTCCCAAAGTGGGCGATAACGCCCCCTTGTGGGCGCTGGAGGCTTTAAGGGGGTAACGGGCCCAGAATAAAGTTGGGGGGCGCTGATGTGATTTAAGCAATGAGTGATTTATAACTTCAGCTATTTCATATTTTAAATTTCACTGAAATTAAAATCCTCTTACTACACAACATCCATTTATTAGTTCATATTTATACCCTTTTTTATTGTACAAATATAAACTAAAAATGTAATAAATATTTATTAAAAATGTAATTTAATGCGTTCACAACGCTATTTATATCGTTAAAAGAATCAAACACTGAAAAAATTTCGTGTTTTAAAGTTTCGCAGGTGAGGTCCCCACTTCCGATACTCTTTATTATTGTAAAATTGTATTATTATTGCTATTTAGCATTTTTATTTAAAATTAACAATGTTGATTATTGTTATTTTTTATAAAAGATACTCTAATGTACTGGTGTATGTATTATTATTGCTCTCTCTTGTAAAAAAGTCTAGTTTAGAATATAGGTTGAATTAAACTACAGGCAAGACAAATATGTGATTCAGGTTTTTATGGTGAAAAAAATGGGGGGCGCTACAAAATAACAGATTTTTTAAAGTGGGCGTTTGACAAAATAAGTTTGGGAACCTCTGCTGTAGACGGTGATGGATCGAACCAGATCCAATGTGTTTCATTAGTACCTTCGTGGTCGCTATAATTAACATCCAAGACTTAGGACAATTTAAAAAAGGCCATTTTCCAATTTGGGAGCTCTGGGTGGCGAACTAGCATGGTGACCCCTACGCCTCGGAGGACCACCAATTTATAAGATAATTTACCTGCGGCGACAGCCCTACCAACACTAGTTACATTTATGGGAGATATACTAGCCGCTCCAGGCAAGTAACGTATATATAAACATAGCGATCATTTAACTGACATATATTTTAAGTAATAATACATTTGTGATATAATTAATAATATTTATAGCTTTTAACGCCCACCCACTGATTAAGAAGTTGAAAATACGATGGAATGAGAAATAGGAGTATAAGTTATTCGATCTTATTTTTTATTGCATGTAGCTTCTGATATGTATAGTATGCATACATACATATTTTCAGACCTTTATTATTATTATAATATATATATATGTATTTTATGTAAATATATTTACTAATAAAATATATTTTACTGACTAAAAATTTCTTAAAAATATATATTTTTCGTATGTGTAAAAATATTTTTTTGTAGCCTGCTAAGTGTCCCTTGGAGAGGGTAGACCAATGCCCATTGTTGGGCAAAGATCCCTTCCAGGCTACCACAGTTTTCAATCTTGGGCAGCTTGCTTCCTACTCAGATAACACTCGATGTCATCTCGCAATCTCTTTCTTGGCCTCCCGAGTCCATCTAGTCAATCTCTCTTATCTCTGCCGATACTTAAGATTCTTATTCCGGGAAAATGTGAGGTATGCCCGTGGACTTAAGTTAACCACGCAGGCAAAGCCCATGGACTTAAGTTTGACCACACAGGCAAAGCCGCGGGCATTAGCTGATCATGCAAAAGCGTTAGTCCCACTGAGCTTTCGAGCTCTTCATCTAACAAGATTTGTTGGGCAAACTAAAAAATCCCCGACGACACCATCCGACGATAAGCGGCGGCACTACATAATATATCCGTAGCGCCATCTGTTATTTGTCAGGTAAATTAAGAAAACTCCGACTTTGAAGAGTTATCACCTCATAACCTTGTAAACGACTTAAACCTGAATTTTCCGGGGTCCAGTGCTGTCCCCATTTGAAATAAATCTATTGAAAGGAAACGGCGATTTGCCCCCATTTGAAATAAATCATTTGATAGGAAACAAAGGCATCATTTAAAATTTTGTCTTGATCAGACTAGATAACCCTTCAAACTATTTTTTACAGTTTAAAGTGAGAACGTGTAGCTTTTCTACGCACAATTGCGAAAAATGGTCGCTTTTGGCGTATGTGCGTAGAAAAGCTTCACGTTTTCACTTTAAACTATAAACAGTAGTTCATAAAATAGTTTGAAGGGATATCTAGGGTTTGATCAAGACAAAATTTTAAATGATGCCTTTGTTTCCTATCAAATGATTTATTTCAAATGGGGGCAGCACTGGACGCCGGAAAATTGAAGTAGCCTCTTAACCAATTTTCATCAAACATGGCTAAGAACCACCGCAAGTAAAGTGGCTTTCACGTAAAAAAACGCATTGGAATTGGTCCATCCGTTCAAGCGATACGATGCCATAGACAGACAGACAGATCGACAGACATTAGCGCCAAACTCATAACACCCCTTTTTTGTCGAGGGTAAAAAATAACTGCGTTTAAAGTGGACCCACTAGTATTGGATTTTTTGTTTGCTTTCCATGACCAAAACCAGTTTTTCATATGAAATATGAACGTCAAAACGATGAAATATTCCCTCAATATTCGCAGTATTAAAAACTCCAACAAAACATTGGTCCAAAACAACAATAGAATGAAAAGCGACAGCCAACGTAGACACTCTAAACACAATTTAGGGGAAACAGGGGTAATATGGGACAACGTTCACTCGAGCAAAGCCATAAATCAATAACGCGATATTAAATAAAATTCCCCACTATATATCATACGAACCTCCGTGTTCTATACAAAAAATACCAATTTAGACAGACCTTCACACCCCTCCAGTTCGTATGCGAAACAGGAAAAATAGACGAAAAGACACAAGTCCCGTTAGGTCAACTTATGTTTGCCGGTCATATGTCAGTGCGGAATAATACTTATTTACTACGAAAACTTATTGTGCTCATTGCGAGGCGATTGCACGCTTAGAAATTATTATTTATTGCAATATTAGTTTATTGGACGTTTTATAATAAATTGGCCATAAGACTATTCATGTCAATAATGTTAATAAAATGTAAATTGAACTGGGTAGTGGTACGTAGATTATAATAATAAGTGAATCATAGCTTGCTAGGTAATGGTTGTTCATTAACTTGGTAGTTTATTAGACGTTCTTCGTGTTTGTAAACTGGTGGTACAAGTAGTGATGTACAAGGCTCAAGGCCTACGAGTCCTTTTGTCTAGAGCTCGTAGTCGTTTACAGGGCTCGCCTCGTTTGTGTGAAGCTCAACGAGTTGGGAGTTTTTTTCAGAGCTCGAGCCTTTTCGAGAGCTCGATCAATCTGGAGGCTTTTTCACGGCTTGAGTCTTTTTTAAAGCTCGAGCCTTTTTGAGAGCTCGAGCCATTTCGAGAGCTCGATCGTGTTGGAGGTTTGATCACGGCTTGAGTCTTTTTTTATGAGCTCTGTGAGCTCAATAATGTGTAATTTGTCCCTATATATTTATTTTTATTTATTTATTGATGTTTGATTACTGGCGTGGCATTCGCGATTATTCTTTAGTTAAATTAAAATTAAATTAAATTAAAAATTAAATTATTAGGCTTGGCTTGCGAACTTTCTGAGTAAAAGGACTCAGAGAACTCAAGCTTTCATTAAAGGCTCGCGTTCATTTTAAGACCCGAGCTTTTTTGAAGGCCAGAGCTCTTTTGATAGGTTCAAGCTCTTTTGAAGGCTCGAACTCTTTTGAAGTCTCGAGGCGTGGCTCAGAGAGCTCGCGACTCGGCTAGGCTGGGGTCTACAAGCCTACCGAGCTCACCGAGTCCTGCCAATCTGCCTCGAGGCTTCAAAAGTAGAACTCGACGCCTCGAGGTTTGTACATCACTAGGTACGAGCCCTATGACTGTATCCTTCTGACCCGAGTCTTGACTTGAGTGTCTAGATTTGGAGAAAATATGTCTCAGATATATTCGTGGTGATTTAGCACCTCCTAGTTATATTCAATGGAAGTACATTAAAAAATAAATATTATGTAACTGTTACCTTGTTTAATAATAATAACTGGCGAAGTGCGAGTCGGACTAGAACAGGAAGGGTTCCGTACCATTATTTATAAAGAAATCACGTTTGTTGTATGGGAGCCCCATTTAAATGTTTATTTTATTCTGTTTTTAGTATTTGTTGTTAAAACGGCAACAGAAATACATCATCTGTGAAATGTTTAACTGTATAGCTAGCACGGTTCATGAGATACAGCCTGGTGACAGTCAGACGGACAGTGAAGTCTTAGTAATAGGGTCCCGTTTTTACCCTTTGGGTACGGAACTCTAAAAACCAAAGGTCAGTTTCATGAAGTCTACATCTGCAAAGCTTGAAAATGAGACCGGAGTTCCAGAGTCACAGAATAAGTAGAGTACTCACGTACAGAAGTCTTACTCAGAAAACAAATTAAAGAAATATCTACTTAATGTGGTTAGCGCTATGGTTTAATTAAGCTCGCGTCAGAACTCAGCACCTCTTCGTTTAGATACCTAGACATCCATTGCAAGCCAGTTTCATTCTTATTACTCTGTACAAACGATTCATGTAACTGAACTTTCCCCTACGAAGTGGTCGCCGCGCGCATAGTAATGATGTAGGTATAGTTTTGATACCTAAACGGGAAGTGACACAGGCCTGGTTTAGATACCTAGACATCCATTGCAAGCCCGTTTCATTCTTCTTACTCTAGACAAACGATTCATGTAACTGAAATTACCTCTCCGAAGTGGAGAGGTAAATTCAGTTATATCAGCGCCGCGCGCATAGAATAAGTAGGTATATTTTCGATACCTAAACAGGGACTAACTCAGGCCTACCAGAGTTCATTAGTACAACTATTAATGTCAGACGCTACTTAAGTATTCTTATTGAAATACGTATACACAAATAATTCATACTGCTTCTCAAGCTCGCTATATCTCAAGTGGATGACTTACATACGTCACCTCCGGGACGGATACATCACGTGGGTGCTTTCTTTAGATAAGCGATACACACAGAGCTTAAGTTTGGCGGATGATTTCTATACTAATAATAATAAATAAATAAATAAATATATAGGGAAAAAACTACACTGATTGAGATAGCCCCAAAGTAAGTTCGAGACTTGTGTTATGGGATACTAACTCAACGATACTATATTTTATAATAAATACATAGATAGATAAACATCCAAGACCCAGGACAATTTTGAAAAAGGCCAATTTTCAACTTGCCCTGACCGGGGATCGATCCCACCCGGGTCCGCCACCCGGCGGACTAGCATGGTGACCAATACGCCACGGAGGTCGTCAGATAACTAATATAATAATTATCTTAGTTCAGAAATCACACGCCAATCTTAACATTGCTTGTGACGACCTCTTTGGCCTAGTGATCATCATGCCACGCTGTCACACCAAAGGTCCCGGGTTCGATCCCCGGTCAGGTCAAGATGGGAAAATGATCTTTTTCAGATTCATCTGGGTCTTGGATGCTTATCTATAGTATTTTTTATAAAATATAGTATCGTAGAATTGAGTAGAGCTATAGCCCCAAAGTAAGTTCGAGACTTGTGTTATGGGAATAACACAAGTCTCGAACCTCAATCTGTGTGATTGGTCAGTATATATAATTATTTATATTACTTTAAACGGATTAGCACAAACATCTCGAGCAATAACTGTATTACTGAATAGGATAACAGTCGGGCGGCGGCCGGTTCTAAAAAATATCGCAAAGCTACATTCTAAAGAACATTAAACGTCAGGCAGGCAACCGGACGTAAACCTCAGCCAAAGATAATTACTAACGTAACAGATACCCAACGCCATAGAAACTATTGGTGGGGCCGAAAGTTGGCAAATCTGGCGTTGCGAGTAATTACACAGAGATGGCAGCACACATGACTTGCAAAAAAGTGACAAAGTAAGTGTTGAATTGCTTTAAAAATATTGATTGCATTTCATATATGACATATTTAATTAATTTGAGTACAACTTTATTTAAATAATAGAAATAAAAGGTTTTAATAAATAGCTATAGCGCCATCTAGTGACAAGCAAGAGAAATAATTGGAACGAAGTTCCTTACGGCAGGCTTGGAGGAGATAGGGATTTTGCTGCGCGACCGAACTGAAAAAAATGTGATAGTAAAACCGTAAGGATGACCTCGTTAAATAAAACCATTAAATGAGACGTGCGCAGGCGCGACAGTCGTATACACAATTCTTTTGCAAATTGTGTCGATTCTACATTAGCCGAAGGAACTTCGTTCCTACCTGGTGTCCCACGACACCACATTTCTTTTTATGTTTATAAGGCGATGGGTAGGCATAACTTCGCCAAATCGTGATCTGGCATTTTCTTCTCCACTTAGCAAGATCTTCAGCATGAGTGACCCATGATATTTATATCTATAGTTTGGGAAAGACCGGGAACTCGCTTACGTGTCAGATATCATGCATTCATACACAGCACACACACACATGCATACAGACGCTAAATTGTCAAAGTAGTTTGTTTTTTGTTTACTCGTTCAACAAGCTTATTCGCCAGGAAAATTAAAAACCGACGTCACCGTCTAGTGATGACATGAGTGGCGGAACTATATATTCCAACCGATTTTAAATGGAATTCGTATCTTTTTTTTTGAAATGACAGACACGTTGCCTAGGACGGCATTTCCTACTTCACTCGGACAAGGTTTGAGGAGCGGGCCAGAGGCCTGGCTTCCTATATTTATATACTACTAGCAGCAGCGTAAAGGGCTCCCAAGGGGGAAACCTCGGCTTTGGGCGCACTAGAGATTATGGCAAATTTTGGGGTGCTGCAACACCCATGTTTTGCCGGAAGGGGAAATTGATATCCGTAGTGCGATCTATTATATGCCAGGTAAATAAAAAAACCGACATTCAAGCTTTAACCCCAACCGATTTTCATCAAACATAGCTATGAACCATCACAAGAGAATTTGCTTTTAAAAAAAACTCATCGAAGTCAGTCCATTCGTTCGAGAGCTACGATGACACAGACAGACATTCTCTTACCCCATACAACCTACACGCAAGGCTTGAAATACCGGTATTTATGGGAACCGGTACCATTGAACTAGGTGCGGCACCGATGCCAGACATAGTAACTGTACTATCTGTACCGGTACTATTTTTCCGTCAGTATCGGTACTATACCGTTTACAGTCCGTACAAATCACGTCAGAGTGAGAAAGTAGATACCAGCAGGCACAAGTATAAGCAGATAGAAGCAGGTACCTTAATTAGGTACCTGTACTTTTAAGGAGGAGTACCGGTACCCATCTAGAACAGGTACCCAGGTACCGAAATAAAAAGAACCTGTAAATACCGGTACAGAACCTGTACTTTTGGTACCGGTTCCAAGCATTGATTCCAATCGCCACGTCTGTGAGTGAGGCGGGGTAAAAGGCACACTTGACAAATAGGTACTCGTTACACCAATATTGTGTTACAAAATCGACCTTTTGTCACTGTATTAGGACCAAAGCGGTGTTCAATGGGACCAAATTTCACCCGAGATCCCGGTTTGAGATTAGGTGTATTGGCCTATTACTTTCTGGCCGCCATGTTGTTGACACGTTTTCTTAGCAGGTGGGTGATATATTTGTTTTTTTAAAGCTGGTGGTTTGGAGATAAACGCTTCTGCTTTTAATATATGCAGTGAAACGGAGAAGGTTGCATCGGGAAATTTGTTTCGTTGTCAAGAGAAAAATGCCTGGAAGCGTCTGTTTTACTGAACAGCCATAATGGAAAATTACATATCTGACACATGGAGATAAGATTTATTGAAAAATCTGTGTAACGTTGACAGAAAACATTTATAGTTCGTTCGCGGACATGGTGTGTGTGGTCTGTGCTTAGAAAGAGCCAGTGTCGGCCTTGTCAGTACACTAAGCCTGTGTCACTCTCCGTTTAGGTATCGAAAATATACCTACATTACTATGCGCGCGGCGACCACTGCGTAATAATAAATTCACTTACGAGTATATGAATCGTTTGTCCAGAGTAATAAAAATGAAATTAGCTGGCAATGGATTTCTAGGTATCAAATCGAAGAGCTGAAGAGTTCTGACGCGAGCTTAATTAAACCATAGCGCTAACCACATTAAGTAGATATTTCTTTCAATTTCTTTGTTGCGTAAGACTTCTGTACGTGAGTACTAGTACTTTCGGTGCCGACAGTATTGCAAGCTTGTAAACAAATTAGGTAACTGTAAATTAGAGTTTACCTAGACGCTTCTGACCATAGACCAAGTTTTTTCTTTACTGTGTCTTCTGACACACCCCTTTTCCGGCCTTATTTCTTTTTCCACACTGGTGTTAGATTTTTCAAGCGTTTGCCACCTTGACGATAGCCATTTAATTATAACAACCGGGACGGCTTAAGGTGTCTTCCGAAGCACGGAAGAGTTCGAGATAATAAATGTGGATTACCCATCAGACTAGCGACCTCGCCCATGGTTGCTTAACATGCAAAGCTTGTGGTTTTAAGATAAAGCATTCTGCTTTTAATATATGCAGTGCAGCGGAGGTGATAAAAGCAGGAAATTTGTTATTTCTTGTTTAAAGCGTGTCTCGAGAAGGCAATATTTTCTTCGAGATATCGAGAAGAAAATATAGCCTGTACGTTTATATACTTTATTGAACAGCCAAGATGAAAAACTATATTTGAGCTAGGTGATGTACCATTCCCGGATGATTTTTGGAAACTTAGGGCAATATTACCTTAAACATTCCCGGCAATATTCTAAAAAATAGTAAATATAGGGAATATTAACAGAAATAATATATTTCTATTTTCGAATAAGAATATATTACACTTTTCGGACAATCAGGTGATTTAAGCCTGCAATATCCTAACCAGACAAGAAACAACTTTTCACAATGTATGCTTTCTTGTGAGATTCGTACCCACGACGTCCGGATCATAAGGCGAACGCCTTGACCACTTGGCCACGGAGGCAGTCTCGAGATCTTTCATATCATTTCTGGTCAACTATCCCAATTATAACATGTATAAAGCGAGGCTTCACCCGGCCATGAGCCATGAGTTCTACTTTTTTTGGCACTAACTTTTTTAATATTTTCATAACACAAGATTAAAGAAGCATGGCTACTTTAATATCTGGAAGGTACAATATCCTTTTTAACGAGTACAAAGCTTCAAAGCGAACCTTCAGGCGATTTGAGTAATTAATACAAATTCTCCATTAAAATTAAAACATAATTGAATGCCTGAAAGTTCGTACCATAGGCCTGGTTTTATTCTATTTTGTAGGTGAAAGCCGTTTTTGTTAATGTCTAGTATTTAGATTACGATATCCTTATTGAAATTAAGTACTTTATACAATTTTCATTCTTCATTATTTTTGAGCAAGATCGAGAAATAAAATTTCAAAACTTAAAACCGACTTCACCCCAAAGCCCACAACCGATTTAGATGAAATTTCTGTGGGGCGTCTTCGAATAAATCGGTGACAAGAAAAATATATTATCTAACCAGTTTATCCATAAATATTCAAAAATAAATTACTAACAGTGAAAACAGAATAAGATTTGATTAAAAAACGAACGAGATATAACAATTTTACGAAAATATGTCGATCTCACTCGCAAAAACTATTTTCTATGGCAAATGTATAGATGATATGGACTTTGACGTCACCAGTACATATCGGACTTCTCTTTCTAATTGAAACTTTGAAGTATCACATGTCGTCGCTGATAAAGATATTTTTTAAATTCTTTCATATTTGTTTACTGTGGTTAATAAGGATTTTATTAAGCAAATAAAAAAAAATACGTGCGTATTCTCCGCGACGAATTGATCTTCTGCTTCTTATTTTCGTGGCGTTAGCTCAAACATTTTTTTTTCCCCCTCCAGAATGATGCCACTCTTACAGCGTTGTCTGCCTCATAAAGGTCACGTTTAGTGCAGCTGTTGGGGCACGATGGGCAGGAGAGAAGGTGTGACATAGTCTGGTCGCCATTGCCACACTGGCACTGTGTTGCGGATTTACCAATGTAACGCCATTCAGCCAGGGTATGCTTGCATCGGTCTACCTCAGTCCGAAGGCGATTAAGTCTCTTCCATGTGGACCATGGCAGTTCATGACCCGAATGAATGACGAATTGATAACCTCATTCTTTTTGGAAGTCGGTTAAAAATAGGTGTGGTAACTAAAACTTTGTGTAAGTACACACCTTACACCATTTAAGAATACGTTTATTTGCTGAATTGATTGCCCTCGGCACGCGTTTTTGAAAAAGCCGAAGGCGCCTATGAAGCGTGCCGATCGCATGCCAATGCCTACCAATTAACGAATAGACTTTATAAAAGATTATTATTATTAGAAAAGTCCTTTGAAATACTTACGGAGTTGCGAATACTGGATGTGGATGTCAAGATCATACTTTCTCGATGCTATATTTTATTACAAAATTTTCTTACCTGTAACAAACAAAAACATTTTAATAAAAATCACTTGCTTCATTATAAAAAATAATTTAAAGAACAAAGGCAATGCAATAATGTTGTTACATTAGAATAATAATTTGATGACCCAGATTTCAATAATTTATTGTTATAAATTATTGAAATTTGGGTCATCAAATTATTATTCTTATCCTATCTTCTTGTTCGCCGGTTGACTGGAAGAGATTCCATTATGGGATAAGTCCGCCGTTGTCAATTTACTGTTTATGTTGTTATTTTATATGATTGTGTGTTTTCATAGTACAATAAAGTTATTACAAACAAACAAATACAAACAAATATACCTATTTATTAAAATAACACAGATATAACAAACAAAAGACACGTCAAACCAAACTAACAACATTATCTGTGTACAATTAATTGTACATGTATTTCATGTGTCAAGACTGCCAGATAAGTTTGTGACAGCCACGTCTTGGATTCGCTCAAGATAATTTCAAGTATAGCACTGAATACTTAAGTGCATTAGATTTTGTTTCATCAATTTAAGGGGCTACCTGAATTTTCCGGGGTCCAGTGCTGCCCCCATTTGAATAAAATCATTTAAAAGGAAACGGAGATATAATTTAAAATTTTGTGTTGACCAGGCTCTAGATAACCCTTTAAACTATCTTAAGAACTACTGTTTACAGTTTAAAGTGAGAACGCGAAGATTTTCTACGCACATACGCCAAAAGTGGCCGTTTTTCGCAATTGTGAGTAGAAAAGCTTCACGTTCTGACTTTAAACTGTAAACAGTAGTTTGTAAAATAGTTTGAAGGGTTATCCAGGGTCTGATCAAGAACAAATTTTAAATGATATCTCCGTTTCCTTTTTAAATGATTTAATTCAAGTGGTGGCACTGGACCCCGAAAAATTCAGGTAGCCCCTTAAGTCTTTCAAGCTGGTCTGGAAGAAAAGAAAAAGCTTAGAACGTACCAGCTTCCTAATAGCGATTTATTTAGATTGAGCCAGATAGGTATTTCAATTTTTCAATCAGACATGATAGTCATAGAAGTCATAAAGTGACGACCACCGTGGCGTAATGGTCAACATGCTAGTCTGCGAATCCGGAGGTTCTGGGTTTGATCCCCACTAGGGCAAGTTGGAAAATAGCCTTTTTCAAATTGTCCTGGGTCTTGGGTGTTTATCTGTATTTTATTTATCATAAAATATAGTATCGTTGGGTTAGTATCCCATAACACAAGCTTAAGCTTACTTTGGGGCTAGCTCAATATGTGTCATTTGTCCCTATATATTTAAATATTTTAGTCTAGAATCGATTATTGATAATGAAGCTGTTTTACCGGAACATCCCATACACATAAACTCATTAATAGAGTAAAATTTTTACCAGAAATATGATTCGAAATAAGAAAATAAAAATGCCAAATTTGGTCGGGGTTAACAAAAGCGTTGAAGTCATATTGAAACACCCTCCATTGATTTACGACAAAAACCACGGAAATATTCATTTTCCTTAAAGAAGCTTCAAAAGCACATGAAGAGCTTGGAGAAGCCATGAAATCGAACTTTTAACTGAACTGAAATTTCGTAAAAAAAGTCGTAGGTTGCGTACCTATACAAGATTTTTACGGGAAGTTAGAATTGTGCGGAGATCAGAGTAGATAGATTTACATAACAAAAGCTAGACTTATTAAAATAAAAAAAATGCCAAAAATCTGATCTACACACGGCTTTTCACATTTGTTTCTTGTAAACAAAATCTTTTTTTCAGTACTCTTAAAGTACGTATTATAGAATCTAAATAAAGTATCTTTTATTTTATTTTGAACTGTCTTACAGTGGCCCTCGACAGGACCGATTGGATGCAGAAAGGATTACTGCGTTAGCCTTAAAAAGCCTTTAGCTCCAACAAGCCTTGCACTTCTAGCCTATTCTATAAGCTACAGTAAAACCAACACAAAAAATAAAATAAAATTGCATATCGTTTTGAACAGTTCGTACCTCCACCCCAATTGTTTGATACGGGGAAAACATACAAAAATATATCTGTATTGATATGCGTAGAACTTGCGTATCGGGCCGGTTCCCAGGGGACCCCGGGATAAAGTGGGAAGGTGTATTGGCGAAATAAAGTTTTCTTATTCTTTGTGTTTTTGTAGGCTTTCGTTTACATTAGCTGATATTTCTTTTGGAAGTTCATACAGGGTATAGATATACTTTTGCTTTTATGTCTGATAATAGGTAAAATAAGCAAAGGGCAAGTTCTTTGGACCTGTCTGGCCATATCGTCTATCCCTGTAACTTTTTTGGACGGCCTCCGTGGCGTTTTACTTATAGCAACTACGCTAGTCTGCCATTCGGAGGTTCTGGGTTCGATTCGATCCCCGGTAAGGGCAAGTTATAAAAAGGGGCTTTTTAACCGTATTCCTAAAAGGAAAAGGTTATCAAATTGACTGTATAAATACTCTTTTATGTATGTTTCCCGATTACTCGAATACTCCTGGAACAATTTAGAAAATACTTTTTGTTTGAAAGGGTATTATACTATACTTGTCAGGCGGTCCCATAGAATTCTTATCAAAATCGACTGAGTAGTTTTGGGGTGAATTCGGTTTTTAGTTTTGGAAAATTATTCAAACGGTTCTTGGTCTATGATGTTTATATTCTCTCTCTCTTTGCCTAGTCTTATCCCATTTCATTTGGGGTCGGCTCTCCTCGTCATTCTTCGCCAAGCTCCTCGATTTTGGGTCGTCATAACATTTATTTTGGCTTTCTTTGAGTCATTTTTGATAACGGACATCCAGTTTTGTAGGGGCCTTCCTGACTTTCTTGGACCAATATCTATGTTAGACACTTGTCTGGTCATATGATTTTCTGGCTTTCTCATAACGTGGGCATTCCACCTGAGACGTGCTTCGGAAAGTTTCTCTTCAATTGGTCTGATTTTGAAGCTTCCACGATTTTCGTTCGTTTCTCACTCTGTCTGACAGATTTACACCTCCTGCCCATCTTAACATATTCACTTCCGTCGTATGCATTTTGGTGGTATGGATATTTTTATGTTTATATTTTGAGTTATCTCATCATCCCATAACACAAGTTTAAAACTTTCTTTGGAACTAGCTCATTTGTCCTTATCTATTTATACAAACGTCCTCAGCTGATTTTGAGACGAGGCGTAATTGTTTTTGCTCCAAACCTCGCCATACTTTTAAGCTATAAAAGTCTAACACGCTATAAAAATTGCATACTAAAACCTTATAATACTATATTTTGCGAAATGGAGAAGAAACAGCCAAAACAGTTTAAATGATATGGCTTATAGTTTGCTCTCCTCTGAAAGCACTTGGGATTATAAATAAATAATAATTGTAAGGAACTATTAATTCTGCTGCCTGAAACTATTAGCACAACTATCCTTCATCCCAAGGCCAATCCCGAGGGATTAAGTTTAGTATTTGTTCTGCTTATCGATGGAAAGTTCGTAGACATTTTTCGGTAGTTTTGTGCCATTATTCTTTCTAACGAATCCTTATGCTATACAATATCATGTTTCTATCACTAACAAGGTAGATAGAGCATATTTGAAATTGCGACTCAAAGTAGACAGAGTCCAGGACCGCAAGACAAAAGCCACTCAAAAGCCACTTTTAGCCACTATAACCAGGCTGGTGTCACTTCCCGTTTAGGTATCAAAAATATACCTACATTATTACTATGCGCGCGGTGACCTCTTCGAAGGGGAAAATTCAGTTAAATGAATCGTTTGTCGAGAGTAATAAGAATAAAATTGGCTTGCAATGGATGTCTAGGTATCTAAACGAAGAGGTGAGGAGTTCTGACGCGAGTTAAACCACAGCGCTAACCAAATTAAGTAGATATTTCTTTGTAATACTTTTTTTACTAGTACTTATTTTGTGCTATAATGATAGAGGGCGACACGGTGGAAAAAGGAATAGAAATAGTGACGGGTTGCTAGCCGCATGGCCTTTTAATATGATTCGCATTTTCGCAGTGTTTTAGGGTTTCGTACACAAAGGGTAAAAACAGGACCCTATTACTAATTCTTTACTCCGAGACCGACATCGAAGAAAATAAAGAATTCTTAAATTACATCAACAAATATAATAAAATTAACAAATATAGAAATATAATTAAATTATATATATATAAATATAATTAAATTAACAAATATAGAATAGAATATTTTACTTGAAATAGTGGATATAGTAAATTCGTTGAATTGGTGTGCACGCCGTCGGCGCGCCATAAAGGCCGCGCCTTAAAGCAAAGCCGCTTCCAACCAAATGACCGAATGGACAATTAGGAGTGTAAGGTGGTGCCAGTCTAATGCGTGTTAAAAGACAGGGTGTAGAAATTTGAGGAGGTCAAACACTTGATAGCTTAGGTGGAAGAGCATGGTCGTTTAAAGACCAGGTCACAGGTCAAAGTCGTTGAAATGTCATATAAGCAAACAATGAATTAATCTAGTTTCAACCAGCAGTGGACATTTGGCAAGGGCCGTGATGCATCGGGCGCGATGCCAGCTTCACATCAGCTGGTCTCAAATCTGATTTGACTCGACGCTATTACCATGAAGTTTGAGGCTTTATACCTTTTATCTACGGCGCTGATTGTAAAATCCAAAAAAGAGTATCTGGCTCATGATAATAGGCAATGCAGCATTTTTGTTATTGAAAGTTTTCTCCTAGATCTAAATTCCGTTTAAAACGGAAGAAACCGTGGCGAGGGACATATTTTCCATAAAAAGGGGGAGCGGACGGGGGAAAGGATTGGTGCCGGGCAAAATAGTGCTCAGCGGGGCCAAATTAGTTTAAAACACCCGGTGCCAAATTGTACAATTCCATGCTTTCTAATGTAAAATTATATAAAAGAATCTTTCTAGGAATTAAGAAATTACTAAAATGGAAGGTCTTAAAAACATCACCAAAACAGAGAGAAAAAGCGGCAACAAACTGCACTGCAGCATTTTCTCCAAAACGTCAACTTACAATTATACGGATAGCGTTCATAAAATAGTTTGGGGGTTATTCAAGGTCTGATCAAGACAATATTTTAAATGATATCTCCGTTTCCTTACAAATGACTTATTTCAAATGGGGGCAGAACTGAACCCCAGAAAATTTGGATAACCTGAATTTTCCGTGGTCCAGTGCTGCCCCCAGCATTTGAAATAATTCTATAGAAAGGAAACGGAGATTTCATTTCAAATTTTGTTTGATCAGACCCTAGATAACCCTTCAAACTATTTTATGAACTATTGTTTACAGTTTAAAGTGAGAACGTGAAGCTTTTCTACGCATAATTGCGAAAAACGGCCACTAAAGGCGTATGTGCGTAGAAAAGCTTCATGTTCTCACTTTAAACTGTAAACAATAGTTTGAAGGGTTATCTAGGGTTATCTAGGGTCTGATCAAGACAAGATTTTAAATGATATATCCGTTTCCTTACAAATGACTTATTTCAAATGGGGGCAGAACCGAACCCCGGAAAATTAAGGTAGCTGTATAGGCACAATCATAATCCCAAATTTCCCAAGTTTGCCTCAAACCAACATTTATCAAATTACCTGAGCAAATAACATAACTCCGGGGCTGTTAGTTGCTGGGCGAATAACGGAACATACATAACATATTCGTAGTTTTCCATATATATACTAAATCCCAAACGACTGATATGGAGGAAAATCATTAATCTTGTTATAAGTTTTCTATTGGAAAGAACAATGTTTTCTCTGTAAGTGCTATATCATAATACATTTACTTATATAACTTTTATGCCCTTAGAGACAATGAGACAATTCACTTCTTTAGATCATTTAATACAGGATAAATTACGTAGAAAAATCTGAGTACTAAATTTTCTGTTGTTTTTGGCAGTACCGGATCTAGAATTTTTTTGAGGCGGGGCTATACGTGAAGATGCTGCCCCCTGCTTGGTTTTACCGCCTCCTATTACGAGCTGAACAATACGAGTACACGGGGGGGGGGGGTGTCATGGTCAGTTAAGATTCTGACCGGGATGCGACTATACATATTTGAGCAATAAAGAACTTTATTATTCGATTTTGCCACCCCCTCTGACTTCACCGCCCGGGGCATGGGCCCCGGCTTGCCCCCCCCCCCCCCTAGATTCGGGGCTGATTTTTAGTGCGGGGTAGGGTATACCCCCGCACAAAAAGCGGCATAGGTAGATAGTATTATTCTTTACAAAAACAAGCGACTTTAACTTCTGGTCTTCTTCGACAGTTCAAATTCCCCAAAATACTCTTTCTGAATGCAAATGCTTGATTCAGAAAGATGTGTGTTAAGAATATCTAGAGAGTTCCCTCGATTTCTCGAGGATTCCATCGTCAGATCTTCACCCGGTGACAATGGGACCAATTTGTGTGCCCTTTTATAAATCTTTTTTTTTATCGGTTAAAAACGAGAAATTTTTTGAGAAACATACATTACAAACATATTTTTAATTCATTCTAATAGAGAAGCTGCTCAATTTTTGAAGTCGCTTGAAAAGTCCAAGGTCTATGTAGTTTGTACTGAATATTTACATATTTTTTTATTATAAATAGGTACTATTCAACGTGAAAGGGACATACAGGTAATAAATCAAAATATAGGCTATACTAGATTATTACAGTATAATTTAATTATAATAACAGTCAACAAACAAAATAAAATTGGCACTTTCACACAAAAACGACGATTTTTTGAATCTTTTAATTTAACTATACTATAGTGACCTAGTACAGCCCTAGGTTTTATTTATTACAGGTAGGTCCCATCCACGTTGTATAATAGTTACTTGTCGTTGAGTTACTTACTATCCCATAACACAAGTCTTGAACTTACTTTGGGGCTAGCTCAATCTGTGTGATTTGTCAGTATATATTTATTTATTTCCTTTATGTGCTATAAATATTTTTTTTAAATAAATTCGTCTGGGAGGTAACAAAAAACATTCTAAATGTACCAGCAGCTTTCTTTCCCACGCTGATCGTCAAAAAGAAGCCGCCGATCGATGAAATTTATGTAACTGCGAAAACAATTTACAATATCTTCTCAGGGTTCCGTATCCAAAGGGTAAAAACAGGACCCTATTACTAAGACTCCGCTGTTCGTCTGTCTGTCTGTCTTTCACCAGACTGTATCTCATGAACTTTTTGCATTTGCTAGACAGTTGAAATTAACACAGATGATGTATTTCTATTGCCGCTTTGACAACACTTTACACATACTAAAAACAGAATAAAATAAATACGTGATTGTTTTACAGATAATGGTAAGGAACCCTTCGCGGGCGATTCCAACTCGCACTTGGCCAGTTATTATAAAATGGACTATATAGATACGCGTGAACACTCACAATTATTCACAATAGACAGATAATGCTCCATACAATTGTGTACTCATATAATTAAAAATGTTTTTTTTTGTTTTATGTTTTTTTTGTTAACCCTGTCCGATCCTTGTAGGAGCAACTCAGACCGTCAATATGAACAACTTTTTCTATGGGACCAATGCTTGAAACTCGAAAAAAAATCATCATTTTCATACAAATTGCCGCGCCGGCTGACCACTTTTGCGAAACTGTCGATTTTTTTTCGAGTTTCAAGCATTGGTCCCATAGGAAAAGTTGTTCATATTTACAGTCTGAGTTGCTCCTACAAGGATCGGACAGGGTTTTTGTTACATTTTGTAGATATCTATCTATCAATAATATATTTTGTTTTTATAAAAAACGTCAAAACTAAACAAATGAACTAATAAAATCGATAATAAAATTTACTTTGACAAATATTATGAAGATTTCCAATATAAAGTAGGGTCCGGCACTTCCTATGAATAAAGATTGGAGTCATTTCTCATTCGGAGGCATTATACTTATGGGGCTAGTTGTAAATTATGTTATATGGCCTTTTAAAGGCGCGCCATTTGCAATCATAACACTCAGTAATAAAGTTCAGTTTAGAGTAAAGTTTCGGGCAATAAATGATTAAGATGCCAGATTTTGTTGGCAGTTACTTGGATTTCTTTGGAAAAACTATTTTAATGATTTTAAAATATTTCACTTGTGAATTGTGATTGTACTTAATTGATAGAAAAAATCGATAAACTTTTTAGTAACTACTTATGTAGTTAGATAGATGTTATAGGGCTGCAAAGAGCTTTGGGGCCCGGTCGAAGTATATATGCAATACTAGGGCATTCGCAAGTTAAGCAACCTTAAGAGCGGCCTTCCGTCTTACTCTCATACAAACGCTCGTACGTGATATGGCGTTGTATCTGATCTTTTACGAAAACTTTTGAACTCACAGGTATCTTGGGTGCTATTTCTAGTGAAGTGCTTATGTTGCTCGTATACTTATCTACATCATAATGTAACCTATTTTATTCTCGCATTATACGTTCATAGTTCGTCGGATGTGGTTGTTTCATTTAGCCACCTTACCTCGCCTCTCTGCATGGCGACCCTGCCATATTTGGCAGCGCGTAGATCGCGTTACGGCGCCAACAATGCGCCTCGTGTAGTTTAGCACGTAACAATTCGGTGTTATTAAAGCAGTATGGCAAAAAAAAAAAACCACTCGAAATTAAAATGGTGACTTTTATAAAAGTAAAATAAATATTAAAAAATTAAAATGGGCAGTACGCAAAGCAAAGAAGAGACAGTGATTGCACAAACAGCTTTGGGCAGCAATGACGCATCGGCTGTAAATAGTATGAGTACGACCAACATTCTTCTAGTCGTGGTGGCAGTGGTCCTTTTAATAGCAGCAGGCCTTGGACTATACCACATGTATAAGAGAACGCATAAGAAGTGGATACGAAGAGAGATTCGGATGGCGGATTTACAGAGGTCGTTTAGCTGGCGGCGTCAAGTTTTGCATCGTGAGAGGGGACCTGTTCCAGAGCAACCCTAGCTGATGAGTAATCGTGAAGAAAGTGTGAGTTCGTATGGTGAAAAGTGATAGTGCGGATATAATGGTATGGTACTTTTAACATTTACATTTTATTTGATTATTACGATTGTCACTTCATAAGACTGGTACATAAATATATACTTATGAAAAAAAAAGGATAGAAAACGGACTTATAATTTTAGCGGACTTTATACCTAGTGTAACATTTTTTTTTAATGTGTTTGACAATTTAATTACCATGTCAATTTTATTATTTTAAGTGCATTCCTAAGAGCTACGTCGAAGAGGCTTCTTGTTTACATTCTTATGTACGTATATGGAAGCTGTCCTCTATTCAGTGCATCAGCGGATAACTACTTAGATGTATCATGGTAAGCAATGTTTTAATTTTATTAGTGAGGAATGGAAGAAAAGTTGATTCAATGTTATAATGAGTTGTTAGTTATTAAAAAATACTTAGTAAAGAAAGGGAAATCGAGATTCTTAGGCAATGTGATTAAAAATAAATTAAGTGAAACTGAGAATATTTATAAACAATGTAATGAGATCATAGGAATTTTAGTCGAACAAAAGGGATTCCAAGAGGAGAAGTTAAATATAATAACAAATACATACGAGGACATTGAAAAGTTATATGGAAAAATTCAGTGTTTATGTAATTTAGAACCTAGTTTAGAAACGAAGAGTGACAGTAGTGATTATAGCGATAGTTGTGAGGCAGACTTAAACACCATGGATTTCGACTTTAAAACGGCGTGTAATTTGATCCCAGTAATGGACAGTAGTGAAAACACCACCAAAAGGTTGATAGATTCAGTTGAAATGTATTCGGAAATGTTAAAAGAATCTGATAAACTTTATCTCATAAAATTTGTTCTTAAGAGTAGATTAAGTGAAAACGCAAAACTTCGTATGGCACAAAAGTACTCTTCTATTACAGAGTTTATTAGCGATTTACGGAAGCACCTTCTAACTAAAAAATCTTTTACGGCGATTCAAAATCGTCTCCAAAGTGCATCTCAGGGCTGGCGCACGATTGATCAATTCGGGAATGAAATCGAAAAATTATTTACAGAGCTGACGATTTCACAGGCCGATGGAAATGCGGATAAGTACAATATGTTAAAACCGTTAAATGAAAAAATGGCCCTACAACGATTTTCAGGTGGTCTTCGGGATAGCAGGCTGAGTACCATTATTGCAGCCCGCAATTACAGCAATCTGAAGGATGCCATCCAGGCGGCGAAGGATGAGGAGTGCAGCATGGCGTCGACCAGTAATGAGGTGATGCAGTTTACTCGGAGGAGAGCAGGTAAGGTGTGCACATTTAATTCGTGCAACAGGAATTATTATCGAGGACAAGACCGGAATTTACAGCGAGGTAATAACAGCAATACTCAGTTCCAAAGAGGTAATTTTCAAAATCGTTTTTCAAATAATATACCTGATAAAAATATATCATTCTATAATAATCGAGGACGTAGACAATATTCAGGACGTGGATATCGCCCAAATAACAGATTTACTCGTGGTCGAGGGCGACAGGGTAGTAATTCTGGAAATCGTGTTTTCTACACGCAAGAAGCAACTAAACAAGGAGAAAGTACTCAGGATGATGTAAATTACGATTTAGATAAGTTTTTTCGTCCTTAATAATCAAATTTGTTCTTTACAAGGTAGAGCGTTTGCTACTTTCTACATAAATAATATAAAGTATTACTTCTTAATAGATACGGGAGCAAGTTTATCTGTAATAAAGAAAGAAGCATTACCGACAAATATCACGATACATAATGATGACACACTCATAAATGGAATTGGGGGTCAAATTCGCTCATCAGGCGTTGTTTACTTAACGTTAGATCATGATAGTCATGGCTCCTTTAAAGGAAAGTTTCATGTATTCGACAGCGTACCTTTAAAGGCTGATGGAATTCTGGGATTAGATTTCTTGTCTACTTTTTCTGCGAACATCAACTTAGAATCAAGTTTATTATCACTATACAATGAAGGCAAAGAATGTGTTGTACAACTTCACGATAAACTAAATTATTCAGATTGTTCAATTATTTTACCAGCTCGTAGTGAGTCCATACATTACATATTTTTAGAAACGGAATTAAAAGGTGATTACATCGTTAGTCCATGCGAGTTAGCCAAAGATGTATTTTTGGCAGGAAGTATTGTCAGGCCTAAAAATAATAGGATACCGATAAAAATTTTAAACGTTAGTGAATGTGAAATTGAATTGCCTACATTTATACCAGAGTTTAATTCGCTAGATGATTATAATATTTGCGAGTTCCAAAAATGTGACTCAAACGCAGATAGGGTTCAAAAATTATTTTCACATTTAAATCTGAGTAATCTTAATGCAGAAGAGGAAAAATCGATTAAAGAAATTTGTTCAAAGTATGCAGATGTATTTTATTTACCAGGTGATAAGTTATCAGTGACCAACATATGCGAACATTCTATAGTATTGAAACCAAACTCAGGCCCAGTATATACAAAACCGTATAGGTTACCACAGTCATTAAAGGATGAAGTTAAAAAACAGATTAATAAGATGATACATGATGACGTCATAGAGGAAGCGCAGAGTGAATGGAATAGTCCCATACTTTTAGTACCGAAAAAGGAATTAGCTGGTAAAGTAAATGATTGGCGTCTCGTAGTCGATTTTCGAAAATTGAATGAAACGATTGTAGATGACAAATTCCCGTTACCTAATATAAACGAAATATTAGACTCTCTCTCTGGTTCAATTTATTTCTCTCACCTTGATTTAAAACAAAGTTATTTTCAATTATCTTTAGATAAAGAGAGCAGGAAGTATACAGCTTTTAGCACAAGCACTGGTCAATACCAAATGAAAAGACTCCCCATGGGTCTTAAGACAAGTCCAAGTGCATTTAGCCGAGTTATGTCAATTGCAATGTCGGGATTGGCTTACGAAAAATGTTTTATTTACCTAGATGACCTTGTAATTTTTGGTAGAAATTTACAAATTCACAATAAAAATTTAATAGATGTTTTGGAAAGACTGAAGAAAGTTAATTTAAAGTTAAACCCCGAAAAATGTAATTTTTTGAAGAAAGAAATATTATATCTTGGACATTTAGTTTCAGCAGACGGTGTGTTACCAGACCCGGCAAAAGTTTCTGTTTTACAAAATTACCCAGAACCGAAAAATAGCGATGAGGTAAAAAGATTCGTAGCTTTTTGTAACTATTATAGAAAATTCATACGCAACTTTGCTGAAATAACGGCACCATTAAATAAATTAACTAGGAAGTATGTTCCTTTTGTGTGGGGAGAAGATTGTCAAAATTCTTTTAAATTACTTAAAACTGCGTTAATTAATCCGCCTATATTGCAGTATCCAGATTTTTCGGAGAATAACGAATTTATAATCCAAACAGATGCTTCGGGATTAGCGATTGGAGCGATATTATGCAATAGTGACATGAGACCCGTGGCATATGCTAGTAGGCCACTTAACAAAGCCGAAAGAAACTACCCTACAATTCAAAAAGAGCTTACAGCTATAGTTTGGGGTATTAAATATTTTCGTCCGTATATTTATGGTAGATCATTTACAATTATGACGGATCACAAACCGTTAATTTATCTTTTTGGCATGAAAGATCCATCCAGCAGATTACTAAAGTTTCGATTAATTCTTGAAGAATACGATTTTAAAATAGTTTATGTCAAAGGCACGGAAAATACGGCGGCTGACGCCTTGTCTAGAATTGTAATAACTTCGGATGAGTTAAAAGATATGCAAAATGAAATAGCTTTAGTTACAACTAGGGCGCAAAGCAGACGAATGAATGAAGATGTAGTGAGTGAGCGTTTAAAAGATAAAAATCTCGATGATCGGTATGCGCAACCGAGAATTGTCGAATTATTGAAGAAACCTAATGATTGTGTTGATATGATTTTGACAGAAGGAAGTAAGCTAGAGATATTAAGTAAAAAAGGTGCTAAGTTTGTTATAAAAGACTGCTTTGTTTTATGCGAAAATAATAAATGTTTATACATAAATCTCGACTTTAGGGCACAATTTTCGCGAGACGAATTTGTGACAAAGTTAAAAGATTTTTGTAAAGAAAATGAGATTAAAGAAATATGCATAATTAAAAGTATTGAAAATGAATGTTTTATAAAACAATTATATGATAAAATAAAAGACGTCAAGGAATGGACCGGTCCACGATTATGTATTTTAAGAGGTATACAGAAAATAACAACAGACAAAGATAAACAGTTTATTTTAAATGACTTCCATCTGCTGCCCACAAGTGGTCATGCAGGGGTGCGTAGAATGACCAATAATATCAAAAGAAAATTCTACTGGCCAGGCATAGAACAAGACGTTAGGGAATTTATCAAGAAATGTGTAAAATGTCAGAAGATGAAATCGTGTCGATACGTAAAAGTACCTATGGAAATAACTACCACGTCATCATATGCATTTGAAAAAATATTTTTAGATGTAGTGGGACCTTTGCAACGGGATGAAGACAATAATTGTTACATCCTCACAATCCAGTGTGAGTTGAGTAAGTTCGTAGAGGCATACCCACTACAAAATAAGGAAACTGTAAGTATAGCTAGAGCATTAGTCAATAATTTTATATTAAGATTTGGTATACCGAAAGTGATTGCCACCGACAGGGGTACGGAGTTTATTTCATCAGTAATGGATCAGGTATGTAAACTTTTAGAAATAGAGAAACTTTCGTCAACAATCTTTCATCACCAGTCGATTGGTTCGTTAGAAAATACACACAAAAATCTTGGTGACTTTCTTAGGATACAATGTAGCGGAAATATTAGTACTTGGAGCCATTGGTTAACATTTTGGTGCTTTGCGTTTAACAACACTGTCCATACTGCAACAAAATACACCCCGTTTGAGTTAGTATTCGGCAGGCCTAGTATTATTCCTAGTAGAATAAGTCAAAATGTAGAACCATTATATAATGTCGATAGTTACCCGCTAGAATTAAGATATAGATTACAAGTAGCTCTTCAGGATGCACGGAACAATTTAATTCTAAGTAAGGAAACAAGAAAACTTAGTTATGACAAATATGTTAATCCTGTGACGTATAACAGTGGTCAATTAGTTTTAGTTAAGAATGAAACAGGGAAAAAATATGACCCATTATATGAGGGTCCTTTCGTAGTTTTGGAGGATTTGGGAGTGAATATAAAAATATTAAGGAATAATAAAACTGATATTATTCATAAAAATAGAAGTAAACCCTTTAATAGCTAAATATCCAAAATAAATTTCCTAATAAAAATAGTACTATTGTTAATGTTATATTGCTCTTCGTATATTTCGTTTAAGTTGCTAATATAATGCTTACTCGTATATATATAAAAAAAAATGTAATCATATTTTATAACATTTTTTTTTATTAACACCCCCGGGAGGTGAAGTGCTTATGTTACTCGTATACTTATCTACATCATAATGTAACCTATTTTATTCTCGCATTATACGTTCATAGTTCGTCGGATGTGGTTGTTTCATTTAGCCACCTTACCTCGCCTCTCTTCACTAGGTTTCACTAGGGAACAAGTTTTATGAAATTTTCGCACCCTATGAATAGTTAATATTCGTTCAACAGATAGTTAATTATAATACAAATTTCATTTAAAATAATGCAAACCATGCCCTTAGGCGCTATCTCTCTCCTTTTGGTTTGCCTTTTTTTTTCTAGCATTGCCCTGGATGAGACACCAAGCTTTTCAAACTATGCTCGCGTTGAAAACAGAGCGGCCGGGAAGGGCCGCCTTAAGCGTAGTCCCTACTTGGATGGGTAAATTCGAGAAATTATTATGCCATAAGTGGTGTAAAATTTTCCCGAGCTCCTACGTGCTTCGGAAGGCGCTTTATGCATATGCATCATTGTATGGCAGTCGTCAAGCTATGCCAGATGCCTAAGGCAGAAAAAATCTGACGCCCGTGTTGGCCACTTACACACACGAAATACAATACACAGAAGAGTGAAATGGAAATCAAAATAATATGATGGATTAGCCGAATCGCCTATTTACTTGATTCCTTAGATTCTCGCCCGTTCCCTCGATCGGCTTTTACGATCTATGCTGCAAAACAAGCAGCTGGCAAATTGTACGTTTTTCATTTGCCCTCGGACCATATAAAAAACTATGGAACGATTTACCAGTCGATGTCCGGAAAGCTAAAACCTGCTTTTCATTTAAGAAACAGGTGTAGGCACACTTTCTTCGAAAACTGTCAGATAGATCATAGTGTAGTTTATATAGGTATTGTCTATCATGATATATACTTAATAGTATGTATTGTTTGTATGTAGTTTATAGTTTTGATGATTATTTTTACATATAGTCTTTTTTTCGGGGTATTTCTCGAAGCGCAACCATTCTGAGGCGCACCTTATGAAGCGCACCTTTTTAAACGTGGGTGCTTCGAGGAATACAATTTTTATATTCTTGATGTATTTCTCTAAGCGCACTTTCAGTTGCGCTCACGAGACAATTAAAAATATTGAATTTTATTCCTCGAAGCGCACCCACGTTTAAAAAGGCGCGCGGCAAGAAATAAATAAGGTGCGCTTCTTTAGGTGCGCCTCAAAATGGTTGCGCTTCAAGAAATACCCCTTTTTTACGCCACAAACCTATATCAAGTTTTGCAATAACCCTGACATTTTCCACATCACCAGTTTTGTTGACTTGTAGCTAAGGCCTTAAGCTTTAAGTCTGCCATTACACTTGTATATGTGTATAAAGTTAAAAAAAAATATAGAAAGAATATGTAACATGTAATCTAACATCATATAATATGGTTTTTGAGATTCGCATCCCAATATGTTCAAATTACATATCGCACCGTACCACGTCTTCAATATCTAACATCTGCAAATGTACGTGATGTTTTCTAAATGAGAATTAGATTCGCTAGACTGGGACGGAAGATGGAAAATTGTTTTTAGAAAGGGGAGAAAAATCGGGGAGTTGTTCTATTGGAAATTTCTTGAAGCGCAGCGGTGTACTTTGACTTTTCGCATAGATTATCTTCACCAACTGTCATAGTTTTATAAACTTTTATGTAGTCTGTGTAAATATGCAATATTTAAAGTTTTTTTTAGATGTGTGTTTATGAATATATGTATAAGTATATACATAAAATAATTGTTAAATGTGGTTGCGGTAGAATTTTGAAGATTAGTAATTAAAATATAGTCAAATTAAAATGTACTGTGTCTCTCCTGTAAGGTTGACTGGTAGAAAAGGTCCTGGGCCTTAAGTCCGCCTGTCACAATTTTTGCAATAAAGTTAAATAAATAAAATAAAAAATAGATTACAAAATTCACATAGAATACAACCAGCGAACTATATGTTTTTTAAATGTCAGTTTACAGACCTTATAGTTTTCCCATCGGCTTCTTCTTTAAATAAATAAATATAATTGTCCCTACAAATAACACTGATTGAGCTAGCCCCAAAGTAAGTTCGAGACTTGTGTTATGGGATACACTCAACGATGATTATAAAAAATACATATATAGATAAACATCCAAGACCCAGGACAATTTGAAAACGGCCAATTTCCTACTTGTCCTGACCGGGGATCGAACCCGGGACCTCTGGGTGGCGGACTAGCATGGTGACCACTACGCCACGGAGGTCGTCACTAAACAAACATTCATGCTTAGTTAAATACAAGATACAAAAAGCTTGTAATAAAGATAAAGACTTATGCTGTGGGTAATTGAAAGATTATAATGAAGGGTAAATTAGAAAAAACTGAACCATACAAGAAGTTATAAGATACTAAACTAAATAACCAAACAGTAACTACAATGGCGTAGTTAATTTACCTACACCCTTCCAAACGACCTTTAATGCAAGATTCAGCAGACACGGACAATTTGTACAAAATCAGAGCAATAATTGCTAATACGGGGCCACGAGACCGTTAAGATGTCGTAATTGCGGCCTACAAAGGAGCAAATGGCGCGAAAAATTACTTACTATTGTACAGGCGCGCCATCTGAGCCGCTATTACCAAAGTCGAGCGAAATTATGATCATATATTTGAGGAGGCAAGATGTCGCCAATTTCAAGTTGAAATGACATCATTAACGAAAAAATTCATTAGAATATTGATATTTTAAGTTATAAGATGCGACAAGACCATCACAGGCTTAATTATCTTGAGTTGTCTTGAGCACTTTATTTAGACTATTATCCGCGAAAAGCAAGACGACTTACCGCCATATGTTACTTTCTCTTTTGTTACTGTCAACTGTGTTTAGGTAAATAATGGTTTAAACCAAGTCCTTAGTCAGCATTCAATAATAAGACAGGTTGGGAAGCCTTAACAGAAACGACTTTAATATTAAAATATATTGACTTATCTCTATAGATTCGTTTCGTATCTCGAAGATTGATTCGAGGAATTTCAAGAATAGACTCCTCGACTTAAAACTGTTAATTACGCGAATAGCAATTCACTGTGATCGATATGCGTACATTAATTACTACCAAATGTAGTTCTAACGTTTGTAAGTTTACATTACTAAAATTAAGTTGAATGGGAAGTATCGGAAGAAGTCCATGTCCAGAAATGGTTTCTGCGGCTTAAGTTATGAGGTGCCTGATGATACTGATATCAGATATGATGGTGGTAATGAGAGAATATGCATGCATAAAGACAGTGATAGTGTAAATGAAGTGAAAAAGGTCTGTCAGGATCTTAGCAAGTGGAAGTCCATAGTCTTCGCCTACCGCTGTGGGAAACAGGCGTGATTATAAGTATGCATAAAGATAGTGATGAGTGTAGATGAAGCGAAAGAGGTCTGTCAGGATCGTAGCAAGTGGAGGTCCACAGTATTTGCCTACCCCAGTGGTAATTTGGCATGATTATAAGTGTTTATGGATGTAATGAAACCAATTTTCAAAAATATCTCGTTTCCTTTTTGTATGTGTTAATATGCATTCCGAGCATCTAAAACGAAAGGTGTTCGGAATGCATATTGACAAATTCCGGGATACTCAGCCAGACGCAATAGAAGTAACAATTGGATTACGACAGCCGTTACTGTCCCAGAATGATTTAAAACTTAGGCCCTACTCTATTTATTTACTTATCTAGATGGCTTAATTAGATATTATGTTAATAATTTTTCAAAACTAAAAACCGACTTCACTCCCAAACTGCATTAACAATTTTGATAAAATTTCTACGGGATCACCTGACAAGTATGCTTTTTTTAGATTTAACTAACTAAAAAATTATATTCCAAATCGGTCCAGGCATCTTCGAATAATGGATTAACATACATAAAAAAAGATCGCGATGATTAGATAACCTCCTCCCTTTTGGAAGTCGGTTAAACAAACAGATCTTGTGCTAATAGAACTACTGAGTCAGTTCTGCCAGTACTTAGCACTACTATAGTAAGAATTAAATATCTTAGTACTACTAATGCTAGTAGTTGCATTAACGCTATTTTCCTACTCTATTAACCTGTAGTTAAGTAGGGCTTGGCCTAGCCGAAACGCTTTGTGGTTTGGAGTGGTGAGTTTAAACTACAAAAGCCTGTGTGCATCCTGGCCGAAATCAACATGCAATTGTATCTCATTTGATTGATATTTACAACTCTAATTGCTTTTATGGCGACCGGCCGAAACGCTCTGAAGTTTGGAGTACGATTTTTTACTACAAAAGCCTGTGTGCTCCTCGCCGAAATCAACAGGCTTATGGAATGTCGCCTACCAATGCTCCTTTTAAATAACGTTGAAACCAAAGAACAATACAGATTGAAACATTGCAAACTACCAAAACAACGTCAATTAGTGTGTCAACGTTGACCTGACATCCCGTGCATGTGTCATTGTGTCGCATACGTCACATTTGTCATACGTGTCATACATAGCCTCGGACACGAAAACAGCGTTACGGCTAAAAGCTACGCCACATAAATCTTACGGAGTCGTGCGATTGTTTGGTTATATGTGTGTTGTAAACATTGTTTTTACAAGATTTTCGAAAAAGAGACTTATTCCGATCTAATACATCAAACAAATACCACTGGTATTACTTTGAATTTTTAATTATTTTCTATTCCGAACCACTTTTTAAATTATTTCATTTTATATCCGAACGAATACGAAAACTTGAATTTGGTACAGTCAGCTAAGTCATCAAATTAAATTTGTTTTCTAAAATGAAACATAATGCTAAACCTTTTTTGGTATTCGTTCGTGGTATTGCATCGGAATAAATCGAAAATGAGGAGTTTTTTTGTACCTTTATCTAAATAAGGTGCATACATGGCGACTTTTTACCTACCAGACTTTTTGGAGCCAGTTTAGTCCATAATACTGAACTTTCTACAAAAAAATGTATAGAAAGTCGATAAAATTTTCGTTCTACCATACTAAATCCGTTTGGCCGAGTGCTGATTCGTACGGGCAAGCCGGATACTTTTTTTTGTTTTTCGTTAATTGTTTTTATGAAAAGTTGTTCTTTCTTATAATTATAATATCATTGAGAGGACTTGTTCAGAAAATTTGGCTACTGGTTATATTTCTATAATATATACAAGCCTTCTTTGCAGATTGCGTGATGAAAAATGTACCGACGATATAGGCTCCTATATTTTGTGATTATTTATTTTTGTTGTTAACATTGTTTTTATTTATTTATAAAACTTTATTGTTTCAAAGTAAAAATACACTTTTAACAAATTAACTTAATGCCAAGAGCATTTTCTCTCAGTCAACCATTAAGATAAGCAGAGAAAAAGCAAAGATTTTTCGGAAAAAGAGGAATGTTTTCGAGCATTGGAATTAATTTGGAAATAAGAATGTTTAATGAAAAACAATGAAGACACAAGAAACAAATGTATCCGCTGCCTCAAAGCACGTAGAAATCAATTGTGGGAAAGGCATTGTTGGATTCCTTATTTTAACCGACTTTCAAAGAGGAGTAGGTTATCAATAAAAATAAAATAATAAAATTGGTTGCGATCTTTTTTATTTTATGTATATTCATTCACCGTTTATTGAATTACTAGTTTTTGCCCGCAGCTTCGCTCGCGTAGGGGTGTAATTAATCAAAATCCTTTATTAGGGGATGCCTACGTCATAGTAGCTTTATGCATGCAAAGTCTCAGCCCGATTGGTTTAAAATTGACAAAGTTTCATACAAACTTTCATCCCCTATTTTATCCCCTTGGGGGTAGAATTGATCAAAATCCTTTCTTAGCGGATGCCTACATCATAACATCTACCTGCATGCCAAATTTCAGCCCGATCCGTCCAGTGGTTTGGGCTGTGCGTTGATAGATCACTATGTCAGTCAGTCAGTCACCTTTGAGTTATATATATTTAGATTTGCATCACTTGAAAAATTATTACCGACTCGATAAGAAGACCCGTTTGTTTGTTGTTTTTCGTGTGTGCAAGTGGCCAACACTGGTATCACATTTTTCAGGCTGCCTAAAGGCATCTGACATAGCTTGACGACTGCAATGATGACAGCCGGGACCAACGGCTGATTCAATATGTAACAAAAACCCTGTCCGATCCTTGTAAGAGCAACTTAGACCGCCAATATGAACAATTTTTTCTATGGGACCAAACTTTGAAACTCGAAAAAAAATCGTCGTGTTCATAAAAATTGTCGGGCAGACCGAACACTTTTGTATGAAAATGACGATTTTTTTCGAGTTTTGAGCATTGGTCCCATACGAAAAGTTGCTCATATTGGCGGTCTGAGTTGCTCCTACAAGGATCGGACAGGGTTTTTGTTACATTTTGTATATGCCTTGGGAAGCACGAAGGAGCTTGAGAAATTTTAATGCCACTTGTCACCCATCCAAGTGTGGACCACACCTGGTGTCGCTTTACATGCTTCACTGCTCTTCGATGACCTCCGTGGCGTAGTGGTCACCATGCTAGTCCGCCACCCAGAGGTTCCAGGTTCGATCTCCGGGCAGGGCAAATTGGAAATTGCCTTTTACTTACTACATGATTTGAATTACTTTGTGCAATTCCGTCACCAGTTAGTTCATGCAAACTATTGCCGGCCGGCGCCCACCCACTACTGTTAGTCCCAGCACACCTGCCACCAACAGCCCGTGTGCACCCGCCACCAACAGCTGATGCATGCTCCCTCCGATACTGCTGCATCCGCTGCGGCTGCAGCAATATCGGACACCGCATACGCGACACGTGTTTCGCCTCTCCACGAGGCATCTTCAGGCACCAAACAAGTTGTTGATCGTTCGGCAGTCAAGCGTCGAATGATAAAACTACACCGTATTGCCATCCTTTTATACTGTTAGAGAAAAGGGTGGGGGAGCGGAGTTGCCCGAACTTTCTATAGTAAAAATATTTAATAAAGGGGAATTATTTACCTCAAGCTGTTTATTTATTAATTGAATATTAGATTTTTTAAATTTATTTATTTCTAGTTGCTCCCAAATACTCAATTTTAACCCTTTTTCTTCGGTGTGTAATATTTAGTACGTATTATTTGATGATAAATTATGATTTTTGTCAAGAAGGTGTTCTGCAAAATTTGACCTTTCTGGGTGTTTGTTCTTATACGCATTTATGTGTTCATTATATCGAGTTTTAAAATTACGGCCGGTTTGTCCAATATAAACTTGTTGACAATCATCGCAAGTTAATTTGTATATACCAGATTTTTTGTCTGACTCAATTTTATCTTTTACGTTACAAAGAGATCTTAACGAATTTTTTGTTGCACTAAGTAATTCAAATCATGTAGTATGTAACTTTGACTTCCGCAAAGTAACACTTGAATCTATTAACTAATTGCCTTTTAATTGTCCTGGGTCTTGGATGTTCATCTATATATGTATTTGTTATAAAATATTGTATCGTTGAGTTAGTATCCCATAACACAAGTCTCGAACTTACTTTGGGGCTAGCTCAATCAGTGTAATTTGTCACTTCATATTTATTTTTAATTTACTTGCAAAAGCGCACTTCTGCCTGGCCACCGAGCTCCAGAAAACCAGTTAGGGATAAAGATGTAATAGTATGCATGTAATTTAATCTCGAATGGATATTTTGGAAAGAAGTTCCTTTTCGGATGGTATGACTTGGCGGATTCGAGGGCTAGGCGAAAAAGTGTAAGCAAGAATTTTCCGTCACCTTTTTGCATGACGAATTTTTTTTCAAACGACTCTTATTTTTATATCATGCAGGGTTGTCAATACCCAATAACATAACAAAGTCACAACTTACATAATTTGTAACGTAAACATTACAAGTGAAAGGGACCTAGGGGTCAAACCTCGACCCTTCGACCTGACGCATTCAATCATGCAACTACTCAACACCTAGCACCTTATCATTTACACCCAATTCAATTTCAACCTTATAATTATCACGTCAAAAAGCTCAATTTTGTTCAACAGTATTAACTGTGATATCATGAATCAATGTTACAGGATATTGATTCTTATGATTGAAGTTATAAGAGAGGTAATTCTTTAAGGTTTATAACGGATAGTTTCTTAGACACTCCCTGTAGTATGAATGGGAATATTTCGTTGAGAAAGAGCTTCTTTATGGTCATTTAAAGGTGTTTTATAGTAGTTAACACACCTAACGGAGTCTATTAGCTAATAGAAAACCTTTCGTGACAAACTGATAGACTGATAGAGAAATAAACATTGTTTTCAACCGACTTCAAAAACGGAAGAGGTTATCAATTCTAATTTTATGTACGAGAATGTTCTCCGATTACTCAAAGACGCCTGGAACAATTAGGAAAATGTTTTTAGAGCTCCAAACCCAAAGGGTAATAACGGGACCCTATTACTAAGACTCCGTTGTCTGTCTGTCCGTCTGTCACCAGGCTGTATCTCATGAACCGTGATAGCTAGACATTTGAAATTTTCACAGATGATGTATTTCTGTTGCCGCTTTAACAACAAATACTAAAAACAGAATAAAATGTATATTTCAGGCTCCCATACAAGAAACGCGATTTTATTCTGTTTCGGATATTTTTTTATTCTGTTTTGTTATAGCGGCAACAGAAATACATCATCTGTGAAAATTTCAACTATCTAGCTATCACGGTTCTCGAGATACAGAACGGACGGTCTTAGTAATAAGGTTCCGTTTTTACCCTTTGGGTACGGAACCTTTAGAAACTAAAAGCAGTTGCTAGGTTAAGTAGTCTATATTTGGCTGTCTAACCCCATTTAATATATAAAATTTGAATCAAATAACCAAAACTAAAACAAATAAGACACGCAACCTTTGCAGTGACAGACAGACAGACGGTTCGTGTGTGTAATTGGACAGGCGTAAAAAATTGGCTGTCATGTACGAATCAAACGTAATTATTTGATTGTTCTATTCTGCGGTTTTGGGGTTTTAACGAATATTGTTAGACGAACTACAGATACCTACATTCTTCCATGCTGGTCTGGAAAGAAAGAAAAAAACCCTTCAGACGAAGTGGTAGCTAAATTGGCGCCCTCATTTGAAATAAATTGTTTAAAACTAAATATGGTGATAATTAAAAATTTGATTTGTATCAATGTCTAGAAAGACCTTTAAACTATTTTAAAGTAATATTGGCAGTCCGTCTAGTTTTAAAACTGTTTTAAAACTAGACGGACTGCCAATACAGAAAAACAGTTTTAAAACTAGTTATATAATAGTTTAAAGGTCTTTCTAGACATCGATACAAATGAAATTTTAATTATCACCATATTAAGTTTTAAACAATTTATTTCAAATGAGGGCGCCACTTTAGCTACCACTTCGTCTTCATACTATTTCATGAACTACTGTTTATAGTTTAAAGTGAGAACGTGAAGCTTTTCTTCGCACATTTGCCACAAGTGGCCGTTTTCGCAAATTTGTTTTCTAGGGCTTGATCAAGACAACATTTTAAATGATATCTCCGTTAAAAAGGAGTAAACAAACTAAACAACTTTTACTATGGGACCATCACCGAAATCGCCGAAAATTCATACATTTCGGCACGATATATATTTAATTTTGTATGGAGCTGCACATTCTTTTTTGCAATTTCATGGATGGACCCAAAATAGAAGTTGTTCGCATTGATTAGTAAGTTTACTCCCTGTCTCGTTGATACCTCCCTTTTCCTTATATATCTGTGACGTGCACAACTACTTTTTAACCGACTTCCATAAAAGGCGGAGGTTATCAATTCGTCGCGACTTTTTTTTAATGTATGTTCACCGATTATTCGAAAACGCCTGGACCGATTTGAAAAATTCTTTTTTTGTTCGAAAGAGGTATTCCTGTCAGGTGGTCCCGTAGAAATTTTATCGAAATCGGTGGTTTAGTTTGGGGGTGAAGTCGGTTTTTAGTTTTGGAAAATTATGAATGGTAGGCATTACATAATCTTACCTAAACTACGCGAACGGCTCCCTATCGAACAAAATTTAGTTCTCGCTCTAATATCCGACATTATATAAGGGTGGACAGGGTAGACAAATTCTATGTGTCTGTTTGAAATACACGCTATTGTTGCATATTATTTGTTATTTTGGCGACCTCCGTTGCGTAGTGGTCACCATGCCACCAAGTCCGACAACCAGAGGTTCCGGGTTCGATCCCCAGTCAGGGCAAGTTGGAACATGGCCTTTTTCGATTTGTCCTGGGTCTTAACTGTTTATCTATTATATGTATTTGTTACAAAATATAGTATCGTTGAGTTAGTATCCCATAACACAAGTCTCGAACTTACTTTGGGGCTAGCTCAATCATTGCAATTGGTCCCTATATAATAATACGCTCCAGGGTGGAAGTGTATTGCACGTAATGGCGTAATAACGGGGACACTCGCTCTCGGGGGTAAGACCCGTGAAGGTGAAACCGGAGCCGCACCTCATGACTCCCTCAGCTGCTCACATTGTGTTGCGTCCTGGCCACATATTCGTGGCTAGTTAGGGTTCCCACAGGCAGTGTAGCCAACGAGCAGCGAGTCACCATCTACCAGGCTAAAATTGTTGTGAGAGATTTTTTGGTAGAATTCCGTATCTCACTCCTTAACCGACTTATCCGGTCCACTAACATCCCATCCATAAATCCCAAACCAAGTAAATCCCTTCCTGGCAATAGTTCGGCAGCTGTGGAGGACTGTCCGTTAGTGCATCTCAATGGTTACACTAAGGGATAGACCTCCATAGATGCAGTCATCTCACTTTTTAGATAAAAAAAGTACTAAAAGGCCTCTTCATGTTGGCTTTGACCCCATGAACGCCTCAAAGAACCGGGTGCCTATGGACCCGTGGCTGAAAAGCGTACCAACATAGTGATAATAAACACTTTATTGACACAATTATAATATGTTTATTTTATTAATTTATTATACGTATTTTTTAAAGATACTTTTATAGTTACTACAAGACGTATGTGTATGTGCCATTAGCCTTAATTGATATAACATTACAGTCAATTAATAAAATCAAAAAAACATGCAATAGTCATCCATAAAAATAACGCAACACCTATCACTTACAAAAAAATCGATTAGACAATAAACATATCGATTCTAATCTCTGACCTTTAGTAATGATTCCGAATACTCGAATCGCGAATCGATTGCGTATTAGGCAGTGGCGTAATAGTGGTGGTAGGACAAGATAAATGCCCCGGGCACGAGGGCATTCGGGGACTGAAGGACCGAGTGCAAAGTACATACATACCTAACAGTAAGCAAAATTTGGTAAAAAAAACCTAACCTAAATATAAATACTTATATAGGGACAAATTATACAGATAGAGCTAGCCCCAAAGTAGGTTCGAGACTTGTGTTTTGGGATACTAACTCTACGATACTATATTTTATAACAAATACATACACACCCAAGACCCAGGACAATTTGAAAAAGGCCATTTTCCAACTTGCCCTGACCGGGGATCGAACCCGGAACCTCTGGGTGGCGGACTAGCATGGTGACCACTACGCCACGAAGGTCGTCAATCTTAACCGAATTTAAAAAGGAGGAGGTTATCAATTCAACCCGGATGTTTTTTTTAAACGAAATTCCTTTTTGGGGCGGTACGGACTTGGCGGTTAGGGTCTAAGCGGAAAAAAGTGTAAGATTATTTTCACTTTTTTCCAACCTATATTTCCACGACACTCACGCATTTTATCAATTTATTTTTGTACGTATGATACGTGATTTCTTCACCTCTTGTGAACCGATTTTGATGACTCTGTTTTTATTTGAAAGCCTTTAGTACCAAGTTGGTCCCGTATTAATTTGGTGAAGACATGGAAAAATCGATATGATGTCAAATCATTTTTTTTTAAAGTTTAATTTTTATAAACTACAGGCGTGCCCCACATTATCAACCACGGGCCTAAGATGGTATACTTACGCCACATTCGTTGTGAAATTGACCCCTGATCCGTGTCATAATGTTGTGTGAATCGTAAGTATAGTAACCGGTCAGTCTTTAATGGTAATAAGTGACTTTCTAGTGTTGTGTCATTTCCTTTTTTATTTCTAGATGAGCTTGAGATAAACGTAAAATGCAATGTGTACCTATTTACAAGTTTCCTGGCCGAAAAATTATTACCACGCATTAGGGGGCGTCCGTAAATTACGTAAGGCGTTTTTGGAAATTTTCTAAAGCTAGCGAAGTTCAAGATTGGTCAAAAATGCTTTTGTCCGGCTGTCAGTTTGTCTGTCTGTCCAGCTGTTCTCGCCTACAGGTCGCATTTTTAAGCGATTCTCGTAAAATTTCGTAAGAAGGTTAAAAAATTATATAAACCTTATTTGTCCATTGAGTTTTTAATGGGGGTTGAAAACTTTAAAAATATCATATTTCAAACATTCCAAAAAAAAAAATTAAAAAATGTCATAGAACTACCCTTATTAAAATGCAACTTTTTTGTCTGAACAACTTCTTTTTTCAGATAAACTTCAACAGGTCGGGGTGACTCGCGAGGTCTGCAGCTCACAAAGCCACTAATTATTATTTCACGACTAGTATTTAAGATTGCTGAGAAAGTAAACTAGAATCATAATGAAAATTTTACAGAGGAATACTTAAATCGTAACTACTAAAAAGTGGCTCTCCATCGCTGTTATATTACAATACTCTACGTTAACAAAATCTCATTAAATATGAATGTGTATGTTTCGGTTATTTTATTGCGAAGTTTCTTACGGAAAAAGAAAAGCGTGATATTTGCCGAAATTCCCTCCCAAGTAAGATAAGATGAAATTCGGCTCGAACCCCTCCCCCACCTTGAACGTAATTTATGGACGCTCCCTTACAGGTAAACAGCTGAATGACGTTAAGCGTATTAAAGTAGCTATCACGTCTCACAATGAGGTAGGCAGAGCATTTTGGGTCTTGTGACTAGTTATGACTTTTAGTGTAATGGTAATTGAGAAGGTGAAAAAGGAATCAAGTGATGGGTTGCTAGCCGCATCGCATGATTAGCAATTCGGTCTATTCCCTCGATTGGCTTTTACACGCGCGGGAAGAGAAACAGCTGATACATTTAACAGTTTTTTATTTTATCCTAGACCAACATAGAAGTAATGCAGTACAGTGTAAGGGTATATTTGTATTCTAGAAAATAATTGGAACGAAGTTCCTTACGGCAGGCTTGGAGGAGATAGGGATTCTGCTGCGCGACCGAACTGAAAAAAATGTGATAGTAAAACCGTAAGGATGACCTCGTTAAATGAGACGTGCGCAGGCGCGACAGTCGTATACACATTGTTTCGATTCTACATTAGCCGAAGGAACTTCGTTCCTACCTGGTGTCCCACGACACCACATTCTTTTTTTATTTTTAATGACTGGACCGGAGCCGTGTTCGTTGCGCGAGCTAAACTTAATTTGATATGAATATTGAATGCAGTCACAAAATTAGTATACCGTTGCAGTTTGAATTTCCTAACCTTTATAACGGAGGTCGTCCAACCCCAGGTGGCAATTGAATTCGTGTACTAAAAACTATTCAACTCGCGTAGTTTAGTTTTATTTTTAAATTCAATTACGTACCTCTGTTGAGAGGCAACAACGACGCCCTTGGGGCTAAAACGATGTGTTTCATTTTAACGACTGTTTGACAATGGGCATGCTCAGAAAATAAATTTGAATAATTTCTTTGTGAGAAAATTGAAGGTGAAATTAGTCGGAGCAAAAGGACAATAAAACTCAGACGAAGGAATGTCTACAGTGTCTAACAGGAATTAAAAAAAAAACCTCTTATTTTCAGTATTTTTATCAAGCGAAGTTCTGTCGTATAGATAATAAGTACCTTTATACAAGAACTATAAATTGTTCAAGTATAATATCTGCGGTTTCTGAATCTAACTTAAGTCTATCTTACAAGATATTTCGAAATACGCCGGCGGCGGTGTGATCGCCTTTGATACAGATGCTCGATCTAAGGCACTGCAGTTAGGTTAAAGTGTCAAAGAATGTAGTTGATACGTGAGATAGGCGCACGTTTGCGACTTGTCGCAATGTGGTGCGATTTTATAATTTAAGTTGACGCATATCCTTAATTAAACGTTCTGAAATGTCAAAAAATGTAGTTGGACAGACGTGAGACAGGCGCACATATGCGAATAGTTACATTTAGATTCGATTTGACACTTAAGTTGATCTAGATGATCTTGATTTATTCACATAGAAAACAGTACTTATTGTAACAGTAAATATTGTGGATGTCATAACAAAAAGTTTTCTTTTAGTAATTGAAATCTAGATCAGAATAGTATTTTATTCTTTACAAATCCAGTCTATATTTTTATACAGCTTAGTTTTACATAACAGTTAAAAATAGAAGAAAAATATTATCTACTTACTAACTTTCAATAAAAGTCTTTGTTACCAATTTAAGAGCCAAACTGTTTAATTTACCATTTTCTTAAATCAACGACCGCTCGGCCTAAGGCTCTATGCGTTTAGTCGCAGTACTAATAAGTCTTAAGTCGTATACAAATCTTAAATGTGTATGCGTTCTCGGCTATTATATTGATAGACGCGTAGATACCAAAGCGAAGAATTACTAGCTTTTATGTTCGCTTATGCGACTAATCCCAGTTAGTTGCGAGAAAATCTTGATTGTGCGTCCCTGTACTATTCCGCTAGACACAACAAAGCCATACAAAAGGTGTTACGCTTAAAAAATGACTTTATATGCGCTCTAAGTAGCGACTGCGTGGGCTTGAAATATACGAGGCGTTTTGAGCGTAAAATATGCCACATTTACAAATTCGTGAGTTAAAATTATTATCATTTGGAATTTTCTGGTACTTGAAGATTTTCTTAGAAAGATTACTGGAAATATACACGGTGATTTTTCATTGGTTTTGAAGCCGAAGGCCACTTCATTAAGATCGTAAGTAAGATCTAATTAGCTAGTCAAAATAGAAATTCAGGAACAAAATATTTGACTAAAACTCGAAAGTAAAATCGTGATCGGCTAGATTTCGAGATCATCAAAATTTAAAATTTTTAGTAACGTGTAGATAAACCATCTCGATCACGTCAGCTTTCTAACAAAACCGCATCATAATCGATATCTTAATTAATCTTGCTTCGCACATTTGCCAAAAGTGGGTGTATTTTGCAAGTGCGAAGAAAAGCTTCACGTTCTTACTTTTAACTGTAAAAATTAGTTTTAGTTCATATAACAGTTTGAAGGGTTATCTAGAGCAATATGAGATCAAAATTTTAAATGATGTGTCAGTTTCCTTTCAAATAATTTATTTCAAATGGGGGCAGCACTGGACCCCGAAAAATTGCTTTTGATGGTACTTTAATGCTTTAGATCAGAGGTTCCCAAACTTATTTTGTCAAACGCCCACTTTAAAAAATCTGTTATTTTGTAGCGCCCCCCATTTTTTTCACCATAAAAACCTGAATCACATATTTGTCTTGCCTGTAGTTTAATTCAACCTATATTCTAAACTAGACTTTTTTACAAGAGAGAGCAATAATAATACATACACCAGTACATTAGAGTATCTTTTATAAAAAAATAACAATAATCAACATTGTAAATTTTTAATAAAAAAATAGCAATAATAATACAATTTTACAATAATAAAGAGTATCGGAAGTGGGGACCTCACCTGCGAAACTTTAAAACACGAAATTTTTTCAGTGTTTAATTCCTTTTACGATATAAATAGCGTTGTGAACGCATTAAAATAATAAATATTCATTACATTTTTAGTTTATATTTGTACAATAAAAAAGGATATATATGAACTAATAAATGGATGTTGTGTAGTAAGAGGATTTTAATTTCAGTGAATTTTAAAATATGAAATAGCTGATGTTATAAATCACTCATTGCTTAAATCACATCAGCGCCCCCCAACTTTATTCTGGGCCCGTTACCGCCCCCCTTAAAGCCTCTAGCGCCCACAAGGGGGCGTTATCGCCCACTTTGGGAAAGACTGCTTTAGATGATATATGTTATCGTCACCTTTGTACTGCTCGCAAACATTCAATTCAGCGCCCACGGCTCAAGTCTCTAACTACCCCGTGGCCCGTATAAAATCTGTTTCAAAATAAAATATTGCTCCATACATTAATGAAATCGATAAGTTTAATCTCCGTCATCGGAGATAAAGCCCGTATTGCCCAACAATGGGACAGGTGTGGGCGTGGTCAATACAATTGTTGTGAGTTGTATCGAAGATATCGCTCTGTGGGAATTTTGTTCGTACAAAAAAAAACATGTCGAGATCCTAGAATTATTCTTGTGACCAGAGGAATCAGATTGCGTCTTAAGGAGTAATATGAAGTAATATTATATTAAATAACTGGCCAAGTGCGAGTCGGACTCACGCTCGAAGGGTTCCGTACCATTATCAATAAAAAATCGCGTTCGTTGTATAGGAGTCCCACTGAAATTATTCTTTTGGTTTTAGGATTTGTTGTTATAGCGGCAACAGAAATACATCATCTATGAAAATTTCAACTGTCTAGCTATTACGGTTAGCTGTAATAGGGTCCCGTTTTACCCTTTAGGTACGGAACCCTAAAAACATAAAGAATCGGACGAATAGATAACCTGCTTCTTTTTAGAAGTCGATTAAAAAGACGTTTGCAAGGAGGGATCGTAGCAAGTGGAGATCCATAGTATCTGCCTACCTTCATGAGAAACAGGCTTCAAAATACGAGTACGTATACCCGTTCACTTATGTTTATTATGTAAGTTTTAAATTATTGAGACATTGACGGACTCACAGACAAATCAATTAGTATTGATTTGTCTGTGAGTCCGTCAATGTCATCCTTTAATAATACAGGTTTATTTTTCTCCTTCTATGGAATCTGAATGGATGTGGAAGGATGGAGGATAACTGGGATCAAAATCTATCATCATAATTTCAGCTGCATAATGTCCACAGCTGGACTCTCCCAAGGATTCCTAAAGCGACCGACCTAGAGCGGCCTGCATCCAGCGTCTTCCAGCGACCTGAGTTAGGTCGGCTACCTTGTGGGTGGGTACGTGGTCACCATTTGACAACCTATTCGCCCCATCCGCCATCGGTTCGTCGCGCTATATGTAAAATCATTAAAAGAATACAAAACCATGAGAAACGAAAGAAAATTTTTCATGTTTTTTTTCGAAAAGATAAAATTCTGCGTGACGACATATGTAAACAACCCCTTCCGAGAGGTCTTTAGTCAAGCATTAGACTGATATAGGGACAAATAGAGATAATGACGAGGACAAAAGGATCTCAAAGGTATCCCTTTATCCATCCTAGTATGATCATATGACATATTATGTTGTAGAATTTAATTATCTTGCTGGCTTATTGTAATCCATGCAGGCTTTACTATGCTGTGATTTATCAAAGAACCATAAATCAAATAGACACGGCTAACCTGTCGGAGTCGGATTGCGTTACAAAAAATTATTGACGTTAAACATTTATTTATCATCAAATATTTCAATGAAAGAACTAATATGTAAATTATATAAAATGTCAGTGTTAAATGCCACTTTAACTATTTATTACAAAAAGTTGAACATAAATTATGTTTTGCATAACTCATTGCCAAACGAATGTTCGATGAAATGCAGAACTAAGTGTCAGCATGTGAGTATTACTTCTTCTATTATAGATTATTTGTAATTCTTGTGTGTCTATTATAGTGCAATAAAGTTTATTTCTTTTGAATTGTATTATTTATAAGGAAGACAGACAAATAGATAACTTTGCATTGTACACTAAAAAGAAAAATGTAACATAAAGAAATAATTTTACATTAAATGAGTACTTCGGGCTGTTTTATCGCTTAAAGCGATCTCTTCCAGGCAAACAGTCGAAGGAGTAGTGTATGTATAGTAATGTTTTATTTCACTTTTTTTATTTCCTTTACGATATTCGCTGCCCAGCTAACGTAACCTTTAGGTTCTTTAACCCCTAAGCTAAGCTATGGATCTTGGTAACGTTTTACTCAGTCGTCAATATTCAATGGAAGTGGTCAAGCTATATTTTGGGCAGCTTGATGAAATTCTGACACAGTATTCGCTACTAATAAGAAAATAAAAGTATGTTTGTTTGTTTTTCGTGTGTGTAAGTGGCCAATACTGGTGTGAGATTTTTTAACCCGCATCAAAAATGATGTCATACAATGAAGAAAGCCGGGACCAACGGCTAATACGTGCCTTCCGAATTCCGAAGCACGGAGCTTTAGAAATGTTTATGCCACTTGTGGTCACCCGTACAAAAAAGTGTAAGTACTTGTTGAGTGATTAGAGACTGTATAATTACACTTTCACGTCTGTTTGTCTTATGGGGCAGACAGACCATTTTGGAACTTGCGGCTTAAGCAGATTAGAGCCCAGGGCCGCAAGAGTCATTAAGAAAGACTTTATAGAAAGATTGAGATAAAAAAATATTTTTTTTAAAACGAGTTTGCCGTGTCTGCAACATTATAACATCAATGTCCCTGTGCTTTGTACGGTATCAAAGTAGGGCTTTGTCGTGTCCTATACTGATATTAAATTTCTTGCAAATACATCGGCGAGCACGAATATGATATCATGAATTTAGTTTACAAGTTGGTTCAAGTCGTGAAATTTGCATTTGCAATGGCTTACATGAAAATCTCTTTTTTATTACTCAGCTGCTTTGACGTTAAAAGCTGGAGAGTCATGTTTTTATGTGTGTTCATTTGAATAAGTGTCACGCAGAGTTCTTGGCTATTGGTTTGAATGGTATAGTATTAAGACACAGCTCGGGCCGCAAGGCCTAAGGGCTACTTTCAGCGATATTGTGAGCGAGCAGAAGGAATTTGGAATTTTTTTTAATGTTATATTGCGGCAAACGAACAAGCGGGTCACCTGTTGGTAAGTGATCACCGCTGCCCATGGACAACTGCAACACCAGAGGTGTAACAGAAGCGTTGCCGGCCTTTCAGGAACATATAGACTATAGACTCGTTTTTTGAAGATTTCAATGTAATATCGGTCCGGGAACACTGCTGCAGGAAGTTGATTCCACAGTTCGGTCGTACGTGGTAATAGTTCCTTTTAAAACGTATGGTGGTTGATTGCTAACTATCTAAGTGGTGTGGATGAAATTTTAATTTCAGGCGGGTGGTGCGGTGGTGAAATATTGCAGCAGGTATTAATTAGAACAATTCTTCTATCGAACAATTCTAAATAGTGTTGGGTTGACACTATTTTAGACTTATTGAAATAATATTTTATGGACATTACGATTCAAGTTTATGCATCAGGAGAATTAATGTTTAATCGGAGAAGTACATAATAACATTTCTTTCGTACACATTTTTATTGTATGGCTGAGTACTCATCAAGACAATACAATACATAATTATCTTAAAAACTAGGAAATGCATAAAAGGCGGCCTTATCGCTAAACAATT
Organism: Acrobasis suavella; assembly: GCA_943193695.1. Classification (NCBI taxonomy): domain Eukaryota; kingdom Metazoa; phylum Arthropoda; class Insecta; order Lepidoptera; family Pyralidae; genus Acrobasis; species Acrobasis suavella. Next base: position 4,249,066 of record OW971952.1, on the reverse strand, counting down.
TCTCCCAGGCAACCTCTTTATACCTATAGAAAAAAGTGATGCGAATTTAGGAAGTGCGGTAATAAGAGTAATAAATAGTAATAAAATAATGGAGTACTGCAGTCACTTGTGGAATGGCTCCGCTAAATACCAACTTGAGGCACTAGACTCTGTTGACCGAAGAGCCCGCAGGCTTATAAACAGCGATGAGCTTTCAAATAGAAAATTGCAGTCCCTAGAACATCGTCGCAAAGTAGCCTGCTTATCGGTTTTTTATAGGATACATTTTGGAGAGTGTTCGAAGGCTCTTTTTGATCTTGTGAAACCCTCACCATTTCTCTATCGGACTACGAGGCGCGGAAAGGGGTTTCACCCCTTTGTCGTTGAAATACCTAAGTCTCGAACTAAACGCTTCGACAATTCGTTTTTGGTCGAGTAGCTAAGGTGTGGAATGAACTGCCTGCGTCTATATTCCCTGAGAAGTACAGTCCCGGGACATTCAAAAGTAGATTGAATGGGTATCTTTTGGATAGGCATGCTTCATCCTAGTCTTCATCGTCGATTACCATCAGGTGAGATTGAGGACAAATGCCTAAACCAATATATTGTAAAAAAAAAAACAAAGTCATTGGGGTTACGTCGTTTTATTACTAAGTTCCATAGGCCACCTCCCCCTCTTTTCTCATTGACGAACTCCGTGGCGTAGTGGTCACCATGCTAGTCCGCCACTCAGAGGTACCGGGTTCGATTCCAGGTCAGGGCAAGTTGGGAAATGGCCTTTTTCAAATTGTCCTGGGTCTTGGATGTTTATCTATCTATGTATTTGTTATAAAGTATAGTATCGTTGAGTTAGTATCCCATAACACAAGTCTCGAACTTACTTTGGGGCTAGCTCAATCAGTGTAATTTGTCCGTGTATATTTATTTTATTTATTTATATTATGTACCATAAAGGGCTCGCCAAGACAAATCAAACGTGTCCTACTCAATGAGGTTATGTTGTTTTATAAGTGAGTTTTATCAAATATCTCCCGGCTACATCATCAAAACAGCTCATTAATTCTAAAATATTGTATTCTCATTCTACTATAAACATGAGTATGCAAAACTTCCATTCAATCGGGGGAAGATAACTGATTGAAAATTGAGTCGCAAGATTAGACCTAAACAAACATACATACTAAGCATACGAGATATATTACAAGTTAAATAAACGCTTGTATAAATACTGTAAATTACTAAACAATAACCTCTTTTCTCAGTAGTGGGGTAAATCATCCACTCGCCATAAAAAACCGCAGTGTCATTCAACAAAACGATTGCATTGCCGATATTAAATTAAAAATGGCATCAATTAGAATCTAACTCAATGCATAAAATAAAGTAAACACAGAAATGGCCAAATAAATAAAAATAATAGCTTCCCATTTTCACCAAGTTCAGTCCATGATACTGCATTCTTTAATTTTGTTTTTATTTAAAACTGTTTAAAATTATCACTTACTTTGGGGCTAGCTCAATCAATGTTATTTGTCCCTGTATATATTTTTTTCATCCTCCCATACAAAATCCGTTTGTCCAAACGCTGATTCGTATGGTCAGCCAAAAATTGTTTTTCGTATTTTTAACTGATATCTTCAACGTAGACAGTGGCCACACGACATCGCGCGCAATGTCGCCATTAGTACGGTCACTGGACAATCTCAATGCACTCCGTCGCGCCAACACTGAATTTGATTTTAGTATTAACAACTGGTCATCCATTGTAAAGGCTGTATTTATTTATTGTGAAAGATCATGTGACCAATGATATAACACCAATAGTGGTGATTGTGAAGACGATGAATAAGTGACATTAAGTACGAACGGACGGACATGTTTTTTTTTTATTTGACAAAAGTAATTGTTTTTTGACATATATTTATTTTATATAGATTTTCTCTTAGATAATAATAATAGTCTATTTTGCATGTATGTATATCTAATAAGTGTAATGTGTGATAATGATAAATGAAATTGGTTCATATCGTTTTTATCACAATAAACAAATAAACTGTTTTTATTGAAGGCAGCTATTCTTAAGGATTTCCAAAAAAAACTAGAGGACCCATTCTTCTTTATCTACCACCTTTTCTGTTTAAAGCACACGCTTGTTTCTCTCCTATTTCGTGTACCTAATCCTGTCTTCTAATCCGCTGTTATTAGAGAAACCTGACATCGACCACGCGACGACGGCTCAGCTCCTTAGGGAAATAATTGCCTATTTTAAGAAGAGTCGATTTCGAAAAGGTTGGCAGTAGCATCTTTCATGCTGATCAGGGATAAAAGAAAAAACTTTTAACGTACAACTCTGCTTCCAATACAGATCGTAAAAGCCGATCGATTGGGCGAAAAGCCGATACATGTAAATAGGCGATGTGACTAAAAACTCATCACTATTCTGATTCCTTTTTTCCACTTTAACACCCAACATCACGTTAAAGCTTTTCCTCCGTGGTCCAGTGGTCAAGGCGTTCGCCTTGTGACCCGGCGTCTTGGGTTCGATTCCCACTGGGAAGCATACTTTGTAAAAAGTTGTTTCCAGTCTGGATATGATATTGCAGGCTTGAATCACCTGATTATCCAAAAGGAAGGTGATTCCGTGTTTCGGAAGGCACGTAAAACTGTGATTTGATCATCAAACTATCCAAGGATTGGTTCTTGGTTTGCCCTTTGGGTTGTGGAGGTCAGACGGCAGTCGCTCTGTATAAAAACCAGTAACCTCATCAAATCACCTTGGTTAGGTAGAGGACCCCGGGCTCTAAAGCGTTACTGCTGAGGATGCAACCGGGAATACGCTCGGATGATGATGATGATCACGTTAAAGCGGATCTTAGCTCTAAGTTATGTGTACCCTGTTACGGACAAAGAAGTGATCTGTATCTACGTTCGAAAAAAGCACAATTCAAGATGAATTTCCAAAAGTTCTATTTATATTCCATGTAATAGCTCCAACCAGGAATAGCTCTAAAAAATTTGCTTGTTTTTAAAATTTCACCCTGTAAAGCTGTCTCATTAAATCTTCGGTGCGTCAGCTGAAGTGAAATGGAGCCTTTATTCAAGAATGTATTTTAATTTTTAATTGAGAATAGAGCGTAGGTACTTGTATGCACCCGGGATCCTCGCTATTTTGTGCTCTGTACAGTGCATCCATTGTTAAACCACTGTTAACCGAGATCGTATCGGTGACCTCAATTGGGCGCCGAATTTCATTACGAAAAGGTCAAATTGTATTAGCTGGAGCACTAAAACGTAGAACTTGCGTTAGACACAGTTTAGTTTTTCACAAGACTTTAGGAACATACAATTCAATTAAGTGAGAACAGACAATAATTGGCCAAGTGCGTATCGGGTTATGCGCAGCGTAGGGTTCCGTAATTACGAATGCCAACTTTGAGTCCATGCTACTGAAAACATCTAAAAACATAATTTTCCTTTTCCGAGTACATTTTACAAGTTGATCGCCTATAAATTTTTAATTTGTAAACCCTTTTTAGCTCTGATAGTTTTCCTTTAAAGTTTGTTATATATTATAGCTGTGAATTTTTTCACGGGTCCCGTACCCAAAGGGTTACGGGACCCTATTACTAAGACTCCACTGTCCGGCGTTCGTCCGTCTGTCAGTTGTCGTTGTATTTTCAATGGTAGGTAAAACTTCCTTTTTATGTATTTTTTTTTTTGTATTGGTGCAATAAATAGTTTTTCATTCATTAATTCATTAATTTTGTCCGTCTGTCTGTCACCAGGCTGTACCTCATGAACCGTGATAGTTAGACAGTTGAAATTTTTACAGATGATGTATTTGTTGCTTCTTTAATAACAAATACTAAAACCGGAATAAAATGTATATTCAAGTGGGGCTCCCATACAACAAACGTGACTTTATATAGATAATAGTACGGAACACTTCGTGCACGAGTCCGACTCGCACTTGGCCATTTATTAAACAAATGTTTGTAGCCACATTTTATTTTATACCTTGTCAATATTTAAATTTTTAAGATAAATGGCAAACATAATATCTAAATTGAAAGTTAGAATTAAATAACTTAGGCATAACACTCAAAGATTAATGAAAATTTAATATTAAAAGTTGAAGTTAGACGAATGTCAAGCTAAGTATTCGAAAACGTGATTGTTTCTAGAAATTAAAGTTACGAAACTAATAAAATTTGTTAAGCAAAATATTGTTAGATTATTACATTAGAATTAAAATTGTTTCTACAATAAAGTTTAAAGTATGAAGGTGTTCTTTTGACTTTAAAAATACGATGATATGCGAGCATTAATCCAGAATCAATTTTCAGGCCACAGTAGATATCTTCCTTTTGCATTTACCTAAGGTAAGATAAGATAAGATAAGATAAGATAAGATAAGATAAGATAAGATAAGATAAGATAAGATAAGATAAGATAAGATAAGATAAGATAAGATAAGATAAGATAAGATAAGATAAGATAAGATAAAATAAGATAAGATAAGATAAGATAAAATTACTTTATTGCACCAACTAAGTATGACAATAATCAAAAGTACATTTAAAATCTAGTAGGTACAAAGGCGGGCTTATCACTAAAGCGATTTTTTCCAGCCAACCTTTGGGTAAAGAAAACTATAAAAGATTTACCCATTTTAACGTGACCCTTTTAGGGAAGGAAGAGGGGTATTCAAAATACCACGCTAGATCACAGACGAGAAGGGGGATCTAGGTCTTCGTCACGTAATTAATATCCTTTATAGAAATATCACGCTTTTTCGAATTATACAGTATGTTACAAAAACCCTGTCCGATCCTTGTAGGAGCAACTGAAACCGTCAATATGAACAACATTTCCTAAGGGACCAATGCTTGAAACTCGAAAAAATCGATATTTTCATACAAATTGCTGGGCCGGCCGAACACTTTTGTATGAATATATCGATTTTTTTTGTCTGAGTTGCTCCTACAAGGATCGGACAGGGTTTTTATGTTACATATTGTATACATATTACAGAGCACGGCGTTCAGCATTTTAAAAACTTACAGGCGCACATAAATGTGTTTGATGAAGATTTTTTTCGTAATCTTTGATCAAACATTTTTGAGATATTTGTTTTTACTTACTTCTGATTGGATAGGATAGTACGCACTCTTGGCTTTACGCGGGAGGCAGACAAATATGATAAATTTATTTGCAAAAAGGGTTTTAAACCATATTTATGATTTGTTACGTGAAAACTAGAGGCGGTTAAGGGGGAAGGGGGGTATTGGCATGTACTACGGATGGTCACTGAAGGGGAGCGGGGAGCTCCATACAAATTAAATACCTACAATGCCAAAATGTATGAAGCTGCAGTTTTTTCTGCGATGTCAAGGATGGTTTCATAGTAAAAGTTGTTCACATTGATTGGCACGTTTACTCCCGGTCCGGATATCGACACCCCTTTTCGTTATTTAATTAATAATTAATTCATAATTTGCTTTAAAGTAAAAAATGCATTTTTTTCGGGTAATTCAATCACACACAGTGGCAACACTCCCAACTGATGACGTATTCTTAGACCAATCACGTGACCAGCTGTCACGGAAAGAGAATACTAGGCAAAGTATATTATAATACCATGGCTGAGACCATATATTTCGTGGTCAGTTTACGCAACCTGCTGTCAAAACAATAGCCTGTCTGCAAGGTCGTAAGGACGCCCATACACGAACATGTCGTGTTCGGGTGACCTAATGCATGACGACAGTGTAGTCTCCAGATTGTATCAGGATGTTATTTTAGCATAACTAGCCTGCCCAAATTTGTCCGTATAAAAAAAAAACATTATTAGCCATAAATGTTCTTTCATGCTGGTTTGGGAGAGAGAAAAAACGTAGAATGTACCGGCAGCTTCTCTTTCCGCGTAAATCTAAACAGCCAATCGAGGAAATAGGCAAAAATGCGAATCAGTGAATTAGCAGCCATCACTGTTTTGATTTCTTTATTTACCTTCACGTTAAAATGGCCTTTGGGTCTGGCTCTGGGCTCTGTGTGCTTAGAGTAGCAAGACCCAAAATGCTCTTACTGCCCCATTTTTTATTTATTTATGAATACATACGTAATAATGTAAGTATAATATAACACTTCTGGTGGTAATCTTTGATTTCGATTGATTCATTAGGGTTAGAATCTTATTTCTATCACATTTCTATCCGAACTTCAGATAGAAATGAATTCGGCTTTGAAGAAAGGCCAAAAAATCTCTTTTAAAACTTTTATCTCTAATATAACATGCTCCGACGGCCGCCATTTTTGTTCAACTTACGTGCCGGATACTGTAAATATTTAAGTGGGGCTATCATACAACAAACGTGATTTTAAAAGGATAATGGTACGGTTCACCCAAACACTTCGTGCGCAAATCCGACTAGCATTTTTTAACTATGTATGTCATATTCTCATGTGCAATACGCGTCGCTAGTAAAAAAAAGGCTCTCTGTCCCAATAATAAATCGAACTGCAGTAAAACGAAGGCTCGATTTGAGGGCTACGTGAGTCGACTGCAGTGTGCAATAAAATCCGGCTCGAAGGACCGAGATTTAGACTTCTGTGGAATATTTTATTTAAGCACTAGCTTTTAGGGTAGTGATTTAATTCTGATATTGGGCATGAAAATAGGATCTCAATCAAAAGTCAAAACCATCCATTTATCTTTAGATATTTTATCACTTGATAATTGTCAATTTTCTATAATATTATTAATAATTTATTCGTTGACATAAGATCATTAATAGCTAAATTTATTTATTCAATCTTTACTAACCAAAATGTAACAAAAGGTGTCACGCAATCGCTGTTTGTCCCACCGCTGGGCAAATGCGAAGTGTTTGTTAGCTATTAAGTATTAACAATATATAAGTACACACTCAATAAAGGAGCAAAAGAGTAACTAGAATAACTAATGTTTAGGCATTACCTAATGTTAGCTCCTTACAATTGGCTCTAACACTTGTAACACCGTGCAGCGGATGGCAACATCGGGTCGCAGCTGGCAACCCTGATAGGGTTGCTAGTTGCGTCCCGATGTTGCCATGGTGGCGGGGCGATGTTACGCACGCGGTCACCGGTCTTCTTGGTTCAACGCTCGCCGCGCATGGTTGTGTCGATCATTACGACTTATAATTGAATTTGCACGCCATAGATTGTTATAGATCTAATAATATGATATTTCATAAAGTACTAGTGATCAATGTATAATAAGTTATAATATAACTTAAAGGTTTATCTAGCAAAAATTAATATTTACCTGTCTAATATAAATTTTTATAATACTCATATATTCATCTCAACTACTAAATTCTATAGAACATACAACGTGGAAGGGACATACCCGTAATAAATCAAACCACAAGCTATACTAGATCACTATAGTATAATAAAATTAAAATTAACGCCAAAACATTTAAAAAATCGGCATTTCCATACAAAAGGGTGCAGCCGCTCGGATAACACTGGTCAACAAGATTTTGTCACAAGGATACTTGCAGCGATTACTAAAAGGATTCAGTGTAGGACGTCTAAATTTTCAAATATTACACGTCAAAAATTCAAATTTCTTATTTTTTCGGCAATTTCAAAATTAAACCATAAATTCAATAAGGTGATTTTCAATTTTGTTATAGCAGCTTAACACTGTGCAAACCTTACATTTTACAATATTTTTTACATCATTGCTAAATTATTTATAAAAATTACTTATTACAGATTGTGATCTAGTACAGCCCGTGGTTCGATTTATTACGGGTATGTCCCTTCCACTGTATACCAACAATAGACTCTCCAACTCAGACGAGCATCAATTTTCTCTTCCTATAAAGCCCCTTAAAAGAACCAGACGGTAATCCTTCTTTTCATAAGATTTTAAGGAACAATCAAAAAGCCAGCTTAGTTATTCTAGATTTTTCTGTTCGTCAATACAGACGCGAAAAGTCGAGCGCGTCGCCTAATATGCCTTTGATTATTGGGGGTGATATCTACCCACTTCTTACTACCAGGGCCGGATATGGAGCCGTTCTCGTTTTTTTTTATGTCATAGGGCAGCAAAAACGAACAAGCGGGTCACCTGATGGTAAGTGATCACCGCTGCCCATGGACAACTGCAACACTAGGGGTGTAACAGAACCGTTGCCGGCCTTTCAGGAAGATTTAGGGAGGGGGGGGGGCGGTTCCGGGCTCCGGCTCTCTCACTCACCGAACGAAGCATAGAAGCGGTGACGCTACTACTCAGACGTCGATTTTCTGTGCGAGTGTGGTACTTCCCCGGACGAGCCGGCCCATTCATGCTACTTGCAAAACAGAGTTTTGCCGGTAGCGTGGCTCTACCACAAGTGAAGATTAAAGTAGCTAAGATGAATGCCTACCTTGTAAAAAACCTTGTCGTGTACGTCACTGGTAAGTAGTAAGTACATTACATATGTCCATATTTGATAACTCATCTCTGGCATTTGTGACAAATACTTATACAATAAACAATGAACAAAGTTTTCCGAGAACCTTTTTACTTTGTCTAAAAATCCTTAATTCAACTCACACTCGGAATGACTAATATTTTCCTGCGGTTTTCCCTCCAACTCAGAATGCTAACGGTGTTCATGCAAATAATGCAGTTTGCAATATGCGTTAGTCATTTTAAATAGGTATGCTGCAATCTTAAATAGTGTTTATTTATATCGTTGAGAAACTGCTGTGAAAATGCATATTGCATGTGCTTTAAATGATGTTTATCGTTTAGATATGCAGCAATAAACTGCATCTGATGTTGAATGTTTAAATTTTATAGAATTGTGCATAATTTTTATTAAATCTTGTGAGTGAAGCTGACAAATGCCACAATAAAACGCTGAATTTCCGCGCTGAAAATCCGCCCTGAAGTTTCGCGGCTGAAGAACTGCGGCTAAATCATTACTTACTCCGTGAAAACCGCGACCAATTCTTTTGGGAAGGTATGGTCTTAGTACTTTTAGTCATTCAAATTTAGAATTTCAGCATAGTATGTTTTGATTTTTTGACACTAACTACATAAACAGTACAATGAAAGGCTAGATGTACACAATATACATGTCCAGGGAGCATGCATGAAATGAGTAAGGAGAGCAGATTAAGCGAGAGAGATTCTTAGCAAGTGAAGTCCATAGTGACTGACTGTCTCAATACACATCAAAAAATCTAGATCTACGGTCCATTGTGTGTACTAAAAAGTACAAACCTCTTTCAACACATCGACACAATACAGTAACAAAGAAAATTCTTTCGACAACATAAACGGTAACAGTCGTTAGAACACACGTTCTAAATACGAAAGCCTGCTGTGAACGCGCTAATTGTGCGCTTAGCACTTTTGTTGGCGACTGAACGCGAAAATAAACAAAGGGATTGTTCACATGAATTTCTGTTTGAAAAGTTATAGCTTTTCTCATGATTTAAAAATTAATGTTTAAATAATTTTGTCTATTTTAATTTATTACGGTTTTTTTTACATGTTTTTTATTAACCTCTACTGTCCCACTGCTGGGCAAAGGTCTCCCCCATCTTCTTCCAAATATCTCGATCGTGCCACTTCCAACCATTCCCTTTCAAACTGTCGCAAGTCGTCACACCAACGCTTCCCGGGCCTACCTCTTTTCCTTCGGCCATCTTCTGGAGTCCACTTTGTTACCAAAGTAGCTAACCTATCAGAATACATTCGGCAAACGCGCCCCGCCCAATCCCACTTTAGTTTAGCGGCTTTGTGTCCGATATCAGATATATGCTGATATTATAGGACACAAAGCCGCTAAACTTTTTTTTTTAAATTCAATAGTGCCGCCATCTTGTAAATCGATTCAGCAATGTTGATGTAATCGTTACGTCGTTCTTCACTCGAAACTTATCAATTTATCGTAGAAGGTAGTTAATCGATGAACGTCGTGGCTGGTCCCTTTTTGATGGGGCGTGGATGGTGAAGGAAGGACATATCCAGAGGTTTTTGCGAGTGTATAGAAATCATCGCACTTTTATAAATTTCATCGCTTAATTTCATCATCATCACCAACTATTACCTATAAGCTCACTGCATCCTGTTTTGTCCCGAGCCATTGGAATGCAAACAGACAAAAAATTTTTGTTCGTAATAAAGATGAGGATATTTCGAATTTGGAATGTGTTTTTTTTTTTTATATTTTTAATTGACATCAAAACCAGCCAGTGTCCCATAGACAAAAACTGTTAGTCGCAAAACTTTCTGAGTTCTCTGGTATACATATATACAATACGAGTATGTAACAAAAACCCTGTCCGATCCTTGTAGGAGAATTTGGAATTTTGAAGAAAAATCGACATTTTCATACAAATTGCCGAGCCGGCCAAACACTTTTGTGTGAATATGTCGACTTTTTTTTCGAGTTTCAATCATTGGTCCCATAGGAAAAGTTGTTCAGTTGTCTCACATTTGCTTTGTTGTCCCTTTTAGTAAATCTCCTTTTATCCATCCTTCCTACATGCTCGAACCAACTCAACATTAAAATTCTATGCTTGCATTAACTGGATAAAAGTACATTTCAGTACGAATTTTCTTGTAGTCGGATTTTAGGGTTCCGTACCCAAAAGATATAAACGGGACCCTATTATTAAAACTTAGCTGTCCGTCCGTCCGTCTGTCCGTCACCGGGCTGTATCTTATGAACCGTGGTAGATAGATTGTTGAAATTTTTACAGATAATGTATTTCTGTTACCGATATAACAACAAATGCTAAAAACAGAATAAAATAAATATTTAAATGGGGCTCCCATACAACAAACGTTATTTTTTTATGGATAATGGTACGGAACCCTTCGTACGCGAACCGACTCGCAATTGGCCGGCTAATTAAACTTATTATGTATCTTGAATAAAAATTCCACTGAAAGCAAAATCTCTTCAGAATCCACAGTAACCTTGCCTAACAGTAGTCACGTACGTTTTTTCCTACCCGATACAGGCGGGACCAATTAATTAGAGTTTAAGAGAAACGTGCCTTATCTCCCGCGGCGTGCACACAGATATACAAACATGCTGTGGGTATGTAGGGTATTGTTAGGCAAATCTCGTGTTTAGGTTTTCTGAGTTTTTCTTTTTAAATCGAGCGTGTATGTTACACTTTCGCATGCTGCTATCTTTCTCTGTCGCTCAGATCCGTCATTTGCCAGAGCGAGAGGGACGGAACGCATCAGTACAGTGGCGTTCCGTCGCCTTTTCTCGCTCTAGCAAATGACGGTTCTGAGCGCCAGAAAAGCATGTAGCCCAATGCTTACAAGCCGATACTGATACTGGTCAGATTTTTCGAGCAGCCTAAATACATTTCACGTAGCCAGAGTTGCCGCATATCTGTATGGCTTTAACCGGACATGTTTGGCTTTTTCGGGTCGTGTCTGGACAAATATACAATGTCCTTTTTAATTAAGTACAAATATTTTAAGAGGTGATTCAGTCCATCATTTTGAACAACTTTTCCCAATAAATATATAACGAATTACAAAAATTTTTTTTGCATTTTTCATAGTAACGATATCGCGTGTCTACTTCGATTTGTATGAGAACCTAAATATTTTTTTCGTATTTCGATATACATTTATTGGGCAAAGTTGTTCAAAATGATGGACTGAATAACCCTTTAAAATATATGTACTTAATTAAAAAGGACATTGTATATGTGTCTAGCCTGTTGGGTTTTTTGGGCAAGGTGAATTACCTTTTTTAGGCCTCCCCCAAAACTTACTTCGTCACATATTTTTATCTTGTTCCGCCACCGTAAGGCCGGCTTTTAGGGCTAAAAATCCGGCCTAATTCAGCGCAGAGACCGGCTTTTTTCTTTAAGGAGCTGGCAACCCTAGATATAGCACAATCCGTCATCTTTCTTTCGCTATAAGTAAGTAGTATAGGACTTGTAGGTGGCGCTCTTAAACCACTAGACCTCTGCTGCTATAGTGTTAGGCTATATCTATCAGCAAAGAACAGCACTATCGCATGATGCTACCTTCTTCTGACGCTCAGAACCGTCATTTGCTAGAGCGAGAGAGAGAGTGACGGAATGCTTCAGTATGATCAGCATGGTCGCTCTCTCTCGCTCTAGCTAATGGCGGTTCTGAGCGACAGAAAGGGATAGCAGCATAGGACAGTGCTATTTCGTGTTAACTGACGGATGCAGCCCAACCAGGCCTGTGTCACTCACCGTTTAGGTATCAAAAATATACCTACATTATTGCTATGCGCGCGGCGACCACTTCGAAGGGGAATATTCAGTTACATGAATCGTTTGTCCAGAGTAATAAGAATGAAATTGGCTTGCAATGGATGTCTAGGTATCTAAACTCAGAGGTGAAGATTTTTGACGCGAGCTAAATTAAACCGTAGCACTAACCACATAAAGTAGATATTTCTTTGTATTTCTTTTCTGAGTAAGACTTCTGTACGTGAGTACTAGTACTTATTCTGTGGCCCAGCCCTTAATGTTGTGTGATAAGCTATACAAGTGTAAAATAATATGACGCAATCGTGTGTGTGCACAATTGAACGCCAAAACGTAACAATTTGTCCATCTGTTTTCAAACTGGGCCGTTAATCAGTCGTGTTCCTGTCGCCCGTGTGTCCGCGCGAGCGTGACCTGGGCAGGGCTATTCTATGTGTCACATTAAATCCGTTAGTTTCCCGCAAGTCAAATCAGATACTTAAATATGTTCTATGAGAATTGTAAGAAATATCGAACAATGACGTCACAGTTTTTGGAACGAAGTTCCTTACGGCAGGCTTGGAGGAGATAGGGATTCAAAGATTCAAAGATTCAAATGTTTATTCAGTAATTAGACCTTTACAGGCACTTTTACACGTCAATAAGTATAATTTATGTTACGTGTAAAGTATATTAAAATATTAATTTATTTTTAAAGAAAAGCTACCGATACCAGCGCTTCGTAACGACCACTGCTGAGAAGAAACGCCGAAAGAAACTCATTTTCACAGTATTGGTCGCCTACTCGCCAGAAGGGCTTTGTCATATTATTATAATTGTCTTTTAATTAATAAATACTTATAATATAATACAATGTTGACACATTATAACATGTTATGCTTACGAACAAGTAAACTAACATAAATTGCGTAATAAAAAATATTAAGTAGTCAAAAAAAAAAGCGAAGCCGAGCTGACCAGTCCCTCCCGGCAGCACCCGTTCACGAGTTGACGCACGGATCAGCCATCGTTAAACTCAACCATATTAGAGGGAATCCAACGACCCGACCAGCGACGCCACCACCGGATTGGACATTTTAGTGAGCATGAAAAACCCGAACTCGCAGACCTTGTCAAGAGAAAATATTAATTATATGTTGGTCACTTATTGATCGCAGAGCATTTACATGTTTTTACAGTAAGCTTATTATGGTAACAGAAAATGCAGCTATTTATGTTTCATGTGTGGAGTGTAATGGAAAATGTTTAGGAAGTATCCACGCGTTTTTATCTCTTAAATAATCATTGATAGTATAGTATGCATTGTTCAATAAAACTTTTTTAACATGTGTTTTAAATTTTGCCATTGGTAGGTTAACGATCGCTTCGGGAAGTTTATTAAATAATGTTATACCTAGACCTAAGAGTGACTTTCTAGTTTTAGCAAGTCGAAATTTAGGCGTATGAAGCTGATTTTTGTTGCGAGTATTATAACTGTGAACATCACTATTTTTCTTGAAATTATTTAACCTAGATTTAACAAATAGAAGATTTTCGTAAATAAATTGAGATGTCACAGTAAGAATATTTATAGATTTAAATAACTCTCTTAAGGAATCGCGTGATTTTAGTCCGTAGATCGACCGAATTGCTCTCTTTTGTAGCACAGAGATAGCATGTATGTTAGCCGCTTTACCCCATAAGAGCAAGCCATATGACATTATGCTGTGAAAATAACTTAAGTATACTAGCCTAGCAGTTTCAACGTTAGTACACCGTCTGACCCTCCTCACAGCATATGCTGCCGAACTAAGTTTCTTGGCAGTGGCCTCAATATGTTTATCCCATTTTAAGTTCCAGTCTACAGTTATGCCTAAAAATTTGGTGTTGGGTACCCATTCTAGAACTTGACCATTAAGACTCAAAGGTATGTGAGTATTAGGTTTATTCAATAGTGAAAAATTAACGCACTTAGTCTTTTGTGTGTTTAAGGCCAGATTATTAGTCGTAAACCAACTAAGTACTTGTGACATAGTATAGTATTGCTTACATCGTCATAGTTTGTGCATTTTCTGTCAACCTTAAAAAGTAAAGATGTATCATCAGCAAACAATACTACTTCACACAACTTTTCTGCAAGACAGGGGAGGTCATTAATATAAATCAAAAACAAAAATGGACCAATTATTGAACCCTGAGGCACACCCATGCTCACAGGTGCACTATCTGAGGATACTCTGTTGATTTCAACTTAAATATGTTCTATGAGATTTTGCTGCGCGACCGAACTGAAAAAAATGTGATAGTAAAACCGTAAGGATGACCTCGTTAAATAAAACCGTTAAATGAGACGTGCGCAGGCGCGACAGTCGTATACACAAGCGAGTAGTAGGAACTTCGTTCCTACCTGGTGTCCCACGACACCACATTTCTTTTTTTTGGAGTCAAATGGCACTCTTAATATCAGTTTTTTTCTGCATTGAAAAAGTTACATTTAAACATGGATATGATCAATGACAAAACATTATTTTGTGACGTTTTACGTCTCTTAACAGTACAAAACAATTTAACTAACCTGGCTCAAATAATCAGCATTGCCATACAACGTGCAATGCTGCCAGCCTTTTGGCCACGCTGCCGAGGGGTGACATTTTAGTGGGACTACATAATTGGTAATGTTTTTTTAGATTTAAATATTTTTAGTTCATATTAAGTTTTGATTTAAATTTTATTAACTATATTTTTAATTTAATTTAAATTAATTTTTTCTTAATGTAAATATTTATTTTTGACCCAGGATAATAGGTACCTTATTATGCAAATAACTTAATGGCTGCTGTTATTGAAACGTATGCAGTGTTCAACACTTTTAACTTTAAAAACATTTACCAAACAAAATTTTCGCACCCTCGTTTGCTATTCGTTGTTTTTTTTACGGAACCCTAAAAACCGCTTTCCAAACATAATATACAAAAGTACTTACTTAATAAAATGTGCTGTTCATAAACAACATTATTTTATTCAAAATTAATTTATAAAAAAAAATTGCAGGTTAGGCTTACCCTTTGCAGAATAACTCTCATTGAATATGATAAAATAAACCACACAGACCAAGCGGGTTCGCTGATTACTCAACACTTTGAAAACCACTGACAACCGGTCAGTGATCCCCTGTCACTAGGATAAGAGTAAGTGTTGTAACTGAAAATGGAAGAAGCCCGTTGGAAATATTATGCTCAGTGACAATTTAGAAGCGTACATACTCTGATTGGAACCAATCCATTAAATCTGATGGTGTAGAAAAAGAAAACGAAAGTAAGTTTTTTATTTTAAATTTTCGGTACATTTGCGAGGTTTATATTGAGTTTTCTTTTCTTTACAATTTATGAGTACTTTATGAACGGCCGAATTTCAGGTAAAATTTGTGCAAAGGAGGCAAATTTTTGGAAGGTTATACTGAATTTGTTTTTACAAATTTTATTTTTTTATTTCGATGGAAACCTAGAAATATAGCGCACAAGATACCTGATAGTTCAAAAACAAGAAAGATCAGTTACAACGCCATAATGTTATCCTTACTTACTTAGTTTTCCTTACTGATGGTCAAATATGATATAATTATATCATATTTGACCATCAGTAAGGAAAACTTCTACACCCATATTTTTCATCTTTTCAGTTCATTATGGCGTTGTAACTGATCTTTCTTGTTTTTGAACTAACAGGTATCTTGTGCGCTATATTTCTAGGTTTCCATCGAAAAAAAAAATTAAATTTGGTAAAAAAAAATTACTGATGGTCTAATATGATATAATATATCATATTTGACCATCAGTAAGGAAAACTTCTACACCCATATATTTTCTTTTCAGTTCATAATTTTACTGTAGGAAACCAATTATAATATAGACATGTCGTTTCAAATGAAAACGTAGACTACGTTGGTGTGGAAAAGTCTTGGGTGAGGGGATTTTTAAGCAACCCCAAAATGTTTTTTTATTAATTGACATGACATACAGGTTGCCTCGGACGGCATTTCCTACTTCACCGGACAAGGTTTGAGGAGCGAGCCAGAGGCCCGGCTTTCTATATTTGTAAACTACTAGCAGCAGCGCAAAGAGCTCCCAAGGGGGAAACCTCGGCTTTGGGCGCGCTAGGGACTATGGCAAATTTTGGGGTGCTGCATCACCCATGTTTTGCCGGAAGGGTACGATGCCTGACGGGCCTACTTAGGACGCAAATCGTCCAGGAGCCGCCGGGCGGTACCTAGTAAACGGGCTAATGTTCCTACGCCTACGTATTCGATTACGACGAAAGCGGGGGGATCGGATCGCGAAAAAACTCATGACTTTTGCGTGACATTTACACCGTTGGTTCCGGCTGTCATCATTGAATTTTCATTTGGTACCGCTGCAAGCCGCTGCCATTCCAGTCTAAAGCGGCTCTTAAAATGATTCTTGGCCCTAATTACACAGCATCCATCAAAACAAATCCATCAGTTTCAAAAACTTGCATTTTTGCGCCTAACTGTGCTTGTGTATGCGTATATTTTAATGGCCCACTGTCGAGCATATTGCATGTCATTGTGTGTTGGAGTTTCGAAATTTTTTTGGGTATGGACCAAGTGATAAGCGACTCAAACTTAAGACCGACCGCATAAATGACAGAGAAGCGCGGCCGTGTATCACGGTACACACACCCGCGAAGCGCGCCGCCCGCACCATTCTCAGCCCCTTAGTCGTCATACCCCCGCGCCCCTGTACCGCGCAGGCGAGGACTCATTAAAATGATCGGTATATCTATAGTGCTGTAGGCCTGATGAACAGACACAGAGACATGCACAAGACACCTAAAATTGAAGATGAAAACGATAGCTTTCTATCCAACCTATTGGCCATCGGTTTCCCACTCTTCTATGTGGCCCGCTATGAGTTAAATTGCTGGTCTATGTCAGTCATTCGTTCTTCTAAAAATCTCTTTATTTCATTTTCGTAGAAAAACACTGAGCATACCTCTCCAAAGCCCGTTGAGCGACCTTGAGTCTTATGAGTCTTATATAAATGTTATTATGCAACCTCTCATGCCTTGGACCTTCTAACAGGTCCACCAAGATGGAGATTAATAGCCTCCTCTCACTAACTCTAATGCGATTATCTTGTTACAAAAACAATGGCCACTTACATTTTTTATTTATATTTATTCAACATGTTTCTGAAGCTATGAGGTAAGTAATCTAATGACGGGTACTAATGGAGGATTAAACCTTGCTGCTACTAGCAATTTCTGGTAAGAAAGTCTGGTCTTAACATGTTTGATACTAAAGAATAGTGAACTAATAAATAACCTTGAAGAACTTTCCCGTTTTCTAGGAATAGAACTTTCTCCTACCGAAACCTATTCAAGGGTACACCTGTCATAGGAATATCCAGGAATGGGTTTTGGCGGGAGCGCTACATAACCAAGAATAAGTACTAGTACTCACGTACAGAAAAGAAATCCAAAGAAATATCAACTTAATGTGGTTAGCGCTCAGGTTTAATTTAGCTTGCGTCAGAACTCTTCACCTCGTCGTTTAGATACCTAGACATCCATTGCAAGCCAATTTCATTCATATTACTCTGGACAAACTTCAAAGTGGTCGCCGCGCGCAAAGTAATAATGTAGGCATATTTTCGATACTTAAACGGAGAGTGACAGAGGCCGGACATAACATCAACATCTCCAAAGGGCCTCTACGTGTTGGATCTGTATCCCCACGCAAGCCTCCCAAAGAACTAGGGTAAAAAGACCCGTGATTCCAAAAAGAAATGGTGGCGAACTCGAACCAGCAAGTGGTCTAAATACCGTGCTCTTTCCAGCGGAGCTATCATGTGATCAACCTCGCACGTCAAATTTCTCCGCCATAACCTATATTTAAGCTTGCGACCACCAAACACTACTACTCGTACCCACTAAATTAATTGAAGCAATTTTCATCTTCATACTGGTCACATTACCAACGCGGCAGGTCTTGTGTTTGCTGATGATCTTGTATGTTTCCTACCTGTTCAGAGCCATTGTTTCACCACCATGAGCGAGCTTTCACCAGTGAGCGCGGGGCGAAGAGGGCGAATCGTCGTCACACGAAAAGACAAAGCATCTTAGCTGTTTAGAAAGTGGCCCTAAGGATTTCTACACCTTTTGACGTTTAAAAATACTACCTGAATACCATCCCAAAAAGGAACGGGTATTCATTGACAAATTAAATTTACAGAATGGTAACCTTGGAAGGACACCTGAGGCTATGAATAGTCAAAGTATTGTGATCACGACAACATGTCCTTAATGAAACGTGAGTAGGGTGACCAAAGCAATGTAAAAAGTATTTTGAAATAAAGCAAATATATGCATCAAAGAGCAAATAATTTTTTTTAGTGTGATATGCATGGTAATTGACAAACTCTATGGCGCTTGGGTTCGATTAAAAGTTAATCACACCGAAAATAATCTTTTGAAATTTAATTTAATTGGTTCATGTACACTTGAAAATTTACAAATAAAACATTTATAAAAGTAGAAATAATACACAAAGGTGATAGGTACTTATCGTATTTCTAAAATAATATCTTCCAGCAGATCCGCGAGAGGAAACGGGAGGAAAGAGGTAATTGGCGTGTACAATCAATCAACACCCACAAGATGATCAGAAGACCTGAACAAGGTCGTTGGAAAGCGCTGGATGCAGGCCGCTCTTGATCGGTCGTTTTGGAAATCTTTGGAGAGGCCTATCTAGGCATCATCATTTCAGCCGCCTAACGTCCAGCGGTGGACGTTATGCGGCTGAAATGATGATGATGATGATGAATACAAAAATAAATAAATAGACAAGATACCTACATACAAAACACATTTTTACAACGTGAATACATTTTTTAGTAATTTCTGGAGCTTCAATATTTATTTCACATGTTTTTTCACCAAATGTTGACTAAGTTATGTATACGCAGAAAAATTGGTATGCGGCTTTATAAATATGCTGGTTTAACAATTTTATTGATAAAAAACCGGAATTCCTACAAAATCTTTGACGCATGGTCAGCTCATGAGTCATGGGTGACGCACCGGAGAATGCAATTGAACGCCGAAATATGCTGGTTTAACATTGATAAAAAAAAAAACGGAATTCCTACAAAATCTTTGACGCATGGTCAACCCACTCATGAGTCATGGGTGACGCACCGGAGAATGCAATTGAACGCCGAACCGCCAATTTATATTGATGACAATGGATTTTAGAGGATTACTCGTGCAAGGGAAAAAATGTATTGTATTGCCTTTTTTGCCGTACGTAGGTAATTTAATTGTATCTCATCAATCTCATTATTATTTCAAGAAGACTTCGCAAAGTTAAACCTTTCGCACAAAGTATTTTCAAGGAGGGTGAGGTCACCTTAAATATTTCGCTTGAGCGTTTATCATGGTCATCATGGCACGCTGTCACACCAGAGGTCCCGGATTCGAACCTCGGTCAGGTCAAGATGGAAAATAATCTTCTTGGGTCTTGAATGTTTATCTTTACATGTATTTGGTATGAAATATAGTATTGTTGAGTTAGTATCCCAATAACACAAGTCTCGAACTTTCTTTGGGGTAAACCCAATCTGTGTGATTTGTAAAAAAAAAGTAATGAAGTAAGTACATAATAATGATGACATTAACCTTTACCTGTCTGTACTTCATTTTTGAATAAATTTGAGGCTGTTTCGCTTAAAATTAATTACTATTTAAAGCGTAATTTCCTATTTTTTTTTTTTTGGTTTTTCAAGCGTGGTCTTTGTGTTTTTCGGCCTTGAGTTCTGCATACCGCGTCAGGGATAAAGACGTGAAAATGAATGAAATGTATCTAGAAATCTTGCCTGTAACGAGCAACTTGGAATCGTTCGTGGTATTGGATCGGAATAAATCCTTGGAATACTGGTCAGCTCGGCTTCGCTTTTTTGACTACTTAATATTTTTTATTACGCAATTTATGTTTGTTTACTTGTTCGCAAGCATTACATGTTATAATGTGTCAACATTGAATTATATTATAAGTATTTATTAATTAAAAGACAATAATAATAATTATATGACAAAGCCCTTCTGGCGAGTAGGCGACCAATACTGTGAAAATGAGTTTCTTTCGGCGTTTCTTCTCAGCAGTGGTCGTTACGAAGCGCTGGTATCGGTAGCTTTTCTTTAAAAATAAATTAAATTTTAATGTACTTTACACGTAACATAAATCATACTTATTGACGTGTAAAAGTGCCTGTAAAGGTCTAATTACTGAATAAACATTTGAATCTTCGAATTTGGTGGTTAGAACAGCAAAATACATACATTGATTCCCGAATCAAAAACCTACCAAACTTACCTAGAAATACTTCCATTATAAAGTTTCATCCTAGAGTTGTAACTTACCTGAAACAAAAAATAAATTGTTAGAAAAAGGCAATAAACAAAAAAATATTATGATTATATAATATATGATTCTCAGTCATATTTTTATATAACAGAAAATACACAAACACACACAAAATTAGTATAAAAGTAAAAAATAGATAGGTATAGGTAAGTACTTACATAAAAAAATTCAGACTAATATAATATATTGGCAGTTTGAATTTAATTTTCTTATAGAATTACCTACTGAAAGTGAAGAATTTTGATTGGTCCTTCGAACTTTCTAAAGTATGACATCGTATTTTTTTTCATATTAAAAAATAACAAATGTACTAAGTCTTTGTACAAGGCAAACCTGAATGAGGACTGAGTAGCCCGGTGGCCAGGTGGTGGGTGACCACAAGTGAGATGAAAAATTCTCGAACTCCTCCGTGCTTCAGAGGGCACGTAAAGTCGTTGTTTGCAGCTGTCATCATTCGTCAACCAATGGCAGATGCCTTTAGACAGCTTGAATAATCTGACACCAGTGTTAGTCACTTACACATACGAAAATCAAACAAATATGATGTCAACAACAAGTTACCGGTTAACTTCTGATCCAAAGAAATATAATTTTATCAATTTTCAACTCGATGTGAAGATTAAAATACGTACTTTCTCTTTTAAATATTTAAAACGCAAACAAAATAGTTCGGAAAGCAAATTGTGCAGCCAGCTCCTGTGTATAAAACTGCAATAAAGTGGAGACTGAGGCAGGGCCGCCTAAATTGAGGCTGCAATATTAAGCACGCTCCCCGACTACACTCACATTGCTGTTTCTATGTTACAGACTTGAAGACAAATAGATTTCAGAATTTTACATACCTATTATTTGTTTGTCAGCGATGTTCTTTCTACGAAATATCTAGTTAAAAAAAAAACTATTAAAAAAATAAAAAGCTTCACAAAATTTTGTTGAATTATTATTTCCCATTAAATAATTAAAAATTGACGACCTCCGTGGCGTAGTTGTCACCATCCATGCTAGTCCGCCACCCAGAAGTTCCGGGTTCGATCCCCGATAAGGGCAAGTTGAAAAATTGCCTTTTTCAAATTTTCCTGGGTCTTGGATGTTTATTTATATATCTATTTGTTATAAAATACAGTATCGTTGAGTTAGTATCCCATACCACAAGTCTCGAACTTACTTTAGGGCTAGCTCAATCAATGTAATTTGTCCCTCTATATTTGTTTATTTACTAAAAATAATATTCATTGGTTCATATATTTATATCTAATGCATGTAAATTTAATGTGTTAAGACACTTATGACTTATGACATTTTCAAAAACATGAAATGAAATCCTTTTATTATCGACTACAACAGTATAACATTACATATGTCACGAATCCATGGGTATGGACATCGTTTATACCTAAAACCACACTAAGTTAGGTATAATTATCTGTTTTATATAGTTGACTTGGAGAGAACGCTTTTAGGGTTAAGTTTCCCGATTTGTAAACAATTGGTAATTGTGGATCAATAAAGTATTTAATAAATTAATTAAAATCAGTCTTTCCCAAAGTGGGCGATAACGCCCCCTTGTGGGCGCTGGAGGCTTTAAGGGGGGCGGTAACGGGCCCAGAATAAAGTTGGGGGGCGCTGATGTGATTTAAGCAATGAGTGATTAATAACTTCAGCTATTTCATATTTTAAAATTAACTGAAATGAAAATCCTCTTACTACACAACATCCATTTATTAGTTCATATTTATATCCTTTTTTATTGTTCAAATATAAACTAAAAATGTAATTAATATTTATTATTTTAATGCGTTCACAACGCTATTTATATCGTAAAAGGAATCAAACACTGAAAAAATTTCGTGTTTTAAAGTTTCGCAGGTGAGGTCCCCACTTCCGATACTCTTTATTATTGTAAAATTGTATTAATATTGCTATTTTTTTATTTAAAATTAACAATGTTGATTATTGTTATTTTTTTATAAAAGATACTCTAATGTACTGGTGTATGTATTATTATTGCTCTCTCTTGTAAAATAAGTCTAGTTTAGAATATAGGTTGAATTAAACTACAGGCAAGACAAATATGTGATTCAGGTTTTTATGGTAAAAAAATGGGGGGCGCTACAAAATAACTGATTTTTTACAGTGGGCGTTTGACAAAATAAGTTTGGGAACCTCTGATTAAAATGGACCACTCTATCTTATCCTGTGGATTAAGTCCACCATTTGTTAAAAGTATAGTTGTACTTTGGAACACTAAAGTTCGATAAAATAAAATGAAATAAATGTCGTAAGAAGCGGCTAAAGAACTAAGCACAAACATCTCGTACACCATCGTATTCCTAAGGTAGACCTACAAAGGCGGCCGGTCGTAAAAGATGACAATTATGAGCCATGAGTCAATCTTCACTTTATTGAGGAACCTGCTACTAGTGATTATTAAAGTTGAAATGGAGAAGGAAATGACAAAGTAACGGTCCAAAAGAGATTTATTTTGAGAAGAAACACTAGGATAGCCGACCCCAACTAGAACTGAGGCCAGAGGAAGAAGAAGAAAGAGAGAGCTTAGGCAAATACAATTACATTATCCCTAAAGAAAAACCAGAACCCAGGGTCGTAAGACCATATGCAATGAAAGTGGCAAAATTTGTAAAAAATGGCCTGTAAGAGAATGCCTATATAAATACTAAATAAATATATAAATAATAAATAAATATTTAGGGACAAATTACACTGACTGAGCTAGCCCCAAAGTAAGTTCGAGACTTGTGTTATGGGATACTAACTCAACGATACTAATTGATTTTGGATATTATTTCAAAGAGGATAATGTCGATAATAGTTTCTTCTTTCCTCGCCTTTTCCCTATTTGGGGTCGGCTCTGTATGTCAACTCTCTCTACAATTTTCTGTCTTTCGCCATCTCTGTGCTAACCCCCCATATCCGATCTGACGCATTCTTCCCACGTCTTTCTCGGCCTTCCCCTTCCTCTATCCCGTCTACTTTCAAATCAACCATTTTCTTTGCCAGATGTCCCTTCTCATTACGTGGCCATACCAGGTCAGGCGATGGCTTTTTAATTTTGTCAGTTTGTCAGTGAAAAATGCTCTGCGCTGCGTTTCGCCATATGTGCGCCGGCCCTTAATTGTCTTGCTTGGGGCAAAAAAGTGCGTCTTGAATCTTGACACCGGCAAACTTAACTCTTAAATATAGAATTTAATGAACTAACCCTCATCAAAATAAGTAAACAAGATTCCAGTTTCCAATCCTCGAAACATAATGGTTATCGTGGGAACCCATCACTACATCGCAATACACTTCAACGATTTTCATTCTTCGTAAAACTATTCGCAGACCTTATAATAAAATATTTAACAAAAAAAAATGCACTATATCTGCCAGAAAAATGACACTGTGCGTTTAATTGAGTTTTGACTCCGATAAGAACTAAACTCTTTAATGCAGAATGGAATGAACGAACCCTCCATCAAATGAAGAAAACAAGATCCCAGTTTCCAATCCTCGGAATGTAATAATAAAAGTGCAGTACAATAAATTGTGCACTAACACTGATTATAAACACAGGAAAGCTGCGAAGTGCAATTTTGCAAAAATATACACATAACAAGCTCGTAAAGATGGTTACTTCGTAATATTACTCATGTTCTAAACGTAGGTGTGTACAAACGATGAAAATAAAGCGAAAAGGTTGTCCGTTTTTGCAAGCTTTTATTTAAATTGCAATATTTGTCTGCGTTTCATTTCGTCCTACACTGGTGTCAGATTTTTAAATCTGCCTTAACGCATCAAACATATTGACGACTGCCATATAGTGATGTGCCGTTCTTGAAAATTCCAGAATTTATCGAAACGGTCTGGAAAATTTCCCGCAAGAAATTTCTTCAGGAAATTTTTTAACTAAAACCTTTCTTTTTCACATGTCTCTTTCGCAGAATGTCTCTTTCGCAGAATGCCACTTTCGCAGAATGCCTCTTTCGCAGAATGTCTCTTTCACAGAATGCCCCTTACGCAGAATGCATCTTTCGTAGAATATCCCTTTCGCAGAATGCTTCTTTCGCAGAATGCCTCTTTCGCAGAATGTCTCTTTCGCAGAACGTCTCTTTCGCAAAATGTCGTGACAGAGACTCTTCTGAGAAGTCGCGAAGCAGTACAAATGCGCAGAAACCGCTTAAATATTGCAATTCCAATCGTTCCTAGATTCGAGCTCCGTTTGCTTCAGCTTTATTACAGCTGTTACAAAGTTCCGGAACGTTCGCGCGAAGCAATACTTTTTAATTTAGTAGTGTTCTTGTAAGATGTGTCGGATATTTACAAAACCGCTGGTTTCTAACGAGTCGATTCAGATATTTTTTGTTTATTGTAAACGGTTCAAAAAGAATTCAAAGGGCTATAAGTATAATATTAAATATTAGGTTGAGGAAAAAGTCTTTTCGCATATAGTATGTATGAACTTGTAATAAAACCACTTTGGCTATACTATTTGTACCTGGCTTGTTTTGGTATCATTTAAAAGTTTAAATTTTAAAGAAGATAATTCCAAATTCAAATTAGGAAAATGTGTGATTTTCATTTGTTTTTCTTACCGTCAAGATGAGTGAATATAATGAAGAAATTAGATACATTTTAAAATTTTACCACCAAAAAGGTAAAAATGCAACGAAAGCCGCGAAAAAAATTTGCGATGTTTATGGACCTAGTGCAGTGTCTGTGAGAGTAGCACAAATTTGGTTTAAGCGATTTCTAACCGGAAATTTTGATGTCAAAGATGCACGACGCTCTGGTCGCCCTGTTACGGATAAAATGGACGCTATTTTTGAAAAAGTGGAGCAAGATCGGCATCAGTAGTTACGACGTAGCTGAAGAACTGGGAATTGACCACAAAACAGTTTTGGCGCATTTGAAAAAAAATGGATACACAAAAAAGCTCGATATTTGGGTACCTCACGAGCTCTCTGAAAGAAACCAAATGTACCGTGTACTCATTTGTGATTTTTTATTACGAAGTAATGAGACCGAACCATTTTTGAAGAAATTGATAACTGGTGATGAAAAACTTTTTATGGTTAACTCGCAACAAGGTGATGCTGTGTGTGTGGTGGGATTGGAAGGGCATTATTCATTATAAGCTGTTATCACCAGGCAGGACCATCGATTCAGAACTCTACTGAGAACAACTGATAAGATTAAAGCAAGAAGTTGAAGAAAGAAGAAGAACAAGAAGAAAAAGCGGCCGGAATTAATCAACAGAAGGGGTGTGGTTTTTCATCATGATAACGCTAGATCTCACACATCTTTAACCACTCAGCAAAAATTAAGAGAGTTTGGCTGGGAGGTGTTAATGCATCCGCCGTATAGTCCTGACCTGGCACCTTCAGCTTTCCACCTGTTTCGGTCTATTCAGAATTCTTTAGGCAGTGTCAGGTTAACATCACGAGAGGACTGTTAAAACTACTTGACGCAATTTTTTGATCAGAAGCCCCAAAATTTCTATAGCAATGGGATCATGTCCCTACCTATAAGATGGCAAAAAGTTATCGAACAAAATGGTGCCTACATACTTAAGTTAAATGTAAATAAACTATATTAAAAAATGTTTTGAATTTTCATATAAAATGCGAAAAGACTTTTTCTCCAACCTATTATATAGGGACAAGTTACACTGATTGAGCTAGCCCCAAAGTAAGTTCGAGACTTGTGTTATGGAATACTAACTTTAAGATACTATATTTTATAACAAATACATATATAGATAAACATCCAAGACCCAGGACAATTTAAAAAAGGTCATTTTCCAACATGCCCTGGCCGGGGGTCGAACCTGGAACCTTTGGGTGGCGGACTAGCATGGTGACTTTATAGCGGAATTTTACCTATCATCGTGTTTGTTTGTTTAACCAAATAAAATATACAAAAAATTGAAAGAGCAAGTGTACAATGGCGGACTTATCCTACGTAAGGATCTCTTCCGGTAAACCTACGATAAACTCACCTTCACCTTTTTAATGACTAAAAAATATTTTCAAAATCCGGGCGGGCCTATAAGTCTTACTTATTAGTAGAATTTTAACAATAATCTTGTCTGTTTGTTGAAAAAAATTAAAATAAAAAAAAATTAAGACCAATGGCGGACTTATCCCATGTAACGATCTCTTCCGGTCAACCTGCGATAAATTCACCTTCACTCTTTTTATAATTAAAAAATATTTTCAAAATGAGGGTAGGGACATCGCCTATTTTAAACGAGAAAGTTTAGATATTTCTATGTGTTTGTATATCGTATCGCATAAAGCATTCTATTCTAGACTTTTTACGAATCTCAGAAAGGGGTCTCAAAGTAACGCCATTATATAAAGCAGGTTGATTTGCAACATTTTAAACCTGCTACTTTATTAAACTCATAAAAAGGCATAGCACAAACCGTAAAACTCAATTTCCACAGAAATAACTATAAACCATGCAATCATTTTCAGTTGCAATTTACGATAGTAAAAAAAAAAATATTTAACCTAAAATGGGTCGAATAATAAATCTGTCCTTTAAAAAATAAACGATAGTTATTACAAGTTTAAAATAAAAATAACGGTTACATTCTAAATTTAAAATATTGAAGGCGGTTGGTTGTATTCCCGTTGGGTCCAACGTTCTCTTTTATGATGGTATATTAGATAAAAAGATACAATGCGACACAAATAAGTTGAACAAAATGGCGGACTTCAAAGCTTTTTTAAACAAATTCCCTACACGTAAATTGAACCAAAATGGCAGTCGTCGGCGCATTATTTGTACCTGCGCCAATGACCGCCACTTTGGTTCAACCTACGGGCTGAGAATTTAAACAAAAATGCTTTAAAGTCCGCCATTTTTATTCAACTTATTTGTGTCGCATTGTACGGTTGGTTTTCGAAATAAGAAAAAAGAAATTGCACTTATAAACAATTTATTCCGAATTGGAAAAAGAATTTAGGATTTACCGGTTTAATTTATGCCTTTACCTGCTAACAAAGATCCGTCATCTTTTTTTGCCTAAGGTTTTGCAAGTAAAAAGGCATATAAATCCTCCCAAATTACTTCTAGGAAACTTGCTTTTTTCTGAAAGTAATTTGGCCGTGGAAATCGACATGCTATACATATATTTAAGTGTCGGCATGATCTACATATTTGAAAAAATGGATAGCAAGAGATTACAGCTATGAGACAAAGAGTGGATAAACACGAGAGAACCATTTACCCAACTACATAACAGCGACATCACAACACATGACTGGGAACACACATAATTAAAAAGATTATATGCTCGGCAAATTAAAAAAAAAACCAGGTATGAAAATGTCAAGAACGCCGTGTAGTGATGAACAGCGGAACTACCGATACGAATTATTATCAAATTGGTAGTTCCACTAATATAGCGTTATCTTTATTTTTTTACTTTCAAGCTGTAACCCCTATAACTTTTAAGTGGCTGAATGGGTTGTCCTTAAACATAGCTAAGAACCACCGCAAGGGAACTTGCTTTCACGTAAAAAAACGTAAGTTTGAGCGCACAGACAGACAGACAGCGTCAAACTTATAACACCCCTCTTTTTTATCGCTGTTAAAAAAGGGAACAAGAATGTTATCCAACGGGAATGCTATGGAACGATATATGTAGTTATAAAAATGGTTATTTCGGTAACGTTATCGTTAACCGCTACTGCTATAAATAACGCTACATTGTCGTCGGCGTCGTAATTTGGTGTGACACCGATGGTATCACTAACTGTACGAGGAGCTTGCGAAAATCGCACTTAGTCGCGCGCGCTAGTGTGAATTGACCCTTAATAATTTGATTTTCATGGGTTATTATTTTAATCGTACATACTGATTGGTATAGAAGTCAAAACAGATTGAGGAAACACATAGACTAATGACATCTATTTGCACGTACAAATAATTAAATAAAAACGTCTTGATGTCCTCTCTGTCGAAAAAAATCTTTAAATTTAAAATCTGGATTTTATTATGCACATTTTACTGGTTCAACTGCAATCACACCGTAAAGTAATAAAGCAGTATTTATACAAGTGTTTCGCAACGCAAACGGAGGAGCATGCGATTTTAAAACCACTGAACTGCCAATAAACCTAATTATAAAAGTAGTTCTCGGAGCTGAGCGCGGCTGACTGTCACAGCGAGTCGTAATTCGCGATGAATTGAAAAGAAATACATTTTTAATATTTTGGGAAATAAATATAGGAGTAAAATTAATGTTAAATTAGCTTACAATCGTTTTTAGAAAAAGTAAAACATGACTATTCATAAAAAATTGTGGAACTACATACTGCACATTATCTCCAAAAACTGTCAGTAGCTATATAATTAGTATTTATGTAGTTTATGTATGGTTTATTTTTGAACAACTATTTATGTATATTTTTGTGTAGGTTTATCTTCGATATATATAAGCATATGTATGTACTTACATAATAATAACAAGTTCACTCCTTTTTTTTGTTGTTTTTGATTAGTTCTGTTGTACTTACACCAAAAAAAATTACTTTCTCAGCATCACCTGTTGGTTGACTGGTAGAAAAGGCCGCTGGCCTTAAGTTCGCCATTTACATATATTGTAATAAAGTTAAATAAATAAATAAATAAAATACTCGCATACTCGCATAGTCAATAACTCAATACAGGAGAAAAACCCTTTTCTTGTAAAAAAACTGTATCAGTAGGTTTAATGGTTGTATTGTTCAAAAATGGACGAATCCTCTCCTCCTTTAATATTTCCCATTTATTTATATAGAGTCTGCGCAAAATGTCTTTTCTTTTTCCAATCACAGTCATATTCATCACTTTTTCAGTTACTGAGCCTACTTTATTCTCAAAAATTATTATTTAAAAAAAAAACAAAACTCTGTGAAATAAAACCGACCTTTATCTTCCCGGTTCAAAGTTACATTTACGTGTTAACTTTGCCACCAAAAAATGCCCGCCGTAAAAAATGTTGAAAGCGCAACATTTTAAAAACTTTACTCGCGACGGTGTAACAAAGGGCTGGTGCACGAAAAAAAACCGCATTTTATGATCGGCACAGTTCCAACCGCACTCGTAAAATACATTTAAACTGTTCGAGAGTACTCACCGGTTATTCTGAACTTTACCCGACTATTTTAAATAAACGCTATATGGGCTACGGTGGTTTTAAATTATTTTTACAGGCATTTGTAAATATACTCTTGAATTTGGAACTATAAACCGACTTTAATTTTTTTATTAAAAAAAGATTTTTTTAGATAATTACGGATTACTATGAATATAGTTTAATTATTTTTTAATTAGATGATTGTAAATATTTATGTTAGAAATAAAGGTTTCATTTATTATGTTAGATTATTAAATTATTGTGATCAACGTTTAATTTTTTTTCGAAATATGTCAATAAAACCTCTAAAGGATTCATATTTTAAGGAAACAAGCTAATTAGCCAAGTAAATTAAAAAAACCCCCAACTTTAAAGCGTTTACCCCCCA
Source organism: Acrobasis suavella (assembly GCA_943193695.1). Lineage (NCBI taxonomy): Eukaryota > Metazoa > Arthropoda > Insecta > Lepidoptera > Pyralidae > Acrobasis > Acrobasis suavella. The sequence continues at coordinate 4,218,880 of OW971952.1, read as the reverse complement.
ATAACTTTTGAACGGCTAAACCAGTTTCCATCAAACATTGCCAAGTAAGAATCATCTCGATACACACAGAGACACATAAACACAGACACACAGACAGTCAAACTTATAACACCCTTACTTAGTTGAGGGTGAAAACTTAAAAACAAGAAAAATCCGGATAGGTTTATCCGTTTAATAGATGGTACAGACACAGAAACAACGATATCTGAACTGAAAACAGTTCATTATTGAAAAAAAAAACTAGGGATGAAAGCCAGCAAATAATATTGTTGTGGTTTTTTCCTGTTCTATATTAAATATAAACATAAACAGGATAAAATATGATTTCCACTTTGGCTTGGTTTCAAAAATCAACGAGGAAAGAGGTAAAGAAATCAAGAAAAAGGTCGATATAAAATCACGTATTTTTTTCCATTGAGGTTACTTTTTACCAAAAACTCGAGGGGCTCGGTGTTCCGGCGTGCTTTACTAGCGCTTTCACAAGTTAAGCGACGCAAGGCGTGGCCTGCACTTGGACGGGTGACCACAAGTGGCAAAAAAAATCTCGCGATCCTTGTGCTTCCCGTTTCTTGATCCCGGCTATCATCATTGTATGGTAGTCTTCGAGTTATGTCAGATGCCTTTAGGCAGCCTTTAAAATTTGAAACCAGTGTTGGCCACTTACACACAGAAGACAAAAACAAAAACAAAAAGGCCTAGGTGATCTACAGACTGAACAGGGCCTAAATAAATATACTGAAACTATTTTATGACCAAATTTGTCCATGAACTGTATACTGTACAACTTTCTTCAAAGAATATACGTGGCAGGGACACCCCCGTAATAAATTGAACCATAGCCTATGCTAGGTCACTAAAGTTTAATTTTTTCATTACTTTTTTATAATTAATTTACGGCTCTGGATACTAGTCCTTCAGAGCCTATCTTTATTTATTCACTTCTTTATTCTTAACCCTAACCCTAACTACACAATCAAAGATTGGTGTAGGTCCTTTGATTGCTTCAAGGGAGCTTCTGGCGATAAATCTATACAAGCCCCCTGGTTTTCATAGCTGATTGAGTGGCGAAAGGCGCCAAAAGACGCCCACAGTTCGCAAATAAATATCACTACAGCAGCACTATGAGTGTCTACTTTAAAAATTTTACATATTGTCCATGAGATGAGCATTTATAACACTAAACTACACCAATTTTGTATTATAAAGTCCACTAGAATCAATTTGCAAAACAATTTAAAGCACACTCCAACTGAACCTCTTGACTTCCCGCCAAAAACTCCTATAGTTTAATGAAATTTAAAAAACTGTCAAAAACTCAAAACTAAAATTTGACATTCATATACAAATTGGCCGGGCGGCTGCACACTTTTTTGTTTCTTGTCTTATATTTTAATTTCATTATTCTATAGTAATCTAGTATAGCCCGGGTATGGTCCTTCCACGTTGCATAAACAATCAAGTCTTGTTTCTACTGAGGTTATTTTCAAAGAACCTCGAGTGACCTACTATTTATACATGGTCTAACAAAATATACTGAAAAAAACTAAGGGTAAATCTAGTCCATGACACGTAACAGCTTTCTCTAAGGATAATTAAATTTTTAACAACAAAAGAAACCACCAACTTCCTTTTTTTTAAAGTTTCCTTCATATCTCTAAAGTTCTTCATCATATCTTCACCAAATGAATATGGGAGCAACTTGGTAGTAAAGGCTTTCAAATAAAAAAAAGTATCAATAAAATCGGTCTGCGGTTGACAAAGATATCGCGTAACATACATACAAAAAACATGCTGTCGAATTGATAACATCTTCCTTTGAAGCTGAAATTTTGCACGCATACGTAAATCGCATGATAATGCAATATTATGATGTCATGGAGCTGATCTGATGATGGAGTTGGAAGGTGGCCTGGAAGAAATTGCTTAGCAATGAGGCAGCCTTTTGCGAATTTCCTAGTTTTTGAGAAAATTATGTCCTGTATTTATTTATTTTGTGAAATAAAGGGTATTGTATTAAAACTAAATTAAATAAAAATAATTAGATAATAATAACTTATTAAATTATGCTACGTGGAACGTACATACCCGTAATAAATCTACTATAAAATGGCCTTTTTCTTATCTTGGGTTTTTATCTAATGTTTATTTATTATAAAAGAATAATATCGTTGAGTTAGTATCCCATACCCACAACACAAGTTTAATAACTACTTAGAAACTTTGCCCTGTGACGGCAGCGATTTGGCCTCAATTTTTTAAATGTTGAAATGAGGTTTCTTTCGTAGTGAATTAATTCGTGACGGAAAAATCTTTTCAATCACTTTTTTCGTCTAACCCGTCCGCCAAGTCCGTACCGTCCGAAAAGAAACTTCGTTCCGAAAACTCAGTATTCAAATAGAATTTCTTTTGAACTTCAAACAATTAATAAAGATTACAATCACTGGTATCAATGAATCCGACCATCTGTTTCGATCTTTATTAAGGAAATTATGTAATTAAATCAGGCACACAATTTATTCAGTGGAAAATCCTTTTAATTAATTAATGACATCCTAAATTCATAAAATGTTACAGAACGCTAAGGACGGCATCCACTTGCGACAGCTATGCGATGAGATACTAGTTTATCGACGTTGTTGATTATGTACGTATAATGGTAACTTATTGTAATATAATAAGATGCGTATAATTATTTTTTTCAGATTTTCTTTCACAGTGAAGCGGTGAACTGCTATTTAAATAGCAACAGTTCATGCAAAGTTTGTATTTTTTACTTGTGCTTTTGTGTATTTCTATGTGTTGAAAAAGTATTTTTTATTCCTTACACATGTTAAGGGTAAAAAAAAATTAAAACGAATTTTTATATCATTACATAAAGTGGTCAAAGTATGAGTGACGCGACTGATGCGGCGAAGCGAATAGATTCACCTTTATTCATGCTGTGCACAATAAATTGCAACTAATCCTTTTTACAAAATTTTCATAGCTTCAAATAATATTGGAATATTAACCAAAAATAGACTACATTTTTTTCAGATGGACCTACTTGTCTTGTGGATTTAGTTTTTGACGACGTGTTTATAGCTTTGAAATTTCACTGGAAAATCAGCCCAAAATGGCTGTAATTAAATTCGGAGCTTATTGTAATTAGAAAATAGAAGATAGAATCGATGTCGGCCTTCCTGGTTTTGGCGTGTTTATTAATAATTTTGTGGCTTTTCCTGCCTATTTTTATTATTTTGTTTACAACTCGGCACGTAATTTTATAATATAATAATCTATCTCACTCACTCATCACGAAATCTCGAAATCTACTCAGCCAATGAAGATGAAATTTGTCAGGAAGGTAGATAGTGACTAGGCGACATCCGCTAAGAAAGGATTTTTGGAAATTCTATCCCTAAGGGGGTGAAATAGGGGTTGCCAGTTTGTATGAAACTACGTAATTTTTAAAGTTTTTTATTTATTTTAATAGTAATAATGCATTTTTTACATTTTGAAAATTACATCCCTATAGGGGTGAAATAGGGGTTGCAAGTTAATATGAATCTTTGTCATTTTTGAAGCGAGACACATGCCATTTTTGAATTAGATTGTCAATAAAATATAATAATACAGAAATTAGATCAAAATTGCATCCCCTGGGGTGCATTAGGTTGCGAATTTATATTATTATGAAACATCGTCATTTTTTGAGTGAGAGACAAAAAAATTGAGACAAATAGATTATTTGTTCTCTTTTGCTCTTGCAAATGACGGTGACGGGAACAGGAACGGGATATTATAACACAATTTATAACGTAAAAAACGAATTAAAGATCCTATTAGAACCATTTTCGACTTCTACGCGGACGAAGTCGCGGGTGACAGCTAGTATTATACAGGGTTACTGGTAACTAACTCATAACCTCTTAACATCGAAATCAGACTCCCCAGCACATTATAGATCTGCAAGAAAAAAGGCGAATATTGCAAAAAAAAAATTGGCTTCCCATACAAATTCACTGATCACATTTTTTTTCTTAGATTTATTTTATTTTTTTCTTGCAGATCTATATTATGTTAGGATTCTGATTACGATGTTAAGAGGTTTTGCGTTAGTTACCAGTAACCCTGTATATATAAACCGATTAATATTATGGATGAGGTCCTTTTTATATAAGTAAACATTCCCTAATGGATGTAGGTATGCCGATTCAAGAATTATTTTTTAAGCGTCCCATAGATATTGCAACAGTCGCGTGATCTGGTTGATTTGGTTACTATGAAAAGTAAAAAATGTTGGGGAAATGCAGTTTGTACCTAATAAAGTATGATAAATTTAAAATCCGCTAGATGACAACAAGTCAAATCAGACACTTTTTTCTAAACGTCAAAATAAACATTTTCTTTAAGATTTTGTATGAAATACAAAACCGTGACGTCATGCTTTTTTGAAGTTAAATAGCGCTCTTAATATCAGTTTTTCTGCATTAATAAATCTAAAATAATGTTGAAAATGAATGTGATCAATGAAAAGTGACACTTTTTGTGACGTTTTATTTTATGAACTGTACCAAATAATTTATTTGTGACCTAGTCATCTACCCAATTTTTGTACTAAATATATAAGCAATAAATTGAACAGAGCGATTGTGCAACCATTTTCCAACGCTAATTTCTCCACCGAATTTTTCACAGACTAAACATTTGTCCTTTCCGCGGCCGACAGCATGATTCCATACGATTGTCCGACCATTTCAAGTCAAACGTAGCAAAACTCCGGAGAATAAGTGTGCGAATAAGTTTTCTTGACAAGTTCTGCGAGATCGGGGTTTTCATGCTCACTAAAATGTCCAATCTGGTGGTGGCGTCGCTGGTCGGGTCGTTGGATTCCCTCTAATATGGTTGAGTTTAATGGTGTGCTTATGAACGACTTGTGAACGGGTGCTGCCGGGAGGGACTGGTCAGCTCGGCTTCGCTTTCTTGACTATTTCTTATTTTTTATTTAGTATTTCTTATTGAGTAATTTATGTTTGTTTACTTGTTCGCAAGCATTACTTGTTATAATGTCTCAACATAGTATTGTATTATAAGTATTTATTAATCAATATTAATTTGTCACAACTCTTCCGACGAGTAGGCGAAAATGAGTTTCTTAAGGCTTTTCTTCTCAGCAGTGCTTTGCGGAGCGCTGGGTATCGGTAGCTTTTCTACAAAAATAAATTAAATTTTAATATACTTTAATATACACTACACGCAGAGTTGGGCGTAGTTAACTACTATTGTGTAGTTTGATTACAAACTACAATTACATGTAGTTAACTACAAGTAGTTGAAATTATATTAAATTTAACTACAACAATTGAAACTACTGTAGTTGTAATTTGTAATTGTAATTAAGTAGTTATAACTACAAATTACGATAAGAATTTACTATCGCGGGCGTGTTTGAAAGGTGTTGTATTTCGAAATTCTAAATGTTAAATGCTGTAAGCGAAAATTTATAAGTAAGTAAATCTTTATAAAATACGTAGTTTCAAAAAGTAGTTTGTAGTTGTGATTACAACTACTTTTTGTAGTTTATAGTTCAACTACTTTTTCAATTACTTTTTGTAATTATGTAGTTGCGATTACTAACTACAAAATGTAATTGTAGTTAGTAATTGGTAGTTTAATTACATTTTGCCCAACTCTGACTACACGTAATATAATTTATCCTTATTGACGTGTTAAAGTGCCTGTGAAGGTCTTATTACTGAATAAACATTTCAATTTGAATTTGCCAATTGATTTTGCCGACTCTACCGTATTTGCGACAGAATCAGCTACTCAACATTTTCTCGCGGTGCGTATTTCCGTACTTAGTTACTCGTAAACTACAAATCGAAGCTATTCTGGAATTCAAACTCCGGTGTATTGCGCATTTGACTCAAATCTTATCACTCGCAAGAGTGAGACGAGTACAGTCATGTGCACAGACATGTATATTCAAAAACTATACACACGAATATAATCTAAACGAGCTAACGAAGCAAGCTAAGGTCTGACTCTGAAGTCTGTTCGCGGGGAGTAAATTCAGGGCTTCTTAACTAATTACAAATTGCAGCCCGCTCTCTTTCTCTCTCTATCATCTCAGCATCCTCAGCTGTAATACATAGAAGCCCGGGCCAATGACGGTTCGCTATTTACTTAAAAAAAAACTTTTTATTTTCACAATTTAAACAATTATAAAAGAAAGAAAAAATCACCAGAGCACCCAAATGACTCATTCGGAGCGCATCCCAGAACGTAAAGGCAATATCAAGGCGTCCACTCGTGCGTTCAGGCCGCGGTTGATATCAACTGCGTGCCTCGTACTACGCAAACGGAAAAAGCGTAAGACAAGCCATGGACGTCATACAGTTTGCGATAGTAAAGCGACCGTCGCTAGTATGAGACGAATTATAATATATTTCAACTTTCGGTGAACAGACTTTATATTATGCCAATAAAGGTTTGAATCCACTTGGTAAATTTTTCGTCTGTGTAAGTAGTAACACTGGAGAACGATTTTTGAACTGGCCTAAAATATGTGACATAGATAGACTCATCATCATCATTATCATCATTTCAGCTGCATAACGTCCACAGCTGGACAGCAATAAGATAAAAGGCCTGTGCCAAGGATTTCCAAAATGACCAATCTAAAGCAGCCTGCATCGAGAGCTTTCCAGCGACCTTGGTCAGGTCCTTCGACCACCTTGTACGTGGTGGCCATTGGACATAGAATTGACAACTGCAATTTAATGGTAACAATAGAGAAGTTTAGATATTTTAAACATGCTACAAGTTGTCACTAATTTATAAAAAGTCCACATTCGGGTAAAATTTATTGCTCTTACGTTGACAAATTATACTGTAAATAATCCTGTCGTGCTCCATGGCAGGACCACATTAGAGTTTTTAAAAGAGATCGCCACATATTTATATGGCTGACTGTACAGGTTGTGAGTCCTACACCACGTGATCGCGTTACGTGTTAAATTGAAGAGAGATTGCCTCGAACGCACCCCCGCACGTGAAACTGGCTGTTACACCGAAGTGTAACGCAAGTTGTGACGCAGCAGCCGTGTGTATATTTACACGAACCATTTCGAGCTCGAAACCTATGTAACCTAAATACATGAAATTTTGCAAAATTTCAATAATGTAGCTAAAACAATTATTGAAATAATATCGTTTAAAAACCTGAAAAACATGATTGACCGCTTATCCATCATCAAAAAGGAAACCTTCTTCCACATGACCTGGAAATTTGGCATCTAGTTAGGTGGTATTACAGGTAACCTACTTCCATATGACCTGGAAAGTTGATATTCGGCATCTAGGTAGACTATTACGCGTATACAAAGGAAAGATTCAAAAAACAATGAATTTCGTATATTTTATTATCAAAACCATACGAGCAATTATTTCTTCTTTCTGATACTGCAGTGCAAAAAGAAATGATATCCCACCTAAAACATAAATGGCCGCCAAGTTCGCTAGAGTATATTGAAATTTATTTGTAAGAAACTTAACATTTGACTTGGCTAGTTTTAGCAAGCCTACTTATATTGGACTTTGTTTTTTCATTATAAGGTCTTTTTCTTCTAAATATCAAAATAGCTGGTAAAAAAAACTAGCCAGGTCTATATTAAGATACTAATAAATAAATTTCAATATTCTCAAAAGAACTTGGCGGCCATTTAGATCTCCATTCTTTCGTTGGATTCTGAACTTGGCTTCCTTTTTCACATTTATGTTTTTGGTGGTATCATTACACTTCTGTGTAATAGTCACACAAGTAATGCGTTTCATTATGTGTGAACGAAAATTTGATACATCTCTCGCGTGAAACCTTTAACGCGTATGATCAACCTGTGATTCGCAGGAAATTGTAATAGCCAATTCCATTTTCAATTGCTTCGGTGTAATACGCGGTCGTGTTATTTAGAGGGTGTTTATTGATTTACTTGTGTAAAAGTCAATTTGTTGATGGAATTTTTAATGTGTGTCAAACTTGGAAATTGGGAAAATTTGATGTGGATACGCAATTTTGAGAGGTTGTTTCGCTTGGGTATTACGTTGTTATTGTGTTTGGAAGGTGTTTTGGTAGAAAAGTTGATGTAAATACAGTTTGGTTCATTTGAGGAAAATGACATTCATTAAGAAAGACCTATTCCCACCAGAGGGAGGATTAAGGCTGCGGATGATGATGATTTGACTTGAAAAATGTACTAAAGTATGAACCATTTTCTCTCTCTTTAATTTTTAGTGGATTGAATAGCTAAAAGATATGTGACGTGTAAGTTTGACAAGTGTCATTTAATTAATGACAGTCAGGACCTTAATGTGCCTTCCGTAGCGCGGGGGCACACTTTAATATTACTCTAGAACAAGCGGAAGAGCAGACGAATAATAAAGTGACTATAAATCAAGAAAGAATCCCATCATCCGAGCGTATTCCCGGTTGCATCCTCAGCGGTAACGCTTCAGAGACCGGGATCCTAGGTGGTCCGACGAGGTTACTGGTTTTTACAAAGAGCGACTGCCGTCTGACCTCCGCAACCCAAAGGGTAGACCAAAACTAATCCCTAGATAGGTTTGAGCAGACGCTAGATGGCGTTCGGAACCCACAGTTTATACGTGCCTTCCGAAACACGGAATCATTTTTCTTTGCCGTTAATCAGGTGATTTAAACCTGTATTATTCTGAACAGACTGGAAAGGAAACAACTTTTTCACATTGTTCTTTCAAATCAAGGATCCTTTACTCCTAATATGATACACTTTAAAATCATAAAAACAGGACAACAGACACACGTACATTTTTTGGCTCATTGTGACCAACGAAGCGAGATGGTTCGTCGGTAAATCATTCTGTGTGTACTCGACCGATAAATTAGACTTAGCCTCAATGAAAACAACCTAACTTAGGACTAAATACGCGCTAACTTAGGCTAACAGCTAAAAAGGCTGGTTGTCATTGACATCCACAAATATCTTAAAAAATTATACAATTTATTATGCGAATGACATGTTACGTTACGTATAAGTAACTATGACAAAAAACAAGGGGCTCTTAAAGCTGTATAGCTCCCGAGTATAATTAATATTAAACTAGGTGCGCCCCGCGGTGTTACTCTCGGAAAAAGGAGCCTATGTGTTAATCCAGGGTGTCAGCTTCCTGCATATCAAAATTGGTCCATTCGTTTGCGCGTGAAGAAGTAACAAACATAATATATAAACATACACACACACACACAAACATTGTGAATGTATGTATGTATGTGTGTGTGTGTGTGTGTGTGTGTGTGTGTGTGTGTGTATGTTCTTTCGCCTTTATAATATTAGTGTAATGAAAAACTTCGCGCCAGTAAAAATAGGAATTTTTAAGTTATAAACCACAATACGATCGCCATTTAAAAAAAAATCGTAAATACTCAATCGCCAAAAAATATCATTTGATAATTAACGAACTTGCTTACGAAATTTCACGAGAATCGGTTGAGGAATGCGATCCGAACATCCAAACATCCGGAATTCGGACACACGATAGAATTGTGGCCGAAGCTGAAAGACGCTTCGCTCGCTTTGCTTGATGGGTCAAAAATTCGAGCTTGGATTTGAATTCGTAAATCGAAATACCGTTAGTTTAAACTTTAAACTCGCGCCTACGGAAGTGACTTCAACATTCGCGTTGTCCACAGGACTAGGGCGGAAGTGTTGCAGAATCAATTAAAACTCGGGATATTGACAAATTGGCTGGGTTCCAACTTGCGATCGCGCGAATGCTATGCTGTTGTGAAAATGCGAGTGTCGTGTTACGTTTCACTTTCCGGAAACTTTCGAATGTTGTTGTTTTTCGTAGTGCCCAACATTCCAGTGTCCAAAAATCTGACATACCTTGACGACTGCCGCTCAGTGATGACAATGGGTATCAGACGCTTTTCGGGGTCAAGTAAATTATTTAATTAAATTAGTTTATTGAAAGAAAATGGAGATATAATTGAAAAAAATTGACTTGCCCTAGACAACCCTTCAAACTATTTTATGAACTACTGTTTAAAGTTTAAAGTGGAGCGGACAAGTTTCTTCGCTCATCTTTGCCAATTTTTTTCAATAAAAATATTCAACTATTTTTGCGATTTGCCCCCCTCCCCCCTCTAGATCCGGGCCTAGGCAAGAGACGAGTCTAAACATAAATCAGTGCCAGCAACATTTGGACAATTAGTATTATGACTCAACTCAACGCGGATACAGTAATGTCCACCAGGAAATTTATGACACTCAGAATTTATGGGGGGAAATGGGGTAAATAAGTACTTTTTTGTTGTTGTTGGCTAAATTTCACATTTTCATGGAGTTTCAAGAAAGAAAGCTAGCTTTGTTTACGTGAATTAAATGGGTTGCTCACGTCGAGAGTCACCTACTGACCCGATATGTTTCGACTCCGGTGGTCGTCATCCGGGCGAATGGCGAATGTGACTAGAAGACACGCGTACACGATGTCGTTCGAGACACAGTGATGTAAGCGGTGTGTGTGTGTGTGTGTGTGTGTGTGACATAGTGTAAGTACGCGCGTCCTCAAGTCACACACATTCGCCCTGATGAAGACCTCCGGATGAGGTCGAAACATGTCGGCCAGCTAACTCTCTATGTGAGTACCAAATACGTTTAATTAACGCTAATAATGTCTGTTTGGTTTTAATCAAAAAGCATAAGTAGCTATTTAAGAGTCTACCTGAATTTTTCGGGGTCCAGTGCTGCCCCCATTTAAAATAAATCATTTGAAAAGAAACGGAGATGTCATTTAAAATTTGGTCTTGTTCAGACTAGATCACCTTTATAACTATTTTATGAACTACTGTTTTCATTTTAAAGTGAGAACGTGAAGCTTTTCTACGCACATACGCCAAAAGTGGCCGTTTTTCGCATTTGTGCGTAGAAAAGCTTCACATTCTCACTTTAACCTGTTAACTGTAGTTTATAAAATAGTTTGAAGGGTTATTCCAGGGTCTTCTGATCAAGACCAAATTTTAAATGATATCTCCGTTTCTTTTCAAATGATTATTTTCAAATGGGGGCAGCACTGGACCCCGAAAAATTCAGGTAACCCCGTTAAAGAAGAAACGCAAATAACACCACGCCGCAAGGTCAAAAAAATTTTGATTGTATTGAAATTTAATATAGTTTTATTTGTGGGGTTAGTTTATAGTTATTATTAGCTTAATTTATTTGTACTCTCAATAAACTATATTCCCAAGCGTAGAAAAAAAAAACATACGACCTGCAAGCTGTCATAAGTCATAATTATGTTAGTTTAAGCACAGATTAAATATAAGTTAGGTACTTCCAGTCTTATTCTGGAGCAAAATCTGTCAAGTGATGGTCCAATCAAAACAGTTGATTGGACCTGGCGTCACCGTGCTCCCGTCTGGTGTTTCATATTGCACGCCTCATAAGCGGAGCGTTGACGTAGTGCTCTACTCTCAACTTGCATGATCAAGCATTAAGCTGGACTTAAACTGTCTCTTTTTTTGAAATTCCTGTATTTTTGACGAGAAATCGTCTTATAAATCGATGAACGCCGTCTGCACGCACGAAAAATTTTCACGTTCCGCCTCAGCCGAGCGTGCAAGCGAGAGCGTGGCACGTGCGATAGAGAGGCATGATAGGTCTAAGCGTTCAGCTTGTTACGCGTCTATCATGACGTTATCACGTAAAATTTATCGTCCGTAAACCGACTTTACAGACTACCATTTTTTTTTTATAAAACGGAACTCTTTAAAATAAACAAAACATATTCTTGTATATTTTGTCCTCAACACATTATTTCCATTGGCCTAAAAAATATTCTGTTTACTGGAAATCTTCAAAAGAAATAAAGGAGAGAATGTAATAAAAAATCCAATACTGGCATTCAATCCTTAACGCTGTCATTCGCAAGAGCGAAAAAAGTAAAAAAAAAAAACAATTTCCATGTAAGATTAATCTTTTAGACGACGTCACCGGTTCTTTTCAACCTCACGTACGTATACGCAAGTATACCAGGACTTTTTGGGGTGTGGAGTAAGTCATAAGTGATGATGAAGCTCCGTAGCATAATGGTTAGCACGCTAGTCCGCCGCTCCGGGGTTTCTCTGGTTCTATCCCAAGTCCAAGAACGTTATAGCTTGACAGTTGAAATTTTCACTCGTATTTCTGTTGCCGCTATAACAACAAATACCGAAAACAGAATAAAATAAATAATTAAGTGGGGCTTCCATACGACAAACGTGATTTTTTATGTAAGGAACCTTTCGTGCGCGAGTCCGACTAGCATTTGGCTGGTTTTTTACGATCCGTTTCAAGATTTACTCTTTTCGTTCAGACCCAAATGAAAGACAATAAAGAATTTACATTTATTTACCTGCCGTGTAGTTTTCGGCAGAGTAGAATAGGACCACTCCAAGAAGATGTCGTAGGAGTCGACTTAGGAAATACAAGCTAAACAAAGCTCATAAACATCCATGAAGCCTCTCCAACCCGTCTGGCCAGCGTAGATAGCGTAGGCCAAATCCTCTGGCTACTCTGGCTAAGTAATAATATAATAATAATAATAAAATGTTTTATTTGAGATACACAAAAAAAAGTATATAACATAAAAAGAAATCACAAATAAACCTGGTAGTGGTGTACCTCAAAAAGGCTCCAACTCAGCATATGCTGGCTGTGAGGACTGCCAGCGCTGGTCTTCCGTTGGAGCCTAGTTGACGACAAATATGCACTGATAATGAGAAAAAAGAAAAAAATGTACTTAAGAAAAACATCAACAATTCATAGTGATATGAATAAATTAAAATGATATAAAAATTTAAAATGATATAAACTAAACTAAATCTATATGTTAAACAACACACATGAAGTGGAGCCTGCATAACCATTAGCCTTAACATATTAGACAAGAGCGATATCTACCGATCAGGGCAACAAAGTTGTATGACACTTACCAGCTAATAAGTATGGCTTTGATAGTACAGAGAGAGAGTCATGCAGTGATCCTACAGTGGAGTCTCCAGGCGAATCACACGAACGCCCGAGTTTCAAGGGCCCCATAACTTGTGAACAGTGTGAACAGCTGAAACCATTTTCAATTCGATATAAGAAGCCGAATTGTGACTAAAACTTCATAGTATATTTTAGTTTCATATGTAAAAATTAACCCTCAAATTCATAAAAAATAACAACTACGGATATCAACTCAACGAAATATATAGTTTCGGTACTCATCCCTAGATGGCGTCTTACCTCCTTATTCATAAAAAAATACAAACGTTTGCTAAACCTTTTTTAGTTAAATCATGTTTTGTCCCTTTTCCTCTTTTAAATATTGGAAATTGAAAGAAGGAGACAAAACATATTTTAACTAAAACAGGTTTAGCAAACGTTTGTATTTTTTTATGAATAAGGAGGTAAGACGCCATCTAGGGATGAGTACCGAAACTATATATTTCGTTGAATTGATATCCGTAGTGCCATCTATTATTTGCCAGGTAAAATCAAAATAAACTTACTTTCAAGCTTCAACTCCCAATTACTTTTGATTGGCCGAACCGATTTCCATCAAACATAGTAAGAACCACCACAAGAGAACTTGATTTCACGTAAAAAAACCGCATCGAAATCGGTCGATCCGTTCGAACGTAATGATGACACAAACATAAGCATCAAACTTTTCACACCCCACTTTTTGTCAGGGTTTAAAAAAAGACTATAATGATGAATGATAAAGAAATACGAAAATCCAGTTTTTCGTGTACCTTGCACCACAACCCCAGCCTGTGAGGGTCGTTTAAGTATTCACCTCCCCACCTGGAAGTGACTGCAGCTGAAGAGCGTATTGTGACGCCTAGACAGACGCGACAGACGCACCTTTATTATGCATATACACGTATATTACGTATTATCAAGGCGCATCAGAACTGTCGAGTGGATTACAAGGCATATACGAGTACGTTGCTACACGTGTATTTGATCTTAGTCCGTCTTATTAACTAAGCGAGCAAAGCGTGTCAGTTTCAAGATTGGCCAAAAATGATTCTGTCCGTCTGGCAGTTTGTTCTCGCCTACAGGTCCATTTTTCATCTGATTATCGTGAAATTTTGTGAATAGTTTCGATAATTAGGAACAATTGATTAATATGAGGCAATGTCCACGCAGTTTGAAAATGCCCAAAATGAGAGAGCAGTGTGATAAAAACGATTAAAATAATCAAACGGTCCGGGGATTATTATAATGCTTATCACCGTTGGGACAGAATAGCTGCCAACAGCCGACTCGTTCGTGGAGAGTCATGTAGACACCTAGGTCATGTAGTTCTAGTTATGTTATGGTGCGGCGGGGGTGGGCCTTAGCCGCCAACAGGGTTCTTCCAGAGTAATGTAGATCACCCAGGTCATGTAGTTATGGGTTATGAATAATGACGTTCAAATTATAATTAATTACTCTGCCCAAAGTAGTTTGTCATAAATTATAATGCCCGAGCATTATGAAAAATGACCCAATTTATCACTTTATCCATAACATACTTACATCATTATTAACATTTTTCGTTTTTCCTTTATTAAAATTTTTTCATTTATTTAATGTTTTAAATCTAGTTTACAAATACACACGAGACCCTGGTAGGGCGCTATATTTAATAAAATATTTACACTATAAAAATCAGGGTATAATAATTAGGATTTTTTTATCGAATTTATTTATTTATTTAAAAATGTCTTAAACCTTTTTAAGGTCCAACTTTTATTTTTTTATCCCATAAACTTTAAGGGGTTAGTAAGTGCAAAGACAGACTCGCGGCATCTTCAACTAACCGAGTTAAATAGTACCAAGACTTTTAGCAATAAAAGAGATGCTGATAGCGGACTCAAACCAGTTCTCAGAAATTTTGTGGAACTGCAGACTGCAGTGCAAGCGATAAAAAATCGATTAAAGCGACGATAAGTCAAACAACTGTTGTTTGCATTACAAAATGGCTTCCTAGAAGCCAGTGGGCGTTCGAAATGGCCTAGGGCTGGCAAAACGTCTTTTTCTAGCAAAAATCGCGTGTTAAGTTTAAACGCCTACAGCAATTAGTTCTAAGTATTTAAATCATTAGAGTTTACGTAAACTTCTAGTACTTTTATGCGTTATTTCAGCTTTTACGTCGATAGACATGAACTCTATTTAAAAAATATATAATATTAAGATTTTTACTTAGATTTCATTAAAGGTAACTTGTCTGGAAATTTTGGCTCGTCCGTATGGCTGTAGTAAATCAGTCAATGAGTGGTTATGTAGGAATGTAGGTTTGTATATAACGTGTAAATTACATATTTTCCGACAGCGCTTTACGAAAAACTTATTTTACAAATTGTTTTAATTTCATTTTTTTTTATTCTTAACATTTATGATTTATTCAATATTAATTATTATTTTAGTAATTTTTAATATTGACAGATTAAAAAAAGGTATTTTTCTTAATATGTATGATTTATTAAATATTAATTATTATTTTAGTATTTTTTTTTAATAATGACATTAAAAAAACTAAGGTTAAAGTTTATATACACAATTCCTTTATTAATCAGGAAAAATATCTAGAACAAAAATAGAATTTGGCGGGCAAGTATGAATGATAATAAGTGTAGATTAACCAAAAGAGTAATGTCAAAATCTAATCAATAGGAGGTCCATACTCTCTGACTACCCACTACTTACTTATCTAGTAGTATTTCCCGAACTCGAAACTCACAAAACCCCATATCTCAACAGCCCCAAAAGCTCATTCTAAAATATCTTAAAAGTACAGAAAAACTTATATATGTACAGTAGTAAAAATAGTGATGTACAAGACTTGAGTCCTCGAGTTCTAATTTTTAAAAACTCGAGTCCATTTTACATGGCTCTATGAGTTCGCTAGGCGAGCACGAGTTCTCTAAGCAACGACTCGAGCCTTTAAAAGAGGTCGAGTCTTAAAATGAACGTGAGCTGTTCTTGAAAGCTTACAAGGACTCGATGAGTGATTTTAGATTAATTTTAGTTATCCAAGGTATGCAAGCAAACATTCTTTCGACTAATATTATAATCATAACTCCCTCTTCGCAGTCGGGTAAAAATACGCGGCCACAGAAAAAGGCTCGGGTGCAAAAAGAGACTCGAGCTCTAATCTAAGCTCGCAAACCTCGTGCCTTCCGTTAAAGAGTCGAGCCCTGTAAACGACTCCAAGTCCTAAGTAAGAGGACTCGGCGGACTCGAGTCTTGTACATCACTAAGTAAAAAAATATATTTTGTACAACCCTATTATAATGTCGAGTGACAAATATAAACACTTATCGTGTTTGTCTGTTTGTCCGTCGATACATCCGCGTCGTAAGCAATTGTGTGTTTAGCGGACAATGTCAGATAATTTCTCAGAAACAGCTGTGACAAATATTGGCATGAATAAATGTTATCAATTTGGAGATGTTATTTTACTGGCGAGTGTACTATATTTTTGACCCGCAACGCAAAAAAAGGGAAATTAAGTTTGACGCCAATGTCTGTCTGTCTTTGGCATCCTAGCTCTCAATTTTTTACGTGAAAGCTAGTTCTTTTGCGGTGGTTCGTAGCCATGTTTGATGATTATCGGATTAGCCGTTCAAAAATTATAGGGGCTAAACGCTTGAAAGTCGGGGATTTTTAATTTACCTGGCAAATAAACTTGTTTATTTCATGGTTGACAAATTTTGTTCTTTTAAAAAAAAAACATGGCTACATTCTTCATCTGGCTGTATTCTCAGCTCTGCTGCTTTCAGTTTTTTATTTACAAACATAATAAAAATAAAAAGGAAAGGGTCACCCAATGATGGAAGGCCATGCAAAATATAGAAAAAAATACCGAAACAGTTTTAAATTTTTTTGCTAGATTTACAACCAGTCATTTGCCTGACATCCTGTTTGAGAATAGTTTGTGCGTAAAGTTATACAATCGACCGCCGCCCGACGTCGACCCTCAAGAGACGAGATTTTTGTGCTAAGTCCTTAATAAATAAATAAATAAAAATTTATCACTGAAACAAGTTATTACAATTTATACAAATTGCCGGAGCCTCCTTTTAAGGGGCTACCTGAAATTTTCGGGGTCCAGTGCTGCCCCCATTTCAAATAAATCATTTGAAAGTAAACAGAGATATCATTTAAAATTTTATTGTGATCAGACCCTAGATAACCCTTTAAACTATTTTATGAACTACTGTTTACTGTTTACAGTTTAAAGTGAGAACGTGAAGCTTTTTTACGCACATCCGCCAAAAGTGGCCGTTTTTCGCAATTGATATCCCACATGATTAGTTAGTAGAGAAAAAAAATGACTTTTCACTTTACTTGTATGGGAGCTACCCTATAAAAATACTTTTTTAATTCAATATTTTATTTTACCACTTTTTCTGCATAATTCATATACCCATGCCAAATCACAGCTTTCTAGGACTAATAGTCGATGAGCAAAACCGCGGACGGACAGACAGACAGACATGGCGAAACTATAAGCGTTCCTTGTTTACTACGGAACCCTAAAAAATACCACATTTATGCATTTTTGCGATCCATGTTCAATATGTTGATGTCATACTATTAGCTCAATTATTAAATATTTGACAAGAGCCTTATTAAAAACTAAGTTCCGTTACACGTTGTATGTTATAGGTTATATGTATATATATGTATGTATTTTTATGAATGTATGTATAAATATGTGTATGAGTGTTTGTGTGCACTGTAAGAATGTATCTATTAGTAAACAAGTATATATAGTGTATTCAAGTACATCTTCAAACGCCTATCGCATTAAATTATAATTTTCTGGTTTCCCACAGGTTGGCTCCTGGAAGCATTAGCATTAAGTTCACCTTCTGTACCATTGCGGTCGATAAAGATTTTAATAAATCAATAAATATATAAAAAATTGCTATTGACAGGAAATGCCAAAACCAAAACAATAAATAAAAAATCCCATCAAAATCTTCAAGCCTATATATTCACTGGATAATCATCTGTCAAGAGCACACTTCAACCCTTATAGAAGGGTGGAGTCTTCACAATTTTGACTATACCCCGACTTCCCCTTTCGCCCCATAACACTCAAGGCATGCCATTAAAGAAACAACCCCCTGTATAGTCAAAGATATGTCTGTACATATGTTTGCCTATAGAGAGGATTGTTTCTTGTCTCTAAAGACATTAGTGTAGCTTTGGTAAGATATTTGTTATTTTTTTGTGATTAATTTTTAAAAGTAAAATTAAATTGTCGATTGGCTATCGAACTGTTAGTATTTAGTTATTTTGAAATTTTTGAAAGACCTAAACACGATGGGTTAGTTGAGGCAAAAAATTTACTCCTACTTGTACGGCAGTTAACCTATATTATTTTTAAAATATATATTTTACCCCTTTGGCATGATTAATATGCACACCCATGCCAAAATAAAGCTTTCTAGTACTTATAGTCTGAGTGAAACAGACGGACGCGGACGGACGGACAGACAGACACTTGTTTACTACGGAACCCTAAAAAAAAACTTCAGCTCCAAACTGCATATGGCAACTATGGGACCCCATAGTAATTATATCAAAATCGGTCGAGACAAGTATGCCCTTTGAAACAAACAAAAACCAAATTGGTCCAGGCGTTTTCGAGTAATCGGGGAACATATATACTTACTTACAATTCTATTCATGACCTTCTCCATTTTTTTGTTAGAAAGGACATTCTTGTCAAGTACCATATTTTTTTTATCAAAATCGGTTGTATAGTTTACTGAATGATTCAAAACTGCCAATAAAACGATAGAACGTGGTTCCTTTAAAAACGGCGGAACACGACGGAAAAAACATTCGCCATATGAAACTGGCCACATATGAAAGGCTTTTCCTACAAAAATACAGCGCTTCCGGTGAAGTTAGGGGTCCTTGACAAAATACAGGATTGAAATCCATTCCGATTTCGATGAAATTTAGTATATTGGAGTCGAAAATCTAGCTAGGTTTGAATTTTGACCCCCAATGAAAAAGAGGGTTATACGTTTGACGTGTGTGTCTATCTGTGGCATCGTAGCACCTAAACAAATGGACCGATCTTGATACCTTTTTTTTTGTTTAAAAGCTGCCTTGTACGTTTTAAAAGTTATGTGGGGTGAACGCTTAAAATTCGGGGGTTTTTTATTTGCCTGAAAAAACTTGTTTGAGAACTTAATTGTTAGAGAGTCATCTAACGAATCTCTACTATTAATTTAATATCATACGCATGAGAAACAATTTTTGACCAACAATTAGATTATTAAAATATAATTTCAGCCGAATGACGTCCACTT
Organism: Acrobasis suavella; assembly: GCA_943193695.1. Classification (NCBI taxonomy): domain Eukaryota; kingdom Metazoa; phylum Arthropoda; class Insecta; order Lepidoptera; family Pyralidae; genus Acrobasis; species Acrobasis suavella. Next base: position 4,199,505 of record OW971952.1, on the reverse strand, counting down.
CAGGACACTCAGAGTATTAAATATACAGTATTGGATTTAGAAATAAGCATACACAGTTAGAGTTTATACGTACAACCCAATTAATAGCATACACTGCATTTGTCACTGTACAAATTCGCTAACATAAATAGATGATAAAATTATAATCACTAAGGCTCAATTTACATTGCGGCAGAGTCGCAACGATTCGCCGAAATCGTACATAGCATAATGAACTATAATGTCATTCCATAGAATGACATTATAGTTCATTATGCTATAGCCATATATTACCTACATTTATACATTTTTGTGATCTATGTTCAATATGTTGATGTATCGCCGGCAACGCCATAGCGTTGCCGGCGGCGACAAGCAGAGTTGCGCCGATTCGCTTGACTTCTAAGTCAACCGTCAACCAACGCCATAGTTTGAACATTATACGATTGAAATTAAGGGTTGGATCTCATTTGTCAGCACTTTTCTATGCTGCTATGCTTTTCTGTTGCTCAGGACCGTCATTTGCCAGAGCGAGAGAGAGAGACGGAACAGAGAGCACTGGTCGTGCGATAGCATGATATAAGCATTCTGCGCTCAATATGGTATAGGATTTCGGCAAATCGCTTTGACCCTGCGGCAATGTAATTTTTTTATAAAGGGTAAAAAAAAATATACGGTTAAATCACACAGATTGAGCTGGCCCCAAAGTAAGCTAAGGCTTGTGTTATGGGATACTAACCCAACGATACCATATAATAAACCATATAAATGCATATATAGATAAACACCCACGACCCAGTAAAATTTGAAAAAAGCCATTTTCAAACTTGCCCTGGCTAGGGATCGAACCCAGAACCTCTAGATTGGTGGTATAGCGTGTTGGCTATCACGCCACGAAGGTCGTCAAATTGAGCCTAGCTATTGTGAGAATGTATACAATATTCGCAATAAAATAATAGTAGTTTCTTATATACTGAACCTTAAGCCTGAAATAGAATATCTCGACTCGATGCGATACGATTTTATTTCATAGAAAAAACTTTTGCAATCAACTGTCCCTGTTTGCCTTTTCAAAATAACTGCGTGCCTTCTCCATTTGCGGCATCGATATGAGAGATACTTTTTTTTTTTTTTTTTACAATTTATTGGTTTAGGCATTTGTCCTCAATCTCACCTGATGGAAAGCGACGATGAAGACTAGGATGAAGCATGCCTATCCAAAATTTTTTACCCACGATTCAAAAATATGTGTTATTACCAGAGGTCGGAATTAGGTAGAGTTATTTATGTACTTGCATCGACATGTTAATATTAATATGGATCTTCCCGGGATTTCTAATGGACAATGCCGTGTTCGCAACAATATTACAAATATATAATAATAAAAACCTCAGAGATAGTAAGATAAATAAAACAGAGATAATTAACATACAATTTTTATTAGTATTTACATTATTATTTTTATCATTTTTTACATATTGGCAACGTTGCGCGTGCTTTAGTTTAAATTGCGTAAAAGTAAATAACTTTTTATTTAATAAATCACGGGATTTTTCTCCTCTTTAAAATTAAATTCGGTATTTGAGACAAATCCACTTTATTCTTTCACTGTATGACATCAGTGTAAGTACATAAATAACCCGCTGATATTCCAATTTATAATAAATAATATAACTTTGTTTTTTTTTTATTTTTTTTTTTGGTATGATCCTTTTCCCTGTTTCGAGAGGGGTGTTATAAGTTTACCACCAATATCTGTCTGTGTGTCTGCCTGTGGCATTGTAACTCTTGAACGGATAAACCGATTTTGACGCGGTTTTTATTAATGATTTCTTGCGGTTCTTAGCTATGTTTGTTGAAAATCGGTTAAACCGAGTGAAAATTATTGGGGGTGAACGCTTGAAAGTCGGAAGATTTTCAGTTTGCCAAGTTTACAAATAAACTTATTACATATTGCGTTAAACATAATTTTTTGTAGATGTTTTTAATCGAAAATATAGACAATTTTAAGAAGGTAATTTGAATAAAAAAATTCTTAGTATCATCAGGATTTTTTTACATAATTTTAAAGTTTACACCGGACGTGACGACACACAGCAATCGAGGTTTACATTTTTCCTATGCCAGCACAAAAAAAAAGCAATGACAACAGTCATCTGTTTAAATTACTTTTTTTAAGTTCGTTGTAGTCCTTTGACACATATTGTTGTAGGGAGATGACAGTGACAGTGACAGTACAGTACTGAAAGCGGAAATTACCAATCTTCATCGTGACTTCACTTCCTCTAATAAGCTTGACATTGCTTGAAAACGAAGGTCATTTTGATTTTAGCAAATATCTAATTATGTAATTAATACCTTATTGTAAAATCTGATTAGAGAAAGCTTCTTCTAGAGGCCTCCTCCTTGAAAAGGTTTTGCGAATTAGATTTTTTTTATAAATTACTTGACAAACTAATTTCTACCCACCGTTCCGTACACACCATGCGCAAGTTTCACAGGTAGAAATCGACACTGAAACTTTCATCTTGTGGCACCTACGCATACAACCATATTATATGGCAGAAATGCTTATTGCATGGGAGTCAACATTTATAACAGGCTAGATAACAAAATGAAACTATTGCCTCTGAAGGAGTTCAAAATCAAATTAAGAGAGTGGCTGGAGAACAGTGTTCTACTCCGTTGACGAATATTTTGATTATTTTAAGAATCGGTCGCAGCTCACATATTTTGATCACTTGGTAACATGGGTTTTTTACATTTCTTTTTTTTTCTTCTTTAACCTTAGTAACAATTAATCGACATGCATGTGTAAACACGAATATGAAATTACGAGTAATGATTTTAGTATTGTAACATTGACAAATATAATTATTACATATATTTTACTTGTACTTAAAACAAATTTTGCATGCCAGACTCTGGTGAAAAGTGCTTGTACCTACACATATTTTTTTATATTAAGTACCCTTGTAACCAATTTTCTAGCAAATAAACTTTGAATCTTGAATATTCAGCTCCTCAGATTTTAGTTTCCAACTATCACTGTTTTGATTCGCTTGCCTATTTATCTTGCTAGTAAAAAAACAAACTTGGCTGTTAAGTCACGACGACAGTGCCTCCCAAAAACAGGGGATCAAATAAAAAGATCCATTAGACACCAAATAACTAGTCACTATTTATCTTAGCGACGAGTGGCCTACTTTTCGCGAAAGTTATTTTATAAAAGGCCGGAATGTAAGGGGCGGTTTCCACTGTACGCGGAGTCGCGGAAAATATATGTAAATTCTTAGAATACCGAAAGTCACCGATATAGCCCAGCGCCTTAGAGCTAGTTTTTTTTTTACATAAATAATAAATAAATGTTTACGGACAAATTACACTGATTGAGCCCCCAAAGTAAGTTCGAGACTTGTTTTGGGATACTAACTCAACGATAAAATATTTTATAACAAATACATATATAGATAAACATCCAAGACCCAGGACAATTTGAAAAAGGCCATTTTACAACTTGTCCTTACCGGGGATCGAACCCAGAACCTCTGGGTGGCGAACTAGCATGGTGACCACTTCGCCACGGAAGTCGTCAGGTCGGAGATATATATATATGGATGAGATAAGATAAAATTTCTTTATTGCAACACCTAAAGCGGACACACAGAAAAGACATAGGACGTGGACGGGGCGCAGTCGAACACACAAATTCGTCTTTTCGCTTTGCGACGCTTCTATACATTTTGTATGAAACGGACGCGAAGGAGACATATGTATGTCCAGCGCCTAAGTATGACAATAATCAAAAGTAAATTTAAAATAATGGGCGGGCACATAGGGCGATAATAGGGCAAAAAAGATTATCGAATGGCGACCACGTTCTGGCAAGCGCAGCAAAAGTCAACATACAAGGCGGTCAGACGACTTAAAAAAGCTGGATGCAAGCCACTTTAGATCATTTGAGAAATACTGAACCTACCCAGTAGCGGACGTCATACAGATTAAATTATGGTGATAATGATAGGTCCATAAATAGGCAACCCATCAAATATAGCTAGGAACCATTGCGATCAGTCAGCTTTCAAACAACTGCATCAAAATCGGCCTTTTCGTTTCGGCGTTACGATTACACATAGGGACATAGACACGTCAAACTTATAACCCTTCTTTTTATCGGGGGTGAATAAAATTATAGCAAAAATGTGTAACCGCTGAGGTCGACATCGAGCCCTTACCCTAACTTACGAACATGAATGAGGCCCGTAATTAGGAAGTTATACGTTTTCCGATAGCAAACTTTTTCAGTCCTTTGTAAAGGTTCCCGAAAGTTCATCATCAAGTCATCTACTTTCTTTATAGTTCGTAATCATAATAAACTTTTTGATAATACGAGTAGTATTATTATATACATAGATACAATACATACTAAAACCAGGCCTGTGTCACTCCCCGTTTAGGTATCGAAAATATACCTACAATATTACTTTGCGCGCGGTGACCACTTCAAAGGGCAAAATTCAGTTAGACGAATCATTTGTCTAGATTAATAAGAATCGAATTGGCTTGCAATGGATGTCTAGGTATCTAAACGAGGAGGTGAGGAGTTCTGACGCTAGCTAAATTAAACCATAGCGCTAACCACATTGAGTAGATATTTTTTTGAATTTCTTTTCTGAGTAAGATTTCTGTAGGAGAGTTCTAGTACTTATTCTGTGCTATAACGTCTTTATCTTTAATGGTGGTCATAGAGCAAGGCCCAAAAGAATAATTTTTCGAAAATAAAATATGACTTCACCCCCAAACTAAACTACCGATTTTGATAAAATTTCTATTGAACCACCTGACATGTATACCTACTCTAAGAATTTTATAAATCGGTCTAGGTGTCTTCGAATAATCGGTGAACATACATAAAAAAAATAGCGATGTACTGATTACCTCCTCTTTTTTGGAAGTCAGTTAAAATGGAATCAAAATAGTAATGGGTTTCCACATTGCCTATTAACATGATTCAGTATTTCGCTCATTCCCTCGATCGGCTTTGAAGATCTGCGTGTCATGCATTTTTTTCTACTTATTTATTTCCACATATTCATAGTATCTGTTAACAAAATGAAAGACATTTGCCAGGAAAATTACCCCAATAAAATCAGCAAGGGTCTAAAGAAGTTAAAATACTCCCGACTTTCAAGCGTTCACCTCCAATAACTTTTGATGAGCTTGACCGATTTTCATCAAACATAGCTATTGCTGAGAATCACTTTTCACGTAAAAAAACGCATCGAAATCGGTTCATCAATTCGAGAGCTGCTATGCCAGAGACAGAAATTGGCATCAAACTTATAACACCCCTTCTTTTTTGCGTCGGAGGTTAAAAATCGGAGATTCTATCACGGTGTCATCAAAAACACCGACAATTTCAGGCGTTTTAAACCTCAAGTGCTCGATAAAAGAGGGTCCGAATGGGAATTATTTCACCAATAGAATTCCCGGGAAAGAAAGCATTAAGGGATTCATACTCAGTGGTTTTTCTGAAAAAGCGCGTCGGGTGAATTCGGGTGCCGTTCGGGGCGCGACGGTCGGGTGCCCATCATCTATAGACAGTTTGGGACACACTGGTTGTCTGTTCGGAAGTAAATGAGATAAGGAAAAGTCACACAGATTCAGTCATCCCTCAGGGCGTCAATTCTTATTGAAACAAATATTTTTTGAAGTGAAAACTTCTTTAGCGGCGTTGTACACTTTTTTTGTAGTGGGTAAAAAATGATAAACTCGCGTCAGACGTCAGGACACGTGACCCTGATCGAAAATTCTTAAGACGGATGGAGAGTAGACAGCCGGCGCGGCATAGGAGAGGATGTATCCCCTCTCTTTCTACGGCGCGGTGAATATAAATTGTCATGTTTGTATACGATAGTGCAATAAATAAATATTGTATTCTACCACATAAATGATAGTACTTTTATACTGATAATTAAAGCAATTCGTGCAAAATTATTTCCTAACCATTCCAAAATATTAAAAATGCACAACGTTAATATTCAAGTTTTCACTTCTGCCGGCACTCCCGGAGTGCAACCCGTCGTTTAGGTAACCATAGATATCATAGAAAATTTTTAATTGTGGATCAATAATAATTTAATAAATACATAGTTTCATTAGATAATTTTTATAAAGGGAGAGCCGTGTCCAGCCTTAATCGTATTAACTTTACTTAGTTACAACTACCTATTGTTAACCTTTCACTGTTTTTGCATCGGTCATTTAGACCGTGTGTATAAAAAGGTTTAAGATACCCTTTTTTGTGAAATTAGATTGCACCCTTTCCTATACGGAACCCTTTACTTTATTCCTTGGAGTCCCTATTTATCCCTGAATAGTGTTGGGCTGGACAGGCGTATTGTGAGTGTAATTAAGTTTCGCGGGACAATAAAGGGTTAAAAACGGGGCGTATAGGGACTAGGGGTGGCTCTGACGCGATATTATAATTATGTGGACATAAAGTTTGTGATAAATGGTGTCCAAAACTAGCGAACAGTGTATTAATGCTCTATCGGACGCACGGTAGTGTGTCAGCCAAATTCTGACAGTTTATTTGCAGACAACTTTGGGGTCATTTCTGACACACAATTACGTCGCGGGGTAGACAGAGCCGATAGTGTCCCAAAAGTCATATTAAGCGTGATAATGGGCGTTAAGAGTCTACATGAATTTCCAGTGCACGCCCCATTTGAAATCATTTGAGAGGAAACAGAGATATCTTTTAAAACTTTGTCTTGACCAATCTCTAGACAATAAACAGCGTTGAATAACTATCGATAGTTTGACTATCGATAATTGACCTTGAAAAACAGTCACAATATCGACAGGACTATCGATAGTATCCATACTATTGAATTTAGATACTATCGATATTATTGATAGTATCGAATACTGTCGATAGAATCTAAATTCAATAGTATCGATACTATCGATAGCTTTACCTTATATCAATAGTATTGCAAACTATAGACAATCGATAGTATCAATAGTATCGGTTATTCGATACTATCGATGGACCTATTTAGATAGTTTTTCAATGCCACGATAGTATCGAAAGGCTATCGATATTTTATACTATTGAATTTAGATACTATCGACAATATTCGATACTATCAATAATATTGCAACACTATTAGACAACCCTTCAAACTATTTTATGAACTACTGTTTACAGGTTAAAGTGAGAACGTGAAGCTTTTCTACGCACATTAGCCAAAATTGGCCATTCGTCGCTTATGTGCGTAAAAAAAACCGTACAATGCGGGTCGGTCGGGCCACCGCTCAGAGTAGTTCCCAAGTTACATGAGAAATAAAAATAGTGATGGGTTGCTAGCCGCATCGTATAATATGACTCCTTAAAAGTTTTGCCAATTCTCTCGTTCGACTTGATCTGCGCAGTAATATAAGCAACTGGTACATTTCTAAGTTTGTTCTAGAAATTTCTTCTTTGTAATTTAATTAAAGTTGGAATGTTACAAGTGAATGAAGCAAATGGTCTAGAAGAACTACACATATTGACGACCTCAATTCCAGCTCCTTAAATTTTAAAAGACTCAACTACCTCCAGGTAAGATCTATCCAATTCATTGCAATCTCGACTTTAACCCTTCCAAACACGGTTTATATTCGTATTTACCCGCCGAATTCAATATATCCAAGTATTCTTGTTGAAAATTTAATCGTGTCGCGTAAAAAGAGCAGATCCACACTCATCCGTGGATCTTGACATTTCAATCTGAGTCCCCGAACACCTTTATGCAAATGTTTTGAGTCTCAAGGGACGATTCTAAGTAATCCGAACGATTTGTGTATCGATACGATGATGGGATGTTTGTTTATGGTAATACGATATTTTTTATCAAGTGATTTTTGTTTTTTCTGGCTTAAAAGCTGTCGCGTGACGATCACCGTCTGTCGCAGACAGGTGTCACGAATTGTCGCGAGCTTAGAGCCTTTATGTAGTAACTAATTACGATAAAACCGTAGTTGATCGGAGATATGGTAGGTAAAGGCAGCCTAAAAGGTTAGAGACGCTCCAGGCCCATTGAAGACTCAAGGGTCACTACTTTTTGCGTAATGGTGAGCGTTAGCGGAAATACCGAAATTGTATCGGTGGTTTTGCTACTCATTACTAGATGGATATCCGTAGCGCCATCTATTATATTGCTAGAGAAAGCGCTGATTTTCAAGTTTTTAAAATGAATAACTTTTAAACGGCTCAACCGATTTTTATCAAACAAAGAGTGGTTCTTTCTTTCACGTAAAAAAAACCGCATCGAAATCGATCCATCGGTTTGAGAGCTAGGATGCCACAGACAGGCAGACATACACAGACTGACATGAGCGACAAACTTTTAACACTTCTCTTTTTAGTAGTGGTCACCATGCTAGTCCGCCACCCAGAGGTCCCGGGTTCGATCCCCGGTCAGGGCAAGTTGGAAAATGGCCTTTATCAAATTGTCCTGGGTCTTGGGGGTTTATCTATATATGTATTTGTTATAAAATATAGTATCGTTGAGTTAGTATCCCATAACACAAGTCTCGAACCTACTTTGGGGCTAGCTCAATCAGTGTTATTTGTCCTTATATATTTATTTATCTCGTTAAAAGTGCCATTTGGGTCTTCCCTGGGCTTAGAGCCTGTCTAGTCTAGAAACCCAACACTATTTTGACTAACTTTAAAAAAGATAAAAATTAGTGATGAGTTGCTAGCTGCACTGCCTATTAAAGATTCTTACGATCTACGTGATATGAGAAGCTGCTAGTATATACTTCGTTATTTTTCTCTTCCAGACCAGCCTGAAAGTCATACAAAACTGCTCATAATTAAAAAGAGTACTCTTCTTTTGCCGAAGTCGGCTAAGTTCAAGTGACCTGCATTCGCACCTGCAAAGCATTCATTAGTGCAAGCTGCACAGGCTTTACTTCTAAAAGCTTTGACGCCAAAACTACCATTTGTTTGTCTTTGCACAAAGGGGGAGTAATCAAAAGCATTTTCCAAATAACAGGACGCACTGAGATTTCACTGGAAATAATTAATAAAACATACTCACTGGATTTCCTAATGGGCCAGGCTAGCATAGGAGCTGAGAGAAGCTGTGTGTGCTTTTATGCGGTCCCTTTTCTATTCCTTACGGGATAGACAGAGCCTTTGGCTATAAGATCCACGGCCAATATTCAGCATGATGCTGCGCATTACGAGTGTACGAGTGTAAGAAATCAAAAGAGTGATGGGTTGGCATTCATCGATTTAAATTTAAATCAATTACTTCGACAAACCTTTATCATGCTTGAAATAATCACGATCAAAACTAATCACAATTGATAAAATAATGTAAAAAGAATTCCCAATTACAGGGAAAAATCATGTAAATTTCAATTTTTATTGTAATATATTTTCAACCTGTATAAATGTAGACATTAAAAAATCGGCCAAGGGCTTGTCGGGTCACGCTCAGAGTACAGTTACAAAGGTTAGATTTTTTTTGTATAACCAGCTTGAAAAATCAGACACCGCTGTTGGTCATTTACACACATGAAAAACTAACAAACAATGACGGCAGGCATTACGACGAAAAATTATAAAAAATCCGTAGCGCGCTGAGTTAATCAAATAATCAAATTATGATTAATGATTATGATTAGTAATCTTAATCAATTTAAATTCGATTATGATCAATGAGTCTTGATCAAATTTTTTGATAATGTTTTCTATCATTATTTTTCAATAATTAATTAGATTAAGTTTGGGCCAAAACTAGTGGGTATAGCCACATCGCCTTTTGACATGATACGGATCGTTCATTCCCTCAGTTATGATGGTCTACGTGGGTAGAGAACTATTTGTTTGTTTTTGCACTAGTATAGGAGTTAGGAGTAATCAAAGGCAAGCAAATAACAGGACGCGGTCTGATTTCACTGGAAATTAATAATACAAGCTCGCAGGGATTTCACAGAATCTGAGCGGAGCTGTGTGGACTTTATTACTGGCATATCTTTAACCCCAACGAGGCAAATAGAGCCCTAGACCATAAGAATCGAACCTACTTTCGCTTTCTGGAGTCCGTCCCACCTGTATGTCAACGCTACATACGCTTAGATTTACGGTATGTATACGCCACATACGCTTAGATTTACGGTCCTAGTTCTAACCAGCCAGTCTAGTTATCATACTAATATTATAAAAGCGAAAGTTTGCAAGTGTGTGTGTATGTTTGTTACTTCTTCACGCGCAAACGGCTAGACCAATTTCGATAAAAGTTTGTATGTCAAAGTCAAAGTAAAAATTTTTTATACAATGTAAGATAAATTTATCTCTTATTGAAGGTCATTTTTTTAAAATATTATTTTAGTGCAAAAGCTAAAAACTAACGGAACAACCACTGCTAGGAAGATTACGCCGAAAGAAACCCAGTTACAGTTACAATACAGATTTACACTTTAGCTAAGTATACATTATATTATATATTTAAACAATACAATTAAAATTTGCAGTCATCTATTTCCAAGAATTGTGATCAGACGATGATAAATAGTCATTTACATGATAATACACATTTTTGATTAAATTATTTTTAATGGCAGCCTTAAACTTAGATAATGGTAACTATATTATCTGGAATCTTATTATAGAGGCGTAAGCCAAGACCCCACAAAAGATTTTTTTGTTTTTTGCAACCGAAAAGCTGAGAAAGCTAATTTATTTTTATTTCTAGTGTTTTTACTATGAATATCACTATTTTTCTTATTTGAATGTATATTTTGACGCACGTACATAATGTTCGCATAGATGAATTGCGAAGGGAGAGTCAAAATATTAATGTCTTTAAAAAGTTCCCTTAGAGACTCTCTAGCACCTAATTTATATATAGATCTAACAGCGCGTTTTTGTAAAACAAATATGGTATTTATGTCTGCAGCATTACCCCATAGCAATATTCCATAGGACATAACACTATGGAAGTAAAAAATATACCCAACACGCTGTATCTGCCTAATTCTCTTAACCGCGTAGGCTGCAGAGCTGAGCTTTGCCAGCAAATTTTTTATTATGGGCACCCCATTGCAACCCGGAATCAAGCATTATTCCCAGAAACGTTGTGTTATCTACCATTTCTACTGCTTCCTTATTAATAAGTAATCGTGTTGGAACTTTTGTAACTGTTTGTAAAGAAGGGTTTCGTGGTCACCACAATCAAATGCCTTGGAGAGGTCACAAAACACAACAATTGCATTCTGACAATACTCCCAAGCATCATAGATGTTTTGTAAAAGTGTAACACCTGCATCCGTTGTTAATCGACCCTTAGTAAATCCATACTGATCACCATGGAACAGACTATTTTTGTTAAAAAAATCTAATAACTGGTTAAAAATTAACCGTCCGAATATTTTGCTTAGTGCTGGCAGAATAGAAATGGGACGGTAATTTGTTGGATCATTTTTGTCACCAGACTTAAATAACCCTTTATTATACTAACTTTACTTAACTTCATTATTTCAGGGAAAGATCCCGCGTCTACTCATTTATTAAATATAGAAGCTAAGTAAGGCGCAATATCAGGATCATCCCGAGCTTCCTCAATTAAAGGTAATTTTTTCGAAACTTCATCCCTAAATATTTTGATGTAGAAAGCTAACACTTTGGATTAACACGTAGGCTACTTATTCCGCGGATAACAATGCGGTATGCACAGCCAGTAGTATTATTAACAAAACAACGCTACTTTAATTTCCAAATAATCTGGAATTGCTTCTCCCATATTCGTAGTACCTATTCCTTAAACGAACTAACATACAATTTAGTCCATGCGTTATCTATTTACATACAAACCCACAGCGCTAGACAATAGCCTATATATCAGAGCTAATTTATTCCAACTTGACAGTTGTGGGCATTTATATTCAGAATTCGGAATACGTCCCTGTGCGAAAGTATTGTTCTGAAATCTGGGAATTCTTGGCTTTATCGGGTTTAGAAACAGGAAGTAAGCTTTTAAAAATTTTTGGCTCCGTGAGCCGTATACCTCGGGAGTTACCCGACCCGTTGGCGTTTATCGGATAAAAAAGTTGTTAAGGCAAAAAAGTCGTGTCTTTATAAGGTTATTAAAAAAACTAATGTCAATATTGATTTTTTTTAACTGACTGAAATATTATTTTATTAAGTTTTCAATCCCTTTATTCCCGTAATTTCGAAGATTTTCTAGAAACCGCAAAAAATCTTTTGTTCATTATTATCGAACCTGCCCTCAAAATTTCACGAGAATCGATTGAGACAGATAGACGGACAAAAGCATTTTCGGCCTATCTCGAAACGTAGACGCTTTGCTAGCTACGAGGGAGCGTTTTTATGTTCGCGGAATGGAGGGTAAGGGGTGGAAATAAAAAAACCAAATTATTTTTCCTTTTCAATATATTCACCTGCAAGACGGATACATTTTTCAGACCTTTCAATTAATTTATTTATACCCTCATAAAAAAATGTTTTATCTTTGTCTTCAAAATACGCTGAAACTGCCTCCTTAACTTCATCATCGGTGGTAAATTTTTTACCCCGAAGCTCTTTTTTCATTTTTGGGAAGAGGTAATAATCACTCGGGGCTAGGTCTGGGCTGTAGGGTGGGTGGTTTAAAATATCGAAGCCCACCTTATGCAGGGCAGCCAACGCAACGCGACTCTTGTGGACGGGCGCATTGTCGTGCAAAAGCAGCACACCCTTCGTCAATTTTCCCCGTCTTTTCTCTTTAATGGCTTCTTTTAGTCGCTCTAATATTGAAGCGTAGTATTCTCCGGTTATAGAAACACCTTTACCTTTATAATCGATCAACAATATTCCTTATGAGTCCCAAAAGACCGTTGCCATGAGTTTCCCAGATGACTGTGACACCTTCTTGGGGGGTGCTGTGCCCTTTTTATGCCACTGCATGGAGTCTTGTTTCGACTCAGGTTCATAATGATGAACCCAAGTTTCGTCTCCAGTAACAATTCGACTCAATACACCATCCTTGTCGTCACTGCAGACGTCCAAAAATGCACGTGAACACTCTACGCGTTGTTGTTTTTGCGGCGGCGTGAGCATTCTCGGTACCCATCTTGCGCTGACCTTAGTCATGCCAAGGTGATCGTGCAGGATTTTAAAAATGGTTGTATCGGATACTCCAACCATTTCTGCGAGTTGTTTCTTCTTTAGTCGAGCATCTTCGAGTACAATTTTTTCGACTTTTTGAATAAGTTCTGGCGTGGTCACCTCGATGCTCCTGCCCGGCCTCGGGTCGTCTTCAAGGGATTCCCTTCGTTGTTTAGACAAACTGTGCCACTTGTATACCATGGTATTTCCTGGACAAGAGTCACCGTAAATCGATGACATCTCATCCATTATGGTCGCAACTGATTTTCCTTGCTTGGTAAGGAACTTTATAACGGCACGATATTCGATTTTTTCCATATTTCACTCCCGATTATGTTGCTTGGTTGACGATAGCTCAAAGACTAATTGTCTGATAACAATGAAACCTCGTATTTACACTAATTATGAGTCACTGAACGCGTTACGGTCCTAATGAGCCCAACCCTCTCATTCCGCGAACTTAAAAACGCACCCTCGTACGTTCGGTCAGTTACTTAAATTATTAAAATAAATAAAACTCAGCCTATTCCCAGTTGCGTCCTCAGCTGTAATGCTGTGAAGCCCGGGGTCCGCTTCCCAGCTTTTTCTTCTCCACTTCGCATGGTCTTGAGTATTCTTGGTCTTAAGATCATTGGCACGCATATCATCCTTAAGGGGATACCTAAATTTACCGGGGTCCAGCGCTGCCCCCATTTGAAATAAATAAATCATTTGATAGGAAACGAAGACATCTTTTAAAATTTTGTCTTGATCAGACCCTAGATAACCCTTCAAACTATTTTATGAACTACTGTTTACAGTTTAAAGTGAGAACGTGAAGTTTTTCTACGCACATACGCCAAAAGTGGCCGTTTTTCGCAATTGTGAACAACTAATGAAAAAGAAGCTTCTAGGTTTTTTTCGCGGACCAGAATGGAAGAACTTCTAGTAATATTCGTTTAATTATAATTTATACATATAACACGAAATGCTTTTCTATCCAGTGGCATTACATTCGCCCGAATGTATGTAAATTTGTTCATTAACGCACTCGTAAACTGCACTTACAGCTGAAAATGCAACGTGAGCTTTACGAAGTCAAGTTACAACTATTGTAGGGTTGCCTCTTTTTTATTATAAACTAACAATGCCGGGGCTCAACCAATCACTACGCCACGGAGGTCGTCGTCGGTGAACATACATTAAACAAAAAACAAATAATTCCGAAAAATTGATAACCTCCTCCTTCTACGAAGTCGGGTAAAAATGGCCAATTCATCATTCATCTCCAAAACGTAATGTATATGTACTTACATCGCCAGCACCAATCGAATCGGCGACAAAGTCTGAAGTTGCTTAACTTGCAAAAGCGTTAGTAATGCGTACTCCTGCCAGGCCTGTGTCACTTCCCGTTTAGGTATCAAAAATATACCTACATTATTACTATGCGCGGCGACCAATCCGGAGGGGAAAATTTAGTTACATATATCGTTTGTTCAGAGTAATAAGAATGTAATTGGCTTGCAATGGATGTCTATGTATCTAAACTAAGAGGTGTGGAGTTTTGCCGCGAGCTAAATTAAACCATACTAACCACATGTACAAGTACATACATATTTCTTTGAATTTCTTTTTTACGCCAGAACTCATCTTTTCGTTTAGATACCTAGACAGTTAGACACCCTATTTTTTGACACATATATAGAAAACACCCAAGAAGACCAATGACAATTTAAAAGGTCGTTTACCAACTTGACCTGACCGGGGATCGAACCCGGAACCTCTGGGTGGCGGACTAGCATGGTGACCACTACGCCACGAAGGTCGTCATATATTTTAACAAAATTGTTTTGCCAGCCCTGTGTCTCTTAGTCCAAACACAGTGGTTCTCAAAACATAGCAATGAACTAACTGCTAATTTATCTGGCGGATAACACACGATATACGAGTAGTCGCGTCGAGAACTAGTATTTAGTTTCGCCTGAACATTACTAAAACTATGTAGCTAGAATTACCGATGAGCTTTGAAAGTACTGAATAAGCCCTTAAACAGTTAAGTATAAACGTATTCATAACTATTAGTTCTTCCAAACTGTGAATTCGCCAACCCCATATCTCGGCAACCCCTGAACCAATTTGGCTCATGTTCGAACTTTAAAATCTATTGATTTTATCTATACGCTTTACAAATTTTATGGAGCTCAAATAAAAGATACTCACGTTATCCTAGAACAAACAAACATATTTAGAAACGCCCGACTTTTTAAGTAGGTAGACTCGGAGAATATCGCTCGCTTCGCTCGCTCGTTTAAAAAATGTTTGCTAAACCTATTTTAGTTTTTTTATATTTCACTATTTTATTTATTGAAAATAAAGCGAGTGATTATTGTTTATCTATATATGTATTTGTCATAAAATATAGCATCGTTGAGTTAGTATCCAATAACACAAGTTTCGAACTTACTTTGGGGCTAGCTCAATAAGTGTAATTTGTCCCTATATATTTATTTATTGTCCTTAACTTTCCTTTCAATAAATAGTGAAAACGAGACTAATAGAATAGTAACAACTAACTATGAATATCAAATCAAACAAGAAAATATTACAAAGAAGATTCGCAGAACTCCAGGTGTCACAAAGAAATGTTCTGAACAAAAAACGAGCACGAAGTTTTAATAACCAATTATTTTTCGTACTAAACGAATTTGTAACAGGCGAATAAAGTTTCAATGTAAACCGACTTTTGTCAACATTCTATGCAAAATACGCTTAGCTCGGCTTGTACTAACTTTCGGACACACAGACAGAAAGAGCGGCGAACTGAAGAAACTTTTTTATTTTTCGTATTCAACTAAATAGGCGATCAAATGGCTTAGTAAGAAATAAATAAATAAAATTTATCGGGACAAATTACACTGATTGCGCTAGCCCAAAAGTAAGTTCGAGACTTGTGTTATGGGATACTAACTCAACGATACTATACTTTATAACAAATACATATATAGATAAACACCCAAGACCCAGGACAATTTGAAAAAGGCCGTTTCCCAATTTGCCCAGACCGGGGATCGAACCCGGAACCTCTGAGTGGCGGACTAGCATGGTGACCACTACGCCACGAAGGACGTCAATATAAGCAGAGATAGCACCGTAGGATAGCAATAGCACCCGTGATTCCGATCTCTGGTAATAAGTCATTAGAGGTGACGCAAGCGCCATGCCTACCCTGGAGAAATCTTTTCACAACCTCTGAAAATGTACCAAGATTGCTTTTTTACTTTTCTTAGAAAGCATATACAATTTCCAAACAAAATTAAAAAGCTATTACGACATGTTAGCGGAACAAAAAAAATCAACGTTAAATCTCATTAAGTATGCACCTATTGATTCTTAAAAATATGAAATAATATTCTTCTGCAATAAAATAAGTCTTATAAGGTCTTTTCGGTCTAGTTGTCTTCGTCAGATGCTTTTAACTGTTGACACATTAAGTAAGAGAGGTAAAGAGAAAGAAATTAAATAAAAAAGTATAATCATTCAAACCTTTTCAACTTCATCTAGAAATATGTACTGGTCCTTCCGATTACTTATTAAGGTTGATTATCGTGTGGACAGTGAATTGTTGGTAAAAATGCGTGTTAAAATTAAATGCGTTATCTCTAAGATTTATTGCAGACTAAAAATCTTTAACATGCATTGATGACCGTGGTTATGTTATGATATATCAAATCAATTATTTTTGGAACGAGGTTCCTTATCGCGCGTTGCGAAAGGGGGCTGGACGTAAAAAATTAACACCAAAAGTTGTAACGACACTTTTTGTTCATTTAAATTTATGAAGATAATAGCACGCAGAAAAGAGTTTGAATGTAATTTAGACCTGTTTTTATTTATATTTTTCTTCGTTCCGTCCGGGTCCCTTGACACCTCTTAAGTTTTTTTCTTTCTTCTTTTTATTAGGAGTGAATAGATCAAAAACGTACAAACGAGTGAAACGTACAAGAAATGTTTCATTTTTGTTTGGCAAATCACATAATAATGTTGCCCGCTCTAAATAACAATGAGTACAGTATTGTAACAACAAACATGGATTTCGAATAGCACAATCCTAAATGAGGCTTTGCTCAGTCAACGTTAATTTATCATGCAATTATAAAGCAACTTGAGCATAGCTAAAGCACGTCAATACATGGTAGTTATTACGACTTCATTATGTTACTAACATTTTGATAAAATTAAATTAAAACCTTAAAAACAATCAATGTTCAAGGTTTCTAAAACTCTTTGACAGCTAGTGAAATTCAGACCATCATCATATCACGTTTATGCATTTATTAATAAATAATTTATAAAAAATGTGGAATGTAATAAATTATTAATAATATATGCAAAATAATTGTAATATAATTGATCAAGTAGATTTTAAATTTATGCATCAAAGGCATGCTTATGAAGTTCTAAGTATTGTCCATTTTAAGAACTAGGAAAAATTGTACCTTAATTTTGGAGGTGCGCGTTGACATCTGCGACACAGTTATTTTAACTACTGCAGGTGTCATCGTTAGCCAATGTTTACTGTATCAAGAATTTCCTATTCCCCAATAAAGATTTTTTTCATTTTCATTTTCATAAGCTGCAGAAAGTCCTATGCTAGACTGGACACAAGCCCCTCCAAATGTGACAAAACGACGGATTGGAAGCGGCCTGCATCTAGCGTTTTCCTGGAACCTTGCTAAAATGTTGTCAGTCACCATACCTATATATGTATATTTTTTATGCATTAACGAAAACATAATTTAGTAAATTTATATAGATATTGATGTATTATTGACCGATTTTTTTGAAAAAGCATACTTGTCAGGTGGTCTTTTTGTCAAAATCGATTGTGTAGTTTGGGCGAGAATTCGGTTTTTAGGTTTAAACCTATATAAGGGAAGTACCACACTCACACAGAAAATTTACGTCTGAGTAGTAGCGTCACCGCTTCTATACTTCGTTCGGTGAGTGAGAGAGCCGGAGGCCTCCCCCCCCCCTATTCTGGGGAGGGCAAAATCCTGAAAAACCGGCAACACTTCTGTGTAGTATAGTCATACATATTCTATGACGACATGTAACCTAGTATTTAAGATTCATATATTCATTTTTTAGAAGACAATATATCTGTTCACCCCTGGTGTTGCAGTTGTCCATGGGCAGCGGTGATCAGGTGACCCGCTTGTTCGTTTGCCGCCATATAACATAAAAAAAAAGATAACGTGAAGAGAGTTTTTTCTTAAATGATAATAACTTACCATATTAATTATTTATATATGGTAAGTTATTATATTATAATTATAATTAAGTTATTAATAAATTTATAACTTACCATATTCATAAGTACCTATGGCGAAATGTAGTTAAAACTAAGTGCGCTTACCTGAAACAGAAAAAAATCCCATTAATACGAGTTATTACAAATGCAAGTTTGTATGAGTGTCTTGATCTTGATGTTTGTCCCGCTTATTCGCCTAAATGGCTGAACAGATTGGGTTGAAAGGTATGTATTTAGCTTATTACTTGGATTAACACATAGAATACTTTTTCTGGGAAAAAATTAGAAATCGTGAAATTGTCAAAAAATCGACATTGCTTCGATCACTAGAGTTGAAGAATAAGGTACCTAAGTAAATATCTAAAAAAGCCTTTAAGAGCGGCCTTCCCGTCTTACTTTTCATACAAACGCTCGTACGTGATTATGGCGCTCCAACTGATCTTTCTTGAAACCTTTTGGACTAACAGATATCTTGTGCGTTATTTCTAGGTTTCTATCTAAATAAAAAATTAAAATTTGGAAAAACTAGTTCAATATACGCCTCTAAAAATAAAAAAAATATTTCGATAGAAAACTCGCAAATATAAAATAAATATTTTTAATAAAAAACATTTATTTCACACACTTGTAAGGCTTACTGACAAAAACGTATACGAGTATCCTGAAACAAGTTTTATTAAATTTCCGCACCCTATGAATAGATAATGTTCGTTCAATGGATAGTTAATAATAATACTAATTTCATTCAATAAAATGCAAACCGTGCTCTAATGCACTATCTCTCTCTTTTTGGTTTGACTTTTTTTCTAGCATTGCCCTGGACGAAACAACAAGCTTTTCAAACTATGCTCGCGTTGACGGCAGAGCGATCGGGAAGGGCCGCCTTAAGGCCCCACATTTTAAAGGCTTAACGTTACAAAAATGACCCAGTTTTTAACTATTTAGTAGAATTTTTTGGATTCACTTTTATACAAATTATAGGGTGTGTTAACTGCCTAGGCAGCTTGATTAAATCTGACACAAACATTGGTGTCAATTTCAAAAGAAAGAACAGGATTCTTTCTAACGGATGGCACGAAAAGTGTTTAGTGGCATTATTTGGACTTACTCTCATATGGACTTCCACTTGTACATGTCAGGCGCTTGACACAAAGAAAAGACGTAAGACGCAGACGGGACACGGACGGGGCACAAACGGGGCGCCGTCGCGACTTTTGAAAACATATAGAAAAGACGACGCCCGGACGTGACAGATACAAACACATGCGTATCTATGGCAACACTGGTGACGTGCGAGTTCCGCAACCCGCCCCCAACCCTGATTCGTCTGCTCGCGCTCTAGCCCGGTCCGTCCTGTGTTCTACCATAGGACGCGGACGAGTAAGCGTCGTGTCTGTGCCCTGTCCGAGCCCCGTCTTTCCTGTGTGTTCTGCATCGCGACGCTTCCATACATTTTGTATGAAAAAGACGCGGAGGAGACATATGTCTGCGCCCCGTCCACGTCTTACGTCTTTTCAGTGTTTCCGGCGTTTAACACCTCAGGCCCGTAGTCTCTGCCTACCCATGTGGGAAACAGGCGTGTATGTATGTATACTCTCATACATACTACAGTATGTTAACTGCCTAGGCAATTTATCTGAATCTGTCTAACATTGGTTGCAGAATTAAAAGAAAGAAAAGAAGATTCTTTTCCAGATAACACGTAAAGTTCACGAAGATGGGGCACATCTGAGCTGGAACTAAAACTTGCTCTATTGCCTATTACGAGTTAAACTTGTTACGACTTAGTGTCGACACGACAGCTTCGAACTTTGAACCTTTGTCAACACGACAGTTTACTGAATTATCGACACTTTATACTCTTTGAGGTTTCATACCCAAAGGGTAAAAAGGGACCTCACCCTGATAGCTTGACAGTTTAAATTTTTACAGATGTATTTCTGTTGCCGCTATAAAAACAAATACTGAAAACAGAATAAAAATTATATTTAAGTAGGGCTCTCTATCGAGTTTTTTTTTTTATACGTAAGGGTACTGAACCCATTGTGCGCGAGTTAAACTCGTCCTTGGCTGGTTTTTCACAGCGTTGCAATTTAGGCCTGGCATTCGTCAAGCTAAGTCAGATGTCTTGCCTGAAAATCTGACACTAGCTTGGCTCTTTCTTTTCAACCAATGTCAAAAAAAGGAAGAGGTTCGATACTGATTTAATAAGAATGTAAATCTCTTAGCACCCATTTCAAAAACTCCCGCACACCATCACAGAAAGTGGGAAGATGCCTGAAAGACAGCGTTAACTCAGACTCCAAGTTAACAACAACTGAGGTCCTTTGCCTACTTGCAAAGTATTGTTAAACTGTTTTATATCCGTAGTGATTTAAAGTATGGCAAAAACGATATTTTCATTTCATTTTTATTATCAGCTGTGTATTCTTTATGTTTATTTTTTTTTTATTTATTTTATTTATTCAAACAATAATATACAATCTTCAATAATAAACAACGCTATATAATCTCATTAGAGATTTTCCAAACGTTGGAATTGCCATACAAAAAAATCTTAAAAAGTAAATACATTAAGAATAACTACCTGTCAATTATGTATTAAAGGGGTTAAGTAACATTACATTTTTGTTATAATGTTTAATAAATAATATAAATGATTTACCCTATAATAATTCAAACCTCTTAATAACCAGATTAATAACCAGAGATCGGAATCGCAGGTACTATTGATATGAAAAGTCTAAAAGTTCCGGGATTTCTCGAAAAACTAATTAGGTACTAAGTAAATAAAACAATCATAATTAAGTGATTCCAGGATAAGTATATTTTTTGTTTTGATTAAAATATTTTCTGAACTTATATCCATACTTTTGATATTGCTATCAAAAGTATGTATATGACTATATAATCTATAAATAAAACAATCATAATTATGTGATTTAGCAATAGCACCCGTGATTCCGATCTCTGTTAATAACTGGGAAGAAGGTCAAATTTAACTTGCAAGATTTGATTACAGACAGACACACAACGGGACAGGTAAAACTAAATAAAAGCTTGTAAAAAAAAGTATCCAACTTGATTAAACTCTACGACCCTTCTTCATTCTTTGAACCGAAAATAACTTTTGCTAGTACTAAATAAACCCGAAAGCCAGAAGTTCACAAAAATATCCCTCTTCCGAAAACCACTTATCTAATTTCTTTACAACTCAACCACTCCAAAGTTTCTACGAAGTAACCGACAAAAATCCGAAACATTTCATATAACTTGGAGGCAGCCCAGTGACCTGTGAAATGGTACTAGACCAAATATAGGGACGAGGAGATAGATATCATACAATGTAGACTACACAACGTGCAACGGAAAGGGAGGTATCAGTGGCGTAGCATGGGGGGGGCGGAGGGTGCGGTCCGCACCGGGCGGCACTTTGCCGGGGGCGGCGCTGCGCAGGTGGCAGTTAGAAAAAAAAAATAAAATTTAGAAAAAAAAAAAATTTTAAAAAAGTTAATTTCTTTCAGTGTTTTTTTCATTTTTTTTTTATATTACCAAATACCCAGGTACCTATGCAGGTTCTATGCATGGGTGATGCAAGCGCAAGGTTTCTCAATAAAAAATGTTAATTTCACTTTTCAATTCAATAAATCATTCAATAAAACTAATAGAAGTACTCTTTTTACCATGCCCAAATTTTTTATAATGGATTACAAAAATAAGAGGGCGGCAAATTTGAAATCCGCACCGGGTGCTAGTGACGTATGCAACGCCACTGGGTATCAACCCGAAAGGGAATTAACATACTAATCAATGTGATCATTTTTTACTGTGGATTTTATCCCTAAAATCGTCAGAAAAATCTGCAGCTCCATACATTTTGGCACGGTAGGTATTTAATTTTTTATGGCGGTGAAGATTTTTGTTTTACGATTTCAGGGAGGGTCTCATAGTAAAAGTTGTTCACATTGATTAGTATGTTAACTCTCTTTCGGGCTGATACCCCGTTTCCGTTACACTTTGTATAAGGTGCAGCCAACCCAATAGGGATGTGGACAAAAAAAATATTTTTGGCTTATTAGATAGATTATTAAAAAGTATAGAAAGTATAAGTATTTTTTCTTTTCAAGATACAGAACATTTAAATTTCGCGTTTACAGTTCAAAGTAAGAACGTGAAACTTTTCTACGCACATACGCCAAAAGTGGCCGTTTTTCGCAATTGTGTGTAGAGAAGCTTCACGTTCTTACTTTAAACTATAAACAGTAGTTCATTGAATAGTTTGAAGGGTTATCTAGTGCCTGGTCAAGACAAAATTTTAAATTATGTCTCCGTTTCCTATCAATTGATTTATTTCAAATGGTGGCAGCACTGGACCCCGGAAAATTCATGTAGCTCCTTAACCAAAGGGGACGTAAAACACCCCACTACAAAACTTCGAAGCGCTGTATCTTTGTGAATTTTTAGTATTTTGCTAAACGAAATATGGGTCCTTTATTTTTGGATAATCTAGTTTATAGACAAAACAAAATAACAAATTTGTACCCAGTCACGTCCGTATTGTTGACGTCAAATGGCCGCCGCTTCCTAAGCGGTACTGCAGAAGAAGCGGCTACAAACTACACTGCAGCACACAAAGTTGTATAGATAAAATAGCTTGTAACTTTGACTCAGCTTAGAGGGTTCTTGGTTCAACCCCCAGCCAGGGCAAGTTGGAAAATGGCCTTTTTTTCAAATTATCCTGGGTCTTGGGTGTTTATCTATATATGTATTTATCATAAAATATAGTATCGTTGGGTTAGTATCATATAACACAAGCTTAAGGTTACTTTGGGGCTTGCTCAATCTGTGTGATTTGTCCCTATATATAGATAAGATATTTAAATAATAATAAAAAGATATTATATATATATGTGTATGTAATATCTTTTTCGCCTACCGCAAAGTAACACCTGAATCCATCTATTCTCTATTTGTTAACCTATCAAAGTCGTACGTACACGCAAACTTGTGTTATAAATCACTTGAAAATCGTGAGGACCCTCCTAATGGTACTTTTGATACATTGAAGAGGGTTATTGCGCCGAAAAATGTAATTTTTGAGACTCTTTCCCTGATTTGTTCCGGAAAGACCATCTTTACTGTTATATTAAGAAACTATTATTCTTTTTTACAGTCGTGTCTGGTGATTCGAGGGTAAATTTACTTACATAGATCACACCGTAACCGACTTATTAAACATTATTTGCCAGGCAAATTAAAAAATACCCTGACGGCGCCATCTAGTGATGAGTAGGGAACTACATGTTCTAACCGGTTTTTAATGGAATAAATATCCGAACCGCCATCTTTGCCAGGTAAATAAAAAAGAAACCCCGACTTTCAAGCGTTAACCCCTTATAAGTTTTAAACGGCAGAACCGAATTTTCATCAAACATAACTAAGAACCATAGCAAGGGAACTTGCTTTCACGTAAAAAAACCCGCATCGAAATCGATCCATCCGTTCAAGAGCTATGATGTCACAGACAGACACACAGAGAGACGGCTTATTCGCAAAACGTCTCTTTCGCAAAATGTCCCCTAGTCGTAAAACGTCTCTTTCTCATAATGTCTCTTTCGCAGAACGTCTCTTTCGCAGAATGTCTCTTTCGCAGAATGTCTCTTTCTCAGAATGTCTCTTTCGCAGATTGACTCTTTCGCACAATGTCTCTTTCGCAAAATGTCGTGACAGGGAATAAAATTACGATTTTCAAAGCAAAATCATTTAGATTAAAGTTCCTTATGAAGTAAACAAATTATGACATCATTTTGGTACCTTAAATTTACTTAAGTATGTATACCAAATAAGAAAAATATTTTTGCACATTTACAAATAAATATTTTGGTACAGTTAAAAATAAATATTTTGGTATTATTTAAGCCAGTCATTTTTGTTCAACTAATTTGCGTCGCATTGCACGTTATCTATTCTGTCAATGACTGAGTTAGTGTTACCTAAGTAGTGCTATATTTGTATCAAAATCTTTGAATGCTAAGGGGATATGCACGATTTTTTTTATTTGATTAATAAAATCCTTATTAACCACAGTAAACAAAAATGAAAGAATTTATAAAATATTTTAATCAGTGACGAAACTGTGATACTTCAAAGTTTCAATTAGAAAGAGAAGTCCGATATGGACTGGTGACGTCAAAGTCCATATCACTAATACATTTGAAATAGAAAAGAGCGTTTTTGCGAGTGATATAAGACATATTTTCTATATTTATTTAGTTATATGTTTATCTATATATGTATTTGTTATAAAATATTGTATCGTTGAGTTTAATCCCATAACACAAGTCTCGAACTTACTTTGGGGCTAGCTCAATCAGTGTTATTTGTCCTTATATATTTATTTATTTATATCTCGTTCGTTTTTCAACCAATTCTTATTTTGTTTTTATTTTCACTGATAGTATTTACTTTTGAATATTTATGAATAAACTGGTTGGTTAACATACATTTTTTTCATGCAAACTCCCTATTCTATTATTTTCCGGACTTTTAACGTTTCCGAAAAAAACTTTAAATCCTTAATCTAGGTTAATTTGAAGTTAACATAATTACTGATACATTTTCTTATTACTTATATTTGTATTTTATTCCATCATAAAACCAAATAGAACACGGGTTTGCAAGGCTACGTCTCTGTTGAGAGAGTCCCTTAATTATAGTATGATAACAAAGCTATCCCCCTGTGGAGGACCTTCACTGAGGGCTTATGGGGCCTTTTGGGTCTTTTCAGGCCACTGAACAAAGAGTGATCCAACTTCCATGTTTGCCTTA
Source organism: Acrobasis suavella (assembly GCA_943193695.1). Classification (NCBI taxonomy): domain Eukaryota; kingdom Metazoa; phylum Arthropoda; class Insecta; order Lepidoptera; family Pyralidae; genus Acrobasis; species Acrobasis suavella. The sequence goes on along the minus strand of OW971952.1, from coordinate 4,174,240 downwards.
AAACTGGAGTCATATTTTCTAATCCCAGTTGTATGAGAAATTATGACACCATTTTTAAAGCGTACCTACCGTACATCTAAATATATATAACTCAAAGGTGACTGACTGACTGACATAGTGATCTATCAACGCACAGCCCAAACCACTGGACGGATCGGGCTGAAATTTGGCATGCAGGTAGATGTTATGATGAAGGCATCCGCTAAGAAAGGATTTTGATCAATTCTACCCCCAAGGGGATAAAATAGGAGATGAAAGTTTGTATGAAACTTTGTCAATTTTAAACCGATCGGGCTGAGACTTTGCATGCTTAAAGCTACTATGACGTAGGCATCCCCTAAAAAAGGATTTTGATAAATTCATTTGGCAAAAGCTAGTTGGGTATAAAATTTTTGTTGTCTTACTTCATATTGTTTACAGGTAACATAATGATTTTTGCTTTAGTTAAAAAATGGTATGTACGTGGGGCGCACTATAAGTTTCCGGAATGAATATGAAAAAATACTATTAAAGGTACAAAATTAATTTATTGTTTTTCAAAATAATCTCCCTTGGCGTCTATGCACTTTTTCATTCGATGAAACCAGTTTTGAAAACTTTCGTGCCACTCCTCTGTGGTGACCTCTGAAACGTGTTTTTCATACTCCTCGACAGCCTCTTCTGGTGATGAAAATCGTTGACCGCGTAATTGGTTCTTAATTTTTGAGAACAGAAAAAAGTCACAAGGTGCCAGGTCGGGACTGTATGCAGGATGACTCATGAGTTCTACATTTTTCGCCTTCAAAAAGTCGTTTGTCTGTCTGGCCGTGTGAGAACTAGCATTGTCGTGGTGCAGGATGATACGGCGTTTACGGTTATTTTTACGGAGTTCGTCAATAACTTCCGGCAAACAAATGGTCGTGTACCAGTCACTATTCACTGTACGACGATTCTCTAAAGCAACAGTAGCCACGTGTCCAGTTTTATTAAAAAAAGAAGCAATCATCCGCTTAGATGCACTTTTCACGCGCGCCACTTTGGTTGGTTTCGGCTCATCTTGAAAGACCCATTCGCTCGATTGCTGCTTTGTTTTGGGATCGTAGCAATAAATCCATGTTTCGTCACCTGTTACTATGTCCCACACCAAATTGACGCACCTTCGTTGAATCTGGTAAGCATGGCACTGCACCAAGTGACGCGGTCCGTTTTTTGAGCCTCGGTCAAGTTGTGTGGGATCCACCGCGAGCACAGCTTTCTCACACCCAAATTTTTGTGTAGGATTAATTGTATTTGACTCATGCCTATTTCTAAGGATGCGCGAATTTCATGGTAGGTCACATGCCTGTCTATTTCAATCATACGGTGCACAGCATCGATGTTTTTGTTGGTCACAGCGGTGGACGGCCGACCATCGCGAGATTCGTCACTGAGATTGATACGACCACGCTTGAATTCTGCAAACCAGCTATAAACAGATGTCTTGCATGGTGCTTCATTGCCAAAAGCTGTTTCAAGCCGAGCGATGCTCTGTTGAGCTGTCAAATTACACTTAAAATCGTAGAAAATCATACTACGAAGATTTTCCCGAGTTAAATCCATGTTGATGCAGACACACAATTTTTTAAATGGCGCCACAAGGTAAAAACAAAAGACAGTCAGATGAAACAAACTGCATTCTACAGCCAAAGAGTTCTATTTTCAAATGTTGCAATAAATTTTTAAATATTGTTTATGTAAGTGGCCAGTTCCGGAAACTTATAGTGCGCCCTATGTAACGATGTTACAATAAACCTAATCCTTCATGTTCCGGTTTACCTCCTTTTCCGTTTTCTAAAAATTAATTTCATTTTTATAATTCAATTTTTGAATTTTAGATTCCTTCCTCATCATTCTGATTCATTCCACTACCATCTCTCGAGCTGATTTCATCAGTATTGTAAATTTATATATATCAATATTGTAAAGTTATAATAAATAAAATAACTCTGTGCTGTTTCTCTTAAGCTCTCCACTACGTACCTTCAAACCAACCCCTCCAACTTCTGTAGCTAGTGCGTGGCTACCTACCTACTAGAAGTTACTACAAATAGAAAAGAAAAAGCCTATAAGTTAGATGTTTTTATACATACATACATATTATAATACCTATTTCCCACAGGGGTAGGCAGAGACTATGGACCTCCACTTCTACGATCCTGACAGACCTCTTTCGCTTCATTCATCATTCGATTGATACACTCATCAATCTCTTCATACATGCCCTTCGGTTATGGGTACTTTTCACCTCTCTTTTTTAGGGTTCTGTACCCAAAGGGTATTTTATAACGACTGCAATCTGGTCGCAGAATGTTAGCTGAGACTAATGCCGTCTCATTATAAAATCCAGACTAACTTTGTTATTAGATTTAAACCATTATTCGACCAAATCAAGTTGACATCTAGTAAAATCACACTATCTCACCTGTCAGTGTCAACTTCATTTTAGGCGGATAATGGTTTAAATCTAGTAACAAAGTTAGCCTGGGTTTTATAATAAGACTGATGATATTTTCAAATATTTGAAAATCCTTCGTCTTTTTTTAGGATCTATTTTTAACACAAGAGTTTATTACATTCATACGTCCATTAATGCTCCACTTAAAACATCAAGACTCTCAACCCAAGTTTTCAATAAAGGTCTTAGATCCCTTTTCAGCCATTTAATAGGTCTTTATTATATTCAAATTGATTTCATATCTCTTATTTACTAAATAAAAAATAAGTCAAGACAAAGTCCCAAAGGCCAGTTAGTATAAAAGAAATTAATTTCCGTCGAGACCAATCTCAGAATGCTCCTTAATTCCTAAATACCAACACTATTGTTTCCCGCCACAAACTCAAAGTATAGAGACTATAGAAGGATAAACTACGTATAAAAAATAAGTTATTGGACGCGAAATGATGGCGCCACGGGTTGTTAAGCGCTGGAAAGACAGACAGAAAAGACGTGAGTAGTTGACGAGGCACAGACATATGTCTGCTCCGCGTCCGTTTCATACAAAATGTATAGAAGCGTCGCAAAGGAGAACACACAAAAAAGACGGCCGCCCTTTCTTCTCTGTGTGTTCTGATTTGCGACGTATCCAAAGGGTAAAAACGGGACCCACTTACAAAACTCCGCTCTCTGTCTGTCTGTCCGTCTGTCACCAGGCTGTATCTCATGAACCGTGATAGCTAGACAGTTGAAATTTTCACAGATGATGTATTTCTGTTGCCGCTATAACAAAAAATACTGAAAATATAATATAGATCTTGGTACGGAACCCTTCGTGCCCCAGTCCGACTTGCACCTGGCCGGTTATTTTATAATCTGTGTTAAAGGCGGTCCAATGATAAATTTCATTCAGATTTTCCAGCAACATGGCGAAGCCTACTAAATTATTTATTAACCTAAGTATATGTTTTATGTAGTGATGTGCCGTTCTTGAAAATTTCGAGAAATTTCCAAAACGGTCTGGAGAAATTCCGAGAAATCTCTCGCAAGCAATTTCTTCAGGAAAATTTTTAACGGAAACTATCGAGAAATTTTGATAATTTCCGGAGAGTTTTTAAGGAAAGAAATATCCGTAAATTTTTAAGCAAGATTATGTGACATTATTTTGTGACGTTTTATTTTCTTATCAGTAATATATTTTTAAACCAGAAAAGTACCCAATTCCGTAGCGTCGATATTCCCGCCACAACATTGCAACTCGATATGGTTCCAAATGGTTTTATAACTTAATTCTCTTATTGTTCCTTTTAATTGCCAATGTTGTGAACATGAGCGCCTTTGAAAAGGTTTAATAGCGTAGGGAACAAAGCAATTTTTTTTTTTGAATTGAAAAATTTATGTCGCGGATTGAAGTATGAAATGTTTATAAAAGCTAGAGGTTTTTTGATTAGCGACTTGCAAAGAAAATCATAAAATGATGAACAGACAAAATAGAAAAAATCGTTCCTAATAGTGACGTTTCGCGAAATTTAAATTATTTGCTAATCAAAGAAAACAACAACAACAACAAGTCATAATTTAAAAAAACAACCCGAATTCCCTTTCATTATACCCAGTGTCACTCAGAATTAAGACGAATCTAATGACATCTCTCAAGCTTAAAGCCATCGAGCCGTCCAGGCCGCAGAGCGTGCCAAACATTAAAATTTTGCGCCAAAACTCCGCCATTTTGATTTTTTTATTAATTGTTATAAATATTATTGTGTCACTTACTTTAAAAGTAAATACAAATTAAACGACACCTCTCAAGCTAAAATCCATCGAGCAGTTCAGGCTGGAGAGCGTGCCTAACAATTATACATACACACAAACTCTCAAAAAACATAACACTCTCTCTGGCGCAGTCGGGTAAAAAATACGTAACTGTACCACACTTTTTAATAATCTACCTAATGAGCTAAAAAAGTTTTTTAGCCACATCCGTAATGTTAATTTTATTTTGCTAAATCTGAAACTCAAAAAGACTTCTTCATTGTTATGACAAAAGTGTGAAAATTAAGGGGATACATGAATTTCCTCATTTGAAATAAATTATTTGAAAGGAAACAAAGATATCATAACCAAATTTTGTCTCATACGGCTCTAGATGACCCTTCAAACTATTTTATGAACTACTGTTTACAGTTTAAAGTGAAACGTAAAGCTTTTCTTAGCATTTTCACGAAAAACTGCAGCTTTTAGCAAAAATGCTAGAAACCATTTCGACCAAGTCAACTTTCAAACATAAAAAACCGCATCAAAATCAGCCCATTCGTTAAGGACCTACGATGCCACAGGCAGGCACACAGACCCTCTTTTTGCGTCGTGGGTTAAAAAGAGAGCTAATAAAATAGCCTCAGACCTACATTCGGGATATTCCAGTAGGAACGCCGTCGGAACCTCCCCACCAATATTTTACGACAAAAAGCCCCCGTTTAGGTAGTAGCAGATTGATGGCAGCATCGCTCAGGTCAGGACGGTCAGCAGCGAGCCCATTCCGTGTATAGTTGCTATGGGTATCTTACCATGGATTCAATTAAAATCAATTTTAGATTACATTTAGGGAATATGCATGAAAAAAATATGTGTCATCTAACCAGTTTATCCATAAATATTTAAAAGTAAAGTACGAACAGTGAAAACAAAATAAAAATTGGTTGAAAACAAACGAGATATAACGATTTTACGAAAATATGTCTATCCCACTCGCAGAAACGCTATTTTCTATGGCAAATGTATAGATGATATGGACTTTGACGTCACCAGTCCATACCGGACTTCCCTTTCTAATTGAAACTTTAACGTATCACATGTTCGTCGTTGATAAAGATATTTTATAAATTCTTACACATTTTTTATGTTATTTCGGTTTGGTTCATTTGTGTGGTTAATAAGGATATTTTAGGCAAATAAAAAAACACGTAATATTCCCTAAAACTTACATCAGAACTTTAGAATTTTAAATGCCTTTTTGCGAATTGGACATTATACGTCAAACGGCCATTTTTCATAGAGATTTTGGGTTATTTATTATATCAAGTGACTGGCACGTCCTCTTTATGTTGTACACAATTTTTTTTAATCCTACTTTTCCTAACTATTTACGAGAATTATTTAAATTCTTTAGTAAGTCTCAAGTTCGACTTCTACGCAGCTCTGAAAATCATTCACCCTTTCACTACACTGACTTTTTCTCGCGTTCTTTCTCTGTTCGAGCCGTACGCCTATGGAACTCCACTACCACTTACTATCCGACGCGCCAAAACGCTAGCCAGCTTCAAATACCAAGTTAAATCTTATTTTCTATCCTTATGACAGGTAAATAAATATCATTCCCTTGTTTCTATTTCTCTTCATCTCGTACTGTCAATATATTTTTTTTAGTTAAGTTGTATGTATTTATATAAGATGTATGTGTATGTTTATAATAATTATTGTTTTTAAGTATGTTTATATTGACTGCCCCGCACTACCTAATTTCCCATTACTATTTTCTATATAGGATAAGGCCGCCTTTTGCGCATTTCCTAGTTTTTAAGATAATTATGTCCTGTATTTTATTTATTTTGTGCAATAAAGGGTAGTGTATTGTATTGTATTATGAATATTGTTAAACGCTTTACTCAAGTAATTTAGTGAGAAAGGCCGACCAGGCGATCAGTTTAGACGATCGTCATTAAGGCGAGTGTAAGGAGCGGCGACCCAACGGTCCCGCTGCACTCTCTGCACGCAGAGAATTAATTCATCTCACGTTAATTTTTATAAAATATTTTGTTATATATGTAACTTTTTAACTCCCGACGCAAAAAGAGGGGTGTTATAAGTTTGACGCCAATGTCTGTCTGTCTGTGGCATCGTAGCTCTAAAACGGATTGACCGATTTCGACAGTGAGAGCAAGTTTCCTTGCGGTGGTTTTTAGCTATGTTTGAGAGAAATCCAAAAGTTATTGGGGGTAAACACTTAAAATCAGGGTTTTTTTAATTTGCCTGCTTAATTAACTTGTTCTCTTGTCTTGTCTTGTTCCTGTGTCTCTTGTTCAAACATATGATGAAAAAAATATATGTGATAACGCATGCTTCAAAAGCGTGTGCACTATGTGATTAGAAAATTCGTCAAAGTGATTCCAAGTTACGGTAGCACAATTGGTAGTGCACTCACGGCGTTAACGTGAGGGACGCGGGTTCAAATCCCACACTCGTGGCGAAATTTTTCATCACATGTTTTAATTTGGATAATAATGTCAAATAACAAAGCAATCTATTATCCTTCCAAGTATATATCACACACCAAGTATAATATCTATCCTCCCCATACTGATTTGATGCAAGTATTTGGTCGGTTCTTTCAACTCCGTTTCTCTCCTTCTTCCTGACTGCGTATATCTCTTACACTCTATCCTAATACACTCTTATATTATTACACTCGTAGATAGGGATCTACGAGTGTAATAATATAAGTCCAATCAGTTTCTAGAGCTATGAGAGTGGTATAACGAGGTTTGACTCGAGAAACTGAAGACGGTTCAAAAACCGGCTTTGGTCTGAAAGTATGACAAGGCACTTTCTAAGGTGTACCTCATTCATAAGCTCTTGCAGCGTAACTGCTGGCTGGGCGGACTTAGAACAGAACAGAACATGTTTTAATTTGGATAATAATTTATGCCCAGCGTAAATGATCCGAGCATTGTAATGCTATTAAGAACCAATAATTTTGTTATCTTGTAGTCTACAATAACTAATTAAAGTTTTAGTCTAATCAATTACTTTTTTGAGGTATGGGTATTAGCAAATACTCAGGTACTTGACTAAGAAACGAATACCGTCTACCACAAAAGTTTTCCAAATATCGAAATGACAAAAGAATTATTCGGCAAACCGTGAAATATCGCAAATATTTGTTTAAGAGGATTCTCGATTCGCCCGAGGCCAAGGCAAATACCAAACTTGAAATAACAAAATGTTTGCTGGTCTTTGCGTTTTGTTTTTCGTTTCATCCTTTCATTGGAATTTTGTAAACACAAGAATTTGACTTTACCTTTACTTTTCAGTAAAACATAAAATATTATTTAAGAAAAAAATGTTGATTATAACAAAATGTTATGAGGTCTTGCCGTATCTTAGCGTCAGTATGGTGGTCCTCACATTCTAATGTGAGGACCTCCAAATATTCGACCCTTTACAATATGTAACAAAAACCCTGTCCGATCCTTGTAGGAGCAAGTCAGACCGTCAATATGAACAACTTTTCCTATGGGACCAATGCTTGAAACTCGAAGAAAAACTCGAAATTTTCATGCAAATTGCCGGGCCGGCCGAACACTTTTGTATGAAAATATCCTTTTCTTTTCTAGTTTCAAGCATTGGTCCCATAGGAAAAGTTGTTTATATTGACGGAGTTGCTCCTTCAAGGATCGGACAGGGTTTATGTTACATATTGTATAGAATACTACCGCTTACATATATTATATCTTTCATCTCTGAAAGAGAAAAGTAGGCGGAAGAATGCGCAGTAACACTATGAGCACTTTTACACAATAAAATGGTATTGTATAAAAATTATATTGAATCACAAAAAAAAATTGCAACTGATAGTATAAAAATTACTATTATTGTAGATGGAGAGAGACTTCTGATTAAATCTGAATGATGGAATGGGTCATGGTCATGATGAAGAAGATTTGAATTATTAAATGTGTCGAAAATTTGAAAATGAAAGTTTCTTTAAAGCCGGGAACACCTTCATGCTGCATCTTCACAATTTTATATCCTCCCTTAAATGGCAGAGGCCTTAAGACCAAAAACTGTTAGTAAGGCTTTTAAATTATAATTCAATATCAGTCTAATATCCGTTTGACTGTTATATTTTCAACATTCTCGAATTTTATAATTTTGAAGTAAAAAAAATCATGGTTAAATTATTTGTTGCTTAAAATATCTAATACCGTTTGAACTATTTGCTCCATATTCAAGAATACCAGTATAACAATAAAGAGTATAGCCCGACTGAACATATTAAATCCAAAGCATTGTACTTGCTATTTCGGTTCAGACAGCTTTCAAGATTTCAATATAGGTTCAGAATGCTAAGATTTCCAAGTATCACACCTTGATATAGTATTGTGTTATTTGTATTGGAGTGAAATATGGATAGGAATATTGTACAATGATGGCTTATATGAAATATCACCTAATCACTGAAAGCGTTACTGCTGACTACTTAAGGATTGTAATCTTTTAATATAATAGATTGTTTAACAAGGGTTGTAATGTAAGCGATCAATTACATGCAAGATATTTAAGCGCACGAGTTAGCGAAGCGAGCGAGGGCGCTTATAGTTCGAGAATGTAATTGATTACTTACACTCGATTAAACAAACACTGGTGTCAGATTTATGATCTGATGTACCTCAATTACTTTCATCTAGTGAATACGGTCATTCTTACACACTATCGAAACGTGTGTTTGTTATGTATGTAAGTTCGACGATATCTCGAATAGTTTTGATCAGAGCTTCATGAAATTTATTAAACTTGTAGTAGCCAATAGAATTTTTAAGAACATGAGCCAAATCGGTCAAAGAGTTGCAGAGAGGTGGGACGCGAGTTCGGGGCGAACCTCTAGTGATAGACAAGTTACTAGTGATAGAGAAGTGTTGATAGCAATTCCGATACGGAATAGACGCAGGGGCAAATCAATTGTATCGAATTGAAAGAAACGGATTGCCAACTGCCCAGTGCCCCGTCATACGATGGCCCGACGTGGATGTATGGTGTGGAGCGAATTGGGCATTAGTGATTAATAGTACTACAGTTTCATTTCGTAATTATGGTAGGAAAACGCGTTTTCTGAGAAAACAGAAAAAATGATAATTTTTTACTTCAAAGAAAACATAAATTATGAAACCAGCAAGCAGACAAAAAGCATTGGTGGTCGGACGAGTTGAGTAGAGACTGTAAAAAATTGTGTTGAAAAAGATGGGCGAACAACAGAAGTGTTTGGAATCGCGGAGGGGGGAGGCTTTTGACCAGTAGTGGGACCCAGAGAAGCAAATCATGTCATTATATAGGTATACGTACGAGTACCAGTAGCTATCACCTAAAGATTCCAAAGACCACGCGAAATCGAGAAGAAATACCCGGGACAATTTCAACGATTTGGCTACACTAGTTTGTTTTTTTGGCAACATAAAATCTTGTACATGATATAAATAAATATTCAGAACTAAATCGAATTTAATTGTTACAAATTTTAATCTATAAATTTACTATATACATGTCATTTAACTGTATATAATTTGATAATTATTTTATATGGCATTTAATTGGCTAGGTACTATTTTGTCTGATGTATTTTTTTTATATTTTGCATGCTATAAACAGCAAGTTTACTGTGTACTTATAACACCTATATTGTACGTCACTTATGCAAAATAAAAATTTCATTTCATTTGTACATATGTCATGTAAATACTCTTATTAATTCTGTGCTTATGTTAATACTTTAAATGATCTTATATAATAGACCTTGATTGCCTTATATGGGTAAATATTTTTTTTAAGGTAAATAAAACAGAGAGAATAAGAATCTAAAGTTTTACGACCGGCCGCTGGCCGACGTCAATTCCTAGGGATGCACTTGTAGCACGAAATTTTTGTGCTTACTCCTTTAGTCGCCTCTTACGACATCCACAGGAGGAAACGATGGCCCTATCCAAGGTCGGAATCCACACGGCCTGAAGATTCAAGCAAATACATATAATACAAAACCCCATTGGCGCAGTGGGGTAAGAATATTACATGAATCGTCTATTAAAGGCATAGAATGTAACAATACTGTTCCACTTCCTTAGCACAAACAATCGGGACACAGTGTCCTACGCACTGTACAGTCGACGACATTATATGATCAACATAGAAGCTTCAATTTTAATATGTTTCTCATGTTGTGGAGAATCATGGTTTCAGATAGTTCATGCTGTCTACAACTACAATGATGATAGCTAGGACCAAGGCAACGGCACGGAATTAATACAACGTGAAAGGGACATAATCGTAATAAATCAAACCACGGGCTGTTCTAGATCACTATATATAGTATAATGAAATTAAAATAACTGTCAAAAACCGAAACATAAATTCGACATTTTCATACAAATTGCTCGAGCGGCTGCATACTTTTGTATGGACCTGCCAGCATTTTTTTTTTGCTTTTTGACTGTTATTTTTATTTCATTATACTATAGTGATCTAGTATAGCCCGTGGTTCGGTTTATTACAAGTATGTTCCTTCCACGTTGTATGAGTATTACATACAGAACAGAAACTTCTACAGTACCGCGCAATATGCGTCCCCGCCCCCACACTTCGCCCCCATTTTCGCCTTGTAGATTTGTTGAGGGGTGAACACACACATTAACGTGTACACGGATTTATAGTTTCGTTTGTAGCAGTAGTAGGCACAAATGATACTCTTCTTCTATGAAGTGCCAGAGCTGTGCCAATGGCCTAGCGAGTCTTCCGAAGCGCGGAGCTCGATTAATTTTATGCCACTTTTGGTCCTGCCAAATGTGAGTAGTTACGTTAGGAATCGAGGAAGGAAATGAGATATTACAAATATCCTATAATGATAAAGATACATATACTTGAATTTGCATCGAATAAAAACGTGTTGACGGAACCTGGAGCAACTGGTAAAAGAGTCAAATATAATAGGTGTTACTAAAGCGCTCCGTTTACAATGGCTGGAAAGAATGACGGAGGATCGTGGTATCAAAGCAGCATAAAAGAAAAGGGTATCAGGCAGAAGACCAGTAGGTCGACCCAAATATCGCTGGAGCGATACGGTGCAAGCTGATCTGCGGGAGATGGAAGTTTTCAGCTGGTAAGATATCGCTTAGAACAGAAAATTGTGGCGCACTTTCGTCTCGGAGACCTAGATCCACTTCGGGTTGTAGAGCCAGCGGAGTAAGTAAGAAAACACGTGACAAGGGAGTGGGGATGGGTTCGAAAAGTCAAAATTCTGTGTAGTTAACGTAATGAGGAGTTTGTAGTCTTTGCAAAGACTACAAATTAGGCGCAGTACTGACACCAAAGCTTTGGTAATATATTACAAACCTGCGTGGTACTGACACTCTCGGCTTTAATCTGTCTGATTTCAATTATCGACTTCTGTAATAGACTGTACAAGTACACAAGTACTTATACGTAAGTAGGGACTTGTTTGTAACAAGTCCTCGAGCAACTCCTTTTAAGTAAGGCTGCGGTTATGTTAATATTCAAAGATGGCGTCGATAAGCGAGCGGGCAGAAATTTATTCAGTTCGGTCGTATTATCCTCTTATCTCGGCAGAAAATGTTAAAAGAATGGTTTTTGTAATACAAGGTGCGTTTAAGGATCGAATGATGTAGATTAAAATGCATACTTAGTAATAGTTGAGTCTTAAGAATGGAAAGACAAGCTCACGCACTTTCACAAATGTGAGCATAATATTATCATGTATCATGTAGAAACTGATAAATTAATAATTTTGAATATTTTGGGTCCTATCTTATTACTTAAGTGCAAATATTATTAGAAAACAAAGCAAACTGATGATATTGAAAATATTAGTAGGCGGGTAGGTAAAACAGGAGCTAACCGCTGCTTCTGTTATTATTCTTAAGATTATCGCTCATTCCCTCAATCAGTTTTTTTCGAAAGCACGGGAAGAGAAGCAGCTGGTGTATTATACGTTTTATTTTAAAAAATTAAAGTAGTTTTTTTCTGACCAGCACGAAAGGAATAACTAACTACTTTTGTTTACAAATACACGCTTCCTTCTCCCGCTCTGGCTACCAAAACTTCTCAACGTTTCTCTCATGCATCTCATTTAAATTCTATTATGGCCCATCTAATGGATATTAAAAACTAAACTTTTTTAGAGAAGTAGGTATACAGTAAAAAAAACTTTAGCTCCACATTCATATACAGATTTACGCCTGGTTGTCTAGAACTTTGATCGCTCATTAAAAAATCGCTTATCGCTCCCCTCGACATTAAATTCGCACCTCATCTCTCAACGTATGTTTAATTTTTTTCATTCGAATTCTAGTTAGATTGAACGTCCGAATATGCTTGCTCGCTCTTGCTCGCATGTTCAATTACAAATAACTTTCCGCTACCGCTCCGCTCGACAATAAAACCGCACCTCATCCTTCAACGTTTCTCTCATTTATCTCATTCAAATTCTAGTTTGGCCCATCTAATGGTACTACATCACCGCTTTTTCAGATCGCGGTTTGATGTGGCGAACCGTGACACTTTCCAGTATTTAGGTCAAGGGATGACTGCCAAATGCGAATTTGGGAGCGAAAAACTAGCACTTAACCTTTTCACTACTAGGCAATGGTAGTGAAAATCTGACTTGCCTTTTGCGATTTGAACTATGATGACAACTCTCATTGTACTCTCTTAGCAGATTCTAACCGAAGTGTAGCATTTGGGTGTGGGGACATTTCGTGGGTTATGTCGACCTAACTTTTGACAAAAATAACGCTAACAAGGTTATTCGCTATGAAAAAAACAATAAATAAATAAATCAAAAAACCCTTGACTGTCAAGAACGCCATCTAGGGATGTGTAGCGGAACTACAGATACGACTTGATATCCGTAGCGCCATCTTTGATTTTTTAGAAAATCCCTGACTTTAAAGTTTTACCGCCCAATTACTTTAAAAAGGCTAAACCTATTTTCAGCAAACATAGCTAAGAACCACCGTAAGGGATCTTGCTTTTAAGTAAAAAAACTGCATGGAAATCAGTCCATTCGAGCCATTCCGCGTTACGATGCCACAGACAAAAAGACCAATAGACATTAATTAGCGTCAAACTTATCTAACAACTATCTTTTTTGTTGGGAGTAAAAATATCGCTGATTTGTAAAAAACAGTGACGTGTGGCTCAAAATTTCTTATGATTATATTTATCAAAACTATTGAGGGGATAGTAAACATACTTAGTGCTTTCACAGACATCGATATGGTTTCGGGAAGCAATAACAAACAGATTATTACAGGATGCGTCGTGAGAGTGCAATATAATGTACAGTTAGCCACAATTCGAGGTCGGTTACTAGGGCACGTAATGCTGCAATTGGCAAGATCTGTTCCCGATTTCTCTGTAACCGTATTTGATTGTATGTGTGGTTGGAACGTAACTTCGTGCCTTGAGAGCTTGGCGCTTAGTTGAGTTAGTTGAGATTTCATACAAATAGTAGTTACAGTATCGGTACTATCGATAGTCCTATCAATATTGTAGCTGAATTTCAAGGTCAACTATCGATAGTCAAACTATTAATAGTAATGCAAGGCTAAATAGGCATTAAGTTTTCCTCTAGGTAGAACAATCTACTTACGTGAATGATTCTCTTTCGCACGGCCTGTCGACGCTCCCTGTCGGTCCAGCCATAAATTAATCCTTCAATTCCCAATTCATATCTCCGCTATACCCACTCCTTTTCCGTGCAAGCAGATAGGCTATGGAATCAGCTAATACTGAAAATTCGTGAATCAAAAACCATAACCACGTTTAACCCTTTCACCGCGAGACTTTATATCAGTTACCGTGTCCCCAGCGCGAGGGGTAGTAAATCTAAACAAATACCTACAACCAAAAAGGGATGTGGATACTTACGTTATGTGCAATACGAGCATTTTTTTGTCGGAAATATCCGACACTCGCGTAATGGGCACGACACTGTATATATTCATGTATTTATGTAAGTTTATTTTAAGTACATCTATGTAAGTATGTTTATTAATTTATTTATGTTTCTTTTAGGTATAAGTATTAATTGATTTATGTATTGTACACGCCAATTACCTCTTTCTTCCCATTTCCTCTCGCGGGTCTGCTGGAAGAAATTTCTTTAGAAATAAGTAGCACCTATGAATATAAATATAAGGTAAATAAAATATAAGGTTTTATTTGTTAATTTTCAAGTGTACATGAACCAATAAAATAAAATAAACAATGCCAGTCCGCTGCAAGTTATGCATGATTTGGGCATGCCAACGTGTTAACTATTCTGATGATGTAGCTGTCGTAATGTGGACACACAGGGTTGTTGGGCGTTTCGGACCGCGGTCCGAGTCACCCAAGAACAATTTTGTGATGGGTCGATGCGGACCACGGTGGGAAACAATTCAGTTCCCTTGTGGATTGAATTAGGTCAAAGAACATTATGAAGTTTTATTACACATCCTTCATAGTACAACCAGACACCAAATAAGTTATTCTAAGGGCCGGAACAGACGGGGCGCAAGGTGCGCCGCGTATCAGCTAGTGATGGGCGGTACATAAATAATCAACACACTTGAATATTTACTCAGTAGATTGAGTAAATACCCGATAAATATCCGTATTTATCCATTTGGTGAGTAGATTGATTTATATGAGTTGTGACTCATATTTATATTTATATTCATTATTTCATGTTTTCATGACAATTTTGAAGTCTTATATCTAGTTAACACTTGCAATTCTTGTCGTAAAGTGTGTGCATATGCTATATGCTTAAAATGTAGGTAAACGTCAAATGCTACGCTAAAATATATGAAAATACCATACTAATCATACATTGAAAGTAGGCTTCTTTGACTTATTATCATATTTTTGCTGGGAGGTGTGCAAAGACGTAATTATATGTTAAAAAAAGTAAACAGACATCAAATGCGATGTCAATATATGACCACGTTATATTTACTCTATTTATTAAATCTAGTGAGTAAATACTCAAATGGGTAAATTGAGTAGTATCCACTGCCCATCTCTAGCTGTTACATGACGCGACTTGCGCCCCGTCTGTTCCGACACTTATACTCTCATTTCCCTAAGGCGCAACATTTTGCTGGGGTTACGCATTCGGTGTTAAAAGCAGTAAAACGTGTCTGCCTGTCTGTGTGCATAAAATTTTCGGAAAAATAAGTGTGGGCTATAAGAAAATGCAGACATAGAATTTTTTTTAATGAGAAAAAGAGTAACAGAGCACAAAAGATTTTAGATTTTTTGCCTGTCTGTATTTTACGCTAACCTCTAGTAAAATGAAACAAGGTCATATATCTGAGGTAGATACCTTATGTTTTCTAACTCACCAGAATCTGTGGTGTCATCCATCCATCAAAAGATGCGCCTTAATGTACAGTCAGCAGCGAAAATGTGTTAACACATTAGTACAAGTTTTCATTTGGTGACATAAGATATTTTTGCTGTTGACTGTACTTGTGACATCTCACGAGTCATGACTCATGACCTAGTATGTGAAAT
Organism: Acrobasis suavella; assembly: GCA_943193695.1. Classification (NCBI taxonomy): domain Eukaryota; kingdom Metazoa; phylum Arthropoda; class Insecta; order Lepidoptera; family Pyralidae; genus Acrobasis; species Acrobasis suavella. Next base: position 4,158,447 of record OW971952.1, on the reverse strand, counting down.
GGTAATAATGGTATCAATAAAAAGCTAGGTAGATTCTTAACCTTTAAAGGGACTAGGCACCTATTTTAAAAATTAAGTAGGTACCTGCTACCAAGCTAGGTAGGTACCTACTTAATTTTTAATTTCACTTAGTGCCGGAACCAACGGGGCGCAAGTTGCGTCACGTAACAGCTAGAGATGGGCAGTGAATAGTACTCAATCTACCCATTCGAGCATTTACTCACTAGATTTAATAAATAGAGTAAATAGGCGTGCTCATATTGACATCGCATTTGATGTCTGTTTACTTATTTTAACATATAATTACGTCTTTGCACACCTCCCAGCAAAAAATGATAATAAGTCAAAGAAGCCTACTTTCAGTGTATGATTAGTATGGTATTTTCATATATTTCAGCGTCGCATTTGACGTTTACCTACATTTTAGCATATTATAGCGTATGCACACACTTTCTGACAAGAATTGCAAGTGTAAACTAGATTTAAGTTTAAAAATTGTCATGAATACATGAACGTGAAAGTATTTACTCAATCAACTGAGTAAATATTCAAATAGGTTTATTTGGTAATTATGTACTGCCCATCACTAGCTGTTACGCGGCGCAACTTGAGCCCCGTCTGTTCTGGCCCTTAAGCCCACTACGTAAATTTTTCGTTAATCACTGTAAACAATATTGATTTTTAGGGTTCCGTAGCCAAATGGCAAAAATTTATTATGGATTCGTCATGTCCAAATCAGGTGAAATTTGGTAGGATGGTGTAATCCTACGACCCAAACATAGATGTGCAAAGTAAATAAATATTTTTTTTAAATAAGGGTAGTTTTCGGAAGATAAATTAGGAAATTAAAAAAAAAAAGTTTTGCAACCTTACTGTGTCATATACCAAATGAAAGGGCTTATTATGAGGATTTCAAATATATTTTTGTTATTATTTTAAAATAAATACTTATATAATAATATAAAAATTCAAAATACAGTTCATTGTTTGTAGATTACAGGAAAAATATGTAAACAAATATATTTTTAAAATAAGGGTAATTTTCGAGGGTCAAATTAGGAAATTTAAGAAAAGTTTTGCTAACCTTACTGTGTCATATATCAAATGAAAGGTCGTGTTATGAGGATCTCAAATATAGTATTTTTGTTATTATTTTAAAATAAAAAGTTTAGATTTTATTCACGAAAAAAGACAAAAATTGACCATCCCCACTGATCTCCGAAACTACTGAGCCTAAAATTAAAAAAAAAAAACGTAATATAGTTTATTACTTGTAGATTACAGGAAAAATATCTATAAGAATATATAATATAATATAAGAATTCTATCAATTGAAAATAAAGTGGTAAACTCAATATAATACGTTCACTTACGGAAAATCTTCGGTATTGTACGGAACCCTCTCCACGCGAGTTCAACTCGCACTTGCCCTGTTATTTTTTAATACGTTTATTATAACATCGATCAAAGTTACCACGAACTAGAAGAACTTTTATATTATGTTACTTGCTGCTACGGAACCCTTCATGGGCGAGTCCGACTCACAATTGGCCGCTTTTTATTTTACTAAGTGATGTTGAATAGTTAAGTAAAAATTTGTGCATAATAAATAGGTGCCCTCAAAAAGGTGCCGATATAATTCCAACAGACCCATTTCAAAAGATACCTTGGGCCATTTGAACCGCTTCAACTCCTGCGGTCCGAATGACGCTCTTCAGAAACAGTACTTGGGCGATTCGGACTGCGGTCCGAAACGCTTAACAACCCGACACACAGCTGAGAAGATAAAAAATAAATGACATGTGCATCCAGCGTCACGCTAAACCTTCCCTGCAGTGATTCGCTAATTTCACACATGAAGGGAAAGGGTCGGCTCAAAGATCATTTCTGGATGAGCGACGAAGGGACATTCCGAAGGCTTATCTTGGAATATTTTCTCTATTTATGTTTTTTCCGGGGACGTTATTTTAACGGGTTCAGGTCTTTATCATTATCCGACGGGATAAATTTGCAAAATATATGTTTTTAATTTCTTTTTGAACTGGATATATTAAATTTTAATTTAATAATATTTGTTGTTTGTGTACAATTAAAACAAAAACCAAATTGAAACTAACAGAAATAAAACTAAAACGAACAAACATAAATAAAAATAAACTAATCGAATACAATTAAAATTTTGTCAAGACCAAGCCCTAGATAACCCTTCAAACTATTCTATGAACTACTGTTTACAGTTTAAAGTGCGAATGTGAAGCTTTTCTACGCACATACGCCAAAAGTGGGTGTTTTTCTCAATGTGCGTAGAAAAGCTTCACGTTCTCATTTTAAACGGTAAACAGTAGTTCATAGAATAGTTTGAAGGGTTATCTAGGGCTTGGACTTGACAAAATTTTAATTGATGACTCCGTTCCATTGCCGTTGCCATTTTTCAAACGCTGAGTCACTAAACGAACGGCGTTTTGTATGGATAAAGCAATCGTTCAGGTGACTCCGTGTTTCGAAAATGGCACTTCTGGACATTCAGCGTGGCAGCGGTGCTGGCATTATGGGAACCTTTCGAGCCTGGTACGCTCCGGGGTGGGCTCTTCGATTAGTTTATTTTTATTTCTGTTCGTTTTAGTTTTATTTCTGTTAGTTTCAATTTGGTTTTTGTTTTAATTGTACACAAACAACAAATATTATTAAATTAAAATTTAATATATCCAGTTCAAAAAGAAATTAAAAACATATATTTTGAAGGGTTATGTAGGGCTTGGTCAAAACAAATTTATTAATGATATCTCTGTTTTTTTTCAAATGGAGGTAGCACTGGACCTCGAAAAATTCAGGTAGCCCCTAATATATGGCTTGTTCTTCATTATTTTAGCTCAGCTGTGCTACTTCGGACCCTGAAGTGTCCCAGACTAGCATAAAATAAATATTCCATTTCGAAAATCATGATCATCCTAAACGTTCCAACTAATGAAACGGTAGAAAGGTAATGGATACGCTATGAATCGGTAAGATATTACCATATAAGACGTCTGGAGTCTAACATATGCAGATTTCAGGAAACTGCTGGGAAATGGGATTGTCTAAGTTGGCGAGGAATTTTCTCGAGTTATGTTAAGCCATTTAGTCTTGCGAAATAACAGCGGATTGCACTGGTACACGGTAAGATATTTGTAAGAATATTTTGAACAAAAAATAAGTTTGTAATTTTTTATTTTATTTCGCACAAGCTTTTATGGTTAGGCCTATAAAAGCTCATAAAATAATTTCTCAAAACTAAAATCCCACTTCACCCCCAAACTACACAACCGATTTCGATAAAATTTCTATGGGACCACGTGACAAGTAAACTCTCTCAAAAAAAAAAAAAAAACAACAAATCGGTCCAGGCGTTTTCGAATAAACGGTGAAATTACATAAAAAAATTAAAATAAACTAAAAGATCGCGACGAATTGATAACCTGCTCTTTTTTTTTACAATATATTGGTTTAGGCATTTGTCCTCAATCTCACCTGATGGTAAGCGACGATGAAGACTAGGATGAAGCATGCCTATCCAAAAGATACCCATTCAATCTACTTTTGAATGTCCCGGGACTGTACTTCTCTGGGAATATAGACGCAGGCAGTTCATTCCACACCTTAGCTACTCGAACCAAAAAGGAATTGTCGAAGCGTTTAGTTCGAGACTTAGGTATTTCAACGACAAAGGGGTAAAACCTTTTTGGAAGTCGTTTATAAAACTGCCAACATCTTTCCACTGATAGATTAAAGGCCTATTTTAACGAAGTGACGTCATCCATCACACAGACAATAAAATTTCGAAATCATCATCATCATATGTCTCAACCGCAGCAGCACGACCCTCTCTGTACTACCGGAGCCACACTTGGCCAGAGCAGCCAGACGATTTGGCCAACATCAAAGATAATATAATTACTAACGTAAGAGATACCCAACGCCATACAAACGATTGAAGGTCCCAAAAGTAGGCAAAACTAGAGTTGCCGGTAAGCACACAGAGATGGCAGCACACACGACGAGCAAAAAAGTGATAAAGTGTTGAATATGCTTTATAAATATTTATTGCATATCATATAAGTCATATTTTATTAATTTTATTGTACTACTTTATTTCAATAACATTAATAATAAAATTTTAATGGATTAAAAAATAGCTATAGCGCCATCTTTTGACAAGAAAGAGAAATAGTAATGTTTATAAGGCAATGGGTAGACATGCCTACATTCTACGCGTATTCCAGACGGGTTGGAGAGTGAAATAAATGTTGAACTTATATTCAAGAAATTCTTATTTTTCGGCATAAATAAAGGAAAGGAACATTAAACTTTTCTGCAGCGCTATTATATATCTTCTTCGCTTTGTTATAGTTAATCAAAAGGGGTCAAAATCCTTTGAAATGAGTGAGTTTCGACAATGCGATTGCTGGCGTGTCATTACTTGAAACTTTTGACTTATGCCATTAGACAATGACGTTCTATGCACTAGAGATGATATCTTACATTTCTCAAAAAATTTAAAACAAATCTGCTCTTTTGCATATCCAAAAAAAAAAAACATAGATTGTGTCGCTCAGAATGATGTAAAGATTTTAACATCAAGCAACTCGACGGTATGGTGATATAAAGGAAGTAACATTAAATAATACATGTATACAATTACACTCGTTTTTGGGGCAGTCGTGTTATTTATTATACTATTAACAATGACTTTATTTAATCTAACGATTTTTGTTTATGTAACTAACTAAACTTTTCTGCCGAATTTTTTTCTACTTACTACTATTAAGGAAGGTCACTCTTTTTAGTGAAAATCTCGAGAATTTTCAGCTAGTTTTGATCTATCTACCACTTGTTTAGGCTTTCGAACCTGTCAACTAATTTCGGCAAGCTTAACTTTACGGTGCACGCCCAAAATTTTACAATCTTTTCCTCGTGTTATCCGCTGGCGATCCTCAAAACCCAGTCTGCCTTTCGACTTTTTCTTCCTCACTTCACAGGGGTTGTAGGTTAAGGCATTCTTGTGTGTAAGACCATTGAAAAACATTATAGTTACTACTAAGCATTTTTAATGTCCGTTCTATACTTAAAGGTCAATACAAGCTGAAATCTCGGCAAAAGTTGGCAAAACTGGATGGATGGATCAAAGTTAGGAAGTTGAGACTCGGAACCCTTATTAATTAAGGATCTCAAGCAATTACAGTCAGGTGGTCTTTGTGACATTTTGGCTTTCTTGCGGTAGTTTCGTTTAGTGCAGGAAAGAAGAATTTACTTCGCGTTTTCAGTTTGAGTTTAGATTTTGGAGTTGGTAAATCTGGATCAAAGACATTGAGATCCAACACTTTGGGGGAGTTTTGTGAAAATTTGTGAAAAATAAAGATTATAATTTTTTATTTTATGTTTTAAAACGTTAGGCTTTTATAAAATTTGTATTAAAGTTAAATTTAAAAGGTAGTACACAAGTTTTTTGTCAGGAAAATTAAATAACTTTCAAGCGTTTACTCCCAATTACTTTTGATGGGCTAAGCCGATTTTCATCAAACATAGCTAAAAACTACCGCAAGGAAACTTGCTTTCGCGTAAAGGAAAAGGTCATTAAAATCAGTCCATCCGTTCGAGACCTACGATGCCACAAATATCGGCGTCAAACTAATAAGGATGCCCGCTGGCAACGGAGCAAGGCCCAAGCTACCGGCGGCGGCGGTTAGGGCCGCAAAGAGAAACTTCCAGACAATGGGTGTAGTGTCCAGGAGTACTGCCCTGTGAATCAGGCCAATGGTTAAGACAAAAAATCATATTTTTATAGGTATCAAGTAGCTAATAAAAAAATAAATAATCTGACTGTCTTTTAACCTAGTGTCATTCTCAGAATTGAGACGAATCTAATGACACCTCTCAAGCTAAATCCATCAAGCCGTTCAGGCCGCAGAGCGTGCCAAACAATTATACACACAATGGCGGCCGTAGGCGCATTATTTGTACCTGCGCCGATTTGCATTTTGATTCAACCTACGTGCCTACAAAAATGCTTTTAAGTCTGCCATTTTTGTTCAACTTATTCGTGTCGCATTGTACATACATACTCTTATAACCCTCCTTCTGGCGCAGTCGGGTAAAAATAGAAGAAAGTCTTACCTCCATCTTCCGGAATATTAAGCAGCTTCTTCGCCCCGGGGCTCGGCCCCCGCACCGCCGACAGCGCCCTCTGGAGCGTCTCGCTCATCGGCTTGCCCCCAGCACACTGCCCAAACACTACCACTAACACCAAACACCACAGAACACTAGGCACTTTCACTCTCCGCCACGAAGAATCCTGCTTCCCCATCGCCACTAACGCAGGCCGAATGTCCGCCATATCGATGTGACAGCTCAGCAAATGTTACTACATTTTATTGAGCCAGTGTGACATCTGGAAAGAGAAAAAAAATGCGTTAGTATCGTGGAATAAAAGAGGGGAAAAAGTGATCGAAACATCTTATACTTTTTTTTCCTAGCCCCCATCCGCCAACTCCGTACCGTCAGAAATGGAACTTCGTTCAAAAATTCGTGACGGGACAACGTGACGCAAAAATCTAACACTTTTTCGCCTAGCCCGCCAAGTCCATACAGTCCGCTAAGGAATTTGGTTCTAAAAAATACGTTTACTTTTATTTATTTTTTATAAGATTACTTTTATAGTGGGCACATAATTAAATTATATAAGGTGCTTTCTTATAATTACAAAATTTTTAAAAGAGTAATTCAGAATATTATTTAAAACAATATTACCAAATAAATGTATAGCGAAATTTTCAGTTCTCATAGTACTACGTGACTACTAGATTACGTGACTACGCCGATATAGGACAATATAAGTAAGTAGGCACATTATTGGGTAAAGTTGTTTAAAATTATTTGACAAAATTCCTTAAAATATTTGTACTTAATTATAAAGCACTTTATATAAAATTAGCATATAAATTATAAGGTACCGCAAGATTACGTTCAGTATCCCTCGCAACTGGGTATGTATATATTTTTTAAGTTATGTGCCTGGATTACTCGACGACGTTTAAACCAACTAGAAAAAAAACTTGGAAGGTCATACTTGCTTGGTGGTCCAATACCTAGAAATTTAATCAAAGAAAAGTTAATCCAATACATAAGAGGATTAAGTTCTGTCATTTAATAGATAGATCCAAACAAAAGCGTAACTCGTGTACACTCTTACAAATCTCGGAGGATTCTTCAATCATTCAATAAATAATGAACTCTGAACTTTCTGACTTGGAAATTAATGTGCATAAAAAAAAAATACCTTACTTTTTTTCGTGTATATAAGTGGCCAACACTGGTGTCAGATTTTTCAGGCTGCCTAAAGGCATCTGACATAACTTGACGACTGCCATACAATGATGACAGCCGGGACCAACGGCTTATACGTGCCTTCCGAACCACGGAGGACCTCAAGAAATTTTTGTGCCACTTGTGGTCACCCATCCAAGTATGGACTAAGCCCGGTGTCGCTTAACTTGCGAAAGCGCTAGTAATGCAAACTCCCGTTAGGCCACCGAGCTCATCTATATAGAGTGAGAATTTCTTACAGAGTGTGGTAAAGGCGAACACTGTTTAATTTTAGAGCTGTGTAAAGGCATCTTTCGTACCTCAGTGTGTCAAGAGTCAAGAGACAACAGTGACTTTAACATACAGGATTCCCTACGATTTTAGGGTACCGAAGTAAACAAGGAACCCTTATAGTTTCGCCATGTCTGTCTGTCTGTCCGCGGTTTTACTCACAGACTATAAAAACCAGATAGCTGTAATTTTGTATAGGTATGTATATTATTCATGCCAAAAAAGTATTAGAATAAAACATTTAAAAAAATATTTTTTTAGGTCTCCCATCCAGGTAAGAGTTTTTTTTTTCTTGTTTAACCCATTGTGTGGTGTATCGAGCAAAATTTTTCGATTTAGGGATCTGTTTCTAAAATATTTGGTTTTATATTGCAAATTTTTGTTAGAGTGAAGTGTCCCCTCCTCTATCTATTAAACGGTTATAATATATTATGGACAAGTGAAATAATTCACAGCAGAAGTATATGTAACGAAGTTTAAAGGAAAACTATTAGAGCTAAGTAGGGTTTACAAAGTAAAACGTTATAAGCGACTAACTTATAAAATGTACTCGGAAAAGGAAAAGTTCATACTAATTCGATAGAAAATTAGTTTTTAGACGTTTTTAGTGGCGTGAAATTAAAGCCGATAGCCGACTCACCAAGCTTAATATTTAGGTTCTTGTTATAGACAAACACTTTGTTTTAAAAAAATATTTTCATATAATTACACTCTGCTTAGAAGAATATTTAATTTTGAATGAACATTGACTCGCAACGCCCGTAGGAACGGCATGGCGTGGTGAGATTACATATATATTAAATGATGACAATCCACTATTTTCCAACAAGTCAAATCAGATCCTTTTTTCTAAACGTCAAAACAAATATATTGTATGGGATTCGTATGAAATACAGGCAGATGACTTCATAGTTTCTTGGAGTCAAAAAACGCTCTTATGATCATATGTTTTTCTGCAATAATAAATATAAAATCACGTCAAAATGGCAATGTTAAAGACAAATGGCATTATTTCGCGACGTTTTATTTTCTCATCAGTACAAAATAATTTATTTTTCACCCAGGAAAATACCAAATAGTGTGGAAAGGTTTGTATAACTATAAATGTTACGTAAACTAAATAAATAATAATAAATAAATATATAGGGACAAATAACACTGATTGAGCTAGCCCCAAAGTAAGTTCGAGACTTGTGTTATGGGATACTAACTCAACGATACAATATTTTATAACAAATACATATACAATGTCCTTTTTAATTAAGTACAAATATTTTAAGAGGTGATTCAGTCCATCATTTTGAACAACTTTTCCCAATTATATTTATTGGGAAAAGTTGTTCAAAATGATGGACTATTGAAATACGAAATTTTTTTTGCATTTTTCATAGTAACGATATCACGTGACTACTTAGATCTGTATGAGAACCTAAATATTTTTTTTCGTATTTCGATATATATTTATTGGGCAAAGTTGTTCAGAATGATGGACTGAATAACCCCTTAAAATATTTGTACTTAATTAAAAAGGACATTGTATAGATAAACACCCAAGACCCAGGACAATTTGAAAAAGGCCATTTTCCAACTTGCCCTGACCGGGGATCGAACCCGGAACCTCTGGGTGGCGGACTAGCATGGTTACCACTACGCCACGGAGGTCGTAAATATGTACCTAATTTGAGTTTAAAAACATAGTAAAACTTCGGAATGAAAAGAAAAGGCGCCAAGTCGGTTTTGAAGTCTTAACGCCGAGATTCCAGACGAAACTAAGGAGTTTATAAACCGGATGAAGTATGAAAAAGTTAGCAACGAAAAACTAAATTTTTTTTCGAGGTTCTTTTTATTTCATATTAATTTCTAGGGTTTATATGATACTTTCAAGTTAATTTCCCATAACACCAGTTTGGGCTTACTTTGGGGCTAGTTTAATCAGTGTGATTTGTTCCGTATATATTTATTTATTTAAATTAAAAAACAGTTTTTTAAAAAAAGGAGTGAAAACTCGGTTAAATGCTACGTTTTACGTACACATAACACAATTTGCAGTTTAAATTTTATTGAACAGTTTTGTGATTGATTTTTGAGCTCTGAGTTCTTTTTCAGATTTTTATCACGAAGTTGAATGGGTTTTTTTAAAATAATGCCGCTAACATTTGAAGAAAAAGCATAACTATTTGAAAAAAGCGAAGAATTAAAAAAATTATCCTTAGAAAAAAATACTGAGATGACGTTGTCACTTGTTTAAAATAGTAGTAAACATGTAAAATAAAATCCCATGTTATAACGTGTAACCGTCACGGACTTGGCTTTTTTTTGTTTTCATTTAAGGGGCTACATGAATTTTCCGGGGTCCAGTGCTGCCCCCATTTGAAATAAATCATTTGATAGGAAACGAAGACATCATTTAAAATTTGACCTTGATCAGACCCTAGATAACCCTTTAAACTATTTTATGAACTACTGTTTACAGTTTAAAGTGAGAACGTGAAGCTTTTGTACACACAATTGCGAAAAACGGCCACTTTTGGCATATGTGCGTAGAAAAGCGTCACGTTCTCACTTTTAAATGTAAACAGCAGTTCATAAAATAGTTTAAAGGGTTATCTAGGGTCTGATCAAGGTCAAATTTTAAATGATGTCTTCGTTTCCTATCCATTTATTTATTTCAAATGGGGGCAGCACTGGACCCCGGAAAATTCATGTAGCCCTTAAGTACAAACTCCATTTTGCTTCCAAGCTCCCGAACGAAACAAACTTTTCTTTAAATTTTTAATCTGTGCCAAGATGTGGAGATTTCGAAACACACAAGAATCCTTAAGTTTGAACTTTTAACTCGAATTCCTGAATTATTTATACAGTTCGTTTAATTTGTTTAAAGTTCTTGCAATTTTAACAACTCGAGTTTCTAAATAACGAAACAAAGACTTAATGAAATAATTAGAACCAATGCAATAAAGTAACTTTTAAAATTATTTTTTACCCCCGACGATAAAAAGAGGGGTGTAAAATTTGACGCTAACGTCTGTCTCTCTGTCTGTCTGTCTACGTCTGAGGCATCATATCTCTCGAATGGAAGAGCGGATTCGATGAGATTTTTTTAGGTGAAAGCAAGTTTCCTTGTGGTGATTTCTTAGCTTTGTTTGGTAAAAATCGATCCAGGAGTTTGAAGAGATTCAGCTCTTTATCACAATTAAACCATAGTTCATATTATCTAGATGGCGCTATCTAGGTTTCCATTCCAATACCATTCAAGTTAATTGTATTAAGAAGCAATCGATGGCACCGCACCATCCTTACCTACAATAATAATATTTGGTGTATTTGTTATTTTAATACTAAAATTCATACATATAGAAAGTCGGGTGTTTTTTTAATTTGCTTAGCAAATTAAATTGTTCGGTATTAAAAATCTTTACTAGCTTTTACTTGCACATAGGATACCTTTTTTTTCCAAAAATCATCCATCAGGGGAATAAAAAGGGGAGTGGACTTTATTATAAAGTTCTAAATTCACGCAGACGAAGTCGCGGGTAAAAGCTAGAATTATATACTTCTACTGTAAATAATTCCTCGAACAAATAGCCTAGGCTATTTCTTCATGGTTAATCTAATCAACGATTTCTCTTCCGGAACGCCATTATCGAAACGATATGAAGGGCTATATAATTATATATATAGCATATTACTTTCTTATTATTGCCCCCGACGTCTCCGAGTTGATATGTGAGTTATTAATGTTATTATATTCAATAATTATTTCGAAATCGTTTAAAAATCAACTTTTTAATAATCACATTGATAGAAACATAGAAAACTTTTCTTAAATTAAATTAAAAATAAAACTTTTTGTCTTTTATTTACATAAATATGTACCTACAATCAAAACAATTGATTCAACTAAAAACTAAAATATAAAAATCATGCTATCACATAATAAATTATGTATTGGTGGCAAAACTGTAAATGTAATATGATAGAATGATAAATAAATGAAAAAAAAAAAATAACAACTAACCAAGGAATTAATAATATCGACCCAAAAATCTATGTGTACATTTGGAATAAAACTTGAATAATTTTTTTAAAATTTCAACAATATTATTTGCTCAATAACGAGGTAATATATAGGGTTTAACACAATTGGGTCTAAAATACATTGGAAAAGATATTTGCATAATTTATTGTTAACCTTCGATATTCATTCAGTCAGACGCAATTTCTTTTTCTACGTAGATCAAACTGAGTCACTATAAATATATATCTTTTTTTGCGCCGCAACATCTGTTTATTCCTATAGTTGACTGGGAGAGAAAGTTAGCAATTGCTTATTGTGGAACAATGATGTTTTAATAAATAAATATCTTTTTTTACAGCCATGGAAGCTCAAAACAAACGCAATTTCCCATTGAAAATACAACGATTAACAAAAGACGAGACTGCCGAAGCCTTTAAAGATGTACAGGGAGGTAAGTTCTTATATTTTAGTGGAAATAAGTTTAAAAAAAATGCGACAGGTTGGATTTAAAACATACTTAAACTCACACTTATCTAATTTTAGTAAGTACTGTGAGTGTGACATCACACCAAATGGAGGACCAAGCCTCTGCCTACCCCTGTAAAAAGGCGGGATGTTATGTCCCGTCAGTGCTCAACCTAGCATAAAGCTGCTGAGGCTATATTATAACGTAGTCACTTACGTCCTTTTGATTAAGTTCAAATATTTAAAGGGCAATTTCAGTCGATAATACAGAGGAAAGTCTTTTTTTACGATTGAACGTGAAAAAAAAACATTTTCATTTTCCATAGTCACCAAATATCTACATAGAGTACCTGTTGACGACAGACAGCGTGCCGCCTGAAATTTGTAAGAGGACCGACCAATCAGGACGCCTACATTTCAGCCAATGAGAGGCACACCCCTCCTCACGCACACTCGGGCGATCCCCGAGCGCGCGCCCTGATTGGTCGGGACACTCATGCGTATCGGCGCTACCTGCGAGTAGCGCCCATTGTATATATATAGCCCTAGCTTGTACAAAGTTTGTAGTCAGACAGTAGTTCAATCGAGTTCAGACAGTGTACAAGCAGCAACAGTGAATATACCATCAGAGCGGAAATCTCTCCGGCGTTTCATTTGGAACCAGCATCTAGTGTATACAGTCCACTAAACATCCTTACAAGGACCTGCGTTGGCCCATCGTCAACAGCGCGTGGTCCTTCGAGCCGGATCAAGAAACAAGAATTGGCGTTCAAGAAACACCTAGGGGATCAAGATGGTCGTCACTCGAAGCCAAAGTGGAGTGGATGAGGGTCGTCGCGTATTCGACGAGCCACCTCAATCACCGTCCGCATCAAGCGCTGCGCCTGTCCTTCGAACTGGAGTTCCCACCGGCGCCCCGCTGCCTGGGCACTCAGTGCAATCTGAGGTGCCCCCCACCACCGTGCCTATACGTGGTCAGCATCGTACACGTTTGATGGCGCATTCCGGCCAGCCGACCGCAACCGGGACTCGGTCACGAACTGCGCGCTCTACACGATCGACTGCGTGCGCCGTGGCACGTCTACAGTTCGAAGCCGAAGAACGCCTGGCCGCCATTCGACGCCAGGAGCTTCAGATTGAAGCTGAACTCATAAAGAAGCGACTGGCTGCCGACCTCGCCGAGCTTGAGGACGACGACAGCGTCGAGGAAGATGGGGAGCCGACCCAGAACATCAGCCGAGTTCACGCTTGGTTGGACGAGACGACGCCGAGCGCCGCCCTCACCGTACGGAGGGAGGCAACCGCCAACTCCGCGCCCGAACCCGGTCCAGTCAACGCAGCGCCTCAAGTGGATGCCGCCGACAGCGCCGCGACACCCGCCGCCGCGACGCTGACCGCTAGAAGCAGACGAATCGACTGGTTGCCTCAACAGCCGGAGCGACGGAGGGGGTCACCGACGCTGCGCAGCCGCAGCATCGAGAGGAGGTCGCCGACGCCACATAGCCGCCGCGCCGGGTCACCGACGCCGCATAGCCGCCGCGCCGGGTCGCCGACGCCACATAGCCGCCACGCCGAGAGGGGGTCGCCGACGCCACATAGCCGCCGCGCCGGGTCACCGACGCCGCATAGCCGCCGCGCCGGGTCGCCGACGCCACATAGCCGCCGCGCCGGGTCACCGACGCTGCATAGCCGCCACGCCGAGAGGGGGTCGCCGACGCCGCATAGCCGCCGCGCCGGGTCGCCGACGCCACACAGCCGCCGCACCGAGAGGAGGTCACCGACGCCGCACAGCCGCGGCATCGAGAAGCTTACCGCCACCATGGAGAAGATGATGTCGTCTCGGCCACCGCCGCGCCAGACTACAGACTTGCCGCACTTCTCCGGGTCTCCGAAGGAGTGGATTTCTTTCGCCGCCGCCATGCGAGAGACCACGCAGCTCTACAAATTCACGCCTACGGAGAACATCGCAAAGCTTCGCAACTGCCTCAAGGGAGACGCCCGCGACGCCGTGGCGTCACTGCTGAACTCCGCCACACACCCAGACGTCGTGATGGAGACGTTAGAGCAGTGCTTCGGGAGGCCCGACCTCCTAGCCGATCAAGCCTTCGAAGACCTTCAGAATCTGCCGCGACTGGGGACAACGGCGATGGAGCTCAACACCTTCGCCGTGAAAGTGCAGAACATCGTGGCCGTCCTGAGCAACGTCAAGCAAAGCTGCCTGCAGGACTCGCTGTTAGTACGAGAAGTACTTGACAAGCTCAGCCTGCACCTGAAGCCCATCCGGGCCCGAACCCGACATCGTCAAACTGTCGAGATTCCTGATGAGGGAAGCCAACATCGCCCTCAAGCACGGATTCTCCAAGGCGAGACCGAATCCGAGTCATCAAAAGCGAGAGCCGCCTCGCACCGCCGCCGCTGCCTCACGACCGGAGGCAAAGAAAAAACAAGTCTACGCTACGACTACGCCGAGCGAAGACGAAAATCGCTGCCCAGCGTGTGAAGAGCCGCACACGCTGCCCGACTGCCAGAAATTCAAGAAGATGCAGTACGACGAGCGCTGGGAGGTCATCAAGAAGAACGGGCTGTGCTTCAAATGCATCGCCAGCCGACACCGACGCTACAACTGCAAGAAGAAGACTTGCAGTATCAATGGCTGCAGACGACCTCACCACCGGCTGCTACACGGCGAGCCGAAACAAGAAGGTGCCAACTCCGCCGGCGCCACCGCCATCACCGCCGCCGCTGCGGCGGCCGCCACCGACAGCGACACTGCAACCGTCACTGCCACAGCTACGCGCAGTGACGTCAAGCTGAAGATCTGCCCAGTGACAATCTCCGGGAAGCGCAGCAGCCTTAAGACCTTCGCGCTGTTCGATGAGGGCTCCACCGTTACATTGGTGGACGACGACCTGGCGCGACACATTGGCGCCGACGGTCCAGCGACGTGTCTACGAGTGAAGAGCATCGGCAGCAAGAGACAAGACGTGAGGAGCCGACGTGTCAAGCTCACAATCAAGGGCGCTGGTGGAGAAGAGTTCAGCATCGCCGCCAGGACGATGGCGGGCCTGGACCTCACGCCGCAATCTATCTCTGCTGACGTGCTACAACTGCGTCATCTCAGCGACCTCAGCGCAGACGACGAAGTCTACAGCGACGCAAAGCCTAAAATTCTGATAAGCACCGACAACTGGCAACTCATCGTGACACGGGAGCTGCGCTGCGGGGGAGCAGAGGAGCCGGCCGCCTCGAAAACCGAGCTCGGCTGGGTGCTACACGGAGTGATGCCGAGCGCGATGCTGAGACGCGCACACGACGTCTTGCACGTGGTCACCAACGAGCCTGCCGGTGCCGAGCCGCTAGAGGACTTAGTGGCCCGACACTTCCAACTCGACGCTTTGGGGGTGTCGACATCTTCACAACATATGAAGATCGAAGATAAGCGAGCCGTGAAGATCTTCGAAGACACAGTACGCTACAAGGACGGGCGCTACGAAGTGGGCCTGCCGTGGCGCAACGACGAAACCCAGCTGCCGCCGAGCTACAACGCCGCATTGAAAAGGCTGAAGACACTCGAGGCCAAGCTTGAAAAGGACCCGAACGAGAAGAAGCAATACCACGCCAAGATCAACAGCATGATCGACAAGGGCTACGCCGAGCTCTGCGACGGGACCGAAGACGCCAGTCCTGTTTCGTGGTACCTGCCTCACTTCGCGGTACGCAACATAAACAAGCCCGGCAAAATAAGGGTAGTCGCATTACATGGACGACTTTGTCGAGAGCTTCGACGACCTCACGCATGGGAAGGAGGTCATCAGACAAGTGGATGAGGTCCACAAACACGCGGACTTTTACCTGCGCGGCTGGAACAGCAACAGCGCCGAGCTGCTCGCCGCTACACAAGAAGACCGCCGTGCCAGCGCAGCAACAACGCAGCTGGGCGGAGCCGAGAAAATGCTGGGACTTCTGTGGGACTCCAAAACGGACAGCCTGAGCTTCAACACCGCCTTGAACAAGGTTCCTGAGGCAGTCCGGACACGCACAAGGGCGCCTACCAAACGCGAGGCGCTGTCAACAGTGATGAGCATCTACGACCCGCTCGGACTCCTGTGCTGCTACACCATCACAGCGAAGATCACGCTGCAGAAGTTGTGGCGCTGCCAGACTGCATGGGACGAGCCGGTGCCTGAGGACGTCGCGACCGACTTCGACGCGTGGCTGGCCGGGCTCCAAGCTATCCAACGCCTGCGAGTACCTCGGAGCTACAACGGAGGGAGCGACGTGCGACGCAGAGAACTCCACGTCTTCTGCGACGCGAGTGAGGACGCCTTCGCGACGGTGTCATACTGGCGGCTACAGCTGGAGTCCGGCGAAGTCAAGACCGTGCTAGTGGCGGCACGAGCTAAGGTGGCGCCTTTGAAGACACAGACAGTGCCGCGCTTGGAACTGCAGGCGGCGCTGATTGGCGCTAGACTCGCGAAAACCATCAAAGAAGACCATCGCATTCGAGTGGATGACACGTGCTACTGGAGCGACTCGCAGACCGTACTACATTGGCTGCGCAACGGGAGCCGCAGATACACTCCGTTTGTCGCACACCGTCTCGGCGAAATCACCGAGTCATCGAGAGCAACAGATTGGCGATGGGTGCCGACTCATCTCAACGTCGCCGACATCGCTACGAGGAGCGGCTACGTCCCAGAAGCAAACGACGTGTAGTTCTCCGGGCCAGAGTTCCTGAGACGGCCGAAGTCTGAATGGCCACAATGGGACGCATGCCGAGAAGACACCCGTGAGGAAGAAGTACACGTCATCACGAAGAGCCAGGACTCAGCGCTGCCCGACATCGAGCGGTTCTCTTCATATGACCGCTTGATAGGCGCTACGGCTCAAGTACTCCTGCTTCCTCAGCGCTGTAAAGAGCGAAGCGCCACGCTGAGCCAAGACCACATCAAAAGAGCGACCCGACTGTGGTTACAACGTGCGCAAGAGGACTCCTTTCCACAAGAAATCCTCGAGCTCAAGAAAGGGCGCGCCGTGCCGAGATCCAGCCCGCTACGCCGATTCGCTATCAAGCTGGAAGACGGCCTGGAAATCGACGGGCACTCGAACAAGGCGGACCTCCCGAAAGGGACGTTACATATCATCGTGCCACGCTCCGACCGCCACGGACGTCAAGAAAGAATAGAGGCCGGCGACATCGTGGTCATCGCCGACCACACCTTACCGCGCAACACATGGCCTCGGGGGATCGTCACACACACCTTCCCCGGGCCCGACGGCGTGGTGCGCAACGTCGAAGTCAAGACTGCGGGCGGAACTTTTCGACGACCCACCGCCAAGCTCATCGCGCTCCAGTCATCGACCGCACTCTCCCCGGACCAGAGGGAGAGGACGCGCTGCACAACGGGCACGCAGTCGTCTTCCAGGGATGGCTACGGAACTCCTTCGCCGGAGGGAGAATGTTGACGACAGACAGCGTGCCGCCTGAAATTTGTAAGAGGACCGACCAATCAGGACGCCTACATTTCAGCCAATGAGAGGCACACCCCTCCTCACGCACATTCGGGCGATCCCCGAGCGCGCGCCCTGATTGGTCGGGACACTCATGCGTATCGGCGCTACCTGCGAGTAGCGCCCATTGTATATATATAGCCCTAGCTTGTACAAAGTTTGTAGTCAGTCAGTAGTTCAATCGAGTTCAGACAGTGTACAAGCAGCAACAGTGGATATACCATCAGAGCGGAAATCTCTCCGGCGTTTCATTTGGAACCAGCATCTAGTGTATACAGTCCACTAAACATCCTTACAAGGACCTGCGTTGGCCCATCGTCAACAGTACCTAATGTGATAACTATCTTTTCTTTATTGAAAGTGAATGAATTGTCAAGGAACCTGAATTTTTCGGGGTCCAGTGCTGCCCCCATTTGAAATAAATCATACGATAAGAAACGGAGACATCATTAAAAAAAATTGTTTTGACCAGGCACTAGATAACCCTTCAAACTAGTTTATAAACTACTGCTTACAGTTAAAAGTGAGAACGTGAAGCTTTTCTACATACGAGTACATACGCCAAAAGTGGCAGTTTTTCGCAATTGTGCGTAGAAAAGCTTCATGTTCTTACGTATCACCTTAATGTTATGGCCCCAGGTTACATGAAATACTTCATTCGCGTCGGTCCACATGGATACTTCTTCTCAGACCCTTTCGAAGACCTGCTTCCAAAAATCTACAATTTAGAGCTTCGACCAGATGATGTCTTTATCCTAACTTTCCCAAAAGCAGGTAAATAATGTTTTTAAGTTCTTCATTAAGTTAGGACGCTAAGCTCTAAGAATTTCGTACATTGACATATCATTTCCTATCTCTATCGCACGTGCATATTTTTATTGCTGTCCCGCTAGCATAGTGGCATTAACCACCGCTGTGCGATCGGAACAGATATATAACAGTAACTACCTAGAAAATTTAACGTTTTACACCAGACTGAATTTCAAATGTCAAAAACGATTTTTCTTTCTACTAGCTTTTGACAAAGATCGAAGTTATTATACACAGAAAACAAAACAACTGTTACTAGATTTTAATTTGTTAAAACACTTCAAAATATATTTAGGTTCCAATTGGGCTCAAGAATTAGTATGGCTGGTGGCCAATGACTTCGACTTTGAAACAGCAAAATCAGTACCACTCGTTGAGAGATTTCCACTTTTAGAGTAAGTATTTCATTATCGTAAGTTCACAAGTTTTTATTATGAGATTAGATCTGACTTTGAACATCCCTAGAAAAATATCCGACGTTTATAAAAATCTTCTCGGAACTTTGTTATTTGTACGCGAACTGTCTAAGACCATGATTTTTCCTAATTCTAGCTAGAGATCTATACATCACCATCACCATCATTTACAAGTTTATTTGCTAGGCAAATTAAAAAATACCCCGACGACCGACTCCATCTAGTGATAAGTCGCGGAACTACATAATATTCTAACCGATGTTAAGTGAAATATATATACATAGCGCCATCTTCTATTTGCCAGGTAAATTACAAACCCTGACTTTCAAGCATTAACATCCAATAACTTTTAAACGACTGTACCGATTTTCATTAAACATGACTAAGAACCACCGCAAGGGAAGTTGCAGTTGAAATCGATCCATTCGTCCACTACGAAGCCACAAGACAGACAGAAAGACTGACCGCAGACCCGACTTTTTTGTCGGGAGTAAAAGGACTCCAGTCTCTTACTACTAAGAAAAGGCCTGAACACTCATCTTTCTGGGTATTTCAGATATTCAATCTACTATCACAATGACGTAGCAAAAGCGTTAATCAAAAAAGCATGTGAGGTCGAGTCCAACCTTAAAGTAGCAGCAAAACTTAAATTACGAACAGATGATGGGCCTACTGCTGCAGCCAAAATAAAGTCGCCAAGATTCCTGAAAAGCCACCAACCATTTTCGATTCTACCACCAGAAATTCTTGAGAAAACCAAAGTGGTGTATATTGCAAGAGATCCAAGAGACATAGCTGTTTCCTACTTCCATCACGATAGAGCAATGCTGGTGAACGGTTATAAAGGACAGTTCAAGGATTTTTGGGAGCTATTCAGAAAGAACATGGGTAAGCTTACTTGTAAATAACGTTCTTTTTAGGGTTCCGTACCCAAAGGGTAAAAACGGGACAGCGAAGTCTTAGTAAAGTAAGACTTTCGCTGTCCGTTCATCCGTCGGTCTGTCTGTCACCAGCCTGTATCTCATGAACCGTGATAGCTAGACTGCTGAAATTTTCACAAGATGATATATAACCATAAAGTGTGACGGTGCGGGTGGAGGTGGAAAAATTAATCGAAATGTTGATGGATTGCTAACTGCATCTACCTAACGACATTATACAGATTCTGCCCATCCCTTCGATCGGATCTTATGATCTATGCGGAAAACGGTTTAGGCAAAATGAGATACTCCGAAAAGAGCGTAAAAAAAAAAACTTGAAAATAAATATTTTCAATGCTTCCTTCTCTTAGAGCAAAAGTTCTTTCTACTTTATTTTTGACTGTGTTTTTTTTTATTTCAGTAATTTGGTGTCCATTTTTCGCACATTTCAAAGAAGCTTGGGCGTTGAAAGGTCACCGCAATATGTTATTTTTATTTTACGAAGAACTTTCCAAGGTACACGTCTAACTGTTTGTGGAAAGTTTTTAATTAATTAACTTTTAATTGAAAATGATTTAGCTAGTCACAATGTAAATAGAACCCTGAAACGTGGTCCCTTAATACTAGGCCTGCGTCACTCCCGGTTTAGTCATCGAAAATATACCCTACATTATTACTATACGCGAGGCGACCACTTCGGAGGGGAAAATTTAAGTAACATGAATCGTTTGTCCAGAGTAATAAGAAAGAATTTGGCTTGGAATGGATGTCTAGGTATCTAAACGACGAGGTGAGGAGTTCTGAAGCAAGTTAAATTAAACAAAACCGCTAACAATACTTTGAATTTGTTTTCTAAGTAAGACTTCTGTGCGTGAGTTCTAGTACTTATTCTGTGGTATGGGTCTCATAAGAAGGCTCAAAGTCGCCTAACCAGCTATGGAGATGGCTATGCTCGGTGTTTCTCTACGTGATCGAATCAGAAATAAGGAGATTCGTAAAAGAACTCACTGACATAGCCCAGCGGATTAGCTCGTTGAAGTTGCAGTGGGCGGGGTACGGGATGGCCGATGGGGCAGAAGGGTTCTCGAACGGTGGCCACGTACAGTCAAGCGCAGCGTAGGACACCCACTAACTAGGTGGTCAGACGAGCTTAGCAAGGTTGCAGGAAAACACTGGATGCAGGCCGCTTCCAATCCGTCGATTTGGAGCATCTTGGGGGAGGCCTATGTCCAGCAGTGGACTTCCTGCGGCTGATATGATGATGATGATGATAAATATAAATAGATAAGACTTGTTTAATCCATAATCTAGCCATTACACATTCATTTTAATTAAAAAGGAAGTGACTTGAATTAGAATTTATATAAATAGAATAGGATTAACTTATTAAACCAGTAGTAAAAGTACTAAGCAAGTTAATCTCAGTTTTCAACCCCCGACGCAAAAAGAGAGATGTTTTAAGTTTGACTCGTCTGTGTGTCTTTCAGTGGCATCGTAGCTCCAAACTATTTATTATGCGGTTTTTTATTTGAAGGCTGACGAGATCGAGATATTTCTATCTAACCTAAAGTTGTGACGGGGGTTATTTAATAAATAAATATACAGGGACAAATTACACTGACTTAGCTAGCCCCAAAGTAAGTTCGAGACTTGTGTTATGAGACATTTACTCAACGATACTATATTTTATAACAAATACATATATAGGTAAACACCCAAGACCCAGGACAATCTGAAAAAGCCCATTTTCCAACTTACCCTGACCGGAGATCGAACCCGGAACCTCTGGGTGGCGGACCAGCAAGGTGACCATAAAGCCATGGAGGTAGCTAATTGCTTTTTGTTTTTTTTTTTAATTATTTCTTGTATTTATACTAAGGAAACGGTTGTAATTTAGGACTTGCCTGATGTCATTCGCCGTGTAGCCAAGTTCCTGGACAAGTCGGTGACAGACGAACAGATAGTAAAGCTGTGCGAGCACCTCAAATTCGAAAATTTCAGGAACAACCCGATGGTTAACTACGACATCTTTAAACAACTGGGACTTTTTGCGAAGGATGATTATTTTGTACGAAAAGGTAATCACGTCTTCATCTCTAATGGGGCAGACAGAGCCAAAGGTCGTAAAAGGCAAAGGCCACGTTTAGGGCGTTGGGCGTGAACATAGAAAAATAAATAAATAAATATATACGGACAAATTACACTGATTGAGCTAGCCCCAAAGTAAGTTCGAGACTTGTGTTATGGGATACTAACTCAACGATACTACATTTTATAACTAATACATAAAATAAATAAATATATAGGGGCAAATTACACTGATTGAGCTAGCCCCAAAGTAAGTTCGAGACTTGTGTTATGGGATACTAACTCAACGATACTATATTTTATAACAAATACATATATTTTTCAAATTGTCTTGAGTCTTGGATGTTTATCATCCAAGACTCAAAACAATTTTCCAACTTGCCCTGACCGGGGATTGAACCCGGAAGCCTCTGGGTGGCGGACTAGCATGGTGAATACTACGCCATGGATAGTTATATCAAAACAAGGTATAACTATCCATATTAAAAACATGGGGTGAAAAATTTCGCCACGAGTCAGATTCGAACCCACCCTTTAATTTGGATAATAATCCGAGCATTGTAATGCTGTTAAAAAACTATATAACTCGTTTCAAAAACTAAAACCCGATTACGGAAAAAAATTAAAGCAAAAGTTTATAACAAGCCACGGTATGATTCGATTACTTTATGACCTTTATAGACCAAAAAGTAGCTACAAAATAAAACATAGATTTTATTATGACGTCACGTAGCATACAACCAACAATTTTATTTATAAGGGCCGGCGCACATATGACTAAGCAGAGCATTTTACACTGTCAAACTATTATCGAGATTGTTCTCCTTGAAATAATATCAATTATCACAATACCTACGCACATATGGCGAATTTCGACTAGGCTACAAGTGTTAATTGATTTTGGATATTACTTCAAAGGAGACATAGTCGATGATATTTGACAGTGAAAAATACTCTGCGCTGTTCTTCGCCATGTGTTCGCCGGCCCTAATTCTTACAATTTGTAGGTAAAGTTGGTGGCTGGCGCGACTACTTCGATGAGGAGATGGCCAAGGATGCCGAAAGGTGGATGGAAGAGGAACTCAGAGGAATTGACTTCAGATTTCAATCCTAAGACGTTTTCTTAAGTTTTTGCAAAAATTTAAAATAAAATAAAATTTGAGACTAAAAGTTAGCTCAGACTGAGACGCGACGTGGCGCGCAATGAAGAAACACAGAACTTGTTTTCTACTCAAAAAGATATAAATTTTAGTATGGAGCGGGTTCTCGCTGCAATTAGTATGTTTTGTTTTGTAAACAAGTTCCATTTTTCTTTGAAATTGCTCGTAACGTCGCGTCTCAGTTTGAGCTGACCCTATGCAATAAATGTAAAAGATCAAGTAATTATACAAGCTATTTGATTTCTGTTTGATAAACACTTCATCTGTCTCACTGAAGCACACACATATAAATGTATACAAAAATCAACACATAAACATTGACAATCAGTCGGAGAAATACGGTGAACTGCAGTGATACAAAAAGGCAATAACTCAGCGTAAAAATTGCTCAGGGAGCAAACGCTGATTTTCAGTCACTACCGTCGAGTGAGAGAACGTGAGCCTGTCGAGAAAGCTATAAATAAAGATTAGTTGTAGTATTAAACTGATTTGGATATATTATCTACCGGATTATCAGATTGACTAATACAAAAAGAAAAGAATTGAAAAAGTGCCGACTAGTCAACGAATAATTGTGGTTGGAAAAGTCGAAAACAGAAAGTTTGACTTGGGAACTTTTTTTGGACAAAGAAGGTCCCGATTATTGGGGTTTTGCTTACATCTCGAAAACATAGCTAGACAAAAATTGGAGATAGATGAATAGTGTGAACGCCTAAGTTGTACGCCATTATGTAGTATATATAACACAATCTAGTACGACGCAAATTTTTCGAGATGTAGGCAAAAAACCAAAAAATGGGACCTACGAAAGAGTAAGGACATTTAGTATGTTTATCTCCTTACTAGTCCAAACAAAGTTCCTGAGTCTAAGTTTCTGCTTTCGACTTATCCATCCACATGTCCCCTTTGAGCACTCATTGACCGGACTAGAAGTAGACGTGTTAGAATGAAAAAGTAAACATGAATTTGAGTATGGAATATATGATGAGTATGGAAAGTATTTCCGTTTGATGTATAAGTAATTTTATAAATAAATATGATAATGATTATTTATATTAAAATAATTGGCCAAGTGCGTGTCGGGCCACGCGCAGTGTAGGGTTCCGTAATTACGAATGCCAACTTGAGTTCACGCCACTAAAAACGTCTAAAAACTAATTTTCTATTGAATTTGTATGAAATTTTCCTTTTCCGAATACATTTTATAAGTTGATCGCCTATAACTTTTTAATTTGTAAACCCTACTTAGCTGTGATAGTTTTCCTTTCAATTTCGTTATATTTGCTATTACTGTGAATTTTTTCACGTGTCCCATATATAACCGTTTAGCAGATAGAGGGGGGGGGGGGGGGGGGGAACTTGACTCTAACAAAAATGTTCACTTTAAAGCCAAATATTTCAGAAATGGATCCCTAAATCGAAAAACGATGTGTGCAAGCTCATAATATTTTTGAAAGACCTGTTCAACGATACCCAACATGATTGGTTAGTCAACAAAATAAAATTGACTTTTGACTTTACTTGTATAGAGATACCTTAAAAAATTTTTTTTAAGCTATCTCTATACAAGTAAAGTCAAAAGTGAGAGATACCCTAAAAAATTTTTTTCAATATTTTACTTTACCACTTTTTCCGCATAATTAATTTACATACCTATACCAAATTACAGCTTTCTAGTACTTACAGTCGCTCAGTAAAACCGCGGACGGACAGACAGACAGACAGACATGGCGAAACTATAAGGGTCCCTTGTTTACTACGGAACCCTAAAAAAACCCATATTGTAAGAATGTCCGACTGTTTCTACAAGTCGCATCTCTTAATCGATTCTCGTGAAATTTTGTATGTAGATTTTATGGGAGATTTAATTTTTAGATTTTTTTTAAACCGGTGATGCCATGGGGGTTGGTAACATAAAAAAATATTTGAAAGTCTCGCGAAGTCTCAGCTCACAAAACCACTATGTAGTTTAGAAATTTAATGAGTATGTGGATTTTTTGGGAGATTTACTTTTTGGGAATTTTTCTAATTGGCGGTGCCAAGGGAGTTGAAAACTTAAAAAAATTAGATAGTCTCGCGAGGTCTTCAGCTCCCAGAGCCACTAGTTTACATTTTTAAAAATAAAACTTATTGGAAAGAAGAAAAATGTCGCCTATATATGTACATATTAGGCAACAATGAAGTACATGTTACCTTTTATAGAAATATGTAGGAACAAATCACACATCATTTAATAAAATGAAAATCAAAGATGGAAATGATCTTTTGCTGATTGGCCTGGCCTGGGACTTGGATGTTAATATTAATATACTTGTTATAAAATATAGTATCGTTGAGTTAGTATCCATAACACGTCTCGAACTTACTTTGGGGCCAACTAAATCTGTGCGATTTGTCCTATACGTAGATATATAATTACCTAAATATATCTAATATTTATAAGTAGCATCACATAACTAAGCGTTTGATATGACCACAGTTAACACTAAATGAAGATACACAATGCATAGTAATGACAAAAATAAAACCTATAAATGGGAAGGTTGAATTAGGTCAACATAGATTAGTTTAATGGGATAGATGGGTTGTGACAGTCAATCTCAAGAATGCAATCGAGAAAGCGCTAAGATGAGAAAAAATAGGGGGTTTCCTCCATAAAATAATACGTTAGTCGTACGATAGTGACGTCCTATTTTTATGTCAAACCAAATTAGACTCTATCTTCAAACGTTAGTGCTCAATTTTGTTTGACACAGAAATGCGGTTACGCAGTAACGTCTTGCGTACTGCTTTTGGAGTAACCCCCCAGATGTCTTGTAAAGTGATACGTTATATTTTTCAAAACTAAAAACTGACTTCAACACCAAACTGCACGACCGATTTTGATAAAATTTATATGAGAATAACTCGTAAGTATGCCTTTCAAATAAAAATAATTTTCCAGACTGGTCCAGGCATCTTCGAGTAATTGGGGTACGTACATAAAAATAAAATATATTCGAATATACAACCTCCTCCTTTTTTGAAGTCGGTTCAAAAGATCCATCGCTAAAGGCATAGGTTGAGACTGCAAATTATCATCATCCGAGCGTATCGGGAATACGCTGCATCCTCATCAGAAACGCTTCAGAGCCCGGGGTCCGCTACCTAACCAAGGTGATTTGACGAGGTTCTTGCACAGAGCGTTTTGAGCCAAATTTATTCTTGTTCTAAATAAAAACAAAAAGAATTTCATTCAAAATTTATTTTTCGCTAAAGTATAATAAGTTTCAATTTTAACGGAAGTTAAATTTCATTAACCTTACTCGTCCCGAGACGCATCTATTTATTGTACGATCTCAGCTCATTGTTTCTTCTTAAGGCGAAAGCCCTCCTAATGAATATTGAGACGTCCTTTTGACGATTTTTATCTCGATTTGATTGTCTCGCTTAAGTTTCCTTATTTTCTTTGACAGGTGTGTCCACTCGAATCATATGATCCTTCGATAGAAAATGGATCATACAATATTTGAAAGCCCCGTCATCCAATTCTTGATTGTACGTATATGCATCCACGAGTATGTATGCATCCAACATTCGACTTAGACTTTGACGTTTGTTAGACATCAGATCTTTGGGTCCTCTTTCTTTGAGATACGAATAAGTCTACAGCGAATGATCCGTTTCCACTAGCAACGGATTATATAATCTGGTGGTTTAATAGTAAAATTGTTTTGAATAAAGTGTTAACTTTCGGCTGATCACTCGTGTCTTCTCTAGTTTCTATATGATTTATTATTGAACGGCTGCAGAATAGACAAGTCTACAGTTCATTCGTGCAAATGGTTTTCCGATGACGAACCATTTGAAATTTGTATTCGTACAACAGTTTGTAAGTTTAGAAAAAAAAAACTAGAATAATTAGTGATTTCATTAATTAATTTAAACTTAAAAGGAGTTTTTTACCTATTATGCAAAAGTATCATGGACGATTGGAATATTTCAAATCATGTTATGTGAGTGACCTGATCCTTCTTCAAAAAGATCATTTTTGAGGACGGATCTTCAAATGAGAGTGGAAATACCCGTGTTAAACGATCAAAGTGTTTCGGCTCAGTGGTTCAGATATCCTAATGACAGCTATCTGAAGCTGAGAAATAACACGATTGGATTGCTTTATCTCTCAATGATTTGAAGTATCCGGAATTCTGAGTGTGCAAAAAATCACGGTAATGATTTTAAAATCAATGAACTTGTTTCTTGATGAAGTATCTACCACATAAAAAGTGCACAGTATATAGTAAGTACACACACAGTGTATAGAAGTAGTTGTACTTTTTAGGGTTCTGTATTCAAACTGTAAAAACGGAACCCTATTACTAAGACTCCACTGTCCGTTTATCTGTCACCAATCTTTGTCTCATGAACCGAGATAGTTAGACAGTTGAAATTGACACATATGATGTATTTCTGTTGCCGCTATAACTGCAAATACTAATAAAAATATAAGTAGGGCCCCCATGTAATAAACGTAATTTTTATAGATACAATGGACCCTTCATCTGTGGGTCTGACTCGTGCTTGGCCGGTTTTATTTTCTTTGATTTTCTTTCGTTGCTTGGCCCAGACCAGCTTGGAAAAGTAAATATAAAATAGGGAATCACTTTCAAAAACTCTCAATTTCCATTTCTATGACATTTTGCAAAATAATACACGACATAAGTATATGAATTACTGATTACTGAATAAATTATTTTTAAAGCAAATCATTTACCAATTGAAATGTATACATAGAATACATACAATAAAAGATGTACTTACAAAGGCACTTCTTATCAATTTACAAATATTTTTCGATAACATTAAAACTACGTATTTTTAACGTACCGAAAATACGACATGTTAAAAAGTCTCCCACATTTTATAACCCATATTTTAGTGAAATAAAATCACTCACCGGTATCATTGGAAATGCCAACACGAGCCAAAAATAGAAATATTACACGGACAGATGTTTCTAGGGGAAGCATCCAATTTAATAAAATGTTGAAATTTCAAGCTTGCTCGGAAACCTTATATGAACTGACTCGCTTACCCATGGGTTGGTAAAAGCAATATTTTTAGGGTTCCGTACCCAAAGAGTTAAAACGGGACCCTATTACTAAGACTCCGCTGTTCGTCCGTCCGTCTGCCACCAGGCTGTATCTCAGGAACCGTGACAGCTAGACAGTTGCAATTTTCACAGATGTATTTCTGTTGCCGCTATAACAAAAATACTAAAAACATAATAAAATAAATATTTAATTAGGGCTCCCATACAACGTGATTTTTAATAGATAATGGTACGAAACCACTATTATTACCTGTCAAACTATTTGTGCACGTCACAGATTTCAACAGCAACCTTTTAGCTTAGAATCTGGCCCTAGTGTTAGCTACCAACATTATTCATCACGTTATTATCCCTAACGGGATAGACAGGGCTTAGGGCGGTAAGCGAGCCAAAGGCGCCGTCAAGCGTGGTACTGGGATCAAGGGAGTGATGGGTTACAGTTAGCAACGCTTATTAACATGATTTAGATTCTCGCCTTTTCCCTCGATCAGCTTTTACGACCTGCGCGGGAAAGAAACAGCTGGTACTAAGTTTTTGAATTCTCACAGACTAGCATGGAATCATTTATAACGAAACATTTAAAATAGCTTCATCTTCATATCATATACATGATACATGATACATCAATACATGATACATGAATTTTTCGCGGACCAGGGCTGCCCCCATTTGAAATATATGAAACTGTAAACAGTAGTTCACAAAATAGTTTGAAGGGTTATCCAGAGCTTGATCAAGACAAAATTTTAAATGATATCTCCGTTTCCTTTTACATAATTTATTTCGAACTAGATTAAACCCGCGACTTCGTGGACCCCTAGTCCTCATAAGGAACCTATGTGATAAATTTGGAGTATCTAGGCCCAGTGGTTTAGGCTATGTGTTGATCGATCAGTCACTATCTATCTATATCAGCCAGTCAGTTCTTTCTTTATAGATGGGGGCAGCATCGAACCTCGAAAAATGTATGAATCCCCTTAAGTAGGTCTGTAATGTTTGTAGGAATTTATATCAATGGTTATATCCGTAGAAATGTTTGTTTGCATGTTTTAAAGCCAATGTGATTTATTTAATAACTTTATTGTCGCAAAGTACAAATATTGTTTAAATTATTGTTTTTTTCACCGCATTACTCGGATTACTATCCAAATTAAAACTTGTGATGAAAAATTTCGTCACGAGTGGGATTCGAACCCGCGTCCCTCACGTAAACTCTGTGAGTGCACTACCAATTGTGCTACCGTGACTTCGTATCACCCTGACGAATTTTCTCATCACATAGTACGTATATACGCATTTGAAGCATGCGTTATTCTTCACTATCCACTATTTAGAGGTGTCATATTCAACTTAATTCAATTTAGATGAATTGAAAGTTGATTAAGGAGAAGAAGGCTTTTGTTTAAATTATTGTTTTTACAGCATTACAATCTGTGATTACTATCCAAATAAAAACATGTGACGAAATTTTCCATCACATGTTTTAATTTAGACAAATATTTTTTAAACAAATGGCTGTTTTCTCCCAGTCACTCTACATATGTGTGATTAGTTGACGGTGCAACTCAATCAGTAACCGTTTAGATAGTTCGTTACCTAATTTGTCGTCCAGTAGACTCGAAACGTAATTATTCTGGTCAATTACGGATTAGGTTAGTACACTGATAAGTTAACAAATGTATCTGTGTACTTTATGTTACACCAGGGGGGTTACTATATAAAATAATACGATAGTCGACCGATAGTGGCGTCCTATTTCTATGTCAAACCAAATTACACTTTTTCCCAGGCAACCTATGTGCGATGACTTTCATGGTGCAACTTAATCAGTAGAAATTTAGGTTGCCAGTTAGGTATCTATAAATTGGTTGTCCAGTACACTCGAAATGTAATTATTCTGCTCAATTACTGATTACGTTAGTACGTTGATGAGTTAATTAATGTATATGTATACTTTATGTACATACACCAGGGGCGTTACTCCATAAAATAATACGATACTCGTACGTCCTATTTCTATATCAAACCAAATAACACTTTATCATCTTACATTAATGCTCAATGTCGCTTGACACTGAAACGCGGATACGCACTAACGTCCGTCTTGCGTACCGCTTTTGGAGTAACCCCCCTGGGCAACCACATCTACAGTAAACACCAGGGTAATTTAGGTAACCTTTACACGCATTAATTTACCTAGGCTCGTTTGACTTAACCCGAACCTGCCCACCTAAAGGTTAAATTATATTATATATTTACTTATATTAAACATTTCAACTCCAATTTGTATATACAACTTTTTGTTGAAGTTGAACAACGTTGACATAATGTATTCCGCTATAAATATTTGAGCTCAGCGGGAGTGCGCATTACTAGCGCTTCCGCATGTAAAGTGACATTGGGCGTGGTTCGCACTTGGATGGGTGACCGACCACAAGTGGCATAAATATTTCTCGAGCTACTCCGCGATTCGGAAGGCCCGTTAAGCCGCCTATTAGTCCCATCTGACATCGTTTGTATGGCAGTCGTCAAGCTATGTCAGATACCTTTAGGTAGCCTGAGAAATCTGGCACCAGTGTTGGTCACATACACACATGAAAACGAAACAAACCGCTATAAATAAATGGTTGTAAGCAGCAACACATCCATCTTGTTTCCCGGCCATGAAAAAATACTCGGTCGGATATAGACAAAATACGGCACTCTATTCTTTTTCTCTTTTTAGAAATCGCAATAAGACTATCTCACTCTATCAAAGCGTGTCAGGCTCTCGGCATAGCCAAAGGCCATAAGTCCCAAAGGCCAAATTACGTTTCCATGTAGGCGTGTAGGTGAATAGGAAATCAAAATGGTGATCTCGTAGCTATATCGCCAATAATGATATCAGTTTATCTACCATTCCCTCGATATATAACTTCATTTGAATTAAATATAAATTAGGTATCCAATTTTAATTTTATATTCTGGTAGAAATCTAAACGATTTGCTAGATTAATTATAACATATTTAATACTTTTGCTGTGTCTACCTATTTACGTAGAAATTAAAAAGGTAAGTACTGTTTTCTCGCCCTAAAATATCACGCTTAATGACTATGGATGTAGTTTTACGGCCCTGGATTCAAATTTTAAACCAACTTAGTAATAAAAAATAATTAGTAATAAAAAACCGTATCAAGCTAAGTACAAAACAATTAGAGACTACGAAATATCATTTCATTTGTGAGAGATGATAAACGTATTTAAATAATTTATATTCTATTCCAAATTATTTTCTTTGTGTTTTGATAAAAATCAATCAAACTTAGGCTTTTATTATTTAATTATCCAAGCCAAGTGTAATACTTTAGAATACACACATACCCATAAAATAAAACTACAAACAAAGAATTAAGTACCCTAGTAAAACTACTTTCATGCGACAAAATAGAAAGCACAACTTTTTTTCCACTTCGTAAACTAAGGACGCCAACATAACCTCAAAACAAACTTGATTGAATTGAACCTACCTCAAAACAATCCAAGTTAGCAATCCAAAACACTGATTCACTTTAATCACAACACTATTTCACACACAAATTCTAAATTTAAAACACTATGTAACACTGGCCGCTATTCCAAATTCAATTACTTTTATCCCAGAATCAACGGGAGCATCCCATCACCGACGAACGCAGCTAAAACTAACCTAAAAGTGCGTTCCGTTCGAAATTCGAACATAAAAATTTGACCGCTTACACCATTTCAAAAGAACACGCTCCGTATCAAACTTTTATCCCAAACTAATCTCTAACACATTGTATTAAGGGTGAATTTGGTTTTTATCTGTATCAACTGTTTATACGGAGAAACGGAACGCAGTAGTCTTTTGTATTCGATTTTCTACCTGCCCTCTCGTCCTTTTTTAGGGTCCCAACATTCCACGTTTATCTTAGAACCTTATTGACATTGAAATAAAGTAGATAATTACTTGGCGATATGACCGTTTATTTTTGCTTGCTATTGCAACGCCTACGGCTTTTTCTATTATGCAGTTAGCAAATGTGGTTGATGTGATTCAAAGATTCAAAGATTCAAATGTTTTATCGTCGTATTTAGAACGGAAGATGTTAAACGTGGTCATATCTAATATCAAATCCATTAAGTTTAAAGAGCAAATTGAGAAAATAAACATGTGCATACGTTTGTATAGTCATCAGAAGGCGGGCGAAATTATGTCATTTCAATGAAATTGCATATATTTAGGCATATAACTAGTTTTCACAGTTAAAATATGAACTTAAAAGAGAATATAGTGTATAATGTATTTTGCTCGTTATGAAGCCGTTCTCGTAATTTAGTGAAGATTAGTGTCTACCCTGTCAAAAATATTTGTGCAGGTCACTTGCCAGACGGAGCATTTTGGGTCTTGCCTCTCTGTGTAGAAAGAACCCAGGGCCGCAAGTCATAACCTCACTTTCAGCGTATTGGGCGAGGCTATTACGAGGGGGGGTCAAAAAGTTCGCGGAACGGAGGGGAAGGGGGGTGAAATAAAATACTGTACTATTTTTCTTTTTCAATATATTCCCCCTTAAGTCGAATACATTTTTCAGATCTCTCTATTAACTTATTAATACCGTCGAAAAAAAATGATTTGTCTTTGTCCTCAAAATAGGCCGAAATCGCCGACTTGACTTCTTCATCATCGGAAAATTTCTTCCCCCGAAGCTCTTTTTTTAATTTGGGAAATAAAAAATAATCACAGGGGGCTAAGTCTGGACTATAGGGAGGATGGTTTAACATTTCGAAGCCACAGTGATGAAGGGCAGCCATCGCAACGCGGCTCTTGTGTACCGGTGCGTTGTCATGCAAAAGCAGCACACCCTTTGTCAACTTTCCCCGCCTTTTCTCCTTGATTGCTTCTTTTAATTGTCTTAGTAGATTAGCGTAGTATTCTCCCGTTATAGAAACACCCTTATCTTTATAATCTATTAATAAAATACCCTCTGTATCCCAAAAAACAGTTGCCATGATTTTTCCAGCCGATTGTGACACCCTGTATTTCTTAGGGGGGGGCTGACCCTTTTTATGCCACTGCATAGACTCTTGCTTCGACTCAGGCTCATAATGATGAACCCAAGTTTCATCTGCAGTAACAAGTCTTGCAAAAATTCCTTCCTTGTCGGCGCTACAGAGGTCTAAAAACTCCTTTGAATACTCGACGCGCAGCTGTTTCTGTGGTGGTGTGAGCATTCTTGGCACCCATCTTGCGCTGACTTTTGACATCCCAAGATTGTCGTGTAGAATATTTAAAATGGTTGTAGGTGATACTCCAACCATTTCTGCAAGTTGTTTCTTCTTCAAACGAGTATCCTCCAGTATAAGATTCTCCACTTTTTCAACGATGTTTGAGGTGGTGGCCTCAATCGGCCGTCCTGAGCGAGGGTCGTCTTCAAGAGACTCTCTGCCTTGCTTGAAAAGGCTATTCCACTTGTACACCATGGTTTTCCCAGGGCAAGAGTCCCCGTATACTGATAACATTTCTTCCAAAATTTTCTGAGGTGGTTTTCCTTGCTTAGTGAGGAACTTTATGACGGCACGAAACTCGATTTTTTCCATGTTCAAGTTTTTCTTCCGGATTCACTTGTTTGATCGACGACAGGTCAAAGGTTATTGACACAATCAGGTTCAAACTTGGCATATATACTCACAAAGAGTTGCTCATTAGTTACTACCTGCGGCAGGTCCCCCACCCCCCGCTATCCCCTCCATTCCGCGAACTTTTTGACCCCCCCTCGTACGATTTGCGCGGGAAGAGAAACGGCTGCGGTGCAATGTAAGGTTCTTTCTTTTCTCCCAAACCAGCCTGGAAGAACTGAGCTAAAACTACTCCAAAACCTTATCATATCATCAGCTAGATAATCGATTGCACTCGAACAACTTTGTGCTCACAAAATTGCAGTATCATGACCAGGAGATTAGTTTACTCTATTAAAGTTGGCCGGTACATTGTTGCTACACTTTAGTGCATTCAGGATAGTGTTTAAAACATTTATGACCTAGTATTTAAAGGCACATAGTTGGTTAGAGCTAGACAGCCCAACGGTGCGCACTCACGCTCACTTTGACTCACGCTTCTGAATGAGAAGTCATTATTTTTCCTATCAAAATGTTCTTCCAGAATGTACCTATCAGTATCATAGACTGACCAATTGTTTTTATATAAAAGTAACTAACTGCGCCCCACGGTGTTACCCTCGACAAAAATCCTATGTGTTAATCAGCTTCAAAGCTTAATGTGGTGTCAGCTTCTTGCATACAAAATTTTATCAAACTTGGTCCAGCGTGTGTGTGTGTGTGAGCGCGCACACAGTAAGATGTTACCATCTAACATGGAAAAAAATATTGATCCGGACAATGAGGAACATCTAACATAGTTTAAAAATTACCCTAATAGGCTATAACACTCTAAGTTCACAAAATTGCAGCATCATGACGAGATTAGTTTTATTTACCCTATTAAAGCTAACCGGTACATTGTTGCCGCACTAATTAATTGGGATAGTTTTAAACATTTATGACCTAGGTTAGTATTTAAAGGCGAAGTGACTAGCTCTTAGGCCCATGGGAAAATAAAAATCACCGGGTCAGCATTCGAATGGGTGACGACAACTAGCATAAATAAAATATCTCGAGTTTACCCAACACAAGCCCACACTTTTCACAAACCAAAAAAATCACACTAATCACACTATTATTATAAAGGCGAAAGATAGTGAGTGTGTATGTTTGTTACTTCTTCAAGCACAAACGGCTTGATAAAATTTGGTATGCAGGAAGCTGACACCCTGGATTAACAAATAGGCTACTTTTCCGCGGGTAACACCGCGGGGCGCAGTTAGTATGTTGAATATTTTTGGACAATGTATCTGACACAAGTTGTTCACCCAGAAATATATTCTATGTAGCTCATGGAATATTTTTCAGAAGAACAACTTTATGTTCACAAAATTGCAGTATCATGGCTAGATTAGTTCTACACTATTGAAGTTAGTTCGACATTGTTGCCGCACTGAAGTTCATTTGGAATAGTGTTTTAAACATTTATGACATAGTTCGGATGCTAGAAGAGCATTTCATATTGCAAGTAGGTTTGTAGGTACACTACCCATCTATTCTAAGGGCGTTTGTGGCCTGCTGTAGGGCTCTGAAACGTGGTCCCTTACTATGGGTCTCATAAGAAGGCTCAAGGTTGCTCAGCGCGCTATTGAGAGGGCAATGCTCGGTGTTTCTCTACGTGATCGAATCAGAAATGAGGAAATTCGTAGAAGAACAAAAGTCACTGACATAGCCCAGCGGATAAGCTCGTTGAAGTTGCAGTGGGCGGGACACATAGCGCAAAGAACCGATGGCCGATGGGGCAAAAAGGTTCTCGAATGGCGACCGGGTACTGGCAAGCGAAGCGTAGGACACCCACCCACAAGGTGGTCAGACGATCTGACCAAGGTCGCTGGAAAGCGCTGGATGCAGGCTCTTGATCGGTCATTTTGGAAATCCTTGGGAGATGCCTATGTCCAGCAGTGGACGTTATGCAGCTGAAATGATGAGAAGCCTGCTGTGCGACGGTGCCACGGTTTTTAATGCGTAAAAATGGAGTGGAGCATAAAATGGTCTTTGAAATTTTAGGTTTCTTTATAGGTTTTGATAAATGCATTATGTATTTGTAAGCACACATGTAAAAGTAAAGAAAGTCGTCGTCTATATTTAAATGCCTAGATGACGCCATCTTGGATTATTGCACGCTAATGAGCAGTTCTCAAAATTTTTGTACCTGACTGAAATTATTGTCCTTATTCAGACGACAAGCGCACGCTAAGCACACGCCTAACTCACACCTAGCGCGCTTTGGAATTTGTTGCACATACGAGTAATTTGAGTACTATCACAGATCAATACAACTCAAATTGCATTTACCGAAGTCCAAAAGGGGCGAGCGCCGGGCGCGCCAGGCGGAGGCAAGGCGGAAGCAAAGCGGAGGCAGGGCGAGAGCGTGGCGTAGCGTAGGCGAGGTCTGCGCGTGTGGACTTCGGTAAATGCAATTTAAGTTGTACTGTGTAATAGAACTCGAATTAGATGCAACACATTTCAAAAAATTCCAAAAGCGCTAGGCGGGTCTAGGCGTCGGCATGGCATGCGCGTGTAGTCCGAACACGCCCTAAGAATCTATCTAAAATAAAAGTGACTACTTGTTACATTACATTACCGTGTGAGAAGTGGTTTAGGCATTGTCTTGTATGTGAGGCATGAGATCGGTCCTGACTAGGTGCAACTTGTACCTCTGAGTTTGTACTTATGTTTGGTCATTTTCAAAAACCATCTGTTGCTTCCGGTGAAGGAAAACATCGTGATGAAACCTTCATACTAGTTCACTAGAATGTGTAATATTTACTGTTATATGTGAGAAGCTCGGTGGCTCGGTGGGAGTGCACATTACTAGCGCTCTCGCAAGTAAAGCGACACTGGGCGTGATCCGCACTTGGATGGGTGACCACGAGTGGCATAAGAAATTCTTGAACGCCTCCGTGTTTCGGAAAGCACATATAAGCCGTTGGTCCCGGTCGTCATCATTGTCTGTCAGTCGTTAAGCTATGTCAGAAGTCTTTAGGCAGCTTGAAAAATCTGACAACAGGTGTTGGCCACTTACACGAAAAGCAGCAAGAGTTACAAAACCCAAAGGCCACACTTAACACTTAACAAGATGGTGAACCTAAAATTACCTGCAGAAATTCAGAAACTAAAGGGGAAGTTTATCATACGATGCAAAACAGGTGAACTTCGGAGGGTAGTACGAAAATTGTTTACTTACTCCCGAAAGCCTAAAGTAATGCAGCCTTCATACGCTTCATACGGCTAGTGTGGAACAAAAACAACTTCGCTTAATAAAAAGGCTGCGTACAGTCCACTGCAAATATTTATCATTATCATCATATCAGCCACATAATGTCCACGGCTGGACATAAGACTCTCCTAAGGATTTCCAAAATGACCGATCTAGAGCGGCTTACATCCAGCGCCTTCCAGCGACCTTGGTTAGTATATCCGCCTCAGGAAGGCCACTGCTGCATATATGCCTTACCCAAGGATTTCTAAAACGACCGATCGTAAGCGGCCTGCATCCAGCGCTTTCCTGCTTGGTCAGGTCATCTGACCATCTAGCGGGTTGTGTACCAAATATACAATGTGTATCTTTTATACTTGATCAAACGAAATGTGCAGATATGAAACGAAACATTATCGACAAAAAAAAAACTAAAATAAAATCGTTATGTTAGTTATTTAAAAAATCCAGGCACTTTAATTTTTTGGTCAATTATTTTCTAACTAATTTCTTGATTGTTTTTTTGTTAATTATTTTTTACTTTCTTAGCTTCTTAAACTTTGTAGTTTTCAAATGAGACAAATTTGAAAAAAATACGCCGTTTACATAAAGAGCAAAAAAATCGAAACACGACCTTATTTTTTTCCGGTTTTTTTATCGATAATATTTCATTTGATCAAGTATAAAAAAAGCACATAGTATACTACAGACTGCCTCCGTGGTCCAGTGGTCAAGGCGTTCGCCTTGTGACCCGGAGGTCATGGGTTCGATTCCCACTGGGAAGCATACTTTGTGAAAAGTTGTTTCCAGTCTGGATAGGATATTGCAGGCTTGAATCACCTGATTATCCGAAAAGAAAGATGATTCCGTGTTTCGGAAGGCACGTAAAACTGTGGATCCCGAACGCCACCTAGCATTTAACCATCAAACTATCCAAGGATTGTTTCCTGGTTTGCCCTTTGGGTTGTGGAGGTCAGACGGCAGTCGCTCTGTGTAAAAACCAGTAACCTCGTCAAATCTCCTTGGTTAGGTAGCGGACCCCGGGCTCTGAAGCGTTACTGCTGAGGATGCAACCGGGAATACGCTCGGATGATGATGATAGTATACTATGAAGGCTATTAAATCAAGGGACCGGTTTCTTGAATTGAGAGGAGGCGTATGCTCAAAAATGAGACCTAAATGTCTGTTAAAAACAAGTTTATTAGCAATTATTGATTTTTAACAGCATTACAATGCTCGGGTTACTATCCCAATCGAAAATTGTGATAAAAAATTTACCGCCACGTGTGGGATTTGTACCCACGACCCTCACGTTAAGACTGTGAGCGCACTACTAGTTGTACTACCGTGACTTCAATCACCTTGACGAACGCATTTGAAGCATGCGTTATTCTTCATTACTACCCATTATAAGGGTGGTGAGGAGCCACTAAAATTCTGCGGATGCCGTTTTTCTCTAAGAATGAAAAGTATTCTGAAGAAGTAAACGGAGGTCCATTATCACTCACTAAACATTTTGGTAAACCAAAACGCGAAAACAGTTTTCTTAAAACAGTGATAACAGCAACGGCAGAAGTAGAGGGTACCCGTTCAACTTCAAGCCATTTTGAATGAGCATCAATTATGATTAAATAATAGTTATTTTTATAAGGTCCCAAAAAGTCCAAATTAAGGCGATACCAGGGCTGCTCGGGCCAATTCCAAGAATGCAAAGGGGCTGCGGGGGGAGCGTCGCGCTGCGCGGCGCAAGCGCGGCATTCGCGGCACACGCGTTCTATCTCGGCGTCAACACCGTCCCACCATAGGTAACTACGCGCCAGCTGTTTCATTTTAACTACACCTATATGCCCGCTATGCAGTTCGCTCAGTACATGTGCGTGATAACTAACCGGTATGACAACTCGATATCCCCATATTAGACAGTCATGTTCTATAAACAAATTTTCTTTACGAATGAAGAAAGGCTTCTCTTTATCATTTGTTACACTGTCGGGCCAGCCAAATTTTACATAACTAATTATTTTATTCAATAAAGGGTCTTTCAGACTAGCGGCTCTTATTTCACGGAAGGTGACCGGTAATTTATCTTCAATAAAATTAAAATATCTAGTGTTAGGCGTACTTGCATCATTAAAATATTTTTTAGACTTAAGAGGCAACCTGGAAAGGAAATCTGCGAAACAATTTCTAGCAGATGTTACATACTCAATGTCGAAATTATAGGCAGCCAGTTTCACCGCATATCGTTGAAGACGACTGGCAGCGGTTTGCGGGATGCCCTTGTTTTTACCAAAAATATAACTTAATGCCTTATGGTCGCTTCGTAAAATAAAATGCCTACCATAAACATACTGGTGGTGCTTAGTCACCCCAAATAAAATAGCAAGGGCTTCCTTATCCAGCTGTGAATAATTAGATTCAGCTGCATTCAGAGTGCGGGAAGCGCAACTTACTAGCCGCTCGGAGCCGTCGGGGTACCGGTGAGTCAGCACGGCGCCGAGGCCGTACGCACTGCTGTCTACGGATAAAATCAAAGGGAGACGAGCCTCGTAGTGTGCTAACGTTGGTGCCTCACATAATTTATTTTTTACTAACTTAAAGGACCGGTCGCAATCCTCACTCCACTGCCATTTAACACCTTTTTTTTTTTTTTTTTTTTTTTTTTTTTTATTTTTTTTTTTTATCGCGGAATGAATCGTTTCTTGAGGACAGTAATGTGCGGTACATGGAGGTATACAAATAAAGTTATAAATTAGCTACCTACTAATACACTACAGTTTTTACCCTAATAACAAATAGAATTTAAATTAATGTAAGTACA
Organism: Acrobasis suavella; assembly: GCA_943193695.1. NCBI lineage: Eukaryota > Metazoa > Arthropoda > Insecta > Lepidoptera > Pyralidae > Acrobasis > Acrobasis suavella. The sequence continues at coordinate 4,118,661 of OW971952.1, read as the reverse complement.
TGCATCAATTTAATATCGGGTACGTTTATATGTAGTTGACTGTATCACTATCTCTCCCAAAACATATTTACATATTTATGCAGCTCTAACCGACTGAATAAGTAACCAGGTTATACAAGTACATACGAGATATACATCGTGGAATAAATAGCGTTTGCTGATAGCAAGGCTTGAAACCGGTACCAAAAGTACCGGTTCTTAGAGGTTGTTTTTATTTCAGTACCTGGGTACCTGTTCTAGATGGGTACCGGTACTCTAACTTAAAAGTACAGGTACCTAATTTAGGTACCAGCTGCTATCTGCTTATATTTGTACCTGCTGGTATCTGCTTTCTCACTCTGACATGATTTGTACCGGTACTGGTACCGGTATAGTACCGATACCGGCGGAAAAATAGTTCCGGTTTTTATTTTATTTATTTAAAAACTTTATTGAACGTAAAGCTACAAATACGTGGACTTAATACGTAGGCATTCTCTTCCTGTCAATCTTTAGGAAATGATAAACAAATAAGGTATCATAATTACTTTAAAATTATCATAAATACATATTTAATACACAATATATTTATAAATAAAATATAATATACAACGTGGAAGGGACATATACGTAATAAATTCAACCACGGGCAAGACTAGATCACTTTAGTATTTTTTTTTCATTAACCTAATTTGTCCCATTGTTGGGCAAAGGTCTCTCCCATCTTCTTTAACTTATCCCATTCTGGTTTTAGGCTCGACCATCCTTTTTGGAATGCGTCGAGATCGTCTCCCCAGCGCTTTCTTGGCCTACCCGGGCGACGGTAACCATCTTTAGGTAACCACTCTGTTGTGATTCTGGCCCATCTCTTGTTGTGCATGCTACTGATATGCCCTGCCCAATTCCATTTTAGCATGGCGGTTTTATGTCCCACATCAACGATTCCTGTTTTTGAGCGAATTGTGGCGTTTGGTATTTTATCTACCCTTTTAACTCTTTAGTACTAATACTTTAGTATATTGAAAGTAAAATAAAAGTAAAAAAAAAATTGCATTTCTGTACAAAAGTGGGCAGCCATTCGTCATTCCCATACAATACACAATTTGTATGGGAATGACGAATTTTTTGTTTAATTGTATAACTACATACTAACATGTAATATGATCGAGATACAGACACAGATTGTAAAATATAGTACAGTTACTATGTCTGGCACCGGTACCGCACCAAGGTCAATGGTACCGGTACCTATAAATACCGGTATCAAGCCTTGGCTGATAGTGTATTGGTTAGACAGACAATAAGAATGTGGAAAATATATTATTTTATTTAGTCCTTCAATTATATTCCAGGTCCAGGTGTCTTTTAATACTTGGTGAACATACATAAAAAAGATCGCGACGTATTGTTAACTCAAAAATAGAGATGATTATGACTTTGGCCGACTTAGTGGGTTGTGAAGGGGCCGACATTCGGCCAAGCCGATCACGGTTTCGGGGATTTCCGTAACGCTTCGTTTACAGCTGATTTGCGCGCAAGTCGCAAACGCCGCGCCGCCTGCGATTGTGTCGGAACCTGTTTTGTATACTTCGCAATTTTTTGTTTTCTTTACAAGCAAGTTATTTTAGAAACTGATTACCAAAGGAAAAGTTGCTTTGATTTACATTTTAAAATGTGTAAGACTCATCATCATCCGAGCGTATTCCCGGTTGCATCCTCAGCAGTAACGCTTCAGAGCCCGGGGTCCGCTACCTAACCAAGGAGATTTGACGAGGTTACTGGTTTTTACACAGAGCGACTGCCGTTTGACCTCCGCAACCAGGAACAAAGGGCAAACCAGGAACCAATTCTTGGATAGTTTGATGATCAAACGCTAGGTGGCGTTCGGGACCCACAGTTTTACATGCCTTCCGAAACACGGAATCATCTTTCTTTTCGGATAATCAGGTGATTCAAGCCTGCAATATCCTATCCAGACTGGAAACAACTTTTCACAAAGTATGCTTCCCAGTGGGAATCGAACCCATGACCTCCGGGTCACAAGGCGAACGCCTTGACTACTGGACTACGGAGGCAGTCCAAAATGTTAAGACTGATTATACATATTATTGAGAAATATATACACAATAAGAAGCCGGATAGTCGGCGCTTAGACCATTCGTCTCACTCACCCTATCCTCAGTCATTAAAATTTGTGACTCGCTTACGCAAACAACCTAGAAATCTAATCAAACACTCATCAAAAACAGTAAATAGCCATTAGCAGACTCAATTTGCCTATAAAATAGGAGGCCCTGGATTTGCATCTATGTTTACGTGCGCTGTTTGCTCTCTACTCGAAAAAGCAACTTCTTAATCCGTACGGTTCTACTGCAAATATGGATGACTGTTACACCGAAGTGTAAGCGCGTCCGTTAAGTAACGCGGGCGCACAAGCGGGTTCAGTCTATGTAGATATATAAAATAATACAATAATATAACTCGACAGATAAATGAAATTAATTAAAAACGTTTTACTTTCCCTACCTTCAAATTTCGAATGAAGTAGTTACTAATTCAATAAACTAATTCAACCCCACAAAAATACGGGATAAAAAACCGGAAATTGTCGGAAAAAAGGCATGTCCATGTTATGTACGACATCATACAAGAACCAAAAATCGCTCTACCTACTCCGATCATTGTTCATAACACAAGCTTAAAAGCCTACTTTGGAGCTAACTCAATCTGTGTAATTTGTCCGTATATATTTATTTATTTTTACACTTATTGTCTTCGAAATGGTGCGCTTGCACCGGTGTAAACGCGGCGTCCAAACACTAAATTGCAAACGTTGTGTTACCGAGCTCCGTTTGAATTATGAAGCCTTTAAACGTCTCAAGCCAGCTTGTTCTGAATGCACGTCTGCCGCGAAACTGCTGATTATATTGTTCGAAACACTATTTCAGATTAATATTCTGAATAACGCAATAGTTGAATATGATTTTTAAGTTAAAATTAGCCTTATTTCACCGCTCGACCCACCTTCCTTGGGAATGCAATCGTTGAATTAGAAATTTGCTTGCAGCTAATTGCTTTCTCATAAACGTTTCAAGGGTATTTTCTGGTAGACAGCGCTAAGCACAGGGTGCATGAAGGGAGCTTCCCCGAGTGACGTACTGAACCCCCCTGTATACGTCCGGCGCAGCCTGGGCAATCTGCGTGGTCAGTCTAATCGGTAACGTAGATTGGCTGATCCACCACGAAATGGCTATAAAAAAAAAAATTTATGACCATATACCAATGGTACGTACATATATTTTTTATGTTTAAAGGCGGCAAACGAACAAGCGGGTCACCTGATGGTAAGTGATCACCGCTGCCCACGGACAAAACTGCAACACCAGGGGTGTAACACAAGCGTTACCGGCCTTTCAGGAAGATATACACTCGTTTTTTGAACGTTATGTCGTATCGTAAGTTACATATTGTAAGTGCAATAACTTAAATATTTAAGTAAATAAATAAATTTGTGCTTAGTAGTAGATGGGAGGGGCTGGACTGTGACAGCACGTGTTAATTTTTCAAAACTAATAAATTACTTTTCACCCGAACTACTCAACCGATTTTAATGAAATTTCTATTTGACCATGTGACGAGCAAGCCCTTTAAAAAAAAGGATTTTTAAAAATCGGCGCAGGCGTCACCGAATAATCGGTGAACATACATAAAAAAACGGCTTAGTGCGAGTTGAACTCGCGTGGCGAGGGTTTCGTACAATGCCAAAGTGGAATGTTTATATTATTACCATACCTCCGAGGACCTCCACCACCTTAGTGGCGTAGTGGTCACCATGCTAGTCCGCCACCCAGAGGTTCCGGGTTCGATTCCCGGTCAGGGCAAGTTGGAAAATGGCCTTTTTCAAATTGACCTGGGTCTTGGGTGTTTATCTATATATGTATTAGTTATAAAATATAGTATCGTTGAGTTAGTACCCCATAACACAAGTCTCGAACTTACTTTGGGGCTAGCTCGATCAGTGTAATTTGTCCCTATATATTTATTTATTTATTTATATACCTATTATACGTACATGAAATTATTATATCACATTGAGGCGGGTTAACTACTACTAGCGCTATCTAGTGAAGTTTTAGTGAACTATTTTCCGTAAGTGAACATATTATACAAAGTAGAAGGGACATACCCGTAATAAATCGAACCACATCCAAAACACAAAAAAAAATTTCATACAAATGTGTGCAGCCAAACGGGCAATTTGTATGGGAATGTCGAATTCTTGTTTGGTTTTTTGACTGTTATTTTAATTTCATTATACTATAGTGATGTGAATGTTACCGCTGCTAAATTAAAATGGGAATTAGATGTCTGCCGAATGCGAACCGAACTATCGGCCAAAAGACTTACTTTGTGGACCCCAACTAACGGACATCGACGTCCTGGAAGACCTAGGCGCAGATGGCGTGACGATCTAGACGCCTACTCGGAGGACTGGCACGCGAAAGGACAAATCATAGATAAATGGAAAGCCGAGAGGGAGGCCTTTGCCCAACAATAGGATCTAATGGGCTCTTAACTTAACTTATAGTGATCTAGTATAGCCCGTGGATCTATTTATTACGGGAATGTCCCTTTCACTTTGTATTGAGTTTACCACTTTATTTTCAATTGATAGGTTTAGGTTAGGTTTTCCTGTTATCTAAAAGTATTGAACAACATTTTGCATTTTTTTTTTCAAAATGTAAGGCTCAGTAGTTTTGGAGATCACACGGGATGCGGAGCAGCGTGCCAACCGCCTAAGGGGGTAAAACGGGGGTGAAGGTTTGTACAAAACTCAGCTAAAAACGGCTAAGTAAACAGCAGGAAATTGTGAGGATTGTCAAAAACTTGATCAAGCGGGCCAGGTCGTGGGCTTCAGCTAGTTAAATAATAAATCTTTCCTTTTAAAGGTCCACATACTTGTTTATTAATAAACACTGAAAAGAATGCCAAAGTTATATATGTACTCTTCCTACGCCCTTTGAATAAAAGAAGGCAAGATAAAGGCGTTTACTTCGAAAATAACTTCTAAAAATAGAAAAACAAAAGAAAATTCGTCATCTAAATATACGCAAAAGTTACGAGTGGGTACAATGTTTTGATAAAATTGACTGCCTCCGTAGTCCAGTGGTCAAAGAGTTATCCTTGTGACCCGGAGGTCATGGGTTCGATTCCCACTGGGAAGCATACTTTGTGAAAAGTTGTTTCCAGTCTGGATAGGATATTACAGGCTTGAATCACCTGATTATCCGAAAAGAAAGATGATTCCGTGTTTCGGAAGGCACGTAAAACTGTGGGTCCCGAACGCCACCTAGCGTTTGATCATCAAACTACCCAAGGATTGGGTCCTGGTTTACCCCTTGGGTTGTGGAGGTCAGACGGCAGTCGCTCTGTGTAAAAACCAGTAACCTCGTCAAATCTCCTTGGTTAGGTAGGGGACCCCGGGCTCTGAAGCGTTACTGCTGAGGATGCAACCGGGAATACGCTCGGATGATGATGACAATGTTTTGATAAAATATTGGATTGTGTATGGTCTCCTAAATGGTATTTTTATGAACCAAAACAGATAAGTACCTTATTACCTTTATTTATAAAAATTAAATTAATTATGAGTCGATAGGTACTAAAAATCAAACAAGTCGTTCGTCCTGAACTGTTTAGGGCAAAAAGCTTTCATGCTGATCTGGGAAAGAAGTAATAAATCGGTCGTGTGTTTGCAGCTAAGGTCAAGTGACAGTATGTATGCCCGCAACACCTGTCACTGTCTGTCACTGTCTGTCTGTCACTGTCTGTCATTGTCTGTCACTGACTGTCATTGTCTGTCACCGTCTGTTACTATCCGTGGCTGTATGTCACTGTCTTTCGCTGTCTGTTGCTGTCTGTTACCGTTTGTCACTGTCTGTCACTGCTGTCACGAACTGTCACGAGCAGTCGCGCGACGGTAGCCGAAAGGTAATAAATAAATAAATATATAGGGACAAATCACACTGATTGAGCCAGCCCCAAAGTAAGTTCGAGACTTGTGTTATGGGATACTAACTCAACGATACTATATTTTATAATAAATACTTAAAAAGATACATAAACATCCAAGACTCAGGACAATTTGAAAAAGGCCAATTTCCAACTTGCCCTGACCGGGGATCGAACCCAGAACCTCTGGGTGGCGGACTAGCATGGTGACCACTCCGCCACGGAGGTCGTACTAGTACTGGTACAGTAGTCTTACTTAGAAAAGAAATTCAAAGAAATATCTACTTGATGTCGTTAGCACTATGGTTTAATTTAGCTCGCATCGGAACTTCTGACCTCTTCGTTTAGATACTTAGACATCTATTGCAAGCCAATTCCATTCTTATTACTCTGGACAAACGATTCATGTAACGGAATTTTCCCCTTCGAAGTGGTCGCTGCGCGCATAGTAATAATGAAGGAATATTTTCGATACCTAAACAGGGAGTGACACAGGCCTGCCTTAACCACAGAATAAGTACTAGTACTCACGCTTAACTTGCCTTAACTAACAACACTAAGCTAGACACATAGCAGCTAAGATCTATACACACCACCAATTTTCTACCGAAGATTAGTGCACAAAGCTGCAAAACATGAGCTTAATTCGTCGCCTAAACTCAGCCAGAAGTTGCACCTAGGCTAGCCAGACAAATTAGATAACATCGCAGAGGATGTACAGGTCTAGATGTGGCCTACATTTGGCCAGAACAATAGTGGGCTTTGAAAATTACTGTATACACATATAAGGCTACAAATATTTTAATTAGTTATTTAGTCCATAATATTGAACAACTGTTCCCAATAAATGAATATCGAAATGGGAAAAAGTTCTTTCACTTTCTACTACTACTGATTTCCTTACTTTAAAAATTAGATATAGGTACATTCTTCGGGAATAGATGCTCAAAAAGATGGACTGAATCGCCGCTTGAAATATTTGTACTTAATGAAAAAGGACTTTTTATAATTTATTTTTTACAAAAAAATTAAGATGTGAAAAATATAAAAGCATAAATTGACATAAATTGTACTAGATGGCACTGTTACTAATATGTACTTATTTAGTTTTATTTAAGTATTTTTTGTAATAACTATATCATGTAGTAAGTCGGGAAAGGCCGACTAGATTCGATTGGTACACTACCGTAAAACCGTGTTAAATAGTTATTATGTCATCTCACATTCGTTTTAAGACGAAGTGGTAGCTAAAGTGGCGCCCTCATTTGAAATAAATTGATTAAAACTAAATATGGTGATAATTAAAAATTTGATTTGTATCACTGTCTAGAAAGACCTTTAAACTATTTTATGAATAACCTTTGAAATTATTACTAATAGTCCGTCTAGTTTTAAAACGGGTTTTCGCCAAAAGTGGCCACTTTTGGCAAAAACCCGTTTTAAAACTAGATGGACTACCAATATTACTTTCGAAGTTATTCATAAAATAGTTTAAAGGTCTTTCTAGACAGTGATACAAATAAATTTTTAATTATCACCACATTTAGTTTTAAAAAAATTATTTCAAATGAGGGCGCCACTTTAGCTACCATTTTGTCTTAATAATACCATTTTTTCTAAGTCGTTTGACCACAAGTACAATATTTTTACAAGCTTTTATTTAGTTTCACCTGTCCCGTTGTCTGTCGGTCTGTCTGTCTGTTTGTAATCAAATCTTGCAAGTTGAATTTGACCCACTTCCCGGTTTCCGATTGAGCTGAATTTTTGCACCCATACGTACATCGCGTGACAATGCAATATTAGAATGACATGCAGCTGATCTGATGATGGAGTTGGAAGGTGGCCATAGGAACTCCGTAATAAAACCACGCAACCCCATCGAGTTTAGGCTCGTTTGATCCGTCTTGAGGAGTACTGACGATAAAAGCTTGTTTTAAAAATATTTTTTTTAATAATTACTTGTTAAATATACCTAATACCTGGTATGAACTTCTTGATTTTTCTTCATTGCGTAGATCATAAAATTCCAGAAATATTATGTAAGATGTGTACCTGTGAACGAAAAAAATCTTTATTTAATAAAGTTATTCAGGAGTATCGTATGGTTTATGCAGAATTTATCATATATGCATACCTACATATGTATATATACAATATATATTTAGGTAAGTACACAAAAATTTTTCACTTCGACAACATTACAAAAATATGTAGCCCTAGTAATAGGGTTGTGTACTAAAAACATTTTGGTTCATTCATTAGATACAACATTAAAAAGTACGTGGGCGCACTATAAGTTTCCGGAATGAATATGAAAAAATACTATTAAAGGTACAAAATTAATTTATTGTTTTTCAAAATAATCTCCCTTGGCGTCTATGCACTTTTTCATTCGATGAAACCAGTTTTGAAAACTTTTGTGCCACTCCTCTGTGGTGACCTCTGAAACGTGTTTTTCATACTCCTCGACAGCCTCTTCTGGTGATGAAAATCGTTGACCGCGTAATTGGTTCTTAATTTTTGGGAACAGAAAAAAGTCACAAGGTGCCAGGTCGGGACTGTATGCAGGATGACTCATGAGTTCTACATTTTTCGCCTTCAAAAAGTCGTTTGTCTGTCTGGCCGTGTGAGAACTAGCATTGTCGTGGTGCAGGATGATACGGCGTTTACGGTTATTTTTACGGAGTTCGTCAATAACTTCCGGCAAACAAATGGTCGTGTACCAGTCACTATTCACTGTACGACAATTCTCTAAAGCAACAGTAGCCACGTGTCCAGTTTTATTAAAAAAAGAAGCAATCATCCGCTTAGATGCACTTTTCACGCGCGCCACTTTGGTTGGTTTCGGCTCATCTTGAAAGACCCATACGCTCGATTGCTGCTTTGTTTTGGGATCGTAGCAATAAATCCATGTTTCGTCACCTGTTACTATGTCCCACACCAAATTTGACGCACCTTCGTTGAATCTGGTAAGCATGGCACTGCACCAAGTGACGCGGTCCGTTTTTTGAGCCTCGGTCAAGTTGTGTGGGATCCACCACGAGCACAGCTTTCTCACACCCAAATGTTTGTGTAGGATTAATTGTATTTGACTCATGCCTATTTCTAAGGATGCGCGAATTTCATGGTAGGTCACATGCCTGTCTGTTTCAATCATACGGCGCACAGCATCGATGTTTTTGTTGGTCACAGCGGTGGACGGCCGACCATCGCGAGATTCGTCACTGAGATTGATACGACCACGCTTGAATTCTGCAAACCAGCTATAAACAGTTGTCTTGCATGGTGCTTCATTGCCAAAAGCTGTTTCAAGCCGAGCGATGCTCTGTTGAGCTGTCAAATTACATTTAAAATCGTAGAAAATCATACTACGAAAATTTTCCCGAGTTAAATCCATGTTGATGCAGACACACATTTTTTTAAATGGCGCCACAAGGTAAAAACAAAAGACAGTCAGATGAAACAAACTGCATTCTACAGCCAAAGAGTTCTATTTTCAAATGTTGCAATAAATTTTTAAATATTGTTTATGTAAGTGGCCAGTTCCGGAAACTTATAGTGCGCCCTATGTATGGTAGGGCCTTTTTTCTCTGATTAGCAAATATTGAAGATACAGCGCATTTAAATTTCGCGTGACGACACGATCAGCTATGGTTTTTAACCAAAGGTCACGTAAGTCAACCCCACACCGAAATGTTTACGCGCTACCTTTGTGAATTTTGAGTACTTTTCCATTCCTTTATTTTTGGATGATCTAATTGACGGATTAAATAAAACTAGCGGTACCCGTGCGAATTATTCGCACTAAATAAGTATGAAAATAATTATCACTTTACAAAATTATAAAAATTATTTATTTTATTTATTCTTCATTACAAAACTTTTTTTTGGAACGAAGTTCCTTACGGCAGGCTTGGAGGAGATAGGGATTTTGCTGCGCGACCGAACTGAAAAAAATGTGATAGTAAAACCGTAAGGATGACCTCGTTAAATGAGACGTGCGCAGGCGCGACAGTCGTATACACAAGCGAGTAGTTGTGTCGATTCTACATTAGCCGAAGGAACTTCGTTCCTACCTGGTGTCCCACGACACCACATTTCTTTTTTATTTATTTAAACTTTATTGCACAATTAAAAAAAAAATGTACAAGAGGCGGACCTAATGCCATATGGCATTCTCTCCCGGCCAACCATTAGACCAAGCGGAAAATATGTATGGCTGGCGTAAAACTTCTTTATAAACAATATTCGAAGTATAGATAAAGTCATCTGTTACAATTTGTTTGTCACTTTCTGTAATTAAAATAGCCGACCGTCAATCATGTTGACGTTGTTTCAAAATTAAAGCCGTCGGATATATAATTTTAACAATTAATTAATTTACCAAAAACAAAAGCAATAATAAAGTTTTTAGTAATTGATGCCGGTAGAGCAAGCAATTATCTATAAAATGATATAAAATTTATATGGAGCAATTGTGAGGTTTTCTTCTAAAAAGGGAGGCAAATATCTTAACCTTAACGTATTAATATATATGATAATAATATATTTTGTACCCAGTCCCTATTGTCTTTTCGAAACCCATGCCAACACAAACAATTTTTCAAAATAAAATACAAAAATGAACTTCCAAATATTCCTGGCTGTAAACGCAAACGACAAAACATTCAGACAGATTTGTGTCGCTATAGTTCACTAAAATGCGCACCGAACGATCATAATAAAATGTGAATTTAAAGACTGTGCAGTCACATTGTAATTAAATAAATACAGTGAGTTGAGCACAAAATACCGAGGGAGTAGAAATGTTTCGCCATGCTAGTCTGAAAGAATGGAAAATACTTTAAAAATAAGACTGTTTAGGAGATACCTGAATTTTCTGGGGTCCAGGTTTGCCCCCATTTGAAAGAAATTATTTGAAAGAAAACGGAGACATCATTCAAATTTTTTTCTTGACCAATCCCTAGATAACCCTTTAAACTATTTTATAAACAACTGTTTACAGTTTAAAGTAAGAAAATGAAGCTTTTCTACGCACATTAGCGAAAAACATCAACTTTTGGCTAATGTGCGTAGAAAAGCTTTGCGTTTAACAGAATACGATTATAGTATAGGGTGTAACAAAATTAACTGAAACTATTTTAGGAGTGAATTCAGTTTATGATCCTGAACAAGTTTACCCAAGGAACACGTATCAGAATCTAATTTGCTAAAAGAGCATTCTACAAATATTTGTACTAGTTGGCAGTAATACAAGAGGAATAAATAAATACAGCAATAAATAAATACTACGATTATGAGGTTTCATGAAGGTGAGTAGAAGTCATTTCAGACAGCAATAGTAGCTTAATTCCATTCCCAAGGAACACATATAAATGTGTTCCTCGGGGAAAGTTGTTCAGGATCATGGACTGATTTCACTCCTAAAATAGTTTCAGTTAGTTTTGTTACACCCTATACTATAATCGTATTCTTTTATACTACGTGGAAAGGACATAAACCCATCATAAATAGAACCACAGGCTATCATAGATCACTATTTATATTTATAGTATTATGAAATTAATACAACAGTAGAAAATTTAAAAAAATTCGGCATTTCCGTACAAAAGTTTACAGCCGCCCGGGCAATTTGTATGGGAATGTCTTTTTCTTCTTTTTACTGTTATTTTATTATCATTATACTAGAATGATCTAGTATAATGATAATCTCGACTCATTAAGGGTGTGTCCATTCTACGTTGTATATTCTATACCGTCCTTATTTTGTACTTAGTTCATGGTCGAGGTGGATGACTGAACTTTTCAAGGGTCATTTGGTTTCAAGCACCGTATAATGTCTTATTAGTTTTGTCATTGTTCAGTAAATGTATTGTTCTCAAATGGCAATAAAGACGCCGTGGAGAATAATTAGTGGCACTATAGAAAGGATAATTTAAACTATGGTTATAAAATTAAGATTCTATACCATAGATCTTTAAATTACCATAGATCTATAAATTAAAAGTGTTGTATGGCCAATCTTCATCAAAATATGCTTATTCTATAATACACACACTTTCATATGAGGATATTTTGGAATTCTACTTATATAGATGGTGGTTAGATCGGCCATACCCAATTCTGATACGGTTAAGTTTAACCCATACCGCACGCTGAGCATCAAATCCAGGTGAATCCATATCTTTGGAGTGTGACTGTGGAGCTGTTGACCAAACATTGCAACATATCGCCGAAGAATGTCCGCTATACCAATTCTCTGGAGGACTTAGTGAACTCCATTCTTTAACTCCGCCAGCATTTAGTGCTAGGTTTACTAAATGTTTAGGATTCGTGCAGCAACATGCTATACGACATGATGATGATATGAGAATTGTTCTAGAGTAGCTGCCAAATCAAATGTTAATAACAAGTTGATTTGCAGGCAAATTAAAAAATCCTCGACGACACCATCTAGTGATACGTGGCGGAACTATAACATTCTGATCCGGAGCGCCATGCGCCATCTATGATTTACTAGGTAAATTACAAACCCTTGCAAGCGTTAACACCTAATTAATAACTTTAAAAAGAGTAAACTGATTTTCATCAAACACTAAGAACCACAGCAAGGGAATACGTCAGATAAACACACAGACAGTCGTTAGTGTCAAACTTATAACACCCCTCTTTTTTGTCCGGGGTTAAAAAGAAGCCGACTGTTACATTTGACATGACCCCTGGATGACCTTCCATCATCATCATTCGAGCATATTCCCGGTTGCATCCGCAAATGTAACGCTTCAGAGGCCAGGGTCTGCTACTTAACCTAGGTTACTGGTTTTTACATAGAGCAACTGCCGTCTGACCTCAACAACCCAAAGGGCAAACGCTAGATAGCGTTCGAGACCCACATTCTAAGCGTGCCTTCCAAAACACGGAATCATCTTTCCTTGAAACTTTTGATGTGGATGGACCTGTAAAGACCAAATAAGCATAACAGATTTCAGAGAATTTAGGCTAGTACAACTATAAAATAACACTATGAAACAGATAAAATACTTCTGATTGGTCGTACACTTGCTATAGTAAAACCAATCTTAATCCTCATTAAATAAAGGTTCAAAGCCGTTTAATGTCTGGCTTATGATTCGCATATTTTTATTTTATTGTCTTAGTGTGAGTCATATGTTTGTGAGCGTGTTTATACCAAATTTATCATTGGGAGTGTATTAAGATTCCTGCGAAAATTAGAAGGCTTGTATGGAGATTAGAAACCGCCAAAGGACCGCCAGGAATCGGCTTCTACTCGTAAAAAGGCCACGCGACTGACAGAATTGCTTTAACAAAATATACAAATATAAGAGATAGCAAAAACATCTAACTGGCAACAACTATAGCACAGAATAACTACTAGTACTCACGTACAGAAGTCTTACTCAGAAAAAAATTCAAGGAAATATCTTCTTAATGTGGCTAGCGCTATGGTTTAATTTATCTCGCGTCAGTACTCCTCACCTCTTCGTTTAGATACCTAGACATCCTTTGCAAGCCAATTTCATTCTTATTAATTCCCCATAGAAGTGGTCGCCGCGCCCATAGTAATAATGTAGGTATATTTTCGTTACCTAAACATGGAGTAACACAGGCCTGACTATAGTCACTTCCATCGGTCCTACATCCCCGAATCATCTAACTCAGCGCGACTCCTAATGAAACTACACTCGCTTAACTGAATAACGAATTTGTCCAGTGTCGGCGATATTTACAGCAGACATACACACATGTGTCTGTGCCCGTAAAGCTCGAAATCCCGTGATTTGCGAGAATGTTGAGTAAGTTAGGATAACTAGTAAATTTCCTTTGATTATGATAAGTAATTTTATTGTTTTCTTATGCAGATATTAATTGATTTATGTATATGTGTATATACTTATGTATTTAGAATAAATATTTATATATTACAAGCTCACACTCTCGACTTGGTTAGCGTGAACTTTATGACTCCGGCGTATCTGCGTCAGGTGGCCCAGATCTTAAATCTTAAATTTTTATAGCTCAGCAAAAAATGCTCATCAAGCTGAACAACTTAAGAGTCACAGAATCAGACTATCCCGTACAAACGTACTTTAGCTTTTATTTTAAAACGGCATGTCAAATATTGGCGAAATATATAATTTCAAAGAAATTGCATATATTAAGGCATAGGTTGGGGAAAAAGTCTTTTCGCATATAGTATGTATGAACTTGTAATAAAACCACTTCGGCTATACTATTTGTACCTGGCTGGTTTTGGTATCATTTAAAAGTTTAAATTTTAAAGAAGATAATTCCAAATTCAAATTAGGAAAATGCGTGATTTTCATTTGTTTTTCTTACCGTCAAGATGAGTGAATCTAATGAAGAAATTAGATACATTTTAAAATTTTACTACCAATAAGGTAAAAACGCAACGCAAGCCGCGAAAAAAATTTGCGATGTTTATGGACCTAGTGCAGTGCTGTGAGAGTAGCACAAATTTGGTTTAAGCGTTCTCAATCTGGAAATTTTGATGTCAAAGATGCACGTCGCTCTGGTCGCCCTGTTACGGATAAAATGGATGCTATATTTGAAAAAGTGGAGCAAGATCGGCATATCAGTAGTTAGGACGTAGCTGAAGAACTGGGAATTGACCACGAAACAGTTATGGCGACCATAAAAAAGCTCCATAAAAAAGCTCGATATTTCACGAGCTCTCTGAAAGAAACCTAATAAACTGGGTACTCATTTGTGATTCTTTATTACGACGTAATGAGACTGAACCATTTTTGAAGAAATTGATAACGGGTGATGAAAAGTGGATCACGTACGACAAAAACGTGCGAAAAAGGTCATGGTCAAAGGCCGGTCAGGCTTCACAGACTGTGGCGAAACCCGGGTTAACTCGCAACAAGGTGATGCTGTGTGTGTGGAGGGATTGGAAGGGCATTATTCATTATGAGCTGTTACCAACAGGCAGGACCATCGATTCAGAACTGTACTGCGAACAACTGATAAGATTAAAGCAAGAAGTTGAGAGAAAGCGGCCGGAATTAATCAACAGAAGGGGTGTGGTTTTTCATCATGATAACGCTAGACCTCACACATCTTTAACCACTCAGCGAAAATTAAGAGAGTTTGGCTGGGAGGTGTTAATGCATCCGCCGTATACTCCTGACCTGGTACCTTCAGATTTCCACCTGTTTCGGTCTCTTCAGAATTCTTTAGGCAGTGTCAGGTTAACATCACGAGAGGACTGCCAAAACTACTTGACGCAGTTTTTTGATCAGAAGCCCCAAAATTTCTATAGCAATGGGATCATGTAATATAAGATGGCAAAAAGTTATCGAACAAAATGGTACCTACATACTTTAGTTAAATGTAAATAAACTATATTAAAAAATGTTTTGAATTTTCATATAAAATTCGAAAAGACTTTTTCCCCAACCTATTACGTAGTTTTAATAGTCAAAATATGAACTTAAAACATAAGGAGTGTATCATATCATATTTGACCATCAGTATGGAAATCTTATAGACTTTTATAATATTTTTTTTCAAGTTCATATTTGACATTAAAAAATTAGGTTATGCCAGGATATATATAATTTCTTTAAAAATACAAAATGCTGCCGAAATCTCACATGTCATTTCAAAATAAAAGGTAGACTACGTTTGTGTGGAAAAGTCTAGGTTAAGGTGATTCTTAAGCTGCTTGTAAAAATAAATACACTAGTAGTTCGCCTGAACTGTGAACTCCCGAACCCCAAAGTCATCAATAATATCACGGCAACCCTTGATCGATTTGGCTCATGTGCGAACTTAAAAATTCTATTGGCTATATCTACACGTGTACCAAATTTCATGAAGATCCGATCAAAGTACTCAAGTTAAACTCGAACAAACAGACATACAAACGCCGGATTGTTCAAGTAGACTCAGAGAACTTCACTCGCTCGTTGAATTAATACAAACTAAAGACTATTTTTTAATACCAACGAAGTACACAGAGCTTGAATTTCGCCCTTTTCCTTCGATCGGCTTATACAATCTGAGCGAAAAGAAGCTGTAAAAAATTTTTTTTGTTTTCTTTCAGAACAAAGCATCGGAGATAACATAAATACCTTCAATCTAAAAGTACCTTTAAATACCCCTTGGGAATAAGAAATCCCTTTAACTGCGGAAGTAGCAATACGTTTTAAAACAACAGCTCTCCCTTTCCTACAGGATATCAAGCCCTTGGGCGCAAATTTGCATTTAACACAGACATTCAATTAGAGTTTTATCCGATTGTCAGAGTGCATTCATTTGTATGCAATCTCATTATTAAGTGCAATGCGTGGGGATTTAAGAGGATACGTTTTTGGCCGGGAAGATAGAATATTACCTTACCTATTTGAAAATAAGTTTATTGAAAAAAAAACAATTTTTCGTACAAGGTTTTATCAGGAGATCTAAATACTTTTATAAGCCCACATTCGATGGCAATCAATCATCAGATCAGTTCCATGTCATCATAACATTGCATTGTCACGCGATTTACGTATGCGTTCAAAATTACAGCTCAATCGGAATCCCAGTAGGTCAAATTTAACAAGATTTGGTTGCAGGCAGACTGACAACAGGATAGGTGAAACTAAATAAAACTTGTTAAAAAGGGTGAGTTAGTACTTACTTAAGTAAGTAAATGTAAAGTAAAAAAAAAATGCTGGCGATTTAAAAAACTGTCAGATTTTAACTTTTGTTTCGTCCTCATTTCTGTATTCATTCAGAAAGTTTGGTTTTTCGTAGTTTTATCTGAATTGCTGGCAAGATTCCGGTTTTGCTAAAGGTAAAGCACTAGTGATGTTGAACAATTGTAAGAATGTCATGAAGACACGAAGATTGTACCATTATTAGCGATAAACGCCGCCTTCCGACCGGCACTATGACAGCGGGCCCAATGGAAATTTTACCTTTGATTATTTAAAATGTGTACATTTTGTTTCGTCCAATCATGTATTACCGTCACTGGTGTGTATTCCAATTTCGCAAGCTTTGATGAGGGAAGTAAAGGCCAAGGAAATATATGTATCTATTCAGGCAAACTTGTGAAGACATCCGTCAAATATTCTGATTTCGGGATGTTGTCTAATATCATGCGGATTTCCATAAACTGCACGTCCCGGACACCGATGTCTTCTGAATATTTATCGGGACCAGCTGCGAGGGACAATTGAAATGTGACGGATCCGTCCGTCATCTAGATACCGCAGGGCTTTGATATCTACTGCGGCTTCATGTTATCCTGGTGTTTTGAGGAGGTAATGGACATGATTTACGATACCCTAAAATGCTGTTTTGATATCAATTTAGTCCTTATATAATACTGGTATTTTGAGGAGATCAAGATTGATAGAGAACTTTTTTTTCATGAAAAAAAAATACAATATATGTAAATATCGCAGGGATTTGATATCTGCTGGGGCTTTATGTTATCCTGGTAGGTTGGGGAGGTTTTAGATGGTAGACATGATTTATTTTAATGACCATTTCAGATAGGTACATTTCAGATTTGTACCCTCATTTTTTAAGCCTATATCACAGATTACTAATATGTTATAACATAACCTGTATAGTGTCCCATTGTTGGGCAAAGGCCTCCCCTTCTTGTTTCCACGATTTACGATCCAAGGCAGCTTACTGCCATCCACTCATGACTTTTAATGTCGTCCCTCCACTTGCTCCACCTCTACGCCCCTTTGTATACCTAATATCATATCCATTAAAATCTGCCCTCTTAAATCAGTCATATAATGACAAGGCTCAGAGTTTAAAGACATAGATTTGCCTTAATTGTAACTTAACCTGCAGTTGACTGTACTATTTCAAGATAAGATCAAAGAAGCTTAAATAATATCTTACAAATAAATTAACCCCAGCTCTAGCCCGATTACACCAACCAAGTTTCACATCTTAACTTTGTTTCACCCACAATGCATCACTGTAAAACAAAGACGGTACAGATAGGTAACTCTTTGCATTTAGATAGTTGAAATATTGATTGCACGTAAATTTTGCGTAATCTATTATTTTGTATCAATATGATAAATAATAGAAGTCTCTCTTCCAGACATCCGAGCAAACTGCCATTTTAAAAATAACCAAGAAGTAACGGCGACGCCTTCGGTTCTCCATTACTTTCAATAGAAATAACTGGTGAAAACCCGAAACTTTATATAAGTATTTTTTTTGTATGTAAATTAAACTTATTTTATAGAGTCAAAAGGAGTGTTAAATACACATGTAAATCATAGGTACATGTTAATATATGTTGAAAACCATTGTTATCTTTAAGCTATTTTCCAACAAGTCAAAACAGATACTTTTTGTGAACGTCAAAACAAACATTTTCTATAAGATTTTTATGAAATACAGACAGATGACGCACTAGTTTCAAATAGCGCTCTTATTATGTTTTTCTGCAATAATAAAACTAAAATCACGTTAAAATGAATATGTTCAAAGACAAGTGACATTATTTTGCGACGTTTAATTTTCTTATTAGTTCAAAATAATTTATTTTTGCCCCAGGAAAATACCGAAATGTCAGCCGCGAAGCTAGCCCATGGCACCTTAAAATATATAGCCAAATCATTTAAACTGTTTCTCTTTCTGCACGATCTTTGGCATCCTTGGGTAACGATTGGCATTTGCGATACATATTACATATTTTGGAGAAGAAAAAGCAGAATAGCGCACCCAGGACTTAGAAAGCAGTATAAGCTGAGGGATGATAGGATGCTAGAACGCGCTAGAACGCGCTAAGATGAAGAAGGTATCTTGAAAAATCTAACAGCAATGCTGACCAGTTGCAGACTCAAAAAACAACATTAATTGAATTTTACTTCTGTACTCTCATTACTTTGTGTCAGTGGCTTGAGGCGAGTTAAGTTAACGAAAGTGAGTTTGTTGCGCCAAGTTTTTGATGTAGAGTGTACATGATTAATGCACAGTTAGCGAGTGTTTAGTGCTCGTAAACTGATGTTGAAACTAATACTTTAACGTAGTTTTATTAGTGAGAAGTTACTACCTTACTCTCATATTCATAAAAATTGAGAACCGTTTGCTAAACCTATTTTATTTAAAATATGTATTGTCCTTTTTTCCTCTTTTCTATATTGACATTGAAAGAATGAAACGAAATATATGTAAGTACTTTAATTTAAATACGATAAGCAAATGTTTGTTAATTTTAATGAATGTGAGGGTTAACTATACAAAATAGCAAGGCGTGCTCAGTAGTTGGATGGGTGACCACAAGTGGCATAAAAATTTCTTGAGCTCCACCGTGCTTCGGAAGGCACGTTAACTAAGCCATTTTTACGGCTATCGTCATTGTATGGCAGTGGTTCGTAAAGCTATATCAGATGCCTTTATCTGTTACCAGTGTTGGCTACTTACACATCCTAAAAACAAAACAACAAAAACAATGCGAACAAACTTTGAATCTCGAAGAAATGTTTGACTTTGTAACACAAAAAAGTGTTCAGATCAGTATAGTACTAGTATTTTTAGTGTTTTAGTATGGCTACTAAAACTCAGAATAGAATAAAAACTTCTTTTTTTTTCATTTATTTGGTTCAACAAACAATTTTACATTACAAATTGACACAGAAAATTATAAACATACAAAATGAATTAAATGTAAAACCAACACCGTTAACCACAGTTTACCAATTTTTTCTTGTGAGTAATAGGGAATATGCATGAATAAATATTTGTTACCCTAACCAGTTAATCCATAAATATTAAAAATAAAGTACTAACAGTTGAACAGAATAAAAATTGGTTGAAAAACGAACGAGATTAACGATTTTACGAAAAAATCATTATCTCATTCGCAATAACGCTATTTTCTAGGGCAAATGTATAGATGGTATGGACTTTGACGTCACCAGTAAATATCGGACTTCTCTTTCTAATTGAAACTTTAAAGTATCACATGTTCGTCGCCGATTAAGATATTTTATAAATTCTTTAATGTTTGTTTACTGTTGTTAATTTGGATTTTATTAAGCATACAAAAAAAATAAATGCATATTCCCTTTTGTCCTAGCATCTTTTGACTGTAAGAGATTCCATTACGGGATAAGTCCGCCATTGCCAATTTACTATTTATGTTTTTATTGTATGTTATTGTGTGTTTTCATAGTACAATATAGGTACAGATATTTTTTTATTCCTTAAAATCAAATATTTGGCTCCTTTATGTTGCAAACTATGCCATAGTTAGGTATCATACCAATAGTATATAACTAACCAAGGTGCTAAATCAACTAGCTTTTAAATGAGATCAATATTATTCTTCTTTTTCTTCTTTTCGTGTCGATTGGCTCAAATGAAACTATATTATGTCCCTCCAGTATATAAAATAAATCAATATTATAAAAAGTTACAAGATCACTTTTTATTAAGAAAACAAAACTTAGATCTTCGTAATATTTTAAATTCGAATTAAATTATTTTTAAATCAAGTAAACTAGTACTGCGTTACACATACAGTGTTCATGTTAGAATTAAATCACAATGACAATTAGAAGAGCTTAAAAAAATAATCACTTATAATTGAAATTAAGTAATGGTAAATTATATTTAAAAAAGAGTAACTTGAAAGCATAAGAAAGTTAAGAATCGTATCCGTATCTGCGGATATTGACACCAAATATCCGTATCCAGATCCGTATCCGCGGATCTTGACACCAAATATCCGTATTCAGATCCGTATCCGCGGATCTTGACACCAAATATCCGTATTCAGATCCGTATCCGCGGATCTACATATTTGACGATCCGGCACATCACTAGTAATTGTATGTTTTCATAGTACAATAAAGTTATTACAAACAAACAAATAAAAAAACGAAAGTCTTAAATGGTATATAACAAACGATCGTAAATACAAATAGCTAAATACACACAAATCTTATGCATGGCAGCTATAATATAAAATATAAAAAGACAACTCAAGTAAAAACCGTATAATAAACGTACATGATACATAATTAATAATCCAGCACCAAGTTACAACTTGATCGAATGAAAACCTCTCCGTCGAAGACATTGATTGATCGGTCTTCGGCTAAGCTGCACTTGACAAATTTACATTTTACACCTTTAAAAACCTTTCAAACTACATTTTCAACCTTATCACTTCAGTCATAAGAACTTATAAAACATCTATTGACATTACGGATGGTAAGGGTAATTTTGTTGACAAACTTAAAATTGCAGTTTGAACATAAATTGATATTCGATTATAAAACCAGGTACCATGTTAATACGGGTGTTGGAAATAAAAAAGCAAGTTAGTAATGTTTGTGTGGTTTTAAAACTTTAGACGGTAAAATTACTTTTATTATGCACGCATGCGGTTGAAGTCCTGTGTTTAAGAATAAAAATAGAAAGAGTAAAATTTAATAAAAGAGAAAGAATATTCAATTTGATTTTACTATTCTCACATGTCTGGGAGAAACGAAACGTAAAATCTACCAGCAGCTTCTCATTCCGTGCAGATCTTAAGAGCCGATCGTGAGTGAATCGTATTAATATGCGACACTAGAAACCGCACCAATTTGATTATTTTTACGGCTACCTTTGGTATGGTGGCCCTTGAGATTTATTACCCTAGGCCCTGGTCTATCTTTAAGCAGCAAAAAAAAAAACACAAGTGTTGGCTATAACAATAATTGGCCAAGTGCAAGTCGAACTTGCGCACAACCCTTGCCTTTGTACGTACAATTCTCTACAAAAAATCACGTTTTTATTTGAGCTTAGTGCCGCAACAGACGGGACGCAAGTTGCGTCGCGTAACAGCTAGAGATGGGCAGTGGATAGTACTCAATCTACCTATTTGAGTATTTACTCACTAGATTTAATAAATAGAGTAAATAGAGCGCGCTCATATATTGACATCGCATTTGATGTCTGTTTACTTATTTTAACATCAAATTACGTCTTTGCACACCTCCCAGCAAAAAAATTATAATAAGTCAAAGAAGCCTACTTTCAGTGTATGATTAGTATGGTATTTTCATATATTTTAGCGTCGCATTTAACGTTTACCGACATTTTAAGCATATTATGGTGTATGCACACACTTTCCGACAAGAATTGCAAGTGTATACTAGATTTAAGTTTCAAAATTGTCATGAAAACATGAAATAATGAATATGAATATAAATATAAGTCGCAACTCATATAAATCAATCTACTCACGAAATGGATAAATTAGGATATTTATCGGGTATTTACTCAATCTACTGAGTAAATATTCAAATGGGTTGATTGTATTTATGCAACTCCCATCACTAGCTGTTACGCGGCGCAACTTGCGAACCGTCTGTTACGGCCCTTACACGTTACGTAGTAGTTCGCCCGAAATTTGAACTCGTGAACCCTATTATCTCTGCAACCCCTTGACAGATATGGTTGACGATCAAACTTAAAAAAAAAGAACAAGCTACATCTACAATGTGAAAGGGACATACCCGTAATTAATCGAACCACGGGCTATGTAGACGTGGGCTTGGCGTGCGAGTATTATCCGAACACGCCTAACATGAAAAAAACATAGATACCACACAATCTAAATATATATAACTCAAAGGTGACTGACTGACATAGTGATCTATCAACGCACAGCCCAAACCACTGGACGGATCGGGTTGAAATTTGGCATGCAGGTAGATGTTATGACGTTAGCATCCGCTAAGAAAGGATTTTGATCAGCTCTACCCCCAAGGGGATAAAATAGGGGATAAAAGTTTGTATGAAACTTTGCCAATTTTAAACCGATCGGGCTGAGACTTTGCATGCATAAAGCTACTATGACGTAGGCATCCCTTAAGGATTTTGATAAATTATACCCCTACGCGAGCGAAGCCGCGGGCAAAAGCTAGTTTCGTAATAAGCCATCAATCCACCACAAGCCCACAGAATATTTATTTTGGCAACGCTCGTGGTACGAAACAGACTTTGATGCGCTATAAAACGCTTTTACTATTAATAACAACTATAAAGTTTATGAGAAAATGTCATCATTGACTGAGCGAGCGAAGTTCTCCCGTTTGCTACACACATTTCAGATACATTTTCACGTCTTTGTCCCTGACGGGGTAGACAGAGCTTAGGGCTGTAAGACCAGCCACGCGTAACGTGATGGTAGGCAAAAATTAGTAAAAATAGTGATAGGTTGCTAGGTCGATGTGGTCTAAAAACTTTTTTTTCAATAAATATGTTATAGAAACCGGCCAACTACGAGGTGAACTCGCGTGGAGAGGGTTCCGAACAATGCCAAAGTTTTTAAACATTTCGTCATAGTAAGCCGCGAGTTAACTAATAATAGCGCCATCTAGTGGTGTTTTAGTAAACTGTTACCGTGCGTAAACGTATTTTATTGAGTTTACCACTTTATTTAGACGACCTCCATGGCGTAGTGGTCACCATGCTAGTCCGCCACCCAGAGGTCCTGGGTTCGATTCCCAGTCAGGGCAAGTTGGAAAATAGCCTTTTTCAAATTGTCCTGGGTCTGGGATATCTGTTTACATTAAACCTGCTCATTATGTGTTTTTGTTCAACTTACGTGCCGGGTATTGTACTTGTATGTAAACAGTACAAACTGCACTAACTTGCCAGTGTTTAAAAAAAAACACATAATGAGCAGGTTTAATGTAAACAGATATGCGTAGCCTCGCCAAATGCGCTGGCAACGCGCCAACTCGGCCAATGGTGCAATCTACCTAGCAATAAGATAGACTTTCTTTTTATTAGAAAACATCGTGTTATAGCTTCGGTGAATAAAGGCGCGTTCAGACGACACACACGCCAAGCCCACGCTTAGCGCGGTTTGAAAATGTTGCATACAATTGGAGTCCTATCGCACATCAATTCAACTCAAATTCATTTACTGAAGGCGGGGCGAGCGCCGGGCGGGCGCAAGGCGGAGGCAAGGCGTAGGCGAGGCTTGTGCATATGGACTTCGGTAAATGCAATTTGAGTATTATACACGGTGATTTTTCATTGGTTTTGGAGCCGAAGGCTTCTTTATAAGGATCGTTAGTAAGACCTAATTAGCTATTTCTTTCTTTATTTCTTTATTTCTCGCTTACATGCACTTATACTATAACATGGTTAGTAGGTAAATAAGTACATGAACCCTGGCAGGGTGTTGCGAACTTTAAGTATATAGTTGAGTTTATATAATAATAGTGATTTCAGAAATATTTCGTTTGGGATATGTCAGAAATTGTTAGTAGGTAACAAGTTAGTAATTGAATTGAATGTCAGCTGTTACATAAACTTATAAGTTAATTAAGTATTAATTTCAGGGGAAGTCTATAACATTTTAAATAAATTAAATTGGATGTGTTTTCTGATACATTAAAACATTTCAATTATCTCAATAATAGTAATGTCAAAAAATAATAATATAAATATGTAATATAAATGTCAGTATAATAATTGATGAACGGCTTGAGAATTCTTTAAAACTAGTTTTGTAATTTGTCTTCTAAGTATTCTTCAACCGAATAGTAACCTTTTGTCAATAACAAAGTTTTAAGATTTTTATCAAATTTTTTGTCATTATGTTCTAATTGTAATGATTTCGGTAGTTTATTATATATTTTGATTGCACTCACATATGGTCCGTTATTGTATATCTCTAGGTTTTTTCTCGATGGCAATGTTAGTCTATATTTATGTCGCGTGTTTATGTTGTGTGTGTCTTTAATTTGTGTAAATATGTGTTTATTTTTTCTCACAAATGTGCATATGTCAAGGTAGTCAAAATAAAAATTCTGAAACAAAAAATTTTGACTAAAACTCGATAGTAAAATCGTGAGATCAATTAGTAGTACCGCCGGCCGGCTAGATTTCGAGTTCATCGGGTTCACGCGTCCGTTTTGAACGGGCGTAACTGCGTGGGCTCGATCGAAAATCATTGTCGCAATTGTTTTATGTTATGTCATACACAAATTTGGATTACGTATTCCAAGATTTTTTTTTCAAAGATTCAAATGTTTATTCAGTAATTACACCTTTACAGGCACTTTTACACGTCAATAAGTATAATTTATGTTACGTGTAAAGTATATTAAAATTTAATTTATTTTTAAAGAAAAGCTACCGATACCAGCGCTTCGTAACGACCACTGCTGAGAAGAAACGCCGAAAGAAACTCATTTCCACAGTATTGGTCGCCTACTCGCCAGAAGGGCTTTGTCATATTATTATCATTATTGTCTTTTAATTAATAATTACTTATAATATAATACAATGTTGACACATTATAACATGTAATGCTTGCGAACAAGTAACGAACATAAATTGCGTAGTAAAAAATATTAAGTAGTCAAAAAAGCGAAGCCGAGCAGAACAATATTTGTTGTATGTATATATGTATAGAGAAATTTATTTACTACGTGACTTTTTTTTTCCAAAACCAAGGAAAAGTCCGCGTGTTTAATTAGAATCCTATTACCCATCAATTCAACTCAAATTGCATTTACTGAAGGCGAGGCGAGCGCCGGGCATGCAAGGCGGAGGCAAAGCGTAGGCGATACTTGTTCATATGGACTCGGTAAATGACTGCCTCCGTAGTCCAGTGGTCAAGGCGTTCGCCTTGTGACTCGGAGGTCATGGGTTCGATTCCCACTGGGAAGCAAACTTTGTAAAAAGTTGTTTCCAGTCTGGATAGGATATTGCAGGCTTGAATCACCTGATTATCCGAAAAGAAAGATGATTCCGTGTTTCGGAAGGCACGTAAAACTGTGGGTCCCGAACGCCACCTAGCGTTTGATCATCAAACTATCCAAGGATTGGTTCCTGGTTTGCCCTTTGGGTTGTGGAGGTCAGACGGCAGTCGCTCTGTGTAAAAACCAGTAACCTCGTCAAATCTCCTTGGTTAGGTAGCGGACCCCGGGCTCTGAAGCGTTACTGCTGAAGATGCAACCGGGAATACGTGAGGATGATGATGATGATGATGATGGACTTCGGTAAATGCAATTTGAGTATTACATGCACGGATTTCAAAAAGTTCGGGCTCGTCGTCCGAACGTCGTAAAAATTGACGACCTCCGTGGCGTAGTGGTTACCATGCTAGGCCGCCAGCCAGAGGTTCTGGGTTCGATCCCCGGTCAGGACAAGTTGGAATGTGACTTTTTTCAAATTGTCCTGGGTCTTGGATGTTTATCTATATATGTATTTGTTATGAAATTTTGTATCGTTTAGTTAGTATTCCATAACACAAGTCTCGAACTTACTTTGAGGCTAGCTCAATTAGTGTTTTTTGTCCCTATATATTTATATATTTATTATATCTTTGGAATGGGTCGATTACGACCATGGGGCGAAAGGACCGGCTCTTTTCGTACTCATATTAATATAAAAAAAGAATCTAAATAGTTAAGGGTTTTTAGTAGCATCATATATTGACATCCTCATAGATTTTCATTGATTCCCTCAATCGGCTTTTACGAAGAGGAGAAGCTGGTACATTCTTAGTTGTTTCTTTGCTTACAGACCAGCAACCACTATAATGAATTTTCAATAAAGCCTTAGTTCCAGTGGAAGCGATAAAATCTTAATAGAATCCTTCAGGAGCTGTCAGGCTGGGGCTGGATACTGGCCAGCGGTTTTCAGCCCCGTTATGTAATCCTATGTAGATAGATAGATAAGATGTTTATTTGTTGCTATAGACACACATATACAGAAGAAATATATACAAAATTCCAAAATAACACATGATAAAACATCGCACTGAGAACATATATCAATGTCCCTGTATCTGTGTGCTACAGCAATTCAAAAAGGTCATAGCTCAGTGCTTGGTGCTGCTCAGAGAGTAGCTCACTGATTTTCAGCTACGGCCTGTCAGGTGCGAGTGCGCATCTACGGAATCTTACGACTAGAGGGAAAAGAGTTCTAAACTAAATGTTAAATACTTAAATATATGTTTATATACACACAAATATCATAGAAAAACTAGACATCATACATTATGTATGTAGATATAGGTATATTATAGTTAATAGATTCAGGTGTTACTTTGCGGAAGTCAAAGTTACATACTACATGATATGATTTGAATTGCGGTGTTTGGTGCCTGAGGATGCCTCGTGGACAGACGAAACACGTGTCGCGTATGCGGTGTCCAATGTTGCTGCAGCCGCAGCGGATGCAGCAGTATCGGAGGGAGCATGCATCAGTTGTTGGTGGCGGGTGCACACGGGCTGTTGGTGGCAGGTATACTGGGACTAACAGTAGTGGGTGGGCGCCGGCCGGCAATAGTTTGCATAAACTAACTGGTGGCGGAATTGCAGAAAGTAATTCAAATTATGTAGTATATAGGTATATTAATAAAAAAACGGCCAAGAGCGAATCCGACTCGCGCACGAAGGGTTCCACATCTATAAAAAATCACGTTTGTTGATCGGGAGCCCCACCTTAATATTTACTTTATTCAGTTTTTAATATTTGTTGTTATAGCGGCAACTGAAATATGCATCTGTGAAATTTTCAACTGTCTAGCTATCACGGTTCATGAAATACAGCCTGGTGACAGACAGGCGGATGGACGGACGGGCGGACGGATAGCGGAGTATTAGTAATAGGGTCCCGATTTTACAAAAAACAGAATATCGGACAAACCCTTCGGATAAAAGTATCCTATCGATAATATCAATCCGTACGCTATTTTGGCCTAGTTGAGAAAAAGTCGAAGTCAAAGGCGAAGTCATAGTTAAAGTCAAATCTTTAATTGATTCTCGACGTGTTTCAAAGTACTTGTATCTTTACTTTCGGGACCCCCTGCACTTCGATGCCTCCTTTTTAACCGACTTCCGAAAAGGAGGAGGTTATCAATTCGTCGCGATCTGTTTTGTATGTATGTTCACCGATTATTCGAAGACGCCTGGACCGATTTGGAAAATTATTTTTATGTTTGTTACGTGTCAGGTGGTTCCATAAAAAATTTATCAATATCGGTTGTGTAGTAAGGGGGTGAAGTAATACGATAGGATGGATTGTGTCTAATTTAAGAACCACCCTAGTCAATAACTAAAAGCTAAAAATAGTTTCTTCCCAACTCTAAATGGAAACAAGATAAAGCCATTACGGACACTGACCCTTTAGGCTAGATCACTGTGGTCAGAGTTATAGCTAGAAATTAGGGAAGATCAATGTATTTACTAGTGATGTACAAGACTCGAGTCCTCGAGTTCTAATTTTGAAGACTCGAGTCGGTTTGCAAGGCTCTGAGTTCCGAGGCTAAGCAAGCGCGAGTTCTCTGAGCAACGACTCGGGCCTATAAAAGAGCTAGAGTCTTTAAATGAACGTGAGCTATTCTTCAAAGCTTACAAGGACTAGAGGCGTGATTTCAGATGAATTTAAGTTTACAAAGGTATGCAAGCAAACATTATTTTAACAAATTTTTTATTGACAGATCAGTTTTATTAATAAAGAAATATGGCTTTTAAACATATTCGAAAGACATAACTTCACAGTCGAGTAAAAAGAAGCGGGCGCAGAAAAAGGCTTGGGTGCAGAAATAGACTCGAGATCTAATCTCACACTCCGAGGCTCACTTAAGAGTCCCCTTACCCTGGACAGAATCTGACTTTTCCATACAAATGTAGTCTACGTTTCATTTTGAAATGACATGTCGGATATGGGCAAAATAACGTAATTTTAAAGAAATTGCAATTACCTAGGGTAATAATTACTTTCCGACGATTAAATTATGAACTTAAAGAGAATATAGTGTATCATATCATATTTGACCATCAGTGTGGAAAACTTCTACACCCTTATATTTTCTTTCCAGTTCATAATTTTACTCGGAAACCAAATAACCCTAGATAATTGCAATTGCTTTAAAATTACAAATTTTTACCAAAATATGACATGTCGTTTCAAAATAAAACGTAGACTACGTTTCTATGGAAAAGTCTAGGGTAAGGGGACTCTTAAGCTCGCAGTCGTTGAGCCTTGCGTTAAAAGAGTCGAGCCCTGTCAACGACTCAGAGTCCTAAACAAGAGGGCTCTGAGGACTC
This sequence comes from Acrobasis suavella, assembly GCA_943193695.1. Taxonomy (NCBI): domain Eukaryota; kingdom Metazoa; phylum Arthropoda; class Insecta; order Lepidoptera; family Pyralidae; genus Acrobasis; species Acrobasis suavella. The sequence goes on along the minus strand of OW971952.1, from coordinate 4,089,580 downwards.
GAGTCTTGTACATCACTAGTAGTTACTCGCTAGGTATATTTACTATCCTTATTTGTGAAGCTTGGCCTGTTCCAATTACGTTGAGCTTCATATGAAATGTAGAAAGATGTGTACGTAAAAGGATCAATATTTTTTTTGATACAATTTTTTTTTATTATTTATTAAAGATCTTAGTATGACGCCAAAGATCTTTAAGCCCAAACTCGATGGAGTTGCGTCGTTTTGTTACTGAGTTCCATCAACCGCCTTCCGACTCCATGATCAGACTCTAGATATTGTCTCCTATAAATTGCTCGTCAAGACAAAGTCAAATGAGTCCTAATAACCGAAGCTATGTTGTTTTATTACTGAGTTCTGTCGAATATCTCCCGGCTCCATCATCAGAACAGCTCATTGACTACAAAATATTGTATTGTCACCCGATTTAAACAAGTAGGCAAAATTTCAGCTCTATCTGTTGAGTATAACGGGTTCAAAATTGTGTTGCAAAATTTGACCTAAACCAACATACATACAAGATATATTACAAGTTAAATAAAAGCTTGGAAAATTACCAGCAAAGGGAACAATGAGAACACTTTAAGCCACTTTATTTTAATTTACTGGTTATTTTAATGTCATCATCATCCGAGCGTATTCCCGGGTGCATCTTACGCGGTAACGCTTCAGAGCCCAGGGTCTGCTACCTTACCTAGGATACGACGAGGATAATTTTTACAAAATCTGCCATTTGGCCTCCGCAACCTAAAGGTTAGACCAGAACCAATCCATGGGTAGGTTTGAGCTCCATTGCAAGGTATATTATTGACAACCTCCGTGGCGTAGTGGTCACCATGCTAGTCCGCAACCTAGGGGTTCTGGGTTCGATCCCCGGTCAGAGCAAGTTGGAAAATGGCCTTTTTCAAATTGTCCTGGTCTGGATTTTTATCTATATATGTATTTGTTATATGATTTTGTATCGTTGAGTTAGTATCCCATAACACAAGTCTCGAACTTACTTTGGGGCTAGCTCATTCAGTGTAATTTGTCCCTACATATTTATTTATTAAGGCTTGTAAAATGCTTAGCAAACAGAACAATGAAAACACTTCGTCCGAGCATATTCCCGGTTGCATCATCAGCGGTAACTCTTCAGAGCCCAGAGTCCGCTACCTTACCTAGGATTTGACGAGGTTACTGGTTTTTATACAGAGCGACTGCCGTCTGACCTCCGCAACCCAAAGGGTAGACCAGAACCAATCCTTGGATAGGTTGGAGCTACAAACTAGTGTGCAGATTTCCTCATGTTGTTTTCCTTCTCGGGGTGGTGCCTAGTGGGGATCGAACTCTGGCCATACAGACGCACAACCAATGGACCACCATAAATTTATAAGTAATTACAATTTGTGATGGAGCCAGTAGAAAGCCTAGTTTTCTTTAGAAAAAGACAAAGTGTATGACCCACAGGTCACTTCTCCCGTAGCATGGCACTAGCGAAAACGCGATAGTTTATCGAGCGCAATAATCTATCACTATCTCGCTCTAGTTAATAATAACGTGCGGGATGGCACTCGTCCATCGCACGATATAAACTCTATCTGAGTTTATCAAAGATATGGTACCATTCTATGGGGGCTGGGTACATCACCATCAAACATATGGGATAATCCCGATCGGGTATTATTCTCTGTGGTACAGGCGAGCTATATCATTCGGCTGCATAGTCCCTTATTTATAACGTTTATTGTACACAAACCTACAATGTCTGTACCATTTGGCGGTTATCCAGGCCCGTTCCATTGAAATAAACGACAGGAAATGACATTATCAATTTTCTTCTTGGTTTTCTATTTATGCAAAACCTAGCAAAATACATTCTTAAAATTTTCATTTATGAATCTAGTTTTCACATAGAGGTTTAAGCATTGTTTTAATGCATTTAGGAGTAAATCACTTAATACGGAATCAGTTACACACGCTCATGGTTCCCTTTAAAAATTAAGTAAAAATACTTGTCGTAATAAATTAGTTTACCGTCCAGTGGCCAACACTGGTGTCAGATTTTTCAGATCCTTCCAGTGGGAGACGTAAATGGCGACTGACGTTCTAAGCATCACATCTTTTGTCACAGCTCTGGTAGGCTGTCTTCATAAAAGCACAGACGAATCCTTTTATTAAAATCTTTTTTCTTCTTAACTTTGCACGGTTATCTAAATCCTTGGAACAGAAAAACCGCGAGCTCTGGAGCTCAGCTTTAGACGCAACCAGGAAGTTCGTCATCTCTATTCACCATCGCAGTCAATGTCGCACGCGTGCTGTATAAACAACAATTATACATATGCACATTGGATTCCAGTCAAAAACCACTTGAAAAAAGCCTTCCTCCGTCGCCTTATACCATGGCAGTGTCACGCACGATCAAAGTTAGCCTATAGTATGTCGTCTCTAGTAAATCTCGCACTCTATGTCTAGTAAGCGCTCGTCCCGCGCTCGTCCCGTCCCAGCTATTTAGATTTTATCGCTACGTCTCCAGAATTAAATTCATTGCAGCTGCAAGAAATACGATTAACTCTCTCTGCTTCCAACCGATCCAATTTTGGTTCTCCTTGCATACATATGAGTATGTAATACTTCCTGCATACATATATTTGTACTCGTAATACTCAAACCCTCTGCTGGGCATAGGACTCCCTTTTTTGCGCCATTTCCTACGGTCCTGTGCCATTCTCATCCACTGCTACTCATCAACGTTACAATATCGTCTGACGTCTGGTTTCCCACTGGCCTGTTCCCCTGTCTCGGCCACCACTCGGTTACTGCTTTGGTCTATCGGCTGGCTTCTCTTGTATACAATACTATCAAGTCTTTCTCAACTTAGCGCGGTTCAGATTTGGTCTTGTGTCTTGCGGCACTCCACTCGGTCTGCTAAGAGCCGCGAGACCTACTCCATTAGAAATACAGATTTGAGTATGTGTGTGTAAAAACCGCAAATAATTTAGCTGTAAAACTTTCCAGACGTTTTTAATATCCAAAAATATTTTAAACAAACAAATTGTATACCACCATAAACAATTGTCTCTCTCTGCCCACCCCACGGCGCAGCGTGGAGCCATCAAAAGTTTACGATGTACAGATGACGACGAAAGTGTATAGCTTCTTTATTCCTGGGTAGAAAGAGGATGGGGTCTTAAGACCCAGATGTCACTTTTACAGATTTTGAATTAGTAGAAGCAGTGGTAGCTGTTGGCAGAGCGATTTAGGCACTAGATCTTCGTCTCTGGGGCACGAGTTCGCTAACTAGGCGCGACTTGTACCTCTGAGGTTTGTAATCAAGAACAGTCATTTTCAACACCACCACTTGCTTCTGGTGAAGGAAAACATGACGAGGAAACCTGCACACAAGTGACTATAAAGTTTACTAGTTTGCGAAATGGTGATGGCAAACCACTCCATTATCTCTGCTCAAATATAGTCAACGTGTATCCCTTTTCACACAATGTCATCTCACTGACAAAAGCTTGGCTCAGCTGAAAATGACCGTAGATTAGCGCTTACTCAGAGGTAAAAATCATGCTATATTTAGAATGAGCTACTAATAAAAAAAATCCAAAGAAAGAATGAACCTTAAGTCGGTGGACCAGAAGTGTAAGACGACACTCAACAGTGGGGTGAACGATATAATATTAAGCGTCACGCAGACCGCAACTGGATGCAGATGCAGGTGGCAAGAGAGAGTCAAGATTGGAGAGATATAGAGAAGGCCTGTGTCTTGAAAAAGGTGACATAAAGACTGCTATAAACCTTGGAACGATCAGAAACGAAAATGATTGTAACATTAAACTATTCGCTGTTCATAACATGCAACGTTAATAACAAAAATATTGACTTATAAAACGAAATAAAATAAAAAATTGAAACATAAAAATTAATTTTAAGACATCAATAAAAAAAAGAAATAACATTATGCACATAATAATTTTAGCATTAATATAAACTAATAAAAAATTCACATGCCGTTCCATTGTTTTATATTGCAATGCCCTATCAGGGTTCATGTTGTACCTACTACTTTACAAAGTGACTGTGTAGTGTAAACAAATACACGTATATTGTGAAAAGCAATAATAAATAGAAAAAAAATTAAATTGAATTCATGGATCAAATAAAGGGACATGTACGCGTACTTCACTAAATATGAAATTCAAATTACCAACCACTTATGTCGTCGACTGTACCTGCCCTCAAGCGAATACACATGTTTTATGGAGCTAATTATTAAAAAGTCCGAGTTTATTTTAAAATTATAAGTGATTTTTTGGCTGATTGTTTAATTCCATCTGTCTGTCTGACTGTCAGGAAATATCGTAAGACTTTTTGCATGAATTGAATTCTGGCCTGAGGGAAGGTTTGTGGTGTGTTTTAAATAAGATGAAAAGCTGTATGCAAAATGTTATATAACAGAGAACAATAATATAAGTGTGGTGTCCAGCCTATCAGAGGACCGTTCTTCTTAACCGACTTCCAAAAGGGAGGAGTATCAGTTCGTGCGATCTTTTTTTTATGTATGTTCACTGAAACGACTGGATAAATTTGAAATTATGTTTAGTTTGAATGAGCATTCTTGTCAGGTGTACTACGGCCAAATAAATAAACATATAAGGACAAGTCACACTAATTGAGCTAGCTCCAAAGTAAGCTTAAACTTGTGTTATGGGATGCTAACTCAACGATACTATATTTTACGTTAAATACACACATAGATAAACTCACAAGACCTAGAACAATTTGAAAAAGGCAATTTTTCAATCGGGGAGAGCATTCCCGGGAACTCCGTACGATGGACTAACGTCGTTAACGCTACGAAGGTCGACAAAACGTTTTATGCGACAGTCGGCGACGCTCGCGCCAGTTTTTAACAAGAGTGACAGATTGACATGTGTCATGCTCGTCTGTAGACCCCTTAACAGTGGCAACTTTTTATTCTCGAAAAATAATGGACGATGACATAAAATTTGTTTATTCTGTGGTAAAACAGAGAATCCTTTAGCAATTATATATAGCAATTATATAATAGCAATAGGTACGGATCTTAAAAATCCATAAAATCATTCAAGCGGATGTAAATAACGATAAGTCGTAAACACGTGTGTGGCCGCCCTAACGTTTAAAATTACGATCGAACGTGTGTCGGCGGCTTTATTTTACAGCTGATTGGTAATTAAAAATGTATTTATAGGGGTTTATGGTGAAATATGGTGGTTTGAGTGGTTGTCCTCGTGCTGTTTACTTTTTTGATGTATTTGGAAAATAAATACATTATACAAATTACACTGATTAAGCCAGCCCCAAAGTTATTAAGGGGTGAAGTCCGTTTATAGTTTTGAAAAATTATTCTCTCATCGTATGTCTGGACCACCAAAAGTACACTTGGCTACCTAATAGCTAAATAAATAATGAATAAATATAAAGGGACAAATAACACTGATTGAGCTAGCCCCAAAGTTAGTTCGAGACTTGTGTTATGGGATACTAACTCAACGATACTTTGTTTTATAACAAATACATATATAGAGAAACACCCAAGACCTGGGACGATTTAAAAAAGGCCATTTTCCAACTTGCCCTGACCGGGGATCGAACCCGGAAGCGTATATAGAAATGGTACTTCAGTACGTTTCCGCCGGCTAAGACGAACTGCATTAGCATTGTCTAACTGTAACCATGCGTCTATGCTACTTCCATACGTCTCAGAGAGTGATGTACTGGACTAGGACTTCTAAGTTAATATGTATTTAGATGTACTAGAAACCCTCATCCTATTCGTAAGCTCGCGTGACGTATTAGCGTTGGAATTCGAAGTACGTAAATCATAAAATTGTCTTAGAAAAGCTAACGCGATACGTCTCTTTATGCCAATATTGCTATCATACGCACACAGTATATTATTGCGAATTTTCTATCGCGCTTTTTTTATCAAATTATGTCTTAACAAGCGATAACACTATCGCCGGCGAGAGCATTATAACTTTTTTACATGCCTATCGATGAAGAAGCCACCCACAATTATAATATACTTATTCAAAAAAAAAAGGTCACGCGCATTGGCCGCCGATCTTCTAAGTGATGTAAATACAATCAACATACCACAATTACAGTTAGATGCCTACTTAGGAATAAATCAAATAATATTTGTGGCACCTTAGAATCATTTATATTTATATTTTTTCTTTGCTACCGAAGTTCACTGCAGTTCTTGAAACTTACAAACGCTGTCCCAAATTATGTCTCTCATGTGTCAAAAAAACTAAGAGCAGAAGATCTAGAAATTTCTAAGTGCAGCCAACTTCCTTTGCGCGACGTAAAGACAGGGGAATATCAGGAGAAAGGATCCAAGTTGGACGTCCTACCACATTAGAAGTGCCAAAAACGATCCCATAATAAAACTTTTAATATTTAAAATAACGAACCATGTGCAAAAAAACATTCATAAAATAATTCTAATTACCAATTAAGCTCTTCTTTTTTCGTACTGTATTTGCTTTATTTATCATGCTACAAACCTACTCTATCTCTTAACCAGAAACCTATATAGAGTTATTCTTAGCCTTCTTTAGTATCAGTTTCACGTTGACGAACAGGATTAGGTTGTCCCCTACTTTGCGCAGCGTGATATGACTTGTAATCCTACTGCAGTTCATCACTCTCTGAGACATATTGGAGGAGCATTTACACATGTTTATCGTTAGAAAAACAGAGCTATACTAATTCAGTTCGTCTTAGCCGGTGAGGACGTATTGAAGAAGCTTTTCTATATACGCAGCCCGGGATCTCGGAATGGCGGAATAGCATGGTGACCACTACGCCACGGACGTCGTCAAATAACTAAAAAACAAATATAAACTTGATATTTTCGGGGTCCATTGCTTTTGAGATAAATTATATGAAATAAAACGGAGATTTAATTAAAAAATTTGGTCTCATAGGGCTTTAGATAACCCTTCAAACTTTTATGAACCTGCTTACAGTTTAAAGTGTAAACGTAAAGGTTTTCTTCGCACATTTGCCAAAAATTCGCAATTGCGAATTAGACAATGAACTTAATACAGGTCGCACCTGGATGAGAAAAGCACAGGACCGAGACGGGTGGCGTCGAAGAAGGGGTTGGGAGGCCTATGCTCAGCAGTGGGCCGAAGAAGGGCTGGGATAACGATGATGCATACTACAGAAAGGCCAGTAGCAGACCAGGAAGCGGTTGAAAGATAAAATCAAGACCGAAAAAATTAAAGCAAGTGAACACCCAGATAATTAACTGGTTAGCTTTGCCTATGGACGCCTGCAAAATCATAAGTTGCAGATGCATTTATTTATTTCCTTTTTATTTACAAAATTCATGTACACAAAATACAAACAGAAACAAACAAAGTAAGAACAAAGGTACTGCTTATTTCATAAGAATCTCTTCCAGCAGACCCAGGAGAGGAAAAGAGAAGAAAATGGGTAGTAGTAGGTGTGTACATAAACTAAAGTTAAATACATATCGGTACGTATCTAAAAGTTTAAACATAAACATACATATTATATAATACACAATGTATATAAATAAGCTATAATTTTTCAAAACTAAAAACCGACTTCACCCCAAACTACACAACCGATTTTGATAAAATTTCCATGGTACCACCTGGAAAGTATACCCTTTCGAACAAAAAAAGAATTTTTTAAATCATTTCAGGTGTCTTTGAATAATCGGTGAACATACATAAAAAAAATAAAGGATCCCGACTAATCGATAATCTCCTCCTTTTTCGGAAGTCGGTTAAAAATATACCTAACTATAAATCTAAATATATTAAAAATAAATATATATACATATACATATGTACTATTCATTACGATAATACTCTTTTACTCCCTTCCTAAAAACAGATAATAATTTGGAGTCTCTTATAGTGTGAGGTAGTGAGTTCCATCATTTCATCGCTTGAACAGAGGAGTAGGAATAGCACGCATAAGTATAGTCAGGAATTCTAAGGTGAGATCTACAGAGCACATGTTACTTATTCTACTCGTAAAGTAATAATTATAAACACAGGGTTATATTTTTTAAACTAGCAACATTCTTGGAGTAAATTAAGTCCATGATACTGAAGTGTAAAAAAAAAACATAAAAAAATAAAAAAAAAATTTCGTCCTCCCATACATCATTTGACCTTTGTTATCGTTTTTCGATAATTGTATATATGGAAAGTAGTTTTAAATCATGGATTGAATTTGCTCCAAAAGTGTTTAAAAAGTAACCCTCTATATCGACAAGCTACAAGCCTAAATTAAAGTTTTAACAACAATACAAGATTACAACACTAGTGCTGTGCGCAAACTAGACTAATCGATATCGATTAACCCAAATAACACCGGCGATCGGTAAACATTGGCGGACGCAAAAAGCGACCCGATTAAAAGAAGATTGAACGAGCGACGCGTGGTTTGGTAAATATCAAATTACGTTATTTACCAATTCACGCGTTAGTTAGTAGTTTTTAACCCCCTATAACGTTTTAACAACAATACAAGATTACAACAGGTGTTTAAGTTTGACGCCAATGTCTGTCTGTGGCGAACGGACGTACCAATTTCGATGCGGTTTTTTTTTTAAGTGAAAGCAAGTTTCCTTGCGGTGGTTCTTAGCTACGAGTATGTTTGTTGAAAATCGGTCCAGCTGCTCCAAAACTTATTGGGGGTGAACACTTGAAAGTCGGGGGTTCTTAATTTGCCTCGCAAATTAACTTGTTATATAATTATATGTCTTCTTTCGAATCGAGTGAGTTAAAAACTGGTGTCAAATTTTCGAGCTACCTAGAAGCATTTAAGGAAGCTCATCGATAGTCATTATTACCCACTAGTGAGCTGCTGTGCAGATTTCCTCACTATTATGATGAACTTGAAAATGACAATGGAATGGAGACAGTGAATACATTACAAAGTATTTTTGTTTGGTTTTATTGTTTTAAAACCACAGAAAATGAAAAAAGTAGCTTAGTCTTTTTACTCAACTGCGCCAGAAGGAGGGTTTTTTTCGAGAGTATGTATGTATGTATAATTGATTGGCATGCGCTCCAGCCTTAACGGCTCGATGGATTTTAGTTTGAGAGGTGTCGGTAGATTCGTATTTACTGTGAGAGTGAAATGGGGTATATAAAAAGGCAGTCAAGTTTTTTTTTTTAAATAATGACTGTTGATATAACATTTTGTTAATACATGTAGTGTTCAAAATATTTCAGTACGATGAAATATCCGAAACAAATTACTAATGTGATAAATTTTACAATGATCTTTTTTTCAACTTACTGTTCGATATCACATGCGGCTCTTAAGAATTATTTTCCTGTAGTTTTAACATTGTGTGTAGTAGCAAGAATCAATCTTGTACTCATCAGCATCTCTAATACACATTGTACACAACTGAAGTGAACTAATTACCGAGTTAGTGCCGGACCAGACGAACGCAAGTTGCGTCGCGCAACTTGCGTCGCGTGACGCGCTTACATAGCATTTCATACAATTTCTACCAATCGTTCACACGACGCGCAAGTTGCGTCTCAACGCAACTTGCGCTGCGTTACGCGTGCTCGCACGCGCCTGCATAGAGGTCGCGTAGTGTTAGAAAGCGGGACAAAAATGTTTTGAAAAACTTATTTTTGAAATACAAAACCGACCTTGTCTATGAGACTTGTCTTTAAAAAATAGTGGCATTTCACCATATTCTCTCCATACATCGGTTGTTTGGAAGAAATGTGCTTTTAGCGATCTGACCGAGCTACATTTTAACTATTTTTATTTTTTGGTCTTCAATAAAGTATTGCTTACTCATCATTATGTTGGGTACCGTACTTTTTTTTTCTCGTAATTTATAATAAGCACCATGGAAGTTTAACTTGTATAAAAGTTGAATGAGGTATTCCACTTAGGGCACCCGTCTGAATGGCATCTGCGCGAATGAAACCTAGTCTATTCCACGAAGAGCACCTATTTTTGACCACGAAGTGAACCTATACATCAGCAGCCTAGTGCTGGGATTTAAATATTTTAATTTTTAAATTTTTAAATATTTTAAATTAATCTAACTCACTCACTCATCACGAAAACTACCAAGCCAATGAAGATATAGATATAGAAGGTAGAGTGTGACTAAGAGACGCCCACTAAGCAAGAATTTTTTGAAATTTAATCCCTAAGAGGGTAAAATAGGGGTTACCAGTTTGTATGGAACTTCGTAATTTTTAAAGTGAGACACACGAAATTTTTAATTTACTTTAGTAGTAAGTAGAAAATAATAATGCATTTATTAGATTTTGAAAATTACATCCCTATAGGGGTGAAATAGGGGTTGTAATTTATATGAATCTTCGTCATTTTTGAAGCGAGACATGACATTTTTAAATTAGTCGTCAATTAAAAATAATATTACAGAAATTACATTTAAAAAATTACATTCCCTGGGGTGCATTAGGGGTTGCGAATTTATATTATTATTAAATTTCATTTTTTGAGTGATAGACAAAAAGATCATTTGTTCTCTTTTGCTCTAGCAAATGACGGGAACGGGAATGGGAACGGGAACAGGACGTAAAAACCAATTAAAGATTCTATTAGAACCATTTTCGACATCTACGCGAACGAAGTCGCAGGTAACAGCTAGTTATGAATAAAAGCAATATAATTCACTAAAACGATAATTAATTACGCATACATTCCGACATATTAACACGTCTTTATAACATTCGGAATAAACAGAGCCCGAGGCCGTCAGAACAAAGGCCATATGAATTACGCATATGTACTTAGTACAAAAGAATTGTGACTAGGTGTCATTTAAAGAAAAAGTTAAAAATATACTAGTACCTACATTTTATTCATAACGAGTAAAACAATTGGCAATTTCGCATCTGCTGTGCTCTTCTTGGACAAAAATGTAAAAATAAAAAGTCCAAGAAAAGCACCTGCGAATATTAGGTATCCTATGTGGAATGGTATAGGTGCCATTCAGATAGGTGGCCTTAGTGGAAATACATCAGTTGAATCAGTAAAGAATCCAAACAAAAACCAAAATTTCATTTCTATGTGTACGCAATCCGATTTCCAAACCACTGTGTGGGGCATAACACGAGGTAAAAGCGAGAAAGAAGTAAAGCGGTTTTTACACTATCCAATTTTAAGAGTGAACTAGTCGATACTTTTTCTATAAAATTTCGGAGGGGATTTCCTTTACTGTTTGACACATACAGTACATGCAAAGTTTAACATGATATCGTTTTGTCTCATTAATCTCATTATACATTTTGTCTGTACAGATACAGAATAGTAAAATAATTATAAAAGCCATTAAAAAGTTATGAACTATCAAATATTCGTTAGTTTTGCATATTTTTACGCAAATCGTCATCATCATCAATCAATCAGGCATCTTTGGTGCCATTTTTCAAACGTGGAGTCGCTTAACGATAGGTTATTTGTATGGAAATCGTTTAGGCAACTCCGCTTTTCAAAAATGGCGTACGATTTAGGATGCGAGTAAAGATTGTGTAATCACCAGCGATTCTAACTCTACTTACAATGCGACGTAAATAAGTTGAACAAAAATGGCGGTTTTCAAAGCATTTTTGTAAATTCTCGACAAGTAAATTGAACTAAAACGGCCGTCGTCGGCGCATTATTTGTACCTGCGCCGATAACCACCATTTTGGTTCAACCTACGTGCCGAGAATTTGTACAAAAATGCTTTGAAGTCCGCCATTTTTGTTCCACATTTTTGTGTCGCATCGTACCATCCTACCTAGTTAGGATGCTAAGTAGAGTTCTTTAAAATCGGATAGTGTAATAACACCTTAAGTATGTTCATGTCGTTGGCTGCGTGTCGGCTTGTGCAACTCAAAAGAATCAAAGAAGCACCGCCTTCTTTTTTCGATTGCCGCCGTCGAATACTAGAAGAGGTCAAAGCCGCCGCCGGCATAGAGTAGATACAGACAGATTCATACAGTACAAATGCGACAGTAGACATAGAAAATTGCAATGAGTACATTTACTCAGCAAAACATTTTTATCCAAGTGCACCAAAAGAAGGGTTATGTGTTTCGAGTGTAATTATATATTTTTTAAGCATCCCCCCTTCAGCTTAAATGGCTTGATTGAAAGTACTGAAATTAATTTCTTCTTAAGGTGAGGTTTTCGTAAACTCGAGGCGGCTGAGGTGCAAGGCAATCTGCGAGATGCCCCAGTTAATTACCTATTCAGAGTGACGGGGGAGCGGGAAGCGCAGAATGAAAGCAGAATGATGAGGAACGTAGATTTTATCGTTTTCTTGTTATAAATCTTAACCTTTTGTGTGTGGCTATACCGGATCCAGGTATAAATAAATTGTTTTACTATTGTGTCTAGTTTTTGCAACACACAAAATGTTAAATAACTAATTTCAGAACTTTATGACTTTGCACATTCAATCTACTTAGTACTTCACCAGTATATCTTTATATATTAATACTATCCGTAGTCCACAGGCTACAGCTTTACCCATGTGGACATTTTTTTAAATATTTTTAGGTTTCCGAACAAAAAATTAAAAAACGAAACCCTTACAGGATCACTCGGACAGACGGACGGACAGACAGATGCAAGCCGTGCATTTGTCTGTCCGTCTGTCACATCCAATTTGTTCTAAATCTTCCAGAACAAATCAGGTGAAACTCGGTAGAATGGTGTAATCATATGGCCCAAGCACAGTTGTGTAAAGTAAATTTTTTAAAGGGTCATTTTCGAGGAAGGAATTTGGAAATTTAAAAAAAAGGTACCGTGTCATTTATCAAATAAAAGGGCTCCTTATGATGATCATATTATTGTTATTATTATAAAATAAATAGTTTTGTTTTTATTCATAAAAAAGACGAAAATTGACGAAAATTGACCCTGATCACGAAAACTACTGAGTCTACAAATTTGAAAAAAATACAGTATATAGTTTATTGCTTTTAAATTACAGGAATAATAAGAAAATAAAATTTTTGAAGTGAAAACTTCTTTAGCGGCGTTGTACACTTTTTTTGTTATGGGTAAAAAATGTTAAGCTCGCGTCAGGGCGTCAGGACATGGGACCCTGATCGAAAATTCGTAAGACGGATGGAGAGTAGACAGCCGGCGCAGCGTAGGAGAGGAAGTATCCCTTGAAATATCTTTCTACGGCGCGGCGAAAATGTTTGCCTGCGCCAGCTGTTTCGTTTAGGCGGCGCAGGGCGCTTGCGCGATGTTCGTGTGTGTTTATGTCAGCGTACCACGCGCATCCATGGATAGTGACAGTGACAGCTGATGGCTCGACTGCTGTGTATTCGTAAAATTTGTGTATATAAAGTGTTTACTTAATGTAATATAAATTGTCATGTTTGTGTACGATACCGCAATAAATAAATATTATATTCTACCTCATAAATGATAGTACTTTTATACTGATAATTAAAGCAATTCGTGCAAAATTATTCCCTTACCATTCCAAAATATCAAAAATGCACAACGTTAATATTCAAGTTTTCACTTCTGCCGGCACTCCCGGAGTGCAATCCGTCGTTTTGTGTTTTTTTAATAAGGTCCATTTTCGAGGGACAAATTAGGAAATAATAAAAATAGTTTTGCAAACCTTACTGTGTTATATACAAATAAAAGGTCTCGTAATTAGGATCTCAAATATATTTTTGCTATTATTGTCAAATAAATAGTTTTGATTTTATTCATGAAAGAAGATGAAAATTTACCATTTGCCCCTGATATACGAAAGACTGAGCCTAAAATTTTGAAAAAAAAATACAAAATATAGTTCATTGCTTGTAGATTACAAAACAAATAATAAAAGAATTCTATCAATTGAAAATGAACTGGAAAACTCAAAATACGTTCACTTACAAAAAATTTATGGTATTGTACGGAACCCTCTTCACGTGTGTTCAATTCGCACTTGCCCGGTTTTTAGGGTTCCATTGTAAACAAGGAACCCTTATAGTTTCGTCATGTCTGACTGTCTGTCCATCCGCGGTTTTACTCAGAGACTATAAGTACTAGAAAGCTGTAGTTTGGTATAGGTAGGAATAATAATCATGCCAAAAAAGTGGTAAAATAAAATATTGGAAACAAAAAAAATTGGTTAGCTCCCATACAAGTAAAGTAACTCTTTTTTTTTCTCGACTTACCCATCGTGTGGGTTATAGTTGAAAAGGGATTTTAAAAATATTGTAAGCTTGAGTCATTTTTTGATTACGGTATCCGTTTTTGAAATATTTGGTTTTATTATGCAAATTTGTATTAGAGTCAAGTGTCCCTTGAAAAATTTGCAAATTTTGCCCTCTATTTATTAAACGGTTATATATGGACATGTGAAAAATTAACAGTAGTTGTATATAATAATAACGAAGTTTGAAGGAAAAAATATCAGAGCTAAGGAGGGTTTACAAATTAAAAAGTTATAAGCGACCAACTTATAAAATGTACTCAGAAAAGTTTATACAAATTCAATAAAAGGTACCAGACGGACAGCGGAGTCTTAGTAATAGGGTCAAAATTACTAAGACTTCGCTGTCCGTCTGTCCGCCCGTCTGTCTATCTATCACCAGGCAGGATCTTATTAACCGTGCGTGATGGTGAAAGATAGACAGTTGAAATTTTCACAGATAATGTATTTCTATTGCCGCTATGACTACAAACTAAAAACAGAATAAAATAAATATTTCAGTGGGCTCCCATACAACAAAGGTAAAGGAACTCTTTGTGCTCGAGTCCATCTCGCACTTGGATGCATATATCTAAACGTCAAAATAAACATTTTCAACGGGATTTGTATGAAATAAAGGCAGGTGACGTCATAGTTTCTTAGAGTCAAATAGCGCTCTTAATATATTTTTTTCTGCAATAATAAATAAATAAATAAAAAATCACATGGAAAGTGTATATGATCAATGACAAGTAACATTATTTTGTAACGTTTTATTTTCTGAACAGTACCTAATAATGTATTATCGACCTAGGAAAATACCCAATTGTCGCATCTGTACTGTGTGTACTCTTTGTCCGCGGTATAGCTTCTTTGTCGGCTTTTCTAATAGCCATCCGCGACAGTCGAGAACGAAAGCGGTACTTTTGAACTCTTTGTGCAAACACCGACACGCGATAGACAGTTTTCTAATTTGCTCTTGCCTGGCTGTGTACCTGGTGTCGCCGCGGCGCCGTATGTGTTACTATGGTTACGTTACGGCTCGTTCAGTTTCATTTTTCATCTCGCTGTAGTAGGTACATAGGTATCCTTTTGCCGCTTATTGCCGATTTCTGATAAGAAATCAACCGGCAATGAACGGTTTTAAAAATAGGTAGGTCCCTCTGATATGTACGTGCAGTGTGAAAGTTTATTTTTTGGCAGAACTTTGAAGAGTTTTGAATGTTTGAATGTTTATTATAAATTTTTGGTAGATAAAGTCCAGGCAGTTATGTTTATACCTACCTAGTTCATATTATTACATACTTAGTAGGTAGGCACCTCACTAGGTAATGAAAGTAATATAAGCATATTTCATTATCATGTGTTTATGGTTATAGTCTTCGAGTATGGTCTAAGGTTATGGTCGAAGGTCTAAGGGCCTTAATCTGTATCACCCCCCGCAAGCTTTTCCGGACCGGGATGACCAAACTCGTAACTCCCACAGTTAGGAAGTAGGAAGAGGTAGGTACAAATAATAGACCGAGCGAGCAAAATGTGCGAAGCGTCTCAGTTTCGAGATTGGCCTTAAATGTTTTTTTACGGCTGTTCTCGCCTAAAAATCGCATTTCTCAACCGATTCTTGTGAAATTTTGTAAGAAGTTTCAAAAATTATGTAGAACTTTCGGGAAAATTCAAATTATTGAAATTTTTCAAAATAGCAAAAAGCGGGCAAATCGTCTTAATATTTAATTTAATAAAATAGCATATTTCAGCCATTCGGAATTAAAAAAAAAACTAATTATACTTTTTTTGTTACCTTTATTAGGACGCAACTTTTTTTCTGAACCACTTTTTAGTAATAATTAGGTAGGTACTTATCAGCCATCTAGGTTAGGTATTTATAACTTACTTACTTATGTTTATGTATCTTATTTGTGTTTATATTTTGTACCTTTACCTACCTACTATGTTATATTTTAGTTTTTATTAATATATTAGGTATAGTCGTATTTATTCATACGACGCCATGGACAGAAAAATATATTGAGATAATAGGGGTGACGACAGGGTGAAAAAGGTATTACCTGCAAAGATATATAGATAAAAGATATGTAGATATAAGTTTTTGAAATAAAATAACAAAAAGTAAATAACGTACCATGATTATAGTCCGTTTTTTAGATTAAATAAAAATAATGGACCCATATTTTCAGTTTACCAAAAAAATCAAAATTCTTAAAGACACGGAGCATCAAATTTCCGGAGTGGGGGCTTGCGACGTCACCGTTAAGTAAAAATCGCACCTCACCATGATGTCATACGAAATTTTAATGCGCTGTATCTTTTTAACTTTTTGTTTCTCAGAGAAAAGAAAAAATAAGTGTACAATATTTTTAATATATTTATCATATAGGCAAAATATATTTTTTCATTCGTCATGCCTATTCATTGTACTTATTCTGATGAAGCCATTAACAGGACAATCCATTTGGACAATGATTGCCTTCATTCAGACAAAGCCATTGACAGGATAATCTACAAAGATAATGACTGTTTTTATTCAGACAAAGCCATTGACAGGACAATCCACAAGACAATATTATCTTCATTCATACGACGACGTTGACAGGACAATATACTGAGTCAATTCATTGTCTTCCTTAAGACGAAGCCATTGGAAGAATAATTCACTTAGATACTTCATTGTTTACATTCATATGAAGCCATTAAAAGGATAAGCCACTAAGACAATGATTGTCTTCATTCTGACAAAGCTATTGATAGGACAGCCTTCTTAAACAGTTAATTGTCTTAGTGGAATCCAGTTGGACAGTGATTGTCTTCATTCATACAACGCCATTGACATGACAAACCACTAAGCCAATTTATTGTCTTTATTCAAACAAAGCCATAGACAGGACAAACCACTAAGATAATGATTGTCTTAATTCAGACAAAGCCATTGATAGGACAATCCACTAAGACAATATTGTCTTTTAGCCAGCTAAATTGACCAAATAATCTTCATTTATACGAAGCCATTGACAGGAAAATCTACTATGACAGTGATTGTCTTCATTCAGACAACGTCATTGACATGGCAATCCACTAAGACAATTCATTGTCTTAGTGGATTGCCATGTCAATGAGTCTTCATTCAAACAAAGCCACTGACGGGATAATCCAATTAGACAATGATTGCCTTCATTCAGACGAAACCATTGACAGGACAATCCACTAAGACAATATTGTCTTTTAGCCAGCTAAATTGACCAAATAATCTGTGTGCGTCATTATGTACTTAGCGCATCTTGCGCGGGTAAAGCGGCCACACGGAGCGCGAGTTGCGCGGCGCAACTTGCGCTGTTACGCGACGCAACTTGCGTCTCGTTTGTTTCGACCCTTACACAACCAGAGGTGTCGAGGTGCTAGTGATGTTACCGTGTCGATATGTCGATAGTTGGCGACGACACGGTGTCGCCTAAATTAATTGGTTGGAGATAATGCCCTGGAAAAGTTTGTTCTGGGTGTTTGTCTAACTTTTTGGTAACTTGCGAGCAGACGTGATTCACAGCATGTATTTTTTAACCAACGATGCAAAAAAGGTGTGTTATAAATTTGACGCCAATGCCTGTCTGTCTGCGTGTCCGTCTGTGGCATCGTAGCTCTCGTAGGACCGATTTGGATGCGGTTTTTTTTACATGAAAGCAAGTTTCTTTGCGGTAGTTCCTAGCTATGTTTGATGAAAATCGATTAAGTTATTAGGGGTGAACGCTTTAAGTCAGGGGTTTTTAATATAGCTGGCAAATAAACTTGTGTTTTAACCGACTCCAAAAGGGATGAGTATGTTCACCAAATGTTTGGAAACGCCTGGACCGATTTGAAAAAATTATGTTTTTGTTTAAAAGGTATGCTTGTCAGGTGGTCCCATAGGTCTGAGGATTCAGTACAATAACACCTACAGGGCTCTGTTGAGGCTCCCACGAAACAGTAGTGCATCAGGTATGTTTGCAAGTGCTAGCATAGTTACTTAGAAACCCTCAAATTTTTAAAGATAAAATATATCATCATCATCATTTTACTCGCCACTTCCCTATTTGGGGTCGGCTCTGTATATCAATTGTTTCCCCTTCTTTCTGTCATACATATTGGCAATAGCCCCTCGTTCCTCTCTGCTCTGTTGAGACTCCCACGATACAGTAGGGCATCAGGTATGTTTGCAAGTGCTGGCATAGATGATTTCTATGCCATCATGCGCAAAAAGTCTGCTTCATTTGTACGAAGAATTCGTGAAAGCACCAACGGAATCTTGAAGGTGGATGAAAGAATGGATGCAGATGTGTTTAGGAAATACAATAAGCTACACATGGGGAGATAAATGTAAATAAACCTAAGATATGGGTCTCGTTGCTCTAAATAAATTATTTTTATTTATTTATAGAAATTTTATCAAAATCTATTGTGAAGTTTGGTGGTGAAGCCGGTTATTAGTTTTGAAAAATTATCAATTTTACGAGTGCATCAAAATAAACTAATATCAGAGTTACACAACAGCGGTGAGATAATATCAAAATAAAATATAGAATAAGTGGAAAAGGTAGGTTTAATCGCCAAAATAATTACAAGACATAAAATTTCTTCGGATTAAAACTTTTATCACTTAGAGCGCGTAATAAACCTTGAGTAGTTAAGGGCTAAACGGAAAGAAATGGCTTAAGTAAAAAGGCATTTTATAACCGGCCAAGTGCGAGTCGGACTCGCAGCACAAAGGGTTCCTTACAATTATCCATAAAAATTACGTTTGTTGTATGGGAGCCCCACTTTATTGTTTTTAGTATTTGTTGTTATAGCGGCAACAGGAATACATAATCTGTGAAAATTTCAACTGTTAAGCTATCACGGTTCATGAGATTTGGCCTGGTGACAGACAGACAGATGGACGGACAGAGGAGTCTTAGTAACAGGGTCCCATTTTTACCTTTTGGGTACGGAACCCCAAAAATCAACTCTTCCTAGAATTAAGTTCTAAAAGGTATTAAGTTCTGCGCTGTAGGTAATTAGTTTTCTTAGAAGATTTGCTTAACGTTAAATTTTACGTTTATAAATAATGTAATTTAGGCTTCTTATTATAATGAGAAAGGATTTTAATGTGTTTGTTAGTAATGGATTAACTCAAAAACTTCTTAGCTGATATGAGAATTCTTTAACCTATGGAAAGCTACGTTATCTACGAGTAACATAGAAACCCTGAAATTAAAGATAAAATATATCATTATAATCATTTTCCTCGCCACTTGCCTATTTGGAGTCGGCTCTGTATGTCAACTGTTTCCACTTCTTTCTGTCATACATATTTGCACTAGCCCCTCGTTCCTTCATATCTGTCCTTACACATTCTTTCCACCTCTTTCTCGGTCTTCCTTTCCCTCTGCAGCCCTCTACCTCCAAATGGATCATCCTCTTAGCCAGATGTTCGGTTCCCTCCTCATGACGTAGCCATACCAAGTAAGACGATTTAAAATTAAAATTAAAATTTTGAAAGATAGTATATATACCTTTAAACATTTGAGGGATCCTATGAATCAAAAATTTGCCATCCATTCCCTCTATTTTTTACACCTTTTACGATCTCACGACTGTTAGTTACTTGTTAGTAACACTGTTAGCCACTCTAACAGTACATAAGCTATGACTGAAAGAGATGTTTCTACAAGTATGTTTCTAAAAGCGACTCTAAATCCCTCGTAAATCTGATAAGCGATCCCGTATCTGTATTCTGTACAAAATGCTATTTCGAAAGTCTTAAAATGTACAACAACACATAAACCATCGATAAACAACGCTGCAAAATGTGTCGCGAGCAGATGTCTAGTGATGTGCTTTTAAATTATCGATTATGTGTCGGACAAAGCGGTTGCGGAGTATGCAATCTTGAACAATATCCTTGTGTCATGCACAGTGCACTCGCCTATGCATTTAGAGATGTGGTAAAGTTTTATCGATACTCTGGCAATAAAATATTTTACGACGATGTTTGAAAGGCGACTTATGGATTTATTTTTACGAGAAATCCATTGGAAGATATTGTCGTCGATATAAGATGGAAATTAAAGTGGATATTTGGAATCTATCTAAATATATATAACTCAAAGGTGACTGACTGACTGACATAGTGATCTATCAACGCACAGCCCAAACCACAGGACGGATCAGGCTGAAATTTGGCATGCAGGTAATGTTATGACGTAGGCATCCGCTAAGAAAGGATTTTGATAAATTCTACCCCCAAGGGGATAAAATAGGGGATGAAAGTTTGTATGAAACTTTGTCAATTTTAAACCGATCGGGCTGAGACTTTGCATGCATAAAGCTACTATGACGTAGGCATCCCCTAAGAAAGGATTTTGATAAATTACACCACTACGCGAGCGAAGCCGCTGGCAAAATCTAGTTTTATATAAGCACGATAGAAGTGAGTTGTTTGCGATCAAAACGATAGAATTGTCTATTATTCAATTCTGTATAGTTAATTTTTACATACTAAATACTTGGCAGCTAACAATACTTTATTTTACATGTTGAAAATTGGTACATTCATGTGTTGAAAATAAATTATTTGGTACTGTTAAGAAATTAAAACGTCACAAAATAATAATACTGGTCATGATCATATCCATTTTCAATGTAATTTTAGATTTATAATCGCAGTAAAACTGATACTAAGAGTGCTATTTGACTCCAAGAAACTATGAAGTCATTAGTTTATATTTCATACAAAATAATAGAAAATGTTTGTATTGACGTTTAGAAAAAAATATCTGAATAGATTTGTTTTTGGCGGGAAGTCAAGGGGTTCAGTTGGAGTTTGCTTTAAATTATTTTGCAAATTGATTCTAGTGGACTTTATAATATAAAATCGGTGTAGTTTAGTGTTATAAATGCTCATGCTCATGGACAATATGTAAAATGGTTAAAGTAGACACTCATAGTGCGGTTGTAATGATATTTATTTGCGGACTGTAGTGGGCGTCTTTAGGCGCCGTCCGCCACTCATTCGGCTATGAAAACCAGTGGACTCGTATAGGTTTGTTGCCAGAAGCTCCCTTGAAGCAATTAAAGAACCTACACCAACCTTTGATTGTATAGTTAGGGTTAGGGTTAGGAATAAACAAGTGATAAAATAAAGATGGTCTCTAAAGAACTAGTATCCAGAGTCGTAAAATAATTATTAAAAAAAAATCTGAATAGAGTTGTTGAAAAGAAGCAAATTTTATCAATGATAATTTACTATCGATCTAAACTAGAAGAACCATAAAAATGTTTATACGTGAATTGAATTTAATTCTCACCCAAAAAGATCTTAGAATATTCTTGTTAAACCTAGACCTAGGGTCTTTAGCCGGACATGTTTAGCTTTTTCGGGTCGCGCCCGACCAAATATTTGCGTGTTCGGCGTGTTCGGCTTTTTTTTGGCCTCACCACAGCTATCTTACACAAACCTTTCATTTCATATCCCCGTCGGGCTTTTGGGGTTAAATATCCGTCCTTATTCTGTACAGAGACCGGCTTTTCTATTTTAACAGATGGTCCCTTCAAAATCTATCATTACTATTTCAACCTCGCGACATCCATTGTTGAACACAGGCCAAGAATTTCCAAAATGACCGACAGAGGGGTTGCATACATCGACTTCGATGTCCAAAGTTGCGTTTGTCTAAGTGGTTGCCATTCGACCTTTATTCTAATATCGAATAGATCACTAAAAACGACCAATATACACGTGACACTTATCCTATCTTGAGACAGATACTTGATACAAGAACGTGGGTCGAGCTCAATCTGCCCTGATAACCCTCGGCTCTATTGGAAGTTCACACGGCCACAAGTAAATATGACACCTTGGAAACAATCTCATTAGTGAGGCAGGTTTTAGTGTCGTTTAACACTTCGCAATCACAGTGGTTGTAAAAATGTTATTGTCAACGAGCTAGTGGTCAACTGTTATAAAGCAATCAGAATGTAATGTTGATTGTTTTTTAAGTAGCCAGTTCAAAACAAAAGGATAAGTACATAAGCTAATGAACCTTAGGTTGTATGGCACTTTGTTATTTATGTTATTTGTGCAGTAAAGAGATTACAAACAAACATTCTTAAATAACTGATATGAAACACTGAAACCAAGTTAAGATATTAAATGGAGAGAAAAGAGAGAAAAATATTTAAAGTTGTATACTTATAGCTTACTAACTTATCAATATCAACATAAGTTATTTTTACTATCACCGACTTCGATTCAACTGAATTGTTATTTATTAGCTCCACTAAGTTGTGCGTGGTAAGATAATATTTTTTCAAAACCAAAAACCGAATTCACACATCTACACAACCGATTTTGATAAAATGTCAGACCACTTAAAAAGTCTACTCTTTCAACCAAAAATATATTGTTGGAGAGAAGATCAGTAGTGGCGGGGAAAGACTATAAAATGCGATGCCTCGCCGGTACCGCCGCTCCTGACCTACGCAAGCGTTGTCTTCGCACACGCAGCCCCAACTCACATGCTTAGGCTTCAAAGAGTACAGAACCGATTCATCCGCAGAGCTACCAACGCTCCAAGGATAGCGAGAAACTGCGACCTACACCGCGATCTCGAACTCCCGTCCATTAAGCACTTTATGAAAGAAGCGTCCGAACGCTTCTTTGATAAAGCCGCCGACCACCCGAACCGACTAGTTAGAGAGGCAGCTAACTACATCCCGGAGCACAACCCTCGCCGACTCACCGGCAGACGTCCGAGGCATGTTCTCTCTGATTCCGATGACCAGATTATGGCTGACATGGTCCAATTCGATACCTCTGCGGCTCCGAGTAGCCAGAGGAACCTCGCGGTCCGACCCCCCCGCATTCGTCGTAATCGAATACGTAGGCGTAGGAACATTAGCTCGTTCACTAGGTACCGCCCGGCGGTACCTGGACGATTTGCGTCCTAAGTAGGCCCTTCTGGCACCGTAGCTTCGGCCCTTCCGGCAAAACATGGGTGTTGCAGCACCCCAAAATTTGCCATAATCCCTAGCGCGCCCAAAGCCGAGGTTTCCCCCTTGGGAGCCCTTTGCGCTGCTGCTAGTAGTATAAAAATATAGGAAGCCGGGCCTCTGGCCCGCTCCTCAAACCTTGTCCGGGTGAAATAGGAAATGCCGTCCGAGGCAACCTATGTCTGTCATATCAAAAAAAAAAAAAAAAAAGGTGCCGCCGCATTCTCACTTCATTATTCGCGTGACTAGGTCGTTACTCGGCCGGTTTGGTTTTCTATTTTAGTGTTTGTCATAATTGTAAGTTTGTAGTATTGTGCTGTTCATTTGGTAATTAATTTTTGATTAATTAATTTGATTTGTAATATTTTTTGTTTGGTTGTTTAGATGAATTGTTAAATGAAAGTAACACCAACATTTTATTGTTATATTTTATCTGTGGTTTATACTTCCGCTACAAATATCTGTGTAATCTGTGGTTTCTTTTTCCGTTCTTCTTCTTCTTGTCTTTGTTAATGGCAGAAATACACGTCTTCACGTTAACACCTCCGGACCTTTTATTTATTACCAGCCCCTAATCTACATACAGTTCATCTTACCTGTAACAAATGGTGTAAATTAAATTGTTGTGAAGTAATTCTATTTTTGAGTTAAATTCCTTTAGACAGAAGTAATTTTTTTTTAAATCACTTCTGATCTTATTTCCAAGAATATATTTTTTCAAATCTGTCCACGCGTTTTCGAATACGTAATCGGTAAACATACATAAAAAAATAAATAGAAGGTCGCGACGAAATGATAACCTCCTCTTGTTTGGAAGTCAGTTAGTAAAAGGATTGAAATGATGCACCCAAGTTAAAACCATATATCAGAATTATCACTAAGCATAAAATCTAAAAATATCAGTTTTCACTTTGGCCTGGGCTGAGATCATACTCGAGAATCTATGGCTTTCAGGTAACCGTAAGAGCTACATTACTAATGAAGTGACCCTTCTGATATCACTTTTTTGTTGTGGACGAACAAAATCATGTCTGCCTCGTAGTAAACTTTTATTGGACGTGAATCACTTTCTTTATTGGCCGATCACGTTAAAAGGCCGGAATACCATTGCGTTGCGAATGACCATCCAAATTGGTTCATTTATAGTTGCCATATATAATATGACGAATTTTGAATGCTTTCAAAAATACAGCGCTGTTAAAATATTTCGTGTGTTATGGTTAGAATGCATGCCAAAATATGATTTGCGGATTGGGAAATGAATCCATCTGGACATAAAACATATAGGTTTTGGACAGTATTCAAAGATAGAAAGAAAGATATTTATAATAATGTCTTAGTAATCGTCACTTTGTTTTGTTGCACAATTGTTGACGTCAAAAAGTTACTTAGAGCTCAGTTTTAAAGATTGTTGCTTTTTATAAGCTTTGCGTTTTTTTAGTTTCACCTGTAAAAAATATTTGTTTTTTTTTATAATTACTTGTTTATTCTAACAAATTTGTTATCTCCGATATACACGGTCAATTTTAAATACTAGCCAAATTTTTGAAACTGTTCTTCGTATGAAAGATTTTTTTCGATTTTCAATAAGTATTTTTCCGGAAAGTAGTTCTGTATGATGGACTGAAATTACTTCAAAAACTTGACCGGTGGGTAAAAATTTTGATATAGGTGTCTTTATTTGATATAAGTGTCTCAGCACACTATGCCGAAGTTCAACTGATTTTAGCTGAATCGGAACTTTGGACCGGCTAAAGTTCAGCCAGAACGCGTTCAATGTAATTTGCATAAGCAGCAACACACTATGCTGAGGCTGAAGTTCCGCTTGACCGGAAGCGGAACGGGAAACCCATTTTGAACACGGCAGTCATGAAACTAAAAAGCGTTTTCTGCAGCGGTTGACGCAAATATATATTTTATATGGCACTGGCCCGTTCCCGCTCCCGCTCACGCACCCGCACCCGCACCCGCACCCGCACCCGCACCCGCACCCGCACCCGCACCCGCACCCGCACCCGCACCCGCTCCCGTTCCCGTTCCCGTTCCCGTTCGCTGCAGACGCACACGGCACATCACTACTGTCTGGCGTTTCCACCGAACTTCAGCGGCTGAACTTCAGCTTTATAGTGTGTCATCCCCACCGAACTTTAGCCGCTGAACTTCGGCATAGCGTGCTGAGACACTAAAGAGTCTTTGAGCTTAGCATTGTTAGTATATTTCTTAACGCAAAGGTTTTTTTATCGACAACCGATGAATTTGATCGATGTTGCCAACGACACTACTTAACCCTTCAGAACGCGACAGAAATAAGATGGCTGGCAACCGGTAGCAGTTCTATTAACGTATGAGACGCCTTTGTTAAACGTAAGTACCTTAAGCCCTTAGCAAGTAATTTTTTTCAGTTTGAGCTGCGAAGATGAATTTTAAAAACCGAAGGGAAAAGACGTAAATGGATCATAATTTTAACCTCCGATGCAAAAAGAGGGATGTCATAAGTTTGACACCAAAGAACTTAAAACCAAGGATTGCCGTTGAGGGACACGTCAAGGACGACATCATCAGTTCTCGAACGAATGTACCGATTCCGATGAGTATTTTTCACGTGATAGCAAATTTTCTTGCGGTGGTTTCTTAGCTATGTTTGATAAAAATCGGTTTAGCCTTTCAAAAGTTATTGGACGTACGCTTTAAAGTTGATATATTTTAAATTTATCTGGCGAACAAATTTTGCTTACTATTCATACAAATGGCGGTTCTTTCGATTGAAATTCGTAAAACACAACTTTTTAAAGAAAATAAGCTAACCTAATCTTTATATCACAAAACAAATACTTTTTAAAAATTAAATATTGGAATATCTGTTCGGTATGGGCTAAATTAAAATACTATTTATCTGGTGAAGTATGAATTATATAGTTTTCACTTTTACTTGGAAGTATGTGCGTCTGACACCGAGCACAATGCAACAGAGAGAATGAGATAAAAGGGGTTGCAAGCATCAAAAGTCTTGCCAGCCATAGTACAAAAATAAAGATTAATTTTTGCAAATAAAATAATATAAATCAACGTTAAAAACCGGCTTCACTCCCAACCTACACAACCGATTTTGATAAAATTTATACAAGACCACCCGACATGTATACCTTTTTAAACAAAAACCATTCAATTATCCAAATCGGTCCAGGCGTCTTCGAATAATCGGTAAACATACATAACCACCTCCTTTTTGGAAGGTTAAAAATATCATAAAGAAAGGGAGACTTTTTCCCACAAAGAAATGACTTCCTTACTATATAATCGTACAATGTGTATTTTTTATACTTGATCAAACAAAATCTGCGGATATTAGACGAAATATTATCGCTAAAAAACCGGAAAAAATCGTTATTAACACTTTAATTTAATTTTCTTTGTTAAGGTTGTGTTTCGATTTTTATTTTTTTTCTCTTTAAGACGAAGTGGTAGCTAAAGTGGCGCCCTCATTTGAAATAATTTTTTTAAAAACTAAGTATGGTGATAATTAAAAATTTGATTTGTATTACTGTCTAGAAAGACCTTTAAACTGTTTTATGAATAACCTTTGAAATGATTACGGGTTTTCGCCAAAAGTGGCCACTTTTGGCAAAAACCCGTTTTAAAACTAGACGGACTACCAATATTACTTTAAAGGTTATTCATAAAATAGGTTAAAGGTCTTTCTAGACAGCGATACAAATCAAATTTTTAATTATCACCATATTTAGTTTTAAACAATTTATTTCAAATGAGGGCGCCACTTTATAGCTACCACTTCGTCTTAAGTAAACGGCGTATTTTCTTCAAAGTGGTCTCGTTTGAAAGCTACAAAGTTTATAAAGCTAAGAAAGTAAAAAATAATTAACAATACCGAAGAGGAAGTTAGTTAAAAAATAATTAATGAAAAAATTAAAGTGCCTGGATTTTTTAAATGACTAACATAACGTTTTCTTTTTTTTATCTGTAATATTTCGTCAAATATCCGGACACTTCGTTTGATCAAGTATAAAAAATACACATTGTATATACATTTCATAATAAGTATGTTTGTGTGTCCGTCTCGTCATAACCACGATAACTGAAAGCCGCGAACTCCGGCAGCAACTTCGGCTTTTGGCACTGGAATTAACCCAGTTTCACTTTGTGGACAAACACACAGAAGTTTTAACGTGATATTCATGTTATTTTGATAGCAACTTGTACATATACGATTTATGACTATATTGGCTTTTAAACTGTCTAGTTTTGAACACATTATTAATGTATATATAAACAGCACGAACCTTTTTACCCGACTGCGCCAAAAGGAGGGTTATTTTTTTCGAGAGTATTTATGTATGTATGTATAATTGTTTGGCACGCTCTGCAGTCTGAACGGCTCGATGGCTTTTAGCTTGAGAGGTGTCGTTAGATTAGTATGTACTGTGAGAGTGACACTGGGTATATAAAGATAAAAATAAAAAAAAAGAAACAAAAAAAGCAAAAACAAAAGCCAGACGGGTCTTTTGTTATCGTAATAATAACTTTTTTGTTACATCTAACACAACACAAGGCACAAGACTTTCTACGGAGAAGACGGATTTACGTTCACCTGCATGGAACCCAGTGATTGCAAAAGTTAAAACGTCAAAGTCAGTAAAGAACAAAATGGATAC
The DNA here is from genome assembly GCA_943193695.1 of Acrobasis suavella. Classification (NCBI taxonomy): domain Eukaryota; kingdom Metazoa; phylum Arthropoda; class Insecta; order Lepidoptera; family Pyralidae; genus Acrobasis; species Acrobasis suavella. The sequence goes on along the minus strand of OW971952.1, from coordinate 4,061,674 downwards.
AGCTAGTGTAGTGTGTACCGGGGTTAATGAGTAAATATTAAGACTATATGTAAGTTGAACAAAAATGGCGGACTTCAAAGCAATTTTTTACAAAATCCCGGTACGTAAATTGAACCAAAATAGCGGTCGTCGGCACAGGTACAAATAATGCACCGGCAACCGCCATTTCGATTCTATTTAAGTGCCGGGATTTTGTACAAAAATTCTTTGAAGCCCGCTATTTTTGTTCAACTTACGTGTGTCGCATTTAGGTAATGTAGGTATTCCATTTTCCATCTTTTTGACCACCATCTTGCTAAAGTGGGATTTGCGGTACTGGACTGATGGGCTCTGCTGGTTTTAAAGTACCCATAATGCTCACTCTTCCCCTTTAGGGGTATAGACATGAAAGTGTATATGTATGAAATGAAACTTCAGTCATCAGTGAAAACGAAGGCTTCATAAAACCTTTAAATAAGGTTCCCACAAGTTGCACGCGAATGACGCGAACAAAGTTGCGGACAAAAATCATTCATATAAAAATAAACGGGCTTTAGCTCGAACCTTTTTTGTTACGTCGCAGACAGACTGGTTGGAGTGCAGCGGTGATTTCTTGTTGATGGTGAACGCAGATCACTACTTCCATTTCATAATGTCACTACCTACAATGTGACACACGTAAGTTGAACAAAAATGGCGGGCTTCATATCATTCTTGTACAAAATCCCGGCACTTAAATAGAACCAAAATAGCGGTCGCCATTGCATTTTTGGTACCTGCGCCGACGACCGCCATTTTGGTTCTATTTGCGTGCCGGGATTTTGTACAAAATTGCTTTTAAGTCCGCCATTTTTGTTCAACTTACGTGTGTCGCATTGAACATAGTCTTAATATTTACGCATTAACCCCGGTACACACTACACTAGCTGTATCCATTTTGTTCGATACTGACTTTGACGTTTTAACCTTTGCAATCACCGGGCTCCATGCAGATGAAAGTAAATCCCTCTTCTCCGTAGAAAGTCTTGTGCCTTGTTTTGTGTAAGATGTAACAAACAAGTTTAAATAGTTATCTAGAGCTAACTAAAGATTTTTTTTTAATGATATCTGCGTTTACTTTCAAATAATTTAATTCAAATGGGGGCAGCACTAGACCCCGAAAAGGTCATGTAGTCATGTATTCCCAGAAAAGTCGGAAAACTCCCTAATTATTTATGTCTGTTAAACAACATTCCACCAATCGTCCCAAAAAAACATTTCACCGAATGTATCCATACATTTCAGCAATGACTAATTAAAAGTCATTTGCAATTGATTTAAGTCGGCCGTGAAATTAACTGGGCCTACGTAATTACAGAAACATTCCGCCAAGAGATACTTCAAAACGTACTCCTCACGCTCCACATAGACTGAGCAATCTAGTAGACAGTATAGATATATTATTATTTTTTAGGTTGTGAAATTAACTGGGTCTACGTAATTACAGAAACATTCCGCCAAGAGATACTTCAAAACGTATTCCTCACGCTCCACATTGACTGAACATTCTAGTAGACAGTATAGACATATTATTATTTTTTACTTTTATTTTTTTATTTTATTAAACTTTATTGTTCCAAAGTACAAATATACTTTTATCAAATGGCGGACTTAATGCTAAAAGCATTATCTCCCAGTCAACCATAGGGATAAACAGAGAAAATTATGCGGCACAAAAAGCAATACAATATACGTACTTACATTATAAAATATTACTACATAATATACAATAATATTATATACCCATTATATATGAATATCAGAATAATTATTTACTTATACAATACATACATACATTTAATTATACTAACAATAAATTGATATGAAGAGAAGAACTAAACAATAATGACTTTATGAAGAAAGGGAGTTTAAAAGGTGGGCGTGAACTTTTCTTTTAAAAGAGAATTTGGTAGAAATTTCTGTGATGTCAACTGGTAAAACATTCCAGAGCCGTGAGGCTTGAAGAGAAAATGAGTTAGACATAAAATTTGTCCGGTAAAGGGGGATAAAGAGCTGGCGTGTGTCATTAGAACGAATTTGACGATTATGAGTGTCTAAAAGATAATTTAACTTGCATTTTAAATATTCAGGGTAGTCATTATTTGTAAGGATAGAAAAAAGAGTACACAGTAACCGAAGTTCCCTGCGTTGGCGAATAGGAAGCAAATTAAGTTCAGAGCGAAAGGAAGACACATGATCATATTTACGAAGACAGAAGATAAAACGAATGCAGTTTTTAAGGAGTCGATCAAGTTTATTAAGAAGATCTACATTGAGTATATAATATATAATATAAAAATATACATACATATATTTTTTAGGTTGTGAAATTAACGGGGACTTCGTAATTACAGAAACATTCCGCCAAGAGATACTTCAAAACGTATTCCTCACGCGCCACATAGACTGAGCAATCTAGTAGACAGTATAGATATATTATTATTTTTTAGGTTGTGAAATTAACTGGGCCTACGTAATTACAGAAACATTCCGCCAAGAGATACTTCAAAACGTATTCCTCACGCTCCACATTGACTGAACATTCTAGTAGACAGTATAGACATATTATTATTTTTTAGGTTGTGAAATTAACTGGGCCTACGTAATTACAGAAACATTCCGCCAAGAGATACTTCAAAACGTATTCCTCACGCGCCATAAGACTGAGCAATCTAGTAGACAGTATAGATATATTATTATTTTTTAGGTTGTGAAATTAACTGGGCCTACGTAATTACAGAAACATTCCGCCAAGAGATACTTCAAAACGTATTCCTCACGCTCCACATTGACTGAACATTCTAGTAGACAGTATAGACATATTATTATTTTTTCGGTTGTTAAATTAACGGGGACTACGTAATTACAGAAATATTCCGCCAAGAGATACTTCAAAACGTACTCATGATCCTGATAGACTTGGCAATCCTGTAGATAGTAGACACATAATTTTTTTCCAGATTGTGAAATTAAATGGGCCTACTAAATTCACAAACATTCCGATACTTCGAAACGTACTCCTCACGCTCTAAATAGACTTCAGAATATAGTACACTGTAGAGACACAAAATTCACTTCTTCAGGGAAAGGTTTCATTTTCTAAAAAAGGTACTCGATATGCCACTTCAAGTTATAATCTGAAATGTTATCTTATGTATGAAAAAAACTTAAGAAACTTTTAGAGGCCGAGATGGGATACTTCAAAATGTTCTTCTCATGCTTGCCGTAGATCTTTATTTGATTTGTTTATGGCTTATTTCAACTACGTTCTTTGCTTGAAATTTGCGCAAATACGAGTGTCTAATCAAAAGTCATCGTAGTGATATTGTAATTCTATACAGAATCAGCTCAGTTAAGTAACAACTACTATAGAATAAAAGGTACGTACGTACGTTCGTTCAATTACGTAACCATAGACTATATGTCTACATTAAAAAAAATATAGGACTACACCTGGTCAAAAGACGGGGTTAAATATAAACAAGAGGCATTTAGACCTTGAAGCTTGAGGTTGCGTTAAGGTTTTCAGGGCGCTATTAAGATTGCCTTGGCAGTGCAGCGCTTCCGGAATATTTGCGAAAGCACTACACTTTTTTTCATCATTATTGATTGATGGTTTCTCAGCCAGCATGAGGAAGAGATATGCTTCCATCATGACGCGCGTACGCTGCAGCTCTAACAGCATCTTAAGGTGTTATAGACAGATGGGACATTCCAGTGTGGGGCAGATGGCTACATCTCCTCCATTGTTACTAAGATTGGTTTTTAAGTAATCAATATTACTAACCCGATATGGACATGGTCTGAAATAAATTTATTATTATATAATATTATATTATATTGACCCAATAATTGGTGAATGAAGGCAGAATAATTAGAAGAAATGTACCATTAAGGGGAGCTTTAAACCTTACTAACTCTATGTAAATTTTAATTACGAGCACCTCCCAGCACCAAAGGTGATTTATGCTCGAAAGGTACGAAAGTTACACGCCTTTTTAAATTATTTGTTTATTATTTTCTGTTTGTTGAAATTTATCGCATTGCTGTACTTTTATTTTTATTCTGTGGTGTTTATTTTTTTTTAACTTTATTTGCAGTTTTAAAACAATGAACAAAGAGGCGGACCCAATGCTAATTAATTGTTATAATAACGAGAATCGCAAATTTCATATAAAATTAAATAAAACTATACTTATTTACTTTATAAAGTTGACTTTTTCACCACCAGCCAAACTGGAGCAAGCGTCCTGCTCATGATCCTGAACTTTTTTCCATACAACAAAAAACAATTAACGAAAAAAAAATTCGGTTTCCCATACAAATCAGCGTTTGGCAAAACGGACTTTGTATGGGATGACGAAATTTAAGTTTATTTAATATTCAATCTATATTTAGTTGTGCTGTTTGCATATTGTATTTTAAATAAATATGTTTGTACTACATGTTTGTTTTACTACATACATACTTACAGTAAAGGAAGGCTTTTTAGGCAAAATGATGATAAAGTACCTGAAACAAAGGTAAACAAAATTACAGATTGTGGGTTCAATCCCCAGCGGTAAGTTTAAAAAAATCAAATTCGAAAGTAGCGCTTTCTGCCCCGTCCTCCACCATTTCAATGAGCTAATCAACCGGGCTGTCAGTGACCTTTCTTCTACGATACGAATCTCCTTATATTGTGCATTTTAAAACCTCAGTTAGCATCAAAAATCTCTTCATTTCTGAATTTTAAAGCTTTCAGTTAACGGTAAAACTTAAACAAACTTAAAAGCACAAAAATTCCAACTTGTTTTCAAATACCAGCCATATTTGTATTGTGAAGTTTGGAACTCGGCATAACTTAATACTTTCAGTTAATTTTCGTGTTTAGTCAAGTCATCAAGTTTCTTCGAGCCGGAGTTTGCATGTAATTGGTGGGTGGTAATTTTTTGAAAAAATAACATTTTTACAAGGTTTTATTCAGTTTCACCTGTCCCGATGTCTGTCGTAATCAAATCTTGCAAATTAAATTTGACCCACTTCCCGGTTTCCGATTGAGCTGAAATTTTGCATGCACACGTATTTCGCATGACATTGTAATATTATGATAACATGGCGCTGATCTGATAATAGAGCCGGAAGGTGGCCACAGGAACTCTGTAATGAACGCAACCCCGTCGAGTTTGGGCTCATTTGATTCGTCTTGAGGAGCACTTTAGATAAAAGCTTGTTTTAAATTTTTTTTTTAGTAATTACTTAAAATAAATAAATATATACGGACAAATCACACGGATTGAGCTAGTCCCAGAGTAAGCTTAAGCTTGTGTTATGGGATACTAACCCAACGATACTATATTTTATGATAAATACATATATAGATAAACACCCAAGACCCAGGACAATTTAAAAAAGGCCATTTTCCAACTTTCCCTGGCTGGAGCTCGAACCCAGAACCTCCAGATTGGCGGTCTAGCGTGGTCAACACGCCATGAAGGCCAGTATTTGTTGTAGAAGCCTTAATTGTGAGGCCAAAGTACTTATGAAATAAGCCCAAACTCGATGGAGGTGCGTCATAATACAACTAAGTTCCACCAACCACCTTTCGTTAAAAACTATCTTGACGAGCACTTGATTGTGCTCATCAAGACAAATCAAACGAGACCTTCTCAATAATTGAGTTCTGTCGAATATCTCCCGGCTCCATCATCAGAACAGCACATTGACTCCATAATATTGTATTGGACATCCAACTTACACAAGTAAGAAAAAATTCAGCTCGGTTAAGGATAACTGGTTGAAAATTTGATTGCAAGATTTGACCTAAACAAACTTTTATACATTACATACAAGATACATTGCAAGTCAAATAAAAGCTTGTAATAATGCAAATTAATCTCGAAAACATCTTACCTACCTATTTACTGTCAACAAACTGTCAAACTAATATTACAAAAGTTTTTTGCCGGGCAAATAGAATAAAAAAAAACTACTTTCAAGGGTTCACCCCGATTAACTTTTGACCAGCTTAACCGACTTCATCAAACAGCTGCTTTCACGTTAAATTCGCTTCGAAATCGGTCCATCCGTTCAAGAGCTACGTTGCCACAGACAGATAGACAGTCAAGTCATGGGAATAAAATTTAAAACACCCTTTTTTATTCAGGGGTGCAAAAGAGAAAAGATTTGTTAGTGTGGGTTGTAATGTCGGTAATGTCGGTATTCTCAAAAACATTTATTTCATGTTTTCGCGACAATATAGAAACTTAAATCTAGTTTACCAATGCACTTGAGACCCTGGTAGGGCGCTACATTTAATATTTCATCTATACAAAGCTACGTTATTAGTAAGTAACATAGGCAATATTCTATGCTTTAAAAATTAAGAGACCTTGCTAAAATTGCAATAATGTAACCCAAGTTATTATTATAACATATTCCGGAACCGGAATATACACAACGTACGATGCGCCACGCATCTTGCATCGCGTTACGCGCCTATATTGCGTTTCATAGAATTTCTATTCTATCCGCAATTAACACGCTAAAATGAAGATTCTCTGTACTTGCAAGTTTCCCGTGGCCATAAATTGGTAAACTAATAAATGTCTTCAATGGCCGCACGGTTAGATATTAGATTTTCCAAATATGGAGGATGATTATCAAATTCTTCACTGTACAAATGGACATGACCATTTTGATCCTTTGTGCTTCGGTGAGGACTGGACGACGAAAACGACGCAACTCCATTGACTTTTGGGTTTATTTCATTTGTCTTAATAATCACTTTGGCCTATTTTTTTCAAAAAACTTATTAAATTGTTAGAATGGTTCATTTCATTCTAATAAAAAATTATTATTACAAAAACAAAAAACCCGGGCCTTTTTTGTATATTTTTTATTTTGATATACCCAGTGTCCCTCTCACAGTAAATACGAATCAAACGACACCTCTCAAGCTACAATCCATCGAGCCGTTCAGGCGGCATAACGTGCCAAACAATTATACATACATACATACTCTCGAAAAATATCAACCCTTGGGCACAGTCGGGTAAAAAATTGATTTTATTTTTAAGTACGTAATTTTTTGCCTGACTACTTGTAGCGCTTACTCATACTAATGCTAAGCTGAGCTTCGAGGACTGTACAAAAGTTTCATATAAATGAACAATACAGACATATAATGTTTGTAGTTTCATGTACATGTAAGACCAAAACCTGACAGATTTTTAATGCTATAAATAATAATGATAAATAAATAAATAAATAGGGACAAATATCACTGATTGAGCGATCGTTATCGAAACTTGTGTTATGGGATACTAACTCAACGATACTATATTTTGTAACAAATACATATATAGATAAACATCTAAGATCCAGGACAATTTGAAAAAGGCCATTTTCCAACTTGCCCTGACCGGGAATCGAACCCGGGACCTCTGGGTGGCGGACTAGCATGGTGACCACTACGCCACGGAGGTCGTCAAAATGTCAAATGTTACCTATAGACATCTGACATATACGTATGCTCAACAACTGCTATAATAATGTCACCTGGACCCAACGGATTCATCGCACGCATCATTCAGGTGCATTCTGCCCAAATTATTGAAAGTTTCCTGAGGAGTTTGACCGGAAAGCATTAATAATAACAGGTCAAGTGCGAGTCGGACTCGCTCACGATGGGTTCCGTACCATTATCTATTAAAAATCATGTTTGTTGTTTGGGAGCCCCACTTAAATATTCTATTCTGTTTTTAGTATTTGTTGTTATAGCGGCAAAAAATACATCACCTGTGAAAATTTCAACTGTCTAGCTACCACGGTTCATGAGATACAGCCTGGTGCAGACGGAGAGACGGACAGAACGCCGAACGGCTGAGTTTTAGTAATGGGGTCCCGTTTTTAGGGTTCCATAGTAAACAAGGAACCCTTATAGTTTCGCCATGTTTGTCTGTCTGTCCGTCCGCGGTTTTACTCAGCGACTATAAGTACTAGAAAGCTGTAATTTGGTATAAGGATGTATATTAAAGTGGAAAAAATGGTTAAATAAAATATTGAAAAAATTTAGTGAAAAAGTTTATTCGATTCGACCTTAAACAGTTTTGAGTGTACCCTTTTTTCCCACTAAAGTATCCTACTGCGTTTGTACTAGGAATGGTGGGTTACTTCAGCTCAGAGGTCAGGCGGAATATTGCGACATTAAAAGCCATTTTTAAAATATATAACGGTGTTAAATGCAATCCCAAAATACTCATAAAATTGTTACTGTCTGTGCCAGATGATTTCGTTTTCAGAAGACGAAATCCGCCTTTTTTCGAAATGCCTTCTTCACGCACGAATTTATACAAGTTCGCTCCTGTGCCCAGAGCCTTGAGATTGCTTAATTCTCTTGGTCTGGAATGTGTTGACATTGACGTGCTTGGCTGTTCTTTGGGGAAATTCACAAATGAGGCATTTTTACATATACCTCGTTTGTTAAATAATCTATAGCTGTGTTGTATTCAATACAGCTCAGTTAGAACTGTATTGAGAGAAATAAAAAAATATATATAACGAATTTTAAAGGAAAACTATCAGAGCTAAGTAGGGTTTACAAATTATAAAGTTATAGGTGATCAACTTATAAAATGTACTCAGAAAAGGAAAATTTCATACAAATTCAATAGAAAAATAGTTTTTAGGCCTTTTTAGTGGCATAAACTCAAATTTGGCATTCGTTACTACGGAACCCTACACTGCGCGTGGCCCGACACACACTTGGCCAATTTTTACTCTTTGGGTACGGAACCCAAAAAAATAATTCTCGCTTAAAATCATGCCTGTTATTAATGAATTTATCTTGAGCATCAGCGAGCTGGCAGAAGCCAGCGATAGATATATATTAACAAAGATAATGTATTATTCATGTAGTTTAAAGACATAAAAAAAATCTTCAAAATTGAATTATTTCGACAAGAAATTGATACCATTGGAATCCTTCATGATAGTTTTTGCTGAAAAAGCTGAACTGCAAGCGACTGTACCAATTAAAACTGTCGGGGCTTTTGTTTTGTCGCCGCCTTTGAGAGGCGACGCTCAAAAAGGGTTTTTTACTGGCAATTCTGAACGGAGTGGGTTTCTGAAAGGAGTAGGCCGAAACTTGACCCGCTCGGGTGTCAATCGCTCAATTGGGTTTTTTGAGTTTTTGGTGTGAGTTCGATCTATCTAACGCAGATGTCTACGTCCCTTAATTTGCTTTATTAGCTATATTTCTCTTATTCCTTAAACTCCGCCGTTGCCGGTCCCTAGCCGGATGAGAAAGGAGGAGGGTTGGCTGGTGGTGACCTACGCAGCCTTAAAACGTATATGCCGAATATAAGGCGGCAATAACCCGATCCAAAACGGCTACCACAAGCCATAAGGGACTAAATCCCCTTTAAAAGCGTGGACTTTGTGTGGCCAGCGCGGCGTTTCAAGGCCAATCACCTCCAAATGGTAAAATACATAAAACCCAGGCCTCCAGTCCCCGGCAGCCCCGCTTATCCTGGCTCCGGTAGTGGTCATGGTTACGGCGGGGCAGGGGGTGCTAAGAATCTCCGGTAGCGATCCGACTACCGCTCCCGTCGACCAAGGTCGCTGGAAAGCGCTGGATGCACGCCGCTATAGATTGGTCATTTTGGTTGGAAAACCTTGGGAAAGGGCCTATGTCCAGCTGTGGACGTTATGCGGCTGAATGATTGTTTCTAGTATATCCTTTGCGAGGTAAACAGAGGCTAGGGCCATAAGACCTAGAGGTCACTTCGATTTGCCTAGTTCATTTCAAGTTTATTCTTTGCTTCTAGATTTTCATGGGTGTTTTACAAAGCTGTATAGAACAGCGGGGTATTAAAACCACCCCTTTTATGCTTTTGTTTTGCCGCCGCGTTTGAGACGACGCTCAAACATGTTTTTTTTTTGGCAATTCTGAACGAAGCGGGTTTCTGAACGGAGTAGGCCGAACTTGACCCGCTCGGGTGTCAATCGCTCAATTGGGTTTTTGAGTTTTGAAATGAATCCGGTCTATCTCACTCAGATCTAACTACGTCTCTGATTTGCTTCTATATTTCTCGTATATAGTTTGCGAAGTATACAAAGGCTAGTGCCATAAGACCCAGAGGTCCGATTTGCCTAGTTCATTTTAAGTTTATAAGTTACTTATAGCTTTTCATGGGTACTTTACAGAGCTGTATAGAACTGCAGGCGATTAGACCTATATTTAAACTGCCTTTGTTTTGTCACCCCCTTTGAGTTTGTCTATCGTATTAAGACGAAGTGGTAGCTAAAGTGGCGCCCTCATTTGAAATAAATTGTTTAAAACTAAATAAGGTGATAATTAAAAATTTGATTTGTATAAATGTCTAGAAAGACCTTTTAACTATTTTATGAGTAACTTTTGAAATTATTACGAATAGTCCGTCTAGTTTTAAAACTGTTTTTCGCCAAAAGAGGCCACTTTTGGCGAAAAACAGTTTTAAAACTAGACGGACTACCAATATTGCTTTCAAAGGTTAGTCATAAAATAGTTTAAAGGTCTTTCTAGACAGTGAAACAAATCAAATTTTTAATTATCACCATATTAAGTTTTAAGCAATTTATTTCTAATGAGGGCGCCACTTTAGCTACCACTTCGTCTTAAATACAGAATGGAATCTCCTAAGGTCCCGCGCAATATGCTTCGGTTCCCCGTCCTCGCACCTCTACCCCTTTCTCGGCTAGGATGTTGACGCGGCTAGCAGATGCAGGCAAACACACACATTGACGTGTGCACGGATGTATAGTTTCGTTTGTAGTAGTGTACCGACACATAAATGATACTCCGCTTCTATGAAGTGCCATACCTGGACGGCGCTACAAAAGGGCTTTTTACTGGCAATTCTGAACGGAATGGGCTAAAACTTGACCCGCTCGGGTGTCAATGGCTCAATTGGGGTTTTTTGAGTTTTTGGTGTGAATTAGGTCTATGGGACTCTAAAAGACGAGCGACAGGATGTAACACTATTCGGCGACAATAGTGAATGTCGGCGACCGTCGCGACACCCAACGCCGACCAGGTTAACTAGCTGTCGCTCGTTTGTCTAATTAAATTATCTGGTTTGCAAGCATTAACGGCTTCCTCGGCTACATACATACATATTATCACGCCTGTTTCCCACAGGGGTAGGCAGAGACAAAGGACCTGCACTTGCTACGATCCTGACAGACCTCTTTCGTTCATCTACACTCATCACGCTCTTCATGCATGCCCGCCGGTTACTATATCTAGCATACAAACAAATTTGGCTATACAGATAGTGTTAAAACTGGACCTGCTCGTAGGTGTATAAGAAACCCATACATTTCCCCTATATTGCTTTTGGAGAAAAGAAAACCTTTGAATGTATCAGCTGCTTCTCTTCCCGCGTAGATCGTGTTGTATGCCTGCGATCACAAGTCTGGCAGCGTTCGGGATTAGCTCTGCGCATGAATATTAAAGTGAAATGTTGATATGGACGCGTTTACACCGACGTGTTTTTCTACACGTTATTCCTTTGCTAAAACTAACGTGGAAAAATATCTTAAATCAAAATGATCACAGTTTGTGTAGATGTTACGCCTTGAAAGGTTTTGTATTGTCTTTCCTTCTGAAAAATCCTTAAACATTCAGCTCTCTCTCTTCTCTTTTTATTTCAAGTCCTTAACTTTGGAATAATGTATATGATCTGCGATTACGTACGAAATATATAGCACCCATAGCCTAATAAGTCAAAGATTATACATTAATAAACCACAGTAACAATTTTATTAAATAATTTTTCAAAATATTTAAACGATCTAATGCTGCAACGGTATAACCGTTCGCATTGGGTCCTTTTCCGGTCCTCCGGTTTGGGTCGGTCACAGTTTGTTTCAGATAACGCTTGTTTGTTTATTTTATTTAAGTGTGTAAGCGTTCAATCCTGTTTTGAGAATATTCGGATTGCTAAAAGAAGACTCTTTGCTTGAGATATTTAATGCCACTTCTGTAGCTCAACATCCGAAACTGGACGATGGACTTTACTTCATTGCTAAGAGCGTATACACATTTCGCCACTTCGTATCGTGTCGTTAGCTCAAAATTTCAATTTTATTCTTTCAGGATTTTGCAACTTTTTCGCCTCGGTCAAGCGCGGTAATGCTGGTGTGTCATAAAGGGCATGAGAGAAGGTGATGCATGGTCGTGACCACGATCGCGCTGTGTTTCTATCTGGTCAATATAACGCCAGCGCGCCAGATTTCCCCACTAAAATCCAAGCGCAAAAACCGCTGCCGCTCTTACACTTCTGTGTAAATGCGGTCTAATTTAAATCGGCACCGGCGGGCATGCATCAAATGCGAAGCATCATTTTGCATACTCGTGTTCGACGCGGACTGACCTGTTGATTATATTTCTGTTAATCGAACCAACGAGCGAAGTTATTTGGACAATCCAGTTTTGAATTTACCCAAAACAAGAAGACCACGTAATATGTCACATTTTCTTTAGTCTCTGACAACTTAATTTGGGTGAAAAATGGTTTGTGGTTACGGACAATGTCTTTCTTCTTTATTTATTTATTTATAAAACTTTATTGATCCACAATATACATTGTTTACAATTGGCGGACTAAACGCTAAAAGCGTTCTCTCCCAGTCAACCATAAGGGTAAACAGAGATCTAGTTGCGGCGCAATATAATTACTAAATAAATCCTAATTAATATACCTACATATACCTACATTCATTATATGTATATACATATATGCAATATATAAATAATGAATGATGATGGTGAAAATGAAATATACACTATTTTAGAAAATGAGAGTGTACTTTTCTTTGAAAGAAAATTTAGTTGAAATGTCCTTGGGTAAAGCATTCCAGAGCCGCGAAGCTTGTAGGATAAAAGAGTATGAGTGCAAAGAATTCGCATTGTCTGCGTTCACGGATAGGAAGCCATTTAAGCTCAGAACGGAAAGATGATATATAATCATGTTTGCGAAGGCAGAAAATGAAACGAAAACAATTGTACAATTCTTACATTTAAGAGCTGGGCTCTCTTCGGTGGAGTGCTTTCCATGTCCCTTTTCTCCGCTAAGTTCTTAACCTCCTTATATGTTTTCACGTTTATTTTTTCTTTTATTTGATAGATTTTTTTTCTTCTGGCTTTTCCTTCTATTTTGTCTATGATTATCATTTTAAAGCACAAGCTTCATTACACACAGCACAAGTATCCGTTTCTTGGGTTTTTTTAATAACACGTGTGGTGCCACAAAAAATTCAAACATTTCTTAAATATTTATTTTTAATTCATAAGAATATTACTTAGTTACACTTGGCCACTTTGACCGTCCCGCCCGGCAGTGATTCACAATAATCAAAATGCAATAAAAAAGAAAAGGTGACTCAGTTTTCTTCAAACAATGCTGTCATTCTTTTATGTTCGTCACGTTGAATAACTTTTAATGACCCATTTTTGTACCTATTGGTGACGCTGTTTTCCATTTCAAGTGGCTCCTCGATGTCTTTTTATTTATTATTTTATTTAAAATATTTAGACGTTTTAGTGCGCGCATTTGTCTTGACCAGGCACTAAGTAACCCTTCAAACTATTTTACGAACTACTGTTTACAGTTTAAAGTAAGAACGTAAAGTTTTTCTACGCACAATTGCGAAAAACGGCCACTTTTGGACATGGTGATGATTTATTTCAAACGGGGGCAGCACTGGACCCCGAAAAATTCAGGTAGCCCCTTAATGGCGACGTTACAACCCCCAACAATAAAAAAACTTAAAATTAATACTTCATTAGAGATACGGTCTTTACACTGTATGACAAGGACACAAACAACTGAACAATAAAAAACAAATTAAAAAGTCAAAGGAAACTTCGAAACGAATTGTTTGTTCGGCCAATTAACTCCGTCGGAGTGCAGTGACAAAAACTGGACAAAAAGATGTCTCGTCACAAAGGGTTGTTTCGACTGGAGGGCAATGAAAAAGGGTTGATGACACGGTGCGAATTTAAAGGATAAAATAGTAATAAAGGTTTATTTTACACTCATCATCATCCGAGCGTATGCATCCCGGTTGCATCCTCAGCAGTAACGCTTCAGAGCCCGGGGTCTGCTATCTAACCAAGGAGATTTGACGAGGTTACTGGTTTTTGCACAGAGCGACTGCCGTCTGACCTCCACAACCCAAGGGGCAAACCAGGTCCAATCCTTGGGTAGTTTGATGATCAAACGCTAGGTGGCGTTCGGGACCCACAGTTTTACGTGCCTTCTGAAACACGGAATCATCTTTATTTTCGGATAATCAGGTGATTCAAGCCTGCAATATCTTATCCAGACTGGAAACGAATTTTCACAAAGTATGCTTCCCAGTGGGAATTGAACCCATGACCTCCGGGTCACAAGGCGAACGCCTTGACCACTGGACCACGGAGGCAGTCTGAGCGGAGGCAGTAAAGGTTTATTTTACATTCACAAGCTATATTGAATTCTAAGAACCAGAATCACTAATAACACGAAACCGTTGGAAAATATGTACATACTTATAAAAAAGTGTGGAAATTAGTTTTCCTTTTTGATGTCCTAGTACCAAAAACAAAAAAAAAATCCGCAGAAAATAATAAAGATTGACAAAAAAGGTTGACGATTTTGTTTTCTAATAAATGACTTCCGATAGACGGCGGCGGTGACATTCAAATGGGAGATAGTGGGAATGCAGCAGTTGGCTGCATTCCCACTATCTCCCATTTTGATTTTAGTTATGAAACAAGGTACAAATGACAAAATATGTAATAGAGAACTTAAAGATGTTAAGAATCACCTTGTATAATACTGATGATGACTGATCAGAAAAAATATAAAATAATATTAATCCGTCACTTAGATAATTTAAAAATAATGGTACAAAATAATGGTAAAAATTATAAACAAAGGTACAGAGAGGTTAAGGTCCGAAGCAAGGGCTTGTTGTTACTTTTAAATAAAAATTCTAACAAGGCGTAACGTAGCTCGAACTTGAAATGCACTGTACGTGTAACCGTCGTAAATTTTTGGAAGTCAGAAAAAAGAAACAATACGTGTACAGTGCGAGGATCCAATTAATAATTTTCCTGCATCATGCCTATTCAATGCGTAAACACTATAAGATTAAAGTATAATATAGAATGAGATCCTCCGGACCTTGTCAAAGGACCTGAATAGTCCGATTTTTAAGTATTGGTCTTCCGTACACCGCGACAGCAACCGTAAATAATATTGTTGCGATTTATTAACTATTGTTAGTTAATTGAAGTACCTACCTACTTTTTAAAATTTTATTTATATTTTTTTTTATTTAGGAAAATTACTTATTCTCTGTATACATAGTGTTAAAAGTTTTGTTTTTTTGTATTTGTGTTATTATTTTAATATGAGTTATGTGCCTGAAATAAATGACTTATTAATAATCATAAAATAAATAGGGAATATTATATTTGTACAATACTCAAATGGTCTATTTGCTATTGAGATTTCAATAGGAATTTCAACAATCGTCCGTGACGCCATATTTTTATGACGACCGATAAGTGTAGGGTTACAGTCCCCCTTTTTCCATAAAAACTAAGCTAATCTCTTCCTTATACACAAGTAATAAGGTGTTTTAAAGTGTAAAAATAAAGTTGTAGTTTTATATGAAATATGATATGTTTGTATAAGAGCTTATTTGAGTGAACTATTGATTTTTAGATATAGAGCAGATGTTCCATGAGCTTTTGGGCTTATTTATTCTTCGAACCCATTACATTACCTTTCATATTTTATCGGTGGCCATGCTGATCTGGTCTCATATTAAGGTTGAACTAGTCGATACTTTTTCTATACAAATTTCGGGGGGATTTCCTCCACTGTTTGACATTGTTTATCCAAAGTTTAGCATGATATCATTTTGTTTCATTATAAATTTTGTCTGTACGGAGAAAAGGAAAATAAAAAGTCATTAGCCGTTTTTCTTTTTGCAAATTTTTTCGAAACTTTCGCCGTAAAAATAATAAGAGAAGTGTGAAATCTCCAAAACAAAGTCGGCACCGAGACTGCTTAATTATCGAAAATTTTAATAAACTTTATTTGTAATTGATTAGTGAAATAGTTTTTGCTTAAAAGCCCTCTTTCCAAAGGACTATACGTATTATTCTACGCGTTTAATTTATAATGAATTACCGTCCATTTTGGCCGCGCCCACCTGTGAGTTCGCGCCCGCGACTAGGATACCCTTTTTCCATCTTTACGCTCAACGCGGCGTTTTGATCTTATGGCACTGGAGCCCTTTAAAATGAGAAGACAGACTTCGAAATAAGCTATTTTAACATCAGTGACGTGATTATAAAGTTTATGACGTCACAAACTGAGTGGCAAATCGTCGAGTAATAAGGAGCTCGGGAGCGTGCGTGCTTCGCTTTCGAATGTAATACAGGAGTTAGGGCGAGTGTTTAGTGATGGGCGGAGCGATAAGCGATAGCAATTTCACAAACTGAGTGGCAAATCGTCAAGTTATAATGAGCTGGGGAGCGTGCGTACTTCGCTTTCGAATGTAATACAAGAGTTAGGGGCAAGTGTTTTGTGATGGGCGGAGCGTTATGCGACAGCGATTAACTGTGAGCGGCATACTGTCGGTCGATTCTACAGCTGAAAAGAAAAAATTGACCTGCAATCGTTATTGGAACGATGTTCCTTTTCGAACGGTACGGACTTAACTAGGCGAAATAAAATGGAAGACTACGATTTTTTAGATATTTTTTCTAACTTTGTTCTAACCGAGTGTTCCTTGACACTTAAGTATTTTTTGAATGGAATTGTTGGGTTTTTTATTCATTGAATTGAATAGTTCGTAGTCTATTTATACGGAATTAATAAGACGTGATAAGTGGTCTGTATTGTCAAAATTTGACAAACAATAAACTACATTTATTTTTGATATTATTAATTCAGTTATATGAATCGTTAGTCCAGAGTTATAAGAATGAAATTGGCTTGCAATGGATTTCTAGGTATCTAAACGAAAAGGTGCTGAGTTCCACCGCTAACCACATTGAGAAGATATTTCCTTGAATTTCTTTGCTGAGTGAGACTTGTACGTGAGTTACTTATTATGTGCTGAAAATCACTTTTCGACCATCACTGTGTCCACTCCACAAATCCAAGAGAATTTCGCCACGCAACGGACGTATGTCATCGCGCCACCATACTGGCTTACGGGATTTGGGCCCAGTTCAAGATTCCTGATGTTGTTGATGACTCGTATATTACAGCGTAACATCATATATAAAATGTCCTTTTTAAATATTTTAAGGGGTGCTTCAGTTCATCACTTTGATCAACTTTACACAATAAATATGTTTCGATATATGAAAAAAAATTATAGGACGTGATATCATTACTATGGAAAATGACAATTTTTTTCGTATTTCGATGTACATTTATCGAGAAATGTTGTTGAAAATGATGAACGGAATCACCTCTTAAAATATTTGTACTTAATTAAAAAGGACATTGTATATAACGTATTTATTTGACAACCTCTGAGACCTAGTGCTAGGCAGTCACACCGGGGGTCCCTGGTTCGATCCCCGGTCAGGACAAGATGGTAAATGATCTTTTTCAGATTGACCTGGGTCTTGGATGTTCATCTATTTATGTATTTGTTATAAAATATACTAGCGTTGAGTTAGTAACCCATAACACAAGTCTCGAACTAACTTTGGGGCTAACTCAATCTGTGTGATTTATCCGTATATATTTTTTTATATACACACTATCAAACCTTTATCCTTAATGAGGCAGACAGAGCATTTTAGGTCTTGTAAGTCTAATCAGACAAGGCCCAAAAGTCACTTTTGGCTTAATAGTGCTCCTGCTCAGAAGGTCTAAAAATTATCAAAACGGTGAAGAGACGGATTTCTAGCTGCATGACCTATTAAATTGATTTTATTTGATTTTATTTTTATTTTATTTATTAGTACATATACAGTGAGTTAGGTACATGAAATGATAAATTATAAGAATAAGAAATATAACTAGATAGCCTAACTAACCAATTATATAAGTACCTAACATGTCTATTATAGCAAAAATCAAGTTATAAAACAAATTAACTAGTAAGTAAAAATATGAAAGAATGAATTACTCGTATGAATCTGTGATGACAATTATTTGCATTGTCAAGTCACAAAATTATGTCACTTGCCATTGATCATATCCATTTTCAACGTGATTTTACAGAGATTCAAATGTTTATTTAGCATTAGACCTTTACAGGCACTTTTACACGTCAATAAGTATAATTTACGTTACGTGTACCAGTTGATGTCCGGAAGGCTAAAACCCGCTTTTCATTTAAGAAACAGGTGAAGGCACACTTTCTTCAAAAACTGTCAGATAGATCATAGTGTATTTATGTAGTATATGTAGGTATTGTTTATCATAGTATATACTTAATAGTGTGTATTTTTTTGTACGTAGTTTATTGTTTTGACATATACTCTTTTTTTTTTTCGCCATGTACATATTCAAGTTTTGCACTACCCCTGTCATTCTCTACATCACCCGTTTGGTTGACTGGTAGATAAGGCCTTAGGCTTTAAGTCCGCCATTACACTTGTATTTGTGTATGAAGTTAAATAAATAAAAAAATAATTAAGATATTATTTATTTTTAAAGAAAAGCTACCGATACTAGCGCTTCGTAACGACCACTGCTGAGAAGAAACGCCGAATGAAACTCATTTCCACAGTATTGGTCGCCTACTCGCCAGAAGGGCTTTGTCATATTCTTATGTTGGTACGCTTTTCAGTCACGGGTCCATGGGGACCCGGTCCTTTGAGGCGTTCAGTGGGCCAAAGCCAACATGAAGAGGCCTATTAGTACCTTTACCTTTTTTATCTAAAAAGTGAGATGGCTGCATCTATGGAGGTCTATCCCTTAATGTACCATTGAGATGCACTAACGGACAGTCCTCTACAGCTGCCGAACTATTGCCAGGGAGGGATTTACTTGGTTTGGGCTTTATGGATGGGATGTTAATGGACCGGATAACTGGGTTATGGAGTGAGATACGGACACTACCTAAAAATCTCTCACAATTTTAGCCTGGTAGATGGTGACTTGCTGCTCGTTGGCTACACTGCCTGTGGGCACCCTAACTAGCCACGAAAATGCGGCCAGGGCGCAACACAATGTAAGCAGCTAAGGGTGTCGAGAGGTGCGGCTCCGGTTTCACCTTCTCGGGGCTTGCCCCCGAGAGCGGGTTTCCCCGTTATTACGCCATTACGTGCAATACACTTCCACCCTGGAGCGTATGTTCTGCTCTTGCGACTCCACTCTGGCCGGCCAGTTAAGGCAAGACAGAGGCGGGGAGTGTGTAAATGTGTTTATGTGTGTGTGTAAGCGCATGTGTATATGGTCCCTCTGAAGGTAGGGTACGTGGTGTAGCCACTCACCATCAGCTCGCCACAAGCTGCCCTGCGTTGACTGACTGCACTGGGAATCCAGTGGGCGATGGGGTCGTCACGTCCCGACGCCGTTATAATATATTATTATTGTCTTTTAATTAATAAATACTTATAATATAATACAATGTTGACACATTATAACATGTAATGCTTGCGAACAAGTAAACAAATTTAAATTGCGTAACAAAAAATATTAGCTGACTAGTCCCTCCCGGCTGCACCCGTTCACGAATTGACGCACGGATCAGCCATCGTCAAACTCAACCATATAAGAGGGAATCCAACGACTCGACCAGCGACGCCACCACCGGATAGGACATTTTAGTGAGCATGGAAAACCCGATCTCGCAGACCTTGTCAAAAGGAAATATTAGTTATATGTTGGTCATCTATTGATCGCAGAGCATTTACATGTTTTTACAGTAAGCTTATTATGGTAACAGAAAATACAGCTATTATTAGATTTATTATTTATTTGAAAAACTGATATTAGGAACGCTATTTGAAAAAACTACGACGTCATTAGCCTATATTTCATACAAATCCCTTAAAAAATATTTCGTTTGACGTTTAGAAAAAAGTTTCTGGTTTGAGTTATTGCGAAGTAGCGAATTAACTATGCTTTTACCTATTGGGCTCTCAGCTAAACAAAGACTTATCAAAATATATAATTAATTTTGCACAGTGCTGCCCTCTGTGAAACGTATCTTGTAAATAACACATATGATTGGAAGCGTCGGGTCGGAAACGATCGTGCGCTGAATGCTAATATGAATGTAGCCTCACGAGAGAAACTGCATATTTGTATGCACAGCTTCCATGCTTAGGGTTGCCATCTCCTAAAATAAAAAAAAGCCGGACTATGAGTTGAATAAGCCTTAAAGCCAGATAGGAACACAGTGACTGGGCAAGATCAAGGTTTTGTGTAAGATAGTTGTGGTGAGGCCTAGAAAAAGAAGGTCGTGCACTTTGCCAAAAAGTATAACAAAAACCGGACAGGCCGGACACACTAATATTTGCGAACCGAAACAGCCAAACATGTCGGACAGATGGCAACCTTATCCAGTTTGCTAGTTTGGAAGTTAACAATGTTGAATTTACCATAGGTTGTCCTGAAGCAACCGGTCACGGAAGAGAAATTTAGTGGAAGTGCTACTTATCAAAATTAGTATCGGACCCGTTGTCGCCAAACTCGCTCAAATAAACCACTAATCACATTTGCGTTACATACAAAGGATTTGTTTGTTTAATTGTTCGTTTTTATTTATAACAATAATGGCCTGCCATTAATGAGAGTTATTTTACCACGGTTCAAAAAGTACTAAAGATGTTTTGCAATATGTATTAAAAGTTTACGAAAAAATCCTGGTATTTAACCATAGATGGCGTTATATTTAAAAGAAGCAATAATGAACTTATGTACGATTAACATAAGATCTCAATTTGCGTCAAAATATATTGTCGGGATTGAGTGCAGTTGTACTTAATTATGACACACGCGCCATTTCCACCTTTTTTTTCTTTTCCGTGGTTTAGGTTGTAGAAGTCTAATGGGAATAGGCAGATATGTGAAATCTTTTCAAAACTAGCGATGGGCTAGCGACTAGCAACCTTTCGATATTTCTAAAGAAAAGAGGACCAGGCTGTTCTAAGGACGAAAGAAACAAATTTTCGTCAAAATCCTTAACGAGGTAAATAGAGCCACGGACTGAGAAACTAATCAAAACAAAGCTATCTATCGCAGGTTGACTGGAAGACATCCCTACATGGGATAAGTCCGCTTTTGTGTTCTCTCAAATGTTGTCTTTTTCACTTCACTTCACTCTCTCGATAGGGTTTTAAGCCTGCGCGTTTGAAGCAGATGGTACATCTTCTCGGAATAAACTCCAACAGAATAACAAATCAAGTACACAAAACACAATGTAAGGTAACCAAAATCAGGCATTGTGCGATACAATCTATCGTACCATTTGCACGCACAATATTTGTTCATTTGACGTACGATACGGCTCGGGACACACTCGGAATGTTAAGTGAACTGGGAATAGATAAATTAAATCACAGTGATTTCTTGTATCGAGTGACGGAGATGAGACGAGTATTTTAGCAGTTCGGTAGCGCTATTGAAACGGTGGTGGCCAAGCGGTTTAGGCAGTAGCTCTGCGTCTGTGCGTCACGAGTTCGATCCTTACTAGGCCATAGAATAAGTACTAGTGCTCACGTACAGAGGTCTTGCTCAGAAAAGAAATTCAAAGAAATATCTATTTAATGTGGTTAGTGCTATGGCTTAATTTATCTCGCGTCGGAACTCCTCTCGTCTTTGTTTAGTTACCTAGCTATCCATTGCAAGCCAATTTCATTCTTATTACTCTGGGCAAACGATTCATGTAACTGAATTTTCCCTTCCGGTGTGGTCGCCGCGCGCATAGTAATAATGTAGATATATTTTCTATACCTAACCGGGGAGTGACACAGGCCTGCTAGCGCTTAGGAAGCGGCAGTAAACTTAGCTGGAAGCACCAGACAGTAACAGACTTCCAGAAAGGAGGTCGCGATCTTTTTTTTAATTTATCTCCACCGATAATACGAAGACGCCTGGACCGATTTGGAAAAAGCGGGTGAAGTTTTAAGTTTTTAAAAATTATGTAAAGTAATTTTTAATTACCACCATTGCCTTGCTTACGACAATCATTTTACATAAATTTTGTGGTGCCGTTTTAAGCGATAATAATAATTGAACTATTTATCTTTAGTAATAAATCGCTGATGTATAAATATATATATATACAGCTTAAAGGCTACCACAGAACCTGATAAGGCCTTTCAAACAAAATGTTCAAATTGGTCCATAATACGCGTTGGAGTAATCGTGTAAGATACATAAAAAATACATATAATATACATTCAAATTGATAACCTCCTCTTTTTTTTAAATCGGTTAAGAAGAGTCGTCATACTTGCAAATATCCCAAGACAAGGTCCAAGCGAAACACTAACGTCACAAAAGTGCGACAAACGCAATAAAAAGTTTAATATTTCAGAAAAATACACCTTTGAGTCACGTCCCCGGTTTGATGACGCATCGTTACGAATGTACCATTTCAGGGGAACATGAGAGAAGGGGTTAGGGCTGGCGATTAGCAATAAATAAAAAAGTAAAGAATTTTTTATTTTATTTTTGACACAACCATGACTGTGATGAGATCATTACAGTCGTGGTGTGTTCACCAATACCGATTCATAGGTAAATACTTGTTTTTTTTTTTATGATGATTTGAATGTTCGACAATATTAACCTCAACGAAACGTACATAGAAAAAAGAGAGACTAAATTTTTTTAGGCGTTTTGACCTTAATACTATTTGTAGTCTCTCCAGACAATTTGTTGTCTAGTCACAGGAACTTACGTCATTTATAACATTAAGGTCAATGTTATATAAAAAAAAATATTGTAAAAACATAAGTTATTAAAGATTTAGAATACAAAAACATTAAGAAAACCAATATTATGCATTAAAAAATTAGGACAATCAAGAGCATCTCAAATAAGTAGTTGCCATAACTTATCTAGACTTATCAGTATCAGCTTCTTTGGTCGTTTTAAAAACAAAACTAAGAGGTGGCAACCCTACTGCCGCCATAAAGTACAATCGTGTACAAAATAACATTAAGTTTACAACTAACCGGTGTTAAGTTACACTCAAATAAATAATGATGAGAACTTTAAAGTCGATCGTAAATGAGGATTTATAGAGCAACTAACGTACGATTTTACTTAATTGAAAAAATATTGCATATTTAATCAAATAATCTTAAAATCTCTTTTCTTTTTAATAAAGTAACAATATAAAAAAAAACAAAGATTTCGTTTCAAAGCAGCTTAATAAATCCGAGATATTTTTCATAAATCTTCCCTTGCAATTTATATTATCTGTGAAGACGCTAATTAAGAAATAAAGGATGTAAAGGTTTATAAATTTAATTAAAAATTAATTTATGTTCAGCAGTTACGAATAAGTAGTATAATAATATATTAATAAAAATATATTAATTGTTAAGCAAGAAATATACTTAATAAATTAATACATCTTTATATAATACTGAATCATTGTGCGTCAAATTCTTACTTTCAACATAAAATTAAGTATGAAAGAAATATCTACTCTGAATCGGATCTTGAGTAGCTTCGGTGGCCCGGTGGGAGTGCGCACTAGAGCTTTCGCAAGTAAAGGATCACTAAACGTCGTCCGCACTTGCATGGGTGACAAGTGGCATAAAAATTTCTCGAGCTCCTCCGTGCTTCGAAAAGGTACGTATAAGCCGTTGGTCCCGGCTGTCATCATTGTATGGCAGTCGTCAAACTATGTCAGATGCCTTCAGGCAGCCTGAAAATTCTGGCACCAGTGTTGGCCACTTACACATACGAAAAATTAACATCGGATAAAGACGAGATATAACCTGTAAAAATAAGCTGTCCAACCCCCCGTAGATTGACAAGCAACTGATATAGAAATCGGACCATTATCGACAAGATATTCGAATAAATAAAGCGAACCCGATGTATCAAAATACCGAAATATGATCCCTGTGAGTCCGGCGGGATTATTGTCTTACGTTTATGGAAACAGATGGTTGGGTATTATGGTGATTTTGAGAAAATATCTTCTTTGTCGTTAAGGCTATGATAATATTTGGCGCCAAAAATCCGCCACATTGTTTTTAGGGTTCCGTAGCCAAACGGAAAAAGGGGACCGTATTATTAAGACTCCGTTGTCCGGCTGTATGTCTCCAGGCTGTTGGCCGCTATGATCTATTTCTGTTGGTCGCTGTAACAACAAACACTAAAAACACTATAAAATAAATATTTGAGTGGGGCTGATACAACAGACGACATTTTTTTATAGATAAAGGTACGGAACGCTTCGTGCGCGAGTCCGACTGGCATATAATCGTTTTTTTTTTTAAATTCCTATCACTCTAACAATGAGTTTTGACGGAGTACAAGAACCTGTCAACTGATGATCCAATGACATCAATCGATTGGACTTGACTTCACAGTGCTTCCACCATATATTTGAAAACCCTAAGGGCGCGTTCAGACGACACGCTCACGCAAAGCCCACGCCTAGCGCGCTTTGTTTAGTTTGTTTGTTTTTCGTGTATGTAAGAGGCCAACACTGGTGTCAGACTTTTCAGGCTGCTTAAAGGCATTGGACATAGCTTGACGATTGCCGGGACCAACGGCTTATACGTGCCTTCCGAAGAACGGAGGAGCTCGAGAAATTTTTGTTCCACATGTGGTCACCCATCCATGTGCGGACCACGCCCGGTGTCGCTTAACTTGCGAAAGCGCTAGTAAATGCGCACTCCAGCCGGGCCACTGAGCTCCTCAAGCGCGCTTTGAACGTGTAGCATATAATTTGAGTTCTATCATTGATACAAGTCAAAATGCATTAACCGAAGTCGAGTCGGGGCAAGCACCGGGCAAACGCGAAACTGGCGCAAGGCGGAAGCAAGGCGAGCGCGTGGCGTAGGCGAGGCGTGCGCTTATGGACTTCGTTAATGCAATATGAGTTATATTGATGTGTGATACGACTTAAATTATATGCAACAAATTTTAAAATATTTCAAAGCGCACAAAGCGTGCACTAGGCGTGGGCTTAGCGTGACGTGTCGTCCGTAACGTACACGCCCGTCATTGAGACAAATCAAACGACACTTCAAGCTAAAATCCATAAAGACTTTTTAGGCTGCAGAGCGTCCACGGAAATATACATAGGTACATTACCTACATACGCTCGAAAACACAATCCTCCTTTTCACGCAGTCGGAAAAAAAGGAATGGGCCAGAAGTTAAACATTCGGAAGTAATGTAACTGACATAAATCTCCTCCTTTTCTGAGCACAAAAATCATCTTTATTCAAACAATTGTTTCTTTTATAAAAACGCATTCAAATATTACCCGGGTGCCTGGGTACAGCACAATGAGAGGTTTAATAACCGGGTGCTAGGATCACATACGATCCCGGATTGCCCGGGAACCTCTGATCCGGATAAGCCTTTACGGAGAACACCCGGGTAAGATCTCGCGTTTTTTGTGCAAAATATTATTGTTGAATAAACGTTAGTGGATTTGCAATGAGAGTTTCTTACAGAAAAGTACCTACTTGTTACTTAAACTCAATTGATAAGCTTTTATTTAACTGGCAATGTTACTGTATTAGTTTTGTGTAAAAATATGTTTTGAGAAAAGTTTCTATTGGTAGACAAATTAATTAATACAGTCGATTCTTTGAAGCTACTTTAAGGCAGCTGCCATTGTTTGACGATACTATAATAATTCTAAACATATATACGCTGACTTTTCATTGGTTTTGGAAAAAAAAAATGTCGTATGGTAATTTAATTCCTCTATTCATATACGTAATTTGTGAATGACTTAAGATAAAAGAGTTGCGAAAATGATTTTCAATCGAGAACATGTAGCTACGCCCGTCCAAAGCTGCCGCGTGACCCCTATGAACTCGAAATATAGCCGGCTGCTGATGCTAGGCGCCGGTTCTACTAATTGATCTCACGCTCTTACTTTCGAGTTTCAGTCAACATTTTTTGTTTCTGGATTTCTATTTTGACTAGCTAATTAGGTCTTAATAACGATCCTTATGAAGTGGCCTTCGGCTCCAAAACCAATAAAAAATCACCGTGTATTATATCTATGTGTGTGTTTGTAATAGTTTTTTTTTTTATAGTTTTCGTTTTTAATATTACTATATGCATCATTTAGTTTATGTGTTGTTCTGTATTTAATTTGAGTTGAAAAAAGTTTGTTTTAGTACTTTTTTTTAATCTGAGAGCTTTTCATGTTGTTTTAAATTGGTTAACTGTTCTTTGCACAAAAATTCTGCTGAAAAATAAATAAAATACCCAAAATAGCCGTAAACAAGTCCATTGAAACAGCTAATAAAATATATCCCAGTCTAGTTTTCTAAAGCGTCCGGTGAAATCTATTATGTGTGACCCGGTTTAATCCGGTTGAAAGCAGTTTATAACGGTTCCGCATTCACGGTTATATTTCAGCGGTGGATCATGGCTTTATTCGTTTTGAGCTAACTATGTTGCGGTAGGTATTTTGGGCTGCACTAGAATTAATGGATAGACACAATATTAGTGACATCTACTATGGGTCTCATAAGAAGGCTCAAGGTCGCTCAACGGGCTATGGAGAGGACTATGCTCGGTGTTTCTCTACGCGATCGAATCAGAAATGAGGAAATTTGTAGGAGAACGAAGGTCACCGACATAGCCAAGCGGATTAGCTCATTGAAGCGGCAGTGGGCGGGGCACATAGCGCGAAGAACCGATGGCCGATGGGGCAGAAAGGTTCTCGAATGGCGGTCACGTACCGGCAAGCGCAGCGTAGGACACCCACCTGCTAGATGGTCAGATGACCTGAGCAAGGTTGCAGGGAGGCGCTGGATGCAGGCCGCTTCCGATCGGTCGTTTTGGAAATCCTTGGGGGAGGCCTATGTCCAGCAGTGGACTTCCTGTGGCTGATATGATGATGATGATAGTGACATCTAATGCAAAATCTATATATATAAAAGAAGAAGTTCCCACTGACTGACATATAGACACAAGCGCCGCCATAACCGTTAATGATGACTTAATCGTCAACTGGCGAGCGCGAATCTCGCGAGCGCGCGCGAGTTGGCACTTTTCGATTTTGCCTACTTTTTTTGTCGTCAACTCGCGCGTCTATATAATTTGATGTTTTAATGTATAGTCAGCTACAAAAACGTTATAACAAATTTAATTTAGTTAGGTACTTACCTACTATAAATGTATAAGAAACTTTATGAAATTTGATTTTTAAAATAAAACAAAATATACATCGTTTTGAAATCAGTTTATTATAAATCAACAGGACAAAATATAAATTATTAGTAGTATTTCCCTTACTAATTATCAACAATATCACATTGATTTGAGAATTTGGCTTATTATCTTATTATCTAGTATGTAAATTGTAAAAAACTAAGTAAATAAAATAGAAACAACGAAAACACTCCCCTCACATACTCGTATACTGAATATTGGTAAGTATAAAATAGTAAAGCTAAACATAGTAATTGACAACAAACTGACTTATTATTGCTCCCTAATAAAATCAATCTTAGGAACCATAGAAAGAGTCTTAGAAACTATAAAATCACAGATCACATATGGTTGTAAATGATTTTTACAAAAAACGCTAAACACTATCAATAAGTAGATTCATCAATTGGCTAAGTTATTACTGACGACCTACTAATAAAACTAATCACAGACTATACAATCACAGATCATGGTTTGTTATAAATGATTTTTATAGCAAACGTTAAAATAAACAGACTATGCTAAATTAAATCAAAAATCACAAGATCAAAAGTTCGATACATAAGTCAATATTTATAACCCCATGGATAAATTTGTTAACAGTGTTGGTAATGTGCTCGTCAATAGCACAAGTTTCTTTACATTTTGCAGTTATATTAGACTTCTTTAAGTATAAAGTCTGATAATAATTATCTTCTTCTTTTAAGATGGTCAAAAAATGTGCAATACTTTTGGGTTTGCTATTAATTTTTTTATTTACCGTAGAATGCCAGCTCTCAACCATGTTCGTAGTGCGGTGTTGGCTAAAATTACAAGACCATTTGTCTGCGAAAGTGGAAGTCTCATTCAACCAAGTTCTTACAAAATAATCATTAAATTTTACAATATTTTTATCATTCGGACATTGAGACATAATATACAACCAACCATTCTCAACAGCTTCTTTGGGCAAATGTGCCAAAACAACGCACCTCTTTATATGTTTTCTAAATAGTACAGATTTTGTTATGCCTATTTCGTCAGCTTTCCGCCACAAACTTCGCGAAAAATGAAAGAAACACCCTCTAACGCTTGTTTCAGGGAATATGTCTTTGACTGCTAACATTGCAGCCTTCTCGAAGAATGGTAAGAAGTAGAATGGTTTTGGGATTAAACTGAGGAATTTGGCTCTTGAAATTTGGTTTTGCTAAAATTGTTTTACAATTTTCACTAGCGAATATTAAAATTCTATTGATTGTTTGGTAGTCGGCTAGTAAAAAGTTTGCAAATATTTCGGGCACAGTAACATTCTTAATCGACTTAAAACATACCTTTCTTACCCCCAATGACTTATTCCGTTTTCGGTAAAATTTGTTTTTAATATTTTTATATGTAGGTATTTTTTTTATGAGGTCAATTCCTTTATCTTTAAGGGTTGAGACCGTATGTCGAAATGCATTTGGTATGGGTATAGTACAGTCACTTTTTACTTTTTCCATGCACTTGTCGAAGTTAAGCTCCAGTTCATTTGATACAAAATCAGGCTCACAGTCGTGCTTGTCATCTCGTTTGATGTAGTTATTGCTATCAATAATTAATCTTGCCTTGCAAACAGTCCTCTTCGAACACCTCCAGATACAGAAACCATCTTTATTTTCTCGGTCTTTATTATATTTGTGTCCTGCACGAAGTAGTATCGAACTTCCTCGCTGAGATGTAATGATGTCGTGTCCAGTTACATTTCTGGACGAACCTGCCTGTGGTCCACTTCCTAAAAGATTGATTTTATTAGGGAGCAATAATAAGTCAGTTTGTTGTCAATTACTATGTTTAGCTTTACTATTTTATACTTACCAATATTCAGTATACGAGTATGTGAGGGGAGTGTTTTCGTTGTTTCTATTTTATTTACTTAGTTTTTTACAATTTACATACTAGATAATAAGATATTAAGCCAAATTCTCAAATCAATGTGATATTGTTGATAATTAGTAAGGGAAATACTACTAATAATTTATATTTTGTCCTGTTGATTTATAATAAACTGATTTCAAAACGATGTATATTTTGTTTTATTTTAAAAATCAAATTTCATAAAGTTTCTTATACATTTATAGTAGGTAAGTACCTAACTAAATTAAATTTGTTATAACGTTTTTGTAGCTGACTATACATTAAAACATCAAATTATATAGACGCGCGAGTTGACGACAAAAAAAGTAGGCAAAATCGAAAAGTGCCAACTCGCGCGCGCTCGCGAGATTCGCGCTCGCCAGTTGACGATTAAGTCAATTAATAGAAACGTGAAATTTGGCACACAGGCACAGAATAAGTTCTAGTACTTGTTGAATATATCAATAGATAAGATTCAAAGGTTCAAATGTTTATTCAGTAATTAGACCTTCACAGGCACTTTTACACGTCAATAAGTATAATTTATGTTACGTGTTAAGTATATTAAATTATAATTTATTTTTAAAGAAAAGCTACCGATACCAGCGCTTCGTAACGACCACTGCTGAGAAGAAACGCCGAAAGAAACTCATTTACACAGTATTGGTCGCCTACTCGCCAGAAGGGCTTTGTCATATTATTATCATTGTCTTTTAATTAATAATAACTTATAATATAATACAATGTTGACACATTATACTTGCGAACAAGTAAACAAACATAAATTGCGTAATAAAAAATATTAAGTAGTCAAAAAAGCGAAGCCGAGCTGACCAGTCCCTCCCGGCAGCACCCGTTCACGAGTTGACGCACGGTTCAGTAAGTTAGTACTAGTAGCGTCATCTTTTTACACATATTTACACTGCTGTATTGTCGTTGGTCATTAAATAAACAGTCGCTTATTGGTCACAGCTAAATCACGTTGTTTTATTTATAGTACTCACGTACAGAAGTCTTACTCAGAAAAGAAATTCAAAGAAGTATCTACTTAATGTGGTTAGCGCTATGGTTCGATTAAGCTCGTGCCAGAACTCCTCACCAGTTCGTTAAGATACCTTCATCCATTGCAAGCCAATTTAACTTTACCCTGGACAAACGATTCATGAAACTGAATTTTCCCCTTCGAAGTGGTCGCCGCGGGCATATAATATTGTAGGTATATTTTCGATACCTAAACAGGGAGTGACACAGGCCTGGCATAGGTTCCTTATGAGATCTAGAGTTGCACTAAGAAAGGATTTTTTGGAAACGAAGATCCAAAGTTTGTACGGAGAAACGAGTAAAACTATGATGGCCAGTTGTGACCATATATACGTACACATCATAGCCTATTTTCCATGGGGGTAGGCAGAGACTATGGAACTCCAATTCGCAACTTACCAACAACTCAAATCATATACTTTTCCAAACTTCAAAATAAACATTTAGTATGGGATAGGCATGACGAATGAAAAATTACTTTTAGCCCAACGGTTAGATTATAGAAAAGTATTGTAGACGTATTTTTTCTTTTCTCTGAGAAACAAAAAATGACCAAGATACAGCGCATTGAAATTTCGCATGACGTCACGGGTGCGTACGATTTTTACACAGAGGTGACGTCGCTAGCCGGAACTTTGATGCTTCGTATCTTTGTGAATTTTTACTTTTTTGGTAAACTGAAAAATATGGGTCCATTATTTTTGGATAATCTAAAAGACAGGACTAATTATTATTATACTTTTTTGACCCTATTGTCACCCCTATTCGCTACTAACCAAAAACTCAAATTCTAAGGGATTTGTATGAAATATAGATAATGACGTCATCGTTTCTTCGAGTCTAATAGCTTTTATAAATAATCTTATTTCATAAGAAATCATTTCCAGCAGACCCAGGAGAAGAAAAGAGAAGAAAACAAGCTAAATAATATTAGTTTTTCTGCAATAATACATCAAAAATCTTCTCTCACGACATCCACAGAAAAGGTCCCTTTCCATCACTTCCTGAGGTTATTGTACCTTGTAAAGTTTCGCTTCTAACATGTATTAGACAAACATACAATGGTCTATTGTTTGAAATGTCTACGCAAGTATGAAGGGTTGAAGGAAACATAATATTTTTATTGAGGTTTGTTTTCTTAAGGGTATGTCTTCAACGATTTCATACGTACTTTTCTATTATTATAAATGCGAATTTTTTCTAAGGATGGATGATCGTCTTTATATATGGTTGGATAAACATCGCGAACGATTCAACAACAAATTGAATTTGAATAAAGTTTAATTACCTTTATTTTAAAGATTAGATAAATTTTTAGTTTAGTTTAGTTCTTATTACTCCTTGGTGCTTGTTCGGGACAAAATTAAAAAAAAATTACCAACTGGCGAAAAAGCAAACCATGTTAATAGGCGATGTCCATCAATATGTTGATAATTTTTTTAATCCTCTCGCCCACCGTCCCGCTAAAAGTGGTCGTTGAGATTAGCGGACCTGAACTCTGTTTGCACAGATCCCCAAGACCCCAAATGTTCTGTCTACCACATTAGAGATAACGACGTGATGGGTAGTATCTACTTTTTTGTCAAGGATGATATGTGTGACAATGGCGCAATATACCTATGGTCTTACAACCAAGGATACTCAAGGCCGTTCAAAGTGTTGAAGAAAAGCCGGAAAGCGGACCCCAAGCTTCGCAGTATTATAGCTGAGGATGCAAGTGCGAATACGTGAGAGAGAGAGAGAGAGAGTGAGTGTGTAGTATGTACTTTTTGATGGGATTAACCGATTCTACTGAGATATCATCGCCTTAACAAAGCAGTACAGGTCACCGAAACCCAACACCTCATTGGAAGTACATTAATCTCTCAATATCCTCTAGTATGATGTATTGTTATTGATTTTCTTTGGTCATTGTGTAACTTCAGGATAATCTAATTATAGGATTACGGAAGCTAATAAAATACGAGATTATATAAAAAGTAATTATTATTTATTTCAATTATAAATTATAATTGAAAGGTGTGTTTTGTAACTATGTGCGTGCGATTCTGAGAGAGCCTAGATGACGTACTCTATAGAACACGAACTTTGATAACAAGACTCATTGTTTTAAACACAAACAAATTAAATCAAAGGGCAAACTTCTTGAAGTTAGAGAGAGACAAATTTATTTTTGACATTCCAACGCTAAAATTTTATTTATGTATGTACAGTCAAGTACCAAGATACCTGACCAGGCCCTCTACTTACATCTTCAATTTTCTCTTAAACTAAAAATAAAATTAACATGAAAATTTTTATTCAGAAAGACTTAATTAAAATCTGTCTGAATAAATTTTTTTATGTTAATATCAGTTTTAGTTTGAGAGAATATTCAAGATATAAGTAGAGGGCCTGGTCAGGTATCTTGGTACTTGACTGTACCAATTTACGTACACGGAGAATGTATATGAGTACATAAAAAAGAGTAACCTGAAATAACTATACAACATGGAAGGGTCATTTCTAAAATTAATCGAACCACGAACCACGGGCTATACTAGATCACTATAGTATAATGAAATTAAAAATAACAGTAAAAAAATTCACCGTTCCCATACAAATTGCCCGGACGGCCGGACACTTTTGTATGTAAATGCCGAATTTATTTTTTATTACGAATTAAAAGGAAAATTTAAACTAAAAACTAAATTAAATCTAAATTAAAACTAAAGTACGAACTAAACTAATAACTAAATAAATAAAAATAAAAACTTACAAAAAAAAATGTCGTGCAGATCATTGCCTTGCGGTAAAGTGCCCAAAAGGCTGGCAGCATTGCCACGCTGGATGGCAATGCTTATTCGTTGGGCGAAGTAATTTTTTTTTCTCTTTACTTTTAAGGGCTTTTATCTTAATAGACATGTCAACCCTTTGGTCACCTGACACCTCGACCAACATTTGATTAAAAAAAATTAAAAAGTTTATGGGTTAATGGCCCCCACGGACCTAAGGTCTCAACCCCAAACGGCTCAAATATGAAGCCGTTCCCTAGGCATTCATACTTGCGCCGTTTTAGGGTCTCCGCAGTGGCTGCAGCTGCGCCAGCCTTGGAGCTTGTACCGTGAAGATGGGAGGCCGCCAGAGTGTCGACACACGTAGCGTCCCACACCAACGGCTTTCCCAACTTCCACGGCACAAGCGTCATACCATCCGGTCTCTTGCCATCATCGCGAGCCAAACCATTTGGTTCTAAAATGGCTGGCAACCCGATGGTGACATGAGCTTGGTGTATAATATTATTTAAATTGGCATGACGTGCTATTCTGCCGGCGCTCTTAGAGCACGAGAGTCCGTGGTGGCCGAACTGGTCGACAGTGTCACCGCAAAGGCAATGATGCGGGACGTTTGTTTGGGCTCCTAAACGTAACTCCTTTGTTATTTGCCATTTACATATTTTAATTTCATTATACTATAGTGATCTAGTATAGCCCGTGTTTCGATTAATTACGGGTATGTCCCTTCCACCTTGTATAAGTACATACATACTATCACATCTTTATCCGTAACGGGCAGACAGAGCCTAGGGCCGCAAGACGCAAAGGCCACTTTTAGCGTGACGGTTGGGTTATGTTAGGGAGCGTAATGTTGGGCGGGAGGGTGGAAAAAAGACTCAAAGGATTGCCGCAACGCCTATTGAAATGATTCGCATTTTCACCCATTCCCTCGATCGGCTTTTACGATCTGCTTGAGAAGAGTAGCAGCTGGTACATTCCAAGTTTTTTCTTTTCTCCCAAACCACCTTGGAAGTTTAAAAAAATAACGCTTTGTAAAGGAAACACATGCAGAATCACATCTAAGTATACTTAGGCAACAATATATTGATATATTTTTTGACAAGATTTTAATGGGTTTAACATAACCCATTTGTAAAGGAAACACATGCGCGTGAGCTCCCGCTCAGCCGGTCGCTAGCGTTCTGGGCCGGTGAACCGGCGCCGACCCATCCCCCGCACTTCTTCCTCCGCTTCCTTCGCGTATTTGCCGTCATCAACATCCTCCCCACCTTTGGAAG
Organism: Acrobasis suavella; assembly: GCA_943193695.1. Taxonomy (NCBI): domain Eukaryota; kingdom Metazoa; phylum Arthropoda; class Insecta; order Lepidoptera; family Pyralidae; genus Acrobasis; species Acrobasis suavella. The sequence continues at coordinate 4,027,315 of OW971952.1, read as the reverse complement.
GAACTGGCGGTTCTTCCAAACTATCATGCTCTTCGATGCCCGTCGATGTGGGTAAGAGACAGACTTTGTTGACCCCACGCCGCTCGATGCCTCGGTAGGTTAAGAAGTCAGCCACTCGAACTATTCCATCGTCTCCAGGATAAAGTTGGTGAACTCTGCCAAGTCTCCATTTAAGTGGTGGTAAGTTGGGTTCTTTAAAGACCACCAGATCTCCTTTTTTAAGGTTTTTCTGCTTAGAACGCCATTTAGTCCGTTGTTGTAGTTCGGCCAGGTACTCCGTTCTCCATCTCTCCCAGAAATTACATCTTAGCTGCTCAACCAACTGGTATCTAGTGCGTATCTTCATGGCTTCTGGCCTTTGAGGGCTTGGTAGGGACGTCAGTGGCCGCCCTATGAGGAAGTGTCCTGGGGTTAAGGGTGTGAGGTCGTTTGGATCGGGTGATAAAGGAACTAAGGGGCGGGAGTTGAGGATCGCTTCAATTTGTATAAAGAGCGTGCTCAGCTCCTCGTATGTGAGACTAACATTTCCCGCAATACGTTTTAGGTGAAATTTGGCACTCTTAACGCAGGCCTCCCAGAGACCTCCAAATGTCGCCGAGTAGGGGGGAGAAAAAACGAATTTTATGCCCTTATCAGCCGCGAAATCAGTTATACTACTTAGGTTTGATTGCAATACTTTGCCCAACTCATTGTTCGCTCCTACAAAGTTCTTACCGTTATCACAGTATAGATAATCAGGCTTACCCCTTCTACCAATAAATCTTTTGAGGCAAGAAATAAAAGCTTGAGTTGTGAGATCACTGACCGTTTCAAGATGCACCGCTTTAGTCGAAAAACAAATAAAGATGCATAAATAGCATTTTGATATGCGACTGCCGCGACCTTTTTTACTAGCAATCATGAAGGGGCCAGCAAAATCAGTTCCCGTTACTTGAAAGATATGAGATTGAGATACTCTTGGTGGGGGTAAGTTACCCATTAAGGGTTCCATCGTTTTACCCTTCATCCTGACACAAGTTATGCATTTCCGCACTATGCTTCTAGCGAGTGATCTGCCTCCAATGGGCCAGTAATTTTCTCTGAAGGAGCTAAGAAGCAATTGTGGACCAGCATGAAATAATCTTAAGTGCTCGCTAGACATCATAATCTGTGTCAGGTGATGGTCAGATTTCATTAAGATTGGATGCTTTGTGTCATAGTTAAGGTTTGCATATTTTAAACGTCCGCCTACTCGCAATAGTCCATTGTTATCAATAAAGGGAGATAATTGTAAAATATTAGATTTAGGTTTAAGCGACTTATTTTCACGAAGTGCAATTATCTCGTGGCCAAAAGACTCTTGCTGCGCGGTTTTAAGAAGATATATTAGAGAATTATGAAGTTCAGTTTCATTAAGTGAACCTGTTAATTTGTTAGAGTGTTTTTTACAATTATTTAAAAATCGGAATACGTAAGCAAATATTCTTTTTAATTTTAATGGGTTAGAATAATTTTCAAATTTTAGGAATTTGAGATCATTGTCGTGGGCATGGTGAACTTTAATTTCAGGTAGCTCGACGTTAGCGTATTGTTGCTGTGGCCATTCAGATTCGAGTCTGCACAGAAACTGAGGACCGCTCCACCACAACGCAGACTCGACTAATGCGCTAGGCACGATACCTCTTGATGCCATATCCGCGGGATTAACATCAGTAGGAACGTGTCTCCATGACGCTCGCTCCGTCAATTCATGGATCTCATTGACTCGATTACAAACGAAAGCCTTTAAAAGTTTCGGTTGAGTCTTAATCCATCCTAATGTTATTGTCGAATCCGACCAAAAGGTTTTAGTATCAACCTTGCAGCGCAAGGCTTCACCAACCTTTGCTGTAAGCCGTGCTCCTAGAACAGCTGCGCACAGTTCAAGACGTGGAATTGACAGAGGTTTCAAAGGCGTAACACGGGTTTTTGCGCATAGGAGATTGGTTTTAATGCTACCATCTGCGTCTGTTGAGCGTAAATATACACAAGCTGCATAGGCATCTTGTGATGCATCCACAAAGCAATGAAGTTGGGTGCTGACTGGAGAGTCACACAAGACAGATCTGGGAATTGAAAAGGTAAGTAAGACATTTAAGTTTTTAATTATTTTCTCCCAATATCTTTTAATCTCATTGGGTACATGATCATCCCAATCTAATTTAAGCTCCCACAGTTTTTGAAGAAGAATCTTAAGTGTGATGGTACACGGACTTAACAGGCCTAAAGGATCAAAAATTCTACATGTATTTGATAAAATCACACGTTTTGTAATTTTTTGTTCTAGATGTGTTTCAATGTTTAATTCAAATCTAAGAGTATCAGAAACAGGTGCCCATAATACCCCTAAGACACTAGACTCTTTTGACAAATTATGAAAATCAGATTCAGTAGCTTCTTGACATATTTGAGGACAATTTGTTCTAAATTTATGTATAGGAAACCCAGCTGACTTAAGTGTTTCGGTAACATTTTGTTTAATGTGGAGTAATTCTCTTTCCGTTGCAGCGCCCGACAAGAAATCATCAACATAAAAATCACTTTTAATGACTTGAGATATAACGGGATCAGGACATTCATCTGCTAACTGAAGAAGACATCTTGTACTCAAATACGGTGCGCTAGCTGTCCCGTATGTGACAGTATTTAATTGGAGAACTTTAAGTGGCATATTTTGCTCATTCCTCCATAGAATAAGCTGAAGATGTCTTTGAGACCCATCGACCATTATTTGTCTGTACATTTTTTGAATATCTCCAGTCAGCACGTACTTATGTTGACGAAACCTTACTAATATGTTGAACAACTCATCCTGCACTACAGGGCCAACGTATTGTATTTGATTAAGTGATTTATTGGAAGATGACTTTGCGGACGCATCAAACACCACACGGAGTTTTGTTGTCTCACTCTGCTCACGTATGACTGCGTGGTGAGGCATAAAATACCCGAATTGGGGTTTCCTTATCTCAGTTAAGTGACCTAAGTCTTCGTATTCATTTATGAATTTACAATATTCGGCCTTCAGGTCAGGAAGTTTATTCAATTTTCTTTCAAGGCTCAAGAAACGCTTTTCAGCCATACAATAGGAATCGCCGAGAGCTGCTTCTGGAGATTCTTTAAGGGGCATGAACACTGAAAACCTACCATCATCAAGACGCTTAGTAGTTTCTCTAAAGTAGTGCTCACAAAATTCATCATCAGCTGACAAAACAGTGTTTGAAGTGGGGACTTCTTCAAGACTCCAAAACCTTGTCAGTTGATCACTTATTTCTTTGTTGAAGTTACAATATATTTGTTTTTTCTCTTTAAGGTTATTTGCAGAAAGAGGACCGGCCACTATCCAACCCAGCTTGGATTCTTGAAGTATTGGTTGGTTCGATCCTAATTTTATCTGATTGGGACAAATAAGTTCAAAAAATAACTCAGCACCTATCAATAAGTCAACATCTGAAGGGCGGAAAAAGTTAGGATCCGCCAGTTGTATATTAAGAGGTAAGTTAAGATCAGTTGCATTTATGAAGGAATTAGGCAATAATCCAGTTATTTTAGGAACTACTAAGCATTTAAGATTTGTAACGAAATTGTTGACACGTGATTGTATCATCATTTCACAGCTATCAGATATAGCCATTTTACAGTTATTAATGCCCGATATACATAATGTATCCGTACCCTTACTAATAAATTCCATTTTTTCTTTCAGGTTCGCCGTGATAAAGGAAGATTGGCTACCCGCATCGAGTAAAGCTCGAGCAAGGTAAGTATTTTTGGTTTCAGGATGTACCACCTTGACTATAGCAGTGCCCAGAAGTACTTGATTAGGAGACTGAGCCGGCAGGGACACAGGTACGTAGCTGCAATGATTTAAAGTTGCGTTTGTTTTAGGAGTTTGACTATCTACATGTAATAATGTGTTATGTTTCTTTTTACAGGTCTTGCATGAGCCGAGAATTCGACAATCATTTACTACATGACCCCTGCGTAAACAATTCGAGCAAAGTTTTAATTTCGAAGCCTCAATACATCTGTTTTCAGGAGACAACTGCTTAAAGGCAGGACAATCCATGATTCGGTGTTGCTGATTACAAGACGGACAAGAGAAAGCCGAGTTTGTATTGGCAGAAGAGACAAAGCTTTTTGATGATTTATTATAATGCTCATCTTTATTTTTAAATTCAGGTTTTTTATTTTTATCTTTATAAAAATTCGTTTTTTGATCGCGTTTGTCGCTTCTGCTGACAGCCATTGTCTCAAGAATATCAGCACGATTGCGTAAAAATTGTATAAAATCAGATAAAGAAGGCATTTCCTTAAAGGAGTTTTTATGTTCTTCCCATTTACTAAAACTAGTTGAATCTAATTTAGTTGATACTAAATATATAATGAGTACGTCCCATTTATCAGTAGGCTGTTCTAAAGTATTAAGAGCCCTTAAGTTTTTTGACACATGATCAATTATGAAACGAATTGCCTTGTGAGATTCATTTGCGATACTTTCTATTTCAAATAACGCCTTTAAGTGGTTATTTATAAGAATCTTTTTATTATCATAACGCTCGCAAACTAATTCCCACGCAACCGTATAATTTTTAGAACTGAACTCTAATGATTTTATAATTAAACTTGCACTGCCTTCCAACGATGATCTCAAATAATGAAATTTATTTATGTCCGATATGGAATCGTTACAATGTATTAATGACTCAAACGTATCTCTAAATTCTAGCCATTTTAAGTAATTCCCATCATAGCTAGGTAATTTTATAGTAGGTAATTTTATATGATTCAAATTATTATGAGTACACGAATTAGAGCATGTTGAGCGAGCAGAATGAAGACTTGCATCTTTGTCTGCCTGAGAAATAAGACGAGTGTCAAGTATGTGTTGAGCTAAAGACAGCGTACTGTAGAAAGTACTTTCGAAATTGTCCACTTCGCTGTCATCCTCCTCAGACAACAACATTTCAATTTGAGACTGAACTTCATTAAACTCATATAATAAATTTTCTATTTTATCTAAACGAACTTTTAACTCTTTTAATTTTAACTCTTTAATGACTTCACCCTTACTTACATTTAAGGCAGAAACGTAATCCCTAAATCGTGTTAAACGACCCTTAATATTCCCTCGGGATCTAATTAATTCTTTTATTTTCATTGATACCTCCGAGCTACCAGTAGAAGATTCACCCATTTTTAACGTTTCATCAACCATGTCTATTAAAAAATCAAATAACAAGAAAATAAGTTAAGTACGTAATACGTAATAATGAGTTAAACAAGTAGGTATAATGTGCATCAAACCAGTAACAACAGAAGCGGTAGACGCGAGCCGCGCGATCACGGTGTCAGGGCGTGCCCGGCTACGTGACAACAAGCGGCCGCCGCGCTGCCGACGCCGGCGCCGAGCGCAATAGCCACGCAACCAAAGTAGGTATCAGCAAGCCGGCCACGCGCCGAGCCGTGCGCCGAGTAGGCAGATAGCTGAAATGTTCGGCGTTAACAATTAGTATTTTATTTAAGATGTTTTAAAGATGGTGTTAAGATGAAGTATTTTATTAGGAGTAGGGATAAATGATTGAGCAACTAATAAGGGCATAAAGATAGATTCGTACCTACGAATAAATAGTTATTATTTATTTGTAGATTTGTACGAATTGTAAAGTGAATAAATAAACGCAACTCAATATTAAATTGAATGGAAAAAAGGCTATTTATTAATGTTTGAGGCTAAGAGAACGCTGCGCAATAATGCAATTATTGTAGGTAGGTAAATTATGAACCTAATTAGGTACTTAGGTATGTATTTTATTTGCGTGCCAAAAGCATTTCACCGTAAGTTAAAGAGGTAAGCATTCCCTATATGCTGCATTAAGCGGAGTTTGAATTTTAATGCGTGAAAACCTTTTTTTTTGAAGAAGGCGACAGAGAAGTAAGTACTTACCTAATAAATAGCTAAAGCCACTTAAGTATATAAGCACACCGGGCGCTTCCGTGCAAAATAAACGTACCTATGCACTTTTAATTTAACACAACGCTCATGTGCGCACAAGGAATAGGTATTTACGTCAGACACTTGGAACTAAGCACGCATGACTCGACACAAATTGAAAGTGTGAACAATAAGTAAGGAAGGAATAAGGACAGCTACTTCCCATCCGTTTGTTGACCGTGAATAGGTATGTGTATTTTCCAATCCTTGATGCAGGTCCGGTCCTGTCACGGTCGCCACTTTTGTAAAGGAAACACATGCAGAATCACATCTAAGTATACTTAGGCAACAATATATTGATATATTTTTTGACAAGATTTTAATGGGTTTAACATAACCCATTTGTAAAGGAAACACATGCGCGTGAGCTCCCGCTCAGCCGGTCGCTAGCGTTCTGGGCCGGTGAACCGGCGCCGACCCATCCCCCGCACTTCTTCCTCCGCTTCCTTCGCGTATTTGCCGTCATCAACACGCTTAATATTTTCTCTTCGTTCAAACATTGTTATAGTTATGAAAAGCAAAGGCTTACAACTTTCCCGCAACGGTTTCTTCCTAAATAGAAATTGTAATTAGTATTTTATCTTCAAAGTTGGAAACATACGGTCATGAAATAGTTTACTAACGTTTGGTTTACCATAGTGAATATTTTAATGGATTATGTTATCTTTCGCAACTTAACTTAGCTTTGGTCAGCGACTTTACACAGACATGCTTAAACCTTACCGTGAGATAAATAGCCGAGAATCTGCTTGCAAATAGCACGCATATTCGTGACACTGTATTGACGTTAAGGACAGTCAAACAAGTAAAAGAAGCAACTAACTAGTAGCATCTAGAAAAGAAGACTGGAAGCAGTGGTCTAGAAAGTCTACAACCTAAATTGGAAGTCCAGATCGCTGGGCAAGGATAGTAAATGGCAGACGAGGACCTGGCCGGGCAAGAACAAGATGATGCGACGAGCTTAACTGTTATGACAGTAAGCGGAGGAAAAATACAACAGACAGACAAAATCGAAAGAGGTCTTTGCCCAGCATTGGGACAAAAACAACTCATTATAATCTAGTGGTTATTATCTTCGAGTGGTTATCTGGTCTGGGATAGAAAAAATAAAGTAGAAAGTAACAACTGTTTCTCTACCTGCACAGATCGTAAAAGCCAATCGAGGGAATGAGCAAAAATGTGAATGATGTGAATAGGCGATGCGGCTACGCAATACGCTAAAAGTGGCCTTTCAATCCTGTGGCCCTGGCCTCTGTCTCATTAGGGTGGCAGATAGAGTATTTTGGATATTGCCGCTCTAGCAATATCCAAAATACTCTATCTGCCCGATTACAGATAAAGACTTGGTAGTATGTATGCTGAGTGGGCGCCGGGGCGTCGGCACCGCACGCGATTCGATCCCGTACGTCCTGTAAGCGGTCAAACGTAGTTCCGACCATCCCTAGTTGAAAATACTCACTTTTCTAGCAACTTGCGCAAAGTTTTCCCTTCTCTGAATAGCTGTGAGTCTTTGAGCGTTTTATGTTGAAGTATGAGATGAATAAACAGGAGACGATTTGTGTGTTTCAAAGTTGAAGATGCATATCTCAAAGTTGACTATTACAGAGCTGTTTATACCTGTAACAAGATAAATTACCGCTTAAGAGCTAGTCGGTCTCATAAATGCAGGGTTCCGTACCTCAGTGTTTTTAAATGTTTTTAAATTCTTATTTTAATAATACCAGTAAAAATTTAAAGAGTCTAGTAATGCCTTTTAATGATCGATTTGAAAACGCTGAAAAAATAACACGTTTCTTGTATTACGACCTCTTTTAATATTTAAAGAATATTTGAAACATAGGTGCATTTAACATATTATGATCGTAAACATAGTATAAAACTGTGTTGCAGTTTTTGATATTTAACTTTATCTTTAAAACCCTAGGGTTATGTTTTTCGAGAGTATGTATGTATAAATGTTTGACACGCTCTGCAGCCTGAACGGCTCGATGGATTTTAGCTTGAGAGTTGTCGTTAGATTCGTCTTAATTCTGAGAGTGACACTGGGTATATAAAAAGGCAGTCGGGTTTTATGTTTTTTTATTAAGTATATATAGTTAATGTATAATGACTTGTTAGTATTGGTTGTTGTAGCGGCTACAGTAAAATAAAACAAATAAAAAAATACAGACAAATCACACAGATTGAGATAGCCCCAAAGTAAGTTCGAGACTTGTGTTATGAGATACTAACTCAACGATACTATATTTTATAACAGATACATATATAGATAGATAAACATCCCGAGACCCAGGTCAATTTGAAAATTATCATTTTCTATTTTAACCTGACCGGGGTTGGAACCGGGACTTCCGGTGTGACTGCCGGGTATGATGACCATGGCCAAAGAGTTCGTCAGTAATTCATAATCGGTGATAATTCAAGTGTCTAGCTATTACAGTTCAAGAGATAGAGCCCTGTGTCAGACGGACGGACAGACAGCGGAGTTGGCACCCTTTGAGTACGGAATACTAAAAAGCAAATCACAAATCATTTACCAGCGAAACCGAGAACGTGACTTTGATTTAGGTCTTGAAAATTGAGTCATTAAAATGTATTGTTTAAAGTCATCCAGGTCATAAATATTAACATTTCAATGATGTTGATATATACATGAAGTCTATTTGAATTTATATTTATCAAGTCATAATTTTTGATAGAAAATCTTCAGTTAGGTATAGCCAGGCCTGTGTCACTCCCCGTTTAGGTTTCGAAAATATATTACCATGCGCGCGGCGACCACTTCGAAGGGGAAAATTCAGTTAAATGAATCGTTTGTCCAGAGTAATAAGAATAGAATTGGCTAGAAATGGATGTCTAGGTATCTAAACGAAGAGGCGAGGAGTTCTGACGCGAGCTAAATTAAACATTATGTAAATATTTTTTTGAACTTTTTTATTCTGAGTCAGACTTCTGTACGTGAGTAGTAGTACTTATTTCTGTGGTACAGCCTTGGCTAAATAAAATGAATAAATATATATATATATAAATATATATAGGGACAAATAACACTGATTGAGCTAGCCCCAAAGTAAGTTCGAGACCTGTGTTATGGGATACTAACTCAACGATACTATATTTTATAACATATACATATATAGATAAACATCCAAGACCCAGGACAATTTGAAAAAGACCATTTTCCAACTTGTCCTGACTGGGTATCGAACCCGGGACCTCTGGGTGGCGGACTAGCATGGTGACCTCGCCACGGAGGTCGTCTAAATGGGTGCTAAGATAGCTTTGCCTGCTGAAAAACCTCACCGTGTGTGTTTTGTGTCTGTGTGTTTTTCAGCAGTCACAGTGCAGGACCTTCAATATGCATAGCAGGTACTTAAAAACGCCGGAATAAAAAAACCAGTCGTTTCTGGCTTGCTCAAAATCACTACTCCTTATTAAAAAGCTATCTTCAACCACGGTAATTCTCTCGGAAGATATGCAAAGACCCTTGGACCATAAATATCGCAGATCAGCGATTTTGAAGAAAACCGGCGGAGTCAGAAATAAAGGACTCGGTAAGTCGATACGTCGCCGATCGCCGATACATCTCGCTGACTCTCACACCGTAGCCACGGGTCTTTTCAAACCTTTTATCTTAGGCTCGGCGCAAACGGGTCACCAGAAAACGCGGCCACCGGCCACTTTCCAGTAGTTTTCATACGTTTTGTATGGACTTGCCGCACACGGTGACGCTGGTGGCGGCCACTCAATTAGTAGGAAAGTGGCCGGTGGCCGCGTTTTCTGATGGCCCGTTTGCGCCGAGCCTTAGGCTTTTCCATACAAACGTAGTCTACGTTTTATTTAGAAATGACATGTCAGATTTCAGTAAAGTTTGTTATTTTAAAGAAATTGCAATTATCTGTGTTATAATGGGTTTCCTACGGTGAAATTATGAACTGGAAGAAAATATAAGGGTGTAGAAGTTTTCCATACTGATGGTCAAATATGATACGATACACTATATTCTCTTTTAAATTCATATTTTAAGTGTGACAAGCTAGTTATATGCCTAAAATATGCAATTTCTTTGTAATGACACAATTTCGCCCATATCTAACACGTCGTCTCAAAATAAAACGTAGACTACGTTTGTATATGATAGTCTGATTTTGTCTAGGGTAGGTGTACCTTAACGTCAAAACAAACATTCTCTATAGGATTTCTAAGTTACGCCTTATTGTGGCGTCATACTTTCAGTCAAGGCTTTGGAACCGGTACCAAAAGTACAGGTTCTGTATCGGTATTTAGAAGTTCTTTTCATTTCGATACCTGGGTACCTATACTAGATGGGTACCGGTACTCCTCCAGGTACCTTATTTAGGTACCTGCTTGGTATTTGCTTTATACTTATACCTGCTAGTACTGATACTGACAGCAAAATAATCGCTTAACTGTCTGTCAATAAAGAACAATACGCGCGACCGTATTACGGTCGTAGACTGTTGAAGGGATAATACCAGTACAGGTACTATGTCTGGAACCGGTACCGCACCAAGGTCAATGGTACCGGTTCCCATAAATATCGGTATTTCAAGACTTGGTTTCAGTCAGAAGAAGCTGGAACTTGAACTAAAATATGGGGTACATAACTAAAAAATATTTTTTGAAATCCACGTAAACATATTTTACAAGATTTTATTTAACTTGCAATGTATATTGTATATTAATGTATATTGTGTATATTTGTTTAAGTTTGGTCAAATCTTGCAACTCTATTTGAAACCTCCTTAATTTATCATCAACCGATTGAGTTGAAATTTTGCATACTTGTGTAAGTCGGATGACAATACAATATTATGAAGTCAATGAGCTGTTCTGATGATGGACCCGGGAGATATTCGATGGAACTCGGTTATTAAACAACATAACCTCATTGAGCAGGACTCGTTTGATTTTTCTTGACGACCACTTTACGGTTGAGGAGGGTCTGATCACGGAGACTGAAGGTGGTCGATGGAACTCAGTACTTAAACGACGCAACTCCATCGAGTTTGGGCTCATTTCATCTGCCTTTATAAGTACTTTGGCCTCACAATAAAACTTATTTTTTCTGTTCTCTTCCTCTCATCTTTCTTTATCTCAGGATATTCCCAGTTGCAGCCTCAAGCTGTAATGCTGCCAAGCCCGTAGTCCGCTTTCCGGCTTTTTATTCTCCACTACGCACGGTCTTGAGCATCCTTGGTTGTAGCAACATTGGCACGCATATCATCCTTGACGACGTCAATCCAACATGTCTTCGGTCCACCACGTCTGTGTTTTTGTTCTGAATCTTCAAATTAATTAAATATGCTGTCTCGTTTGAACGTATATTTTAAAATGATATTCAGAATATAATTAACACACTCATCAGCTTTCCACGTTCTGCACACGTGTTATATTAGCAAGTTAATTATCAATTATATTCAATTGTTATACAAGTTTAATTGAAATTGAAAACATGGCTGACTCACGTGGGAATTTGTTTCAAACTTTGAAATGTAATATTTTATTTATGAAATTCAGAATTAGTGTTTTTAGTTTTGAAATAAGTTGAGTTAACGCACTTTTTATTCATTAAATACTGCGAAAAGCGTTTAATATATTACTTAGATTAGAATTTGTTCTCCGAATAATTTCAACTCTTGCAAACCTATCGTAATTGCTTTAAAAAATAAATTAAACATTTTGCTAGTGTCATTTACTTACCAAATTTCATGAAGTTCTCGACTAAGATACTTAGTTATCTTTTAAATTCAAATTAAATTTGACTTAAATATATGTAAATAAATATATACGCACAAATCACACTGATTGAGCTAGCCCCAAAGTAAGTTTAAACTTGTGTTATGGGATACTAACTCAACGACACCATATTGTTTAATAAATACACATATAGATAAACACCCAAGACACAGGACAATTTGAAAAAGGCCATTTTTCAACTTGCTCTGGCTGGGGATCGAATCCAGAACCTTCGGGATTAGCGAACTAGGGTGTTGACCATTACACCACGGAGGTCGTCTAACTTAAAAACAACTGTACATTATTGTTATTAATTAAAAGCTTAATAGTGTCGCTTTCTAGGCGTAAGTGCAGAAGATGCGACAGCAAACTACACTGTAGCATTTTCTCTAGAGATCCTCAAAGAAAAATTTTACCTCGCTTGTTCAGTCAAAAAGAATAAAATATAGCTGCACATTGGAGAACACCTATCAACAAATGGTTAAGTAATTTAACAGACAACTCAATTATTGATTGACGTCCACAATCACATTTTTAGAATCATAAAACAATTAATTTTTTGCAAACATTTGATGTTTGCCGACTTCGCCATTAAGAGAGGTTTGACACTTGGGAAAAATAAAAAAACCGCGACAACTGAATTAATTGCTTAAATTGATGGCTTGGACATGTAACCTGGGATCAATTAGTTTTGGGCATTGTTAAGTTTGCGGTACAAGAATTTATATTTCATCGGTTTCGAAAATTTGTTTTTAGAATTAATCTTATTTAAGTTTTTCATATATATTTTAACCTACAACGCATAATGAGGGGTGATATAAGTTTGACATTAATGTCTGTCAGCCTGTATGTGGCATCGTAGCTCTCGAACGGATGGACCGATGTGGTTGTTTTACGTAAAAGCAAATTTCCTTCGGTGAAATAAATAAAATATAATAAATATATAGGGACAGATTACACTGATTGAGCTAGCCCCAAAGTAAGTTCGGGACTTGTGTTATGGGATACTAAATCAACGATTCTATATTTTATAACAAATACATATATAGATAAACATCCAAGACCCGCGACAATTTGGAAAAAGGCCATTTTCCAACTTGCCCTGACCGGGGATCGAACCCGGGACCTCTGGGTGGCGGACTAGCATGGTGACCACTACGCCACGGAGGTCGTCTACGGAAATACGGTGGTTTTTAGATATGTTCAATGAAAATCGGTTTAAATGTTCAAAAGTTATGATGATTAACGCTTGAAAGTCGACGGTTTTTAATTTGCTCGCCAAATAAACTTGTTTATGTTTCAAATTAAATGCAACGGTGTAAATGTATCCTTTTAAATAACCGTCCGAACGCGATACTCGATTCTTAATCTCGATCCGTCCATTGCATCGGGAATCGATTAACGGAATTCCAAATTCGAAATTCACGTCCTTTTGCAAAATTCGCCAAGTATTTTTCTTTTTTGTTACGAGGCCAGTATCATGGTCAATTAAAAATTTTTTCGGTATAATGTCCATGTTTATTGCTATTTTTAACATGTTGATAACTTCCAATCAACATTTTAAAATACTTTTATGGAAGATACTTCCATTAGAATAAAGTGATTGATCAAAACTGACATTAGATATTACAAAGAAATATAAACAAACACTATTTTAATTGAGGAGCTTGATGGCCCGGTGGGTGGACGCATTACTAGCGCTTTCGCAAGTTAAGCAACCTTGGGCGTGGCCTACACTAGGATGGGTGACCACAAGTGGCATTAAAAATTTCGTGAGCTCCTCCGAGTTTTGGAAAGTACGTTAAGACATTGGTCTTGGATGACATCATTTGATGGCAGTCGTCAAGCTATTTTAGATGCATTTGGGCAGCGTAGAAATGTAGGCCATTTTTATTTACACACGAAAAAAAAATAGAAGATAATTATGAAAATCCAAATTCCAGCAAATTGTAAAGGTATTTTTTATTTTCAATAACTTTTTAAATATGCAATAAAGGAAAATATACCTGTAAGTTATTTTATTATTGACTGGACTACTTTTTGGAAAACAATACGATAATTCGAAATATTGTTGAAAATAGAGTTATTGTAACTATATTTACAAGTTATTAAGTATAAATAATAATAAAAAAAAAATATCGATCGACTTAATTAGAGACGCAAAAAGAAAAAAAAAACCATTTTTGTTTTTTTTTTCACAATGTTGAAAAAACATGAAAAAAACACTTAGTGCCCTTGTTTTTTTTCTAAATTTTTTTTCAGTAAAAAATACTAAAGAAAATTTAAAAATTTATTGATTTATGCTTTCATTACTTTTTTTTTTCATACATTTTACTATACTTACAAATTAAATTACTTAATTTAGACTTTTTTGATTTATTTATACTGAATTTTTGTTTAATTGGTTCATTACTAATGAATGTCCCTGTCTCCCGGACCGGGAAATCGCCGTTCGGTTTATGTTTGTACCAAGTAGTACCGGGAATCCCGGTGCGCAATTTGAATGTTGCCAATATTTTCATGTAAACTTGTTACTATTCCACCAAAAAAGTATGGTAGGTTCATAAATAAATAAAACACTCTAATTATAAACTGTTAAGTATTAATATTTTACGGAAACTGCCTTATCAATTTAATAGTATTCCTAAAAAAAAAAATTATTTTATTTTCAAGTTTTTTTTCATGTTAGAAAAAAAAACTGTTTTTTGCAACACTAATTAATATTCTCCACCTTTTTGAAGTCGGGTAAAAATGCTTCAAAAAGTTTTTGGCAATTCAAATCCGATAGTCGCATCGTTTTCAAAAATTGCCCAGCGACCGCACAATAAATTAAAATCGATTGAATCTCTAAAATTGACCGATGTATCGATACTGGGCATCGTAATTTGTGGTCTGATAATTATAAATGATTATATGGTGCGATTATTACGTTCGCTCGAATCGAGTCTTAGTCGTCACGTTGTTTCGGAAAAAAATATGCATGATATTCAAGCATCTGCATAATATGTACTACATAACCTGAAAATGTAGTTGCTGTCAAGCTTCATGTAGTTTTTTTTCACAAACTGGTGTGTTTTTCATATGAAATAAGTCCTATTAGTCAGAAAGAGTTAGAAGTATGAGGATTTAGGTCTTAAGATATTTATAATTTAAAAAAATTTAAACATCTAATTCTGCACCAGACTACACAACCAATTTTGATAAAAATTCTATGGGACCACATGCTTTCGTCCAGGCGTATTCGAGTAATCAGGGAACATACATAAAAAAAATCGGCATTGATAACCTCCTTCATATTGAAATCGTTTGGAAATATAAATATTTAAAACACTCTCACGTGTCATTTTCTCAAATGTGTCTGTATTAGTGTACAAAATACATTACATGGTATATTTGCGAATGAAAGAATTAATATGATAAGCGCCGATTCAGACTGGTATACCGGCGGCTGGCGTACTGGCTGCTACGGCCGCTGCTATTCCAGTATGAAATAGCACCAACGGAAAAGCATTAAAGCCGTGTCACGCGTTCACGAGTTGACGTGTGAATCAGCATCAACATCTGCTGATAAAGTAACTGTTTTGGTCAATCTGTCTAGTATCGTGCTATCAGTTAACAATACTGACGTAAAAGTAATGGTGATAATGGAGTGATACATCGGAATCAACACCTGCATTCCGAATTAAATAGTGCATTTCATTTGCATGCACTCGGAGAGGTTTTAATGAAAACCATGATGGCCGCTTTAAATGAAATACTGGTATCGGATTGAATAATACTGGAGAGAATTATTGGACTGTGTATGAATTATTTTCAATGAAGCTTGGCTACAGGAATCGCTGGCAAAGTTATTTGGATTTCGTAATTGACCGAGCGAGCGAAGTGTCTTAGTTTCGAGATAAGCCATCCGTCTGTCAGTTTGTATGTCATTCTGTCTGTATGTTTACGCTTAAGGCGGGGTGCATTATTTCATGTTTTCATGACAATTTTGAAACTTAACTCTAGTTTACACTTGCAATTCTTGTGGGAAAGTGTGTGTATACGCTATAATTTGCTTAAAATGTACGCAAATGCGATCCTAAAATATATGAAAATACCATACTAATCATACTTTGAACGTAGGCTTCTTTGATTTATTATCATTTTTTTGCTGGGAGGTATACAAAGACGTAATTGTATGTTAAAATAAGCAAACAGACAAATGCGATGTCAATATATGAGCACGCTATATTTACTCTATTTATTAAATCTAGTGAGTAAATACTCAAATGGGTAGATTGAGTACTATCCACTGCCCATCTCTAGCAGAAACGCGACGTAGCGTAACTTGCGCCTAGTTTGTTCCGGCACAAATATTATGATTCGCATTTTCGCCCATTCCCCTAATCGGCTTAATCGATTTAAGTAAGAAAACTTAGAATTTATAGCTATCTATTTTTTTCTTTTCCAAAACAGCTTAAAATAATATCATAAAATATCATGGATGACAGTATAATCAGTTTCTTATTACAAGAATAGTTCGAAATCTAGTTTTCAATATCTATTTTTCATTATTTGCAAGGTAATAACATAAATTCCTTGTAGACCAAACCAAATACAATATTTTAGACAATATGTTTTTGCTCACGCAAAGGTTATATTTTTACGAATAATATTTTGCTTTCGCGTATTCTTCATACTTTACAAGACTTTCGTGCAAATCTTTTTTTTTAATAATGCACGTGATACGTTTTAGATTTGAGTTTTTAACCGAATTCAAAAAAGAAGAAGGTTATCAATTCGACCCGTATGTTTTTTGTCTGTATTTTAATGATTTTTTAATTTGAAAGTCTGAAGTTCTAAAAAAAAAAGTTGGTTCTAATGTTAATTTTTTTAAATATTAAAGTAACAAAAAACATATCACATTACTTTTTAATAATAAAACGTTTAACCGAAATTACGTTTCGCCGCAACTTCGCAACTTTTTAAATAATATGGATTCGATTTCTGAGAACAGTTGCTTAGATCATGGTTTCATGTAAAAGTACGTAGTTATTAATCATATTCTTTTATTTTTATGTACAAATCAGTGGTCAAATAGCAAAAATGTTGGCTTTCTACACTAAATCACACCAGATGATCGCATAATTGTATTGTATGTTAATTTATTTTTTTTATTTTGCCAAATATGCCTAACTTTTAAGAGCTAGACTCTTGGCAGTGTTCTTGCAGACTCGTGAAGGCAGTGACAGGAATACCGATATGTTTTAATGATATACCGATATCAGTATTTTATCAATATTTTTCATCGATATATCAATATATCGATACATATTTCAATAAAATACCGGTACTTAGTATCGATATATCGAAATTTGTATCGATGTATTGTTATATCGATAAAAAATATCGGTATTCCTGTCCCTGCTTGAAGGTTTCTTTACTATATTTAACCTCACCGGAAGCAAGATGGTAGTAGTTCAAAGGTACAAGTGAGGATCGCACTCATTGACATAAAGTTCGAATAAAATTTTCATGCGGTTATTTAATATTAATATTAATATCTTCCCATAATCATCATCATCCTCCCATATTCCCGGTTGCATCCTCAGCAGTAACGCTTCAGAGCCCGGGGTCCGCTACCTAACCAAGGAGATTTGACGAGGTTACTGCTTTTTACACAGAGCGACTGCCGTCTGACCTCCACAACCCAAAGGGCAAACCAGGAACCAATCCTTGGATAGTTTGATGATCAAACGCTAGGTGGCGTTCGGGACCCACAGTTTTACGTGCCTTCCGAAACACGGAATCATCTTTCTTTTCGGATAATCAGGTGATTCAAGCCTGCAATATCCTATCCAGACTGGAAACAACTTTTAACAAAGTAGGCTTCCCAGTGGGAATCGAACCCATGACCTCCGAGTCACAAGGCAAACGCCTTGACCACTGGACCACGGAGGCAGTCAAATAATAAATAAAAATAATATCTTCCCATAAGTATAGATTAAAACCAAGATAGACAACTTGTTCATAAAAATACAATAACAACATAACTTTGAGCAGATAGTTTAAATTTCAAAAATATTAGGATGGCAATATCCGACCATACATTCAACCATACATTATAATACGGCAACCGCCTGTAAATCAGGTTTCCGATATAAAACTGCACTAACGCACACAATGCTACATAAATATCGCACACAATGACAGTTTATCGTTTACGTACAGGGATGTAGTCAGCGATTTCATTTGAATTTGGTCGATGAAAATGACTGTACACAAGAGTTTAAAGTATTTTACATACTTACAGATTTCGTTCGTTGTTTTCTGTTAAGTGCTCTTGTGCATGAAATGTTCTTAAAGGCAAAGTGGTGACTCAGGCCATCCAGCATCATGGATATTTATCTTTATATGTATTTGTTATAAAATATAGTATGGTTGAGTTAGTACCGCATAACACAACTTCACAAGTCTCGAACTTACTTTGGGGCCAGCTCAATCAGTGTTATTTCCCTATATATTTATTTATGTAACCATAAAACCATTTTCACCAATAGGAACAATATGATATTCGTGAAAAAAAAATTACTTTAATGAGACCATACAAGTCTCCAGTTAAATGCCAATATGTATTTGGAATGACAATTTTTTCCATTTTAGCCATAGGTTATTTTAAGAAGTCCTCCTTAAAATACGTGTATTAGTGTCAAAAAAAGACCATTTTGTAAAACAGAAATAAGGCAAATTATGATGTATGGATGCGAATCTTGGACACTTACAATGAAAGAAGATCGTTAACTCTTAGTGACGCAAAGCAAAATCTGGAAAATCTTGGGACCAACGGAACGAGAAGACGGCAGCTAGATGATTAGGACAAATCAGGTGATAGAAGAACTAGTGGCCATACCAAAGATAACAGGTAAGACGAAAGCGGCAAGACTCCGATGGCTGGGCCACGTGGAGAGGATGGAGGTGGATCGTGCTGTCAAAAGAGCGTACACGGGGAGACCAACCGGGAAAAGGCAGGTTAGTCGCCCTAGGTACCGCTGGAGAGACGAAGTCTGCAAAGACGTCGAAGCCCTCCAAGGAGATCTGCAGACGGCGCAGGCTAGAGCACAGTGGCGTCTTCTGGTTGCGAAGGCCAAGACCCACTTCGGGCCGCTGAGCCAACGCAGTAAGTAAGTCCTTAAAATAAAGGCTATTCCCTTTAATAACATTTTACAGCCACAATTAAATAAAAAAATAAAAAATTTCAAAACATGCATCTAATTATTTTACCTGCATTTTCCGTACGCAAAAAGAACGTTTCTTTTACGTTACGAACTGGATCTTTTAGCATAAAAGAGATAACATTTTCATTTAATGCAAAATTAAGTTACATTTTACTATTTTAAAATAAATTAAGTTTTAAACATACCTAACAAATTGTTATCTTAAGGTAATTAATTATTTTATCCTATATTGACGACCTCCGTGGCGTAGTGGTCACCATGCCAGTCCGCCACCCAGAGGTCCCGGGTTCGATCCCCGGTCAGGGCAAGTTGGAAAATGGCCTTTTTCAAATTGTCCTGGGTCTTGGATGTTTATCTATATATGTATTTGTTATAAAATATAATATCGTTGAGTTAGTATCCCATAACAAAAGTCTCGAACTTACTTTGGGGCTAGCTTAATCAGTGTTATTTGTCTCTATATATTTATTTATTATTTATTTATTTATTTATCCGTTTTATATTATAATATATTAAGTAATGAGACTAATGAGTTTTACGTTTTAAAATTAAACATATGCATTTACTTCTTTTCTCCTAGACTTTTTTGGATGACGTTTTAGACGATAAAGAGAAAAATATTCTATCTATAATTCAAACTTTGTTTTAGTCTGCACAGTATATTCTATGTCTACCCATGCTACGACATCCGTTTGACCTCCCCACACAACACAACTTTTCCCCAAACCATGGCCGCCATTTTCAATTAAGAAAATAAAAGTGTCATCAAATGGATGTCCTTTCACTCTGTCCCTCAAATCCAAGACTAATACAATATAATGTGAAAAGGGTTAACGATGTTCCAATACGCAACTTGACAGGACAGTTATTGAGTTATTTTCAACCGCAAATAAATGTTCGGGCCTTAATCCGGCCCTGTCCAATAAACGAAGTCGAGCCGAACCATATAGAAGTAAGGCCGAATGCACAAGTCTTTTTGTTTCAGATAGACAGGGAAATCTACGACATCTGTCATTTTTATTAAGAACATATTTGCCGTGGCGATTCCAAAGGCTGCATTTTTAAATTATACCAGCCGATGCCGGCGGCGTTGCCCGCGTGGAATATTTTTGACAATCCCACGGGAGCCTCACATTTTCCTGAGATAAAAAGTATCCTATGTGTTAATCCAGGTAATAACCTATCTACATGACAAGTTTCATTCCAATCCGTAAAGCCGTTTTTGCGTGAAAGAGTAACAAACATCCAGCCATCCATACAAACTTTCGCGTTTATAATATAAGTAAGATAATCTTGCTTTACAGGAACGCTTTGTCCAGAGGTACTGTTAATTAATACGACATATTTATTCATAAACCTATGTGTATATACTAAAATTTATTATAATTATTTTAATACATGTCAATCAAATTTGACGTTGCATATTTATTCTAATTTTTAATATAACAACTTTTAACCGATTTTTCCAGATAAGAACCGATTTTTGTAAAGAGAGCAAGATTTTTGTTCTTAAAGGTAGCCTCCCAGGCAATCATTATTATTAAGCAGTAATAATGTTTTGTTAAAATCCTATGAGTAATGGCAATGTACATACAGATAGACATACTAAACTTAAATCAGTCCTCTTAAAGCCTCGGGGAATAAAAATCTAACAAAGTCAGCAACAAAACAAAATGTGAAGTTCCCCTTAAGACCAACTTGAACGTTTGATTTATTGCTGACAATTTCAAAATAAGTCGTTGTTTGAGGTGACATTTCTTATAAAATATAGATACCTTTTAAGGGACCATTCATGAATTACGTCACACATTAAGGAAGAGGAAGGGGGTGAATGAAGTGTGACATTGTGTGAGGGTCATAAGGTTCATCATGTCACAATTCAAATCTATATATAAGCAAATAAAACACAAAATTTTAACTAATAATAAAAAAACTATAAAATATTTCCAGCTTTATCAGTAAAATATTAAGAAGCTTCGCACGCTTTCTTTAGTTTAATTTATAAAAAATCGGTATCTGTAACGTCACACAAGGGGGTGTGGGTCTCAAAATTGTGACAAACTGTAACAAACAGGAGGAGGGAGTCAAAAAGTCACGACATTCGTGTAACGTAATTTATGGATGGTCCGTAATTATATTTATGTCATGACAACTGATGTCCCGTTCTTGAAAATTTCGAGAAATTTTCGTAACGCTCTGAAAATTTTTGAGAAATTTCTCACGAGAAATTTCTTCAGCAAATTTTTCTAACTAAAATTCTCGAGAAATGTTGAAAATTTCCGGAAATTGTCAAGGAAAATATTTCCCAGAACAGAGAATTTTTCGGCGGCACATCACTAGTCATGACTTACATAGTAGACAGAACCTAGGTGGGCAAGACTCAAATGTCATGCTAGATAGAAGTAAGTAACGTTATATGGATGATCTTAACAAAACCACACATAGAATTTAAAAGATAGGTACCTACTTCTTCCTCCGCGCTGTTAGTTGAAGTAAACTATTATTACAATATCTACTTTTAATTTTTCCATTTTAGGTAATCTTAGGCACGCGAACTATACAAAATTAGCTGTTTCTCCCTTCACTGGATAAACGTTATTTTCAGCAAGAATCTTCCCGTAGTCGGATCGTTTTTAAAACTATGTCTTGTTCCAGGTTAACACCGACTTGCAACCTATGCCCTTAGGCTTGAAGCTTGGTATTCCCCGTATAAACGAAATGTTACAAAAACCCTGTCCGATCCTTGTAGGAGCAACTCAGACCGTCAATATGAACAACTTTTCCTATGGGACCAATGCATAAAACTCGACAAAAATCGACATTGTCATACAAATGTGTTCGTCCGGACTGGCATTTGTATGAAAAATTTTTCCTCGAGTTTCAAGCATTGGTCCCATAGGACAAGTTATTCATATTGACGGTCTGAGTTGCTCCTACAGGGTTTTAGTTACATATTGTATACATATATATACATGTGTATATGTATACATGTGTGTATGTATGTACAACGAGATACACGATCTTATGTACAACGAGTATGTACAACGATTCAAAAACTAATACCCACCTACGGGACCCGAATGCGGCTAAAAATGTACATATTTTTGAAATGTGCTTTCTTTCTTTAATCATGACCTGTTATTTGATACCCCATTCAAAAAAAAAAAAAAAAGTTTTTGTCTCTCACTCTTCTGTATGTAACATTCGTTATAAACATTTTTTACACACTAATTGTAGCTTATGTTACACGGGCAATAATGACAAATCGATTGACATATCATTTGTGACAATTGGACAAGCCATTTGGATGCTAAGATGAAACAGATCAACAGACATACATGGATACATAGAGTGTTAAAATCATTACCCTTCCTCTTGGCTTTGTTGTAGTCAGGTTAAAAAAACATACAAATAATAATTATTTATTTATCTTATTGGTTCATGTTCACTTGCTTATTTACAAATAAAAGTAAACATAGTACATAGGTGCTACTTATTTCTAAAGAAATTTCTTCCAGCAGACCCGCGAGAGAAAATGTGAAGAAAGAGGTAAATGGCGTGTACAATACCAGGCCTCTGTCACTCCCCGTTCAGGTATCGAACATATACGAACATTATTACTATGCGCACGACGACGGACGACCACATCGAAGGGGAAAATTCAGTTACATGAATCGTTCGTCAAAAGTAATAAGAATGAAATTGACTTGAAATGAATTTCTAGGTATCTAAACTATAGGTAAGAAGTTCTGACGCGAGCTAAATTAAACATTAAGTAAACATTTCTTCGAATTTATTTTCTGAGTAAGACTCCTGTACGTGCGTACTATTACTTATTCTGTGACAATACAAAATACATAAATACTTCTTACAAACAATACTACAACTTTCTCCACAAAGTCTCACCCGTAACCACACTCAATAAGTATTGCACCTCCATTCTAGAGGGGTTTGTAAGAACCAAGTAGCTCCGACATTTTCGTAAAAGCGAGACATCAGCTTCAGTGCCTTCAGTGAAAATACACGACAGTGCAACGGCTATTTGACTAAGCCACTTTGCTGTATTTGTGTGATACAAGTTACAAAATAACAGCGTTTTTATACTAGCTTTATACAGAGAAGAAAAAAAAAATGTTGGAAGTGCTACTGGACGAAATTAGTATCGAAACCTTTGTCACCAAACTCACACAAATAAACCACAAATCATATTTGCATTACACATAAACAATTCGTTTAATAGGTCGTTTTTATATTAGATGTTTATGCTTAGTCCTTTAATCGCATTTTACGACATCCACAAACTCTAGGCCTGACACCATACGGTCAAATTAATGCCTAGAAATTTCGTGCCATATTTTTTTAACAAACCGAAACCGTGTACATGTAGTACATTACCTCAGAGGCCGGGAAGCATGGCATTGCCCGCTCGGCATTGACAATAATTACGAGTCCGGCAATGCTATTCCCGCCGAGGCATGGATAGTGCTGTGCTCAATAAATGTGAGGAAATTATTAAAGAAATAACTAGAAATATGCAAATATTTACCGAAAGCAATTAATGTTTACTCCAAAAAATAATTAATCACTAATTCACTGCGTGCTTTGAAAGAATTGTGCTTTCCCGCGTTTTTAGTGCAAAGGAAACATAGCCCATACAGCACCGTCATATTTCACGCAAAAAAATGTAATAACGTAGATTATTGATTTTTTCTCTCGCAACGAAAATCAAACATTTTCATAAAATTATGTGCACATTCATATAAATGCTTACAGAGTGCAGTTTTTATAATTGGTAGCAACTGGCTGTATGACAAGTGTAGAAATTAATCGCTTAATGTATTTGCCAAAAGTAAAAACAGAACTGTCATCTGAAACGTCAATGTCACTGTCTTGTCGTCACACTTTATTCGTCTTTTTGTTTTGAGCGGCGGCCACTAATGAATTTTCATACAACTTTCCTGGCCTAGTCCAGCAAAGTAATGCACGAGCCAAGAATTACAAACTTCGTGTCTTCTTTTTACTACAATAATGCCGACATTTGCGAGCATGTTTGAGAAAAGTTTAATTTACTTTATTGCGCCGGCCGAACTATTCAAGTTTTCTCTCTGTAAGTTTATAACTTACTCCCTTCAACCGGATCGCTCTACTAGAACTAAATATTATGCCGGGGAATCGGTAATGTACACTTTTGCCATAAATCGACTTCTAAAACCACATTGCATTAGCTCGTTTGTTCCTTCACCGGTTTATTTATTTTTCCATTTTAGCATTATATTAAATACAGGGTACGCGTTAGATTTTATATGTGTGTGTGTATGGTAACCATATGGTTAACATACAGACATACAGCCTGCCACTTAATTGGTAAGTAAGAATGAAGTGATAGTATATACTATTAATAGGCAGCCTGTTTGTATTTTGCCTACTCTATATAGGAAGGAAGGATGTATAAACTTACTACCTATTGTAAATAAATTATAAGCTAACTTAATAATAGACAAATTAAATAGATATCGGAAATTCGGAAGACCTTAAACAATAAATCAACAGCTGCCCATATCGTTTAAAAAAAAAAATATCCAAAAACCCTTTCTAATATCCGTTACGACCCTTTAAAACAAACCCGAACAGTCTTCAGACACCCTCCAGTGTCCAATGACATCATTAAAAATTTTAATTAAAAATCGGGGGCTTTTGACTCTTAATATCTTCCGTAGTAATTATATACTTTATTTTAGTAAGTACGAAAAGAACTTTGACAAAGTTCAATACAATAAATTTGCACCTACATAAGTAAAAGCCTTACTTAATAAGCCTTTATTGCTGTATTTAGTTACAGTTTGACAGTTTGGGTATTATCTTAAGTATTTTGAGTTAAAAATAAATTATTTTGTACTGATAAAAAAATATAAGGTCGCAACGTAATATCACTTGTCTTTGAACATGTCTATTTTAACCTGATTTTAAGTTTTATAACAAATACATATATAGATAAACATCCAACACGCAGAACAATTTGAAAAAGGCCATTTTTCAACTTGCCCTGACCGGGGATCGAACTATGGGTGGCAGACTAGCATAGTGACCACTACGCCACGGAGGTCGACAATAGCTATATACAAAATGTGTAAGGAAGACACAAAATGCTAAGTCTACCCCGTTGGGCTTGGGCATAATAACGTCATAGGATATGTGTATAATTGTATAGTTTGGATGATTTTAGACACTTGATAATAATTATTAACGAATCAAACAAAATATAGTGAAAGGTTGCGTGAACCATGTTGCATTATAAAATCAATGCCTGTTATCTATTACTGGCAACACTTTGTCTCTGGTTCCGCTAGCTTCCTGTTGCAATGTATCGACAAATGTCATTTGTCATGTGTGTATTTTTGTGATGCTTAACCTCATAGATTTAGAAGTAAGAAAAAATTTTTTTTTATATCTATGCTTACCTCATAGATTTGTAAAAAAATTAAGTCTATGTTTAAATTAGTGCAGCAATAAATGATAGTAGACTGTTTTCCCGTGTATTTATTAATTACACTCCGTTAGCTAGAATCGGACATAACAAACCATTAAAAGAATATACTTTTAATAAATAATCACCGTAAAAAGTTTTGAGATCACAATCCACATGAAAAACAAAGTTAGTTTAAAAGTAAAATTTCTAAGCCATGCTTGCAACATGTTTCTCGACATTCTTAACATTTCTCACATAAATTGTGTATTGCAGTCATCATCATCATAATTTCAGCCGCATAACGTCCACTGCAGGACACAGGCCTCTCCCAAGGATTTCCAAAATGACCGATCAAGAGCGGCCTGCATCCAGCGCTTTACAGCGACCTTGGTCAGGTCTTCTGACCACCTTGTGGGTGGGTGTCCTACGTTTCGCTTGCCAGTACGTTGTCGCCATTCGAGAACCTTTTTGCCCCATCGACCATCGGTTCTTCGCGCATTTTGCAGCGAAATTGCCAGAAACCATTAACTTGGTTGGTCTACTGCGACAAGATCTAAAAAAGAATTTTGTATAAAAATATCGAAAATATTATACCAAAACAAATCGTGACAAACAAACGACAATTAAATTTACCTCGAATCCTGAAAACTATCAAATTTCATAAGGACAATTTTGTTTAACACGCAACCGGCGAGGGTTTCAATCAGTGCGGGTCCGGAAGACCCCTAATAATATTGTGAGGGTTCTGTCCAACGGAATTCATTCAGACGGGTGTCCGAAAACGATGTTAAGATACTGTTGGTTTTGGTGTATGGTACAAATTGCTAGTGATAGCGTAAGCTAACAATACCGAATAACGTTTGTTCGAAATAAGCCCGTGTGAACAACATATAGACTCAACATATTATTGATTTTTAAAGTTATTATTTATTATTTTGTTACGATCATTAATTCCATATAATTTAAATTAATATACCTACGGCCAAAATCCTAATTTGTGTTACACTATCATATGCCCTGGAGAAACCTGACCTTGCATATTCTGTATAAAGATACATAATATGTAGTAAAATCATATCTTATACATTTATTTTCTATGGTTTTTGACGTATACTATTTTCACAAGGAGACCAGCGCGTATTCTTGTGTAACCACCTATAGCCGTAACCAGATAATGAAATAACGAGCTTATTACAGATTCATTATAAGTCTTCATCCTCAACAGGTAGACAGTTCCAGGGCCATAGTACCCGAAGGATGTGCCTTAGCATTATAGTGGTGATGAGTATGATAAAATATTGTAAACTCGATAATCGCTTTAATCTTTTACCTTAAAGCCCACGCCAAAATGGCAGAAATGGAACTGCTCTCCAGATTCGAGGCTTGTGTTTGGATTAATGTTGGTATTTCTGATCTATTCGGTCATCCGTTACATGTTGCGTTGTTATAACCAAATAATAAACCGAATCAAAGATAAATACTAGAGGTTCTGTGAGCTGTAGACCTCGTCAGTCAACCCGACCTGTTGAAGTTTATCGGATAAAAAAATTGACGAGACGAAAAAGTTAAGTCTTAATAAGGGCAACAAAAAATTATTGACATTTTTGAAAAAGATTCCAAATGTATAAAATACGACTTTTAAGTTTTCAACCCCCATATTTCTTTCATCGACAAACTGAATCGACATAAAAATTCTTTACAATTTTTAAATCTCCCAAATTTCACGATAGTCGGTTGAGAAATGCGACCTGTTAGCGAGAACAAACAATTAAACGGACAGCCGGACAAAAACATTTTTGGCCAATCGAAACTGAGACGCTTCGCTCACTTGGTCAAATAGTTACCAGAAACTGTGGTGACCAAGCGATTTAGGCACAGGCACACTAAATAAAAAAAAAATTGTTATATTTACTGTGTCTGGCTAGATGTCCACCAAGGTCTTAACAAACTGTCTTTCATTGGTTAGAATCATTACAATTTCAGACGCATTACGTCCACAGCTGGACATAAAAATAATTGTTTATATATATATATATATATATATATATATATATATATATATATATATATATGTTTAAATCAAGTGATAAAGTTGGTCCGTGTTTTAACCTTTAACACGCCATTATTTACATAGCTTTTCCCCCGACGCCAAGCCTAGTAAGAATAGTACAATTTAGATTAGACCACTTTAGTTGTCATTCGAGAACCTTTTCGAGAAAGAAAAGGTTCTCGAATGGCGACCGCGTACTGGCAAGCGAAGCGTAGGACACCCACCCACGAGGTGGTCAGACGATCTGACCAAGGTCGCTGGAAAGCGCTGGATGCAGGCAGCTCTTGATCGGTAATTTTGGAAATCCTTGGGAGAGGCCTATGTCCAGCAGTGGACGTTATGCGGCTGAAATGATGATGAATGATGATGATGATGACTTTAGTTGTCAATGGCATCTCATTCACGCGACCGTTTAGCAACTAAAGTGGTAAATGGCGCTCAAATGTTAATAACAAGACAAGACGGTATCATTTTTACGACGATTCTGCCCGAAACAAAAACTTAAATATAAATATAATTTTTCAAAACTAAAACCCGACTTCAACGCCAAACTGCACAACCGATTTTGAAAATAAATCTATAGGACCACCTGACAAGTATGCTCTTTCAATCAAACAGAATTTTCTACATTGGTGCAGGCGTATTCGAGTAATCGGAGAACATAAAAAAAATCATAATAATAAGACCTTAAGAGTCCCCTTACCATGGACAGAATCAGACTTTCCCATACAAACGTAGTCTACGTTTTATTTTGAAACGACATGTCGGATATGGGCAAAATGGTGTAATTTTAAAGAAATTGCAATTATCTAGGGTTTTAATCGGTTTCCTACACTAAATTATGAACTTAAAAGAGAATATAGTGTATTATATCATATTTGACCATCAGTATGGAAAACTTGTACACCCTTATATTTTCGTTCCAGTTCATTGCAATTTCTTTAAAATTACAAATTTTTACCGAAATCTGACATGTCGTTTTAAAATAAAACGTTGACTACGTTTGTATGGAATAGTCTAGGGTAAGGGGATTCTTAAGACTCACTCGCTAGATAGCTAGATCAAGGGTCAGATACAGAAGGAAGTACTCCTGGAGACGGCACGCATTGTCAGGAGGTTTCTCTCTCTATGCGACTCTTACCGCCGGTAGCTTGGGCCTTAAAGCCCCGCTGTCAGTGGGCAGATATATGATGTTGTTTTTATAGAAAATGTGTATATTTTGTAGTAATTTTTTTATATTTTACTTTTTATAGATATTTTATTTAAAAAATCTAATTTAAGTCTATTTAAAAGAAATAAAGAGAATAATAATAAATAAGCCTTTATTCAGACACAATTTTTTTTCTTTTACATGGTTTTCCACCCTAACAACTCTGGCGAGTCGGTGACACCAACAACCTGGTCTGTTTGTCCAACCTTGACAAAGGCCTCCTCTATTTCTTTACACTCTGCTCTGTTTGACGCTTTCCTAGTCCATGTTTTTCCTGCAATGGTATTTCATCTGTCCATCTTCGAAACTGTCCACCTCGTTTCCTTTACCATTTCTCGGGTACCAGAATATTATGTTTTGTTCCACTTTTCAACGCCTCTTAAATCATATATACATTCTCTCAAAAAAAAAAAAACATATATACAGTCTAATTACTTACTTCCTTACGTCGGTTAAAATAAAAGTTCATCTCAAACCGTCGCATCGTTTGCGAAAGATTCTGAAAGCAAACTGACAAGTGAACTAAACACGTCATCCTCAGAGCAAACATAACATAACTCCGTCAACAACGGACAGCCGGCAAACTCTTCAAAGAACTATATTTAGTTCATAGTTATGACGCATTTTCTGCGGCTACGTGCTTTATAAAGCAGTTGAACAGGACTACTCTTAAGGGGCCGTCCACATATTACGTGGAATTAACTCTTCGTAACCCCCTCTTGTTACTCTTTTTCTAATTCCTTTAACTCGTACTGTAGCTTTAGCATGACACCCCTCCCCCCAACGTGACGTTATATGTGAAAGGCCACAACTTCAAAGTCCCCGAAGCATAAGTATAAATGACATATCTTTTTGTCAGTGCTAGACGAATTACTAGGCCGATGTTTTTACTGATGTGGGCTGGAAAATAAAATAAAAAAACTTAGAAAGTTTTAGCTGCTTCTTTAAGGGGATACTTGAATTTTCTGGAGTCCAGTGCTGTTCCCATTCAAAATAAATAATTTGATAGGAAACAGAGACGTCATCTAAAATTTTGAAGTATTTTGAAGGATTATCTAGAGCCTGGTAAGACAAAATTTTGAATGATGTCTCCGTTTCTTATCAAATGATTTATTTCAAATGGGAGCAGCACTGGCCCCCGGAAAATTCGGGTATCCCCTTAATCGCGCAAATCGAAAAAGCCGATCAAGTTAATGGGGAAAAATGCGAATCATGTAAATAGGCGATGCGGATAGTAATAGCAACCCAACACTATTTTGATTCCTTTTCGCCCACCATCACGCTAAAAGTGACCTTCGAGTCTTGAGGCTCTAGTAGAGCCGTAAGGCCCGAAATGCTCTGTCTGCCCTATTAGAGATAAACACGTTTGTATGTCTATATGTATTAAAATATTGTTTGTTAGTTCCTATGTAGTACATAAAGTTCTTATGACTCAACACGTCATTCATTGGGCGCATAATAAAAAGCTGTTCTTTCAACAGACAGCCGGCAGACGCTTCAAAGGACTACATTTAGCTGTTTATGACGCATTTTGAGAGCCTACGTGCTTTGTAAATTTGTTGAATGCTACACTAGGGGACGGAGAATAGTTGTCGGCGAAGTAATTTGCGACACCTATTTCTGCCGTCGAGTGTAGGTATATGGATGTTTTTTAAATGCGACCAAGAGACGAAAAGAGTAATTATTCTTAATCACACTATCACACTTCACACTTATATTATTCTTTACGCGCAAACGGCTGGACCAATTTTGATAAAATTTGGTATGCATGTAGCTGACACCCTGGATTAACACATACTTTTTCCGCGGGTAACACCGCGGGGCGCAGCTAATGTGAAATATATGAGAAAGTGTCATGTGATAAAAAAATCTATAATCTGTCTGGAGTAATGTCTATGTAGAAACATTTTTATACTTTGTACTTTGAGACTAACAGAGATAGAATCAAAGATAGATAATCATTTGTATTATGCATTAAACAGTTTAACGTAGCATGTACTTTATAAGGAATAAATTTTCAATTCTTTCGTGTTCTGTTTTCGGATAGTGAGTTATAAGACTTATAAGGTAAACATTTGTGTTTTTTAAGAGTAATATTTAATAAGTATAGTTTCCTTACGGAAAGTAGTCCTGTAGTTTTATAAAGATTATCTGTAGAATATCTGACCTTTTTAAAATACATTATTTTTAGTAGAGCGCGCTGAGCCAATCCCAGCTTAGTACAGCGGACCTCAGATGAGACGTAGGAAGCTATAGGCAATGGATTGCTCAGTTAAAGCAAATTAAAGCATTAAACAAATAACTTTTATTACATGTATGCCAAAATCCTAGCAAGAATGTTTTTACTAGAAGTCCAATTTAAGTTAAGCAGATATCTAGCATAAAAAGTTTCTTTATTTATTAAAAAGGACTTACATATTAAAGTTTTGAATAACAATAAATAGATAATTAAACTAAAACATAAAGAAAAACATAAGTTTTTCTTTAATTTTTTCTTGAATAATTCAAAATGTCCTCAAAATACGTAGAATCAATTAGAAATGCACAAGGTCGACCGACGACTTCACCGCAGCTGGACCCGGATCACCCGGGTATTGGGCGATTAATCCGGGTTAAAGAACACATAGGCATGGGGCTTTTAATAGAAAAAAAATGATACTGATTAAATAAATGTTTACAACTAAATGATTTCTGTCAAAGATTTAAAACATTTACGTACCTTTATTACGTAAAAAATGCACATTGTATTGGACTCTGATAAAAACAATTACTACTTGAATTTTGAAAGCTGTTACTATTAAACATATTTTTAGGGTTCCGCACAAAAAATGAAAAAACTGAACCTTTATAGGATCACTCGTGCGTCTGTCTGTCAGTCCATTTGATTTCAAGTGCTTGAGTCAATTTGCTCCGAATCTTCTGGACCAAATTAGGTGAAATTTGGTAGAATGGTGTAATCCTATCCTATGACCCAAACACAGACGTGCATAAATATATTTTTTTAATAAATATCATTTTTGGGTACAAATCACGAATTTAAAAAATTAGTTTTGCTTTACTTTATTTATACATCAAATGAAAGGACTCGTTATGAGGATCGAGTGAAATGTGATAGTTTGTATTAAAACATCGGTAATGTACGGAACCTTATACACGTGAGTTCAACTCGCACTTGGCCGGTTTTATTTTTATTAATTTTTCTTTCTAAATAAATATGTTAAACAGATACTTCAAGTACTATATAACTTATATGAGTTAACAATCTTTTGTGGGTCTTGGCTTACGCCTCTATAATAAGATTCCAGATAATGTAGTAGCGTTACCATTATCAAAGTTTAAGACTGCCATTAAAAATCATTTGATCAAAAATGCGTATTATCATGTAAATGACTATTTATCATCGTCTGATCATAATTCTTGGAAACAGATGGCTATACAGCCATATTATACTATATATTTAAACAATACTGTTTAAATATATAGTATAATGTATACCTAGCTAAAGTGTAAATCTGTATTGTAACTGTAATATAGCCCATCAGGCTGGGTAGGGACCAATACTGAACTGTGTTTCTTTCGGCGTAATCTTCCCAGCAGTGGTCGTTCCGAAACGCTAGTAGTTTTTAGCTTTTGCAGTAAAATAATATTTAAAAAAAAATGACCTTCAATAAGAGATAAATTTATCCTACATTGAATAAAAAATGTTGACTTTTGACTTTGACGTTGACAATTAGTATACATACAATCAATTACAAATGTACCACGAATAAGGCCGGGCGTTTACTTCGACCGCGGCGGGACCCGGATTACCCGGGTGTCTGGAGATTGATCCGGGT
Source organism: Acrobasis suavella (assembly GCA_943193695.1). Lineage (NCBI taxonomy): Eukaryota > Metazoa > Arthropoda > Insecta > Lepidoptera > Pyralidae > Acrobasis > Acrobasis suavella. The sequence continues at coordinate 3,994,766 of OW971952.1, read as the reverse complement.
TTACATACGACACATTGACAGAAGGATTTTTAAAGATAAATAGATAAAAGGTTTTACAGATAAATTTGAAAATATGTTTAAGGACATCCCTACACACATAAACACTTTGGCTGAAACACTGGAATAGGCATGACGACTGAAAAAATCTTTTCAGCCCATCGGTTAGATTATAAAAATGTATTTTACACGTTTTTATCTTCTTTTCTCTGAGAACCAAAAAATTACATATATACAGCGCCTTTAAATTTTGCATGACGTCATGGCTAAGTACAATTTTACACAGCAGCATCGCAACTGTCGCATGCCCCATCTCTGGAACTTACGTGCTCTAATCTCGTATCTTTGTAATTTTCTTAATTTTTTTAATAAACTGAAAATTAACGGTCCATTATTTCTGGATAATCTAAAAGACGGACTTATTTAGAATAATACTTTTCTGACCCTTTTTTTTACGGAGGAAAGATCCCTGTTACGGATACCCGTCAGCCTGCGGGGGAGGCTGTCGGGTTATGTGGGACTCCACGCCAGAGCGACGTGCCTACCCACTAAAAAACCTCCGGAGGTCTATCTCAACCGCTTTTGCCGGGGACACGGGAACGGAAATACATCCGCGAACCCCGGCGCGGCTGGCCACCAAAGCGGCCCCTCCTCGGGGGCGTCACAGCGCCCCCCCACTCACCAAGTCGGCGCGTCCGGAACTCAAGGACGCGCCGTACCGCCTCGGGCCAATAGAGAGGCGGCAAACTCCCACGCAGTCCACCGCCTGTGGACCCATGGGAGCCAGATAAACCGGCTCCCAGCGGCGGAGAAGATGAAAGGCTCCGCCGCTTACCCCTCGCCGCAAACGCGGTGCGGCACCGCTCGGTCGCGGAGGATAGGGAGAGCGGCAACGTAACACCGACACTCCTCCTCCTCCGCGACCGATCTCCATCCACAGCCACGGCGGTGTGGCCCCGCCTGAAGCGCCGGGAGGGCAATAAAACATTCCCCCCCCGGCGGCCCCACCCCGGGAAATACTTTTCTGACCCTTTTTTTTTTTTTTTTTTTTTTTTTTTTCACGCGGAGAAAATCCCTTCGGATACCTTACCAGTCACGGGAGACCGGTAAGGTTATGTGGTGTTACCACTAAAAACTCCGCGGTGTCAACGCCGGTACCGCTATTGCCAGGCCCGTGTGCTACTCTCGCTCCACAGACCTGGCGCGGCGGCCGCTTTTCAGCGACCTCGGCTGGGCTCACCACTCACGGTACCCTCTCATAAGCGAGAGGGGTCGGAGTGGTCTGCGGGGTGGCCCGTCGGCCTTCAGCTCTACCCGCTAGGGTAAAGGCGCGTGTTGACACAGACGCGCCTTTCAACCCGGAGGACCATATTTGTCGAGCGATAGAATCCCGTTTCCATCGCCCGACTGGCCCTCGTTATGGGGGCAGCAGTTGCAGGTTATAGGCCCGCCTCCTGCGCCCTGTGCGCCGGCGGCGGATGGCTAGGTCGGTTGTTGCCTCCCGGTCTCTTTCCGCCGCCTCTTTGCGGAGCATGACGCTCTCCGCAAAGGCCTGCACTGCTGTCCACGACGTCTCACTGTCGACCATGCGACGTACCACAGTCGGCAGTGAAAGGTCGTCCCCCACAACCGCGCACAACTCTGCGCGGTCTTCCGCCCAGGCTGGGCAGTCCGCTAGGGTGTGTTGGGCGTCCTCGTCCAGACAGCCGTCACAGTGGTGACAGACAGAAGTCGGTTCCCGACGTGCTCTATGACACAGATACCGACCGAAACAACCATGTCCAGTGAGTATCTGTGTCAGACGGAACGTCAAGACGCCGTGGCGCCTCGTCAACCACTGAGCCAAGACTGGCCGGACCGCCTCAACGGTCCTGAGCCCAAAACTGGGCTGCTCCAGCCTGTGGACCCACTCATCAATGGCGAGCTGACGCAACTCATTCCTGTATCCCTCTATCTCCCGAGGGGCTGGTCTGTGACCCCGGGCTAGTTCCTCTTCGCGCCAGACAAATAAAGACGCGAGGATAAGGGCATCCAGATCCCAGGGTACAGAACCGGCCAACACGCAGGCTGCCTCACAGGAGGTCGTACGATACCCCCTAATACTTTTCTGACCCTGTCGTAACCCTTATTAGTAAGGTTGGCTGAAAGAGGTTGCATTAATATATAATTCCGCCTTTGTTCCTATAAGCGTTCCACAGAGCGAGATGCAGCGACGGAACGCTATAGCACCGGCCATGCTAAAGCATTCCGCCGCTTTCTCTCGCTCTGGCAAATGACGATTCTGAGCGACAGAAAAGTATAGCAGCATAGAAAAGTGCTGATCCGTGCTGACAAGTGACATCCAACCGTAATGTTACTTGCTGTTTTGAAATTTTTAAGTGTCTTTTATAGAGCAATTAAGTTAATTCGTATTGTATAGTATTGTATTGTCACCCGTAGAGATTCTCTACTAGACCTTTCTGATACATCGTCATTTTCCTCGCCACTTCCTACTTGGGGTCAGCTCTGTATGTCAACTGTTTCCACTTCTTTCTGTCATTTACCTTACTTGCACTAGCCCCTCGTTCCTTCATATCTGTCCTTACACATTCTTTCCACGTCTTTCTCGGTCTCCCTATACCTCTGCAGCCCTCTACCTCCAAATGAACCATCCTCTTAGCCAGGTGTTCGGCATCCCTCCTCATAACGTGGCCATACCACGTAAGACGATGGCTAGGTATTCATCTTGTCTACTATTGGAGCAACTTTTATACTTCCTCTTATATATTCGTTTCGGATATTATCTATTTACTAAACCTTGGTGTCAACACTGGTGTCTGATTTTTCAGGTCGCCTAAAATGCGGAAGTGCATACTCCCGCCATGCCACCAAGCTCTTAAATAGTTGGCAATAGGTCAAATAGAGATCAGTGTCGAGCGGTGAAGCCTCGGTTTTGTGAGCTTACGATACTGATGGATGGCGACATGCAACAGTGACGCAGCATCGATACAAATTAGATTTAGGAGGGATATGCTGTGATTTGTGTGATAAATAAGATCGAAATCTGTAACGGAACATTACTTATAGCTACATGTATACCAATTCCATTATGGTATGAAAGTACGTAAAATATTGAATTCTCTTATCACATATAGAAAAATTAAACAAATTTATATTGACATAGGTACGTTATTAACACAATAATAAAATTAAATAATTGGCCAAGTGCGTGTCGGGCCACGCGCAGTGTAAGGTTCCGTAGTTTCGAATGCCAACTTTGAATTCATGCCACTGAAAACGTCTAAAAACTAAATTTCAATTAATTTGTACGAAATTTTCCTCTTCCGAGTACATTTTATAAGATGATCTCCAGTAACTTTTTAATTTGTAAACCCTTCTTAGCCCTGATAGTTTTCCTTTAAAGTAAATATTGTTAGAAGACAACGTCGAATTTACTTGAAGAAAGAAAGAGATAGCACGATGGACGTGTCCGATGACGCGTCTGCTGCGAGAGAGGGGTACCACCCACCCTTCCGAGTGGCGGGGGTGCTGCGACGAAGGCGCGCACGCAAGCCTGCACTTTCTTCTTACTCCGGCATCCGAGCGGGCAAGACGGTCACTAGGGCACTTATTTCACGTATCAGCCATTTTGTTTGTTCGCGTACTTTCCACTGATTTTGTACTTAATTACTTTTAATTATTTTCAGAATAAATATTTTTCATTTAAAGTAATAGTTAACCGTTTATTTTGTGTGTTGTTATATTTTTTTTATATATTCCTCTCCTGATTTGTAATAATATATACTATAGCTGTGAATTTTTTTACGTGTCCATATATAACCGTTTAGCAGATAGATGGTGGCGACACTTGACTCTAACAAAAATGTTCATTTTAAAACCAAATATTTCAAAAACGGATCCGTAAATCGAGAAACGGTGTTTGTCAAAGTCAAAGTCAAAATTTTTTATTCAATGTAGGATAAATTTATCTCTTATTGAAGGTAATTTTTTTTAAATATTATTTTAGTGCAAAAGCTAAAAACTACTAGTGTTAACAAGCTCATAATATTTTTGAATGACCCTTTTCAACGATACCACACATGTTCGGTTAGTCGAGAAAAAAATATCTTTTCACTTTACTTGTATGGGAGCTAACCTCAAAAAAAAATTTTTTCAGTATTTTATTTTACCGCTATTTCTGCATAATTAATATACATATCCATGCCAAATCACAGCTTTCTTGTACTTATAGTCGCTGAATAAAACCGCGGACGGACAGACAGACAGACATGGCGAAACAATAAGGGTTCCTTGTTTAATACGGAAGCCTAAAAATGGGATATATTAACTACTATTTTTTCTAACAGGATAATGTTATACTCATGTGTAAGTCGTGTATACCCCGTCTGCTTACGTTTCACTGTATTATATCCATCCATCTGCTGTCTGGAAAAGCTGTCTGACGCTTTTAGCGATAAGACCACCCATTGTATATTTTAATGTCTTTTTCAGTGTGTATAATTTAAAAATTGTTATGTTTTGGTGTATGATAATAAGTAACTAAATACTTATGTATCTCCTTTAGATTCACAGGTCTTTTCACCCTGCTCCTTTGGGAAGCTTGCGTGGGGATACATTATTTAAACACGTATAGAGGCCGCTAACCGCCTTGGATACGAGTCCTTTTCAGCCTAATAAAATAAAAAAAATAATTTCAATACCTATAAACGTGTTTAAAACCGCTCATTATAGTACAGTTTAGTATGTAATATAACAATGAACAACTTATGGCGTTGGAAGAAGAACTGGAAAGTATTGTCGTAGGAAATTATTAAATATTTCATTTTTACCTGAAGTAAAAAAAAATTGATGCTGATGCTTCCTTACAATAAGGTATTAACATTAACTAAAAAACATTTTTGTTGTTGGTTTAAGTTAAAAATCGTAACATATTTTCATTTATATAAAAGAAATATGTATAATTCGAAGAAATGGCTTGCCACTTATTGCAACTGTCTTAATTACGTTCAACCCCGTCCTTACTAAACTCCGACGCAAAACTCATTTTTCGGCGATAACTCCGACAGAAGTCGGCTGACACGAGTGGGGTACTTTCTTCTTTTCGTATATATTTCGTAGTTGTAGTAGTTGGTCTAAATGCCTTCCCCAATAAAGTGAGAATTCAACTAAAGCGGCCGGAGTAAGAAAAGGCTGAAAGGGGAAAAACAATTTTTGTCATTGACTTACTCTCGTTCAACCCCGTCCTCACTAAACTCCGACGCAAAACTAACTTTTTGTCGATAATTCCGACAGAAGTCGGCTGACACGAGTGGGGTACTAAAGAGACCGCATTACAACCATTTATGTATTCTTCTTGACTCTCCTTCCGACAGCAATATGATGAGAATATACCTGAAACAATACAAAAAAAAAATTGTCTTTACAACACAAACATACTAATAAGGGTGATGACTAGGTTAGAAAAAAATTATAAGTACTATTTAGTCTGCCAGTTTCTTAATTTTTTTTATTTTATTTAAAACTTATTATTATTTGACGAACTCCGTGGCGTAGTGGTCACCATGCTAGTCCGCCATCCACTTGCCCTGACCGGGGATCCCCGGTCAGGGCAAGTTGGAAAATAGCGTTTTTTTTCAAATAGTCCTGGGTCTTGGGAGTTTAAATATATATTTCTTATAAAGCATAGTATCGTTGAGTATCCCATAACACATATCTCGAACTGACTTTGGGGCTGGCTCAATCAGTGTTATTTGTCCCTATATATTTATTTTATATTTATAGACATGCTTATTCTAACCCCCGACAAAAAAGAGGGATTTTAGAAGTTTGACACTAATGTCTGTCTGTCTTTGGTTTTTTAATTTGCCTTATTTGCATGTAAATAAACTTGTATCGATTTTCAAATTAGTAAACATTGGTAAAGGAGCATCTTAGTTCCAGACTTGTGCTTGTGGCGTCCAATACCTAGGCCGATAGTTCATTAATATAGAATTACACAACGTTTAACTGGGCGCATTAAAAGACAGCCCTTTGAAGATGACTGACCAAGACTTAGCCAAGTGATGCAAATTTAGTTCAGATTTTTTTCACCAGAACAAACATGGGGTCAACAGCACAAGCAGCTGTGAATGTATTTTTTGTTTCACACATCTCATCAAATCTCATTTTTTAATATTTCTCTATTACTAGTTACTTAGTGATAGGTATTAAAGTAAAACGTAAAAAATAGTAATTACAAGTTGTCGTCAGTAGTTTGTGAACCAATCAATATTCAATTTAACTACTATGTGACACTGATAAGTTCACAGATAAGTCGGTTGAACCAAAATGGCGGTTATCGGCGTAGGTGCAAATAATTCGCCGACGACCGCCATTTTGGTTCAATTTACCCTTAATTTACATAGTTAGTCCCAGCATACCTGCCACCAACAGCCCGTGTGCACCCGCCACCAACAGCTGATGCATGCTCCCTCCGATACTGCTGCATCCGCTGCGGCTGCAGCAATATCGGACACCGCATACGCGACACGTGTTTCGCCTCTCCACGAGGCATCTTCAGGCACCAAACAAGTTGTTGATCGTTCGGCAGTCAAGCGTCGAATGATAAAACTACACCGTATTGCCATCCTTTTATACTATTAGAGAAGAGGGTGGGGGAGCGGAGTTGCCCGAACTTTCTATAGTAAAAATATTTAATAAAGGGGAATTATTTACCTCAAGCTGTTTATTTATTAATTGAATATTAGATTTTTTAAATTTATTTATTTCTAGTTGCTCCCAAATACTCAATTTTAGCCCTTTTTCTTCGGTGTGTAATATTTTGTACGTATTATTTGATGATAAATTATGATTTTTATCAAGAAGGTGTTCTGCAAAATTTGACCTTTCTGGGTGTTTGTTCTTATACGCATTTATGTGTTCATTATATCGAGTTTTAAAATTACGGCCGGTTTGTCCAATATAAACTTGTTGACAATCATCGCAAGTTAATTTGTATATACCAGATTTTTTGTCTGACTCAATTTTATCTTTTACGTTACAAAGAGATCTTAACGAATTTTTTGTTTTTAAGGCTACGAATACCTTATTATTTCTGAATATTTTAGACACTTTATCTGTAATTTTACCTAAATATGTTAAACTTGCTGTATATTTAGATTTTATATTTTGTGGTACTGCATATAAAAGTGGTTTAATCATATTCTGTCTTTTCTTACGTATAATGTTATCTATTAATTGTGTATTGTAACCATTCGACTTTGCTATTTGATATATAATGTTCAGTTCTTTATTATAATTACTTTTGCTTAGAGGAACCGTCATTAATCTATGTATCATTGACTGGTATGCAGCTAGTTTATGTTGCCATGGATGATTAGATGACGCAGGGATTGTTGTATCTGTATGTGTTGGCTTACGATAAATCTCAAAATCATGTTCTGTCTTATTTCTTGTTATATTCAAGTCTAAGAAATGAAGAGAGTTGTTTTGTTCAAATTCTACTGTGAATTTAATTTTGGGATGAATTTTGTTTAATTTTGAAACAAATATATCTAACTGACGATTTGTACCTGTCCAACAAATAATTATGTCATCAACGTATCTATAATAATAAAAAATATTATTTGATTTCCCAATAATATTTTCTCTTTCATAACTATCCATAAATATGTCAGCCATAAGAGGACTCAAAGGAGATCCCATTGCTAAACCTTCTTTTTGAATATAATATTTACCATCGAATTGAAAGTAGTTTTGGACCATACATAATTCTGTTAATTTTAGTATATCATTTATTTCACCCGGGTGGACCTTCTTCTTTTCAAGTTCAGATTTTAAAATTAATAAACAGTCTTTATATGGAACATTTGTAAACAAACTTTCTACATCTAAAGAAACTAATTTCGCGTTGATGGGAAGCTTGACTTCTTTGATATTTTCAATCAATTGTAAGCTATTCTTTAGGCTATGTTTTGGTCTAAAATCTATTTTTTCTCTAATAAAATTATTAAGAAACTTTGCCAGTTCATATGTTGGAGCTCCTATATAAGATACTACTGGCCTTACTGGTATATTATCTTTATGTGTTTTAGGTTGGCCGTATAACATAGGAGCATGTGTATTCATTGGTATTACTTTTGTTTTTAAATACGAATTATCTGGAAAAATAAAATTTGTACCATTTACAGTTAACTTCAATTGAGCCAAATATTTTTTTGTGGGATCATGGTCTAAATTTTGGAACTCATCTTTCTTTAATATATCATTTACTTTAGAAATATAATCAGGACGATTCATAATGACTATTGTGTTACCCTTATCTGCTTTTGAAAGTACAATATTGTTGGAATTTAACTTTTGTTGGACAGATACAAATGTCTTATTTTCGTTATTTATCTGGATACTTTTTAATTTCGCTGATTTAATATTTTGGGCTATTGTTTGTTTCAGTAAATCGTCTTTTTTATTTCGTATTACAGCAACCTCTGCGTCAACTGCTAGTGTTTCTAGTGACTTTTGAGACAATTTTGGAGTGATGCTGTATTTGAGACCTTTCTCTAATAGTTTATATTCATCTTGGGTAAATTGAGTATTAGTTAGATTTTTTACTCTAGGATAAAATGTGTGTAATTTACTATTTGAATTATTATTATTGCAATTACTATACACTCTTTGTTCTGAAATGAGTTTTGTAATTTTATTCTTCTGAGATAAATATTTTGAGGAGACTACATTTGAAGCTAGCTCCCTGGCTTTTTGATCAACCAGATCAAATTCTACTGGATGTAAATGATAAGCTAATTCGGTGTGTAATATTTTTAAATGTGATTTTAAATTATCCCTCGTTGTAAACCACCGACGTGACTCTTCATTAACAAAACATCTGGCTTAATGAAGAGTCACGTCGGTGGTTTACAACGAGGGATAATTTAAAATCACATTTAAAAATATTACACACCGAATTAGCTTATCATTTACATCCAGTAGAATTTGATCTGGTTGATCAAAAAGCCAGGGAGCTAGCTTCAAATGTAGTCTCCTCAAAATATTTATCTCAGAAGAATAAAATTACAAAACTCATTTCAGAACAAAGAGTGTATAGTAATTGCAATAATAATAATTCAAATAGTAAATTACACACATTTTATCCTAGAGTAAAAAATCTAACTAATACTCAATTTACCCAAGATGAATATAAACTATTAGAGAAAGGTCTCAAATACAGCATCACTCCAAAATTGTCTCAAAAGTCACTAGAAACACTAGCAGTTGACGCAGAGGTTGCTGTAATACGAAATAAAAAAGACGATTTACTGAAACAAACAATAGCCCAAAATATTAAATCAGCGAAATTAAAAAGTATCCAGATAAATAACGAAAATAAGACATTTGTATCTGTCCAACAAAAGTTAAATTCCAACAATATTGTACTTTCAAAAGCAGATAAGGGTAACACAATAGTCATTATGAATCGTCCTGATTATATTTCTAAAGTAAATGATATATTAAAGAAAGATGAGTTCCAAAATTTAGACCATGATCCCACAAAAAAATATTTGGCTCAATTGAAGTTAACTGTAAATGGTACAAAATTTATTTTTCCAGATAATTCGTATTTAAAAACAAAAGTAATACCAATGAATACACATGCTCCTATGTTATACGGCCAACCTAAAACACATAAAGATAATATACCAGTAAGGCCAGTAGTATCTTATATAGGAGCTCCAACATATGAACTGGCAAAGTTTCTTAATAATTTTATTAGAGAAAAAATAGATTTTAGACCAAAACATAGCCTAAAGAATAGCTTACAATTGATTGAAAATATCAAAGAAGTCAAGCTTCCCATCAACGCGAAATTAGTTTCTTTAGATGTAGAAAGTTTGTTTACAAATGTTCCATATAAAGACTGTTTATTAATTTTAAAATCTGAACTTGAAAAGAAGAAGGTCCACCCGGGTGAAATAAATGATATACTAAAATTAACGGAATTATGTATGGTCCAAAACTACTTTCAATTCGATGGTAAATATTATATTCAAAAAGAAGGTTTAGCAATGGGATCTCCTTTGAGTCCTCTTATGGCTGACATATTTATGGATAGTTATGAAAGAGAAAATATTATTGGGAAATCAAATAATATTTTTTATTATTATAGATACGTTGATGACATAATTATTTGTTGGACAGGTACAAATCGTCAGTTAGATATATTTGTTTCAAAATTAAACAAAATTCATCCCAAAATTAAATTCACAGTAGAATTTGAACAAAACAACTCTCTTCATTTCTTAGACTTGAATATAACAAGAAATAAGACAGAACATGATTTTGAGATTTATCGTAAGCCAACACATACAGATACAACAATCCCTGCGTCATCTAATCATCCATGGCAACATAAACTAGCTGCATACCAGTCAATGATACATAGATTAATGACGGTTCCTCTAAGCAAAAGTAATTATAATAAAGAACTGAACATTATATATCAAATAGCAAAGTCGAATGGTTACAATACACAATTAATAGATAACATTATACGTAAGAAAAGACAGAATATGATTAAACCACTTTTATATGCAGTACCACAAAATATAAAATCTAAATATACAGCAAGTTTAACATATTTAGGTAAAATTACAGATAAAGTGTCTAAAATATTCAGAAATAATAAGGTATTCGTAGCCTTAAAAACAAAAAATTCGTTAAGATCTCTTTGTAACGTAAAAGATAAAATTGAGTCAGACAAAAAATCTGGTATATACAAATTAACTTGCGATGATTGTCAACAAGTTTATATTGGACAAACCGGCCGTAATTTTAAAACTCGATATAATGAACACATAAATGCGTATAAGAACAAACACCCAGAAAGGTCAAATTTTGCAGAACACCTTCTTGATAAAAATCATAATTTATCATCAAATAATACGTACAAAATATTACACACCGAAGAAAAAGGGCTAAAATTGAGTATTTGGGAGCAACTAGAAATAAATAAATTTAAAAAATCTAATATTCAATTAATAAATAAACAGCTTGAGGTAAATAATTCCCCTTTATTAAATATTTTTACTATAGAAAGTTCGGGCAACTCCGCTCCCCCACCCTCTTCTCTAATAGTATAAAAGGATGGCAATACGGTGTAGTTTTATCATTCGACGCTTGACTGCCGAACGATCAACAACTTGTTTGGTGCCTGAAGATGCCTCGTGGAGAGGCGAAACACGTGTCGCGTATGCGGTGTCCGATATTGCTGCAGCCGCAGCGGATGCAGCAGTATCGGAGGGAGCATGCATCAGCTGTTGGTGGCGGGTGCACACGGGCTGTTGGTGGCAGGTATGCTGGGACTAACAGTAGTGGGTGGGCGCCGGCCGGCAATAGTTTGCATGAACTAACTGGTGGCGGAATTGCACAAAGTAATTCAAATCATGTAGTATTTTTGGTTAACTTATCAGTGTCACATTGTAGTTAAATTGAATATTGATTGGTTCACAAATTACTGACGACAATTTTACTAATACCTACTAATACCTTTGAAGTCCGCCATTTTTGTTCAACTTGTTTGTGTCGCATTGTAAAGATTATACTCACTACGTTCCGCCATCTTGTTAAAAGTTGCGTTCAATGACTTGGCTAGTCGACCTAAAGCCATTTAATTGGATAGCGGTTGTTACAGGACGGGCTAGGCCATAGAATAAGTACTAGTACTCACGTACAGAAGTCTTACTTAGAAAGATTCAAAGAAATATCTACTTAATGTGGTTAGCGTTATGGTTTAATTTAGCTCGCGGCAGAACTCCTCACCTCTTCGTTTAGAGACCTAGACAATAAATTCTTAAATATAACTTGTCAAAAATTCAATTTTTTTTTCGGTAAATTCAAAATTATAGCATAAATTCAATCACGTGAATCCAATTTTCAAATACCAGTTTAACACTGAGCAAACCTTACTTTTCACATCGACTTTTTACAGATTTTTGCAATACAATGCGCGCAGTACACAATGTACACACACAGAAACATGGATTGGATTTTGAAGACTAATGGAGAAACAAGATAAGTTAGTCCATTTTATTAGAAACTTCGCAGGAGTACTCCTGGCGGTAAATAAGTATGTATTCCATGATTTTTCAAAATTCAACCCTTAGTTTCAAGTTTGTATAGAGAAACAAGATTAGTTTGAACGTTTTGAAGCTTTCCGTCGCTCTCTCTCGGTCTCTTTTGATGGAGAGGGAGAGAGAGAGGGAGGTTCATCGGGTCTGCTAGGCCCTTAAATCCCTACATTATAATAAATAATGTTATAATTTAAAAATATTTAAGTTAACGTAAAAAGCCAATCAAAAATTTTATAAGAACCATTTTCGACTTCTGCGCGGATGAAGTCGCGGGTTAAAGTTTACTATAAATTATTAAAAATATCAGAAATTCGAGAAAATAGAATTTTCGGTACAGTATTCCCATTCTGACCTCCTAAGAAAAAAAGTAAATTTTATCCATATAGACTATACAAGAAACAATTAGTCTTATAGCAGTGGAAAAAATAAAATTGTCGACCGGTGCTATGTTTAAATGACAATCACAAACTGTGTTAAAATGACATGACGACGTGACGAAGTTACTTCTTAAAAAACCTATCATACCAATACAACCTCATTACAAACGAACGCCTTCCTAGGCCCCTACACAATCAACTATTATTCCATCATATCGCTTAGGGGCAACAGTGACCTTTTGTAAACATCTCTATTTAATTAAAATCCCCCATTTCATAATTGACTTCCCCAAGTGATAATTCCCTCCCTAGGGATTTCTTTAGTTCGAGTTAATGATATATTCAAGAGGGGTTCCGTCATAGATATGTTTAGAAATAGATGTAAGAGAATCGCTATTAGTATGTTAATTCTCTGTTAAGATTATTGTAATGTCCTTTTTTAAGAACAAATATTTTAATGGGTGATCTAGTCTATAACATTGAACAACTTTTCTCAATAAATGTAGAAAAAAAATATTTAGTTAGGATATCACATGTCTACTTCGATTTGTTTGAGAACCTAATTTTATTTTCGTATTTCTTTGTACATTTATTGAAAAATATTGTTCAAAATGATAGACTGAATCCGCTTTAAAATATTTGTACTTTATAAAAAAGAACATGGTCTTTGTCCAATAGTAGTATTTTTATATTAAACTAGCTGACCCGGCAAACGTTGTTTTGCCATATAAATAAAAAAAAATTTAGGGGTGGACTACCCCTAACATTTAGGGGGATGAAAAATAGATGTTGGCCAATTCTCATAGATACCGGATAAGCACAAAAAATTTCATCAAAATCGGTCAAGCCGTTTCGGAGGAGTATGGCAACGAAAACTGTGACACGAGAATTTTATATATTAGATTTATTGTAAAACGACATATATTTTTGTTCAATTTAGATTTCTTTTTTCTTAAATTTGCTTACGTTTGCTATCTATTTACTAGTCAGTCAACATGTTCAGTTCAATTTGAGGCGATTAGTTTCTATTGAGTTTGTAGTAGCGGGGTGAGACCGGCTTCAAGTAGCGCAATGGATTCTACTAATTCCTAGACCGATTTCAAGTTAGGATGCGGAAAATACGTTCTTTCTACAGAAATTACTGACTTCTATGCACTTTTGAATGAGAAGAGCGAGTTATTTTAATGGAAAGTTTTCTAGGAATCTTAAAGCGCTTGCAAACGACGCAAAAAGCATTTTTTTTTTTACATAGGTACTGCTTTCTTTAGTCCTTCATGTTTGTCTTGTGTAAAACAACTTAGTATGCGTACCAGATGCATCATTTCCTGCGCAAAGCTGTTTGAGCTCTTCTTTTAGTAATTGAAAGGTGTTCCTCTTGTCAGTGGAGTTAAACGATGCCTCTATTACTCTCTTCTCTAATATCAAAAATTAATAAAGCGGCCTTTGAGTCTTGCGGCCCTGGGCTGTCTAGGCTAGGCTGTCTGCTTAGAGCGACAATACACAAAAAACGCTCTGTCTGCCCCGTTCGGGACAGAGACGTAATAGTGTATGTATATAAAGCACAAAACCCATAGAGTTCCATCAACAATGTATAAAACAAATGAAATCACGCACACAGAGTCAGTTTGTTCGTGTCGACCGGTTGCAAGCTAACTCGTTCGAAGACGTTACTCAGGGTGATGATATAGGCCATAAGCGGAAGCGGGAGATATACGAGTGCCTTCTTTCCTACCAAAAAGCGTACCTCTCTCTCATCCTAGCGTGTTCCCGGTTGCATCAGCCAAAGCGTTTTGGAGCCCGGGGTCCGCTACCTAACCTAGAGGATTTGACGAGGTTATTGGTCTTTACACAGAGCGACTGCCGTCTGACCACCGCAACCCAAAGGGCAGACCAGAACCAAACCTAGGAAAGGCACGAGATGTTTGTGCTTAACACTTTTAGTCGCCTCTTACGACATCCACAGGACGAGAGGGAGTGGTCAAAAGCAATAAATAGCACGCATACATAGCGCGTATACAGTCAGCAGATAAATATGTCTGATATCACATACTTATGTGTAAAAGGTTTTATTATATGCTGACTGTAAGCTACATACGTGTGCTCGTGCGTTCAGTGCATGTGTATGCATAAAATATACACGTCTGTACAGTAAAACATACAGTTCCTGAAAACTACTTACCTAAATAAATTGCTGTAGAGTTTGACGGTCAAATATTGTAAGAATTCATCAATAAATTCTAATTTCGCTGCGCTTTATAGGCACTTTGTTAATAATAAATCTGTGTCAAGAACTTCAAATAAATGATATTGTTTTCTAGTTCTCTAACACACGCAGTAAAAAAACAAATCTAAACCAATGGCGAATTATTTTTGTCAATTGTATCAACGGCCGGCAAAGACAGTCTTTCCAGTTCCTCGGCGACCGAGCTTCGTTCGATAAAAAACACCACGAAAGAGAGGTTCCCTACTAATTAAGCCTATAACGATGTTACAATAAACCTCATCCTTCATGTTCCCGTTTACCTCCTTTTCCGTGTTCTAAAAAATAATTACATTTACAAATTCAATTTTTAAATAGAATCCTTCCTCTTCATTCTGATTTATTCCACTACCATCTCTCGAGCTGATTACATCTATTTCAGTATTGTCAATTTATATATATCAGTATTGTTAAAATTATAATAAATTTATGAACTCTGTGCTGTTTCTCTCAAGCTCTCCACTACGTACCTTACCTACCTCTTCATGTAGGAGCTCCAACTGCCCCAGCTAGTGCGTGGCTACCTACCTACTAGGAGTTCCTATAAGCCTAGCCTAGCTATATCGATTTTTCATCCCCGAAACCTCACACGTACTTCATCGAAATCGTTGGAACCATTTCCGAGATCCGCATTAAATAAGTATAGGTGTGTATATAAAATACTCATTACTCAATCATTTATTGCTTCCTTAATGTACATACAGGTCTTTGATTTTTTTAAATAGGATCAATTAAGGGCCCTGACGGGCGCTGCAATAATAAAATAATTGCTCGTTCAAAGTAATTGGATAGAAAACGCTCCTCTCATAAACAAACGCACTGTAGAATCTCGGTGTCAGTGACACGGCGCCGGCGCAGCCTCCAATCCGTTTAGATATGTACTTGTAGATCACGCGCCGTGCAGGCACAAATATTTGTAGAGGCTTTGAGCATTACCGACCAGACTCGAGCCGTGTTTTTTAAATGTCTGTACAAAACAGTTTCCTTCCAGATAGAATTGTAGTATCACACTGATATTAAGGAGCTACCTGAATTTTTCGGGGTCCAGTGCTGCCCCCATTTGAATTAAATCATTTAAAAGAAAACGAAGATATAATTTAAAATTTTGTCTTAATCAAGCTCTAGATAACCCTTTAAACTATTTTATGAACTACTGTTTACAGTTTAAAGTGAGAACGTAAAGCTTTTCTACGCACATACGCCAAAAGTGGCAGTTTTTCGCAATTGTGCTTAGAAAAGCTTCACGTTCTCACTGTAAACAATAGTTCATTAAATAGTTTAAGGGTTATCTAGGGTCTGATCAAATCAAAATTTTAAATGAAATCTCCGTTTCCTTTCTATAGATTTATTTCAAATGGGGGCAGCACTGGACCCCGGAAAATTCAGGTAGTTTTCGGGTCGGAAAATTAAGGGATTTTTAAAGAACTATGTATATCTATATTACTGATACTAATGCCTTACTAGCGTTAGGAAATGTATGAAACGTTTGTCATACATGTCTATTAGTCACAGAAGGTAGGTTAGGTGGTTTGGTTGTGCAGTGCAGTAAGTTTATAAGTAAACTACAATTTAACTGGGATTTAGGTTGGAAACCACTGCCAGATATTTTAAATAATTCCGACCTTTTTACCGTGTTTCCGGTTGCATGCTGGTTGCGAAGCTGTTTCGGAAACCTGCGCTTTCCGACGTTTACTTCTCCGGATATGCATGCATGTTAATAAAAACCAAGGACACTAAAATGATTTGGGTGTAGTCTAGCTTTTCAAAGGACCGGCCAGGGCCGAACGTCAATTCCTTGGGAATGCTTTTGTTACACCAGATGAACGAGCGGAGATTCTATCTAATTGAGAGGAGATTCTATGCTAGAAACCACACGTCGCAACATCAATTTTAAATCCATTTCTGGTACTGAACAAAGTCAAAGTCTAAAATCATTTATTTATATTGGGATATTTGTAATCACTTGATAATTGTCAATCTTTCTTTTGATTTCGTAACTGTTGTTGGCACTTGTTGGAGAGAAACGAAAACTACTTCCAACTATTAATTCTAGGACAGGGAAAATGTTAGGACACCTTATGAGACATGATGCATTTTTAAAAGTAATATTGGAGGGGTAAATAGGAGGAAGAAGAGATAAAGGAAGACCTAGAGATAGTTCTATAAAACAACTAAAGGATCAAATTAATGATTTAATCTAGAAGGATGTTAAGGAGTTGACTTTAGACAGAGAGAGATGGAAGGCATTGGTTGCGTCACAGACAAGAGCTTAGCTCTTTTATAATAAGAAGAAGTTGACTGACGATCATATACTTCCAGCTCAATTTATTGCCGCTTTCCAAGCGATTTCCTTCAAAAATTAGATATGTGACCAGTCGAGATCATACAGACTCAGTTGTTTAACCCCACATCCCTTTCGCTTTGTTCATTCCATACCATAACCGTCTCGAACTAGTTTCCGCTATCCCGCTATCCAAGATAATCGCTGAGCCTACGGCTAAAAACGGGCCTAGGAACGTATGGTCTGTATCGGGTGGAGCCCTACTGATAGCGACGTTTACACTGTCTGGTACTTTATTTATCTCATGCAATGCTCCAAACTATGTCCTATTCCATTTTATACAACTATGTGGCGACCTCTACGCCACTACGAGGAATTGCAACCGCAACAACGAAACAATAACATAGATCACAAGAAGTAAAGGAGACGGCGCTAACAGTATCCCACATCTCGACCTAAGCGAACGCAAGTGAACATATTCCGAATTACTTTTAATCGATTACATGTGATACTTTGAACGTACTTTCTTTTTTAGGGTTCACCATGTTCCTACCGCTGTCACCCCTAATTTTTAAAGGAACCAGTACTATACTGGCTTGAACTCTAAAACTATAGGACTATAGATTCTGGCTGCTTCTTCTTCTTCACAGCCAATATCTAACATCTGTCTTTTGTCGGACCAAAGGCCTCTCCCAATAAATAAGTGATCGCAGTAGATGTTACAAAATCTTTGCACAGATGACGCTGCAGCCAGTTCTCTGTTACGTATACCCAGATTCTGGCACTCCTGAAAAAAGGCAGATTCATCAAATAAACTAATTATAATTTTTTCCGATTTCAACTAACAAAACAATCGATTTTGATTCTATGGAACCACGTGACAAGTATGTCCTTTCGAACATTAAAACATTTTGAGAGTAGAACACTACCTTAACGCTCCGCTTATGAGACGTGCAAAAGAATTTTCCAAATGGGTCCAGGCGCCTTCGAATAATCGGCTTGTATGTTTTTACATGAAAAAAACGTCGACACATCCGAATTGATAATCCTCTTTTGAAGTCATTTAAATATAGCCTTCGCTACCTCTTGTACGTGGGGCGCACTATAAGTTTCCGGAATGACTATGAAAAAATACTATTAAATGTACAAAATTAATTTATTGTTTTTCAAAATAATCTCCCTTGGCGTCTATGCACTTTTTCATTCGATGAAACCAGTTTTGAAAACTTTTGTGCCACTCCTCTGTGGTGACCTCTGAAACGTGTTTTTCATACTCCTCGACAGCCTCTTCTGGTGATGAAAATCGTTGACCGCGTAATTGGTTCTTAATTTTTGGGAACAGAAAAAAGTCACAAGGTGCCAGGTCGGGACTGTATGCAGGATGACTCATGAGTTCTACATTTTTCGCCTTCAAAAAGTCGTTTGTCTGTCTGGCCGTGTGAGAACTAGCATTGTCGTGGTGCAGGATGATACGGCGTTTACGGTTATTTTTACGGAGTTCGTCAATAACTTCCGGCAAACAAATGGTCGTGTACCAGTCACTATTCACTGTACGACGATTCTCTAAAGCAACAGTAGCCACGTGTCCAGTTTTATTAAAAAAAGAAGCAATCATCCGCTTAGATGCACTTTTCACGCGCGCCACTTTGGTTGGTTTCGGCTCATCTTGAAAGACCCATACGCTCGATTGCTGCTTTGTTTTGGGATCGTAGCAATAAATCCATGTTTCGTCACCTGTTACTATGTCCCACACCAAATTTGACGCACCTTCGTTGAATCTGGTAAGCATGGCACTGCACCAAGTGACGCGGTCCGTTTTTTGAGCCTCGGTCAAGTTGTGTGGGATCCACCGCGAGCACAGCTTTCTCACACCCAAATGTTTGTGTAGGATTAATTGTATTTGACTCATGCCTATTTCTAAGGATGCGCGAATTTCATGGTAGGTCACATGCCTGTCTGTTTCAATCATACGGCGCACAGCATCGATGTTTTTGTTGGTCACAGCGGTGGACGGCCGACCATCGCGAGAATCGTCACTGAAATTGATACGACCACGCTTGAATTCTGCAAACTAGCTATAAACAGTTGTCTTGCATGGTGCTTCATTGCCAAAAGCTGTTTCAAGCCGAGCGATGCTCTGTTGAGCTGTCAAATTACACTTAAAATCGTAGAAAATCATACTACGAAAATTTTCCCGAGTTAAATCCATGTTGATGCAGACACTCAATTTTTTAAATGGCGCCACAAGGTAAAAACAAAAGACAGTCAGATGAAACAAACTGCATTCTACAGCCAAAGAGTTCTATTTTCAAATGTTGCAATAAATTTTTAAATATTGTTTATGTAAGTGGCCAGTTCCGGAAACTTATAGTGCGCCCTATGTAAGTGCGGCCACACCGCCAATCATCTCATCTGTATAGCGGTTACTCCACCGCGAGGTATCGTGATCTCTAAATATTAATGTTGCTCGCAGATTAAAAGGAACGGGTTCGATTCCCGGCAAAGTACTTCCTAGGTTATCTTGTATCTGAACTGAAGCGTGGTGTAATTGGACATTTGTCTGTTTTCTGTCAGATCCATGATAGGTCTGAAATTAGTTTGTAACTATTAGCAAGTGGAGGTCCATAGACTCTGTTTACCCCTGTGGGAAACAGGCGTGATGATATGTATGTATGTCTGTAGTTCGTAACGTTGTGGCTGGTGCAAGACATACAGGTTTTTGGCTGAAGCTTGATATCCTTCAATGCTGGTGTATTCTGTTCTGTTCTGAGTCCGCCCAGCCAGCAGTTACGCTGCAAGAGCGTATGAATAAGGTCTACCTTGAAGAGTACGTCATCACGCCTTCAGACCAAAGCTGACGCATGTATATCGCCTTCAGTCCCTAGAACATGGCGACGCCAAACTCGTTATACCAGTTTCATAGCTCGCGAAACCATGGACTCGTAGATAGGGATAAAGGAGCGTAGGAGATATTCGCAGTCAGGAAGTAGGGGAGAGAGAGGGATTGATAATCCTTCCATGATGGTGTAGGAGAAAAGAAAATTAGATGTACCAGCTGCTTTTCATCCCGAGAATTATTTATTATATTAATTCCCTTTCTCACCTTCTCGCCAACCATCGAGCTTACAGTGGTCTTTGAATCTTGCGCAGCACCCAAATTGCTATGTCTTTATCCAAAAGCAAAAAAAAATAATATTTATACTTCCTATATCTTTGATCTTTATATTCAATTCGCAACTTTCCTTCTCAAATCAGATTCGTTTTCTAAACGTCAAAACAAAAATTTCTAAAGGATTTGTATGAATAAACTAATGACGTCACAGTTTCTTAAAGTCAAATAGCGTTTTGACATAATAACAGTTTTTTTTGCAATAATAAATCTTGAATCACACTAAAAATGGATATCATTAAGACAAGTGGCATTATTTAGTGACGTTTCATTTTCTTAACAGTCCCAAATAATTTATTTTGACCTAGGAAAGTACCCAATTAAAGGCATGACAGTGTATGTATCTATAAATTACAATATAAGTAGCTAAATTACAGCTGAAGATATCCGATCACAATCAAAGTACACTCAACTCAATCACAAATAATAAAAATATCAACGGATACGGAATCGTGACGCGGTCAGATTTATCTGTCCGATTGAACCTCGAGATATGTCGATAACTGTACATCGTGTCTTGTCCTACGGGGTAAATACATTGTTGTATGGAATATTTTCTGGACTTATGGGTACTTTACTTGACTGTCGAAAGAGGGTAATGTTTTTAGAGACCTCAGAGCGTTCCTGGTAGCTGCTTTGAGGCCCGGGGCACAGAATAAGTACTAGTCCTCACGTACAAAAGTCTCACTCAGCAAAGATATTCAAAGAAATATCTACTCAATTTGGTTAACGATATGGTTTAATTTAGCTCGCGTCAGAACTCAGCACCTTTTCGTTTAAATACCTAGAAATCCATTGCAAGCCAACTTCAACGTGCTGACCAAGCAAAGTGGGACAGAAATAGCTCGAACAGTTGAAACTATTTGAATAGTTTTATAGCCGGCCGCCAGAGGAAGAGACCATTCATAAAGTACGTCACTCAGTAAGGGTGGGAGAGGGTCAATGAAGTCAGACATTGTGTGACAAGGGGTGGGAGGGGTCATGAAGGTCGTGATGTCACAATACAAAATCTATTACTTTAAAATATAAACGTTAAAATATTTCCAGCATTATCTTTCCAATAAAATATTAAGTAGCTTCGAACGCCTGTGTTTTTTTTTTTTAATGAAATAAAGAATCGGTATCTGTGACGTCACACAAGAGGTTGGGGGTCTCAAAATTGTGATCAACTGTGACGAGGAGGACGGGGGAGTCAAAAAGTCACGAAATTCGTGTGACGTAATTAATGGGTGGTCCCTAAGTCTAGAAATACAGTTATTGTATGAGATATTTGTACTCAATAGTCGCCTCTTACAGGAGTAAATAAATCTGCCCTACACTAGGCAGGAAACTAAACGACGAAAGCTTATGCATAGATACCCTCAGGATATTTTCCTTCGCCGGAAGCTCGAAGTATCAGTATCAATCAAGTATAGCTTATTCGAGCTGTCGCGTTTGGACAAGGATAGCTTAGCTGCGGCTTTAAGATGCGGCTTGAGTCCGCCTTCAGGAAGACAGGAACGTACTTAGGTTTGCAGTTTTTTATGGTTAGTTTTTTAAAGGGTCATCCACATATTACGTCATAACGATGAGGGGTTTTGCCAAATGTGCATACTTTTTCCCTTTTTCTTATGAGAGGTTTGAACAGTCTTAATTCCGCGAAACTTAATATTGGGACCTAAGTAATCGTCTTGATTTCATACTTTTTATGTTGAGTATTTTGAGTCAAACGTAACAGGCATATTTTCCGAAAGAAAAAGTATGAAAGGTGATGATGGTTTTTCTTTTACTACATTTAAGAGCTAAACTATTGTCAATACTTGACTCAATGACAATATGACAAAAATAATGGAGTGGTATTGCAATTACCTTCTCCATTTCACACGCCAGTAACATTATATTTAAAATGACTAAAACATTACGAAAAAACATTTTTACTAAAGATATTAATTAGATTATACTGAGCGGATACGTTGTTTTTAAGAATATTTATATATTTATATTTTTCTTATTTTTTTTGGCAAGAAGATTCACAAGAAATAATTCCCACAAGGTTTGTCAAAGTTCAATCACTAATATTGGTAATAAAAACGTTTCAATATCGTAGCCAGTTAGTATCAAATATCAATTTTATATCCATTGTACTCACATGTACAAAAAATATGCAAAACTTATAGGCAAAAATATAAATTTAAGTTCTTAGGTTCTATTGTACGTTAAAATAGAATTAATTACCACAATTCGTGGGAATATCTCAGCCCGCTACTGGCTGAAAATCTTAGCAGCTAACTTACAAGGACCAACGCAGCTGAGCACATGATACGAACATTAATTAAAATCTAATTAGAATTTAGATTGGTAGATTCCAACTGAACTAAATTTACTATCGAATTATAATTTTATTTGACCCCAATACCCCTGAAGCCGGCCCTGGTCGTCAACCTGTCTTACGTCAGTCGGTAAGAAGCTCTGATTCATAGATGCCAACCAATTATATTAAGGTACAGGGAATATAATAAATGTACCTTAAAATAGGAAGATACGTTTTAAATTTGTTCCTTAGTTAATAAATGCTTCACTATTTGTTTTTTTTTGTCTGTTTCTATGTTATCTATTTTGCGTCTAAAATAATTGACGACCTCTGTGGATTAGCTCTCATCATGCCATACTGTCACACTTCCCGGGTTCGATCCCTGGTCTGGTCAAGATGGAAAATGAATTTTTTCAGATTGACCTGGGTTTTGGATGTTTATCTAACTATATATGTTTTTGGTATAAAATATAGTTAGGTTGAGTTAGTACCCCATAAACACAAGTCTCGAACTTACTTTGGGACTAGTTCAATCAGATCTGTTTGATTTGTCCGTATGTAAAAAAATATATGTATACGTAAAAAAATTTAAAGTCTAGTAAATAATATATAGATTATATAAATACATAATCTACATGTATTTTGTATGTTAAAGACATGTTTTGATTTTTTTTAATGGTCTATACGACGCCTCGTAGGTTTTCCTGTGGACACTGGGTTTGAATTACATTCTATTATCTTAACTTAATAAGTTACGTTACAGACCGGGATCAAAAGACCAACTTCTAACTAAAAAATATATTTTTCTCATGTTTACCAAGTCGCCAAAAATTCGACTTCACGCAAAAAATCTAAAAAGATGTTTTCATAAAATTGGCCATTAAAACGCACCCCTATTACGGGGTATGACGCTGCAGAAATCGTGGGTACATTAGGGAAATAGGGCGCCGTGGGGATGATAAACCGCCCCTTAACGCGTCGGAAAAGCTTGCACTTCATAACGTGTGTTTTTCATGGTTTTATCTCACTTTTTATGGGAGAAAATAGACTGATAGATAAATGACAACTGACTGAGGTGACTGTAAAACTGCTATAGAACAACAACCGGGTTCGATCCCCGGTCAGGGCAAGTTGGAAAATTGCCTTTTTAAAATTGTCCAGGGTCTTGGATGTTTATCTATTTATGTATTTGTTATAAAATATGGTATCGTTGAGTTAGTATCCCATAACACAAGTCTCGAACTTACTTTGGGGCTAGCTCAATCAATGTTATTTGTCCCTTTATATTTAATTATTTAACATTATCGAGTGTGTAATATTGACACTAGTGTCGAGATTTTTAGAGCTGTATTTAGAGGAAATCATTCGGTCGTATTTCCATAAAAATGTGATTCCTCGCCGGATAGTGACAGTAGAGCAATGATTTTTGCAAAATCTTTGAATATAGCAGCCCTAGATTTATGTCCCTATGTTTTCGTTTTTGTTCATAATTTAATTATTAAAAGAGATACGAACCTCTATGAACCTAAAAATTGATAAAATTTTCCACTATGTTACAACATCTAGCAAACACATATGACGAGATTATAATGACAAGAATTCTTTTTAAAACAATTTTTAAAGAATAAGGAAATTAAATCGGTTAAGTTTAGGTTGGAGGAAAAATCAGGGGAATACAAAAACGTTGATTTCGTGTATTTTTCATAGGTATTTTCGGTCAGGACTGCAGTTGTCTCTATCGCACATCGGGACAGGTGGTTCGGGCACAACGCGACATCAATAGTTTTACAAATACCTATTTTTCAATTCTTTCGACCTTAGTGTTTCTGACATAACCCAATGACTGTCATTAAGTAACAAGTCATTATTACACACTTATAACCTATAGTGTGCAATTTTCCTTACGACATATTTTTCGCATAGCGCGCCGAACCGCTATGTGGAAAAGGTTCTCGAATGGCGACCGCGTACTGGCAAGCGAAGCGAAGTACACCTACCCAAAAGGCGTTCAGACGACTTGACCAAGGTCGCTGGAAAGCGCCAGCGTTTTCCAGCGACCTTGGTCAGATCCAAAATTACCGAACAAGAGCGGCCTGCATCCAGATGTAGGCCGCTTTTGATCGGTCATTTTGAAATTCCTTAAGAGCGGCCTATATCCAGCAGTGGACCTCATGCGGCTGAAATGATGATGTTTTCCTTCACCAAAAGGAAGTGGTTGTAATTGAAAATGACAGTACACAAATAAATCAGATGTACAAGTCGCGCCTAGTGAAGATTAAACTCGCGCCACGAGTATGGCACTCCATAGAAGCGACGTATCATTCATGCCTACTTCTACTACACACGAAACTATACATCCGTGCACACGTCAATGTCTGTGTTTGCACTCTAACACACGCAAAAAGGTGCGGGGACGGGGAACGGGGACGCATATAGCGTGATTTTGCGCGCGACCCTAGAAGTTTATGTTCAGTATGTAATACCAGGCCTGTGTCACTCCCCGGAGAAAATTCGTTACATGAATCGTTTGTTCAGAGTAATAAGAATGAAATTGGTTTGCAATTTATGTCTAGGTATCTAAACGAAGAGCTGAGGAGTTCTGACGCGAACTTATTTAAATCATAGCACCAACCACATTAAGTAGATATTTCTTTGATTTTTTTTCTTATTAAGACTTCTGTACGTTAGTACTAGTACTTATTCTGTGGTAATACTTATATTAATTCTGTGCTCGTGCATCATAGACGCACAGCTAGTAGCTAAACCACTTGGCCACAACCCGCTTCATCAGTAGTATCGGCACTCAAAAATGTGACTCACATGTTTATAAATCATAGCCCACATGCATTATAAGACTCCGATGATATGTAAATCCGTCTTGTTAATTCCTCACCAGCTATACATAATTTCTATTAACATCGCCTTTGAATCCGATCCCCTGACAATGTGCAAAGACTAATAGTTATTTGTTCAGAGTGTACAAGAGATATCGATGTCGAGAAAGGTGAGTATGACTACCTTTACTACCTTCTTTTTACTGAAAAGTCTGAAGTATTGGGTTTAAGTTACAATTAGAAGCATTTGCTCTACGCGGGTATCGGACCCACTAAATCCACACATGCTTCGCGAAAGGACGTACATAGTTGAAGCCCTCTGATATCAGTAGCTCGATGATTTAGACGCCGATCGTCGGACTAAATACTTATGAAAGTATAAACTTTTTGTCAACAATAATCAAGTAAATGACCTGTTGATATTTCATAGTTTAGTTAAGTTTTACTTGTTTGTGTATTTTTTTTTCTAATTATATTACATCCCGTTAATATAAAAAATAAATTATCACGTATTTATCCCTAGTAGGGCAGACAGATTATTGATGGTCTTTTCGCTCTAAACAGATAGAACTTAAGGCCGTAAGACCCAAAGGCCACTTTAAGCGTAATTGTGGTAGTAAAAAATATATCTTTTTAAGAGTCACCTTGCCCTAGATTGAATCATACTTTCCCATACAAACGTAGTCTAGTATTTTTTTTAAACACATGTCAGATATTGGCGAATTTATCTAATTTCAAAGAAATAGCATATATTGAGGCATATTAATAGTTTTAACAGTCAAAATATTAACTTAAACGAGAATTTACTGTATCATATTTTATCTGACCATCAGTATGGAAAACTTCTTCACTCTCATATTCTCTTTCAACTTCATATTTGATTGTCGAAAACTAGTTATATCCCTAGATATATGCGATTTCTTTATAATTACAAAATACTGCCGAAATCTCACATGTCATTTCAAAATAAAAGCTAGACTACCTTTGTATGGGAAACTCTGATTCTGTCTAGGGTAAGGGGACTCTTAAGTTCGAACGATTAATAACTAAGAAAGTCTCTTCTATGGCTTTGTTCTTTGAGGAATTCAACCGTCGATCGGCTCAGCTTATTTGAATTTGTAATAGCGACATCCTTGAGGGACACTTAATGTGCATGTGGGCGTGACATCGCCCGGTAATCGAGCCCCGGACATCGGGAGCCTTAATTGTTGTGATTCAATGTCTCCTAGCTTCTGGACGCTGTTATTCTCATACAACTTTAAGTTTTTTATTTGATTACATTCTTACTTTCCGATAGGAGATATATTATTCCAGCTGTCTGAAGTATTTTAAGGAAATGAATATTTCGGGGTCCAGTGCTGCCATTAGAAATAAATTGTCTTCAGTAAGCCCTAAGATAACGTTTCAAACTATTTAATGAACTACTGCGTATAGTTTAAAGTGAGAACGTGAAGCTTTTCTTCACACACTTGCCAAAAGAGGCAGATTTTAATAATAAATGCTAAGGCAAAATGTTGGGTTTATAAAGATGATTTACACCGCGTTTATTGATACGTTGGTTTCAGATTTTCTGACCATTTAGTCTTATGTACATTCTGTTTTATGTTGCTGAATTGCACTTTGACATGATTCAGATTCTCGCCCGTTTCCTCGATTGGCTTTTACAATCTACGCGTGAAGAGAAACAGCTGGTACATTCTACTTTTAAAGGGTTCCGTACCCAAAGGGTAAAAATGGGACAGTATTACTAAGACTCCGCTGTCCATCTGTCTGTCACCAGGCTGCATCTCATGAACCGTGATAGCTAGACAGTTGACTCTAACAAAAATTTGCAATATAAAACCAAATATTTCAAAAACGGATCCTTAAATCGAAAAAAAAATGATGTTCACAAGCTTACAATATTTTTGAAAACCTATTTAACGGTACCCCACACGATGGATTAGTCAAGAAAAAAAACATCCTTCTTTACATGTATGGGAGCTAAACTAAAAAAAAAATCAATATATTTTACCACTTTTTTGGCATGATTAATATACATACTTAAACCAAATTACATCTTTCTAGTAGTTATAGTCTCTGAGTAAAACCGCGGACGGACAGACAGACAGACATGGCGAAACTATAAGGGGTTCCTTGTTTACTACGGAACCCTAAATATACGAAAAACATAATAAAGTAAATATTTAAGTGGGGCTCCTATACAAAACAAAAAACGTGATATTTTACAGATAATGGGAACCCTCCGTGCGCGAGTTGCGAGTCACACTCGCCGCATTGGAAGAATCTAGAACGGTCTAACTAAAAATCAGGTCTAAACTTCAGGTGCAGTAAAGTGCACTAATGCACCTCCACGCTCGGTGCATGTATTAGAGCTGTAATTAATGTGTATCAATGCAGTCGTTATAGATGGAGCCTCGGCCGACGTCGTTATAGACTGTTGCTCAGTGCTTGAGCGGTAGCGATTGTTATTGAACGAGCGGGGGAATTTCTACAAATCTATTTACAAATTCCAGTCTTTGAATGCTGTATATATTTTGTTATGATATGTAATACTTTATTGTACACCAGGAAATAACAATAATCAAAAATGTACACACAGAAAAGACATTTAAATGTACAACGGGCGGTCTTATCGCTAAAAGCAATTTATTCCAGACAACCGATGGATGGAGAGAATATAGTGAGACGTGCTGTGTATTGGATTACTCGAGCATATTTGATGATCATTTCAGAAAATTTAATAGGTAAATGAGAACATGAGCCAAGACTTTTGACAGTTTTTCATAACTTAGTATCCCCGATGGTTAACATAATTTGCCAGTTTGTAATGAGAGCGCCATTGGGCAAAGCCTTCCAGCGGTGGACTTCTAGACGTCGCCGTAAAGTAGTTTAAAAAAAAAACAGTTCAATAGTAAACATAGCACGGAGGAAAGGGTTCCAATTTACTGGTATTTGTTGATATAGCGGCCACAGTAACACATAATCGGTGAAAATTTCATGTATCTAGTCAAAGCCATTATAATGATCCGAGTTAAAAACGCTAAAAAATACAAGTTTCTTGTAAGGCGGGTCGCCTTATTTTATTTCTTTCTAGAGTATGTATATATGTATGCATAATTGATTGGCACGCTCTGCGGCCTGTCTGCAGTGTCATATGTAAGTTTCGTCTCGATTCTGAGAGTGGCACAGGGTATATCAAAAGGCGACTTTTTTTTTATTTTTATAATGACTTGTTAGTGTTTGTTAGCGAAAATTTCAAGTGTCTTACTATTACGATTTGAGAGATAGAGCCCTGTGACAGACGGATGGACGGACAGCGATGTCTCAGTAATAGGGTCCCGTTGGCACCCTTTGGGTACGGAACCCTGAAAACGTCTAAAAGCCATTTTGCATTCTCTTTTCCTTCGTTTACGCATCCGCTCCTGACTAAAGGCTAACCCGTTCGAAGCTCACGCGTTGTCGATAAATAATCCAACTCTCGCATTACACCGTGTACCTGCCGATAATTTATACGGAATTTATCAGCGCTTTTACACATCACATTTACGAACGCGGTAACGTATGGTAAGTACCGCAAATACTTAAGGATTTTTACGACCATGAGTAGGTTTAATCGATTTATAGAAATCGTTTGGGAATGATAGATTTGTCGAACAACGGTGAATCGGTGAACAAATTCTGTCAGCTAGCGATCGAAAGTCAAAATGTTTTATCGGATAATCGTACGGAAACGAAGCGTACACATGATTCGGTGGACAAATTAAGTCGGAAAACGGTTGCATAACTGAGCTCCTTATAAAACTAAAATAACTTCTATTACCAACTAGCTTCATAATTATAACATTAGTTTCTATATTAACCTTTAATAGTACGAACATACTCACAAACATCACATCTACTTTTTCTTTTTTTCAGCTTTCATCTACGTTTTGCTCTGGGACACAAAAAATATGGATTTGGTGTGTATTATTAACCCCCGACAAAAAGGGGGTGTTATAAGTTTGACGCATATGTCTGTCGATCTGTCTGTCTGTGTCATCGTAGCGTTCGAATGGATAGACCGATTTCGATGCGGTGTTTTTACGTGAAAGCAAGTTCCTTTGCGGTGGTTATTAACTACGTATTAAAAAAAAATTAGGTCTATGTTTTTAACTATGTTCGATGAAAACCAGTTGGGCCGTTTAAGAGTTATTGGGGGTTTGCTTAAAATTCAGTGCTTTCTCTAGCAAATAATAGATGGCGCTACGAATATCTATCCAGTAAAGAGTAGCAGAACCACCGATACGACTTCGGTAGTTCCGCTACTCATCACAAGATGATGTTCTTGACAATCGGGGATTTTTTAATTTGCCTAGCAAAAAAACGAGTTGCGCAATATATTTAACTGAAAATGTAAACAATTTTACAAGTTGATATTTAAGAGAGGCCTTCCCGTCTTACTTTTCATACAAACGCTCGTACGTGATTAAGGCGTTGTATCTGATCTTTCTTGAAAACTTTTGAACTCACAGGTACCTTGGGCGCTATTTCTAGGTTTCTATCGAAATAAAAAATCGAAATTTACAATAACAAAGTCAGTATAAGCCTCCAAAAATCAGCTTTTTTGCACAAATTTTATCTGAAATTTGACCGTTCATAAAGTACTCATAAATTGTAAAAACCAAAAAAAAAATCGATAGAAACCTCGTAAATGTAATGAAAATTATAAATAAAAAGATTTATTTCACACACTTGTAAGTCCTACTGACAAAAACGTATATCCTGGACAAGTTTTATGAAATTTCCGCACCCTATGAATAGTTAATATTCGTTCAATGGATAGTTAATAATAATACTAATTTCATTTGATAGGCGCCCTTGCCCTTAGGCGCTATCTCTCTCTTTTTGGTTTGCCTCTTTTTCTAGCATTGCCCTGGATGAAACATTGGTGTTTCATCCATTCCCGGCCGCTGTTTTGAACGCGAGCATAGTTTGAAAAGCTTCGGCTTTTCAAACTATGCTCGCGTTCAAAACAGCGGCCGGGAAGGGCCGCCTTAAGAAACCATGAAATAAATGAAGTGTTAGCACTATAATGCACTAATGAAACTATTATATGGAATTACTCGTATCATTTATTACTTAGGCACACACGATACGTCACAGGTAGGTAAGTAGTTATCAGGACTCGTCTTATCTGGAAGCCACGCTAGGAGGCTCTGAGCAGGATTTTTGGCGGGCCCCCGTGCGCAGGCACCGCGACCTTCAACCTCCCATGATCTTCATAGGACAGAAAAGAAATCAGAAATAGTAAGTCACTCATTGTCAATACAATATTTGTATTAACAATGAATCGTTGGACCATCAGGCAAAGACGGGCGTCTCTGTAGTATCAATAAAAACTAGGTACTTAACAAAGCATTGAATTCTATCTTCAATAGAGAATACTACATATACAATCGGCTTCATTACGACCCATTCATTTGATCAAAAATAGATGTTATTTATTTGGCATGTTTTGATTTGTTATATTAGTTTGCTCTATGGCCTGGGATGTGGAATATCCTTAACTGTGACCTATTTCTAAAAGTGGACTTCTTTCGTGGAAGAAAAGAATGTAATAAATAAATTATAGACAAATCACACAAGTTGAGCAAGCACCAAAAATAGTTCGACACTTGTATTACGAGATACTAACTTAACGAGACTACATTTTATAACAAATTCTTATATAGACAATCCATCCAGGACCCAGGTCAACCTGAAAAATATCATTTTCTATCTTGAACTGATCGTTGATCGAACCCGGGACCTCCGGTGCAATGTGACTGCCTGCCTGATGACCACAAAATCACGGAGCAATAAAATTAACAATAATTAAAAAGATTTTGCGAGCGAATTCTTGTTTAGGTCTGCCAGCAGTTTTTCTAAACGACTTTATAATGTATCTCTCTATAACTAATTAACCAAAAGTATAGATAACTAGGTAGCCGCATTATGTATAGCTTGATTGTTTTTATTATAAATATATTAGTTATATGAGTTTATATTAATTATATAAAACATTTATTATTTTAATTACTTAATATTAACTGTACTCATACCCAATAATATTTAAAAAGGATAAAATAATTTACCAAAAACACTGGTCGCATTTCCGCGTTGAATCGCAATTTTGATCCTCCTGTCACTGGCGGTGGAGATCAGATAACTGTACTTTTCTTTGTCTACCTACTATTTTTTCTAAAGAAAATAACAACTCTTAACAGCCAATCAATATATCAACATGATACATTATTATTTATCCCATTATTTCGCAACCACATCCATTATTACCATAAATACAAGATAAACCCAAATAATACAATAATAAAATATAATAAAGTATTCAAAATAACCCGAGGACATATCAAATGTAAGTAATAATATGTCATTTGCATATAACGACATTTCGGCTTAACGACGTCGTTATAAAAGAAAACAAATATTTTTTATATGTCTATGCATAGACAAATTGATTCTGGAAAATATGGGAGTTATTTTTTTAATGAAACCTGGTTAGGTTAGACAAAATTAATAAAAAAATATTTTTATTCTTTTTTTCGTCTTATTTATCAGAGATCGGAATCACTGATGCTATTGCTATCAAAAGTATGGGTATAACTACAAGTTCCGGGATTTCTCGAGAATCTAATTGGGTACTAAGTAAATAAAAAAAATCATAATTATGTGATTTCAGGATAAGTAAATTTTTTTGAATAAAAATATATCCTTAAATGACATAATTATGATTGTTTTATGTATATGTAGATTATATAGTCATATCCATACTTTTGATCGCAATAGCACCCTTGATTCCGATCTCTGGTTCTTATTCTTATTTTCTAACTTATTTCAGTGATCGATCATCTATCTAACTTTTAACATAGTCGCTTCTGGTTTTAGGGTTGATCGGAAGAGATTAATAACAGAGATAAGTCCGCTTTTGTACGAAATTTTTAATTAACTGACATTTTATGTACCAACAACAATAAAAAAATTGTTTGACAGAACCTTGGGCCATAAGACCCAAAAGCCACTTTCAGTGTAAGAAATGTAGTTGAAAAAGGAGTCACAATAGTGACACATCGCGTTGAAATTAATAATATAATTTAAGCCTGATTGTTTCTCTAACTATAAAAAATAAACAATTCTTCAGATAAGCCTGTTCCCTTGACCAGCGTTTACGATATGCGCGGAATGAGAATAAACCTGTGTCTATATTTTTTTTCTGATCCCAGACTGAGACTAGTATTATTAAATAAAAAAATAATATAAATAAATACGGACAAATCACACAGATTGATCTAGCCCAAAAGTAAATTCGAGACTTGTGTTATGGGATACTAACTCAACGATACTATATTTTGTAACAAATACATATATAGATAAACATCCAAGACCCAGGACAATTAAAAGGCCATTTTCCAATTTGCCCAGTCCGGGCATCGAACTAGGAACCTCTGGGTGGCGGACTAGCATGATGACCACTACACCACGGAGGTCATCGAAGAGCAGTGAAGCAAGTAAAGCGACACCGGGAGTGGTCCGCACTTGGATGGGTGACAAGTGGCATAAAAATTTCTCAAGCTTCGCAAGGCATATACAAAATGTAACAAAAACCCTGTCCGATCCTTGTAGGATGTTAAACAATGTAATTCAATAAAATCAACGATATTAATTTTTATAACAAATACGTTTGTATTTGTTATAAAAATTGATATCGTTGATTGTTGAATAGTGTCCTGACACCTGGGTCTTGGATGTTTATCAATATGTATAACATAGATAAAGAGCCAGGTCAATCTGAAAAAGATCATTTTCCATCTTGACCTGACCGGGGATCGAACCCACTTCGAGTGTGGTATGATGACTACTAGGCCACCAAGATCGTCAAAAATGAAATACGTAAAAGTATAGAAGGCATAACCATTTATTTAAATACAAAATTAAAAGTAACACTCCTCAATGATTCAGTTTTTTCCGGACACCAAAAGCTTAAAAATTCAAAACAAAGCTTCTGTGATGTTACATTAACGCTACAAAATATGAAAGCTGCATTACCGCAAAATAGTTTAAAACTGAGCTTATGAAAGCTGCAGCTTAGCGCCGTGCGGGCGTCGAAACGAAACGAAATTTTAAGGTACACATTTTCAGTGTAAATAAGTGTTTAAGTAGTTTTGGGATAGAAAATGATCTTGGGTCCGGTGACATAAAAAAACCGCCAAAAATTTTTTTGACCTCTAGTATCGTATAACATGCTTGTCACAATTTTATAAATATGGTAAAAACGAAGAGATCAACAGTTTTTTTTTCTGGTCAAACGAGATGAATAAATAAAAAATTCTTTATTGCAACTATAAAAATATTACAATTGAAAAAATATATATGTACACTAGCTTGAAACCCGCGACTTCGTCCGCGTAGAAGTCGAAAATGGTTCTAATGGGATTTTCTACCTCCGTTACCTCTCCCTCTGCCTATTAGATCACCCCATTATGACCCTCTAGGAGTTGAATTTTGAAAAATCCTGAAACACCTACTTACTCATTTACCGCCAGGAGTACTCTTGCGCAGTTTCGAATAAAATAGTCAAACTTATCTTGTTTCTCCATACAAACTTTGCACCCCCGTTTAGCCCTTTTGGTGGGTGAGTTTTGGAAAAATCCTTTCTTAGTGCACCCCTAGATCTCATAAGGAACCTATGTGCCAAATTTGGAATCTCTAGACCCAGCGGTTTGGGTTGATATGTCAGTCAGTCAGTCAGTCAATATTCATTCAGTTTCTTTAATATATATACGTACAATGGGCTGTCTTATCGTTTAGAGCGATCTCTTCCAGACAAGAAGTGAGTGGAGAGGAATAGAGGCACGTCAGAAATAACGGTGGTGCAAAGAGATATGGGGTTGAAAGAGGTTTTTCTTCTTTATCATTTGCGATTTGTTTATATGGGGACGACGCAAATATTCATGCTATGGGAACAAAACGGACATATCATGTGAGTATATTTTTGAAACGGTTACTAAACGAACGCTTTTTCGTATAGAAAAAAACGTTGGTTTAGTGACTCAGCGTTTTGAAAATTGCACTCCTGATGTTATCGAACCATAAGCAGAAAAATTAAAAAAAAAGAACGAAGTACAGGATTTAAAAAAATTTAGGTCTGTGACTACGAGCATATTGATTCTGCGCTAGATAAAATATAATGTTAACCCATCACTGCGAACCGCAGCGCCGACAACTTTTAGTGCTCGTATTAAGCTGATTAACCCTTTAATGCAAATTGAAAGCGGAGTGGCGCAGCGAATATCAAAATCCCATAGTGCTCATACGATCTAAAATACTAATCCTGGTTAGCCTTAGGTATCATATATTACATAGTAGATTAAGGGGCTACATGAATTTTTAGGGGTCCAGTGCTGCCCCCATTTAAAATAAATCATTTGAAAGAAAACAGAGACATCATTTAAAATTTTGTCTTGATCAGACCCTAGATAACCCTTCAAACTATTTTATGAACTACTGAATACAGTTTAAAGTGAGAATATGAAGCTTTTGTACGCACATACGCCAAAAGTGGCCGTTTTTCGCAATTGTGCGTAGAAAAGCTTCATGTTCTCACTTTAAACTGTAAACAATAGTAATTAGTTAATAGGTGGTATTTTCAATAAAAAAATATTTATCTGCTGTAAACATTTTAAGTCAAAACGTGCCATATGTCACACTAACAATAAACGTTAATTTTAAATTTCACTTACTAAATGTAAATGATATAACATTTACATTTTAGTGATTAAAGAACAATCTAACATTTCATAGATCCACCAGATCAATATGTACGAGTAATACCGTACCGAGAGATACCCATCTACTGCGAAACCAACCCGTGCACAGCGTGGTAGTGTTGCCGTAAAAGCAATAAAAATGTCAAACTACTGATAGGATATCGATAACAAGGATACTATCAATAGTATTAATAGTATCTATCAATCTATAGTACATAAACTATCGATACTATAGAGTATCGATAGCCGTTTTTAAGCTATTCTATACTATCGATAGTTTGTTCGACGTCAGGATCTACGTACAGGATTACCGGTTTTTCGCCGGACCTGCATGTGTCAGTGATATTAGTTTCGTGTTTATTTTTGTTATTTTGTGGAAAGGACAATATAGTTATTGTGACTATTTTGTTTTTAGGCGCTGGACATACAAAAAAAGGCGTAAGACGCAGACAAACAAATCCGTATCTATGGCAACACTGGTAACGCATTAAAGGCGATTTTTTTTTTGCTCATGCTTATCCCGTTGCAAGTGGCCATACTATCGAGAGTATCGAGTACCAACCGAATAGTATAGGTTTCCAACCGATACAATCTATAGTATCGGTACTATTGACGGGCTATCAGTAGTATCGGTTTGATTTAAAATACCGATAGTCTATGGATACGCTATCGATAGTGGACAAGCGGTAGCACTACGGCGCGGTACAAATATTTCCGGTAACATACATACATAGGGAATACAAATCCGTTCTGTTTTAAAATCCGGATTTTTAAGAACGGATTTTTGGTCCAATCCGTATTAACCGGATTTTACTGATTTGATGATGATAACTAAGTATTTTGTGAATATTTCAAGTGCCTACCTGTTGCCGTTATTGATATCGAACAAAAATGGGAAAATCACATTTGTTGTATGGGAGTCCCTTAAATATTTATTTAATTTAGTTTTTAGTATTTGCTGTTATAGCAGCAACGTACATCATTTGTGAAAATTTCAACTGTCTAGCTATCACGATTCATGACATACTGATAAATGTACATCAAGTGTATATGTATAATAAATAAAATACCCTGTACACCCGATTTTTTTCATCATAGTTTATTTTACTAACATAGTGATTGATAAGTTAGTGACTAAGAATATTGTACCTACTTCTAACTTACGAATTAGATACTCTCTCCAATGAACATTTAGTATAATGTATGCAATCTTATCGCATTGTGTGTCAATGAATAATTATACTTTATTTTAAAGAAATAAATGTTTTAAATAATAGAATTAAAGAATAATAAATAGGTATAGGTAGGACTACAAAAATAGGTATAAATATAGGTATTTACTTACGTACGAAGTCACCGGTCTTAACCAAAATAGCGCGCGAGTCGCGTATTGTGATTTAACGTAACTGTGATTATTTTACGACTGAATTATTTTATTATAGTTATGATTTTTAAAATCCCGATTACGTTCCTGCTTCTTTTAACTACTATAGATAATTTGTTTCTGCCCAGCGATCACACAGCGACACGAATATCTGCGCGGTAATGTAGCTCTCAAATTATAATTTCTTATTATTCAGAAAATCCGGATTCGATTTTAGAATCCGGATTTTGGAAGTCGAGTGAAACTTTGCGAAAAACCGGACTTTTTTGATTACGGATAGTCCGGATTGCATTCCCTACATACATACATACATGTACGATCTGTTTTCAGTCGCAACGGGCGCAAAATAAGTGAAAACTCCGCATCATTAAGCACTAATGGAATCACTGTTAAGTGAACACGGCCGCGCTGACGGCCAGTATCGATGGTCAGAGGTGTCCAGTGCAGTTGATTGATACGTGTTTAAAAGGTTTTTGTTTTTTGAATGCGAAAATACATACTTGTTTGTTTTTCGTGTGAGTAAGTGGCCATCACTAATGTAAAGATAGAGCTTGACGACTGCCATCTAGGACTAAAGGTTAACTTGCCCAGAGCACGGAAGACCCTAAGACTTAGCTATTTTATAGCACGGTCACCAATCCAACCAGTTGGTTATTATGCGTTTACCCGCTGGGCCATCGAGCACTTCATATTACTGACGTGAAAATTACTGATATGAAATCACTGTAAAGTGAACACGCCGCGCTGGATAGTATCGATGGTCAGAGGTGTCCAGTGCTGTTGATTGATTAGTGTTACAGGGTTTTTGTAAAAAATACATCGGCCCAAACTGTCCTATCGGATATAAATCCGATACTTTTTAAAATTAAATTATTTTTGAGGCTAAAGTATGTGAAAACTCCGCATCATTAGGCACTATGACTTCGCCATAAACACGCCGTGCTGTCCGCGAGTATCGATGGTCAGAGGTGTCCAGTGCAGTTGATTAATTCGTGTTAACAGGCTTTTTGTTTTTATATGTGAAAATACATCAATGCTTGTTTCTTTTTTGCTGATTTTAAGGCATTTTGACCTTAACTGACCTATTATATCTGATAATTTAAAAATATGATCAGTTTTCACACAATACTAATAGAAAACTCCGCATCATTAAGCAAAAATCCGCGCTGCCCGCAAGTACGATGGTCAGGGATGTCCAGTGCAGTTGATTGATACGTGTTACAGGGTTTTTGTTTTACATTTTCATTATATGGATGTTATGTTCAAAACGGGAGATGGGAATTATCAACTAACTAGTGGCCAACACACTGGTGCTACCTAAAGGCTTCTGACACAGCTTGACGACTACTTAAAGCGAGCTCGAGAAAATTCTTAACTAGTTTTTTATATCAATGCCCTAAAAAAGTTGTATAATGTTTTCATGGTTCATGTATTTTGTATTATGTTTGTATTCAAAATGCACGAACAGTTTGATTTTTGAGGCATTGTATCTTATATCATGCCGCGTGACATAGTTTATTATAAGTTTCATTATTTAAATAAATAAATATATAGACAAATATATAGGGACAAATTACACTGATTGAGCTAGCCCCAAAGTAAATTCGAGACTTGTGTTATGGGATACTAACTCAACGATACTATATTTTATTACAAATACATATATAGATAAACATCCAAGACCCAGCACAATTTGAAAAAGGCTATTTATCCAACTTGCCCTGACCGGGGTTCGAACCTGGAACCTCTGGGTGACGGTTTACCATGGTGACCTAGTGGTCAACAGGCTAGACCACCGTCGTTTTCGCCTTTTTCGTAAAATTTACTTGTTTATACGTCTATTACGCCATACCGAAACTGATTGACATTATAATTTGCATGTATGCAGTAACTTTGTATCCCAAAGACTAAAGATATCCATAGTTTGATGACTGATAAAACTCATTAAAATTATATGTTTTTGTGTATTCGTAATTAATCTGTTAACAATAAATAAATACAACACACCTCGTTTTCTTTCTGAAGTTTCTTCCACATCTCCAAAAGTCTTTACTGTATTAAACTAACTAACTTGGTACTTAAACCATTTAAATAAAAAAAAAATCATCAAAATTGGTTCACTAGTGCCCAAGATATCGCGTAACATAAGGTAAATACGAATCTAACGACACCTCTCAACCTAAAATCCATCGAACTGTTCAGGCTGCAGAGAGTGCCAAAGAATTATGCATACATACATACATAGTCTCGAAAAACATAACTCTGCTTCTGGCGCAGTTGGATAAAAAATATATTAAGTCGAATTGATAACGTCCTCCTTTATTCAAGTCGGTTAAAAATGCAATCCCACAATGCATCCTCACAAAATCCTTGAAAAGACAAAGCTAACGTCATTAAAACAGCAATTATTTCTATCTACTAAGCGCACACACTTGCACTAATTACTTTCACAAAACTTGGCAATTTGCATGCAATGTAGGCGAGTGGGGCGTCTGTACCAAAATTAATGAGAGTACAGATATACCTAATACAATTCACACATGCGAAATTAGGTGTCTACAGGATATTATTCTTTCTAGTTCGGAATAGGCACGATAAAGATGAGGCATGGCCAAAAATCTTTCTGGCTCAAAGGGTTATATTTAAAAAAATATTGGACACGTATTTTTTCTTTTCACTGAGAAACAAAAAATGACAAAGATGCAGCGTATTTGAATTCCGTATGACGTCACGGCTACGTACGGATGTAACAAAGCTTTATCTTTTAGATTATCTTAAAGACGGACTAATTAGAATAATACTTTTATAAACACGTCTTCAATTGCTGATGGATTAATTAAAAAAATATTGTACGCGAAGTTTGCTATTCTATGATTAACAATTTTTTTTTAAGAAACAACTCACTTTAAATTCGCGCTACGTCACGTCTTGTTAGACTTAGTAAAGTTATTTTTACTCAAACGTAACATTACATAGCCGCTCCGGAACTTAAATCAGTAGCTCAATGGGCAAGCTATATGCATTTCGACTATTCTCAACTGAAATGAGACAGACAATAAAATAAAAGGACTTCTATATAGTAAACAAGTAATAAAGGCTTGAAAACAAAAAAATAATTTAAAAAAAACCCAAATCTGGGTCCCATTGGCGAATATATCGCGTAAACTACATACAACAAAATCTGTTAAAGCGATAAGATCCTTTTATAAGCCATTTAAAAAATAGTACTTTGATATATATTATAATAACGAGTTATTATTATTACTTCTCTTTTCCCCTTATTTTGCAAATGGGGCGTCTAGTTTTGTGCATTATTTAGTAGTGCTAATGCCGGCCTAATGCCACTGAGTTTATAGTATATTTCCCATTTGAAAAATATAGTTATATCATGCTCATATATAGGCA
This sequence comes from Acrobasis suavella, assembly GCA_943193695.1. Taxonomy (NCBI): domain Eukaryota; kingdom Metazoa; phylum Arthropoda; class Insecta; order Lepidoptera; family Pyralidae; genus Acrobasis; species Acrobasis suavella. The sequence continues at coordinate 3,954,841 of OW971952.1, read as the reverse complement.
TATAAAACAGAACATAATGCGATACGTCCGCCTTTGTACCGACACATTTTATAATTATAAATATATAGGGACAAGTCACAAAGATTGAGCTAGCCATAAAGTAAGCTAAAGCTTGTGATAAGGGATAGTAACCCAATGATATTACATTTTATGATAAATGCATAATAATATACAATATGTAACAAAAACCCTGTCCGATCCTTGTAGGAGCAACTCAGGCCGTCAATATAAACAACTTTTCCTATAGGCACAATGCTTAAAACTCAAAAAATGCTGGCCGTGTTAGGCCGGCCCGGCAATTTGTATGAAAATGTCGATTTATTTTCGATTAAAAAATCGACCCAGATCGTAATCAGAAAAAGGCCATTTATAATTTGTAACTGTACCTATGATTGTAAACTGTTTATGTACAATGAGATGACGCCCACGACTTCGTTTGCGCGTTCGCAACTTTATAACTCCGGCGTATCTGCATCAGGTGTTCCAGATCTTCGATTTTTATACCTCAACAAAAAATGCTATCAGGCTGAACACCTTTTGCTAAGACGTCATTTTTATATTTCTTATAGTTTAGCTAGACCATCATGGTATTGCATCAGGTGTTCCATTTTCCAAAATAAATTATACCCTATGTGTTGTGCAGGCTTAGCAGTTACCTAACAAAGTTTCATACGAATGCGTCCAGTATTTCCGGAGATTAGCGTGAACAATACAAACAGACAAACAAAAAGAGATTTTTTTTTAATTCTTGCTCTATTACTATGTCTTCATCGCCCAAATTTTTTTAAAATGTAGTCAATGTACAGACACATTGTTTTACTGTTTTATTATATGTAATACATACATACATACATATTTTCACGCCTGTTTCCCATGGGGGTAGGCAGAGACTATAGATTTCCACTTGCTACGATCCTTGCAAACCTGCTTTGCTTCGTCAACACTCATTACTCTTTTTATACATTATATGTAATGACGTATTGATATTGATTATTAAGATCCTACTAGATCCCATTGTTAGGAAAATGCCTCCCTCGGATCTCCATTTCTAGAAAGGAGAAAAGATACAACTTACACTCTGCCAGCTACTTCTTTTCCTCAGAGATCTCATTGATGTTTATAATTAGTTTTGATTAGCTTGTATTTCCTAAGTCGCTTTCTACGACATCCACGGGAAGACTTGAAGTGGTCCTATATCAACTCTCCCAGAAAACACACAGCGAAGATATCATATATTAATATAATATACATAATACCAAATTATTATCTTCTTGTATCTCCTAAGTACACTACTCTATATATCTACTACTAAGTTACATACTCGTAATACGTAAATTATACCAAATTTACAAACATACATATTTTCACGCCTGTTTCCCATGGGGTTAGGCAGATCCTTGCAAACCTCTTTTGCTTCGTCAACACTCATTACTCTTTTCATACATGTTCTCCGGTTATAGGTACTCCTTACTTCACCTTACTTCAGAACATCTGCAATTTGGTCGCAGAACGTTCGTCGAGGTCGACCAGGTCCGGTTTTCACATCCACATCTGCACGATAAATAATTTTAGTTAGTCTTCTTTTATCCATCCTCTCAACATGTCCAAACCACCTTAAAATTAATTATTCAATATATTATACCAAATTATTATCTTCGTATCACCTTAGTAACTATGTAAGGAAGCGCACTAAGTACACCCTAATAAATTACATATAATCAGTATCCGGATAATATTACACCGTTTATTAGTAATTCGATACTCGTTTAAACAGTAGCTTTATTATGCTTGAACAAGTTAATTCCCAATTAAAAAGGATACAAAATATTTGGTGTATTTTGTATACTTATAGGATAATCTCACAAAAAATGTTTAACATCTTTAATTACTTCTTTTTTTATTTTTGACTGACTTCAATAAAGAAGGGGCCTATCAATTCGAATGTAACAACGTGTAACTGAAAGGCGATATCAACCCGAAACATACTTATTAACGAGAAGTGAAATAACATAAAAATGTTAACCTACATTCATCTTTATGTATTCCAAAATTTTAAACAACACGAAGTCCTGTGCAAATTGCTTTTTATTTTAAAACAAAATTCTTCTGTTTTTTTTTTGCTGGACTGCCAACATTATTTTTGATTCTACATAGATTAAACTCGTGTTCTGTTTTCAAATTGGTTTTAATCCCTAGAGATTTTCTTTTCCACGTTTTAGTCCCGAGGGAATAACCAGTAACTTTAGCTCTAAATGTTTTGGGGCGAAAACATGGTTTTTTGAGTAGATGAGATGAAAAACTAGTTATAAGTGGTCGGTAAATATCATAGGGAATTTTTTTGTTGAAATTAAGACCGATGTTCTCTTTTGAATTGGTTGTTGCACTGCCGTGTGTATACACTTTTAACTACCGATATTTTCTTCTAAAAGCGGATGCTTTTTTTAGAATCCGCTGTAACACTACACCTTACTACGGTTTACTTGTTCCGACTGACATGACAGTTGGTAAGCCGAACTCTCATTTAATAGGGTTTCGATGAATACACTATTTTATATTCTGACAGACAGACATGACGAATCTGTATAAGGGTTCTTTTTTTTGCCATTTGGCTACGGAACCCTAAAAGAAGTAATTTAAGATTTTAAATATTTTTTGTGAGATAAGTATACAAAATACACCACATTTTTTTATCCTTTTAAATTGGAAATTAACTTGTTCAAGCATAATAAACCTACTTTTTAAACGAGTATCGAGTTACCAATAAACAGTGATATATTATCCGAATACTGATTAATTTATATTTTCTGTAATTAATAATAAATTCTGGCATCTTTCGAAAAACCCTGGAATTGAAAACGATTGGGATCAAAGGTCTACTAGAGGTAATATAGGTTAGACTAGTTTTTTTTTATCAATACATATAATAAAACATTAAAAACATTAAGTAAATTTACGAAAAAATGAGTGTGGGTAATAAAAAAGTACCTACTTTACTAAACGCAAAAAAGAGAAATAAAAACTCTGTCTTGGCATGGTGACCACTACCATGGAGATCGTCAAATGGAATCCCTCGATCGGCTTTTTTGAAGAGAACAGCTGGTTATTTCCTGGGTCAAAAATAAATGATTTGGCACTGTTAAGAAAATAAAACGGCGCTTTTCATTGACGATATCCATTTTCAACGTGATTTTAGATTTTTCATTGCAGAAAAAATGATTTTTTGATCCCTTTTTTGATTTGAAAGAATGATGATGCGTTTTTTGACTACCAGAAACTATGATGTCATTAGTCTAAATTTAATACAAATCTCATAGGAAATGTTTATTTTGAAGTTTAGATCAGACGTATCTGAAATGACGACCTCGACTGGCGTAGTGGCCACCATGCTAGTCCGCCACCCAGAGGTTCCGGGTTCGATCCCCGGTCAGGGCAAGTTGGAAAATGGCCTTTCTGAAATTGACCTGGGTCTTGGATGTTAATCTATACATGTATATGAAAAAAAAAATATCGTTGACTTAGTATCCCATAACACAAGTCTCGAACTTACTTTGGGACTAGCTCAATCAGTGTTATTTGTCCCTATATATTTATTTATTAATAGGGCGCCATTGCTAACAAACGCGATCAGCTTTTTGTACAAAAAAAATCCATTCGTTTAGGTTACTCCGTTTGAAAAATGGCCCTTCATATCCCTTCAACATTGTAGGTATACAGTACACTGATTAGTAAAGCAGCATGCATTAGTAAGTGGAATCAGCATTGTATATGTAAATGACATGTTCGGTTGGTTACACTGCATTGATATAGAGACACACATTGACGTGTATCTTAATGAGCTAGTATCTTGTCGAGATCGACCTACATATATATAAACCCAGACAAAGCTTTATTTACTCATTTAACTTTATTACAAAACATGTAAATGGCGGTCTTAAGGCCTGAGGCCTTTTCTACCAGTCAACCAACAGGTGATGCTTAGAAAGCAATCTGTCGGGGGTATATTGGTATTTCAAAACTTATACTTACAAAAAAATTACACATGATAAACCTAAATTTATACGTAAATATATACTACCTATAATAAACCTACACAAAAATATACATATACTAGCTGTAACCCACGACTTCGTCCGCGTAGAAGTCGAAAATGGTTGTAATAGGATCTTTAATTGGGTTTTTTTTTACGTGATAAATTGTTTTGTAATATCCCGTTCTCGTTCCCGTTCCCGGTCCGTATTATTTTTTATTGACCACTAATTCGAAAATGTCATGTGTCTCGCTTCAAAAATGACGAAGATTCATACAAACTTGCAACCTCTATTTCACCCCTATAGGGATGTAATTTTCATAATCTAATAAATGCATTATTATTTTCTACTAACTATTAAAATAAATTAAAAACTTCATGTGTCTCACTTTAAAAATGACGAAGTTTCATACAAACTGGCAACCCCTATTTCACCCCCTTAGGGATGGAATTTCCAAAAAAAAAAATTCGCGGACGTCTCCTAGTCACAATCTACCTTCCTGCCAAATTTCATCTTCATTGGCTAAGAAGTTTTCGAGATTTCGTGATGAGTGAGTGAGTGATTTTCGCTTTTATATATATATAGAAGATTTTATATATATAGATAAATTATTCCCTTATAAATCAAATACATTTAACTACATAAATACTTTTTACATAACCTCTGACATTTTTCGGAGATAGAGTGCACTCAACGCCTTTTTAAACGCAAAACGAGTTTGAGCTTTCTGAATATTGTCAGAGAGAGTGTTCCAAAGCCGCACAGCTTGTACTATAAATCAATCATTATAGAACCCGCTCCAGCAAAGTGAGGGTATCACCAACAAAGCACAACAGCTTTATAAAGCAAATAAAGATTTCATTTGTTGACTTGGTGTACACGCAGTCAACGCGGCACAAGAGCAGCCCCTTTAAAAAAGGGCTGATCCGCTTTGTCGAAACGCCGACGGTGTGGCGACCAGCTGGCCGAACGAATGGACTAAGGCGATTAGCACACTGCTCCGCAACCACACGCGTAAGTGGGGCCGCCATGAAATAATCACGCGCGTAGACGCAGTGTCAGTGTGTTGTATTATGCGTGTTTTCTATAATAGTTGAGGTATTTTCATACAGTCCGGCCCCGCGCTAGGCAGCGGGATGCAGTGCAGTGTGTGAATCGCCTAAGTGATGTCGTACCAAGATGTGAAAGGGTGGCTGAAGACGACAAGAATGGAAAGAACTCCATGACTCCACCGACATGAGGGTTAGAATATAATTTTTCAAAACGAAAATGAACCGACTTGACTAACAAATATTTGCACAATAAAACAAAATACTTCAGAAACGAATCTTCTAAATCAAAAAATGGTGTTCACATGCTTACAATATTTTTGAAAGACCTATAGGTTAATCAAGTCGTTAGGTAGGTACTACGGAACCCTAAAAAGCCGGTCCGACCTACAAATCACAAAGTAACACACAATTTTTACAATTTTTATGGGCAAAAAGAGACGTACGTACATTTTATAATTACTGTACTTTAAATGTTACCTTTAAAGACCCTTTAATAATCCGCCTGTAACTATTAAGTTCTCAGACTGTTATTACAGTCCAAGATGGCCCCAGAAACAGCGCACCGCAACTAAATATTTTAGCTGTATCTCGCTTTTGTTTGCACCGTCTTTTCAACACGCAAATGCTTCTAATTAGTATAATTCGCGTCGCCCGGTCTTGTTAGGGTGGGGGATGGGGTAGGTTATAAGCTGACAGCGGATGGTACCTGACGTCATCATCTTTTTAATATACGAGCTATGCCTTTGTGGCATATGAATCTTCTTCCATAAGCAAGCTGAAACTGATAAGTGATTAACGAACATATTAATCTCTAATGGAAAAAAAAAAAAACTATTTATGTTAAGGTGATGTGGCTCCAAGCCACTATTTACCCGACTGCGCCAGGAGGGTTATGTTTCTCGAGAGTATGTATGTATGTATAATTATTTGGCACGCTCTGCAGCCTGAACGGGTCGATGAATTTTAGCTTGAGAGGTGTCGTTAGATTCGTATTTACTGTGAGAGTGACACTGGGTAAAGGCAGTCGGGTTTTTTGTTTTTGTAATAATTTGATTCCTTTTTCCACCTTCTCGCTAAAAGTGGTCTTTGAGTCTTACGGCTCTGGGCTCAGTTTATACAAAGCCAAGAAGAATTGCCGTCATATCAGCCATAATCCTTAGGGAAGACGCAAACTTCCGCCCGTGAGTAGAAATTGTACGAAACGCCATGTAGGCGCGTAACGCGACGCGAATTCGCCGCTCATCTTGAGCATGTGTACGTTATAGTAGCTTAACACTCGGTTATATATACATCTAGGCACGCAACCGCCGTATTTTACATGAATCGAATCATATGGAACAGTGAGTCAGTTATGCCGGTGGATCAAAACTACTTTCCCGCTCAAAACTTGCAGCTTGCACCACACAAACAGCTGAAGTGTAAGGGAACAGCAATAATAATTCCTTACAGCTACAAGACGTAGGATTTAAATTAGCATTCGCAAAAACATTGGCTATTAGCGGAATATTATTATGTTTTACTTAAGTTTTACTTGGAAATCACATTATCACACTCATATTATAGAGGCGAAAGTTTGTGTGTGTGTGTGTGTGTGTGTGTGTGTGTGTGTGTGTATGTTTGTTACTTATTCACGCGTAAACGGCTGGACCAATTTTGATAAAATTTGGTATGCAGGCAGCTGACATCCTGGATTAACACATACGCTACTTTTCCGCGGGTAACACCGCTGGGCACTGCTAGTATATTCTATATTTTGGTGCTGATCTGGGATAAAAGGAAAAATTTAGAATGTACCAGCTGCCTTTCCTACCACAGATCGTAAAAGCCTTTCGGGAGGATGGGCGAAAATCCGAATCATGCATCCATGTCTGTGGAATCATGTTACGAGTAAGAGGATACAAGAGTTTTTCACGGTCCAGTGCTGCTCCCGTTTGAAATAAATCATTCGGGAAGGAAGTGGTATCTCCGTTTACTTCCCGAATCATTTAAAAATTAGTTTTGACCATACCCTAGATAACCCTTCAAACTATTTTATGAACTACTGTTTACAGTTTAAAGTGAGGACGTAAAGCTTTTCTACGCACATTAGCCAAAAGTGGCCGTTTTTCGCTAATGTGCGCAGAAAAGCTTCACATTCTCACTTTAACTGTAAACAGTAGTTCATAAAATAGTTTGAAAGTTTATTTAGAGTAAGTAGGCAAAACTGGAGTTGCCGGTAGGCACACAGACATGGCAGCACATACGACTAGCAAAAAAAAATTACCAACACCGCCTCGTTACCAACGTAAATCTGTTGCATCCAAATTTTATATTCCAGTTTAAGATAAATCAAAAACCAACTTACATTGTACACTTGCACTACAAAATTAATGTAATAAACAGAATCGTGATGAAGCAGAACAGAATGTACTCTGATATTGTTATACTAAATCTAAGAGACACTTCTAAATGATAACAACTCTATGCGCCATAATAATTAACATTTCAGGGCGCGTTATTGTTAATTGAGTGTGTTATGTGATTAACACGTGTCAGGCTACGAAGATTAATATTTCGTGTATGGGTAAGTCTACTTGTAAATCTGTAGGATATTACATGCATAATAATTACGGATTATTTATTTATTTATTTACAAAAGTCATGTATAATGCGACACAAATAAGTTGAACAAAAATGGCGGACTTCAAAGCATTTTTGTAGAAATTCCCGACACGTAAATTGAACCAAAATGGCGGTCGTCGGTGCATTATTTAGACCTGCGCCGATAACCGCCATTTTGGTTCAACCTACGGGCCGGGAATTTGTACAAGAATGCTTTGAAGTCCGCCATTTTTGTTTTTGTTGTCGAATTGTACACAAAATACAAACACAGTAAAAACATTGAGTGCATGGGCACTTCCTACTTATTTCATAACAAATCTTTATCTTTGTAAATTATTGCTACTTTACTACTCGAAAAAAATATGGGCCATTAATTTTTTTAACCCCCGATGCAAAAAGAAGGGTGTTTTAAGTTTAATGCTGACGTCTGTCGGTTTGTCTGTCTGTGGCATCGTAGCGGTGTGCGTATGACAGGCGCCTTTAGGGAGCATGAAAAATTTGACACTAGTGTTGACAACTTGTATCCACGAAAAGCAAGCATGGAAGTGCGGTGATAAACATTTGGTATTGGTATGAAGTAGGCAAATTTTAGCTAAGACGTTTCTCTTCGCCCAAAACTATGAAATCGCAAACCTCATATCTCGGCAACCCCTTGACGCATTTGGCTAATATTTAAACTTAAAAATTTTAAACGTAAGCCAAATTACGTCAGTCACATTTCATGAAGCTCCGGTTAAAGATACTCAAGTTATCGTCTAACATACATAAGCACATACAAAAGCCAGATTGTCAAAGTAAACTCGCAGAACTTCGCTCACTTTGTTCGCTTGTTCAACAAATTACATTAATATTGTTTTTCCAGATTTCAGTTTTTTTTAACCGTAAATTTGTTCCCAAATAAAAATTGCAGTTTCGAAAAACAAACACAAACACCGCAAGGCAGCCAAACTTCGACTATAATTAAGCTAGTTAAATTTATGTCCGTACCTTCCCCTATTTCGGTCATAATTCCTATGCACCCCTCCCCTAATTTAATGAAACATCCCCTTTTTATTTCAGTAATTTCATATTTATTGCTGGGCGTCATGTCGACGAGTTTTTAAGTCTATAGCCCAACATTTCGCAAATAACATTAAATTAATGATTAGCTATTTTTTACGAGACTTTCCCGCGAACGTAAACAAGGGGTGGATATTTGGAATTTTCTTTTCATTTATATTTTAAAACGAAAAATTTAAATAAAACTAAAAACGGTGATAGCACGGTCTTGAAATAAAAGACGTTGTCTGGTAGATCAGAAAGATGATTTTGCGTTACAGTCTATTTTTCAAATTGTTTGTAATTTTAAGTGAGGATTGGTGGCATGCAATACTAACGCTATCGCAAGTTAAGGGCGCACCGCGTGCCAAATATCTTAAGAACGATCCTTAGTTTAATTAATATTAATGAAACAGTCACTTTGAAACAAAAATACAGGAATATTCAGGACGTTTCTTCTCTTTTCTCTTCTTCAGCCCATTATCACCCAATGCGGAAGTGTAGGCCTCTAGCAATGCACGCCATTACTTTCGAACTTTAGGTTTCCTCATCCATGTCCTTCCGGCAACCTTAACCAGATCGTCGGTCCATCTAGTGACTGGTCTACCCACGCCCCTGCGGCCAGTTCTAGGTCTCCACTCCAGCACTTCCCTTCCCCAACGTTCGTCTCTGGTTCGGCATATATGGCCCGCCCATCGCCACTTCCTATGCGCTATCACCTGACTTATGTCGGTGTGTCTTGTCCTTCTACGGATCTCTGGTTCAGGACGTACTAGTGATTAAATTACTCAAAAACAACATTGCCAAACATTTTATGATAGAAAACAAATTGCGAAGTTGCCTCCAGATCATCTCCGATTCATACTATAAACTTTTGAATCTTCCTTGTAAAAAAAGGCTAAAGAAACACCCACGCGTAAACAATCTGCGTTTGAGCCGCCACGCCGCCTGCGTCCGGTGCTCAGCAAGCTGTCTCGTTTCGATTAGTGTAAATTCGTGTGCGGGGAGCCGAGAGAAAAACTTACATTATAGCATGCGGTGCACCCTTAAGCGAAACCGGGCCAGACCTGTGCCTATACCTACATTATTACTATGCTCGCAGCGACCACTCCGGAGTAGGAAATTCAGTTATATGAATAGTTTGCCCAGCGTCATAAGAATTAAACTGGCTTGCAATGGATTTCTAGGTAACTTAAAGAAAAGATGCGGAGTTCCGACGCGAGCAAAATTAAATCATATCGCTAACCACATTGAGTAGTTATTTCTTTGAATTTCTTTGCTCTGTGAGACTTCTGTACGTACTAGTACTTATTCTGTGACCGGGCGTGGCCATTTTAATCAATCCAAGTGCGGAGGGTGGATGACTACAAGTGGCATAAAAAATCTCGAGCTGCATCATACTTCGAAAGTCATGTAAAGCCGTTGGTCCCGGCTGTCATCATTGTATGGCAGTCGTCAAGCTATGGCAGATGCCTTTCGGTAGCATGAAAAAGACACGAAGTGTTGGCTCCTTACACGAAAAACAAACTAACAGTGACAACAAATAAATTCCAATAATTTCTTAAAATTTGTCAACTTCCCAATTAATAAATATTACTTAAATTAAAATTAAAATTATTTTACAAAAATATTTAACAAAAAACGAACGTTACGAATCCTCTTACCCTAGACTTTTCCATACAAACGTAGTCTAGCTTTAATTTTGAAATAACATGTTGCTTTCGACAGTCAAATTTGAACTTGAAAGAAAATATGGGAGTGTAGAAGTTCTCCAAATTGAAGGTCAAATATGATATTGAAGTCAAAATATGAACTTAAAGGAGAATAGAGTGCTATTCTCTTTTAAGTTCATATTTTGACTGTGAAAACTAGTTATATGCCTTAATATATGCAATTTCTTTGAAATCACATTATTTCGCCAATATTTGACATGCCATTTCAAAATAAAAGCTAGACTACGTTTGTATGGGAAAGTCTGATTATGTCTAGGGTAAGGGGACTTTAAAGCCACGATCATAACTTGGAAGAGAAAAACCACAAAAACACGTAATAATGAAAACACAAAACCCCAACATGGGGAAAGCTGCAAACTTCCAAGTTATGACCGTGGATGTTAAGCCTCTGACCCTAAGCATAACATACGGGAGAACAGAAATTCAACTTTATTTGTAAGAGGTGTTCGGACGACTGTAATTTATTTTATATTTAATTTTTTTTTATTAGTACGTAACATATACCTTTAGTGAGTTAGGTACAAAAAGAATAACAAATAATAACTAGATAGCCTACCTAACCAGTTATACATCGATTAAGACGAAGTGGTAGCTAAAGTGGCGCCCGCATTTGAAATAAATTGTTTAAAACTAAATATGGTGATAATTAAAAATTTGATTTGTATGAATGTCTAGCAAGACCTTTTAACTATTTTATGAATAACCTTTGAAATTATTACTAATAGTCCGTCTAGTTTTAAAACTAGACAGACTACCAATATTACTTTCAAAGGTTATTCATAAAATAGTTTAAAGGTCTTTCTAGACATTCATAAAAACCAAATTTTTAATTATCACCATATTTAGTTTTAAACAATTTATTTCAAATGGGGGCTCCGCTTTAGCTACCACTTCGTCTTAAGAACAAGTTTTTGATGTTGGTTCGGAAACGGTAATAACTTTATTACAAAAGGTTTAATTAAGCTATTATTCACCCTAAACAAGTTGACATCTAGCAAGATAACACTATTGAATCAGTCAATGTTCACTTTATTTGGGTAGATAATGGCTAAAACCCGTCATTAAAGTTCATATATCAGTCATAATAAGACAGTAGGAGTTAATGAACCCTGGTTGTTGGTTGAGGCTGATTAACTTTTACGACTGTCGTGAATCTGTCTTACGCATTTTAGAAAAATCTATAAATAATTAAATAAATATATACGGACAAATCACAAAGATTAAGCTAGCCCTCAAGTGAGTTCAAGACTTGTGTTATGGAATACTAACTCAACAAATACGATATATATATGTATATAAACATCCAAGACCCAGGTCAATCTCAAAAGGATCATTTTCCATTTTGACCTGACCGGGATTCGAACCCGGGACCTCCGGTGTGATTGCATGGTATGATGACCACTAAGCCACAGAGGTCATCACAATAATAAGTATGTTTTTTGAAAACTATAAATCGAATTCACCCCCTAGCTTCACAACCGATTTTGATTAATTTTCTATGGGACCACCTGGCAAGTTCTTTCAAACAAATAATAATATTCCAAGGCGTCTTCGAATAATCGGTGAACATATATATAAAACATAAAAAATGGCACTTATTCTACTTGATTATCAGAAAATCACATCGTTACATAGTCTAACTTGACATCCATTGAGGATTTATATGTATTTTTACGAACTGGCAGAAAATAGAACATTGCTAATACTTAGTAAGGTAGTCTTCTGTAGCTAATTATATTATGCTGCCCCTGAACGTAGACATTTGAATAATGTTATTACAAAAATTACGGTAATTTGCGCCCTTTTCAAATGAACATATTTTTTATTCAAACATTTTTTACGCCGCCGAATGTTTGCAATAGTAATCAAATAAACGTAACGCGGAGAAATAAAATATGCATGGTTTAATATAAAATGAGTACGTTTATAACATAGGCCATAAAGTTTTTCTTTTCACTAGTTTTTAAGGATTATCCATCCAAATCAAGTTGACGGCAAAAAAATATACTATTTTGTCTATTAGTAAAGTGCGTTCTTGAAAATTTTTGAGAAATTTCTGAAACGCTCTGTATAATTTCAATAAATTTCTTCACGAGAAACTTTCAATAAATTTATGAAAAAAACTTCACGAGAAATTAAGAAAATTTCCGGAAATTTTCAAGGAAGGATATTAGCCGAGAACAGAGAATTTCTCAGCGGCACATCACTTGTCCCGGTCGTTTCCTCAGCTGTACTGCCTCAGAGCCTGGAGTCAAAATTATTAGTTATCTGTGCCGGGGAGCGCTATTTCTTCTCCAAATCCCAGGTTGACAAAATTTTACATATTTTGGTATCCCAAAAAAGACTAGTTGTTTCTTAAAGATTGTATTGTACTGCCCATGGATAGATATTTGTTTCTAGGGCATATTTTATATAGTACCTAATGTTATATCAAAAATCCAATTTCTACCAATTTTATATATTTTCATTGATATTAATAGTAAATATACTATTGTGCCGGTAACCTAATTCAACAATGTAAAATATAATTTTACTCTTCGAAATCAAAACAAAATTTGATTTACCATTCTACCATTCATTGTGTAATGATGACGTGTTACCGACCTAAACAGAATCTGTTTATTATAAGTATTTTTTTTAATAATTTAGCAATGATGAAAACTGAAAAGAGTATTGTTAAAGTAAAGTTTGCATAGTGTTAAACTGTTATATTTGCAAATTGAAAAACAGATTATTGAATTTGTGGTATAATTTTGAAATTAGCGAACCAAATTAAATTTGAATTTCCATGTTACATTTGAAAACTTAGACGTTCTACACATTTTTTTAACTAAATTTGTGTTTCATCTGGCCTGTGTCACTCCCCGTTTAGGTATCGAAAATATAGTTACATTAGTACAATGCGCGCGGCGACCACTCCGGAGTGGAAAATTTAGGTATATGAATAGTTTGTCCAGAGCAATAAGAATGAAATTGGCTTGCAATGGACGTCTAGGTATCTAAACAAAAATGTGCTGAGTTCTGAAGTGGACTAAACTAAACCATATCGCCAACCACATTGAGTAGATATTCCTTTGAGTTTCTTTCCTGAGTGAGACTTCCGTACGTGAGTGCTAGTACTTATTCTGTGGTTTTGTGAATTCTATTAAAAAAACGCTGCAATTATGCTCGATACAAAATCTTGTTGACTAGTAATATAATATGCATGTCAAAGTTCACCCAATAATGACGAAGTCCACGTGAAATTGATAAGAAATAGCTGGTTGCCTGTAGTTTTACATCTGACCGCTTGCCGAACATCAACCCTCCTTGGGAATGCAGTTATAGCACAAGATGTTTGTTCTTAGAACCTGAATTGTCTCTTAAGACAACCACAGATGCCTTCGACTATTGGAATAAAATTCCTTTTCGGACGGTACGGACGGAGGCCAGGCGAAAAAAAGTGTAAGATTTTCCCGACACTATTTTCCGTCACGAATTAAAATAAAAGGTAATTTCACAAGTTTGACTATCTCGTCCATAGCTCAGTTGATAGAGCGTACGCCTGAGAAGATCGATGTTCCCTGGCAAAACCCAGCACACGCCAATATTTTATTTTATTTTATTGCTTTTAATTTATTATTTAATAAAGAAGTGTAAGAATTTTCCATCATTTTTTTTTTCGTCTATCTACAACGAAAGCAACTTCGTTCCAAACAAGTGTTCCATGACACTCACGTCCTTTTTTTCTTTTTTTTTTTTGCAAACCTACTTTATTGATATTTTATAAAACATGAAATAAAATCGGTTATTTTACTCGTCTTCTTATTATTATTAAATAGCTAAGCTCTTGTCTATGGAGCAACCAATACCTTCCATCTCTCTCTGTCTAAAGTCAAGTCCTTAACATCCTTGTCGATTGAAACATTAATTTGATCCTTTAGTTGTTTTATAGAACTATCTCTAGGTCTTCCTTTATCTCTTCTTCCTTCTATTTTTCCCTCCAATATTACTTTTAAAAATGCATCATGTCTCATTAGGTGTCCTAACATTTTCCCTCTCCTAGAATTAATAGTTGGAAGTAGTTTTCGTTTCTCTCCAACAAGTGCCAGCACCTCCTCATTCGTTTTCTTCTCCGTCAAGCTAATGCCCTCCATTCGCCGCCAGCACCACATCCCAAACGCTTGTAATCTAGCTCTATCCTTCTGTCTCATTGTCCATGATTCGCAACTATATAAGGCTATGCACCAAATATATACTTTAATGAGTCTTCTTCTTAGTTTTACTCGTATCTTCTTTCTATATTTTACAAGCCTTTTTAATATTACTACAGGAATGGGGGTATAAAGAGGTTGTTTTAAATACAAGCGCCTAGCTTATGGCACTGCATACATTTGTAAGTTAATAAGCCTTCGAGGCGAGAATGTTCCTAACATACAGGGTGAATGTTTACAGTATTACCCACCAGCCAAATTTTTGAAGCAAGAGCAAAGAATAAGTACTTGTACTCACGTACAGAAGTCTTACTTAAAAAAGAACTACAAATAAATATCTACTTAAAGCGCGATGGTCTAATTTAGCTCGCGTCAGAACTCCTCACCCCTTCGTTTAGATACCTACCTAGACATCCATTGCAAGCCAATTTCATTCTTATTGCTCTGGACAAATGATTCTTGTAACCAAGTTTTCCCCTTCGAAGTGGTCGCCGCGCGCATAGTAATAATGTAGTATATTTTCGATACCTTAAGGGGGAGTGACATAGGCCTGGTTGAGCACAGAATAAGTACTAGTTCTCACGTTCGGTAAGCCTCAAAAGTTGAGTCTCCATTTTTCATACATTTCGTATGAGAAATTGGGACTCCACTTCTGAGGCCTACCATACAGAAGTCTTACTCAGAAAATAAATTCAAAGAAATATCTATTTAACTTAGCTCGCATCAGAACTACCTAGACATCCATTACAAGCCAATTTCATTGTTATTACTCTAAACAAATGATTCATGTAACTGAATTTTCCCCTTCTACGTGGTCACCGCGCGCGTGGTAATAATGTAGGTATATTTTTAATACTGTAACGGGGACTGACACAGGTCTGGTAGTTCATGACACTGAACTATTTTCTATAAAAATATTAGGAAATATATTAGGAAACCTGTTTGTGTAATGTATACCGACATGACGCAAGCATTTGATTATGTTTATCGAAAGAGATTAATAAACAAATTACACGCGTATGGAATAAGAGGTAATGTGTTAAATTTATTTAAATCTTACCTAGATAAAAGAAGCCAGCACGTAGAAATACCTAGTCTATGTGCCAAAACAAAACAAGAAGTAAATTTCATGTCGGAATATAGACTGAATAATTTCGGTGTTTCTCAAGGAAGTGTATTGGGGCCATTGCTATTCCTCATTTACATTAATGATCTGCCTCAAAACGTACGACAAAAAATGGTACTATTTGCAGATGATAGTACAGCCGTGATTAGATGTGACGACCCAAGTGGATATGAATCTGACATAAACAATACTTTAAATAATTTAAAAATCAATTTACAAAAAACTCATATTATGCATTTTTATAATAAAAAATTACCTCCATATCTAAATATAAATTACAATAATCAAAAAATAGAAGCAGTACACACAACAAAATTCCTTGGCGTCACACTTGATAGCAATTTAACATGGACATCCCATGTTGAACAAGTTTGTACCAAGTTAAGCAAATCAGCTTATGCATTGTTTAGGTTGACAAAAAAAGTTAAATTAGAAGTGGCTTTGGTAGCTTACCATGGTTTGGTTACGCCCCATTTAAGATATGGTGTAATTTTTTGGGGTAACTCGCAAGAAAGTGATAAAGTCTTTAAAGCTCAAAAAAAATGTATCGATCAATGTGTGGATTGAAGTCTAGGGATAGTTGTGTACCTTGTTTTAAATCTTTAAAACTCTTAACATTACCATTCATTTTTATAATGGAAATATGTTTATTTGTAAAATCGAATCCACAATTATTTCCCAAATTTATTGAAACGAGAATGAGGACCAATAATGTAAGATCCCAATACGTACATCTGTTGGTAACGGGCGGTTACAATACTGTATTCATGAAAAAGAATGTGATCAGTATGGCCCCCCTTATTTTCAATAAATTGCCAGATCATTTTAAAACTTTAGATCCTATGACATTTAAAACTAATTTAAAATTACTATTGACTGAAAAATGTTTTTATACTGTAAAAGAATACTTAGAAGATAATTTGACTTAAATTTTTATATTATTTTACTTTATTTTGATATTGAATTGTATAATCATATAATGATAATTAATTACTAGATTTTATTTTGTATGACTAATTTTTTATTTTATTTTTTACCTGAAATTTGACCTAATTTAATTATGTTTGAATTATTATTGTACGTCCATCCAGGGCAGGTCACAGTGGTACTTTGTATATTTATTTTAAGATCTCTTGTTACCTGTTTCCACAATAAAGATGATTTGATTTGATAAAATAAAGTTGTTAAAACCGATAAATAATTTTCGTCCTCCCATACAAATTTTCATGGGAACGCAGATTTTCATGGGAAGCCGAATTCTTGTTTTCATTTTTCGTTAATTGTGTTTATAGAAAGAAGTTCAGTATCATGGACTTGTTTAAAAAAATGTCTGGTGGTTAGGTACCTCTGACAAAGAATACTCTCTCTCATCTATAGTTTACTGGGTTGTACCAATTTTCTGGCTTTTTCTTCTTCATTTCAATGCTGGTCTGGTAGAAAAAAAGTAGAATGCAACAGCGGCTTTTGTATCTGCGCAGATCGTAAAAGCCGTTCGAGGGAACAGTCGAAAATGTGAATCATTACGAGTAACTTACAACTGGGCAGCTCGAAAAAATAACACCAGTGTAACAATAAACCTTATTTTTTTTACAGTAACTTATATACAAAAGAGAGTATTTAGTTGATAAAAAAATCACGATCAAAGAAGCTCATTATAATCAGAATACGACCTCATTTAAGTTCAGTTAGAATTACCTCGTCCTAATCTTGGAGCTCGTTAAAAACTCCCAACTTCGCTGGAGACTTACCTGAAAAAAAAAAACAATGATTAAGCTCCCTGAAGATTGTGCGAGAATTTTCGAGATGAAATTTCTTTCAAAGAGAATAAACAGGGCTCTTTTTATTTCTTACGAAATCAGTCATTTTATTTTGTGGAAAAGGTAAGGTGGCATTTTATTTTTATCATGTTTAAATGCAATACTATCAAGCTGGCTTGGCAAATGGTCTTGGATCTTGGCTCTTTTATTCATAAAAATTAACAACCATTTTATAAACCTATTTTATTTAAAACATGTTTTGTCCCTTTCTCTCTTTTCATTTTTTGACATAGAAAGAACGAGACGAAACATATTTTTAACAAAAATAGGTTTAAAATAAAATAAATAAATAAATATATAGGGACAAATTACACTGATTGAGCTAGCCCCAAAGTAAGTTCGAGACTTGTGGTATGGGATACTAACTCAACGATACTATATATTATAACATATACATACAAATATAGATAAACATCCAAGACCCAGGACAATTTGAAAAAGACCATTTTCCAACTTGCCCTGACCGAGGATCGAATCCGGGACCTCTGGGTGGCGGACTAGCATGGTGACCACTACGCCACGGAGGTCGTCAAACAACAAAAAACAAGGTTTAACAAACGTTTGTATTTTTAATGAAAAAGGGGGTGGGTATTTATCTATAATATACACAGGAACAGAAATACCGATATTTTGTATCGATGTATCGATATCCGATACCACTATTTTATCGTTTTTTTTTTCGATACGTCGAAACAAATATCGACATGGTATTTTATTTTATACAAAATATCGATATAATAACCAGTATTTTAAAATAAAATAAATAAATATATACGGACAAATCACACTGATTGATCTAGCCCCAAAGTAAGTTCGAGACTTGTGTTATGGGATACTAACTCAACGAAACTATATTTTTTCACATATACATATATAGATAAACATCCAAGACCCAGGACAATTTGAAAAAGGCCATTTTCCAACTTGCCCTGACCGGGAATCGAACCCGGGACCTCTGGGTGGCGGATTAGCATGGTGACCACTACGCCAAGGAGGTCGTTTTGTATCGATATATCAATATAAAGTATCGATTAAATACTGGTATCGGGTATTGATATATCGATACTAAATATCAGTATTCCTGTCCCTGTCTATACATGCATGCAAGCTGAATCAATGTAATTACGCATGACGACTGGAAAAATATTTTTGGCCCATCGGTGAGGTTATTAAAAAATATTGCGAACGTATTTTTTCTAATCTCTGAGAAACAAAAAATTACGAAGTTACAGCACATTAAATTTTGCATGACGTCATGCCTAAGCACGATTTTTACGTAGCGGTGACGTCGCAAGCCCCCACTCTGGAACTTAGATGTCAGATAAAAAACACATAGATGATATCTATGTGATTTTTTCTTTTTTTGATAAACTGAAAAATACGTGTCCATTATTTTTGGTTAATCCAAAAGACGGACTAATTGGAATAATATTTTTTTATATATGAAATATAGGTACTACGGATGGTCGCAAAAGAGGGGGAGGGGGGGGGGGAAATACAAATCACGCTTAAAGCTTGTTATGTCGAATTCTAAATACGAGTATATATATAAAACTCACACTATAAATAGGCAATTTTAAAATCCCGTCTTATTTGACGACGTAAATTAGAGGACGGTATCGCATCCCGAGGGAGTGTCGGGTAGCGACGGTTTTATGTTTATGAGTCCTGGATACGCACTAAATCGTGTAACGTTGGTTAAAACGTGTGAGGTTGAGGCTATGTTGAAGCTGGAAGTAGCGCGGAGCGTGTGGCGGAATGTGGAGCGGAGTGGGACGAGATATCTCGTTAGAGAGTCGGGAAACGACTAGCGATGGTCGAAGGCGTGAAGCAGGGCGAAGGGTTAATGGTTTAATACCAAAAAATATACATACAACGTGAAGGCACATACCCGTAATAAATCAAAACACGGCCTAAATGAGATCACTATAGTATAATGAAATTAAAATATTATAGGATTTAGGTTGAAAGTTGTATCGTGAAAAGTAATTGAAACAAAAATACAAAAAATAAAAAAGAAATAGTTAAATTTTTAAAGGACGGGAACTTGAATTTAAAATTGTGCCAGTGATACCTCCGTGACGACCTCAGTGGCGTAGTGGTCACCACGCTAGTCCGCCACCCAGAGGTTATGGGTTCGATCATCGCTCGGATGAGGCAAGTTGCAAATTGCCCTCTATCAAATTGTCCTGGGTCGTGGATGTTTATCTATATACAAAATATAGTATCGTTGAGTTGGTATTCCATAAACACGAGTCTCAAACTTACTTTGGGGTTAGCTCAATTAGTGCAATTTGTCCCTATATATTAATAAAAACAAACCTCTTCCATCGCAGTCGCAGAAGCAGATCAAGAAAATGGGAGAGCGTCTGAAATTAGAAAGAATTTTCTAACGTGGAAAAAGTATTACAAAAATCGCTTGCTGAAATATTTGCAAATGGGGAATTAAATGTATAAATACTCACCTTTCGCAAGTCGTCCACTCCCGCCATCGTGTAGCGAGCAACTGCCATGATTTGTTTGTTTTGACGGGTAGCGCCATCTAGCGTGATAGACGCTTGATCTCTGCCGTTTGTTACCGTTGAGTGGATTAGCTGTTTGTTGAGGACTTAGTTTAAGATTTATAGGAGTCAGTTCACTTCAGATTAGTTATTAAAACGAAATTCACAATTTGTGTCAATTTTAGAAACTATTTTCTTTGTTGTGGGTCCGCCGACATGATATTATTATTCATCACAAACTATCCACATTACATAATATTGTATTTAAGGGCGTTGTTAAGACCATCACCAACCGCCACACACTGCCTCTAAGCAGAGTATAGGTTACTTCTCCTATTGTCAAGCCAGCAATAAATCCATTCTATCGAATAGACAACTATAACATTATAAACTTTAATTAATAAAACTGCGTTGCGGGTAGGCGCTACATGTGTAGTCCCACATCCCTGCCCCTGCGGGGATACCGTTGATGGCCTTGGACTCCACGGACTTTCCTGCATCAGGAGTGCCGGTCGCTTAGGACGTCATTCAGCAATCAATAATATTATTCACCGTTCTTTAGCCACCATCAATATCCCCGCGGCCCTAGAACCCATTGGTCTGGCTAGAGATGATGGCAAGCGGCCGGACGGGATGACCTTGGTATCTTGGAGATTGGGACGGCCCTTAGTGTGGGATGCTATTTGTGTGGATACCCTCGCACCGCCCCATCTTCAAGTCACCAAGTCAAAGGCTGGCGCAGCAGCTGCTGCAGCAGAGAGCATCAAAAGGCGCAAGTATGTAGATATTGGAGAAAACTACATATTTGAGCCTTTTGGGGTAGAAACTTTTGGTCCGTGGGGTCCTTCAGCCCATAATATAATCAAATTTATATCAAAACGTTTGTTCGAGGTATCCCGTGACCAAAAGGCAGGTAACTACCTGGCTCAAAGAATCAGCATTGCCATACAACGTGGCAATGCTGCCAGCCTTTTGGGCACGCTGCTGAGGGGTGATATTTTAGTGGGACTACCTAAATTGTAATTTTTTGTTATTATTTATTTTTTAGTTTTAGGTTGTTTTAGTACTTATTTAGTTTTAATTTAAATTTTACTACTCATAATTTTTATTTAATTTTAATTGTATTAAGAAGAAATAAATAGTTATTCATAAAAAGTTAATAATATCCCGAATTCGCTGATTTCTAAAATATTTCTTATAAAATATTATTGCCAAGGACACCAAATATAAGGCAGCGGTTATGTTGATGTGAAAGAGCGTGGGACATATTGGTGATTTTATTTTATCATATTATTTATTATTAATGTTAAATTATTTCACTTAAATTTAAACACAATTACACTGGAACGCCTAGCTGCTAGCGGTATCAAAGGTGACGGTGAAGGCGGAGAGTGCGCGGTAGGGAAATGACGCGCGAGGGTCGTGCCGCGACTCAGGCCGATGTCTCGCTAAAATATAAAACTGAGATTATATCTAGAGAGCTGTGCGTGAATACTAAATAAATAGTTACTTGTAGTTCGCCCAGACTGCTACGTTACACGTCTAGATCAAGACTAAAGATACTCGTTGAGAATTGAGTTCGAACCCAGAACCTCCACAGTGACGGACTAGCGTGGTAACCAATACGCCACGTAAGTCATCAGATTTTTAGAAATCAAACATCGATTTATTTTTACAAGCTTTTATTTAGTTCACCTGTCCGGTTGTCTGTCTGTAATCAAATCTTGTAAGTTAAAGACCCACTTCCCGGTTTTTGATTGAGCTGAAATTTTGCATGCATACGTATGTGGCGTGACATATCCATGGCATCATAACATTGCATTGTCACGCATGCAATATTATGGTGGCATGGAGCTGTTATGATGATGGAGCCGGAAGGTGGACATAGGAACCCTGTAATGAAACGACGCAACCCCATTGAGTTTGAGCTCGTTTGATTCGTCTTAAGGAGCGCTTCGCGCTTTTAAGTTCATTATACTATAAAACGCTCAGCCACTCAATGTTTGGAAAACTGCAGTGATCCCGCGTCTATCGCGCTAGATGAAGCTCTTGTCAAAACAAACAAATCATGGCAATCGCTCGTTGGACGTCGAAAGAAGTGGACTCTTTAAGGGGATACCTGAATTTTCCGGGGTCCAGTGCTGCCCCCATTTGAAATAAATCATTTGATAGGAAACGGAGACATCATTTAAAATTTTGTCTTGACCAGACTCTAGATAACCCTTCAAACTGTTTTATAAACTACTGTTTACAGTTTAAAGTGCGAACGTGAAGCTTTTCTACGCACAATTGCGAAAAACGGCCACTTTTGGCGTATGTGCGTAGAAAAGCTTCACGTTCTCAATTTAAACTGTAAACAGATTTTCATAAATATTTTATGAACGGTAGTTCATAAAATAGTTTGAAGGGTTATTTAGAGCCTGATCAAGGCAAAATTTTAAATTATATCTCCGTTTTCTTTAAATTAATTGATTCAAATGGGCACTGGACCCCGAAAAACCTTAACGCCCTTAAGGTTTTTCGGGGTCCAGTGCCCATTTGAAGTATATTTTGAAGTATATTTACCTCACGGGTTCCCTCTATCTGGCAGAATCTTGATGCTCCTAATTTCATTTAGCATTACACACTGGCATAATCTTATTTAAAAGAACATTTTAAATGCTTAAAAAATAATTATTGTTTGGTAGAATTTTCATACATATGAATGTTTAATTAGCATACTTTTAAGATGTCAGAATTTCATTTAGTACAATTAATTACCTTTTACATTAATTAAGTTTCGCATAATTTGTTTTAGAATAATGTTTGATGAGCACTACTTTTATTTGGTACTCCCAATCAGAGACTTAAAAAGTAATTTTTATTTAAAGAAATCACGACTAACACGGAAAACGTCCCCCATCACACTAAGTATGGCCTTTGAGAGCCTAGGCTCTGTCTCGTTAGGAATAAATAAGTGTTAGTAAGTTCAATAAAGCTCACTACGTTTATCCTAATAGGTTATTTTATTGTGTAAGTCTTGGGTTAATATTTAATACAAAACAAAAAATGCCACTGAAAAGAAATATTTTATTAAAAACAGCAACACAATTAATTGGTTAATTAATAAAGCAGCAATTATCGTTTTAAATATAAGAGTGCCGCGTGGTGAGGACACCTCATTACCTCTTACGTTCGCAAGAGACCTCGTAGCAGTTACGTCAAAAGCGTTGTACTTTCATCCTTTTTCTGTTACTTGTCAGTTTCTCATTTCATCAGATTTTAAAAGCTCAGAACTTACTTATTAAAAAGATTAAAAAAATTATAATTTTATTTTAGATTTCGGATTGTGTCACTTAATGATGTACAGTAAAAATACCGTTCAATAAACTGTTTAACACAAAATCGTTCCTCATTGGTCGGTTCAGAGCTCTAAAGCAATCTAATACATTTGACTTCAACTCAATACATTATACTAAGCCACGTTCATCCCAGGAAAGGCTGTAATAAGGCTATAAATTCGTAACGCCATTGAGAGTACATCAATCCGAAGTCGAATACGTCGGTACATTTCAAGAACCTACATTCGTCTTTCAGAGTTTCGTCGTAACGAGGTGTAAACGAACACTACTTTATAGGACAAGTTTCGCGACCGATTCTAGGGTTGCCGAATCGAGAATAGGAAAGATTTTTCTTGGATAAAGTAAAAAAAAGACAGAAAAGTCGTTTTGCATAGGGGAGGTCAAACTTTTAGCCGAAAATATAGACATGAAAATAATAATTAAATATATGATACAAGGTTGATTGGAAGAGATCCCTATCTGGGATAAGTCCGCCTTTGTACTGTTCTCTAGTTCTAACTTGTATTTTTGTTCTGTGTTTATGTACAATAAAGATTTTATAAACAAATATAAACGGACAAATAACACACATTGAGCTAGCCTCTAAGTGAGTTTGAAACTTGTGTTATGGGATACTAACTCAAGGATACTATATTTTATACCAAATACATTTATAGATAAACATCCAAGACCCAGGTTAATCTCAAAAAGATCATTTTCCATTTTGACTTGACCGGGGATCGAACCCGGGACCTTCGGTGTGACTTCCTGGCATAATGATCACACGACTATATTTTTGTCGATGGAAAATAGTCCACCGATAAAAATCTAGGTTAAAGTAATGATGATGAGAATCTTTTATGTTTTATCGAGGCTCCAGTTAAGAGGTCTTTAAAATACTATATTATTCGTATTTGGAAGGGGTAAAATACTATCAGCGCTTGACTTGTACACTTTGATCATAAAGCGATCCTAGTCGCATACACTATATTAACTCTTTCACCGCGAGACTTTATATCAGTTGTCGTGCCCCCAGCGTGAGGGGTATGAAATCTAAAATAAATACCTACAACTAAAAAGGGATGTGGATACTTAAGTTATGTGCAATACGAGCGTTTTTTTTTTTGTCGGAAATATCCGACGCTCGCGGAATGGGCACGACAAAGTTTGTCGGATAAATCCGACGTTCGCGTTGAAATGGTTAAATCACATCCATTATTTTAGATAATCTAACTAACGGACTATGTAGTAGAATCTATTTTGCTCTTCTTGGTGTGGTGGAAGAGATTTCTTATGAAACAAACAGTACATATGTACTCAATGTTTTTAGTTAGTTTGTTTCTGAGTTTGTATTTCGTATATGTCGTAGCCATAATCTCTTCATTAATTGATCAAGAATTTCATGAAATGGTCGCATTTCATGAAATGTTGCACTGGCTACTGGCCACATCGTGATGTGGATTGGGCGGATCAATGATAAGAAATTGTTTCTTGATATGATCAAATAATTTCGACCATTTCATGAATTTACCGTGTCACTTCATGAAATGGTTGATTATATCGTAAAATTGTTATATTTTTAGTTTACACAATACATCTATGTTGTGCGGCTTGGGGTGGCCCAAGGACCACCCCGACGCACCCTTAACCTAACTATAGCGCTCTGTCACAAGTTTTGTTTTTGTTTGCTTTTTTCAGCCTGTTTATACGATCCGGCGAAACGTGGATGACAAAATCGTGAAACGTTGACGATTTCATGATCTGGTCAAATTAAGTTGGCCGTTTCATGAAATGCGACCATTTCATGAAATGTTCGATCATTTCATAAAGTGATCAAATCTACGATATGGCCACGACATGTACATGAATTTTGTTAATAAATAAAAAATATTTTTCTTATCCATCATAAACTTCATCCGTGTATAATATGACAGAAGGCAACCCTAAAGAGAAGCGATCCTTTCAAATTGAAATTTGTAACTATCTGAAGACGCAGAAGTTCTGCAAGTCTGACCGAAGTTCTGAACAACCTTCAAAAGATGTTGAAATCATAAATCTGACTGTTTGATTAATAACTTTAATTGATGTGAAATATGTTTTCATTCGATTGAAAATATGACTTTGTTTAAACTTTTGGGTAGACCAAATACTTAATTACCGAACTACGCCAGAAAAAGGTACACTCATTTTAGCTTGAGGGGTCGTTATATTTGTCTTTCACAATGACACTGATATATCATTTGTTGCCAGAAGCTCCATTGAAGCAATCAAAAGACCAACCCTGTCACCAAAAATTATAAAAATAGAGTAGTGATGAGCCTTTCTTGAAAATTTTCTGAAACTTTTCGAAACTCTCTTAAAATTTTTCGAGAATATGCCGCGAGAAATTTCTTCAGGAAAATTTTCAACAAAAGTTCTCGAAAAATGGTAAAAATTTCCGGATATTTTCAAGGATAGAAATTTTTCGGGAACAGAAAATTTCTCGAAGGCGCATTGGAAATTCAGAGCCTTAAAATAATAAACAAAATGACGGCACCAAATTATGTCTTTATTTTTTTTTATCAATTACCTATCGAGTGGGATATCATGGATTACAACAATATATTTACAACAATTTAATCAAAAAATATATACTTACAACAACGTGTATAATTTTCACGGAATAACGTCGAATAAATCGAAGAACGCAGGCTGCACGCACGAAAAATTGACACGTTGTTCCGCCTGAGCCGAGCGTGCAAGGAGAGCGCGGAACGAGAGATAGAGAGGCACGATCGGCTTAAGTGTTCGGCTTGTTACGCATCTATCATGACGTTATCACGTAAAAAATCTCGTCAGTAAACCGACTTTACAGACAACCAATTTTTTTAATGTAATTTAGAATGAGAAATGCTAAGAAATAAAAAATAACCTCGCTTATCCGAGCGTGTTCACTTTGGCATCCTAGGCTTGCGTTATAAGTTAGAATTATTTTTTTCACATAATTTGGTTTTCTGATTGATAATGACAATTTATTCACATAAAACAGATTACAAACGATCTTAAAAATTAAACACGTCTAATAATCTATTTAGCTTATAGTTAACAAGCATGTGAAAACAATAAGTCGGTAATTTACATTACATATATGAGGCAATTTAATCCACAATATAATTCTCAAAGATCGTCAATTGTATAATAAACTTTGTCAATAAGCAAGACTTTAATTTTAAAAAAAAAGGACAATGGCAGTTCCTTAAAATCTGTAGGCAATTTATTATATACCTTTACACACATTGTCATACAATTTTTTTCGGTATCATGCGGTCCTTGGTAACTCTTTTAGAACAAGCCTGTCGCCGTTTCTAAGTGTTACGAGGAAAAAAATCACTTAGTTTTGTAAATAAATACACATGCGTTTTAATAAATACGCCTTCTTCATAAATATACATAGTTTTTCGTGGTTCCATACACAAAGAGTAAAAACGGAACCCTATTACTAAGACTCCGCTGTCCGTCTGTCTGTTAACAGGCTGTATCTCATGAACGATGACAGCTAGACGGTTGAAATTTTCACAGATGATATATTTCTGTTGCCGCTATAATAAAAATAGAATAAAATAAAACTTAAATGGGGCTCCCACACAAAAAACGTGATTTTTCATAGATACGGCCGGTTTTTTTTTAAATAATAACTTGTTTTTTCATAGAATATATCTCTTATTTGTGTTTTTCATTCCTTTCATACCAGTTTGGAACCATTAATGTCAAATTTACAAAGTATTGACTTAAGTATTTTTCGTTTGCACCTAAAAATATAAGACTCAATACCTTAAAAAAATACTTCGAATATTTCAGCCAACTCGACAAATACCAGTCACTTGGCGCCTTCTTAAAAAAGTAAACAACTCAATGGATAAAAGAGAGTATTATGTATTCAGTGGAGTGCCAAAAATGGCGACTACTGATCCATTTCTTAATGTTGACTTAACGGTAAATATTAGTTAAGGTGTGGTCTCAGTTTACGCCGGTTTATTTTTTAAATGTATTATATTTTATCTATGTATTTCTTTTTATTTTTTTCGAATGAGCATCTTAATATTACCTTTCTTCTGCATTATAATTGAGTAAACATTTTCTCAATCTATTTCAAGTTGACTGGAAGAGATCCCCATTATTCTTTTATTGCCTTTTATACCTTTCTACGGACCTGATTATTGTGAGGACCAAATCCTTATTGTGCTTTCCGGAGCAAGGAAAAGTTCAAGCAATTCTATCTAGGCACACCAATCAAATCAAAATATCTACATCTGAGGCTGCTTATCTGTAAGCAGGCAATTCCATGGTTGAAAAGTTAACGTCAGAATGTTTTATATCAAATATTTTATATTTATTTTTTACAGTTTTTGAAGCTAAACGAATGGTAAATGTAATATGTACACACAGAACCTTTTCAAATATTAAAAAAAAAAACTTACTTTCAAACCACACCCCAACTCCTCGAACAACCACACCCTGTAGAACGCTCATTAATGAAATGGGCGTTTTGAAATATTTAATTTGCCATTCAATGATCCATAACTTTTTTATGGGTGCAAGTTGCTATTGCTACTAAAGATATAAAGGCTTCAATATTGAGAAGGGGATTAAGTATGTATGTGAGCCCCCTTAATTTTCTAAATTATGAATAAAAAACATAATATTGTTAGCCATAAAGACTTATTCATATTTATATTGTTATAACCATAGTTTAACATAATATATTTTTCTCATGATATTTCTGTACCTACTCATAATCTTCATGAGCCGCGAACATATTACTTTTTTGTGTCAATGATCAATAAATTTTTTAATGTGTGTAAAATGCTACTAAAGATATAAAAGGCTTTTGGGGTGCTTCAATATTTAGAAGAGGATTAAGTATGTATGCGATCCCCTTTATTCTCAATTTTTTTATTATGAATAATAAAAACCTCATAATATTGACAGACATACAGACTGCCTCCGTGGTCCAGTGGTCAAGGCGTTCGCCTTGTGACTCGGAGGTCATGGGTTTGATTCCCACTGAGAATCGAAGTCATGGATATCAGTCATCGAACAGTTTGGATAGGATATTGCAGGCTTGAATCACCTGATTATCCGAAAAGAAAGATGATTCCGTGTTTCGGAAGGCACGTACAACTGTGGGTCCCGAACGCCACCTAGCGTTTGATCATCAAAACTGTCCAAGGATTGGTTTCTGGTTTGCCCTTTGGGTTGTGGAGGTCAGACGGCAGTCGCTCTGTGTAAAAACCAGAAACCTCGTCAAATCTCCTTGGTTAGGTAGCGGACCCCGGGCTCTGAAGCGTTACTGCTGAGGATGCAACCGGGAATACGCTCGGATGATGATGATGATTGACAGTCATACAGACAGAGTCATATTTTATTGTCATAATCATAGTTTAACAAAAAATATTTTTCTCGTAATATTTCCGTATTCAACATTTTCATTAGCCGCGAACATATATTTTTTTTAATAGAGAGTATTGTTAAGATTAAATGTTATATTGAAGAAAATTATGTGAAATAAAATTATGTTAAAAGAAAATATTTACTGGGCAACATAATCATTTGAACTAAAATAGATTTAGCAAATGTTTTATATTTTTATGAATAAGGATTAAATGTAAGTTTGCGTTTTGTTAAATTGATGTAATATTAACTGTTCCGTGATTAATACAATGTCTTCATCTAACTTTGATATTAATCTAACGAAGTATATACTCTTAAATCGTTTAAAAGCCTGTTACCTTGAAACCGAAATGTAACATTAATAATTAATATAATACAATAACCTAATTTAACTAAACGTTCCAGATTATACTTAAGCGATTTTGGTATTAATTCAATTAATACTAGTACTCCAACTTGTGGATTGCAATATAAATTCATTATTAGAATGTTTAGTATTAGTGTTAGTTGGAATTCGTAAAGAAGATATTTAGCATTGTTACTGTTTTGAAATACATCGTTGAACTTTGTAAATCGGTCTGTCGTTGAACTATACTCGTATTTTAAGAGCTACTAGGTTATATAACAGAGGGCACCGAAGTGGCGTAAAAATTATCAAGCTCTTCCGTGCTTCGGAAATCGTTAGTAAGCTATGTCGGATGCCTAAAGGCAACTTAAAAAAATTGACACCAGTGTTTGCAATTACCACAAACAAAAAAAAATAATATATATATATATATATATATACTAACTCAATGACACCATATTGTATGATAAATAATACACTTTGAAAAAGGCTATTTTCCAACTTGCCCTAGCTGGGGATCGAACCCAGAACCTCCGGATTAGCGGACTATTATTAAACTTATATAATTATTAGCAGATACTATTTGAAATATCCTTATTTTAACCACAGCTAAACATAGATCCAGTAGTGGACTTCATGTAGCATTACATATTTTCATGTAAATATTTGAAATGCGCGAACCTTAGAACATTTTGATCAATATCAGAATGCAGAAACCCTATCGGATTATAAATAAAGTCATAAATCGCGAATTAATGGCCATAGGGTGCAATGGCGCGTGCACTACGAGTACACAATAATGAGGAAACAGAAATAAAGCTAAATTACTAAATCAATGCATACGTGAAACGTAAGCGCGAATAAATAAAAAATTGTAATGTGACGCGTAATATGCTTTAATTTAGAAAAGACGAAACGCGACAGTTTAAAACTAGTTTAAAAAAAGCTATTTAACATGGTCTGATTCCATCATCAATTATCAATTATTCATCATAATTAGCAAAAAAAAGTCCGATTTTCATAAAGAAAGAAAGTATAATTTTTCAAAATTAAAAAGCGACTATACCTCCGAACTTCACAACCGATTTTGTTAGAATTTCGATGGGACCACCTGACAAGTATATATTCTCAAAAAAAAAAAGTCTGTCGGTCTGTTCGGTCCAGGCTTTTTCGAATAAGTGATGAAAATATAGGATAATAGTATAGGTGATGAATAGTATAGGTATAGGTGATGGTTACAGAGGTAAAAAAATGCTATATCATGTTTCGCAACAGCATTAGTAAAATAAAATAAAAGATACTGAAGCAAATTAGCTCTTAGGCGCTTTAAATACCTAATTATGTCAAAACCAGAAATCCATTAAAATAATTTCGACATTTCAATGTTTTCTTTTATGAAAAAATGTTGCTTAAAAGAGATAAAAAAATGAAAACATCGCTACTTATTTTAACTCTCAATATCTTGTGTTTAAGGGTTCAGTGATTCCACGCACAGGGGTTCGATTTCGAAACTTTTTAATTAGGAAATGTGTTTGAATGTGTTCTATGATTTATTTCACTGCAGTTAACTTTTAAGTCGTTAGTCAATTTTAATTTTTTAAAGGTAATGTTTTAAATTTTTAATTTATGACGTCACGTGCTTGTTAAATAGTTTAAATGGGTTAACATACCAAAGGGGTGTGTACAAGAAAATAACCAACCAAGTGCAAGTCGGAGTTTTGCACGAAGGGTTCACCAAAACCTATAAAAAATCACTTTTACTGTATGGGAGCTCCACTTAAATATTTATTTTATTCTGTTTTTAGTATTTGTTGTTATAGCGGCATTGGAAATACATTATCTGTGAAAATTTCAACTGTCTAGCTATGAAGGTTCATAAGATACAGCCTGGTACATCAAGGTTGCAGGAAGGTGCTAGATGCAGGCCAATTCCGATCGGTCGTTTTGGAAATCATTGGGGGAGGCCGATGTCCAGCAGTGGACTCCCTGTGGCTGACAAGATGATGATGATGACTTTGATCTAACTAAAGGAAATTAATCAGTCTTAACCAAGTTTTTATGTAATTTTGTGTTTACACTCATCAAGTAATAATTAACCAAATGCGTGTCGGGCCACGCACAATGTAGGGTTCCGTATGCCAACTTTGAGTTCATGCCACTAAAAACGGCGAAAAACTAATTTTCTAATGAATTTCTATGAAATCTTCCTTTTCCGAACACATTTTATAAGTTGATAGCCTATAACTTTTTAATTTGTAAACCCCACTTCGCTCTGATAGTTTTCCTTTAGATTTCGTTATATATGCTATAGCTGTGAATTTTTTCACGTGTCCATATTTAACCTTTTAGCAGATAGAGGAGGGGGGGGGGACTTGACTTTAACAAAAACTTTCACTTTAAAACCTAATATTTCAGAATCGAATCCCTAAACCGAAAAATGGTGTTCATAAACTCATAATATTTTTAAAAGACCTATTTAACGATATCCTACATAATTAGTTAGTCAAGAAAAAAGAAATGACTATTCACTTTACTTGTATAGGAGCTACACTTAAAAAAAATTTTATTCAATATTTTATTTTACCACTTTTTCAGCGTAATTAATATACATACCCATGCCAAACCACAGCTTTCTAGTACTTATAGCTGCTCAGTAAAACCGCGGACGAACAGACAGACAGAAAGACAGACATGGCGAAACTATAAGGGTTCCTTGTTTACTAAAGGAACCCTAAAAAGAAATGCGACTAGGTTAAGAACTAATATTGATGCGTGACATCAATTATTTTGGCAGTAAAAACAAACAATCAACCTCCCGTATTCCCGGTAGCATCCTCAGCGGTAACGCTTCAGAACCCGGGGTTCGCTACCTAATCTAATCTAGGTGACTTGACGAGGTTACTGGTTTTACCTCTACCTAAACCTAGGTAATTTGATGATGACACGTCACTTAATACAAAGGAGAAAAAAAAAGGAGCGGTTAAAAGTACCCGTAACCGAAGGGAAAATATGAATGAAGAGATTGATGAGTTTAGATGAAGCGAAAGAGGTTTGCCAGGATCGTAGCAAGTGGAGGTCTATAGTCTCTGCCTACCCCTGTGGGTAAAGGGAATGATATTATGTATGTATGCATGTTAAAACTACATAATGTGACGAAATATTTGCTTATTCGTACTTTTTGATCAGAAATCATATAATGTGAATTCAAATTCGTACACAAGCAAAAAGCAAATCGCAATATTAATCAAACGCAGACAAAGTTGAGACGAAATACAGTTATATTATATAACAGCCGTATTAAGTAACTCTGTATTAAGGAAACTTGTGAATTCTACGAAATAATTATGCGAGAAATGATATAATCCTAAAGAGAAGCCGCACTTACACGTTAAAGCAAAACTTGTCTCATATTTAAATTCGAGGCGACATTTTCGTTTTGGGGGGATACAGTTGAGAACAAAATAGTTACAGAAATTATTAAAGGGGGACATGAATTTTTCGGAGTTCAGTGCTGCCCACATTTGAAAGAATTAACTTAAAAGGAAACGGAGGTATCATTTTAAATTTCGTCTTGATAAAACCCTAGATAATCCGTCCAACTATTTAATGAACACTACTGTTTAGAGCATAAACGTAAAATTTTCTTACTTTCCTATGGTTTAGAGATGAAAGTGAGAACTTGAAGCTTTTCTTCGCGCATCAGCAAAGTGGCCGTTTTGCACAAATGTTTTAATCGAATTCCAAAATGGAGGAGGTTATTAATTCGTCGCCATTTTTTTTTATGTTCGTTGATTAATAGAATATGCCTGGACCGTTTAGGGATATTTTTTTTTTGAAAGGGCATACTTGTCAGGTGGTTCCACAGAAATGTTATTTAGATTGGTCGTGTAGCTTGGGGGTGAAGTCGATTTTTAGTCTTGAAAAATTATTTAAATAGGTACCAAAACTTTTTCAACCGGCCACTGTCGTAATTCTTTTTTCAATTAATTCTTAGAAATATATGTAGATATTGCACAAAGAAAAGATGGATTAGTCCTTTTATGGTCCGTAAACTACTACTTGACTTTGACATCTTTACATATTTGATTTTAAAGCTAACAATTTACAAGTAAACTAAAAATAATTGTCCAAGTGCGTGTCGGGCCATGCGCAGCGTAGGGTTCCGTGGTAACGAATGCCAACTTTGAGTTCATGCCACTAAAAACGTCTAACAACTAATATTCTATTGAATTTGTATGAAATTTTCCTATTCCTAGTACATTTTAATATATAAGTTGATCACCTATAACTTATTAATTTGTAAACCCTACTTAGCTCTGATAGTTTTCCTTTAAATTTCTTTACATTTATTATAGCTGTGAATTTTTTCACGTGTCCATATATAACCGTTCAGCACATACAGGAGGGGGACACTTGACTAACAAAAATGTTCACTTCAGAACCAAATATTTTAAAAAAAGATCCCTAAATCAAAAACGGTGTTCACAAGCTCATAATATTTTTAAAAGACCTATTCAACGATATCTCACATGATTGGTGAGTAGAGAAAAAAAATGAATGTTTACTTAATTCGTATGGGAGCTACCTCAAAAAAAAAAATTCAATATTTTATATCACCCCTTTTTCCGCATAATTAATATACATACCCATGCCAAATCACAGCTTTTTAGTACCTATAGTCGCTGAGTAAAACCGCGGACGGACAGACAGACAGACATGGCGAAACTATAACGGTTCCTTGTTTACTACGGAACCCTAAAACGTTCAAAATTTAATCTGATGCTACATAATTAAAGTATATATTTCCATAATGCTTATGTTTAAATACCTAACGTTCCTTCCTAAACTCTTAGTGTAATAATATAGAAAGTGATGGAGGGAACTCTAGGTATATTTTTCGGGAACGGCGAAAACATTCTAGATTGTTAGTAACTTCTTTGCTTTAAATTATTCCAAGTACTTTTGACTCCAAGTGTACCATATTCTAGTAACACGGTTAACCGTATCCCTTTCAAAACATGCAATATTGGAACTCGGGCGGTAGTTCTAACTGCAATTAAACTTGTGTCGAATCGTTCCTCACAATGCTGTGTTACGAATGTTGCAATTAGAGTTGTGTGCTTAATTGTACTATGATGATACGTTCAGAAATTTTAAGTTTATTATTTCTTAATATTTAACCCCCGCCAAAAAAGGGGGAGTTATAAGTTTGACGTGATGCGTGTGGTTGTCTATGGCATCCTAGCAAACTATATATACCAACCGAAGTTAAGTGGAATAGATATCCGTAGCGCCATCTATTAGTTGCCAGGTGAATTAAGAGGCATTTCACATATGATTTGCTGTCTCGCTAGCACAATCAAACATTTTTAAAGATAATTGAAAAATGTGTCTCATTTGTAAAAAAGTGTTTCATTAACATTCCATATAATTATATTGTGGATATTTTAGACATGTTTGTATATTGTGTAGACTTTGATTATATCGAAAATCATGTCATCAAAATTTAAAATTTTTGATGACCTAATTCTCTATACACACACACATAAACCATAAAAAATCATGTCTACAATATCTAACATATAATTATATTGAAAGTTAATGAAACACTTTTCTACAAATGATTCACATTTTTTAATAATCTTTAAAAATGTTTGATTGTTGAGCGAGAAAGCCAACCAAATGTGAAATGCCTCTTAAAAATCCCCGACTTCCTAGCGTAGTTGCGGATAAAGCCTACCCGTTCGTTTCATGCCATAATAATATATGCTCACCATTAGTATTACTTACAATTGAAATTGTGGCCACCTGAAAGTCGGCAATTTTATTAAAACGTATGAAAAGTTCAATTTTCAGATGCCCATAAATCATTGTGGAGTCACCCTACTGGTTTTATTCCATACTAACAAATGCTAACCATCTGCTGCATGGCCGGAAACTGGCGAGCACTTAGAAAAAAGTATAAAAAAAAAACAAATCTTTTAATGTCAATAAAAAGTTGTGGAATAAGCCTACAGGTTTCATGCCATATCAACAAATGCTCACCATTACTAGAACTAACAATTGGAATTGAAGCCGCCTGTACCCGGCACCTTTTTAAAATAAGTATGAAAAGTTTACTTTTTAGATGCCGCTTATAAAAAGGTAGTAGAAGAAAACAATCCTAGTCGCGCTAGTTTCAAGACGCGAGTGTTTAAGCACTTCCTGGCCGATCTATAAGAGAAGTTTAAAAAATTGCTGCATATATATATGTATATATATGTGTGTATATATGTGTATATATATATGTGTATATATATATGTGTATATATATATAGTTATATGTGTATCGTATGGGTAATGTATATTAGTATATATGTATGTGTCTATTATATATCAAATATTATATTATTGTATTTATCTGTATATACTTTTATTTACATTGTATTTTTTTTAAATGCTTTAAATTGTCTTGCAAGTCTTGCAACCCACGTTTAGACTGTCTGTATAACCCAAAGGTTGACTGGTAGACAACGCTTTTAGCGTTAAGTTCGCCTATTGTTCTGTACAATTTGTATTTGATGAACAATAAAGATTAAATAAAAAAAATAAAATAAATAACAAATATTTGAATGTCAGTAAGAAGTTGTGGAATAACCCAGCAGGTTTCATGCCATATCAACAAATGCTCAACATTAGTTAGTACTTGCAATTGAAGTTATAGACGCCTGAAATTTGGCACTTTTTAAAGAAACATGAAAAGTTCACTTTTTCAGATGCTCATAAAACATTGTGAAATCACCTTAGTGGTTTCATGCCATACTAACAAATACTCGCCGTCACTAGTGCTAACCACCTGCTGCATGGCCGGAATGTGGCCGGCACATAAAAAAAGTATGAAGAAAACAAATCTTTGAATCTCAATAAGAAGTTGTGGAATAACCCTACAGGTTTCATGCTATACAAACAAATGCTCACCATTGGTAGTACAAACAACAGAAATCATAGCCGCCTGATAGTTGGAATTTTGACTTTGGGTCCAAAAATGTACGCCTGAATGGTCTCCTTTATCTTTATTGAATCTGCTTACTTCTAAATTGGCGAAATAATCTGAATCAGTGGAAAAATCAAAATACAACCAAATAACCAAACAAAAGTAATGATTTAAATAAAAAGTTAACCCGTTAAACTTACTTTTGGTCATTTAATACAACGTTGTGCATAACTGTCGCTTTTGGGTTGAACAGTTTTGCCCCTGCACAAATAAAAAAAATTATAGATGCGAAATCACTTACAATCAAACCATTATCTGTTAACTGATACCGGTATATTATCACGTCTTTATCCCTGACGGGGTAGACAGTTGAGCTCCGTAAGACCCAAAGGCCACGCTTCCGTGATGGTGGGCGTTGAGATGGAAAAAGGAATCAAAATATTCATAGGTTGCTAGCAGCATCGCCTAATAGGTAACATGATTCAAATCTCGCCTAATCCCTCGATCGGCTTTTCCGATCTTTGCGGGGAGAGAAGCAGGTGGTACATTCTAAGTTTTTTCTTTTCTCCCAGACTTTACTCCCAGGCATTATGTCGTTTTTCTTCTATCCTTGGTCTTCACTATTATTTGTTTTATAGGTATTTTAATTCCTTTTTCTATCTTCTCACCCACAATCACGCTAAATGTGGCCTTTGAGTCTTGCCGCCTTGGGCTCTGTCTACTTAGAACTGCTCTGTTGGTTCCATTTTTTTTATTAGCCATTCAGGTCCCATAGTTGGGCAAAGGCCAGCTATGGGACCTAAATGGCTTTGGACCTAAAGCCAGCTTTTTTCGATCTTTAGCTACTTCTTTCTAATCGTTGTCGAAAGCACACACAATCAAAAAAACCACAGCTAAAAGGGCCACGTTTGCCGAATGGCGCCGGCGCCGGACAGATGGGCTCACATAACGACCATGTGGATTCCAGAAGATGGGAAAAAATCAAGGGAAGAAGGCCTTAAATGAGATGGAATAACAACCTGTCCATTTACTTATTTAAATTTATTACAATACACGTAAATGGCGGACTTAAGGTCTGAGGCCTTTTCTACCAGTCAACCAACAGGTGATGCAGAGAAAGTAATAATAGTAAAAAAAAATATTTATTGATATTTCAAAACTTATACATATAATAAACCTACAAAAAATATACATATATGCATAAATTATTCTCGTAACATTCGATTAGAGATAAAGAAGTGATGGTATGTATATATGTAAGTAGTTACTAACGTATGTACACAAGTCCTCGAAGATGGCTTTTACCTGAACATTAATTTAATTGAATATTATTTTATAAACAAAACACGAGCATAATTGACGCTAAAATAATGCTAAGAAGATCGGAACGCTTTCTCGGTTGCATCCTCAGCTGCGCTGCTTTGGAGTCGGAGTTGTGAAGTTTTATGACTGGCCTTCTGCTGACGTCAACCGTCTTCGGGAAGACCTATACATTTGTCAACATCATCCGAGCGTATTACCCGTTGCACCCTCAGCGGCAACGCTGACAGAGCCCGGGGTCCGCTACCTCACCTAGGTCATTTGAAAAAGATACTGGTTTTTTACACAAAGTGACTGTCATCTGTCCTTCGCAACCCAAAGTGCAGACCAGAACCAGTTCTTGGATAGGTTTGAGCAAATGCTAGATGGCGTTCGGGACCCACAGTTTATACGTGCCGATACAAGTCACCTTTACTATCGGATAATCAGGTGATCCAATCCTGCAATATCCTAAACTGGAAACAAATTTTCACAAAGTATGCTTCCCACTGGGATTCGAACCCACGACCTCCGGATCACAAGTTGAACGCGTTGACCTCAACCTCGAAATCAAGAGCTATACATTTGTATGCTCCGTATTTTACAATTTCGCCCAGGGCTGCCGATTACAATGAGCCAACGACGGTGTTCTCAATTATTATTTTTGTTTCCAAATGTTCTTAATTACACGCTGTCACACACAAACAGGAACACGTTGTAAGTACTAAAAGGTACTGATAAGTTCAAATAACATAACATTTACTTGCTAGGGAACTATTGTGATGTGATGCCTTGAAATGTTTGCCCATTTCTTCGGCTCTTACGATCTTAGAATAAATAAATAAATATATAGAGACAAATAACCCTGATTGAGCTAGCCCCAAGGTAAGTTCGAGACTTGTGTTATGGGATACTAACTCAACGACACTGTATTTTGTACCAAATACATATATAGATAAACATCCATCTACCTGAGATCTGGTACAAGGAGCTCGGTGGCCCGGCGGAAGTGCGCATTACTAGCGCTTTCGCGAGTTAAGCGACGCCGGGCGTGGTCCGCACCTGGATGCGTGACCGCAAGTGGCATAAAAAAATTCTCGAGCTCCGCCGAGCTTCGGAAGACACGTATAAGCCATTTGTCCCGGCTGTCATCATTGTATGGCAGTCGCCAAACTATGTCAGATGCCTTTTAGGCAGCCTGAAAAACCTGACACCAGTGTCGGCAACTTACACGAAAAGCAACATTTTCCCCTATATTTTCATAATATGTAGTTTTTGTCTCTCTTTTCTCTTCCACATTCTCTAATACATTTTAACTGATACTTTTTCTGTCCAAACTACTTCTGGTGGATATAGAAAGATATTATTGTAGTTAAAGACAAAATGATTTATTTATCTTTAGATGTTTATACTGTCTTTCAATTTCATAATAGTTGTTGAGGTCAGATCGATTATGAATTAAGAATGATATCCGTATTGATAAAATTGAAAAAAATTGTCAATTTTAATTTTTAAGCCCTCATGTTGGATTGTGTGTCCAGCGTGTCATGTGACACATATTCGTCTTCCAACATGTTCCAATTTTATCTGTCTCTGCAAAGTGTCTCTGGTTTTTCTTCTCCAAAACTTTCCTCCAATCGTCTGAATATTATCGTGCCAACTTTTTAACTGCCTTCTTCTCTTTCTTTTGTAAATTTAGTATTTACTGAATGATATCTGTGAGAGTACAAATCTTTAAAAAAGGGACTCGCGCCAATCTCAACATAAAAACAAAACACTTTTGAAATCACTCATGTGCAAAATGTCACAAGCAATTTGAGCATTCCAGAACGCCACTCAAGACGGTAATCGCTCACTTTTTCACAATACCGTATCGTACATGTTAAAACGCCGAATAATCGATTACAAGCTCTCACGTCATCGGATAATCGATACATCGCTTCGGGCTATACAAGTGTGCAAACGACGAAAGTAATACGAAAATTACTTCTTTTAACAGCCGATTTTTGACGATATTATCATTTTACTTGACAACTGACGGAAAACATCATGCGGCGAAATTTCACCGAAACCGAGTGTGCTTGTTTTGTTTTTAACCCCCTTTACAAAAAGAGGGGTGTTATAAGTTTTACGCTAATTTCTGTCTGTCTTTCTGTCTGTGGCAAGTTCGCAATGTGGCGCCCGAACAGATGGACCGATTCCGGTAAGGTTTTATTAGCGTGAAAGCAAGTTCCCTTGCAGTGGTGCTTACCTATTTTTAAAGAAAATCGGGTTTGTCGCTTAAAATTTATTGGGGATTACGCCGTGAAAGTCAGGGCTTTCCCTAAAAATATAAAGATAGCGCTATATTCATCACTAGATGGCGTTCTTGACATTTTCTGTCGGGGGTTTGTTAATTTGATTTTTCAAATAAATTAGTTCGTGTGTGTTAGTGGCCAACACTGGTGTCAGATTTTATCAAGCGGCCTAAAGACATCTGACATAACTTGATGACTGCCACACAATTACGAAAGCCGGCACCAACGACTTTATGATACGATGTGGTGCACCCATCCAAGTGCGAACCTCGCCCGGTGTCGCTTAACTTGCGAAAGCGCTAGTATTGCGTACAGGAGTACGCAATACTAGCTGGGCCGCCCAGCTCCGACATCCCATATCTCTGGCTAGAACACAACACATCTTATGAAATTTAGATGTCATCTGTAGGTTTTTAGGGTTCCGTACCCAAAGGGTAAAAATGGACCCTATTACTTATACTAAGATTCCGCTGTCCGTCTGTCACCAGGCTGTATCTCATAAACTGTGATAGCTAGACAGTTAAAGTTTTCACAGATGATGTATTTCTGATGCCTAAAAGCAGAATAAAACAAATATTCAAGGGGGTCTCCCATACAACAAACTAAATTTTTTGCCTTTTTTGCTTGATATTAATAACGGCAACAGGTAAATGCTTGAAATATTCACAGAATATTAAGGCGGCCCTTCCCGGCCGCTCTGTCGTCAATGCGAGCATACTTAGAAAAGCTTGTTGCTTCAACCAGAGCAATGCTAGGAAAAGATGCAAACCAAAAAGAGAGGGATAGCGCTTGAGGGCTCGGTTTGCATTCTATTGAGCGAAATTAGTATTATTATTAACTCAATTGAACGAATATTAACTATTGATAGGGTGCGGAAATTTCATAAAACTTGTTCCAGGATATACGTGTTTATAAGTAAGCCTTACAAGTGTGTGAAGAGAATGTTTTTTTATTCAAAATTTTCATTACATTTGCGAGGTTTGTAGCGAAATATTTTTTTTACCTTTACAATTTATGAGTACTTATAAACGGTCGAAGTTCAACTAAAATTTGTGCAAAAAAGCTCACTTTTGGAGGCTTATACTGAATTTGTTTTTCAAAATTTAGATTTTTTTATGTCGATAGAAACCTAGAAATAGCACCCAACCTGTGAGTTCAAAAGTTTTCAAGAAAGATCAGATACAACGCCATAATCACGTACGA
The DNA here is from genome assembly GCA_943193695.1 of Acrobasis suavella. Lineage (NCBI taxonomy): Eukaryota > Metazoa > Arthropoda > Insecta > Lepidoptera > Pyralidae > Acrobasis > Acrobasis suavella. The sequence continues at coordinate 3,913,884 of OW971952.1, read as the reverse complement.
GCGTTTTTTATGAAAAGTAAAACGGGAAGGCCGCTCTTAAGTTGTACATTCACTTTAAAAAGAAATAATTAAATTATAATAAAATAAATATTTAAGGGGGGCTCCAATACAACAAACGTGACTTGTACGGAACCCTCCGTGCGCGAGTCCTAATCGCACTTGGCCAGTTTTATTTTACTTATGTAGGATCTCAATTTGTCATATGCTGTAACCATTGACTTATAGAAGAACCGTACACTTTAAGACCTCACGAACTCGGAATATTTTATGTAACAGCATGTGTACTGGCGGGCAAATTTATAGGGTCGCCGTAAACCTTATTCCGATATATTGGTCGTTTGACTCGAATTTATTTTAATACTCTCCTTGCCTTTATGTGTAGAGGGATGCTTCGTTTAATTGAGAGTTTAACAGTTAATGTGACGATTTGAACTTTTAAATTGTTTTTGTAAACTCGTTCGCGTTCCAAGGGCAAAAAGATGACATTACGTTCGATTTCATAGTCTAAAACTTCACCATATATCACCAGGGTGTTTAAGTGTCTCAGCACACTATGCCGAAGTTCAGCGGCTGAAAATCGGTGGAGATGACACACTTTATAAGCTGAAGTTCAGCCGCTGAAATTCGGTGGAAACGCCGGACAGTAGTGATGAGCCGATATAAGAATTTACTCTGCGTCTTTTGCGCGTTTGCGGTGAACGGGAACGGGAGCTGGAGCAGGTGCGGACAAAAAAAGGCAAAAAAAGTCACATTGTATTAAAAAAAAAACCAAAAATGCCACGATTGCCACGAATTAACGAATTCAGAGCTAACTAGTGGCACTATAAAGATATTATCCGGTTCCTGTCAACAGTTCAATACCCCACGCCCAAACTTACCACCAAAGCAACACATAAATTAGTATCCCCTAAACCAGGGGGCGAATTCTCAGATTTATCGCCGGTGCCTTAATGGATAAGGCGATGGCAAAAGCATGTCTGACGTCTTAATCTTTTATAAATCCCAGTAATCGTATGAGAATTTTAATTTATTTGTTTTTGTACCTTTCATCAGGTGTGTCACTCCCCGTTAAGGTATCGAAAATATACCTACATTATAACTAAGCGCGCGGCGACCACTTCGAAGGGGAAAACTTGGTAACAAGAATCGTTTTTTTATAATTAAGTAGATATTTCTTTTCAAGTAAGACTTCTATACGTGAGTACTAGTACTTATTCTGTACTTTCATGTTAATCAAAGATTATTTTGTTTATCGTACCACAAGTTTATTTACTCGGCAAATTAAAAAAAACCGATGACACCATCAAGTGATACTCTTAAGTGGCGGAATTACATATTCTAAACCATGTTAAGTGGAATTGATATCAGTAGCACCATCTATAATGTGCCGTGTAAAATAAAAAACTCCGACTTTCAAGCGTTAGCCACCAATAGCATTGAAACTGCTGGACCGATTATCATCAAACATAGCTAAAAACCACCGCAATAGAACTTGCTTTCATTTGAAAAAACCGCTTCCACATCGGTCCATCCTTTCGAGAGCTACGATGCCACAGACAGACATAAGCGTCAAACTTATAACACCCCTCTTTTTTGTAGGGGGTTAAAAACAGAGATAATAAATAAATACTTTAAAATACATAACATATTGTTTAATTATATTAATAACAATTTATTCCAGGTGATTTAACTTAGTTTTATTATGTACGTATTAAAATTAGGTTATTATTAAACAATTTTATGTAATTTAATATTTTACAATTAATGTAACCGTCATTTCAACGTCAAATATTGAGAAAAGGAAAAGGGGCGAAACACGTTTTAGCTAAAATAGGTTTAGCAAACGGTTGTTTTTTTTTAATGAATATTAGGTTAAATATTCACTTTATATTTAAATATTCACTTCTCCCTCTACCCAAAGGTTGACTGGAAGAGATTTCTATGCGATAAGTCCGCCTTTGTATCATAATTCTATCTCCTTTTTTTCTGTTATTTGTTTTTCCTTTTGTTTATGGTGCAATAAAGAGTATTTGTATTGTATTGTATTAATTCAATGGTTTTATTTAAAAAACCTGATAGAAATCTACGCACACCATGTCTAGAATAACACCACTGCATCTCTTCGTGAGTCTGTTGTAGAGGCGACATTAAAGACAAAGAAGTGTCTATGTCTATTATTGGTCTATTTGCTAATATACCTGTCTATGTAAATCAATATCTCCCGTACCTGCTGTTCAATGAGTTATCAAATCCAGTACGTAGCACATAAAGGAGTACATATGGCCCATTTGCATCTCACTCCTTACTCGATTTGGCACACAGAAGACATTAAACTGCGAACGTAGCGACATCTATTGCCGTATTGAGACATTTAATTTACATGTGTTTTGAAGGCAGGAGATTGTCTATAATCCTACGGAATGTGTAACCGTTTTCCGACGTTTTGATTTCTCCACCGAATCATTCACCGACTTACATTTGTCGTTTCCGCGGCGCGCCGACACTACGCTTCATTTCCGCTTCATTTTCAACCGCAGTCATAACGATTGTTCACGGAACTATTGTCCGACAAATCATTTCGACAAAGAAGCTAAAAAATTTAAGCTATCAATATTCAAATAACCACATAAGTAATAATAAAAAACAAAAGGCAGACGATTTTCAGCTCAACCATAAGTACGTACTCAATTTTGTTTTTTTATAATACCAGTACAATACGAAAATATTCAGAGAGACTTTTATCGTAACTATAGATCGTAAAACTAAACGGTAAACTACGATGAGATATAAAATATACAATAAAGATAGGCGATATCGTTTTTCCATTTATGTGTATAAGATCTTAGAAATATACTAGTATTAAGCCTGAGTGCGCTTTCTGACGACCTCCGTGTCGTAGTGGTTACCATGCTAGTCCGCCACCCAGAGGTCCCGGGTTCGATCCCCGGTCAGGGCAAGTTGGAAAATGGTCTTTTTCAAATTGTCCTGGGTCTTGGATGTTTATCTATAATATATGTATATGTTATAAAATATAGTATCGTTGAGTTAGTATCCTATAACACTAGTCTCGGACTTACTTTGGGGCTAGCTCAATCAGTGTCATTTGTCCCTGTATATTTATTTATTTTTCGTTTTTTCTTCTCCAAATACCAATTATCTCCAAATACAATATACAATATGCGTATATGTTAATGGGTACTTACCAAAGGATGACACAGATCATGCGAAATTTGCCTGCATATAGCTTGACGACTTACATACGCCGCTTGCTTGACGCAGGCCTGTGTCACTCCCCGTTTAGGTATCGAAAATATACCTACATATTACTATGCGCGCGACAACCACTTCAAAGGGGAAAATTTAGTTACATGAATCGTTTGTCCAGAGTAATGAGAATGAAATTAGCTTGCTATGGATGTTTAATTATCTAAACGAAGAGGTGAGGGGTTCTGACGCAAGCTTAATTAAAACATAGCGGCAGTTATATATTTGAATTTATTTCCCGAGTAAGACCTGTACGTGAGTTACTAGTACTTATTCTGTGCTTGACGTCAATCTTCTTTTCGAAAACGGGTTCGAAAAGTTTTGTACCCATAAGTTTGTTGCATTATAATTTAAGTCCTATCATTCATCAATAAAACTCAAATTGCATTCACCGAAGTCAACACGCGCACGCTTCGCCTACGCCTCGCGCTCGCCTTGTGCCCGCCGACTGGACTTCGGTAAATGCAATTTGAGTTGTATTAATGTGTGATGGGGCTCAAATTATATGCAACAAATTCAACCGCGCTTGTCGTGCGCTAGGCGTGGGCTTGGCTATCGCTCAGTGTACCCTTAGGGCGTGTTTGGACGACATGCGCTCGCCAAGGCCACGCCAAGCGCCCTTAGAAATTTTATGAAGTGTGTTGCATGTAATTTGAGTTCTATCACACATAAAAACAACTCAAATTGCATTAACCGAAGTCAACAATTAAATTCAAACCGCCTTGTCGTCTGAACACGGCCTTATTGAGAATGAAGTTGTAGCAGATGTTTGTAATGGTCAACACGCTAGTCCGCCAATCCGGAGGTTCTGGGTTCGATCCCCAGACAGGACAAGTTGCAAAATGGCCTTTTTCAAATTGTACTGGGTCTTGGGTGTTTATGACATACCCGTAATAAATCAAACCACGGGCTGTACTTCATCACTATACTATAACGAAATTAAAATTTCTGTCAAAAAGCAAACAGGTCCTATAGGAAAAGTTGTTCATATTGACAGTCTGAGGTGCTCCTACAAAGATCGGTCAGGGGTTTTGTTACTAATTGTATATCTATCTTCTATCTAAATATATATAACTCAAAGATGACTGACTGACTGACATAGTGATCTATCAACGCACAGCCCAAACCACAGGACGGATCGGGCTGAAATTTGGCATGCAGGTAGGTGTTATGACGTAGGCATCCGCTAAGAAAGGATTTTGATCAATTCTACCCCCAAGGGGATAAAATAGGGGATGAAAGTTTGTATGAAACTTTGTCAATTTTAAACCGATCGGGCTTAGACTTTGCATGCATAAAGCTTCTATGACGTAGGCATCCCCTAAGAAAGGATTTTGATAAATTACACCCCTACGCGAGCGAAGCCGCGGGCAAAAGCTAGTTTATCATAAAAATATAGTATCGTTGGTATCCTATCGTATCCTATAACACAAGCTTAAGCTTATCTTAGAGCTAGCTCAATCTGTGTGATTTGTCTCTATACATTTATTTATTAGCACGAGATGTTTAGTCCTTTAGTCATCTCTGAAGAGATACTTAGGACTCTTTCAGTGCAAGTCGAGTATATTTCCACTTCTCTACACATATTATTTTCCGGTAAAGTGCCTTTTCAAAACGTTGCGTTGTATTTGACGGCAGAGAATGAAACTCTTAAACGTTAGAACAATTTCAAACAAGAGTTGGTAATTACGTCGCCCCATATTCTTGTGACATACGGATGGGAAGGATGACGAAAAATATTGTGAACAATATTATTTGGAGGGCAAATAAAAAAAATAAACCTGACTTTCAAGCATTCACCCCCATAACTATCCACATATATGGGGACAAATAACACTGATTGAGCTAGCCCCAAAGTAATTTCTAGACTTGTGTTATGGGATACAAACTCAACGATACTATATTTTATAATATAACAAATACATATACAGATAAACATCCAAGACCCAGGAAAAGTTTTAAACGGCCATTTTCCAACTTGCCCTGGCCAGGGATCGAACCTGGGACCGCTGGGTGGCGGTCTAGCATGATGACCACTACGCCACGGAGGTCGTACATATTTATGTAGTCTATATAGGGTTTATCAATTCATGCAATATTATTGTATTTTTACATGCATGTTTATAAATATATAGATAAGGATATAAATAAAATTATAGCTAATGTATTTTCGGTAAAATCTTGAAGATATTTAATAAATTATCGTGAAATTAGAATGTGCCATGTCGTCCACAATTTGTTTTTATCGGCATCACCTTTAGGGTTTATTTTGTACCTACTAATTTAAGAAGTAACTATGTAGAAAGTGACTATGTAAAAAGTGTAAATGTACAATGTGACAGCAATAAATGAATTGAAATTGAAATAGAAAAATTTACCTGTTGATTGACAGGTAGAAAAGAACCTTAAAGGACCTTAAGTCGGTCTGTTACAATTTTTGTAATAAAGTTGAATAAATTAATTACTTTACGCCGCTGCACCGATTTCTATCAGACAAAGCTAATAAGCATCTCTATCAAGTCGGCTTTCAAGCAAAAAAATCGCATCAAAATCGGCCCACTCGTTAAGGCCCTACGATGCCACAGACAGACACACACGGACATGTCAAACTTATAACATCCCTATTTTTCGTCGAGATTAGAGAACTTTTAGAAGAGCCAACTCCAACGATGCCAAGACACACATACACAGATATACCAATTCATTACATGCTGGTCTGAGGGAAAACAAAAAAAACTTAAAATATTTTAGCTGCTTTTCTTCCCGTGCAGTTATTAGAAGCCGATCATCAAAGGAATGTGCGAGATTTGAATCCTGTATTTAAGCTATGCGGCTCGCACGCAACCCATCATTTTGATTCCATTTTTCCACATTCAGGCCCACCGTTTTAGCGAGATGGAAGTGGAAAAATGGAATCAAAAGTGGTCTTTGGGTCTTATGACCCTAGGCTCTGTCTGCCCCGTTAGGGAAATATTATAAACGTGATAATGTAAGTAAGTTAACTATTCTTCCAGCCCGTGTGTCCAATCACAAAGCGTGTTCACTGAATTATGTATCAAAGTATCGAGAAGGCTTTCATCAAAATAGCAAATTGTCTCCGCTTGACTTTTAAGGACTCATTGTTATGTAAGTCCTTGAGAAGAAAACCAGTTTTTAACTCCCAACAAAATAGAGGGGTGTTATAATTTTAACGCTGATGTCTGTCTGTCTGTCTGTAGCGCTGGAACGGATTGAACGATTTCGATGCGGTTTTCTTCAAAGCAAGTTCTCTTGCGGTAGTTCTTAGCTACGTTTGATGTAAATCGGATCATCCGTTTAAAAGTACTTGGGGGTTAACGCTTGAAAGTCAGAGCTTTCTCTAGCAAATAATAGAGTACGGAAAACGGCATATAATTTTTTTTGAACTAAAAACCGACTTCACCATGAACTACACAACGAATTTAGATGAAACACCTGACAAGAATACCCAAACAAAAAAAAAATCGGTCCTGGCATTTTCGAATTATCGGCGAACATACATTAAAAAAAATCGCGACGAATTGATATTTTCGTCCTTTTTAGAAGTCGGTTAATAAAGCTATCATCGTATAGTGTCAGCATTTCTACTCAACTCATTACTTCACTTAGTTTAATATTCAGTTCGGAATAGGTCATCAAGAGCGCCGCGCGTACTCATTTTACTTCAATCAATATTGTACTACTTATACAGGGTGTTTTTAAACATTGGCATCCTTTCTACTGGTGAAAGTACTCATGAATATGAGCAACTTTTTGTATGGGACCGACTTAATCCAACCGAAAAAAAAACAGCTGTTCCATATATTTTGGGATTCTAAGTATTGTAAAATAGTATGGAACAGCTGATTTTTTTTCGGTTGGATTGAGTCGGTCCCATACAAAAAGTTGCTCATATTCATGAGTACTTTCACCAGTAGAAAGGATGTCAGTGATTTAAAAAACACCCTGTATAGTTTTGGCTTTCCAGTGTAGTGTTGAATAGTTATTTATTTATTTATTTTATTTTATCAAACTTTATTGTTCCAAAGTACAAATATACTTTCAAAAAATGGCGGAATGCTAAGAGCATTTTCTCCCAGTCAACCATAGGGATAAACAGAGAAAATTATGCGGCACAAAAACCAATCTCTCAATCATTTCTCATCCATCATCTTAGTTTCGGCAGAACCCGAACACGCTTCATGAGCGGAGTGTCTAACTCTTAATTCGCCTATGAACCAAAATGCCCAAATTCAATATGAAATTCGAAAACGCACTGCATTAACAATACAATACTGGTCGTTTAATAGACCACTTAGATCAAATCTTTATGAACGCATTCCAGTCGTTTGCGTGTTATCACGACGTTTTGTTATTGCCCATTTGCCCATTGGTGCCCATCATCTCATTGTAGCGGGAGAAATGTATACTTTCTTGAATTAATCGGTATATAAACTCAAAAAAGCGGACAAGTGCGTGTCTGCCTCATATTGGTTGTAATAGCGGCAACAGATATACATCACCTGTGAAAATTTCTAGTTGTCTAGCTATCACGGTTCATAAATAACAAAAAAACGTCGGGTTGCACTCCGGGAGTGCCGGCAGAAGTGAAAACTTGATAACTGTCACCATCCATGGATGCGCGTGGCACGCTGTAACATAAACACACAGGAACATTCGCGCAAGCGCCCTGCGCCGCCTAAACGAAACAGCAGGCGCAGGCATACATTTTCGCCGCGCCGCGCCGTTGAAAGAGAGGGGGATACTTCCTCTCCAACCGTCTTACGAATTTTCGATCAGGTCACGTGTCCTGACGCCAGTTTAATTTTTTTTACCCATTACAAAAAAGTGTATTACGCCGCTAAAGAAGTTTTCACTTCAAAAATACAACTTGGTCACAGGTAAGGTAAGACACTTCATAGGAGGGAATTAACATTTATGCATTTTATGCCTACTACAACCAGAAATGAAACTATAAATCCGTGCACACGTCAATGTGTGTGTGTTCGTCTCCCAACACACTCGACAAGATAAGAAAGGGGGAGAGGTGCGGGGACGGGGAACGGATCGCATATTTCGCGAGGCGGTAGGACTTCTATTTTGTATGTAATACTTTTTATGTGGGTGGCAGAAGTTCGCAGAAGAAAGAGACGAGTGGAAAAATAACGGGAGGAAGAAAAATAACCTAGCAGTGGGACAGAATACGAACAGGCCAGAAAAAAAAATTAATACTTATATTAATTCTGTGGCCTGATGAAAGACCGATAGACGGACAGATAGACAGACACAAGTCTTGTCATTTTAGTTTCCGAGTCGTGGCTTCCTCCTTCTCTTCCTTCCACTTTATATCCCTTGCCAGGATTTCGACTTATTCGCAATGATAGAGTCACTGACACGTGTGGAGGTGGTGTGGCCATATATCTACGTTCATATATCCCATTTTCAATAATTAGTGTATCTACTCAGCCACCTCCTGCAAATGCTGGTGAACATCTTTTCATTGAATTGAATCTCTCTCACAATAAAGTCCTTCTCGGAGTCTATTATTGTCCCTCTTCTAATATTAACTATTTTTCTTCCTTTGAAACCCTTTTAGAAACTTTTAATCCTTTGTTTAGTCACACCATTATCATGGGAGACTTTAATACTTGTCTTGTTAAAAATGATAGTCGTTCTCGCTCATTAGAGTCGATTGTCTCATCAAGCAACTTGCACATTCTCCCTCTTAGCTCTACACATCACTTTCCTAACAAAACACCCTCTCTTCTAGATCTTATTATTGTTTTCTCAGTACAGCATGTTGCTAAACACGGGCAATATCCTGCTGATGCTTTCTCTTACCACGATTTATTATTTTTGTCTTATAAAATTCGTCCTCCTAAATCCAAACCCAAAATTATTCTTCAGCGCAATTTTAGTAGCATAAATCAAGAACATTTACTTTGTGACGCGCGTGCATTAGATTGGACACCTATTTACAATGCAAAGTCTGTTGATGAGATGGTATTAATTTTTAATACTAATATAATTGAACTGTACTATCGCCATGCACCATTAAGGCCAATCAAAATTAAACATTCACCCGCACCTTGGCTAACTGAGGAAATTAGGGCGTTAATGCACAAAAAAAACATTGCAAAAAGCAAATTCAAACTCCGTCCTAGTGATGCAAATAGAGATAAATATATTCGTGTTCGAAATCACTGCAATACAGTGCTTAGGGACGCTCAACGCCGTCATATTCACAAATCTATGGAAAACGAAGATCCAGCTAAAGCATGGAAATTCCTTAAATCGCTTGGAGTTGGTAAATCTCAGAAATACACTGTTCATAATGATTTAGATATCGATTCTCTTAATGCTCATTTTACCTCTGCTCCTGTTCTGGATGACAATATTAAATCACAAACCATTACTCACCTGTCTACCATCTCTACTCCTGATTATGAATCATTGAACTTTTCTCAATTTGCTGCTTGTGACGTTAAAAAGAGCATTATGGCAATTACATCTAATGCGGTGGGAATTGACGGTATAAGTCGAAACATGTTAGTTCCTATCTTAGATTGTATCCTTCCTATCCTTTGTTTTATTCTGAACGCATGTCTTACAGACTGTACGTTTCCTTCAATTTGGAAGGAAGCTCTTGTCATTCCTTTACCCAAAATACCTAACCCTAAAACCTTTTCCGATTATCGTCCTATCTCCATACTTCCTTTTCTATCAAAAGTCCTTGAACGCCTTATCCAGTCCCAGATATGCAGTTTCCTTAATAAAAATAATTTATTTAATCCTATGCAATCAGGTTTTCGTACAGGTCATAGCACCGTTACTGCCCTTATCAAAATATCGGATGACATTCGCCTTGGTATGGAAGAAGGGCTGCTAACTGTACTTTCTTTATTAGATTATAGCAATGCTTTCAATTCCGTTAATTTCGATATACTTCTTGCAACATTGCGCTCTATTAATGTATCTCCATCAGCAATTGAATGGTTTCGCAGTTATCTGTATGGTCGCAGGCAGCGCATTCGCCTCGAAGACTCTTATTCTTCGTGGTGTAATGTATCTGCTGGCGTACCGCAAGGCGGCGTTCTCTCTCCTCTTTTATTTTCAGTCTTTATTAATTCTATTTCAAAACACATTTCTTGTCCCTATCACTTGTATGCTGACGATTTACAAATTTATTCTCAAGCTCCACCCAGTGATATTGCCAAGGCTATCCAAGATATAAACAATAACTTAACGCACATAACTGAGTGGAGTCGTTCAAACGGACTGATAGTGAATCCAACAAAAACTCAGGTGATAATCATTGGCAGTTCACGCATGCTGGCTAAATTAGACAGATCGACTTTGCCTCAAGTACAATTTGATGGTGTGAATATACCTTACTCAAAAACGGTTAAAAACCTAGGATTGACCTTTGATGAAAATTTATCTTGGGGTCCTCAGATGCAAATTACAGCTAGTAAGTTATATGGGGCTGCCGCTTCACTTAGAAGACTGCGTAATTTTCTACCTACTGCTACTAAACTGGCGCTTGCTCAAACACTTTTGCTTCCTATTTTAGATTATGCGGATGCCTGCTATCTTGATCTCACTGAGGACCAGCTAAGTAAGCTTGAGCGACTTCAAAACTTCTGCATAAGGTTTATATTTGGTTTACGCAAATATGATCATGTCTCACAATTTCGTACTCAGCTCAAGTGGCTTCCTATTCGTCATCGCCGGAATACTCATAGTCTTTCTTTATTGTATAACATATTATTTTACCTCCCATCCCCCTGTTATCTTAAGGAACGTTTTGAATTTCTACATTCTAAGAATAGGCACAATTTAAGGTCATCAGAAAATCTAGCTTTGGACATGCCTATGCATCGAACCAACTTTTACGATAAGTCCTTTACGGTCCAAGCGGTGCGCCTGTGGAATGAACTGCCAGTTTTAATACGGCAGGCACAGTCTCTTCCCGTTTTTAAGAAAAGGGTAGTAGATTACTATCTATCAAAAAGTAATTAATTGGAAGGATCACATTATAAATTACTCTATTTTATGTAGCTATCAAGTTATCAGTAAGTCTATTTGCTATTTTATAATATGTATTGTATATATATATGTGTTATATATAATTTATGTATTGTATATGTATATGTGTAATATATAATTTATGTATGTATATTGCCTAAACCTATTTATGTTTTAATGTATTTATAGGTAAAGGTTAAAATGTGTGTAAATTTATGTTAAATTTATTAAGTTTATAGTTGCTTTAGATACATTTTTTTTTTCCTTCTTAGTCAGTTGCACCACCGTCTTTGTCTTTCTCACATTCCTCTCCATCCACTGGTTGTCAGGAAGAGATCGCTTTAAGCGATAAGACCGCCCATTGTACTCATTTAATTTAAAATTATTTCTTTGTGTTACATTTTTTCTTTTGGTGTACAATAAAGAGTTATCTATCTATCTATCTATCAAGTCTTAGTAAATGGATTCCGTTTTTGGGGTTCCGTAGCCAAATGGCAAAAACGGAACCCTTATGGATTCGTCATGTCTGTCTGTTCGTCCGCATGTCACAGCCACTTTTTTCCGAAACTATAAGAACCGTACTATTGAAACTTCGTAAGTAGGTGTATTTTGTGAACCGCGTTATGATTTTCACAAAAAATAAAAATAAAAATTTTGGAGGTTACCCATACTTACAAATGAAACTCAAATTTTTTTTTCATCAATCCCATACTTTTGGCGTATCTATGGATAGGTTTCAAAAATGATATTGAGGTTTCTAATATCATTTTTTTTTTCTAAACTGAATACTTTGCACGAGAGACGCTTCCAAAGTGGTAAAATGTGAGCCCCCCCTGTAACTTCTAAAATAAGAGAATGATAAAACTAAAAAAAATATATGATGTACATTAATCATGCAAATTTCCACCGAAAATTGGTTTGAACAAGATCTAGTAAGTATTTTTTTTTTAATACGTCATATATCATTTAATTTCATATACGAGTACATAAACCTTATGCATAAACCGTGAACCATAGATAATGGAACGTGAGAACCCTTTGTGGGGGAGTCCGACTCGCACTTGGCCGTTTATTTTTACCCTTTGGGTACGGAACCCTAAGAAGAAATTCAACTTAACTATTAAACTATCCCTGTGCCCAGCAGGGGGACAGTATAGGTTATTAAAAAAAAAACGATTGCAAAATAAAAATCCTCTAAATTCAATAAACTATCAATCAATTGCTTCTTCAGTAAACGAACAATCATTGTTCAACGATCATTAAATCTATAGCTTTTCATGTCTTATCTTGTGATCTAAAACTAACATGAAATTCGCAGGGTGAATCGGATAATATGAAAGCATAATAGGTCATATTGTTCGAGTGGATTGTTCGAATCGAATGTCGAAGTAGATGCTACTAGTTATTCAGACAGTTTAGTTGTTGGAAATTGCCCCACATTGAGACAGAACCGGCTCGTTATAAATTACTAGCTGCGCCCCGCGGTGCTACCCGCGGAAAAAGTAGGCTATGTGTTAACCCAGGGTGTCAGTTTTGTCAAAATTGGTACAACCGTTTGCGCGTGAAGAAGAACAAACAAACACACACACACACTCACGCACACGCGCACGCACACACACAAAGATTTTTCCATATTGGTCCAGGCGTTTTTGAGAAATCATTGCACATAAAAACATTATACAACATTTGATTTGACCTTTTGTGAAGTCGGTTAAAAATATAAAATTAAAATTAGCTGTTTAGTTGCATGCTAGCCAGAGCTTGACATACTTGAAGGGGTGGTGTGGAGCTACGTCAGATGCTCTGAGGCAGCTCGAAAATATTAACTGCTAAACAGGGCTCAGTCACTTATTACTTCACAAAAACGAACAAACGTTCAAAACGAATACACGTTACTTCTCTTTGGAGTACAAAGCAGACAGCGATATAAAGATTGCATTTTTTATTCTAGACAGCAAGTTATTCAAGTCTGGATGCTTTTATTTTGAGTCATGACTCGTGCGATAAATGAGCACTTTCACGGTTAGCACATATACTCAATATCTACTTAAAACATCAATTTATTTTAATTGTTTATTACCTTTATTATCACGCCATTGTTTTCGATTTTTTTGTTCTTGGTACAATAAAGTTATTACAAACAAACCTTCCAAACAAAGTTTGCTGCATAAAGCATACTTTGCTGAAACTTATGCCTTCAATCTAGCACAATGTGAACTTAGCCAGTGGCTCAAACTGCGAATCGGGCGAGCAATAGGTCGTCAAGATAAGCGGGGTGAAATGAACAAGGGAAAATAAGTCATTAATAGAAATAACATGATATCAGTTGTGGGGATCGGAAACAAGATGGTTGCGGCGATAAGGGTGAACATAGAAACAGTCTCACTCCCTATAGTTAAAATTGGGGTGCAATTGTGGTTACATAGACTTACAACTTTTAAATGCGTTTTGTCGCATTTTAATATTCACATAATACTTTATTATACGAACATCAATGAAATCAATGCTGTATGTATGTCTTTTTCATAAATTAAATTACTGATATCAGATACTACTTATGAGAACTTTCTTATATAATATGTAACAAAACCCTGTCCGATCCTCGTAGGAGCAACTCAGGCCGACAATATGAACAACTTTTCCTATTTATATTAAATTGCCGGGCCGGCCGAACACTTTTGTATGAAAATGTCTTTTTGTTTTGGAGATTCATGCATTAGTTCCATAGGAAAAGTTGTTCATATTGACGGTCTGAGTTGCTCCTACAAGAATCGGACAGGGTTTTTGTTACACATTGTATAGCCAAGATGGAAATGGCGCATAAAAAGGGAGGCCTATGCCCAGCAGTGGGTAGTAGACGTGGGCTGAAAATTATGATGATGATGAGGTGGAGCCTAAAAAGTCATCTTAAATAAATAAATACATACGGACAAATCACACTGATTGAGCTAGCCCTGTAAGTTTAAACTAGTGTTATGGGATACTAACTCAACGATACCATATTGTTTAATAAATACACATATAGATAACACCCTAGACCCAGGACAATTTGAAAACGGCCATTATCCAACTTGCCCTGGCTGGGGATCGAACACAGAACCTCCGGATTAGCGGACTAGCGTGTTGACAATGACGCCACGGAAGTCGTCTTAATAGATATCTCTCTCTAAACTCAATATATACTAAACATTTTTTTACTATTTATGAGTTGATATTGTCTAAATAACTAACGCAAAGTAAAATAAACTTTGTTTGTCCAAAATACAGAAACAAAGGCGCTGGATTGTTCTTGTTCCCAATCTTATTAAAATTTAGCAATCATAAAAGTTTTACCTGGTTTACGTTCAATACGCCACTCACAAAAAAAAAAACCGGCCAGTCACATTTAATTTGCGATTATTTACAAAAAGTCGCACGTCTACGTATCCATTATAATAAAAAGTAACATACCGCTGTACATTTAGATACAATTAATTAAAGAATGTTATCTTTAAATCTCATTATTAATGGATCTTAATTTTCTATAGGTGTAAAATAAACGAGCAAGCGATTGGATCTTTTTTTTTAGAGGGGGTGAAGTGAATATTTAAGGGGGAACTAATAGGTACGATATGGAAATAGCATTAGTTTTTTTTTTATTTTAATTGGTTTGGGATTTTAGACTTTGAAACGGATACATGGACACGTTTTCGACTCGCAAGGGTTACACTGGGCCGGTAACAAAATCCAAATACCAACTTTAGTCACAGAATAAGTACAAGTACTCACGTACAGAAGTCTTACTCAGAAAAAAATCAAAGAAATATCTACTTAATGTGGTTAGCGCTGTGGTTTAAATTAGCTCGCGTTTAGAACTCCTCAGCTCTTCCTTTAGATACCTAGACATCCATTGCAAGCCATTTCATTCTAATTACTCTGAACAAACGATTCATGGAACTGAATTTTCCCCTTCGAAGTGGTCGCCGCGCGCATAGTAATAATCTATATACTATAATAAAAGAGTAAAAAAATGTGTCTGTACATTGAAAATTTTTCAAAAAAAAATATTTGGGGCGATGGAGATATAGTAATAGAGTAAGAAAATAAAAAAAAATGTCTGTCTGTTTGTCTGTTTGTCTGTTTGTCTGTTTGTACACGCTAATCTCCGGAAATACTGGACGGATTCGAATGAAACTTTTTTTGTTATATAGCTGTGAAGCCTGGGCAACATATAGGCTATAATTGATTTTGGAAAATGGAACACATGATGCAGAACTATAATGGTCCAGCTAAACTATAAGAAATATTAAAATGCCGCCTTAGCAAAAGTTGTTAAGTCTGATGAGAACTTTTTGTTGAGTTATAATACAACTGGCCAAGCGCGAGTCGGACGCGCGCGAAGGGTTCCGTACCATAATCTATGAAAAATCACGTTTGTAGTATGGGAGCCCCCGATAAATACTTATTTTATACGATTTTTAGGGTTCCATAGGGTAGGGTAGAAACGGGACCCTATTACTTAGACCGTCCGACTGTTTGTCTGTCTGTCTGTCACCAGGCTGTATCTCATTAACCATTATAGCTAGACAGTTGAAATCTTTATAGATGATGTTTTTTGTTGCCGCTGAACAAAAACATACTAAATGTATACTATAATAAAAGAGTAAAAAAAATGTGTCTGTACATTGAAAAAAAAAAGTTGTTTCGTCCGAAGTAGAACTTATAAGTTCAGTATTTGCGGACCTTCAGAGCATAACACACCAGAAAATTCTTGGTTATGTGAACGCGCCATATTGACACCAAAAAATTAAAAATCAATTAATAAAGAACTTATGCCGAAAATTATTGTTAACTAGCTTGTGCCCGCGGCTTCGCTCGCGTAGGGGTGTAATTTATCAAAATCCTTTCTTAGGGGATGCCTACGTCATAGTAGCTTTATGCATGCAAAGTCTCAGCCCGATCGGTTTAAAATTGACAAAGTTTCATACAAACTTTCATCCCCTATTTAATCCCCTTGGGGGTAGAATTGATCAAAATCCTTTCTTAGCGGATGCCTACGTCATAACATCTACCTGCATGCCAAATTTCAGCCCGATTCGTCCAGTGGTTTGGGCTGTGCGTTGATAGATCACTATGTCAGTCAGTCAGTCACCTTTGAGTTATATATATTTAGATATATAGATATATATTTAGATTTCTTGGATAGTGTTGTTGACGACGCCACCAATTATCCAGTTGAGTTTCTTAATTCACTTGCAGCAAATGGACTCACGGCTCACAAAATAAGTCTTAATGTCGGAGGGCCAATAATGCTGATGCGAAATTTGACTCCGCCGAAACTGTGTAACGGAACCCAACTTAATGTCTCAGCACTGTATGCCGAAGTTCAGCGGCTGAATTTCAGCCAATGCATGCCTGCAATGTTATTTGCATTACTAGCAACACATAACGCCGAACTTCCGATGCTTTTGCCTGAATCGGACCCGTACCCGTACCCGTACCCGTACCCGTACCCGTACCTGTACCCGTACCCCTACCCGTTCCGCTCCTGCTCCCGCTCCCGCTCCCTCTCCCGCTCCCGCCGCCGCCGCCGCCGCCGACGCCGCCACCACCGCTTCCGCTGACGCCGCCGCCGCACCTTCCGCCGCCGCCGCCGCTGCCGCCGCCGCCGCCGCCGCCGCCGCCGCCGCCGCCGCTGCCGCCGCCGCTGCCGCCACTACCGCCGCCGCTGCCGCCACTACCGCTTCCGCCGACGTCGCCGCCGCCGCTTCCGCCGCCGCCGCCGCCGCCGCTGCCGCCGCTGCCGCCGCCGCCGCCGCCGACTCCTCCGCCGCCGCTGCCGACGCCTCCGCCACCGCCGCCGCCGCCTCCGCCGCCGCTTCCGCTCCCGCTCCCGCTCCCGTTCCCGTTCCCGTTCCCTCTTCCACTTCCGTTCCCTCTTCCGCTCCCGTTTCCGTTCGCCGCAGACGCGCCAAAGACGGAAGATTAAATTCGGCACATCACTACTGTCCGGCGTTTCCACCGAACTTCAGCAGCTGAACTTCAGCTTATTTAGTGTGTCATCCCCACCGAACTTTAGACACTGAACTTTAGCCACTAAACTTCGGCATAGTCTGCTGAGACACTTAAAGCTCACAGTAAGTGAGTGATGCCAGTGAAACTGTATTTATTCCGCGTATGCCACTCATCCCCAACAATTTTCCTTTTGAAAATACACAGTTCCATATGTTAACTTGCTTTGCTATGAAAATAAGTCACAGTTTTAGAGGCTTAAAGCTGCTGATGTCGATCTAAGGACTGGTTTTTCGCATGGCCTTCTTATTGTGGCTTTCTCCAGGGTTAGTAACACTTCAGCTCTTTTCATATTGGCTCCCGAAGGAAAGAATTAAAATAATATTGACTTTCAACTCCTAACACTGTTACAAGTACTTTCTACCTCTGTCTCTCTCTCTCTCTCTCTCTCTCTCTCTCTCATTAGTTTTTATTTATATTTATACGCCGGAGTCATAAAGTCCACGCGAACGAAGTCGCGGGCATCAGCTAGTGTAGGTATATTTTCGATACTTAAACGGGTGACAGGCCTGTTTCAGTGTTCTGTTGGGCTAACACGTTGATTTGCAGGCAAATTAAAAAACCCCCGACGACACCATCTAGTGAGAAGTGGTGGAACTACATAATATTCTAATACCTAGCGCCATCTATAATTTTCCAGGTAAATAACAAACCCTAGTTTTTAAGCATTAACTTCTAATAACTTTTAAACGACCAAACCGATTATCATCAAACATGGTTAAGAACCATCGCAAGGTGAGTTGCTTTCACGTAAAAAAAAAACCGCATTGAAATCGGTCCATTCGTTCGAGCACTACGATGCCTCAGACTTACAGATGGAAGCGTCAAACTTTTTTTTTTCGAGGGTTATAATGAAATCTAATAGTGATGGGTGGGATAGAATAACTGAATCGTCTGTTGAGTTTAATAACCGAGAATTTCGCATAGTCGGAGCGAAGCGTAGTGACGTCAATTGGTCTGTAATGTAGATACTTACAGCTTACAAATAAAATGTCATGTTCATACCAATCATTAACGTAGCAATTGGACCCTCATCGGGCAATTACACTGAAATCCATTGACACTCGATCCATTCTATGACTCATTTGGACCCGTCAACCGTTATTGGTGTACAAATTTGGGGTCGAATGGCATCAAGGGGTTATAGTGGAGTATTTATTGATTTGTTTTGAATATCGCATATTATTGATGTTTTGCTCAATATAAAGGACTGTGACAGAGCATGATTGGGTTCTGTCAATATATTTATTATAGAATATAGTATTGTTGAGTTAGTATCCCATAACCCAAGTTTCAGCCTACTTTGGGGCTAACATAATCAGTGCGATTTGTCTCTAAGTATATATTTATTTATTTTTTATACTTATTATTCATTTTATTTATTATTAAATTAGCTAATGAAGGTTTATATGTTAGTATGTATGTATGTTGATTATGATGCAGGTAAACCGGTCATATTGGATATATAATCGGTCTGAAGCGGCCTGCATCATTCATATGGCATCAGGCCTATGTATGTCCAGCAGTGGACGTCATGTCGTTGAAATTATGATAAAAATAACGATGTAGTAATATAAAAAAAATTACCGTCACAAAACACTTTAAATCCAATAAATATATGAAATAGGAATGTCAATGACAATTTACAAATAATTTTTCACCACAAATGTAAATTTCTGTTCAATACAACACCAAATAAAAACGTCTCCAACTAAAACAAAATTCCAACATCAATGAAAAGTCGATTATACAATTAAAAATCCCAACCAAATTCCCGGGTTGTTAAAGGAATATTGCCTGTCCCTAATTTCGTATGCATAAAAGATTTGGCAGTATTGGGAATTTTCACAGGTCGAAATGTCAGAAATTTAGAATATTTTCCGTAAAATTTTCGAGCAGGTTCCTATTTTGTTTTAGCATGATTAAAGCTGACAAAAGTATCGTCTGGACAATATTTACTTATAAATTACGAACTTCTATACCCTTCTAGTGAGTAATTGTCCTATCTTCCTATTTGCCGGTTGACTGGAAGAGATTGCATTATGGGATAAGTCCGCCGCTGTCAATTTACTCTTTATGTTGCTATTTTATGTAATTGTGTGTTTCCATAATACAACAAAGTTATTACCAGAGGTCGGAATTAGGTAAAGTTATTTATGTACTTGCAATGATTTCATACAGCGAAAGAATAAAGTGGATATGCCTTTACACATTTTAAACCACAGCACGAGCGACGTTGCCAATATGTTAAAACGAATAAAAATACTAATGTAAATACTAATAAAAATTGTATGTTAATTAACTTTGTTTTATTTGTCTCTAAGGTTTTTATTATTATTTATTTGTAATATTGTTGGCATCGCGGGATTGTCCATTAGAAATCCCAGTAACATCCATATTAATATCAACATTTCGATGCAAGTACATAAATAACTCTACCTAATTCCGACCTCTAGTTATGTACGAGTATTACAAACGAACAAAAATCATATTTTAATATTAATATTAGTGTTTTGTTTTTGAAAGCAGGCAGCAGTATAATGTATTTTTGTTTTTGATGGTATAGCTTGACAATGCAATCTAATGTTAACAAAAGTGCCTTCCAAAGCACAGAGAAGCTCGACTCTAGACAACATTTTATTAAGAACACAATCCAACGTAAGAACATGATTCAAATATCGAGACTCATCGAATAAACATAAAAAATACCTCAAAACTGTCTATCTTTGTTAAAGTATGAACATAAAAATATAACTTTACACACTTCACTTTATATATACTATGGTTATACATATAGTATTATTTTATTATTATTTGATTTAATATAAATCCGACAGCCTAAAGAGGATCACTAAAATCTGACCCCTCAAAACTTAAACATCTGCGCAATTTTAAAACTTTAAAATTATAATCTCTTCATATTTAATATGTACATGTTATTAGAACCCTTCTTTATTCTTTAAGTGTCATTAATGCTTGGTGTACTCTGCTGGGGTAAACCAGGAATGTACTAAATTTAAAATAAAAACTCACTAAAATCTATTTGGCATTAAATCCTCTGTGCTCTCTCTTTATTTGCTTTTAACTCGGGGTGAACTGGCAGCATTCGAATTTTAAATTTTATTAGTATTTCTCGCATTCTAAAACTGACAAACCGTCAATGTCATCTTTATAGATAAAGAGTCTTATCTGATATCGCAGGCAAGGTATTAACAGCTTTATGCCAATAGTTTTATGGTTGTTTTAGGAGTTCGGGTGTTGCAATGCATCAGTTGCCATCTGGCATGTGCTTGCGGCAGATTTGGTATTGTATACGGATTTAGTTTTGCGGATTTGGTCCGATAGCAGGATTGATCTCACGTCGTTTGTAAAGGGGATTGGCGTGAGTAAAGTGAAATAAGATGTATTTTGTGGGATACTGATTGAATGGCGAGTTTCTAGTATGTATAATGTAATGCTTAGGAATATTTCTTCCCGGTACGCACATATTTATTTTTTCAGCAATTTGTGTCTGCTTATTTCCACCAAGGAAAGTAACAACAAAGACGAAGAAGACACACGCGCTATCAAGTGATCAAAATTAGACATATTATTATATCTCCAGCCTGCACGCATAAAGCTAACTGTTCACACTGTGACAAATAGCAGTCGCCAATTACGTCAGGCGCCTTAAAAATTTAAAACCAGAGTTAGCCAATTACACCAACGGAAACAAACAAAAGGCTCCTTAAAGCATATTGCACAATGCACTGAATACATAAGAAGAAGCTAGAAACTCTTAAACACCGCCGTCTAGAAAGTTCTTTCGAAAAGTCCAAAATTCAGGTACGATATTGCGTCGTTGCTACTCTTACAAAGGAGATCAATTTACAAAAGTTTGAATACAAAATGTTTTTAAAGTAGCACTAGAAAGAAAGCTGCAAGTAGTAGTAAATTCGATTTGTATGGAAGTTTAGCGGGAGCTTTCTTGTGGTGCAAGTCACGAGATTTGCTGACAAAATTTTACGAGTAAAATTTTTGGTTACGCATACAATGTATATTTGTATAGCAGTAAAAAATCTTGCAATTTGGAAATTAATTTAGCATCAATTTTACATTGTTTATGCTATGAGGCTCACTAGTATTTTACATATACATTGACACAAAAAAGCTAAGTTGTCCGCCTGGCAGACAGCACGATGTTTCATCGCACACGCTCACAAGATTTTTCACATATATTTGACACAAGAAAAGCTAGTCAAGGCAGTGGCGTGCACAAACATCAACATAATATAATTATACCAGCTGTCTTCAATAACAGCCATGTCTTTTTTTGGTAATTGACACATATCGAGCTGCAGCGCTAAGTCCGCTTTAAAGTCGTTATTCAAAAGTGCAGCACTAGATTCGCTAAGTGTCATTCTCATTCATTCAATCGATTGACAGATGTCATAGACTAAAGCATTCATTATGGCGGCGGGAATTTTGCAATCCGTATTTTATTTTCAGAAACTGAAATCTAGTAACTTACAGATAGAAAATTATTTCTTTATATTTTGCTTTGTTCTTTGAATTATCAGTGCAGTATCTTAATACACACCAAGGTATTTTTTAATATGTTGACAGTGTTTTCTTTTATTAACTGTGGAGTGTAGTTGGCGCGTAAATGCTAGCAAAGAGCGTGCCGTGCTTGAACCATTAAAAATGTCAAGAATCAAGACACTTTGTCAAGATACAGTCCACGCTTCGTCTTCTACCTTGGGGCACATTTACAAAGTTGTCCGCCTGGCAGACAGCACGATGTTTCATCGCACACGCCCAACTTTACACTTTTTGTTACGTGTTTATTGATGTTCAAATTATTTGCATTCGGAACTCGTCGTTATTCGAAAGGAATTCTTTTGAATTGGCCTTTTGGAAATGATACGCGTTTTCGGCTGTTGCAAAGCAGAACAGCCCAAAATAGTCGATATAAGTGTGTACAGTGGGCCATATAGAAAAGTATACCACTATTAGAACAATTACTTACTACCAAAAGTATAGAGCCCACTGTACTTATATCAACTATTTTGTTCTGTTTCATAAAAGCGTATCATCATGAAAATTCTATCTATTTGTCATACTATACACAAGTCTACCTACCTACTTGCCTGTCAAGGAACCTGGAGATCTATTTAATTATTCTCACAAATAGAAGGTTCAATAAATAAATACATATTTAAAATTGGCACATATTGAATTAGCCCCAAAGTAAGTTAAAGACTTCTGTTATGGGATACTAACTCAACGAAACTATATTTAACAACAAATACATATCTATATGTAGAGATAAATATCCAAGACCCAGTCCAATCTGAGAAACATCATTTTCCATCTTGACTCGACCGGGGATCGAAGCCGGGACCTGCGGTGTGACAGCCTGGCATGACGACCACTAGGCCATAGAGGACGTCAGAAATTTTCATTAAGAATTGATTGTCTAAGAAAACTATTTTCACATTTGGTTGGCTGTCTCACTCGCACAATCAAACGTTTTTAAAGATTATAAAAAAATGAGTCAAATTTGTAAAAAAGTGTTTCATTAACATTCAATATAATTATATTGTGGATATTTTAGACATGTTTTTATATTGTGTAGACATAGACTACATCGAAAATTAGGTCATCAAAATTTTTAATTTTTGAAGACCTAATTTTCGATACACACACTAAAAACAATAAAAACATGTCTAAAATATCTAAAATATAATTATATTAAAAGTTAATGAAGACACTTTTCTACAAATGAGTCACATTTTTTAAATAATCGAGACAGCCAACCAAAGTTGAAATGCCTCTTAAATAAGTATGCATTTGTCGGCTAAACGACGGTTCATTTTATATATTACATTTACATGATATCAAAGTATACTTAAAACAATATCTCGATTGAAAGCCCGTCATGGCATGTTTTAAATAACATTTTAAATGCCTTCAGGCTTTCAGAAATTCTGACACATGAAATGTTCATATTTGATGAAGTGGAAACAGTATAGTTTTGATAACAAATTGGAAATGCGCTTTTAAATTGCGTTTGTCAAACAAAATATACCCCTGTTTTGTTTCCATTTAGTGAACTATTGCTAGCGAATCGGAGTAAACAAAATATTTTATTCATATTTTGTTTGAACACTTCACGTCAAAAACAATAACCTATGGTGACAAATGGAACCGTTTATTTTATGACCAGAATTTAGTTTTTTTTTCACTTTGTGCATGTGATGAATTTAGTCTTTGTCTGGAGGTCAATATTGAAACTATATCAAATTGAAATTGCGTTACAAAATCTGGATTTGTAATCAAACATGATTTAAAATAATAGTTATATTTGCAGTCATCTTTGTCAAATGTATATTTATTTTCAAGACTTTGTGCTGAGGTGTGAATAGTGACGAAATTGAAATAAAATATATAGGGAAATAACACTTGAGCTAGCCCCAAAGTAAGTTAGAGACTTGTGTTATGGGATACTAACTCAACGATTCCATATTTTATAAAAAATACTCATAAAGATAAAAATCCAAGACCCAGGACAATTTGAATAAGGCTAACCCGGGACCTCTGGGTGGCGGACTAGCATGGTGACCACTACGCCACGGAGATCGTCAAATTGGAATGCTTTTGGGAAGCTGTTAATAAGTTTAATATGAGAGAAGCATGATATGTTCTGTAATTGTACATCTATCGATTAAGAAATACTTGTTCAAAAGTCTGAGTCAAAAATAATTTATTTATCTTTGGATATTTGCAGCACTTGATAATTGTTAGTTTTTTCTTTCGATTTCATAATAAGGAGTTGTTAACGTCAGATCATTAACTTACAGCTTACTGCCGCTTTCTAAGCGCAAATACAGAAGAAGTGGCAAGATACTGTACGGCAGCATTTTACAATTATAATTTCAACTTACTATTATACGGATACTAGCTTTAACCCGCGACTCGAAGTCGAAGAAATCGAAAATGTTTTTAATAGGATTTTAATTGGTTTTCGTTTCCGCTCCCACTCCCACTCAGCTCCCGGTCCCGTTCCTGTTCCCGTTCCTATTTATTTCAAATAATTGTCTCTCACACAAAAAATAACGAAGTTTCATAATAATATAAATTTGCAACCCCTAACACACCCCAAGGATGCAATTATTTTAAATCACATTAATCGATTCCACTGGTCAACAAAGATTTTGTAACAATGATACTTGCAGCGATTTCTAAAAGAATTCAGTACAAAAAACATGAACATTATTATAAATAATGTGTAAGACGTCTAAATTTTCAAATATTACACGTCAAAAATTCAAATTTCTTATTTTTTCGGTAATTTCAAAATTAAATCATTAATTCAATTTTTTTACTATAAATAATTAAAAATATCAGAAATTGGGGAAAATTGGATCTTTGATGTAACATTATTCTCAATTCTGACCTCCTAGAAACAAAAGTAAATTATGTCCATATACACTATACAAAAATCTGTAAGAGACAACTAGTCTTACTCCAGTGGGAAAGAAAATGTAAAATTTTGTCGACCAGTGTTATTATTTTTTACTTCGTTTCGTTTGTGTGTGTAAGTGGCCAACACTGATATTTGATTTTTCAGGCTGCCTAAAGGCATCTGAAATAGCCTGACGACTGCCAAACTTTTACTTTATCACACTTTTACTAACCACTAATTAAAAATGCCATGCGTCTCGCTTTAAAAAATGACGAAGATTCTTACAAAGTTGCAACCCCTACTTCACCCCTAGGGATGGAATTTCCAAAAATCCTTATCCAGTCCATTCTAAGCGGGCGTCTCCTAGTTGTATCTACTTTCCTGCCAATTTCCGAGATTTCGTAATCAGTGAGTGAGTGATTTTCGCTTTTATATATATATATATATATATATATATATATATATATATATAGAGAGAGAGAGAGAGAGAGAGAGAGAGAGAGAGAGACTTAATATATATAGATTAAAATATGATATATGGACTTAGTATTATACTTATATATTACTAGCTGATGCCCGCGACTTCGTTCGCGTGGACTTTATGACTCCGGCGTATTACTATAAATAACAACTAATGAGAGAGAAAGATAGAGAGAGATAAGAAAGTACTTGTAACAGTGTTAGGAGTTAAAAGTCAATATTATTTTAATTCTTTCCTTCGGGAGCCAATATGAAAAGAGCTGAAGTGTTACTAACCCTGGAGAAAGCCACATTAAGTTGGCCATGCGAAAAAGCAGTCCTTAGATCGACATCAGCAGCTTTAAGCCTCTAAAACTGTGACTTATTTTCATAGGAAAGCAAGTAAACGCTGTGTATTTGTAAAACTGTGTATTTTCAAAAGGAAAATTGTTATACGCGGAATAAATACAGTTTCACTGGCATCACTCACAGTAAACTTTAAGTGTCTCAGCAGACTATGCCGAAGTTTAGCGGCTAAAGTTCAGTGTCTAAAGTTCGGTGGGGATGACACACTAAATAAGCTGAAGTTCAGCCGCTGAAGTTCGGTGGAAACGCCGGACTGTAGTGATGTGCCGATATGAGAATTTAATCTTCCGTCTTTGGCGCGTCTGCGGCGAACGGACACGGGTGCGGAAGAGGGAACGGAAGTGGAAAAGGGAACGGAAGTTGAAGCGGAAGCGGGAGCGGGAGCGGGAGCGGAAGTGGCAGCGGCGGCGGAGGCGTCGGCGGTGGCGGCGGCGGCGGCGGGGGAGGCGTCGGAGGCGGCGGCGGCGGCAGAGGCGTTGGCGGCGGCGGATGCGGCGGCGACAGTGGCGGCGGCGGCGGCAGCGGCGGTGGCGGCGGCGGCGAGAGCGGGAGCGGCGGCGGCAGTGGCGGCGGCGGCGGCAGCGGCGGTGAAGGCGGCGGCGGGAGCGGCGGCAGCGGCGGCGGCGGGAGCGGCGGCAGCGGGAGCGGCGGCAGCAGCAACGGCGGCGTCGGCGGCGGCAGCGGCGGCGGGAGCGGGAGTGGGAGCGGGAGCAGGAGTGGGAGCGAGAGCGGAACGGGTACGTGGAAGAGGGAACGGGAGCGGAAGCGGGAGCGGGAGCAGAAACGGCAGCGGCGGCGGCAGCGGCGGGGGCGGCGGAAGCGGCGGCGGCAGTGGCGGCGGCGGTGGCAGCGGCGGTAGCGGCGGCGGCGAGAGCGGGAGCAGCGGTGGCAGTGGCGGCGGCGGCGGCGGCGGCGGGAGCGGCGGCGGCGGCGCGGTGGGAGCGGCGGCGGCGGCGGCAGCGGTGGCAGCGGCGGCGGCGAGAGCGGGAGCAGCGGCGGCAGTGGCGGCGGCGGCGGCGGCGGCGGGAGCGGCGGCGGCGGCGCGGTGGGAGCGGCGGCGGCGGCGGCAGCGGTGGCAGCGGCGGGAGCGGCAGCGGGAGCGGAAGAGGGAGTACGGGTACAGGTACGGGTACGGATACGGGTACGGGTACGGGTACGGGTACGGGTACGGGTACGGGTCCGATTCAGGCAAAAGCATCGGAAGTTCGGCATTATGTGTTGCTAGTAATGCAAATAACATTGCAGGCATGCATTGGCTGAAATTCAGCCGCCGAACTTCGGCATACAGTGCTGAGACACTAAGTTGTGTTCCGTTACACAGTTTCAGCGGAGTCAAATTGCGCATTCGCATTATTGGCCCTCCGACATTAAGACTTATTTTGTGAGCCGAGAGTCTATTTGCTGCAAGTGAATTAAGAAACTCAACTGGATAATTGGTGGTGTCGTCAACAACTCTATCCAAGAAATTAACAATAATTTGCGTCATAAGTTCTATAATAATTGATTTTTAATTTTTTGGTGTCAATATGGTGCGTTCACATATCCAAGAATTTTTCTGGTGTGTTATGCTCTGAAGGTCCGCAAATTCTGAACTTATAAGTTCTTCTTCGGACGAAACAACTTTTTTTTGGAAAAATTTTCAATGTACAGTCACATTTGTTTACTCTTTTATTTGTAGTATAGATTTCGTATGTTTTTGTTCAACGACAACAAAAAAACATCATCTATAAAAATTTCAATTGTCTAGCTATAATGGTTCATGAGATACAGCCTGGTGACAGACAGACAGACAGACTAACAGTCGGACGGTCTAAGTAATAGGGTCCCGTTTCTACCCATTTGGGTAAGGAACTATGATATATATATAAATTATGGGGGGCTCCCATACTACAAACGTGATTTTTCATAAATTATGGTACGGAACCCTTCGCGCGCGTCCGACTCGCGCTTGGCCAGTTGTATTATAACTCAACAAAAAGTTCTCATCAGACTTAACAACTTTTGCTAAGGAGGCATTTTAATATTTTTTATAGTTTAGCTGGACCATTATAGTTCTGCATCATGTGTTCCATTTTCTAAAATCAATTATAGCCTATATGTTGCCCAGGCTTCACAGCTATATAACAAAAAAAGTTTCATTCGAATCCGTCCAGTATTTCCGGAGATTAGCGTGTACAAACAGACAAACAGACAAACAGACAGACATTTTTTTTTATTTTCTTACTCTATTAATATATCTCCATCGCCACAAATATTTTTTTTTGAAAAATTTTCAATGTACAGACACATTTTTTTTACTCTTTTATTATAGTATAGATAGATTATGTCATATGTTAAGAGTTAATTAGTTAGGTCCTACCAGGATGGCAAAGAGAAAGAGGAATGGAGGCATCTCCACTTGACTCCACCGACAAGAACACGCCCTTAAATTACAAGAAGAAGTTAATTAAGAAGTAACTTAGATAAATCAATTGGTACAATTTAAAAGACACAATGAATTAAAAAGTTTTTGAAGTAAACAAAATAACAAACTTTCTTTTAGGGCAAACAGTTTGAATTGGAAGTGGATATCTTCGTTAAAAAGTTTCGTTGTAACTTAATTTATTTTTTAAGAAGTTTTCCTTGATCTCTGAGCGAAAAGAGGCTCTTTTTTATGCATCACTTAAAGGCATATAGGTACAGGGAGCAATTGAAATTAATTGGCATTAATTTTACTTGTTCGTACTTAATAAAGGATATTTTGTACGGTAACACTACTGCAATGGGGATGGGATGAAAATTTTAAAAACGCCTGAAACTTTTTCCATTGTTAGGAGAAACATTCCTATTTATCGTAAATAAATATCAGATTTCATTTGCTAGTCTCGTCTGACGTGTAAAAAAGATGATGCCATATGATAGTTGACAACTTAACTGCCATTGCGGTAAAATAAGGCCACCATTTTGACAACTGTGACAGTTACATGACAGTTAAGCTGTCAACTTTCATATGACAGTGGCAGATAAGTTGTCAACAGATGAGAAAAGGCAAAAGAAATGGCGGCGTTAAGATGAATGTTATACAAAATTGTGATTAAAAATATTTTTATTTTTTATAATTTATTGACTGGACCGAAAAATCTGATAATTATTTACGATAAATAGGAATGTTATTCCTAACACTAGAAAGCTTTAGGCGTTTTTAACATTTTTTATCCCTTGCGCATTATTGCAGTTATTAAAAGCATCAAACAGTAAGAAAAAAAAAACTACCAAAATATCATGCGCCGCGCGCGCGTAGTGCATCCACGGGTTGTCTGGAAGAGATCGCTCTAAGCGATAAGACCGCCCATTGTACCTACGAGTATTTTTTTATTGGTGCAATAAAGAGTTTTTCATTCATTCATTCATTCATTCGTAGTATACTATGACCTCGGCGACTGACACCTATACTTTACGAAGCGTTAATAAGGTTTAAAGTTGAATTGGGAACGTCGGTGTCACGCGACCGCTTAAGGGCAACGAACGTTAGATGCTAGTTACTACGCACAATTGCGAAAAACAGCCACTTTTGGCGTATGTGCGAGGAAAAGCTTCACGTTTTCACTTTAAACTGTAAACAGTAGTTCATAAAATAGTTTGAAGGGTTATCTAGTGCCTGGTGGGCCAAATGATTTATTTCAAATGGGGGCAGCACTGGACCCCGGAAAATTCAGGTATCCCCTTAATCTACGACGATGCGGCGAAATTGATACTATTCGAATTAATTTCTTTCTCATGAGTTTCATGAAGATTAGTTATTTTTTTATGATTGCAGTAGTTAATGGTTTTCTTCAATATTAAAACGTTGATTTTCATCGACGCTTTATTAGCCTTAAATCATTGTGTCATAGGTACAGTAGAAACTTAAAAGGATGCCACCGAATTCAATTCCACCCTGTATTACAACAATATTATCTTTTGAGCTGTTTATTTTTTTTTAGTACAGCATGTGAGCATGACAACTGAGTTTTTTAACTATTGATATTAATTTTACATAATTAGCCAATTAAATGTGTCAACTGTTTTATTAATACCAATTGTCATTCTCATAAACACAAAAAAACCAAGCTTATTAAGTTGAACTATCTTAATTAATAAAGTTCAACGATAATATCATTCATTTAAATTTAAGAGTGACGCTCTTGTGGGTGGAGTTTCTTCCATACTTGTCTGTCCTCAGACAGCCTTTTGACGTCCTGGTACGACACTACTCCTACTTTCTCCTTTATTTGCTTTATAAAGCTGTGTCTGGGTTTCCTCTTCCCCTTCTTCCTTGTATTTTGCCTTCTATTATCGTCTTCATAAATTCGTCGTGCCGTACCAAGTGTTCCAACATATTTTCTCGCCTATTTCCGATAGTTGTTACTAATTGCCTCGTTTCGCTCGCTCTGTTTAGTACTTCTTCATTTGTAATCCTTTCCTTCCAGTTAACTTTCTCCATCCTTCTCCAGCACCACATCTCAATTTCTTTCTTCGTCAGTGTCCACGTCTCGCAGCCGTATAACGCAATACTCCAGATGTACACCTTTATAAGTCTTTTACGAGATGCTTTAGATATTTTAGATACAAGTAAATATTTTTTCTTATTAAACGCTGCTTTTGCCATAGCTATTCTTGAAATTATATCTAGTGTACATCTAGAGTCCCCCGTAATACTACCTAGATATTTAAAGGTATTGACCTGTTCTAAATTAACGATAATATAGATAACGTAAAATAATATATAATTTTACGTTATCTAACATAAAACTATTATTTTAAATTTAGTTTTTACTTTTGATTTAGTTCAATTGTAATATTCATTATAATGTTAATTTTATTCCTTATGAACCTAAAAAAAAACAAAACGAATAAAGAATAAAATAATGTTTTTTAACATAAGTATACGTAATAAATTTATTGAATACTCTGGATTTGTTTGAGTTTGAACGCATGACATTTAGCTCATTAAAATGGCAGCGGGCGGGGCACATAGCGCGAAGAACCGATGGCCGATGGGGCTAAAAGGTTCTCGAATGGCGGCCACGTACCGACAAGCGCAGCGTAGGACACCCACCTGCTAGATGGTCAGATGACCTGAGCAAAGTTGCAGGAAAGCGTTGGATGCAGGCGGCTTCCGATCGGTCGTTTCTGAAAACCTTGGGGGAGGCCTATGTCCAGCAGTGGACTTCCTGTGTCTGATATGATGATGAAGATTTTATTTTACTTTTTAGTTTAAATGTAATATTTATAACAATGTTAATTTTATTCCGAACGAACCATAAAAAACAAAATGAATATATGAATAATATTATCATATAAATATATAAATATTTTTGAACTTATATAACTATATGTAATAAATTAATTTAATACTCTTGGTTTGTTTGAGTTTAAACGCATGACATTTGGTACGAATGAGGCAGTCGACAGTGTAATAAAGTATGAAAATCACCAGAAATAAACCACAACAGTATTAATTCATGTGACACCAAGCTCCCTCTGGCTCCTAAGCACACTTCTGACCTACTTTTTCTCGTCGTTTCATCGAAGACAGGAGTTTCCCCGAAACAATCAAACTGACATTCCGAGCGGCATCAAACTGCTGTTGGTTAGGACTTACCATCGTTATGGCGTTTGTCCCTTTTCTTTGAGTTGAGTATTGTCGGAAGAATTTGGTTGCGGAGTGATATTTAAACGTGTGAGTGTCAGTCTATTTTTATGTACGCCGGCAGTAATTCATCTTACAAGCAAATAATTAAAAATTACCGGCCAAGTGCGAGTCGGACTCACGCACTAAGGGTTCGGTAGTAGTCACCATGCTAGCCCGCCACTCAGAGGTCCCGGGTTCGATCCCCGGTCATGGCAAGTTGGATAATGGCCTTTTCAAATTGTCCTGGGTCTTGGATGTTTATCTATGTATGTATTTGTAATAAAATATAGTATCGTTGAGTTAGTATCCCATAACATAAGTCTCGAACTTACTTTGGGGCTAACTTAATCAGTGTTATTTGTCCATATTTATTAATTTATTTATATATTTATTATCTATAAAAATCACGTTCTTTGTATGGGCCCCACTCAAATTTTATTCTGTTTTTAGTATTTGTTGTTTTAGCGGCAACAGAAATACATGTTATTATCTGTCTAGCTATCACGGTAAATGAGATACAGCCTGGTGTCAGATAGTCAGACGGACGGACAGCGGAGTCTTGGTAATAGGGTCCCGTTTTCACTCTTTGAGAACGGAACTCTAAAGAAGATGGTTTATACGGACTCTAAATATCCAATACAAACAAAAATATGGGACATGAGTCCTTTATTTTTACAATACAATACAAAAAACTTTATTGCACCACACAACTTTATACAAAAAGACTTTTATTTTAATTTTTTTGATGTCAAGGGCAACCGAATTTGAGAGAATTGACAAACAGAACCAAACTCAAATAGGGCAAAGGCGAGGAAGACGACCGCCTTTTGTCAATCATCCCTAGCGATGATATAAGGATTCTAGTAATGACATCCTTTGTTCAGACATTTCGAAGTTACACACTTACATATACAGACTGACTTTTTAACGACCAGCCAAAAATTTGGAGCTATTTAACAAAAAAAGAACAAAAACCGAAAAAAGTAGGATGAAAACAAATTATCAATTTTCAATATATTTTTAAAGAAAGTACTTAGTCCTGTAACTTGCACCATAATTTGACAGTATTAAAAGTCAACCATTTTTCAATATATGTACATACATAGACCCTGAAAAGTACACTCCTTTTAGGAGTAATAATGTGAAACCAAACTCCTAAACACATTTGTAGAAAGCTCCCTATAGACCAACACATTGAACAACAAACATTGAACAAATATTAAACTTTGTACACCTTACAAAAAATCAGAAAATCCACAAAAACTCATTATAAAATAACACTGGCAACTTATAATCGGCAAAGTCTGGAACTTTAAATTAAGGTTGTCACCCAAGACGGGGTCGGTCAACAGCCCCACGGAAAAATTGGAGCCCTTATAATACTTTAACATTTTGCCCAAAGTTTCCTTTTGCAGTTTTGAAAAATGCACGATGACGTAAATGAAGACCAGAAGATTTCTCTTCTAATATTGTCGCAATATATGATCCCTTGCGGTATGACACAGCCAATGTTTATACAATATGTTACAAAAACCCTGTCCGATCTATATAGGAGCAACTCAGACCGTCAATATGAACAACTTTTCCTATGGGACAAATGCTTGAAACTCCAAAAAAAAAATCGACATGTTCCGATTTGCCGGCCGAACACCTTTGTATGAAAATGACGATTTTTTTCGAGTTTTAAGCATTGATCCCTTAGGAAATATTTTTCATATCGACGGTCTGAGTTGCTCCTCCAAGGATCAGACAGGGTTTTTGTTACATATTGTATAAGACCAATAGGCTGCTTTTAGGGTAAGGGCGACTGTATAATGTAAAAACAGAATCAGAATAGTGATTGTACTAGTGGTAATTAAACCTAAAAACCTACATTAATTAACCCTTGTAAAACGAGTTAGTGACGTTTATGTATTCCAAATTTGATTAAAATTTAAAATTTATTTTGCTAGACTGCCAACATTATTTTATACAGATAAAATTCGTTTCCATCAATTTCTTTTTCATCCCTTGTGCTTTTCTTTTTCACTTTTCAATCCTGAGGCATTAACAAGTGACTTGAGTCTTACTATTCAGGGATAAAAAAATATTTTTACGAATAGATGCGATGAATGAATATCCACGCTTGTTTTCGAAACACTTTAAATAATGTTTTGTTTAGTTTCAGATTATGTCTAGATCGCAATGCTATTTCACTGCTTGTTTCATGCCAGGCTCTCGAACAGCCAGCATTTTCAACAGCAATTTATCTCAGTCTCTTACTGTTTTCTTTCCTTTTATGTACGTGTGCGTTTTACAAATGATACCACGTTTCACAGTTCTGTTTTTAACGCTGAATCATGAGAATGTAGGTTTTTAGGTTTTCAAACCTCCTTTTTTGTTGGTTTAAAAGACACGAAAAAAAAACGTATGTACCGGCTGCTTCACTTCCCGAGTAGCCGATAGAGGAAAAGGGCGAGGAACCGGACCATGTCTAGTAAGATGATATGGTTAGAATATCATCCCTTTCTTGATTTTTGACAACCTCTGCGGCTTAGTGGTCACCATGCCAGGCTGCCACTCCGAAGGTCCCGGGTTCGATCCCCAGTCAGGTCAAGATGAAAAATGATCTTTTCCAGATGACCTGGGTCTTGGATGTTTATCGCAATTCAAGAGCTACGTTGCCATAGACCAACAAACGAGACAGACAAACAGCATGAAACTTATAACACCGCTTTTTTTTTCAGGGTGTTAAAAAATGAAAACGACGGATTTAAAGCCTTGGGCTTTCTCTACCAGTCAACTGACAGATATATCTGTGCCATTAATTTCTTATGGATCAAGAATTATTACACAACACGTAACTTAGAAGCAACATAAAATTAAGTTACCTCTCAAGCTACTTCCTATTCATTTTTCAGTTTAATAGTAAACTGGTTAGGGGAGGAAGTTGAGTGAGTCTTTGTGACGTCATCCGAATCGAATTACCTCGGACTGTCCGCCGCCTTGAGGCGGCTTAGTATGGCCCAAACTTAAGCGGTAGCGGTTTAAATATCATACGACTAATGCTTGAATTAAATTGCTTAATCTTCTCACTCCGGTTACAAACTGCCAACATGTCATAACATAATATATGGATAGTATGATGGCACAAGTGTCATAATTTTATAAATGCTAATGACAAAATTACCATTTGTCAGAAATGTCAGTTACCCATGTTACAATGAAGTTAAACATCTCTCGTTGTATTTTTTCACTATTTAATTTCAGATAGTGTCACTCATGTTAACTTGACTTGAGTAAACATAGTTTAATATAAGTTTAAGCCATTCTGTTGACTCGAGTCAAGTCTCGATAAAGCTGCTTCATTCTCATTCATTTCGTGCGCCAAAGAGTGGAAATAAGAAAACCCTTGTAGCGTGCGTGTACTTTTGGATTTTCCATACTTTTTCAAATTTATTTTCGGCTGTGAGGCGCGAGGCCCTTTGCACCGCGAGGCCATGGGCTATGGCCCACACCACCCACGCCTTACGCCGCCTCTGAGTGTAACGTAGTACACATTCTTGGGTAATTGAATATAATTTAAATATAAACTAATTACAATTTTAAACATTTTTACTTAAAACTTTACCTAAACTTAACAAAAAAAAAATATTTTTTAAAACCTACCTAAACTTATTTACAATTAAAATAGTAATAAACATATATTTACAAATAAAACAAATTAACTTTCAACACTACTTAAGTACTTACGGCAGAAGTTGGTCAACTCAAGAAAAATGTCTGAATTCGCAATAGTGACTGCGACATGCAGCGTTTTTTATGTAGGCAGTTGAGATCCTTTGTCTCGATGCACCGGCGTGCGGCTACCGGTCAATCGGTGATCATTTTGGCATCATTTCCTTGTTGCGAGACACACGTATATACGTTCTCATCCCAGACCGTTCTTCACTATACGTTGTGATTTTCAAAAAGTGAATTTGAGGTACCAATCCTAAGCGGTACAGTACCTACACCTAGTTTAAAGATTCTCGTGAAGTGCTATTCAAACCCGAAATTCGGGTTCCAGTTTCGGACTTACGAATCGTAAGAATACACTTTCCCGCGGAAAGACCTAGGCACAATCTATACCTACTCGAGTCCTGGACAGCCCCCAACAACTGGCCACCGGCAGCTCCACTTCCCAGCACTGGATTCCAGGACAGTACCTCCTTACTTTCCCAAGTGACACAGAACGACCGGCATAGTAGGGCCCCTGAAACCACCCTGAGTTATTTTTAATAAATTATATTTTTCTAAAGCTGAAGTTCGTGTTGTTCATTTAACACCTCGCGCACAACGCTTCATGAGTTTGACGGCAATGTCTGTCAGTCTGTGTCTGCCTAGTCTGCCGTAGCTCTCGAACGGATGAAGCTATTTCAGTGCGGTTTTTTAAATGAAAGCAAGTTTCCTTACGGCGGTTCTTAGCTATGTTTAATGAAAGTTGGTTCAGTCGTTCAAAAGTTATTAGAGGTAAACGCTTGAAAGTCAGGGTTTTTAATTTGCCTGGCAAAATAAAATTAAGTCGGACAAAAGTCGCTCTCACCCGGTAAAGAGCATTTTCATGTTCCCGCTGTAA
The DNA here is from genome assembly GCA_943193695.1 of Acrobasis suavella. NCBI lineage: Eukaryota > Metazoa > Arthropoda > Insecta > Lepidoptera > Pyralidae > Acrobasis > Acrobasis suavella. The sequence continues at coordinate 3,878,022 of OW971952.1, read as the reverse complement.
GCTTATGCTGTGTACCACATACACATACGATGTTTTTATAATACACTTGTTTAAGCTATTTTCATTATGTCTACAAAGAGTATTTGCCTAATGTTTATAAATAAAGTAATTTTAATTAACAAGGGATCAAGGCATGTCAGCAGCATAGGCCAGATTTAATTATTTAGAAATTGCCCAAATGGAAATTCATATGTTTGATACATATGAATTTCCATTTGAGCAATTTTACTTACTTTATTTTTTAATTACTGTATTTTATAGGTTGCCTGGAAGAAATTGCTTAGCGATAAGGCCGCCTTTTGCGCATTTCCTAGTTTTTAAGATAATTATGTCCTGATTTATTTATTTTGTACAATAAAGGGTATTGTATTGTATTGTATTGTATAAATATTAGCCAAATACTCTTTGTAGACATTGTTTCACCCATAAACCATTAAAGTAATCATATTGTATTCTATGCATGTTGATACATTTTAATCGTTTATTCTTGTATATGTACTTATGGATATATATATATTTAGTTTACTAATGTCCAAATTCTATTACGTACACATATTTTCCGTTTTTTCTAATGGTTGACGGGGAGAGAATGCCATAGGCCTTAGGTCCGCAAAAAGGTTCTCAAATGGCGACCGCGTACTGGCAAACGAAGCGTAGGACACCCTCCCACAAGGTCGTCAAACGACCTGACCAAGGTCGCTGGAAAGCACTGGATGCAGGCCGCTCTTGATCGATCATTTTAGAAATCCTTGGGAGAGGCCTACATATGTCCAGCAGCCGTTATGCGGCTGAAATGATGATGATGATGACGCAGGCAAGTTATCACTGTTTTGATTCTTTGGGGAGAGGCTGGCGTACTGGGATATAGGCTCTGCTTAGTTCAAACTCACCAGTCTCTTACAATCTTGTATCAAAATTTGCCATCTGCTATGATTATAGTTTAAAGTATGTATTTTTAGGTAAAAGATTATGGAGTAAATATATATTTTTTTAAATTATTTTGTTCTCCTCGCCTACAAATGGCCTTTGGGCCTTGCTGCACTGGGCTTTGTAGTTTGTTGTATGGGAATAAATATTTATTTTATTCTGTTTTCATTTTTACATCATTTATGAAAATTTCAACTGTCTAGCTATCACGGTTCATGAGACATACAGGCAGACAGACGGACAGCGGAGAGATCTCATTTTTTAAGGTTCCGTACACAAAGGTACGCTAGATTATAGTGTGTCTCGGCATCAAAGTCAGAACGTCCAAAGTCCGTTACCCTAGACTTTTCCATGCAAACTTAGTCTTCGTTTTATTTTGAAACGACATATCAGATTTCGGTAAAAATTCGTAATTTTAAAGAAATTGTAATTTTTAATGGTTTTGATTGGTTTCCGACGGTAAAATTATGAACTGGAACGAAAATATAAGGGTGCAGAATTTTCCATACTGATGGTCAAATATGATATGATATACTATATTCTCTTTTAAGTTTATATTTTAACAGTGAAACTAGTTATATGCCTAAATATATGAAATTTTTTTTGAAATACATAATTTAGCTTATATCTGACATGTAGTTTCAAAATAAAGGCTAGACTACGTTTGTATGGGAAAGTCTAATTCAGTTTTCTAAAGGCGGCCTTTCCCGGCCGCTCTGCCGTTAACGCGCGCATAGTTTGAAAAGCTTGTTTTTCATCCAGGGCAGTGCTAGAAAAAAAGGCAAACCAAAAAGAGAGAGATAGCGCCTTAGGGCACGGTTTGCATTATATTTAATGAAATTAGTATTATTATTAACCATCCATTGAACGAATATTAACTATTCATAGGGTGTGGAAATTTTATAAAACTTGTTCCAGGACATACGTTTTTTTTTTTCAGTTAGCCTCACAAGTATGTGAAATAAATTAATTTTATTTAAAATTTTCATTACATTTGCGAGGTTTCTATCGAAATATTTTTTACTTGTACAATTTATGAACGGTCGAAGTTCAGGTAAAATTTGTGCAAAACAGCAGATTTTTGGAGGCGTATACTGAACTTATTTTTCCAAATTTTAATTTTTTATTTCGATAGAAACCTAGAAATAGTGCACAAGATATCTGTTAGTCCAAAAGTTTTCAAGTAAGATCAGTAACAACGCCATAATTACGTACGAGCGTTTGTATGAAAAGTAAGACGGGTAGGCAGCATACGTCTCCTACGTATATGTTCTGCTAAGGATTCAAGTGTTGAAACATCAGCCATATCGCTATTTAACTTTATAGGTCTTATGTTTGCTTATTTACCGAAACCAAACCAACATTTTTCGCATGCCCAAAGGCGATTTGGCCATAGGTATATACAAACAAAGCATCCATTCAAATACAGATCTAGGGAAAAAAGAGATAAGATAGTTATCCAATTTTTTTGGGGTCCGTTTGTAATAAATCATTTGAAAGGAAACGGAGATATCAATTAAAATTTTGTCGTGATCACGTTAGCCAAAAGTGGCCGTTTTTCGCTAATGTGCGTTGAAGAGCTTCACGTTCTCACTTTAAACAGTAGTTTATAAAATAGTTTGAAGGGATTAAGACAAAATTTTAAATGATATCTCCGTTTCCTTTCAAATAATTTATTTCAAATGAGAGCAGCAATAGACCTAGAAAATTCAGGTAGCCGCTTAATAGATTCAGGTGTTACTTTGCGGAACTCAAATTTACATACTACATCATAAAGAATCGCACTAAGTAATTCAAATCACAAAAAAGAAAAAAAAGATAAGGCCAGAGGAAAAAGGTCTTCGAGTCTTTTTGTACAACTTAGTAACAAACAAGTGAATACTTATACGATAAATCGTTATCGTAACTTAATGATGAAGTATTATTCAACATTTAAAAAGCAACTCATGCTTATCTATTAGGAAAGATTTGTAATACAAGTATGTGTAAATTACTATTATTTTTTATTTAAACTAAAATCCGACTTCAACACCAAACTGCATAACCGATTTTGATAAAAAATCTATGGGACGACCTGGAAAGTATACACTTTCATAAAAATAATTTTCCAAAACGGTCCACGCGTCTTCGACTAATTAGTGAACATACATAAAAAACTTCCCGACGAATTGATACCTCCTCCTTTTTTTGAAGTCGGTTAACTGGTTCAACCTGTGTAGTCATGTCAAGTTGCCTAAATTCGACCGTTAACACTAATCCAGACACGCATTAAAACAGTATGGAGTAGATAAAAGAGAAAAGGCTGTACTTTTAACTTAATAATAAAGTTTCTGGAGTACCGTGATACAGGCCCTGCCTTCATCAGGCTCCAGTCTCCTCCAATCTGATATGTTACATGTTTGTGTAGTTTGTTGAAGATAATAAACTACTTTTTTACTTTTACTTTACTTTACTAATAATAAACACAAAAATTTAGTTAGTATACACGCACAGTTTTCTCTTCATATATGTCAACCATATGATTGACGGGTGATTAAGTAAAAATTAATAAATATATAAAACAAAAAAGTCGTCCATCAGAAATAAAGATGTAAAGCAAGAATCTTTATATTTAGGATAACTAATAACTTTACACCCGTTCGTAACGCACATTTCCGTCTTTCTATGCTCTGAAATCCTCGCGCAATTCGCGTCCATCCGAACTATCGGTTTGGCTCTTATTTACCGTCGGGACGTTGTTGGGAGAATCCCAGTTTTTCCTCTATAAACATTGAGCGAGGACGATTTTACTTGTGGTCCAAGTGCTAGGAGAGGAGAAGGAAGACCAGCTTTTATAGCATGGCACCATGGATAAACCCTGAGAAGGGTTATGAGTATATCGTGCTACGGAATAGTTCCGTTCCGCTCGTTAAATGTTACGAGATAGTAATAGACGATAGCCGTCGATAAAAGCTGTCGCCGGTGCCATGCTGCGGGGGCAAGAAGTGCATTCATAGATGAAGTAAATAAAAGAAAAAGGCAGAAAGAGTCAAATAGCTAAGTGAAAATATATCCCTATTATGGAAACATGATAAAATCTTTACTTTCATGTCCAGGTTGAACATTTGGTCACGAATTCAAATCCAGTGATATTTATCCATCCACTATTTCTTATTTCATTATATATAGTTTGAGTACTTTGGTACTGACTGTCTCAAAACCCTATAAAATAGTTTTTGATATATTTACTTAGAAATAATAAAATTAATTCATTTCTCAACAGGAAGCATTTTTCAAGAGTTTCTCTTGAAAAGTGAGCAAGTTCGAAAATTATAATACATGTAGATTTTTTTGTCATACGTTGTCCTAATTTTTTAAAAAGCAAAATTATGGGGATGATGGCTTAGAAAAACATATGGACCTCGAGCGAGGTTTTCAATTTATAAGTATACTTCTCTACCGTCTTTTTCTTTCACATTCTCTCCATCCACTGGTTGCCTAAAAGAGATCACTTTAAGGGGATACATGAATTTTTTGGGGTCCAGAGCTGCCCCTATTTCGTATAAATCACTTGAAAGAAAACCGAGACATCATTTCAAAAAAATTCTTGACCAAGCCCTCGATAACTCTTCAAACTATTTTATGATCTACTGTTTATATTTCAAACTGAAAACGCGCAGTTTTTCTACGCTCATTAGCCAAAAGTCGTTTTTCGCAATCGCAATGTGCGTAGAAAAGCTTCACGTTCTCACTTTAAACTGTAAACAGTTGTTTATTAAATAATTTGAAGGGTTATCTAGGGCTTGATCAAGACAAAATTTGAAATGATGTCTTAGTTTCCTTTCAAATGATTTATTTAAAATGGTGGCAGCACTGGACCCCGAAAAATTAATGTATCCTCTTAACCCTTTACCTGTCCCTATAAATAAAACAATAGATAAACAATTGACCTGGGAGGAATTCCTCCCAGTAACAGATAAAGGGTTAAGCGATAGACCGCCCATCGTACTCATTTAATATAAATTATTTTTGTGTTTATTTATTTCTTTTTGTTTAATAATAAAAAGTTATCTATCTTTCTACTCACTCGAGGTCTACAGCTCACAGAGCCACAGCACAGAATAAGTACTAGTACTCACGTACAGAAGTCTTAATTAAGAAAAGAAATTCCAAAGAATATCTACTTAATGTGGTTAGCGCTATGGTTTAATTTAGCTCGCGTCTAAACTTCTCACCTCTTCGTTTAGATACCTAGACATCAATTGCAAGCTAATTGCATTCTTATTATTCTGGACAAACGATTCTTGTAACTGAATTTTCAACTCCGAAGTGGTCGCCGCGCGTATAGTAATAATGTAGGTATAAGATTCAAAGATTCAAATGTTTATTCTAGTTTTTATTAGTAATGAGACCTTTACAGGCACTTTTACACGTCAATAAGTATAATCTATGTTACGTGTAAAGTATATTAAAATTTAATTTATTTTATAGAAAAGCTACCGATACCAGCGCTTCGTAACGACCACTGCTGAGAAGAAACGCCGAAAGAAACTCATTTTCACAGTATTGGTCGCCTACTCGCCAGAAGGGCTCGATACCTAAACGGGGAGTGATGTGGCCTGCTACTTATAACTTGGGCCATTTATCCGACACCGTATTAGAAGGGAGGAGGGCTGAATGTAAAAAAACAACGGAAGCTCCCGACGGTAAAGGGAATACAAATCGAAGTATCGGATTTTATTTTTTCATCTTTTTTTTTCAATAGAATCATACGAAAAGGTGAGATCTGACCAAATATAATATTGTTTATAGGGTTTGCTCTAGAATACTAACCAATGGCACACACCTATAGTTTTTGTATGTATGTATGTATAATTGTTTGGCAAGCTCTGCAGCTTCAACGGCTCGATGGATTGTAGCTTGAGAGGTGTCGTTAGATTCGTCTTAAGTCTGAGAGGGACACTGGGTACATAAAAAGGTAAACGGTTTAATTTTTTTAAATAATGACTTGTTTTTAATGCTCATTTGTAAAGTTATAGGGGGAATAAGAGATTTAGTTAGTGATTTTGTATTTAGTAGTAAGAAGCATTTCAATTTAGGTGGCTGTCTCGATCGCACAACATTTGTAAAGACCTTTAAAAATGTGGCTAATTGTAAGAAAAGTGTTACATTATCATTCGATATAATAATATTGTGGAATTTTTAGACATCTTTTTATATTATGTAGACCAGAGGTTCCCAAACTTATTTTGTCAAACGCCCACTTTAAAAAATCAGTTATTTTGAAGCGCCCCCCATTTTTTTCACCATAAAAACCTGAATCACATATTTGTCTTGCCTGTAGTTTAATTCAACCTATATTCTAAACGAGAGAGCAACAATAATATACACCAGTACATTAGAGTATCTTTTATAAAAAATAACAATAATCAACATTGTTAATTTTAAATAAAAAAATGGCAATAATAATACAATTTTACAATAATAAAGAGTATCGGAAGTGGGGACCTCACCTGCGAAACTTTAAAACACGAAATTTTTTCAGTGTTTGATTCCTTTAACGATATAAATATGTTGTGAACGCATTAAAATAATAAATATTAATTACATTTTTAGTTTATATTTGTATAGTAAAAAAGGATATAAATATGAACTAATAAATGGATGTTGTGTAGTAAGAGGATTTTAATTTCAGTGAATTTTCAAATATGAAATAGCTGAATTTATAAATCACTCATTGCTTAAATCACATCAGCGCCCCCCAACTTTATTCTGGGCCCGTTACCGCCCCCCTTAAAGCCTCCAGCGCCCACAAGGGGGCGTTATCGCCCACTTTGGGAAAGACTGATGTAGACATTGACTACATCGAGAATTAAGTCATCAACATTTTTTAAGTTTAAATAATTTTAAAACACTGTCACGTCTTATCCCTAACTAGGTAGACTGAGTCTAAGGTCGTAAGTCCTAAAGGCCATGTTTAGCAGGTGGAAAAAATAAAGAAAATAGTGATGGGTTGTTAACCGAATCGCTTATCGACATGATTCAGTAATGCTGAGCCACCTAAGCACACCTAGCGAGATCAACGATGTTTATTTATCCCTGCAGTTATTTTTTTTTATGTTATAGGGCGACAAACACCGCTGCCCATGGACAATTGCAACACCAGGTTTGTAACAGAAGCGTTGCCGGCCTTTCAGAAAGATATAGACTCGTGTTTTGAAGGTTTCAATGTCGTATCGGTCCGGGAACACTGCTGCAGGAAGTTGATGCCTAAATTGTAATTTCCAGGTCATCTCTTTTTCTAAAACCGCTAAAGAATCGCCTTCTGTGGCAAGCTAAGTGGGAATTAACTGTATAGCCATGCCGCTGGGCCCCGCCAGACATGGTAGAACAAAATGCTGGCTCAAGACTTCGAATGCTCAAGACCGTGGCAGGTGGAAAAGTTGATTTCGGAAACCGCCCAGGTTTCAAAACTTTGCAACTGGGAATACGCTGAGACTAGAAACAGACAAAAACCACAAAAATAAAACGAAAAAGAATAAAGGTATATTCCTCTGTGTGCTATTTCATCCATCTGTCAAATACAATAGCTTACCGCGCGTCATCGCGAATTGTTTATTTAGTTAGAAGACACGAGCGTAAATGGATTTGGAGATGCTGGTTGGAGAGGATTTGGAATGTTCCCTTTGTGACTTCATATTTTAACAAATACATTATCTGTGCGGGAGGGGAGGACGTTATCTTGCTCCCCAATGGGAAGCTCGTCAAACCTTTGAGTTATATTGTACTTAACCCCGTGCCTTACCATAAGCTTCAGAATATCACCTGGTGGCTGTAGTCCTCTAACTTAGGATATGCTATCCAAAGAGGTCCATACACTTTCCAGCCGTTGAGTCGCAGCTACTCAAAATGTGTCTTATTGTCTTCTCTAGTTCCTCACATGCCTGACATCTAGGGCTCACAACAGTAAATGGATTTAATGTTCCCTTTGTGCCTTTATTATTTTTTAAAAATAAATGATCTAGAGGACGTTGCTTGACATTGGGAAGAGATAGACCAACCAGATTGACCAAAGAAGAAGAGTAGAATATCAAAGACAGACACTTTTCATGAATAGATCACAAAGACTATAAATACAGAAACGATTGAATAGTTAACAGTGTTAACCAAATGTCCATTTTTTTTTAAAATAAATGATCTAGAGGACGTTGCTTGACATTGAGAAGAGATAGACCAGATTGACCAAAGAAGAAGAGTAGAATATCAAAGACAGACACTTTTCATGAATAGATCACAAAGACTATAAATACAGAAACGATTGAATAGTTAACAGTGTTAACACTGTTAACTATCAAATATCCAAAATTGTGTCCCAAATGATTTATGGTAAACTTACTTTGTTAAATGACACGTTTAAAGAAATATATGTGCCTGACATAATATTATAAAATGATTTCTTTTAATGTATTGCTGATGTAAATACATTTGCTGTATTTGTCAAATAACGGTAACTATTTCGCACACATCATATTTTGCGTAGGACAGTACCCACAAGGTGTCAGACGATATGACAAAGGTCGCTAGAAAGCGCTCTATTGAGAGACCTACGTCTAGCAGTGGACGATATGCGGCTGAAATGATGATGATGATATTCTGCGAACATATTGTCGCGAACGTGATATACGCAGAATGTTCGCGAGCAAAAATACGCGAACTTCGTCAGAATACTGCAAGCAAAACTAGGCCTTACGTCGTTATAGCATTAAGTCTAGAATTGTTTGTAAAGTTGCACTCACACACACATATACCGGCGCCTCGACGTTTCGGCAACAACGAAAACATTCGTCAAGTGTGGGGAATATTCGAGAATAATGTAGACCTGTATATCGGCGCATATAAAAAGGCGAACGAGTGCACAGGCAGTTCCATACAAGCTACGAAAGCGATCACTTCAAAGCGAACCGAAGAGAAGGAAGCCTACTCTAGTGCGACAAGTGGAAGTACCTGCGACAACCTCGGCCAGATACCTGGACCTCAACTGCTACGCGACTCGGACTTGGACATCAGGAAAACCGTCTTCACGTGTCAAATTAGGGTTCCGTAGTGAATAAAGACCCTCTTACGAAGTTTGGCGTTTTTCTCCAAATCTCGAACTCCAGTTTCGTACCAGTATTATATTGCGAATGTGCTATGTTGAGAATATTATATCGTGCTAAAATGATGTTTTGCAAATATCATATACGGCGACGTAGGAATATTTGTCAATATTTTTTTTGGTGAAACTTTTATGTACTTCGCTGGACCCAACCTTGCGAAGAGAGGATATATTCGTATACTTAGGGTCAATAGGGTTTCCTACTCCTCTTTTTCCTTCCATATTTCTTTCAATTATTATTTTAAAGATGGCATCGTGATGTAGACTCTTCTATTTCCTATGATTTGTAGTATTCGCGCATATTAGGAAAACCTAGATGAAAATTTTTCGATCAAATAAAAGTAAAACTTGACGTAAAAACATATAAAAAGGTTAAGAACTTAGCGGAAGAAAGAGATACATGGAAAGCATTCCACCGACAAGACACCGACAGCTCTTAAATAAAAGAAGGGTCAATTTGTCCAGTCGTAAGTGGAAGAAATCAGTCAAATCTTAGAAACACTCTATCCTTATCCGTCGAGTCCCGTCCCCCTGCACGATTGTTCTTGTGTTACGATATAACAGACAGTACGAATTTCAAGATTTCAATTAACATGCTGTACCTATGTTGATAGAGTTAGGAGCAAAAGTTAGTTCATCGTAAGTATGAATTTTTTTTTGCTTCTATATCGAGTGGGAATCTTGATTAGTATATTTCAAAAATATATACATTTTTAGCCGCATATCTCAATGTCGGGCATTATCTTTTTAAAGGTAAATCTTGTGTTTACGATACGAAAATATCAAACAAAGCTGATACAAAATGAATTTTATTTTAGCCTAATTTGAATAAGTGCCACTATTTCTTCACAAACAGCCGAAATACTTTTCTGAACTAACATAATGCCTAAAAATACATTAGCGAATTGAAAATTCGCTTTCTAGCTGCCTTGGAACTCATTACTCGTAAATTTCTTTGACTAAATTTAATTTTGGGCCCCTTTCATTGCAATAAAACATACCTTCGCAGGTTGTAAAGATTTTATCGAAAATTCCATTTGAAAAATTCAATTTGTTAAGATACAGGCGTAGGTAATAGTTGGGGAATTTTGGGAGCCTTTTGTGAGTGACGGTTGTATTATATTGGCTATAGTTTTTGCCCGCGACTTTGTCCGCGTGACCCCTAAAAATAGTGTTAAATTTTCAGTGTTCATGTAATGTATGTGGTGTGGGGGAGATCAGCAAAACGGCACAAATCACCTTAATAGCGTTTATTTTCGATATATTCACTAAACTATATTATATAACTAAATTATATAAAAGTGAAAATCACTCACTCACTCACTCATTACGAAATGACTATAACGTAGATTGTGACTAGGAGACGTCCGCTAAGAAAGGATTTTTGGAAATTCCATCCCTAAGGGGGTGAAATAGGAGTTGCCAGTTTGAATGGAACTTCGTAATTTTTAAAGTGAGACACATGAAATTTTTAATTTATTTTAAATTGTTAGTAGAAAATAATAATGCAATTATTAGATTTTGAAAATTACATCTCCATAGGGGGGAAATAGGGGTTCCAAGTTTATATGAATCTTCGTCATTTTTGAAGCGACACACATGACATGTTTGAATATGGGTCAATAAAAAATAATAATACAAAGGGAACGGGATATTATAACACAATTTATAACGTAAACAACCAATTAAAGATCCTATTAGAACCATTTTCGACTTCCACGCGGACGAAGTCGCGGGTTACAGCTAGTACAACATAAATCTTTATTGACACCGTGCTCATTCGTCTCATCGTAGTATAATCTACCATTCGTCCCCTTTCTGGGTCTAAGATCCGTCATCTCACTCTCGGCGTTCAGATACACACAACAAACTCATACATTTAAATCTCTCATACATTCGGATACATCCCATTGCCACATGTATGTATGTATGTAAGTTTCAAGTCCTGAACTTGATTTGAATTTATGAGGTATATTTTGACCTTAATTCCTAAGGGTCATTACGCACTGTCGACTATTTGCTGGCGACTCAGTCCCTCGGCGACCAACACAGGCAACTAGGGCCAGGCAGGAGACCAAGCCGAGCGACAGTATGTCAAGTAAATTCGTGCAGTGGTGCAATTTCTCAAACGCGGAGTCACTAAACAAGCGGTTTTTGTATGGAAAAACCATTCGTTTAGTTGACTCCGCGTTTGAAAAAGGGCACTAAATGGACATCAAAGAAGTTGCAATAGTAGTGCTACTAATTATAAAAGCGACAGAAATACTTAAAGAAAAGCTAAAAATTTTCAGCTACATCCTTTGTCACAAGAACGGAGATTATAAAAAATTTTTAAAATATTTTATTTAAGAAGACTTTACAAAATACCCTCGTATTTTTTTTTATTGCGCAAGAATTTATGAGGTTTTTTATTGATTTTGTTAGATTTGTTAATGAAACATTCAACGTCAATATATTGGCGATGTTAAATTTATAAATCACAAGCCTATGTGAAATATTTAAGCCTGTTTGTTTCTCTAAACAAATAAATAAAATAAAGAATGTACGTTCAATTGATGAACTGTGTGTCGACCGACGACTAAGTGCGTAAACACCTATTTAAATAAATATATATAGGGACAATTAACGACCAGTCGACAGTGCGTAATGGCTTTAACAGTATCCTATCACTATCAGTGTCTTAGGCACATAGAAAGCCGCAGACAGGGCACGGACGGGGCACAAACAGGGCGTCGTCGCGTCTTTTGAAAACATATTGAAAAGACGAGGCACGGACGTGACAGATACAAACAAATCCGTATCTATGGCAGCACTGGCGACGCGCGACTCCCGCAACCCGCCTACAACCCCGTCTACTCTGCTCGGGCCCTTGCCCCGTCCGTTCTGTTTGTTCTACCATAGGACGCGGATGAGTAAGCGAAGTGTCTGTGCCCTGTCCGCGCCCCGTCTTTCCTGTGTGTTCGGCATCGCGACGCTTCTATACATTTTGTATGAAAAAGACGCGGAGGAGACACGTCTATTCAGTGTGTCCGGCGCTTTAGACTACATATACAGGGCCAACCGTTGAAGATTTTTTGTTTCTATAATTTACTTGTCAACTTAACAAGGTCAGTTATTTTCCGAAAGATATTTTTATACGAGTGATATATATTAAAGCATATATAAGCATTTAAAAGTATTTATAAAACAGCATATCATTCTCAAAGATGGATGCAAGGGTCTAATACTGAACTCATTACTTGTGAAGCTGTCAAATGAGAAACGCTTCAGCATTCCTCACATCAAAGAAAACACATTAAAAGTTAAAGATCTTTTCATAGAATTTTCTTAAATATATCGTGTTCGCGTACAAATAAATTAATACAAACGTTTTGTATGTTTGGTCTGGACACATGGATATATTTTATAGATCTGGTATGTGTATTTAAAAAACGTAAAAAAAGAAAGAAATTAATGATCGTTTTATCGTCTAATAATCAATTAATCTTCACATAAAATCAGACACACACAGATTTTCAAGGAAGTTTCATCTGCAACAAACTTCGTCAAAAAGTGAACAATAATAATCTACGACATTTATCGTCAAAAGTTATACTTACCTAGTTAGCAATAAGTAACTGCAACATGCTTCGTCAAAATTGTCAGTGTAATAAACAGCCCCGATTTGCCCCTCGCCAAAACGATCCTATAATGCTAGCAGCATTTTCACGATGTATAGCAATAGAAATTCTTTGCGCGAGAAACGATAGAGAGCGATTATCTCTTGTCTTAAAAAATACATTGAGCTAGCCCCAAAATAAGTTCGAGACTTGTGTTATGAGATCAACGATAATATGATTTATAATAAATACATGTATGGATAAACACTCAAGACCCAGGCCAATCTGAAAAAGATCATTTTCCATCTTGACCTTACCGGGGATTGAACCCGGGACCTCCAGTGTGGCACCCTGGCATGATGACAACTAGGCCACAGATGTCGTCGAAAAAAAAATGCGTCAGCCTAACTCTCATTTACACCTTGAAGCAATTAATAATTTGTATGGTTGACTAGGCTTCAGTCGCGGGGCCTCCTAAGAATCCTCTCATCGAGTTCCCTCAAGGGTTTCTATTAAATTAAATGTAAAATGTGCATAACCCGTAAACTACTCGTAGTAGCATGATTGGATTTCACACACCCACATATTCAAATTACGAAAATTTTCGCTAGTTATTCAAATACGCTCACGATAATATATTTTGTATAAAAATAAAAATATACGAATAATAAGCCGGCCATTCAACGGCTTCTTAACCTTTACAGAATCGTATTAGGTAGGTATTTAATTCGTTTCATAGTTTTATAGCTGAACTAGCCCAAATCCTCACCAGACGCCACAGCCAGGCCTTCGACCCAGCAGTGGGACCAGGACCAGTATAAGCTAATAACAAAAAAAAATGTTTGTGTGTAAAGTCGGTTTACGGACGATAATTTTACGCGATAACGTCATAATAGATGCGTAACAAGCCGAATGCTTAGGCCGATCGTGCCTTTCTATCGCTTACACGCTCGGCTCAGGCGGAACGTGACAATTTTTCATGCGTGCAGCCAGCATTCATCGACTTTATCATGTCAAAAAAGTTGAAATTTGTTTAGACCATGCAAGTCATTTATTGCTTCAATTTAACTGAATGCAACAGGCAAGACACTTGCAGTGTAAATGGGCCTTTAGCGTCAAGAAAACCACTAAAAAGATGTTAAAACCGCTGAATACACCCACTTTGAACATCCATTTCTAAAATAACGTCCACATTCGTCATTAAGAGAGTATTAAAACTTAACGTCACCATGGGCATTCAACAAGTATAAACAATTTGAACTGTGTCGTTTGGGCTTCGACTGAGCACCCATAAACCGTACCGATGACCACCGACACGCCCCGACAATAAACGCAGGGTGACAGTTCTGTGCGAGCCATAAGAGGAAGCGTTTATGGGACTAATCTGTCTTTGAATTTCAATGATAAAAGTGTTTGGTAAAATATATTTTGCAATAAAATATCTGGGAAATAGATACAAATGCCTCATAACGTTATTCCTAATGAGGGAAAAATAAAAAATGTTATTTCTTGTGTCTCTAAGCAGACGCAAGACCCGTATGTCAGCATCGCCCGATTAAAGGTAAACGCACAATTATCCGAGCCGAACGAAACGAATTTTAGAATTCTTTATATGAAATTCTATGAAACCTCGCACACCTGACCGCATTCAATCTTCCGAATCTGGAAGAAGCACAGATATCCTAGACGAACTCGAAAACGTCATCAAATTCGGCGCAGGTGATGCGATCGAATCGCTTGCATTTCCACAAGTGTGTGCGTAAGAGCAACGAGAGTTATGCGATCTAATAACTACTTAGATTTATTTAAAATGTTACAAAAATTAGTAATTCTATCATAATTGATAAATAAAGCACTAACAATAAAAATCTCGTCAAGATTCATCACAATTCACATGTAATTATAGTGCGACAGGTGTAAAGGAAATGGAAATAATTCTTTCGGCGCGCTCGATTCTTTCGGCGCGTTCGTTTTTTAGGTGCGGATAGGTATGCAAGACCTTAAAAACTTCGATCGATTCGACGCGTTCGGCTCGGATAAATGTGCGTTTACCATAAATGATTCAGATTCTCGCCCATTCTCTTGATCGGCTATAGTGATCTGCGCGGGAAGTGAAGCTTCTGACTCATTCTACATTATTTCTTCTTTCCCAGTCCAGTATCAATGAATTTAAGAACTAAGTGTTTAGTGAAGTATTTTTCATGTTTGTAGACCAGTAGGGAAGACCTAATAATCAAAATCTTTTTGTCCTTGACCAAAACAATAATTTTGCTGCCAGTATTTTGGGTTGCATTTTGTGCATGCTGCCTGTATATGAAATAATCTATTTATAAGTTTTTTTTTTTTTAGTTAAAGATTAGTTTTATATTTGGCACGTATGTATGTCAAAGTTACTTAGTTTGAGTTCCCAACCAATTTTTTTTTTAAAGTCATAAATCATTTATTTATCTTTGGATATTTATATCACTTGATTATTGTCATTTATTTTTTCTTTCGATTTCTTAATAGTTAGTTGTTGACGTCAGATTATTTACTTACAACTAAGTTTACTGCCGCCTCCAAAGCGCAAGTACATAAGAAGCGGTAACAAACTGTACTGCAGCATTTTCTCCAAAAATGTAAACCTTACAATTATACTGATATTAAAATGAGATGTGTGGACTGAGAATATACATTGCTATGTCATAATTATTAATTAAGAATGATGTCAAATTTGAAATTAATGTCAATTTGTAAATAAAGTACATGTACCGATTGTACTCAAATTATGTCATTTGTGAGTGTACAAATATAAACCTTTAAGATGGACCCGCGCCACGCTTAAGCCAGCTTGTCTTAAGATAATCATCGGTTCCGTAATAAGCCTTCTCACAAAGTACTTTCTTTACATAAGCTTTAAATTTTCTATCTGGCATATCAAGGACCGATTCTGGCAATTTATTATAAAACTTTATACAGTTTCCCTTAAACGATTTACTGACTGTTTTCAGCCTATAATACGGGGCAACTAAAACATTCATGTTACGTAAGTTTCTTCCCGTAATATTACCTACCTGTTTTATTTAAATAAGGCAATATTTTTCCTCACATACATTATATTTTCAAATATGTACTGGGATGGTACAGTGAGTATATCAATTTTCTTAAAAAATCTCTTAGGGAGTCTCTCGATCCTAAATCATAAATAAAACGAATTGCCCTTTTCTGTAAAATAAAAACAGTCTGTATATCAGCAGCACTCCCCCAGAGAAGAATCCCGTACGACATCGGACTATGAAAGTAACTAAAGTAAACTAGTCTAGCAGTTGCTACATCTGTCAATTATCTGATTCTTTTAATAGCGTATGCAGCTGAGCTAAGCCTATTAGCTAGTTTAGAAATATGGACATCCCACTGAAGTTTTGAATCTACTATGATTCCCAAGAAAGTAGTATTATCAACGAGATCTAATTTTTGACCGTCTAGTAGCACATCAACATTGGCCTGCCTCACGTTAGGAAGACTAAATCTAATGCATTGGGTTTTGTTTGCATTCAACAGAAGGTTATTGGCAGAGAACCAATTAGAAATGGCCGATGATGTGTCATTCACCGCAGTAGCATCATCGCTATGACGGTCTATTTCAAACAACACAATACCAGCTTGTTTCTCAACCACGTAAGGCAAATCATTGACGTACACTAAAAAGAGGAACGGTCCTAGGATAGAACCTTGAGGTACACCCATTTTGACAAGAGATCCGTTTGACTTTATGCCATTTATATCAACAGTCTGAAGCCTATCTGTTAAAAAATATTGAATGAGGTTTATAGATTTATCGTCAAAACCGTACTGACGGATTTATTTATTCTTAATAAAAACACTTAGGTAAGTGCTCAAAACGCTTATACTTTGTACCACAACACGATCCCTAAAAGGCGAACTTTCTTCATAATAGTAGGACTCAAAAGCAATCATCGTGGGGACTCCACTCACCTCAGCGGACAACATTACCGACCCGACGTCGACGTCTTTTTAACCGACTTTCAAAAAAGGGGTGGTTATAATTTCGTCGCGATAAAAAGATGAACCTCCACCTGCTACGCCACAGGCCACAGACAACTCTGCTTTGATTTATCAACACTCATCACTCACTTCATACATGCCCTTTGGTAACGTGTACTTCTGACATTGCAAACCATTAGTGATTTTGTTACTACACCCAACTATTTAAGAAAGTGAGTTATGTCCGTATTTTAGCGATGAAGTGTACAAATACCTGAAACAAGAAAAAAAAACATTAGTATTTAATATTCAAAATGACTTGATAGTATTTATAATAGTATAAAGATGCTTTTTAAATAAGAACAAGTTTTTATAATCCTTACAAGAAAATATAGTATGTGGAAGTTCTTAATTTTGATAGTCGAAAATTAATGACACATATCTTTTTTTTTTTCAATTTCTTGTACAGGGTCTAGCAATTGTACTGATTTTGTTTTCATATTATGACACATGTCCCTTGGGGTAAGTTGCTCAGTATCATCAAGTATCATGTACTGAACCCACCCTTAAAACAGTTCCAGCATATTTTGTTAGACGTTATATTAACGCAGTGAAAAAAAATCTAGTCTATGATATTAGCCGTTCGAGAACCTTTCTGCCCCATAGGCCATCGGTTCTTCGCGCTATGGGCCCCACCCACTGCCACTTCAATGAGCTAATCAGCTTGGCTATGTCAGTGACCTTCGTTTAATTTTACGAATCTCCTCACGTTACCGGCAAGCGCAGCGAAGGACACACACCTGCTAGATGGTCAGATGACCTGAGCAAGGTTGCAAGAAAGCGCTGGATGCAGGCCTTTTTAGAAATCCTTGAGGAAGGTCTATGTCCAGCAGTGGACTTCGTGACTGATATGATGATGATGATGAAATTCACCGTTGAAAGACAGTCATTTTTTTAATTTGCGATTGTGAATTACAAAATTTTGCTGAAATATTCCATGTTGTTTCAAAATGAAGAAAGAATACGTCTGTATGGTAAAGCCTAGGAGGGCGTCCTCTTAAACACGAGTATTCTAATTAAAAAAATAAAGAAAGTGTAGTGTCAAACTACTTTTACAACCGAAATCGTGGGCGATTAATTACAAAGCAGATTAATATCCCGATAGTCCCGAAACATCCAGACGCTACTATAAATTTTTGAATTAAAATTAAAAAAGTTAATCTAAGAAACGTAATGGTTACTGGCGTTGGGCACGCCCTGCTCTATGAGCTGCTCCGCCTATGCGTATGTAAATCATGAGAGGTAGCGATTTTATTGGACGAACATTTTAACGTGATAAATAAATAAATAATTATTTGACAAAAGAAAGTCGACATTCAGAAGAAAAAAATACATGTTACACTTGAATTTTTGAGACGAATCTAACGATACCTTCTTAATCGCCGCAATTCGCAGTCCATCCATCCGTTTGGAAGATACTATTCAATTCAATTCAATTCTTTAATTTCAGATAACTAAGATCCAATTTGTTAGTATACTATACATACAGTAACTTGAAACTAGTGTTAGTACTTACAGCTATATACATATTGTGCACACAGTAAAATGAAACCTCTGTGTACAGAGGGCCTAGGCGGCATTGCCTTCAAATTAGACCATATAGGGCCACCGGCAAAGTCCCCTGCACAAGGTGTCTCATTATAGGCGAATCCAGTCTATACAAGGTAATAAAGAAATTTACAAACAAACATACAAGATACGCGTGAAATTCATAACCCTTCTTGGCAGTCGGTAATAGGGTATGGTTTGTATTGTATATACGTCCACCCTGGAGTGGTGAGGTTCAAATCACCCATTTTAATCAAAATCATGTGTTTTTGGGTACAATATATCAAAATTTTTTGAATGTCACATAAAATAGTCTAGTCAAAGTCACGCCGCTTTCCGAAAAGAAATTGCATGTTCAACGAAAAAAATGATTGAATGATATACACGTGATACCTCACTACACACCTCAAGTGATTTTCCCCAGATCTTGAAGCCCCCCACTTCTAAAAGAGAAAATATGTGACGAATAGATGTGACATAAAAATTTTGTAACTTGGACCACACAAAATCAGTGTAGCATAAAATATGGTCGAATACTATATCCGCTGGTAATTACAACCGGGACATGTGAACCCATTATATATAGATTAAGGAGGGAACTTATTAAAAAAGATTGTATTGTAAGATAGCTTTTAAATGAATCAGCAACGTTAGCAAAGAACATTGAGCAACGAGGTAATTTGCTAAACGTTTACATAAGCTTGTAAAAAGGATTGATGCTGTATATTTTTTAAATTAAAACTAAAGTGAGACACAGAAATTACAAGCATGAGTTAACGGGTTACTCACGTAGAAAATCAGCTACTCAGGGCATGCTTCCGGGAAATCCCGGTCTCGAAAATACCAGGAAACTCAATTCCGGGTTATTGGGCTTTTCGGACCGCGGTCTGAATCGCCCAAGTACTGTTTCTGAAAGGGGTCATTTGAAGCGGTCCGAATGGCCCAAGGACCTTTTACGTCCCAGGACTTTTTAAATAACCCGGTACCGGGTCTCCAGCGAACGAATCCCGGTTTTTTGGATACTTTATATGTGCCTATCATTTTCTCACTATGTCTTTCAATATACGTTAAAAACATATAAATTAACTATTTTTTGTATAATCTTGATTTTAATGTTTTATTTTTCCTTATTTTGATTTCGAAGAAGCATTTCAGTTTTCCTATGCTCAATTTTTTAGAATAGTTGAAGGAACAAAGACTTTACTAAAACAAAAAAAAATTTGTTCTATTTGATTATTGTTCTATTTGATTATTTGTTACTATATTGACCTCAAGAAATTTACGTTTAATTATTATGATTGTATTCTAATGATTTATGTCAATAATAGACACAGAATAGAAAAATAAAGCATAGTTTTAATAACGTCACTAACCCATATTTGTAATGAGGCCATTTTCTACAGTTTACTCAATGGTATGCTCACTGCGTGCACTCATGGACTAACATTTAAGACTCGAGCAACATTTAAGAAATCCAGTCCTGGTTCTTGAGAGAGAACCGGTACTACGTCCCCTAGTTCCGAACTCATCCAGAGGTGTTCATCAGGGCGAATGTGACAAGAGGATGCCCGCCGCGTACACGAAGACGATTGTTGTGTCGCGCGCGAGACGTCTTCGTGTATAAGTCCTCTCGCCACATTCGCCCTGATGAAGACCTTCGGATGAGTCGCATCGGTAGTTCCGCTACTCAACACCAGATGGATATCTCCTCCATCTATTATTAGCTAGAGAAAGCCGTGACTTTCAAGCGTAAACCCTCAATAACTTTTAAACAGCTCAACAGATTTTCACAATCAACCACGACAAGAAAATTTGCCGTCACGTAAAAAACTGCATCGAAATCGGTCCATCCGTTCGAATGCTACGATGCCACACACAGACTCACAGACAGATATTAGGGACAAACTCACACCTACACCTATATACACCTCTCTTTTTCAGAGGTTAAAATAACAACAACGGCCACTACATGCTAAATTTCATTTCAAACGATTGCACTTCGCTTGACACATGGTACTTATTCGTGATTCGATAATGTTTTCAATTGTAGCTCGAGACTTTGGTTGCCTCAAATACTATCTCTATGGAGAGCGTACAATTATGGAGTACGCACCGTCGGACGCCAGTGACTGTGCCATCTTATTAAAAAATAAAACTTGAGAGGTGTCAAGGGAGGATGTCCCTTGACACCTCTCAAGTTTTTTTTTAATGAAGGATGGAACGAAGTAAAATATAAATATATTTAATAGGTCTAAATTACATTCAAACTCTTTTCTGCGTTCTAAAATCAAATTTTTATTATCTTCATAAATTTGAATGAACAAAAAGTGTCGTTACAACTTTTGGTCTAAATTTTTCCGTCTATCTCCCTTTTGCAACGCGCGATAAGGAACTTCGTTCCAATAAAACATTAATAACCAACGACCATAGTCAATGTATTCATAAGAATCATTACAAATCTCAATTATCTGACTCACAAATATTAAAATTAGACAAAAAAGTACGCTACCTCCCGGACTAACATCGTCATCAGGCTTGCATTAGTCGCGGAGCCAGTGTCCGCTTTAGACAATGTAAAATACATTAAGATTTGGTGGATGGCGTTATGCATTATGCAGTCGGCGAAGTTTGTAGTTTGAAGTTATAATGTCTTGAAACTTTAAGTAGAATTTAGAACACATTGAAACCTCTTAGTTGTTATAATTGTTTAAAATGTTCTACCGATCTGCGTTTAATAAGTATACTTAATGTCTTTATCAAGTTTAACCTCGGGGTAAGTAGTTAGTATTCCAGAAAGCTAAAGAAACGGATAAGGTTATCAAGATCAAATCGTGTTAAGTAATCACAGTAGTAACGATTTTCTAATATGAATAACGTATAGATAGGAAGTCGTAACAAAAAATATGAAGATTATGAGTCTGCAATCTGTAACACCGAAGCGTTCTCCTTTTTAGTCATAGAATGCTTATGACTGAATGAATTAATTATGAATAACAAAAATGAATTAGCCATATAAAATTTAAATACAATTTTAGAGAAAAAGTCAAGGTTACTTAGCATATTCTCAAACTCGTATCTGAAAAGACACTTTAATGCAATGTACAAATTAATTGGGTAATCAAAACATTTTTGATATATTAAACAAATATAATCAGCAAATTATAATTTTACAAAAATTAGGGCTTTTCCGTATTTGTGTGTACAATTTGACCATAAAAAATCTGTTGATAGTAATTTTATTCATGTCAATTTATTAAAATATAAATAAACGTCTCGCATAAGCCCATCCGATTTGTAGTTATGCATTTTTCACGGTAGCAAGCATACGGAATAAGTAATTTGTTTAACCACAGCCCAACATTATTATTTGGACACCTATGTTTTGTTTCCCACAATTTTGCCTCCATTTTGATTCGAAAACCAACTTAATAACAACACTCATCTCTTCAACGTTAATCTTTAGCTCCTAGACAATAAAGTTTAAAATAACTTTTAATAAACTTTTTTTTAATTTAGTCATATCTGACAATGACGGATACGTTAAGTTCGTGAACATGAGATATACGATTCGCAGTTTTTTATAATAATTAGTACGGAATTTTGAATAACACACTTTTATTGTTCCCAACCTGTAATTAAGATAAGTTTTTCGACGAGTGACTAATCTTTGCTTTGTGATTTGCAAATTTTATGTTTTTACAAGATTATAATTATTTTGATCTCTTCCGTGGGTAGGGTTAGGTTAGGTTTTGAAGTTGGCAACCCTTGCCAACTTCAAAAATGAAAAAGCCGGACTTTGCGCTGAATTAGGCCAGACATTTAGCCCTAAAAGTCGGCAAGGATACAGGTGGTTCCGCCACCAGTTTTAAGTTTCATATGGACGCAAAAAAGCCTAAAAAGGTTATTCGCTTTTCCAAAAAGCCGGACAAGCCGGACACGACCCGAATAAGTCAAACAAGAGGGCAACCCTATCAATGGGTGCATTTGCACGTTTTTTCGTACTATCAATCATTCATTAATTATCTAAAGAGACAAGGAGGTAAGTATCAAAGGAAACGAGTTAGTACATTCTTGTCCTAAAAAAATCAAGTGTTACATTATTATTTTTTTACAATTCCGGTAATGATGTCACATCTAGAATCTCAAGTAATAATGCAGTTTCCACTTTGTAAAACTACATTAAGTAAAACAAAAGCTTCGAAATCGAAACTTCGAGCAATAAACCGAACAAGCGGAATCGGAAAAGCTCTAACTAAAATGCTGATTTACCAAAAAATTTCATTCCGAACTAAAAACTAATAAAACATGTTTGTTCGCCACATTGACCGGGCCGTAAAACGGAACGTAAAGTTTGAGAAACATTACCATATGAGAAATGTCATAAAGTGCGGGCGAGCGCTCATTGAGGCAAGACAAGACCGTCTTAGGACTGTTTTTGTCTAACATAGAAAAAAGTATGTCTTATGAGAACACTACAGTCTGATGCTATCGCCAGCTTCTGTATTAATGTAAATCAGCCTTTACGTGTAATAAATAATAGGATTAAAATTTAATATATTTTAAAAGAAAATCTACCGATACCAGCGCTTTGCAACGACCACTTCTGAGAAAGAAACTTATTTACACAGTATTGGCCGTGTACTCGCCAGAAGAGACGAGCAAAGAATTATAATAATAGAATTTAGAAATGAAATTACAAAGGCAAACCGAATGAGATGATGGAGAAATGAGAAATGCAGCATCGTAACAGTCAGCCGTCTTGGAACAGAAGGCCGAAGCGGTCACTAGCTCGTGAAGTGGCGATATATTCTTCTTCTTGTCGAGTCAAAATGGTTCCAGTATAGTTTCTAATTCAAATGATTTTTGACTAGTATGTGGCCACGACGATCCCTCTGTCTTTAGCCTCATTTAAGTCCTCGAAGGTACACGACGTAGGGCAATTGGGACACGATAGAAGGTGGTAGGAATCTATTTGTACGAAAAGTTTTACAACAGGCCACTGGCCCCGCCCGACGTCTACTCTTCGTGTAAATACGGTTGTGACATATGTACGCACATTATGGCAATTTTCGACGACCTCCTCCGCCACCAAGAGGTCCTGGGTTCGATCCCCGGTCAGGGCAAGTTGGAAAATGGCCTTTTTCAAATTGTCCTCGGTCTTGGATCTATACATGTATTTGATATAAAATATAGTATCGTTGAGTTAGTATCCCATAACACAAGTCTCGAACTTACTTTGGGGCTAGCTCAATCAGTGTTATTTGTCCCTATATATTTATATATTTAATTTCGACTAGGCTATAAGTATTGTGTTAATTGATTTTGACAAAGAGGACAATATCGATAATAGTTTGACAGTGGGAAATGCTCTGCGCTGCGCTGCGCTTCGCCAAATGTGCGCCGGCCCTTAGTCACCTCTTAAGATATTTACAGGAGAGATAAGAGTGTGATCCTATTCTAGGCAGGAAGTCACACGACAAGAGTAGTCTATCTCAAGACTTGTCTTGTCTTTAATCTACGCCAAACCATAAAGTGACTGCCTCGGAACAGTGCTCCTCAATCTTTTCATGGTGAATTTATATCGCTCTTGTCCGAAAACTGTTTCATGAGCTAATTTTTTATGGTTTGCAATCTCGTGTAGAGCTTTTGTGGTTAACATTTTTTTATTATTTGGTTTATTGCGAAAGCTACTTGCAGTGATAATATGTAAGTACATGAGAAATTACTTTTTTTTTACATTGTTTTTAAAGAAATTCGTATGTAGGTAAATTCGGGGTAAGCGTATCCTAAAAAATAATTAAATATTTAATTAAAAAGATGTTTTCTTTTTCGATCGATTTACGTATATTACGTATAAACCGACTGCCTTTTTATATACACATTGTGACTCTCAGAATTTAGACAAATCTAATTACACCTCTCAAGCTTAAATCCATCAAGCCGTCCAGACCGCAGAACGTGCCAAAAATGTATACAAACATACATACTTGAATAACATGATCCTCCTTCTGGCGCAGTCGGGTAGAAAAATCATCAAAATCGGTTATCAAGTGGCGAAGATACGCCTTATATCATCCATAAAAAAACATACGTGTCGAATTGATAACTTCCTCCTTTTTTGAAGTCAGTTAAAGTCAGTTTTGAAATCAGTGAGCCCTTCCCTTCAGTATGTTTTGACCTTATATCAGATATAAAAAAAAAAATTTTCAATCTAAAAACCTACTTTACCCCAAAACTACACAACCGATTTTAATAAACTTTCTATGGGACCACCTGACAAGCATCCCCTTTCAAACAAAAAAAAAATATTGCCAAATCGGTCTAGGCAGGCCGGTGTCACTCCCCGTTTAAGTATCGAAAATGTACCTACATTACAACTATGCGCGCGGCGACCACTCCAAAGGGGAAAATTAAGTTACATTAATCGTTTGTCCAAAGAAATACGAATGAATTGACTTGCAATGGAGAAGTTCTGATGCGAGCTAAATTAAACCATAGCGCTAACCACATTAAGTAGATATTTCTTTGAATTTATTTTCTGAGTAAGACTTCAGTACGTGAGAACTAGTACTTATTCTGTGGTCTAGGCGTCTTCGAGTAATCGGTGAACATACATAAAAAAAAAACGACGTGTTGCACTCCGGGAGTGCCGGCAGAAGTGAAAACTTGAATATTAACGTTTTGCATTTCCATGGATGCGCGAGGCACGCTGTAACATAAACACACACGAACATTCGCGCAAGCGCCCTGCGCCGCCTAAACGAAACAGCAGGCGCAGGCATACATTTTCAGGGATACTTCCTCTCATATGCCGCGCCGCGTCAGCTGTCTACTCTCCATCAGTCTTACGAATTTTCGATCAGGTCACTTGTCCTGACGCCCTAACGCCCTGACGCGAGTTTTACACTTTTTACCCATTACAAATAAAGTGTACAACGCAGCTAAAGAAGTTTTCACTTCAAAAAAATTCCGACAATTGATAACCTCCTCTTTTTAGAAGTCGGTTTATAAAGAAGTCAGCCAAAGAATACTTCGCGACATTCTATAAAACAGTACTTCAAGGAAGACGAACTTTACTGCCACCCGCGAATTTACTTAACACCCAGGTCGCCGTAAAAGGGGTGCAAAGCGGCCGTAAATTCGATTTTACGACGCACGTGCGTCAGGGTGTCAGATTGACAGATTTGATCGCGGTCGCCGTTTAGGAAAACCGTAAAAGCCGATCTAGGGAATGGACGACAATCAGAATCATGTCAATAGGCAGTGCGTAGTAGCGTGCTTTTCCCACCTATACGCCCACCATCACGCCACACGCATCGCAAAATACGCGAAGCAACTTGCGTTAACAAATTCTACCCTCGCAACTTACGCGTGGTTTTAACGGTATGTAGAAATTACTTCATCATGATCCGAGCGTTTTGTCCCGGTTGCATCCTCAGCTACTAACGCTTCAGAGCCCGGGCTCTGCTACCTAACCAAGGAGATTTGACGAGGTTACTGGTTTTTTACACATAACGTCTGCCGTCTGACCTCCACAGTTTCAACGATTCAAATGTTTATTCAGTAAGGGCCGTAACAGACGCGGCGCAAGTTGCGCCGCGTAACAGCTAGTGATGGGCGATGCATAAATACGCATCAACCAATTTGAGAATTTACTCAGTAGATTGAGTAAATACCCGATAAATATCCTTATTCATCCATTTGGTGAGTAGATTGATTTATATGAGTTGCGACTCATATTTATATTCATATTCATTATTTCATGTTTTCATGACAATTTTGAAACTTAAATCTAGTATACACTTGCAATTCTTGTCGAAAAGTGTGTGCATATGCCATAATATGCTTAAAATGTAGGTAAAAGTTATATGCGACGCTAAATTATATGAAAATACCATACTAATCATACACTGATAGTAGGCTTCTTTGACTATTATCATTTTTTGGTGGCAGGTGTGCATAGACGTAATTTTACGTTAAAATAAGTAAACAGACATCAAATGCGATGTCAATATATGAGCACGCTCTATTTACTCCATTTATTAAATCTAGTGAGTTAATATTCAAATGGGTAGATTGAGTACTATCCACTGCCCATCTCTAGCTGTTACGCGACGCAACTTGCGCCCCGTCTGTTGCGGCACTAATTAGACCTTTACAGGCACTTTTACACGTCAATAAGTATAATTTACATTACCTACGTGTAAAGTATATTAACATATTATTTATTTTTAAAGAAAAGCTACCGATACCAGCGCTTCGTAACGACCACTGCTGAGAAGAAACGCCGAAAGACTCATTTTCTCCGCAACCTAAAGGGCAAACCAGTACTAATTGTTGGATAGTTTGATGATCTGACGGTAGATGGCGTTCGGGACCCTTCCGAAACACGGAATCATCTTTCTTTTCGGATAATCAGGTGATTCAAGCTTGCAATATCCTAACCAGACTGGAAACAACTTTTCACAAAGTATGCTTCCCAGTGGGATTCGAACCCATGGCTTTCGGGCACAAGGCTAACGCCTTGACCACTGGTCCACGGAGGTATTGCACCAACATAATGATAATAATAGAAAACATAAAACAGATATCAAAAGGCGGCCTTATCGCAACTGCAATCTCTTCCAGGCAACCGAGGTACTTGGAGGTTGTATGAAACGCCATGTAGGCGCGTAACGCGTTACGCGATGCAAGCTCCGTCGCGCATCTTGAGCTGCGAGGCTCTGTCTACGCGGTTGGCGTTAGGCACATTAAGCGCTCCGCACCAGGGATGTCAAATTGACAGATTTGATCACGATCGCCGTTTAGGGTTGACGGAAATGTAAACATTTTTGAATGATCGGCTTAAACGGTTAATCTCGGATTATTTAGGATTAACAACCGTTAAATTACCGTTGGGAAGTTGCTTTGTTTCTGTTATCTCTATTCCTAAAAGACAGGGTTTCAATTTATGAGTGGTAAACAAGTATAATCCTAATAAAAAAGTTTGTATGCATGAATGGATGTCTAGATTTATTAATGTTTGTTCCGATGTCACGCCAGGCAGATCGGCAGAACGATTCGGATTAAAAATCTTCATGTTGAAAGCTTATTTCTGGACTTAACACATAGGATAGTTTTATCGCGAAAGAAGGTGACGTTTTCATGGGATTTTTAAAAAATTAGACCACGCGGGCGTGTTCGCGGGCATCAGTAAGTCTTTAACCGACTTCCAAGAAGAAGGAGGTTATCAATTCATCGCGATCTTTTTTTATGATTTTTCACCGATTATTCGAAAACGTCTGGACCGATTTAAATATATATATATATATATATATATTATATCAAGAGATTTTGATAAAATTTCTACACACATATAGGAGCAACTCAGACCGTCAATATGAACAACTTTTCCTATAGGACCAATGCTTGAAATTCGAAAAAAATCGACATTTTCATACAAAATTGTTCGGCCGGCCCGGCAATTTGTATACAAATGACGTTTTTTTTATACAAATTGCCTGCCTTTTTTTATACAAATCTGTGTTGCTCTCACAAGGATCGGACAGGGTTATGGTTACATATTGTATAAGAAGATGGTGTTTACATTTAAGGATTTTTTAAGTTATAACTCAGCCGTTTTAACTTATACTTGAGGGTTAACTTACTCAATTGCATGAAATCTTCGGTATCACTCGCCACAGCATAGAAAAATAAATACTTACTGTCACGTCTTTTTCTAATAAGGCAGACAGAGCCGCAAGACTCAAAGCCACTTGTAGCGTAATGGTTTGCGAGAAGATAAAAAAAGTAATCGAAATAGTGCTTAATTCGGCTATTCCCTCGATCGACTTCTACGATCTGCGCGGGAAGAGAAGCAGCTGGTGGTATTAGGGTTCCTTACCCAAAGGGTAAAAACGGCACCCTATTACTAAGACTTTGCTGTCCGTCCATCCGTCAAACTGTCTATCTGTCTGTCTGTCAGACTGTATCTCATGAACCGTGATAGCAAGCTACACAACATGTGATTTTTTACATAAAATGGTACGGAACCATTCGCTCGCGAGTCCGACTCACACCTGGCTGGTTTTTTTTTCTTTTCTTCCACACCAGTGTGGAAAAATAAATGTCATAGATATTACTGGGCCACGTGTCCAAACAAAGGCCGAAATCTACTAACCTTATTTGGGAGGGCATGCAACACAGTCCCTCGCGTCAAGGAAAAAGCATTAGGAAATAAAAGCGTGTTTCTTTGAGATATATTTGCTTTTTGCCTGTCATTGTAAGTACTCGTAATGTTATTACTAGGTTTCTACTCGCGACTTTGTTCGTGAAGTGCAAACTGTTACTTATTTTATACTTTCCAACAACTCAAATCTGATAACTACTATTTTAGGGTTCTGTACCCAAAGAGTAAAAATGGGACCCTATTACTAAGTCTCCGCTATCCGTCTGTCTGTCCGTCCGTCGTCTGTCACCAGGCTGTATCTTATAAACCGTAACAGGATGACTGCCTCCGTGGTCCAGTGGTCAAGGCGTTCGCCTTGTTACCCGGAGGTCATGGGTTCGATTCCCACTGGGAAGCATAATTTGTGAAAAGTTGTTTCCAGATTCTGGATAGGATATTGCAGGCTTGAATCACCTGATTATCCGAAAAGAAAGATGATTCCGTGTTTCGGAAGGCACGTTAAACTGTGGGTCCCGAACGCCACCTAGCGTTTGATTATCAAACTATCCAAGGATTGGTTCCCGGTTTGCCCTTTGGGTTGTGGAGGTTAGACGGCAGTCGTACTGTGTAAAAAAACAGTAACCTCGTCAAATCTCCTTGGTTAGGTAGCGGACCCCGGGCTCTGAAGCGTTACTGCTGAGGATGCAACCGGGAATACGCTCGGATGATGATGATGAGTTAGACTGTAGACATTTCTACAAATGATTTATATAGCTGATGCCGCTTTAAACAACCAATAGAAACAAAATTAAATAGATATTTAAGTTGGGCTCCCATACAACAAACTTGATTCATAGATAATGTACAATGTACGGAACCTTTAGTGCGCGAGCCCGACTCGCACTTGGCCAGTTATTTCTAAGCGTCAAAAGAAACATTTTCTATGAAATTTAAAAAGAAATACAGCAAAATGACGCCATATTTTCTTGAAGTCAAATAGCGCTTTTCTCTTTTATCAGTTTTTCTGCAATAATAAATCCAAAACTTAACTTAACAGTACCAAAAATATAATTTTGAACCAGGAAAGTATCCAATTATAAATAAATACGGACAAATCACACAGATTGAGCTAGCCCAAAGAAATTTCGAGATTTGTGTTAAGGCGGCCCTTCCCGGCGGCTCTGTCGTCAACGCGAGCATAGTTCGAAAAGCTTGTATTTTCATCCAGGGCAGTGCTAGAAAAAAAGGCAAACCAAAAAGAGAGAGATAGCGCCTTAGGGCACGGTTTGCACTATATTTAATGAAATTAGTATTACAATTAACTATCCATTGAACGAATATTAACTATTCATAGGTTGGGAAATTTCATAAAACTTGTTCCAGGATATACGTTTTTGTCAGAAAGCCTTACAAGATCGTGAAATAAATGTTTTTTATTTAAAATTTTCATTACATTTGCGAGGTTTCTATCAAAATATTTATTTATTTTTATAATTTATGAGTACTTTATGAACGGTCGAAGTTCAGGTAAAATTTGTGCAAGAAAGCAGATTTTTGGAGGCGTATACTGAACTTGTTTTTTCATATACATTTTTTTTTATTTCGATAGAAACCTAGAAATAGTGCACAAGATATATGTTAGTTCAAAAGTTTTCTAGAAAGATCACTTACAACGCCATAATTACGTACGAGCGTTCGTATGAAAAGTAAGACGGGAAGGCTGCTCTTAAGGACTACTAACTCAAACATACTATATTTTATAACAAATACATGTAAAGATACACATCCAAGACCCAGTTCAATTTGAAAAAACATTTACCATTTTGACCTTACCGGGGATTGAACCCGGGAACTCCGGTATGACAGTCTGGCGTGATGACCACTAGGACACAGTGGTTATCAAACCCAATTCTGAACAACTTTCCCTACTATGATTTGTATCCGTAAATATTGTGACATGATTCGTTTTTACACTGTACATTTATTTTTTTTATTCGTGCAATACAGTTTAAATAAATAAATAAATAAAATTTACAATCAAAACAGAAGATGAATATTGTTCTCATTATGATATACTTTAAGAAAAATTGTTTTCAGTATCTTAAACTGAACTGGTTCTTAGAATCAGTATCTTAAACTGAACTGGTTCTTAGAATATTTGCACTTACCATTAAAGAGGACCATACATTATTTCCCTGAAATTTAGACCCGTACTTTGGACCCGTTAAATTCTTGTAAAAAATACTTTTCGTGTTTGAATTTCCTTACGAAATCTACATATTTCCTAAATTATGAAAGATAGCTGTTCGTTCTTAAACATTATTAGCAATTTCCACGTGTAAGTGTCTAAAAACACTGTGCCGAAATTGCGCGGCTGAAGTTCCGCGGCTAAAATATTTCTTTGTGAAAAATGCGATGTAAGTTCAGGGAGTCGACTTAGCCAAACATTGGTCAGGTTAATTGTAGTTGGGTAGCCTTTCGACTCAGGAAGAAGTGTGCTGCTATAGCTAATCAAATTAAAATAGCATTGCAGATGTAATTTCGCCTAAGTTTGGTCGCGCAAATTCTGTATAGTATGTATTGTTTTAATACGCAATTTACGTTCTATAGAAATTGTAAACTCGTTTTATGTCGCAGTGTGGAAAAGAGGACCTTCATATGGAACCGAAATTGTAGCTGAAATTGCGCAGCTCATTTTACGCGACTCTAAAAATTACGCTCAGATGTGTGGGACCTAACCTTAAAATACTTGCCGAAGTTATTCCTTTGGTCGAAAGGAAATTTCGCCCAAAATATTTCTGGTGGAAAATTTAATAGCAATTTTCATCGCATTCCTATAAGCCATCATGTATACGAAAACGGTAATGAGAACGTTTAAAAAATAAGGTCTAACGAAGGCTCAAATAGATCACAGAACAAGGACGATATGTTTAGATTTAAAAAATGCATGGTTATGGCACAAAGAACTTACTTATTAAAACTTTATTGATCCACAATTGACAATTGTCAACAATAGAGAATATGCACGAAAAAAATATACGTTATCTAACTAGTATATAATCCATGATTATTCAAAAGTAAAGTACTAACAGTGAAAATAGAATAAAAATTGGTTGAAATACGAACGAGATATAACTATTTTACGAAAATATGTCTATTTCTCTCGCAAAAACGCTATTTTCCATGGCAAATGTTTATTTATTGTGGTTAATAAGGATTTTGTTAAACAAATAAAAAAAATTGTGCATATTCCCTATTGGCGGACTTAACGTTAAGAGCGTTCTCTCCCAGTTAACCATAGGGAAAACAAACTGTGGCGGTGCGGCGCAGACTTAATTTATGGAGGTACATACATATTATAACGCCTTTTTCCCACAAGGGCAGTCAGAGAACAGAGATTATGGATATCTACTTAGTACAATTCTTAAAAACCTCTTCGCTTCGACAACAATCACTATGCAATATGGATACCTACCCACTCTCCGGTTTTGGTCACTCCTTACTTCACCTTTGTTATGAACGTCCCCTATGTTATCGCGGAACGTTTGAGGAGCACCTAGTCCAGTTGTGCTGGCCACTGTATGCTTTTACTTATGCCGTTAGTACTTATTAAAAATGTACTTATAGCAATCTATTTTCATTGCATCTAATTAATCTTTATTAATCTGGAGGTTCTGGGTTTGATCCCCAGCCAATGCAAGTTGGAAAATGACCTTTTTCAAATTGACCTGGGTGTTTATCTATACATTTATTTATCATAAAATATAGTATCGTTGGGTTAGAATCTCATAACACAAGATTAAGCTTACTTTGGGGCTAGCTCAATCTGTCTGATTTGTCCATATATATTTATTTGTTTATTTGCCAGCTTAGCGCGATTCGCGCGATTTGATTCACATGCAATTACCATTTCTTCTTGTTACTCTAATCTGGCGACTCAACTGAAAATTTAATTTGCGAAAAAGGTTAGATTCCATTAGGTGCAAGATATAATCAGCGGATAATGAGAGAAACGGGTAATACTGATCGGCTCATCCAATTTGGTTTAATATTCCATCTGGAAATACCCGGGTATGTATCAAGGAGGTTCTCAATAATCATCTAATAAGATTACCAGTGCGTGCTTCTGAATCTATAGACATATTCAGAGCTAATTTTCATATGTACAATATTTTTAGTATGTTGTGAAAATGAGAATTCTTAAGTTTTCAACACAATAACGCCATTTTTTAAACATTCCAAAAACTGAATTAAAAAACTCTATAAATATCGAACCTACTCACAAAATTATACGAGAATCTGTTAATGCGACCTGTAGGCACAGAATAAGTACTAATACTCGCGCACTACCGAAGCCTTACTTAGAAAAGAAATTCAAAGAAATATCTACTCAATGTGGTAAGCGCTATGGTTTAATTTAGTTAGCGTAAGTCCTCACCTCTTCGTTTAGATATCTAGACATCCATCGCAAGCCAATTTCATTCTTATTACTCTGGACAAACGACTATGTAACTGAATTTATCGCGCGCATAGTAATAATGCAGATATATTTTCGATATCTAAACGGGGAATGGCACAGGCCTGCTGTAGGCGAAAACAGACACACTGCAAAAGCATTTTTGGCCAATCTTTAAAAGTCAAAAAACTGAGACGCTTCGCTCGCTTCGTCAATAAACATGTAATTCTTTACTTCTCATCTCTCATCTTTAAATTTTTTAATGTCACTTCTCAATATTTTTATATGATTTTCAAGATGCAGTACTAAAGTACTCAAACTAAATTATGGAATAAGAAATGGTGAAAAAATACCACACGAGCGGGACTAGAACCGGCGACCTGGTTTTTGTACGACAGACCACGCCCTTCCAAGTTCCAAATGAGCTATCACTGTCTACGTATTTAGCCGAACGTCGAATTTCTCCACAATATCCTATTTTTATTCGACTGCGCCAGAAGGAGGATTATGTTTTTCGAGAGTATGTATGTATGTATCACAAAGTATGTATGTATAATTGTTTGGCACCCTCTGCAGCCTGAACGGCTCGATGAATTTTAGCTTGAGAGATGTCGTTAGATTTGTTTTTACCGTAAGAGTGACACTGGGTATATAAAAATATGAAAAACAAAATGGCGGATTCTTGGCGCCAAATTTAAATGTTTGACACGCTCTGCAGCCTGACCGGGTCGATGGATATCAGCTTGAGAGGTGTCGTTAGATTCGTTTTTACTGTAAGAGTGACACTGGGTATATAAAAATATGAAAAACAAAATGGCGGATTCTTGGCGCCAAATTTAAATGTTTGACACGCTCTGCAGCCTGAACGGCTCAATGGATTTCAGCTTCAGAGGTGTCGTTAGATTCGTTTTTACTGTAAGAGTGACACTGGGTATATAAAAATATGAAAAACAAAATGGCGGATTCTTGGCGCCAAATTTAAATGTTTGACACGCTCTGAAGCCTGAACGGCTCAATGGCTTTAAGCTTCAGAGGTGTAGTTCCATATGTATTACTGTGAGAGTGACATTGGGTATATCAAATGGCAGTCGGTTTTATTTTCTTCTAATAATGACTTCTTTCACGCATTATACATTGATTAAGGGACGACATCGACACGCGATTGTTCAGTTCCAAGACCAGGTCGTTGGGTTAAATCCCACTCTCGTCTTTTTTCACAATTTCATAATTCTTCATTCCTAAATTATTTGAATCTACTAGTAGCTATGTAATCTCATTAACAATACCTAAATCAAATATTACAGTAATCATGAGACCGCAAAAGCAATTACTGTATGCAAATACGTCATAATTGATGTACCTACTATCTACCCATCGTCTTGTATCTAATTAGTGGTACAATACATTGTATGGTTTATAGTAAGTACCTTCAGTAATAAGTACACTACAATGTAATCCGCCACTTTCAAATCATTCCTTATCGCGCGTTGCGAAAGGGAGCTAGACGGAAAAAATTAAGACCAAAAGTTGTGACGACACTTTTTGTTCATTCAAATTTATGAATATAATAAAATCTTAATTTTAGAACGCAGAAAAGAGTTTGAATGTAATTTAGACCTATTTATATTTTACTTCGTTCCATCCGGGTGTCCCTTGACACCTCTCAAGTTTTTTATAAGTAAAAATATGTACGTTCCAATTTTTATGTTAAAGGGGGGCAAACGAACAAGCGGATAACCTGATGGTAAGCGATCATCGCTGCCCATAGACAACTGCAACACCAGGGGTGTAACAGAAGCGTTGCCGGCCTTTCAGGAAGATATAGACTCGTTTTTCGAAGGTTTCAATGTCGTATCGGTCCGGGAACACTGCTGCAGGTAGTTGATTCCACAGTTCGGTCGTACGTGGTAAAAAGTTCCTTTTATATACTTTTTAGGGTTCCGTACCCAAAGGGTAAAGACTGCTTTTTGCTTTTCGTGAGTGAAGTGGCCAACAGTAGTGTCAGATTTTTCAAGTTGCCCAAAGGCATCTGACATAGCTAAAACGATTTTCACACAATAATGACAGCCGTGACCAACGGCTTATACGTGCCTTCCGTGCCTACGGATAAAGACGGTACCCTATTGGTAGACTCCGCTGTCCGTCTGTCTATCACTAGGCTGTATCTCATGAACCGTGATAGCTAGGCAGTTGATTTTTTTACAGATGATGTATTTCTGTTTCCGCTATAACAAAAAATACTAAAATCAGAATAACATAATATTTAAGTGGGGCTTCCGTACAATCAACGTGATTTTTCATGGTACGGAACCCTTAGTGCGCGAGTCCGACACGCACTTGGCCGGTTATCCAATTTCTCGCCCATTGTCACGCTAAAAGTGGCCTTTGAGTCTTCCTGCCCTGGGCTCTGTAGACTCAAAATGCTCTGTCAGCCCACTCTGTCTTTAACCCTTCAATGTGGGTTAAAAAGAGGAGTGGTGCTTTGAAGTGTCTGTGTGACTGCTTGGGATCGTAACGATGAAGCGTTTTTTTTTTTTTATGAAGTGACATCATTCTTCTCCGTCAACATATCTAATTTTAATATCAGTTTAATAGGCATGACGACTAAAAAAATATTTTTAGCCCATCAGTTACATTATAAAAAAATATTGTACATCTATTTTTTCTTTTCTCTGAGAAACAAAAAATATAAAAGATGCAGCGCATTGAAATTTTGCATGACGTCACCGCTACGTACGATTTTTACAAAGAGGTGACGTCGCAAGCCCCCACTCCGGAACTTTGATGCTTCGTATCTTTGTGAATTTTAACTTTTTTTGCCAACTGAAAAATATGGGTCAATTATTTTAAGATAATTTAAAAGACGGACTAATTACATTATATTTTGCTAATCCTGTCGTCTAGAGAAAATACTGCAATAAAATTTGTTGCCGCTTCTTCTGTACTTGCGTTTAGGAAGCGGCAAGTTTTATTTGTGAGTAAATGATGTGACGTCAACAACTACCTATTATGAAATCGAAAGAAAAATAGACAATTATCAAGTAGTTATACAAATGTCCAAAGATTTTATGATTTTGACTCTCGACGGAGTTAAGAGGCATTTCACATTTGGTTGGTTGTCTCGCTCCCACAATCAAACATTTTTAAAGATTATTTAAAAATGTGACTCATTTGTAGAAAACTGTTTCACTAACTTGCAATATAATTATAAATTAAATATTGTAGAAATGTTTTTTATTATTAATGTGTATCGAGAATTAGGTTATCAAAAATTTAAAATTTCGATGTAGTCAATGTCTACACAATATACAAACGTGTCTAAAATATTTGCAATTTAATTATATTGAATGTTAATAAAACACTTTTTACAAATGAGACACATTTTTTAATAATCTTTAAAATTGTTTGATTGTGCGATCGAGAATGCAAACCAAATGTGAAATGCCTCTTAAATGAGTAAGTGCAGGGTCTAATTAAGTTATTGTAAGTTACACGTTACACGCCACAAGGCCGTCATTATGCCCTAATAACCCAAACCCCATGGGAGCAGTATTATTGCGTTATTTAGCTAATTTCCCTCAGGGTTTAATTACAATCTGATATCACGTAACGATTCGCTTTTGACATATTGCTCTGAAATACAGGATATTCGCGGTTTGACTGATTCGTGTGAAGTTGATTATGTCGAGTCCCAGATTTGACTCACTCTCTCTAAATAATCACTGCGATCTATTGGTGAAAGACAGATTGCAAAATTTTATAATTTTCAAAACCAAAAACCGCATTCAACACCTAACTAAACTACCGACTTTGATAAAACATCTTTTCACCCTTTCAAACAAAAATTTAAGAATTTTCTAAATTGGCCCAGGAGTCTTCGAGTAATCGGGGAACCATAAAAAAAGCATTGATACCCTCCTCCTTTTTTGAAGTCGTTTAAAAAAGGCATCTCAAATTTAAAGATTTGAAAATTTTTGAAATGATTGATATTTTGCTTCTGTAAGGAATAAACATTCCTCTTTACCGTAAAATTTAAGAATTTTTCTGTACAGACATCTCAATGTAAAAAATATTAACTTAACATTAAGTCCAATACGGCGGCTGTCGTGTAGACATTTCTTTTTTCCTGATCGTCTGATGTTTGTATTTAAAAATAATTTCATATTACAGTTGATAATTTAACTGCTTTTGACAACTAATCTGCTTCTTTTTGTCGAGTCAAAATGGTTCCAGTATAGTTTCTATTCCAAATGATATTTGACCATTATGAGGCCACGGCGATCCCACTATCGTTAGATTCGTTAGCCTTATTTAAGTCCTCGAAGGTACACGAGGTAGGGCAATTCGGACACGATAGAAGTCACAAAGAGTGACAGCTAATGACAATTTAAAAAAAAATAGAAATCTTAGATATGTTTGAGGTAAATTTTTCTTTTTGCTCTTTTTACTAAGGTAAGTATATTTTTTTGGCTCGTTGATCGAAATATGGAAAAAATATAGATTTGAAACTTGAAAGGCCTATTTATTGCATTTTTTTTTTCGATCAAATTTTTATCGTGAGACCGAAGTACTTATTAAGACAAATGTGATGAGCCAAAACTCGATAAGGTTTCGACGTTTAAATACAGGGTTCCTGTGACCGGCTTCATCATCAGATCAGCTTCTTGTCAAAATAATATTGCATTTTTATCTGATGTATAAGCGTACAAAATTTGTCCTCAATCAGAAACCGGGCAGTGCCTTAAATTTTTGCAAGATGTGACCCAAACAAAAAGCGAAAAACAGGGCAAGCTAAATAAAATCTTGTAACAAGTAATTCATAAAAAAAATATTTAGAAAGAAGCTTTTATCTAAAATAATAAATAAATAAATATATAGGGACTTATAACACTGATTGAGCTAGCCCCAAAGTAAGTTCGAGACTTGTGTTATGGGATACTAACTCAACGATACTATATTATATAACAAATACATATATAGATACACATCCAAGACCCACGAAAATTTGAAAAAGGCCATTTTTCAACTTGCCCTGACCGGGGATCGAACCCGGTACCTCTGGGTGGCGGACTAGCATGGTGACCACTACGCCATGGAGGTCGTCAATGAACTCAAAAGTTTAAAATGCCTCTCAAGACAAATTAAACAAGCCCAAACTCGATAGGGTTGCGTCGTTTCATTACAGAGTTCCTATGACCACCTTCCAGCTCCATCATCAGATCAGCTCCTTGTCTCCATAATATTGCATTGTCACAGGATATACGTATGCGTGCAAAATTTTAGCTACGTCGGAAACCGGAAAGTGGGTCAAATTTAACTTGCAAAATTTGACCCTAACAAAAATCAACAAACAGGGCAAGCTACTCGTAGGTAATAGCTTGTATCAAGTTTTTACTAAAAAAAAAACAGCTTTTATCTAAAACGGTAAACTCAAGAGTTTTAAATGCCTTTTAAGACAAATATTATTAAACGAGCCGGAACGAACGGTTGCGTTGTTTTATTACAGAGTTCCTATGGCCACCTTCCGGCTCCATCATCAAATCAGATCCATGTCATCATAATATCGCATTGTCACACGCATACAAAATTTTAGCTAAATAGGAAACCGGGAAGTGGGTCAAATTTGACTTGCAAGATTTGATTACAGACAGACAGGCACAGGTGAAACTAAATAAAACTTTGTAAAATAAAAACAAGTGGTACAGTTAATTCTACGTACCTATTCGTATATTCGTTCCTTTATACCAGCATCAATCACAAGAACAAGACAACAATTTACGTGATCCGACGAAAAAGGCCGAATAATTGGTCCCAACCTTTGCATATTTGATGAGCGCGGCCTCTCTTATTATTTATTAAGACCACCTGAGAACACGTGTTCAACTGTTCATGATGGAAGCTGCAATTCTTTTACCGTATTTGATTACGACTAGAACCTTTTTTTTGTGGCCAACTATGGTATCAGATGTATAGTTTGCGCTGCAGTTAATAAATTTTAAACGACTTAACAGACTTTCATCAAACATGGCTTAGAACCACGGCAAAGGAACTTGCTTCCACGTAAAAAAACCGCATCAAAATAGGTGCATCCGTTTGAGCGCTATGATGCCACAGACAGACCGACAGGTCGGGGATTAAAAATGGTAGCAGGTGCTTATCCGGTTAAATCCGGTAATAACTGGTATTCAGGAATAACCTCGTGCGGTCAGGCCGAGGTCAGCAAATTAAATTTTGCACGCATCATTTAGGTCACGCCTCATTCATTCACTAATTATAGTTCATAATTATTTTTAAATATGTTTAGTTATCTAAATATATCTATCTAAATATATATAACTCAAATGTGACTGACTGACTGACATAGTGATCTATCAACGCACAGCCCAAACCACTGGACGGATCGGGCTGAAATTTGGCATGCAGGTGGATGTTACGACGTAGGCATCCGCTAAGAAAGGATTTTGATCAATTCTACCCATAAGGGGATAAAATAGGGGATGACAGTTTGTATGAAACTTTGTCAATTTTAAACCGACGTAGGCATCCCCTAAGAAAGGATTTTGATAAATTCCACCCCTACGCGAGCGAAGCCGCGAGCAAAAGCTAGTTATTATACAAATTGTAAGACAAATACTTAGAAAAAACATTCTTCATCTGGCTTTTTCTACTAGGGTGGAACTCACTTGTCAGGATGGAACACCACTTAGCTATGATACTATCCTTTTCTGTCGCTGAGAACCGTCATTTGCCAGAGTGAGAGAGAGCAACATTCATAAGCAGCCCGATTGGGCCGCTATAACACAGA
Source organism: Acrobasis suavella (assembly GCA_943193695.1). NCBI lineage: Eukaryota > Metazoa > Arthropoda > Insecta > Lepidoptera > Pyralidae > Acrobasis > Acrobasis suavella. The sequence goes on along the minus strand of OW971952.1, from coordinate 3,838,362 downwards.
CGAATCTCAAGTCTATTACTATTGCCAAAGATCTATAAGAATTTTCAACTCCCGACGCAAAATGAGGGATATTATAAGTCTGACGCCTGTTCTGTCTATCTGTGGCATCGTAACTCTCGAACGGATGGAACGACATCGATGCGTTTTTTTACGTGAAAGCAACTTCCCTTGCGTTGGTTCTTGGCCATGTTTGATTAAAATCAGTTTAGTCCTTTAAAAGTTATTAGCTGCACCGCAAACTATAGGCCTCATAAAAAAGCGATTTTGAAGGTTTTATTTATACATATAAACTTTATTGCACAATTTAAAAAAAAAATTACAGGATGTTCGGTACCCAAAGGGTAAAAACGGGACCCTATTGCTAAGACTCCGCTGTCCGTCCGACTGTCTGTCTATCACCAGGGTGTATCTCATGAACCGTGATAGCTAGACAGTTGAAATTATCACAGATGATGTATTTCTATTGCTACTACTCGTATAACAAAAAATACTAAAAATAGAACAACATAATTATTTAAGTGGGGCTCCCACACAACAAACGTGTTTGCTTCTACAGATAATGTAACGAAACTAAACGCACTTGGCCTGTTTTTCTTAATGTCACTAGGAAAAGCCCTCATTATAAACATCAGGTGATCGTAAATCCCAGTCAGTATATTGCTTCTTTACTTTGCAAGGTGATTCTTATCCTTCTGTGACCGTCCATATGTGCAGAAGAAACAGTTGAAAAGCGCACTGCAAACTCCGCAGCACATGTCAAGAACGCGCTAAAATGAGAGAGTTAATAATTTAGATCTCGTAGATATGTCGATCTATGGTCGTTGAACCTAAGACCTTAATAACTTAAATATGGGGGATTAGACAATTTATTGCACAACACGCAATGGTGCTGACAGATGGATTGCATTAGCTTTTCTAGAACGAGTCATCATGACCGAGGCAGCATGATATTATTTCCAGCTTTTTTATTATAATCGCCCTTTTTTTTAAATACGTACAGACAATGTGGAAGGGACATACCCGTAATAAATCGAACCATGGGCTATACTAGGATCACTATAGTATTATGAAATTAAAATAACAGTCAAAAAACAAAAAAGGAATTTGAAATTCCTTAAAAATTGCCCGGGCGGCTGCACAGTTTTATAAGGAAATGTAGTTTTTTTTTTTGTGTTTTAACTGTTCTTTTAATTTACTATAGTGATCTAAAAAGGAGAGGTCAGAAGTACCCGTAACCGACGGGCATGCATGAAGAGAGTGATGAGTTTAGATGAAGCGAAAGAGGTCTGTCAGGATCGTAGCAAGTAGAGGTCCTTAGTCTCTGTCAAGACTTTTTTCGGTTGCAAAAAACTAAAAAATCTTTTGTGGGTCTTGGCTTACGCCTCTATAATAAGATTCCAGATAATGTAGTAGAGTAACGTTAATCTAAGTTTAAGACTGCCATTAAAAATCATTAAATCAAAAATGCGTATTATCATGTAAATGACTATTTATCATCGTCTGATCAATTCTTGGAACCCAAATAGCATTTTACTCTATTTAAGAGTACACATTTAGTTCCCAGGTGTACTTGAAGCATTATTACAGTTCACTCGTGATCTATAACCTGCATTATTGTGATTAATAACACCTATACCTGTCTAAGGGACTTATAGGAGTGTAAAGTTATACTTTTATACGATTATTAGTGTTATAATACTCTAACAACTATCCTTTAGTCAGCCGTCTGACTAAGAGCATTATAGGAGGGTAGAGATACGGCAACCGCTGTTTAACGGCCTACTTGTACGATGATATAGAGCTAGCATTTTAATAGAACACACGTGGTCATTTATAAAGCCAAAGGCTGTTATGTTTACTTATTTTAGACTGTTATACAGCTAGTAGCTGTAGTAGGACTTGTTTGTGATCATTAAAATAACCTTTTTTTACTATCTGTACAGAAGTGTTTAAATGGTTCGCATGTGCACTGTAGGCTGTCATAAGGACTATATGTGTTGTCCATTAACATCAATAGCAGTTTATTTGTCCACAAGTACTACTCTTATTTGCTGAAAGCTGAACCTGAATGTGAATGTGATATTCTATTACACTTATCCCACAAGCTGGTGTTTATTACTACGTCGCGTGCAAAATTTTGTGAAAATGAATAAAAAATCTTGGAAAATAAGAGCGAGAACCGGTGGAATAAGAAGAAAAATTGCAAAAGAATATTCGCAAATTGTAAAAATAAACAGTCGATTAACAACGACGCCTGAAAATGAGCCCGTCGATACGGCTTCAACAAGTGCGACTTCAACTGTTGTTCATGGTGGTTCTGTACATGATGCAGAGGAAAATGTGCCTGAACCTGAAAGTTCCCTTCAAAATATGCAGATGTCAGAGTGTGGTGATTGCAGTTCTAGTGATAGTGAATACAATTTTGATTTGGACAATCATTTAACCTTTAGCAATAAAATAAGAACATGGGCTATTGAAAATCGTATTCCTCATTCCGCTTTGAATAAATTGTCAGGCATAATAAACGAATTTAAACCGGGAACACTACCGTCTGATGCTAGAACAATTTTATGCACTCCCGTTAATGTAACTTTAAAAAATGTAGAAGGAGGTCAATACTGGCACAATGGGATAGCAAAACCTTTGAAGAACATTTTGCAAGATTGGAGGGATATTCCAGACATGATTTCAATTAACATAAATGTGGATGGTTTGCCTATTTTTAAAAGTTCGACAAATGAATTTTGGCCCATATTATGCAACATTTTTGAAAATCCCTGAATTCGGCCTTTTGTTATTGGAATCTATTTTGGGAAAGGAAAACCAAAAAATTTAAATGATTTCTTAGAAGACTTTGTAAATGACATGAAGATATTATTAGAAGAAGGTCTTGTAGTTGAGCAATTAGAGAAAACTATAAAGATAAAAATCAGATGCTTCATTTGTGACTCGCCAGCTAGAGCCTATATTAAAGGTAAGTCTATCTTAGTGTCGCATATTATCGCTATTATGCACCTAATACCAATAAATAAGTAGTTGAAATTATTGATGCTTCTTACCTATAGGCACTTGACTTGTATTCCTAGATATCTTTGATAGTTCAGATGGTAGTGATCCTGCCTTCTATTCTGTGGTCCGTAGGTTCGATTCGCACATGACACAAATATTTGTAATTTATTAACTATTTGCTTGTATTATTATAACTTAATTTAAAATATTTTTTACAGGAGTCTGCAATTTTAATGGTAAACACGGCTGCCATAAATGTACTACGGTTGGAGAATATTCGCATATCACACATACCGTCACATTTTCTGAGTCGTTGTGTCCTGAAAGGACAAATGAAGGATTAAGAAACAAAATGTATGGCTTGCATCATAAAAATGACTCACCTTTATTAAATATTCCTATTGACATGGTGAACCAATTTATTGTTGCCGATTCACTTCATTTGACCGACTTGGGTGTTATGAAGAGATTACTGATTGGTTGGCGTGACGGCAACTTTGGCAAATATATTACTAAAATGCGGGCAAGTGATATTGTTCTGGTTTCAATTTTTTTATGCAACTGCAAATTGCCTTCAGAAGTGCATCGAGCAGTGCGAGGTTTAGATTCATTAGCACATTGGAAAGCGTCAGAATTTAGAGCGTTTTTGCATAATTTAAGTATTGTAATTTTGCCTGATGTTATGAACAATGAGGCTTATAATAATTTCTTAACACTATATTGTAGTATAACAATTTGCTCAACAGAAACGTACCGAACTTTGTTGCCATTAGCAAAGGAACTTCTGGAACATTTTGTAAAATTTTACAAAGACTTTTATGGTTCAGGCTACGTTACAAGCAACATACACAACTTACTACACCTGACGAATGAAATTAAAATGTTTGGCCCTCTGATGACGTTCAACGCATATCCCTTCGAGAATATGTTATTTATGATCAAAAGTATGCTGAGATCAGAAAAAAAACCACTGTCTCCAGTCGCCAAACGATTGGCTGAAAATACGGATGATATTAATTTTCAAACACATAAAGACAAGAAATACCCTTTGTTAACACAAATTAAAAACAATAATATATTAAATTTTGAAGATTTTAAACTTTCCAGCAAAGAAAAAGACAATTATTTACTTACCAGATGCAATGAGGTTGTTAAAATTAGCTGCGTAGAAGTCGACCACAATAAGATTTTAATTAAAGGAAATAAAATCAACAACACAGAAGACGTTTTTGAATATCCAATTAAATCGTCTCATCTTGCGATATACAAATCAAGATGTCAGCAGAATAGTACCCATACTTTAATCGTTTTAGAACCCAAAGAGATTAAATGTAAATAAGTATGTATTGAACACAAAGAATTTAAATTCTTTATCCCTTTGTTACACACATATAAATAAAATACTGTTTGATGTGATATTTTTGGCTTTTATTACCTTTTTTTTACACAGTGGTTGCACTAAACACTCATACAATTAACATACATTTTTTAAATATTTATTTTGCTTATACAATATTCCCTGAATTTTCCTATGTTACTTTAAACTCTACCATAGATAATCAACATATTTTTTCCATTTATTCTTATGTAGTTATTATAATTACGTATAGTGTCACGATATTTTTTAAAGTTTTTAAGGAAATGGCTCTTAAAAATGATGCAAAATATAAGAAACAGCCCTCCGAAAACTTCGCAATGCACAATGCCAAATTAGTCCATGAAACTAAACAACTTTTCACAAGGAACATGGTCCGAAAATGAAAAAAAAAACATTTCGACTACTGTACATACAAAGCCATGTCCAGCTAACTGACGACGCAAGCATGTGAGACTATTTTTTTTTCTTGTTTCCTGACAAAAAATGGAAAACTGTTTAGTTCCAACGGAGCACACAAATTTTTCGGTGGGCTGTCTCTTATAAAACAGAGTAAAGAATAGTTTATACTAGCTAACTACCTATTTTAATCAGTCTAAATCTTTATATCTAAATAACACTTCGTAGCAAACAACATTATTATAACATAAAATAATTGTAACAAAATCAGGTATAACAAAAACTAAAAATTAAACTTAACCTCCTATCAAGGCTTTTTGCAAATCAACATTAGACAGCAACATATGCAGTCATAAGCTTAAAATACCTACCCAATATATCGAAAACGTATATAATCAGCATAATGAGTTCTTTAAAACGGAGATATTATACTTATACATAATTTACTATTATAATCAGTCTAAATATTTTTATGAAAATAGCACTTGGTATCAAACAACATTAAACATAAAATTGTTTCAAAAACAGGAGTAATAAAAAGGGTATAATAAGCCGAAAAGTGAAAGTGGTACTCATGAAACTGAACATTTTCCGCTATAGAACATGGCTCGAAATAGTAAAAAAAAAAATTGGGACCTCCCATAAAATTGTTGATCAGCTAGTTAATTTGCTTTGGGAGGTACAATTATTTTAAATATTTCGACCCATGTTCCATGGGAAAAAATGTTCAGTTTCATGAGTACCTTGACCCTTCTTTCGGCTGGTTATACCCTATTTGTTACTTCCTGTATAATTTTCAAAATTAACTATCCTAACAAATAAGGCTTTATGTAAATCAGCATAATGTGCATAGTCGTACATAACTAAGCTTAAAGTACCCGTATTATATAATCAGCATATAATGAGTTCTAATATACGGAGATATTTAAAAATATTTAAGTCTCATCACCGAAAAATAATTATTACTTAAACTGTAATCAGTCTAGTAGAAACAAAAATCAACTAAAGGCAGGTATTGGTAATGACCGGTTTTGTAACGAGGCATAAGGTAAAATGTTACAAAAGAAGCCCTCGCACAGTCAGTACGAAAAAACTACCGTGTCATTATATCTAGTAACGTCGGGCAGTACTTACCTAAACAATATACCAGACATAATAAAAAATAAAGAATGCCACAATCGACAAGAAAAGAAAAAGCATAAAAAATATTAGCGCAAATTTTCTTCGTCTTCATCATCTTCTATCTCTTCTTCATCATTACTTTCCTTTTCCTCCTCCACTTCTGCTACTTCCATCTCTAATGTTTCATTTGATTTTTTATTTTGATTAATTGTTGAATTAGCAGAAACTTCTTGCTTACTTGTGCTTGCCTGGTCTTTTGGTTTTGATTTAATTTTTCGGACTCGTTTTGAAGAGGATCTTAAGTCTTTCATTGATTTCCTTTTAACAGCATTTTTTAGAACGACCTTAAAAAACTTTTCAGTTTGTCCCATAGTAAATTTACAATCCCATGAACGTACCATATTACAAAAGAATTTAATAAAGTTTTTGTAGTCTTTTATTGGGACCTTCGAAATGTTGCCACGGCTTCCCCCAGACCAGGAGTATTCGCACAGAAACCCACGTGAAACCATTGAGTCGATCAATTTATAGGCAAAGGTCAAGCCATTTCCTTCACAGGGTTGAAACAAAAACCCCAGCTGTTTTTGTAGTTTTGATCTCTCAGTTTTATTCATTAAACTTCTTTCCAGATTATCTAGTTGTTGTTTGTCACTTATTTGTTTGAAACTAAACGATTCATTATCAACTTGGTCCACGTCTTTTAATAAAGTAACAGACACTGGCTGCTCAATTTTTTCACTAAATTTTACCATGCATTCATTTAATTGTACAGACAACTCGGCTACTTTTTGAGTAAGTTTTTGAACGCTTTCACAAGATTTTGCAGTATTAATTCTTGGTTATAACTTTTTGAATTAAAATGTTTTGATTTGCAATACACTGTTCGCCGTCGAAGTCGGTTAGACATGACATTTCATCATTAACTTCGATCTGATTACTTGTAGCAGAAGTAGAATCTATTTGAGTCCCTCCCGCGTTGAAGGCACTTGGCATCTGAAACAAACAAAAAATCATAACTCTTGTCTTGAACGATGATAAAAAAACTTTGCAGTTCGGCTGTTATTTTTATTCCAATGATAATTTATACATAGAATTAGATAGGTGGATTTACATCCGCGGTTAATGAGTCGCCGACAAAACCACGAGCACAAATCCTTTCAATATTTTCAGAACAATTAATAGTTTAGCTTAGTATATTTTAGTAAGTAGGTAAACAGTTTGATATCAATCTGTTTAGTGCCAAATTATCATCAGTCTGCTTGAAATAATAAAATACAGTGGTAAAAAGAAATTGATTAATATTTGAATAGTAATAGAAGTTATCTTAGAAAATCCAAAAAAATATATCAAATCATAAATAGGTAAATTAATTGCAGTGTAGCCATGTCAAACAATTTTCTCCGTTTTAGGGGTGCCTAGCCTACTAAAACAAAATACCACAGACACTAAATTGTAACCCTACTTCGGCAGCCAGCGCTCGGTGCAATATACTAGTTTTTATTATATGTTTGTATGTGTTGCTGAAACATAATAAAATCACTTACCAAATTTTGCACCATATTTTCAAAACGGATTGCAGGTGGTATTGACGCTGGTCTTACAGGTGCTGGGCTAGGGCGCGATGCACTTGTTTCATTGTCTGTGTCTGTATAATTTTCCATAAAACGTAGTTCAGTGTGCGCTTCGGCGTACGTTGCAATATTACTTCGTTTTACCACGCAATCCAAAATGTCCCAATTCGGATTTGGAAAAGAGTTTTCATCTTTTGCGAGTCGTGCTCGGTTTTTAACTTTTTCTGTAGGCCAGAATAGTTTTCCACCGTCCTCCCAAACAGACGGTACTATACTTAATCTGGGTCGTCCTTTTTCCACAGTTTGTACAATCTTAAACGGCATTGTCTGAAAGAAAATAATTGGGTTAATACCTACTAGTACATTCATCATCATCAAAAATTATAATAATATCAGTTTTTAATAATTACAATTAAATATGAGACACACATACACAACGAAGCATTACCTTTGAGCCAAAATACCACCATACGAATTTGAAGAAGCGATTACACATCCCGATTTATTGGGCCCGATTCAGCATTCCATTGCTGGTTATTATGGATGGAATTACCTACAATAAAGTCAAGATAACCAGCAATGTATTCCGAATTGGGACGTGTTACCGCTGCTTTATTCAAAATGTCGTTTGGAAATCAAATCCGGAGACGGTAGTGCGTGATAGTGACCTCTTTATGAAGACAAATTACCTAGCAAGTATTTATATATAGATTCACATTTTTATAGCTTAACATTAAACTGACCTAAAACCACAATGAAATCAGTCACATAAATGAATTTATACTAATAAACAAATAATACATACATACACGCTCCTTAAAACAAACAAATAAAACCTTTCTAAAATACGAATAACGGTGACACTCACAGAAACATGCACTTCACGTGGTATTTATTTCGCAACTAAATAACAATACAATAACTAATCCTATCCTGGCCATCATGCACGCCACGGGCGCACGCGAGTGATCAAAGGAATTATACTTATCCCGTTCCCGCCTCTATTTTTCGCTTACTTGTTAAAAAGCATGCGCATGATTACTTTCAAGGTCAGAAAGAAATAGCATAAACTTTGTCTAAGTAGATATTTAAGGTGTACACCCGTCAGCGCCGTACGCGCCAAGTCTGCTAGTGTAACCATATTTTACAGAATTTTAACAGATAAATATCAGAAATAACAATTATTTATCACATAAGTAACAGGACAAACAGTTATTTATCTGATAAATTCTGCAAAATATGGTTACACTATTACACTTGCCGAGTCGGCGCTTACGGTGCTGACAGGTGTATATTCACCTTTAAAAGATTGTAAACAGTGTTTGTTACTATGGCTGAGTGACAACTATAATTTTCTGTCCTTGTCTGTCGCAGGGCATAATGTTGTCCCTCTTTATCTAGTTTTTTTACATTCTTTCAAATACCTCCTTGAACAGAGTAGTGTTTTTTGTAAGTGTAAATACTCTGACACCAAACTGTGTGTCTCACACGAAAACAAAAAGTGATTTTTGTTAGTTTGTTACAAAATTTGTACTTTAGGTATTCATACTTGACTTAGTACCTGGGCTAGGCGATTTAACGGACAATAATTATTATTGCGGATCTCTAAAATTTCAGTTTATTGAAAGAATTAAACGATGATACACAATTGACCTGAACTACATCTTAAAGCTGTACATAAGTTCACATTAGAATAAATTTATAGACATTGGCTCTGTAGTGGTACAAATGTGGGACTTCATATAGATAACAGCATTCTAACAGAACACATGTGAACCTATATATACGCTCGCCGCATTAAATTGGAGTTATAACAGTTCACATGTATTTCATTTCCACCATTTTGTTCTACGTAACCTGAAATATTTACCAAATAAATTTCCAAAATTATCATGCAGATTTATCACAAAATACGCAGATAGAGCGATTGAGTTTTGGTTTTATGTTATAATTAATTACCGTAGTATAATTATAATGCCAATATAATATCAAAAACTGAAAATTGTAGATTTCCTCTCAGCCAGTTTTTAATATTTTAAAATGAATATCGCTTTTTTACAGAGGCGCGTGAATATTTTAGCTGTAAATATGTATACATTTCACGATAAAGTTGCATTCCCATAGGCTTTAACATTATCAAGTATTTAAAACAGGTACTTACCGCGTGTTATCATAAATTTTTATCCAATTGATATCCGCTTTCTGATGGCACACACAAAACCAAAACTAATGATAATAAAATAAGAAATAATTTATAGGACACACGTGAATTTTAGGTAGCACGCCGCGGTACTGAAGTACTTTTGTCGGATTTTATAACTGTTAAAGCTGTGTATTTAGCCACTTGTTACTCTTTATTACACTCATGTACGTTGTATGGTTCACACTGCGTGACATATAGTGCCGTAAGTCAGCCTTAAGTCCGATGTTACTACTTAAACTGCTATCATAATGCTATTATACTGCTAATGTATAGCCATAGTGAACTTAAGGCTGTCTAATTTGTGCCCAAACTGATTCTATAAGAGCATTATAGCAAGCTACACAGCTCTTATACAGCTGACTTACACAGCTTGTGGAGTACATGTGAACGAGTAGACATCTTATATAGAACCCCGAATGCCACTTGGGAAGTTTATATATAACTGCAAAATTTAATTGTATTATTTAAATGTATAATATAATGTATACCTAGCTAAAGTGAAAATCTGTATAGTTACTGAAACATAGCCCATCAGGCTGGGTAGGGACCAATACTGAACTGGGTTTCTTTCGGCGTAATCTTCCCAGCAGAGGTCGTTCCGAAACACTAGTAGGTTTAAGCTTTTGCACTAAAATATTATTAAAAAATGACCTTCAATAAGAGATAAATTTATCCTACTACGAATATTTTTTTTTTACATTGACTTTTACCTCTGTGTGAAACAGGCGTGATAATATGTATGTATGTATACGGTATAGTGATCTAATGTTTTCTTTTTAAATAGAAGCCTTCTGCAGTGAATGTAATAAGGGATGTGTGTATGTCTAAACGTTTAATCCAGTGTGTTTATAATTAAGTAACTAACCGGTTTCCACAAGAAGTTTTGCGATCGTACCAGTTTAGGCGTCTCTGGCAGTTCGTCAGCTGTTTGTTTTTTCTAAGCTTTTGTTCAACTTCAACAAGATTAGAGTGATAGAGAAGCACGTTCAGATTGTTATGGCGCCTCGTATGTTAAGGGTCTAGTATTAGTAAGTCAATGACCGAGAGTCTATGTGAACAAAATACTTAAAATACAGAAGTATACCCGTCAAAGTTCGCATTTATGGCGCTGCAGTTTTAAAGCCTCCGTATAGTGGTTGAAGATTCAAGAACAGCAATTTGAATATTTAACTACACGGAACAAATGCATTAAAAAAATCAATAAACTCTTCTTCGTACAACAGTCAAAAATAGCCGTTTGTCGCAATTGTGCGAAAAAAAGCTTAAAGTCCTCACTTTAAACTGCAAACAGTAGTTCATATAATAGTTTGAAGAGTTATATAAAAGAAAGTTTTAAATGACATCTCCGTTTCCTTCCAAATAATTTATTTCAAATGGGGACATTGATATTATTGGGAATCGAAATCAGAAACTTTAGATGACGGATGATAGTAAAACGAATACTTATGCCGCGGACGCCGTCAAAGTTTTGTTACTTCGTTTTAGAATTTTTATAAGAAAGCATTGTCAGAATACTCAATATATTAAGCGTCACTTCTATACTTTCCATAGTTTATCAAAGCCCATGCGTGAAGATATTACCGATAAATTCCTTACTAGTAATGGTCAATTAATCTGGCCATTTCTTAAGAAGCCGTTAGAAATTCAATACTTATCCATTTACACCTGTATCGGATATAAATGTTATAGCCTGGAATTGATTGCCAGGAAATTGTTGGTACGTTATCTAACGACATAAAACAATGTTTAATTTTTCCAATATATCTTTCATTAGAATTTTTAACACGAGACGTTGACAATTTGAATTTCTATGTTGAGTTGACGCATAACGACTGGCGTTATTTATATTTTGTAATATTGTGACGGAGTTTAATAACCCGACAAGTGCGAGTAGGACTCACGTATCAAGGGTTTCGTACCAAAATCTATTAAAAAACACGTTCGTTGTATGAAAGCCCTACTGAAATTATTTTATATTTTATTCTGTTTTTGGTATTTGTTGTTACAGCGGCAACAGAAATACATCATCTGTGAAAATTTCAACAGTCTAGCTATTACAGTTCATGATATACAGCCAGGCGACAGACAGACAGAACGATGGACGGACAGCGGAGTCTTATTTATATTAGAAGGATCTCTTTCAGTCAACCAAAATAGTAAAAGGAGACATAATTATGACATGGTTCTATCTCTCTAAGTGTATTTGAATACAAGCCTACACAAAAAAATGTTTTTTTTAACAGCATTAAAATGCTCGGATTATTATCCAACCTAAAAACATGTGATGAAAAATTATGCCACTACTACGTACTATTTAGAAGTGTGGTATTCAACTTAATTCAATTAAGATGAATTGAAAGTTGATTAAAGTGAAGAAGGCATTGTTTCAATTATTGTTTTTTTTTTTTTTAATTTGTCAGGGTGATTCGAAGTCACGGTAGCACAATTGGTAGTGCACTCACAGTGTTAAAATGAGGGTTGTGAGTTCGAATCCCACTCGTGGCAAAATTTTTCATCACATGTTTTTAATTTGGATAATAATTAAATTTTTAACAAAAAAAAAACCAAGTTCATTACGTTACGTTAACACTTTTAGGAGTTTTGACTGCCTCCGTAGTCCAGTGGTCAAGGCGTTCGCCTTGTGACTCGGAGGTCATGGGTTCGATTCCCACTGGGAAGCATACTTTGTGAAAAGTTGTTTCCAGTCTGGATAGGATATTGCAGGCTTGAATCACCTGATTATCCGAAAAGAAAGATGATTCCGTGTTTCGGAAGGCACGTAAAACTGTGGGTCCCGAACGCCACCTAGCGTTTGATCATCAAACTATCCAAGGATTGGTTCCTGGTTTGCCCTTTGGGTTGTGGAGGTCAGACGGCAGTCGCTCTGTGTAAAAACCAGTAACCTCGTCAAATCTCCTTGGTTAGGTAGTGGACCCCGGGCTCTGAAGCGTAACTGCTGAGGATGCAACCGGGAATACGCTCGGATGATGATGAACACTTTTAGGAGTTTCTTCCATATCTCTTTTATCAGATCTTCACCAAATTCATATTCTACCAACTTGATAGGTACTTAAAAGTGGTAAAGATTTTCAAATAATAAAAAATCTTCAAGATCAGTTCACAAGTCACGAAAATATCGCGTAAGATAACCTCGTCGAATTGACAACCTCCTCCTTTATTGAAGTCGGTTAAAAAAGCTCGTAATTATATTTAACTCCGTATAACACTCAAATATTCACTTCCATCAACAACCCGATATATTTAAGAATACATTAATAAAATCTACATTAATTTACATGTTGTATTAACAAATCTCGTCTATAGTAAAGCAGCTTAAACTTAAAAGGATTGCTCCAGACGATATTGTTAAAAGCTACAAGTATGCGTCACTGATAACTTGGGAAATAGATGAATAATTCATAGAGTTGTATAATAAAGGCTTTACTCCATTACGCCGAACCGATGACGAATCTACTCCGACTTAAACTCCGAATAAAACCTGTTCCTTCGGGTCAGGTCACACTGAGTCGCGTCGCGACGCGACGTGATAATGCTGGAATGGGCAAGTGGTTTCGTGCTGCGTAGCGCGGCGCCGAGTGACTTAGCTCGACGTCGACAGGCGCTGCGGACCATTCTGTAACCCTCCCGATGAAATGTGTTTCTTATTGCTTAGGAAATGAAGTTACATTTTATTTCACTACTTTAGAGCGAGACGCACCGCGTCGCGTCGCATTTCGCTGTGAGCTGACCCTTACTATACAAGTGACTCTGTGAGCATCGCTTAGTTAAACTTAAAGTTTATCGGATAGAAAAGTAGTTCATACAAAATAGGTGTGTCTTAATGAGGATAACAAAAACGTTTCATGAAAATTTTCAAAATGTCTTAATTATGTTTTTTTTTTAAGTTGTCCAACTTTATTTTTTGCTTTTTAAAAATCTTCTACAAAAATAATATGAATGTATTGATACAAGATGAATATAACAATTCTTTAATAAATATACCCTCTTCGAAATTTTACTATTTTAATATGCACTTGTAAATGCATTATTGACAGTCTATTCAGTTCGTCGTCTATGGAAGCTCTCACCTCCATTACTGAGGTTCTTATCTGTTAGCTCACTGATTCCTGCTCTAAATTAATGTAGCAATTAGTAGCTACCTGATGTAATGTGAGACAAAAAATACTTTGACGAACTACTTTTAAATATAGTATAAAGTATCTTTCCCGAGCTCGCATTTAGGTACTATGGTTTTAACTAAGTTGATGAACTTACAGACTTTTTGAGATTAAGAAATCCCATACCATAACATATAATAAAGGACGGCACATAAGTTAAGAACATAATGCAAATAGCACAAAGCACCATTCTCAAGAGTTCTAAGTAAATCCTTATTCTGGGACTATATTTTATAAAATCAAAACTAGATATTTATTTATTTAGAGAAACAAACAGGCGTCCACGTCTAAATATTTCACATAGGCTTATGATTTATAAATTACACATCGCCAAAACGTTTCTATTACTAGTTGTTGAAGTGAAAACTTCTTTAGTAATGGGTAAAAAATGTAAAATTCGCGTCAGGACACGTAACCTGATCGAAACTTCGTAAGACGGATGGAGAGTAGACAGCCGGCGCGGCATAAGAGAGGAAGTGTCCCCCTCTCTTTTTACGGCGCGGCGAAAATGTATGCCTGCGCCTGCTGTTAATATTCAAGTTTTCACTTCTGCCGGCACTCCCGGAGTGCAACCCGTCTTTTTTTCCTATTTTGACGTTAAACTAACTTGACGTTAAACTACTAAATCTAACAAACAGCCAATTACCAATGCATGCTACGGTTTCAGGGTTCCGGAAAAAAATAAAAAAAAACGGAACCCTTATAGGATCACTCGTGTGTCTGTCCGTCCGTCTGTCACAGCCAATTTTTTTGGAATCTACTGGACCAAATCAGGTGAAATTTGGTAGGGTGTAGTGTAATCCTATGACCCAAACACAGATGTGCAAAGTTAATAATTTTGAACAAAATACAAAATATATTTCATTGCTTGTAGATTACACGAAAACCTATAAGAATTCTAGCAATTGAAAATAAAGTGGTAAACTCAACATAATACGTTCACTTACGGAAATATTTTAATCAAACGCCACTAGATAAATATATAAATAAATATACAGGGACAAATAACACTGATTGAGCTAGCCCCAAAGTAAGTTATAGACTTGTGTTATGGGATACTAACTCAACGATACTATATTTTATAACAAATACATATATAGATAAACATCCAAGACCCAGGACAATTTGAAAAAGGCCATTTTCCAACTTGCCCTGACCGGGGATCGAACCCGGGACCTCTGGGTGGCGGACTAGCATGGTGACCACTACGCCACGGAGGTCGTCAAGATAGCGCTAGTAGTAGTTAACTCGCGTCTTCCTGTGAGGAGTTTACATGTGATAAAATAAAAATATTTGACTTTGGCATTGTAGGGAACCGTCTCCACTCCACGCGATTTCCACTCGAACATAGCCGGTTAATTTTATAAACAATAATCTTAATCTAAATATATATAACTCAAAGGTGACTGACTGACTGACATAGTGATCTATCAACGCACAGCCCAAACCACTGGACGGATCGGGCTGAAATTTGGCATGCAGGTAGATGTTATGACGTAGGCATCCGCTAAGAAAGGACTTTGATCAATTCTACCCCCAAGGGGATAAAATAGGGGATGAAAGTTTGTATGAAACTTTGTCAATTTTAAACCTATCGGGCTGAGACTTTGCATGCATAAAGCTACTATGACGTAGGCATCCCATAAGAAAGTATTTTGATAAATTACACCACTACGCGAGCAAAGCCGCGGGCAAAAGCTAGTCATGCTATAAAAGACGTAAGATTTAGTTTCTACTGCGAATATCACTGACTTATGAAATATGTAATGGGTTGTTGTTTTTAATAATAAAACATGAAACTTCGAAACTGACATTTGCAAAAAATTGTGTAAATTTACAAGAAATATAATTTTAATAAATGTTGTCTTAAAAATCATCCATCTAAATTCAATCCGTCGTAAAGTTTAATGCTTATATATTTCGCGAACGTTTCGTATAATATTGTCAGTATTAACGCTTGGCATAATTTTGCAACGTTTGCTCTACGTCTAATTAGTTATTTCCTTTTCCTATTAGTCGGTTCTAATTGCGTGTTAGTTATTAATATTGGGAAAGCTCGTGTAAAACTTAAAACGTCGAGAGTCGAGAAGTTAAGCTAAATACACACGATGGCCGGTTGGTAGTTGGTAGAAATTAGGCAAGTTATCGTAAAGTGGTATCATAATCATTTATTCTGTCAATCACAAGAAAAATGAGGTATATAATTCAAGTATCATTTTGTTGCGTTGCGCCATTATAGGCAATCAAAGTCACGAATTGCAGTATTAGGAAATAAATAAGGCGCTGGACACGTAGAAAAGACGTAGGACGCGGACGGGACACGGATGGGGCGCTGTTGCGACTTTTGAAAACACTGAAAAGACGAGGCACGGACGTGAGAGATACAAACAAATCCGTTCGGCAACACCGCAACGCGCGAGTTCCCAAATACCAGCCCACAACCCCGATTCGCCCGCTCGCGCCTGTGCCCCGTCCATTCTGTATGTTCTACCATAGGACAGACGCGTAAGTGTCATGTCTGCGCCCCGTCGGTGCCCTATCTCTGTGTGTTCTAAACGTAAGGTAGGTATGCTAAGGATTACCCAAATAGGTAAATCAAACTTATGAACATAGGACTTTTTTTTTGTAGATTAACAACTTAAAATTTTTTCAACAGTGCTAGCTAATCGCGTATTTAGATAAGAACCATCAAGAGTTCTAATGCATTTGCTTACTTAAAGGATTTTTTTTCGGAATCTACAGAAATTAGATTATTTGCGCAATTTCTGTACTTTAAATACTTTGTGCGAAAGCTCGACGGCAACACATACAGCTCGGAAGTTCGTTTTGTTTTGTCGACCGTACTTGAGTGACATGTGCTGTGTGAAATTAGGTGTCAAGTGTCTGAAAGGTTTATTTTAATTCCAGGATTTGAAATAAACTTGTTCTGGCTCGAGAGCCAGTTCCCGTTAAGCTTAGTAAACAGTAGATAATAATAAATACAAAACTGAGTTTTATTTAGCGTATATCTCGGCAGAAAGGAAGAGAAGAAAAATCTAAGAATGTACCAGCGTACATTTTTGACGACCTCCGTGGCGTAGTGGTCACCATGCTAATCCGCTACCCAGAGGTCCCGCGTTCGATCCCCGGTCAGGGCAAGTTGGAAAATGGCCTTTTTTAATTATCCTGGGTCTTGGATGTTTATATTATATATGTATGTGTTATAAAATACAGTATCGTTGAGTTCATTGACCAAGATTTTTTTTTACTGCGTAAGGTTGAGTTAGTATCCCATAACACAAGTTTCGAACTTACTTTGGGGCTAGCTCAATCAGTGTTATTTGTCCCTATATATTTATTTATTTTACATTATTTTTCTTAGTTTTTTACTACATGATTTGAATTACTTTGTGCAATTCCGCCACCAGTTATTGCTTTTTGTGCTGCTATGGAGTTTGAATTAGATTTTAAAGAAATATATTTTGGAATGACATGGTTGTGTTTACATTGTTGGTTGAACCATAAATTCTGGACAGCAATACGATGAAGTTTTGTTAATTTAATATAAATCTTTACCTGATCAGCTACACATGCTGTTCTAAGATAGTTAATAGATTCAGGTGTTACTTTGCGGAAGTCAAAGTTACATACTACATGATTTGAATTACTGAACTGGTGGCGGAATTGCACAAAGTAATTCAAATCATGTAGTATGTAACTTTGACTTCCGCAAAGTAACACCTGAATCTATTAACTATCTTAGTTTTTTTTTCTCCCAGACCTGCATGGAGAAATAAATTATTAACTTTATACTAATGTTGCTTTGGGCATGCCTACCTATCGCCTTATAAACATAATTATTTCTCTTTCTTGGCACTAGATGGCGCTATAGCTATTTCTTAAAACATTAAATCTTTTATTATTGTTATTTTAATAAAGTTGTACTATAATAAATAAATATTTATTTTTAAGTATTTATTTACAAGTATTTCATATTGAGTTTCTTTTATTTTCTTTTTCTTTAGCTTTCAGTTTAGATGTAATTAATTTAAGTATTTTAAGTTCCTTTTTTGTTAAAATATTTATTTATATCGTATGTATATTACCTTTATTTATTAATAAATATGACTTTTATGAAATGCAATAAATATTTTTTAAGCATATTCAACACTTTCTTTGTTACTTTTGGCTACATGATTGCCGCCATCTCTGTGTGCCTACCGACAACTCTAATTTTGCCTTATTTTGGGCCCAGCAATTGTTTCTATGGCGTTGGGTATCTTTTAAATCAACTTTGCTTTGGGGTTATCTTATCGATTATTATGCTAATTCTTTATTGATGCACACTGTACATATTTATGTGTATTATACATATTATTATACTTAGATATAGTCCGATTGAGTTTTATCCAGTTCAAAAATAAATTATTTGGTACTGTTAAGAAAATTACGTTACAAAATAATATAACTTGTTTGATCATATTAATTTTGAAGTGAGTTTAGATTTATTATTGCAGAAAACTGATATTTGAGCGCTATTTGATTCCAAGAAAATATGACGTCATTAGCCTGTATTTCATATAAATCTCATTGAAAATGTTTGTCTAGACGTTTAGAAAAAGTATCTGGTTTGAGTTGTTGCAAAGTAGTCAGTTGTACTTTTCTTTTACCAAAAAGAAAAACGAAAACACTGAAAAATTTTCCAGCTAAAACAGCTAAAAATAACCGCTGAGACAAGCTTCATTGTGCGCGGCTTTGCGCGACCCAATTCTAGGCATTAGTCGGATACCACAGCAAATAAAATTCCAGAAAGCTGACTATTAGGGTTAGTTCAGAGTTCAGCCTGAGAGGAGCGCACGCAGCGAAGAGGTTTTTTATGACACTCTGTTTCGAGTGTCATAAAAACTTCAAGCTATTGGCATAAAGTGCACACTGGCGAGCTTGGGTATGCTCGCATGGCCATTATCAATCATTTATTTCAGGCAACAATGCCCATAGAATAAATACAACGCGACACAAATAAATTGAACTAAAATAGCGGACTTCAAAGCATTTTTGGAAAAATTCCCGGCACTAATGCGCCGACGACCACCATTTTGGTTCAATTTACGTGTCGGGAATTTGTACAAAAATGCTTTGATTCCGCCATTTTTGTTCAACTTATTTATTTTGTATTTTATCTTACAGACTAGCTTAATTGTAATTATACAACATATTAACACTATTTTGTACGTCATGTCTGTGACGCACTGCACGATGTCGCGTTTGTCATGTGAATGTGATGTAATGTTATTTGTCATGTTCATACGTTTTTGTACTTTACTCTTACTCTTATCCATAGTTTAATTTCAATTGTCATTAAAAATCGTCTCTGCTGCGCTTCTCTCGGGCTCAAATGACCCTTATAGTAAACGGCAGGTTAAGTTACTCCGCGTAATGCTCTCGCACGGTCGAGCGGTGGCCCGATTGTCCTCAAAAATGTCAGAATTTTTTTCAAACAATTTACGTCGAATGCGAAACCTTAACCCTCTGCCTTAACCGCTGAGTCCCGGGCGCTACCGATATAGTCTTTAATATTGGTAACACAACAATTACTACACAACATAACAATGTTACTATCTCACAAACAAACTCACTCCCTATGAGGTTAAAAGGAAAAAAAACTGTTGTTTGTCAAACTACCGCTAAATCATAATAAAAGTTTTTGCGTTTTCCTTATTAGTAATCTGTGCATTTTCTCGTACACTTTGCACGGGATTTTGGCTTTTTTTTAGGTTTCAGGTTGATACTATCTTTGGAGAAAATGCTAGAAAGCGCACCCCAGCGAAGTATGCAAGATGCAAACAGGAACGTGTCGAAATAAGAACAAGAAGAACTTATGTACTGTTTTACTTACACTATGTCGCAGTCACAGCTTATAAACATGCCACACCTATTTAAAATTTAACATGGCTGCGGTCTTTGAGACAAATTTTGGGAAAATTAACTCGCACACGTTTTGGAAAGATACGTTTTGATTAGCGAAGGTTTCAATTGTTTATGTTATACTAAAAAGGGCTTTTGACTTCAGCAACCTTGGTAGATCATGACTTCTTTAGAAAAGAACGAATCGGCAAGCGCTTTCTATGGGTGTCAGAGGTAAAGCTGGGTCCGCTGCACAGTTTTCTAACGTAACATTGTTAGAAAACATGAAATTTAATTCATTTGAATGAACATTATGTGCGTTTTGTTCATTCAAATGAATGAAATTTCGTGTTTTATAACACTGTTATGTTAGAAAACGGTGGCAGCGGGCCCGGCTTAAGACGGGTGCGTTCAGATGACACGCGCAAGCCAAGCCCACGCCTTGCGCACGACAAGAGCGGTTTGAATCTAAATATATATAACTCAAAGGTGATTGACTGACTGACATAGTGATCTATCAACGCACAGCCCAAACCACTGGACGGATCGGGCTGAAATTTGGCATGCAGGTAGATGTTATGACGTAGGCATCCCCTAAGAAAGGATTTTGATAAATTACATCCCTACGCGAGCGAAGCCGCGGGCAAAAGCTAGTTTGTTGCATATAATTTAAGTCCTTTCACACATCAATACAACTCAAATTGCATTTACCGAAGTCCAGTCGGGCTGAGCGCCGGGCGGGCGCTAAGCGGAGGCAAGGCGGAACCAAATCGGAGGCAAGGCGAGCGCGTGGAGAGGGTGAGGCGTGCGCGTGTTGACTTCGATGAATGCAATTTGAGTTGTTTTGATGTGTGATAGGAGTCAAATTATTTGCAACAAATTTCAAAGCGCGCTAGGCATGCGCTAGGCGTGGGCTTGGCGTGCGCGTGTCGTCCGAACACGCCCTACGATTTTCTTCTCTTTTCGAGTCTTTCGTGTGTGCAAGTAAGGACAATACGGATGTCATATTTTTAACGTGCGTACCGAAGCACGGAGGATCTCCAGAAAGTATGACACATGTGGTCGGGCCATCCTAGTGCGGATCACGCCTGCTGCAAAAGCGTACTTCCCACGGGATCACCGATCTCCTCAACTTATATTTTACTAACCTTCTTTCTTCTTCGTCTTTAACAGCCTAATTTATCCACTGCAGGATAGAGACCTCCTCCATTGCATGTCATTCCTCACGATTTTGCGCCTTTCTCTTTCATAGTGGGCTAGCTGCTTTGACGATGTCATCTCTCCATCGTGTCATTGGTCTGCCGCGACTTCTGCGGCTTTTCCACAGTCGCTAGTCCAATGTTTTCTGGCTCCATCTTCCGTCGTCTCTACGACTGATATGACCTGCCCATTTCCACTTTAGTGTGGCTATTCTTTTGATTACACCGCGACTTTGGTCTGCTTTCGTATCTCCGTGTTCTAGATACTATCTCGAAGGGAAATGCCCAACATAGCCCTTTCCATAGATCGTGGTACCAGTTTTAACTGATTTACAGGTCATCACAGGCAGGACGCATTTGTCGAATACTCGTCCTTTGAGACACATGCAGTGGCGGATTTACACATTTGACGCCAGTAGGCTATTCATATATAGCTGCTCTTAAGCTGCGTTCTAAGAAATATCATAATAAAAGCACTCCTCTACCTTCTCCATTGCCGCGATGCACGAAAAGGGGTTGCAATTGGCCTCAAATTTGCTGCCCTGCGAAATGGGCTGCCAGTGGGCTATTCATATTTTGCCGCCCCTAAGCTGCGTTCACTGAAATATCATATATAGAAGCATCATTTTACCTTCTCGATGGAGAGGGTGCAATTGGCCTCAAGTTTGAACTTTTTAATCCCCTACAAAAAAGAGGAGTGATATAAGTTTACGCCAATGTCTGTCTGTGTATCTGTATGTGGCATCGCAGCTCTTGAACGGATAGACTGATTTCTATGCGGTTTTTTTACGTGAAAGCAAGTTCCCTTGCGGTGGTTTTTAGCTATGTTTGATTAAAATCGGTTCAATAAATAAATCGGGGTAAACGCTTAAAGTAGTCTTCTTAAAATTTACCTGACAAGAAATAGATGGCGCTATCAATTCCACTTAACATCGGTTGGAATATGTAGTTGCATCACTCATCAACAAATGGTGTCTTAGATTTTTTTAGGTTGTATGGAAAATAAACTTGTAACTAAATTAACTTATTTCTAATTTATTTTGGACTGGAAGTTCTTCCAAAGTGGAATGCACATCGGCAAATAAGTAAGTCTTCGTTTTATAGACTAGATAAGAACGGTTCTTACGCAGTCTTGGCTAAATTTAATTTAGTTTCATCTTATTATTGTTGGTTGAATTCCCACTGTGGTATTTAATTCTAGCGCACCGTAGTTTAGTCTGCTCCAATTATGCTTTGAGTGTCGGCCCTTGCGAGTGCCGAGTGGGGTTGAGTTGTTACGTGCGAATGTGGTGCAAATTAGTGCTAAATTGTTTATTCCTTGTTTGTTTTGTCTTGCACCAGTTGGATGAAACTGCGAATCATGTTAATTGTGTCTAGCAACTCATCACTATTACGATTCGACGCTTGACTGCCGAACGATCAACAACTGGTTTGGTGCCTGAAGAAGCCTCGTGGAGAGGCGAAACACGTGTCGCGTATGCGGTGTCCGATGTTGCTGCAGCCGCAGCGGATGCAGCAGTATCGTGGGGAGCATGCATCAGCTGTTGGTGGCGGGTGCACACGGGCTGTTGGTGGCAGGTATGCTGGGACTAACAGTAGTGGGTGGGCGCCGGCCGGCAATAGTTTGCATGAACTAACTGGTGGCGGAATTGCACAAAGTAATTCAAATCATGTAGTATGTAACTTTGACTTCCGCAAAGTAACACCTGAATCTATTAACTATATTACGATTCCTCCACTATCACGCTAAAAGTGGCTTTTACGTCTAGCCCTATGCTCTGTCTGCATAAAGCCGCTAGGCCCAAAATTCTCTGTCTGCCCGAAGGCCTAACTTACACCGCGGCGAAACCGAAGCGTCAAATTAGTTCCTATCGCGAGAAGACTTGATTATAGTTCCGCAAACTATTTAGATCTATGTAAAAGGCATCACCTGGTCCCATTGAAGGTTCGTCGAGATGTCGCGGATTTAGTCTACTTCGCCGGCGGCGAAATGCACCAAGTCGCTTGACTTTGGCACTATCTCGCGCGCGGCCCCGACGACTTCGCAAGAATTCGCCGCTTGCCGCGCGACTAATTTTTGAGCTCAGTTTGAACATTCGATTGACATAAAGTTCATTATGCCATGTACTGATGATTTCGTCCCAAAACGTCACTTTACTTCGATTCTGCCGTAATGTAAATTATTTATATATTGTATGTAATTACATATATAATAAATGTAGGTACATGTAGGTATATTTATTAGTATTTATTTAGTAATTATTCTGCGCCGCAACTCTCTGTTTATCCCTATGGTTGACTGGGAGAGAACGCTTTTAGCGTTAAGTCCGCCAATTGTAAACAATTGTATATTGTGGATCAATTAAGTTTTATAAATAAATAAATAAATTGAGCCTTGTATTGATAAAGACGTGATAATATGTTTGTACTCGTATGTATATATGTATGTGTATCTAAGCGCACGGTAGTGCGCAGGCCAAGTTCCAGCAACAGGCCGCGCGCATGCCGTGCACTATTTACACGAACCGTTTCGACTCACTTTTGACCCCCCCGTAGCTCAGTGCCTATTGCAAGTACAGAGATAAAATTGTATCTACGCAATCATATACTAGTACTAAAGCAGTATGCCAAATTTCATAGATATAGCTTTAGTAGATCCTGAAATATGACCCTGTGAAAATATCTAATTTTGGCACTGACTGACTGACTAACTCACTGACCGGTAATCAAAACCTCTAGGCCACTTCCAATTGTCCTAGCGTTATGAAATTTTGCATGCAGGTCGTGTTTTATATGTAGATTAACAAAAAATTAAGAAACTTAAGAAATCGGTCAAGCGTGAGTTGGCTCAATCGACTATTGAATTTTTAATAAATATATTTATGAAACAGTGATACAATGAGAATACGATGGGGGGGAGGAGGAAAGGGGGGAGGAGAGGGGGAAGGAGGAGGGGGAAGGAGGAGGGGGAGCGAGGGAAGGAGGAGAGTGGGAAAGAGAGGGGGAGGGGTATAAAAATTGATATGTATACATATGCATACTGTATAGCTTATTATTAAATACTGCTTACCTAAAAAATCTGGCTTCTATTGTTGTAAATTACTTTCGAATAATGGCGCTAGCGGTATAATTGAACCTGCCAAGTTCAAGTCTTGGGAATGGCAAATGTTAACCAGTGGATCAGGGTGTTGATAAAGATGATTATGATCGATTTTAAAGTGCATCTAAACTTGGCATTGGATTGGATTTCAACTCTTTTTCGCCGAACAATTAGCCGATAGGAACTTGGCCCCCTTTTTAACAGGTATGTTTTTGGTGGGATAGTACTTACACAAGTTATATTTACTAGTGGCCTGGAAAATTTTCTACGTATTATCGAAAACCAAATTAAATTCTTTCCAAAGATAAGTAACCAGATTGAATACGAATAAAAAAATTAACGCTGACATATATTCAAAAATAGAACTGGGGCCAATGTTTGAGATAGATGGTCTGTCAATGGTCATATAGTTCCTGTGATAAGGACTAACATCTAGTTTTAATAAAAACTCATAAAGGTTTACCAAACGAGTGTGCAATTTTACATTAGAGTTCTCATTTCAAAGCACCCAATCCATCTAAGTCGTCTACGTCTATCAGCTCATAACGACGCCGCGTAAAAATGAGCATAATCAAATTCCCGCCAAAAACCCGACTGCCATCAAGTAATTCAATTGTAGCGCAATAAAATAATGAAATTACGCGTCAAACACATTTTCAACGAGTAATGGCTGAGTGGAGCGACTCTTAACGCGATTAAGACTGTTTTACATAATCACTAAATATGCAGTGACGTTTCCGCCATGTTTTAATTCTAATTCTAAAGTGCGCGTTCTAATTTTGAAGTAGTCTTATGTCTTGTGGTTTTACTTACCGATGTTTGTTTTGTTTTTAATTTGAGACTTAGCAGCCAGTCTTAAAGTTTCTTAGTTCTCTTTTTAATCTTGTTACATAGACAGTTTTCAAACTAGTTTGGGTTTTAAATATTTAAACATGCCTTGTTAAGGTTATAAGTCTTCTCAAAATTGTGCTGTATTTTTTAATACAACCTTTACTTTATTTTATTTAATACAAATATATATAAATAATATGTAACAAAAATCCTGTCCGATCCTTGTAGGAGCAACTCAGACCGTCAATATGACCAACTTTTCCTATGGGACCAATGCTTGGAACTTGAAAAAAATCGTCATTTTCATACAAAAGTGTTCGGCCGGCCCGGCAATTTGTATGAAAATGTCGATTTTTTGGTCCCATAGAAAAAGTTGTTCATATTGACGGTCTGAGTTGCTCCTACAAGGATCGGACCGGGTTTTTGTTACATATTGTATATACTTACATACTAAATTTACTTAAAAACAAAATTAAAAATAACAAAAATACTACACACCAATGTTTACAAATAAAAATAAATATTTTTTATTGGAATAATCAATTTCAAAGAATGAACGTTTAAATCATCCAGTTTAAATTTTGATTTTAAATTACGTGTTTTAAAATCAATAGGTATTGTGGCATGTCATGTAAATTTGTTTTTAATAAGAACTCTGACTCTCTGCACCCACTAAGCCAGTATTAATTTCAAAAACGAGTTTATACTATTTTTCAGTTCAATTCAATTAATGTCAATATATCTGAAAGATTGGAGAGTCTTGTACAAATAAAAGATTGTAATCTTCTGAATCCGTGTATTCTTAATTAATAATTTACACATAACTTCCGCAAAACCAACAAACTTTTTATATCCCAATCGCGAATTCCATAATCCTTCATAACTTTATTGACAACAATGACAGCTGCCTTATCCCTGACGTTTTTATTGGCGGGCTTCATTACACAATTCTTTATATCAGTGTTGCCTGCCCAAATGGGGTGGCCAGTGTTATTAAAGTTCGCCTATAATACTAAGCAGTTAGTATAAGATGTTTATTAATTTAATACTTGATTTTAACAATCTAACATATCTAAAGCCCGTTTTATTTATCTTGACTGTTGAAATCTTAATTGAGCGCATTTATCGTCTTAAACTTAGTTGAAAATAAATTTTCCCAGTATCAATCGAGACTTCTGTTCAGTGGCTAGATCAATTAGAAAATTAACTCCGCTCTCGAACCTTAAGATTTATTGGGCGAATCAAGTGTTTTCTGTTAAAGGATTGGTCTGGACTAATTTAATACATTTTCGAATAACTTTAGTATAAATAGTGTTATCACAAAATTGACAATATTTTGGAACCGCAAGAGATTATTGTAAGGTCTACTAATCTTTTTGAGCTACGATAATTTTTGAAAACTAAAAGCCGACTTCATCCCCCAGACTACACAACGGATTTTGATGAAATTTGTAATTTTGCGACCTCTTCCAGTCAACCTTTACATAGAAAAGGAGATATAAACAGCAGATTACAATAATCTGAGAATCTTAATCTCGTAAGTCGATTTTTTTTAAATTTATATAACTTTATTACAAAAATTGTAACAGGCGGACTTAAGGCCCAGGGCCTTTTCTACCAGTCAACCTACAGGTGATGCGGATAAAAGCTAATTATGGACGACATTCTAATTTAACTATAATTTAATTACTTTCAAGTTTTTCAAAAATACATTTCACGATTTTATTCATTTATATACTTATCTATATATTCATAAACATACCTACATGTAAAAATACACAAATATTTTCTTGACGATGTCAACAAAACTTCAAGTTGGCATATATTATGTAAGTTACCTCCTAAAAAAATTATGGCCATATTTACACCGTAGGCGATAATGACTTTACTAAAATACGTGTCTATTAAAAAAAGAAACTGATACATTCATAAAAAAAAACGGCCAAGTGCGAGTTGAACTCGCGTGGAGAGGGTTCCGTACAATGCCAAAGTTTTTAAATTAATATAAAATATTACCTGCATTTCAAATCGTCATAGACGCGAGTTAACTAATGATAGCGCCATCTAGTGGTGTTTTAGTGAACTATTTCCGTATATAAACGTATTTTATTGAGTTTAGCACTTTATTTTCAATTAATTGAATTCTTGATAATTTTCCTGTTATCTACAAGCAATGAACTAAACTGTGTATTTATTTTTCAAAATTTTAGGCTCAGGAGTTTCGGAGATCAGGGGCGATGGTCAATTTTCGTCGTCTTTCACGAATAAAAACAAAACTATTTATTTTAATGATAACAGAAACATACCTGAGATCCTCATAATGAGCCCTTTCATTTGATATATGACACAGTAAGGTTTGCAAAACTTTTTTTTTTATTTCCTTATTTGTCCCTCGAAAGTAACTCTTATTTAACAAAAATATCTTCTTATTTTTCCTATTATCTACAAGCAATGAACTATATTTAATATTATTTTCTTCAAAACTTGTTGAGCCTAAATTCAGTAGTTTCGGAGATCAGGTCAATTTTCGTGTTCTTTCATGAATAAAATCAAAACTATTTATTTTATAATAACAATAAAATAATATTTGAGATCCTCATAACGGAGCCCTTTCATTTGATATACGACAAGTAAAGTTTGCAAAACTTTTTTGTATTTGCTAATTTGTCCGTCGAAAACGACCCGTTTCAAAAAAAAAATATTTTGCTCGTCTGTGTTTGGGTTATAGAATTACACCATCGTACCAAAGTTCACCTGATTTGGTCCAGTGGATTCAGAGCAAATTGGCTGTGGACAGACAGACGGACAGACAGACGCTTGAGTGATCCTATAAGGGTTCTGTTTTTTAATTTTTTGTACGGAACTCTCAAAAACAATTGACACTTCTTTGCAATTAGCGGGAAACTCAAGTGAGTCTTTGTTTGTCTCCTGTTAATCACGGATTGAATATTTAACGCTTCCAAATTTGAAATACAAACATTTGTGGAACAATTCACCATTTTCGCTGCTCGCTGATTTGTCAAGCGGCAATTCGATTTTCAAATATTGACGTTTATGACAATGAGTTTTTTATTAGCTGAGTTTTTCAGCTTTAGGTATTTTATGGTATGATAGAATGCGGGTTAGTGTTTTAGTTGATAATAACGTGTAGTTTTTTTTTACCGAGTATTACTTGTAGTTTATAATTAACTTCACCTGCTTGTTTGTCACCGAGTATTCGAACTCGATTTACACCCACATTGAAACGTCAGATTAATTTTAAATTTTGCACACCTATTAAGGGAATCCATGAATTGGCGGGGTCCATCGCTGCCCCCATTTGAAATAAATAATTTGAAAAAAAAAAACTGCGATATCATTTAAAAATTTTTCTTCCCCACCATCTAAACTATTTTATGAACTACTGTTTATAGTTTAAACTGTTTAAAGTGAGAACGTGAAGGTTTTCTTCGCACATTAGTCAATTGTAGCCGTATTTCGATAATAAGCGAAGAAAAGCTTCAATAAACAGTAGTTCATAAAATAGTTGGAACCTTAAAATTTCGAATTTTACGGGCTACCATAGTAACTAGAGACCGACCCGTTTCTTGATAGCCAGTTTGTTATTCATATTGAATAAATAAATAAAAAATTAAACTTGACAATATAAATAAATACGGGATGGGCAAGCCACATGACACGGTTTTCGGTTAAGAGGCTTTTCACATTTGGTTGGCTAGTATGTCTACAATATCTAACAAATAATATATTAAAACGTTTATCAAACACTTTTTTTCAAATGAGTCAAATTTTTTAATAATCTTTAAAAATGTTTGATTGTGCGAGCGAGACAGCCAACCAAATGTGAAAAGTCTCTTAACATTCTTACCCCTCATATTCATAAAAATTAACAACCGCTTGTTAAACCTTTTTTAGATACAACATGGTTTGTCACTTCCCTCTTTTCAATATTTCATATTAAAAGAACGAGACAAAACATATTTTGATTAAAATAGGTTTAGCAAAAGTAAGTTATTTTTCTGTGTTGAAACACGTTTGTCAACAAAGCTCATTGATCTCATTGATGTTATAAACATCAATGAGACCTCTCCAACCCGTCTGGCCAGCGTGAAGAGTGTAGGTCAAATCCTCTGGCTGCTCTGGCTAAGTATGGCTCTGGTAGTGCAGAGGGTCGTGCTCTTGCAGTGGAGACTAAAAAGATCTGCTGATGATGGTGATGATGAGTTATTTTTTATGAATATAAGGGTTTATACAATATGTAACAAAAACCCTTTCCGATCCTTGTAGGAGCAACTCAAGACCTTCAATATAAACAACTTTTCCTATGGGACCAATGCTTGAAACTCGAAAAAATCGTCATTTTAATACAGAAGTGTTCGACCGTCCCAGCAATTTGTATGAAAATGACGTTTTTTTTTTAACAAAATCTCCATAGGAAAAGTTGTTCATATTGACGGTCAAAATTTTTCCTACAAGGATCGGACAGGGTTTTTGTTACATATAGTATAGAGCACAGTAACAATTATTACAATGCTCAAAAGAAAAAAGGTGCCTCTTTAATATCTGCTGCTGGGCCATTAGCATAATGCTGGAGACTACTCAGGGAAATCATATCGCAGTGCTGCCAACATTGACGTGTTACTCGTATTTACAGAACTGACATCTTCCTTCGGCAACACAGCTTTTAGACTCCGTTTTTATTTTACCTAAAAGAAATTCCCTTGTGGTGGTTCTTAGATGTTTAATGTAAATCAGTTTAGCCATTTAAAGTTAATGCGTGCGAGCCGCACGTCTATGGAACTCACAACCACTTACTATCCGACGCGCCGAAACGCTAGCCAGCTTCAAATCCCAAGTTAAGACGAAGTGGTAGCTAAAGTGGCGCCCTCATTTAAAATAAATTGTTTAAAACTAAATATGGTGATAATTAAAAATTTGATTTGTTTCACTGTCTAGAAAGACCTATAAACTATTTTATGAATAACCTTTGAAAGTAATATTGGTAGTCTGTCTAGTTTTAAAACGGGCTTTTGCCAAAAGTGGCCACTTTTGGCGAAAACTCGTTTTAAAACTAGACGGACTATTTGTAATAATTTCAAAGGTTATTCATAAAATAGTTTAAAGGTTTTTCTAAATAGTAATACAAATAAAATTTTTAATTATCACCATATTTAGTTTTTACCAATTAACACCAATTTATTTCAAATGAGGGCGCCACTTTAGCTACCACTTCGTCTTAAATCTTATTATCTATCCTTATGAAAGTAAATAAATATCCTTTCCTTCATCTCGTATTTTTAATATCATTTTATTTTCGGTGTAAGTTGTTTGTATTTATATAAGATCTATATGTATGTTTATTATTATAATTGTATATAAGTATATTTATATAGACCACCCCGCACTACCTAATTTCCCATTACTATTTTCGATATAGCGAGGTTGCCAGGAAAAATAGCTTAGCGATAATGCCGCCTTTTGCGCATTTCCTTGTTTTGAAAATAATTGTGTCCTGTATTTATTTATTTTGTGCAATAAAGGGTATTATATTGTATAGTTATTGGAGTCAACGTTTTAAAGTCGGGGTTTTTTATTTTACATGATAAATAATAAATGAGGTTAGTGATATCAATTCCACTTAACATTTATTGGAATATATGTAGTTCTGCCACTTATCACTAGATAGCGTCGTACAATGAAATACAAAATATACTTATGTTTAAAGTTCGCATTAAGGTTTTAACATTTTGTGTTTGTTTATTTTAAGTTGTTATTTCAAAATAATTACTTATCCCTTTACCTGTCCCTATAAATAAAACAATAGATAAACAATTGACCTGGGAGAAATTCCTCCCAGTAACAGGTAAGGGGATATTTGAGCTGGGTATGAGATAAACCAGTAATTGTTTAAAAAATAACTTTGTTACTAAATAAATATATAAGTCAAAATTAAAAAAAAAACAAAGTCTTAAATGTCACATAGATTGACTTTTTTCAAAGTTGATTTTTAAACAGATTGGCTTAAACTAGTTCTCAACTATATTGTATAAGATCAATTTTTAATTTTTATTTGAAGTTAAGTGTTGTCATGTATTAACAAATATTTTTTAAAGCAATATAGACTTTTAATTCGTCATGAAGTCTTCAAGAAATGGTATGACTAAAGTATGTGGAATGGCACGACTCTTTTTTTAAATGCAATATGTCTATTCTTTTCGTCCATTGTCAATGTTTACACCTTGCTTATCGAAAGCTCGAAGCTTCCATAAATCTTTTTAATTCCGAAAATACGTAACTAAAATTTCTTAAAAGCACTATTACTTGATGTTACTTGAACAAAAAGAGTTTAAGGTTTATGTACGTACTTCAATGTGGAAACTTTCTATTAGATTTATAATGCTATTTTATAGTTGATACAGTTAATTTTAGCATAATCTGCTTCGCAAAATTCTATTTAAGACGAGAAAAATGGGCTTTTAGGCTTTTACCAGAATAATCATCTATTCAAAAACAATATATGCTAGGCTAATCAAGCAAAATAATGTTTTGGCTATATAGTTCTTAATAGGAGAATGAATTAGAAAGGGAATTCAATTTACGTTACTAAAAATTCGAGCACAGGTTAATTTCAACATGTTTTATTTTTAAAAAAGTACCACATTCGAACAATTTCAGTTGAAACTAAATAAAATGTAATATTCAGAATACATTAAAAATCTTTTATTTAGATATTGGTATTAGAAAACTAATTTGGTCTAGAACTGTCGGAGTCCGTGTCGGAGTTTTTTTTTAGATTCCTTGAACTCTAGCCAACACCAGCATCTGCACTTTCAATAAAGAGCTAAGTGATTCCGGAGCTTAGTTTTTCCACAAAATCTAGTCGAAAGCGGTGGAAATATAAATTTCATTCTTTTATTCATTTCGTTGTGCGATATGAAAATAGGTCAGCTCTATTTTTTGTTGGCTCTGTGGTTATGACAGCATTCTAGTTTTAACTCATATTCTTGTTAATTTTAGCGAATCTTTTTTTTTAATTTATTTTGTTAATATTGGAGGAATGAAAATTTTGAAAACGCTTGAATATTTTTCCACTTTTCGGAATAACATTCCTCTTTACCATACAGAAGTATCAAATTTCTCTATTCGGTCAATTCAATGTAAAAAATAGTCACTTTAAATCTCGTAAACATGGACTCGACACAGTGTGCCCTCGCTATTTCTTCTGCCCGTACCGTCCGTCGTATTAAAAAAACGTTGCCACCTGTCATATGACATTATTTTTTTTTAAATACGTCACACGGTTCAGGCAAAAAAAACGGCGAAGACATGATGCATGGCGTCCATTTTACGTGATTCATTTTCCCATTTCTTGAATAATAAATGTGAAGAAAATAACTAACTGCCAGGATTTTAGTTAACTTAGCATCTGAGAGCCATTCAAGTACACCAGCCGACAAGAAGCCAGCTCTTTAAGGAAAGCAGAAAGTTTTCAGGGTCCAAGTGCTGCCCCCATTTGAAATAAATTATTTAAAAGGAATATAGCGCGAAGAACCGATGGCCGATGGGGCAGAAAGGTTCTCGAATGGCGGCCACGTACCGGCAAGCGCAGCGTAGTACACCCACCTGCTAGCTGGTCAGATGACCTGAGCAAGGTTGCAAGGAAGCGCTGGATGCAGGCCGCTTCCGATCGCTCGTTTTGGAAATCCTTGGGGGAGACCTATGTCCAGAAGAAGACTTCCTGTGGCTGATATGATGATTTAAAAGGAAACGAAGACATATTTTCCTCATCCGTTTTTGAAGTCGGTTAAAAAGAAACTACAATAAAATCTTTCGAGGTTCCTTTACGTTTCCATCTAAGCAAAAATAGGCGCACAATAAAAAGTACTTAGAAAAAATCCGGATTAAATATTACCCCGACTTCCGCTCCCGTCAAGTGCTTCCTACCATTTTCCGGTACGTCACATCCGCTTGTCCGAACAATTAGCCCACCCTTGTCCTTTTTTATTTCTCTTTGCATAATATCCTTGTGAAACAACTTAATTTCGTAAGAGCTAATATTGCTTTTTTTGTACAAATAAGGTCGAATTTTCTTTCGAACTGCTGTGGATTAAAGTTGAATATCTTTACTTCTTTGCTATATTATACATGCAAAAGTAACACTGTCTGTCTGTTACCTCCTCAACCACTGAATCGATTTAGATGAAATTTGCTATTGATATAGTTTAAAACTCGGGGAAGGACATACGATAGTTTAATCCCAAAATTATCCATTAAGAGAACGAAAAGGAAAGTGAAACTATGTATGGAGACTTCTACTTTGCCATACAAAAGTAGACTTTATTACGAAGTACTAAATTTACGCAGACGAAGTCGCGGGTAACAGAAATAATTGTAGGTTTAGTACCATTTTTTTTTTCTTTATGTTTAGTTACATAACTACTAGGCAAAGTCTTTATTGAATGAGCGAGCGAAGTTCTCAAGTCAACTTGAACAACCCGGCGGTTTGTATTGTAAGTACATGAAATGGTGTAGAGTACACCCAAAAGCTATTATTACCATTTTGTACCTGTCACAAAATTTCTTGGAAACAATTTTTTTGCCAGGCAAAAAAAAATCTCTCGACTTTCAAGCGTTACCCCTTTTGAACAATTAAAGTTTAAACCGATTTCCATCAAACATAGCTAAGAATCACCGAATCACAGCATCGATATCGGTCCATACATTTGAGATCTACTGCAGACATTGATGTCAAACGTATATCACCCTTCTTTTTTCATCGGGGATTCAAAATAATACTCCAATGACGAAAGAAAGTCGTGAAACTAAACCAAAGTCAATAAAAGCAACTTAGCGAACAAACATCTCGTCTAATACCAATCCTTCTCACATTTCATTGAAAAACTTCTGCCAATAACTACTTTGCTGATATGATTTTTCTAAGAGTTCACAACTAGAAAAGTCATCTGGGAAGTTTTTCTGCGCTCTCGTATAAGAATTTGTACGTACTTGCCTGGATCTCACCGGACCCGTAGCACAGAATAAGTACGTACAGAAAATAAATTCAAAGAAATATCTACTTTATGTAGTTATCGCTACGGTTTCATTCAGCTCGCGTCAGAAATCTTCACCCATTCTTTTAGATCCCTAAACATTCACTGCAAGCCAATTTAATTTTTTTTACTCTGGACAAACGATTCATGTAACTCAATTTTTGCCTCCGGAGTGGTCACCGCGCGCATAGTAATTACTAATGTAGGTATATTTTCGATACCTAAACGGGGAGTGACACAGGGCTACCACTTCACAGAAGCGGAGTATCATCAGAGATCGGAATCACGGGTGCTATTGCTATCAAAAGTAGGATATGATTATATAATCTAAAAATAAAACAAACATAATTATGTGATTTCAGAATATATTTTAATCGAAAACAATATACTTATCCTGAAATCACATAATTATGATTGTTTTATTTACTTAGTACGCAATTAGATTCTCAAAAATCCCGAAACTTTTAATCATATCCATACTTTTGATAGAATAGAAAAAATCAACATTTTCATACTTTTGTATGAAAATGTTGATTTTTTTTCGAGTTTCAAGAAAGAGTTTTCATAAGAAAAGTTGTTCATATTGATGGTCTGAGTTGCTCCTACAAGGATTGGACAGGGTTTTTGTTACATAATGTATAAGAAGGCAGTCCGGTTTTTTTTTAGCAATTGTTTGTTTTGAGCTTTTGTTACGAGAAGAAGCATATCTAATACATAGACATAGAGTAAGCTGCAAACCATTTTTCAAAAAATATAACGTTTTGACTATACCATCATCATCATCATCCTCACGTATTCCCGGTTGCATCCTCAGCAGTAACGCTTCAGAGCCCGGGGTCCGCTACCTAACCAAGGAGATTTGACGAGGTTACTGGTTTTTATACAGAGCGACTGCCGTCTGACCTCCACAACCCAAAGGGCAAACCAGGAACCAATCCTTGGATAGTTTGATGATCAAACGCTAGGTGGCGTTCGGGACCCACAGCTTAACGTGCCTTCCGAAACACGGAATCATCTTTCTTTTCGGATAATCAGGTGATTCAAGCCTGCAATATCCTATCCAGACTGGAAACAACTTTTAACAAAGTATGCTTCCCAGTGGGAATCGAACCCATGACCTCCGAGTCACAAGGCGAACGCCTTGACCACTGGACCACGGAGGCAGTCAACCATTTGACTATACCATGTCTCTACATTATGCAAGCGTGCAAATTTGCTCGCAAATACCCAAATTTTTTTGAAAAACGGGAAGTTAATGCTATAAGGTACAACTTTAGACACCGCAGCCGGTTACAGCTACCCATGTCTCGCCTCCAACTTCATTCATCTAGTCCTCTGGTGATGTCAATAAAAATATACAATAAACTCCCGGAAGACTTGAAAGCCATTAAAAATGATAAAAAATTCTCCAAACACTTAAAAGAATTATTAATAGCTAAAACTTATTATACGATAAATGAATACTTAGAAGACCGACATATACACTTCGTTCAGTAAATAAATAAAATTACTAAAATATAGATAATCGCTATAAATAACAATAATAAGTAATACATACAAATTGCTACGCTTATTAACAACAAAAAACGATTATAAATCTAATTATTAATAAAATAAAGCTTAGAACTATTAACACAAAAGATAGGTACATACTATTCTCGGAAAATGAAATAGTTATAGGAAATACACAGGAAATATTCTACATAAAATATAGCCCCTCTCACATTGCAGCGCCCGTCAGGGTCCTTAATTGTTACACATCTTTTATTTAACACCTGTATAAATTATTATTAAGGAAGCAATAAACGAATTGAATTGAATTGAATTGAATTGACATAGACAGCAAGTAAATTTATTGTGACTTTTGTAGAGGCGCTATGTTTCATGGGCTGCTATGCTGTGAGTATCTTTTCCCGTGCTAGAGTGAGTATCTATTATTGTAAAAACTTTTTCATTATTTTATTTTATTTTTAATAATTTCATAGGTACAAAAGAAATAAATTAAGTAACTCCACTATAATTCCCTTTATGGACGCATTCATCCACCGTCAGGCATGGGATTCAAGTAATAAATAACTAATATCATCATTTTTAGGTAGTATTTTATTTTATTACCTACCTTTTAGGGGTGTATGGCCTAGCGTTTAATAACCGAGTGATGTTTAATGACGTTTACGGCAGTCGGACTTTACTACACACAAGACGCGAAAAAAACATTAAATGTTTGATCCACGTCTACCACGAATACCATGATTCTCAGTATAAGCATAAGTCAGGATCAATAACATATTTGGCACAACATTTAACTAGCAGTTGGCCTCGAACGTTGAACTCGTGGTCCCATCTTGGTAAACCCGTGACCGATCTGGCTCAAGTTCAAAATTAAAAATTCTATTGGCACCTGTCATGACGCTCCGATCAAAACTACTCGAGTTATCTTCGAACAAACATACTTTTTCTGTTCCGTGCATACATACATACATTCAAACGCTGAATTGTTCAAATAGCCTCAGAGAACTTCGCTCGCTCGTTAAAATAGTAAGTCAGTCTATGGTCATCTTACTCTTACAGTGATCCGTCGATTTCCATTAATGTTCAGTGACTTAATCCTGTTATTATCACCATGTGAACCGGGCTTTATAAACCCGTAGGTACTTCGCAAAGTCGATTGTTAACTCCGCAAGAACACACGAACTCTTAATTAAGCGTTATTTATGATGTTTTAACTAAGTTATAATCAGATTCCACATTAGCATGAGCGAAAAGCCGCCATCTTGAACCGTATGTCAAAATTCGCGCGCCATTTTCATAATCTCGCTGATGTTGTGTGCAATAAATATTGCATGCTGTGGGGCTACAACGCTATATTTGCTACTCTAAACCCTCTTTGCTGCATAAGGGTAGTTTCTATTCATAATAACCCCCGAAAATTGCCAATGAGTCGCCAACGCAATCTAACCTCAAAAAGTACGATGTTAGAGTCGAAATTGTCTTTCTTGGTATGGCGTGTTAGATTTATGTTGCTTATTTCATTTTCACGCGTGAAATGAGCACATATCAAATAAAAAATGCCATTTGCTACTTTATTTCTGTCGGCTTAGGAACTATTTGGTTAAACAAATGATGAACGGTCGTGGCGGTCGGCATCGGCGTAGCTAAGGATGTCTTCTAGGGTGAGCAACAGTACAGTTTGACATTTTCGCATTTTCGTTAATTACAGTACAGTTTGATGTCAGATAATGAGATCAAAAATAAATAATAAGATAGTTAAAACACAGGAATCCTAAATAAGCGGCAGACTAATAATCCAACATTCTTAATTTTTGATTCGCTTTTTGTATCTCATTTCTTGACGCTTGGAAAATAAGAAATATTATTATTGACTTCAGATGAAATTGTAAAATATAGAAACTTACTTACAATTTTCCAAAAAATGATTTTTAACTAAGACACTATTGTACATTATTCTTGAACACTTTCGATTTTTTAGGGTGGGTAGTTATAAAGATTCCCCATCCCTAATTATGCCCATGGCAGTCGCGGAACCCTTCTGTGACGTAATAAATTATCTACTTAGGTTTGCATTTGGCGATAAATTGCTTTATTCTTTGTTCGCACATGAAAAAAATGTGTCAACACTTTTTTGATATTGTCAGGGAGTGAAAAATGTTTGGCAACGCAATTTTGGTTTATTAAAATATTGCGAATCACAAGAATTTTTTGAATGACGAAAGACTTTTTTTTCATATATAACAATTAAGATGTAAATGGGATTATGGATATCACTTTGACATGAAACACATAATCAAAACGTGATAACTACACTGAAGTATTCGTATTTTCCAAAACGTTTGAGATTGCCGACGTTCTTAAAAAAGGTTTTTTTAAGAACGTTTTCACTTTCCATCAGGTGAGATTGAGGACAAATGCCTAAACCAATACATTGTAAAAATAAAAAGAGAGTGATGAGTGTAGATGAAGCAAAAGAGGTTTGTTAGGATCGTAGCAAGTGGAGGTTCTTAGTCTCTGCCTACCCCTGTGGGAAACAGGCGTGATAATATGTATGTATGTATGTATGAGGTGTCTAAAACTAAATATATCTTTTGACTAGGGCTAGCTTGAAAACTAAAAAATCAAAATCTGTGTGTATTTAGTTTTCAAAGTTAGAATTAAATTTTTAACCGACTTAAAAAAAGGAGGTTATAATTATCAAAAATTCGACACGTATGTTTTTTTATGATGTTACGTGATATCTTTGTCACTTGTGAACCGATTTTTATGATTTTTTATTTGAAAACCTTTAGTACCAAGTTGGTCACATATTCATTTGGTGAAAATATAATGAACTTTGGACGAAACTCAAACAAAAATTTAATTATTTATATTCTAATCTATTTTTTATCTTTAAAATCACACTTTTCGATAGGCTAAGAAAGAATGTTATTTCTTTTAGTAAGTTTTTATATGAAAAAGACCATAAGAGAAATTGCTAGATACCTAAAACAATTTCTGCTATCTAAATATATATAACTCAAAGGTGACTGACTGACTGACATAGTGATCTATCAACGCACAGCCGAAACCACTGGACGGATCAGGCTGAAATTTGGCATGCAGGTAGATGTAATGACGTAGGCATCCGCTAAGAAAGGATTTTGATCAATTCTACCCCCAAGGGGATAAAATAGGGGATGAAAGTTTGTATGAAACTTTGCCAATTTTAAACCGATCGGGCTGAGACTTTGCATGCATAAAGCTACTATAACATAGGCATTCCCTAAGAAAGGATTTTGATAAATTACACCCCTACGCGAGCGAAGCCGCGGGCAAAAGCTAGTAGAACATAAAATGGGCATGACGTTAACGAAGTTAGTTTAAAATAAAACTATTTTTACTATATTTAATACGCATTACTGTACATAGCAAGTTTAATTAAAATAACTAATTCTAAAAACACATAACTGTCTGATAAATACTCGTAATTAAATGAGAAAACGGTAAGTAGCATCTAAACTTCAATCTTAAATTTACGCCTAATGATTTTATCCGTAGTATATTAGAGGAACTTATCTAACCCATCGGCTATTCGGATGCCTAGTGAATAGGGCTGGTACCAGAAGTAAAAAATTCCATATAATTTTTTTTTGGAACGAAGTTCCTTACGGCAGGCTTGAAGGAGATAGGGATTTTGCTGCGCGACCGAACTGAGAAAAATGTGATAGTAAAACCGTAAGGATGACCTCGTTAAATAAAACCGTTAAATGAGACGTGCGCAGGCGCGACAGTCGTATACACAAGCAAGTAGTGTATAATACCTTTGAGCACGATTTTTCTTTTGCAAATTGTGTCGATTCTACATTAGCCGAAGGAACTTCGTTCCTACCTGGTGTCCCACGACACCACATTTCTTTTTTGTTTTCTCCACAGTCTTACATTCCACAAAATAGTTCATGGCCCTTTCACCGCGAGACTTTATATAAGTCGCCGTGCCCCCAGCGCGAGGGGTATGAAATCTAAAATAAATACCAACAACCAAAAAGGGATGTGGATACTTAAGTTATGTGGTTTTTTTTGTCGGAAATATCCGACGCTCGTGGAATGGGCATAACAATGTTTGTCGGATAAATCCGACGTTCGCGGTAAAAGGGTTAAAAAGAATTGTGAATGTGATTTACCAGTGCGGATACAAGTCTATCAGAAAACAAGTCATTATTTTTAAAAAAAATCCCGACTGCCTTTATACATACCCAATGTCACTCTCAGTTCTCAGAATTAAGACGAATCTAATGACACCTGTCAAGCTTAAATCAATCAAGCAGGCTGGCTGCAGAGCGTGCCAAAAAATTATATATATATATACTCTCAAAAACATAACTCTCCTTCTGGCGCAGTCGGGTAAAAAAGAGACTGTTCTCTGAACCACTGAAATAAGTATTTCATACAGAATGGAAACTCCTAGCGTCCTGCGCAATATGCGTCCCTGTTCCCCGTCCCCGCACCTCTCCCCCGTTCTCGCCTTGTTCGTGTGTTGAGGGGCCAACACACACATTGACGTGTGCACGGATGTATAATTTTGTTTGTGTAGTAGTAGGCATAAATGATACTCCACTTTTATGAAGTGCCCTACCTGTGCTGTGTCTGAACAATATAGGTATGCGGTATGCATGCAAAATCTAGTATGCCAAAGGGCCTATGTCAGGCGGAGTAAGTATAATGACGAATTAACTGACATCTCATTTGGAAAAATTGTCAGTTTGGATGTCAAAGATGCGATACAATGCGACACAATAATTGAAACAAAATGCCGGGAATTGTAATAATGATTTTTGTACAAATTTCCGGCACGTAGGTTGAGCCACAATATCGGTTATCGGCGCAGGTACAAATAATGCGCCGACAACCGCTATTTTGGTTCAATTTACGTGTCGGGAATTTGTACAAGAATGCTTTGAAGTCCGCCATTTTTGTTCAACTTATTTGTGTTGCATTGTAATTACTAACGTAACAGATACCCAAAACCATAGAAACGATTGGAGGCCCCGAAAGTAGGCAAAACTAGAGTTGCGAGTAGGCAATACAGAGATGGCAGCACACACAACTAGCAAAAAAGTGACAAAGAGAGTGTTGAAAATGCTTTTAAAATAATAATTGCATATCATATAAGTAGTTAAGTCATATTTAATTAATTAGAGAACTACTTTATTTAAACAATAGTATTAAAAGATTTTACGGTTTTAATAAAAAGCTACAGCGCCATCTAGTGACAAGGAATAGAAATAATTACCTACGTTTATAAGGCGATGGGTAGGCATGCTACGATGACACAGATATAAATATCCACACATGTACCTACTTATAAACATACATACATATACTGCTAAAACAAAAAGTTACCCTTCTTTTTGCCTTTAGTCGGGTTAAAGAGCATTCCAAAACCTACAAGGTTTGGAAATGCCCTTCAAGCACGGAAGAGGCAGCCCTATTTCGAATAGTAATCTATACGACCCTGTCCGCAGGTCATAGGCCAGGAGATACCGTAAGCTGGTCAACTGGTACTAATAAGCCCTATTTGTATAACTTTAAGGTTGAAAATTAGAGTTAAGAATCTCAAGAACGAATATGCGTTTAAAGAATTTGTCTTGAGAAGACTAAACACTTTTATAAGACATATTTTTGTTGACTATTCATTAGAAATTACGGATTTTAATGAAAATGTTTACACTCCGTAGTTTTTTATTGTATTTTTGGAATTCCGTGCCCAAAGGGTAAAAACAGTACCCTATTCCTAAGACTCCGCTATCCGTCTGTCTGTCTGTCACCAGCATCTCATGAACCTTGATAGCAAGACGGTTGAAATTTTCACAGACGATTTCACCGCTATAACAATAAATACTAAAAACAGAATAAATAAATATTTAAGGGGGACTCCCATACAACAAACGCGATTTTTTGTAGATATGGGTCGGTACACTTTGTGCGCGAGTCCGACCCGCACTTTTTCGGTTATTTTTAATACTTTTAACGATATAAAACAATTTAGCTACTCTATTTACCAAACTAAATACATCAATTTGGATTAATTTTTTCAAATAAAATACTCGTATTTTGTGCACACATGACAGCAAGTCCACAGCTGGACATAGGCCTTCCCAATGTAACGTACATTTAATTTTTATTTAAAATAAACAAAAAAAAAATGCAATAATAGTATATAAAACAAAAACGGACTACCTTAAACTAAGTAAATAAAACCAAGGAGCACGCGCATTGTAATTTTTTTCTAAATTAGTCTACAGCAGCTTTTAAAAATAAATTCCGTCAATGCATTAAACCACACATTACTATTAAGTATTAAACTTAATAGTTTTGACAAAATGTCATTTTTCATAACATTACATTTTGTGTGATAGATAGTTAATGGAGTTCTTCTAAAATACCTATTGATGAAACGAAATCATGAATAACTGCATCTTGAATAGTGATGCATAATGAAAAAAAAAAAAATGTATAAAAAACATGATTAAAACTTAGTACCCATGTTTTTTTCTAAATTTGTTTTTTTTTTTCAGCAAGAAAAAATATATAGAAAATTGAATAATTTATTGATGTATGCTTTCATTGCTTTCTTATTTCTTACATTTTACTAAAATTACATATCGAATTACTTAATTTAGACTTTTTTGATGTTTTTAGACTGAATTTTTGTTTAATTGGTTCATTAGTAATGAATGTCCCTTTCTCTCGGACCAGGAAATCCCCGTTCGGTTTATGTTTATAACAAGTTGTACCGGGAATCCTGGTGCGCAATTTCAACGTTGCCAATATATTCATGTAAACTTGTTACTATTCCACCAAAAAACTATGGTAGGTTCATAAATAAATAAAAAACTCTAATTATAAACTGTTAAGTATTAATCTTTTACGGAAACTGCCTTATCAATTTTGAATTCTGTATTCCTGAAAAAAAAACATGCTCCAGAAAAAATCGTTTTTTTTTTGTCATGTTTTTTTCATGTTAGAAAAAAAACTGTTTTTTTGCAACACTAATCTTGAAAAACCCTAAGAAAATACATATTAATCAAGTCTTTTCCTGTGTAAGCACATTAGATTATTCTAAAATATGTTTTCCAAAAACTACGGACTATTTAGAAGCTATATCCTCTATTTGTGATGTAGAAGCTATGTCATGTCTCATAAGACAAAGAACGTCTTATATTATACCAACACAGATCCGCTTTTCATTTCTAAGAGTTTAAAGATCTATATGTGGAACACGACCTATATCAATGATCGATGGGTTCATCGCTTCGT
Source organism: Acrobasis suavella (assembly GCA_943193695.1). Taxonomy (NCBI): domain Eukaryota; kingdom Metazoa; phylum Arthropoda; class Insecta; order Lepidoptera; family Pyralidae; genus Acrobasis; species Acrobasis suavella. The sequence goes on along the minus strand of OW971952.1, from coordinate 3,795,631 downwards.
TCAATCAAATTCCTATCATATCACGTTACAGTTAAGTTGATTTTTGACCAAAAATAATATTGTTTTTGGTTATTATTACTGAATAGGACTTTTGTTAGACCGTCAGTTGGTTTGAAAGGGATTAGTGGGCCCCTGGGCATTGAAAATGAAAACATACCTATTAAGGGTAGTCCATCTGCCGAAATGGGGTTGCCCTTGTATTTTTATTACAGTAGTAATATCATGTTATTGATAATAATACTTCTTATTACAAGCTTTTATTTACTCATTTATTAATCGCTAACATGTTGCTTAAGGTGGCAAAATATAAGTGCAGTAATGCATGTACCCATTTTGGGTGTGGCGATGCAAACATTGAATAAAATTTAACAATATCAGTATGTGTACCCGTTAAATCCAATATTTAATTTTTAACCGACTTCCAAAAAAGGAGGAGGTTATCAATTCGTCGCGATACTTTATTTTTTTTATGTATGTTCACCGATTATTCAAAGACGCGTGGACCGATTTGAAAAATTCTTTTTTTGTTTGAAAGGGTATACTTTCCAGGTGGTACCAGGGAAATTTTATCAAAATCGGTTGTAGTTTGGGGGTGAAGTCGGTTTTTAGTTTTGAAAAATTATCAAATTTTAAGTTTTTAATATACTTTATAGAGTTTAAAAGTTTAATAAAATTGACAATGAAAAAAAAAGGTTAAAGTATTTCAAGGGCTGTCATGCAGGTAAAAAGAAGTACGTAAGCATGCTTAGTCAAAATTCTCAAGTTCTAAAAGTCTTATTTAGTTTCACCTATCCATTTGACTCACTTCCCGGTTTCCGATTGAGCTGAAATTTTTCACGCATACGTATATCGCGTGACAATGCAGTATTATGATGACATGGTTCTGATCTGATGATGGAGCTGGACGGTAGCCATAGGAACTCCATAATAAAACGACTTAAGCCCATCGAGTTTGGGCTCGTTTGATTCGTCCTGAGGATCACTTTAGATAAAAGCTTGCTTTAATTTTTGGAACGAAGTTCCTTACGGCAGGCTTGGAGGAGATAGGGATTTTGCTGCGCGACCGAACTGAAAAAAATGTGATAGTAAAACCGTAAGGATGACGTCGTTAAATAAAACCGTTAAATGAGACGTGCGCAGGCGCGACAGTCGTATACACAATTCTTTTGCAAATTGTGTCGATTCTACATTAGCCGAAGGAACTTCGTTCTTTCTTTTTTTACGTTTTAACATTTCTTTTTTTTTTAATAATGACTTTTTGTTACATTATATAAGGGTATTATAATTATTTCATTCACTAAATAACTTAAATACTTACCCTCGAATTCATAAAAAATTACAAAGGTTTTATAATATGTTTTGTCTCGTTTTTTCTATGTTAAATATTGAAAAAAGGGAAAGGGACAAAACATGTTTTAACTAAAACAGGTTTAGCAAACGGTGGTTATTTAAGAATATGAGGGTTAGTGTTTAACAGATTAAATACGTAGATATAGGTACAAAGTACACCGTATCTTGTGGCTCTAAGCAGACAGAGCTCAGGGGGCTTACTCCATAAAATAACACGTTAGTCGTACGATAGTGACGTCTTATCTTTTATATTAAACTAAATTAGACTTTATCATTAAACGTTAGTGCTCAATGTGGCTTGACACTGAAATACGCATACGTAGTAACGTCCGTCTTGCGTACCGCTTTTGGAGTAACCCTCCAGGTCCGCAAGACTCAAAGGCCACTTTTAGCGTGATGGTAGGCGAGAAGTTAGTTACACTCTTATCTTGTTGGTTATACAATTTATGGCACAAAATAAACGAATACACGACATAATTATTTTGAAAACTAGGAAATTCGCAAAAGGCCATATCGCTAAGCAATTGATATAACAAGTAATTATTACAAAATCAAAATACCCGACTGCCTTTTTTTGTTTTATTTTTATATATACTCAGTGTCACTCTCACAGTAAATACAAATCTAACGACACCTTTCAAGCTAAAATCCATCGAGCCGTTCAGGCTGCAGAGCGTGTCAATCATTTGAATTTGGCGCCAAAAATCCACCATTTTGTTTTTTTTTATATTTTGATATACCCAGTGTCACTTTCACAGTAAATACAAATCTAAAGACACCTCTTAAGTTTAAACCCATCGAGCCGTTCAGGCTGCAGAGCGTGTCAAACATTTAAATTTGGCGTCAAAAATCCACCATTTTGTTTTTTTTTCATATACCCATTGTCACTTTCACAGTACATATAAATCTAACGACGCCTCTCAAGCTTAAATTCATCGAGCCGTTCAGGCTGCAGAGCGTGCCAAACAATTATACATAAATACATACATATATACTCTCGAAAAAACATAACCCTCCTTCTGGCGCAGTCGGGTAAAAATAAGCAAAATCTTAAACCGTGAATAACGTAGCGGGTAACCTAATCATAACCACTTCATATAATATATGTAATAATTATTTCTATTTATGTTATATATTAGAGATAGTTATTATATAGATAGTTATATAATAGTTATTAAGTTATATATTAGGGAGACTTCATTAATGTCACCGTTTATTGTTCCTCAATAAATAAAATCTAAAATCCAATTTGGTTCAGGCTGCCTCTCTAGTCTATACAGTATGTAATAAAAACCCGGTCCGATCCCTGTAGGAGCAACTCAGACCGTCAATATGAACATCTTTCCTATGGGACCAATGCTTGAAACTCAAAGAAAAAAATCGACATTTTCATACATATTGCCGGGCCGGCCGAACACTTTTGTATGAAAATTTCGATTTTTTTTCGAGTTTCAAGCATTTTCCCATAGGAAAAGTTGTTCACATTGACGGTCTGAGTTTCTACTACAAGGATCGAACAGGGTTTTTATTACATATTGTATAGAAAAGTGATGGGTAAGTTATGTTTGGCCAAAGTTAGAAAGTGATTGATAGTGTGCACAATCGTATAGATCAATACCTCAAAGGTTATGAGCCCAGGTATCTTCGGGGCCCATAACCTGACCAACTAAAAATGAGCTTAAGTATTAACTTCACAGTTGAATAGCTATAGTTATTAAAATTGAGCTATTTCATCACCGCTAAAGTAAAGGAAGTTGGTAATCATTTAAAGTCGCATTTGTAAACTCCCAACGGTTGGCAGACACTGACGCGGAGCAGATGTTGAAGACACTTCAGAGCCGTCGAGTTTTAAAACTAACTTTTGAAGGGTTGTTACACTGATCCCGTTGTTTGTTGCGCTAGAGTTAGTTAGTGAATTATGATAATGTGAATTAGGTATATACAATGTATATTTTTTATACTTACGTTTAAAGATTCTTTATTTCTCAAAAGAATTAACATTCACTTACAGAGAAACTTAAATAACATAATTACAAAAAATATAATATGACGGCGAGCAAAATCAAATAACACGTATTTATTGGATAGGTAGGGTAGATTGAGAACAAAAATCGTCTGCGCTTGCGGCGTCTCTTCATAGATAATGTTTATTTAGGCCCGTACTAAGTTAGTAGCGCTGAGCGGAAAGCGATTTAATGTTACGTTGGTAAGTCTTTTAAATTTTGATTCTTTTTCGATTTATTATTTTAATATTTTAACGTTGGTGAATTGTATTTATTTGTTAAAAATATTAGATTTAATTAATTATTTCTGTAAATATTAAAATTTAGATAACAGGAGTGCATTTTGTTTTATTTTATTCAATTTTATTATTGATACTTGGAGTTTATTATAAATTAATTGATTTCTGCTTATATTTTTTTTTACTTGATCAAACGAAATCTGCGGATATTAGACGAAATATTAACGATAAAAAACCGGAAAAAAAATCGTTATGAACACTTTAATTTAATTTTTTTTCTAAAGGTCGTGTTTCGATTTTAATTTTTTCTCTTTAAGTAAACGGCGTATTTCCTTCAAAGTTGTCTCATTTGAAAACTACAAAGTTTAAGAAGCTAATAAAGTAAAAAATAATTAACAATACCAAACAGGAAATTAGGTAAAAAATAATTGACGAAAAAAACTAAAGTGCCTGGATTTTTGAAATAAGTAACATAACGAATTTTTCTTTTATAAAAAATACTCATTGTATAGATATAAAGTCCTACAAGGTTTAATAACAGAAACGCTCGTATTTATAAAAAATCTGTTTTCTTTAATTAGTTACTGAACAAGCGTTTAAGTTCAAACACGAGCCAAATCAGTCAAAGGGTTGCCAGGGCGAACTAGTAGTATAATGAGTTTGATCTTCGTCGTAGGTAAAAACATTGAGATATGGTCACTTTAGAAGTGATATTGTGTGACATTATTGTGAAAGTTGTGGTAGCTAGATGAGGGCAGTTCAGGGTTTACCACTATAAGCGGAAGGAATTGTGATAATGGCCTGCCCCAAATTCAAATCCGATTTTCGTGGAATACTCAACCAGAGACAAAAAAAATTACATAACTACATACCATCACTTTCTTTATGCAAAGCCCTCCTCTGGTTACGGGTACTTTTGACCTCTCCTAATAAATTAAACAATGTCTGCAATCTATTTGCGTTACAATACAAGATTTTTTACAATATGTGGTACAATAAAAGATTTTTATTTTAAATCCTTACAATCCCAATCGTATTGAAAATAGGTAGAACTTCAGAAAAGTGGAAATATTCAATAAAAAACTTACAAGGCACTTGGCTACCCTCCAATGTACTCAACAAGTTATCAAGATAAGGATCGTAAAGACTCCGTTAACTTAAAATAATCTCAAGTTTGAAATCACATTCGGAAAGATAAAAGGAATTTTTTATCTTTAACCGCTTTTAAACAAGTTTCAAATAAATTAACAACTGTTTGTCATTATGGTGGCCTAGGACGGGTAAAAGAAGCGTCGGACGTCCTGTGATGAGATGGGTTGACGATATAGTCAAGGTCGCGGGTCGCACCTGGATGAAAGCACAGGACCGAGAGTGGTGGCGTAGACGAAGGGAGGCCTATGCTCAGCAGTGGGAGGAAGAATGGCTGACATGATAATGATGATGACATCTAGCAACCCTTTGAGAGTTTTATAGTGTGTAGTCGTAGTGGGTAAATTAGTATGTGGGTAAGTAGGGCAAAGGGTTTAGAACAAATAACCCGGAGGTGCTTCCCAATCTTCTTCCTCAACGTATCCCACTTTATGTTGGGACGGGACAGCATGCAAGTCTTTTCCGTTTACATCTCTCCTTTGTCAAGGCACTTTATACATTCTTCTTAACCCCCCACAAAAAAGAGGGTTGTTATAAGTTTGACGCTAATATCTGTCTGTTTGTCTGTGGCATCGTAGCGCTCGCACGGATGGACCGATTTTGATGCGGTTTTTTTAACGTGAAAGCAAGTTGCGGTAGCTATGTTAAAATCGATTCAGCCGCTTAAAAGTTATTGCGGGTTACTGCTTGAAAGTCAGGGCTTTCTAGCTGGCTTCTCTCATTACAGCACCTGTCAGGTAGGGCCCTTAATTGAACCTATTTTTAAGAATCAAAGACCTGTATGTACATTAAGGGGCTACCTGAATTTTCCGGGGTCCAATACTGCCCCCATTTGAAATAAATCATTTAATAGGAATTTAAGGAAGCAGTAAATAATTGAGTATTGCTTTCCCTAAAAAAATATGGATGGCGCTATAATAGCGGAACTACCGATACGATATCAAATCGTATCGGTAGGTCCGCTATTCATCACCAGACGGCGTTCCTGACATTTTCGGCTGGGGATTGCTTTTTAATCTGCTTAGCGAATAAACTTATTATCCATTTCGTTCGTACCATTCTACGTGCTTTCCAACGTGTACACCAAAATAAAGATTAGCAGGACACATTCTCCTTGTATCTTATATAGGCACTAGAACAAGAACTCTATTGGGAGCCCTGACTGGACAGTTTCACAATCGCAGTCATCTCTTCAAAATGAGACTTGATGAGAGCCCTAAATGTAGGGCATGTGAGGAACTAGAGGAGACAATGAAAGACATTTTGTGTAGCTGCGCTGCGACTCGGTGGATGGAAAGCATATTTACCTCTTTGGATCAGCATATCTTAAGTCTACAGGAACTATGCACCAGGTTACATTCTGAAGCTCATGCAGTCTTTCTTCAGGAACCCCAATGCGGGTAAGTAAGGCAAGGGGATAAGAACAATATAACCCAAAGGTTCGACATGCTTCATAATGTGGATCTAAGCAAGATAACATAGGCACTAAGGGCTTATTGTCTTACGCGAAATGCCCCACATTTTGTATATTGAAGACTACCTGAATTTTTCGGGGTCCAGTGCTGCCCCCATTTGAATTAAATCATTTGAAAGGAAACGGAGATATAATTTAAAATTTTGTCTTGACCAGGCTCTAGGAAACAAATGACAAAACATTGGTCAGGTTTGTTGCAGTCGGGTAGCCTTTCGACTCTAAAAAAGAAGAGTAACGGCTCTTACTTACAGCTCTTGTGTTTCTTGTATTTTTAATTGTGGCTTTAATGAATAATAAAGAATTTACATACTTAAATACATACATAAGGGCGAAAGTGTGTACTGTATGTGATACCAATCGGCGGCCGTCGCACGACGTCGCTCGTCACAGTTCTGGCACGAAAACTGACCGTTGCCAACAGTTGTCACCTTTTTTTCCACTTTTTTACCCCCTCCCCCCTTCGATGACCAAACGTAGTATATGCCAAGACAGATAGTTTTCACGTAACAATTCATTAGTATGATTTAAAACCATTTTAGCAACAAAAAAAAAAAAAAATTGGTTCATATTAGTCTGCTTGCCGCGTGACGCCAAGGGTGCCTGCATATCAATCATATCCAATTACGAGTAAAAAAATTGCAAAAATGTTTGATCAAAAATTAAGAAAAATCATATAATGTACCTGTAAGTTTTAAAAATGCTGAACGTTGTGCTATATAATTAAAATACTGAGTGACTTTTTAACCACCCGCCAAATTTTTTGAGAATTTCCTGTTCATGATACTTGAAATACTTTCCATAGAAACAACTATCAAAAACGAAAAAATATTCAGCTTCCCTATAAAAATCAGCGCTCGGCTGAACGGATTTTGTATGGGAGGAAGAAAGTTTTTTAATAACTTTTTTTATAGAAAGTTGTTCAGTGTCATGGACTGAAATTGCTGCAAAAATTTGGCTGGTGGTAAAAAGTCACCCTGCATACAATGCAATACAATACAATTTTTTTTTACAATTTATTTATTAAGAGAAACAAACAGGCATAAATATTACACATAGGCTTATAATTTATGAGTTTCACATCGCCAAAAAGTTTCTACTACTAGATTATACCTATATAGACGTTGAACGTTTCATTAATAAATCTAACTACATATAACAAAAAGCCGTCACCTACTCTTTAACAACACTAATGTTACCTAAAACGTACTTATAATATTAATGAATTCGACATCCAACTTATTCTTACAAACAGAAAAAGAAAATTTAAACATCTAACAATCTTCGAAAATTACCCAATTTTTCATGAAATATATCGATGTGATTATATGCCCTGTCATAATTGTCACAAGCTCTCACAAGAAATCGATTATGTGCATAATTAGTATTACAAATGGGAGGAGAAAAGATCTTAGTATTACGAATACGAGGATTTTTACATTTTAAATTGATCTTACTTTACAACTTTATTGCACCTTAATAGACACAAAAATTACAAAACATCAAGAAGCAATATACGCACAAAGGCGGTCTTATCGCTATAAATGCAACCTCTTCCAGCCAACCTTTGGGCTTTTTATAGCTCGAAAAAGCATGCCATTGTCAAACAGAATATTGACTACGTGACAAAGACCTAGATTCCCCCATCTTTATGACCAAGCGTGGTAATTTGAGGACACCTCTCCCCTAAAACGGTCACTTAGTATTATGTTCCGTTACTGTCGCTCGTCCGTAAGATCTCTTCCCCAACGTTTTAAATAGAAGGTAATTTTACAAATCATTAACCGTTTTAAAACAAGGAGATAATACTGTTTTCCTTTAAGCTCAGTTTGACACTCACGTCTCGGATTGTTGAATAATGACTGCGCATCATTAAAAACAAACGCCCCGTGTTTCTAATTTTAAACATGTTAAGGCCCATCTTGCATGGGTTTTTAAATCTACTTGACATGATACTCGACTGATAATAGTATAGGTACAAGTTTGTTTGCCAGGCAAATTGAAAAGACTCCCGACTTTTAAGCGTTCCGTTCCCTCCCATAACTTTTAAACCGCTGAACCGATTTCCATTAAACATAGCTAATATCAAACTCGATTAAGTTAGCTTTCAAACAAAAAAAAAACTGCATCAAAATAAGCCCATTCGTTTAGCCGCTTCGATGCACAGACAGCCACCTGTGTGGCACGTCAAACTTCACCGCTCTTTTTTGTCTTTCTGTTGAAATACACACACTACACAGTACAAAATTGTCATTTCTACACACACTGACTATTTTTGGCAGGGTAATGGAGTGGTTTGCTGTTATAAAAACTGTGACTTGCAATAAAACTCTGAATCTGAATCTGTATATAAATATTGAATTCTCAAAGAAAGGGTTAAAAAAATAACATTTATTTCACCCTACAAAAGTAAAAGAACACGAACCACATAGGTAACAAGACGAATGAAATCCTAAGTGTCCTTAAATGATATTTAGTGTGTGATGAGCCTTACACAGGAATTTGTGGGAAAACGTCGGTTTTGTCGGATTTAGAAAGAGATTAGATCCTTTGATCTCGGCGGTTTCAGAAATAAGCAACAACACCAAAATAAATCTAAATAGCTTAATCTAAATTCTCACGTAGGTACATATGTAAAGTCTGAAAACCAATTTTTCTTGACGCCTACTCAAGTTCTTTGTAAAAAGAAACGTATTACCGCACGCGTACATTGTATTCATTAGGCACATATTTTTCGACGCTTGTATGTAATATCCAATTTACAAATTGGGGAATTACAAAAAAATAAAATCCATACTCCGATGCCAATCCTTTTTTATTCGTCACACACAAAAGTTCTATTCACTCGATGAGTCACTCTCAAGATATTTTCAATAAAAACTCGATCTAGTTATTTTTAAGAATGCCCCATAGATAAAAGTTCGTTACTTTTTTATAGTTCGAAAATGGCGGTTTTATCTATTTTCACATTATCGTGGGCATTAGTGTTGCAAGCAATAGTATAATATATCGATACTATCGTGGCCTTGAAAAACAGTCACAATATCGATAGGACTATCGATAGTATCGCATAACCGATACTATCGATAGTACGTATCGATTGTCCATAGTTTGAAAATACTATTGATATAAGGTAAAACTATCGATAGTATCGGTACTATTGAATTTAAATACTATCGACAGTATTTGATACTATCGATTGTATCGATAGATATAAAGAAGACATCTACTATGCGTATAGTCATGCCATATTGCTGTATGGTGTCTTATTATGGGGACAATCTACAGATGTGGAGCGTGTACTGAAATGCAAAAACGAGCTGTTAGAGTACTTGTTGGCGCTAAATTTGAAGAAACTTGCAGAGAACATTTTAAAGCCCAGAAAATATTAACTGTTACTGCTGTGTATATTCTAGAAATGATAATGTACGTGAGGCGTAAACTTTACCTTTTCAAAATAAAAGAAAAGCCTAATGGCCGACGACTACGAAATGATGGCAGTCTAATTGTTGATCCTAAAAGATTATGCTTGTCAAAAAAACTACCAAATATAAAAGGTCCTCTATTATATAACAAATTACCGGAATCAGTTAGATCTATCACTAGTGATCAAGCTTTCAGGAACAAAGTAATTGATTTATTACTAAACAAGACCCTGTACAGTGTCCAAGAATTTTTATCAAATAAATATGAACGATGAGATATTAATCTAAAATATTGATAGGATTTTATTATTATTATTATATATCTGCAATGTATTTAATTAAATTATGTTTATTTTAAAAGACGACGCCCCTTTACAGCTGAAAATAGTTATTTTTATGTTATTTAGTGACACTATACTAATCTGATTTTATTTATTTACCAATTTATGTACACGAAAATGCATATCGAGAATACATCAAATAAATGTTGTACAAAGGCCCCACTTATCTCAAAGAAGATCTCTTACAGTAGACCTGTGAGAGGAGATGTTTATGTAAGAGAGGCATACAGGCGTTTACTAAATACCTTTTACAAATTTAAATGTTTTAATTATGTCTTTATATTATGACTATTATATTACAATGTAATTAATATGTATATTCAAAATTGTAAAAATTTGAGACAAAACATTTTTGTACAACATGCAACATATATGTAAGAGATATATGAAAATGTACGTTCCTCAAATTTGTTAATAAAGATATTCTATTCTATTCTATTCTTTCTAAATTCAATAGTATCGATACTATCGATAGTTTTTCCTTGCATCAATAGTATTGCAAACTGTTGTCAATCGATACTATCGATAGTATCGGTTATTCGATGCTATCGATAGTCCTATAATACTAGCGGTTTTTTTATCGGAAATATCCGACGCTCGCGGAATGGGCACGACAATGTTTGTCGGATAAATCCGATGTTCGGGGTGAAAGGGTTAAGTAACCACATCCCTTTTTGGTTGTAGATATTTATTTTAGATTTCATACCCCTCGCGCTGGGGGCACGGCAACTGATATAAAGTTTCGCGGAGAAATGGTTAATACCAAAAATAATACTTGCTAATATATATTTGCTAATAATTTTAAGTTATCTTTTAAAATCTAAAATTACTTCTATCCCGACAGCTGTAAACTTTACATGTAATATAATATAACTTTTATACCAGTCATATAACTTTTACACCCATAATTTATTTTCATGGCTTATCAAAATCTCATACAATCGCTACCATATCCGAGGCGACCAGTTGGAAACAACTTATAGTAATCGCCGGTCGTTACCGCCAACTTGGAATCTTAATGGCATTGAGTGTTTGAGACTAGAATGAACATAATGGTCGATTTAGTTTATCTATATATGTATTTGCTATAAAATATGGTACAGTTGAGTTAGTATCCCATAAGTCCCATAACACAAGTCTAGAACTTACTTTGGGGTTAGCTCAATTTGTGTGATTTGTCCATATATATTTATATAGACCAGAGGTACCCAAACTTATTTTGTCAAACGCCCACTTTAAAAAATCAGTTATTTTGTAGCGCCCCCCATTTTTTTCACCTTAAAAACCTGAATCACATATTTGTCTTGCCTGTAGTTAGTTTAATTCAACCTATATTCTAAACTAGACTTTTTTACAAGAGAGAGCAATAATAATACATACACCAGTACATTAGAGTATCTTTAAAAAAAAATAACAATAATCAACATTGTTAATTTTTAATAAAAAAATAGCAATAATAATACAATTTTACAATAATAAAGAGTATTGGAAGTGGGGACCTCACCTGCGAAACTTTAAAACACGAAATTTTTTTAGTGTTTGATTCCTTTAACGATATAAATAGCGTTGTGAACGCATTAAAATAATAAATATTAGTTACATTTTTAGTTTATATTTGTACAATAAAAAAGGATATAAAGATGAACTAATAAATGGATGTTGTGTAGTAAGAGGATTTTAATTTCAGTTAATTTTAAAATATGAAATAGCTGAAGTTATAAATCACTCATTGCTTAAATCACATCAGCGCCCCCCAACTTTATTCTGAGCCCGTTACCGCCCCCCTTAAAGCCTCCAGCGCCCACAAGGGGGCGTTATCGCCCACTTTGGGAAAGACTGATATAGACTTTAGAGACAGTTGATTCAGAGTTTATACAGAGTTAAAAGTACAACTTATTGTACGAAAGTCTCTTTGTGGTTCCGAGCAAAATGGAATCATGTTAATGCGTTTTGTTATGTCTGTCCGTCAGTCCATCCCTCCTTCTAAAATTTAACTCATAGCTGTTAGTACGAATAAAATTTCCAAGCAGTTCCCTTGTAAAAGCTTTTATTTCTTTGCGTTGATTTCCATTTTGATACCAATCAATCGCCAATAAAAATGTATTTCCCTTCATTAAAACAATTTATTTATTATCTTCTTAAGTTAAAGCCATGTCAACAATAAGTCCCTATAAGTTAATAAGTAAGTGCCGAATGTAGGGAAGTTACAAAACAAGAGTTTACGTCATAACCAAACTTATTGGTAATCTGTGACAAAACTAACTAGTTACCTGGTGACGCCAGGATCTATCTGCTCCACGTTTTAAAACCTCAATGTCACTATGCCGCCATCTCTAAATCTCGATGTTGATTATCTTGACGATTTGTAAGTTTATAACTCACAGGAATCACGTCATCAAGTCGTCATCATCACTACGACTCGCCGATTTGTAGTTAAATGGGTTGACATTTATACTACACTACAGTCTGGAATGCGTAACCCCAGCAAAATGTTGCGCCTTAGAGAAATGAGAGTATTACAGATAATTAGTTCATAGTAACCCTCAATTTGTTCAAATGTAGCAAAATTTGTTCATGTTGTATTTTTGCTACACTAAGAATTGTTAAGAATATTTGTGCTACACTAAGAATTGTTTATAATCGATCATAGGATAGAGAGAGCATAAACGACGACCATTCTACATATTTGGGCGATGGCCAGTTGCTGTAAATATTTCTGATTCCTGATTTCCACCTACGGAAATACCACAAGAGCTCAAGATAAGTGAGTAAAGGAGGTCAAGAGGTCATCTTCAATCTATCAACACAGTCTAAAGTCAAAAGGAAGCCAATATTTTAACATTTTTGATTTTTTTAAAATTGTCCTTTCCCGAAAATAAGTGCTCAGCTAAATAATAAGATATTAAAGAAAGCAATTCATAAAAAAATGCTGGTGTTTTGAAAAAATGCCCTGAATTGGTACCATGCTTGCCATTTCTTGTAGGTACCTTTTGAACTATAATATAGTTATTTACGCTTATTTACCTAAACTTCACGCGGCACATAACACAGCGTTGATACAACCACCAACCTGATAAAAATAATTACGACACGACTTGTTTAAAGCTACTACATGTAGCTTTAAACAAGTCGTGCACGGGCAAGTAGTGGATCACGCAGCTACATGTAGTTAAGAGCGGCCTTCCCGTTTTACTTTTTATACAAACGCTCGTACGTGATTATGGCGTTGTATCTGATCTTTCTTGAAAACTTTTGAACTCACAGGTATCTTAGGCGCTATTTTTAGGTTTCTATCGAAATAAAAAATTGAAATTTAGAAAAACAAAGTCAGTATAAGGGTCCAAAAATCTAAACTTCGACCGTTCGTAAAGTACTCATAAATTGTAAAAGTAAAGAAAATATTTCGATAAAAACCTCGATAATTTAATGAAAATTTTGAATACAAAACATTTATTTCACATACTTTTAAGGCATACTGATAAACATGTATCTACTGGAACAAGTTTTATGAAATTTCCACACCCTATAAATAGTTAATATTCGTTCAGTGGATAGTTAATAATAATACTAATTTCATTTAATAGAATGCAAACCATGCCCTTAGGCGCTATCTCTCTCTTTTTGGTTTGCCTCTTTTTCTAGCATTGCTCTGGATGAAACACCAAGCTTTTCAAAGTATGCTCGCGTTGAAAACAGAGCGACCGGGAAGGGCCGCCTTAATATAAATCACTAGAATGAAGCTGCGAAACATAATTATTTTTATCAGTCTGGTGGTTGTACAACGCTGTGTTAGTTATGTGCCGCATGAAGTTTAGGCAAATAAGCGCCCGATTATCTGATCCCTGGTCATTATAGGTGGAATAATCATTTAATATTCTAGCTAGGTGTCTGCTGGGTTGGTTCATAAAATAATAAGTACTTACATACACGTCGGTAGTCCAAATCATTGCAGTTGGCGTCAGTCCAGAAACATGCGTGACCCTAATTGCAAACGCACATTTACATTCCTTTGGCAAAGTTGGCTATGTTTATTTGTCAGATAATGTCTATCATGTACGTACACCCTTAAGAGGCATTTCACATTTGGTTGGCTGTCTCGCACGCACAATCAAACATTTTTAAAGATTATTAAATAAAGTGTCTCATTTAAAGAAAAGTGTTTCATTAACATTCAATATAAATTATATGTTAGATATTTTAGACATGTTTTTTTATTGTTTATGTGTGTGTGAATCAAGAATTAGGTCATCAAAAATTTAAGATTTTGATGACCTAATTCTCTCTGTAGTCAATGTCTACGCAATATACAAATATGTCTAAAATATCCACGATATAATTATATTGAATGTTAATGAAACACTTTTCTACAAATGTGACACATCTTTAATAATCTTTAAGAATGTTTGATTGTGCGAGCGAGACAGCCAACCAAATGTGAAATTCCTCTTAAGTGCCAGGAAGTCAGGCCTCGTCAATATTTGTGGAAAAGGGACAAGTAGTGATGTTTGTTTGTCAACCTTTTGTCGATGTATTGGGATGCAAACAACTTCTCACATTTTTATTCCGTATGCGACTTACTTATTTTCTAAAACCTTTTTGTGAAAGACCTGGGGACGTATTTTTGAAATCACTTGTCACATTACGAATGGTTTGTGCGCATTCTTGAATCGATCGTTTACGATAACGAAGGATTTGCAACGAGTGGTCTTGACCACTCGTAATATTGACATTTGTGGCGTGAAGCGAAGATATGTAAAAGAAACGATTCACGCTGCTTTTTAATTTCATGGTAAACATTTAAAAAAGGCCGTACACATATTTTCGATGATTTGACTGCCTCCGTAGTCCAATGGTCAAGGCGTTCGCCTTGTGACCCGGAGGTCATGGGTTCGATTCCCACTGGGAAGCATACTTTGTGAAAAGTTGTTTCCAGTCTGGATAGGATATTGCAGGCTTGAATCACCTGATTATCCGAAAAGAAAGATGATTCCGTGTTTCGGAAGGCACGTAAAACTGTGGGTCCCGAACGCCACCTAGCGTTTGATCATCAAACTATCCAAGGATTGGTTCCTGGTTTGCCCTTTGGGTTGTGGAGGTCAGACGGCAGTCACTCTGTGTAAAAACCAGTAACCTCGTCAAATCTCCTTGGTTAGGTAGCGGACCCCGGGCTCTGAAGCGTTACTGCTGAGGATGCAACCGGGAATACGCTCGGATGATGATGACATATTTTCGATGATTTCTGCATAAAACAATATTGTTTTTCGCTGACACGAAGTTTTAATAAATACGGCCAAATGGTATTTTATGCGAGCAGTGAGTTGGAAAACTACACGTTTGTCGTTTTGTGTTTTAGTGAGTTCCTCAATAGCACAAGCTCTTTGGCATACCGGTTTTGACATAAAATATTTCGGCATAATAGTTCTTAGGTGTAATTGTTTTTTGGCATACGGGTAATTTTTGGCATTATTAACCTTTAGGCTAATTTGTTTTGGCATAATGTTCATTCGCATAAACTCCGAATTAGTTGCGAAAGGTAGGTTAGGTTATGGTTGTGCAGTAACCATCAAAGGAGCGAGCGAGCGAAGCGAGCGAGCGTCGACAAAGTGACAGAAGTGACCAATTTGGCGTAAATAACTTTATGCTTATGAATATTATGCTTAAATAGTATTATGTTTAGATACATTATGCTTCAAATAATTATGCGTAAACTGTTATGCGTAATAACGATAAGCTTATAAACAATGCCAAAAAACAGTATGCCATGTTCCATTATGACTTAATTTTTTATGATTACGGATAGGGAACCCCACAAGTCAGGTTAAATTTTTATGGAAAATGGACAAGCACTATTTATTTGTTTGTCGATTAATTCCAATCCAATACCACGAACAAATACCACTGGTATTACTTTGAATTTTTAATTATTTTCTATTTCGAACGGATACCACATTTCGCTTAAACAGTGGTATCCGTTCGTGGTATTGGATCGGAATAAATCTGTTTGTCAACCTATTGTCGTATGTTTTGATGTATACGATTCCTTTTTTATATTTTGAACCCCCGACAAAAAAGAGGGTGTCATTAATTTGACGCCAATATCTGACGGTCTGTCTGTCTGGCATCATAGCGCTCGAACGCCTAGATCGGTTTCGATGCGGTTTTTTACGTGAAAGCAAGTTCCCTTGGGTGGTTGTTAGCAATGTTTGACAAAAATCGGTTCAGCTGTTTAAAACAGTTAGGGCAAATAATAGATGGCGCTATGGATATAAAGTTGTATCGGCAGTTCCGCTGCTCATTACTAGATGGCGTTCTTGGCAGTCGGAGTTTTTTTAATTTGCCTTATAAAATAATCTTGTTTGTACTGTTTACGATATGTTTAACTTTTTTAAGAGCATGTAGAAACAAAAACTGCATGTCTCTCGTGTGTGCCTTAAGGGCCAGGAAGTCAAGCCTCGCCAATATTTGTGGAAAAGGACCTCGCAGTGTTGTTTGTCAACCTATTGTCGATGTTATGTGATTCAAACAACTTCTTTCATTTCAATCCGTATGTACTTATTTTCTAAGACCTTTTTGTGTAAAAACCTGACGTTGCAAAAGAAGTAGAAAGGCCAGGTGTCTATCTTGTGCGTCACTAACCGCATGTAGGTTGACTGGCAGAAAAGGCCTACGGAACTAAGGGGCTACCTTCGGGCTCCAGTGATGCCCCCATTTGAATTAAATCATTTAAAAGGAAACGGATATAAATTAAAATTTGGTCTTGACCAGGCTCTAGATAACCTTTCAAACTATTAAATGAACTACTGTTTACAGTTTAAAGTGAGAACTTGTAGTTTTTCTACGCACATACGCCAAAAGTGGCCGTTTTTCGCAGTTGTGCGTGGAAAAGCTTTACTTTCTTACTTCAGACTGTAAACAGTAGTTTATAAAATAGTTTGAAGGTTATCTAGTGCCTGGTCAAGACAAAATTTTAAAAAGTCTCCGGTTCTTGTCAATTGATTTATTTTAAATAGGGGCAGCACTGGACCTCCGAAAATTCAGGTATTTAAGTCCACCGATTACACTTTCGTATGATAATGTTAAATAAAAATATCAGGAAAACAGGCCTCGTCAATATTTGTGAAAAAGAGACAAGCAGCATTGTTTGTTTGACAACCTTTCGTTGATGTTTTAGAATGTAATCATTTTTAACCTACTTTCGACAAGGAGGAGGTTATGTTGTATGATCTTTTTTATTATTGTCCACCGATTATTCGAAGACGCCTGGTTTTTTGAAAGGATATACTTGTCAGGTGGTCCCACAAACATTTTATCAACATCAGTTGCGTAGTTACGGAGTGTTGAAAAAAAAATAATTTAAAAAAAAGTTACAGATGTTTTTTGCGATGTGTCTTAGAAGACGTCTTTGAGAATACTTATAAGAGTAATTTACGCAACACCTTATTGTATCTAAACATCGATAATCCTGCCGAACAACAGTCCATCACTAATCAACATGCGTTTTGATCTATCTTATCTGTCCAGCCAGCCCTCAAATCACGGGATAGGTGAAGCACCGGACCCTTCAAATTGCTGGGGTGATATTTCAGCTACTTTACGACCTGCCTTTTAGCGATACAGCCTTGTGGCAGGTGATTTTATGACATGATATACTGGTACAGTCAACGGTACATAAAGCAACCCAAATTCGCTACTTTCCAACAATTCAAATCAGATACAATACGACCCAAATAAGTTGAACAAAAATGGCGGACTTCAAAGCATTTTTGTACAAATTCCCGACACGTGAATTGAATTAATAATATTAATAATGTCACTATGACTAGTGACATTATTATGTGATGTTTTATTTTCTTAACAGTACCGAATAATTTATTTTAGAACCAGGTGAGTACCCAATTTAATGCGATATCCCCACTTTTATAACTATTACGTACTTTTCAAAAGGGATAACTGAACAGAAACAAAGGCCGCTTTTCTAGTGGCCCTGTAGGTAGAGGGACCAAGGGATGATAAATAAAAACGGGTAACTGCCATACAATAATGACCAGAGATCGGAATCACGGGTGCTATTTGCTATCAAAAGTATGAATATGACTATATAATCTATAAATAAAACAAGTGATTTCAGGATATATGTATTTTAATCGAAAAAGATATACTTATCCCGAAATCACATAATTATGATTGTTTTATTTACTTAGTTCCCAATTAGATTCTCGATAAATCCCGGAACTTTTAGTCATATCCATACTTTTGATAGCAATAGCACCCGTGATTCCGATCTCTGGTAATGACAGCTAAAATGAGATATTCAGGTAAAATGTGTCGATCAACAGTAGCCCTACGTTTTACTTACACACGGATTGAGTATGAAGGTTGTAATTATATTAGGTTGGGGAAAAAGTCTTTTCGCATATAGTATGTATGAACTTGTAATAAAACCACTTTGGCTATACTATTTGTACCTGGCTGGTTTTGGTATCATTTAAAAGTTTAAATTTTAAAGAAGATAATTCCAAATTCAAATTAGGAAAATGCGTGATTTTCATTTGTTTTTCTTACCGTCAAGATGAGTGAATCTAATGAAGAAATTAGATACATTTTAAAATTTTACTGCCTAAAAGGTAAAAATGCAACGCAAGCCGCGAAAAAAATTTGCGATGTTTATGGACCTAGTGTAGTGTCTGTGAGAGTAGCACAAATTTGGTTTAAGCGTTTTCAATCCGGAAATTTTGATGTCAAAGATGCACGTCGCTCTGGTCGCCCTGTTACGGATAAATTATGCAACCAAAATAATATAGATATTGTAATATATAATATAGTAGACAAATCACATAAATTGAGCCCCAAAGTAAGTTTGAGACTTGTGTTATGGGATACTAACTCAACGATACTATATTTTATAATACAAATACATAAGATAAACATCCAAGACACAGGTCGATATAAAAAGATAATTTTCCATCTTGACCAGGGATCGAACCCGGGACCTCCGGTGTGACAGCGGGCATGATGACCACGAGGCCACAGAGGTCATCAAAAAAAGCTTGTGCACATTAAAAATACTTACAAATTATTTGCCTACTACGACTAAGAATCTACTTTATATTCGGCGTGATATTAAAAAACATCTTGTTTGCCTTGACTTTGGGAGCAGAAGTTTTTCACTTAATCTCCAACCTCGAGCAAATATTAGTTCATAGTTTATTGCTTTCAAGTCTGCGCGAGAATTTACTTTGAAGACTCATTTCTGAGGCTTAAATATTGTGGTTCTTGAGTCAAGCTATGTATAAAAAAGGTACACATAAAGGTTAATATAAGTTAGTAAGTACACCTGAAAGAATGTCACGAAAAGATTATTATATCTGTGTAATCTGCAGTATTACAGAAGATAGAGTATCAGATTTTGTCCAGAAGAACCATCGTTCAGTCCCTATTACTGTTCCCGAGGACAGGCTTTAAGCCCAAAATTTAAGCCTATCGATCCTTTTTTCGGGCTATGTCATTTTAAAAAGCCTATGAGCCTAAAAAGCATTTCTTGTGACTGTAGGTTTTTTAGAGTTATAGGCTTATATTTAGGCAAAAACCATTTTTTAGTATCAGCCTCAGTAAGACATAATAATTATGAATAATGGATTTATTTTATTTTTAATTAATAATGTAAAAAGAAAAGAAAATGTATATTTTACTTAAATATCGCCAAAACAACATCGAACCAAAAGCCTATAAAGACTTATAGTCCTTTAGGCTATGCCTATTCAACAGCCCTAGCCTAAAAGATTTAAAGCCTTTATAGGCTTTTAGCCTGTCAAGCCCCTTTATTAGTAGTCTAGGCTTTAAAAAAAAGGCTAAAAGTCTATAGTCCTCGGGATCACTAGTCCCTATAGCATGGTATCGTTGATAAACCCAGATAAAGTTATATCGCGCGATGGACTAGTGTCACCTTGCTCGTTATTATTACGTAGACTGAGATAGTAATAGATGGTAGTGCTCGATAAACGAAGACATTGTAGCATGGCACCGGCTACGGGGTAGCCGGTGCCATGCTTCGATGTCTTTTCTTAAGAAGAAATCGTTTGGCCGAATTTCCGTACAAACGTAGTCGCCTGATTCCTCGCCGGATAGTGCCAGTAGAGCACAGACTTTTTTCCTAAAAATCTTTGAATATATAAGCATGTTCCTTTGTTTTGTTTTTTTTTTCATAATATTATTATTATAGAGATACGAACCTCCATGAACCAGAAAAATTGGTAAGATTGTCCAGTGGTTCAACAACTAGCAAACGAATTTGATGTGATTATATTACAAAAAGAAAACATAGGAACACAGCAATAGCCTTTAAAAATTTTTATTAAAAAGACAATCGAAATCGTTTAAGAGTTGGGGAAGAAATCAGGGAACTACTAAACGTTGATTTTGTGTCGTTTTCATAGGGATTTTCGGTCCGAGCTGCAGTTGTCTCTATCGCACATCGCGACAGGTGGTTCGGGCACAACGCGAGACAGCAATAGATTATACAAATACCAATTTTTCAATTCTCTCCACCTTAGTGTTTCTTCTTAATGCAGACGCCGGTGCCATGCTAGGGTTGTTCATAATAAAATTGTCCTTAATAATCGAACAAAAACCGCAAGGTGTGGGAATGGACGCACGCGCGTGATATCCCATTTTTTATGAATACCTTGAAGCCGCATTAAAGCAATAAGGGCGTTAAAAGAAACTAATAACCGGCATTGGGTAGAAAATTACACCCATGCACTTTAATAAACCGGAAAGCCGCAGTATTTTTAGTTTTACCCTCACTTTTGGGGAATGATGTTGTAAATTTTTATTGTTTTAATTGTTAGGTGCGTGAATTTGGTGTTAATAAAGAATCGTTATTATAATCTGGTGCGATTTTATCATGTATTATAAAGTTTTTTTTTAATGGCCTTATTTTGGTCCCACTACTGGGCAAAGGCCTCCCCTTCTTTTCTCCCTCTAACTCTAACCCGAGCAAACGGCTGCCATTCACAATAGAAACAAAAAAATTATAAACTTTATTGCAGAAAAGTTATTGAGGCTCGGGACAAACAACATTAAAATTTTATTTTATTTCAGCAGTTTCTTTGTTATCTGCGGTATTAGAAGATCATGGAAGGCTGAAAGGTCACGGTGCCTGCGACGGGGCCCGTCAAGAATCCTTCTCAGAGTCTCTTAGCGTGGCTTCCAGATAGGACATGTTCTGATAACTATTTACCTAGCTGTGACGTATCGTGTGTGTCTAAGTAATTCCATGTAATAATTTCATTAGTGCTACATCACATCTCTACCAAATTAATATGCGACCAATTTGGTACTTAAGGCTTTCAAATAAAGAATCTTCAAAATCAGTTCACAAGTGGCGAAGATATCGCGTAACATACATACAAAAAAACATACGGGTCGAATTGATAGCCTCCTTCTTTTTTGAAGTCGGTTAGAATAAACCTAATTCGAATCGAGAATCTACTGCTTTTTTGAAGTCGGTTAAAAAGAATGAAATGAAATTAGACACAAGAACAGAAACGGCACAAATTCTGAAAACTTTTAAAGAATGCTTAGGTAACGTCATATCTCTTACAAGAAAGAAGAACTCTGGACCTCCTGCAGTGACAACAAAAGTTAAATGCCTTCCTAGACCTTGTAAGAGCAGAGAAGGATCAATTTTCTAAAGAATGCTTATTAAGCTTAATACATACCATTCGATAAGTCAATTGTTTCTTTGAAGATCGGGAGACTTAGAAAATACTTTAATACAAGAAGTGCTTCACTCTATGCCGTGTATTCAAAATAAAGGTAGAAAAATCATAAATTACCATACTTTAAATATTCCATTCACAGCGTGACTCGAACAAGAAACGCCGAAAATCTAATAAAACATATTCAAAAAACGTACGGAACAATCCTCAAATACTGATATCATACGCATCGGCTTTTGATAACAGGCAAAACGCTGAACTCGTGTCTTTGACATGCTAATATGAATGAAGCGCATAACACACACCTGCGATATTAGCGATAGATTAAAACGTACGGAAATATCCTAAAAAACTGATATCATACGCATCGGCTTTGATAACATGCAAGACGCTGAACTCGTATCTTTGACATGCTTATAAGAATGAAGCTTTTAAATACACCTGCGATATTATTTACGAGTATTTAAAAAATTTCATCGCCATAGTTTACAATACCTCCTTTTTTAGCGTGTCGATGTCCATTCAAATCTAAATATACTTCTGGACCCAGGTTTGAGTTACCTGTACTGCATTAGGGTTTGCGATGTACAGGTCCCCCAAAGAGCAGGTGTCGAGGCACTCTGGGCAGCTCAGCAAGTGTGCTATTTTTTATGGAGATGCCCCACAGTCACAGACGTTGTTGTCCAGCTGAACTATTTTCAGCTATTTTATAAAACCAAGCTGTAATGCCAAACGGCTCGAAGTTTTGTCAAACAGAGGATTAGACTCGTACAATTCAACTACGACATATCTAATTCCACTTGACCTAATTATCTGTGCATCGACCAACCTGAATTCTCAACCTGTTTAAGCACTTCCAGGTTGGCTAAGGCAGCTGGTGGAAGAAATGCGGTGAAGCACCACTCCAGCCAGTGGTTAATTCTCACCATGGCCATATCCGATGTGATTGGAGCAGCATTATGTAGAAAGCTGCGTCAGCTTTTAGGCTAAGAATACACTATGCTGATTTAAGATACTGTTTATATATACATTGCTTGTTTTGCAAAGATCGGTCAAAATAGTATCATTACAAAACCAGCAATGTATATAAAATCAGTCTCTGAATTTCCGTACATGGATTCCCAGCCTTAGTCTGGATGAACTAAAAAACTGCTGTAAATCAAGGTTTTGTTTTGGGACAAGTCTTTAATCCTAGTAGTAACTTCAGAAAGGAATAAAATTGAAGGAGTGTAAGTAGTATATTCTGTAAATTAGGGCGTTGTACATTTATTTAACTCTTGCTTAAAGTAAAAACGTAAAAAAAATGTTGAATTTTTGTTTAAACCCGCTTTAAACAGGCAGCTTTAAACATCGGATCAAAATGATACAAACTTACACAAAACATATGAAACGCGTGCGATTTTATCGAAGGATACTTCGTAGCTATGCGAGGAAGCCTTAACGCCATCAAATTTAATACTACCCTGTGCTTTTGGACCGTATTCCTATGGGAATGTGCATGTGGAGGGGAATTCCTGCCGGGATTCACGGTATGAAACAAGTTGTTAATAATTTAGACTGTCCCTTGGAAATTATACGTTCGATTAAAGTGTCGTTTGGCGCTGTTTGTGATAGCTATTATTAAATGGGATTTATTTTACTGTTTTTAAACCACGACAAAAAGAGGTGTTATAAGTTTGAAGCTAATATCTGTCTGTTTGCCCGTCTGGGTGTGTCTGTGGCATCGTAGCGCACGAACGGATGCACCGATTTCGATGTGGTTTTGTTACCGTGAAAGCATATTCTCTTGCGGTCGTTCTTAGCTATGATTGATGAAAATCGGTTTAGTCATTTAAAAGTTATTGGCAAATAATAGATGGCCCTACGGATATGAATTGAAAAATGTAGTGCCGCTACTTATCACCAGATGGCGTTCTTGAAAGTCGGGTTTAAAAGTTATTGGCAAATAATAGATGGCATTGCGGATATAAATTGGAAAATGTAGTGCCGCTACTTAACACAGAGATGGCGTTCTCGAAAGATGGGGGTTTTTTAATTTGCCTAGCAAATAAACTTGTCAGAACTTTCAATGTCAGTCGTCTTTGTTGACTATCACCGAGCTATTAATAAAGAAGTTTAATTTCATTCATTACGAACCAAGACGTTCCAATTAACTGAATTTATTCAAACCGCAACCGAGAAGTTTTTATTGACATTTACCAAGAACTTTTATTGAGCTATAAACGCTAGGGACATTTCTTAAGGATCGCCGTACACTTGCAGTACCGTATTTTCATATCTTCATAGACTGCCTCCGTGGTCAGGGCGTTCAACTTGTGACCCGGAGGTCACGGGTTCGAATCTCACTGGGAAGCATGCTATGTGAAAAGTTGTGTCCAGTCTGGTTAGGATATTGCAGGCTTGAATCACATTATTATCCGAAAAGAAAGATGATTCCGTGTTTCGGAAGACACGAATAAACTGTGGGTCCCTAGCGCCATCTAGTCCGCCTATTACATTTGTAATAAAGTGAAATAAATAAATCTAGCGTTTAATCATCAAACTATGCAAAGATTGGTTCTGGTTTACCCTTTGGGTTGCGGAGGTCAGGCAGCAGTCGCTCTGTGTAAAAAACCAGTAACCCCGACAGATCTCCTTGGTTAGGTAGCGGACCCCGGGTTTTGAAGCGTTACTGCTGAAGATGCAACTGGGAAAATACGTTCGGGTGATGATCTTCATCATCTTTACCTTAAGGTACACTTTGAAGCTGAGCTGCGGGCGGCAGCGGCAACTGCAATTGCCGCAGCGGCCGGCGATACTAGTAGTTACTATGGTTTTATTTGGAATGACTTTAGAACCACGCGACTTGCAGTGCAGATGAAGCAAACGGCACGCGGCAAGTGACGCGCGGCCGAGTTTTAAGTTTTTTCAACCATCTGAGATAAAGTAAATAGTGTTTATAATCTAAAAAAAAGATGATCCGTCTTATTATAAAACCCAAACTAACTTTGTTACTAGGTTTAAACCATTACCAGACCAAATCAAGTTGACATCTAGTAATATCACGCTATCTCAACTGTCAATGTCAACTTCATTTTGTGCGGATAATGGTTTAAAGCTAGTAACAAAGTTAGTCTGGGTTTTATAATAAGACGGGATATGTCTTAGTTAAGGATCTAGTCTGGTCAAAGTCACATTCAGTAGGTATACGGGAGGAGGAAAGATTATATCGCGCTAAGGATTAGTGCCATCTCGCACGTTATCATTACCTAGAACGAGATGGTGAAGAAGTCAATAGCGCTCGATAAACGTTGTCGCTGTGCGTGGGCTGGATAAGGTAGCTTCCCTTTCACCGCGAGACATTATATCATTTGCCGTGCCCACAGCGCGAGGGGTAGTAAATCTAAAACAAATACCTACAACCAAAAAGAGATGTGGATACATAAGTTATGTGCAATACGAGCATTTTTTTTGTCGGAAATATCGGACGCTCGCAGCATAGGCACGACAATGTTTGACAAATCCGACGTTCGCGGTAAAGGGCTTAAATATGTGATCTAAAATTTCTTCTTCATCACATTTCAAGCCTGTGTACAATTTTTCTACTTCAGGCAAAAGTTTTTTTTCATGCGATAGCAAAAGTAAGACACCACTTGTAGCTAGCCCGAAGACGTAAAAATGTATACTAGTATACGACTACCCTTAATCGTTTTATCTTCTGTAGAACTAGGTGCGCTTGGAAACTTAAAAGAAAATGCTTCGAGAATTTTTTTACGATTGTTCTAAAGCGATATATCATAAACTATTCTGCTGGTTGCTCGTTTATAGCACTTACAAATGGTATACTTTTATTCCTTTAAGTATTTTTTTTTATATTTTTCTTATAATGCTGCACACAGATAAATTATATCAAAATATAGGTACAAAAATTTTATACGATTTACCCACCTTGTACGGTAATCGAATTTTTTGAAAAGTAAAAAAACATCTTAACCCCAAAACTACACTACCGATTTTGATAAAATTATTATGGGACCACCTGATAAGTATACTCTTTCAAACCAATCGGTCCAGGCGTCTTCGAATAATCGGTGAACATAAAAAAATCGCGCCGAATCGATAAACTCCTTTTTGGAAGTCGGTTAAAAAGCCGATCACCATAAGAGCAGGTGTTAAGAGCGGCGACCCGATAGTTTATTGAAAGGACTAGTAGTACTTGTTGTACTTGACTACTCTCACCTTCTCTGATACATAACGCGATAACCTTTCTTTTGTTCAGTTCTAACGGTTCACAGAAGCCGAATAAAAAGTTTTTTTTTTTTACAATTTTTTATTGTGAGGTCAAAGAATATATTTTGACAAATGTAATAAGCCCAAAGTCAATAGAAATGCGCCGTTTTATTAATAGTTCCATCGACCACCTTCCTTCTCCGTGATCAGACCCTAGATATCGCCTACCATACGCTCGTAAATTGCTCGTGAAGACGAATCAAACGAGTCTAACTACTCAATAAGGTTGTATTGTTTCATAACTGAGTCCTGTCGAATATCTCCCGGCTCCATCATCAGAAAAGCTTATTAACTCCATAATATTGCATTGTCATCCGTCTTACACTAGTAAGGCTGAGGCCAGACGGGCGGGATTGGAGTCGCAGAAAATGAGTTTCAAGAATTTTTGCTGCGTTCGGTTTTATACAAAAGCCCTGGTTTTCCACACGGCGACCGAAAATTTTTATAGAAAAAAAGTTGCGCAACTCATTTTCTGCGACTTACAACTCAAAAAAATACGCTCGTTTGGCCTCACCCAAAATCTTACACTAGCAAAATTTCAGCCCAATCAGTTGAGGATAACTGAAAATTGAGTTGAAGATTTGAACTCACATATAAGACACATTGCAAGTTCAATAAAGCGATTCACACACTGCTCCGCACCCGCTGCGTAACAAGGGGCCGGATTATGTGCAAGTGCCTCAATTCGTATAGAAAACACGCATAGTACAACACACTGTCACCGCGTCTTCGCGTGTGATTTTTGTATGGCGGCCCGGCGGCGCTACGCGCGTGTGTGCGGAGCTGTGTGATAATCGCCTTAAAGCTTGTAACAAGATTTAAGTTTAAAAAACTAAAACCCGACTACCATACCATTTACAGCTAACAATGTTTATATTTTTTATCATCATCATATCAGCCACAGGAAGTCCACAGCTGAACATAGGTCTCCCCATGCCCAGGATTTCCAAAATGACCGATCGGAAGTGACCTGCAACGCCTCCCTGGTTATATTTTTGAAATGTACTAATTAAGACCTGGCATTTGACACCCCACTCGACATGGAACCAAAAAAATATTCGCACTTTTTCTATTATACATTTATTATATGTATTACTTTTATTGCATACAAATTGTAGCCTATGTCACCCGGACAGTAATGATGTATCGATTGACATTTCATTTGTCAAAATTGGATAAGCGATTCGAATGCTATGGTGAAAAAGTGAACATAAATACCCACATGAACAAACAAAAGTGAACATAAATATATATAGACTGCTAAAATCATTACCCTTCCTCTTAGCTTTGCCGTAGTCGGGGAAAAAAAAATACAATTTTCTCTGTGCATGTTTAAAGTTGTCAAAAGTACGTTATTCGTCAAACGAATCTCGGTTTACAAACAGCGATGTTCGATAACACGGCGCCGTCAAGTAAACACTGCTGCAAGTCGCTTTTGTTTGTTTGTTCGTCTGCGAGTCATTGCGGCTTTATGACTCCACTTTACTGTGACTCAGATTTGTAAGAAGTTAGGTTAGAAGTCTTTATTTTACTTTTTGAAGTGAAAACTTCTTTAGCGGCGTTGTACACTTTTTTTGTAATGGGTAAAAAATTATAAACTCGCGTCAGGGCGTAAGGACACGTGACCCTGATCGAAAATTCGTAAGACGGGTAGAGAGACAGCCGGCGCAGCGTACCACGCGCATCCATGGACGGTGACAGTGACAGCTGATGGCTCGACCGTCTGTGTAGTGGCCACACTGCACAGACAGTCGAGCCATCAGCTGTATTCGTAAAATTCGTGTATATAAAGTGTTTAATTAATGTAATATAAATTGTCAAGTTTGTGTACGATAGCGCAATAAATAAATATTGTATTCTAACACATAAATGATAGTACTTTTATACTGATTATTAAAGCAATTCGTGCAGAATTATTCCCTAACCATTCCAAAATATCAAAAATACACAACGTTAATATCCAAGTTTTAACCTCTGCCGGCACTCCCGGAGTGCAACCCGTCGTTTTTTTTTTCTTTACAATATAGCGTTTTTTTTTACTTTTTCTGGCCAATGTATTTTAAAAATTAAATAAGCTTCGATCCCGTTTAATTATAAGTAGCCTTTGTTAACTTTCAAAACAATGGTGTCCAAACTACTGTCGATTGAAATACCTACATGATAATAACTTAACATATTGTTGTAAAAATGCCACAAAAATAATTTTAATTAATATTATTAAAATGACAAGTCAATCAAGTTTCGAAATTATTTTAGGTGGTCTCGGTCTAATTTTAACCACCGACAAAAAGAGGGGTTTTATAAGTTTGACGCTTTTTTTTTTTTTTATTTATTTATTTTCACCAAATAACATAATGTACATTTTTATGCTATCCAAAAACCACGTAGGTTTGTCCGGAGAGCATACATCTACGTTCAATCTTATATAACATGTCTGCTTATGTCTGTCTGTGGCATCGTGGCTCTCATACTTGACTTATTGTCCTGTCCCCTGGGTGGGGCAGAGGGCCGCTACAGTACTTCTCCATCTCGTTCTGTCTTGAGCAACGCGCTTTACTTCAGGCCAAGATAGCCCGATTGTCTTCATTTCCGCTGTTACCGACCGTCGCCAGGTCTGCTTTGGTCGACCACGCTTCCTCTTGCCCTGAGGAGTCCATTCCAGTGCCTACCTTGGAATGTGAGTTTCCCTCCTAAGCGTGTGGCCGATCCATTTGCGGCGAGCTATTTGGTGATCGATTGGTGTTTCTCCACAGAGCTGCCACAGGCGTTCATTAGAAATCTTCTCAGGCCAAAAGGTAACTAATATCTGTCGAAGGCTCTCATACAGATGGACCTATTTTAACGCGGTTTTTTTGCGTGAAAGTAAATTCCCTTGCGATGGTTCTTCTTACTACCTATGTTTGATGAAAATTGGTTCGCCGTTTAAGTTATTGGTGGTTAAGAGGCATTTCACATCTGGTTTGCTGTCTCGCTGTGCGAGCGAGCCGAGTGAATGTTAATGAAACACTTATCTACAATCAAGAATTTGAGACACATTTTTTTATATGGTAATAATCTTTAAAAATGTTTGTTCGAGCGAGACAGCCAGCCAAATGTGAAATGCCTCGTAACGCTTGAAAGTCAGGGTTTTCTCTAGCAAATAATAGATAGCGCTACGGAATTAGTATAATATGTAGTTCCGCTTCTCATCACTAGATGGCGTTCTTTTTATTTTCCTGGCAAATGAACTTCGTCTCAGGAAGTTTCCTCCAGCGAAGGCAAACCAAATTACAATAAATCAAAGTCATAACAAATATCTCACGGTATCATTTAGCTTTTACCCCAACTAAATAAATTGAACCAATCTAAGACAACAATTAACCGACCAAATTGGAAAGGGACCATTTTTTAATTCAATTAGCATCAGGTGCGTGAGAAAGGCGTTA
This sequence comes from Acrobasis suavella, assembly GCA_943193695.1. Lineage (NCBI taxonomy): Eukaryota > Metazoa > Arthropoda > Insecta > Lepidoptera > Pyralidae > Acrobasis > Acrobasis suavella. The sequence goes on along the minus strand of OW971952.1, from coordinate 3,766,239 downwards.
ATTGCTAAGTGGGCGGGTAATCACGATTTGTTCCGAGATAGTGGTTGGTGAAAAAAATGTTGGTTCCGTATCTTGTCGACGTGTCTGATAAAATTCTTCACAATTTGTCGAGCTTGTTTTCAAATGATACGATTCTCGACAAGCGGTTTCCTGCAATTGAGTTGTATTTAAATTCTTGCGAATGAGATTTTATCGTGCGAATTTTTGCACTTGTACGCTTATTAGGGTTCCGTATTTAGGTACAATTTTACGCACAATTGCGTCTTTTCTTATAATCAAGGGGAACTTACGCTGGAAGAAATTTCTTAAGAAATAAGTAGCACCTGTCTAGGTATGTGCTATGTTTACTTTTATAAATGTTTTATTTGTAAATTTCAAGTGTACATGAACCAATAAAATTAAATCAACTATCAATTAATTCCTTCTAGCCCTTTTCATCGTTTTAATTTTTTTACTACAATGTATACTAAAAAGAAATCCATGCTGGTGAGAGAAAGAGAAGTAGTCTCTTTCCGTGCAGATCGAAGAAGCCGATCATAGGCGAAAATGCGAATAAAGTTAATAGAGACAAAGCGGCTAGCAATCCATCACTATTTTGGTTGCTTTTTCACGCTGAAATTGGCCTTAGGCTCTTGTGACTCTAGGCTCGTTCTATTTAAGAGTGACAAGAGCCAAAATGCTACGTTAAGTATGCAGTATGTTCAGGAACAGCAATACAGATATTTTTTATCGATTTATCGATACCCGATATCGTTATTTCATCGATATATCAATATATCGATACAAATTTTGATATATCGATACTAAGTACTTGTAAAATATCGGTATTTTGTATAAAATACCGGTATTATACCGAAATTTGTAAAAAATATCGATAAAATACCGATATATCGATAAAAAATATCGGTATTCCTATCTCTGGTATATTATGAAGAAAATAAATTGTTAAAAAAAATGTTCCAATTCATGTCAATTTTTAAATACTAAAAACCGCCTTCAGCACCAAACTACACAACCGATTTTGATACATTTTTTATGCAAGAACCGGACCAGTTACCCTTTAAAAAAAATTCTAATAAGTCCAGGCGTCTTCAAATACCTAATCGGTGAACATACATAAAAAAGACGCGACGACGAATTGATGACCTCCTCCTTTTGGAAGTCGGTTAAAAAGGACGAGGCAAGCTTGTCATAACTCCATCGGCATACGAAACAAAACCCTTTGAACGGGTTACATAACATAAAGTTCTATTTAATAGGTCATTAGTCCCGAACAGTAATCCTCAGAATATTCATTAAAAGTAATTGAGAACTGGTACGGTGGTTAAAAGTTACAAGCGGACCCAAATTCAATTCCCTGAGGCGAAATTCGCTGGTTCGTACCATTTTGTATGTTACGCCACAGAATAAGTGTACTAGTACTCACGTACAGAAGTCTTACTTGGAAAAGATTTTTAAAGAAATATCTACCTGAATTTTTCGGGGTCCAGTACTGCCCCCATTTGCATTAAATCATTTTAAACGAAACGGATATATAATTTAAAATTTTGTCTTGCACAGGGTCTCTCTAGATTACCCTTTAAACTATTTTATGAACTACTGTTTACAGTTTAAAGTGAGAACGTGAAGCTTTTCTACGCGCAATTGACAAAAACGGCCACTTTTGGCGTATGTGCGTAGAAGCTTCATATTCTCACTTTAAACTGTAAACAGTAGTTCATAAAATAGTTTAAATGGTTATCTAGAGCCTGGTCAAGACTAAATTTTAAATTGTATCTTCGTATCCTTTTAAGTGATTTAATTCAAATGGGGGCAGCACTCGACCCCGAAAAATTCAGGTAGTTGTTCAATTAAGCTAGCGTCTGAACTCCTCACCTCATCTTTTACATACCTAGACATCCATTGCAAGCCAGTTTCATTCTTATTACTCTGGACCAACGATTTATGTAACTAAATTTTCCCCTTCGGAGTGGTCGCCGCGCGGATAGTAATAATGTTGGTATAACTGTAACTTTAGAACTCGCCTTATCAGGTATACGCTCTTGTTTCACATAATAAAACATTTTTTATACTTACGTAAATACCTCCCTACTTTAGCCAGGATAAATTTTATATTTTAGGCCATATAAAGTGACGACAAATATTTTTTTACCTTTACGTACTCTTTAATTTTTCCTATAGTAGGAACCTCCTACATTTTTGTCTACAATAAAGTATTACTTACTTACCAGTACTATAACTAGTTTAAACTGCAGTGGTGTAGTAATTATGAGCTAAGTTTTATATGCGCGAGTGAATGAATTCTAATCTATCGGAATCGAACAAAGTTTTATTGGTTATTTAGCCACAGAAACTTTAACAGTAGGTACTACTGAACACAGTTGGGATTTTAATATTTAACTTTATTACAAAAATTGTAACAGCAACCTACCTAATTTACCTGGACGACATGGCACATTGTATTTTATTAATTACTATATTAGATATTTCAAGTTCCAATTTAGTGCCCTAACAACCAGTACCTCGAAATATTTTTTTATTTCTACACTTTTAAAAATAAAATATAATCATAATAACTAATCATTAAACAATGTGCGTCGGGCACAAAGACGTAATGTATAAACAATGCCAGTCGTGGTTCAGCCATGTGTAACTTAATCAAGGGGAAAGTAGGCAGAACAAGAGTGTACAATGTTTAATAATTCATTGGTGTCGAATAGGCTACATTTATATATATATATAATCACGTTTGTTGTATGGAAGGCCCGCTTTATTTTGTTTTAAGTATTTGTGTCTTTAGCATCTGTGAAAATTTCAACTGTCTAGCTATACGGTTCATGAGATATAGCCAGACAGACAGATGGACAGCGGGGTCTTAGTAATAGTAGGCCCGTTTTTTATCCTTTAGGTACGGAACCATAAAAACCTGACCAATGTCTGGCCAAGGCTGACATCTGTTATCTACTTCATTGAGGCCTTGCACTAAGTTGTGTAGATTTTCGGAATGTAAGGGCCGTATCAGACGCGGCGCAAGTTGCGCCGCGTAACAGCTAGTGATGGGCGATGCATAAATACTCAATCAACCCATTTGAGTATTTACTCAATAGATTGAGTAAATACCCGATAAATATCCTTATTTATCCATTTGGTGAGTAGATTGATTTATATGATATTTATATTCATATTCATTATTTCATGTTTTCATGACAATTTTGAAACTTAAATCTAGTATACACTTGCAATTCTTGTCGGAAAGTGTGTGCGTACGCCATAATATACTTAAAATGTAGGTAAACGTTATATGCGACGCTAAATTATATAAAAATACTATACTAATCATACACTGAAAGTAGACTTCTTTTACTAATTATCATTTTTTGGTGGGAGGTGTGCATAGACGTAATTTTACGTAAAAATAAGTAAACAGACATCAAATGCGATGTCAATACATGAGCACGCTCTATTTACTATATTTATTAAATCTAGTGAGTAAATACTCAAATGGGTAGATTGAGTACTTACTATCCACTGCCCATCTCTAGCTGTTACGCGACGCAACTTGCGCCCCGTCTGTTGCGGCATTTATTGACTGGACAGCACCGCAGTCATATTTGTCATTTTAGGAGAAACGCAACCCGCTGCCCCCTCATATGATCTTGTAATTGCGACTATCTACTCGTACCGACTCCTAGCCAAAATGCATTACTTGACTATTTGGTCTGGTTTTCTCAGTAAACGAAGAGTGCATATCGCGTAGCTATTCCTGTTGAAAATATTTGAACAAACACATTTATATCTAAACAGAAAGCACACGCGGAAAACAGCCTATTAGTATGACATTTGAACCACCTGCAGTTCTAAGAAATGAATTCTGTCATTTGTATGCCTGCTGTCGTCTTAGAGGTCCTTATTTGGCGCCAGGTCCAACGACGGTATAGGTATGTTTTGCAATACATGTCTGAAATGAAGGCATCAAGTATACAGTCTGGCTAATAATTCTAGAAATGCGACTTTTATAAACGGACGAGCGAAGTTCTCTGAGTCTAGTTATTTATGCAATCCGGCATTTGCATATACGAGTAGTAACGTTATGAGGAGCACGTTAAGCGACCCCGGTCGTCAGGGCCGGATTTAGGGCAGGGCAACCGGGGCTACAGCCCGGGGCCTCCACAATAGTAAGGCCCCCACAATAGACTTGATCGAAAAAAATCTTTCAGATTCCGACTAGTTAGCACTAGTAAACAACTTTTCCTTTGATTTTTTTCGCTGTTTTATCTCTACCTATAGTACTTTTTATAAACATGATTATGTTGTTCTTAACTATTAACAACAATCATTGATCTATATTGTTCACTCCAATCAGACAAAAACAAAAGCCAACCTTCACTCCTCGTTGCCCCGAGGCCTCCAGACCTCTAAATCCGACCCTGCCGGTCGTGGTCCGCACTCGGATGGGTGACTAGAATTAGCAAAAATAATTTCATGTGCTTGTTTATGTTTTGGAAGGCACGCTTAAACGTTGGTCCCGGCTGTCATCATTGTATGGCAGTCGTGAAGTGGTGCCAGATGCCTTTAGGCAGCTTGAAAATTTTGACACCAGTGTTGGCCACTTTCATGAAAAACAAACAATTATGTTTCCAACAAAGGGTGCCTAGGGTCAGACCTGCTTCCGTCTTTCGATTCCACAAGCGACACTTCTCCAAAACCGAAGTTGGAGCGATGCCTGCTAATGGTTATAATAATTTTAGGTACAGCTCTCAAAACATAAGCTCACAGCATCTTCTCAGGTGAAACATCGGCTTGAGGCACGGCACGGCCCGCACCGGTTTATACTGGTTTTTGAAACTGGGCCTGAGTCGCGGCACGACCCTCGTGCGTTATTTCCCTGCTGTGCACTTTCCGCCTTTACCTTCACCTAGTAGCTTGACGTTCGAGTGTTGCTGTGATTTAATTATTGTATGAATGTAAAATAAACTTACATTATCGTGTTTTATTTATTTAAATAATCAGAATGGTTCATTTCTCATAATATGTACATTGTTTTTATTTTTATGTAATTTTTTGATTGACTACTTTTGACGCTCACTAACACTTTTACGCAAAGCTAAGCTTATGCCTCGAGGACTAAAGGTGCCTAGAAGAAAATGTTACGTTTCATCTCCAGCCCACCGTACGCATATCAAAATGAACCAGTTTCCAAAGCCAATTTAACGAAATATGGACCTGAATACTGATAACAACTGCATGAGTGGCCATCCCGATGAACATTTTAATATATTCCCACGCAGGTTTCAGAGTTTACGAATTTTTTGCTGCATCGGACGTATTTCATTTGCTGTCACGTACTTTTTTTATTGATTACAATGCATTTGTCCTCGCATAACAATGGGTAGATGTATTTTTTAGTTTATAATTTTTATCAAATAACTCTTCTTCTTCATCGGTCCCTCAATGCTGAGGATCGTGGCCACATATTTGTTTCCAGGCTGTTCGGTCGTCAGTACTATGGACTGCTTTACGCATGGAACCTCCAACAACTTTCTTTATACAATCGGCCCATCTAGCCGGCGGTTTTCCTCTGGCGCGTTTACCCTCTATTTGGCCCACTATTATTTGCTTCTCCAGACAGTGCATCGGGGAGCGCATAATATGCCCGAAAAATCGGAGAGCCCTCTCCTGGCAATAAACCGTGAGACGCTTTGTGATATGGAGTTCCTTGAGTATGGAGTCATTAGTCCTCATGGCAGTCCATGGTATTCGCAGCAATCTTCGCCAGCACCACATCTCAAAAGCATCAATTCTCTTTCTGTCGAGTCGACAGAAAGATAATTATCAAATAAAGTAGTGATATTTTAAAAAAAAAACAAAAAATATACAAACATATTGTACTCTGCGTATAAACATTACATAAATATAAGAAGAGAGTCGGCCAGTGCGAGTTGAACTCGCGTGGAGAGGGTTCTGTACAACGCCAAAGATTTTCTGTAAATGAACGTATTATATTGGGTTGAACACTTTATTATTATTTAACCTGTAATCTACAAGCAATGAACTATATTTTGTAATTTTTTCAAAATTTTAGGCACAGCAGTTCAATTTTCGTCTTTTTTCATGAATAAAATCAAAATTATTTATTTTAAAATAATTACAAAATATTTTGCGATGCTCATAACGAGCCCTTTCATTTGATATATTTATGAAACAGTAAGGTTTGCAAAACTATTTTTTAATTTCCTTATTGGTCTCTCGAAAATGACCCTTATTTTAAAACAATTCATTTTTTTAAATTTCAATTTAATGTAATTTGAATTATAAATTAATTTAAATCAATGATGTTACTAACATTAGAATTTTAAGTTTGTGTCTGAATAAATAAATATTATTACTATTTTCATATTACAGGATTACAGCATCCTACCAAATTTTATCTGATTTGGTCCAGTAGATTCGGAGCAAATAGACGGACGGACAGACAGACGCACGGGCGATTCTATAAAGGCTTCCTTTTTTTAAAAAAAATTGTACGGAACCCTAAAAAAGAACTTAATTTAAACTAAACAAACTAAAATAAAATTATTTTACTAACTACTTCAGGTTTGAAATTTTAATGTTTCTTTCAAAACAAAAAACGAATGGATTACTTGAGTTACTTACTTAGCGATATCTTTTTGAATTTGATCTGATGACAAGAAATGTTTTAACAAGATATCACTAGTTTTAAAAACTAAAATCCGATTACGGGCAGGCCTTTGCTGAAAAGTACGATCATCCAGTTAATGAAGAACAGGGGAGGAATATACATACACACATATTATCACGCCTGATTCCCGTTCAATGTCCGGCTTAATGCGCATATTTTTTGTTTTTATTGACTAGTGAATTAGAATTGATGATTGTATAATCCAGTGAAAAATTCATATTTTGAATATGGAGTAAGTGCAATCCAATAATGCTGCTAGTTTACGGCTTATGAAAATAGTAAATGGACATTTAATGCGGGATATACGTGGTAATAAAAGCGTATTTATAAGAAACCCCTAAGGGAACTCAATGGGAATCGGCTTCTAAGGAGGCCCCAGAGCTGGTGTATACAATGTCCTTTTTAATTAAGTACAAATATTTTAAGAGGCCATTCAGTCCATCATTTTGAACAACTTTTCCCAATAAATGTATACAGAAAAACGAAAAAAAATTTTAGGTTCTCATACAAATCGAAGTAGTCACGTGATATAGTTAGTATGAAAATTGCGTATTCCGATAAACATTCATTAGGAAAAGTTGTTCAAAATGATGGACTAAATCACCCCTTGAAATATTTGTACTTAATTAAAAAGGACATTGTATAGATAAACACTCAAGGCTCAGGACAATTTGGAAAAGGCCACTTTCCAACTTGCCCTGGCCGGGAATCGGATCCGTAAACACCCACTGAACAGCGTGTATATCACTACGGAGATTGATTCACTAGGTAAGTACTTACTCAACGTTCTTGTAGGCCTCAATAGCTTTACAAATAGGTAGTGAATAAAACATTTCAACAAGATGGCGGCGAATGCATCGAGCTAATTAATTATTCATCTGTAAGTCGATACTCGAAATTCACAGTCAATTAGTCACAATATTTATCATGACATAATTGGGAGGCATTTGCATGTTTCACGAAATATGTCATGATTTTAGTGATGATAATTAATTACTCAGTTGAAATCAAACTAAAGGAAATGTAGCTTATATTTTTTACCCGACAAGTGCGTAGTCAAGATGAGGGTTATGTGTTTTGCCGCTTTATATTTAAATATATAGAAAAGACGAGGCACGGACGTGACAGTTACAAAATAATTCCGTATCTATGCCAACACTGGCGACGCGCGAGTCCCGCAAATCGCCACCAACCCTGTTTCGTCTGCTCGCGCCTTTGCTCCGTCCGTTCTGTGTGTTCTACCATAGGACGCGGACGAGTAGGCGTCGTACTCGTGTCTGAGCCCCGTCCTGGCTCCGTCTTTCCTGTGTGTTCTGCATCGCGACGCTTCTATACTTTTTGTATGAAAAAGACGCGGAGGAGACATATGTCTTAGGGTAAAACCACCTTGTATCGGCCATGTCAACCAAATTTCACATTCATTTGCTTCTTATTCTCAAATTTATTAGCCTAGCTTTCTAGGGGGTATTTTTTAATAAACTGTTATAATTTTACTTCTTTATGATATCATTATTTTTTTGAAAATTTAAAAATATTTTCTTGTATTAATGTTTTTGTTCGTACACACCCAATTTCCCTAAGATCGGCCACTAGCGCCCAAAATTCGTCCACTTATTTTCCTAGTATCGGCCTAGGTTAATATTTTTACCAAAAAACGATGAATTAATTCTTAAAATGTAGGATAGTATCAAATCGAACAAATATTTTAGATTATTTTAGAAACTAAGACTTTTAAAGGAAAGTCTGTAATAAAATACTTGTATTAACTATTCCATGATTAAACTAAAAATTACTTTATCAAAAAAAAATCAAATGAATAAATATATTTATTTCTACATTACACTTTAAAATAGAAAAATAACCGGCAAAGTTCGAGTTGAATCCGCGTGGAGAGAGAGGGTTCCGTACAATACCAATGATTTACCGTAAGTGAACGTTTTTATTAAAGGTTTTCCTGTAATCAAATAACAAGCAATGAACTATAATTTTTATTTTTATTCATAATTTTCGGCTCAATCGTTTTGGAGATCAGGGGGGAAATTGTAAATTTTCAATTTACAATAATAACAAAAATATATTTAAGATCCTCATAACGACCCCTTTCATTTAATAAGTAACATAGTATAATGGGGCAAACTTTTTTTTTCATTTTCTAATTTGCTCTCGAAAATGAAACGTACTTGAAAAAAAATATTTGCTTTGCATATCTGTGTTAGAGTCATAGGATTACACCATCGTACCTAATTTCACCGGATTTGGTCCAGTAGATTCGGCAAATTAGCTGTGACAGACATATGCAAGAGTCATCCTGTATTTTTCATTTTCAGTTTTTTTTCATTTTTGTACGGAACGCTAAAAACGAATCCCGCCATAGATACATCAAACGCAGTCAAAATTATTTTTTATGGCCGCCTTTTGTGGCCGATATCAGCATTTTGACTCGCCTTGTATATCGGCCATCAACATTTGTAACGGCCGATATCAGGCTTTTCAGGGAAATAATCAGCCTTAAATCCGGCCATGCGATTTTTCATTAAAATATTAAATAAAACAAAAAAATATACATCCAATATACTGCGTTATAATCTCTTTAACCAAAACAATCAAGTATCAACGGTTTAAACCTCATAGATATGTTAAAAACACTTATCCCCGTAACCTCGAGCTCGTGAATTTTGACTACAAAATGGCACGAATTTCGATATGCCGGCGCAGGTCACAAGATCCGTCGCTACTGAACTGTCAAATGAAGTATGATCACTGCCTTGTTTTACTCATTTAAAAACAGCAAAACAAGGCTCATTTTAGAGCAGAATTTGTGCAAGGGGATCGAATATTTAATAATTTGAGATCAAATTTGTAGAAAAGGGCCGATACCAGGACGTGGCCGATACTGGGTGGTTTTACCCTACGTCTTTTCAGTGTGTCTGGCGCTAAACTTGTCAATTAGAGAAGTTATGGAACCTTTGCCTGGCAAAAGTTGGTCTAGGTAGGTATAGAAGCGATTTAACGTTATCATCATCATTTCAGCCGCATAACGTCCACACAGACCTCTGTCTCTATACTGAACATAGGCCTCTCCCAAGGATTTCCAAAATGACCGATCAAGAGCGGCCTGCCTCCAGCGCTTTCAGCGACCTTGACGATTAACGTTGTTTGGAGAAAATAAAATCTTCATAAAATCCACAGATTTGACGTAGGGGACGTACGGTAGGCCTCAAAAATGGAGTCGCAATTTCTCATACAATTAGTATGGGAAATTGGGACTTCACTTCCAAGGCGTACCGTACCTGTGCGTTAGCCGCCATCTTGAATTTAAGATGCCTAACAAAATAAGATAATTTAAAAATAACGCCTACCTACTGTTGATCGTGTGACAACATATATGAGAATCCTAGTTTCGTAACAATAATTTAAAAGTAAAAAATAAACTAACCTATTTATTCCATCATACCTATATATTTATTTATTATGTAAGTAAATAACTAACAAGAATAACTTTTAAAACTTCAATTTCTTGAAAAAGATTTTTCCTCGGAGCTTCTCGACTTCAAAGAATTCTTTAGAATTTTCTTTCAAATTCTGTAAGAAAATAAGTTGTTGTAAAAATATTGTTACTTAAATAAAATTATTATAAGCGTAGGTACCTATATAAAATTCTTTAAGAAAATATTTTAAGTTGTAAAAAAAATATTGTTAAATATAATTATTATTATTTTGTTTAGGAGGATCATTAAAAAGTATGGTAAGTAAAAAATACATATATAACTAGCTTTTCGGGCGTTGCGCGGGCTGCAAGCAGCCCGCGGTTTTTCGTGCAGCTGTTGAGGTAGGCTAAACAACATGTCCAGTTGAGAAAATGGGTAAAAACTGCAGTCGGTAAAGGGAAACATAAAAAACAAGTTTAGATTCGGATTCCGCGAGCCAAAAACCTCAAGAATATAAATAATAAGTATTATTATTATTATACTATAAACCTACATTACCACTTACTCACTGATTGACATAGTTGTTTGGTTTGTTCCCGGGTGACAGGTGACATAAACGATAAACCATCGTATAGAGGGTGCTCCAGTGAGTACCAGAAAAATCTGACATTTCAAGATCTGCGGAAACCTCATGTGGAAGGTGTACGGCCTGCAAAAACGGTTGGGGTTAGGGGCGTGATTTTTCTTCCAAATTTTTTGGAATCCAAGATGGCGTCTGGATTTTAAAAAATTTACAATTATTTCCTTCATAACGTCTCACTGGGACTACGTAGGGGTCTGAAATTTTGTATGCTGGGGTAAAGCACCCCGCGGAACTCGAAACTGCAATCATATTTCGGATCCAAGATGGCCGCCCACACATTTTTTCATGTTTTCTCAACTGATTCCTGTTTTTACCCATTTTATGAACTGAAAACATTTTTGAGTCCACCTTAACAGCTGCACGAAAAACCGCGGGCTGCTTGCAGCCCGCGCAACGCCCGAAAAGCTAGTATAAGTATGTATTTTTTGTTTTCTCTGATGATTCGATTAGAAAATAAGCATTTAAATTTCGCGTCACGCCACTGTTTTTCAACAAAAGGTGACGTAAATCGCCTCCATTCCAAAATTTCGCGCGCTTATGAGTCCCCCTACCCTAGACAGAATCAGACCTTCCCCTACAAACGTATTGTCTATATCTATCTTTTATTTTGAAACGGCACGTCAGATATTGGCGAAAGTATGTAATTTCAAAGAAATTGCATACATAAAGGCATATAGGTAACTAGTTATCATAGTCAAAATATGAACCTCAAAGTTAATATAGTGTATCTTTATCATATTTGACCATCAGTATGGAAAACTTCTACACTCTCATATTTTCTTTCAAGTTCATATTTGACAGTCGAAAACTAGTTATATCTAGATATATTTACAATTTCTTTAAAATTACAAAATACTGCCGAATTTTCACATGTCATTTCAAAATAAAAGCTAGACTGACAAAGCGTTTGTATGGAAAAATCTTGGCCAAGAGCTTTTAATCTTTGTGAATTGTTTAAAAAAAAAAATATGGGTCAATTATTCTTGGATAATCTAGTTGACAGACTTAGACTGGGAATCCATGTACGGAAATTTAGAGACTGATTTTATATACATTGCTGGTTTTGTAATGATACAATTTTGACCGATCTTTACAAAACAGGCAATGTATATAGAAACAGTATCTTAATTCATTATAGTGTATTCCCAGCCTTAATATATTTTTACCCTGTCCTTTTTACATCTCCTATAGCTACCTACACGGTATTTCGTTTGAATAGACTTTTAAGCAGGGACAGAAATACCGATATTTTTTTTATCGATATATCGATACCCGATATCAGTATTTTATAGCCCAGCTTTTAAGACATTCGTCTAAACGCGGACTTACTTTGTACCTACTTGTTTTAAAGTATAAACCATAACCGCCCGAAACAAGAAGACTTGCCACGATATGTCACCTTTTTTTTACTGTCAACTTTATTTGGGTGAATTATGGTTTAAACTAAGCCCTAACGTTTTTATCGGAAAAAAATAATTTAGAGTAGATACTAGTAGGTACGTACCTACTTCTAGGTCTATACCTTCCTGGTGACTTATGCTACATGTTAACTAACCATACCATAATTTTTCAAAACTAGAAACCGACTTCCGCCAAACTACACGACCGATTTTGATAAAATTTATATGGGTCCACCTGACAATTATGGGTATACTCAGATGGTCCCATAAAAATGGTATTAAAAAAAAATAGAATTTTCCAAATTGGTCCAGGCGTCTTCGAGTCATCGGTGAACAAGGTACCTACACAAAAAAGATCGCGACGGATTGATAACCTCCTTCTTTTTGGAAGTTTGTTAAAAATAGGTACCTACAATCTACAGATGATTAACTACCTAAGTATATAGTAAACAATAATTTTATTATAGATAGGTAGGTACTGACCATGACCACCTATACCTACGTAGGTACTCACTTTAGTTACCTACCTAAAAGTAACTTTCGACTACATACGAAATACTTGCATTTGTACTAAAAAGTTATCCATTTGCTACAAACCGTACGAAAAAAGACTACATACAATCGACTATTCGACTAAAAATCTTACAGAATAAATAATAGATCAGCACCTACCTACCACAAAAGTACAATAGAATTAATTATGAATAAAGAACACGGAGGCTGCGCTAGATGAAATCTCGGCGCAGTTCAATGACCTAGGGATAAAAAAATAGTTGACTAAGGCGTAGCGGCTAATAAAGTCTACATATCAAAAACTTGTTTACGAGATGTAAGTAACACCATTTACATATATAAAATATCGTACTAATTCCTGACCTTTTGAATTTCAACAGTTTCTATTACCTACTTCTAAACAGAGAAACTATATTTTACAAAATATGACTATCTACTTACGAGCATCACTTAACTTCCAAGTAAAAAGTTCCATCAGAATGATAAGGCGGTTTTAAAGAACATTACCAAGTAGATTCTAGTTTGAAATGAAGAAAGATAAAGAAAATGTTTTACTTGAAACTTTTGGTCCAACACAAAGTTTATTTGAACATGCGCTGTACGCAGTAAACAAACTTAAGTTTCTACAAGTTAACTTTATCTCTAACGTTACCTTATGCGATGAATAAAGCTGCCCGAAGTCCAAGATCCGCTTTTAAACACACAATCCACTTCGATTCACAACATTCCATAAAAACACTGACTTAAACTAGTAGCTTCTCTCGCACTATCGTCGCCGCACTTTTTTTGAGTGAAATTCTATAAGTAACACCGCTAATGCATACTTTTTACACTAAAGAAGTAACTTATAACACTTTTTCACTTAGTTTTCAGTCAATGTTCACGGTCAGTTAGGTAAAAACTTAAAAAACTCGAAATAAACAATCGGAGCACCGCTCGGCACGCGACGGCCATCTTCCGCCAACGCGAAGTTTGAGGTTATTGTCGCCAGAGGGCACCATGTGTTCGTCACGAAATATAATTTTGTAAATATTTGCTCGTTTGTATAAATGTGTATAAATAATGATTTTATAAACCATTTTGTTTTCCTTTAATATTGACCTTATATTAGGTAGGTATATTCTTTTTAAATTTTAATCTTTATTTGTTTTATACAACTTATTTTTCTTTATTTATAATGGTAACTTTAGTATGTGTTTTCATTATACAAAAAAACTACTAAATTAGTCAAAGTTAAAATTCAGATAGGGAAAAAAATAAATTACTTCATTTTGAGATGTATCCACCTATCTATTTATTTTTTATACCATTTTCTTGTAAAATCATCTTTGAAATATTTTTCATGCCGAGTATGCATCTTCCAAGTTGCAATAAAATCTGTGAAGTCAGTGAAGGATTTTTAGAACAAATCAGAGAGGCTCATTATGGCAATGATTTAGTAAATTTTAGTAAAGTAGCGGAGCTGTCAGTCAAATGAGTCAAACCAATTTTGACGTCTATTTGTTTATATTTCCATTTAAACTGATTTCCTTTGTTTTTATATTTGCTTGTATGATTATCACTAACAATTTTGAGTTCGGCGTGATTAGTTAACGATTATCGCTTTAATTTTGTTCTAAACAGCAGTCAGTACGAGTAAATTGTTTACTCAGCTGTAAAGAAACCAACCGTAAATGGCAAATGCACACGGGAGTGTTGATTTCTTTGAGTTTACCTTATAGTTATCGTAATAATTTGTGAATTCTGACTGCTGATATACTCGTAGACCAGTTACACGTCGGCTTTCGTAGGTTTTTGTACATATTTCGCTGTAATTTTCGTATTTTTGGTCTCCAGGGAAGAACTTCAAATAGGTGGTACCTTAATCCTATTTTTATCAGTGGACCGCCGAGCAAGTGAAAAGAGTTCAGAAAATTATGGATAGGTACGCAAAATCGTCTGAGTAAATGACAACTTCTGCGGTCATTATGCCAGGCTGTCACACTAGAGGTCCCGGCTTCAATCCCTGGTCAGGCTATGTTGGAAAATGATCTTTTTCAGATTGACCTGGGTCTTGGATGTTTATCGATGTTTTTGTAATAAATATAGTGTTGTTGAGTAAGTATCTCATAACACAAGTCTAGACCTTACTTTGTGGCTAGCTCATTCGGTGTGATTCGTCAGTATATCAGTATATTTAACGATGAGTGCCATCATAAATAAGACTATCTATTGGGATAAAAGTATATGGATTCTGGAATGGAATGTAAAAAAGAAGTTCTTAGATGAGATAGTAGTACTATGTAATTTTATCATCATCAGTTTAGCCCCACAAAGTCCATTGCTGGATATAGGACTTCCCCAAAATTTCCAAAAAAATTATTGGAAAAGCCCTGAATCTCTTTTCTTTGGCTTTTACTTGCTCAGGTTGGCAGACCACTTCTTCTTTAGGTGCTGCTTCATTCCTGAAGATTGGCAGTCAGCTCTTTAAATCTCGATTTGGCAAGCCTGAACAGTTGTTCTACCGTTTTGATACCAGTCCATTGTCTGATGCTCCTCAGCCATGACATTTTGCGACATCCCACCTTGCGCTGTTCGGCAATTTTACCCATCATTATGGTCTGGAGTAGATGATATTGTGGGTTTCTCAACACGTGACCTAGATATGTGATTTTTCTTATTTTAATGGTTCGAACAAGCCCTACTTTTTTGCCCATGCGCTCCAGTATTTCAACATTAGTAATGTGATCCGTCCAGCTTATGCCCAGCATTCTACGGTAAGACCACATCTCAAACGCTTCCAAATTCTTTTGTAGGTCTTCTTTTAAAGTCTAAGCTTCGCAACCATACAACACAAGAGGCAAAACATACCATTGAAGCAACCTTGTTCGCAGTTTGATGGAGAGATCTCAACTACACAACACTTTCCTCATCTTTTCAAAGGCTGCTCGTGCTATTTCTATATGGGTCCGAATCTCTAATTCACTTTCCCATGACTGGGTTTGCCAAGACCCAAGATATTTATATTTGTTTACTCTCTTCAGACGTTGATTGTCTTACAACCCACTTGGTAAATGTTATATTCTGTGCTTGCCAGTTTTTGGCAAGGCACTATGCAAGACAACGAAAATGCTGATGATGATGATGAACGAATGGTTGTGATACCCACTGCTATTTCAATGAACAAAACAAATCATAATATGCACACTTTAGGCTATTTGGCAAAGCAGATGACCTTTTTTGTCAGGCCTTGACACACCAAATATTCAAAATTCAAATTCAACATTCGAATGTTTCTTCAGTAATTAGACCTTTTACAGACACTTTTACACGTCAATAAGTATAATAATTTATGTTACGTGTAGATTAAAAAATCTAATTTATTTTTAAAAAAAAGTTACCGATACCAGTGCTTCAATGACCACTGCTGAGAAGAAACTCATTTTCACAGTATTGGTTGCCTACTCGCTGAAACTGCTTGGTCATATTATTTTTAAATATCAGCAAACTTTAATTATGTAGTAGTATTTGATATTTTTCTGGGTCAAAAATAAATTATTTGGTACTGTTAAGAAACTAAAACGTCACAAAATAATGTCACTGATCATATCTATTTCCAAAATTGATTAAGATTTATTATTGCACAAAAACTGATATTAAGAGCGCTATTTGACTCCAAGAAACTATAATATCATTAGTATTTCATACAAATTCTATAGAAAATGATTGTTTCGATGTTTAGAATAAAGTATCTGATTTGACTTGTTAGAAAGTAGAGTTTCTCTACCATTACGCTAAAACTCGCCTTTGGTTCTTGCCGCCATGGGCTCTGCTTAGAGCCGCGAGACCGAAAAGGCTCTGGCCGCCCCGCTAGGGATAAAGACAGTGATAGTGTAATATTATACAGATAATCATACATAAGCAGTGATCGGGTAATCGGGCGCTTTTTTTCCTAAACTTCTGCGGCACATAACACAGCGTTGAAAGCTGTAGCTTTGTTGTTGTAGCTTTAAACAAGTCGTTCACGGGCAGTGGCGTGCAGTGCAGTGTGTGCTTTGATCACACAACTACATATAACTAGTTAATGTAAATCGCTAGAATGATGCTACGAAACAAAATTATTTTTATCAGGTTGGTGGTTGTATCAACGCTGTGTTATGTGCCGCGTGAAGTTTAGGTAAATAAGCGCCCGATTATTTGATCACTGTAAATGAGACAGAGAATATCGAGCCCTTTCGTAGTTGACTTAAGTCAACTACGAAATTTTCCATGTACTTCCTTAAGGAAGTACATGGCAAAATATAATTTTTATAGAATTTTTTTATTACTAACACTGGTGTCAAAATTCTCGAGCTGCCTAAAGGCATTCTGTCTGACTGAAATTTTTGTGAATTGAAGACTGTTATTTAGTGACAGACAACAGTCAGTATCATAAAGGCAAAATTTTGATTAATAAATAATTGATTAATTGGATAACAGTCACTTGGTTCAGTAGATTAATACTAATGATTCCTGATCTGGTTTTGATTAAATCTCTATGGGACCAAACCAGAGTTCGAGGATTATATCAATGGATATACACATATCCGATATATATCAAATGATTTTTTACGATATATCATGGCGTTCATACAAAATAGATAAATATATAAAACTTTTGATACATATATCGGATATATATCATTAATATCCGATATTTTGATATTTATAATAAATATTGGATATTTTTGAACCCTGATCCAAATTGAAAGTGTTTATTCTGTTTAACAAAAAAATATGTTTTCAAATCGGTTTATAAATTGATAACCTCTTTTTGAAATCGGTTAACAAAATAACCCGACGTGCTTGTCAAAGTGGACGCCAATGCAATAATATGAAAGATGTTATGTGCATGGTCCAAACTCCTAAACTTCGATAAAACTAGTTTCAAAATCCATTTCACACGGCGATAGTTTCAACATAGTTGTATGAAATATGAAAGTGATACAATTTTTAGTTCCAATAACTTCGTCCCAGGGGGCGCCACTTGGAAGTGGTTTCCAAGTCCATTCCACTTTTAATGCTATTTTCCAATTGCAGTTGAAGATATTGCTTATTAGAAGTTTGCAGGCAATAGTTATGGAGGTAGGAGGTTAGGTGGTAAGTCTGAATAGTAGGGAGTAAATGTGAGCTACCGACCTAGCTACTATTGGATAGGGGTGTAGGGGGCTGGCGCTGCTGATTCTTTTCCCACGCAGATCGTAAAACGCGATCGAGGGTATGGGCGAGATTTGAATCATGTTAATATATTATAAGCTCCGGACCTAGAGGGTTCCAACGAACTCCTAGGGAATCTCAATAATAGGGTGTTAATTATTAAAAGCAACGTGAGATGGATGACATAACTAATTATGTTCCCTAATAACATAACTAATTATTGTCCTTGTTATTGAGACTCTACAGTCTGTCCATCCATCTGTCACAGGCAAGGCTTGGAACCGGTACCAAAAGTACAGGTTTTGTACCGGCATTTAGAGTTTTTTTATTTCGGTACCTGTACTGTATACTGACGGAAAAACAGAACCTTTACAGATAATCAGGTACTATGTCTGATTCTAGTACCGCACGAAGATCAATGGTACCGGTTTCCATAAATACCGGTATTTTTTTCCCATAATTACCTCTATCAGTCTCCTAGGCTGAACCGTAGTAGCTAGATATTTGAAATTTACATCGATTATGTATTACTATAACCGCTATAACAATAACAACAAATAGTAAAAATAAAATAATGTAAAAAATTAAAGGTCGTCAATTCGTCATACATAAAAGGTTTTTTCTTCAGCTTTTTTAACTCAATCTTTATAGTGACTTTGACTACTACTTGAAATTTTCACCGCATTTTTTTGTCTACCTACCGATTATGTATTCTAGGGTAAAGGAGTGGCAGATATAAATAAAAGTACATCTATATCCAGGGCCGGATTTAGAGGTCTGGAGGCCTCGGGACAACAAAGGAGTGGAGACCGCAAATTATTTACCAAATAAAATGGACAATTTTTTTCAGACGAGTTTTTCATTAAATACTTTATTGTGAGACCAAAGGTAAAACAGCGAAGAAAAATCAAAGGGAAAGTTTTTTACTTGTCGGAATTTGAAAGTTTTTTTTTTCAAAGTCTATTGTAGGGGCCTTTTTGGTGGAGGCCCCGGTGCTGTAGCCCCGGTTGCTCTCCCTGTTTTTTTTTTTTGAATTGACAGACATAGTTTGCCTCGGACGGCATTTCCTACTTCACCCGGACAAGGTTTGACGAGCGGATCAGAGGCCCGGCTTCCTATATTTATATACTATGCCCTCCCTGAAATGCGGCCCTGTCTATATCTGTGGTGGTGCCCATAGGCCAACAATCGAGGTAGCGGTCACCCAGCACTGCGTTGGTTGGTTGGACGATAGGCTGCAGCTAGTTGCAGGTGGCAAGGGAAAGACAAAAATGGAAAGATATGGAGGAGGATGAAAGGATAACA
The DNA here is from genome assembly GCA_943193695.1 of Acrobasis suavella. Lineage (NCBI taxonomy): Eukaryota > Metazoa > Arthropoda > Insecta > Lepidoptera > Pyralidae > Acrobasis > Acrobasis suavella. Next base: position 3,747,075 of record OW971952.1, on the reverse strand, counting down.
TGAATGCTGCTATTGAAGGATGTTTTACTGCGGCATATAACAACAAAATTAATGTAAAAAACAATCATTATACACTTAAAATAGTAGTAAAGTATAGCGGATCGAAAACTTGCTACTTATCTCAATTTGACAAGCAATTCGGACACAGCTACAAGATTATAATCACAGAATTACAACTTTAACTTTGAGAAAGCGGGTAAAAGCCGCCATTATAAATTTCCGAATAGAATGGGTCATAAAACAAGAGATTTTCGCGTATAACGGTCATTAGATGACGTAGCAACTTCTTAAGAGGTCCCAGCCAAGATTTATAATCGAAAGTACGTTGATCACTTAGGAATGGACTTTGATTTAAAGTTTCTAGAGATTGTCTAATGCAGAGGTTCCCAAACTTATTTTTTCAAACGCCCACTTTAAAAAATCTGTTATTTTGTAGCGCCCCCCATTTTTTTCACCATAAAAACCTGAATCACATATTTGTCTTGCCTGTAGTTTAATTCAACCTATATTCTAAACTAGACTTTTTTACAAGAGAGAGCAATAATAATACATACACCAGTACATTAGAGTATCATTTATAAAAAATAACAATAATCAACATTGTTAATTTTAAATAAAAAAAATAGCAATAATAATACAATTTTACAATAATAAAGAGTATCGGAAGTGGGGAACTTACCTGCGAACCTTTAAAACACGAAATTTTTTCAGTGTTTGATTCCTTTAACGATTTAAATAGCGTTGTGAACGCATTAAAATAATAAATATTAATTACATTTTTAGTTTATATTTGTACAATAAAAAAGGATATAAATATGAACTAATAAATGGATGTTGTGTAGTAAGAGGATATTAATTTCAGTGAATTTTAAAATATGAAATAGCTGAAGTTATAAATCACTCATTGCTTAAATCACATCAGCGCCCCCCAACTTTATTCTGGGCCCGTTACCGCCCCCCTTAAAGCCTCCAGCGCCCACAAGGGGGCGTTATCGCCCACTTTGGGAAAGACTGGTCTAATGTGAGTATGTTAGAGGGTACAAAGGTGGTCACAATAACGGAGAAGTTGAAAAGCTATGTATTGACATGTGATGAGGAGGGAGGAAAACCATGTCACTAAGGGAGTACTTATTCTGAAGGTTACTGGGCACATGAACTGAGGAAGGGGGTAGGGTGGATAGAGGTAAATGGAAAAGACTCACATATGCTGGTCGGGACCCTACGTAGAGTGGGAGAAGGTGGGGAAGAAGGAGAAGTGATTTTCTAATATAAAAGTGCTCGCCCGACTCCAGTTTACGCTTATAAGCAAAATAGGTTTTTAGTGTAATACATACAATATGTAACAAAAACCCTGTCCGATCCTTGTAGGAGCAATTCAGACCGTCTATATGAAAAACTTTTCCTATGGGATCAATGCTTGACCTTGTTCGGCCGGCATGGCAATTTGTATGAAAGCGACGATTTTTTCTTTGATTTTCAAGCATTGGTCCCATAGGAAAAGTTGTTCATATCGATGGTCTGAGTTGCTTCTACAAGGATCGAACAGGGTTTTTATTACATATTGTAAAATTTATTTTTCATCATTGGTTATTCACTGACTGTAATCCAAGAATATATTGAAGCAGGCATATGTAAAATATCTATCTGTTGGCTACTGCGTCGCGTCGCCCGCGAAGTCGAATGATGAAGATTCATACAAACTTTCATCCCCGATTTTACCCCCTTCAACAATACTTTTCATAAAAAGTGATACAGTAATCTTTGTCAATTTCATTTATCAATTTTTATATATATACAGTGAAACCTGGGTAATTGAGATCTCAAGGGACCAAGACATTAGTACCGATTATTGAGGGTTTCCTATAATCCACTTTTCCAATTAAGCAGGTTTAAAATTATAGCTGTCTCATTTACAGAGGCCCCCGCTTACAGAAGTCGAAATGTGCCGTTATTCCATTTTTAGAGGTGGAAATGTTAATAAAAATGCGTATTTTTGGTGTTATGAATTTAATGTAGGTATGAATGTACATACATAATGTATAGCGTCTAAAAAAACAATAGTTAACAATAGATAGTACTGACAAACAAAGCATACGCGACGACGCGAAATGTATGTAAACAAACATGTCAAAACGTGTTAAAATCTGATTAATTTGTCTCACTTATACAGGTAATTGAGCTGCAGAGTCTCAATTATAGAGGTAAACATCGAAAAAGTGTTAGAATTCAAATCTCATTTAACAAGGTTAAAAAGTCCCATTAACAGACGTAATTTAATAAAAAAGAACCGGGACCTCAATGCAACTCTCAGTAATAGAGGTTTCCTAATTATCCAGGTCCCACTTAACCAGGTTTCACTGTAACTTCCAAATTGATCAAAGTTCATACAAATTTTTAACCCCATAAGATGAATTTCATTTCAATATTTCAAAAATCCCTTTATGCACACTTACGTCAGAACGTTTGTGCAAAATTTCATGCTTCTGGGCCCAGTGGTTTCAGCTGTAGCTTGATCGATCAGTCAATATGTCAGCCAGTATTTTTTTTCTGTCATACATATGTTATACAGATATGACTGGTACTTATTGCCAAAATCAAAATTTCATCCACCCTGAATGCAGATCAGTTCAGTTCAGTTCTGCGCTCACCCAGCTAGCGTTTAGCAGTAAGAGCCTAGGAACTAAGTCCACTTTGGAGTGCACGTGACTGCGCTTCCAGCTACGGGCCGATATGGGTACTTATCATCTGCGTTTTATTGGCGCAGCCACGTCAGACCTCGTTGAACCAGAACCAGGCTCGAGGAACCAAGTGAGCAAGTTTATAGGATATTGTGGAGCGTGTGGGGAATTGCAGTCTGGGAGATGGGAGAGACAGGGGGAGTTAGAGTCTACCGTATACCAGCAACAAGTAATCATATATTCCATCCATCCTGAATTCAAGGCCTTTATATTATTAAATACCTACTCCGCTGGCTCAGCGACCCGTAGTGGATCTTGGCCTCTGAGACGAAAGAGCGCCACAACTTTCTGTTCTGAGCGATATCTCGCCAGCTGACGACTTCCATCTCCCGCAGATCAGCTTGTACCGTATCGCTCCAGCGATATCTGGGTTGAACTACTGGTCTTCGGCCTAATACCCTTCCCTTATATGCTGCTTTGACGCCACGATCCTCCTTCATTCTTTTCCAATAATTGAAAATGTTGACGGAAGCTGGAAAGTCCGGAAAAATGTTGAGATAGAGGAGCTGGTAAAAAGAGCCAAATATAATTGGTGTTACCTATTATAAATAGACAATACCTATTTTATAAAAACTTTTAGATTTTATCCTTTTTGAACATCACATCGAGAAGGATCAATAACTTGTATAATGTATATGAAATCTAAGCACTAAGATATCAATGAATAATTTATGGTTGACTATCCCTTGGCTATTATGACTGATCTTTTATAATCTACATAATTGAGGTATTCTACACAAGTGGTAATCTTACCTTTTTTCCTGACACGTTTGTATATACTAAAAAATCAACTACCTACTCTTTTTTGTAATATTTTTTTAAATATTCCCGTAAATTCAAAATTACTTACCCTTACTGTTACGAAAGAATCGCCTCTAAGATAGATCGGAGATTGGGAAAAGATCAATCAAAATGTTTCGGAAATTAAATTCTTACAATTCCGATACAGCTCCGAATTCAACGCAATCCGAATCCGATCTACGATTCGGATATTGAATTTATTATCTGTCTCATCTCGAAATCCCGTAGTCTTTTACGTTAGTTAGAGTATGTTAACAACTAGACCTACTTATAAAAACAAATACTTATACCATACATTTTTTATGTAAAAACGTGAAACAGAACTTCAGAGTGCTTACAATAACCTTTTCCATACAAACGTAGTCTACCTTTAAATTTGAAACGTCGTCAGATTTCGGTAATCTCAATTTTGAAATTTTTAAGAAATTGCGTATGTCTAGGCATATAACTGGTGTTCGTCAACAACAAAAACCTGAGAAAAAATACGGGTGTTGAATTTTACATATTGATGGAGTACTCTTTTAAGTATAGATAGGTACTACTCGTAACTGACTTTAGAACACTATCCGCCCAAATCAAGTTGTCATCCAGTAAAGTGACTCTATCATCCATTCTCTCATTTACTTTACAAAAATCATTATCCACTTAAATGTGGTTGATATTAACAGCAATGACAGTTTGATTTCGATGAGTAATTGTTTTAAATAACTAAGTCCGTGTTTTTGGATAGGTTCGCATCGTTTTGGTGCTTTAGTTAACTTACATTTTGTTGATTTATATTGTTTTAATTGCAAAAATCAATCTTTATTTTTGTACTACGGCTAGCAATACTTTTGGTGCTGGCAACCCCCACTTATGTCATCTTTCTTCTCTGTTGCATTGTGATAGGAATCAGACATATTACTTCCAATTAAAAGTTAAAACAATATAATTTCATACTTCACCAGACAAATAGTATTTTAATTTAGCCTAAACCGAACAGATATTCCAACACAATTGCTCTGTATTTTACTTTAGCTCTGTCTATCTCGCAAGGGATGTAGACGAGAAAGTGTCTGTAGAGATGCCCTGCCTTATGCAATTTAAGGCTGGTGTGTGTCGTCTAGACACTGTTAATCTTGTTTGGGCTTAGGGGAGCTTTTTAGGTAGGAACCTATTACTACTAATGATCTAAGTATAGGCAAGTACCTAACGGTAAAGCTGGGACTTTCTTAGACTTTTATTGGTAATTCATCTTCCCTAGTTAATCAATATAGAAAGTTCAGTCCATAATAAGTACTTATTAAATTTCCCCAAAAAGAACGGTAAAAACATTCTTTGCGACTTGCTGACGACTCGGACACGATATTATTCGGACACACTGTCCGAATTGACACTTTTTAATTTTAATATTTTTTCATCGTCAATTCGGACACCAATAAAGAAAAATTATTTTGTACAGTCAGAAAGAAATTTCCGACGATACTTTAAAAGACAAAAGCTGTAAAAAACAGTTTTTCACCGGAAATTTTTTGGTCATCATGAGTTTTAACATTTTTAACGTATGATGACCAAATCAATATTTGGTGTATTTTTTAGCCTGGCAGTAGTGATATGGATTTGCTTAAAGTGCAGAACTGACCAATCGAAAACGCGCGACTTGACTATGTCCACAAAGCAATTTATTAAAGCCACTTTAAAATATTTTTTCAGCTGTTAACGCTTTTTTTCACATAGTCTAAACTTTTTCTATCTGACTGTACTAAATTTGATGGTGTCCGAATTGTCAGTGAAAAAATATTAAAATTAAAAAGTGTCAATTCGGACAGAGTGTCCGAATAATATCGTGTTCGAGTCGTCAGCAAGTCTTCTTTGCCGCTGGCTTTTCTGTCTATTATTTTAAACAACTCAAAATAAGAAAATATGTTTTCTGCCATATGTATATAGATATATTTCCAATAACACTGACTGGTTCACCGATCATCCAAATTGCTAAGGTACGCGTAGAAAGAATATTAATTCTTCTTTAACAACTGGTTGCTTCTGGTTGTCCATTCGATACGCTAAAACGTTGAGCAACTTTAAAACCCTAACTAAAAATCACTTTCTTAGTCTTGTGTAACTAATTTCTTTCCCCTACAGTATTCTCCCTCTTCCTGTCTAAGCATCGTGTACTGGTTTATTTTGAATCATTGTGATATATATTTATTTATTTATTTGTATGTATATAATGAAATTATATTTATTTATATTGTGTCATGGTATGTAAATTTATATAGTTATATGTATATTAAGTTATTTATTATGTTGTATATTATGTATATTTACAATGTTTACTGGTTATTGTATTTATTACTATATTAATTTACAAAATTCTAACAGCGCCACCTGTTATCTTATTATATAGTTCGCACTCCTTTTCTTTTTGGTTGCCTGTAAGAGATTGCTTCGGCGATAAGGCCGCCTCTTGTACCTCATTACATTGTTACCCTTATTTTGTAAGTATTTCGAATATGTGAATGTTTTTTGGTGCAATAAAGTTTTTTGTATTGTATTGTTGCGAAATATGTTGCCAAAGCGGCCGGAGGGCTTGTACCATCTCCCACTTCAACCGACAAGATCCAAAATGTATACCAAGTCGGTCAACTCAGGACCTACCTATCTACGGAAGCAGCTATTCATCCATATTGTCAACATTATATCTCCGTGATCAACGAGTTCTTTTGCCCACCTTTTCATTGACTCCATTGTACTGCATTGTCATCCGACTTCACCAAGTATGCAAAATTTCAACTCAATCGGTTGAGGGTAACTGGTTGAAAATTGAGTTGCATGATTTGACCTAAACAAACACATCCATACATACATACAAGATACATTGCAAGATAAATAAAAACTTAAAAAAGAGAAGTTCTCTAAACATTATCATTTAATAAAGTTGATTTTTAGCAATCTGATATATGGGTTTTTATTGGTTTGTCACTTTGTATGTAAGTGTAGGGACACATCTATGACACGCGTGTAATGTATTTTACGAGTGAGTTACGTATGACACACTAAGCTGAACTATCTGCCGTCATATCCTTAGTAATTTGACTTGACCGCTACTGAAGTTTCCGCCGCCGAACGTTCAACAGATGTGTTGTGACTTGTGTCCCCATACTAAGTAGGTACTAAGGAGGAAGTAGGTAAATACATAATACTCATAAATACAGATAATATCAATTTTATTCATACACTGCCGGTGGACCAGCAGACATTCTATATAATACCAAAGATAATATAATTACTAACGTAAATAATACTCGTACCGAGGCATTATGTACAATGCCTAGGCAAAGCATATAACAGATATAAATATTCATAAAATTTCAAACCTTAAATCAACCTATTCATTTAAACGTAAATATAAAGAATACCTTTATTCTCTCTCGTCTTACAACCAAGGATGGATGACCGTGCAAAGTGGAGAAGAAAAAGTCGGAAAGCCGACCCCGGGCTTCTCAGCCTTGTAGCTGAGAACGCAACTGGGAAAACGCTGAGATGAGAGAGAGAGATAAAGAATACCTTTATTCTAACGCAATTTTGGTAGCAAACATCTGACCCTAATAAAATGATCGAGAAGAGTATTGAATTGAAATACTTAAATATCTTGAACTAAATTAAGAATAAAACTTATACACATTACACACTAATATTTACAAATATAACTTGAACTTATACACACTGTACAGTAATATAATTAGCCCTCCTTCGTATCGCTTTACCGACCTCACCCTTGGTTCTGGCAGAATTATCAGCCTCGCAGCTCGACCAGCTCATCTGTGACATCATGCTGAGTCAGGACCTTTTCGCCTCTCTAGGTCACATCTCACAGCACAATCGTACACTATTAAACACTACTCTTGTTATTTGTTACTTGTTATGTGCTTTACTCATAATTACAATGTATAATATGTGGCCTTTTAGCGAATAAAGTTTTTATCTATCTATCTATACATTGCCTACCAGCCTAAGGCATTTTATACATGGTCTAGGCATTGTATATAATGCCTGTATTATACAGATTGTCTGTAACATATATACTACCATACAGTCGCGTGACAACATTGTTTAACGAGTTAACATATCTACTATTCGGTGTGTAATGAAGATTTTCGGCGCAATTTGCGAAAAACAGCCACTTTTGGCTAATGTGCGTAGAAAAGCTTCACTTAAAACACTAAACAGTAGTTCATAAAATAGTTTGAAGTTATATCTAGAGTTTGGTCAAGACAACATTTTAAATGCTATCTCCGTTTCCTTTCAAATGATTTATTTCAAATGGTTGCGGAACTGGGCCCTGAAAAATTCATGACAATTAAAATCCCCAGAAAAAAATATTTTCGTTTAAGGAATAAATTTTCCTTGAACATTTGTTATAAAGTATACTCATTGCTCCGAGAAACTCTTAGCTTATAACAAGGCGGAGTTAATTTTGAGAGTTTTCGATCGTAAAATAAAGTTGTTACAGAAGGATAATTATTCCTGTGCTACATGTCGGTGATACAAGAGTAAATAATACTCTATCATGTCTTTGGCCCTAAGGCACTGAATTAATTTCTAAATAATTCTGTGCCTAAGGAGGCACAATTGAAATCTTACGCATACATATTATCTCGCCTGTTTCCCTCAGGGGTAGGGAGACTATGGCCCTCCACTTGCTACGATCCTGACAGACCTCTTTCACTTAAATATTAAATTTTCTAAATCTTTCTAATCTAATGTATCTAATTAAGTACCTACTTACATTTGAGCAGATAAATTATTCTTAGTCTTCATTCCTAATTTTGAGAAAAGTTGTTTCTTGCTGAATCAACTCTGTATCATTTATCGTATCTATTAAATGAAAGGCCTACGTGTTTTTTCTTCCTTACGATTTCCCATTTATTTATATGTGATCAGCGCAAAATGTATCTAACAAAAAACATAAATGTGTAAATGGGAGCCAAGTTCAATATCCGACTAAAGAATTGAGATCTAAATGGCTACCAGTTCTGTAAAGAAATCTGAAATTTATTTATGAGAATCACAACATTTGATCTTTTAAATAGGTTTCAAATTGTGAAGGAGTCAAAAGTAGCTCGAATTGGTGTTCATATATACACAGGGCTTTGACACACTGCCGCGTGTTTAGATATTTACAAATGTCTGTATTGCGAGTCACATCTTCATCTACTTTCAGGACTTTATAATATTTCTTTTGCATTCCTTCCATCTTTTCTTAACCCCCGTCAAAAAGAAGGGTGTTATAAGTTGGACGCTAATGTCTGCCGGTCTGTCCGTCTGTGACATCGTAGCGCTCAAGCGGATGAACCAATTTCGATGTAATTTTTTCGTGAAAGCACGTTTTCCTCCGTTGGTTCTCAACTATGTTTGATAAGAACAGGTTCAGCCGTTGAATAGTTATTGGACCTTAACGCTTATAAAATTACCCTATCAAATAATAGATATCGCTGCGGATGTATGTATGTATTCTTCACTAGATGGCGTTCTTGACAGTCAGAGGTATGTTAAATTGATTAGCAAACTTGTTTTTTAAAAAGTTTCATCTATTCACATCAGTTACCCAAACCACGCTGGTCGCATTTGTAACTCTCTCTAATTTACGTTCGAACGCAATAAGGTAAAGTTTAAATTAGACTTATCGTGTTTTCGTATCTGAGTATGATTCTTGAATAATAATTTAATTGTGACCACATTCTTGATTTTCACGGATAAAAAAGAATAGGTAGTTATTTGCCTTGTTTAAGAGTTCCCTTGCTCTAGACAGAATAAGACTTCCATACAAACGTAGTCTAGCTCTTATTTTGAAACGGCCTGTCGGATACAACCAATTTTTCACAGTAAAAAAAGAACTTAAAAGAGAATATACCGTATAATATCATATTTGACCATCAGTATGGAAAACTTCTACACTCTCAAGTTCATATTTGACTGTCGAAAACCAGTTATATATATGCTTAGATATAAGTATACAATTTCTTTAAAATTTCTATAAATTACAAAATACTGCCAGAATCTTACATGTCATTTCAAAACAAAAGTTAGACTACGTTTGTATTGAAAAGTCTAGGGTAAGGGGATTCTTAATAACTACTTACTTTGAGTTGTCCTTATCAGTCAGTAGCTGTAGAAAAGTATCTGAGCTGGAAACATTTTTGGTAACGAAATTAATTTATTGTTCTCATTATTCGTGTAAACTATATTTTAGTTGAGTTTATACTGAGAAGGAATGTGAAAATTGTTTGAGTAGGTACCTACCTATTAGTCGGGCCCTGCGACTAATAGGTCGAGGAACCTTAGAAGCCGATTCCCATTGAGTTCCCATATGGGTTTCTTATATAGACGTGTTTATTACTAACAACAATTATGACTTATAAGTTATAACCTACGCATAACGGCGCACCGAGCATTTAAATGTCCATTAACTATTTTCATAAGCCTTAAACTGGCAGCATTATGACTAGATTGCACACACTTACATATTCTTCTTCCTCCTCACCTTATCCCACTTGGGGTCGGGGCAGCATGTGAATCTTTTCCATTTCCCTCTATCCTTCGTCAAGACACTTGTCACATTCTTTTTATCCATATCGTCCGTAACGCACTCCATATGCCTTTTTTTTGGCCGTCCTCTGTTCCTATACTCATAATTTTCAAATTTAGCATCTTTTTTGTAACTAGGCTCTCCTTTTACATATTCAAAATACTTACGTAAATTTTTGATGTGTCATTAATTTTATATAAACATGCTCAGAGACATAGGTATTACTTGCACTAAGTCAATAAAAATATGCGAATTATATCAGACATTGAACGGCTTCTTAACCTTTATAGAACCTATTTGGGTTGGTATTAAATTTGTTTGTTTGTTTGTTTGTTTGAACTCTTTATTGCACATTCAAAAATAAAAAGTTACAAAACATATAAATTAAAAATAAAATGTACAACGGCGGGCTTATCCCTTTGAGGAATTTCTTCCAGCCAACCAAGCATCTGAAAGAACAAGAAGAAAGCATCTGGGTAGTAGTGCAACTAAAATCTGACACTAATAAATACCTAATACCTATTATAAACTAATATATATAATAACAATATTATCTAAAATACATCATACATATACATACATAAATAAATATAAATTGCTCAATGTTCTGAAGAATCGAAGTAAAATTTCTTAACTCGAGATTTAAAAGAATCTGAAGAGAGTGCCATTTGTTCTTAGTTTTATAGCTGCACTAGCCCAAAGTAACACCCACCACCACTGCTACCTATTCTTTTTTTTCTCGAGTAAAACATAAATGTCTCGATAAAAAAGGATCACCTGCAAACTAGAACCTTTCAAACAAAAGGTTCATTTTCCAAATTGATCTAGGCCTCTTCGAGTAATCGAGGATCATACATAAGAAAACATATAAGTATACCAGAGACGTGCACAAATATTTTTGGAAGGGTAGACACTAATCTTGCATATATTACGAGAACGGCTGCATATCAAGTAAAATAAGTTTTCGCTAGTATCCGATATTATATTAAGGTGACGCAGGGTAGACAAATTCTGTGAGTCTGTATGAAATGCACGCTACTGAAGTTTACCTCCTCCCTTTTTGAAGTCGGTTTATAAGTCTTAAAAACTAGAGAGTATCTCGCACGGTAAATGGAATCATAAGCGTAGCCAGCCATGGGCTCAGGGTAGGGCAGCAATCTGAAATTATATGTAACTAGCAAACTACACGGTCCGCCGCTTACCCAAGTTAATTTTTACATATAAAATGTCGAGTGAGAACTTTCTTACTAATATTAAGTATTGTAGTAAGTACCTAGATAATTAAATTTTAAGGTTTAGTTCGGTCACTTAAAGGTCTGAGCCAGGGTGGGGCAAGCGCCCCACCGTGCCCCACTGTGGCTACGCCCATGAATGGAATACCTAAATATTTTCCACCGAGACTCCAGGGCTATAATACTATTAAAGCCTAGCTTACTTCAGTATGCTTTTACGTAAATTTGTTATAAAAAAATGAACAGGCGCTTATTAATTTTTAGTCTTTTATTTTACTTCTTCCAAGCTGGTCTGCAGAAAAGAAAAAACTGAGAAAGAAACCAGCTGCTTCTCTTTTCGCGCTGATCGTAACAGCCGGTCAAGGGATGGGCGACGAAATGCCCAATTGCCCATCACTATTTCAATTCCTTTTTCCACCTTCCCGCCCACCATCACGCTAAGAGAGGCCTTTTGAGTCTTGCGGGCCTGGGCTCTGTCTGCTTAGAGCCGCAAGACCCAAATTGCTCTATCTGCCCCGTTAGAGAAGAAGAAGAAGACGTAATAGTGTATTTAGAATTGGAGATAAGAAATCAGAAAGCATTCAAATTATGTTATGACAGAAAAGTTTTACAACCGGCTGATTCAATTATTTAATTGTCTACGTGCGCTGCACAAGTTAAATACATAAGTCCAGAAAATCCCGAAATAGAATCCTAAAAGTTATCCTCTATCCGACGTGCGACAGTAAAATAAAAAATGCATGCGTTTTTTGCAACACGCAAATAGCCGACTGCGCAAAAGTCGGTAATGTGTTTTACAGCGAAAGTTGCTAACATGTTTAATTGAAACGGCGTGGGTCTGAATTTTTTACCAGTTTCCTGACGCGAAAGGATCGTTCGAATGAGTTTAGCTGATTTTTACCAAACTTCCGCAACGTTTTTGGTCTGTCACAGCTTGTTACTGAAAAATTTAATTTTGGGGTTAGTCCCTTTTGTTCGGCGGCTGGTTCGTTATGAAGGTTATTATGCAACTTTTGGGTGGGAATTTTACTAATATTGAAACAAAAATTGCCTTTTCTTTTAATTACCTTGTCATTATAAGTAAGTATATTAGTGCTAAGTCTTATGGTGAAATTTCTGGTCTTATGGTCGAAAAGCTGCACTTAGTGATGAAAGACCTTGCACAGAGATAGTAGGGACAAAAATTAGCGAAAGTTTCATCCCTTAGGAAAAGAGATGGAGCCACTTCTTTAAAAAACTAATTAAGCTAAACCACCGCACCGATTTTGATAAAATAGGTGTCAAATAAAAGATAAATACATAATCTATCATTAAAAAATTATATAACAACGTTATTTTTGTAAGGAGATACTATAATACACATGTCATACTATAATACACACGTGGTATAGGATGACAACAAGTCAAATTAGACACTTTTTTCTAAACGTCAAAAACAAAGGGTACATACATTTGGTATGGGATTTGAATGAAATACAAAAGCGTGACGTCATACTTTTTTGGAGTCAAATGGCGCTCCTAATATCAGTTTTTCTGCATTATTAATCTTGTTGAAAATGGATATGATCAATGAAAAGTGACATTATTTTGTGACGTTTTTTTTATAATACTTATTTTTGATCCAGTCACCTACCCAATTGCGGAAAAGGGAGCAGGTACCTTAGCGGGCAACAAGAGTCAAGGCACGTTTGCACTGTGCAAGTGGTTGCATGCAAGTATGACGACACACTTGCGTACAAGTTACGTCAATTGGAAACTAGAACATGAACCTCGCATGCAAGGTTTTTTGACATGCAAGTGTGCCAGTCTTCATCACGGGCGGGGGACGTGCTGTGGGTCACTGCTGCTTGCTGAGTCGTTTCTGAAGTGATAAATTATTACCGTGCCAGTAGCGTATTGTGAACATTACTCGTTCACAATTGGCGACTGGCACTTGGGCAAGCAATTTGCATAACACTTGCACATGCGCATTTTGTTTACAAGTTTAAAACTACCCGCATCCAACTTGCAGCTTGCATGCATGTTAACGTTTCCTTACTCAAGCTGTATGCAACTTGCACCTTGCATGCAGGCTACTAGGAAGCGTCTCAGATTGGCCCAAAAGTGCTTTCGTTCGGTTGTCCTGCTCTTCTCGCCTGCAGGTTGCATTTCTGATCCGATTCTTGTGAAATTTTGTGAAAAGTTTTAAAAATTATAAACTTATAAAAAAAATCGATATCGTTTTTCGAAATTTTTTAAATGGCAGAAATATGGGCGTGGTAAACTTAAAAAATATCATATTTCAGCCTTATTTCAGATATTTCAAAAACAGAAAAAAAAAACTAAAAACATATTAAAACTTCAGGAAGCAGAACACGATAACCACAAAAATGCGAAAACTCGGCCACACGCTAGGCTTTGTTGTACAAAATGATACGTTTTCTCTAATATTCTGTTAACGGAAAGAAATATTATACAATGAGTTATAATTCGCAACGTATAAATCAAGTTGGCGCTAATGCCCGCCGTGTGGACGCGAGCATAGTGTGGACATGCTAGAGCTGTTAATTCTGTATTAAATGAAAATAGTCTTAAGTACTCAACCTAACAGATTTTTTCGGGGTCCAGTGCTGCCCGCATTTGAAATAAATCATTTGAAAGGAAACGGAGATATCATTTAAGATTTTGCCTTGATTGAACCCTAGATAAATAACTCTTTAAACTATTTTATGAATATTATTAATAAAGCACGGGTTACTCACGTAAAGAGTCAGCTATTGGCCGACATGTTTCGACCTCATCCGGAGGTCTTCATCAGGGCGAATGTGACGCGCTCGTGCACAAAGGCGCTGCACGACACACTGATGTTAGTGGTGGGTCGCGCGGGCGGCGCGAGCGATCGCTCGCTTCGCTCGTAGCGACAGTGGTGGTGATTGCTGGTTTTCTGCGTCGACGACTCCCGCGAATGTACTGGGAACCTCAATATCATTTTCTTCATCGTCGGCTGCTGGTGATGATATGTGAAAAAAGATCACTGTGTCAGAGACTGTCGGCTGTACATAGCATCTAGTATGCGTTAATAATGTCTGAGTCTCACGTTAGTTTTAATCAAAAAATATTTTATTAATAGTTTACAGTTGAAAGTGAGAACATGAAGCTTTTAGCCAAAAGTGGCCATTTTTCGCTAATATGTGTAGAAATGCTTCACACTTTTGTATGGAAATGTCGATTTTTTCGAGTTTCGAGTGCACGATTTGAGTTGCTCCTACAAGGATCGGACAGGGCTTTTGTTACATATTGTATAGAAAAAATGCCACAAATTTTAGCTATTACTAAAACTCATAACAAGGAGTTTCTACTTGAAAAATCTTATCCATATTATTCCTAATGTTGTTCTGTTTCTGCGTGGCAGCACATTGCTAGATATATGAGGAGGTATTCTCGTATAAATCTGTCTTCTGTTTTGCGAAAATTATTATTCTAATTTTTGAATAAAGAAATATAGCGTTATTTTCCTTCCTAAGGAAATGACAGAAGTATTATCTTTTCGGAACAATGCTTATATCCGCCTACACACGTTTTCTTCCGAATTTTTAGACAGATTTACGATGTTCTTACTAGGATCTTACGGCCCTGGGCTCTGTCCACTCTTTTTTTTATTTAATTATTTAAGTCACATTATTTTACTTTTTATAATGTTTTTTTTTTTTATAATGTGGCTGTTAGGGATATAGACGTAACATTGTATTGTACTTACTAGGATCTTAAGGCCCTGAATTCTGTACAGCCTGTTAAGCAAGGTATTTTCAAAAAAGGAAGTTCCTTTTCGGACGGTTCGGGGCTAGGCGAAAAACAGTGTAGGCGTTTCAACCGAGTGTTCCATGTCACTCCACTCACCCATATTTTTTAGGGTTCCGTAGTAAACAAATCCTTATAGTTTCGCCATGTCTGTCTGTCTGTCTGCCTGTCCGTCTGCAGTTATACTCAGCGACTTGTTTAGGTCAGGTGTCGTCCCCTCGTCCCCCCCTCCTCCCTCTATCTGCCAAACGGGTAAATATGGACACGTAAAAATTCACAGCTATAGTATATATAACGAAATTTAAAGGAAAACTATCAGAGCTAAGTAGGGGTTACAAATTAAAAAGTTATAAGCGATCAACTTATAAAATGTAGTCGGAAAAGGAAAATTTAATACAAATACAATAGAAAATTAGTTATTAGTCTTTCAGTGGCATGAACTCAAAGTTCGCATTCAAAACTACGGAACCCTACACAGAGCGTGGCTCGACACGCACTTGGCCAATTATTTGTTTTCTTGAGTATAAGCTGTTGTTAGGATTATAATGTGGAAGGGACAAACCCGTAATCAAACGAACTACGAGCTATGCTAGATCACTATAGTAATATAAGGAAAAACACCAAAAAAAGAACGAAATTCCCATACAAATTACCCGGCACAATTTAGTATGGAAATTCATTTTTCTTTTGTTTTCTGACTTTTATTCTAATGTGTACTATTGTAATATAAACACGTGGTTCGATTTATTACGGATATGTCTCTCCTCATTGTAGACGTAAAATTGTATTATATATAGTTGGTTTACTTGAAGATATCCCCATTCCCATATATAATAAATTACAAGGTCCAGCTTCGAGCAATAATTCATCGGAATAAGCGAATAAAACAATATCTTGCGTAACGCAGCCAATAAAATGTTCTGTTTGCGGAAATAAATTCACGACACCGGCCATATTAAATTATGTTCGCACACAATGCATGATTTACTTATTTTTGTATAGTTTACACACTGTATAATCATCTATATATTATGTATGTATAACTGATATTGTAGGAATATATGTATATATATTATGTATGTGTATATCTATATGTATTATGAAATTATGATTAGTATTAAGTGTTTTAGCGTGTAAGTATTGTACAATGTTCCACCCCACTTTTGTAGTTATCTCCTCTGGTTGTAGGGTTGACTAAAAGAGATCCCTGACAGGGATAAGTCCGCCTTTGTACTATTGTGTTTTTTTTACTGTATTTTAATTGTGTCTTTTTATGTACAATAAAGAATTTATCTATCTATCTATAATCAAAATAAGTATACAATGTGGAATGGACATAACCGTAAAAAATCGAACCAAGGGCTATACCAGACCACTATAGTATAATAAAATTAAAATAAAAGCCAAAAAACAAACAAAAAAACATCGGCATTTCCATAAAAAAGTGTGCAGCCGTCCGGGCAATTTGTATGGGAATGTCGAATTTTTTTAGGTTTTTGATTGTTATTTTAATTTCATTATACTATAGTGATCTAATATAGCTCGTGGTTCGATTTATTACGGGTATGTTCTTTCCAAGTTGTATATTAGTAATATGTATGTATTTATAATATAATTAATTAGGACTGCCTCCGTGGTCCAGTGGTCAAGGCGTTCGCCTAGTGACCCGGAGGTCATGGGTTCGATTCCCACTGGGAAGCATACTTTGTGAAAAGTTGTTTCCAGTCTGGATAGGATATTGCAGGCTTGAATCACCTGATTATCCGAAAAGAAAGATGATTCCGTGCTTCGGAAGGCACGTAAAACTGTGGGTCCCAAACGCCACCTAGCGTTTGAACATCAAACTATCCAAGGATTGGTTTCTGGTTTGCCCTTTGGGTTGTGGAGGTCAGACGGCAGTCGCTCTGTGTAAAAACCAGTAACCTCGTCAAATCTCCTTGGTTAGGTAGCGGACCCCGGGCTCTGAAGCGTTACCGCTGAGGATGCAACCGGGAATACGCTCGGATGATGATGATTTATAATATAATTAGCTTCCGATGTAGATCCGAGAAAAATAAAATGAATATGAATATCAGCTGCTTATTTTCCCGCGCAGATCGTACTAGTCGATCGAGCGAATGAGCCAAAATACAACCCATTATTAATCTCCTCAGAGCCGGAAGACCCAAATATTCCAAGAACTCTGCCTTTTTGGATTTTTTTCCAACAAAAACATGTTATTATGTCTAATTAATTGTACTTACTCACATTTTATATTGTAAAATTATTTCTTTCTGTTACTTACCTATATTTTTCTTAACCTCTCATCTGTAAGCAGACCGGAATCCGGTCGACATGCATTGTTTAACTATTGTGTCTGGTGTTTCGCACATACAAAAAGTTAAGTTAACAATAAAAAGTGATCTATCTGAGTATAACTATAAATAAACAGTTCATTTACTCATGAAGTCTTGAACATGATCATTGCAAAGTTACAAGGTTAGTCATCCGGATAAACACGGCAATTCGTGTCCGGTAACGGTCGTATTGCCCGGGCGAACAAAACTGGATACCGATTGTGTTTGCCCGAACAGTCTGGGGCGAATGATGTTGTAATGTTGCTGAAATCAATTGATTTTTGGTGCTAGCCCCTAGTGTTTTTGAGAAGCAAAGTTACAAATCTACGCTTTTGCTTATACGATATCACATAATTATATTTATATGAAAAATTTACTTTTATTTTATTACTAATAATGCTCATGGTACTTAAAACGTTAGCCGCATTTCTGCGCTGGATCGCAATACTGATCCGGTATGTGAAAAAACAGTAGCCTTCTTGTCACTTGATGTTTGTCAATGTCACGTTTACAAACCTGTCTGCAGGTATGTAATACTTTTATTATGAAATCGAAAGAAAAATTGTCAATTATCAAGTGATACAAATATCCAAAGATAAATAAATGATTTTTGACTTTAAAAAATAATAATTCTGTACTGCAGGTTAAAATTTTTAAGATATACAAATACAATGTACCTATACTAACATTTATTAACTAACAGAAAAGATATTTTATTGTACCAAATAAGTATAACTTTAACTTGTTATTAGTATAGTAGTGTATTATAGTTTAGTATTTATTTATAAGTATTAATTTTAAATGGTTCTAGTGTAGTAAGTAGTTAGATATAATGAATTCTGTTTTCTGTTTTGTGTCTTTTGTATAATGTTCCCACTCTCTACCCTGTGTTGTAAATTGTTCTCATATTTCAAGGTTGACTGGAAGAGATCCGTAATTGGGATAAGTCCACCTTTGACTGTTCTCTAGTTCTAACCTGTATTTTGCACTGTGTTTATATACAATTAAGATTTACAAACAAACTATCATCACTGATATTATTCTTTAATTCAAATAAATTATTCTTGATTCACACGTGAAGAAATGTCTTCAAAGAGATCCCTCGTACCTAGGCACCAAGATCCGAAAGTCTCCAAGTCAATATTTTTATTTAATATTCAATTTTTTTGTTTCCGTATAGATAAGGCGGCAGCTGGTACTGCCACAGTCTGGGCTGCCCTGTTTTAAAGCATTACTTGTCGCCAGCCTTCGATGCATTTGGTCCCATCGCCCGCGATATCAAGCGCGGAGTCGCGGCACTCCCGAAATGCGCCGCAAGACGCAGCAGCAACTTGTTTGAGGCATGCTTTTGAGGCAACCTTGGTTTTTTAGACCGTCGCTAAAGTGGTTAGCGAAAAACAAAACTACATGTTTGTGTTTCGCTGACTCCCGCGTTCAAAAATAAGTCTCCAGCAAACTCTAGATGACAGTGAAAGATCAGTAGTGACCAGACTGACTAAAAGCCTTATGAGATCAAATTATTAATGATGAGTTTTTGGCGTGAAGTCAAGGGGTTCAGTTGGAGTTTGCTTTAAATTGATTTGCAAATTGATTCTAGAGGACTTTATAATATGAAATCGGTGGAGTTTAGTGTAAAATGTTTAAAGTGGACACTCATAGTGCGGTTGTAGTGATATTTATTTGCGGGCTGTGGTGGGCGTCTTTATGCGCCGTCCGCCACTCAAATAACTATGAAAACCAGTGGTCTCGTATAGATTTGTCGCCAGAAGCTCCCTTGAAGCAATCAAAGGACCTACACCAACCTTTGATTGTATAGGTAGGGTTAGAATTAGGAATAAAGAAGTGAAAAAATAAAGATAGGCTCTAAAGGACTAGTACCCAGAACCGTAAAATAGATATAAAAAAATATATATTAATGATTTTTCCGTTTCCTTTCAAATAATTTATTTCAAATAGGGGCAGCACTGGTTTTTCGTAAAAACGAATTATTATCTATTTTACTATAAAAATACAATAGATGGCCATTAGTAGAAAGAAGTTCCTATTTACAATATGTAATATTTTCGTCCCCAAGGAACGACGTGATAACGTGTTAATGACGTGTCAAAGGTAGTTGGTGGTACAAGTGATAAGTTGCTCGAGAGTGTACCATTTTCATTTCCAGTCCAGAGTAGGATCTTTTTCGTCCTATGAGTGTCATGTCCGACAATGTGAGTAAGCACAAATATTTGTTCCTGCCTATCACTTTGTACTTATCATGCGCTTACGTCGCTGACACTGGTGACAGATTTCAAGCTGCATACAGGCATCTTATTCTACTTGACAACGGCCATTTAAGGCGCTGGACACATTGAAAAGACGTAAGACGCAGACGGGGCGCAGACATACGAGTATGTTTCCTCCGCGTCGCTTTCATACAAAATGTAAAGAAGCGTTGCAACGTAAAACACCTAGAAATGACGGAGCATCCGTCTTTCCTGTGTTTTTTTGTATGAAACGGACACGGAGGAGACATGTCTGCACCCAGTCTGTGGCTTACGTCTTTTCAGTGTGTCCAGCGCTTAATAATGACAGCCAGACCAGCTGGAGATATTGCTAACCGACTTTAAAAAAGCAGCAGGCTATCAATTCGAATGATTTTGAAAGTATGTTCCCTGATTACTCCAAGACACCTGGATTTGTTTTTTGAAAAGGCATACTTGTCAAATGGTTCCATAGTTTTTGAAGTGAAAACTTCTTTAGTGCCGCAACAGACGGGGCGCAAGTTGCGTCGCGTAACAGCTAGAGATGGGCAGTGGATAGTACTCAATCTACCCATTTGAGTATTTACTCACCAGATTTAATAAATAGAGTAAATAGAGCATGCTTAAGTATTGACATCGCATTTGATGTCTTTTTACTTATTTTTACGTAAAATTACGTCTATGCACACCTCCCACCAAAAAATGATAATTAGTCAAAGAAGTCTACTTTTAGTGTATGATTAGTATGGTATTTTCATATAATTTAGCGTCGCATATAACGTTTACCTACAGACATAATAAGTAAACCGACATCAAATGCGATGTCAATACATGATCACGCTCTATTTACTCTATTTATTAAATCTAGTGAGTAAAAACTCAAATGGGTAGATTGAATACTATCCACTGCCCATCTCTAGCTGTTACGCGACGCAACTTGCGCCCCGTCTGTTGCGGCACTTAGGCACAGAATAAGTACTAGTATGGTTTAGGCGGCGCAGGGCGCTTGCGCGTGGCACGCTGTGAGTAAATAAATATTGTATTCTACCAGATAAATGATAGTACTTTTATACTGATAATTAAAGCAATTCGTGCAAAATTATTCTCTAACCATTCCAAAATATCAAAAATGCACAACGTTATATTCAAGTTTTTTTTAATCAAAATCAGTTGTGTGTTTTGGTGTCGAAGTAGGTTTTTGGGTTTGAAAAGTGATATATCACCTGTCTTATAGCCACCACCAATTACAGGCCTGTTCCACTCCCTGTTTAGGTATCGAAAATATACCTGCATTATTACTTTGCGTGCGGCGACAACTACGGAGGGGTAAATTTATTTACACGAATCATCCAGAGTAATAAGAATGAAATTGACTCGCAATGGACGTCTAGGTAGCTAAACGAAGAGGTGAGGACTCAGAAGTTCTGACGCGAGCTAAATTAAACCATGCGCTAACCACATTCAGTAAATGTTTCTTTGAATTTCTTATCCGTGTTAGACTTCTGCACGTGAGTACTAGTACTTTTTCTGTGCTAATTATTGGTTATGAGCAAGAAAGAGCAATAGAAGTTACCCATAGACTTAAAACTTTCTAAATCTATCTAGTAACTAATACGTACTCTCCGGGCCATAGAGCTTCACTTGCACCAGCCTTTCATCTCGAGTTTCTTTATGAAAACAAATGGCTTATTCGAGCTACTGGTTTGCCTGAAGCTGTGACAAATGCTGTCACATTACCGACAGACTGGAGACAAAAGAAGAGTAATGTTAACGTGTCTTTCGAGGATATTAACCCAGGCATCTAGGCTTATTACAAGCTATTTATTTTGCAAGTTATGTATGTTTATTTGTGCCGGTGAAAATAAATGTCGTAAGGAAATTGCACATTAGTGTGTTCTTGACTGCCTCCGTGGTTCTGTGGTCAAGGCGTTCGCCTTGTGACCTGGCCTGTGACGTCACAGTAGGCCTGTAAAAAGTTGGCACGCTTGGTTTTCATACAAGTAGTACTTGCATCATCTAGTTTATCCATATCTGTGAGTTTATTTTTAAGGCAATTTCAAGAAACCGCCGATGACACCGTCTTGTGATGAGTGGCTGAACTAAATATTTGCGTAGAAATTATCCGTAGCGTCATCAATTATTTATTTGCCAGGTAAATGTCCCCGATTTTCAAGCGTTAACACCAATAACTTTTGAACGGCAGAACCGATTTTCATCAAACATAGCTAAGAAGCACTGTAAGGAAACTTGCTTTCACGTGAAGAAAACCGCATCGAAATCGATCCCACTGATCAAGAGCTACGATGCCACAGACAGGACAGACAAACATTGTCACCCCATTTTTATGGTTTCGTAGTAAACAAGGAACTCTTATAGTTTCGCAATGTCTGTATGTCCGTCCGCTGTTATACTCAGCGACTATATTACGAGGGCGACACTGAAAGTCTTTAGAACTGGCCACTTGTAAACAGTATAACTGTACGAGCTAAGCTCGCGCATTTAGGCTTCACGCGGCCACATATTATGTAGGTCGCGTGTCTGCTGTTTTACTTTACAATTTGAATCAAATACAACTAACAATTGAGACACTATCGAGCGGCGATCGAGAAAGGACCCGTCACAACCAACCTACACCATGTAATATAACGACAATAAACAATTACTACTTGACGTGGTCTTGTGTCTCCATAACATCATCAAACCTCTACATCAACATCTCTTCATGTATGGTGCTGGCCTAGGTGACCACCGAAGCCTGCGCCGTACAATAATAAAAAAATAAGTTAAAATTTTGAAAATGGAACTCTTTGCAAATATTATTGAATATGTATTTTATTAATTTGTCATTTGTTTTACGATTTGGCGGCAAATTGAAAATTGACTGTGTCACGTAAGCATGAATTTAACGCGAGAAAAATTTCGTGCAATGATTTTTTATGACTTTCGTTGTCTTTTAAGTCAACAAGAAAGTTATGATAGACTTCGATTGGCCTTTCACGATAAAGCCGCATTTCTTGCCGCTGTTTACAACTGGTTTAATGAGTTCAAACGTGGTCGCACTAATCTCACCGATGATCTGCGTGAGGGACGGCCGTCTACGGCGATGACTGAAGATATCAGTGTTGTGCGGCGTATGATAGAGACTGACAAAAGAGTGACCTATCAGCAGATTCGAGCAAGTTTAGGCATCAGTATGAGCCAAGTGCACAAAATCCTGCATGAACATTTAGCGGTCAGGAAGCTTTGTGCCCGGTGGATACCTCACGATTTGACCGAGGCCCAAAAAATCCGTCGTGTTGATTGGTGCCGTGAAATGGTTCAAAGATTTAACGAAGGTGACTCAAATGCTGTGTTTGACATACTTACGGGTGACGAAAGCTAGATTTTCTGTTATGATCCTAAAACCAAAAGACAGGCTGCTCAGTGGGTGTTTCCTTCCGAGGAGTTGCCAACTAAAGTGAAGAGAGGTCGAAGCGTGGGAAAAAAGATGGTGGCCTCGTTCTTCGGAAGGACCGGTCATTACGCGACAATTGTTTTAGAGAACCGAAAAACAGTTACTGCAGATTGGTATACTAACAATTGTTTGCCAATTGTTGTCTTGGAAAAAGTTCGGGAGAAACGACCTCGCAGTAGGATCCTCCTTTACCACGACAACGCCTCGTCGCACACCGCCAGGCGAACGATCGACTATTTGGCGACATCAAACGTGGAATTACTAGGTCACCCGCCATATAGCCCTGATCTCGCACCTTGCGATTTTTATTTATTCCCGAAAATAAAAGAAAAACTTTGAGGAAACCGTTTTATGGACGCCGAGGAAGCAGTGGCTGCGTTTCAAAACGCCGTCGAAGAGACTTCTAAAGACAAGTGGGCAAAGTGCTTTTCTCAGTGGTTCCATCGGATGCAGAGATGTATTGACATGAAAGGACACTATTTTGAAAAGATGTAATAAAAGGAATAACTTGTTAGTGTGCTCAGTTTTTGATTTTCTAAGATCTTTCAGTTTGACCTGTGATTGTGTATCTTTATACATAGAATATAGAACACCAAGAATTCAAAATTCAAATGTTTATTCAGTACTTAGACCTTTACAGGCACTTTTACACGTCAATAAGTATAATTTACATTACGTGTAGTTAATATTGTAAGTTAATTTATTTTACAGAAAAGCTCAAATGCTGTGTTTGACGTCGTAAGTATGTCAAACACAGCATTTGAGTCACCCCCGTTAAATCTTTGAACCATTTCACGGCACCAACCAACACGACGGATTTTTTGGGCCTCGGTCAAATCGTGAGGTATCCACCGGGCACAAAGCTTCCTGACCGCTAAATGTTCATGCAGGATTTTGTGCACTTGCCTCATACCGATGCCTAAATTTGCTCGAATCTGCTGATAGCTCACTCTTTTGTCAGTCTGTATCATACACCGCACAACACTGATGTTATCTTCAGTCGTCGCCGTAGAAGGCCGTCTCTCACGCAGATCATCGGTGAGATTAGTGCGACCACGTTTAAACTCATTAAACCAGTTGTAAACAGTGGTACGAGATGGGGCTTCATCGTGAAAGGCCAATCGAAGTCTATCATAACTTTCTTGTTGACTTAAAAGACAACGAAAGTCATAAAAAATCATTGCACGAAATTTTTCTCGCGTTAAATTCATGCTTACGTGACACAGTCAATTTTCAATTTGCCGCCAAATCGTAAAACAAATGACAAATTAATAAAATACATATTCAATAATATTTGCAAAGAGTTCCATTTTCAAAATTTTAACTTATTTTTTTATTATACTGTTTACAAGTGGCCAGTTCTAAAGACTTTCAGTGCCGCCCTCGTATTGCACGCTTTATAAGCGGAGAGTAGAGGTAGTGCTGTACTCTCAACATGGGTCAAGCATTTTTCTGGATTTAAACTGTCTCTTTTATATTCATATTGCACTAATACAATAATACGAGTATAAGTACAGAGATATGAAGAAAAAACCTTTTATAAACTCATTTAATACTTTACATTTCAATACTTTTTACAACTTAAATAAGTACCTAAAAAAACGAAAAAATTAAAATCCTCGTGCAGATCATTACCCTGCAAATGAGTGCCCAAAAGGCTGACAGCATTGCCCCGCTGGACAGCAACGCTTATTCGTTGGGCGAAGTATTTGCTAGCCCTTTGGTCAACCGTCACTCAGACCAACTTTTGTTTTATTAATATTATTGTATCTCAAATTTTTCTTTCAACAGAATTGGTCTTAATTCAATAACAGCTATATCTTCATTTTTCACTTCATCTTCTATATCTTGCATATTTCTATCTTTTGTTTCTGGTAAAATATAATACAGTATTATCATGCAAATTATTATGCCAATTCCAAAAATGCCAAAGGTTACATCTAAGCCCAACGTGTTCACCATGATAGGTGTCAATTTAAGCCCAAGTAAATAAGTAAATATGTTCAGATTAAAACTTGCAACGCACAACCCAAGACCTCTGCTTTCTACTGGATAAACTTCAACAGCTAATATAATACTTAAAGGAACAATACCCATATTGACCACAAAGTTTAATATTAACATTATGACAGGCACCAACCACGGCAAATGTATTCCTATTGAATATTTAGATTTTAAGAATTCCGCTATACTTATTACAAAAACCAGAGCACTCGATACATATCCGAAGAAAAATGTAAGAGTTCTCCTTTTAAAACAACAAATTACAAAGCTTGATAATATTAGACTAATGATAGTTAAAATATCACTAAAAATAGAACAATATGCAGCAATTAATTTGTCACCAACAATCATTAGAAATACTTGATTAATAAAAGCTAAATAATAATGTCTTCCGCATAAATCTATGAGCAATACAAGTATGGTTGTAATAAATGAAGCCTTCATAAAATCTTTTTGTACTAACGTCTTGAGTACAGTCTTTATGCTGCTTTCTTTCTTTTTATTGGACTTTTCTATTCTAACCATTTGCGCACCCATTAAATTTTTTAATTCTTCTTGTTTTTCTTTTGAATTTCCATGGAGGTACTCAAAATTTCTCTTACAATCTTCGAATCTTCCTCTGTACGCACTATAAGCTGGACTCTCTGGCCAATAGATTGTCAATACTATTGCTTTTAAAAGACAGAAGACAGGAAACATAGCAACTTGTCTGAAAGTATACCGCAGTGCCATGGTGTGGCTTACCAAAGCACCTACTCCAACACAGAGTTTCTTTAGTGTTGCGAAGTATCCTCTACGTTTAGGGTCTACATATTCACTGATCATTATGTTATTAAAGCACAATCCGTCTCCCAATCCCCGAATCAGTCTTGCTGCCAGTATAGAGTTTACACTGTCTGCATATAGCAAAATAAACCACGATATAAGATCTGTTAATAGAAGGCATATAAAGGTTAACCTTCTTCCAATGTTTTGCAGAAGATATGAGAGGAAGAATATTCCTATAAAAGCTCCTAATCCAGGAATCACCGCTGAAAAAAGTAGGAGTTATGAATGATAAACGAGTAATTGGATGACTCAAAAAAAAAAAAATATTCGGAATTTTCAAAAAAATGAAGTTTTCAGAAAGTATGATAATTTCATATAACCAAATTCCAGAATAAGTAGGTATATTGGAAATTTTGCTTAAATTTCGAAACGTCAAAATTTAAATACTCATGAATTATTTGATCTTTCCTTCCTTCTTGTAGTAAAAATTCTAGATTATCTTAAATTTTCTTATGAGCTATTGATATGAAATATGACAAATATGCAAAATACCTATGTGAGAAGCTTCGGCCGGAGTAGCTCTGACGTCTGTAGAGTTTGGATCCAATATGACCGCGTTTAGAAGACCAGGCAAGGAATACGATACCCCATCGCATAGCGAATGCAGGAATATACTTAGAATCACTCGGAGCTGAAAACCAAAATACCTCTAGAATATCAAATTTTTCACTCCCATGTCATCCACGAGTACTCTGTAGAGACTGTTTGTCAGTTTGTAAGTAGTCAGTCCTTAAGTTAAGTGGTCTGTGTAGTTTAAGCTTCAGTGAAGGCAGTTTACTACTAAAAGAGTTGACCATTGTAGTTACTCCGGTTTGCCAGTGAGCTAATAAATAAATAAATATATAGGGACAAATCACACTGATTGAGCTAGCCCCAAAGTAAGTTCGAGACTTGTGTTATGGGATACTAACTCAACGATACTATATTTTATAACAAATACATAATAGATAAACATTCAAGACCCAGGACAATTTGAAAAAAGCCATTTTCCAACTTGCCCTGACCGGGGATCGAACCCGCGACCTCCGGGTGGCGGACTAGCATGGTGACCACTACGCCACGGAGGTCGTCGTCGTTGTTATATTAAGTTATTGCCACTTTGCGTTCAGGTTCTCATTTTCAGCTATCACCCGTCGGAACATGAAGATCTCTTCCAAAAGTCAGCATACCGTACTCGTTATCATCATGGTTTTTACTCACTGTTTGGTCCCTAGATATCGCAATCTCGTTGTTTCCAGCATGTTGCCAACTATCAATCTCAGTAGTCGAAGTTGCGCCGCATAGTCGAAATAATGCGACAAAATAGTCCCAGTTGTCCGAATCAACTCCCAAGTAATCTGATCAAATCCCAGTAGTCTGATGTCAACCTTTATTGGGAATACTCTCATTGCAATGACTTTTGTATGCTTACAATGTGCAGAGTGAGTTAGTGTAAAGAATTTTATATGGACGAAAATTAGTAAACTGTAGTTTAAATTTCATTTGTATATTTTCGTCATGATTGTAATTAGCTTTAAATGTATTTTTATATTCTTAGTAATTTTAGTCTGAGAGCAAATTTTTAGATTTGTAGTTATCTATAGACATCATAATTCATTTCTGTTGTGTTCAAAAGACTTACTAATTGTAGTTTAAAGGGCATTTGTGTATTTTTGGCATGATTTTAATTAGCTTGTAATGCATTTTCATATTTCTAGTTATTTTCGCCTGATGGTTTTCTAAGATTTTAAGCTATCCATTGACATGTTTAATTTGAAAGTTGTTCTCGTCCCAATCTGGCAAATAAATGTATGTTCCACCCAAAATCATGAAATTAGTACTATAACGACGCAATTTCTAATTTGATGACATAAATCATCAGTATTTGACGAAGTGTCGGTTAGTTACGTTAATACAATGATGACAGCCGGGACCGACGGCTAATACGTGTCTCCAAAGCACGGAGGAGCTCGACAAAATTTAATGCCACTTGTAACAATAAACGAAATAAATACAACAATTTATTTAAGAGCGCTTGCGCCAATTTACGCACACCGATTTTAGGTAACAGCGCCCCACGCCGCGAGGCGCGAACTAGGTGCGCGTGTGTGCGTTTTTTCACAAGTACGGCACACAGTTACTGTTATACTTGTGACACTTGTGACGCTCTGCTGCAAGCACTGAACGATCTTGATCTGTAGTCGCGTAAAGGCACAAGTACATAACATTTAATGAATATGTTATGTGGAAAATTGTTTCTTTAATGGACATAGTGCTAAGGCGTCGCTCTTTCATTTTAGCGCTTTTCCGGTAGTTTCCTAAGCTGGCTGCTTCGGGACCCTAGGGCCTATTGTAGTAAAGGCGTATAACATAATATATATTTTTAACCGAATTCATAAACAGAAGGTTTTTAATTTATCGTAATCTTTTATTTATCTTATTAGTAGAAGATTTTAAATTAAAAAAATCTGTTTTGTTTAAAATTTTATACTTGCTTTCAAATAGTCCTATAGCAGAGATGGTACCAGAAGGTGGCCAAAGGAACTCGTAAAGTAAACAAGATAAATCCACTTTGTTTGTGCTCATTCGATTTATCTTTGTAAGCACTTTGGTACTGCATGATATCCAGGGTCAGAAGATGGAGCCAGAAGGTGGCCAATGGAACTCGTAACTAAACAAGATAAATCCTCCGTGTTTGGGTTCATTAGATTTGTCTTTGCAAGCACTTTGGTACTGCATGATGTCCAGGGTCTTAAGATGGAACCGAAGGATGGCCAAATGAATTCGTAAACTAAACAAGATAAATCCTCCGTGTTTGGGTTCATTAGATTTGTCTTTGCAAGCACTTTGGTACTGCATGATGTCTAGGGTCTGAAGATGAAGCCGCAAGGTGGCCAATGGAACTCGTAACTAAACAAGATAAATCCTCCGTGTTTGGGTTCATTAGATTTGTCTTTGCAAGCACTTTGGTACTGCATGATGTCTCGGGTCTGAAAATGAAGCCGCAAGGTGGCCAATGGAACTCGTAACTAAACAAGATAAATCCTCCGTGTTTGGGTTCATTAGATTTGTCTTTGCAAGCACTTTGGTACTGCATGATGTCCAGGGTCTTAAGATGGAACCGAAGGATGGCCAAATGAATTCGTAAACTAAACAAGATAAATCCACCGTGTTTGGGATCATTCGATTTGTCTTCGCAAGCACTGTGTTTTGTCACTAGTGCAGGTTAGAAAGATATAAGTTATGAACTAAAGGGAAGCTCTTCCCTATTTTAAAATAACCATGATGCCTGTTGTTTAGAATTTAAAAAAATGGCTTGAAGTTATAAATTGAAACAATATTAAGTACCTACAAAAGTATTTTATTTTTATTTACATACAAATATGAATAAGTTCTTCATTCTAATAGAAAGCCAAACACGATGAATTTATCTTATTTAGTTTATGAGTTCCTTTGGCCACCTTCCAGTTTCACCATGGATATCATGCAGTACTAAAGTGCTTGCAAAGCCAAACACGATGGATTTATTTTGTTGAGTTTACGAGCTCTTTTGACCATCTTCCAACTTCATCTTCAGACCCTGAACATCATGTAGCATCGAAGAGCTTACCAAAACGAATCGAATAAGCCCAAACACGGTGGGTTTATCTTGTTTTGTTAAGGAGTTCCTTTGACCATCTTCCGGCTCCATCTTTAGACTTCAGACCCTGGATCATCATCATCCGAGCGTATTCCCGGTTGCATCCTCAGCAGCAACGCTCAGAGCCCGGGGTCCGCTACCTAACCAAGGAGATTTGACGAGGTTACTGGTTTTTACACAGAGCAACTGCCGTCTGACCTCCACAACCCAAAGGGTAAACCAGGAACCAATCCTTGGGTAGTTTGATGATCAAACGCTAGGTGGCGTTCGGGACCCACAGTTTTACGTGCCTTCCGAAACACGGAATCATCTTTCTTTTCGGATAATCAGGTGATTCAAGCCTGCAATATCCTATCCAGACTGGAAACAACTTTTCACAAAGTATGCTTCCCAGTGGGAATCGAACCCATGACCTCCAGGTCACAAGAATAACTCCTTGACCACTGGACTACGGAGGCAGTCAGACCCTGGATATCATGCAGTAACAAAGTGCTTACAAAGACAAATCAAATGAGCCCAAACACGGTAGATTTATCTTGTTAACTTTACGAGTTCCATTGGCCACCTTCCGGCTCCATCTTCAGACCCTAGACATCATGCAGTACTAAAGTGCTTGCAAAGACAAATCGAATGGGTCCAAACGAGGTAGATTTATCTTGTTTAGTTTACAAGTTCCTTTTCCACCTTCAGGCTCCAACTTCAAACTCTGGATATCGTGCAGTACCAAAGTGCTTGCAAAGACAAATCAAATGAGCCCAAACACGGTGGATTCATCTTGTTTAGTTTACGAGTTCCTTTGACCATCTTTCGGTTTCATCTTTAGACCCAGGATATCATCTAGCACCAGGAACGGGCCAAGACAAATCGAATGAGAACGACACGGTGTAATTATCTTGTTCAGTTTATGCATTCCTGTGGCCACCTTCCAGCTCCATCCTCAGACCCTGGATATCATGGAGCATCAAAGAGCTTGCCAAGACAAATCGAATGAGCCTAAACACGGTGGATTTATCTTGTTTAGTTTGCGAGTTGAATTGTCCACCTTGCGGCTCCATTTTCAGACCCTAGACATCATGCAGTACTAAAGTGCTTGCAAAGACAAATCGAATGAGCCCAAACGAGGTGGATTTATCTTGTTTAGTTTACGAGTTCCTTTGGCCACCTTCCAGCTCCATCTTCAGACCCTGGATATCATGCAGAACCCAGGTGCTTGCAAAGACAAACCGAATGAACCTAAACACGATGGATTTATCTTGTTTGGTTTACGAGTTCCTTTAAACAGCTTCCGGCTCCGAATCTATTCAAGGTCAACCTAACCATTATTATTTCGGTACCCCCGGGGTTGCCTTCTTTGTGCCGTAATAATATTTTGGTGCTTTTCTACCCATGGTCGTAAATAAAATAATATGTATCTATTTGTTTACTACTTATAAGGATCAAAATTATTTATTCGCACATTTGTTTGCAATAAACGTGAAAATTACGCGGTGCGGCACGGCGGGAAGTCAACTTGCACAGGTCCTACTCAGACTAGCTCTACTGAGCGACTGAATTTGGCCGTTCAATGTACGTGTTTATATGCTATCTTTATGTAATATTTACATAAAAGATAGAAGTCGGATATTTTTTCTTTTTTTACATATGTATAGAACAATATTTCTTTTTACACAATAAATTATTAATTATGTCAAAAGTTTTACAGATCATGAGATACAATTTGTTTTCTGTAGTCAAATTCTCGATTTTTTTACTTTCTTCTATGTAATATAAATACAGTTAAATCAATTTTAATGGATTTTATAAAAGAAAACATTAAATTTAAGGATATGCTTCTTCAAAAAATAATTTTTGTGCTTCTTGCCTAGTATTAATTATTAATGTAGGATTACTTCAAAAGTAGGTCTTCGCACGTCATCTGGAAATTGCGCTTTCGAAATCCGCTTATATCGTACTCAATTATACAATTGGAACATATTTTTGTAGGCGAAATCACATAAAAGTATATGGTTATTACAATGATTTAAGTCAAAATAAGCTAAAAAGATAAATTTACGTGATTTTAGCCTTTTCAAAACTCACGAAATCTCAATTTACGTATGAAAAAAGCGAATACGCTCTTAAGGTTACAAATATCCATATTTATGGAGGTAAGGTCATGAAGCGAAGAAAAAAAATCTTACCTGTCTGCAAAAATACACGTCTAACATTTTACGAATGCGACACAACTATAAACTAACAATAGAGTATAATATGTTATCTTACTGTGTCAATTGAAACAGCTGTTCATCATAAATATACCTAATTATTAATAAATCTTTGAAATAAATGCCTTTGCTTGATACAACACGGTTTTCGATGCGGTTTTTCACATGAAAGCAAGTGCCCTTGCGGTGGTTCTTAGATATGTTTGATAAAAATCGGTTAAGCCATTTACAAGTTATTGGAGGTTAACGCTTTAAACTCGGTGTTTTCTAATTTACCAGGCAAATAATAGTATAGCTAGAGGAGAGATAGCTGTAAGCCGTATTTTAAAGATTTAAAAACATTGACATTGCCATACATATATATATTAGAAACTAGTAAATACAAAAATTAATGACATTTCATTATGAATAAAATATAAATATATTTAAATAAACAAATATAGCTAGTATTTAAATAAGTAAATAAAAAAAAACTGATTTCGTATAAAAACTACTTTAATTATCTAATAAACCAACATACAAATTGATCTTTATCTGGACAATTACTTTTAGCATTGATAAATACTTACAAAAAATCCGCATGCCGTTCCATTGTTTTCTGTTGCAATGCCCTATCAGGGTTCATGTTGTACCTACTAATTTAAGAAGTGACTGTGTAGAAAGTGTAATACACGTACAATGTGAAAAGCAATAAATAAATTGAAATTGAAAATCCGCTTTTTTCCAACAACTCGAATCAGATACTTTTTTCTAAACGTCAAAACATACATTTTCTATAGGATTTATATGAAATAAAGACTAATGACGTCATAGTTTCTTGGAGTCAAATAGCGCTCTTATTAACAGTTTTTCTGCTATAATGAATCTAAAATCACGTTACAATCGATATGTTCATTGACAAGTGACATTCTTTTGTGACGTTTTATTTTCTTATCAGTACAAAATAATTTATTTTTGACCGAGGTAAATACCTAATTGTACATTTATATCATTTATATTATTACAAATCTTTGCCTTCAGGCAGCTTCAAAATTCTGACACCAGTGTTGTCCGCTTACACACACACATTTTCCCAAAAGATTTTATGTATGTTTTCAAGCGCTCAGTTTACCATGAATTATCGTGCCTTTCACCTTACTGCTTAGCCCGAACACAATGTTAGGTGAGACAGCATGCTTTTAGTCCGCGCCCACCTGTGAGTTCGGGCCCGCGACTTGTTCAACCTTTAAGTGCTGATAGAGTAAACAAATTATAAATCACAATAAAATATCATTTAAAGACCACGAAAAATAGCTGTATTTATAATCAACATTTACACCGAATTAAATATATTCTTAGAGTCCTGTTTGCCACATTACGGAAAAAGACGTGATAGAGTACCAAAGATAAAAACGTGTGGCACTCGGGGACTGCCGCGGTAAAGTTATTGCATAGCATTTTTTAACAACTTATGCAATATAATTATTTATATATTTTTTATTTATGCAGTATTTTTTTTTCTTTGATATTAATGAAAGTTTTTTCTTTGATATTAATTCAAGTTACACTTTTTAGCGTGGTGACCGGTAAGACATAACTTAACATTTAGACATAACATTTTTTTTCTTTTATTGAATAAATGAGAAATTAATATCGTTTAAAATATTTTTATTATCTTACAATACATGTAGATTATTCAGGAATTTTTATTATTAGCAGTTAGCAGCTAATCTCAGAGTTGGGCAAAATTGGCAATTTTTTTTCAATTTCGAGCATAGATTCATTATAAGAGACCACAAGGACAACCAAATATCGATTTTGAAGGCAATCGGTAGAGAAATAAAAAAGTTCAAAATGGTGGCTACCTTTTTCAAATTCGAGCACAGATTTATTATAAGAGACCACAGGGACCCCCAGATATCGATTTTGAAGGCAATCGGTCCAGAAACAAAAATGTTCAAATGGCGGCTACCTTTTTCAAATTCGAGCACAGATTTATTATGAGACCACAGGGACCCTCAGATATCGATTTTGTAGGCAATCGGTCCAGAAACAAAAAAGTTCAAAATGGCGGCTACCTTTTTCAAATTCGAGCATAGATATAGACTCGTTAGAAGAAGATATAGTTATTTTCTTACTTGTATTAAAAAATGTGGTGCTGGCGTAGGATGAAAGGGATAAGCTGGACTGAAAAGATTACCAATGATGGGGTCCTGAACAGAGTAAGAGAGAGTAGGTGCATTCTTGACTTAATATAGAAAAAACGAGGAAAGATGATAGGTTATCTGATACGACACGATGATTTCATGAAACATTATTAGAGTAGATCAAGGGAGGGGAGGGGTCTCTTCCTGGTCCTCTTTCCCCTTCTAAGATAGAAGGGGAAAGAGGACCAGGAAGAGCCAGGCATAGCTATTAGCTACTGTTGATTTATATTATTTTAATTGCAAAAATCAATCTTTATTTTTGTATTATATCTGGCAATCTTTTATTGCTGGCAACACCCACTTATGTCATTTTCTCTTCTCTCTTGCATTGTGATAGGGGTCAGATATACTACGAGTAGTTCCAAGTCAAAGTAAAACAATATATTATTCATATTTTACCAATTAAATAGTATTTTAATTTAGCCCAAACCGAACAGATATTCCAACAGCTACATAAAGCAAATAAAGGAGAAGGTGAAGGTCGTCGTACAGCGAATTAAAGTGGCAGCTGGCGGACGAGAGAGACAAGTGGAAGAAAATTCATATTCCACCGACAAGAGCATAGCTCTATCTTTAGATTATTCTATAGAATTTATATCTATATAGATATAAATTTAAAAATGCCCGACGTGTATTTTTGGAGACGGGTAATACTTTTTAATGTATGGACTTTTCTTCTGGAGAGAGAAGAAATCCTTCTTTCTTCTTTCTTTATTATTCTATATATATATTGCTGGTTATGATCAGACGCAGTAATTTTTATTAAATGTAAATTAATTAGTTTTTGAAATAAAAATAACTTACCAGTAAATCATACATTGTTTTTAATAATGATGGGTAAATTTAATCTTTGTTTTTACAAAAACGTGAAATTACCCATAATTTGCAGGCAGGACTCGTAGTGTGATACGTTTGATTTTCGCCTGAATTTTGTGTGTATATAGTATTATTGCAGTGGGAGAGAAATTATATTCTCTTTTTAGGGTTCCGTAGTCCGACAAGGAACCCTTAAAAGATCGTTCAGTCCATCCGTCCGTCCTAGTCTGTCACAGCAGAATATCTTCTACGTTTATGGACTGATTTGCATGTAACTTGGTTCGAGGATACTCCACATATAGATCTCATTTTTAAAAATACAAAAAAATAAAATTACCCCTTTTTAAGGGTACCTCCGCATACATGTAAAAGGGGGGGGGGTGAATTATTTTTTGAGTGCGCCCCCTTGTGTGGGGTATCGTTGAAAAGGACTATGAAAATAAGGTAGGGTTTCCATACAACACTTTTTTATCAGCTTTACCATTTGCGATATATAGCCCGCCAAAGTCGTTTACACGGTGTGTCCCCCCCTGTAATTTCTAAAGTCTTGGACCTATAAACTTCAAATCACTCACGTAAAGAAACAGGCGCGGAAACTCTTATTTAAAATTGTTTCGGGTATCCTGTGATGAATACTTTTGAAATTATAAATAAAATAAAAATAAATACTTTTTTCCAAAAGAACAGTATAAACTTTTTTTGAATATTTTACTGTTAGGACTGAATGAAGCTTAATAATTTTAAATGATTTACCTATTTATTCTTCTCTGGATGCAGAGAAGAATAAATAGGTAAATCATTTAGGACTGAATGAAGCTTAATAATTTTAAATGATTTACCTATTTATTCTTCTCTGGATGCAGAGAAGAATAAATAGGTAAATCATTTAAATATTACTTAGAACTAGAAAAAAACACACGCGGCGACAGACGAAATGAGCCGCGGCGCGGTCTAGGTGCGCGGTGCGGTGTGGAGGGGGAGATGCTCGAGTGTAGAACCCGAAAGCAAGCAGCTTTGATATACTCCCTAGATAGAGCGATACAGGTTGCGGAGTTGCAGCTTTTGTAAAAACTGGCATAACGTGTTCAGGTACACATAGTTGCCAAAATAGAGACGGGATAGGTCATTGTGAAGGTGTATCTTTTTTGTGAATGGTATACGACTGATTGCAGTTTATCGATCAAGTAAAAATTTTATCGACTTTTTAAAAAATAACTTTTTATCTGATGTTGATGTACGGACTCTAATATTTGGAGATTTTAACGAAAATTTCCTTCGCAGTGACCGTACCCCGATTCGAATATTCTTAGAGGGTAATGGCTACACCAGTTTTCTTAAAAATTGTGTGACAACGAGCGGTGGTACACAATTAGACAACGTGTTTGGAAATTTTCAAGGTGTGAGCGTAGGTGTTTATGAATCCCTGTTTAGTTACCATAAACCATTATGGGCAAGAATTGCCTATTAAACCAAAATTAGAGTCCGTATATCAACATCAGATTTTCACTACCGTTACTAAAAACCATTTGTCCACGAAGATTTGCTAAATTATTATTAGTGAATCATGCAATCCGGCTCGACTAGTGGTTAGTTCTTATTTTTTGCGATCACCAATGTTAAGCAACCATCGCCATAGCCAGGCTATGGATGGGTGACCGGTAGTGGTAAACAACACGACCGTTTCCGTGCTTCGAAAGACACGTAAACCTAATCTAAGATTGGTCCTGGTTTCCCCTTTGGGTTGTGGATCAGAGGTTGCGGATGTCAGATTTCTCGCAATAAAACTTATCCGTTTGGCGAGGTTATAAACTTAGTAATAATGTATTTACCTTTTCTTTACAGTATCTTCGTCAAATTCCCTAGATTAGGTAGCCGACTCCGTGAAATACGGGAAAAGGCCAGGGAGATGATGATGATGCAAAAAATGCAAAACAGCGCGGTGCCAAAAATGACTACGGAACCCTACTTTATGCCTGGTCCGACACGCACTTGGCCGGTTTTTTTTAGTTTTTTTTCACAGTCATATATCAAGTAGACGGATAGAGTTCAACGATTTGTATCGGGGCCGAGCGTGTAACACCTTGCCTATGTACTTAGGCGTCCCGACTGTAATTTAGTGATGGAAACCATAAAAATCGCGCGGAAACGATTCAAAAGCATCGATTAGTAGTACACGGCAACGATTCTAGGCGCCGAAGTCAGCGTAACAACTGTGGTTGATAAAATCAAACATCGGTCGTTCGTTTTCGTTATGAAGACAAGTAAGTACCTTCCTATATACCTTTAACTTTTTTCGTGTGACCACAGACAAATCACTAGGTGTTAATTGTTTGTAAATTAAATAATATTACGCAAGTTATTGTAGGTGTATTTTTATCAATTCAAAATATCAAAATGACAAAGAAACTGATAATCACAATCCACTTAGAAAATGATAATAAGTTTCACAGAGAAAATCTCAAAATTTTAAATCGATAAACGTATATGTTCCCTACTTACTAACCAATAAAAAGTTACATTTGACAGTACCTATTACAGTTATTTTGACAACCTGTGTGTGTCTGTATATGTGTCTGTCTGTGGCAGCGTAACTCCGAATGGATGGACCGATTTCGATATGGTTTTTATAAGTGAAAGTAAGTTCCCTTGTGGTGGTTCTTAGCTATGTTTGAGGAATATCGGGTCAGCCGTTTAAAAGTTATTGGGGGTTCATTGTCGAAAGTCGGGGTTTTTGATTTACCTTGCAAATAATAAATGGCGCTACGGATATTGCTCAAGAAACCAAAATAATGGGCTCCCACTGTGAAGTGTCTTAGCTCCTGTCCTGCCTAATTTTTTTACTAACGCCCAACCCCTTGGTAACTATAGATTCCTATACGCTAATGATCTGGCTCTCATCTCTCATACAAAGTCTTTCGGTCAGCTGAGGCCAACTTGTCAAAAGCCCTAGAAGACTTAGACACTATGCGGAGAATACTTTGCGACCTAAGCCGTCCAAAATGCCAAAATTGCGTTTTGTTATATTATATATTATTGTTATATTTATTTTGCCCTTCAAAATATAGTGTTATTTGAGCCTATCGACACGAAAAGAAGAAGTATGTTCTTTACTACTTACAGATTCAAACATCGCGTCTTATTCCCATAATCATGCACCTTTATTTTATTATGATAATATGCGTGTATTCAATCGATTTATTTATTTTATTTTCAGCTACATAACAATAAAAAAATTATAACTATCATTCCCTTTGCTATTAAAATCGTCAAATCGAGTAGAGTCGAGTAGAGTCAAGAAAATCGCAGCGTACAGCACTATTCTTACGTTTGCCATAAAAAATTGCAATCGGCCTTGAAATCGACTCGACAGTCGGAATTGCTTATTATTACATTGCTGGTTTTGAATGCACATGAAGTCTGGCTTATCTAATTAAAGCCGCAATGGAAAACTAGCGTTGCACACAAAATCTCCCGCTCCTGTTTTGATGAAAATAATACGGAGCTACAAATAAATTGTTTTTAATAAATGTCAGATATTTTAGGACGAAGAGTACTTACCGATGAAAGAATATACCTCGATTAACAACTCCAACTTTTGGTGGTGTTTAAACAGTTAATTACCGAATAACGAGTCATTTTTCTATTAAAACCTGACGTTCGCACGTGGTAAGCGATGGGGAGCAGACTGAACTTTGCAGCGAGCACTGGCGCCTTCAACATATTGTTTTAGCACGCGAGGTACATACACTTTTTCTTTCTACTTGATATAGTTCTGTGGTTTTTTTATATTAATTTAAAGATAGATAAATAGATAAATTCTTTATTGTACATAAAAAGCCACAATTAAAATAAAATAAAAACACAATAGTACAAAGGCGGACTTATCCCTATCAGGGATCTCTTCCAGTCAACTCTACAACCAGAGGAGATAACGACAAAAGTGTGGAACATTGTACAATCCTTACACGCTAAAACATTTAATGGTAATCATAATTCCATAATATATTATATTATATTTATGTTAATTTGCTATTTTTCATAATCACTGGTCAGGGATTGCAGTAGATATTTTAAATTCGATGCATTGAAGACGCTGGTGTCCATACTCTCTTACGTAGGTACTTGTTCCTCAACTATCATAATATGACACCCGTGGGAGAGAAATAAAAAATCGCGTTTGTTGTATGGGAGCCCCACTCAAATATTAATTTTATTTTGTTTTAGGTATTTGTTGTTATAGCGGCAACACAAAAACATTTGTGAAAATTCCAACTGTCTAGCTATCACAGTTCATGAGATACAGCCTGGTGACAGACATACGGACGGACAGACGTACAGTGGAGTCTTAGTAATAGGGTCCCGTAATAGGGTACCCTTTTACGAAACCCTAAAAACTGAAATATTTGATACTTTTATTATAAACGAAAGTATTATGAACTTATTTATTACACTTGTATTGTAATTACATACAAATGATTTTAATTTTATATACCTATTTAAAAAAACACAGACATTGAAATTAATCTGTTATACAAATAGTAGAACCGTAGTCTAAAAAACTAATTTATATAATTTTTTCCCGCGTAACTTGCGCGTGGTGTGAAGGGTGGCACAGAATAGGTACTAGTAGAAGTCTACTCAGAAAAGAAATCAAAAGAAATATCTACATAATGTGTTCCTACTCCTCACCTCTTAGTTTAAATACCTAGACATCCATTGCAAGCCAATTTCATTCTTATTACTCTGGGCAAATAATTCATATAACTGAATTTTCCCCTTCGAGGTGGTCGCCGCTATCTAAACGAAGAGGTGAGGAGTTCTGAAGCGAATTAAGTAAACCATAGCGCTAACCACATTAAGTAGATATTGACTTTCTTAGCTTAGTAAGACCTGTACGTGAGTAACTAGTACATATTCTGTGACATAGTGAATCGAAAAAAAATACCTATAACCAAAAAGGAATGTGATACTTAAGTTTAGTGCGATACGAACAGTGGTTTTTTGACGGATATATCCGACACTCGCGAAGTGGGCACAAAAATGTTTGTCGGATAAATCCGACGTTCGCTGTGGATTAAATTATGTTTTATCATCATCATTGTAGCGCTCAATGTTGCTTGACTCCGCAACGCGAACAAATTTTTTTTCAACTTAAAAACCGACTTCACTCCTAAGTTACACAAAAGATTTTGATAACATTGCTGACAAGTTCAAACAAAACAAGAATTTTCGAAATCAGTCCAGATGTCTTCAAATAATCAGTAAAGATTCATAAAAAGTACATAAAAACTATGATAGTTTTTATTTTAACTTCGTTATATATATACAATGAAACTGTTTTGTTTACTATGGAACCCTAAAAACAATAATAATCCATAGGTTTCTTAATCGTAGAGTTCAGAACACCTCCCTGTGGAACTCTAATTATAATAACAGTAAAAACCTGTTAACTGTAATTAGCACAGATTTTAGTGAAATTTTCTAGCGTTTATAATTTATATGGACATTTTGATACCTACACTTTTAACCAGTTAGCAGCAAAGGCAAGGATATAACACGGTGTTTGATTTGCCGTTTCCGCATGCCGTGTGGATTCTGGCTGAGTACAATATGACCACTCCAAGATTTACCGTGTAAGTCGGCTTTGGAAATACGAACTAAACGAAGCTTATAAATATCAACGAGACCTCTTCATCAAGCCCATCTGGCAGCGTGGAGAATGTAGGCCATATCCTCTGGCTGCTCTGGCCAAGTATGGCTTTGGTAGTACAGAGAGGGTCATCGTGCTCCTTACATGAAGACTAAAAAGTCATGATGATGATGATTTATCCATTATGATATAACTCAAATTAAAATATTATTTTAGTGACGTCATTCGCATTTTTTCTTTTAA
This sequence comes from Acrobasis suavella, assembly GCA_943193695.1. Lineage (NCBI taxonomy): Eukaryota > Metazoa > Arthropoda > Insecta > Lepidoptera > Pyralidae > Acrobasis > Acrobasis suavella. The sequence goes on along the minus strand of OW971952.1, from coordinate 3,706,376 downwards.
AAGAATTGGCCTCAGTTCAATAGCTGATCTATCTAAATTCTTTATTTCGTCCTCAATTTCTTGCATTGTCTTATCTTTAGTCTCTGGCAACACAAAATATAATATCGTTAGGCATATTATAATCCCAACACCAAAAATTCCATACGTGCCATGTAATCCTATAAGATCTAAAATTTGTGGAGTGAATTTCATTGATAAGACGTAAAATGTCATGAAAACTATGCCTGCTGTACAAGGACCGAGTCCTCTATGCTCCAGTGGGAAAATTTCAACAGCTGACGTCAAATTAACTGGCTCTACACCTATATTAACTACTAAGTTTAATAAAAGTAATAGACTAGGAACTAACCATTGCTGTTGTGAGCCTATAGAATATTTGAATTTCAGATACTGTGCTAAACTTATCGTGAACATCAAAATGCTTGATAAAATACCAAATACAAATATAAGTGTACGTCTGTTGAAGAATCTTATTATGAAGCATGATATCGTTAGGCCAGTTAATGTTAGCAAGTCACTAGCTATAGAGCAGTATGCTGTTATAGACTCATCACCCGTGACTATTATAAAGATTTGATTAATATAAGCTAAATAATAATATCTACCACAAAAGTCTATGATTAAAATTAACGAGATTGTTATTAGTAACGCTTTTAAGAAGTCTTTCATCAGGAATGTTTGCAAAAGTGTTTTTATTTTGTTCTTTTTTTTATTTTCCTTCTCCAGTCTTACCATTTGTGCACCAATTAAATGTTCCAACTCGTCTCTTTTTTCGCTGGAATTTCCATGTAGATAAAAGAAATTTCTCTGGCATTCTTCAAACTTTCTCTTAAAAGCACAGAACGCTGGACTTTCCTTCCAGAATAATGTCAAGATTAATGAAATAGAAAGTGATACAATCGCAAATATAGACACATGTCTCCATGTGTAATATAGTGACATAATATGGGATATCACTGCTCCTAACCCTAGAGTCGCCTTTTCTATTGTTAGAAAATAACCTCTACGTTTTGCATCTGAATATTCAGTGACTATGACGCTGTTGACGAAAAGGCCATCTGAAAAGCCCCGAATCAGTCGAGCAATAAAAATAGTGGTAAGGCTGTTTGCAAACGGCAGGATGGTCCATGAGATGAGATCACATGTGATAATGCCCACGTGTGTGAATTTCCTGCCAACAGTTTGAACGAGACCAGATGCGATGAATACTCCAGCAAAGGCAGTTATACCGGGTGCTGCGGCTGAAACAGGAAATACAAATTGTGAATTAAGCGTAGCGTAGATGAAGAGAAACTATGTCTTAATGGACGTTTTGCGGCTGAAATGATGATGATGCATCTTTAGTGTGCATATAGTTTAAAGTAGGTAGTTGAAAGTTTTACCCTGATCTTCATGTTATACTCGTAACGAGTCTTGTGTCATGTTATACAGCGTATCAAGGTCGTAGGCTATAAGCCTATTCAAATAAAAATCGTGAGTCAGAATCAGTTACTGTCGCTTATTCAAAAGCAATAAAAGGTTAGTTACCATTTTTTTAAACGACTTCTGTTATTTGCGAGCAGAAGAGCAAATAAATTCTTCGTTTGATACAAGAACGGAATGGTAAATATATCAGAAAGAGTAAGGTAATATTTACCTATCCACGAAGCTTGCGATGGCGTCGCTCTAACATCCGTGGTGTTTGGTGATAATATGGCAGCATTCATGACACCAGGCAATGTAATCGAAATCCCATCGCACAGTGAGTGTAGACTAACGCAGAATACTACCAGAAACGGAAAAGTTACAGAATAATGTGTCTTCATTTCTACTAGCCGTGACTTCTGCCATATGGTTTTCGTATCTTCTCACTCCGTGTTTCCCTGTCGATCGCCTTTATCGATCGCGATTAGAATCAGCCTGAATGTAGCGGAAAGGAGTAAATCTTCTTTCTTTCTAGCTTACAAACTGGTGTCAGATTTTAATTTCGTCTGTCATCTGAATGTCGAATGCCCATGTCGCGCCCCTATTTGATTGTGTTGGGAGATCCACCCTCGAAGTTGTGGACCAGTATATCTACCTGGTTAAATCAATTGATCCAGGCAGGAAGTTCCAGCTTCGAGAAAGAGGGCGGCGAATCCAACTCGGCTGGGCAGTGGTCGGGAAGCTACGCAGCGTCTTCTCGTCCAAAATACCTCAGTGCCTCTAGACTAAAATCTACAATTAATGTGAGTTACCAGTGATGACTAATGGATTTGAGTCCCTTACTATGGTTCTCATAAGAAGGCTCAAGGTCGCTCTACACGTTATGGAGAGGACTATGCTCGGTGTTCCTCTACGTGATCAAATCAGAAATGACGAAACTTGTAGGAGTTTAAAAGTTCAGCGGATTAGCTCGTTGAAGTGGCAATAGATGGCATGTTAAGCGAAGCGTAGGAAACCCACCAACAAAGTGATCAGATGACCTGACCAAGGTCGCTGAAAAGCGCTGGATGCAGGACGGTCTAGATCGGTGGAAATTCTTGGAAGAGGCATATGTCCAGCATTGGACGTTATAAGGCTGAAATGATGATAATTTCTACTAGACATGACTTCTGCCATGTGGTTTTCGTATTTTTCTCTCCATATCTTCCTTTTGATGACGTAAGAGTCAGCCTGAATGAAGAACACACTGGTGTCAGCTTTTTCTCCACTATTTTTATCCAGGAACGCTATTGTGCCACATGCCAGCTTCGCAATGTCAACCAACATTGGCGCTTCAAAATAATGATATAATAGGACACTATCAAACGGCTGTCGTATAACTTTATGTAGTTTATGGAGTAATGTTTATGAAGCAAAGAAAAAAGGACTAGCTGCATAGTATAGTGGTTAAGGCGTACTCTTTGTGATCCGGATCCCACAGGAAAGCATATTTTATGAAAAATTGTTTTCAGTTTGGTTAGGATATCGCAGGCTTGAATCACCTGATTATCAGAAAAGAAAGATGATTTCGTGTTTCGGAAGACACATGGAAACTGTAGGTCCCGATTCCCGAACGCCATCTAGCGTTTGCTCCAAGAATTGGCCTGGTCTACCCTTTGCGTTGCGGAGGTCAGATGGCAGTCGCTCTGTGTAAAAACTAGTAACCTGTTCTAATCACCTTGTTTAGGTAGCGGACCAATGGCTCTGAAGCGTTACCTCTAAGGGTGCAACCGGGGATACGTTCGGACGATGATGACGCTTATTAAGCAAAGACAAAATTTCCTTACCTGTCTCCAAAAATAAACGTCCAGCATTTTACGAATGCGACACAACTCACAAGCAATTCACGTCAAAAACTAAACAAAGAACATGTTTGAAGTTGTTAATGACGTAAATACTCTGCTGTATTAATATGAACAGATGTTTTTCATGTTTTTGAAATGCCTTTGTTTGATAACAGCTATAATTATTTGCGACTTTTTGCTCTCATTGTACGATCGACAGCGCGGAAAGAGATGCAGCTGGTACATTCGAAGTTTTGCCTTTTCTTCCAGACTAGCATGGAAGGAGATGAAACGATGTGAGGAAGGGATTATGAATAAGTAAAACAATAAAGTGGTTAAAGTTTTTTTGGACGAGTTTTATTAGTCTGTTTACAAAACCATAGACCTGATTATTTAGGGTTTCGTACCCAAAAGATAAAAACGGGACCCTATCACTAAGACTCCGCAGTCCGTCCGTCCGTCTGCCTGACACCAGGTTGTACCTCATGAACCTCGATAGCTAAACAGTTGAAAATTTTACAGATGATGTGTTTCTATTGCCGCTATAACAACAAATACTAAAAACAGAATAAAATTAAATAAATTTAAAGGGACAAATCACACAGATTGAGCTAGCCCCAAAGTAAGCTTAAGCTTGTGTTATGGGATACTAACCCAACGATACTATATATAATAAATACATATATAGATAAACACCCAAGACCCAGGACCATTTGAAAAAGGCCATTTTCCAACTTGCCTTAGCTGGGGATCGAACCCAGAACCTCCGGATTGGCGGACTAGCGTGTTGACCATAACGCCACGGAGGTTGTCAAATTAATATTTAAGTGGGGTTACCATACAACAAACGTGATTTTTTATAGATAATGGTACGGAACCCTTCGTGCGCGAGTCCGACTTACACTTGGGCTGTTAGTTTATTGTTTACATTTTTAGGGGATAAAACGTAATTAACGCTATTATTTAAATATAAAAAAATTGTATGTGAGAGGCAGTACAAAAGTGGCCCCGATAATGGAAAAGCTGAGAAGCAATAGACTCGATACATATCATTTCATCATATAAAACTTACACTTACAAATAACACTGGTCAACAAAAAAACAACTTTTGCAAACCCATGAAAGGAATTCAACTGATTTTAAGAGAACATTAATAAACATTCACAGTGGGAATAATTTTATCCTTTAGTTAGCTCGGGTTTACTGTGGATTTCAATAAAAAGACTTGCAGCTCAGTTAAATGTTTACTTATATTAATACACATTTATTAATTTTAAAAGTGTAAAGTTGAACTACTTTTTCTTCTATAATCGAGATCTATAGCTTCTCTTCTTAACGTCCAACAATAGTCTGCTAGCATAGCTGGGCTCCACTTCCCCTGATAACGCTGTTCTATGCCTTCTACATTTTGCCGCAAACGCTCACCGTGCTCATCACTAACGTCTCCCATACATTGAGGTAGAAAATTTAAATGTGAGTCCAGAATATGTATTTTGAGAGACATTTACAGCCAATAACGCACAAGGCTTCAATCATATCTTTTACAAGTGTTTTCTGGTAGTCTTCTACACCCATAAGTCTACTACACACTCACATTTCCGATAAAATTTGTAAAAACATGTACCATGGATTTACAAGCCTTGCTTTCTTCTTTCTTCAATTAATCAATGATAAAACACTTAGATATAAATCGATGTAAATAAAAACAAACACGTAGAACTCAATATATAAACTAAAAATTCACTTAATAAAAAATACTTACTTACTTACTAAATACTTACACTTAATAAAGATTTAACACTCTACACGTTCAGTAGATTCAGATTTAATACTGTACACAATTTTGTTATGTATATCATACTCATTAGATATGTGCCATTGAACAAAACAAAACACGTTCGTGGGTATGCACGTCGTTATCACTCAATACGTACGAGTATTACAACAAACACACCATGAGCATAACTCAGAAAATCGAACTAAGCCAGCTGTGAAACGTCTATAGTTGATGAATAGTCACCACGTACTTTTTGATATTACAACTCATTATCACTGGGCAAAAACCTAGTTGACCAGTGTAATTAATTTAAAAAGAGTGATTTTGTAACTACATCGTACAACATTCCTGCAGGAACTACGGTTGGGCTTAAGCCGTCCATCTCCCAACGCTCAAAAGGGTGGAGAACTTGGAGGGCCAACGCTGGAGGAGAAAATACCGAAGTGTTCTCGACGGAGGCTGCTGTAAAGGAAAGTTGGGGCTTACTGCGCGTAGCGGACCAATCTCAGTGAACCTACCCATATCCAAGATTTTTTTTGTTGACCTACATTTTATATATTTAAATAATTACTTTGAATTATACTTCATTTGTTTGTTTTATTTATTAAATAAGAATAAAGCGTGACATTATGGATGGACATATGATGAGGAGGGGGGAGAGCAATATATCACTAAGAGAGTACTAAATGTAAAGGTAACTGGATACAGGAACAGAGGAGGGCTAAGGAAAAGGTGGATGAAGTGTATAGCAAAAATCTAACAAATGCAAGTGCTGTTTTTTTTTCAACATCTATCCACAAAAGTGGCCTACTGATGCCATCAAACCTCATTGGCTTTTTCGGGTCGTGTCCGGCCAAATATTAATTTGCCCGGCCTGTCCGTATATATATATGTAAAGAAACTACCTACCCACATTTCTTCAAATCGAATTATGCCGCGCTATCCAAGCGTCGGTAAAATAGTGTTCTGCTTTATCGACCCTATGTAATGGCGTCCAATACTGTAGATAAAGTAGATCTAACGTAAATAAGATATCGGAAGCCATTAAGGTGTGATAAAGAATTTACAACGAAAATAATTATATTTAAAAGGAATTAACGATTGGATAATAAACTTTAAATGTCGTTTCTCTGTTTTCAGGTAGGATAGTGTGATTTAGGTTAATAGTGTCATTTATAGTTATGTGAACATGTAAGTACTAAAATAAAATCTCTGTTTTCAGAACAACACAAATCGTTTATTTGAAAATTAACAGTTCCTAAGAAAAAGTCTTATATATATATATATATATATATATATATATATATATATATATCTGTCTGTCTATCTGCGGTTTTACTTAAAAACTAGTAGTACTAGAAAGGCGTCATTGGAATTGGTGTGTATATTTATTACGGCGAAAAAGTGGTAAACTAAATTTTAGAAAAAACAAACTAAAATAAAGTTGTTATACTGAGTGCAAACTATAAATGCACGGTAGATAGTTACATACTAAAAGGGGCGATTAAGTCTGTCAATGTAAACCAATTTCCTTATGAGAACAATACTATAATTGGATGGGTTGAATGTTGCTCAAAAATGTGTTTGGCTGAATGTACATTTCATTGCCGCATGGGCAAGACCACAATGTGGTTATTTAGCTTTAACTAAGTAGGGTAATTTTAATTTTTAATTTAGTTTATAGTTTCGTTAAGTCTTTTTTATTAAATTGTATGATATCTATTTATTTTCTCGATAAAGTTGTCGAAAGAAAAATCCTGTGTAAATGTCTTTTTAGCAAAACCCACAGTCAGCATCAGAACTGTAGATACTCAACCTACTTAAAAAATATTAGATTTAGGGAAAGGACAGAGATAAAAGAAAGGAAATGGGAGGGACTCTGTCTGGATAAGAAAAACTACAGAATTCGTAAATTTCTAAATGGTCCGGTTCATAACACCTCCCTGTGAAACTTTAATAATTATACCATTTAATCAATAATAATAACTATCAATTATACTGATTTTGGCCCAGACTAGCATTTTAAAGTATTATGTAGTTTGAAATTTCTAGAATTCATACGAAATTTTTTATGTAGGTACGAATGTAAAATACAGTAGATATTTTTATGTATAAAAACACTTAATATAAAATTATATTATATTTTACAAGCACTTCATTTCAAAATAAACTTCGATGAAGAGTTTTTTCGGATCTGTGAAAATTTTGACGAACCCTCTTGCGGATATTTGAATGTATTTAATTTAAGACAAATAAATAAATTTACTCAAATATTGATATTATTTAGGTGATGTCATCAGCATCTTTTCTTTTAAAAGAATCGGCCTTAGTTCAATAACTGATCTATCTACATTCTTCATTTCATCCTCAATTTCTTGCATTGTCTTATCTTTAGTCTCTGGCAACACAAAATATAATATCGTTAGGCATATTATAATTATGACACTAAAAATGCCATACGTGCCATGTAATCCTATAAGATCTAAAATCTTTGGAGTGAATTTAATTGATAAAACATAAAATGTAATAAAAATTATACCTGCTGTACAAGAAGCGAGTCCTCTATGCTCCAGTGGAAAACATTCAGCAGCTAAAGCAAAATTAACTGGCACTACACCTATACTAATAACAAAGTTCAATAAAAGTAATAGACTGGGAACTAACCATCGCTGTTGTGAGCCTATAGAATATTTCAATTTTAAAAACTCTGCTAAACTTATCGTAAACATCAAAACGCTTGTAAAAATACCAAATCGAAATACAAGAGTACGTCTGTTGAAGAATTTTATTATGAAGCATGATATCGTTAAGCCAGTTAATGTTAGCAAATCACTAGCTATAGAGCAGTATGTTGCTATAGATGGATCACCCGTAACTATTAAAAAGATTTGCTTAATATAAGCTAAATAGTAATATCTACCACATAAGTCTATGATCAAAATTAACGGTACTGTTATAAGTAACGCCTTTAAGAAATCTTTCATCAGGAATGTTTGCAAAAGTGTTTTTATTTTGTTCTTTTTTTTCTTGTGTTTCTCTAGTCTTACCATTTGCGCACCAATTAAATGTTTTAACTCGTCTCTTTTTTTCTTGGAATTTCCATGTAGATAGAAGAAATTTCTCTGGCATTCCTCGAATCTTCCCGTCATAGCACAGTACGCTGGACTTTCCTTCCAGAAAAATGTCAAGATTAATGACATAGAAAGTGATACAATGGCAAATATAGACACATGTCTCCACGTGTAATATAGTGACATAGTATGGCATAACAATGCTCCTAACCCTAGACACGCCTTTTTCATTGTAAGAAAATAACCTCTACGTTTTGCATCGGAATATTCAGTGACTATGACGCTGTTGACGAAAAGGCCATCTGAAAAGCCCCGAATCAGTCGAGCAATAAAAATAGTGGTGAGGCTGTTTGCAAAAGGCAGAATGCTCCATGAGATGAGTTCACATATGACAATGCCCATATGAGTGAATTTCCTGCCAACAGTTTGAACGAGAGCAGATGTGATGAATACTCCAGCAAAGGTAGTTAGACCGGGAGCTGCGGCTGAAACAAAAAATACAAATTGTGAGTTAAGCGTATCGTCGACTGCCACTGTGGCTCGGCCAGCGATGAGCGAAAATTAGTATGGGTAAGGTATAGATAAATAAAAACCAAAGTCCCTTGGATAGACAAAGTTTATTTTTCCCAGTGACTTATTAGGAGTCCAAAACAACCTCACTTTTTAACTAAACTTGGTTTGGAACAAAAGGATGTCATATCATATATCTATTTCCTTGTAATTTTTATGTATCTAGGAACCAACAATATTCCAAAATTGCATCATTCTGGTCACACCCTGAATTGAATTACCAGTTCCACAAGCTGGGTACCCTACAAAAAAATACTTTAGTCGAGGAACAGACTAACAAAGGCAATCGATTGTATTAGTAATCGATTTTTTTTTAAATTAGTACTAAATGCAACCAAATTGTTGACTGTATTAAAATAAAACGTCTGTATTAAAATACATCATCATCATTTCTACGTAAACTGCGTAACGTCTACAAGACGTTACGCAGTTTTAAAGTAAGTAGTTGAATGTTTTCGCATGATCTTCATGTTAAAACAACTTTTTTATGTTGTACACCACATTGTACAACATCAAAGGTCGTAGGCCTAAGCCTATTTACAGAATAAAAATCAAGAATCTGAAACAGTTGCCATCGCTTAATCAAAAACAATATAAGGTTAGTTAGGTACCTCATCATTTTCTTGAACGATTTCTGTTATTTGCGATAAGAAGAGCAGTTACGTTCTTCGTTTCATACCAGAACAGTGTGGTAAATATTTTAATAGGGCAAGATGATATTTACCTATCCATGAAGCTTGCGATGGCGTCGCTTTAACATCCGTGGTGTTTGGGGATAATATGGCAGCGTTCATGACACCAGGCAACGAAATCGAAATCCCATCGCACAGTGCGTGTAGTAGTACGCAGAATACTACCAGAAACTGAAAAGCCATAGAATAATACGTCCTTATTTTTACGAACCGTGACTTCTACTGTATGGCTTCCGTATCTTCTTACTGCAAGAGTGAATGAAGGTGAAAGGAGTGAACGTATCTTCTTTTTAACCCCCGACGCAAAAGATAGATGTTATAAGTTTGACGCTACCGTCTGTCTTTTTGTTTGTCTGTCTGTCTGTGGCATCCTAGCTCGAAAGGATGCACCGATTTCGACGCGGTTTTTTTTTAGGTGAAAGCAGGTTTCCTTGCAGTGGTTCTTAGCTATGTGTGGTAAAAATTGATCTAGTAAAGAAGATATGAGCTCTTTATCACTATCTAAACCATGATTACAACTAGATGGCGGTATCTAGCGCATTAAAGTGAAAGGTACTTTCAAAATATTGTGTGACTCATCTTTAGTTCAGTTGATTCAGCGTATAGCTTATAATAGTCGATCTTACCGGTTCAAATCCCAACAAACGCATATTTTTGTTTTTATATCTATTGTTTACTTTATAATTATGTATCTCCTTTACGTATTAATAAAAAAGTTTAAGATTTTTCCGTCCCTAATCCATAATTTACTACGAAGTAACTTTGTTTCAACCGAGTGTTTCACGACACTCACTTTCTTTTTTTAAATTAAATTATTTATCTTTGGTTAATAATATCAGCTGTTTATCACCATCTAAAATCGAAACCATGGCTTAAAACTAGATGGCTGGCTATCTAGGTTTCCATATAAATTCCGTAACAAGAATTGTCGCTGCAGTCGTAGCTGTATTCAGAGGCAATAGTCTGTACATAGAAGATAATGAGAAAGAATATTGCTGGGGGCTTTTATCAACGCAATAAAAGACAAAAAATGATTTTTAGAATGTCTGTGCATTTGTTCGTGCAAATGTAAAAATTACGAATTTCGATGGTTTTGGAGTACCCTTAAAAATTTGTGTTTTTGGTCATCGATAGATAAAACAATTTTTTTTACCCCCAATAAAAAAAGAGAGATTATTATAAGATTGACTGTTTGTTTGTCTTTTCGGTTAGAGTATTATGTAGTTCCGTCACTCAACACTTGGTAGTGTAGTCGGTATTTTTTTAATTTGCATCGAAAATAAACTTGTTATCAAGTGTGTTAATAGCTGACAGACTGGTGTCAGATTTTTTTGTCCTTCAACTTTGATCAGCTAAACTGACTGATTGAAATGAATCAACGAACCTCGTTTTTTGTGCATTTTCAGGGTTTCGTACACAAAGGGTAAAAAGACTCTACTGTCCGTCTGTCCGTATGTCTGTCACCAGGCTGTATCTCATTAACCGTGATAGCAAGGAAGTTGAAATTTTGACAGACGGTGTATTTCTGATGCCGCTAAAAAACCAAATACTAAAAACAGAATAATAAGTATAAATATTTCCCATACAACAAACGTCATTTTTTGCCAGTTTTTGCTCGTCGACATGTAAAAAAAATCAAATCAGTAGTATTATAACGGAGTTTAAAGGTAAACTATCAGAGTAGAGTTTACAATTAAAAAGTTATAAGCGACCAACTTCCTGCAGCAGCTTAAAAAAACGAGTCTATATCTTCCTGAAAGGTCGGCAACGCTTCTGTTCCACCCCTGGTGTTGCAGTTGTCCAGACGTTTTTAGTAGCGTGAACTCAAATTTGCATTTTCAACTACGGTTATTATAGATAATGGCGTACCATTCGTGCGTTCGTGCGCGTGTCCGACTCGCACTTGACCGGCAATTTTTTTATAACACCTCTCTTTTCCGTTAATAAAATGGAAGAAATCTAAAACTGTTCTTTTTTACCTGTCGAAGAAAATGCACGACCGCCATATCACAGTTGTTACTGTCACTAAAGTAATTAAACTAAACCCATGTAGATGTTTCAAGGTCTCGAAAATGACGTTACTATACTGCTATTTGTCTTTATCTATTTACTAATGATTCCGTGTGCTGTATAATGAAAAACCGGCCAAGTACAATGCCGAAGATTTAAAATCAAAACTTTTTATTTTACAATAATAACAAAACTATGTTTGAGATCCTCATAACAAGCCCTTTCATTAGATCATTAGAAATAATATATGACACAGTAAGGTTTGCAAAACATTTCCTATCTATATTTTTCCTGTAATCTACCAGCAATGAACTATATTTAGTGTTTCTTCAATATTTTAGCCTCAGTAGTTTCAGAGATCAGAGGGGTGGATGGTCAATCAACTCTCGAAGTTTTAGACCAGTATATCTACCTGGGTCAAGTAATCTAGGCAGGAAGTTCCAGCGTCGAGGAAGAGGTCTTTCGGCTAATTCGACTCGGCTGGGCAGCGTTCGGGAAGCTACGCAGTGACTTCTCGTCCAAAATACCTTAGCGCCTCAAGACGAAAGTGTTTAATCAATGTGTGTTACCAGTGATGACTTATGGCTCTGATACGTGGTCACTTACTAGGTCTCATAAGAAGGCTCAAGGTCGTTCAGCGCGCTATGGAGAGGGCAATGCTCGGTGTTTCCCTACGTGATCGAATCAGAAATGAGGAAATTCGTAGGAGAACAAAAGTCACTGTCATTGCCCAGCAGATAGAGAAAGGGATAGAAGTAGGGAATTCAAGTCAAAATCGATGTCCCGTAGTATTTTTTTTTAATATACAATACAAAGACATGAAGGAAAAACAAACATCTAAAATGTAGTCCTTGAACTAATGTTTCACATAATATTTTTTTCAACTTTTTTAGGCCACAAATGAGGAGAGGCTTCACAAAATACCCATTTTACTAAGCGCCTTAAAGGTCTAAAGCAGCTCTGAGTAGACAGACTGAGTAGTCTGAGTGACCTCCGTGGCGTAGTGGTCACCATGCTAGTCCGCCACCCAGAGGTCCCGGGTTTGATCCCCGGTCAGGGCAAGTTGGAAAATGGCCTTTTTCAAATCGTCCTGGGTCTTGGATGTTCATTTATATATGTATTTGCTATAAAATATAGTATCGTTGAGTTGGTATCCCATAACACAAGACTCAAACTTACTTTGGGACTAGCTCAATCAGTGTAATTTGTAACTATATATTTATTTAATGACACTTTACAAATATTATATAATGACTATGACAGATTAAGGGTCTCAAGAGACTGGCTATGTTTCCGAGCTAGATAAACAAGCTCATTCTTGACCCATATGAGTGCCTCAATGTATCTTTAACCTATTTGTATTCATTCAAAAATTTGTGAAAGTAAGGAAAGAAATTTTCCTTCATATTCTTTCCCCAAACAAAGTCGAGATGGTTGAATTTCTCCCGCGGCATCTCAAACAATGTGGCATTTGGTAGGACAGCCGACAGTGCGATGCTGTCCATTACGTCACCAGCGTAGTCGTTTTTACCCACCATTAACACAACTTTACTAGTAAACTTCGATAAATCATACAGCGGTGCTATTGGAGACCCGTACTTCTCCAGGTTAATTCTAGGACCGTAATCAAACCAACCAAATTTTTCATTTAATTGAGCTCCGTGAGCCATAGTTTTCGTAGAGGTACCAGCAAAGTAGTGCCCTATAGCTAGAGGAAGAAATTCTGGTTCAAACTCTTCTGCATCAGCGCCGAACGCCCCGAAAAATATTACCTTGGCGCATAATGCGTAACCAAATTCTGAATTTTCTGTGCATATATCCTGTATAAATCTTCTAAGAGTGGAATTCTGATTAAGAAGCTCCACTTCTCCGGCGTCTGTTAATCCTGAGTATAAAGGTGGAAGGTTTAATCCCGGGTTTGCAGAGAAGCCTCTCCAGTGCTTGGCGAAGCAGATGGGAGCCAATGCGATAAAGACCTTTATCTTATCATTATACTCGGGATGGGCGGCGCCCGTGATCAATATATCCAAGGTTCCTTGCGAGTGTCCCACTAGTATAACCTGGGGCTTACCAGTTTTCTCCAAAACAAAGTCTATCAGCGCCGGAAGGTCAAAATACCCGTTTTCGTGAAAGGTGAAGTCCCAAAACTTTTTGTCAGTATCCGGGTTGTAGACGACGTGTCGCCTGCTGTACCTGTTCCCTCTAGCGTTTGCAAGCCACACATCGTAGCCAGATTCAGTCAAATTGATAGCGAGTGAATTTTTGCCTCTAATAAGAAAAGTCTCAGAAGAATCCAGGAGTCCGTGCTGGAGAAGTATAGGTAGGTCTTGGGAGTGGCTTCCAACATTGTGAAACAGTTTGAGTATGTACCCGTCTTCAGTAGTGACGTCAAACTCTTCGTATTGATGTCCATATCGTTGTATCAGCTCCGGGGTGCGAGCTCTGTCGCGTTTCGGGATATAGCTGTTGACGTAGAAAGTTTTACCTGCCAATGTTGCTGGCACCTTGTCGACCGGCAATTTTGATTCACTTGGACCGAATCTTGTTAGTGTGATTACAAGTATTAAAGAAACGCAGACAGATATCTCGGAAGAAATCATTTTTGAAAAAGAAATGTCGTCTGCTATGTAATTCATTTATTAAAAATCCTGCACGCTCTTATATTGTGTCACTTAAGCAAACATTTGAGCAACTTGACATGTTTAACTTCTCAAAGGACTATAGAAAAAAGATGATAAATTGACGAAAATTAAATACTTCAGGTGCATTGGGGTAAAATGGATATGGACTAAAGAATATTTTTGGCTCATTTGGAAGATTATTAAAATATGCGGCCTTTGGTATTGTGGAACAACCTCGGACTGCCAAACCGACATCGTCGCGGGTTACATTACAGCTTGTTTCTTATGAAGACTTCTTGATAAATTAAATCGACATAACTTTATAGATACCTACATTAACTTGTCAAAGTAATACAACAAGGGCCTAAAAGACTGAAACTACGATTATTGTAGCCAAAATTCGATCGTTTCAGTATTTTGAACCCTGTAAAGTTTGTCTGATAAGTAAAACTTAGAATAAAGAGCGTGGAAAGGACATACCCGTAATAAATTGAACCACCAGCTATACTAGATCACTATAGCATAACAAAATTAAAATAACAGTCAGAAAACTAAAAAAATTGACATTTCATACAAATTGCCCAGACAGCTGGACACTTGTATGGAAATGCCAATTTTTTCTTATTATATTGTAGTGATCTAGTATAGCCCACGGTTCGATTTATTACGAGTATGTCCCTTTTGATCCCTTTCGATTTATTAGTGTACATATAACAAAAGAGCAAATTATTTTGGACATTTGATATATGTATAACAAAATATACGTTTAAGAAAAAACTTATACCCGATTACGGGAAAATTCTAACCAAACATTATGAAATATCCAATTAATCCAAGCTCAGCAACATCTACGGCTAACAATGTATGTGTTATGGGCCAAGTGATCAATGAGAAAAGAACTTTAAAGAAATATCTACTTACTGTGGTTAGCGCTGTGGTTAATTTAGCTCGCGTCAGAACTCCTCACCTCTTCGTTTAGATACCTAGACATCCACTGCAAGCCAATTTCATTCTTACTACTCTGGACAAACGATTCATGTAACTGAATTATCCCCTTCGAAATGGTCGCCGCGCGCATAGTAATAATGTAGTATATTTTCGATACCTAAACGGGAAATGTTACAGGCCTGACTCTACCAGACTATCTACTACCTACCTAATATTTACAAATAAATAGACCGGATAGTTTAATATTTAGAGGAGAGTTGGATAATTTCGTGCCCCTAAGCAAAATTTCCTATAACTCTGCTCATATATCAGATTTAAATAAAAACAGAATATAAGCACTCGTAAGGCATTTATTGCAAAACAAGTATAGTTATATAAATCGTCAAAATACACCTCTAAAATAATGGCAAAAAAACAAATAAATGGAAAAACGCGGTATTATCAGACCAGTATGAGAAAACCGAGCCAGAGGTTTTTAATTTCGCGCTAGGTCTGATAAATCCGAGCCCATGGTACACTAACATCATAAACTTTCACACACAAAGTGTGTGAAAGTTTATGATGTAAGTGTACCTGTTCATGTGTTCATAGTGTACATGTTAGTGTGTATGGAAGTAGAAATTGCTAATATAACCAAGGAATATCAATTACAGTAGCAAATAACAATCATTACGATCATAAAATCAGAAAATATACATAGGAACATTCAGTTACAAAGTCAGTCTCAAAATGTCATGTGTGATCGTGATCAAAAGCAAATAAAGTATAATTATAGAATCTTTCAGTTTCAAACCTTTCACTGACGAGCGACAGTATGCCAGCGACACCTGTCGGCGACGGTCGCCCACCAGTCGCATGGCACATGTCAATCGGTCATAAACTGTCAAAAATTGTCGCTGACTATCGGCGACTGTCGTGCGACTTCTGTCGCAGTTCTCATGTCCTCTGGGTTCTACCACTTTTTCTTTTTCTTCCTTCCGCCATCTTTTACCCGTTTTAGTCCGGTGACTAATACGGGTAAAAGATTTTTTATTTATACGAATTTAATTTTTTGCTTAAACTATCGCCACACCGGTGTGTGGCGATAGTTTACGCAAAAAATTAAATACTTTAAGGGCATTTTTCATAGATGATAATTCTGCGCCCAGTCTGATATTATCGCGCCCCGAGCGCGGTGTTAGCAAACTCACTCACTTTGTCTTTAAACCTAAAAAATCTAAACAAAGCAATGCAATTGATAAAACGTTATTATGCTACTCGATTGTTCACTATATTAATGCAAGAAATGCGTGTAAATATATAAATAAATTTATTAAAAAGTGGACTTACTTCATAGCAAAGACACTCGAAAAATAATATGAAAACGGTGCGAAAACTATTCGTACACCTGCGTCCGCTCAGAATGATCGAAGGGAATTAGGGGCGAGCGAGCAAGGTACACGGGTAATGGACCGTGAATTGAACACTACGCAGAAGTGCGATTTCTGAAACGCGGAGTCACCTAAACGAATGGTTTTTGTATGGGAAAACCATTCGTTTAGGTGACTCCGCGTTTCAGAAATCGCTCTTCAGGGCTCTTCCCACTTACGGTTTTTGAGTAAACCTATAGCGCAAAATTGTCAACCGCGCGAAATTATCTAACTCTCTCCTACACTGCGGCATCGTGCCCAGATTTCTGACAGCATTGCCACATTGGATGGCAGTGCAAATCTTCTCACTTATAGATATATATTTTAATGTATTGAAAAGTACAGAAAAACAATCGGACACGAATATACAGAAAAATGTTTCGGTAAACAATTCAACCCGTATATTTTCTTTTTGCTTATATGTTACGCCATATCTTCGCCACTTGTGAACTGGCTATTAATTTGGTGAAGATACGAGAACTTTGGAGATATGGAAAAAATTCCTAAAAGTTATTGAAATCTGTTAAAAGTCGGTCGAAGAATCTAAATCTAAATATATATAACTCAAAGGTGACTGACTGACTGACATAGTGATCTATCAACGCACAGCCCAAACCATCGGGCTGAAATTTGGCATGCAGGGAGATGTTATGACGTAGGCATCCGCTAAGAAAGGATTTTGATAAATTCTACCCCCAAGGGGACAAAATAGGGGTAAAAAGTTTGTATGAAACTTTGTCAATTTTTAACCGATCGGGCTGCAGCAGCGTTGCATAGCAGCAGTTGCCTGCAGGAAGTTGCATAATATAACGCCATATTGTAACTGAACATAAGCATAGTAAGCTGTTAGCGCAGTTTTAAGGTCAGTAGTACGCTTTAGCTGAGATAGAGCATAGGTAAAACTAGAAAGCTTACTTTTTGTTTTTTGGACATGCTGCTTCCAAGAGATATTTGTGTCAATTTCAATACCAAGAAGCATTGTATTGTCAACACATTTGATTGCATTTCCATTTACGTGAAAATTTATGTCTAAAGGGGCTTTCTGGTAGGGTCTGAACTGCATAATTTTAGTTTTTGTCAAATTTATTTTTAGGTTATGGTCCTCTAGCCATTTTGAAATGTCAGTAAAAAATTTTTAAAGTTGATTATTTTTCCGACCCAAATATCGACCAATAGAATTGCACCATTCGACGTCACGTGGTACAACCTACATGGTATTATACTGATAATTTTTTGATTATTTTCTCTGGTAGTTGCTATATATAAAAAACAAAACATAATCCAGTCAAATTAACCACACGTCAAACTGACAGGTTGAATTGGCCGACATTTGGGACGGAAAAATAATCCCCCGAATACCCCACGAGCTTCAAAATTATCTGGCATTTCCCTCAAGGTTCCCTGCAAACAAATAAAGTCGTCAAGTTTTTCAGGAAAAATCACTCGCGCTTCGCGCTCGTGATTTTTTAACCTGAAAAACTTGACTCCTTCATTTGTTTGCAACGAACCTATCGGGAAATACCCGATAATTTTGAAGCTCTTGTGGTATTATAAGTGATTATTTAATGTCAAGGTATTGTCACAGGGAAATAATACGGAAATGTCATCAGCGAAAAGGACGCAGTGTTCATGTGGCTCTTTCATTCATTTAGGCAGGTCATTTATATAAATTAAAAAGAGAATGCATCCAAGAACACTGCCTTGGGGGATTGAGTTAGGCATATTGCAGGTATTTGACTGATAGAGAGCAATAGAGCCTGTCTCAGAATTTACATGCTCAATTTCTACACACTGTTGACGGTTACTTAAGTATGAAGAAAACCAATCATGTGCAATTCCTCTTACTCCAATGCCATAAAGCCGTCTAAGCAAAATTCTAAAAGATACTCTATCATATACTGAACTCATATCCAGCAGAAGACCGATACCATACTGCTTGTTATTTATATACTCTAATGCCTTTTGTATGAAATGATAGACAGCTAGAGTTGTCGAACAATGTTTTCTGAAGCCAAACTGGTTTTTGTCAAATATTTCCTGTTTTTCACAAAAGGAATATAATCTGTTACACATAGCTGTCTCTACTATTTTTGACGACGTCGTTGGCAGTGCAATTGGACGAAAGTTTTCGAGAGCTGTCCTATCACCTTTTTTATGAATAGGTTTGATTACACTCATTTTAAGTTTTTCTGGAAATACTCCTTCTCGGAAAGATTGATTAATAATTTGCATAAATGGAAAGGCTAACTCGTGCACACATGTTTTTATCAAAACAGGAAGCAGCTCATCTATACCAAAACTATGTTTATTTTTAAGGTTTTTTATAATATTTGTTACTTTGTGGGGCTGATGATGAGGAATGAAGTGAAAGCACTTACTACAGTTCGATGTGGTATATTCACTCAACACAGCACACAGTTTATACAGAAGAATTACACAGTTTGTACAGTTAGAAGGAAAGGCACAGAGAAGAAGCGAAGATAAAGTCCGGAAGGATAGATAAGCACAAAACAAATAACACAAATAATAGGCAAGCGTAAAGCGTACGAGCGCGATAGGTACTAGTAAAGCAAGGAGCAGCGTTCGTCTGCTCCACAGAGTACTTTTGTATATACTGAAATAGAGACTATCTTCGCGGTATGAAGCGGAAATAAATTTTGCAATGCATAACTAACGCCATCTGTTATTTTTAGTAAGGATTAGATATATATATATATCTATACCACGAAGCCGTCTATGGTATACCTACTGTATAGTTTACCTTCGTATGATGTTTTTGTTTTGGGAGATAAACCTGCCATACTTCACAATGTTTATGTAATTACGCCAAAGAGACAATTAATGGAGATGGCAGTCACACAATATTTTGGATTATAAATAATTAAGTACATAAACAATGCGAAATAGGCTCAAAATGAAAGCCTTATTTAAAATGTAATGAAAATCAATTATATTATCAAATCACACGATCATCGCAGAATATACATGGTTGAAATGACAAAACATATCCAAAATATAACACAGTTCTATTTGTCTCAGCACATACTTTATATATTTAGTAAGTTTTCTTGATTTTTGTTTCACACCAAAGTTCACATCACAACATTACAAACTAGTACCTACAAGTTTAAAACTTTATCGGTGTTGCCATTTACAGATATAGAAATTGTACCAAGACAAAATTGACGTTGATGTAATTTTACGGACATTTGTCTTTTTACGGTTTGTTAAATGTTTTTTTTAGTTAAAATCATATTTATTGGTTTTATTTTCACCCTCATTTGTATCGAATTATATTTTTTTTTTATTATTAAAATCTACTATCATTAAAAAATGAGTACCTAAGTAACTAGAGACATCTTTTCAAATTCTGTTGAACTATTTAGTTACTTTTACTAGTTATGCCATCTGTAATTTCTAGTACGAACTTATATTATATGACCAAATAAAATGATCTTGGTTTATATAAGGATCATACAAAGATAGAATACATTTTGAATCGATATCATTATACATCATAATTTCCTACTTTGTTGTATTAACATTAACCCCTCTGGTCTGCTCTGATCATGCGTGGCTGACTGTCGCGGCCGGCGCGAGAGCATCGGCAGGAGGCGGGGCTCGTCCGACCGGTTACCTACACCGGGGACGCGGCGCAAGGACATTTCTAACTCACGACAATGATACGATTATTTAACAATAAAAAGTAAGTACTTATTATGAATTTATGGTTTATAATTAAGTTTATATAAATCAAGGTAAGTAAATGAGTATATAACGTTTGATAAATATTATTCTATGTATATATTATATAATTATATGTATGATATTTATCTATGCGCTTCGTACAGAAAGTATTATTATATTATTTTATATAGTAAGTATTTAGTATGTATGACTGTATTTATACAATACTAATGGTTTTTATTCTACTAATTAATACAAGTATATTTCGGCAAATGTATGGTTAAGGTAAGTGCTATTCCTTATTTATAATATTTTATACATTTGTTTATTTTACTGATTTATATTTTTGTTTCAGGTTTTTAGCGGAGCACGCCACAACTTCTTGTATACTAGCTGGCCATAAAAATAGTGAACCATCGGGAGGGTATATTATAATAAGAAAAATGAAAACTGACTTCCATTTTGTCGACCTCCGTGGCGTAGTGGTCACCATGCTAGTCCGCCACCCAGAGGTTCCGGGTTCGATACCCAGTCAGGGCAAGTTGGAAAATGGTCTTTTTCAAATCGTCCTGGGTCTTGGATGTTCATTTATATATGTATTTGCTATAAAATATGGTATCGTTGAGTTGGTATCCCATAACACAAGACTCAAACTTACTTTGGGACTAGCTATTGAGCTAGTCCCAAAGTAAGTTTGAGTCTTGTGTAATTTGTAACTATATATTTATTTAAACACTTTACAAATATTGTATAATGACTATGACAGATTAAGGGTCTCAAGAGACTGGCTATGTTTCCGAGCTAGATAAACAAGCTCATTCTTGACCCATATGAGTGCCTCAATCTATCTTTAACCTATTTGTATTCATTTAAAAATTTGTGAAAGTAAGGAAAAAAAATTTCCTTCATATCCTTTCCCCAAACAAAGTCGAGATGGTTGAATTTCTCCCGCGGCATCTCAAACAATGTGGCATTTGGTAGGACAGCCGACAGTGCGATGCTGTCCATTACGTCACCAGCGTAGTCGTTTTTACCCACCATTAACACAACTTTACTAGTAAACTTCGATAAATCATAGAGCGGTGCTATTGGAGACCCGTACTTCTCCAGGTTAATTCTAGGGCCGTAATCAAACCAACCAAATTTTTCATATAATTGAGCTCCGTGAGCAATAGTTTTCGTAGAGGTACCAGCAAAGTAGTGCCCTATAGCCACAGGAAGAAATTCCGGTTCAAACTCTTCTGCATCAGCGCCGAATATCCCGAAAATTACCGTGGCGCATAATGCGTAAGCAAATTCTGAATTTTCTGTGCATATATCCTGTATAAATCTTCTAAGAGTGGAATTCTGATTAAGAAGCTCCACTTCTCCGGCGTCTGTGAATCCTGCGTATAAAAGTGGAAGGCTTAATTCCGGGTTTGCAGCGAAGCCTCTCCAGTGCTTGACGAAGCAGATGGGAGCCAATGCGATAAAGACCTTTATCTTATCATTATACTCGGGTCGGGCGGCGCCCGTGATCAATATATCCAAGGTTCCTTGCGAGTGTCCCACTAGTATAACCTGGGGCTTACCAGTTTTCTCCAAAACAAAGTCTATCAGCGCCGGAAGGTCAAAATACCCGTTTTCGTGAAAGGTGAAATCCCAAAACTTTTTGTCAGTATCCGGGTTGTAGACGACGTGTCGCCTGCTGTACCTGTTCCCTCTAGCGTTTGCAAGCCACACATCGTAGCCAGATTCAGTCAAATTGATAGCGGGTGAATTTTTGCCTCTAATAAGATAAGTTTCAGAAGAATCCATTAATCCGTGCTGGAGAAGTATAGGTAGGTCTTGGGAGTGGCTTCCAACAATGTGAAACAGTTTGAGTATGTACCCGTCTTCAGTAGTGACGTCAAACTCTTCGTATTGATGTCCATATCGTTGTATCAGCTCCGGGGTGCGAGCTCTGTCGCGTTTCGGGATATAGCTGTTGACGTAGAAAGTTTTACCTGCCAATGTTGCTGGCACCTTGTCGACCGGCAATTTTGATTCACTTGGACCGAATCTTGTTAGTGTGATTACAAGTATCAAAGAAACGCAGACAGATATCTCGGAAAAAATCATTTTTGAAAAAGAAATGTCCCCTGCTATGTAATTCATTTATTAAAAATCCTGCACGCTCTTATATTGTGACACTTAAGCAAACATTTGAGCAACTTGACACGTATAACTTCTCAAAGGACTATAGAAAAAAGATGATAAATTGACGAAAATTAAATACTTCAGGTGCATTGGGGTAAAATGGATATGGACTAAAGAATATTTTTGGCTCATTTGGAAGATTATTAAAATATGCGGCCTTTGGTATTGTGGAACAACCTCGGACTGCCAAACCGACATCGTCGCGGGTTACATTACAACTTGTTTATTATGAAGACATCTTGATAAATTAAATCGACATAACTTTATAGATACCTACATTAACTTGTCAAAGTAATACAACAAGGGCCTAAAAGACTGAAACTACGATTATTGTAGCCAAAATTCGATCGTTTCAGAATTTTGAACCCCGTAAAGTTTGTCTGATAAGTAAAACTTAGAATAAACAGCTTGGAAAGAACATACCCGTAATAAATCGAACCACCAGCTATACTAGATCACTATAGCATAACAAAATTAAAATAACAGTCAGAAAACTAAAAAAATAGACATTTCATACAAATTGCCCAGACAGCTGGACACTTGTATGGAAATGCCATTTTTTTCTTATTATATTGTAGTGATCTAGTAAAGCCCGTGATTCGATTTATTACGAGTATGTCCCTTTCACGGTGTACATATAACAAAAGAGCAATTTATTTTGGACATTTGATATATGTATAACAAAATATACGTTTAAGAAAAAACTTATACCCGATTACGGGAAAATTCTAACCAAACATTATGAAATATCCAATTAATCCAAGCTCAGCAACATCTACGGCTAACAATGTATGTGTTATGGGCCAAGTGATCAATGAGAAAAGAAATTTAAAGAAATATCTACTTACTGTGGTTTATTTAGCTCGCGTCGAACTCCTCACCTCTTCGTTTAGATACCTAGACATCCATTGCAAGCCAATTTCATTCTTACTACTCTGGACAAACGATTCATGTAACTGAATTATCCCCTTCTAAATGGTCGCCGCGCGCATAGTAATAATGTAGTATATTTTCGATACCTAAACGGGAAATGTTACAGGCCTGACTCTACCAGACTATCTACTACCATATATTTACAAATAAATAGACCGGATAGTTTAATATTTAGGGAAGAGTTGGATAATTTCGTGCCCCTAAGAAAAATTTCCTATAACTCTGCTCATATTAGATTTAAATAAAAACAGAATATAATCACTCGTAAGGCATTTATTGCAGAACAAGTATAGTTACATAAATCGTCAAAATACACCTCTAAAATAAAAGCATGGCAAAAAAACAAATAAATGGAAAATTCAATTCAATTCATTTATTCAAATATCCCAGACAATTTTAGTCCATCATTTGTTAGTAATAAAATTATATGACTTAGAAACTAAATGTTAGTACATATCAGCATTTTTTGGTTGTTATTAAATTTCTATCAAATATTTTCAATTCCTTATCTAAATTTATAAAATTTTAAATTTAATATTTTCTTTCCTCGCGGATTACTGGGGCATGCAAGGAGACCCAACTAGACATAAAGGGTCCGTCCATGCGATCCCCAACAACTGCCAGGAGGCTGTTGCTGCTGTCACGTGTCCGCTGCATCATGGAAGCTGCGCGTTTTCGCATAGTAGCATGAAAGCCATCCACGTGTGCTTCGGCAAACATGTTTGATGCACTGCTGAAGGCGTTGTTGTATTGAACGCGAAGGGAGTTTAGAGAACGTTGGGAGTACCTTACCCACAGGCTGCAGGTATAAAGTGACGTACAGTATGCTCTAAAAAGAGTTATTTTTACCGACCTCGAACATCGAGCAAACCTGCGGGCTATCATATTGGCCCTCACCGACAGCGCCCTCCGTTCACGCTCAACATCCGCATTGTCGTTCAATTTATCGTCCACTATGTGACCGAGATATATAAAGCTGTGTACACGCTCTAAAGCCACGCCGCCCAGTCTCACGGGAGGAACCTCTGTCGGTGTCTCCTTACCTGACTTAAACAAAATAACTTTGCTTTTCTTTGCGTTATATATAAGGCCATGATCCTGTGCGTATGATTCACAGACGCCCACCAGCTCCCTAAGGCCTCCAATTGACACGCTCAGCAAACAAATATCATCTGCATATGAAATATTATTAAAACACACATCGTCAACATGGCATCCAACATGAAGATTGCTGAGCGCCTCAACCAGCCCTCTAATGTATAGGTTGAAAAGCGTCGGCGAACTCAAACCTCCCTGCCTTACCCCACACTCCAGCCTGTACGAGTCCGACAGAGCTCCGGCCCATCGCACGTTGTTGACCTGGTTTCCATACCAAAATTTAAAGATGTTGATCAATTCTGGAGGACAATTAGCTTCTTTTAGTTTCCTCCACAGTATCTTATAGGAAACCCGGTCAAAAGCCTGCGACAAGTCAAGGAAACATCCATAAACAGGCGTGTTTCTATCCGTGTAGTACCTGACGGCATATTTCATGCACACAATTGCACTTTCCGTAGATAACTTAGGTCGGAACCCAAATTGATTGTCATGTGGTGTGAAATATTTATTTAAGTGTGCATTTAACAGGCCGTCAAACACTTTGGCGATTACAGTAGCCAATGAAATAGGCCTATAGTTCCTTTTATCTGACAAATTGCCGGTCTTGTTTTTAACGATAGGCACTACGACCGTTCTTATCAGCTCCGCTGGCAAATACGAATGCCCCACGCAGAGTGTGTATAACATCGCCAGAATCCGCGGCAAATGTGGGCCGGCATGTTGGAGATGCTCAATACTCAGACCATCGTGACCAGGAGATTTCCCTCCGAAATTGACTTTATAGCCGTAGCAACATCTTTAGCTGTGAATCTAATCCCTAAATGATCACGTCCGGTCTCAGCACTGGGCAAGTCCTGCTGCTGCTCGGTGACTAACGGTAAAACGGTAAACGCATCTTTAAATAAATTAGCTATTTCCCTCTCACCGCTAACACCTTCAACACACTCAGAGAGGCCAGGTGCAAGATTCGTCTTTTTGGTGTTTTTCCAAAACGCGTGAAAATCGCCCTTAACGTGATTTTCGGCTAGAATGTCCATTTTAATTTGCTCCTCATGGTTTTGACACCATTTCAATTTGGATTTAAATATCTTTCTAGTGTCCCGCATCTCCTGATATAAAGTGCCCTGTACAGGCTTGCCGTGCCATCGCCATAGTTCGAATTTTGACCTAGCCTCCCTGTGTGCGTCGCTCACATACCTACTCCATCCTATTACTCGTTTAGACTTTTGTCTTAAAGGCTTTATTTCTCTACTGACCGCCGCCGCATGACTCAAAGCGTGCACAACTTTGTCATACATAGAGTCAATTATAAGCCTATGATCTGGATCGCTACACATTTTATCACAGCAATTTGAAAGCTCTGTGGGAAAATCAATATCACGCAAAGACTTTTGGCATTCCTGAGAATATTTAAAAATATCTGCGTGAGATCTTTCACCCCATATGACTTTATTTGGTTTTACAGAGGGCTTTTTACTTTCGCAACTTTGTATATTGTTAATATTAAGGTTACACTCAACCACTAATGGTAAGTGATCCGAACATAGGATGTCGTACATAACATAAACATTATCCACCAATCAAACAGCTGATTTTGTCGACAAAAAATGGTCCAACCAAATAGTTGTTCCATGTGCGTCACTAATAAAAGTAAAAGTACCCGATGTCAGACCTAATCTATCAATGTCAATACATAACCATTCATTTTCATTACAAAAATCTATTAATTCATTGTAAAAAGTTTTGTGGGGATGCGCGTTAAAATCACCAGTCACAAAAACATTTGCGATCTCACAACTATCTATAATAGCGCTTACCGTACCGAGGCAATGCGTAAACTCCGCTAAGTTGGGTAACGTATCCGTGGGTATGTACACATTAATCACCAGCACTGATTTATTACCTGACACTATTTTTATAGCACATATTCTCGGGTTATCGCACGGTACCACTGTTACGTTCGTGAACATACTGCGCCGCCAAAGCAACGCCGCCCCTCCGTAAGGGCGGCCACACAACATGCCTGCCCCACTATCCATTGCTGAGGTGCCCGTAAACCCAAACTCCTCATCTATGGTTCCGAGGAACTGCAACTCCTCTTCAAGTAGCCAGGTCTCTTGTAGGGCAATGATGTCGCATTTTCGACACAATTTTCTAATGTCATCAACACTGCGTTTGACATTTTTACAGTTATATGTTACTATCTTGCTCTTTATATCCATTAACATTTTTAATCAGGCCGTTCCTAGACGTTAGTTTGTTTTCGAACGTATTCTTATAATGTACAAATCGTCTAAATATTATTCCCTTAGGCCACAAAGTCTCATCTAAAAATAATGGCAATGTTGACATGGGCACAAAGAATTTGTAAGCCTTGTAATTAGTCGGTCTTTTACTAGATATTATTTTTAAGTCAACCCGCTGCTTAGTTTTCTTATATATATGCGACAAAATATCTTGTTCATCCGTATCTCTGTGAACGTTGGAAATAAAAATCGGTAAATGCCTTTCAGCAGCTTTAAACTTTCCATCATCCTCCTCATTTTTACCCCTCTGCCCACGATATCTATATTTTTGTCTCGGTTTCTTTTCTACTTTGCGCCATTCGCCGCTGTCCTGTTCATTGATATGTTTATTGCCGGCAACGATCAGCTGGCTTTCCGTACCTACGAGCGCGCTACGTTCCGTCGGTCGCTTGGGAGAACCGGTTTCGGATGCCGGCCGGCCATTACATTGCGTTGCGCTGTACACGCACAAGTCAGGCGCCTCTTGTATCCCCTCACGCTTATTATCAATTGACTTTTGTGTACTTTCGCTATACTCTGGTACTGTTATGTGCACGAGATTCAATTGAGAGCAATCTTTTTGGACATCCATATCCTGTAATGCATTAACTGAATCGTCTATACAAGATAGCCCAATGGGCCCACTATCTTGATATACTTGATATTTACCACCGCGTTTTATATTTACGTTATCATTTGCGTGATCACTTGATACTATTGAGTCGTATTTTATATTGTGTAAATGATCCTTAAGCTGTTCTTGGGAGACATAATTTCCGCTAATTTCTTCCACTTTGAACTTGAGTAAGGTAATATCTTTAAGCAGTTTGGTAACGTCCACATGATCGATGTTTACTGGGGGCAATTTTTCAATCTTTTTTGCAACAAAAATTGGTGTAACATCAGGTTCCAGCACCCTCATAAGGGATACTATATCCAACACATCTCGATTTTCTTTTCCCTTCTGCTTGCGTAGAATATTTCTTCTTTCTGTAGGTACAGATTCAAATAGTAACGCCTTTGATTTTTTGATATCTTCGCTTTTAAAAGCAGACACACAGATTCGCGTTAAGCTATCATTGTCCATCGTGGACAACTTTTCTTGTATGAAACATAACATTTCGTCAATGACTACATTGCACTGATTGCACTTAACTATACTCGTCATTTTATTTGGTCGTTTTAAAAACCGACCCAACGCGAAAACGATGCGAAGCGTAGCGATGCGCGCGCGAAACTGATGACTGAAAAACGCGGTATTATCAGACCAGTATGAGAAAACCGAACCAGAGGTTTTTAATTTCGCGCTAGGTCTGATAAATCCGAGCCCATGGTACACTAACATCACAAAATTTAACACACTTTGGTATGGAAGTAGAAATTGCTAATAGAACTAAGGAATAACAATTAAAGTAGCAAATAACAATCATTACGATCATGAAATCAGAAAATATACATAGGAACATTCAGTTACAAAGTCAGTCTCAAAAAGTCATGTGTGATCGTGATCAAAAGCAAATAAAGTATAATTATAGAATCTTTCAGTTTCAAACCTTTCACTGACGAGCGACAGTATGCCAGCGACAGTATGTCGCAAACAGTCGCATGGCACATGTCAATCTGTCATAAACTGTCAAAAACTGTCGCTGACTATAGGCGACTGTCGTGCGACTTCGTCGCAGTTCTCATGTCCTCTGGGTTCTACCACTTTTTCTTTTTATCCCTTCCGCCATCTTTTACCCGTTTTAGTCCGGTGACTAATACGGGTAAAAGATTTTTTATTTAGACGAATTTAATTTTTTGCGTAAACTAACGCCACACCGGTGTGTGGCGTTAGTTTACGCAAAAAAAATTAATACTTTAAGGGCATTTTTCATAGATGATAATTCTGCGCCCAGTCTGATATTATCGCGCCCCGAGCGCGGTGTTAGCAAACTCACTCACTTTATTTTTAAACCTAAAAAATCTAAACAAAGCAATGCAATTGATAAAACGTTATTATGCTACTCGATTGTTCACTATATTAATACAATAAATGCGTGTAAATATATAAATAAATTTATTAAAAAGTGGACTTACTTCATAGCAAGACACTCTTGACAAGGTCTGCGAGTTCGGGTTTTTTATGCTCACTAAAATGTCCAATCCGGTGGTGGCGTCGCTGGTCGGGTCGTTGGATTCCCTCTAATATGGTTGAGTTTAACGATGGCTGATCCGTGCGTCAACTCGTGAACGGGTGCTGCCGGGAGGGACTGGTCAGCTCGGCTTCGCTTTTTTTTGACTACTTAATATTTTTTATTACGCAATTTATGTTTGTTTACTTGTTCGCAAGCATTACATGTTATAATGTGTCAACATTGTATTATATTATAAAAGTATTTATTAAAAGACAATTATAATAATATGACAAAGCCCTTCTGGCGAATAGGCGACCAATACTGTGAAAATGAGTTTCTTTCGGCGTTTCTTCTCAGCAGTGGTCGTTACGAAGTGCTGGTATCGGTAGCTTTTCTTTAAAAATAAATTAAATTTTAATATACTTTACACGTAACATAAATTATACTTATTGACGTGTAAAAGTGCCTGTAAAGGTCTAATTACTGAATAAACATTTGAATCTTTGAATCTTTGACTCGAAAAATAATATGAAAACGGTGCGAAAACTATTCGTACACCTGCGTCCGTTCAGAATGATCGAAGGGAATTAGGGGCGAGCGAGCAAGGTACACGTGGTATGGACCGTGAATCGAACACTGCGCAGAAGTGCGATTTCTGAAACGCGGAGTCACCTAAACGAATGGTTTTTGTATGGGAAAACTATTCGTTTAGGTGACTCCGCGTTTCAGAAATCGCACTTCAGGACTCTTCCCACTTTACTTTTTTGAGTAAACCTATAGCGCGAAATTGTCAACCGCGCGGAAATATTTAACTCTCCCCTACCCTGCGGCATCGTGTCCAGATTTCTGACAGCATTGCCACGTTGGATGGCAGTGCAAATCTTCTCACTTATAGATATATATATTTTAATGTATTGAAAAGTACAGAAAAACAACCGGACACGAATATACAGAAAAATGTTTCGGTAAACAATTCAACCCGTATATTTTCTTTTTGTTTATATGTTACGCCATATCTTCGCCACTTGTGAACTGGCTAATGAATATTTTTTTCTTTTTTTTTTTCAAATTTGGTCCCATATTAATTTGGTGAAGATATGAGAACTTTGGAGATATGGAAAAAACTCCTAAAAGTTATTGAAATCTGTTAAAAGTCGGTCAAAGAATTTAATTATAAATTTAGCTTCTGTTATTTCTATTTGGATAGGTTTCTTGTACTTATATACCCTTTTTTTTTCTTTATATTGTTATTATTATATTGTTAGATATCTATGTATTATATAAAACATGTCTTTAGTTTAAAAATTAAAAATGTGTTTTTAGTTTTATATTTATGAAGATTGGTTATCGCCTTATAGATATTTAAGTTGTCGTATATATTTTTAGTTTTGCTGTTAATTTTCTGAATAAATAATTTAAAATAAACAAAGGGTCTTATAAGTTTGACGTGTATGCATATCGGCGCAGAACCACAAAATCTAACCACGTGCACAAGCCACCTGCAGAAACGTTTTCAAATTGTCGTAAACAAGTGCACAGCTGCTCTAAGTATCAACGAGTATAAAAGCGGTCGCCCTAGCGACTAGTGACTGGTGCTGCTAGTAGTATAAAAATATAGGAAGCCGGGCCTCTAGCCCGCTCCTCAAACCTTGTCCGGGTGAAATAGGAAATGCCGTCCGAGGCAACCTATGTCTGTCACGTCAAAAAAAAAAAAAAAAAAAAAGACTAGTGACTCAGTCTTGTGCGGACCGCCGTACTGTGAACATCTCGGTTGTGTAGTGTGCTATGGGCTTGGACGTGATTACTTTAATCGTGATTATTGTAATAGATGTGGATTGGTAAACCAATTTATTATAATGACCGTTTGTTTCAGCTGGACGATAAGCCCAGGTGGACGCAGATTATCTGTGTGGGCTGGAGCGTTTGACTCATATGGTTGAAACTCATAGATCAGCGCGAGGTGGGGCGCTGACTTATCGTCACATTTTTTTATAAGGTCCGTGTAAGGCATCTCTTGATCCTTCATCAGAATTGGGATCTGAATCTTTTGCCAACTTTAGAGTGAACTTTTGGCTATCCATGGTAGGAGAAGATTCTAAAAACAGAAACCCGTTTGTTTATATATTTAATTGTATGGCTATTACAGTCATTATGTAAGTCACACACAAATCTTCACATTCTGTATTCATTGGATTGCGTTGTTTTCTGGGGTGACCGAATCTGTCGGATAATATGATCCACGTTCTGTTTAGGCATGCCACATCCGCAAGCCAGGGAGTTGATGCAGCCGCACTGGAATTCAAACGCTATAGTTTGTCTCCATACAGTTCTCAGTATGCTGAGCAGGCACTATTCTCTACGTGGGAGAGTGAACCTTGATAGTTTTTTCAGTGGGGTTAATGGTTGTTTCCAGACTCGTTGGTTCACACTCCATTCCCTTTGCCAATGCTATTTGATGGTAAAGTTGTTTTTCAACGGTTCCGGGACAGTCCGTTAGGGCAGGTGTTGTTACTTCAAGTCTATGCACTGGATGGTTGGAAAATTCTTCGTGCATGGACAAGGTACGGTTGGCTCGTGCAGTGATTAAGTACATAAAAGCTGCCAGCGTCTATGTGCGTTGTGAGAGACGGGATCTTGTCTTATACGGTTTCGTCCATTCCGGAAACCCGCCTGTGCCTGTGGTAAAGCCCTGTCAAGGAGAGTTGGTTCTAAAGCAGCCTTTCTAGTAGATTAGCAGTACAATAAGTCGATAACTTTTGGGGTCATTGACAGGTTTTTCTGGTTATAGTATAGCGACCTGTCTATATGACAACATTGACGTTAGCATCAGTAGTGATGGTAACCAGAGTGGGGAAATCAGTGCAGTAGTTACGAGTGTTTAATTTCAGCTACTTCCGGCAAGGTTGAACATGAAGGTTTGGAATGCCAACACTGTTTTTACTCTAGGTAAGGTACTACAGTGGTTACAAGTGAACCATGATTGCCAAGCAGCTGACCACATGTTGCGGCAAGATTGGAACTAACAGCAGTACATACTATTCCTGGTGAAGTGAAGAAGCGAGTTGATCAAATGTGTTTCTGATCCGTAACCTTGTTTGCTGGATCGCCAAGATAATCTGGTAAGTTTTTATAATTTTCGATTTTAGAGCAAATCAGAGTGCAATTAAGTTTTAAATCTCTAGTTTTGAAATGTATGACCTTATAATATCTGCTATTTTGACCACTATTTAAGCAGTAAATTGATTTTTAATTTGCTAGTTTATGGAAAAATGAGTATCATTTGCTAGGTTTAGTGAGCTGATGTATCGGTTGGAGCTGGTATACTGGTTGTGTTGTTTGAAGGCAACATGAGGTTATCATCACTGGAGGTGGCACGAGTCACTGTCGGTCGGGGCCGGCAGTGGCGCTTGAAGTTATTGTCAATCAGATGGTACGAGTCGCTATCGAAAGGAGACGGTAGTAGCGCTAAATTACTA
Source organism: Acrobasis suavella (assembly GCA_943193695.1). Classification (NCBI taxonomy): domain Eukaryota; kingdom Metazoa; phylum Arthropoda; class Insecta; order Lepidoptera; family Pyralidae; genus Acrobasis; species Acrobasis suavella. The sequence continues at coordinate 3,674,277 of OW971952.1, read as the reverse complement.
TTCCTAGCAAATGGAGTCGATTTTGAGTATTGAGAATTTATTAACTTACAATGTGGTACTATGGCGTGTGAATACTGGTCAAAGATGATAGTTGTTAGGTCGGAGAGATAACCTCTCCCAGGATTCGCTCAATATTGGACTTTAGCAAACTTGTTTATTATATTTAATGTAGTTTAAGTAAAGTTTCGTTTTTCAAGTCTATTTAAATTTGGATAGTTAAAGTCGAATAAACATTCTGATATTACAGCCAAATTCGAGAAGATCGTACTGGGATGTTACACTTTATTATTAGGAAGTCTATAGAAAACACTTCAGGTTGCAATGCGTTAACAATATTCTTACCACGATAACTATAGTACAGAACCACTGTAAATAGCACTGTACAAGTTTATTTTTGTTGACAATGTTTGTTACCCAGTTGAGATGTATTTTCATGTATGTTGTTTTTCGATTGCTGAGCATCATGATGCTCTTCATTTATGACGATCATTCACTTGTTCTAGTACTTTAGAGATGAGTATACTTTCCGGGCATTAAACTTAAAGCTAACAAACAAGTGTGCCCATGATAGGCATAGAAGGATGCGGGAGCTAAAAGAGATCATTAGGGAAACCGATAGTATAGTTTTAAGCTCATTGCCAGAAGTAAAGTGATAAATTGATTTGTTTGCGTTGTTGTGACCGGACTAGAGTTGAGCGGAGGTCGCGTTTATGAAGGAAATCATAAATATCAAGTGGACCTGAATCTAACGATGGCAATTTTGATCTTCAGTGATTTTGAGCTAGTTTGATTAAAGTTTTGTTATTGAAATGTGTTGTTGATCTCTTATGACTCAATCAATTGAATTATTTTATTTTTTTAAACGTCGTCAAAATGCAGTAGTTTTATTAGTTTAGTTGGTTAAATAAGTGTAAAGTTTTCTTTTACGGTATAATATGAATCACAAGTCAGTGGTGATTTTGATAATAGCTGTTAAATTAATTAAATTCAGTTAATTGTCATAATTGGCAAAAAGAATTTGGCATTTGATTAATCACGATTTCATTACAGAAAGAACAGACAAGTCCGTACTGGTAGGTACCCTGGCTGCATTCCATAACATGTGATCACTGAACATAGATACGAAGTTATTAGTATCCAATTCGATTCTGAAGATTTATTAATGTTTACTCTTTTGTTTTGAGTAAGTTATATTTCAAAACATTTAAACCAATTGAGCTATTGACTGGAAGAAAGAGGCAGGGTAATCCCTGGACTGCTAAATATAATAGACGGATTCAACTAACGAATTATTCTAAAATATTTAAAGGAAGCTGTGTCGATAAGGATGACCGAGAAGGCTGAAAATGATTAAGCTAGATACGACAAAAGAAAAGCTAAGGTCCAAAAGTTTGAAAAAGGTGAATACGTTATTCAGTGAACCACTGCATCTAGGTACAAAATTAAGTATCAAATACGATTGGCCATTCGAAGTTCTAACGATAGATACGAAATAAGAAGAATATTGGGATTTTGCAGGCTTGAATCACCTGATTATCCGAAAAGAAAGATGATTCCGTGTTTCGGAAGGCACGTACAACTGTGGGTCCCGAACGCCACCTAGCGTTTGATCATCAAACTGTCCAAGGATTGGTTCCTGGTTTGCCCTTTGGGTTGTGGAGGTCAGACGGCAGTCGCTCTGTGTAAAAACCAGTAACCTCGTCAAATCTCCTTGGTTAGGTAGCGGACTCCGGGCTCTGAAGCGTTACTGCTGAGGATGCAACCGGGAATACGCATCGTCCGAATCATCATCCGAATGATTATGACGAAATAAGAAGAATAAATGATGGTGGCCGATTTTGAAAAATGTATCATATTATACATTTAAGAAGTGCACACAAATTTGGAGTGCCAAGCGATGTTGCCGTATCGGCGATGAATAAAGAACAATTTGGAACTAGTCAACAAGCTCAATGAGATTGCATTAAGTTGAGTATTGTCAATTTATTAACTTTGTGTTATTTTGTTTATGTAATTATACCAATATGAGCTTTGAGGTATATTGTTGATTTGTGGACCAATACTAGCTTTGAGGCTATGAGGTTATTCGAATACTAATATGAGCTTGAGGCTTTGAGGTATATTGTTGAGTGATTTGTGGACCAATACTAGCTTTGAGGCTATGAGGTTATTTGGACTCAGCCTTTATAACTGTCATAATCGTGGCGAACAGATAAGTTGTGAAATTTGAAGACAGATGAATTGTTAATGCTTTGGAGTCTGCTAAGTCTTAAGCAAAATTTTGGTAACATTTTTCTCTTTTTCAGATAAACCAACTAAAAAAAAAATAGGCGCAGGGACGCGCCTAGCTGCAGAATGGCCGTATCGGCGCAGAACCACAAAATCTAACCACGTGCACAAGCCACCTGCAGAAACGTGTTCAAATTGTCGTAAATAAGTGCACAGCTGCTCTAAGTATCAACGAGTATAAAAGCGGTCGCCCTAGCGACTAGTGACTCATCGGCCCTTCCGGCAAAACATGGGTGTTGCAGCACCCCAAAATTATAATTATTATTTTATTAATGATTACTTTAATCGTGATTATTGTAATAGATGTGGATTGGTAAACCAATTTATTATAATGACCGTTTGTTTCAGCTGGACGATAAGCCCAGGTGGACGCAGAATATCTGTGTGGGCTGGAGGGTTTGACTCATATGGTTGAAACTCATAGATCAGCGCGAGGTGGGGCGCTGACTTATCGTCACATTTTTTTATAAGGTCCGTGTAAGGCATCTCTTGCTCCTTCATGCATGACTGGCATTGGCATCTTAGCCCCTAACGAAAGCTGACTTAATCGAGAGGATTCTTAGCTATGTTTGATGGAAATCAGTTTATCGGTTTAAAGTTATGGGGGTAACGCTTGAAAGCCTTTTTTTTTTAATGTGCCTGGTTCGTATAATAAATGAACCTGTTCCTTCTTAGTTCAAAAATTAAAATTTACTTTTCTGTAATTTATCATTTTAATTACGTTAGTCACTGACAGTTAAATGTTCTAGTGGAATTTATTAAATGTTTGCTTTGCGTGACTTATGTTTATGTTACCGGCAAAATGTTCAATTCAGGCATTGTTTAAGTGGCAGCCTTCTCGCTAAATTAGCCAGCTAATTAGACGCCTAGTGTATAACGTACATTTAATTGTTATTAAAAAAATACAGTTAATAATTATTATATATATTATTAATTGTAATTTTTATTATATATTTATGTCCTGTCCGCGACGAATAGTCCGAATCTGGATATAACAAAAATATCCTAGACGAATTCTGATGACGTTTTCAAATTCGGCGCGGGTGATGCGATCGAATCGATCGAATCGCCCGCATTCCGACAATAACAAGTGGGTGCGTAAGAGCAACGAGAGTTATGTGACCGAGTTTCCTACTTCGATTTATTTTAAATGTTACAAAAATGAGTGATTCTAACATAATTGATTAATAAAGCCCTGACAATAAAAATCTTGTCAAGATTTATCACAATTCACAAGTTATTACAGTGCGACAAGTGTAAAGGAAATGGAAACAATTATTTCGCCGCGCTCAATTCTTACGGCGCGGTCGATGCGGATACATATGCGAGGCCTTAAAAACTTCGATCGATTCGACGCGTTCGGCTCGGATAAATGTACGTTCACCATAAACTGGTCACGTCAATAATGGCTGGCTCTCATTCTTACTGCGACATACATCGTTCTTTTGTCTTCATTGCCAGGTACTTATGCGCGGGCATTCCGAATCGGGTCCTCTCCTCATCAACAGCTCCACACAGCGCGTCGCGCCTCTTGCAGCGTGAACATGCTTCTCTTAGCGCGCGCTCGTCTCAGCGCAATGTCTAATTCTCTAATTAACACCAAGTGAACAATATTTTTAGAACTCACATAGTTTTTTTTTTTCAACTTAAACGTACATTTATAAAAAGGAGTAAAGTACTTCATTATCTGTAATATCAATACCCGTGAATTGGTATGTGACGAACTCAAGTTTTATTTTGATAGGGATATATTGTATTTGTGTATTCAAAATAGTGTTTCATTAGATAGCTTAAACATAAATTAAAATTGGCCGTTAGTGTAAGATGCAATAGGCATATGGTATTGCATCAGCCATTTTGTTTTCAAAATCTATAGGCTTGTTTTATTATCCATATTCTTGCTATTTATAAACTTTGTTCATCTCATTTAATTACTAAAAATTTTATATCCCTTATTAGGGTTCCGTAGTAAACAAGGAACCCTTATAGTTTCGCCATGTCTGTCTGTCTGTCCGCCCGCGGTTTTACTCGGCGGCAATAAGTAGTAGAAAGCTGTAATTTGGTATAGGTATGTTAATTATTCATGCGGAAAAAGTGGTAAAGTAAAACATTGAAATAATTTTTTTTTAGGGTAGCTCCCGTACAAGTAATGTCAAAAGTCAATTTTATTTTGTCGACTAACCAATCATGTAGGGTATCGTTGAATAGGTCTTTCAAAAATATTTTGAGCTTGCGAACATCGTTTTTCGATTTAGGGATTTTTTTCTGAAATATTTGGTTAAAAATGAAAATTTTTGTTAGGGTCCAGTGTCTCCCCCCCTCTATCTGCTAAACGGTTATATGGACACGTGAAAAAATTCACAGCTATAGAAAATATAACGAAATTTAAAGGAAAACTATCAGAGCTAAGTAGGGTTTACAAATTAAAAAGTTATAGGCGATCAACTTATAAAATGTATTCGGAAAAGGAAAATTTTATACAAAATTAGTTTTTAGACGTTTTTAGTGGCATGAACTCAAAGTTGGCATTCGTAACTACGGAACCCTACACTGCGCGTGGCCCGACACGCAATTGGCTAATTATTTTACTGTAACTCTGTTCTCTTTGACCATCAGCCACATTCATGCCTACTAAGTACAAATTGTAGATACTTAGTCCCTTCGTCGTACCATCTAATAAATACTGGACATTACATATTCCAGGATCCAAAGCTTGGCCTGGCCAAAAGACGCTTTTACCACCTTGCGTCAAAGAGGCTCTCCATCATCGGCTGCTGAGTGCTGGCCCATCTACACCGACCGACCTTAGCTGACCACCCCTCATACCGGGACTCCAGGACGGGAGAGAATAAGGGCGGTACCTCCTTGAAAGTAGAGCAAAGATAGGGCTTTTAAGTGACCCACCCCTATAATTAACTTTTTTTAAATAAAATCTTATTGTTGTTGACTTAGGTTCGTGTTTTTTTTAACACCACCTAAACGTCACACTAGGCCTTTCTTTGAATGTAATTGGATGCCTAGACGGATAATCCACTACACGACAACAAATCAAATCAGACACTCTTTTTTAACGTCAAAACAAGCAAACGGCGCTTTTAATATCTATTTTTCTGCATTAATAAATGTAATATCTTGTTAAAAAAGACACGATTAATGAAAAGTGACACTATTTTGTGACATTTTATTTTCTTAACAGTACCAAATTATTTATTTTTGACCCAGTCATCTACCCAAATTAATTGGACTAGAATGAACGTTAGCCCTATGAAGACGAAGTGGTAGCTAAACTGGCGCCCTCATTTGATATAAATTGTTTAAAACTAAATATGGTGATAAAAAAAAAAAAATTATGAATGTTTAGAAAGACCTTTAAACTATTTTATGAATAACCTTTGAAATTATTACTAATAGTCTGTCTAGTTTTAAAACTGTTTTTCGCCAAAGGGGCCACTTTTGGTGAAAAACAGTTTTAAAACAAGACGGACTACCAATATTACTTTCAAAGGTTATTCATAAATTAGTTTAAAGGTCTTTCTGGACAATTATACAAATCAAAATTTTTAATTATCACCATATTATTATTTAGTTTTAAACAATTTATTTCCAATGAAGGCGCCACTTTAGCTACCACTTCGTCTGAAGATGAGTGAGCAATACCCAGCCAAATTATTTAAATTTAGTTCCGATATTTTCCACTGTAGCGCTAGTAATCACTAAAACAAATATGGCGTCAACAGCGCAAACAGCTGTGAATATAATTTTTTGTTCACACATCGCAACAAAAGTAATTTTTAAACGTTTTACTATTACTACCTAGTAACTTAGTGGTAGGTATTAAAAAGTAGTCGTCAATAAATCTGTTCACTCAAACCACAATTAATAACAAATTCGCCAATATCCAATTTCACTGAATGCCTATATTTCCTACGTTCAGCCTTCTTGTAAAACATTGCGTTGAATGACTTGGCTTGTCGTCCTTCAGCCAAATTGGATACCGGCTTTACAGAACGGGCTACAAGGCGGATTCAACCAAATGGCTGCGACATTATACAATGCCTGCGGCCTTAGTATGGTCTAAGAGGTTTTTACATATCTTCCCTATGTAAAAATGTACATGACAAGATTAAATTTATGAATTGACGTAAAATGAGTCGTCACACGCAGGCAGTTTTAAAACAGTGTTTCTAATGTCGGCTAAGACAATATTATAATTTTAAATTTAAACATACGTTTTGTAAAACGATCACATTAGATCAAAGAAATATAAGTACTTACGTAATTATTCTTAGAAATAATATTGCAACCAAAGAGTATTAAAAAGTATTAAAATGAAATGTTATTAAAATAAATGTGCAACGGACATTTTAACTCATGTAGTATATATATGCAATCACCGCCGCCAAAGTGGTTGTTGGATACATCAAAAGATTGCGCTATAGTTTCGTTATTGATTTTATTAAGTAAGTTAACTTCAATAATACATTGTTTAAAGATGTCTGCCTACATTTAAATATGTAAATATACATTTGATATTTATTCAGTAGAATAATTGTTTAAAATACGATTAAAAATTGTTTAATTGAGTCTTATGTGGGTCTAGCTAATCGACGACAAATGTACACGATTTCACTTTGATCTGTCAAAATCATGCTCGCACTGGAGTTAGGTATGAGATAAAATATTTTTTATGAATGAAAGTTATTTTGTCGTTAATTTTGTCTATGATTGTTGCGGTAAATTTGTAAAATGTATTTATATACAAAATGCAAATACTTTTTATATTTTGTACTCCAAAAAATAGTTTTTAGTTTTGTGTTTTAAATACTAAATGCAAAATACGTACCAAAATGATTTATTCAAATAAAAATACTTTTATAGTTTTTAACTTTATTTTATTAGATTTCTATTTTATTGTTTATTAGATTTAAAAAGTTTGTACTAGCTAAATTCAGACTTCTATTTAAATGTTCAATCGTAAATTATTTAATCTAAAATAATGTGAAAGTGGATACAGTCCGTCATCAATTTACTTAAGAACTGTGTTCTTGTCGGAGTATTTTCCATGCCTCCCGATCTATCAGCTAAATGCTTGACCGATACGACCCGGCTTCTGCCTTTTTCTTTACTTCATCCATGAACATCTTTATTGGCCTTTCCTTTATCTTTCCTTCCATGATGTTTCTGATGAAATTATCGTGTCGTATAAGGTGTCCAAACATTTTTCCTTTTCTTACATCGATTGTTTTTACCAACATTCTTTTCTCATTGATACATCCCTTCTGTGTTAGTTTTTTTCTCCTTCCAACTTATCTTTTCCATAGGCTTCCAAAAGCACATTTCAAAATCTTCCAGACGTTTTCGATACTTCTTGTTACAGTTGGATTCAGTTACTGTAACTTTAAATTAAAATAGCTCCCTAGTCTACAAAGGTATACTGTACAATCGTGCGGGCACCACTTATGCCCTGTATTCCTTAATTTCCGTAAACCTTAAATCAATATCTTTACTTTAATCTACTTTAAATTCATTATGTTATGAATTTAGTTAAATACCACACAACTAAATTTATAGTAAATAGTAATTGAAGAATGTATTCTATAGTATATGCAACGTGGAGGGGACATACCCGTAATAAATCAAACCATGGGCTAAAACCACATCACTATAGTATAATCAAATTATGAAAACAGCCAGAAATTAAAAAAAAAAAAGAAATGGCATTTCCATACAAAAGTGTGTAGCCGTCCGGGCAATTTTTATGGAAATGTCGAATTTATTTCTTGTTTTTTGACTGTTATTTTATTATCATTATACTATAGTGATGAAATATAAGCCCGTGGTTCGATTTAGTACGGGTATATCCCTCTATGCACGTTGTATATTTTATTGAAGAATAAATATTTCTATTTTGTATTTAAATACTTTTTTAAAAAGCATTTTGCTTTTTATTTGAAATGCCTTTTAGGACGTATTTATTTTGTATTTTCAAAATCATTTAAAAACGCAAAATACTTTTTACTAGGGTTTCGTACCCAAAGGGTGCCAAGTGCCAACGGGACCCTATTACTGAGACTCCGCTGTCGGTTCCGAGTCGCAATTTTTTTTTTACTTTTGATTTTATTTAACCTAAACATTATTTCCATATTTTTAAAAGACAACATGTCAAATACCAAATAATTTAAATCATGGTTTTGAAATCCATAATGTTTATATATACAGAGTAAGTGGGTAATGTTTTTATATACAGAATAAGTAGGTTATGGGTATGTAATGTTTATATATACAGAGTAAGTACCTGAACCTACCTATGGCGCTCTGTCAAAAGGTTTTAATATTTATTAGTAGCATTAAACACATTTCTGTTTGTGTGTATTCATATTGTGCAGCGGCCACCCCGCCGCATAATATTAATAAACACGCCGCAACCTAAACCTACCTATAGCGCTCTGTCACAAGACTCAAATGTAATAAAGAATTATCCAAAATCGGTAAAAAATCTATAGTGTTTATTTATGAGTAAGTGGGCTATGGTAGCAGTCGTTTAGCCTGGTAAAATAAATGAAGCAAAAACACTTTTTTGTTTTGTTGCTCCAACATTAATAATATTAATTACATATATTTACGATACTTAGATAATAAACATCATTGTCTGTGTAAACATATCATACACATTTTGTTATTTATCATTGTTATTAAAATGTCTGATAATTTAGCAGAAGTGTGTAAATCGAATAGAGGTGAATAATTTTGAAAAAGTTACTTCTATCGTTATTACTACTAGAAAATAAAATTATTGTTAACAAAAAATTTATCCAATAAAAATTACATGTTTTGATTTTTGGTCGACAGTTTTATAGAAGACGAAAAATATATTTATTTAATTTATAGAAGCAGAAAATATGGTAAAAAAGCCATTTGGCAATTTAAAAAAAAATTTCCTTTGCCCTATAATCCTTACTTCCTTATACTTATCTATCATTAATATATAAATGTAAAAGTAACTCTGTCTGTCTATCTGTCTGTCTGTTAACCCTTCACGCGTCAACCACTAAACCGATTTAGATAAAATTTGGTAAGGTTACAGTCGGAGATCAGGGGAAAGACATAGGATATTTGTATCCAGAGTTTTATGCCAAAAAAGGACTGAAACTTTGTATGGGGAATCCTATTTGGCCATTCTAAAAAAGACTTTATTACAAAGTACTAAATATACGCAGAAGAAGTCGCGGGTAACATGTAGTAAGACATAAAAGGAAAAAAAACATAAATTTTGAAAAATATTAACCAACGATCCATTTGTACAGTCACTGCCTTCTCCAAAACAAATATTTGTATATAAGTAATATAATAAATTCCAATTTAAAACAGTATATTTAGGGGGCGCGAACTAAGAAGGAACAAATTTATTTGTGAGGAAAATTAAAAAAAAAACACCCTATTTTACAAGCTTTTATATAGTTTTACCTGTCCCGTTGTCTGTTTGTTTGTCTGTCTGTCTGTAATCAAATCTTGCAAGTTAAGTTTGACCCACTTTCCGGTTTCCGATTGAGCTGAAATTTTGCATGCGTGACAATGCAATATTACGATGACATGGAGCTGATCTGATGATGGAGCTGGAAGATGGCCATAGGAACTCTGTAATGAAACGACGCAAACCCATCGAGTTTTGGCTCGTTTAATTTTGTTTTGAGGAGCGCTTTAGATAAAAGCTTGTATTAAAAAATATTTTTTAAAATAATTACTTGTTCAAGAGTTCACCCCACAACAACCTTTAAACCGCTGAATCGATTTCCATCAAACATCTCGATCAAGTCAGCTTTTAAACAAAAATATAGGCGCTATATACACACAAATACACAGATACGTCAAACTTATTTCACGAAACCCATTCCTGTTTACTCGTGTGCGATAATTTGTCTGTACTTATTCTTCATGAATATTTACATATAGGTCAAAAGATAAACATTGCTGTCCAACGTGGCAATGCTGTCAGCTTTCTGGGCACGATGCTGAAGAGTAAAGAACTTTCTGGTGTTTTTATTATTTGTGAATATTAATAGATAGTGTAGACTACACAATCGTCTATACCTATATATAAAGTTTTTTTTTAAAATCACCAAAAAGTCAACAGAAGAGAAAGCTCTTAATGTAAGATTCCAAAAGAATATAAAATAATAAATATATGCGGACAAATTAAATGTAATTTGTCAATCAGTGGATTGAGCTAGCCCCAAAGAAAGTTCGAGAGACTTGTGTTATGGGATACTAACTCAACGATCCTATATTTTATAACAAATATATATGTCGCAGACGGCCGAGTAAAATGGGGAATTAGAGCATGGTGTGATCGGCATCTGACATCCCGAGTGACATGAACTACCCACTTAGTTACTTACATTACGAGACCAGATTACAATGTCAGGATGAAAACTTAATTACAGTCACGTCACTTTACCGCTGCTGCCACACGAGAGACCTTACGTGGCATTACTGCTTTCCCGCGTTTTTTAGTGCAAAGGAAACATAACCCATACGGCCCGGTCATGTTTTACGCAAAAAAATTAATACTGTAGATTTTTTTTCTATCGCAAAGAAAATTAAGCATATTTTCGTGTGATTTTATAACAACATTATTTTAATAAAATTGTGGCCATTAGAATATAAATAACAATAAATAATGCTCGAAGAGTGCATTTTTTATTATGTGGTAGCAATTGGCTGTACAATATTAATGTTGTAGGAACTCCTAGTAGGTAGATCCACGCACTAACTGCAGCAGATGGAGCTCCTACATGAAGAGGTAGGTAAGGTACGTAGTGGGGGATTTTGAGAGAAACAGCATGAGTATTATTTTATTTATTATTTATTATTCTATACAATATTTTATATTTGAGTATTATTTTATATATTATTTATTATATTTATTACAATACTGATATAGATGTAATCAGCTCAAGAGATAGTAGTGGAATGAGTTAGAATGATAAGGAAGGAATCAAAAATTTAAAAATTGAATTTGAAAATGAAATTATTCTTTAAAAAACTTTTCCGTTTTCTAAAAGCACGGAGGTAAACGGGAACATGAAGGATGAGGTTTATTGTAACATCGTTACAGTGTGCTGATAGGAAAATACCACAATGTATAAAGACACGCCTTTTTAACCAGAGTTTTCTGCCTACGTTAACTTATGGTGCCAAGACATGAACTCTGACGAAGGGAACCATACATAAGATCGCAGTTGCGCAAAGGGACAAAACCGAGTTAGCAATGTGGAGAACCGGCGTCGAACGAAAGTGCAGGACACCTGGCTAGAAGGAACGATGGAAGGTGGAGTAGGGCTATCACCGAGTGATACCCTAGGAATGAAAAACGTAGTGTAAGGCGTCTGGCAGCTAGGTAGGCCGATGATATCAAATGGATTGTTGGAAAGAACTGAATTCAATGGCGCAGAATAAAGGAGGCTTATTCCCAGCAGTGGGTCCTTGAGAGCTGATGATGATGAAGCGGTTTCAACTCATGTAACCCTGTTACATCATAACTCAGAATGAGGAGAGTTGTAAGAGTTTGAGTTACAGTGACTCTACCACGCTGGTCTGGGATAATAGAAAAAACTTTGAATGTACCAGCTGCTTCTCTTCTAGCATCGATCGTAAAAGCCGATCGAAGAAATGGGCGAAAATGAAAATTAAATCACATCCTATGCCTGCACAAAAAAAAATCAATGACAACGGTCAATGACACCTGTTTAAATTACTTTTGTTATGTTGGTTGGAGTCCTTTGACACATATAGTTGTAGGGAGATGAAAGTGACAGTGACAGTACAGTACTAAAAGTGGAAATTGCCATATCTCTACAAATAGTAAATTCATGGCGTGAACACCTCAGTGCCACAGTTTTCCTTTGCCTGTTTAAACATGATCATGACGTCAGCGGAAAACATATTACTTACCTAGCAATACTGGATATGGCTATAGTATACCTATTTAAAAACCGCTTTGCATTATAAATATAGGTTAGGAACAAATCACACAGATTGAACTAGTCCCAAAGTAAGCGTAAGCTTGGTTATGGGAAACTAATTCAACGATAGTATATTTTATGAAAAATACATAAATAGATAAACACCCAAGACCCAGGACAATTTGAAAAAGGCCATTTTCCAACTTGCCCTGGCTGGGGATCGAACTCAGAACCTCTGGATTGGCCGACTAACATGTTGACCATTACGCCACCGAGGTCATTCGTTTGACCTAAAACATATATGTAGAAGAGACGAGGCGGAGACGCATGGAACTAGCATCAAAAAGGTTGGTGGTGTTTTAAAAGTAACCCAGTGTAATATTTAAACCAACAGGGGATCAAAGGCAAATTGGTGATTAAGGCGGCCCTTCCCGGCCGCTCTGTTTTCAACGCGAGCATAGTTTGAAAAGCTTGGTGTTTCAACCAGGGCAATGCTAGACGCAAAGAGGCAAACCCAAAAGAGGGAAATAACGCCTAAGGACATGGTTTGCATTCTATTATATGAAATTAGTATTATTATTAACTATCCATTGAACGAATAATAACTATTAATAGGGTGCGGAAATTTCATAAAACTTGTTCCAGGAGATACGTGTTTATTAGTAAGCCTTACAAGTATGTGAAATAATTGTTTTGAATTAAAAATTTTCATTACATTTGAAAAGTTTGTATTGAAATATTTTCTTTACTTTTACAATTAATGAGCACTTTATGAACGGTCGAAGTTCAGCAAAATTTTGTGCAAAAAAGCAGATTTTTGGAGCCTTGTACTCACTTTGTTTTTCTAAATTTCAATTTTTTATTTCGATAGCAACCTAGAAATAACGCCCAAAATATCTGTGAGTTCAAAAATTTTCAAGAAAGATCAGATACAACGCCACAATCACGTACGAGCGTTTGTATGAAAAGTAAGTTGGAAAGGCCGCTCTTAAAGGTTTATATTAGGTTGCTTTGACGAAGACCATCCACCTCCGCCACACGTCTCCGCCACGTCTCTTCTGTATGTTTTCCGCCTTAGGAGCCCCCCTATCCCCCCGATCCCCTAAGGGATCTGAAGCAAGAAAGTATAAAAATAAAATAAAAAATCGAAGTCGGTAAAACAGAGTAGTTATTGAGAAACATGCATAAAACATACACGTTCGAATTGAGAAACACCTCCTATAATGAAGTCGCTTAAACCGTATAAGAGTCAATTCAGACAGAGAGGAAAAATGTCCGAGCAATTTACCAACTCAATTGAAAATAAGACCATATTACTATATATAGCCAGTGTATTAGGGCCGAACTAGGCGCGGGCCCTAACTCACAGGTGGGCGCGGCCTAAAAGCATGCTGTCTCACCTAACATTGTGTTCGGGCGAAGCAGTGAGGTGAAATGCACGATAATTCGTAGTAAACCGAGCTTAAAGTTTTTGGGTTTTATCCAAAAACTACTGCATTAATCAATTACAAATAAAGTTTATTACAATCTTTGATAAGTAAGCCGTGTAGGTGTGGACTTTGTTTTGGAGATTTTACAGTTCAATTATTATTTTTTAACGCCGAAAGTTGCGTAAAAGTACGCAAAAAAAAATCGAATCTTTGATGGCTAATAACTTTTTAATGGCTTTTTATTTTACTATTCTGTATCCACACAGAAATTTTTATTTTACTATATCCATAAAGACAAAATTTATAGTGAGACAAACAATATTATGTTAAACTTGGCATGTACAATGTCAAATAGTGGAGGACGTCCCCTCCGATATTTGTATAGAAAAAGTATCGACTATTGCACTCTTAAATCAAAAGTTTATATTTGAGTGTCATAAAAAATCCTCTTCACTGCGCTCCTCTCTAACTTGCTTTCTTTTCGTGTGTGTAAGTGGCTAGTGTCAGATATTTCAAGCTGCCTAAAGGTTTCTGACAAAGCTTGATGACTGCTGTACAATGATGACAGCCGGGACCAAAGGCTTAAGTGCCTTCCGAAGCACGGGGGAGCTCTCTTTCGAAAAGAATAGTTTTTCCATTTAAAAAACCGTTTGTTTAGTGATACCGCGTTTGAAAATCTAGCCACCAACCGTCACATCTAGTGTACCTTTATCCACCAACATACTAGCGAGATCTCTCAACGTATTTATATGTAAATTTCGGCATGAACTATGCTGCTATCATTCGGTTAATTTTGTTTGCTCATACTGGCTATATGCCGAACTAAATTGTCAGGAAATTGCTTTTTTCCAGGACATAACGCCTATTAAGTTTGGATTACAAAAGTTTTTATCGTAAAATGAGTATTTACATAAGACTACTATGCGATACAAATAAGTTGAACAAAAATGACGGACTTCAAAGCATTTTTGTTCAAATTCTCGGCATATCGGTTGCAAAAATGCTTTTTGTACAAATTCCCGATGCGTAAATTGAACCAAAATGACGGTCGTCGGCGCATTATTTGTACCTGCGCCGATAACGCCATTTTGGTTCAACCGATGTGCCGGGAATTTGAACAAAAATGCTTTGAAGTCTGCCATTTTTGTTCAATTTATTTGTGTCGCATTGTAATGACGTAGACGACGACATATTTATATATTATTTGACGACCTCCGTGGCGTAGTGGTCACCATGCTAGTCCGCCACTCAGAGGTCCCGGGTTCGATCCCCGGTCAGGGCAACTTGGAAAATGGCCTTTTTCAAATTGTCGTGGGTCTTGGGTGTTTATCTGACGTCGACAACTACGTATTACGAAATCGAAAGAAAAAAAAGACAATTATCATGTGATACAAATATCCAAAGATAAATAAAAATAAGATATTTATTCTGAAATTTATAAGGTACTAGCTTTTACCCGCGGCTTCGCTCGCATCGAATTTATCAAATAATTTTTATTTTTATTTTTGTAAAAAATATTTTATTTTTTTTAATAAAAAGTACCCTATGTTACTTCTAGTACCTCCCAAAATATGTGTACAAAGTTTCATGATGATCCGTCAAGTAGTTTTTGCGTGAAAGCGTAACAAACATCCACGCTTTCACATTTATAATATTACTAGCTGACCCGGCAAACGTTGTTTTGCCAAAATTGAGGATTGTATGTATTTTTGTATGTTGTATCATAAAAAAATAGAAATTAAAAATTTTGTCTAAAAAATAAAATAAAAAATTTAGGGGTGGACTACCCCTAGCATTTAGGGGGATGAAAAATAGATGTTGGCCGATTCTCATAGATACCGGATAAGCACAAAAAATTTCATCAAAATCGGTCAAGCCGTTTCGGAGGAGTATGGCAACGAAAACTGTGACACGAGAATTTTATATATTAGACTAGCTGACCCGGCAAACGTTGTTTTGCCAAAATTGAGGATTGTAGGTATTTTTGTATGTTGTATCATAAAAAAATAGAAATTTAAAATTTTGTCTAAAAAACAAAAAAAAAAATTTAGGGGTGGACTACCCCTAACATTTAAGGGGATGAAAAATAGATGTTGGCCGATTCTCATAGATACCGGATAAGCACAAAAAATTTCATCAAAATCGGTCAAGCCGTTTCGGAGGAGTATGGCAACTAAAACTGTGACACGAGAATTTTATATATTAGAGATATTAAGTAAGGATAACGTAATCGTATATTATATAGCAATATTTTACAATGTAAGTCTATATGTATTGATTTTTTGTGCCGCATATTTTCCCTATGGTTGACTGGTAGAAAATGCTCTTAGCATTAAGTCCGCCATTTGTTGATAGTATATTTGTACTTTGGAACAATAAAGATTGATAAAATAAATAAATAAATTATTTTTGAATTTTTTGACTTTTTACGACCTCTGTGGCCTAGGTCATGCTACGCTGTCACACCGGAGCCGAGGTCCCGGGTTCGATCCCCGGTCAGGTCTAGATGGAAAATGACATTTTTCACGTTGACCTGGGTCTTGTATGTTTATCTGTATATGTATTTTTTAGAAAATAAAGTATAGTTGACTTATTATCCCTTAACACAAGTTTAGAACTTAATTTGGGACTACCTCAATATGTGTTATTTGTCCGTATATATTTATTTATATATATACGGACAAATAACACATATTGAGGTCCGTATATATAAACGCCGCAGCGGCAGCGGTATTCGCGACTGTTAGTAATCTGCCGCTGCCGCGAAGGCGAGGACTGGGGATCAGAAAGGGGAGGCTATTGCCCAACACTGACTTTAGACTGCCTATGTGGCCCAGAAGTGGCTTGTGATCCGGAGTTCGTGGGTTCGAATTCCACTAGTAAGCACACATTGTGAAAAGTATTGTCTAGTCTGGTTAGGATAGGGTTACCATATCTCAGGATTTGTCCTGAGATTTCAGGATTTTTCGACTCTTCTCAGGATTCCGGCCGGATTTAGCAAATCTAGTGATATCTCAGGATTTTTAATAAAATACAGGTTACATTTTAAAGATCTCTCTTATTAAACTACTAAAAATAATCTTCTTTTGGTAACAATTGCAGTTAAAATCAATACTTATGTATTAATTTAAAACAAACTTAAAATAATCTTCTTTTGGTAACAATTGCAGTTAAAATCAATACTTATGTATTAATTTAAAACAAACTTAAAATAATCTTCTTTTGGTAACAATTGCAGTTAAAATCAATACTTATGTATTAATTTAAAACAAACTTAAAATAATCTTCTTTTGGTAACAATTGCAGTTAAAATCAATACTTATGTATTAATTTAAAACAAACTTAAAATAATCTTCTTTTGGTAACAATTGCAGTTAAAATCAATACTTATGTATTAATTTAAAACAAACTTAAAATAATCTTCTTTTGGTAACAATTGCAGTTAAAATCAATACTTATGTATTAATTTAAAACAAACTTAAAATAATCTTCTTTTGGTAACAATTGCAGTTAAAATCAATACTTATGTATTAATTTAAAACAAACTTAAAATAATCTTCTTTTGGTAACAATTGCAGTTAAAATCAATACTTATGTATTAATTTAAAACAAACTTAAAATAATCTTCTTTTGGTAACAATTGCAGTTAAATCAATACTTATTTATCGAAGTAAAACGAACTAAAGACAATCTTCTTTTGGTAACAATTGCAGTTGCAGTTAAAATCAATCCTTATTTATCAAAGTAAAACAAACTAAAAATAATCATCTTCAATAATCATCCTTAAAAATAATGTTACTAACATTTGCAGGTAAAATCAATACTTATTTATCCAAATAGGTACTTAATTAGTTTTGTCGTATTTAATATTTGAAGAAACTTTTTTAAGTAAATTCTTTTCTTTGATTATTGATTTATAAAATGCCTCACAAGTTAAACTCTTCAAGTTATATTGAACTAAAAGTAGAGCTCGAATTGAAGACACGTTTAGTCGGTTTCTTTCTTTCGACCATTGAGCTCCCATGATAGAAAAAACTCTTTCTACGTTTGCATTTTGAGCTGTTATTGCAAATATATATTGACAAATACGCAGTATCTCTGGCAATCGTGAAATACCTATTGTCTTGAAAATGTTTGCCCACAACGCATGAAGCATTACGTCAAAAAATGCTTCTTCCTGTTTTGTCAAAAAACTATTCAGAGATGCAATTTCATCGAATAACTTCACATCATCTATGTGTATTCCTTTTCCATTTAGATAATGAATTGATAAAGCAATCTGATCAAAGTCGATCATTTGGCCCTTTTTCAGCATCAACCAATTAAAGACTTTGAAATCATCTAAAGGCGTCATCCACTTGATCAGATATTCTACGCAAGTCTTATACATATTTTTAAGGTCATGCTTGAAAACTTCTTGGTTTTCCGCAGTGCACTTAGCCAGCAACTCTCGCACTTTAAGTGGCATGAAGTTTGCGTTCGCTCGTGCAACTAAAATTTCATGTGTGGATTCGAGGATTCTTTTAATATCTAAAACAGAATTGTTTTCTTTTTCGATGTCTTCAATTTTCGTCTGAAATATTGACATCAATGAGTGAGCAAGAAATAAATAAACTTCGCTGAGTTCATTTTCAAAAAAGTTCTTCAAAGTAATTGGTACACCAGGAGTAGATAAAAAGTACTGCTTCAACGGTTCATACATCTTCAATATTCTTTCGATCGCTGGAAACAGACTAAGCCATCGGGTCTTGCTATGAAACAATAGTTTCTGATAATTGACGTCTATATATTCGCTGATATCCTTCAACGCCTCCGTGCGTACGGTGTATACGGAAAAATAATTAAACAGCTTCATTACTACAGATTCTATATCAATATGCAGATTATCAGTGCCATGTTGAATACAATTGTGTAGTATGTGCGCTGGGCACCCAACTCCTACGATATCTTTGTCCAGAAAGTTTTTTAAATTAGTCCAAACATTTTGTCCCGGTTGCCGATTTACTCCGCCAAAATTAACATTAGCGTTGTCTGCTGTAAATGATACACATTTCATCAACAAGTCGTACTTTTGCAAGCTTGTTTTAATTATCTCTGTTATAGTGTTAGCATTTTCATTGGGTGTGCTCAGCACATCCAGCAGTTTGGTTTTAATTCCTTCTTGCCAGTCGAAGAATTGTATCATAATAGGAAATATTTTTTCAGCACCGTGATTACTTGCATCTGTGGAAACGCCCAAGAAGTTGACATTTTGTAATGAGACTTGTACCTGTTCAATTACCCACGGAGATATCACGCCCGTTACAATGGCTTCAGTCTTCGTTCGTGCACAAGAAATACTCTTCGCAGTGTTGGAATCGGCAAATATAGCCTTAACCAGTTGGCTGGTGCAATCCATAGATTTAAATGACTGGTGATGTTTCACTGTGTGGAAAGCTAAAGTGGCTTCAGCGGCGGATATTTGGTCTGTCAGTCCAGAACTTTGTGGTTGAAATAAAGAGTCGATTTTGGTGTTACTTGAAACAGTCAGACTATTTTTTTTATGTTTTTCCGTTAGGATATGTTTTTCAATATCAGCACCTCCCTTGAACTTAATTGAAAAATGATTGTTACATATTGAACAAAACACTTCGGTAGGTTCTCTTCCATCTTTCATAATCGGAAATCTTTGTTTTAAAGTATCTGTGAATGTACACACGTATCGTGGTCGTTTGGTACTTGAAGACATTTTAACTCGTATCCATCCAACAGCTCCGATTCTCGCTCGCTCGCCCGTCCCGTGGTGACACTCAATGAAGCGTAATCCAACCTTCGCAATGGCGCAAGACGAACTGACTGAGTGACCGACCGAGCGAGCGGCAACCGCGCTGCGGGGCGACGGGCGCCCCGCTCCTCCCTCCACCCCGCTGTTTTGAGTGCGATGTACATACAAGCTTGCAACGCGTCGCGTAAAACGCGTATACAACGATAATAATACGTTTTTGAGAGAAAATTCTCATCTGTAGAAAATCTCAGGACTTTTCCATGGAAATCAGGCCTTTTCTCCGGACTTTTGATTTTTTCATCTGGTAACCCTAGGTTAGGATGCTTGAATCACCAGATTATCCGAAAAGAAAGATGACTTCGTGTTTCGGAAGGCACGTATAAACTGTGGGTTCTGAACTAGCGTTTGCTCAAACCTACTTAACCTGGGATTGGTTTTGTTCTATCCTTCGGGTTGCGGTGGTCAGACGGCTGTGTGTAAAAACCAGTAACCTCGTCAAATCACCTAGGTTAATCACCCCGGGCTCTGAAGCGTTGAAGCGTTACCGCTGAGGATACATCAGAGAACACGTGAGGATAACGATGATGAGGGTTTTGCCCAACAATGGGACTCTAAATAATTATAATTTTTCCGTTTGTTCCCCTTTAGTCACACCAAGATTAGTAACACCAGGCCTGTGTCACTCCCCGTTTAGGTATTAAAAATATACCTACATTATTACTATGCGCGCGGCGACCACTTCGAAGGGGAAAATTCAGTTACATGAATCGTTTGTCCAGATTAATAAGAATGAAATTGGCTTGCAATGGATGTCTAGGTATCTAAACGAAGAGGTGAGAAATTCTGACGCGAACTAAATTAAACAACAGCGCTAACCACATAAAGTAGATATTCCTTTGAATTTCTTTTCTGAGTAAGACTTCTGTACGTGAGTACTAGTACTTATTCTGTGACACTGCTACTCATTGGAAAAAAAATTCTCAATGAGTAACAGTGATACACATTGCAACTGTAATTTGTTTCCAATAAATCACACTGTTTCTAATCGGCACTCTGTATTCCCGTGGAATCACAGTAATAAAGGTTAAAAATGAACTTAAGAAATGCTTTATCATGAAATTTATTTATTATATTACTGTGCCTATTTTTAACTTAAGTGTTACTTGTTTGTTTTTCGTGAATGTAAGTGGCCATCACTGGTGTCAGATTTTTCAGGCTGCCTAAAGGCATCTGACATAGCTTGACGACTGCTATACAATATACGTGCCTTCCGAAGCAAAGAGGTGCTCGAAAATTTTTTGTGCCACTTGTGGTCACTCATCCAAGTGCGGACCACGCCCGGTGTCGCCTAACTTGCGAAAGCGCTAGTAATGCGCACTCCCGCCGGGTCACCGAGCTCCTCAACTAATCTACTTAGTGTTACAAAAGTGTTACTAATCTTGGTGTAACTCAAAACTAAAAACCGCTTTAAACGTCACCCCCAAACTATCCAACCGATTTTGATATTTCTAGGGGACCACCTCAAAAGCATACCCTTTTAAACAAAAAAAAAACCCTAATCGGTCCAGGCGTCTTCGAATATTGGGTGAACATACATAAAAAAAGAAATCGCGACGAATTGTCAAATTTTTCCTTTTTGGAATTCGGTGAAAATAAGAATTATTTTTTATATATTATTTTATGTATATTTATATGTATGTTTATGTTTAAATTTTTAAGATAAGTAAGTACCTATAGATATGTATTTGTATTTAACTTTAGTCTATTATGTACACGCCTACTAAGGAAGAGATGCCTTATGAATAAGCAGTACCTTTGTACTTAATGTTCTTACTTTGTTTGTTTCTGTGTTCGCATTTTGTGTACATTAATTTTGTAAATAAATAAATTAAGTAGGCAGGCTGACCCTCATTGTCAGCAATTCCAGGAAGGTGAGGATTGACAAAGCCTGGTCTTCAGCAGCTCTCGAGGCAATCAAATGGAGGGAAGTGTGCGTCATCATTTTCAGTCATTTGTTTTCGTTCGCAAGTGGAGGTTTATTCTATTAATTATTATTTTTACACGCTTTTATTCAACTTACATTTATTACGGAAATTAAATTTAAGACGAAGTGGTAGCTAAAATGGCGCCCTCATTTGAAATAAATTGTTTAAAACTAAATATGGTGATAATTAAAAATTTGATTTGTATAAATGTCTAAAAAGACCGTTAAACTATTTTATGAATAACCTTTGAAATTATTAATAATAGTCCGTCTAGTTTTAAAACTGTTTTTCGCTAAAAGTGGCCACTTTTGGCGAAAAACAGTTTTAAAACAAGACGGACTACCAATATTACTTTCAAAGGTTATTCATAAAATAGTTTAAAGGTCTTTCTAGACATTTATACAAATCAAATTTTTAATTATCACCATATTTAGTTTTAAACAATTTATTTTAAATGAGGGCGCCACTTTAGCTACCACTTCGTCTTAAATTAAATTAGAACTAAGCAAAAATGAAATCAGTTACAAATTGTGAAGGCCCAATTTGTATACACACATTAAGCAAGTGATTTTCACTGCAATTTATGTATGTATGTATACTTGAATAATACATCAAAATCAGTTCAGCCTAGTCCTAACTAGTTAATGGGATACGTGAATTTTTCAGGGTACAGTGCTGCCCTCATTTGAAATGAATTATTAGTTAAGGAGATATCATTTAAAGTCTCTCATTATGTGTATACACTACCGGCAGACAGAGCACTTTGGATCTTGATGCGGCGGTAAGATAGAGCCCAGAAACCCAAGACTCAAGGGCAACTTGGGTTTCGAGCCGCATCGCACATCAACATGTTTTGAATTTAAACCCATTCTCTCTACTCAAACGGCCATCTAACGGGTACAATTAAAGTTTTTAACTTTTCTCCCAGAAGTAAAACATGACGCACTCAAAATATCATTCGTATACTGTGTAAAAATAAATAATATAACCAAACTTAAATAATCTTTCAAAAAAATTGTAATAGAATTACCCATCTAGGTCAAGAGACTTAAAAAGAATATTGCCTCTTCGGCTCCACTCGTCATCCGACAATAATGGCTCATTTGCGAAAGGCTAATCTCTTTTTTAAAAATCTTTGCCGAAAATTTTTCAAATCATTTATTTTTATTTTTTCCTAGCTTTTACGTGTGAGTCTCTTCGAGCGTATCTCTTTCAGGAACTTTGCTCAGGGATAAAATATAGCCTACTAAGATTGGGATGATACTCTCTAAGTATGTATATACATAGATAGTTATTATCTATACAGAGAGAGGCCTAACTCCCCGTTTAGATATCGAAAATATACCTACGCGCGGCGACTGCTCCGGAGTGGGAAATCTAGTACCTACCTACTAAAGCGCTCAATGATTCGTTGAAATCGGTTTTGTACCTATTACGAATCGTTTGTCTAGAGTATAAGAATGAAATCGCATGAGCTTGCAATGGATTTTTAGATATTTAAACGAATAGGTGCTGAGCTCAGACGCAAGCTAAATTAAACCATATCGCAGACCACATTGAGTAGATATTTCTTTGAATTTCTTTTCTGAGTTTGACTTCTGTACGTGACTAAGTATTAGTACTTATTCTGTGCTAGAGTGATTTAAAAACTAGAACCCGATTAAGAGAATATTTTAGCTAAAAAGAATGCTGCCAAAGGCAAAAACCAGAGAATATATTTTAGATTTTTTTAGATCTTTCTTTCTAATAGGTCGAAAACAGTCGCTAAATAAAGTTTAAAAAGTTAAAATGTGCTTATTAAAATGGCAAAAACATCTTCATTTCTAAATAAAGGCCGAAATTACGACACGGCCACAATTTCCCTCTCATTACAAGAACTCAAACGCGAAACTTTGTAAAAAATCGCCCGAAATTCTCAAATTAAGGATATCTCGTAAAAAGAGTAACTTCGTCAGAAAACAGCTTAATTGAGTTCATTACAATTATACCCTCTGGTAAAGACATGTTATTAGATAGATCACACAACGGAAAGAAACAACTTTATTAGCCCGGCAAATACCTTGACGACCTTTGTGGCGTAATGGTCAACACGCCAGTCCACCAATCCAGAGGTTCTGGGTTCGATCCCCAGCCAGGGCAAGTCGGAAAATAGTCTTTTTCAAATTGTCTTGGGTGTTAATCTATATGTATTTATCATAAAATATAATATCGTTAAACTTACTTTGGAGCTAGCTCAATCTGTATGATACGATTTATTTACAAAAATCCTTTCAAGTTGCGAAACGTAACCTAATTAATGAATGATTTGCATGATTAAATCAATATTACAACATTATAACATAAATAATACAATAAGCAATAACCATTTCAGGGCTTCTATTTAATTTTGGCTTTAAATCATCATAACACAGGTATGAATGCGCTTTATAGTGTCCAATGGCATCATAAAGAATTACCCTAGACTTTTCCATACAATCGTAGGTAGTCTAGCTTTTATTTTGAAATGACATGTGAGATTACGGCAGTACTTTGTAATTTGAAAGAAATTGCATATATATACCCCTTTATACATAAAAAAATACAAAAGTTTGCTAAACCTCTTTTACTTAAAATATGTTTTGTCTCGTTCTTACAATGTCAAATATTAAAAAGAGAAAAAGTGTCAAAACATGTTTTAACTAAAATAGATTTAGCAAACGGTATTTAACTTTTATGAATATGAGGGATAGACTATAATAGACTTATATAACTATGGCGTCAGTTAAATATGAACTTAAGAAAATATGAGAGTATAGAAGTTTTCCATACTGATGGTTAAAAATTATATGATACACTCTATTCTATTTTAAGTTCATATTTTGACTGTGAAAACTAGTTATATGCCTTAATATATGCAATTTCTATAAAATTACATAATTTTGTCAATATTTGACATGCCGTTTTAAAATAAAAGCTAAAACATTTGCATGGGAAAGTCGGATTCTGTTAAGGGTTAGGAGGGAAACTCTTGGAGCTTGGAGGTACAAATTCAAGGACTCCTATAATATAATAGAATAGTACAAAGTGTTAATAACTATTTGATTCTTGGTTGATTCTTAACCAATTAAATTTTTAAAATCAGGAGGGAATAGCCGTAACAGTTTAAACGATGTGGGTATTTGGCGACTGTCGCCGACGGTCGCTGACCTGTATCGTGAGCATACTGTCGCTTGTCTGTGAAAATCCTTAGTCGCCTTTAACGACATCTACTGGAAAATAGATAGATAACTCTTTTTTGTACACCAAAAGAAAAATGTAAAATGTGACACAAAGAAATAAATGAATAAAATGGGCGGTCTTATCGCTTAAAGCGATCTTTTCCGGACAACCACAAATATGGAGTGGTATTATGTTAGACCAGAAGTGCATCGTCTATATACTTAGTTGTCTATTCTCTTTTGCGTATGGCCTTCCTAGATTGCAATTAAAATTTGTCTCTAAGGCCACTTTCTGAAAATTTTTATTAGTTAGAAACTCTTAGCTACATTTTTAACCCCCGACAAAAAAGAGTGGTGTTTAAAGTTTGACGCCAATGTCTGTCTGTCCGTATGTCCGTCTGTCTGTGACGATGACAAAGACAGACAGACGGACGGACGGACAGTCATTGGCATCAAAGTTTAAACACCCCTCTTTTTTGAAACCTGAGCTTTGGAGTCGATGGACCGCATTTTTTTTTACTCGATGTATCATGTTCTTACCTTTGTTTGATGGAAATTGGTGGTTCAAAAGTTATGGGAGATGAACGCGTGAAAGTTGGGAGTTTTTACAAGCTTTTATTCAGTTTCACCTATTTGTCTTTCTGTCTGTTATCAAATCTTGCAAGTTAAATTTGACCTACTTCCCGGTTTCCGACGAAGCTGAAATTTTGCACGCATATGTACCTATATGGCGTGACAATGCAATATATGATGACACGTAGCTAATCTGATGATGGAGCCGGGAGGTATCCATAGGAACTCTGTAATGAAACAACGCAACCCCATCGAGTTTGGGCTCGTTTGATTCGTCTTAGGGAGCATTTAACTTTTCATTTCTTTGTTTTAGTTAAAAGCTTTTAAAAAATCTATTTAGAATAATTACTTGATTTAAGTTAAAAATAAACTTTTTTTATTTATCGAGACTTTAAGTGGACTTATTCATTGCGTGTACTTTGCTTGCTTGGCCATCGTTGAATTACGATTATTGTTATAGATGCGGTTAAACGATTTATTACAATGACAGCTACAAACTGTGGATACAGTTACTGTAAATTTGAATTAAAATTATCTCCCTATCCCACACAGGTGTACTGTACATCTGTGTGGGCTAGAGAGTTACTCTAATCTGTGAACACTAGAAAGTTATGTTATTTAAAAACTTAAACCGATTTATTACAATGACAGCTACAAACTGTGGATACAGTTACTGTAACTTTGAATTAAAATATCTCCCTATCCCACACAGGTGTACTGTACATCTGTGTGGGCTAGAGAGTTATTCTAATCGGTGAACACTAGAAAGTTATGTTATTTAAAAACGTAAACCGATTTATTACAATGACAGCCACAAACTGTGGATACAGTTACTGTAACTTTAAATTAAAATAGCTGTCTAACCTACAAAGGTGTACTGTTTATCTGTGTGGGCTAGAAAGTGATTTTAATCTGTGAATTTGATCATAAGGACGCTTCCCATTGATCAGCACGTTGAGCTGCGCTGACTCACCATAATTTTTTAAAAAGGTCTACTTAAGTTCTATCGCGGCGACATCAATATGTAACGTGAGTAAACTTGCATCCTGACATCAGCCATTTTCAGACTGTGAATTCAGATGTCGATTTCCATGACTTACGTATTATTTTTTAGAAAAAGTAACCACTACCTATTATTTCCCGGTTCACCCTCGTGTTCGAGAAAAACAAAATTCCACCCGCGGAGTGTCATCTGTCTGCCACGTGATAAATGATGGCGGCAGCTGTTTCTGGTACCTACCTGGTCGTGGGAGATAAGGCGGGCCTCTTAATAGTTTCGGTTGTGAGAATTTAGCACCGAACAGTTTTATTACAGTACTCTATGGTAACGAACCACACGTGTATTCATTTCAAATTATTAATTCAGATATTCCAGACAATATGGACTTAAGAAAAGTCCATATTTGTTTGTAATAAAAATGTATGACTTAAAAACTAAATGTAAGTACATATCAGCTATAGATTTTTGGTAGAAAATTATTCAATTTATCTCTCTCTCTCATCTCAGCGTTTTCCCAGTTGCGTCCTCAGCTGCAATGCTGAGGAGCCCGGGGTCCGCTTTCCGACTTTTTCTTCTCCACTTTGCACGGTCTTGGGCATCCTTGGTTGTAAGACGATTAGCACGCATATCATCTTTGACGACGTCAAGCCAGCACTTCTTCGGTCTACCCCGCCTGCCGGGCCCCGGAGGAGGCGGCATGGCTATACATTTGTTTCCCACGTAGCTTGCCGGCTTTCGTAGGACGTGACCGTACCAGCGTAGGCGACTTTCCTGAAGTTTGTCCGCTATGTCACGGACATGAAGACTGCCGCGGATGCGGGTGTTTCTAACACGATCTCTCCGTGACACTCCGCATATCCAACGCAGCATTTGCATCTCCGTGACACGCAACTCCTGCTTGTGCCGCTCAAGCAAAGGCCACGCTTCACTCCCATATAAAAGGACAGGTCTAATGATGGATTTGTAGACCTGTCCCTTCAACCTAACCGGCATTTTGGGGTCACAAATGACACCAGTCACCTCTCGCCACTTTGTCCATGCGGCAGATATACGGGCCTTGACGTCGGCATCGATTTCTCCGGACGCGTGAAGTACAGATCCCAAGTATTTAAACTGGTCTGTACGCTTGACCAAGTATTCGCCTATGCGTACGGGTGGGGGATCTGTAGCATTGCAAGCCATATATTCAGTCTTCGCCACATTTAGCTTCAGACCACCGTTTTCAAGCGACTCCCTCCACACATTTGCGCATCGCACCAGTCTCCCTCTGTCTGCATCCGCCAGTGCGATATCGTCAGCATACACAAGCAGCCACGGAGGTTGCTCGTGTGTGTCTCTGATGCTATCAGAGACTTCGTCTAATATCACACTGAACAGGTACGGACTGAGAACCGAGCCTTGGTGAACCCCGACTGTAACGGGGAAGGGTTTGGAGTTGGTTAAGAAAAAGAGATCTGTCAGGATCCATAGTCTCTGCCTACCTCTGTGGGAAACAGGCGTAAATATGTGAATTTATGTACTACCTCAATTTTCTTTATTATCCACTACATCTGATCGCTCTATGCTGAGGTATGAGTTATGACTCTTCCGTGTTTGTCTGGGAAAAAGAAACAACCGGCCAAGCGAGAGTCGGGCTTGCGCACGAATGATTTCGTGCTATTATCTATAAAAATTACATTTGTTATATCATCATCATCATCATATCAGCCACAGAAAGTCCCTATTGGACATAGGCCTCCCCCAAGGATTTCAAAAACGACCGATCGAAAGCGACTTGCATCCAGCGCTTTTCTGTAACCTTCCTCAGGCCATCTGACCATCTAGCTGGTGGGTGTCCTACTCTGCGCTTGCCGATAGATGGCCGCCATTCGAGAACCTTTTTGCTCCATCAGCCATCGATTCTTCGCTCTATGTGCCCCGCCCACTGCCACTTCAACCAACGAGCGACCTTGAGCCTTCTTATAAAACCCATAGTAAGGGACCACGTTTTAAAGTTTAACCCCCTTATTCATAAAAAATTATAAACGTTTGCTAAACTTATTTTAGTTAAAATATGTTTTGTCTCGTTCTTTCAACGTCAAATATTGAAAAGAGGGAGAGAGACAAAACATGTTTTAACAAAAAAGGTTTAGCAAACGCTTGTTATTTTTTATGAATTGAGGGAATAGTCATCACTGGCAATACACATTGATTAAACACTTAAGTCTTAAGGCACTGAGGTATTTTAGACGATAAAACACTGCGTAATTTCCCGAACGCTGCCCAGCCGAGTCGGATTCGTCGAAAGAATTCTTCCTCGAAGCTGGAACTTCCTGCATGGATCAATTGACCCAATACTGGTCTACAACTTCGAGGGTGGAGCTCCCAACAGAAACAGGTTAAGGCGTAACGTGCATATTTGACATGACCTTCATCTTGTCAATATTCATTGTTAGGCCGACCTGTTGCCAAAACTCGATTTGTTGTATGGGAACACTTAAATATTTATTTTATTCTGTTTTTAGTATATTTCGTTGTTATAACGACAACAAAAATACATCATCTGTGAAAATTTCGACAGTATAGCTATCACGGTTCATGAAATACAGCCTGGTGACAGACAGACCGACAGACGGATAATGGAGTCTTAGTAATAGGGTTCCGTTTTTACCCTTTGGGTACGGAACCCTAAAAACGCAGAATAATATATCGATATGGAGGCAAAGACCCACAAAGGTCAGTAGCACCGAAGAGAGTCAGTAGATACGTAAGTTACGTAAGTTAAATGTCCTCTTACCCTAGACATAATCAGACTATCCCATATTATAGAAACGTAGTCTAGCTTTTATTTTGAAACATGTCAGATATTGGTGAAATTACTTCGAAGAAATTGCATATATTAAGTCATATAACTAGTTTTCACAGTCAAAATATGAACTTAAAAGAGAATATAGTGTATCATATCATATTTGACCATCAGTATGGAAAACTTCTACACTCTCATATTTTCTTTCAAGTTCATATTTGACTGTTGAAAAGTAGTTATATTTCTAGATATATACAATTTCTTTACAAAATACTTCCGATATCTCACATGTCATTTCAAAATAAATGCTAGACTACGTTTGTATGGGAAAGTCTAGGGTAAGGTGATACTTAAGTGGATGGTAATCCTCTGATCGGAGTATCTCCCACTCCACGTGCCTTTTAAGGAGCAGTAAATAAGTGTACCTCAAAATGTAAATATTCTAGCGTTTGTATTCAAAATAGAGTTTACATGTAATCCAGGTTTTCACTTGCAAATGAGAGTTCCATCATTAAGCCTGTCAAATACGCCATCATGTAAACGCTGATACTTCAGATCGGAGAATAAAGGAGACAACACAAGCTTTTGATCAGGAGGAGAATGATTTCGGTTTTGGTATGTTAAAGCTGGATTTAATTAAATAGTCTCTTTTAATAGTCAAACACAGACTCTGAAAATAAAGTTTTTGTTGGTTTGGCCCTGAGGATAACTTCCT
The DNA here is from genome assembly GCA_943193695.1 of Acrobasis suavella. Taxonomy (NCBI): domain Eukaryota; kingdom Metazoa; phylum Arthropoda; class Insecta; order Lepidoptera; family Pyralidae; genus Acrobasis; species Acrobasis suavella. The sequence continues at coordinate 3,644,577 of OW971952.1, read as the reverse complement.
TTTTTGAAGTCGGTTCCGTCCGTTTTTAACCGACTTCAAAAAAGGAGGTTATCAATTTGAATGTATATATGTTCCCCGATTACTAGAAGACGTCTCGACCAATTTAGAATTTATTTTTGTTTGACAGGCCATAAGTACTTGCTAGGTGGTGAAATTTTATCAAAATCGCATGTGTAGTTTGGGGTTGAAGTCGGTTTTCAGTTTTGAAATTTTTTTATTGCCATTTTGTGGCAAAAGGATCAACCAATTTGGTTTACCGACTGGCTGGCCATGCAGAATTTCCAATTTGCTTTACCGACTGTCTGGCCATGCAGAATTTCCCAGGGTTCGTCGGACGTACAGGGGGGGCTCGTCACGAAACTCGGGGAGGCTCCCCGAACAACGTACTGAGCCCCCCTGTACGTCCGGGTCAAAGGGTCTACAAGGCGAATGTGAGTGGAAGAGTGGATCAGGGTCGTCTTTGACGAACGTACCGCGACCAGATTGCAGACATTTTTAAGGGCGGGCTTAAGTCAGACGGTAAGCTTAGTACATCATTCGGGCGGCTCTTTTCATGCACCCCATTGGATAAGTAAGTCTCGTGTAAGTAAACTCAGCAAGGCGTCTTAAACACATATAGTACGCCTATCGATTAAAGGAAGTGACGTCACAAATTACCATATCTCCTCATGTATTTTATCAACACTCAATGTTAATTTAGCCGCGCACCGTGTCGGTTCATAAAATTCAAATTTTATCTATTTGCTAAACACTGAACGAGTATTTTATTCAAATAACTAATAAACACTGAATAGTTTAAGAGGCTTTTCACATTTGGTTGGCTTTCTCACTCGCACAATCAAAACACAATCAAAAAATATTTTTAAAGATTATTAAAAAATGTGACTCATTTGAAGAAATGTGTTTCATAAACTTCTTAATATATCATATGTCAGATATTGTAGACATGTTTGTATATTGTGTAGACATTGACTACATCGAAAACTAAGTCATCAAAATTTTAAATTTTTGATGACCTTATTCTCGATACACACACACATAAACAATAAAAAAACATGTCTACAATATCTAACATATAATATATTAAAAAGTTTATGCAACACTTTTCTTCAAATGAGTCACATATTTTAATAATCTTTAAACAAAAAAATATTGTGCGAGCGAGACAGCCAACCAAATGTGAAAAGCCTATTAATGCACAAGTTCTCCCTTGCTGGACTGGGAGAAAAGAAAGAATTTAAATTGCTTCAATAACAAGCAATGAATACAAAATTATATTTTTAAAATAAGTTTTTATCTAGAACAATGAACTTAAAAGTTTTAAGTAGTCCTCAAGACGAATAAAACGAGCCCAAACTCGGTGGGGTTGCGTTGCTTCGTTTAATTTCAAAGTTCCTATTGCCACTTTCCGGCTCCATTGTTAGAACAGCTTGACATGGAGCTGTTCTAATGATACTATTGCATTATCACGCGATATAATATGTGAGTAACCTATTTAATTCATGCCAAAAGAATGCATGTTTGCTCATAAGTTAGAATAGGAATAATTTTATTTGCTCAAATACAGTACATTAGATGTCAATTTTATAAATTAGTGTCATGTATACAACCTAAACTAAGATATGCAAATATTTATGTAGTCAAATGAATTTAACTTATAAAATATTGTTTAAATTGGTGAAAGACAACAAATATTTATTAATCAAACATAATTTAATGTAACCCAACATTATTTTTTACGCTCACAAAGGTCAATACGAGTATATTTCGCTATAGAGTAAACAATGTTCTAGTCAACAATAGTAACCATTTTGTGAGTCTATTTTTAAAAGCTTTTCCTTTTAATAATTTAATGTCAGTGGTAAATAATTGAATAAGTAAATACATATTATAAACATTTTTTATTACATATCTTTATGGCATCTAGGCTGATACAATCTATTCATCATTTGAGGCAGAGTTTCCCACAAAATTACTTCGCTTCTTTTTTGCCAAAATTCTAGATGGGATTCTATAAATATATATATCCCGAATGTAAAGGCATGGCAATGGTATTATATTTAGTCTTTTAAACAATAGTATGCAATTGTCGTCAACCCATGCATTGAGAATAGCACGAATACATTTCTTTTCTACCTTAAAGGCTTGTTCCATGTGTACCGAATTGCCACATATAACTAACGGTAGCGTATTATAGTTATTGAATGTACTTTCTTCTTCACTATGCCGCTTTCCTGGTTCCATCCTTAGCCGTGCAGCGTGCTGCTTCGAAGCCCGGGCTGCACTTACTTGCTTATGAACTCAATTTTTTAATAAAAATATAAAATCCTTTAATTTTCGCACTAGCCGTTCCCTGACGTGATTTTACAGCTGCAATGCTCTAAATTCCCCGGATTTTCGCGGCAAATTCGCTTCGAATAAAATGAGAATTTATGTGAAGTTAAGCGGGTGTCCGATATTTCACCGACTGACAAATAGCACCCCAACACTGCTCTTCATGTTAAGCAGTTAAAAATAAGGATTATAGTGTACGCACTGTACTTTTAATATGCGACGTTTTTCACTTAAGTACATTAGCTAGAGTAGTTCGTTTGCTTTTTAAGATACTTAGAAGCAATAAATGAAATTGAAGTTAAACTGTCACGAAATAGAATTGGATAGGTAACGCTCGACAGAGTGATGGCAAGTAGAGAAAGGCATAGAGCGTATAGAAGCCTAGGACAGGTAAAAGAAGCGATGGACGTTTTACGCTGAGATGAGTTGACGACATAGTCGCATCTGGGTGAGGACAGCAAAGGACTAATAGGTATGGCCCACGTCTATGCTCAGCAGTGGGCGGCAAAAGGGCTGAGATGATGATGATAAGTTAAACTATGAACTAAACCTTCGAATAACACCTAGGCCTAAGCTATGAATTCAGAAAGAGATAAAATTAAAGTTATTCGTATGATCGTAAACTCCATGAGTCAGTTCTAAATTGAGGGCCATTAGCTGACAAGTTTTCATAGTAATATAAGTAAAAGTACTCTCGTGGTCACTGTAAAAAGTTTCTAGCGTTTTGTAAAAGTTAAGTGTCACGAACGGCTTCAATAAAAGAATGGTACGGTTTGCTTGTGCTTTGCTAAACTTATCCGGGGCTTTACCTATAGGGCAGTTATTTTTAACTGCTCAACATGAAGAGCAGTGTTGGGGTGCTATTTGTCAGTCGGTGAAATATCGGACACCCGCTTAACTTCACATAAATTCTCATTTTATTCAAAGCTAATTTGCCGCGAAAATCCGGGGAATTTAGAGAATTGCAGCTGTAAAATCACGTCAGGGAACGGCTTGTGCGAAAATTAAAGGATTAAATATTTTTATTGAAATATAGGTTTACAAGCAAGTAAGTGCAGCCCGGGCTTCGAAGCAGCACAGTGCACGGCTAAGGATGGAACCAGGAAAGCGGCATAGTGAAGAAGAAAATTCATTTAACAACTACGCTACAGTTTAGTTATATGGCGCAATTCGGTACACATGGGACAAGCCTTTAAGGTACAAAAGAAATGTACTCGTGCTATTCTCAATGCATGGGTTGACGGCAGTTGCATACCATTGTTTAAAAGACTAAATATATTACATATATTACCACTAGCGTTAACCCGCGACTTCGTCGTAGAAGTCGAAAATGGTTCTAATGATTTTTGATTGTTTTTTATTTTACGTTGTTAATGTTGTGATAAGTGTGATAACATATGAATTATTATGTTAAAATGTTTGAATACTTATAAAATTTAACATTTTTATTATAACGTAAGGATTTAAAGGCCTAGCAGACCCGCCTTAGAACGCGATTGACAACGATCTATCAGGATTTGATAAAAAGAGGCAAACTACCGCTACGAATAGAGACAAATGGAAATCTAGAGGAAGGATTTTGTCAAACGAGGGGACAACATAGGTAAAAAAAAATGGCGCTAGCAGTTTTCCGTACAGTGCGTACAGCGAGCTCTCAAGGAACTGCACAGAATAATGGTCGAACATTAATTACGGAGGAAAACATCTCCAGGTGAGAGGGAAATATGCTTGCTATAGATAGGAGAGACTTATTACTTACCTGTCCTTCATTATAGTCCATGATAGAGGGGGAGCTGGAAAATAAACGCGCGAGCGAAGTAAAGGAAGTTCTCTGAATCTACTTGAACAATCCAGCGTTTGTATGTATGTACGGTAAGCCTCAAAAATGGAGTCTCAATTTCTCATACAATTAGAAATTGGGACTCCGCTTCTGAGGCGTACTGTACATTCGGTTGCTGTAGGTTTTTTTGTTTGAAATTTACTGGACATAGAAACAGAGGACGGCCAAAGAAAAGGTAGATGGAGTGCGTTAAGGACGATATGAATAAAAAGAATGTGACAACTGCCTTGACAAAGGATAGAGGGCAATGGAAAAGACTCACATGCTGTCCCGACCCCACGTAAAGTGGGATAAGGTGAGGAAGAAGAATAAGAAAAAATACGAAAATACAAGAAGTCCCAGCCCTTAGCCCCACTGAAATAGAAATAGGTTTTAGTACCTATTTTTTGTCATAGCATACAGAAGAAATACACCATTTGTGAAAATTTCAACTGTCTAGCTTTCACGGTTGATGCGATACAGCGTGGTGTCAGACAGACGGATGGACGGACAGCAGAGCTTAGTAATAGGGATTCGATTTTAGCTTGTTGTACGAAACCCTAAAAAAACAGAGTACAAAGGCAGACTTATCCCAGATATCTTCCAGTTGACCTTAAAATGAAATGAATAAGTATTTATGAAACAGGGTAGAAAATGGGTACAATATATGACACTTACCCTCTTTTATTTTCGATCTGATAGCAAGCACTTTTCTACTCGTATATCTCAAAAGGCCTGTATATACGATAATCGGTAGAAACCTTTTTTACCTGCAATGATAAGGCTGTGCACACATAAATACTATTATGTAAATGGCATAGCGTAATATGTTTGTCGTTATCTTAATACTTGGGGCAAACCGCCCTGATTCGGATGTAGCGTCAGAAAAGAAAACCGTTATTGTAAGTAAATAAATAAATATATAGGGACAAATTACACTGATTGAGCTAGCCCCAAAGTAAGCTCGAGACTTGTGTTATGGGATACTAACTCAACGATACTGTATTTTATAACAAATACATATATAGATAAACATCCAAGACCCAGGACAATTTGAAAAAGGCCATTTTCCAACTTGCCCTGACCGGGGATCGAACCCGGGACCTCTGGGTGGCGGACTAGCATGGTGACCACTACGCCACGGAGGTCGTCAAGGAGGTTTATTTTTATATTATTAAATGTAACGTGAGATGACATAACTAAATATTAAAAACAGTTTTACTCACGTAGTGTAGTCGAGTATACAAGATTCCGTGTGAGTGTGGCAAAAGTTATATTGGAAAACGGGGCGCAATGTGTCAACAAGGCTGACTGAGCATATACGCATATATATATGAAAAACTTGGATAAGAACGGGTCTGCCATCGTCGAGCACACATTGGAGTCGGATGTCAAGCATTTCATACGATTTGACAAGACGAAAGTATTATCTAGAGAAAAGGCTTTAGGACCAAGAAAAATCAGAGAGTGGATTGAAATAAATTTTAATCGTGATGGTGGATGGAATTTACCTGCCGCTTAGAGAACTATTCTTCAAGCACTTAAGGGGCTACCTGAATTTTTCGCGCTCCAGTGCTGCCATTTGAATTAAATCATTTAAAAGAAAACGGGGATAAAATTTAAAATTTTGTCTTGACCAGGCTCTAGATAACCCTTTAAACTTTTTTATGAACTACTTTACAGTTTAAAGTGAGAACGTGAAACTTTTCTACGCACAATTTGCGAAAAACGGCCACTTTTGGCGTATGTGAGTAGAGAAGCTTCACGTTCTCACTTTAAACTGTACATGTCAGGTCGTCCCATATTTTTTTTTATTAAAACCGGTTGTGTAAATTATTCTCGTCGTCATGGTATAAAGTATAGTATGCAATTCTTGAATAAAGCCGATTTATATCAAGGGCCATGAATCACTCGCATTGCTCAGGATTCTTACACTTGAATCACTCGCTACGCTCGTGATTCAATCATCATGTATCACTCCCTACGGTCGTAATTCAGTTGTTAGAATCCTTCACCTGCTCGTGATTCATCTATGGCTCTCGAAGTAAATCCGTCCTTTATTCACTAATTGCATAATATACTATTGTCGATTTTGTTTTTGTTTTTGACGGTTATTTTACTGTCATCATTATACTAAAGTGATCTAGTATACCCGTGGTTCAATTTATTACGGGCATGTCCCTTCCACGATGTGTATGAATTTAAAGTACGAGTTTTGCTAACGCTACCATTCTTACCACTAGATTCGTGTAAGTACTTAGTTTTATGTGTGTATTTAGACTTAAATTGTCTTGTCTTACCGAAAAAAAAATATTTATTTATTTTATTGGTTCATGTACACTTGAAAATTTACAAATAAAACCTTGTAAAAGTTAACATAGTACGTAGGTGCTACTTATGTCTAAAGAAATTTCTTCCAGCAGACCCGCGAGAGAAAATGGGAAGAAAGAGGTAATTTTCGTGTACAATACAAAAATAAATAAATACCAACAAGAAACATAAATAAATTCATAAACATACCTACATAAAGGTACGCAAAATAAAATAACATAAATATATACTGATATATACAATTAATAAATACATAAGATAATTTTTTGTAAATATGATGATCAGGATGATAAAGACGGATAGTATTCTTTAGACAGATAGTCTAATTATTATATATATTATTATAATAAAATAAATAAAAATAAATAAATTTTTCGTGTACAATACAAAAATAAATAAATACCAACAAGAAACATAAATAAATTAATAAACATACCTACATAAAGGTACGCAAAATAAAATAACATAAATATATACTGATATATACAATTAATAAATACATAAGATAATTTTTTGTCAATATGATGATCAGGATGATAAAGACGGATAGTATTCTTTAGACAGATAGTCTAATTATTATATATATTATTATAATAAAATAAATAAAAATAAATAAATAAATAGATAGTTTATTTTTTTTAAATTGTCTGATTCTTACGGATAAAATAAACTGTAAGTAATCTAGTTTATTTAGATACTAAGTTTACGAGTTTATCTGTAACTTAGTTGTTTAATAATTTAGAGATAGTATCGTACATACGTACATAGAGTGATTGTGAAACTCTTAGCTATGGCAAGTACTCTTTATGCTAAACACTACATATTATTCTGTTACATGTACCGTTTCATTAAAAAAATCAAAGATATCAGCCGACAATTGTATGCTACCGAGCGACTAGCGGCGGCAGTCGGCGAGCGGACAGGGCAACAGCGCGAAATTTTCTATAAATTTTGTTCGCTTGTTTGAAAAACAAATATTTTCGTACAGTTTTGTGTTATTGATTCCAATATAAACTAATATTATAAAGAGGAAAGATTTGACTGTTTGTCTGTTTGCATCGAATAGGCTCCGAAACTACTGGACCTATTTTAAAAATTCTTGCACCATTGGAAAGCTGCGCTATCCCCAAGTGACATAGGCTATATTTCTTTTAAAATTAGGATTCCTTTCTAAACTCCAATAATGTAGCCTAACGTATAAAAAAATGACATAACAAATTCCTCACATCGCGTGCGCTCCGGAAACTATTGATAATAAATAGAACATAATAATGTAGTCCAAATTTGTAGAACACATCATTATTTACAAAAAGTGCCTAAACAGCATATGTCTAACTGTTATAGTTATGTTACAATAAGAGTTATTTCATTTAAAAATTAATTGAAATGCCGCCGCTAGAAAAGGCTGTTTATTTTTACCTTAATATTAATCCTTATCAAAATTAATTACTTTATATTCAAGACTGCTTCAATATATTTATATAACTATTTGAATAATTCAGTTCGGACATTCCAATCGAAAGATATCACGATTTTAAAAATGTAAGTCAAAAAGTCGCGTGGTCGCCGCTCACCCCAGTCGGCTAGCTAGGCAATACCATGATATGCGATGCGATGTAGCTGGTATCCGCGAGGCGAATAAATTTTTTAAATTATTGTCAAATATCCGTCCGGGGCAGGCCGCTAGTATTAAATAAAGCTAAACGGAGTACAAAATCAACCTTTATAAATAAGAAAACAAATAATAATAAAGTCTTCCTCCTAAAGAAGAAGGAGAAAGACTAAGTCAAAAGACATTCATAATGGTAGTTTAACGACGCTTATTATTGTTCAAAAGTGATATATTGAAACTGATCACTGGCTAGACTGACTGGTTTCGGCATGTAATGACAAATAAAATAAAGATATACCCATGTGATCAACCATAGCCAAAAACTATTCAATATGTCTGAAAATTTCGCCCATTGACTTGAAATTATCTTCTGTTCTTCTGATATTTCCTTCATCATTTTATCCTTCACCTGTGACTGTGACCATACGATATAGTTCACTTTACTATTCAATACTATATCATTGATAGTGTTAATCCACGTTGGAATTGGGTCCTTTCTTCGTAAAGATGATAAACATATCGTCAAAATAATCAAAAACATTTGTTTATTTTGTTTATTGTGATAAAAACGATATGAATCAATTACATTTATCACACATTACAATTATTAGATATACATACATGCAGAATAGACTATTATTATTATCTAAGAAAAAATCTATATAAAATAAATATATGTCAAAAAAATAATTACTTACGTCAAAATAAAAAAAACATAACAAACACGTCCGTCCATCCGTACTTAATGTCACTTATTCATCGTCCTCACTATCACCACTATTGGTGTTATACCATTGGTCACACAAACTTTCACAATAAATAAATACAGCCTTTACAATGGATGACCAGTTGTCATAACTAAAATCAAATTCAGTGTTGGCGCGACGGAGTGCATTGAGATTGTCCAGTGACCGTACTAATGGCGACATTGCGCGAGATTTCGTGTGGCCACTGTCCACATAGAAGATGTCATGTGGCCGACTGCGACCGCGTCTGTCCACCGGGATCTCCAGTTCGTTAGGCACCGACAGCGCGCACAGAAGATTGTGTAAAAGAAGACAGTCGACCGAACCTCTTAGAACCTTTAGGCAGGTGGTGATTAGTTGTACCATTCTCCGCAACTCCAATGAGTTATATCCTAGCTGACCAAGCAAGAACTTAGTTGGGTACAAGTATGGGTAGTAGCCATATGATTTTTTATATAAGGCCCTTAGGAACGCTTTTTGTACTTTTTCAAGCATCCGTGTATATGTGACATGATACGGATTCCATACACACGCGCTGGATTCTAGTTTGCTTCTTACTAGGGCATTATACAGTGTTGTAATGACTTGCGGGTTTTGAAACTCCCTAGCATTTCGCAGCACAAATCCTAAGCGGCGATAGGCATCCTTAGCAACACTAGTAACGTGGTCGTGAAAAGTCAAACCACGGTCAAATACCACTCCAAGGTCCCTTATACTACCTACTCTCTTCATTTCTGCGCCATCTATATAGTACTTAAAGTGAACCGGATTTATTTTTCTGTCAAAAGTCATTACAAAACATTTATTAATATTAAAAGGCATTTTATTTGTCAAACTCCATTCATGGATACGATTTAAGTCATTTTGTAATTTAATACAATCTTCCGGCGATTCGATTTCCAAAAAAAGTTTAAGGTCGTCGGCATATAAGAGACATTTGGCGGATGTTAGTACATTCGGCAGGTCGTGTAGCATGATCAGAAAGAGAAGTGGGCCAAGAACTGAGCCCTGACTCACCCCAGATCTAGTATCGTAAGGCTCGGATAGGTATGTACCATGCTTAACATATTGTCTGCGGTCTCTCATATAGTCTGCGAAAAAATTTAAGAGATTGGGAGCGAATCCAATGATAGAAAATTTACCAAGTAATATATCGTTATCGATTTTGTCAAAGGCTTTCTGATAATCAAAATACATAACATCTACCTGGTGCCCCCGCTCCATGGCACTCGAAATATAGTCTACTAAACATAACAAGTTGGTATCTACGGAACGTCCCGGTCTAAATCCATGTTGCTCATCGCCTAAAGACTGTTTGACCTGTCTATATATTTCATTGTGTAGTATGTACTCAAAGATTTTGGCCGGTGGGCATAAAATGGCTACTGCACGGTGTTCTTCCACCAGATTTTTGTTAGTACTCTTTGGGATAGGTGTTACTCTTGATATTTTCCATTGGGTGGGATAGTGACAATTTTTCAGTGACAAATTGAAGATATGTAGAAGCGGAAGAGTTACCTGTTTTTTACAGACCTTGAGCACAAAACTAGGTATATTGTCTGGACCTGGTGAAGTACTCGATCGCAGTTTATCTATACCACGCTCAACGTCTTGAGCTCGCAGTGTTTGTATACTAATGTATCCTCCTTGAGTACCATGTTCATGTTCGCTACATGCACTACTGTTAAGCTGAGGCACTTCACTAAGGAATACACTTGAAAAATAAGTTGCAAATGCATTGGCAGCTTCTACGCCCTCATAGGGATTATCTTTATAATATACACATGGCTCAAATCCTCCTTTAGATTTAAGCCCGTGTACATGTTTCCAAAAATTTTGGGGACGTTGCTTGAGGTTATGTTCTAAGCTAGCCAAGTAAGTTTTGTATGCTTGCGAGATTCTCGCTTTTAGACAAGCGCGAAGTTGTGAAAAAGCAAGATAGGATGTTTCAGATTTTGACGCTAGCCAAGCCTTATGTAAGCGAGATTTTCTTTTAATATCCTTTATAATACCGGCGTCGAACCATACGGGGTACCTATTACATGCGGTAGATTTATGTCTTTTCTTTTTAGGTACTGTCGCGTCAAATAATTGGTACATAATGTCATAGAAAGCCATAGTTGCAATTGTTACGTCATTGGACCTTAGGACCGGCTCCCAAGAGGTCTCATCGAGTAAAGTTTCTAAGAGGGCTACGTCTATTTTGTTAAAATTCCAATCACATGACGGATCTATGTTACTCGGTTGTTGGCGGTTTTTGTTCCAAGAATGGCTACTTTGAATTCTCATTGTTATCTCTAGCGCGGGGTGGTACAGCGCATCGAGGGGAACGAAACCTGCGCAAGCCTCAGTCACACATACTTGCTGCAACCGTGACTCATTGCACTCGCACGCCAACACTACGTCAACTTTACTTCCATGATTATTCATTATCTCATTACGGTCAATTAGATTACAATATGTCAAGAAATAACAATAATAATTCCTAATATTTTCAGATGCACTATTCATATTAAAATCACCAAAAATAATAAAATCACCGCTTGATGTATGAGACATAAACGATTCTATATGAGAAAAAATATTCATATAAACCGCGTCAGCGGTCTTAGGCTTAATATATATAACACACGCAACGAAGGAGGTGTCCCGATACTCGACGGAGGCCCAAAGATCTTCACCTAGTTCTGACTCAAGGTCCCGCAGACGACGCACCTTGACTCCCGGTCTTGCGGCTAGTAGAACTCCTCCGCAGGCAGTGGCACGGTCTCGTCGCAGCAAAGTCCATCCGTTTGGGATTACTTCCGCGTCCTCCACCGAACCATCGAGGAACGTTTCTGACGCAGTTACCAGAACATGATCTGATACTAACATACTTGTATACCATTTGGTCAATTTTGTCTTCAAGCCTCTGACATTTTGGTAAAATATATTCAGCTGTGGTGGTATTATATCATTTTGATGGGGTTGCCCTGTCCGAGGGCCTCGCATGAAAGGGCGGCTGGTTAGAGGATGAAGGCCCTGGTTTGTGATAACTTTTTGCCCGATTTGCTTGTCCTCTATAGTTAATCCAGACCTTAATTCTAGCGTTAATTGGCCATACATCAGTCGAGTAGATAGTATCGAAGTGTGCAGTTGGTACTCCTATTTTATAAGATTTATAATCACCTTTTGCTGAGAGCTCCTCAATCGTACAGGAACAGTTAGGGCAAAGTTGCTCCACATACGCCCTGACTTCCTCCACACCCGATGCCATATTCCATAGGTGCATGAATTTGCGCGCCTCGACTGCTTTTAATTTGGTCACTGTAGGTCCTGCGGAGCCCCGCATGAAGGTAATACGCCGGCTTTTCTGCTTTACTTCAGTCCACTCTTCCTCCTCAGGTTGACTATCCACATCCTGACGGTCAGTTGTTTCGGTTTGGCCAGAAATAGAAAATTGAGTGGAAGGTGATGATCTCTCAGTGAAATCCCTCCTTTTCTGTTTCGGTTTCTGGATCTTATTTGGATTCTTAGTAAGAGTTTCCGCTCCAGGTACCTCTTCTGGATGTAAAAGATGTTGAGGAAATGTTTTCTTTACCGGCAGTATTGTCTGCGAAATTTTCCCTGCGGTCGATTTCATCATTGTGTGTTGCTGAGAATTAGTAACCACTAGTGAGGAACGGTACTCCGCAAGAATAGGCGAGTCAGTGCTCGGTGCTGGTGGTCTAGCTTCCTCAGCCTGCTTAATGGATGGCTCGTATTTCCTCAGCTTTTCATTGAGGGTTTTCACTTCAGACATATAGTTTGCCAGTTGGGTCTCATATTGCTTTAATACATCTTCATGCTTAAGCAACTTCAACTCATAACTTTGAAGCTTTGCATCGTAAGCAGTTATAGTAGTTACAGAATTATTTAATTGTTTTTTTAAGGAAACAATTACGGAACGTAGTTCCTGAATCTCACTCGATAGTTCTTGTTTGTTGTCTCCTAGTGATAAATCACAGTTTGTGATTATAGTTGGTTTTTTTCTATGAGTAACATTGGGGTCACGCCCCTTTTTGCAGGCTCCCACGGGGGTCATGCTGTTATCGCCACCCTTCTTGGAGAAGCAGCAACACTCAGGACAAATCCAAATTTCACGCGTAATCTCAGTAGGTTTTTTTCCACCAGTGCATAAAACATGGTATATTTTGTTACAATTTTCTGTCGTGCATGTTACAAATTCATCGTCATTTTCAATAGTACTATTACACGCAGCGCAGTCCATTTTCCAATAGTTAGGAAGCGCGCGAACGTAAAATATAATAACAAGAAAGGCGAAACGTACTCGTAGCAGTGACAGTAGGCAGCTTAGATCAGCTGGCGGCCGGCCGGTATGTAGGTACTCACGACGCGGCGCACGATGACTCACGGGCAGCGCCGATACGATGCGCGGCGGTCGATGCCGGGCCGTTGATCACAATAATTTTTGAAATAAAATTGATGATATCTTTGTTGATCCTGGGTCGATTTTCACCAAATAAGCGCCATAAAGCGCGTCTTTAACTTAACTACACACTGATATACGATTCTCACGTAGGTATTTATTTGAACCCGATTTTACAATAAGATTATTGCGGAGCGCGACTGACGTAGTGTCAACGCTAAATCTTTTACGGACGAACTTGACTTTAACATATTAACCAAAAGAGATCCACGCAGATATAACAAAATTGTTGGAGAGTCTTCACTGTGTTTTGGTATTAAGTCGCTCATTTCGGTTATGAATATGAAATGACATAACATATTGAAGCATAGGATTCCTAAACGTATATCTTTAATACTCAATAAGAAACTGCACCATGTGATAATTGTCAAAATAATTGTTGGATAAATCACTATTGCACCAAGACCTTCGCCTTCTCTTTGTAATAAAAACGTTATGTCTATTTGTGACTCTTTTACACATTTATTCCTTATATTCTTTATTAGCGAATGCTCCCGATAAACTTTTTGGATAGTCCAGAAAGCTGAGAATTCAGCGTTATCAAGGAAGGTTACATGAACGTTGTCAGTGAAATTGAAAGTCGCATATCGGGTGTAAAAACCAATTTGCAGTGTACAGTTCTGAATATCGTACGGCCAGTTGGACACTTTGGTATGGCAGGGAGCTTTGAGGTTGAGTTTTGGTGCCCAGAGGATTTTACCAGTACTATACAGCCTGCAAAGTCCGTAGTGATATGTATGATCGTTATAGTTCACTTCGTTGACCAGATGAATGCGTGGTGCCCAGAATAAATAGCTGTCATACACGATTTCGGAAATTCCGCCGTAGTCAGAAGTATTCCAAGTTAGTCTTTTGTCTTTCGAAATAAGGACTAAGTTGCTTGAAGCCTTGAATGATTCTTCATCGTCAACCATAGTAAAGTACTTCAACGTAAAATAACCGTAGATATCTACTGTGTCAATCGGCGATGAGGTAGGTTTGGTCTTTATATATTCCATCAGTTTTTTCTCCCAAGTCACTTCTGAAGTCCTCTGAGATACCGAACAGTTTTTCAGTTTTTCGGTTGAACATTCGATGATTTGAAAAATACACATTAATAAGATAGCTAACGTCTGCATTTTTGAGTGCATAATGACGGTATGTACATTATATATGTGTGTGGTCTGGAGTGTCTCTGTTTTTGCGAATCTTATCTCGAAACATGTGGCAGCGTCGCATTCAGTTTTAGTTTCAATGTCAATAGCATTAGTATTTAATACAGGCATGCAATCAGTTAATTTGATTATATCTATTATGTCTGATCAAGCTTTATTTGAAATTTATGATGAATTTCATAAATGCAGATTGTATGTAAATAGTCTTATTTTTACGGCAAAGCCAAGTGGAAGGGTAATGATTTTAGCAAGCTTGTTTTTAAAAATATTTTTTAAACAATTACCTGTTTATATATTATTTCTCTGACATTTCGGCTTTCGGACCACGGTGTAAAAAAGGTTAATGAGTCGCGATAATTCCATGTAATAATGCAAGCGATAGTTGAAAGTTGTAAGTCTTAGAATCCTTAGATGCTCATGACATGAATGTTAGTTATAGGAAAGATAATATAATTACTAACGTTACAGATACCCAACGCCATAGAAACTATTGGAGGGTACGAAAGTAGGAATTGCGGGTAGGCAAACAGAGATGGCAGCACATACGACTAGCAAAAAAAAGTGACAAAGAAAGTCTTATTATGCTTTAGAAATATTTATTGCATTTCATATAAGTCATATTTAGTTCATTGGAGTACTACTTTATTGAAATAATAGTAATAAAAGATTTGAATGCTTTAATAAATAGCTAAAGCGCCATCTAGTGACAAGGAAAATAAATAATTATGTTTATGAGGCGATGGGTAGGCATGGTTATAGTAAAACAATATACAGATACTGCACACGATGTTTAAATTTTACTGATATTTTATAGGGGAAACTAGCATACTATAATAGTAGATATGGAATCATAATAAAATGCCAAAAATAATCCCATCAAGAGAACATTCAAGACGTGGTACTTTTAAGTGGACGTTTTCTGCCAATACCGTTACTGACGTTTCATCGCGCCAATTTATTACTGGACCAATAAGTAGCTGCTGCAGTATGACGCAGCGTCATGCGATAGACATTAAAATTTCAAGGCATCATTTAGCGTGATGAATGTTTACTAAGATTTACTCTTTTAGTTCTTCGGGGGAAATAAATAAAACCGGCCAAGCGCGAGTTAAATTCGCGTGAAGAGGATTCCGTTCGATAACTAAGATTTTCCGTAAGTGAACGTATTATATTGAGTTTACCGCTTTATTTGCGGTTGATAGAATTCTTATATAATTTTTTCCTGTAATCTACAAACAATGAAATATATATCGTATTTTTTTTTCAAAATTTTAGGCTGAGTGGTTTCGTAGATTCGGGGGGGAGAACGAAAATTGAACCACGGAATGGTAAATTTTCGTCTTCTTTCATGAATAACATCAAAACCATTTATTTAACAATGATAAAGAAAATACATTTAAAATCTTCATAAGGAGCCCTTTCATTTGATATATGACACAGTAAGGTTTAAAAACTTTTTTGAATATTTAATAATTTGTCCCTCGAAATCGACTCTTATTTTAAAAAAAATAGTTATTTACTTATTTTTCCTGTAATCTACAAGCAATGACGCATTACTATATTTGATATTTTTTTTTACAAAAATTTTGGAATAATATTTTCGGAGATCAGAGGAGGGAATGGTAAATTTTCGTCTTCTTTCATGAATAAAATCAAAACTGATTAATTTACAATAAAAACAAAAATATATTTGAGATCCTCATAATAAGCCCTTTCATTTAATATATGAAAGGTTTGCAAAACTTTTTGATTTCCTAATTTGTACCTCGAAAAAGAACCTCTTTTAAAAAAAATATTAAATTACATTGCACATCTGTATTTGGGTTATACGATTACACCATTCTACCAAATTTCACTTGATTTGGTCTAGTACATTCGGAGCAAATTGGCTGTGACAGACGGACAGACAGACAGACGCACGAGTGATCCTATGAGGATTCCGTTTTTTTAATTTTTTATATGGATCCTTTAAAGAAATGTAGAAATGAATTTGATTTGCTAACGCTACGATTCTTACCACTAGATTCGTTTAAGTACACAGTTGTTTGTGTGTTTTTTGAGTTAAATTGTCTTGTCTTACTAATAAATTGCCTGGTTCCTAAAGATAAAATAAACAGTACCTATCTACTTAACTATACTCTAGAAATTATATTTAATAAGATACTTGCTTTACGAGTAAAAAGTGTAGCTTACATTAGTATCGTTCTTATGTACGGTTAGCCTCAAAAATGGAGTCTCAATTTCTTATACAACTAGTATGAAAAATTGGGACTCCACTTCTGAGGCGTACCGTACATACGGGGTGATTGTGAAGCTTCTAGTAGTCCGATCAATTTCGACCAAAAAACAGTAGTGTAACTTACATTAATTCCCAACAAGCTGAAAGTTGGTATAATTATTGAAAACATAATTATAAGATTTTCCGCAAAACGGTTAGTTTTATCATAAAATTACCCTAGACGAAAATTTTAGATAATAAAATTATCTATAAAATATGCCACAATACTTTTTTCCGTTTCTGAGATATAACGATTCAAAAAGTTGTAATCGTCATAATATGCATGTTCCCATTCCCGTTCCGGCTCCGATTCTGGTTTCGGTTCCGGTTCCCGGTCCCGTTCCCGTCATTTGTTAGAGCAAAAGAGAGCGACGGATCTATTTATCTTAATTTTTTTGTCTCTCACTCAAAAAATTACGACATTTCATAATAATATAAATTTGCAACCCCTAATGCACCTCTGGAGATGCAATTTTATAATTTCAATGAATAGATTATTATTTTTTACTAACCACTAATTCAAAATAACATGTGTCTCGCTTCAAAAATAACGAAGATTCATACAAAATTGCAATTTCTATTTCACCGTAAAGGGATGTAATTTTCAAAATCTCATAAAAACATTCTTAATATCTACAAAAATAAATTAAAAATTTCATGTCTTACTTTAAAAATTACGGAGTTTCATAGAAAATGACAACGGCGATTTACCCTCCTTAGGGATGGAATTTGCCTATATTTGGAACGTAAGTACCTATTTTTCTAGTATTATGATAGACAGCCTTTCTGAAAATTTGCATACCTGTGATGGTAAAACATGATTGGATGAACTTAAATGTAAAAATATCTTGCTTGTAACTCATGTTTAGCAAAATAAATTTATCTTTATCTATTGTGAATTAAGATGTAACAATGACTAGTAAATAATAATTTAGTATATGTGGTGACAAGTGAATAATTTGAAAAGATGAAATGAATTGAATTGTTGGATTGTAATTTATTATTAGTATTTCGTAAATAATTTTAAAATCGAATCCGAATCCCAAAGCCTGAATAGGCAATTTTGTAAATAATAAATTAAAAATACTAATTGTAAAGTGCATGACAATGAATGTGTATATAGTTTATAAAATGGTGAATAATGAAATATGAAAAAAAAAAACAAAAATACTTTCTCAGCTGGGGAAATCACTTAAAAAAAACGCGCTAAGTAGGTACACTACCTCATAGGTGGCGTGGAAACGTGTGCATATTATGATGATTACTACTTTTTGAATCGTTATATCTTAGAAACGGGGGCTCTTAGGAAAAAAAGTATTTATTCTAATTTTATGATCAACAATTTTTGTCTGGGGTAATTTTATGATAAAACTTACCGTTTTGCTGAAAATCACGAAAAACAAATTTTTTGACCTTTGACCTAGTAATTTTTTTTTGCAGGTACGGGAATGATGGGGAACTTTAAAATTTTATTTATAATTTTTTTATGTTTTCAACAATTACACTAAATTTCAGCTTGTTGGGAATTTATGTAACTTTGAATGTCTAGATTTTCTCTAGAAGTCTTTAACAATTTCAAGGAAATTACTCTATATGCTAGACACATATAATTGTGTAATATGTACCTTAAAAACGAAAGATATCAGACGACAATTGTATAAAAACTTTTATTTTAATGTTACCGCCTGCTACCCAGAAACCGGCGGGCGGCGTTTGACGAGCGGAAAGGTCAACAGTGCGAAATTTCTACTTTTTATTTGCAAATATCATTTAATTTTCTTACAGTTCTGTATTATTGATATTTATATTCCAATATTAAATATAGCTAAGGGATACTACAAAATCAACATGTACAAAACAGAAAACAAATAATAATAAAGTCTTCCTCCTTCCGAAGAAGAAGGAGAAATTAAGAAACATTTAAATATGAGTTTCACGACACTTATTAGTGTTCAAAAATTATATATTTAAACTGATCACTGGTCAGACTGACTGGTCGCGGCATATACTGACAAATAAAATATAAGTATACGAATGTGATCAACCATAACCAAACACTATTCAATATGTCAGAAAAGTCCGCCCATTGACTTGAAATTATCTGCTGTTCTTCTGATATTTCCTTCATCATTTTATCCTGCACCTGTGACTGTGACCATACGATATAGTTCACTTTACTATTCAATACTATATCATTGATAGTTTTAATCCACGTTGGTATTGGGTTCTTCTTTCTTCGTAAAGATGATAAACATATCGTCAAGATAATCAAAAACATATTAACCAAAAGAGATCCACGCAGATAAAACAAAATTGTTGGAGAGTCTTCACTGTGTTTTGGTATTAAGTCGCTCATTTCGGTTATGAATATGAAATGACATAACGTATTGAAGCATAGAATTCCTAAACGTATATCTTTAACATTTATCAATAAACTGCACCATGTGATGATCGTTAAAATAATTGTTGGATAAATCACTATTGCACCAAGACCTTCGCCTTCCCTTTGTAACAAAAACGTTATGTCTATTTGTGACCCTTTACGACAATTACTCTTCATGTTCTTCACTAGCGAATGCTCACGATAAACTTTCTGGATAGTCCAGAAAGCTGAGAATTCAGCGTTATCAAGAAAGGTTACATGAACGTCGTCAGTGAAACTGATAGTCGCAGATCGACTAAAAAATCCAATTTGCAAGGTACAGTTCTGAATATCGTACGGCCAATTGGACACTTTGGTATGGCAGGGAGCTTCGTGGTTGAGTTTTGGAGCCCAGAGGATATTACCAGTACTATGCAGCCTGCAAAGTCCGTAGTGATATGTATAATCGTTATAGTCCACTTCGTTGACCAGTTGAATACGTGGTTCCCAGAATAAGTAGCTATCGTAGACGATTTCGGAGATTCCGCCGTAGTCAGAAGTATTCCAAATTAGTCTTTCATCTTTCCAGAGAAGGACTAAGTTGCTAGAAGCCTTAAATGATTCTTCATCGTCGCCCAAAGTGAAGAACTTCAACGTAAAGTAACCGTACATGTCTACGATGTCATTCGGCGGTGAGGTAGGTTTGGTCTTTATATATTCCAACAGCTTTTTCTCCCAAGTCACTTCTGAAGTCCTATCAGATACCGAACAGTTTTTCAGTTTTTCGGTTGAACATTCGCTGATTTGAAAAATACACAAGAATAATAGAGCTAACGTCTGCATTTTTAAGTGCATAATGACGGTATTTGGATGATGGAAATTCATTATATTTGTGTAATTTTATATGTCTCTGGTCTGGAATGTCTCTGTTATCTCCGAACATGTGGCAGCATCACAGTCTGTTTTAGTTTCAATGTCATTTCATTAGCATAAAGTATTGAAAAGGCCTTAATTAAATCAGTTAATTTTAATATACCTATTACGAGTATGTCAGATCAAGCTTTATGTAAAATTGATAAGGTATTTCATAAACGCACACTGTACAGTGTTTCTAATTGAATCCTTATTTTAACTAGAATTTGTTGACGTTACTATTACTATTAAAAAATATTCTTTTTTTTTACCAGACTACAAAAAAGACAAAATAAAAGAGCTCAAAGGTAAACCCGTTTTTATGTTTTTCGTGTGTAAGTGGCCAATACTGGTGTCGGATTATTAAGGCTGCCTAAAGGCATCTGAAATAGCTTGACGACTGCAATGCTATGATGACAACGGCTTATACTGGCCTTCCGAAACATGGAGAAGCTCAAGAAATTATTGTTCCATTGTGGTCACCCCATCAATGTGCCGACCACCCCCGATATCTTATTTTTATTTGTTGGACTAATCACACTGTTTGACCTAGCCCAATTGCAAGAGTATTTCAATTAGTGTGGGATACTAACGCAACAATACTATATTTTTGTATGATAAATACATACTTTACGTGCGAAAGCGCCAGAAATCCTCTTTCCTGCCGGGCCACCAAGCTCGCATTGCATACAAAATTACAGGTTTATAGGATAACAGTATCTAAGCTAAGCCGCGGATGGGCAGACAGATATACCGAAACTTTACGGGTTTCTTTTCTGGACTTCGGAATCCTAAAAAGGGGAAATCGTTGCTGGAGGTCCATGTCCAGTAGTGAACCGACAGGAGCTTAATGATGAGTTAAATAAAAAAACTGCTTTTTATTTAGACGTATACTTTTTAATTATTTATTAGGTATATGTATCCAATTCATCATATTCCACAACATATTTCCTAGGTATATATACGCAAATGAAATATACATATACAAATTAGATCAACCACATGCAAAAACCATTCAGTAGGTCGGAAAAGTCCGCCCACTGTCTCAAAATTATTTGCAGTTCTCTTGTATATCCTTTGTCACTTCAACCTTCACCCGTGGCATAACGAAGAATTTTCCTCTACTATTCAACACAGTATCATTTATAGTATTTATCCAAGCAGATGTTGGGTTTTTCCTTCTCTGAAGAGACGAAAACCACATCGTTAGCATAACCAAAAGAACGTTTATGAAGAGAGAGACAAAGAGAGAGAGAGAGAGAGAAGGCTCTCTCTCTCTCTCTCTCTCTTTCTTCGGGAGCCAAGATGAAAAGACCTGAAGCGTTACTAACCCTGGTGAAAGCCACATAAAGTTGGCCATGCGAAAAACCAGTCCATCGTCATCAGCGCCTTTAAGGGATAACACACTAAATAAGCTGAAGTTCGGTGTAAACTCCGGACAGTATGTGAGAATTTACTCTGCGTCTTTGGCGAACGGGAACGGGAGCGGGAATGGGAGCGGGAGCGGAAGTGGAAGCCGAGAGTCCATTTGCTTCAAGTGAATTAACTCAACTCAACCAATTAACCAAACCAATTAACTCAACTGGGTAATTGGTGGTGTCGTCCTGATCAATAACACTATCCAAGAAAGTATAAACCACTTCATCACCAATAATTTGCGTCATAAGTTCTTCATTAATTGCTGCGCATTGTTCATTTTTTGGTGTCAATATGGTGCGTTCACATAACCAAGAATTTTCCTGGTGTGTTATGCTCTGAAGGTCTGCAAATACTGAACTTATAAGTTCTTCGGACGAAACAATTTCGCCAAGTATTACGGGAAGACTCACCTGACCATTCTCTTCAAGAAAGAAACCTACCCCAACTTTTAATAATATTCTTGAAATTATTAATAGTAAATCTGAACGTTTGTATTTGAGGCCACAGATAAGACTGTTTTAATGAGGAGTTAATCTCATCTGCCCTAGAGCCCCGACATAAAACTGGAAGGGTTTGACGAAAATCTCCCGACAGCAAAAATGTGACATTGCCTATTGGCCTGTTATCTCGACGAATGACTTGCAACGTTCTATCTACAGCTTCCACTGCCTTTTTGTTTGCCATTGTGCATTCATCCCAAACGATTAGACAGCAAATGAGAATTTTAGCTAGTTTAGGCAAGTCGATATAAAAAATTAGGCCCAAACTGATACCGCCTTTACCACGTGGAGTTACTCCCAGCTTATGTATGTATGTATGGTGTTCCAAATCTTCGATTGTAGGGTTCGACTCGCACTTGTCGGTTTTATTATACCTCAACAAAAAATGCTCATCAGGCTAAACAGCTTTTGCTAAGGCGGCATTTTTATATTTCTTACAGTTAAGCTGGACCATTATAGTTCTGCATCATGTGTTCCATTTTCCAAAATCAATTATAGCACATATGTTGCCCAGGCTTCACAGCTATATAACAAAAAAGTTTCATTCGAATCCGTCCAGTATTTCCGGAGATTAGCGTGTACAAACGGACAGACAGTTTTTTTTTAAATCCTTTCTCCGTTTACAAAAAAATCGACATTTGCATACAAACGTGTTCGTCCGGCCCGGCAATTAGTATAAAAATGTCGTTTTTTTCCTCGAGTTCCAAGCATTGGTCCCATATAGGAAAAGTTGTTCATATTGACAGTCTGAGTTGCTCCTACAAGGATCAGTCAGAGTTTTTGTTACATATTGTAGAAATGGGCAATATGTACATAAAGTTGGACATGAGGTAACTATTAATTTAACAGCGTGTTATCGCTAGCGCCAGGTGTCGCGGCTGATAAACGAGCGGGAACGCAAAAATGCTGTTTTTCCTCATCTGCAGGGAAGAGGTTAAAGAGGGACATTCGTTAATAACCCTGAGTTTCTTCCGAAGCACAGAGGAGTTGGAGATTTTTTGTGCCATTTTTGGTAATCACACTTGGATTGTCACCCACCCAAGTGTGATTACCAAGAGTGTGTACTCTCACCGGACCAATGAGCCCCTCAACTATGGTGTCTTACTTGTTTACGTACATTGACTGCGCGCGGGGGTACGGTCAGCAGATTGTCGTCGCGCCCGATTTTATTTACTTTGATTATTTTCTTAGTCAGTACGCCACCAACTTTCCTACAATTCGCGAGTTCTTGTAAACCATTCGCAACACTCGTCACGTGTACTTATTAAATTTCACCCTACCTTTTACCATCTTTCACCAACATTCCCATTTACCATTTATTTACAATTTCTTTTATTTGTTTTTCTTATAACAGTTGTTTATTTGTGTTTCCCGAAATAAACTTTGTTTTTGTGTTTTTATATAAAATCTTTTATATTTACTAATTCCCCTACACATCTACCATTAATGGCTACATGAATTTTTAGGGGTCCAGTGCTGCCCCCATTTAAAATAAATCATTTGAAAGAAGACAGAGACATCATTTAAAATTTTGTCTTGATCAGACCCTAGATAACCCTTCAAACTATTTTATGAACTACTGAATACAGTTTAAAGTGAGAATATGAAGCTTTTGTACGCACATACGCCAAAAGTGGCCGTTTTTCGCAATTGTGCGTAGAGAATCTTCATGTTCTCACTTTAAACTGTAAACAATAGTTCATAAAATAGTTTGAACGGTTATCTAGGGTCTGATCAAAACAAAATTTTAAATGATATCTCTGTTTTTTTTAAATGATTTATTTCAAATGGGGCAGCACTGGACCCCGAAAAATTCAGGTAGCCCCTTAACTACTTATATGTACAGTCAGGCTTCGAAAATGCAGTCATAATTTCCCATACTAGTTGTATGAGAAATTATGAGTTCATTTTTGAAGCCTGACTGTACATAATAATATATCTCGACAACTCCTTAACGTACTTTATTTATTAAAATCTTTATGGACCACAAAGGTACTAAAGGTGAACTTAATGGTAATGCATTCTCTAACAGTCAACTTGTAGGAAAACAGAAAAATTCGTTTAATAGCGATAGGCACTTAAAGATGTATTTAAATTACACTATAATATATACAAATTTACTTTAATACATACACATAAATACTCATACACATACATATAATATAGTAACAAAAAATATATACATATACATAAATATACAATGTCCTTTTTAATTAAGTACAAATATTTTAAGGGGTTATTCAGTCCATCATTTTGAACAACTTTGCCCAATAAATGTATATCGAAATACGAAAAAAAATATTTAGGTTCTCATACAGATCGAAGTAGTCACGTGATATCGTTACTATGAAAAATGCAAAAATAATTTTCGTATTTCGATATATATTGACTGAATGGAGAATATGCACATATTTTTTTTATTTGCTTAATAAAGTCCTTATTAACCACAGTAAACAAATATGAAAGAATTTATAAAATATCTTAATCAGCTACGAACATGTGATAATTCTAAGTTTCAATTAGAAAGAGAAGTCCGATATGTACTGATGACGTCAAAGTCCACATCATCTATACATTTGCCATAGAAAATAGCGTTTTTGCGAGTGAGATAGACATAGTTTCGTAAAATTGTTATGTCTCGTTCGTTTTTTAACCAAATCTTATTCTGTTTTCACTGTCAGTAATTTATTTTTGAATATTTATGGATAAACTGATTATATAACATATATTTTTTTCATGCATATTCCCTATTACCTTTTAAAATATTAGTACTTAATTAAAAAGGACATTGTATAATGACTATTTCTGCTGTAACAAGTTAACAGAAAGGTGCGTGTGAACTTTTTTCTTAAATAAGAATCTGTTTGAGATACTTTTGATGTCTTCAGGTAAGACGTTCCAGAGATCGTTACATATTACTTACGTTATTTTTTACAAACTCATCGCATAACTATAACCTATTATATAAAAAGGTACAAATCTAGGGACGAAACACACCTGCAAGTACCTACCAAGTTTATTTGCTAGGTAAATAAAAAACTCCCGATTGTCAAGAACGCCATCTAGTGGTGAGTAGCAGAACTACCGATACGACATGACGTCCGTAGCGCTATCTATTTTTTGCTTTTGAAAAGACCTGTCTTTCAAGCGTTAACCCCAATAACTTTTAAACGGCTTTACTGATTTTCATCAAACATTAGGTATGTTTGATGAAAATCAGTAAAGCCGAACCACCGCAAGAGAACTTGCGTTCACTTTGAAAAGCCGCATCGAAATCGGCTAAGCCATTCGAGCGCTTCGATGCCACAGACAGACAGACAGACCGACAGACAGACCGACAGACAAACCGACAGACAGACAGACAGATAGACAGACAGACTGGCAGACATTAGTGTCAAACTTAGAACACCCCTCTTTTTTGTCAGGAGTTGAAAAACATTAAAATTGTTGCAATTATCAATTTCACCGTAGACGGTGGCGCCCTTACAATTTTTAAGCAAATCCAATAGATTCCAACAAGCCAAAACAGTTCAATTCTTTTTTACTACCACAATAACCTTTAAACTGAATTTCAGAATTAAGTTAAGATTTTTCCTCGGAAAAATCCGTGAATGTCCCGCCTACAGCATCGAGATAGAACATATTTTTTACTCTGTGGCGACAGGTTGGCGTTGAATGATGTACCTGAAGACAAACAAAGGATAATTATGTGTGTTTGCTGCTCTGTGGTGCCGCTAATGTAGACACATGTTCAGGATTTTTTTTGTGTAAATCTACAAAATGAGTCGTAAAATTGTATGGGCAGTTTAATTTTTACAGATTATGCATTTCGTGTATATAAATATATATTTGTTTTTTAAGGTTCAGTACGCAAAGGGGAAAAACGGGGCCCTATTTCTAAGACAAACCTAAGATTTCACTGACCGACTCCGTCCTTCAGTCTGTCTGTGTGTGAGTTTGTCAGTCAACAGACTGTATCACATGAACCGTGATAGATAGACTGTTGAAATGTTTAAAGAGAGAAAGAAATAAAAGAAAAAAAAAACATTTTATTCAGTGCAAATTTAAACCTAGATATATCCTACCTTCATATAACAACGTTCACGGTAAAAGAATGTGGGAGTATTTCCTGCCATCTACTTTTAATGAATACCCTAACAATATTATTGAGAAAATAAGTAATTTAAAAATAGTACCAAATGTAAATTAATTCTTAAAAACTATATAATTACTGTATAACATTGTAACCAGTAGTGACTCGCCTTACCACGTATAAACCCAAATAGGTTTTTGTTGGTATTGCTTAATATGTAATGCATGTATTAATTTGTGTGACTTAAATAAATAATTAGAAAAAAAAAAGCTAAAATTAGTTTTACACCGAAATGGCACTACTCAGCATAGGGCAATGATGTGCCTTTACATCATATATTATCAATGAATAGACTAGAAATAGACTATAGACTTATCAATACATCAATACATATAATAAAACAGTAGGAACCGCGTGTCTGTACATTTGATAAAATTAATAAAAAATGGGTGTAGGCAATAAAAAAAGAGTAACAAAACACAAAAAAGATTTTTTTGATTTTTTTGTCTGTCTGTCTGTCTGTATGTACTCGCTAATCTTTAAAACTACTAAACAGATTTTAACGTGGTTTTCACTAAAAGATTAAGCTCATCCCTGAGCAACATATAGGCTTTGTTTCATTGAAATCTGATGTCAGATAAAAAAGTTATCGTCGTTTAAAGTTTTAAGACAATTTGTCTATGGGCGTTTTATAGTTACATTAAATCGGCACAGATGGCGTCTCAAGAAATTTTAAAACGCGCTGTGGTTGTTTATAAATACAAGCAGATTTTTTGCTCTGTACGTAAGACCTTTTGATTCTTTTGTGAATTTTGGTTAGTTACTGTTGTTGAATTTGTTGATTTTATAGTTTTATACTAATATTTGGCTATACTTGGCTATGAAAATACGGACTTCTGATCTGCTTTGATGCTTTGTGGGTTGCGGTTAGTTAATATTGTTGATTTATTTATAATTTGACACTTGGCTATGAAAATACGGACTTCTGATCTTGCTTTGTAGCTAGTCTGAAATAATTCCTATATTATCAATGTCCTTAATGACTATTTAAAAGACAGATAACATTACAGGAGTACAAAAAATAACTATTGAACTTGTACCCTTATATTCATGAAAATTAAAGAAAGAAAGAAAGTAAAAAAAAATCACAGATGACGACAGTATTTATGTTTCCGCTATAAGAACAAATACTAAAAACAGAACGAAATAAATATTTCAGTGGGGCTCCCATATAACAAACTTGATTTTTTTTATAGATAATGATACGGAACCCTTAGTGCGCGAGTCCGACTCGCATTTGGCGGGTTTTTTTTTTTTTGTTTATGTAGAGTATAGGTATGAGATCTCAAGACCTCGGAGATATTAAGATTTAAATTTTGAATTGAGTTATAACTATATTTTTAAAAAATTCATTCCAAACCAGGAATTTTGAACTGAGTTATAACTATATTTTTATAAAAATGCATTCCAAACTAGGATTAATGTCAGGCATCCAGTCCTTTTAAGTACCACAGTCAAATCATAAAAAGAAGTTTCTTAATAAAGTGATTCTTTGATTATATTTCCGGGCTTGCAGCTTCTCCATTAACCAATTAATTTGAATTTTCTTCAATAATGAAAAAAAACATCCGTATCAAAATCATGGCCTCTCAAATTTCACAGATTTGTGTCACAGACATTGAGGGGCGTAGCCGCGATTACTTTTCAAGCGCCCATTAGATATGTCAGTATAGTCGCAAGCATGTATGCGCGTGCGCTGCTTTTTATGTGCATTTTCAAAATCGTCATAGCTGAAGAGTGTCTCTTTCCACATCGCACTTTAGAAGAAGCATGGGAGGAGCAACTAGTGAAGGATTTAAAAGCCAAAAAACATAAATTAGCTCCGAACGAAACCACACAATTATACGCCCACTTATTTTTAAAACGATTCAATTTTGGTGAAGATGAAACTACCTTTACTGCTTTCAGCTGGGTTGTTGTATCCTGGATCGATGAAAGACTGCAATGGAATGAATCTGACTACAAAGGAGTTTCTGAGATAATCTACAATAGTTATAAATTCTGGACCCCAAGTCTTCGAATGCTTAATGAAGTTGATTTTGATGAATATGATCAAAATTTCGGCCAATGCAGACTAGACAAAAATGGTGTAGTCACGTGCATCCCAAGAATTGTACATGAAGCTCCGTGCGATACAAAACTGTCTAATTGGCCGTACGACACACAAAATTGCACTTTACAATTGGGATTTTACACTCCTTTAGCTTCAATAAATGTCAAGAGATTAAAGAAAGCTGCTTCGTTAATGGGTGCTGAATATGGAAATACTTGGTCTATACGTAAGGTATATCAAGAGTATAAAGAGATGAATAGTCCTATAAGGAATTGCGATAAGGGAACTGAATTACGTCTAACATTTTTAGTGGAAAGGGAAGGTGAAGGACTTGGTGCGATCGTTGTTGCACCATCACTCCTGTTAACAATCTTGACTGTATTCAGTTTTTTGATAAGTATTAAGGATAATACTCGATTAGGGTTAATAGTTTTCAACTTGTTATGCCATTTTTTGTTTTTGACGGAGTTGAGCAGTTTAATTCCGAAACATAGCAGGGATTCGCCGACCGTTTTATTTTATCTCTGCGGGTCTGTCTTGGTGAATATTATTTTGGTTATATTTACAGTTCTACTAGTATATTTGCGTAAAAAAACTGATCCGACACCATCGTGGATAGTGACTATAAATGACGCAGTGTTGAAAAGTGAAAGTAGATTTGTTATATGGCCGCGATGGAAGGCTGAAATTCCTATAAAAAAATCGGAAGACCTAGAAATTATTTTTAATCAATGGGCAGAATTTTCTGATATACTCAACAGTATTTGCTTTTGGTTGGTCATTGTGGTGTATGTATGTTTCATTTGTTTTTATATTCCACGTCCATCTCGTTTAGATTTTGAAGACGCGCTTTTAATTTCAGATTGGCCTTAAAAAAATTAAGTTGTTACTTCTAATAATAGGTAGGTTCTTACTTAAAATAAGGCTAATGAGTCAAGAAACTAATATGATGCGACTGTCTATTATTTTTATTACGAAGAGACGAGATTTTTTTCTTCCTATCTAAAATTATACTGAGCCCAGATTGAGACATTTATCGTGCTAATTATAATTAGCACGATTAATGACTCAATCTGAACTCATTAATAATTATTAATTTCTAGTATTGGATTTTATTATAGATATATAGTGAGATGATTATATTCTTTTTATTCTTAAGCATTACTTACATATTAACTCACGCAAATATGGATCTTTGCCTTCTGAAATTAACGATTTTTATTATTTATTTTATGTCATGTAATGCGTTTATTTAAGGTTAACATCAATTATAAAAATAAATTTACTTTCTTCGTAATGGTTTTCTTTTGCAACTTGTTAGTCCAATGCATATGTACAAAATTAGAATCAAAAGATTTAAAGTGCGATTAAAATTATTAAGTGTTGTATTTATATAATTATTGTCATCAATTGGTACCTTTTATTTTAAATTCCGAGAGCATAGAGAGAAGTCTACCATATTACCTTATGTTAAAAGAGGATAAATGATTTTCAGTGTCAGGTGTTGTCCCCATTTAATTTACCTAAATTATTTAAAAAGAAACGGAAATTTCATTAAAAAATTTGGTCTCATAGGGCTCTAGATAACCCTTCAAACTATTTTGTGAACTACTGTTTATAGTTCTCACTTTAATGTTCTCATTAAGTGAAGCTCTTCTTCGTACATTTTTGAAAAATGGCCACTTTTGGCAAATGTGCGTAGGTATTTTACATTTATTTCTTTACTCTAAAGTTTTTTTATTTCATTTTTAAATAATAAAAATTTATCACGGTAAGTACTTGTTTTTTTTCTCAAAACTACGTTACATTTATTTTTTATTTTTAAATTCACTGTACTTATGCTGGTGTGGTTTCCCTGAGGGATGTCGTATAAGTTATTTATTCAGCTTCTCAACACCATTAATCAGACGCCTGATGACGTCACAGTTCCCGCGAGTTTTACCTTCTCATTCCTGTACCTAATGGTGTTTGGAACTGCTATTTTGAAAGGAATTTATTTTATTTCGTGTGACATTTCGGTCGCACTTCCATTCTTCCATGCTGGTCTTAGGAAAACGAAAAAAAATCAAAACTAAAAACTCACTTGAACACAACCGATTTTCGTAAAATTTCTATCAGGCCACCTGACAGTATGCCCTTTTTAAACAAAAAAGAATTTTCCGAATCGGTCCAGGCGTCTTTGAGAAATCAGTGAACATATATAAAAAAAATTCTGACTTATTCATGACCTTCTCTTTTTTTGAAGTTGGTTAAAAAATGAATGTACCTCTACTAGCTGCTTTTCTTTCAGCGCAAATCCTAGAAGCCGATGGAGGTAATATGGGTACAAATCCGACTGTAGAGGCGGAATTATTTTTTATAATTAAAGACTCGAAAATAGAAAAATGTGTTCACACTACACTACAAACAAGAGCATTGTAAACGGAAAAATATTCAAACCGGGTGACCAAAATAATTAGAAAAAAGAAGAAAATGAAATTACTTACATGTAACCAGCATAAAAATAACCAGCCAAGTGCAAGTCGGTCTCACGCGCGAAGGGTTCCGTACCCTTATTATTAAAAAATCACGTTTATTGTATAGGAGCCCCACTTGTTGATTTATTTTCAGTGCTGTTGTTATAGCGGCAACAGATATACCTACATCATCTATGAAGCTATCACGGTTCATGAGATACAGCCTGGTGACAGACAGACTGTCAGACAGACAGACAGACGAACGGACGGACAACGGAGTCTTAGTAATAGGGTTTCGCTTTAACCCTTTGGGTACAGAACCATAAAAACCTAATAAAATATTACAAAATTAAACCTCTTTTGCGTGTCACCTTCTATGTACTCGTATGTGCACTACGCTATAAACGTACTCAATAATGCACAGCCTCCGGGATGCGCCGGAAATTGACGTAGCTTCGGGCTATAAAAATTTTACTAGGCTAACTGCAGAGCATCGGGCATAATGGTCATATGGGGAAACTAACAGTTTATAGATAGGTCAATTTTGTGTAGGAAATTATTTTCAACCCCCGACAAAAAAGATTAAGTTGGGCGAGGGTGTGCATCTGTGTTTAATTGTTTATTGTGATAAAAACGACTTATATCTATTACATTTATCACACATTCATTTTTACAAAAATAGAATAATAATTGCTGAATTAATAACAAAGATATTAATTTCAATAAGATAAGATAAGATAGTAATTTTAATACAAAACAAATTTATTATTATTCACTTTCGTCACTATCATAGTCGCGAGTCATTGGTCATGATTTTCAGAGTACTTTTTTAGTGACTTAATTATGGTAGACCAGTAGTCGAAGAAAAAATCTAAATCAGTGTTGGTGCTCCGAAGTGCATTGAGATGGCTCAGAGGACGTACCAAAGGTGACATCGCGCGCGCTATGGTATGGCCACGATCCACGTGGAAAAGGTCAGGCTGTTGACTGCGACCACGTCTGTCTACTCGTCTCTCCCCATGTCTGTCTACCGGGTATTCGAGTTCGTTGGGAACGAGGAACACGCATAAAAGATTGTGTAGCTCTAGACAGTCTACAGACCCTTCCAATACCCTTAAGCAGATGGTGAGTTGATCAACCATGCGCCTAACTTCCAGCGAATTAAAGCCAAGTTGATCGAGTAAGAATTTAGTCGGATACAAGAACGGGTAGTAACCGTATAATTTTTTATATAAAGCCCTGAGGAAAGTTTTCTGGACTTTTTCAAGCATAAGGGCATATTTGGCGTGATGTGGGTTCCATACACATGCACTACTTTCTAGCTTGCTTCTCCAGTGAGTTATACAATGTTTTGATAACTTGAGGGTTCTGGAAATCCCTGGCATTCCGTAATACAAAACCCAGTCTACGATATGCTTCCTTTGCCAGGTGTTCGACATGGTCATGAAACGTTAGGCTGCGGTCGAACATTACTCCTAAATCTTTTACTATATTGACTCTTTCTATGTCATGGTTGTCCAAATGATATGTAAAATGAATCGGATTTCTTTCCCTATCAAAAGTCATAGCACTACACTTTTTAATATTAAATGTCATTTTATTTTTCATACTCCACTCAAAAATTAGATTAATGTCATTTTGTAAGTTGTTACAGTCTTTAATGGATATAAATCTCCAGAAATAATTTCAGGTCGTCAGCATACAAGAGGCATTTAGCAGTGGTCAGTACCCTTGCTAGATCATGGATCATAATTAAAAAGAGAAGAGGACCAAGAACAGAACCTTGGCTCACACCTGATCTTGTATGGTAGGGTTCCGATTTAAAAATGCCATACTTAACGTACTGGCGGTGTTCCCTCATGTAGTCAGACATAAACTTTAGCAGGCTGGCTGAAACCGATGGTAGAGAGCTGGTGTAATAATATATCATTATCGATTTTATCTAACGCCTTTTCGTAGTTGAAATAAACAACATCAACCTGTAGTCCACGTTCCACGGCATTAGATATATAGTCCACTAAGCACAAAAAGTTTGTGTTAACAGATTGTCCTGTCTTAAAACCATGCTGCTCGTCACCTAGTAGATGTTTGACCTGCCTGTAAATTTCCTCATGAATAATGTATTGGAATACTTTAGCAGGCGCACATAAAATAGCTACTGCATGGTGTTCTTCTACTAGGTTTTTATTACTGGTCTTCGGAATGGGTGTCACCCGTGACAGCTTCCACTGTTCCGGATAATTGCCATCTCTGAGACAAAGATTATAGATGTGGAGAAGTGGGAGAAGCAGTTGCTTTTTGTAAGTTTTAAGGACAAAGCTGGGAATGTTGTCAGGTCCTGATGACTTACTGGGGCGCAATCTATTAAGACCGCGCTCAATATCTTGAGGTTGTATAGTAGACAGACTGATAAACCCTTCCTGTGAATTCTGTTCTGCCATCTCATAGTGTGTATGTGCGTCTGTCTATGCATCGTAGCGCCTAAACGAAAGGGCCAATTTTGATGCGGTTTTTTGTTTGAAAGCTGCTTTGATCGAGGGCCTTCTGTATTCGACCCTTGACCCGGCTATCTAGCGAGAGAGTCTTAAGGCCCTGTATTTTAACGACCCACTCGGATGGGGTACGGGGTGATCTGCGGGGCACCCCGCAGACTTTTACATATCTCGTCTTACTGAGGAACGGGAGGCGGGGAATAAACGTGAATTATGCGGAACGAAGATTTTCAATCAATCAATCAATCAATCATTTATTTATATCAGATAACAATGATTCATACAGAATACAATTAAGAGAAAATTCACAAAATTTAAAAGTAAATGGTATCAAAATTAAAATAATAATTAATTGAATACGAAATGTCACACAATGTTAATACTACTTTTAGACTATAAATACCTTCTCTGCGGCATAGGCACTGTGACATGTCTGTCGCAGCAGTGCCGAAGGTAAGTACAGTCCAGTCGGTCGGGGATCATCTTTGGAATGACATTGGTGCTGTTTCGCACTCTACGTACTAAGGAGGCGCCCCGCTTGCGCATAGTTGTGTGAAAACAATCTGTGTGGGCTTTTGCGAAAGTTTGAACATGTCTGAGGCGCTACAGTATCGTGGCAACCCCAAAATCTCTCTAAAAGCATAATTGTACAGGACGTGGAAGGTCATTGTAAGCCCGCTAGGTATAATTCTTTTAAAAAAGGGTTAATATGTATAAAAGGGAACTCTGGAATTGGTCTATAAGTATTTAGTGGCTTTAACTGAGCATGAGAATCAAACGTAAAATATCAGTAGTTTTGGTATTCGTAGTTTTGAAAAAATATTACAAAAGGTGTTACTTTGGGATATATTTTATCGAGTGAAGTTTGTTAGATCATGTAACTGACTGTGAATTTGGCTAGATTAGATCCTTAACTAAGCCATTTCTTTTGTTCAGATTTTAAAACACTATTTGCAGATGTCTCAGATGGTTTTAACAACTCAAAAAAGCCTTAAGATCCTCCAAATTATTACTTTTACTAAACCATATTCCACAATTTTCGCGTCACATCCTCAAATAGGTGCAATTAATAAGGAATTATTCACACCGCGCCGTCTGAGTGCGTTTCCATGTCGCGCTTGTCAAAACTTGACGTTAGATGGGTTCCCTTTTGAACTTGTTTTTTTTACATTTAGGTACAGTACGCGCAAAATAACTCGGCGGCTCTGAACTTCGCGCGGATCGCTGCGCAGTAGACGAATACAGGAGCGCGCGGGGACGGTGCGCCGGGTGCCAGCTACCCCGCTGTCACTTGCAGCTAACTTCCGAACCGCCAAGTTATTTTGCGCGATCTGTAAGCAACGAGCTATTGTGTACTTACGTATTAGAGTAGACGCCACATGTTTCTGCATATAAATTATTCTGACGAATGCGGTATTTGACGAAAGTGGCCTAAATCTCACAGTTTTGTTCCGTTCATCATATGCTATCACTGTTAACCTAACATTAGTCGCTTGCTAGCATTTACGCGCCATGTACACTCAATAATTGATAAAAGAAAACACTGTCAACATAATCAAAAATGCCTTGGATTGTGTTAAATACTGCACTCATAATTCAAAGAACAAGGCAAAATTAAAAGGATAATTTTCCATCGGTAAGCAACTAGATTTCATTGTCTGAAAATTAGATACGGATTACAAAATTCCCGCCGCCATCATGATGTTTGAGATATAGTTTATTTCAAATGGCGGCAGCATTGGACCTCGAAAAATTCATGTATCGTTAAGATAAATACAATAAAGGGGCGAAGTATATCGTGACAGCAGAAACAAACTCATCATTTGTATATTGCACCGTGGAAATGCATTTTGATGCATAATTAGTACAGCAAATTGTGAATTATGTATGAGTTATATAGTGTTGGCACAATTTTACATGTTCGGTATTAGATTGATGACAGTTATGTTTAATAGTTATGCATGAATTTATGTTTAGTTAGTATCCAGTTCATCGTTGATATATTTAAATCGATTGACATACTTAAATCGCCACACGGCCATAACAAGTTTATCTAATACTAGCTTTTTCCCGCGGCTTCGCTCGCGTAGGGGTGTAATTGATCAAAATCCTTTCTTAGCGGGTGCCTACGTCATAACATCTACCTGCATGCCAAATTTCAGCCCGATCCGTCCAGTGGTTTGAGCTGTGCGTTGATAGATCACTATGTCAGTCACCTTTGAGTTATATATATTTAGATTATTATAACTATGTAGGTAAATCATAAAACCGGCCCAAGCCAAGTCGGACTTGCGCACGAAGGGTTCCGTACCATAATCTATAAAAAAAAACATGTGTTTTGTATCGCTCTGTGGACTAGGAGCCCCTAGACCCAAAATGCTCTGTCTGCCGCATTAGAGATAAAGACGTGATATTAATAGTGTATGTATGTATTTCCATACTTGATAATGAAGGTACCCACAATTTAGTCTTATTTAAATGAACATAATCAGATTTAAACTTACGAACCAATCAGCCGTCAGTCAGTTATTGGAACATTAATCAAGCCTCCAAATTACGATAAATCTTCCGATTCAGAAGTTTGTTATAATAAGACAATATGATTTATAGAGAGTCAATTTATAAATTTATTTTGAAGGGATAAATTCATTTAAGGGCTCTTACAGGCGAGTAACAGTATGCCCGCGACACCTGTCAATCGTCTGTTACTTTCCTTACAATTCTTATCTTTTTACTTTATCGAGTGTGTTAATATAATAACTAAAACAGGTGTCAGATTTTTTCGAGGGCTCAATCGCAAAACGTCTCTTTCTTATAATGTCGCTTTCGCAGAATGTCTCTTTTGTACAGGGTCTCTTTCGCAAAATGACGCGATAGAGACTTAGAATAATATTTCTATTTTCAAAACAAAATCATTTAAAGTAATTCAAAGTTATAGAGTAAACTTCGCCCGCTTCTGTGTCTATGGAGCCGAGACTTGTGATGAACAATACACACGTGTGCCATACTACGTTTTTCAACACATTAGTGAGAAAAAAAATCTTCAATAATACAACACTTCACATAAACTTTCTTTTTCAGACGCATTTCGCGCATGCGCGAATGTGTAGTGATACGAGAGACACAGAAATTAATCCACCAACAGCTAAACGATTTCTTTTAAAAATGATTTTTTTTAAACAGTGCATATTTATAAATTCATTTTAGTATTGTTAAAAATATTTTAATTAATATATAAAATGGAATTATTTGGGTAAAACTGGTTGGAAAGAGACATAATGAGAAAGAGACGTTTTACGACAGGCAAGTTACATTTTGCGAGAGAGAGTTTTTGCGACTGAGCCTTTTTCGAGCTGCCTAAAGGCATTTGCCGCATGTGAGAAGGTGGGCCAGGATGGCCACTAAGTGCATCGCCGAAAGCGAGGCAGACCTCAAGGAGATGACGTGATCGCTTGGCCATGACCGAGTGTCATACTTTTGCCTTCGACAGGAAAGGAAGCAGAAATGGGAGGCCTTTGCCCTGAACTGGGACACAGGAACAGGCTAAAAAAATATATGTGTATTAGTGTTTTCCTGTATAAAGTCTGTTCGCGGAGAGATGAAAAATTCAGGGCTTCTTAATTCCTTACAAATCGGGCTTTTTAATTTATTACAAATTGCGCCCCGCTAATTATTTTAAAACTCTTTTATTCAAATATTTTTTTTACACTTTTTTAACAACAGGAAACAATAACAAACACCCGAACGCCTCATTCGATGGTCAATCCAGAACGGAATAAGGTCCACTCGCCCTTTGGGCCGCGGTTGACATCAACTGCGTGCCTCGTACCACGCAAACGGCGAAAACGGGAGACAAGTGACGGCCGCCATACAGAGCGATATTGTCTAGTCTGAGACGAATTATATTATTTATCAACTCTCGGCGAACAGACTTTACATACATACATACGTATTTTCACGCCTGTTTCCCATGGGGGTAGGCAGAGACTATAGATTTCCACTTACGATCCTTGCAAACCTCTTTTGCTTCGTCAACACTCATTACTCTTTTTATACATACTCTTCGGTTAAAGGTACTCTTTAATTCACCTTTCTTCAGACTATCTGCAATTTGGTCGCAGAACGTTCTTCGAGGTCGACCCGGTCCGGCTTTCGCATCCACATCAGCACGATAAATATTTTTAGGTACGAGTAGTCTTCTTTCATCCATCCTCTCAACATGTCCCAACCACCTTAACTGAAAAAAAATGATATAAAAACCTACACGTTCTCACTTTAGAATATAAACCGTAGTTCATAAAATAGTTTGAAGGGTTATCTAGGGTTATATTATATCAAAGCCAAATTTTAAATAATATCTCCGTTTCTTTTCAAATGATTCATTTCAAATGGGGGCAGTACTGGACCTCGAAAAAATTCAGGTAGCCCCTTAACATTCAGACTTTACATATTTGTAGATAAAGCGTCATCTTTGTGTTTGTGATCAAAGCATAACATAATTTATAACTAAATGCAACTAAAGGTAGGTTAAACTTTTCTCAGCGGCCACCAGCATGATGTAAAGCGAGCTCAGAAGTTGTAAGTTGGAAACAACTTATTTTAATGGTCTATTTCTTACTTTTATGGCCGCCGTTTAATTTGAAAGTTATCGCGCAATGATATGACGGCTTTTAGGTTGGTTTTAAAATTTTATGATGAACTTATTCTAATTAATTTATTATAATTATACAATGAGGCAATGCCGCCAGTATCTTAGGCAGGGTGCCTAAGATACTGGCGGCAAAAAATAGACCCCAAATTGCTACGGTTGCACCGTAGCAATTTGGGGTCTATTTTTTGTATAATATAATGTTTTATTTTTTATTAGATATATCTTAAGTTTTCAGTTTTCGCTTTATGTAGGTAGGATATTTAGTTTTCAATTAGATTTTTCATTGTGTAATTCTGTCTTTTATTTAATACATTTATTAATTTATTAAATCTTTAAAAAAATAGACCCCAAATTGCTACGGTTGCACCGTAGCAATTTGGGGTCTATTTTTTGTATAATATAATGTTTTATTTTTTATTAGATATATCTTAAGTTTTCAGTTTTCGTAGTAGGTAGTATATTTAGTTTTCAATTAGATTTTTCATTGTGTAATTCTGTCTTTTATTTAATACATTTATTAATTTATTAAATCTTTATTGACTACAATGGTTCAAAAGGTGGAGTTAATGTTAAAGCATTCTCTATAAGTAAGCCGATAGGAAAAACAGATTTATCTGCGATAGACGCTTAAAGTTTGGCATGTAACTAATTACCAAAGATCGGAATCACGGGTGCTATTGCTATCAAAAGTATGGATATTACTCTATAATCTATAAATAAAACAATCATAATTATGTAATTTCAGGATATATTTTAATCGAAAAAAATAATACTTATCCTGAAATCACATAATTATGATTGTTTTATTTACTTAGCACCCAGTTAGATTCTCGAGTAACCCGGATTCTGATCTCTATACTAATTACATAGACAATCTAGAATATAAATACCTACATAGATACTTAAATACCAATACATATATAGAAACACATATATTTTAGTATAACTTAAAATATTGATAAACTAAACTACTGATAACAAATTACACTAAATTATGAAACTAATATTATAATATACTAGCTGACCCGGCAAACGTTGTTTTGCCATATAAATAGATTGTATGTATTTTTGTATGTTGTATCATAAAAAAATAGAAATTAAAAATTTTGTCTAAAAAATTAAAAAAGAAATTTAGGTGTGGACTACCCCTAACATTTAGGGGGATGAAAAATAGATGTTGGCCGATTCTCATAGATACCGGATAAGCACAAAAAATTTCATCAAAATCGGTCAAGCCGTTTCGGAGGAGTATGGCAACGAAAACTGTGACACGAGAATTTTATATATTAGAGATATCAAACTAAAACTAAATTAAGTCTAAAAGGAAAAGCTTTTAGCTTCTTCTGTATTATTTAATGCTTTTTTCACGAATAAAATATACAGGGTGTTTTTAAAATCATTGGCATCCTTTCTACTGGGGTACTCATGAATATGAGCAACTTTTTGTATGGGACCGACTCAATCCAACCGAAAAAAAAACAGCTGTATATATATATATATATATATATATATATATATATATATATATATATATCGAACAGCTTTTTTTTCGGTATATATATATTTAAAATAGGTTCTCAGGATGATGTTTTATTCATATAAAAATATTTTTCTACTCCTGTACTGTTATAAGTTATAACTTATAATACTCGTACTAATATAACAACGTTGATAATATATAAAACTTTTACGTCAAAAGACTACGCAAAAATCCATTAGGTACAATATAGAAATTTGATTTTTACTTCGCACATAGGCATAATAATAAAATAAAATAAATTTTATTTTCCACAAAAGGTACATTATTTCTGAAATAATTAGGTAGGCATTGAAAAGCGTATAAAGATTATAAATAAAGATGGTATTACGCTCATAAAAATAAATGGCGTTTATAAAAGTATTGAATATCGGTATAATAATAATTTGTCTTTCGTCATAGATCGTGAATTTTGGGATTGTTCACCAGAAGCTTCTTCAACTGATACATACATACAACATACAACGTGGTAATGCCTATTTTTGAAGTGAAAACTTCTTTAGGGCCGTTGTAAACTTTTTTGGAATGGGTAAAAAATGTTAAACTCGCGTCAGAGCGTCAGGGCACGTGACCCTGATCGAAAATTCGTAAGACGGATGGAGAGTAGATAGCCGGTGCGGCGTAGGAGAGGAAGTATCCCCCTCTCTTTCTACGGCGCGGCGAAAATGTATGCCTGCACCTTCTGTTTCGTTTAGACGGCGCAGAGCGCTTGCGCAAATGTTCGTGTGTGTTTACGAGTATGTCAGCGTGCCTCGCGCATCCACTGATGGTGACAGTGACAGCTGATGGCTCGACCGTCTGTGTAGTGGCCACACTGCTGTGTATTCGTAAAATCCGTGCATACAAAGTGTTTAATTAATGTAATATAAATTGTTATGTCAAATAAATATTGTATTCTACCAGATAAATGATAGTACTTTTATACTGATAATTAAAGCAATTCGTGCAAAATTATTCCCTAACCATTCCAAAATATCAAAAATGCACAATGTTAATATTCACGTTTTCACTTCTGCCGGCATTCTCTGAGTGCAATCCTATGTCTTTTTTTTCTGATGTTTTAATATCATTTTACTACGAGTATAGTGATCTAGTATAGTCCATCGTTAAATTTATTACACATAACTATGTCTTTTACATTGCTTTGATTGACTGCCTCCGTGAGTGGTCAAGGCGTTCGCCTTGTGACCAGACCGGAGGTCATGGATTCCCACTGGGAAGCATGTTTGTGAAAAATTATTTCCAGTCTGGTTAGGATATTGCAGGCTTGAATCACCTAATTATCCGAAAAGAAAGATAATTCCGTGTTTCGGAAAGCACATATAAACTGTGTGTCTCGAACGCCATCTAGCGTTTTATCATAAAACTTTCCAATTGGTTCTAGTTTACCCTTTGGATTATGGAGGTCAGACGGCGGCAGTCGCTCTGTGTAAAAACCAGTAATCTCGTCAATCTCTTTGGTCAGGTAGCGGACCCTGGGCTCTGAAGCGTTACCCACTGCTGATGATGCAACCGGGAAAATACGCTCGGATGATGTTGATGTTTCTTACATTGCTTGGTGCTTTTTAATTATTTCTAAACACCGTTCACACCCTTAGTTCACACCACACACAAGTTGCGCGCGTAGAAATTATATGACGGCAGTGCATGATTTACTTTTTGAAAGCATTATGCTTTGAGAAACGATGGATTCTTCTACAAATTGATTAAATCAATTAGCACAATTCATCGTTTCTGACTAATAACCATATATGTTTATCTATATACGTTTATATTATTTTTAATTTATGAATATTTTATGTAATAAATATGTATTTATAATGATTTTAAAGTAGTTATATTGTCTGGCTTTGTATTTTTTTTTTAAATTATGTTATTGACGCCAACTTTCAACTGTTTTGCTTTTCCTAAAGGTTGGCAGGGAGGGAATGCTTTAGCTTTAAGTTTTTAAATAAATAAAATATATGTTCGACCCTTAAGTATATTTGGGACACTCAGAAAGTTTTGCGAAAATAAAACATAGGGTTCTAATGGTATTTTTTTCGTTAAATCTTTTCAATGTTCACTCCACCAGCCTCTATACAAAGTGTTTCGCATATTTTGTTTCGAAAAATTTGAATTAGTCCGCGAAAAATTAGGAGGGAAATTTTAAAATTGGAGCGTACCTATTTTTGCTTATAAATAATTATATTTTCAAAATATATTGTAACTGGCCAGTCTCACATACATAAAAACTTTTTTTCGCAATACTTTCTGAGTGGCCTGGTATCTAGCAATCATGTATTGGACAAATGCCTTATCACGCGTTGTATACACATAATAGTTTAGTCCCCGCCGTATCTACTATGTTTATAGTTATTGCAATCTGCTGGACAGTTATCTGTGAAATAAAAGATAGTGTTATTTTTATCTTTAATCGATACAGAATATTAGTGGATTGATTTGAACTGGTAGATCTCGCGAGTCACCCCCGACCCGTTGAAGTATATCGGATAAAATAGTTGTTCAGATAATAAAGTTGCTAACAAAAACTGACAGACTGACAGACGGACAAAAGCATTTTTGGCCAGACGCTTCGCTCGCTCGGTAATATGAGTGTAACTTTCCTATATCATTAAAAATAAACTAATGAATGGAAATAAATTTATTTTAATAAAATGTTTGCCTTATTCTGTTTAACTCTTCAAGCACCGATTGGCCCGATCGGGTCAAAAGAACAATTGAATTCAATTGTGTCTGCGATTTATGTGCTTGAAGGATTAAAATAACTGGCCAAGTGCGTGTCGGGCCACGCGCAGTGTAGGATTCCGTAGTTGCGAATGCCCACTTTGAGTTCACGCCACTAAAAAGGTCTAAAACTAAATCTTCTATTAAATTTGTATGAACCTTTTCAGAGTACTTTTTATAATTTGGTCGCTTATATCTTCTTTTATTTGTAAACCCTACTTAGCTCTGATAGTTTTCCTTTAAAGTTCGTTATATATACTACTACTGTGAATTTTTTCACATGACCAAATATAACCGTTTAATAGATAGAGGGGGACACTTGACTCTAACAATAAATTGCAATATAAAACCAAATATATCAGAAACGGGTCCCTAAATCAAAAATGATATTCACAAGCTCACAATATTTTTGAATGACCTATTGATAGATGGTATATAGATATCGTAATAAGTTACCTATATGGACTATTTATTCACATTATAAAATATGAAATAAAGTAGATGCTGTTTAATAAATAAATGTGTTTTAATGCAATTTTCATGCTTATGCATATACAATTATACACACACTCATTATACAAAACAGTATACACATTTCATATTCCTCAATTTTCTATGGGCCCTCCCCTTAATCGCAGGGCCGGATTAACCACAGGATTAACCCTATTATAGGGCCCCAGGCAATTCAATTGTCGGGAACACTTGCCTTTACCATTTTCTTACTTTCAAAAATACATTTTTCTATGTCAAATGTCAAGTCAATCAGCTCGACTTTTTTATAATTACTTGTTTTAGTTCTACTATGTATAAAGGATTTCATCAACTGACAACATGCGCCGAAAAAAAGGAATAATATTATTAGTGAGTAAGTAATACAATTTTAAAAAATTGTTTGATGAAACATTTTCCTTCTGCGTGCACGGGGCCCCTAGTCTTTGCGGGGCAGTTGCCTAATCCGCCTTATAATATATAATCCGGCCCTGCTCAATCGGCCTTATGACCTGCACGGGAAGATATTTATGTATTGATATGT
Source organism: Acrobasis suavella (assembly GCA_943193695.1). Lineage (NCBI taxonomy): Eukaryota > Metazoa > Arthropoda > Insecta > Lepidoptera > Pyralidae > Acrobasis > Acrobasis suavella. Next base: position 3,601,540 of record OW971952.1, on the reverse strand, counting down.
ATATTGTATTTTATTTATGTTGATATATATTATATGTTTAATGGTTTATTCTTGTATATATGTACTTATGTAGATATTTATATTTTGTTTACTTGTTCATGAATTTCATCACGCCAGCCACACATATTTTCCGCTTGGTCTAATGGTTGCCGGGAGAGAATGCCATATGGCATTAGGTATTTTTTTTTTAATTGTGCAATAAAGTTTTACCCCAAATTCATAAAAAATTACAAACGTTTGCTAAACCTATTATAGTTAAAATATGTTTTGTCTCGTTCTTTCAATGTCAAATATCGAGAAGAGGAAAAGGGACAAAACTTGTTTTAGCTAAAATAGGTTTAGCAAACGGTTGTATTTTTTTATGAATATTTATTTATTTTCCATAAACAATTTATTGTTAGCAATTCCCTCTGTTTCAGATACTCTAGTTATTCAGTTAGTCTAATTTTGCCCAATTTGGCCACTAACGAACCGAAAAAGGTCTAACTAGTTACATAAAACCAGGTTCCGAATTGGACTCCAGGCCAAAGTCTGAACCTAGTTAAAATCTTAATTCATTTATGCCAGTTTTCTCTATTCGGACGAGTGGAGAACTATTCTCGCGTTCATTTGAGGTTGGCTGCGGTGTCGGGCATAAGCTGAAGCGTTTTCAGGAGCCTACTGTTCATTATTATATATCTAAGCCTTTTACCGCGACCGTCGGATTTATCCGACCAACATTGTCGTGCCTATTCCGAGAATGTCGGATATTTCCGACAAAAAAAATGCTCGTATTTTATTGCTATTAAGTCTCTCGGCGAAAGGCTAGTCTGAGAGAAAAGAAAAGAATGGGTGAGATTTGAATTTTGTTAATATGCGATGCGACTAGCAAACATTTTGATCCCTTTTTCCATCTTAACGCCCAACATCACTATTTTATTATGAGTCATTATTATTAGTATAATAAAAATGCTCGGTGTTTCTCTACTTGATCGAATCAGAAATGAGGAAATTCGTAGAAGAACAAAAGTCACACAGCCCAGCGGATAAGCTCGTTGAAGTGGCAGTGAGCGGAACGCATAGCGCGAAGAACCGATGGCCGATGGGGCAAAAAGGTTCTTGAATGGCAACCGCGTACTGGCAAGCAAAGCGTAGGAAACCCACCCACAAGGTGGTCAGACGATCTGAACAAGGTCGCTGGAAAGCGCTGGATTCAGGCTGCTTTTGATCGGTTATTTTGGAAATCCTTGAGAGAGGCCTATGTCCAGCAGTGGACGTTATGCGGCTGAAATGATTATTATTAGTAATGTTTATATCTTATATTATTATCAGTAATATGTCTTTCAAAATTACATATTTTGCGCCTCCTTCAAAAGACCTCTTGATCTCGGCATCACCAGTGGGTTGACTGGTAGATAAACCTATGACTTTAAGTCCGCCATTTGTAATAATAAAATAATTTAAATAATTAAAAAAAAACACGCTTAGCGTGGCGTTTCGGCCATGTCTGGCGGGAACCCATATATAGCATACCACCTTTCTCCCAGTACACAAATTAATTCGATCCATGGTAGTAAATTGTTGAAAAAAATGTGGGCGCAATTACGATATACATATGTTCTTTGAAGAAAGTTGTTAAATATCACGGAATTGCCTTTAAAAAAGTCTCGGTATCTTTTATAAGACGTTGTTGTCCTTATAGGTTGGGAAACATTGAAAATGCAAAACGATCTTAAAGCAAAAAAAAAACAAACGAGACAAAAATACCTCATGAGTACGATGTAGTACAACAAAACTATGGACTTATAAGACCCAAACAGCGTGATGTTGGGGATAAAAAAATGAGAATTGAAATAATACTTCGAGTCTTTTTTAACATGCTAAGGTTTAAGAGAAACTTGGTACAGTCTACTTGTTTCCTTTTCTCCCAGAACTTAATAAAATATCTATTGTTTTTCGACTAAGAATTTTTGATGCCACTAAAAAGAATAACCAGCCAAGTGCGTGCCATTTTTTTTTATTTTACCTCTTTTTGGCGTGATTTATATACATGTCTATACCAAATTACAGCTTTCTAGTAGTTATAGTCTATGAGTAAAAACTGCGGACGGACATACACACAGACAGAAAAACAGACAGACAGACATCGCGAAACTATAACGGTTCCTTGTTTACTACGGGACCCTAAAAATCAGGTTTTTGTACGGGATTAACTATTTATTACTTAACTAACTTATTATTACACTTAAATATTTATTTTATTCTGTTTTGAGCATTTATTAATGTAGCGGCAACAGAAATACATCATCTTTAAAAACTTAAACAGTCTAGTTATCACGGTTCATGAGATAGAGCCTGGTGACAGACAGACGGACACGCGGACAGACGGAGAGACTGAGAGACGGACAGACAGCGGAGTCTTAGTAATAGCGTCCCGTTTTTACCCTTTGGGCACGGAATCCTAAAAATGGAGAATTAAAATACTACTTCTAGTCCTTTTTAGGGTTCCGTAGTAAACAAGGAACCCTTATAGTTTCGCCATGTCTGTCTGTCTGTCTGTCCGTCCGCGGTTTTATTCAGCGACTATAAGTGCTAGAAAGCTGTAATTTGGTATAGGTATGTATATTAATTATGCGGAAAAAGTGGTAAAATAACATATTGAAAAAATTTTTTTACTGTAGCTCCCGTACAAATAAAGTCAAAAGTCAATTTTATTTTATCGAGTAACCAATCATGTGGGGTATCGTTGAATAGGTGTTAAGTCAAGTGTCGTCGTCCCCCCCCCCCTATCTGCTAAACGGTAATATATGGACACGTGAAAAAATTCACAGCTATAGTAAATATAACGAAATTTAAAGGAAAACTCTCAGAGCTAAGTAGTAGGCGATCAACTTATAAAATGTACTCGGCAAAGGAAAATTTCATATAAATTCAATAGAAAATTAGTTTTTAGCCGTTTTTAGTGGCATGAACTCAAAGTTGGCATTCGTTACTACGGAACCCTACACTGCGCGTGGCCCAAACGCACATGGCCATTTTTTTTAAATGATTAAGGTTCTTGCTGGTTCCCTCGATTGGCATTTACGGTTTGCGCTGGAAGAAAAAAAACTGTTACATTCTTCCTGATTGTTTTCTTTTTTCTCAGACCACAAAGTATTGTTTTTAGATAAAGAATCTTTAACCCCACCAAAAAATATCATTTTGGGGAGTTAATATCCGCATTACTCTTATGTCTTAACCCACACTAACCTAATAGAGTGTAGTGAGAAAGCGGTCACGGGCACAAATGAGATTTATCTGTTCTGCAGTCCTAACTTCCCGAACTTTCAAACTGCACGTTTTTATTTGAAAAGTCGGCTTTCGAAGCTTTTCGAACTTTCAGTTGTTACATCGCTACAAATTGTTGGCAACTTAAGGGGCTACCTGAATTTTTCGAGGTCCAGTGCTGCCCCCATTTGTAATAAATCATTTGAAAAGAAACGGAGATATTATTTTAAATTTGGCTTTGATATAACCCTAGATAACCCTTCAAACTATTTTATGAACTACTGTTTATATTTTAAAGTGAGAACGTGTAGCTTTTGGAACGAAGTTCCTTACGGCAGGCTTGGAGGAGATAGGGATTTTGCTGCGCGACCGAACTGAAAAAAATGTGATAGTAAAACCGTAAGGATGACCTCGTTAAATAAAACCGTTAAATGAGACGTGCGCAGGCGCGACAGTCGTATACACAAGAACTTTTGAACTTCGTTCCTACCTGGTGTCCCACGACACCACATTTCTTTTTTTATAGCATTTTTGCTAAAAGTACGGTAGGTCTCAGAGGTGGAGTCCCAATTTCTCATACTAATTGTATGAAAAATTGAGACTCCACTTTTGAGGCTTACCGTACCTAGCCGTTTTTTCGCCAAAATGCTATAAAAATCTACACGTTCTTACTTAAAATATAAAACAGTAGTTCATAAAATAGTTTGAAGGGTTATCTAGGGTTATATCAAAGCCAAATTTTAAAGAATATCTCCGTTTCTTTTCAATTGATTTATTACAAAAAGGGGCAGCACTGGACCTCGAAAAATTCAGGTAGCCCCTTAACACATCTCTCATTTTGTTGTTGGAACTAAAGCGCATGTAACTTTAGTTATAGACATTATAGTAGCTCTGTGACTGCCTACGTGTTCAGTGGTCAAGGCGTTCGCCTTGCGACCCGGAGGTCATGGGTTCGTATTCCACTGGGAAGCATACTTTGTGAAAAGTTGTTTCCAGTCTGGTTAGGATATTGCAAGCTTGAATAACATGATTATTCGAAAAAAAAGATGATTCCGTGTATTGGAAAGTACGTTTAAGCTGTGGGTCCCGAACGCCATCTAGCGTTCGATCATCAAACGATTGGTTCCGGAGGTCAGACGGCAGTCGTTCTGTGTAAAATTCAGTAATCTCGTCAAATCTCCTTGGTTACGTAGCGGACCCCGGGCTCTGAAGCGTTACTGCTGAGAATGCAACCGGGAAAATACGCTCGGATGATGATGATGAATTAATAACTAATATCAGGTCTGTGAGCTGTAGAGAATTGACGACCTCTGTGGCCTAGTGTTTATCATACCAGGCTGATCACACCAGAGGTCCCGGGGTCGATTCCCGGTCAGGCCATGAAGCAATATAATCATTATCAGATTGACCTGGGTCTTGGATGTTTATCTATATATGTATTTGTTATAAAATATATTATCGTTGAGTTAGTATCCCATAACACAAGTCTCAATCTTACTTTGGGACTAGCTCAATCTGTGTAATTTGTCCGTATTTATTATATTTTATTCATTTAGAATTTAAATATTTCTGTCATCATATCTATGTGTCTGGCCGTTAGAGTGAGGCTACAAATCGAGCCGTTGCTCAATTATTAACTATTATTCGGCTAGCCATTTAATTAAACGGCTAACGGAGTGGGCTTTCAATCGGATGTCAAATTTAGCTTAATGACTGCGGCATACGAGCAAGTGCAATGGTTGGTCTGGCTGCACGTTTTTATTACTTTTTTAACCGGCTTCCAAAAAAGGAGTAGGTTATCAATTCGTCGCGATCCTTTATTTTTTTTAATGTATGTTCATCGATTATTCAAAGACGCCTGGGCCAATTTAAAAAATTCTTTTTTTGTTTGAAAGGGTAAACTTTCCAGGTGGTACCATGGAAATTTTAATAAAATCGGTTGTGTAGTTTGGGAGAGAAGTCGGTTTTTAATTTTGAAAAAATATTCTCTTTCATTTCTAGTGTGTAAGCGGACAACACTGGTGTCAGAATTTTGAAGCTGCCTGAAGGCAAAGATTTGTAATAATATAAATGATATAAATGTACAATTAGGTATTTACCTCGGTCAAAAATAAATTATTTTGTACTGATAAGAAAATAAAACGTCACAAAAGAATGTCACTTGTCAATGAACATATCGATTGTAACGTGATTTTAGATTCATTATAGCAGAAAAACTGTTAATAAGAGCGCTATTTGACTCCAAGAAACTATGACGTCATTAGTCTTTATTTCATATAAATCCTATAGAAAATGTATGTTTTGACGTTTAGAAAAAAGTATCTGATTCGAGTTGTTGGAAAAAAGCGGATTTTCAATTTCAATTTATTTATTGCTTTTCACATTGTACGTGTATTACACTTTCTACACAGTCACTTCTTAAATTAGTAGGTACAACATGAACCCTGATAGGGCATTGCAACAGAAAACAATGGAACGGCATGCGGATTTTTTGTAAGTATTTATCAATGCTAAAAGTAATTGTCCAGATAAAGATCAATTTGTATGTTGGTTTATTAGATAATTAAAGTAGTTTTTATACGAAATCAGTTTTTTTTTATTTACTTATTTAAATACTAGCTATATTTGTTTATTTAAATATATTTATATTTTATTCATAATGAAATGTCATTAATTTTTGTATTTACTAGTTTCTAATATATATATGTATGGCAATGTCAATGTTTTTAAATCTTTAAAATACGGCTTACAGCTATCTCTCCTCTAGCAATAATTCCTAATAAGTATGCCTTTCTTTTGGAGGATTAATAGTTTATTCGCGTCGGTACTGTTACCCCAGAGAATAACCCATTCATCATCATCATCCGAGCGTATTCCCGGTTGCATCCTCAGCAGCAACGCTTCAGAGCCCGGGGTCCACTACCTAACCAAGGAGATTTGACGAGGTTACTGGTTTTTACACAGAGCGACGGCCGTCTGACCTCCACAACCCAAAGGGTAAACCAGGAACCAATCCTTGGGTAGTTTGATGATCAAACGCTAGGTGGCGTTCGGGACCCACAGTTTTACGTGCCTTCCGAAACACGGAATCATCTTTCTTTTCGGATAATCAGGTGATTCAAGCCTGCAATATCCTATCCAGACTGGAAACAACTTTTCACAAAGTATGCTTTCCAGTGGGAATCGAACCCATGACCTCCGGGTCACAAGGATAACTCCTTGACCACTGGACTACGGAGGCAGTCCCAGAGAATAACCCATTAGTGAGCCATTATTATGCATATAAGTTCTATTAGGTTTGTGGATTTTTTAGTTCCCAGAGTGCGTATGTACTTAAGAATCCCCTTACCCTAGACTGTTCCATACAAACGTAGTCTACGTTTTATTTTGAAACGACATGTCAGATTACGGTAAAAAATTGTAATTTTAAAGAAATTGTAATTATCTAGGAATATAATTGGTTTCCTACACTAAAATTATGAACGTGAAAGAAAATAAAAGGGTGTAGAAGTTTTCCTTACTGATCAAATATGATATATTACACAATATTCTCTTTTAAGTTCATAATTTACTGTCGTTAACTAATTATTACCCTAGATAATTGCAATTTCTTTAAAATTACATAATTATGCCCATATCCGACATGTCGTTTCAAAATAAAACGTAGACTACGTTTGTATGGGAAAGTCTGATCCTGTCCAGGGTAGGGGACTCTTAAATGTAGATAATTTCTTTGCTACTTTGTTGATATGGTCTTTCCAGTTGATTTGTGTGTCCAGAATCCGAGCAATCCAAAAGATTTAACAGTTTCGATATCTGTTAAATTATCTAAATTTTATATTTATTTTGTTTTATTAAAATTTATTTCTCGATTATGATCAGTTAACCGCGATGTTACTTTGTTCATTTTTTCGATTAGTACAACCGAAAATATGAACAAAGTATAAGGTAGGTAGGTAATAAGGACAAAACACATTACTCTTGTCGGTCTGATCAAGGGTCGTTGGATTCCCTCGAATATGGTTGAGTTTAACGATGGCTAATCCGTGCGTCAACTCGTGAACGGTTGCTGCCGGGAGGGACTGGTCAGCTCGGCTTCGCTTTTTCGACTATCTAATATATATTTTTTTTATTACGCAATTTATGTTTGTTTACTTGTTCGCAAGCATTACATGTTATAATGTGTCAACATTGTATTATATTATAAGTATTTATTAATTAAAAGACAATAATAATAATATCACAAAGCCCTTCTGGCGAGTAGGCGACCAATACTGTGAAAATGAGTTTATTTCGGCGTTTCTTCTCAGCAGTGGTCGTTACGAAGCGCAGGTATCGGTAGCTTTTCTTTCAAAATAAATTAAATTTTAATATAATTTACACGTAATATAAATTATACTTATTGACGTGTAAAAGTGCCTGTAAAGGTCTAATTACTGAATAAACATTTATATCGCTGAATCTTTTCATTTTTCTTTTTTTAAAAATAGCAATAGGTATTTCTCGCTCTATCAACGCATGTTAGGTAGGCCCTTGCCTAAGGACATTATTATTTCTTCGGAAAGTCAATCATAGAGATAGTCTTGAGTTGACTTATTTTGACGCCGACTGAGGTCTAATAACGGAATCAATTCATAAATCTGACACATCTATAAATAAACTTAATAAATAAATAAATATATACGGACAAATCACATAGATTGAGCTAGCCCCTAAGTAAGTTCGAGACTTGTGTTATGGGATACTAACTCAACGATACTATATTTTATAAGAAATAATATCAACATCCAAGACCCAGGTCAATCTGAAAAAGATAATTTTCCATCTTGACCTGACCGAGGATCGAACTTCGGGCCTCCTGTGTGACAGCCTGGCATGATGAGCACTAGGCCACAGAGGTCGTCGGCTTAGTGAACAAGACAATCACACTAATATTATAAAGGCTAAAGTTTGTTAGTATGTATTTTTGTTACTTCTTCTAACGCAAACGGCTGGACCAATTTTGATAAAATTTAGTATGCAGGAAACTCACAACCTGGATTAACACATAGGTTACTATTTGTACATACCGCGGGTAACACCGCGGGGCGCAGCTACTTGCAAATAAAACTCAGTAAATCAATGTTCTTAAAATATTTTAATAGTTAACTTTCTTAAAGTTCAACATATGCAGCCATATTTGCGACCCCACACCTGTTGAAGCCTCGTCTTATTCTGTAAGATAAAATATATTCTTTAAAAAGTTACCTTTTTGTCATTATCATCATCATGTCAGCCATTCTTCCTCCCACTGCTGAGCATAGGCCTCCCTTCGTATACGCCACCACTCCCTGTCCTGTGCTGCTCTCATCCAGGTGCGACCAGCGACCTTGACTATATCGTCAACCCATCTCATTACAGGACGTCATTGTGAGGCCAATGTACTTATTAAGCAAAAAAAATAAATAAGCCCAAACGGAGTTCCATCGACCAACTTCCGTCTCTGTGATCAGACCCTATAAGCATCGTCTACTATAAATTGCTCGTCAAGACAAATTCAACGAGTCTTACTTAATGAGATTACCTATAAATAAATATATAGGGACAAATAACACTGATTGAGCTAGCCCCAAAGTAAGTTCGAGACTTGTGTTATGGGATACTAACTCTACGATACTATATTTTATAACAAATACATATATAGATAAACATCCAAGACCCAGGACAATTTGAAAAAGGCCATTTTCCAACTTGCCCTGCCGGGAATCGAACCCGGAACCTCTGGGTGGAACCAGCATGGTGACCACTACGCCACAGAGGTCGTCGAACCTATGTGGTTTTATAATTGAGTTTCGTCGAATATCTCCCGGCTCCATCATCAGAACAGCTCATTGACTTCATAATATTGTATTGTCATCCGACTTACATAAGTATGCAAAATTTCAGCTCACGGTTGAGGATAACTGGTTGAAAATTGAGTTGCAAGATTTGACCTTAACCAACATACATACATAAAAGATACATTGCAAGTTAAATAAAAGCTTGTTAAGGCGACCCTTCCCGGCCGCTCTGTAGTCAACGCGAGCATAGTTTGAAAAGTTTGTTATTTAATCCAGGGCAATGCTAGAAAAAGAGGCAAAGCAAAAAGGGAGAGATAGCGCCTGAGGGCTCGGTTTACATTCTATTGAATGAATTAATAATTATTATTATTCACTTTTCATTGGGTGCGGAAATTTCATTAAACTTGTTTCAGGTGATACGTGTTTTTCAGTATGCCTTACAAGTGTGTGTAATAAATGATTTTTATTTAAAATTTTCATTACATTTGTAAGGTTTCTATCGATATATTTTTTTAATTTTACAATATATGAGTACTTTGTAAACGGTCAAAATTCAAGTAAAATTTGTGCAAAACAGCAGATTTTTGGAGGCTTACACTGAATTTGTTTCTACAAATTTAATTTTTTTATTTCGATAGAAACCTAGAAATAGCGCACAAGATACCTGTTAGTTCAAAAAAATCAAAAAAATCAGTTACAACGTCATAATCACGTACGAGCGTTTGTATGAAAAGTAAGACGGGAAGCCCGCTCTTAAAACTGTGTAGTGGCATCCAATTCTATCTTGTCATTTTTAGCAGACTTTCAAAAAATTATCAATTCGTCGAAATCATTTTTTTAAGTATGTTCACCGATTAGTCGAGAACCAAGGGGGATCAATTTCAACTTTTTTTTTTGTTTGAAAGGGTATACTTGTATTTATCAAAAACGGTTGTGCAGTTAAGAGATGAAATCGGTTTTTAGTTTTGAAAAATTATATAGGGTAACTTTTATGTTGTTCGTTGGGATTTTTGACATGTGTGCACTAACCTCATGTATCCCTCCTCCCCCCACTTCTTCCCCCACCAGTTCAATAACAACCAGTAATCAGGAGTATACCCCACTAACAACATGGCGTGGTTTAACTTCCACGACATGCAGAACGGGTCATCGTATATACCGCTTCTGTAACAAAAAAAAACAAAGTTATTCTTATTAGTGTTTATGGAGAGGTCTGCTATCTTCTCCATTTCTAAACTAGTAGCTTTAATAGGTATATTGTACTTACTACTTTTAAGACGAAGTGGTAGCTTAAGTGGCGCCCTCATTTGAAATAAATTGTTTAAAACTAAATATGGTGATAATTAAAAATTTGATTTGTATGAATGTCTAGCAAGACCTTTTAACTATTTTATGAATAACCTTTGAAATTATTACTAATAGTCCGTCTAGTTTTAAAACTGTTTTTCGCCAAAAGTGGCCACTTTTGGCGAAAAACAGACAGATTTTAATTAAATCTTTCTGAATATAAATTTTCATGTTAATATTATTTTTATTTTAAGAGAAAATTGAAGATATAAGTAGAGGGTCTGGTCAGGTATCTTGGTACTTGACTGTAAATAAAAAGCCACAACAAAAAAAAAATGCCTTTCAGCACAGAGACTATCGGTGTTTCTCTACGTGATCGAATCAGAAATGAGGCAATTTATAGGAGAAGTCTATGTCTGGGCTTTGTCAGTGACATATCCCAGCAGATTAGCTAGTTTAGTGGGACACATAGCGCGACGAACGGATGGCCGATAGGGCAAAAAGGTTTTCGAATAGCGACCGCGTGCTGGCAAGCGAAGCGTAGGTCCACTACTCACCCACAAGGTGGTCTGACAACCTTAACAAGGTCGCTGGAAAGCGCTGAATGCAGGCCGCTCAAGATCGGTCATTTTGGAAATCCTTAGGAGTGAAAGAAAAGTGAAAATTCGTTCTATGAATAGTTAATAATAATTATTAATTTATTCAATAGAATGTTAACCGAGCCCTCAGGTGCTATCTCTCCCTTTTTGCTTTGCCTCTTTTTCTAGCATTGCCCTGGATTAAATAACAAACTTTTCAAACTATGCTCACGTTGACGACAGAGCGGCCGGGAAGGGTCGCCTTAACAAGCTTTTATTTAACTTGCAATGTATCTTTTATGTATGTATGTTGGTTAAGGTCAAATCTTGCAACTCAATTTTCAACCAGTTATCCTCAACCGTGAGCTGAAATTTTGCATACTTATGTAAGTCGGATGACAATACAATATTATGAAGTCAATGAGCTGTTCTGATGATGGAGCCGGGAGATATTCGACGAAACTCAATTATAAAACCACATAGGTTCGAACGACCTCTATGGCGTAGTGGTCACCATGCTGGTTCCACCCAGAGGTTCCGGGTTCGATTCCCGGTCGGGGCAAGTTGGAAAATGGCCTTTTTCAAATTGTCCTGGGTCTTGGATGTTTATCTATATATGTATTTTTTTAGCTTTTTTTTTCAAATATAAAATCTTTAATTTTTTTATTTATAGGTTTAACAATTTTATATATGTATTTGTTATAAAATATAGTATCGTTGAGTTAGTATCCCATAACACAAGTCTCGAACTTTCTTTGGGGCTAGCTCAATCAGTGTTATTTGTCCCTATATATTTATTTATAGGTAATCTCATTGAGTAAGACTCGTTTAATTTGTCTTGACGAGCAATTTATAGTAGACGATGCTTATATGGTCTGATCACAGAGACGGAAGTTGGTCGATGAAACTCCGTTTGGGCTTATTTATTTTTTTTTGCTTAATACGTACATTGGCCTCACAATGACGTCCTGTAATGAGATGGGTTGACGATATAGTCAAGGTCGCTGGTCGCACCTGGATGAGAGCAGCACAGAACAGAGAGTGGTGGCGTAGACGAAGGGAGGCCTATGCTCAGCAGTGGGAGGAAGAATGGCTGACATGATGATGATAATGACAAAAAGGTAACTTTTTTAAAGAATATATTTTATCTTACAGAATAAGACGAGGCTTCAACAGGTGTGGGGTCGCAAATATGGCTGCATATGTTGAACTTTAAGAAAGTTAACTATTAAAATATTTTAAGAACATTGATTTACTGAGTTTTATTTGCAAGTAGCTGCGCCCCGCGGTGTTACCCGCGGTATGTACAAATAGTAGCCTATGTGTTAATCCAGGTTGTTAGTTTCCTGCATACCAAAATTGGTCCAGCCGTTTGCGTTAGAAGAAGTAACAAAAATACACACTAACAAACTTTAGCCTTTATAATATTAGTGTGATTGTCTTGTTCACTAAGCCGACGACCTCTGTGGCCTAGTGCTCATCATGCCAGGCTGTCACACAGGAGGCCCGAAGTTCGATCCTCGGTCAGGTCAAGATGGAAAATTATCTTTTTCAAATTGACCTGGGTCTTGGATGTTGATATTATTTCTTATAAAATATAGTATATAAATAAAAGAACTTCTATGCATATTTATGGCTCACCTATGGGGTTATTCTTTGGGGTAACAGTACCGACGCGAATAAACTATTAATCCTCCAAAAGAAATGCATTCGAATTATTGCTAATACTAAGAAGAGAGATAGCTGTAAGCCGTATTTTAAAGATTTAAAAACATTGACATTGCCATGCACATATATCTTAGAAACTAGCAAATTTGTACGAAAGTACCCCCAGTACTACACGAAAAAAGACGACTTTCCGCGATGCTATCGTACAAAGAAGAAAAACATGTTAGCTAGGCCGAATTCTACTCGTAATTTAGAAATCTTTAACTACCGACCGCCTTTAATGTCAATAATAATCTATAACACCCTCCCAGGTGTGCTGAGAGCAAAGACGAAAGATTCTATTTTTAATAAAATAAAGGTTTTCGAATAGCGACCGCGTGCTGGCAAGCGAAGCGTAGGTTCACTACCCACCCACAAGGTGGTCTGACAACCTTAACAAGGTCGCTGGAAAGCGCTGCAGGCCGCTCAAGATCGGTCATTTTGGAAATCCTTAGGAGAGGCCTATGTCCTGCAGTGGACGTTATGCGGCTGGAATGATGATGAATGAATGATCTACATGAATATGTACATAAAGGTCAGAAGTTGCTGTCCAACGTGGCAATGCTGTCAGCTTTCTGGGCACGATGCTGAAGAGAAGAAACTTTCTGGTGTAACCCATAAGGTGGTCAGACAAGGTCGACCACGAAGACCACCTTGTGGGTGGGCGTCTTGGTCGTCGTGGTGGTGGGTCGTCGCGTCGTTTGGTCAGCTGACTAAGGCTGCTGGAAAGCGCTGGATGCAGGCCGCTCAATCGGTCATTTTGGAAATCCTTGGGAGAAGTTTATGTCCAACTGTGGACGTTATGCGACTGAAATGATGATGAGAATGATGATCAAAATTAAAAAAAAAAACAACATTCTGTTGTCTGCCTGTCTGTCTCCATGTAAGAGCTAAGCTCTTATAGATGTTATACGCAGGGACAGGAATACCGATATTTTTATCGATATATCGACCCGATATCGGTATATTATCGATATACAAAATGTCGTTATGATACCAGTACTTAGAATCGATACATCAAAATTTGTACCGATATATCGTTAAAAATATCGGGATTCCTGTGCCTGGTTATTCGTCTTGTACCAAGACTCGTCACATGTCACTTTGATCGTTGTCTTTTTCGCTCTTGTGTGTCCGCTATCGTATTATTTGTCCTAAAAAGAACCGGGAGCTATACAATATGTAACAAAAACCCTGTCCGATTCTTGAAGAAGCAACTCAGACCGTCAATATGAAAAACATTTTCTATGGGACCAATGCTTGAAACTCGAAAAAAAAAATCGACATTTTCATACAAAAGTGTTCGGCCGGTCCGGCAATTTGTATAAAAATGTAGATTTTTCTTCGAGTTTCAAGCATCGGTCCCATAGGAATAGTTGTTCACATTGACGGTCTGAGTTGCTCCTACAAGGATCGGACATGGTTTTTGTTACATATTGTATACGGCTAACAATGCATATATTTTTGAAATGTGCTAATCAAGACCTTTCATTTGATACCCCACTGGATATATAAAAACAAATTTTTTGACTCTTACTTTTTCGTATGTAACATTTTTTGCATACAAATTCACAGTCACCAATGGCCAGTCACCAGGGGGGGTAATCCAAGGGATGAACGCAAGACGGACATTACTGCGTATCCTCGTTTCAGTGTCAAGCAATATTGAGCACTAACGTATGATAATAAAGTCTTATTTGGATTGACATAGAAATAGGACGTCACTATCGGACGACTAACGTATTATTTTATGGAGTAATCCCCCAGGACAATAATGACGAATCGATTGACATATCATTTGTGAAAATTGGACAAGCGATTCGGATGCTACGGTGGAACAGACATACATACCCACATAAATAGACTGCTATCCAAGAGGAAAGGTAATGATATAATGGTATTAATGGGTCATGAAGGGTAAGATCATCTTTTAATCTCACACTGTGTACACCAGTTCATCGGTCCTCCTTTTACGCTAACTCATTCACTGTACAAGCGGCGAGACTGTGGAATGCCTTGCCTGAGTCCATTAAACGTGCGCAATCACTTTTTGTTTTTAAAAAGAAATTTTTTCAGTTTTATTTGAAACTTTATTCGTCAACCTTTGTTACGTGATTCCTATATTACCAAATATATAAGATTATTATATGTATAAAATGTATTATATAATGTGTATAATATGTATACAATTTATAAAATATGTATTTATTTACCTGTATATATCTGTACGTATGTATTTTTATCTTTATATATATACTTGGTATTGTAAGTTTTGTATTTTGGTCGTGTACACCCTGCTAACGTTTCACTGTATTCTCTCCATCCATCGGTTGTCTGGAAGAAATCGCTTTTAGCGATAAGACCGCCCGTTGTACATTTAAATTTCTTTTCTGTGTGTATTTCTTTTTTGATTATTGTTATATTTTTTTGGTGTACAATAAAGTATTACATAACATAACAACAACACCCTGCCCGGGTTCATGTACTTACCTACTAACCATCTTCTGTATAAGCGCATGAAAGAGAGTAAAGGAATATAAATCATTACCTTTCCTCTTGGCCCGTAGTCGGGTAAAAAATAGGTCAATTGTTTCTTTCCCGTAGTCGGGTAAAACAAATAGGTCTATGGCTGTACAAACCTGTATAGTTGGAAGGTGAAGGGTGAAGCGTTGACGCCAACAGCTAAAGGGCCGATGGTTGCCAGGGCTCGTTCCATGCCCTCCTCGTCTCCCGGAGGTAGCATCGCCCAGCGACGCGGTCGGACCCTGGACACGTGCTTAGCCAGGTTACACTGGCCTTTCTGTAATAATAATTACGGTTAAATACATTTATTATCATAAAAAACTGGCCAAGTGCGAATTCGACTCGCGCACGAAGGGTTCCGTACCATTCATTATCTATAAAAAACAATTGGCCGAGTGCGTGTCGGGCTACGCACAGTGTAGGGTTCCGTAGTTACAAATGCCAACTTTGAGTTCATGCCACTCAAAACGTCTAAAACCTAATTTTCTATTGAATTTTCCTTTTCCGAGTACATTTTAAAAGTTGATCGCCTATAACTTTTTAATTTGTAAACCCAACTTAGCTCTGATAGTTTTCCTTTAAACTTCGTTATACGGTAAACGGATTTCTAAATCTAAAAACGGTGTTTACAAGCTTATAACATTTTTGAAAGAGTTATTCAACGATATTCCACATGATTGGTTAGTCTAGAAAAAAATATTGACTTTTGACTTGACTTGCATAGGAACAAACCTAAAAAAAAATTTTTTGCAGTATTTTATTTAACCACTTTTTCCGCATAATCAATATACATATCTATACCAAATTTCAGCTTTCTAGTACTTATAGTCACTGAGTAAAACCGCGGACGTACAGACAGACAGGCCGACATGGCGAAACTATAAGGGTTCCTTGTTTACTACGGAACCCTAAAAATCACATTTGTAGTATGGGATAAATAAATAATTGATTTTATTTTGTATTAAATTTTTTTTTTAAAGAGAATATACTAACCTTATTTTTTTCATTTTTTTTAAGGTAATAAGCAACTCAATATTCTGTGAATATTTCAAGGCTCTACCTGTTGCCGTTATTAATATCAAGCAAAAATTGGCAAAAAACGTCTTTGTATGGGAGCCACCATTAAATAGTTATATAATTCTGTTTTTAGTGTTTTTTTGTTGTAGCGGCAACAGAAATACATCATCTGTGAAGATTTCAACTGGCTAGCTATCACGGTTCATGAGATATAGCCTGATGACAGGCAGACAGACGGATGACAGCGGATTCTTAGTAACAGGGTGGGTCCCCTTTTTATCCTTTGGGTACGAAAACCTGAAAACAAGTATTTTAAAAACAAGCTTTTATCTATTAAAATGTTGACGACCTCCGTGGCGTACTGGTCACCAGTTAGGAGAAGTTGGAAAATGGCCTTTTTCAAATTGTCCTGGGTCTTGGATGTTTATCTATATATGTATTTGTTATAAAATATAGTATCGTTGAGTTAGTATCCCATAACACAAGTCTCGAACTTACTTTGGGGCTAGCTCAATCAGTGTTATTTGTCCTTATATATTTATAATGTCCTAAAAGGTTTAAGTGCCCATGTTATAGACAGGTTAACAAGGTTATGTTCATGGATATAAACTCATTCATGGATTTTGAAAGAGATATCCCTGTCCGATCCTTGTAGGAGCAACTCAGACCGTCAATATGAACAACTTTTCCTATGATACCAATGCTTGAAACTCGTAAAAGAAATCGTCATTTTCATACAAATTGCCGGGCCGGCCGAACACTTTTGTATGAAAATGACGATGTTTTTCGATTTTCAAGCCTTGGTCCCATAGTTGTTCATATTGACGGTCTGAGTTGCTCATACAAGAATCGGACACCGTTTTTGTTACATATTGTTGTATAACCTTTAATTTTCGGCAGGAGAAAGATATATAGCTAGAAAAAGGGAAAGGTCTATTTTTTACGGACAAATCACACAGATTTAGTTAGCCCCAAAGTAAGTTCGAGACTTGTGTTATGGGTTACTAACTCGACGGTACTATATTTTATAACAAATACATACATAAATAAACATCCAAGACCCAGGACAATTTGAAAAAGGCCATTTTCCATCTTGACCGAGGATCGAACCCGGGACCTCCAGTGTGACAGCGTGGCGATAACCACTAGGCCACAGAGGTCGTCATGAACATGCCTATGGGTTATAGAATGACATTGGGATGGACTGATGCTGGGGTGTTGCAATAGAAACGTGATGTTAATATTTTTCGACTCTCTAGTTATTTAGTTACCTAAGTATATTGATTCTAATAAATTGGGGAAAAAGTCTTTTCGCATTTTATATGAAAATTCAAAACATTTTTTAATATAGTTTATTTACATTTAACTTAAGTATGTAGGTACCATTTTGTTCGATAACCTTTTGCCATCTTATAGGTGGGGACATGATCCCATTGCTATAGAAACTTTGGAGCTTCTGATTAAAAAACTGCGTCAAGTAGTTTTGGCAGTCCTCTCGTGATGTTAACCTGACACTGCCTAAAGAATTCTGAAGAGACCGAAACAGGTGGAAATCTGAAGGTACCAGGTAAGGACTATACGGCGGATGCATTAACACCTTCCAGCCAAACTCTCTTAATTTTTGCTGAGTGGTTAAAGATGTGTAAGGTCTAGCGTTATCATGATGAAAAACCACACCCCTTCTGTTGATTAATTCCGGCCGCTTTCTCTCAACTTCTTGCTTTAATCTTATCAGTTGTTCGCAGTAGAGTTCTGGATCGATGGTCCTGCCTGGTGGTAACAGCTCATAATGAATAATGTTCTTCCAATCCCACCACACACACAGCATCACCTTGTTGCGAGTTAATCCGGGTTTAGCCACAGTCTGTGAAGCCTGACCGGCCTTTGACCATGACCTTTTTCGCACATTCTGTCGTACGTAATCCACTTTTCATCACTATTATCAATTTCTTCAAAAATGGTTCGGTCTCATTACGTCGTAATAAAGAATCACAAATGAGTACACGGTTCATTAGGTTTCTTTCAAAGAGCTCGTGAGGTACCCAAATATCGAGCTTTTTGTGTACCCATTTTTTTTTTCAAATGCGCCAAAACTGTTTTGTGGTCAATTACCAGTTCTTCAGCTATGTCGTAACTACTGATATGCCGATCTTGCTCCACTTTTTCAAAAATAGCATCCATTTTATTCGTAACAGGGCGACCAGAGCGACGTGCATCTTTGACATCAAAATTTCCGGATTGAAAACGCTTAAACCAAATTTGTGCTACTCTCACAGACACTGCACTAGGTCCATAAACATCGCAAATTTTTTTCGCGGCTTGCATTGCATTTTTACCTTTTTGGTAGTAAAATTTTAAAATGTATCTAATTTCTTCATTAGATTCACTCATCTTGACGGTAAGAAAAACAAATGAAAATCACGCATTTTCCTAATTTGAATTTGAAATTATCTTCTTTAAAATTTAAACTTTTAAATGATACCAAAACCAGCCAGACACAAATAGTATAGCCAAAGTGGTTTTATTACAAGTTCATACATACTATATGCGAAAAGACTTTTTCCCCAACCCAATATTAGGGTAGGGATAGGATTCAATGTCGCAGATAAAGGGAGGCTTATGCCTAGCAGTGGGTCGTTGAGAGCTGACGATGATGATGATGATGATAATTGATTCTATTGGCACCCCACCTAAAAAGCTGTGGTAGAGTCACGCTACCGGCAAAACTCTGTTTTGCTAGTAGCATGAATGGGCCGGCTCGTCGGCAAGTACCACACTCTCAGAGAAAATCGATGTCTGAGTAGAAGCGTCACCGCTTCTATGCTTCGTTCGGTGAGTGAGAGAGCCGGAGCCCCCCTCCCTCCCCTCCCCTCTCCCCCTACCTCTTCCCTTCCTGAAAGGCCGGCAACGCTTCTGTTGCACCCCTGGTGTTGCAGTTGTCCATGGGCAGCGGTAATCACTTACCATCAGCTGACTCGCTTATTCGTTTGCCGCACTATGACATAAAAAAAAGAAATCTCATACCTTCCCAGTGTATGGGTAGTGTGTTTCCATCAGTAGCCCCTCTCTGGCCGCGTAACGCAGCGCAGCTCGCAAGGAGCCCCCGTCACAACCCATGTTGCCGTCCTTGAAGCTGCAGTCTACTATCTGCTGAGGGCTGAAATCAAATAGAAATTACCGGCCAAGTGTGAGTAGGACTCGCGTAGGAAGGGTTCCGTACCATTATCTATAAAATCTGTTTGTTGTATGCCGCCCCACCTACTAAGGTAAGATAACTTTCCAACTTTCGTGTGACGATGTTCGAGCCAGGGTGATGAGGCTTGTATATGTTATGGACGAAGTAATAAATTGGGGAAATTTTCATAATGCCCGGGTATTATGAAAATTCCCCTAATTAATCACTATCCATTATGTTTAATGACAACCTAATTTGGGCGAAGTAATAAATTATAATTTTAATGCTATAGGCGATATATGTATATAATTTTAATCACACTGCCCCCTCATTTTGGGCATTTCTCACGCGGACACTTTGTCCATAACATGTATATGTTTTGTATGAAAACTTGTCTCATTGTCAAAATTGATCACTATCTCTTTTGCTCTTGTGAGGTTGACAGTCGTATTATCATGGTATTATCTGTCGACTGTCGCACTCGGCTAGTGTGGTCTTTTTACGCAGTAAAAGTAATTTTAGGTCTTAGCGCTTAGTAGAAGGGGGATTCGAATCGACGCTCAAGCAAGTGTACATATGTATATACCTCAGCTCGCTCCATTCTCGATGACGTTTGTACAGTTGCGCCTGCAAAGCATGAGTCACGGCGAAGGCGTAGCATGCACCACACTTGAACTGCTCCTCGAGACGAGGCTTGAACCCCTTACTGCGCCAGTCCACCTAAAATAAACATTGTACCTAATAAATATTTCCACAAAAAAGGCCGATTATCTATTGGCCGAGATGATCATCATCGCAGCGCAAGTGGTAGGAGCAGCGACCCGACGGATTCGCTGTCCTCAAAACACTATAGCTGCGACTACACTACCTTGAGTAAATCGAGAAGCTTGGTTTCACTGCAAGCGCTTTGGTAAGTAAGCCTGGGCGTGCGTGGTCCGTACTTAGATGAGTTCCTTCAAGCACAAGATTTTTTTTTTTGTTATGTCGGCAAACGAACAAGCAGGTCACCTGATGGTAAGTGATCACCGCTGCCCATGGACAACTGCAACACCAGGGGTGTAACAGAAGCGTTGCCGGCCTTTCAGGAAGATATAGACTCGTTTATTGAAGGTTTCAATGTCGTATCAGTCCGGGAACACTGGTGCAGGAAGTTGATTCCACAGTTCGATCGTACGTGGTAAAAAGTTCCTTTTAAAACGTACGGTGGTTGATTGTCAACTATCTTGAGCTTTCCGTGCTTCAAAAGGCACGTTAAGCCGTTGATCCCGACTGTCATAATTATACGACAGGATGCCTTTAGGCAGCTTAAAAATCTGTCAACAGTGTTGTCGACAAACACGAAAAGCAAAACTGGTTATTTAGTAACTAAGTAACCTTCTTGGGAGTTTTTCGATGAATGGCACCTCTGTAAGCAGTTTTGCGATGATCTTCTGCGGGGTCGAAAAGAGGAATTGTATCAAACAGCTTTAATATCTTCTTGAAATAATCTGATGCGCCCTGAAACAAAAAATCTGATGCGGTTTATACAACGTGGAAGGGACACACCCGTAATAAATCGAACCACACGCTGAATCACTACAGTATAATGATTAATGATAATAAAATAATAGTAAAAAAAAAACGAAAGTCCCCTACAATTTGCCCGGGCGGCTGCACACTTTTGTATGGAAATGCCGAATTTCTTTTTTACTGTTATTTTAGTTTCATTATACTATAGTGATCTAATATACACGCTGACTTTTCATTGGTTTTGGAAATAAGAATGTCTTGTAGTAAATAAATTCCTCTATCCAAATTTGTGTATGACATAAGATAAAAAATTGGCCAAGTGCGTGTCGGGCCACGCGCAGTGTAGGGTTCCGTAGTAACGAATGCCAACTTTGAGTTAATGCCACTGAAAACGTCTAAAAACTAATTTTCAATTGAATTTATACGAAATTTACCTTTTCCGAGTACATTTTATAAGTTGATCGCCTATAACTTTTTAATTTGTAAACCCTACTAAGCTCTGATAGTTTTCCTTTAAAGTTCGTTATATATATACTATAGCTGTGATTTTTTTACGTGTTCATATATAACCGTTTAGCAGATAGATGGATACACGTGACTTTAACAAAAATGTTCACTTCAAAAGCAAATATTTCAAAACCGGATCCTTAAGTTGAAAAACGGTGTTAATAAACTTATAATATTTTTGAAAGACCTATTCAACAATACCCCGCATGCTTGGTTAGTCGAGAAAAAAGAAATAACTTTTCACTTTACAAGTTTACTGCATGATTTCGAAAGCCGTATGCCCGATGGCTGGTTCACCGAACCGTTGGCTCGAGCGTCCGTTTGACCGAAGAGCCATTGCGGCGATGGTCATGTCTTTCGAATGTCTATTAGCTGGACGTGCCAGTATTCTTTACTGTTCCTATTAAGTTTACATTCTGGTTGTTCGTTTTTCATGAAGTTCCATTTATTATCAATAGGTGAGTAATGAGAACTGATGACTACAAAGTAATATTTCATACAAAAAATTTAATTTTGGACATTAACAATTTTCTTGTAAATTTTTCTGCTCTTAATTTTCCCTGCTGGTAAGTAAGTATTTTTTCCCATTCCTTTTTTACTCTTCTTGAATATTTTATGTATGTAAAATAGCTCTTGACTTGCTGGCACGTCGAGCCAATAGACAGGCGAAGGACAGGACCATCGCCGCAATGGCTCTTCGTTCAAACGGACGCTCGAACCAATGGCCAGTCGAAACTGTGGTACATCGATGACATAAAAACGTAGGCAACCCGGACGCTCGAGTCAACGGTTTCGGTGAACCAGCCATCGGGCGTAGTAACGATCGTTCATAACTGACGCGTGACCCCGATGAACTCAAATCTAGCCGGCCGGCGGTACTACTGGTTAATGTCACAATTTTACTTTCGAGTTTTAGTCAACATATTTTGTTCCTGAATTTTCATTTTGACCTAATTAGCTAGGTCTTACTAACGATCCTTATAAAGTGGCCTTCGGCTCCAAAACCAATGAAAAATCACCGTGTATAGCCCGTGGTTCGATTTATTATGGGTACCTATGTCTCTTCCACTTTGTATGTATAGCGTCAATTTTAATGAAAGGTGCAAATAATCTAGAAGCAAGTGTAGTCGATACCTATGAAAGACTTCGCCAAATTAACTTGAGTACCTGTGTAAAGTTTAAAATTAAATGTTCACCCCATAGGCATAGGTAGGAAGTCTTGTTTCCCATATTAAAAAAACAGGTCACGTGTGCATAAAAAGATAGTGACTTGAATGGCAAAGGGCAGAGCCAAAAGTTGAAAAAAAAAACACCATTCAAAGAGGAATAAAATGAAAAAAAAAATGAAACAGCTGAAAGATAAACAAGTTAAGTTTGTGCGACCAGTGGTAAAACACCAATAGAGGTGATAGTTATGATAATGAATAAGTGACATTAAGTACGAGACGGATGGACATGTATATTTTTTGACATAAGCAATTTTATATTTTTTGACATATATTTATTTTATATAGATATGTTCTTAGCTAATTGACAACATTTCAAAAATTTTATATTCTTATTTTATATTTTTTCCTTAAAGAACTTCAAAAAAAAGGACATACGTATTTTTTCTTTTTCATTTCTTTTCATTATTTCTCCTAAAATTAAATTGTTTAAAATCTCTCCATTCTAAAAGAGCGTAAGTACAAGAGTTAGGATGTAACGAGTTTACATCTTTGCCATACATAATAATTAAAAAATAAACTGACGTCTATAGAGTTGTGTTTTGTAGCAGTAAGATATCGATATCGATACAAAATCTTACGTATCGTAAAATAGGGTTACTTTGATTAATTTAAAAATTCAAACGCTTCTATCTCAGCTACTTTTGGCATAAAAATATTATATTGACGACTTGATTGGTATGTGGAAAACAAATGGCATAAAAAATTACGCTTGTAATACTCGACAAAAAAAATTTGCCCTATCATCTCTATACTTGAAATGGGGTTTTTGGGTAATCCACGTTTATTAACGGATTCTCATAGTCGCCCCTTACAGGAATTAAGAACACAAAGAAAAAATGTTTCACTTTTTAAGTTACAGCGTTTTAAAGTTAATAGGGGTGAATTTGACTGAAAATAAAAACAAGGGCTCCAAAAAAAGCTATCATAAATGTCACCTTGTGTTTTGAAAGTCGCCCCATTTAAGGGTAGCATTTTTCCTTACTTCATTTTTTTTATAGTTTTTAAGACCTGAATGTCAATATTATTTTTATTTAACCTGAAATATCAATCATATAAAGGAAATATTAGCATTTCGTCACCAAACTATGTAAACATTTTAATGCATATGTATTTTTTCCAATCCTAATTTACTGAAAGAACTATCGATATTAGATGGTCTTCATCGAACTGATACTTCTATAGACAACACTACTATTATCTCTCTCTCTCTCACTCGTGATGTCAGTTGTCAGATTGACGCCCGTGTCAATTGACAGCTGACAGCTTGACATAATTTTTTCACTTTTAGATGTTCAAGCAAAGGCGTAACCTGTTAAATGCCTATATCCTTATACTTTTGAGTTTTTTTCATTTATCTCTAAAAATATAACTCAAAAAAATCTGAAAAAATATTTTACGTGTTCAGAATTGCTAAATCTCGAAATGATTCTCGAATTGTCATACCTTTTAGAAAATGAAATGTTGTCAATTATAATCGTCTTTTTTGCATGTACGTATAATCAAATAATTGTAAGTGATAAATGTAATTGGTGTAAATCGTTTTTATAACAATAAACAAATAAACTAAATAAACCAGTTAGAAATATCTGAAATTCAATTAAGTGACATCTACTAAAAACATTGCGAACTACTAAAGTATTAATTAGTAAGAACACACGACTGAATTTTGGGGATCCTTTTTAGTGCACTGTTATTTTATATTTGCTGTCGTAACAATGTAAAATGTAAGTAAGTAATTTGGGTAGGTAAATAGGAAGAGACTCACCAAATCTCCAAAATGATTTAGGTGCAGTGAATAACTAATCTTTCCGGCTAAATACTGTTTATTGTGTTCGACGACTCGCCGCAAGTTTTCCCGCCACTTTGACAGTGCTGACATCTCGTGGTGAGGTGTGGTGTATGCTTTATTGTACACGGACTGAAAAGAATGGCATGGTTTTTTGTTATACAATACGGATATTACGGTTATAAAATTATCATTCTCGACACAATCCATATAAAGTCACAACTGGGCCGTTTTTCGTGCCATTTCTACTGGCCTGTGGCAGTCTTTATGATCTCAATGAATACTTAGAGTATATAATTACCAGTTGCTCCTATTCAAAATATATTTATCAAGTTTTTTTTTATTTGTTGCAAAGCTTATAAATCATTTAAATATTGTCAACAGGTATCATTTGTTCAAAAAAAAACAACGGGTTGCTCTCCGGGAGTGCCGGCAGAAGTGAAAACTTGAATATTAACTTTGGGCATTTCCATGGATGCGCGTGGCACGCTTTAACATAAACACACTCGAACATTCGCGCAAGCTCCTTGCGCCGCCGAAATGAAACAGCAGGCGCAGGCATACATTTTCGCCGCGCAGTAAAAGAGAGGGGGATACTTCCTCTCCTACGCCGCGCCGCGCCGACTGTCTACTATCCATACGGATATCGCATTTTCGATCAGGTCACGTGTCCTAACGCCCTTACGCGAGTTTAACATTTTTTACCCATTACAAAAAAAGTGTACAATGCTGCAAAAGAAGGTTTCACTTAAAAAAAAAAATCTTACCTTATATTCATGCCAGTGTGAATCAGAAACATTATGATCCAGCAACAGTCCATCAAAAATATGACTTTTCATATAGCTCGATGCTTCAGCAAAATTATCACTTTTCACACATTCACTTACATTCATGGATTGTAAAACTTCCCCATACCTCTGATTTCTGTCGAAAAATTTAATAGTTTTGCCTACAAGTGTGTCTAAACTTTTGTCAAGCACTGTACATCTTTTTAATCTGTTACACTGTAGCGAATTCTTGTATTTGTTAAGTAAGAACTTCAAATTATAAGTTTCGTTTAAAAAATTACTTGAAATCAGTGATATTTGTATAAAAAGTATGAAAATCTTCATTGTGTATGACTTCACAATTCTGCTACTATGTGGTCAGATTGTTAAGTTGGCGTTTTCAATAGTAATTTGATCTATGCTTCAGCAGCAATTTTAATATATATGGGAAAGGGAGGATCGAATTGTAATATTTGTCATCATTTATATAATTCGAAATCTTATTATAACGAAGAATGCTCGTCAGAAATACTTTTCATGACTAAGTATTTTTCAACACATTCTAACAATAATGTATAACTTATATAATGTACTTGAACGATTTTAAGGGCAGATTTAACTCATAATACGAAACAACTTTCGTTATAATAGGTTGGGGAAAAAGTCTTTTCGCATTTTATATGAAAATTCAAAATATTTTTTAATATAGTTTATTTACATTAAACTAAAGTATGTAGGTACCATTTTGTTCGATAACTTTTTGCCATCTTATAGGCAGGGACACGATCCCATTGCTATAGAAATTTTGGGGCTTATGATCAAAAAACTGCGTCAAGTAGTTTTGGCAGTCCTTTCGTGATGTTAACCTGACACTGCCTAAAGAATTCTGAAGAGACCGAAACAGGTGGAAATCTGAAGGTGCCAGGTCAGGACTATACGGCGGATGCATTAACACCTCCCAGCTAAACTCTCTTAATTTTTGCTGAGTGGTTAAAGATGTGTGAGGTCTAGCGTTATCATGATGAATAACCACACCCCTTCTGTTGATTAATTCCGGCCGCTTTCTCTCAACTTCTTGCTTTAGTCTTATCAGTTGTTCGCAGTAGAGTTCTGAATCGATGGTCCTGCCTGGTGGTAACAGTTCATAATGAATAATGCCCTTCCAATCCCACCACACACACAGCATCACCTTGTTGCGAGTTAACCCGGGTTTCGCCAGTCTGTGAAGCCTGACTGGCCTTTGACCATGGCCTTTTTCGCACGTTCTTGTCGTACGTGATCCACCTTTTATCACCAGCTATCAATTTCTTCAAAAATGGTTCGGTCTCATTACGTCGTAATAAAGAATCACAAATAAGTATACGGTTCATTAGGTTTCTTTCAGAGAGCTCGTGAGGTACCCAAAAATCGAGCTTTTTTGTGTACCTACCCATTTTTTTTCAAATGCGCCAAATCTGTTTTGTGGTAAATTCCCTGTTCTTCAGCCACGTCGTAACTACTGATATGCCGATCTTGCTCCAATTTTTCAAAAATAGCATCCATTTTATACGTAACAGGGCGACCAGAGCGACTTGCATCTTTGACATCAAAATTTCCGGATTGAAAACGCTTAAACCAAATTTGTGCTACTCTCACAGACACTGCACTAGGTCCATAAACATCGCAAATTTTTTTCGCGGCTTGCGTTGCATTTTTACCTTTTTGGTAGTAAAATTTTAAAATGTATCTAATTTCTTTATTAGATTCACTCATATTGACGGTAAGAAAAACAAATGAAAATCACGCATTTTCTTAATTTGATTTGTAATTATCTTCTTTAAAATTTAAACTTTTAAATGATAACAAAACTAGCCAGGTACAAATAGTATAGCCAAAGTGGTTTTATTACAAGTTCATACATACTATATGCGAAAAGACTTTTTCCCTAACCTAATATTTATTAGGAAGGCATATTACCCAGAACTGTAAGTTAAAATTATGTTTTCCAAATTGTAAGGGAAACATTTTATCGTTTTGCGCTGAAGTTTCTTAGAGGAAGTTGTTCAGAATAATAAAAATAATTATATTTATTTAGATAAGTATTACAATTATTCATAAATAAAACACAAAAGAAATAATACTTCATATTTATTCAATATTGATAGTATATTAACATAATGGCATATCACGTCATACCATAGCTTTACTACAGAAAAAAATACCTGTCTAAAACTGAAAATTGTCTAAATCAAACTAGGAACAATACTTAAAAATATTTACAAATTATCACAAATAAGCTGTTTGGATTGGTTTCCAACGCCCACGTATTTCATGATATTAAAAAAGTCACAAAACAATAAAAATAATATAATCATTTAAGGTTGATTTTGCTCAAACGTTTCAGAGACCGACCACAGAAATCTGTATATCACCGAGATACCATAGTTAACTCGTCGATAAATCTTATGCCGCGATCAAAAAGTTACATACAGTTCAACTTTAAGTAGACCGACTGCTTTAGATAAGTCCTCGTCTGCGCGGAGGTGTGCGACGATGGGCGGGTATCAGGCTATTGACGCCCGCTGCCCGCACCTCCCTCAGTCCCCTTAGTCATCGTACCCCGCGCACCTGGACCCCGCAGGCGAAAACTCATTAGCGGCCGGTGTATAGTAATGAACTAAATCTTCTGAAAAAGGAAAGACTTTGGTGCCCCTGTGATATACAGAATTTTTTTGTGTATTTATTGTCTATGACACGTTTGAGTCAGATGTTAAAAATTTAATGTCTATCTGGTAAGAACATTTAGTATATGCATTGTTAGAGCTTTGTTTTACGTTATTGTGTCAATGTACTTTTATACATTTTTCTCTACTCTGCAACTTCATCTTGAAAGATATTTAATGGACACTGGCAAGTTTTATTTGCAGATGTATAATTCTAACAACACTACTAAACTAGTTCAAGGGCAGATTCAGAATACAAAAAAAAGACATTTATGTATTCCATAAAAAAATATCGATCGAAGTAAAAGTATACATGTACGTTTATCGGGAAAAAATGTTCAGTTCATGGACTGAATTTGCCCTTTTCTCAAATGATCATATCACAGTGCTACCCGACACAATAAGCGTGTGAAAAGAGGTAGGTATGACTTATCTTTGTAAAAAAAAAATAGTTCTCAATTAAAACATGGATAATATTTCAATTAACAACTCATAAAGAATAAGTCATATTACAAGTATCGATAAATGATTTTATTCTAAAAATCACAAACAATATAACAAAACAATGGTATTCACATTCATTTGCTTAAAAATGATAATTGAAAGTCATGATTATTCACTTTTACCATTGGTGCCTGCACCTTTCATTCTAGTCATAAAATAAATTACTTACACATAATCTCATTGAAAGATCTATATTCATGAACACTAGGTCATTTCGTCACTAAATATTTAAAAGGGCGGCCAAAGACGCATCAAGCAAAAGAAGCCCCGGATCTATCCCTCCTATTTTGAGGAGAGGGGGGATATATATTGCTTTCGAGTATTTGGCCGTTATAAATGATGATGTTATAGATTACACGGAAGCATTCTCTACAATACCTATAGTTAATTTGGTTAGGTATTTAAATTAATGTAAACAATCTTGTCATGTCTTTTTATTGAAATATACACTTTATAAATCCATACCTTCGCAAATTACAAATGAATCATGAAATTTATAATTTATAAAATAAATAATTTGTGATTTGCAAAGGTATTGATTTATAAAGTGTATATTTCAATAAAAAGACATTTCAAGATTGTTTACATTCATTTAAATATCTAATTAAATGGACTATAAGCAGCATTGCACAATCAATATATCGTCGACAAAGTTTATATCGCTTTATAATGTCATCTCACTCGGTATTATCTAAGATTTTTAACTACTACATAAACAAGATGGCGATTATAAACAGCGCTAGATAAATGTTGTCGCCGATGCTTTGCTGCCGAAGCTTTAAAATCAAAAACATCAACTTTGCCAAGCCGCTAATATAAAAAGTAATTCAATAAATACGCTCCAAAAAATTGACCCTAAAAGCCGCCGTATAACTTGACTTTCAACGAAAATCACAAGAATGGAAAACCATTTAGAAACCATGCATCAATTTGATAAATGCAAAAAACCGATATAATATATCGAGAAAGGAATACTACTTAAATCTAAAGTTAATATTAGTATACCTAATAATACTTTCGTCTAATACCTAACTGACTATGAAGTTTGTTCTAATAATAGTGATGTAAAAAATAAACATATATCTGCTTAGTTCATTTGAAACGATATAAAAAAATCATACAAAAACAACCAAGTTAACAAAATTCGTATTTTACAATTATATTCACTATTATTATTACCATGATAACAAAACATATAACTTTGGCGTATTAAAACATACACATATTAAAATTGACTACTTATCGTTTATTGAATGAAGTTAACCAGTGCGCAACTAAAATAAATAAAATTTTATAGGTACAAATAAATAGGCATGGTTTCAAAATGTTTTTCACTATATTGTTGGCACAAAAGATATGAACAACATAATATTGCTTCACAGAGAAATAATTGAGCGTCCATACTAAGCGTTGCGGCTTTAATTTACGGTTATTTAATGACACAAACAACGGCTAATATTATAAAACCATATTCTTAAAAATCTGCACATATTCAATCAATTATGTATTATAATTCTTCCCATTTAAGAAGTGCTGATTTTTCTGTCAAATGAACTAAGTTTACACTTCCTAATTTCGTAGCACCTCAGTATATGATCGATTTTGGAGGGCAGATTTTGTATGAATATGGAACGAAATATTTTAGAAATCTAAACACAAATATATCCATAAAGTAGTCATTCAAAAACCGTCATACCATTTAAGATCTAACCTTCGTCCAATTAGTTCATTTAATAACTATAAGCTCAATTGAACTAAATTTTAAAATAGTTTTGGAACTTTCAATATGTCACATCACTATTTAAAATCACTGTATTAGAAATAGAATTTCAAAATTATAACTATTTTAATATGATCGATTTTGATTATTTAAAATAAATTAATCATTTTATTAGTTACATTTAAAATTCTACTTTTGTGCGCAAGAGTGATATATTTGAATACTTCCTTATGTCTACTATGTACAAGATCTTGAATTTCACAGCACGTATATAGAACTGGTACAATACAAACTCCATCTTATGCTCACGTCATATAAATCTAATGTTTTTTTATTGATGCAATTCGAAGATTGTCTAGCCGATGTTGAGAAATTCGAAGATCGTCTAGCCGATGTTGAGAAATTCGAAGATCATCTAGCCGATGTTGAGAAATTCGAAGATCGTCTAGCCGATGTTGAGAAATTCGAAGATCGTCTAGCCGATGTTGAGAAATTCGAAGATCATCCAGCCGATGTTGAGAAATTCGAAGATCGTCTAGCCGATGTTGAGAAATTTACCTATCACTCTCACATATAGTGAAATAAGATATACATTTAACATATATTTTTTTTTGAAAAATATATTTCTTGGTACATCTATGGAGACAATGTAAAAATAGGCTCCGATATATTGAGTTTTTTGTATCCATATTCACTGTATACTGGAATTCTATTTTTGGGCATCTAGGCTTAGTAGGAGGTAGCTTATTCACCGTAGTCGTGAGTGCGATTCCCCGTTCATACTCTTGAGCTCGGTGTAGGCCCTCTTGGGGAGTAGTTTAACGTCATCACCTACCGACGACAGAGGGGCGTAGTCCTTTCGATTCTTGTACATCATTATTCTGTAAAAGAAAAAATATAGAAATAAGTTAAATATAGATAGAAAGAAGGTAATTATAATAATAAAATTATTTTCTTCCTAATATGAGTATATTAGGAAGATCGACAAAAATAAATAAGGGACTTCACATATCCGACAACACTTTGCCTAATATATATATCTATATCATTGATATGAGATATTATATAGTCCCCTATTACAAAAAAATATATACTAAAACATTTTTTTCCCTTTTTGCTTTATTCTGATGAATTTTTCATGACGTACAAACTGAATCTACCTTTGATAAAAATGAGTTTCAGTACATTTCATTACAATTTGCAACTTCTTCCAAGCTGGTCTGGGAGGAAAGAAAAAACTTATAATGTAGCAGCTGCTTCTGCTTAATGGGGCAGAGAACACATTTGGGACTTGGGGCTATAGGCAGACAGTGCCTAAGGCCGCAAGTTCCAAAGGCCACGAGAACGGAATCAATATAGTGATGAGTTTCTAGCTGCATCGAGTAGTAACATGATTTGTATTTACGATGATAAGGAAGCTCTGCGCCGGAAGAGAAGCAGCATACCTAAGTTTTTTTTTCTTTCAGACCTACATGGAAATACAAATACGGAAAAATGTTATTGTTTAACTCATAGGTGCAATTGTCTACTTTCCATCTGATCCTTTCTCTAAAGTCTAAACGTAAAACAATCATTTTCTACGGGATTTGTATAAAACATAGACTAATGGCGTCATAGTTTCTTGAAGTCAAATAGCGGTCTTAATATAAGTTTTTCGGCAATAGTAAATCTAAAATCTGGTTGAATGATTAATGACAAGTGACATTATTTTGTGATTTTTATTCTCTTAACAATACCAAATAATTTATTTTTGACCCAGGAAAGTACCCAATTGTATAATTGTAATGTGCTATAATGCTATGATTCAGAGCCAAGTGATTTCTACGCCACAATACTAATAAAACAATGTTTATTGTATTGGTATTGGTGATACTGAATGCAACATTTTTGCGATAACTGTATTGATAATTTTTATGTGGCTTAGCATTTATAATAGTATAATTCTACAGTACAATTTTAAGTGTCAAATCTATTTTTAGTATTTACAGCAAATTATTAGTTCTATTGCTGGCCAAAATTGTCTTTATTTGAAATGGTTATAGATAGATAAAACTCAAGAAGACTCAAATAAAAAACATTGAGATTTTTTTTTAAAAGGTAAACAAAGTAAGATATTATCTTATTTTACTTAATTATTGAATAGCGCTAAAAGCGTGGGATTTATAATCATAATATAATATGTTTTTTATATTATATAATAAAGAATTGCTCAATATTAGAAAAAAAAGAGTAAGTATTCATTTAACATGGTTTTTATTTAAAGTTTGGATAAAATTGTCGGAAAAAAATAATAAGTGTTACTAGAAAGAAAATACCTTTTTGGGTGGTAACTTTTTTAAAATATTCGTTATTTTAGGATAATTTTAGATTATGAAATTTTTATGTATTGTCCTAGTTAAAAATATAATTTTGTATCGGAGGTGTACAATTCAGCGATACTTTATATCATAAACCTAAGAAAAATCAAAGATCCAAAGGCCATTCTAAATAAGATCACGACAAAGACCATTCAGATTAAAAAAAAAAGAACAACATAAACTACGTTCAATAGAACTCTGGTCTTTAAAAATGTACTTACTTCCATCCATTCTTGTAAATAGCATACTAATCCTATATATGTACATGTTACGAGGCCTTTAAAAATAGCAGAAGACATGAAAAACAACTTTATCGCAACTTTATTGTACAGAATAAAACGTGACACAAACATTTACACTAGTATTAAAGTATATGACAAGTGAGATAAAAAGGTGAAAGAAGGTCATTATTTACAGTTTATTTTCATATATTGAAAAACATATACCTATATCATTTATTTTCATTAGTCTTAATAAAGTTGTAGCTTGCATTTACATTAAAGTATTTCAAAGTATTATCAATGAAAAACATTCATAAATATAATAGTACGAGTAGATGATACTTTTTCTTTAGATAATTACTTCGAAGTTGTTGTTTGTTTGAAAAATCTGACACCAGTGTTGGCCACTTAGATAAACAAAAACAAAACAACTATGAAGTTTTTTTTTATAACATAATATAAATATTTTTGAGTATTACACAATACGTACTAATTTACATTTCTAAAGAAATTCAAGCTTTTATTTTAATCATTAAGAAGTTATTGATTTTGGTTGTGAACCTGTAGTAATAGAAGTTAGTGTTTTTTGTTTGTTTGTAGAATAGACTGAATTAATGCAGTTTAAATATTGCTATCCTAACATTATACTAAGCTAAGATTTTGTCCAAATATGAAAAATAAAAAACCAATTAAAACAATATTCGTCCGTATAACCAATGGATAATCACCACGGAAGTAATATACGAGTATAATACATAATAATAATGACTGATTGTAAACAAAAAATCATGAAGCACAGTTGTCGGAGGCAAACAAGTGACATTTGCGGATCATATGCGCCTTTGTAAATAAAACCATGTTTATTCGTGACATCTTTGTAGTCTGATTCTAATGGGTAATAAACTGCCAAGTATAAGACAGCAGCATATTAAGTAAGTTTGGAAAATCCAAAAGTACACGCCTCATAACGCTTATTTTAAAATAAAGTAAAATAGTAATTTTCAATATGAAACAATCACGTGACGTGATGAAGCTATGAAAAAAATGGTACTTATACATTAAGTATTTTGAGATGTCTGGATTTCCATACAGACATCCGGAACTCCACGAAAATTTTTCAAGTATTTTTTTATATGTTATGCTCGACAAATATTTTTTACAAGTTTAAATGTAATTATAAAAGGGTTGTTTACATATATCTGCACTTATGTTATTGTATTATTGCAATATGAATATAAAAGAGACAGTTTAAGTCCAGAAAATGCTTGACCTTGCCATGTTGAGAGTAGAGCACTACCTCAACGCTCCGCTTATGAGGCGTGCAATTGTGTTCACATATCTAATTTTAATATCAGTATAATTGAAAGTTGACGTTTTTGGAGAAAATGCTGCAGTACAGTTTGTTGCCGCTTCTTCTGTCCTAGCGCTTAGGAACCGGCAATAAACTAAGCTGTAGGTAAATGATCTGACGTCAATAACTACTATTATAAAATCGAAAGAAAAATTGTCAGTTCGCTACTTTCCAACAAGTCAAATCAGATACTTTTTTCTAAACGTCAAAACAAACATTTTCTGTGGGATTTGTATGGAACGGCTGATGACTTCATAGTTTCTGGAATCGCGCTCTTAATATAAGTTTTTCTGCAATAATTAATCTAAAATCGCGTTAAAATTGAATATGATCATGACATGTGACATTATTTTGTGACGTTTTATTTCCCTAACAATACCAAATAATTTATTTTTGACCCTGGAAAATACCGATTTATCAATGTATGAAAATACTGAATATTTTTATTAATTTCATTATACTATAACAATCTAGTATTGATATAGTTATAGCGGTGGTTCGATTTATTACGCATATGTCCCTTACAATTTATATACTTAACTATATTGCTACAATAACATTTAGAAAAAAACATATTCGCGCATCCGTGCAAAGATAATGAAAAAGGAAAAAAAGTTTAATATGCGTATCATGCATGATGTCATTATGGTTTTAATATACAGGCTGTTTTGTTATTTATGTTTAAGTAATGCTTACAACTTCAGTCTTTGATACGGACGAAATGTTCTGTATATTTAATATAAAAAATCTATGAGCTAACTACTTAATCTAAACTCTGGGTTTAAAGATAGGTACTTCGAACAATGTAGTAAATACTTTTTTTTGTTGATTATGTTTTATATATTTATTTATTTTACGGTATTACAGTTTACAAAAAAATACTTGTTTAACTTTTTATTTATTATAAAATACCATACTATATTATGTTTGACAATATCTTTCTCCCGATATTTATTAGTATTTATTTTATAATACAAGCGAACACTTTATTGCTCTTATAGGAAATTAAAGTTAATCCGTGCCATAACCGTAAAATCACATTAAACCAAACATATCGCCTAAAAATAGACGTATAAGAGACTACGGTATAAAATGATTAAACCGCAATTTTAATAGAGCATCCTGTACACGAGTCAAAGGTAAAATAATTGAATCAAAGCGCGGTGGGAACATTCGCGTGGCTCGTTAGTCTCAGTGCCACCGGCTTACCGGCCGGACAGATAGACGGACATTACAAGGCAGCATCAGTAATCGTAAGTACTTATTTACTTATCAAAAGTTAATTATCAATTGAAAAATATCAATTTTAAAATAGTTTTAAACTCATTTTACAATTATATATAAGCATTTATTTTATTTTTACACCATAATATTTTAATTTAAAATAAATACTTAAATAATTTTATGTCATTTTTAATTGTGGTCGCAATGACAGGCAATACTGAAGGTAAAGATCTTTGCCCATCATGGTTAATTTTAATTAAATGTGGATTTTCCGAATGTTTATAAGTGTAATTATTTATTTTTGTGTTAACGTTAAAATTTCGATCAAAGCCAAGTTAACAATTAAACTCTTAATTATTACGTACATTTTAAAATATAACTTTATATTACCTTATATGACTATTTATTTTAGTCCTATTGGACTTATATTTTTAGTATTAAAACAATAGTATTGTGGCCATCACAATGACCCTGATTGTGTGCCTCAGTCTCATCAATCAGTCATCAGTACATTTATTATAAATTTTTAGTTAATGTAAGGTTAGTTTATTTAAAATTATCACGGAAAACAATACTTATTTTTATAAAAGCAACACGTATACAAAACTTAAGAAGGTAAAAACGTTTAGTATCAAAATTATATTAACTACATTTAATATAACAATTTGTTCTTAATAAATTAGAGGAAAATGATTGAGTACAAATATAAAGTTTGAATATTAATATATAAACTACAAATTATAATTACATAACAAAGTGCTATTAAATTAACAGCAGTTTTTATATTTTGTTATTGAAAAAAAAACTGTTTTTTTATTACTGCAGTTAGAAGTTTACAACTCAATTATATATTTCTCTCATTTTCAGGTATCTCAATCGCCGTACTACTATCATCATAATTAATAACGTGTGTAATTGGTAATGTATGTTAGTTTGTCTTTAAAATAAAGCAATAATCCGTTCGGAGTTTCATTCAAAACATTCTAAAAACTAAAAATAGTAAAAATAATCACACTATATCTAAAGTTGGATACACACATTATTAGAAGATAGATAAATCTATGCCGTCTTATTATAAAACCCAGACTAACTTTGATACTAGGTTTAAACCATTTTCCGACCAAATCAAGTAGACATCTAGTTACATCACACTACCTCACCTGTCAATGTCAACTTCATTTTGGGCGGATAATTGTTTAAACCTAGTAACAAAGTTAGTTGGGTTTTATAATAAGACGGATGAAGTTTGATATTTAATACTCATATATTTTATTAACTAAATTGAAACGACACTGTGGAGACTACAACATAATAATGAAAGGGCTTTTATATTTATAACAAAAAATACGAATATTTAAATACGTCGACAGCAGTACAAAATTAAAATGTGTCGCCAATTTGCAATAAGCAAATGATTACCAAGGACAGTGATTTGAAGTAATTGACATAACTACTTAA
Organism: Acrobasis suavella; assembly: GCA_943193695.1. Lineage (NCBI taxonomy): Eukaryota > Metazoa > Arthropoda > Insecta > Lepidoptera > Pyralidae > Acrobasis > Acrobasis suavella. The sequence continues at coordinate 3,564,853 of OW971952.1, read as the reverse complement.
AGTAATTGTGCAGAAAATGATATAATTTGCGTCATTACATTATTTTAATATAAGGCTAAGATACTTTACGTGAACCCATTTTTATTAACTGATAACTATGAAAAAGTTGTATGTAAATAACGAGCCAAGTGCAAGTGGTAATGCACACGAAGGGTTCCGTACCATAATCTATAAAAAATCACGTTTGTTGTAAGGGAGCCCCACTTCATTTTTTTTTGATTTTAGTATCTGCTGTTATAGCGGCAACAGAAATACATCATCTGTCAAAAGTTCACCTGTCTAGCTATCACGGGTCGTGGGATACAGTCTGGTGACAGGCAGACAGACGAACGGATAGCAGTCTTTGTATAGGGTCCCGTTTTTACCGTTTGAATACCGTATAGATGAGCAATGATAAACGTGCAATACGAGTAGATATATAAAAGTATTAACTTAAAAAAATAACGGTTACCAAAAGGTGTCAACTCACAATGCTATTATAATATTACATAAGTACTTATCTTAATATTCGACGAGTGTGATTTTAATAATAAGTTATTAAGTTATATGTTTTTATGCAAGTTTTATTTTCGGAAACAAAACAAGTAAGTGTAACAATAGAGAGATAAAAAAAGCACTAAACAATACGACTTTGCAAGGTCACAGTGTTTTCCACAACTTCACACTTGGGTAAACATCACATGTTCCAAATAAGCCATTGTAATCTTTATGCATATTTGTCTAGGTGTTCTATTAGCATGTCTCGCAGATATGACATGGTAGGTGTCAAAATGCACGCTTAAGCGGATACGTATTTTTTTGGTACTAACTGTTTTAGGACAATATAGTTTTATTTACAAAGCATCTAGGTAGGTAATTCAAAATAAATCATATATGTACTTCAAAATAAGAACCAATAAATCAAACTCCTAACGATTTACACTTATATATTTATTTATATTTATTAAACAATAAGTAAATAATTATAAAAAGACAAAGCACACTGATTGAGCTAGCCCTAAAGTAAGCTTAAAGTTGTATTATATGGGATTTTATAATAAATACATATGTAGATAAACACCCAAGACCCAGGACAATTTGAATAACCGGCCAAGTGCGTGTCGGGCCGAATGCCGACTTAGAGTTCACGCCACTAAAAACGCCTAAAAACCAATTTTCTATTGAATTTGTATGAACTTTTCCTTTGGTCGCTTATAACTTTTTCATTTGTTAATCCTACTTAGCTCTGATAGTTTCCCATTAAACTTCGTTATATGTACTACTGCTGTGAATTTTTTCACATGTCCATGTATAACTGTTTAATTGATAGATGGGAGGGACACTTGACTCTAACAAACATTTGCAATATAAAACCAAATATTTCAGAAACGGATCCCTTAATCGAAAAATGATGTTAACTGAACTAATGAAACATATTTTTTAGTAACGTAAACTAACAGAACCCCTCCAAAGTGGCACGATAGACGTAGGTAGCTACGCGTGAGCGTTTCAGTGCCAAGCAACATTGAGCGTTTAGAAATGAAAAAAAGTCTAATTTAGTTTTACATAAAAATTGGACGATACAATCGGACGACAGCCGTGTTATTTTGTGGAGTAACGGTCCTAACCTAGATAGGTTTAGATAAAAGAAAAATGATTTTACTAAATAATCTTCTTAAATTATTTGGTTTTTGAAATAGAAACGACTAATGATAAAAGACCCAGCACTTGGGTATTTTCCTGGGTCAAAAATAAATTATTTTTTACTGTTATGAAATAAAACGTCACAAAATAATGTAATTGGTCTTTACAGATATCGACTATAACGTGATTTTAGATTTAATATTGCGGAAAAACTGTTATTATAAGTTTTTGACTCCAAAACGCTATCACATTATCTGCCTGTATTTCATATAAAGTTAAGAAAAAAGTATCTGATTTGACTTGTTGGAAAATAGGGGATTGTAAAGTTACTAGTGAAATAAAAGCAGGGCTTTTACAATAACACTGAGACATACAACTTATTTATATACAAAAACATGGGTCACCAGATTGCAGCGTCACAGTGACGTCAGGTCCAATAAGCTGCAGCAAGAAGACCTGTCAACTGATGGTCCAATGACAAATTGACAGCTGTAGATTGGCCCTAGCCCTGACGTAACTGTGTTGCCACTTGGTATTACATATTTATGAAAACCATTCAAAAATCGCCATCCGCTTAAGCCTTAACGCTATCATTATATCACACAATGAAAGGATGTATTCTGCGGGTGACCTTCCCGGTGCGATAATTTGAAATCATTACTATATAGCACGATATGCGACACAATATTATTGTGATAATTTGTCCCATCTCAAGCAATTATCGACGACCTCCGTGGTGTAGTGGTCACCATGCTAGTCCGCCACCCAGAGATCCCGGGTTCGATCACCGGTCAGGGCAAGTTGGAAAATGGCCTTTTTCAAATTGTCCTGGGTCTTGGATGTTTATCTATATACATTTTGTTATTAAATATAGTATTGTTGAGTTAGTATCCCATAACACAAGTCTCGAACTTACTTCGGGGCTAGCTCAATCAGTGTAATTTGTTCCTATACATTTATTTATATTAAATAAAATAGCTTATATTTACAATAAACCTGGCGTAAATGGGGATGGTGACTGTCGAATCAATACACAAATCTTTTCCTACGGGACCAAATACGGACAAAACCCTACCTGGTGAACTACGAATAATAAGCTAAGGAATCAATTTTTTCGGCTCGTTACGTAGATTATAAAAAAATATTGTACACGTATTTTTCTTTTCTCTGATTAGCAAAAGAAGTCAAAAGATACAGCGCATTTCAATTTCACATGACGTCACGATCGATTTTCACTAGACGCTGACACAAATCGAAACTTCAATACGCTGTATCATTGTGACTATTTACTTCCTTGCTAAACGAAAAAATATGCGTCCATTATTTTAGGATTACCCTCATTGACGGACTAAATGAAATAATATTTTTTTGAACCCTATACAAATCCCGATTATGTTATTTACCATTTACATACATAAAATTAATAAAAGTTAGGACTAGAGGAAAAGTAATACAGATATTACAATAAAGTTTTTTTTCAGCATTGGAATTGACTGGGCCTATATGAAATAGGAACTTACTAAAATACATTCAAGTACTTTAATACATATTATTCTCGACTTAACCTGATGAAATTTAAATTAAAAAGAATGGACAATAACGTTGGAGGCAAGTATTTTAATCCCATATGATAAAAATAAGAAAATATGTCGAAATTAGGGCCATAAGTGCAACCGAGGCTAAGTGAACGTTCTCAAAATACAATCACGACGTGAAGGAATTATAATTGAAGATTTGCTGACCTCTAAAAATATTGTAAATTAATTAAACTACACGGCTACTGTAAAAGAATACATAAAGTATCACGTCCTTTTAAGTAATGGGGTAGACAGAGCATTTTGGGTCTTGAGCTAAGACAGCTATAAGCAGGAGTCCAGGGCCACAAGATCCGAAAGACATTTCAGTGTGATGGTTAGTCAGTTAGGTTGCTATTGCTAGCCGCCCTGCCTATTGACATGATTCGCATTTTTATTAATTTCCGCGATAGGCTTCTACGATTTGTGCGGGAAAAAAGCAGCTGGTACTTTAATTTTTATTTTTTATTCTGGAAGATTATAATATTTTATTGATACATATGTAAATGAGTTTTGCTAAGGATCCCTTATCTTTAATGTTAACTAAATAAGTACACATGAAAAAAAGAAAAGTCTTGCTTAGGTCTTCAGCAACGAGTATTTTTTTATAATATATTTATATAGCTTTATTGTATATAAGAAAGAACACAGATACAAATCAGAAAAGAGAATATTCTCTTATTCCGGATAGGGATCTCTTCCAGTCAACCGGCCAGTAATTGAGAGGAATGTTTGTGTTGGGAATGTTGAATGTTGTGAGTACCATGCATGAGGGCGTTGCTTCTGCAGTGTATCTCGCCTCAATAGGCGATGCGTCTAGCAAGCCATTACTATTTTGATTCCTTATTCCACCTTCTCGCCCACCATCACGCTAAGAGTGGCCTTTTGAAACTTGCGGCCCTGGGCTCTGTCTGCTCAGAGCCGCAAGACCCAAGATGCTCTGTCTGCCCCATAAGGGATAAAGACGTGAGAGTATGTATGTTACTTCAGTACCTATTCCGATACGCGTCCTGCAATATCGTGAATCATAAATCTTGTTGTTTATGAGATATGAGACGAGGTAATGTCGGGTCTTCAAGGAACTTATGATTTATGACGTGATTGCTCCCGCGGCAATGCTCTTATTACCACCTCAAAGATGAGATTGCATAAATATGGACAGGACATATTGAAAAAAAATACGGGACCATTACACAGATTGAGCTAACCCCAAAGTAAGTTCCGAGACTTGTGTTATGTGATACTAATTCAACGATACTATATTTTATAACAAATACATATGTAGATAAATAACCAAGACCCAGGTCAATCTGAAAAAGATAATTTTTATCTTAATCTGACCGGGGATCGAACCCGGAACCTCCAGTGTGACAGCGTTGCATGATGACCACGGCCACAGAGGTCGTAAAAAAAAAGATTTCTATTAGTTAAACTACTTTGTTTTATCGAAAGACTCAGGTATACTTAAAGACTTGGTTTAAACCATTATTTACCCAAATAAACTTGACAGTGACAAAAGAGAAGGACCCACGTACAATTCCCGGCAAGTAAGTGGAACCAAAATGGCGGTCGTCGGCGCATTTTTGTACAAATTCCCGGTAATTTGAACCTAAACATGGCGGTCGTCGGCGCATTATTTGTACCTGCGCCGACGACCGCCATTTTGGTTCAAGTTACGTGAGTTGTAGTGTGGAATAAAGAAAAAGAAGAATCTAGATAAACTAGGTACACATAAGAAGTACCGACATATATTAATTAATCTCTTGCTTACTTTATAGGCCCTAACTTTGAGATTCACTTAATTGAACTTGGAAAACGCCATGGTAAGTAGAAATCGAACGAGCGAGTATCTGATGTATGTTTATATGAATTATATTTTTGATCCAAATAAGTCAAGAGGTTGCCGATTGCAGTTCGAAACGAAAAACTATTAGCAAAGTTTTCCGGACTTCTTGATAGTAGGATGTTACGGTGAAACAGCAAATTTAAAAATAACCCAAGACGACCGGACGCGTGTCAGACAATCTAGAGGTTATTATAGTGTTCCGTGCGTGCTGGGCTCTGGATTTAACCGGTTGGTATAGCTAAGAAAGGTTAGAAAAATCTAGAAACTATGGCCTCAAGTGGCAAATGAAAGGAAACGTTAGTCTCTGAGGAGTTTTTTAAAAAATATATAAGGACAAATTACACTGATTGAGCTAGCCCCAAAGTACGTTCGAGACTTGTTATGGAATAATAACTCAACGATACTATATTTTATAACAATTACATATATAGATAAACATTCAAGACCCAGGACAATTTGAAAAAGGCCATTTTCCAACTTGCCCTGACCGGGGATCGAACCCGGGACCTCTGGGTGGCGGCTAGCATGGTGACCACTACGCCACGGCGGTCGTTATAAATACATATATAGATAAACACCAAGGCCCAGGACAATTTGAAAAAGGCAATTTTATTTATAGGACACTCGACCTTGTCTTGTGACTCAAGGATATAATGTTACCATGGGGCTCTAGGTAGTAGTTTTTATCATTATCATATCAACCACAGGAAGTCTACTGCTGGACATAGGCCTCCCCCAAGGATTTCCAAAACGACCGATCGGAAGCGGCCTGCATCCAGCGCCTTCCTGCAACCTTGCTCAGGTCATCTGACCATCTAGCAGGTGGGTGTCCTACGCTGCGCTTGCCGGTACGTGGCCACCATTCGAGAACCTTTCTGCCCCATCGGCCATCGGTTCTTCGCGCTATGTGCCCCGCCCATTGCCACTTCAATGAGCCAATCCGCTTGGCTATGTCGGTGACCTTCGTTCTCCTACGAATCACCTCATTTCTGATTCGATCGCGTAGAGTAGTTTTTATAGTTTTATATTTATATTGTATTAATTTTACATATAAATCTATAGTCTCTGCCTACCCCCATGGGAAACAGGCGTGAAAATATGTATGTAATTAATGTATGTAATTTATGTATAAAATCATAACATAAATATTATGAAGGTATATATATATAGTTTGATTTTGTATATGCGTATAACTACTATCAACTATCAGTGTAGATTTTATAATCGTTATGTAATAAATACTTCTTAATTATAAGTAAGAAAAGGTAACTTAAAATCTGTTAATAAAGTTCTCTATAAAGGATTTAATTTTATTATTTAATACCTGTTCACGCCTATTGCTTGAAGAGAAATGCAGGGACAAATGAAAAACCAAAAATGAATTTATGTTGAAATTTTTAAAAAGATATTAAAGGTGGAGAGAGGTTAAGAGAGAATTAGATAGTTGGCGTCTCATAAAATATAATCCTGAATTCAGATGATTTTTTAAGTGTGACTTGGGATTAACGTTAGATCATAATCATCAGAGTTCATTTGAAATGTTTTACACGTATTTTTTTGTTTCAAGATGTTCATTTATAGAATATGGAGAAGGCAAAGCACTCTATTATCTTTGCCATTGTGTGCGTCTATTTCTATACAATGACACTCACAAGAGACTGGCTCTTAAGGTGAAGACAGAGCATAAGTGGCGCCCTCATTTGAAGTAATTTTTCAATGTAAATGTGCTGATATTTGCCATTTTGAATAGTGTAAGGCACTGGAAAGACTTTAATTTATATGACTTTAAATTATTTTATGAAAAACTTTTGAAAGTATTATTGGAAGTTCTTCTAGCTTTTTGACTTCTTTCTGCTTAAAGTGGCAACTTTTGAAGAATGTAGGTTTTAAAACTAGACTGACTAACTGAAAATCAGTCAAAATTTGTTTATAAATAAATTTAAGATAAAGTGGTAGCTAAAGTGGCGCCCTCATTTGAAATAAATTGTTTAAAATAAATATGGTGATAATTAAAAATTTGATTTGTATCAGCGTCTAGAAAGACCTTTGAACTATATTATTAATAACCTTTGAAATTATTACTAATAGTCCATCTAGTTTTAAAACAGTTTTAAAACTAGACGGACTACCAATATTACTTTCAAAGGTTATTCATAAAATAGTTTAAAGGTCTTTCTAGACATTGGTACAAATAATGTTTTTAAATATCACCATATTTATTTTTAAACAATTTATTTTAAATGAGGGCGCCACTTCTGCTACCATTTCGTCTTAAAGGCCTCTCTAGTACCTAACACTACTCAAAATAGTAATTTTCACCAGAATCAGGGCCACTTTCGCATTCAGTTCATCTTAAATGTTGACAAACAGTTATAGAATATAACTACATTGCACGTGCATTACATATAGGTAAAGCAATTCTAGCAATGCACTTGTTCCCTTATTATACCTCGGTGCCACCAATGCTAAAGTAAAGCCTAGTCATTATACTCGTAGATTTCCTGTTTTTATCAGCTGTTGGCTACAACGTATGATTATAATGGAATGACTAACAGGAAAATCATTAATGTGAAAGTATTACTGAGTGGCTGACAACTATGTTACACGTGTTTTGTGCTACAGTCCCGACAACATGACAGCAGTAACTACGTATACAACCCGACAGTGTTTTAAAAAATATTGGTAATATTTTTAGAAATATTATTAATATAACAGTTAATTATGCAAATGTTGTATAATAAAGGGTATTAAAACAGGAATGTGTTCGCCTCGTGTGATAACAGTATCACATGAGTGTTTTAATACCTAATTATGACAGTTGCATACAAGACTTTATCTACAGCCATGATATGAATCCTCTATAAAGGTTCTGAAACCATAGGGTATTTTAAAGTTTTGTAAGAACTCTATGTAAAATCATAGTAAGTATTGCTGAGTATCTAATACGAACAAACTATGTATAGATGATAATATAATTATTTATCGTAATAATTATTTACACCTACCTTCCGAAATCATCATTTCAGCAACTATGACAGGCTAAATTGAAGATTTTCAATTTTTAATCTAACATATCTGGATGATACCTTCTTTAAAAAAATCACGGGCATTTTTTATAATATCACGTCTCTGTCTATTGTGGGGTAGACAGAGCCCAGGCTAATGGGCCTAAAGCCACATCCAGCACCGGAAATTATCGCCCAGCGATTGGCAGGGGCTTACATTTAGGGATCAAGTTTGCGTTGCATAATCAAATTCAGTACAGCATTATAACACTCGTTTGCATTGCATAATGAAATTTAGTACAACATTATAACACTCGTTTGGGTGATATAATGGTTATTATGACACTGAGTATTTTAATGTGGGCAATAATATGTTTCAGAAACTTTTATAGAGGATTTATAGCAAGGGTGTAAATAAATATACTTATATAATTTGTTAATCTAACAAAATTTTGATATGAAAGATATAGTTAAGTGATATGAAAATAAAATAACACATTACCTGATAGGAAAATAAAATAACACATTAAAATGTATCAAGCTACTTTTTTCCATTAAAACGTCCCTAAAAATAAATATCGCGAAACGTCATGTCAGTTTAAAATAGTTCTTGCTGGATTTTGGCTATATTATATGTATATTTGGTTACAGGCTATATATATGTAAACATAAAAAAAATGTTACATAAAAGTAAAAAAAAAAATTATAATGTACACGAAAATAAATATAATAAAGAGTAAAACATTTACATACTTTAATTTATTACCTAGCCAGTTACTTAAAATATCTTAAACAATAAATGATAAGTCCATTGTAAAATAATTCAATATTAAATATTACTTTTTAAGTAAATTTCAACGAAAAATAAATTATTTGTAGTAGAATAGCATCTAATACTGGTCGATTTATCACAACACATTATTGAAACTTATAATTTTATTTCACTGTCGAATTTATTTAAAATAAACACAAATAAATAATAATAAATTTTCATTTTAAAATAAGCACAAATATTTAAAGCGGCAGCTTAGGTCATCATTTTGTACTTAAAGAAGATTTTGAAAAATAATAGTAATCTAGAAATGTCACAAATTTATGAAACACATAAAATAGTTATTCTAGGCCGTGAGTTATCTCGTATTTATAACTTGATTAAGGAAAGTTATTCAGTCTCAGTCTAAAAATATTTGTACTTAATTTAAAATAACGTTTTATAATGTAGGCATACAAATAGCAAAAAAGGAACCTAAATTAATTTAATAAAAATTGGCTTTTTTTTCTCTTTCAGAGGAAAGAGAGGTTTCTCTATTCGCCGCCCTAATCGCCCGCAGGTAGCCAGCAGACAACTAGGCTAGGTATTTTATATATAATATGTTCATATGTATTTTGTAATAGGTACATTATATTTAACTTATTATTAATGTATTATAAAATAGCCTTACTTAAGTAATTCAATGAGAAAGAGAGTAAAATGTATTATTGCACACACGAAAGGAACATCTAATTAACTAACATGCCTCGGATCTTTAAAACACTGATGTTTATTTTTAATTTGCATCACTAGATGGCAGTAGTGAAACGTCAGATTCAATGAACTTAAGCTAAGGTAAACTAATTACTTTATAAGCTGATCGTAACAAAACATAAGTATAAGATTAATTATTTAAAAAAAAAACTAAGTGATAACGAAATAATAGGATGGAATGAACTAATTCGGGGTATTTTTAGAGTGTGTAATTTTTACTGCAAATTCAGTTCATATAGGAAGAATATGGCGGCACTAAATATTCTGGTTTGTCTTTCTGATAGGCAATAATTTTTTTTTTTAGTTTAAAATGAAAAAAAAAGTGACTTGCACAAGGAAAAAGTTTTTTTTATCGTGAACTGAATCTGCTCATAAAATATGCCCACTTAAAAAATATTTTTATCTTAATATTAAAAAGCCTTTGTAAATAATGACCTTTAAATAATAAAAAAATCAATTGTACTATTTTTTATATTCCCTAATGCCTTAAGATACTAAAAATAAAATTATCATGTAAACCTTTTGTACTAATTAATTAAAAAAATAGTGGAAAGATCTTACTTTAAAGGGCCTCGTATCACCTTGCACATTTAAAAGTATTAAATGTAAATTGATATCTGAAACAAAGAAGAATAAATTTATTAACATCAGTTAAAAAATATATTTAAAATATCTGGTAGGACTTTTTTAATTGTAAATAAAATAATGCTACTTGATTTGAATTACTTTGTGCAATTCCGCCACCAGTTAGTTCATGCAAACTATTGCCGGCCGGCGCCCACCCTCTACTACACTACGCTGCAACCGCAGCGGATGCAGCAGTATCGGAGGGAGCATGCATCAGCTGTTGGTGGCGGGTGCACACGGGCTGTTGGTGGCAGGTATGCTGGGACTAACAGTAGTGGGTGGGCGCCGGCCGGAAATAGTTTGCATGAACTAACTGGTGGCGGAATTGCACAAAGTAATTCAAGTATGTAGTATGTAACTTTGACTTCCGCAAAGTAACACCTGAATCTATTAACTATAATAAAATAATGATTAAATATATACATATACATCGTGGAAGGTGGAATAACATAACCCTCCTACTGGCGCAGTCTGGTAAATATATACAACGTGTAAGGGACATACCCGTAATAAACCGAACCACGGGCTATACTAGATCACTATAGTATAATGAAATCTATTTTGATTTCATTATACTATAGCGATCTAGTATAGACGTGATGATTAACAAGCGAAAAACAAAAAAAATGACATTCCCACACAAATTTCCCGGGCGGCTGCACACTTTTGTCTGGAAATGCCGAAAAATTAGTTTGTGTTTGGTTGTTATTTTAATTTCATTATACTAAATTGATCTAGTATAGCCCGTAGTTCGATTTATTACGGGTCCCTTCCACGATGTATAATAAATGATAAAATTAATATAAATTCGACACGCATATTTAAGTAGGTTCAAGTTAAAAATCTAGCTATCTCGTTTAAAGTATGTAGACAAAATTGAAGTTAGTAAAGGAATTTCATATATCGTATAGCAAATGACCATAATCTAAAAAAAAACTTTGTATCAACCTCATCCTCAATAAAAAAAAAAAGAATAAAAAAATACTTCTCACTCACCTCACCCTAACGCTCCCGCGGCTAAAGACGCCAAGACGACCAGGATGGCTGTGGTGACGCCGCTGGCTCCCATGTGGGCTCCGTAAACGGCCCCAGAGTCCACGGCAGCCGTGCCAAATTCGTCCACTGCAGACATGGTTTCTGTCAAATAACCAACCGGTGAGCGCAAGGCGCAGGCGGCTGGTCTAGTGTTATGGGGTTTGCAACTTTTAAAATAAAAATAAAAAGTATTTTTTTTTGAAATTATTATAAAAGAAAAAGTACGGCAGCATTTTTTATTAAAGTTTTTAACACTGCCTATTTAAAAACCAATCCCTGGTCTTCGACTATTTTCAGTTTGTATCAAAGTTAAACAATCTTATTAAAAAATTCTTTGGGATTTTTGTCAAAATAAATAGATAAATAGGCAAACATTTGTAAAAAATAAATAAAAAAGGAGTATTTTTAATACAAAAGAAAAAATTAAACACATCCTAGCAATACCCAACTCGACTATGACATTGAAAGTTAATAATTGTTATCTAATAATACGAATCAAGTATACTCAATTAAGATAATACCAAAAAATCCCAAAATATTACTAGCCCATTACATATATTAAAAAAAAATAAAAAAAATATTTAGTAGAAGTAGAAGTAGTGCCAAAGAACCACAAGCCAACCGTGACCAGAAGAATATAGAGTTACAAATCCCATAAATCTAGAATAGCCCACCTCGCTCATGCATTATAAAAAAAAAACATAATAAATGTACTCATAAATTTAGGTGAATAAAATGCGTAGTGTATTTTTAATATCTGTATAAATACTCATACACTGAAGACAAGTATAAAAACTTCATACACATAAAACAAAATAGTAGATTGTGCCACAAGGGAATAAGGTAATATTTTGGCTCGTGATTCAACTTTGGAATCCTGAGTGTAGCGAGGGATTCATGTATATCGCCCGAGATAAAAATATTACCGTACCAGAGTAGCACACTCTACTTTTCATCTCCATCTATGAGAAAAACTAGCACATACAAAACAGAATATAAAGAACAGAAGAACACCTACAATACCTAACAGACTTCAACCGACAATTTAATACTAACGTTTGTTGGGTGTCGTTTTCATACAATAAATACTCAGAAATATTTTTTCGGAGACCACCAAATTAAGATAAAATGTTCACTCATAACTTTGTTTGTGTGGTCCTTCACATCTTTTTATTTTTATAAGTAGACTTGATAACTATTCACTATTGGCTTAAACTCACGATAAGAATTCAATTTACATAAATAATTACATTTCAATACAAAAAACCTAAAACTTCTGTAATTACTTGAATCAAAGGGAAAAATTGCGCTTTTTAATTATACTTATTTCTTTTTCCGAAGCAAAGAACATACAAATTTTAACCTACATTCATCCATGTTGAAGACGATATGTTAATCGTCTTCAATCTCTCTCCAAATTTAAAAAATCACGAAGTCTGTGCAGATTATTTTTTATTTTAAAACAAAATTTTTCTTTTTTTTTTTTTGCTGGACTGTCAACATTATTTTTGATTCTACATAGATTACACTCGTGTTCTGTTTTTAAATTGGTTTTAATCCCCAGAGATCTTCTTTTTCACGGTCCAGATGTTTTGGGATGAAAACATCGTTTTTTGAGTAGATGAGATGAAAAGAAATTGTAATATGTGCTACATTATCTATAAATTATTTAGGTCGCAATGTGTGATATCAATAATGGCGGCTAAATTATACAAAAATATGTAGAGAACTATTCAATGCGGGAAAGAGTAAAATATTTTATTATGAGTACATTAGGTTTTGCCTTCATTCACAGGTATATTTCATTTTGTGTATTATCTATATTTTTGCATGGTTTATAAATTTCTTTGACAAAGAAGTAAGATTTATTTGTGAATAAGAGCAAAAATAATAAATTCTAATAACACCGATATTATTGTTCCTACTAATTGTAACTACTAGTGTTATATGGAATATATATTAATAACAGAGATAATATAATTAATTATAGTATTTAAAAAAATATAAATGAAATAATAAAAAAAAAATCACTGTCTGTAAATAGAATCTTATGCAAATATAAAGTCAACACAAAAGTCCAATTTACTTCAAAAAATAATAAAAAGACAACATTCATTTTATCTAATTACATTTAATGCAATATTTACCTAAAAAATCTTCCAAGACGAATAGAATGCATGCAACATTAATTCCCGTAAATCAAATACATTAAAAAACAGAAACTACTTTAAATGTTTATTACACATTAGAATAATAATGCTAGGTCGCGTATAAAATTCGAACGAAGTCGTTACTTTTTAAGAATAATATTTATTAATTACGTTTCATTTCGAAACGCCTTTCTTCGATAAACTTAAATCAGAATAAAAACATATCACTTTTTTTTTGTAAATGTGACAGTGCCTCTGACAAATTTTTTTTTAAATTCTTCAGTCTTAAATTTAATTAAAAATCACCCTATAATGTAATAAATGGGATTATTTTGACAATTTTACACAGGTTTCGGCTCCTACGTTTCAAAGTATCGACCGAGCATTATCTTTAAACTCACGACTTAAAATAGATGCACAATCTACGACATGACATTGATATTAAATGTACTGGATGACATACCCATGGGACCAACTTCCACGTAGATGAAGTGTATGAACAAAAGATATCGTTAAAGCAAACTGTTGATATGACGGTGCTATAAAGTTTTCTTCTGATGTTGATTTTTTGGTCAGAAAAAAACTTTGTAACACTAGGGCTTGAAAACTGCATTTTTTTTAGGATAACTATACAGGGCGCCTTTTTAACCAGCCAAATTTATAAAACAAGTTCTGCCCATCATACTATATTACTTTCTATAAAAACAATTTACGAAAAAGGAAATAAAAAATTGGCTTCCATACAAATCAGCGCTCGACAAAACGAATTTTTATGGTAGGATGATTTTTTTTATCGAATTTATGTAAAGTCGAAATTTTTGTAACGTTTTTCGATATTTGTTTTTATAGAAAGTAGTTCAGTACCATGGACTGAACTTGCTTTTAAAAGTTTGCTGGTGTTTTAAAAGTGACCCTGTATATCCCCATTTTTAGGTACTTAAAGGTAAACAATCTTGATATGTATTTTATTGAAATATTCACTTTATAAATCAAATTAGTTATTCAAATTAATTATAAATAATAAAAAGACTTGTCAAGATTGTTAACATTTATTTTAAGACCCAACCAAATGGCGTATAAAGTTAAAAAAGTGTAAACAATTTAAGAAATAGTTTAAGTTATATACTCGTATGTTTTTGAGTATTTTTCCAAAGATGGTTAATGAAATGAAGCATTCTTCACTTAAGGTTCAACTAGTCGCGGGCTCGAACTCATAGGTGGGCGCGGCCTAAAAGCATGCTGTTTCACCTAACATTGTGTTAGGGCGAAGCAGTGAAGTGAAATGCATGATAAATTCATAGTAAACCGAGCGCATAAAAAAATACATAAAGTCCTTTGGGAAAAAGGGTTTTATGCAAAAACGACTGCATCAATCGATTACAAATCTTCGATAAATAAGCCATTTCGATGTGGACTTTGCTTTGGAGATTTTACACTTCTCTTACTTATTTACGCCAAAAGTTTCGTAAAATTAAGAGAAAAAAAAAAACGAATCTTTGATGGCTCATAACTTTTTAATGGCTTTTTATTTTACTTTTCTGTATCCGTACAGACATAAATTTATAATAAGACAAAACGTTATCATGTTAAACTTTGGATATACAATGTCACAGTGGAGGAAATCGCCTCCGAAATTTGTTTAGAAAATGTATGGACTAGTTCAACCTTACGTTACTCTTCAGTCATTTTTAATGAGTCTAAATTATAATATGTCAATGAATAATTTATGGTAAACTTATTAAAAGGGATGTGGACTGGGGTCCGAAAAATATTATTTTATTGGGTTACTCAATAAGGATTGCAGAAAAATGTCCTAGACAGAAGTAAGTAAATTATCCAAAAAAAATGGACCATAATTTTTCGGTTTATTGAATTAGTAAAAATTCACAAAGATGAATGAGGACGCGCATCAAAGTTATGGAGTGCGGGCTATTCACGTCACCGTTTTGTGAAATTAGTAAGAGATCGTGACGTCAAAAACAAAAATATATTTATACAATATTTTTTATAATAATCGTCCTGTTGAGTTAATGTTTTTTGTCCACATCCCTATTGTCTGCAAATTCTTCGTGTATAGTGTTGTAAAAAAACGAGTCCACTCGAATCGAGTCAGTGGAGCATGGATCAAATAAGAATCCGAATCGTCGACAAATTCATCGCGTAGTGTTGTAAAAAAACGAGTCCACTCGAATCGAGTCAGTGGAGCATGGAGCAAATAAGAATCCGAATCGTCGACAAAGTCATCACGTATAATGTTGTAAAAAAACGACTCCACTCGAATCGAGTCAGTGGAGCATGGATCAAATAATAATCCGTATCGTCGACAAATTCATCACGTATAATGTTGTAAAAAAACGAGTCCACTCGAATCGAGTCAGTGGAGCATGGATCAAATAAGAATCCGTATCGGCGACAAATTCATCACGTATAATGTTGTAAAAAAACGAGTCCACTCGAATCGAGTCAGTGGAGCATGGATCAAATAAGAATCCGTATCGTCGACAAATTCATCGCGTATATATTGTTTAAAAAAAAACGAGTACACTCGAATCGAGTCAGTTGAGCATGGATCAAATACGAACTCTAGTCACTAAATAGACTTTTGAACAATACTAGTTTATTCGAACTATACTTAATACTCTATGTTAGCCGTATGGTTTCCAACCTATAATAGGAGCACTTTTCCTTGGATGTCGTAAGAGTCGACTAAACGACCAAGAACACACATTTTGTGTTACAACTGGATTCCCAAGGGTTGACGTCAGGCAGGTGACCTTCTTCACTTTAATCAACTTTAAATTCATCCAAATTGAAATAACTTGGATATCACACTTCTAAATAGTGGAAAGTAGTGAAGAATAACGCATGCTTCAAATGTGTGTGTACTATGTGATGAGGAAATTCGTCAAAGTGATTTGAAGTAACGGTAGCACAATTGGCAGTGCACTCACGGCGTTAACGTGTGGGACGCGGGCTCGAATCCCACTCGTGGCGAATTTTTCATCACACGTTTTATTTAGCATTCAATGTTCTGTTTTTGTGTGGCGAATCTTAGATTTAGATTAGAATTCTAAAACGTTGACTCGTGTTTTTTACAACACTAGTCGTGTGCTTTAATGAAGGTTTTCAAAAGTTTGGGTCACCCATTCATAATATTCTTTATCTCTGGGGACACTAGATGGTAGCACAGTAATGTCAGGTCCAATCGACTGTAGTCATTGGACCATCAGTTGAGATGAAAGGCAATTTTGCTCCATCAAATGAATCGAATAACAGCAACTTATTGAACCTCACGTCACTTTGCTGCCATCTGGTGGCAGCTCCTTGAGTCCCAAAAAGCACCGAACCAGTGACCAACCCGACTCACCTCCATACTGGTTCAGCAACGTCATGATGACTCCGTTTGTCCAGCCAAAGCCCGTTTGTAGCACGTACTCGCCACCGCCGCCGTAGCCGCCAAAAATCGTCGCGTCGTACTGTAAAGAAGACCATATCAGTAATACAATAAAGTCTATTTTTTAATAGACCTGAAGAAAATATTTTTTCGCATTTATGTTTCAATAGAAAGTTCGTATACAAATGGATGCCCGATATCACTATTTCGATCCTTGAATTGATAGAAAGAAGAAAAAATAAAAAATATAACAGAAAAAATAAAAAAATCATACGAAAAATATTAAAGTCAAAGTCAAAAATTTTTATTCAGTGTAGGATAAATTTATCGCTTATTGAAGGTAATTTTTTTAAATATTATTTAAGTGCAAAAGCTAAAAACTACTAGCGTTTCATTAAAAAAACAACATACGGTTCAAATTGATATCCTGCCCCTTTTTGAAGTCGGTTAATAGGGCTGACTACAGGTTAAGAAAAGCATAATTGATATTAGTTCGTCTTTTAGATTATCCAAGTATAATGGACCCATATTTTTCAGTTTCACAAAGATACGAAGCAAGAAAGTTCCGGAGTGGGGACTTGCGACGTTATCTCTATGTCAAAATCGTGTAGCCGTGACGTCATGCAAAATTGCAATGCGATGTATCTTTGTCATTTTTTGTTTCTCAGAGAAAAGAAAAAATACGTGTACTATATTTTTTAATAATCTAACCGATGGGCTAAATATATTTTTTCCATTCGTCATGCCTATATAAAAACTAACCTTTTCTAACATAGCAGTCTTCTCCTTCCACACCTCAAAGTTAGACCGGACCCACTTGGTCGCCAAGTCGTTGGCGAGCTTCACAGCGGCCGGTATGCCTGTGTTGGCCAGCCCGGTGACGAAGATGTGCTGAAGGGGGGGCCACGCATTGGGGTAGTCCCACTGCTCGCCAGAATGCTCGAAAGTGGTGGGGATACCGCCTTCGAAAATGTCTACCTGCAAATTTAAAAAGCGGTCATTTGTCAGTTTTTTCCACTACCTTTCATGCGGAGGAAAAAAAAGTTAAAGGTATCAGAGAGAATGGAACATATATTAAAAAATAAAAAATAAAACTTACGTGTACAAGAGGGATTGGGATATATACAAAAAATTGGGTGATTTTCTGGTTTAAAATAAATTATTTGGTACTGTAAATTACTTTATGATGTTTTATTTTTTTTTAACAATCTCAAATAATTTATCTTTGACTCGGGAAAACACACAATTTTATCTATGTATCCAATTCCCTCTGGTATATTCTATCCTTTTTTTTATATTTCCGTTCCCTCGTAAGAACCACCACAAACTGCTTTCACGTAAGAAAACCGTATCGAAATCGGTCCATCCGTTCGAGAGCCGCGATGCCGCAGACAGACAGACAGACAGGCGTCAATCTTATAACACCCCTTTTTTTCCCCTCGCATCATGACCCCATGGTTCAAATAATACCATACCCACCTTAACTTTGTCGAGGTAGTTGATGACCCGGTTGACGAAGTAATCCCTCCTGGTTTCGTCGAAGCAGCCCGTCCACAGCGGCGCGATGTTGCTCGGGTAGAAGTAGTCCCGCGGCCGATTGGACTCCAAGTTGAAATCCAGCCACGCGCCCACGTCCTCGTGCCATAGCACCTACACAACAATGGAGACAAGTTGATTTGCATGCAAATTAAAAACCCCCGACACCATCTAGTGATAATTGGCGGAACTACATAATTTTCTAGTATAGCGCACACTAAGATTTTCCAGGTAAATTACAACTCCTAGGTTTCAAGCGTTAACCCATAATATCTTTTAAACAACTGAGCCGATTTTCACCAAACATGGCTTAGATTTATTGCAAGAGAAGCTGCTTTCACGTAAAAACCGCATTGAAATCGGTCCATCCGTTTGAACGCTACGATTCCACATACAGACTCATGACACCCCTCTTTTTTGTCGGGGGTTAAAAACGCATGCAATTTTAGACAGACCTAGGCTAGGGAATGAGCCCATACTACGTGACATATTTTTCCACTTTATTACCCCTTCCCCCCTTCGGTGATCATCCGTAGTATATGCCAAGACCCCCTCCCCCTCTAGTTTTCACGTAACAATTTATAAATATGGTTTTAATTTTTTGTTTGAAATTTTTGCTAACTAAAAATAAAAATAATCATATTTGGTTCATATAAGTATGCAAAAAAATACATACCTATATATACCTATAATATACCTATATATACATACATATACCTATAATATTTAAAAATCCTATAATATTTCATCACGCCAGCCACACATATTTTATCATATAAACCATTAAATTTTATCAAACTCGGCTTCGCCTGGTGTGATGAACCCGCATTCGTGTTTTAATACCCCTTATTTATACTACAGTTGCAGAAATAACTATTGTATACAGAACCAATATTTATCTCTGGGCGGGATTAGGCCGTGCCACGTGACGTCATACTTCACTACACAAGTATATAAATACATAACCTTAAACGGTTATGTATTTATATACTTATTAAACTTCATAAAACCTCTCAATCTCCGCTAGAACCCCTTCCTTTGTCGACACCACGCCACCGTCCTCCGTCTTCAGCTTCATCAATGTCGTGTCGCAAGGACTTTTGTATACGTCTGTTGAGCTGCCGATATGATTCTGCATCGTCGGAGGTCTGCAGCGGCCTTGATCGTCGCTCTGCCATTAGGTCTAGGGTCTGAGCAGAGATTTTCTGAGGTTTTCGTTCGAGGGACCTAAATACCTTCGATCCCACCGCTTGAACAGCTTCTACAAACCCTTGGTTTATCTCGTCCACTGTAACGCAATCCTGGAGGCCTTACACCAGCCGGTTGGCTTGAAGCCGCGCTGTGCCCGCCTTGTACAAGGTGCAACCGGCCGAGTGACGTCACAGCTACGTACATAGTACAAACAACTACCTTCTCGATGGCCTCCTGGTAGCTGGCGTGTACCTTCCGGTAGTATTCCGCCTTGCCGGAGTTGTTCAGCCACGTGTGGCGGTTAGCAGCAGCTGCTGTTTTAGCTCATGGGTAGTGACAGTACCAGGCCTGTGTCACTCCCCGTTTAGGTATCGAAAATATACCTACATTATTATTAGGCGCGTGGAAATTCAGTTAGATGAATCGTTTGTCCAGAGTAATAAGAAAATTGGCTTGTAAAGGATGTCTAGGTATCTAAACGAAGAGGTGAGGAGATCTGACGCGAGCTTAATTAAACCATATTGCTAACCACATTAATCCTTCAAGCACATAAATCGCAGACACAATTGAATTCAATTGTTCTTTTGATCCGATCGGTTTTCGATTGAAGAGTTAAGTAGATATTTCTTAGATTTCTTTTAGCTGAGTAAGACTTCTGTACGTGAGTACTAGTACTTTTTCTGTAACAGTACAAACAACTACCTTCTCGATGGCCTCCTGGTAGCTGGCGTGCACCTTCCGGTAGTATTCCGCCTTGTCGGAGTTATTCAGCCACGTGTGGAATTCGTGCATCAACTGCGCGTTCCAGCACATGATGGCGTTCAGGTCGACTGGCACGATGGAGCGGGTCTTCAGGTTTGTCAGGTTGCCTGGAAATAATTATGGATATACCCATCACTATTTTGATTCTTTTTTCCGTCTTAAGGTTGAACTAGTCGATACTTTTTCTATACAAATTTCGGAGGGGATTTCCTCCACTGTTTGACATTGTACATTTTCCGTCTTATTATAAAACCCAGACTAACATTGTTACTAGGTTTAAACCATTATCCGCCCAAAATGAAATTGACATTGACAGGTGAGATAGTGTGATATTACTAGATGTCAACTTGATTTGGTCGGATAATGGTTTAAACCAAGTAATAAAGTTAGTCTGGGTTTTATAATAATACGGTCTAAGTTTAACATGATATCGTTTTATGTCATACTAAATATTGTCTGTACGGATACAGAATAGTAAAATGAAAAGCCATTATAAAATTATGAGCCATCAAATATACGTCTTTTTTTTAGCTTATTTCTACGCAACTTTCGGCGTAATTAAGTAATAAAAGAACTGTAAAATCACCAAAACAAAGTCCGCACCGACACGGCTTAACTATCGAATATTTTAATAAACTTTATTTGTAACTGATTAATGCAGTAGTTTTTGCACAAGACCCCTTTTCCTAAATGACTATACGTATGTTTTACGCGCTCGGTTTACTATCAATTATCGTACATTTCACCTCACTGATTCGCCCGAACACAATGTTAATTGACAACATGCTTTTAGGCCGCCCACGTGTGAGTTCAAGTTCAACCTTAAACAGACTCTTTGATAGACACCGTTACTGCAATTATAAATAAATTAAAAAAAAACGTTAAAATCTCACAAAAAAGAAATAAGACGAAGTGGTAGCTAAAGTGGCGCCCTCATTTGAAATAAATTGTTTAAAACTAAATATGGTGAAAATTAAAAATTTGATTTGTAAATATGTCTAGAAAGACCTTTAAACTATTTAATGAATAACCTTTGAAATTATTACTAATAGTCCGTCTAGTTTTAAAACAAGACGGACTACCAATATTACTTTTAAAGGTTATTCATAAAATAGTTTAAAGGTTACTTTAGCTAGGGCGCTACTTTAGCTACCACTTCGTCTTAATGATAATGGTATCAATTTCATCGCGTTTTTGTAGATTCGTTCCTGCTTCAAACGAAAGTTGGAATTACTTAACCTCAAACGGTGACGTGGCGCCGCCATTCCCTACTCGATTTTAAACCTTATAAGCAACTTAAAACTACCTGAATTTTTCGAGGTCCAGTGCTGCCTCCATTTGAAATAAATCATTTGAAAAGAAACGGAGATATTATTTAAAATTTGCCTTTGATATAACCCTAGATAACTCTTCAAACTATTTTATGAACTACTGTTTATATTTAAAGTGTAATCTAAAAATTGTAATACGTGTAGCTTTTTATAGCATTTTTGCGAAAAACGGCCACTTTCAGCAAAAATGCTATACTCACTTAAAATAAATTCGACCTAATTATATATACTGATAGAAAAGACAGTTTATGAATTATTATTATTTTTTTTTTTTTAAATGAATGGTTATATTAACATTTGCATGCCTAGATAGGTAAGAAGTGTAATCTAAAAATTGTAATAAACAACTAATGTAACCACTTTTACAGCAAATACATATATTATTATTATATTCTTTTTACGTTTTTTTCTCCTCTGTTGAGAGGGTATACACCGCGGGCCTAGGCCAAGCGCATATGGCGTTATTATTATTATTATATTACCTTTGTTAGTTCCGTTGAGTATGAACCATCTTGAGGAGAAATCCCATCCTGATTCCGCAGCAGACTTCAGTTCAGCGTACAATTCCTCCTTCTTGTCACCCGTGTCAAAGTGTCTGAAAACGCATATTTGTATGTCAACGTGGTGAATGTAGGTTAACATTTTTATGGTCTTTGCTTCGGAAAAACAAATAATGATAATTTAAAAGCGCCATTTTTGCTCTTTGATTCAAGTACAGAAGTTTTAGGTTATTTGTATTGAAATATAATTATAAAAATAAAAAGATATGAAGGACCACACAAACAAAGTTATGAGTAAACATTTTATCGTAAGTTGGTGGACTTCGAAAAAATATTTCTTAGTATTTATTGTATGAAAACGACACCAAACAAAGGTTAGTATTAAATTATCGGTTAAAGTCTGATTAGGTATTGTAGGTGTTCTACTGTTCTTTATATTCTGTTTTGTATTTGCTAGTTTCTCTCATAGATGGAGATGAAAAGTAGAGTGTGCTACTCGGGTACGGTAATATTTTTATCTCGGGCGATATACATGAATCCCTCGCTACACTCAGGATTCCACGGTAGAATCACTCGCTCCGCTCGTAATTCAACTGTGGAAACCTTCTTTTCGCTCTGGATTCAAAGTAGCGCCCTCGCCTTCAAAATATTACCTTATCCCCTTGTAGCACAATCTACTATTATTTCCATTCGCTGTATTCCCTTAACTTTTTTTTTAACAATTGAATAATTTTCTAAAAGATTTTTTCACATTATCATGCACTAGCTGCTCCCCGCGGCGTTACCCGCGGAAAAAGTAGCGGAGTAAGTAGTTTGCGCGTGAATAAGTAACAAACACACACACACTCACAAACTTTTGCCTTTATAATATTAGTGTGATGATTACTTTCGTTTTCGATTCCAAGGGGTATTTTCATTTTAACCCTCGACAAATAAGAGGAGTGTGTTATACGTTTAACGCCAATGTCTGTCTGTATGTCTGTCTGTGTCATCATAGCTTTTGAACAGATAGACAGATTTCAATCCGTCTTGTTATAAAACCCAGACTAACGTTGTAACTAGGTTTAAACCGTTATCCGACCAAATCAAGTTGACATCTAGTCAACTATCTCACCAGTCAATGTCAACTTCATTTTGGGCGGATAATGTTTAAACCTAGTAACAAAGTTAGTCTGAGTTTTATGATAAGACTAAATGCGTTTTTTACGTAAACGCAAGTTTCCTTGCTGTGTTTGATGGAAATCGGATCAGCGGTTTAAAAGCTATGGCGGGTGAACGCTTGAAAGTCGGGAATTTTTTAATTTGCCTAGCAGATAAACTTGTAGCTTGTAGCATATTAGCAGAGTTCATAGTTTGAATCTTAAAAAAATCTCACTTAGCACAATCAATATCTTCTTTGTAACTCTCAGGTCTGGGTCCTTTTGACTGGTCAATGAACCTCGATAGTTTGTATCTGAAACAAAAAAATAATATTAATAAATACACATAAAGAGGATCCAATGACCTCCGTGACCTCCTACGTCCTCCGTGGTGTCTGAAGACCTCCGTGGCGTAGTGGTCACCATGGTAATCCGCCACCCAGAGGTCTCGGGTTCGATCCCCGGTCAAGGCAAGTTGGAAAATGGCCCTTTTCAAATTGTCCTGGGTATTGGATGTTCATCTTTATGTATATGTATTTGTTATAAAATATAGTATCGTTGAGTTAGTATCCCACAACACAAGTCTCGAACTTACTTTGGGGCTAGCTCAATCTGTGTGATTTGTCCGTATATATTTATTTATTTTATAATGAATTTTGTTGAGAATACAATACAATACACCAAAACACATTTACATATTCGGAATACTTACTAAATAAGGGTAAGATAATCAGGTACAAAAGGCGGCCCTACCGCCGAAGTAATCTCTTACAGGTAACCAAAAAGAGATTTTAAATGCAGAATAAAGAGAAATAGAGAATGCAGATTAAAGAGCTAGGAAATCAATAAAATACAGTGCAAATAATCTGCAATAAAAATTGATCTCGTGGCCAGAGTCAAAAGTCAAAAAGTCAAAAAGTCAAAAATCATTTATTTATCTTTGGATATTTATATCACTTGATAATTGTCATTTCTTTTTTCTTTCGATTTCTTAATAGTTAGTTGTTGACGTCAGATCATTTACTTACAACTAAGTTTACTGCCGCCTCCAAAGCGCAAGTACAGAAGAAGCGGTAACAAACTGTACTGCAGCATTTTCTCCAAAAACGTCAACCTTACAATTATACTGTTATTAAAATTAGATGTGTGGACTGAGAATACATTGCTATGTCATAATTATTAATTAAAAATGTCAAATTTGAAATTAATGTTAATTTGTATAAAATTCATGTACTGATTGTACTCAAATTATGTCATTTGTGAGTGTACAAATATAAACCTTTAAAAGGGACCAGCGCCAAGCTCAAGCCAGACGTTTTTGTCTTTAAGATAATCATCGGTTCCGTAATAAGCCTTCTCACAAAGTACTTTCTTTACTGTACTGGCCGGCGCGGTAGCTGTGACGTCACCCGGCCGTTCACAAATAATACAGTGGGCCGCATGGAAAAGTATTACCATCAATAGAACTATTTGGTAGTACCGAAAGTAATGAGGTAGTATACTTTTCAATGCGAGCGGTGTATGAGGTGTGACGTCACTTGGCATGGCCTAACATCCCGCCCACAGATAAATATCGGCCCAAAATAAAATCAGAATGGATGGTTATGATGGTATTTTGATGATTTCAACATTATATTTATGAGAAAGCTAAATAAATATATGAGGACAAATCACACTAAATAACTAAGCTGATCCCAAAGTAAGTTAAACCTTGTATTATGGGATACTAACTCAACAATACTATATTTACAATAAATAGGTACATATATAGATAAACACCTAAGAACAGGGACAATTTGAAACAGATCATTACTTGCGGCTGGGAATCGAACCCAAAACCTCCAGATCGGCGGACTAGCGTGTTGACCATTACGCTACGGAGTTCAGAAGTATGAACAGGCCATTCTCGTCGGTCAAAATTAAATTAATAAATAATGTTATTTAAATATTCTTTAGTTTAGGAAACACGAATACAGAATTAATTTTCTACAAAATCTTACGATGGATTTTTTTGTTTGTAAAATTGTACTTTTTTAACTATATGCCACGTGATCAAAACGTCGGCCGCCTTTTTATTTTCATAACTGACGTCAAAATAGTGGAAACGAGCTGTAGGTAACAGTGATTAATTGATATTTCTTTATATTGTGACTTCATTATATTTTTTGGACTTTAAAGTAGAATTGCTCAAGATTTATAACACAAGCCGCTTATTAAAAGTGGAAAGTAAAAATCGACATGGTGATGGTAGCAAAGTTCTATGCTTTATTACTGACTTATTTTCAGTTAAATGCTGAAATTCTTAACAGAAGTAAGTACCTTACCTTACATAAGTACCTAGATCTTATTTCAATGTAAAGACAGCTACTAAACAATACAAATTAGCGCTGCGGACTGGTAAACTGTGCATTCTTGATGAAAAGTTTACTATCTTGCATTTTTTACTGCTGGTATGACGTCACCATAATGGCGGCAGTCATTTTGGTGCGAGTATGTTTCGCTTATTATTATTTTTTTATTGCATTTAGCCTAATTTTTTTACCGAAATAAAAATACCACTTGACTTCTGGTTACTTAGAGAACATATTCTAACGTGCCTACATTCCTTTTCATCCACCAGTTGTCTGGAAGAGATCGCTCTAAGCGATAAGACCGCCCATTGTACCTATGTATTTTAAATTGTAAAACTTCCTTTTTTTTGGTGCAATAAAGAGTTTTACATTCATTCATTCATTCACATTAAAATAGATTTCGAAAAATCGTAAAATTGCCTTTAAACTTACTGTTGTCCATTATGCGTAATTTCTACAGTGTGGTTGGTGATCCAGAAATCGAACTCCCGGTCCAGGGTGTGGATGTGCCGCTGGAGGTACTCCTTGTCCTGCGTGTCATCCATGATCAACTTCATCATAGGGATCAGGAGGGGGGGTTGAGATCTGAAAAAAGATCATTAATTAAGTTTTTGCCAATATTTTACACAATGACGAAGTTTGCAATACAAAATAAAGAATAAAAAAATATATATATTTCTAAATGGCATCCGTCTAAATGGCAACGTCTATGTTACAGTGACGTGACGTCACTGTAAAATAGACGTTCTATTTGTGATTTTTGACTCCCCGACAAAAAGAGGCTTGATATAAGTTTGACGCTAATGTCGTTATCTGTCTGTGGCATCGTAGCGCTCGAACGGATGGACCGATTCCGATGCGGTTTATTTAACGTGAAAGCAAGTTCCCTTGCGGTGGTTCTTAGCTAATGGTAGATGGAAATCAGTTCACCCGTTCCAAGTTATGGAGGGTGAACTCTTGAAAGTCGGTTTTTTTTTTGGTTGCCAGGAAAATCATCATCATCATCAGGTCTTTTTGTCTCCACTGCAGAAGCACGACCCTCTCTGTACTACCAGAGCCATACTTGGCCAGAGCAGCCAGAGGACTTGGCCTACACTCTCCACGCTGGCCAGACGGGTTGGAGAGGTCTCATTGATGTTTATAAGCTTTGTTTAGCTTGTATTCCCTAAGTCGCCTTCTACGACATCCACGGGAGGACTTGGAGTGGCCTTTTCTACTCTGCCGGAAAGCCACACGACCAGGAAAATAAACTCGTAGAATACATTAAGTGATATAAAGGCGATTGGCAAACTGCTCCGCATCCAGCTGCGTAACGCAGGGCCATCATACAAAAAAGACTCGCGTAGACGCGGTGTTAGTGCGATAGTAGTCCTCGTGTTTTCTATACAAATTGAGATACTCGCATACAGTCTGGCCCCGTGCTACGCAACAGGGTGCGGAGCAGTGTGCGAATTACCTTAGACTCCAAGACGACATGACGTAGTATTTCAAAGGAAGCCCACGCGGCTATGGCTGAGTACCCACCTCATAGCATAGTATATCCGTCCTCCATTGGGGATGAACCCAATCCTCTCCACAATGTCCAGGAAGTTGGAGACCATCCCGCGCGCCGTGGCTCTCATCTCAGACAGCAGTAAGCCCTTGATGATCCAGTAGGAGTCCCAGTAGTAGAACTCTCGGAAACGACCACCTGGAAATATATAAATACACTTATTTAAATTCCCGTTTATGATCAGGAGATTGTGTGTTCCAATAGGATTAGGAAGCATAATTTGTAAAAGTGATTTTCAGTTCCAGAAAAATTTTTCAATATGATAGTCAGTTTATCTATCATCCCTTAAAATATTTGAATTTAATAAAAAAGGACATTATATAAAAAGAAATTTCTAACCGCGGTAGCTATAGGCATGCCCTAGGCCAGGCTTGTATCAGTCCCCGTTTTCATCTCCCCGTTTAGGTATTGAAAGTATACCTACATTATTGCTATGCGCGGGGCGACCACTTCGAAAGGGAAAATTCAGTTACATTAATCTTTTGCCCAGAGTAATAAGAATGAAATTGGCTTGCAACGGATGTCGAGGTATCTAAACGAAGAGGTGAGAAGTTCTGACGCGAGCTAAATTAAACCATAGCGCTAACCACATTAAGTAGATATTTCTTTGAATTTCTTTTCCGAGTAAGACTTCTGTACGTGAGTACTAGTACTTATTCTGTGGCTAGGCGTGGGCTTAGCGTGTGCGTGTCGTCCGAACACGCCCATTAACACACTTGTATCGTTATTATTGACACAACGTACCTGGTACAATGACAGGGTTGTCTACGTAGATGATGGAGTAGAGGTCTTGGTGGTTCTTGACTTCTTCCTTCATCTTCCTGCCGAGCTGCAACCACAGGGCGTGCAGGTCCATCGCCCACTGGTGGAGAAGCGGGTCTTTGATTTTCGCGAGAAATGCTGGAATGGAAAAGAGAACATTTTAGTTTTCTATTGAGAGCGGCGATATCAACTGTGTCGGCATTTCCAATTTAGGATGTAACACTAAGGACAAGAGAATTGAAAAAAGGGAATTTGCTAAATCTATTGCTGTCGCGTTGTGCCCGCACCAACTGTCGCGGTGTGAAATAGAGACAACTGCGGCTCGGACGTACATAGTGTGTCTCTGTCGCACGTAGAGTTTGTGGCAGAGATAGACTGAACACGTCGCATGGTCCCGCTTGATGCAGTTTACGCCCTTGATCCCTTGTATACCAGAGTACGAGTATCAGATAAGACTGCATAGATACCGATAGGTTAATAAACAAAAAAAACCGATCGAAAATATCAAGAACGCCTTCTAGTGATAAATAGCGGAACTTTTGATATGATTGGATATCCGTAGCGCCATCTATATTTTTTTAGGGAAAGCCCTGACTTTAATGCATTAATTCCTAATAAATTTTAAGCGGCTACACCGGTTTTCATAAAACATAGCTAAGAACCACTACAAAAGAGAACTTGCTTTCACGTAAAAAACCCTGCATCGAAATCGGTCCATTCGTTCGAGCGCTACGATGTCACAGACAGGCAGACCGTCAGGCATTAGCGTCATACTTATAAAAGGGGTGATATAAGTCTGATGCTTACGTCTGTCGTCAGTTTGTCTGTCTGTTTAACCCTTTCACCGCGAGACTTTATATCAGTTGCCGTGCCTCCAGCGCGAGGGGTATGAAATCTCAAATAAATACCTACAACCAAAAAGGGATGTGGATTCTTAAGTTATGTGCAATACGAGCGGTATTTTTTGTCGGAAATATCCGACGCGCGGAATGGGCACGACAATGTTTGTCGGATAAATCCGACATTCGCGGTGAAAGGGTTAAACGCTTGAAATCTGGGGTTTGTAATTTACCTGAAAAATCATAGATGGCGCTATGGATTAGAATATAATGTAGTTCCGCGACTTATCACTAGATGGTGTCGTCGGAGGCTTTTAATTTGCCTGCAAATCAACTTGTTGTCAAGGGTTAAAAATAACTCGAGATTTATAAAATAACTCACCAGGGTTAGCCTTCCAGTCCGTGGGCCGCCATTCCTCGAACTCTGAACCCTCCGGCTCGAAGTTCTGGTTCACAAACTCCTGGATGTCAGCCTTCGTCGGATGTTGATCTGTCCTGAATGATTAGCATTATATAATAAACGTATTTACAGTTTGTGTGTTAGTGGCCAACTCTGGTGTTAGATTCTCTTAGGCATTCTAAAGGCATCCCACATATCTTGACGACAGCCAGGAGCAAAAGCTTAGGCTTAATTCACACCGGAAGAGAAGCAACGGGAAGCCTAATATACTGTCGGACAAAAGTCACCTTTATTTCTATCTATGAAATGAATAGAATGGCTTGAAAAAACTCGATCGCTTGGCGCCGCTGGCAGTCGCTTGGCTTTTGTTTTGGTCAAGCTATACTGTGCATTACGTATATAGAAATAAAGGGGAATACGTATGTATGGTTTTACAATTAAAGTGCGCTGCTCGCCGCTTCTCTTTCGAGTTAAGCCTTATACGTGCCTTCCGAAGCAAGGAGTAGCTCGAAAATGTTTAATGCCACTAGCACAGAATAAGCATTAGTACTCACGTACAGAAGTGTTAGAAAAGAAATTCAAAGAAATATCCACTCAATGTTGTAAGCGCTTTGGTTTAATTTAGCTCGCGTCAGAACTCCTCACCTCGTTTAGATACCTAGCCATCCATTGCAAGCCAATTTCATTCTTATCACTTTGGTCAAACGATTCATGCACTAAATTTTCGAAGTGGTCGCCGCGCGCATAGTAATAATGTAGGTATATTCTCGATACCTAAACGGGGAGTGACACAGGCCTGCCACTAGTCACTCATCCAAGTGCGGACCACGCCCGGTGTCGCTTTACTTGTGAAAGCGCTAGTAATGCGCACTTCCGCCGGGCCATCGAGCTCCTTACCGACCAGGTATGGTAGGAACCTATTCTTGGACGAAAATTCCTGTTAGGCTTGAAAATTACATTTGGCCAGGCCAGGTGCACTCCAAGGTTTTGGTATGTAGCAAAGCTGCCCCCCATACAGGGGGTCATAGACGAGGTTGTGAAAATTAAGAAGTGTTGAAAAGTTTACGCTAGATAGAGCTAAAGTGATACAGATACGGATCATCGCTTCGAAGACGTAAGTAACATTTTGGCTCGTTCCGCGCAAGTCGAAAGTCATTTGCAATTTAGCAAATTTCCTAATTCAAGAGTGATTCTCCTATACTTTAGTACTGTTATGTATTGTGCTTTGGCACCCTTTTGTTACAGTGAATCGGTCCTGTTTTCAAACTAGTCAGTATGCGTAAACTGAAAGTACGCAAATACCTAATCCCAATTCCAACACAAGTGATGACGAATGATAAAAAATAAGGTTTGGCACCACTGGGCTCTCGGGTCAGTGACTTTGTGAGACGTATAATCGTTAATAGCGGACATGCCTTTCCAAGGGCATAAGAATCTGAGATACCTTACAAGTCAGAAGGTCAAAGTCAAGGCAAAGTTCAAGGTCGCACGTGAAGCCACGTAAATTGACAGGAACTTTTGACATAACCAAAACAAATGAGGAGCTCGCTGTCCCGGCGGGAGTAAGCAATACTAGCGCTTTCGCAAGTAAAGCAACACCGGTCGTGGTCCGTGCTTGGATGGGTCACCATCAAGTGGCATCAAATTTTCTCGACCTCCTCCGTGCTTCGGAAGGCACGTATAAGCCGTTGGTCCCGTCTGTCATCATTGTATGGCAGTTGGAAAGTTATGTAAGATGTTTTAGGCAGCCTGTGAAATCTGACACCATTGTTGGCCACACAGACGAAAAACAAACAAACAAACCAAAACAAATTCCGTCGACATCCATGGCTCATTGCTAACCACACTAGTCCACCACTTGGAGGTTCTGGGTTCGATCCCCAGCCAAGGCAAGTTGGGAAATAACCTTTTTCAAATTACCCTGGGCCTCGGTGTTTATTTAACACAAAATAACACAAGGGGGCTAGCTCATTCAGTGTGATTTATCCCTATACATTTAACTATATATTTTAGTTATTTATTTATCTGTCTTAATCCTTCAAGCACATAAATCGCAGACACAATTGAATTCAATTGTTCTTTTGACCCGATCGGGCCAATCGGTGCTTGAAGAGAATAAAGTTTGTACGTTGAGTAAGTTTACTATAATGCAAATTTAAAACTTACTCTGAGGCTAGCTCAATCTGTGTAATTAGTCCTACATACAACGTGGAATAAATCGAACCATGGGCTATAGTAGATCACAATAGTATATTGAAATTAAAATTGCTCAAATCTCACATTCAAGGAAACCCCGCTCTGTTAAGATAACTACTGACAGGTTGCCGCATCTAGTATTAAAACATCTTTGAATTTACAACGCCCGCTGGCCCGCTCCATACTCCATATCGATAGTAAATTAGTTAACCACTTTACTTTTATTTCATAACTACCGCCTGTTTAAGTACATGCAATTTGTACGTTCACTTTTAAGTACTTACTCACATAAAATTGTAAAATTTCTCATGATAAGTGAATGTAATTCTTTATGAGAAATAAACTTCTTAAACCAGAAAATTACAACCAAAACACAACAAAACTTTTAGGGATTTCCATACAAAAGTGTGCAGCCGCCCGAGCAATTCATATGGTTTTTTGTTTTTTGGTTATTATTTTAATACTATGTGCGCAGCATTATTACTATGCGCGCGGCGACCACTTCGAAGTAAGTAAGATTTCTGTACGTGAGAACTAGTACTTATTCTGTGGCATGGACTAGTAAAGAACTTTTTTGACATTACCTCTCCATCATCTGTTGGAAGCGCTCCATGGCGACCTCTGGCGAAAGCTTGATCTTCATGTCGACGAAGGTCTTGGAATCATTGTACAGGCCCGCCATCTGGACCGTGTCCAGCAACGGCCCGTGGCAGTAAATTAAACTGGAAGGGAAAAATTAAAAACGTTTTAGTATAACACCTATCACTAAGGTTCATTTCAATGAGCGCAGCGGAGAGGTTATGTCACTCGAAAATAAACTTTAAACTATGGGCATATTGTGCAAGACGCCGGCTCGAGACCGCGCGAGCATTTTGAACTATTCTGTATCCGTACAGACAAATTTTATAATGAGACAAAACGATATCATTTTATAATGAGATAAAAATGTTGTTTAAACAGATACAGAATAGTAAAATAAAAAGCCATTAAAAAGTTATGAACCATGAAAGATTCGTTTTTTTTTTGCTTATTTTACGTAACTTTCGGCTTGAATAAGCAATTATTTATTAATTACAAAGTTCGAAGATTTTTAATTGATTAACGCAGTAGTTTTGCATAAAACCCCTTTTCCCGAAGAACTTAACGTACCTATTTTTTTACGCGGTCGGTTTACCATGAACTATCGTGCATTTCACTCACTGCTTCGCCCGAACACAATGTAAGGTGAGACAGCATGCTTTTAGGCCGCGCCCACCTGTGAGTTAGGGCCCGCGCCTAGTTCGGCTCTAATACACTGGCTATAGTAATATGGTCTTATTTTCAATTGAGTAAATAAATTGCTTGAGCATTTTTCCTCTGTCTGAACAGACCTGAAGGTCATCCTGGCAATCTACCATCCACAAACCGATTATGTGAACTTAACGCTGGGCCATTCCGGAAAGAACAACTCCTCAACTATGCGTAGGATCTCTCTTTCCGGAACCCGGCGAAAAACGGCCACTTTTGGTAAATGTGCGAAGAAAACTTTTACGTTTCCACTTTAAGGGGCTACCTGAATTTTTCGGGGTCCAGTGCTACCCCCATTTGAAATAAATCATTTAAAAGGAAACGGAGATATCATTTAAAATTTTGTTTTGATCACACCCGGGATAACCCTTCAAACTATTTTATGAACTACTGTTTACAGTATAAAGTGAGAACGTGAAGCTTTTCTACGCACATACGCCAAAAGTGGCCGTTTTTCGCAATTGTGCGTAGAAAAGTTTCACTTTCTCACTTTAAACTGTAAGCAGTAGTTTATAAAATAGTTGGCAAGGTTATTCAGGGTCTGATCAAGACCAAATTTTAAATGATATCTTCGTTTCCTTTTAAATTATTTAATTCAAATGGGGGCAGCACTGGACCCCGAAAAATTCAGGTAGCCCCTTAAACTATAAACATTGCCACGCAGATATAGCACTTCGTAGAGGTGGAGTATCATGTATGCCTTCTACTACTACAAACCAAACTATACATCCGTGCACACGTCAATGTGCGTGTTGTCAACACCACACCCAACACACTCGACAAGGCGACATCGGGGGAGAGGTGCGGGGACGGGGAACGGGGACGCATATTGCGCGGGACCCTGTAGGAGCTTCCGTTCTGTATGTTAATAGTTATGTTAATTCTGTGACAGTTCATAGGTTGAAGGGTTATCTAGGGCTTACTTACTCAAGACAAATTTTTAAATATCTGTTTTCTTTCACATAATTTATTTTAAATTGGGGCCGCACTAGACCCCGAAAAATTCGTTTTGTTTTTGTTTTTCGAGTGTGTAAGTGGCCAACACTGGTGTCAGATTTTCCAGGCTGCCTAAAGGCATCTGACATAGCTTGACGACTGCCATACAATGATGACAGCCGGGACCAACAGCTTATACGTGCCTTCCGAAGCACGGTGGAGCTCGAGAAATTTTTGTGCCACTTGTGGCCACCCATCCAAGTGCGGACCACGCCCGGTGTCGCTTAACTTGCGAAGCGCTAGTAATGCGTACTCCCGCCGGGCCACCGAGCTCCTCAAAATTCGTGTATCATAGATACATGAATTGTCGCATTTTTTTTTTTGTATTTGCATTACATCATATCATTTGTATCATCATTTTCTTATAATAATTTAAATGTATCATAAGAAAGAATGCAGCACATAAAACAAAAATCATGCATGTCGCCCGAAAGTGCTATAAAATGCTGCTTGTCACCAAGTGACGAAATAACAACGGGTCTTCTTTTTTTGGTCCTTCGTCTATTTATATCAAAACTGTAAATCAAATGTTGCTATGCCAATAAAAAAAATGCTCGATCTACGCCTTTTGTGCAAGGTCGAGTCGTACATTTCCTAACTTCTGTACTACATGTAGGAAAATGTCCTTTAGGACCTAAGACCTAGGGTTTGATTTGACAAGTCAATTTTATCAGGACATTTAGTGCAAACTTAGGTAGGTTTTGTATTGAACTCTTTCCCAGACGCTTAGGGTTGTAGATGTAATGCAATTGTTATTCTAATTTGTGTCTGACTATTTCGTTTGTAAAGTGTTAAAAATATGAATGTTAAATATACAAGTTTACACGAAAATTTTTTTTGTACTTTGGAATTTTGCCATTCGACGCTAGAGCCCAGCATTATTCTCACTCTCACACAAAAACGTACCTTAATGAATGGAAACCTACAATAGTTTTTATCTATAAATAATCTGATTCATTCAGCTTTTTGACAATTGGATTAAAAATAAATCTGATTGTGGTGTGCCCTTGACAGGCTCATGATTAACGAGAATCCGACACTGCACTCGGAATCACAATTCATTATACAGAACTGCGCTCATGATTACAATAGAGAAGATGCATAATGAGTAGATTTTAATAAATGTTTCTGATTTTGTAAGTCTTTACGTAAAAAAGGCCTTTAAACACAATTTGGTATTTTCCTGGGTCAAAAAAAAATTATTTTATACCGATAGGAAAATTAAACGTCGCAAAATATAATGTCACTCGTCTAGGAACATATTCATTTTAACGTGATTTTAGATTTAATATTGCAGAAAAACTGATAATAAGAGCGCTAAGTGATTAGATTAGTGACTCAAAAAAACTATGAAGTCATCTTTTTTTTTGACGTTTCGTTTGTTTTAACGTTTATAAAAAAGTATCGGATTTGACTTTGTGGAAAATAGCTGATTATATTTTATTATCGATTCATTAACTTTGCTTTTTAGTTGATTGAAAAAGTAAATTTTAGAAGTAATCAAAAGTTTAAAAAAAGATATTACCATAGAATTTCCTAATACAAGTATAGCTACTTTTATTGTGGGTTGCTAGCCGTATCACCTATTAACATGATTCGGCCCTTCCCTCGACCGACATTTACGATCAGGGCGGGATGAGATTTAAGAAAACCTCCAAGTCATTTCGAAAAATGTTATTAAAGTGATCACTTCGAAATGAACCGCAGCAATGGAAACCTAAGTGCGACAAGTGGAAGAGTACCTGCGACCACTTTGGAAAGATATCTGGACCTCTGCTACTGTGCAACTTGCACCTTGAACATCAGGAAGACCATCTTCACGTGTGAACCTTAGATTTTGTAGTGAATAAAAATCCTCATACGACATTTGTCGTTTTTTTTCAAAATCTGCAACCCGTTTCGTAACAATATCCTTTGCCTCCTGACCATAATTGTAGACATAATATTTATCGATTTATGTTTTGAAGTTTTCTCTAATTTATACTGCTCAAAACATTATCCTTCTTATTATAAAAACAGGTCTAACTTTGTTACTAGGTTTAAACCATTATCCGCCCCAATCAAGTTGACATTGACAGGTGAGATAGTGTGTGATACTAGATTTTAATTGTCAACTTGATTTGGGCGGATAATGGTTTAAACCTAGTAACACAGTTAGTCTGTGTTTTATAATAAGACGGTATGAGTTAGGTTTAAGTGAAATCTAACTTATGTAGTTATGTTTAAGTAAAAATTGTGTTATTCTTTGTAATTTTATTTAGCCTTGCACAGGCTATTTTTATTCATTATTTTTGTTATTCATTATATTTATTAAATAAAATAAACTTACCTATCACAAGTAGGTGGGTAATGGGACCTATCGGCCCCCACAGCCACCACCAGCACCACACCGACCAAACACCACATTTTGGACATCTCACAATTTCACAATGGCACTAACTAACCTAATATCACTCAATAAATACTTAAAACTATATCACTGAAAGTTTTGGTCTAAATTTGGTTTAGTCTTTAGTCCAATTTACGTGTTTAGAAAATTACTGAGGATCTTCAATGCTTTCCTTCTGAATGGTTGGATGATCATTTTGTTTGGTGTGGCGCACGGAACCCTCGAGACGCAGCAGGTGCCAGGGTGTTATCTGAAAAGACAAAAAAATATATGGCATTAAACCCTTATTTCTACATCATAAAAAAATTGGGCTGATGAAAGCTACAGGTTTTAAGGAAATGTAAAAAAAAAATATGAAAAAGTCTGCACGAATTTAGACCACAAACAAGTGACAAATGAAATTAAGCTACTTATTAGAAACTTAAAAAAAATAAAGTTCAGCTAATTTATTTATAAACGTTTTATTTATAAATGATGGCTATAATAACTTATTATGACACTACTAAAATAAGTTTGTTATTGGTACTTTACGTCATACTATTTGACGTAAAAGTAACACAATTTTTTATACTAAACTTAAAATAATACAATGTGGACAAATGTTGGTCTCACTTTTGCCAAAAATCTATCGCCTTACTCAAGGCCGTACGAGGCCAATTGCCTCGATTTAAAAAGAAGAAACACGTTCCTGCGCGAGCGCAGGCTATACAGAACTGAACAATCTGTGACTATCGCGAAGTCGCCGCAATATGTGTCATCTAGGGGCTATTGTAGTTAACACGACGTATGGTTCAAGTTTAGAGCGAGAACCTAATTAGAATATATCAATGACGATATGACGTACCATTTTAATGACTTTCTTTACATAAACATGCCGAAAGTCCAAAGAAAAAAGGTAAAATGCCTGATGTAGAAGATCTTTCGAAGTGGAGAAGGAAAAGTCAGCCCAGGCAAAAGCATTTGAATAATATCACGCCTACCCATCTCCTTATAAACATAATTAATTATTTTCCTTGTCACTAGATGGCCTATAAGTATTTATCAAAACATTAAAATCTTTTATTAGTTAGTATTATTTAAATAAAGTAGTACTCTAATTAGGTAAATATGACTTATATGAAATGCAATAAAATGTTTAAGACGAAGTGGTAGCTAAAGTGGCGCCCTCATTTGAAATAAATTGTTTAAAACGAAATATGGTGATAATTAAAAATTTGATTTGTATCAATGTCTAGAAAGACCTTTAAACTATTTTATGAATAACCTTTGAAAGTAATATTGGTAGTCCATCTAGTTTTAAACTGTTTTTCGCCAAAAGTGGCCACTTTTGGCGAAAAACAGTTTTAAAACTAGACGGACTATTAGTAATAATTTAAAGGTTATTTATAATGGTCTTTTTAGACATTATTACAAATCAAATTTTTAATTATCATCATATTTCGTTTTAAACAATTTATTTCAAATGAGGGTGCCACTTTAGCTACCACTTCGTCTTAAAGCATATTTAGCACTTTCTTTGTCACTTTTTGTGCTAGGCGTGCGTGCTGCCATCTTTGTGTAGCAGGCACGCAACTCCAGTTTTGCCTACTTACTCCAATCGTTTCTGTGGCGTTGGGTATCTGTTACGTTAGTAATTATATTAACTTTGATAATATCATATTATTATCTTTATATTGTCACGTGTAATTAAAAATATAATTATGAACCTCAGACACACTACATTATGCAATAGCGACAAAGAAATATTACGATTGAACAGGAAAACTTTACACACTTTAAAATATTACACATGGAAAATTACCACACTTTATTACTAGTGCAAATTGTCTGCATTTCATTCTGGTGATTCACTTGTTTTAAACATGCAAAATGAGTCCCAATCTAAATCTAAGTGTGGTGGGAAATTGTATTCGTGCGTGAGTCATATTTGATACCTATTTTAACATTTTAATTATACGCTACTTTTCAACAACTCAAATCAGATACGTTTTTTTTTTCTAATCGACAAAAAAATCATTTTCTATGTGATTTGTATGAAATGTAGACTAGTGACGTCATATTTTCTTGGTGTCAATATGGAAGTGCCATTTTTTTTTCTTTTTGACTGTTATTTTATTTTCTATATTAATACTATAGTGGTCTAGTAATAAATCAAACCACAGACTAATACTATAGTGGTCTAGTAATAGTCTGTGGTTTGATTTATTACGGGAATGTTCCCTTCACGTTGTATATATGTTTCTATATGTTTTCTAAGGCGATTAGCTGAGTCGAATGGAATGCAGAGATATGAGCTGTAAAAGTGAATATTCTAGAACTAACAACAGGTAATTCACAATTTATTCTGAATACAACTTCTATAACCTTCAAATCTTGTGACTTGGGTCACCGATTCTTCATATTGTCATCACACAGCTCAGAGTACATGTGACTGCAATAATGGATCGTACGATTTGATAGGTACCCATGCATGTTGTTATTTCTATGCATATAACAACTAAAAATAGTTTTGATCAAAGATACGAGTAACGGTACGTCATAATCTGAGTTTAATGGTAAAGAAAGACTATCTAAAAGTATGGCCATATGGTGGTATCCTATTTGTGTTGTGACCAGCTTTGATTCTTCCTTAGTATACTTCTTTCCTTAGTCTAAGCAAATATCATCGTTATAATAATTTAAGAGCGGTGCTCTTGTCGATGGAATTTCTTCCATTCTATTCTGTTTTCCGTCAGTCTCCTAACATCTTGATGCGACACTGCACTATCAAGTAAATATATTGAACCTATATTTAAAGAGTGAATTTAGTCCATGATACTGATCCACTTTTCCAAAGGAACATTAAAAAAATATAAAAAGTTATTTTTTGCCACCAATACAAGTTAAGCAAGAGATTCAAGTTTATATGGAAAGCAGAAAAAATATTTTTATATTTCGATACCTGATTTATGGGGAAAGTTGTTTAGTTCAGATTGAATTCACCTTTAGGCTGTTAAGATCCCAAAAATGAATGTGAGCCATCATGGTATAAGATTCATCAAATCAGACCCCTGGGTCCAATCATTTATGACTAAGATGACTGATGAATTTCAAATACAATTTATATTATTTTATTTAAGCAACAAATTAATTTATATGTGTATAATTTCTTTATTTTTATTACATATGCGGATTTAAAGCCATAGACTTTATCTACCAGTCAACCCACAGGTGATGCCGAAAAAGAAGACCTTAAAAAGAGGTGCAACACATAATTTGCACTTGCAACTTACTAATACTTAACATTTTAACGAAAAATGTGGTGGATGTACTTTCAAGTCAATTTATTGCCTTTAAATAACTGATGATGTGAGGCGAGACCAATTACCAGTTGTAAAACAACATTCGAGAAAATATGTATTAATAGTGTACAATGCAAACAAGTCTGCAACATATAAAGATATTACCATAATATAATAATAATAATAAAATAGCTTTTATTGATTCCTTACAATATCACTGTTATATATAGCAGTTCGTGCTAATCAAATCATACGAGAACATTACATTTTGAGATGCTATTACTTTAGAATTCGTAATATATTCAGTATTAACTAACTTTACATAATTATGAAATCTTAGTCTTATGGTTAAGATAAAAAGGCAAATTAAGTTAATATTAAATTGATAACATTGACTAATTATTAATACATATTCCTTTCATGTTTTTTTTTTTTTTACTTTATAGACTTTGTTAAACATTTTCTTAATATTACAATATCATTCTTCCAATTAACTAATAATTAGTAATTTCTATCTATGATCTAGATATTACCATAAGCTATTTTTAATTAAATTAAAAAATACATGTCAAGTATATGAAACTTGATAAATTTCATTAAAAACAATAAGAAAGGATCTATACTTATTTCTAAAAGCAGATTGCAGCACGAAAACATGAACGACTAAAATTCGGTTTTTAAACTGGTTGATTAATAAGTCCGCATGACGTAAATCTTCGGAACGGAATCTTTAAACAAACACGCTAGAATTTTTGGCTGATGCAGTGCATAACAATAAATCATACACTTAGAACATACAATTTGGTGATATTTTAACTGAAGCTAATTTCTACTCGAGATATCAAGCCTAGAAGCGGAATTTACTGCGCGTAAGGGGGGGGGGGGGGGGAAGAAGCGCAACTATCAGCACAGGGGGCGTAAATGTATTCCCAACTCTGCTCTGTGGTTGAATCGCCCTATCAAAGGTTCCTATTGATCTGGAATAAAATGCTGTAGACCTACAACAAAGGCCATACCATACTCGATCACGAAACAACAAAATAAGTCACTAATGTAGCTTAAAAAAAGCAATACAGTTAAACCGAACAGCTCTTAGCAGTCATTAACAAATCCAAACGATAAAATTGAGAACCAGGATCCAAAATAAGTCCGCATTTAAACAGCCAATGAATAAACACCCACAGCTTGAGGAAGTCACCAGTGAACGTGACCTGGGCATGTGTACCGGTCCAATTTGCAAGTGCCAATAATCACAGGAATAATACAGGAAGGCACGTCAGAGGGGAGTGCAATAGACCTAGATTAGAGGAATAACATTCGCAAAATAGTGTGAGAAGAATGGAGAAAAACAAATCATTAAATCGATTGAAAAGATAAGAGGAATAAAATTCACGGAATGCATTGATTAGACTAGAGAAAAGACATTCGTGGAATAGTTAATATTATTAGTGCCGGACCAGACGACACGCAAGTTGCGTCGCGCAACTTGCGTCGCGTTACGCGCTTACACAGCATTTCATACAATTTCTACCAATCGTTCACACGACGCGCAAGTTGCGCCTCAACGCAACTTGCGCTGCGTTACGCGTGCTCGCACGGGCCCGCACAGAGGTGGTAAAGTGTTAGAGAGCTGGACAAAAATGTTTAGAATTATTTTTTATACGCAAAGCAGACCTTGTCTATGACTTCTATCAAAAGATCTTAGAAAAGATACATTTTTTCTATGTACATTTTAACTATTATAAATTTTTGGTATGCAATAAAGTGTTACTTAATATGTTAGGTTCTATACAAAGAAATAGTTCTTTTTTCTCGTAACTTATAATATGGTAGTCACACTTATATAAAAGCTGTTGCTTTTAATGTATGAATATGATCAGCAAAAAATCAAAACAAAAACCACACTTTAATTTCTATGTATGTGCAGGCTGATTCTCAAACCACTGTGCGGCGGCGACACGAGGCAAGAGCGAGAAAGATGTATGTTCTTTAAAGTCGTTGACCCACAGAGAAAATTATAGTCATAATAGACATAAGAGAGAAAATCTCGGCATTTCAAACCGAAAATTGTAAATGTAAACCTACCTAACCAATAAATTTCGTGACTAAAATGGCTTTGCATGAATGAAGATAATCCATTGCAGTAGATTAATTCAACTATACAGTAACTTAAATAATATCATCATTATCCTCGTTCTTATTTCCGTTGTATGTTGTGTTATGTGTATGACATGTATTTTATATTGTTAGTTGTTTTATCTGGATATGTATTGATGTTTGTATGTATATATATACTTATATATTACGCATTAAGAATCAATATTTATTACTATTTTTATCCTAAATAAGTTATCTTACTTATCCTTTATATATGTATATATTATTTACTGTTTAATATCACAATATAATTTAAGTTAGTTAATTTTCACTATCGCACCACATATTTATTATTATTTTTACTTCCCAATCCTGTCACCCAAAGGTAGCCTGTAAGAGATTGCCTTGGCGATAAGGCCACCTATTGTACATCTGATTTACCTATGTATTCAAATGTAAATTTCTTGTGTTTTGGTGCAATAAAGTGTTTTTTGCTTTGCTTTTGCTTAGACTATCCTCAAGATAATGATGACAGTGGATTGTCTTCATTCAGATGAATTAATTCAGATAATCAGTACAAAAAATATATTTTTTTTATATAGAGCCCAACATAATAATTAAGTAAGCAATTTATTGGTATAGGTAAGCAAATTTATATTTTTTGATTTTAACTTTGAGATTTTGTCATTTCCTCTGTCATAACCAATTATCATTTCCCATGTCGATTACGATTATTGTTTTCTCTGTGGGTCAACGATTTTCGTTTATAAAAAAACTACTTTTTTATGGAACCCAGCATAATCATCGTAAGTAATACTTTATTTTATACCAAAAAATAATAAAAGGTAAAATGTACATACAAAAAAAAGTAAAATGGGCGGTCTTATCGCTAAAACGATTTCTTCCACACAAACGATGGATGGAGAGAATATGGAAAAACGGCACCATTTTGCTAGAATTTCCATAGGACAACGCCTGTATTGTATTTAAAAATAAGTCTTGCAAAACATTTTTGTCCCGCTCCCTAATATGCCATCTCAAAGCGGGCGTCTGAAAAAAATGACATTGGAATTTCGTCCTCAGAAAAAAATTACAGTGGATTTTTTTTCATTCAGACAAAGCCATTGACCGGACAACCCACTGTAAGAATTCATTTTCTTAGTGCACTGTCTAAAATTAGACAATGCCATTGACAGGACAATCCACGAAGACAATGATTGCCTTTACTTATACGACCCCATTGACAGGAGAGTATATACTGAGATAATTTATTGTCTTCACTAAGACGAAGCTATAGACAAAACAATCTAAAAAGATAGTTCATTGTTTTTATTCAGACGTAACCATTGACAGGTCAATCAACTAAGACAATGATTTTACTCGTTCTGACGAAGTCATTAACAGAATAATTCATTTGGACGGTGATTGCCTTCATTCCGACGAATCCATTTACATGAAAATCCACCTAGGCAATTAAGTATCTTC
The DNA here is from genome assembly GCA_943193695.1 of Acrobasis suavella. Taxonomy (NCBI): domain Eukaryota; kingdom Metazoa; phylum Arthropoda; class Insecta; order Lepidoptera; family Pyralidae; genus Acrobasis; species Acrobasis suavella. The sequence goes on along the minus strand of OW971952.1, from coordinate 3,521,980 downwards.
ATTCAGGCGAAGCCATTGACAGGACACTCCACTAAGACAATTATTGCCTTCATTCAGACAAAGCCACTGACAGGACAATCCACTATGACACTGAACTGTCTTAGTGGATTGTCCTGTTAATGGTTTTGTCTGAATGAATACAATCATTGTCTAAGTCTATCAGTGTCTTAGTGGAATCCACTAAGACAGTGATTGTTTTTATTTAGACATCTCCATTGTCATGACAATCCACTAAGACAATTCATGGTCTTCATTCAAACGAAGCCATTGACAGGAAAATACACTAAGATAGTGATTGTCGTCATTCAGACGAAGTCATTGACATGACAATCAACTAAGACAATACTGTCTTTTGGCCAGCTAAACTGACCAAATAATCTGTGTGCGACATTATGTACTTAGCGCATCTTGCGCGGGCTCTACCCGCGCAAGATGCGTAGGTAAGGCCACACGGAGCGCGAGTTGCGCGGCGCAACTTGCGCTGTTACGCGACGCAACTTGCGTCTCGTTTGTTTCGACTCTTAGAGGGTTTTGACGTAATTCATCATGTGACCATTAAAATTAACAGATAATTTAAAAAAGGGGCACTTCGGGTGTGCCGACAGAAGTGGAAACTTGTTGTCGGTAACGGTAACAGAGTCGCCAGTTCAATGGTTCTTTTCCCATTTAAAATAAAGCCTAACGCACATATATAGAAGTTTTCACTTCAAAAACCAATTCAGTAATTGACACTTTGAAAACTGTTCAAGAGGGTTTTTTGCAATAACTAAAAAAAGGCAACCCAATCGGTAAGCAATGTTCACTTGCAGTTTCATAATTTAATCATAGATAAAAAGAGGCAAATCAAAAACAACAAATACCTGTAAATGATTTCTTTCTATCTTCGAGTATGTAAAATACTAAATTAAAGACGATATGATATTTAATAAAATAAAAAAATTGCCTCGGCGAGGATCGTACCCGAAACCTTTAATGGTTCCTAAATAGTGTCTCCGCGCGTCTTATAAAAAGTTACAGCATTACTCATATACCGAAATAACCATAGCAAATATTTCAGTGAGGTGATTAGAGATTTAGGGATAGCGGAATCATAACATGAAACGCAAGTACCGAACCCACAGAACGGCAAAGTGAGGGCATCCGCCGTTTGATTTACAACCCAATTGACTCAGCAGTCAGCTGTATCAATTGAAAGTTTGTCGGTTACCTTCATACAACCTTGGAGTGCTGATTTTAAAAACATTGAAAAAGGAAAGAGTTAATTTTTTTCGGTTTTTATTTTTATTTTTCTCATAGGTTAATTGACAGATGTTATTATGTTATTAGCTAGTCTTGAGGCTGCTTCTTGAAGCCATGAAATTAATAGAGCCAAAGTAAAAAAAAAAAAATAACCTGGAAAATTGTATTCTCCAGATCACATACGCCATAAACGGGGAACTAGCAATTTATAGTGAGTATTATCAATACTACGCTTTTAAGAGTAGCTAAAATATTTGATAACGCGATAAGATAAACTATAATACTTTAGAATCATAATTCATTGCAAAGTCAGGATACGACGATTACGCTTCAATCCAGCGGAAATACAAGTAGTTCTAGTATACACAAACCAATATATAAGTAAACGACTATTTAAAACGATCCTTCTCGCTACCAACACTAAATAAAAAAATGTGTAGGGCTTAAAACTGCTCCTTGAAGGACGTCTGCGGAAATTGATAAAATTTATTTTATTGGACCCCAAAACAGTCTTACAACGCAATTTTACAAAAGAAATTAATTAATAGAATCATATCTAGTTGCAAAGTAGCAAAACAAACAAAAAACAGTTATCGACCGTTGTCTTTTTTTTAGCTTTATATACATATTACAGTCATATTTAAATTGAAATAAATAAATATATATCTTCACATGAATGCATGTCAATCGGCAACAGTTACTCAACGACGCTGCACGCTGCAAAGTGGAGAACAAAATGCAGAAACTAACAAAACGCTGTGGTTGAACCGTCTGCAATTTAAGTATCTCGAGCAAATTGTCCAAGTTAGGACGACTATTGGCCTCGTGGGTGGAAGACAACTCGCAAATAGCTCCAATTACGCACAGATGGCGTGACGAAGTATCAGACCACTACTTCACCTGTTATTAAATACCACGTGACAGCCCCACCTACAGAGGCTAGACAAGCACGTGCTCATGGATCTTGTCCAAGGAAATAACAGTCACACCCCCTTGTAACGTCACTAGTATTGTGATTTCCTCTGGCAAGTGAAATGGAATTTGATGTGGTGTGATGTGACGGATGAAAATATATAATGCATTTTATGTATGTGAAAATAATGAGACTAAGAAAAATAAAAGTTAAGAAATCAAAACAAAATGATGAAAAAAGAAAAGGTGTTTTGGAAACAGTCATTTAATTTAAAAAAAGATTAAGAATACAGAAAACAAGAGCTTTGAGCTTTGATAACTCTACTTAAATTAAAGAGACTACTAAGATTGCAACATTTTTATCACGTACAAGAGAAAAAAAAATATATGTAAAAACCTTATGTATTTTTTAAATAATTTCGTTAATTCGAAGTTAATTTCCAGCAACGAAGACAATCAATACAAACCTTTACATTGGACTTAAAAATAAAATACAACAATAATCCATATTAAAATATGTGATGAAAAATTTTGCTACGAGTGGGATTTTTCATCACATGTTTTAATATGGATAATAATCCGAGCATTGTAACGCTGTAAAAATCAATAATTTACAGCATAATTTATAACTACTATTAAAACTAATCTTAGCACCAGGACGTTAAACCTTATAGCAGATAACAACTATGTACAATTTATAATTGCTATCTGTACTTGTTTTCACATTTACTTGGATGATAAAATAAATCGTGCAATAAAAATGCTGATTGTTACACTATTTTATGTATGGTACCATAAAAATCTTTAATTCTGTTCATTTTACTAGTTTAATACTTTATCTACATATGATAAATGTTTCAACTATAATTGCATTGCAACGGATGTCATAAATTTTCTTTGTCGTATTTTATTGCTTTTTTATCGGCAAAAGTTATGAATATTCACTTCAGTTTTTTTGCAAATTTAAAGTGTTTTTAATTGTCATCGAAAAAGCACTGATACAATTTATATTCACATCATGTGAGTAGTCTAAGCATATGATAATAAAATAGTTCAGACGTCTCCGATAGAAAGTCACAAGACTGATTAGACCTATCCATGAAGTTATAGGCTATAACTTCATATACCTATTATAATCAAATGGCGTGACAAAGACATGTCAATAAAAAGTAAACAAAATTGAATGAAACGTAGGCGTGGCATTGGCTTTGGTGCTCGAATTATTAGTAAAGTAAGTTCACATATAAATACTTTTGGCAACAATACTTGGCACTTTAGAGGAATCTTCCGTTACGTGTGTCAAATTTCAGGTTTTACAATAATAGCCAAGTCATTTTGTCTGCCATTGAACATTTCAGGGCTTCCTAATACTGCCTCCGAGAATTAATAAGTATAGTCCGAGGAATTCGACAAAAGTGTTATGCGGTTGATATGGCGAGAGACGGTAAAGAAGACTATGGATGTTTTAACATCAAGTACAACTAAGGATACAAGACCGCTAATCCTGATTTTTGCTCTTTTAGAGGATATTGTCCTGAAAACCCACGAGTAGAATAAAAATATATGAATCTCAGCAACCCGGTCTAATACCAAACAATGAAGGTCATGCATATAGAGCAAGAGCTGAAGTACTTTCACTGATCGAGGTTATCAAATTCGCAATGCACACACGTCATTAGACATAGCTGTTAAAGTGCTGACTTGATTATGTAAAACGACTTTTATGGTCATTTGTACATATGTGCGTTTGCTAAGAAAAGATCATGCACCAACATACTCGTATTCTAACGACTTTCAGTAAAATTAAAAGACCGTGTGAAATGGAGAGCACATACAGGAAGGTGGACCCCGGAGACTCCAAAGCCAGGTAAGGCAGCAAAAAGGAACGCCCTAGCATAAATCACAATATTATAATAGCAGACTGGATTCATGAATACATTTTACTCATCATTTCAATGTGACTACCCGCAGTTTACTCACAATTACATTTGAGACTAATGACAACTAGTCGTATAATACGAGAAGAAGAGTTGCTATTTAGACGAATTTCTACATAGACTATTTGCGTTTAAGACCTTTCAATACTAATTTGTTTCAATGTGGCGCGGCCATAGATCTAATTATTTTTTTACTAATGGACGCGGCTTCATGGCTAAAACTGCGCAGTCATTATTATGACAAATAAGTAAGAAAACCAAATAAAAAACAAATGCAAGAACATTATATCAAAGAATCACTGACTGACACACACCAAGAATTTACACATTGAGTATAATAATTTATCTAAAGACATATAAAAAAGTAGATTGGAAATAATAATGAATGGAAATAAAATAATAAGGATATGATATAGATATGCGCTTGATGCAGGCCGCTTCCGATCGGTCGTTTTGGAAATCCTTGGAAATCCTTGGCTGATATGATGATGATAATGATGCTTTCAAGTCTCTATTCTCAACGGAAAACAGAGCGTATACGGACTAAAAGGACTGAATCATCAAACTTTAGTGAAACGTGAATGAAGAATACCCAAAATCGGAGGCATGATTATATCTTTCTATGTATGACCACAGATTCATAAGTTATGGTATGACAATGAACTTGGAACTCGAGCTTACTTTAAAGGCAAACCATTGACATTGCAACCACGTACAGAAAAAAAAACGTAACTTGGCCAACATCCGAAAAGTCAATAACCTGACTGAACGCAGTTAAACTGCTAATAGAACAATGCTTGATAACAATGCAGCAAGTGAGGATAAAATGTAATAAGAGACATGATACTTTTGCATTTAAAAATTGAATGCAAAAATTATCCAGTAAAAAAGGTAATGACAAATTAAAAGGCTAAAAAAGTAAATATGATCAGATCATAAACATGAAACAGTCAAAGATGATATTCGTTCCGTTTATTTATGCACCAGATGTAGACTTATTCCCTTTACTACCTACTTATCCGGCTAATATTCATCATCATCATATCAGCCCCAGGAAGAGCACTGTTGGATATAGGCCTCCCCCAAGGATTTACAAAACGACCGATTGGAAGCTAACATTTATACTTTCTACTATTTAAACTCTTCATTTTCTGTCTTTGTCAGTTGCGCGCGCATACATCGCTGTATTAGCCAACTGACAAAGACCATCCTTGCTCTCTCAACTTGTCCATCTTTGCTGTCAGAATACTTCTGTGATAACCTATATTAATTTTATAAAGTGAAGGCATTGTCTTCCGTTACCTTTTTTATGGAATTATCACATTTTGTGTCGTGTTTTACTAATTTCGGGTATTTTTATCTAGAAACTAATAATTAGAGCCCAAATGTGATTTAAGTGACATATTCAAAGACTGGCCGTTTGGCTGATTCAACTTTCGCAAGTAAAATAAGTACGGGAACAAAATTTTAAGGTTTTTTATTCAGAAAATAAGTGTTGTTAAATTGTTTACCTGTCATGATTCTATCATACATTCAAACTAAGCCATTACAGTTTAAATAACAACAGGAAGAGCTAAATAAATATTTATTTAGCACATACATAATGAACGCGTGTTCAGTTTGAATAAAATCATCAAAAGTAAATGTAATGATTTGCATTATAACATGAATTCGTGTTTATAACGAGTTTTTAAAAATTTTACAGACGATGTTGATACAAATTATTTTGGGCTGGATTTGTGTGGTTGTGTGGTGGATTGTTAGGCATTTGATGCTAATTGGTGCTGGCTGGTGGATTGGTATTCAATTGAGGGTGTAGTTCCAATTTATATGATAAGATAGGTGACGTCTTTAATTCAATTTATATATATTCCACGGGGAATACCCTGGATACATTCTTTTATTTTGTACAGCATTATAACACTCACTCAGATGATATTATGGTTACTATGACATTGGTTGTTTTAATGTTGGAATTAAGCTAACTATTTCATAAGTTTGTTTATAAAGCTTGTACAGAAGAAAGAACACAGATAAAAATCAGAAAAGTAATCATACAACGGCGGACTTATCCCGTATAGGGATCTCTTCAGTCAACCGGCCATTAATAGGAAGGAAAGTTTACTTATTATGCGTTTGGGCAGCAGTGGTAAAATTACAGAACGATACTGTACAAATAATTTACAGATGCCTAAACTTTTATAGACGATTTATAGCATGGGTGTAGATAAAGGCGTTAATAAGTTTCCGGTGCTCAATGAAAAACATTGAAGTATCAAAATATAAGAATAAGGTCAATAGATAGTGCAAGTATAGATCTACGAACATCTGATTCATACATTCTGGCAAGAGAAGCGAAGCCCTACAATAGACATCCTATAGCTACAGATGTGATACCTATAGCTACTGCTATAACCATTGAACCCTTGACTTGAAGACATCTAAATATATCAAAACAGTTTCATTGAATAACCAAACCTATACATAGCCGTATCCCACAACGTCCGACAAGGAGTACGTAGGCGTCGGTAAGAGGAAAATTAGATCAATTTGCAAGCCATTTGTCACTATATTAATACAGCGGACAAACATATTGAACGATGCCGGAAAAGATACAATGACAGATATTTTAGTTTTTACGACTTTGTGCTTTAGAAATGACCAAAAACCCAACAGATACATGATAGAATTTTTTTAATTCTTTTTAGAAAAGTTAATTTGAAAAAATGGACAGGAAGGACCAAGTGTAAATTTTAGGTGGTTATTCACAATTTGGTTAGGTAAACTACTCAAATACCTTTGATGATGAAGAATGAGCGATTGGAAAAGAGACAAGTGAAAGAAGATAGGAGACTTTTGCCCAAAATGGGGCAGAAAAGGTTAAAAAAGCAATAGTAAACGATTGGCGTTGATACTATATTGGCTGTACAATACAGATAGACCTAAGTATAATTCCTGTCTATGTTAAGACCAGTAGCAACTACAAGGAAGCCGACACCTTGATCTTAGTGTCCTATTACTCGTACGTAGATATTCACGAGGCAGGAGTTCGTGACTCTACGCGGAAAATAACCGCGCTCTCAAAGGCGCTACAAAGTGTCAACTATGTTTGTCAATAGCAGGACCAGATTTATGGAGGGAAAAATTTCGGGACCAACCAAACGACCAACGACAAAGTCGTATAACATTTACAAGATAAAATGCAAGGTCCAATGACACATACTAAAATCGTATTTTTAAAGATGCATGTCGGCATTTACTTTTTCATACTTCTGTACATTGTCGTATAAACGCAATGGGCCAAATGGCCATGACAAATTAAATAAGAAGTCATGGCGACTGGCGGAGAATAAAAAGAACAAAAGAGGTTGAAAAGGAACGGAAGAGTAGATACATTTAAAAAAGTTTCATATAAAAATAAATGAATTTTTCAGGGTCCAGTGCTGCCCCCGATTTAAAACAAATTATATGAAAGGAAACGGAGATATCATTTAAAATTGACTTGGGTAAGCCCTAGATATAGATCGGTCATTGGAAACTTTGGCAGAGGCCTAAGTCTAGCAGTGAACGTTATGCGGTTAAATGTTAAAGCCCTATTTAACTCTTCAAACAATTTTATGACTGTTATAGTTTAAAGTGAGAACGTGAAGCTTTTCTTGGCACATTTGCCAAAAGTGGCCGTTTTTTTGCAAATGTGCGAAGAAAAGATGTGACGAACCTATAGTATGTTGAACTTCGAGGAACAAATTATACGTCTACTATATTTTTAAACTTTGAAACAAGACATGAAATGAAAAAAAGAATTTTAAAAAGACAACGTTGTGTTAAAACGCGATGATATGCCAAAACGTTGAAGTGTAGAAAAATGACACTATGACTTTGTTTGTTCATTCTTTGTAATACAAAAATGTGAGTCTTTAACAGTGCTTAAAAGTGATTTTAAATGGCAATGAACCCTCCATCATCATCATATATTTATTCCTTTAATTATGTCAAATTACCCATAAATTTGGTATTTAGGACCAAATATTTGATTAACATTTCAAGTTTTTCTTATCTATTAATTATAAACCACTAAAACAATTGATTTTTCAAATGTACAAACTAAAGCAGCATACAAAATTTTGTATAACAGAAGCTTCTATGTAATAATTCAATAAACGAAAATAGACTAAAATTAATGTCTATAAATGTATCAACACAAAATAATTTTAATTTAATACAGACAAGATGTCATTTCTTTTCAAACAATAAATGTATTCTAAAATATGTACGCGAAATGAAATCGAAATTACCAGGTAAAAGTATTCATGCACTTACAACTTACGTAAAATGAAACGCAATTAGAATCTATGTCATTTTAGAACGACACCTAGCAACGCCACAGACAGAGGATTTAAAAAATCAAAGCCGGCGCACGTTCTCGGAAATTTTAAACTTGGAACGCGTGTGATAACACTACATGAACGCAGCCGTCACGTTCTGCGAAGGTCACACGTGCTTGTCACGGTGGGGAACCATCGGAACTATTGTCGTCCGTCTCGTTATACGCAAAAACTGCAGTAGCAAATGAAATTGATAATCAAAGTAACATTTTGTCTAAAAATTCAACTGAATTGACTAAACTGACCTGTTGGTATCCATACCACTTCACACTAAAATTTCCCACAATTGATGTAGCGTTGTTGAAATAACGTAGACCAGCCTGAGATCGTAGACAAATAATTTATTTAATAAATTCAGTAGTGTCCCAATCATACCAGATTATAAGATTTGCTAAGGCATTAAAATTACAACAGTAATCGCAATATCAATCTTCTCAATATAGATCGTAATCAATCTACTAATATCTTGACTGTTCCAAAATAAGAGCACGTTGGGATCCCATCCAATCCAGATTATTCAAGATAAGACCCAGTCTGAATAATGTCAAACGATTGATCTTTAGAGACGAAAGAAAAACTATTCCAGGGCTTACATTTTTAAGTTTTTGCTGCAATTAATTATTGTCAGAATTAACCTTTTAATGTCACTTTTAAATTAAAATTAGGACGATTTAAAGATCGCAAGTCGAAAGATGACAAAATAGAAGCACTTTTAAAGATGAAGTGTGTGAGGATATGAAAAGAAAAGCTATCAGTGAAAAGATATTGAGAAAGTGGAAGAAATTGATCGAGTGTGTTAATAGCGAACAGTAATGTCAGATTTTTCAAGCTGTCTATAGCACGCAGCTCAATGGCTGTCATCATGTGACAACCATCATTATTACACAGTAGTGAACTAAGTGTGTAGGTTCTCAAAATGTTTTCTTTTACCGGAAGCAAGTGGTGGTAGACTGGAAGATGAAATTTTAAGGAGTGCAGAATTTTTAATGAATACTGAGTTAGGAAGTATTTCATTATCTTGCATGCATATCTAGCAAATATAAGACAAAGATGATGAAATACTGTGGAATGTGAAATTGATATGGGTAAAGTTCAAATTGTGGAAAGCCCACTTTTCTGTATTGCAGATGTTAGATCTTCTTTATCAAATCACTTGAGCCAAAATAATTTTGTACTTCCATCGATTCTGCAGTCTACACATTGTTAGTAAAACAATAGTACTTATTCAGGACAGCGAGAGTAACTTTAAATTTTTAGGCAATTGTATCACATTTTTCAAATCTGTATATTGTTTTATTCCTCATAATGTCGTCCCTCCCCTTCCCACCATTTTTCTTTAAGAACTTTAGATTATAAAGATATAAAGGAAAATAGTGCTAGTGGAAAATTATTGACAAGTGACAGAAGGTCAAGAACGTTCCAAGAGTTCTCGTCTTTTCCATATAATTTAGGGACTAAAATAAAGTGCATGACGTGACAAATAAATCGCAAAATACAATACATTTCGACAATGACCGTCTAAGCAGGATGTGCCAATTGACTGACTGTTCCTTGGATTCATAGCACATTCTAGATGCCTAAGTTTTGCACCTCTAGAGGTTATTTGTGATGAAATCTAAGATATTGACAAAATCAGACATTTGCTTTTTGAAGCGGTGGAATTCGTGCGATGATGATTAATTTTGTAATTATTAAGTATATTATTTGAAATCAATAGATGTGTTCCAAGCAATTTTTTTTGTCCATGAAAAATCTATGTTGGTGTCTTTATTATCATTATTAGTATACATCTTTGAATATGATACAAATTGTTCATTTATTGATTACATCAAATTCAATTTCATCAAATTTTATTTTCAATTTCATAAAACATGTCTTTAAAATATTAATTTTATAAAATTTTCCTATTTGCTTCAGTTGTTTTCAGACTGTTCACAATAGCTATTTAAATAAATTGGGGTGAGCCAGTTTCAATAAACAAGTTGTTTTATTATATGTTAATTATAAAGATAATACAGATGAAGCCAAGAGAGTAAATATACTTAAATCCATCTCATCCTACACGTTCTGTACTTTATTTATACCTAATTTGCAAATCACTGACAATCTTTTTACCAAGTTTTTGTTTGTCGCTTACTTAGGCCACTGAAAGCCCTTAGCTTCGATTTCAATTTTCGATTCTGCATACATATAATTTAATAACTAGCCCTACCTGGATCATGTTCTACAAGATCAGCGATACGATCTCCTTCAGCTTATATCAAATTTAAGGCAATGTCGCGAAAAAAGAAAGGTTGGTCCGAAAATGGACCGGGATACACCAAACTTCACTTATTGAAGTACCTTTAGAAGATATAATACGGAGTAGCTCGACGATAAATTAAGTAAGTAAAAATATATGTAAGTACATTAAATAATATGTAAGCAATGAAAATGACTATAAAAATTATAATAATAATTTTTATAGTCATTTTGGTATTTAGTAGCTTGGGCCTTAAAGCCCCGCTGCCAGTGGGCAGCTAGATTAGGTTTTTTTTATAGAGTGTGTATATTTTGTAATTTTTTTTATATTTTACTTTTTATAAATATTGTATAAAAAAATCTAATCTAAGAATATTTAAAATAAATAAAGTGAATAATAATAACTTAAAATATATACAAATCTAATAAATAAAATGGTCATTATTAATAAAGAAGAATTGTAATTATAACTGTGACGAGATTCCTCCTCGTTGCATCTCCCAACAGGGTCTTTGAATGAGTGTGAGATCACACCCTGCCAAGGTTCATATGTGAGTGCATGTAAGCGAAAATAAATAAATAAATAATATAATTAAATATCAGATCTACTACTTTCCATATCCGTTTAACAGTTTTTATTGATGAACGAGTAACAAGTATTCAAACTTTTATGCCACAACTTGTTTGGGGCAAGTTTTTGTGACGTTTAAATATGTTATAAAAACACAGGTAGTTAGTCAATATCTCATTTCATAGTAAGTGGTATAAAAAAGCAGCCTGTTTGTAAGTATTTTTCTTTCAAAGATATACCTACTTATACATCTTATCTGAAGTATTATAAAGAAGGACCAAATACATGAAATGAGAATGACCAAAATCTTAATTTTAATTTAACAATGTATTACTATCCACTAGTTAATTATTTTTAAGTCCTTACTCTGATATTATGGATACATATATTCAAAGATAAAATGGCTTACATAATTAATGGAGTAATTAATACATTACTGCATGTTACCTTCACGTAAAGATTAGCGAAAACAGAAGTTTTAAGTTATTTTCCAATCATCATATAGTTTTGGAAATCCTTAGGCTACGTGGAGGCCTATGTCCAGAAGTGGCAGATATAAAACACGTGTGCAGACTAAGTTCAAGGACGGAACAATAATAGAACAAGTAATAAAAGAACAATTAGAAATCGCAAGAGAAACCCATCAAATGAAAACGAGGCTTTATTAAATGACATTTATTATTGCTTTTGCTAAGACACATGATGCACATTATTATTGTACAGATGTTAAGGATGATATTGATTAGATTACCTAATAGACTGTCATAATCGTATAAACTTACGTCAAAACTACGTCTAATACTATAATAATGTGTAAATTCAAAGTCAGGAAGAATACATTTACAAATAACAAGTTTTTTTTTTTTTATCAGGTGAATGGTTGTATAATGTAATGTCGCAAAAAGCAACAGGTCAAAACGACCTTTAGTTGTTGCCAACTCTTCATAGTAATATTATATTGCATGTAGGAATAAAGTTGAATACTAAACAATAGACATGCGTAGTATTAAAAGGATTAATGACGTAAGTAAATATTAAACGGGTATTGTTTAACGTATTAACATAATCAAAACTGTATCTTCATGAAATGTTTGAGGAAAATTAACGTTTAAAGTTATCGATGATTTTCTTCATTTGCACACATCATGCATGATACGTAATGTCAAACAATGGCCAGGGGAATTCGTGGGAACAAAAAATCAACGAACAAAAACGTACCAATACAATCTAAATCTGACTAACCACTGAAAGCAATCATTAAAATTGAACTTTATTTTATTGCGAATTTCGAGGTCAAGTTTAAAAACTATATCAACTGAATTGTTACTTCAAGGGTAAGAGCAGGAATAGTTGCCAAACGTTATTTCTGGATGCAAAGTTAATAAGCAAGATTATGGAGAAAACTGATATGGAATTCGCACACTCGTTAGCTACTTACCGAGAAATCTGATCGAGTAATCACAACACAACACAGGCACACACAGGTGCAATTTCCTTGACGATAAAATCACCAGAGCGATAAATCGACACGTCTGCACAGCGCAACAGTCGAATGACAACTGAATGGGTGGATAGATGGTTGGTAGAGTACCCACCTCGTATCGTGGACGCAACGCACACATGCAGGTGCGAATGACGTATGGAGCTCACATTGTTTCTATGCGCTGTTCGTCAACGTGACGTGACTTTGATACGCTGTTGTGAAAAAAGTTTTAGAAGAAACGCAGAGTCCAGTGGTGCCACTTTTCAAACGCGGAGTCACTAAAGGAACAGTTTTATATAAGGAAAAACGTTGAGGTGATTCCACGTTTCAAAAATGGCACTTCTGAGCTAGTTTGGTGCGTTGATGGTCATTTTGAAAATCTCGCTAATGAAAGTACCGAAAGTAAAACTCTTGTTCTAATTTTAGGGGTCCCTTAGCCAGACACAGTAAAAAAATAATTAATTAACAAGATAATCGTATCTATAACGAAGGTATCCAAACAAGTGACAACCATTGACAAAGAAAACATGGGAACGTTAAAATAAAGTCTTTTTTAGGATCTTCTTTGCATAAACAATCGGAGAATTATATAATCGATGGTATTTTGGTGTAACGTGGTGACGAGCGCCAAAATTTTTCGTTGTTGAATATTTTTAACTGCTTGAACGTGACGAACATTTTTTTTTATCGATTTAGCCTCGACGGTATCACGGTCACGGTGCCAAATGTAAAATTACTTTCTGTTCATGATTCTCAGTAGATAATGCACCTATCACCATCTACCTTCAACACACGAAAAAAAATTTTCCGGGGTCCAGTGCTGCCCCCGTTTGAAATAAATCATGTGAAAGGAAACGGAGACATCATTTAAATTTTTGTCTTGACCAGGCCAGTTAACTAAACTCACGTTGAAAATTTATATGATAAATGACAAGTGACATTTTTTTTTTCTGAATAGTAACCAAATAATTCATTTTTGACCCAAAAATACAACCCAATTTATTTTAATGAAATCATTATCGTCGTTCGTCGAACTCTTCGTAAAAATCTTTTCGTTTGTTTGGCTGTCAAACGTTAATTTCAATTCGAAATTCCTTATTGAATTCAAGAATGATAATGTTTGACACTGATTAACAATTTGTTTCTGTTTCAATTAGATAGATGCAATAGACTAAATGTATTTAAATAAGTAAAGGTTTTACAGCGTTTTCTTATTTACGGACATTCGATTGACTGTAGCGCTATTATCATGACTGAAAACAATCTACGAACTCTTTTTTGATAGAGTTTATGAAAATTTAAGCTTATTTCTAAAGATCTTAAAAAGGTAAATTACAGTTATTTGCTACAGAAAATCTAAAATAGTAAAATATAATATTAAAGGCATTTAAGACGCAGTACGTAAGTACCACATAGTAAGTATTCACACTAAATAATGAAATGACAAATATTAATACGATTTTTTTTATATATGGCCCTTGTAAAGCAATTGATACGGCTACGTAAAGTTAAACCACATATATCAAGAATTATAGAAAAATTATCAAGCTAAAAGCAAAATGAGCGTTTGAAAATTGACAAGTAAGTTGCACTTAACTCCGTTCTAGGGATGATGAAAGACAAAACCCGTATTATAAAGAGAAACGCAAGCACATTCTATTATTGGCCAACCTTGGAATTCGCTATCGTATGATACTGACATACATTATGAATGTTATGTCATATGTATTCTGAGTGGATTATCATTAGCTCGTTTACTAGGTACCGCCTGGCGGTACCTGGACGATTTCCGTCCTAAATAGGCCCTTCTGGCCCCGTAGCTTTGGCCCTTCCGGCAAAACATGGGTGTTGCAGCACCCCAAAATTTGCCATAGTCCCTAGCGCGCCTGCTGCTAGTAGTTTATAAATATAGGAAGCCGGGCATCTGGCTCGCTCCTCAAACCTTGTCCGGTGAAGTAAGAAATGCCGTCGGAGGTAACCTATGCATGTCATTTAAAAAAAAAGTGGATTATCATTGCTGTTCAGCGAAGTAAAGCAACCAGCGATATCACTACAAAGCATTACAAATTTGTTGATATGCTGCAAGGAAGACCGAACCGAATTAAATGGGTCTTATTTGCTAGAGTTGAACCAGTATATTATATACTCTGAAAAAACTTACCAAAATACGCAAATAGATTTTAAAGAGGACATAAAGTCTTTAACAAATTAAATTTCAAACGTTAGTGATGTCGATGATGTGTAAATTTTAGTTTTGATTCTATTAGTACAAAAGACTGGTGACCAAAATGAGAACAAAGGCAGTAACTCATTCGGATGGCTGAAGAAAGAAATGGAAGTCAAAGGAGGCAACATTATTCAAACACCATACAATACATGTAATGTAATTAAACAACCAAGAACGTAACACGACTTGCATAATCACAGTCTATTTATAAAACACGTACTGTATGTAATCTGTCAACGTTTCTAAGCTGTTACTAAAATGATGTATGAGAGATAACATAGACAAGATCAATGTCAAAGCCATTAACATGGAAATTTATACAAAGTGGGGGAAAAGTATGTAAAAAAGTCACTAAAAAGATGATGTGTTGAACATCTTGTATTGAATTTTTAAGTAAACGATTCAATACTCAATATTTTATTGCAAACCATAAAGCACAGGACTTGACTAGGAGATAGTTCAGTTTTCAAAAATGTTTCGTCTTTTGCTTTTCCCGGTTTTATCCTTAGTTGTGCTGCTTCGAAGTCCGGGGTTTAAAGTATCTTATGAACGGAGAAGATGCACAATGAGTAGATTTTGATAAATGTCTCTGATTTTTTAAGCATTTACGTAAAAAAGGTCTTTAAGCACAATTATATTTTTTATCGATTCAATAACTTGGTTTTTAGTCGATTGAAAAAGTCAATTTTAGATGTTATAAAAAGTATAAAACAAAATATTACCACAGGATTGCCTTAAAAAATTATAGCTTCTTTTGTTATGAGGCCAATCGTGTAAACGCAATATTTGACATAGCACCCGAATAAATGATCTTACATCACGCCTACAAATGCGACATAAGTGACGTCACTCCTTTCCGGTCTTTCTAAGGCGCTCCGAGACGCTAGGGCCTAGGCGGACGTGATTTAGTAAGCTTTATATCTTAAAGAGATTTTGGGTTAGCAAGGTAATTTTTTGCTTGGACATGCGTATTTTTTGGAAAGGAATTAGGAAATCTTACCACAGCACAACGAAAAAAAAATATATCTTCTTTATTATGTATGATTATATATGTACTGACCGTCATATAAATATTACAAGTGGCTCTGTGAAATGTATACCTCGCGAGTTACCAAACCCGTTAAAGGTTTCCACTTAAAAAAGTTGTTCAGACAAAAAAAATGCATCTTATTAGTTATAAAAAATTTACGACATTTTTGTTTACAAAAAATTTAACGACAATGTTGTTAAAGTTTTCAAACCGCATAATTCCGCCATTTTGAAAAATTTCGAAAAAATGAATCGGCAGAAAAAAATATCTTCATATATCATTTACGAACTTACTACAGCCGAACAAAAGCATTTTTGGCCAATCTCGAAACTGAGACACTTCGCTCGCTCGGTTAAAAACAGATAAACTAGATGCGTTGGAAACTGAGTAGACTTGAACAGAAATTCTTTCAAACATTCAAACGCCACAACTAAAGTTTTTGCAATTGATATAGGGAACAAGTAAGTAAATAGGTTAATAAGATCACTAAATGCGAAATTTCGTTCCAATCTGCTAAACAAAAGTCCAGTACCAGATGAACCGAGTGTGAGACGTGACGTTTGAAAGACAGGTTAGTAAATAGGAAACTGTCTATAGTAAACAGTATCACGCTTAGAAAAACAGAACGAAAGATAATTTCACGAGGCGATCACGATGTCTAATTCAGTGTTAGTTGGATTCCACGTGTGAATCATGAAATGACCCTCAGCAATAAGTAATTCGAATAAGAAGACTGATAAACAGAGTATTTCTGTTTTAAGTGCACTTCACGACATGTTCCATCAACGATAGTGTATGAATTGATAACACTCCATAAGGTATGGTAAAAAACATTAAAAATAAACTTTTTTCATGTGATGGATTGGCTGATAAGTTTAGTATGACAATGTCTTAAACACTACCATATGCTTGGTAGAACTGTTCAATACGTCATTCACCGAGACGTTGTCTAAATGCAATGGAATTTCCATTTCCAGTTTCAGAAACAGAAAGTGCAATTTCCAGTATTTTAGTACATAATAGCTCTTTGAATCTAGTTAACAAAAATTAACTACAATTAACAATCAAAAGAAAAGTACTTGTTTGTACTTTTCTAGATTAGATTTCTGTTAATCTGATAAACAAATTTCCATACCAGGTGGTGACTGCTGCAATTTGGTACTTTCCTCAAAAATAAATTATTCGGTACTGTTAAGAGGCATTTCACATTTGGTTGGCTGTCTCGCTCGCACAATCAACCATTTTTAAAGATTATTAAAAAATGTGTTTCATTTGTAAAAAAGTGTTTCATTAACATTCAATATAATAATATTGTGGATATTTTAAATATGTTTGTATATTGAGTACATCGGGAATTAGGCCATCAAAATTTTAAATTTTTGATGACCTTATTCTCGATATACACACACATAAACAATAAAAAAAATCTCTAATATCTAAATATATATAACTCAAAGGTGACTGACTGACGGAAATAGTGATCTATCAATGCACAGCCCAAACCACTGGTCGGATCGGGCTGAAATTTGGCATGCAGGTATATGTTATGATGACGTAGGCATCCGCTACGAAAGGATTTTGATAAATTACACCCCTACGCGAGCGAAGCCGCGGGCAAAAGCTAGTCTAACATATAATTATATTGAATGTTAATAAAACACTTTTCTACAAATCAGACACATTTCTTAATAATTTTTAAAATGTTTGTTTGTGCGAGCGAGACAGCCAACCAAATGTGAAATGCCTTTTAAGAAAATAAAACGTCACAAAATAATGTCATTTGTCATGATCGTATCCATATTCAATGTGATTTTAAGTTAATTATTGCAGAAAAACTGATATTTAGAACACTATTTGACGTCATTAGTCTTTATTTCATACAAATCCCATATAATAAATAATAAACAAATATATAGGGACAAATAAGACTTATTGAGCTAGCCCCAAAGTAAGTTCGAGACTTGTGTTATGGGATACTAACTCAACGATACTATATTTTATAACAAATACATATATAGATAAACATCCAAGACCCAGGACCATTTGAAAAAGGCCATTTTCCAACTTGCCCTGACCGGGGATCGAACCCGGGACCTCTGGGTGGCGAACTAGCAAGGTGACCACTACGCCACGGAGGTCGTCGAAATATAAAATGTTTGTTTTGACGTTTCAAAAAAAGTATCTGATTTAAGTTGTTGGAAAGTAGCGTAACAACACTTGTACTTAATCAAAAAGGATCAAGGTATTTCAGACAGCACTTTTCCTGACAGGATGCGACTTAGACACGTGTGTCAACATAGTGCCGCACGTCCATTGTTTATGTTTGCACGTCACTTGTTTGTGGACATGTCAGGGTTCGATTGTCTGTCGAGCAGACACTAACAAATGGTGGACAGACACGATCAAATAGATGGATAATAAATTAATTAAAAAGTTGATGGCACTTGTTTTTAAAAACAAATTTCTATTAAATGCCTAAGTTGTTTATATAGTTTGTTAATCTTTAGCCTCCCGCAAAAGATCTCAAGGAGAAGAGGGGTGCCTGTAAAACAGCGTTACCTCGAGCCTTGGTTCGTGGTAACACAAGCTGAAGCATTACTTTGCCATAAATTAGGTTATTTGAGTTATAGAAAGAAAGACTAAATTTTTTATTTAATTTGCTCTTTACCTCTTTTTTTGGAAATAAAAGATTTTATTATTATGTTGGTACGCTTTTCAGCCACGGGTCCATGGAGACCCGGTCTTTTGAGGCGTTCATATGGCCAAAGCCAACATGAAGAGACCTTTTAGTTTAGTACCTTTTTATCTTAAAAGTGAGATGGCTGCATCTATGGAGGTCTATCCAATTAATGTAACCATTAAGATACACATAAACCGACAGTTCTCCATAGCTGCCGAACTATTGCCAGGGAGGGATTCACTTGATTTTGGCTATGTGGATGGGATGTTCGTGGACCGCACGGGAGGTTATTGTGTAAGATACGGTCATCTACCTAAAAATCTATGACAACAATTTTAGCCTGGTAGATGGTGACTTGCTGCTCGATGGCTTCCCTACCTGTGGGTACCCTAACTAGCCACGAAAATGCGGTCGCACCTCTCGACACCATCAGGTGCTCACATTGCAACACAATGTGAGCACCTGATGGTGTCGAGAGGTGTGTCGAGAGGTGCGACTCCGGTTTCACCATCACGGGGCTTCCCCCGAGAGCGAATTTCCCCGTATTATTAATATTAGATAGAGGCAAGTAGTGTACTGTAATGAGACACATGGATGAGAGCAGCAGAGGACAGAGAGTGGTGGCGTAGACGAAGGGAGGCCTATGCTCAGCAGTGGGCGGAAGAAGGGCTGACATGATGATGAAGTAGTGTACAGAGAATAATGATATGACTTCTCTGAATGACACTCTCTCTGATCGAATGTGTTAACAGCTGACAATAATGTCAGATGTTTCGAGTTGCGTAAAGACATTAGACGTAGCTCAATGACTGTCATTTAGTGACAACAGTGATGATTACACACTGAAAATGACCGTACATGATATATGAATGCAAATCAGAGGTACAAGGCGTGCCTAGAAGTTGCGGGACCTTCGTAAAAGCAGATTCCCATCGAGTTCCCTCAGGGGTTTTAGTATATACGCATTTATTACTTACAACAATAGGCATGACGAATGGAAAAATATCTTTAGCCCGGCATCGGTTAGATTTTAATATAAAATATTGTACACGTATTTTGTCTTTTCTCTAAGAAACAAAAAGTAACAAGATACAGCGCATTGAAATTTCGCATGACGTCACGGCTACGTACGATTTTTACATAGAGATGACGTCGCAAGCTCCCACTCCCGAACTTTGATGTTTTGTATCTTTGTGAATATTTACTTTTTTGGCAAACTGAAAAATATGGGTCCATTATTTTTGGATAATCTAAAAGACGGACTAATTACAAGTATACTTTTCTACCCTCTCGTCACTCCTATTATACAATGTCCTTTTTAATTAAGTACAAATATTTTAAGGGGTGATTCAGTCCATCATTTTGAACAACTTTTCCCAGTAAATGTTTATCGAAATACGCATTTTTTTTGCATTTTTCTTACTAACTATATCACGTGACTACTTTGATTTGTATGAGAACCTAAATTTTTTTTCGTATTTCTGTATACATTTATTGGGAAAAGTTGTTTAAAATGATGGATTGAATTGCCCCTTAAAATATTTGTACTTAATTAAAAAGGACATTGTATATAACCTAAGTACGTATATCAGCGTACCGCACATTAAAATGTCATTTACTATTTTCATAAGCCGTAAACTAGCAGCATGACTAGATTGAACAAAATATGAAAATTTTTCGCTGGTTAATCAAATACACTTACAATGATAGTTTTGTATAAAACACGCTCAAAGACAAATTACTCGCACTAAGTCAATACAAATATGAGAATTATAAGCCGACATTGAACGGCTTATTGACCTTTATAGAACCAAATTAGGTAGGTATTTAAGTCGTTTCATGGTTTTATAGCTGAACTAGGCCAAATTCTCACCCAACGTCACTGGTGCCTAGCAAACTCGTGCCTCACAGACCAGCCATTGCCTTAACCGCTTGGCCACCACCGCTTCCAATGATGTATGTGGACAAATCACACAGATTGAGCTAGCCCCTAAGTAAGTTCAAGACATGTTTTATGGGATACTAACTCAACGGTACTTTTATAACAAATACATATAAAGATAAACATCTGTCTTGGATGTTTATTCAAGTACCGTTGAGTTAGTATCCCAGGCCAATCAGAAAAAGATTATTTACCATGTTGACCTAGAGCAGTCTTTCCCAAAGTGGGCGATAACGCCCCCTTGTGGGCGCTGGAGGCTTTAAGGGGGGCGCTAACGGGCCCAGAATAAAGTTGGGGGCGCTGATGTGATTTAAGCAATGAGTGATTTATAACTTCAGCTATTTCATATTTTAAATTTCACTGAAATTAAAATCCACTTACTACACAACATCCATTTATTAGTTCATATTTATATCCTTTTTTATTGTACAAATATAAACTAAAAATGTAATTCATATTTATTATTTTAATGCGTTCACAACGCTATTTATATCGTTAAAAATCAAACACTGAAAAAATTTCGTGTTTTATAGTTTCGCAGGTGAGGTCCCCACTTCCGATACTCTTTATTATTGTAAAATTGTATTATTATTGCTATTTTTTTATTTAAAATTAACAATGTTGATTATTGTTATTTTTTATAAAAGATACTCTAATGTACTGGTGTATGTATTATTATTGCTCTCTCTTGTAAAAAAGTCTAGTTTAGAATATAGGTTGAATTAAACTACAGGCAAGACAAATATGTGATTTAGGTTTTTATGGTGAAAAAAATGGGGGGCGCTACAGAATAACAGATTTTTTAAAGTGGGCGTTTGACAAAATAAGTTTGGGAGCCTCTGACCTAGAGGTTTGTCTTTAAAAATTGTAGACGTTGTTACGAAGAAGTGTCTTCTCTTTATCTTAGGCAGAGTTCAAAACCTATGAAACGATATTTCCTAAAGTTTCGTAGTAGAACTTATATAATGCATCCAAACTTCAATATTTTAACAACTTAAAAATTTTAAAATCATTTCCATATCTACGAACAACACACTTTAAGAGATTTATGATAATTTCTTTAGGCGCTATCTTTGAGAGACCATAGCTTCTTTATCGTCACTCACATCAGCTACCGCCACTTCAAATCCAACATCAAAAAGCAATAATAGATAACAACTATAATCCCAGCTAGATAGTCAGATCTCTCGACTGAAATCTTCTTATCTACGTATTTTCTAATCTCTACCTATCTTATCTACACTACACGTGACTGAGAAACTCTGATATACATGGATGATTTTGTAATGTGGTACGGATTGCTTTACTCTTACATTTTTATTTTATTTTTCCTTTGTAAAAGAACACATTAGCCAAAAATTGCCGTTTTCCGCTAATGTGCGAAGAAAAGCTTCACGTTCTCACTTTAAACTGTAAACACTAGTTTATAAAACAGTTTGAAGGGTTATCTAGGGCATGATTAAGACAAAATTTTAAATGATATCTCCGTTTTCTTTCCAATAATTTATTTCAAATGGGGCAGCACTGGACCACGAAAAATTTATGTATCCCCTTAAGTATATATTTTCAAATTCAAAAGCGATTCAGGTAAACTTATAACTCATTCGAGTAAGGTTACATTTAACTCAACTAAAATGATTAAATTTCATGGAAATAAAAAATGTAATAAATGAGATGACAGATAGAGGGAAAAAAAGATACTAACATGCTGCTCCTACTACGAAGTAGAGTGGAATTAGGTGAAGAAGTGATCAGACTTTGTTCCCCTTTGATTAAAAAACTAGAGTTTTATCTTTGTTTTTCTTCCTAAAAGCATATTGTCCTGTATTCTCCTACCTTTACTCATCGATCAAAATACACAAATAATAAATGTTCAAAACTAAAAACAGTTCAACCCCAAACTACACTAAAGATTTTGATAAATATTTTACAGGACCACCTGACATACCATTGAAACAAAAAAAGAATTTTCTAAATCGGTCAAGTCTTCAAATAATCGGTGAACATACATAAAAAAGAAGATCGCGACGAATAGGGGTGACGACAGGGTCAGAAGTAATATGATTATAATTAGTCCGTCTTTAAGATTATCCAAAATTAAGGACCAATATTTTTCAGTTTACCAAAAAAGTTAAAATTCACAAACATGCCGAGCATCAAAGTTCCGTAGCGGGGGCTTGCGACGTCACCGCTAAGTAAAGATCGTACATAGCCGTAACGTCATGCGAAATTTCAATGCACTGTATCTTTGTAATTTTTTGTTTCTCAGAGGAAATAAAAAATACGTGTACAATATTTTTAAAATCTAACCGATGGGCTAAACATATTTTTCCATTCGTCATGCGTATTGACAACCTTCTCTTTTTTTAAGCGGTTCAAAATTCAATCAACCAATAATAACCTCATTCTTCACGTACGCAAGTTGTTACGTTAACAGATAATTTAGCAAAAACAACAATAAATTCATGAAACTAGAATTAACAATCATTGAATAGGCAGCTCCAATGAATGTACAAGACCGTAATAATAATTGTGTCATTTGCGCATTTTATATAATGACGATGCGAAACGAGCCTACTTCTGAGAAAGAAGCGTTTTTATGATACATGATATACTTTGTAATCTTTGCAAATATTTAAACTTAACAACAAACTTGTAAGTTATCCTCATCTTATGTGTTTCCTGTTGCATCATCAGCTGTTCAGTGCTACTGCTGAGCCCAGGGCAAATATTAATTCGGTGCCCAAGGTGCGCCTTGTGGCTTTTTCTTTAACTAAAGTGATTGTGTGAATATAGTAACCTAAAGATGTCAAAGACCCTGGGAAATGGAGAAGAAAAGGCTAAAACCATTCAAAACTATTTGGCTGTGGATTAACGCCTGGCCACCTGAGATCTGATACCAGACTGTAAGTAGGTATACCTGACCCGCAAATGTTTGTAAAGATCGACATTTTGGTTTGTAGATATCAAAAAAATGACTATGACTTTGTCCACCTTTATTTTATCTTCAATATTTTGGCAAATCCTGTTGCTGATACATTTCTGTGATTGTAAAAATAGTCAATGATCGATATGAAGATAAAGGTCAATAATTTGAATACATTTATAAATTATGACCTTTTCGAAATGGTGACGACGAGTAATAGCCACAAACGGCCCTGACAAATATGGCGTTGGCCAAGCCTCTAGAATGCTAGCTTCTGATTGGTCGATAACATCGCGCCTCCTGACGTCATCAACGCCAGCGCACGCAAACAAAAGAAAAAACAAATAAGCTGTAGCGTTTTGTATTAATTTTCCGGATGATTAAAGGCGTTGTTGCTTTCTACGTTGTTTGAAAGACTTAAAGGATGAGTAAAATACCGGTATGTGCGACATTATCAATATTGTATCACGTGTTGTAATTACATGTGAAAAACAAGCTAATGTGTATTCTTTTTATTATGATATAATATTTATCAACTTTCATATTTGGTGGTTATAAATGCCTGTAATATAATGTTTTTTGTTTAAAGGATTTTAGACAGATCAAGGACATGGTATACTAAGAGTATACATATATTATACACTATATCGCTACCGATCTACAGGAAGTAATATTACTACATACCTAGCGGTTTTAATTACTTACTTTGGGGCTAGCTTGATCAGTGTTATTTGTACATGTATATTTAAAAAAAGTTCTGTTGCTGTAATTATTGGGTTAGTAGGATATCGACTATAACGCAAAATATCCACTCGTGATAAACGACGACATCGCATAATGTACATTCATTTATTTACCACCCAATTCAATAGAAGTGGAATAATTATTGTTTTAAGAATTCTAGATAGTCTTCAAATCTTTTCTTTTTCGTTAGGTTAAAATACAGGATTTTACTTTGACTCAATTTTTAATTTTGGTCTATCTACCCGCCGCCGCCTGTCTACTAACCCGCCAATTAGAAAGTCACTGGCCTCGCATAGCTGCGGGTGCAACAATTGCAGTTCTAGGAAAACTGCAATCGATAGAAAGGCTGTAATCAGTTCTAGTAAAGACAGATTTAGGACTTGGTTGTAAACGTCAGCAAATGTCCCGTCATCTAAAGAACGAAACTGATTTTTGATAATCTCTATGCAGGCAAAGAGTATTAAGTTATAATTAAATTTTGGTTCAGTCTGCAAATTTCATTAATGATTGATTATGGCCATTTGTAAATTTTTAACCATATTGCAGAAACTGTTTGAATCATTCACTCACTCTATCTTTAGATTTTCCTTAAAATAACACAAATCTGACAACAATACAAGTTGTGATTTATTACAAGAGATATAAAAAATTTAAAATAGTGTCTACTTTGAAAGAAATTTCGTAACAAGGAAAGAGACATCTTTTTTTATAGCCAGCTCCTTGCTAGCACCTTCTACACTGTGTCCTGCAACTATTAATATTTTAACTCACGAAAAAGCGATTACGCTTTATTTCTCTGTTATTTTACCACCTCTCTGACACGGAGATAACAAATCTAGGCTTTGAACAATATTATCTCCAATTCAACATCACGTGCGAATAGCGATGATAAATGCATGTGCTTAATATATTTTTTAATTATATTTTCACTCTGAATTTTTGAATCATCATTTTATTGTTTATCATCAATATCAACAATATTATAATATTATATTAGCACATTGCACAAGATAGATCAAATTGCAAGAGCAGAACACGTTTTCGCTACGTTAGCTTGTTATGAGTAATTAGGTACAGCGTAATGTAACTTGTGCTTATCTAGGGCACTCTTAGGTCAATTCTGATGCAACAATATTTTTTTAATTATTTTACACGTATTTTTGTATGAACATTTAATTTAACTTAAGGTTTCAACCTTGTACTAAAGTTAGTACGTATTTTATAATTAGGCGCTTAGAAATCACTTCAATCAAGAGTTGAGAGAAGCTTTAGGATAGGATCGGAAGATTACAGCATTTAAGGATTTAAAAAAATAGGTAAAAGAATAACTTCTATGCAAATTGTTATTCAGTACAACAGCTGAGGAAAAATAAATAAAACTAACGACACGAATGCCAATAAAAACCAACTAATATGAGGTAATGAACAAAAGGTAACATTACAAACAGCAAATGGATAAACCAACATCGGAAATTCTTCGCGTCATGGAAGGTAATGTTTGAATCAGTATCACATATAAGATTTAAAAAATTAGTTTAGTCATCACATATAATGATGATTCAGTTTTGCAATCAAATAAATAAGATTTACAAAGGTAAGTTGAGTAAACAACAATTACATAATTAGGTATAAGAATCGTGACAAAATCGCACAATTTTTTTTACTGTTGTCTTAAAATGGAATAAGTCGAAGAATGAAAAGAGGAAGACTTTTCATATTTGATTTTGACACCGTCAATCCAAGTACAATGCGCCATAAATAAGTTGAACAAACACTGCGGACTTCAAAGCATTTTTATACAAATTCCCGACACGTATATTGAACCAAAATGGCGGTCGTTGGCGCATTATTTGTACCTGCGCCGATAACCGCCATTTTGGTTAAACCTACGTGCCGGGAATTTGTACAAAAATGCTTTGAATTCCGCCATTTCTGTTCAACTAATTTGTGTCGCATTGTACTGAATAAATAAACACATAAGAGCATTAGCACTTAATCTAACTAAGGTTATTACTAACACTGGCAGATGTGGCATATCATCAATCGAGTTTGTACACATCGGCACTTTCCGCCATCAAGACTCCAGTATGACAACAACATGATGAATTAGTGTGAGGAATAACCAATTTCTTACTTGATGTATCATGTACGAGGTAATTTTACTACACGCATTGACTAAGATAATAAAACGCCAAACCATAAAAACAAAACGCAATCCCTACGCGGGCAATGCCTTCCAAATATTTAAACTGGATGACAAGCACTTGAATTCCTTTGGTCTCAGTAAAAAAAAAATCTAGTCTATGGTTCTCATAGATATCCACATCATGAATGGCTCAGACACTCATTGTAATCTTTTTTCTTACATCAGTCATTTGTATAACAGTCCTTTTATTTACTTCCCAGTATAGTTAACCTTTTGAGCGCCATTGCCACTTTAGTATTAAAACGGTCGAGGCATTTAGTTTTGACAACTAGTGGTCGAAATTGTACTATTTTTACTAGGCTTGGCGGCGGGGAAAAAGTAACTTTAACGCAGGCTTGCTAACGATTAGCCTAGAAAGATAGTTAGCAGATAGGGATCACGTCTTTATCCCTTATGGGGTAAAGTTCATTTTGGGTCTTCCAGCTCTTAGCAGATAGACCCAATGGCAGCAAGATTCAGTCCACCTTTACCGCAATGGTTGGCGTTGGAATTAAAGGAATCAAAAAGTGTAATGTGAAAGGTTCCTGGTCGCATTGCCTATAAACACGATTCGCAGTTTAGCTCATTCCCTCGATTTAGCAAAGAGAAGCAGCTTGTTTGTTCACGTTTTCCTTTTCTGCCAGACCAGCATGAAAGAATGTTGACAATGAATCCACATGTGGTCCTGCTTGATTACACTAGTCACAGACCTGAATTTCAGCAAATGGTTTGCGTTAGAAATTCTAGAAAATTCTTTCATGAATTTGCAATTTCCTCTAAGCAGAACAACTCGATCAGACTGTCTCCGACATTGAATATAAATGCTAGCTATCTCAACTCTACCAGACAATTCTACCTTGGTTCGCTCATTGTCAACTGCGTAGAACCATCTAGCTCTATTGAGATTGGCATGTTGGCGGCAAATGACGTCGTTAGATATCGCAGCTGAGATTTTTATTAATTTGTTTTTATTCGATGTTTCTTGAGGAAGTGGTTTTCTTCAATTAGGTGGTGGTTCTTTCGATTCAATGAACATTATTAAGATACGTCACCGAAATATGTTAATATCTAACGAATTCTTGATATTTGGATACTTCACCTATTCGATGGATGTTCAAGGCATATAAAGAAAAGGAAAATGCAACAGCTATATAATAAGGAAGTCAAACAGTCGGCTAAAGAAACGTAAACATTGTAGATTCTACACCAAAAGTAATTAGAATTAGTTCTAAAATAGCTGATTTGGATATTCTGACATTTCTAGATCCGGAACTAGAGTGGGTGTGGACATTACGCCATATCCATGTAGGTAGGTACTAGGTTCATATAAAAGGCTCTGGAATGCTTTACCCGTTGACATCAAGGACACTTCAACAATTTTTTTTTAAAAGAAAAGTACACTCTCATCCTCTTAAATAGTGTATATTTCATTTTCATCATCATCATTCATTATTTATATATTGTATGTATGTTTATGTATATATATATATACATATAATAAATGTAGATACATGTAGGTATATTTAATAGGATTTATTTAGTAAGTATTCTGCGCCGCAACTAGATCTCTGTTTATCTCTATGGTTGACTGGGGGAGAACGCTTTTAGCGTTAAGTCCGCCAATTGTAAACAATTGTTTATTGTGGATCAATAAAGTTTTATAAAATAAAATCTAGTAATATGACACTAGCTAACGCATGCTAAGAACAACGCACTTAATCTTTACATCACCTATGATTTCATCTATATATTCACAGCTACGTCTCAATTGCTCACAACTTCAATATAAGTATCAGCCCAAAACTCGATTTTACAGAATAAACATAGTCAGACACAAAACAGCTGTTCATTATAGTTTAGTGATATGCAGTCTGGTTTTAATTCGTCATTTTGAAAATCGTTGTATTTAAAGCTTATGTCTAACAGTGGACGTACTGCAGCAAAAATAATGACTAGTGGCTCTAGGAGTTGTAGACCTCACGAGTCAGTCTTTTTATGGCATAAAACTAAATTCTCACCGGCATAGCCCCCATGACTCCAACATTTTGAATGATTTCTGAATCGACAAAAAATTAATATTAATAAGGAACCTGCTCACAAAATTACACGAGAATCGATTGAGAAATGCGACCTGCAGGTAGAACATCCGGACAGCTGGACAGATGGATGATGGATGAGTTATAGAGAGGGCTATGCTAGGTGTTTCCCTACGTGATCAAATCAGAAATGAGGAAATTTGTAGAACAAAAGTCACTGACATAGCCCAGCGGATTAGTTCGTTGAAGTGCCAGAAGGACACATAGCGCGACGAACCGATGGCCGATGGGGCAAGCGAAGCGTAGGACACTCACCCACAAGGTAGTCTGACGCCCAGACTAAGGTCGCTGGAAAGCGATGCAGGCCGCTCTAGATCGGTCATTTTGGAAATCCTTAGGAGAGGCCTATGTCCAGCTGTGGACGTTATGCGGCTGAAATTATGATGATGATAATGAGCTGGACAGACATTTTTCAGCAAACTGAAACAGAGACGCTTTTTCCGTCACTTGGTCGTTAAAGGACAACCATAAATGAAGCCACAAACACATGATGTCGATGTATTAAATGTTGATGTCTCATACATTATTTGTATTGTTTTATTTATGGTATGGCAGGTATTTGATGGCTTATAATTACAAAATGTCCTGCCATCAAAACAGGAAAACAAACAAACGTGACTTGCATGATATCAGAAAGGCGAAACTGTTATCATATTACAATAAAATACTATATTAAGACATCATTCATCCGTATCGAGGGACACACCCCGATTATTATCTGTGTTTATTGAAGCAGAATTGACTGACTAACCTACATAGTTTATTGTAATAAAAGAACTCAGTAGGAATTTTTTGCAATGACGAATCGATGTTTGATATTTTGCTATCTTATCATGGATACTCTTCTTCTATGCTAGTCTGGGAGAAAATAAAAAACGTAGAATGCACCAGCTGCTTATCTTTCCGCGCAGATCGTAAAAGAAGATCGAGAGAATGGACGAAAATGCGAATCATATCAATAGACGATGCCGCTAGCAAACCATTAATATTTTAATCTATTTTTCCACCTTCTCGCCCACCACCACGCTAAAAGCGGCTTTTGAGTTTTGCTTGCGGGCCTTGCGGCTTTGGGACTATCTGCTTAGAGTTGCAAGACCCAAAATGCTGTCAACCCAATTAGAGATGACTATTAAATTCAATCATATCTACAAAATAATAAACCTCCTAATGACGACCTCCGTGGCGTAATGCTTACCATGCTGGTCCGCCACCCAGAAGTTCCGGGTTCGATCCCCGGTCAGGGCAGGTTGGAAAATGGCCTTTTTCAAATTGTCCTGGGTCTTGGGTGTTTATCTATATATGTATTTGTTATAAAAAATATAGAATCGTTGAGTTAGTATACCATAACACAAGTCTCGAACTTACTTTGGGGCTAGCTCAATCCGTGTAATTTATCCCTATATATTTATTTATTATTATCCATTTAAACATGGATACAATGAGATTTCAACTAGAATAACAACGGAAAGAACTAGAACATAACTTTAAAGTATATTTTCCTGCTTTAAGATGCTGCCAGAAATGGCTAAAGAAACTTCATAATTTTTTTTATCATTTTAAAATCTTATTGATAGTAAAAATCTAATCAGTACACAAGACATGGGCACAGCAACTTAACCATCTCACCTAGCATGTTATGCAAACGAGCCCTTACAAAACCAGTCAAAGTCACCTTTCATGCGCAAGCGCATACGTGCAGGAGGCCACGTCGGACCAATCAGCGCGCGCCGCGAGGAGGCGCGGCGCTGACGCATGTCTGACGCAACCACAGCGCAACAGTCGGGCTCTTTGCACGTTTCCCAAGCATATATTGTAGTAGTACTCGTAGATTTATGGATACTTTGATCCTCTGCATTTTAACGCTTTCCCGGTTGCATCCATCACTAGCTCTTTTTTTCAAATAGGAAAGACATTTTTTTAATAATCTTTAAAAGTTTTTGATTGTGCGAGCGAGACAGCCAACCAAATGTGAAATGCCTCTTAAAGATCCAGTTAGATTGGAGATAGGGGCGAATTCTACAGGTATATCATCTCCAAAGATGATAGCGGTAGTCCAAGAATGCCGAAGACTTTGCGAAGTCGAGAAAGAAACGCTGGAACAAATTTTACTGTTTTTAAGACCCGTTATGGCTACTTCTTAGCATATCTATATTTGTTGCTTCAGGAAAGAGCGAACTCAAGAGCTTTATCTTTGGCTTCGACTAGGTCCTCCAAGGTATAGGTTTTTGTCCACATAGAGCACAAAAAATGCTCATCAATCCTTTATCCAAGGATTGTTTCTGATTTACCCTTTGGGTTGCAGAGGTTAGACGGCAGATGTTCTGTATAAAAACCAGTAACCTTGTCAAACCCCCTTGGTTAGGTAGCGGACCCCGGGCTCTGAAGCGTTAATGCTGAGGATACAACCGGGAAAATACGCTGTGATACTGTGATAATGATGTGGGCACGAAAAATGCACCATCGTGTTTGGAGACGGAGAGAAGCTACACTGACAGGTAACTTATTCTAAGAACAGTACTATTTTTTCCACTTGGTCAAATTGTCTTTGCATCTGATTTCGTAATCTTTTAAGACTACCAGGAGGACCAGGTGGACTAGCTCAGATGACCACGACCGGCCATGGGCTGATACTTATCCTCCTTGAGAGTTTAGATAATAAAACTGCTAAGTTCTACCCAGTTCACAATTATTTTACACTTCTCGTACAACGATAAAATGACGGGAACAACAATGATAATATTATTAGAATAACGATTACAAAGATAACTTTAAATAAAACAAACTTGCGAAGAATCAGCTTAGAACAAGTCAACTCAGGTTATGATAATATAATTACAAAAGTAACAGATACCCAACGCCATAGAAAGATTGGAGGGGTCGAAAGTAGGCAAGACTGGAGTTGCGGGTAGGCACACAGAGATGGCAGCACACACGACTAGCAAAAAAGTGACAAAGAAAGTGTTGAATAAGCTTTAAAAATATTTATTGCATTTCGTTTAAGTCACATTTAATTGATTATAGTACTAATTTATATAAATAACAGTAATAAAAGATTTTAATGTTTTAGTAAATAGCTATAGCGCCGTCTTGTGACAAAGAATGATGGGTTAATATACAAAAATCACTTATATATCATCATCTCTCATCTCAGCCCTTCTTTCCGCCATCGCTGAGCAAATTTCTCTCTCCTACATATATGTATGGTTCTTGAAAACAACTGCAAATATCTATACCGTATTTAACCAAACGACTTCTCAATAATTTGTCTGACTGTATGAATGTGATTAATGGTCGAGAAACCCCTTCCTGAATCCCGCCTGCTCTACCGGCTGGTTTTCATCTACTTTTATTGTTGTAATTCTGTCAAAACACTTTAATTATATTGACATCAATTGTTGAGCCAAACAGTTGGTGCCAAATGTGGACGTGACGAACGCAACGTGGTCAGTTTCTAAACCTGTGACTCAAAATAAATACCGATGCACTCGAAAGAGCGTTTACCCATGAAAACGAGCGTTTACGAGAACGTTTGGCCAAGACGGTTTTTTTTTTACCCGCGACAAAAAGAGGGGTGTTATAAGTTGGGCGCTAATTTCTGTAGGTCTGTCTATCTGTCTGTGGTATCGTAGCGCTCGAACGGATGGACCGGTTTCGATGCGATTTTAATTACGTGGTTCAAGTTCAAGCAAGTTCCCTTGTGGTGGTTCTTAACTTTGTTTGATGAAATTCAGTTTAGCTATTAAGTTATTGGGGATTAACGATTGAAAATCAGTGGTTTTTAATTTTCCTAGCAAATAATAGATGGCGCTACGTATCAATTGAAATATGTAGTTCCGCTACTCATCACTAGATGTGGTTCTTGAAAGTCAGGGGTTTTTTTAATTTGCCTGGCAAGTAAGCTTGTGGGTTAATAGGGTCAATTCGCAACGAAGATCGTGCAAATTAGAAGATTGGACAAAATTAGAAGTGAGCTCGTGAGAGGTAGTTTGAAGTCGTTCAGTTACTATTGGACTATTGGACGACCTCCGTGGCGTAGTGGTCACCATGCTAGTCCGCCACCCAGAGGTCCCGGGTTCGATCCCCGGTCAGGGCAAGTTTGAAAATGGCCTTTTTAAAATTGTCCTGGGTCTTGGATGTTTATCTATATATGTATTTGTTGTAAAATATAGTATCGTTGAGTTAGTATCCCATAACACAAGTGTCGAACTTACTTTGGGGCTAGCTCAATCTGTGTAATTTGTCCCTATATATATATATATATTTATTTATTTAACTCTACTTCAAAAAAGGAGAAGGTTATCAATTTGTTTATATAAATGCTTTTTTTTCTTTATTTTTTTTTATGTATGTCTCCCGATTAACGCGAAAACACCGGGACCAATTTGGAAAAAATCTTTTCAAGGGAAACGTTGTCAAGTGACAGGTGGTCGCATAGAAGTTTAACCAAAATCGGTGAGCAGTTTGGTGTTAAAGTCCATCTTAAGTTTTGAAAAATATTTTATTATACAGCTATCCATGCTGGTATGGAAAGAAAGAAAGATCTTGGAATGTACCAGCTGCTTCACTCGCGCAGATCGTAAAAGCCGATCGAGGGAGTGGGTGCAAATGACAATCATGTTAATTGGCGATGTGGCTATACTAGCAACCCATCACTATTTTAAATCCTTTTTATGGTTGAACTAGTCGCGGGCTCGAACTCAAAGGTGGGCGCGGCCTAAAAGCATGCTGTCTCACCTAACATTGTGTTCAAGCGAAGCAGTGAGGTGAAATGCACGATAAATCATGGTAAACCGACCGCGTAAAAACATACGTTAAGTCCTTTGGGAAAAGGGGATTTATGCAAAAAATACTGCAATAATCAATTACAGATTAAGTTTCATCTTCGATAATTAAGCTGTGTCGGTACGGACTTTGTTTTGGAGATTTCACACTTCTTTTATTACTTATTTACGTCGAAAGTTGCGTAAAAATAAGCACGAATCTATGATGGCTTATAAAAAAACTGTGGGATTTTCTCCACTGTTTGACATTGTACATTCCAAGTTTAACATGAAATCGTTTTGTCTCATGGGTAATTCCACATACAAGTCTTCAAAAATTAAAAAAACATTATGTCAAAGTGCCAAAAAAGATATAAGCTAGCAATGACCCCCAGTCACTTTTTGACATTTTTATTAGACCCAACAAAAACAGAATTCCCACTGACTGATGGATGAAAAAGAAAACGCGTTGGAGGAAGCACGAAATTACTATGATGGTTCAGTTTTGCTACCTTTGATAGTAAAAACTTAAGTCAAAATCAAAAGTGTAATGTTCTCAGAAGAAGTTCTTAGTAAATAAAATATATTGAGATTCAAAGATTCAAAGATTCAAATGTTTATTCAGTAATTAGACCTTTACAGGCACTTTTACACGTCAATAAGTATAATTTATGTTACGTGTAAAGTATATTAAAATTTAATTTATTTTTAAAGAAAAGCTACCGATACCAGCGCTTCGTAACGACCACTGCTGAGAAGAAACGCCGAAAGAAACTCATTTTCACAGTATTGGTCGCCTACTCGCCAGAAGGGCTTTGTCATATTATTATAATATTATAGAGAGAGACAATTTACACTGATTGAATGACTGATTGAATATTATAGAGAGAGACAAATTACACTGATTGAGCTAGCCCCAAAGTAAGTTCGAGACTTATGTTACGGGATATAACTCAACGATACTATATTTTATAACAAAAACATCTATAGATAAACATCCAAGACCCAGGACAATTTGAAAAAGGCCATTTCCTAACTTGCCCTGACCGGGGATCGAACCCGGAACCTATGGGTGGCGGACTAGCATGGTGACCACTACGCCACAGAGGTCGTCAAATATGTGACACCACTAGAGTGGTGGATGTCACAGAAAAATACATTTAGTGAAGAGGAATGTTCAATAATATTTAAAGTGGTGAGGCAATTGTTTGGGGCCGGTAGCTTCTTCAGCCGCTGTGGTGTTTTCCATCTTTGGCATTGTACACATCAAATTAAGAAACCAACTAGTTTTTTATTCAGATTCAGATTCAGATTTTAAATGTGAGAAATCAATATCATTATTACAATAATAATGATATTGATTTGTCACATTTAAACGACTCTTATGTTTAACTACATTTTTAAATCTTTTTTTTTTTTAATGTTAATTCCTGGGAAACAAAATTTAACTAAACATTTTTAATGAATCCTTGTTTTTATTGAAAAAATCGTTTGATTTAAATCATGATTCAAGAAATTGATTTTTATTGAAGAAAATCATTTAATTTAAATCGTGATTTGAATAATGATTTAAATCAAAATGGTTTAATCGTGCCAACACTTAGGAAATTCCCTCTGAAATTTGTGTAGAAAAAGTATCGATTAGTTCAACTTTATTTGTCGTCCACCATCACGCTAAAAGTGGCCTTTGAGTCTCGCGGCCCTGGGCTCTGTCTGCTTAGA
This sequence comes from Acrobasis suavella, assembly GCA_943193695.1. Taxonomy (NCBI): domain Eukaryota; kingdom Metazoa; phylum Arthropoda; class Insecta; order Lepidoptera; family Pyralidae; genus Acrobasis; species Acrobasis suavella. The sequence goes on along the minus strand of OW971952.1, from coordinate 3,486,900 downwards.
GCCGCAAGACCCAAAATGCTCTGTCTGCTCCGTTAGGGATAAAGTAACATACGTGTGTATTAATTGATGCACCTACTAAAAAGTTTAAATTAAAACACATAGCAGCACTTTGCTATACAAAAATCTCAGGCGCTTACCGCCGATTTAGCTTTGTCCGAGGCTTTGTCTAGCTAGCAAGCGATAACCACGTGAATTTAAACAACATATATTTTGGGCTCGTCAGGGTCATTAGCCCATAAACTTTTTAAGATTTTAAATCAAAAGCTGGTTTAGGTGTCCGATGACCAACGGGCTGGTAATTACGTCGCTCAACAAGTAAGCATTGCGATCTAACTTAGCAATGCTGCCAGCGTTATGGACAATTTACCGCAATGATCTACATGAAATTTTTTATTTGTAACATTTTTTTAAAAATTAAACAAATTGTTTATTTAATTAGCAGCTTCACATCTATGGAAGCAAGCCAGGGGGATACATTTATTATTCAGGGTTTAGTGCCCGCCCATTTGAAATAAATTATTTGAAACAAAGATATTATTTAATTTTTTTTTTCTTAGCCAAGCTCCAGATTACCCTTCCAACTATTTTATGAACTACTGTTTATAGTTCAAAGAGAAATTGTGAAGCTTTACAACGCACATTTGCGAAAAGGCCACCACTCGAAATAGGCAAATTATCATATTTCTGATGAAGAAGCTCAACCTGGAAATAAACTTGATGCAACTAAGTACTTTATTTTGATGGTGCAATTGTCTTTATTTTTTCATACCCATAGTCTACATCTCTTCGTGTCGTTGGCTTAAACAATTAATTTTTTTCCCTCCACAATGATGACTGAGGCTTCATAAAGGGGACATTTAATGCAGCTGGTGGTGCATGATGGGCAAGAAAGAAGGTGTGATATAGTCTGGTTGCTATGGCCACATTGGCACTGTGTTGCCGATTTATCAATGTAAGGCCATCTGTCTAAGTTATCCTACCTCATTTCGAAGGTGTTTTAGGTTCTTCCATGGGGACCATGGGAGTTCATGACCCGGGCGGCAGTTACTCTGAAGGTGGTATAAAATCAGAGAGATATGAGTAGCGGTTGCCCCACACCTCATGGCCTCATACATACAATACCTCATAGTGACCCTAATTGACCGAAAATCTAGTTTGTTTTAGTGTGTGTAAGCAAACAACACTGGTGTCAGATTATTTTAAGTTGCCGGGCAGCAAAATGACATGCACAAATGACAGACCCACTGCTTTAAAGATTCCTTGCCTGTGAGGTACAGGGGTGAAGAGTATGATGAATAATTAAGGGCACTGAAGTTTGTCTATAGTATGGGGTGGCAAATTTAGATTGTGCCCTTCATAAAAACTGAAATGTAGACTTGCACCAGTGCCCCTACGCCATCGCCAGATGTGACTGGGCATGTGGAGCCATATTTAGATCTTGCCCCTCTTAAGTCTAGATCCGGCACTGCCTAAAGAACATAAATGCATTTTAAAAATACTTACATGGATAACAATATAATAACAGAATTTTTATCTTTAAAAAAAATTAATTAAATCAATATATAAAATATGTAACAAAAACCCTGTCCGATCCTTGTAGGAGGAACTTAGACTGTAAATATGAATAACTTTTCCTATTGGACCAATGCTTGAAACTCGAAAAAAAAAATAGACATTTTCAATCAAAAGCGTTTGGCCGGCCTGGCAATTTGTATGAATGTGTCGATTTTTTCTTTGAGTTTCAAGGATTAGTCCCATAGGAAAAGTTGTTCATATTGACGGTCTGAGTTGGTCCTACAAGGATCAGACAGGGTTTTTGTTACATATTGTATATGGACATATCACACAGACTGAGCTAGCCCCAAAGTAAGTTCGACACTTGTGGGATACTAACTCAACGGTACTATATTTTAAAAAAAAACATATTTAGATAAACATCCAAAGCCCAGGTCAATCTGAAAAGATCATTTGCCATCTTGACCTGACCAGGGACCGAACCTGGGACCTCCGGTGTGACAATGTGACACGATGACCACTAGGCGACGGAGCTCGTCAAATTTTACTTATGATTTAATTACTTAACTGTGAAAAGACTACTAGACTTTCAGCACTGTGCAAATAGCACCAACTGCTTTTTCTATACTAAATAACTTTATATAGAAACTAAGGTATAACTTTATAGCAGACTTGCTTACACATTTCTGTTTCTTTCTTTTTCAAAGGGTGCTAATTAAACAAACTTCTTTTTAATAGCATTATTCGCCTCTAAAAATCTATGTTGTCTTCTAAATTACTAAGTCAGCCACAACCAACGTGCATCTGAATAATACTTTCCTAGCCACTAATATCTCCTATGTAGGCCACTGTAAATACAACTCAGCATGGTGGATATTTTGAAGCATCTTTTGTATCATTCGTTCAAGCTATAAACTTCTAAAATGTTAATATATGGCACCAAAAAAGTAATTACATTACCTTCTTATTTTATAACTCAGTATATTTATAATGTGACTCATCCTACATTAATTGATAGTCAAACTTTAACTAAATTTATCATCAAATAGTAAATTATGGCCACTAACCACTAATATTACCTGGGACCTATTGAGGGGAGACAAAAATAAAAATTTATTTTGGTAAAAATTTCTATTTTGGACCCTTTATTTCGGGGTGGGAAGGGGATGGCAAAGAGGGGGGGGGGAGGCTAGGTTACCGATGTATGTAACTAAAAACTAGCAAGCCAACTATTGTTTTATTTCGTGCCAAATTTTCTCTACGGATATTTAGCCTTAGACGTTACAGCTCGCATGGTGCCTGCGTTTTCTTACAGCGGGCGGCTTTAAAAAACAATCGAGTATAGCGCAAACAAGACTACGTGAAGTCGGGGTTGGCCAGTTCGGATTTGCCCATAATTTTCATGTGAATAAAATTGGTTCTGTGTTCTGGGACCATTTCTGTCATCTATCCTGTTCAAGTTGAGCTATCTCTTCCGAGGTGTGGTTCCTCAGTCTTCCAGTAGAGCTACCAAAAACTTTGGGTTCTCCAGTCTCCTTATCCTCCGATGAAGAACCAGCGATATTTGGACAAAAACTATTTAATGGTAACCCAACCTCAAAACTACTCTAGTCCTCTCGCGCACTTGCGCTAAATCGTGCAGTGCAGTGGCTATTTTCACAATAAAAGTATTTAATTTACATGCTAAATTATAATATACTTATGATGATGGCTATTGAGGCTTGATTTGTATTTTTTGAGGAGCTTGTATTGAAGGTGTTAAACGTAAAATAGTCATGATTAAGTTAGTAAATTTGGTGGCAATGTATAAATCAGAAGGACAACTTAAAATAATTGCTGACCTTTATTTGACGCTTCCTTTAAAATATTTAATTGGCATCGTACAAAAGACGAATTAGTTTATTAGAGGCTATCTCATTTCCCCGTAGCTAAATTATAAGTTAATTAAGAAGCTTTATCACATGGCCAAAAAAATATTATGTTGCTTGACTTATTATTTCTCTTTTTCAAAGTGATAATCCCTTTTTCTCCTCCCATATCTCCTAAACATAGATGATAGCCAATCATTTGAAAATTTCAACCACAAGATGTCTAAACCGCTAGACATAGGCCTCTCATAGGGATTTTCAAAAGGGCCACATGGAAATTGGCTGTGAAGTGTTTTCCTGAGAGCTTGATTAGATTTTCCTCTTATTAAACTGACAGGTAAGTTAGTATGAAACAATAAGCTATTTTGTACTACCTAATTATATTATATTAGTTATGTCGAAGGTATAAAATTACGTAAATAGATTAGTTTCGTAAGAAGATGAAAGGACAAAGAGATACTTTCTTCCTGCCAGTAAAAATAGAAAAAATATGACAAATCGTTATTATTAACATTGATGGCAGATGTTTTGGGATTTTTAACTAATATCTTTGCCAGTCTACCAGCCTCTACGGTACCTATTCAGAATGCTGATTTCAGCATGGTCCATCGCTTTACCAAACCCATAAAAAACAAGTCGTTTTACCGAAATACAAGAAGTATAACTTACCGGTCGAATACTGGCCCAAGATGAATTCAAATTATAAATATCGAACAATCAATTCGAATTTTAAATGTTTTCTTTTTACAGTTTTTTCGCCACTTGCTGACGCTGGATTTATTTGACAGTCAATTGTTCTGTAAATTCACTGATTTTATCACTAAGACTGCACATTTATTAAACACTTTCTAATAGCAAAATAAATACAGCAGCGATGCTATAAAATGTAAGAACTAAATTGTGGCTAAATTCACAGAAATTGATTCCGAAACGACAAAATTCCAAAGACGAAAAATTACGCACACTCTCACACACAGCAGTAGACAGACAGCTGATGTTGAAGGAAAAGATGTGGTGTTACCAGTTCAGTCAGTAATAAATTAAATATTACTTTTAACCTACTGTAAAAAAAAGAATTCTCTTCTTTTAATGTTTTTGAACAATCTTAGCTGCTCTGCTACAGATCCTAATTTTCAGTTTTAAAATTCGAATCTCATGAGTTTTTAGATTAGGTTATTCTGAAATAAAATGTTATGAATTATAATACGAATCACCTGTATGTATGCTGCACTTAATTATACGTATGTAAATCATTAGCAGAGGTCGGAATTAAGTAGAGCTATTTATGTACTTACACTGATTTCATACAGCGAAAGAATAAAGTGGATATGGCTCAAATCCCGGGATTAATTTTAAAGAACAGAAAAATCACATGATTTATTAAATAAAACTTTTTCACAATTTAAACCACTGCACGCGCGACGTTGCTAATATGTAAAAACTAATAAAAATACTAATATATATACCAATAAAAATTGAATGTTAATTAACTTTGTTTTATTTGTCTTATCTGTTTCTAAGGTTTTTATTATTATTAACTTGTAATATTGTTGGCAACATGGGATTGTCCATTAGAAATTCCGGTAAGATCCATATTAATATCAACATTTCGATGCAAACTAAGTGCATAAATAACGCTACCTAATTCCGACCTCTGATCATCAGTCAGTTGGTTATTCAAGAAGTCCCGACAAAAATTAAGGGTGTTATAAGTTTGTCGCTAATGTCTGATGGTCTGTCTTTCTGTCTGTGGCATCGTAGCACTCAAACGGAAGGACCTATTTCAATGCGGTTTTTTTACGTGAAAGCTAGTTCCATTGCGGCGGTCTTTAGCTATGTTTGATGAAAATCGATTGAGCTCTTTAAAAGTCAGGGCTGTCTCTAGCAAATAATAGATGGCGCTACGGATATCCGTTTACTAGTACCGATAACCACCGATAAGATTTCGGTAGTTCCGCTACTCATCACTAGATAGAGTTCTTGACAATCGGTGGTTTTTTTTTAAAATTTGCCTAGCAAATAAACTTATTATTCGAACTAATTCGAATTTGAATAAAATTCATTTGTACATAAACATTTTTTTTTTATTATTTTTATATTTGCTGCTTATAAATAACTAATCTGCTTTTATTATAATACTATACAATAATAAAAATCTATCATATTCAATAGATACATATAAAAAGTACATATACAGTTTAATGAATTTCAAATACATAAATCACATATATACAGCCAACGGTTTATAAATACATAATTATAAAATATATACAGTATATAGACATTAAAATCGTTATTGTCCTATTTTTAAGCCATATATTCTTTGTTAGAAAGTAATCTTTTCGTCGATTTTACGCAACGCACGATTCAGGCACTCTGAACTGTTTGATCTGGGCAGCGCCGTCAACCTTCGGGTTCTCTCCTTGGCGGATCATGTCTCTGTATGAGATGTACTGCTGGTCGATCTTAGGACGGCATATGACCTGCACAGGTTGGACCCTGTAACCAGCACCACGGCAGTGAGATTGGCAGGCGGACACAGGGGCGTTACTGATGCAAATCTCGCCATGGTTCTCATAATACTGCACTTGCTGCAGCACCTTGCATTCCTCACGCTGCTTCAGGTAACTCCTTGACCTGTACACGTTCTTAGAGCCAGAGTTTTCTTCCGAAGATGATGATGATGAAGAAGAAGAAGAACGCATAATGTTACTCCATTCATCGTCTGACCGGAGGATAGCTGTGTACTTGTTCTTAGGCTGGTACGCTACTTGCTGAGCTTCAGCCTGGAGCTGTTGGGTCTTAGGGTCACTCTGGTCTTTCAGGGTGTAAGACGCAGCGTAATGTTGTGGCTGATCAACCATTCCGTAAGGAGTCTGGTAGTCGTAACGTGGGGAACCAGACATGTATCCGCAAATGCCTCTATTGTTGTTACGCTCTTCACTTGAAAGAAGCACCAGACGCTGGCCGTCAAACATGGCACGAAGACGGTCTTCCTTGATGAACACCATGAACACTCCATCGGCACCAGTGTAGTACTGCACCAGAGGAATCTGTTCCACTTCATCGTAGTAGATGGTAAGGTCGCCTTCAGAAATCTTCTTGGCGTTGGTGTTGACTTTTACAGTGTATTTCTGGTTGTTTCCTTCAGGGACTGATTGCACTTCCATCTCCAGGTGCATTCCATTGTTAGCGCTAAAAGAAAAAAAAATGATTATTCTATAGATGAAAAGAAGCCACCACAGAAAAAAAAAACAACAACAACACAGGCATCTTTTAGTGGCTATTGAGGCTAAGTGTGAGCTTAGACATTAAGTCTCATAACCCTATATATGTATATGGCGTGGCCTCTTATTGGCTATATTAGGACTGTGCGGTTATCTTTATCAGTGAACGCTGCGCTGAAGCTTAAGGTAATTTAAGCGCGTGATTGCTAAGAGGTCACTGGCATCATTAGCGCTTATAGTAAGTTGGATTGATGATCACAAATGGCATGAATATCCGCTTTCATGCTTCGGGATGAAATCATACTCCAAGTAATATTTCGTTATGCCTAACGGGGTTGACGATTGACCGAGCCTTGGGCTATTATTCTAAGTCTTTGACATCCAAAATTACAAACTTACTTGTAAGCAATGTACAGCTCCTGTTGTTTCTCGCTGGGCCTTCTGGTCAGGACAGAGAGTTTGTCGTTCACTCTCTTGCCATCATGCAGCATGGCTACATGCCAAGCTGGGCTGAGGATGTACTGGTAAGTACGGTTGCTAAAGGTCCTTACGGCGTTGTAGTCAATTGTGCAGAATGCTATAAAGAAAAATTAAATGATAAAAATCGTTTAATTATTATTTCCATATCATTAATGTAAATCGTAGTGATTTTAACAGGACAAATAAGAGTAACATCATCAATAAAATATTTGGATTTAAGCTGATATTAATTTTGAGACCAAAAGATCTTATATTTTACTCATTTCCTTGAGAGTAGTCTTTCTCACTTCATTATAAGAGATAGAAAGGTATGATAATATACTTACGTTGGTACTGATGGCGAGTGTAATAGTTGTAGACGCGTTCGTGAGCTTTGAATGGTGTGTAAACAGCCAGAGCTCCAGAGGACGTCCTAGGAATTGGCACATTCTTGGCACGGACTTCGCCTAATCTGCTGTTCAGAGCAAGGTTCAGTGTCTTCTCGAAGTATGAGATCTTGGCTTCTACATCCAATTTGCCGTCAGCGGTGACCTTCAGTGGGTTCACTTCAGTGTACCAGTAACCATAGTGTTCAAGCATTTTGTAAGCCTGGTAGAACATGTTCCTCACGGCTGGGCTGACATCTTTGTAAGCAACTGATGCCTTGATGTAATTGGGAGCGTGAGCCATAACAAGAGCTTTGTGACATGCGTCTTGGTACAAGTTGTTGCGAGCCATCTCTTCCTTGCAAATCTTGCCTAATTGATGATTCCTCAACTGCTCAGCGTATTCCTTGGTACGTTCAGCATAACCCTGGACGTTAATGTTTCCATTCTGGCCATACACGATGTTAGCCTCATACAAAGTCTTCATTTCTTTGTTAAGAGCCTCCAGGAAGTTCATTGTCCATATTTCAGGCTTGACTACCTTTCCAAAACCATTGACCTGGTTGTTGGTTGCTGGTTGCTGAGCTGAGTTTTTAGCCGCAAAGAAAGCATAGTGGATCTTGTTGTCAGTCAGACCTTTAGCCATAGCGTAGGTGAACACATAGCTGTACGCCTGTGTGCCTTCAAAACTGGCGCTCAAGTCAAGAACTTGGGCTTTGGCAGTGTTGATACCGGCAGATACACGCTTGACAAGTTGTTGGCGACGGGCGTCACTGTTCGGTGTAACATCATCAATCTTAGACGGAGCAGAGCCTTCTTGTGCCTTTTCTCTCAGGTTGTAATAGGCATCTGAAAAAAAGAACAAGTTTTAGCATGTCAGCAGTAAACAAAAAATAATAATAAGAAAAGTAGATAGGTATGTAGGTATTTAAGTCAAAATAATAATACAACTCACCATAAACAGCAGTGAGGGAAATGCGTTTGTTCTGGCTCTGTTTCGCTAGGTACTTAAAGTTGTAGTGAGTAAGAGCAATGTCTTTCTGGTTTGAGGCGTAGGCAATGTTTGCCAGCCATTCACCAGAATCCCACATGTTTCCAGCATTTTGATAGTCGGAAGAGTAGGAGTAACCTTGGAACTGAAATACGGTACCCAGAGTCTGACCAAACTTGGTATCGATCACTGTCTTTTTGAACGGACGAGTGATCAGTTTAGTGTTTTGATCTTGAGAAATTGTGACGAGAGAGTCCTTCTTCTGGCTAGCAGTGTAAGGCCATACGCTGTAATGTAAAATTGTTTGGTCCTGTTCCGGACGCAGAGGCTCCAGGTTAATCTTAACTTCACCAGATTTAATTTTAAGTTCGAATTTGATGGGGATGTTCACTTGCAGTTTGTTGACTACTCCAGCGCTTACGTATTGGTTCGCAAGGGTATCCATGAATCCAAGACTGCCATCAAGATTTCTAGCATAAGTGAAATACACGTCCTTGGAGATGGAAGCAGATTGGTCTGCGTTCTTCTGGTTCGGGATTTGACCCTTAACATTGCCTTGAATGTGGACAACAGTAGGCTCCTTGTACTTATAGATGAAAGGCATACCAGTGGCAACAGGGAACATAATAGAGACCTGAGCTTGGTTGAGTACCTTAGTGTAGTGTTTGTCGATGCCAGCATTAAGGTTAGCAAAGTATTGGGTGATAGTCCTTGGGAGCTGTTGCAGATCGAAATCATTGAAAGCAAAGTATCTCTGTTGGTTCAGGATGTCAACGTAAAATGCGGCTTCAAACGGCTGTTGATCGTTGCGCTTGATGTTCAGCTGCTCAGAGATCTTCTCAGGTGAGTATTTCTGGTTAGGTTGAGACTTTGCGCTTTGCTGGAACATCTTTGTCATCTGCTCTTGCAAATATTCGCTGAACTGACGAACGCTAGAGAAAGAAGCTGAGATCTAAAAAGAAAAAGTAACATGTTATACAAACATACATTAAGTATATAGTATCTCATAAGTTTAGAATATTTACTAACGGCATCAGAAGGCACGTGATAAAAAAAATTGTTAATATTTCTATTACATGAAACTTTGTAAACGTACCGAGTTTGCGTGGTGCCACAATTTGCTCCTCATGGAGTATTTCAGGTAGTTAGGGAACAGACTGTCCCGACTGCCAGTGTGGGAGAAAGCGCTCATGATGCCAACTTCATACTCGTTGCTGTAAGAGTCCTGAAGGTTCTTGCCGGAGTATTGTACTCCCAGGTCTTCCTTGGTCAGCATCCATCTTGCAGCACTTGCAGTCCTTGCCCTATGTAAGAAAATATGATTATAAGTAAATGCCTACTTTTTAGTCCTGTTCGTGTTCCGGTTGCTGGTGCAACAAAGTGAGTTAAAGAGTTATCATTCGGTTCGCTAGAAAGCGATATTTGAAAGCAATAGCTTGTTAATTTTCCTACATAGTCTCGAAAAGCATTACCTTACTTTGGTAGTAGGGTAAAACATTTCTAAACATTTATTTACAAGTATTCATTTTCAAAACCAGGCATCACCAAAAAAGAGGTGTCAAATTTGACATTAGCAGGAAATTGGCGCGAATAGCATCGAAATAAATATGCTTTCAACCAATAAATAAGGTCCAACAAACTTTGTGAAAAACATTAAAATAATTATAAGAAAATTAGGACTCTAGGAGATGTCAAATTTACACCAAGTAAATTAAATAAAAACTTACAGGTCCTGGTAACGAGGGCTTTGCAGTTGAGCTGCAGACTCGATGCTAGTCTTCAGAGCGGTGCGCACATGGATAGAGGGGTCAGTGTAAGTCATCTGGGCCATGAACATCATCATGGCGGGAGTAGGTCTCGCCATCAAGAGGTTGTGGATAGCGGCAACCCTCACTTCGTAAGGTTCAGCCGTGTTCTTCAAGATCTTGTACAACACGCTACGGGCAAGCTTGTCCTTCTGGTGGGCGAGCACGTCTAGGCTGTTAATCATCTCGCGGCGAAGATACGTCGTTACGGGCTTCTGACCTTCCAAGTAGGGAGCGAACTCCTGCAGGATCTGACGGTGTCCCAAGTTTCCAATAGCTCTGATATAAACTTGAGCCTTAACGCTATCTCCTTGTTCAACAGCCTGGCTCAGGTCTTGCGATAAACGAGGGAGGATTTGCTGGTACACGAACGGGTCATGCTTGGGGGTGAGACGGCCGTACATGTGGGTGGGGTAGAAATTGTGGGCTGTTTCGTTGTTAACATGAGCCTGGTTGATGAACCTGGTTGCAGTCAGCAAGGCAGTGCTGTTAAGGTACTCTTGTTGTCTTACAGCGTCGTTCATTGCCAATTCGAAGAACTGGATCATGGTTTCCTTCGTGGGGTAGCGCAGAGAACCAGCGAGACTGGCAATTACTTGCGCTGCCTCCTCTCCTTGGATTTTGTTGGTCTGGACCCAGTTCTTGATTTGTTGGAAGGCGGGTAGAGTACCAGTTTGGGCCATAGCATCGCGGTAGACCATCCACATGTCAGTCTTGACAATGTTGTTCGAAGACTTGGCAATCTCGATGCTGCGGCTGGTTTGGCTCAGCTGGTCGTAGCTCATAGACGCAAGGGTGCGAACGAGAATATTGAATTTGGCAAGGAAGTCGGCCTTGGGCATGTTGTTGGGGTTCTGCAGCTGCTGGGCAATATCCTGAACGAGCTTTTGTACATTCATTGGGTTCTGTTTCTTATCAGCGCGGGGCTGAGGGCTCATGTAAAGCGCGGCATAGGCAGGCTCGTTGTGGTTCGGCTTGTCGTCGTTGGCGTAGTTTTCAGAGGACTCACTCGAGCTGGAGCTAGAGGAGCTGTCTTCATCACTTCGCTTCACTACAATCTTGTTGACACTTACAATTTTCTTAAGTGAACGACGGGCTCTTGGGTTAGCAACGTTAACAGTGGCATACTGGTTTTCACTAGACTCTGATGATGAAGAGGACGAGGAGCTCTCGTGGGTGGCTACAGGCTTGTTAGTCATGGAGTATAAAAGGTTGGGCACAACGCGGCCTCCCTCCGGCTTGGGCCAGGCAGCTTCATTGTCCTGCTCCAGCGCTTCGAGGTTCATCTGGATGTAACTGAGCACTTCACCCTTCTGTTTGCCGTACATAAGTGGGTTTACTTGAACAGTGCTGGTGGTTTCAACTTTGTACAGAGGTCCTTGCTTACCAGCCAGGATGCGGGATACAGTCGAGCGCCTTACAAGCTGTTCCTCGTGCGTTTTGTGGGCTGTGCCGGTCCATTCGGATCCTTTGGGCACTCCGAAGTGATAAGCGACTCTGTGGTGACAATGACCGTAGTTCTTGCTCTTAGTGATCTCAATGGGTTCATCAACAGGCTGTACCTTTGTGATTTCGCGGCGCCATTCGGCAGCGACAGGCGAAACAGTGTAGAGAGTCTTGCAGTCACCAGTGACGTCAGTTTCCATCTTGCTGAAGAGGCCTTGGTAAGCTTCCTTGTCATATTGGTCATGGGAGTTGTGCATGGCGCGGTGAGTAGACAGATCTACTTGCAGCGACCCAATGAGACCCTTGACCAAGTTTTCATGAGACAGAGAGAAACTCGACGGCAAGTTTAGCGACTTGATGCGTCCTCCTTCGACGGAGATCTCGAAAGGCTGGTCCAGTTGGGGTACTGGCTCGTACTTGAGATCTTGAGGAAGTTCCCGGATGTTGGGTATATCCTGGTGAAGTAGCGCATGTTGTGGGTTCTCTAGCTTGGCTTGCAGCTGTCCCGGAGCCACGACTCTGATGACGAAGCGTGCTCGGAAGACGCTGCCGGAGCTCTGGCCTTCCTCGAGGCGGGCAAGGTTATGGGAGACCACATCGTACCGGTACAGCTTGCCGACTTGCCAGGGCCATTGCGACTGGTTGTTGACGTCGGCTTTGGGGTCGCCTAAAGCGAGGGTGGCTGGAAAAACAAATGGTCAAATTAAGTCATAATGCGAACAAGTAACTAAAATCTTTCTTCAACTTTGAATACGACAAGTTTATTTGCTAGGCAAATTAAAAAAACCTAACACCATCTTTTTTTTTTTATCTTTGGATATTTATATCACTTGATAATTGTCATTTCTTTTTTCTTTCGATTTCTTAATAGTTATTTGTTGACGTAAGATCATTTACTTACAACTAAGTTTACTGCCGCCTCCAAAGCGCAAGTACAGAAGAAGCGGTAACAAACTGTACTGCAGCATTTTCTCCAAAAACGTCAACCTTACAATTAAACTGTTATTAAAATTAGCTGTGTGGACTGAGAATACATTGCTATGTCATAATTATTAATTAAAAATGTCAAATAAGAAATTAATGTCAATTTGTATAAAATTCATGTACTGATTGTACTCAAATTATGTCATTTGTGAGTGTACAAATATAAACCTTTAAAAGGGACCCGCGCCAAGCTCAAGCCAGACGTTTTTGTCTTTAAGATAATCATCGGTTCCGTAATAAGCCTTCTCACAAAGTACTTTCTTTACATAAGCTTTAAATTTTCTATCTGGCATATCAAGGACCGATTCTGGCAATTTATTATAAAACTTTATACAGTTTCCCTTAAACGATTTACTGACTGTTTTCAGCCTATAATACGGGGTAACTAAAACATTTATGTTACGTAAGTTTCTACCCGTAATATCACCTGTTTTATTAAATAAGGCAATATTTTTCCTCACATACATTATATTTTCAAATATGTACTGGGATGGTACAGTGAGTATATCAATTTTCTTAAAAAAAACTCTTAGGGAGTCTCTACATCCTAAATTATAAAAAAGAAATGTGGTGTCGTGGGACACCAGGTAGGAACGAAGTTCCTTCGGCTAATGTAGAATCGACACAATTTGCAAAAGAAAAATCGACTCGAAGAAATATACGACTGTCGCGCCTGCGCACGTCTCATTTAACGGTTTTATTTAACGAGGTCATCCTTACGGTTTTACTATCACATTTTTTTCAGTTCGGTCGCGCAGCAAAATCCCTATCTCCTCCAAGCCTGCCGTAAGGAACTTCGTTCCAATAAAACGAATTGTCCTTTTCTGTAAAATAAAAACAGTCTGAATATCAGCAGCACTCCCCCAGAGAAGAATCCCGTAGGACATCAGACTATGAAAGTAACTAAAGTAAACTAGTCTAGCAGTTGCTACATCTGTCAATTGTCTGATTCCTCTAATAGCGTAAGCCGCTGAGCTCAGCCTATTAGCGAGTTTAGAAATATGGACATCCCACTGAAGTTTTGAATCTACTGTGATTCCCAAGAAAGTAGTATTATCAACGAGATCTAAGTTTTGGCCGTCTAGTAGCACATCAACATTGGCCTGCCTCACGTTAGGAAGACTAAATCTAATGCATTGGGTCTTGTTTGCATTCAACAGAAGGTTATTGGCAGAGAACCAATTAGAAATGGCCGATAATGTCATTCACCGCAGTAGCATCTTCGCTATGACGGTCTATTTCAAAAATAAGAGACGTGTCATCGGCGTACAACACAATACCAGCCTGTTTTTCAACCGCGTAAGGCAAATCATTGACGTACACTAAGAAGAGGAACGGTCCTAGGATAGAACCATCTAGTGATGAGTTGCGGAACTACATATAAAACAGATGTTAAGAGGAAATTGCTATCCGTAGCGTCATCTATTATTTGCCAGGTAAATTAAAAATGCCTTAATTTCAAGTACGCTCCAACTCCTAAAAACTTTTAAACACCTAAACCGATTTACATTAAATATAGCTAAGAACCCCACCGAAAGGGAACTAACTAGCTTTCAAGTATAACATCGATCTATCCGTTTGACAGACAGACACACATTAGCGTCAAACTAATAACGCCCCTCTTTTTGATGGGGGTCAAAATACCTACTTATTTATTTTTTCATTTTGGAGAAATAATAGTTTGGACCTAAGGATTGGACTTTTTTATGCGCCAGAAACAATGACAACTTTATTGTAACTTAACTCAAGCGAAGCTACCTATTTTGTGGTCTAATTACGAGCTGAATAACTATACAATAATAATGAATGAATGCAGCCAGTGTTCTTGGCACCATACCACCTACCTTTACCTTTATAATAAATAATAATAATAAATTTTTATTTATTTCCTCCACAATTTATTTTAAAACTGAGTTAAAAATTAATACAATCATAAAAAGGTAAAAAAGCCATAAATTAAAAGTTAAAGACGTGTGTTTAAAGTGGAGAGCTGGTGCCCGTGCTGGTTTCCGAAGAACCTGTATTACAGGTGACCAGGACTCGTCATCACTAAATATAGTTAAGGCTTATACATAATTTAGATATATATGATACATATAACAATGACAAATTATTTATAGCGATCTTATGTTTAAAAATATAATATGACCTAAATATTTTAAATTAAAAACATTAATATACGTCAAAAATTAACAATCTATATATGTATATCTTATAATATTTTTGTATAAATAAATTACTTAAGACGAAGTGGTAGCTAAAGTGGCGCCCTCATTTGAAATAAATTGTTTAAAACTAAATATGGTGATAATTAAAAATTTGATTTATATCACTGTCTAGAACAGAGGTCCCCAAACTTATTTTGTCAAACGCCCACTTTAAAAAATCAGTTATTTTGTAGCGCCCCCCATTTTTTTCACCATAAAAACCTAAATCACATATTTGTCTTGCCTGTAGTTTAATTCAACCTATATTCTAAACTAGACTTTTTTTACAAGAGAGAGCAATAATAATACATACACCAGTACATTAGAGTATCTTTTATAAAAAAAAACAATAATCAACATTGTTAATTTTAAATAAAAAAATAGCAAAAATAATACAATTTTACAATAATAAAGAGTATCGGAAGTGGGGACCTCACCTGCGAAACTTTAAAACACGAAATTTTTTTAGTGTTTGAATACTTTAACGATATAAATAGCGTTGTGAACGCATTAAAATAATAAATATTAATTACATTTTTAGTTTATATTTGTACAATAAAAAAGGATATAAATATGAACTAATAAATGGATGTTGTCTAGTAAGAGGATTTTAATTTCAGTGAAATTTAAAATATGAAATAGCTGAAGTTATAAATCACTCATTGCTTAAATCACATCAGCGCCCCCCAACTTTATTCTGGGCCCGTTACCGCCCCCCTTAAAGCCTCCAGCGTCCACAAGGGGGCGTTATCGCCCACTTTGGGAAAGACTGGTCTAGAAAGACCTTTAAACTATTTTATGAATAACCTTTAAAAAATTTGCCAGGAATTTATCTACCACTTCGTCTTAATTAATTAAAAAAATGTTGTTTGGCCATAGCTTTTAGTTAATCTACGATTTTTAATAAATGTTCGGTCTCGTCATACGTTAGCTTTTGCAACCACTCAATAATAAACTTCTTGCATCACACTTAGATTTTTAATATAGTTTAATTAAGATATAGCTTTTAAATTCAGTTAATTATTGTTTTCTAAATTCTAAATCTTATTTTAGTACCAACCTCATATTATAATGAATTTCTTTTTATCTTTCACGCATTAAAATCCTGAAGTTTTCCTTTGATTATTTAGGTACATCATTAATTCTAGATTATATCAAAGAAACATAAAAACGTTCTTACTAGGAAGCTTAAATAATAAAACGAGCATTTAAAATTAAATAATTTAAAAAGACAATTTATAAACCTAGCTTAATTAAAAATCTCTCTCGGAACTCTTGACTTAAAACATTGAAAACATTTCTAGAATTATAACTTTAAATTTATAATAAATAAAAAAAAAGAACATATATCTCACAAATTGAACTAGCGCCAAAGTGTGTGTAAATCCCTTATGGGATACTTACTTAAACTGACATATACTATGATAAATACTTATATGTACCTATATAAAAAAGACTTGGGACAAAATTTGAAAAAGGACAATTCAAAATTTGCTCTGGCCGGGGATTGCATCCAGGATAATCATATCAAACAAATAAGTTCCTTAAATGAAAAAAAAAAAAAAAAATTCTTTTAATCTAACTCTCGACGAAATTGCCAACCCAATAAAACCAACTTCTTCAAAATGGTTTTCGTCGTTTTCGTTTGGGAGTTTATTTGAACATACATACACACAAACCCTAACTTTAAAAAGCCCTTATTTAAAAGAACTTAAAAATATACAAAACATTTATAAAACTTACCGATAAACGCCGTTAGAACCAAAATCTTCATGTTGCACCGTCAGAGATGAACCTAGGTGTTTCTGGTTCTGGGAGAAGTACACTTCTGGCTCCCTGAAGGGTTAGACCGGCTTTTATATGAAACTACACGTGTGGCAGATCTAACAACCCCTGACCTTATTTACGTATTCTAGATAAATACAATGTATTCTGCTAAGTCAAATCAAATGAAATAATCAACTTTGTTGATGATTGGAGATATTCGAATAAGTGCGTCTTTAACCTACATTCTGTCACGTCTTTATCTCTAATGGGGTAGACAGAGCATTTTGGGTCTTGCGGCTCTAAGCAGACAGTGTCCAGGTCCGAAAGACTCAAAGGCCACTATAAGTGTGGTGGTGCGCCAGAAGGTGGACAAAAGGAATATAATGATGGTTTGCTAGTCGCTTGGGGTCTGGCGGCTCCAACAAGACAGAGCCCAGGTCCCAAAGACTCAAAGGCCACTTTTAGTGTGATGGTGGGCGAGAAGATGGACAAAAAGAATCTAATGATGGTTTGCTAGTCGCATCACCTATTAATATGATTCGCATTTTCGCCCAGTCCCTCGATCGGCTTTTACGATCTGCGCGGGAAGAGAAGCAGCTGCTTCATTCTAAGTTTTTTCTTTTCTCTCAGACCAGCATGGAAGAGATTACAATGATGTGCGTCTGTGTTGATGATAATTATGCTAGACTTTTTTAGAAAAACTTGCGATAAACGGCCACATTTGGCAAAATGCTATAAAAAACTTTACATTATAAGTGAGATGTTAACGCTCCGTGGTATGTAAGAAACGACGACCTGCATCGGAACCTTAACATACAGTTCGTTGACAAAATTATAAAAAAGTACGCCGAAACACACGAGTTTAGGTTGCTTCACCATGTGAACGTTGAGGCGATCCAGCTCCTGGACAATACAGACATTGTGCGAAGACTTAAAAGAACTAAACCGTTCGAACTAGTGTAGCAGTGACATATGTGTATAATAGTGAAAAATAGTGACAATGAAAACTAAAGACACATGAACAGAGTGCCTTCCCCTTAATAGAGACAGTAAGAAAAGTGCCGATGGACACATTCTTATTAAATAAGTATTTTTTAAACTAGGTCAATGATAAATTACTCATTAGTCTGAGTTTAGGCTAGATCGTAATACAATTAGCGTATTTATTTAGAATATAGATACGCTAACACACAGAAAAAATAAAAAATAAGTGGCATAGGACGCCGCTTAACAGACAAAGGTGTCGACCCCCGCTCCGGATGGTATCTGGTTCAAAGAAATGCCATCGCTTTACAAAAAGGAAACGCTGCTAGCGTGATGGGCACCTTTGAACCGAAATTAGGTTTAATTAGTTTTAGTAAAATATATTATTTTAGTTTTATAATTTAAAGTAATGTGTTATCTTTAGTTTAGTTTAGTTTATCATTATTTTAATTTTTCTCCTTTAGATTCACGGGTCTTTTCACCCCGGTCCTTTGAGAGGCTTGCGTGGGGATACAGATCCAACACGTAGAGGCCCTTTGGAGAAGTTGATGTAATGTGGCGCTCCCGCCAAAACCCATTCCTGAATATACCTATGAAAGGTGAACCCTTGAATAGGTTTCGGCAGGAGAAAGATTTATTGCAAGAAAAAGGGAAAGGTCTATGGATTATGGAATGAGATTGGGATGGACTAATGCTAGGATATTGCAATAGGAACGTCACCTGCCATAATCATGATTACTGACTATTGTAGGCAGGTGGTGGCTTGCCGCCTACTAGATGGGCCCCTCAAACGCGCCGACAATAGTTGCCAGCAAAGAAGCAACACCGGTGCAGGCGACTCAGGGGTGTCGAGAGGTGTGTTGCGCTTTCTCCGAAGTTACTCGCGGCGTTATGCCCTTTAACACTTCCACCCCTGGAGCAACAGCTCTAACGACTCCTCTCTGTACGGCCAATTAAGGCAATGCAGAGCTGAGAGCCCTGCGAGCCCTCTTGGGTCTCCACCCCGACCGATGAAGACACGTCGGGGACGAGGGCCCTGACCGGCTCCCTGGAGCACTCGGGTCCGTGGTGTCGTTACTCACCAACAGCTCGCCACAAGCTGCCCTGCGGTTATTATTTTAATTTTAATTTTATTATTGTATTATTTAATGCTTTTTTCGTGAATAAACGAATGTTTACATTCTTACTTTAAAATATAAACAGTAGTTCATACAATAGTTTGAAGGGTTATTTGATTAAATTTTAAATGATATCTCCGTTTCTTGTCAGTTCACTGACAAAGATAAAACCTAAAACGATGTTATAAGTATAACAATAAGGGTAACTTCTTATCCACCAGTCAAATTTTTCCATAATTGGGTCAAAAATTAATTATTTAGTACTGTTAAGAAAATAAAACGTCTCCAAGTAATATTATTTGTCATTGATCATATCCATTTTCAACGTGAGTTAAGAATTATTGCTGATAAACTGATATTAAGAGCGCTATATGACTCCAAGAAAGAAATGAAGAAACTATGACGTCATTAGCCGGTATTCCATACAAATCCCATAGAATGTTTGTTTTGACATTTAGAAAAAAAGTATCCTATTATAGTTGTGGAAAAGTAGCGAATTAACGAAAAATGTTTTGCTTATTGGATGCTTTTATTTCTGATATAGCTGCTGTTTAACATTTAAGTATACGCCCACCCCCCTTGCTGTGTTTATCACCCCATTAAGGATTTTGTACATTGTAGGTACTTATACCTATTTCCACGCTTGTCCTTTGAATAGCTTTAGATTGCTGTGAAAAGAAATATTGGCCACGAATTTTGCATACACAATAATGTACAATGCGACACACACAGACATATATCAAGTAGACGGATAGAGTTCAACGATTTGTATGAGGACCGAGCGTGTAACATTTTGAGTAGGTACTTTGGCGTCCCGACTTTAATTTAGTGATGGAAACCATAAGCCGCGCGAAAACGATTCAAAAGCATCGATTAGAACGGCAAACCGAATCGGTTTGCCGTTCTAGGTACTAGGTCTAGGTACCGAAGTCAGCGTAGCAACTGTGGTTGACTTGATCAAATCATCGGACGTTCGTTTTCGTTTTGAAGACAAGTAAATACCTCCCTATGTACATTTAACTTTATTCGTGTGACCACAAACAAATCACTAGGTGTAAATTGTTTGTTAATTAAATAATATTACGCAAGTTATTGTAGGTGTATTTTTATCGATTCAAAATATCGAAATGAACCGACAAAGATGGTGAACGTTAAAATGGTAAAAGTAACCGAAATTAACATTATTCAGATTTCGCACATTCCCTCGATCGGCTTTCACGATCTGCATGAGAAAAGAAGCGGAGTTGATACATTCTAAGTTTAATTTTTTCTCCCAGACCTGCATGGAAGAGGTTTTGTGATAATAATTTATTTTAAGAATCCCTTTACCCTAGACTTTTCCATACAAACGTAGTCTACGTTTTATTTTAAAATGAAATGTCAGATATCAGTAAAAACTTGTAATTTAAAAAAAATATTATCTAGGGTTATATTTGGTTTCCTAGAATAAAATTATGAACTGGAAAGAAAATATAAGTGTGTAGAAGTTTTCCATACTGATTGTCAAATATGATATGATCACTATATTCTCTTTTAAGTTCATATTTTAACTGTGAAAACTAGTTAAATGCCTTAATATATACAATATCTTTGAAATGACATAATTTCGCCCATATCTGACACGTCGTCTTAAAATAAAACGTAGACTACGTTTGTATAGGACAGTCTGATTTTGTCTAGGGTAAGGGGACTCTTAACGAGGGTAGCACTTCAACACGAGCTCACCCGTCCACTAGTTACAGGGTTAGAAATGTATGATTGTTATCAGTCCGTCTTTTAGATTTTCCTTAAATAATGGACCCATATTTTTCAGTTTACCAAAAAAGTAAATCTTCACAAAGATACGGAACATCAAATGTTCGGAGTGGGGGCTTGCGACGTCACCGCTAAGTAAAAATTGAAACAAGCCGTGACGTCATGTGAAATTTCTTTGTAATTTTTTGTTTCTCAGAGAAAAGAAAAAATACGAGTAAAATATTTTTTAAAAATCTAACCGATGGGCTACAGATATTTTTCCATTCGTCATGCCTATTATTATGATTTATAATAAATTAAAACACAGTTTCATATTACAACGAAAATTATATTTCTAATGAGCATTGTTGAATGAGCTTTTTTTAACAATCACTGTCACAATAATCTTCTTAAAACTACGTTTTAAGTTACAGTTTAATAGAGATCTTATAATGGAAGAAACTTAAGATCTAATTGTCATATTTGGAAAAATATAACCTACATCCATAGGAGATTCTTTGGAAAGCATGCATTTGTACACTTTTAAGGGTTCCGAACTTCAAAAGGTAAAATAGGAGCCCTTACAATTTAAATAACTATAATTTTTTAACTCTACATATACCCATTTAAAATTTATGCAAAAAATTGTAACAATATTTTGTCACAAAATTAAATATTCTCATTTTATTAGGTACGGTACGTTTTTTTAGTGGAGTCCCAATTTCTGATACTGATTGTATGAAAAATTGAGACTTCATTTTTGAGGCTTACCGTACCTAGATGTCTAATTCTTTTTTCATATTTTAAAAACGAATTTTATCTTCTTATAACTACTAAATGCTTAAAACTGATCTAGTAAACAAAGACAAAAATAAGATTTTCAAAAATTGAGCAAATATAGGTGTCTTTTAGAAAATACTTAGACTAAAATATTTGAACTAAGTACTCGTCAAGTTAATAACATTCGAAAGATCTGTCTCAGACATAAAATTAATAATTTATTTTAGCCCGATGAAATAGATATATAGAATACTAATAAAAAAAGAACACTAAGAACACTTTATTTAGTCAAATTCTTCTATTATCAAGTGATACACATGTTTTATGTCTTTTGAAAACAAATAACACTACAACTCAAAAAGATCGGTAAAAATTAAGATATTTACAAAATTTAATTTTAACCGTATAATAAAGTGTGCTTTCAATACTAATCCAAAAGACATACTTACACATTTAAAGGGGCCTAAAAGCAAGACTAGAGCAATCTCGCCTGATTTTCTTAACTACTGGAAGACGAAATGTTGTCAATGGCATTAAAGAAAATGCTAAAATTCATTAAATTAATGCTATTTGTGTTTATAACACAACTTAAACTAACAAAATTGAGCCAATTCATTTCAGTCTTACATTGAGCGTCAATTTGCTTAAAATATTTAAAAATTACATATATTTTTGGAAGCATATTTGGTCCCGTCGTTACTACTTAGTCTTTACTATTTGTCCTAGAGTCAACAACTTAGGTAAGAGCGGCTTCGCACTACGTCCGATTCTATCAGTCAAAATTCGGTCCGGCATGGCCGAAGTCCTATTTCTACGGTAGTTTACGCACTAGAATCACAGATGACGAACATAAATCGGATGAAAAACTGGTTGTAGGTACCTAGATTCAGATTCAGATTCAGAGTTTTATTGCAAGTCACAGTTTTTAAGGTGTTACATAAATTAAATAGGTACAAGTGACGCCCTGCTAGGGCACTGCAAACAATAAGGGCAGCTAGATGCCATTTTACTTAAATATATTAAATTAAATTTCATCATAAACATTTATATTTTTCAATCAAATTATTATGTCATCAAACGTACACTTACATATTTATTATATGCATGCAGACAGAGAGTAAGCTACAATTTGTCATTGAGGAATGCGGATACACTATTTTTTAACGAGAAACAGTTTAAGGGTTGTGTTGAATGTAGCATTTTCTTTTATTTTTTTTTTGATTACGAATATGGTTATATATTTTCATCACCATATGATAGGGACTAGAGGAAATTAATTGCATTTTAGTGGGTGGTATCTCTAACTTATTTAAATTTCTATCGTTTCTTTTATTTTATTGTTATTTTCCATTTTTTTGTACAGGTGTCCGTGCTTTCTTACAAATTTACATGATTCCAGGATATAGATCGATGTGATAGTTAAAATTTGATGTTTTATAAAATAGTACCTACAACGGCCATGCTGGACCGAATTTTGACGGATACGGATTGAATTCGGATCGGACGTAGTGCGAATCTGCTCTAAGTCTGTGAAGTCTGTGAAATTATTTATTGTAGATAGATAAGATAACGATAAATCACACTGATTAAGCTAGCCCCAAAGAAGGTTTAAATTTTTATTATGGGATATTAACTGAACTACAGTATATTTTATATACATCATAGATTATAATCTTTGGTGTTTACCAAAGACCCAATACAATTTGAAAAAGACTATTTTCAAACGTGCTCTGTCTGATGATCGCACCCAGAACCTCCGGTGTGATGGATTAACGTTAGCCCGGTCGTCAGTTTCATCAAAAAATTGATTTCCAGAATATATTAGCAGAATAATTCTTTTTGTAATAAGAAGAGACGAAAATTATATTACAACCTCTGTAACCTTGGCACTGTTAGTTTATCCCTGATACACCTCAGGGTAGCCAACTTCGCTGGAGAGCTGGGAACCAGTTGTTCCTGCTCTGGTCTTCTGATCGGCCGGGGAGGCGGTATGCAGGTCCTGGGCACGTTGATGTGTGGGTGGGATTTGGCGTGCTTTCTTAGGGAAGACGGGTCGGTATAGCGTTTTCCACAGCCGATGGCCCCACAAGCGTAGGGCCTCTGTAGAAAAGAGAAAATGAAATATTTTTGGTGGTTAGGGCGATCTAGGACAATCATGAGGACTTGACAAAAGGACAGACAGATCATTTTGAGAATGTATAAGTATATTAATGTGACGTCTTTTAGGTACGCGCTTTGTCTTTAATTTTTCGCTACGAGTTGAGACGTTTGGGTCTGAAATCTGAATCCAGCTTGTTGCAAATTCTAAAGATCTTAAAGCTAAATAAATAAATTGTAGCAATTTTATTAAAATCGATACAAATATTATTAATCAGCTTTCAAGCATTAATCTAATAACTCTATATTGTACTCGTAAAAGAATAATTAAGTAGGTAATTTAAACTCTCTACGGATCGTTGGAAAAATGCTCAAATACTATCACGTCTTTGTCCCTAATGGGGTTGACAGAGCATTTAAGATCTTGAGGCTCTAAACAGACAGAGCCCAAGGCCGAAAAACTCAAAGGCCACATTTAGCGTGGTTGGTAGTAGTCAAGAAGGTGGAAAAACGAACTATAAATAGCGATGGCAAAATACTTACAGCATTGAAATGCGTTCTTTGATGTTTAGCCCTGTCTGAAGAATTGGAGAATGCTTTCCTACAGTGTGGGGCTGGACAAGCGTACGGCCTCTCCCCGGTGTGAGATCTCATATGGATCTTCAGGTTCTCCAGGCGAGAGAATGCTTTGCCACACCCTGGGTGCTGGAAGGGAAAAAAAATGTCAGTCCATGCGTAATTGAACAAACAAGGAGTTTCCTAATATTTTGAATTTATATATTGTGCCTTCGTCTATCTGGATGATTGTATATTATTTATATTCGATACTAGGTTATAGTCACTTCATAACCACCTGAGAAAGCAAGTCAACAATTTGCTGTTTAAAGTGGTAGAATATTTTTTTACTCACTTCAACACTAAACTATACAACTGATTTTGATAAAATTTATATGATATTTCAACTGACAAGTATGCACTTGCAAACAAAGAAAATTGTTTTTAAATTGGTTCAGACGTCTTCGAGTTATCGGTGAACATACAAAAAAAAAAAAAGATTCCGACGAATTGATAACCTCCTCCTTTTTTGAAGAAGGTTGAATAATGCTACTAGTTGGCGAAAGTATATTTGCGTTATTATTCTTTAAAATATTTTCGCAAGTATGACTTTGTCCCAGAAGACAACAAAAGAGATAGATGGAGAGAGACCCTGAAAAATGTAGAATCAAGTAAAAGTTATTATGAAATACTTACATGACATCTATTCGGTTTGTGACCGGAATGGACTCGCATATGAATAAGCAACTTATACCGCGCGTTGAAAGGCCGTCGTGCGCGTGCGCAGTCCCTCCATAGACAACTGAATTCGTCTCCTGTAAAACCGAACCATCATCTATCAAAATTCCAACCATCATTTCTTTCAATGGAAGAAATACCTTGAATTTATAATTTTAACTATTGCCTTATTATACAATTAACATTTAGATAAACCATATCTTATTAAAAATTTTAGAAAGTTATTACTTTTCAGCATTTTATATTCTTTATATTGACAGTAGATTTTAATTTCAAAAAATTACTGGTGCTTTTAACAAAAAATAATCACAATGGTCTAAGTGCAGCTTACCTTTATATGTATTTACGTGGACCCTTTCAATATGTTCCACGAGTGTGTTCTGGTTCGGATATCTTTCGTAGCAATGCTCCCATAAGCAGATTCTTTCACCTGTAAAGCATAATTAAAATGAATAAAAAAAACAAACGATTTAATCCTCATATCTATAAATCGCATCATGCCGATTTTTAAAGTTTTGATTGAATTACCTTGAGATTTATCCTTTTCTGCTTTTCTTTCATTTTGATAATGACTTCTCTCTTCAACAGAACTAATAACATCATTTTCTGTTTCTAATGTCAACCCAAAGTCATCCAAATTTACGAATAGGTCTTCTTCATCAAAAGTTTCAGAGTTGCCGTCATAATAGCTGGAGCTTTGAACATCGCTTTCGATTGATTCTGAAATAGACACTTTTCTTTCATGCTTTTCAAAATTAAACTCTGTACAACTTGTTGGCGTATCAGGCAGGATATAGTTTTTGTCAGTTTCCAGATTGTAAAGTACATTATTAGGATAGCTATAATGCTCTAAACTATTAATTATAGGTACAGCTCCACTGACTTGACTTACACAACTTTGTTGTATGTTACTTTCTATATCAACATTGTAATTGGCATATCTTTTAGAAAATACAGTGTCAATTGATGGCAAAATATGCTTGTCGTTTGTTATTTTTGTATTTAATTCTTCGTTTAAACCATCAGGACTAAGTCGTTCACTTTCTTCCCTACAAAGTTCATCTATCAATGATTCATCATCTATATATTCATTATTCATTTTGTAGCTCTTCTTTAGTTGTGTTTTGCTATGATTGGACTCTGTATTAAAACCTTCATCAAAATCGATGCTGTCTAGATCTAATAATACCTCTTTCATATTTTGATCGTTGATATTATTATCGATAACTTGATCAATAATTTCAAAATCTGCAGTATTACTTTGAGTATAATTCCAGTTATCTAAAACTTCAAAATCGAAGCTTTCTTCAACTCCATATTTGAAGCTGTCTTTCTTCTTGTTTCCATTTTCTAATTCTAAATTAAATTGTGTCATATAGTAAGCGTGTAGATCTGTTACATTATTGTCTCTTTCTTGAAATAGTTCGTCTTCATCGTAAGTATGTATTGTTTCATAGTCGGCCATATTGGCAAGTTCAATTACCTACAAAGGTTCAGTAGTCTTAGGTGCTTATGACATGTGGTGTTTGCTGGTGTTGCGCATGTGGTTTTGCTATTATTATAAAAATAAACTTTCTCCGCGTCTCATCACGCGTGGCTCCAGCATCTGCGAATTATGAATTTAATCGTTTTTTTAGTCTTATTATTACACGGACACGTGTTACTGTTTGTTGCTATCTTACGGTTCAGGAGGAAGCTTTTTTTTGTTATAATTTGCGGATGTGGCAATGTGCCGTTTTGCTAAAAATAATTTTTATTTTTGTCTTATGCAAAAAGTTGTGATATTTTTACAGTCTGGCGAAATAAGTCAAGTATTTTTTTTCAACATGTCGTTTTGTCCAGAAAATGTCAAAATATAGTTTCAGTTATCAGTGTTTGAAATAATAAAGTTTTGACTTACTTTATTTCTACTTGCTAAGTACTAAATAAGGGTGCTTTTAAACAAATTTACTAAATATTTGGACAAAATAATATTTTTTGAAAGCCCCACCCCAGTTAGCTAGCAGAAATAAAGTAATTTAAACGGCGATACACAAATAAAGAAAACCAAGATGACATTTATTTTAGTTTAAAAACTTTTATAACAACTTAAAAATTTTGGGAAATTTTACATTTTGCGATTGCAACTTGATAAGAATTCAATTGCCTAATCTATCGGTCGGATTTCTATCGGTTATGTAAATTTTCACTATATTTTTTTTTTACTATATTTTAAATTTCCTGTACTTATGGAAAACTTTTCACATAATTAAATTTTGGGTCGACAATAAAAATATTTAGTAAGTTTGACAAGTTAAAATAAAATAAACCGGCCAAATTAACAAAAACTACGGGTTCCGTACCGTTACCTATAAAAATCCCGTTTGTTGTATGGAAGCTAAAGGGGCTTCCATACAACAAACGGGATTTTTGGTATTATAGCGGCAACAGAAATATATCATCTGTAAAAATTTCAACTGTAGCTAGCTATATTAGTCGGACGGACAGCGGAGTCCTAGTAATATGGTCCCGC
Organism: Acrobasis suavella; assembly: GCA_943193695.1. Lineage (NCBI taxonomy): Eukaryota > Metazoa > Arthropoda > Insecta > Lepidoptera > Pyralidae > Acrobasis > Acrobasis suavella. The sequence continues at coordinate 3,459,727 of OW971952.1, read as the reverse complement.
TTTTTGAGTTCCGCACCCTTTGGGTGCGGAACCCTAAAAAAAGATCTAAATAAATGTTAGTTCATCGCGTAGGTATATACAATAAATTATTTGACTATTCTAAGCAATTTATGGAGAAATCATAATGCTTCCTACACATTTAACTGTAAGGAATATATTAATTGTATTGCTACAAAATCATCGCCATCCATAGATATACTCAGTCAAAATAAAACCCTTTTTTTTCGTCTGAGGTCTAATGGACCGTCTTTTATATTTGTAATATAGATTTTATATACAATATATAATAAAAATATTATTTAGTATACATTATTAAACACATAAATTAACATATGGCGTAAGTTCGCTATTTGTTAATTTTGCCAGTTTTTTAGGCACTCTGCCTTGCGACCGTAGCGACCTGAGGTCTATTTTTTATATAATATAATGTTTTATTTTTAATTAGATATATTTTAATTTATAGGTAGGTTATTTTGTTTTTAGTTTAATTATTTATTTTATGTATTGTGCTGTGTATAATTTATTCTGGAATAAATGAGACATGAAGTTAAATAAATTAAAACGATATTCCTATTCGCATGCGTAAATTAAGTGTATAGGGTAGTTATAAAAATAAAGTAATTTCTTATACGTTAGTAATTTTTTAAAGTAAGATAGAGTATTTTTTAAGGATTTATTTATTTGCTTAAAAAAATGATAATTTGTTGCTACTATTTTTTTGGTTTATAGTATAACTAGGTACACGTTACCTATTTATATATTTACTATAACTTTTTAGATTCCTGAGTATTTTATAACTTTAAAAGTTTAATCCTAGACCAACAAAATTAAGAGTAAAATAAACAAACATGTCTATATAAAATAATTTCTTAAATAACTGTAAAATATCTCACCACAAAATCCAATAGGAATCTGGTACTGGCACTTCAAAATTCTAAATCACAAAAAGGGCGCGAACTGTCAAATCACTCAAAATAGGGTTGTGCACAACCGTCTTGATTGGTAGCCGAACCGGGAATACCACGGGAGCAGGCTAAGACACCAGGGATAGAAAAAAACCTTACTCAAACTACTACACATGTGCTACGAATGTCCCAACTTACATTTACCAACAAGAAATATTATAATTGGTCCTTATGTATAAGGTACTAGAGTTTAAATTATGTTTCCTGAAACGATTTCAGGTTTTTTATATAAATTTGTAAGGTTTACTGTCTTTTGGCGCCATACATAATACGTTTAGAGAGGTTTTTATTTAATTATTGAGTCATTTAAATCTTAAGTAAGATTATTTAGAAATTGTAAAAAATTTAGTTCAGAGAGAAGAAGAGTTTTGGATATAACCGGCCAAGTGCGAGTCGGACTTTCGCACAAAGGGTTCCGTACCAAAATCTATAAAAAACTCGTTTGTTGTATGGGAGCCCCCTTATATAATTATTTTATTCTGTTTTTAGTATTTGTTGTTATAGCGGCAATAGAAATACATCATCTTTGAAGATTTCAACTGTCTAGCTTTCACGGTTCATGAAATACAGCCTGGTGACAGACAGACAGACAGACAGACAGACAGACAGACAGACAGACAGGGAGTCTTAGTATAGGGTCCTATTTTACCCTTCGGGTACGGAACTCTAAAAATAGGAGGTTTTATATTCCTATAGTTGGATATAGAGTTTGCTGTAAAAAAAACAATCTCTAAATATTTTTGGTTAATCTCTAAATAATTGAAGAACTCACAAAAATTAGTTCATTCGATACTTACTCAATTTATACACCTACTTATGAATTTTGTATCTATTATTTGAATTTAAGAATTTTCATCTCTAGAATACCTAATAAAATTTAGTTATTTAAAATATTTAATGTGAACTTTTATTATTTTTCGTTACAACAAAAAAATAAATCAAAGATTGGTTATGTCAAAAAAAAACAAACACACACAAATATACAATATGTAACAAAAACCCTGTCCGACCCATGTAGGAGCAACTCAGACCATCAACATAAACAACTTTACCTATGGGACCAGTGCGTGAAACTCAAAAAAAGATTCGACATTTGCATACAACAGTGTTCTGCCGGCCCGGCAATTTGTATGAAAATGATGATTTTTCTTCGAGTTTCAAGCATTGGTTCCAAAGGAAAAGTTGTTCATATTGACGGTCTGAGTTGCTCCTACAAGGATCGGACAGGGTTTTTCTTACATATTTTCATGCTATCGGCTATACTTTTTAATTATATTTTTAATTCAATATGGCACTTAAATACCTAAATGCTTCTTTCGCTCTCTCAGATCGAGAAATCTACAAAGATTAAAATAATTTACAACAATTATGTTTTAATAAAATAAAAAAAACAGCTGCTCGAAAACTAGACTGAGTGATGATGTCTACAAAAATTCTGACACATTCCTTTTGCATCCGCGTCATTACGTGTCACGTGGAAAAAAACAAATGGTAAAGATTAGCCAAAAATATATTATGTATTCCAGTTATCATTCCGAATACATGATTCATCTTCTTTAGTCGTAAATACCTACTTCTCATTGCTGAAATGTTGAGAAATGTGCTTCAAAAGTCTTAAATATTCGTTGTTAGTTCTTACTATAATATAATAAGGTATAATCGACGATGTGACTCTCGTCGGCCGTCTCGATCCTCTGGCTCTACGGAGTAGCGTTGTATAACAATCGATAGTTTGACTATCGATAGTTGAAACACAGTCACAATATCGATAGGACTATCGATAGTATCGATAGTATCGATAGTAATAGCGTTATTTAGCTATCGATAGTTTTTCGTACAAAATTAGTTACAGTATCGATACTATCGATAGTATCGATACTATCGATAATTCTGCCTTTCATCAATAGTATTGCAAACTATTGACAATCGATACTATCGATAGTATCGATACTGTAACTACTTTTTGTACGAAAAACTATCGATAGCTAAACTACTATCGATAGTATTATAATATCGATATTAGTCACAAAACTATCGATAGCTTTTAATACAAATAGTACCTTTACTATCGATACTATCGATACTATCGAGTGTATAAATTAAAAACTATCGATACTATGATAGTACTGATACTATCGATTTCACTTGGATAGTCCTATGGATATTGTGACTGTTTTTCGAGGACACAATAGTATCGATATCGATACTATTGCTTGCAACGCTACTACGTAGCAATGTTGCATCTTTGACTCTTTGTGCATTTTTTATCGCATTTATCATGGGGAATGCTCTGAAGAATTGTTCAACAACATGCTGCAATATTTCACCACCACACCACTCGCCTAAAATTAAAATTTTATCTACACCACTTGGATAGTTGGCAATCAACCACTGTACGTTTTAAAAGGAGCTTTTTACCACGTACGACCGAACTGTGGAATCAATTCCTGCAGCAGTGTTTCCGGTCTGATACGACATTAAAACTTTCAAAAAACGAGTCTATATCTTCCTGAAAGGCCGGCAACGCTTCTGTTACAACCCTGGTGATGCAGTTCTCCATGGGCAGCGGTGATTACTTACCATCAGGTGACCCGCTTGTTCGTTTGCCGCCCTATAACATAAAAAAACTATATTTCTAAAATGTAATAAGGTGGGTGTACCATGGAAGGCCACTCTAACAAATAAACAGTTATTATTCGTTTATTTATTGGATAAATGAAACTAACTAATATTTAAGTAGTACTTTGTTTTATTACGTACCATATAAACCACTTCTTTTTATTGCAGACTTAATCAATATTGATTGAACTTAAGTTTCATTGAACTCTTCCAAATGGCCTTACTAGGAACAAGGCTCCTTAGAAGGCCATTATAATAAATCAGTCATTTAACACTAAAAGTTACTAAAAAGCGATTAAATCTGCAATTTATAAAAGTGGTTTATATGTTACGTAATAAAACAAAGTACTACTTAAATATTTGTTAGTTTCATTTATACAGTAAATAAACGAATAATAACTGTTTATTTGTTAGAGTGGCCTTCCATGGTACACCCACCTTATTTTAACGTCGTCGATTCCTGATATCGAAGAAGCGAGGGACCGTACTACCAAAATAGTAGCGCGAGAGATTCGCCGCCGCGTCTGTGATTTCCAGTTCGATGGGTGTTTGTGTAAATAGAAGGAATTTGTCATCACATAGCAATTACTACAAAATTTTAACAATTGGCCTTCGAAGGAGCATGGCCTTCCATGGTCCACCCACCTTACTTATCTCTACTTAGATCCAATCAAGTCCAAATCAGGTTTTTGTGGGCACCCCTGTACTTTTCAATTAAAAAGTGCACAAAAACCTGCACACAGCGTTCATTGACCTGGAAAAGGCTTACGATAGAATCCCATGAAAAGTCGTCTGGTGGACCATGAGAAAGAACTAAACTAAACTTATAATTACTAATCTAAACTTTGAATTGAATTTTAAAATTTATTTTGTTCTTTTTTTATGAACTAAAACTAATATTTTCCGACTGTTTTATCCTTAGCTATCTCAAGAACATATTTTTAGATTTCTTTCATACGGACTAAAATACCTTATTACTCACGCACTATTTCATTCAACCATCGGAGGAACTACCACCGGGTCACGAATTACCATGGGCCTCATGGAAAAGCTTAAACCGACTCCGAACCGAGGAGGGACGGTGTAAGCATAATTTAGCCCGGTGGAGATACATTAATCCAACTGCAACACAGTGTCAATGGGCATAAGGACCAGACTATGACACAGCTCCTCTCCTACCCATCATTTGCACTAAGCGTGACCTATATGAGGTCTCTGACAACGCTGTGAAAGTGGCAACCTATTGGATTGGAGGGAAAACATTTGATTTTATTTTGAGCTTTCGACACGAGAAGAAGAAGACGTACGCACTTAAGCCTTTTCTCGTATCGAAAGCTCAAAACAAATCAAATTTCATCCCACCAGTAGGTTGCTACTTTCACAGTGCTGTCTGAGGTAGTCTGTCTGAGTTCTACTAGATTAAATTCAACTAGTGTAAGTACAGTCATGCGTTGCCTTCGCCGCAACTAGGCACTTTCATGGACGACAACTCTATACGTATAGCGGCAGCTCTCAGAATAGGGTGTAGCATATGTGAGCAGCATCAATGTACATGTGGAGCGCTTGTAGATGACAAAGGCCTTCACGGTTTGAGTTGCATCAGGAGTGCTGGCAGGTTCCCTAGACATCACGCGCTAAATGATGTTATTCGTAGGGCTATGGTGAGCGCCAATATCCCATGTGTATTAGAACCACCCGGATTAAGTCGTACAGATGGCAAAAGGCCTGATGGCCTGACCCTAATTCCTTGGCAAAGGGGTCGCTGTCTATTGTGGGACGCAACCTGCGTCAGTACGTTCGCCGCCTCCCACCTTAAGGACACTGTCCGGATTGAAAGAGCAGCTGCTGAGAATGCTGCGAAACAAAAACATGCCAAATATGCTCCCCTTGAATCAACCTACATTTTTGTGCCAGTAGCTTTTGAGACCACGGGTGCTTGGGGGAACGAGGCTCGAACATTTATTAGGGATTTGGGCCGACGCATTTTTGAAAAGACAGGAGATAATCGCTCCGTGTCGTTTCTTGCTCAGAGGATTTCTATCGCTATACAACGTGGAAATGCTGCTAGCATTATGGGAACCTTTGAGCCAGGGACGATTAGGGGCGGTTTATTAGATTGATAATTTGACGAAGCATGTTGCGGATATTTATTTGTAACTAGGTAAGTAGAACTTTGAACGAAGCATGTTGCGGATACTTATTTGGATTTTTTTTTAATTGTATTTCGTATAAGTCATTTGAATTAAAATAGTACAGTAGCAAGTAGGTTAGTTAAAAGTCTCTCTCTCTCTCTCCGTTTGAAGTCGGCTAAAACCCTAATTCGTCAATGTCAGAAAGAAGTCCATAATTTTCATACACGCACTTTACGATGATAATAAAAATAAAATCTTTAGCACTTTTTCAACCAATGACGCGTCAAAGGGTGTCTGGCCATGCACCCGTTAAGGGGATACATGATTGTTTCGGGATTAAGTGCTGCCCCCATTTATGTGAAAGGAAACGCACATATAATTTAAAATTTTGACTTGATCAAGCCCTTGATAACACTTCACTACTGTTCATAGTTTAAAGTGTGAACCCAGCTACTACAACAAACCAATTACTGTTTATAGTTTAAAGTGAGAACGTAAGAACTTATAATGTGCGAAGAAAAGCTTCTCGTTCTCACTTTAAACTATAAACAGTAGTTCATAAAAAAGTTTGAAGATTCATCATAGGGCTTAGTCAAGACATAATTTTAAATGATATCTCCGTTTTCTTTCAAATAATTTATTTCAAATGGAGGCAACAATGGACCCCGAAAAATTCATGTATTTAAGGCGAAAACAGGGCAATAAATTTGTTTAATCGCAAATGTGGTTATAATAAACATTTTGCAAATTGTTAGGTATTTTGACGATCTCCGTGGCGTAGTGGTAACCATGCTAGTCCGCCAACCAGAGGTTCCGGGTTCGATTCCCGGTCAGAGTATGTTGGAAAATGACCTTATTCAAATTGTCCTGGGTCTTGTACATATATATGTATTTTTATATTAACTTACTTTGGGGCTAGCTCAATCAGTGTAATTTGTCCCTATATATTTATTTATTTATATTTATTAGATAGGCCTTTAAATTATTTTATGTTTGCAAGTTGCAATTATCATTGGTAGCCCAGCTCTAAAAAGGGGGTTTCTGCTAAAAGTTTTCACTTTTGGCAGCAACAGGTTTTTAGGCTAGACGGACTAACTTAATTACAATTAACGATTGTTCATAAAATAGAAAAAATAAATAAATAAAATAACATCTATTTGTCCAGAGGGTTCGTACATAACAGCTTATAGGCACTTATATCTGTTAAGCAATCCAACTATATATAATACTAGCTTTAACTCACGACTTCGTCCGCGTAGAAGTCGAAAATGGTTCTTATAGGATTTTTAATAGGCTTTTTACGTTATTAATGTTCAAATATGAAATATGAATTTATTGTGTTAAAATGTTTGGATACTTATAAAGTATAAAATTCTTTATTTTAAGGTAGGGATTAAAGGTCAATTTAGCAAGACCGGCGAACCTACCTCTTCTTCTCCCCATTTCCCGTTCCCGTCATTTGCTAGATGGAGAGAGAGAGACGGAACGCTTTAAAATATTCGAACTAATCTTGTTTCTCCATACAAACTTTGTACCCCCCTTTTACCCCCTTAGGGGGTGAGTTTTGAAAAATCTTTTCTTAGTGCACACCTAGACCTCATAACGAACCTACGTGCCAAATTTGGAGTCTCTAGACCCAGCGGTTTGGGCTGTGCGTTGATCGATCAGTCTCTATCAGTATGTCAGTTAGTCAGTTTCTTCTTTTATATATATAAAAGTAGGTATTGTAAAATTATCGAAGTAACCAGTTTGAAAAGCATAAATTAATATGCATTTTAGAGTATAATTTTTAACAAATTCACAAAATGGTAATTACATATTTCCACATTAACGATTAAACAATTTCTTTCAAATGAGGGCGCCACTTCTGCCCTGTCACAGCCTTAAGACTTCTGTATATAAAAAAATTGTTATAAAAAAATAAACGCAGCAAGTGCTTTCTACAAGTTTTTGTGTCTGTTTTTTTATGAAGTTTTTATCTCATTCGTGTTAGATGTTTGTCATTTGCGGTAGGACGAAGTTGTAAGTAGTTGTAGGTAGGTATTAGAGTCCAATCACCTTAGTCCTACAGGTTTAACTGAATCTCAGGTTAATTAATGTGCCTTCGACTTAGTCCTAGTCGTATATGATTTTTTTAACTTTTACCTAAATTTTCGTTCGAGGCTAATCCAGGCCTGTGTCACTCCCCGTTTAGGTATCGAAAATATACCTACATTATTACTATGCGCGAGGCAACCACTTCGAAGGAGAAAATTTAATTACATTAATCTTTTGTCCAGAGCAATAAGAATGAAATTGGCTTGCAATGGATGTCAAGGTATCTTAACGAAGAGGTGAGGAGTTCTGCCGCGAACTGAATAAAACTATATTGCTAACCACACGAAGTAGATATTTCTTTGAATTTCTTTTCTGAGTAAGACTTCTGTACGTGAGTACTAGTACTTATTCTGTGGCTAATCTAAGCTTGCTGATTACACAAAAAAGTTAGGAAATGTCGTTTGAGGTGTAACATAATACAAAACATGAAACCATAATATTTACAAGGACAGAGAGAGAGGTCCTGCTACCTTAATTAACGAACCATCTTTAACGGTATTTGAGCGATTTTTTACAATCAGCCGCTGATTGATCTTAAGGGGATTCATTAATTTTTCGGGGTTCAGTGCTGCCTCCATTTGAAAATAAATTATTTGAAAGGAAATGAAGATATCATATAAAATTTTGGTCTCATCGTGCTTCTAGATACAGTTTGAAGTGAGACCGTGAAGCTTTTCTTTGCACATTGCCAAAATGGCAGTTTTCCGCAAATGTGCGAAGAAAAGATACACGTTTTCATTTCAAACTGTAAAATATTGTTCATAAAATAGTTTGAAGGGTTATCTAGGGCTTGATCGCGACAAAATTTTAAATGATAGTTTCGTTTCCTTTCAAGTCATTTATTTCAAATGGGGGCAGCACTGGACCCCGGAAAATTCAGGTAAATTGTGGATGCATAAAGTTTTTATAAATAAATTACACAGAAAATAATATAACTGTAAAATTGATATCTAATATCTTATTTACTGGCACATCTACACGTGGTAATCCGAGTTCATTGGTCGTCTGTTGATCCCGTGTGTTACATTGTATGAGGAAAGATAGTGTGTTAGATTGTTTATATAAATTAACTGATCTAGAATATTGCTACGCATATAGGGTATTGCTTAGGTATTCTTTTTACCCGACTACTTATTTACTTATTTTTAGCCAAACGGTAGGGTAATGATTTTTGCAGTCTATCATCATCACCATCATCATATCAGCCGCAGGAAGTCCACAGCTGGACATAGGCCTCACCCAAGGATTTCCAAAACGACCGAACAACCTTGCTCAGGTCATCTGACCATCTAGCAGGTGGGTGTCCTACTCTACGTGGTCGCCATTCGAGAACCTTTTTTCCCCTTCGGCCATCGGTTCTTCGCGCTATGTGCCCCGCCCACTGCCACTTTAATGAGCTAATCCGCTTGGCTATGTACTGACATAGCAAAGCGGATTACCTCGTTGAAGTGGCAGGACCTTCGTTCTCCTACGAATCTCCTCATTTCTGATTCGATCGCGCAAAGAAACACTGAGCATAGTCCTCTCCATAGCCCGTTGAGCGAGCTTGAGCCTTCTTATGAGACTCAGTCTATGTATGTGGGTACCTACCTTCGAGTTTCAAGCATTAGTCCCATAGGAAAAGTTGTTCATATTGACCATCTGAGTTGCTCCTACAAGGATCGGAATGGGTTTTTGTTACATATTGTATAATATACCTTAACCTAAAATGTATGTAATAAAAATAATATAAAGTAACTATTATTGTTTTTGTGACGCATTGTACTGTGTACTGGTGGCAGGTACCCTCCGCGATATCTCCGGAACACGACACCCTTCGGCCGAAATCTTCTTTTGTAAAGGTCGCCAGCTGAGCAATTGAAACTCGCACCACAGATAAATTTAAAATACACGCTGTGACGCGATTCCAACTTTACCACTGTTAGGGTGAAATGAGTCTTTACTCTTATGTATTACATTCCACCAACTCCTCGATCTTAGTGGAGTAATTAATTGTAGGCGAGATACATAGAACAAGGTCGGAGGCACGACAGCACGCAGGAGCATATTTGAGCCGCTGAGCGCAGTACCGCACTTGTTTCGGCTTGGACTGGACTTCTTTCTCTTCCGTTCCACCTTGATGAAGCCAACCTGGTCAGCAGGCCCCTTTTGAGGAGCTGATACGGGAGTAGGTCCCACTTTTGGAACCACCTCTCCTTGCGTTGAGGTAACTGCTGTTTCCCGGGAGGTTGGCTTGCAGCAGTCGCGTAAGCACGAGGTGTTGGCATGCTCACATTTGTCACCACGGTTGCAGGGGTCGCATGCGGCGCGGTGGTACTACGCAATGGTACAGATGGTCCAGCGGCGCGGGGCGAGGTGACATAAGACGTTCAACCAAACTACAACTATTAGTAAAATAAATTTTCATTACTAGTGGCTCTGAGTTCAGCACTTCAGCAGTCACTCGATTTTGGTAAGTGTAGCAAAAATTTGCTACACGTTCCATTCTTTCTCAGTGCAGACGTTCTAAAAAAGGAGAGGTTAGAAGTTACCGTAACCGAAGGGCATGTTTGAAGAGATTGATGAGTGTAGATGAAGCGAAAGAGAGCTGTCAGGATCATAAAAGTACTTGTCCTCAAGAAAAGACTTCCAGGTCTTTGGGAAGGATCGTAGCAATAGGATATTTTACTGTGTATTTTTTGGTTAATATTTTATATGAAACAAAAAATGCCACTAAAAAGAAATCTTTTTCGAAAACAGAAAGAAAATTGGTAAATAATGAAGCAGCAGTTGGATATTTTCGGGAGAAGTGGGAGCGTGGTGAGGACATATAACTATCTCTTTCGTACGCGCGAGATTTAATAGCAGTGACATCAAGAGTGCTGTACGTGCATCCTTTTTTTATGTTATAGGGCGGCAAACGAACATGCGGGTCACCTGATGGTAAGTGATCACCGCTGCCCATGGACAACTGCAACACCAGGGGTGTAACAGAAGCGTTACCGGCCTTTCGAAAAAATATAGCCTCGTTTTTGACTGTTATTTGACAATTTCCTTTTCCATCAGATTCTTATTTATTTTTGAGCAGAATAAAAAATAAAAATTTTGTATTTGGTTTCCGATTATGTTACCTTTGGGTATTGGGGTCCATAATCGATGCCTGCCCCTGTGGAAAAATGTATTTATGTCATCAAGGATTATTACGTACTTCGCTCTGATAAGGTTAACCTCGCGATCGGATACAATGTAGCTATCAAGGGGTAACAACCCATTTACGGGCCACGTGTGGACTTAGACCGAGATAGGCGAAGGTCCCGTTTAGTTCAAGTCTGTAGGGCCAGATTAGTTCAAGTACGCCACTTGCTTAGTGCATCTAGGTGAACTATTATGCTATGTAGGTGAAATTTATATGATAGGTATAAGTGTAGGTCATTGTCATCATCATTCCAGCCGCAAGGACTTCCAAAACGACCGATATGTAGAGCGGCCTGCAACCAGCGCTTTCCAGCGACCTTAGTCAGGTCATCAGACCACCTTGTAGGTGGGTGTCCTACGCTTCGCTTGCCAGTACGTGGTCGCCATTCGAGAACCTTTTTGCCCCATCGACCATCGGTTCGTCGCGCTATGTGTCCCGCCCACTGCCACCTCAACGTCATGAGTGTAGGTAGCGAGTGCCTATTACCTTCTACAGAGGAGCTCGGTGGCCCCGCTTTAGCAAGTAAAGCGACATCGGGAGTGGTACACATTTGGATGTGTGACAAGACGCATAAAAATGACTCGAGCTCCTTCGTGCTTCGGAAGGCGCGTATAAGCCGTTGGTACCGGCTGTTATCATTGTATGGCAGTTGTCAAGCTGTATCAGATGCCTTGAGGCAGCCTGAAAAATCTGACACCAGAGATGGCCACTTACACACACATAAAATGAAACAATTACCTACCCCAAATATGAGTAGATTAAAAAGATAGGTCCTTGTGTTTGGTCAGCTGACAAAAGATAGTTTAAAAAAAATAACCCACTTTATATCACGTAATAATCACAGAAATGCTATAGGAAGTAAGAGTTTCTTCTTCAATCTATACAAAATTTTTTAATCCCACGAAAAAAAGGAAAGCAATGATGTGGTCACAAAAAAATACTTTACAATCAGTACTTTTTGTGAACTAACAAAAATTGTGTTCCTACGGAGCTGTTTTAGAAAAAATTTAAAGTAACGAAAGTAATGAATTTTTTTCTTTGATGAAACTGACATTAGAATAACACACAGGCAACAATTTTTATATTTTTTTTAGATAAAGTTTCCGCGATCGAAGCCGCGGACGGAACCTAGTATTATAAATGTGAAAGTTTGTGAGTATGTATGGATGTCTGTTTGTCGTTCGAATGTTTGTCATTCATAAATATTTTTAACCGACTTCCAAAAAAGGAGGAGGTTATCAATTCGTCGCGATCCTTTATTTTTTTTTATGTATGTTCATTGATTATTCAAAGACGCCTGGACCGATTTAAAAATTCTTTTTTTATTTTAAAGGGTATATTTTCCAGGTGGTACCATGGAAATTTTATCAAAATCGATTGTGTAGTTTGGAGGTGAAGTCGGTTTTAAGTTTTGAAAAATTATTTATCATAGGCCTGTAGTCTAAGAAGCCCTAAAATGTGACATAAAGTTGTTTACTTTTTTTCTGTGAAATTAAAAATTAGACTTTAGATAGTAAATGCTAAAAAAAAGGAAAGGTCGTAACAAACCTACATGCAAAGAAAGAAAAATGGTACAGTCAAATTTTTAAGTCCGTTAAAAATGAATTTATTTAAGAGTCCCCTTACCATGGACAGAATCAGACTTTCCCATACAAACGTAGTCTACGTTTTATATTGAAACGACATGTCGGATATGGGCAAAATTATGTAATTTTAAAGAAATTGAAATTATTTTGGTTTATAATTGGTTTCCGACAGTAAATTATGAACTTAAAAGAGAATATAGTGTATTATTATATGTAATTTGACCATCAGTAGGGAAAACTTTTACACCCTTATATTTTCTTTCCAGTTCATAATTTTATGTCGGAAACCAATTATAATTGCAATTTCTTTAAAATTTTACCTAAACCTGACATGTCGTTTCAAAATAAAACGTAGACTACTTACTACTATTAAACATTTATTGTTTGCCAATTGTAGACAATAAAAATGGTCTACAACCGGTAAAAGCGTTCTTTCCCAGTCAACCATAGGGATAGGCAGATAAATTAATTTGAAAAATACATATTATTAAAAAGATTAATCTGTCAATTGCCCATCTAAATGTACCACAATATTTCTATGCACGTGTCCGGCAGCCCGGCGAGTGTTGAACAAGTGTTCAAACTGAAAAAGTTTACAAAAAGAAAAAGTGTTCAAACTGTAAAAATATACAAAAAGAAAGCGTCGCGCGTGCATTTATTAAAGTAATGCCTTTATGTGCTTTTTTATAACGAACATTACGAGTGTTCGCGTAAACAATTTTGAGACCAACGGACTTGCTGCAGATTTCTTGTTACACCTAAAATAACAAGTAATTATTAAGAAAAAATGTCCTACACTCAATTCAATTCAATTCAAATCATTTATTGCATTTCATAAAGTAGGTACAACAGTTCTAACTATTAAAAGTCACTGTCTTCTATAATAGGTACACTATGAACCCTGTCGGGTATCGCAAAACAAAAAGTGGAACGGCAAGCGACATTTTTGACATGCAGTTACATAACTTATAAATATAAATGTTTTCCCCACACTCTATCGCGTTTTTATCCCTAATGAATAATTGAATGATTACAATATTGTTTATAATAAATGATGTTTCTATATGTAATGTCATATAGTTTTTTTAAATAGTTAAACTTTTGTATAGAGAGCGGGTATCACAAACACAAGTGCTTAAAAGTGATTTCCATCGACAAATTGGAAACTTAGGCACTGATTAAACTTTTTTGAATGGGGCAATTTTTTACATGCATTTTAGGTCATTTTGGGCATTTAATTCAAAGGCCACTTTTAGCGTGATTATAGACGAAAAAGTTGAAAAGGAATCAAAATAGTGATGAGTTGCTAGCCGCCTTTTTGGCCCATTCCCTGATCGATTTACGCTGGAAGAAAAGCAGCTGGTACATTATAAGTTGATATCTATAAATATTTATCATGTTTTTGTTAATCACATGTTTTATTATCGTACGTTTATAGAATAATCCTTTTTTCATTAAAAAACTACTGATCCGATTAAAAATATTATTTCACGTTAATAAAGCTTCATTATCAGCTACTAACAGGAGGAACTCGATGGTCCGGCGGGAGTGTGCATTACTAGCGCTTTCGCAAGTAAAGCGACACCAGGCGTGGTCCGCACCTGGATGGGTGACCATGAGTGACATACCTAAAAATTTTTTTGAGATCCTCCGTGCTTCGGAAGACACGTATAAGCCGTTGGTCCTGGCTGTCATCATTGTACGGCGGTCCAGTCGTCAAGCTATGTCAGATGCCTTTAGGTAGCCTTCAAAATCTGTCACGAGTGTTTGGCCAATTATTATATCTTTGAAATTGCGAGCAATAACTAGTTTTAAAATATTCTCAGGTATAAACTCAGGTACATACTTACATACATATTATCACGCCTGTTTCCTACAGGGGTAGGCAGAGACATGGACCTCCACATGCTACGATCCTGACAGACCTCTTTCGCTTCATCTACACTCATCACTCTCTTCATGCATGCCCGCCGGTTACGGATACTTCTGACCTCTCCTTTTTTTAAGAACGTCTGCAATATTAGGAAATAGTCATGAAATACCAGAAAAAAACTTAACAAAAAATAATTTTGTCAGCCCCTTTTACCGCGAACGTCGGATTTATCCGACAAACATTATCGTGCCCATTTCGCGAGCGACGGATATTTCCGACAAAAAAACGCTTGTATTGCTCATAACTTAAGTATTCACATCCCTTTTCGGTATTAAGTAGGTATTTATTTTAGATTTACTACTCCTCGCGCTGAGGGCACGGCAACTGATATAAAGTCTCGCGGTGAAAGGGTTAATAAATTACCTCGAAAGTCATTAACTTTTTTCACCCCCTGACCTAGATATGTGCCAAAGTTACAAGCGTTAAAGTGCCAAAAGTTTTTGCGACTAGTACGATACACATGTTAACAATGTGAGTATTGTTTTACGTATATCTAGGGCAAGATAATACGGACGCTAGAAATGCTTACACTTGACTTAAAGACTGTGGTTTTCAAACATTTAATTAATTTTCATGAATTGAATTAATTCATACTGGCCTTCTTTGGGTTACCAGCGGTGTTTATTTTCTGGGAATACTATCAGACATTCAAGCTGAAGGGAAATATTGAGTGCCTAACATCATCTTATTGGTAGATAAATAGGTAGACATTCTATCGAAATATTGCTGCATGGTCATAATACGTGTATACCCACGGTTAAATCGACATGTATTCTTGAATTCACCATATAAAATGCAATTAAAATCTATAAAGTTTTGTAACTTTACATTAGTTTAAGAATTATCTAACATTTTTTTATATAAATAACTGATTGACAGGTATACAATAAATGTGATTCTTCTGTTGTATAAGTAGTGTATAAGTATTATTGATTTTTGAAAGAGAATTCATATTTCTTATGTCTTCTCTCGTTCGACTGTTACCCGCGCCCTATTTTTTTACGGATAGAAACAAAATATTTGATATCTTTTTAATTTTGTATACTTTACAATGTTGCAAAACAATAGAAAGCCCACGTAAAGTTTGACAAACTGTGGACATCGCGGTGGTATACAAAATTAACACACTCGTGCGCTTCAGGGCTGTTCAACTGAAGGCCGGTGATTTTTAGTAGATATTTAAATAAAAAACACTTGCCATAATTGTATGATATTTTACAAAAAAACTCTGTTTGTGTGATAATATTTTCACTCATTTTTTCTTCTAGCTAGAGTTCCAGAGAACATGCAATCATCGCTTTTCACGATTTCTGAATGTGTTTTCAATCTTTTTTTACTGATTTAATGAAGGTATAACGTGGGGTCCGTCTGCCGGGTATTTCTTTTAAAATTCACTAAGTCAGCATCCTTGTTGGCACCCATACCCAAGTGTCTTTGGTAATATATTTGACGACCTCCGTGGCGTAGTGGTCACCATGCTAGTCCGGCACCCAGAGGTCCCGGATTCGATTTCCGGTCAGGGCAAGTTGGAAAATGGCTTTTTTCAAATTGTCCTGGATCTTGGATGTTTATCTATATATGTATTTGTTATAAAATATAGTATCGTTGAGTTAGTATCCCATAACACAAGTCTCGAACTTACTTTGGGACTAGCTCAATCAGTGTTATTTGTCCCTATTTATTTATTTTATTTATAATTAATTAAAGTTAACGTTTTCCTTTTTTATGGATTGATTGAATTTATAAGATTCAATTTTATATTTAGCTTAATAGTTTTATTTATAATTTTATGTCTTCAACCAATAAAGTAGGTATATATCATTTTTAGATGATACTAAAATATTAACAAGTCAATTTATCTATCCATAATTTCGGCGGAAAATTATGAATATTTATTTGGAACAATGTTTCAACGGTCCACATATCAATTTTAAAAAATAATTTCATTGTGAGTTGACGTTATTGGAGAAAATTCTGCAGTGCAGTTTGTTACCGCTTCTATTGCAGTAGCGCTTTGGAAGCGGCAGTAAACTTAACTGTAAGTAACCATTTAACATCAAAAATTGTGTTACAAAACAAAGTGACGGTTATTAAGAGATATTATAAATATCCTACGATAATATAAAGATATATTTGACTTTAAAAAAGAAGTATTTTCTTTAGAAAAATATGAAAGTGAGCGGGCCGCGCCTTGGATCCCCAATAGAAGTCAAAAGAACACGCGCACATGTTCCAAAACAGAAATAAATACAATATCAGTAATTGTGCCACACGCCCCTCGCACATGGAAATAAATATAAATAAACTTTCTTTGAACTAACTGTTTAGGCTACTTATCAATGTTCTAATGTTTATACTTCAACGTTAGGAAAGGTAAGGGTTGGTGCTGAGAGTTCGATGGCTTAGGTCGGCAGCCATGGTTGACACTGGTGACAACAAACCGCAAGTTTCCAAAAACATTAATTTTTTTGACATTCATTTTATATGAGAGTTGTATGAAATAGCGCTATTAATATCAGTTTTTGTGCTATTCAAAATGAATTAACGAGAAGTGATTTTTTTTATGTTATAGGGCGGCAAACGAACATGCGTGTCACTTTATGGTAAGTGATCACCGCTGCCCATGGACAATTGCAACACCAGGGCGTGACCAGGGACATTATTTTGTGACGTTTTACTTTCTTCTCACTACATATCTAATAAATAATTTATTTTTGATCCAGAATACTAACCTATTAAAGTGAATAAAAAAAACATTAAAATAATAGTAAATATAGGTACTTTCAACCGATTTGAGAATCTCCTCCTGTTTTAAGTCGGTTAAAAAGCATATCATGTTTGAATTTACTGCTAATAATGCAGTAAAAAAAATCGATCTGGAACCTCATTTGTTTAGAAAATTCATGCAGCACTGTGTAAGTACAACATTAGCGAAGTCGGTTAAGGGATTGCTAAAGTGTAGAATCATAGGCATCTAATGTATATGCCAACACATATATACCTACGTGCATCTATATTTCAGCAATGACCACGTTAAAGAAATATAAATTATTTTATCTAGGAAAAAGCTTGTAAAATCTTTATTTAAAATAGTATATAACGCTCGTTATATATGAAAAATGATGGATAAATGAATCTTTAAATAGAAAAAAATGCTCACTCATTTTTCTTGCACTTGTGTTTTTAAACCTAATCTAAAAATAAAGGAGGCATCACACCATTCTAGGATCTGATCCGACGCGACGCAACCAAAAAAACCTTTCTCACGTATGACAACAAAATCATTGCCATGTGTAACTCTATTACTCATCGTATTTCTTTAAAAAAAGAACGATAATATTCTAAAAACACGTATTGAGATTACTAAATAACCCCTAAACCTTCCATTTCAAATCGAAATGACACTTTCGTGAAAAAAAACTTAACCCATTCGTAGACATGTGCGTGAAGTTGGAAAAAAAAAGGTTTTTTTCCTGAGTTCAGTAACCAGATCTGGATTAAAAATACAGTTATTTTAGATTTTTTGTCGGTTCAGTGGTTTTGTAGTTGCGTACGTTGAGTTATAATTAAGAGCCACATGTCAGTAAGTGATTAGGGTTGGGACTTTATCACTACTGATATCGATGAAAAATATATTGTTTTTTTTTTGTTTTTAATCTAACACTGTTGGATATTAAAATAATACTAATCTTAAGCCCTCTACTTCATGATACTCCAACGTTCGATCCTGAGGGAGAAGTGTTGTCTGAATAACATCGTTACTTCTATCTCTGGGCAGAGGTTACACAAGCTGAGGCAATAATTTTCTTTATTTCTTTATAAAGTCCTCACTGATAGAAAAAATGTATATTTTAAAGGTAAAGTTACGTTAGGTAACATTTTCTTTATTTCATTATAAAAATACATTTCAAATACAATTATTAATAAAAAATATACAAAATTTACAAATAAAATAGAGATTCCAACGCGTCGCCGCGAGGCAGGGTGCCCAGTAAGCTGGCAGCATTGCTCTCTGCACTGCGATAGAAATTCTTTGGGTGAAATAACTACCAGCCCTTGGATCACCCGTAACCTCCCGGAGGCGCACTGAAATCTCAGTCACCAGGGTTCTTGCTTCTGGGCCCCACGGACCCATTGTCTCAACCGCGAAGGGCACAAAAATATAGTTCGCCTCGAGGTGCTCATATTTCCTTCGCTTAACGGTTTCAGCAGCAACTGCAGCCGCCCCCGCCCGTGCGGAGGTAGATAATAAATGGGAAGGAGCCAGTGTATCCACACAAGTGGCGTCCCATACCAAGCATTTTCCCAGCTTCCACGGTATCAAAGACATCCAAGATAAGACAAGAAAGATACTTTAGGTTAAACGCCTCTAAACATCAAGTTATTAAACATTAAATTAATTTGCTTTTAAAATTAAATTAAATTGTTGTATGTTATATGTAACATGTATAGCAATTTAAATGGCAAAAACGTATTTTGTTTTATGCAACCATTTTATCACAACTTTAACATGTTTCGTAATTATATAGGTTGTATCTTAAGGATCCGGACACGCTCACCAATAGGTCTTGTATTATATAAAATAAATATTTAAGGCGCCTATACAACAAACATAATTCTTTGCCGTTTTTTTCGCGATAACAACGGCAACAGGTAGATGCTAGATTTGCTTGGCAATAATGAGGTCGTGAATTGGGTAAACTCATTTTTATAACATGTACTATTTATATTATATAGAAAAAGCACTGTCGATATCATGATAATATAATAGACACGAAATATTTAATACAACTCGTGATCGATACAATATTAAATATGGACGTCCCTAGCGCACTTGGCTCTTCTCATAAATCAACCTAGCGCGCGTCTCGTATCGATAGCAGCATGCTTTAGTAATAACATTTTTTATGGACATTATTATTATTTCATAGAAAAACTGCAATTGCTTTGTACATCTAAGATTAAATAGTCACCTATATGCGCTGATTAGATACGAATAGAATGTATATTTTTTTTTTTACAAAAACGAGACGCTTCATACGTTTTTGTCGCCGAAAACTGCCGCCTTGAGGGACACCTGACGATAGTTTTATCCACTGACACACCTCCCGATCATGAAGATATGAGGAAAACCAGTCTATTGCTGAGGATGAGAACTTCATGTATTGAAGAATTGCAAGGAGAATATCATGATCAACCATGTTAGATAAATGATCATGATAGATAAGGTAGATGGATAGGTTTTCCTGTAATTTACAAGAAATAAACAATATTTTGTATTTTTTCAAATTTTAGCCTAAGTAGTTTCGGAGATCAGGGGGAAGGTCAATATTCGTTTTCTTTCATGAATAATTTCAAAACTATTTATTTTACAATAATAACAAAAATATATTTGAGATCCTCATAACGAACCTTTTCATTTGATAAATGCCACAGTAAAGTTTACAAAACTTTCTTTTTCCTAATTTGTTACCGAACATTACCCCTATTTAAAAAAAAATACGTTGCCTATCTGTATTTGGGTCACAGGATCACACCATAACAACATCCTACCAAATTTCACCTGATTTGGTCCAGTAGATTCGGAGCTGGCTGTGACAGAGGACGGAGAGACAGACGCACGAGTGATCCTATAAGGGTGCCGTTTTTTCATTTTTGTACGGTACCCTAAAAATAAACTTACATACATACATATTTTCACGCCTATTTCCCATGGGGGTAGGCAGAGACTATAGATTTCCACTTGCTACGATTCTTGCAAACCTCTTTTGCTTCGTCAACACTCATTAATTCAATACTCATTAATTACACTCATTAATTAACAATCGTAATTTTAAGAATTCCTAACCTAATCCTACACCAGTAAGATGGTGGACTGTAAACATGACACATTCAGCGGATGTGAGTCGAGTTGTATAACCGCTTATTTTATTAGCTAATTAATAACTCGACGAGCTGCATAACAAATGTTTGAAATGTTGCACTGTGACTAATAGTGTGCTAAAATTAGCCAGATCGTTCATTTCCAGTAGTTCCACGTAGCTTATTCCACATGGAACTAGGTACTGTAACTAAGTTCCATATGGATATGGAACTACATAGCGAAAGTATTACAAACTTTTTAGTCTTTATAAAAACAGTACAATATTGCATTTAGGGTGCTGATGGGGCTGCCTAGACGATGCAGCGCGTCAGGGATATTTGCTGAAGCGCGTGTGGACTGCTTCTATGCAACCATGCGCAAGCGGTGCACATCCCTGGCGGCCAGGCTCCGGGCCAGTGCCAACAGCATCCTTAAAACGTTGGCAAATAGGCTTGATTTCCAGTATGTGAATCACTGCTCAATGATTCATATACTTAAAAACAAAAGCTTTAGTTTTTGTTATAGTATACTAACACTAGATTATTTTTATTATTTTTCTGGTACTACCACAAAAATGAAAATTATTATCCTTGTTGGTCGAAATAAAAACAATTCATGTATTTTATTTTTTTATTTTTTATTCCCAGTAGTTCCACAAAGGAAAAAAACCGGCTAAGTGCCTAAGAGTCCCGTACCATTATTTATAAAAAACCACGTACGCTGAAGCCCCAGTAAAATATTCATGTACTTATGATAATGGTAAGAAACCCTTCGTGCGCGGGTCCCGTCTCGTGCTTGGCCGTTTATTCTTATTCCATTTGCATGACTACCGTCACGCTAGAAGTGGCAATCAAGTCTTATAGCTCCAGGCTCTGTCCACCCCGTGTCTACATACTTATGTACAATATTCAAAAGTTTTTTCAGTAATTAGACCTTTACAGGCACTTTTACACGTCAATAAGAATAATTTACATTACGTGTGGTGTATATAATTTTTTTTTTAAAGAAAATCTATCGATACTCTTTGCTCTGTAAGTTTATTTGAATAAAGATTTATTATTATATTAAATTCAAATAAATATCTACTCAATGTGGTATCTACTCAATGTGGTTTGCAACGACCACTGCTGAGAAGACCTACCTATACAATATGTAACAAAAACCCTGTCCAATCCTTGACGGAGCAACTCAGACCGCCAATAAGAACAACTTTTATATGGGATCAAAGCACGAATCTCGAAGAAAAAATCGACATTTTCATACAAATTACCGGGCCGGCCGAACACTTCGTACGAAAATGTCGATGTTTTCTTTGAGTTTCAAGCATTGGTCCAATAGGAATAATTGTTCATATTGACGGTCTGAGTTGCTCCTACAAGGATCGCTCAGGGTTTTTGTTACATATTGTATAAAATGCATTTAAGTAATCCTTTCACCGCGAACGTCGGATTTATCCGACAAATATTGTCGTGCCCATTCCGCGAGCGTCGGATATTTCCGACAACAAAGAATTAATGCTTGTATTGCACGTTACTTAAGTATCAACATCCCTTTTTGGCTGTAGCTATTTATTTTAGATTTACTACCCTTCGCGCTGAGGGCACGGCAACTGATATAAAGTCTCGCGGTGTTAGGGTTAAGGGCGAAAATGTGAATCATGTTTCTAAGCGATGCGGTTAGCAACCCATCAATATATTGAATGCATTCGAACTTCTCGCCCACCATCACGCTAAAAGTTTTTGGCTTTTGAGTCCTGCGGCCCTGGGCTCTGTCTGCTTAGAGCCACAAGGTACAAAACGCTCTGTCTGCTCCGTTAGGGATAAAGACGTGATAGTATGTATGTATTTGTCTATGGGTCTTGGATGTTAATCTATATTTGTAATTGTTTTAAAAATTATAGTATAATAGGGGTGACGACAGGGTTAGAAAAGTATAATTGTAATTAGTCCGTCTTTTAGATAATCCAAAAACAATGGACCCATATTTTTCAGTTTGCCATAAAAGTAAAAATTCACAAAGATACGAAGCATCAAAGTTCCGGAGTGGGGGCTTGCGACGTCACCTCTATGTAAAAATCGTACGCTTGACGTCATGCGTCAATTCGCTGTATCTTTGTCATTTCTTATTTCTCAGAGAAAAGAAAAAATACGTGTACAATATTTAATAATAATCTACCCGATAGGCTTACAATATTTTTCCATTTCTTATGCCTATTGAATTAGTATCCCATAGCACAAGTCTTGAACTTACTCTGGGGTTAGCTCAATCTGTGTGATTTATCCGTATATGTTTATTTATCTGTAGTAGTTGTCTGATTTGTTACTCCATAAAGACACGATAGTCAGTCATTCTGTAGTATCGTTTTATTCCTTCTTATATCTTACTATCATTGTATAATGGTCAATGTTGCTTTATACTAAAACGTACTACGTACAATACAAATAAGTTGAACAAAAATGGCGGGCTTCAAAGCAATTTTGTACAAATTCCCGACACGTAAATTGAACCAAAATAGCGGTCGTCGGCGCATTATGTGTACCTGCGCCAATAACCGCCATTTAGGTTCAACCTACGTGCCGGGAATTTGTACAAAAATGATTTGAAGTCCACCATTTGTGTTCAACTTATTTGTGGCGGATTGTTCGTCTGTCGTGTCGCTTTTGACATAAGAGCCCTATATCTTTTGTCGACTTGACGGATTTTTTGGATTCTAACGTGAGACACAGACATTATTAGCAAGAATTAACGGGCTACTCACATAAACAGTCAGTTATTTGCCGACATATTTCGACCTCATCCGAAGGTCAGGGCGAAGGATCAGGGCGAATGTGACTAGAAGACGCGCGTACACGAAGCGCCTCGAGATACACTCAAGTGTGCGTGTGTCCTCTAGTCACAATAATTACTTGACGGTTTTGTAATTAATGCTTCTGTAAATTGTTGAGAGTGTACAAAGTTCGTAATAGTAGTTTATGCGACTGTGCATAATGAAGGGCATTACAACACGAATGTGCATAATGAAGGGCATTACAAGCCGAAGGCGAGTTTCATAATAACATCACATGAGTGTTGTAATGCCTAATTATGTATAGTTGCATACACTACTTTATCTACACACATAATTATAAATATAATTTTTTAAATGTCTCGGACATGGAAGTCGTAGCTTTTTCCATTCTCCAATCCAAAAAATCTTTGTATGCCTTCTCGTACTTGGCCCTTGATTTTTGTGGCAACAGGTTGTTCGTTGCATTCGTGGCTGCATTAATGATATCGGGCGGAGTGGTCATATCATTATCTGAGTCTGTACTGTATCACATATTTTCGCAACTTTTTAACAATTTTTATTCATTTCAACTTTCCACAAACACTCGTAAACAGTAAAACAATCAACAAACAAATGACAACTTACAATGGCGGCGTTTCGAAATTCGAATCTGTCATTTTTTTTAATCATAGACAAACGAATGAACCCCCCTATTCTTGTGTCCCTCGATATCAAATGTCGTGCGATTTATATTAAAAAATATACTGAATTTGGCATTCGTCTTGATAACTGTTTTAATATCTATAGATACTACCCATTTGAATTTGAGAGCTGTTCCAAATTTAAACTCATTACCTACTGATTTCAGGAGGTAATGTTATCATTACGTCTCCGTTAATTCCTACTGGTTAGTAATGCTGCTGGTCATTGCCTATGGTTTCTGAACGCATTTTAGAGCATTTATGATATGCATATAGTTATATAGGCTGGGAAAGCTCGATCTATAATAATGTGTTTTAACCTTTTCTCATCATATTTTATTATATTATAGTATTTTCATGGTTTGAGGCCTAAAATAGTATATTTAATTCAATGTTCACCAAGTACCGCATTCAACCAGCGAAATAAAACAAAACATTAATTGTAATGATTTGGTTTAATACAACACTAATTAAGTATAATTTACAATGATCAATAAATGTATTCGGGCACCACGTTGGGCGCCAAAACAGCCGTGAGTCGGGGATACACCTTTCTCTCTTTCTCGTGTTGATAACGTATAGCTATCTCTCACTCACTCCTAAATATTGTAGGGTTTATATATATATATATATTTATTTATGACGTTTCTTAATACACACGAGTGCGGAGTCTCGAGTCAGTAATATGACAACCACGGTCGAGTGCGGACGTGTTTTAGAAAAAAAAGTCATCAATTAATATATGTATAAACACTACAGTTATCCCCTTAAAGCCATCAACTACGACAATGCAAAACTCCGCTAATCGGCAAAAAAATAACTTTTTAACAATCAATTCCGTATAAATGACATATTTTTCGTGCATCTGGTAAAACATATGTAAAAATCGTTAGTGCGTTGTACTTCAACTTAAAGTATTAACACTTTTGTATGTCAACAAATGGCTATTTTATGAACGCTATTTTTCAAATTGACTTTAAATTTATTTTAGAAAAATTATATTTACTATTTCAGTATAAGTGTGTTGTTGTATATAAATCATTCTAACTCATACTACTTAATAAAAAATAAAATAAAGGCGGACAATAAATTGGTATTGTGGCTATTGGCTATGTGATTCTAATGGTACTAAATACTAAAATATAAGTACACCCACTACATATTATGTATCAGGTTTTTTGTTTTATAACGTGAAATATTTATATGACATAGGGTGACATCATGTTTTTAGAGTTGTATTGAAACTATAATAACTTCTGTTCGAATATTAAGTGTTAAAAAAATTGTATACATTTTGATGCCAGATATTCAGTAAAAAATCATTGGTATGCAAATTAAGACGAACTAAGGCGCGTCCAACTTTCTACGATAAATTTACACAGCGTCTTAGTTACTCGAAATTCGATATACATGTCAATTACCGATTTATGTCTACATTTTTTATAATAGGTAGGTATACATATATAGCAGTGATATGATTATTTTCACCCTTTCTTAAGTATTCGTATTATATTGATTATTGAATTTCACAATCAACCAAAACTTACTTTAACATTATTTTCTTTAATTTTACATTATTAAGTACTTATATATTTTTTTATAAATGCAGTTCTTATTTGAAAATGCACGAAAAAGTAAAAAAAAAATACGGTAGGTACAGCGATTTTTTTTCTAATCACTAAGTTTTCTAAATTTTCTACAACATGAACGATTTATGCAATAGTCATAATAAGTAAACGTTACACTTCTCTAAAGTTACCTTTTAAAGAATTTACAATTCATGAAGACCATGATAAATATTTACATTAAAATCTTAACCTAAAAACAATTCCTTGGAATAAAAAAATATTCAAACATTAATTAGTACCAATGGTATGGCACGCCAATTTGAAACGTAATTTAATGCACTTAAATCTTAAAACGTTTATAAAAAAAATATTTTTCAGATCATTATTAAATTTCAATCACAAAAATGACTTTTTAAGAAAATAAGTTGTAATAATATTGCCTCGTACTATTAAAGGTTTATTGCAACATATTTTATTTTATCCGTTCTGAGATCTTACTCTTTTCGGAAAAATAAGCAGAATATCAAAGTAATATACCTACTTAACTGCAAATAATACGAACAAAACGCTATGCGTGAATATTCTTAACAAAATGTGTAGATGCTTTATTTCATTAGGCCAATACAACTACTTATTGTTCTTACTATTATGTTACAAGATGATTAAATATTTTAAATATTGATATGGACCTTTTAAGGTTATAAATCGTTGGCTGCTTATCCGTTCAATTCGTTTCTAGAATTTACTAACACTTACACTATAAATATATCACTAACAAGTATCTGGATTACAGCTACCAAACCTAAAATTAAGGAAAAATAAAACCTATAATACTTCAAAGAATCCCGTTAAAACCGGGTCAATAATAAAAAAAGAACAAAAATATATATTTGGTTACACTTATACAATTCCTTACGGAGATCGTTCTTTTACATATAAAAGTCCAACAGTGAACACATTACACTCTCTAAAACACCATTCTATATAACTTGAAATAGATCTAGACCCGTAAATATTAAACTGTATTACATACTGTGATATTTATATAGCTAACACTATGGGCGTAGAATGTTTAAATGAAAGTCCCGCGTTGCTAAACGAACACTTCACTTGTAACAATTTATCACTTGGAGCTAGATTACACTAGAATAAAGCAGCTCTTCCTAGCTTGAACAAGCTAGTTTCAACCGGTTTTATCCAGTTAGAACCGGATTTTACTAGTCTTTACTTGTCAGATCTCTGTTCGTTGAGGGACAAGTTTTCGGCCTCGTCCTTAATGTGGGATATAGAAGGCCGGTATCGGTCTTCTGAACGAGGGTAGTCGTCGTAAGGACTGGTCTCTCCCGATCGGTTACTGGATGACTCCTTGTTTGAATTCGAATAGTCACCTATGAAAAATAAATAACTTCAGTATTTCTAGGAAATAGGAAAATTTATACTTGAGATAAAATAAGTTTATGTCAAAATTTCAATCCGTTTGAATGTTAAAATACATTAAATATCTGAAATAAAAGTTTAAAATATCTTTTAAGCTATATTGCAAATATAAGCAATTTTTTATAACTACGTAGAATTTTTTTTGGTATTCAGTCATTCGTAATATCACAATTTTAAACCGAAAAAGAATCTTAGTTAAATGTTCTCCTTTCAAGATGAAGCATTCTATATTGAACTACAATAATTTTCACTTAAGTATAGCTTAAAACAGTAGTGATGGTAAATGCCTCGAATTTATTGTTTAATAAACAATTGATTATGACTTCTTATGTCAAAACACAAACAAATAAAAGAAAACAGGAAGGAAACTAATTTTCGGAGTTGACACAAAACTATATTTTTATTATTTTTTAAGTCTTAAAATATCAGTCTCTGAAAAAAGTATAAAGTTCCTACAAAAAATAATTTATAAATAAATATATACCGTCTTATTATAAAAACAGGACTAACTTTGTTACTAGGTTTAAACCATTATCCGCCCAAAATGAAGTTGACATTGACAGGTGAGAGTGTGATATTACTAGATGTCAACTTGATTTGGTCGGACTATGGTTTAAACCTAGTAACAAAGTTAGTCTGGGTTTTATAATAAGACGGTTAGGGACAAATCACACTGATTGAGCTAACCCCAAAGTAAGTTCGAGACTTGTGTCATGGGATACTAACTCAACGATACCATATTTTATAACAAATACATATATAGATAAACATCCAGGACCCAGGACAATTTGAAAAAGGCCATTTTCCAACTTGACCTGACCGGGGATCGAACCCGGGACCTCTGGGTGGCGGACTAGCACGGTGACCACTACGCCACGGAGGTCGTCATTATAATTATTATTTACCTTTATTGGAATAGTCAGACGCCTGCATTTCGTTCTTCAGCGCGTATATGTTGGGCTTGATGTCCTGTGCCTCCGCAGCGCTGAGGTCCTCAGCTTTGACGTCATGCGACGAACTACTGTTGCCGTAGCCGTTCATCATTGGCCGACTGGAGGAAGTATCATTATAATATTAGCTAATGTTATACTGATATTAATTATAATATTACTTAAATTTTCATTGATCATCATAATTAAAGTTTATTGAAGTGAAAACTTCTTTAGCTGCTTTGTACACTTTTTTGTAATGGGTAAAAAATGTTAAACTCGCGTCAGGGCGTTAGGACACGTGCCCCTGATTGAAAATTCGTACGACGGATGGAGAGTAGACAGCCGGTGCGGCGTAGGAGAGGAAGTATCCTCCTCTCGGCGCAGGGCGCTTGCGCAAATGTTCGTGTGTGTTTATGTTACAGCGTGCCACGCGCATCCATGGATGGTGACAGCTGATGGCTCGACCGTCTGTGTAGTGGCCACACTGCTGTGTATTCGTAAAATTCGTGTATATGAAGTGTTTAATTAATGTAATATAAATTGTCATGTTTGTGTACGATAGCTCAATAAATAATATTGTATTCTACCACATAAATGATAGTACTTTTATACTGATAATTAAAGCAATTCGTGCAAAATTATTCCCTAATCATTCCAAAATATCAAAAATGCACAACGTTAGTATTCAAGTTTTCACTTCTGCCGGCACTCCCGGAGTGTAACCCGTCGTTTTTTTTTAAATTCGTTATTACTTTAGGTATTAGATAAATATATATAATAATTCATTTTTATTTACTGATAAAAACTTTATTGATCCACAATATACAATTGTTTAACCCTTTCAACGCGAGACTTTATATCAGTTGCCGTGCCACCCGCGCGAGGGGTAGTAAATCTAAAATAAATACCTACAACCAAAAAGGGATGTGGATACTGAAGTTATGTGCAATACGAGCATTTTTTTGTTAGATATATCTGACGCTCGCTGAATGGGCACGAGACTTAGTGGTGGCGCAAAAAAATATCCTACCTTAATAAATTCAACACCTACCATATAAATATACCTAATAATTAAATTTGAATATTTTTTAATTCTTATTAAAGAAAAAAATATTATTATGCTACCGTATATAACACTACTGATTTAAGAAGCATTGATTTTCCTGACAAATGCTTAAAAAAGTCCTTAAATTAGAAGCCTTGATTTAAGAGCGACCTTCCCGTCTTACTTTTCATACAAACGCTCGTACGTGATTATGGCGTTGTATCTGATCTTTCTTGAAAATTTTTGAACTCACAGGTATCTTGGGCGCTATTTCTAGGTTTCTATCGAAATAAAAAATTGAATTTAGAAAAATAAAGTCAGTATAAGCCTCCAAAAATCTGCTTTTTTGCACAAATTTTAGCTGAACTTCGACCATTCATAAAGTACTCATAAATTGTAAAATTATAAAAAAAAATTTCAATACAAACCTCGCAAATGTAATGAAATTTTGGAATACAAAACATTTATTTCATATAATTGTAAGGCTTACTGATAAACACGTATCTCCTGAAACAAGTTTTATGAAATTTACGCACCCTATGTATAGTTAATATTCGTTTAATGGTTTGTAATAATAATACTAATTTCATTTAATAGAATGCAAACCATGCCCTTAGGCGCTATCTCTCTCTTTATGGTTGGCCTTTTTTTCTAGCATTGCCCTGGATAAAACACCAAGCTTTTCAAACTATGCTCTGAAAACAGAGTGGCCGGGAAGGGCCGCCTTAAGAGGCAGATTTTTTTATAAATATATCATAAAAAATGTGTCTACTAAATCAAGGATTCTAATAGATATTTTTTTTGTAGATATAAAATTAAGGAGTGACGTAAAAAAATATAGTAGGTATAATCAAGTGGGCCATCATTATTTTATAACTGACACCACGTGAAAAACTATAACACTTTTTTCGGTTTCTTACATCTACTCTCGCCTATTTGTAAATTATTTACCTGTAGTCATCGTGAGATGACGGATATTCGTCAGTCTGCATCATGTGGTCCTCTCCGGACATGTACGAAAGGTTACAATCTTCCATCATACCCTAAAATGGTAAATATTTTTAGTATAAGTAAAATCAATTGTAAGAGAAATAAATAAATTATCATTATCAAAACTACTGTTCAGCTCATACCTAAGTCTGCAAATAGGCAAAATTGATTTTTGCAACCCTAATTTGAAGTAATTGTATGAGTATGGAGACGATATGTTGCTGTTTTTAGTTACTAAAAATAGAGTTTTGTTTCCAGCCTTATTTGCCAGACTGTTATGTAAATGATTTAAAAATACCTGAAGATTCCGCTTGAGAGCTTCGCTGTAACCATGGGGACTGGTCATCATTGGCGGACTCTGAGCTCCCATGAATCTGTTAATCATACAAATAATTAAAATATCCTTCGATAATTACCAAAACTAAAAGCATCAAAAATTTATCTCGTTATTAAAATGATTCTTTTAAAATAAATCTGTAAAATTTTAAATTTTTACTTGACATTTCTTAACAAAAAGATTTCTATTAAATATTGAACAATTAATAAAATAATAAAATCATACCCGGCCATTTCAGACCTCTTCTAATAAATGGCAAACAAATTGCCGAGTAAATATTTTGCTAATAGTGAATTTTGTCAAGTGTAAATTGTGAAGTGTATAATTTTGAATGATAAATACCAATTCGTCTGTAAAGTGAATACGTGTGCGTATGAAATGTTCATGTGTGTGTTATAGAGAAAGATAAATAGAATAAAATAGTTAAAACGCAAGCATATAATAAAAGATAAAAAAAGTCTATCTACCATGCGACAAAAATGCACTACACATAAGATAGAACTAGACATAAGGATTAAATCATGCATAAGTTAAAGAGGGATAAAAGATAAAGTTCTCGTTAGTCTTACTTGGGTATCCAACGACGATCCTTCTTTACAATATTGTATACATGCATATAATACAAACATTTGTGTTCATTTGGATGTATCTTACGGCATTTATCAAATACAAATTAAAAAGGAAACATAGAAATTATCAAATTACATGAGCAAATGAATTAAGCTAATCTTTGAACAAGTTATTTGTATTGTGATGTTAAAAACTATAGCAAAACAATCAGTTACAGCTTTGCACTATTAGGCTATGGAATCAACTTGTGTTTACTTCGACGATGTTTTAAATTTCTCCAGTCTAGTAAGAACATGTCAATCCAAAGCCTGACTATATTATTTTGGAACAATCACGTGTCTAGTTACATTCTAACATGACAGGTTGAATTAATCTAAGCTTACACAGTGATACACCTTACAAAATGGTCAGAAACATCGATCTAATATAACCTAAAATTATCTTTGGAAATTGGGATAATTTTAGGCAGATATCACATACAAAATGCTATTTGGACGCGATCGTCCAACGATTCTTGATTAATAAAAGTTTACAATTTTATGCCTAATATTTCCAAAAATTAAACAATTAAATTGTTAAAGGAATACAGATCTTGTAAGTATTGTTCGCCATATTTATCTTTTAACTTTTCCCCCAAGTCTATAGATATGATTCAGCACAATTTGTATATTTATTATATTTAAATTCAATTCCACAGCTCAGCTCTAAAAAGTTGAGATGTTAAAATTGATTTGATCCATCTGATCGCGATTAAAATGCATAAAACTTCAATGCAACGCGGTGTCTATTCAGAATTTTCACGAATAATAATGCTGAATCAAAAAAGGAAAAAGCCAAAACCTAAAGAGTCGTTGGACGTTCGCCAATTCTGTTGCGCAGCGTCCTTACTGTGGTGGCGGAGGGTTGGCCCCCGGAGCCGGCTCATACTTCCTGGGCCTTCCACGGCTCAGGTGTCGTCGCTTCACGAACTCCGCGTCGTCGACCATCCAGAAAGAACCGAAGTCATCCTCGTAGCGCACGAAACATTTGTGCAGAGACAGGTTCGTCCGGATCGCATTCTATAATTCAGCTCCGTTTAGAACAATGTACAAACAAATACAACCCCATTAACTGAAATGTACTTCCACCGCCTTGTTTTTGAGTTTATCATAAGACGTTGAAAGCACAGTAAGATCGTCGTGGAGAACATTGTAGACATGCAGGATCGCCCAAGAAGAGCCCCAAGGAAGGGGATAGACAGGAGGTAGGTTAATAGGCAAGCGAGAAAAACGTTATTCACCGTCGCTTAAATCCACGAACACACACAAAACGAGACCTAAATACCAAAAATACATGACTTCACAATTTGGTAGCGCAATAATCGATAATATTAATTTGTGATCGTTATAACGCTACTTACAAATTTCAAAATCACTACACAAATAATTACAAATTCTGGAATAAAATCTGACGTTTATTTACACAATAAGAGTTAGATATATTGCTAGGTTAGATAGAAAATATTTAAGAGAAGATTAAAATGTTGGATTTTGAAAATCTGTTCTGTGTTATTATGTGAAGTGTACTTTAAATTGAAATTGCTTCATTAATATTGTGCGAAATTTTAAAGAAAAGTAAAGAATTAATCAAATTTGTTACCTACAAACTTCACAATTTACACTTTTTTACATTATGTAAAGAAATTAAAATTGTATTGTGTAAATGAATAATATATTCGTGAATAGAAATTAAAAATATTTGAGTATGTTTAAAAAATTAGTAATTTTCTCAGTGTAAGATGTGTGTTTTAATGTCAAAATGTATGTTCAATAAATATTTGTGTTGTTGTTATGTAGAACTTAGCTTTTGTGGTAATTTATGCGTTTCAATCATTGTAGTTAATGAACAGTAAGAGTGTTTCAAGTGTACTTTGTTGTTTGTATTTGAATATAAAGTATATTGTTTATTATGTAGCGAGTGAAAAAAAAAAATTGTTAAAATGTGTTATGTTGAAGTATGTATTTTGTAGTCTTTTATGTGTGGAGTGTATCTACTTGTTAATTTTGTCAGAAGAATAGTGAAGTGTTCTTTGTAGAAAGTATATTTTGAAAAATATTTGTTGTATTTCTATATTCTATTTTTCTAGAAAACAGTGTGATCAATTTTTTTTGAATTTAATGTATTTTATTTGATTATGTAATCTATTTTTGAATAAGTAAAATGTGTCTGTAGTATTTTTGTAGCAGTTTTATGATTGTTATTGTGAATGCTCATAATGTGATATAGTTTTATCAAAGAAGCATGTAATGTTGTGAAATGTAAATGTTAAGTTTGTTTGTTGATTGATATTATGTGTAGCGGTGTGTTGGTTATTTTGCCATAAGTTTATAATACTTTTTTTGCATGTTCCTTTTTAATAGAACTATTAATATTCGGCATATTGTGGTGTAATTATGTTAAATTCATGTTTTATGCTGTAAAATGTTTTATTGTTAAGAGTGTATGTTTGTGTTAAAAATTAATTGAGACTGCCTTCTCCTTGATATTTGGCGACAAAGCAGTCAATCGGTAATTATTGTGATGTAATTTTGTCATTGTGTGATTGTAAAGTGTAGTTTTTTTAAATTAGCTTTCTTTTGACCACTGTTAAAGGAATTTTAAAAAAATTGTGATGTATAGTCAGGATGTGTTGTGAGATGTAATTAAAAAGTGTATATATCAGAATCGGTCTGCATGGCGGGCGTCGTACCCCGCGTGCAGCGGCGGCGGCGGCGCGTGCGCCGCGCGCTGCGGCCGGCGCTTGTAGAACTCCACCTCGTCCACCGTCCACACCGCCCCCTTCACGTTCTCCACGCGCATGAAGCATTTGTGCAGCGAGAGGTTGTGACGAACTGCGTTCTGTTGTTGTACTATTCTAGTATTTATATGTTCACACAGTTTTGGTTTCGCATTGCAGTATGAATGGAGTTAAAGATATTTGAAGAAATAAGTAAGTAATCTTCATTAAGTTCACTGACAATATTGTTAATCAGATCTCGTTTTATTGCATTAAAATTCTGGTGCATCATGTATTCATCTGTATATAAGCTAAGTGATTGACCATGGGTTTACAATTATATGATAGACATTGCATATCTTAAATTTGGATCTAGGGATCCAAAAAGGCATATTTATAATTATCAATTCTTAAATCTTTTATTTCTGAATTGAATTATTGCGATAACATTCAACTGCATTGCGTTTTTAATCGTCATTAAACATTAAAAAGACATTTAGAGATTAAAATTTATTCTTAAGTTAGTAAAAATACTATTGATACATTAATTGCTATAAATATATGCATAAATACACAGTATATAAAACACTACTCTTTTATAAGATTATTCAGGTAATCTTATAAAAAATAGATAAATATTTTTCCTGTAAATAAATTTGATACACAGCTAAACAATTTAAAATCTACTATTATTACCTTTGATCAGCCGGTTCAGATAATAAATCATTTAAAATAATTGTCACATTTAAAATGGTATATAATTAAATACCTATTGTTGTGTCTCATGTATAAAAATGAAAAAATAGTTAAAGCTTTATATAATAATTATTTCATTGAGTTTAATTAGTGTTTGTTTTTAAAGTTACACATTTTTAAGTTTTTAATCTTATAATTTTAATTATTTATGTTAAAAGCATGTGGTTTTTTGAAAAAGGAATACTCTTTGTTTTCTTTTAAAAGAATAGATAAAGTTTTTTTTTTAATAAATAATATAACAAAACGTACCTTCCACGTAGCAGCGTTGCGTCGGAAGTAGCAGAAGGTTGTTTGGAACCAGTTGTAGATCTCGTTCAGTGTCAGCTGCTTGTCTGGAGATTCAATTATGGCCTGAAAAAGTAATTTGAAAATCAATAATTTAAAGTTAGATTTAAAAATCAAATAATAAAAAATGTCACTCCAAGAATGCTGCCTAGAGGTACTCAGTATATTGATAGCAAAATATTTCAGATGGTTTATCGCATTTCGTGAAAACAATATTTAAGATGAAGTCTCGCTCGAATACTATTTATAAAATAGTTTAATATTAAAGCTTCTCATTATTAAAACGAAAAGATTTAACATCAAATAAAAATACTATAAACAAATTAAAATGCTCTTTACAAATAAATATTTTCTTTTCATAAAAGTAATACTTTAGTTTAAAGTTTGAAAATAATATAAAACTTACTTGTCTTATCAACGATGCATAGGTGAATGGTGGCCTCACATCGGCTGTCTTATAGAATTCACGGTTGCGTTGAATTTCTGAAAATATTTATAAAAAAGCTATAATACTATAATTTAGATTAAAAAGAAACCTGAGAACAAGATTTACCTTGTTGGACATCTAATCCAGCTCTTTCGAGCATGTAAGGAAGACCTTAGACAGAAAAAATACGATTTCTATAAGATTTAACAAAAGATACATAATTCCATATGGACTTTAAGTAAATGATAATCGAAATAGAACAATTATCTAAAGAAGAAACAAATGACATGATTCTAAATAAATGTATTCTTTTGTTAGATCAATAATTGGGAAAATAATAGATACCATTATTATGCTAATTTTTATAAGAAATTTAACTAGAGCGCGCTTTTATAGATGCAAATGACTCGATTATCCCATTCTATATTTAAATGAAAACAGAAAGAAGTTACACTCTTGTCATCCTGCTGAAAATTTAAGAAGATCAAGAATCGACTACTGTTAATAATTATTACAAATGCATTACCTCCAGCAATAGCAACTCCAGATTTATCAGAGACACGACGCCGGACTGGTCCCGGAGAAGCACCCTCACTGGTGTTTCCTGAAAATTGTACAACATTATACACATAAATCAATGTGTGTTACTAGTTATGGCTTATCCTTTACTTTAAACGAGCAGTTTTTGTATATATAATGAATATCACGGAAACTACCCTAACGATTTTGATGAAACTCGGTATTTAGGTCGCCCAGCTAGTAGCTCTGAAACGTGGTGCTTTACTATGGGTCTCATAAGAAGGCTCAAGGGCGCTAAACGCGCTATGGAGAGGGCTATGCTCGGCATTTCTCTAGTGATTGAATCAGAATGAGGAAATTCGTAGGAGAACAAAAGTCTCTGACAAAGCTTTGCGTATTAGCTCGTTAAAGTGGCACTAGGCAGGACACATAGCGCAACGAACCGATGGCCGACAGGGCCAAAAGGTTCTCGAATGGCGACCACGCACTGACAAGCGAAGCGTAGGTCACCCACCCACAAGCTGACCAAGGTCGCTGAAGGGCGTCGGATGCATGCCGCTCTAGATCGGTCATTATGGAAATCTTTGAGAGAAGTCTATGTCCAGCAGTGAATGACAAGCGGCTAAAATGCTGAAACACTAAGGCCTAGGAGGACAATCAGACGACCACACTGAAAAAGAACAATTGAATAAAGAAAGCGACTGTTTGAGGAAGCATAAAAAGGAAGCATTACGACGCAATCTTGGAAACAGTTTAAACGATTTGCCTATGGTTTTACTACTGGCCGTCTGCCTGACGCCTACTCTCTTTGGGAATACATTTGTGCGAGAGGTTTTGCAATTGGCCGCTACTCGACGTCAAATCTCCTTAGGGATGTTATAGCACCAGAAGTTTGCATACTCCTTTATTCACTTCTAACGACATGCACATAAAGAGACCATTGTCTCAGCCGCATGACGTCCACTGCTGGACATAGGCATGCCTACCCATCGCCTTATAAACATAATTATATCCCTTCCTTGTCACTAGATGGCGCTATAGCTATTTATTAAAACAATAAAATCATTTATTACTGTTATTTAAATAAAGTAAAGCTATAATTAATTAAATATGACTTATATGAAATGCAATAAATATTTTTAAAGCATATTCAACACTTTCTTTTTCACTTTTTTTGCTAGTCGTGTGTGCTGCCATCTCTGTGTGCCTACCTGCAACTCCAGATTTGCCTACTTTTGGGTCCTCCAATAGTTTTTATGGCGTTGGGTATCTGTTACGTTAGTAATTATATATTTTTTTGACATAAGCCTCTCCAAAGAAACGAAGTCCTTCCATTCTAGGCTATCATCATCATCATCCCAGCCCTTTTTGCGCCCACTGCTGAGCATAGGTCTCTCTTCGTGGACGCCACCCATCTTGGTTCTGTGCTGCTCTCATCCAGATGTGACCCGCGACTTTGGTTATATCGTTAACCCATCGCATAGGCGGACGCCCGCGCTTCTCTCACCCGTTCTGGGCCACCATTCGGTCAGTGCCTTGCTCCACCTGCCATCACTCCGTCGGGGCTGGTGCCCTATCCAGTTCCGTTTCAAGTTCAAGACCGTTGTACGTTGTCGGATGACGGTGTTGGGAACGTGATCCTGCAACCTGATGCCAAGCTCCATGTCTCTCTGTGCGACTCTCAGCTTATACACAGCCTCCTTCGTGAGCGTCCATGTCTCAGCACTGTATGTCATATTGGGCAGAACATTCTAGGCCACGAAGCAAAAAATAAATAGGTAACTTACCATGAGGATGCTTAGCAGCGTGATGCGAGGTGTCCCTGGCCGCGTGCAGGTGCCGCATCATGGCGGCGAGCCGGTCGCGCTCGCGCCGCAGCTGCAGCTCCAGCTGCGCCACCACCTGCATCTGCACGCGCGCCTGCGCCGCCGACCGGTCGTCCAGGGTGTGAGCTGCTTCCAGGTGCCTGGAGGAATATTTATTTATTACTCGCTTGCGCCATAAGGAGGATTACAAATACTCCTTATTGCAGCATAAACTGAAGGAAAAACAAATAACAGATAAAAGGAGACAGAATTATGATACAAAGGCGGATCAGCAATCTCTTCCAGTCAACCTTTGGGTAGAGGGAGAAGTGAATATTTAAAAATAGGCGGTGCAGTATGTCACATTTACTGTAAATAGTTACAATAAAGAACCTGCCAAAATATATAAATACATACAAATACTTACATACACTACACACGTACCTATAAATTAATAAACATACATATATACATATAAAATAAGGTGGGTGTACCATGGAAGGCCACTCTACACAAATAAACAGTTATTTTTCTTTTATTTACTGGATAAATGAAACTTACAAATATTTAAGTAATACTTTGTTTTATTACGTAACATATAAACCACTTTTTTGAATTGCAGTTTTAATCAATATTGATTGAACTTAAGTTTCATTGAACTCTTCCAAATGGCCTTGCTAGAAACAAGGCTCCTTAGAAAGCCATCATAATAAATCAGTCATTTAACACTAAAAGTAACTGAATAGCGATTAAATCTACAATAAAAAGAAGTGGTTTATATGTTACGTAATAAAACAAAGTATTGCTTAAATATTTGTTAGTTTCATTTATCCAGTAAATAAACGAATAATAACTGTTTATTTGTAAGAGTGGCCTTCCATGGTACACCCACCTTATTTTAACGTCGTCGATTCCCGATATCGAAGAAGCGAGGGACCGTACTGGCAAAATAGTAGCGCGAGAGATTCGCCGCCGCGTCTGTGATTTCCAGTTCGATGGATGTTTGTGTAAATAGAAGGAATTTGTTATCACATGGCAATTACTACGGAATTTTAATAATTGGCCTTCGAAGGAGCATGGCCTTCCATGGTCCACCCACCTTATATATTATTATAATAACAAAATAATGAAATATGAGCATAATGCGAAAGAATCCACTACAAAATAAATCATGGTTATGTTTTTAAATAGTATGATGTATGTATAATAAATTGTTTGGCACGCTCTGCAGCCTGAACGGCTCGATGGATTTTAGCTTAAGAGGTGTCGTTAGATTTGTATTTACTGTAAGAGTGACACTGGGTATATCAAAAATAAAAAAATTACTACACTTTTCTAGAATGTTCAGCAGAATGCTATATAGCTCCTCCACTCTCTCTCGCTCTGGCAAATGACAGTTCTGAGCGACAGAAAAGGATAGTATCATTGAATAGTGCTGCTTCGTGCTGACAAATGAGATCCAACCCTAATAGCGAAGATATTGTTATCAAGATATCATGTTCAATAGCCGATTTGTTGCAGTGCACAGACAATGCTGTTGCTGTGGCCTCCTACTGGTCGGGTGTAATTTGAAGAAGTTCAGTCATCGACTCGACGAAGGAGAAGGGAAGATACGGTGAACGCTTCATTATGATCTGTGACTGTCAAAAGTCAATTCGGGGATTTTTTGGGAACTCAAAAAGAAAACGGAACCCAAGGATCACTCGCTTGTCTGTTCAGTTCGGTACAGAAAGCTTAACGAAGAAAACCGAACACTTAATATGATCACTCGCTTTTCTGTTCGTTTTTGTCACTGTCACAGCCAAATGCTACCAAAGTAATGGACCGAGTGAATTTAAATTTGGTACACATACTGGTGTATAACTCAGTAACCCAAAGGCGTATTTTTTGCACAATGATATATACTGACTCTTAACTGTAATAAATAAATAAATAAAATAAATATATAGGGACAAATCACACAGATTGAGCTAGCCCCAAAGTAAGTTCGAGACTTGTGTTATGGGATACTAACTCAACGATACTATAATTTATAACAAATACATATATAGATAAACATCCAAGACCCAGGACAATTTGAAAAAGGCCATTTTCCAACTTGCCCTGGCCGGGGATCGAACCCGGGACCTCTGGGTGGCGAACTAGCATGGTGACCACTACGCCACGGAGGTCGCCAATAATAGACTTTGAGTAATAGACTTTGAAGTCTTGAACTTACTTGAGGAATGCTTGATAGTCTTCGGCGAGGGCATCGCAGCCGGGCCACTTGCAGACCCCTCGTCCAAACAGGGGGTGCTCCTCCATCTCACTGCCCCATAGCATGAGACCTAGTAAAACAAACAGAATCACAATTTTATGTTATAGGGCGGCAAACGAACAAGCGGGTCACCTGATGGTAAGTGATCACCGCTGCCCATGGACAACTGCAACACCAGGGGTGTAACAGAAGCGTTGCCGGCCTTTCAGGAAGATATAGACTCGTTTTTTGAAGGATTCAATGTCGTATGCTTGATTACCTAGGCCACATATAGTTTTATGAATAAATCTATCACATACTTATTATAGGTACGTATTGTAATGTGATGTTCTGCTGAATGCTCATGCACCACATTTGTTTTTACCCCCGACGACAAAAAGAGGGGTGTTATAAGTTTGACGATAATGTCTTTCGGTCTGTCTGAACAAATTCGATGCGGTATTCTTTACATGAAAGCACGGTTTTTTGCGGTCCTTCTTAGCTATGCTTGATGCAAAACGGTTCGACCGTTTAAAAGTTGTTGGGGATTAACGCTTGAAATTCGAAGTTTTTCTAGTTTAATCTAAATTAAAAATTCTACTATTTGGTTCCTCCGCCCATCACTAGATGGCGTTTAGATAAATGAAACTATTGAAAGTCGGGGTTTTT
The DNA here is from genome assembly GCA_943193695.1 of Acrobasis suavella. Classification (NCBI taxonomy): domain Eukaryota; kingdom Metazoa; phylum Arthropoda; class Insecta; order Lepidoptera; family Pyralidae; genus Acrobasis; species Acrobasis suavella. The sequence goes on along the minus strand of OW971952.1, from coordinate 3,419,558 downwards.
TTAATTTGCTTGGGAAATCAACTTGTCCTTGTGTGCAAGCTGCCAAAACGGGTATTAGAATTTTCTATCTCCTAAGAGGCATCTAATAAACCTAGCTTGCCGACTGCCATACAATGATGACAGTCGAGAGTCGAGACTAACAGCTTAGCGTGCCTTTGACACGGAGGAGTTCTAAAAATGAATATGTCATTTGTGGTCACCCATCCAAGTGCGGACTACGCCCGATGTCACTTGCAAAAGCGCTAAAATGTGTATACTCTCACCGAGCCACCGAGCTCCTCATTGTCTTAAATTTATCATCATCATTATTTCAGCTGCATACCATCCACTGCTGGATATAGGTCTCTCCCAAGGATTTCCAAAATGACCGATCAAGAGCGGCCTGCATCCAGCGCTTTCCAGCGATATTGGTCAGGTCGTCTGACCACCTTGTGGGTGGGTGCCCTACGCTTCGCTTACCAGTACGCGGTCGCCATTTGGGAACCTTTTTGCCCCATCGGCCATCAGTTCGTCGCGCTGTGTCCCGCCCACTGCCACTTCAACGAAATGGGCTAACCCGCTGGGCTATGTCAGTGAATTATATTTTCCTACGAATTTTCTCATTTCTGATTCGATCACGTAGAGAAACACCGAGCATAGCCCTCTCCATAGCGTGCTGAGCGACCTTGAGCCTTCTTATGAGACCATAAGATTAGATGCGGAGGAGGAACTTACCAGGCGGAGCATTAGGTGGGACTGGCAGGGAGCCATGCATGAGGTACTGGCGCTGTACAGCTTGCAGCTGCTGCACTAGCTGCTGCTGCTGGGCTCCCAGCTGTTGTTGGAGAGAGCCTGCCAATATATGATGATACATGAATTTTTTGAAAAGTTGAAAAGGAAAAGAAAAAGTCATGTAAATATAATAAATTCCGTGTTTTTCGCTTTTTTCCTGGTAGGCCATTGGTTTGTTTCCAATCCAACAGGCACAAGGAAAACTGCACCACTTCACCACAAACCACATGGATGAGAAATAGATAATTAATTGTTGATAAGAGCTTCATTGATACAACAGTACTCGTATCTGATACTGAGATTATATGCTGAAAGAAATTATTTTCCTTTAAATCCCGGAGTCAATATCAATGTCCATAGTCTGCCTAACGGGCGAGTAAAGCTCGGTTTATATATTGATCAGTGACAAGGCATAGTGCGTGAAAAGAGGCACTGACAAGTGACAAGTGAATAGAAGCCTGTTCTATTCTTCGACAATTGTAGCTCCCCCCGCGCTACCTTGCTTTCCCCGCACTCGCCCATCAACTCTGCTGTAGCTTACTGGATATCCACTTGTGAAAACCTACTCGTCACTTGTCAGTGTTTACTTGTCACTCGCAATTGCTACTTGTCAATACGTTAACCAAGCTTATGCACTCGCGAACACTCACATCATTATTTAACATACATATACATATTATCACGGTCAATTTAACGGAAACTATGGATCTCCGCTACGATCCTTGCAAAGTTGCAAACCTATTTTGCTTCGGCAACACTCTTTACTCGTTTCATACGTGCTGTCTGGTTATTCATGCTTATTTGACATGATTTGATTTTGTCGATAAATTGTGTTTGACGGACACTTAAATTTTATTTGGATTAATCAATTTATCAGTCTAAGGTCGCATCCCTTACACTGAAGAATGTTAACTGGAGAACCGCGAAGTAGAGACATGATTTGAACATTCTAACCCCTGGATTTCGTCGATGGCAACGTGGTGCACCAATGCGGTGTCCGTCGTGCCTTAGCCTAAAAGTTGCTTACCTGGTGATGTGTCAGGAGGCGGGAGATGCGACTGCGAGAGCAGGTTGAGGTTGATCTGGTCTTGTAGACGAGACTGCTCCAATTGTCGCTTCGCTGCCTCAGATGACATGTGCTAGACAAAAAAGGTTAAACTATAAATTGCTTGTAAATCGGTAGGAACTAGGTTGGTAAATGATAATCTTTATGCTCTATCAACTCAAAGGGATGATTTTTACAAGTAGTATATATAAGGGGCTCTCTCTCTCTCTCTCGCTAGAGATAATATGCATGCCATGGTTTTACAACTAAGGATATTCAAGACCGCTCGAAGTGGCGAAGAAAAAGCCGGTATACGGATTCAGGCTTCACTGCATCCCAGCTGAGGATGAAACTGTAAATAAGTTGAGATGAGAGAGAGAGAGAGAGAGTCAAGCAGTGGACAAATAATATTATAGGCGTGTAAAGATAAAAACACAGGAAAAGTATCTTCTTAGAGAATTACGAGTCTTTTTACCCCAGTCCTTTGAAAAGCTTACGTGTTGATGCTGATCCAACACGTAGAAACTCTTTGGAGATGTTGATGTTATGTGGCGCTCCCGAAAAAACCTTTATATTATTATTATGTACCTGTTTTTGCATATGGTGTTGGTGGAACAACCGTTGCTTCATGAGCGCTTGCAGCTGCGAGTGCTGGTCTAACAGCTGCATCGCGAGGAGGTCTGGTGGGACCAGTGGCAGCGGAGACCGTGCCCCGGCAGCTCCGGCGGAGCCTCCGGGGGACCCTGGCGCCGGGCTGGACTGCGCTGAGCCTCCGGCCGGGGAGGTTGGTGCTGACGCCTATGGAAATACCAGATACGATAAACACCTAGCTAACTCTTCATTCTAACTCGTTCTATTGAATCTTCAGCTTAATGCTTCGAAGTACGCGGTGCACATTTCCACTCTTTCTTCTTCAAATAGATCATGTCAATCAGTCTATCAAAGTCAGGATGCTAAAGACCAGGCGAAATTGAGTTGTTGATCAAATAGCAGTCTACCTTTCCTTGATTTTTCCGAACTCATCAAGCAAGATATACCTTTATAATAAATATTTAGATAATATCATGAATTTCTTCTTCTTTCTCCTATAAGTGGAGGGAAGATTTTTGATATACCACGGAAAATGGAGTAGTACAACTGCAAGTCCTCCCGTGGATGTCGCAGAAGGCGACTTAAGAAAAACCAACCAAAAAACATCATTGAGAACTCTCCAACCCAACCAACCATCGTGGAGAAAGAAGGCCAAATCCTCTGGCTGCTCTGGCTAAGTATTACTGGTATTACTCGTAGATTTTTTTTCATTTTTTCTCATAATACAAGAACACCCATATATCATTCAAATTACTTTTTATTCGAGACCAACATAATGAATATTGATGTTTTGGATTGTTCGTCTGGCGTTGCCTGGCTTAACTTAGGTTTTTTTGGTTTGAACTTCGAGACCAAGCCTTGAAGTCTCGGGCTCGATAGAATAAGCGGCAAGACTCCCGGGATTTCGAGACTCCAGGGACGAATCCCTACTTCTTTCTTCTTTCCTTACGTGCCAGCTATCCATTCGTGCTCATCTTACCATCTTATACGAACTCTTTCGTCACCCATAAATAGCGCGTTGGTCAAACCTCAAAGACCCGATGATGATAGGTACGTACCCTGGCAAGAGCAAGAGGCTCATGGTCTCGAGGGGGCGAGGCGCGGCGCGGGGGCGAGCTACGCCGACGCCGGCGCGCCGCGTCGCCCCACCTGCCGGACTCCTCTCTGCAACAGACATTCGAATCAAGAGAAGCTCAGTGGCTTAGCAGTCGGATTATAGACCTAGAATTTTTTACTGCGTAAAAGACCAACCTGGCCGAATGCGACAAATAATACGATAACTGTCATTCTCACAAGAGCTAAGAAGATAGTGATCAATTGGACAATGAGACAAGTTTTCATACAAAACATTCAAGCCATTATCGCCCTGGTACGAAAACCGTCACACGAAAATTGGATTTTTCAAATTGTACTTTCTAGGTGAATGTATTATATATTGTGGTACGTACCGGTCCAGACAGCGGTCCAGCTCGAATGAGTTGAGTAGCGGTGGCTTGGCTGCGCCACCCGGGTTCGAGTTCAGTGCCGGCTCAGGACCCTGCAACAACAGAACATACATACAATTAGATATCTTACATATTATCACAAATACCTAAATCAAAGCCGTAGAAATCGAAAAAAAAAAAGTATTTAGCAAAAAGAAAATATTTGCGCGATAAGATGTTCTTCGATAAATCTAATATTTTTGATCGGGATTTCATGAAATTTGGTGTGTGAATATGGGATATACATATAATTTTTAAGTTCGAACATGAGCCAAATTGGTCAAGGGGTTGTCGAGATATGGGGTATAGAAGTTTACAGTTCGGGGCGAAATCCTTGTAGGTAATATTTGAAATATATCACGATGAAAATCATAAATGTCAAAGAACATTATTGAAGCAAAGATAGAAGGGAAAAGAGACCAGATAGACCCAGGTATAGCTATTCGAAACAGATAAAGAAGAAGGTGAACGTCGTGTCGCACAGCGAAGTAAAACGGCTGGCGGAAAAGAGAGGCAAATGGAAGAAAATTCATACTCCACCGGCGAGAGCATACGAGAGAGACAAATGGAACTACCGACGAGAGCGTACGAGAGAGACAAATGGAACTACCGACGAGAGCGTACGAGAGAGACAAATGGAACTACCGACGAGAGCATACGAGAGAGACAAATGGAACTACCGACGAGAGCATACGAGAGAGACAAATGGAACTACCGACGATAGCATAGCTCTTAAATAAAGATCGATAGATTTATACAACGTGGTAGGGACACACCCATAATAAATCAAAGCACGGGTTAACTAGGTCACTATAGTATAATGAAATTAAAATAACAGCCAAAAAAAAATCAACACTTCCATACAAAAGTGTGCAGCCGCCCGGTCAATTTGTATGGGATTGTCGATTCTTTGTGTTTTTTTTTGTTATTTTGTGGTTCGAAGCATAATATGCTTCGGCCGCACTTGTGCCTATCGTCCCGAAGCAATTCGCTGCGAATCATTGTACGTTTTGTACACTAAAAAGTTTTCGCGATAAAGCGCTGGTCACACTAGCGGCTTCGTTATTTTTCACGAACTATCTGGCAATAATCCAAGATGGCGTCATCTACGTGTTTTAAATATGGACGACGACTTTCTATTCTTTAACATGTGTGCTAACAATTAAATAATGCATTTATTGAAACCTAAAAAGAAACCTAGAAAGAAAAAGCTAAAAATTTTAACACTAAACTTTTAACTTAAGCTTCGTGACGATAGGCGCAGGTCCGGCCAAGCATCACGGTCATGTCCCTTCCACGTTGTATAATATCATACTACAATAAAGCAGTAGAAATCGCGTGAAAATTTATAAATTTATCAAACAAGTTATAATTGATCCTTGAAACACATAAATCGCAGACACAATTAAATTCAATTGTTCTTTTGACCGGATCGGGCCAATCGGTGCTTGAAGAGTTTTAAGTACCTAAGTTGATAAAATATTTTTAAAAGCAAGCTTTTAGCTAAAACAATGAACTCTTGCATCCTTGCACGCTGGTCTGGGGAACTTAGAATGTACCAGCTGCTTCTCTTCCCGCGCAGATCGTAGAAGCCGATCGAGGGACTGGGCGAAATGCGAATCATGTTATTAGGCGATGATGCGGCTTACAATCCATCACGATTTAGATTTCTTTTTCCGCCTTCCCGCCTACCGTCACGCTAAAAGTGGCTTTGGAGTCTTGCGGACCTAGGCCCTATTTGTTTATCTTTAAAAAATACGTTTGTTGTATGGGAGCCCCACTGAAATATTTATTTTATTCTGTTTTTACTATTTGTTTAAAGTGGCAACAGAAATACGTCATTTGTAAAAATTTCAACTGTATACCTATCACGATTCATGAGATACAGCCTGATGACAGACAGACCGACAGACGGACAGTGGAGTCTTAGTAATAAGGTCCTGTTTTACCCTTTGGGTACGGAACCCTAAAAATGAGTGAATGTGGGCGACAAGATGGTTGACGATTATTCTAATATCTTAAATTTGGTAGGCGTGTAGATATAACGAATATAATTTTTAAGTAAGACCAAGAGACATATTGGTCATGAGGTCGAACTACTTCTTATATAATTCGCTATTTTCTAACAACTCAAACCAGATACTTTTTTATTCATTTATTTAATTAAATCTTTATTGACCACAAAGGTACAAAAGGTGAACTTGATGCTAATGCATTCACTACCAGAAAACAGAAATAATTAGTTTAAGGCGGCCCTTCCCGGCGGCTCTGTCGTCAACGCGCGCATAGTTTGAAAAGCTTGCTTTTTCATCCAGGGCAGTGCTAGAAAAAAAGGCAAACCAAAAAGAGAGAGATAGCGCCTTAGGGCATGGTTTGCATTATATTAAATGAAATAAGTATTATTATTAACTATCCATTGAACGAATATTAACTATTCATAGGGTGCAGAAATTTTATAAAACTTGTTCCAGGATATACGTTTTTTTCAGTTAGCGTTACAAGTTTGTGAAATAAATGTATTTTATTAACAATTCTCATTACATTTGCGAGGTTTTTATCTATATATTTTTTTTACTTTATGAACGGTCGAAGTTCAGGTAAAATTTGTGCAAAACAGCAGATTTTTGAAGGCGTATATAGAACTTGTTTTTCCAAATTTTTTATTTCAATAGAAACCTAGAAATAGTGCACAAGATATCTGTTAGTCCAAAAGTTTTCAAGACCGATCTGTTACGCCATAATTACGTACGAGCGTTTGTATGAAAAGTAAGACGGGAAGGCTGCTCTTAATAGACGACCTCCGTGGCGTAACGGTCACCGTGCTTGTCCCGGGTTCGATCCCCGGTCAGGTCAAGTTGAAAAATGGCCTTTTTCAAATTACATACTACATGATTTGAATTACTTTGTGCAATTTAAATCATGTAGTATGTAACTTTGACTTCCGCAAAGTAACACCTGAATCTATTAACTATCTTTTTCAAATTGTCCTGGGTCTTGGATGTTTATCTATATATGTATTTGTTATAAAATATAGTATCGTTGAGTTAGTATCTCATAACACAAGTCAAACTTACTTTGGGGCTAGCTCAATCAGTGTTATTTATCCCTATATATTTATTTATTTATTTATTTATAGGCGTTTAAAGATGAACTTAAATACACTATAATATAAGTATAGAAGTTTACTTAGATACATTCATAAAATACACAATACACATACATATTCATACACATACATAGTACAAATGCTTTGATATAATGTCTAGTTCTGTTGTAACAAATTAACAGAAAGGTATTTTCTAAACGTGAAACAAACATTTTCTATATATCGAAATATAGACTAATGACGTCATAGTTTCTTGGAATCAAATATCGCACCTAATATGAAATATTCTGCAATGAGAAATCTAAATTCACATTAAAAGTAGATCTGATCATGACACACAAGTGACATTATTTGTGACGTTTTAATTTTTAGAATAGGTCAGAAGTACCCGTAAATCGCGGGCATGCATGAACACATAAATAAATAAATATACAGGGTGGCCAAAAAGTCGTGGATCAAACGAAACAGGGAGATAAAGGAGGTAATTTCCAACAAAAAATCTTTCCCCAGCATGGCCATAACTTCATTGCACGAAAAGATATGAATTATTTTAGTTTTTTCAATGAAACTACCGAGTTTTTTTACAATTTAATCAGTAAAAAATTAAATTGATTAAAAACAATAAAACAAAAGGTGTTGTATTATGAGTCGATAATGTATCAATACTACAAAAATTGTATTGCAGCTCTTGGTATCAAACTTAACGAGCAATGATTTTTTTCCGTAAATTTTAAAGCGTTACAAAAAATTACTTCTCACTTTAAGAGCACTTATTTGAAAAAAAATGTATTGAAGTTATGGCCATGCTGGGGAAAGATTTTTTGTTGGAAATTACCTCCTTTATCTCCCTGTTTCGTTTGATCCACGACTTTTTGGCCACCCACAAATTACACTGATTAAGCTAGCCCCAAAGTAAGTTCGAGACTTGTGTTATGGGATGCTAACTCAACGATACTGTATTTTATAATAAATACAAATAAAGATAAACATCCAAGACAATTTGAAAAAGGCTATTTTCCAACTTGCCCAGACGTGGGGATCGAATCCGGAACCTCGGTGGCGGACTAGCATGGTGACCACTACGCCACGGTGGTCGTCACTATCTAGAATCTACGACTAGCACCATCGATGGAATCTAGTACGTCGTGTACATTCAAGATGGTAGGTCGCATGACTAAGCCCAGTAACTCGAGTAAGTTTACAATACAACGTGTAAATGCAAATTAAATAACATCAACAAACTGTTACATCACTGGGCTTTGTTTGGCATAGGTATAGGTACTCTTGTAAAGTAATACGTGACATTGAAACACCAAGTCGAACTACTGAATAAACTAAATACTTGGATAAAGTAGGTACAAAAATAAATTATTTGGTACTAGCTTTTGCCCGCGGCTTCGCTCGCGTAGGGGTGTAATTTATAAAAATTCTTTTATAGGGTATGCCTACGTCATAGTAGCTTTATGCATGCAAAGTCTCAGCCCGATCGGTTTAAAATTGACAAAGTTTCATACAAACTTTCATCCCCTATTTTATCCCCTTGGGGGTAGAATTGATCAAAATCCTTTCTTAGCGGATGCCTACGTCATAACATCTACCTGCATGTCAAATTTCAGCCCGATCCGTCCAGTGGTTTGGGCTGTGCGTTGATAGATCACTATGTCAGTCAGTCAGTCACCTTTGAGTTATATATATTTAGATTGTTAAAAAATTAAAACATACATATTGACACGTCTATTTCCCACAGGGGTGAGACTATGGACCTCCACTTGCTACGATCCTGCCTGACAAACCTCTTTCGCTTCATCTACACTCATTACTCTCTTGTCTCATGCCTCGACCTCCGCTCCGTGGCGTAGTCGTCACAAATTCACAATGCTGAGTCCGCCACCCAGAGGTCCCTGATTCGATCATCGGTCAGGGCAAGTTGGAAATTGGCCTTTTTCAAATCTTCCTGGTCTTGAATGTTTATCTATAAATGTATTTGTTATAAAATATAGTACCTATCGTTGAGTTAGTATCCCATGACACAAGTCTCGAACTTACTTTGGGGCGAGCTCAATCAGTGTTATTTGTCCCTATGTATTTACTTTTTTATTTATTCTAGATAAGTCAACCCCAACGCTTTTTCTAGTCTATATAACTAATTTACCTTATGAGCTAACATGTTTTTTTAAGTAACCGCTTTGCCGTTTGCATCTGCAATTTACACTTTCTTCAAAAACTGTCAGTACTATAGATCATAGTGTATTGATGTAGTTATTGTTTATTATAGTATATATTTAATAGTATGTATTATTTATTTGTATGTAGTTTATTGAATTGACGATTATTTTTTCATACAATGTGTAATAGAAATGGGGGTATCAACCCGAAAGAAAGTAAACATACTAATCAATGTGAATAACTTTTACTATGAGACCATCCCTGAAATCCCAATTAAAATGACCAGCTCCATACAAAATTTAATACCTACCGTGCTAAAATGTATGGAACTGCAGATTTGTCTTTGACGACCTCCGTGGCGTAGTGGTCACCATGCTAGTCCGCCACCCAGAGGTCCCGGGTTCGATCCCCGGTCAGGGCAAGTTGGAAAATGGTCTTTTTCAAATTGCCCTGGGTCTTGGATGTTTATTTATATATGTATATGTTATAAAATATAGTATCGTTGAGTTAGTATCCCATAACACAAGTCACGAACTTACTTTGGGGCTAGCTCAATCAGTGTTATTTGTCCCTGTATATTAAGACGAAGTAAGTGGTAGCTAAAGTGGCGCCCTCATTAGAAATGAATTGTTTAAAACTAAATATGGTGATAATTAAAAATTCGATTTGTATCAATGTCTAGGAAGACCTTTAAACTATTTTATGAATAACCTTTGAAATGATTACTAATAGTCCGTCTAGTTTTAAAACTGTTTTTCGCCAAAAGTGGCCACTTTAGGCGAAAAACGGTTTTAAAACTAGACGGACTACCAATATTACTTTCAAAGGTTATTCATAAAATAGTTTAAAGGTCTTTCTAGACATTGATACAAATCAATTTTTTTATTACCACCATATTTAGTTTTAAACAATTTATTTCTAATGAGGGCGCCACTTTAGCTACCACTTCGTCTTAAAAAAGAAACAAAAAAAGAAACGATATCAGGTATAGTCCCGTAGTAACCGCAGTAACCTGATATCGTAAAAAACAAATCTGCAGCTCCATACTTTTGGCACGGTAGGTATCTAATTTCGTATGGAGATGAAGAATTTTTTTACGATTTCAGGGATCCCATAGTAAAAGTTGTTCACATTGATTAGTATGTTTACTCCCTTTCGGATTGATACCCCCTTTCCGTTTCGCACTACCTCTGCTGTCATTCTCCACGTCATTCGTTTGGTTGACTGGTAGATAAGGCCTCAGGCTTCAAGTCCGCCATTACACTTGTATTTGTGTATGAAGTTAATTGAATAAATAAATCTGGAGCTGCGTTACTTTGAAGCCAGTGGTCAGCTTTCCAGAGTTTCCAGCATTACTTGTTGTGCTCTTTTTCCGGTCCACTAACATCCCATCCACATAGCCCTAACCAAGTAAACCCTCCCTGGCAAAAGTTCGGCAGCTGTGGAGGACTGTCCGTTAGTGCATCTTAATAGTACATTAAGGGCATAGACCCATATAGATGCAGCCATCTCACTTTTTAGATACAATGGTACTTAAAGGCCTCTTTATGTTGGCTTTGGCCCCATGAACGCCCCAAAGGACCAGGTCCCCATGGACCCGTGACTAAAAAGCGTACCTATATAATAATAAATCTTCATTGACAAAAACACAAAACATAAGTAGGTACCTACACTTCCAATAGCATAATTACTTAAGTAATTGTCACTAGCCAGTCCCATGGTTTTGTGTATGAAGGTAAATTAATAATATCCAGTTGCCAGCATTTCTTGTTTTGCTATGATAATAATAAATCTTTATTTCTACTCCCAACAAAACCTTATACAGGTTAATACAAATGATAGTATCATATAGATATTTGTGTGTGAGGAGCTGGTGTCTGAAGTAGGATGAACCTGAATCACATATGATGATTATGATTCTTTATACATTAGGTTGCACTAAGATGAAGGCAGTTGAGATCATACCTACGACCTTCTATCCGAATCCATTGTACGACAGTACTAGGATGTTTTAAAAAATAGTACAATAGTTTACAACACCCGGGCGATGTTTCATGTTTATAATAGACCTATTTATGAAACACATCTTACGCTGACCTCATGTATATGTTTGTGGGCAGCTAGTTACAATAACATGCCTACCCTTTGGCTTGACGTGTCAGTAGAAATTGGTACTTAGATTGTAGGATCATGATTATAATAGCTAAAGAAAACATAATATTCTTTCAATACTTAAAACCGTCTTCATCCTCAAACTACACAACTGATTATTATCTTTGGATATCAGTATCACTTGATAATTGTCCATTTTTTCTTTCGATTTGTTGTTTACATTAGATCATTTACTTTCAACTAAGTTTACTGCCGCCTCCTAAGCACAAGTACAGGAGTCTCTCGATCCTAAAACATAAGTTAAACGAATTGCCCATTTTTGTAAAATAAAATATAATTTTTCAATACTAAAAACCGACTTCTCCCCCAAACTACACAACCGATTTTGATAATATTTCCATGGTATATACCTGGAAAGTACAGCCTTACAAACAAAAAAAGAATTTTTTAAATCTGTCCAGGCGTCTTTGAATAATCGGTGAACATACATAAAAAAAAATAAAGGATCGCGACGAATTGATAACCTCCTAATTTTTTGGAAGTCGGTTAAAAATAATCTGTATATCAGCTGCACTCCCACATAGAAGAATCCCGTAGGATACAATGACCTGGATCAAAATGAAATCCAGTAGGATTTCAAATAAACATAAACAAAACAAAAGATTCCGATGAATTGATAACCTCCACCGTTTTTTATAATGGTTAAAAAAAGATTCCGACAAATGATAACCTTTATTGAAGTCGGTAAAAAAACGTGTTAATCATAAACACTTTGTTTTCCTACATATGTTTGTAAGTACAGCGATACGTGATATAACACCGATTATGGGTTTACATGCACTTTATTGTTTATATTTACAAGAATTATCGCTCGATAAGAACAGAAATCATACGCGTAGCTCACGATTTTATTACTTTACAATATCACATACATACATACATACTATCACGTTTTTATCCTGGCGCATTCAAAGTGTAGGTCTTGTAACTCTTAGCTAAGTTTTTTTGAGGTTTTTCCAACAAATTGAAGAGAAGTAAGAGCGTGTTCGGACTACATGAGAATGCCAAGCCCACGCCTAGCGCGCTTTGAAATTTGTTGTATATAATTTGAGTCTTATCACACAACAATAGAACTCAAATTTCTTTAACTGAAGTCACGTGCACGTCTTGCCTACGCAACGCGCTCGCCTTGCCTCCGCCTTGCTTCTGGCGCTCGCCCCGACTGGACTTCGGCAAATGCAATTTGAGTTGTACTGATGTGTTATAGGACTCAATTTATTTGCAACTAATTTCAAAGGCGTGCCGCGCTAGGTGTGGGCTAGGCTTGGGTAAGGCGTACGCCTGTCATCTGAACGCACCCTTAGGAGTAAGGTCATACCATTACAATACAATGAAAACTTACTTTATTGCACCATGATAAACACACAAAAATTACGACAACAAGAAATTGACGACCTTCTTTAGTAGTCATCATGCCAGGCTGTCACACCGGAGGTCTCGGGTTCGATCCCCGGTCGGGTCATGATGGGAAGTAGGTAATAATCTTTTTCAGATCGACCTGGGTCTTGGATGTTTATCTGTATATGTGCTTGTTATAAAATAAAGTATCGTTAAGTTCTGAGGGCGACTTATCCCATATCATAATACGGGTCTCGAACTTACTGTTGGAGCCGGCTCCATCTGTGTTATTTTTACGTACTTACATATTTATTTATTTATTGACCGACGTAAAAAAATTGTAATATATTTTTGTTACCATTATTAAGATTTTTTTTTCTGTCTCAAGACCCTAAGGCTGATTTTTAACTCCCCACAAAAAATAGGGGTGTTATAATTAATTATACGTTTGACGCTAATGTCTGTCTGTCTGTGTGTCTGACTGTGGCATCGTAGCTCTCGAACGAATCGACCGATTTCGATGCGATTGTGTTCCATAACTAGGTAAAGGCCTCCCCCTGTTTCCTGGCAAGAATTGTTGTCACGATTATTAGAAAGGTATTACGCATAAATATTATCAGTAATAATTAATACTGAAAAAGTTAGACATAATAATTAAGTGTAAAGCATAAATTGCATAACCGCAATGTATACATAATAAAGATTAACGTCCATTCCCCCTATCGGCCTTTACGATCTGAAAGAAAAAAGCAGCTGGTAAAGAAGGAAAGAAGCAACTACATTTTAAGTTTTTAGGGTTCAGTACCCAAAAGGTGACAACGGGACCTTATTACTGAGACTCCGCAGTCCGTCCATCCGTTTGTCACCTAGCTAGCTAGACTACGGCCGACAACGCATATGACAACAATAAATTTATAAATTAAGGGGGTTTTAACTCAATTTTTATGATATTAACTAAATTCTTGAAATTTTCATCAAAAGCAGCTATAAAATCAAATACATACTGAAAATAAAAATAAAAAATACTATATGTAATCAAAACCCTGTCCGATCCTTGTAGGAGCAACTTACACGGTTAATATGAACTACTTTTCCTATGGGACCAATGCTTGAAACTCGAAAAAAATCGTCATTTTTATACAAAAGTGTTTGGCCAGCCCGGCAATTTGTATGAAAATGTTGATTTTTGCTTCGAGTTTCAAGCATTGGTCCTGTAGGAAAAGTTGTTCATATTGATGGTCTGAGTTGCTCCTACAAGGATCAGACAGGGTTTTTGTTACATATTGTATACGTATGCGTGCAAAATTTTAGCTCAGTCGGAAACCAGTGGGTCCAATTTAACTTGCTAGATTTGATTATCTACCGAGACAGACAACGGGTCAAGTGAAACTAAATAAAAACTTGTAATAAAAAAGATTCCGACGAATCGATAACTTCTTTGTTTTAGGAAGTCGGTTAAAGATAAGTGACTATTTGTCAGCCTACCTGTAATGGCCATGGAAGTCTAACAAACTTACAAATTGTTCCTCAGTTCTCTGTTGTTGAATCAAGACGTGATATTATTGCAGGCACAACTAGCCGGCGAAAGCCTGACTCATGTTTACTTATCACGTTACCTTTGTTATGTTTTTTTACGAAAAACACGCCCGATTGAATGCGAGCACCAAAGCAATAACAAAACGAGTTTATACAACGGAAGAAACGGCTAATTTTTATTGTTGCGTTTTGTTTGTAGCTCAGGTGCGCTGGAATTGGAGATGAAGGTTTTGATTTCCTGGTGCGTTTGTATATTAATATATATTACAATATGCAACGTCCTTAAGTACAAAAATTTTAAGGGGCGAATCAGTCTATCATTTAGAACACCGGTACTTTGCCCAATACGGCTCTAGATAACCCTTCAAATTATTTTATGATCTACTATTTAAAGTTTAAATTCAGAACGTAAAGCATTCGTAAACAAATTATTTCAAATGGGGGCAGCACTGGACCCCTAAAAATTAATGTTTCCACTTGATTAATAGGTAGTTAAGGGCTTTTAGGGTTCCATACCCAAAGGGTAAAAACGGGTCTCTATTACTAGACTCCGCTGTCCATCTATCTGTCTGACACCATGCTATTTCTTATAAACCGTGCTATAATTTTCACAGACGATGTATTTATTTTGCCCTATAATAACCAATACTAAAAACAAAATTATATAACAAACGTGATTTTTTATAGATATCTAAAATTCTTCGTTCGCAAGTTCGACTTGTACTTGGCTGGTTATTCTTTTCCACCGTGCACGATCTTTGGGATCCTTGGGTTACCATAAACATTCGAAGTAGCTATAAAGTTAAGAGGGGGGGGGGGGGCTTATTTCTAAACTCACCTGTCTTACGGCGTATAACATTGCAAATTCTTCTCTCTTCTCAGTCTTTCGCTTCTTCTTTAACACGTTTCGATTATAATTTATTTAAAATTACACTATTATAAACTAAGAGCCATTATTTATGCACTATATTTCACTATTTTACTTTTCATGTTATAAACACTCCATTTTTTCTGAAACTTAAATTGTTAAAACTTGTTTTTTTTTATTTAGTAAGATAATGCAATATCTTCTTTGAGTGCCGCGAAAAAAATCCTTTGCTCAAATAATTAGCACATTCGCTTTGGATTCGGGTGGCCAAAGGCTCATTTATATACTGCAAGTTTCGGGATATTTCTCAAAGCGAAACCATTTTGGGGCGCACCTAATAAGGCGCACCTGAATTTCCCGGGGTCCAGTACCATTTGAAAAAAATCATTTGAAAGGAAACGGAGATATCATTTAAAAGTTTGTCTTGATCAGACCCTAGATAACCCTTCAAACTATTTTATGAACTACTGTTTACAGTTTAAAGTGAGAACGTGAAGCTTTTCTACGCACATTACCTAAAAGTGGCCGATTTTCGCTAATGTGCGTAGAAAAGCCTCACGTCCTTACTTTAAAGTAGTTCATTAAATAGTTTGAAGGGTTATCTTGAGTCTGATCAAGACAAACTTTTAAATGATATCTCCGTTTCCTTTCAAATGATTTATTTCAAATAGGGCAGCACTGGACCCCGAAAAATTCAAGTAGCCCCTTAACTATTCCTCGGAGCGCACCTTTTTAAAAGTGTGTGCTCTTCGAGGAATAATATTTTAATATTTTCGAGGTATTCCTCGAAGCGTACCTTTTAGTTGCGCTCAAGATAGCAATTAAAAATATTAAATTTATTCCTTGAAGCGCACCCACTTTTAAAAAGGTGCGCTCCGAGAAATAGCTAAGGGGCTACTTGAATTTAAAAAAAAGTGCACTCCGAGGAATTGTTATGGGTGCGCCTCAAAATGGTTGCACTGCGAGAAATACCCCCAAGTTCCTTGCCTGTTGCATGCAATAAAATTGAAGCAATAGAAGACATGCATGGTCTAAACAAAATGTCAGCCATAACTAATTAAATTGTATAGAACAGTCAAGGAACTTGCAAGTACAAAGGCCTTTATTTTAATGATCCTAGTCTTTTTTGTTCCATTAGGTAGGTACTCTCTTTGTAAAAACTTCTTTTTCAAAACTCCTTAACTTTTAAAAATTGTTTTTGTCAAACAAACGTGTTATATATTTTCAATTCGAAGTAATTGCATTATTTTTGGAAATAGAAAAAGATTCGCTAGCAGTGGTAGAATTGCTGAACAGTGGTAGATTTTTTAAAAGAGTTTGTCAGTAATTTGACCTGTGTTGACCTGTGATGAAGCATTTAAGTAGCGAAAAATTTACACAATATAAGCAGTTTTAAGCTATGCTAATACAGATTCGTGACTCTCGCAAGGTCTACAGCTCTCAGAGCTACTTGTTCAAAAAATGGTTTGATTGACTGACAGACAAAATGCGAACATTGCAGACTAGACAAAAACTACGAGACAAATACCTAAGTTAGATAGTTTATAAAATATTCGAAATTAAAAAATAAATAAATAAAATAATATTCTAAATTTAAATAACAGTAATATATTTTGAGGCCTTGAAGTTTGCTATGTGATCACGAGATACCTAACTACCTAACCTAACCGAACCAAGTTTGATAGTTCATGAAATATTCATAATTTATAAATAGATAGTTATATAATTTTAGGCTTTGAAGTGTGCTATGAGATACCTTATTAAGCATATGCAGTAGGTAACAAATATCACTTAATTTCTATTGAATTTAATGTACACGAGAATGATGTATGTACGAAGAAGGATTGCCACTAGAGTAAACATATACAAACACATTTTATTTTTAATTTTGTTTATGATTTTTGTATGAATGAAAGAAACGGACGACCACTTGTCCGTCATCCAAGTGCGGACCACGCCCAGTGTCACTTAACTTGCGAAAGCGCTAATAATACGTTTTTTCACTGGGCCACCGAGTTCCTCAATTAAATTAATTTAATTCAATTAATTTATTTGCAATGAAAAAAGTTTTTTACAAAGTTGTTCCAATACGCAGTATGTCCTTAAATGTATTTAGCTTATCATATAGCATGCAAAATTTATTTATTTTTAGTATAGAAACCTAGGTACCTACTTTAGATTACTAACATTTTTTTCTAAATTATTTCTTTAATTTAAATTAAAAACATGTCATGAAAAATTTCGTCACGAATGGGATTTTTTCGTCACATGTTTTTATTTAGATAATAATCCGAGCATTTTAATGCTGTTAAAACCAATATTCCTTAAATGTCATTTTTTTTAAAAATCTGTTCAGATTAAGTTATTGGGGGTTAACGCTTGAAAGTCGGGGTTTTATTAATTTGCCTAGCAAATAAGTTTTTTTTTTTGATCGAAGTTTACGCTGTATGCTGGAAGCATTCTACAGCTCACCGGACGCGACGGATTTTAAAAGGCGGGACCAACATTTGTCAGGATGGCAAGATGTTGTAAACACCGGAAAAAGTGACAGAGCAATTAAGTGTTGGCGCTACGGATATCAATTGAAATATGTAGTTCCGCTCCTCATCACTAGATGGCGTTCTTAAAAGTCGGGGATCTTTTAATTTTCCTCGCAGATATTTTTTTTACTTTGACTTTGATGTTAAGGCCTAAAATTCTAAAGTAATTTTTAATTCTTTAGTAAGTTTTCTTATGTTTTAACCTGTCAACAACCGCAATTTTGCAAACTCATTGTTATCTATTGTTCTCTCGGTCGGATCCGACCGTCTGGAAGATGACGGGTTAATTTACTTATTTGTTTATTATTTTATTGCTTGATTCTACGAATATTATTTAACAATTAATAAATTCTTAATAAACCTAAAGTTGTTACCTTGCCTTGTGAAAATAATATTTCATTAAATCTGTTGAAATAAAGTTTAAAGTTAAACTAGCGCCAACAATCCTTTAATCTAATTTTATCTTCTTCGGTTTCTAATTCGGAATTTTAATTATAAGTTCCCAGTTATGTTGCTTCGAATATAAGCAGATAATTTTAGGTATATCTTAAAAACTTTAAAATATGTACCTCTTTAAAATTTTAGTTTAAGTTTAATCAATGTGTCAAAAATATAAATAATAAATAAGTATTTACTTGCTGAATCAAGGCAAATCCTCAATAATAGTCCGAGATACTAACGATGCTTTTCATAATAGTTTTTCAGTTACAGGAAGATAGATATATAATAAGTATTAATGATAGTTTCAAGTTCAACCCTGAGTTTCGTCCGATGAAGGATCATCCATTTTATGAACATATATATGCACTGTTCGTGATAGTAAATTGTTGCCAAGGACAATATCTCCAAAAAACTACAAAAATATTTTTTTTCAGAAAAAATTGATCACCTTAAATGCTTTATTTGTAATTTTATGGAAATTAAATTTTTTCGTAAGTACTTATTCTGAAATTTCTTTGAGATTTGGTCGCATAAAGTTAGTAGTCCCTTCCATGCTGGTCTGGGAAAAAAGAAAAATATTTGGAATGTACCAGCTGCTTCTCTTCTCAGATCGTAGAAATAGCTCAAGAGACTAGGCGAAAATAACTAGAAACTCATCAGTATTTGATTCCTTTTTCCACCTTCTCGCCTCATTACCTATGCTTAAACTGGCCTGTGAGTCGCAATACCCCAAATGCTCTATCTGCCCCATTAGGAATAAAGACATAATAAATATAAAGGGACAAATAGCCCCAAAGTAAGTTCGAGGCTTGTGTTTGTGGATACTAACTCAACGATACTACATTTTATAACAAATATATTTATATATAAACAGTAGTAGTATTAGACATTCATGTGTACCACATAAATAAAATACTAAAAATATTAACATTGCCTGGAATGTATATATATGAACTAGCCCTTTTTGTTAAATTAAACATACACCGTTTCCATTGGGGAAGGGATGAAAATTTAAAAAACGCCTGATACTTTTTCTGTTGATAGGAATAACAACCATTTTTATCGTAAATAAATATCAAATTTTTCGGTCCAGTCAATAAATTATAAAAAAATAAAAACATTTTTAATAGCAATTTCGTTTATCAATCAGCTTAACGCCACCATTTCTTTTGCCCGTCTCGTCTGACGTGTAAAAAAGATAATGTCATATGACAGTTGACAACTGAACTGTCATTGCGGTAAAATAAGGACCCTATTTTGACAATTGTGTCAGTAACATGACAGTTAAGCTGTCAAATGTCATATGACAGTGGCAGATAAGTTATCAACCGTCACAAAAATATATTTTTTATACGTCAGATGAGAAAAGGCAAAAGAAACGGCGGTGTTAAGATGAATGGTGTACGAAATTATGATTAAAAATATTTTAATTTTTTGTAATTTATTGACTGGACCGAAAAATCTGATATTTATTTACGATAAATAGGAATGTTATTCCCAACAATAAATAAAGTTTCAGGCGTTTTAAAAAAAATTATCCCTTCCCCATTCCTCAGTTCCACTCGCATCGATGACAGAATTTGGCCGATGAAACAAGACAGCTATGTTCGGTGCTAGTGTGTTTGGAATGGCTTCTATAGTATATAATAAGGTCCCAAAAAAATAAGGAACTTAAGTTTGAATTTATTTAAGAGACACCTAATGGAATTATTAATTGACAAATGCTATTATACAGTTGATGAGTTTTTAGATGATAAAATATAAATGTTAATAAAATACAATCTTATAATATATGTACTTAACTATTCAAAATTTTTTTAGTTCGAGTATCTAAGGTGTGGAATGAACTGCCTGCGTCTATATTCCCAGAGAAGTACAGCCCCGGGACATTCAAAAGTAGATTGAATGGGTATCTTTTGGATAGGCATGCTTCATCCTAGTCTTCATCGTCGCTTTCCATCAGGTGAGATTGAGGACAAATGCCTAAACCAATATATTGTAAAAAAAAAAATATGACATGGTACCTACTAACCTCATTTTTAACGTTTGAGTGCGATCTTCCCTTGTATAACCAAATTGCTGTGCCCGACAGGGTCCATAAATGATCTTATATTGTATTGATAACATCTCGTGTACTTTGTGGTTTGCAATAAAATATTGAGTATTGAAACATCCAAGACCCCAGACAATATGAAAACTTCCAAATTGCCCAGACTGGGGATCAAACCCGGAACTTCTGGGTGGCGGACTAGCATGGTGACCACTACGTTACGGAGGTCGTCAAGACATGATAGTATGTACGTATGTATAGTTAGTATATGATGGTCGAGATCTAAAACATCATTGTGAGTTCACAGTTCAGGACGAACTACTAGCAAGAATTAATATAAGAATTAGATTCATACTACTGTATGTATAT
Organism: Acrobasis suavella; assembly: GCA_943193695.1. NCBI lineage: Eukaryota > Metazoa > Arthropoda > Insecta > Lepidoptera > Pyralidae > Acrobasis > Acrobasis suavella. Next base: position 3,399,081 of record OW971952.1, on the reverse strand, counting down.
AATTCTTATATTAATTCTACACTAACCTAACTAAGTACACTAGTAAGTTTACTTAGGTTTTTAAATATATTTGAATACACTATTACGTCTTTATCCCTAATGGGGCAGATAGAGCCCCATGGGTCTTGCGGACCAAGGCAGAAAGAACCCAGAGTCACAAAATCCAAAGGCCTCTTTTAGCGTTAATGAGCGAGAAATAATTTTTCAAAACTCAAAACAGACTTCATCCCCAAACTACACAACCGATTGATTTATTTCAATCGGTCAAGGCATTTTCGAACAATCGGTGAACATACTTAATAGAAAGATCGTGACGAATTGATACCCTCCTCTTTTTTTGGAAGTCAGTAAAAAGGAATCAATCTTATATCTCTATAACATTACCGAAATTTCAGGCAAACTACCTCGGTCCATAAATAAAAGAATGTCTTCAACAGTAATTCCTGAAAGCCTCTGAAAAGCTCCGCGCCGCCCCTCTTTAAAGCGACGTCGGCGAGATCAAAAGCGCCGCCGACCAATCGGAGACCGGCGCTGAAAAGGGACACGCCCACCCGCTCAACAGAGACGGATTCAGACGCCCACCCAAGTTAATTTTAATATAATATAATATTGCTCAGGAATACCACATCACATTGTGTGTAACTTTGCTTAGGACGTATGTATATGTTTTTTTCAATTTTACGTAGCTCGGAAAATATTTGTTCCGAATGTGCTAAAAGTCTTATTTAAACAAAACTTTTGGGGATTTCAAATAAAATTTCCTTTGTGTAATTATTCCAGTTTTGAGTGTGGGAAATACACTTAAATTTTACAGAATGTGATAAAGGGGTAAACTCAGCATGTGGATTGTGAACGTGAAGAAATTTTCCCATGGAACCATATCTTGGACATCGAAAAAAATTACATTGCCATAAACACAAAATTTATTTACTGAACACGTTTGTATTAATAGTTTTTCAAAACTTAAAATCGCCTTTTCCCCGAACTTCACGAACGACTTTGATAAAATTTCTTTAGGACCACCTGAGTAGTATAAAAAACTCTTTTCAAACCCTCAAAAACCCCTTTTCAAAGATTCCAAATCGGCACAGGCGTTTGCGTAATCGGTGAACATAAATAAAAAAAAAGAACGCGACGAATTTATACCCTCCATCTTTTGAGAAGTCTGTCTGTCTGTCTGAAAACTTTCTGAGATCCAAGCATTGTTTGCATTGAAAAAGGTGTGCATTTTGTCAAGCTCGTTACTTCATCAAATATGTGTCAACCTTACAACAACTGGCTTAGTTTTTTTTTTGCTCTTCGACATCTGGTTAACTTCAGATGTGCCCAATACGGCCATTTTGGTAACAAAGTAGACTCCTGAAGAAGTTCTGACGACGTTGACGACTATCGGTATTATTAAACTAATATCCAAATATAAATAAATAAACGAAAACTGGACCGGGTCAACCTAAACGAACGTTCTGCGACCAAATTGCAGACGTTCTGAAAAAAGGTGAAGTAAGGAGTACTTATAACTGGAGAGCATGTATGAAAAGAGTAATGAGTGTTGACGAAGCAAAAGAGGTTTGCAATGATCGTAGCAAGTGGAAATCTATAGTCTCTGCCTACCCCCATAGGAAACAGGCGTGAAAATATGTATGTATGTATGTAAATAAATGATTTTGACTTTTGGTCAGGCGGAAAGGCAGGCTGATGTGCCAAAGAGGACCAAAATATTGGAATGCCTAAACTTTGATCTAGATTTCTTGAGTAATAGCTAAATTATGTTTTCAATTTTCAATCAATGAAAGTACAATAAGTAATTTGTTTAGAAGGTTATTTTTTACGAAAAATATCGTAGAAATATACAAAACTCAAATGCCGCGACGCATGCCTACTAATTTGCAAATTTGGTTAAAAAAGCATGAAAATATAAGTAGCTAGAAAAATAATATTTGTGACTAACTTGCAACTTAGACGAGTTGATGTTAAAACGAATTCCGAGTTGCTTTTTAAACGAGTTTCTGCATAGACTAGCCCTTAAATTCATAAAAAATTATAAACGTTTGCTAAACCTATTTTAGTTAAAATATGTTTTGTCTCGTTCTTTCAACGTGAAATATTCAAAAGAGGGAAAGGGACAAAACATGTTTTAACTAAAAAGGGTTTAGCAAACGCTTATTATTTTTTATGAATTTCAGGGTTGGTATTTGCGTTGGTCTTATCATTCGAGCCTTACTCTATTATTTTACAATTTTCGAGCATAGCCTTTGGCGGATTAAAAACCGATCGTCCTATTCTTCTGCTTTTCGAGCTGACTTTTACCCAATAACTGTATTACGAAATACAAAAAAGTTTTTTCGTTACTTATACTAACAAGGAGGATAGACTCTGCCTACCCCTGTGGGGACAGGCGTGATAATATTATGTATGTATGTAACAAGATCACAAGGCTACTCCTTCGCTTTGACTAAGAATAATATATTAATTTGATTTGATTTGATTTGATTTAATTTAATTTAATTTAATTTAATTTAATTTAATTTTATGTAATGTAATTTAATTTAATTTAATTTAATTTAATGTAATGTAATTTAATTTAATTTCTTTATTAGCTCACAAAAAAGATAACAATCATATTTTGTTAAGTAAGTATTATATAACATATTTATAGCGTCGATCTAGATTGTTTTTCTTACATATGTAGAGATTGACACATTGTATTGATAAGATTTAATTATTAAAAGAGAAACTGAAAAAATGTACGTATGGAAAAGATATTGAAATACAAAAAATAGTGTAAAAATCAAATTCATTAATTAATTAGGTTATCTGGTTAAGGAAATAATTATTGGCCGCTGGAACTTGTGTAATGAGAAGTGGTAATGTCTGTCTTAGAAACTTAGATTTCATTATATTGGTCACACATTCTAACAATGGGATTGTAATAAGAGGTGTGGTTGGAATAAATCTGAATACAAGTATTCATTAGGAAAAGCTGACCAAACTGATGGACTGAATCACCCCGTGAATATACTTGTATTTAATTAAAAACCTCCTCGACTTGGCGGGGGCACTGCCCTGCCCCCAGATACAATGTTTCGATATAAAGTTGCTTTCTTTCATCGATTTATTTGCGTAGATCGTTACTTCGATTTTTTGTTGGTTAAGAAACATAATGCTTCTTCAAATGGGTATTATCCTGGGTCAAAAATAAATTATTTTGTTCTGATAATAAAATAAAACGTCAAAAATAATGTCCCTTGTCATGATCATATCCATTTTCAACGTGATTTTAGATTTATTATTACAGAAAAATTTATATTAAGATCGCTATTTGACTCCAAGAAACTATGACGTCATTAGTACATCTATCTTCTATCTATCTATCTTCTATCTTCTATCTTCTATCTAAATCTAAATATATATAACTCAAAGGTGACTGACTGACTGACATAGTGATCTATCAACGCACAGCCCAAACCACTGGACGGATCGGGCTGAAATTTGGCATGCAGGTAGATGTTATGACGTAGGCATCCGCTAAGAAAGGATTTTGATCAATTCTACCCCCAAGGGGATAAAATAGGGGATGAAAGTTTGAATGAAACTTTGTCAATTTTAAACGGATCGGGCTGAGACTTTGCATGCATAAAGCTACTATGACGTAGGCATCCCCTAAGAAAGGATTTTGATAAATTCCACCCCTACGCGAGCGAAGTCGCGGGCAAAAGCTACTATTTCATACAAGTCCCAAAGATAATGTATGTTTTGACGTTTAAATAAAAGTATCTGATTTGACTTGTTGGAAAATAGCGAATAACTGGGTAAAAGTCAGCTCGAAAAGCAAAAGAATAAGACGATCGGTTTTTAATCCGCCGAAGCCCACGCTCAAAAATTGTAAAATAATAGAGTTAGACTCGAATGGTAAGACCAATGCAAATACCTACCCCCTTATTCATAAAAAATACAAACGTTTGCTAAACCTATTTTAGTTAAAATATGTTTTGTCTCGTTCTTTCGATGTCAAATATTGAAAAGAGGGAAAGGGACAAAACATGTTTTTGTCTCGTTCTTTCGATGTCGAATATTGAAAAGAGGGAAAGGGACAAAACATGTTTTAACTAAAATAGGTTTAGCGAATGGTTGTTATTTTTTATGAATTTAAGGGCTAGTCTATACAGAAACTCGTTTAAAAAGCAACTCGGAATTCGTTTTAACATCAACTCGTCTAAGTTGCAAGTAGTCTCAAATGTAATTTTTCTAGCTACTTACATTTTCATGCTATTTGTCGACCTTCGTGACGTAGTGGTCACCATGCTAGTCCGCCACCCAGAGGTTCCGGGTTCGATCCCCGGTCAGGGCAAGTTGGAAAATGGCCTTTTTCAAATTGTCCTGGGTCTTGGGTGTTTATTTATATATGTATTTGTTATAAAATATAGTATCGTTGAGTTAGTATCCCATAACACAAGTCTCGAACTTACTTTGGGGCTAGCTCATTCAGTGTAATTTGTCCGTATGTATTTATTTATTCCCTTATTTATTTATTTATTTAACCAATTTTTACGATTTAGTAGGCCGCTTACACACGGCATTTGAGTTGTGTATGTTCTATATATTTTTTGTAAAAACTAGCCTTCCAAACAAATTACTTATAATTGTATTAACAATCGATTTTAGATTTATTATTAAAGAAAAGCAGACAGTTAGACTGCTATTTGAATCCAAGAAACGTCTTCTGCCTGTATTTTATACAAATCCCATAGAATATGTTTCGACTTTTAGAAAAAAGCATCTGATTTGACTTGTTGGAAAATAGCGGATTGTGTTATCTCTTTTAATTTATTCAGTATTTAAATTGGATACTTAAGTTTATTGTTAATGTAAAAATTTACGAAAATATACTTAAACAAAATAGTTTTAGTCGAAACGATTCGGTTAAGTTCGTGTTTTAAGGGTTTCGTAGTAAACAAGGAACTATAATGGAGACTAAGTACAAGACAGCTGTAATTTGTCATGAGTATGTATATTAATTATGCCGACCGAAGTGACAAAAAAAATCAAGAATAATTTTTTTCGGGTATGTTCCCATACAAGTAAAGTGGGAGTAATTTTTTGTCTCAACTAGCCCACCGTATGCAATATCGTTGAATATGTCCTTCAAAAATATTGTAAGCTTATACTGTAACACCATTTTTCAATTAAGGAATCCGTTCTGAATGCAAGGTTTTGATAGAGTCAAGTGTCCCCCACCTCTATCTACTAAAAGGTTGAAAAAATTCACGGCAGAACATAATGAAGTTTAAAGGACGACTATAAAGGCTAAAGAATTAATAGGCGACCAGCTTATAAATGTACTCGGAAAAGTAAAATTTCACACAAATCAGTTTTTTAGACGTTTTTAGTCCAATGCGCGTGACCCGACCCGACACGCACCTGGCCGGTTTTTTACTGTTATTGTTTTGAAAATTGGTAGGCATTAGATAGACCTTACAATTATTTTACGAAATCGTTGATTGCAGTAAGTTTGTCCGTCTAGTTACAAATCTGTTCTCGTCAAAAGTTATATAAAAATAATAAATATACATAGGGACAAATAACACTGATTGAGCTAGCCCCAAAGTAAGTTCGAGACTTGTGTTATGGGATGCTGACTCAACGATACTATATTTTATAACAAATACATATATAGATAAACATCCAAGACCCAGGACAATTTGAAAAAGGCCATTTTCCAACTTGCCCTGATCGGGGATCGAACCCGGGACCTGGTGGCGGATTAGCATGGTGACCACTACGCCACGGAGGTCGTCAAGTTAAGAGGAGTAAAGTTTTAAAATAAGACTTCTATAATACTTAATACGGTTAATCACATTTGCGACTAGTTGCTCTGTGAGTTGTAAAGCTCGCAAGTCGCGAGTCACCCCGATCGACTGTCATACTGAACTCCGACTTTAAGAATATCGATGTACGGAACTTCGAAAGTTTTTTCATTTATTTATTTATTTTCACAAAATCCACAGCTCTTAAATAATTTACAATATTAATCTTACTAAGTACAGCACTGACAGCCAATAACGGATTTACATTTTTTTTGTTTATTCTTAAATACACAACAAACATTATTATATTATGCAAATATTATTTTACAGAGCAAAAATTTAGGTACAATAAAGGACAGCGTCTAATAGGTGGAGAAAGGTGTGTGTGTGTGTGTGTGTGTGTGTGTGTGTGTGTGTGTGTGTAAGTCGGAGTTCAGCATGACAGTCACAAACTCATTTGACAAAATAACTCTACATAATTTTTTAACTTTCTCACAAATTTTCACAAGAATCGGTTTAGAATACTACCTATAGGCCAGAACAACCAGACAAATTGACACCCGGACAAAAAAAAATTGTGGCAAATCTCAAAACTGTGACGCTTCGCATGTTTTGCTCGCTCAGTCAATTAATTTATTTCAAATGAGACGCCACTTCTGCCCTGTCTTCACCTTAAATAAATAAATGTAATTTTAATTTATCTATCTACTGTTACACGGTCTATTGTATTGTGTGTTTCCGCTACCAGTTAGTTTAAACAAACAAGTAATGTCGATAATTTGACGGAAAATCGAATGTCATTCTTCGCTCGACCTTGCAATAGCATAAACATGAATTTGCGAGGCTCGTGTAAAACTCAAACACGTGCGAGCAAAAACTCAATCTATTGCCGCTTGTTTTACGAGGTGGGGGGTGTCTTCTTGATGTTTTATAAGCTGTATTACGGTATCGAAAATATACAAAGAGATATCTAAACGAAGAGGTGCTGCAGTACTTATTCTGAGGCTAAACGAGATGAGAATGAGACTTTTCCAGCCCGTCTGGCCAGCATGGAGGGTGTAGGCCAAATCCTCTGGTTGCTCTGGCCAAGTATAGCTCTGGTTGTGCAGAGAAGATCGTGCTCTTGCAGTGGAGACTGAAAAGACCTGCTGATGATGTTTAGTTTGTATTTTCTTAGTGGCCTTCTACTACATCCACGCGAGGACTTGGAGTAGTCCTTCCTATTCTCTTCTACTCAGCCAGAACACCAGTGACGTGCAACATTTTGACAGAGTGTAGGCATTCATCATCATCATTTCAGCCGCGTAACGTCCACTGCAGGACATAGGCCTCTCCCAAGGATTTCCAAAATGACCGATCTGGAGCGGCCTGCATCCAGCGCTTTCCAGCAACCTTAGTCAGGTCGTCAGACCACCTTGTGGGTGGGTGTCCTACGCTTCACTTGCGAGTACGTGGTCGCCATTTGGGAACCTTTTTGCCTAGTTGCATATCAATCAAAATATTTTTTTTTGCTTAGTAACAAAAAAAATATTTTGCTTGAATTTATTTTTATTTTCGGATAATTCCGATATTAAATTAGGGGGGCGGGTAGACAAATTCTACGTATCTGTATAAAATGCACGCTACTTCAGATCACACACGACTTCGGTGTGATCTGTCCCTATTAAGTTACCTATCTAGACACAGAGCCAAGTTCAAAGGAAGAAAGTGGCGACGCTGCAGCCGTGTGTATAATTACACAAACCATTTCGAGCTACTTTTGTCCACTTCACAACTCAAAATCTATTTAATTTAAAATCAGATTTTCATATTTTTGATTTTGGAGGGATTTTTTTTACAAGCTTTTTTTTCGTTTCACCTGTCCCGTTGTATGACTGTAATCAAATCTTGGAAGTTAAATTTAACCCGATTCCAGGTTTTCGATTGAGCTAACATTTTGCATCTACACGTCTATCGTGCGAATTGCAATATTATGATGACATGGAGCTGATCTGATAATGGAACTAGAAGGTGGCCGTAGGAACCCCATCGACCCAAACCTCATCATGTTTGGGCTTGTTTGATTCGTCTTGAGAAGCACTGTAAACTTTTAAGTTTATTGTTTTAGATAAAAGCTTGATTTTTTAAAATTATTACTTAGTTTTATTTATTCCTCGTAGCAAGTGCTACGATGGTTACAATCGTCGTAGCACTGCTACGACTCTTTGGTCATTGTAAATACTAAGAGAAACTTCAGGACTTAGTTTAACCCGTCAGCTTCCATACGGTCGGATCCGACCGAGAGAACAATAGATAACAATGGGTTTGCAAAATTGCGGTTGTTGACGGGTTTAACCATTATTTACCCAAATGAAACTCATTTGCAGGTGTATGGTAGTTGCAGACGTTCTGAAAAAAGGAGAGGTAAAAAGTACCCGTAACCGAAGGGCATGTATGAAGAGATTGATGAGTATAGATGAAGCGAAAGAGGTTTGTCAGGATCGTAGCAAGTGGAGGTCCATAGTCTCTGCCTACCCCTGTGGGAAATAGGCGTGATATTATGTATGTATGTATGGTAGTGAGAGTTGGGTATGGCAGAAAACGCACGAAAGTAGAATAAATGAAGTTGAAATGAGAGCGCTGAGGAATTTGTGTGGTGTTACTTTGAAAGATCGAATTCATAATGATGTCATAAAGAAGCGGTGTGGACTGAAAGAAGATGTAGTAACAAAAATTGAGAAAGGAATGTTGAGATGGTTCGGGCATGTAGAAAGGATAAATGAAAGGAGATTTACTAAAAGGTCTACAAAGCGAATGTGAGTGGAAGAGTGGGTCAGGGTCGTCCTCGACGAACGTACGACGATCAGATTGCAGACGTTTTTAAAAAAGGAGAGGTCAGAGGTACCCGTAACCGGCGAGCAAGCATGAAGAGAGTGATGAGTGTAGTTGAAGCGAAAGATCATATCAGGATCATAACAAGTGGAGGCCCATAGTCTCTTCCTACCCCAGTGGGAAACAGACGTGATAATATGTATGTTTGTACGTATGAAGTTCATTATTATGCATCTTTACTTATTCCTGGTTATATCCTTAAAGGTAACGCTTCAGAGCCCGGGGTCCACTTTACCAAGGTAATATGACGAGGTTACTGGTTCTCAAACAGAAAGACTGCCGTCTTACCCCTGCAACCTGAAGGGTAGACCAGAACCAATCCTTGGATAGGTTTGAGCAAACGCTAGTTGGCGTTCGGGGCCCACAGTTTACACGTGCCTTTCGAAACACGATATCATCTTTCTTTTTGGATAATCAGGTGATTCAACCCTGCAATATCCTAACCAGACTGGAAATAACTTTTTCACAAAGTTAAAACGGGACCCTATTACTAAGACTCACTGTCTGTCTTTCTGTTTGTCACCAGGCTGTATCTCATGAACCGTGATAGCTATAGACAGTGAAATTTTCACAGATGATGATGCTGCTATAACATCAAATACTAAAAACAGAACAAAATAAATATTTAAGTGGGGCTTCCATACAACAAACGTGAATTTTTATAGATAATGGTACGGAACCCTTCGATTACGAGTTCGACTCGCAATTAGCCGGTTAATTAGAAATTATTAACACAAATCGTGTTACTCACGTAGAGAGTCAGCGACTTGCCGACATGTTTCGACCGCATCCGGAGGTCTTCATCAGGGCGAATGTGACGCGCGTACATAGAGCCGCTCCGCGACACACTAGCATCGTGACAGTAGCTGACTCTCTACGTGAGTAACCCGTGCTGTATTAATAATATTTAGAAATTATTTGTGTATTTTAATTTAGAAGAGCTACCACTACGTACTTACTACTCTTTCAGAAACACCCCACTACTGAGAAGAAATAGGAAGAAACTGATTAAGATAGTATAATCAGTTTCTTTCAGTGTTTCTTCTAGTGGTGTTTCTGAAAGGGTTGTGGTTTGGTCGCCTACTAGCCAAAAGACTTAATGTTCAGTTTAGAAAATAGGCAATACATCAGAACTCTAGCGAAAACCATGCATGGCATAGTTTCTTTTAAATTAGGTCACTAGGATTCTGAAACTCTAAAATGGTTTATTCTAAGAATATCCCACGTGAATCGTCTATTAACAATAGCAAATAACATAAACAATGGTTTGTTATGTCATGAATTCATTAATAATAAGGAGGTAACCTACCTAGTTACAGTTGGGTGTCGTTACAACAAAAAAAATGTTTTTGTGTTTCACGAATACAAATAATCATTAGTTAATAGATTCAGGTGTTACTTTGCGGAAGTCAAAGTTACATACTACATGATTTGAATTACTTTGTGCAATTCCGCCACCAGTTAGTTCATGCAAACTATTGCCGGCCGGCGCCCACCCACTACTGTTAGTCCCAGCACACGGGCTGTTGGTGGCAGGTATGCTGGGACTAACAGTAGTGGGTGGGCGCCGGCCGGCAATAGTTTGCATGAACTAACTGGTGGCGGAATTGCACAAAGTAATTCAAATCATGTAGTATGTAAATAATCATTAATCAAATTCCAAATTTACACATATACTTAAGTTTAAAGTAAGAACGTGACGCTTTTCTACGCAGAATTGCGAAAAATTGACACTTTTGGCTAATGTGCGTAGAAAAGCTTCACATTCCCACTTGAAACTGTAAACAGTAGTTCATAAAATAGTTTAAAGGGTTATCTAGGGTCTGGTCAAGACAATATTTTAAATGATGTCTCCTGTAGTGTAGTAACATGCGTGTTCTAGTTTCCTTTCATATGATTTATTGCAAATGGGGGCAGCACTGGACCCCGGAAAATTCAGGTAGCCCCTTAACAAGTAACTATTAAAAGATTTTTTTTAAACAAGCTTTTATCTAGAACTATGAACATAAAAGTTTTAAGTGTTATTTAAGACGAATTTAACGAGCCCGAACTCTATTAGGGTTGCATCCTTTCATTACAGAGTTCCTATGGCCACCTTCCAACTCCATCATCAGATCAGCTCCATGTCATCATAATATTGCATTGCCACGCGATATACCTACGTATGCGTGCAAAAGTTCAGCTCAATCGGAAACCAGGAAGGGGGTCAAATTTTACTTGCAAGATTTGATTACAGACAGACAGACAACGGGACAGGTGAAACTAAATAAAAAAAGCTTGTACCTATTAATACATTGAAAGTTAAAAAAAGTATAAAGCTTATGTCATTCACTTTTAATTAAGTTTCACAATTATTTAGACAAAGGCAGTACGTACGCCATAGGACAAAACAATATTTTTTTTCTGAAGAACTCTATTCTTACTGGCAACTAAAAAATAAAACTGAAATAAAAAAAATGCAATGACCATTTGAATATTCGAATTTTAATAATAGAAGAAAAGCGGGAAATCTTTGCGGCCAGTCTCTTATAAGTTGCCAAAAATTGTACTCTAAAGCGGTTGAACGGGATTGGCCGAGCCGCTTATAAGCGACGCTCCCATTGGCCAGCGACCGGAGCACATCAGCGACACACCACGTGCTCATAAGTTCTACGAAAATTCAAACTTTTTCCGCGTACTGAAAACGTTCCGTCATTGAATAATTTATTTCTTTTACTCACTTTTTACCATTTTTTCTAAAACAATGCTATTGTTTTGTCTATTAGGTATTTTTGTACATATTGTTAGGTGTTTGTAAGGTAATGTGGCATTTTATAAAAAAACATTTATGTTGTAATAAGTCACCTCTAAAGTATTTTTACTGTTGACTTTTGGACGTCATGATAAAAATTTACGAAAAAATTATTAAAAACGAAAAATCTGTAGAGAAAAAGAAAATGAGACACGTTTATATACATAGAATAAATATAAGAATATATTACTTACAAGTAACTGGAGTAATTTCATCACACAATCTGAATAAATGTTTCCTTTTAACAAAATTTCAGAATAACGAATAATGAAAATTCAAAATAAAAACAAATCCAATCAAAAGCAAAGTCGGTAACCCGTTCGGTAATTCGTAGCGCGACCCGGGAAAAACTTCGCCATTCGAGTCGAAAAACGCGCAATAAAAACTTTTCCCACTCAAAACAACACAATAAAACTCAACAAACAACAATAAAAATCAACAAAACCCATTAAAAAAAATCGAACACTGTTCAGCGACCGAAAGTACCACTCATGAGTTCCCGAGAAGTGCAGTTCGGATGCAAATTATTTACACGAATGCAACCGTTGCATCCCGCGGCAATGGCCCTCGAACTGGCTCGCAACACTTCTAAATATATAATAAAAGGAGGCTGTTTATTTTATTTATAATTAAAATAAACAATATTTGCTTAGAAATCGCGCGTCAAAACAAAACACAACAGCCTTCGGCGCCGCGGCAACAACAATGCTTCGAAATAAGCAAGAAATATTTAACTACCGAGGCGGGGAGGGGCGCCGCCACCGGCCCTCAGTATTGGCGCTACGGCTGTGGTAGTTATAGTTTACGTGATACACAGCTCAAATACAAATAATATAAACATTACAACGGAGCATGCGCCGTAACAGCAGAATGGGACGACGCTACTCGCGTCTCAACGTTCCAACGCAAAAATCTACAAAAAAAACCTCATTAAAAGGATATTAGTTGAAAACAAATTCTGAACTAAAAACATTTTTGTAGTGGCATCAATAAATCAGATTTTTTATAGATTAATTTGCATATATTTGACAGGAATCGAGACGGAGCGGAAGCGTCTAGCGCATGCGCGCTGTGCTAGCACAGAAATGTTATTGACAATGCAAAATGTTTATTTTTCGACGCAACATCGTTGCGAAATGTCCTGCGTGCAATGGAGCTGCGACATTCGAAATTTAAATCTTTTTTTATACATTACGACCTCTTTTACATTTTTACCTAAAATTTATTTTTTTAATTGCACTGGGTCAATTTTTTTAAGAAAAAAAAAATGCCTGCGATATGTAAGGAATAAAGAATAATAAGTAGAACAGAGTGGAAGTCAAGGGTAGTAACGTTACATCACAGACTATAAGTAGGGAACAAGATAATCAGTTTTCAGTAAAGTCTGTGGGGAGTTTCAGTCGGATTTATTTCAATTATAATCCAATATGAAACATGAGCGCATGCGCGAGGCATTATTTACACAGAAACGAGATCCGTGTGAACTGAGAAGTTTAAAATTTAAATGTCACACTTTTAATAAGTCTTATCATTAATAAGTCCGCCATTTGGTAAGTATATTGTTTCTTTCGGAAAATAAGTATTAAGTAATCCTTTTTATTTCAGTTTTCTGAATTCATCCTTTAAAAAAATGAGGAAGAAGGTCTAATAGGTACTACTATAGGTCTCATTTTGACGACAAAACCTACAGTTAGTTGGTATTTAAATGTTATACTTCCTTCCATAAGTTCTAATTATTTTACTAGTAAATTAAGATGGTATTAGACATGCGCGCCGCGCTGGCTCTTTCGAGCCGCGCCGCGGCCAGCCCGCGCCGCCGCCGCCGCCCAAATCAGTTGGCGCGCCGACCGACGGGGTGAATAAACTCACCTTCGACGCGAGTTTGCCTGATGAATTTTAGACAGCATTTTATTAATCCAATTAATAAAATGCTGTCTAAAATTGAACAGGAAGATCTTAAAATCAACCAGGACGAAAGGAATTTACTTGAAGATCTGGTCAGATTTCTGAGAAAATTTCGCGAAGCAGTGGAATTACTCTGTGCGCAAAAAACAGCTTCGTTAAATCTGGCTTTGGTTTTTCGTACAGAAATCCAAGAATTGTTAAAATCTTTACCGGATGACGAAACACTTATTATGCTGGCATTAAAGGATAAAATGTTATCAAAATTAGATAAACGTTTCCCAATTACTGCAAAAATCATTGCCGCGGCCCTGCTAGACCCACGATTTGCAGGGCTTACTGAAATTGATAATTACTTAGAAAGTCAAAACACCACACGAGCTGCATTTTTAACAGACTATATAAAAGAGCTAGTGAAGCCGTCTGACTTAGTGCGAGGACCGGTAAAAACCTCTGAACCTATCGCTACAACTTCCGGTCAATCCTTAATATTCAGGCTGTCAAAAAAATACAGCAACATGGCAGAGGCATTAGATTCCGAAGACGCCGAAATCTCCCAAGAGTGTTGGAAATACCTTGCCACATTGTGATCGGGAGATGTAGACGCTGTCCAAGGAGATGTATTAATTTACTGGAAAGAAAAAGAAAAGACCTTTCCATGGCTCAACGCACTTGCAAGAGCACTGCTGGCAATCCCAGCAACTAGCACGCCAAGCGAACGCGTCTTTTCTGTAGCCGGTCTTGTAGTGACTGCCAAGCGATCGCGGCTAAGTCCTATAAGAGTTGATAAAATAATATTCATACACGACAACTACAACTTATGCCGAGAAAATGTGACTTTGAAGGAATAAAATAATTAATTAAATTCATTCAGTTACGTTTTCGATAAATTTAAAAGAGTCAGATTGTCAGACGCAACTTTTGATGTTCGCCAATAAAAAAATAAAAATGTGGTGTCGTGGGACACCAGGTACGAACAAAGTTCCTTCGGCTAATGTAGAATCGACACAATTTGCAAAAGAAAAATCGTGCTCAAAGGAAGAGAAAGGTATTATACACTACTCGCTTGTGTATACGACTGTCGCGCCTGCGCACGTCTCATTTAACGGTTTTATTTAACGAGGTCATCCTTACGGTTTTACTATCACATTTTTTTCAGTTCGGTCGCGCAGCAAAATCCCTATCTCCTCCAAGCCTGCCGTAAGGAACTTCGTTCCAATATTTTTAATCATTGTTTTTGTTATGTAATTCATTTATCATTCCATAAAAATCGCACTATAAAATATTATTCTGAAAAAAAAAAACGTTCACGCCGCGGTGCGCCGCCGCCGCCGACGGTTTTAAGCCAGCGCGCCGCCGCCGACCAATTCAGGCTCGGCGCGCATGTCTAGATGGTATATTCTGTTGATTTGTATTATTTTATTTGCAAAAATAATTCTTTATTTTTTAACTATAGCTGGTAATACTTTTAGTGCTGGCAACACCCACTTATGTCATCTTTCTTCTCTCTTGCATTGTGATAGGAATCAGACCGTATATTTCTACCAAGAAAAAGTTAAAAAAGTTAAATATAATTTCATACTTCACCAGTTAAATAGTATTTTTATTTAGCCCAAAACGAACAGATATTCCAACATATTCCTTTGATATTACCATAAAAGTATAAAAATTACTTCAGCTTATTCGTTTCTTTGAATTCAAAGAAACGTACTGCATTTACCACTATTTTGAAGGTAGATACCGGGTAAATACAGATTTTTTTATTATTAAAATTTTGTTCTCACTATACTCATATTATTTAGGTATAATCTATTTGTCCCCGTAGTGGGACGGAGACGTGACTTTTCAAAAATCCGTGCGGCATGTTTTCTGCTTTTAGGAAGTCATCCATGTAGGCGCTTATGTGGAGTGTTTAAAGGGGCTTTTCGAGATGTTCGACATGGCAATCGGTGCATCTGCCGGTGGCCATGCCGAGCATTTCGAAAAATACATGGTATATATGTATGTATATAAATTTTTGGCATATTATTATATTTAGTATATATTATATTATCGATTTATTCTATCTATTTTTTGTATAAAATGTGCGAAAAAGCTTTTCGGGATGTTCGGCATGGCAACAGCGCATTGCGGGTTGCCATGAGGAGCACCTCGATACCATATTGTATATATACATATGTTTTATTAAAGATTTCAATATATTTATTTATATATTATTATTACACTATAATATATTGTGTATAAAATTTCTAATGGCAAATACAGGCCCTGGTAATGTCAGAGGGAAGGATTTAAAAAAAAAGTATATCTCATTTAAACTGTCTGATCACCCCGCCCTTGCCACCGAATTTCGGTGTAAATGCAGTCTTCGCATAGTAGTAGGCCATTGACATTTTTATTGGGCTATGATTTAGCACCTATCGATTTCTCGCTCGCTAGTCATCTGGCAAAAAATTAGAATTCAACACCTTGATCCAGTAACGAGTAACTCATATCTTGTAAGGAGATCTATATTGAGTTATAAAAAAAAAATGTTCGACCTAACTTAAGTACGCTAATAAAAAAAAAATTAAAAAAAAGTGCGATTGCAATGTACACATACTTTTCATCAATGAAAGAGTTTAAATGGAAATTTTCACAAATACAAATAATAACGGAAAAGTTAACAATGTGTCCCTTATTAAGTAAAATATTGTTTGTTAGATTTATTTATTTATGTTTATTCTAATTATCACTTAATTTTTATGTAGTATTCAATGCACTTATTAATTAGTTAGTTAATTCAATGTTTATATAAAGAAGGTACATTAAAACAATTAAATAAAACAACTATGTATAAACATGCTGTAAACACAGTTTTGGAGTACAGTCTAGAACAGATATGTAGAAATAAGGTACCTTGGTCCTGATATATGTATTCTGTTTGTGTTTCTAATAAAGTAAAATAAAATTCATGTGTTTAGAATAAATTGTTTCTCTTCTACGCCAAAAAGGCTTTTATAATTTTAAGTGTTAAAAAAAGAGAAAAAAAAATCAGCAATATTTCTCTAATTCGCGGAAATAATACAAATTCAACATATTCTACGTTACGTATCACGACATTTGAAAATTTAAATTCAAAATAGGAACACAGTTAAAATCCCATCAGCGACTTTTTTAATCTCATCTCAATTATTGATTGCCAGTGTTTAAAAAACAAGATGGCGTGTGAAAAAAATATTAATTAAGATGAACTATAAGGTTTAATTCGAAGAGGAGGGAGGTTGCCACGCCCTCTGAACAGCGACGCCCAGTCCCGCTTTATAGCGACCGCCTACCTAGAAATAATACAAGGGCCAAGGCACCAAGTGTTTTTCGTAAATTATTCGAATTTAACTTTTTTAATAATCAAAGAGGTTTGTCACAAATTAGAGCGTTCGTAATTTGTTAATGATTCGACTTTGGTTCTATAACTTCTAGCTTCTTTTCTTAAATAAATCTAACGTACAGAGGGTAGAAACGGGTAGAAACTCTATTACTAAGATTTCGCTGTCCGTCTGAGCGTTCGTCTGTGTGTCTTTCTGTATATCACCAGGCTGTATCTTTTGAACCATTATAGCTAGACAGTGAAAATTTTTACAGATACCAATAAGTACTAAAACAGTTAAAATAAATATTTAAGTGGGATTACAAAAAACGTGATTTTTGTATAGATAATAGCACCCTTCGTGCGCGAATCCGACTTTTACTCTTTGATTTGTAAACTATACTTAACTCTAATAGTTTTCCTTTAAACTTCGTTTTATATACTAATTCCGTGAATTTTTTCACGTGTCTATATAAGTACAACTGTTTAGTAGATACAGGGGGACACTTGACTCTAAACAAAAATTTGCAAATCAAATATTTCAGAAACGGATCCCTAAATCAAAGAACGGTGTTCACAAGCTCACTATATTTTTGAAAGACTTATTCAACGATACACTAAACGATGGGATATTTAAGAAAAAAAATTGACTCGTACTTTATATGTATGGGAACTAACCACCTTTTTTTCGTGATTTCATTTAACCAATGTATCGGCATGCTTAATAAATACCCATGCCAGATTACAGCTTCCTAGTATTTGTCTAGTTTCTGGGTAGAACCGGGGACAGACAGACAGACATGGTGAAACTATAAGGCTTGTTTAATACGGAACCCTAAAATCAAAGCATAAAATTGATTATGTGTGGAACGGTTATCATGCTCCTGAACTATGTCCTTAATGGCGGAGCAACAGCAATAGAGATAGTTACTATCTCTCTAGTAGTCTAGGAACAATAAAAGACAGAACTCCGACACAATTTAAGCGTACATAGTATGGCGCCTGTTTTGTGGGAGCCAGAGAATATCTTTTCTTAGCATTTTCGCAAAAAACCGGCACTTTTAGCAAAAATGCTAAAAAAACTTTACGTTCTCACTTTAAACTGTAAACAGTAGTTCATAAATTAGTTTGAAGGGTTATTTAGAGCCGCATGAGACAAAATAAATAATTTGGAAGGGAACGGAGATATCATTTCCAATGATATCTCCGTTCCCTTCCAAATTATTTATTTCAAAATGGGGCAGCAATAGACCCCGAAAACTTCATGTATCCCCCTTAAAAGAAAAAGCAAGTGGATGAAAAAAAATTACATATTAGGTATATAGAATAATATTTAGTTAGGCAAAAAACGGAACCTTTGTGGATTGGTCATGTCTGTCTGTCTGTCCGTCCGTATGTCACAGCCACTTTTTTGTAAAACTATAAAAACTATACTGTTGAAACTTGGTAAGTGGAGATGTATTCTGTGAACCGCATTAAGATTTTTACACAAAAATAGAAGAAAAAACAATAAATTTTGGGGGTTCTCCATACTTAGAACTGAAACCCAAATTTTTAGGTCTTCAAATATGATATTGAGGTTTCTATTATAATTTTTTTCTGAACTGAATAGTTTGCGCGAGAGACTCTTAGAAAGTGATAAAATGTGTGTCCCCACCCCCCCCCCCCCCACCCCCCCTATAACTTCTAAAATAAGAGAATATATGATGTACATTACCATGCTAACTTCCACAGAAAATTGGTTTAAACGAGATCGAGATTAGTTTGGGTTAGTCCGACTCGCACTTGACCGCTTTTTTATTTTCTCTGATTAGCAACTAATGACGAAGATACAGCGCATTACAATTTCGCGTGACTTAAATCTGGTACGGTTTTCACCAGAAAGTGACGTAGATCGCCCCCACTCCGAAACTTCGATGCGCTGTATCTCTGTGAGATTTTATCACTTTGCTAAACTTAAAATTATGGGTCCAATTAACTTTGGATAATCTAGTTTACGGACTAAATGAAATAATAAATGTTTTACCCAATCCTCATCCCTATTCTGTATTTTCTTACAGAATCCACATCCTTATTCTGTATTTTCTTACAGAATCCACATCCCTATTCTGTATTTTCTTACAGAATCCTCATCCCTATTCTGTATGTTCTTACAGAATCCTCATCCCTATTCTGTATTTTCTTACAGAATCCACATCCCTATTCTGTATTTTCTTACAGAATCCTCATCCCTATTCTGTATTTTCTTACAGAATCCTCATCCCTATTCTGTATATTCTTACAGAATACTCATCCCTATTCTGTATTTTCTTACAGAATCCTCATCCCTATTCTGTATATTCTTACAGAATCCACATCCTTATTCTGTATTTTCTTACAGAATACTCATCCCTATTCTGTATTTTCTTACAGAATCCTCATCCCTATTCTGTATATTCTTACAGAATCCAAATCCCTATTCTGTATTTTCTTACAGAATCCTTATCCCTTTTCTGTATTTATTTTACAGAATCCTCATCCCTATTCTGAATTTTCTTACAGAATCCACGTCCCTATGCTGTATTTTCTTACAGAATCCTTATCCCTATTCTGTATTTATTTTACAGAATCCTCATCCCTATTCTGTATTTTCTTACAGAATCCACATCCCTATTCTTTATTTTCTTACAGAATCCTCATCCCTATTCTGTATATTCTTACAGAATCCACATCCCTATTCTGTATTTTCTTACAGAATCCTTATCCCTTTTCTGTATTTATTTTACAGAATCCTCATCCCTATTCTGAATTTTCTTACAGAATCCACGTCCCTATTCTGTAATTTCTTATAGAATCCACATCCCTATTCTGTATTTTCTTACAGAATCCACATCCCTATTCTGTATTTTCTTACAGAATCCTCATCCCTATTCTGTATTTTCTTGCAGAATCCTCATCCCTATTCTGTATTTTCTAACATAATCCACATCCCTATTCTGTATTTTCTTACAGAATCCACATCCCTATTCTGTATTTTCTTACAGAATCCTCATCCCTATTCTGTATGTTCTTACAGAATCCTCATCCCTATTCTGTATTTTCTTACAGAATCCACATCCCTATTCTGTATTTTTTTACAGAATCCTCATCCCTATTCTGTATTTTCTTACAGAATCCTCATCCCTATTCTGTATTTTCTTACAGAATCCTCATCCCTATTCTGTATATTCTTACAGAATCCACATCCCTATTCTGTATTTTCTTACAGAATCCTTATCCCTTTTCTGTATTTATTTTACAGAATCCTCATCCCTATTCTGAATTTTCTTACAGAATCCACGTCCCTATTCTGTATTTTCTTACAGAATCCACATCCCTATTCTGTATTTTCTTACAGAATCCTTATCCCTTTTCTGTATTTATTTTACAGAATCCTCATCCCTATTCTGAATTTTCTTACAGAATCCACGTCCCTATTCTGTATTTTCTTATAGAATCCACATCCCTATTCTGTATTTTCTTACAGAATCCACATCCCTATTCTGTATTTTCTTACAGAATCCTCATCCCTATTCTGTATTTTCTTGCAGAATCCTCATCCCTATTCTGTATTTTCTTACATAATCCACATCCCTATTCTGTATTTTCTTACAGAATCCACATCCCTATTCTGTATTTTCTTACAGAATCCTCATCCCTATTCTGTATGTTCTTACAGAATCCTCATCCCTATTCTGTATTTTCTTACAGAATCCACATCCCTATTCTGTATTTTTTTACAGAATCCTCATTCCTATTCTGTATTTTCTTACAGAATCCTCATCCCTATTCTGTATATTCTTACAGAATACTCATCCCTATTCTGTATTTTCTTACAGAATCCTCATCCCTATTCTGTATATTCTTACAGAATCCACATCCTCATTCTGTATTTTCTTACAGAATACTCATCCCTATTCTGTATTTTCTTACAGAATCCTCATCCCTATTCTGTATATTCTTACAGAATCCACATCCCTATTCTGTATTTTCTTACAGAATCCTTATCCCTTTTCTGTATTTATTTTACAGAATCCTCATCCCTATTCTGAATTTTCTTACAGAATCCACGTCCCTATTCTGCATTTTCTTACAGAATCCTTATCCCTATTCTGTATTTATTTTACAGAATCCTCATCCCTATTCTGTATTTTCTTACAGAATCCTCATCCCTATTCTGTATATTCTTACAGAATCCACATCCCTATTCTGTATTTTCTTACAGAATCCTTATCCCTTTTCTGTATTTATTTTACAGAATCCTCATCCCTATTCTGAATTTTCTTACAGAATCCTTATCCCTATTCTGTATTTTCTTATAGAATCCACATCCCTATTCTGTATTTTCTTACAGAATCCACATCCCTATTCTGTATTTTCTTTTATCGTTCCCTTTCTCTCTCATTTCAGCGTATTCCCAGTTGCGTCCTCAGCTGCAATGCAGAGAAGGGGTCCGCTTTCCGACTTTTTATTCTTCACTTCGCACGCTCTTGAGCATCCTTGGTTATAAAACCATTGCCACGCATATCTTCCTTGACTACGAATGGAATCCTTGAATAAGATTAGGAAATATATAGCCAAAAATCTCCAATAGGTGAATGCAGCTAGGAATCCGTCACTATTTTTATTCTCTTTTCCACGTACAGTGAGCCACATAGAAAAGCTTACCACCAACAATACAAAAGTTTTATAATAGTACCAGTAGTATAGAGGTTAAATTTCTATGTGACCTACTGGACAGCTTACAGTGTACACATTTACCATCATGCTGAAAGTTGCTGTTGGCTTCTATATAGCCTAGGGCACTGTTTGTTCCGTAGAGTAAAAGGACGAGTATGTACTTTAATGCAACGTTGTTGAATGACTTTTGGCTTTCGTCTAAAAATAACCTAAACTGTCTATCCACCCAAATCAAAGTGACAAGTAGTGAAATGACATTAGATCATCTGAAAATGTCAATTCGTTTTGGGTGGACAATGATTTACACCTAGTAACTAATAAAGTTAGTCCTTGTTCCTTGTTAAGGGGATATATGAATTTTTCGGGGTTCAGTGCTGCCCCCATTTGAAATAAATCATTTGAAAGGAAACAGAGATATCATTTAAAACGTTGTTTTGATCAAGCCCTAGATTACCCTGCAAACTATTTTTATATGAACTACTGTTTACAGTTTAAAGTGAGAAAGTGAAACTTTTCTACGCACACTAGCCAAAAGTGATCGTTTTTTCGTGCGAATAAAAGCTTTACGTTCTTTGTCTTGTCAAGACAAAATTTTAAATTATAATTCCGTTTCCTTTTAAATGATTTATTTTAAATGTGGGCAGCACTGGACCCCTATAAATTCATGTATCCCTTTAAGACGGATATCTCTCGTAGCAAGGTACTAATACTTGGCCGATTTAGTTTAGCCGACTTTCAATAAAAGTGCCCAATAAAACTGTTTTCCATCGGCCGGTGACATAAAAAAACTGCTTCACTACGATCTTTCACGTTTAGTTGGGAATAATAAAAAAGTTTTTATTATGTTAATAGACCTACCTGTTTGCCGGAGCGAGAAATACCTCCTTTTTTTATTATCAGTGGTTTATTTATCAATTTTCTTATTTATTAAAATTATAAGTACTAAAATTCAAATTAAAACTAAATACGTACTAAAACAACCTAAAACTAAAAAAAATAAATAAAAAAAATATTAC
The DNA here is from genome assembly GCA_943193695.1 of Acrobasis suavella. Taxonomy (NCBI): domain Eukaryota; kingdom Metazoa; phylum Arthropoda; class Insecta; order Lepidoptera; family Pyralidae; genus Acrobasis; species Acrobasis suavella. The sequence goes on along the minus strand of OW971952.1, from coordinate 3,376,653 downwards.
TAATTATGTAGTCCCACTAAAATATCACCCTTCGGCAGCGTGGCCAAAAGGCTGGCAGCATTGCCACGATGTATGGCAATGCTGATTCTTTAAGCCAGGTAGTTACCAGCCTTTTGGTCACGGGATACCTCGAACAAACGTTTTGATATAAATTTGATTATATTATGGGCTGAAGGACCCCACGGACCAAAAGTTTCTACCCCAAAAGGCTCAAATATGTAGTTTTCTCCAATATCTACATACATGCGCCTTCTTATCTTAATTTAAAGGCTCTGTTACGAGATTACTAATACGCACTTGTCCATACAAAAGGATTTTTTTTTCTCCTAAATTTTACCTGATCTTTTAGTATTAATCAATGATTTTTTAGTTTGTTATTTACATAATAAAATTTATCTGATATTTTAGTATGAAACAATGATTTTTAGTATGAATCAATGATTTTTAGTTTGTTTTTTACACAATAAAAGTTATCTGATTTTTGAGTATTAATCAATGATTTTTTAGTTTGTTATTTAGACATAAAAGTTATCTGATATTTTAGTATTAATCAATGATTCTTTAATTTGTTATTTACACAATGAAAGTTATCTGATTTTTGAGTATTAATCAATGATTTTTTAGTTTGTTATTTAGACAGTAAAAGTTATCTGATATTTTAGTATTAATCAACGAGGAGTTCTGACGCGAGTTGAATTAAACCATAGCGCTAACCACATTAGGTAGATATTTCTTTGAATTTCTTTTCTAAGTAAGACTTCTGTACGTGAGTACTAGTGCTTATTCTGTCCTGCTGCTGTTATGAAAAAGTGATACGCACAGGTTTCATACAAAGTGAAAGAGTTTCTTTAACCGACTTCCAAAAATGAAGAAGATCAATCCATCGCGATCTTTTATTTAAGACGAAGTAGTAGCTAAAGTGGCGCCTTCATTTGAAATAAATTGTTTAAAACAAAAAATGGTGATAATTAAAAAATTGATTTGTATCAATGTCTAGAAAGACATTGAAACTATTTTATGAATAACCTTTGAAATTATTACTAATAGTCCGTCTAGTTTTAAAACTGTTTTTCGCCAAAAGTGGCCGCTTTTGGCGAAAACAGTTTTAAAACTAGACGGACTACCAATATTACTTTCAAAGGTTATTCATAAAATAGTTTAAAGGTCTTTCTAGACATTGATACATATCAATTTTTTAATTATCACCATTTTTTGTTTTGAACAATTTATTTCAAATGAGGGCGCCACTTTAGCTACCACTTTGTCTTAATGTATGTTCACCGATTATTCGAAAACGCTTGGACCGATTTGGAAAATTATTTTTTGTATGAAAGGGCTCTTTTGTATGAAAATACTTGTCAAGTGGTGTCATAGAAATTTTATCAAAATTGGTTGTGTAGTTTGGGAGAGAAGTCGGTATTTATTTTTGAAAAAATAGTATCTAGTAGTGATATATAGGTATTGATATGTGCTTGCAACGTTTCGCTTTTAAGAACAAGCGTGCAATACAAACCCCCAATTTAAGTACTTGAGACGTAAGTACATGTGCGCAAGGTATTAACCCTCATAGGGTCAAGTTATTAACCTTTTTGAAGGAGGCTTAAATATATCAATCTTTTGAACAAATAGGGGCCTGTTACGTGACATTGTATCCATACATACTAAATCCTTTGTAGGCGGTGATATTAATATAGGTACAAAAAATCAAGCAACATACAAAATTGGTTCTACACCCCGTAGCTATATTGAAAAGTTAGAATCAGAATTATTATAACACAAAACCGGAAAAAAAGGTTTTTTTGAGAAAAAAAAATATGTGAAAGTTTTTATTGTGAGTCCAAAATACTAAGACAAAAAAATCGTTTGGGCTTTAACATATTAAAAACCTTTCGTTTAGTGCCGCCGCGTTTCAAAAATGGCATTTAGAGCCATCATTAATCTGTCAAAAAATCAAATGGATGATGTTTGACGTTGACGTTTCTCTGATTTTTCACTAACTCAGCTCGCTTGCGCTTACGACTCGTTGTGCTTTTCGTGTTTTTACTCGAATGCGCCAGAAAGAGGGTTATGTTTCGAGAGTATGTATGTATAATTGTTTAGCATGCTGTGCAGCCAGAACGGCTCTATCGATTTTAGCTTGAGAGGTGTCGTTAGATTCGTATTTACAGTGAGATTGACATTGAGTATATCAAAATATATTTAAAAAAACCAATTTGCCCAGGACTGTATTTGTATTAAATAAGCATAAAGGTAACATAACCTATTAATTTTTAAATCAGAATAATTAAAAAATTTGACTTTTCTTGTTGAAAATTATTTCAGTTTCGGGTTTGGCAGTGAGCACCCTACTAAACAGAATAGTTTTCATTTTAAGACGCTAAAGTAAAATATTAACTAAAATGGTCTAAGAAACGCTGCCTTTCCCCTTTAAGAACTAGGTTTTAATCGGTGGAGTATTTTCCATGTTTCCTATACAATATGTAACAAAAACCCTGTCCGATCCTTGTAGGAGCAACTCAGACCGTCGATATTAATAACTTTTCCTATGGGACCAATGCTTGAAACTGGAAAAAAAAATCGACATTTTCATACAAAAGATTTGGCCGGCGATTCGCATGACAATGACGATTTTTTCTTAGAGTTTCGAGCATTGGTCCCATAGGAAAAGTTGTTCATATTGACGGTCTGAGTTGCTCCTGCAAGGATCGGACAGGGTTTTCGTTACATATTGTGGGTATATTCGGCTTAATACTTGACATCCCTACTTATTTTTGATGCCTTAGTAGGCCTTATTCTGAATCTTAGATTGAAATTTTTTTGCACAGAAATTCACCCGTAATTTTTTAGGTATTTTAGATGAGATACAAACTGTATCTATTGTTTATAAAACATGTTCATTATGGCAACTGACTCATTTATCAACAGAACCAGATACTGGGGACCTTTGATCTTTTTAATCTGATCTCGAAATATTCTTTGAGAGAAATATTTAAATTCGTAAATTCGCAATAATGTAGGTTGGGGTACTATTTTTAGATTGTGTTCTTTAACATGTAGCTTTAATTTTTATATAGGTACTTACTTGTTCTATAAAAGCATTTATTTACAACAAAAATATAACAATATAATTAATAAACTATTATAAATAAATATTTTTAACTACGACTACGAACAAGAAGAACAGATAAAAGAAGCATTTTAGGCATTTTTCTTGATAGAAGTTTTGTTCTCTAGGCGATTTACAATTTATGCAATTTCCCTGTAGATATTAATTTTAGGCATTTTGTTTTATAGGCGAACAAAGCAAAAAGAATGCATTATCCAATATAAAAAATAATTTAACTTTTATTGATTCTCAAATAATGAAAGGTAAGAGTGTTTTTATTAAATTATTTATTACATTTTTATTATTTCTCTGTTTTTTTTTTCGTCTTGTTCCAAGATGATCTCTAAACAATTTTTTTAAGATTTCATGATTGATGATTTTCAGAGATTTATAAAATGTGCTAAGAAAATAGAGATGAGGCAAACAATTCTTGGAAAATGAGCCAAATCAACAAGAGATTGCCAGATTATAGGAGCAAGGAAATTCAAGTTTGCAAAGTACTTCAGTAAAATCGTCCCTTTATCGGGAGAGGCTTTAAGTCCAGAAGACTAGGTGTATATGCTAATAAAGACGAAAAAGAAAGAAGTACTTACCAGTATAGGTAGCTGCACCATTGGTCTCTGAAAAAAAGAAGAAACAATTTTATTTCTTCATACGGCTTTCATACTGTAAATACCTACCCTCTTATTCATAAAAAAATACAAACGTTTGCTAAACCTATATTACTAAAAATATGTTTTGTCTTGTTCTTGCAATGTCAACCATTGAAAAGAGGGAAAGTGACAAAACACGTTTTAACTAAAATAGCAAACGGTTCTAAATTTTTATGAATATGAGGGTTAGTCTAGAAAACTGCAGCAAACGATTTGACAAAATTACATTTTTCGTGTAAGCTTCAATTGTAAGGCATTATTTATTAAGGTAATAAAGTACATACTTAGACAAATTAAATTAACCTATAGTCGACAGAGTTTTTTTACTAAGTTCTATCGACTACCTTCCATCTCCGTGATCACTGATCAGACTCTTTTACGTGCGCACTATAAGTTTCCGGAATGAATATGAAAAAATGCTATTAAAGGTACAAAATTAATTTATTGTTTTTCAAAATAATCTCCCTTGGCGTCTATGCACTTTTTCATTCGATGAAACCAGTTTTGAAAACTTTTGTGCCACTCCTCTGTGGTGACCTCTGAAACGTGTTTTTCATACTCCTCGACAGCCTCTTCTGGTGATGAAAATCGTTGACCGCGTAATTGGTTCTTAATTTTTGGGAACAGAAAAAAGTCACAAGGTGCCAGGTCGGGACTGTATGCAGGATGACTCATGAGTTCTACATTTTTCGCCTTCAAAAAGTCGTTTGTCTGTCTGGCCGTGTGAGAACTAGTATTGTCGTGGTGCAGGATGATACGGCGTTTACGGTTATTTTTACGGAGTTCGTCAATAACTTCCGGCAAACAAATGGTCGTGTACCAGTCACTATTCACTTTACGACGATTCTCTAAAGCAACAGTAGCCACGTGTCCAGTTTTATTAAAAAAAGAAGCAATCATCCGCTTAGATGCACTTTTCACGCGCGCCACTTTGGTTGGTTTCGGCTCATCTTGAAAGACCCATACGCTCGATTGCTGCTTTGTTTTGGGATCGTAGCAATAACTCCATGTTTCGTCACCTATTACTATGTCCCACACCAAATTTGACGCACCTTCGTTGAATCTGGTAAGCATGGCACTGCACCAAGTGACGCGGTCCGTTTTTTGAGCCTCGGTCAAGTTGTGTGGGATCCTCCGCGAGCACAGCTTTCTCACACCCAAATGTTTGTGTAGGATTAATTGTATTTGACTCATGCCTATTTCTAAGGATGCGCGAATTTCATGGTACAGCATCGATGTTTTTGTTGGTACAGCGGTGGACGGCCGACCATCGCGAGATTCGTCACTGAGATTGATACGACCACGCTTGAATTCTGCAAACCAGCTATAAACAGTTGTCTTGCATGGTGCTTCATTGCCAAAAGATGTTTCAAGCCGAGCGATGCTCTGTTGAGCTGTCAAATTACACTTTAAATCGTAGAAAATCATACTACGAAAATTTTCCCGAGTTAAATCCATGTTGATGCAGACACACAATTTTTTAAATGGCGCCACAAGGTAAAAACAAAAGACAGTCAGATGAAACAAACTGCATTCTACAGCCAAAGAGTTCTATTTTCAAATGTTGCAATAAATTTTTAAATATTGTTTATGTAAGTGGCCAGTTCCGGAAACTTATAGTGCGCCCTATGTACATCGTCTACTCGTGAACGGGTGCTGCCGGGAGGGACTGGTCAGCTCGGCTTCGCTTTTTTGACTACTTAATATAGTACAGTTACTTATTAAATCTAACTCAAAGAAAATTGACTTGTTGTTTCACCTCGGATATACCAAAATTAAAAAAAATCTACACGTGTATAGGGTGCGTCCACACCTCAGTTACTTATTGAACCAACCTCAAAGAAAGAGGAGCAAGTTAAAACAGAGGTTGGCTTTTTTCAGGATTCCTTTATTTATTGACCTTTTTAAAATTTAAATTTTAAAGATCCTACTTCCAGAGAGTTCTATGGCAATATATCGTTTTATACTTTAATTTTTAAACCAAATAAATGGAAAAAATACACATTTCGGTTTAATTTGTTTTTGATTTATATTAATGACCTCCCCTGTCTTGCAGAAAAGTTGTGTGATGATACATCTTTACTTTTTAAGGTTGACAGAAAATGCACAAACTATGACAAACTATGAATAAACATTTGAATCTTTGAATAAAAAAACGGCCAAGTGCAAGTCGGACTTGCGCACGAAGGGTTCCTTACCATTATTTATAAAAAAACACGTTTGTTGTATGGCGGCCCCACTTATATATTTATTTTATTGTTTTTAGTATTTGTTGTTATAGCGGCAACAGAAATACATACATCATTTGTGAAAATTTCAACTGTTTAGCTATCACGGTTCATGAGATACTACAGCCCGGTGACAGACAGACAGACAGCGGAGTTTTATTAATTGGGTCCCGTTTTTACCCTTTGGGTACGGAACCCTAAAAACCGAATTATTTGTTTAGACGACTTGGTCTAACTAAATAAACAATTTCAATGACGTCAGATAGCCCAACTGCGGTGAAGACGCACCTTTAGAGTAAGTATGAAGTATCAAATGTTACCTAACTTTGCATTTGTGTTTTGTTTTTTTTTTTCATGAATATTTAAATGTTTGAATATATGAAGTCACTTTGCGGCTCAGATTTTTTACAATTATCCTTCTATTATCTAATACAATAAATGTGACAGTTTGTACGATATTTGAAAGTATGGAGGGTTAGAGGTGTTGGGAACACCAACAAAATGTTATATTTTTATTATATGCTGGCAACATTGTGTCTCTAAAACCTCTCTCTGCTATTGACTGCAATGTCTGCAATACATGTATTTTTTCTCTTGTACTTATTACGAAAATATAAGTTCTAAAACAGTTCAGTGTCGTATAATTTTTACGGAGAACCAGCCCAGGACCCCAACAAGACGAATGGAAGGATGATCCATACATCCTTCCATCCGTCTTGTTGGGGTCTGTTGGTGTAAAGGAGTCGTGAGTCCTAAGTTCAAGCCTTGGGCTCACTAGACTTCAACTCTACTTAAGGTTCTTCTTCGAAGTCAAAGACAACGTTTTGTTGTAGTAAAATTTATCGTCAGTTTTCTACAACTAAAAGTAAATTAATAGAAAAACTTTTAAAAATTCAAGGAAGTTCAAGGTGTGACCACAGATTTTATAAATATGGCCTCGTGAGAGAATTATGTGAATAATATTGTTGCTAACTCAGGTTGCTAGGTACTACCAGGCCTGTGTCACTCCCCGTTTAGGTATCGAAAATATACCTACATTATAACTATGCGCGCGGTGACCACTTCGTAGGGGAAAATTCAGTTATATGAATCGTTTGTCCAGATGTCTAGGTATCTAAACGAAGAGGTGACGATTTCTGACGCGAGCTAAATTAAACAATAGCGCCAACCACATTAAGAGGCTACCTGAATTTTTCGGGGTCCAGTGCTGCCCCCATTTAAAATAAATCATTCGAAAGGAAACGGAGATGTCATTTAAAATTTTGTCTTGATCAGACCCTAGATAACCCTTCAAACTTTGTTATGAATTACTGTTTACAGTTTAAAGTGAAACCGTGATGCTTTTCTACGCACATACGCCAAAAGTGACCGTTTATCGCAATTGTGCATAGAAAAGCTTCACATTCTCACTTTAAACTGTAAACAATGGTTCATAAAATAGTTTGAAGGGTTATCTAGGGTCTGATCAAGACAAAATTTTAAATGAAATCTCCGTTTCCTTTAAATAGATTCATTTCAAACAGGGGCAGCACTGGACCCCGAAAAATTCAGGTATCCCCTTAAGTAGATATTTCTTTGAAATTCTTTTCAGGGTAAGATTTCTGTACGTGAGTACTAATACTTAGTCTGTGGTTTCGCTAAATATTTGTATCAAATCGATTTTCTTGTTTATATTAATTACAGTTGATATACCGCTGTTTAGATTTACACCAATTCGCATGTTACGAGTTTACGTTATGTATAAGTTGGTATTTCAAAACACGCCGTTGTTTTTGCTTCACACACATTTGTTTTTCATTTCATTTTTTTGTTGACATTTAATTTTATGCGGACACTGGTTTTAATTTTTTCATTTATACTTATAAATTGATTAAATTTAAACAGGCCCTATGTCACTCCCCGTTTAGGTATCCAAAATACACCCACAATATTTCTATGCGCGAAACTTCACTTCGAAGGGGAAAATTCAGTTACATGAATCGTTTGTCCAGAGTAATAAGAATGAAATTGGCTTGCAATGGATGTCTAGGTATCTAAACGAAGAGGTGAGGAGTTCTGACGCGAGCTAAATTAAACCATAGCGCTAACCACATAAAGTAGATATTTCTTTGAATTTCTTATCTTAGTAATACTTCTGTACGTGAGTTCTAGTACTTATTCTGTGATTAGATTGCTTGGGCTAGTTATGGATGAAAAGGAGAGGCTTTTACTCAGCAGTGGGACACAATATCTGGCTTATAATAAGTATACTCATAAAATATAAGTGTGAATACCAGTTTATTAACAAAACAGCTAACGTTTACATCGCGTGTCATCAATATCTTTTTGCGCCAAGAATTAATAAATATATAGGAACAAATAAATAAGGACAAATTACACTGATTGAGCTGGTCCCAAAGTAAGTTCGAGACTTCTGTTATGGGATACTAACTCAACGATACTATATTTATAACCTCTGGATTGCATGGTGACCTCTACGCCACGGAGGTCGTCAAGAATACACTAAAGTTAATCTAACAAAAATCCGGCGTCGAACGAAAGTTCACGACGTGCTCTCTAGAGTTGCGAACCTAAAATGGAACTGGGCAGGACACCTGGCTAGAAGGAACGATGGAAGATGGAGTTAGGCTATCACCGAGTGGTACCCTAGGAATGGAAAACGGAGTGTTGGGCGTCCGGCAGTTAGGTGGGTCGATGATATCAAACGGATTGCTGGAAAAAACTGGATAGTTAAGGCTAGGGATAGAATTCAATGGCGCAGACAAAAGGAGGCTTATGCCCAGCAGTGGGTCGATGAGAGCTGACGATGATGATGAATCAAACAAACAGTTTGCAACAAGTTATATCGCGACAAACAAACATTTTAGAAACAGGTTATATCGCGGGATAAGCTTCCGATTTATATCAAAGGCTTAAAACCGGTACCAAAAGTACAGTCTGTACTTACGTACTGTACGGTATTAAGAGGTTCTTTTCATTTGGGTACCTGCTCTAGATGGGTACCGGTACTCATCCAGGTACAGGTAATAGTACTGGTACCTAATTAAGGTTCCTGCTTGTGCTTGCTATCTGTTTTATACTTGTACGGGCTGGTATCTGGTCTCTCTCTCTTGTACCGATATGTACCGATACTGACGGAAAAATAGTACCGGTACAGATAGTACAGGTACTATACTATGTCTGAAACTGGTACCGTATCAAGGTCAATGGTACCGGTTTCCATAAATACCGGTATATTCGAGCTTCGATTATATCAACGATATAGTAATTATTTTGGTATATAAATTCTGTGACTATAGGTATCAACATTTACTTTGTAATACTTTACATACAAGTTGTTGTTGTTTGTTTCATCTCAATGATAGGCCTTTGTGTACATATTCTGATAAAAAAAATGCTGATAACATCGTGCTTAATAAAAATAAAAATATTAATAGGTATCATTTATAAGAAAAGATTGCTGTCCAGTTGGTTCCGCGGTAGGTAGATAAATATCGAGAAGAGCAAGTCGAAATTTGTATCGCTTTGAGCAGATTTTCTACAGAAGTCACATGGTGGTAGGTCTGAGCGTGACCCAGGAGTTTGACCGGCGTGCTGTCCAGGAAGTCCCTCGATTTGAGCGCGGTGTGGGCAGGCGCGTTGTGGCGCAGTAGCCCGCGGAGCCCCGTGTTTGGTCGCTTTTTGCTTACAACAGAGTAAACTTCTGGCAAGCATTTGGTAGTATATCATTCGGCGTTGATGCTTCTTTGATTCCGTAAAGGAATTGACACCAAGTAGCCAGTCAAATTGAAAAAGCTCGCTATGAAAATCTTCGCCCCGCTTCTAGATCGCTTCATTTTGGTGCTTCATTTAGGCGTTGATTCGTTTTGAAACACCCAAACCGTCGACTGGCGCTTCGTTTCTGGATCGTATTGATAAATCCAGGACTCATAACCTGGAATGATGTCGTAAACACGTCGAGACGAGCCTGCTTCAAATTTGTTTATCATATCGCGGCACCATTCCACCCGGGCTTGCTTCTAAGCATCTGTAAGGTTGTGCGGCACACATCGGGAAACTATCCCTCACGCGAAGATGCACGTGTAGAATCACGTGAACGCTTCCTGATCCAAGGATGTGCTGAATCTCCTGATACGTACCTCGCCTAATGTCGTGGATAAAATTTTTCACTGCTAGCACGTTTTCTTCCGTAACAGCCGTCAAAGAACAACTTGTTTCCTCATCCCCCAAAGTTAGTCGACCACGCTTGAATTCATTATACCAACGATACACGGTTACCTTGGAAGGGCCTTCACCCATAAATGCCACTTGAAGCCTATTCATCCGGTTTCAGGAGACACTTGAAATCGTAAAAAATCATAGCGCGAAAATGTTCTCGGCTCAGATCCATTTTTCAATGAGACACGATAATTTGAATTAGTCCGCAAAAAATTAGGAAGGAAATTTTATAATTGGAACGTACCTATTTTTACTTATAAATAATTATATTTTCAAAATAGATTGTAACTGGCAAGTTTCACATACATAAAAACTTTTTTCCGCAATACTCTCTGAGTGGCCTGGTATGTTTGTGAATTTTTGCTACTTTGCTAAACTAAAAAAAATTGGGTCACTTATTTTTGGATAGTCTTATTGACGGACAAAATATAATAATATATTTTTACCCAGTACACATCCCAAGTCAGATTTTGAAAGCTAATCAAAAATAGTGGGTTTATATGGTCTTATAGGTCCATCCGCTATGAGGAGTATTTATGAACACGTTTTTATGCAATGATTTATGTAAAAATAAATTAGGTCAAGCAAGCGGCTGATATTTTGCTAGTATGACAATGCAATACAAGTAGACTTTTTGACCACCAGCCTTTTTGGAGAAAGTTCAGTCGATGATAGGTACTGAACTAAGGGACCATCCTTTTATTACGTCACACGAATTTCATGACTTTTTAATTCCCACCTCCTCCTTGCCCTGTCAAGTAGTAAGACGTCATATTTACAATTTTTTTAACCGCCTCCAAAAAAGGTTATCAATTCGTCGCGAACTTTTTTTTAAATTTATGTTCACGGATTATTCGAAGACGCCTAGACCAATTTGGAAAATTCTTTTTTTCTTTAAAGGGTATACTCTCCAGGTGGTCCCATAAAAATTTTATCAAAATCGGTTGATTAGTTTGGGGGAGAAGTCGGTTTTTAGTTTTGAAAAATTATTATTAAACTTAAAAAAAAAACAAGTGAGCGACGCTACTAAATATTTCACTGATAAGCCAATAATATTTGAAAGTTTATTTATTGTTAGTCAAAATGTTGTGTTTTATTGCTTAGTTATAGATGTTGTATTGTGACGTCACGAACCTTTTGACCCCCTCTCACCCCTTGTCACACAATGTCACACTTAATTGACCCCCTTCCTCCCCCTTAATATGTGAAGTAATTTATGGATGATCCCTAAATACCATTTCATTTTACTTTTTCGAAAACTACTATACTACAAGACAGCTGTATTTTTACGACCGGGTGCTTGCCAGACGTCAATCGCTCTTTGATGTGAAAAAATATTGTAAAAAATATTATTCAACGTACTTTCGAAAGAATAAGCCCCATTTTGTCTATCGTATCTACAGGGTGGTTCGAAAAATATGTTTTGCTCGAAAAACGCATAGTCACCGCATGATATTGCTTCAGGAGTCTGATAACCTGTTTTTGTAAGAATCTAATATAAAGGAAGGGGGAAATCATTAAAGGTCGGCAACTTAGTTTATAGACCTCGACATAATGTGGAAAAATAAAAAGCATTTGATCATTTTTAATACATATCTATGATTATTTTACTTTTTAGAAAAATAAATTCCTAGGAACTTACGAAATAAAATCACTTCATAGTAACGACACGTGACTTATATAAACCGGATGCAATGTTGTATGATGGGCGAAAATGCTATCTGGTCAATAAGCAATGCGGCAAGCAACTCATCACTATTTGGATTCCCTTTTACCATCATCATGCTAAATATATATGACGGCCTCCGTGGCGTAATATATGGTTACTTACCAGGGCAAGTTGGAAAATGGCCTTTTTCAAATTGTTCCGGGTCTTGGGTGTTTATCTTTATATGTATTTATCATAAAAAACAGTATAGTTGGGTTAGTATCTCATAACACAAACTTAAGCTTACTTTGGGGCTAGCTCAATCTGTGTGATTTGTCCATATATACTTATTTATTTATTAAATTGGCCTTTGAGTCTTCCTCCAGCCCTAGGATCTGTCTATCCTGTAAGTAATAAAAAAGTGATAAAGTATCTCTAAATAGAAGGGAACTAGGAAATTCTGCGAACAAAACAGGGTTCTTTGTTTAACCTCGGATCCCCAAAAACGAGTATTTTCCAGCTCTAACTGTCAACATCCCAGCGATAATAGTTTTATCAGAACATAAACAATAAACATAAGAACTTCACCAGTGGTCTAGTCTATCAGTTTGATAAACATAGTTTAGGTACTGATTCGATTCATTGGTGATAAAGCCACTCCCAAGTCCCCCTCCCCGCAGAACCCAAGTAACTAAGCGAAGAAGGGAGGCCGTAGGCTGAGCTGCTTAGCGAGGCCACAGGCCGAGTCACTGTCTTCATAGACTTTGCTTTGTTAAACGATTTCAAAATAGGAGGTTTCTCAATTCAACCGTCCATATATTTTTATGTGTGTTCGCGGATAACTTCGTCGTTTATGAACCGATTTTGATGATTCTTTTTTGTTGGAAAGGCGATATCCCAAAGGTGGTCCCATAGAAATTAGATCAAAATTGATTGTGTATTTTGGGGGTGAAACCGGTTTATAGTTTTGAAAACTTTTTTTTTTTAATCCAAGATGGCCGCTGATTCTCTCAGTTGCATGTGATTGGACTGAAACTATCGAAGGTTTTCCTTGGCCGCGGAATCCGAATAATTTTTTTGGAATTCAAGACGGCATCTATAAATTAAATAATTAAATTCTTGTTTTTACAAACTATTTTACAGTTAAGAACTTCGTTCCCGCTGAGTGTAACACGACATCTAGCCCCTTTTTTCAATTCTTTAGTATTGAAATTATCATAATATCTTTTAGATATTTATAACCTATGAGCCTATAATGAAGCTGAGAATAAAAAATCAGACATGTGCGTGTTGGGCTACGAGCAGTATATGGTTCCGTAGTTGCAAACGCCGACTTTGAGTTCACGCCTCACGGTTTAAGGAGGTTCACCTGAATTTTCCGGGGTCCAGTGCTGTCCCCATTTGAAAAAAAATATTTGATAAGAAATGGAGACATCATATAAAATTTTGTCTTAACCAGGCACTAGATAACCGTTCAAATTATTCAATGAACTACTGTTTACAGTTTAAGGTGAGAACGTGAAGCTTTTCTACGCACACATGTCAAAAGTATCCGTTTTTCGCAATTGTGCGTAGAGAAGCTTCACGTTCTCACTTTAAACTGTAAGCAGTAGTTCATAAAATAGTTTGAAGGGTTAACGACTAAAAACTTTTAAAATCTATTTTATATATTGAATTTTTATGAAATTTTTCTTTTCCGTTTACATTTAATAAGTTGGTCTACTGTTAATTTGTAAACCCTACTTATCTTTAATAGTTTTCCTTTTAACTTCTTTGTTTTGAATGTGTTTAATGAAGAAATGGAATAAAAAGCGGAGTAAGAAAACTCAAAATAAATTTTTACGATGAAGAAGTTTACTACAGATACGGAACCCTAAAATATGTGTTTCTAGTCACATTGTTTTAAAACATTGCATATATTTGTATTTACATAACTTTTCTGTAAAAAAACTGGTAACAACTATATGTAAACATATACGAAATAGGTAAAAGTTACCAGTTGACGTCAGGAAATTAGTATTATACGAGAAGTCTAGAGGTCGTAGAGGATTTTAAAAAATATGTGAAACCAGGTGAGCCCACAGGACGCCAGGTCCAATCGACTGTTGTGATTGGACCATCAGTTGACAGGTTCTTTTGCTTCGTTAAATGTAGCCAATAACAGCAGCATAAAGGACCTGACTTCACTATGTGCTGCCCTCTAGCAGTCTACCTACATTTTGGAAATATTAGGTCTTTACCTATGAAATTGCCGTTTTGTATAAAAAAAATTAAACTAATCTTTTCATGTATTTTTTATTTGTATTAATCGAAGTATTCACCCATGCAATCAACGCATCTTTGCCAACGCAGTGGCAGTTTATTGATGCCCTTCTTAAAGAAATCAGCTGGACGGGAGGCAACAAATTCTTCAAAGGCATTTTGTACTGCCTCTCGGGTATTGAATTTTTTTCCCGCCAAGAAGTTATCCAAATTCTGGAAAAAGTAGTAGTCTGTAGGCGCAAGGTCTGGTGAGTGGGGCGGATGACGGAGAGCTTCCAAGCCCAGTTCTTGCAACTTGGAGACCGTCTGCTGTGCAGTATGAGGTCGCGTATTGTCGTGCGGAGAGGAGCGATTGACCAATGCTGGTTGGAGATGTGCCAGCTTCTCCATCATTGTCCAAATGTCCACAAATTGCCGGGCCGGCCGAACACTTTTGTAAAGTTTCATGCATTGGTCCCATAGGAAAGGTTGTTCATATTGACGGTCTGAGTTGCTCCTACAAGGATCGGACAGGGTTTTTTCATATAGGTATTGTATTTTTTACCCAATCTCATCCCCTAGTCCTACTGATGGTAAGTAGGGCCGGTAACCGTAAGAACTCTCTTAGTAACAATAGGAAGCAGACCTACGCCGTGTTTCTAAAACTGATCAAGTGCGAGTCGGAATCGTATATGAAAGGTTCCGTACAGGGTTGCCAGATGGCCGGGAATTCCGGGATTGTCCCGGAATTTTGCCCGTGGTCCCGCGTCCAGTAATTACACCTTACTGTCCGGAAAATTCATGATTTATATATTTTTTATTTCACCTATTTACGGCGATGCAACAAGAAAATATTTCCGCGGGCTATTGTGTCGTCGGTCTTGTGACGTGGCCATAACTTACAGAGCCTGTGATTCAAAGATTCAAATGTTTATTCTGTAATTAGACCTTTACAGGCACTTTTACACGTCAAAAGTATAATTTATGTTACGTGTAAAGTATATTAAAATTATATTTATTTTTAAAGAAAAGCTACCCATACCAGCGCTTCGTAACGACCACTGCTGAGAAAAAACGCCGAAAGAAACTAATTTTCACAGTATGGGTCGCCTACTCGCCAGAAGGGCTTTGTCATAAAAGCCCTTCTGGTGAGTGTGAGAGTCTGAGAGTGAGTGCGTGAGGTGCGAGGGGAGGTGAGCGCCCGGCTGGCCTGTCAGCCCGTCCTGCTGGCCGCAGCGCCGTCCAACCAACCAACAGCCAACCTTTTGAGTTGGATTTCGACTCTACAACTCCAACTTCGCCAGGCCAATTTTTTTTATGTGTTTTTAAATGTCCCGGAAAAGATAAGCCCGTATTTGGCAACCCTGGTTTCGTACAATTATTAATATTGTTTTTATGTTTTGTAATAGCGGCCACAGTAATACATAATTGGTACAAATTTCAAGCATCTTATTAATGCCTGTATACAGATCAGATTAAAACGCTAAAAAATACACGTTTCTTGTATGATGACCCCGTGTTTTTTTTTACTTTATCTTATTTCTAGTATTTGTTGTTATAGCGGCCACAGTAATACGTACATCATATGTGAAAATTTTAAGCAGAACGTTTTGGGTCTTTCCGTTCTAATCAGAGTCCAGGCCACTTTTAGCGTGATGGTGGACTAGAAGGTGGAAAACGGTATAAATAAATTTAAAAAAAAAGTAGTGATAGATTGCTAGCTACATCGCCTATTAACATTAACATGATTCTAATAATCTTCCCTTCTCTCAATCGGCTTTTACAATATACGCGGGAAGAGAAATAGCTGTAATTCTAAATTTTACATCTTCTTCCAGACCAGCTCAGAAGAGACCGACACAGATAAAATAATATACGGTGGCGCCATCATTTCAGTTAGTAGTTGTCGATCTACACTGCTTCAGAAGCGTAAAACTGTAAACATTTTAAGGTTCTGTACCCAAAGGGTGAAAACGGGATCCTGTTACGAAGACTCACTGTCCGTCCGTCTTTCTGTCTGTCACCAGGCAGGTACCAGGTATCACATGAACCGTGATAGCTAGATAGTTGAAATTTTCACAGATGATGTATTCTGTTGGCACTATAACCACAAATGCTAAAAACACATTAATATTGGGGCTCTCATACAACAAACGTGATTTTTATAAATAAACGTGATTGCTAAAATCATAAATCTTTCTTTTAGTTTTGCCGTATTCGGGCAAAAAGTCCTGTAACGTGAAAAAGAAGAAAGGCTCACCGATTCTATGGTGCTGACATCCTCTTCGTCTCTCTGGAGGCACATCCAGTAACACAGTCTTTATTTCACTTCACATGAACATCAACGGACCAAGCACAGCGCCCTGCGGCACACCTCCGCCACAGCCGTCGTATGACTGAGGTACAGCTCTGTTTTGAATACAATCTGTAACAGAAAAGAAAAAACAATAATAAACCCAACACTGCTACTGAATGTTTGGCGTATTTGGTGTTTGAACAGAAGGGCCAAGCCCGGGGCTATATTACTAAAAGGCACATGCCAAAAAAAGTCTTAAGGGCGGTTCAACTTAAGCCGGTACAGCGTAAGTCGGTTCAAATATATCGTAGATGGAGGTCAAACCACGCCCTACGACAAAAAATTCAAACTAAGAAACATTTTAATTCAATTTGCACACAATATACTAACTCAAAATACACCTTATTATATATTATCAATTGTCTAACCGTTTTATGTTATTTTGATCTTGTTTTTATTAAATTCAGTAAAATAAGACACATGTACCTATTACTTGTAATTTACATTCATAATTAAAAGATAAATTTAAGTTAAATATACTATATGTTAGTAAAACAGACACAATGAATAGGAGAATAGACATATTTGCAGAAAAGTGCTTGGTCGTGATTAACCAATGAAAAATTACAACAATTCATTGAAATATTATCTTATTATTTGTTATAATATATTATAACAAGCCATTTCTGTCCCAACGCTATGCAAAGCCCTTTTTCTCTCGCTTACATTTCTTTTAGTTACTGTTAACTTCCACTCACTGTCATAACAGTTTAGTTCGACTCGACTACAAAAGCCTGTGTGTTTTCTGGCCGAAATCAACGTGCATTTGTAATGTCACTTGATTGATGATATTTACTTCAATGGCATGTAGGAAAACTGGCCGAAACGGTCTGGGGTTTGGAGTGCGAATTTTAACTACAAAAGCCTGTGTGCTCCTTGGCCGAAATCAACAGGATTATGGAATGTCGCAGCTCGATCATCACCTTATTCTTTGTCGGCCGGCTCTTGAAATATGGGGGAGCAAGTTAATTTGCCCAGGGCACAAGACAGAACATACGCTACCTAATGTTTGTGTACGTTTGCAGCGGGTTCCGTCGTGTTGCTGTAATCTATTGCTTGTCAAAACGACGTGCGTTTTTAGATGCTATTACTAACATGATAACATTGCCTCGAATTATAGTTTACGTCTTATGTTTCTTGTAAACATGAAAACTTGCAATATTACCTTCTGTCATGCCTGAACTATCCAACCTCTTGTACATTATAAGATTTAAACTCGGCTAATATCAGGGGTGAAGTGTGGCCACACACTGGTCCTCGACCTTATGAAAAAGCCATTCTGACTCGCTAAGAAGAAGAGTATTGGCTTATTGGTAAAGAATCAGCAATCATAAATATGTAAGGCTTCATCTAATACTTCAACACCTCTAGTACTTTTAGTACCATCGTCCAAAATTTTGCTTCCATCAGCACCACCTGTTGGTTGACTGGTAGAAAAGGCCTTAAATCTGCTTGGTACATACATACATACATACTTATTATACATATTATCACGCCTGTGTCCCATAAGGGTAGGGAGAGACTATGGACCTCCACTTGCTACGATCCTGACAGACCTCTTTCGCTTCATCTATACTCATCACCCTCTTCATGCATGCCCGCCGGTTACGGGTACTAATGACCTCTCCTTTTTTAAAAACGTCTGCAATCTAATCGCAGTACGATATTGGTAAAGAATCAGCAATCATAAATATAGAACGGCTTCATCAGATACTTTAATACCACTAGAACTTTTAGTATTATCGTCCAAAATTTTGCTTATATCAGCACCACCTGTAAGTTGACTGGTAGAATAGACCTTGGGCCTTAAATCCGCCTGTTACATAAAGTTCAATTAATTTAAAAAACAAGGATCCGTTTTTACCAGGAGTCTGGACAGACAAAATCCAAGACCGCAAGACTTGATTGCTTTTCATAAATAAATACTATAAATGCGCATGCCGTTCCATTGTTTTCTGTTGCAATGCCCTATCAGGGTTCATAATGTACCTACTAATTTAAGAAGTGACTATGTATTGTAATATATGTACAATGTGAAAAGCAATAAATAAAATTGAAATTGAAATCGTGTGTCCAACACTAGTGTTAGATTTTTCAAGCTGCCTCAAGGCATCTGACACAGCTTGACGACTGCCACACAATGATGACAGCCGCGACCACCGGCTTATACGTGCCTTCCGCAGCACGGAAGAACTCGAGAATTTTTATGCCACTTGGGTTACCCATTCAAGTGCAGACCACGCGCGGTGTTGCTTTACTTAGAGCGCTAGTAAGGCGGCAAGACCCAAAGGCACGTTTAGTGTAACGATGAGCAAGAAGGTGGAAAATCGGTGGAAATCAAAACTGCAAGCCCATGTTCCATATTGTCGCCCATTCCTTTAAATAAATAAATCACATAGATTGAGCTAGCCACAAACTAAGTTACTAACTCAACGATACTTTATTCTATAACAAACTAGCTGACCCGGCGAACTTTGTTCCGCCTTAATGGCAATAAATAAGCAGAACGGGATAAAAAGTATCCTATGTCCGTCTCCTGGCTCTAAGCTACCTCCCTACCAATTTTCAGCCAAATCTGTTCTGCCGTTCTTGAGTTATAAGTGGTGTAACTAACACGACTTTCTTTTATATATATAGATATATATAAACATCCAAGACCCAGGTAAATTTGAAAAAGATCATTTTCCATTTTGACATGACGAAGGATCGAACCCGAGACCTCCGGAATGGCAGTCAGGCACCACTAGGCCACAGAGGTCGTCGTTCGTTTGATTGGCTTTTAAGATCTGCGCAGGAATAAAAGCAGCTAGCACATTCTGTTTTAGCGTTTCGTTCCCAAAGGGTAAAAACGGGACTTTATTACGAAGACTCCACTGTCCGTCTGTCTGTCACCAGGCTGTATTTCATAAACGGTTATGGCTAAACAGTTGTTTTCACAGATGATGTATTTCTATTGCCGCTATTACAACAAATACTATAAACAGAATAAAATAAATATTTAAGTGGGGCTCCCATACAACAAACGTGAATTTTTATAGATACGGAACCCTTCGTGTGCGAATCCGGCTCGTTTTTTTCTTCCAGACCGGCATGCAATGATAATATTCCGATTGTTATATAATGTTATAGCTAGATGCTATTTTTTAGCAAACTTGTTAAATTTGACACCGTTGTTCCTATTTGGGGTCTGCCCACGCCATTCTCAGGCGCTAAGATCTGTCCCGGGTTGACTCAGAGAAAATGACGTCACAGCGCGCTATTTCAAACTAATCTCATGAAGATGGTTCTTTTGACGTTCAGAAAAAAGTAGGTATTTTACTTGATTTTTTTTGATGAAATGCCAAAAATGGTTCTAGTAGATAAATGACGTTAAGGGGCTACATTAATTTTTAGGGGTCCAGTGCTGCCGCCATTTAAAATAAATCATTTGAAAGAAAACGGAGATATCATTTAAAATTTTGTCTTGATCAGACCCTATGTAGATAACCCTTCAAACTATTTTATGAACTACTGTTTACAGTTTAAAGTGAGAATATGAAGCTTTTCTACGCACATACGCCAAAAGTGGCCGTTTTTCGCAATTGTGCGTAGAAAAGCTTCACGTTCTCACTTTAAACTGTAAACAATAGCACTGGACCCCGAAAAATTCAGGTAGCCCCTAAAGATTAAGGGAGTCTTATTTAAAATTTTGTCTCAATGCGGACTCTACTCAAATGCGGAAACGGGGATATGATGAAAAATTTTGTCTTGGGTAAACATTTTTAATGATATTACTTTTACATAAATTTTAAATAACCCTTCAAACTATTTTATGGCCAAAAGTGGCCGCTTTTCGCCAATGTCCGAAAAAAAGCTTCACGTTCTCACTTTAAACTGTAAACAGTAGTTCATAAAACAGTTCGAAGGGTTATCTAGAGCTTACTCAAGACAAATTTTGAAATGATATCCCCGTTTCCTTTCAAATAATTTATTTCAAATCGGGCAGTATTGGACCCTGAAAAATTCAGTAAGTACGAGTAACTTCGATAAATTGATAACACTTTACATAGATGTTCGCAACTTACTCGTAGATCATAACTAATCAAATAAGTACTCATTACAAATGAAATACTTAATACATATTAATTTTAATGTAAGTACCCATATGTCTAGGTAGCTATTGTACTTTTGACGACTGAATCTATCGAGTACAAACAATAGATTATTTAAAAAATATTGTGCCAAGCACTAAGCAATCTTTTCCTATGACTAATGCTTTCTTTGACTGCAATATGCCACAAGACATATCTTTGTCAAACAAAAATGAAGTGTATTGTTTTAAGTTTAAAGCTGTTTATTGCTCGAAGTGTTTGGTGACGTATGATGTTTTATAGATTTGTAGTTAGGGACACCTGAGGGCTATAACGCTATGAAACTAAATATTTTGTTTCTATGAAAGAGGCATGTAAGCAAAACACTTTGACTAATTTATAAATAAAGGATTTTAGAAAAAAGGTCAAGTGCGAGCCGGACTCGCGCACGAAGGGTTTCGTACCATTATTTATAAAAAATCACGTTTGTTGTATGACCCACTAAAAAACAACTAAAAACGGAATAAAATATATATTTTTTTCCGTTTTTAAATGTTTTTAGCGGCAACAGAAAAACATCATCTGTGAAAAATTTTAGCCTGGTGAAAGACAGAAAGACGGACGGACAGACGGACAGCGGAGTCTTCGTAATAGAGAATATGGACGTATTTCTTTTATTTGCTCAATAAAATCCTTATTTACCACAGAAAACAAATTTGAAAGAATTTATAAAATATTTTAATCAGCGACGAACATGTGATACTTTCAAGTTTCAATTAGAAAGAGAAGTCCGATATGGACTGGTGACGTCAAAGTCCATATCATCTAGACATTTGCCATAGAAAGTAATGTTTTTGCGAGTGAGATAGACATAATTTCGTTTAATCGTTATATCTCGTTCGTTTTTCGTGACGACCTCCGTGGCGTAGTGGTCACCATGCTAGTCTGCCACCCAGAGGTTTCGGGTCCGATCCCCGGTCAGAGCAAGTTGGAAAATGGCCTTTTTCAAATTGTCCTGGGTCTTGGGTGTTTATCTATATAATATATGTATTTGTTATAAAATATAGTATCGTTGAGTTAGTATCCCATAACACAAGTCTTGAACTTACTTTGGGGCTAGCTCAATCAGTGTAATTTGTCCGATTATATTTTTTTATTATTATTATTATTTTCAACCAATTTTTATTCTGTTTTCACTGTTAGTACTTTACTTTTGAATATTTATGGATAAACTGGTTAGATAACACATATTTTTTTTCATGCATATTCCCTATTTGGTTCTTAGCGGATAGATTGCATGATTGTAATTTTGGTTTTCGCATAGATCTAGATTTTTTTGGGGTTTTTAAACTTTATTCCAAATATAAAACTGTTCTTGCTAACTACTGTGTTACGTTTCGCTTGCCAGTACGTGTTCGCCATTCGAAAACCTTTTTGTCCCATCAGCCATCGGTTTGTTGCGCTATGTGCCCGCCCACTGCCTCTCCTCTTCAACGAGCTAATCCGCTATGTCAGTGACTTTCGTTCTCCTACGAATTTTCTCATTTCTGATACGATCCCGTAGAGAAAAACCGAGCATAGCCCTCTCCATATTATTTTATTTTATATCATAAAGGGAGGCTTTTCTTCGAAAATTCGGCATTTTTTTTTTAATTTTAGCCATAAAACAAAGCAAACATTTTCTGTATTATTTTTCCCATGTTATTTGTACTATTATTTACCAATGATGTAAATTTTATGAAAATTTGAAAGTTCACGTATTTAATGGTTAATGGTACTTACCTAGATTATTTTTTTTACTATAAAATGGGAATGAGGCATTTCCGAAAAAAAAAACGCCAATAGATAGCGCAGCAAAATTTTATTGAACTTTGTGTGACATTAACATTTATGTAGTAAAGTGGGTTATATTCTATGGTAAAGTATTCTGTGCAACGCCCTCTATTAACAACATAAAACAACTTGTTTTTTATTTTTTTATTCACTCTTTCAATCGTAAACCTTTTCAACTTGAAATTAGCAAACAATTTCACGAATGGCCTTGGTATGGGCCATATTCCATTGTACTACTACCTTTTTGTTATTCGAATATTCAATATTCATAAATATATTATCTTAGGGGAGGTCATGGTTTTATAAATTAATATATTATCTAAAGGGAGGTCAACTATTGGAATACGTAGGTACTTAATTACCGAACTGCGCCAGAAAAAGTACGCTCATTTTAGCTTGAGGGGTCGTTATATTTGTCTTTCACAATGACACAGTAGGTTTTAGTATATAAGGCAAGAAAATCGGAACATAAAAAATATTTTTTGCTTTCAAGTTTCAATACAAACTCGGATCAACGTATGTTGAGCGTTTCGGACCGCGGTCCGAATCGCTCAAGTACTGTTTCTGAAGGGGTCATTCGGACCGCGGTCCGAATCGCCCGAGAACATTTTTTTAATGGGTCGATTCGGACAACGGTTGGAAACAATACAGTTCCCTTGCGGATTGTATTAGGTCAGAGAACATTCAGTTTTATTACACATCCTTTATAGTATCTACAACCAGGCACAAAAATAATAGGTAAAAATATAATGTATAAGTTATATAAAGGCCTTTGCCCAGCAGTGGGACACAATACCTACAGGCTAGTAAAAAAAAAAAGTAAGTTATATGCCTAACGCCCGGAGGGCGCATTACTAGTGCTTTCGCAAGTAAAGCGTCACCGGGCGAGGCGGACCTCGCAAAAGAAATTATGCCACTTGCGGACACCCATCCAAGTGCGGACACTTGGATGGGTGTCCGCAAGTGGCATAATTTCTTGAGCTCGTCCGTGCTTGGTGCGTAGGCACATGTAAGCCGTTGGTCACGGCTGTCATCATTATATGGCAGTCGTCAAGCTATGTCAGATGCCTTTAAGCAGCTTGAAAATCTGACACCAGTGTTGGCTACTTACACAAACGAAAAACATATAAAGAATGGGGCCCGGCCCATAGAGCATTGCAGTTTTGCATCTCTAAACAAGAGCTCAGAGCTCAGGCGGAAGGTGGAAAAAGGAATCAAAATAGTGAAAGGTTGCTAGTCACATCGCCTACTCGTATTACTACTCGCGTATTCGCCGAGGCGGGTTTGTGAACCCAGAAGATAATATACCTTCTTAAACCGTCTTATTATTAAATGCGGAGTTACTTACTTTAGTACTTAGCAGTCGCAGGGCCTCCTAAGAAGCCGATTCCCATCGAGTTCTCTTAGGGGTTTCTAATATAAACGCATTTATTACTTACAACAATTCTTATCTACGTACATCAGCGCATCGCGCATTAAAACATCCATTTACTATTTTCATAAGCCGTGAACTAGCAGCATAACTGGATTGCACAATCCCACATATTCAAAAAAAGAAAATTCCCTCACACCAATTTAATAAAAATATGCGAATTATAAGCCGGACATTGAACGGCTTATTAACCTTTATAGAACCTAATTCTTCAATTCGTTTCATAATTTTATAGCTGTACTAGTCAAAATTCTCACCGAACGCAACTGGTACTTAGTTTAAGTTTAAACCATTATCCTGCCAAAACAAGAAGATCTTCCGCTATATGTCACTTACTCTTTAATTCAGTAGCGTGCATTTTATACAGACACACAGAATTTGTCTACCCTGTGCCACCCTAATAATAACGTCAAATACTAGCGACAAATGTATTTTGCTCGATATGCAGCAGTTCTCGTAATTTAATGAATAGTGTCTACCCTGTAAAAAAATATTTGTGCACGTCACTGCTCTTTGGTCTCTGCCAACTTCATTTGGGAGAATTCCTGAAGTAAGTTAGCGTTTCATAATTAGATGGATAAAGATTTTGCACAGAGGGAATTTAGTCGCCTCTTAAGAGACCCGTGGGAGAGAATAGGGGTGGTGAACAATCTTGCTATATTTACGATATTTAACCAAAACCCTGTCCGATCCTTGTAGGAGAACTCAGACCGTCAATATGAAAAACTTTTTCCATGTGACCAATTCTTGAAACTGGAAAAAAAACGACATTTTCATACAAACTGCCGGGCCCGCTGAACACTTTTGTATGGAAATGTCGATTTTTTTTCGGGTTTTAAGCATTGGTTCCATATGAAAAGTTGTTCATATTGATGGTCTGAGTTGCCCCTACAAGGATCGGACAGGGTTTTTGTTACATATTGTATACTCTGCCGCCGTCATCACATGGCCATTTCTGTATTTTCTAGAATAATATCTCTAAGCTAAGTATTCTCATGTTAGTCTAACAACACATAGGTAATTAATCATTGTTTACATTTTAACACGTGATGTTTATATAAATTCTTGCTTAGTCAAGTTATAAAGTAGAGCAATTTCATGTTTCAGTATCCAATTGCAGAGTTACTTAGGTATCGGAAATTAAAACGTGACCACATTTCTAAAATAAAATTAAGTATCCTCTATATATGGGGAGAGCATTTGGTCCAGCGATGAACTGTTATAATGAAATATAGAGACAGTAACAAAAAAAAAATGTGGCATTTCATATTTAATAGGTAGGCAGTCTCCCTCGCACAATCAAACATTTTAAAGATTATAATGCGTCTCATTTTTAGGAAAGTTTTGTTGCATTATCACCTAGACATGCTTTTAAGCGACATCCGAAAAGGAGGAGGTTTCGTTCAGTTATGTTTACCGTTTTTCGAAGACGCCTGGACCGATTTGAAAATTTAGTCTTTTGTTTATAAGGGTATATTTTCCATGTGGTCCCAGAGAAATTTTATCAAAATCGATTGTGTAGTTTAGGGGTTAACTCGGTTTTTAGTTTTGAAGAATTATTATATGTGTAGACATTGACTACGTTGAGAATAAGGTCATCAAAACTTTTAAAGTTTTAGCCTCGTAATTATTTTTAATCACTATCTAAAAATCCGTGTTAGTTCTATTACAATATAATTTGTTATAAGCGTCAGAAAATGTTTTAAAAACATTCGAAACCATTAAAATTCATTGCGGCCGGCACATAACGTCGAATGCAGGTTTCTGGGCGAAGTAAACAAATCTAAAAGCAAACATTATTTACTTAACATCATTCCGTTCCTTATCAAACAGCCTGTTGATGTGATTTTATTTGCGCTTTGCAAACATGTTTGTTTTGCAAAACGATAAAAGGTGCATTAATGCATTTTCTACAATAACTTACAGCGCCATCTCTTATTCTGCGCTAGAACTATTTAATTGCCGCGTGAATTTAAAAAAGCGCAACTAGCGAC
Organism: Acrobasis suavella; assembly: GCA_943193695.1. NCBI lineage: Eukaryota > Metazoa > Arthropoda > Insecta > Lepidoptera > Pyralidae > Acrobasis > Acrobasis suavella. The sequence continues at coordinate 3,350,874 of OW971952.1, read as the reverse complement.
ATCTGTATGGCTTAACCTGTAACTTTGTTTTTTTTTCGAGACACGTCACGCCTGTTGCATACGGCCAGCCAATTGTTTACACAATACAAAAGACCCTTGTTTGTTTTTCGCTAGACGTTTCCTGGTTTGTTTTGTGTGTGAATGCGCGTGTGTGTGTGCGTGTCTGTTTTCACAGCCGGCTTTGTAAGGACGGTACACAAAATATTGTTGTTTGCACGACTCCGGCCGGTAATAAATTCTGTGTCTGTTCAATTGAAATATTCTGTCGTATAATGACGAAAAAGATGAAATGCTCTGTTTTAAACATTGGTTTCGTAGGATAATTATATGATTCAGCCTTCAGCGTGTATCTGACTACGTATCTATGGACCTAATTAATGATATAGATACATAAAAAATACAGCCTGTGTAGATAGATAGCGTACCTTATCATTAGATCGTTTCATATAAGTACAATACGTAACAAAAATCAATACAATATGTAAAAGAACAACTTTTCCTATGAGACCAATGCTTGAAACTCAAAAAAATCAACATTTTCATACAAAAATGTCGATTTTTTCTTCGAGTTTCAAGCATTGGTCCTATAGGAACAGTTGTTCAATATTGACGATCTGAGTTGCTACAAGGATCGAAAGGGTTTTTGTTACATATTGTAAAACGCTTTGATTAAAAAAAGGATTGCTTCAATGCTGCTTTAGGATGAAAGAAAAACGTAAAATGTAGAAGCTACTAAATAAAAATCTTCCCTCGCAAGTCGTATAAGCCCTTTGAGGGATTGGGCAAGAATTCTAAACATATAAGACATGCAGCTAGCAACCCATCACTATTTCGATTATCTTTTTCACCTTCAAGCCTAACATCCAAAGAGTGGCTTTCTGGTGTACGAACTGTGTCTACCCCGTTAGAGACAAAGAAGTATTCCCGTTATATATAAAGACATGGCAGTATTTGATAGAATTAAAAAAGGTTTATTACTTAAACTATATCCTCTTCTGATTTTTAAAGCATAAAAAAGCTATATGTGCTGGTTTCTCTAAACATAATTTTTAAATATTTTAACTACAAAATTAGAATCTTTAATTGGCAGTAGTAAGTAATGTGCTGTTGATTCTGTGATGAAAAATAAATTAAAAAAAAAGTGTTCATGTGATGAGCTTCCCTCATTTAAGTTCCTCAAATTGTTACATAGTTTGCCCTCCTAAAACTGTCATGTATTGAACATGCTACTAATTTACAGAGAGCAGGCAAGTGACAAAAAAAACAGCGCTCCTTAAAACAGTAGCGTTATACAATATTACTGATTTAGCGTGCAAAGGCAAGGCGTGCACTAGTTTCTATTTGTATATGGATACCCATAATTCTTGCTAGCGAGACAGAAATAAATTTTAAATAGAAGTATGAAAACCAAAAAAAAAACCCCGTCACACGCACACTTAAAATACCTGCCTTAATTATCGCCTTACCTAAACAAACAAGCAAATAAAATATTGGTTTTGTTACAAATGCCTTATCTTTTAAATTAAATAAATAGATAAGACCTTTGTAGGCGTACATACATACCAAAATATTAAAAAAAAACGCTGTCATGTCTCTATCTCTAATGAGTAAGATGACAGACAGTGGGTATACGGGTAAATGGAAACTGCCCGAGGTGAATTTCTCTTCCTCACGGCCTCACCGCTCTGGAATGCTTTACCCGTTGACATCAGAGAAATGTCTACCAAATCCTCTTTTAAAAAGAAAGTTCACGCCCACCTTTTAAACATTAAGTTCTCTTCATAGCTATTTATATGTTAGTATATGTAGATATGTATAAATGTGTGTTCGGTGAGTACTTATAGTACTTATAAGTTGATATTTATGTAATAGGTAGATATACAATGTAATTATATATTATACAGTAACAGTAATATTTGATTTAATGTAAGTATTTGTATTGATTTTTTGTGCCCCATAACTTTCTCATTTTCTCCCTGGGATAAACAGAGAAACGGAATTAATAAAAGTATTACATACACAACGAAATCGGACGGGGAACGGGGACGCATATTTCGCGGGACCTTAGGTGATTCCGATTTGTATGTAATACTTATATTAATTATTAAAAAGTATATTTGTACAAGTTTGATAAAATAAAACAAATTAATTATGGATTAGGTTGTTTTGTTTGTCCACGGCCGCTGCTCTTTCGATTTTTCTCCGTAAGTATATCTCTCTGCCTGAGGCTACATATTAAGGAGCATTTTCTTGCGGGCACTGTGTTACAGCTTCGACAAGATCTTACCACCTCGTTGGAGACATACCACGTGGACGCTTGCCTTCAGTTCGACCCTGAATGGATGTGGACTAAATGATAGATAGATTATTAAAAAGTATGATATACGTATTTTTTCTTTTCTCAGATAAGAAAATAATGACAAAGATACCAGCAAATTTAAATTTCGCTTGACGTCACGATCAGCTACAAATTAACCAAAGGTGACGTAAATCAACCCCACTCCGAAACTTCTAAACGCTGTATCTTTGTGAATTTTTACTACTTTGCTAAACGAAAAAACATGGGTCCTTTATTTTTGGATAACCTAGTTGAAGGACTAAATAAAAAAATATATTTTTTACACAACCACATCCCTAATAGTAGGTACAGCAATCACCAAACGCTCCATAGAGTTTTCATTGCGGTTGACATGGCACTGCACAATCAAAAGTAAAAAATTATATAATTATTTTTGTATCACTTGATAATTGTCAGTTTTTTTCTTTAGATTTCATAAAACTTAGGTAGTTGTTGACGTCAGCTTATTTAGTTACAACTATTTTTACTGCCGCTTCCTAAACGCAAGTACAGAAGAAGTGGTAACAAACTGTACTGCAGCATTTTCTCCAGGAACATCAACTTACAATTATATTAATATTAAAATTAGATATTTGGATTGACGAACATTTTTGTGTCATATTTTTCATTAAGAATGATGTCAAATTTGAAATTGGTGTCAATTTGTTAATTAAGAGCTTTATAACAAATACCTACATGTATACCTGCGGACTGTGGTGGGCCTTAAGGTCTTATGGCGCCGTCCGCCACTCAATCGGCTGACAACCAGGGGACTCGTATAGATTTGTCCACAGATAACCGGCCAAGTACCAGTTGGACTCTAAATGGTCAATGTTCGTCTTCTTTTATGAATAAAATGAAACCTATTTTACATTAAAAAAATATATTTAAGATCCTCATAACGAACCTCCTTTTTAATTAAATATATGACACAGTAAGGTTTGCAAAACATTTTTTTTTTTAATTTCTTATTTGTGAAAAATATATTTTTCATCTCGTCTACTCAAAAAACGATGTTTTCATCCCAAAACATTTGAAGCTAAAGTTACTGCTTATTCTCTCGGGACTAAAACGTGAAAAAGAAAATCTCTAGGGATTAAAACCAATTTGAAAATTGAACACGATTGTAATCTATGAAGAATCAAAAATAATGTTGGCAGTTCAGCAAAAAAAAGAAGAATTTTGTTTTAAAATAAAAAATAATTGGCACAGACGTGATTTTTTTTAATTTGGAATACATATCGTCGTGAACATGGATGAACGCAGGCAAACATTTTTATTTTCTTCGCATCGGAAAAAGAAATAAGTATAATTAAAAAAGCGCGATTTCTCTCTTTGATTCAGATAATTACAAAAGTTTTCAGGTTATTTGTATTGACCTGTAATAATTTGTGTAAATGTGAATACTTTTTCGTAAGTTTAAGCTGATAGTTAATAAGTATCAATTGTACTTAAAGAAAAATAAAAATATGATGGACCACACAAACAAAGTTATGAGTGAACATTTTATCTTCAGTTGGTGGTCTTCGAAAAATTATTTCTTAGTAACTATTTATTGAATGAAAACGACACCAAACAAAGGTTAGTATTAAATTGTCGGTTAGATAGGGTATTGTAGGTTTTTCTACTTTTCTTTATATTCTGTTTTGTATTTGCTAGTTTCTCTCATAGATGGAGATGAAAAGTAGAGCGTGCTACTCGGGTAAGGTAATATTTTTATCTCGGGCGATATACATGAATCGCTCGCTTCACTCAGGATTCCACAGTTGAATTTCGTTCTGGATTCAAAGTAGCGCCCTCGCCTTCAAAATATTACCTTATCCCCTTGTAGCACAATCTACTATACTTTGCACATGTGTGTTTGGGTCATAGGATTATACTATCCTACCAAATTTCACCTGATTTGTTCCAGTAGATTCAGAGAAAATTGGCTGTGACAGACGGACGGACAGACAGACGCACGAGTGATCCTCTAAGCTAAGGGTTCCGTTTCTTTTTTCTTTTTTTGTACGGAACCCTAAAAAAAGTATGAGTTTTAATTGAACATTCTGTTTTATGCACAGGTTTAAGCACTTACCTATCTACTTACTAACGTAACAAATAGAAGATATATTGAACTAATTTTGGCAAGTTCACAAACAAACATGATATTTTTACAATAACATGTTATTTACTTACAGCTAAATGTAAACATGTAAGTAGTTTTATCAGATTTTTGTAAACTCGTGCGCAAGGTCTGTTTGTGCCGTGGTGATTTTATTGTCCTTGACTTCGATGTACAGGGTTAGTCGAAAAAAAAATGTTCTAACCACAACACCACTGCACAGGGTTAGTAGAAAAAAACCGGCCAAGTCTGACTCGCGCACCGAGGGTTCCGTACAAACCTGTAGGTATATAGTAAGTTTGTAGTAAGTTTGAAATTATTTTTATTATATGATGTACCTAAATAAAAATTTACGGTTTCGCATTTTTCCTTTATCTGTGCTATAAGACGTAGCTTCGTACCAAATTTCAAGATTCTGAGTTCACGAGAAGTACGGTTTTGATTCCCTTACGAGTGTCGAAAATTTGCGGAAAAATTGTGTCTTTTTGGCACTATGCGTAGATATTAACATGTGGAACTTATTTTAAAGGCTTCTATCCAACTTGCAATGTATCTTGTATGTAACTGTATGTATGTTTTCATCATTCAAGCTCTGAAGGAGGTTTTAGTTTATTTTAGTTCGATTTACATCCTTGAGGAAAGTAAATTTGAAAATCGAAGGCGGCCAGGCGGCCGCTACATAAGGCTCCTATGATATGCATAAATTGAGTTTTATTTTTAAAACAAGTGCACTGGCCACTAAGAATGGCGGAACACATGGTAATGATAATGGCTGAAAACACCAAGTGCGCAAGGCCATAAAAAAATACGGCTTGGCGCGCAAAATTTTGTGAAAAAACTAAAAAAAAATTACATTTCCATACAAAGGTGTCCAGCCGCCCGGGCAATTAGTATGGGGATATCAATATTTTTTTTTGTTTTTTAATTGTTATTTATTGTAACAACCTGTCTGCTTTCGACAAGGATTGGAAAGAAGTGGCTAAAGATCGAAACAACTGGAAGCAACAAGGGGAGGCTTTTGCCCAACAATGGGACATGAATAGCTAGAAAAATAAATTGTTATTTTAATTTCATTAAACTATAGTGGTTAGTTCATTATGTACCTATTACAACAAAATTTCATACGACGCACCGTTTCCGAGATGTAAGCAAAAAACTAAGCAAAAAAGCGAGGAAATTATGAAAAACTGTTCTGTCTTTGCCTATATTATTACCGATACAGGCGTCGAATCGAATTCTTTACTTGAACCCGTACAGTCTTATTATAAAACTCAGACTAACTTTGTTACAAGGTTTAAACCATTAACCGCCCAAATTAAGTTGACATCTTGTATCACACACTATCTCACCTGTCAATGTCAACTTGGTTTGGGCGGATAATGGTTTAAACCTAGTAACAAAGTTAGTCCTGTTTTTATAATAAGAAAGGTGATGTTTTGTTAAAGTATAAAACGTGGAAATATAAAACTAGATTGAAATAGCATAATTAAATTAAAATAACAATCAAATAACCAAAGAAAAAACACGAAAAAAAGCCAAAACACGAAAAAAAAGAAATTCGATATTCCCATACAATTGCCCAGGCGGCTGCACACGTTGATATGAAAATGCCGATTTTTTTTCGTGTTTTGGCTGTTATTTTAGTTTCATTATACTATAGTGATCTAGCACAGCCCGTGGTTCTATTTATTACGAGTTACCCAACCACGTTGTATATTCACACCATGAAACTAAAAATTAAGAATGGAACACTTTCGTAAAAGGCTCCACAGACAGAGCATTTTGGGTCTGGATAGATAGATAGATAAATTGTTTATCTATCTATCAAGCTCAAAAATCTCGCAGAGCCTAGGGTGCAAGCCCCAAAGGCCACTTTAAATAAAAACGTAAGGTAAGGAGAAACATAGAAGCTCCTTTGACGACCTTTGTGGCGTAGTGATCACCATGCAAGTCCGCCACCCAGAGGTCCCGGGTTCGATCCCCGGTCAAGGCAAGTTGGAAAATGGCCTTTTTCAAGTTGTCCTGGGTCTTGGACGTTAATCTATACATGTATTTGTTATAAAATATAGTATCGTTGAGTTAGTATCCCATGACACAAGTCTCGAACTTACTTTGGGGCTAGCTCAATCAGTGTTATTTGTCCCTATATATTTATTTATTTATCCTAGCAAAGATGTGGGCTAATGTAAGTAACTTTATTTTTAACCGACTTCAAAAAGGAGAAGGTTATCAATTCGACTGTATGTTTATTTTTGTATGTGTGTTTCGCGATATCTTCGTCAACCGTGGACCAATTTTCATGATTCTTTTTTTATTTGAAAGCCTTTACTACCAAATTGGCCCCATATTAATTTGGTGAAGATATGATGAAGAACTATGGAGATATGGAGGACACTCTTGAAAAAACGAAATCTGTTGTTCTTTTTGTTAAAAATTTAATTATTTATATTAGCCTTAATTGGTGTCCCTCTGTTGAGCCAAACCTCCTCTTTTTCCCTGGCTATATCTAGTATTTAATAATTTTGTGTTAAAAACAGATAATATATCTTTCTACGGACCTAATTAGCCGCTATTTCACAAGTCACAGCTATTCTTTTTAACGCCGCTTTCGAGCAAACACTCTAAAAACAAATAACAAACCTGTCAAGAGCGCTATCGATCTACTTTTGAGGGTTCCGTTAATTTTTATGGTTCTGTAAAGCAAGGGGCTGCTCGCCGCGCGCCTGCTCAGCATTGCATACAACATAGCTTGCGGGAGGCAGTACCTAGCATCTCATCATTATGTACATAGGGACTTAGCCGCCAGAAATTGTCTCGTTTCTGATGACTTTGTGGTGAAGATATCCGATTTTGGACTGTCTAGAGACATTTATAGTTCTGATTATTACAGAGTGAGTATTTTTCATAATTAATGTATAATTACTTACAGCCTTCATAAGGTTGGAATAAAAGCCTCTCTCAATAAAGGGCAGGAGGCTCATCATGCGGGGTTGGTGATTGCAGTAAAGTCTTTGCATGAAGGATGCTAGTGCCATATCACATTTAATTTATTTAAATTAATAAAAATAAATAAACTAACATTTATTTTACTACATTATTACACTTGTATAGCCTAGCGTGTACGGGAGAGTGCACCCGTATATGTCGGGCTATATATCAGAAAGTCTAACCTTAATGCAAAGCAGCGGTGGAAATTGAAAAAATGTTATGGGTTCTAATAATAGGTTATTAACTCAGTAGGTATACGTTACTGAGAAACCACTGCCGCCATCTTACAGTGGTCACGGCGTTCACCTTGTGACCCGGGGTTCTAATCCCACTGGAAAGCATATTTAGTGACAAGTTGTTTTGCAAGCGTTACGGGGAGTGGAGGTCATGCCAAACGTGACAGTATTTGTTAAAGGGATAAAAAAAGTGTGACATCTATATATACTATAATAAAAGAGAGAAAAAATGTGTCCGTACATTGAAAATTTTTCCAAAAAAAATATTTGTGTCGATGGAGATATAGTAAGAGAGTAATAAAATTAAAAAAATGTCTGTCTGTTTGTCTTTTTGTACACGCTAATCTCCGGAAATACTGGACGGATTCGAATGAAACTTTTTTGTTGTATAGCTGTTAAGCCTGGGCAACATATAGGCTATAATTGATTTTGGAAAATGGAACACATGATGCAGAACTATAATGTTCCAGCTAAACTAAAATGCCGCCTTAGCAAAAGTTGTTAAGTCTGATGAGAACTTTTTGTTGAGGTATAATACAACTGGCTAAGCGCGAGTCGGGCGCGCGCTAAGGGTTCCGTACCATATTCTATGAAAAATCACGTTTGTAGTATGGGAGCCCCCCATAAATATTTACTTTATTCTGTATTTAGTATGTTTTTGTTTAGCGGCAACAAAAGACATCATCTATAAAAATTTCAACTGTCTAGCTATAATGGTTCATGAGATACAGCCTGGCGACAGACAGACAAACTGACGGACGGTCTCAGTAATAGGATCCCGTTTTTACCCTTTGGGTACGGAACCCTTAAAATCGAAGATTTGGAACACCTGATGCAGAACCAAGTTAAATTTATTTGCATAAATACCTATTTGTTTACTAAAATCGATTATCATCTGATGTGGAATTCTAAGATATCAGGTTAAAGTTGTTTAGCATAATATAATAACATAAGCTGGGAGTAACTCCATGTGGTGAAGGCGGTATCAGTTTGGGCCTGATTTTTGATATCGACTTGCCTCAACTGGCTAAACCTCTCATTTGCTGTCTAATCGTTTGGAATGGATGCACAATGGCCAACAAAAAGGCAGTGGAAGCTGTAGATAGAACGTTGCGAGACATTCGTCGAGATGACTGGCCAATAGATTATGTCAAATGTTGTCAGGAGATTTTCGTCAAACCCTTCCAGTTTTATGTCGGGGCTCTATAGCAGGTGAGATTAACTCCTCATTAAAACAGTCTTAACTGTGGCCTCAAATAAAAAAGTTCAGATTAACAATTAATATGAGAGCCCAGCTTGACGGTATTAATTCACATGCCCAAGAGTTTTCAAGAATATTATTAAAAGTTGGGGAAGGTCTCTTTCTTGAAGAGAATGGTCAGGTGAGTCTTCCCGTAATACTTGGCGAAGTTGTTTCGTCCGAAGAAGAACTTATTTTAAATTTTTCAAAACTTAAAACTGACATCCACACCAAACTACACAACCGATTTTGATAAAATATGGGACCACTTGACAAATATGCCAATTTGAAAAAATAAAGAATTTCTAAATTGTTTCATGCATCTCCGAGTAATCAGAGAATAATAAAAAACGAAGCAATAAACTCTTTCTTTTTAAAAGTTGGTTAAAGAGCTACGGAGCCCTAAACACACACCCGTCCAGTTCCAAGACCTCTAGTCGTTGTTTAAACAAAACTCTTTTAGAGAACTTAGCAACAAATACAGGTACTATGATGTTTTACCTCCACGCACACATACATACGAGTACTTATATGTACATACGAGTGTGTGTGTGGTGTAGGCGTATGCGATAACCACTATCGGCGCGGGCCTTGCAAAAATACACAATAAACACAAATGTAGTATATGTTAAGACTTCAGATACTCACAGGTGTTTTTTTTTCTTCTTTTATATCCTTGTTGCAAACTCTTTTCACTTTTTATCCTTTTTGGTTTTGATGACTTTTTGGTTATGTCACATTTAGTGTAGAAAGAATAAAACCGATTTTTTTTAGGTGGAAAGAATTTGATGAGTAAAAAGTATCGACATCGTCCACTGCTGGACAAAGGCCTCTTCCAAGGATTTCCAAAATGACCGATCAAGAGCGGCCTGCATCCAGCGCTTTCAGCGACCTTGGTCAGGTCGTAAAAGTAGGGTATGAATCACTGAGAAACGAATTGTGTAACTACGAGTATAAAACTAGGTAATTTTATATATGGTAACTTTTTAACCAGCAACAAAATTATTAGTTCTCCGATAAATTTGTTTTCATACAAATATACATATTATCACGCTGTTTCCCATTGACGTAGGCAGAGACTATGGATATCCACATGCTACGATCCTTGCAAACCTCTTTGCTTCGTCAAACGTAGTTCGTTAGTCTTCTCATATTCATTCATTCATTCATTCATAAAACTTTATTGATCCACAATTAAAATTGTTTACATTTGTCGAACTTAACGCTAAAAGCGTTCTCTCCCAGTCAACCATAGGAAAAAAACAGATAAATGGTTGCGGCGCAAAAATAAAACAATAAAATAACACAATAACACAATATACTTACATTTAATATACATAAAATATAATAGATATATACCATATAATATGTCTCCTCTTTCTCATATGTTTTGGATAAGTACTTCTTACATCACGTTTCTTCAGATTTTTGTCGATTTTCAATTATCATTTTTATTGTTTTAAATAAATTGCTGATAATTAAAAAGTTATCCTATACTAATACGAGAATTAAGCTAGAGTTTCCAATTCCATAATATTCTTAATTAATTCGACGTCTTGCATAAAAGAGTATTGTTTTACCTAGTTGTATTTCTTCTATTTTGCTAAATTTATGTACGTATTCATTAATTTAAATAAATTTGTTTGTGAGTTGTTGAATATGTTAATGTGTAAATAATTACTATAAATAGTTTTTGCGACTTAAAGATTACATTTTGAAGGTTGCGATTTACCGATCTAACATAATAATACTTATTACATAAACATCATTTCTATTACGTATGGAAAAGAACATTAATAAACAAAGAAATTATAAAAACTTTCTTACATACATACATATTTTCAAGTCTGTTTTCCATGGGGTCAGGACTATGGATTTCCACTTGCTACGATCCTTACAAACCTCTTTTGCTTCGACAACACTCATATTACTCTCTTCAAAAACTTTCTTATATCTTATGAACCTGACGACCTCCGTGGCCTAGTGGTCACCATGCTAGTCCGCCACCCAGAGGTCCCGGGTTCGATCCCCGGTCAGGGCAAGTTGGCAAATGGCCTTTTTCAAATTGTCCTGGGTCTTGGATGTTTATCTATATATGTATTTGTTATAAAATATAGTATCGTTGAGTCAGGATCCCATAACACAAGTCTCGAACTTACTTTGGGACTAGCTCAATCAGTGTTTTTTGTCCCTTTATATTTATTTATTTATTAAATTTCCTTTAACTTATTTTACAAGCTTTTATTAAGTTACACCTGTCCCGTCGTCTGTCTGTCTGTAATCAAATCTTGGAAGTTACGTTTGACCCACTTCCCGGTTTTCGATTGAGTTGAAATTTATATATACGTATATCGCGTGACAACGCAATATTATGATGGAATAGAGCTGATATGACGATGGAGCTGGAAGGTGGTCATGGCACCTTTGTGATAAAAAAACATAATTCCATCGAGATTGGGCACTTATTTTTACAGACAAAAGCTTGTTCTAAATAAAAAGATTAAATAATTACTTGATTACCGAAAAATTTCAAAACACTACCTGAAAAAATAAGCCAAAGAAGTTTACTATAGAATGATGACGTATAAAGGCCAGTATATTATCAGGTTATAATGTATATAGATTTTCCTGTGCTTTGGACTCTTAGATCCAATCCGCTTTTCACTTTTACACGTCACATGATCTTCGGCAATTGTAATCTTTGCATTTGTTTCAAACAGAGGAACATTTTTACAAGAACAAGAAATAACTGGCCGAATGCTAATCTGACTTGCGCTCGAGGGTTCCGTGCCATTTTCTTTTGTTGCTCGTTTGTTGTATGGGAGCCCCAATCAAACATTTTTTTTCTATGATAATTTTAACTGACTAGCTATCACGGTCCATGAGATACAGTCTGGTGACAGACAGACAGAGGGACAGCGGAGTTTTAGTAATAGGGTCCCGTTTTTACCCTTTGGGTACAGAAGCCTAATGATATGGGAAAAAATTACGGGCCAATAGCCAACTAAATAATACGAGTATAATGTAATTTGCCCTTTAAAAATTTTAGCAACACTTTTATGGGGACGTAAGTAAAAACACTTTATTGTATAAAAACTGCAGGTAAAAATAACATTTAAATTTGTTGACTAGATGAATTGTGGCTCTATCGTCAAGGCAGTCTCTTACAGGCTACTCGCTTAGTGGTGCGATTGTGTGAATAGACATAATAATAATCGATTGACATGGAAATTGGCATTCATTTTCATTCGAAATGCAATCATTCCCGATGGACATAAAACATTTATTTAAGGGGCTGCCTATAAATTTTCCAGCGCCCCGTATTGCCCCCATTTAAAAAAATCATTTGAAAAGACACTGAGATATCATTTAAAATTTTGTTTTGAACAGATCTTAGATAAACCTTCAAAGTATTTTATGAACTACTGCTTACAGTTTAAAGTGAGAACTTAAAGCTTTTCTACGCCAAAAGTGGCCATTTATCGCAAATGTTCGTAGTAAAGCTTTACATTCTTACTTTAAATTATAAACAGTAATTCATATATTAAATTTGAATGGTTATCTAGGGTTTGATAAAGACAACATTTCAAGTGATACATCTCCGTTTTCTTTCAAATGGGGGCAGAACTGGATCCCGGAAAATTCAGGTAGCCCCTTAATAAATTAACTTCTAAATAATAATAAAGCTAAAAGCTAAAACTACTACAGATTAAAAGCAATATAAAAAAATATGGAGCAAAAAGGTTCTCGAAAGGCGACCGCGTACTGGCAAGCGAAGCGTAGGACACCCACCCACAAGGTGATCAGACGATCTGACCAAGGTCGCTGGAAAGCGCTGGATGCAGGCCGCTCTTGATCGGTCATTTTGGAAATCCTTGGGAGAGGCCTATGTCCAACAGTGGACGTTATGCGGCTGAAATGATGATGATAAAAAATTATACGAATTATTATTAAGATTATACGACAAACATAAAAAATAGAAGCACCATTTTATCTCCAGATTTCGTACATACTCAGCGTTAGTACGAAATTGCGCCTTCCTACTGATAAAACAAAACAACCTAAATAATGTTCGGCCTCGAAATCTAAATAAATGACTATCTGTTTCCGACCTGCTTACGCCTAAACGAATCTAGCACGCTTATAATTTTACGTACTATCTGTACTTACTTATGTCGGTTTACTTCAAAAGGCCTTTGAGCAAAGAAATAAAATTGACAGAACCTTGTAATACCATGTAATACATACCTTCCTGTATTCAATTAATCATCTATGGTTAGAACTAGAACCCCACAGAAATAGGTAAGGATTTAGTCTAGTGGCTTTTCGATCACCAGCCAAATGTTTGGAGCAAGTTTAGTCTATTGGAAAATAATGACGTCATCACCTTGCCAGCTGACAGAATTGCCTTCTTTGAGGTCTGTTCACCTGATTTTGCCACTGCTTGGATTGTTGTTTTGACTCTTGAGTATAGTGGTACCTAAACCCAGGTTTCTTTCATTGTCATAAATGTATCAAGAAAATACTGCGGATCAATCTCAAACATCTCTAAACAGTCGATTTTTTGACTACTTAGTATTTCTTCTTATTACGTTATTTGTTTGTTAACTCGTAGCTTTTCTTTAAAATAAATTAAATTTCAATATAAACTACACGAACAAAATACGAATACACATTTAAATTTTGAATTTTGAACGAGAAATCGGCATTCGAATTTGCTGCTGCTCTACTGAAGCAGTCTAGGGACTCACCTAGCGGAACCCTTATAAAATCCGAGTTCATTGCCATGATGTTATGCATTCGTTAATTTGAGATGCATATAGTGTCTGCTATTTACCTGATAGCCAATCTACGGTCTTCTAATATGAGATCACACACTTTGCCAACGTTTTCTTCAGTCGTAGACGTCATTGGCCGGCCGGAGCGAGAGTCATCTTCGATACTCTCTCGTCCACGTTTAAATTCTGCAACCCATTTTTTCAGTGCTATAAGACGAAGCGGATTCCCTGTATTTATCCTAATATAGTTTATATGTCATCATAGATTTCCTTTGGTGTTAATCTTTTTTAAACAAAATTTAGTTACAACACGTTCCAATTTCTCCATTATTCAAAATCAATTCTACACGTTTATTTGAAATTATCGTGAAATTGTTAACAAATTAATATACCATGAAAATTCGCGGGCAAATGACAGTTCAAAATTACATTAAAATAAAATTAAAAATCTTTAGTGGCCAGGACGCATTTTTTTCGATCCGCCCTCGTATCAATCTATCGACAGTATCGATATTTTAAGAAAAACACTGCTATCAATAGTATTGTTGATTAGCAATTTAGATGATTGCACTAGAAGAGCTATCGACACTATCGATATGTGGCATTTTTCGATTTAAAACTATTGATTGTAAAACTATCGATTGTTTGGCAACACTACTTTGTGGGTCTTGGGCCTTCAGGCCTACCGTCATCTCTTATAGCAGCACTTAAACTGAATTGTATTGTTTAATGCAACCATGACACCTTTATAGCAGGCCTTAAACAGGATTGTTTTGGTTGACGTCACAAAACCATTCACCTTTTTTTGTATGGACTATTCCTACCATCACGTCTATTTGACAGCACGAAAACGATTATTGCGCGTCTCAAGTGTCAAATAAAGCGATCCTTAAAAAGTTACTTTCCAGTAACTTATATGGAGGATTTTAGTTGGTTTTCTTGTGAATGTGAATATGTTTTTTCTTTACTTTAGATTTTTACAAAACAGTTAGTCGATAATTGAAGTAACGCTACCATGGGATCTTAATTAATCCTACTTATACCTTTTATTGGAAATTTGGATTTCAAAAACAAAGTAAGATATATTACTTCATTATTTTAGTACAACTTATGTGAAAAATAGTAAGTTATTCCAACTTACGTAACATATTTTTTTGTAAGTAATAACTAATAACAATGCTAATCCTTGTAAAATATTTATTTACACACGAAAACAAATAACAACACATTCTTAAGTATAAATTATTTATTAAAATTACAACTACATACATTTATACATTTTGTCTTACAGGATTCTTTGGTTACTCTCTGAGAAGTACCATGATGACATCAATTAAAAAATACAAGACAGGATTCACTGGAGCCTATTATTAAATACAAACAAGACTGAGAGAGCCAGAGGATTACAGCCTCCTTTGGAACCTGTGATTGAACCAGTGAAATGGCCGAATGTTGAATTCCAAGCATTTTACAAGGCTAGCTCTGTTGCTAGACTGGTTCGCTTTTTCACCAGAATACCTGAAAGAAAATAATAGTTTAGATTCATGTCGCAATCTACGAATATCAAATACATACCCATACTTTGTAATAAAATTCTTTGTGCACTACAATCACTGCGTACTTACTAAAACCTAGCCTTTATCTCGTTGAGTTAGTCTCGAACTTACTTTGTCTGTATATATTTATGTTATTTATAATAGCACTTAGTGAAGAAGCTGCAAGTTTGAACACATAATTATCTAAATATAAACTTTGAACAGGTATGTAGTTAAAATGTTACTTACGACATGGTTATTGATAAAATATATTTATGACAAGACACTGTGCTTTTGTAAACAAACACTAGTCGTTACCATCGTATAATAACTATCTATCACGGCAATTCGAAAAAGCACTATAATATGAAGTGATGGATATATTTTGTCAGGTGGTTGCTCGGCTTCCAGCATTAAAAACAAAACATTTATGTTTTCACGAATTTACAATTTATTTATAATTTCGAAAACCAGACGCAGACATCCGTTCAAAACTTTCACTCACAATTTTTTTCGCACTCATTAAAATTTTAGCCATCTTTAATGGTCAATATCAAATTAAATTTATGTACATAATCAAAAGCAAACAAAGTAAATAACACTAACTTTTAGATATTTAAATAAAATATGATAGTAATAATTTTGATTTACGTAAATAAAAAAAATGGTAAAAATAATAATTTTTTGTCAAGGATTTGAACGTCTTCGCAGTCTCATCACCAAAACAAGCCAGAGACAACAAACAGTTCACCATTCAGGAATAACCATTCAAAAAACGTTCAGCATTATGAACGTCATGGTACGATTTAAAGTTGTCCTGCTTTTGACCTGCTTAAAAACTGCATCTCAACTGCCTTGTTTCTGAATGGTTTTATAAGTGTTGGTGGTAGCATTCCTTGGCTTCCACAACAATACGTCCGCATTTGGGTTTGTCTCTGCCCTGTATCCTCCATGCTGTGTACACGCAATAAAAAAAAATACTAGGTCTATGCTTTGTACTTTACAATCTTCTATAAATATAACTCTGATGAGATTAATAATACATTGTCGTAAGTGTTGGAATGGTTTACGGCAAATAATTTAGTATTAAATGCAAACAAAACTAAATGTGTAAAGTTCTGCTTACCGAATGTTACAAAAGTTCCAACACGATTACTTATTAATAAGGAAGCAGTAGAAATGGTAGATAACACAACGTTTCTGGGAATAACGCTTGATTCCGGGTTGCAATGGGGTGCCCATATTAAGAAATTAGCTGGCAAAGCTTAGCTCTGCAGCCTACGCGGTTAGGAGAATTAGGCAGATGACGGACGTTGATACAGCGCGTTCGGTATATTTTAGTTACTTCCATAGTGTTATGTCCTATGGATTATTGCTATGGGGTAATGCAGCAGACATAAATACTATATTTGTTTTACAAAAACGCGCTGTTAGATCCATATATAAATTAGGTGCTAGAGAGTCTCTAAGGGAACTTTTTAAAGACATTAATATTTTGACTCTCCCTTCGCAATTCATCTATGCAAACATTATGTACGTGCGTCAAAATATACATTTATATAAGAAAAATAGTGATATTCATAGTATAAACACTAGAAATAAAAATAAATTAGCTATCTCAGCTTTTCGGTTGCAAAAAGAAAATCTTTTGTGGGTCTTGGCTTACGCCTCTATAATAGGATTCCAGATAATGTAGTAGCGTTACCATTATCTAAGTTTAAGACTGCCATTAAAAATCATTTAATCAAAAATGCGTATTATCATGTAAATGAATATTTATCATCGTCTGATCACAATTCTTGGAAATAGATGACTGCAAATTTTATTTGTATTGTTTAAATATATAGTATAATGTATACCTAGCTAAAGTGTAAATCTGTATTGTAACTGTAATATAGCCCATCAGGCTGGGTAGGGACCAATACTGAACTGGGTTTCTTTCGGCGTAATCTTCCCAGCAGTGGTCGTTCCGAAACGCTAGTAGTTTTTAGCTTTTGCACTAAAATAATATTTAAAAAAAAATGACCTTCAATAAGAGATAAATTTATCCTACATTGAATAAAAAATTTTGACTTTGACTTTGACTTAAGTCTTCTTCTACTCTTCTTCGACGCTGATTGCGCGGGATTTTAGGAGAATTCGTTTTGTGTGTAATACATAATTCCGTATTCTGTACCTTGGTAAATTAAATACCGTATAGCAGCAATATGTCATACGTGAATATGATAGGCTGAGATCCACGTCATATTGATATGTAGGCAAAAACAATATTGTTTACATAATGTTGATATGATAACGTTGAGCGTGTTCGTAAAATAAACAATAAGTGCTCTGATAAACAGCTATTTGCCGAATCAGTGACGTAGCAACGATTTTTAAGTTGCTACCACTTTTTTTTACCACTCACGCAAAATGAGGGGTGTTATACTTAAGTTTAACTGTGTCTGTGGTTTCGTTAATCCCGAACGGATGAAGCGATTTTGATAATTTCGAGAAGGATACGGAGAACTAAGTATACAATGTGTATTGGAAATGGGGTATCAACCCGAAAGGGAGTTAACAATAATAAATGTGAACAACTTTTACTACGGGACCATAATTGAAATCGTAAAAAAACTCTGCAGCTCCCTACATTTTAGCACGGTAGGTATTTCATTTTTTATGAAAGTGAAGATTTTTTTTTACGTATTCAGTGATGGTCCCATAGTAAAGTTGTTCACTTTGATTAGTATTTTACTCCTTTTCGGGTTGATACTCCCTTTCCGTTACTTTGTTTGTTTGTTTGTAAAATCTTTATTGTACATAAACACAGGACAAAAATACAGGTTTGAACTAGAGAACAGTACAAAGGCGGACTTATCCCAGATAGGGATCTCTTCCAGTCAACCTTGAAATATGAGGACAATTTACAACACAGGGTAGAGAGCGGGTACAATATACAGAAGACACACAATAGAAAACAGATTTCAATTACACTTAACTATTTACTACACTACAAACTAACTTTGTATACTTATATCAGCTGGTGACCGCAACTTCATCCGCGTGAATCGTGAATTGTAATTTTTTTCACTAAGATAAGATTTTCAAGTTTTGAATGACATAAATCCTTAAAGGCTACCTGAATTTTTCGGGGTCCAGTGCTGCCATTTGAAAAGAAATGGAGACATTGTTTAAAATTTGGTATTGATCAGACCCTGGATAACCCTTCAAACTATTTTATGAACTACTGTTTACATTTTTAAGTGAGAACGTGAAGCTTTTCTACGCACATACGCCAAAAGCGGCCGTTTTTTCGCAATTGTGCGTAGAAAAGCTTCACGTTCTCACTTTAAACTGTAAACAGTAGTTTATAAAATAGTTTGAAGGGTTATCAAGGGTCTGATCAAGGCCAAATTTTAAATGATATCTCCGTTTCCTTTTAATTGATTTATTTTAAATGGGGGCAGCACTGGACCCCGGAAAATTCATGTAGCCCCTTAATGTTGCGTTTCTACAAAATTTCAAAAACATAACTGCTTTAAGCACTTTTGGAAATAAGCGTGAACTTATACACGTACGGTAGGCCTCAAAAATGGACATACAGTTAGAATGAGAAATTGGGACTCCACTTCTGAGGCGTACCGGTACATGTGAAACAAACATATACACAACCGATTTGAAAACAGTTTTGTGTTCCTTTACCTACTCTTTTTTTATCGCCTATACGGATTGTTTTTTGCTTTTTTTTTTAAAGGTCCAGATACACGGTTCCTATGTTTTATGGTATTAGACTTTATTATATGAACATTTATGTTGATGATATAAAGTGACTTAACATCGCGACGAATTTATAACCTCCTTCTTTTTGGTAGTCGGTTAAAAATAACTTATATAATAGAGAACTGAACGTTGACGATATTATGAAGAAAAAGAGTTAAAAAAATACCGCCATGTCCAGTGTCAATATATTATTTTCTATTCTCTTTTTGGGAATGCATTGATAAATCATCATCATTCATCATCAATCATCATCATTCATCATCAATCATCATCATTCATCATCGATCATCATTTCGCACATACACGCATAACGTCGACAGCTGGATATAAGCCTTTCTCAAGGATTTCAGAAATGACCGATCTAGAGTGGCATGCATCAGCCTTATAAATATAGTAAACTTTCCAGCGACCTTGGTCACGTCGTCTGGCCACCTTGTTGGTGGTTGTCCTACGCTTTGCTTACCGGCGAGTGGTCGCCATTCGAGAGCCTTTTAGTCCCATAGGCCATTGGTTCGTCGCGCTGTGTCCCGCCCACTGCTACTTCAACGATCTAATCCGCTGAGCTATTTCAGTGACTTTTGTTCTCCTACGAATTTCCTCATTTCTGATTCGATCACATTAATAAATGAAAACTTCCAATAATGATTTACAACACAACCACCATTCCACTAAACAAGCGCTTTAGTTATAGGCCCTAGGCTCTGTCTACTCTGTTAGGGATAAGTACGTGATAATTTTTCCATGTCAAATATTATATATTATTATTATTATCAAAATTTTTGTATCTTGTCTGTTACATTTTAGGGTCCCTTTAGATTTCACAGATCTCTTTAATTAATCAAAAAATATTTTTTCCATCAGTGGGGACTGTTAGAAAAAATGTACACCTTGGATTTCTGAGACTAATCCAACGATACCTTGTTTGGATGATAGTTTAAGCGTTTTGATTAATTAAAGAGATTCTTTGTTTTCTTTTTTAATAATTACATACTTGTTATTATTTTGTGGCGAGTGGTAAATGTGTGAATCAGATCACGAAGAAAGAAGCAGGGCTTTTTACGTCATTGATTTTCAATAGTTATTTTTATTTAAAAGTCACCTGTATAATTTTACTGCTTTATGCTTCCATATCCGTAGATTCTTCGTACTTATGAGTTTTTTTTTCTTAGCTATCTTTGTCCCACTGCTGGGCAAAAGACTCCCCTCTTTCCTTCCACAATTCTCTATCCTGGGTCTTTTCTCTCCAGTCCCTGTCGTAACTTTTAAAGTCGTCTGACCATCTTGTTCTTAGCATTCCTCTCTTCCTATAGTCATCAGTTGGAATCCAGTTAGTTTGAGTGTGGGGCCATCTTTTCGGTTGCATGCAAGCGTGACCTGCCCAATCCCATCAGTCTTGCTGTTTTCTTGCCAACATCTTCGACTTTTGTAACGAGCGTAAAATACTACTTTTTCATAGTAAGTTATTAGTCTTACATTAATATCTTTTCGTGTCAAGTGATATACAAATATGTTCTTGATATTTCTTTCCAATATCTAAAGTACTACTATTTTTGTAAGTCATACTAGACTTCTATTATTTTAAACTAAAAATTTTTTTAAACTTCAAACTCGATTTTCTCAAAACTACATATTTTGACTTAGATCAATTTTCACTGGCACTATATAGGAATATTCAAACCACTAAACAAACAGTTTAAATCAGCCAATTTACAGCATTTACATAGATAAATCAGTTACTTAACTTTATTCACATGAATGTTGTTAGGAAAGTAGTTCCCATCGCTCATTGTTAACAAACAAATTGCGCAATGCATTGTAAGTACATACACTATGCGTGTTTTAATGCGATCTGGTTAATTTACTATGTCTTGGCACAGATTACATATATGTACTACCTAGTTATACTGTGCCATTTTCTTCTACATATTTTGAATCTTAACTCTGTTCTCGGAGTTAGTGGTGGCGAAAAATCGAGTCTCGATAAATTCATTAGATGAATGCCAAACTACCGATACGACTATCGATAGTACCTATTGATATTGTTGGAATATCTGTTCGGTTTAGGCTAAATTAAAATACTATTTGTCTGGTGAAGTATGAAATTATATTGTTTCAACTTTTACTTGGAAGTAATATGTCTGATTCCTATCACAATGCAATAGAGAAGAAAGATGACATAAGTGGCGGCCAGCACCAAAAGTATTGCTAGCCGTAGTACAAAAATAAAGATTGATTTTTGTAATTAAAATAATAAAAATCAACAGATACTATCGATAGTATCGATCGATGGCTGTTTTAGAGCAATATTATTGATAAACAACAATACTAACCATAGTATCGATCGATGACGACGAACAAACGAACGATAGTATCGATCCTGATGACGAACAAACCATCGATAGTATCGGTTACCAACCGAATAGTATCGGTGACCAACCGACAAGTATGGGTACAAGAAGTACCAACTATCGATATAGTATGGGTACTATCGATAGAATCGGTTTTATCAAATACCGATAGTCTATTGATAGTGGACTACCGAGCAGCAACAGGGAGTAAAGAAAAAACTTAGGATATACCAGTTCGAATCTTCCAAATCCATAAGCCGATCGAGATTATGGGCGAAAATTTGTGAAATAATACTGTCATAAAGTTCACATGAACGAAGTCGCGGGCATCTGCTAGAAAATAATAAATAAATATATGCGGACCAGTCACACAGATCGAGCTAGCCCCAAAGTAAGTTCGAGACTTGTGTTATGGGACTTATGGGATACTACTCAACGATACTATGTTTTATAACAAATATAACAAATACATATATAGAGGTAGATAAACATCCAATATTAGCCAACTTAGTGTAAAATAACAACCAAGCCCACACAGATAAGTTCTGCCTCATTTCTAGAACTCTACCTATCAAGATAGACTTTTCTAGCCTTACATCCTGCTTTGGTACTGTGTTTTGCATTTTCGTGTGTGTAAGTGGCCAACACTAATGTCAGATTCATTCAAACTGTCTAAAGGCATCTGACATAGCTTGATGACTGCCATACAATGATAACAGCTGGGACCAACGGCTTATACGCGCCTTCCGAAGCACGGAAAAGCTCGAGAAAAAAGATTTCGTTATGTATGTAATACTTATAATAATTCTGTGACCAAAGCCTAAACCGTTTGGTATTCAATGGTACATTAGACAGGCAATAATATACCTAAAGTCTAATTGTTATTCCGTAGAATTCTGACAGCTGACATTTTTTGACATGTCAGTGATCACAAACCTTTTTGGCCGGGCACATTTTTTATTAAATTCCAGATTTCAATAGGAGTCTAAACATCTGAGTCTATACATTTTAATTGTTAATGAATGTAACCATTTTTTAAGTGCGGCGCTCCAAATTTAAAGGGGATTTATCTCCAAATTTAAGTGATACTTGTGTCCCTTTTCATTACGCACAGTTAAAGAATCAGTTTAAAATAAAAACTGTGAAAACTGTAACTGATTTAAATAACAAAAAAGCGGCATACTTTATTTTTAAACTTTTTATCTTAATGGATAACGAAAAATAATTTGAGAAAGCTTTTGACCAAAAATGTTTATTACACCTGAATTAGTAGGGAGTGATGCCAGGTAAAGAAAAATAATCTGCTGACTTAAAAATATAACTTTGATAATTCGGCATTAAAAAATGTCATAACATATTAAATATATCAGAAAGTTTAAAATTTATCTTTTTCTAGGTAAAAAATAAAAATGTATCAAGAATTAAATTTTTTATTGCAATAAAATGGGTTCCCTTTTAAGTTGGAGAGCTTTTTTAGTAGCAACACTTGTGAAATGTCAGAATTCTACGGAATTGAAAATCAGAGAGTTTAAGATCATACGTTTATTCTCAGTGATCGATCCGAAACGCTAAAATGTTTTTTTTTAAATAACAATTATAATTAATAAAAATCTTAATAACCTAATCATATTACATAAAGTCCATTAGGGATAAGGTTGTGATAGTGATGTGCTGAAGAGCTGGAACACATTATCATATCAACACCTCTATCCTCTTCCACGGGTGTCAAAGTAAAAAGCGACCAAGGAAGGGAGGGAGGTATAGGTAATAGAGAATGTGCAAGTAGCGTTGGTGCAACGAATTTAAGAGCAAACTAGTCGATACTTTTTCTATACAAATTTCGGAGGGGATTTCCTCCACTGTTTGACATTGTACATGCAAAGTTTAACATGATGTCGTTTTGTCTCACTATTAATTTTGTCGTTACTGATACAGAATAATAAAATAAAAAGCCATCAAAAAGTTATGAGCCGTCAAAGATTCGTATTTTTGAAGTGAAAATTTCTTTAGCAGCGTTGTACACTGTTTTTTTTAATGGGTAAAAAATGTTAAACTCGCGTCAGGGCGTCAGGGCGTCAGGACACGTGAACTGATCGAAAATTCGTAAGACGCGCGGCGCGGCGTAGGATAGGAAGTATCCCCCTCTCTTTTGCGCCTGCTGTTTCGTTAAGGCGGCGCAGGGCGCTTGCGCGAATGTTCGTGTGTGTTTATGTTCCAGCGTGCCACGCGCATCTATGGAAATGCACAACGTTAATATTCAAGTTTTCACTTCTGCCGGCACTCCCGGAGTGCAACCCGTCGTTTTTTTTTTGCTTATTTTTACGCAACTTTAGTCGTCAATAAGTAATAAAAGAAGTGTAAAATCTCCAAAACTAAGTCCACACCGACACGGTTTATTTATCGAAGATTTTAATAAACTTTATTTGTATCGATTAATGCAGTCGTTTTTGCATAAATCCTCTTTTCCCAAAAGACTTTACGTACTTTTTACGCACTCGGTTTACCTACTATGAATTTATCGTGCATTTCACCTTACTGCTTAGCCCGAACACAATGTTAGTTGAGACAGAATGCATTAAGGCCGCGCCCACCTCACCCACCTGTGAGTTTGGGCCCGCGACTAGTTCAACCATTACCATCTACTGCGGTCATCTACGGCACAGAGTAAGTGTTAGTACTCACGTACAGAAGTCTCACAAAGAAATATCTACTTAATGTGGTTAGCGCTATAGTTTAATTTAGCTCGAGTCAGAACTCCACACCTCTTGGTTTAGATACCTAGACATCCATTGCAAGTCAATTTCATTCTTATATACTCTGGACAAATGATTCATGTAACTGAATTTTCCCGTTCAAAGTGGTCGTCGCGCGCATAGTAATAAAATAGTTATATTTTTATACCTAAATGGGGAGTGACACAAGCCTGTCTACAGCCTTAATATTTAATAATATTTTGGCTCTATAATCAATCTAATGAGATAGATTATTAAAAGTAGGGTACACGTATTTTTTCTTTTCTCTGATTAACAAATAATGACGAAGATACAGCTCGTATAAATGTCACGTGACGTCAATTACGATTTTTAACCAAAGGTGACGTAAATCACCCCCCCTCCGAAACTTTGAAGAGCTGTATCTTTGTGAATTTTTACTACTTTGCTAAACGAAAAAATATGGGTCCTTTATTTTTGGATAATCTAGTTGGCGGACTAAATTAAATAAAATAAATTAAATATTGTTTACCCAGTCTACATGCCTATTTTGCCAACTCAAATCAGATACTTTAAATGTGAAAACCAAACTTTTCTATGGGATTGGTATGAAATATAGACTATTGACGACCTCCGTGGCGTAGTGGACATCATGCTAGTCCGCCACCCAGGGGTCCCGGGTTCGACCCTCGGTCAGGGCAAGTCGGAAAATGGCCTTGGCCTTATCTATATAAGTATTTATTATATAATATAGTATCGTTGAGTTAGTATTCCATAACACAAGTCTCGAACTTACTTTGGGGCTAGCTAGCTCAATCAGTGTAATTTGTCCCTATATATATATTTTAAAAAAAAAGTCATAGGATCTTGAAGTCAAATAGCGCTCTTATTATAAATTTTTCTGCAATAACATATTTAAAAAAACACATTGAAATTGATATAATCATGACATGTGACATAACTTTGTGACGTTTTATTTCTTTAACAGTACCAAATAAATAATAGTACCTAATTATAATTTCTTGAATTAAAGTTAATCATCTTTTTTTTTTAAATCACCAATCCGCCAGCCCAGCGAGGTGTCGCAGGTCCTTTTATTGAAAGAAGTATGTAGTCCAGCAGTGGAGTGATAGAAAATATGCCTACTTACTTATGCAAACGGAAAAGAAATCGGATTTGATTCTCTTTCGTCTCTATCTCGTATGTAAAGGGTTAAGTCGTCATACTTTATCTGTATTTGCATATGTATTTGTAAATATGTGCATAGTTAAGAATGAATCACGTCATGTAGGTAATCTAAGTTTAAAAACCTTTGAAAATAACTTTTTACCCACCAGCCAAATTTTTGTAGCAAGATCGGGCCAAGATACTGATTTACTTTATACAAATAAAAGTTAATAAAAATCGATAAAAAATGTTTGTTCTCCCATACAAAATCCGTTTGGCCGAGCGCTGTTTGTATGGGAAGCTGAATTTTTTTGTTCTACATTAATTGTTTCTATGGAAAATAGCCCAGTAGTGTTGCAAGCCAAAGTATAAAATATCGATAGCCTATCGATACTATCGTGGCCTTGAAAAACAGTCACAATATCGATAGGACAATCGATAGTATCGATAGTATCGAATGTCAATAGTTTGCAATACTATTGATATAAGGTAAAACTATCTATAGTATCTAAATTCAATAGTATCGATACTATCGATAGTTTTACCTTACATCAATAGTATTGCAAACTATTGACAATCGATACTATAGATAGTATCGGTTATTCAATACTATCGATAGTCAAAATATCGATAGTTATGCAACACTATAGCCCAATACGGCTTGAACTTGCTCCAAAAACTTGGCTTGAGGTTATAAAGTCACCCTGTATAAGCTTTGTTTCATAAAATATGGCATTTTAGAGTATCATTTATGCCTACACTACTACAAACGAAACTATACATCCGTGCACACGTCAATGTGTGTGTGCCGCACGCTCTAAGGCTCGGCGCAAACGGGCCACCAGACATCGCGGCCACCGGCCACTTTCCAGTAGTTTTCATACATTTTGTATAGACTCGCCGCACACGGTGACGCTGGTGGCGGCCAGTCAATTAGTAGAAAAGTGGCCGGTGGCCGCGTTTTCTGGTGGCCCGTTTGCGCCGAGCCTAATCCCTTGACAATGTGAGAACGGGAGAGAGGTGCGATGACGGGGAACTGGGACGCATAATGTGCGACCTTAGCAGATTCCAATCTGAGCAACTCAGACCGTCAAAATGAACAACTTTTCCTATGGGAACAATGCTTGAAACTCGAAGAAAAATCGTCATTTTCATACAAAAGTGTTCGGCCGGCCCGGCAATTCAATTTGTATGAAAATGACAATTTTTTTCTTCGAGTTCCAAGCATTGGTCCCATAGCAAAAGTTATTCATATTGACGGTCTGAGTTGTTCCTACAAGGATCGGTCAGAGTTTTTGTTACATATTGTAGAAGTCACGGGCATTAGCTAGTTTCTAAAATAAGTATTGAAGTCCTTGATATTTATTATCATGGGGTCAATTAAAATAGCTTCCTAATATTATTATTTATAACAGTGTAACGATATATACAGGATATATGAATACACGGTTATTTTAAGATAACGTAGGTGCTCGGGTCTACCTACTAATTATTATTTTGTTAAAGTAGCAAGTACATTTAAACAAAATAATGCTTTAATGATCAAAACACGGCTTATTAATTTTGTTTATCCAGTTTATCAGTTACTAGTTGATTTCGGCAAAAATATCAACCAAATTTATAATTGTGAAAATGGGAGCCAAGTTCAATATCCAATAAAAGAATTGAGATCTAAATGGCGGCCAAGTTCTTAAGAGGATCCTGAAATTTATTTATAAAACGTGGAAGTTATTCTTATATTATAAGTATTTATTAATTAAAAGACAATAATAATAATATGACAAAGCTCTTCTGGCGAGTAGGCGACCAATACTGTGAAAATTAGTTTCTTTCGGCGTTTCTTCTCAGCAGTGGCCGTTACAAAGTCTTGGTATCGGTAGCTTTTCTTTAAAAATAAATTAACATACATACATATTTTCACGCCTGTTTCCCATAGGGGTAGGCAGAGACTATAGATTTCCACTTGCTAAGATCCTTGCAAACCTCTTTTGCTTCGTCAACACTCATTACTCTTTTCATACATGCTCTCCGGTTATAAGTACTCCTTACTTCACCTTTTTTTCAGAACGTCTGCAATTTGGTCTCAGAACGTTCTTCGAGGTCGACCCGGTCCAGTTTTCACATCCACATCCGCACGATAAATATTTTTAGTTAGTCTTCTTTCATCCATCCTCTCAACATGTCCAAACCACCTTAACATTCCTTTCTCAATTTTTGTCACTATACATCTCTTTTACCCCACACCTTTCACGTATTACATCATTTCTTATCCGGTCTTTCAAAGTTACACCACACATACTTCTTAAAGCTCGCATTTCAAGTGCATTTATCCGGCTTTCATTCTTCTTCTGCCATACCCAGCTTTCACTGCTATACATAAGAGTAGGTATCAACACTCCCTGATGAACAGCAAGACGTGCTTTATCAGACTCCTTCCTACTGTTCATAAAAGAATTACATTCTTTTATGAACGATTACCAAATTAAATTTTAATATACTTTACACGTAACGTAAATTATACCTATTGACGTGTAAAAGTGCCTGTAAAGGTCTAATTGCTGAATAAACATTTGAATCTTGAATCTTTGAAGGGACATACCCGTAATAAATTAAACCAACGGCTATACTAGATCACTATACTATAATGAAATTAAAATAACATAACAAGCATTTCCATGCAAAAGTGTGCAGCCGCCCGGGCAATTTGTATAGGAATGTCGAAATTTTTTTTGGTCATTTGGTTGTGTTATTTTATTTCCACTATACTATAGTAATCTAGTATAGCCCGTGGTTCAATTTATTACGGGTATGTCCCTTGATCCCTTCCAAGTTGTATAAGAATCTCAACAATAAGGAACTATAATATAACACCCAATATAGTTAATAAAATTTTGACGTATACAGGGTGGCCAAAAAGACGTGGATCAAACGAAACAGGGAGATAAAGGAGGTAATTTCCAACAAAAAATCTTTCCCCAGCATGGCCATAACTTCAATACATTTTTTTTCAAATAAGTGCTCTTAAAGTGAGAAGTAATTTTTTGTAACGCTTTAAAATTTACGGAAAAAAAATCATTGCTCGTTAAGTTTGATACCAAGAGCTGCAATACAATTTTTGTAGTATTGATACATTATCGACTCATAATACAACACCTTTTGTTTTATTGTTTTTAATCAATTTAATTTTCATTTAATCAATTGTAAAAAAACTCGGTAGTTTCATTGAAAAAACTAAAATAATTCATATCTTTTCGTGCAATGAAGTTATGGCCATGCTGGGGAAAGATTTTTTGTTGGAAATTACCTCCTTTATCTCCCTGTTTCGTTTGATCCACGACTTTTTGGCCACCCTGTATAGGTAGCTATATACTAGTACAAACCTACTATATATTTAACGTTCTCTGCTCAACATATAAAATAAAAGAAACACTTTTCACATTACCAAAAATAATTTTGACTGTAACATAAAATATGTATTTTCAATTTAAATTTATAGGTACTGTAGCGTGACCGCCGTTTTTTTTGTTATCTAAAAAACCTTTTGTAAAAAAACCTGTCAAACCTATTTTCAATTTTTTTTAATTAATTCGTGGTTCTTTTAATAATAAAAATGTGCTGCAGTACTTATACGACCGGTCGCCTCGCTGATGTTAACCCTCTTCGGGAATGCATTTGAGCGAAAAGTTTTATTACAGGTCTCCGTCCAACGTCATCCCTCCGTGGGAATGCAGTTGTAGCACGAATCTTTGTGCTTTGGTCTTTAGTCGCCACTTACGACATCCACAGGAAGAGAGGAAGTGGTCTTATTCTAGGCCGAAAGCCACACGCCGCTTAACTGAGAATAATATATGCTTAGGTATGCTTAGATATACGCTTAGATATATGCTTAGATATCATTACTTAATGGATGATTTATGGTGAATAAAAAAAAATGTCGTTGTGATTTAGAACTTAACAATCAAATACAAGCAAAGACGAGCTTCGTGGCGTAGTAGACACCATGCTACTTCGCCAACTAGAGGTTCCGGGTTCGATCCCCGGTCAGGGCAAGTTGGAAAATGGCCTTTTTCAAATTGTCCTGGGTCTATTTAAGTCATCATCATCATCCGAGCGTATTCCCGGTTGCTTCCTCAGCAGTAACGCTTCAGAGCCCGGGGTCCGCTATCTTACCGAGGCCAAGGAGATTTGACGAGGTTGCTGGTTTTTACACAGAGCGACTGCCGTCTGACCTCCACAACCCAAAGGGCAAACCAGGAACCAATCCTTGGATAGTTTCATGATTAAACGCTAGGTGGCGTTCGGGACCCACAGTTTTACGTGCCATCCGAAACACTGAATCATCTTTCTTTTCGGATAATCAGGTGATTCAAGCCTGCAATATCCTATCCAGACTGGAAACAACTTTTCACAAAGTATGCTTCCCAGTGGGAATCGAATCCATGACCTCCGGGTCACAAGGCGAACGCCTTGACAACTGGACCACGGAGGCAGTCATATTTAAGTATTTGTTATAAAATATAGTATCGTTGAGCCATAACACAAGTCTCGAACTTACTTTGAGGCTAGCTCAATCATGTTATTTGTCCCTATACAATGTCCTTTTTAATTAAGTGCAATTATTTTAAGGGGTGATTCAGTCCATCATTTTGAATAACTTTTCCCAATAAATGTATACCGATATTCGAAAAAAACTTTGCCATTTTCCATAGTAACGATATTACGTGACTACTTCGATTTGTATGAGAATCTAAAATTTTTTTCGTTTTTCGAAATAATTTTATTGGGAAAAGTTGATCAAAATGATGGACTGAATCACCCCTTCAAATATTTGTACTTAATTAAAAAGGACATTGTATATTTATTTTTTATAATCAGTCAGAAAATAAATCTTATTTGATATGGTATTTCATATTCATAATTTAATTTAAACATTACGTTGCGATATATATTCTTTTGTAATCTGCTTTTAATTTCCTTTATTTCGATGCCCTTCGGCCAAGTGCGAGTCGGACTCGCCCATGAAGGGTTCCGTAGCAGCAAGTAACATAATATAAAAGTACTTGTAGTTCGTTGTAACTTTGATCGATGTTTTAATAGACGTATTTAAAAAAACTACTTACTAGATCTCGTTCAAACCAATTTTCGGTGGAAGTTTGCATGGTAATGTACATCTTTTTTTTTTTAGTTTTATCATTCTCTTATTTTAGAAGTTACAGGGGGCGGGGTGAGACACACATTTTACCACTTTGGAAGTGTCTCTCGCGCAAACTATTTCGTTTAGAAAAAAAATTATATAAGAACCTCAATATCATTTTTAAAGACCTATCTATAGATACCCCACAAGTATGGGTTTGATGAAAAAAAAATTGAGTTTTAGTTTTAAGTATGAGGAACCCCCAAAATGTATTGTTTTTTTTTTCTATTTTTGCGTGAAAGTCTTAATGCGATTCACCGAATACATCTAATTACTAAGTTTCAACAGTATAGTTCTTATAGTTTCGGAAAAAAGTGGCTGTGACATACGGACGTACAGACAGACAGACATGACGAATAGATAGACAAATCCATAAGGGAATCCGTTTTTTGCCATTTGGCCACGGAACCCTAAAAATATTAACGACTTAAAATTTTGCGCCAAAATTCCATTAAAAAATCAATTAATCAACTAAATATACCTAGTAAGGAATCTTGGGTTTTTGAGACATATCTAACGATACATAAATTTTGAAAATATGAGGTAATAAATAAATTTAAAAACAAACATACAAGATACGCGCAAAACACATAATCTGTCTTGGCTGTCGGGTAAAAAGAGTTTTAAAAAACCTTGATATTTACATTATTTAGGTACCATACCAGTCTTATCGTTCTTATATTCCCGAAGAGCGTTAAGAGGATGTGCAGAAAAAAACTAAAGGGTCTAACCCTTGTTTTTACTCCCGGCCCTTATTTGCCTTTCCCAGTCTCGGGCTCTACGTGGGGTGGCGTATTAATATGAGTAATTTATGCTAAGATATTTTTCAGTTTTGTGATGTTCAAACTTCTTATTACATTTCTTCGTATTACACAGAATAAGTACTCACGTACAGAATCTTACTAAAAAAATAAATTCAAGGAAATATCTACTTAATGTGGTTAGCGCTATGGTTTAATTTAGCTCGCGTCAGATTTCCTCACTTGTCGTTTAGATACCTAGACATCCATTGCAAGCCAATTCCTTCTTATTACTCTGGATAAACGATATACCTAACGAATACCTAAACGGGGAGTGACACGGGCTTGGTATTAGGTAGTTTTTATGTTTGAGAAATCTGTAAATTCGAATCAAGGTTAACCCATAACTGGGTTGTCAGACTTGAGAAAAGTTGTAGGAAGACAGACGGGGGTCGGTTTTAAATTAAGAGAGTCGCCTATGCTTAGTTATTATTGCTTATGCTGATACGACTTTTAAACCGACTTCAAAAAACTAGAATGGGCGATTAGGGGCTACCTGAATTTTTTGGGGTCCAGTGCTGCCCCCATTTCAAATAAATCATTTAAAAGGAAACAAAGATATCATGTAAAATTTTATCTTGATCAGACCCTAGATAACCCTTTAAACTATTTTATGAACTACTGTTTACAGTTTAAAGTGAGAACGTAAAGCTTTTCTACGCACATTAGCTAAAAGTGGCCGTTTTTCGCAAGAAAAGCTTCAGGTAGCCCCTTAATTTGATCGTACTTTTATGTTTCTTATGTTTTAATAATGTACAATAAGTAACAAAAACCCTGTCCGATCCTTGTAGGAGCAACTCAGACCGTCAATATATACAACTTTTCTTAAGGGACCAATGCTTGAAACTCGAAAAAAAAACGAAATTTTCAGACAAAAGTGTTCGGCCGGCCCGGCAAGAGTTTCAAGCGGTTTTTGTTACATATTGTACAGGGTAGGTAACTCTTGAAATTACAGACAGAACCTAGGGCCATAAGACCCAGAGGCAATATTAGCAAGATTGTGGGTGTAAAAATGAAAAAATGGAATCTAAATTTTGATTGGTGCTAACCGCATCTCCTTGCGACTGACTTCAAATTGTCACCCATTCCTTAGATCAGCTTTTACTGTCTGCGCGGAAAGAGAAGCAATTGGTACATCCATCACCCAGAGCAACAGGGAAGTGCAAACAAATATGTAGCTACAAACCATATCAAAGCTAGATAGCGTTTTCGTTATACCTTCATTAGACAGATTTTGAATTACTCGTATCATGAGGTACTTACGTAGAATTGAATTAAATAATTTATTTTAAATAACCAATGGACCGGGGCTTTACTTAACTTATTCATTTTGTAATAATCATTAGAAATATTTTAATTAAGTTAATTATAACATATTTTTTAAATCACATTTTGGAAAAAAAATTGGGATAAATATCGCACTCTGAATTTTTTGATTTGATGTATCAAAAGTCAAAAAGTGAAAATAATTTATTTATCTTTGGATATTTGTATCACTTCATATTTGTCATTTTTTTCGATTTCATAATAGGTAGTTGTTGACGTCAAATTATTTACTTACAACTAAGTTTACTGCCGCGTATTTAACGCCCTCTAGTAGCCATAACATGTATTTTAATATGCAACTTATTGTTTATTTTTAAATATTAGTATGTGTAGTATTGTAGTGAGTAGTATTTTCATCTTTATTTTAGTTTTCAAGAAAATATGATATGTATATTTTTTCGTTTCAATAAATAATTAAAACTAAACTAATAATTATTTTGCAAAAAATTGAAAGACTTTTAGGATACCTTTGTAATTATGAGGTAAGTATACAACTAATTATATTTATATTATGATTTTCTTGTTGTTTGGATAACTCTTCAAATTATGTATTTAGTATGAACTTCTAGGTGATGCTCGGGGTGAAATTTTCATGTTACATGTAGTCAATATTCGTATGTAGCTTAAAAATGCAACATTAACAAAAGATATACTTTTATTAAATTTTAATTTAAAGACCTTTTTTTTTTTAGAGGAAATAAAGGTCAGTAATTGTGTATTTTATATTAATTGAGAATTTCTTTGTGCATCAATTACAGATTTAACTAGGTAGGTAGGAAAAAATATAATAATAAAATATATATTTTTTACCTTTTATTTTTGATGATTAATATTTATTATTTATTAAAATTTTAATTAGATTTTAACGGATGTTGGAAAGGAAAATGTTTATAGGTACGAAGTATTCAGTTAACCTTTTCCTACTTTTACCTAAATCATTTAATTAATACATCATTCCGAGACTATACAAAAAATAATAATAATAAAAATAAATGGTTTTGACCAATAATTTTTCAAAACTATAACCTAGTTTACCCCCAAAGTACACAACCGAATTTGATTTTTATGGAACCACCTGACAAGTATAACTTTTCAATCAAAAATGAATTTTCCAAATCGGTCTAGGCATCTTCGAATAATCGGT
Source organism: Acrobasis suavella (assembly GCA_943193695.1). NCBI lineage: Eukaryota > Metazoa > Arthropoda > Insecta > Lepidoptera > Pyralidae > Acrobasis > Acrobasis suavella. The sequence continues at coordinate 3,317,203 of OW971952.1, read as the reverse complement.
AAACATACATAAAAAGGACGTGACGAATTGATAACCTCCTTCTTTTTGAAAGTCGGTTAAAAAGGTACCTACTGAATATTGAGGTAAGAAAGGTAGCTCCGCTTAATTTTTTAAGTTTTCCTTGATGATAGAATTTTTATTAAGATTTTTTGGGATTTGCCAATGATTTATAAAATTGGGTATTCAAAAACTGATACCAATAAAAATATAATAATAACACACTTAGGGCGTCGAAGATTTTTTCCCAAATTTAGGAATTAAAAAAATCTCAATATTATGTGATTCATTTCTTTGAAGAAGTATGTATATATCTATCTCGAGGAATTAGGTAAGAGGAACCATGAAAGTTAAAAAAACGAAAATTTTATTTTCACGCTAATTATAAGATAAGAAGATACAATAGAGTAAAAGAGAATTAAAAAAAAAAAACTGAAAAACTTACTCTTCAAAGAAATGAATAAAATATTATTGAGATATTTTGAATTATTAAAAACATTTGCATTTCATGCAGATCATTCAAACTCGTACTTAATTGTTGCAATCACAAGGTTATCCAACTGCTAAATAGACTTGTGTTAAAATTAGGAAGTTGTTTTAGGCTTAAGTTGTATTTATAAGAATAAACGCGTAAGTATTTATACATGTAGACGTTTCACTCACCAGCCAAATTGTCCTTACTTTCTATAAAAAAGTTATTAGAAATCGATAAAAATTTTTCGCTATCCCATACAAAATCCGTTTGGGCGATCGCTGTTTTTCGTTATTGTTTTTATGGGAAGTAGTTCAGTGTCATATGCAAAATCCAAAAATTTGATTGGTGGTTAAAATGTCACCCTGTATATTTTCTGCTAAATTAAGTATATGTAGATTTATACCTTTTTTTTTTAAATATACCTACACGTTATTAAATTTAATAATTTTTGTTTCGTGTTAGCTGCTGTTTTTTTTTTTGACTACTTAATATTTTTTATTACGCAATTTATGTTTGTTTATTTGTTCGCAAGCGTTAGGTACATGTTATAATGTGTCAACATTGTATTATATTAGGTATAAGTATTTATTAATTAAAAGACAATTATAATAATATGACAAAGCCCTTCTGGCGAGTAGGCGACCAATACTGTCAAAATGAGTTTCTTTCGGCGTTTCTTCTCAGCAGTGGTCGTTACGAAGCGCTGGTATCGGTAGCTATTCTTTAAAAATAAATTAAATTTTAATATACTTTACACGTAACATAAATTATACTTATTGACGTGTAAAAGTGCCTGTAAAGGTCTAATTACTGAATAAACATTTGAATCTTTGAATCTTGAATCTTTAAATACTTACAAGTTTTTTTTTTACAAATGGTTAGCCTGCAACATTCTTGCTTAAAAATAAAAAATAGGAAAATTTTATGTAAAAAAAGTTTAGCTGCTACACTATTTCTGAGTCCATTAATGTCATAGTCCAATTTAAAAAAATATAAATACTTATACTTACACGTATGTATTAAGTCTATAAAAAATAAAGTCGTACCAAAACGTATAGGTACCTACCTAATAAATAATTAAGTACCTACCAACAACTCAATATTTTTCGTCTAATGCATCTATCTTGTATAGCATAGGATTTCAGTTTTTACTAAAAGAGTAACAGAGTCGATAAAACTAGTAGTACCTACTCTACTAAGAAGCTCGTACAACTAAAATTTAATTTTATATTATCAAATTTATTAAGAGTAAATATTTCTTTTGCAAAATTCATTCCATCATTGCAATATTAAAAAATAACAGCAAAAAAAAACCGCAAAAAAAAATTGGTAAAACGCATAGAGAAAAAGATCTTAATCATACCATACATACTATTTTTACATAGATATGTATTCGAATGGCGTGATGTGTTAAATCAATATGACAGATGTTGTACGTGAACAAACGGAGCAGACTTCCGAGTGCCATATAAGGACCATATAAATTAAAAAGACAACTCATCAAAGTTTCTTCGCCTAAATACATGACAAGTAACTTCCCCCTCCTGTTTCCCCCATACACAATGTGACAATAAGTCTCGTACGCACACAGCCTCATTGTTTGAACACGCACACCAGCTCAGAACCGGCTAGGTATTCGGTTTCCCGCCACCGGCGCGAGCACGCACACAAAACACGAAAAGCAAACAATACAAACACCAACACACAAGTAAATTTAAACTCACCTCAAAATAAATCCATTAGAAAACACACTTGTTCAAACAACTAGCGCTTAGCCTCGAAAACGCGTTGAAAAAACACTCGCCAGCATCCAATGTGTACTCAACACTTTTCCAAACTTTCTGTGCAGCCTACTTCTTCGTTAGCACCTCCATAGATTGTTCCCGCCAAAATACGTATTCGAAATCCGAAATGTTCAGGTAACACGTGCCAATCACATTTAAAATCAGAAATATCAAAATAGAATAAATTTATTTACAAACGATCGTCGCTTGAAAGTTTAGCCGGTTCTTATTTCTTTTATTTTTTTAATTTGGAAGTACAGTCTCGTTTCCATAGTCCAAACTAGCGAACCACTTGTAAAAAACGTGCAAAGTTACTTCCGCAAACGCATTTGCGAATATCGAACACGATCGCGAAATAAAAGAATTGGCGACAAGTGGCCCCAACACAATTATTACACACGTTGCGCGGTAAAAATAAACTATGATTAACTGCTATTAAGATTCGCGGAGACACTCGCGCCGGCACCCGGATGACATGCGGATGGCTTGCAAAAAAACAAATAAATAAACCCGAATTATAATCAACAAAGTGGACCTGCCAATAAAGCGCGAATTTGTTTACCGCGTTGCTATTTCGGTCGCTAGAAGCGGTTCCGATATGAATAATTATTATCGCCGGCGAGCGAACCTCGACGCATAGTTGTCGTTTCATAAAACGTGCGCGTTAAAACTGAGTCGAAAGGCTCGCCCCGTGCCGGAGCATAGCGCCGAATAAAATAAACAACAATATACCTAAATAAGCGGCTCGACGGGCGCGGCCTGGTGTGCGTAGCTGCCTCTGTGTGCGTGTGTAAACAAGGGGCAACTCGGCTTGCATGACACCAGTTTACAATCACCAACTGCAATTATTCATGTGTGACTGATATCAACCTCTTAAAGTGTCTTTCGATACAAAAGAATCAATTCATGATATTGCAGTAAGATCCTGTTATTATTTGAGTCGATTATAGAATGACATGTTAAGTTATTAAATATACCCGACCTAGAGCAGTGAGTAAAGAAATAGATTTGATATAATTGTAATTAATTACACTTCTGATTCCTGATTAATCACATAATAAATTGTTAATAATGGGGAACAGTAATTTTTACGTTGAAAACAACACTTAAATTTATTCTCCATCTCCAGCCTTAAAAGCTATGTTAAACGTAATGTAAAAATAAATGAGTAAAGAAATATCTACTTAAACAAGTATTCATAGACGTTGACAGTACCACGTGGACTCTACGTTACAAATAAAACTTCTCTACCTGCATTGGCACCTTTTAAACTTTAAGCTTATTATAAATCTTATAATACTTAGATAAAATAATAAAATCGATAAATTAAAGCTACAAAATCATTACGAGTCCACATCACCCCAACCTCCCCGCGAGAATAAACATATGACGTCACCGGCTGGTAAACAAACAAACAAACACATGCGCCGCGCTCATGTTTCCTTAATACAATTATTATTTCGAATGTGGAACGCGAACGAGTCGGACGTTTGGCCATCGACAATCGCGATTTATTTTTAATTTCGCGAGGTTATGCCATGTGCCGACTGCCGGCAACGAGCGTCATGCTCATTGTCTATGCGAATTAATTAGACTCGAGTTGTTTACCACAACCACACGATTTAAAAATAAAATGTTCATCGTCAATTCTGTACAGCCAGTTGCATTTTGAGCAGTTTTTTTGGTTGAGACACTTTGTTGAGTAAAAGATGAATTAAGCGTTCTAGTTCCTGCCATATAGCAGACACTAAAGAGCCTGCTTAAAGGAAGATATTTTAAGCAATATACGAGTAGTTTTAAAAAGAATTGAATAAATCTATTTCTTTCGAAATAGATAGAGCATTGGCACTAAGCATTCATTAACTCTTATAAAACTATTACAAATTATGGTTTTGTGTCCTTCACCAAAGCTGGAAAATATGTTAATAATGTTTCGACTACTTTATGTAAAGTACACAACAAATCTGTAATTCTTTGTCTATTCATCGGTCATGGTCTTAGATGGTAGAGTTCAAACTCTACCATGGACGATGACTCTACAAACAGACTGGTATTATTTTCCAATAGGTACGGTGTGGGTTGTTCTCGCTCTCGGAGCTAAATGTCCTTGTTGAAAAAACGTCCCCGTGAATGGCATGGGAGCAAAACGTCCTCAATTAAAAAGGTACTGCTTTTAAAAAGCAATAAAATCAAATTTCAAAATTAGAATGTTTATTTAGAATTAGACCTTTACAGGCACTTTTACACGCCAATAAGTATAATTTGCATTACGTGTAGTTTATATTAAAAGTTATTTTATTTTAAAGAAAAACTACCGATACCTGCGCTTCGCAACGACCACTGCTGTGAAGAAACGCCGAAAGAAACTCATTTTCAGCAAAATGGTTCTCAAAATTTTATAAGTTCTTGTCTTATGTTCATCATCATCATCTTCGTCGCCTTTTCTCCATTGGGTTCTGTGTGTCAATTCTCTCCATTTCTTTTTTTTTTAAGATCCATATTTGCGCTAGCTCATTGTTCATTCTACTTAATATTTTAATTACTATAATGTACCTGCATGTATTGTTATGTTTAGTATTAGGTGCTTGAAGTAAAAAAATAAATATATTTTTCTACTCCTGTACTGTTATCTGTCTTTTAAATGGTTCCGAACACTAATATAAGAACATTATATGATTTCAGAATAGTCTATAGTCTATTCCTAATATAAAATAGCACATGTGTCGTTATTTCGCCAAAACGGTACTCCTAGCCATAGACCTATAACTTTTTTTCTTTAGATCTACCATACTGCCAACATAATAAAATCGTTATTTTAACATATGGTGCCATTTTTCAAAAGTGGAGTCACTGAACAAACGGTTTTTTGTATGAAAAAACATTCGTTTAAGTGACTCCATGTTTCAAAAATGGCACTTTTGTCACTAAGAAGACGTCAATAAAAAAAATTAAGTCTTAGTCCATAGATACCTAGTATCTAGCAAACATATGGTAGTATTTCATACTTTTCTTTGTATATTTATGGATTTATTTTAGTAAATGTAGTCGTAGAAAAAGTATTGTATGCAACGTCGTATAAGTATGTCAAAAAATGCTCGATGGCGTCTCCTTACGATGCTCGCCAAGGCTCGCATCGTAACCTGCGCCACTCGCATTTTATGAACCTTCTTGTACAACTGTTGCATAAAATACTATTATTATCCCGGTTCTTAGAGGCAGTTCTATGGGGACATAGGTCCATCATGAAGAGGCCTTATAAGAGATCAGATTTACTGAAGTAGGTGTGTAGCATATGTGAAGCTCAGGTGTGGATGAGTGAGAATCCGGAAGGTATGAAAATTTTGAAAACGCTTGAATACTTTTCTGCTGTTAGGAATTATATTCCTCTTTGACCATACGCAAATATCAGACTTTTCTGTTCAGTTAATTCTGTGTAAAAAATATTCATTTTGAATAACGTAAAATGAAATCTAGACATGACAAAAATATTCAAGCGTTTTCAAAATTTTCACCCCTTCTCATTCCCAGGTGCAGGACTATTTGAGGAAAATATTATTATTAACTTACAGTGATTTTTTTGTAGTTTTAGTTAATGTTTATTCTTATTCTTTCCAACGTCAAATTTTAATTTATAAAATGTGTTATTTATTAAACACTTTATCTTACTATACATACATTAAATATTTACATGTATTTAAACAGTAAAAAAAAATTGTCTGTACATTGAATATATTTCTAAAATGAAATTGGGGCAATGGTGACATAGTAATAGATTAAGAATTTAAAAAAAAATGTCTGTTTTTATACACGCTTATCTCCGGAAATACTGGATGGATTCGAATGAATCTTTTTTGTTATATAACTGTTAAGCCTGGGCAACATATAGGGTTTAATTGATCTTAGAAAATGGAACACCTGATGCAGAACCACAATGGTCCAGCTAAAGTGTAAGATATATAAAACAACGCCATAGCAAAAGTTGTTCAGCCTGAAGAGCATTTCTTGTTGTGGTATAAGAATCGAAGATCTGTGACACCTCATGCAGATACGCCGGAGTCATAAATTCCTCACAAACGAAATCGCAGGTACCTATCAGGTATTCACTGAATAAAGATTTTTCAATTCTATTCTAAATTTAATATCTGTCTAATACTCAAATTCGCTACTAAATTCTTTTTTCTTTTTCAATATAGACACTTTATTTCAAATTCTTTTAAAATTTCAATTTTTTTTTCAATTTAGACACTTTAGTGAGTAAACAATCAATGAACAGGCCTGTACTAGGATGATATCATTTGAGATACAATTGTGCTCTTCAAAGTGTTTGAATATAATCAGCGCGATGATAAACATGACAGTTATAAAATATCTTGTCAAATTGACGTCAGAACAAACGGAACAATTATTGTTATTACTTACATTAAATGTGGATAATGTACCGGTGTACATGACGACCTCCGTGGCGTAATGGTCAACACGCTAGACCGCCGCCGCCGCCGTTCTGGGTTCGAACCCTAGCTAAGGCAAGTTGGCAAATGGCCTTTTTCAAATTGCTCTGGGTCTTGGGTATTAATCTATATATGTATTTATCATAAAATATAGTACCGTTGGGTTAGTATTACTTTGAGGCTAGCTCAATCTGTGTGATTTGTCCGTATACCTATATTTATATCAGGACAAGAACATCATTCACCGCCGCACGCATCGTGCACGAAATTGAAATTTCAAAAATATCTATACAATGTCCTTTTTTATTTAGTACAAATATCTTAAGGGTGATTCAGTCCATCATTTTGAACAACTTTTTGCAATAAATTTACATCGAAATACGAAAAAAATATTGGTTCTCGTGCTATACCGGCAATCTGGAGGTTTTGGGTTCGATCCCCAGCCAGGGCAAGCTGGAAAATAGCCTTATTCAAATTGTCCTGGGTCTTGGGTGTTTATATATATATATATATATATATATATATATATATATATATATATATATATATATATATATATATATATACATGTATTTATCATAAAATATAGTATCGTTGGGTTAGTATCTCATAACACAAACTTACTTTAGGGTTAGCTCAATCTGTGTGATTTGTCCGTATATTTTTATTTATATTTATTTTTATTTCTTTTATATTATCGAAAATGAAATATTTTTTCATATTTCGGTATAGATTTACTGGGAAAAGTTGTTTAAAATGATGGAGTGAATCACTCCTTTAAACAATTGTTCTAAATAAAAAAGGACGTTGAATAATTATTTTAAAACGTAAGTATGCAAGGGTGGTCATAGGAATACAACGTTACGTGTAAAATACTGTTGATGCCTGTCCACCTTTACGAGCTATGTATTGTATACGACATCAAAGTAGACTGTTGCATACAATATATAATTTTAGTGAGTTCCTTTTTGTTTTAAGTTACTTATATGATTTTCTGTAACTTTTGTAATTTTTATTGGAACATTTTTTTTACTAGATTAGTGATTTGAATACTTAGTTTACTTAGACCTAGATTATTTTTCTTTAGACCTATGCACTTAGATTAAGGTTTTACTCGATTAACACAAACTTAACAAAAAAAAGCACAACTGCCAAATTAACAAACAACTGAATTCATACAGTTCGTATTAAAAATAAAACTTTCCTGAATAAATTCTTTACAGTAAAAATTCGAAAAAACTTTATTTAATAAGTCACTAAAGGAATGTCAATTTTAAAAAATAAAGTTTTCCATAATTACCTAGAGTCAACCTTACATAATATGTCCAAACATTTTCATATTCTTCTTTGTATATTTTTGTATTTTATTTAGTAAATATAGTCGTAGAAAAAGTATTGCATTTTTTGCCGTGCTTATACTTTTTCTACGACTATATTTACTAAATAAAATACAAAAATGAACTAAGAAAAAAATATAAATATTTAACATTTTTTTGGTAGAAACTATATCTATGGTATAACTTAATTTTTTTAATTGACGTTTTTGTAGTGACTACATTTAAAAACATTTTTATTATGTTGGCAGTATGGTAGATCTAAAGAAAAAAAACGTTGTAGTTCCATAGCTAGGAGTATCTTTTTGGGCAAATAACGACACATGTGCTGTTAAGGGGAATAGACTACAGACTTTTCTGAAATCATATGTTATCAAATTTATCAATGTATTTATAATAGAGTTCGTGATTATGTAATTAATTAAGAAAAATTTAAAAGTTAAAAATCAAATCTGCTCTTATGAATATTCTTCTTTGTTTATTAGTTTTATATACAATGTCCTTTTTAATTAAGTACAAATATTTGAAGGGGTGATTCAGTCCATCATTTTAACCAACTTTTCCCAATAAATTTATTCCAAAAAATGAAAAAAAAAATTTTAGGTTCTCATACAAATCGATGTAGTCACGTGATATCGTTACTATGGAAAATGACAAAGTTTTTTCGATTTTCGATATACATTTACTGGGAAAAGTTATTCAAAACTATGGACTGAATCACCCCTTAAATATTTGTATTTAATTAAAAAGGAGTGTATATATTTTGACGACCTCCGCGGCGTAGTGGTCATTAAGCTAGTCCGCCACCCAGTCCCGGGTTCGATCCCCGGTCAGGGCAAGTTGGAAAATGGCTTTTTTCAATTTGTCCTGGGTCTTGGATGTTTATCTATATATGTATATGTATATATAAAGAACACAGTTACAAATCAGATAAGTAAAAATACAACGGCGGACTTATCCTATATACGGATCTCTTCTTTATACGGCTTATACGTGCCTTCCAAATTTTTCATGCGATGTGGTCACCAATCCAAGTGCGGACACGCCCGGTATCGCTTTACTTGCTAGTAATGCGCACCTCCGTCGGGCCACCGAACTCCTCTGTTATTTTATCAACATTATACTATAGTGATCTAGTATAGCCTGTGGTTCGATTTATTATGGGTATGTCCCTTCCACATTATATTAGTAATCGGCTAAAAATGAGTAAAAGAGCATAAACTATCTGTATCTACTAACAGGTGACGCCGACGCGATGTAAAAAATGTCTGTTACAAACATGTCTATGTCCTTGACTTTCCACAGAATTAATTAATATTAGCAGGCGGCATAGTTATATTATGATAATATGCAGATTAAAACAGTACCTACATTATTATGACTTGGTAAGAATTTGGCTGATATTTTTATTTATGTCATAGGGCGGCAAACGAACAAGCGGGTCACCTGATGGTAAGTGATCACCGCTGCCCATGGACAACTTCAACACCAGGGGTGTAACCGAAGCGTAGCCGGCCTTTCAGGAAGATATAGACTCGTTTTTTTTTAAGTTTCAATGTCGTATTACAATGTTGTATTGTGCACTAATCACGTTTTTATCCCTAACGGAGCCGACAGAGCATTTTGGGTCTTCCGGCTTTAAGCAAACAGAGCCCAGGGCCGCAGGACTTAAGGGGATACCTGAATTTTCTGGGGTCCAGTGCTGCCCCCATTTGAAATAAATCATTTGATAGGAAACGGAAACATCATTTAAAATTTTGTCTTTGAAGAAAAAATTTACATTTTCATACAAATTGCCGGGCCAGTCGAACACTTTTGTATGAAAATGACGATTTTTTTCGAGTTTCAGGCATTGGTCCCTTAGGAAAAGTGGTTCATATTGACGGCCTTAAAAGATCGGACAGGGTTTTTGTTACATATTGTATAGACTTAGAGCTGAGAAGTGCTAGACTTTACGTCTTATTTTTTTACCGACTTTAAAAAAGGAATAGGTTATCAGTTCGACCCGTAAGTTTTCTTTGTATGTATGTTAGCGATATGTTAGTGAACCGATATTGATGATTATTTTTTTATTTCAAAACCTTAAGTATCAAGTTGATCCCATATTAATTTGGTGAAGATATGAAAAAGAACTTTGGATATAGAAGAAACTCCTGAACAAACAATTGTAATTGGTTTTTTTATACATACATAGTATCACGTCATTATCCCTGACGGGGCAGACAGAGCGTTTTGGGTCTTGTAGCTCTAAGCAAGTTTTTTTTTGTTAAAAATGTAATCATTCACTAATCATTGATGTGCGAATGAGTTCCTAGTGTGTAAGTAACTAACTGAAAATGTTAGAGTTAGTAAACAGAAAGTACATTCTAACACTACCTAATCATCGCACACATATGATTTTTTTCCCTTAGCCTGTTGAGATGTCCCGTATTTAATGTACTAAAAATAGAATATATTAAATATACAACAAACCTGCCGTTTTTTATCTCATTGTCTATTTATGTATTCACTATAAAATCGTATATTCACTTTAAAGATAAAATAAAATAAGTATTTTTATAAATGTGATTTTTTATAGATAATGTCGTATGTATGTAAGATATCTCTCCATAGCAGCCTCCTGCTACTCCTTTTTGAAGCATTTGATATCATCCCGCCATCTTCTCTGTGATAACATCTACGCCTGCGCCCTTCTGGCACCCACATGGTGGCCCTGTGAGGCCTGTGGGCCCATCTATCCGGACGCAAATGATTAGTGAGAAAATAAGTAAGGTCTGGTACTAGCTCTCGGCTCTTGGTCCTCTAGACTACTTTCTAAATTAACTTTAAAACTCATAGGCAAGTATGTAAGTCGTTTTTATGCCCATGAATAAAAAAACACGTAGTAAAAAATAAATAATTCTCAAAAAATAAAACGAATACATACCAAAGGTAAAATACGAAGTGAAAATTTCTACAAAATTAGAATTCATACATTACTTTTTCTACAAATATATTTTTAACTGGCCAGTATTATTCGTTACATTACGAATAATACTGGCCAGTTAAAAATATACTCACAGGGCCACCATGTGGGTGCCAGAAGGGCGCAGGCGTAGATGTTATCACAGAGAAGATGGCGGGATGATATCAAATGCTTCAAAAAGGAGTAGCAGGAGGCTGCTATGGAGAGATATCTTACATACATACGACATTATCTATAAAAAATCACATTTATAAAAATACTTATTTTATTTTATCTTTAAAGTGAATATACGATTTTATAGTGAATATATAAATAGACAATGAGATAAAAAACGGCAGGTTTGTTGTATATTTAATATATTCTATTTTTAGTACATTAAATACGGGACATCTCAACAGGCTAAGGGAAAAAAATCATATGTGTGCGATGATTAGGTAGTGTTAGAATGTACTTTCTGTTTACTAACTCTAACATTTTCAGTTAGTTACTTACACACTAGGAACTCATTCGCACATCAATGATTAGTGAATGATTACATTTTAACAAAAAAAAACTTGCTTAGAGCTACAAGACCCAAAACGCTCTGTCTGCCCCGTCAGGGATAATGACGTAATACTATGTATGTATAAAAAACCACTTACAATTTTTTTTCAGGAGTTTCTTCTATATCCAAAGTTCTTTTTCATATCTTCACCAAATTAATATGGGATCAACTTGGTACTTAAGGTTTTGAAATAAAAAAATAATCATCAATATCGGTTCACTAACATATCGCTAACATACATACAAAGAAAACTTACGGGTCGAACTGATAACCTTTTCCTTTTTTAAAGTCGGTAAAAAAATAAGACGTAAAGTCTAGCACTTCTCAGCTCTAAGTCTATACAATATGTAACAAAAACCCTGTCCGATCTTTTAAGGAGCAACTCAGGCCGTCAATATGAACCACTTTTCATAAAGGACCAATGCCTGAAACTCGAAAAAAATCGTCATTTTCATACAAAAGTGTTCGACTGGCCCGGCAATTTGTATGAAAATGACAATTTTTTCTTCAAAGACATAATTACGAATAATACTGGCCGTAGTATTACTTTTTCTACAAATATATTTGTAACTGGCCAGTATTATTCGTTGCAAATAGGTTTCGAACTAATTAAATTATTGCTTTATCAATTTATACAGCAAGTCCACTCGCAAATCGTCATTGCCATGGCCAAATTGTCGTGTTTACAGCATACAAATTTAAACAAACGAGGATCGAATCTGCGGCCGCGCGCGGCCTACCAATGAACTCAAATTTATGAACTGTGCTTACATAATATGACGTAAGCTCGCCTATGCATAAAGTGGGTAGTTCACCAGCCATCAAGATGAAATAGTATGGTGAGGTGCTCGGTGGCCCGGCGGGAGTGCGCATTACTAGCGCTTTCGGAAGTAAAGCGACACCGGGCGTGGTCCGCACTTGGATGTGTGACCACACAAAAATTTCTCGAGCTTCTCCGTGCTTCGGAAGGCACTTATAAGCCGTCGGTCCTGGCTGTCTTCATTGTATGGCAGTCAAGCTATGTCAGATGCAGCTTAAAAATTTGGCACCAATGTTGGCCACTTACGCACACGAAAAACAAAACAATGGTATGGTTTCCAACATTTAGTACCTACATTAATTCTCTTCTCTTTGGTTCCGAAGCGATGGTGTCCAATTGGTTTAGGCATTGGCTCTGTGGGACACGAGTTCGATCCTTGCTACGCGCGACTTATACCTCTGAATTTGTACTCATGTATAGTCACTTTCAACTACCACCACCTGCTTCCGGTAAAGGAAACATCGTAAGGAAGCCTACAATAGTTTACTAGTGTGTAATAATGACTATTGTCAATAGATAAGTCAGATGCCTTTAAGCAGCTCAAAATATCTGACACCAATGTTATTACAAACACACTGGATTAGAAAAGAAGTAGGTTTCAAAAGTAATAACATTCCATTTTGACTGGGAGCAACAGAATATCGTTAATGGGATACCTGAATTTTCCGGGATGCAGTGTTGCCATTTGAAAGGTAACGGAGACATAATTAATTTTTTTTCTTGATCAGACCCTATATAACCCTTTAAACTATTTTATGGACTGTTAACAGTTTGAAATGAGAACGTGAAGCTTTTCTACGCACATTAGCGAAAAACGGCCACTTTTGGCTTATATGCGTAGAAAACCTTTACGTTCCTTACTACACGTATTAAGGTATAGTTTTCATCTAAGTTGGTAGAGTATTGAGCAGATAATTATTTGAGAAAACCTGAGAATCTTGCAAATCGAAAGAGGCAGTGGATAATTAGTCAACTCACTATTTTTGATTTTCGTTTACCAAAAGACATAACAATAAGTACACAAATAGGCATTCGTCCCACTTGGTCTCGTGAAACCAACCATCACCATTTCTCTATCGGACTACGAGGCGCGGACAGGGGTTTCACCCCTTTGTCGTTGAAATACCTAAGTCTCGAACTAAACTCTTCGACAATTCCTTTTTGGTTCGAGTAGCTAAGGTGTGGAATGAACTGCCTGCGTCTATATTCCCAGAGAAGTACAGTCCTATCTTTTGGATAGGCATGCTTCATCCTAGTCTTCATCGTCGCTTACCATCAGGTGAGATTGAGGACAAATGCCTAAACCAATATATTGTAAAAAAAATGCATATGATAAATCAAGTACCTATAAATATTTTTATTTATTTAATTTAATGTATTTAAAATCTTAAGAGATAATACTACCAAGGGTACAACCTTATGTTAAGCATTGTCTTCTAGTTCACCTTTTTGACTTAGCTGAAAAGATGGTAGATAGGGTGCTTTAATTGTATATTTGCTAGGAACTCCGTGAATTTATAGTATAGATAAGTAAGACCATTAGAAATTCAAAAATGAGTTTCAATTCCAAATCGTTTGATGGGTTTCCGAGATAAGGGGTTGTAAAAAGGTGGTAGATAAAGGACTTTGATATTAGAACTAGAACTTAATTACATAACTTATGAGCGATTTAATCCTTACAACAAGTATCGAAATATCTGTATTGTTACAATACTACAATTGATTATAATATATTTTATTTACTCAGTTGTTATGTTACGAGCTACATTTCACTATTAATTTCGGTCAGTGAATTTTATCCCAGTGGCTGGGCGCTCCGCGACGTATGATGGCATTATATATATATACTCACCCGCACTACCTACAATAATTTATAACGAAAAATACCTAAGTTCCTCTCAACTGAACGTGTTGATATGTACATAATATATTAGGATATATTTGCAAGTGGCCATCGCTAATTCATATTGTGTAAATACTCGAAATTGACACGTATGTGTGTTTATTCGTTTGTGTATGTGTTAGCTGCGAGGTATTTTGTAAGAGAGAAAATTCTATTTTTGGATGATGACTTTGTACTTGTATAACTTATGATTAAACTTTAAACAAAAAGCAACTGACTTCGTTTTCTTTCCGGTTCTTTTTTATCTCCAAAGTTCTTCATCATATACCAGACTATCTCACGGAGTTCCCGAGTTTCCATCTCAGGTCAGGTCGCTGGCGTCGCTGGTCGGGTCGTTGGATTCCCTCTAATATGGTTGAGTTTAACGATGGCTGATCCGTGCGTCAACTCGTGAACGGTTGCTGCCGGGAGGGACTGGTCATCTCGGCTTCGCTTTTTTGACTACTTAATATTTTTTATTACGCAATTTATGTTCGTTTACTTGTTCGCAAGCATTACATGTTATAATGTGTCAACATTGTATTATATTATAAGTATTAATTAATTAAAAGACAATTATAATAATATGACAAAGCCCTTCTGGCGAGTATGCGAGCAATACTATGAAAATGAGTTTCTTTCGGCGCTTCTTCTCAGCAGTGGTCGTTACGAAGCGCTGGTATCGGTAGCTTTTCTTTAAAAATAAATTAAATTTTAATATAGTGCCTGTAAAAGTCTAATTACTGAATAAACATTTGAATCTTTGAATCTTTGGTCAAGATGGAAAATTGTCTTTTTCAGATTGACCTGGGTTTTGGAAGTTTATAATATGCCTCCTCTTTTTTTGAAGTCAATTAAAAATTATGAATGATGATGACCTTTAAAATAACTCTACGAGAATTATTTTATTTACATAGAATTGAAGCAGATTAGGAGAGTATATAATGGTCGAAAGTTGTTAAGCCTGTTGAGTATTTTTGTTGAGTTATAAAAATCAAACATCTGGAACACCTGATGCAGATACACCGGAGTCATAAAGTCCACGCGAACGAAGTCGCGGGTATCAGCTAGTACTTGTTTGTTTGTAATAACTTTATTGTACCAAAAAACATTATGTTCTCTTTCGAATTTTTTGTATTTTATACATTAAAAATTCGAAAGAGCAAATATACAATGGCGGACTTATCTCATGTAGGGATCTCTTCCAGTCAACCTGCGATAAATTGAGAGGATACTTACTGAATTAAAAAAAAACTTGAGAGGTGTCAAGGGACACCCGGATAGAACGAAGTAAAATATAAATAGGTCTAAATAACATTCAAACTCTTTTTTGCGTTTTAAAAACAAGTTTTTATTATCTTCATAAACTTGAATGAACAAAAAGTGTCGTCACAACTTTTGGTCTTATTTTTTTCGCCTAGTTCCCTTTCGCAACGCGCGATAAGGAACTTCGTTCCAAAAGTAGAAAGTACGTACTAGATATTTAAAAAAATTATACATACATAACTACATCACTTATACTTTATACACATAAACTTACATATACATACATATACTAATTCAATATACTAATTCAACATTAAATGATACATTCTTAAGTACTTAATTAGCTCAAGTGTGATGCCACCAGAGAAGATTTTGTTCTTACTAAAACGCCTCGCCTTTAGGTATTATTTTGCCAACCCAACCCCCGACAAAAAAGAGGGGTGTGATAAGTTTGACGCCAATATCTATCTGTGTGCCTGTTATAGTCTGTCTGTCTTTGGCATCGTAGCTTTCGAATGAATGGCCCAATTTCAATGCGATTTTTAGGGTTCCGTACCTCGAAAGAAAAAACGGAACCCTATAGGATCACTTTGTTTTCCGTCCATTCGTCTGTCTGTCAAGACCCTTTTTCTCAGGAACGCGTGGGGGTATCAAGCTGGAATTTACATCAAATACTCAGGTCTACTGTGCCTTAGAGCTGTGAAAAAATCAAACTTCTAAGCCAACGCAATCAAAAGATACAGCCGTTTATGCTACAAATTGCCGACACTCGCTCGCAAGGGAATCAAAACCTACAGGGTACTTTCCTGGTGAACTCAGAACCTTTGATATTTGGTACGAAGCTTCTAATAACACAGATAAAGGAAAAAATGCGAAAACCGTAAATTTTTTGTTACATCATTTAATAAAAATATTTTTAATAATTTTAAACTTACTATATCTACAGGTTTGTACGGAACCTGTTGTTCTCGACTAACCAATCATGTGGAGTATCGATGAATATTTCTTTCAAAAATATTATAAGCTTGTGAAGACCGTTTTTCGATTTAGGGATTCGTTTCTGTAATATTTGGTTTTAAAGTGAAAATTTTTGTTAGAGCCATTTGTCACCCACCACCCCCTGTATCTAAACGGCTTTATATGCACACGTGAAAAAATTCACAGCTATAGTATATATAACGAAATTTAAAGGAAAACTATCAGAGTTAAGCAGGGTTTACCAATTAAAAAGTTATAGGCAATCGACTTTTAAAATGAACTCAGAAAAATTTCAAATTCAATACAAAATTAGTTTTTAGACGTTTTAGTGGCATGAATTCAAAGTTGGCAATCGTAACTACGGAACCCTACACTGCGCGTGGCCTGATACGCACTTGGCCAATTATTCCACGTTCTGAGGTTTATAAGTAATGAGGTTAATAATAATAAACGCCTGTAAGTCGGGGACATTTTTTAATTTGTCTGGCTACAGAACTTGTGTTAGCACTTAGCCCTCATATTCATAAATAATTTGCTCTCAGGCAGGTACTTAAGTAACGGATTTCAGGCTATTACGCAAAAAACGTGCTCCCTAAAAGTAATAGCAAGAATCGTTCAATTCCATTCATTAATTTGCAGTAAAGGGTTTTTACAAAGATGGTAAAGTACAGTGTGTCCTTAAACCTATTTAGATAATCATATAGCATGCAGAATTTATTTATTTTTTGTACCGAAATAAACCCATGTGCCTACATTACTATATTTTTATCTTTCAAACAAATCCATGCATCGAATACTTTAGTTAGAATTTAGGAATTCGTCAAAATACTTTGCTCAGCAGCAGGGCCGTCTTAAACTAGGCTGGGACCCTTGGGCACACAAGAATTTGGGGCCCTTTTGTAAAGAAAAAAGCGAATTATAATAACATTTTTTCACTAAGTATGACCATTTTTTATAGGTAATCAAATACAATATGATATTATATATATCATTAATGATATTAATGATATTAGAATGCTGCTGGTTTTTTGGTTAAGATTACGGTGACGGTTTCTTTCGGGATTTCTGTTGAGGAAAATCTTCTATTATATACTTGTAGTCAATTTTTGGCAAAGGAAGGAATTCTTGTAGCAATTTCTACGTTTGGAAAAGTTTCTTCCAATTTATCTGATTTTATTAGGTTATGTAAGGTTGAGACATTTAAATCCACTGATTGCTTTGCTATGTTTTTTTAAATATTGATTTAAATTAAAACAATCTGTTCTGAGCCCATTTGCATTAATGTCTTCATGATAAAATTCTGCAAATTCTTTGCACTCTACTCACCAGATTCGATTGTTGTTAACTGACAAAGAAAACTAAATCGACTATCAATGTCTTGGTATGCTGCCGATCGTTTTTTTTTTTAAATGAGTATTTAATGTGTCAATTCTCTGATGATCCTTCAAAAAAAGGTGGTGATGATGGAGGATCGAAGAACTCGTCAATACGAATAACTTTTGTTTCGAGACCAGCTCTGAAATCAGTAACGTGCCCGACCATAATGTTTCAAGAATAAATGTGTGAGAGAAATTGTCGGTCTTTCGGGGCCCCCTGAGAATGGGGGCCCCGGGCACGGGCCCCGTGTGCCCTTATGGTGAAGACGGTACTGCTCAGCAGCCAAGTCTTTAAACTAGGTAGTTTTAAATCTATTAAAAGGTAACACTTTCATTTGCTCAGTTAAGTATATGATTGTAAATATATTTTATGAATAAACCACGCGGCTAGTAGAAGTAGAACATTCTTCATGTTCATAAATGGTAAGCATTCTTATTTCAATTTGGTTTTATTTCATAATACATATTGACTGTTTATTAAACGTAAATTCATACAAAACAATTTAAGATATGAAGAAACGTTTAAGAAAATTCTTACAAAAAATAATTTTAGACTCGAGGAAATATTTAGGAAATACTAAAACAATTTTGATGGCTCTCCAACTTTAATGGTTTTACAATAAACGTTAGAGTGTAAACAACGCTGGATTCCTGAGTCTATTTCAAGGTGCGAGTCGGAGATATTATTATCTATGGTTGCTATAATAAAAACTTGTAAAAATGCGACGTTATAAAACAATAATTATATATTTTTTATTTATATACGGACAATTCGCATACATTGAGCTAGCACCAAAGTAAGTTCGAGACTTGTATTATTGAATACTAACGATACTATATTTTATAGCATATACATATATAGCTACACATCCAAGAGCCAGGTAAATCTAAAAAAGAACATTTTCCATCTTGACTCTTGACCTGACCGGGGATCCCGGGAGCTCCGTTGAGAAAGCGTAGCATAATAACCACTAGGCTACAGAGGTCGTCGTAATTTGGATTCGTGTTGTATAAATAGGTACACAGTTCTAAAAAAAAATTGTAATGATTTTAGTGAGGGTCAAACCGGGTAGATAGGTCGCTAACCCTATACAAGTAAAGTCTATATTTGGGAATTTGAAGATAAACCTTATCGTTAGTTAAGCGTATATTGTTTTAACAGGCACACGAGCCTAAAACATTGGATGGGCGGTTACCGTAGCGGATATAGAAATAGAAAAATCTTTTTTCAGTGATAATGTACATATAAACATTTTACAAGAAAACCTGCTTGCCTGCCTGAATCACCATTAAATTTTTAGGGTAGACTGGGGTAGGTACGGTTGTGCCAGGTTGCGGTTGTGACAGTCGCGATATTAGCCAAACTATAAGGAATTGCGGGGGATGGTAAAGAAGAAAGAGAAGCGCCATTCTAGTTAGCACACGTGTCACAGCATCGTGTCATCCGTCGAGCGACATTAACGCTAGTAGAGGCATGTATTACTTTTTCGCAGTCCAAAGTAACTATTTTTATACAATTTCTTGTAATAATTGGTCGCTTATATGTACACAGATAGAGCCATTGGTGTTTCAATTGTTATAGGTAACACATTGATATTTACTTAGCAGTAATTACTTTAAATCTTGATGACTTTGTATTGTCATGGCAAATATTTTTTTGCAAAGGTATGTGTTGGGCACAGAAGTGACATTTTTGCTGGGTATGGTTGTGATGTGACATAGGTAAAATTTATTTTTATTTTTTTAATTTAAAATATGAAAACTAATTTGTGTTGTAATGCGATCCATTCCTTGCCAGGCGAACTTGTAGCCCTGGCGAGGAATGGATCGAAGCAAGGGCGGTACTTCGATCCATTCAGCTTTGGTGCCAGGGGGTCGTCACAGAGTCGTGATCAAGTCACAAGAAGTTATAATTTAATTTTTATAATCATAGAGACAAATAAAAAAAAGGTATTATATTAATATATGTAAGTACTTACCGTACTTAAAAATACATATATTTAAATAACAAAATTTATTTTTCTTTTAAGTCTTCTTCCGAAACGCGTTATCACTTCATTACTTAAATGGGTACGTTATTATCGACGTGGAAAAGTGCCAGTCCGGTTAGACGTTCTTCAATCATGGAAGCTCATAGCCACGATTTGGTTTTTCGTAACTTAGAGAAAGATCTTTCCGCTGTCGCTACACTAACAGGTAGTGTAGCTATAATACATAAAACATTTCTTATATTAGGATACATTTCTTTTCCATTATCGCAATTTAAAACAAGGTCAGAAATCGACTGCTGTATGTCCTTACTCCGCTGCCACTTCACCATCCACAGCCGATATTCATTTAGAACGACAGATTGGAGTATTATCTAATAACAATATATAATCGGTTGCTAGTGGTTTCACAGTTTCAATGTCTTAATTACTGTATTCGCTTTTCGGCCTGAAAACGCTTAGCTGAAACTGTGACAAAAAATATTTTAAAAATATTATAACAATTTTAAATGGTGGTCCACCTAGGTCCCGGACCCTGCCCAGGCCTCCCCCCCCCACCCCTGGATCGAAGTCGATCGAATGATAGAGTGCACAGGTGATACGTCGCCATTGCTTGTAGAGTCTAACTAGTTCAAACTTTGAACTTTTTTCTAATTTTTTTTTTTGAAGTGAAAGCTTCTTTAGCTGCGTTGTACACTTTTTTTGTAAGGGGTAAAAAAATGTTAAACTCGCGTCAGGGCGTCAGGACACGTGACCCTGATCGAAAATTCGTAATAAGGATGGAGAGTAGAAAGCCGGCGCGGCGTAGGAGAGGAAGTATCCCCCTCTCTTTCTTCGGCGCGGCAAAAATGTATGCAGGTAATGCCTGCTGTTTCGTTTAGGCGGCGCAGGGCGCTTGCGCGAATGTTCGTGTGTGTTTATGTTACAGCGTGCCACGCGCATCCATGGATGGTGACAGCTGATGGCTCGACCGTCTGTGTAGTGGCCACACTGCTGTGTATTCGTAAAATTCGTGTATATGAAGTGTTTAATTAATGTAATATAAATTGACTTGTTTGTGTATGATAACGCAATAAATAAATATTGTATTCTACCACATAAATGATAGTAATATTATACTGATAATTAAAGCAATTCGTGCAAAATTATTCCCTAACCATTCCAAAATATCAAAAATGCACAACGTTAATATTCAAGTTTTCACATCTGCAGGCACTCCCGGACTGCAACCCGTCGTTTTTTTTTTACATTTATAAGTAGTCAAATGTTCAACTTGATATGAAAAACACCTTTTATATGTATAACTAATATACTTACAGAATTATAGGCGATCAAGATTAAGTGAAAATTGTCACAAGTGTACCCAGTCTATCCCAATAAGCGCGTTGGAGATATCGTTTTACGTTCGTTTTAAAGAATGTCATGTTTAGACCATCGGAAATACATAAAAATAAGAGGCTAAATTTGAAAGAGTGATGTCGTTCTGCATATTTGTATGTAGGTATACAACATACAATAAATACGCAACTTTGAAAAGCCTGTAGTAGATAATTAAATACAGTTTATAAGTGTAGAAAACATTGTTCACAAAAAATGCATAGTTTTGGCCCAAATATGAAAAAAGTCGAAGATTTTATCTATTTTGAAAACACTACTGTGACCGACCCATACAACATTCAACACACTAAAAATGCAGAACTACATTATGCTTTGAGAATTTGATGTCTATTTCCGACGGCCTACTTGTAATTTGAATAGGAAACCGCGTTGCAGTCATCTATTTGAATTATAAAATTAGGTACCCCTGAAAAATTACAACTTTTCACTAAAGTAAGATTCTCTTAATTTTATTAGAGCGCCATCTTATAGCAGTATTATAAAATAGTTTGCATTTTCTTTGTGACGTCACTGATCCCTTCTCTTTTCACTTGCTTTTCACGAATAGAATGAATGGTAGCGATGTAGCGACATCTATTTTATAGTACGAAAATGACTGCAACGTGTCAAAATGTGAGAATAATGTCGTCAATGTCGTCATCATAGGATTGGTTCTAACTTTTATCGCTAGATGGCCCAACAAAATAAACTTAAAGATTTTTATTTAATTTGAGTAAAAAATAATCTATTTTAAATTAGCTATGTTATTAAAGATTATTACTACTAAAATCTATTTTTTATGTCTTCATTCCTTCTTTTCTCACATTTTTTTAGTTTCTTAATACAAATCTTTGCGGAATTATAGATTCATATTCTTTTGCTTCACTACGATGACATGGTTTATAAAAAAATTGCAATAAAAAAAAAGTGAAGTAGCAAGAAATGGCGTCGCAAGTTGTTTTTTATTCTGAATCAATGTGTTTCTAATCATTTCATGTGACTGTAGAAGTTAATCGCGTTGTGAATATAAAATTTGCCAGTGCCGTCGATGTTTCATTGAAGAAATACCGTTACTTGACCGTGATTTCCTTGTTCATTGTGTAGCAATGGCGTCTAGCGAACCTTTACAATCCAATGTAAAAGTAGGAGAAAATCGAGATTTCTCCGATGATTTCTGCAGTGGTAACAGCGAAGCAGACGCCGGCGATGGCAGCAAACGTCGCAGAGTGACTCATGACTACAGAAGACTTTCGAAATTGGGATTAGATCCAAGTGTGTCAACCAATCCTAAACTTCTACAATCCTCGGATTCTAAAGGTAATTGTCTTTCTATATCTACATACATGTACTGAAACATGGATCAATCATGTAATGATGATAATTACAGTGTTCTATCTCATGAAATTTTTGGTGGGAAACTGTTAACCTATCAATTTGTTAGTTACATCATTAAAATGGAGGTCATAACTGTTTATAAACATATCCCTCATAAATGGAGCATTTTTGATCCTTTGGACCCTGGATCTAAGGAGTAATTCTTTTGCTAGGAAGGTAATAGTGATAGTTTCTATAGTCATTTCAGATCAAGTTGCATCATGATGACCTTGGAATGGACTGGGCTGAACTTTCTATTGAACGCAAACATTGAAATGCAATTTTTTTCTAAACCATTTTAATAACATCAATATTTTTTCTATGTTACTATCTCTTACTGTATTGTAAGTCCAGCAGTATTTGTCTTCTCTACCCAAAGCTCATATTTTGTTCCGTGCTTTAAAAAAGAACACTATCACCACATAAAAATACTGAATAACTGTCTGTGACGACAAAATAACTGGGAGAGGCTTCTTTCTCTTCTTTTGTGTACCTTGTCATTTCATAGCACTGAAAAACAGTTTATCTCAGGTTCAACAGGCACCAAATACAGAGTTATGGAACATACTCATTCTATGTGAACTATTTTTTCCAATTTTTACCCCCTTTCCTTCCTTTGGTGACCATCTGTGTATATGCCAAGACCCTCTCCTACCCCTCTAGTTTTCACATGACAATTCAAAAATATGGTTTTAAACCATTTGTGTAAGCAAAATTAAAAAAATTAAATTTAGTTTATATTAGTCTGCTTGCTGACTAATCGACCACCCTCTCCCACCCCTAAAAGGGTCACATAGTATGGATATATTCCCTACCTACCACCGATAAACACAAGTGCAGAGAAATACCTGCAATATGAGAATAAGCATTTGCCCACCCTAGAAATCTAACCTAGGACCTCCAATAGATAGACAATAATTGTTGTAACCGATGTGCAAATAGGTTTGAAGGTCTTAAGGTTTTAATTTTATTTATTAGTTCCATGTTTTGAATTTTATTTATTAGTTCCATGTTTTTAATTTTATTTATTAGCCTTTAGATAGATAGGCTCATTTATTTGATGCTATGACATACACACAAAAAAAAAATATGCACAAATCAGACGCAAAAAGAAAATAAGCTTCTGCCTACCTGTACAATTTACAGTGTGTGTGCTACAGTAATACAAATAGGCCACAGCTCCACTGGTAATTTTGCCTGTGAGCATTACAGAGATTTTCAGCTATAACCTGAAGAGATGTGTGGTGCCAATCGAATATTTTACCAATGGTAACTTTGTTCTAAAAGAAATTTATCTATCTTTGCAGGTAAAAAGCGTAAGCGCAGTGAAGACTCTTCAAAAGATCTTTGCCTATGGGGCGAAAGTGCCAAGCCGACGAAACTAAGCAAGATATGGCCAGTATTCGATTCAGGAGGGTACGGCGACGCTGCCATGCTAACGCTCCACGTGATGAAGAGGACACCTCCACATCAGAACCCTTTACTCTTCGACAGGAATCAATTCGACATCACCCAAGACCCAATCACTGCAGACTGGTTCGGAGGCATCAATACCTCATGGAGACAAACACAGTTGAACAATAGATTACCATTTGATGATGTCACAAAGCGCATTTTCTCATCTGTGTCTCGGCAGCTACGTATCATCAACACTCATCTGCAAAGGTCTATGTTCCGATACAAATATCCTAGAGTAACCCGATCCAATGTGTTACTAGACAATTCTAGTATGCGTCGTCCAGGCACCCATTTCAGTATGACTATGAGAGCTATACGGTTCCAATCTACCCCAAGAAGGGAGTTGCCATGCTATGGTAACTTGGAATTGCCGTTTAAGATAAAACAAGAAAACATGTCTCATCTACCGGCTATAATGACGAATCAGAAGTCGGAGCCGGATAAAGAAGTGAAAGTAAAAGAGGAGAAGGTTAAGGTTGAGAGAGAAAGAGACAGGGAGAAGGACAAGGATAGAGAAAGAGAAAAGGAAAAAGAAAGGTGAGTTTCTTTTACCACATATTTTATCAAAATCGGTTGTGTAGTTTGGGGGTGAAGTCGGTGTTTAGTTTTGAAAAATTGTGTTTGTTTCTTTTCTTAATGTTTTCTTTCGTGTATTCAGAACGCCTTTTTAACCACAAGCTAAATTTTTGAAGCAAGGACAGTCCTGGATACTGAATTAAAAATATTTTAACTGATGAATAAATACAGTCCACCTGAACTTAGGCTGAGTGCTGATTTGTATGGAAAAGGGAGATTTTTTTTTCGTTTCCCGATTTTTGTTTTTATGTAAAGTAATAACTTGTCTATAACATATAAATAATAATAATAACTAAGTTACATAATAATCGGAATTTGCTTCAAAAATTTTGTTCCTTGTTAAAAGACACCAAATTTTTAATGTTGGCTGTAGGCTGATGGTAGGGTAGAAAACAATTTGTCACCACACCTTCTTTTACGGGTGTCGTCAGCTTCGGATCTAGGGGGGGGGCATGGCATATGGGCAAATCCTTGCTTTATCAGGAAAGACCTATAGGGTGGACTCGACCAAACATTCTGTTACACCAGTGTTATTATAGGGATAGATTTAATCTTTGAATTTAATTTCGAATAACTTCGTTGACTTTTTACCATTATTAACCTGAGTAAGTAATGCTTGGTATTATTAATCAGACTAAAATCCGTATAATACTGTATCCATAGATTGACTTAGGTTGCGAGGCCATTTAATTTAGCATGAGATAAATGTCAAATAGAGAAAGAAAGAAAGCGTCAGGCCTTGTTAAAATTACGAATGAACTTCTCAAATGCACCCTTGAAGAAATATTACCAACACTCACATCAATTTTTAATGAAATATTGGAGACAGGCATAATACCTGAGCAGTGGAAAACATCCCATATTATTATACTCATATTTAAGAATGGGCAAAAAGAAGACAGGGAATTACAGACCTATAAGCTTGCTGTCAAATGTGTATAAGGTATTCTCAAAAGTAATCCTAGAAAGAATAAGCAAAAAGCTTGATGAAAACCAAACAAGAGAGCGAGCTGGATTCAGAAAAAAAGTTCTCCACGCTGGACCATATACACACTCTGAAAAAAGTCGTAGAGAAATACAAAGAATACAACAAACCCATATATATGGCATTTATCGATTATTCCAAGGCTTTTGACGTATTCCATAAAGCTATATGGGACAGCTTGGAATAACAAGGAATACCCCCAGTTTAAATCGGAATCATCAAAAACATGTACTCAAACAGTGAAGCTAGGATACAACTTGAAACCCTAGGTGAAAAGTTAAATACTTATAGGGGCTTGAAGTAAGTAGACCCACTGTCACCAAAACTGTTTTTAGCTGTTCTAGAGAGCATATTCTATGATTCTATGAATATGCTCTCTAGAACAGCTAAAAACATAGCTGTTCTAGAGAGCATATTCTGTAAACTAAATTGGGACAACTTCGGCCTAAACATCGACGGGGTAAAACTAAATCATCTAAGATTTGCTGACGATGTAATCTCGTTTGAAGAAGGCCCCAAGCGCCTCGAAGAAATGATTAACTCACTCAGAGAGGAAAGCTTAAAAGTAGGGCTCTCTATGAACATGGATAAAACTAAACTGCTCCAAACTCCAAACTTACAACAATAAAGAGCGCTGTCAAAGGGCCATAGAGATAAATATGACGGGTATAAGGAAACTAGACAAAGTAAGAAGCAGTGTGATAAGAAAAAAGACAAAAGAAGCTGATATCCTTGATTGTATAGACCAACTGAAGTGCAGATGGTCCAGCCACATGATTACAGATAAGCAACACAAATGAAGTACAGCCATCTCAGATTGGTATACCAGAGATCAGAAACGCAACAGAGGTCGTCCAATAACGAGGTGGACAGATGACCTGAATCTCACGGCAGGACATCACTGGAGAAGGGTAGCGCGAGACAGAAAACAATGGAAAATGTTATAGGAGGCCCATGCCAAGAGACACATTGAATAAAGCGACATTATCTAGAAAAAAGAACTATCTGTTACAGTGCCAAACATTTAGAATTCAGAATAAAGGGCTTATTATTATTAATTAAATGTCAAATACAAAAACAAAAAAAACATGCTTCACAGATGTCAGCTCATCAATTAAAATACTTACTAGTTAACTATTCCTAGAAAATTGGCGGTATAAATAGCTTACTCTGGAAAAGACATCTTATAAGAATAAACCAAGAGGATCAGTAATTGATCAAACGTAAAATCGGGTTATTTTAGAGTATTTTGCCATTTATTCTCGGAATAAAATTTTAAATTGGTTTGGTCGAATCCGCCCTTAGGCTTAAGGTTGACTGGAAGAGATTGCTATGTGATAAGTCCTGTATCGTGATTCTGTCTCCTTTTTTCTTTTTTTTCTTTTTCTTTTGGTTTATGGTGCAATAAAGCCTTCCGGCCGCCTTGTATGGTATTGTAGTCGAGTAGTTAACCTATATGATGTAGTTAACCTATATTCGATTTCCGGTCAGGGCATGTTGAAAAATGGCCTGGGTCTTGGGTGTTTATCTATATATATAGTTGTAAAATGTAGTATCATTGAGTTAGTATCCCAAAATAAAAGTCTCGAACTTATTTTGGGGCTAGCTCAATCAGTGTAATTGGTCTCTATATATTTATATTTATTTATTTATAAATATATATATATATTTATATATATATATATATATATATATATACATACATACATATATATATATATATATATATATATATATATGTATGTATATATATATATAAATCGCGAAGGACTTCTTGCGTCTTTACAAACTACCACCCTGCGGCGTCCACTGAATGTAGTGTGATTTTTAATGTTTTCAATGCGTATGTAAGATGTTTTAATCAGTATCATATCAGTAGTCGACGTCAAATTTCATTTAAACGTTAAATGGTGATATTCAAATTAAATATTTCTAGCTGAATTTGTGCGTCCGTTCACTCTTAAATCTTTCTTGCACACTGAATACCTTCGTATACCTACTAAACACTGCATGCACATTCCCGTCTCCATCCGAATGTATGTTTAAATCAATTCCGTATAATGCTCTGCATATATTATAATGATTATAATCACTAAATTACATCCATCTACTAGTCAATTCAGATTGGTTCCGAATAACTTAATTAGTGCATCCGTTCACTCTTAAATCTTTCTTGCACACTGAATATCTCCGTATACGTTCAAAACACTGCATGCACATTCCCGCCTCCATCCAACTGTATGTTTAAATCAATTCCGTATAATGCTCTGCATATATCATAATGATTATAATAACTAAATGACATCCATCTACTATTGAATTCAGATTGGTTCCGAATACTGTTTTTAAACTATTGTATCCAGCTTATCAGCCAAGAGGCTTACACCTATATAAGGGCTTATAATGACTCAAGGTACAGATAATAAATAATTAATAGTTAGCATACAAAAGTGACAATACCTATGTATAGCGTAGGTATTTTCACTTTGGTGGTCTACAAAATCTTAAAACGCAATATAATCATTTTTGACGAGCGACAGGTAAGTTTGTATGTATAAACAGGTAAGCTCAGAGGCACAGGCTGGTGTGGACAGGCAAGCTCGGAGTTGGACAGGTAAGTATGTATAAACAGGCAAGCTCAGAGGCACAGGCTGGTGTGAACAGGTAAGTCCGGAGTTGGACAGGTAAGTATGTATAAACAGGTAAGCTCAGAGGCACAGGCTGGTGTGAACAGGTAAGTCCGGAGTTGGACAGGTAAGTATGTATAAACAGGTAAGCTCAGAGGCACAGGCTGGTGTGAACAGGTAAGTTCGGAGTTGGACAGGTAAGTATGTATAAAAAGGTAAGCTCAGAGGCACAGGCTGGTGTGAACAGGTAAGTCCGGAATTGGACAGGTAAACATGAATAAACAGGTAAGCTCAGAGGCACAGGCTGGTGTGAACAGGTAAGTTCGGAGTTGGGCAGGTAAGTATGTATAAACAGGTAAGCTCAGATGGACAGGCTGGTGTGAACATATAGGTTCAAAGGTACAAAAAGGAAGTTTCATGATACGAATAATATAATAGTACCTAGTCATATTTATGCAGGTGAATATACGGAATAAAAGGCATATCGTAATATAAAACCTTTAATGTTTTATTTTAAATTTTACAAAAAAATGTGTATCTAAACATAAAAACTTTTCAATCAACAAATCAATGCAATTTAATATTGACATAATAATAAACATAAATTTGCTCTGCTTTGCCTAGTAACGAAATAAACTGAATTATGAACATCAATCAGTCTTCATTACAATGGAACATGTATTTTTTTATATTATGATTAAAAGAAATCAGTAGGGTTTTTATCAACCCAATGTTGTCATTCTTGTTTTAGATATCTACTTAAAAGAAATGTAAACTCCATCTACAACCTAAACTCAATCTGCAGCTTCTCTTTCAATTTAAAATTTTGTAAAAGAAAAATGGGTATCTAAACATAAAAATCAAAACATTTTAACTGACATTTTAACAATTTTAGTTATACTAAATAATTAAACATAAATGGGCTCTGCCTTTGCCTAATAGCAAAATAAACTTAATTATGAACATCAATCAGTCTTCATTACAATGGAACATGTATTTTTATATTATAATTAAAATAAATCAGTGGCTACAACTAAAACTCTCATGCCCGGTTTCTGAGGTGCTGTTAGATATCTCTTCATTAATTATTAATTCGATAAACAGACAACCTTTTTAATTCTTTATTAAGTCCTTTGTTTAAAAATGCTTTTAAAGGCATTTGCTTATGTAATTGCAGTTATGTCAGTTTTTGAACAAAACTGACATAACTGCAATTACATAATGCGTTTTTAAACAAAGTTTAATGACAGCTAAACATCAGATAAAGTTATGGAATAAATAAACAGCTGATACGGACCTCAGAAACCGGTAATTAATCATCAATTCAAAAATAATTATAAGTACGAGTATCTTAATCATTGGTATGCATTAACAAAGTAAAAATATTTGAAACAAAACATACTATTTTAAAACATAAATTTTCTTCTCTCATTTCTTAGGTTTAGAGTAAATATTTTGGACGAATACTTTTATTTTAAGCCAGTCTTTATTCTGAAGTAAATCTACATGTTGTTCTTTTAGTTTTTCACATTCATTTCTTTTAGGCGGTTGGTGATTTTTTATGTGATATTTAAAGTATTTTGTAACTACGTCCTTTTGTTCCTTTGTCCAAGGTACCAACGTCCTTTTTTTTCCTTTTCGTATTTTGTTTTTGTTACCTAATTGAGACACGGGTTCATTAATAAGTTGTTGAGAATCATTTTGCATACCAGATGGTCTAGCCTGAGATAAGTCATTTAAATTACAATATGTTTGTACGTAATCAGAATAAGCATCTAAAGTAGGTTCAGGTTCAGGATCACAGTCTATAATTTCGTTGTTGTCCACGGGCTCTTCAATTAGCTCCTCATTCAAATCTAAATCAATCTCTTCGAGTGTCTGCTTTTCCATCTTCCATAAGTATGAGAAGCTTTGATATCTTAGCGGTTTGGTATACGTCATCTGGAAACCTGTAAGACTTTTTATGTACTTCATTAGTATGGCCCATGAATGTAGCCATGGGTAGTACAAAGTGTTCAACTACTGAATTAGTAATATTAATACTCGTATCACAATGTATGCACCAATTTTGCAAAAATGCGTTGAATCCCAAGGCCATTGCAGTTTAGCTTTATAAAAATGTATAAAATCATTTCTTTTAAAAAAGTATCCACATCAATCACAACAACCATTTTTGCAGACTACACACGTTCACTCACAGACAATTTAACGCAAACTAAGCTCATCATAATAATATTTTAAACAGACAACATGTTTTAATGTAAGTAGGTACTTACTAGCTAGATGTTATAGGTATTATAATAAGATAAATCGTGTTATAACTTTCATTTAAGTAGTAAAAGGTAAGTA
Source organism: Acrobasis suavella (assembly GCA_943193695.1). Classification (NCBI taxonomy): domain Eukaryota; kingdom Metazoa; phylum Arthropoda; class Insecta; order Lepidoptera; family Pyralidae; genus Acrobasis; species Acrobasis suavella. Next base: position 3,286,600 of record OW971952.1, on the reverse strand, counting down.
CTTACGGTTTGCTAATTTAAGAATCCTTGCACTTCTTTTCATTGTGATTCAATTATAATCACTAACTATAATAATAGACCAAATAAATAACCACTTTTAACGCACTTGCAAATAATTCACTTTGGTGACAAGCTTACATCACGGCCGGCACATGTCTGTTTGTTTACAAACTTCGGCATGCGAGCGCGCTGACGCCCGCCGCCCCGCGCTATGCGTCCTTCGTGAACCCCGAATAGGCCCCTCAGACACCGTACCTAGTGCCCGTTTTAGGATATTTAAGAGACGCAAGATTGTTGTCACGAAAACATGATAAAAACTTTACAAATTAAGTACGATATTCAATGGACACGATAAGATCGGTGAACTGAACTCAAAGTATACGTGGTAAATTATACGCTGAACACTAGCGCCCTCCAAATTTCAGTCGGTCGATGGCGGAACTATATTATACGCTAAAAGGCGTTGTAGTGACGGAATTACGTCCATGCCAATTTTTCGCCCTTGAATTCTAACGATCATAAGTGACCCTTGGGCTAAAAATGAGGGTCGGTCAATCTTGCGTCCGTATTCCGGACGCACAAAGTCAGTGGGACGCGGCATCATCGGTAAATAACGCCATGTAGGACGCAACATGTCCTTCAAGATGTATATATATATATATATATATATATATATATATACATACATACATATATATATATATATATATATATATATATATATATATATATATGTATGTATATATATATATATATATATATATATATATATATAGATAAACATCCGATACCCAGGACAATTTGAAAAAGGCCATTTTTTAACTTGCCCTGACCGGGGATCGAACCCGGGACCTCTGGGTGGCGGACTAGCATGGTGACCACTACGCCACGGAGGTCGTCAAATTATGACATTTTTGATACTGTTTTTTTGAACAGATCCTCCCACTCGTCCCGCCACTCCTCATCGTCGTCGTCCTGCCACCACTGCCGCCGGCGCGCGCGCATCAAGCGCTGCTCCATCGGCGTGCAGTGCCGCCGCGACAAGCCGCCCGCCGCCACTCCCGCGCCGCCCAACGCCTGGGGACCCTCGCTGGTGGAGAATCCTGCTATCAAAGGGCTGAAGTACCACAGGTGAGTATTTTTGTACATTACTAGCTTTAACCCGCGACTTCGTCCGCGTAGAAGTCTAGAAAATGTTACCAACGTGATTTTTATTTGTTTTTTGCGTTTTTAATTTTGTTATGACATATGAATTATTATTTTAAAAATTTACAATGTTTGAATACTTCTTCAATATAACAATCTTTATAAAAGTGTAAGGATTCAAAGGCCTCGCGAGCGGACCCGACGAACCTTGTCGAGCTCCCGCTCCCGCCCTATTTCACCCCTATAGGAATGTTATTTTCAAAATCTAATGAATGCATTATTATTTTCTACTAACTACTAAAATAAATAAACTAACTACTAAAAATCGTATCATACAAACTGGCAACCCTTATTTCACCCCCTTAGGGATGGAATTTCCAAAAATCCTTTCTTAGCGGACGTCTCCTAGTCACAATCTACCTATCTGCCAAATTTCATCTTCATTGACTAAGTATTCGAAATCTCGAAAACTAAAACATAATTTTCGAGATTTCGTGGTACTCGTAAGTGAGTGAGTGAGTGATTTTCGCTTTTATATGTATAAAATATTATGTTTAATTCAGAAAATATTTTAAGACGTAGTTTTTATGAGGTTATTTTAATCCGCTAGAATCTCGATATATAATAGATGACAACAAGTCAAATTAGACACTTTTTTCTGAACATCAAAACAAACATTTGCTATGGGATTGGATGAAATACAAAAGTGTGACGTCATGCTTTTTTGGAGTCAAGTAGCGCTCTGAATATCAATTTCTCTGCACTAACACCCTACGGATCACCACATCGAAATCGGTCCATCCGCTCAAGCGTTCGGATGCCACAGACAGACCGACAGACACAAGCGTCATACTTGTAACATATTTTTTGCCGGGATTTAAAAACTAGGAAAAATTAACTTTATGTGACCGCAATCGGCCGGCGAAACGGCCAGCTTTAGGTCCTTTCCCGGCACCGCCAGCGAGTGATGAAGAACTGGTAATGGTCGTCCACTTGCCTGGAGTGCTATATTCTCATTTAAGGACTCACCGAAACACAAAACGTGTAGTTTTCCAACTCACCGCTCGCGTAAAAAAAACATTTGGCTGTATTTTTGAAACCGTCGCGTCGTGTCAGCTAAAAACAATATTGTTTTACGCAGAAAATATCGAAAATATGTCTATGGTTTTCTAAGAATTTCACCGCGAATAAAAAAAACAGCATACATTTTTATGTTTTACCTAGAAAAAGATAAATTTTAAACTTTTTGGTATATTTAATATGTTATGAAATTTTTTAATGCTGAATTATCAAAGTAATATTTTTAAGTCAGCAGGTTATTTTTCTTTACCTGGCATCACTCCCTACTAATTCAGATGTAATAAACATTTTTGGCCAAAAGCTTTTTCAAATTATTTTTCGTGATCCATTAAGATAAAAAATTAAAAAATAAAGTATGACGCTTTTTTGTTTGTTAAATCAGATACAGTTTTTATTTTAAATTGATTATTCAACAGTTCGTGATGAAAAGGGACACAAGTATCGCTCGCCGTAAATCCCCTTTTATTTGGAGCGCCATACGTAAAAAATTGGTAACATTCACTAACAATTAAAATGTATAAACTCAGATGTTTAGAATCTTATTGAAATCTGGAATTTAATAAAAAAAATGTGCCCGGCCAAAAAGATTTGTGATCACTGACATGTCAAAAAATGACAGGTGTCAGAATTCTACGGAATAAAAAATCAGACTTTAGTGATGAAGTGAAACTACTGATACGACTTTAGTAGTTCCGCTACTCATCATTAAGTAGTGTTCTTGACCATTAGGGGTTTTTAAGGCTTCATACAAAAAATGAAAAACGAAACCCTTATAGGATCACTCGTGCGTTGTGTCTGTGCGTCCGTCTGTCACAGCCAATCTGCTCTGAATCTTCTGGACCAAATCAGGTGAAATTTGGTTGGATGGTGTAATCCTATGACTCAAACACAGATGTGCAAAGTAAATATTTTTTTTTTAAATAAGGTATATCGTTTTCATGGGACATATTAGGAAATTGAAAAAAAAGTTTTGCAAACCTTACTGTGTCATATATCAAATTAAAGGGCTCGTTATGAGGAACTCAAATATATTTTTGCTATCAAAATAAGTAGTTTTGATTTTATTCGTGAAAGAAGACGAAAATTGGCCATTCCCAGATCTCCGAAACTACTGAGCCTTAAATTTAAAAAAGTAGCTTGAAGATTGGAGTGAACATAATATAAGAATTCTATCAATTAAAAATAAAGTTATAAACTCAATGTAATACGTTCACTTACGGACACGGACGGAAAAAAGTTTACTAAAACACCACTAGATAGCGCTATTATTGGTTAACTCGCGTCTTACTATAACGATATAAAATGTGATATTTTTAACCCTCGGGTGTTATAAGTTTAAGTTTAACGAAAATTGACCATTCCCCCCCCTCCCGCATTGATCTCCGAAACTACTGACCCTAAAATTTGAAAATATACAAAATATAGTTCGTTGCTTGCATTTTCAAGGAATATTTTAAGAATTCTATATAAATTGAAAATTAAGTGGTTTACTCAGTAAAATACGATCACTTTTTGTAAAACATACCACATATGAATAAACAAATTTGACTTTGGCATTGTGCGGAACCTTCTCCACGCGAGTTCAAAGCACTCGGCCGGTTTTTTTTTTTAATTTGTTAGCAAATAAACTTGTAATACAATAACATGACTTAAGCCTTGACATAGAAACCAAACGATTAGTTACAAGTAAGTACATAGATCGTTTCACGATAAAATACACTGAATGATTCACGTTTTGTTTACCTGAAACTTGCAATAGAATAAATAAATAAATATATAGGGACAAATAACACTGATTGAGCTAGACCCAAAGTAAGTTCGAGAATTATGTTGTGGGATACTAACTCAACGATACTATATTTTATAACAAATACATATATAGATAAACATCCAAGACCCAGGACAATTTGAAAAAGGCCATTTTCCAACTTGCCCTGACCGGGGATCGAACCCGAGACCTCTGGGCGGCGAACTAGCATGGTGACCACTTCGGCACGGAGGTCGTCAGTGATATATAGATAGTGCCTACAGTTGTAATTATAAGGTTAAAACTGTTAAATGTCAAGTTTACATGGCTTGTTACTTTACCTGACTGTTCAGAAGTGCAAGGTCATGTTTCTGGCAATGAGAATTTTGAAAATAAGTAAATATATAGGGACAAATCACACAGATTGAGCTAACCCCAAAGTAAGCTTAAGCTTCTAACCCAACAATACTATATTTTATGATAAATACATGTATAGATAAACACTTAAGACCCAGGACAATTTGAAAAAGGCCATTTTCTAACTTGCCCGGGATGGGGATCAAACCAACACCCTCCGGATTGGCGGACTAGCGTGTTGACCGTTACGCCTCGGTGGTCGTCGAAGGTGAAAAATATTGTAACACCAGATGGCGGGACAGTGAAGTCCAGGTCCAATAAGCTGCTGTTATTGGATACATTTGACGGCGCAAAAGAAACTGACTGTTCACACTCGACTTCGCCTCGTGTGATCAACCCTCATTCGTGCTTTAATACCCCTTATTATACTACAGTTGCATAAATAACTATTAAAGGGTTATTTAGGGCCTGGTAAAGACAAAATTGTAATGTATGTCTCCATTTTCTTTCAAATAATTTATTTCAAATAAGGGCAGCATTGGACCCCGGACAATTCAGGTAGCCCTTTAATAGGCGATGCGGCTAGCAAAAATTATTAGCTATTCCTTTTTCCACCTTTTCGCCCATCTTCACGTTAGCGTGAGCGTCACTCAAAGGCCACTTTTAGGGGTGGCCTTTGAGTTTTGCGTCCCTGGGCTCTGTCTACTCAGAGCCACAAGACTTCATTCTCTGTCTACCCCATTAGGGATAAAGACGTGATGGTATACAAAATTAGTAAATTTATACACAAGATATACGTTTAAAAAACTAGCACTTAATAACGGGAGCCATTTACGGGTAACAATGTATATATTTTTGAAATGTACTAATTAAGACCTTTCATTTGATACCCAATTTGACATCTAAAACATTTTTTTTGACACTCTTTTTAAGTATGTAAAATTCGTTACAACTTATAATAAATTTATTGCATACAAATTGTAGACTATGTCACCCGGACAATAACGACGAATCGTTTGACATTTCATTTGTCAAAATTGGATAAGCGGTTAGGATGCTTCGGTGGAACACACATAGATATCCACATACATATGCATTTACAGTATCCTTCTGTAATTTTATATTGTACTGTTCTACTTCTGCCTCAGAATCATGATAAGTAAACATTCCTCTCAATTACTGGCGGGTTGACTGGAAGAGATCCCTATATGGGATAATTCCGCCATTGTATGTTTACTTTTCCGATTTGTAATTCTTATGTACAATAAAGCTTTATACACAAACAAACAAACAAACTTACATATATAGACTGCTAAAATCACTACCCTTCCTTTTAGCGTTGCTAAAGTCGGGTAATTATACAGAATACTTATATAATATTGTGTACAGGTTGATGCGTGTGGACACCCATCCCAACGGCGGCGCGAGCGTGGTGTACCTCAACCAACGGGACGTGGACATGCTTAGCTCGCAACAGCAGGAGTCCCTCGCCAAGGAGTTCCTCAAGGTAAACATTATAACACCTGCCTCCGTGGTCGAGATGTCAAGACGTTCGCCTTGTGTTCTGGAGGTAGTGGGTTAGAATCCCACTGGGAAGCAAACTTTGTGAAAAGTTGTTTCCAGTTTGGATAGGATATTGCTGGCTTGAATCACCTGATTATCCGAAATGAAAGATGACTTCGTGTTTCGGAAGGCACGTATACTGGGTTCCGAACGCCATCTAGCTTTTGATCATCAAACTATCCAAGGATTGGTTCTGATTTACCCTTTGGGTTGCGGAAGACAGACGGCAGTCGCTCTGTGTAAAAACCTGTAACCTCGTCAAATCACCTTGGTTAGGTAGCGGACCCCGGGCTGTGATGCGTTACTGCTGAGAATGCAACCGAGAACATGCTCTCGGATGATGATGATGATTAATTGTCGCCGCATAACCAACGGTAACACTAGTTTTAATAATTGGCCAAGTGCGTGTCGGGCCACGCGCAGTGTAAGGTTCCGTTTCCGAATGTCACCTTTGAGTTCATGCCACTAAAACGTCTAAAAACTAATTTTCTATTGAATTTATTTATTTAACCTTTATTTATTGTACAATACATACATACATACATATTATCACGCCTGTTTCCCACAGGGGTAGGCAGAGACTAAGGACCTCCACTTGCTACGATCCTGACAGACCTCTTTCGCTTCATCTACACTCATCAATTATTGTACAAAATACTACAAAAGGCGGACTTAATGCTAAAAGCATTATCTAACATCCAAACTTTGGGTTGTAAGAGAAAATATATATATATATCAATATGTATTGATATATATTTTTTATATCCCTTAAAATTGTTTCAGTATATTTTGTTAGACCTTGTATATATATATACTTTTTTGCCCTTCGCATACACAACTGACCCAGAATGTATAAACTGTTAAATATGTTCAATTTACATGACTGTATCCGTGAACCAGTGGTCAAGGCGTTTGCCATGTGATCCGTAGGTCGTGGGTTCAAATCCCACTGGCAACCATACTTTGTGAAATGTTGTTTCCAGTCTGGCTCGTATATTGCAGGATGATTATAAAAGCCTTGTGTAGAAGGTTCACTAGTTTTGATTTTTAGCTCATAGTATTCTCTACTGAAAATAAAAATATACCTATTTGTATATGCTTTAGCTGCATATATATTGCAAATGAATATCTTGTACTTGGTTTCTTGAATTAAACTCCAAATAGTAACTTCTTGATTTATTTAGGATTTTACAATATGAGCAAATTGTAGCCGTTGCACATATACGTATCGAAGAGGAAGTAAAATAAAGTAGGTAAAGTCCCCGTCACGAGAAGCTATAAATTAAGTACATCAAATAACTTCTACTGAGTTGGAGAGTTACCTAGCGACAATATTATAAGTTAACCAAATACAATGACATAAATTACTATACGGGTAATACGACACTAATGACCAATTCCAATTAGTCGGGTTTTATTTTAACGATATAAAGCGCTGTCGCTCAACGTTTATGGTACAGGAACGAGTCCGACTCCGTGAATGTAAACCTTTACCTTTTCACTTTTGAAACTGATAAATGAGAGAAAATAATACTTATAGCTAATCAATCTATCATGAAATACACGCGGGTGAAGTGGCGGGCAACAGAATCATCTAAAACTATTCTTAAATATAAAAAAAATATATTACAAAAATAATATTTTTTTTTTCATCTGAATGTTGTGAACCCCTGAACATTTGTTTACATAATTTATAGCTTCTTATGACGTGGACTTTAGATACATTATAAAATATATCACTAGCGGGAACAAGGCTCCTACAAGATTTGAAGAGCAAAGGATGCAAACTACGCAATGTCTTTGAGTATAGAAGAAGCCCCAACACTATGTGAAAAAAATATTTTGATATCGTATAGTTTCCGAGATATGCAATTTTAAAATGAGTGCGTGACGCGGCAAATCACTGCGCCGGCGTTTGATATGGTGACGTCACATTCTACCGGCGGGCTAGTGCGACGATTTTCACGTGATTTTACATTTATTATTGCGGATAAACTAAATAAGAGCGTCATTTGACTCCAAGAAACTATGATGTCATCTGTCTGTATTTCATACAAATCCCATAGGATCTATTTGCTTTTTAGAAAAAAGGATCTGATTTGACTTGATGGAAAATAGCGGATTATACCTTGTATGTATAGTTTCAAGCAATTTTGCATACCCAGTAAAGCCGGGTCCGCTGCCACCGTTTTCTGACATAACATTGTTAGAAAACATGAAATTTCATTCATTTGAATGAACCAAACGCTCATAATGTTCATTCAAATTAATAAAATTACATGTTTTCTAACAATGTTATGTTAGAAAACGGTGGCAGCGGATCCGGCTTTACATTCTGGACGACCTCTGAGGCGTAGTGATCACCATGCTAGTCCGCCACCCAGAGGTCCTGGGTTCGATCCCCGGTCAGGGCAACTTGCAAAATGGCCTTTTTCTTATTGTCCTGGGTCTTGGATGTTTATCTACATATGAATTTGTTATAAAATATAGTATCGGTGAGTTTGTATCCCATAACACAAGTCTCGAACTTTGGGGCTAGCTCAATCAGTGTAATTTGTCCCTATATATATATTTTTTTAATTCTATTGCAAGTTATACAGTGTGCATAAACAAACAGCCAAGTGCGTGTCGGGCCACGCGCAGTGTAGGGTTCCGTAGTTGCGAATGTCCGCTTTGAGTTCATGCCACTAAAAACTAATTTTCTATTGAATTTGTATGAGTTTTCCTTTTCCGAGTACATTTTATAAGTTGGTCGCTTTATAATTTGACGACCTCCGTGGCGTAATGGTCAACACGCTAGTCCGCCAATCCGGAGGTTCTGGGTTCGACCCCCAGCTAGGGCAAGTTGAAAAATGCCCTTTTTCAAATTGTCCTGGGTCTTGAGTGTTTATCTATATATGTATTTATCATAAAATACAGTATAGTTGGGTTAGTATCCCATAACACATGTTTTGAACTTACTTTGGGGCTAGCTCAATCAGTGATATTTGTCCCTATATATTTATTTATTCTCCACTTTGTCGACAGCTGGTGTTCTCAGAAGACAGCGACGGCTGGGCGCACTTCGTGTGCGGCGTAGTGCGAGGCGCGGCGGCGCGGCTGCCGTGCCTGCTGCAGTACCTGGCGGCCGCGCACCCCAACCTGCCCGTCAAGGCGGGCGTGCTGGCCAGGGCCTCCGACATCGAGACCACCACCGTCACCAAGTACTACCAGCAGGTCAGATTCGGAAGCCACTTGTCATCTTTATTTATTTTTTTCTACTCCTGTACTGTCTGTCTTTTAAATAGTCCCGAACACTAATATAAGAACACTAGCTTTAACCCGCGACTTCGTCCGCGTAGAAGTCGAAAATGTTTCTAATAGGATTTTAATTGGTTTTTTTACGTTATTAATTTTGTTATGTTGTTATAACATGAATTATAATGTTAAAAATTAAAAATGTTTGAATACTTCTTTAATATAACATCTTTATAATAGTGCAGGGATTTAAAGGCCTAGAGGACCCGACGACCTTTGTTCCGCTTTTTCCCGTTCCCGTTCCCATTACCGTCATTTGCTAGAGCAAAAGAGAGCGACGACGGATCTATTTATCTCAATTTTTTGGTCTCTCGCTCAAAAAATGACGGAAGTTCCATAATAACACTTTGCAATCCCCAGTGCAACCCCGGGGATGCAATTTTTTTAAATCCAAATTATTGGTTTTAAACTTTTACTAACCACTAATTCAAAAATGTCTGTGTCTCGCTTCAAAAATTACGAAGGTTCATACAAACTTGCATCCCCTATTTCACCCCTATAGAAATGTGATTTTCAAAATCTGATAAATGCATTATTATTTTCTACTACTAAAATAAATTTTAAAATTCATGTGTCTCACTTTAAAAATAACGAAGTTTCGTACAAACTGGCAACCCCTATTTTACCCCCTTAGGGATAGAATTTCCAAAAATCTTGTCTTAGCGGACTTCTCCTAGTCACAATCAAAAAAAGTTAAACCAACAAAAAAAAAGTTTGCCATAGATATCTTACGTAGTATATGTCAAACATTTTCATATTTTTATGTTTATTTTTGTATTTTATTTAGGTAATATAGTCGTAGAAAAAGTATTGTATGCAACGTTGTATAAGTACGTCAAAAAAAGCTCGATGGCGTCACCTTACGATGCTCGCCAAAGCTCGCATCGTAGCCTACCGCCACTCGCATTTTTTGAACATTCCGATACAACTGTTGCATAAAATACTATTATTTAACTTCATACACAAATACAAGTGGTTGACGGACTTAAAGCCTTATCTACCAGTTAAGCAAACATCACAAAATCATCATCTTTAAAAATCAGTCATCTTCAGTGTAAATGAGTTTTGTTGATATAAAATTAGTGCCCGAAAGAAGAGAGAAAGAGGGAGAGAAAACTTATTTTACTTGATAGGTGTATTGCCTGTGAATTTGTGGAAGGGGTAACTTTCTTAAAATATTCAGATCTCAAATGCTAAATGAGATGCGCACTTGAATTTATGGGTATGAGAGGCTATTTAATTCTATTTTAAATATATTTTTTAAAGGCGGAAACAGCATATATTAAGAAAAAAAAATCAAATGAACAAATTGAAAAAAGAAACTGACATTGTACAAAATATGTTTTTCAAATTAGTCTATCTTATCAAATATACAACCATTCAACATCATTCAACATTTTAAGAAATATGTTTATTTCTTTAACTTGGTTTTTTTTTCTCTCTGAAACTAGGCAAAATTGCCACACTGAATATCTACAAAATTCTATTAATAAAATAAAAGTACTATCGATCTATAAAAATAACTCAGTCATGTCTGATTTTGGGGATGTCTAAAACACTCTGCCATCTCCTAACTTTTCTTTAATATGTTGGAAAAACTTCATCCTCGGCATTTCCCTTTTTTCTGTGGGCATTATGCAGCTGAAAGGATAATGATGATGACGATTGACGTTATAATTTGTCCCCCAGGTGCAGCAGTCGTACGCGGCCGGCACGTTCCGCTGCGGGCCGCTGCACCAGATCTCGCTGGTGGGCACCGTGCACGAAGAAGTGGGGGGCTACTTCCCCGACATGCTGGACATGCTCAACGAGTGCCCGTTCCTTAACTTGGTGAGTCGCAACCCCATCTCTTCTCATCTAAGCGTGTTCCCTTGTATCCTTAGACGCTGGACACATAGAAAAGAAGTAAGACGCAAACGGGGCACGGACAGGGCAACAGACGGGGCGCCGTCGTGACTTTTGGAAACATATAGAAAAGACGAGGCACGGACGAACGACGAGTTCCTTTTGCTACCTTCCGGCTCCATCTTCAGACTCTGGACATCATCCAGTACCAAAGTGCTTGCAAAGACAATCGAATGAGCCCAAAATGGTGGATTTCTCTTGTGCAATTTACGAGTGCCTTTGACCACCTTCCCGCTCCATCTTTAGACCCTGGACATCATGCAGTACCAAAGTGCTTGCAAAGACAAACCGCATGAGCCGAAACACGGTGGATTTATCTTGTTTAGTTTACGAGTCTTTTGGCCACCTTCCGGCTCCATCTTCAGACCCTAGTATCATGCAGTACCAAAGTGCTTGCAAAGACGAATCAAATGAGCCCAAAACGGTGGAATTATCTTGTTTACTTAACGAGTGCCTTTGGCCACCTTCCGGCTCCATATTCTGAACCTGAACATTCTGCAGTACCAAAGTACTTGCCAAGACAAATCGAATGAGCCCAAACACATTGGATATACGAGTAACTTGTTTAGTTTAAGAGTTTCTTTGGTCACCTTCCGGTACCTTCTCTGCTAAAGGACTTTTTGAAAGTACACCATTTAAATAAACGAGATTTTTCAAATTTTGAATCTTCAAGTAATAAGGTAAAATGAAAGTTTACGATAAATTAAGAACTTTCATGTTTTTGAATTCGATTAAATAAATATATAAGACGCCTTAGCTACAATAGTCCCTAAGGCCACGAAGCAGCCAGCTGAGGAAGCAACCGGGAAAGCGCTAAGATGAGTGAGAGACGCCTTAGCTACTATGTCCATTAAAGAAACAATTATTCCCGAACGCCACCTAGCGTTTGATCATCAAACTATCCAAGGATTGGTTCCTGGTATGCCCTTTGGGTTGTGGAGGTCAGACGGCAGTCGCTCTGTGTAAAAACCAGTAACCTCGTCAAATCTCCTTCGTTAGGTAGCGGATCCCGGGCTCTGAAGCGTTACTGCTGAGGATGCAACCGGGAATACGCTCGGATGATGATGAGATCAAGATTGATCAGTGGTTGCAACAGAGCGTCGCAACTATAACTGTGGGCCGTGCTTGTGGAAAAACGCACACACGCGCACCTAGTTCGCCGTGTGGGGCGCTGTTACCTAAAATCGGAGTGCGTAAATTGGCAAATGCGCTCTTAACCCTTAACGGGCGAGCCCGACTCACACTTTGCCGGTTTTCTTGACGTCATGTTCCGTTATATGTTCGCTTTAGCAATTTTTATTACCACACAGACAATGCCATGGGGTCCGATGTCTGCCGTGGAGATGGAGCCGCAGGAATCTAACGACGGTCCCATTCTCTGGATCAGACCGGGGGAACAACTGGTGCCTACCGCTGAACTGGGCAAGAGTCCTATCAAGAAGAGGCGGTAAGAAAGACACAGACACATTATCACGTCTCTATCCCTGACGGGGCAGATAGAGCCCAGGGCCGTAAGACCCAAAGGCCACGCTTAGCGTGATGGTGTGCGTTAAGATGGAAAAAGGAATCAAAATAGTGATGGGTTGCTCGGCTAAATTTCGCCCATACACTCGATCGGATTTTACGATCTGCGCAGGAAGTAAGCAGCTGGGACATTCTAAGTTTTTGCTTTCTCCCGAAAAAAAAAACCTTTTATTGATCAATGTGAGAGTTCAAGAGTTGGATGGACCATGTTTTCTAGAATTTTAGTCTTTTTTACTCTTATCATTTTTGATAAAAAAATACAAACTTGCTAACTGCTAAACCTGTTTTAGTTTAAAATATGTTCTGTCCCCTTTACTCTTTTCAATATTCAACATTGCAAGAAAAAGAAAAATATATTTTTACTAAAATAGGTTTAGCAAATGTTTCCATGCAAATGAGCTATCGGCAAGACGTCCCTGTCTTGGCGGTAGCATTTAGAATTTTATGAGTGATAAAATCGGACAGCTTATGTGTGCAGGTTCAAATTTTAACCATTTGACATAAATGAAGTATCGAAAATTAATCCATCGTGTTCATAATTTATCGACAGTTTAAAATCTCGCGAGATAGTTTATGAACTATCATACCGTGTCATTGCCTTGTAACAGTCCATTTGGTTTGGTATTCAAAAGAATGTAAACAATCTTGACTTGTCTTTTTATTGAAATATACACTTTATGAATCAATACCTATGCAAATAAAATAAAAAAATATATATAAATTACTAAATTTTTTCGTAATTTGCAAAGGTATTGATTTATAAAGTCTATATTTCAATAAAAAGACATGTCAAGATTGTTTACATTCTTTTGAATACCTAAACAAATCTAAATATATATAACTCAAAGGTGAATGACTGACTGAAATAGTGATCTATCAACGCACAGCCCAAACCACTGGACGGATCGGGCTGAAATTTGGCATGCAGGTAGATGTTATGACGTAGGCATCTCCTAAGAAAGGATTTTGATAAATTCCACCCCTATGCGAGCGAAGCCGCGGGCAAAAGCTAGTGGACTATAAAGAGAAAAAAAAACAGTAAACTTTAATAGGAAGGAGGTGATAGTAAAGGCGGGACAAGCCCAAAAAAGATGGATTGTTTTCTTGTAGTTGAAAGGTTGGAGGAGGTGAGGCCTTTGCCTTGCAGTTTGACAGCATAGGCTGAAAATAGGGTAGAAATTCTGAACTATATAGTACGTTGAGTTCGATTTCAGCACCGGTATCAACGAGCTGCGCAACCTGCAATACCTGCCGCGGTACAGCGAGGCGCGCGAGTTCCTGTTCGAAGACCGGACCAGGGCGCACGCGGACCACGTCGGACATGGTCTGGACAGGATCACCACTGCGGCTGTCGGTAAGTCACACTTAACAGGCTTAAAAAGATAGTATGTCTATAAGCTACGAAATCTGATATATTTACCGTGGGGCAGTAAAGTCTACGAGTGTAGATCGCGCCAGAGCGCACGCGAACCACGTCGGACATGGTCTGGACAAGATCACCACTTTTTTTTCATGCATATTCTATATTTTCGCCTTGTTTTTTGCTGATGTATAATGTGTTTTGAAGTCTGATTCTGATGTTAAGAGGTTTTGGGTTAGTTACCAGCAACCCTGTATAAATATAACCTACGATGATGATGTAGCAGTTTAAAGTAATTCTCGACGGCAGGCGTCCTGAAAGCGATCCACTGCGGCGACGAGAGCGACCGCGGGCGCATCACCAAGGACGTGGTGGCGTTCCACGCGGGCGACTTCAACAAGCTGGTGCAGCTGCTGCAGCTCGACCTCTACGAGCCGCCCATCTCGCAGTGCGTCACCTGGTGAGTCTTCTTCTCAGCTTGTGCTTCTCTCACACTGCTGTTAAATATGTTTACAAACATTTTCTACATACATACTACCACGTTTTTATCACGCAGTGCGTCACGGGGTGCGTCTTCTTCTCAGCTTGTGTTTCTCTTACACTGCTGTCAAAAATGTCTACATACAGACGTACATACATGATATCACGTCTTTATCTACAATATGTAACAAAAACCCTGTCCGATCCTTGTAGGAGCAACTTAGACCGTCAATATGAACAACTTTTCCTATGAGACCAATGTTTTAAAGTCTAAAAAAAACGACATTTTCATACAAAATGGTTCGGCCGGTCCGGCCATTTCTATGTTAATGTCGATTTTTTCTTCGAGTTTCAAGCATTGGTCTCATAGGAAAAGTTGTTCATATTGACAGTCTGAGTTACTCCTACAAGAATCGGACAGGGTTTTTGTTACATATTGTATAATAGTACAGACAAAACACTTAGCGTTATGACGGGCGAAAAGGTACAAAAAAAAGTGATGGATTGCTAGACGCGACGTCGCATTTTCGCCTATTCCCTCAATCGGCTTCGGGGGAAGAGAAATAGTTAGTATATTCTACTTGGTATGACGACCTCCGTGGCGTAGAGGTCACCATGCTAGTCTGCCACCCAGAGGTCCTGGGATCGATCCCCGGTCAGGGCAAGTTGGAAAACGGCCTTTTTCAAATTGTCCTGGGTCTTGGGTGTTTATCTATATATGTTAATATCCTATGACACAAGTCTCGAACTTACTTTGGGGCTAGCTCAATCTGTGTTATTTATTTATTCTAAGTTTTTTCTTTTCTCCCAGACCAGCTTGGAAGGAAAACATCGTGAAGAAACCTGCAGACTCGTTTAATAGCCTGTAATAATTACTGTTGTCACTTGATAACAGTCATTGAGCTATGTCAGATGCTCAGATCAGATGCCTTTAGGCAGCTCGAATAGTCTGACACCAGTGTTAGCTATTTACACACTTTTAACAGACAGACAGAACAAAAGGCTTTGGCCTTAAAAACATTGAAAGATCTAATCTGTTCTAAACTTTAACGATTATTATATTAGTAGGATTCTAAATTTTTGTTTACTTCTAGGCTGGAAGAGGCGAAATTGAACCAACTGCGCCGAGAAGGGGTTCGCTACTCTCGTCTTCCTCTCTGCTCGGACGACATCTACTTTCTACCGAGAAACATCATACATCAGTTCCGGACTGTGTCCGCTGTCACATCAGTCGGTAAGATATTGAAAGTTATATATTATACCCAAACAACATGGAATAATTTAGAAATTAATGATTAATATGATATTTCCTATGTAAATGATTTTACTTCTTATATACTGGTCGTATTTACAAACTTTTGTGTATATGGAACCAGATCATGCTACCAAATATGTAATAATATGGATGAGAGTATAAAGACAATATCCAATGACGTAATTTTGGGGTCGTTTGTAACACCCTATTTAGTTTTATGAAGTCTAACAAAATTCTCGATTGTGTGCAATATAACACAATCGAGGTATTTGGAAGGAAATGGAAAGACTTTTGCCCATCAGTGGGCAATATTTACAAGTTTTATTTAAAAAAAAGCCTAACAAAATATACTGAAACTATTTTAGGAGTAAATTCAGCCTGTGGTACTGAACAACTTTCCCTAGGAGTATGACTGGATACATGAAGAAAAATAAATTTGCTGTGCAACTGATCAAATGATCGGTCAACTTTTATGACTGACCAAATAGTATTTACCACATTTCTTAGGGAAAGTTGTTCAGTACTCAGACTAAAATAATAAAATAAGGAGACGACCTCCGTGGCGTCGTGGTCACCATGCTAGTCCGCCACCTAGAGGTCCCGGGTTCGATCCCCGGTCAGGGCAAGTTGGAAAATGGCCTTTTTCAAATTGTCCTGGGTCTTGGATGTTTATCTATATACGTATTTGTTATAAAATATAGTATCGTTGAGTTAGTATCCCATAACACAAGTGTATAACTTACTTTGGGGCTAGCTCAATCAGTGTTATTTGTCCCTATTTATTTATTTATTTATTTATTTATTTATTTATTTATTTACACTACTAATTACATAAATTATAAAAGTCCAGTACGTAAAACTTCCGATACGAAAAATGTCCAACGCGAAAAATTTCTAATACGGTAAATGTCCAAAACGAAAAATGACCAATACGAAAAAGGAATGGTGAAAAAATACCACGTGAGCAGGGATTCCACCAGCGACCTTGGTCTTAATACGACCAGCTCTTACTCACTGAGTTATCACGTGTTCAACTTCGCACGCCGAATTTCTCCACCATCTCCTATTCCTTTAACACGCATTAGGCTCGCGTCACGTGGTATATTGTCACCATTGCTTATTTCATTATTTAGTTTGAGTACTTTAGTACTGCATCTTGAATGCCTAAAAAAACCTTATCAAAAAGTTGTTCATTATAATATGTTCTTAATTAAGCCTAAAAAATATTTCTGTATATTCTGTAAGACCCTGTATATGCTAATTTATGAATTGTTTTGTGTTTTTTCTCAGCGTGGCATCTCCGACTAAAGCAGTACTACCCGTCCTCGGAGGCTTCGTCGCCCGCTGAAGAGAGGCCAGCAGATCCTGAGCCGGTCATTGCTGATCAGAACACAGGTAAGCAGTCACTTACAATACTTATAAATCAGGAATCCGTACTAAAGTACTCAATTCTGTAGGCTTCATTTCGAGATCTGACTTCCGTGGCATAGTTAATGGTTGAGATGCTTCTCCGGTTTTCCGGAATTACAAATCGAGGTTATAGGTTCTTTAGCAAAGGCTTGTTCGAAAATGGCTTTTTAACTGTCATGGGTCTTCGGTTTTTGTAAAATATAAAAAATGTTTTTACGTATTACAGAGTTATTTGTACTGGTTGATTTATTTATTTTTAAAGGTGATAGAATTCTGTTTCTAATTATTATTGGCCTTTTTTGCAGATTCTAAAAAATCATCCACGAAGCTTAAAACTGGCGTAATAGAGATGAGAGCACTCAGTGCCAAATTAATCGAGAAATCTCCACTCAAAATACAAAACTCTAGAAAGAGCACGGAAGTTCAGACGAAGGTTGAAGACAAGAAGGACAAAAAGCCTGATCCGAAACCAGAGAAAAACGAACCTAAAGAACAGAGAAATGACGTCAAAATTGAGAAAGAAATCAAAACGGAGAGGCCAGAACGTAACGACAAAGACAAAAATGAGCACAGAACCGACAAAGAAAGATCAGAAAAGACTGAAAAATCTGACAAAGTCGACAAGAACCATCATAGACATAAAGATGATAAACACCGAACGGAACGGTCAGACAAACATGATCATCATCGAAGACATTCATCATCCCGTCATAAGTCACACAAATCAGACAAGTCAGATAGACCCAGAGAGCACAGGAAAGAGCATAGAAGCTCGGAGAAATATGACAAACATAAGGACAGTTCAAAAACAGATAAATCAGTGGAAAGTGTCAAGTTACCGGAGGAAGTGGTACAACGGCCTCCGGATTAGTGTTGTGTTGGTGACTTATAGTTTGTAGTGAAGTGAGGTTTGCTGACGGAGACAACGGATTCTGGACTGTACGGTAATGTTGTAAGATTGATCCTAGCTTTAGGAAGGTCTGTGTGTGATTTATATGGACGTCAAATGAGAATTACATTCGTATACGTTTACTGGCTTTGACAAAAGCCAGACACAAACCTCCTTATTCATAAAGAATTATAAATGTTTGATAAACCTATTTTAGTGAAAATATGTTTTGTGTCGTTCCTTCAATGTCAAATATTGAAATGACGGAAAGGGACAAAACATGTTAAGAAAATAGATTTAGCAAAGTGTTGTTGTTTTTATGAATATGAGGAAAGATATCGCGTTATATCAGACTCTCCGCGGCGCGCATTTGTGTCTTGATATAACATCGTCTGAAAGAGTCCTGTTTATTTTAGGTTGCTCCTTGCTCATGGATAACGATCAATTGTCAAAAAGTTAAATTTTCTACCTCAGTATATATTCTAGCATCTTCATCCTTGACATTAGCAAGATTATAATTTTGTAAAGATGGAAAAGAAGAAAGGGACAACCTTAATTTTATTTTATTTAATGTAAAATGTAACTTTATATTAAAAAACGTGTAAATATCATTCTCATACAATACATATTCACTACCACAAATAAAAATTATATCCAACGTTAAAAAAAATTTATAACAATAACTTGCGGCCTTACATTAAGCAATAAATGATCTACTTGTATCCAGTGAAAGAAAATATCATGAAAAGACCATTACACGTGTTTCACTAGTATGTGCCACTTTTGACTGACTAAGGGCGTATACTGCGACAAGCGGGACTACGCGACGGGTTCAGTCTATCTCTGTTACAAATTCTACGTGCGACAGAGACACCGAAACACGCTACGGATTCTGCTGTCTCTTTCGCACGTAGAGTTTGCGACAGAGGTGGACTAAACACGTCGCGTGGTCCCGCCTAACGTAGCAGACGCCCTAAGCTATTTGTTGCTATGTGCTATCAGACTTAAAAAAAAACTTGATAAAGCGTCATTTGTCCTGTCCCTGGATGGGTACTACGTCTTCTAGTGACACAAAATCATTCGATTCATGTTGCTTTGTTCCATATAAATCATACATGGACATTTAGATTACTGTAAGATCGTCTTCGTTTTGAAATCTTATGAATCGCAATTAGAATCCCAAGTACCTGATTCCAGTTATCCTCGGCTCCGTAGCGAGTCTCCTTTACTCCTGAAACTTAGTACCTTAGGGTAATTTTGTAAATATTGCATAGTCTCGTAGAGGCTAGATTGTCGATGGTTGAAAGCGCAGTTTTAGATCACCAGTGTTTTTTTTTATTATTGTATAGTCATAGCAGGTCGAACATATGCGGCTAAAATTCGGTATCAATTATTTTATATGTGTGTCGCGGACAGCCGAGATTTCGGAGTTTGGCGTCTAAATATTCAGTTTCTTTTGCTGTGCCAGTGCAACATTGTTAAAAAAATTATGTTTCGTATTTTCTAATTAATAATAAAAAATAGACTTCTTTAAAAACACAATGTTATATCTTCAAGATATTTCAAGAATCGGACATTACGAGTAGCAATCATACTTACATTTCAAAAGAACTTAATACTTTAGTCACTTACATCTTGTGTTTACATAAACACAAGATGTAAGTGACTAAAGACTTAATTATTGACTGGGAAAACTGAATCATTTGGTGTTGGCTTTCTGCAGCATCAAAACTTTCTCCTTCTTACTATAAAAACTATTATTAACCCGAAATAAGTTGACATTATAGTAAAATGACATTATTTCATCTGTAAATGTCAACTTTATTTGGCCAGATTGTGGTTTAAAGTTTTAAACCTAGTAAAAATTAGTCCGTGTTTTTAAGACTTAAGTGAGACTGGCGTTGAGTTTCAGCTGAATATGCTCGACCTGTTGCGGCAGCATATTTTATTCATTCTTAATAGTAATCATCATACTTAAAAATAAGAATTGATAATCTTATAGCTCAATTGAAAAGTTTTTGAAATAAAATCATTTTTAATTTATTTGATCTTTTCTTTTAATCTATTAGTAATTTATTTATGAATGAAAATAATAATTCATAAATTAAAGAAACATCAAAATCGAGATTTTTTTATAATTGAATGGTCTTATTTTCTATTATTAAAAAAAAAAATCTAAAACTGCGACGCGATTGTGATTGGAAAGAGTTTTAACGAAGACGAAGAAAATATAATAAATAAATTTTAATATGAATAAGTAAATAAATGAATATTCACACGTATTTCTAAAATTGCACTAAGATTTAAAACTATATTCTGATAGGTTAGTTAAGGATAATCTTAACATTTTTGTGATTTTTTTTATTTATTGAGTTTGTGGTCTTGATCGAAGAATGTTCTTTACATGACAGTGGATTTTTTAATGGTCTATATGAAGAATTTGATTGGTAGTTTGATTCTGCCCCCACTGTTTAGAGTTAAAGGTCTAACTGTTTAAAGGAAAGTTCAGTCCAATGCGTGGGATAAGGAAGTCTTATAATAAAATCCCAGACTTAGTTAACATGTTGTTTAAACTACAGACTAACTAGTTAAAGTTATTTTGTTAATCAACCCGAAACAAAATGGCATCTAGCATTTTCTTTCCCCTTTAATTTATTACGAGTTGTTTTTGTGGACAATGGTTTTAGTTTATTTAAGACTTAATATCTAAATATTGATCTCCCTTGTAGGATCTCCTTAGCTATGAAATTGGCTGTCAATTGGTCAATGGTATAGTTAGTCCTCACTGAAACTAGAGGTAGTTGCGAAAATTGGATGCGATGAAGGTCGAAAGTGTATTTTGTGTTTCATCGATCATATTATTTTTTAATATGTGGAAAATCTAAACTTTCCTCTAAATACCTTCAGCTGTGTTAGACCTTATGAGGGATCACAAATCGTAATATTAAGGTTCTCATGATATCATTGAGGTTCAAAATAATAAGATGGAATCAAACTTTTCGTTAACCTTTTTGTTAAAGTGATGGTAGGTACTAAAAGACTCATATTAAAAAAAAGAAAAATATTTAGCAAATAAATAATTTTTATGCATTTTTTCCGACAGTATGAGAAAGAAAAAAAATTTTTTTGGCAGTTTGTGACTTAGAAAAAGAAAAAGCAAGGCATTCTATCATCATTTTGTAAAAAGACTAATATTAAAATAAAATAGTAGTCTGTGCTTCTCAATGTTATTTTGAAAATCAATGATTATTATGTTTCATAAGATACTTAGAACTGAGATTTTGTTCGTTATTGACTTGAAAATTTTATTACTGCTCCTTAGTCTGTCTGTAGCAGCGAATTAAAAATACCTTTAGATAAGTAAGATTCCCTGTCCAAGGAATGTTTTGGTAAAAGTTTTTAATTTTCGTAATAGTTTGAAATTGTTATAAGTCATTTCTTATGAAAACTTTGGTGAGATGAAGACATTATGAAAATGGGTGTTTCATTCACGTGTATTGGCGACTATTTTGCTAAATCTGACTTAGGGTTGGATCTCACTGGTCAGCGCGAAACAGCACTTATATGCTGCTATCATTTTCTGTCGCTCAGAACCGTCATTAGCTAGAGCGAGAGAGAGTGAGAGAACGCTTCAGCACGGCCGGTGCTATAGCGTTCCGTCGGTCTCCTTTATTCCTGAAATTTATACAACAAGGATTTAAGAATCCTCAAACCCTAAACTTTTCCATACAACGTAGTCTACGTTTTATTTTGAAACGACATGTCAGGTTTCAGTAAAATTTAAAGAAATTGCAATTATAATTGGTTTCCTACAGTAAAATTATGAACTGGTACGAAAATATAAGGGCGTAGAAGTTTTCCATACTAATGGTCAAATACGATATAATACACTATATTCTGTTTTAAGTTCATAATCGTCGGAAACCAATTATAACCATAATAGATAATTGCAATTTCTTTAAAATTAGATAATTTTGCTCCTGACATGTCGTTTCAAAATAAAACGTAGACTATGTTTGTATGGGAAAGTCTAATTCTGCCCAGGGTAAGGGGACTCTATAATTACTAGGTTTAAACCATTGTCTACCTTTAACAAAATGACAACTATTTAAAGGGACCATCCATAAATAATGTCACACGAATTTTATGACTTTTTCACTGTCCCTCCTTGTCACAGTTGGTCACAATTTGATACCGATTTTATATTATAAGTCGATAGTTTGACGTAATATTTTCATGGCCCCTCAAGTCGATTCCAATTTTGTTTTCGTTGTCATGTGAGTCCAACATAATAAAATGAAGTCTCTTTAAATCAACGAATTAGAATGCCTTAATTTTTCACTATACGTTAAAACGTTCGTACATTCAAAAGCGCAGCAAGCTATACAAGTTGCGATTTATACCAATACGATACAGAAAGGTAGAAGCTAGCTCTCCCGCAGCATGGCACCAGCGACAGCGTCTATCGAGAGCTATCATCTATCACTATCTCGCTCTTCGTCATAATAACGAGCGGGATGGCACTAGTCCGTCGCGCGATATAAACTTTATCTGGGTTTATTGACGGTGCCATGCTGCGAAAGGTGCTATTGACTATACATTGACGTCATAGCGAAATAAAATCGAGGTATTAGAGAAAGAATGCTGCTTTTCGATTGAAGTTGTGCTGTGCTTGGCTTATATGCTGATATAATTTGGTGGAGCAGATATTATATGTTAATATAATAATATATGTATACATTGTTGGTTTTGTTTTAGAACAATTTTGACCTACCTTTGCAAAACACGCAAAACAATGAACCTATCTATTTATGTTGCAGTTGGATTGTATATTCCTTTTTTTAATCATGCTAACCCTACACATGGTGCGAACGTGCGGTTAGCTATTTTAAACGTAACACATCAATCTAGATAAACGATTTTCAGCTGCTTTACAAAACCGACTTGTAATGCCAAACAGCTACAGATTTGTCAAAAGGCGGATTATACAATCCAACTGCGCCATATATAAAACCAGAATCTTAAATTCAGCATAGATTCCCAGCCTAACAGCTCATTAATTGATAAATCGTTAAAATGAAGCGGGGATTTTAATCGCAGATATTCGTTAATTCATGGGCCGCTCGGATGCGCTCCGCCCAGATCTGCTTCAATTTAAATGTATAGACTTTAACAAATCCAAATCTTATTTGCGACAAATTCGTCTAAAGGCCAACCACTTAGTTCGATAACCTGAAATTATGGCGCCGTAACAAATTTTTTATCTGTGTTATTGAGTGTTGCAATAGTTTAGTAATATTTTTTTTGTAATATTAACTTCGTGGTTTACCTTTCAAACCATCACCAGCGCGAATAAAAATAAATTTGCAGTGAACCAGATTAATCCAAATTGACAGACACAACAGTATTATTAATATCTATAGCAAATAGTTTAGCCTCTTGCCAAAATTTGAACTGAAAAACTGCATTATTATTGAAAGTAAATATTTTAATAATTATCTTAAGAAACGTTGTTTAGTTTCATGGAGTGAACTTGTCCAAAAAAGTTGATCCACGTGAATTAAATCTTCCATGTATGTAGTCTAATTAAAAAAACACGGACTAAATTGCCCATTGGGTTTAAATCGTTATCTACCCTTAACAAATTGCCATATTCAGTCAGTTAAATGACAAGTATGCACCTGTCAATGTCAACTTGATTTGGGCGGGTAATGATTTAAACTTACTTAACAAATTTATTCCATGTTTTATAATAAGACGGATTAAGTTTTATTCAAAAATGTATACAATCAAAGTTTTATTTGTATTATTAAATATTTCATTCAGTAATAATGCACGTAACTAGCGCAAAATATTCTATCAAAAGTCACTAAGGTTTCAGAAAGAATGCACTTTTGTATATTTTGTATCATAAAAATTAACTAAAAAAAAGATTTTTTATTTACTTATGCAGCCTAGTGTTTATGTCCTACATAAGTAAACAGAAAATACCAGTACCATCAGCAACGAACATACTTCATATACGTATATTTCTTTATTTCTTTATAAAAATACATTTCAAATACAATTATTAATAAAAAATATACAAAATTTACAAATAAAATAGAGATTCCAACGCGTCGCCGCGAGGCAGGGTGCCCAGTAAGCTGGCAGCATTGCCTCTCTGCACTGCGATAGAAATTCTTTGGGCGAAATAACTGCCAGCCCTTGGATCACCCGTAACCTCCCGGAGTTTACGGGTGATCCAAAATCTCAGTCACCATATATTTTACTTATATCACGTTTTTAATGTGGAGGTATATGTTAAATAATAATGTATGTTCTATTGCAGAGTTGTTCTAAAATACTAGGTTCAATTCTAAAGATTCATAAAATGCAGCGCAAGATATAAATATTAAATGTCCATTCACTGCGAAACTTTATATCAGCTCGTGCTCTCAGCGCGAGGCATAGTAAATCGAAAATAAAAACCAACAAACAAAAAGGGATGTGGTTAACTTATGTGCAATACGAGTAGTGGTTTATTGTCGGAAATATCCGACGCTCGCGAAATGGACACGAAAATGTTTGTCGGATAAATCCGACGTTCGCGGTAAAAGGAATTAGTTCAAAAAAATCATTTCCTACTTCGAGCGACTTATACCTCTGAGTTTATCTCGTGTACGCCCATTTTCAACTACCACTACAATGCGACACAAATAAGTTGAACAAAAGCGGCGGACTTCAAAGCATTTTTGTACTAATTCTCGGCACGTAGGTTGAACCCAAATAGCGGTTATCGGCGCAGGTACAAATAATGCGCCGACGACCGCCATTTTGGTTTAATTTACGTGTCGGGAATTTGTACAAAGATGCTTTGAAGTCCGCCATTTTTGTTCAACTTATTTGCGTCGCATTGTACTTGCTACCAGTGGAGAAGACATCGTGAGGTAACCCACCCAGTGTGTAGGTTTTAATAGTGTTTTAATACTAAATTTACCAAGTGTGAAATAGAGAAGATTATTAAAAATCACTCTAGCAATGCCCAAATAGTGATTTAATAAAACGTTGGAGACAAAATTATACCCACTTAAATTCATGTACCCATTCATCTCCCACGTTTTATAGTGAAATGTCTGAAAATAGATAAGTTTTATAAACATTTAAAACACTGGGAACAATATTTATTAGTGTTTTTTTAAACGTCGGAAAAATGGCGGCTGTCATGCGGCCGATGCGTTCCCAAAACCTAATTTTGTAAAATATTAGTATAAGCTTTTAAATCCACCTAAATGTTAGGTATTAAAAACTATTTTAGTTTTGTTTGTATTTAAAATTAACATTACCACATAAAAATGGAAATAAAAGACTAAAATCAGTTAATTCGTTGCTGATCGTACCCTAGTTTTACTTGTAATTGAAAAAGAGGACGTATTTATCTGTAAAAGAGATAAACAGGAAAAGTAAACTACCTTTTCAAAGCCACTTTGCAACAACTTCAATCCGATACTTTTTCTATAAGTCAAAACAATCATTTTTATAGGATTTGTATGCAATATAGACGGGTATATCCCATTCGTTCCTCACTGGGAACGAAAGGGAAAGTTTTAGTTTTGTGAGTTTCGATTGTCCCCACCGCGTCGTCCCTGCTGGGGACGAATGGAAATAACTATTTTTTCACAGTGCTTCCATTGCATCTTCACAGACTTCCATTACAATTCCCATTTGTCCCCAGTGATAACGAATGGAAATTTTTACGCTTTTAGATTCCCATTTAACCCCAGTGGTAGTAAATGGAATGGATATTATTGCGGCTCTATTCCAAAACATAAATGGTTAATAAAATAGCTGATAATGATTTTTAAAAAGTATATTTTTAAGATAAATTGAAAGAAGGGCACATGTGTGTCAAATCTTTAATATTGTTATTATAAAGCCTTTGGTACCACTGGGGACAAATTGGAATTGTAATGAAAGTCTGTCCCATTCGTCCTCACTGGGGACGAATGTCACTGTGAAAATATAGTTATTCCCATTCGTCTCCAGTGGGGACGATGCGGTGGGGACAATCGAAACTCACAAAACTTAAAATTGGTGGTGGGTGACGTCATAGTTTCTGGGAGTCAAATAGCGCTCTTAATTCTATTGCTCTTTCGTTCGTGTAGTCTGAATTCAGTAAAATTGCATACTTCAATTTCATATTGTGAGCATAACTGAGAAGTATTTGTAGAAAATTAATTTTAAAATTGGTAAACAATTGGCGGAGAAATCGGTAAACATACATAAAAAATATACAAACTAACATAGAACCTTCTCTTTTTTTGAAGTCGGTTAATAAAAATTAAGCACTTACCTTTATAATAAGGGGTAGTAAAGTTTATCCGTAGAAAGAGACAAATTTCAAAGCTGCATACCAGTTTTAACTAATTGTTCTTGCCGCCTGAGAAAAATTAAAGTTTGCATACCGTGTGAGCTTTATTTATTGTTCATCATCATCATTTTAACTGCATAAGTCCACTGCTGAGCAATTATTATTTTGAGTAATTGTAATCATAATTTTTCTCAAGTACCAGTGAATGAGGGTAGTTTACAAATCCTGTTGCGGAATCATAGATTGAGAAAATCTTATCGTAAGCTCGGTCTCCAGTCCGGGGTTCGATTCCCGGTCGCTATAGTGATTGATATATTTATCGTATTTATGTTTAGGTGGTTAATTTATTGTTCGTTTCCTACTATTTTTTTTGAAAATAATTATTAGATTATAATAGAAAATGATTTGCTTGTTTTATTTAAATCCCAACATCCCTATTTTATTTATTTAGGTACGTAACACAGGTTACAATCATTAACACTAATCGAAACACATACTCATTAACACATACAAAATTAAAAGACTATAGACTGTAACCCAAAACATACGCACACAGCAAGAAAGATCACAAATACACCAAACGTAAGCATAATAATAATTACTAAACATTAAATCACATTACAATAATAATAATAGATGTAATTGATTGAATGTAATGAAACCTATTCAAGGGTACACCTTTTATAGGTATATTCAGGAATGGGTTTTGGCGGGAGCGCCACATTACATCAACTTCTCTAAAGGACCTCTACGGGTGTATCCCACTATTTCCATGGAAATACAAAATAGAAATAGTGGAACAAGCGATATTTTCAATTTTCATGCCATTATTTCTATTGCGACAAAAAAACGCTACCCGCACGACTGCTATATATCTGCCTGTATTCATAACCCTCATACAATAGTATAACACCCTTTCCCCTTTTTATGAACTCCATTATTAACAATTTATTTAAATTTAGAACCAACACCTATCTCGTAAAGCAATAATAGAATTACAATTATAACGGCAGCTGTCAATCAAGAACAGTAATTACAACTATGATCGAGAGGTTTTATCTAAAGAGGAAATAAATAGTTTCTAGATAATGCAGCGTTTTTTTGACGCAGCCGACAGCAATAGAAATAGTGGGACAATCAGTCTGAATCAGGCCCAGTATTTCTATCAATAGAAATACCTAATAGAAATAGTGGGATACACCCGCCTCTACGTGTTGGATCTGTATCCCCACGCAAGCCTCTCAAAGGACTGGGGTGAAAAGACTAGTGCACCAGACCAAATATAATATAATTAGTAATTATTAATTACTAAACCAGACTGACAACCGTCTGTCTGAATTTGCCAAAGCTTGAACCAAAGATGTCGAGTTCATCATTCTTAGCATATTAGTTGTACATAGTATATTATAATCTCTGTGCTAATTACTTTTAGGAAACCGGCAATGTCGCCAACCACGTCTTCATGAATTGAAAGTCTAAAAAAAATTAATTCATTCGTTTAATTTATACACATGCAATAAGTTTTTGAAAAATAAAAACAGATTGTTTTTGTACAGGCGTTAGAGAACATATCAAGACAATAAACCCACTCTTGATGGGGTTGCGTCCTTCCGGCTCCATCATCAGATCAGCTTGTCATAATTTTACAACGTGGAAGGAACATACCCTTAATAAATCTAACTACGGGCTATACTAGACCACTACAGTTTAATGAAATAACCAAAAAAAAATTTCGACATTCCCATACAAATTGCCCGGTCGGCTGCACACTTGTATGAAAATGGCGAATTTTTATTTTGTGTTTTGGCTATTATTTTAATTTCTTTATATTATAGTGATCGAGAATAGCCCGTGGTTCGATTTATTACGGGTATGTCCCTTTCTACGTTGTACAGCTTTGTTCATCTAGATCTGCCATCAGGTTTCCCGATTGAAAATCGGGAAGTGGGACAAATTACTTGCAAGATTTGACCCTAACATACATAAGTACGGTAAGCCTCAAAAATGAAGACCAAATTTCTCATAAAATTAGTATGAGAAATTGGGACTCCACTTCTGAACAGGGACAGGAATACCGATATTCTTTTATCGATATATCGATACCTGATATCGGTATTTTATCAATATTTTTAAACAATGTATCGATAAAAGTTTCGATAAAATACCGGTATTTTATACAAAATATCAATATAATACCAGTTCTTAGTATCGATATATCGAAATTTGTATCGATATATTGATAAAATACCGATATCGGGTACCGATATATCGATAAAAAATATCGGTGTTCCTGTCCCTGCTTCTGAGGCGTACCGTACATACATTTGCAAGTTTTTGCAAGTACTTAGTGAAATGTTTTATGCAGTAGGACCACGAGTACATAGTAATATCCTGTGGTCCCACCAGTGTGGTACAACATGGTTTTTTATGGGGACAAAGAAGATTATTTCCCCATCTTTACTAATGTCCGTCTAATGAAAAAGAGTGATTAGAAATAAAACAAAAATAATGAGTTTTTAATTTTAATTAATGTCTTATACCGCAGGTATATAAAAACATTGACAAAACGTTTAAGTACAAACAATAAATAGAGAGACGGCCTTCAGTCAGTTATCAAAAAATCATCTAAAATACATGAACATGACTAAAAAGTACATACAAATTTGAGTTTTTATACATTTTTTATAATTAAACTTATTACCAATACTTTAGTTTCATATTAATTTTATTAAACCTACTTTCTATTACTGTGAAACGGTCATTTTCTATGACCTTTTTGTCATATAAATCATATTATTTACCAAGCTAAAGGCATCTGAAATAGCTTGACGACTGCCATTCATAAACGGCTTATCGTACATCGAAGCACAGACGAGCTCTAAAAAATTTCTTTGCCACTTGTGGTCACCCATCCAAGTGAGGATCACGCCCTGAGTTACTTAACTCCCAACGGGCCAGAGCTTCGCGAAAAAATGAAAATTGAAAAGGTCCAAAATAGAAAACTGCTATTACAGACCATAATTTGCCTCACGCGAAAAGTAGCTTGAAATGTAAGTGCTCAATTAAATACAATGTGTATATAAAAATGGCACACAGAATAGATTTAAAGTTTGGTAAAATGGCAAGATGCGAGTGATGAAAAATGTAGATTTATTTTATTTCGACACCGCTTCGACACATGCCGAAACGTCTATGCCTTAGACACGTTTGGTTGATATTGCAACAAATAAAAACGTAGAAATTACTAATACCGAACTTCGTGTCATTGTCCATTTATGTCAGTGTCAAAGTACTTGTCAAAAAGATGTCGAAAATGAACATAGGTTCATTTTCGACATCTTTTCTTAGGAAAGGAAGAATGAATACTCGGGATATCTTTTACTCCGTTGCTTTACAATAAGTATCAGTAATTGTAAGTTGACGTTTTTGGAGAAAATGCTACAGTACAGTTTCTTGCCGCTTCTTCTGTACTTGCGTTTAGGAGGCGGCAGTAAACTTAGTTGTAAGTAAATGATCTCAAGTCAATAACTACCCATTATGAAATAGAAAAAAAAAATGACAAGTATCAAGTGATACAAATATACAAAATAAATAAATTATTTTTGACTTTGACTTAACTAAACACAGTTATGAACAGTGATGAACGCGACGTAATTTAGACAATGAGTGCTGCTTTGCCAGTAATTCCAATAGCATTGCACGCGTTAATTCGCCGGAAGTTCGGTCACGCAACTTCGGCATAGAATGTTTTGACACTACTCATATCATAGGCATGACCTGACGAATGGAAAAATATTTTTAGCTCATCGGTTAGATTATCAAAAATGTACACGTATTTTTTCTTTTCCCTGAGAAACAAGAAATGACTAAGATACAGCGCATTGAAATTTCGCATGACGTCACGGCTACGTACGATTTTTACATAGAGGCGACGTCGCAAGCCCTCACTCCGGAACTTTGATGCTTCGTATCATTGATAATTTTTACTTTTTTGGCAAACTGAAAAATATGGGTCCATTATTTTTTAATCTTCTAAAAGACGGACTAATTACAATTATACTTTTCTAACCCTGTCGTCACCCCTATTATATAGTTTAATTGATAGTAACTTTAAACAGGCGTAAAAAATGTATGAATTTAACTTAATAATATATACTGTTATAATTTAACAGAGTTAAAGATATTCCAGCAACATACAATTAATTCGCACAAGGTATAAATTCTATTATCTCGATGAATGCAGAGATCTTTAGCACCTATTTTGAGAACTCAATTTCCATTTTGAGAACTTTGCTTATGATAACTAATTTTCTCGTCCAAAAGGCATCTTTCTCTTTTTTTCTCACGAAAAAAATGCAAAGAAATCCTGTAATCAAATTTTTCATACATTTGATTTATTTGTACAAATAATTTAGATTCAAATCATTAGTCAGATAATAAAACATTTTATTATTATTAAATTGCACTAATTAAGGCACATATTTCTTAAAATGCAATACCTATCAGTCCTATACGAGTAGAAATAAATATTTTCCTATATACCTAAGAATATTCGTCGAAAATTGGGGTACAACCACTGCTTAACTAGATTACAATAAAAGGCAAGTTATGACTTTACAACTTGAATGGATTAACTTTGGCAATTGAGGGTCACGAGGGTCCACGCGTTGGTCACTAGAAAAGAAAAAAGAAATTGTATTATGTGCTTTCTAATTAAGCACTTATAAATATTTTAATGCACCAGGGCTACTGATTACAGTATTTAAAACATTGCTGCTGCCCAGATTTTTCATAACCTACGTAAAGTTTACATAAGTTCCTTTCAATCAGCATTATTTATTCTATATAACTGTGTATTTACCTAAGGGAAGATTCAGTACATCATTTTGAACAACTTGTCCCAAAACGTTAATATCGAAAAAGTATGTTTGACAATAAGATCATTGTAACTTAACTTACCACAAATCTATTAACTTTGGGCGCGAACGTTTTTGTGACGGTGCTGGTCTGCACCTTCATGTTTTCAAACTTTTCACGCAGGCTGAAACAGAAATGTTTTAAACAGCAACAGCTAACGTGTGTGCTACCCGCCACTGGCTATATTTATATACTTGATGATGATGATGCTTTTTGCTTATCTCTGAGACTTAAAAGACTTAAAATATTAAAATGTTTAAGAAAAGACTTTTTATACTACTTATAAATAAATTGTACTATTCTGTAAAAACAATTTTAAAAGACGACAAGATATGTCGGACAACGTCGAATTAATTTAGACGTAATTCAATGATTATGGACTCAATTACAGACTACCTTTTTATTATATGGCATTAAAATTTCTTAACATTTAAATGAAGTTGGTACCTATTTTTATATTTTTTGTTCCTAAATAGTTATAATCAATATGGCAAAACATAGCGAACAATTTAATATTATATTGTAACATCTAATCTATTTGTACCTATGTTTGATGAATAAATGTTTAATTGATTTAGAAATGTAACTTAATAGTCTCGAGCTGAGGTACAATATGTACCTCTAAGCAGTCTTCGAGCTGAGATTAAAAGAGAAATGAACGCCTTAGCAGTCTCGAGCCGAAATTAAATGAGAAATGTACCTGTTAGCAGTCTCGAGCTGAGATTACATGAGTAACATACCTCTTAAAAAATTCGAGCTGAGATTAAATAAGATATTTACCTGTTAGCAGTCTGGAGCTGAGATTACATGAGAAACGTACCTCTTAAAAATTTCGAGCTGAGATTAAATGAGACATGTACCTGTTAGCAGTCTCGAGCTGAGATTACATGAGAAACGATCTCTTAGCAGTTTCGAGCTAAAATTACATGAGAAATGTGCCTCTTAGCAGTCTAGAGGTAATAAAATGAGAATTGTACCTCTTAGCAGTCTCGAGGTAATAAAATGAGAATTGTACCTCTTAGCAGTCTCGAGGTAATAAAATGAGAATTGTACCTCTTAGCAGTCTAGAGGTAATAAAATGAGAATTGTACCTCTTAGCAGTCTCGAGGTAATAAAATGAGAATTGTACCTCTTAGCAGTCTCGAGGTAATAAAATGAGTAATGTACCTCTTAGCAGTCTCGAGCTGCGACTCGCCGTCGTCGTCGTCCTCGCGCACGACGACTGCGGACGGCGACCGCTGCGGCTCCGACTCCGACCAGTTCTCGAAGCGCGAGCGGAAGCTCTTCGTGCGGGCCAGCTGCTGGGCCTGGGGATTGCACGAGGTGGTCACACTCACGACTTTGTATTGTATATATTAGTATTCGTGAGCCCATAAACATATTAACCCTTTCATCGCGAGACTTTACATCAGTTGCCGTGCCCCTAGAGCGAGGGGCAGTAAATCAAAAATAAAAACCTACAACCAATAAGGGATTTAGATACTTAAGTTCAGTGCAATACAAGCATTTCTTTTATGTCGGAAATATCCGACGTTCGCGGAATGGGTACGACAATGTTTGTCGGATAAAGCCGACGTTCGCGGTGAAAGATTTAAACGACGATAAATAATAAAAAGCTTCGAATTACAGCTACCTGGTTCAAATAGGCATGATGAACGGACAAATGTATTTAGCCCATCGGATAGATTATTAAAAACTATTGTACACGTATTTTTTCTTTTCTCTGAGAAACAAAAATGACAAAGTTACAGCGCATTGAAATTTCGCATGACGTCACGGTTACGAACGATTTTTACATAGAGGTGACGTCACAAGCCCCTACTTCGGAACTTTGATGCTTCGTATCATTGTAAATTTTTGTTAAACTGAAAAATATGGGTCAATTATTTTTGGATAATCTAAAAGACGGGCTGATTACAATCATACTTTTCTAACCCTGTCGTCACCCTTATTACAGCTTCTTAGACAAAATTACAGCTTCCTAAACTATAAGTTATAGCTTCCTAGAGCAATTTACAGCTTCGTAGACTAAATTCAAATCATTTCATAAGTTTGAATTCAAATCATAAGTTACAGCACCCTAGACCAAATGACAACTTTCTCATCTAAACTTCTAGACCAATTTACAGCTTCCTAGGCCAAGTTAAAGCTCTGTAGTCTAAATTACAGCTTCCTAGGCTATACAGGGTGGCCAAAAAGTCGTGGATCAAACGAAACAGGGAGATAAAGGAGGTAATTTCCAACAAAAAATCTTTCCCCAGCATGACCATAACTTCATTGCACGAAAAGATATGAATTATTTTAGTTTTTTCAATGAAACTACCGAGTTTTTTTACAATTTAATCAGTAAAAAATTAAATTGATTAAAAACAATAAAACAAAAGTTTGTATTATGAGTCGATAATGTATCAATACTACAAAAATTGTATTGCAGCTCTTGGTATCAAACTTAACGAGCAATGATTTTTTTTCCGTAAATGTTAAAGCGTTACAAAAAATTACTTCTCACTTTAAGAGCACTTATTTGCAATGAAGTTATGGCCATGCTGAGGGAAAGATTTTTTGTTGGAAATTACCTCCTTTATCTCCCTGTTTCGTTTGATCGACGACTTTTTGGCCACCCTGTATATTAAAGCTACCTAGACCAAATTACAGCTCCCTTAACCAAATTACAGCCTTCAAAGCTATAAATTACAGCTTCCTAAACCAACTTACAGCTTCCTAGATGAGAACAGAGCATAGGTAGGTATACCTGTTTGAGCGCTTCATCGCGCAACCTTGCCTCTAGGTACACCCTCCTGCGTTCGTCCTCACTGTCATCTTAGTATAAATTACAGCTTACAAGGCCAAATTACAGCATCCTAGGTTTTATATTACAGCTTTCTAGGCCTATTACAGCAGCTTGGCTAAAGTGGGTATACTTGTTTGAGCGCTTCATCGCGCTGCCTTGCCTCCAGGTACACCCTCCTGCGTTCGTCCTCACTGTCATCTTAGTATAAATTACAGCTTACAAGGCCAAATTACAGCATCCTAGGTTTTACATTACAGCTTTCTAGGCCTATTACAGCTGCCTGGCTAAAGTGGGTATACCTGCTTGAGCGCTTCATCGCGCTGCCTTGCCTCCAGGTACACCCTCCTGCGTTCGTCTTCACTGTCCTCCTCGTAGTCAGACTCCTCGCTGTACTCCTCTTCTGAGGAGGTGTGCCCTTGGTGGTTGTGCTCGCCGGGGGGAGGGGGGGTGAAACGCTTCAGGGGCTTTGGACCTGGTGAAGATGTTGATGTAGGTTTTATACAAAGCAGTTCGAAATTTAAAAAAAAAATAGAATTTTAATATAATAAAAAAAAATGGAGTAGGTACTGCTTTGTACGGGTGTGAAACGTGGACGATGGCCAAAACGGATAGAGATAGGATAAGAAGCGTTTGAAATGTGATGCTCGAGGAAAATGAAAAAAAAAATATAGGGACAAATAACACTGATTGATAATAAATAATATTTTTAAGAATGTATATATGATTGAGCCAGCCCCAAAGTAAGTTCGAGATTTGTGTTATGGGATACTAACTCAACGATACTATATTTTATAGCAAATACATATATAGATAAACAAGACCAAGGACAATTTGAAAAAGGCCATTTTCCAACTCGCCCTGACCGGGGATCGAACCCGGGACCTCTGGGTGGCGGACTAGCATGGTGACCATTACGCTACGGAGGTCGTCGAGAGAACCTACGTCGGAAATTGTACAGAAAAAAATACAAGCGAAAAGGTATTAGAGAATGTGGGAGATAATTTCAAATACTACAAATTGACAACATTTCATTTTCAAAAAGGTACGAAAATTCGAAAATCATTTCGAGATTTTGCGATTCTGAACACGTAAAATATTTTTTTTAGATTTTTTTGCGTTATATTTTTAGAGATAAATGAAAAAAACTCAAAAGAACAAGGATATAGGCATTTAACAGGTTACGCCTTTGCTTGAACACCTAAAAGTAAAAAAATAATGTACAAACTGTCAGCTGTCAATTGACACGTGCGTCAATCTGACAACTGACATCACGAGTGAGAGAGAGAGATAATAGTAGTGTTGTTCTATAGAAGTATCAGTTCGATAGGAAGACCCATCTAATATCTATAGTTCTTTCAGTATAGTAGAATTAGGATTGGAAAAAATACACATGCATTCAAATGTTTACATAGTTTGGTGACGAAATGATAATATTTCCTATAAATGATTCATATTTCAGGTTAAATAAACATAATATTTACATCAAGGTCTTAAAAACATTTAAAAAATTAAATAAGGAAAAATTACTGTGCCCTAAAATAGGGCGACTGTCAAAACACAAGGTGACATTTATGATAGCTTTTTTTTGGGTTTTT
This sequence comes from Acrobasis suavella, assembly GCA_943193695.1. NCBI lineage: Eukaryota > Metazoa > Arthropoda > Insecta > Lepidoptera > Pyralidae > Acrobasis > Acrobasis suavella. The sequence goes on along the minus strand of OW971952.1, from coordinate 3,250,935 downwards.
AATTAAATCTTTCAAATTTCTGAACGCATGTTGATTTATATTTTTGAAAAAGCAATCCTGGTATGTCCGCCAACTTCTTTCCACAACGCGTGTACGCCGGAGCCTTTGATTTTATTTTCAGTCAAATTCGCCCCAACTTCAAAACGCTGTAACTTAAATAGTAAAAAATGAAACAATTTTTTCTTTGTGTTCTAGATTTCCGTAAGGGGCGACTATGAGAATCCGTTAAAAACGTGGGTTACCCAAAAACCCCATTTCAAGAATAGAGTTGATAGGGCACATTTTTTTATTGTCGAGTATTACAAGCGTAATTTTTATGCCATTTGTTTTCCACATACCAAGTCGTCTATATAGTATTTTGTTTTGCCAATAATAGCTGAGATAGAAGCGTTTGATTTTTAAATTAATCAAAGTAATCCTATTTTACGGTACGTAAGTTTTTGTTAGTTAATGTTTAGATATAAAATACTAAGATTATATCTACTTCTTTAATTTTACTTTTTGTAATTAATAATACTATCGATATCGATATGTTACTGCTACAAAACACAACTCTATAGACGTCAGTAAACGTTTTATTTTTAATTATAAAGTACCTATGGCAAAGATGTAAACTCGTTACATCCTAACTCTTGTACTTACGCTCTTTTGGAATGGAGAGATTTTAAGAATTTAATTTTAGGAGAAATAATGAAAAGAAACGAAAAAGAAAAAATACGTATGTCCTTTTTTTTGAAGTTCTTTAAGGAAAAAAAAATTAAATATGTATATAAATTTTTTGAAATGTTGTCAAATTGACAACATTTCAAAAAATTTATATACATATAAGAGGGAAAATGTTCGGTCGTCTACTACGTCACGATGCGTTCTTTGAAACAATAACGGAAGGAAAAAGAGGAGTAGAAAAACCAAGAAGAAACTTTTTCGACCAAATAAAAGAAAAACTAAACGTTAAAACATATAAGGAGGTTAAGGAGATACCTGAATTTTCCGGGGCCCAATGCTGCCCCCCGTTTACGCACATACGTTCATAAAATAGTTTGAAGGGTTATCTAGTGCCTGGTCAAGACAAATTTTTAAAAGATGTCTCCGTTTCCTATCGCAGCACTGGACCCCGGAAAATTCAGGTATTGTATAAGCATTGCTATCCAGCAAAGGAACGCAGCCAGCTTTCTTGCTACCATGCCGCGTTGATTGGCAAGAGGAATTTTATAATAATAACAGTCATTTTGACCGCGATACTCTAAAATCATATAGACATTTTCATATATTTATTTCTCATTCGTTTCGTAAAGCTGGCAAGAAGCACGCGCTAACCAACGTCGGATATAAAAAACTCACACTAGTGTTGGCCACTAACACAATCAATGAAACTCACCCTGATTTTCATCCTGCTTCTTGAGCTGAGTCTCCATCTGTCGGAACACGGAGATCATACGCGATGCGGTGTGTCTGTCAACGGGACATTATTTTATTAATTCCCTTTACAAATAAATTTTCAAAACTAAAAACCGACTTTAATCGGCTTTTTACATTTGGTTGGCTGTCTCGCTCGCACAATCAAACATTTTTAAAGATTATTAAAAAATGTGTCTCATTTGTAGAAAAGTGTTTCATTAACTTTCAATATAATTAATTGTGGATATTTTAGACATGTTTGTATATTGTGTAGACATTGACTACATCGATAATTAGGTCATCAAAATATTAAATTTTTGATGACCTAATTCTCGATACACACACACATAAACAATAAAAAAACATGTCTACAATATCTAACATATAATTATATTGAAAGTGAATGAAACACTTTTCTACAAATTAGTCACATTTTTAAATAATCTTTTGAAAATGTTTGATTGTGCGAGCGAGACAGCCAACCAAATGTGAAAAGCCTCTTAACCCCAAAAAACACAACCGATTTTGATAAAAATTTCTATTGGACCTGGAAAGTATACTCTTTCAAAAAATATGATTTTCCAAATCGGTCCACGCGGCTTGGAGTAATCCGTGAACATACATAAAAAAGATCCCGACGAATTGGTAACCTCCTTCGTTTTTTGAAGTCAGTTAAAAATACATTGAACAATTTATTTATCAACAACTAATTATTTCATCATCATCATTTCAGCCGCATAACGTCCACTGCTGGACATAGGCCTCTCCCAAGGATTTCCAAAATGACCGATCACGAGCATCCTGCCTGCATCCAGCGCTTTCCAGCGACCTTGGACATGTCGTCAGACCACCTTGTGGGTGGGTGTCCAACGCTTCGCTTGCCAGTACGCGGTCGCTATTTGAGAATCTTTCTGCCCCATCGGCCATCGGTTCTTCGCGCTATGTGTCCTGCCCACTGCCACTTCAACGAGCGGATCCGCTAGGCTATGTCGGTGACTTTTGTTCTCCTACGAATTTCCTCATTTCTGATTCGATCACGTGAAGAAACACCAAGCATATCCATTTCCATAACGCGCTGAACGACCTTGAGCCTTTTCATGAGACCCATACTAAGGGACCACGTTTGAGATTAAGTAATTTTTTGAAAACTATTTTTAATAACAATCTTTTATTTTTGTCAATGACCTAAAAGTTAAAGTCAAGACGAATCAATCGAGCCAGTACTCGGTGTGGTTATGTTGTTTCATCACAGAGATGCCATGACCACCTTCCAGCTCCATCATCAGATCAGCTCCATATTATTATAATATTGCATTGTCACGCGATATGCGTGTGCGTGGAGAATTTCAACTTAGTCGGAAACCGGGAAGTACGTCGATCTTAACTCAATATTTGATTTCAGACAGACAATGGGACAGGTGAAACTAAATAAAAGCTTGTTAAAATACGGGAGCCATTTAAGGGTAACAATTTATATATTTTTGAAATATAATAATTAAGACATTTCATTTAATACACAAATAAAAAATAAAAAATATAACACGCACTTTTTTTAATATAACATTCGTTATAATAAATTTATTGCTTACAAATTATAGCTTATGTAACCCGGAAAGTAATGACAAATCGATTGACATCTCATTTGTGAAAATTAGATTAGCGATTCGGATGCTACGGTGGAGCACACATACATACAAACATACTTACATACATAGACTGCTAAAATCAATACCCTTCCTCTTGGATTTGCCGTCGGGTAAAAACCGCAGCAGTTGACTGATCGGACTTGTCAAACTTTTTGACGTGTGTTTTATAGAATGTGCGTCTGGCAGTAATGTGAGTCTTTAAGAAAATTTAAGTTTTCTGCGTAAAATTATATTGTTTTTCGCTGATGCGATAGTTTAAAAAATACGAGGAAATGGTATTTTACGAGAACGGTGAATTGGAAAACTACCCGTTTTGATGAGTGCTTAAATGAAAACTAGCACTTCCGTACCACGTCAAGCGTGACTAACTATAAATCATTTGATAGCAAACGGAGACATCATTTAAAATTTTGTCTTGACCGGGCCCTAGATAACCCATAAAACTATTTTATGAACTACTGTTTACAGTTTAAAGTGAGAACGTGAAGCTTTTCTACGCACATTAGCCAAAAGTTGCCGTTTTTCGCAATTGTGCGTAAAAAAGCTTCACGTTCTCACTTTAAACTGTAAACAGTAGTTCATAAAATAGTTTGGACGGTTATCTAGGGCTTGATCAAGACAAAATTTCAAATGATGCCTCCGTTTCCTATCGTATGATTTATTTCAAATGGTGGCAGCACTGGACCCGGGAACTTTCAGGTATCCTCTTCATACAAACACGTAACGCTTCAGGCCGTAAACTGAGTCAAGCAGGACCACGCGACGTGTTCAGTCTATGAGTTGATTCTCACTTGTCAGCAGGGAATAGTTTTTTTCAAACATATTCAAACATGTTCAAACATGCTCGGAAATGTGGGCATTATCGTAGTAAAAAGAAGACACGAAGTTTGGGAAAATTCGGGTTTAAGAGCGGCCTTTCTTCCTTACTTTTAATACAAGCGCTCGTACGCGATTATGTTGTTGTAAGTGATCTTTCTTGAAAACTTTTGAGCTAACAGATATCTTGTGCACTAATTCTAGGTTTCTATCGAAATAAAAAATGAATGTTTGGAAAAACAAGTTCAGTTGACGCCTCCAAAAATCTGCTTTTTTGCACAAATTTTACCTGAACTTCGACCGTTCATAAAGTACTCATAAATTGTAAAAATAAAAAAAATATATTTCGATAGAAACCTCGAAAATGTAATGGAAATTTTAAATAAAAAACATTTATTTCACAAACTTGTAAGGCTCCAGGATCCTGGAACAAGTTTTATGAAATTTCCGCACCCTATAAATAGTGAATATTCGTTCAATGGATAGTTAATAATAATACTAATTTCATTCCATACAGTGCAAACAGTGCCCTAAGGCGTTATCTCTCTCTTTTTGGTTTGCCTTTTTTTCTAGCATCGCCCTGGATGAAAAAACAAGCTTTTCGAACTATGCTCGCGTTGACGACAGAGCCGCCGGGAAGGGCCGTCTTAAGAAGCGACATCACCTGTCTGCGGCGAGCCCGGTGTCGCTGGCGTGTTCGTCGCTGCGCACCACGCTCGGCTCGTGGTACAGCTCGGGGGACGGCGACTTGGCTCGCTAAGGGACAACACCACGGTATAAACTACTTAAGACGAAGTGGTAGCTAAAGTGGCGCCCTCATTTAAAATGAATTGTTTAAAACTAAATATGGTGATAATTAAAAATTTGATTTGTATCTAGAAATACCTTTAAACTATTTTATGCATAACCTTTGAAATTATTACTAATAGTCACTTACATAAAATAGTTTAAAGGTATTTCTAGATACAAATCAAATTTTTAATTATCACCATATTTAGTTTTAAACAATTTATTTCAAATGAGGGCGCCACTTTAACTACCACTTCGTCTTAAGAGGCTTTCCACATTTGGTTGGCTGTCTCGCTCGCACAATCAAACATTTTTAAAGATTATTAAAAAAATGTGACTCATTTGTAGAAAAGTGTTTCATTAACTTTCAATATAATTTTGTGTTAGATTTTGGAGACATGTTTTTTATTGTTTATGTGTGTGGGTATCGAGAATTAGGTCACCAAAAATTTAAAATTTTGATGACCTATTTTTCGATTTAGTCAATGTCTACACAATATACAAACATGTCTAAAATACCCACAATATAATTATATTGAAAGTTAATGAAACACTTTTTAACAAATGAGACTCATTTTTTAATAATCGTTAAAAATGTTTGATTGTGCGAGCGAGACAGCCAACCAAATGTGAAAAGCCTCTTAAATAAATATATACAGACAAAAAACACTGATTGAGCTAGCCCCAAAGTAAGTTCGAGACTTGTGTTATGGGATACTAACTCAACGTTACCATATTTTATAACAAATACATATATACAATACTAGCGGTACCCGTGCGAATAATTCGCACTAAATAAGTACTCGTATGATAATAATTATCACTTTACAAAACTATAAAGATTATTTATTTTACTTATTCTTTATTACAAAACTTCTTTACGTGGGGCGCACTATAAGTTTCCGGAATGAATATGTAAAAATACTATTAAAGGTACAAAATTAATTTATTGTTTTTCAAAATAATCTCCCTTGGCGTCTATGCACTTTTTCATTCAATGAAACCAGTTTTGAAAACTTTTGTGCCACTCCTCTGTGGTGACCTCTGAAACGTGTTTTTCATACTCCTCGACAGCCTCTTCTGGTGATGAAAATCGTTGACCGCGTAATTGGTTCTTAATTTTTGGGAACAGATAAAAGTCACAAGGTGCCAGGTCGGGACTGTATGCAGGATGACTCATGAGTTCTACATTTTTCGCCTTCAAAAAGTCGTTTGTCTGTCTGGCCGTGTGAGAACTAGCATTGTCGTGGTGCAGGATGATACGGCGTTTACGGTTATTTTTACGGAGTTCGTCAATAACTTCCGGCAAACAAATGGTCGTGTACCAGTCACTATTCACTGTACGACGATTCTCTAAAGCAACAGTAGCCACGTGTCCAGTTTTATTAAAAAAAGAAGCAATTATCCGCTTAGATGCACTTTTCACGCGCGCCACTTTGGTTGGTTTCGGCTCATCTTGAAAGACCCATACGCTCGATTGCTGCTTTGTTTTGGGATCGTAGCAATAAATCTATGTTTCGTCACCTGTTACTATGTCCCACACCAAATTTGACGCACCTTCGTTGAATCTGGTAAGCATGGCCCTGCACCAAGTGACGCGGTCCGTTTTTTGAGCCTCTGTCAAGTTGTGTGGGATCCACCGCGAGCACAGCTTTCTCACACCCAAATGTTTGTGTAGGATTAATTGTATTTGACTCATGCCTATTTCTAAGGATGCGCAAATTTCATGGTAGGTCACATGCCTGTCTGTTTCAATCATACGGCGCACAGCATCGATGTTTTTGTTGGTACAGCGGTGGACGGCCGACCATCGCAAGATTCGTCACTGAGATTGATACGACCACGCTTGAATTCTGCAAACCAGCTATAAACAGTTGTCTTGCATGGTGCTTCATTGCCAAAAGCTGTTTCAAGCCGAGCGATGCTCTGTTGAGCTGTCAAATTACACTTAAAATCGTAGAAAATCATACTACGAAAATTTTCCCGAGTTAAATCCATGTTGATGCAGACACACAATTTTTTAAATGGCGCCACAAGGTAAAAACAAAAGACAGTCAGATGAAACAAACTGCATTCTACAGCCAAAGAGTTCTATTTTCAAATGTTGCAATAAATTTTTAAATATTGTTTATGTAAGTGGCCAGTTCCGGAAACTTATAGTGCGCCCTATGTATAAACTATATTCGAAGTATATATAAAGTCATCTGTTACAATTTGCTTGTCACTTTCTGTAATTGAAGAAATAGCCAACAGTCAATCATGTTGACGTTGTTTCAAAATTAAAGCCGTCAGATGGCAGCATTGTCGTATTGTGTCTTAATGTTAATTTTAATAATTTATTAATTTACAAAAACAAAAGCAATAATATTTTCTTTAGTAGTTGATGCCGGTAGAGCATGCAATTATCTATAAAATAATATAAAATTTATATGGAGCAATTGTGAGGTTTTTTCTAAAAAGGGAGGCAAACATCTTAACCTTAACGTATTAATATATATGACGTAACCAAAACCCAGTCCGATCCTTGTAAGAGCAACTCAGACCGTCAATATGAGCAACTTTTTCCATCGGACCGATGCTGAAACTTGAAGAAAAAAATCGTCATTTTCATACAAATTTCCGGGCGAGCCGACCAGTTTTGTATTAAAATGTAGTTTTTTTTTCGAATTTCAAGCATTGGTCCAATAGGGAAATTTGTTCATATTGACGGTCTGAGTTGCTCCTACAAGGATCGGACAGGGTTTTTGTTACATATTGTATATAAACATCCAAGACCCAGGACAATTTGAAAAACGTAATTTTCCAACTTGCCCTGAACTAGATTCGAACCCGGAACCTCTGGGTGACAGAGTAGCATTGTGACCACTACGCGACGGAGGTCGTCACTTGTTACAATTGGTCACAGAAACGCATCAATAAATGTTTACTTTTTTTTTCACTTTATGGTATACTTTTAAAATAGAAAAAAAAAAATATATTTAAAAATAAAAAGTGAATTGTTTACTTAGATACCATATTTTCTGAATATTTCAGTTTAGAAACCATAGTAATGAAAAAATGTTTATGAAATTTCTACAAAACTAAGTACCTACCTCTATTTAAAAAAAAATTCACAAAGAAACAAAAAATAAAACCGAATTAATAAACACCTCCTTGTTCTTAAAGTCCCAATTTTTTCATGAAATTTCTACGTGAGTAAATAATTTTTTTTAACAAAAAACATCCTCAAATTGATATATCGATAATCTTCTCCTTTCTTTGAAGTCGGCAATAATAAGAAGTACCATACCTGTGTTTAGCGTGTGTGTGCTTAACTCCGGCTTGTACGATAGTACCTCCTTTCGTAGAAATTTCATCACTGTGGTTCAGTAGCAAAAATAATAAATTTTTTGTTGTTTAAAAAAATATTCTTTAAATATTTTTTTTAACTAAAAAAACTTTTTCACAAAAAATTATAACCAATTTGATAACTATCTTTTTTTGGACTTGGTAAGAAAGACGCACTCTACCTTTCTGCCGGGGCGTCGTCATGCGGGATTCCTTTTAGCTGTCTCCGCTTATACGACAGTATTTACTCTTGAAATCATCCAAAATTTAATTTCATTCAGTAGCTAACAACAAAAGAACTATTTTACAATGTTATTGTTTATTTATTTTTTTCATAAAATCTATACTCAATATTTGGAAATCAGTAAGAAAGAATTACCACTTCTGTGTCTGCCGGGGCGCCGTTATGCGGAACTCCTTCTTGCTGGTCTAAAAGAAGCTGACCCGGTCCGAGATGTCGGCCGTCTCGATCTTTACGTCCTCCACTTTTTGAAGTCGGTTAAATGAAACATACCTGTGTTTGCAAGGGCGGGGTCATACGGAACTCCTTCATGCTAGTCTCCGGCTTGTACGAGAGTACTTACTTTCATAGAAATTTCATCAAAATTGGTTTAATAGTAAAAGTAGTATTTTTTTTTTGTAAAACTTTTTATGAACCAAAAAATTTTTTCACGAAAAATTATAACCTGGTTGAAAACCATATTTATTATGTCAGTAAGAAAGAAGTACCACACCTGTGTCTGCCGGGGCGGCGTCATGCGGAACTCCTTCTTGGTGGTCTCCGGCTTGTAGGTCTCGAAGAAGCGGAACCGGTCCGAGATGTCCGCGGTCTCGATCTTCACGTCCTCCACCTTGTCCGCCGCTCGCACCACGTCTTTTGGCACGAAGGACTGAAATAGTATATTATGCAATTAGTGAATAAAAGACGGATTTAATTCGAGTGCCATAGATGAATCACGAGCAAGTGAAGGATTCTAACGATTGAATCACGACCGTAGGGAGTGATTCAAGTGTTAGAATCCTGAGCGACGCGTGTAATCCATGGCCCTCGATTAAATCCGTTTTATTCAAGAGTAACATACTATACTTTATACCATGACTATGAGATAAAGAAAGATTTAAACAAAAATAGACAGAAAAAAAAGGAAGGTTAAATCAATTAAAATGTAAATTGAAATTGGAACAGTTACTCAAATCAAGTGTAATTTTTCTAAACTCAAACACCAAAATAAAAAGTGCTTTTTATTTACCTACTGTTTTTAGTGAATAAAATAAATCACCAAAATAGTGAGTAAAAGTGCATTTTATTCACTGTTTTCAGTGAATAAAATAAACAACCAAAATAGTGAGTAAAAGTGCCTTTTATTCACTGTTTTAAGTGAATAAAATAAACTTTTTAGAGGGGGAATGGTATTAAAGTATTTTTTTCTTTTTACCCGACTGCGCCAGAAGGAGGGTTATGTTTTTCGAGAGTATGTATGTATAATTGTTTGGCGCACTCTGTAGCCTGAAGGGCTCAATGGATTTTAGCTTGAGACGTGCCGTTGGATTTGTATTTACTGTAAGAGTGACACTGGGTATATCAAAATAATAATAAAAAAACAAAATGGCGCCAAATCCTAATGTTTGGCACGCTCTGCAGCCTTAAAAGATTGTAGATTAAGCTTGAGAAGTGTCATTATAATCGACTTCATTCTGAGAGTGACACTGGGTATATAAAAAGGCAGTCGGGTTTTTTTTTAAATAAAAATGTCTTGTTATTTATTTTTTTAAAGATAAGACATGACCAGGCCCCAGGAGGAGGGCGGGATTTTGGCGGGAAATCAAGGGGTTTAGTTGGAATGCTTTAAATTGTTTTGCAAATTAATACTATTTGCTTTCTTTTTCGTTTTTCTAAGTGGCCAACACTGGCGTCAGATTTTTCAAGCTGCCTAAAAGCATCTGAAATAGCGTACCGCCTGCTATACAATAATGGCAGCCGAGACCAACGGCTTATACGTGCCTTTCGAAGCACGGAGCAGCTCAAGAATATTTTAATGCCATTTGTGGTCACCCACCAAGTGCAGACCACGCCTGGTGTCGCTTTACTACTGAGCTTCTCTATAAATTATTCTAGTGGACTTTAAAATATGAAATTGGTGCAATTTTGTATGCATCATGACATGCTCTCTCACAATAATGTGAAATGCTTAAGTGGACAGTTATAGTGCGGCTGTAGTGTTATTTGTTTACGGACTGTGGTGGGCGTTTTTAGACGCCGTTCGCTACTTAATCGGCTGAAAACCAAATTGAACCGAAATGGCGGTCGTCGGCGCATTAATTGTACCTGCGCCGAAATTCGCGGTTTTGGTTCAACCTACGTGCCGGGTATTTGTACGAAAATGCTTTGAAGTCCACCATTTTTGTTCAACTTAATTGTGTCGTATTGTACGCCCGTATGCCTCTCTTACACAAACATCACCTCTCACAGGCCTACTGGAAGAGATCTCTTTTGAGATACGTAGTGCCTTTGTACAACTTTTATTTGATGTATTTTCTGTATAAATTTTCCATGTACATAAATTGTTTAGTAAAATAAATAATAAATACACTCACGAGTTCCTTCCTCTTGGGCGGCTCCTGTGGCGGCGGCGACAGTGGCGCCATGTTCTTAGCATTGGCATCGAGCTCCAGGAAGATCGAGCGGGATTTCTTGCCGATGCCTGGGAACATACAACATTCCATTAAAATAATTTTATACGAAGCCTTTCCAAGGTTGAGATTCCCATTTCAACCTAAACGCTACGCCTTCCATCAGATTGAAAGTCGCTTTTGAAAATCTTGACTTCTTTATGTTTATTTTTCTTCCTTACCATATCGCATCTATTTATATGGGGTCTACTTAATGAGGTTAGCGCTATGGTTTAATTTAGCTCGCGTCGGAACTCTTCACCTCTTCGTTTAGATACCTAGACATCCATTGCAAGCCAATTTCATTCTTATGACTCTGGACAAACGATTCATGCAACTAAATTTTCCCATTCAAAGTGGTTGCCGCGCGCATAGTAATGATGTAGGTAGGTATATTTTCGATACTTAAACGGGGAGTGACAGGCCTGCATTAGCTAAATAAAAAAAAAAGTTTCTATTAAAATCCGACCTTCATTGAACAGGGTCCGGTCGTCGATCTCCCGATTCTTCGGCGGTTGGTTTTCATCGTTGAACACTTCTCCATTCTCAAAGCGCTGTTTGATGGCGCGGGCTTTCTCAGCGTCGAGGTCCAACTCGCGGGCGATCTTGTCTGCCGACACTACCCCTGGAATGTCGGAAATCATCATTAGAAGCTTTACACCTTTGGTTGGCTGTCTCGCTCGCACAATCAAACATTTTTAAAGATTATTAAAAAATGTCACTCATTTGTAGAAAAGTGTTTCCCTAACTTTCTATAGAATAATATTGTGGATATTTTAGACATGTTTGTATATTGTGGACATTGACTACATCATAATTAGGCCATCAAAATTTTAAATTTTTGATGAACTAATTCTCGATACCCACACACATAAACAATAAAAAAACATGTCTACAATATCTAACATATAATTATATAGAAATTACGCGTGACCAGAGGGCTGGTCTTTATCTGGCTCAAAAGATAAGCATTGCCATACAACGTGGCAATGCTGCCAGCCTTCTGGGCACGTTACCACGGCAACGATTTGCCAGGGCTTTTTTATTTATAAGTAAGTAATTTAAGTAATTAGTTTAGTTTTGGTTTCTTTTTTGTTTTGTTTACATTATTTAAGCGAGTATTGTTAAATTGTCAAAAAACTTCAACATTATATATATTTTGACTGTGATCTGTTTAAAATAAATGTATATAGAAAGTTGTCACTTTTCTACAAATGAGTCACATTTTTTAACAATCTTTAAAAATGTATGATTGTGCGAGCGAGACAGCCAACCAAAGGTGTAAAGCCGCTTAATTTTATTTACTTATTTCATCTTTATTGACCAAAAAGGTACAAAAGGTGGACTTAATGCATTCTCTACCAGTCAGCCTTTAGCAAAAATAGAAAAAAATATATATTAGAGATAGACGATGAAAGATATACTATATTATAATCTACGTTCTTAATTTTAGTCTCCACTGAAGGAGGACGACCCTCTCTGTACTACCACAGAATAAGTACTAGCACTCATGTACAGAAGTCTTACTCAGAAAAAAATTCAAAGAAATATCTACTCAATGTGGTCCGCGCTATGGTTTAAATTAGTTCGCGTCAGAACTGGGAACCTTTTCGTTTAGATACCTAGACATCCATTGCAAGCCAATTTCATTCTTATTACTCTGGACAAACGATTCATGTAACTGAATTTTTCACTCCGGATTGGTCGCCGTGCGCATAGTAATAATGTAGGTATATATTCGAAAAAATATGGATCCTTTTTTGAAAAATCTAATTAACGGACTAAATGAAATAATATGTATTTTTAACCCAATCTCCCCAACCCCATTATTTTTTAGAAATAAAGTAAATAAAAAAAATAAGAAGAAATAACGAAGGACCAAAAATACTAGAAATATGTTGAAAGCAAAACATTAATGTGACCATAGAGAAAAAGAAATGAGTATTTTTTGTGACCTGGCAGATGAGATAACTGTAGATACTACTTGTACTAACCCTGTTCACTCTGCAAAACTGACTGCTCGTACATCTCCTTGATTTTAGCTTGCTTGCCCTGGAAAAAATTAGAATTCTTAATATATCATTAATTCATAAATATAACAATAAATACTTAACAATTACAATATTTTTCTTAATTAATAAAAAATTACCTTAATTAGATCTATAAATACAAAAATGAGTCTTTATTTCTTATTAACCCCCGACGCAAAAAAGGAGGCGTTATAAGTTTGACATGTCTGTGTTTCTGTCTCTGCTAACTTCTAAACAAATGGACCAATTATAATGTGTTTTTTTTTAAAGCTGAAGTCAAAGTCAAAGTTAAAATCATTTATTTATCTTTGGATATTTATATCACTTGAAAATTTGCATGTTTTTCTTTCGATTTCATAATAGGTAGCTGTAGACGTCAGATCATTTACTTACAGCTAAGTTTACTGCCGCCTCCTAAGCGCAAGTACAGAAGAAGCGGCAACAAATTGTACTGCAGCATTTTCTCCAAAAACGTCAACTTACAATTGACAACATTTCATATTTTATAAGGCCCAAAATTAAAAATACCGCTTCTTTATTTATTTTTTCCTCATCCCGAAAAAAAAATATAAAAACAACATTTTGTTGCTTATTTTTGAAGAAAAAAATAATACTAAAAATCGTGCTGTGACGTCATTTATACGTTAGAGAAGTTAGCACCAAGTACTTATGTGAAGTGAGATGCAAGCTGCTAACGTGAATATGTCATGTCCAACATTGAGTGTCAATGTCACTTTCAATATCAAATAACCTACGCGAATGGTTTTTCTATATAAAAACCAGTCGTTTAGTGCCTCCGCGTTTGAAAAATGGCACCAATGTAAACAAAACAGCAACAAGCTAGCTTGGCTGACACCTGTCAGTGTCAAATCTGTAAAGCCTGTTTGCTTTTTGTTCCGTCAAAGTATAGCAAAGGAATAAAACTCCGATTTCGCAGTATAAATGACGTCACGAGGCACTTGCATCTTTTTAAAATAAGCAAAATTTCAATGGCAATTTTTTTCATGAAAACGACCTCATTTATAAAATTAAAAAAAAAATATGGGTATTTAAGGATAAAGTTTTATTTCAAAAATTAAAATAGAAAATTTGAAATGTTGTCAATTATAATGTTATTAAAATTAGATATGTTGACTGAGCATACATTGATCACGGGATCGAGTTGGTTCCAAGCTATAGTTGTGTCAGGGTTTACTTAATATTTTTAATTTTATTTCTTTTATTGTTTTTTTAATATATGTATAAGGTTACCTGCCGGCGTATCAAAGCCTTCGTCAATAACAATCATCATCATCATCCGAACGTATTTTCCCGGTTGCATCTTCAGCAGTAACGCTTCAGAGCCCGGGGTCAACTACCTAACCAAGGTGATTTGACAAAATTACTGGTTTTTACACAGAGCGACTGCCGTCTGACCTCCGCAGCCCAAAGGGTAAATCAGAACCAATCCTTGGATAGTTTGATGAACAAACGCTAGATGGCGTTCGGAACCCCCAATTTATACGTGCCTTCCGAAATACGGAATCATCTTTCTTTTCGGATAGTCAGATGATTCAAGCCTGCAACATCCTTCAATAACAAAACTCACCATAAACAGTCGGCTGCGTATATTCTGAATCTCCTGCTTCCTCTCCCGGTGTCTCTCGGACTGCGCGTGCTGCCCGCTCTCGAACTTGCCCACTATCTCGCTCATGTTGCAGAACGACATGGGTTGTTCGCGGTTGGTCGTGTGTTTGTATGACTTCTTGAGCACTGAGTCCTCATCTATAAATAAGAAATTATTAATAACACAAAAAATCTAAATATATATAACTCAAAGGTGACTGACTGACATAGTGATCTATCAACGCACAGCCCAAACCACTGGACGGATCGGGCTGAAATTTAGCATGCAGGTAGATGTTATGTCGTAGGCATCCGTTATGAAAGGATTTTGATCAATTCTACCCCCAAGGGGATAAAATAGGGGATGAAAGTTTGTATGAAACTTTGTCAATTTTAAACCGATTGGGCTGAGACTTTGCATGCATAAAGCTACTATGACGTAGGCATCCCCTAAAAAAAGATTTTGATAAATTACACCCCTACGCGAGCGAAGCCGCGGGCAGAAGCTAGTTATATATAAATAAAAACAAAAAATCACGAAGAAAATAAAGCTTTTCTACGCACGAGGCCGTTTTTCGCAAATGTGTTTTAAAAAGCTTCACGTTCTCACTTTAAACTATTAAAAGTAGTTCATTAAATAGTTGGAATGGTTATCTAGGGCTTGATCAAGACACAATTTTAATTCATAGCTCAGTTTTCTTTCAACTGATTTATTTTAAATGAGGGCAGCACCGGGCCGCGAAAAATTCATGTTTCCCCTTACAGCCTGGTCACCCGCGCGATTCGCTAGGTGCATCTCGCCGTCGCCTCGCCGATCGCCGGTGCGCGTGGCATGGTCGATACTTTTCTCTACTATTATTCTACTCGCCGGACGCCCCGCCGTTCGCGTCGCGCGAATTTTCGCCACAGCGAATGTCCCGTGGCCAGGCCGTAAGACAATATACGTACACACTGGTGTTGCCGAAAAATAGATAGTTTTACAATTGATAGTTTCAATCGAAAAATGCCAAACCATCGATCGATACAAATGTTTATTCAGTAATCAGACCTTTACAGGCACTTTTACATGTCAATAAGTATAATTTATGTTACGTGTAAAGTATATTAAAATTTAATTTATTTTTAAAGAAATGCTACCGATACCAGCGCTTCGTAACGACCACTGCTGAGAAGAAACGCCGAAAGAAACTCATTTTCACAGTATTGGTCGCCTACTCGCCAGAAGGGCTTTGTCATATTATTATAATTGTCTTTTTGATAATCCTATCAAATCAAATCAAATCAAATCATTTATTTCGCATAAGTGCAATACACCTAGCTGTTTCCAGCATGCAAAAATAATTAAATAATACATTCAACTTACATATGTCATAATTTTTGTCAAAGTGAAACAGATACTAGTCACATAATAATAAATCATAGAATTAAACATTATATAAAATTAAATTAGAACATGTATCATAAAATTGTACATAGAATCGATCAAATACTATACAAATTATCTCATTAAAAAATCATTAATACTATAAAAGGCTTTGTCATTGAGCCAGTCAAAAAGATTTTTTTTAAATGTTTTAATTGGTAGGCATTTAATATTTTCGGGTAGACGATTATACATTTTTATACTCATGCTACTACAATTTCTAGAGCAAATCATAGTTCTACTATTTGGTAGGAGGAGTCGGTTTGGACGTCTAGAACTGTAATTAGTATAATCGCCTTGCCGTCGAAATAAATGTATATTATTTTTTACAAAAACACATGACTCATAAATATACAGGCTAGGAAGTGTCAACAGTTTAAGTTTTTTAAAAAGTGTTTTACAGCTAGTACGAGGAGGAACATTGCACATGGCTCTTATACATTTTTTCTGTGTTGTAAGAAGTCTGTCCAAGTCAACCGAGTTACCCCACAACGGGATGCCGTACCTCAGGTTGGAGGCCACATAGCCGTGGTAGGCTTGAAGAGCTACTTTTTGGTTAACTATTTTAGATAGGCGCCATAAAGCATATACGAAACGGTTTAATTTTGTGCATAGACTTTCTATATGCTGTTTCCAAGTGCAACATTTATCAAGAGTTATACCCAGAAAAACGGCCTCTTCCTCCTCATCAATAGTTTCACCATTGAGAGTTAATGTTAATGGATGACCTTTACCGCCCTGATTATGAAACTGCAAATATTTAGTCTTAGACGTATTGACTTTAAGATTATTTGCCTCCAGCCATTGTACTACATTCATTATAGCATTGTTAATATCAACATTATAAGTAAGAATATTAGAGCACGATACGACCAAAGCTATATCATCTGCAAAGAGTGAGCATTTATGTGTTGTAACTTCAGGTAGGTCGTTAATATACAACAGAAATAGAAGAGGACCCAAGATACTGCCCTGAGGGACTCCATATTTATTAATTTTATTCTCGGATCTAAAAGAAACCTCTTCATTATCTGCATTATAGTTCACTATTTCAACATACTGACTACGTCCTGTGAGATATGTTCTCAGCCAATCTAGTACGATCCCGCGGATACCATAAGTTTCACATTTGTTCAATAATATCTCATGACAGACCATATCAAATGCTTTTGTCATGTCAAATAAGATGACCGTAGTCGGATTTTTCATATTAACGTTTTCTATTTTATGGTTTATAAGATTGTAGGCTGCTAGAGTTGTGGACTTTCCTTTCTGAAAATATTTTTGAGAATATCGAAATTAAAGCAATTTGCCTATAATTATCTGTGCATTTACTGTCACCCTTTTTATAAATAGGTTTGATAACTGATATTTTTAGGCTTTCTGGAAGTATGCCTTGAGTGAAAGACAAATTTATAATGTAGGATAGTACAGGTGTAATAAGAGGCGCACATATTTTTAATATGTTTGTAGTTACATGATCGTATCCTGTTGAAAGTGTATTATTTAATGCGAGGATTATTTTTTGCACTTCATTACTATCTGTAGGTTTTAAAAATATACTGTGGTTATTTGACTTTATTTTATATTTTGGTTTATTGATATTACCAGAATTATAATTTGTATCACAGATTTTTGTAAAATAATCATTGAATATATTTGCAATGTGTGTAGGATTATTAATTGATTGTCCATTATGAAAAACAATACTATTTTAATTTTAATTGGTTTTATTTGAAATAGAGATAGTCCATCGAGAGGCTTTTGTTGTTTTTCGTGTATGTAAGTGGCCAACACTGGTGTCAGATTTTTCAGGCTGCCTAAAGGCATCTGACATAGTTTGACGACTGTTATACAATGATGACAGCCGGGACCAACGGCTTATACGTGCCTTCCGAAGCACGGAGGAGCTCGAGAAATTTTTGTGCCACTTGTGGTCACCCATCCAAGTGCGGACCACGCCCGGTGTCACTTAACTTGCGAGAGGCTATCGATAGTGGACTACCGAGCGTCAACACTAGTGCACAATCGAAAAACATAACCTTCCTTCTTGTGCATTTAGGTAAAAAAGGTGAAAATAGTAACAAACTCTTCATTATAAAAGCATCTAATATATGATAATGAGGCACAAGGCTACAAATGTTAAACCGATTTTTTTCTTTGAACAAGCGAACAAAACTAGCATTTGTGTTCGACGAAAACTCGAACCATTTTTATACCGTCCATTGTATGTATATATATATATATACCTAACTACCGTTACATCACAATCAAGTATCAGTCGATTCTTGAAATGATTCTTGATTCTATTTCCGTTAGACATACTGGAGGGACTAACTTTTGAAATTAGCTTCATTTTTTTTTTGTAAATCATAAAAACCACATCGAGGCGTTAAACTTAAACCAGACGGACGGAAATACCGACTTTGTTTCATACGAGGTATCGATTGACACGTTAACAGGTCGGACCGAACATTACGTGAAACTTTCTCACTTTTCATTTGGCTATCTGCCAAATGAGGCTGTCTATCACCTGATGTTGCAGACAAGACCAAGGACAAGGCAACATGATTGGGGTTTTTATAGAGTTACGACAAAATTACTTAAATGACATTGGGCGGTTCACGTTTTGCCGAATGAATCCAGATAGGTCAGCCACTTTGGTCACAGAGTGGACCTCTAAACAGAGGCGGCGTAAGGCGTGGGCGGTGTGGGCCACCGCCCACGGCCTCGCGATGCAAAGGGCCTCGCGCCTCACAGCCTAAAATAAATTTGAAAAAGTATGATAAATCCAAAAGTATACGCCAAAAGGTTTTTCTTATAATAAATACATTAGAATTAATTCTCAAAATTAATAGATAGAATTTCTGAAGAATAATAGATTCTCAATTTAATTAAGATATTCCATTTTTCGGCGCACGAAATGAATGCAAATGAAATAATCGTCATTTCTGATAAACTACTTATGTTAAGAATTTTGTTAACAATACCTGTAGTACCTATTGCTTCCGCTAAAAGGAGCTTTTCAAAATTTATAACAAAAAAATAAATATATAGGGAATTGAAACTAATTAAAAATAATTTAGCTATTCTTATGTGTTTCTAGATTTTTCTTTTTTTTTATTTAAAATTGTACGATATTTATTTAAGAAATACCTACTATGGGTCAAGAAAGACTTTCAGCTTTGGCAGTTTTATCTGTTGAAGCAGTAATAGCATCTAAGATAAATTTACGAACCAATCAATAAATAGTTCAGTAAAACCAAAAGTAGAAAAATTCTGTTTTTTAATGTTGTCTTTACTTTTTTTTAAATTTTGTTTAATGTTCCTCAGATGTATAAGTAAAAATTTATATTTGATTCATAATTAATAAAAAACTGTATAGTGATTTTTAATTTTATACTCATTCCCTTCTTCTTGCACTTGCATCAGACAGAGGGCCTCGCGAAATCAGCCTTGCCCACATAAAGTTTAGGTCTTGCGCCGCCACTGCCTCTAAAGATGGTCGCAGGAAGTGAGGTAGGCGCAGGAAACGACATACGACAGTTTGAGAAAAATGGTTGAAAATGCAACCTCAAAACCACGCATCTCTTCAGGTCACAACTGAAAATCAGTGTATTGCTCCCGGGCAATATTACCACTGAGCAGTGGCCTATTTGTATTGCTGTAGCACACACATTGAAAATTGTACAGGTAGGTAGAAGCTTATTTATTTTGTGTCTGATTTGTGTATATATGTTTTTAATATACATGTTATAGAAAATAAATAAGTTTATCGATTTGTCGATCTAAATGGCACACAATCGAGATGTTTGGAAGATGGGGGAGACATTTTCCCAGGACAGTATCCGTCTTATTATAAAACCAAGACTAACTTTGTTACAAGGTTTAAACCATTATCCGCCCAAAATGAAGTTGACGGTGACAGATAAGATAGTGTGATATTACTAAATGTCAACTTGATTTGGTCGGATAATGGTTTAAACCTAGTAACAAAGTTAGTCTGGGTTTTATAATAAGACGGTAAAGGTTTAAAAATAACACGGTAACAAGAATACTGAAACGATTAGTAATTGATAAATGGGTCACTATTCTCAACCATCGAAATAAAGCAATTTTATAAAAAAAATATTAACAGACGCTTTCAGCACCTTATCATCCAGCTTCTAATGGGGCGGCTGAAAATGCTGATCTTACAAAAAAGTAATCAGAAAGACCACCATTTTCAACCATCGAAATGGAGAAACTTTGTACAATTCAATTTGTTTATTGTATTTCATAATGTACATCAGTTCTAACTACTGAAATCACTGTCTTATAATAGCTATATACTATGAACCCTGTCGGATATCGCAAAACAAAACGTGGACCGGCAAGCGGATTTAGTGTCATGAAGAGGTTAATTTATAAATAAACGGGCAAATACGAGTTGAACTCGCGTGGAGAGAGTTCCGTACAATGCCAAATTTAAATGTACAGTAAGACGCGAGTTAACTACTACTAGCGGTATCTAGTGGTGTTTTAGTGAACTGTTTTCCGTAAATGAACGTATTATATTGGGTTTAACACTTTATTTTCAATTGATAGAATTCTTAATAGGTTTTACTGTAATCTACAAGCAATGAATTACTACTAGTAGATTTTGTATTTTTTCAAAATTTTAGGCTCTGTAGTTTCGGGGATAAGGATTATGGTCAATTTTCGTCTTCTTTCACGAATTAAATCAAAACTATTTATTTTACAATAATAAATAAAATAAATTTTAGATCATCATAACGAGCCCTTTCATTTGATATATCTACACAGTAAGGTTTGTAAAACCTTTTTTTATTTCCTTATTTGTCCCTAAATTATTAAAAAAAAATATATTTATTTACTTTGCACATCTATGTTTTGGTCATAGGATTACACCATTCCACCAAATTTCACCTGTTTTGGTCCAGTAGATTCGGAGCAAATTAGCTGTGACAGACGGACGGACAGACAGACGCCCTCTTATGTGTCTGCGTCTTTTAAGGGTTCGGTTTTTTTAATTTTTTGTACGAAACCCTAAAAATAATTAACACAGTTAGTAACAGGTTGTAACAATTAACTTTAAACACCTTATCGTCCAGCTTCTAATGGAGCGGCTGAAATACAGGTTTAAAAGAGAGTGATAGAGAGATGTTATACACGCAACTTACCGTCTTCTTCTTCTTCCGGCTCGCTGGAGCTCTGCTCAATGGGTACTCCATTGAGATATTCATCAGACACGCCGACGTCCATGCCCTTCGCTTTAAACCTAAAACAAAAAAAGCAATAATCTGTATTCGCATGAAATGTTACTGTAGAAGTTTAGCGTCTAAATAACAGCTAAAATATACTTAACACGCGTTATCGAAACTAAATAACCAAAGTTCAATAGTCAAATGTTCCGCCATCGAAACATACATATACTATCACGTCTTTATCCCAAACAGCGCAGACAGAGCCCAGGGCAGTAACACCCAAAGGCCACTTAGCAGTATAAATATTTTAATTCATTTATTTTCAGACAATGGGAGTCCAAATTTTACTTTTGACAAAAAATAATAATTAATGAAAGTTACATCGACAGAAAATTCACTGATTGTCATGTAGAACATGCAATTCAGTGAACCTCCTGAAGATGGCTGCATCCATCCTATCCGCTATCAAAATCAGGATTTCGTGTCTGCTCCCGCGCACTATGCGCATTAATGATGACATTTTCTTGCGCATAATAGTAAAAAAGTCGTTATGGTGGGCGTTAAGACGGAAAAAGGAATCAAAATAGTCATGGGTAGCTAACCACAACGCCTATTAATATGATTTTCGCCTATTCCCTCGATCAGCTTGAACGATCTGCGAGGGAAAAGAAGCAGCTGGTACGTTCATTTTTTTATTATCTCCCAGACCAACATGGAAGAAGACACGACATTGAAAACTTCTAAATATTATATTATTTATTATCGCAGAAAACAAATTAACTATACCAACCCTTGAGTTTTTACACACACACACACACAAAATCCAACTAAAACGTTCCAACTGTCACAAACACCACTAAAACTAATCAAGAACCTTTCAACTTATTAAAATATATTTTGATAAAACACGTCCCACTTCCAAGAAACACTACCCACTAATGACGTGGAATCCATCTTATGAGCAAACAAACTTATATTTACCACCAAAAATTATATAAAGACTCTTAAATACTTAGCACTAAGAGCGAATATTGTTAAGAAACTATTTTAGACGTGAAATCTGTACGGTAGCGGTTAGAAAATGCTTTATGTTTTATGAAATAAGGTTTGAAATCGCTTGGATATTGATCAGAACTAATTGTATTTCAGAAAGTTGTGGCTTAAAGTTTTTATAGTGGAGTGGTGGTATCGATCGAATACTGTACAAAGCAAATGCTACGTGTTTAAAATATACAATCAGCTAAGAATTCGCTACTTTTCAACGACTCAAAATCAGACACTTTTATCTAAAGGTCAAAACGAACATTCCCTATGGGATTTGTATGAAATACTGGCTAATGACGTCATAGTTTCTTGGAGTCAAATAGCGCTGTTGATATCAGTTTTTCTGCAGTAATATACATAAAATCGCGTTGAAAATGGGTATGCTCATGACGAATGAAATTATTTTGTGACTTTTTATTTTCTTAATAGTTTGAAATAATTTATTTGTGACCCATGAAAGTACGTAATTATATTTACAAGTTTATCTGGCGACTTCATCCGCATGGATTTAGATCTAAGTTTTACTCCTTATAACATAAGATATCTGCCAGTGAAAGTCCTGTTAAAATCGTTCCAGCCCTTTCGGAGATTAGCCCTAACAAACAGACAAACAGACCGACAAAAAAAAAATAGCAAAACTTAAATTTGTGTTTTAAGTTTAACGAGTCTGCGTATCTGTGTGTCTGTCTGTGGCATCGTAGCGCCTATACGAATAGGCAGATTTTGATGCGATTTTTTATTGAAAGCTGACTTGATCGAAATTGTTTTTAACTATGTTTGATGTAAATCGATTCAAGGATTTAAAAGTTATGGGGGGAGGATGGGTTAGCGCTTGAAAGCCGGGAGATTTTTTTTAATTTGCCTGGCAAATAAATGTGTTGCAATAATTTTTTTTCTGAAAAACAATTGATAATGACGACCTCCGTGGCAGTTGTCACCATGCTTGTCCGCCACCCAGAGATCCCGGGTTCGATCCCCAGTCAGGGCAAGTTTGAAAATGGCCTTTTCCAAATTGCCCTGGGTCTTGAATCTATAATGTATTTGTTATATAATATAGTATCGTTGAGTTAGTATCCCATAACACAAGTCTCGAACTTACTTTGGGGCTAGCTCAATCAGTGTAATTTGTCCCTATATATTTATTTATATTAAAAAATATATTAATCTTTAACGAGTAAAGCTACAACGAAACACCCGAATTCATCGCAAATATGCATTCCGTGGTAGAGGGCACGGATCTTCTCAGGGAAACCAAAATAGAATGTTTGAACCAACGTTGCGATGACGCAAGTGGCTGGAGAGAGCGGACGAAATCATCTTGATACTTTATCATTAATAAGAAGTACTTTTCTTAAAAGAAAATAAATATAAAAAAAATATTTATTTGATACATCACAAACAAGTTGATTGGGTAGATGACTGGGTCAAAAATAAATTATTCGGTACAGTTAATAAAATAAAATGTCACAAAATATCGCATTGAATTGATCATATCCATTTTTAGCATGATTTTAGATTTATTAATGCAGAAAAACAGATTTAATAAATATAAATATATTTATGGACAAATAACACAGATTGAGTTAGCCCCAAAGTAAGTTCGAGA
This sequence comes from Acrobasis suavella, assembly GCA_943193695.1. Classification (NCBI taxonomy): domain Eukaryota; kingdom Metazoa; phylum Arthropoda; class Insecta; order Lepidoptera; family Pyralidae; genus Acrobasis; species Acrobasis suavella. The sequence goes on along the minus strand of OW971952.1, from coordinate 3,227,374 downwards.
CTTGTGTTATAGGATACTAACTCAACGATACTATATTTTATAACAAATACGTATACATATAGATAAACACCTAAGACCCAGGACAATTTGAAATTTTCAACATGCACTGACCGGGGATCGAACCCGGGACCTCTGCGTGGTGGACTAGCATGGTGACCACTACGCCACGGAGGTCGTCTCTCAATTACATAAAATGACAAAAAAGAGTAAATTGACAACGGCGGACTTATCCCATAATGGAATCTCTTCCAGTCAACCGGCGAATAAGAAGATAGGACAATTACTCACAAGAAGGGTATAGAAGTTCTTACTTACATAGGATAAATAAAACTAACATTAAATCTAACTGAAATAACTAAACATTTATACCTACTTACAACAAGATATATACATAAACATTAATAAAAAGAAATAAATATACACAGTCGTTATTGCATAACATTACTTCATACAAATTCTATAGAAAATATTATTTGTTTCGACGTTTAGAAAAAAATGTCTGATTTGACTTGTTGTCATCTAGCGGATTGTAAATCCTAATCCTAACTTCCTAACTAATATTGTAAATGCGAAAGTGAGTTTGTATATTTGTTTCTTTGTTACCTCTTCAAGCATCAACCAATAAACTTATTTAGATGAAATTTGGTATGCATATAGTTTGAGACCCAGGGAAGGACATAGTTTTTATCACGAAATTCCTGCGGGGAGCGAAGCCCGCGGGCACAGCTAGTATGAGTATACAATTATAAGTAAGTCTATCGCTTTACAGCGTGGCAATATCGCCAGCATTATGGGAACATTTGAGCCTGGAACGATACGAGGCGGCCTCTTAGATTAATTTAAGACGAGGCATTTTTACTTCTTTTATTTATTACTATATAACTTTAATAATATAACTTTTAAGTTTTATCTCTCTCAGTTCAATCAAGTATCAAGACTTTTACTTGATCTACATACTTAACACGTGTTTTTGAGATCTGACATAATACATTTTAAATAAATGATAATATCCATTGCAAAGCAAAAGTGGAAGTTGACAGGGAGAAAATGTAATAGGTATTACATATCGAATAACCGGCCAAGAGAGACGGACTCGCGCGCGAAGGATTCCGTACCATTATCTATAAAAATCTGTTGTATGGGCCATTAACATATTTATTTTATTCTGTTTTTAGTATTAGTTGTTACAGGGCAACAGAAATAAATTTGTGAAAATTTGACTGTCTAGCTATAACGGCTCACAATTAAATTAAATTCTAACAGTCGTGAAAAAGTCACAAGAAGTTATAATTTAATTTTTAAAATCATAGATTCAAGTATAAAGTAGGTATTTTATTAATGTATGAAGTACTTACTTTTCTTAAAAATACATATATTTAAATGACAAATGTGGTGTCCGTGGCGCGGTAAAATTCAAATTTTCGATGCGTTCCTTCCCGAATAATGCATTTGCCATTATACAAAATATTATATTACACTCATTAAATATTGAAGGTACTTACATAAAATCTATATTGTGACAAAAAAAATATTTAAAAACATTATGTTTAACAATTTTAATTAGTGGTCCACCTAGATCCTAGACCCAGCCCAGGGGGGGGTCATGACCCCCCCTGGATCCGCCCTTGAGTCGGCTGATGAGATACAGCCTGGTGATACTGACAGAGAGACGGCCAGTCAAGTCTTAGTAATTGTGCCGTTTTTACCCTTCAAGTATGGAACCCTAAAAACCAATTTGTCAAAATTAGACGGACTTGTTAATTAATGATACTTTCAACAGCTATTTATAAGCTTACTTAATTTTGGGCTAGCTCAATCTGTGTGATTTGTCCCTATACAACGTATAAGGGACATGCTCCTAATAAATTAAACGGGCTATACCAGGCCTGTGTCACTCCCCGTTGAGGTACCTAAAATATACCTACATTATTACTATGCGCGCGGCAACCACTTCGAAGGAGAAAATTCAGTTACATGAATCGTTTGTCCAGAGTAATAAGAATTAAATCGGCTTGCAATGGATGTCTAGGTATCTAAACGAAGAGGTGAGGAGTTCCGACGCGAGCTAAAGTAAACCATATAGCTAGTGCTAAGTAAATTAAGTAGATATTGCTTTGAATTTCTTTTCTGAGTAAGACTTCTGTACGTGATTACTAGTAATTATTCTGTGGCTATACTAGATCACACTAGTATAATAAAATTAAAATAACGGTCAAACAACAAAAAAAATCCACATTCCCGTACTAATTGCGGCGGCTTGACACTTTTGTATGGATTTTCCGATTTTTTTTTACTGTTATTTTAATTTGATTATACTGTAGTAATCTAGTATATGATTTATTACGGGTATGTCCTTTCCACGTTGTATATTTCTTATTTTTTTTAAAGAAGAAAAGAAGTAAGCAGAAGAATTTATGAAATACTTAAGAGTCCCCTTACCCTAGACAGAATCAGACTTTCCAACATGTCAGATATGGGCAAAATTATGTCATTTTAAAGAAATTGCATATATTTAGGCATATAACTAATTTTTACAGTCAAAATATGAACTTAAAAGAGAATATAGTGTCATATCATATTTGACCATCAAAACGGAAAACTTCTAGACTATATTTTCGTTCAAGTTCATATTTGATTGTCGAAAACTAATTATATGCATTTCTTTTAAATAACAAAAAAAGTTAAAATATACTGCCAAAATCTCCCATGTCAATTTAAAATAAAAGCTAGGCTACGTTTGTATGGAAAAGTCTAGGCCGTGCTTCGCAAAAGAGTTGCATCCTTGTGGTCACGGGTAAGGAGCATACCAACTCACTCTTGAGGGTGGTGTCAGAAAGAGTGGACAGCCCAATATGTAAACATTGGTCGTCCTTACATGTTTTTAATAATAACCCACATCTTAAATTTTATTAACATAGTTATTAAGTTTCCTACTAACAAAATATGGATCTGTATAGAATACCTGTGCAGTCTGAAATAAACGATTTCATTCATTCATTTATTAATTGTTAAAGCGTGAACTTTTTGGCACTTACTTGGCAAGCTTGGACAGGAGCGCGGCGCTCTTCTCCCTCGGCCCGCGAGGCTCACTCAGCTGGGGCTCCTCTTTGGCCCTGGTGGCGCGCTCGAACACCTCGAAGCGAGACTTCACGTCTAATGACGATAGCTCCTCCAAGCCCAGGTCTGGTTTGTCTGATGCTGCAAAGAATAAATATTTTCTCAAACATGCTCGGAAATGTAGGCATTATTGTAGTAAAAAGACGACACGAAATTTGTAATTCTTGGCTCATGCATTTCTTTCCTGGCCTAGGCCAGGAAAGTTGTATGGGCTATGTTTCTTTTGCACTAAAAACGCGGGGATTCAAAGCACGTAGTGATTGATTACACACTCTTTGCAGTAAACATTAATTGCTGTCGGTAAATATTTGCATATTTCTGGTTAGTGATGGGTAATGCTAATAACCCGGTTAATATCATTTGGCTAATAATCGATTAAAAGCAGTTAATAGCCGTTAATAGCCAATTATGGATGGTAACCATGCTATTAATGTTATTCTAGTATTCAAATTTTCCCTTCATGGTCTTTAGGTTTAGGGACTGTCAGATTAGATTTTATTATCATCATCTTTCTTTTTAAATAAAGTAGTAAATTTATGTGTAAATTATAAATAATCTGGCCCAAAAAAGAACAATTAGCTGTTTACATTGATTTTTGGTAGTTAGATTTTAATGTACTTAATTTTATTTTTTAAATTCTTAATCAGTGTTTGTTTTCGTATTAGTTGCTTTTTTTGTTTGTTTGTTGATCAAAAATATTCTTCAGCCCAATTACTCTCCTAAGTTTGGTCTGGTAAGCCACAAAAATGCGCTTCTGAAGTTGGATCCTGATCTTCATCCTTTGGATAATTGCTTATGGAATATTTAACGAAACTGAATTTTCTGAAAAACGTGTATTTATTTTATTTTTAAAACCCTTTAAACAAAGACAAAAAAGAATAAAATAAATACCAAATAAAGAATCCTACTGCGTACGCGAACCCAGTTTTTATTCACACCCAAAGATTTTACAATAAAACAAATAAAAAGCATTTATTTCTTTGCAATACATTAATAGAGGGGTTATTAGCCAGTGGAAGGCTATTAATGGCTATTTATGGATTACAATCGATAATAATCCAAACCATCCGGCTATTTACTCATCACTATTTCTGGTTATTTCTTTAATGATTTCCTCACGTTTATCGAGAAAAGCACTATACATGCCTCGGCGGAAATCATTGGGGCATTGCCAGACTTGTAATTATTGTCAAGGCCAAGCGTAAGCGAGGCCTTGACAATAATTATGACAATAAAAACTACTCATCCGGCAACGCCATACTTCCCGCTCTCTATACTATTTACGAGTATTAGTCTTCTTTACCCAAAGGTTGGCTGGAAGAAATCGCATTAGTGATAAGCCCGCCTTTATACTTACTATGTTTTAGATGTACTTTTGATTTATGTCATACTTAGTTGTTGGGGCAATAAAGAAATTACTACAAGGAGACATTTGGCGAAAGAGACGTTTTGCGCATGAGCCATTTTACAATCATCTTATCTTTTAATTGAAAATATGAGGAGCTTGGTGTCCCGGCGGGAGTGCGCATTACTAGCGCTTTCGCAGGTAAAGCGACACCGGGTGTGGTCCGCACTTGGATGATGTGACCACAAGTGGTTTGAAAATTCTTGAGCTTCTTCGTGCTTCAAAGGCAAGTAAAAGCCGTTGGTCTAGGCTGTCATCATTGTATTGCAGTCGTTAAGCTAAGTCAGATGCCTTTAGGAAGCTCGAATCTAACACCAGTGTCGGTCACTTACACGCATATAAAACAAAACAATAATTGAAAATATTGTCGCGGAGCTGCCACAAGGAGTATATTCGAGATGAATGTTTCAGAATAATCTTGCAGCAGAAAGTTCCAGAACAATGCAGAATGTTCTAGAAGTTAGTAGAATAAGCTTAATGAATATAGAATGCTCTATAAGTTTGTAGATTAATCTTAATGGATATAGAATGTTCTAGATTAATATAAAGGCTGTGGAATGTTCGAGAAATCCCGAGTTCACACGGGTGACGAGGTCATTCCTTCTAGAACATTCTAGGTCGGGGTCACGAAGGGACATGAACTCTCTAGAAATAACGGACATATAACGGACTGGAGTTGGACATAATATAAAAGAACAATTGAAAATAAAAACAATTTGTATTACCTCTAACGACATCTGGCGGCAACTCGACGGGGTTACTTTCGCAGATGATCATCTGATGCTTTTTAGGTGTTGCTGCAACAAAACAAATATATTTAAAAAATGTCTAAAGGCCTTAAGTTTACTAATCTCAAAAAAGAGAGGTGTTATAAGCTTGACATGTATGTGTGTATATCTGTGGCATTGAGCGCCTAAACGAATGGGCCGTTATTCACGCGTTTTTTTTTTTGTTTGAAAGTTAACTTGATCGAGATGGTTCTTACTCTTAGCTATGTTCGATGTAAATCGGTTCAGTGGTTCAAAAGTTATTGGGGGTGAACGCTTGAAAGTCGTTTTTTTAATTTGTCTGGCAAATTTGTTCAACAAATACACTACCACGATAGACAGTTTATTTTGGGTCTTGCGGCTCAAAGCAGACAGAGCCCAAGAAAGAGTCCAAAAGCCACTTTTAGTGTGATAGTGAGCGAGAAGATGGAGCGATAAGAGCGATAAGATGGAAAAAGGAGTCAAAATAATAATTGGTTGTTAACCGCATCTATTAACATAATTCGCATTTCCACCCATTCCCTCGATCGACTTTTACGACGCCGGAGACACAGTTTCAGCACTTCATAGAAGCGGAGTATGCATACTACTACTACAAACGAGCCAATACATCCGTGCACACGGCAATGTGCGTGTGTTCGCTTGCCAACACACGCGACAAGGCTAGAACGAGGGAGAGGTGCGGGGACGGGTAACAGGAACGCATATTGCGCGGGATCCTAGGAGTTCCTGTTCTATATGTAAGTATTACAGAACGGAATCTTATAGAGTCCCGCGCAATATGCGTCCCCGTCCCCTGTCCTCACACTTCTTCCCTGATCGAGCCGTGTGGAGGGTGTTGAGCGAGCGGCTGCAGCGCCTGCAGCCGCCGCGACAAGGCAAAAACGGAGGAGACAAGGAGCGGGGTCGCATATTGATTCAAATTTAAAGATTCAAATGTTTATTCAGTAATTAGACCTCAGTAATTAGTCAATAAGTTTTAGTTTTTTTTTTTAGTTTTAGTTTTTTTTTTTTATATAATTTACGTTACTTAAAGTATATTAAAAATTAATATAAAAACTTTAAATATATTAAAATATATATATTTTTTTAAGAAAAGACGTAACGACCACTGCTGAGAAAAAACGCCGAAAGAAACTCATTTTCACAGTATTGGTCGCCTACTCGCCAGAAGGGCTTTGTCATATTGCGCGGGACACTAGGAGTTTCCACTTTGTATATAATACTTATGTATATTAATTCTGTGCCAGAGTTTAGGGATTTCTTACCGTCAGTTTCATCGTCCCCATCCACGGGTTTGGGTTCAAACAGCTGTTTGAAATGCGGCTTGCAGTACAACGTCGTGTGGTCGCTCTGGTATGTCTCCACTCTGTGGGCAAAGAGTAACATTGATAGTGTAAAATTTTTTGCACAAATCTTTTCTCAATGAGGATTGACATCGGAGGTGTCCGTTAGAAAAACTGCACAAAATTCTAAATTCAAAATTCTTTTTTTTAATTCAATTTAAAATCTATAGTCTCTGCCTACCCCCAAAAAACTTTTATTAAGTAATCCTTTTACAGACGCTTTAATACGTCAATAAGTACAATATACACTACCTGTAATGTAAATATTTTTTTTTAAAGAAAAAGCTACCGATACCAGCGCTTCGTAACGACCACTGCTGAGAAGAAACGCCGAAAGAAACTAATTTCCACAGTAATTCGCCAGAAAGGCTCTGTCATATTATTATTATGTATTATTGCCCTGCAGGCACCGAAAGTATTGTAGTTACAACGGTCCACATATCACTTCTGGTTGTAGGGTTGACTGGAAGAAATCCCTGACATGACAGGGATAAGTCCGTGAACGATTGTGATTTTTGTATTTTAATTGTGGCTTTTTATGTACAATAAAGAATTTACATGCATACATACACCCGCTTCTCCGCTTTAACCCTCTCCATGGCGTTAACCAGGCGGGTGACCGGGTGCAAAACTTTTTGCACATTAAGTATTCACGTGAGCTGCTATTTGCACTGCACGCAGCGGAAGTACTTCTTGTGCCACGACGTTTCTCCGCTTTAATTCTCTCCATGGCGTAGACCGGGTGTAGATACAGAGTAAACACAATATTTATAATATGTCAACGTCATGTAAATGTCACTGTCAAATTTTGAAACGTCACTTATCACCTGTGAATATAAATCTCTCTCTCTCTCTCATCTGTGCCTGTGATGTTTGTTGCTTGCACTGCTATCACAATAAATCCTAGTTTATCATGTTTATTGTTTAATCATTTTCGCCACAACCATTCTCCGGGCGGGCGACAAGTTGCAAAACTTTTCGCACATAAAGTACTCACATGAGCTGCTTGTTGCACTGCACGCAGCGGAAACACTCCTTGTGCCACACCCGCTTCGCCGCTTTAATTTTCTCCATGGCATAGACCGGGCGGGTGACCGGTGGCAAAACTCTTCTTACATAAAGTACTCACGTGAGCTGCTTGTTGCATTGCACGCAGCGGAATCACTCCTTGTGCAACACCCGCTTCGCCGCTTTAATTTTCTCCATGGCGTAGACCGGGCGGGTGACCGGTGGCAAAACTCTTCTTACATAAAGTACTCACGTGAGCTGCTTGTTGCACTGCACGCAGCGGAAGCACTCCTTGTGCCACACCCGCTTCTCCGCTTTGATTCTCTCCATGGCGTAGACCGGGCGCGAGCACTTCTCGCACTGCGGGTTCGAGTCCGCCTCGGTCGCCGCTTTCATCTTCTTGTATAGCTTGTCTGTGCTTTTTGACTGCGGAAAAGAAAAAAAGAAAATTTACTCATAATTCTTAGTGGATTAGTCCGTTGAAGTGGCAGTGGGCGGGGCGCAACACGACGAATCGATGGGTCAGAAAAATCTCGAACGGCGGCCACATACCGGTAATCGCAGCCAGAGTCGAGTCAACAACTGCTTAGGGGTATTTTTAGGGGTGCTTATCCAACTTGTTATGACAAACAATAATTCTGCTGGTCTTAAAAAATTCACAACAGTAATATAGAACGTGGAAGGGATATACCCGTAATAAATCGAACCACAGGCTATACTAGATCACTAAAGTATAATGAAACTAAAATAACAGTCAAAAAAACAAAAAAAATCGACATTCCCGTACAAATGCCGAATATTTTTTTTTTTGCTTTTTGACTGTTATGTTTATTTCATTGTACAATAGTGATCTGTATATCTAGTAATAAAAACCTTGCCGATCCTTATAGGAGCAACTCAGACCGTCAATATGAACAACTTTTCCTATGGGACCAATGCTTAAAACTCGAAAAAATCGACATTTTCATACAAAATGCCGGGCCGGCCTAACACTTTTGTATGAAAATGTCGATATTTTTTTTGAGTTTCAACCATTGCTCCCATAGGAAAAGTTGTTCAAATTGACGGTCTGAGTTGCTCCTACAAGGATCGGACAGATTTAACTACATATTGTATAACGAAGTTTAATCAGGAAATCTATCAGAGCTAAGTAGGGTTTACAAATTAAAAAAGTTATGGGCCACTAACTCATAAAATGTACTCATAGGAGGAAAATTTCAGACAAAAATAGAATAACAGTTTTTTTGACGTTTTGCGTGATATCAAATCGGCATTCGTATCTACGGAACCCTACAATGCGCGTACACGCACTTAGCCGGTTTTATTTAATCTGTGGCGGTGCCATGTCAAATTTAGTTTCCACAAAATGGCGGGACCCACTTAATTAAATAATAATAAATAAATAAATATATAGGGACAAATTACACTGATTGAGCTAGCCCCAAAGTAAGTTCGAGACTTGTGTTATGGGATGCTAACTCAACGATACTATAATTTATAACAAATACATATATAGATAAACATCCAAGACCCAGGACAATTTGAAAAAGGCCATTTTCCAACTTGCCCTGGAATTATTATTTGTTAACCTTTGATAAAATCTAGGTATTCGTACCACAGAAATGGCGCCCTCGTCCTTGTGCCTCCTGGACTTGCTTTTCTTCTTGATCTTCTCTGAGTGTTTCTCAGTGAGCTGCCGGTGCTCTGATACCTGCACCTACAATACAAAACAATCAAATTACAATTGGGTATAAAATAAATTCAATACTGTTCAAAAATAAATTATTAATTTTATTTTATTTTTATTTTATTTCAATACTGGTCAAAAATAATTAATTATTTTACTTCCAAAAAAGGAGGAGGTTATCAATTCGTCGCGATCCTTTATTTTTTATGTATGTTCACCGATTATTCAAAGACGCCTGGACCGATTTTAAAAATATCTTTTTTTGTTTGAAAGGGTATACTTTTGGCAGGCTAATCCGTGGTGACCCAACTCGTTTACGGTTCTACCACAGACACACTGATGGGACTCATTCACTTTCAAACCCAATCTAAGTCCGACCGCTAGAGACAAAGTGCAGTTGTCCCATAATGAGCCCAAATTAGCAGAAAGAAGCGCCTGAAGCCATAAACCCGATTTCCGCTCGGAAACCGCAAGCAGTCTGGCGCGATCTGCTGGACTAGTAGCTTCAGAGAGCAGATTTTGTACTGTTTTCTTGCATACAGGCTCGTCCCACCCTCTTTGGTAATGTACTTTTGCTGGTAGTGGCTCGTTAGGACAGTCACTCAGCCAGACATCCAAGGCCTCCGCCAGCCCACAGATCCCTACGGCACCCAATGAAGGGCTTAGAATGTTACCGCATAGGGGTCCTGACCCTTTCATTAGACCTGCAGCATGGACTGAGGACAAAAACGCCGGCAAAGAGACATCCGACACCTTTCTGACTCCTAACCCACCGAAACGGATAGGCAGCGATGCCTGTAACCAAGATCTGTCATCTAATTGACAGTTCAATACTATTATCAGCGTATCTTTTATAATATTGTCTAAACCTTGAAGGAGACTACGATATTTCCAAAATTGCGCACAACGTAATACGTATGTGAATTTGGGCACAAAAAGACATGACCGGATAATAGAGAGAGCCATATGTGCATTTATCTTATGCAAACGCTCTGATGAAGACTGGAAAATATCAACCTGGTCGTTAATGGATGGAGGTATAGATTCATCCAATACAGGAGCACCAAGCAGACGCAAAGACTCACTTGTTACAATTTTTATATTAGGAGCTAATGCATTAAACTTGGAAATTATGCTATCTCTGGATATTGGATCAATAGATGGCTTTATATATAGTTCGCACTTTTCATAATTGAGTTCTAGGCCCATTGCTGCAATACTTTTTTTTTATTTTCTTTTAGCAATTTTTTTGGTTCTTTTTATAAATAAAATTAGCATTTCTTTACCAATAGTTTATGGTCTACATGTTTCGCTTTCGAATGAGACTTATTTTGTGTTTCTAGGACCTCTACATAGGGAGCTATGGCTAATTTAGTATAAAACTCGTGCTTCGATTAAAAAAAAAACAAAATGGCTGGCATCTTATTATGGTAGGAGAAAAACTACTTATGAGGGGTGATTTGTCGATAAAAAATACCGTATTTCATCCCCCCAAAGTCTCCGACACCGCTGACCGGACACATTGTATAGATAAACATCCAAGACCCAGGACAATTTGAAAAAGGCCAATTTCCAACTTGCCCTGACTGGGGATCGAACCCAGCACCGCTGGATGGCGGACTAGCATGGTGACCATTACGCCACGGAGGAAAAAAGCATCTGATATGAGTTGTTGTAAAGTAGCAAATTATAAAAACTATCACGCCTTTATCACTAATGGGGCAGACAGAGCCTTATGTGTCTTGCGGACCTGTGCAGAAAAAACCCAGAGCCGCAAGATCCAAAGGCCACTTTCAGCATGATGATGAGCGAGGAGGTGGAAAAGAGGAAACGAAATAGGATGGGTTCCTAGCCGCGTCGTGAAGACCAGAAACAATCCTTGGATAGGTTTGAGCAAACGCTAAATGGCGTTCGAGACCCATAGTTTATACGTGCCTTCCGAGAGGAATCATCTTTCTTTTCCGATATTCAGGTGATTCAAGCCTGCAATATCCTAACCAGACTGGAAACAACTATTCACAAAGCATGCTTCCCAGTGGGATTCGAACCCACGACCTCCGGATTACAAGGCTAACGCCTTGGTCACTGGACCACGGAGGCAGTCGATTAAATTACAGTGAATAGATGAGAAGTATTTAAAATTATAAAGACGAAAATGCTTATTAGAAACCAGACATACGTTTTAAAATTTAATATTCGTCTACGGGAGTCATATACGCCGAACATGGTATATATTTTTGAAATGTGCTATTCAAGACGTTTTATTTGATACCCCACTCTAAATACAAACGAAAAAAAAGGTTTTGACTCTCACCTTTTTTGTATGTAATATTCGTCATAATACATTGTTTGCATACAAATTGTTGCCTATGACAACCGTACAATAATGACGAATCGGTGGCATATCATTTGTGAAAATTGGACAAGCGAGTAGGATGCTATGGTGGAACAGATATATATACACTGACTGCTAAAACCATAACCCTTTTTCTTAGCTTTGCCGTAGTCGGGTAATGTTTGTTAATAAATACACAAACAGCATAGTTTTGAGTTGGTTTCTCAACTTGGAAATTATTCTCATTACCTCCTGGTAGCTCCGCTGCACCCGGCTCTCTGACTGGATGAGAGACTGGGACGACTCCATGGTGGCCGTCACTGTAGCCATGCCTATTGATTTGTGCTCTGGAAAGAAGAGGAAAAATATAAATTTAATTTAGACAATTCTCTTAAATTCTACCTGAATTTTCGGGGTCCAGTGCTGCCTCCATTTTAAATAAATCATAATAAATAAATCATTTGATAGGAAACGGAGACATAATTAAAAATTTTGTCTTGATCTGACCCTAGAAAACCCTTTAAACTATTTCATAAACTACTGTTTAAAGTGAGAACATGAAGCTTTGCTACTTATATTAGGGAAAAACGGCCAACTTTGGCTAATTTGAGTAGAAAAGTTTCACGTTCTGACTTTAAACTGTAAACAATAGTTCATAAAATAGTTTGAAGGGTTATCTAGGGTCTGATTGATTGCACCAGAAATACAACTTAAGAACTAAAGGCTAAGATAGGGCAGAAGTGGCGCCCTCGTTTGAAATAAATTCAATTACAAATGTAGAGATAATTATTACATTTTGCTAATTGATAGGCATAAGATATACGAGTACCCATAAATTATTTTATGAACAATTGTAATTAAGTTAGTCCGCTTAGTTTACAAGAACTGTTTTCAAACCATGATGGCCGGTTTTAGCAGAACTGAAACGCGTTTTTTAAAGGTAGACGGACTACCAATTAGAAATGATACCATCAAAGGTTATCAATAAAATATGAAAGGATATACTATCTTATAAGAAGGGCGCCACTTTTGCCCTGTCTTTGCCTGGCTACCTGAATTTTTCGAGGTCCAGTGCTGCCCCTACTTAAAATAAATCATTTGAAAAGAAATGGAGATATTATTTAAAATTTGGTCTTGATCAGACCCTGGATAACCCTTCAAACTATTTTATTAACTAATGTTTACACTTTAAACTGAGAACGTGAAGCTTTTCTACGCACAATTCCGAAAAACGGCCACTTTTGGCGTATGTGCGTAGAAAAGCATCACGTTCTCACTTTAAACTGTAAACAGTAGTTAATAAAATAGTTTGAAGGGTTATCCAGGGTCTGATCAAGACCAAATTTTAAATGATATCTCCGTTTCTTTTCAAATGATTTATTTCAAATGGGGGCAGCACTGGACTCCGAAAAATTCAGGTAGCCCCTTAACAATTAATTTACTAATAACATAAATAAAAAATATGTACATAAACTAACAATATCCCAATTAGTGGTACAGTCAGGAAAAAGTAAACAAATTACCGTGAGCAAACTGTTGAGATATCAATGCAACCATTTTCACAAACACTGCAATCCTAACACTCGCGTATCTTTGAAATTCTAGCACAAAACTCTAGCCGTGTCCGAAAAATGTCTAACCGTCCTGTACCCCGGACTATCCAAACAAAAGTGACTGGTACATGTCGTCTCATACAAATATATACAGGAAGGGGAAAGTAAACTCTACGTCCTACGTTAATCTGATTCATAAGTAGTTTGGTAATTTTTTGGCGCAGGTGTTTGTGATTTTGTATTTATTTACGTGAGAATTGATCATAGTGTAGGGTGGTAGGTGACCTACTTCAGGTTATTAATGCGAATTCCGTAATTTGGCGTAAACAACAGAATGTAAATGTCATATTGTGTAGGCAGACTATCGTCATTCTAACTCTCCTCATTAAATATTTTTTTAGATGGGGATAAGACAGGCTGATAGTGGCTGCAAAGGTCAGTAAGCAAGATAAAAATGTTGTAAAGATATATTTTGAATTTGGAACTGGTTCTCCAAAAACTGCCAAATAAATAAACATTCCTCAAAATGTTATCCATTCTTAGAAATTACCTCTAAACATGGGTATATTCATTTCAGGCAATTTCATTATTTTTGTTTTAGATTCATTGCACAGAGGAACATTGTTTGACGACCTCTGTGGCTTAGTGGTCATGAGTCATGATGATAGCTGGTCACACTGGAGGTCCTGGGTTCGATCCCCGGTCAGGGCAAGATGGAAAATTATCTTTTTTAGATTGACCTGGATCTTGGGTGTTTATCTATATATGCGTTTGTTAAAAAATATAGTATTGTGGAGTTAGTATCCCATATCACAAGTCTCGAACTTACATACTTTGGGGCTAACTTAATCTGAATGATTTGTCCGTATATATTATTGATATTGTGGACATTTCCTTATTGTTGTCAGAATTTAAGATCTTTACACTGATGATTTACATCAAGCGAAGGGAAAAACAGATCAATACTAGCAAAATAACAATACTTTATTTGTTTTACATGACAATGTCAACGGTCCAGTTGTATTGTATGAAAGCAAGCTCTCTATTATTTCATTATCAATTCATAAAACAGTATACTACTATCGACATTCACTACACTGGCATGCAAATCGGAAGAATGCAAGCTGCACGCAACGATATGTTAATGACAATGTAAGTGCTTAATCAAATTTGCTGTCGGAAATCTTAAATGACATAAAAAACGTACTTTTTTCATCAACCTAATTTGTCCCATTGTTGGGCAAAGGTCTCTCCCATCTTCCACTTATCCCTTTCTTGTGTTAGGCTCGACCATCCTTTTTGGAATGCGTCGATAATAACATACTAAGTGGTATTATTTTTAGATTTTCATAATCTGTCTCTTTCTTGTCTAATATTGTTTTAATAAGTACCTATATCTGTGATCTACCGCTTACCTACTTAAGTTAAAAAAATCTTAATATAAGGTTTCTTGCCATGGAAATATATGGTAAACAAAAATGTTATAAGTATTAGTAGTTTAGGTTATAAACATTTGTTTTTGTGTAGATAGATATACCTATTAGACGAGTCGGCGACTACTAAATATAAGTCGTATTCGCGCGCCAAATCTTCACATGTGTCTTTGAATGTTACAACACGTCACATTTCTTTATTCATGAGTAAAAAAAAAGGATAACATCTTTGCACGCCGAGTTGTCACCATAGCTATAAGGAGAGTTATTAAAATAAGACGATGGTAGTGAAAAACGCATCAATATTGGTCCAATATTTACCGAGTTTATTAAAAGACATCATTAAAAATTTTGCTGTCACCATTTGAAATAAATCATTTGATACGAAACGGAGACATCATTTAAAATTTAGTCTTGACGCACATACACCAAAAGTGGCCGGTTTTTCACAATTGTGCGTAGTAAAGCTTTACGTTCTCACTTTAAACTGTAAACAATAGTTCATAAAATTGTTTGAAGGGTTATCTAGTGCCTGGTTAAGACAAAATTTTAAATGATGTCTCCGTTTCTTATCAAATGATTTCTTTCAAATGGTGGCAGCACTGGGCCCCGGAAATTTAGGTATCCCCTTAAGTACATAGACGGAGTGACAGAATATACGCACCAGGGGATTTAGTAAAGTGAAAATTCCTAAATTTAAACCAAAATTTCTGTAACAGCCCCAGGTGCTATTAGATAATGTTTTTAGTATAATTTCCGCCTATTGTGCTATACAAATTGTATTTTGTAAAAAAAAAAAAACGGTTAAATAATATATTCTTGATTCTACGAACACACTTATATGCCTTTCTTACATAAACATCTCCTGTCTCTTGGAGATATCTATTTTAAGGTACTCTCTGTATACATTGTCTGTGTACATAAATTAGTAAAAGAATTTAAGAAAATACTTATCCTTCGCGTATAACACTAACAATGTGAATTGCCACACATACTATTGTCGTTCAAATACAATAAATGTGTTTTGACATTTCGTAACATAACATCGCATCTTCGCACAAAGCAAATAATCACGCCAAGAAACTGTGTCAGCGTACGTTATTTTTTCAAGAAACAATCGGTAGGAAGCCGGTTGTAAAACGGTTTAAACTTCCCTGTTGGACCGGAGTTCAGTGTGCCAGAAATGACGTCAGAACAGAACTGCGATGCAAGAATTTTTTATTTTACAAATTTATAGGGAGGCATTTAATGGGTTCAGATATTTTATCACAGGTTTTGATATTTTATCATATTGATCAGGGTCTACTAATATATGGAGCCGTTCTAGTAAATTAGTTATGATTACCTAAATTAAAAGAACGGCTCCATATCGAAGAAAATAGGTACATTTCTAACTTTGCCGTCATTATTAAAGTGGCACAGACAGGGTAGACAAATTTGTATCTGTCTGTATGAAATGCACGCCTCTACCGGCACCCATCTGGAACAGGTACCCATGTACCGAAATGTAAAGAACCTCTAAATACCGGTACAGAACCTGTACTTTTGGTATCGGTTCCAAGTTTTGCTGCCGTGCAACGTACACACAGACACTGCAACCAATTAACTCGTGCAGTGACTAAAACCAAAGCTGCAAATTATCACTTTCTTAGTAACAGAGTGGTTCATACTGATCCTATCAGAAGAAGTAGTCACTGCGCCTTACATAAATGCTGTTAGAAATAGATTCCGCAAGTGGATGAGGAATAATAAATAGCGTCGATAGGGAATTAATGAACTGTAATAGTATATTATGCAATTAGTGAATAAAGGACGGATTTAAATCGAGGGCCATAATCACGAGCAAGTGAAGGATTCTAACGGCTGACTCATAAGCGTAGCGAGTGTGTTGTGTTAGAATCTTGAGCGACGCGATTTACTCATGGTCCTCGACATAAATCCGTTTTATTCAAGAGTTGCATCTTATACTTTATGCCATGACTGCGAGAAAAAGAAAGATTTAAGCGAAAATACACATTTAATGAAGAAAAAGGAAGGGTAAATTAGTTAAAATGCACATTAAAATTGGAACATTTACAAAAAATAGGAGTAATTGTTCTAAATTCGAACACCAAAATAGTGCTTTTTATTCACTGTTTACAATGAATAAATGAACTTTTAGAGGGGGAATGGTATAAAAAGACTTTATGGACTCTCAGCACTATGTGAAATAGACATATCAGCTCTTAGCTGCTCGTCTATATTATAAATAAAAAATATGCCAAAACTAATTGCAATAATTTTTATAAAGGGGGGCACGAGGATTTTCTTTTATATAGTTCATTCGTTGAAATCCTGTGCGTACTGTCGGCGCGCCACAAAGCCCGCGTCTTTAAAATACTACTTTTGTTAGCGGGCCCACATTTTATTTATGTTATAGGGCGGCAAACGAACAAGCGGGTCACCTGATGGTAAGTGATCACCGCTGCCCATGGACAACTGCAACACCAGGGGTGTAACAGAATCGTTGCCAGCCTTTCAGGAAGATATAGGCTCGTTTTTTGAAAGTTTCAATGTCGTATCGGTCCGGGAATACTGCTGCAGGAACTTGATTTCACAGTTCGGTCGTACGTGGTAAAAAGTTCCTTTTAAAACGTACGGTGGTTGATTGCCAACTATCCCAGTGGTGTGGATGAAATTTTAATTTCAAGCGGGCGGTGCGTGGACTATTACACAATCAAAAAACTATCCAAGTGTACCATAAACCATTTAATTTGTTTAAACTGTACCTTCGTGTATTATCGTCCTGAACTCTCGGTATTTTGCACTTGCGGCAACACTGACATAACCTAAAAATAGCCCGTCCCAATTAAGCTGTGTTGCTTGTAACACGACACTTATATTCCATTAAACAGAAAAACAAAAAGTCTAGTGAGAAACAGTGAAAAGGATTGAACAGCGTCTGATTTTCAAATAAAAATAGAGCGAGAGTCATATTTTAGGTGAAATGAGACATTTTGATCGGTCACGTTTGGTGGGTAGTGTTTTTCTAAGTCAATGTTATGTCATTTGAATGACATGTTATGCATATCTATGAAATTTAGGGATTGGAATGTTTGTAAACAAGCTTGATTAAATACTTAGAAATTCGGAATATTCTAGAAAGATGCAATTTGATATTGACTTATACCGTAAACCAGAAATGTGGAAAATGTGGATGCGTAGGACACCCACCCACAAGGTGGTCAGACGACCTAACCAAGGTCACTGGATAGCGCTGGATGCAGGCCGCTCTTGATCGGTCATTTTGAAATCTTTGGGAGACGCCTATGTCTAGCAGTGAGAGTTACGGCTGAAATGATAATGATGAAATACAAATTCCCAAGAGGCGGCACAATCATTTAGTTCTCAACAAGTCGGAAAGCAATGCGCTGATCTGGCGCGAAATACCTCGTTTACATTTCAGTGGGAGTAAGTAATGCATTGGTGTTTACTCCGGACTCGGCAACGATTCCCGGATTTAGATACAGTTATTGTTTTCGCAAATGGCGAGGTGGGAAGTATCTACTTTAGGCATCCAGGGAAGTTCGTGTAATCGTGTCAATATTTAAATACTGGTAACTCTCTGTGCTCTGTGACCGCGTGAGTCACATCTGACCCGTCAAAGTTTATTGGATAAAAAAGTTGCGTCTTTAAAAAGGGCAAATTTTTGTTGCCCTTTGACATTAAAAAAAAAATATTAGGGTCTGCGGCCTTGGGCTCTGTATTAATACTCTGCCTGACCCATTTATGATTAAGACGCGATAGTGAGTATGCACTCTTGTTTTTTAATTAGTGGCAATGTTGTAGTGCGTGTTAAGTCCTCCCAATTCCAAAAAGCAACCCCATGGGTCTGCTCAAAATGAGAAAGTGTTGGTAATGTGAAAATTGTGAGCAGCGGTGCTATTTTTCTAACGCGGAGTCATTCTAAATGACTTTTTTTTTGTATGGAAAAAAGCATTCGTTTAGTGACTCCGCGTTTCAAAAATGGCACTATAGGTGGTTCGTGGGAGTATTCACGGAATCATCTCCTAAAAGAAGATACAAAAATGGCACTATAGGTGGTTCGTGGGAGTATTCACGGAATCATCTCCTAAAAGAAGATATTATTATAACTCTTATGCAATAAATTCTTTTATTTGGGAAGAACAGTATGATTCAGGAAGTTTAAAATAAGCTGATCGTATTACAAAGCCATTCCCACTCCCACGATACGCGGGAAATAAACTAAAACTCAATCACTTTCGGCGCAGAATCACCTTCTACTACTCGTAGAATTAACCACACTCGTCAGACGTCCAGCGATGACTGCCTCCGTGGTCCAGTGGTCAAGGCGTTCGCCTTGTGATTCGGAGGTTGTGGGTTCGAATCCTATTGGCAACATACTTTTTTAAAATGTTGTTTCCAGTCTGGTAAGGATATTGCAGGCTTGAATCACCTGATTATCCGAAAATAAAGATGATTCCGTGTTTCGGAAGGCACGTATAAACAGTGGGTCCCGAGTCAGCGCCATCTAGCGTTTGCTCAGCAAACCTATTCAAAGATTGGTTCTGGTCTACCCTTTGGGTTGTGGAGGTCAGACGGCAGTCGCTCTATGTGAAAACCAGTAACTCCGTCAAATCGCCTTGGTTAGGTATGCGGACCCCGGCCTCTGAAGGTTACCGCTGAGGATGCAGCTGGGAATACGCTCATGATGATGATCAGACGTCCAGCAATGAGATGGGCTGATGGCATAGTGAAAGCCGCGGGTCGCACCTGAATGAAAGCAGCAAAGGACCGAGATACACAACCCATTTTGATAAAATTTCTGACATATATCCCTTTCAAACAAAAAAGAACTTTCCATATTGGTCCAGGCGTCTTCGAGTTATCGGATAACATACTTTAAAAAAACATATATTCATCAGAATTTATAAACTTTTTTGAGGTCTGTTATAAAATCCTTGAAGCTAGTTCAAACTTGTCTACAGGTTTTCATAGGTTACTTAATCTGAACACACTGCTGTTGCTGTTAGCAACTCAGCTGATGGATTTGTTAGCAAAGCATGATGACATCATTGCTCGTCGAGAGGAATGAAGATACATTGGCGCAATTAAACTGAATTTACGAGATTGCAGTTACGTCCGAGTGTTGGAATGAAAGTACTAAAATCTTGGACTTAGCATTTATAGGTGTTTTCTCTGTAAGTACCAAGTGATGGTTGTCAGGTCAATTGTTTTATGCATCTGTGAATATTGTTTCTAATAAAACAGGTGGTGATCTCCCCTGGGCAGTCAATAGACTCCGGGCTGGTGTTGTTTCTCAAGCAATAGCCTTTGTGAATGTGGAGCTGTTTAAAGCATGGTCCACCTTCTGTCATGCCCCAACTGCCCAAACCCTTGCGCATTAGATGCTTTAAACTTGGCTAATGACACGGGGAGTAAGTGTGGCTATACACTTGTCGACAACCTTATGAAAAAGCCATTCCGTCTCGCTAAGAAGAAGATGAATAAAACATGACAGTCTCTTCAGAATAATAGTAGAAGGAAAGACAGAAGGGAGAAGAGGAAGGGGATGACCGTGGATTAAGTTTGTCCAACCAATTAAAGTTAGGAGTTGGGTCCTACAAGGACATTAAAAAGGTGGCAGAGAGAAGAAAGGAGTGTCCACTCAATTCCCACCGAGGAGAGCAAGCTCATAAATTAAAAGAGAGAGATTATTGTACAGGTATATATGTCGCCCAACGACCGAAAATGCTTCCGAGCAAAAACAGCCCACAATGCGTTGTGACCACTGTAAAACGTCCACATAGTGAAATTCGTGCTGTGGCACTTATGGAAACGCTCACATCGCGTTGTGGCAATCACACAGAAATATCACATCGCAAAATCAACCTTAGTAGGTATCTTTGATCCAAAATTAAAGTAAACAAGCTTAAAATAATTTTAATTACGAACGAAGCCAAATTGCAGATGTTTATAGGGGGATGTGTTTATTTGGTTCAGTATATTAAAAATCAAATTAATACAAAACACAAGTTTTAAGATGGTATGGCAGGTAGAAAGGATGGATAAAAGGAGATTTAATAAGAAGGTTTTCGAAGCAAATATGAGTGAGTCAGGGTTATCCTCGATGAACTTACTGCGACCACAGATAGATAGATTGCAGATATTCTTAAAACAAGCGAGGTCACAAGTACCTGGAACCTGCGGGATGGTTGAAGAGAGTGATGAGTGTGGAAAAAACGTGGGGTCATGATCGTGACAAGTGGAGTTCCATAGTATCTGCTTACACCCGTGGGATGATGACATTATTGCTCGTCAAGAGCATGTATATGTATGCATATTTCGGGGCACACTAAGTAATTGTGTGTCCAACTCCAAATCCATGATTCACTGCTAATTCCATAAACTGACAGCCTATAAAGCTCTGTTTCACCTCATAATCCGTGTTATAATGTTATAGGACGATCGTAACAATAAAAATAGCTAGCTATTTCTGTATCATGTCGGTCAGGTTAATCCGATTCGGTTCAAAGACCGCCTTTCTTAATCTAGTTTTTGTGGATTTAGGATGTGTGGGATATTAACTTTATTATTATTAAAAAATAAATAAAAAGTTATGAGAAATGTCTGTGTCCCTTTTTCTATTCAGCCAACTCGATCATCATAATGACGCCATTTTAGAACGAGCGAGCAATTCTAGTGGACCGGCATTTGCATGTACGGTACGAGTACGAATGCTTGGTGAAAGCAAATAGTTTACAACATATTTGTCACTACCCCTTTCCTCTTCTATTTCTAACCAACCTAAGGGTAGTATAGATAGTAGCGGCATCGCATCAATTTAATATCAACTACTACGATCACCAACTTGGCGGCAAAGTGTGGGTTTTTATGGGCAAATTCTCAATTTATTTTGAGAGGTCTTAAAGGATCTATATCTGTCTTATGGTAATAAATACAAAGATGTCCGTCGATATTTCCGGTATCTGTAATGAGAACTTAATGATTGATAGACATTTAAGACGAGACATAAAATGTTTACCTTCTATGATTAACAATGAGATCAATGGCCAACAGTGGGTTGATGTGGGTTGAAACTGATGATGATGATGAAAAAGTGTTATGATGAATAAAGACAGATAACAAAGTAGCGGGTGGTGACTGGTGTCATTTGTGACCCCAAAATTCCGGATATCTCTACAAATTGACGACCTCCGTGGCGTAGTGGTCACCATGCTAGTTCGCTACCCAGAGGTCCCGAGTCCGATCCCCGGTCAGGGCAAGTTGAAAAATAGCCTTTTTCAAATTGTCCTGGGTCTTGGATGTTTATCTATATATGTATTTGTTATAAAATATAGTATCGTTGAGTTAGTATCCCATAACACAAATCTCGAACTTACTTTGGGGCTAGCTCAATCAGTGTTATTTGTCCCTATATATTCATTTATTCATTCATCATCAGATCTGTCCTTTTATATCGCAGTGCTTGAGCGGCATAAGCAAAACCTGCGTGTCACGGAGATGCAATTGCTGTGCTAGATGGCAGTGTTGGGCGTAATTAACTACTATTGTGTAGTTTGATTACAAATTACAGTTACATGTAGTTAACTACAAGTAGTTGAAATTACATTAAATTTAACTACAACAATTGAAACTACTGTAGTTGTAATTTGTAATTGTAATTAAGTAGTTATAACTACAAATTACAATAAGAATTTATTACCGCGGGCGTGTGTTAAAGGTATTGTATTTCTAAATTGTAAGTGTAAAAACTTCTAAGCAACAAACGAAAATTTATAAGTAAGTAAATCTTTATAAAATATGTAGTTTCAAAAAGTAGTTTGTAATTGTGATTACAACTACTTTTTGTAGTTTATAGTTCAACTACTTTTTCAATTACTTTTTGTAATTATGTAGTTGCGATTACTAACTACAAAATGTAATTGTAGTTAGTAATTAGTAGTTTAATTACATTTTGCCCAACTCTGCTAGATGGTCGGAAAACGGACCCCAGGCTGCGCAGCATTACAGCTGAGGATGCAACTAGGAATGCGCATCACAAGAGCTAAGTTAAAAAAAAAAAAATACATAAGGAAATTTAATTTCCAAATCATAAATAATCATAAACACTCCAACAATATTAATAACATTCACTTTTCAACCGATATACACTCCATGAGAGGGTGCCAAAAGAAACACGAACCAGCTGTCACCTCCGAATTAAATGTTGCGAGAATCCTATTAGCGAATAGATAAAATAATACAATATGCAACGACTTGAGGCCAACTATCAAAGGAGAGTATGTTTTCGCGGATATAAATAAATAAATATATAGGGACAAATTACACCGATTGAGCTAGCCCCAAAGTAAGTTTGAGACTTGTGTTATGGGATACTAACTCAACGATACTATATTTTATATTAAATATATGTTTATAAGCTTTATGTTCAGAGTTAGTATGTGTTTTATATCTCTTTAATATGCTTATGCTCATAAACATATGTATTTAGATGTATTTTTAGCCGACTGCAAAAAAGGAGGGTATCAATGTATATGTTTTTTATGTATGTTCCACAAATACACGAAGACGAATAAATGTAAGTATTATATAATTTAATTTTTAGGCATATTTATATTGTTATATAATTAGGTTGTTGTACTCTTCAACTCCATCATTTGTTTTTCTAAAAACTCATTTCTGATTCTTGTTTGGCTGGAAAGAGATCCCATGTTGGGATAAGCCCGCCCTTGTACTAATTATATATAATCATTGTTTGCTACTAAATATTATTTTATGTACATTAAAGAGTTTACAAACAAACGTCTGGCCTCCCAATTTGGAAAATTCTTTTTTTGTTTGAATGGACATACTTGTCAGGTGGTCCCATAGAACTGTAGAGGTGTACATACACTCACGCTTTCGCACTAAATCAGCATTTTTGTGGTCTAGGGAATTGAAGCCCGTCGCCTCGTGACCGCCTACCGATTGTAGTTCCGTACTCTATTTTTCCGTAAATTGCGTTATACGAACACTGAACCTTTTGATTTGACTATTCCGATGTTGTGTGTTAAATTTAAGTCTGGTATCAATATATTCGGACATTCGTGAACTGCATTGTGTTGTTTTACTGGAGCACTACCCTTCTGAACATTACTGATCAGTGATTTACTCAAGGACAGCTTAGAGAAAAGACATTAGCAAACCAACCTCACAGAACTTTATCAAAATCGGCTGTTTAATTTGGTGTTGAAGTCAGTTTTTACTTTTGAACAATTATCGACTTTGCTTTCTGTGGACCCCGAAATGTTATCGCTACTTTCACTTACTCATATCTTTGTTAATATCAGTATACCTTTTAGTCAGCTGAACTTAAGATTCCAATATTCGCAGAGTACACATGTATTTGGGATCCGTAAGATTTTTATGGGTCTCAAATATTTCTGTGCTCAATATATAGTAATACACATATTTTTAATTTATTTAAAGATTTCACTGCTTACCTTTGGTACTACCAGTAGTGCTACTGGTTTATATAAGTTTACTTGTGTGCGAAATGGAGAAAGCAATGGTAAACTACTCCATTATCAATGTCACAAAATCGATATTAGCATGCATTAAACGGTTGAGTGTGTATTAATAAATAAAAAATAAATAAATATATAAGGACAAATTACACCGATTGAGCTAGCCCCAAAGTAAGTTCGAGACTTATGTTATGGGATACTAACTCAACGATACTATATTTTAAAACAAATACAAATATAGATAAACATCCAAGACCCAGGACAATTTGAAAAAGGCCGTTTTCGAACTTGCCCTGACCGGGGATCGCACCCGGGACCTCTGGGTGGCGGACTAGCATGGTGACCACTATACCACGGAGGTCGTCGTATTGAGACAATCGTGTGGGCCCGTCCTCTAGTCACATTCGCCTTGATGAAAACCTCAAGGATGAGGTCGAAACATGTCGGCTAGTAAATAACTCTCTACGTGAGTAATAATACTATATGTATCTCCCGTAAGCTTTAGTAAAAAAATCAGTCTATTTTAACCGACTTCCAAAAAAGAAGGAGTTTATCAATTCGTCGCGATCTTTTTTTTATGTATGTTCACCGATTATTCTAAAACGCCTGGACCATTTTGAAAATTCATTTTAGTTTGAAAGGGTATATACCTACTTGTCAAGTGCTTAAGTATCCCCTTATCCTAGACTTTTCCATACAAACGTAGTCTAGCTTTTTTTTTAATTTTGAAAAGACATATGAGATTACGGCAGTATTTTGTAATTTTAAAGAAATTGCATATATCTAAGCATGTAACTAGTTTTCGACAATCAAATATGAATTTGAAAGAAAATATGAGATGAGAGTGTAGAAGTTTTCCATACCGATGGTCAAATATAATATGATACACTATTTTTTCTTTATAGTTCAGAAAACTAGTTTTACGCCTCAATATATGCAATTTCTTTGAAATAACATAATTTCGCCAATATCGGACATGCCGTTTCAAAATAAAAGCTAGACTACGTTTGTAAGCGTAAGGGAACTCTTAAGTGGTCCCATGCAAATTTTATTAACATCGATCTGACTGAGTCTGACTCCAGTGTTGGCCACGAACGAATGAAAGACTGCTTAATAGACTCATATGCGCTACGTCATTTCCATCGGGCAAACCACCTGCGTAAAATCTACTTACAGAAGTTGAACCACTCATTGAAATAACATTTCTATTCGGTATGCGTTTATTTTAACCACGGGCCCTCTGCCAAGTGTCTCAGATCTCAGGTGTGAAAGCGTGACTATTACTGCTGTTTTGATTTAGGCATTTTGTTCTAAGGGGTCACTTTGTGCCTAGTGATGTGATCGACACGGTCTGGAAAATTTCGGGCAAGAAATTTCTTCAGAAAATTTTTCAACTAAAATTCTCTAAAAATGTTGAAAATTTCTGAAACCGGAATTTTTCAAGGAGAGATAATTTCGGAGATCAGAAAATTTCTTGGCGGCACATCACTAATTGTGCCAATAAGTTATACGTTATAAGGGTTAATGGTAGCGTGTGGTGGTTTTCCGGGATTATTTTCAGGGTTCCGTACCAAAGGGTAAAGACGGGACCCTATTACTAAGACTCCGCTGTCCGTTTGTCTGTCACCAGAAGTGCCATTTTTCAAACGCGGAGTCACCTAAATGAATGGTTTTCCATACAAAAAACAGTACGTTTAGTGACTCCGCGTTTGAAAAATCGCACCACTGGCTGTACGAGTATGTCATGAACCGTGATAGCTAAACAGTTGAAATTTTCACAGATGATGTATTTCTGTTGTCGCTATAACGACAAATACTAAAAATAAAATAAAATAAATAATAATGTGGGGCTCCCATACAAAAAACGTGATTCTTGAAATCTCCCATACAAGAAATAATGGTATGGAATCCGTCGTGCGAGAGTCCGACTCGCACTTGGCCGGTTTTTGTTTAAGTTCATGAAGATATCAATGTCTTGTTTTAAACACAGCAAACAAGGCGTGTGCGAGCGAGAAAAATTATTAAATCGTGAACGAAAAAAGCGACGAGAAACATTTTACACTTTTTTATTATTAATAATAATAATAAATTTAACATTAAAATTAAAAAAACAATTGGCGTGTGCTGGGATCGAAGCAGGAACATTGACCATCTCAAGCTACGCTCTCCAAACTAAGCTATCGACGAACTTGTGAAATTACCTTTCACTTTAATTCGTCACAGAAAAAAGTGACACTTTTTTCGCGTAGTAAAATCCGCCGTAGTTAAAAAAATCTTAGTCTCTGGCCCGTAACGTCCAAAAATGAACTTTCTTCCAAAAAATCTTATAGCTCTTACAACTTCTTAATACATTTCTTTAATGTACAGACACGCGCGGTTCCTACTGCTTTATTTTAGGCATGTACAAAAAAGATAAGTATAAGGAGCATCTTTCCATTAATTAATTACTTCAAATTCAGGGAAATTTAAACAAACGGCAACACCGAGCGCACCTGCAGCGATGCGCCGGCGCACTGCGATTGACTAATTTTAGCCGCAAGTGGTTATGTCACAGGCACCAGACAATACTCCAACATTCTAGTTTTGAACGCTCCATTTCCTGGTTGTAACTACAATCCTAGTTTTCGCGCCATTTTGTAGATTTGCCAACTTTTATTGTATTTTGTGAACAGGCTGTAAAAGTAGCAGTTACTATGTACATATGTATTCCATTCATATGATTACAGACTTCTAAAAAGGTTATCAATTTCTCGGAATCTTTTGTTTTCTTTTATGTTCACCGATTACTCGAAGACGCCTGGACCGAAGTGATTTAATTTTTTTATTGTTTAAAAGGGCATACTTGTCAGGTGAACCCATAAAAATTTTATCGAAATTATTTGTGTAGTTTGGTGGTGAAGTCGGTTTTTAGTTCTGAAAACTTATAAAGACTTCGCTTCGCTGTCTCTTTCAAAAAACATCTAGTAATTTCACTGAATAATTTGCAGTTCGTCCCCGGTCTCCTTTTATATACAGGGTCTAACAAAGTACACTGAAACTATTTAGAAGAAAAAAAAAACATTGAAATGTTATTTCAGTAATTAGCCGTGGCCATGGGCTTCGCTCCCTGTGGGAATTTCGGGATAAATACTATCCTATGTCCTTCCTTGGGTCTAAAACTATATCCACACCAAATTTCATCTAAACAGGTTCAGTGGTTGAAGCGTGAAGTAGAAACAAATATACAAACTCACTTTCGCATTAATAATATTAGTTAGGATAGTCAGGATAAGAATAGGAATAGGATTAGAAATAGAATTACTCCAGATATTATCGTATCACTGAGATGGGGTGGTCAATCATGTATAAAATTATAAAACAATATTTTTATAACTTAAGATACTAAACACGTTCTTATATTTTTCAGACCCAGATCCTGAGACGAGCAATCTTGCGATTATTTACTAAATCCGCATCTGCTTTGACCTGTTTGTTTGTATAATAAAAGAAAACGTCAACGGTAGAATTTCGTGAAAACTTCATTCTCTAAATTGATAAAGAGCCAGAATTTCAAGAACAGCAGCAAACACGCCAGGGAATGTACTCAGATCTAGGCTTAACAATTAAGCCATACTGGCCACACATTGCAGTTGCAGGCCCTCTAAAAAATACAGCCAGATATGAATGTGCCTGTCGTCAATATTGTTCATATAATGCCAAACATTATCAAGGCTGTAATACGTATTTCAAGAGAATTTAGGCTCTACAAACATACTTTACAGCTGGCCAGTGTCAGCTTTTCTTTTTATTCTTAATTTCTACTTCACAAAAGCATATTAATATGTTAGGGATACCTTTATTTTAAAATTTTTCTTCCCTCATCATTACAAATCTTAAGCTGATGGTACAAATACAAGACAATCGGTGGCAGAATTATATTATGACTTTGTCAGCGCAAATCGACGCCCGTGTACTTTTGTATTGTTTAAAATTAGGATAATATAAGGACTCATGTGAATAAATTTGCAGTCAACTTTAAATAGTCGACGAATAAACACCCAGCTTTCAAAGTATGTTTCTCGGAAGATAATTTAAAGACAAAAAACATTTCCATGATCTGAGCCTTCGAGTACAATTTGAACAAGTAAGTATTTTAGTGCGTCAGTGAAGAAAATCAAGACGACAACCAGAGGCAAGAGGAGGAAAACGATCGTCGTCAACCAAAGTGTAAAGCCGAAAATACCAAATCCAAAAGAAGCTAGCTGGTAAACAAGATGACAGCGGTCCGCACCAACGCAGTAACCTATTTGCCTGTATAATATTTGTTTGCAAAGCAAAATCACTCTTGCCTCCAATAGCACTGAACACTAACATGAACGAAAACTTTCAGCAACTCGACGATTGGACGAAGGCTTGGAAGAATTCTATCGACTCGTTGGATGGTCAGACTGTATAACATTTGTTGAACAATCTAAGCGTCAAGGTACTTTTGGCCTGCATTCGTCACCGCCCGCCAGTTGAAGCCAACTTCCTTCATTTTTCTGCAGATGACAGCCGTTGCCTTAGAAGACATTGACAGCGGACCAGTGAAATCAAAGCCGGCGAAGAAATGCAGAGCCTTTGTGTGCCTGTAAAATATTCATTGCAAAGCACCTGCCTACGTTCGTATATCTAAAATTGTGATTTAAATATAACAATTTTACGATATAATCAACCATTTCATGAATGAAGTAACACGGTAAATTCATGAAATGGTCGAAATTATTTGATCATATCGAGAAACAATTTCTTATCATTGATCCGCCCAATCCACATCACGATGTGGCCAGTAGCCAGTGCAACATTTCATGAAATGCTACCATTTCATGAAATTCTCGATCATTTAATGAAGAGATTAAATTTACGATATGGCTACGACAGAAATATGAAAAAGCTTGTCAAAATATTTTTTTGCTTTCCAAAGAAATTTGGATTACCTGTTCAGTCAACTGTCAGTGATCAAGGTGTTCGCTTTGGATGCGGACGTCGTCGAATTCTACTGGAAAGAATACGTACTTTGTGAAAAGTCGTTTTCAGTCTGGTTAGGATATTGCGGGCTTGAATCACCTGATTATCCGGAAAAAGAAAGATGATTCCGTGTTTCAGAAGACACGTATATAAACTGTGGGTCCCGAACGCCAAGAAGCGTTTGCTTAAACCTATATAAGGATTAGTTCTGGTCTACTCTTTGGGTTGCGAAGGTCAGACGGCAATCGCTCTGTGAAAAAACCAGTAACCTCGTCAAATCACTTAGGTTAGGTAGCGGACGCCGGGCTCTGAAACGTTACCGCTGAGGATGCAACCGGGAATACGGGAGATGATGATGATGACTACCTATATATATATATATAGACGTACTTATGTCTTATATCACTTATCATTGTCTTTCTACACTCTCCCTTCTACAAGTACCTTATGAACTACTTTAACTACTGCTACATAACACACCGTCATTTCGTTTATTTAGGTTAATCAGAGGCAACAAGTAGAGCACCAGGAAACAGAGTCAAAACATTATCTTCCTTTCGCAGTTGGGTGAAAATAGAACTGAAGGATGGTGTCGTAGGTAAATGGTTTTAAACTAGAGCACAGTGACAAGTAACGCTAATATATATATAGTTTATTTACATTTCACTAAAGTATGTAGGCACCATTTTGTTCGATAACTTTTTGCCATCTTATACTAGGGACATGATCCCATTGCTATATAAATTTTGGGGCTTCTGATCAAAAAACTGCGTCAAGAAGTTTTGGCAGTCCTCTCGTGATGTTAACCTGACACTGCCTAAAGAATTCTGAAGAGACCGAAACAGGTGGAAATCTGAAGGTGCCAGGTCAGGACTATACGGCGGATGCATTAACACCTCCCAGCCAAACTCTCTTCATTTTTGCTGAGTGGTTAAAGATGTGTGAGGTCTAGCGTTATCATGATGAAAAACCACACCCCTTCTGTTGATTAATTCCGGCCGCTTTCTCTCAACTTCTTGCTTTAATCTTATCAGTTGTTCGCAGTAGAATTTTGAATCGATGGTCCTGCCTGGTGGTAACAGCTCATAATGAATAATGCCCTTCCAATCCCACCACACACACAGCATCACCTTGTTGCGAGCTAACCCGGGTTTCGCCACAGTCTGTGAAGCCTGACCGGCCTTTGACCATGACCTTTTTCGCACGTTCTTGTCGTACGTGATCCACTTTTCATCACCAGTTATCAATTTCTTCAAAAATGGTTCGGTCTCATTACGTCGTAATAAAGAATCACAAATGAGTACACGGTTCATTAGGTTTCTTTCAGAGAGCTCGTGAGGTACCCAAATATCGAGTTTTTTTGTGTACCCATTTTTTTTAAAATGCGCCAAAACTGTTTTGTGGTCAATTCCCAGTTCTTCAGCTACGTCGTAACTACTGATATGTCGATCTTGCTCCACATCTTCTTTAAAATTTAAACTTTTAAATGATACCAAAACCAGCCAGGTACAAATAGTATAGCCAAAGTGGTTTTATTACAAGTTCATACATACTATATGCGAAAAGACTTTTTCCCCAACCTAATATATAGATAAACACCCAATACCCAGGACAATTTGAAAAAGGCCATTTTCCAACTTGCCCTGACCGGGAATCGAACGCGGAACTTCCGGGTGGCGGACTAGCACGGTGACCACTACGCCACGGAGGTCGTCATAGTACTTTTAATTAAAAAAAGTGCTGCAGTACATATATTTTACATAGTTCATATATTTCACACGGTGGGTATGCATGTAATGGACGGTATGAGGCAATACATATATTCTATCACGTCTTTATCCCTAAAGGGGCATACAGAGCATTTTAGGTCTTGCGCCTCTAAGCAGACAGAGCTCAGGGCCACAGGAACCAAAGGCCACTTCTTCTTCTTCTTCGTCGTGTCGATGACTGAACTTCTTCAAGTTACACCCGACCAGTAGGAGGCCACAGCAACAGCATTGTCTGTGCACTGCATCAAATCGGCCATTGAACATGAAGCAGCCCACTTTTTGCGTGATAGTGCATGGGCGAGAAGGTAGAACTAAGGATGGTTTGCTAGCCCCATCGCCTTTAACATGATCCGCACTTTCACACTTTTAAATTTTAAATTCATATTGTAATTTATTTAAAATACAATATCAATTTCAATTCAATAATTTTCATTTCGAATTTTCAATACCAAACCGGTGCGAGTCTTCCTAGAACAAGGGTTCCGAACCATTTTCTATAGAAAATCACATTTATTGTACGGCAATTTTTTTTATTCTGTTTTAGTAAGAGTATTTGTTATTATAGCGGCAACAGAAATACATCATCTGTGAAAATTTCAACTGTCTAGCTATCACAGTTCATGAGATGCCTGTTGACAGACGACGGATAGCGGAGTCGTACTAATAGGGTCCCATTGTTACCCTTTGGGTACGGATTTACTGGGTACCTACGAAATTAATCAAAAGGAATAAGGAATGAAAAAATAGGTAAGGACATAAGTCTAAGGTTTTTATGTCACTCGTATTAGCGGGGTTGGTTGAGAAATATTTGATTAAACGCCTATTACGCCATCGAGCTCCTCACACGACACGAGCTAACCACACGGTAGCTAACGACAAAACAATGAGTCAGTCTATGGAACCAAAAGATAACAATTGGGTACCGTCACCCGACACCAACCATCCTTTGTACCCTCGGAAAACATACAAATGCATTCTATTTTAAGCTCTAAAGCAATGAGGTGAAGGATGCTAATAGCTTGGGGGCTGTTGCTGTGCGAGTGACCACACAAGATGGTGATAAGAGGGACAAAGGTATTGTTTTATTTAATTCCGGTTTAAAAGTTGAGCAGTTATCTAAAATAAATAAGCAAGTACTAATCATTTCTAATCGATGGATGGATGGATGGACTAACTAATCATCATCATGTCGTATGGTTATTTTTTTTTTAATCATAAATTTTAAACATTAATGTTGTTTAGCCAGTCTACAGCTGGCGGGGTTAAAGTATGGATTTCGCTAAGTCCTCCAGAGAATTGGTATACCGGACATTCTTCGGCGATATGTTGTAATGTTGTCCACAACTCAGAGGACAGTTACATGACAACGCAGTCACACTCCGAAGACGATGGAAGTAATTGTTAAAAAAAATAAAAAAAGCTTTTATCTAAAACAATGAACTTACAAGTTTAAAGTGCTCCTAAAGACGAATCAAATGAGCCCAAACTCCCGGGTTATTATTAAACCCAGACTAACTTTGTTAGAGGTTTAAACCATTATCTGACCAAATCAAGTTGACATCTAGCAATATTACGCTACCTCACCTGTCAATGTCAACTTCATTTTGGGCGGATAATGGTTTAAACCTAGTAACAAAGTTAGTCTGGGTTTTATATTAGGACGGTGTGGGTTTTGCATCCTTTCATTACAGTATTCCTACAGCCACTTTTCTGCTTAATCATCAGCTCCATGTCATCATAATATTGCATTGAAACGCAATATACGTTTGCGTGCAAAGTTTCAACTCAATCGGAAACCGGTAAGTGAGTGAAAATTAATTTGCAAGATTTGATTACAGGCAGACAGACATACAATTTTTTAAATGGCGCCACAAGGTAAAAACAAAAGACAGTCAGATGAAACAAACTGCATACTACAGCCAAAGAGTTCTATTTTCAAATGTTGCAATAAATTTTTAAATATTGTTTATGTAAGTGGCCAGTTCCGGAAACTTATAGTGCGCCCACGGGACAGGTGAAACTAAATAAAAGCTTGTAAAAAGAAAAAGTGACGGGTTGCCAGCTAAATAATGATGCTAGCTAATTTACAGACATATGACAAGCCCTTCTGGCGAGTAGGCGACCAAGGTCGCCAATACCCAGTATTCTGTGTAAATGAGTTTCTTTCGTCGTTTCTTCTCAGCAGTGACCGTTGCTAAGTAAATGAAATAAACGTACACATACGTCATCATCATCATCAACGTATACGTCAATAGCGTGTAATTTATAGAGACAGATAGAATTTGTCTACCCTGTGCCACCCTAACTAATATAATGTCGGATACAAGCGAGAAATTATTTTCACTCTATAAGCAGCCGTTTGTCAGAGAGCAATTGTGCTATCAGTTAAAAGGGTAGATAAAATGCCAAACGCCACAATTCGCTCAAAAACAGGAATCGTTGATGTGGGACATAAAACCGCCATACTAAAATGGAATTCATATCAGTAGGATGCACAGCAAGAGATGGGCCAGAATCACAACAGAGTGGTTGCCTAAAGATGGTTACCGTCGCCCGGGCAGGCAAAGATAGCGCTGGCGAGACGATCTCGACGCATTCCAAAAAGGACTGTCGAGCCTTACACAAGAAAGGGATAAGTGGAAGAAGATGGGAGTGACCTTTGCCCAACAATGTGACAAATGGCTATTGAAAAAAAAGCAGCTGTTCTCGTATTTTGTATCTGTAAAAGTCTAAATAAGCATATACCGTTAGAATTTTGACAACTTTGTACTTAAAAAACGTGTTTTCATGGAGCAAAGAAAAGCAATGGAGCAAAAAAAGCTAAACAAAGTTTATAAACATCAATGAGACCTCTCCAACCCGTCTTGCCAGCGTGGAGAGTGTAGGCCAAATCCTCTGGCTGCTCTGGCCAATTATGGCTCTAACTTATACAGGGTCTTGGAACTCTGGCAACAGTTTGTGTGACTTGGGTCACAAAATCCATGGACCATCTTTTCTCATGCAACTGCCCGACGCCTTGTACTAAGTCAGATCAGAATATGGCTAATGACAGGGCGGTTGCCGTGGCTAGGGTCTGGTCTCACAATATCTAATTTGAGCCATTTCGATTTGATAAGAAGAAGTACAGGGGTCGTGCTCCAGTGGAGACTTAAAAAGAAAATACCTGATGATGATGACGGAATTAAAGTTAGAACGTAGGTACAATAAGAATCATTAACCCTTTAACCGCGAACGTCGAATTTATCCGACAAAAACTTTCGTACCCATTTCGGGATTAGCTCAAAGAATCCTTAGGTCTCCTTGTAATTTCAGTAAGAAAATTCACTGTCGGAAAAATCCGACGTTTGCGGTGAAAGGGTTAAGCTCAATGCTGGTCAGGAACAAAATAAAAAACTTCGAATGTAAGGCTGCTTTTCTTACCGCGCATATTGAGGAAATGCGCGAAAATGCGGATGCAGTTAGCAACTATGCATTTAGATACCCGTTTCCACCTTCTCGACCACCATCACGCTAAATATGGCCTTTGAGTCATGTAACGTTGGTAGGCCTGTGTCACTTCCCTTTCAGAAACTTGGAATGTTATTAATAAAGAATCTGGTAGAAATAAAGCAAAAGAAAATATCTGTCAAATTAAAGCTAGCGGTAAGATTATTACTAAACCTGAAGAAATTGTTAATATTTTTGATAATTTTTTTACTAACATACCTTTGGAACTTACTTCCAATGTGGATTCTAACCCCCAACGTGCTGAAGCGTTGCTTAAGAATAATATTAGGCCTTGTGATTCTAAATTTAAATTTAAGCATGTTGGCCCTAGTGATATAGTAGAAGCATTTAAACAGTTAAATTTAAAAAAATCGGAAGATCATTGGGGCATGTCGGTTGCTGTAGTAAGCCATATTATAAATGTCATAGCTGGTGACTTAGCTTTTATATTTAACGAATGTATTGATGAAGGCATATTTCCTAACCTAATGAAATGTAGTAAACTAATCCCCTTATTCAAAAAAGGAGAAAAAACAGACCCTGGCAACTACAGACCTATATCTTTCTTGCCAGTTTTGAGTAAGGTGTTCGAAAAGATAATGCTCAATCAAATGCTACTTCACTTCAAGACCTACAACCTTTTCCATAGCCAACAGTTCGGCTTTACTGGCGGAAAATCAACCACCGATGCGGGAGTGGCACTCATCACTCATATTTATGACGCATGGGAGAGCAAAAATGATGGGATTGGATCCTTTTGCGATCTCTCTAAAGCATTTGATTGCGTAGATCATCCGACACTTTTGCTTAAATTTAGTCAATATGGTTTTGATGAAAATTCAATTAAATTAATAGAATCTTATTTAACAGATAGGCTTCAGACTGTTGATTTAAACGGCATAAAATCGCACGGATCTAATGTTAAAATCGGCGTACCACAAGGTTCTATTCTAGGACCTTTTCTTTTCTTAGTTTATGTAAATGACTTGCCTTACATGGTTGAGAAACAGGCAGGCATAGTGCTGTTTGCTGATGACACCTCGCTAATATTCAAAATTGACCGTCATAGCACAGATGCTAGCGCGGTGAACAGCACATTGTCTTCCATTTCTGATTGGTTTACTGCCAATAACCTCATGTTAAATGCGAAAAAGACCCAATGCATTCGATTTTCTCTTCCCAATGTGAGGCAAGCTTGCGTCGACATACTGATAGATGGCGAAAAACTCGATCTTGTTGAAAGTACTACCTTCTTAGGAATTACGATCGACTCGAAACTTCAGTGGGGCGCTCATATATCAAAACTTTCAAATAAGCTTAGCTCTGCGGCTTATGCTGTTAGGAGAATTAGACAATTGACAGATGTAGCAACTGCTAGACTTGTGTACTTTAGTTACTTTCATAGTTTAATGTCATACGGCATACTGCTATGGGGGAGTGCAGCCGATATTCAGACTATTTTCATTTTACAAAAAAGGGCAATTCGAGCTATCTACGGCTTAGGTTCTAGAGACTCACTCAGAGAATTATTCAAGGAAATAGGTATACTAACCTTACCATCACAGTATATATTTGAAAACATACTGTATGTAAGGAAAAATATTTCCTCATACAATAAAGTAAGCGATTTTACCGTCAGAAACTTACGCAATAAAAGTGACTTAGTTGCCCCGTATTATAGGCTCAAAACAGTTAGTAAAACGTTTATGGGGAACGGTATACTTTTTTATAATAAACTGCCACAATCGGTCCTTGATATGCCTGACAAAAAGTTTAAAGCTTATGTAAAGAAGGTACTCTGTGGCTTATTATAGGACCGATGACTATCTTAAAGACAACAAAGTCTGGCTTGAGCTTGGCGCGGGTCCCTCTTAAAGGTTTGTATACTCAGAAATGGTCATAATCTGGTACATTAAGTACATACTGAATTTACAACTTGATTTGACATTATTTCAAAATTTCGCCATTAAAAAAATTAATTTAAATTATGACAACAAACAATGTATACTCTGTCCACATATCAACTATAAATATTAATTTCATTGTGAGTTGACGTTCTTGGAGAAAATGCTGCAGTGCAGTTTGTTACCGCTTCTTCTGCACTAGCGCTTTGGAGGCGGCAGTAAACTTAGCTCTAAGTAACTTTTTGACGTCAACAATTATTGTGCAATAAAACAAAGTGACGATTATTAAGAGATATTATAAATATCCTATGATAATAAAGATATATTTGAATTGAATTGAATTGAATTGGTATCGAAAATATACGTACCTACATTATCACTATGCGCGCGGCGACCACTTCGAACGGGAAAATTCAGTAACATGAATCGTTTGTCCAGAGTAATAAAATAATGAAATTGGCTTCCAATGGATGTCTAGGTATCTTAACGAAGCGGTGAGGAGTTCTGACGCGAGCTTAATTAAACCATAGCGCTTACCACTTTAAGTAGATATTTTATTGAATTTCTTTTCTGAGTAAGACTTTTGAACGTGAGTATTAGTACTTATTGTGTGACGATTGACGACCTCCGTGGCGTAGTGGTCACCATGCTAGTCCGCCACCCAGAGGTGCCGGGTTCGATCCCCGGTCAGGACAAGTTGGAAAATGGCCTTTTTCAAATTGTCCTGGGTCTTGGATGTTTAACTATAAGTGTATTTGTTATATAGTATCGTTGAGTTAGTTTCCCATAACACAAGTCTCGAACTTACCTTGGGGATAGCTCAATCAGTGTAATTTGTCCGTAAATATTTATTTCATCATCATCATCATATCAGCCACAGGAAGTCCACTGCTGGACATAGGCCTCCCCCAAGGATTTCCAAAACTACCGATCGGAAGCGGCCTGCATCCAGCGCCTCCCTGCAACCTTGCTCAGGTCATCTGACCATCTAGCAGCTGGGTGTCCTACGCTGCGCTTGCATGTACGTGGCCGCCATTCGAGAACCTTTCTGCCCCATCGGCCATCGGTTCTTCGCGCTATGTGCCCCGCCCACTGCCACTTCAATGAGCTAATCCGCTTGGCTATGTCGGTGACCTTCGTTCTCCTACGAATCTCCTCATTTCTGATTCGATCGCGTAGAGAAACACCGAGCATAGTCCTCTCCATAGCCCGTTGAGCGACCTTGAGCCTTCTTATGAGACCCATAGTAAGGGACCACGTTTCAGAGCCATAAGTCATCACTGGTAACACACATTGATTAAACACTTTCGTCTTGAGGCACTGAGGTATTTTAGACGATTAAACACTGCGTAATTTCCCGAACGCTGCCCAGCCGAGTCAGATTCACCGAAAGATTTCTTCCTTGAAGCTGGAACTTCCTGCCTGGATTAATTGACCCAGGTATAGACATACTGGTCTACAACTTCGAGGGTGGAGCTCCCAACAGAAACAGGTAAAGGCGCAACGTGCATATTTGACATGACCTTCGTCTTGTCAATATTCATTTTTAGGCCGACCTGTTGAGAGACGCGATTTAGGTCTTCAAGCATCGTACTTAAGTCCTCCATCGATTCTGCCATGACAAGGATATCGTCGGCAAATCGAAGGTGAGTAATATACTCGCCATTGACGTTGATGCCCAGTCCTTCCCATTCCAGGAGCTTGAAGGCATCTTCCAGAGCGACGGTGAACAGTTTTGAAGATATGACATCTCCCTGTCTCACGCCTCTATTCAATAAAATATCCTTCGTACTGTGCTCCTGTACTCGGACTGACATAGTGGCTTTGTTATATAGACACTTCAACACCTCGATATACCGACAGTCAATGCGGCACCGCTGGAGAGACTGAAGCACGGCCCATGTTTCGATCGAATCGAAGGCTTTTTCGTAGTCCACGAACCCCAAGCACATATATTTATTTATTCTGTGGCCCTGGGCTCTCTCTCCCTGCTCAGAGCCGCAAGACTCAATACTCTGTCTGCCCCATTAAGATAAAGGCGTGATATTATGTATGTATGTATCAAATTCAATGTCATAAACTGCAGTAAAATGTGCACAATTGTACTGCCCCAATGTTTATAAGCAATTGCATCGCTGTAGTATTATAATGAACGTTCGTGAGTCTAATTCAATCAGTTCTGATGGAGACAATTGTCTGTAGAAGCATTTCAACGACTGATAACTTAAACATCTAGAAGACGAAACGAAGGATCTATTTAGATACCTATAGGTATATATATATATATATATATATTAGTGGCGTAGTGGTCACCATGCTAGTCCGCCACCCAGAGGTTTCGGTTTCGATCCCCAGTCAGGGCAAGTTGGTAAATGGCCTTTTTCAAATTATCCTAGGTCTTGGATGTTTATCTATATATGTATTTGTTTTAGGATATAGTATCGTTGAGTCAGTATCTTTGCGGCTAGCTCAATCAGTGTTATTTGTCTCTATATATTAATATACATATTTATACAGGAAGATTCCTCATAATTCTTTTTAGCTTAACCCATGAGGGTACAAATTAGGTTCCCTAAAAAAAAAATTGTGCAATACGAAAGGAATGTGGGACTGGGTAAAGAATATAGATTATTATTTTGTGGAACTTGGACTAGGTAAGGCTTATATTATTTATTTAGTCCGTGAACTAGAATATCCAAAAATAAAGCGCGAATATTTTTTCGTTTAGCAACGTATATAAATTCACAAATATACAGCCATTCGCAGTTTCAAGTGAGTTACAAGATTTGTTTGTGTCTAGATTATTAAAAAGTATGGTATATGTATTTTTTTCTTTTATTAGCAAATAAAGGCGAAGATAAAGCGCATTAAATTTCGCGTGACGTCACGATCAGCTACGATTTTTACCAAAGGTGACGAAAATCACCCCCACTCCGAAACTTCGATCTTTGTGAATTTTTACACTTGATTTTCATCCAAAGTTCCAGCAGAATTCAATACCCAGGTTGTATGTCGCGTTGATACCCAGAAAAGTAAAGGTACGCAACCATTTGGCAACCAGTTACCTGTTTACGGGCAAAACGACTAAACGGTGCGATAATTACCGCTTTGGAAACGCATGAAACCAAATACAGACGAAATTATACTCGTAATTAGGAAAACGACACTACCAAGAACTACTAAAATAAAAAGGTGAGGACAAATCACACACGAGCCGGGGGGGGGGGGGGGGGGGGGCGAAAGGGGGCACTTGAACCGGCCGGCGAAGTCAGAGAGGCGGCGGCAAAATCGATATCCACCCCTGCCATGCTAGCAAGGTACTGGTAATCTGGTAATCAAGTAGGTGGCAAAACCAACAGTGGCAGCATATTCACATATTTTGCACCCCCTCCAAAAAAAAAAACTATATCCGCTACATGATAACAACCAGTTCATTTATTTATTTAATTATACATTACCTCAACAACATATGTTCATTAAAATACCTATCTTAGGAACGTAATATTCGATATAAATAGAGTCACTGTATTTTCCTTAATAAACACCTAGTTTTGCTGGTTTACCCCAAAAACAATCATATGTTATTCATAAAACAAGAAACCGACTGGCTTTATACAATACATTACATACTGAACTCGATGATGAAGAATCAACGAAGAAAGGGATTACAAAAGGTGAGCGTGAACTTTTAAGGATCCCCTTAAAAGTTCACGCTCACCCTATACCCTAGACTTTTCCATACAAACGTAGTATAGCTTTTATTTTGAAATGATATTAGTCTTGTATAGCAGTGTTGTGGAGTATTGCGGAGTGTTGTGTAGTAATGTTAGTGGGATTTCGACAGTATTTTGTAATTCTGTTCTGTTCTGTTCTGAGTCCGTCCAGCCAGTAGTTACGCTGCAAGAGCTTATGAATGAGGTTTACCTTGAAGAGTACGTCATCACGCTTGCAGACCAAAGCCGATGCATGTATAACGTCCTCAGTCCCTAGAACATGGCGACGCCAAACCTCGTTATACCACTCTCATGGCTCGAGAAACCAGTTGGACTCGTAGATAGGGATAAAGGAGTGTAGGAGATATTCGCAGTCAGGGAGTAGGGGAGAGAGAGGAAGTTGAGAGAACCGACCGAATACTTGCATCAAATCAGTATGGGGAGAATAGATATAATACTTGGTGTGTGATATATACTTGGAAGGATAATAGACTGCTTTGTTGTTTTGTATCCGTCGCGTTGCTCTGCAGGTCTTCTTCGTAAGATTAGAGATTTGTTGACACTGTCGTAATATTGCAGCCTTCTGGTTTGTCTTCTGGAATTTGACTTCTGACTTCAGTTTACTGGTCTTGACACTCTTCGACAGTATTTTGTAATTGTATATAATTAGGCTTATAACTAGTTTTCAACAGTAAAATATGAACTTCAAAGAAAATATGAGAGTGTAGAAGTTTTCCAACTGATGGTCAAATATGATATGATACACTATATTCTTTTTAAGTTCATATTTTGACTGTGAAAACTAGTTATTTGCCTCAATATATGTAATTTCTTTGAAATAACATAATTTCGCCAATATCTGACATGCCGTTTCAAAATAAAAGCTAGACTACGTTTGTATGGGAAAGTCTGATTTTGTCCAGGGTAAGGGACTCTTAAGAGAGAATCTGGTAGAAAGTCAACCGATGTCAACGGGTAAAGCATTCCATGGCATCCACGTGTTAAAATGCGACTAAAACTGCCGAGTGCAAAGATAGTGTAAATCTAAAAATACGGTACTCAGACATATTGCTTAAGAGTCCACTCCACCCAACTTTCCTCTCGATTACGCCAGAATGCAAGGTATTTGTGCCAAATGACGGGTAATGTGCCGGATCAACAGGGCTTGTTTACGCCCGCTGCAGATTTATATTTCGTGGTATTCTTAAATCTATACTATAATAAAACAGTAAAAAACTGTGTCTGTACATTCAATGTTTTCCAAAAAAAATATTTGGGGGGATGAAGACATACTAATGGAGTAAGAAAAAAAAATGTGTCTGTTTGTACACGCTAATCTCCGGAAATACTGGACCGATTCGAATGAAACTCTTTTTGTTATATAGCTGTTAAATCTGGGCAACTAAAATTGATTTTGGAAAATGGAACACATGATGCAGAACTATAATGGTCCAGCTAAACTACAAGAAATATAAAAATGCCGCATAATCAAAACTTGTAAAGCCTGATGAGCATTTTTGTTGAGATATTATAAAACCAGCCAAGTGCGAGTCGGACGCGCGCACGAAGGGTTCCGTACCATGATAAAAAATCACGTTTGCCAATCAAAAAATCACCCCTAAAATATTTATTTTATTCTGTATTTAGTATGTTTTTGTTTAGCAGCAACAGAAATACATCTAGCTATAATGGTTTATGAGATACAACAGCCTGGTGACAGAAAGACAGACAGACTGACAGACGGACAGCGGAGTCTTACTTAGTAATAGGGTCCCGTTTTTAACCTTTGGGTACGGAACCCGTGATCTAGTTACCTAGTGGTTCGGAGAGAGCTGCCTACACCGGAATGGTCCGGGTTCGATCAGAATGCGAAGTATTTATGCCAAATGATGGGTAATGTGCGGGATCAAAATGGCTTGTTTACGCCCGCCAATTTATATTTCGTGGTATTCTTAAATTATAAATAAAAGGAGGTAATTGGAATCGTTATTTGAAATAATTTTGCATTTATTAAGGTTTTTTAATAATAATGATTAATTGACACGGCACGCATTGACAGGAGCTTTCTCTCTGCGGCTCTAACCGCCGGTAGCTTGGGCCTTGCCCCGCCGCGGCGCCGCCAGCGGGTAGCTAGGTTAGATTTTTTATAATATGTATATATTTTACTTTTTATAGATGTATTATAAACAACCTAACTAGAAATTTACAATAAATAAAAAAATAAAAAACGCTGGAATGGTCCGGGTTCGATCAGAATGCGAGGTATTTGTGCCAAATGATGGGTAATGTGCGGGCATCAAAAGGGCTTGTTTACGCCCGTTGATTTATATTTCGCGGTATTCTTAAATTACACCTAAAAGGTAAAGATAATTGAGATCGTAATTTGAGATAATTTTGCATTTATTTAGGTTTTATAAAAATAACTAGGGGCTCTGTGAGCTGTAGACCTTGTGAATCACCCCGACGTCAACCTTGTGAGACCCCGGTTGAAGTTTATCAGATAAAAAAGTCGTTCAGACAAAAAAAATCGCGTCTTATAAGGGTAACAAAAAATGTTTTATGACATTTTTGAAAATTTATCAAAATGGCCCAAATATATGATATTTTTAAAGTTATCAAAGAGATCGGAATCACGGGTGCTATTGCTATCAAAAGTATGGATATGACTATATAATCCATAAATAAAACAATCATAATTATGTAATTTCAGGATATATTTTAATCGAAAAAAATTTACTTTTCTTGAAATTACATAATTATGATTGTTTTAAGTACTTAGTACCCAATTAGATTTTCCAGAAGTCCCGGAACTTTTAGTCATATCCATACTTTTGATAGCAATAGCATCCGTGATTCCGATCTCTGGTTATCAATCCCCATATATTAGCCATTTTGAAAAATTTCGAAAAACAGACTTGACAAAAACAAAACTATTTAATTTTCGAACCTTCTTACAAAATTTCACAAGAACGGTTGACAAACGCGACTAGGCGAAAACAACCGGACAGACTGACACACAACAAGAGCATTTTGGCCATTCTCGAAACTGAGCCGCTTCGCTCGCTCGGTCAATAAGTCAAATTTTACAGTAGTGGTCCGGTCAACTTGTGGTTC
This sequence comes from Acrobasis suavella, assembly GCA_943193695.1. NCBI lineage: Eukaryota > Metazoa > Arthropoda > Insecta > Lepidoptera > Pyralidae > Acrobasis > Acrobasis suavella. The sequence goes on along the minus strand of OW971952.1, from coordinate 3,184,221 downwards.
GGAGCTACCTACGCTAGCGTTGCCAGGCGTCCCGATTTGAGCGGAACGTCCCGATTTCAAGGGGTATACGGACGCGTCCCGATTACACCTTGATCGGGACGCCAAATGTCCCAATTATTTGGCTGGTCGCAGAAATTTATTACAAGGTTATTAAAGGTTAAAGTTAGTCAAAGTAACGAGATTGTCATTTTTAACGTTTTTGTAACGTTGGGCAACTCCAGTTATAGTCTTTACTTAGTTATTCCTTCATTAATTTAAAATTCTCAGTGGTCATGGCGTTCGCTTTGTGATGCGGAGGTCGTGGGTTCGAATACCACTGGGAAGCATACTTTGTGAAAAGTTGTTTCCAGTCTGGTTACGATATTGTAGGCTTGAATCACCTGATTATCCGAAAAGAAAGATGATTCAGTGTTTCGGAAGACACGTATAAACTGTGGGTCCCGAACGCCATCTATCATCACTGAACCAAGAACCTCACTGATTGCTAGCTTTTAATACAGATATATTTTTACGTCTTTATCCCTGACGATGAAGACACAGCCTTGGGCCGTAAGATCCAAAGGCCACACTAACCATGATGGCGGGCCTTAAGGTCATCATCATCATCATTTCAGCCGTATAACGTCCACAGCTGGACATAGGCCTCTCCCAAGGATTTCCAAGATGACCGATCAAAAGCGGCCCGCATCCAGCGCTTACCAGCGACCTTTGTCAGGTCGTCTGACCACCTTGTGGGTTTCCTACGCTTCGCTTGCCAGTAGGCGATCGCCATTCGAGAACCTTTTTGCCCCATCGGCCATCGGTTCGTCGCGCTATGTGTCATTGCCACTTCAACGAGCTAATCTGCCGGGCTATGTCAGTGACTTTTGTTCTCCTACAACAGACGGGAAGCAGCTGATACATTCTAAGTTTTTTCCTATCCAGACTAGCATTGAAGTGCTATTGCTAGTTTAAAGTGTCCATAATTTACTTCACTAGGTGACTTCTGAAGAAGCACCTACTGCAATTTACGTCCCCATAAATCTGTTATTTTCGCCCAGGACATTAACATTTGGCAGGACTTGCCAAAATGTTCAGTTGGCAGAATTTCAGAAACGTGAAATGTTTGTTTTTTTTTTCCTCGTTTTCTTGTGTACCTGTTTATTAAGGGGCTACCTGAATTTTTCGGGGTCCAGTCCAGTGCCATTTGAAATAAATAAATGGAAAAGAAACAGAGATATCATTTAAAATTTAGTCTTGACCAGACACTAAATAACCCTTCAAACTATTTTATGAATGTTTAGAGTTTAAAGTGAGAACATGAATTTTTCTACGCACTATGCGAAAAACGGCCACTTTTGGCGTATGTGGCAGAATATATATTTGCGTTGTAACAATTTAGATTTTTAAACTTCAGAACGGTATAGTAAAAAAACGGAAAACAAATCCTAGTTGATTGTCAATTGTCTAAAATCAGCATCTATTTATCGTTCAGAAATATATAATAAGTTATAATTAATTCTGCTTAATACCATTCTTTTGCGTGTAACATATCGATAAGTTAAAAATCGGTCCTTACCGATACGACGACATAAAGAGCATTTTCAAACTGTAAGATCATCACATGTGCGTAGAAAAGATTTACGTTCTCACTGTAAACTGTAAACAGTAGTTTATAAAATAGTTTGAAGGGTTATCTAATGCCTGGTCAAGACAAAATTTTAAATGATGTCTCCGTTTCCTATCAAATGATTTATTTCAAATGGTGGCAGCACTGGACTCCTGAAAAATCAGGTAGGGTTGAATTAAGGGTTGGGCTTCAATCTACATCTGTCAGCACAGAACACCTCTTTTCTATGCTGTTATCCTTTTCTGTCACTCAAAACCGTCATTTGCTCGAGCGAGAGAGAGCGACGGAACGAACGCCTTTATAAGATTTAGAACAATGTGAAAAACATACAGAATTTTCCATTTTTACCAAACTGAGGATCAAATTCAAACCCATGCCTTAAACTATGGTGACAAGGCACCATAGGAAAACAAAATACGCAACATATGATGAAAAACTTCACTGGTTTAGAAAGATAAGTACAAAGTATATTTTAATTACTGGAACCATTAAAAGACATTCTTTTTCCATATAGATAAACCATAAAAGATGCCTTGACAACAAGAGTAACTTAACATGAACAATAGGCATAACTATCTCTATTAAAAAGAATATAGTAAGTAAGTACCACATATTTCTTCTGCTCTCTAACTAACAAAAAATGCCATTGATTAAAAAGCATTTCAAGTTCGCCCTTTGTCACGCCTTGATACAATTTTTACTATAATGTAACGTCACAAGCCCTTCCCTGGAACTTGAATTATCTTCAATCGTGTTTTTTATATAATACAATACAAATACTCTTTATTGCACCATAAACAAAAGCAAAAAACAATTAACAGAAATAAAAGAAGACAGAATTATGATACAAAGGCGGACTTAATTCTAAATAGCATTCTACCAATCAAACTTCGGGATAAATAGAAATTTTGCATAGGAGGTGGCAAAAGTAAGGTAGGTACTTAAACAGTATGCTCAAAACATACAACATATAACATAAACATATATTATATGATATTTGTACATGCATTCAATTTAATTTATGTTTTACTTATAGGATAATTCGTAAATTAAATGTTCATTATATTTTGGACGCAGGGGTTCTACTAGTTTGATCATCGGCTGGCAACGCCCTTATTACTCATTAATAAGAGAACAAGATATTAATGAAATATCAATTTTTTCAAAAACAACTATGATAAAAATTTTCGCAAAATTGAGGGATTTACGAGTAAGTAGGTCTCGATCAATGAGCGAGGGGATAAACAGGGGCGGCTGAGGCGCCCCTTTATACCCGGCTCCCTGGGCGGTCGCCCAACCGCGCCCACCCCTAAAATCGCTACTGGGTATTCAGTCAAACCATAGAGAGGATTGTTGTAAGCGAAACCGGCACATGCAGGCTGACTGGTAAATCACGTTACATATTGAAGGCATTCAGTAATGGATTTTCATTTCAAAAATTTAAAAAATAGGTGCTTATAAGTAGGCCAAATTATTTTATAAAAACAAGAAGTGTGGACATTCTTGCTGTGCGTGGTGTTAAGCAGTTCAACAAAGAGCCAAGTATAGATAGGCAGGTACCAAGTGCGTATCAAGCATGTGGTTTCCAAACATTTCGAGACTGCCACTAATAAAAAAAACCTTGTCTCTTATTTTATTCTACTTTATTAGTCTGTAAGGTATTTAGTTCCATAGCCCTTTTTGGCTGAAATAAAACGATCTCATTGATTTACCAGTCAGTCTGTATATGCCCGTTTGTGTACTTCCTCATTCATCATTTCAGCTGCATAAAGTCTACTGCTGGACAAAAACCTCTCCCAAGATTAAAATTTAACTTATGAAGAAATTATTTGATCTTTTATGAATGTTTTGAACCTATGCATAGTAAGTTTTGTTTAGTAAATATACAATATGTAACAAAAACCCTGTCCGATCCTTGTAGGAGCAGCTCAGACCGTCAATGTGAACAACTTTTAGTTATTTTCACACAAATTGCAGGGCGAGCTGAACACATTTGTATGAAAATGACGATTTTTTTCAAGTTTCAAGCTTTGTGTCCATAGGAAAAGTTGTTCATATTGATGGTCTGAATTGCTCCTTTAAGGATTGGACAGGGTTATTGTTACATATTGTATTACATATAAAAAAATATACTAAAACTATTTTAAGAGTAGATTTTGCCCATAAAATTGAACAACTTTCCCCAAAATAGAAACGAAATGACCTATCTAATAAATTAATAATCATATGTAGGTGCACATTCTTAAATGACTTGTTTTTAATTATTTATTATTATTAATGGTTTAAAAATTTCGCAAAGAGACACTTATTTGAAGAAAATCAGCTAACTTAAGTACGCACTAGCTACACAAAAAAAAAAGTCAGATTGAAAGAAGTACCTATTTTGAGAATGAACTTGGCAAAAATTGTTCAAAAAATTAAGAGCTTTTTTCAGGTATGTAGGCTAAGGTAAAAGAAATCTAATTCCAGGTGTAACCCTCACCTACTAACATAAATACAATAGTCATTTACTCTTTACCAATCCCAGTACATCTATTTTTGGATTCCCGAAATGCGCGGACATTTTTACGATGAATCCATCAGAAAACAACGCAAAAGTACATGACCGCAAGCAAGTAATACCATCGGAATGTTAAACCCCACATGATACGATACTTTTTAAACTTTTTTTCTTGTTATAAAATAAGGCTAACATAACACACATTTCCGGGAATACCATTTCATAAACGGCTATAACTTCACTTTCAAACAGATTTCCGAGTTTGTAACAACTTAAACTAGTGTTAAAAGAATAATGTTTATGTCAAAAACTTACATTTTCCTTAAAATCACAACATGAAAATAAATATTTCGTTAATAAATCACACACACGTTCACTGCCCGCACTACTTTACTGAGAAATGTCAAACTTTTTCTGATACAGTGTTGCTAGCCTACGATAAAATTTACCCTAACGTTGCCGCAATTTTATTACATTTTAAAATGTTATTTTTCACTGAAACGATTACCAAATTTTTTGTTAAGATTTTAAGAGATAATATTGATATTTTCTACAAAGTTTCTTTAAAGGAATAAAACAAAAATCAATAGGTTTTATCTTATAAGTGTTACATTGCCATTACAAATAATCCAATATCCCCAAATCTGTATTGGAATTCTTTGCCAGCTGAGAGGTTCACGTTACCTACCTTTTCTAATTATTATTAGCGACTACTAAAAATAGGTCAAATATTTAAAAATGCCTGTTGGCACGTATTGCGGTCCGCAGCGGTCGTAATCACATTCGCAGTGTTGAGTGGGAAATCATTGCAATGTTTATATCGAAATTATGTTGATGCCTAGTTCACCTAGTTGATGCGTTGCCGCGTTGCGTGATTGCGCTTATTTTAAAACTTATCACGCTACGTAAATATATTTTAATGTTTATTTTTAAAGCCAATCAAGTAATGAGTAATATCTACTAATACGTTTGTTTTTGTTTGTTTGTAAAATCTTTATTGTACATAAACACAGGACAAAAATACTAATACGTTGTCAGAAAGTTGCTTTAAAATCTTGTAACCAGAAACCAGACAGTTCTATTGTTTGTACCTAAATAATTTTTATGCACAGCGCCAAAGAAATTAATGTGTACTTTACTTATGAGAACACATTTGTACCAATATGAGGAGTGCATGAAATGCACGTGAGAAATAATTTCTTTGAGTGCAAGCATGAGCAAAATGAGTCATAGGCCTGAGTCATGCCTTTTGTACTTTGCATCGATATAGTTAGTCAGGTTTCTTTTGACATTTACAATATAAGAATGCAAAAATGCACCAAACCACACACGAGCATGTGGTTTGGTGCATTATTGCATTCTTAGCTTTTTTTACTAAATGTCTGTTGATTTATTATTCAACTTTTGAAAATATGTAGGTAGACTGGGTACAGTTGTGACAATTTTCACTTGATCGCCTATAACTCTGCTAGAATATTAGTTATACATACCTATAAAAGGTGTTTTCATAGTAAACTCGTTAGAACAAATTGGAAAAAAAATCGGGAAAATATAATAACTGACCACGCTAGGAGCGGTAGTGAAAAGTACAAAAATATATCAAAGTCGTCATAAATCACTTTTATTTAACGAAATAATTAAAATATTCCAGCATAAGGTACTATGAAAAAGTTCATTAAGCGGATTTAGAGTCTATATGCAATGGTGACTTATCACCTGTGCTCTCTAAGTGTGACAAAAATCACATTTTCCTAGATATTCGATCCATTTCTCGCTGGGCCTACAACGTTTGAAAAATGGCACTTCTGCTGAAGTGCCATTTCTGAAATGTGGAGTCACCTAAACGAATAGTTTTTCCATACAAAAAACCATTCGTTTAGTGACTCCGCGTTTGAAAAATGGGACCACTGACTAGAATAATGCTTCCCATTCTCCTTTATCATCCCCCGCTATTCCTTATAGTTTGGCTAATATCGCGTCTGTCACAACCGCAACCTGGCACAACCATACCCAGTCTACCCTATTAATTTTTTAATTAATTAATTTAGTAATTTTTTAATAGGTAAGTGACGCAAAAAAGAATACTGTGTGGCACAGGCACCTACATCTTTATATTATGAATGTTATCTGATGAAATAAAACCAACTATTAGATATTGGATCTGGGAAATAAAAAAGCAAAGGAACAGTAAACATTTTTATTGTAAATATTTTTATTGTATCCCATTACACTCGCGATACACTCGACGGCTCCCCAAGCGTTTCAAGAAACTCACAGGGGCTTTCATTCATACATTACATTCTTCTTGAATATAATAAAATATGCGTTTATGAAATGTCATAGGCACATTATTTACTTAGCGATGGCTAATAGGACTTAGTTTTAACCCAACATAACATTATGTTTGTCCATATAACGATAATACCATAAACATTGACGCTTGCAAAATTAAAAATAAATTTTAACTAAGTTAGTGTCATTTAAAAAAAACTGGAAAATTTTCCACTTATGTTATCATTAGTACTGACTAACTGGTAGAGCAGCACGATGTAATTTATTTTAACAGTCCAGAAATAAATTAATTAATTCACTTTTTAAATAATTATACTTGAACTGGATTAAAGTTTGAATCGAAAAAGTCCACTTTGATAAGGATCTCGCTTTTCCTATCGAATGTGTTAATAATAACACTGGTATCTGATTTTTCAAGCTGACGTAGCTAAGTGACTATCATCGAGCAACAACCGTAACTTTTACACACTAGTGGACTAGTGTGCAGCTCTCCTCACGATGTTTTCCTTCACCGGAAGCAAGTGGTGGTAGCTGAAAATGACTCTACATGAGTGCAAACTCACCATTTGCGCCTAGTGGGGATCCAAACCGTACCTCACAGACGCACAGCCTGTACATTTGATAAGGACAATTTAAACGGACGAATGAATGTAGATCTACGACCATGTACCGCTGTGAGTTTCCCTCTTAGCGAAATCATACAAGCAAGTATCTACGTGTTTACCTCAGTCAGATCATAATGCACTTAAACACTACAAAACTGTCGTTAACATTCGATTGAGCACGATACCCAAAGTATGTGATTGATTATGTAGTAACGATAAAGCGTGTTATTCCCGTGATTGCAAATTTAATAAAAAATATTCTTCTTTTTGTTACAATAACATTGTATCAGCCTTTTTCTATATTTAGTTATTTTCTTCTGTGTGATGCATAAATTCTAAAGTTTTGCGAGTCTATCATACGGCTACTACTCGCTATTACGGACCGTTGAAAATATTCTTTAAATCAGTTTCAAATTTAAATTCGGAAATTAAAGAAGGTTCCAATCACAACTGTAAAAACTGAATATTTATTATTTATAAAAGCACAATGTGTATCTAAATTACGCCTATATTAACATAAAGTACCCATTTAAGACGATGCACCAACCAGTAAACATTTATACATTTTATTAAGTATAAAGTATTATTTACAAAAAATCAATTAAATACTTATACAAACATAAAGCGATAATATGTTTTATTTCTATAGGTGGCTTATCGAAAGACGTTTTAGTCCGAAAATTAAGATTCTGGTCAGATTATTGAACATTAAATTAGCAATCACGTGAATTCCACCTAACAAAATAATACATTTGAACCACGATGTCTCCATTCACTACTAAAGAAACAACAAATTAATCTATGATATGAGATACTAGAAAATTAGGTGATTACAGTCAACTTTCAGCGTTCTGAATACCTAATAAAACCCTTATGAAAGCATGTCTGAAGGTATGTTTTCATATAAACGGTAAATAAAACAATAAAGAAGGGTACGATAATGGCATATTCATTAAAAATGCATTTAAAATTTCAAATATCGTTTTGGTATTTGAATAATATATATGACATCTATTAACTATTATGATACGTGAGCACTACATTTTTTCTTTACGTTACATACTGTGCCATTCCATTACTGTCCTATTGTGACTTTATATAAGGTTAAACATTTCTTCAAACATCCAGTTGTGATAATGACAAATAGTTGCTTTGCTATTCAAAATGCAAACATATTAGTTCGATGACCAGTGTTACTAAATCAATAAAAATCAACATCATGAGCCAGCGCCTTTATGTTAAGCTATAAAATAACTGAGCTATAAAAATCTTTACAGGTTTTAATAAGCCAAAGAGTGTGAAAATTATTTTCAAGTATTTATCACGTACACATTGTGAAGAATATATATTTAGAAGAGTAAATAGTAACAGTTTAAGGTCTATTTGTTAAGCCGTTCTCAACAAGATAATTTAAGGCGACTCAGCATAGCGTCTAACCGCTATTTTAATTTTTAAACTTTTATCTAAGAACTTTAAATTTTCCTAGTTCAAAAATTTGTAAGGTGTTTAGCGTAGAAGAATATTATTTTGTTAACAAATATAACTATAATAGTAGTTTTTATAAATAGTTTATTATTTTGACGACTAGTCAAGGTAAAATGTTACTAGATCTTTATTAGAACCTACAGAGAATTAAAATATAAGTAGAGAATAATTATACTACAGCAAAGTGGCTAATTATCATGCATTTTTATAAAAACAATCACCTTTCCCTTAAAGAAGGGCCTTTATTTACTGGCAACATAGACGTTCAAAAAATAATTATTTTGGCGCCATTTTTGTTTTTATAAAAACACATCAAAACTTCAGAAGAATTCGATGTTTTATTCGAAATTCAACCGATGTTATAAAGTGAATTTATATTAATGATTAGAAAAATACTGTTTTTGAAGTATAGGTAATAGAAAGACATGCATTGGAAACTTTGCATTTTTAGAATCTATGTGCTATGCCACTCTTTATGGAGGTGAATATAAAAGTATCACACGAAATAATGGTTTTCTTCAACCAACAGTTCACAGAAAGACCGTTCAATAACGTAAACTTTGTAAACAAATAAGAATCGTTTTTCTTTTTCTCACACTCACATTTCAACCCAACTTAACCGACCCACTTTAAATATAATTTATTTGTAAATAATATATCAATCGCAATAATTTTAACACATAAAATAATTTTTCCCAAGCGATATGTTTTCTTATTGTAGCATTATGTTTATGTATGCATTCATATATAGGTATTTTCATTATAATAAATCGATCGTGTTATCAAATACTACTCTTAACACCTATTACATGTTATTTGCTCCAATAAACGAATGATGTTCCTAACTGTACATAAAGCTTTTATAAAATAAAATCTAGACTCGTTTACTCTAAGTAATCACACTAAGCTATGTATTAACTGGCCACTTATATTAATTTCTAGCGCATAAACGCCATTTTGTAACGATTACTTCTTACATGCAAAATGGCGGACATTCTAGATTGTAATCGAATGCAAAAAAAGTTTTTATCGTCATCACAGAATAGTTAAACGCTTTTTGGTACTGCAATATTAACGAATTATTCTTTTCGTTAATTTTAACGTCAAAAACTACGTGATAGATGCAGTAGCAAAAAGCTATTTGAAATCTCATCTCAATACGTCAATATAGGCAAAGAAAGGTATGTTTACAAACACATGTGAATTTTTTGGGCTTGTAATTCGCTAAAACCAAGATGATGGGCCTCCTAGCTTCGTCGACAGTTCACCAATACCTCGGCCGAAGATGTTGCCGACCTGCGAATAAGTAAGATATTTTTTGTCAAGAGAAAAACAAATACATAAAGGTAAAAAGTAATCTTAGTAGTTGTTGTAAATGATGATATAAAAAAAAACATACAAAACATCGTATATTTAATGGTAAAAAATGGACTTCAGATTAAATATTCTCATTTGTTAAATAAAGTGAACCAGTGAATTAACATTGAAATAACTATAATAGGAGGCCTATAAATTAAATCTATAAAAGAACAAGATAAACAGTTACCTTGCCTACAACAGCAGTAACATTTCCAAGCTTGGCTTCCTCAGTCAACGATTCTAATTTAGATTTCCCGCTTCGTGATCCTTCTTCTGAGCCGCCATCATCACCACCACTAAATGGAAAATGTACAATAATTTTAGTGCTGAATTAACGGTTTGGCAACAAAGTCTAAAAAACCCTAATTTTAATATTTCTTGTATGATGGATGACACATGCATAAGCGGTAAGAAAGAGGGATACACTAAAGATAGCCTGCACTCGTCCATAAAAAAATAGAGAAAGTTGTTCCACTCTTAAATATTATCTGATCCTAGTATTTTATTGTGTCAACAACATACTAAACATCATTGTGATTAGATACCATTTAGGAGAGGAAAAACCTTTTCTCCATCTGCTTCTTTTGTATGGACGGAGTGCGTGCTATACTTGACTCTTAAGCCTCCAAGTCACACACCAATGCAGAGCACAGAAGTACTGCAATCGAACGTGTGTGAGATGTACTTACATAGTATATATATCTCCCTTTCACTCGCACTCGTTCTGCAATTCGTCACTAATGATTTTTCGCCTAGTATTATGTTTCTGAATAATTTTAAAACAATTTTTTTACCCAGTGTCTTGCTGCGCCAGCAATAAACTGCATGTAGCTTCTTCTGTGTGCATTCTCGCTGCAACATTCTGGTAGGTCTTGGAGTTCAGTTTATCGTCGATCACGCCTTGCAGTTCAAAGTCGCTGTACATTTTCTAAAAACAATTTTATCAAGTAACGTCGGTAAGTACCTTAAATTAACATGATCTGAATTACATCTATTTTATTTTGATTGAAAAATATAAAATAAAGATTTTTTGAGTTTATTTATTTACCTGTCTTTTTCTACGAATTGATGTATTTTTTTATGTTGGTACATTTACCCCGTTTTTCCCTAATTTTACGAAAAAGAGTATTCATTTGGCAGCCTTAATTTTGAAATGTCAGTTAATGGTATGACAGTTAGGTACTTTTTTATTATCCTGGCATAGAAATCACTTTTTATGATTTTGAAATGTAAATATCTATCTTCTTTTCTTCTTATATATATAAAAGGAGAAGTTCCCACTGACTGACATAAGACGCACGCACAGCCGTAACCGCTTATGATAGAAACGTGAAATTTGGACAGTTGTTTTAATTCAAAATGCGGACGCACACTAAGAAGGGATTTTGAAAAATTTTAACCCTAAAGGGGTGAATTATGGGTTTAAAATTTGTATGGAAAAATCTTTAAATCTGCATCGATTTTGATAAAAATTGAGATTCATACTCTTAAAAACATTTAATTGAACACGTGTTTCATGGTTTATTAGAATTCACCCCCTATGGTAGCAAAATAGGGGTTGAAAGTCTGTATAGAAAAATCTTTAAATCTGCATCGATTTTGATAATGAAGTCGGTTAAAAAATGAGATTCATGCGCTTAATAACATTTCATTAAATTCTTATTTCATGGTTTATTACAATTCACCCCCTAAGGGTGCAAAATTGGAATTGAAAGTTTGTATGGAAAATATTTTCAATCTGCTCCAATTTCCATGAAATTTGTTACTATAACTCCTAAATACAAATATTCAAACACGTGTATTTCGGTTTTCTAAAACGCATCCCCAAATGTTGTAAAATAGGGGTTGATAGTTTGTATAGAAAAATCTTTAAATCTGCATCGATTTTGATAATGAAGTCGGTTAAAAAATGAGATTCATGCGCTTAATAACATTTCATTAAATTCTTATTTCATGGTTTATTACAATTCACCCCCTAAGGGTGCAAAATTGGAATTGAAAGTTTGTATGGAAAATATTTTCAATCTGCTCCAATTTCCATGAAATTTGTTACTATAACTCCTAAATACAAATATTCAAACACGTGTATTTCGGTTTTCTAAAACGCATCCCCAAATGTTGTAAAATAGGGGTTGATAGTTTGTATGTAAAACATTTAAAATCTTCTCCAATTATCATGATCATCAGCAAGAGTCCTTAAACTAACAAGAAATATGAGAGTACACCTGAAAGGTGATGTTACTGCGGGACTGTTTGCAGATATGCTGCTAAAATAGGAAATGGGGAATGTAACGACAGTGACGGTAAAGTGACTATAAATGATGAGTTATGCACTATGGTGGCTACTATTGAAGATTTAATTAATAAAATATACCCCGATATTTTAAGCATACAAGAAAAAAGTATGGAATGGTTTTGTGAACGGGCTATTTTGACCCCTAAGAACGACCAAGCAGAGGCAATAAATGACATGTTGCTGAAATCAATGACAGGAGAAGAAAGGATATACAACTCGATAAACTCGGCAGTGAATATGGATGACGCTGTTAATTATCCAGTAGAATTTTTGAACTCCCTAAAACCTGCGGGTCTTCCTCCCCACAAACTTACTTTACGGACAGGGACACCTATAATATGTTACGAAATTTGAAGCCTCCAAAACTCTGCAACGGTACCCGACTACAGGTCAAGCGTCTACATCAAAATTTAATAGAAGCCATTATTATAACTGGCTGTGCTCAGGGTGAGACAGTATTTCTGCCCAGAATCCCATTAATTCCCAATGATCTCCCCTTTGAATTTAAACGCGTTCAGTTCCCTATTAAAGTGTGTTTTGCCATGACGATAAACAAATCCCAAGGCCAAACTCTTAAATACGCTGGGGTAGATTTGAGAGTGGACTGTTTTTCGCACGGCCAATTTTATTTAGCCTGTTCGCGTGTAAGTTCACCCTGCGGTTTAGTCATTTTGGCGCCACCCGATACAAAGGTAAAAAATATTGTTTACAAGGAAATATTATAGTCGTGAAAGTAAAGATCTGAATATCCAAGAAGTTAGTGTGCCGTGCTACGCGGAAAATAATCCATCCTAATATTATATGGGTAGGTAAATTCTAAAGTTACTCTGTTTGTCTATCTATTACCTATTCAAGCTGAAACGGCTGGACAAAAATTTTGCATGGAGATACTTTGAACCACGAGGATGGAAATAGGTTTTGGTCGCGATAACCGACATCCACGCGGGCGAAGCCGCGGGCGGAAGCTAGTGAATAATATTGGGCAACTCCATATTCCTTTTAAACATTCTAGGTGTCTGTATTTTATATAAGCATCTAAGTCACGTTGAACTGGTAATGATGTTGCAAAATTTACAAAATATAGCACCTTCGCGCCTAACCTAACTGCACTTTTAGGTAACTTCAAAAGAAGTTGAGGCAACTGTTACCTTCAATATGATGGAAAGGCACGCGACTTGCTGCGGATGGAGGGCAGGCCTCTCCGCCAGCCAGGTGTTGATCAGGCCGACCTGGGTGCCGTACCAGTGCTCAAACAACTGTAGAATCCATAACTCATCTGTAACCTTGAAAGGGAAAGAAGAAACAAGGATTTAGAAGAGATTTTACATAAATACATTACATATCACGTCATCATCATCATCATCATCAGAGCGTATTCCCGGTTGCATCCTCAGCAGTAACGCTTCAGAGCCCGGGGTCCCCTACCTAATCAAGGAGATTTGACGAGGTTACTGGTTTTTACACAGAGCGACTGCCAATCCTTGGATAGTTTGATGATCAAACGCTAGGTGGCGTTCGGGACCCACAGTTTAACGTGCCTTCCGAAACACGGAATCATCGTTCTTTTCGGATAATCAGGTGATTCAAGCCTGCAATATCCTATCCAGACTGGAAACAACTTTTTCACAAAGTATGTTTCCCAGTGGGAATCGAACCCATGACCTCCGGGTCACAAGGCGAACTCCTTGACCACTGGACTACGGAGGCAGTCCAATACATATCACGTATTTAACCCTAATGGGGTAGACAGAGCATTTTGGGTATTGCGGGTCTAAGGAGACAGACCAGGGCTGTAAGACTCAAAGGCCAAGCGTGATGGTGGGCGAGAAAGTGGAGAAAGGAATCAAAATAGTGATGGATTGGTAGCCGCATCGCCTAAAATGATTGGAATTTCGCCTCTTCCCTCGATCGGCTTCTGAGATCTACATGGGAAGAGATACCTAATAATGTTTAGGGTAGAATCCAGTGCCAAAAATAAATTATTTTGTACTGTTAAGAGAATAAAACGTCACAAAATAATGTCACTTGTCATTGATCATATATCTATTTTAATCGTGATTTTAGATTTATTATTGCAGAAAAACCAATAACAGGAGAGCTATTTGACTCCAAAAAAATATGAAGTCACGCCGTGCTATTTCATACCAATCCCATAGACGATGTTTGTTTTGACGTTTAGAAAAAGATTTTGATTTGACTTGTGGGAAACTAGCGGATATGACTAAGTAATACCTACAATGCGACCAAAATGGCGGTTCGGTCGGCGCAGGTACAAATAATGCATCGACGACGACCGTTATTTTGGTTCAATTTACGTCTCGGGAATTTGTGCAAAAATGCTTTGAAGTCCGCCATTTTTGTTCAACTTATTTGTGTCGCATTGTACCTACATAACCTGGCCATGTAGTTCCTAGAATATGGCAACTCCATATCTTCCTGTGGATGTCGTAAGAGGCCACTAAAGGACTAAGCACAAACTTCTCGTGCTCCAACTGCATTGCCAAACAGTGCGGCGGCCGGTTGCTAAACTTTTCCCGAGAGTGTTCCGATTGCCTATTTATTCGGATTTTATGATCTGCGCGAGATGAGGAGCAGCTGGTAGGTTAGTACATTCTAATTTATTTCAATTCTTAATGAAGATTTTTGGGCGTGGACGAAGTCTTATTTCTTTCAGGCTGGTCAAGAATAAAACTTATTAAAATTAATGTATTTACGTGCTTTTGCGAAATTAGACGATGTTCTCAGAGGGAAGTTACCCATGTGTCTCAAACGACGAGTGTTCGACCAATGCGTCCTACCTGTGATGACATAGGGCTGTGAGACCTGGACCCTCACGGTGGAAACTGTAAATCAGTTAAAAGTGGCACAACGAGCTATGGAAAGGGCTATGTTGGGCATTTAGAGATCGTATCCGGAACACAGAGATACGAAAGCAGACCAAGGTTGCCGATCTAATCAAAAGAATAGCCACACTAAAGTGGAAATGGGTAGTCATATCAGTCGTACAGTGGACGGAAGATGGAGCCAAAAAACATTGGACTGGCGACCGTGGATGGGCCGCAGAAGTCGCGGCAGACCAATGACACGATGGAGAGACGACATCGTCAAAGCAGCTGGTCCACTATGGAAAAGAATGGCGCAACATCTTGAGGAATGGCGTGCAATGGAGGAGGCCTATATTATCCTGCAGTGGATAGAATAGGCTGTAAAATGAGAAGAAGAAAATTTGTTTTAAGATTCAGGAAGAGAAGTTGCTAGAGCTTCTTTTCCCGTGCAGATCGTCAAAGCCGATCGAGGGAATGGGCGAATATGTAAATCATGATAGGCGATGCTGCTATAAAACAACCTATCATTATTCTGATTCATCATCATCATCCGAGTGTATTTTCCCGGTTACATCTTCAGCAGAAATGCTTCAGAGCCCGGGGTCCGCTACCTAACCTAGTTGGTTTACGACGTTACTGGTTTTACACAGAGCGACTGCCGTCTGTCCCTTGCATTCCAAAGGGTAGACTAGAACCAATCCTTGGATAGTTTGATGATCAAATGCTAGATGGCGTTCGGGACCCACAGTTTATACATGCCTTCCGAAACACGGAATCATTTTTCTATTCGGATAATCAGGTCATACAAGCCTGCAATACCCTAACGAGATTGGAAACAACTTTTCACAAAGTAAGCTTCCCAGTGGGATTCGAACCCATGACCTCTGGGTCACAAGGCGAACGCCTTAACCACTGCACCACGGAAGCAGTCAATTTGACGATTATGATTTTTTTTTCTATTTTCTCGCCCACGATGACGCGCAAAGTGGAATTTGGGTCTCATGGCCCTCTTTGTCTGCTTAGAACTGCAAGACCCAAAATGCTCTGTCTGCCGCATTGGATAGGGCTCTGTCTGCCCCTTGCATGCAAGCGTTACCTTAGATCTGATTTGGTCCATGGAGTTCCTCATGAAGTTGACGTAGCCCTGGCCGATGTCCTTACCAGAACCGGACACGTTGGCAATGGTCAAGATGGAGCCGATCAAGCTGCAAAAAGAACAAAAAAAACTGAGCAGTCTAACTAGAGAACAGTCCCGATAAACCCAGATAAATATATCGCGAGTCGTCCCTTAGGTTTTTATTAAGTACGTAGAGGGAAATTAGTGATACTTGTAGTAGGTGATCGGTTACGCCCCTCGCTCCTCATAGCACCCCGGCGAATCTCAATCACATATTATCTATTCACGCATTTGAAGCATGCGTAATTCTTTACCATTACCCACTATTAACTTTTGTACTTTTATGTATTCTGAGATATTAGATAAATAATTGAAAGTTGACTATTGAAAATTGAAATTGAAAAGTGAAATTCGAGCCAAATCTTTACAATAGTAAAGATTTGGCTCGAATTTCACTCGACGATAATTTTTCTTCACATATTAATTTAGAGAAATTTATTTTTCCAAACACTATTGTAATGCTATTTAAATCAATATTTGATAGGTACATGATAGCATTGATAGCGCTCGCGCTCGATAAACGTTGTCACCGTTGTATGCTTAGCGGGCAGCTGTGTAGAGTGGCGGGAGTATATAAATCTATCAATCTACTCCTACCAGGCCACATAGATCTTTCGTCCTTTAAAGCTAGGTCCAGGTGGGGGCAGAGGTTTTCTGTAGTTCTTCACTTGCATTATGTTTTCTCTTGTAGCGGGAGCTAGGTGGTATACTTAACCCTGGAACCCGGGAAGATCTTTCCGCCAGGCATGGGGTTGCGCGGGGAGCCGCGGCTTCACAGGTGAATTGATGGAGATAACTTTTTATTATATTTACATTACATTTTAAAGCAGTAGAGAGGCATAGACTAGTGGAGCCATTATTGAAACTCTGAGTCACTTAACGAACGGTTTTTGTGCGGAAAAAACGTTTCAAAAATGGCATGTCCTGGGACCATCGCTTTAATATTATATATATATTTCGCAAACGGGTCAAACCTTCACAAACCCTTAAGTTTTTGAAAAGACCTGTCCAACGATACCGGCACTAACGTACATTAATTCAATATTTATCATCCCCACTCACTACAAAAGTATCCTTTATGAGACTGGAGATAAGTACCCTAAAAATGGTTTTTCGGAGATCATTTTATATTTATGCAGCGAATTAGACGCTCTGATATTGAGATGCAGGATACTGCTAGCGCCATCTCGTATGCTTCTTGCGAGCTAATAGTCATTTCGTTATTGTGGTTGTAGTTTCTGTCAGTGGCGTAAAGGGCGCTACAGGACTCCCTCCCAAGACCGGAGAAGGTGGCGTAAAATCGCGTGAAGCTATACTACCAAGCTATGCTGAACAGGAAACGCAAGACAATGAGTTCAGAAAGCTAAGCATTTACTAGACTTGATAAGGGAATTAGGGCACTCACCTTCCTTCATCGAACCTCGCTATCTTCGCGAGCGTGGCTTCTAGCACAGCAGACAACCTCGTGGTCATGCCGGTCGCCATCGCTTGCAGACACGCCTCGATCTGAGCGTCCATCTTTGTATGATACTGGTACTGAAAACAAAATAAAAAAAAAATATCAACATACTACCTAATCAACATACAGATATTTCCGGACAGGCGGTGGCGTTGGGCAAGAGTGGCTGTTCCTGAGTTTATTTCGAAGAAAAAGCCAAATTAATGACCAACCGATTTAGCTGAGTAAATTATTTAGCTGGGCAGGACAGGTGTCGCGGCCATACTGTTGCTGGTCTGTAATAGCCCTAAGTATGTACTAAATACTTACGATATCAACCCCCTCGACAGCACACAGTTTGAGCGCCTGGTTCTTGGCATCCAGCGCCACGTTGACCATGGCACACGTCTCCGCGGGCAGAATGTAGTCCGTCGACATGAACGTCACGCTCTTCTTTAGCCAGGACTGGAAAAAAGTAATTCAGAGGCATCGACTAATGGTCCCATTATTGAAACAATGAGTCACTGAAAGAACGGTTTTTGTGTGATAAAAAACGTTTCAAAAATGGCATGTCGGAGGGATATTTTATCAGATAAGTCCTGGGGCCATCGCTTTAATATTTCGCAAACGGGTATCGAAAAGTTGCCTTCACAAACCCTCAAGTTTTTGAAAAGACCTGTCCAACGATACCCGCATCATCCCACTATTCCCCACTTACCACAAAAATACCTATACCACGTGGAACGGACATACCCCTAATAAATCCCTAAAAAAAATAACAGTAAATATAGTTAATAAAAAAAATTCGGCAATTCCATTTGAAAGTGTGCAGCCGGCGCAGCCACTCGGGCAATTTGTATGGGAATATTGAAATTTTATTTTTGTCTCTTATTTTATGATTATTATACTATAGTGATCTAGTATAACCTGTGGTTCGATTTATCACGGGTATGCCCCTTCCACGTTCCCTTCCCTTGAAGTGACTACAGAACTAAACCCGTCTTATTATAAAACCCAGACTTACTTTGTTACTAGGTTTAAACTATTATCCGACCAAATCATGTTGACATCTAGTAATATGACACTATCTCACCTGTCAATGTCAACTTCATTTAAATCTAGTAACAAAGTTAGTCCTGTTTTTATAATAAGACGGAACATGTGTAAGTAATAAAACAGAATATGAGAAAGAAATAAAAGTTCTGTGATATAAAACCAAAATACTTAATACGAGAGAAACAAAAGATTCTCAAATATTACCTGGAAGGAAGCCTCAGTCCTCTGAATGCAGGTCTCCATCATGTCGCTAGCCATCAGCTTCAGCCGCTGCTCCAGGTGCGACCGGAACTCCGGCTCAGGCCAGTGAAGGTCCCTGATGAAGCACTGCAACGCGTCCAGCTTCCAGAACAACTCTTCGCTGGTTGAGCAGCCATTACTGTAATAGAATCAAGGCCCATTTGACGACCTCCGTGGCGTAATATGGTCAACACGCTAGACCGCCAATCCGGAGGTTCTGGGTTCGATCCCCGGACAGGGCAAGTTGAAAAAAAGGCTTTTTTTCAAATTGTACTGGGTCCTGGATGTTTATCTATATATGTCTCTCTCTCTCCTCTCAGCGTTTTCCCAGTTGCGTCCTTAGCTGCAATGCGGAGAAGCCCAGGGTCCGCTTTCCGACTTTTTCTTCTCCACTTTGCACGGTCTTGAGCATCCTTGGTCGTAAGATGATAAGCACGCATATCGTCCTTGACGACGTCAAGCCAGCAGTTCTTTGGTCTACTCCGCCTGCCGGTTTATCTATTTTTGTATTTATCATAAAATATAATAACCTAACGAGGGTTAGTATCCCATAACACAAGCTTACTTTGGGGCTAGCTCAATCTGTGTGATGTATACCTAAATAGTTTTATTATTTACATTTTATTACGCCTATTTCTTTTGGTGGTAGGCGGAGACTAGGATCTCCACTTGCTAGGATCTTTGCAAACCTCCTTTGCTTTGTCAACACTTACTACTCACTTTCATGCATGCTCTCCGGTTCTTCTATATTCTATGTTTTTCCTTTTCTCTCAGACCTCATGGTGGTGCAAGTTTCTTGCCTGTTGCATACCATTATTGAAGCAATAGGTAACTTGCACGGTCTAAACCAGAGGTTCCCAAACTTATTTTGTCAAACGCCCACTTTAAAAAATCAGTTATTTTGTAGCGCCCCCCATTTTTTTCACCATAAAAACCTAAATCACATATTTGTCTTGCCTGTAGTTTAATTCAACCTATATTCTAAACTAGACTTTTTTACAAGAGAGAGCAATAATAATACATACACCAGTACATTAGAGTATCTTTTATAAAAAAATAACAGTAATCAACATTGTAAATTTTAAATAAAAAAATAGCAATAATAATACAATTTTACAATAATAAAGAGTATCGGAAGTGGGGACCTCAACTGCGAAACTTTAAAACACGAAATTTTTTCAGTGTTTGATTCCTTTAACGATATAAATAGCGATGTGAACGCATTAAAATAATAAATATTAATTACATTTTTAGTTTATATTTGTACAATAAAAAAGGATATAAATATGAACTAATAAATGGATGTTGTGTAGTAAGAGGATTTTAATTTCAGTTAATTTTAAAATATGAAATAGCTGAAGTTATAAATCACTCATTGCTTAAATCACATCAGCGCCCCCCAACTTTATTCTGGGCCCGTTACCGCCCCCCTTAAAGCCTCCAGCGCCCACAAGGGGGCGTTATCGCCCACTTTGGGAAAGACTGGTCTAAACGAAACGTCAGCATTAAAGTCCCTTTACCCTAGTCAGAATCAGACTTTCCCATACAAACAAGTCTAGCTTTTATTTTAAACCGGCATGTCAGATATTGGCAAAATCATGTAATTTCAATGAGATTGCATAAATTAAGGCATTTAACTAGTTTTCACCGTCTAAATATGAACTTAAAAGAGAATATAGTGTATCATATCATATTTGACCATCAGTATGGAAAACTTCTACACTCTCATATTTTCTTTCAAGTTCATAATTGGCTGTCGAAAACTAGTTATTTGCCTATATGCAATTTCTTTAAAATTACAAAATACTGCCGAAATCACACATGCCATTTCAGAATAAGAGCTAGACTACGTTTGTATGGAAAAGTCTAGGGTAGGAGGATTCTTAATGCTTCAATAAAATGGATGCATTAGACAAGAAACTTGCACCGTCTAAATGGGGCTTTAGGCTTTGTGTTTACTATCGTGAGGTCTAGGGGAACGAAAAACAGGAGAGCATGCAATTAGAAGAGTAATGAGTAATGATGGTATAATCGGGCGCTTATTCGTCTAAACTTCACGCGGTACATAACACAGCGTTGATACAACCACCAACTTGATAAAAATAAATATCAATCTCTCTTAAGGCGGCCCTTCCCGGCCGCTCTGTTTTCAACGCGAGCGTACTTTGAAAAGCTTGGTGTTTCATCCAGGGCAATGTTAGAAAAAGAGGCAAACCAAAAAGAGACAGATAGCGCCCAAGGGCATGGTTTGCATTCTATTAAATGAAATTAGTATTATTATTAACTATCCATTGAACGAATATTAACTATTCATAGGGTGCGGAAATTTCATAAAACTTGTTCCAGGTGATTTACTTTTACAATTTATAAGTACTTTAAGAACGGTCGAAGTTAAGCTAAAATTTGTGCAAAATAGCAGATTTTTGGAGGCTTATACTGACTTTGTTTTTCTAAATTTCAATTTTTTTATTTCGATAGAAACCTGGAAATAGCGCCCAAGATACCTGTGAGTTCAAAAGTTTTTAAGAAAGATCAGATACAACGCCATAATCACGTACGAGCGTTTGTATGAAAAATAAGACGGGAAGGTCGCTCTTAATGCAACTATGCTATTATGGTTTATCTATAGATACCATCTAGTTATACATGGAATTACTATTAGTACCTAGTGCTGACTTTTTGAAATGTTTCCTACTTATAATTTTTTTAGAAGTCATTGCGACTAAATAATAACATTCAATTGAATACCTTAGTACGTACTTTCAATGGGGCTATTCTTTCAAACGAGTTTAAAACCATAAAAGCAAAGTTGTATACAGAGAGAATAATACTCATTTTTATCAGCGAGGCAAGTATGATTAGGGCGACAAATTTTATCCTTTAAATTTGTCGCATTTCGCGTAATTTACCGCAGCAAACATAGACAAAATTGAGCGACAAAAAAACTTTCATTCATAAAACGTATTTTATCTCATGCCTAACTCCCCTGCGAGCATGGTTTTGACAGGTCAAAGTAGACATATCAAGGGTTGGCAACGTGAAATCATGTAAATTTGTCGCCGATTTGCTAGACCCACATAAGACTCAATTAAACCATTTTTAATCGTATTTTAAACAGTTATTCCATTGAACTAATATTAAATGTATATTTACATATTTAAATGTAGGCAGCCATTTTTAAACAATGTATTATTGAAGTTTACAAACTTAAAAATATATTTAATTACGAAACTATAGCGCCATCTTTTGATGAATCCTACAACCACTCCGGCGGTGGTGAATGTGGTATTTTCCTCTATGTTGGTTGTATGATATGAGTTGAAGCGTTCCGTTGATCATTCATTTTCATAACATTTCATTTTAATAATTTTTAAATACTCTTCGGTCGCAATATTTTTTCTACGAATTATTACATACATATATCATTCTTTTATCTATGGTGATTGTTTTACAAAACGCGTGTTTCAATTTAAAATTATTATATTTTCTTAGCAGACATTAGAAACACTGTTGAAAACCTGCCTGCGTGTGACGACTCATTTTACTACGTGTCCATTCATAAATTTTATCTTGTCGTTACAGAGGGAAGATTCGTAAAGACCTCTTAGATAAAACATCATACTAAGGCCGCAGGTTGGTGATTGTATCAACGCTGTGTTATGCGTGAAGTTAAGGCAAATAAGCGCCCGATCATCGGACTACAAGAAATGAGTGTTGAAGAAACAAGACAGGTTTGCAAGGATCGTAAGCAAGTGGAGATCCATAGTCTCTGCACACCCCTAAGGAAACAGGCGTGATAATATTTATTAAAAATGTCGCAGCTGCTTCTCTTCCGTCACAGGGTCACAGTTCGTAGGAGGGAATGGATGCGAATCATATTAATAGGTGTTGCGGCTAGCAACCTATTTTGATTTGTTTTTCCACCTTTTCGCCCTCCTTATCGATAAAAGTGGTCTTTGAATCTGGCGGCCCTGGGCTCTGTCTGCTTAGAGCTGCGAGACCCAAAATGCTCTGTCTGCCTCATTAAGGATAAAGACGTGATAGTGAATGTATGTGTCAGGAGGTAAAATGTTAGAGAAAATGAAAATACGACCTTTTTAGCTGGTGGTAGCACGCAAGTTAAGCAACTACACAAGTGGCATTAAACTTCTTGAGCTCCGGAAAGCATTTTCAACTTACTTCCAAAAAAGAGGAGGTTATCAATTCGTCGCTAACTTTTTTTCTTGTATGTTGACTGATTATTCGAAAACGTCTGGACCGATTGGTTTTTTAATCCAAATCCAGAAATTCCGTAGATAATTATTCGAATAAAAATTTTTTCGCGGAAAATTATTCACGAATAATTCATTCGCGAATAACTTATGATTTTATTCGTTATGCTAAATAACGAATTTTTTTTTAAACTTACCCTTCTCTTTTTAACCGATTGCGTCGGGAAGAGTTACATTTTGGGGTGTACGAGTGTTTTCTTTTTAACCGATTGCATCGAAAAAATTGGTCGCCATTTTGAATTATTTTTTTTCACTGGACCGATTGCCTTCAAAATCGATATCTGGACGGCCCTGTGGTCCCTTATATTGAATCTATGCTCAAAACGTAAAAAAACTGGCCGCAATTTTTAACTATTTTGTTACTTCGCCGATATCCTTCAAAATCGATATCTGGAGGTCTTTTATAATGAATCTATGCTCGAAAGTGAAAAAGCTCGAATGTGATAGCCGCCATTTTGAACGTTTTTGTTTCCGGACCGATTGCCTTCAAAATCGATATTTGGGGGACCCTATGGTCTCTTATAAAGAATCTATGCTCGAAATTGAAAAAAATGCCCAATTTTGCCCAACCCTGAGACTAGCTGCTAATTACTCATAATAAAAATTCCTGAATAACCTACATGTATTGTAAGATAATAAAAATATTTTAAACGATATTAATTTCTCATTTATTCAATAAAATACAAAAAAAATATTTCTTATCGGTCACCACGCTCAAAAAGAGTAACTTGAATTAATATCAAAGAAAAAACTGGAATTAATATGAAAGAAAAAAATACTACATAAATAAAAAATTATAATTGCATAAGTTGATAAAAAATGCTATGCAATAGCTTTACCGCGGCAGTCCCCGAGTGCCACACGTCTTTTTTTTGTAAGGGTATACTTGTCATGTGGACCATAGGAATTTTATCAAAATCGGTTGCGTATGTTGGAGGCGAAGTAGGTTTATAGTTTTGAAAAATTATAAGCCGTACCTAACTATATTTATAGCGACTTCGAGGGATTTCGTTGACTCACCCTTTGATCTCCCACCGTTCCTTCTCGAAGCCTTTATGCAGCGACTGCGCTATCGAAGACTCCATTAGGTCCACGTAACGCACTACCAAAGGCGCAAACGTGTCCCGAAGATGCTCGTGGAATCTACCGTGCTTGAGATTTTCTGGAAACAGAAACGATTTTTATGGGATTTTTCATTCTGGTGCAGGTTGGCTGATGTTTTTCAACAAATAGTAATTTTATATACGAGTACTTATGTGAAAGAAATGTGTTGGAAATGTTCCAATTGTGCATAGAATTTGAACATATGTGCTTATGAAAAAAACGCCGCAATTAGAAAAAGTAATTGCCACGCCATACGTGAAACTATGATTGCTAGATGGAGCCATGTGACATCAGAAAGTATTAATGACTACAACAGAGGTAGGATAAATTGCGTTATTTGCGTAGGTTAAAAAACATGAATGATGATCAAAATACACTGTAGGTTATCTAGAACAGTACATGCTGGCATTACTACAAAAGCACAGCCGATCTCAACTACAGATTTGAGTCTACATGAAAAATTTTCATAGTTTACTTACCATCAGTCCTCAAATAGTCGTTCAGGATCTGGAATAACGGGAAAGAATCCCAAGTATCCGGGGGTTGCTCTGCCAAAACTCTATCCATATCCACACCAAACAATGCCCAGAATATCTCGGCATGTTCCACTAGTAGTTCGGAGAACCACGCGAAAGCCTGTAAAAGATTTGAGACAGATTAGAAGGACCAACGTTAATACAGTTTTGAATAAAGAAAACGTTGTGTCAATGTGAATAATAAAGAAAAGTTTTGATAAATAGGGAGGGAGTTGTGATTGTAAGACTCGTTCACGAAGAGTTTTTGGTTAGTCGGGACATTAGTTGAAGTGATTATTAGGAATTGTAAAAAGAGGTAGAACTTAATTTTTAAGTACTTACGGTATTGCTTGCCAAAACATCTCCTACTAATGAATGTGTAGCTATTAATATTAGCCTTGAAGATGTAGAATTTTATATGTTTTGACAAGCATTTAAATTTCAAAGATAATATAAAAACTATAATTCTAAATATACGAGTATTAAACTACATGCATACAAAAAACGAGGTATACAGCCGATTCTATCTACCTTACGTTGATTGTAGCTGGTAAAGCTAAATTAGAAAACATTATGAATAATTTTATTACTGTCCATGAATTTAGTGCATTATCAGACAATGTTGATGGAACAAATGTTTCTCCTAATGATTTTAACACATTTAATGTTTTAAGAGCGGGAAGCGTGTCCATACTAAATAAATTAGATCTTCTACATAAAGCAATAATTTGTTTTAATGTGCTCATGTGTTTTGGTCCTATATGTTCTGTTAAAGCTGAGTATTATAGTGTTGATGTGACTTCAAAGTTGGAGTAGACTGTTAGAAATATACATAAAAACACTTTTCATTGCAGACGTTTAGACGAAAACACTCTGCCAATTTCAATTTAATACGATCAAGTTTTACAAAAAATTTGGACCTTCAAGCCTATAATGAAAAGGTTGAACCACAGTTTGGAATGCAAGACTAAAAATTCACTATTCTCGATTGAAATCCATGCAGTTTAACTTTTTAGTCTATCGAAACAACTAAGCGTTGGCCAAGCGAGTGTTGATCTATAAGACATCGTCTTTGGTCTACTCCCGACAAAGAATTGTGATCCAAACCAATCAAGGTGAATGATAAAGACCGAGTGAATAACGATTGACAAGTGAATTGATCAGCTGAGCAATCATTCAAATTATGAGTAGTTACATTTGGTTGCCCGCTAGAATCCGGTTTTGTGTTATAAACCTGCGGAGAGATAAAAAATAAGATAGAGGTGGAACAGAAGTTAGATACAGCGTTACATTTAGCGTCGTAAAGTGAATAGAGAAATATGATTCACTTAATTTTTAAAAAATATTATTAACTAATCCAACGATTAACCACAATATTACCGTAGTCGAAGATAGAGATCGTGAATTAACGTTTAACACCTATAATACAATATCAATATTGATTAGAGTGAGTAAATCATTTAGGACAATTGTAACTATGATAGTACTCGTATTGTTTCACATTCACTTGACGACAAAGCGACATAAATATATATCAGGAAAATAAAATATTTTTGTTGGTTCAATATTATAATAAGGTATACAACGAATAAGTACATAAAACAATTACGTATATCAATTTTAACAAATTGTTTCGTTGTATACTAGTAATTTGTAATGAAAATATGAGTAAGATTCTACAGCTTCTGTTGATAGGAGATAGCTATATGTAATTCTTTATTGCACAGCAAAAGATATAAAAGAAAAACTTTAACAATAAATTTACATAAGTTGAGTTCATATTGGTCGGTTTCTCTAACCAAACTATATTTTATTTACAAACTTCATATTTTCATCATGAGTATTAGGAAATAAATATACTGCCTTTTCATTCCCCACACTAATAGCGACAGGAGAGTAGGGTGCTATTTTCCAGTGAACATTGACAATATCTGGCGAATCATTTCAAGGTATTTTGATTTCAAGAGCAATCCTCGAAATATTTCGCCTTTTGGAAATCACGACATCTAGGGTATGACAGACATTCAGCAAATTTTTAAACCATAACATTATCTTTCAGTTGCTACTTTGCTTACCGATTATATCGCATCCATTCTCTACTTGAGAGAGTTGTAAATTATTTTACAATTATCATTAATTATAATGTTATGGTTCAAATTCTGCTTTTCACATTTCTCTATCAAACCACTTCAGGCTGCTACAGTACCTCTGCGTAATGTTCTTCGTTTTGTTGTAGCAGATCAACACACAGCTCTGCTAAATGAATGAGGTCTTCTAGCTTCTTGGCAGGCGTTACCATGGTTTCACCTCTTAGATCCTCTGTGGAAGAACTTCTCGTTTGAAATATGATTCCCACTTGACTCCACGATTATCGGGCTGCTGTTAGTTTTATCGTAAGTTCTTAGATACCTTAAGTTCATTAAATAAGTGATATCCTTTGCTCACAGTATTATCGAGGAAGTTTCAAAACTTTTCGATAACTTTCTCTCAATTTATTTTTGGGGTTATCTATTGTGAAGATCAACATTTTTCAATGTACTACTGACTCTTAACTATACTAGATAATTCTGGCCCAAATCTACAATCATATTTTTATATTCTATGAGGCCAAACATACCTTCGATATTAGCTTTTTGACTAAGCTGTGTGTAGTTCAACAAAGCGGCGTTTTCCAGGCTCGTCTGTATCATGGCTCGGACTTCCTCTGGCGCCACCGGTGTTGCCACATCCTTCATCAATACACGTTCTAGCAATGACAGTGTTGCCTACAAGGGAGATTTATGCATAGATATATTCGAAGAAACAGAAAAACTGTCAAAGAATTAAAACTATGATTTTATTTTGTGGCTTTAAGTAGTGAAGACGAACAGTGGAAATAAAGTGAATGGGTTAGACCATATTATTAGTATGGAAAGGGATAGATCATGTAGAAGAGGAAAGGCTACAAATAGGATGGAATATTTCTAAACAACTATTAATACTAAAGACTTAATCTACATGATGGTAAAACATAATGAAATTGTCAAATTCACTAAGAGTAAATAAAGAAATTAATAAGAATTATTTAACACTATTTTTATTATTTCACTATTTTTATTGAATTATGTCCACAGCCGTGAGTATCCCAGAATGTGTTAAGTATAGAAGTCGACAAGTTTAATCATTTTACCTTTATTAAAATATTTAGTTACATCAATTTCCTGAATTTAAACTACAGTACCTTCAAAGCGCCTTCGGGCCGTCCGAACGGGAACGCGTATCTGAAGTTCGTGATCTGATGCTGCAACAATGCCTTCAGCCGCTCCTTGATCTCCGCAAACTTCTCCTTTTCTTGCACTGTGATGCTGCCCACGCCGTCGGGCCTGCCAGGCAACGTCGCGGTACTGTGAACGACTTCGGCGGTGGAGCTTACTCTAGTAGGGCACAAGCAGGATTAGGGCAGTGAAATTAGCAGTACTCACTATGGCTTTGCAGGCAACCTATACTATTTCACTATTGTTTATGTCGTTCCTGTATTTTGTTTATTCTAAATTGGTATATTCTAATATACAATGTGGATGAATGCTCAGCTTCGAAATCTAGCTTTTATAATTAGCAGTACTTACTACGGCTTTTGTGGCTATACATATCTAATTTCCACTATTATTGATATCTTCTAGTTTTTATATTTTAACTTCAAAATCTCAAGCTCTTAGCCGCCTAATTCTATTTACCTCATTTTACAATTATTTAAAAATATTTAATTTAATTAGTAAACTAAAAAAGCTATGACTATTCTCGTAATGCGAGTATTTTACTTTAATAAGCCTTCATTTAAATAATAAGTATAAGCTATTTGACTTATTTTTATATTTAAAAGCATTTTACTTATACATTATGCATTTTTTATACTACTTAGTCTTAATTTATATCCTCCATTTAATTAGCACCTACATTAATGAAATTTTAGCTAAAATGAAAGTGTAAATTTGATAACGGATGGTAAGTGACAGGTATTTTGATAAAATTACAAATTTTTAATATTGTTTTTTTACAAGATAAGCAATTTTAAGGCCATATAAAATATCTAGCTCCAAAATGAGACCATACCCGGCTTCTTCAGTGCTTCTTGAGAACAAAAAAATCTGTTAATATATTCATAGTGTAATTATGAATTTTCTAAATTTACGCGTATATCTACCGTTACAGCTACTTTATTTCGCATGTTGTATTATTTAAATAAAAAAGACTTGTCAATGAAAATTTCAAAAGCCTACATTCTAACTACATGGCAACAAATGTGAAAACCAAAATGATGCTTGGTTGTCCAATTAAATATTAAGTTTTCAAGCAATCATTTTTTAATTAATAGTTATAAGCTTTTTTTACGTGTTTAATTTTTGGGTGTGGTAAATTATCCTAAATGATATAAGTAATCTATTTTTATTACTCGTATATGATAACCTAATAAGAACATTATGCAGAACTGTGATAATTGTAATGATGGAGAAATAATATCAGTGAAAACGTGATAACTGATCAACAAGCATTTATTTTAAAGTATTTATGTTCGAAATAGATTCATACCCTCCTTCTCCAGTGCTTTTTGCAAAATAATAAATTTAAATGAAAATAAATGTTAGATGTATTTTATTCGTTCATCGAATTTCATTTGTTATAACTTGTGTGGTTGTTCTTTGACTTATCATTCGATGACGCTTTTTGTATTAGTTATGTCTACTTAGCTAAGTAATTCCTTTAATTTTTTTAACATAAGCTCGCTTCGCCACTACAATATTTCGCCTATAATTTTGAATTAAACATTTTCATAAACTGCTGACTCCACAAACCCGGAGATAGAAAATATTAGTTAGGTGAAGCAGGTCTAGAGTTAGTAAGCACACCAGTAGATAGGGCAAGTACTGAAGTCAGATTAGGGTCTCTAATAGTTTCAGTAAAGAAAGCAACATTACATGTAGTGTGGCGGCGTATGGCGTGTGTTCACAATTTGTGACTATGTATGATAAAGTACGAAGCATGCATTTATTTTATAACCAAATTTTTACTTCAAATAAAGGCATAATAACTTCATAAAAATCCACGGATGTTCAAATTATTAAAATTTTATTAGCATTGGAAAAAAATTACAATATCAATAATAAAACTTCTTCGACATTGACTAATTAATGGAACGATTTCATTTTAGAGGTGTCTAAACTTAAAAGTAAAATATCAAACATAGTCACTTCTATCCATCTATACACCGAAAATTATACAAACATTAAAGGGCCTAAGATGCTTCCTTGTGATACACCAAATCTAACACAAAGATTCACATATTTTACATTTGTACATACCCACACGGAGATTGGATACAATTTCTTACCAGACATGGGGTTTGGAAGGGTCACATTTATTCTTCTTAATCTATGACGTCTAGTCTTTTCTCTATTAGTGCAATATTTTGCTCTTTATCGTATTATGTTTCAATATTTTGTTTATAATTTGTTGAATGTATACTTTTTTTTTTTGCTTTTGAGAGATCTAGTGGTCTAAATCTTAAATCAGCAAACCCAATTACAAAAAACTACTTAGGATAGAGCACATTTTTAAATGTTACTGTGAGATATTTTCAGTAAATCAAATTTTGTAGTGGTAGCTTTCAAATAAATAAACTTTTATGATCAGTGTAAGTACTGACATTAAAAAAATACATTCATGGCCTATTAAAATTTAATAGTAATCTCTATAACCACTAGATCTTCAAAGAAACACACCACGAAAACAAAAGATTCTAAAACTACTCACCTGTTGCCATGGACATGGCTCGCGCAGAACGCGAAGGAGTAGTGCATCAAAGTTGGGTCTACGGTCTGCTGACCACTTTCAGCTACGTCCAGAAGGTCGGAGAGATAGCAAAGATGTCTGTAGCAGCCTCTCACTCCGTATCTAGCGCAGTATTCGTCAAGGACGAAAACTTGGCCTGGGGAGAACCAACCCTGGAATTCGATAGGGGAAAAAATAAGCATAGTAACAGCAATCATTAAGACATATAAATAAATTTTGTTCGGTTTAAATCAAATATTGGTACAGCAGTAACTAAAAGAATAGAAAGCATTAAATTATCATTAAACCCTAAAATTGATAACGCAACAATCATACTATATGAAAACATCAAATATAATATTTGAAATCAAAATAATGAAAATGTATAATAAAATAATACTGCATCTTGAATGCCTAAAAAACCCTAAAAAAATATTGACATCAATTTTTTTTCTATATTGGTTGACGTACCAGTGAACAGTAAGGATCTTGCAGACGGTACTTTAGAGTTTGCGACTGCAGCATGCAAAACAGTTGATGATGGTCAAACTGACAGGGATCTGCTTGGATGTAGTCTTCCATGCCATGCTTGCGGGCTTTGTCTGCATCTGAAACGTTTTCATGCAAATTATGTCCCAAATCTTTAGGTGCTAGGGTTATGTCTTTTAGAAAAGTGTGTTGATGTTGAAAGCTTGTGGAGGGATATGAATGAGGATAAAAACATTATATCATCAAGGTATACTTACATATATCTTTTTCTAATAACGTATTTGAGTGAGTGACAGTGACACTCATCGCAATTTTCGTTTTATCAATAAAACATATAATCCAACATTTTGTTGCTTACGATGATCTGACTTAGTATGGTCTGGATGTCAGTTAATATATTAAGGTGTTAAAATATGAACTATTCTTACAACTAACCTCCCATAATTTTAATATGCGTGTCAGACGTCGTAGGAGGCGTAGGCTTGTGACTTTGTCCTGTGGCTCTGTACAGTGCCATCACCCACAAATGACATTCGTTCTCATCAGTCACCCCCATGAGAACTGACTCCCCGTCTCGCACAGCGTTCATGAAGTACTTGGCTCCCTCCAGTTCTGTAAAATGTTTTTTACCTTTTATATGTTACGTGTGACAAATAAAACTTCGAAAAGTTAATTTGGAAATAAGCTTTAAAGAATCTCACCTTGCCCGACGATTAGTTGTGCTGTAAAATTAAAAAAAACATACTTTAATGTCAAGATCAAATGATTTCAAGACAACTATTGTTTATAGTTTTGATAAATTCAAATGGGTATCGAGAAAAATAGCAATACACGGGAGAGCCAAGAAAAAAAATTGAATAATGTAAGATACCTATAGCCAGTCATGAAAAATTGATACATAGGTACAATAAAAACACAATACATTGCCTCATTTTCCAACGGAAAAAAAATGTACAAGTGAAAATACAGAAAAATTTGGTAGGCTCAAAAGGAGGGTTATCTCTTCAGCATATTTTTTCAGCCTTCTTTTGGGTAGAGGGAAAAGTAAACATTTAAAAGGCTAAAGATGGTGAATTGTAATATCTTATAACGCCCCTGGCAGCTTGCGGTCGCATTAAACTGCAATACGCCAGTTAAACAATTGCATTATAAACTCCATCGTCTTCATCAACATTCTCACGCACTCTCGGTTGCATCCTCATCGGTAACGCTTCAGAACCCGAAGTCCACTATCTATCCTGGATGATTTGACGAGGTAGCTGATTGTTACACAGAGCGACTGCTGTATGACCTCCGCAACCCATACGGTAGACCAGAACCAATCATTGGATAGATTTGAGCAAACGCTAGGTGGCGTTCGGGTTCCTCAGTTTATAAGTGCCTTCCGAAACACTCCTCAATCAGGCAATACAAGCCTGCGATATCCTAACCATACTGGAAAACCCTTTTTTTGCATAATGAACTATATTCTCACAATTTACAGTTTAATTATGAATAAATAATAAATAAATAAATATATACAGACCAATCACACAGATAGAGCTAGCCCCAAAGGAAGTTTGAGACTAGTGTTATGGGATACAAACTCAACGATACTATATTTTATAACAAATACATAAATATATAAACATGTAAGACCTAAGTGCCCAAAAATCTGAAAAAGATCATTTTGCATTTTAACCTGATCGAACCCTCCGGTGTGACAGCGTGGCATGATGACCACTTAGCCACAGAGGTCGTCTAATATAGTAACTAACCATACAGGATAATTTACCGCTAGCCAGCTCAATGTAGTCCACAGTGAAGCCGTCCAGCTGCATCATCTCCGCCGGCTCGGACTTCTTGTCCTTGTAGGAGCAGAGCGCGAAGGTGTATTGGCTGACCTGGACCAGCACCATGTAGCGCCGCTTCCACTTCCGCCACACGTTCTTGCCGATCACGTGGAGATAGCTGGGGAAAAATACAAATACAGAATGACATGTTAATTAAGAAAAAAGAAATAAATACAATTGAAGTTAAAATTAAACTACAAACAAAAATAATTTATTGGGAATTATTTTTAGATAAATACTAAATTAAAGCAAATTAAAAACAGCAAAATACATACTCGTAAAGTAATTTAACTAAACCTTAACATGAAATCAAGTCCAGCTCTCGAGGGCGATCCCCTGAGGTAATAAAACGCTACACATACAAAATGAAAAGATAAGTACTAGATATAACATAAAAATACCTAATAACAAAGACAATTAATAATAAGTGATCAATGTGGTAGTGGTCAGATGACCGACCATAGCAAGGTTGCAGGAAAACGCTGGATGCAGGCCGCTTCCAATAGGTCGTTATAGAAAACCCTGAGGGCAGAGGCCTTTAATCAGCAGTGGGGTTCCTGTGGCTGATATGATGATGATTAAGTAATCTATGAAAAAATTCAATATAATAAATAGATATCTATTTCTTTAATTCTTGACACTATAAAATGATAAGCGTAGCAAAAATGCTGGTAGCTATTTCGTTTTTTTAAACAATTCCAGCGTTACCGGCCTTGCTTAACTCAATCACGAAACTCAAATATAGATGCTCAATCACGACTCTATCTATATACAGTTTCGGGGTCACAATGAATAATTACCGCAACTAATATCATTTTTAGCTAGATATTTTCAATTCACTTTTAAATTTTTTCTGAAAATTTGCTGAAAAATGACATTAATCGCGGTAAGTCCTATAATGCTGTTAATACTTTATCGAGCCGATTATCGTACAACCCATAGACCTCACTTAGCGAGCTAGGAATCAAATAGGTAGTTGACCAATTAAGTTATTGTGTTCATCTTGAGTTTTATCGAGAGTTTAAACTTACCCACAATGCTTCATATTCAGTGGTTTATCCATCCGACAGGCAATCTTTATTCTCAAATCTTGATCTGGTAAATTTTTGGGCACATTCATGCGATGCCATTCGGGGGCCTACAATTAATTTCTTATTTGATTATAGTATCCTACTGAGAATACTTGATTGGTTATTTTATTTTGAAGTTATTTTTTTATTGGAGTTAATTCATTACGTACCTTACTAGATAGAGGTGTAGGCCTTAATACCACTTTACCTAATTCCTTATCTTCTAAAGCGAGTACACCGGGGTTTTCGGTGTAAAGTTTCACTTTAACTGCTGGAAGGGGTTGTGTTGTGCTGAAGTCCCCTTGGGTATCCCACCTGACGACACAATTATCAACTCAGATAAAAGAAAAACAGCTCCTTTTTAATATTGAACATTACGTAAGTTTCAGTAGTAATGTAAATCTTTTTATAGCAAAAGCCGCCATGTTTATATATTAAGACTTAGATAAAATAGAGCACAACTACATAGGTACTAAACAAGTCTTTATATGTACATTAAGAGGAAGATATAGAATTTAATCATAAAATAATCGTTTTAAGTATAGCACAATGCTACCGAGTTTAGGGGCGCTGTTTTTCCTTGACTCCTTAATTTGGTAGATTTCTCATACAAAGATTTTAATAAATATATCGGGGCTACTGGCCAATAGGGTATTACAGTCATTTTTGAAAGTGTTTAAATTAGATTCCATGGTGCTAATAAACTACATAAAAATACACAAAATTATTATTCAATCGATAAGTGCCATAAAAATGCATCTAAATTTCTTTTCGAATTTCGCGCATACATTGCCTAAAACATTGAAGTAGAGGATGCCATATTACTCTATAGTCATGACGTCAGATATGTATGTAAAAAAATGCGCCAATGTATGCATTTTGACAGATGTCACTATTTAGTTTACACAAACGAATGGGCGTATGACATAATAACATGGCGGCTAGTATTTTGTGTTCAAAACAGATATTAAAGACTGAAAACTTTGAATTAAATCTAAAAAAATATTTTTGTATTTTATGAACTAAAACTAACATTTCCGCATGTTTTTAGCATGAGTTATCTTACGAATATATTTTTAAGATTTTTTTGACATGTGGACTTAAAATACTTTATTGTCGAGCATGTTATGAATATTCATATCAAAGTGAACATTTTGAGGATAGGCTTGTGTGTCGCCGATAATTTAAAAATTTTAAAATTAAAATTCTACTATATCAAAATTACTTACATGGGTTTGGATGCTTCAGCTTGATCCGTTTGCAGCTTGTCTCCCCCTTCCACTTCCATGGTACAGTAGACTATTCGGTTCGGCGCTAGAGACTTTAATCCTTTTACCTCCATAACTACCACCTATAAGTTTATTGTTCAATACATGTGAATACAATATTATTACAGGCTTAAGCTAATGCAATAGTAAACAGTTTATGCTTATATAATTTATCTACATCTCTCTCGTCTAATTATAACTCAAAACAAAGTGTAGCTCTTGTGAACTCAGTCAAGGAGCAATGTAAAAGGCAAGGAGTAACTTCTACGTAATTCTTAAGTTAAACAATTTCTACGAAATTATTAAGTTCATTGGAAAATTGACTTGATCTTAACGTCTAACAAAATATACTTAAACTATTTAAAAGGAGAATTCAGTACATGATACTGAACATTTTTCCCGTATCGAATACTGAAAAATCATTTTTTTTTTGCTTCATACAAACTCGGGTCAGTAGATCGATCAACTTGAATGGGAGGCCACAAATTATTGTGTTCCTTGGGAAAATTGTTCAGTATCATACTGAATTATCATTATCTCTTAAAATAGTATCGGTATATTTTGTTAGACCCTATATAATGAAATCGTGAAACTTATTATGATATTCTGAAAGAGAAATCTTTTCTTAATGACTCCGTGCTAGTACAAAAGCTACTTATTGATTAATACTATGGTTACCTAAATAGCAAATACAGGTTGATATTGTACCTTTAAAATCTTGAATTCAAAATGACTAATAGAACACAAAACCGAAGAAAGAAAAAATAAATAATTTTCTGTAATTTCTTTTCTCCTAATATTCTAATAAATGGCTAACTAACTTTATTATAGGCGCGGTTGTTCTTCTCCTCGGTCACCAGTCGCCCGATCACGGGTGGTTAGATTCAAATGGAAGTCTTTTGGTTTGCATTTAACGGCTTATAATATGAATATGAGATATATCGCTTATGGTTAAATAAATCAATATAAATAAATATATAGGGACAAATTACACTGATTGAGCTAGCCCCAAAGTAAGTTCAAGACTTGTGTTATGGGATAATAACTCAACGAATATTTTATAACAAATACATATATAGATAAATACCCAAGACCCAGGACAATTTGAAAAAGGCCATTTTCCAACTTGCCCTGACCGGGAATCGAACCCGGATCCTCTGGGTGGCGGACTAGTATGGTGACCACTACGCCACGGAGGTAGTTGAATATGGCTAGGGAGTTCGAAATCACCCTGTACACTCGACAACCATGACAGCGACAGTTACTCACTTGTATATTTATAATAGGCAAGAACCTACCCATACTACGTGACCCATTTAGGGGGGTCGTCAAAATAAAATGCTTGGTCACAGAGGGGAAGGGGATCTAGGTCTAGGTCTTCGTCACAAAATCAATATCCTCTTTGGAAATATCACGCCTTTTCGAGAACTAACAGTAGTTTATGCATTTGATAGAGATTTTTTCCTTAATCTTAATCAAACATTTGTAATAAAAAGTGGAAAATGTGTGTCACGTAGTATGAGTACATTACCTAATGTCTTTTAAGTTCTAATCAAATAGTTAGTATACAAACCACTGAAAAAATGATACTAATAATACACTTGAGCACATCTTTACCTCTATCTGGAAAGTCAGAACGACATCCATTTTGGTGAGCTGCGTGTCCACATCGCCGCCGTCGGCCTCTCCGGTCAACTTGTTGGCGAGAGATCCTTGCGATCTGAAACACAGCTGCTTACTCAGCCTTGGAGCCGGGTCTGGTCCCGCATTTGATCTGTTACCCCCAATTCCAACCCCACCACCAAATTTTAAAACAACCAATTTTCAATCGTACATTTTTTTAAATCCAGCACCAGGAATAGTAGTAAATAACATTGAATTTGACGTTAACAATAATACATTCAGTGTAATACATTTAATTTTTGATGTTATGATACAAAAGATTTACACAGATAAATTCAAAGTACGTACAGACAAATTCCCGTTAAATATAATTTAGGTAGGTAATGACCCAAGGAAAATAGGATAACATTCACAAACCCATGGAACAATGCATGGTGGCATACAAAATGGAACCATCACCGATACCAAGAATGATTAAGCATGGCAAAAGGGAAATATTACAAAGTTTCTGCTAAATACTTCTAATTTACAAGATACTGACTGTCAAAGACATAGTGTCCCGAGAAAAAGATGTTGCCAATAAACATGATATTATGTATATAAATTCTCCAACAGTCAGATCTTTGTCATATTCTAAGGTGTATTACTGTGATTTAAGGGTGATGAATGAAAAATATAAACTTATGTTGACATACAAATATTTTAGTTTTTGTATATCAACCATGATTAGCGATTCAATCTTAAATAGGTGATAATAAGCTTAGCCGTATAAAGCTGAAAGCGTTATTCCCTAAAATTATTTTAGATGTATTTTAAGTATTTTTAAAGTAAAAATAAAGAAGAAGGTAAAGGAGATAACGAAAATGTGAAGTGAAGGCGTGACGTCGTTTTGAAAGCATTAATTAATTTAAAGTTATTAAGCTCTTGAAAGTCTATAAATACGCTTTTAAATTTGAGAAAACTATTTATAACTACTTTAATAAATTACTATTTTAAACGCTAAGCTATATTGCTTTATATGTTACTGTAGCTTGTCTAGAAATATAAAATTGTTGTCTAATATTAAAAAAATAGGTATTGAAAGCTTAAAATTTGGGCAGTGTAACAGAAGCTTGTGTATCCATTGTTGTCAAGTTTGGAATGTTAGCAATATGACCACTTGAATTGATTCTACTATAGGGATTGCTAGCTAATTTACTTCTGGTCTAGTTTCTACTGTGGTCTAAACTATGACAACATTAGGATCCGATATTGAGGTAGTTTCAGGCCATGTGGGTGGGCAGGGGTCCTGCTACACAAGACACGTGCGCAAATCAACAATTTTGTACTCATTACTTGTACTTCCTTTATTACCATCCAGTATGTGCCAGGGACAGAGAAACAAACCAAAATAGAAATGAACAAGTACAAAATGACAGTGAATCTGGATGAACGTCATTCAGGACTATTGTTGTTTTTAATTTAAACCCAACCCAATGATAAAACAAAACAATCATATAAACAAATCCTTATTTCTTTTTTTTTTGCTAAATGTTGATTATTGAAAATATGTAAGTTTTTATGTTTCTAGTGATATTAAAGATCCAAAAAATCTAAACAATGATTTTACACATCGATTTGCTGAAACTAATGATTCGACGCTACATCCAGACCGTATAAATAGAGTCAGAAATAATAAACCTACAGAGTGCCAAAAAGACAGGAAGTTAGAAATAATTTACAGACCT
Source organism: Acrobasis suavella (assembly GCA_943193695.1). NCBI lineage: Eukaryota > Metazoa > Arthropoda > Insecta > Lepidoptera > Pyralidae > Acrobasis > Acrobasis suavella. The sequence goes on along the minus strand of OW971952.1, from coordinate 3,145,635 downwards.
ACAGTTCGAGAATGATACGATTTACAAGTCGATTTGAAAATTTATATCAGAATTTATTTAATTGTGGATGTATGTTAGCAGAACACAACATATACAATAATGAGCCTCTTAATAAAAAAGTAAAAAGAGTAAATAAAAGTACATAAATACATAAGTAAAAAGAGTAAATAAAAGTACATGAATAGAAACACATCATGTTGTGTTCGGCTAGGATTGATACCTACTTAAATGATTAGATGACATTTTAGTAACGATTTCTCTCACTTTAATTTATTGTAAGCCACAACAAAAGCCAATTGGTAACATTCAACATTGACCACATTCAATGATAATTAAACTCCTAACTTGAAAGAAATCAACATTGATACAATCTTTTTTAAAAGACTTCAATTAGGATTTCTCTCAAGTATTACCAACATATTTGTGTTATCACGTAATATCTTAAAAGTATTGGTTCTTTTACACTTTTTGTCTTATACTTATTGACATCAAAAGCACACATTAATTTGGGATAGACGGAATCCGAAAAAGTGATGATTTTTTTAAGAAATATTGAACAGCCTCTGTCAATTAATTAGAAAGTAAAAAAAAAACTTTGAAAAGAAAAGAGGAAAAAAGAGTATCCGTCCATCTCAATTATTAAAGCCTAAGATCATTTTTTTAGTAACTGACCTGTGATTATACCGCTTGATTTTGTGCAAGCCATATTTGGAGTCCGCCCCGCCTTTGGATACGGGCAGGGACTCCAAATTGGCCATGAGGAGGTTTATTGAGGACTTAAGTTCTTCGATGTAGAGCGATTCCATCTCTTTCAGGACGAACTTCGGCATGAGCTTGCGGTTCTGAGTAAAAAAATATTGAGAATTGTCTTGTTGTGATTGTATCTTAATGACAATCATTATTAGAAGAAATTGTATTTACCCTTTCCATTTCGTTAACTTTCTGCATTCTTCCATCTAACTCTCTTCTGATGGCAGCGGCTTGCTCGTCTGCTGAGTCCAACTGAACAAATAAAATATAATGATTATACTTTTGATTTTTTAAATTTGTCTTGTTTTTGTAAGCCCAACTAATAACATAATGGAAGATCTCAAGATAAACAAGCAGTTCATGTAACAAACGGTCCATACTCTTTGCACTTCTTATCGTGTTGCCTTTGTCTCCATTTTGTATGAACGTTCAATTTTCCATACAAAACGTAGCGAAGGCGATACTAATAAGTACTTCGAAGAAAATATTTGTGCTCAGAGCACAGTCTTCTTGTCTTGTTGTCGAAATAGTTCTAACCACAGGTTCTATGTAGTTTTAAAAACGAAGAAGAAGGTTACTTACAAGAAGAGCGTTGAAAAGCAGCTGATGTTCAAACTTCTTGACACCCAGGATCTGTTGGAACATGTCGTAGAGCTGTTCCTTGCTGAGGATGCATTCCGCGTTGAGGCTCTGCTGTTGAGCCCTGGACGGCCTCTTAGACTCGTCGTCTCCGGGGATTCCTGGGAATAAAGGGAGGTTTTAGTTTGGAAGCCTGGGTAAGTATTGTCAAAGTAATTTTTTTTATTCAATGTAGAATAAACGTATTTCTTATTGTCACACCAGATACCAAAAGTGATCGGTATTTGAAGCGCAAAGCCTGTGACAAGAGATGTGGGAGAAGTGACAAGAAAATACTTAAGTTAAATAGAGAATTATTATTATTATTTATGCCCCCAATCATATTTATTAGTCAGAATAAGGGAAGGTTATTACAGCGACAAAATTAATAATTTCTTCCTTCATGCTTTGTTGAACATGCGAGCAAAAGAACATGTTTCTTTACAAAGTGATTGCAATGTTATTGTGTCATGTTTGATATACTACGATCTTAAGATAATTATAAAAGTGATGTAAAGGTACACATTTTACGTAAGACTCCCTTAATATTCATTTATTCATAATTATTAAACTTATTTTTACTAAGATTTGTGTATTTAAGTGTTTGTGTTTGAAATAAATTATAAAAAAAGTTTTAGATGTTTTAGAAGACATAATATACAATTTTTTTTTATAATAAAATACTATCTACAAAACTTCATGCAATGTGAACAAGAATAAGTTTACTCACCTTAAAAGAAAAAAAGGAAAGTAATGATGTATATAAAAAAGTACATGATCAAAATTGAAATTCATAGAAATTTAAAGTTTGTTTCTGTAATAATATGTGTTAGATAATAAATCAAATCATCATATCACTAGAAATACTTACGCTGTACCTAATAATTCTGGTTAATTGGGTGTAGAACATTAACTTTTATAGTATCGTTTCCTCAACCAAAGCAAACTATTAGAATCGAAATCGTTAATTAACAAATATTTTGAAATACTTATTTATGATGAAAATCTTTTATAAATACGTAATGTGAAGACTCATCTCTAAAAGATTCACCTTCTTTTACATTCAAATTATGTCAATAAAAATGTTACACTTAAAAAAGAAATCGATTTAAATAAGCTGAATCTTTAAGAAAAGTGGACCACGGCTTCTCACCATTACGACTGAGGATGCAACTAGCAATGCACTGAGATGAGAGAGAGAAGATGAATCTTTAAGTTGTATTTGAAAAATGTATAAACAAGATAACAAACAAGCAACAGCACATCACAAAAGCGAGATATGAAACAATAAGGAAACAATGAAGCATCGAGTGATACCTGTTATTCCTGGGATGTGTGAGAGAGACATGTCGTGAGAAAAGGGGAGAGAAACACAGACAGTGAGACAGACGCAGGCACACACAAGTACATGTAACATTGATTAAATCAGGAGTGGTCTATTCTCTATACAAATTTGTATATTTCGTTCCTTAGTGTATTAAGCATCTTTATAATAATTGTTTTAATATAGAAGACAGTGTCATAAATAATATTTTGTATGTACTTTCCTCCGCTGCTGATTTACTTTTTAGTTTACTGTACATACACAAATTATGATTCATTTAAAAGTTGCTTTCTACAATCATTTACTTGAAGTTGATTTATTTTATTACAATTAACGCGCGTGCTATCAAGAACCACAAATGTTAAGATATTAGAATAGAAAATGCATTTTATCATTACAAGTGAGGCTTAAAAAAAACCGTCATGATAAAATGTATTTTCAGATTATTCCGTTTCATTTGTATTATATTCACGAGCTACCTCATGTAGTTTCATTGTATTTTCTTTGAATTACCAGAATCAAAATGTATGTACAATTTGTTTGTCAGAGTATAATGTACTGTTAGTCGCATTTCGTAATGACAATACTACCAATGAGCACACAGATTTTCTTTGTTACATTTTACAAACATCCAAAGGCTTGCAAACTCAAGCTTTTCTTAAAATAACTGATGCACACACATGGCAAACATGCTAGATCCTTTTTCAAAAAATCGGAAGCCTTACTCCATGAAATCACACGACTGTCACATGGTATCATCGTTAACGCCAGAGCAAATCAGACTTTATCATGATTTCATAGCGCTCAGTGTTGTTTCAACGTTGCTACGTATTCATGTCGTGCCGCTTTGGGAGTAAAGCCCCAATTTGTTTAGGCCTCGGCTATACTTGACTTTGGTAAGGGTTATCGGAATGAAACGAGGTCTTGTTTAAGGTCAAAGTAAAGATATCATCTAAAATAGAAGGTTATACTCGTAAAGTACAACACGATTTAGGAATTCAAACATCTAGAATATCGATATTGACTTATAAGATTAGTGCAATGTTTAAGAATTTTTCGACACTGTTATCAAAAATCATGTTATGTATGTATTATTTTTCTAGTACGCAACTTCAATGTTGTTTTAAATTAATCAAAATCACTTCTACTTCATCAAATATAGCTTCAACCTGTTTGAAACTTTATATTGTTTAAACTTACCCGTTCCTTTCATAATACAATCGAACTTAGCTAGCCAGGAAGTTAAGACCGTTTCTTTACTTAATCCATCTATTTCTGGCAAAGACCTGTAAAAATAAAACTGTAATATGTTGGATGTATTACAAAAGATCTTCAAAGTAACGTTAAATATAAAAATACGGAATGGAGCAACTCTTGGTCGGGACGAAACTTTTGTTGGAAACTTTAACACATTTATAATTTTGGACATAGCCTAAGGAAATGAATGTAAGTACATTTGATGTAAATAAAACAATGATGTTATACAAAACGATTTACTTAGGTTCTTTAAGGCCACATTTAGTCCATAAAAACTGAGTAAGTCTGAAATTACCAAATCCGCTGTTCCATAAAAAATTACCTACCGCGATGGTACCAGACGATAAGGCAAAGCAATCCATAACTATTTTTATGCCTTTTTTCAATTTCATGACCACTAATGCGCTCAACGTGGCCTAGGGTTTTGAGGCCCTGGACTCTGTCTGCCTCCTTAGGGATAAAGACTGTCTATAAATGTTATGAACAGCGCATTCTTTTTGTGATTTCAGTTTAAGTCCCTTAAGTTAAAGTTGTTCTCTAAATATATAGATGTAGTATGGTCTTAAAGTATTAAGTTAGATTATTTAGTATTCAGCCTGAGTAAATATTCGAACCAGATTTAAAATTAGTACCTATTGGTTTTAATTTTATCCAAAATAAAAACATCTTTGATATAAAATTTACATTAAGAATTTTTTTGTTAAATTCCATTTTTTGTACGTAAACTGGCATCTCCTAATACGGATCCATCATCAAGAAACCAAACGTTACATTTTAAATTAAGTTTAGTATCGCTGTGTGGGTAGCTAGATTAGATTAATTAGATTAATTAATCTTACCTGACTCTCTTTTCGATGTTATTTCTGAAGACCTCACGGAAGTCATGATGGGAGCACGCGCCAGACTTGACCATTTGTTCGACTCTTTCAGACTTTAGAAAGACATCGTGGTAACTCTGTACAGCGTTCTGGAATGCTTCATCAGCCAGAATTTGAGTTTCTCCTTTGAGAAACGCCTGAATCAGACAATAAAATTATACTTAGATAATCGTATCAAGATGTAGTTATTTAGTGTGTCATATTCAAAATAATTTTGAAAAGTATTGAATAAAATAATAAAAATTTGTTTAGAGTGCACCAAGGTGGACTCACAACACAAGGTGGACGGAAATCAGGAAGAATAAAGGAGAATTCAACAAGGGTTACATATTATATTGCAAAAAAGAAAAGGGTACAAATATTGTAAATTACTTGCCTGAAATCTGGCCTGTATGGTCTCTAGCTGATGAGGCGTTAATTTCGTGTGTCTTCTCGTCATATCCGTCGGTTGCTTGGCATTGAACGGGTGTGCGACGCATCGTGACACAAACACGTACAGTTGAAGGCGTCGTTTCTTGTCCTCTTCTAGTTTTTCTATTTTTTCCTGTGAATTTAAGTATATATTATTACCAGCAACTACGAAAAAAAATGTATTATATCATGGCTATGAGACCCTTGGACAATTATTAAATTTAGGTGAAATTAATCTTGATAAGAGGTATTTTTTTTAAATTTTAGTATTTTTTGCACTAAAATTTGCATTACAAAATATCACAAATAATAATAACGAAAAACAATATTCAGATTTTTGTTATTATGTTCGAAACTTTTTCTAAGAAAATTACTTTGAAAATGATTGACAGGCTTTTATAAATAAATCTGTAAACTAAAAGGCTTAGGGAAATTGAATAGTTATCTGACCTAGAAATTTTCAGGGAGGAAGTGTGTATAGATAGAATAGCAAAAATTCTTCAAAAGATAAGAAACAAACGTCACACAAAAAAGAATGTCATGTATAAAAGAATAAAGACTATGGTCATGTTTGTTTCCACGTAAAACAAGAAGGACAAGAGAAGAAAGACTAAAGAGACTTACATGAGGATCTTGGTCCTTATCCGAATGGCTGGCTCCAGATGGACTTGGGGACGGCGCTGGAGCTTCCCCAGAGCTGGCGCTCCCCGTCGACGTCCTGCGCAAGAAAGATCTAACACGATCTATAGAATTAAGTCATCAATGTAAGTGAGTGAGTCTACACAAACCAATTTTTTACAATATTAGTACGGTAATATTTAACATTTTTTAATCTTTAAACCCAAAATAGGTAGTTATTCGTAATTGGTGTATGTAAACTTTTTGATGTTGTGATTCTACTTTGAATTATTTACATAAAAGCTGATTTGATAAAATCTCTAGCTAGATCCAAATTTGAGTGAGCATTAAAATTAAAAACTGTTGCAATTTCTTTTTTAGCTTTATTTTTTATGAAAATAAAAGTTTTTTAAACGTAAACTATTCTAACACTACTGCCAACGTTTCTATGATGTTTCATGAAACGAAATGGATGTGAGTTATTTTTAAATTATTTCACATAGTAGCATGACTCTTACATTTTGATGTTGCATTCGTAAGTTTTTCTACAATTTCAAGCTAAATCTAAATCTACATGACTAAATACTTCGATTATTAATAAAATAGTAAAAAACTGTTACCAATTTAATTTATGAACAACTGTTGAAGGTGTGGTAGGCACGTCGATTTAAAATTATCTAATTACAAAGAAGTATTTGTTCATACAAATATTCTTTTTTAAAAGCTAGGTATGATACTTACGCATGAGGTGGTGGTGCTAAGGCTGCAGCCTCTCTTTGTCTGGTGGCAGGATGTAAGGGGGCCGCCAATGGGGCTGTTGTTAGAGGACTTGCACCTACGACAATTTTATTTCATTAAAAAATAATAATCTCAAAACTAATCTTCTGGCTGCTCTGGTCAAGAATGACTTTTGTAGTACAGAGAGGGTCGTTCTTCTGCAGTGGAGTCTAAAAAGATCTGATGATGAAAAAAATACCCTAATTGGATTAGCAAATCTATTAAATAATTGTGTTATGTAATGCTTATAAATGCCCCTCAAAGATAAAACGTTGCATTAGTTACACATATAAGTAATTATTATAAGAGTCATCAGATAGGCAGATAAAACTAAGTCAACTATTTAAAATTATTGAAATATTAATGTCACGCGGCAACAATATGAATAATTTATGATTGATTATAATTATTCAGTAAAATAAAAATATCATAATAATATTGGTCGTTGTAAATTTATCCAAAAAGCATTCAGATCTCATTATCCATTTTTAACACAGACTAGTTTGCATTCAGCGCATTTCAAGAATTTCCACTTCAAAGGATTCAAATGTTGAGTGTTTCTGTTTTCTACTTACCTTTGTGGATTTCTATCATCTTTGTGTATAATAAATTGTTGGGGAAAGTTTTAATAATAGTACAAATTTAATAGTTGTGTTTGTTTTTATTATTTTGATTTAAACTTTTATCTTTATACAAATTTCGTTTTTAATAATTTGTTGCTATAATTACTTACAACAAATTATTTTTATTACACATGCAAATATTAAAAGTCATTTATGTATTTTTCGTGATCTCTTTAATCTAAAATGTATATACTTGTATGTAAAAAGTACAATCATCGCAAAAATCAGTAATATTTTTTATTAACAACATTATAAATTGTTATGTTAACAAACTTTTAAATAATAAGGATTGCTTTATTTACTAATCAACAGAGAACAGTGCATGCTAAATATACTACCTACTTTAATGATAAACTATTGTTATTTTAAAAATAAATATTATTTAATTTTATCAAGAATAAATATAGTTTCTATTTTGACTTGTTAAAATTTAAATTATTTTATTCTTTTTATTTAATTTTTTACTAACAAAATTTATGAGTTTTAATTACTTGAATAGAGAATTATTATTATTATTATGTTGGTACGCTTTTCAGCCACGGGTCCAAGGGGACCCGGTCCTTTGAGGCGTTCATGGGGCCAAAGCCAACATGAAGAGGCCTTTTAGTACCTTGTTATCTAAAAAGTGAGATGGCTGCATCTATGGAGGTCTATCCCTTAATGTACCATTGAGATGCACTAACGGACAGTCCTCCACAGCTGCCGAACTATTGCCAGGGAGGGATTTACTTGGTTTGGGCTTTATGGATGGGATGTTAGTGGACCGGATAGCTGGGTTATGGAGTGAGATACGGACATCTACCTAAAAATCTCTCACAACAATTTTAGCCTTGTAGATGGTGACTCGCTGCTCGTTGGCTACACTGCCTGTGGGCACACTAACTAGCCACGAAAATGCGGCCAGGGCGCAACACAATGTGAGCAGCTAAGGGTGTCGAGAGGTGCGGCTCCGGTTTCACCATCACGGAGCTTACCCCCGAGAGCGGGTTTCCCCGTTATTACGCCATTACGTGCAATACACTTCCACCCTGGAGCGTATGTTGTGCTCTTGCGACTCCACTCTGGCAAGACAGTTAAGGCAAGACAGAGGCGGGGGGTGTGTAACTGTGTGTATGTGTGTGTGTAAGCGTATGTGTGTATGGTCCCCCTGGAGGTAGGGTACGTGGTGTCGCCACTCACCATCAGCTCGCCACAAGCTGCCCTGCGTTGACAGACTGCACTGGGAATCCAGCGGGCGATGGGGTCGTCACGTCCCGAAATAAACATAAACAAACCTAACATAAAAGCAAAATTTAAATAAATTAAAAAAAAAATTACAATTAAAAATTTACTTCAAATCACTACAGTGAAGGGCAGGGTGCTTAATAGACTGGCGACATTGCCACGTTGAATATCCAGACTTAATTCTTGTCCAATATGCGCATCAGGAATGGCGCAATGGTACTTCAGTGTACTAATATCCCCAGTTAACCTTTGGTGTTGACTGTACCATAAACAATGTTGTAACTATTTGGTTTATCGTAAGCAAAAAAGTGTTCAAACTTTAGTATGGCAAATCAGATGTGACGAAACAATGGAAAATTCGAAATGGATCACTCCGTCTATAAAGCAGGTAAAATTCACTTAAATTTAACTGAGTAAAAATAAGGATTTCAAATGGACTTATGTCCCGATGCAAACCTTAAAGACCGGGATTCGTCCCGTGAGAAATAAACCTTAAGAAAATATAATAATAATACTTAATAGTTTATTTCCCATAAAGGATAACAGAGTATGCCTGTGAATGTTTCAGTGGTGGTGCGCATCCAGTACCTTGATCTGTATAACAGCACAGGGTATTTTGCTGGGCCACACGACAAGTCTGCTACCTGCCCTGCAAGCCCCAGATTCGCCTATCAAAGTGGACATTGGAATGGCTTCTTGGCTAGGTAATGTACTTGTATCTAGGATCTTTTCTTCCTAGTGTATTCCCGGTTGCACCCTCAGCTTTGCTGCATCGGAGCTGCATTTTCCCACTTATCTGTCTTGTCAATCGTTACCAAAGATTTCAGAGATATTGGAAAATCGGGAAGAAATAGCGAGAACAGGTTCAGCGGTTTGGCCATAGTTTTACGCCTGCCTGACGTTAACCCTCATACTTAACACCCCTCTGACGTTAACACCCCTGAGAATGCATTTGTGCGACTAGTTTTACAACCGGCCGTCGCCCGGCATCAACTCTTCTTGGGAATGCAGTTGTAGACCGAGTATTTGGTGCTTAGTCTCTTAGTCGTTTTTTACGACATGCAAAGGAAGAGACCAGAAGCCACAAGGCACTCAACAAACAGTGCAAGTTTTACCGAAAATAAAGCTGAGTTGCGTAAATGATACTGAAATAATTTTTTAATTACTGTAATTTCGACGCGTTCGAAAGACCGCATACGCATTGCTGTTTATGATTACGCAAGCAACAATTCATATTTTGACCTCTGAATATTTTAGTATCTATCACATCCATATGGAAAAAACATCTGAAGAAAAATGTGGTGAATTTAAAATAAAAATACCTCGTGTGTGTCTTTACTTACTTTTTAAAGGGGATTCTGAAGAACAAACGAGTTCGTAAGGATCCCTGGGAGATCAGGCTAGAGTATCCTGGTGGACGAACTCAATGTTTATTTCGAGTATACATAGATGATTGTCTATGCAAGAAAAGACAAACAGTAATATTGTTGTTGTTTACATTTCAGCATCTATTATCGGACCAGTTTGTAGCATAGGCATCGCAATCTCCGGTATTTTGATGTACGTGCTTGGTCGTCGCAAAGCCTTTCTCCTGTCCATCATACCGGGAATAGTCGGATGGATAATGATATACTTTGCCGAGAGCTACAGGATCATTTTCGTGGGAAGATTCCTGTCGTCACTTACAGGAGGCGCTGTCTACTCCGTATGATTAGTCATGCTCGCAGAGTTCAGCAGCCCCAAGCGAAGAGGAATGTTCTTAAATCTAAAAACTACAGCAGTAACTCTCGGAAGCGCTATATCACATATCTTAGGCTATTACTTGAATTGGAGAACAATAGCTATCGTGGCATTGATTCTTCATATTTACGCCTTCGCAGTTACCCTCACTTGGCCAGAAAGTCCGGCCTGGTTAGCTACAAGGAAGCAATATGACCAATGTGAGAAAAATTTCTACTGGCTCCGAGGTGTGACCGAAAAATCAACTCATGAAATCACTGAGTTGATCGAATCACAACAAAAAAGATTTTCATGCCCAAAGAAAGGAATGGCAATAAAAATTAAAGAGTTTTTCCACAAATTTACTGAGAAAGATTTTCTGAAGCCATTTTTAATCATTATCGTTGCAGCTTTAGTTATGGAAGCAAGCGGCCGACATTACTTTCCGGCATACGCTATTCAGATAGTGAATGAAGTTGTTGACTCTAAATTCCCTGTTCACTATTATACCTTGTGCATTGATGTTGTTATTACAATTAGTGCATTTTGTTCTTCTGTATTAACGAGAGTAATAAAAATGCGAACTCTTTTGTTCACATCAGGCATAGGAACATTAACAACACTGGCCGTTATGTGTCCCATCCTGTATTTAACTTCAATAGGTGTTATGTCTAACAATCCATTGGTAATTGTTAGCTTGTTTATAGCATTTTTTGCTTTCGGAAATATAGGATGTGCTTCATTGCCCCTAGTTATCACTGGCGAATTGTTTCCTTTAGTTCACAGATCAATGGGTTGCTCTGTATCATCAATCTTTCATAGCGCTGCCTTAACAACTGCAATTAAAGTAACCCCATATATGCTGGTAGCATTAAATGTATATGGTACTTTTGCTGTCTATGGAGTCATCCTGGCTTTAGCATTAGTGGTTTTGTACTTTATGTTACCAGAAACTAAGGATAAGACTCTGCAGGAAATCGAAAATTATTTTAAGTATGGAAAGTATAGAATTAATAATGAACCTAGCGAGGTATATTTTAAAAAGTTAATTATAGAGAAGGAAAAAGATAGTGTATTGTAATTAAAGATTTTTTGCCATATGAGTATATCAAAAGATGCCTACAAGTTTGTGAACGCTTTCGAGACTCTTGCGAACTCTTTGGATTTATCTATACGTTTAAGTATGTATGTGCGTGTGCGTTGTTTGTTTTGTTATTTAAGGTAAGAGCATCATACTTCGTGCGTTTAAGGATGGTACAACATTGACACTTAAAAAAAAACGAAATCGCTTCTAAAGTATTTTTCACATACGTATTGGTATTTCCTCATTTACGATATGCATTCATTATATTTTTTCCATCGCATATATATGTAAAAGTCCTAATTGCACTTTAATTCGTCATAAAATTTGACTCGTAATAAATCGAACCACGGGCTATATTAGATCACTATAGTATAATGGAAATAAAATAGCAACCAAATAAACAAAAAAATATTCGATATTCTCATACAAATTGCCCTTATTGCTTGCCTTGGATTGGCTGCACACTTTTGTAAGGAAATGCCGTTGGCTGTTATTTTAATTTAATTATACTGTAGTGATCTAGTATAGCCCGTGGTTCGATTTATTACGGGTATGTTAAATGTATACTCCACGTTGTATATTATTTACGAGTGTTTTTGCACAAATATAAAGGATCAGTTATGATTAGCAATATAACTAAAAATATTATCAGTATAAAAAACCGTTGTTAAATGAAGAAAAATCTGTATTTATAATAAATTTTTACAAAAAAAAATCGTCATTTTTAGGGGGTCGGCCTGACTTTGTAACGATTCGCAAAAACGCACTCGTTATTTCCATTCTCAAATACTTCACAAACTCGCAGGAATGTATTAATCCCTTTTTCAGTCGGATAAAATATTATAGTAATTGACAAAAGAGAAGAAATTCTATGAATGAAAAAGAAGAGGCGGAGATTAAAATTGACAGAGAAAAAATAGTTTTTGTTTTTTAGATGAAGTAATTTTGTCACGGGAAATAATAGTTATCTTTCCAAAGATTTATTGGCAGAGAAATTTGTGGAAACTTTATAAAGTTCAAGGATAACAAGTAAAGGTTTAAAGATCGACCACAGACGTGGATTGCTTAGGGCATCTATTAGTCTAAATCCGTCACTATATACAAGAACAGATCGGGTAAGGTTTTAGTTCTATACTATTTAAAGAAGATTATTACAAGAGGATATGGATCTTCAGATGAGATGAAAGGAATTATGAAGAAAAGGTATTTAAACTTTTGATTCCAATTTTACTACCAAGTCAACCCTATTTGGATACGCTGTTTGCGTTGAAAGTATGTATGTCTACTAAGATGAGAGAGGTAGAATATTTCTCCCAGCCTTTGCCCTACGTTGGACGTAGGAAAGCCAATATGATGATGAGACCTATGTGGGACATTATAAAGATGACAACAACAATGTATGATTCCTATGTGGAATGAATTAATCAATATATGTTTATTTCCTGTGTTTTTTCTAATCTGAGTTAATTATAGCTTTGTTTAATAAAAGCGACACGACGAGTTTACGAAGAGATGATATGATCTATGAGGATTCACCTATTCTGTAAGTAACTTGTACTAAAACTCTGTTGTTATCTATCAACTGGATTATGGTCGAAAGGATATTAGATTCTTATGTTCCAACCTGAACAAAGTTTCTCTGAAGATAACATATTTATTCCAGTCATTGACCTGAAGATACTCATACTCATCTGTTGCATCAGATATCACTGATGTGTTTAATATTTACTGATACCGTTGTTAACTACTTCACCACATGAATACTTATCCTTCCTAGAGTATTGTCATCAAAGCTGGAGTTATGTAAAATGATTCAATTTCAGAAAGCAATAGCGTTGTTATTATACTTACTTACTCTGGTTGACTGGCTTGTACAGTGGAGTGGTGATTTGTCTTGGAAAAGTCGAGTCTTGAAGTTGGATTGAATAATTCTAATACTTATCTATATATTATTTTGGGCCATCTATACAGGCTGTGTTGGCACTTTACTGAGTTATGCTAAAGTCACGCTCAGAGGATATGATTCCCGCTGCAGCGCAAGGAAGCTTCCTTCGTCACCGTCAGTGTTATGTACACACTTGTTTAGGGGAGCCTATTTCGTCATAAACATTCCCTTTGAACATAGAAAAGTTATGTTCTGGAATGAAGTCTACTGACTACGAGACTTATATTATAAACAACATTTATTAGAATTATCTAAACCGATTCTGGTTGAGGCTAAACTATGGACATTGTTGCCATGCCTGTTGAATAAGCTAAGTCTTAATAGACTTTTAACTATGCATTCTAATTGCTGTTTTATCATGCATAATACCAAAGATATTATAATGTTCTATAAAACACGGAGAAGTCGTGTAGAACTAATAAAACTACCTACTGACAAAGAGGTATTTCTTAAACAATATTGCAAATTATGTATACTATGGAATTAAGCTTCTATTGCTGTCTGAAATGACTTCTATTCATCTTCATGAAACCTTATATTCGCAGTATTTATTTATTGCTTTATTTATTTATTACCTATTTACTGACAAGACAGACTACAACAAATATTTGTAGAATGCTCTTCCAGCAATTAGTTTCCAGTTGATTTGATATAACTAATACTTTGACGCTCAGACCGGGATACTGTAAAAGTACAGATCTTGAGGCTGCTGGAAACGCTTGGTGAGCTTTACTCACATTCCTCCCTCTGTCTCTTGCCTGAAAAGGCTTATTAGTGTTAATATTTATGTATGATGCTGAGCATTTACAGACCCTCGGATGGGGAGTGTCAGTCTATGATTGAACTCACAGATGAACGCGGATGGACGGAGCGTTCTCTTTATCCGTAATAAAATAATGAGCGAATGTCTATAATCTTAATATGTTTATGTAAGTCTATCCTTCTTCATAAAGAACAGAATATGCTACAGAACTTCATCTCTCTGATTCTCTAATTTTTGTTTAATTATTTAATACAGAATCCTAAATACAACTTGGAACTCGACAAACTCAAGATAATGCATTATAGTAAGAGAGATCTTTAGTAAATTAAGTTATTTATCATTTATTTCTTAAGTTTCTAGATAATTAAAATAGGTAGCGTTTAGGATGTTACATCTTGGTGGGCCGTTCCCAGGATTTAAACTATGATTAAAAAAAAGTTTGTATGTTTAAAAATAATTTTGTTTATCTTTGCCATGAAGGTTACAACCTTAAGTGCCGGACCAGACGAACGCAAGTTGCGTCGCGCAACTTGCGTCGCGTTACGCGCTTACATAGCATTTCATACAATTTCTACCAATCGTTCACACGACGCGCAAGTTGCGTCTCAACGCAACTTGCGCTGCGTTACGCGTGCTCCCACGCGCCTGCACAGAGATCGCGTAGTGTTAGAAAGCGGGACAAAAATGTGTTGAAAAACTTATTTTTGAAATACAAAACCGACCTTGTCTATGAGACTTGTCTTTAAAAAATAGTGGCATTTCACCATATTCTCTCCATACATCGGTTGTCTGGAAGAAATGTGCTTTTAGCGATCTGACCGAGCTACATTTTAACTATTTTTATTTTTTGGTCTTCAATAAAGTATTGCTTACTCATCATTATGTTGGGTACCGTACATTTTTTTTTCTCGTAATTTATAATAAGCACCATGGAAGTTTAACTTGTATAAAAGTTGAATGAGGTATTCCACTTAGGGCACCCGTCTGAATGGCATCTGCGTGAATGAAACCTAGTTTATTCCACGAAGGGCACCTATTTTTGACCACGAAGTGAACATTAGCAGCCTAGTGCTGGGATTTAAATATTTTAATTTTTATCTATATATATATATATATATATATATATATATATATATATAGATAAAAATTAATCTAACTCACTCACTCATCACGAAAACTACCAAGCCAATGAAGATATAGATATAGAAGGTAGAGTGTGACTAAGAGACATTAAGCAAGAATTTTTTGAAATTTAATCCCTAAGAGGGTAAAATAGGGGTTACCAGTATGTCTGGAATATTGTATGAAACTTCGTAATTTTTAAAGTGAGACACACGAAATTTTTAATTTATTTTAGTAGTTAGTAGAAAATAATAATGCATTTATTAGATTTTGAATATTACATCCCTATAGGGGTGAAATAGGGGTTGTAATTTATATGAATCTTCGTCATTTTTGAAGCGAAACATGACATTTTTAAATTAGTGGTCAATTAAAAATAACATTACAGAAATTACAATTAAAAAAATTGCATTCCCTGGGGTGCATTAGGGGTTGCGAATTTATATTATTATTAAATTTCATTTTTTGAGTTATAGACAAAAAAAATTTAGACAAATAGATCATTTGTTCTCTTTTGCTCTAGCAAATGACGGGAACGGGAATGGGAACGGGAACAGGACGTAAAAACCAATTAAAGATTCTATTAGAACTTTCTATTAGAATTTTCGACATCTACGCGAACGAAGTCGCGGGTAACAGCTAGTTATGAATAAAAGCAATATAATTCACCAAAACGTTAATTAATTACGCATACATTCAGACATATTAACACGTCTTTATAACATTCGGAATAAACAGAGCCCGAGGTCGTCAGAACAAAGGCCATACGAATTACGCATATGTACTTAGTACAAAAGAATTGTGACTAGGTGTCATTTAAAGAAAAAGTTAAAAATATACTAGTACCTACATTTTATTCATAACCAGTAAAACAATTGGCAATTTCGCATCTGCTGTGCTCTTCTTGGACAAAAATGTAAAAATAAAAAGTCCATGAAAAGCACCTGCGAATATTAGGTGTCCTATCTGGAATGGTATAGGTGCCATTCAGATAGGTGGCCTTAGTGGAATACATCAGTTGAATCAGTAAAGAATCCAAACAAAAACCAAAATTTCATTTCTATGTGTACGCAATCCGATTTCCAAACCACTGTGTGGGCATAACACGAGGTAAAAGCGAGAAAGAAGTAAAGCGGTTTTTACACTATCCAATTTTAAGAGTGAACTAGTCGATACTTTTTCTATAAAATTTCGGAGGGGATTTTATTTACTGTTTGACACATACAGTACATGCAAAGTTTAACATGATATCGTTTTGTCTCATTAATCTCATTATACATTTTGTCTGTACAGATACAGAATAGTGAAATAATTATAAAATCCATTAAAAAGTTATGAATATCAAATATTCGTTACTTTTGCATATTTTTACGCAAATCATCATCATCATCAATCAATCAGGCATCTTTGGTGCCATTTTTCAAACGTGGAGTCGCTTAACGATAGGTTATTTGTATGGAAATCGTTTAGGCAACTCCGCTTTTCAAAAATGGCGTACGATTTAGGATGCGAGTAAATTGTGTAATCACCAGCGATTCTAACTCTACTTACAATGCGACGTAAATAAGTTGAACAAAAATGGCGGTTTTCAAAGCATTTTTGTACAAATTCTCGATAAGTAAATTGAACTAAAACGGCCGTCGTCGGCGCATTATTTGTACCTGCGCCGATAACCTCCATTTTGGTTCAACCTACGTGCCGAGAATTTGTACAAAAATGCTTTGAAGTCCGCCATTTTTGTTCCACATTTTTGTGTCGCATCGTACCATCCTACCTAGTTAGAATGCTAAGTAGAGTTCTTTAAAATCGGATAGTGTAATAACACCTTAAGTATGTTCATGTCGTTGGCTGCGTGTCGGCTTGTGCAACTCAAAAGAATCAAAGAAGCACCGCCTTCTTTTTTCGATTGCCGCCGTCGAATACTAGAAGAGGTCAAAGCCGCCGCCGGCATAGAGTAGATACAGATAGATTCATACAGTACAAATGCGACAGTAGACATAGAAAATTGCAATGAGTACATTTACACAGCAAAACATTTTTATCCAAGTGCACCAAAAGAAGGGTTATGTGTTTCGAGTGTAATTATATATTTTTTAAACATCCCCCCTTCAGCTTAAATGGCTTGATTGAAAGTACTAAAATTAATTTTTTCTTAAGGTGAGGTTTTCGTAAACTCGAGGCGGCTGAGGTGCAAGGCGATCTGCGAGATGCCCCAGTTAATTACCTATTCAGAGTGACGGGGGAGCGGGAAGCGCAGAATGATGAGGAACGTAGATTTTATCGTTTTCTTGTTATAAATCATAACCTTTTGTGTGTGGCTATACCGGATCCAGGTATACATAAATTGTTTTACTATTGTGTCTAGTTTTTGCAACACACAAAATTTTAAATAACTAATTTCAGAACTTTATGACTTTGCACATTCAATCTACTTAGTACTTCACCAGTATATCTTTATATATTAATACTATCCGTAGTCCACAGGCCACAGCTTTACTCATGTGGACATTTTTTTAAATATTTTTAGGTTTCCGAACAAAAAATTAAAAAACGAAACCCTTACAGGATCACTCGGACAGACGGACGGACAGACAGATGCAAGCCTTGCATTTGTCTGTCCGTCTGTCACATCCAATTTGTTCTAAATCTTCTAGAACAAATCAGGTGAAACTCGGTAGAATGGTGTAATCATATGGCCCAAGCACAGTTGTGTAAAGTAAATTTTTTTAAGGGTCATTTTCGAGGAAGGAATTTGGAAATTTAAAAAAAGGTACCGTGTCATTTATCAAATAAAAGGGCTCCTTATGAGGATCATATTATTATAAAATAAATAGTTTTGTTTTTATTCATAAAAAAGACGAAAATTGACGAAAATTGACCCTGATCACGGAAACTACTGGGTCTACAAATTTATAAAAAATAACGGTATATAGTTTATTGCTTTTAAATTACAGGAGTAATAAGGAAATAAAATTTTTGAAGTGAAAACTTCTTTAGCGGCGTTGTACACTTTTTTTGTTATGGGTAAAAAATGTTAAGCTCGCGTCAGGGCGTCAGGACATGGGACCCTGATCGAAAATTCGTAAGACGGATGGAGAGTAGACAGCCGGCGCAGCGTAGGAGAGGAAGTATCCCTTGAAATATCTTTCTACGGCGCGGCGAAAATGTTTGCCTGCGCCAGCTGTTTCGTTTAGGCGGCGCAGGGCGCTTGCGCGATGTTCGTGTGTGTTTATGTCAGCGTACCACGCGCATCCATGGATAGTGACAGTGACAGCTGATGGCTCGACTGCCTGTTTAGTGGCCACACTGCTGTGTATTCGTAAAATTTGTGTATAAAAAGTGTTTACTTAATGTAATATAAATTGTCATGTTTGTGTACGATACCGCAATAAATGAATATTATATTCTACCTCATAAATAGTACTTATATACTGATAATTAAAGCAATTCGTGCCTTTTGACTGCCTCCGTGGTCCAGTGGTCAAGGCGTTCGCCTTGTGACCCGGAGGTCATGGGTTCGATTCCCACTGGGAAGCATACTTTGTGAAAAGTTGTTTCCAGTCTGGATAGGATATTGCAGGCTTGAATCACCTGATTATCCGAAAAGAATGATGATTCCATGTTTCGGAAGACACGTAAAACTGTGGGTCCCAAACGCCACCTAGCGTTTGATCATCAACCTATCCAAGGATTGGTTCCTGGTTTGCCCTTTGGGTTGTGGAGGTCAGACGGCAGTCGCTCTGTGTAAAAACCAGTAACCTCGTCAAATCTCCTTGGTTAGGTAGCGGACCCCGGGCTCTGAAGCGTTACAGCTGAGGATGCAACCGGGAAAACGCTCGGATGATGATGATGAATTAAAGCAATTCGTGCAAAATTATTCCCTTACCATTCCAAAATATCAAAAATGCACAACGTTAATATTCAAGTTTTCACTTCTGCCGGCACTCCCGGAGTGCAACCCGTCGTTTTGTGTTTTTTTAATAAGGTTCATTTTCGAGGGACAAATTAGGAAATAAAAAAAATAGTTTTGCAAACCTTACTGTGTTATATACAAATGAAAGGTCTCGTAATATATTTTTGCTATTATTGTCAAATAAATAGTTTTGATTTTATTCATGAAAGAAGATGAAAATTTACCATTTGCCCCTGATCTCCGAATGACTGAGCCTAAAATTTTGAAAAAAAAATACAAAATATAGTTCATTGCTTGTAGATTACAAAACAAATAATAAAAGAATTCTATCAATTGAAAATGAACTGGAAACCTCAAAATACGTTCACTTACAAAAAATTTATGGTATTTTACGGAACCCTCTTCACGTGTGTGTTTAACTCGCATTTGCTCGGTTTTTAGGGTCCCATTGTAAACAAGGAACCCTTATAGTTTCGTCATGTCTGTCTGTCTGTCCATCCGCGGTTTTACTCAGAGACTATAAGTACTAGAAAGCTGTAGTTTGGTATAGGTATGAATATTAATCATGCCAAAAAAGTGGTAAAATAAAATATTGGAAACAAAAAAATTGGTTAGCTCCCATACAAGTAAAGTAACTCTTTTTTTTTCTCGACTAACCCATCGTGTGGGTTATAGTTGAAAAGGGATTTTAAAAATATTGTGAGCTTGAGTCATTTTTTGATTACGGTATCCGTTTTTGAAATATTTGGTTTTATTATGCAAATTTTTATTAGAGTCAAGTGTCCCTTGAAAAATTTGCAAATTTTGCCCTCTATTTATTAAACGGTTATATATGGACATGTGAAAAATTAACAGTAGTTGTATATAATAATAACGAAGTTTGAAGGAAAAAATATCAGAGCTAAGTAGGGTTTACAAATTAAAAAGTTATAAGCGACCAACTTATAAAATGTACTAAGAAAAGTTCATACAAATTCAATAAAAGGTACCAGACGGACAGCGGAGTCTTAGTAATAGGGTCCCTTTTACTAAGACTTCGCTGTCCGTCTGTCCGCCCGTCTGTCTATCTATCACCAGGCAGGATCTTATTAACCGTGCGTGATAGTGATAGATAGACAGTTGAAATTTTCACAGATAATGTACTTATTTCTATTGCCGCTATGACTACAAACTAAAAACAGAATAAAATAAATATTTCAGTGGGCTCCCATACAACAAAGGTAAAGGAACTCTTTGTGCTCGAGTCCATCTCGCACTTGGACGCATATATCTAAACGTGAAAATAAACATTTTCTACGGGATTTGTATGAAATAAAGGCAGGTGACGTCATAGTTTCTCAGAGTCAAATAGCGCTCTTAATATATTTTTTTCTGCAATAATAAATAAATAAATAAAAAAATCACATGGAAAGTGTATATGATCAATGACAAGTAACATTATTTTGTAACGTTTTATTTTCTGAACAGTACCTAATAATGTATTATCGACCTAGGAAAATACCCAATTGTCGCATCTGTACTGTGTGTACTCTTTGTCCGCGGTATAGCTTCTTTGTCGGCTTTTCTAATAGCCGTCCGCGACAGTCGAGAACGAAAGCGGTACTTTTAAACTCTTTGTGCAAACACCGACACGCGATAGACAGTTTTCTATTTCGCTCTTGCCTGGCTGTGTGCCTGGTGTCGCCGCGGCGCCGTATGTGTTACTATGGTTACGTTACGGCTCGTTCAGTTTCATTTTTCATCTCGCTGTATTAGGTACATAGGTATCCTTTTGCCGCTTATTGCCGATTTCTGATAAGAAATCAACCGGCAATGAACGTTATTAAAAATAGGTAGGTCCCTCTGATATGTACGTGCAGTGTGAAAGATTAATTTTTGGCAAATGTTTGAAGAGTTTCGAATGTTTGAATGTTTATTATAAATTTTTGGTAGATAAAGTCCAGGCAGTTATGTTTATACCTACCTAGTTTATATTATTACATACTTAGTAGGTAGGCACCTCACTAGGTAATGAAAGTAATATAAGCATATTTCATTATCATGTGTTTATGGTTATACTCAATACTCAATATTTTATTGCAAACCATAAAGTACATTAGATGTTACCAATACAATTATAGATCATTTATGGACCCTGTCGGGCACAGCAATTTGGTTAGATAAGAGGAGGTCGCCCTCTAACATTAAAAATAAGGTTGAAATGAATGTTTGTTGTTGTCAAACATTTTTGGTATTTAAATTAATGATAAAAATATTTATAGTGTCGTATGTTCTAAGTTTATTTTATTGGGAATTATGTCATTTAGGTGTTTATTAAAAAGATTAAAAATAAATTATTTGGATTAACTTAATTGGTTACTTATTTTAATTAAATAAATTAAATTCGATTAATTTTATTATTTATTTAATTATTACTTAGTATTATTAAGTTATAAAAAAAGGATTATATTTCTTTTTCAATTTTCAATTTTGTCGTTCAGGAATTCATTTATATTATAATAGGCTTTGTTTATAAGAATGTTTTTTTAAATTTTTAGAATATTTTGTCATTTATTTCTTCCGTCATGGATTTTGGCAATTTATTGTAGATTTCTATAGACATAATGAAAGTGCTCTTAGAATCAAGTTCTAGGCGGGTCGCCGGCCTTAGCAATTTGTTTTCGTGTCGTTTTGGGTATCTAGTTTTTAGGTCACCCCGTTTTTTGTAAAATTGCGGATATTTTCGAACAAATTTACAGATTTCAAATATGTACATAGTAGGTACTGTAAGTATATTATATTTTTGAAAATAAGGTATACAGCTCTCGCGTTGGCGGATATTTGCCAGTATTCGAATTAATTTCTTTTGCATAGTGAGTAGAAGGTGCGCGTCCGCACTGTTGCCCCAGAGGATAATACCGTAATTAAGCCAGGCATAGGCGTAAGCATAATATGTCGTAATCGCTGTATTCGTGTTAGTCGTTTTCTTAACCTCGCGAAGGGCATACGCAAAACTTGATAGTTTGGACTTGATTTTTTGTACATGTGTTTTCCAAGTTAAGTGCCTATCTATATCTAGACCGAGCAGTGTGAACTCATTTACGCATTCAATTTTTGTGCCATTAAATGAAAAGTTTATTTTGAGCGGAGTTTTTTGCTGGGGGTGGAAGCACATAATTTTGGATTTTTTGTAATTGATTTCCAAGTTATGCTCGTTCATCCACCTTGAAGTGTTGGTAAGTAATAAATGTAATTTTTCATTTTCATTGGTTTCGTTTTGGCAGGGTGTGAGTAGTGAGATGTCGTCAGCGAATAAGACGCATGATTCATCCATGGTCTTAGGGAGATCATTTACGTATATTAAGAACAGGAGACATCCCACCACGCTTCCCTGGGGAACAGATGCGTTAACCACCTTACAGTCAGAACGAGTAGTCGAAATTTCTTTTGAGTTATGGTCGTAGTGCTCGATTTCTACGAACTGTTGCCTATCTTTCAGGTAGGATGCAAACCATTTTAGTGCCGTACCGCGAATTCCTATTCTGTATAGTTTATTTAATAATATGTTGTGCTGTACTTTTTCGTATGCCTTCGTCATATCGAGTAGTATTCCAATTCCATATTTTTTATTATCTAATATTTTTATTATTTCCCGAAAATATTTATATACAGCCAAAGTCGTTGAACGGTTTTTGCGGAAACCATTTTGGCTCTCATCAAATAATTTATATTTTTCGCAGAATTTGTAGACGCGATCGCATATAATTTTTTCGAATATTTTTTATGCTGTTGGTAAAAGGGCTATTATAGTCTTCGAGTAAGGTCGAAGGTCTAATGGCCTTAATCTGTATCACCCCCCGCAAGCTTTTCAAAGGACCGGGATGACCAAACTCGTAACTCCCACAGTTAGGAAGTAGGAAGAGGTAGGTACAAATAATAGACCGAGCGAGCAAAATGTGCGAAGCGTCTCAGTTTCGAGATTGGCCTTAAATGTTTTTGTCCGGCTATTCTCGCCTAAAAATCGCATTTCTCAACCGTTTCTTGTGAAATTTTGTAAGAAGTTTCAAAAATTATGTAGAACTTTCGGGAAAATTCAAATTATTGAAATTTTTCAAAATAGCAAAAAGCGGGCAAATCGTCTTAATATTTAATTTAATAAAATAGCATATTTCAGCCATTCGGAATTTAAAAAAAAATCTAATTACACTTTTTTTGTTACCCTTATTAGGACACAACTTTTTTTTCTGAACCACTTTTTAGTAATAATTAGGTAGGTACTTATCAGCCATCTAGGTTAGGTATTTATAACTTACTTACTTATGTTTATGTATTTTATTTGTGTTTATATTTTGTACCTTTACCTACCTACTATGTTATATTTTAGTTTTTATTAATATATTAGGTATAGTCGTATTTATTCATACGACGCCCATGGACAGAAAAATATATTGAGATAATAGGGGTGACGACAGGGTGAAAAGGGTACGATTACCTGCAAAGATATATAGATAAAAGATATGTAGATATAAGTTTGTTGAAATAAAATAACAAAAAGTAAATAACGTACCATGATTATAATTCGTTTTTTAGATTAAATAAAAATAATGGACCCATATTTTCAGTTTACCAAAAAAGTAAAAATTCTTAAAGACACGGAGCATCAAATTTCCGGAGTGGGGGCTTGCGACGTCACCGTTAAGTAAAAATCGCACCTCGCCATGATGTCATACGAAATTTTAATGCGCTGTATCTTTTTAACTTTTTGTTTCTCAGAGAAAAGAAAAAATAAGTGTACAATATTTTTAATATATTTATTATATAGGCAAAATATATTTTTTCATTCGTCATGCTTATTCATTGTACTTATTCTGATGAAGCCATTAACAGGACAATCCATTTGGACAATGATTGCCTTCATTCAGACAAAGCCATTGACAGGATAATCTACAAAGATAATGACTGTTTTTATTCAGACAAAGCCATTGACAGGACAATCCACAAGACAATATTATCTTCATTCATACGACGCCGTTGACAGGACAATATACTGAGTCAATTCATTGTCTTCCTTAAGACGAAGCCATTGGAAGAACAATTCACTAAGATACTTCATTGTTTACATTCATATGAAGCCATTAAAAGGATAAGCCACTAAGACAATAATTGTCTTCATTCTAACAAAGCCATTGATAGGACAGCCTTCTTAAACAGTTAATTGTCTTATTGGAATCCAGTTGGACAGTGATTGTATTCATTCATACAAAGCCATTGACATGACAAACCACTAAGCCAATTTATTGTCTTTATTCAAACGAAGCCATAGACAGGACAAACCACTAAGATAATGATTGTCTTAATTCAGACAAAGCCATTGATAGGACAATCCACTCAGACAATGATTATCTTCATTCATACGAAGCCATTGACAGAAAAATCTACTATGACAGTGATTGTCTTCATTCAGACAACGTCATTGACATGGCAATCCACTAAGACAATTCATTGTCTTAGTAGATTGCCATGTCAATGAGTCTTCATTCAAACAAAGCCACTGACGGGATAATCCAATTAGACAATGATTGCCTTCATTCAGACGAAACCATTGACAGGACAATCCACTAAGACAATATTGTCTTTTAGCCAGCTAAATTGACCAAATAATCTGTGTGCGTCATTATGTACTTAGCGCATCTTGCGCGGGTAAAGCGGCCACACGGAGCGCGAGTTGCGCGGCGCAACTTGCGCTGTTACGCGACGCAACTTGCGTCTCGTTTGTTTCGACCCTAATATAGTCACCAAAATTTTGGGAGTAGGTGTTTTCGGTGGCTATAATAGTGTAGATTTTGTATTTTTTTATTTAAGTTAATTTAAAATTTTATTTTTAGCATTTGAAACAATAGTGACGAAGTTCTGCACTGTGTTGAAGTATGGTGCGCTTACCTTACCTTATTAATTATAAAATCGTGATTTTTACACACAGCGTAGCAAATAATATTGAGGTACGTTCATAACCATAAGTAATATCTCGAAAAGTGTTAAAATAAATGCTTGCTTGATAGAAAGGTCATAATAATGTTGTCTGAAACACGCAATAAATATAATACAAGGTACCAAATTATTAGTTTAAGTTAAATGAATAATTTTCTCTGTTTATCCCTATGGTTGACTGGGAGAAAAGGCTCTTAGCATTAAGTCCGCCATTTGTTGAAAGTATATTTGTACTTTAGAACAATAAAGTTTGATAAAATTTAATAAATAAAATAAAGTGAGCCCCTTACCCTAGACAGAATCAGACTTTCCCACACAAACGTAGTCTAGCTTTTATTTTGAAACGGCATATCAGATATTGGCGAAATTATGTAATTTCAAAGAAATTGCATACATCTAGGCATATAACCAGTTTTCACAGTCAAAATATGAACTTAAAAGATAATATACTGTATCATATCATATTTGATACACTATATTCTCACTTACACTATATACTACACTCTCATATTTTCTTTCAAATTTATATTTGACTGTCGAAAACTAGTTATATGCCTAGATATGTGTAATTTCTTTAAAATTACTAAATACTGCCGAAATCTTACATGTCATCTAAATATATATAACTCAAAGGTGACTGACTGACTGACATAGTGATCTATCAACGCACAGCCCAGACCACTGGACGGATCAGGCTGAAATTTGGCATGCAGGTAGATGTTATGACGTAGGCATCCGCTAAGAAAGGATCTTGATCAATTCTACCCCCAAAGGGATAAAATAGGGGATGAAAGTTTGTATGAAACTTTGTCAATTTTAAACCGATCGGGCTGAGACTTTGCATGCATAAAGCTACTATGACGAAGGTATCCCCTAAGAAAGGATTTTGATAAATTACACCCCTACGCGAGCGAAGCCGCGGGCAAAAGCTAGTTTCGAAATAAAGCTGAACTACGTTTGTATGGAAAAGTCTAAGGTGAGAGGATTCTTAAAGTCTGAATTTCAGGACAGTCAACCCAGGAAAGGATGCCCGTTCAATAAAATTTATTTTCTATCTTATAAATGCAAGATTTTGTCATTAGAATTAAGAACCTCCTCCTCCTTTTGAAATCAGTTTAAAATTAAATCTTAAAGCAAAACACTGCTCACCTGGAAGACCTGCAGTGGAGCCCCGGGGCAGCTCTGGCTTGCCTCGGACCGACGGCCGCCCGCCCGCGATCGACCCGGGAGGCACCACTGTACAAAATATACAATTAAATATAACTTTATAATACGTGGGGCGCACTATAAGTTTCCGGAATGAATATGAAAAAATACTCTTAAAGGTACAAAATTAATTTATTGTTTTTCAAAATAATCTCCCTTGGCGTCTATGCACTTTTTCATTCGATGAAACCAGTTTTGAAAACTTTTGTGCCACTCCTCTGTGGTGACCTCTGAAACGTGTTTTTCATACTCCTCGACAGCCTCTTCTGGTGATGAAAATCGTTGACCGCGTAATTGGTTCTTAATTTTTGGGAACAGAAAAAAGTCACAAGGTGCCAGGTCGGGCCTGTATGCAGGATGACTCATGAGTTCTACATTTTTCGCCTTCAATAAGTCGTTTGTCTGTCTGGCCGTGTGAGAACTAGCATTGTCGTGGTGCAGGATGATACGGCGTTTACGGTTATTTTTACGGAGTTCGTCAATAACTTCCGGCAAACAAATGGTCGTGTACCAGTCACTATTCACTGTACGACGATTCTCTAAAGCAACAGTAGCCACGTGTCCAGTTTTATTAAAAAAAGAAGCAATCATCCGCTTAGATGCACTTTTCACGCGCGCCACTTTGGTTGGTTTCGGCTCATCTTGAAAGACCCATACGCTCGATTGCTGCTTTGTTTTGGGATCGTAGCAATAAATCCATGTTTTGTCACCTGTTACTATGTCCCACACCAAATTTGACGCACCTTCGTTGAATCTAGTAAGCATGGCACTCCACCAAGTGACGCGGTCCGTTTTTTGAGCCTCGGTCAAGTTGTGTGGGATCCACCGCACAGCTTTCTCACAGCTTTCTCACACCCAAATGTTTGTGTAGGATTAATTGTATTTGACTCATGCCTACTTCTAAGGATGCGCGAATTTAATGGTAGGTCACATGCCTGTCTGTTTCAATCATACGGCGCACAGCATCGATGTTTTTGTTGGTCACAGCGGTGGACGGCCGACCATCGCGAGATTCGTCACTGAGATTGATACGACCACGCTTGAATTCTGCAAACCAGCTATAAACAGTTGTCTTGCATGGTGCTTCATTGCCAAAAGCTGTTTCAAGCCGAGTGATGCTCTGTTGAGCTGTCAAATTACACTTAAAATCGTAGAAAATCATACTACGAAAATTTTCCCGAGTTAAATCCATGTTGATGCAGACACACAATTTTTTAAATGGCGCCACAAGGTAAAAACAAAAGACAGTCAGATGAAACAAACTGCATTCTACAGCCAAAGAGTTCTATTTTCAAATGTTGCAATAAATTTTAAAATATTGTTTATGTAAGTGGCCAGTTCCGGAAACTTATAGTGCGCCCTATGTAGTATACACAGTTGCTCTAATTTATAGTGGCCAAAAAGTCGTGGATCAAACGAAACAGGGAGATAAAGGAGGTAATTTCCAACAAAAAATCTTTCCCCAGCATGGCCATAACTTCATTGCACGAAAAGATATGAATTATTTTAGTTTTTTCAATGAAACTACCGAGTTTTTTTACAATTTAATCAGTAAAAAATTAAATTGATTAAAAACAATAAAACAAAAGGTGTTGTATTATGAGTCGATAATGTATCAATACTATAAAAATTGTATTGCATCTCTTGGTATCAAACTTAACGAGCAATGATTTTTTTTCCGTAAATTTTAAAGCGTTACAAAAAATTACTTCTCACTTTAAGAGCACTTATTTGCAATGAAGTTATGGCCATGCTGGGGAAAGATTTTTTGTTGGAAATTACCTCCTTTATCTCCCTGTTTCGTTTGATCCACGACTTTTTGACCACCCTGTATACAGGGTTACAGGAGCATTACTACATAATCATACACCGTAATAACGGCCGCTTGTAAGCCACGACCCGACACCCGTTCCTCCTACCCACTCCATGATGTCGGTTCGTACAAGACGGATACCATACGGGCCCATAGACTACGCGCAACGAAACCGGTGATGTGCAACTTGTTGCTAAAGTTAACGGTACTATATCGGTACTTTCGAAAATAATCAATTTATCTTGATTGGCTATTAAACATGACAATGTTACTTATTTTTATTACAAGTTAAGTCAACCTGAACCTAAAAGCATTACTATAATAAGAAAAAGTAATTGATTTCACTATTATAAAATCGGTATGACTCAATAACCTAGATGCCATGACCATAAAAACATCAACAAGTCATTCCAGATATGTCAACTTCAAAAATGACATCCATGTCAAAATGGCATCCAATAACAAGTACAACTCTGTACAAACAACATAACCTATTCATTTATAATATTTCTTTCTTTCTGTTTTATTAGGAAAGGTCTCCCAGTTTTATTTCGAATGGCAGCAATTAGTACCAAACCAAAAAGCAAATTTTGAGCCCCAGGAAATGCGAATGTCGCAAGAACCAGGCGGAAAAATGAGCTACGACAAAACTCAGCAGCTCTGTTGATTTTGGTGGTCAATCCAGCTTTACTTCAGTTAAATTCTCTGTGCTCCTGGCTTCAGTTGCGTTAAATGGTGTATCTCTGCCAGTCTGCTCTGATTTTCGACGACTTGGTTCTTCTACAAAACGACGGCAACATAGACCGAGACATAAAAAAGCCATAATAACTTGTTAACGTAGCTTTTAAAATGGAGAAGAATGTATTTCATAAGCAATAGTTCATTGTAAATATACAAATATATAATTATTTAATGTGAGTGTTATGTTTTCTTTTAAAGCAAATTTTTTGTCAACACCTGAATTTCTTTTAAGTTATGTATGTATGTTAAGTACTCTTAATTTGAACAATACTTAGATGGAATAGACAAGTACGTAATAAAAACAGTCATTTACAGATTGGTTGAATAGCTGAAATGAAAATGATTTAAAGATGTGTACTTAGTTTGTGCGAGTGGTCTCCAATTCAATGTTTTGAGTGGTATTTCTTTGTAGATTCTTTTTAGTTAGTTGTGAAGGCTCTTTCATACTGGTCAAAGAAAGAAAATAACTAAGAATGTAACAACTGCTCTTCTCTCTCGGAGAAAAGTCAATGTAAAGAATGGGTGAAAGTGTGAATCACTTTACAGCCAATGTGTCTATGAATATTACTATTTTAATTCCTTTTTCCAGATGGAAAAATCATTATGGTGGCCGAGAAGGTTCTCACCCACCATAAAGCTAAAAGTGGCTTTTAGGCTGTAGGCTGTTGAGTAATATTTTTTTATAATTTATAATATAAATGTACTAGTAGTGCTCGTGGGCTTAGCTCTTAATTGGAATTTCAGGATAAAAACTATTCTTTTTTCCTTGCCCGGGTCTCAAACTATATCCATATCTAATTTGATCTGAATAGGTTCAGTGGTTAAAGTGTGAAGTGGCAACAAACAAACAAATATACAAACTAACTTTCACATTTATATAATATCATAATTAGGATTAGTCTAAACCCTAGCAGAGAAATAAATAATCATGAACAAAATGTACATTGATGTTGAAGTAGCTTCTTTGATGAATGAAAAACAAAACCTTTTTTTAACATCTATTGTTTTATTTAATTATTAATGGTAAAAACCAGGTACTTAATAAAAGAGGCACAACATAATCAAAAATATTTAATCACTGCATGAATGATATCAGTCAGATGCCCACAAATCCTGGTTGGTTGTTGCTCTTCTGCCTGATTATTCGGTTATCTATACCTTCTTGTAGAAAAATGAGGTAGTAAGAAGATCTTCGTGCCAGGCATAGTAACATGTATAATATGTGTATCATTTTGATAAAATTGAAATCTGTCATCCATCCCTGCGGCTCTTCTTGAATAGCTGAAATAATGTTATACCATTATATCAGAATGTACTGTTAAGAGAGTAAAGTCTATTGAAGAACACTTATAAAGTACAAAATTCAACTGACAATAATAAGCAATAATACTACCATGTTGCAATCCCGCTACCAGAGTAACTGATGCAACAATGGATGTTAGGTGAAAATACACTGTCACATTTCACGGCTTTTACAGCTCTGCACATTATCGACATAGCATAGAGCCATAAGAGCCAAAGGCCACTTGCTTTTAGCCTTATGGTGGAGAATAGGTGGAAAATGTGATTCGAAGTATTTTTAATTATCTTGAGGTATGTTTACAACTTTACATCTTATAAACAGTACATGTATATTCATCAATTTACATGTACATATATTTTTGACATTCGGCCCAACTTTACATCCAGAAAAAAGACAGTACTAACCTGCGCAAGCAATTGTAAATTATTTCAGTCAAATTTTGTTTATAATGGAGCTCTTGAGCTGAAAGTAGGTGGCCATTCGTCTCATTAGGAAGTTCAAAGTTTGTTGTATGGCAGGACATTTTTTGGATTTTATTAATGTGAATATCTGGTCCACAGCCGCACCACTTGAGTATACACTGAATTTCCTGTAAGTCATGTAAAAATGCTGTATAAGTACATACTTATACTACCTACATAGGTAGGTATGTTAAAAAGAAATTCAGTAGGTAGTGACTAGTGATACATTACAAAGTGTAGCGATTACATACCCAGAGATAGTTTGCCGGATGATTCATATGCTTTATTACCAAATAAAAGCATGGCTATCTTCGCCATAGCGTGCATGCACTGCACTCCAACTCCACACATCCAAATCCTCCTGGCTTGCATAAAATGCAAAAACAATAATTGATATCTGTAAAAATAGGTACATAATTTTACAAGACAGTTTAGGTATCAAACTATGCTTACATACACGGACATTTTTTTTCAAAATACAAACAAAATTCACAAATTACTTACCTACCTTCGCCACCTCTTAGAATTCCGGGGCTTACTTTTAGGTTAGGTTAGGTCCTAAGTTCCGTTGAGGGGGTATAAAGTGAAGCTTCTCAGATTCTACTTTGAGACGCCGACTGAATCCTCCTTGCGTTCTTTTCCTCAAGTAGTGCCTCAATGAGCAGTAATCGCGATATTGCGAAATAAGTACAATCATTTAAGTAGGTACTATTATAATTGTCCTGACTGACGAATCTACCACTTAGATAATGTAAATTGTAAATAATTATATAGCGACAAATCACACTGATTGATCTAGCCCCAAAGTAAGTTTAAACTTGTGTTATGGGATACTAACTTTTATATATTAGTAGAGTATGTATATAATTTTTAATTTAATTAATGTATTATGTTTAAAAACAAAACAAGTTAAATGGCGGCTGACCTACATGATGGATGAGCCGACTAGCTAGGTACCTATCTATAGATATATAGGACCTCCGATCAAACTAGCCAATAAGAGCCCAAAGCCGTCTCGCTGCGACGAGGTCCGTTACTAAAAGAGTTAACAGTGGCGGGGTGATGATGCGGGGTGGGACGGGGGGCATTTTCGGCCGGCTCACGTGCTGTCAAGTAGACATTTTTACGACAATAACTATCTAATTTGTGATTTTTACTCTTATCGAGTACCGTTTGGGCTGTTTTTCTGTCAAAGTCGTTTAGTCCGTCTTTAGTCCACACTAAAGTGACGGACCGATGTCATCGCGAATGTGTTATGGATTGCCTTGAAGTGCCCGTCTAACGGACGACTCCCGTCGAAAACATTATGGAGTAATGCCCCTGGTAACTAACTA
Source organism: Acrobasis suavella (assembly GCA_943193695.1). Taxonomy (NCBI): domain Eukaryota; kingdom Metazoa; phylum Arthropoda; class Insecta; order Lepidoptera; family Pyralidae; genus Acrobasis; species Acrobasis suavella. Next base: position 3,113,784 of record OW971952.1, on the reverse strand, counting down.
ATAACCTCTTAACATCGAAATCAGACTCCCCAGCACATTATAGATCTGCAAGAAAAAAGGCGAAAATTGCAGAAAAAAAAATTGGCCTCCCATACAAATTCACTGATCACCTGGTCGAGTTTCAATGAAGAGTCCATTTTTTTTTCTTAGATTTTTTTTTATTTTTTTCTTGCATATCTATATTATGTTAGGATTCTGATTACGATGTTAAGAGGTTTTGCGTTAGTTACCAGTAACCCTGTATATTAAAACGTGGAAGGGACATTCCCGTAATTAATGAAACCACAGACTTATACTACATCACTATAGTATAATAAAATTAAAATAACCGCCAAAAATTAAAAATAAATCGGCACTTCCATCCAAAAGTGTGATGCCTGGCAATTTGTATAGATTTTTTTGAAGTGAAAACTGCTTTAGCGGCGTTGTACACTTTTTTTGTAATGGGTAAAAAATGATAAACTCGCGTCAGGGCGTCAGGACACGTGACCCTGATCAAAAAGCGTAAGACGGATGAAGAGTAGACAGCCGGCGCGGCGAAAATGTATGCCTGCGCCGCAGGGCGTTAGCGCGAATGTTCGTGTGTGTTTGTGTTACAGCGTGCCACGCGCATCCATGGATGGTGACAGTGACAGCTGATGGCTCGACCGTCTGTGTAGTGGCCACACTGCTGTGTATTCAGAAAATTCGTGTATATAAAGTGTTTTATTAATGTAATATAAATTGTCATGTTTGTGTACGATAGCGCAATAAATAAATATTGTATTCTACCACATAAATGATAGTACTTTTATATTGACAATTAAAGCAATTCGTGCAAAATTATACCCTGACCATTCCAAAATATCAAAAATGCACAACGTTAATATTCAAGTTTTCACTTCTGCCGGCACTCCCGGAGTGCAACCCGTCTTTTTTTGTTATTTTATTATCATCATACTATAGTGATGCAGTACAGCCCGTGGTTTGATTTATTAAGGGTATGCCGCTTCCAAGTTGTATAACGTCTAACAAAATCTGAAACTATTCTAGGACTGAAGTCCATGATACTAAACAAGTTTCTTCAACAAATTGACGATTTATGATAAATAATTTTTGGCCCTCCATACAAATTGACTGATGAGTTTTGTTTGTTTGTTTGTAAAATCTTTATTGTACATAAACACAGGACAAAAATACAGATAAGAACTAGAGAACAGTACAAAGGCGGACTTGTCCCAGATAGGAATCTCTTCCAGTCAACCTTGAAATATGAGGAGAATTTTACAACACAGGGTAGAGAGTGGGTACAATATACAGAAGACAAGAGTTTAGGTACCTATATGAAAAGCTATTTTTTTTCATAATCCGATAATGTTCCTTGGACAAAGTTGTAGAGTATCAGGGACTAAATCTGACCATATGATAGTTAAAGTATATTTTGTTAGACGTTATACATATACAATATGTAACAAAAACCCGATCTGTAACAAGAACCCGTCCGATCTTTGTAGGAGCAACTCAGACCGTCAATATAAACAACTTTCCTATGGGACCTATGCTAAAAAGAAACGACATTTTCATAAAAAAGTGTTCGGCCGGCCCGGCAATGTGTATGAATATGCCGATTTTTTCTCCGAGTTTAAAGCATTGGTCTTATAGGAAATGTTGTTCATATTGATGGTCTGAGTTGCTCCTACAAGGATACAGCATGTCTGTTAAGATAAAAGCTCTAAAAAAGAGAGAATAAAAGGATCGGACAGGGTTTTTGTTACATATTGTATAGAGGGGGGTTACTCCAAAAATAGTACACAAGAGGGACGTTACTGCGTAACGCATTTTTGCGTGTGTATTTTAGTGTCAATCAATATTGAGCATTAAAGTATGATGATAAAGTTTGAATTGGTTTGACATAGAAATAAGACGTCACTATTTGACGACTATAGTATTATTTTATGGAGTAGCCCCCAGGGCCGCAAGAATCAAAGGCTGCTTTTAGACTTTTGGCATAGAATTAATATAAGTATTACCATCGATGAAATATCACTAGTATAGATAGCTATTCATCTGTACCTCACCAAATTTTGCTTATATCTAGATGGCGCTACTGAGAATTGTTTATTATAATAATTAAAATTCTGTAACAAAAAAGTGTCGCTGCAGTCGTAGCTTGAACAACATACTAGTTAGTTTACATTTAGGACAAATAGATGGCACCACCATCTTTACAACACAAACGATCATTCGATTTTATAAACATTTATCTATTCTATTTATATTAGATGTTAGTAATTACATAATATTTGTTAATTACATTATATTTGGTAATACTCATTAATTCTGTGCTTTTAGCGTGATGGTAGGACAGAAGGTGGAAATGGTGATAGATGACAAGATGAATTTCATGTTAAAATTCACAATCCACTGTTAATTCAAGATCAAACCCAATTAATTAATAATTAACATTCATAATACCGATCCCTGAAGGAAACTTCAGAAATAAGGGAAAAATAAAGGTTGTTTTGTGAATAATAAAAGCTGTACCTAATGGTCGAGTAACGCCAAATATGAGAAAAGATTGAGGTTCTTAAAACACCAAGTTTTGCAAAGAGTTTCTCATCAAACATGTTTATAAAAATACTTATTTATATAATTATATGACAGTTACACAGATAAAACAATCGAATATTAATTAATTTACTTGAAAGTACTATAAACTAACAGTGACACGATTAATCTCTTCTATTGCAGCGCCCATCAGGGTCCTTAAGTGATTGTGGAGTCATGTACCTATTAACTTAACTTGCTATTTAATCTGCATGTACTTATTTGTCATTTATGGAAGCAAATGATTATTGAGTATTAAAATTTTAGCATAGTCACAGATTTAACGAGATATAGTAGCGCGAAGTGTGCCGTACTATTTTCTATAAAAAAACGACGGGTTGCACTCCGGGAGTGCCGGCAGAAGTGATAACTTGAATATTAACGTTGTGCATTTTTGATATTTTGGAATGGTTAGGGAATAATTTTGCACGAATTGCTTTAATTTATTAGTATAAAAATACTATCATTTATGTGGTAGAATACAATATTTATTTATTTACAGCGTGCCACGCGCAAGCGCCCTGCGCCGCCTAAACGAAACAGCAGACGCATGCAGGCATACATTTTCGCCGCGCCTTAGAAAGAGAGGGGGATACTTCCTCTTCTACGCCGCGCCGGCTGTCTACGCTCCATCCGTCTTACGAATTTTCGATCAGTGTCACGTGTTCTGACGCGAGTTTCCTGACGCGAGTTTAACTTTTTTTTACCCTTTACAAAAATAAGTATACAACGCCGCTAAAGAAGTTTTACTTCAAAAATCACGTTTGTTGTATGGGAGCCCCTCTTAAAGGTTTATTTTATTATGTTTTTAGTATTAATTGTTATAGCGGCAACAGGAATAAGTACATATCATTTGTAAAAATTTTAGGCGCTCTAGCTATAACTTTTCATGAGATACAACCTGGTGATAGACAGACAGACGGATAAATCTTAGTAATAGGGTCCCGTTTTTAGACTTTGTACGGAACCCTAAAAAGTAAAACCCGATTACGGGAAGATTCTTGCTGATAAGTATCATCATTTATCCAGCGAATGCAAGCACAGCAGGGAGAAACAATGTTTATACAATGTAGAAGAGTAGAATGAAATAAAAATAACAATAAAAAAACAAACAAAAAAATAATTATTGTGTTTTATGACTATAATTTTAAGATAGTTAATAGATTCAGGTGTTACCTTGCGGAAGTCAAAGTTACATACTGCATAATTTGAATTACTTTGTGCAATTCCGCCACCAGTTAGGCCTGAGGATGCCTCGTGGAGAGACGGAACACGTGTCGCGTATGCGGTGTCCGATGTTGCTGCAGCCGCAGCGGATGCAGCAGTATCGTGGGGAGCATGCAGGTGGCAGGTATGCTAGGACTAACAGTAGTGGGTGGGCGCCGGGCGGCAATAGTTTGCATGAACTAACTGGTGGCGGCATTGCACAAAGTAATTCAAATCATGCAGTATAATTTTAAGTTCATCATACTATAGTGATCTAGTATAGCCCGTGGTTTGATTTATTACGGGTATGTCCCTTCCACATTGTATACCAAACACAGTATGATTCGATTTATTTTATTTTTTAGTTACTTGCTTTTTGGCCTATAGAGGGCGCCATATTGAATTAATCGTGACGTCATAAGCCTATAACCAGCGCACAGCCAAAACGCTTCCAACGATACCTCATTGTTAATTCTTTTTTTTTCGTGTGTGTAAGTGGCCTACACTAGTGTCAAATTTTTCAGGCTGCTTAACGGCATCTGATATAGCTTAGCGACTGCCATACAATGATGACAGCCGGGACCAACGGTTTATACGTGCCTTCCGAAGCACGGAGGAGCTCGAGAAATTTGTATGCCACATATGGTCACCCATCCAAGTGCGGACCACGCCCGGTATCGCTTTACTTGCGAAAGCGCTAGTAACACGCATTCCCCTTGGGCCACCGATGTCCTCGATCCTCATTGTTAATGTACCATGGATAATTGTAGGTAGAAAATATGAGGAAACAGATGAATATACATACATAGTGGCGAATTACACAACCCTCGTTTTGGCTTTGCCCTAATCGGTTAAAAATCAAGTAAACAGTTGTGGTCACTTAGATGGGGGACCACAAGTGGCATGAAAATTTCTCGAGCTCCTCCGTGCTTCGAAAGGCACGTATGGCCGTCGTCAAACTATGTCAGATGCCTTTTAGGCCAGTGTTGGCCACTTACACACACGAAAAACAAACCTGGTAGTTTGGAGGGCTGCTTCTTATGCTCATCATCGCTGTCTTCCTCTGAAGAGCTGGGGTCGATCATCTCGGTTCTGCAACAAAAAGAAATGATTGTGTACTCGTGTTTATGCAAATATAAGTTTAAGTTTGTAGACCCTTCTAGAAAGGAGATTTTCTAAAAGGGTCTACAAAGCGAACGTGAGTAGAAGAGTGGGTCAGGGTTGTTCTTGACGAACGTACCGCGATCAGATTGCAGGCGTTCTTAAAAAAGGAGAGGTCAGAAGTACCCGTAACTGGCGGGCATGCATGAAGAGGGTGATGAGTGTAGATGAAGCGAAAGAGGTCTGTCAGGATCGTAGCCAGTGGAGGTCCTTAGTCTCTGACTACCCCTGTGGGAAACAGGCGTGATAATATGTATGTATGAAGTTTAGACTTTTTTCTACAAACGCGCGATAAACAGAGTGTAGACTGGGTGCAAAGCATATTAGTTTAATTAGTATATCAACTACATTATCTATTTGCTGGCAAATTAAAAAAAAACCGATTGTCAATAACAAAACAACATTTAGTGATAAGTAGCAGAACTACCGAAGTCGTATCAGTAGTTCCGCTACTCTTTACTAGATGGATATCTGTAGCGCCATCTATTATTTTGTTAGAGAAAGCCCGGACTTTCAAGCGTTCAGGGGCTACCTGAATTTTTTGGGGGTCCAGTGCTGCCCCCATTTGAAATAAATCATTTGAAAAGAAACGGAGATATCATTTAAATTTTGGTCTTGATCAGACCCTGGATAACCCATCAAACTATTTTTTGAACTACTGTTTACATTTTAAAGTGAGAACGTGAAGCTTTTCTACGCACATACGCCAGAAGTGGCCGTTTTTTACAATTGTGCATAGAAAAGCTTCACGTTCTCACTGAAAACTCTAAACAGTAGTTTATAAAATAGTTTGAAGGGTTATCCAGGGTCTGATCAAGACCAAATTTAAAATGATATCTCCGTTTCTTTTCAAATGATTAATTTAAAATGGGGGCAGCACTGGAACCCGAAAAATTCAGGTTTAACATCAATAACTTTTAAACGGATCAACCGATTTTATTTTATCAAACTTTATTGTTCTAAAGTACAAATATATCAACCAGTCAACCATAGGAATAAACAGAAAATTATGCGGCAAAGAAAAGCAATACAATGTAATAAAATATTACTATATAATATACAATTACATTATATACCTATTATATAATAAATTATTATTACGCGGCGCAAGTTGCGCCGCGTAACAGCTAGTGATAGGCGATGCATAAATACTCAATCAACCCATTTGAGTATTTACTCAGTAGATTGAGTAAATACCCGATAAATATCCTTATTTATCCATTTGGTAAGTAGATTGATTTATATGAGTTGCGACTCATATTTATATTCATATTCATTATTTCATGTTTTCATGACAATTTTGAAACTTAAATCTAGTATACACTTGCAATTCTTGTCGGAAAGTGTGTGCGTACGCCATAATATGCTTAAAATGTAGGTAAACGTTATACTCGACGCTAAATTATATGAAAATGCCATACTAATCATACACTAAAAGTAGACTTCTTTGACTAATTATCATTTTTTGATGGGAGGTGTGCATAGACGTAATTTTACGTAAAAATAAGTAAACAGACATCAAATGCGATGTCAATACTTGAACACGCTCTATTTACTCTATTTATTAAATCTAGTGAGTAAATACTTAAATGGGTAGATTGAGTACTATCCACTGCCCTTTTCTAGCTGTTACGCGACGCAACTTGCGCCCCGTCTGTTGCGGCACTCATGTATTTTGTTTCATAAAATTTATGTATGTACGCATGCGTTTTTTCAATTTAATTTCATTAACTAAGTAGTAAGCTTATATGTAATTAATAGTCCTGACTACTATTTGTTATTATGTGAATAACGTTGTGGGCTACGTTATTAATAAAATAAGTTTTTTATGTAAAATATTTCATGTATTTGTACTTATAACGTAGCTGTTTGTTGTTCCTATTAAATAAAATAAAAATAGAAATAAAAATACGGCAGCGACAGAGTAACTTGGAAACCGTGTAAAAAGAGAGTCTAACTTTAGAACTAGTTCACTTTAGTTGAGTTAGTTCCGAAGCTGTTACGTGACGACTCGTAGATTGGATTAGGAGTTCAATAATCCTTACCTAATTTAGATGTTGGAAACAAGTTTCTTGAACTAGCGACCTTTTTACAACTACATATTTCGGTAACCCCTTAACCGATTTGGGTCATGCTTGGATTTTAAAATTATCTTTTCTTAGCGGACAGGAAGAATATTTTAGATAAAGTACTTAGTTTAGGATCCAGGGTAAATTAAGTTATTTTGTACTGATAAAAGAATAAAACGTAACAAAATAATGTCAATACAGTATTTTAGTCCATCATCACCATCCTTCCGTATTCCCGGTTGCATCCTCAGCGTTAAGGGGCTACCTGAATTTTCGGGGGTCCAGTGCTGCCCCCATTTGAAATAAATCTATTGAAAGGAAACTGAGATTTGCGAATTGCGAAAAACGGCCACTTTTGGCGTATGTGCGTAGAAAAGCTTCATGTACTCACTTTAAACTGTAAACAGTAGTTCATAAAATAGTTTGAAGGGTTATCTAGGGTCTGATCAAGACAAAATTTTAAATGATGTCTCCGTTTTCTTTCAAATGGGGGCAGCACTGGACCCCGGAAAATTCAGGTAGGGCTACCTGAATTTTGCGGGGGGTTTTAAGAGCAGCCTTTCCATCTTACTTTTCATACAAACGCTCGTACGTGATTATGGCGTTTAAAGTGATCTTTCATGAAAACTTTTCAACTAACAGATATCTTGTGCACTATTTCTAGGTTTCTATCGAATAAAAAATTAAAATTTGAAAATGCAAGTTCAGTGTACGCCACCAAAAATCTGCTTTTTTTAAACAAATTTTACCTGAACTTCGACCATTCATAAAGTACTCATAAATTGATAAACAAAAAAATTATTTCGATAGAAACCTCGCAAATGTAATGAAAATTATAAATAAAAAACATTTATTTCACACACGCGTAAGGCTTACTGATAAAAACGTATATCCTGGAACAAGTTTTATGAAATTTCCGTACCCTATAAATACTTAGTTCATATTCGTTCAATGGATAGTTAATAATAATACTAATTTCATTCAAAAGAATGCAAACCGTGCCGTAAGGCACTATCTCTCTTTTTTTGGTTTGCCTTTTTTTCTAGCATTGCCCTGGATGAAAAAACAAGCTTTTCTAACTATGCTCGCATTGACGACTGAGCCCGAGGTCCGCTACCTAACCAAGGTGATTTGACGAGGTATGGTTTTACATAGAGCTAATGCCGTCTGACCTTTATTATTAATTATTACTCGCTTAACATTTATTATTATTATTTGTTTCTTTTATTTTCTCGGTTTATAATTAAACCGGTTTACTGATATACACGGGCCTAAGCCAAATGTATTTCAGGAAGGTCATTACTTTCGTTGTTGTTCTCATTTCTGGTTAATTATTTATTTCTAGCTGAGTTGCTATTAACGCAAATTGTTGGGGATCATTATTTGAGAGATTCTGGGTTTGTTGTGTATGAGTAGTAAGGTAAGTTGTTTGTGTGATGGATGTATGGGTAAGAGTGTGACCGTCTGTTTGTAGGAACTTTCTCACTAGTCGGCATGTATTTAAAATAACTGCTTTTTGGAGAAGATGATAGGTTGTAGATGTTAGATTTAGGGTTTGAAGTGATTGATGCAATTTTTTGGGTATAACTCCAGTGGAAGAAAGAACTATTGGGACTATTGTTACTTTTTGAAGATGCCAGATTCTAGTTATTCGTCCTTTAATTCTGTGTATTTGGTTAGTTTTTCAGCTATTGTATTTTGAAGGTTGTGTGTATTTGGAACAGCGATGTCGATTAAATATGCGGTCTTGTCGGTTTCATTTACAAGTGTTATATCAGGCCTGTTATAATGAATAGTTCGGTCAGTTAATATGGCTCTATCGTAATATAATTTTGTCATGTTATTTTCCAGGACTGTCTTAGGGCTCTATTTATAATTTGGTTGTATAGATCCTATGAAATTATACTGAATTATTATTATTGTCTCTCAAGGCTTAACCTTCACGGGACATATTATGTACCTACATATATGCAAATAAAGAGATTATGATTATGATTATTACCTCCACAACCCAAAGGGTAGACCAGATTAAATCCTTCTATAGTTTTGAGCAAACGCTAAATGTGGGTGAAAGGAGGGCTGGTATGATGATGATGATATTCTTGTGATAGGCTATAAACAGTCGTAAAATGTTAGTTTTAGTATTTAAAAAATACCATAATAAATTTTGAATTACAATTAAGTATTTCAGTTTTCATAAGCTGTCACCGAATAGTATATAACTCCCTCATTCATAAAAAATTACAAACGTTTGCTAAACATATTTTAGTTAAAAAAAGAAATGTGGTGTCGTGGGACACCAGGTAGGAACGAAGTTTCTTCGGCTAATGTAGAATCGATACAATTTGCAAAAGAAAATGATTAAAAATGATAGTAAATGATTAAAAATAATTTTTAATCATTTTTAAAGAGAGAGAAGAGATGAGAGAACGAAAAGAAAGAGGGAGGAAGAGAAAGGTATTTATACACTACTCGCTTGTGTATACGACTGTCCCGCCTGCGCACGTCTCATTTAACGGTTTTAATTAACGAGGTCATCCTTACGGTTTTACTATCACATTTTTTTCAGTTCGGTCGCGCAGCAAAATCCCTATCTCCTCCAAGCCTGCCGTAAGGAACTTCGTTCCAATATGTTTTGTGTCGTTCTTTCAATGTCGAATATTCAAAAGAGGGAAAGGGACAAAACATGCTTTAACTAAACTAGGTTTAGCAAACGGTTGTTATTTTTTAAGAATTTGAGGGTAAATCTTTGTAGCAGCTATGTTATTACTAAAGATCGGAATCACGGGTGCCATTGCTATCAAAAGTATGGATTTGACTAATCCTATACCCATCATAATAAAAAGTAAAAAAAACTAAAACCCAACTACGACAAAAACGACGCTGAAAAAGTATAAAACAAGATTTTCAGAATACTGAACTGAACTAAGTTGCTAATGTAGTTGCAAGTAAATGGACACAGTAGACTCTACCAAGATGCCTTCGTTGTAAATTGACAATAATGTCAATTCTGACGTATGCAATATTCACTATGTAGAGATAAATTTTCATGTTTGGAAAGGCGTAGTCACACGTTACGTATACCTACCTACCTACAACCTACCTACTGACAACGTGTAAATGATACCAAGCACGGCATATTTATCTTAACTTTATTTTTTTACTTTGTATGTTTTGTCCGCTAGAGGGCGCCACATTAGATTTTGTGAAACCCTATATAGCCTATAACCAGCGGACAATTAAGACGCTTCTAATGATATGTTATTTGTCGAATTCTGATAAGTAGTTTAGAAGTTACGAGGGAACAGATGAACATACATACATACATACATAGCCTGCCAAAATCATAACCCTCCTTTTGCTTTGCCGTAGTCGGGTAAAAAGAGAGGTGCGGCAAGGGAATACCATCTCCCCCAAACTTTTCACTGCTCTAGACTACACAGTAAGGATACTAGACTGGGATTCTGCAAACATTAAATCGATGGAGTGTACTTATCTCATCTGCGTTTCGCCGACGAATTGATATTGTTTGATGGGGGATGCATCATTTAGGGTACGTCTCAAGATGAACATATCCAAGACGAAAGTTATGGTGTCGGATACATGCATAACTGTTTGTGGGGAGAGGCTGGATGTAGTCAACAAGTACGTTTATCATGGGCAAAGATCTTCAGGAGATTGACCAGCGTATACAGCTAGAATGGGTATTAGCATTTGGTAAGCTTTCGAATGAGTTTAAGAACAGAAAATTATACTTATTGACATGTAAAAGTGCCTGTAAAGGTCTAATTACTGAATAAACATTTGAATCTTTAAAAAATACCACAATGCCTCAAAACTCGCCTCTTCATCCAGTGTCTTGCCAACCATAACTTATGGTGTCGAGACATGGCCTCTTACAAAATCCCCCCTCCCCCCTCCCGACTTAGATAAGGCTGACATTTGCCTGTGAAAGACGGACAGATAGGCAGCAATGATTTTTGTATTAAAAAACCTTACGAGTAGGTAAATAGAAATGTAAGAACAAAAAATAAATGTCGTAAAATAGCATTCCGATATCGTTCATTCTATTCTAAGCCAAACATTTTTATTCTCAGCCCTATCTATTTTGATAACCGAAATACTACACAATATGTAAGGGCCGTAACAGACGCGGCGCAAGTTGCGCCGCGTAACAGCTAGTGATAGGCGATGCATAAATACTCACTCAACCCATTTGAGTATTTACTTAGTAGACTGAGTAAATACCCGATAAATATCCTTATTTATCCATTTGGTGAGTAGATTGATTTATATGAGTTGCGACTCATATTTATATTCATATTCATTATTTAATGTTTTCATGACAATTTTAAAACTTAAATCTAGTATACACTTGCAATTCTTGTCGGAAAGTATGTGCGTACGCCATAATATGCTTAAAATGTTGGTAAACGTTATATGCGATGCTAAATTATATGAAAATTCTATACTAATCATACACTGAAAGTAGACTTCTTTGACTAATTATCATTTTTTGGTGGGAGGTGTGCATAGACGTCATTTTACGTAAAAATTAGTAAACAGACATCAAATGCGATGGCAATACTTGAGCAAGCTCTATTTACTCTATTTATTAAATCTAGTGAGTAAATACTCAAATGGGTAGATTGAGTACTATCCACTGCCCATCTCTAGCTGTTACGCGACGCAACTTGCGCCCCGTCTGTTGCGGCACTAAGGCTAAGGATATAAGTACAAGCAAGAGCATAGCCAAGTTTCAGTACCGGGGAGGGAATAAGAAAATGAACTAATACAAGTTGATAGGCAAATTAAGTGGATTGTTTTGATTGTCAAAAACATTATCTAGTGACGAGTTGTGGAACTACGGAAGTCGTATCGGTAGTTCCGCTAATAAGTGAACGGTTTAACCGATTTTAATCAAACATGGCTAAGAAATACCGCAAGGAAATTTGCTTTCACGTAAAAAAAACTGGTTCGAAATCAGTCCATCCGTTCGAGCGCTATGATGCCACAAACAGACACGTTGGCATCAAAATTATAATACCCCACTTTTTTGTAGGGGGTACGAATGTTATTTCACTGGTCGTTTGTAAAATGTATCAAGCTTCACAACTGTGATTGTGTTAAGACGGCAACTCCCGGCCGCTCTGTCGTCAACGCGAGCATATTTTGAAAAGCTTTTTATTTCATCCAGGGTAGTGCTAGAAACAGAGTCAAAGCAAAAAGGGAGAGATAACGCCTGAGTTTACATTCTATTGAATTAAATAATTATTCACTTTATTTATTCATATTTTCTTAGATTAGGATTTTATAATATATCTATAAAAAGTGAAATATAAAATATTCTACAAAAAATACACATATTATAAAAAACCTACTCTAGCTGCCCACTGGCAGCGGGGCAAGGCCCAAGCTACCGGCGGTTAGGGCCGCAGAGAGAGAAACCTCCTGACAATGCGTGCCGTGTCCAGGAGTACTGCCTTCTGTATCTGACCCATGATCCAGCTATCTAGCGAGAGAGTCTTGAGGTGTTGATCAAGACTCTTCGCTATAAGACCGTTCGCCGATACCACTATCGGGACAACGATCGTTGAATCCACATTCCACATGGCAGTCACCTCGTGGGCCAAGTCAAGGTACTTACTAAGCTTGTCCTTCTCGGTCTTCACGAGGTTCTCGTCATGCGGGATGGTGATGTCAACAAGCACTGTCTGGCGCATCAATCGATCTGTCAGCACGATATCAGGATTATTGGCGACAATAGTCCTAGCCGTGATGACAGATCGATCCCAATAGAGCGTGGCACGACCATTTTCGAGAACCGGCATCGGTGTATATTTATAGTACGGTACCTCAGATAGTACAAGTCCGTATCGAAGAGCAAGCTGCTGGTGAATAATTCTGGCTACGAGGTTATGTCTGTGCAAGTACTCACCGTTAGCCAGATGAGAACAACCAGAGATTATATACCTGATAGACTCTCCGGGACGTCGACATGCTCGACAGACGTCAACCGTACCGTCCCTTAGGATATATATCGGTACTTAACACCGTTGGTTTGCGCCACTTCTCATTTGCCAAGGAGAGCGGCGTGAGGCCCTTGTCAACTGCCACAACATCACGATGCAAGCCACACTCACTGTTAAGGAAGTACTCCCTAAGGCTGCGGTTGCGGCTGCTCGCCGTTGTGGAGAGTCTTGGCATTTAAGAAGCCTCGACCTCCACGCTTCCGCGGGATATAGAGTCTCATAACAGATGAGCGTGGGTGTAGCATACGAAATGTTGTGAGCAGTAGGCGGACCCTTCTATCCACAGCATCCAGCTCAGTCTGAGTCCACCTTAGTATGCCAAAGAAATATATAAGTAGGGGCATCGCCCAGGCGTTAAAGGCACGCGTCTTATTTCCTCCCGACAAAAGACTTTTAAGTACTTTTGTCAGTCTGCTAAAGGAGCGTTCCTTCACCGCCTGTTTTATGTCCCCATCTATAATACCCAAAGACTGTGACATACCAAGGTATTTGTAGGTTTCCGACTCCGAGAGAGTCTTGATCGTTATTGTCTCAGAAAGCTGTAAATTTGTAGAACTTACTACCTTCCCCCGCTGTACATGCATAACCGCACACTTATCTACACCAAACTCCATCTTGATGGCACTACTAAAAACTTCTGTAATTTTTAGTAGTTTCACCAAGTCAGCTCGTTTTTGTGTAAATAACTTTAGGTCATCCATGTACAGTAGGTGAGAAATAACTTCACCCTCTCTTCTGAGCCGATAGCCCAGTCCTGAGTCCTTTAGCAAAGAGCTAAGAGGATTCAGGGCTAGACAAAACCATAACGGACTCAAACTGTCACCCTGGAAGATGCCTCGCTCAATCCTTATATAGTCTGACGGATCTAACGGATACTCCACTACCCGGTTGACAAAGGACTGTGTTCCACTGCCTCATACGAGTGCTCAGAAAGGATCTTAAACTTGTATCAACTTTGTACAACTCCAATATCCTTTATTATTATTATTATGTTGGTACGCTTTTCAGCCACGGGTCCATGGGGACCCGGTCCTTTGAGGCGTTCATGGGGCCAAAGCCAACAAGAAGAGGCCTTTTAGTACCTTTTTATCTAAAAAGTAAGATGGCTGCATCTATGGAGGTCTATCCCTTAATGTACCATTGAGATGCACTAACGGACAGTCCTCCACAGCTGCCGAACTATTGCCAGGGAGGGATTTACTTGGTTTGGGCTTTATGGATGGAATGTTAGTAGACCAGATAGCTGGGTTATGGAGTGAGATACGGACATCTACCTAAAAATCTCTCACAACAATTTTAGCCTGGTAGATGGTGACTTGCTGCTAGTTGGCTACACTGCCTGTGGGCACCCTAATTAGTCACAAAGATGCTTATTATTATTATTATTAACTATCCATTAAAATTAACTTTTCATCGGGTGCGGAAATTACATAAAACTTGTTCCAGGTGATACGTGTTTTTCAGTAAGCCTTACAAGTGTGTGAAATAAATGTTTCTTATTTAAAATTGTCATTACATTTGCAAGGTTTCTATCGATTTTTTTTTAACCTATACAATTTATGACTACATATAAACGGTCGAAATTCAAGTAAAATTTGTGCAAAAAAGCAGATTTTTGGATGGATATACTGAATTGTTTTATCCAAATTTTAATTTTTTATTTCGATAGAAACCTAGAAATAGCGCACAAGATACCTGTTAGTTCCAAAAACGTCATAACCACGTACGAGCGTTTGTGTGAAAAGTAAGACGGGAAGGCCGCTCTTAACACCCAAAACCCTTTCCTCTGGCTACGCCCCTGAGTACAACCTAGCCTTCAACGTACATAGACCTTTCATGAATAATTCAAAATGGCAGCCGCGACCTCTATTATGTCTGCGATATTTGAAATTTCCGTATTTGAATATAAAACAGTTTTGTCATTCCCACTTGTGGGCTGATGGTCCACTAAAAAGTGTTATTCGGGCGTGAAATTGCTGGACAAGACATTCCTTTTCGTTTTTAGGACCGAAAATAATGTTTTAGGATGTAAACAAAACCTCTATTACTCCGCCAGCCGTAGATTGGCTAAAGAACCTACCATCAAAAGGAGATCAATCGGCCGTAACTTCTTCCATACAAACGTAGTCCGCTAATTCCTCGATGGATAATGCAAGTAGAGCAATAATCTTTCTCGAAAATAATCTTTGGATATATTAGCGAGTCCTTATGTTTTCGTTCATTTTCGTAATTTAATTATTAAAAAAGTTACGAACCTCCATAAACTATGTTCCAACGTCTAGCAACCAAATATGACGAGATTATATATATAAAAAAAGAAAACATACAAACACAGCCAAAGCTTTACTTCAATCTTCAAGAAAAAAGTTATTAAATTGACAATTTATTTATTTAATCTTTATTGTTCATTAAATACAAATTGTACTGAACAATAGGCGAACTTAACGCTAAAAGCGTTGTCTACCTGTCTACCTTTGGGTTATACAGATAGTCTAAATGTGGGTTGGAAGATAAAAGTTATAGTACTTAATTACGTTATAAAGGAAAAATCAGGGACTACACAATTTTGTGTATTTTTCGTAGGTATTTTCGGTCCGGACTGCAGTTGTCTCTAACTCTCTGTCGCACATCGCGACAGATTGTTAGAGACAACAACATTGTGGGACAGCAATAGATTCAACAAATACCTATTGGAACGAAGTTCCGTATCGCGCGTTGCGAAAGGGAGCTAGACGGAAAAAATTAAGACCAAAAGTTGTAACGACACTTTTTGTTCATTTAAATTTATGAAGATAATAAAAACTTGATTTTAGAACGCAGAAAAGAGTTTGAATGTAATTCAGACCTATTTATATTTATATTTTAATTCGTTCTATCCCGGTGTCCCTTAACACCTCTCAAGTTTTTTTTTTCAATTCTCTCAACATTAGTGTTTCCTCTTAAATTAAGTATGAAGATATTTCTATACTTACATAAATATCCAAAAATAAAACTAAATGTTTATTTTTAACCCTTTCATCGCGAGACTTTATATCAGTTGTCGTGCCCCCAGTGCGAAGGGTAGTAAATCTAAAAAAAATTATACAAACAAAAAGGTATGTGAATTTAAAGGGAATAAATGCTTTAAGGGGGAAATAGGGGCTCAAAGTTTATATGAAACTCGGCTCAAAATGGCTGAACAGCGGGAAAATGTGAAATTCTCGGGGAATTGTCAAAAAATTAACAAGGCCGTGGACTTCCGCTAATCAAAAAAAGAGTAACCCATAAATTTTTTCTGTGACCTAGTTAGTGGTCATCATGCCACGCTGTCACACCAAAGGTCCCGGGTTCGATCCCCTTTCAGGTCAAAATGGAAAATGATCTTATTCAGATTGACCTTTAATATAATATCGTTCGGTTAGTATCCCATAACACAAGTCTCGAACTTACTTTGGGGCTAGCTCAATCAGTGTAATTTGTCCGTACATATTTGTTTATTGGATATTTTCGTTTTATGAAATTTCACCAAGTTTCTTCAATAGACGAAACTTCGGTAAGAATTTACAGATTTTCAAGCCTCGTTGTACCCAAGGCTTACTTTACTCAATAGCATAGTTACGTTAAAGTTCAACTCCTTTCGATCAATTTACCACTTGTGCAAACTTCACAACTTAGTTTACAAACTAATTTAAAGAAGCGTGCTTTCTTTCTACCTACTACATTTTACTTAGGTATTATTACAAGCTTTTATTTAGTTTCGCTTTTCCCATTGTATGTCTGTTGTGATTTAAGATTTATCATTGCAGAAAAACTGATATTAAGACCGCTATTTGACTTCAAGAAACTATGACGTCATTAGTCTACATTTCATACAAATCCCATAGAAAGTGTTTGTATTGACGTTTAGAAAAAAGTATGCTATTTGACTGGTTGGAAAGAAGCAAATTGTTTTGTCAATTCTGTTTTTGAATATTTTTCAAAATGTCTGAGCCATGCAGGTACAATGCGACACAAATAAGTTGAACAAAAATGGCAGACTTAAAAGCATTTTATACAAATTCCCGACACGTAAATTGAACCAAAATGACAGTCGTCGGCGCATTATTGGTACCTGCGCCGATAATCATTTTGGCTCAACCTACGTGCTGGGAATTTGTACAAAAATGCTTTGATTTCGCCATTTTTGCTCAACTTATTTGTGTCGCATTGTAATATGGTGCGCGGTGAACATTTATTCAGTAAGTAGAAGCTATGAAAAGACAATCTTGCGAGGTCTACAGCTCTGACAGAGCCACTAGTTTGATTGGTTCCAGTTATTAAGCTATTGCATAGCTTTTATCGCGGGCTTTGAGCTCGGCGACCGAATCAAGAAATTCCGTAACGAAAAAAAAAAACCTAACACTCCCCAATCCACGGTGTTTGTGTGCGTGCGACTATACGTATGCTTGTAAACTAGCTGCTAACTGCTCATTATTTCTCCACTTCGCGTTGGTACTACAAAAATACATACTATCACGTGTTTATCCTTAAGGAAACGTAGCTGACTGAACTGGGGACGCATTTTTGAAATCACTTGTCACATTACGAATGCTTTACGCGAGCGTTTCCAAACGGGCGCATTTTTGAAATGATCGTTTGCGAAGGATTTGCAACGAGTGTCTTGACCACTCGTAATTTTGATATTTGAGGCGTAGATATGTCAAAGAAACCTTTCATGAAGAATCCGTTCCGATTCATGCTGCTGAAATTCTTAGAAAACCATAGACATATTTTCGATGTTTTCTGTGTAAAACAATATTATCATGTATTACATTTTTTACTGATAATTGAGTGCCATACTTTCCCATTTTATTATAAATTCCCATAACATGGCAAGAAACAAAAAATGGGTTTTATGTCAGATTATCTCTTTCTGAACCTAAAATTTTTTTTTGTTCTTTGATACACATACACCTGCGTGACGTCACTGTCATTAAGTGTCACGCTTACGAAAGATATAGCGAGATGTCCCCGAAAGAGCAAAAAAAAATTTTTAGGTTCAGAAAGAGATAATTTGACATAAAACCCATTTTTTGTCTCTTGCCATGTTATGGGAATTTATAATAAAATGGGAAAGTATGGCACTCAATTGTCAGTAAAAAATGTAATACGTGTACCTATGTCTGTAATTTCAATTGAAAAATATGTGCTCACCTGTGAAAGTTTAGTTTTGTCACGATTTTCTTTATTATTACAGCGCGATTAGCATCTCGATACTATGCAATTCGATGGCATCTTGCTTATAAATAAAAAATGTGGAAATTATTTTTTAATTATTTTTAGTACCTATTAGAAAATTCAATTTAAAATGCATTCTAGCCGATTTGTTTACATGAGCTGTTTAATACGACAAAATTTGATTGACATTGTCTAATGACATTGAATTCTGATCCCGCGACTTTTCTATTTAGTAGAGTCTTGAAAGGCAGTGGATGGCTAAATGCCTTCCTCTACATTTGAAAACAGTGTACGTTTAGGAGCCTTCATCGCGGAATCTAATACCTCCTATATCTTTGATGTCCCCACTACGCTCCCACTCTTATATTTAAAATGATAATTGCTGCCTCATTTAATAACCAATTTACTTTCTATTTTCGGAAAACGGCTTCTTGATAGTGTTATTTGTTATTCGTATAAAATATTGTCCAAAAACAAATCAAATCAAGTCAAATATCCTATTCAGGTAGTTTACTAGTTATGCATTATGTTGATTACTCTCGTGTTTATTAGGTAGCGTGGCTGAAACCTATAACATTATTCTAATAATATACAGGTCTCGGTGGAAATCGATAGAACATAACATCGTTTCAGCTCGATATGATACTAACATCTGCGAGAGACATTTCGCTTTATGAATTTTTATTACATTCTCCAGAATAGCAGCTTGCTGCAGCAGTAAATTTTGAGACTAAAGACTCTCGTATTCATAAAAATTCTTGCCTCCTAAAAAAGTCATGTGAGTATTATCAGGCCTGTGTCACTACCCGTTTAGGTATCGAAAATATACCTACATTAATACTTTGAGCGCGGCGACCACTCCGAAGGGGAAAATTCAGTCACATAAATCGTTTGTCCAGAGTAATAAGAATGACATTGGCTTGCAATGGATGTCTAAGTATCTAAACGAAGAGGAGAGAAGTTCTGACGCGAGCTAAATTGAACCATAGCGCTAACTACATGTAGATGTTTCTTTGAATTTATTTTCTGAGTAAGACTTCTGTACGTGAATACTAGTACTTATTCTGTGGTATTATGTTACCAATTTAACGAGTGCAGACTTTTTTATGCAATCGAAGTAAAAACAATGCTCCTTCATAGTATACGAAAGACGCCTGGACCGATTGGAAAATCCTTTTTTTGTTGTGTAGTTTGGTAGGAGTCGGTTTATGTATAGTTTTTAAAAAAATATTAATTTTTGAAGAATCTTGCGATATAATTTATTGTGTTGTATGATTTCCTGCCAAGAAAAGGACCCTCCAATTTTTTGTGGACGTCGTAAGAAGCGACTAAAGGACGGACTTAACTAAATATGACGAATAACATAACCTGCATTGTCATTTGAAATAAAATTATTGACATTTAAATCAATAAAATTAACAATATAATTATTGTCATATAAGTATAAGTAGTATGTAAATCAAAATCAAATTAAGGTGAGGGGCTCGGTGGCCCGGTGGGAGTACGCATTTCTAGCGTTTTCGCAAGTTAAGCTACACCGGGCGTGGTCCGCACTTGGATGGGTGACCATAAGTGGCTCAAAAATTTCTAGAGCTCCTCCGTGCTTCGGAAGACACGTATTAGCCGTTGGTCTCGGCTGTCATCATTGTATTTCAGTCGTCAAGTTGAGTCAGATCCCTTTAGGCAGCCTGAAAAATATGACAGTAGTGTTGGCCACTTACATACACGAAAATAAGAAGAAGATAAAGGTTTATTTGCTAGAAAAGTGGTAACAAGAATGCAATATTATGTTGATACAAAGCACTTTTCACCAGAGTGTGGCATGCAAAATTAGTTTTAAGTACAAATAAAATATATCTAATAACTGAAATATGGACTTAATAAACAAACTAAAAATGCAGACAAATAAAATTAATTTATGAGACATTAATATAAATAAATTATATTCTTTGACCGTCATACATAGTAATTTTAGCTTTGATAAGTAAAGTAAAAATTCGCATTCAGTTAAGTACACTGTTTTACGTTGCAATGCTATCGGTTAATGTTGTACCCACTAATTTAAGAAGTGTAGCGTATAATGTGAAAAGCAATAAATGAATTAAATTGAAGTGAATTTAATAAAATACTTTTAGAAGCTTAGTGAATAAAATTAGATTCATTTTTGGTGTCAGCTTTTGTTTGCTTTTTTTGTTTTTATTACAATGGAAAAGTCGTTAAAAAAGTTAGGTGAACATAAAATAAATTTAACGACAGTTCGGTCTCAAGTGTGTGCAGTAAACCGCAGAGACGAGCAAGGGTTTAACCCATTCACCTATTCATGAACGGGCTCGGCTAGTGCCTCAAACGTTATACTATTTTTGTTTGTTTGTTTGTTTTTATTTAATAAAAATTACACACATATTTGTTTATTCAACGTAGAATGGATATACCCGCAAGAAATCTATAGTCAATTTGTTTAGGTATTGAAAAGAATGTAAACAATCTTGACATGTCTTTTTAATTGAAATATACACAGATAAATAAATAAATACCTTTGCAAATTAAAAATAAATTACGTAATTTATAATTTATAAAATAAATAATTTGTGTTTTGCGAATGTATTGATTTATAAAGTGTATCTCTCTCTCTCTCTCTCATCTTAGCGTTTTCCCAGTTGCGTCCTCAGCTGCAATGCTGAGAAGCCCGGGGTCCGCTTTCCGACTTTTTCTTCTCCACTTTGCACGGTCTTAAGCATCTTTGGTTGTGAGACGATTAGCACGCATATCATCTTTGACGACGTCAAGCCAGCACTTCTTGGGTCTACCCCGCCTACCGGGCCCCGGCGGAGGAGGCATGGCTATACATTTGTTTCCCACGTAACTTGCCGGCTTTCGTAGGACGTGACCGTACCAGCGTAGGCGACTTTCCTGCAGTTTGTCCGCTATGTCACGGACATGAAGGCTGCCGCGTGTATATTTAACTAAAAAGACATATCAAGATTGTTTACTTTCTTTTAAATACCTAAACAAACGCACTATAACCACGGGCTATACTGGACCACATGTTATATTATAATGAAATTAAAATAACAACCAACCAACAAGAAAAATTACATTCCCATGCAAATTGACCGGGCAGCTGCACACTTTTGTATGGAAATGCCGATTTTTTTTGTGTTTTGGCTGTTGTTTTAATTTCATTTTACCATTGTGATCTAGTATAGCCCGTGGTTCGATTTATTACGGGTTTGTCCCTCCCACGTTGTATACATAACACCACACAGGTCGTCGTGAAAGTGTGCCCTGAAAGGTTTGATATAAGACTAGCTTCGCTCGCGTAGGGGTGTAATTTATCCAAATCCTTTCTTACGGGATGCCTACGTCATAGTAGCTTTATGCATGCAAAGTCTCAGTCCGATCGATTTAAAATTGACAAAGTTTCATACAAACTTTCATCCCCTATTTTATCCCCTTGAGGGTAGAATTGATCAAAATCCTTTCTTAGCGGATGCCTACGTCATAACATCTACCTGCATGCCAAATTTCAGCCCGATCCGTCCAGTGGTTTGGGCTGTGCGTTGATAGATCTCTATGTCAGTCAGTCAGTCACCTTTGAGTTATATATATTTAGATTTTTAATGTACCTCATATTGAAAAGCAAACATTTACCCCCGTATTCATAAAAAAAACAAACGTTTGCTAAATCAATTTTCGTTAAAATATGTTTTATCTCGTTCTTTCAATGCCAACTATTAAAAAGAGGGAAAGTGACAAGACATGTTTTAGAATATACAAGTAGTTAGTGTTCAAAATACAAAGACTATATATACAAAAACTGGCTTTGTATTTTCTTAATATTTGGCCTTATTGGTACCATACGTCAAAATTAGATACTGTCTTATAGTATATTTTATTATACACCAAAATACATTTGTAGAAGTACATGCAATTTTTAACCCTCGACATAAAAAGAGAGGTGTTATAAATTCGGTATTTGACTCAATTTTTTTCTTATTCATATCAAAAACTAACATGATAATTTTACTCCGCTCAAAACTAAGCGAGTTACAAGCCTTTTAAAATCGATGGAAGGGGAAGCTGTCAAATAACAGAAAAGGGATGCACATACACCCGCGTGACGTAACTGTTATTTGGTGTCACGCTTACGAAAGAGATAGCGAGATGTCCCCACCACGCCTACCACTCTTATTTTTAAAATAATAATTGCCGTCTCATTTAATAAATAACCAATTTACTTTCTATTTTCGGAAAACGTCTTCTTGTTAGTGTTATTTGTTATTCGTATAAAATATTGTCCAAAAACAAAGTAAATCAAATAGCTTATTTGACGTGTCTCTGGATCTGTCTATGCTCCTTAAGGGGCTACCTGAATTTTCCGGGGTCCAGTGCTGTTCCCTATTTGAAATTCCCTATTTGAAATTAATCATTTAAATTAAGTAGCCCCTTAACGAAAAGACCAATTATGATGCGGTTGTTTATGTTTGAAAGCTGGCATGACTGAGGTGGTCCTTAGCTCCAGTTGTGTCGATTTGTACATAGGCAGTTGGGCATCAGATATTCTGAGTTACTCGTATCAACTATTAGGTTCTAGAAGCCCATCATCTCTAGCTCCTTAGTGCTTCGGTAGGCACGTTAAGCCACTGATCTCGGCTGTCATTTTCCGGGTTCGATCCCCAGTCAGGACAAGTTGGAAAATGGCCTTTTTCAAATTGTCCTGGATCTTGGATGTTTATCTATACAATATGTAAGAAAAACCCTGTCTGATCCTTGTAGCACTACCTCCAAAAAAAAAACGACATTTTCATACAAAAGTGTTCGGCCGGCCCGGCAATTTGTATGAAAACGTCGATATTTTTTTCGAGTTTCAGGCACTGGTCCCATACGAAAAGTTGTTCATATTGACGGTCTAAGTTGCTCCTACAAAGATCGGACAGGGTTTTTGTTACATATTGTATTTTTAATATATTTTTTTTTTTGGTACTTGGTCCCTACGGACTTTAGACGGAGTTTCAACGCCATACGGAACAAATGTGTAACAGTGACACATTTGTTGTTGTTCGCGTACATGTTTTCGTGACTAAACGGGGAGGGACTATCACTCCCTGTTTAGTCACGAAAACATGTACGCGCGGCGACCGCTCCGGAGTGGGAAATTCAGTACTAAACCCGCCGCTCACTTTTCGGCTATGTGTAGATACCTAGTATGAATCGTTTGTCCAGAGTAATAAGAATGAAATCTGCGTGCAATGGACTTCTAGGTATCTAAACGAATAGGTGCTGAGTACAGACGCAAGCTAAATTAAACCATATCACTAACCACATTAAGTTGACATTTCTTTGCTGAGTAAAACTTCTGTACGTGAGTACTAGTGATTATTCAGTGCATTAGATAAAGACAAATATTTTTGCCGTTGCCGTCTTCTACGGCTTCAACCTAATTATAATTTCTTATTAAACTTTATTACAAAAATCGTAAAAATGGCCTATTATGCCAGTCAACCTACGCTCACGCTCACGCTTCATCTATTTTCGTAACAAAAAGATGAAATGTCACGTTCAAAATGAAAATCTTTGAATTGAGTACCTACAATACAAGTGGATCGAGGGATCGGTGTCGGCACAAATATTCGAAGTATAGAAAGGACGCTTTAACAGGCCTACATCACTCGCTCAAGGCCACGCGCTATATGTCTACCGCTCGGCGTATCGTCGACGATACAACCGACAAGGGCCGCCAAACCGCCAAACGCCCGCCTGAGCACTCGCACCGCATTGCACCGCACGTTTCCCGCGCTTACGCTTCGAAATGCCGAAACCACGTAATTATTGTGCAGTGCAGTGGTTGTCAAAGTCAAAAATAAATAAAAATTTGACGTTTTTTTCGCAACATTTGTTACCATAATCATCATAAGACAACCCTAGCGCATTCTTACGATGACGCGTTGTCACGTGACTCGCACGGCGGGCAACGCAATCTCGACTCTTTGTACGCGTACTTATGGTACATTTCTTCTTGTTCTGAGCAGCAGGTATTATTATTAAGATCTTGTAGGCTATTATCGCGTAGGTATTTTCGCTTTTGTATCGGAGTGATGTATCTGGTACGTAGTAACTATTTATTAATATGTGGCTTATGTGTACAGCAGAAGGACTTGTTAGAAAACAACTGGCCAAGTACGAGTCGGATTCGCACACGAAGGCTTCTGTACAAATATAGATATATTAAAAAAAGTTACGTTTGTTGTACTGAAATATTTATTATATAGATATTATATATAGATGATGTATTCTGGAAACACATCATCTGTGAAAATTTTTCAAATAATCACGTTTGTTGTGTGGAAGCCCCACTTAAATATTTATTTTATTCTGTTTTTAGTTTTTGATGTTATAGCGGAAACAGAAATACATCATCTGTGAAAATTTCAACTGTCTAGCTATCACGGCTCATGAGATACAGCTTGCTGACAAATAGTACGGACGGACGGACAGATGGACTGGACAGCGGTTCTTAGTAATAGGGTCCCGTTTTACCTTTTGGGTACGGAACCCTACAAACAAGCAGAGATCTATTGGCATATCGGAATATAGCGTCTAACTAAATATATTTTGTTATAATATATTCGAGATAGTCGAAAAAAATAACAGTGCGATATGTTAATTTGTCCCAGAGCTCTGGTAAGAAAGTATATTGGACACTTAAAAAGTTGGCTATTTAAGCAGAATGAGAATCGAATTATTCTATTTTCTTGTGGTAACATGACTAGAACATTTTACGAAAATTTTATTAAAACTTCTATGAAAGTTTTCCAGCGTTTTTACTTAGCAATAAACTTTTTATTAACTTGTCACTTTGATCCCAAATGCAGAGACAGACCACAGATTAGGGGTGTAAGTATAAAGCCTCGCACGTAAACGGATGAACATTTTTAGGGTCTTAGGCCTGAAAGGCCTTGCAAAACTACTCGGCCCTCATACCACTTCCATCTCGATCTTACACTGCCTACATGGATTCTATATCTGCACTTTCAATATTTTGTGACGTCAGCTTTTGAACGTTCAGCTACGGCCTACGCAACCTCCTTTGTTTCCATAGATGTCATCATTGTCTATTCATCCTTGTTTCTGTGTTATTTCGGCAATCTAGCCTTGTTTTAAAAAAAAATATATAGGGATATGATGAGAGGATAATGAATAACAATTCGTCTAAGTTACAAGTAGTCTAAAGTTGAGTTTTGAGGTTGGATTTGTATGTAGCTTTTCTAAAACAAGGCTTGGTTGCCGCAAGAACTCAGAAACAACGATGAATGTATAATACGAGTACATATGGAAGCAAAGGAACTTGATTAATTGTACTTGTGAAATGGTATCAAACGATCGCAAACGCAAATAGTCTACTATAGTGGAATCTCATCTAAAATTCAACTTTGTATTTACTTCACAAAAAACAAGTAGTCTAAAGTCGAGGAGCTCGGTGGCCCGGCGGGAGTGCGCATTGGTAGCGCTTTCGCAAGTAAAGCGACACCGGGCGTGGTCCACACTTGGATGGGTGACCACAAGTGGCATAAAAAAAATCTCGAGCTCCTCTGTGCTTCGGGAGGCACGTATAAGCCGTTGGTCCTGGATGTCAGATGCCTTTAGGCAGCCTGAAAAATCTGACACCAGTGTTGGCCACTTACACACACGAGTCTAAATTGCAAGTAGTCTAAAATATGTATTTATTAAAATTGGCCGTTCGATTTTGACGATCTTCGTGGCGTACAGTGGTCACTATGTTAGTCCGCCACCCAGAGGTGCCGGGTTCGATCCCCGGTCAGGGCAAGTTGGAAAATGGCCTTTTTCAATTCATCCTGGGTCTAGGGTGTTTATCTATATATGTATTTGTTATAAAATATAGTATCGTTGAGTTCGTATCCCATAACACAAGTCTCGAACTTACTTTGGGGCTAGCTCAATTAGTGTCATTTGCCCCTATATATTTATATATGAATATTAATGACGAAGCCCTTCTGGCGTTTAGGCGACCAATACTGTGAAAATGAGTTTCTTTCGGCGTTTCTTCTCAGCAGTGGTCGTTACGAAGCGCTGGTATAGGTAGCTTTTCTTTAAAAATAAATTAAATTTTTATATATTTTACTCGTAACGTAAATTATACTTATTGACGTGTAAAAGTGCCTGTAAAGGTCTAATTACTGAATAAACATTTAAATCTTTGAATCTTTCAATCTATTGTTTTATCTCGGTACTTGAAAGTCCTCGTGACCCCTCTGGTGGGAACGAGCAGTGGGGCCACGAGTCCGAATGGAGACATCAGTACTTGAAAATCCTCGTGACCCCACTGGTGGGGATAAACAGTGGGGTCACCAGTCCGTAAGGGAAATTCCCACGCGGAGTGAAGTCCGAAGTACTAGTACTTATTTTGTCCCCAAAGGCACAGGGAGTAGAGTATACAGAGATTAATTTAAGACGAGTTGCCGCAGTTGACTATTTGCGATTTCGACCATTCGATACCATTTCTCGAATACGGCTACGCAAGTTCCTTTGTTTCCGTAGAACTATTGTCTATTTATTTCGGTGTTATTTCGGCAACGAAGCCTTGTTTTAGAAAAGCTACATGCAAATCCAAGGGTGAAAAAGGGATATTATTTATTTCCTTTGAGGGAAACGAGTTTTAAAGCGAGACTTTATTTACAAGTCTCGCTTTTAAACCCTTTTTTTTGTTTATTATAAACTAAATTAAGAATAAAACTTATACTCATTATTCACTAATATTTACAAATAAAAAAGGCCTGGTAATTCTTTACCCTAGTGCAACGTGCCCAGAAGGCTGGCAGCATTGCCACGTTGTATGGCAATGCTTATTTTCTGACCAAGATATAGGCCAGACTTCTGGTCACGGGAAACTTAAATAAGTTTCCTTGAGACAGCGTCGAATAATTTGTGAGCTGATGGTCCCCACGGTCCTAATGTTTCGACCCCAAAAGGCTCAAATATGTAGTCATTCCCTTTATATTTGCGCCGTTTGAGGTTTTCAGCTGATGCAGCTGCTGAGCCCGCTTTGGACCCTGTAGCAATGTATCTTGTATGTATGCATGAATGTTTGTTTAGGTCAAATCTTGCAACTCAATTTTCAACCAGTTATCCTCAACCGATTGAGCTGAAATTTGGAATACTTGTGTAAGTCGGATGACAATACAATATTATGGAGTCAATGAGCTGTTCTGATGATGGAGCCGGGAGATATTCGACGGAACTCAGTTATGAAACAACAAACTCATTTAGTAGGATTTGTTTGATTTGTCTTGACGAACTTTATGGTAGACGATGCCCAGGGTCTGATCACGGAGACGGAAGGTGGTTAATGGAACTCAGAAAAGATGCAACTTCATCAAGTTTGGGCTTATTTCATTTGTCTTAATAAGATCTAATCTAATCTAATCTTTCTTTGGCCTCACAATAAAACTTTATACAAAAAATGTTTTTTTTTTCCAAAATCTTATTTACTGAGAAGCAGAATATAAATTACTCGCCACAAAATGCAAAATGTTGTAGGGATATCTGGATGTGTTAATGTTTGTTCCGCTTTTGCGCCAAATCGGCTGAACGGATTGGAATAAAATTTGGCATGTGGAAGCTTAACCTGGATACTTTTTATTTCGGGGAAATGTAACGTTCCCTAGGGATTGTCAGCCTGGATGGTATAATGGAAAAGAATCTAATAATTACTTCTATTGAATTGACATAATATGGGCGTGGATATTTTTTTTTGGCTTATTATATAGGTTATATAAGTATTGTGTAATATAAGTATTGTAAAGTGAAATTGCAAATGATGACGTAGATACAGCGGATTTGAACTTCGCGTGACGTCACGATCAAGTAGGATTTACGCCAGGTGACGTAAATAGCCCCCACTCCGAAACTTCGAAGCGCTATCTTAGAGAATTTTTACTGCTTTGCTAAACGAAAAAATATGTGTGTTTTATTTTGGTTTAATCTACTTAGTTGACAGACAAAATGAAATAATTTATTTTTTACTAGTCAAGTAATTAACGCCTATTCCTTAATTGGCTTGTACGATCTACACAGGAAAAAAGTCTACGTTATTTCTAAAAAGAAAAAAAGCAAACATTGAATTAATATTCGGTATTTACTTTGGGAAGTTTCAAGAAACAGTAAAGTCGCATTTTCTTTCAACTATATAGTAACTTAAATAATATTATCACTATCCTCGCAATTATTTCCGTTGTGTGTTGTGAGCATGAAAAAAAAGCAAATATTGAATCAAAATTCGATATTTTACTAATATTGAACCAATAACGTTATTTCAAATACGATTTTTGCGAAATAAACACATGCCAAAGAAAAATACATTTACATAACTTACATAGAGTACATATATATAATATTTCCGAATAAAAACACGACCTTCCTTTAGCATGGCAGTCAAGCATATGTGATTTGTTTACGTGCGAGGCTGGCATGGAGGAAACCTGTAACATTTTCCTGATTCCTGTTTGCTCGTCGAGTTGACATGAGGTTTTTGTTGTTATTCAATTGGGTAATTTCCTGGGTCAAAAATAAATTATTTGAGACTGTTCAGAAAATAAGACGTCACGAAATAATGTCACTTTTCATGATCACATCCATGTTCAATGTTATTTGGGTTTATGCATACATATTTTCACGCCTGTTTCCCATGGGGGTAGGCAGAGACTATAGATTTCCACTTGCTACGATCGATCTATTAGTTAAAGTACCCAACAAAGTAATACGAGCAAGTATTTCTTCTTTCTGATACTGCTGTGCAAAAAGTAATGATATCCCACCAAATCATAAATGTGAAAATGGAAGCCAAATTCAAAATCCGACAAAAGAATTGAGATCTGAATGGCCGCTAAGTTCTTTAAAGAATATTGAATTTTATTGAAAAAAAGCTTTGTATTTGACTCGGCTAGTTTTAGCAAGTTTACTTACATTTGGCTAATCAACTTATCATTTTTACGTTATTGTTGTAAAAAAACTAGCCAGAAGGTCAAATGTTAATATTCTTATAAATAAAATTCAATATTCTCTAAAGAACTAGACGGCCATTTTGATCTCAATTCTTTTGTCGGATTTTGAACTTGGCTCCCATTTTCACATTTATGTTTTTGGTGGGATTATACTTACTGACGCTATCACGTCTTTATTTCTAACGCGGCAGACAAAGCATTTTGGGTCTTGCGGCTCTAAGCAGACAGAGCCCAGGGCCGCAAGACTCAAAGGCCACTTTTAGCGTGATGGCGGGCGTAAAGATGGAAAAAGGGAATCAAATCAGTGATGGGTTGCTTGAGAGCAGCCTTTACTTCTTCTTCTTTGTCCATCCCTGGTTCAGTTATTTGGTCGGTGCCTCACTCTAAGGCGCCAGGAGAGTCGGTCCTAGAGTCTTTTCTGGCAATTGGGCTTTCCTAAGGTCTCTCTCTACAGGGTGACTGGTATATCACGTTATACATATTGAAAAGGGGTGACTGATTACTCGATTCTCGTTCCAGTTATAAAAAATAGGTGCTTAAAATTTGACAAAATTATCCAATAAAAACAAGAAGTGTGGACACTCGCGCCGTTCCATACACTGTTTGCGCGTTCCGCGGGCACTGTAGCGCGTAGCGCGTAGCGAGCGCGCGGTGTCCAAACATTCTGAGATTTTTTGTACATTTGGTAAGATCATGATTTATTACGTACTTAAGTATGAAACGTAATTTACCAGTCACCCTGTATATTATATAGAGAGCAGCCTTTACATGCTAAGTTATTTAAAAACAGTTTTTTCAAGCGGAATATAAAATGGCAGGTCACATATTTTCCAGAGTTAACACGCGTGTGTTTTTATAAAATTTATCGCCACCCTAGTTGTAGTAACGAGGTATGTCGTGACCGCGTTCGTGACGACAATACCGCGTTCTTGGTATGCTTTTATTATAAGGAATGCTAGATCGAGTACCGCGGGAAAACTTATTGCTCAGCTCGCATTTCGTATTGGTCAACTGGGTAAATTTGTATGAAAGTTATTCCAGTATTTATATTAAAGCCAGAAAGACCAGAAATAGCTTCATCACTTCACTAAATTGTTTCCTACCCTTTCACCGCGAGACTTTATATCAGTTGCCGCGCGAGGGCTAGTAAATCTAAAATAAATACCTACAACCAAAAAGGGATGTGGATACTTAAGTTATGTGCAATACGAGCGGTTTTTTTTGTCGGAAATATCCGACGCTCGCGGAATGGGCACGACCATGTTTGTCGGATAAATCCGACGTTCGCGGTGAAAGGGTTAAAAAATACTATTTAATTCAGTGTCGTTTGGTTATAATTTCTTTTTAATGAGTGTTAAGGCGTGCACTTTTAGATTTCCCAAACTTATTTTTCTTTTCTTCCCGCCAAGCAAGGAAGACTATTTATGAACATTACTACGTAGCTTCGTAGTTAGACCCCTTCTACGTCGTAGGCCGTAGCCCTCGTAGCGGAATAGTTTTCTCGTAGACTCGTAGCTGGCTACGAAATTATTCTTTCTATACTTTATTTGTTTACGTGCCTCCGTGGTCCAGTGGTCAAGGCGTTCGCCTTGTGACCCGGAGGTCATGGGTTCGATTCCCACTGGGAAGCATACTTTGTGAAAAGTTGTTTCCAGTCTGGATAGGATATTGCAGGCTTGAATCACCTGATTATCCGAAAAGAAAGATGATTCCGTGTTTCGGAAGGCACGTAAAACTGTGGGTCCCGAACGCCACCTAGCGCTTGAGTCAAATCTCCTTGGTAAGATAGCAGACCCTGGGCTCTGAAGCGTTACTGCTAAGGAAGCAACCGGGAATACGCTCGGATGATGATGATACTCCATTTGTTTAGGTACTTTAATGAAAGGTAAACAATATTGATATGTCTTTTTATTAAAATATAGACTTTATAAATCAGTATTCTTGCAAATTACAAATCAATTAATTTATAATTTATTAATTACAGTGGGATTGGGCGGGGCACGTTTGCCGAATGCATCCTGGTGGCTACTTTGGCAACAAAGTGGACTCCCGAAGATGGCCGAAGGAATAGAGGTAGGCCCCGGAAGCGTTGGTGTGACGATCTGCGACAGTTTGAAAGGGAATGGTTGGAAGCGGCACGATCGAGATATTTGGAAGGAGATGGGGGAAACCTTTGCCCAGCAGTGGGACAGTAGAGGTTAAATAAAAAAAAAAGAAATGTGGTGTCGTGGGACACCAGGTAGGAACGAAGTTCAAAAGTTATTGTGTATACGACTGTCGCGCCTGCGCACGTCTCATTTAACGGTTTTATTTAACGAGGTCATCCTTACGGTTTTCATCACATTTTTTTCAGTTCGGTCGCGCAGCAAAATCCCTATCTCCTCCAAGCCTGCCGTAAGGAACTTCGTTCCAAAAAATATTCTTAATTTTCTATAAAAAGTGTATATTTGTATAAAAAGACATGTCGTGATTATTTACATTTATTTAAATAGCTAACCCGAGTATAGATGACTAACACGACCAAGGACGTCCTTACGAGTACTCTAGACTTTTTCGACAAACGTACCTTCTATTTTTAACCGACTTCTGAAAAGGAAGAGGTTAACAATTCGTCGGGATATTTTATTTTTATGTTTGTTCACCGATTATTCAAAGACGCCTGAACGTGTATGAAAAAATCTTTTTTTTTTAAATGCATACTTCAGGTAGTCGCTTAGAAATTTTGTTAAAATCGGATGGGTAGTTTGGGAGTGAAATCGGTTTTTAGTTTCGATCACAAATAACATGATCTCGTTATTTCGACTTAATTTTGTAATTTCAAAGTAATTGCATATTTAGGTATATCTACAATTCTAAGCTGGTTTTAATTTATTATAGAAAACCATTCTAGAAAGATAGATTCTATAATATGCAATTTCAACAGTTTGCCGGAACCTAACCTGTCGTTTCACAATAAAAACTAGACTATTTTTGTATGGAAAATTCTAAAGAAGGGAGTGTAAGGGCGCCCTAACGTTTTCGGACGACACTCGCACGCCTAGCCCACGCCTAGCGCATACCTAGCGCATGCGTAGCACATGCCCAGAACAAGCTAAGCGCGATTTGAAATTTTTGAAATTTGTTTGCATACAATTTGAGTCCTATCACACATCAATACAATTCAAATTGTAATAACTGAAGTCAACACTTGTGCCCGCCCGCTCGCCCCGACTGGACTTCGGTAAATGCAATTTGAGTTGGACTGGTGTGAGACAGGATAGGATTCAAATTGATCATCATCACCATCATATCAGCCGCAAGAAGTCCACTGCTGGACATAGGCCTCCCCTAAGGTTTTCCAAAACGATTGAACGACGAACGCTTTCCTGAAACCTTGCTAAGGTCGTCCCACCACCTGGTTGGTGGGTGTTCTACGCTGCGCTTGCCGTAACATGCCCTTCATTCGAGGACCCTTCTGCCCAATCGACCATCGGTTCTTCGTGATATGTGCCCCGCCCACTGCCACTTCAACGAGCTAATCCGCTAGGCTATGTCAGTGGCTTTTGTTCTCCTACAAATTTCCTCATTTCTGATTCAGTGTTAGAGAAACACCGAGCGTAGCCCTCTCCATAGCGCGCTGAGCGACCTTGAGCCTTCTTTTGAAACCCATAGTAGACCCAGAGCCATAAGACATCACTAGTAATACACATTAATTAAACACTTTCGTCTTGAGGCACTGAGGTATTTTGGACGAGAGGACACTGCGCTACTTCCCGAACGCTGCCAGCCGCGTCGGATTCGTCCAAAGACCTCTTACTCGAAGCTGGAACTTTGACCCATCATCAGTTCAGTTCACCCTGGATCAGTTGACCCAGGTAGACATACTGGTATGCAACTTCAAGGGTGAAGCTCCCAACAGAAACAGGTAAAGGCGTAACGTGCGCATTATATGACCTTCATCTTGTCAGTGTTCATTTATAGGACTCAAATTATATGCAACAAATTTAAACCACGCTTCTCGTGCGCTTATCGTGCGCATGGCGTGGGCTTCTACGCGCCCCTAAAGAGACTTTTTAACACGAGGCAAAGCCATTGTCCTGCCAACAGCCTAAATGTAATTTCGTCCAAGCGGCGCACCACCAATCTATTACGGCAATTTGAGCCTTAATAACATGTAGTTAAACGCTATTCCACCTAAACTGAGTGGTTCCTTAATGAAGACGCCTGTGGGATGTTGTGTGGGGCAAGTTATGAGATTCTAGCTACATCCCGGCCGCGTTTTGAAGAATATAGCCTACAGTATTTTTTCGCTTAATTACATTATCAGTAGAAAGGTACACTATCAGCGAGTAACATAGATGGTGGAAATCGTTTGGCCGTATATCCATACAAACGTGGACTACGTTTGTATGGATATACGGCCTGATTCCTTGATGATTTGTCCGTGACAAAGCAGAAGAACTGCAAGAAAGTCGCCCACGCTGGTACGGTCACGTCATACGGAAGCCGGCAAGTTACGTGGGAAACCAATGTACAGTCATGCCGCCTACGCCGGGGCCCGGCAGGCGTGGTAGACCCAAGACGTGCTCGCTTGACGTCGTCAAGGATGTTATGCGTGCTAATCGTCTTACAACCAAGGATGCTCAAGACCGTGCAAAGTGGAGAAGAAAAAGTCGGAAAGCGGACCCCGGGCTTCTCAGCATTGCAGCTGAGGATGAGAGAGAGAGAGATAGTGAGATAGCGCCGGATAGTGCCAGCAGAGCAAATATTTTTATCTAGAAAAAAAATGATTCTAAAATCTTGGGATATGTTAACATGTTTCTATTTTTTCTGGTTTTTCATAATTTTATTATAAAAAGAGATAAGAACCTCCAGATACCTGAAAAAAATATAAGATTTTCTACTGTTTTCTAACTTCTAAAGTCTAGCAAACAAATTTAATGAGATTAAATTACAAGAAGAAAACATAGGAACACAGCCATAGCTTTTCTTTAAAGTATAAAAATTGGAAGAAGATGGAGGAGAAATGAGGGGACTACGAAACGTTGATTTTGTGTATTTTTATAGGTATTTGCCATACGAGACGCGCTTTGTCTCTATCGCACATCGTGACGTACCAAAAAATTTCCATCAATATTAATATTTATTATAACATTTTATGTAATTATAATATTAATCGGTTCTTTAATTTGAAGCAAATGTCGGTTTTTAGTTTTGAAAAATTATTGTTTGTATGTATGTATGTTTGTTCCGCGATAATTGTCGAACCGATGGTCTGAATTGAATGGTATTTGGTAGGCTTGTAGGGAATACCATTAGAATTTTCAAGTTCGTTGGGCATCAAAATCGGTTCAATAGCTTTTAAAAATATTAATAGAAATGTCCGCGATTATACTTTTTTGGCAACACTATGCTTGTGTCACTCCCCGTTTAGGTATCGAAAATATAGCTACATTATTACTATGCGCGCGGCGACCACTTCGAAAGGGAAAATTTAGTTGCATGAATCGTTTGTCCAGAGTAATAAGAATAAAATTGGTTTGCATTGGATGTCTAGGTATCTACACGATGATGCGAGAAGTTCTCACGCGACGTTAAGACGAAGTGGTAGCTAAAGTGGCGCCCTCATTTGAAATAAATTGTTTAAAACTAAATATGGTGATAATTAAAAATTTTATTTGTATGAATGTCTAGCAAGACCTTTTAACTATTTTATGAATAACCTTTGAAATTATTACTAATATTCTGTCTAGTTTTAAAACTGTTTTTCGCCAAAAGTGGCCACTTTTGGCGAAAAAAGGTTTTAAAACTAGACAGACTACCAATATTACTTTCAAAGGTTATTCATAAAATAGTTTAAAGGTCTTTCTAGACATTCATACAAACCAAATTTTTAGTAGATATTTCTTTGAATTTTCTTTCTGAGTAAGACTTCTGTACGGGAGTACTAGTACTTATTATGTGGCAACACTCGAGGTCTAAATTCGCGGCGAACTACTGGTAGTTATTTTCTTTATTTCCTTTCCTTTATCGTATATGTTGTGTAATACTGTGTTCCCGCTTTCGCCTGTGACCTGCGCACTACAGTACTCCGCTTCAGCACGCTATTTGTCAATTATTGAGCAAAACAAACTATGTCCAATTAGTTATTCCACTCCGGTCTTGCTAAGTGGCTAATTAAAATACTAAGAGCGCGTTCAGGACTGCTTACAAGGGGAAAAAATCAAAAAATACTCTCCTTCGGGTAGAAATAAAAGAGAAGAAAAAAATAGAAAAGGAAAACCCTCCGGCCGCTTTGGCAACATGTTTCGCAAGCAGTTGTTGATTGAACTTTTAACAATAAAAAAAACGACTTCATTTTTATTCAAGTTCAAGTTTCTTTCATATCTCCAAAGTTCTTTATCTTCACCAAATTAATATGGGACCAACCAAAGAATCATTATATCGGTCCACGGTTGACAAAGATATCGCGTACGCAACATACATACAAAAAAAGATACAATCGAATTGATAACCTTGTTTTTTGAAGTCGGTTAATAAGAAGTAATAATCTTGCTACGCACCTAGTTGCCTAAAAATAAAAAACCTATCCTTTTTTTAAAACTAGCGTTTAAATGACAGTTTAGTTTCGCAACCAGTTGTCAAAAATTATAAAGAAATAAATATCTTAAGAGGCCCCTACCCTAGACCCAACAGACTTTGCCATACAAACGCAGTCTAGCTTTTATTTCAAAACGGCATATCAGATATTGGCGAAATTATGTAATTCCAAAGAAATTGCTTATATTAAAGCATATAACTAGTTTTCACAGTCAAAATATGAACTTTTAAGAGTATATAGTCGATCATATCATATTTGACTGTCGAAAACTAGTTATATGTCGATATATGCAATTTCTTTAAAACTACAAAATACTGCCGAAATCTCACATGTAATTTTAAAAATAAAAGCTGGACTACGTTTGCATGGAAAAGTCTAAGGTAAGGGGGGGATTCTTAACAGGGACAATTGTTTGTATCTGTCACGTCCGTGCCTCGTCGTTTCTATGTGTATTTAAAGGTCACGACGGCGCAACGGCGCCCCGTTCGCGTCCGCGTCGTACGTCTTTTCTACTCGTATGTCCCAAGATGCTCTGTGTTCTTTTCAACGCCCGCCAAAAAAGAGGGGTGTTATAAGTTTGACACTAATGTCTGTCTGTCTGTCTGTTTACGGCATCGTAGCGCTCGAATGGATGGACCGATTTCCATGCGGTTTTTTGTTACATAAAAGAAAATTTCCTTGCGGTGGGTCTTAGCTATGTTTGATGAAAATCAATTCGGCCGTTTAAAAGTTATTGGGGATTAACGTTTGAAATTTGGTTTTTTGTAGCTCGCGGCTATAAAAGATGGCACCACGGATTAAAATTCTACTTTTTAGTTCCTCTGCCATCACTAGATGGCGTTTACAGACAAAACTATTGGAAGTCGAGGGTTTTTTAATTTGCTAGGCAAATCAACGTACGAGTATTAATCTTCTTTCAGTTAACAGTTTAATTATTATAGTTTTTTCTAACGTTTAATAACTAAATTCAAAGTGAATTTAGCAGCATCCCACTAAGTGCTCTTCAAATACACTGTGCGGCAAAATAATTGCCCTCCATATAGCTTTCAGACCACGTACGGTAAACTGACGTTCAAGTACCTAATATAGAACTAAGTAATTACTTCGACTAGCAATGGATGTTTTGGAAAACCAGTTTATTTGCCAGGCAAATTAAAAAAATCGAATTTCAAGCGTTCACCCCCATAAATTTTGAGCCGCTAAAACGATTTTAATTAAACGTAACTAATTACCACCGCAAGAAATGTAAAATACATAAAATACATACTCACATGTATATACAATATGTAACAAAAACCCTGTCTGATCCTTGTAGGAGCAACTCAGACCGTCAATATGAACAACTTTTCCCTAATTAGGGGAAATTACTACTTACTTGAATGTTTTGTTAATTTGATCACTAAATTATTTTTACAATATATATTATATGTAAGAAAATAAATTCGGATTATATCTAATTTATTATTTAACAATTTCATGTTATTTCAACATAGCTTAAATCTATCATTACAGTGTGAACCAATACGATAAAAAAGCAATTAATTATCTATGACAGAATTAAAACTATATGTCAATGTTAGAATTATAAAATCAATTCATTTCATATTCGTATTTACATCTTATAAGGATGTACGTTAAGCCTCAAAAGTGGAGTCTCAATTTTTCATAAAATTAGTATAAGAAATCGGGACTCCATTTCTGATACGTACCGCGAACGGGTTGTAGATTCGAATATGAAATTAATTGATGGAACTATCTTGTTGATTCCTTTTTTAATTTTTTTCAAAATGGCGGGGCGAAGGTCCTTTCGCGCGTGGTACAGCTCACAAAAACACCAAATAACAAGTGATTTTTTTTTAATCAAGCTTTTTACTGTAACAACGACCCAAAAATTGTTACAGATAAAAGCTTGTTACAGATAAAAACTTGATTCAAGACGAATCAATCGAGCTTAAACTCGGTAGAGTTATGTTGTTTTATCACAGAGATGCCATGAACTCCTTCCAGCTCCATCATCAGATTAGCTCCATGTCATCATAATTAAATTGTCAGTATTGTCACACGATATACGTATGCGTGCCTTTCAGCTCAATCAGAAACCGGAAAGTGGGTCAAATTTAACTTTCAAGGTTTGATTACAGACAGACAAGTGAATCTAAATAAAAACTTGTAAAAAGTGAGTTGAATTTTTGCCACTAAGTGTACCTATTTTATTTCTATCTCCTGCTGAGTTTGACCGCACTGCCTACGCTCCCACTTCAAATGTCGCCTTATTTTAGTGCAAACTCTGACCTTTAACTATGTCTAGATTTTTCGCTAGATACCTATACATGTAGTTAAATTTACCAACACCCTGTATATGTATAACGTAGACTCTAAGCTATTCATAAAACTTATCAACCGTTCGCTAAACCTATTTTAGTTAAAATATGTTTTGTCTTGTTGTTACTATGTTAAATATTAAAAATAAATACCAAAACATACATATTTTAACTATAATAAGTTAAATTTCTATAAGAAACTTGATATATATAAAAAGAAAAAAAGTTTAACAAACAGTTGATATTTTTTATGATAAGGGAAACTTTAATGGAAGGAAAATAGAAGGAAAAAGAGAAGTAGGAAAACCAGAAGAAAAAAATATGTTTTGTCTCTTTCTTACTATGTTAAATAGTAAAAATAAAGACAAGGAAAAAAACATATTTTAACTATAATAAGTTTAACAAACAGTTGATAGTTTTTATGAATAAGGAAAACATTAATGGAAGGAAAATAGAAGGAAAAAGAGAAGTAGGAAAACCAGAAGAAGAAAAAAATCGATTAAATAAAAGAAAAAATCAACGAAAAAACATATAAAACTAGACATACATACACACAAGATACTCTCTCTCTCTCTCTCTCTCTCTCTCATCTCAGCGTTTTCCCAGTAGCATCCTCAGCTGCAATGCTGAGCAGCCCGGGGTCCGCTTTACGACTTTTTCTTCTCCACTTTGCCCTAGAGCATCCTTGGTTGTAAGACGATTAGCACGTATAACATCCTTGACGACGTCAAGCCAGCACTTCTTGGGTCTACCCCGCCTGCCGGGCCCCGGCGGAGGCGGCATGACTATACATTGGTTTCCCAAATCCCACGTAACCTGCCGGCTTTCGTAGGACGTGGCCGTGCTAGCGTAGGCGACTTTCTTTCAGTCTGTCTGCTATGTCACGGACATGAAGGCTGCCGCGGATGCGGGTGTTTCTCACAAATACACATAAGGTACATTGCAAGGTAAATAATAGCTTGTAAAACGTATTTTTAGGGTTCCTTAGTAAACAAGGAACCCTTATAGTTTCGCCATGTCTGTCTGTCTGTCTGTCTGTCTGTCTGTCCGTCCGTCCGCGGTTTTACTCAGCGACTATAAGTACTAGAAAGCTATAATTTGGTATATTTATTATGCGGAAAACATAGTACAATGAAATATTGAAAAGAAAATTGTTTTTAGGGTAATTCCCACACAAGTAGTGTCAAAAGTCAATTTTATTTTCATATTTCAATCCTTCTATCTGCTAATGCTAAACGGTTATATATGGACACGTGAAAAAATTCAGAGCTATAGTAAATATTACGAAATTTAAAGGGAAACTATCAGACCTAAGTAGGGTTTACAAATTAAAATATTATAGGTGATCAACTTATAAAATGTACTCGGAAAAGGAAAATTTCATACAAATTCAACAGAAAATTAGTTTTTAGACGTTTTTAGTGGCGTGATCTCAAAGTTGGTATTCGTAACTACGGATCCCTACACGGCGCGTGGTCCGACACGCGCTTGACCAATTATTTTAAGTAGAGTCCGTTCACAATTTACTTCGCAGCGATGCGGGGAGGAAGGAGGTAATGCCGAATGTGAGATTTCTCTTATCATGAACTGAAAAACAGTTTATTAGCCGGGCAAATTAAAAAACCCCGATTTTCAAGACCGCCATGTAATGATGAGAAGCGGATCTACGTATTCCAGTTGATATCTGTAGCGCCATCTATTGTTTGCTAGGCAAATTAAGATCCGACTTTCAAGCATTAACCCCCAATAAATATTAAATTGTTTAACCGATTTACATCTAACATAGCTAAGAACCACCGCAAGAAGACGTGCTTTCACGTAAAAAAACGCATCGAACGGATGAACCAATTTCGATGCGATTTTTTCTTCTGACGCACACACTGCATTAGCGTAAAACTTATAACGCCGTCTTTTTTGTCGGGTGTCAAAAACAGTTTTAAACTCTGAAATATTTTTCTAATTCGCTTTATTTTCTTTGTTAAAAGTGGTTGTTTATGACTGACAGAAGCAACCCTTAAAATGAGCAGTTTCAGTACATTTTGTTAGACCTTGTTATCCCCGTGGGTTTAAGTGGAATTTTAAACGGAAGGTTTGTTTGTTTTGTAGGTAACAACTCTAAGTAATTAATGTTAGTACCTAATAAAAGTGCTGGTATTCCGCAAGGCACGAAATACAAAGGGTGCGTTCATGTCGTTACTACGTAGGTAACATTTAAGGTTCTTAAGAGCGGCCTTCCCGTTTTACTTTTCATACAAACGCTCGTACGTGATTATGGCGTTGTATCTGTTTTTTTTTAAACTTTTGAACTCACTTGTATCTTGGACGCTATTTCTAGGTTTCTATCGAAATAAAAAAATTGCAATTTCAGTCAAGAAAAACAAAGTCAGTATAAGCCTCCAAAAATCTGCTTTTAAATTTTTGCAAAATTCGACCGTTCATAAAGTACTCATACATTGTAAAAGTATAGAAAATATTGTGATACAAACCTTGCAAATGTTATGAAAATTTTGAATACAAAACATTAATTTCACATACTTGTAAGGCTTACTGATAAACACGTATCTCCTGGAACAAGTTTTATGAAATTTCCGCACCCTATGAATAGTTAATATTCGATCAAGGATAGTTAATAATAATACTAATTTCATTTAATAAAATGCAAACCATGCTGTTAGGCGCTATCTCTCTCTTTTTGGTTTGCCTCTTTTTCTAGCATTGCCCTGGATGAAACACCAAGCTTTTCAAACTATGCTCGCGTTGAAAACAGAGCGGCCGGGAAGGGCCGCCTTAACACCTTGACTATTAGTAGTAAAGAAAATAGATTTTATGACGACCTCCGTGGCGTAATGGTCAACACGCTATTCCGCCGATCCGGAGGTTCTGGGTTCGATCCCCAGACAGGGCAAGGTGGAAAATGGCCTTATTCAAATTGTCCTGGGTCTTGGGCTTATGCAATACAATACATGTATACAATTATACATGTATTGTATTGCATAAGCCCTTTATCCTGAACTCTTGGATAATATTGTCGCTTCTTAAAGGATGTCTCTGAGTTCAGTGCGCCTCTTGACAAAGGCCTCCTCCAACCATTTTCATTGCTTTTTGTCTCTGGCAACTCTTCTCATGTTAGGGCCTGCGGTGAGCTTTAGCTGTCCTTCCATCTTATATATTATCTTCCCCTGTTTCTCTTTCCATCTCTGGAATACCAGTGAGTTAAGGTTTTGCTCCACTTTTCCAGGTTACTACGCAATGTATTCATGTATTTATCTTAAAATATACTATCGTTGGGTTAGTATCCCATAACACAAGCTTAAGTTTACTTTGGGGCTCTGCTTAGCTCTACTTCTAATAGATAGTTTTGGTCGTAAGATTTTCGGCTCGGAATAGGATCACTCCATCTTTTCCTGTAAATGTCTTTAGGATTAAAGGACTAAGCGTAAACGGAGTTTTGACTTCGGTCACCGGCCTGTTGTTAAAAATTTTCGGACATCTTTTTTTTTATATAGAGACCAATAACACTGATTGAGCTAGCCCCAAAGTCAGTTCGAGACTTGTGTTATGGGATACTAAATCAACGACTACTATATTTTATAACAAATACATATATAAATAAACATCCAAGACCCAGGACAATTTGAAAAAGAGAAGACAATTTTTCAATTTACCCTGACCGGGGATCGAACTCGGGACCTCTGGGTGGCGGACTACGATGGTGACCACTACGCCACGAAGGTCGTCATTGTTTATTGCCAAAGAGGGTTGACGTCAGGCAGGCGGCTGATCGTAAAACCATAGCCAAATCTTTTAAACTATTTAGGGTTCCTTAACAAAATGAAGTGATATTTTATATTAACTGCACCATCCGCCTTAAATTTAAATTTCATCCACACCACTTGGATAGTTGGCAATCAACCACCGTTCGTTTTAAAAGGAACTTTTTACCACGTACGACCGAACTGTGGAATAAACTTCCTGTAGCAGTGTTCCCGGACCGATACGACATTGAGACCTTCAAAAAACGAGTCTAT
This sequence comes from Acrobasis suavella, assembly GCA_943193695.1. NCBI lineage: Eukaryota > Metazoa > Arthropoda > Insecta > Lepidoptera > Pyralidae > Acrobasis > Acrobasis suavella. The sequence goes on along the minus strand of OW971952.1, from coordinate 3,071,587 downwards.
ATCTTCCTGAAAGGCCGGTGATGCTTCTGTTACACCCCTGGTGTTGCAGTTGTCACTTACCATCAGGTGACCCGCTAGTTCTTTTGCCACCCTATGACATAAAAAATTAAAAATAACTTAAAAATTTTGGCATTATACGGAACCCTCTCCACGCGACTTCAACTCGCACTTGACGGTTTTTATTCTACTTCTGCTTGATATCGCGAAAGTCAGAAAAAAATCTAAAATCATGTACGACTAACGGGGATATCGTCTTAAGGGGCTACCTGAATTTTTCGGGGTCCAGTGCTGCCCCCATTTGAAATAAATCATTTGAAAAGAAACTGAGATATCATTTAAAATTTGGTCTTGATCAGACCCTGGATAACCCTTCAAACTATTTTATAAACTACTGTTTACAGTTCAAAGTAATAACGTGAAGCTATTCTACGCACAATTGCGAAAAACGGCCACTTTTGGCGTATGTGCGTAGAAAAGCTTCACGTTCTCACTTTAAACTGTAAACATTAGTTTATAAAATAGTTGTAGTTTGAAGGGTTATCCAGGGTCTGATCAAGACCAAATTTTTAATGATATCTCCGTTTCTTTTCAAATGATTTATATTTCAAATGGGGGCAGCACTGGACCCAGAATTCAGGTAGCCCCTTAAAATAGGTAACTCTGTCCCTAAGGAGCTAAGTCGACGCCGCGTGGTCAAATGTCAGGTTTCTCTAATAACAACTGATTACAAGACAGGATTCGGTGACTGATTCAGACTAGAAATAGGCAAGAAGCAAGCATTAAATGTGCTTTAAATAGAAATGTCAGGTTTCGCTAATAATAGCGGATTACTATAACACAGGGTAAGGGACACGAAATAAAAATGGAATTTCTGGAAATATTGACTATTTATATTTACGCCCCCTCCCTTACATACGCTATCGAGTCAACACACACTCCCTCACACACATATATTCACACTCTCCCCCTCAAAACACACACCCACACACATACACATCTTCATTTACATTCATACAATCACACAAACCAGTTTCATCATTATTATTTGTTCCTGAACTGTTATTATTACTGGAATTTGAAACTAAATATAATGTAAAATCTTTTTTTTTATTATGTCTAAGAATTTTGTCCAGTTTTAAGATTAAACCCTCTGATTGGGAAGGAACTTTCTCCGAACATACCTACAGGATTTGCCTAGTCACAGAATAAGTACAAGTACTCACGTACAAAAGTCTTAGAAAAGAAATTCAAAGAAATAGGTATCTACCCAATTTCTTTAGCTCCTTGGTTTAATTTAGCTCGCGTCAGAACTCCTCACTTCTTCGTTTAGATACCTAGACGTCCATTGCAAGCCAATTTCATTCTTATTACTCTGGACAAATGATTCATGTAACTCATTTTCCCTTTCAAAGTGGTCGCCGCGCGCATAGTAATAATGTAGGTATGTTTTCGATACCTAAACGGGGAGTGACACAGGCCTGGCATAGTATAGATACACACACAGGACTGTATTTTATCGATGTAAAACAAATTTTGGTCAATAAAGTTATTATTAATATTAATTCCGACTGAAAAAGATACACGTTTTTAACCGTAACAGGGTAGACATAACTAGAGTTATAAGAACCAAAAACTTTAACTTGACGGTGAAAAATGGATTCAGGATAGGGATGAGTTGCTAGTCGCATCACTTATTGGCATATCTCTCCCTCCCTCGAACATTTTCGCCCAATCCCTTGATTGACTTGTACGACCTGTGAGGGAAGAGAAGAGGATTATATATTCAAAATTTTTCCTAAATCCCCAACCAGTATGGAACATGCCAACCTTTCGAAATTGCCTCTAACTCGTCTTAAAATAAGTAATTCTGTCCCTAAGGAGCTGAGCCGTCGTCGCGTGGTCAAATGTCAGGTTTCTCTTATAACAGGGGATTACTGGAAGACAGGATAAGGTAACCTACACGGAATATAAGTAGAACTTCAGGAAATCCTTCTGGAATTGTGCTTTCCGAACTTAGATACTATCTTGTCTGTATCCGTAAGGTATAAAAAATATAAGGTATCCGTAGTGTAGACAAAATATAGACCTTTATGACCCAAAAGGTGTGACGTTATGTTGGGCGTGAAGGTGGAAAAATAGAATCAAAGTAGTGAAGGGATTTTTTGTGATGGTTGACCGGGAGAGAATACCATAAGGCATTAAGGGGCTACCTGAATTTTTCGGGGTCCAGTGCTGCCCTCATTTGAAATAAATAATTTGAAAAGAAATGGAGACAACATTTAAAATTCGGTCTTGATCAGACCCTGGATAACCCTTCAAACTATTTTATGAACTTCTGTTTACATTTTTTAAATGAGAACGTGAAGCTTTTCTACGCACATACGCCAAAAGTGGCCGTTTTTCGCAATTGTGCGTAGAAAAGCTTCACGTTCTCACTTTAAACTGTAAACAGTAGTATATAAAATAGTTGAAGGGTTATCTAGGGTCTGAACAATGCCAAATTTTGAATGATATCTCCGTTTCCTTTTAAATGATTTATTTCAAATGGGAGCAGCACTGGACGCCGAAAAATTCATGTAGCCCCTTAAGGTTCGCCTCTTGTATATTATTTTTAAACTGTGCAATAAAGATTAAATAAATAAAAAAAAATTGTTACATCGCCATTAACATGATTCGATTTTTTGCCCAATCGATCGGCTTTTACGATCTGGTATTGGAAGCAAAATTTTAATCTTTAAGTTTTTTTCTTTTATCCCCACCAGCGTGGCAGATGCTACGAGCCAACCTTCTAACTCGTCTTAAAATAGGTAATTCTGTCCCTAAGGAGTTGAGCCGTTGTCGCGTGGTCGAATGTTAGGTTTCTCTAATAACGGCGAATAAGAAAACAGGATTAGGTGCACGAAATAGAGAAGAAGCAAGAGCTATATAATGGTCTTTAAAAAAGGTCGTAAGTAACTTTGAAAGAAGAATGTGCCTGTGTACCAACAGCTACCTTTTGTTGTTTTTGGAAATCCCGGAAGAAGTAATGAATTTATTTCAATCTTTTATTTATTTTTTCTATGTTACATATAAATAGGGGTTAATATTAAAGGCTCTATACGGAACCCTGATAGGCACTTCAATAATAATATTTAATTTAATAACTTAATAAAATTATTTCACAAACAAGAAATAATCTATCTATCTATACTATAAAAAGCAGTAAAAAAAATGTGTCTGTAAATTGAAATTTTTCCAAAATAAATGTTTGGGGCCATGAAGACATGGTAATGGAGTAAGAAAATAAAAAAAAATGTCTGTTTGTCTGTTTGTACACCCTAATCTCCGGAAATACTGGACGATTTCGAATGAAACTTTTTTTGTTATATAGCTGTTAAGCCTGGGCAACATATAGGTACGATTGATTTTGGAAAATGGAACACATGATGCAAAACTATAATGGCCCAGTTAAACTATACGAGTAAGAAATATAAAAATGCCGCCTTAGAAGCATAATATAACTAGCCAAGCGCGAGTCGGACGCGCGCGAAGGGTTCCATACCATAATCTATGAAAAATCACGTTGGTAGTATGGGAGCCCCCCATAAATATTTATTTTATTCTGTATTTATTATGTTTTAGTTCAGCGGCAACAAAAAAACATCATCTATAAAAAAAAATACTTTCTAGCTATAATGGTTCATGAGATATAACCTTGTGACAGACAGACGGACGGACAGACGGACTGCGGAGTCTTAGTAATAGGGTCCCGTTTTTACCCTTTGGGTACGGAACCCTAAAAATCGAAGATTTGGAACACCTGATGCAGAACTAAGTTAAATTTATTAGCATAAATATTTGTTTACCAAAAATCGATGATCATCTGATATGGAAATCTAAGATATAAGGTTAAAGTTGCATAATATAATAACGCTGGGAGTAACTTTGACGACCTCCGTGGCGTAGTGGTCACCATGCTAGTCCGCCACCCAGAGGCTCCGGGTTCGATCCCTGGTCAGGGCAAGTTGGAAAATGGCCTTTTTCAAATTGTCCTGGGTCTTGGATGTTTATCTATATATGTATTTGTTATAAAATATAGTATCGTTGGGTTAGTATCCCATAACACAAGTCTCGAACTTACTTTGGGGCTAGCTCAATCAGTGTCATTGGTCCCTAAAAAAAAAAAAAAAAACTCCCCGTGGTAAAGGCGGTAACAGTTTGGGCCTAATTTTTGATATCGACTTGCCTAAAGTGTCTAAACCTCTCATTTGCTGTCTAATCGTTTGTGATGAATGCACAATGGCTAACAAAAAGGCAGTGGAAGCTGTAAATAGAACGTTGCAAGTCATTCGTCGAGATAACAGGCCAATAGGCAATGTCACATTTTTGTTGTCGGGAGATTTTCGTCAAACCCTTCCAGTTTTATGTCGGGGCTCTAGGGCAGATGAGATTAACTCCTCATTAAAACAGTTTTATCTGTGGCCTCAAATACAGAAGTTCAGATTGACAATTAATATGAGAGCCCAGCCCACATGCTCAAGAGTTTTCAAAAATATTATTAACAGTTAGGGAAGGTCTCTTTCTTGAAGAGAATGGTCAGGTGAGTCTTACCGTAATACTTAGCGAAGTTGTTTGGTCCGAAGAAGAACTTATAAGTTCAGTTTTTGCGGACCTTCAGAAAATGACACACCAGGAAAATTCTTGTTTATGTGAACGCGCCATATTGGCACCAAAAAATGAACAATGCGGAGCAATTAATGAAGAACTTATGACGCCAATAATTGATGATAAAGTGGTTTATACTTTTTTGGATAGTGTTATTGATCGGGACGATGCCACCAATTATCCAGTTGAGTTTCTTAATTCACTTGCAGCAAATGGAGTTAGGTCACAAAATAATTTTTTAAATCTAAAAACCGATTCACCTCCAAACAACACAACCGATTTTAATAAAATTACTATGGGACCACCTGGACAGTATAACCATTCAAACAAAAAAAATAATTTTCAAATAGGTCCACGCGCCTTCGAGTAATCGTCCGATCCTTGTAGGAGCAACTCAGACCGCCAATATGAACAACTTTTCCTTAGGGACCAATGCTTGAAACTCGAAAAAATAAGACATTTTCATACAAATTGCCGGGCCGGCCCAACAATTCTGTATGAAAATGTCGATAATTTTTTCATATTGACGGTCTGAGTTGCTTCTACAAGGATCGGACAGGGTTTTTGTTACATATTGTATAGGTAAATTAGTTTCACATTGGAATATTAAAATCGAAGGAATTTACGGAAATACGAATCATGTTAATATTAATAGGCGATGCAGTTAGCAACCCGTCACTATTTAGATTCCTTTTTCCACCTTCTCGCCCAGCATCACGCTAAAAGTGGCCTTTGAGTCTTGCGGCCTTGGGCTCTGTCTGCTTAGAGCCGCAAGACTACTCTGTCTGCCCCGTTAAGAATAAAAAAGTGATTTTATTATGTATGTATGTTTATTATATAACGATCATTATATACAGACAACATAGCCAAAACCTGTTTATACAGCTGGAAATTTGTTCTGGCAATATTAAGTCAATGGAATTCAAGTTTAGGATTTTAGGAAAAAGGCGAGCTTATTCAATACAGGAATATAAATCCGAAGTTTGAAAAGGACAGTGCGAAAAACCGTGTTAATTGATAAAACTTTGCGGCCACTCTTCAAAGTAATACTCTAGAAAGTTTGAAAGAACAGTTTAAAGGAACAAATTATGTTATGTAACATTATTTGGCTTTTTAACAAAGCTAAGATATAATTATTTTTAGTTCTGTTTCATTTATTTTTATATTTCAATACCGATACTGTGTTTTAATACTTGTCAAATCACCGAGGTTAGGTAGCGGACCCCGGGCTTACTCCTGGACGCAACCGGGAATACTCCTGGATGATGATGACTGTTAAATACGATATAGTTATCGAAGCCTAAGTACTTCTGTAATTTTTAAAATGATGAGTCAAAAAAGACTGCAGTATATGTGAATTAGTCACACAAGATCCGGTGATTCCAAATTTAGGTTAGTTGTTTGTCATTGTCAGAGTTAGTTGATGCTTACTTAATTTTACATAGGTACTATGTTTATACATACCTATAAAGTCGAGATACTGGTAAATAAGTATCGTTTAGAAACATAATTTAGGTTAAGTGTTTTTATACATTTAAATAACTGCTATAAGTTAAATAGTATCTAACTAATAATAATTGGTCTATAATAACTTATCAAACTTAATTATAAAGGGTAATTCTCGACGAAAAAATAATTTGTTAAATCAGCTTGGCACGAAACGTAACAAAGCCATTAAATTTGGATTTCGGCCAACAAGGAACAAGGTCACATGAAAGCCTGTGAAAGCCTAAAAATATAATAAGCTAACGTCGCCTTAACAACTGCCTAACAACCTGATTAAAACCACCTACGAATTTATTGCCGGTAAGCCTTGGAAACGAAATTAATTACTTTTTATCAGCACATTGCGAGTCAAGTAGCGAACAAGTTATATATCACACTGCTATACATAAGTAGAGTAGTTACATAAAACTACTCAACCTTAACTAAGTTTAACTTGAAGAAAACAAGGCTATTGTTAGATCAATATAAAGAAATCCAATTTAAACTCGTGCGTGCGAATATAATTCAATTTATAAAAAGAAAAAAATAGATAAATCAAAAATATCGACTCACCTTTATCTATTCCGGTGCTAAAAAAATAAACTAAATTATTTATACACACGCGAACATTGTCAATTTGAAAATCGAAACGGTTCGAAATAAATGTTCACTTTTTAAATATTTACAATTTTATTTACAGTTGCGGTAGGATTCCGCCGTTGAACTGGGATATGGTTAAACGTCAGTTTGTCCGCATACGTTTGGCGCATGCGCGACGGAAAATGGCGGATGTGAGCGGGTCGATAGTATGAGTAGCTTCGTGATAAGATAAGGTATCGCTGAAGGCTGCCCCCATGCTTGGTGACATTGTGGAAACGGGGTGATGCTGAAACGAGGTCACGGGTTCATATTAGCCCGCGTTTTCCAGTGTTGTGTTGCCAGTGAACAATAATAAAAGTGTTGCTATTTATTGTAAACTTAAGAATTTTGAAAGCACGTGTTAGATATTATGATAAAATAAATAAATTTCTTATCTCTAGTATTTATACTAAATATTACTTTAAAACTTGATATACTTTCAAATGTAAAATTAATAATATTTAAAGTGGCAACATAGGAAATGTTGCCACATTAAATATTATTAATTTCAATAGATTAACGGTGATTGGCCGACGTATTTTAAAAAGAAGGGTAACGCCAATATGGCCGTTACGAAGCTTAGGTATTTTGTGATAATCGAACGGTCCTTACTTTTAATTTGGCAGCGGCGTAGTTAAAGTTAGTTTCATTTCTCATTTATAGTACCTATTTTCTTACTATAGAAATATTAATTACTGTTTCTTTTGAATTATCATATTAAATGTTAGCTGCGGTACAACTAATAAATTATACTGATGCGATATTATTGTAATAGTCATAGATGTTCTAGTTAACATTTTAAATAATGATGTGTTTGTGATAATACTGTAAAGATGTTCTTTTGTGAAGAACCGTTGTCGAATAACCAATATCTTTGATAAGTAAAATACAGGTGTAAAGATAGATATTCAAACCTTAAGTAATATGATGTAATAGTGGTTTCCCAAGACGGGAATGACTAACATTGTTATGATACTTGTGATATTATTAAGGTATTCTAAAAGGTATTTTCGTATAAAATTGAGATAGTCACATGGTGAAAATGTGAGAATATGAAATGTAAACTAAAGCCCTGCGGGTAAGTAGGCGGCTTATACTGTCGATTTTCTTTCGGGGTCTTCTTAGTAAACTAGTGGCCGATTACGAAACCCTGGTAGTTTTGGCTTTGCTTTGAAAAGTTATGAGAAATATTTTAAGGCTAAGTTGTTTAGAGGGAATATATTATTATTTGAAATAAATTACGTTTTTCTCCCTCACCCTAGGATTTCTTTTCTACGACTAACACACGCAAACTTGAGAAAATTTTCTTTGTTTTGTTTTATTTATTAAATTTCTTAATAAAATGCCTACCTCTTGTTACAGGAATAGTTTCTTAGAAATTTCATAATTCCTATTCCATTCATGTCAATAATTTTAATTAACATAAACACATACACTATGACGTCTTATATGGGTCTAACACCTACGTAGTTTGTGGTCTTACAACTCTAAGCGCTGGTATCGGTAGCTTTTCTTCAAAACTAAGTAAATAAAATTTTAATAAACACTACACGTAATGTAAATTATACTTATTGAAGTGTACAAGTGCCTGTAAAGGTCTAATTACTGAATAACCATTTGAATTTTAAATTTTAAACCAGGCAGTGTTTAGGGCGTGAAGGGGAAAGAATAATAAAATAGTGATAGCTTTGCTAGTCGCAATTTTCACCCTTCAATAATTTGATTTCTTTGTGTATAAATGTATATGTCGCAGACGGATGAATAAAAGGGGGCAGAGCGTGGCGTGATCGGCATCTGATATCTCAAGTGACGTAAACTACCCACTTAGTTACTTACAGTACGAGAACAAACTGATGTCAGGATGAAAACTTACTTTCAGTCACGTCACCTTACCGATGCCGCCACATGAGAGATCTTACGTGAGCCTTATAAAAATGTGACGGAATTCCAGTGCCCCGCCTCCGCACTGAATCATGAATCGCAACCACCATGTCTGGATTCCCTGGCCCCACAGAATTGAATACTGTGTATACACCTGGGCTTTCCGTCTTGCTTAAACAAACTGTCATTGTAATAAATCGGTTCACCAATCCACATCTATTACAATAATCACAATTAAATGATCAAGCCAAGCTACAGCAAACTACACAAACGAGTTGTGCACGATACGGCCGCCTGAACAAGACTGTCCCTGTCGCTAGGTCGACCGGTCTTATAACTTGTTGCTAACGAATATTGCCATTTCAAATCCAACCGTTGCATTTTGTAGTAAACAACTTTCTCTTTGCGCGTGTAAAATCATATAACGGGAATTTTACATTGAACTCATACCGCGTCCTCTATTCTTTTTTCGTCAACTCTAAAATGACATTGACACGGAATTACTGCCAAACGTCATCGAATTATTCAAAGTAAAGGAATCTAGTTTTATACAGCCATTGCATATTACGCTCCGACATATAAATAAAATATTCCGACAAAATGTAAACCGTCTACTTTAGATCGGCGACCGTCGGTGATGGTCGCTCGTCTGTAAAAGCCCTTAGGGGTTGACAGTATACCCACGACACTTGTTGGCGACTGTCGCCGACGGTCACCGGCTATCGCAAACTGTCAAAAGTGCAGCGTGACTAATGGCGACTGTCGCCGACCGCCGACAGTCGCAGACGGGTATCGCGGCCATACTGTCGCTCGTCTGTATAGCCCTAAGTGAAAAAGAAAAGACCTTTATAGATAACTAAAATAATTTATTGAAAACTAATTACAATACAATTATGAATCGTCAGTGTCGGCGTGTAGGTACCGCACTTCAGGGTCCTGCTGGACTCGACCCCGGATCCTGGAGATCAGCAGCCTGCCCCGAGCTCCCCGCGCCTTGTGTGTCAACCAGACAACTCCAACGCAGCAAACCAAGATGGCGATTACTAACAAGGTTGTGCGCCAGCCTGAGTGACCTGCTAAATAAGCAATTATATTAACATTTTTTTAAAAAACTAAAAACTGACTTCTCCCCCAAACTACTCAACCGATTTTGATAAAATTTGGAAAATATACCCTTTCAAACAAAAAAATAATTTTCCAGGCGTCTTGGAATAATCAATGAACATCAATTTAAAAAAAGATTATGACGAATTGACAGCCTCCTTCTTTTTGGAAGTTAAACATAAAAATAAACCCAAATTGTGTCCGTCCTCGACCCCATCGAGTAAACAGCTGAACTGATTTCGGTCAAACATAGTTAAGGACACTCCCGATTATACACGCCGACTTTTCGTTGGTTTTGTAAAAAAGAATGTTATGTACTAAATAAATTCCTCTTTCCATATACGAAATCCAAATTTGTGTATGACATAAGGTTAAAAAGTTGTGAAAATGATTTTCGATCGAGACCACGTAGTTACGCCCGTTCATAACTGACGCGTGAGCCGTGACCTCTATGAACTCGAAATCTAGCTGGCCGGCGGTACTACTAATTGATCTCACGATTTTACTTTCGAGTTTCAGTCAACATATTTTGTTTCAGAATTTTTATTTGACTATCTAATGAGGTCTTATTAACGATCTTTATGAAGTGGCCTTCCGCTCCAAAACCAATGAAAAATCACCGTGTATAGATTAAAAGAAAACAAAATTGTTTCATCCGTCCGGATACGAATCGACGCATACAGACAGATACAGAAGAGGTGGCCTCACTAGGCACGACTTATTCGTAGTTTTTAGTCATGTGCGGTCAATTTTAACTACCGCCACCCACTTGCTTTGCTTCCGGTGAAGGAAAACATCGTAAAAACCACCCCAAACGACTACCTCTGTTCACCATGCTAGTCCGCCACCCAGAGGTCCCGGGTTCGATCCCCGGTCAGGGCAAGTTGGAAAATGGCCTTTTACAAATTGTTCTGGGTCTTGGATGTATATCTATATATGTAAGTATTTGTTATAAAATATAGTATCGTTGAGTTAGTATTTCATAACACAAGTCTCGAACTTACTTTGGGGCTAGCTCAATCAGTGTTATTTGTCCCTATTTATTTATAATCATTATTAAAAAAAAAACCACTACAATAACACTGCCAAAGACAGTCATTGTATGTGTCTGTTTTCGAAAGAAAGTAATGACCAAAATTCTTTTTGACCAAAAAAGGATTTTTAATAAGATTATTTGGTTCAGAACTAAACTTTTCGAAGTGCGAGTTGTATTTCAGCGACAAAGTGCCTGAAGAAATGCGTATTGAAATAAATTCTAAATTTAATGTTTTGGCCCCGAACATTAAAAAATTAAATGATCAGTCACTCCGCCTTCTAGGAGCTCCGGTGTTGGAGGACGCATTTCCAAAGTTCGTGGAAGACTAAATTTCAGTATTTAAAGAATCCTCCAGCCGTCTAGAAGACATAAACCCTCATTTGGCTTATTGTATAATTAAATTTTGTCTTTTCGTACCCAAGACCACCTACGCGCTTCGTTGTACACCTCTTTGGGCCCATACTGAACTTTTGTCTCGCTTTGACAACATTGTGCGAGAGGCTTTAAACAAAATATTTAACTGCCCTCTGAATGACAGGTGCTGGGCCCAAGCAACCTTACCAATACGCCACGGTGGTCTTGGAATAAGGAAAATTTCAAGTGTAGCACTGCCAGCCTTCCTGTCTTCGGTTTATAGCACGGTCAACCTCGTGGGTAGTATTTTAGGCCCGTCGCTCCGTGACGTAGAGGTTGCCTGCTTGGCTCAAGCCAGTCAGCCAGGCCAGGGAGGCCTGGATTAGTGTATCCGGTCCAAATACAGAACTTCCACTAAATCTGGCTTCGCAGCGGCAGTGGGACGAGCCTCTCTGCTTGCATTCGCGACAAAATTTATTACAGTCAGCTGCTGATGAAGCGGAGCGGTCTCGTCTTCTAGCCAGCTGTGAGCCGGAATCAGGTTACTGGCTCAATGCCATTCCTTCAGCAGGCGTGGGTACGCTCCTGGAGAAGACGACGTTTAGTTTGGCAGTGAGCTTGCGTTTAGGTGCCAGGACGAATGAACCTCATCGCTGCCGCTGTGGTGGAAGTGTCGATCCCCTGGGTCACCACGGCCTGGCATGCTGTCGCAGCGCAGGACGCATTTCGTGCCATGCTGCCTTGAATGACGTCATCCGTCGCGCCCTTACCTCGTCCGGTGTGCCAGCAGTACTCGAACTTGCCCTCTGATGGGAAGAGGCCCGACGGAATGACGCTCATACCTTGGAAAAATGGGCGGTCGCTAGTATGGGATGCAACTTGCGTGGATACTGTTGCCCCATCCCATGTACGAGCGACTGCCCGCAAGGCGGGCGCGGCTGCGGCGACGGCGGAAGCCAATAAGAGGCGCAAGTATACGGCTTTGGGAGAGCCGTATATTTTTGCTCCTTTTGCCGTGGAGACCTTGGGCCTTGGGGCCTTGGGGTGTGGAAGCCCGTCAGTTGTATAAAGAGATTTCCACACGCCTAATCGACGCCTCAGGGGATCCAAGGGCTGGTGTGCATTTTGGCCAAAGGCTGAGCTTGGCCATTAAGCGCGGAAATGCTGCCAGTCTCTTGGGTACCCTACCCTGCGAGCGCAGTGATTTAGGCTCAATTTTTTATATCATTTGATGGTTTTTATGGTACTTATATCTAGCTTAGTTTTATATTCATAGTTATATTTAGTTTAGTCGTAGTTTATTTAAGTAAGTTAAGTTCTTAATGTAATTCAAAAATAATATTTTGTTAAAATAAAAACGTTTGCCAGCCCTCCCACCCCCAAATCCCCCGACACCATCTAGTGATGAGTTGCAGAACTACATATTTCGACTGATGTTACGTGGAATTAAAAGGTAAATTAAAATACCTCGACTTTTAAACGTTAACCCCCAATAACTTTATAATGGTTGAACCGATTTTCAACAAACATAGCTGAGAACCACCGCAAGGGTACTTGCTTACTCGCTAAAAAACCGCATCAAAATCGATCCATCCGTTCAAGAGCTACGATGCCACAGACAGACAGGCATTAGCGTCCAACTTATAACATCCCTCTTTTTTTGTCGGGGATAAAAAAGTTCACAAAAACATTTGAATCCCGAGGAGGGTTGATGTCTGGTTGGCGGCCGGTCATAAAAAACCATGCCAAATCTTTGAAAGTATGTCTAAGGTATGAATAATTTTCAATGTGGAAGGAGAAGACATACTGCGCCGACCCCAGATGATGGGATAAGGTGAGGCAGATGATGATGAAGAAAGTTCACAAAAGAATTCAAACTTACCTGACTGGATAAGGTGAGGCAGATGATGATGAAGAAAGTTCACAAAAGAATTCAAACTTACCTGACTTTTGTTCCGCAACTTTGTGTTCAGGCTTGGGAATTCTCATTGTGGGCACCATTATTTTTGGAATAATTGTCTTTTTTACTGTAGGTTTTACTGTCGTTGTCGTTGTTGTAATCTTCCTAACTACCTTTGTAGTATTCGACTTTACTGGAGCTACAGTAACATTAGCAACTCGTGGTGGTGTAACGTTTTTAGTTGTATTCATATACTTTTTAACTGTGGTATAATAATAGGCTGGAACAATTTTTGTAGTAGTCGGTTTTGTAGTTGTAAGAGGTTTTGATGTAGATGTAGATGTAGTTGTAGTTGTCGAGGTAGATGTAGTAGTGTAATTAGAAAATGTCTTCGCGGTAGTGATTGCTGTTGAAGCTACTAGTTTTTCCGTCTGAGGTTGATCTCCAGAACTTGGTTTGCCGTCGTCCAAAGTAGTTGAATCTATAATAAAGGTACTTAGTTAATAAAATAATCTTGCTGATAGTATGTACTGCCCGTGTGGTTCCGGATTAGAATGGGACCACTCCATCTCTTCCTCTGGATGACGTAAAAGACTACTGAAGGAAATAAAGCACTAAAAGTTCGTGCTACAATAGCAAGCCCAAGGAGGGTTGACGTCAGGCAAGTCTTATACTCAGAAAAGAAATTCAAAAAATATCTACCTAATGTGGTTAGCAATTGGTTTAATTTAGCTCGCATCAGAACTTCTCACCTCTTCGTTTAGATACCTAGACATCCATTGAATGCCAATTTCATTCTTATTACTCTGGACAAACGATTCATGCAACTGAATGTTCCTCTTCGAAGTGGTCGCCGAGCGCATAGTAATAATGTAGGTATACAGGGTGTTTTTTTAAATCACTGGCATCCTTTCTACTGGTGAAAGTACTCATGAATATGAGCAACATTTTGTATGGGACCAACTCCAATCGAAAAAAAATCAGCTGTTCCATACTATTTTACAATACTTAGAATCCCAAAATGTATGGAACAGCTGATTTTTTTTTCGGTTGGATTGAGTCGGTCCCATACAAAATTTGCTCATATTCATAAGTACTTTCACCAGTAGAAAGGATGCCAGTGATTTAAAAAAACACCTTTATTTTCGATACCTAAACGGGGAGTGACGCAGTTCTCTTATGGTACAGATTTGAAGAACACACCTAATCACACTCGTGGTTAATAAGTTTTCTGCACATATTATTTATTTGGACGACTAGTTTCCGTGTATTTTTGAACGAGCGAGCGAAGCGAGCGAATTTCTTCAAGTCTACTTGAATAAACCAGCGTTTTTATGTATGTATGTTTTTCGACGGTTGGTTGATCGGAGCTTTATGAAATTTGGTACATTCATACATCTACGCTGACGATCTCTGTCTACTTAGCCACAAGCACGGTGATATGCAATCCAAGCTGGATGACCTCCAACGCGAAGCGGGGAACATTGGACTTAAAGTTAACGCGCGTAAGACCCAGGAGATGCGTATAAAGGGAAAGAATTTGCTGCCGTTAACGCTCGGAGAAGAACAAATACAGCGCGTGCAGCAGTTCACGTACCTCGGAAGTGTCGTGTCGCAATGTAGAGAAACTGAAGAGGATATCACATCGCGAGTTGCTAAAGCTCGAGCCTCCACCACCTTCGCGCAACTACGCCCCATATCGTGGTCTAGGAAACTCACTCGTAGAGTAAAGTTCAAAATCTTCCGTTCCAACGTGAAAACAGTCCTACTATATGGGTGCGAAACGTGGAAAGTCACCAAAGACATCACACAGCAAATCCAAGTCTTTATAAATCGCTGTCTTCGACAGATATGACAGATATTAGTTATCTTTTGGCCTGAGAAGAATTCTAATGAACGCCTGTGGCAGCTCTGTGGTGGAACACCAATCGATCACCAAATAGCTCGTCGCAAATGGACATGGATCGGCCACACGCTTAGGAGGGATCCCACTCACATTTCAAGGCAGGCACTGGAATGGACTCCTCAGGGCAAGAGGAAGCGTGGTCGACCAAAGCAGACCTGGCGACGGTCGGTAACAGCGGAAATGAAGACAATCGGGCTATCTTGGCCTGAAGTAAAGCGCGTTGCTCAAGACAGAACGAGATGGAGAAGTACTGTAGCGGCCCTCTGCCCCACCCAGGGGACATAGGACAATAAGTCAAGTAAGTCATACATACTATCACGTCTTTATCCCTAACGGGGCAGACAGATGATTTTGGATCTTGAGGCTCTAAGCAAATAGCCCAGGGCGGCAAGACTTAAAGGCCACTTTTAGCGTGACGGTGGGCGAGATGGTGGAAAAAGAAATTACTACTAGCAACCCATTACTATTTTAGTAATGGGTTGCTAGCCCTAATAACAAGATTCGCATTTTCGCCTGTTCCCTCGATCGGCTTCTACAATCTGCGCGGGAAGAGAAGCAGCTGGTACTTTCTAAGGTTTTTCTTTCGTCCCAGAAAAGCATGGAAGGAAAAAAAAACCTACACGTGATAGCCGATAGAAATATTAAGTTCGAACAAAAGCCAAATCCGTCAAGGGGTTGGTTTTTTTTTTAATTTGATATACCCAGTGTCACTCTCACTGTAAACACGAATGTAACGACACCTCTTAAGCTAAAATCCATCAAGCCTTTCAGGCTGCAGAGCGTGCTAAACAATTATACATAGAAACATAGATACATACATACAAACATACATATTCTCGAAAAATATAACCCTCCTTCTGGCGCAGTCGGGTAAAGACTTGATTTTTTTTGTTTTTCTTTTTTTATTTGCATTTTTTTTAAGATTTTCATTAAGATTTTATTAATTTAGGTATTTATAATATTTTCTTCAAGCACCTAATAGTAATACGTTTATAGTTTAATTTTAATTGTATTTGTATTCTTTTATTTTCTTTTCTTTAAAAATGAAAAGCTTACCAGGACTAAAGACACACAGCTCAAAGAAGTCAGCACAGCATCGCTGGTAGTTGAGGCACGTGATGGTGCAGTCACACGTTGTGGTGGTGGGTTGGTAGGTGCCCATTAAGTTGCATCTGTTGTAGCAAGATTCCGCTGAAACGTAAACGTGCCTATATATATTTTGTTAAGTCTGTCAGGTCCTGAACTTCCTCCGAACAAGGAAACCGACCAATTGAAATAGATATGCAACTATTTAATATAACTATACATAAATATTTTTCGTTCTCAACGATACAAGATTTTGTTGTTTCGATTGGAATATATTATTAATTTAATTTGTCCCTATCCACGCAACTTAAAACGGATCTACTATTTTTCGTTCTCAACGATACAAAATTTTGTTGTTTCGATTGGAATATTTTGCTAATTTAATTTGTCCCCATCCACACAACTTCGAACGGATCAACTATTTTTCGTTCTGAACGATACATCTTTTTAGTTGGTCCGATTGGAATATTTTATTAATTTAAATTTGTTCCCATCCACAAAACTTAAAACGAATCGACTATTGTTTGTTCTTAACGATGCAACTTTGTAGTTGGTCCAATTGGAATATTTTATTAATTTAAATTTGTTCCCATCCACACAACTTAGAACGGATTAACTATTTTTCATTCTGAACGATACAAGTTTTGGAACGAAGTTCCTTATCGCGCGTAGCGAAAGGGAGCTAGACGCAAAAAAAATTTGACCAAAAGTTGTAATGACACTTTTTGTTCATTCAAATACATGAAGATAATAAAAACTTGATTTTAGAACACAGAGAAGAGTTTGAAAATAATTTAGACCTAATTATATTTTACTTCGTTCCATCCGGGTGTCCCTTGACACCTCTCAAGTTTTTTAGTTGGCCCAATTAATATATTTTATTAATTTAAATTTGTTTCCATCCACATAACTTAGAACGGATCAACTATTTTTCGTTCTGAACGATACAACTTTTTAGTTGGTCCGATTGGAATATTTTATTAATTTAAATTTGATCTCATCCACACAGCTTTTAAAACGAATCAACTTTTTTTTGTTCTTCACTGAGCTGTAGCTTATTTGTGCTCTGTGACACACATGAGAAATGTTAGGTTAGGTTAGGATTCAGATATTGAATGATTATTTTCTTGTACAATGTGTGTGATAGACAAAACAAATAAGTCTTTTATCTATCTATCTTAGTAATTAATATCGGACATCTTGAGTTGATTTTATGGATTTAATATTAATAAATACCTTCTGTTAAGGCAACTCACTATTGAACTCTGGAGGTGTAGAAGCCTGCTGCTTCGCAATCGAGCAGTTTTGGCCTTCCAATATAGCGACGTCGTCTATGGCTATATCACTGGTGTAACTCCTGCCTCGAAGACCTTCGATAATTATCTGTAAGGATAAAAGAGTATGTTTTCTGGAGAATGTAATTGGTATCATGAACTTACACTAAAAATTACGTACCTACTGGAAAATCTGAAAAAGTAACAAAACGAATATATTTTTTCAATGCTCTCAAACATACCTAAGCCTAACAAATCCAGTGGAAAGGGAAACTGTCAAGTAGCAGAAAAAAGATGCACATTGGTGCATGTGACGTCACTGCTATTAGGTTTCGCGGGTATGAGAGAGATAGCCAGATGTCCCCACCACGTTTCCAATTATCTTAATAAGTTCTAATATTGGGAATGCTTCTTACTGCTTATTTAATTAAGAATTTTCTTGCAGTTTTTAAAAATAGTTTTCTTATTAGTGTTAACTTTTCTACGCACAATTGCCAAAAACGGCCACTTTTGGCGAATGTGCGTAGAAAAGCTTTACGTTCTCACTTTAAACTGTAAACAGTATTCATAAAATAGTTTAAAGGGTTATCTAAAGCCTGGTGAAGACCAAAATTTTAAATGATGTCTCCGTTTCCTTTTAAATGATTTCATTCAAATGGCAATAGCACTGGACCCCGGAAAATTCAGGTAGCCCCTTAATTGAAATATTGTCCAAATACAAACAAAGCCAACACTTTGTGTGTTGTGTTTTACTGCATTATGTTACTTTATGTTGCAGTATGTTGCATTATAATGCAGTGAACTGCGTTTTATTGCAACGAGACGCGGTATGGGGCCGCCGGACCACCTGTACCATTGGGTTGTACCACTGATGGTACAAATGTCATTGCCTTATCCCACTATAGGGTGTTGTGTTGTTATGTATTATGTTGTGTTGTATTGCCCACCTGGAAATCCTCCGACTGGTTCCTTAGCATCGAAACGTCTCCGAACCACGTGTCACCCTGGTTGCCCCACATCTCGAACAGCAGAAGCTGCTGCCGATCCTCATCAGACATTTTCAACATAGACTCTAGCTGCAAGCTATCTGGCTTCTGGTACACTCTCAGGCCACCTATGCTTCTACAATGAAGAATTAGGAATCTCAATTTCAGTTTATCAAATAGTGGGGGCTAGTGGGGTGTTATGTTCTTCCGAGTGGGGGCTTGCGTCATCACTGCCCTATAAAAATCGTACAAACCCGTGACGTTAGTGCAAATTTTAAAGTGCTGTATTTTAGTCATTTTTATTAGTTAAAGAAAAAATATGTGACAAATAGTTTTTTTTTAATATACATATATTTTATTTATTTGTAGATGATGGGTTAAATAAAGTTTTCAGTAATCATACCTATTAGGCGCCATACTCATAGCATAGCCCCTTAAATATAAGGCCCAGATAAAGTTTATATTGCGCGACAGATTAGTAAAATCACGCTCGTTGTTATTACGTAGAGCGAGCCCACTTACTGGCCTGCCCAGAAAGCCCAACTTCCTGCACATTGCAGGACCGGGGAGTCGCCGTGGCCAAACACTGGTCAAATTTATTATGATCAAAATACACTTATATAGCCTTTCGACCCCGAAAGAAAAGAGCGAGATAGTAATAGAAAATATCGCTTGATAAACACTGTCGCCGGTGCCATGCCGCGGGGGCTAAATATAATAAAATTAAAATGTCATGCGTATAGAAAACCTGGAAAGCGGACCCAGGCTTCGAAGTAACGCAGCTAAGAATGCAACTGAATACTTTTTTTTTATTAGCTCTATGTCCCACTGCTTGGCAAAAGCCTCCCCTCTATGTTTCCAGACACTTCTGTTGTTAACTTTATATGAGAGATAAATCACTTACCTCCCATACATATGGTAAAAGAACGAAAAGCAACCATTCTCCGTCAACGATTGGTCATAAACTGGTGATATTAGACGCGCTGTGTCATTTTCTAATCGTGAGGTACTCTCTATGTACATGTAGTGACCTTTAGCTGCAACAAAAGGAGAAAGTAAGTACTTAATACTATAATGTACTCAAAAAAATGAAAATAAAAGTACATAAATAGTGCCTTTGCACAACTGTTATTTATGTATTATCTGTATACATTTCCTTGTACATATATTGACAAATAAATAAGTATACACAGAAAAAGACATTAAAATGTACAAATAGGTAATTCTTCCAGACAACAGATGGATGAAAAGAATATATTGAAACGTAAGCTAGCAGACGAAGTGTATGTAGTGAGGACTATAGGTTTAAAGCCTTTTTTTGAAGCCTAGACTACTATAGACTATTATATAAAGGGGCTTGACAGGCTAAAAGCCTATCAAGGCTGTTGAATAGGCCGAGCCTAAAGGACTATAACCGCCTTATTATAAAAACAGGACTAACTATGTTACTAGGTTTAAACCATTATCCGCCCAAAATGAAGTTGACATTGACAGGTAAGATATTGTGATATTACTAGATGTCAACTTGATTTGGTCGGATAATGGTTTAAACCTAGTAACAAAGTTAGTCTGGGTTTTATAATAAGAAGGTAAGTCTTTATAGGCTTTTGGGTCGATGTTGTTTTGGCGATATTTAAGTAAAATTTTTTTTTTCAATGTTAATTAAAAATATAATAAATCCATTATTCATAATTATTATATCTTACACAGGCTGATACTAAAAAATGACTTTAGCCTAAACACAAGCCTATTACTCTAAAAACCTACAGTCACAAGAAAGGCTTTTTAGGCTCATAGGCTTTTAAAAATGACATAGCTTAAATTTAGGGCTAAAAGCCTATAGTCCTCGGGAACACTAAGTGTATGTATATGCAAATGAAATGAGTTTGATAGCCCAGCAGTGCGCGCTATGATGACAGTCTTTGGATTGAGAGATCTGATCAACTCTGGGGTCAAATGTTCAAGCGACCAAAAGGCTTAAGAATCCCCTTACCCTAAACTTTTCCATACAAACGTAGTCTTCGTTTTATTTTGAAACGGCATGTTATGTCAGATTTTGGTAAAAATTTGGAATATTAAAGAAATTGCAATTATCTAGGGTTATAATTGGTTTCCTACAGTAAAATTATGAACTGGAAAGAAATTATAAGGGTATAGAAGTTTCCCATACTGTTGGTCAAATATGATATAATACAATATAATCTCTTTTAAGTTCATAATTTTACGGTCGAAAACCAATTATAACCCTAGATAATTGCAATTTCTTTAAAATTACGTAATTTTGCCCATATCCGACATGTCGTTTCCAAATAAAACGTAGACTACGTTTGTATGGGAAAGTCTGATTTTGTCCAGGGTAAGACTCTTAAGTGTTATCTGACTTGGATTGACGATCAAAAATACTCGAGTTACAGTCGAACAAACATTCATGTAAACAGCCCGACTGTCCTAGTAGACTCTTGAGAACATTGGGTCAAGTTACGATCTGAATTATTTTTATTTATTTCTAGCGTAATACAACCGAGGACTCCGCTGGATGGATGACAATTATTTTTTAATTTTTGTCCAAATGGTTGAGGTACATTGGATTTTGTTAATAAATTCGTGAGGTACATTGAACAAGCAAATCATTACCACTAGTGTTTAAGGCAAGGGTGGAACCTCCTTTGGTGCCAGGGGGCGTCACAGAGTCGTGATCAATCACAAGAAGTTATAATTTAATTTTTATATTCATAGATACAGGTAAAAGGTAGGTATTTTATTAATGTATGTAAGTACTTACTGTAATTGAAAATACATGTATTTAAATGACAAATGTGGTGGCGGTGGCGTGGTAAAATTCAAATTTTCTATGCGTTCGTTCCCGAATAATGCGTTTGCCATTACTATACAAAATATTATTTTAAATTAAGTAATTAAATATTGAAGGGCCCTTGGTTTAAGGTCTAGCTCGAGTGGCCCCGCTAGATCCAAGTACATGAATTTCGCTCGGTCGTTGAAAATCTTATCTGACTTAGGTTGACTATTAAAAATACTCGAGTTACCGTCGAACAAACATTCATATACATACAGCCCAACCGTCTTTGTAGACTCTTGAGAATTTCACTCGGTCGTTGAAAAGCTTATCTGACTTAGGTTAACTATTAAAAATACTCGAGTTATTGTCGAACAAACATACATTGTAAACAGCCAGACTGTTCACTAGAAGAGTCTACTTAGACTCTTGAGAATTTCGCTCGGTCGTTGAAAAGCTTATCTGACTTAGGTTGACTATTAAAAATACTCGAGTTACCGTCGAACAAACATTCATATATATACAGCCCAACCGTCTTTGTAGACTCTTGAGAATTTCGCTCGGTCGTTGAAAAGCTTATCTGACTTAGGTTGACTATTAAAAATACTCGAGTTATTGTCGAACAAACATTCATATACATACAGCCCAACCGTCTTTGTAGACTCTTGAGGATTTCGCTCGGTCGTTGAAAAGCTTATCTGACTTAGCTTGACTATTAAAAATACTCGAGTTATTCTCGAACAAACATTTATGTGTATAAACTGACTGCCCTAGTATCCTTATAGGAACTCCTGGTAGGTAGGTAGCCGCGCACTAGCTGGGGCAGTTGGAGCTCCTACAATATGAGGTAGGTAAGGTACGTAGTGGAGAGCTTGAGAGAAATGACAAAGAGTTATTTTATTTATTATAACTTTACAATACTGATATAGATGTAATCAGCTCAAAAGATGGTAGTGGAATGAATCAGAATGACGAGACAGGAATCTAAAATTTAAAAATTGAATTTGAAAATGGAATTATTTTTTAGAAAACGGAAAAGTAGGTAAATGGAAACATGAAGGATGAGGTTTATTGTAACATCGTTACATACTCTTGAGAATTTTGCTCGGTCGCTGAAAGGCACTGAATTAGCTTGACGATCAAAAATACTCGAGTTATAGTCGAACAAACATACATGTAAGCAGCCCAAGGGTCTTACACGCTTTGATAAAGCGAGATTATAGTCTTATTAAGATTTCTAAAAGAAGAAAAAGAAAAGAGTGCCGTGTTTTGTCTCCATCACCGACCGAACATTTTTTCATGGTCGGGTTATGGGCACACTTCAAATTGCATATACTTAAAGTGTGCCTATAACCCGACCATTAAAAAATATACGTAGTATCATTAATATGTCTTTCTCTTACCCCTGGACGCTCGGTGGCAAATCTACACTACTTGTATATTCTAAATCTTTGAAGCAGCCCGTCTGTCACTGTCCTAGTAGACTCTTGAGAATTCCAATCGGTCGTTCAATAACGTAGCTTTAGCTGAGAGCCCTGGGGCAGAATTGGCAACTACTTAAAACTGGCTTCTTGCCATTTTTCTGGAGTCTCTTTGCCGGCTTTGAAGTAGGTCATATGTGACCGATTTATAAAATATGTTCTTTACTCCGCAAGGGGTACTCTACTTTTACAGTTATTTAGGGCCGTAACAGACGGGGCGCAAGTTGCGCCGCGTAACAGCTAGTGATGGGAGTTGCATAAATACTCAATCAACCCATTTGAATATTTACTCAGTAGATTGAGTAAATACCCGATAAATATCCTAATTTATCCATTTGGTGAGTATATTGATTTATATGAGTTGCGACTTCTATTTATATTCATATTTTTGACGACTTCCGTAGCGTAGTGGTCACCATGCTAGTCCGCCACCCAGAGGTCTAAATATACTTAAATCTAGTATACACTTGCAATTCTTGTCGGAAAGTGTGTGCATACGCCATAATATGCTTAAAATGTCGGTAAACGTTAAATGCGACGCTAAAATATATGAAAATACCATACTAAACATACACTGAAAGTAGGCTTTTTTGAATAATTATTATTTTTTGCTGGGAGGTGTGCAAAGACGTTATTTTATCTTAAACTAAGTAAACAGACATCAAATGCGATGTCAATGTATAAGCACGCTCTATTTACTCTATTTATTAAATCTAGTGGGTAAATACTCAAATGAGTACTATCCACTGCCCATCTCTAGCTGTTACGCGACGTAGCTTGCGTCCCGTCTGTTGCGGCACTTACAGTGTGAACTCATGGTCGACGTAAAAATATGGTACTTGAATTATATTCTTTATTATTCAAATGAAAAAGTAACATTATCCAAAACAAAAAACCTTATTTTTTTAATACCTACGCTCAAAAGCCTTACAATCTGTTGGAAAGGGAAACTAGGCTGTCGATTAGGTTACAGAAGAAAGACATACTACGTTTGTGACGTTGCTGTTGTGGTTTTTCGTGTACGAAAGAAATAGCGAGATTTATTAATTTTATTTATTGTACTTTAAACTAAGGCGCTGGACTCACAGAAAGACAAACAAATCCGTATCTATGGCAGCACCGCGACGCTCGAGTCCGCTCAAAACCCCCTCACCCGCTCGCGTCTGTGCCCCGTCCGTTCTGTGTGTTCTACCATAGATCGCAGACGCGTAAGCGCATGTCTACGCCCCGTCGGTGCCCCGTCTTTTCTGTGTGTGCTGCTTCGACGCTTCTATTCATTATGTATGTAACGGCCGCAGAGCAGACATATTTCTGCGCCCCATCCACGTCTTACGTCTTTTCTGTGTCCAGCGCCTTAAGTTTATAGTACAATAGGTACTTAATGCTAAGCATTGTCTACCAGCACACCTTTGGGCCGTATTACAAAAGATTGTAGATGGGTTACAAAATTATTGGGAAAAGATATTCAAAATGATAGACGGAACACCTTTAATCCTTTCACCGCGAGACTTTATATCAGTTGCCGTAGACCTGCGCGAGGGGTAGTAAATCTAAAATAAATACCTACAACCGAAAAGGGATGTGGATACTTAACTTATGTGCAATACGAGTATTATTATTTTTTGGCGGAAATATCCGACACTCGCGGAATGAGCACGACACTGTTTGTCGGATAAATCCGACGTTCGCGGTGAAAGGGTTAATTCTACATGATGGACTGAATCACCTATCTTAAAACACCTGTACTGAATTTGTATTTAATTACCCGTTACGTTGTTCCCATAAGTATGGTCGTGCTTGGGACCCGTGTTGAGGAACGCGGTAGGCGTCTTCCCGCTCAGCCGTTTCCAGTCGAAGTCGTGGAGCTCATCCTGCGTCCAGCCGCAGATCTGAGGGTCCTCGAAGTCACAGCTCAGCTGTGACCGGCTTTGGGTGTTGGCTGTGAGACGAAAACATCATCATTAGACTGAGCCACTTCTATCATTGACCTGCATATTATAATTGAAAAAAAAAAACAAGTGGGATCGCGCGGAGATGAAGAAGGCCTCCTTCAACCGGCCAAGTGCGAGTCGGACTCGCGTAGGAAGGGTTCCGTGCCCATTATCTATAAAAAGTCATGTTTGTTGTATGGGAAATGTCTTAGATTTTGTTCTGTTTTTAGTATTTAATGTTATTATATCGGCATCAGAAATTTCCACGACAATTCCAACTGTCTAACTATCACGACTCATGAGATACAGCCTGGTGATAACCAGACAGACGGACAAAAATTATCAATTCGTGACGGAAAAATGTTACACTTTTTTATTTATAAAAATAATAATAAATTAAACAATTAGAATGTAAGTAAATAAAATGAAACAATAAAATTTTAAAAAATTGGCGTGTTCTCGGTTTGAACCGGGAACATCGACTATCTCAGGAAAACGCTTTCCTAACTGAGCCCACGGCGAGATAGTCTAACGTGTGAAATAACCTTTCACTTTAATTCCTGATGGAAAAATCTTACACCCTTTTTCGCCTAGCCCCCATTCGCCAAGTCCGTACCGTCCTAAAAGGATCTTTGTTCTTGGATAAAACTTACGATCACAAGTCGGGGCTGTTCCATTCCATCTTCTCCCATCGCAGTACATAACAGAAGGACCATGTCTTTCGAAACCGGGCAAGCAGAATATGGTAACCCACGCAGAATAATGCCGTTCCACTATCAACGAGTGAGTTACGTTAGGCACTGTGCAGCCTGGTCCTAGAAAGAAAGTAAAGTAGATTATATGAGGTCACAACAATAGACCGAAAGTAGGTACGCTAAAAGACCAAAAACGTCCACATCGTGAAATTCTTATCAGGACTCATAAAAACGCTCACGACGCGTTGTGGCAATCACTGTGGCAGTTCAGACAGAGAGAAGGGCAGCGGAGAGGAATTTTTTATGACACTCGATAATGAACTTTAAACTATTGACATAAAGTACAAAACGCGATCAAGCTCGTGACAATATAATATTATGATAACATGGAGCTGATCTGATGATGGAGCCGGAAGGTAGCCATTGGAATTTTGTAATGAAACTACGCAACTCCATCGAGTATGGGTTCGTTTGAGTTAGATAAACGCTTGTTTAAAAATAGTATTTTATGCAACAGTTGTATAAGAAGGTTCATACAATGCGAGTGGCGCAGGTTACGATGCATTTGTGGCGAGCATCGTAAGGAGACGCCGCATCGAGCATTTTTTGACTACATATACAACGTTGCATACAATACTTTTTCTACGACTACATTTACTAAAATAAATCCAAAAATAAACAAAGAAAAGTATGAAATACTACCATATGTTTGCTAGATACTAAGTATCTATGGAAGACTTAATTTTTTTTATTGACGTCTTCCTAGTGACAAAAAGTGCAATTTTTGAAACATGGAGTCATTTAAACGAATGTTTTTTCATACAAAAAACCGTTTGTTCAGTGACTCCACGTTTGAAAAATGGCATCATATGTTAAAATAACAATTTTATTATGTTGGCAGTATGATAGATCTAAAGAAAAAAAGTTATAGGTCTATGGCTAGGAGTATCGTTTTGGCGAAATAACGACACATGTGCTATTATATTAGGAATAGACTATAGACTTCTGAAATCATATAATCTATGTTCTTATATTAGTGTTCGGGACCATTTAAAAGACAGATAACAGTACAGGAGTAGAAAAAATATAATTTTAATAATAACTTGTTTTATTGTAATAAAATGGTGGGTACTTACGCACACAGACAGGGATAGGGGCGTCCCACTGCCCATTGATACAGGAAGCGTACCGGTTGCCTACCAGGACGTACCCCTGGAAGCACATGAACCGCGCCAGCCGGTGACGCTGCCGCCACCGCACCCGTCCGTTCTGCAGGCTGAAGAACCGACAGGATCCATCAGAGCTGCTTTGAACTGGAAGATTACGGTATTTTCATCAATTATTTTTATTATTCATATATTATTTGAGAAGCTCGGTGGCCCAGTGGGAGTGCGCATTATTAACGCTTTCGCAAGTATAGCGATACCGGTCGTGATCCGCACTTGGATGGCTGACCGCAAGTTGCATAAAAATTACTCGAGCTCCTCCGTGCTTCGGAAGGCACGTATAAGCCATTGGACCCGGCTGTCATCATTGCATGGCAGTCGTCAAGCTATGTCAGATGCCTTTAGGCAGCCTGAAAAATCTGACTCAGTGTTGGCCACTTACACGAAAAACAAACAAACAAAATATTATTCATATCATTCATCATCATCCACCTGTATTCCCGGTTGCATCCTCAGCGGTAACGCTTCAGAGCCCGGGGTCCGCTATCTTACCAAGGTGCGACTGCCGTCTGACCTCCGCAACCCAAAGGGTAAACCAGAACCAATCCTTGGATAAGTTTGAGCAAACGCTAGATGGCGTTCGAGACCCACAGTTTATATATGACTTCCGAAACACGGAATCATGTTTCTTTTCGGATATCTTATCTTATCGGAATCAAGTGATTCAAGCCTGCAATATCCTAACCAGACTGGAAACAACTTTTCACAAAGTATGCTCCGTGGCGTAGTGGTCCATGCTAGTCCGCCACCCAGAGGTCCCGGGTTCGATCCCCGGTTAAGGCAAGTTGGAAAATGGCCTTTTTCATTGTCCTGGGTCTTGACTGTTTATATACACACACACACATATATATATATATATATATATATATATATATATATATATATATATATATATATATATATATATATATATATATGTATTTATCATAAAATATAGTATCTTTGAGTTAGTATCCCATAACATGAGTCTCAAACTTACTTCGGGGCTAGCTCAATTAGTGTAATTTGTCTCTATATATTTATTTATTTATTTGTGCCTCCCATTAAGATTAGAACCCACGACCTCCGGGTCACACGGTAAACGCCTTGACTACTGGACCAAGGAGTCAGTCACTTTAATCAATTATTTTAATTAATCATATCATTAAGTAACATAATCCGAAATCGAAAACATTTTTTTTATCTACCCAAAAAGTAAGCCATATGTTTTATTATCTGATTGAAAGCTTTTTGAAGCTTTTTTTAGCAGTTTCGCCATAAGTGTCCGATTTTCGCAAAAATGCAAAACAATTGTTCACGTTCTCACTTTAAAATATAATCAGTAGTTCATAAAATAGTTTGAAGGGTTATCTAGGGTTTGATCAAGGCAAAATTTTAAATGATATTTCTGTTTCTTTTCAAATGTTTTGTACCTAATACATTTGATAAGAAACAGAAATATCATGGCTTCCGTTCTGAAAATATCAAATTTTCAGAACGGAAGCGAGCAAACCAATAACAGGTGGTGCGTTGGTTTGTAGTATAGCTCCGTAAACGTCGTTGATGTTGCGTGCCGCTTGTGCCGCGTTGCTGCCACGACCGTACTCATATTCCATAATTACTCGAATTTTTAACGTATCCATGATGACGAAAAAGATTGAAATGCGAAAATGTAACACTAATCAATAAACAAATAGCTACTTTTGGAAAAATAATTCCATGTTTTTAAAATAAAATTAATTTGAAATTAGAATTCTTAGCCAAACAAAAATTATTTTGATTTGAAATGGCCAGTACTGCAGAACGGCAATTTCATAGGTAAAGACTTATTATATTTGTGCCATTCGCCGTGGAGACTAGAGCCCTGGGGTTTCTTGTTTTTTTTTTTTTAATAATGTCTACTTGTTAATAGTGACAAATTCTATTTCACAGCTCACGAAGCGGCTTGATGACCTACAAGGGACATGAATTGTTCAATACCCACGCTGCCAAACCGGAAGTTCAACTCGCCAACAGCCAAGAACGTCCGCTGATAATGTTACATTTTTTTGTCCTCTAACTAATTTATCTTTTTAATAAGTAGTATCTATTATTGATGACTTTTTTCTTCCTTGATCAGGGGCTACCTGAATTTTCCGGGGTCCAGTGCTGCCATCATTTGAAATAAATAATTTGAAAGGAAACGGAGATATCATAAAAAAAAATTGTTTTGATCGAACCCTTAGTTAACCCTTCTATTTTATTAACTACTGTTTATAGTTTAAAGTGAGAACGTAAAGCTTTTCTACGCACATTTGCAAAAAACGGCCACTTTTGGCTATGTGCGTAGAAAAGCTTTACGTTCTCAAATGAAACCGAAAACAGTAGTAGTTCATTAAATAGTTTAAAGTGTTATCTAGGGTTTGATCAAGGCAAATTTTAAATGATATCTCCATTTCTTTTCAAATGATTCAGGTAGTCCTATCCAATGTTTTTAGAAAATAATGCTAAAATAAAAAATACTTCAGAAATAAATATTTTATTATTTTTTCTTTACATTTGCAGTCTACTTTCACCATGGCAAAGATAAATAAAGAAATATAAATATATAGGGACAAATAACACTGATTGAGCTAGTCCCAAAGTAAGTTCGAGACTTGTGTTATGGGATACTAACTCAACGATACTATATCTCATAACATATACATATATAGATAAACATCCAAGACCCAGGACAAATTGAAAAAGACCATTTTCCAACTTGCCCTGACCGGGGATCGAACCCGAGACCTCCGGGTGGCGGGCTAGCATATGGTGACCACTACGCCACGGAGGTCGTCATAATATTAGGTACATAATATATTAATTGCTTTCGTAAACCACGGTGAACAGCCCGATTTGGGTGTTTCTGTTCGCTCCATCTCAAAATTTTACGGTCGTTCTTGACTTTTCCCTTCGCTTTTGGGGTGCTTACTAACCCTCCGAGTGTTGGAGGGAAATTTCATACGTTTTTTTTTAATCAGAATGGAATAAAATTTGTAATTATAATTTATTGCCCTAGGCCAGAGGTGTAACTGAAGCGTTGCCGGCCTTTGAAATGGAGTAGTCCTGTTTATCTAAAGACCCTTCCGATCAAACGGAGAATTTGTACGTAATCACCATGTGGGTTGACGTCAGGCAGGCGGCCAATCTTATCGATTTTGTATGATCTTTTGCATACCCGCGACGTCGTCCGCGTAGAAGTCAAAAATGTTTCTAATAGGATTTTAATTATATATATATCTATATTTAGATTGACTGCCTCTGTGGTCAAGTGGTGATCAAGACAGACCTTGTGATCCGGAGGTAGTGCTAGCTTGAATCCCTCTGGGAAGCATACTTTGTGAAAAGTTTCCAATCTGGTTAGGATATTACAGGCTTGAATCTTACCTGACTCTCCGAAAAGCAAGATTTCGTGTTTCGGCGGAAGGCACGTATAAATGTAGGTCCCGAACGCCATCTAGCGTTTGCTCAAAACTATTCAAAGGTTCTGGTCTACCCTGTGGGTTGCGGAGGTCTGACGGCAGTCGCTCAGTGTAAAAACCAGTAACCTCGTCAAATAGGTTAGGTGGCGGACCCCGGGCTCTGCTGAAGCATTACCGCTGAGGATGCAACCGGGAATACTCTAGGATGATGATAATAATGGTTTTTATACCTAAATTACTTACTGGCATCATTTAACACTATAGTCGACAAAAGCACTAAGAACTTCAACAACATTTTAACTTTTTTTTAAAGTCAACCAATCACGAAGCACTGTTTGTCCTATTGTACATTAGGACGTCCATCGGGCACTGCGGTAAGTAGTTTAAATATTCATTTATAACATTTGAAAAATAAGTTTGCCGTCACAGAGTATGAAGCGTATAGAAAGGACGACATTTCATAACCACTTACATGAAAAAAGCAAATCTAAATATATATAACTCAAAGGTGACTGACTGACTGACATAGTGATCTATCAACGCACAGCCCAAACCACTGGACGGATCGGGCTGAAATTTGGCATGCAGGTAGATGTTATGACTTAGGCATCCATTAAGAAAGGATTTTTATCAATTAACCGATCGGGCTGAGACTTTGCATGCATAAAGCTACTATGACGTAGGCATCCCCTAAGAAAGAATTTTGATAAATTACACCCCTACGCGAGCGAAGCCGCGAGCAAAAGCTAGTTTAACATAAAGTTTTGATTTTTTATTTGAAAGAAAGTAAGAAAAATATTTTATTCAGTGCAAATTTACATCAGTTGCATTACTAAATAACTGAAATTACTTAGTTTAACACCGAAATGGCACCACTCAGCTGAGGGCAATGATGTGCCTTAAATCATGCCGCTAGTCTTCCGTGGTACCAAGAGATAAGAGAGAAAGCACTACCAGATATCGAATAACAATGATCGAGTCGAAACCATGTGATGTGTAATACTAATTGCCTTTAATAATAAAACATATTTAAGTGATACTGCCAAATTAAATATATGTATACTTAATAATCAAATAAACAATAAAATATATAGGTATTTGGCACGCTGAACACATAGGTACGTTTCCTACTACTACTTAATTGCTGGTAAGTATAATAAATATGAAAGTATGTTTGTTCCGTTTTTAAGCCAAAAGAACGGATTGGAGTGAAACTTGGCATGTAGATAGTTTGATTACCTAACTGGATTACATAAGTATGATACGTATTCAAGGCTTGGAACCGGTACCAAAAGTACAGGTTCTGTACCGGTATTTAGTGGTTCTTTTCATATCGGTACCTGTACTAGATGGGTACCGGTACTCCTCCAAGTACAGGTTCTAGTACCGGCACCTAATTTAGGTACCCGCTTGCTATCCTGCTTATACTTGTGACTGCTGGTATCTGCTTTCTCTCTCTGGTACCGGTATAATACCGATACTTACGGAAAAGTAGTACCGGTATAGATAGTACAGGTACTATATCTGGAACCAGTACCACACCAAGTTCAATGGTACCGGTTCCCTTAAATACCAGTATTTAAAGCCTTGTACTTTTATGCCAAGCGTTTAGTAGCCCTACGGTTTAATCACTGGCTGTGCGTCTGTGTAGCACGAGTTCGGTCCTCACTAGGCGCATCTTGTACTACTGTTTGTTTGTTTGCACACATTTACGACCATTTTCAACTACACCACTTGTTTTCGGTGAAGGAAAATACCGTGAGGAAACCTGCTTACTAGTTACTTGTGTGTAACAATAGGGTATATGCATGAAAAAAAATATTTGTTATCTAACCAGTTTTTCCATGAATATTCAAAAGTAAATAACTAACAGAGAAAACAAAATAATAATTGGTTAAAAAACGAACGAGATATAACAATTTTACGGAAGTCTATCTCACTCGAAAAACGCTATTTTCTATGGCAAATGTATAGATGATGTGGACTTTGAGTCACCAGTCCATATCGGACTTCTCTTTCTAATTGAAACTTTAAAGTATCACATTTTCGTTGCTGATTAAGATATTTTATTAATTCTTTCATATTTTTTTACTGTGGTCAATAAGGGATTTACTAAACAAATAAAAAATACGTTCATATTCCCTATTACTGTTGTCACTAGATGACAGCCATTGATCTTTGGCTGGCTGATGACTCTCTCTCTCTCTCTTGCAATTACGGGTTGGGTCGAGAGAGAGCGCCGAAACGCTATAGCATTGGCCGTGCTTTAAGTGAAAAGCTAGTCCATTCTACGACTTATGTAATCTATGTCCCAAACGGGATGCAAGTATCAGAGGAAGTGATATCTGCCATATCAAACAATAGGTATTTTTAACAACGGATTTCAAAGGACTAATCAGTTGAAGCCACAACAATTTATGAGGATTATCTAAGTGCAATATGAATCATGGGTTTTTTTTAGGGGTTTGTTTTAGATAATTTAAGTACAATGGATACCAGAAATTGTAATCAGTATTGCTCATTAGAGGGTGGAATCGGTTTTTTCCAAGCTCAAAGTAGTATTTAATGCAACAGTTGTGTAAGGAAGGTCTAAGAAGACGCCAGAGAGCATTTTTTGAGTACTTATACAACGTTGCATACAATATTTTTTCTCAAACTATATTTACTAAATGACATAAGAAAAATATGAGAATGTTTGACATATGTTTGGTAGATACTAGGTATCTATGGTGAAATTTTATATTTTTTAATTGACGTCTTCCTAATGACTATGTTTAAAAAAGTTTTACTTATGTTGGCAGTATAGCAGATCTAAAGATAAGTTCTAGGTCTATGGCTAGGCGTATTTTTTTGGCGAATTTACGACACATGTGCTTTTAAGAGGAATAGAGTTATAGACTTTTCTGCAATCAATGTTCATAAATAAGTGTTCGGGAACATTTAAAAGCCAGATAACAGTACAGCAGTAAAAAAAAACCAGTTTATTCCTTCGCTTCAAAATTCAAATGTTTATTCAGTAAAGGCCTATTTAGACGGTGCAGTCTTGCCTGTTGCATACCATTTTAAGGAAGCAATAAATTATTTGTATGGCTGACGTTTCGTTTAGAACTTTAGACCATGCAAGTTATCTATAATAGCAATAAAATGGTATACAAAGGGCAAGACACTTTTTATTTTAAAAAGAATGTCATATAAGATAGATTCTTTATTGATAGAAACGACCGCATGGACTTAGTTTCTTAAAGCGTACACGTGAGTCTAAATAAAATACTTAATCCTAAACGGACAAATAACAGTTATAGTATTTTATGCAACAGTTGTATCAGAAGGTTCATAAAATGCGAGTGGTGCAGGTTACGATGCGAGCCTTGGCGAGCATCGTAAGGAGACGCCATCGAGCATTTTTTTAACATACTTATACAACGTTGCATACAATACTTTTTCTACGACTACATTTACTAAAATAAATCCAAAAATAAACAAAGAAAAATATGAAATACTACCATATGTTTGCTAGATACTAGGTATCTATGGAAGACTTAATTTTTTTTATTGACGTCTTCCTAGTGGCCAAAAGTGCCATTTTTGAAACATGGAATCACTTAAACGAATATTTTTTACATACAAAAAACCGTTTGTTCAGTGACTCCACGTTTGAAAAATGGTACCATATGTTAAAAAAACGATTTTATTATGTTGGCAGTATGGTAAATCTAAAGAAAAAAAGTTATAGGTCTATGGCTAGGAGTATCGTTTTGGCGAAATAACGACACATGTGCTATTATATTAGGAATAGACTATAGACTTTTCTGAAATCATAAAATCTATGTTCTTATATTAGTGTTCGGGACCATTTAAAAGACAGATATAATAACAGTACAGGAGTAGAAAAAATAGATTAACATTTTTTTTTATTCGCAGGAAAGTTCGGCTACTGTGTACTCTTTTTTTCTATTCTTACAAATCCTGACTACCCTGAATATCTAAAATGTAAATTCTGAATTTCTGAAATTCTGAAAAAAATTATCTTTCAGACACTCACGATCGACAACTTCGCTCTAATGAGAAACGTCAGTCTAACTCTTTTTCTCTTTAAGCCTCACGGCTCTGGGATGCTTTACCTGTTGACATCAGAGAAATTTCTACTAAATTCTCTTTTAAAAGAACAGTTCACGTCCACCTTTTAAACTCCCATTCCTCATAAAATCATCATTATTTAGTTCTTCTTTTGATACGAGTAGCTACATGTTTATATGTTAGTACGAGTATAAGTAGATGTATATGTAAGTATTGTATATTGTGTATTGATATTTATTGTGTAGTAATATTTAATAATGTAAGTATATATGTATTGATTTTTTGTGCCGCATAATTTTCTGTTTATCCCTATGGTTGACTGGGAGAAAATGCTCTTAGCATTAAGTCCGCAATTTTTTGAAAATATATTTGTGCTTTGGAACAATAAAGTTTGAAAAAATTAAATAATTAAAAAATGCCTACATTTGGTATTCGAGCAATCAAGGCATTGAGCAAAGTAACCGCTTGACTAGTAGCACAGAATAAATTCTGCTAGTAGACAGCCTTAGACTTAAATCGATCTGGCAATGCCTAATTCATTTTAAATTTTTATATTGTGCAATTTTTCAAACACGGAGTCACTAAACGAACGATTTTTTGTATAGAATAACCATTCTTTTAAATGACTCCACGTTTCAAAAACGGCACTTCTGGTGTGTGTTTATAATTAGAATATTTTTAGTTTAAAGTATTTTTTCATTTATGTATAATATATTTAATTTAATAGAGAAGATGCATAATGAGTAGATTTTGATAAATGTCCCTGATTTTGTAAGCTTTTACGTAAAAAAGGCCTTTAAGCACCATTATATTTTTTTATTGATTCATTTACTTTGGTTTTTAGTAGTTGAAAAAGTTAATTTTAGAAGTGATAAATAGTTTAAAAATAATAGTACCATAGAATTTTATAAAAAAAATGCTAGTTTTGTTACGAGGCCAATCCTGTAAACGCAATATTTGACATAGCACCCGAACAACTGTTCTTACATTACGCCTACAAATGCGACATAAGTGACGTCACTCCTGTCCGACCTTTCTAAGGCGCTCCGTGACGCCGTCCAAAGGCGGAAGTGACTTTGTTACCTTTATATCATAAAGGGATTATGGGTTTGTAAGGTAATTTTTTCTTGGACGTGCCTATTTTTAGGAATTCTTTCAAAAGCACAACGAAAAAAATTCATCTTCCCTATTATAGTAAAATAAAATATAATATTAGTTGATTAATTACAAATTTATTAAAAGGATTGAACCAAACCACCTATTCCTTTTTTGACAGAACGATTTTAAAACTATTGTGCGCAGCTGCAGCTTAGGCAGCCGTTCTCGAGGTGCCGCCGAAGCTCTGATCAGCCATCGTTATCATCCAAACATATTTTCCTCGTTGCATCCTCAGCAGTTACGCTTCAGAACCCGGGGTCCGCTACCTAACCAAGGAGATTTGACGATGTTACTATTTGTCTGACCTCCGCAACCCAAAGGGTAAACCAGAACCAACGGATTCGGAAGTTAACCGTATTAGACTAAATTCAGCGCCCCGACCCGCGAAACAAAGTTAATATACGTACATACAGAACGGAATCTCTTAAGGTCCCGCGCAATATGCGTCCCCGTCCCCCGTCCTCGCACCTCTCCCTTGTCGAGGTAGCTGCAGTCGCCTGATCATAACCCTCGACAAGTTCTGCGATATCGGGCTTTTCATGCTCACTAAAATGTCCAATCTGGTGGTGGCGTCGCCGGTCGGGTCGTTAGATTCCCTCTAATATGGTTGAGTTTAACGATGGCTGATCCGTGCGTCAACTCGTGAACGGGTACTGCCGGGAGGGACTGGTCAGCTCGGAGTCAATTTTTTGTCTACTTAGTATTTCTTCTTATTACGTAATTTATGTTTGTTAACTCGTTCGCAAGCATTACATGTTATAATGTATCAACATTGTATTATATTAAAAGGATTAATTAAAAGACACAATAATAATATGACAAAGCCCTCCTGGCGAGAAGGCAACAAATACTGTGAAAATGAGTTTCTTTCGGCGTTTCTTCTTAGCAGTGGTCGTTACGAAGCGCTGGTATCGGCAGCTTTTCTTTAAAATTAATCAAATTTCGATAGAAACTACACGTAATGTAAATTATACTTATTGACGTATAAAAGTGCCTATAAAGGTTTAATTAATGAATAAACATTTGAATTTTGAACAAGGCGAGAACGGGGGAGAGGTGCGGGGACGGGGGAAAGGGGACGCATATTGCGCGGGACCTTATAGGAGATTCCGTTCTGTATGAAATACTTACATGAATTCTGTGGTCTAAGTTTCGCGGTGAAAGGATTAAAAAATCTAAAGACTGGGAAGGGGGGAAGGGAGGTGTAGATAAAACATGAATAAAAATGTTTATAATTATGTAATATTTTTATTCTTTTAACATAATAATAATTGTACAAATATTAAGAGGCAATTCGGTTCATCACTCCAAAGCCGGGGTTCAGTGCTACCCCCATTTGAAATAAATCAATTGAAAGGAAACGGAGACATCATTTAAAATTTTGTCTAGACCAGGCACTAGATAACCCTTCAAACTATTATATGAACTACTGTTTACAGTGTAAAGTGAGAACGTGAAGCTTTCCCATCACTGGACCCCGGAAAACTCAGATATATAAGAATGTATAGCATAATTTTTCATAACTAAATACTGATTTAAACAAAATTACACAACTAATTTTTATATCAGTTGCCGTGCCCCCAGCGCGAGGGGTAGTAAATCTAAAATAAATACCTACAACCAAAAAGGGATGTGGATACTTAAGTTATGTGCAAAACGAGCATTTTGTTGTCGGAAATATCCGACACTCGCGGAATGGGCACGACACTGTTTGTCGGATAAATCCGACTTTCGCGGTGAAAGGGTTAATAAAACTTCTATGGGATCTGGTGACAAGTGTTGGTACCTATTAACATGATTCAAATCTTGCCCAACCGGTTGACGTTTATTGGATAAAAAAGTTGACCTGACAAAAAAGTTGCGTCTAAAAAGGGATATGATGGCCGATGGGGCAAAAAGGTTCTCGAATGGCGACCACGTACTGGCAAGCGAAGTGTAGGACACCCACCCACAATGTGGTCAGACGACCTGACCAAGGTCGCTGGAAAGCGCTGGGTGCAGGCCGCTCTTGATCGGTCGTTTTGGAAATCTTTGGGAGAGGCCTATGTCCAGCAGTGGACATTATGCGGCTGAAATTATGATGATGACAAATAAAAAGGGATATATGTTTTTTTTTTAGTTTACAACCCTCATATTTCCTCCGGTCAATTCAGCAACGGAACAAATCATTATCATTATTTATACCGCAGCATTCCGTCGCTCTCTCTCGCTCTAGCAAATGACGGTTCTGAGCGTCAGAAAAGGATAGCATAGAAAAGTGTTGTTTCGTGCTGACAAATCCAAACCCTGGCTTTATTTGACTCGATAAGAAGATGTATCAGTCGGGAGTAGATGCACAAAGTTTCTGATGCACGTGCAGTAGCCGCTTCGAAGGGAAAGACTTCTGACACTTGTCGCAGTCCATAGGTTCGGTCCCTGCGTGATTTCTGGAACAATGAGTTAAAATAAATAAATATACAATATGTAACAAAAACCCTGTCCGATCCTTGTAGGAGCAACTCAGACCGTCAATATGAACAACTTTTCCTATGGGACCAATGTTTGAAACTCGAAAAAAATGACATTTTCATACAAAAGTGTTCGGTCGGCGCGGCAATTTGTGTTCGAAATTTTTTTCTATAACCCACTACTTGTATATTCTAAATCTTTGTCTATAACCATGGTATAATAATATACTTCGCCTGGTATGTTCTTCCCGTGACATAATACGAACATGCATACGTCATCAGTTGTGCAGCGGTTCTCAAACTTTTTTAGTGGGGAAAAGATGATAGATAAAAGCAATACAGATATTTTGTACAATTTTTTTATTATTACAAGCTTTTATTTGATTTGCCCCGTTTATCGTTTCGGAATGACCACTGATGGGAATATAACGAAAATTAATTAAAAGAAACCCAGTTTAGTATTGGTTCCTTTCCTACCCAGGCTGATGGGCTATGTTACAAATTACAATACAGATTTAAATCCCGTGCAATTTGGATGGGTCACAAGTATAAATCAAAGACAAAAATCATTTATTTATCTTTGGATATTTGTATCAAATGATAATTGTCAATTTTTTCTTTCAATTTGATAATAGGGCCGTGCCGGCAAGTGAAACGCCAAATATGTCACGTTTACGTCATACCTACTTGACGTGAATTAACTAGCTTAAATATCACTGTAATTCCTAAATATGCAAACGCAAAAAGAATAATAAATTGTATTGACCTTCTGTCTACTATTGGTTTAGCTCATGATGAAGCACAGTTCACCGCACCGCAAAAGTTTGTAAACCACAGTAATTTCTTCATCGAACGAAATAGCGCTATAAGAGTGAGCGAGACGACGATAACGATGACAGAGCGGGCTGCCAATATGAAACTTGTCAATTTAATGTGTTGCCACTGTGTGTAATTGAATTACCCGAGCAAAATGCATTTTTGGAACTTTATATACCAATTGCGAATTAAAAAATGAAAATACCAATTTTTAAAATTATTAAAAAGGTGAATCACACGAGATACTAATTAGCTAAGTTAGTTAAAAATGTATTTAATGCTCATGCACTAATCGAGAAAGTCCTTATATTTACTAAAAGAACAATCAGTGGCAACACTTATCGTGACGTAACGTGTTTTTTACTCGGGAAGAAGATACCTTGTTTTATTATACCATGGCTATAACCACGTTGACAATGGGTATGATCATGACGAGTGAGTAACAAATATTTCATGTTTGGCCCGAAAGGGTAGATGACTGGGTCAAAAATAAATTATTTGGCAAGGTTCATAAAATAAAAAGTCACAAAATAGTGTCACTTTTCTTTGATCATATCAATTTTCAACATGATTGTAGATATATTAATGCTGAAAAACTGATATAAAGTGCGCTATTTGACTTCAAAAAGCATGACGTCATGCTTTTGTATTTCAAACAAAGTCTTAAAGAAAATGATTGTTTTAACGTTTGGAAAAAAGTGTGTAAATGACTTGTCATCTAAGCGGTTTCTATGCTATGAACGTACCTGGAAAGATGTCTAATCAAGGTGCTCTTCTGTGTGTATCTCCGGCCACAGTGTGTACACACGTGTGCGCGCTCGCCTGTGTGCGTGCGCTCGTGCACGTGCAGGTTGAACTTCTTCGTGAACGATTTGTTGCAAGTGCTGAAAAAAAATTTTGTTTTTTAAATTTAACCTTTCAAAAAAGGAGGTTTCTCAATTCGACCGCAATTTTTTTTATTTGTGTTCGCGGATTACTTACGTCGTTTATGAACCGATTTTGATTATTCCTTTTTTTGTTGGAAAGGAGATATCCCAAGGGTGATCCCATAGAACTTTTACCAAAATCGGGTGTGTAGTTTTGGGTTGTGGACGGTTTTTAGTTTTGAAAAATTATAAGACGTAGAAGGGACATACCCGTAATAAATCGAACCACAGGCTATACTAGATCACTTTAATATGACATTAAAATAATAGTCAAAACACAAAAAAAAACGACATTTCCACACAAGTGTGCAGCCGCCCGGGCAATTTGTATGGGAATGTCGATTTTTTTTTTGGTTATTTGGTTATTTTT
This sequence comes from Acrobasis suavella, assembly GCA_943193695.1. Classification (NCBI taxonomy): domain Eukaryota; kingdom Metazoa; phylum Arthropoda; class Insecta; order Lepidoptera; family Pyralidae; genus Acrobasis; species Acrobasis suavella. The sequence goes on along the minus strand of OW971952.1, from coordinate 3,031,949 downwards.
ATTTCATTATACTATGTGGTTCGGTTTATTATGGGTATGTCTCTTACACGTTGTACATAACATATGTAACAAAAACCCTGTCCGATCCTTGTAGGAGCAACCCAGACCGTCAATATGAACAACTTTTCCTATGGGACCAAAGCTTGAAAAAAAATCGACATATTCATACAAAAGTGTTCCGCCAGCCCGGCAATTGGTATGAAATAGTCGATTTTTTTTATATATAATAGTCGACCGGCCGGGTGACGTCACAGCAAGCGCACCGGCCACGAGCTATGATAATGATTTGTTATGTTTTTAAGTATGACACGTGATTTACCAGTCGGTCTTTATGATTAAAGATAATTTAATTACTAACGTAACAGATACCCAACGCCATAGAAATGATTGGAGGTCCCAAAAGTAGGCAAAACTAGTTGAAGGTAGGCACACAGAGATGGCAGCACACCCGGCTGACAAAAAAAGACAAAGAAAGTATTGAAAATGCTTTGAAATATTTATTGCATTTCGTAGGTCATATTTAAATAATTATTGTACTACTTTATTCAAATAACATTAATAAAAGATTTTAATGTTTTAATAAATAGCTATAGCGCCATCTCGTGACAAGGAAGAGAAATAATTATGTTTATAAGGCGATGGCTAGGCATGGTATTATAGACAATACCTGGAAGAGTAAGGTTTTAGCCTCAAATGCGTTTAATTTTTTTAATAAATAGCTATAGCGCAATCTAGTGACAAGGAAGAGAGATAATAATGTTAATAAGGCGATGGGTAGGCATGGTATTATAGACAATACCTGGAAGAGTAAGGTTTTTTCCCCAAAATGCGTTTAATGTTTTAATAAATAGCTACAGCGCCATCTAGTGACAAGGAAGAGAAATAATAAGGTTTATAAGGCGATGGGTAAGCAATTAGGCATGGTATTATAGACAATACCTGCAAGAGTAAGATTTTTCCCCCAAATGCGTTTAATGTTTTAATAAATAGCTACAGCGCCATCTAGTGACAAGGAAGAGAAATAATAAAGTTTATAAGGCGATGGGTAGGCAATTAGGCATGGTATTATAGACAATACCTGCAAGAGTAAGGTTTTTCCCCCAAATGCATTTAATGTTTTAATAAATAGCTACAGCGCCATCTAGTGACAAGGAAGAGAAATAATAAAGTTTATAAGGCGATGGGTAGGCAATTAGGCATGGTATTATAGACAATACCTGCAAGAGTAAGGTTTTTCCCCCAAATGCGTTTAATGTTTTAATAAATAGCTACAACGCCATCTAGTGACAAGGAAGAGAAATAATAAAGTTTATAAGGCGATGGGTAGGCAATTAGGCATGGTATTATAGACAATACCTGCAAGAGTAAGATTTTTCCCCCAAATGCGTTTAATATTTTTATAAATAGCTACAGCGCCATCTAGTGACAAGGAAGAGAAATAATAAAGTTTATAAGGCGATGGGTAGGCAATTAGGCATGGTAATACCTGCAAGAGTAAGGTTTTTCCCCAAAATGCGTTCTCTTGTGAAACTTCAGCTGTTCGGCGTTTGACAGCGTTTCTCCGCACAGGTCACACAGGAACCTGCTCTTGACTTTGCCATGAATCTGAAAAAAAATTGAAAATACTTGAATCTACACATACCTAATTTATTTACAAATAAAAAAAAACTTTTGAAAAATAAAATGTTTTTTACAAGCTTTTATTGTGACGCCACATTACTCGTTAAAACAAAAGCCCAACGGAGCTTATGCTACTTTGCACTTGAAGAAACTCGACGGATTTGCGACAAGTGCAAAGCGTGATGTAGTTATGCATTTTTGGTATTTTCGACGTCGGTAACCTGTGGAAACCGAGAAAATCGAGAAATTCGAAATTTTAAACTTTTTTCTTAATTTACTCTATAAGGCATTTTTCGTGAACGATATTTTCTACACTTATACAAGGTGGAAGGGACATACCCGAACCACAGGCTATAACTAGATCACTGTAGTATAATGAAATTAATATAATAGCCAAAACACAAAAAAGCAGCCGCCCTGGCAAATTGTATGAGAAAGTCGAATTTATTTTAGATTTTTAGGTTGTTATTTTAATTTCAATATACTACAGTGATTTAGTATAGCCTGTGGTTCGATTTATTACGGGTATGTCCCTTCCAAGTTGTGCATATAAACTATATTGAATTACCTACAATTTAAGCCCAATTACAGCTCTATTGACCAATGCTGGGCCAAGCTATGACACTTTGAAGATGACCAATTTCTATCGAATGGGGCAATTTCTTTTTATCCCGCATCCGTATTCTCCCATTACACACCACAATATATATATATATATATATATATATATATATATATATATATATATATACTCATAACCTCTTAACATCGAAATCAGACTCCCCAGCACATTATAGATCTGCAAGAAAAAAGGCGAAAATTGCAGAAAAAAAATTGGCTATGAAGAGTCCATTTTTTTTCTTAGATTTTTTTTATTTTTTTCTTGCAGATCTATATTATGTTAGGATTCTGATTACGATGTTAAGAGGTTTTGCGTTAGTTACCAGTAACCCTGTATATATATATAACTCACTCACTCACTCACTCACTCATCACGAAATCTCGAAAACTACTTATTCAATGAAGATGAAATTTTTCAGGTAGGTAGATTGTAACTACGAGACGGCCGCTAAGAAAGGATTTTTGGAAATTCCATCCCTAAGGGGGTGAAATAAGGGTTGCCAGTTTGAATGAAACTTCGTAATTTTTAAAGTGAGAGACACCATTTTTTTTTATTTATTTTAGTTGTTAGTAGAAAATAATAATGCATTAATTAGATTTTGAAAATAGCATCCCTATAGGGGTGAAATAGGGGTTCCAAGTTTGTATGAATTTTCGACATTTTTGAAGCGAGAAACATGACGTGTTTGAGCGGAGCGGGAGCGGGAGTGAGAGCGGGTAGACTTCTACGCGGACAAAGTCGCGGGTTACAGGTAGTTACCTCTAAATGTTCAGTAAGAGCGTTCTTAGAGTCGCAAGGTAAGGAGCAGTGCACACACATGTACTTTCTGAGGCTGGACGTCTGCGGGTGGACTGAACTGCGGTGGGCGGTTAGATATCTGGAAAACAAGTAATTATTATTTATATTATACAACGTGAAAGGAACATACCCGTAATAAATCAAACCACAGGATATACTAGATAACTATAGTATAATGGAATTAAAACAAATGTCAAAAAAAAAATAAAAAAAATTGGCTCTTCCATACACAAGTGTGCAGCCGCATGGGCAATTTGTATGGGAATGTCAATTTTTTTTCTGGTTTTTTGACTGTTCTTTTAATTTCATTATGACTGCCTCCGTGGTCCAGTGGTCAAGGCGTTCGCCTTGCGACCCGGAGGTCATGGGTTCGATTCCCACTGGGAAACATATTTTGTGCAAAGTTGTTTCCAGTCTGGATAGGATATTGCAGGCTTGAATCACCTGATTATCCGAAAAGAAAGATGATTCCGTGTTTCGGAAGGCACGTAAAACTGTGGGTCCCGAACGCCACCTAGCGTTTGATCATCAAACTATCCAAGGATTGGTTCCTGGTTTGCCCTTTGGGTTGTGGAGGTCAGACGGCAGTCGCTCTGTGTAAAAACCAGTAACCTCGTCAAATCTCCTTGGTTAGGTAGCGGACCCCGGGCTCTGAAGCGTTACTGCTGAGGATGCAACAAGTAGGAGGATGTAAAAGTGAAATTAGAAAACCACCAGACAATTTTTTAGGATTAGCCAATGAGCTAATCCTTTTTCACACTTCAATGGAAGTGGCAGTGGGCGGGGCACATAGCGCGAAGAACCGATGGCCGATGGGGCAGAAAGGATCTCGAATGGCGGCCACGTACCGGCAAGCGCAGCGTAGGACATACCTGCTAGATGGTCAGATGACCTGAGCAAGGTTGCAGGGAGGCGCTGGATGCAGGCCGCTTCCGATCGGTCGTTTTGGAAATCCTTGGGGGAGGCCTATGTCCAACAGTGGACTTCCTATGGCTGATATGATGATGATAAGACAATTTTTGAGGCAAGTTCTGTCCATGATACTTAACTACTCTCCATAAACACAATTAACGAAATTTGAAAAACGAATTCGCCTTCCCATACAAATCAGCGCTAAGCCAGGCGGATTTTATATGGGAGGAAGAATTTTTTTTATTAATTTTATAATAACTTTTTTTTATAGAAAGTGGTAAAGTATCATGGGCTAGGGGTTAAAAAGTCACTCTTTATGTTGTATTGTATATGCAGGATAGAGTCATAGGTTGCTAGCCGCATCTTGTATTAACATAATTTTCTCGCCCATTCCCTTCATCGGCTTCTACGTTTAATTCTAATATTAGCTGGAAGAAAAGCAGCTGCTACATTTTCTTTCCTGGACAATCATGGAAGATGCCTTAAGACAGCTTGAAAATCTAATATTACTGTTGGCCACTCACAATACCCACATACACGAAAAACTAACCTGTCCATATGAAAAGCCAAGCCACAAATGTCACAGACGAAAGGTTTGAGTCCAGTATGGATGTTCTGATGCTGCTCGTACCAGGTCTTCACTTCGAATCCTTTATTGCATTTCTCACATTGATACTGAAATTAGTGTAAAACAAGATTATTTGCTAGGCAAATTAAAAAAAATCCGACCGAAAATGTCGAAATCGCCATCTAGTGATGAACAGCGGAACTACGGTATTTTCGCTATTATAGCGTCATCTATGAGTTTTTATAGAAAGCCCTGACTTGCAAGCTGTAACCCCCAATAACTTTTAAGCAGCTGGACCGATTTTCCTCAAACATAGCTAGGAACTACCGCAAGAGAACTTGCTTTCACGTAAAAAAACTGCATCTAAATCGGCCCCTCCGTTCGAGCGCTACTATGCCACAGACACTGATTTTGTATTAATTATTTGTACTTAAATTAGCGTCAAACTTACACCCCTCTTTTTGTCGGAAGTAAATTTTTTTAGGGCCAAATATTTTAACGGCTGATTCCGTCCATCATTTTGAACAACTTTTCCCAATGAATTAATATCGTAATACGAAAAAAAATTAGGTTCTCAACCAAAACGAAGCAGACACGTGATATTGTTAGTATGGGAAATGTATTTCTTTTTTAGTACGTTATACATAATTTCAGAGGAAAAGTTGTTCAAAATGAGGGATGAATCACCTCTTAAATTATTTGTACTTAATTATAAAAGAAATTGTATAGGGACAAATCACACAGACTGAACTAGCCCAAAGTACGTTTAAAACTTGTGTAATGGGATACTGTTTTTTATTTTTCGTGTGTGTAAGTGGCCAACATTGGTGTCAGATTTTTCAAGCTGCCTAAAGGCATCTGACATAGCTTGACGACTGCCGTACAATGATGACAGCCGGGACCAACGGCTTATACGTGCCTTCCGAAGCACGGACCCGAGGAGCTCAAGAAATTTTTATGCCACTTATGGTCACTCATCCAAGTGCGGGCCACGCCCGGTGTCGCTTTACTTGCGAAAGCGCTAGTAAAGCGTACTCTCGCCGAGCCACTGAGCTCCCATGAGCTTATGGGATACTAACTTCAATATATTTATGGTCTTAGTCCGTAACGGGGCAGACTTTTGTATCTTGTGGCTTTTAGCAGACAGAGCCCAGGGCCACAAGTGGGCAATGTGGTAAAGAAGAATAGTCATTGCTAGCCACATCTATTAATTTGATTCAAATTTTCGCCGACTCCCTCGATTGGTTTTTACAATCTGCGCGGGAAGAGAAACAGCTGGTACATTCTAAGTTACAATTAGGATTAACGCTTGAAAGTCAGGGCTTTCTCTGTCAAATAATAGATGGCGCTACTTCTTGACTTCTTGACAATCGGGTTTTTTTTTCTCAATTGCTAGCAAATAAATCATTATTTAAAAATCCTCATTCACGGTCGCGGGGGACACCCGAGCACATCGATGCAATCGAATACAGAAGTCTAACTCGAAAAATAAATTCCAAGAAATATCGTCTTAATGTGGTTAGAGCTATGGCTTAATTTAGCTCGCGTCGGAACTCGTCATCTCTTCGTTGAGATACCTAGACATCCATTGCAAGCCAATTTCATTCTTATTATTCTGGACAAACAATTCATGTAACTGAATTTTCCCCTCCCGAGTGGTCGCCGCGCGCGTAGTAATAATGTAGTTATATTTTCGATACCTAAGCGGGGAGTGACACAGGCCTGACCCGGGGCAGTCCCCCCTCGCCCTCCCTCCTCCCTGCCTACGCCACTGCTCCCAAATCAGCTGGAAGTGTCTTTAACATACCTTGCTCTTGGCCTCCCCATGTCTCCTTTCATGGGCCCTCAGGGCCCCGATATACACTGTGCTGTAGCCGCATTTATATGAGCAGAAGAGTTTGGTGCTACCATGGACTCGGCCGTGCCGGATTATTTCTGACACTGTTTTGTATGTTCGACCTAAAAATTAAAAATAAACACTTTTTTAGTTAAGGCGGCCCTTCCTGACCGCTCTGTCGTCAACGCGAACATAGTTTAAAAAGCTTGGTGTATCATCCAGGGCAATGCTAGAAAAAGAGGCAAACCAAAACGAAAGAGAGCGCCTAAAGGCACGGTTTGCATTCTATTAAATGAAATTAGTATTATTATTAACTATCCATTAAGACGAAGTGGTAGCTAAAGTGGCGCCCTCATTTGAAATAAATTGTTTAAAACTAAATAAGGTGATAATTAAAAATTTGATTTGTATAAATGTCTAGAAAGACCTTTAAACTATTTTATGAATAACCTTTGAAAGTAATATTGGTAGTCCGTCTAGTTTTAAAACTGTTTTTCGCCAAAAGTGGCCACTTTTGGCGAAAAACAGTTTTAAAACTAGACGGACTATTAGTAATAATTTCAAAGGTTACTCATAAAATAGTTTAAAGGTCTTTCTAGACATTTATACAAATCAAATTTTTAATTATCACCTTATTTAGTTTTTAACAATTTATTTTATGGGCCTCTGGCATTGTACAAATTTGTAAGTACAATGCTATTGCCTGAAATAAATGAATTATTATTATTATTATTATTTCAAATGAGGGCGCCACTTAAGCTACCACTTCGTCTTAAACGAACGTAAAATTTTTGCAAAAAAGCAGATTTTTGGAAGCGTATAGTGAATTTGTTTATCCAAATTTTTTTTTTTCGATAGATACCTGGAAGTAGCGCACAAGATATCTGTTAGTTCAAAAGTTTTCAAGAAAGATCAGTTACAACGCCATAACCACGTACGAGAGTTTGTATGAAAAGTGAAACGGAAAGGCTGCTCTTAAGGGACCATACACGTTTACGTCAGCCAAAATGTCAACTTTTTTAATGCCTCTTCCTCTATGGCACGCTTTTTAAAAAGGAAGATTTAAGAATGTGATACTAAACAACTTACCCAAAAGAAAATACATATTTAAAAAAATTTAAATAAAAATGCTTTTTTTATACTTATAGGGAAATAAAAATGCTTTTTTATATACTTATAGGGTTGCAGAGGGATAGGAATACCGAGAAAGACGTGGAAAGAATGTGTAAGGACAGATATGAAGGAATGAGGGGCTAGTGCAAATATGACAGAAAGAAGTAGAAACAGTTGACATACAGAGCTGACCCCAAATAGGGAAGTGGCAAGGAAAATGGTGATGATGATATACTTGGATCAGCTTATGGGAGACCAAAACTTGTTTTCCATATATCGATATATGTTTCTTGTAGAAAGTTGTTTAGCAACGTGGACTGCGTTTAGGCTTAAAATAATTTTAGTGTTTGTTAGACCCTGTACATCCTTATGGTATAATACACCATACCCTGTCATGTGAAAGCCAAATTGGTCTAGGACCAATCAACCTCTGTTGTGGCCAACACTGGTGTCAGATTTTTCAGGCTGCCCAAAGGCATCTGATATAGCTTGACGACTGCATGCAACAATGACAGCCTGGACCAACGCAACGGCTTACCCGTGCCTTCCGAAGCACGGAGGAGCTCGAGCTCAGTGTCGCTTTACTTGCGAAGCCACCGAGCTCCTCAACCACTAACTGTGGATGTCGTAAGATATGATTAACCTTTAGTATGCCAGCGCTTGTTAACGTTACTTTACCCCCGACGCCAAGCCTAGTAAAAATAGCACAATTTCGACCGCCGTCAATGACGTCTCAGTAACGCGACTGTCTTGCAACTAAACTGCTCAATGGCGAAAAACAACTGCATTTCCAAGGATGGTTGGATGGTTTCCAAGTTTTACTTTGGCTGGCTGGATTTGTTTTCTCCACCAGGGCTGTATTATGTCTCGGGGCCATTTTTTGTCAGGGCAACAAATGAGTGGAGGCCCCCTGGCCCCAAATTATTTTCTGTCATACTAACTCAACAATACCAAATAACTAATACATATATAGATAAACATCCAAGACACAGGCCAATCTGAAAAAAAAAAATATTTTCCATCTTGACCTGACTAGGGATCGAACCCGGGACCTTAGGTGAGACAGAGTGGCATAATGACCACTAGGCCACAGAGGTAGGAGGTTCAAATGAAGAGAAGTAGACTTACCACATAATTTACACAAATATGGCCTCAGATCCGAATGTCCAACCAAATGCCTAAGAATATTCTTCCTACATGTATATTCCTTAAAACAAACATTACACTTATATAAAATAGATCTGTTCGCTTTCACCATTGTATATTTGCTCAATTGCTCACTTTCCTTTTTATTAACATGTTCTGTTTTGTAATGTTTTGTTAAATTTCCTTGCGTCTCAAATAATTGGAGGCAAGTCAAGCATTTATGTGATTTAATAACAGGAATATTGTTTCGGTCAATTTTAAATTCTGATTTGATTTTGTTTTCTTTCATTTGTGATAAGACTTCATCATCTGATGTGTATGTTTCTACATTATCAAATTCTACTTTAATATCTTTATCAAAATCAGTTTTGGAAATGTTAATTGGTTTACATTCTTTATTGTTTAAAATATCAGGTTCATTTTTTATTCTGGTTTCAGTTTTGAGTTGTAAGTATAGATTACTAATATTATTATCCCTTTTCAAATGATCAAGCAAGAGATTTTGATTATCGATAATTTTCTTCTGAAATTCGTATGTTCCATTGATTTTATTCAGACATGATTTGCAGGTTTGATTTGGTAGCAATGAGTTACATTCCATCTGAAATTAAAAAGAAATAGAGTTAGTATAAACAATTTGCCACTTCCAGTTTGGGAGCAAAGGAAAACTTGGCCATGTGCGAGTTGGACGCATGCACAATAAATCTAGTTTGCTGTATGCAAGCCCCACTAAAATATTTATTTTATTCTGTTTGTAGTATGTACTTATTTGTTGTTAAAGCGGCAACAGAACTACATCATCTGTGAAAATTTAAACTGTCTAGCTATTACGAATCATGAGATACAGCCTGGTGACAGACAGACAGACGGGCAGCGGAATCTTAGAAATAGGGTCCTCAGGTCGGTAAAAAGATAGAATCCTCACAGGTAGATTGTAAAAGTTGATCAATGAGATAAAATAATCTTATTAATTATGTAAGTACCTAATAAGGGGGTGGCTTATGTAGTGGGACACAACACCTTCAAGCCAGTAAAAAGTAAAGGAACTAATTCTAAAGCCTGTTTTCTACGGTTAATCTGAGCAAGAATTTACAAACTAGAAATCCAATTAAAGTATGAAATATAATAATAATAAATAAATATAAAGGGGCAAATAACACCGATTGAGCTAGCCCCAAAGTAAGTTCGAGACTTGTGTTATGGGATACTAACTCAACGATACTATATTTTATAACAAATACATATATAGATAAACATCCAAGACCCAGGACAATTTGAATATGAAGAAATTGATTGATTGGTCTTTCTCTTTTATGTGTACAAAGTATCAGTTACAAAATTTACAAACTTACGTTGAGCGAAAAACAAGATTTTATTTTGTGTGTGATACTCGGGTCATCAGAAAACTTATACAACATTTCATTGGAGATTGATAAACATAATCTGCATAAGTCCTCCATTTTTCGGAGAATTTATTTAGGTAGGTTCAACAACTTTTTGTATTTTAATATTTTTAATATTATAACTATCAACAACAACGAAGATGAACCAATTATTATCAGCGGACGGTGCCGCAGTTCAACAAAAAGTGACAGTTCGAAAACGTGGCGGCGACATCTAAAATATGTCCCCCTATACTAAATAACAATATTTATTTATTTACAAACTTATAAACAATATAGTAAACAACGTAGTTTGATTGCTTTTGTCAATAGATGTCAATACTACTTTGTTTTTTTATTACGGACAATTCACACAGATTAACCCCTGGGGCACTAAACGCGTCAAATTGAATACACCGTCGGGCGCTGAGAGAACGCGCTCTCGGCGTGCCCCTACCTGTCTCCACTTTTTTGTCAATATCTTAGATTCTAAGAGGCGTAAAAAAAAATGAATGACAGATTTTAAAAGCTGATAAAATTTCAAACATTTTGACATATACTGAATTCAATTTATGTAACAGTAGAGTAGTGAAAAGGTGAGAACTAAGATTATGGAAAAAAAAAGTATTGTACATTTTATATAATTTATTTCAATAAAAGTATGAAAGTGGCATTAGTTGTTTTTATTTATATTTATACTCTTGTATCTACCCTTTAGAAAACATATATTTTTTTTATACATTTACGTGAAAAAATTGTAATAAAATCTCATTGAAATATCAACCACCGAACTCAGAATTTCAAATTATTCGTGGTATAGTCACTTTGATTATTTATAATACTAGAACTTTTTCTACGAATAATCTTCTATTGTATAATGTTTTAACAATGTAAAATAATACGAAAGTGAAATATTCTTTAATTTTTGTACTTATTTTAGTAATTTTTTAACTTTAACAAAAAATATTGGATGCCGGGTTTTGTCACGAAAATTCAGATAAATGTTAAAAATTGGCAAACAACTCAGATAAAACGTGCTGGAATAAGTAATTAAATCACTTATCACAGTACAATTATACTAAAAACACACAAGAGAATACTTAAAATATATTTTTAAAACACCAAACAACTCAGTCAATGAATTTCATATTAGCTCGCGGAAAATTAGCAGGTAAAAATATTTTTCTTTGACAAGATGTCAAATTATGGCTGGAGGTTGTTCTGTGACTGTCACACTTCATATATCAATAGGTTGGACAAAGATAAATTAAGAAACCATAGAGATATTAGACAAAAACGTAGAGAGGGGCGTTCCAAATGGGTTATAAGTCGCGAAACGGTGGTTTCGATTGCGTGCCAATTGGTACGCCAAATGCCCCAGGGGTTAATTTACAACTAAATTGACACAAGACAACAAACGAAAAACAAGAGTATAACGAACATCACAGAAATGAAGACATGATATACAATGTGTCCCGCAGTGTTGCCAGTGGCCGATAGTCAAAAGTTACACGAGACAGATCAAAAAGTAACATTTTGTCAAAAAAAGTAACATTGTCTTTTTTTTTGTTGAAACTGGCAAAATACGTACACTGAGAGAATTATCGCGTAAAAATTACTCTCAAAGTTGGAGCAAAAATTACCTTGCACGAGAGCAAAGCGGGGACAAAACGACTATGCGAGTGAATTTTGCTCTTGTGAGGGGTAAAAATTACACCTAGCGCAAAATTGTACCTAGCGGAGAGAAACAGAAACACCTTTTCAAATACTGGCGGAAGATACTCAACCTTAATTAACCTTATTTAACAGACAGAAACATCAATCCGAATAAAATATATGAATATAAATTCAATCAGATAAGTTAGGTTACATATAAATAAGAAATTATTTATAATTTATTTTTCTTAATAGTTTTTATTAATTAAATTTTTTGATTTTTTAACATTTTATTGTTCTGAAAAATTTTTTTCTTCATAATTTTGATGTTTACTCGCCACTCTGATGCCCGGTAGACGTCATGATATCTATAAAAAAATTAAACAAAACCAATATAATGATGCAAAATAACATGATAATGTTGCAACAAAACATAACATTTTTTATACAAAAAAATTAATAATTTTTTACACTGCGTTATACACAATCAATTTCGAAGAAATTCGATAATGACATTCTAACCCACAAAACATCATTCAATAGTTACTCATTTTGTCATTAAGGAAGACAATAAAAAATATACACTCATTATAATGAATTAATAATAAAGTATTTGAATCACATATACTTACATAAATATAAAGCAGATAAATATGTTGGAACAAAATGTGCAACAATTAAATACAGTGCATATCACTTATGATTGACTTGATACTGCACTGGTTAATAGTCATAGAAATGAATCACGTGGTATCTGCGGAGCTGCCCGGAAATAACCGAATGTTGTCGAGCGAAAAATGTAGGTAAATTTTTACCCCTCACTCGTAGGAACCGATACACGATTTTGTTCGAAATTCTCAAAAGTAACATAAAAGTAACATTGAGTGTGGTGTAACATGGAAGTAACATTGGAGGGCCAAAAGTAACGTAAAATGTTACAAAAGTAACATTCTGGCAACGCTGGGTCCCGTCATCGGTGTCGGAGCCTTTAGTGATATGATATACTGCATTTTTTTATCGACAAATCACCCCCAATATTTTTTTTTCTTCTACTGTTGTAAAATGGCAGCTATTTTGTTTTTTTTGGAAAACAAGGCAAGGACTCTTTAATAATTCAACCATAAATTTTATTTTATTTATTTATTTTATTTTATTTTTACTAACATATTACAGAATAAATATAACATATCATTACACAACATTTCTATAAACCACTGAGGTTTGTAGTGAAATGTTTAAAAGTTATTCTACGTCTTAAAAGTATACAGGTCCTAAAAAGATTACACAAATCGAAACTCATTAAAACAAATACATACCTACCCAACTTAACAAGTTATAATAAGACAGTAATTTTATAGTTAGCTGGGCAACCACATTAAAAGTCAAAAGTTAATTTGTCAATATTTTCTAAAAAGTAACGTTTTAATTTGAACTTTATGTTTTTTTCGGAAAGTTGTTTCTTGATGTCACCTGGCAATGAGTTGATTAATCGCGGTAGCTGATAACGCGCGGTCCGCCTACCGTAGACGTTGTTTGCGCGCTCCGTGCACAACCGGTTTTGAGCGATGGCGCGCGTAAACACAGCATGTTCAATTTTATTTTGTAACTCGTTGTTAAAGAAGTTCTGTTTTAATAAAGTGAATTTAACGTTTAACTGAATTGGTAAGACTCCACAATGTTTAAAAAGGCCCAGCTCATCGTCATGGTATTTTAATTTGATTTTATTAGATACAATTGTTTTCAAAATTTTTAGCTGGAGTCGATACACGTTATTTAGATGAGTATTATATGTCCTCCCATAGCTACTTAGGCCATATATGACATGAGATTCTGCTAACGACTTGTACAGTAAAAGTTAAATATTCGTGTAAAGATCATATACTCATAAAATAGCTGTCATTAATAGCTAAACATGTAGACAATAATTAGACAGCGAACTTGTTTAAATTTCCCATAGACTAAAAAAAAGAAAATAATCTAAGCGAAAAAATATCATGATTTTTTGTGTATTTTTTTTTTTGGATTACTAGCTGTTTTTGAAAAAACTAGGTTATTAAACTGCTTGTTTTGTTATTTAAAACGACATTACAGAATATTATCTAAAATAAAATCTTAACACCTTTGCTTTTAGTAAGATAGTTTTGAAGTTATTACAATTTGAATAAGGACAATTTAAAAAATTGCATACATTTTTAGAGAAATAAATAAACTTTCATCAAAAAAATAAATAAAAAAAAGGCCTAAAAATAGTTGATTTGTAGATAAAAACTGCCGTATACCATACCACTAAAAGCTCCGACACCGATAACGGGACATATTGTGTATATAAGTAGGTATATCTTTTCACCAAACATAATAACGCTACATAAAGTAGGAGGTAGGTTGGAATAAAAAATAGAATTAATTTAGTTCAGGGGGACAACATTCAGAGGCCGCCACATCAAAAGTGTTGGCTTGAAAAGGACGCATGGGGACACATTTTTCTCTCTCCTACTTAACTCTTTGACTGACATGACATTACAATGACATTTAAAATAGTACGAGGGTACAGGAACAGGCGACACGTGAAACGGAATGTATTAAAAACAATACGACGAAGATATCTTTTAGAATCTTTAAGAAAATATCTTCAGTCAAAGCGATTCAAAAGTTATGGGGTGTGAACGCTTGAAAGTCGGGGTTTTTTATTTAGCCTGGCAAAAAACTTGTCGCATGTAATTTTGTAGTTTTATTTGCGTTTTATGCTGGGGCCCAGGCCTCAAAGCTTCTTTTTACTGATTTTGAACCATTTCTTTTTGCATAGAACGGATTAAACTATACTGTTTGACTTTGGCATTGATTGCCACTTTGACAGATATAAAATAAATGTTGATGTTTGGTTTGGATTGATTGTGTGGTTCTTCGAGAATTTCCAAATAATTTTAATTTATCGCTGCTCTGTGCTATGAAATCAATTGGGTTTTATTTAAAACAATGGCGGAACAGTCCAAAACTAAAAATCTGTGTTGTCTGGGCTGTCTGGCCTCTAACAAGGACCTCCAGTTGGAAATGATCACCTTTCAAAATGAAACTTTAAAATCGGTATTACAGGTAATTCGCAATTTTATTAACCGAAGGTGAACAGGGGCACAATAGTCTTGCACATTTTGATAGCTTTCACGAAAGGCAAGCAACAGCATCAGTTGGATGACTTGGATGCTGGTCCTTTTATACTTAAAAAAAAAGCATTAATATTCTTAGATAGCATTTGTTAAGGGCATGGAGAGCTAGATGTTAATTTAATTTACTGTTCAATTTGATCCTTTTTTTTTCTACTTGAATATAAATTCTATTATTTTATTATTATATAAGCACAAAAAAGTCCTGTTCGCAACACCCTGGGTAGCATTTTTGAAATCACTTGTCACATCACGAATGGTTTACGCGTGCGTTTCCAAACGGGCGCATTTTTTAAATGATAGTTTGCGAAGGATTTGCAACGAGTGGTCTCGACCACTCGTAATTTTGACATTTGTGGCGCAGATATGTTAAAGAAATCTTTCATAGAGAATCCGTTCCGTTTCGTGCTGCTTTTTTATAAGTGGTGAAATTCTTAGAAAACCATAGACATATTGTCGATGTTTTCTGGGTAAAACAATATTGTTTTTCACAATGGTTTCAAAAATACGGCCAAATGGTTTTTTACGCGAGCGGTGAGTTGGAAAACTAGACTTGTGACTAGTTTTGTGATTTGCTGAGTCCTTAAATGAAAAATCACACTCCCTGTCAAGGTTGATGTACTTACCTACCTACTAACCATCTTCTACAGCTATGAGTGCATGTGAGTGCTAAATAAAGAAATAATAACATTTTATGTAAGCAGTAGTTTTGAGGCCCTCTGGTTTTTCGAAAAATAGCTTTGGCGGTGTAAGTACTAAAAAAATTACCGCTTCACATGCAAGGCATACTCACCCGACTGCCAAGAAGGGTTTTGTGTTTTGAGCGTATCTTCTGTTTGTTTGTAAATTTATTTATTACCTTGTATCTTCCAAACAGCTGGAGGGATTGTGACAATAAAAAATCCAAGTGTCCTTAATTAGGTATTTTACTGACAGTTCAGTGTAATTAGGTACTTACTTGTTTTCCATTGCTTTTATTTTGTTTTTATTTATTTAAAAACTTTATTGAGCCAAAAGTTACAATACATGTTATTATAGAACCCTTTACCTTAAAGTTATCACTCACATTTCTCAGCTTTTATTTCTAGATGGAGAATGCCTGCCTCTGTTATTTATGCAAGAGGATGGTTCAGCATGTGGAGCTGTTTGTACAGAATGTTCAAAGCAATCAGATACTGCTGGAGAATTTCAGTATTGTAAGTATTATATTTTCGTAGGCACCCAAAAAGATGGGTGCACAAAGCCACAGGCTGGATTTCAACGGATGTACTTTAAAGCAACTTAAAAGCATTTGAATGGGATTGGAAAGTTAAGACCAGGGACAGAGAGTTATTTAAGGAAAGAGGGGAGGCCTATGCCTGGCGGTGGGACATGGATGGCTAATAAAAAAAGTATTATTTATTGTACATACATACATACATACATTACTGTCATGTTTTTATCCTTAATGGAGTAGAAATAGTATTTTGGATTCTGCGGCTCTAAGCATACAAAGCCCACAGCTGCAGTACTTGAAGACCACATTTAGAGTGAGAGATGATGGTGGATGGAGAAGATAAAAAACAGGAATTTACTGTAATTTGTTTATATTACTTTACATAAGTAACATCTTCATCATCAGCAGACTTCAATATCCCATACTAGGGAATAGACCTCTCTCAATGTATGAGGAGCACCGTAGGCCGGCGAGAGTGCGCATTACCAGCGCTTTCGCAAGTAAAGCGACACCGGGTGTGGTCCGCACTTGGATGGGTGACCACAAGTGGTATAAAAATTTCTTGAGCTCCTCCGTGCTTTGAAAGGCACGCCGTTGATCCCGGCTGTCATCATTGTATGACAGTCGTTAAGCTATGTCAGATGCCTTTAGGCAGCCTGAAATATTTGACACCAGTGTTGGCCACTTACACACACTAAAAACAAACATACAAACAAATGTATGCCAACCACCTCAGTCCTGCCTCGGCCTAACTCAATCAGTGTGATTTGTCCTTATCAATTTTTGTTATATGGACTACTGTACACTAGTGTACCGATGTACAATTAAATGTTTTTTTTTAAGTAAGTAACAATTATGACATAACATCAGTATAATTGTAAGGTTGACTGAAAAAAACCTATTTTTCAGGTCACAGATTCAACCTTTGAAATAGTACGCTCACAAACCCAACCATTAATCCGATTGACCCACCTACCATTAGATATCATAGAGCTGACCGGCATAGACCTGGTGAACGGTGAAGAATGCTTCTCCATAGTGCACAGTTCAAAGAAGGAGGTAAAGATCAAACTAGAACCCATGAAGGAAGAAGATGAACTGCTCGACCATTTGGAGGGAGAGTTTGTTGACGATGATTCAGGTAAGTTTCTAAATTAATATTTTAAGTATTTTTAAGGAATCTTGAATTCGTGACTCTTTGTTGCACTTTAAATTTAGGACTAAGGTGTTTATTTTATTTTATTGAAAACCTTTTTTTATCCTACTCTTGGGCAAAGGACTTCTCGTATCCTTTCAAGGTTTTCTGTCTTATGCAATTCATTTAATCATATTTTAACCCGTCAGCTTCCAGACGGTCGGATCCGACCGAGAGAACAATAGATAACAATGGGTTTGCAAAATTGCGGTTGTTGACGGGTTAATAGAGGTTCTACGCATTCAAGATGTAGTTAGTACTTAAATTACCTAAATAATGAAATGGTAAAAAAAAAAATACCATGTGAGCTAGAATTGAACTGGTGACCTTGGTCTTAATACGATCATGCTGTGACCACTGAGCTATCACGTGTTCAACCCTGCTCGTCGTATCTCTCCATCACATCCTATACCTTTAATACGCATTAGGCTTGCGTCACTTAACACTACAAATGAAGTATCTGATTTTACCCACGTTTATCATTATTATCATTTCAGGGGCATAACGTCCACTGCTGGACATAGGCCTCTTCCAAGGATTTCCAAAATGACCGATCTAGAGCAGCATGCATCGAGCGCTTTCCAGCGACCTTGGTCTGACCACCTTGTGGGTGGGTGTCCTACGCTTCGCTTGCCATTCGAGAACCTTTTTGCCCGCCCACTGCCACTTCAACGAGCTAATCGACTGGGCTACAATGAAGTTATTCCATTAATGATTATTTCTTATTTAATAATTTCATCATATTTTTGATCATATTTTATTAGATTTTCAGGCTCGGTTCGTCAAAGAAGAAGAGGATGACTACCCTTTAAAAGAGCTGTTCAAAGCAGAACTAGAGAACGGCATTCATTCCAAGCGTAGAAAGAGATCTTTCAAGAAATTGAAAATCAAGAATAAGAAAGTGAAAAAAGAGGTTGATAATGATGTTTTACAGAAAGGTAGTGTTATAAAACATTCTATAATTTAGTATACAAAATATGTAGGTCGGCGACGACCTCCTCGGCGCCATCCGGCATGCTAGTCCGCCACCCAGAGTTCCCGGGTACGATCCCCGGTCAGGGCAAATTAGAAAATAAATAAATAAAAATATAGGGACAAATAACACCGATTGAGCTAGCCCCAAAGTAAGTTCGAGACTTGTGTTATGGGACTTATGGGATACTAACTAAACGATACTATATTTTATAACAAATACATATATAGATAAACATTCAAGACCCAGGACAATTTGAAAAAGGCCATTTTTCAACTTACCCTGACCGGGGATCGAACCCGGGACCTCTGGCCCTTTTTCAAACTGTCCTGGGATGTTTATCTATATGTGGGATTGGGGGAGCTGAAGGAAAATGCCGGGCAACTCTTGAACTCGTTTATTTTAATTTTAGCACACGGGACACGTCTTAGTTACTACCGTATATGCAACCGCCATCTTATTACTTCCTAATCGTTTTCTCTCTTGCTCTTTCAGACATCACGCTCTCACTCGCTCTTTTATTGGATGTTGCCATCCTATATATATGTATTTGTTATATAATATAGTATCGTTGAGTTAGTATCCCATAACACAAGTCTCGAACTTACTTTGTGGCTAGCTCAATCAGTGTTAATTGTCCCTATATATTTATTTTATAGATATTTATATTAATAAATTGTGAAAACAATCTGATATAAATATTTTTTATTTTTAATTATTTTCTTGATTAAAAAAAGAACCTTTGAAAGTTTATTCTTTTAAAGCAGTAAGATACTGATACTTGATGATTTTTTTTTAAATATTTAAAACGAGAATCCAGTACTGAGTGCGCCCTTTCAATACGTAACGTAATTTACCAGTCACCCAGTAAAGAATATATGAAAATGTTTGAAATATTAAAAAATAATTGATTTAGCTTAATTTTTTATCCTTTACGCTATAGTACAGTGGGCTACATATAAAAGTATACCATCAATAGAACAATTACGTAGTACCGAAAGTATAGAGGTAGTATACTTTTCTATGTGGCCCACAGTACTATTCCATAATAAAATGTACATTTTCCTTTTGTTTCAGACTTATGTACAGTAAAACAAATCTTCATAACGAGAGAACAGTGCATGAAAGAGAGGGATATAAAGCTGCAAACAGACAAGAAGTATCTAAACGCCACATACAAATGTGTGGACTGTATAAAAGGGTTCACGTTTAAAGCGAGCTACGATAAACACATGGAAAAACATAGTGAGGTACTTTACTAGTAGTTGGCCCCCAACCGGCAACCCCTTGAGTGATTTGGCTCATGTTCGCAGTTTAAAGTTTTATTTGGTTCTTTCTCCCCTATCTAGAAAAGTATAGTTGTAATTAGTCCGTCTTTAAGATTATCCATAAATAATGGACGCATATTTTTCAGTTTGCCAAAAAAGTAAAAATTCACAAAGACACAAAGCATCAAAGTTACGGAGTGGGGGCTTGCGACGTCACCTCTATGTAAAAATCGTACAAAGCCGTGACGTCATGCGAAATTTCAATGCACTGTATCTTTGTCATTTTTTGTTTCTCAGAGAAAAGAAAAAATACGTGTGCGATATTTTTTTTATAATGTAATCGATGGACTAATAGTATATTATGCAATTAGTGAATAAAGGATGGATTTACTTCGAGAGCCATAGATGAATCACGAGCAGGCGAAGGATTCTAACGACTGAATCACGACCGTAGGGAGAGATTCATGATGATTGAATCACGAGCGTAGCCAGTGATTAAAGTGTTAGAATCCTGAGCAATGCGAGTGATTCATGGCCCTCGATGTAAATCCGCTTTATTCAAGAATTGCATACTATACTTTATACCATGACTACGAGAATAATTTTTCAAAACTAAAAACCGACTTCACCACCAAACTACACAACCGGTTTTAATAAAAAAATAATGGTACAACCTAACAGGTATTTATGTAACCCTTTAAAAAAATTATTCTAAATCAGTACAAACGTCTTCAAATAAATCGATCAACATATATAAAACATAAGATTCCAACGAATTGATAACCTCCTCTTTTGCAAGTCGGTTAAAAAGTAAAATATAAGCGAAAATAGACATTATTTAAAGAAAAAAGAAGGTTAAATTAATTAAAATGGACATTAAAATTGGAATTGAATAAAATAAACTTTTGAGAAGAGGAATGGTATAAACATATTTATACATTCGACATGCCTATTTTATGAAGTTCCGATCAAACACACGCGTAATATAAATGCGAGTGTTTACATAGATATCTGGATAGATATTGGAATGTAATTTGGATACTTTTTATCCCAGGAAAATGTATGGATCCTGTGGGATTGCCAAAATTAGACCACATGCTGCATGCACATGTAGCTAATAGTAAATCTAGCACTGGAACTTCTGTTCTTTTTTGTTTTATTCATGATCATCATTTCAGTCTCAAGGACTTCCTAAATGATCGATCTAGATTCAAATTAATACTTATACTACTTAAGAATCCCCTTACTTTTTTTTTGGTTTCCTAGTAAAATTAAGAACTCGAAAGAAAATATAGGGTGTAGAAGTTTTGCATACTGATGGTCAAATATGATATAATACACTATATTCTCTTTTAAGTTCATAATTTTATTGTAGGAAACCAATTATAACCCTAGATAATTGCAATTTCTTTAAAATTATTTAACTTTGTCCATATCCAACATGTCATTTCAAAATAAAACGTAGACTACGTTTGTATGGGAAAGTTTGATTCTGTCCAGGGTAAGGGGACTCTTAAGGGAGATTCTATGCATGCTGATAAAAACCTTCCAAATTTAACCGACTTAGAGGAGGACATTATTTAATAGATATATCTTTTGCTTTTAGAGGATGGGCGACTATGAATGTGACATTTGTAAGCAAAGAACGAATACAGAGGAAAAACTGTTAGCACATAAAAAGTATCACGAAATGTAAGTACCTTCAATACCCGGCACGTAAGTTGAACAAAAATGGCGGCCTTCGGCGCTAGTATAATTGGAGATAAAAGTGTTAAAAGAGATGTTTTGGTCTTTCTTCAAAGCCCAAATCATTTCTTTTTGAAGTTCGGATAGAAATGTTATAGAAATGTGATTCTAAACGAACAAACAACGTACAACAACGATCGTCATTTTTGTTCAACTTATATGCCGGGTACTGTACCTGTCTTAAATCCATTTATCTAATATTATATCATAAAATTCGAATTATAAACTTTAAACCGATTTTTATTGGCATACTTTATAAACACAATACCGATTTTTTTTATAATGTTATAAAGTTTTTTTTTGTCATTATGGTACAGCACAAATATATTAATTTACGGCTTTGAATACAAGCCAGTTTCAACCTGATACAGGAATATTATTTTTGATGTTATAAAAGAATTATTAAACAGCACATAATCAATTGATGACGGTGATTTCACCCAAGGAGATTCGCGCATCTGATTTTTACGAAGCGCGCATGCTTTGGGCGGTCTTATTAAATAATTAGTTTCTTTCCCAATTTATGAGATTTCACAAAGCAGTGTATGATACTGCACATAACAAGCTATTAATATACTCGTATTATTGTTTTTTATTTATTTATTTTTTGATGTTTGTCTATACATGTATTTATTATAAAATATAGTATCGTTGAGTTAGTATCCCATGACACAAGTCTCGAACTTACTTTGGGGCTAGCTCAATCAGTGTATTTTGTCCCTATATTTATTATTTCCCCGCCTATCGTATTTAAGAATAAGACCTACATCAGTCTTTCCCAAAGTGGGCGATAACGCCCCCTTGTGGGCGCTGGAGGCTTTAAGGGGGGCGGTAACGGGCCCAGAATAAAGTTGGGGGGCGCTGATGTGATTTAAGCAATGAGTGATTTATAACTTCAGCTATTTCATATTTTAAAATTCACTGAAATTAAAATCCTCTTACTACACAACATCCATTTATTAGTTCATATTTATATCCTTTTTATTGTACAAATATAAACTAAAAATGTAATTAATATTTATTATTTTAATGCGTTCACAACGCTATTTATATCGTTAAAGGAATCAAACACTGAAAAAATTTCGTGTTTTAAAGTTTCGCAGGTGAGGTCCCCACTTCCGATACTCGAGTATTGTAAAATTGTATTATTATTGCTATTTTTTTATTTAAAATTAACAATGTTGATTATTGTTATTTTTATAAAAGATACTCTAATGTACTGGTGTATGTATTATTATTGCTCTCTCGTTTAGAATATAGGTTGAATTAAACTACAGGCAAGACAAATATGTGATTCAGGTTTTTATGGTGAAAAAAATGGGGGGCGCTACAAAATAACTGATTTTTTAAAGTGGGCTTTTGACAAAATAAGTTTGGGAACCTCTGACCTACATTATAATAATACTTATGTGAAACTATCCTAAATTGTTATTACATACTTACGTTTTGTCAACATTTTTTGTAACCACCTCCGTGGCGTAGTAGTTACCAGGCTAGTCCGCTACCCAGAAGCCCGGGTTCGATCCCCGGTCAGGGCAAGTTGGAAAATGACCTTTTCCAAATTGTCTTGGGTCTTGGGTGTTTATCTATAACCGTATTTGTTATAAGATATAGTATTGTTGAGTTAGTATCCCATAACTCAAGTCTCCAACTTACTTTGGGGCTAGCTCAATCAGTGTTATCCCTAAATTTTTATTTTTAAAATCCAAGTATAGACATAAGTTATTCGTTATGAATTGTATCATTCGCAAAATTATGAAAAGATAAACTTTACAGCCGCTACCAATGTACAGAATGCGACCACACTAGAGTATGCAGAGCTACTATAATAGACCACTACGCCGCGTTCCACTGTTTCGACTTCTTGCAGCACATATGCTCGTATTGCTCGAAGCAGTTCAAGTAAGTTTGTCATACTTTAGAGTAAGTACATATATATTTTATAATCACATTAATATTATAAAGGCGAAAGTTTGTGAGTGTATGTGTGTATGTTTGTTACTTCTTCACGCGCACACGGCTGGACCAATTTTAATAAAATTTGATATGCAGGAAGCTGTCACCCTGGATTAACACATATAGGCTTTTTCCGCGGGTAACATCGCGGGGCGCAGCTAGTAAATAATAAAATACTAGATTGACTGGAAGAGATCCCTATATGGGATACGTCTATTGTATATTTTAATTTTAATTGATATTTTAATTTATATTGTATATTTTAATTTTTTGCACTTTATTTCTTTTAGTTTGGTTTGACGACCTTCGTAGCCTAGTGGTCATAATGCCACGCTGTCACACTGGAGGTCCCAGGTTCGATCCCCAGTCAGATCAAGATGGAAAATGACCTTTTTTGAGATTGACCTGGGTGTTCGATGTTTATCTATGCATGTATTTGTGATGTAAATATAGTATCGTTGAGTTAGTATCTCATAATACAAGTCTCTTTACTTCGAGGCTAGCTCAATCTGTGTGATTGATGTCCCTATATATTAATTTATTAATTAGTCCGTACATATTTATTTATTTATGTAATTGGTATTTTAAAACTTTGTCTCTAACTTACAGGCGCAAAGCATCTTTGAGAAAACACATCTTCAACCGACACAGAGAGAAAGAGAGGGTGTTGTGTGTGTACTGCAGCAAGACCTACGCCAGTATGGAGGTGCTCAAGTCGCATATGATCACGTAAGTAGGTTTATCACAAAATTAAGTAATTTATTTCTATTTTATTCTATAAAAATTTAAAACGTTTAAAACTAACCCCTTTTTTTTAATTAACGTCTACTGTCCCACTGCTGGGCAAAGGTCTCCCCCGTCTCCTTCCAAATATCTCGATCGTGTGCCACTTTCAACCATTCCCTTTCAAACTGTCGCAAATCGTCACACCAACCCCCTTCATAAAAAAATTACAAACGATTGCTAAACATATTTTTTGTTGAAATATGTTTTGTCTCGTTCTTTCAAAGTCCAATATTCTAAAGAGGGAAAGGGATAGGAATAGGGAATTTATGAATTTGAGGGAAATACTTACCCGACTAACCATAAACGGCGAACAATGCATATATTTTTGGAATGTGCTAATCAAGACCTTTTTATTTGATACTCCACTCGATATCGAAGCAAAAAAAAAACTATTGACTCACTTTTTTGTATGTAACATTCGTAATATTTTTTTTGCATACTAATTGTAGCCTATGTCACCCGGACAATAATAACTATCGATAGATATATCATTTGTGAAAATGATACTATGGTGGAACAGACATACATACCCACATACATACATACACAGACTGCTTAAAACTAAAAAAATGAGAATGAGCTCTTAAGTTATTGTATAGGTCCAAAACTAAGTTAATGGACCAGAAATGATGGCGCCACGAACTGTTTTTATGCCATGTTTAGTTCCAATTTTATCCGCAATATGGCCTGATCCACTTTTATATTTGTTAACCTTTAAGTTCTTTTAAAATGGAGTATGATATTTTAACCACTGACGAAAAGAATTTCAATTTTTCGTTTATACATTTAAATTTGAACGTGGCATCCGCGGAAGACCAGCGTTGTGGTTTACACGACAACATTTGCTGACCGGACACCATTTTGGTGCATTTAGTATAATGTTTTGTTTTGTTTAGTACATAATTTCTATCTTTTTTGTACCAAATAACGATTTTTTCTTTCTTTCCTTTAAGAGGGGTGTTAAATAAGTTTGACGCGAATGTCTGTCTGTGACATTGTAGCGCTCAAATAGATGAATCGATTTCGATGCGGTTTTTTTACGTGACAGCGAGTTTTCTTGCGGTGGTTCTGAGCTATGTTTGATGAAAATCGGTTTAGCTTAAAAGTTGGGGTTTTTAATTTTCCTGGCAAATAAAAGATGGCGCTACGAATATCAGTGCCATTTAATATCGGTTGGATTGGAATATGTACTTCCGCCAATCATTATTAGGAGGTCGGGGTTTTTGGGGTTCCATAGTAAACAAAGAACCCTTATAGTTTCGCCATGTCTGTCTGTCTGTCCGTCCGCGGTTTTACTCAGAGACTATTAGTACTAAAAAACTGTAATTTGTTGTAGGTATGTATATTTATCATGCTAAAAAAGTGGTACAATAAAATATTGAAAAAAAAATATTTTCTAGGCTAGCTCCCTACACAAATAAAGTAGGGGTCAATTTTTTTTTGACTTACCCATCGCATGTCATATTGTTGAATAGGTCTTTCAAAAATATTGCGAGCTTGTGAACATCATTTTTCGATTTAGTAATCCGTTTCTGAAATATTTGGCTTTATATTGCAAATTTTTGTTAGAGTCAAGGGTCCGTCTATCTTTTAAACGGTTATATATGGACATATGAAAAAATTCACAGCAGTTGTATATATAACGAAGTATTAAGGAAAACTATCAGAACTAATTAGGATTTACAAATTAAAGAGTTATAAGCGACAAACTTCTAAAATGTACTCGGAAAAAAGTTGGAAAATTCGTTTTTCGACGATTTTAGTGGCGTGATCTCAAAGTGGGCATTCGCAAATACGGAACCCTACACTGCGCGTGGCCCGACACGCACTTGGCCAGTTATTTTTAATTTGCCTGGCAAATAAACTTGTATAATAATATATTTAATCTATTTCGTAGGAGACATCCGAGCGAAGTGTCAGCCGAAAAGAGAAGTAAGCGATTCGTGTGCCAAGAGTGTGGTATGGCGTTCGGGTCGCCGTCGCAGCTCAAGAAACACGGGCTCAAGCATTCTGACGTCAGAGAACATTACTGCGTGGAGTGTGACAAGTAAGCTGTTTGGAACTCTAATTAATTTGTAAAGGTTACTATATAAGTTAGTGAACCGCGCCATACTGTGTAAAAAATCGGAACTAAATTTGGGAAATAAAGTCGGAGCTATCATTTCGGGTTCACTAACTTACTTGATGAACTATACAGGGTGACTGGTTAATCACGTTTCATACGTAAGGCCATAATAAATCACGATCACACCAAATGCAAAAAACATAAAACCAACAAAATACTTATTTATACTAATTAGAAAGAAAAATTGAATCACATTAGTCCGAAAAGTCTCGGAATGTTTGGACACCGCGCGCTCGCTACGCGCTACACTGCCCGCGGGCCGCGATCGAGGCGTGAACGCGCGCACATTGTATGGAACGGCGCGAGTATCCACGTTTCTTGTTTCTATTGGATCATCATCATCCGAGCGTATTCCCGGTTGCTTCCTCAGCAGTAACGCTTCAGAGCCCGGGGTCCGCTATCTTACCAAGGAGATTTGACGAGGTTGCTGGTTTTTACACAGAGCGACTGCCGTCTGACCTCCACAACCCAAAGGGCAAACCAGGAACCAATCCTTGGATAGTTTGATGATCAAACGCTAGGTGGCGTTCGGGACCCACAGTTTTACGTGCCTTCCGAAACACGGAATCATCTTTCTTTTCGGATAATCAGGTGATTCATGCCTGCAATATCCTATCCAGACTGGAAACAACTTTTCACAAGGTACGTTTCCCAGTGGGAATCGAACCCATGACCTCCGGGTCACAAGGCGAACGCCTTGACCACTGGACCACGGAGGCAGTCAAGTTTCTTGTTTCTATTGGATAATTTTGTCAAATTTTAAGCAGCTATTTTTTATATATAATTGGAACGAGAATCGAGTACTCAGTCACCCTTTCAATATGTAACGTGATTTACCAGTCACCCCGTATACAACGTGGAAGAGACATACCCGTAATAAATCGAACCGCGGGCTATACTTGAACACTCACAACACAATTTCCTTTTTTTAATAATTAATCCTTCCATGCTGGTCTGGGAGAAGGGAAAAAACTTTGAATGTACCACCTGCTTCTCTTCCCGCGCAGATCGTAAAAGCCGATTGAGGGAATAGGCGAGATTTTAATCATCTTAATAGGAGATGCGGCTAGCAACCAATTACTATTTTGATTCCTTTTTCCATCTTAACGCCCACGTTCACGCTAAGCGTGGCCTTTAGGTCTTAAGGCCTTGGGCTCTGTCTACCCCGTCAGGGATAAAGACGTGAAAATATATCTGTATATGTATTTTACTCTTTGTTTCAGGAGTTTCAAGACTGAAGACACATTAAAATATCACCTGACAACCACAGCCATTCACGTTAACTATACGGAGCTACGGTGAGCGAATAAAAAAATAATTTGTATTTTATCTCCCCTGTGTTGCCATTTTTCAAACGCAGAGCCACTGAACGAATGGTTTTTTGTATGGGAAAACCATTCGTTTAGATGACTCCGCGTTTTATAAATGTCACTTCAGGGCTGTTTGTGTGTGTATGTCATGTGATTTTGATTAGAGAAAAGTATGTGTTGTGTAAACGCCAAAGATAGGATTTTACAAAATGTTTAAAAGGGAGAAGATTACTGAAAAAAATATTTTTAAGAACTTAGTTTTGTAGGTAAGTATGCGCACACCTTCTTTGTCTTCGACCTTACTCTTTAGCGCTTTATACGAAATTATCTCTGCTTCAATTCAAAAAGAAATATTTTGCTATGATATTATTATACAGGGTTACTGGTAACTAACGCAAAACCTCTTAACATCGTAATCAGAATCCTAACATAATATAGATCTGCAAGAAAAAAATAAAAAAAATCTAAGAAAAAAATCTCTTCATAGAAACTCGACCAGGTGATCAGTGAATTTGTATGGGAGGCCAATTTTTTTTTCTGCAATATTCGCCTTTTTTATTGCAGATCTATAATGTGCTGGGGAGTCTGATTTCGATGTTAAGAGGTTATGAGTTAGTTACCAGTAACCCTGTATTTTCTATTTTTAGTCTATATTGTCCCACTGCAGGGCAAAGGCCTCCCTTCCAGCACTCCAACTATCTTGGTCGAGGGCCTCCGAGGCCCAATCCCTGCATTAGGAGTCAAGCTCGTCCCTCCATCTCTTTCCGGGTCTACCAGGCTTCCGCTTTCCGTTGTGAGGAATATATTGAGTCGCTGATTCGACCCAGAGTTCGTCGGGCATACGGCAAACATGTCCTGCCCAGTTCCACTTTAGGGATATTTTAGGGATATTATAAATAAATAAATATGTAATGACAAATTAAACTGATTGAGCTAGCCCCAAAGTGAGTTCGAAACTTGTGTTATGGGATACTAACTCAACGATACTATATTTTATAACAAATACATTTATATAAAGACCTAAGACCCAGGACAATTAAAAAAAAAGCCATTTTCCAACCTCAAAATCGGGGATCGAATCCGGAACCTCTGGGTGGCGGACTAGCATGGTGACTACTACGCCACGGAGGTCGTCAAAAATATTGTTATTACATTTTGTGTAAGCACACTTTTCCGATGTAAGGCAATGTAGGGATGCGTGCGCGCATGATGGGACTCATCAGCATAAAAGGCAAAAGTAACAAACGTTTGCTAAACCTATTTTTTTTTAAATATATTTTGTCTCGTTCTTTCAATGTCAAATATTGAAATGAGGGAAAGAGACAAAACATGTAACTAAGTTTAGCAAGCATGAGGGTACGAGTTTAAATTAATTTTGAACGATAACCATGTTTGCATATCTGTCTGCAAGTTTATACAATGTACTAGCTGCGCCCCGCGGTGTTGCCCGCGGAAAAAAGCCTTTGTGTTAATCCAGGGTGTTAGCTACCTGCATACCAAATTTTATCAAAATTGATCCGGCCGTTTGCACGTGAAGAAGTAACAAACATACACACACACTCACAAACTTTCGCCTTAATAATATACGTACTAACATTTACTAACATCACCGTTATCTATTTGTATAATGCAAAGAAATGATTCTAGATACTTCTTCGTTCAGTTGGTCTCAATAGTTCTTTCTTGGTCTATCTGGACCTCTTCCTCTTCTACCTTTAATCTTCTGAAAAATTAGAAGTAATCTATAATAATCTCTTAGTCATTTCCATTACTTGTTTTAAACAAAGTAAGTTAGCAAGTTGACCCTTTTATCAGTCATTCATTCATCAGTGACATTATTTTGTTTGAGTCCAAGTTAACTGATCTTTTTTTTACCCAAATACGTTAAAATTAGGATTATGTTTTTCGAGTGTATTTTTGTATATTTTTATGGGACGTTCTACAGCCTAAACGGCTTGAAAGGTGTCGTTAGATTCGTCTTGATTCTGAGAGTAACACTGGGTATATAGATTTTCGGATAAGTGGAGTTTTTTTGAGTTTTTAATAATTAATTGTTTCTAATTCTAGGTACCCATGCATGCACTGTGACAAGCGATTTGGAACTAAACGCAACCTCGAACACCACACGAATAGAATCCATCTGAAAGTCAAACCGTTTCCTTGTGATAGTTGTGAGAAGGTTGGTAATTTTGGACTCAATATTAAGTTTAGTAGGTATGAATTTGTGTGTGTGTATTTTACCTGACTGTGTAAGAAAATGGTTATGTTTTACGGTGAATAATTTTATTTATGGCTCACTCTGCTATACCACATAATAAGAAGTACTAGTACTCACGAACAGAAGTCTTACTCAGGAAAGAAATATCTCCTTAATGTAGAGCGCTATGGTTTAATTTAGCTCGCGTCAGAACTCCTCACCTCTTCGTTTAGATACCTAGACATCCATTGCAAGTCAATTTCATTCTTATTACTCTGGACAAACGATTCATGTAACTAAATTTCCTCCTTCGAAGTGGTCGCCGCGCTCAGAGTAATAATGTAGGTATATTTTCGATACTTAAACGGGGAGTGACACAGGCCGGGCTATACTAAACGGCTTGATAGTATAGCTTGATTGGTGTTAGATTCGCCCTGATGAGGATTTTCAAAAATATTGGACACCAGATTACAGCACAGTGACGACACAAGCTTCAAAAAGTTGCTGTTATCGGATACATTTGATGGCGCAAAAGAACCTGTCAACTGATGGTCCAATAACAACAGTTGATTGGACCTGAAGTCACTGTGCTGCCATCTCGTGGCACATATTTTTGAAAACTCTTAATGTCTGTATAAGTATTACATCTGTTCAGGCTTGCTTTGGTGTGTCGTTGAAATAAAAACTTTGCTTGATAAGTAGACTTGCGTGTATTTAAAATTTTTACAATAGGAAATTTTTGCATGGAGCTTTCGCGTTGCGTGCATAAGATGGCGAAGAGGGGGCCTAACGGAAACGGATAGAATAATACAACGCCGATGTGGTCCTAACAAAAAAATATGCATTTAAGACGAAGTGGTAGCTAAAGTGGCGCCCTCATTAGAAATAAATTGTTTAAAACTAAATATGGTGAAAATTAAAAATTTGTTTTGTATCAATGTCTAGAAAGACCTTCAAACTATTTTATGAATAACCTTTGAAATTATTACTCATAGTCCGTCTAGTTTTAAAACTGTTTTTAAAACTTTTGTTTCGCCAAAAGTGGCCACTTTTGGCTAAAAACAGTTTTAAAACAAGATGGACTACCAATATTACTTTCAAAAGTTATTCATAAAACAGTTTAAAGGTCTTTCTAGACATTTATACAAATCAAATTTTTAATTATCACCATATTTCGTTTTAAACAATTTATTTCAAATGAGGGCGCCACTTAAGCTACCACTTCGTCTTAAAGATGAAATAGATCTGATGAAGAGAGGCCTACACACGACCAGTTCTTTGTTAAACAACATCTTAACCCCGAAATGCGGCTACGCCTAGGTTGAGCCGGCTAGACTTAGGTGCAGCTGTTTTCAGATGGTTACACTTAGGTTTATCCTGCTTATCTTCGGCTAGAATTAGGTTTAGCCTTTATCATTCCGGTTAGAACTAGGTGTATCCGGTCGCAGGTGGTTAAACTTAGATGTTTCCTATTTATATTAGGTTTGAACTGGGTTTTTAACGTTAAGCTTGAGTTCCTTAACCTAGGCGTAGCCACATTTCGGGATTTAGCCGTAACATAAATACTGGGTAGGGAACTATATCAATAATTAAAAGTGTCGGATTTTTAGCGTTAAATTATGGCTGTATATTTTGATTCAAAACCTAATGACATCATATCACACACAACAACACATCAAAATTTTGAATTTTTTTTAAGAATTATTAAAATATGTTTCTGATGCTATTGGGCACTTTCCTGGGTTAAAAATAAATTATTTGGTACTGTTAATAAAATAAAACTTTATAAAATAATGTCACTTGTCATGATCATATTCATTTTCAACGTGAATTTAGATTAATTATTGCAGAAAATTTCAAATTCGTTTCGTTATTTGAGTCCAAGAAACTATGACGACATTAGTCTATATTTCATACAAATCCTATAGATTATAATTTTTCAAAACTAAAAACCGACTTCACCCCCAAACTACACAACCGATTTTAATAAAATTACTATGGGACCACCTGGATAGTATACCCTTTCAAACATAACAATAATTTTCCAAATCGGTTCAGGCGTCTTCGAGTAATAGGTGAACATACATAAAAAAAAGGATCGCGACGAATTGATAACCTCCTCCTTTTTTTGAAGTCGGTTAAAAAGCTTATTTTTAATAAAAAATGACATTTATTAAGTTAAAATAATTCACACACAAGGTTTTTTTTTCATAATTCTTTTCTTTCATTTATCTAATCATCTTACTTGTTTTTTTTTTCAACAGGCGTATGTAAGCAACTGGGCTTTGTCTGAACATAAACGTCTTATTCACGAGGGTTATAAGAGACCGCTCCGGTTCCCCTGCCCGATGTGTGACCGCGTTTTTGATGTAAGTACATAATACGGTATTTGACTGATTTGTTTCGTATTATTCATATCAAAAGTAACTTTTTTAAGTAAAAAATTACCGGGACTTCTTGGTTTGTAACTATTCGTGTGTAGTGTTGTTTGTGTGTGTATTAAGTGGTATTTTAATCTTTATTTTAGTTTTTAAGATTTTTGCTCCGTGTAATGCACCTTTATTCTCTTATTTGTATAAAATAGTAGATTGTCCTACAAGAAGATAAATATTTTGTAGGCGAGGTTGCTTCTTTGAATCCAGAGCGAAACGAAGGATTCCACATTTGAATCATGAGCGTAGCGAGAGAATAAGCAGTAACAAAAAGAAAACATCGTATTTCGAGTAGATGAGATGAAAAATATTTTATGACCCTCGAGGCATAAACTCAGCTTTGCATTAGTGTTAGTGAACGCTAAAAGTAAGATCAATCAAAAATATACATAAAAATATAATCAACGTTTTTATAAGATAAAAAACTAACCATTGCGCCTCCAGCGCGAGGGATAGTAAATCTAAAATAAATACCTACAACCGAAAAGGAATGTGGATACTTTTTTTGTCGGAAATATCCGACGTGCGCGCGTGACAGAGAAATGACGCGTGACGTCGTGTTGCGAATCAGGCCGAGTTTCAACAAGTCATTATTAAAAAAGGAACAAAAGACCCAACTGCCTTTTTATATACCCTGTGTCACTCTCAGAATTTAGACGAATCTAATGACACCTCTCAAGCTGAAATCCATCGAGCCGTTCAGGCCACAGAGCGTGTCAAACAATTATACAAACATAATCTCGATAAACATAACTCTCCTTCTGGCGCAGTCGGGTAAAAACCATTATAAATCGGCGCGGGCCGTGCCGTGCCTCAGGCTAATGTCTTACCTACACTGTCTTAGAGCTTACATCTCGAGAGCTGTACTACATTC
This sequence comes from Acrobasis suavella, assembly GCA_943193695.1. Taxonomy (NCBI): domain Eukaryota; kingdom Metazoa; phylum Arthropoda; class Insecta; order Lepidoptera; family Pyralidae; genus Acrobasis; species Acrobasis suavella. The sequence continues at coordinate 2,999,059 of OW971952.1, read as the reverse complement.
TAATAAGTGCTTTCTTTTCCAACAGCGCAACCAGATCCTCAAAGCGCATCTGCGCACTCACACCGGGGAGAGGCCGTATCAGTGCTCAAAGTGTCCGGCCTCTTTCGGACAGTCCAGTGCTTTAGGGACACACAATAAATTAATACATCTCAGGCTTACGAGAGATGGAAAACCCAAGGCTAGCGTCAAGTAGACTAGTGGCGACATCTGTGCCACAATCCAAGAAGGAGTAGCCAACTATAACAAGGGCCTGACACCCTTTGATAGAGCGAGATATCTTATTGAAATTTCTAAAAGAATAAAAAAAAAGTGCCGTATTTTGTCTCTATCACCGTCCGAACATTTTTTCATGGTCGGCTTATAGGCACACTTCAAATTGCATATACTTAAAGTGTGCCTATAACCCGACCATGAAACAAATATACGTAGTATCATTATATGTCTTTCTCTTACCCCTGGACGTTCGGTGGCAAATCTACTCTACTTGTATATTCTAAATCTTTGAACTATAATGGGCTAGATGACAATAAGTCAAATCAGACATTTTTTAACGTCAAAACAACATTTATCATGGAATTTGTATGAAATACAAAAGTGTGACGTCATACTTTTTTGGAGTCGAAATAGTGCTTTTAATTTCAGTTTTCAAGCGATTTCGGTAACGTGGGTAAATGCGTGTCAGAATGGCGGAACCCAATCTGCTTTTACAAGTCGAAATGTCCGGCCTGTATCGGACAGTCAAGTGCTTTAGGAACACTAAACTGATACATCCGAGGCCTACGAGAGATGGAAAACCCAAAACTAGCGTCAAGTAGACTAGTGGCGACATCTGTGCCACAATCCAAGAAGGGGTAGCCAACAATAATGGGCTAGATGACAATAAGTACATATTTCCATACAAACGTAATGACAGTAAAGCAATGATTAAAAAAAAAAAACTTTGCATATATTAGCATGTTCCTATGTTTTCGGTTTTTTCATAATTTTATTATTAAAAGTGATACGAACCTCCACAAACTTGGAAATTTGTTTTCCACTGTTATCCCAACATCTAGCAAAGGAATTTGACGAGATTATCTTACAAAAAGAAATCATAGGAACACAGACAAAGCGTTTTAATTTTTTTAAGAAACAAAACTAATCTGTTAAGTTTTGGAGGAGAAATCAGGGCACTATGAAAAGTTGATTGTGTGTACTTTTTATTGGTACTTGTATTTTCGGATCTAGCCACAGTTGTCTCTTTCGCACATCGACAGGTGGTTTGGGCCCAGCGCTACAGCAAGATTTTACAAACCTATTTTTCAGTTTCAAAAGTTATTTTTATTTATTTATTTAAAATTTATTGCACAATTAAAAAAAATGTACAAGAGGCGGACCTAATGCCATATGGCATTCTCTCCCGGTCAACCATTAGACCAAGCGGAAAATATGTATGGCTGGCGTGATGAAATTCATAATTTAGTAAACAAAGTATAAATATCTACATAAGTACATATAGAAAAATAAACCATTAAACATATAATATATATCAACATACATAAAATACAATATATATACATATTAATAAGTATATATGTAATATACATACCAATGAATACATATATCAGGATGATTTGAGAAACGCTTGAAAGTTATGGGGGGGTAAACGCTTGAAAGTCGAGAGATCTTTTTATTTGCATGAAAAAAAAAATGTTATTAACCTTTATTACGAAAATGTACCTAAATAGCAGCAGCTAATAATTTATTAGGAAAAGTATTGAATTGTGATATTTTTTTTTAAGTTATAGCTAGTCATAATCAGAGGTCGGAATTAGGAGAGTTATTTATGTACTTGCATCGAAATGTTGATATTAATATTGATTTTCCCGGGATTTCTAATGGAGAATCCCACGTTGCCAACTATATTACAAATAAATCATTATTAAATCCTCGGAGATAGATAAGACAAATAAAACAAAGATAATTACATACAATTTTTATAAGTATTTAACATATCGGCAACATCGCGCGTGCAGTGCTTTAAATTGTGTAGAAGTAAATTACTTTTTTTTAAAGAAATCACAGGGTTTTTCTGGTCTTTAAAATTAATCCCGGGATTTGAGGCATATCTCCACTTTCTTCTTTCGCTGTATGAAATCAGTCTAAGTACATAAATAACTCTACCTAATTCCGACCTCTGGTCATAATAATTGTTAATTATAAAATACGTAATTACTACCTACTGTAAATATAGCAATTTTGAAGTGATTCTTTGTTTTCTTTCATCGATGGAATGGATCCCTTCCTGCTGGTCTGGGAAAAAAGGACTTAGAATGTACCAGCTGCTTATCTTCCCGCTCAGATTGTAAAAGCCAATCGAGGGAATGAACAAAAATCGAATCATATAACCCTTTCACCGCGAGACTTTATATCAGTTGCCGTGCCCCCAGCGCGAGGGCTAGTAAATCTAAAATAAATACATACAACCAAAAAGGGATGTGGATACGAGCGTTTTTTTTTTGTATGGGCACGAAAATGTTTGTCGGATAAATCCGACGTTCGCGGTGAAAGGGTTTAACGAGCGATGCAGCAATCTCTATTTTGATTTTTCCGCCTTCTCGCCCGCTATCACGCTAAAAGTGGCCTTTGATCTTGCAGCCCTGGGCTCTGCCTGCTCAGAACCATAAGACCCAAAATGCTCCGTCTGCCCCGTTAGGGTTACGACGTGATAGTTTGTAAGTATATCGTGAAGTGGCAGTGGGCGGGATACAGCGCGAAGAACCGATGGCCGATGGGGCAAAAATGTTCTCTAATGGCTACCGCGTACTGGCAAGCGAAGCGTAGAACAACTTCGAGGTGGTCAGACGACCTGACCAAGGTCGCTGGAAAGCGCTCGATGCAGGCCGCTCTTGATCGGTCATGGAAATCCTTGCGAGAGGCGTATGTCCAGCAGTGGACGTTATGCGGCTGAAATGATGATGATGAATTTGTAGTATATGAATGTAAAATTTTACTACATTGGAGCAGAGCAAATTAAGGAGTGCACAAGAACCGTTTTAAGAGCGTATTTTTACAGGTATGCCTATGATATTGGCTAGTGGTTTTGATAGCTAAGTACCTAATTATATGATTTTTTTGTCTTCAATACCCATGGCTCCGCTATTTTGGAAAGTTTCCAAAAATTTTGTCGACAAAAAGGAAATATTGATTTATTTATTACTGGATCTTGGATATTTATCTATATAACGTGGAAGGGACATAACCGTAATAAATCAAACCACGGGCTATACTAGAACACTACAGTATAAATGAAAATAAAATAAAAACCAAATAACCAAAAAAAAAAAACGACTTTCCCATACAAATTGCCCGGGCGGCTGCACACTTTTGTATGAAAATGCCGATTTTTCTTCTATCTTTGGGGCTAGCTCAATCTGTGTGATTTGTCCGTATTTACCTATTTATTTATTTTGTATCTCCTTTTCGAATCACGGGTCTTTTCACCCTGGTTCTTTGAGAGACTTGCGTGGGGATACAGATCGTACGTACGTAACGTAGAGGTCCTTTGGAGAAGTTGATGTTAAGTAGCGCTCTAGCCAAAACCCATTTCTGAACATACCTACGAAAGGTATACCCTTGAATAAAATACCTAATTATCATTAACAAACCTGCTCTCAAAATTTTACGAGAATCAGTTGAGAATCCGGACATCCGGAATTCAAACACGGGAAAGATGTTAAAACTTTGAATTCTCTTTGGCTAAAAGACATTTAGCTCGCTTAAAAATTCTTAAAAATCATATTGCACGCCTATGGATTATTATAATTCTATGGCACGCCTCAAGTGGAGCGTTGTCGTAGGGCATTACTCAGGGTCAAGCATTGGACTTAAACCGTCTTATTATAAAATCCAGACTAACTTTGTTTCTAGGTTTAAACCATTATCCGACCTAATCAAGTTGACATCTAGTAATATCACACTATCTTACCTGTCAATGTCCACTTCATTTTGGGCGGATAATGGTTTAAACCTAGTAACAAAGCTAGTCTGGGTTTTATAATTTAAAAAAAAAGTGTAAAAGTGCCTGTAAAGGTCTAATTACTGAATAAACATTTGAATCTTGAATCTTAATAAGACGGAAACAGTCTCTTTTTTTAATTTTCGCGAGGCTACAGCTCACAGTGTAATTAATTATTTTTTCGGGCGCTGTAGAAGCCCTAGTTCTCGCCTTGGAGCCCTAGGCGGAAGCGCGCGCCCCAGCTTCCTACACCTAACGACTTCCTGTTAAGCGAGGTGTGAACGGCGCGCCGAGCTGCAACGTGTACGGTCTGCGGATTTATCTCGAGATACGATATGATACAAAGTATGATCGTGGTAGATTGCGCAGAAATTATAAGTGATACCGCTTTTGTGTGTAGAAGATTGATTGTAAATTGAGGGTCGGGCTGCATCTGGCAGCACGGAATAGCACTTTTCTATGCTGCAGTCCTTTTTTAGCCCCTAACCTGTCACTGGGAGGAATTCCTCCCAGGTCAATTGTTTTATTATTTGCAATAGATGAAGAGTTATGCTATTGCATAGCTGTAATCGCGGTATTTGAGCGCGGCGACCGAATCAAGAAATTCCGTAACGAAAATAAAACATAACACCCCCCACACCGCCCACAGGTTTCTCACACAGCGGCGCGGCGTTTAAAGCCGTGCATCGTCTAACGTCGTTTCAGTTTGGCAGACTTAGGCACGGTGTTTTTGTGCGTGCGACTAGACGTATGCGTGTAGACTAGCTGCTAACTGCTCATAATAAAATTCCTGAATAACCTACATGTATTGTAAAATAATAAAAAATATTTTAAACGATATAAACTTCCCATTAATTCAATTAAAGAAAAAAATAATGTTTTCTTATCGGTCACCACGCTCAAAAAGTGTAACTTGAATAAATATCAAAGAAAAAACTTGTATTAATACTAAAGAAAAAAAAAATACTGCATAAATAAAAAATAAATAAATAATTATAATTGCATAAGTTGATAAAAAATGCTATGCAATAGCTTTACCGCGATAGTCCCCGAGTGCCAAACGTTTTTTTTTGTTGTTCACCGTCATTTGCTGGCGAGAGAGCGACGGAACGCTTCAGCCCGGCCCTTCAGGCGCTTTGAACATGTTTTAAAATAGAAAAAATCATTGAACTAGCTACAATTACCGTAACCGACAACAAGTTTACACTTCTCTCGACACTCCCGGGGTGCCATTTGTTTCTTTTTAAGCGAAATTACTGAAAATAAATCTTGCATCTTGCAGTATTAAATACTAGCTCAATCATTCTGGTTCTGAGTGACTGAAAAGGATAGCGGAAGTGACGTTCCGTGCTGACAGACGTTTTCAAAGACCCAAAAGAAGTTTTCCCTTCAAAAATATCCTGTGTGTCTCCGGACGTATCTACCGACCGCGGTCCCCCGCCGCGCGTCCGGGCCGCACATCCGCCGCGAGCGGACGCGGGAGCTCCCGTGAGAACGCCCGCCCCTCGCCAGGTCGCCAGGTGACACCTAGCCTAGCCACGTTATTGTTTGAGCAGAGTTTCTTATACCTTTACAGCCTACAGCCAGTCCTTTAAGGGGTTTCCTAAAATTTTCGGTTCAGCCCCCATTTAAAATAAATCATTTGAAAGGAAACGGAGATATCATTTAAAATGTTGTCTTGGTGAGACCCTAAATAAACCCTTCAAACTATTTTATGAACTGTACTTAGTTTATAATTGTAAAGTGATACCGTGAAGCTTTTTTATCATTTTTGCGAAAAACGGCCACTTTTGACATAAATGCTAAAAACTTAAACTGTAGTTTAAAGTGAGAACGTGAAGCTTTTAACCACCTAAGTATGACAGTAATCAAAAGTACATTTAAAATATGCTAGGTACACGCAGTAAAAAAATAGGCGCGGAACGATCTGCACGCTATCTATTACATATAATTGAGACTAACGAGGAAGCGGGAAACGCGGAATGAACGAGGAATGACACGAAACGTAGATTTTATAGTTTTTTTTTGTATTAATAATAAATTAATTTGTATGTTAATGTGTACCATAAAGTTTTTACAAACAAACAATGTGGTACCGATTAATTTCAAATATTTGTCATTTATTCGTCTTCTTTTCATGTCATCACTTCTATTTCGTACTCATTAAATAAATAATAAATAAATATATAGGGATAAATAACACTGATTGAGCTAGCCCCAAAGTAAGTTCGAGACTTGTGTTATGGGATACTAACTCAACGATACCATATTTTATAACAAATACATATATAGATAAACATCTAAGACCCAGGACAATTTGAAAAAGGCCATTTTCCAACTTGCGCTGACCGGGGATCGAACCCGGGACCTCTGGGTGGCGGACTAGCATGGTGACCACAACGCCACGGAGGTCGTCAATTAAAAATTATACAAAGTACCTACTTAAGTATGTGTTCGTCGTAATTATTGGTGAGGAAAGTACTAACGAGTATAAATCAAGATTATGGACTGAAGTTGGCCTAAAACCTTACGCGTTTACAGTAGCTCTTTCTGTACACATACATACATACATATTTTCACGCCTGTTTCCCATGGGGGTAGGCAGAGACTATAGATTTCCACTTGCTATGATCATTGCAAACCTCTTTTGCTTCGTCAACACTCATTACTTTTTTCATATATGCTCTCCGGTTATAAGGTACTACTTATATATAGGTACTTAAATTATTGAATAAGGTCATACGAGCTAAGCTTTTTGTCCCCAATCGGATCGATAGTGTATTAATCGGGGGCATTAATTCCCGCAGTTTGCTGATGACAGCCGCTCCCTGGATGTCATGTTCCGGCGCGGTGACCAAGCGTTTGGAATGTTTAGGATATGAGTTACGGCCAGGCATGCACTCTGAAGTTAAGGTATGACGCTAAGCGGCCCCTCTAAGGTGGCTTATTAAATAGACATAAGGTTGAAATAGGGAAGATGCATAATTTTTTATGTTGTGCTATGGAAAGAGTTCCTAAAAATAGGCACGTCCAAAAACTACCTTTCTAACCCAAATCTCTTTAAGATATAAAGGTTACAAAGTCACATCCGCCTCTGGACGGCGTTTCGGAGCGCATTAGAAAGACCGGACAGGAGTGACGTCCCTTATGTCGCATTTGTAGGCGTGATATAGAACAATTGTTCGGGTGCTATGTCAAATATTGCGTTTACTGGATTGGTCTCATAACAAGAGTAGCTATAATTAAGAAAATCCTATGGTAATATAATCTTTTAAACTTTTTCTGACTTCTAAAATTGACTTTTTCAATCAACTAAAAACCAAAGTTAATGAATTGATAAAAAATATTAATGTGCTAAATGCTTACATGAGACATTTATCAATATCTACTCATTATGCATCTTCTGTTGAAAATTTAACGCTATAGACAAAGTTATTCGAAATCGGTCCGTCGCTTCTCAAACGTAAGGTACACTTTAGCTTGTTCGGCGCACGCTAGGCTAATTAGTCGAAAGTCATACGCGCGGCGTGCAAATTAAATGGTACTTTAGTACGCTGCAACTGGGTTTAATTTAGCACATTTCCTAGCCAATAATTTCCTAGCCAATAGTGATGCTTCTGTTCTCATTTCTATTACGTATCTGTGCTACGTCTACGAGTAAGGTCGGGAGTTTGGTCCATTCAGTAGTGATCGTAAGGTCGTAAGTAAGTATAATGGTTTGGATGGCAGCCGAGGCTATGAAACGTTTTGCACAAATTCATTTTTGACAGAGTTAAAAATAGGAGTTTTTTTTTATATATGTTCACCGATGACTATAAGACGCATGGGCCAATTTTGGAAAATTCTTTTTTCTGTTTCAAAGGGGATACTTAAATGTGGTCCCACAAAAAATTTATCAAAATCGGTCGTACATTTTCGTGATGAAGTCGGTTTTTAGTTTGAGATTTTATTTTTATGTGGCAAGTGGCAGCAGCCATTGCAAAGTTAAATTTAAAAAATCTGGTTTTTATTGAGAAAGGCGAAAAAAAGGACAGGCACGTTAACAGTCTTTGGCATCTTTGGTTACCCAAAAAACAAAAAAAAAAGTTTGGTTGTGAAAAATCTATATGTAGATATAAGTATACATTTATATACTTACACATAATCTGTATTCTTAATTTTCTTTTTTCGCCGTATATAATGTTAGTATTAGATTATTCAATTCGGTATAGGTAGCTACCTTAATTTATAAGGGAAAGTGGAACAGTATCGTGGACATATTTGTATTTTAAGAATTTAATTAGGAACGGTCAATGTACAAACATCTACCTAAGGTACAAAGGCAATGTAAATAATATACATGTAAGTATTTTTTTTATTTATTTATCAATTTATCCGAAAATGTATACAGAGTCTTCTTTTCATGTCATCACTTCTATTTTGTACTCATTAAAAATTATACAAAGTTCCTACTTAAGTATGTGTTCGTCGTAATTATTGGTGAGGAAAGTACTAACGAGTATAAATAAAGATTATGGACTGAAGTTGGCCTAAAACCTTACGCGTTTAAAGTAGCTCTTTCGGTACACATACATACATACATATTTTCACGCCTGTTTCCCATGGGGGTAGGCAGAGACTATAGATTTCCACTTGCTATGATCATTGCAAACCTCTTTTGCTTCGTCAACACTCATTACTCTTTTCATACATGCTCTCCGGTTATAAGGTACTACTTATATATAGGTACTTACATTATTGAATAAGGTCATACGAGCTAAGCTTTTTGTCCCCAATCGGATCGAAAGTGTATTAATCGGGGGCATTAATTCCGGCAGTTTGCTGATGTCAGCCGCTCCCTGGATGTCATGTTCCGGCGCGGTGACCAAGCGTTTGGAATGTTTAGGATATGAGTTACGGCCAGGCATGCACTCTGAAGTTAAGGTATGAAGCTAAGCGGCCCCTCTAAGGTGGCTTATTAAATAGACATAAGGTTGAAATAGGGAAGATGCATAATTATTTATGTTGTGCTATGGAAAGAGTTCCTAAAAATAGGCACGTCCAAAAACTACCTTTCTAACCCAAATCTCTTTAAGATATAAAGGTTACAAAGTCACATCCGCCTCTGGACGGCGTTTCGGAGCGCATTAGAAAGACCGGACAGGAGTGACGTCCCTTATGTCGCATTTGTAGGCGTGATATAGAACAATTGTTCGGGTGCTATGTCAAATATTGCGTTTACTGGATTGGTCTCATAACAAGAGTAGCTATAATTAAGAAAATCCTATGGTAATATAATCTTTTAAACTTTTTCTGACTTCTAAAATTGACTTTTTCAATCAACTAAAAACCAAAGTTAATGAATTGATAAAAAATATTAATGTGCTAAAGGCCTTTTTTACGTAAATGCTTACATAATCAGAGACATTTATCAATATATACTCATGATGCATCTTCTGTTGAAAATTTAATGCTAGAGATAAAGTTATTCGAAATCGGTCCGTCGCTTCTCATACGTAAGGTACACTTTAGCTTGTTCGGCGCACGCTAGGCTAATAAGTCAAAAGTCATACGCGCGGCGTGCAAATTAAATGGTACTTTAGTACCCTGAAACTGAGTTTAATTTAGCACATTTCCTAGCCAATAGTGATGCTTCTGTTCTCATTTCTATTACGTATCTGTGCTACGTCTACGAGTAAGGTCGGGAGTTTGGTCCATTCAGTAGTGATCGTAAGGTCGTAAGTAAGTATAATGGTTTGGATGGCAGCCGAGGCTTTGAAACATTTTGCACAAATTCATTTTTGACATAGTTAAAAACAGGAGTTTGTTTATATATGTTCCCCGGTGACTATAAGACGCATGGGCCAATTTTGGAAAATTCTTTTTTCTGTTTCAAAGGGGATACTTGTCAAGTGGTCCCACAAAGATTTTATCAAAATCGGTTGTGCATTTTCGAGATGAAGTCGGTTTTTAGTTTGAGATTTTATTTTTATGTGGCAGGTGGCAGCAGACATTGCAAAGTTAAATTTAAAAAATCTGGTTTTTTATTGAGAAAAGGCGAAAAAAAGGACAGGCACGTTGAACAGTCTTTGGCATCTTTGGTTACCCAAAAAACTAAAAAAAAGTTTGGTTGGGAAAAAACTATATGTAGATATAAGTATACATTTATATAATTACTCACAATCTTTATTCTTAATTTTCTTTTTTCGCCGTCTATAATGTTAGTATTAGATTATTCAATTCGGTATAGGTAGGTACCTTAATTTATAAGGGAAAGTGGATCAGTATCGTGGACTTATTTGCCTTTAAAATAAGAATTTAATTAGGAACGGCCAATGTACAAACATCTACCTAAGGTAAAAAGGCAATGTAAATAATATACATGTAAGTATTTTTTTTTATTTATTTATCAATTTATCCGAAAATGTATACAGAGAATACATTAAATAAAAATTGTACAAAGGCACTGCTTATCTCAAAAGAGATTTCTTCTAGTAAGCCTGTGAGAGGAGATGTTTATGTAAGAGAGGCATACAGGTGTGTTCATACATAGGAACAAGTTATATTATTTTTCCTCGTTGACCTACATTGATGGAAACCCTCCAGCCAAGTTTCAAGTTCGGTATTATCGATCCCTGACCCACTTTCCTCTGCACCATGGGTTAAGGGTTACTGTTATGGCATTTACGGCGCAAGGCAGTCTACTTCGCAATTTTTTAAAGGTTGTAAAGAGTATGTGAGTTTAATGCGAGTCTTAAGGCACAGAACACTATCCGATGGCGCCTATATAAAATTAAGAAATTATGGTTGCCGAAACGTTTACCCATGAAGTTATTTTATGAATTTTATGATTTTTTATATTTATCAGATAAGTTGTAAAATAATTTTAGTAGACTTGTTTTATTATGATCAACTTTTCTAACCAACTATTCCTTTAAACTACTGAATCCTCTTGACCGCCCACTATCACGCTGAGTACTTACTTGAGTCTCAGCCCTAGGCTTTGTTTACCCCGGAGATAGAGACATGTTTAACATTCATAAAAATTTAGTTTTAAAACTTTTCACACAAAATTAATACAGGACACAATATATGGTTGACTGGCAGAGAACGCCATATGCCGTTAAATCCGCCATTTGTACACTTTTTGTGCAATAAAGTTTAACCCTCTTTTCATAAAAAATATCAAAAGTTTGCTAAACGTATTTTACTTAAAATATGCGTTGTGTTGTTCTTACTAAGTATGTCAAATATTGAAAAGAGAGATACGGACAAAACATATTTTAACTAATTTAGGTTTAGCAAACGTTTGATATTTGTTAAGAATTATGGGGTTGATAAATAAATAATCATAATTAATAAAATATAGTATGTATATATTTAGGATAGGTTTAGGCTAAGTTAGGCGTAAGAAGTTATAAAAAAATTGTGTACTATTAATATAGCTTTCGATTTCATCCTGGAAACCCCGTCATAGTATGTACGCAGCACTTTCTCTATATCACATTTCCGTAGAGCTCCCCTTAAGTCACAATGTCAAAGTAGTAATTTGGCGGGAAATGTCGCCATCTTTGTTTGTGATGTCACGTCGCATTAACTTTATCCTTCCATTTTCCCAAGCTTTCTTGTTTTTATTTATGAATACTTTAGACGTGTTTTTGGTTAGTGTGTTTCTTTCTCTCTCTTGTAGGTTTATAGGTTTATCGATTGCATTACTAAGATTAGATTTATCAATTGCATGTTTTGTATATGCTCATACTTTAGTTACTGGTTACTTTATAGATACTTTATTTTATTTACTTTATAAATTTAACAATTTAAGAACAGCTACACGGAAAATGTACCTATACAGAGAATACATAAAAAAATTGTACAAAAGCGTTTCTTCTTCTTTTAGCTCATGTTTCAGGTGTAGTGGTTTGAGAGCGAACTTTAACCAAAAAACCTAGGTTCGATTCCCACCCGGTCTGACTTTTAGGTATTTCTGAGTTTGCAGAATAATCTGACTCGTGTACGGTCATTTTCATCGATCATTTCTGGCTTCCGGTGCAAGGACATCGTGAGGAAACCTGCACACTAGTTTCACTTTTATATACTAACATCAGTTGACTTAGGTAGCTCGAAAAATCTGATTTGCGGGATACCATTTGCGGGTTTATTGCTGCCCAAAATTTAAAGCTTATGTAAAGAAAGTACTTTGTGAGAAGGCTTGTTACGGAACTGATGATTATCTTAAAGACAAAAACGTCTGGCTTGAGCTTGGCGCGGGTCCCTCTTAAAGGTTTGTATTTGTACACTCATAATTGGAGTACAATCGGTACATGTACTTTATTTATAAATTGACATTAATTTCAAATTTGACATCATTCTTAATTACTAATTATGACTTTATGACATAACAATGTATTCTTAGTCCACATATCTAACTTTAATATTAGTATAATTGTAAGGTTGACGTTTTTGGAGAAAATGCTCCAGTACAGTTTGTTACCGCTTCTTCTGTACTTGCGCTTTGGAGGTGGCAGTAAACTTAGTTGTAAGTAAATGATCTGACGTCAACAACTACCTATTAAGAAAAAAAAATTACAAATATCAAGTGATACAAATATCCAAAGATAAATAAATGATTTTTGACTTTTACCACCATTTGAAATAAATTATTTAAAAAGAAACGGAGAATGTCATTTAAAATTTTGTCTTGACCAAGCCCTTCAAACTATTTTATGAACTACTGTTTACAGTTTAAAGTGAAAATGTGAAGCTTTTCTTCGCACATTTGCGAAAACGGCTACTTTTGGCCAATGTGCCAAGAAAAGCTTTACGTTCTCATTTTAAACTATGAAAATATTTAAACTCATTTATTCCAGAATAAATTATACACAGCACAAAACATAAAATAAATAATTAAACTAAAAACAAAATAACCTACCTATAAATTAAAATATATCTAATTAAAAATAAAACATTATATTATATAAAAATAGACCCCAGGTCGCTACGGTCGCAAGGCAGGGTGCCTAAGAGACTGGCAGCATTGCCTCGTTGTATGGCCAGACTTGATCTCTGGCCAAAATGCGCACCAGCTCTTAGGTCCCCAGAAACGTCGATCAGGCGTGTGGAGATTTCTTTAAAAATTTGACGCGCCTCCACACCCCAAGGCCCTAAAGTCTTCACGGCGAAAGGCGCAAATATATAAGGCTCACCTAGAGCTGAATATTTGCGCCTCTTGATGGCTTCCGCCGCAGCTGCAGCCGCGCCCGCTCGACGGGCAGTCGCTCGCAAATGTGATGGAGCGACGGTGTCCACACACGTCGCATCCCATACAAGCGACCGCCCGTTCTTGCAAGGAATGAGAGTTAAAAAAAAAAACTAAAAAAAATAAATATGAACTATGAAAATAAATACATAAACGAACATTTAATAAGTACGGTAGGCCTCAGAAGTGGAGTTCCAATTTCTCATACTAATTGTATGAGAAATAGAGACTCAATTTTTGAGGCTTACCGTACATAAACGAATATTTAATAACTAAACACTTTCCTGAAGTTATCTCGGCACAATTTTAGTTGCAAGTTCTGTCCAAATATCATACTGATTATATTCCCCAAGGAGCGTAATCAGGACGTTGTCACCAAAAGCAGGACGACGTACTTACCGCTCAACTTGTCAAGTAAAATCGAGCGGTAAGTATTGAAGTTAAAGTCTAAATTGGTTTGACAACGAGATAGAAGTACCCTATCGTTGTACTCTGTTGTTATGAAATTCAGAAACATGAAAAATGTTTGGCTAAGAGATATTTGGTCAAAATTACTTAAACAATACACCGACTGCCTCCGTGGTCCAGTGGTCATGGCGTTCGCCTTGTGATCCGGAGGTCTTGGGTTCGAATCCCACTGGGCAAGCATACTTTGTGAAAAGTTGTTTTTAGTCTGGTTAGGATATTGCAGGTTTGAATCACCTGATTATCCGAAAAGAAAGATGATTCCGTGTTTCGGAAGGACGGTATAAACTGTCCCGAACGCCATCTAGCGTTTGCTCAAACCCATCCAAGGATTGGTTCTGGCTACCCTTTGTGTCGCGGAGGTCAGACGGCAGTCGCTCTGTGTAAAAACCAGTAACCTCGTCAAATCTCCTTGGTTAGGTAGCGGACCCCGGGCTCTGTAGCGTTACCGCTGAGGATGCAACCGGGAATACGCTCGGATGATGATGATGATGATGATTTATGACATATACAACACACTATCGACTTTCGCATCAACACCGTTTATGACGACATTTGACTCAAACAAAAATTTGCGATATAAAACCAAATATTACAGAAACTCACAAGCTCACAATATTTTCGAAAGATCTATTCAACGATACCCCACACGATGTGTTAGTCGAGAGAAAAAAAATGACTCCTACTTAACTTGTATGGGAGCTACCCTAAATTTTTTTTATAAATATTTTATTTTACCACTTTTATTGGCATGATTAATATACATACCTTTACCAAATTACAGCTTTCTAATATTTATAGTCTCTGAGTAAAACTGTGGACGGGCAGACAGATATGGCGAAACTATAAGGGTTCCCTGTTTACTACGGAACCCCCAAAAAAGGGGAATCAAAATAGTGATAGGTTGCAAGCCACATCGCTTATTGATAATATTAGCTAAGAAGTAGCCTTTGGGCCTTGCGGCCTTAAGCCCTGTTTATCCCGTTAGAGATTGCGAGATAGTGCATCAGTTTCTTTAAACTAAATAATTTGTATAGGTACTATAAGTACGTTAGTACACCCAGCTAATGCAGGGGCTATGAACTTCTATCTTTTATACTTAGAGGTCATCTAGCAGCCAGACGCGACTGTGCTTACATACATACTATCATTTACTACTAAAGCTCGTGAAAGCTCAGTCGAGATAAAACCTGACAAATTGATGAAGTTGTTAGCTTTTAGTTTCAGTTCATTTAGCGAGCACTAATGAAGTCCAGACACGCGGCATGTCCAGCCAAGCTCCAAAATAATTTTTCGAAACTAAAATCCGAGTTCTACACCAAACCACAAAACCGATTTTGATAATTTTTTTATGAGACCACCTGATAAGTATGCCCTTATAAATAAAAAGAATTTTCCAAATCCGCTATTTTCCAACAAGTCAAATCAGATACTTTTTTCTAAACGTCAAAACAAACATTTTCTATGGGATTTATATGAAATACAGGCAGATGACGTCATAGTTTCTTGGAGTCAAATAACGCTCTAATTACAGTTTTTCTGCAATAATTAATTTAAAATCACATTAAAATGGATATGTTTAAAGACGAGTGACATTATTTTCCGATATTTTATTTTCTTATCAGTACAAAATATTTTATTTTTGACTTAGGAAAATACCCAATTGGTCCAGGCGTATTCGAGTTAACCGGGCACATAAGGGAAACATAAATTCATAATCATAATTTTTCAAAACTAAAAACCGACTTCCCCCCAAAAGTACACAACCGATTTTGATAAAAAAATTATTGGACCTCTTGGATAGTATACCCTTTCAAACAAAAAAAGAATTCTCTTAATCGGTCCAGGCGTCTTCGAATAATCGGTGAACATACATTAAAAAAAAAAAAAACATAAAAGATCGCGACGAAGTGATAACCTCCTCCTTTTTTGGAAGTCGGTTAAAAAGGAAATGATGCAGTATTAATCATACAATATGTAACAAAAACCTTGTCCGATTCTTGTGGGAGCAACTCAGATCGTCAATATGAACAACTTTTCCTACAGGAACAACGTTTGAAACTCGAAGAAGAAATCGTCATTTTCATACAAATTGCCGGGCCGGTTAAACACTTTTGTATGAAAACGTCGATTTTTTTTCGAGTTTCAAGCATTGGTCCCATAGGAAAAATTGTTCATATTGACGGTCTGAGTTGCTCCTACAAGGATCGGACAGGGTTTTTGTTACATAATGTATAACATATAATTTGATTGCCTCTGTGGTCCAGTGGTCAAGGCGTTCGCCTTGTGACCCGGAGGTCATGGGTTCGATTCCCACTGGGAAGCATACTTTGTGCAAAGTTGTTCCAGTCCAGGATAGGATATTGCAGGCTTGAATCAACTGATTATCCGAAAAGAAAGATGATTCCGTGTTTCGGAAGGCACGTAAAACTGTGGGTCCCGAACGCCACCTAGCGTTTGATCATCAAACTATCCAAGGATTGGTTCCTGGTTTGCCCTTTGGGTTGTGGAGGTCAGACGGCAGTCGCTCTGTGTAAAAACCAGTAACCTCGTCAAATCTCCTTGGTTAGGTAGCGGACCCCGGGCTCTGAAGCGTTACTGCTGAGGATGCAACCGGGAATACGCTCGGATGATGATGATGAATGTATAACATATAATTTAACGTAACACGAACCATTTCGAGCTACATTTGACCCTTCCACAACTCGGAACCTTTCAACCAACATAAGTACATGCAATTTGGCACATATATTAGGAAATTCTGCTATTTCTCCTAAAAGATCTCAAAACGTACCTATTTTTTTAGGGTTCCGTAAAACCAGATCCTATTTTACTAAGAGTCTACTGTCCGTCTATCTGTCTGTCACCAGGCTGTATCTCATGAACCGATAGCTAGATTCTATTGCCGCTATAACAACAAATACTAAAAACAGAATAAAATAAATATTTAAGTAGGGCTCCCATACAACAAACGCGATTTTGTATAGATAATGGTACCCTTCGTGTGCGTGTCCGACTCGCACTTGGCCGTTTCTTTTAAACCGTAAGCTTTTACAAAAATGACAGCAGCTTTCTTTAGAGGCGCGTGATAAATGAATTAAAAGGACTTTTATCTCTAAAATAAAATCTTCACCGCTTTTATCAACAAAACAATACAGAAAATTGCATCCATAGTAAACATTCGCCAAATTCAACAGAAACTAATTGATGAATTTAAATCTTAATCGGTTGCCACAAAGTCCATAATTAATTGAAAACAATGAACTGGTGTTAGCAAAATGGGTGTCATTAAACTTTAAATATTACATTTTAATGGAAAATATAACTTATTGCTGTAGCTGAAGGTTTATTTTTGCGTGCGTGCTTGTAGGAACATAATTTGTTTTCGGATAGAATGATTTTAAGCGCCCCTACCAGTGGTTGAGGAAAATCGTTACGTACAAAAATTTTACACGGGCATTTTCACACCCATATTTCAGGATTTTGTTTAGGTGGCCATTGAACTCTTTGGGGGAAAAAAGCCTCAAAGCGGACCACGGGCTCCAAAGCAGTACAACTAGGGATGCAAATACTGAATAAGTACACGTTCAGAAGTCTCACTCAGCAAAGAAATTCAAAATATCTACTCAATGCGGTTACGATATGGGTTAATTTAGCTCGCGTCAGAACTCAGCACCTTTTCATTTAGATACCTAGACATCCATTGCGAGCCAATTGCATTCTTATTTCTCTGGACAAACGTTCATTTACCGGAATTTCCCATTGTGCAGTGGTCGCCGCGCGCATAGTAATAATGTATATTTTCGATACTTAAACGGGGAGTAACACAGGCCTGCTGTAATATGTTAATGATAATCATGTACTCTATAGCCAAGTGTTCTTCTTGTGTGTATTTTCGTCCTCTTTCTAAACCCATCTTGGTTACAAGTAGATACATTTTAATATGTAGTTTTCAGTTATATGCATGTAATCAAATATGTTTCCTCAAGAGTAGACGTGTTTTTTCTACAAGAGTGCTCTCTTAAGGTTGACTGGTAGAGAATGCATTAGCGTTAAATTATTTGTCCCATTGTAGTCAATAAGAGAGTAATGCATTACCTAGGCACTTCTATTAACAATCACTAGGTGCCTGCATACTCCTTTAGCTATGTCGGTAGCTTTCGTTTTTTGCAAACTCACGCAATATTCATTTCAATTCCCAGAACTGTCGAGTTGACTTCGAGAAACCCTAGTACTGATTTCAGGATAAACGTACCACGCATGCGCCCAAAGATGCTGGGTCCAGGAATCTCTTTGTGCACAATCATAGACGGTTTGCCGCCTAAGTTCGCCGCCAACACACCACTCAGGCGATTGGAAGACTCAAGTAAGTCAAAATCCAGGGTTCCTACGTTAAAGAACCTAAGTTGTCTAACGTTACTTTTTGAATTCCTATAAAAAAGAACCTTAATTGTTTAAATGTTAAAAATGTTGTTGTAAATGTGTGTAGATATTTATATGTAATTGTCTTGTCTGTGTAATAAATGACTTTCTTGCCTGAATTTTCCTGGTATTGTCTTTTTAGTTGGACCTTTTTCGTGACTGCCTGTTATATTGTGAATGTTTTAATTAAATAAATGTGACTTTGTGTATCCTATTTGCTGTGTTTAGTTTTTTTTTTGCGATGTTTGGTGCGTAATGTTGTTGTTTTAGTTACAAATAAGAAAAAAAAGTATAATAAAAGACGTTCTTCACTTCATTGACGACCTCCATGGCGTAGTGGTACCACCATGCTAGTCCGCCACCCAGAGGTCCCGGGTTCGATCCCCAGTCAGGGCAAGTTGGAAAACCTTTTTCAAATTGTCCTGGGTCTTGGATGTTTATCTATATATATATTAGTTATAAAATATAGTATCGTTGAGTTAATATCCAAGTCTCGAACTTACTTTGGGGCTAGCTCAATCTGTGTAATTTGTCCCTATATATTTATTTATTTATTTAAATGAGAGGCCAACACCGAGGGTAGGTTTTTGATGAACTAAGCACTAGAATATAAAGAAGTTTAGATGATAATTACTAGGTATTTAACTAGGCAATTCCTTATGGAGTTTTTCTAAAATAGATTTGAACTTACGGTCATCAACTGAAACATGATGATTAAAATTAATGTTTATGGAAATTCTGTGACACTTTTAAACCACCAATATTAGGGTTGTGTAGTACCTAAACAAAGATCCTTATAGTTTCGCCATGTCTGTCTGTCTGTCTGTCTGTCTATCTGCGGTTTTGCTCAGAGACTATTAAAGATCGGAAAGCTGTGATTTGGCATGGGTATGTATATCAATCAAGCAAACAAAGTGGTAAAATAAAATTTTGAATAAATAAATTTTTTGGGATAGCTCCTAGATGAAAAGTGGGAATCAATTTTTTTTCCTAGCGTTTGATCATCAAACTATCCAAGGATTGGTTCCTGGTTTGCCCTTTGGGTTGTGGAGGTCAGACGGCAGTCGCTCTGTGTAAAAACCAGTAACCTCGTCAAATCTCCTTGGTTAGGTAGCGGACCCCGGGCTCTGAAGCGTTACTGCTGAGGATGCAACCGGGAATACGCTCGGATGATGATGATGAATGTATAACATATAATTTAACGTAACACGAACCATTTCGAGCTACATTTGACCCTTCCACAA
The DNA here is from genome assembly GCA_943193695.1 of Acrobasis suavella. Classification (NCBI taxonomy): domain Eukaryota; kingdom Metazoa; phylum Arthropoda; class Insecta; order Lepidoptera; family Pyralidae; genus Acrobasis; species Acrobasis suavella. Next base: position 2,979,696 of record OW971952.1, on the reverse strand, counting down.
CTCGGAACCTTTCAACCAACATAAGTACGTGCAATTTGGCACATGTATTAGGAAATTCTGCTATTTCTCCTAAAATATCTCAAAACGTATCTATTTTATATTTTTTGGGATAGCTCCCAGATGAAAAGTGGGAATCAATTTTTTTTCGACGACGAAATCGACTAGACCATGGTGTAGGATTTTGATGAATAGGTCTTCTAAAAATATTGTGAGTGTAAGAACACCATTTTTTTATTTAGGCATTTGTTTGTGAAATATTTGTTTTTTTTTGTTAGACTCCAGCGCCCGCTCCCTCTATCAGCTAAATGGTTATATATGTACACGTAAAAAAATCATGGCAATATATATATAAAGAAGTTAAAAGGAAAACTATCAGAGTTAAGAACGGTTTACAAATTAAGGGCCTACCTGAATTTTTCGAGGTCCAGTGCTGTCCCCATTTGAAATAAATTATTTGAAAAGAAACGGAGATATCATTTAAAATTTGGTCTTGATCAGACTCTGGATTACCCTTCAAACTATTTTATAAACTACTGTTTAAAGAGAGAATGCAATGAAAGCTTATCTACGCACAATTGCGAAAAACGTTCTCTTTTGGCGTATGTGCGTAAAATTAAATAATCGACCAAGTAAGTGTTAGCCCTGACACTTACTTGGTCGATTATTTAATTTCGTTTGTGTAACTATAAATGTGTGTCATAGCCTAACTACTGCAGTGATAACAGCCTGGACCTTCCGAAGCACAAAAACAAACAATTAAGTATTAAATTCGTACCTATCTAGGTACTTACTTTTTGTATGTTGAAGAAAAGCTCGGTTAGTCTAACACTATAGTATTACTTTTCTTCTCTTGTTAACATTTATTTGACTGTATTGAATTGGTAGCGGTTACGTTTTTCTGAAACCACATTTCCGTTCGGATTCACGTCCAAAAGCTATAAAGGCGTGAACAGAATGTTGTCAATATGTTTATCAAGCGAAGGGTTCGACAAGGGTGGTCGAGGGGTGTTATCTTTATGTAATGACATGTTTGGGTCCTTCTTTAGACATGAGCATTTTATGATACATCTACTTATTTAAAATTACCCTCCTTCTATGTTGTTGTTGATCTAGGATAAAAGGACCCTTAGAATGTTCATTACAGCTTTTCTCGCGCAGATCGCAAAAGCCGTTCGAGGGAATAGGTGAACACTGGAATCATGTCAATAAAAACAAAATCTATAAGTACATACATAGGGCGCACTATAAGTTTCCGGAACTGGCCACTTACATAAACAATATTTAAAAATTTATTGCAACATTTGAAAATAGAACTCTTTGGCTGTAGAATGCAGTTTGTTTCATCTGACTGTCTTTTGTATTTACCTTGTGGCGCCATTTAAAAAATTGTGTGTCTGCATCAACATGGATTTAACTCGGAAAAATTTTCGTAGTATGATTTTCTACGATTTTAAGTGTAATTTGACAGCTCAACAGAGCATCGCTCGGCTTGAAACAGCTTTTGGCAATGAAGCACAATGCAAGACAACTGTTTATAGCTGGTTTGCAGAATTCAAGCGTGGTCGTATCAATCTCAGTGACGAATCTCGCGATGGTCGGCCGTCCACCGCTGCGACCAACAAAAACATCGATGCTGTGCGCCGTATGATTGAAACAGACAGACATGTGACCTACCATGAAATTCGTGCATCCTTAGAAATAGGCATGAGTCAAATACAATTAATCCTACACAAACATTTGGGTGTGAGAAAGCTGTGCTCGCGGTGGATCCCACACAACTTGACCGAGGCTCAAAAAACGGACCGCGTCACTTGGTGCAGTGCCATGCTTACCAGATTCAACGAAGGTGCGTCAAATTTGGTGTGGGACATAGTAACAGGTGACGAAACATGGATATATTGCTACGATCCCAAAACAAAGCAGCAATCGAGCGTATGGGTCTTTCAAGATGAGCCGAAACCAACCAAAGTGGCGCGCGTGAAAAGTGCATCTAAGCGGATGATTGCTTCTTTTTTTAGTAAAACTGGACACGTGGCTACTGTTGCTTTAGAGAATCGTTGTACAGTGAATAGTGACTGGTACACGACCATTTGTTTGCCGGAAGTTATTGACGAACTCCGTAAAAATAACCGTAAACGCCGTATCATCCTGCACCACGACAATGCTAGTTCTCACACGGCCAGACAGACAAACGACTTTTTGAAGGCGAAAAATGTAGAATTCATGAGTCATCCTGCATACAGTCCCGACCTGGCACCTTGTGACTTTTTTCTGTTCCCAAAAATTAAGAACCAATTACGCGGTCAACGATTTTCATCACCAGAAGAGGCTGTGGAGGAGTATGAAAAACACGTTTCAGAGGTCACCACAGAGGAGTGGCACAAAAGTTTTCAAAACTGGTTTCATCGAATGAAAAAGTGCATAGACGCCAAGGGAGATTATTTTGAAAAACAATAAATTAATTTTGTACCTTTAATAGTATTTTTTCATATTCATTCCGGAAACTTATAGTGCGCCCCACGTATTACGCTCTATCATCACCACTCGGATATTTTTTAAATTTACCATTGACATACGGATCATAAGATCATAATATTCCATTGACATACGGGCAAATTACATGGTCAGACAACTTGAACACGGTCCTTGGGACACGCTGGAGTCTGCATCCAGCGTCTGGGATTTCGATCATTAATTTTGGTAATCCTTGGGAAGTTTCCAGAAGTGGACGACATGCTGCTGAATTGATGAAATTTAATTTTATTTTTCTTTAGGTGCCGCTTGATTCCTGAAGATTGGCAGGTAGCTATATTAGCAGGACAAGCTCGAACAGTTGTTTTACTGTTCTCATGTCAGTCCATTGTCATGCAAAAGAAGAAGAATATGAAGTAGTTACCAAGCCGTAAAAAGGAGTCGGTTGTTTCCATCATAGTAACAATGTGTCACCTACTAAAAGGCGTCTATTTTGGGTCTTCCAACTGGCGTATCACAGTCTAATAGAGTCGTGATTACAGTATCCCGCGTATCAATCCCCCGCTTCCGGAGGGTCCAAATTGCCCCCTATCTAGGATCCAAACGTCCATAAATTCTTTCTACGTCTGACAGTTGCACCGTTCACATGTTTTAGATTCTGTATTGGATGCCATGGTACCATTCGCGTCCACATTCGCACCGAAGCATGTGGTCGGGTCGGTCGCATTTGACAGTTTTCGCGCCGCCATCTTGACACGAAGGGAGCCGTTCGGATAAACGTCCAAAAAACTTTTGTGTTCGAAACAATGTTTTTTGTGTGAAGTGTGGTGTTGTGAATGTTGTGCAACAGGAGTGTTAAAGTGAGTTTCTTTTTGGATTTTACTACAAAACGTGTTTCGAGATATAGTTCGAGTGAAACTTCTTTCTTCGTCTTAACCTTGGATAACCCGGGAGACAGCTAGAGGGTTTTCAAAAAGGATATGATTAGATTTTTCGTTATCTAACTTACAATTTACCGGCTGCTTCTCTTCCCCTAAAAGAGGCCTTTGGTGCACAACATGTAGACAGAACCTAGCTCTGTCTACATGTTAGGAATAAAGAAGTGATAGTGCATCTGTAAGAGTAAATGAAAAGGCTTCTTATTTCATCCACAACAAGGTTATTGTTATAGGTCAAAAATTACATGAACTACTTTGAGAAAATGATGATACGGCCGTGCCGCTTTTTTGTTCGGTTTGGCGGGGCACTGCCCTGCCCCCAGATTTACTTACTGAAGTAGATTGTAGAACTCAAAGAACGCTGATACACGTTCTCTGTTACCTATCCGGATATTTCCTTTAGTCGTCTTTTACGACATCAGTGGTCTGCCACGGATGTCGTAAATTGATATTCTCTAGGATTTAAGGAGCTCGGTGGCCCAGGGGGAGTGCGCTTTACCAGCGTTTTCGCAAGTAAAGCGACACATGGCGTGGTCCGCACTTAGATGGGTGACCGCAAGTGGCATAAAAAATTCTCGAGCTCCTCCGTGCTTCGAAAGGCACGTATAAGCCGTTGGTCCCGGCTGTTATCATTTTATGGCAGTCGTCAAGCTCTGTCAGTTGCCTTTAGGCAGCTTGATAAATCTGACACCAGTGTTGGCCACTTACACACACGAAAAACAACAAACAAACAACATCCTCTAGGATAGAGGTGGCGGCAGATCACTTCGCGGCATGCATATGCATAAAAGAGATATCTGCATGAGACTCTCTCAACTTAAATATAACTGTCACTATTCCATGTCAGTTTCTCCCACACAAATCGTAGAGGCCGAACGTAGGAATAGGCGAAAACGCGAATCATGTCAAAAGGAGATGCGGCTAGCAACCCATCACTTTTTTGATTTCCATTTTAGGGTTCCTTACCCAAAGGAAAAAAACGGATATTACTAAGACTCCGATGTTCATCTGTCTATCTGTCTGATAGCTAGACAGTTGAAAGTTTAACAGATGATGTATAGCTGTTGCCGTGATCGATGCATACGTATATCGCGTGACAATGCATTATTATGATGGCATAGAACTGATCTGATGATGGAGCTGGGAAATGGCTAAATGAACTTTGTAATGAAACGACGGAACCCCTTCGAATTTGGGCTTGTTCGTATTACGTAAATTATGTAGAAGTATTTTTTTTATTTGTTTATCAAATAATGACGAAGATATAACGCATTTAAATTGCGCATGACGTCACGCGCATGACGTCACGAGATTGTACCATCAGGTTTTCATGATAACTTCTTTTTTCACATGTCCAACGTTTAACGAAAAGGGGGCATCTACCTGAAAGGGAGTAAATGTACTCAAAGATTCAAAGATTCAAATGTTTATTCAGTAATTAGACCTTTACAGGCACTTTTACACGTCAATAAGTATAATTTACGTTACGTGTAAAGTATATTAAAATTTAATTTATTTTTAAAGAAAAGCTACCGATACCAGCGCTTTGTAACGACCACTGCTGAGAAGAAACGCCGAAAGAAACTCATTTTCACAGTATTGGTCGCCTACTCGCCAGAAGAGTTTTGTTATATTATTATTTCTGTCTTTTAATTATTAAATACTTTTATTATAATACAATGTTGACACATTTAACATGTAATGCTTGCGAACGAGTTAGCAAACATAAATTGCGTAATAAAAATATTAAGTAGTCAAAAAAAGCGAAGCCGAGCTGACCAGTCCCTCCCGGCAGCACCCACGGTTGATGCACGGATTAGCCATCGTTAAACTCAACCACCGTGAACTACTAGTCAATGTGAACAACTTTTACCATTCCTGAATGGTTATCTTACATTGAATTATGTGTACTTTTAAAGAAACAAAGATTTAATTAAAGAAAGATTGAACTTAGATGTACAGCCATGAATGACGACCTCCGTGGCGTAGTGGTCACCATGCTAGTCAGCCACCCAGAGGTTCCGGGTTCAATCCCCGGTCAGGGCAAGTTGGAAAAGGCCTTTTTCAAATTTTCCTGGGTTTTGGGTGTTTATCTGTATATGTATTTGTTATAAAATATAGTATCGTTGAATTAGTATCCCATAACACAAGTCTCAAATTTACTTTGGGGCTAGCTTAATCAGTGTAATTTGTCCGTTTATATTTATTTATTTTATTATGATCTATTACCCATTATAAATATCGAAAAATTCAAAAAAGTGCTTTTATCTCTGGAATCAAAGTGTTCAATCGTTTGCCTACAAATAAAAAGAATATATACGATTGCAATTTATTTAAATGCACATTAAAAAGCTGGCTATTGGAACGTGTATTTTATGATCTCAATGAATACTTTGAGTATGATACCCGTAGACCGTTGGTCTGCGTTGTTATAATTTTATAAGTAAAAGATTATATCTAATAATTATTAGTTTTTCTATGCTTTACATGCCATGCCGAAAAGGGTAAACTGTTGATACTATTTTATTTAAATATTGTACCGCCTATTTTTACACAGTTTATGCAACAAAGAATTTTGAAGTTTGTAATCGCAAGAATAAATCACATTTTATATAGGTTAGATTTCTTCTTTCAAACCATATAGGGTTTGCAAAGATAACGTTTCGATTTAGTCACCCGCTTTTGAAATATTAAACGATTTGTTGATCGAGTTGAGCATCCATCTAGAACAGTCTTTCCCAAAGTGGGCGATAACGCCCCCTTGTGGGTGCTGGAGGCTTTAAGGGGGGCAATGGGCCCAGAATAAAGTTAGGAGGCGCTGATGTGATTTAAGCAATGAGTGATTTATAACTTCAGCTATTTCATATTTTAAATTTCACTGAAATTAAAATCCACTTACTACACAACATCCATTTATTAGTTCATATTTATATCCTTTTTTATTGTACAAATATAAACTAAAAATGTAATTAATATTTATTATTTTAATGCGTTCACAACGCTATTTATATCGTAAAAGGAATCAAACACTGAAAAAATTTCGTGTTTTAAAGTTTCGCAGGTGAGGTCCCCACTTCCGATACTCTTTATTATTGTAAAATTGTATTATTATTGCTATTTTTTTATTTAAAATTAACAATGTTGATTATTGTTATTTTTTATAAAAGATACTCTAATGTACTGGTGTATGTATTATTATTCTTCTCTCGTTTAGAATATAGGTTGAATTAAACTACAGGCAAGACAAATATGTGATTCAGGTTTTTATGGTGAAAAAAATGGGGGGCGCTACAAAATAACTGATTTTTTAAAGTGGGCGATTGAGAAAATAAGTTTGGGAACCTCTGATCTAGAAGCTGAACTTTGGGCGTAGTCATTATTTAAAAAATAATTTAAAAACATGCTTTTATCTATGACAATGAACTAAAAAGTCTAAAGTGCTCCTCAAGACGAATCAGTCGAGCCAAACTCGGTGGGGTTATGTTGTTTAATCACCCAGATGCCATGGCCACCTTCCAGTTCCATCATCAGATCATCTCCATGCCATATTAAAGTGACATTGTCACGTGATATATGTACAATACCCGATACGTAAGTTAAACAAAAATGGCGGCCGTTGGCGCATGTTTAATTGGAGATAAAAGTGTTAAAAGAGATTGTTTAGTCTTTCTTCAAAGCCGAAATCATTTCTATCTGAAGTTCGGATAGAAATGTTATAGAAATGTGGTTCTAAACGGACAAACAACGTACAACGACGACTGCCATTTTTGTTTAACTTACGTGCCGGGTACTGTATGCGTGCAAAATTTTAGCTCAATCGGAAACCGGGAAGTGGGTCAAATTTAATTTGCAAGACAGACACAGACAGACTAGGGTTACCAACTTTTTTACTATAAAATATACAATACAATACACTCTATTGCACAAAATAAATACAAGACATAATCATCTTAAAAACTAGGAAATAAATCAAATATTGTATTTTTGAATCTGTTACCTCTAAAAATAGAATAGATGGCAAAAAATGAAAAAAAAAAACATGTAGTATGTGGTTGAAAAATAAATTTAAATAAAAATTTTTACAGCTCTGCGCCTTAATTTTTTATTTCAATGCAATTTGAGATGTATTGATGTGTGTATAAATGCAACAAATTCAAACCGCTTGTCGCGCGCTAGGCGTGGGCCTGGCATGCGCGTGTCGTCGGAACTTATAAAAAAAAAATACTATTGTACTTAGAATTGTTCAAAATACATACTCGTAATCCTTAGAAAACTACTGAGTAACATGTCAAGTTATGAAAAATAAAGTCCCAAATAACCCACTTTCAAAAAGGACGAGGTTATCAATTAGTTGCGATATTTTTTTTCTACTCCTATACTGTTATCTGTCTTTTAAATGGTCCCGAACACTAATATAAGAATATAGATTATATGATTTCAGAAAAGTCTATAGTCTATTCCTAATATAATAGCACATGTGTCGTTATTTCGCCAAAACGATACTCCTAGGCCTCCTAGCCCTATAACTTTTTTTCTTTAGATCTACCATACTGCCAACATAATAAAATCGTAATATTAACATATGGTGCCATTTTTCAAACGTGGAATCACTGAACAAACGGTATGAAAAACATTCGTTTAAGTGACTCCATGTTTCAAAATTGTCACTTTTAGTCACTGGGAAGAAGTCGATAAAAAAAATTAAGTCTTATCAAGTATCCCAGTATCTACCAAGCATATGGAAGTATTTCGTACTTTTCTTTGTTTATTTTTGTATTTATTCTAGTAAATGTAGTCGTAGAAAAAGTATGTATGCAACGTTGAAAAGTATGTCAAAAAATGCTCGATGGTGTCTCCTTACGATGCTCGCCAAGGCTCGCATCGTAACTCGCATTTTATGAAACTTCTTATACAATTGTTGCATAAAATACTATTATGTATGTTCCCCCTCTTTACACAATTCTTTATTTGCAATGGTTTACTTGTCAGGTGGTGCCATATAAATTTTTATCAAAATTGTTTGTGTCGTTTCTGAGTGAAGCGGGTTTTCAGTTTTGAAATATTATGTTACGTGTAACTTCGGAAATCTGGTCGGTGCATGGCCAAGACACGCACTTGGCCATTTATTCTGTTTTATACGCTTTTAATAGTTACACCTGTCCCGTTATCTGTCTGTAGATAATCAAATCTTGCACGTTAAATTTGACCCACTTCCCGGTTGCCGGTTGATTTGAAATTTTGCACGCATACGTAGGTATATCACGTGACAATGCAACATTTTGATGGAATAGAGCTGATCTGATGATGGAGCTGGAAGGTGGTTATGGTATCTCTGTGATAAAATAACATAACCACACAGAGTTTAGGGTCGATTGACTCAACTTGAGAAACTTACCATTTTAGGTCATTATTATAGATAAAAGCTTGTTTTAAAGATATTTTATTTCAATTTTTTATTTACTCCCATCTGAACGTATAATTTTCTCGTACATTGTAGACCGCTGGTTTAAAGATAGGTAGTTGTACTTTCATGGGTCCAAAAATAATTATTTAATACTGCTATGAAAATAAAAGGTCACAAAATAATGTCACTTGTCATTGATCATAATTATCCATTTTCAACGTAATTTTAGATTTACTATTGCAGAAAAACTTATGTTAGCGTTACTTCATTCCAAGAAACTATTACGTCATCGGCCTGTATTTCATACAAATCCGATGTAAAAAGGTTTGTTTTGACGTTTAAAAAAAAGGATCTGATTTGAGTTTTTGGAAAGTGGCAAATTGTGTATTTTACTGGATCAATAATTTTTTTTTCGTACTGATAAGGAAACGTAACGTCCCAAAGTAATGTCACTAACGTTGAAAATATTTAAGATTTGTTTTGAAAAAGCATCTGATTTGACTTGTTGGAAACTAACAAATTGTATATCTATGCTTTTCTTTGTTTCAGATTCAAAATTGGCGGCGTTCCTGTTCTAGTCCAAAATTAATACAAAAATGTTACTACAGTTCCCTTTACTTAAGTAATTAATAGTTTAATTTAAAAAAGAATTGGGTAGAAATATAACAAAACATTACAAAGGTATAGAGGTACAATATCAGAGATGGACACAAAAAACGATGGACGTTCGGAAGACATCGAACTAAGCGCACAAGGAACTAGCAATAAACCTAGGTAAGTTAAAAACGGAGTAAAAAGATTTATTATTTACCAATTTATGTAAACGGACAATTTATACTGAGAATACATCAAATAAAAGTTGTACAAAGGCACTACTTACCTCCCCTGGTCAGTTTGGAAGTCTCTTAATAGACTTCAGGCTGGTGTTGGGAGGTGTCGAGAAAGCCGAGTTAGGTGGCGTCACACTGATAGCGTCCTTTGCGACTGCGGTGCCATTCAGTCGATGGACCACCTTCTGTCGTGTCCGAATTGCCTTACGTCGTGTACCATCGAGGACTTAAATGAGGCTAACGACGGAGAGATCGCCGTGGCCAGATACTGGTCAAATGTCATTTGAAATAGAAACTATACTTACTGGAACCATTTTGACTTGACAAGAAGAACTTATCTCAAAAAAGATCTCTTTCAGTAGGCCTGTGAGCGCAAATGTTTACGTAAGAGCATACAGGCGTGTTTGTACATAGGATGAAGAAGAAAATTAAAATAACATCAAAGTACACTAACTACAAATAAACATTACACATATATATGCTTAAATAAATGCATCATCATGCATTTAGACAACATTTCTAGGTCTATAGTTAAAACTCTGTAACTTTATGATCAAAGTGACTAACTTTTAATTCGTCTACGAAGCGAAATGCCTAAAATTGATCTCTAAAAGACAAAACAAAACATCTATCAAGCAAATTGCCAAAATTTTACCGAATTATCGGATTCTTTATTAAAAAAGCGTTGCGTTGAGTTGATATGAACTCGAAAGTCAAGTCTGCCTTCATGGAATTTGAGTCAATAAAGTCGAGAGCCATTCAATATAAAACTCCGTGCATCCGTAACTGTATTGTCTCGTTTTTAACAAGCTTACTAACTGGCACCAATTCTTTTCCGAGTATAATATGTCGGCTGGTCTGGGAGGAAAGAATTGCTTCCCTTCCTGCGCTAATCGTAAAAGTAGATCAAGCTCGCAATCCATTAGGTGATATTATTATTTCTAGATGAATTTCCTTGTTGCAAATAAATTTTTCCTTAACAAAGGTTGGCTGGAAGAGATTGCATTTAAAGCGATAAGTACGCCTTTGTGCCTATATTGTTACTTGTGGTTTTGTAATTTTTGTGTGTTTATTATGGTGCAATAAAGTTGATTTGTATTAATACATCTTGCCCACCATCACGCTAAAGTTAGTCTTTGGGTCCTACGGCCCTGGGCTCTATCTGCTTAGAGCCGCAAGACCCACAATGCTTTGTCTGCCCCATTCAATGTAAATAAAAATAAATAAATATATACGGACAATTCAGTTTGAGACTTGTGTTATGGGATACTAACTCAACGATACTAATTTTATAAGAAATACATACATAGATACACATCCAAGACCCAGGTCAATCTGATTTCCATCTTGACCTGACCAGGGATCGAACTTGGGACCTACTCTGTGACAACGTGACATGATGACTACAAGAGGTCGTCAATTATATCAACGGTTTCTTTATTTTCAGCGATGTGGCTATCAAATCTGACCTCCCGGAGCGGGGGACCTGGGCCAGCAAGCTGGATTTCATCCTCTCCGTCATCGGTCTAGCCATCGGCTTGGGCAACGTCTGGCGGTTTCCCTACCTCTGCTACAAGAATGGCGGCGGCGCTTTCCTTATACCTTACTTCCTTACTCTCATCCTGGCCGGCATCCCGATGTTCTTCATGGAGCTGGCTATGGGGCAGATGCTTACGATTGGTGGATTGGGGGTCTTCAAGATCGCTCCCATTTTTAAAGGTAATTATTATTTTGTTATGTGTCGATTTGAAAAGGATTCTCGAAGGATTAAGTGATTTTGAAATTGGTAAGTATTATATCCAAAATGTAGAAAAATAACGATGTATATTGTTGAACGGTTTATTCACGTAATATAATCGGAGACTCCGACCAAGTTTTGATCAATTTAGACAATCTTCATTAGTAGAAAAATCATTTAATAAAACCAAATGAAGAACTTTTTAAATGATAGCAACTTACATCAACTTCGCTGTGAAACAGATAATTTTTTAATTTTTCTAACAAATAAAAAAAAACTCGTCAAAGTAAATGTTATTTGTGAATAGTATAATCGGGAAAAGGAAAAATTGAATCTTTTTGGCGTTAAACCTGTAATATTCAATAATAATTACAAACAAAATACTTCTTCCAACGCCCGACATTAAGGCAACGTACAGCCTCAAATACTTGCAAGGTTTGCAATTGAGATTCTTTTACGCTGAGCTAAATAGCTCTTCAATAACGAGTCGCCTCAATGAAGCGCATTGTGATGAAACAGTTGAATTCGTGTCAAAAGACAAACAAAGGAAAATATTTGCTCGCGACAAATAATTTTCAGCAATGTATGTCATTTGTCCCACAGTAGGAAATGTTGTGAATTGCGTCCCTTTTAAGTCTGAATTAAATCTTTGCGTTTCCGGTCGGAGCTTTCGGGATTTGGAATAACAAATTGTTTGGCTTTGTAATTACTGGTTGTTTGAATAATTATATCGTTTATTTTTGAGGAAGTTTTTAAGTTTTTGATAACTTCTGTTATTTTTTTTTGTTAAGGAGCTAGGTTATTTTAATTAAAATCTTATAATCATTGCATTTTTCTTATTTATAAAGAAATAAGAAGAGAAGTCTGATTATTGGTTTATATTGTCCTTTGTGTTTAATAGTAGAATTATTTACTACACTTCTATCTTTGGCAATATTTCTAAAGCATAACGTTTTTTACTGAAGTTTACATGTTCAAATATTTTATTGTTTTTATTTCCCTTCTTGTAATTCAATTGGTTTGACGTCATCTGGCGTTTCTTGAGTAATCGTTCCGAAAAGCTAAGTAGCATCGGGACCTTTTTATAATAACTAGAAATTAATATTCATTAACATTACACTACAAGTGATGTACAGCAAACTTATGAACGTGTAAAAGTGTCTGTAATTTATCACTTTCAATTTCATTTTTTAATTTCTATTTACTAAATAAATATTTGATTCTTGTTTCTGGACCAACATTTGGATCATTATGATAATTTGATCCTATGATTGCTGGTTTATGAGATATGTGCTGTATTTCCCCTAAATTATACGCATGTGTTATCCAGGTATCGGCTACGCAGCGGCCGTGATGTCATGCTGGATGAACGTGTACTACATCGTCATCCTCGCGTGGGCTATCTTCTACTTCTTCATGTCTATGCGATCAGGTAAGAAACTTTTTAGCCACGTCTTCAGCCTTCACCTAGGTACATTGAAAGGATGAAGACGCGTTTACCAGGCCAACGAGCTCCTCGAGGAATTCCTCAAGGAGCTCGTTGGTCTGGTGAACGCGTTGCAAACGCTTCACTAGTTAAGCAACCAGTCATCGTCCGCATTTGGTTGGCTGACCAGAAGTGGTAAAAATTATACTTAATTCAAATAGAGCTCCTCCGTGCTTTACAAGGGAGTAGAATATGGGGGTTGAAAATTTATAAAACGATCCATTTCAATAAATGTTCAAAAACGTCACAAACTTAATCCGATGAAAATCAACTTGGTTGGGGGTGACTCGCTAGGTCTTCAGCTTATAGAGCCACTATTATCAAGGCCCATTCAGATGATGCAAGTTTCTTGCCTTTTGTATATGATTTTACTAAAGCAATAGATAACTTGAACGGTCTAAACGAAACGTCAGCGATATAAATCATTTATTATATAAGTAGTAAGTATGGCATAGTGTATTTTATCTTAGACTTTTTTTTCTTTATTATTGTTTTGTTTGCTTGCATGTATATTCTCTGCAATGTCGTGAACAATCTGTTCTAGGATTTCGGAATTACATTCACTATATTTATAAGTACTATATAATAAGTGCACGTTTTGATGTCTGTGATTATATTTAATAAATAAAATAAAAATAAAATAATATTATTGCTTCAATAAAATGATACGAAACATGCAACAATACTTGCACCGTCTAAATGGGCCCTTCAATAGGATTTTGAAATTCTCAGATGTACCATGGCGTACCTGCGACAACTACTGGAACACAGCCACTTGCGTGAACCCCTACGACAGACGCAACCTGTCCTGCTACTCCTCACTGCACGGCGAGAGCACCTTCTGTATGCTCAACGGGAAGAACATTAGCAAAGCCATGCTGTCAGACCCGGTCAAGGAGTTCTGGGAGTAAGTACCTAAGACCTAGAGTTAGTACAGTCAGCCAACGACATACCTTCCCCACCCTTTGCCTAGGTATATCTTGACTTATTTTTCTCTGAAATCCAAAATAATATTAACATAAAAATGGATATTCAGGAAGATTTTATAGTTAAAGACATTTATTTTCATCAAAGAATCTACAAAATTCACTTATGATGAGAACTAAAAATTTACATGTAGTGGACGCGTACAATTTTTTTCATGAAGTCTTTCTAAATATACATTTTTATGTTAATATTATTTTCAGTTTAAGAGAAAATTCAAGATATAGGTAGAAGGTGGGGTCAGGTGTCTCGTTGGCTGACTGTACCTATTGACTTTTGGAACGAAGTTCCTTACGGCAGGCTTGGAGGAGATAGGGATTTTGCTGCGCGACCGAACTGAAAAAAATGTGATAGTAAAACCGTAAGGATGACCTCGTTAAATAAAACCGTTAAATGAGACGTGCGCAGGCGCGACAGTCGTATACACAATTCTTTTGCAAATTGTGTCGATTCAACATTAGCCAAAGGAACTTCGTTCCTACCTGGTGTCCCACCACATTTTTTTTTTGTTGATTGCTTCCGTGGTCCAGTGGTCAAGGCGTTCACCTTGACTTGGTCGTGGGTTGGAATCCCACTGGGAAGCATACTTTGTGAAAATAAAAATCAGTCTGGTTGGGATATTTGCAGGTTTGAATCAACTGAATATCAGGAAAGAAAGATGATTTCGTAAGAAGGCACGTATAAACTGTGGGTTCCGAACGCCATCTAGCGTTTGCTCAAACCTATTCAAGGATTGGTTCTGGGGGGTCCTCCAAAAGCGGTGCGCAAGACGGACATTCCAGCGCATCTGCGATTCAGTGTCAAGCAAGATTGAGTATTAATTTATGATGATAAAGTCTTATTTGGTTTGACATTGAAATATGACTCTATCTGACGACTATCGTATTATTTTATGGAGTAACCCTTCGGTCTGTCAGCCCTTTGGATTGCGGAGGTCAGAAGGCAGTCGCTCTGTGTAAAAACCAGTAACGTCGTCAATTTAGCTTAGGTAGTAGACCTCGAGCTCTGAAGCGTCACCGCCGAAAATGCAACCGGGAATACGCTCGGATGATGATGGTAACCTAACCTGTCTAAGTATCTACATGAATATAACGTTCATGTAAATACTTAGGCAGTTACGTATCTAAGAATATAACGTTGCCTGAAGTAACATGATTTAATTTGATTCTATCAGCCACTAGTATTTTATGAAAGGAGGTTATATATACCCTTTATTTACCAATATTGCTTTACTACTTTCCTTAAATCTTTTATAAACAGGTATAGTGGGCCACATAAATATACTACCTCTATACTTTCGGTACTACTAAATTGTTCAATTGGTAGTATACTTTTCTATGTGGCTCACTGTACTCTGTATTTTATGTACAGAGTACAGTCGAGCTTTAAAAATTGAGTCATCATTTCTCATACAATTAGTATGAGAGATTATGACTCCATTTTAGAATTGTATCGTACAATGAGACGTCTATTCGAATGATCATTTTGGAAAACCGATGGGTTTTCATACATATTATGAATAATTAATTACTACAGCTAGAAAATCAAAGCGGTAACATCGTATGCATATGGATGAGCTGAGAAGGGTTCATCAAAGTGTTGTGGTGCTAACAGCTGTAGTGAGAACATATTGTCATAATAATTCATTAGTTTAACCAACAAGCCAAATGAGTAATTTTAACCCCCGACGAAAGAGAGAAGTGTAAGTTTGATGTGTCTGTCTGTGGCATTGTAACGCTTCAATGAATGGGCCGTTTTTTGATGCGGTTCCTTTTGTTTGGAAGCTGACTTGATCGATATAGTTCTTAGCTACGTTTGATAAATTTAAATAAATAAATGCTGACAAATCACATAAATTGAGCTAGCCCCAAAGTAAGATCGAAACTTGTGTTATGGGATACTAACTCAACGATGCTATACTTTATAACACATATAAATATAAATATAGATAAACATCCAAGACGCAGGTCAATTTTGAAAAAGATCATTCTCCATCTTGATCTGACCGGGGATCGAACCCGGGATTTCTGGTGTGACCAGCCTGACATGATTACGTCAGTACCCAAATATTCTTATCTATAAATAAATAAATATATAGGGACAAATAACAGTGATTGAGCTAGTCCCAAAGTAAGTTCGTAACTTGTGTTATGGGATACTATTTCAACGATACTATATTTTATAACATATACATATATAGATAAACATCCTAGACCCAGGAACATTTGAAAATGACTATTTTCCAACTTGCCCTGACCGGGGATCGAACCCGGGACCTCGGGGTGGCGGACTAGCAAGATAACCACTAGGCCACAGGGGTAGTCAAAATTAGTTCAGCCGTTTAAAAGTTATGGGGCATGAACGCTTTTAAGTCAAGTTTTTTTAAATTTGGGTAATAAACCGGTTTTTTAAAGTCAAAACAAACATGTTATATGGGATTTCTATG
Organism: Acrobasis suavella; assembly: GCA_943193695.1. NCBI lineage: Eukaryota > Metazoa > Arthropoda > Insecta > Lepidoptera > Pyralidae > Acrobasis > Acrobasis suavella. The sequence goes on along the minus strand of OW971952.1, from coordinate 2,963,398 downwards.
GAATACCGGACTGTGACGTCATAGCTACTTAGATAATGATTTTTTTTTACTATTTGGCTTTTGATTATTTGGTGCAATAAAGAAATTTTATCTTATCTCATCTCATCATCATTTCAGCCGCATAACGTCCACTGCTGGACATAAGCCTCTTCCATGGATTTCCAAAACGACCGATCAAGAGCGGTCTGCATCCAGCAATTTCCAGCGACTCTTATCTCATGATTTCTTTTTTTTCAGACGCCGGGCCCTCCAAATCTCCAGTGGTATTGAGAACATCGGCAATATCAGATGGGAGCTCGCCGGCACCCTCCTGCTGGTGTGGGTTCTATGCTACTTCTGCATCTGGAAGGGAGTTAGGTGGACTGGGAAGGTCGTGTATTTCACCGCGCTGTTCCCGTATTTCTTGCTGACTGTACTTTTGATCAGAGGTGTGTATAGCTGGCCGTGACATCATTCGAAATTTTAATGCGTTGCAATTTTTGGTTTACACTTAAAAGAAAAAAATACGTGTAAAATATTTTTTGAAAATCTTACCGTTGGGCTTCCAATATTTTTCCATTCTTCATGCCTATTCCAAAATGGGCGATTAAAAACAGCGTGCAGGTTGCATTTTTCTGCGACCATACTCAGTTGGCTTGACCAACCGTCAGTATATAACATCCAACAATTATTTCAGGAATAACCCTGCCCGGCGCGTTCGAAGGCATCAAGTTCTACGTGATGCCCAACATGTCCAAGCTCATGGAATCAGAGGTGTGGATCGACGCCGTCACCCAGATCTTCTTCTCGTACGGCCTGGGGTTAGGAACCCTGGTGGCCCTGGGCAGTTATAACAAATTCACGAATAATGTTTATAAGTAAGTAAATAAATTTTCATACCTAAAAACCGACTTATATATTTAAATAAATAAATATATACGGACAAATCTCACAGATTGAGCGAGCCTCATGTTCGAGACTTGTGTTATGGGATACTAACTTAACGATACTTCTACATTTTATAATAAATACATAAATAGATAAACATCCAAAACCCAGGTCAATCTAAAAAGTTAATTTTCCATCTTGAACTGACCGAGGATTGAACCTAGGACCACGAGTGTCACAGTCTGGCATGGTGAACACTATAGGCCACAGAAGTCGTCAAATTTATATATAACATAATTATATATTTTTATCATTTACAGAGACGCGTTAATAGTATGTTCAGTAAATTCGAGTACTTCGATGTTTGCCGGTTTCGTGATATTCTCCGTGGTCGGGTTTATGGCCCACGAGCAACAACGGCCCGTGGCTGAAGTGGCCGCTTCAGGTGACTTTTTTAATATACAGTAAATAATATATATTCGGGCTAACTACACTGATTTAGTTAGCCCCAAAGTAAGTTCGAGACTGGTGTTATGGGATACTAACGCTAATTATTATACAAAATATTGGTAACATATTTTTTGTTGCTGACTGTACCACGTGTTTTACGAAATGTGCGTTTGGCATAATGTTCGGTCATCCGAACACTCCAAAATTGATGCCAGAATAATATACCTACATAAGTATACAATGTGGAAGGGACATACTGAAATTAATATACCAGTCAAAAAACCAGAATAAAAATCGACATTTTCATAAAAAATGGCCCGGGCGGCTGCACACATTTGTATGGAAGTGCCAGTTTTTTATTTAGTTTCTTGACTGTTATTTTAATTTTATTATACTGTAGTGATCCAGTATAGCCTGTGGTTTGATTTATTACGGGTATTTGTCTTCTACGCTGTATAAAAATCTGCCCTGAGGCTTTAAGAGAAGTGAGTTTGGACCCCCTGTGTTCAAGAAAACTCAGTCGTTGATTCAGAGGCTTACAGATGTCTTAAAAATAAATAACAATATCGTTAAGCTGGGTAAAGAATTACCGGGCATTTTTTATTTAGCAAATTTTGTATGTATATATGTTTTCGTATTAAATAAAAAGCATACTCATATTTCGCACTAGATTTGTAATGCCCTATTACTTTCTCTCCATTTTATGTTATTGCGTGCATTGATCTCTTTCTTTTATTTAAAAGTCAGGGTCTTGTCGGCGAATAGCTTTCCAGGTCTCTCTCTATTGGCGTAAACCTGGGAATATATTTCATATAGGTGTGGTGAGCTAGCATCCTGTCACTATTCTTATATCTCTGTTAGTACCTACTAGCATAAAATAATAGTAACAGTATAAGAAGGTTTCTCATATATAATATGTTTATGTTTTGTGTTGGAATATCTGTTCGGTTTGGGCTAAATTAAAATACTATTTAACTGGTGAAGTATGAAATTATATTGTTTTAACTTTTACTTGGACGAATGTATGTCTGACTCACTAGCACAATGCAACAGAGAAGAGAGATGACATAAGTGGGGGTTGCCAGCATTAAAAGTATTACCAGCTATAGTTCGAAAATAAAGATAGATTTTTGCAAGTAAAATAATATAAATCAACATTTTGTAATTTATTATTATATTTTACTTATTATTAAATGTTTTGCAATAAATAAACAGAATACTAATATTCACCAATAATATTATTTGGAAAAATTCGTAAAAAATACACAATCCTTAGAAAACAATTACTAAGATAAAAATGTCACTAGATACTTTAAAAAAGGTGTTAGGGTAAAAATAGGAAAATAAAGTCTCTAATGTAGGAACGTATAACTTCGGAACTCTACCAAGAGCGTGGCTAAGACACGCACTTGGCTATTTATTTTATTTATAACCCTATTAAACTTGTAAAGTGGCTTTTAGGTCTTGCGATTCTTGGCTACGTCCACCGTGAAAAAATAAAAACTTCGACTAAAAGTTTTAAATTGTTGCAGGTCCTGGTCTCGCCTTCCTGGCGTATCCGTCAGCGGTACTCCAATTACCAGGAGCTCCGCTCTGGTCTTGCTTATTCTTCTTCATGCTGCTCTTGATCGGTCTGGACAGCCAGTTCTGCACCATGGAAGGCTTTATAACAGCCGTGATCGACGAATGGCCGAAACTGTTGAGGAGGAGAAAGGAGATCTTCATTGCGATTACTTGTATGATATCGTATTTGGTCGGCCTCTCGTGTATATCTGAGGTAAGTTTGTTTTCGTTAATGAAAACACCATTATTAAGTAAATATAAATATATAGGAACAATTAACACTGATTAAGCTAGCCCCGAAGAAAGTTCGAGATTTGTGCTATGGGATACTAACTCAACGATACTATATTTTATAACAAATACGTATATAGATAAACATCCAAGACCCAGGACAACGGGGAAGGGATGATAATTTTAAAAACGCGTGACTCTTTTTCTATTGTTAGGAATAACAATCCTATTATTCGTAAATAAATATCAGATTTCTCGGTTCAGTCAATAAATTATAAAAAAATAAAAACATTTTTAATCGCAATTTCGTTCACCAATCAGCTTAACGCCGCCATTTCTTTTGCATCCGTCCGTCTGTCTCGTCTGACGTGTAAAAAAGATGATTTCATATGACACTTGACAACTTAACTGTAATTGCGGTAAAATAAGGCCACTATTTTGACAACTGTGACAGTTAAATGACAGTTAAGCTGTCAACTGTCATATGACAGTGGCAGATAAGCTGTCAACAAGTTATGAAATTATTTTTTTAATCAGGTGAGAAAAGACAAAAGAAATAGCGGCGTTAAGATAAATTGTGTACGAAATTGTTATAATTTATTTTTTATTTTTAATAATTTATTAGCTGGACCGTAAAATCTGATATTTATTGACGATAAATAGGAATGTTATTCCTAACATTAGAAAAAATATCAGGCGTTTTTAAAATTTTCATCCCTTTCCCATTTGAAAATGATCATTTTCCAAGTTGCTCTGAAAGGGGATCGAACCCGGGACCTCTGGGTAGTGGACTAGTATGGTAACCACTACTCCACGGAGGTCGTTATCATCTTTATCTTCATCTCCAGCTTTTAATGGCTCACTGCTGAGCAAGATACTCATTAGTCTACGCCATTGTATCTTGAAATCATCATCACCAGCATTCGCAGCCTGGAACCTCCCACTGGATACAGGAACTCATTGAATGCCATTTTCAAATCCTGAAATACATTACAATAATGTTCCCAGGTATGAACTGGATTCTAAAAAGTATATGATAGTAATTGTTATTTAGACTGCCTCCGTGGTCCAGTGGTCAAGGCGTTCGCCTTGTGACCCGGAGGTCATGGGTTCGATTCCCACTGGCAAGCATACTTTGTGAAAAAGTTGTTTCCAGTCTGGATAAGATATTGCAGGCTTGAATCACCTGATTATCCGAAAAGAAAGATGATTCCGTGTTTCGGAAGACACGTAAAACTGTGGGTCCCAAACGCCACCTAGCGTTTGATCATCAACCTATCCAAGGATTGGTTCCTGGTTTGCCCTTTGGGTTGTGGAGGTCAGACGGCAGTCGCTCTGTGTAAAAACCAGCAACCTCGTCAAATCTCCTTGGTTAGGTAGCGGACCCCGGGCTCTGAAGCGTTACTGCTGAGGATGCAACCGGGAATATGCTCGGATGATGATGATGAGTAATTGTTATTTAAATAAAAACCTTTGATATTTTAATACATACCTAACAACTTAAATCAGATACTTTTTTTAAATTTAAAAACAACCATTTTCTATGGGATTTGTATGAAATATAGACTTACGACGTCATAGTTTCTTGTAGACAAATAGCGCTCTTAATATCAATTTCTCTGCAATAATAAATCTAAAATCACATATAACATATATTTAACATGGCATTGCCCATAACACAGATTAAAAAAAGATGGTGTCGTTATCCTTTAAAAACATTTAAAATCATTAATTTTTTACCCTAGAAATCACCCAATTATGCATTAGTTTAATTTATTTATGTTGTTTATATTCCAAAGCCAAATATAGAATAAAACAAATAAAACAAAAAAAAACATGATTTTTAAAGGATAACGCCACCATCTTTTTTTAATCTGTGTTATGGGCAATGCCATGTTAAATATATGTTTATATCTGATTTTTATCTTATATTATTATTAGTAATATGTCTTTCAAAATTACATATTTGGCGCCTCCTTCAAAAGACCCCGTAATCTCGGCATAACCAGTGGGTTAACTGGTAGATAAAGACTATCCCTCAAATTCATAACAATTAACAGACGTTTGCTAAACCTATTTTAGTTAAAAAATGTTTTGTCTCTTACCCTCTTTTCAATATTTGACATTGAAAGAACGAAACAAAACATATTTTAACTAAAATACGTTTAGCAGTCGTTTGTGAATCGTTATGGAATGTTATTAATAAAGAAACTGGTAAAAATAAAGCAAAAGAAAATATCTGTCAAATCAAAGCTAGCAGTAAGATTATTACTAAACCTGAAGAAATTGTTAATATTTTTGATAATTTTTTTACTAACATACCCTTGGAACTTACTTCCAATGTGGATTCTAACCCCCAACGTGCTGAAGCCTTGCTTAAGAATAATGTTAGGCCTTGTGATTCTAAATTTAAATTTGAGCATGTTGGCCCTAGTGATATAGTAGAAGCATTTAAACAGTTAAATTTAAAAAAATCGGAAGATCATTGGGGCATGTCGGTTGCTGTAGTAAGCCATATTATAAATGTCATAGCTGGTGATTTAGCTTTTATATTTAACGAAAGTATTGATGAAGGCATATTTCCTAACCTAATGAAATGTAGTAAACTAATCCCCTTATTCAAAAAAGGAGAAAAAACAGACCCTGGCAACTACAGACCTATATCTATCTTGCCAGTTTTGAGTAAGGTGTTCGAAAAGATAATGCTCAATCAAATGCTACTTCACTTCAAGACCTGCAACCTTTTCCATAGCCAACAGTTCGGTTTTACTGGCGGAAAATCAACCACCGATGCGGGAGTGGCACTCATCACTCATATTTACGACGCATGGGAGAGCAAAAATGATGGGATTGGATCCTTTTGCGATCTCTCTAAAGCATTTGATTGCGTAGATCATCCGACACTTTGCTTAAATTTCGTCAATATGGTTTTGATGAAAATTCAATTAAATTAATAGAATCTTATTTAACAGATAGGCTTCAGACTGTTTTTGACCGTCATAGCACAGATGCTAGCGCGGTGAACAGCACCTTGTCTTCTATTTCTGATTGGTTTACTGCCAATAACCTCATGTTAAATGCGAAAAAGACCCAATGCATTCGATTTTCTCTTCCCAATGTGAGGCAAGCTTGCGTCGACATACTGATAGATGGCGAAAAACTTGATCTTGTTGAAAGTACTACCTTCTTAGGAATTACGATCGACTCGAAACTTCAGTGGGGCGCTCATATATCAAAACTTTCAAATAAGCTTAGCTCTGCGGCTTATGCTGTTAGGAGAATTAGACAATTGACAGATGTAGCAACTGCTAGACTTGTGTACTTTAGTTACTTTCATAGTTTAATGTCATACGGCATACTGCTATGGGGGAGTGCAGCCGATATTCAGACTATTTTCATTTTACAAAAAAGGGCAATTCGAGCTATCTACGGCTAAGGATCTAGAGACTCACTCAGAGAATTATTCAAGGAAATAGGTATACTAACCTTACCATCACAGTATATATTTGAAAACATACTGTATGTAAGGAAAAATATTTCCTCATACAATAAAGTAAGCGATTTTACCGTCAGAAACTTACGCAATAAGAGTGACTTAGTTGCCCCGTATTATAGGCTCAAAACAGTTAGTAAAACGTTTATGGGGAACGGTATACTTTTTTATAATAAACTGCCACAATCGGTCCTTGATATGCCTGACAAAAAGTTTAAAGCTTATGTAAAGAAGGTACTGTGTGAGAAGGCTTATTATAGGACCGATGTCTATCTTAAAGACAACAAAGTCTGGCTTGAGCTTGGCGCGGGTCCCTCTTAAAGGTTTGTATACTCAAAAATGGTCATAATCTGGTACATTAAGTACATACTGAATTTACAACTTGATTTGACATTATTTCAAAATTTCGACATTAAAAAAATTAATTTAAATTATGACAACAAACAATGTATACTCTGTCCACATATCTACTATAAATATTAATTTCATTGCGAGTTGACGTTCTTGGAGAAAATGCTGCAGTGCAGTTTGTTACCGCTTCTTCTGCACTAGCGCTTTGGAGGCGGCAGTAAACTTAGCTCTAAGTAACTTTTTGACGTCAACAATTAATTGTGCAATAAAACAAAGTGACGATTATTAAGAGATATTATAAATATCCTATGATAATAAAGATATATTTGAATTGAATTGAATTGAAATTGAAGTGATTTTTTATGAATAAGGGGGTAGGGCTTTAAGTCCGCCTATTACATTTGTAATAAAGTTAAATAAATAAATATTGTTGAGATCTTTTCCGCACTATGTCGAAGTTTACTGGCTTATTTGTTAACCTCTTTAAAATTTAGCATAGCTTGCATTTATTGTATTATACTAATATGTACTATTTTTCTCCAGGGTGGCATGTACGTCTTCCAAATCCTCGATTCCTACGCCGTGTCCGGCTTTTGCCTGTTGTTCCTCATCTTCTTCGAGTGCGTATCCATCTCCTGGGCGTTCGGGGTCAACCGATTTTACGATGGCATTAAGGAGATGATCGGATACTACCCCACCATCTGGTGGAAATTCTGCTGGGTTGGGTTCACGCCCGCTATTTGCATTGTAAGTTAAACTGATATTACTTCTTTTCTCAAGTCTTTCTTACAAAACTCGTTGGATTGTTCTATAGGTATATTTATTATTTTTACTTTATGTATATTTCTGGTCGAGTCTTATTCCGCTAAGTGATAGTTTTCGAAAAAGTCGTAGTGTAGTTACAAGTTGCTGTGGTAAATCTGACTATTTTTTTTAAATTTTCAAATTCAAAACAAGTGAAAAATTATTATATTTATAGACTGACTCACCCAATCAATAGTATATGTTAACCTTTTTACACAAGATAAACAAAATTTATTAAATGCTGGTCTGGAATAAAATAAATATACCAACTGCTTTTCGTCCCTGTAGATTTTAAAAGCCAAGGGAATGAGCGAAAATCTATCATTTTAACAGGCGATACAACTTCGTTCACGCTAAAAGTGACTTTTGGGTCTTACGGCCCTTGGTTCAGTTTACTTCATTAGGTAAGGAAGAAGTGTCTCCAAAGAGGAAGAAGTGAAGTATCTGTAGATACAGATATACTTACTCTTAAATCTTCAATCATCTTCTTTCAGAGCCTGGACGACGTGATAATATATTTGTATCTTGAATTATCTTCTTTCAGAGCGTGTTTATCTTCAATCTGGTCCAGTGGAAGCCGATCAAGTACATGAACTACGAGTATCCGTGGTGGGCTCACACGTTTGGCTGGTTCACTGCCTTGTCCTCCATGCTGTGCATCCCTGGATACATGGTCTACTTGTGGAGGGTTACTCCCGGAACAAGACAAGAGGTTTGTAGTTTTTTACTTACGATCAACGATATAAAGCAAGAAACTCAAGAACTAGATCGCAGCGGCTAGGGTCAGAACGGGATCCCGCAGCCCAAGGGAGGCTTATGCTAGCATTGGGATTTTTAAAGCTAGGTATTAACACGGTTTTACTCACGTAGAGTAGTCAGATAACGCCGACTAGTTTTGATCGGTTTAAGCGATCGTCTCCTGTCCTCAACTACCACCCAAATACCTAGTTATGTAATCTCACGTTAGTTTTAATAATATTATTTTTCCGAAACATGCTCAGAAATGTAGACATTATTGTAGTAAAAAGAAGACACGAAGTTGATAATTCTTGGCTCATTTATTACTTTGCAGCCAGGTATGAATTTGAAAATTTATTCCTGCCCGATGCTCAAAACAAGAAACCAAGAAGGAAGGAACAAAACGTTTCAGATGACAGTTCTGTCTTTATATTTGGCAAAGACATTTAGCTTTTTTTTCGTTTAATTCCATCATTTGTCATACATACTGCCAATTGCTACCACGGTATAGAAAATGCGGTGTATGAATATTACAACAATTTTATTATACTATTGGTATACTATCACAAGCAATTAATGCTGATGATTATAAGTGGATGTCTCTGACAAAAGATAGACGTAAACGGAAAAAAATCACATGCTGTCTCGACTCCACGTAGAGTAGGATAAGGCGAGGAAGAAGAGGAACATCTACTCTGACTTAGTAGAAAACATAAAAGTAATTGTGCTTTCAAGACCACCAATCAAAATTTAGGCCTCTTTGAGATTAAGTAAATTATAAACTAAATATAATTTAAATTCATAGAATTTGATTCAAATACTTTTTGCAATTTGTTGAATCTTGATGACTTTAGTAATGCGTAAGATATTGTAAATCACGTTTATACTCGTATTCTGAATTAAGTGAATATCGTTGAGTATAACTAATATCTCTATGTTCCTTAACCACATGTGGTGCTCCACAAGGCAGCATACTATCTCTGTTTCTTCATTTTCTTATGTTATTTCAGTAAAATATTTTTTTTGCATGAACACACATGTTATTCATTGATATAACTCTTTTTAGAAATTCAACAAGATCATCCGGATCCCTGAGGACGTCCCGTCTCTGCGAACCAAGATGCAGGCTGAAGAGTTGGCCAAACACCACGGTTAGACAAGACCTCGTCGTTACTTAAGTCCTTATGGATCTCAGGAGATGGCGAAGGCGAAGAATCTGAATTACTATCTTGTGTGGTTGAACAATTCTTTAAAAAGATTCTATTAAATATTAATTATTGTTGTTGTCAGAATATAAAACGTCCGATTGAAACAAGAAATAGCGTTTAAAAAAGTTATATCTTATAGAGATATTATTAAATTTTATTGATATATAAATATTAGTTAATAAATAAATAAAAATTAAAAAACAAATAAACAACAAATACTTTTGACAAAAACAAAGTAATTAATAAAAAAAAAATTATTACTACAACCACACAAGATTAAAATGAAGATATATTCTAAAGATCACGCACAATATAATATCATTAAGATGTTACTAGAAAAGTATATCCGATATATTAACTGAAGTACGAAATTATATAATCTATACTTCGTTGTAAAACATAGACTATTTATTTGTCTGAATTAAAGTTTTATTATTTCATATATGGCCTATAAATTCAATGGTTCACTATATCAAGAAATAAGAGTAAGTTTAATGCCAGATTATTTATAACATAGTTACTGTTATATCAAATGTGCCATGTAGTGTTTTTAAGATTAATTTGATGACTTTTTGTATGGGTGCGGCTCGACGCGTTCATGTATGTTTAGACTTTTACGACTTATTTTAAGATACAAAACTTTAAGTTTAGGTAAAAATGATATTTGATTAATATTTTAAATGTTAACTGTCTGATATTATCGTCTTCCATGATGCTAATGCTTTAAATTATCTTGACATTTAATGTTATTTATTACTTTATAAAATTACTTAATACTATTTTCTAATTCCAACATTGTTAAAATTTGGTGATGGGTGCATTATTCTTAAACACAATTTTGGCGAATCCACCTGCACTTATTAAATAAGTGAAAAATCCAAACGTCACCAAATTTTGTCAGCAAAAATCTATATATACTAAACTTTTGTTGAAAATTAATTTTATAAAATATTCTATATACTTACAGTATTATACAGCCATGACTTATTTACATTTCTACAAAATATATATTAAATACTATTATTTGTTATCCTTAAAGGAATCGCGTTAGTTGTAATATTAAGCTATTAATAATTTAGGCATTTATTTGTGAGTGTAAAACGCAACAGGACGCGTTATTTGAATCTTCATGGTGTTTGATGTTTTAACTTAAATATTATATAAAATATAGCGCTTTTGATGTAAGTAATTCTAGAAAATTAATGAAAGTATAAGCTGTAACCTTGTAAAGATATTATTTAGATTTTTGATTATATACGTTGTATATTTAGCATATATTGTTATATTATTTCAGTTGGTTGATTAGCTTTAATTGTTTTAAGCTTTGTTTGAAGAGAAGTAATGTAGAAAATGCATGAGTAAATAATTTTAAAGTATTATAACTATCATTCTAAATATGGAAACGAGTCGTAGTTACCTTTAATACTGAAATTATTTTAATAAATTAAACCTCTGTGTTCCACTTGAGACCAAAAATCTATACAATGAATTCTAGTATAAATCTATGATATACTCATGTACTGTAGATTTTATAGAAAAAACTTGTACACTTTTGAAGAACATATTTATTATTAACGAAACTAAAAACTAATCTACACATCATGTTTTTGGATTACAATAAAAAAAATAGATTGAATTGTAACAAATTTACCAAAGGCCAATTTTTATCAGAATTATATTTATAGAAATATTTTAATTCAAAGGTTTTAAAAATGTCACGCTATATGTTTTTAGAAAAATATACTTGATTATATAAAAATAACTTTAGTGTGTTCAAAACATGTCTATCAGTGTCTATTTATGATGTCAATTTCTACTATAATATACTTATAAAAATATAAAAACATAGTGAACATTCGTAATTTAATTGAAAGAATATATAATTATATGCATTTAGACACTTTTATTGCTTAAGACAATATTATATTGAATGTTTATTCCTAATTATACGTAGAATATCTTGTACTGTAGTTCCAACTTTAAGGAAAAAATATATTGGTCAAATTATCATTTATTATTAAAGAGTGTTATTAGAGTTGTGCTTGAAAATTTTGATGATAAGTCAACCAATTTAAATGATATGAATGATTTTGTGTGATTGTTTTATTTGCTTGAATATTTACTATAATGTTTTATATACTGAATATATTTCAAAAAATGTTTATATAACTGAAAGTTGTGCGTATTGTCTGCCAAAGTAGTGCGTTGTTTAAGATATTGTGCTTCCATATGAATTAGAATTAATATATCGAAATTAGATTTAAGTTTAGTTGCCTATTGAGCGTAATTTACTTTAGCAAATGTTGTATTTATGTAGCAAAATAGATTACTGCAGTTTCAGCTTTTATCAAGTCCAGTGAATTGTTTAAATTAAATCTGTTTATTTGTCAATAATTTTTTTTAGTATTTTGAAAACCGCTCGATTGAATGGGTGAAAATGCGAATCATATTAACAGGCGATGTGGATAGTAACCTGTCACTATTTAGATGCCCTTTTCCACCATCACGAAAAGAAAACTGTAGATCTTGCAGCCCTGGGCTCTGTCTGCTTTGAGTCGCAGTATCAAAAAAGTATGTCCCAGGATAAAGGCCTGATAGTGTGAGTGTATTTTTTTAATTATAATATATAGTTAAGTGTTCAAGCAGTGCTTGTAGTGTAACTAATTTTATAATTAAAATTATTATTTATTCTATTGAATTACAATTTTCGTTAATCACATTTTTTTATATTGGTTGAAATTTTTGTGGCAACGCTTATGTAAATTCACTTTTTATTTGCACGAATATGTTTAGTTAAAAGAAAACAGAAGAAAGGGATTCGAAATGCGATGTAATATTTAAATTATAAAACACATATCCAGAAATATTTTATTTAGTGAAACGTTTATGTAATGTAGTTTAGGTCGTAATTTATTTATTTCAATAAATAGTAAATATATTTGTTGTTTTATTTAAAACTTTATATGTACTGAATAATCCAAATTGTAAATAAATTGATTATTAATTAAGCCTTTGATAAGGTCAAATGGAAAGAAATGATAGCTGCTTTAAAGAAAATCGGCATAGATTATAGGGATAGACGAACAACTTACCAACTGTATAAAAACCAGAAGACAATAATCCAAGTCAGAAAGGAAACTGCTACAGCAAACATACAGCAAGGAGTTAGGCAAGGCTGTCCTTTGTCACCTATAATATTTAATATTTTTATAGAAAACGCCATCAGTAAACTTAGAGAGTCCGAAATCGGTGGAGTGAAATTCAATGGGGAAACTGCATATTTTATTAGAAATGCTGATGACATAGCGTCAGTAGCGCAAAATAGTACTCAGAAACGATGTTAACAGTAATGGATGAAGCATTTCAGAAAACAGGCTTAACAATAAACCTCACTCAAACAAAAGCTAGGCACGCCAGGAATATACCCTCAACATCGCCGATCTCACTTACCAATAAACCAATAGAACAGATAGATAGATTTAGACATTTAGGAAGCATCATTAGTAAGGATTCAAGATGCCGAGCAGATATAATCGCAAGAATATCGATGGCAAAGAGGGCGTACAACGACAAGTAAAGATAGAGGCGAGAGAGGAAAGGGAAGGCCAAGAAGATGTTCATGGATGAAGTAAAGGAAAAGGCAGAAGTTGTGTCGTACAGGGAGGTCAAGCATTTAGCTAAAGATCGGTAGGAATGGAAAATACTCCACCGACAAGAACATAGTTCTTAAATAAATTGATGATTAATTATTCAATGTGATTTAGGGACACGAAATAAAATTATTATGGCTTTTACCCATAACGGGGGAATATGGATACCATAAGTTCATATATTTATAATATAATAGTATAATGAAATAAAAATAACAGTCAAAAATCCAAAAACATCGAAATTTCACACTTTTGTATGGAAATGCCTTTTTTTTGTTTTTTGACTTATTTTAATAGTGATTAGCCCGTGGTTTGATTTATATGTCCCTTACACGTTGTATACAGGGTGACTGGTAAATCACGTAACATATTGAAAGGGGTGACTGAGTACTAGATTCTCGTTCCAATTATATAAAAAAATAGGTGCTTGAAATTTGACAAAATTATCCAATAAAAACAAAAAGTGTGGACACTCGCGCCGTTTTATACAATGTGCGCGCGTTCACGTGTCGGTCGCGGCCCGCGGGCAGGGTAGCGCGTAGCGAGCGCGCGGTGTCCAAACATTCCGAAACTTTTCGCACTAATGTGATTTTATATTTTTTTACATTTGGTGTGATCATGAATGAATGTTCTTAAGTATGAAACGTGATTTACCAGTCACCCTGTATATAGTCGGTATACAGACAACAGCTGCACGTGAGTGAGACCCATTTCCGCATCTGTATTAGAATACATATAATATGACGACCTGTGTGGCCTAGTGGTCATAGTGCCAGGCAGTCATACCGGAGGTCCCGGGTTCAATCTCCGGTCAGGTCAAAATGGCAAATGATCCGATTCAAATTGACTTGGGTCTTGGATGTTAATCTACATATTTATTTGTTATAAAATACATTATCGTTGAGTATACAGTATCCTATTACAAAAGTCTCGAACTTACTTTGAGGCTAGCTCAATCTGTGTGATTTTTACCGATTTCCAAAAAAGGAGGTTATCAATTCGTCGCGATCCTTTATTTTTTTTATGTATGTTCACCGATTATTCAAAGACGCCTGGACCGATTTAAAAACTTCTTTTTTTTGTTTGAAAGGGTATACTTTCCAGGTGGTACCATGGAAATTTTATCAAAATCGGTTGAGTAGTTTGGGGGTGAAGTCGGCTTTTAGTTTTAAAAAAATATTCCGTGTAACATATATTTATTTATATACATATATGAAGGATTTGCCAAGATTTGCAAAACTGTTTGACCAATAAATTAAATTTATCTGTAGGTTTTTACACATGTTTAGCGATGCGTCGTAAATTGACGTTTTATGATGTAACCTCGTGGATCGCCTTGGAGCTGCAAAATTGGTAAAGTATTTTATTACCATGTAGGATGAAGTAACCATTAACTAGTATTGTTAAAATTGATTGATACATGTAAAAAAAAGATTTTTAATGTCTACAACCTAATTGACATCATGATCCAAGAACGTGTCGCTTAATTAAATAGTCTAAGGTAGGTTCTTCTTCGTCAAGTCGAAAGGCTATAATAAATTTGACCAGAGTTTGGCCACTGCGACTCCCCGATCCTTTGCTGAATATTTTTGTTATTACTGAATAAACATTTGAATCTTTGCTTCATTAAGCCCCACTTCCTGCAATGTGCAGGAAGTGGGGCTTTTTAGGCAGGACAATAAGTCGGTCATTGATTGGACAGCACCACACTCGCATTTATTGTTTTGGAGAATCGCCAGTCCGAAGTCTATTTAACTACTTCCAGACCGCCCCGGTCGGCACCCGGCGAAGTTTCTCAGCAGGCGGAATATCAGATGGTGAATCCAGAAATTTATGGCCCCATAGCTCTCCTCTTGATCTAACGGCTTCTTTGGCATCAAAGGCTGGCTGTCTGAGAAAACTGTCTAGTGTTTAGTTAGGTACATATACTCGTATAGTATGACTTTTTACCCATCAGCCAAATTTTTGAAGCAAGTTCTCTTCATGATGCTGATCTACTTTCCATTAAAACAATGACGAAAAACGAAAACTAAAATTTAGCTTCCATTACTTAGAAAACTAAAGGAAGCTGAATTTTATGGGAGGTACCAACGAGTTTTGTATGTTAGGAAAATAATTTTTTTAATGGGAAGTAGTTCAGTGTCATGGACTAAAGTTACTCCAAAAAATTGACTCGTGGGATAAAAAGTCACTCAGTTTGGGTGGTTTCTTCCATTCCATTTTCAACGCACATCAAACTGTTGGGCATAGGCATCCCTTTTTTGCGCCATTTCCCACGGTCCTGTGCCATTCTCATCCACTGCTTACCCGTCACCTTACAATCAAGGGCGGATCCAGGGGGAGGGTCATGGGGGTCATGACCTCCCCCTGGGCTGGGTCCGTCCTGACTCCGCTGCCACTTCACTGTGGATGGTGAAGTGGC
Source organism: Acrobasis suavella (assembly GCA_943193695.1). Classification (NCBI taxonomy): domain Eukaryota; kingdom Metazoa; phylum Arthropoda; class Insecta; order Lepidoptera; family Pyralidae; genus Acrobasis; species Acrobasis suavella. The sequence continues at coordinate 2,947,621 of OW971952.1, read as the reverse complement.
AGCGGAGTCAGGACATACCGCAGTCGATTTCTGACCTTAATTTAAATTGCGATATTGAAATGCATTCTTTATATGTATTATGGCTACATCATAAAATTATAATATAACTTGTTCCGACTTGACCACGACTATGTGACCACCCCCTGGCACCAAAGCTGGATCCGTCACAATATCGTCTGACCAACGGGCCGGTGGTTTCCCTACTGGTCTTTTCCCCTGTCTCGGCCACCACTCGGTTACTGCTTTGGTCCATCAGCTGTCTTCTCTCCTATCCAAGTGTCACGCCCATTCCCACTTCAACTGCGTGATCCATCTACCTACGTCTTCGACCTTAGTTCTGCGGCGAATCTCTACGCTCTTTGTGCAACCTTAATTATGTGCATATTCTGCTTTGTAAGCGTCCATGTTTCAGCACCGTAAGTGAGTATGGGTAGAACACATTGGCATAATACCTTGGTTTTCAGGCATTGTGGGAGTGATGACTTAAAGATATCTTCAAGTTTTCCAAAAGCAGCACATCCCAGCCAAACCCGTCTTTTAATCTCGTTCTTTTGCTCGTTTGCATCAAAAGATAAGCGATATCCAAGATAGATATTACATAGACATAACCACTAAACGTCTGCATTACCTACGATGATGCTCTTTGATTTGTACATATCTTTGTCTTGGACATATTCATGTTCAGGCCGACCTTCAAGCACCTGGGGTGGTTTCTCAGATAAGAATAAAAAGATAAGATTTTTTGTGAGTTTGTATTTTGTATACTTGATTTTTTTTAATAAGAATAATCGTACATAGCATAAACATTGTCTAACAAAATATACTGAAATTGGTGACTTGTAATACAGGTGGGCATCTACCTAGCTCGGGCACCAGTTCTCTCCTCTTTAAAGGTCATATACCTTTTCTGGAGAGGAAAATAAACGAATTTATTATTATTAAGGGTTAATAAAGGGGCTACCTGAATGGGGGTAGCACTGGACCCCGGGAAATTCATGTAGCCCCTTAAGAGCATGATACTGAACAATTTTTTGCAAAGAACATAATTTTTTTAAGCTTGTGTCTCATTGCTTAGCAAAAGCCTTCTCTCTAGTACTCCATTGATCTCTATCTTGCGCGATGGACTTCCAGGTCTGGTTAATAACGGGCTAAGTGCGAGTTTGACTCGCGTTTATTCTGTTTTTAGTACTTTTGTTATAGCGGCAACAGAAATTCATCATCTGTGAAAACTGACAACCGTCTAGCTATCACGGTTCATGAGATACAGCCTGGTGACATGACAGACAGACAGACGGACGAACCCTAAAAAGCGTTATATTGACATATGAAAAAAATTTTTTTTTCGCTTCTAATACAAGTTGATTGATCAGATGATCGTTGACTGGTAGAGAATGCTATTAGCATTAAGAGCGGCCTTCCCGTCTTACTTTTCATACAAACGCTCGTACGTAATTATGGCGTTGTACGTGATCTTCCTTGAAACTTTTTGAACCAACAGATATCTTGTGCACTACTTCTAGGTTTCTATAGAAATAAAAATTAATGTTTGGAATAACAAGTTCAGTATACGCCTCCAAAAATCTGCTTTTTAGCGAAAATTTTACCTAAACTTCGACCGTTCATTAAGTACTCATATATTGTAAAAATAAAAAAAATATTTCGATATAAACCTCGCAAATCTAATAAAAAATTTAAATAAAAATTATTTATTTCACAAACTTGTAAGGCCTACTGATAAAAACGTATATCCTGGAACAAGTTTTAGTTAATATTCGTTCAATGGATAGTTCTTAATAATACTAATTTCATTCAATACAATGCAAACCGAGCCCTAAGGCTCTATCTCTCTCTTTTTGATTTGCTTTTTTTCTAGCTTTGTCCTGGATGAAAAAACAAGCTTTTCGAACTATGCTCGTGTTGACGACAGAGCCGCCGGGAAGGGCCGCCTTAAGTCCGCCTTTTGTAGATAGAAAGGTAAATCGTTTATTTGTGAAAACTTCACACACAAGGAAATACACGAATGACTTTTGTGTATATTAAACACATGTTTTTAGCGATGTGATGTGTGTATGTATGTTGCAGCAGCACAAAAAGGTCGCAGACTCAGCGAAAATATTGCTTAAAGAGCAATGCGCTGATTTTCAGCTAAAACCTTAGGTAGCAAGTGCGATCAGTTGTGAAGATTATTAAGTTACGTGTTAAAGACTAAATAAAAAACAAGAATATACTGCAGGACATATTATCAGAAAAATAAATATTAGACACCGTTATACATAATACATATTTATTATTGCTGGGTAAACCGTTAGGCTAATACAATGATCACTAGTACTTTGTGAAATATCTAATTATTACTTCAATTATATCAAAAAATAATAATCTATGATATATAAATTTTGTGATAAGTTACAATATATGGATTGACACAACCGTACGCGGCGACCGTCGAATCAAGAAGACCGGTGACTGGGCGACACCGCCACTCCTCTGCTCGGGTTGCCAGCTGCAAACCGATGTTGCCGTTCGCCGCACGATGTTTCCAAATGTTAGCGCCAGTAAGGCGCTAACAATATAGATACACAAAAAATAAATATATACTACGACTTAAAAACAAATTATAAATGTGGGTAGTACTCATGTTGTGAAATTTTACCACTTATTATTGGTAAGTTGTAACATTTATTATTGGTAAATAAAGTCTTAAATAAATAAATGATCCGAGTTTGTATGGAAGATATACAGTTGTAGCAAGAGAGTTCATTACGACATCCACTTTCGATCCATTCAACACGTACCGTCACATTTGGCATATACAACGCGGAAGGACATACCCGTAAGAAATCGAATCACAGGCTATATAATAAATCATTAGAGTACAATGATAATAAAATAACAGTCAAAAAATTAAAAGAAATTTCGACATTTCCATACAAATTTCCCGGGCAGTTGCACAGTTTTGTATGGAAATGGCGAACTTTTTTTTCAAATTTTTGACTGTTATTTTCATTTCACTATACTATAGTGATCTCGTACTCGTACAGCCCGTGGTTCTATTTATTACGAATATGTACCTTCCACGTTTTATATCCCGAGTGACGAAATATGTAGATGCCCCTAAGTAAGAAAGTAAACAATACTTACTCCTATCGTCAACACTTTCACTTCACTTATCAAGTTATCACCTTGTAAGTATAATCAAATGGTTTCTAAGCGGCAAACAAATGTGTGAAATAGCGTAATCATATAGTTTGCACACTTCGCCTTTGAAATGTTCAGGGTTTATTAACGAGTAGGAAGGTCGAGGTCGAATTTTTTCCTTCTTATTATAAAAACAGGACTAACTTTGTTACTTTGTTTAAACCATTATCCGCCCAAATCAAGTTGACATTGACAGGTGAGATAGTGTGTGAGATACTAGACGTCAACTTGATTTGGGCGGATAAACCTAGTAACAAAGTTAGTCTGGGTTTTATAATAAGACGGTTTAGGTTTATATCATAATGTGTAAGCAATCGTACAAAATTTCCTTTTAAAAGGACCTAAGACTTAATACATTAATTTTTCGGATCTCAGACTATACTTTTGGTAAATGCGCGAAGAAAAGCTTCACGTAGTACAGCAGTTCAGAAAAAAGTTTGAAGGATTAGCTAGGGCTTTATAAAAAAAAAGATATCTCCCTTTTTTTTAAGTAATTAACTTCGAATAGAGGCAGCACTGGACTCCGAAAAATTCATGTACCCCCTTAATCTGTTTAGGCGGAGGTCCAAAATTGCCTGAAACACTGAAACTTTATGTCAATGTTATAAGGTTGAAGTTCGTCTGTGTCGATTTTCCTTATGGGGCCGGATGGGAAATGAGAGGTTAAGTTCACCTGCTTAATGTTTTAAAAAAAAGTTAAATCAGTAATAAAAATAAAATAAAAAAATACACGGAAAAGCTATATTTTTAAACTATCAGTGAAAAAAAAATAGGTTTTGGTCAGTCCAAAATGAATTTTGTCAGCAAATAAAATAATTGAGCAGCTTCTAGTGGTCGGCAAAAATAAAGGTAGATAAGTTACATTACGTAACCATACATTATATACACAAAAAACGTTTTTTTAAGTTGCAATGTGGGTCAACGATGAAGCTTCCAAAAATAAGCACCAAAAGCTCTTATTCCCGATTATTGGAGTAATGTAGTCAATTACTACTTATTTCGACATATAAATGCAAACGTCGCTTGCCGACCGGTTGTGTGGTTTATGTGACATTTGTATGCAGGATTTGTCCATTTACACCAAGGGACAATAAGTCCTTTTTAAAAATTTTTGGGTATCTGTCAATATTATAAAGTTAGTTTTCTGTATTTTGGCATGAGGGTCTAAAATTACTTCTTTTTATCATCACAATAATTTAGGTAAGTATTTAAAACTCAATATTTTTCTCATATAATAAAGTAAAGGTCGGCAACTGAATTTCTAGACCTGGCATAAAAAAAAGTGTTGTTATTTCAGGACTACATAAAAGAATAATATGTCATTCTACTGAGTATAGTATAGTATCCTTCGTTTCCCTCGTATTCAAAATAGCTCCCTCGCCTTAAAATATTACATTTACGCCTTGATTGGCAAACAACTTGAACACAGAAAAGTGGCGAAATTGCATACAAATTGTCACTTGAACATTATGATTAATCGAAAGACATCTCATTTGTCAGATGCTACAGTGGAACACACATATATATCCACATACATACGCACGCATACATAGACTGCTAAAATCATCACCTTTCCTCTTGGCTTTGCCGTAGTCGGGTAAAAATAGGAAAAGAGATCTTACTTATTTTGTGTTCCTTTTTCAAATGTTTATATTTTTTTGATTAATTCCTACACTCTCCAGAACTACGCCGCATCGACCTTCGCGGGTTGAAATAAAAAAAAATTGTTCATTCAAGACGACCATTTAGCATATCGTCAATGTTCATTTTCGACACGTGGTCTCACATACTGATGACATATTTAATTTTACTGCTGGTACGTACATTAAGTACTTGTGACCTAATTGTAAAATATGTCACGGTTTGGTATCTGGGTGAAGTCTTTATCCTTATAAGGATAAAACTGTTTAACTCGTCAATACGTACACGGTGATTTTTCACTGGTTTTGAAGCCGAAGGCCACTTCATAAGGATCGTTAGTTAGACCTAATTAGCTAGTCAAAATAAAAATTCAGAAACAAAATATGTTGACTAAAACTCGAAAGTAAAATCGTGAGATTAATCAATAGTACCGCCAGCCGGACAGATTTCGAGTTCATCGGGGTCACGCGTCAGTTTTGGACGGGCGTAACTACGTGGTCTCGATCGAAAATCATTTGTGTAACTTTTTTATCTTATGTCATACACTAATTTGGATTACGTATATGGATAGAGGAATTTATTTACTACGTGACATTCTTTTTTCCAAAACCAATGAAAAGTCAGCGTGTTTAATAAAACAGTAAAACAATGTGTCTCTACATAGACTATATAAAAAAATGGGGCCATAAATGACGAGACATAGGAATTAGGTAGATTTAAAAAAATGTGTCTGTTTGTTTTTCTGTCTGTTTGTACACGCTAATCTCCGGAAATACTGAACGGATTTGAATGAAACTTTTTCTGTTACTTAGCTGTTAAGCCTGGGCAACATATAGGGTAAGTATATTATTTATTGTTCATTTTGGAAAATGAAACATTTAATGTAGAACTATTGGTCCAGCTAAACTATAAGAAATATAAAAATTACGCCTTAGCAAAAGTTGTTCAGTCTGATGAGCATTTTTGTCAAGGCAAAAAATCGAAGATCTGGAACACCTGGTGCAGAAACAAGCTAATTTAAAATAAAAATAATAATTTATTAACATTATATAGTTGTATTTTCATAGGTAGGTATCTAAATCAGTTTGTATTTATATTAATACGACGGAGTAATAAAGTCCACGCGAATAAAGTCGCGGGTATCAGCCAGTGCAAAAAATATAAGAAGAGTGTTTGATATTATGAGGAAAAGTTAAAAAAATCTGTACTTAGTAAGATTTGTCCCACAGCAAAAATTATTACGAAAAGTTCAAATAAACTAATGGGTTAAAGCTTGAAAATAAATATTATTAAAACCTAAGTAAATATTAATCTTGAAATCGGATCCGAATTACATTCGCTCACTGACCCATTAAGATTGTTTATCAAATAAACACCAGTTGGTCGTCTCGTCTGTCTGTTTGTTTATTTCTCGGTATCTAGAAAATGATGCTTCATTTTCTCAAGATGTTGCATTTGATGAAATATTTAATTGCATTGCACTCAAACTCTGAGTTTGAGAGCTTGAAAACTTTTGACGATCTATTCTCTCAAACTGATGAGATGAGAAGCAGCTGGTACATTCTAAGCACTTCTTTTCTCCCAGATACTGCTGATACACTGGAATTCGGTGGTTCGGCGGGAGCATGAATTACTAGCGCTTTCAAGAATGTAAACTACTCCGTCTGTAGTGGGCACTTGGATATGTGACCACAAGTGGTCAAATAAAAAATTCTTGAGCTACTCCATGCTCCAGAAGGCACGTTAAGGAGTGAGTGTTGGGTGTCATTTTATACGCCACTCATCTAGTTGTATCAGATGCCTTTGATGGCAGTTTTTAACATTTTACCAGTGTGGGCTTGACTACATACGAAATCAAACGAACAACTTTTTTGTTGAGAAGTTTTGTGAGCATTGGCTATGTACCTACGCCCAAGAAATCATGGCTTGACGTCGTCAAGGATGATATGCGTGTCAATGTTCTTACGACCAAGGATGCTCAAGAGCGTGCGAATTGGAGAAGAAAAAGTCGGAAAGCGGACCCCGGGCTTCGCAGCATCAGAGTTGAGGATGCAACTGGGAAAACGCTCAGATGAGGGAGTGAGAGTTTTATAGCATTGGACGCTACATCTATGATCTTCTTTATCAAAGTATCGAGAACACAAACACTGAGCAATACAGGCAGGCGATGTCGGGAGTCACGCATAGTGTAGAAATATTTGTATAAATATAAACACTTTTTGTGCGACACTAGTGAGTTAAGGCGAAGTGCTTTCGTAGATAAATTCACATCTTTTTAAATGAGGGAGAAAAAACAAGATTTTTTTTATTTGCTTTATAAATTTCTTTTAAACCAAAGTAAACAAATATGAAAAAAAAATATCTTAAACAACGACGAATATGTGATACTTTAAAGTTTCAATTAGAAAGAGAAGTCCGATATGGACTGGTGACGTCAAAGTCCATATCATCTATACATATGCCATAGAAAATAGCGTTTTTGTGAGTGAGATAGACATATTCTCGTAAAATCGTTATATCTCGTTCGTTTCTTAACCAATTTTTATTCTGTTTTCATTGTTAGTACTTTACTTTTGAATATTTATAGATGAACTGGTTAGATGACACATATCTTTTTTATGCATAATCTCTTGCCAAACAGCGAAATAAAACAGTTGGTTGACCAGATGAGAGAGACATATAGAAGAAAATTCATACTCTGCCGGCAAGAGTATAGCTCTTAGATATAGATGATAGAATGTGCCCGTGGGCTTTGCTCCCAGTAAGAATTTCTGGATTAAAACGATCCTATGTCCTTCCCTAGGTCTCAAACTATATCTATACCAAATTTCATGTAAATAGGTTTTGTGGTTAAAGCGTGAAGTGGTAAAAAATAAACAAATAAACCTAAAACTCACTTTCACATTTATAATATTAATTAGGAAGTTAGGATTAGGTAGCCTAGAAGTAGGACGACGCTATCGGAAGTCTGTTTTGTTATTTTAATAAATAACGGTCCGCTGTGGTTAGTATATTGCAGACTTGAATCACCTCATTATTCGAAAAGAAAGATGATTCCGTGTTTTGAAAAGCACGTATAAACTGTGGGTCTCGAGCGCCATCTAGCGTTTGCTCAAACCTATCCAAGGATTGCTTCTGGTCTACCCTTTGGGTTGCGGAGGTTAGACGGAAGTCACTCTGTGTAAATAAATAAATAAATATATATAGAGACTAATAACACTGATTGAACTAGCCCCAAAGTAAGTTCGAGACTTGTGTTATGGGATACTTAATCAACGATACTATATTTTATAACAAACACATATATAGATAAACATCCAAGACCCAGGACAATTTGAAAAAGGTCATTTTCTAACTTGCCCTGACTGGGGATCGAACCCGGGACCTCTAGGTGGCGGGCGGGCTAGCATGGTGACCACTGCGCTACGGAGGTCGTAAAAACCAGTAACCCCGTCAAATCACCTAAGTTAGGTAGCGGACTTCGGGCTCTAAAGCGTTACCGCTGAGGATGCAACCAGGAATACGGAAGGATGTTGAACGGTTCAGCATTCGCTGTTTCCAGACTTGAAAATGAATCATTTTTCAAATCTAAAAACCACCTTCATCACCAGACTACACTACCGATTTTATCTATAGGACCACCTGGCAAGAATGCCCTTTTAAACGAAAAAAGAATAGGGTAGTATCCAGGGTCAAAAATAAATTATTTTGTAGTGATAAGAGAATAAAACGTCACAAAATAATGTCACTTGTCATTGTTCATATTCAGTTTCAACATGATTTTAGATTTATTATTACAGAAAAACCGATAAATGGAGCGCTATTTGACTCCAAGAAACTATGACGTCACGCCGTGCTATTTCATACAAATCCTATAGACGATGTTTGCTTTGACGTTTAGAAAAAAGTTTCTGATTTGACTTGTTGGAAACTAGCGGATTGTCCAAATTGATCCAAGCGTCTTCGAGTATTCGGGGAACATCATCATCATTATTTTCCTCGCCACTTCCTACTTGGAGTCAGCTCTGTATGTCAACTGTTTCCACTTCTTTCTGTCATTCACTATACTTGCGCTAGCCCCTCGTTCCTATCTGTCCTTACACATTCTTTCCACGTCTTTCTCGGTCTCCCTATCCCTCTGCAGCACTCTACCAGCAAAAAAAAAACATATGCATATAACTACATTAGATTTGAAAACGGGACCCTATTACTCAGACTCCGCTGTCCGTCTGTCTGTATGTCTGTCTGTCGCCAGGCTGTATTTCATGAAGACCTAGACGGTTGAAATTTTCATTGATGTTGTATTTCTGTTGCCACTATAACACTAAAAATAGAATAAATAAATATTTATGTAGGGCTCCCATACAACAAACGAGACTTTTTCATAGATAATGGTACGGAACCCTTCGTGCGCGAGTCCGACACACACTTGGCCGGTTATTTGAACAAGTGGCTGCCCTTAAAATATGTTGATACAAAAATAAACTCTGTTCTGCTTATAGTATTCTAGGGATTGCTTATTTTGTGGTTTACCCGCTGCGGAATTTGGACTTGGCTAATTTTAACAATAGCAAAACAATGTTTTCCTCACAATTTTTGCTTTGGCTTAGTTACATGATAAATGTCGAGGTACTTACAGAAATGTTTTTTTAGTCAAATCACACAGACTAAGCTGGCCCCAAAGTAAGCTTAAGCTTGCGTTATGGGACTCTAACCCTACGATAAAAAGTCAAAAGTCAAAAATTTTTATTCAATGTAGGATAAATTTATCTCTTATTGAAAGTAATTTTTTTAAATATTATTTTAGTGCGAAAGCCAAAAACTACTAGCGTTTCGGAATGGCCACTGCTGGGAAGATTACGCCGAAAGAAACCCAGTTCAGTATATTTTATGATATAAACATAATATACACAAACACCCAAGACCTAGGAAAATTTGAAAAAGGCCATTTTCCAATTAACTCTGGCTGGGGATCGAACCCGGACCCTCCGGATTGGCAAACAAGTGTTGGCCCTACGCCACGGAGGTCGACAATCGGAAAACCGATACAAGCCCGTCCTTAAAAACTACAAGTGCTAATGTTTATACAAGCTACTTATTAAAAAAAAATGTAATCCATAACTTGCTCATACATAAATTCGAGTGGTTTAAGCATTTTTAACACGTAACAAACGGCTGGACCGATTTTAATAAACATGCCTAAGAACCACCGCAAGGGAAGTTGCTTTCACGTAAAAATACCGCATTGAAATCGATCCATCTTTTCGAGCGCTATGATGCCACAGAAAGACACACAGACAGACTGACAGACATACAGAAATTAGCGTCAAACTTATAACCCCTCTTTTTTCGCGAAGCTTAAAAACAGCCTACATTATCAAAATACCAAACCTGAAACCTCGTCAACAGATAACTAAGATACCGTCTCGAATTCCATTAAACGGTAATGACTTAGGTCTTATCCTGGGGCAAGTTGCTTACTCACCAGATGCAGATCCAGATTGTGGGTGGGAGACTGGTAGATCAGGCAGAGTACAGAATGGACAGAGAAAGATTCGTTAAAGAATCTACCTATGAGCACAGAAAAGTACTTAACACTGATTGAGATACAAAATTTAATAATCAAAAGGTATCTCTAATAATTAAATAAGGAATGTTTTTCTATGCTCGACACAACAAAGATAAACACATACAATATAACTACTTATTTTCCTGCGTAGATTGTAGAAGTCAATCGAGCAACTGGGCAGTAATTTGGCAGTAAAAATCTTCAATTTTAAGTACGTGGATCCCCGTGGGAATTTCGTGATTAAAACTATCTTATGCCTTTCTATTCATAACAAATTTGATATAAATAGGTTAAGTGGTGGAAGCGTGAAAACAAACAAATACCTATACAAATTCACATTCGCATTTAAAAGTTGAAAAGTTAGGATAAGGAAGTAGCCGCCAACTTTCTTATCTGTTTTTCTTTTCCTTTATATTATTTAAAATCTATAAGGCTTTAGCTTTAATATTAAATCTATCTTTTGATTTTGGCTCAATAAATCTTTAAATAAACCACTAAATCAAATATTTCTAAATAAGTTATAAGGCCCATGGGCTTCCAATATGTCTCTGTTTCTGAATTCCGTTTCCATTGGTCTACCATATTGCTAGCGATATTTTTGTGTTCCGACCTTAGCTCTTCTATCTATCCGGTGAGTTAGAGACGTGAAAATGGGCTTGTATTTTAGAAACTTGAAGATACAGTAAATTCGGTTGAGAAGCGTCGTAGAGGAATACATAATGATTATTATTTCTTATTCCTCTTTACTCCATCTTTATGTTCCTGAAATAAATAAATACATGCACATTTTCTTGTCTTTCTAAGTTGAGTTTCATCACGATTATAATGATGAAATGGGGCTTTTCGTTGTGTTATTTTTATTTTCGCATTGTACAGTATAAATTGAACAGACCAAAGACTCGCTACTGCCAGCGGCGCCGCGCGTCCACAAACCGCAAATTTTTTTCAAGCTACGCGTATTTAATTTTCAGACAATGTAAACTAATAACCGATGGAAAATTCCTTTATATTTTGCCTTGTTCTTTGAATTATAAGTGCAGTATTATGTTGACAGTTTTTTTCTTTTATCAAGTGTGTACTTGGCGCGTAAATGCTAGCAAGCGACTAATGTGAGGTAAACAGTGATAGCATATGATGAACAGAATAAAACTGTGATATGTGGCGTCTACTCTAGAATGTATGTACATAATAGCTCGTTGCTGCTTGTCGCCGTTCCGGTGTAGGCCCTTCTATCTATTATTTATTCTTTGCCACGACAAAGACGGGTGCAGTGTGACCGAAATAGACTGCGCCGCGCTCGCGCACACTCCGGACTCCTGCGCCGCGCTCTAAGGATCTATGGATCGTTCCTAATTTAAAAATACCTCTCGCGTTGTCTCTCTTGCTCTAATGGGCGTGTGTGAAAAGGATATCTTACAGTTATAGTGCATTGTTTGTGATAATGTGGTGTTCTGTGATTGTTGTTGCATTTGTGTTTTTTTATCGGGATGCATGTGGTGAGTATTTTTAAACTTAGTTTCTTATACGAATCTTTAAGATTTCGACGTGGTAGAAAAATATGAATATAAAGTAATAACAATATGATAAAAAATTAAATGTGACTTATAAGTTATGCTTTTAGCATTTCGTCCCCATAATATGTAACGTAAAATAAAAATATTTCGAAAACCTAAATGGTAAAAACCTATACTTACAAAAATACTAAGTCTAAAAAATTAGTTTGTATTTAGATATTTCAATAAAATAATTTATCTCCAGGCTCTTTTTACTCTAGTGTGTTGGTAAAATGAATAAAATTAAGTAGCTAGTTGAAATGTTACTCAAATAATTTATTCCAAAATACTTAATTTAAGGTTTATGTGTAAGGAGAGCTTTTTTTTTTCAATATAGGTACTTATTTCAATCTATGCTTATTAGAAAAATTGTAACCGTAAAAATGTCTTCGTAAGTATGTTTTGAGAGCGTAGTTTTTTTTTTGTAATTTACTTATTACTTACCTAGTTTTATATGAATTTAAAATATATAATAAAAGGAAAAAAACCGTGATTTTTATCACATCTGTTTGTTTGTTTGTTTGTAATTACTTTATTGTACAAAAAAAATAAATTAAAAAGACAACATACGATAGAGCAAATATACAAAGGCGGACTTATCCCATGTAGGGATCTCAAGTAGGGAATTAAGACAATTTTTTTTATAATATATATATATATATATATATTTGTATATATTATATTTATTGTATAATATATATATTATTTTGATTATTTTTAGCTACCAAAACCTCCATGGCGTAGTGGTCACAATGCTAGTCCGCCACCCAGAGGTCCCGGGTTCGATCCCCGGTCAGGGCAAGTTTGAAAATGGCCTTTTTTAAATCTTGGGTCTTGGATGTTTATCTGAATATGTATTTTTTTATAAAATATAGTATCGTTGAGTTAGTATCCCATAACACAAGTTTCGAACTTTCTTTGGGGCTAGCTCAATCAGTGTTATTTGTCCCTATATATTTTATTTTTTATTTACAAGATATTAATTTCACAAATTGGAGTAAATTTATGTGTTATATCGGTAGTCATTGTAGGTATTTACCGTTTTTGTGCTGCAATTTTGTTTTTCTTTATCCCTATGGTTGATTGGGAGAAAATGCTCTTAGCATTTAGTCCACAATTTGTTAAAAGTTTTTTCTGCGGAACTATAAAATGTAAAAATAAATTAAAAAAGGCGTTTTGCGTAATCTTGGCAATGCACTGTGTGCAAAGTTGTCGTCAAATACTTACCTGTCGTCACCAACAGAGTAATTATTCGGGCAAACATAACTTCTTGACACTGCGTATAAATAGTTGAAATTCTTGTTTACATTAGAGACTGAAATTCTTGTTTAGATGAAGAAAAATGCTATTTACTCTATTATATGTAATTTTTTTTTGCTTTGCAGCTCGCCTTCAACTAGTGGTTCAACCCCATATTTCGGCAACCTCTTGAAAAATTCGGCTACTGCTCGAACTTAAAAATTTTATTAGAAAGAAAGAAAGAACAAAGAAAATTGTTTTATTCGGTGTAAATTTACACGAGTTACATTACATAATAACTAAAACTAGTTTTACACCAAAATGACACCACTCAGTTTATGGCAATGATGTGCTTGTACATCATGCCGCTGGTACAAGAGATAAAAGTGACAAACGAACAAAATTACTCAAGTTGTCACAGAGATACATACAACGCCGTATTGCTTAAGTAGACTCGGAGAACTTCGCTCGCTTTGCTTGTTCGTTCAATTATTTTAATTGGTTAGGTATGTAATATATATATGTATATATATATATATATATATATATATATATATATATATATATATATATATGTGTGTATATATATCTTGTTGCGTTTTCGCAAGTTAAGCAACCGGGCGTGTCCGTACTCGGATGGTTGACCAAAAATGGAATAAAATTGTCTTAATTTACGTGCCTCGGAAGGCACGATAAGCCGTTCGTCCCGGCTGTTATCTTGTATGGCAGTCAAGTTATTTCAAATGTCTGGCAGCCTGATCCTGGAGCCAAAATATGATACCAGTGTTGGCCAGTTACACACACAAACAATCTGTACGGTAACTAGGATCATATTATCTAGAGCATTATGCACACTTAATGTGTCAGTTTTACTAAAGCTCTGTGCACACCATGTTATTTAAACGCGCCGTCGACGCGCGTTTTAGAAACGCACATCAACGGCGCTTTTTTAGCCTACAGAGCAGTTTCTGTGCGTTTGTATCGATACACGCGTTAGCATTAATAGTTGTTATAGTTGGATTCAACACGCGTTTGAATTTGTGCAGGTATGCAAAGATCTCCAGGCTGCATCTGTCGCGTGCGTATCGCGTCTTTGGGACCCATTTTTGAAACGCGAAGTTTTTTTAATTCCCGTTGCAAAATGAGGGGTGTTATAAGTTTGAAGCCATATCTTTCTGTGGCTCTCCAACGGATGGACCGATTTCGCTGTATTTTTTATTTGATACATGAAAGCAAGTTTTCTTGCGTTGGTTCTTAGTTACGTTTGATGTAAATCGGTTCTGCCGTTCGAAAGTTATTGGGAGTGAACGCTTAAAATACGGGGTTTTTTTATTAGCCTAAGAAATAAACTTGTATGGAAAAACTTATTCGTTTACTTACTCAGCGTTTCAAGATGGTACCACTGTATCGCTAAAACGCGTCGACGGCGCGCTTAAAAAACATGGTTTGCACAGAGTCTAATGCGTTCAATATTGGTACTTACCACAATGACCTACTGGGGCTTTCTAGTAAGCGATCTTAGTCTAGAAATTAGACCACCTTCAGGTACTGCTACAACTTCCATACATACATTCGACTAGTGGCTCTGTGCTCGCGAGTCATCCCCTTGAAGTTTATCGGATAAAAAAGTTGTTCAAACAAAAAAGATTTTACGACTTTTTTAAACTGTTCGAATTGACTGAAATATGATTTTATAATATTTTCAACCCCCATATTTCCACCATTGCGAAAAAATTCGAAAATATGAATCTACAAATATATATATATATATATATATACATATATATATATATATATATATATATATATATATATATATATATATATATATAATATTACATGAACTACTAAGACAAGAGCTACCTAAGTTTCGAACTTGATTACAAAATTTCTCGAGAATCGGTTGAGAAAATCGACCTGTAGACGAGAACAGGTGGACGGACTGGCAGAGACAGCCGGACTTTTAAGCATTTTTGGCCACTTTCGAAACTGAGACGCTTCACTCGCTTCGCTTGCTCGGTCAATTATCACGTCGGATACCTGAATTTTTCCGGGGTCCAGTGCTGCCCCTATTTGAAATAAATTATTTGATAGGAAACGAAGACATCGTTTAAAATTTTGTCTTGACCAGGCTCTAGATAACCCTTCAAACTATAGAATGAACTACTGTTTACAGTTTAAAGTGAGAACGTGAAGCTTTTCTACGCGCAATTGCGAAAAACGGCCACTTTTGGCGTATGTGCGTAGACCCAAAAGCTTGTGGGTGAGAAAGTCGAAAAAGAAATCAATACAGTGATGAGTTGCTAGACGCATGACTTATAAACTTGATATACATTTTCGCCCATTCCCTTGATCGGCTTTTACGATCTCCCAAAACAACATGAAATGAAAAATAAATACGAAATTAAATAAATACATAGAGATTAATTACACTGATTGAGCTAGCACCAAAGTAAGTTCGAGACTTGTGTTATGGGATACTAACTCAACGATACTATATTTTATAACAAATACATATATAGATAAACATCCAAGACCCAGGACAATTTAAAAAAGGCCATTTTCCAACGTGCCCTGGCCGGGGATCGAACCCTCTGGGTGGCGGACTAGCATGGTGACCACTACGACACGGAGGTCGTCATAAAGAACATAGATAGATTTAAAAATTGTATTGTACAGTGTCTACAGTAGCTTAATATCTTTGAAAACTATAGTTACGAATTTACCTATTCCATAGCTATCTGCTTTTGATTCGCACTTTCTGATTGTGCTACCTTATTATAATAATATAATGTACCCATATTGGACACTCAAGGTCTATTATAAGAGTATTATCATGAGAACATTAGTATGTTGCAAAAAAATGCACGATTTTCCTAGTTTATTAGAAAACTTTCGCTCGCTCTTCCAAGATATTTAGGTAGTTCTGGGGTGATGTGGTAAGGAAGTAAAAACACTTACAGTTTAAGGGGATAGTGAATTTTTCAAGGTCCAGTGCTGCCCCTATTTAAAATAAATTATTTGAAAGGACACGGAATAACCGTTTAAAATTTTGTCTTGACCAAGCTCTAAATAACCCTTCAAACAATTTTATGAACAACTGTTTTGTTTACAGTTAAAAGTGAGAACGCGAAGATTTCTAATGGGCGTAGAAAAGCTTCACACGTTCTCACATTCTCTCTCAAAGCTGAATGGTTATCTAGGGCTTGATCAAGACAAAATTTTGAATGATATCTCCGTTTCCTTTCAAATGATTTATTTCAAATGGGGGCAGCACTGGACCCCAAAAAAATTCTGAATTAAACAGAATGGAGCACAATCGAAGGAAAAGCACGCTTTAGTCTGAAGTATCAGACACAAGAGTTGGAGCAGGGATTAATTTGAGAACTACAGATGAAAGAACAATAAAACAGACTGGTAGGGTAGTAGATAGTACTTATAGGTATTTCAGATTAGTAACAAAGTTGTTACAGTTTTGAATGAAACAAATGGTGCTCCAAATACCACGTAACTGCGTGAACTGGGTCACTTAATGGGGACATCTTACAGGAAAATTTATAACAGCTATAAATGCATCTGCCTATAGTGTTGACGAACAATCGATAGTTTTACAATCGATAGTTTTATTCGAAAAATGATAAACTATCGATAAGCCTATCAATAGCAACGATACTATCAATAGTATCTATAGCTCTTTTAAAGCAATACTATTGATAGAATGCATAAACATATCGATAATAAAACCATATTGATAGCATATCAATGGTATCGATAGTATTAGGTTTATAATAACTTTATTTCTCACTAGCTTTTGCCCACGGCTTCGCTCGCGTAGGGGTGGATCCGTCCAGTGGTTTGGGCTGTGCGTTGATAGATCACTATGTCAGTCAGTCAGTCACATTTGAGTTATATATATTTAGATATCAAAATCGTTTCTTAGGGGATGCCTACGTCATAGTAGCTTTATGCATGCAAAGTCTCAGCCCGATCGGTTTTAAATTGACAAAGTTTCATACAAACTTTCATCCCCTATTTTATCCCCTTGGGGGTAGAATTGATCAAAATCCTATGCCTACGTCATAACATCTACCTGCATGCCAAATTTCAGCCCGATCCGTCCAGTGGTTTGGGCTGTGCGTTGATAGATCACTATGTCAGTCAGTCAGTCACCTTTGAGTTATATATATTTAGATAGATAGATAGAAGATAGATAAGAATTACATAAAATAATTCATTTACTGAGAAAACACAAATTTACACATTTAGTACAATAAGCATGCTTTTTTCAGTTTTGCACTATCAATTTAGTTGAAGTATGCATTATGAGAAGCAATACTATGAATACTATCGATAGTATCGATAGTTTTTACTTTCGATATCGGACTACCAAGCAGCAACACTACATCGGCCGAGCCGCGCGAACCAATTGTTTATTTATAACTTAATTCAGCGCTGATTTATTACTCACAGTGCTAATTTAATTGACTAAATAACCTCTCTTTCTTCCACGCTAGCAATAAATTTAGCTGTAAGTAAATGATCTGACGACAACGACTACCTATTATGATATTGAAAGTAAATATTAACAATTATCAAGTTAAACAAATATCCAATTTTTGAATTATGGACTTTTTTACTTTAAACGAAAAGAAAGAACTTCGAATGTTTAGTACATTTCAATTTAAATTCAAGCTCTGTCGCCCAGCTGAGAAGTTACGATACGGGTAGCAACGTATCACTATTTTGATTTCTTTTTCCACCTTTTCGCCTACCATCACCTAAAAGTGGCCTTTGAGTCTTGTGGCCTTGGGCTCTGACGCAAAGCCGCAAGACGCGAAATGCCCTGTCGCATTAGGGACCATCCATAAATTACGTCACACAAACATGATTTTTTAACTCCCCCTCGTCCTTGTCACAGTTGATCACAGTATTAAGAATACCGATTTTTATTTAATAAAAAAAGAAGCCAGTTAAGCTACTATTTATTTAAGTAGTAAAGCCGGAAATATTATAAATATTATATTTAATAGGCATGACGAATGGAAAAACAATTTTAGCCCATCGGTGAGATTATTTAAAAAAAACATGTATATATGTATATATATTATGTATGTGTATACCTATATGTATTATGAAATTATGATTAGTATTAAGTGTTTTAGCGTGTAAGTATTGTACAATGTTCCACCCCACTTTTGTAGTTATCTCCTCTGGTTGTAGGGTTGACTGGAAGAGATCCCTGACAGGGATAAGTCCGCCTTTGTACTATTGTGTTTTTTTTCTTTTTACTGTATTTTAATTGTGTCTTTTTATGTGCAATAAAGAATTTATCTATCTAAAAACATTGTACACGTATTTTTTTCTTTTCGACTATCATACTAATTCTGACTTTTAAAATTTCGATGTACAGAACTTCGAAAGTTTCTGTACGGAACTTCGAAATTTGCTATGAAGAAACTTTTGAAGTTCCATACAGCGATATATTAAAAGTCGGAGTTCAGTATGACAGTCTTTCTTTTCTCTGAGAAACAAAAAAATACAAAGATACAGCGCATTGAAATTTCGCAGGACGTCACGGCTATATACGATTTTTACAAAGAGGTGACGTCGCAATCACCCACACCGGAACTTTGATGATTCGTATCTTTGTAGATTTTTACTTTTGCGGGGTGTTCGTTATTTTTGGGTAATCTAAAAGACGGACTGATTGCAATTATACTTTTTTAATACTGTCGTCACCTCTATTAGTTAAAATTTTGTGTTTGCTTAGATATAGATTTTGTATTGTGACGAATCTTATGACCCCTTCAACTCCTTGTTATACTTCATTGACCCCCTCCCTCTCCCTTAATATGTGACGTAATTTATGGATGGTCCCTTAGATGTAACGAAGAGTTAGTGTAATTATAACTCTTACTTCTGTTTGCTTAGAGCAACAAGAAGACTTGAGATATTTCGAACTAAACTATTGTCGAAATGAAGACGTGAGAGTTACATATTGTCGAAATAAAATGTTGTCGTTATAAGGTTTGTCGAAGTACAGTTTGGGACTCGCCCCAAAATGCCCTGTCTGCCCCATCAGGTATAAAGTCGTGATACTGTAACTCTGTCGGGTTAACCTTTACCAGTGTTTTGGAGCACGTGCTTACGTGTCCCAGGTGCCCAAACACCTGCATTTGGGAAAACCCTTGCCGCAATTGTCATGGCTATCAATGTGGCCCAATACTGTAGTGACTAAATGTAGTAGTAGATATCATCGCCACAAAAAGAAGAGGAACTGTAACTCTTTTATTTTCCAGCTGTACCAAAAACCCTGGCAGAGGAGATGGTGGAGATCACAGAGCTGTGCTGCAACCAGGGCACCAAATATGCCAGGAACCACACCATAGATGAATGTTCATCGTCCATCCCACCTGATGTGCCGTCGGCTTATGGGTCCTTTTGTATCTTCGCCATGGATGGCTGCTGTAAGGGGTACAACCAGTAAGTACCTGGGAGATTATCAGTAAAGGCCCAATTACATCGTGCAAGTTCCTGCGCTTTTTGACTCCAAGAAACTATGACTTGATTAGTCTGATGTTTGTTTTGACGTTTAGAAAAATGTGTCTGATTTGACTTGTTGTTGAGCAACGGCATTGAGGAATTGATTTTTAAGCTACTTCGTATGTATGTTTGAGAAAAAAATATTTTTTGCCTGCCGGGACTTTTTTTTTTTACAATATATTGGTTTAGGCATTTGTCCTCAATCTCACCTGATGGAAAGCGACGATGAAGACTAGGATGAAGCATGCCTATCCAAAAGATACCCATTCAATCTACTTTTGAATGTCCCGGGGCTGTACTTCTTTGGGAATATAGACGCAGGCAGTTCATTCCACACCTTAGCTACTCGAACCAAAAAGGAATTGTCAAAGCGTTTAGTTCGAGACCTAGGTATTTCAACGACAAAGGGGTGAAACCCCTGTCCGCGCCTCGTAGTCCGATAGAGAAATAGAGAAATTCAGCCAGTGGGGCTGAATGTCCCGGCAGGCAAAAATATTTCCGACCCTGGCTATGGCAGATGATATACAGATTTGTACAAGTCAGGTCAGTACCTCACCTCTAAACTTAGTGTGAAGATGGCAGTTAATGATGATAAAAGTTTGTCCATAACATCCATAAACCTAGATTTTACCTCTTTTTACCGCATGGCTATAATTGAATGAGAGAATAGAGGCGTCATAAGAATTTCTGATAGTAATATTGATATAAAGATAATGAAATGTTTATTTTAGGAAAATGCAAGACTGCGACACTGCGATAGACTTGGCGACTAGCACGAACCGATGTGATGATAGTTCACCATCAGGGCAGGTAAGTGTACATTGTATATATCTTTGCTTCTCCAAAATTGGGCGGTTTGGCTTTTTTTTGTAAGCTTTTAATCTTGTTTTATGGGGTAATAACTCAACGTTACCTTATTTTATAATAAATAAATATATAGATAAATACCCAAGAATCCAGGACAATTTGAAAAAGGTCATATCCCAACTCGCCCCAGCTAGGTGCCCAGGTATCAAAGCCAGAACCTCTGAGTGATAGATTAGCATGATTATCAATACGCCACGGAGCTCGTTAAATTGTGCGGGGAAGATATGCTAAAATGGATATTGACGATGTTGTTTCCTTTTTTCACTTTCACGTCCATCTTCACGCTATAAGTGGCCCTTGAGTCTTACGGCCTAGGGTTCTGTTTGCTAAGAGCCCAAGGCGCAAAATGCTCAGTCATCCCCGTTCAGGATAAAGACGTGATTGTATGTAGGAAGAAACCGAAGGAAACCGTCAAAGGACAATCAACTTCGAAGACTTTAAATCTCTGTTTTAATTGATTATCAAAGCAATATCTTAAACTTCAAGATCATGACATAATAGACGGGCAAAGTCGTAAAATCATAAAAACAAGTGAACTTGGCAACGGCATAGTAACTGTAGGAATGTCTTAATATAAGCTATTGTTGACTGTGACATGCAAACACATACTATCTCAGTGATAAGATGCCTCATTACCTAGTTACCTACTGCTATCGTTTCCCAACCATTTCATTCATATTGCACTTTACTTAATGGTAGTCTTAAGAAAATCAGGATTTTGGCGTTAGGACCTAAATTAGGAATATTTTCAAAATTATTTGGTTCCAGTTATCACAAAAATTTACGAGTTATTGAACATTATAAAAAAGAATTAGAATTTTGGAAAGTTCGTTTAAAGCAAGTGTTTATTACTGAGCATTAAATGAAGAATATATTCGTACCTTTTTGGGGGAAAAAAATTAAGCGATGGTGGCCTAGATGTTTGATGCAACTTTTACCTCTGAATTATTACTCGTGTACGGTCATTTTCAACTACACCATTTGCTACCAGTGAAGGAAAGCATCGTGAGGAAACCTGCGCACTAGTTCACTAGTGTGTAATGATTGTTTTCACTAGATTACAATCATTGAGCTACTGCTGCATGTGTTAGCTATACATACACAAAGAAGGGAGAAAAAGCCGGAAAGAGAACAAAATAAGGATGCAAGGAACACGCTAAGAATTTTGACTGTGATTAATGTAATCATTTAAATACGAGTGATCTTATAAGCGGCGATAATTAACTGTATCCATCCGTGTCTTATTCCAATCTTACGGTGGGTAATGAGCAAGATGAGACAGTTAATAAAGTCCTCTTTATTAAACCTAACTAAGTAGGCAAAGAGGGCCGTTATACCGTATCTTCTTCTTTTTCATGGGCTGCTTCATTCCTGAAGATTGGCAGTCAGCTCAGTAAAATATTGAATTGTAAATGGCAAGCCTGGACGGTTGTTCTACCGTTTAGAGACCAGTCAATTGTCGGATGTTCTTCAGCCATAACATTTTGCGACTTTGGCGCTTTTGTGTTTGATTGTCTGCAGTAGATGATAATAGGGTTTCATAACACGTGACTAAAAAATGTGACTTTTTTTAAATTAATGAGTTCTAAGTATTTTGCTCATGCACGTTGCTGACCCTAAAGAGGTCTTTTTAAGTCCTTTTAAAAAAAAACGAGCAAAACCGTGGAGTTATCTTTTCACACGTTGATATTAATTCTTGTGGTGTTCTATAGAGATGCTGTGAAGAATGTCTCCGGGGCATTGCTGCCGGAGGTCGAGGGGAAGCTAAATGCAATGCTGCAGTCACGGGAGGAAGCGCCGAGGCACTGCTGCCTGCTGATGCATTTACTAAATGTTGCAAGGTAATTAATCAGCCTGTATTAGTCTACTATTTATTCCAATGCCTGATTAAAGGCCCTTCCAAATCTTCTTTATTTTACGGCGTTCCCGGTTGCATCCTCAGCTGTTCTGTTTTGGAGCTCGGCATACGTTTTCCCGCTTTTTAGGGTTCCGTACGTCTGACTACAAAAACGGAACCCTTATAGGATCACTCGTGTGTCTGTCCGTCCGTCGCTTACAGTCAATTATCTCCGAATCTATTAGACCGATTAAGTTGAAATTTGGTACACATATCAATTCCTGTGACCCAAACACAGAGGTGTGACGTGAGCAGATGAAATCTGTATATGGGGGGTCATTTTTGGGGGGGAAGGGGAAAATTAAAAAAAAAAATTCTGAAAACTGCATCGTGTGGCATATCAAATGAAAGGTCTTGTCGAGAAGATCTTAAATGTATTTTTTTGTAATTTTAAAATAAACAGTTTCCGAGTTATTCAAGAAAATAGACGAAAATTGACCATTCCCCCCCCCCTTATCTCCGAAACTACTGAACCTAAAATTTTGAAAAAAATACAGAAATTAGTTTTCTCCTTATAGATTATAGGAAAACCTATAAGAAGTCCATGATATTAAAATAACATGGTAAATCACTCAATATTGTGCGTACCAACTTACATTTGCAGGTGGAATGTGTGGGAGAACATATTTTTTAACTCCAATGTTAAGTTTTGAAAATAAAGTGGAACACTCAATATAATACGTTCACTTACGAAAAATCTTTGATATTGTACGGAACCCTCTCCACGCGAGTTTAACTCGCACTTGGCCAGTTTTTTATTCTCCAAATATAATATGCATGTCATTGCTCACCCACGTATTCCGAAGATCATGCGAAATTAAGAAGAATGGCCGCCTGCCTGTCCTCAACCCACATGGTGATTACAGCAAAATCCTCCGTTTGAGACCACTCCATCTCTTCCTGTGGATGTCATAAGAAACGGATAAAGGACTAAACACAAACATATTGTGGTACAACTGCATTTCCAAGGATGGAGCGGGCTGCGCTCGGTCGTAAAACTATGCAAAGTGAGGAGCTCGGTGGCCCGGCGGGAGTGCGCATTACTAGCGCTTTCGCAAGTAAAGCGACACCAACGTGGTTCTCACTTGGATGGATGACCACAAGTGGCAAAAAAAACTCAAGCTCTTCCGTGGTTCGGAATGTATGTATGATTATACGTGCCTTCCGAAGTTGGATCCAGCTGTCATCATTGTATATCAGATGCCTTAAGGCAGCCTGAATGATCTGACACCAGTGTGACAAGTAAAACAAACAAAAAGCGAAGTTATTTAAAGTTTTTCGGTTAATCCTTCTCAATTTCGCATTGGTTTCTGGCATCCTTGAATGCCCATTGACACGAGTATTATATTTGGAGAAGGAACAGTGGAAAGTACACTTCGGGCTCTGAATCAGCATAGCCGAGGACACGCGAAGATGAAGAAGGTATCAACAATAAAAAAAAAATATTTCAGAAAACTGCTAAAGAAAAGATGCCAGAGAGAAATGATAGCCCGGGACAACGACCAGTGACCTTATCAAGGACAGTAACAGAAGGTAAGATCATTAGAAGAGTTTTTACTGTTTTATTGTATGCATCTTTTAAATACAGGATCTAACAAACATACTGAAACTATGTTAAGGGTGAATTCAGTCCATGATACTAAATAACTTTTTCCAACATAATATCAAAATATGGAATACCTTTTTTACTTTCTGTTCAAAGTAGATCAGCTAATCGGTCAACTTGTATGGGTGAGCAAAAATTATATTAAGTCCACAGATACATGTTTCTAAGAGAAATTTCTTCAGCATTAAGGGGCTACATGAATTTTACGGGGTCCAGTGCTGCCCCCATTTCAAATAAATCATTTGAAAAGAAATGGAGACATCATTTAAAATTCTGTCTTGATCAGACCCTAGATAACCCTTCAAACTATTTTATGAACTACTGTTTACAGTTTAAAGTGAGAACGTGAAGCTTTTCTACGCACATACGCCAAAAGTGGCCGTTTTTCGCAATTGTGCGTAGAAAAGCTTCACGTTCTCACTTTAAACTGTTTCATAAAATAGTTTGAAGGGTTATCTAGGGTCTGATCAAGACAGAATTTTAAATGATGTCTCCGTTTCTTTTTAAATGATTTATTTCAAATGGGGGCAGCACTGGACCCCGGAAAATTCAGGTAGCCCCTTAAGTCCTTGGACTTACTATACCTATAAAATAGTTTCAGCATATTTTTAAGACTATGTCTTCATCGACAATTATTTTCAGCGATACCATCTCTCTGCGAGGACTATGCCCCCAACGAGCTTTGTGCTCATCATTGCATTCCTGTGCCGGGTTCGTACAAATGCGAGTGCAACCCTGGATTCATGCTGATGCCTGATGGGAGGAACTGCATGGAAGTAAGTATAGTTCGTATACTATTTTTATTTTTACTCCACCGATAAAATCCAACAGGGAAGTGTTGGAACTTGTCAATGAAAATAGAACATTAATGCATACAATAAAGTTAAAACAAGAAATGATGTTTTGAAAGGCAAAATTCGTGTTGTAGGTCAAGCATTTAGCCGAAAATAGGGAGACATGGAAAATACTTCACCGACAAGAACTTAGTTCTTAAATTTATTGATGATGATAAAATCACTGAGGTCTGAAAGAATAAAGAAGAATTTTAATATGGTTGTGGCCTTTTGACCACATTTGAAAATTTTATCAAACTTGAAAAAGAGACATATGGAGATAAATTGAATTCAGAAAAGAGACATAGGGAAATATATATCAATTAAGAAATCAGAAATATTCTGTTATGGCAAAGCCAAAATTTTTTTTTTTTTAATTAAATGTAATATAAATTTGTGACTTAGTGGAGATCGTTTATTTAGGGTTCCATTCCCAAAGGGTAAAAACGGGACCCTATTGCTAAGACTTCACTTTCCGTCCGTCCGTCCGTCCGTCTGTTTTTCATCAGGCTGTATCTCATGAACCGTAATAGCCAGACAGCTGATTTTTTTACAGACGATGTATTTCTGTTGCCACTATAACAACAAGTACTAAAAACAATAAAATAAATATTTGAGTGGGGCTCTTATACAACAGACGTGATTTTTAATAGATAATGGTACGGAACCCTTGGAGCGTGAGTCCTAGTCGCACATGGCCGGTTTCTTTAAATATTATTTTTGTGCAAAAGCTAAAAACTCATAGCGTTTCGGAACGACCACTGCTGGAAACATTACACGGAAAGAAACCCAATTTAGTATGTTAAAAATAAATGAATCTCAGGACCAGAATATTATTATAACATTCTTACGACTTTGTTAAGTAGCATTTCATTAAAAGCCATGTCCCTCTGTTGTAAGGTGAAGACGTAATTGTTACAGGTAATGAAAAATCGTTGTAAGCCACGGAATCCCTGCCAGCATAAGTGTAATGACAACGGTATAGAGGTCAAATGCTCATGCAGGAGGGGATACGAGCTCATGGCTGACGGAAGGTCTTGTAAAGGTAAGGACCGAAAATCTGATAAATATGAGAATGATAGAAATATAAAAATTAAAATAGCCAAACCATTGGTGTAACCGTGGAATGAAAAGAAATAGGTGTTGGAATATCTGTTCGGTATGGGCTAAATTGAAATACTATTAAACTGGTAAAGAAAGAAATTATATTATTTTAACTTTTACTTGGAACTCTTGGAAGTATATACGTCTGACACCTGGCACACAGCATTAAGAAGAGATGGCATAAGTGGGAGTTACCAACAGCAACTTGGTTGCTTTAGTATTGCTAGCAAATAAAATAGTATAAATCAACAATAGGAAAGATTTTAAGAAGAACTGACCCCAAGCAAATCATTTCTGAATATGACTAGGACTGATGATGACTAAAAGAGAAAGGTGTATGCATAGTTGCAGATTTAGTATACATAGTCCATCCATTCAATAACAGCTATATATATAGCTTTTATCCAGCAGTGGACTTTCTATGGCTGATATGATGATGATGAAATTTTGAGATAGTTGTATTGAATAATTTTGTTCATAGCGTGGGCTTCACCTGTAGTTACCTATCCCTTAACATAGATACAGTTAATACCTTCAAATTTTTTACCACATTATTATCCTATTATACCACAAATTTCTTCGTATATCTACACTTCCTTATGATTACTGTGTACTACTAGTATGTGCACAAATACCTGTACTTTGGAGAGCCCTCGTCGAAGCTAACGATAGAACTCTTCAAGTTGCCCTTTCTGGAGCAACCAAATATAACTCTGTTTACCAACATAACTTATAAGTATAGGGTACTTCATGTTAGACTTTTTTTTTCTTTTCCTTATTATTGTTTTGTTTGAATTGTTTGCTCGCATGTATATTCTCTGCAATGTCGTGTACAATCTGTTTTACGATTTCGGAATTACATTGATTATAGATATAAGTACTAGATAATAAGAGCATGTTTTGATGTTTGTCATTGTACTTCAATAAATAAAATAAAAATAAATAAAATAAAAATAAAACTTAAAATATCATCGATACCTAGATTTTTTTACAATCGATACGTTAGACATAGATTTTTTTTTTTAAATTTAGATCATAGAGAATTTATTTTGGGTAAAGTATTAATTTAGATTTACGATCGTTACGCTAAGAAGAAGATGTATGATAATATTTTCTCAGATATGGATGAGTGTTTGCTGAACCCGCCGGTCTGCCTGGCCGGAACTGAATGCCACAACGTGCAAGGCTCGTATAAATGTATTCCTGCGAAGAAGAACACGACTATGGAGAAAGGTCAATGTCCACCTGGGTTTACGAAGAATTTGCAAAATAACGCGTGTGATGGTAAGTTTTTTCTACAAACATAATCAGCCCGCCCTATTTCTCATGGATATGTAATTATACGTATAATCTACCTCTTGAATTACTCGAATCTTATCTATTTATTGATAAAAACTGCATTGAAGTCATTGTACACTTCTACTGCTGAAAATTATACCGAGAACAAATTTGTTTTCGCGAAACATACAGTATGTTTTTCAGCAGTCGCAGTGTTAACTGCACAGGTTAAAAGTTCTAAGATACAGAGGGAAACAAGAAACTTTGTTTTATTTGTACTATGCATTATTTGATAAGGCAAACAAGCACATGAACCACCTGGTAAGAGGTTACCTACAACATCAGGGTTTGAAGGTTACCACACCCTCATTTTGGACCCTGAATAAATTGTTTTCGTAACTTTTTCGAGTGTTGATTTTAATTTAACACATTTTTGACTTGTGCTGTTAGAATTTAATTAGCATAGAACAAACCTACCGTGCATCAAACTAGCCGTAAAGACAAGTTAACTTGACCAATCAAAACAGAGTATAACCAGTCTGTACTCTTGTTTCACAAGGTCAAGTCAATAAGCACAATCTTTCAGATATCAACGAATGTGCTCTACCACACCCGCCATGTGCAACATATTTGTGTGAGAACACAATAGGAGCGTATAAGTGCGGTGGTGTCACCGGGAACCCAATCAACTTATCCAGTACGATGCGGACTCCAGTAGAAGACCGTTGTCCTCCGGGATTTGCAGCCGGGTTCAATGAGGAGTGCGAAGGTGAGTAAAAGTATACTTTCTTGTTTATTTATCATCATCATATCAGCCACAGGATGTCCACAGCCAGACATAGACCTCCTTCAAGGATTTCTAAAACGACCGATCGAAAGCGTGGATGCGCTCTTTGCTGATTGATGTAATTAAAACATTCTCAGTTTATCAATCACTTTCTTTTATTTAGTTACCTATCTAAACCATTTGACAGCGTTATCCATTAGTCACTCGTAGAATAAATACCATTGCTGCTTTGTGTATTTTATATTTCTGGAGAAAAAAATAAAATATACACACTAACTCATTAGAAAATATGCGAGAAGGTAAATCTTAAAAACAACACATACTGTTAAAATTGATAGTTCTACAAGGATCAATTCTAAGACCAGTGTTACTTATGTGTTAGTTCTATGCTATTTTTTTTTAAATTAGTCTGAGTATAGAAGGGTTAGAGGAATGACAAGAACAATAAGATTGCATTTTATTTTTACGGTTATGTTTTAATATGTCATCTAAAAGTCAATTTAGACTGTTTATTTTGCCTGTTGCATACCATTTTATTATGGCAATAAATGATGTATTGTATACGGCTGATGTTTCGTTTAGACTATGCAAGTTATCTATTGTTTCAAGAAAATTGTATGCATCAGGATAGACACTTGTACCGACTATATTAGGCCTTTCGATATCACTTACAAAACTCTTTACGAAGTAAAATTTAATTCTTCTTTCTCTTTTCAGTATTTCTTAAACACAAGTCTTGAACTTAATTTGGGGCTAGCTTAATCAGTGTTATTTGTCCCATTATATTATTTTTTTTATATTTTAAAAATAAAATAAGTTTTAAAATACATTACACGTTATTTAGATTATACTTATTGACGTGTAAAAGTGCTTGCAAGCAGCAAGGGCTCTTTTTTGCAGAGACGGTCGCTGACCGTTGGAGATAGATGTCGCCGACAAACTGTCGCTCATTTGGGTATTTTCCTGTGTTAAAAATAAATGATTTGGTAATATTAAGAACATAAAACGTTTGAATTATAAACATTTGAATCTTCTAATAATTACATTTTTAACAGATGTTGACGAATGTGCAACACAGAAGCACGACTGCAACCCCATTTCCCAGTTCTGCATCAACACCCGAGGCTACTTCTACTGCCAGGACAAAGCCTCAAAACACTGCCCACCAGGATTCAAAATCGATCCTAGGACTAATAAATGCGAAGGTACCTAAAAATATACATTTCGCTTTATTATAAGAAAGAAAAAAACTTAAAAATTATAAACAATTTAACAATAGACAACCAATGGTCTAACTGGTAAAATGTCTATCAAAGAAGGTCTTCTCTCAGCATAATGTCGCGTTGTGAGCCGCGACGCTGGTCTTTCGAGGACGCCATTAAAATGAAAACTTAAATAAAATATATAAAATATAAAGCTCAAAGCTTTCAACCCACTTTTACAGTGAAGTATGTACATAGTACAGAAACAAAAAAGATAGAGACAAACGTTAGACCTTGGTTTTAAACTATTATTCATCCAAATGAAGTTGACAATGATGGAAGCGAAGGACATAATACGGGAGGTCTTTTTGATTTGGGCAGATAATGGTTTAAACTAAATTTAGTCCGCGATTTTAACTGACTTCAAAATAAAATGGAGGTTATCAATTCGTCGGAATCTTGTTTTTTTATTTATGTAAACTTATTACTCGTAGAAGCCTGGACTACTCATAATTTGGATTTTTTTTTATTAAAAGGCCATACTTGTCAAGTGGTCCCATAGAACATTTATCAAAATCGGAGAAGTCGGTTTTTTTCAAATTGTATAAAAAAATCCTTTTAATATTTTCTAATAATCGTATAAATAAATAATAAATTCTAATAAAATTACAGATATCGATGAATGCGAAGACAGCAGAGACCTTTGCAGACCAGACCAAGTCTGCGTGAATCAGCTTGGACAGTACGACTGCAAATCTAAATTCGACACGATTAGGTTAGTATGATTTGCCTATTTTAATATGTGAAGTATTTCTAGACCTGCTGTATATAATAAGAGTATTTTTGGGCGAGTAGCGTTACATTTTTAATCAATGTTTCGACCTAGACGGATGTAAAGGAGTTAACTTTAGACACAGAGAGATGGCGTTGGTTGCTCCACAGTCCAGAGCTTCGCTCTTTAATTATAAGAAGAGCACAGAGTACTTTTGTATATACTGAAATAGAGACCTATCTTCGCGGTGTGAAGCGGAAATAAATTTTGCAATGCATAACTAACGCCATCTGTTATTTTTAGTAAGGATTAGATATATATATCCATACCACGAAGCCGTCTATGGTATACCTACTTTATAGTTTACCTACGTATGATGTTTTTGTTTTGGGAGATAAACCTGCCATACTTCACAATGTTTATGTAATTACGCCAAAGAGACAATTAATGGAGATGGCAGTCACACAATATTTTGGATTATAAATAATTAAGTACATAAACAATGCGAAATAGGCTCAAAATGAAAGCCTTATTTAAAATGTAATGAAAATCAATTATATTATCAAATCACACGATCATCGCAGAATATACATGGTTGAAATGACAAAACATATCCAAAATATAACACAGTTCTATTTGTCTCAGCACATACTTTATATATTTAATAAGTTTTCTTGATTTTTGTTTCACACCAAAGTTCACATCACAACATTACAAACTAGTACCTACAAGTTTAAAACTTTATCGGTGTTGCCATTTACAGATATAGAAATTGTACCAAGACAAAATTGACGTTGATGTAATTTTACGGACATTTGTCTTTTTATGGTTTGTTAAATGTTTTTTTTAGTTAAAATCATATTTATTGGTTTTATTTTCACCCTCATTTGTATCGAATTATATTTTTTTTTTATTATTAAAATCTACTATCGTTAAAAAATGAGTAAGTAACTAGAGACATCTTTTCAAATTCTATTGAACTATTTAGTTACTTTTACTAGTTATGCCATCTGTAATTTCTAGTACGAACTTATATTATATGACCAAATAAAATGATCTTGGTTTATATAAGGATCATACAAAGATAGAATACATTTTGAATCGATATCATTGTACATCATAATTTCCTACTTTGTTGTACTAACATTAACCCCTCTGAAGAAGAGGAAGCGTTACATTGCTGAATTCATTGTTCCTATTCTTAGCGTGCTCAGCTCCGCAACGAAATGTAACGCTGCTCAAAAAAGCAAGTGCAAGTATTTTGAAAAGTACTTTTCCCTCCGTTATTATAACTAAATGGAAGATGTCTAGCAACAAAAATTACATAAGAGTTGATTTGAGATTGAGAACTCTAACTGTAACAGTAGAAATAACAAAAGAGTAATCATTCAGTATAATTATAACATTACCGATGAATTAAAATGTTGACGCTAATTTAATTATTCCATACTCATTTTAAAACTTACGTGTCGCCAAAATTACTTTTTATAAATAATACTTTGATAATAAAAACAAATTGTTTATTATAATGATTGCAGAAATGGTAAATGTCCTGAAGGAATGAGAATGAAGAAAGGCACAACGATATGTGAAGGTAATTCTTTAGAATTTAAATTTGAAAAAACATTACAAAAATAAATTATTTGGTACTGTTAACAAAATAAACCGTCACAAAATAATGTCAATTGTCATGATTATATTCATTTTCAACGTGATTTTAGATTAATTTTTGCAAAAAAACTGATATAAGGAGCGCTGTTTGACTCAAAGAAACTATGACGTCATTAGTCTATACAATGTCCTGTTTAATTAAGTACAAATATTTAAGGAGGTGATTCAGTCCATCATTTTGAACAACTTTTCCCAATAAATATATATCGAAATACGAAAAAATTTTTTGCAATTTTCATAGTAACGATATCACGTGACTACTTCGATCTGTATGAGAACCTAAATATTTTTTTTCGTATTTCGATATATATTTATTGGGCAAAGTTGTTCAAAATGATGGACTGAATAACCCCTTAAAATATTTGTACTTAATTAAAAAGGACATTGTATAATAGAAAATGTTTGTTTTGACGTTTAGGAAAAAGTGTCTGATTCGAGTTATTGAAAAATGGCGAGCTTACCTACTACGCTTACATACTTTTATTAACATACTGCAGTATCTTGTAGTTGTAATTGATGCATGTGACTTTGTCTTTTATTTTGAAGATATCGACGAATGTGTGGAAGGCACTCATCTGTGTGACCAGCATCAATCCTGTCTGAACACCAACGGCAGCCATGAATGTCACTGCAAGCGTGGGTTCGAGTTGGACATCACCACTGGTGCTTGTATGGGTGAGTTATAGGTTATTTTTCTACCCATGTATCATTTTTGCCTACTACTACAAACGAAACTTTACATCAGTACAAACGTCAATGTGTGAGTTTCGCCACCTGACAACGCGAAAAGGGGGGGGGGGGAGGGTGACACATATTGCCCGGGACCCTAGGACTGCTTGTCAAAATGCCGAACAGCCAAATATATTGACCAAGTGGTGCATAAATGACACTACCGCGCGATAGGACGAGTTCATTCTTATTAGAGGCTAGACAAACTATACTGATTATCATCGTGCCATCAGTGTAACTTGTTTTTTTTTATATCACTGTACACATTGTTTATTTTTTATTGTTTATTGTTCAATATATGTGTATACACTATTAATACAGGCTTAACCTAATGCAATAGCGTACAGTTTATGCTTATTTAATTTATCTACATCTATCTTGTATAATTGTTGCTTGTAGGAACCTATGTTGCTGTGTAGGAAAAATCGGCAAAATTTGTCATTGCATTTAACCGAATACGGTTAAATGCAATGACAAATTTTGACGATTTTTCCTATATTGTTTGTATATAAGAAGCCAGAGTGGCCTATCGTTGGGTTCACAGAATAAAATTGATATACTTATATTAAAACCATCGATATGCAAAACAGAAAAAGATATAAACAGTCGCCACCGAGACCGTTACTCTATAAAGTAACGAGATAGTTGTTCCATAGTATTTTCCTATTTCAATGTCAAACCAAATTAGACTATATCATCATTCCGTAACGTTCAATAGCTTGACACTGGAACGCGGACACGTAGCTACGCACGTCTGTCGTGTGGATTTTGGAGTAAATGTCGTAGTTGTTTTATGATAAAACATGTAATTAAACTAAGGTCATGGGTTCGATTCCCACCGGGAAGCATACTTTGTGAAAAGTTGTTTCCAGTCTGGATAGGATATTGCAGGCTTGAAGCACTATCCGAAAAGAAATATGATTCCGTGTTTCGGAAGGCATGTAAAACTGTGGGTCCCGAACGCCATCTAGCGTTTGATCATCAAACTATCTAAGGATTGGTTCCTGGTTTGCCCTTTGGGTTGTGGAGGTCAGACGGCAGTCGCTCTGTGTAAAAACCAGTAACCTCGTCAAATCTCCTTGGTTAGGTAGCGGACCCCGGGCTCTGAAGCGTTACAGCTGAGTTTGCAGCCGGGAATACGCTCGGATGATGATGATCTAATTAAACTAAGATCGAGCAAGGAAGGAAGCAGAAAAAACTTCAAATGAGGTTAAAATATTCCGGGCTGCAGCTGACTTTCGTGAGTAGCCCGTTTCACGTTGGTTTAACCAGAAAACTAGTTCAAAACCATAAATCTTTCATTTTATTTCAGACGTCAACGAATGCGCGACAGACCAGCACGACTGTATCCCAGATTCCCAACGCTGCGACAACACCGTGGGCTCTTTCTTGTGTGTCAGGTTCCTCTCCTGCGGTACTGGATACATCCTCCATCACGCCACTGGTGTCTGCGAAGGTATGTAACTAACTACACATGGATGAAATTAAATGAACGCAAATACGAGTATTTATTGTTTTGTTTTTCGTTTCTGTAAGTTGTGTTAGATTTTTCTAGCTTACCAAAGGCATCCGACTTAGCTTGATGACAGATATCAACTGATGACCACCGGGAGCAAAGGTTTAACATGCACATGAATATTAAAAAGAATCCGAAGTCGCCATAGGCGTGTGGGATTGTCCAGTTTAAAAATGGTCTCCTGTTCATCACTTATGATTATAGCGTTGTGCTTGTATGCTTAAACACAGTAATTTTTTTTACTAGACGATATATTATTTATATTTTGTTTCCTTTCAGATATTGACGAGTGCTCCTTAGGAACCCACAACTGTGCCCGAGCAGGCCCGCAGTACCACTGCGTCAACATACCAGGCTCGTTTAGATGTGTAAGACAACGGCCGTCTACGACCACCACTACAGCCGCACCCGAGTATGAATACGAGTATTATGATTCTGAGTGAGTATTTGCAATACTTTCTTAAAGTAACTAAAAGTGTCCTAAAAGTTTCTCAAACAACGTTTGTGAATGTGGAGCTGTTCAAAGCATGGCCCACCTTATGTCATGCCGCAACAGCCCGACCTCTTGTACATTAGAAGATTTGAACTTCCCTAATGATAGGGTAGTAAGGTAAGTGTGGCCACAAACTGGTCCTTGACTTTAAGAAAAAGCCATTCCGAAGTAACCTATATACCGTGTGATTTCTGCCAGAATAGGCCACTCCAGGTCTTCAAGTGGACATCCACTAGTTAGATAGCCTTCTACAACATCGTAGAAGGCGATCTAACAGCCTAAGCAAAGTTTATAGTTAAACAAAAATTGAGACCTTGAGAGTGTAGGCCGAATCCTCTGGTTGTTCTGGTCAATTATGCTTTTAAAAAAGACCTTGTGATGATGGTATTTTATGTCTTCTGCACGTAGCAGTAGGTGCAAAACTTGGGATGTCTAATTTGAGAAATATGGGTTCAGAATATTTACACTTTTGTAAACATTAACTTTAAGATTTAAGATTACCTAAATTAAAACAACTAACAGTTTTGGCTACTTTATACTTACACAAAGATCACAACATTGATGTATTTTTATAACACAGGGAAGAAGTCAATGAAACCAATCCAGCATCACCATCAAAGGTTGATGAAGTTAAACCAACATCAAGTACATCAGAAGCACCGAGTTCCTCACCTCCAACTGCTCCTCCTTCACCTACAAATCCACCTACGACACCTGAACCACTTAGATCAGAAGTGCCTGAAAGTCCAGCCAGATCAGAAAGCCCAGACGCTAGGACAAATGAAATAATTCCTCCTCAACCTGAAAATACACCACCTCCTTACGAATATGGATCCGGATCACCAAAACCAGAAGAAACAACACCAGTTGTATTTAAACCACAACCTGAAAGACCTGAAACGACGTCTGAACCACCAAACGGACCACCAATTAGTGAAGCTGTGCCATCTGAACAACCAGAAACAAGACCTTATGATCCGTATCCTCCACCAAATATAAACGAATCTTCGGAAAATGGCCCCAGAACAGAAACTAACTTCCAACCTACAGAATCAGACGTTAGATCAACACCTAGAATTGTTGATGTAGCTGTTGGAGAAAAGACAGCTGCAATAGATGGCACAGTTACTAAAGATGGTGCAGTGGTTGTTGATACTAATGATGTGCCTAAAAATGAGTGGACTAAAATCAATGAGAAACCCATAAATTGTCAATATGGATTCGAGCTTAATGATTTTGGCGCTTGTTTTGGTGAGTTTCCAGTTTCTATAATTTTAATAATTCGTTTTTCTAATTTTATAGCTTCATGAAATTCCATGTTATGTTATGTAAATTCTTTATTGTACAAAAAGGACACAACAAAAATACAAAAGAAAACAATAAAAAGGCAGTCCGCCTTTTTATTGTTTTCTTTTACAAAATACAAATTACAGTTACAAAATACAATTTTTTAGCTTATTTTATTCATAAAAAGAAAATACTTCTTTTTATTACGTTCTCCCTCATCCAAGATAACCTAACTTGGCTTATATTTTTAAGATATCGACGAATGCGCCACCAACCGCCATAGCTGCTCCGGCCTTACCGAAGTCTGCATGAACACTATGGGAGGCTACGTCTGCGAGTGTGCTCCAGGTTTTCGTCGAGATCCAAACACAGGAGCCTGTGACGTCATACCTTCAGCAACTACATCTTCAACAAGTACTAGCACTTCGACAACGACCTCTACAACCACACAGCCACGTATGTTCTTTAATAAAAAAAAAAAAACATAAATATCATCAGAATTACCTTCTCAATAATTCTTCATAATTAAGGGTGATAAATTAGTTTTTAGAATGTAGTTACTTTTCGAATGGTACGGACTTAGCGGCTGGGGCTAGGCGAAAACAGGTGTAAGATTTTCACATATTTCCGTTAGGTTTTAATTTTTATTTTCCAAAATCCTTCCAACCGACACTCAAGCAGTTTTTGTTTGTTTTCATCCCCTGATAACGAAACATCAAATAAAAATCTTCGAAAATAAAAACGGAGTAACAGCGGGAAAGTTACGATTCACAACAACACAAACTTTGTGATCCACTATTTGAAGTTTTTATTTGCTTTTGCTAAGAATTTGACTGACTGGGTTTTTGTTTCTCTTACAGCAAAGTTTTTCTGGGGCTACCCAGATTACAGGCCAAAGGTAGTCCGACCATTCAAGCCACGGCTCTTGTGCGATGTAGGATACCACCACAATTCTCAGACTGGGAAGTGCGAAGGTAAGAACAAGAAACATCTCTCTTGGTTTTATTGCTGAAGACTTACAAGGAAAAATTATGTGAATGTCACACAGATGTGCACTGAGTACATTATCAAGTCGTTATAGTTTGTCTATTTAGGGTCGGATCTGACTTGTCAGCACGCCGCGGAACAGCACTTTTCTATGCTGCTATCTTTGTCTGTCGCTCAGAACCGTCATTTGCCAGAGCGAGAAAGAGCGACGAAACGCTATAGCACCAGCCGTGCTAGCGTTTTGTCGCTCTCGCAAGACCCGTATATAGCCTAATAAAGCGATTTGACAGACAGACCGACAGACGGACCACAAAGTGATTCTATAAGGGTTCCGTTTTTCCTTTAGAGGTACGGAACTCTAAAAACGAGTCTCCTCCACAAATTATGATTATGGTTGTCTTCAGTGACTCCCACTTTGTCCTTTATTAGCTACAACCTGTATCTGGGTTTTCCTCTTCTTTCTTCCACCGTCTTCATGAATTCATAGTGCCGCACCGCGTTATAATAACGCAAGAATTTGTGCATTTTTTCACTGGCAAAGCTTATAAAACTACAATAACTTAATAGCAATTTTTCATTCCTTAGTTTTTTGGTAGATCAGTATAATCTGTGTTTCATATAAAGGTGTCTTTAAATTGGTCTTGTACCCTACAGATATTAACGAATGTGTGAACGGCCAAGCCAACTGCGCTGCTGTAGAGATCTGTGTCAACACCGAAGGTGGCTACCGCTGCGAATGTCCACCTAACTGGAGACTGGACGAGATCAGACAACGCTGCGTCCAGATCAGGAATACAACTCTCTTCCCTACTGGATATGCCAATGAACGGGGTGAGTCATCATTATCTTATTTTTAGTCTCCACTGCAAAAGCACGACTCTATCTGATCTATCAGTGCCATACTTGGCCAGAGCAGCCAAAAGATTTGGTCTACATTTTTCATGCTATCCAGATGGGTTGGAGAAGTCCCACTGATGAATAAGCTTTGTTAAGCTTCCTAGAATTCCTAAGTCGCCCCCTTCTATTTATGACATCCACAGGAAGACTTAGGTCCGATTCTACTCTGCCGGAAACCACACAGTCTCCGGGGCCATCTACATTCTTTTATGGCAGTTATTATTATCATTTCAGCCTTCGGAACTCCACTGCTAGACATCTAGTTCCCTTTCAAGATGTCTTAAAAATACTTATTGGAAGTATCCATCGTTTTCCTGCAAGTTGCACAGGTCGTCTGACAATGAAGGAGTAACGTGTCGTAGAAGATGACCGAAAATTTTCCCTCTTTTATTTTCTACGATTTGTAATATAAGTTTAATACTTTTTCTAGAATATCCGCCAACCGATCCTGAAGAATCAATCAGCCACGGCTCTGTTGGTCATCAATTTGTGGAGCCCGAAATACACCAAGTGGAAGACAGAGGGTTTGTCATTAAGTGTCAGTGGGGATACAGGCTGGGAGACGACAATACTTGTGAAGGTAGGTAGAAATTGGTAACCATTCGTATTGGCTCCATAGTTAAAGTTATTCACATATTTGCATTTGATCCGTGCACATTATTATGTCCAAAAATAATGTGCACGGATCATTCCCAATTAAACAACTTTTCTATTACAAATCTTCATTCAACGGATCACCTTTTTTTTTAAATTTCAGACATAGATGAGTGTGCTACTGGGGTAGCCAAATGCGGGCCTCTCCAGATCTGCACCAACTCTCCTGGAGGATACTCCTGCAGTTGTCTCAAAGGTCACAGGTTGGTGGGTGACCACGAGTGCGTTGATGTAGATGAGTGTCAACTAGCTGGGAGTATGGTGAGTTATTTACAAAAATAACAGGCAAAAGCTAAGAGAAAATTAAAACAAAAATACAGCGTCTTGCAAAAACTAACAAAACACTTGAAACCCAGAACTTGGATATTTAACAGAAGATTGGACTTAACACATTTAATACTAATAATTTTAATTACTTACGCCCTTATAATAATAATAACCCCTTACACCGCGAACGTCAGATTTTTTCCGACAGTGAATTTCCTTACTGAAATTTCAAGAAGACCTTGGATTCTTTAAGCCAATCTTGAAATGGGACGAATATTATTTGTCGGATACATCCGACGTTCGCAGTAAGGGTTAATATTGCTAACAGAAGCTTACAAATGACAAATTAAGCCTGCAATACTATTTGAATTACTTGCAACACACTATGCCGAAATTATGTCGCGTATTTCATGAAGAAATAACTTAGCCGCTGTAATTCTGACGCGAAACTTCGGCACTGTGTCTTTAGAATTAATGGTATCTTTCATTAGATAAGTCGATAACTGTAATCTTCTTATTACCAGATTCATTTCAGAGTTTTAATAATATTTTGTACTTCTCCAGCCGGTTTGCTCCAAGAACGCTGACTGCATCAATACCCCGGGGTCGTATAAATGCCAGTGTCATCACGGATTTAGATCAGCACCAGTCAATGAAATGGTAATTATAAATTATAAGGTCATCCTGAATTATGGGTCAGACGTGGATGAGAGTAGCTCAGGACTGTGGTAAATGAGGCAAGGAAATCATTCAGAGAGGCCTATTCCCTGCAGTGGGATGGTCCTACCAGGTAAAGAAGCATTGGTAGGTATTCTATTCTTGAGGTGACAGACTACTCCACCTAGAGAACTGAGAGTTGAGCATCCGGAAGCTAAGTAAGTCGATGACATCAAAAGTTTCGCTAGTAAAAATGGTACCATATACCTGATATTTTTTAATTTTTCTACCAGATTTGTGTTGACGTGGATGAATGTGAAGAGGCTCGCACGGGAGAGCTCTGCCAGCAACAGTGCAACAACGTCTGGGGTACCTACCGGTGCTCCTGTCACAGAGGGTACCGGTTGAATGCTGATAACAAGTATGGAATATTTTTGTTATACTGCTATTTTAATTTAACCCAATTTGTCCCACTCCTCGGCAAAGGTTTTTTCTATATTCTTCCAAGCTTTTTCATCCAATGCAATCTTCGACCACCGTTTCTTCACCAAATAAAGTAACCCTCCATAATTTTATGTCTCAATAAATACGGCCTAAAGTTTTATTAGATTCTTCTCACAAGATATTTTTATACATAAAAATCGTACTGAGAGACTTAAAGTTTGTAAGCTTGAAACTATTGTTATGATTGTTAAGCTTTGTGCATTATGCGTAATTTTTTTATGCTGAATGATTGTTATGCCTACTGACTGTTATGTTTATGACCAGTGACATCCTATGCTAAGCCATTTGAATTTCGTACTTATTACTATAATTTAATAAAATTGAGAATTTTTAGGACATGTTCAGATGTTGACGAGTGTGTCGAATTCAAATCGAAGATGTTATGCATTGGCCGATGTCTTAACGAGCCTGGAAGCTACAGGTGTAGCTGTCCACAAGGCTACAGACTTGCGGAAGACAAGAGGAGTTGTATAGGTAACTTTGTTCATGACAATATGTAACTAATATGATCAATGTTCTTTGATCTAAATTACGTTATAATATTTGTATGATTCAGAAACTGAAACTTTTGAAAACTACCATATAAACATCTATTGCTAATGGCTTAGAAACTAAAAAAAATGCTTATGACAAGGAATAATAAAAATAATGTCCATATATAAGTGCCTTGTGGTACACAGATACTTTATTTGTTAGAAAGATACTTTGATTTATTAGAACGAAATAATATCATGTTTCAGTGTACTTTTGTTGAACTAATGATATTCTATGTTACATTATCAATTATCACACGTATAAAATACCTAGATTTCGATTTTTAATTAAGTAAATTAATTAGGCGTATATTATCAAAAGCTTGCGTCATATCAAAACTTGTTTCCAGATATTGATGAGTGTCAAACTGGTGAGGCACCCTGTGCCAGGGAAGGCTACTACGGTGGAACTAGTAATGTGTGCCAGAATACTAGGGGAGGGTACCGCTGTCATCGTATTGTATGTCCAAAAGGATATAAACTGGAGAGTAAAAAGTAAGTGTTTTAGATTTAGTGCCATTTTCTTCCCAAGCCCAAAATAAAGAGTTTTTATTTTCACGTTTTGGGTTTTGTACTTATTAGGTAATATTCGAATTTATTTTAAATTTCCGCGAACTGCCTAGAATTCGGGAGTTGGGATTCTCGGTTTGTGATCAACAAAGGTTAGTAGTAGTAAATAGAAGGAAGGGTCGTAATATCCAACTGGAATAAAGGATCGCCATCATTTATTGCAGATAGAACAAATGAAATAATTACAACCCTATCTTGATGTTTCTTGAATGCAGACGATATGTTGTCAATAGTAAAAAATCAGTTTTGATTTTAGACTTATATACTAACTCGATTTTTGTTCTTATTTTAGCCGCTGCTCCCGAATAGAGAAGCGCTGCCCTCAAAGCGACTGGGAATGTACACATCAACCTCTCACCTACTCCTACAACTTCATCACATTCGTTTCCAATCTCTATATACCTGAATCTAAGGTAAGATCTAAAGAATTATATTTTTAAAACATTAACGAAATGTAATTTAATTAGCACATCGAAATAGCACTCAATAGAAAAATTAAACAATTTGACACGAAACAAATATGAAAAGGAGAAAATAGTCCATAGGACAAATTTTAATGTAGAATTTGTCTTCTGATTCGAAAATATCAAATTAAATTAGAGTTTTACTGTTGCACTGTTGCATTTTGTTGATTTTGCAGGTGGACCTGTTCACAATGCGGGGGCCATCCAAGCTACCCAACGCTCACATGAATTTTCAGCTGAAACTGGTCGACGTTATAGCTCCGCCATCGGTGAAGGAAAAAGCTGACATACATTCATTCCTGTGAGTCTCTGTTTTGTTCAAAATCTCATTTTTTTTAAAATGATAGTTGGTCCAATCGGCTCAGATACAAAGAATTTCTTGTATAGCACACCCAAAGCCTAACCTGTCTGTGAACGCAGGTAATTTGGTCTTCAGTACCAAGAGCCACCTTATGCACGATTTCACCAACAAACTTTCTTTTTATATAATCGGCTTATTTTTTTTTAGTCGGAAGACGCTTGGACCGATCTGAAAAAAATCTTTTTTTTTAAACAGTCCTCTCTGGTCCCATGGTCATCTAGTCAAGATCTGGTGATGGGATCCTGGAGAAATGAGGGACGTTGATTTTAGTTATAATAAATAATTTCCTAAATTTTCAGGTTGGTCAAACAAAACACCTACCAAGTAGCTGTATCTCTAGTCAAGCCGCTGATGGGACCACAGAGTATAGAGCTGGAAGTGTCTATGGAGTTGTACAGTCGAGACCAATTCGAGGGGATCGCAGTCGCAAAGTTGTTCATACACGTTTCGGAGTACGAGTTCTAGGTTGTTTAATTTTATGTTGATTGTTATATTTTAAGGTTAGCTGAGCTTATGAGTCAATCACAATATGCTTTTAAATTATACATGAATAAATGATTTCTGATAGTAAGGTTGTGCAGTACTTAGTTATTAATAATGATATAAGTTTATATAAAATAGTATGGTCAAATATGGCCTTTTGTCAAATTACTGTATTTTTTTACGAGTTGGTAAAACAAACTCTTGCCGTTGTTACCATTATGTCCACCACCAGCACTTAGTTGAGTTTCGTATTTTATAACAACTGGGTATTTTTACCCATGATAACGTACTACAGCACCGACGACAGCGTTTATCGACCGGTATCGTCTATCGCTATCTACATAATAATAAAAAGCGGAATAGCTTTAGTCTGTCGCACAATATAAACTTTATTTTGGTTTATCTACGTTGCCATGCTAAGAGCTATCATAAATTATATTGGCAACAAAGATTTGACCAATAAAAAAATCAGGAAATCAAATCTTCCA
This sequence comes from Acrobasis suavella, assembly GCA_943193695.1. Lineage (NCBI taxonomy): Eukaryota > Metazoa > Arthropoda > Insecta > Lepidoptera > Pyralidae > Acrobasis > Acrobasis suavella. Next base: position 2,904,971 of record OW971952.1, on the reverse strand, counting down.
TTTTTGAATGTAAAAACTGTATCAGTTTTGCATTTTTTATAATAAATTATTATTATAATGCCGTTAATGTACCATATAAAAACTACAATTGATTAAAATGATGAAATACAAACTGATTAATAGAATTATTAATAAACATTTTTATTTTTGTAATGTGAATTTCTTACTTCTTTATATTATATTTAACTATTATTTTATATTTCTACCAATAATAATCAGTATGGGCATCGGTCGGTTCAGTATTACTTAAAACATTTAGTTTCATAACTTTTATAAATGAACTATATTTAGTACTTAAGTATGTTATATTAGAGCTTGGGTTGTGCCATATATACTATGAATTTGGAAATAAGAGAACACATTGTAACTTTCAAGTCTAATATTTAAATTTTAAAGTCCATAAATAAATCAAAATTTAGTATTGTAACTTCTTTATTATTTGTGTCGAAATGTTTATTGTAATTGCTACATAAGTTACTTTTTACTATTACTTACTATTTATTGTATTGAGCTCAATAAAAATAAATAAAGTTATGATTTTAAATCTAAGTATATTTTATTTCGTTTGTACTATATTATGGAATGGAGGAACATGGAAAAAGGAGGAACTTTAATTAATTGTAATTTTATGGAAATCGTATGGTCAAGGTAGGGAAATTAAAAATATTGACATTGTGTTTTAAAGAACAGTATGTTACTACAGGTTGCTTTTGCTTCAAAAATATAGTGAGTAGGTACTTATAAATGGTAAAATTTGAACTACAATAAAACATTGGTAAAAAGAGATAAACAAAACCTATTACGACTTTATCCCTGATGGTGAAGACAAAACCTCGAACTCGTAAGAGTCACAGGCTACTTATAGCGTGATGGAGGGCGTGTAGGTGGAAAAAATGGGATCAATAAGTGATGGCCTTTTACGATTTACGCTGGAGAAATCACCAAGGGCATTCACAGTTTCATTTTTTTCTCCCAGATCAGCATTTAAAAAGATAAATATCCCGGCACTCAACTTAATTTATATTTATCTACTTTGACCTATTATTTAATTACTTTGATATATTATTTAATTACTTTAAAACTTCTAACGCTTGTTGTACACAGATCTAATACATATAGTTTGAAAGACACTATATTTTCAAAAATACTTCAAAAATATAAATAACTAATTTGTGCTGACTACTTCTTATTTTCATTTATTGTAAATCTAAATTTCAGAAAAAAATACTATTAGCTATGTTCTAAATCTACACAAGAGATCCAACATTTTGAATTCTTATTCAAAAATCTTTCGTCATATCACAGACAGTCCCGTTTACATTATATTTTACTTCAAAATTATAAAAAGCCCAAAAATACATTGTTAAACCTTAAACATTTTATTTTGAAGTAAAATATTTGTAATAATGATATGCATTCACTTTTTACTTAATCACAAAACAAAAGTCTAGTTAATTAATAGGTCATCACATCACAATAAATATTAAAAATATTGTTTTACTTGTTGAAGTTCGAATTTCTAAATACTTAGTTTTATTTTAAATCATTATTGTTGAAAACCCAAGACTCGATTTATTTTGTTATAAATAGACGTTGGATAAATTGATGATTTAATTTTCCTGGTCACGGCACTGCCGACAACTATTCTGTCAGTTTTTAGAGCAATGACGGCTAATATAATAAAAACAGTTTACATAATACTTTGTTTTAGATTTTAACTTGACATTTCCACCAACGCCACCGAATTTTTATAGATTAGTCTAAACAGATCTATAGAAAACGTTTTGCTTATAGTTTAGGCTCTACTACTCATAAGGATCAACGATGTTCAGAATGGTGAGGCAGCCATCTTGAGATGCAATAGCTAGTGCTTTCCCTCCGTGTGCACTTGCTATGCCAGTGACCTCTGCTGGAGCCCGATATTCAGCTACTGCTTTGCCATCTACCGTCCTGAAATAGGTAAAAATTGTGTTACCAAAGGTAGGGAATACTCTTTTCTTTTACGTTCGTCTCTTACTTTTCATTCCTTGTTTACTAATTCATGTGTCTACTGAAAGCTGGTCGCAACGACGTGGTCGGGCAGAATTATCGTACTTCATATTAAATAAATCTTATTGAATTTGTATGCTAAAGTGTACCATTTGGTATATCCCGTGGTTAAAAACCTGGTTGCTAAAACCGATCTATTTAATTAAAATGTAGTAAAAACAAGAATAATAACAGTAAGTGCAGCCGGACTTCAAAGCAGTACAGCTTAGGATGCAAATGAAAACTTGCTGAGATGAGAAGAAGGAATAATGACGTCATACGTTCTATCCAACACACCATCGATAAATATCTACATACCTGAAAACCCTCAAGGTCTTCCTCCCACTGTGATAATAAAACACGTACAGGTCGTCAGAGCTAAACATCGTGATGATTGAGAAGACACCCTCAGCAGCTCTAAATATCAGCTGTTCGACTGTAGTGCCACGTTTTAGCTCGATTAGGTCAAGTCCTCCTCGGGAAGGTGCACAGAGTCCGATCTTGCCATCTTTGGTGCATAAACCGTTCCAACGGGGGACAATTCTGTGACAAATTTACGCATTTTCGTGGTAATAATAACTTCCAAAAGGTAAATAAGGCACAAAAATAGAAAAAGTGAAGTACTTTGTTACACAGAAAATATGTGAAAGCTATTAAACTTTCTCCTTTCTCCAGAAATATCTCTGCTGGTGATGAATATAGATATTCCTCGTTATCTAATATCATCATATAAGACGAGACAACCACAGTTGGACATAGGCCTCCCCAAAGATTTAAAACCAATCCTATAATTTGTAATATAATGTCGTTGGGTTAATATAATTAACTAATATTTTATATAATCATTATTCATTATGATTAATGATTATATTTTGATTTGATATAATAATGATTATTTTTTTTGATTTAGTCTACGAAGTGATACCATTATTTTACTTTATTACAGTACATGTGTAAATGGCGTATTTAGGCCAGAGACCTTTTCTACCAGTCAACCAATCGGTGATGCTGAAAACGATATCATTACATTAGAGGTTACTAACAAGAAAATAGTTATTTCTCACCGGACATGCCGCTTGGTCTTGATATCAACAATCCCAGCCTTATCACTCCCCACCACCGCCACCCAGAGCGGCTTGTGCGGCAACGCAACTATTGATTGGATATCCTTGATGCCGCTGTTCTTGATTGGAATTCTAAAACAATGCACAAATTTTACAAGCGATATAATTAGTGTGTGAATCTACACCATCCAATTATTCTTCATTATCGTCATCCAAACTGGTTTGCAATGGCAAGGGATAGAACAAGTTGGCGCAGACCCACTGTTGGGCATAAGCCTCCTTCTGGGCTTATGCCCAACAGTGGGTCTGACGATGATGTCAACAACATATCGATTTAAGTTTTTTAGAATACTTCCTAGAGATTTTACTAATTTCCAAAATTGTATTATTTCCACTGAAAACTACTTTTTTACACACTCTTACTTGTTCGCTATTCATTCTGACAAATTCAAATATATTTGTATTATCATTATCGTCATTCAGCCTTCAAACATTACAATGACTCTATATGTCAACCAACTCCCTCTTTCACTTACTGTCATTCATCAAATATTGACACTGTCACAAAGAACATGGAAGGGAATTACTTTTCATTCCATGTTCTTTGAAATTTATAACCTGTGGAGTCTTGCACCAGTCCTGGCATGGAACACATGTAGACAATCTCTCGAAGACTTGTCTACACCCGGAGCCACGATATGGTGTTCATCTATAGAGACCACCGCGGCTCTGTAGCCCATGCCCCGGACTTCATATTCTGCTGTGTAGATTTTCTCACCATCTGAATCAATGGGAAGTTGAAGCATCCTTTAGTATTGGTTATAAGCATCAATAACTGGAACCAGAGAGAATCCAAGAGGTTTCAAAATTTTGATCTTTGTGCAAAAATTCATTTGAAAAGAATAAAATGGATAGATAATTGTTATTTATGTCATTGTACGACCTCCGTGGCGTAGTGTTCACCATGCCAGTCCGCCACCCAGAGGTCCCGGGTTCGATCCCCGGTCAGGGCAAGTTGGAAAATGGCATTTTTCAAATTGTCCTGGGTCTTGGATGTTTATATATATATGTATTTGTTATAAAATATAGTATCGTTGAGTTAGTATCCCATAACACAAGTCTCGAACTGACTGACTGACTGCCTCCGTAGTCCAGTGGTCAAGGAGTTATCCTTGTGACCCGGAGGTCATGGGTTCGATTCCCACTGGGAAGCATACTTTGTGAAAAGTTGTTTCTAGTCTGGATAGGATATTGCAGGATTGAATCACCTGATTATCCGAAAAGAAAAGATGATTCCGTGTTTCGGAAGGTACGTAAAACTGTGGGTCCCGAACGCCACCTAACGTTTGATCATCAAACTACCCAAGGATTGGTTCCTGGTTTACCCTTTGGGTTGTGGAGGTCAGACGGCAGTCGCTCCGTGTAAAAACCAGTAACCTCGTCAAATCTCCTTGGTTAGGTAGCGGACCCCGGGCTCTGAAGCGTTGCTGCTGAGGATGCAACCGGGAATACGCTCGGATGATGATGATGAACACAAGCCTCGAACTTACTTTGGGACTAGCTCAATCAGTGTTATTTGTCCCCAATTATTTATTTATTATATTGATATGATCTTGATGAATTCAATCAGATGGTTCCTATAACGATTTTTAAGATTGCATTAACATTTCCTGGTAAACATAATCAAATTTTGCAATATCTGGAAGTGTATGTGCTATAACCGCGGTATTCTTAAAAAATCTGCCGTTTTATATTAGTCTACCGTTTTAAGGACCGCTAATATTTTTGTCAATTTCAAAAGTCTGATTGGTAGATCACTCACAGAATTAGTTAAAGCCGGATTGTCTAAATCGTTAACTTCGGTCATTCTTTTAAATAGCTCAAGAGCCAAATCTAACTAAAGAAATATCAATTATTTCTAGAGCCCTCTCCCTGGTACGTAGTAAAGTTTACTCACCAGGAATAGTTCTCGCTATGATAGCAGCCATGACAACAGTATCTACATTGTCAGAGGTGTTCTTCATCGATATGGTGATGAACTTTGTACCGTCTTCTAGAAGGAGGAGCTGCTTGACGCCTTTCTGTTCTTCTTTGAATATTACCTAAACATATAATTTGAATTACATATATTTTTCTAAACATTACCTACAAAAGCATATCTCTTTAGTACAAATTAGATCATCATCATCATTTCAGCTGCATAACGTCCACTGCTGGATATAGGCCTCTCCCAAGGATTTCTAAAATGACAGATCAAGAGCGGCCTGCATCCAGCTCCTTCCAGCTACCTTGGTAGGTAAATAGTTTATATATGTGATTTTTCATTTAGTAGCGGTGACACCGCTGCTTAATTAGAATGGGAGTGGGCCGGTCAGGTCTGCCGCATGCGAACCTAACTACATAGGGCGCACTATAAGTTTCCGGAACTGGCCACTTACATAAACAATATTTAAAAATTTATTGCAACATTTGAAAATAGAACTCTTTGGCTGTAGAATTCAGTTTGTTTCATCTGACTGTCTTTTGTTTTTACCTTGTGGCGCCATTTAAAAAATTGTGTGTCTGCATCAACATGGATTTAACTCGGGAAAATTTTCGTAGTATGATTTTCTACGATTTTAAGTGTAATTTGACAGCTCAACAGAGCATCGCTCGGCTTGAAACAGCTTTTGGCAATGAAGCACCATGCAAGACAACTGTTTATAGCTGGTTTGCAGAATTCAAGCGTGGTCGTATCAATCTCAGTGACGAATCTCGCGATGGTCGGCCGTCCACCGCTGTGACCAACAAAAACATCGATGCTGTGCGCCGTATGATTGAAACAGACATGCATGTGACCTACCATGAAATTCGCGCATCCTTAGAAATAGGCATGAGTCAAATACAATTAATTTTACACAAACATTTGGGTGTGAGAAAGCTGTGCTCGCGGTGGATCCCACACAACTTGACCGAGGCTCAAAAAACGGACCGCGTCACTTGGTGCAGTGCCATGCTTACCAGATTCAACGAAGGTGCGTCAAATTTGGTGTGGGACATAGTAACAGGTGACGAAACATGGATTTATTGCTACGATCTCAAAACAAAGCAGCAATCGAGCGTATGGGTCTTTCAAGATGAGCCGAAACCAACCAAAGTGGCGCGCGTGAAAAGTGCATCTAAGCGGATGATTGCTTCTTTTTTTAATAAAACTGGACACGTGGCTACTGTTGCTTTAGAGAATCGTCGTACAGTGAATAGTGACTGGTACACGACCATTTGTTTGCCGGAAGTTATTGACGAACTCCGTAAAAATAACCGTAAACGCCGTATCATCCTGCACCACGACAATGCTAGTTCTCACACGGCCAGACAGACAAACGACTTTTTGAAGGCGAAAAATGTAGAACTCATGAGTCATCTTGCATACAGTCCCGACCTGGCACCTTGTGACTTTTTTCTGTTCCCAAAAATTAAGAACCAATTACGCGGTCAACGATTTTCATCACCAGAAGAGGCTGTCGAGGAGTATGAAAAACACGTTTCAGAGGTCACCACAGAGGAGTGGCACAAAAGTTTTCAAAACTGGTTTCATCGAATGAAAAAGTGCATAGACGCTAAGGGAGATTATTTTGAAAAACAATAAATTAATTTTGTACCTTTAATAGTATTTTTTCATATTCATTCCGGAAACTTATAGTGCGCCCCACGTATGGGCCAAAACACCTACTTTGTGGATCCCAACTAACGGACGTCGACGTACTGGAAGACCTAGGCGCAGATGGCATGACGATCTAGACGCCTATTCTTATTGGCACGCGAATAGACAAAACAGGGATAAATGGTGAGCCGAGAGGGAGGCTTATACCCCCATTGTTGGCAATGGGATCTAGTGGGCTGTTAACTTATGTGACATATTAGATACTTTATTTATGCTAATACATTTATTTCTGTTTTTCCTAAAGGTTTACTAGAAGAAAAATGCATTAGCATTTAGTCTGCCTTTTGTACCGTTATGGCCAATAAAGATTTAATAAATAAATACATGATACACAACAATATCACGTCCCAATCTCTGCTTCTTCCACACACAAAAAATCACCTGTTTCTCAGCGATATCCCAAATGAGCACGCCCCCTGATTCGGCAGTGACTACGTGCTCTCCGTTGGGCGTGATGACCGCGTGAGTCACTATGGCCCCCAATGGAGCATCAGCTAGTTGAGCCAAGAGCTTTCCAGTGCTGGTGTCCCACAGGGCCCAGCAACTACGGGTCACGGTTACTGCTAGGCGTCGATCGCGAGCCAAGCTGTCAGGAACATTGATTTTGTATGCAGGGTTAGTGGTATCAATTTAGAGGGTTTGTAAAAATATGATGACAGAAAGAAGATAAAGATGTTGGAATCTTCACTAAACTCTATCGACAAGATCAAGTCTTAAAATAATGAATTGGAATTGACAATGTGAAGCCAACCTATAGCTTTTGGGATGGTAAAGACGTCTAGCTGGTTTTATAAACTCAAACTGATTAGCTTTTACAAAACGAGACAAGACCTTTATAACAATAACGATAACGATTTGGCTATTTACTGCCATTAGCCAAGGCTATATGACTTAGGGCGAGGTGCAGTCCACGAAGTGCTTTAATTTAAATAAGTAACAGAAGGTACCTACCAATAATTGTATATTAAATGCAATTCTATATTCAAGGAGACTAAATAAATTATAAATATTATTGGATTTACCTGATCGAATCAATCGGCAATTCCTGCCTGTCAATCTTATGAACTTGCTCAAAGATGTTGTCAATGTTCCAGATCTTCACCGTCCTGTCGATGGAGGAGGTGATAACGTTGTTCCAAGTGCCAACTGTCAGCGGTTCCAGCTGGACAATCCTACCGAAGTGGGCGTCCAGCACTTTGATGAGTTGCGTGGTTTCTAGACTCCAGACGTAGAGGTTCTTTCTGTTATGGAAATAAATTTACACTTATATATTACAGTAACGCAGAGAGTGGATTAGTTAATTTCTGTTTTTTCTAAAGGCTCACTAGTAGAGAATGCTTTAGATTTAAGCCCCCCTTTTGTTCCATTGTCGTCAATATAGATTTAAATAAAACAAGAGTATTTTATTTATCTTTTTCCTCATCATAGCGGGGTTTTGGTTCACTCGAAGAATCTTGATAGATATTTCTAAACGGTCTTTTTATCAGTTTTATGACTCAATGAGCAATAACTATCTGAACAATTTAGATAAGAAAAGAAGGGTTTCTCCAAAAAGTAGTTCAAGAATTTCGTTTAAGGGCTTCAAGACTTAGTGCTTATGGTACTCGAACCAATTTCCTTACAAAAAAAGATAGTTATGATGATGGTGATAATGCTAATGCTAATGATGGAGTAATTATTAGCATTATTATCATCATCCTACCTGACACCAGCCACAGCGTAGACGTTGTTCTTGCTAATCATGAAAGAGTTGGAGAGAGTCATCTTGGTAGATATGTTGCGAATGGTGTGTGGTAGCTTTAGGACTATGCCCTCGAAACGGTGGTCCTTTTCTGGTACGTCCTGCTTTTCCTCCTGAGGATCAGAAAAATGAAAAAGCACTTAATTTTTAAATTAGATATTCCGAATTGTGCAAAAATATTTCCATATCACTAGCTCAGTGGTCATTATATCGATATTTTTTAATAATTTACTGAAAATAAGAATAATATCTCTTTTTATCGAGTTGGTTACTGTGGATGTACCTTATGTTGTATTAAAAAACATACGATTTTGCGTGATTTGTTTGTATATTACTAGTCCACGTGAATCGTTTTTATATATTTTCTGTATAGAATTCATCGTCGTTTTGAATTTCGACGTTCAGCAGGACAGTCGTATTTTGATATTTCCCATTAATTTTAGAATTTCGATTAACTTTCGGGTTTCTTACACTTTAAATTGACTTATTTCATCTTTGGTTTTTTATACTTACTTCATCCTCTTCTTTCTTGTCAATATTTTCACCTTTCGTCTTCTTAGTTTCTATCTCATGTTTATCTCTTGAGATCACGTTTTCAAAGTCCCATACCACAAAACTATACGTAGTCGTAGCTATAAAAAAGTAAAACAATTAGTAAACGCCTAATAATTTGGATTCATGTAGTAATAGTTTCATGAGGTAAGCAAGTAGATATAGGCATGTATGTATACAGTTTAATGCCGGGGGTGACCCCCTGGTAAAATTTAAACCTAAACACGTTCTGTGAGGTAGGTCAAGTGTTTTCCTAAAAATAGGGAGACATAGAAAATACTCCAACAAAAAGAACCATGTAAAATTTATTGATGATGATGACGTTCTGTTGCAAGATTCTTACATTTGTAAGTGTAAGTTAGAATATGTAAGTGATCGAAGTTTGTGGATTTTACAATTTATCTAAAGGCTTCTGACATATCTTCACGAATGCCATCTAAAGATGAATTCAACCGAAAACAACGTCTTAAACATGGACATGGTACAGTCAAGTGCAAAAGTCATTTATAGTTGGCTTCCACCACAGGCTTCCACATTATTCACTCGCACAATCTGCTAAATGACAACAAGTCGAATCAGATACTTTTTCAAAACGTTAAAACAAAATTTTTGTATTGATATTGTATGAAATAACCAACGGTAACGTCATTCTTTTTTGGGGTCAAATAACGCTCTTGTTATAAGTTTTTCTGCATTAATAAATCTAAAATCTTGTTGAAAATATGAAAATCATATGAAATATATCTTGATGAAAATCAATGTAAATTGATACTATTTTTAAACGTTTTATTTTTTTTACTGTACCAAATAATTTATTTTTAATCCAGCCACATCCCAATTGTTCTACTCTTGCACTTGGCTGTACCATGTCCATGTTTAGGAAGTTGTCTTCGGTTGCCATCTTTAGATTACGTTCGTGAAGATATGTCAGAAGCCTTTAGATAAATTGTAAAATCCACCAACTTCGATCACTTACATATGCTTTTTCTTGGCTTCCACATAATTCACTCGCACAAATAGTTTGTGTGAGTTAATTATGTGGAAGCCAAGAAATAGCGATATATTTTTTTTACTATGAATGGACTTTTGCACTTGACCGTCCAATTATAATATTTTTACCAAGTAGCATGCGGTCCTTCTTGCCCCTTTTGAGTTGCAGCATCGCTTCTGCTGTGTCCGTCTCTCTATGCATTAGTTCTTGGTACTTCACCCATTGAGATTCTTCAACGTTCAGTTCAAATATAGTTAACTGGAATAGATAAATGTATAAGACCATTTGGAAAGTTATATCACTTATAAAAATAATCAAAAATAGTTTCTTTTTATTTTGTTTATCGAGTAAGTGGTAAGAAAATTTTAAACTGGCTTAACGCATCTACTATAGCTTGATGACTTCCAGACAATGATGCCAGCAGGAACCAACGGCTCCGAAGCAAAGAGAGAGTAATACATACATACATAATATCACGCCTATTTCCCACAGGGGTAGGCAGAGACTACGATCACTTGCTACGATCCTGACAAACCTCTTTCGCTTCATCTACACTCATCAATCTCTACATACATGCCCTTCGGTCACGGCACAGAATAAGTACTAGTACTCATGTACAGAAGCCTTACTCGGAAAATAAATTCAATGAAATATGTACTTAATGTGATTAGCGCTAAACAAATTTATAACAGAGATATAAACCACAGTTTTATATTTATTGGATAACTATAGATCAAAAGGGTAATGTACAAAACCTGATATCCCCTTTCAGGGTCACTAGTGTAGATTTTCGTCCATGTTTTGTTTAGCGCCATGGCTCCTCGGCACCTGAGCGGCTTCATCCAATCGCCATCTTTACAGAAGTGCACTAGCAGCCTATCTTCATCCAAGTCTCCGCTCCACATGACTAGGACGAAGTTTTCTAGGTCCCTGAATTCCATAGCTGGAAAAGTATAATTTGTTAACAGTTACTGTTGGCGACTGGCTGATACAGCCTCTTTTTATACGTTTTATATTTAGTTGTCTTTTTCTATTTTCTTGTTTTTAATGATTGATGTCAAGTGATATGTATGTAGTGACGGCTTAAAACGTGTTTTGTGCTTGTTGTTATAAAATATACTAAATTATAGGATTTACGTGTTTCCATTTCACCCATTAATATTCATAACATATTACAGTCCACCGCTCGTTAACAGTTACCGTCAATAATTCTGTAAAAAATTGTAGATCTGAGAAAAGAATTGACTGTCCAAATTGTTGTGATTATTAGAAAAGAAATTAAATGTTATCAATATTTTGAAATTGTTAGATATTTTAGGTAGATATCACATTATTTGGATTGATTATAAACTATAAGAGATAAGATTAGAAAGGATAATTTTGGAAACCCATCCATGGCTTCATCAAATGTTTGTGAATCAACCTTAACTGCGGAATTACTTGAAAATTGGAAAAGAGGACAGTTTACAACAAAAACCATCAAACATTGTATTTGTGTTTGTCTTATATGTAAAACTAGTATCAAAGAGACTAAATCTTTACAGAACAGTATGAAAACAATATCAGAAATCTCACAGAGTATTTCCCAGTTGACGTCATCATAAGGCGCCGCATCAGGTGCTGGTAGCGTCTGCTCGTGTTCGCCTCTCATAGTGTACTGCACCCAGGAGTGCGGGCCGTAGATTACCATGTGGTGGTTGAGAACGGCCACTCCTCGCACCGTTTCTCCTGGAAAAGAGAAAGAGTTGCATGGCTCTTTTACACCACTGACAAGAACCTAGTTCTTAAAATTGATGATGACGGCTGTTTTGAAATTTTCAGATTTTTTTTGTTTCAGCCCTCTACAGGTCAGAAATGCGACCTGTACAGGGCCACAGCCAAGCCAAGCCAAAAACCCGTCCCCGTGCAATTTATAAGCAGGCTTAATCTTCTTCTTATCGAGTCGAAATGGCTCATATTAGATATTGTTAGACCAGAACCTAGCCACGGCAACCGCCCTGTCATTAGCCATATTCAGATCTGCCTTAGTACAAGGAATCGGGCAGTTGGAACATGACAATAAATTTACGGTTTTATTCATTCAGGTATTTTTCAAAACGGCGGTATCATTTGGGTACTGTTTGGCTAAGAACTGGGGCAGATCACTTCCTCGTTTCAGAAATATGAGTTAAATCATAAAATTTCGTGTAACAAAAACATTCTTAAAAAGGAAGAAAAACTGATTTTTCCAAACTCCACTCAAAACATGAGAGTTTGGCTGATAGGAGTAAGTACAGGTAAGTTAAATTAAGTAAGGTCAGGAAAACTAATAAATAATAAATAAACATAAAATGTCCTTTTTAATAAAGTACAAATATTTTAAGGGGTTATTCAGTCCATCATTTTGAAAAACTTTTCCCAATAAATGTATATCGAAATACGAAAAAAAATATTTAGGTTCTCATACAGATCGAAGTAGTCACGTGATATCGTTACTATGAAAAATGCAAAAATTTTTTTCGTATTTCGATATATATTTTTCGGGAAAAGTTGTTCAAAATGATGGACTAAATCACCTCTTAAAATATTTGTACTTAATTAAAACGGACATTGTATAGGGACAGATTACACTGATTGAACTAGCCCCAAAGTAAGTTCGAGACTTGTGTTATGGGATACTAACTCAACGATACTATATTTTATAACAAATACTTATATAGACAAACATCCAAGACCCAGGACAATTTGAAAAAGGCCATTTTCCAACTTGCCCTAACCGGGAATAGAACCCGGAACCTCTGGGGGGCGGACTAGCATGGTGACCACTGCGCCACGGAGGTCGTCAAAACTAAATAGTTATCAGACAAATTACCTTCATCCAGAGGATTTTCAATGGTGATGTATTCACTGGTCAACATGTTTAGCAGCATCGACTGAAACAAATAATATTTGATAAAGCAAATTCATCTTATCAATCCATTCAAGAGAGGCCCATGCTCAGCAGTGGGCGAAAGAAGTGCTGGGATGCTGATAACGATGAAAGCAAATTCCAATTTCATAAGATTTGACCAAAAACATAAATCTGAAAATGGGAGCCGAGTCTAATATTACGTTATGGTGTGGTAGTCGATTTTATCGACAAAAGAATTGAGATATATAAGATAAGATGATTAAGTAGCGGAAGGCACGTTAAGTTGAAGTCACGTAAAGAAGCAGAAGGCGCGTTAAGGGGCTATCTGAATTTTCCGGCGTCCAGTGCTGCCCCCATTTGAAATAAATCATTTAAAAGGAAACGGAGACATCTTTTAAATTTTGTCTTGATCAGAACCCTAGATAACCCTTTAAATTATTTTATGAACAAACAGTTTAAAGTGAAAACGTGAAGCTTTTCTAGGCACAATTGTGAAAAACGGCCACTTTTGGCGTATGTGCGTAGAAAAGCTTCACGTTCTCATTTTAAACTGTAAACAGTAGTTCATAAGATAGTTTGAAGGGTTATCTAGGGTCTCATCGAGACAGAATTTTAAACGATGTCTCCATTTCTTTTCAAATGATTTATTTGAAATGGGGGCAGCACTGGATCCCGTAAAATTCATGTAGCCCCTTAAGTAGAAGCTACGTTAAGTAGCAGAAGGCGCGTCAAGTAGAAGGCACGTCAAGAATGTAGAAGGTACGTTAAGTATGTAAAAGGTACGTTAAGTATGTAGAAGGTACGTTAAGTATGTAGAAGGTACGTTAAGTAGAAGGCTCATTCATTGAAAGAAAGCACGTTAAGAAGTAGAAGGCACGTTACGTACTAAAAGACACGTTAAGTACTTGAAGATATGTTCAATAGTAGAAGGCGCCTAAAGTAGGTATACATACAACAGAGTTGTTAGTAGAGGCAGCAGCCCATTTATTGTCCGGCGAGAGCTCCAAATTCTGCATGATGCCCTCCAGCTGTGGACAGAGGTCCCGCGCCAAGTCCGAGGTGGAGAGGTCCCAAGAGATGACGCGGCTGGAGATAGAAACCACGTAGCGTTTGTCTGAGCTGAGCCGGAACGCGAAGACTGCAAACTGGTGACCTTCCAGTGAGTACTGAAAAGGAATACCCCAGTTTATTAATCTAGCTGTTTCCTGTTTCATCTCCCGCCTTTTGAAAAATAAAATATATCTGATATTACTCGCTGGAAATGTAGCTTTCTATAGATAAGTAAAAGCATTTTTTAAATAGGATCAGTTAAGTTTTTCCCCCTTATTCATAAAAAATACAATCATTAGTAAACCTCTTTTAGTTAAAATATGTTCTGTCTCGTTCTCGCTATGTCAAATAATAAAAAAGGGAAAGGGACAAAACATGTTTTATCCAAAATAGGTTTAGCAAACGCTTGTTATTTTTTATGAATTTGAGTCTAGTTTATTCGCAAGCAAACACTCAAATCTTTCTTTTTCTTATTAATATTAGTATTAATAGGCATGATGACTGAACATTTCTGATTATTACATTATCCGATAGATTATTACAGTTCAAATGGTTGGGAAACCGTTGGTGAACCGACAAAGGCGGCACCGGTTCTTTCAAAGACGGGACCTTAATGGCGCACCGACAATATGCACACCAATTCAGCTAACGAACAGCCTGTCTAATGGTTTCTACTCTACCATCAACTCACAGCTATCACATGACATACAAGCTAAGAGGTTTCCTTCAAAGAGGATACATACCTTCAAAGGCCCTCCAGGAGTGTGCAAGCAATGGTGGGCTGGTAACAATGCACAATGGTTCTTTCCTTTATCATGGCATTGTTTCAGAAGAGACGCTACCGCTGGGTTGTGAGGAGCTTCTGGTAGAAGCCTGCCTACTAGTTGTGGTGCGAGCATGTCTGAGTATGTGCCGATGATAGCGCTCCCTAGGCGGAGGGCGTCGGCTACTAGCATGAGCTCTCTGGAAAAAAATAATTCAATAATATCTCTTTTATTTCGCAAAAGTAATTTTCTTTAAATTTACAGTTAAGAAGCAGGATAGAGTAGTCTTGCACAAATACTTGAACCAAAAGTGTCATCTTTCAACTTCTCGCAACTCTTTCTCTTCTTAGCGTATTCCCAATTGCATCCTCAGCTGTTGAATCTTCCTACCCTTCTGTTGAAGCTTGGCAGAGCGACTGTAGCAGAGTAGGCGACTCTCTTGCAGTTTGTCTGCTATGTCATGGACATGAAGGCTACCGCAATGCGGATGCTCCTCACGTGGTTCTTTTGCGAGACTGAGCATCTCTGTGACACATTTCTTGCTTGTGCCGCTAAAACACAAGCCACGCTTTACTGCCATCTGGTGATGGATTTGTAGACCTTTCCTTTTGACCTAACGTGCATTTTGGGATCACGACGATCACCTCAGCCACTTGACCCATGCTGCAGATATGCAGATGACGATACTTGTCATGTTGTTTTATTTATTTAAATTTTATTGCGCAAAAAAGTGTACAAATGGTGGACTTAACGCCAAATGGCGTTCTCTGCCAGTCAACCAGTGGACCAAGGATGACTACTAGTTACTGCACAGGAACATCATGAGAAGAGACTTCTCGGAGAAACGGTTTATAAACCGCTCGTTTGAAACGACTAGGTGCACGCCTAATGAATTTCGGAAGAGCATTCCAGAGAGGAATGACTTTAATTTGGAAGGATTTATTCATGAAATCAGAATGATAAGCAGGTACAGATAAAGTTAAAAGATTAGAAGAGCGGAGATTTTGCCAATGTGTAGAGCTAAGAAGAGAAAATTGAGACTTGAGATAAGCTGTTGTTATTCCTTTTTGAATCTGACTCTCTTTATTAATGATTAACTCCGGAAAAATACTGTATGAAGCTTATTCACCTGACGGCGTCCTTATTGACATGCAGTTTAGCATCTTCAAAGTCTGCTAGAACTGCCTGCAGAGGGCAGCAGTTGAGTTTCGCGTGCAGCCACTCGTAGTTGAAGAGGACTTCCGCATAGAGGTCAGTGAAGCGTTTGGAGCGGACGAGGTGGAAGGGCAGCTCACCGAACTGAAAGTGAATTATTTTTCCCAAAAACCATCACTTTATAAATGTATGCATTCATCCACATCATCGTCAGCTTTCGTGAACCCACTGCTGGGTATAACACTCCGTCTGTCTGAGCTATCTTGTTGTTTCCTTGTCTTGGAATAAGAAAAGCATTAGAGCGAGGATGTTACTATGAAATTACGAAGTTATTTTACTCTACGTTTTTTTTCTCCCTGACCAGCATGGAAGATAAAATGTAGCAGCTGCTTCTCTTCTTTCACAGAATCTAAAAGCCGATCGAGTGAATGGGCAAGTATGTGAATCATGTCAATAGCCGATATTGATTCCATTACTATTTTGATTCCATTTTACACTCATCACATTAAGGTGACTTAGGTCCTTGCGTCAAATTATATACGAGTATGTTTAGACTGCACGTGACTTCCTTATTTCATGATATTTAGTAATAGCTTACTAATTCAAAAACTAGCAGTGACTGTGGTATTTCTTCTATTTAAAATTTAATGCTCTTATGACATTCCTACTTCTTAAGCTCTTCTAATGAAGGGTCTTGAGAGGTTACTATAAAAAGCGCGGGTTTCAAGAGGCTAGAATGGTATAATATAAGTTAAATAGAGGCTAGAAACCTTCTATTTTAGCCTTCGAAATGAAAAAGATATACCTTTCTCAAGTTGTATCTCTTAGTAGACCCATCAGCTGAAGTGAAGACCAACGGCTGGAGTGGAACCTTCCGGTCAGCCACACCTTCACGATCTGCCAAGTTGAATCGGTGCCGCTGGATCTCGGTGTACTTAAACGGTTTAGGTGTTCCTCCACCCCAAATACCTATAAAGATAATATGTGAACAACGTTTTGCAGTGCCAAATAGTGCTTTAATTGAGAGACAGGTCCCCCGTCCTGTCTTTAAATTGTCGACTAAGAATTCAACATATGAGAGCAGCACGGAGAAACGGCCTGCATCCAGCATTTTTCTGCAACTTTGCTCAGGTTTTTCTTGATAATTTTATAGAACTCAGAGTAAACTCAGGCCTCAATGAAAACAGAAATCATATATGAGTCTTGACAGGCAAAAGAGTAAGCTTACCAAGGTAGTAATCAGCGATCATAGAGTGGAAATACATGGCCATGTTCATGTTTTTGAAGTACCGCTCCCGGGCCGTGTCTCTGAACTGCCGGTGGTACCAGTTCATCACGGACACGCCGTCAGCCTCCCGCTCTGAGAGGTAGTTGGGGAGATCGTTGCGTATCCTGAAATCCACAGATTTAATGTAAATCTGGTGGGTCTTTGGCAATCCAAAATTACCCACAACAAAACCCATAATAGACTGTGACGGAACTCTTTCAAAGTCTATTGAGGCCGAATAGGTATCAGGTGATTTCGTAAAAATATTATAATTGTCAGGGCGTTATATAATTAGCTGGGCATCATATATTTCGTAAACTTTCACCTTGGTAGGAAAGCAATATCGATCATGAGCAAGTACGTTCTCTGACTTACTCTTGGTCGATTTTCGCGTGGCTGGGACCAAACCCTTTCGCGCTTGGTCTATGAGGTAAAAAATCAGGAGACCTACTGGTAGGTCTAATGGGACAAGCTCAATCTTATGTTCAATAATTTGTTCTAAGTTCAAAAAGTAACAATAAAACTTCAAACATGATTATTTTTTTTCAAATTTCTGCAGTCAGAACTTATATTTATCTACAACTAACTATATCTATCTAGAAATAAATTACCTGGTCCAAAGTAAAGGTGGAATCCTCCTCACAGGTGGTAAATGGTACTGATAAACGTCATCCAGCACCTTGTCATCCAAAGAGATCAGGTCTTCCAGTTCAGTCTCCGAGAGACCGCTGCGAGCTGCAGTGATGTAAGCTAACGCGTGGAAAACCAGAAGACGACCATGCTGAACGAAAAAAATTAAAAATAGTAATTTTGAACTTGGCTTTTGAAGATTATTTTAAAACTTTTAAAAAGAAAGGTATTGTGACGGTTTGGACTCATCTGTCAGCATGAAATGGAACTTTCGTATGCGGCTATCCTTTTCTTTCAATCAGAACCGTCATTTGCTAGAGCGAGACAGCGACGGAACGCATCAGCATGGGCGGTTCCATGGCGTTCCGTCGCCCTTTCTCGGTCTAGCAAACGACTGTTCTGAGCGACAGAGAAGCATAGGAGCATAGGAAATTGCTGACGAGTTCTAACCCTTATTAGATACAGATACACACTTATCTATTTATCCCTAACGAGGTAGACAAAGCCTTAACCCCAAGTAAGAGGCCGTAAAATCTCAAGGCCATTTTTGCCTATTTTTGGAAGTGGAGGTGGAAAATGTAAATCAAACCAGTTATGAGTTGCTCACCTCATTGTCCATCGACATGATTTAGATGTTTTTGTTATTAGGTGCTCTAAGGGTTGGGCTTCATTTGTCAGCACGGAACAGCATTTTCGTATGCTGCTATCCTTTTCTGTCGTTCAGAACCGTCATTTGCTAGAGCGAGAAAGGGCGACGAAACGCCACAGAACCGGCCATGCTGATGCATTCCGTCGCTTCTCTCACTCTATCTTATGACGGTTCTGAGCGGCCGAAAAGAATATCAGCATGCGAAAGTGTTGTTCCGTCAGCAGCTATAAAGCCTATAGATCAATGGTCAAGGAAATGAAACTTTCTCAAATTCTCCACGATACCTGGCAAAACTATTTATTAACAATTGTGAATATGGAAGGAAGACTCTAGAGTCAAGTTTATTCATATCTTTATACTTCCTGTATCTTATTTACTCACACTGTTGATGCTACTTAAGCATCACTCCTTCCCAAAATCTTTTAAGCAGCTTGATTGATACATCTGATACCAGCGTTGGCCAATAACTCGTACGTGAGAGATATATGGAGAGAGTAAGAGAAAGAGATTGCTTATTACCTGTTTCTCAATTCTTTCAAACAGCATCATGATGGAATCCATGACAGTTGAAGCAAGATGGGTATCCGTCGGTTTAGTATAGCTCCTCCAACGGCATACCTGGAATTTGAGATAGAGATAATTAGTCATTAAATAGCCGGCCAAGTGCGAGTTGGACTCGCGCACGAACGGTTCCGTACCATTATCTATAAAAAAATACATTTGTTGTACGGGAGCCACACCTAATTTTTTTTAATGTTTTTAGTATTTGTTGTTTTAGCGGCAACAGAAACACATCATCTGTGCAAAGTTCGACTGCCTAGCTATCACATTTCATGAGGTACAGCCTGTTGACAGACAGACAGTCAGACGAACGAACGGACAGACAGCTGAGTCTTAGTAATAGGGTCCCGTTTTTACCTTTTGGGTACAGAACCCTAAAAAGTACTGATTTTTGTAAAAACGCCTGGCTATAAGTGGCAATGGTCGGTGGAGAATCTGTCCCCGAGAAGAAGTGAATTTGTAGTTGAAGTTACTAGAAATAAGAATTCAGTAATGGACGTACTGCACTTGGATCAACGACGAGCAAGAAATTGGAAGGACTGGAAAGCAATTGCAAAATCTTTTTAAGGTCAAAAAAACGCATGAGGCAGTGTCACTCCTCGCATTACACTGACACGTACGAGATACAAAAAAAACAATCAGGTGGGTCAATACCTGTTTGCATCTTAAGTAGTAGGTACTCAAATTATTTCTTACCTCTGCAAAGACCAGCTTCACGAATATAGGCAACGAGCATGAGCTTATGGCGTTCGAGACTAACCGCCACTGGTAATTTGAAAGATCGCGAGCTGCTGAGGCCATCCAGAGTCTGTAAATTATATTTTTTTTATTATACACGTGGTGGTGACAAAATGCACCGGCAAAGTGGACACACATCAATACAACTCATATTGCAAAAAGGTTCTCGAATGGTGACCACGTACTGGCAAAAGAAGCGTAGGACACCCACCCACAAGGTGGTCAGACGACCTGACCAAGGTCGCTGGAAAGCGCTAGATGCAGGCCGCTCTTGATCGGTCGTTTTGGAAATCTTTGGGAGAGGCCTATGTCCAGCAGTGGACGTTATGCGGCTGAAATGCGCTTGTCGTGCGCTAGGCGCGTGCTGCGTGCGGGTGACATCTGAACGCGCCCTAAGTGAAGTATACATGAAGCAGCGTTTACTACGATCACCGATGGGTAAACTTTATAACATCATAATAAGTTTGTAAGCATCCAAGATGCAAGACATACTTTCAAAAATTATGAAAGAACTTTCAAACAATTTAAAGTTTATGCTTCAGAAACATTGTTTCAAGGTTCAAATGTTAAAGGTTAGGGCTCTATCAGACGAGGTACAGTATGACCGCGACACCTATCGGCAACAGTCAGTGACCTGTGTCACGCGGCGGCGTATAACGGTCACCGACAGTTGCCGATGGTACTCACTGGCAAAAATTGTCGCGCGACGGTTTCCAACTTGTCTCACTAACTGTCGCTCGTCTGTCAAAGCCCGAAGACAATACAATTTTACGCAATAAGTAGGAAGGAAAACCTCCAAATTCAGCTTAACTTTTCCTATTATTAAACTTTACAATTGTCCATCCAAATTTCCCGGATTGTTACACAAACTCACTTCAGAACTTGCATCGCCAGGTCTTCCCCCAAAGCGGTGACTTCCAAGAAGTTTTCCTCAGAGTCAATCATGCGCTTCAGGACTTCGTATTCTTTTGAAACCTCTGGATTGGTCTCTTCACGAGCACAAGTCACCATAATCTGCAAAGAAGACAATAAAACAAATCAACAATATATAGCAATAACCAAACACCAATTTTATAAGCAGTTATTAAGAGGATACCTGAATTTTCAGGGGTCCAGTGCTGCCTCCAATTGAAATAAATCCTTTAAAAGGAAACGAAAACATCATTTAAAATTTTGTCTTTACCAGGCACTAGATAACCCTTCAAACTATTTTATGAATTGCTGTTTACAGTTTAAAGTGAGAACGTGAAGCTTTTCTACGCACAATTGCGAAAAACGGCCACTTTTGGCGTATGTATGTAAAAAAGCTTCACGTTTTCACTTTAAACTATAAACAGTAGTTCATAAAACAGTTTGAAGCGTTGTTTAGTCCAGTCCCGCAAAATTCAGGTATCTCCTTAATAACTGTTTATAAAATTGGTGTGGGCGGAGTCATTAGTATCGCTCAGCCAAAAACCACTTTAAAATGGTTTTTTGCTGAGTGATACTAAAGACTCTAATAAATGCTGCCTCTAATGATCAATCGATCCAGTGACCTATCTCCCCAATGACTTGTTGTATCTTTAATACTTTCGAATTTATCCGACAAACATTTTCGAGAAAATTTCGCGAGTGTCGGATATTTACGACAAATAAGCAGCTTACTTGTAAGTATCCCCTTCCCTTCTTGGTTCGATTCACTATGCCTTGCGCTGGGATATCCGAGGATAACTTATATAAAGTCTCGCGGTGAAACTAACTGTTCAAATAATGTATCGCGCAAATGTGTTATAGACAAGCCGCTCTATAGACCAGGCGTTGTAATGACTGAACCTCTCACATCCTGTAATTCTAAAGATCTTTCACTCTAACAACCTGTCGATCTAATGATCGGTCCTTCTGACGACCTGTCAATCTAAGGTTTTTGGCAGCTGTATTCAATTAAGGCTTTACAATTCAATTCAAAATTTCTTTATTTTTCTCCACAATCTTACATTACATTACATAACACAATGATATCATCGACATAGTTACATGGTTAGCAGAAGATTGTGAGAGCAGCAAGCTTGTATCTCAGGACAAGAGACCCTCCATTTTGAGAAATAGTCAACCTATTAGTACGAGTATTATAACCTACTTTGACTTTGACTTTGAAGTACAGTTGATGAACTCACTTTGCAATGCGGCGGTAGTCTTGTAGGCAGCCAAGAAACCTTGTTGTTTTCCGTGCCGATGCCAGTTAGCTGGTCCACTGAATCCAGGAACAGAAGCAGTGGCTGCTGCTGGGTTGCCATGCTCAGTAGTTGCTTGAAGTGAGCTGTGAGTGGTACTAGGTCGTCTGGGATGCTCTCGAAGGGTAGTGCGAAGTTGTATGATATCTGAAATGTGAAAAGGTTACCAAATACCAGTGAAAAAAAATAGCCATACCATCCTGCTTGACAAAATATAAAAAAAAACGAGGGTTCAGCAGTTCGTCTAAATACAGAGCTTCATCCAATACTACATGTTTCATTTTATTTTCGTTACAAATATTTTCAAACATATTCTCCAACATTTTTGTCACTCCAGTGTTAGGTGTCACCTACATTTAATTTTATTTTTCATTTTAGTAGCTTTCTCATTTGCCATCTTCTAGAGTGCAGTTGTTTGGGCAAAGGCCAGTGGATCGCCCTAGGTACCGCTGGGGAGACGAAGCCTGCGAATGACTTCGAAAGAAATCGAAGACCTCCAAAGAGAAATGCAGATGGCGCAGGCTAGGGAACAGTGGCGTCTATTAGTTTCAGAGGTCAAGACCCACTTTGGGTCGCTGAGTCAACGCAATAGTAGTAGTAGTAGCGTGCAGGCGATTGGACTCTCGGGACAATATTTCTGGTGATACTTAAATGCAATAAACCACACTGGCACACATAAAGCAAAATCTCTATCATCTTGTACTCACCTGCTGACAAATAGAGATGAGGGTGGGGGTGAGCGCGCTGGAGTCAGGAGTGGTGCCAAGAAACCTAATTACGTTGGTCGGGCGCACGTCCGCGAACCAGTCGTCTAGGCACATCGCGGCGCTTTTTGAGAGCAGACTGGTTTTACCACAACCACCTGGAAATATTAGACCATAAAAAGATATCCAGACTTGAGCGGAGGTAAAAGTTTGAAAGGGTTTTTGTAGCTGACACATTAGTTTTTAAATAAAAAGTTCTGTTAAAAGAAGTTAAAGAACATAATCTTATACGAGTATTGTTTTTTGAAAAAAAAAGGACTGCTTTGAATTATATTCCCAGTGGTACTACTGGTAGGTCTATTGAAATAGAAAGTCCCCGTAATATTATCGGTAGGTCAATTTTTATCCTCCAAAAAATAGTTTCAATTTTTACATCGATAATATCTACAAAAAAATCATTAATTAATTATTAAAATATGTGTTTGCGGAGGACTAGTGACTTTACTAGGTTTCCGAAGAACCTGTATTTGATTCTTCTTATAATCATTTTGTACCTACAAAAATAAACAAAAAAAAATTACTTAATATCACCAGTCCTCCTTAAAACTTAATACTTAATGTTTTAGGGAGGACTGGTGTCAATGCTAAGAGGTTTCCGAAGAACCTTTAATTACGGATCAACAGGACTCAGTTGGGACTTGGGACACTCAAATTAAACATATTGGTAGGACTAACTTGGTAGGACTACAGGGACTAGCTGAATTTAGGCTATGTACAATTGACATTTGTCAATTATTTTTAATAATTTATAAGTATGGTGGATAATTCTTATCACCCTACTTTACCTTCTCCATACAATACTAGAGGCTTATCAGACGAGTCTTTAATGTAATTCTCTATGAACTTCAGGTCCTCTTCTCTACCGTGGAAGACCTTTACGGAATTGTTGCAAGCGTGGAGATGCTGCAGAATTTCTGTGACTATCTGACCCTGGGCACTGCTGTCTTCTTTGCGCATAGCCCTGTAATATACATTGAATAACATATTAGAGGCGCTGCAAATATATTTATAAATATGCCTTTAAAAAGAAGGCGCTTCTCAATTTGGATGTGTACTATTTTTTCTTAGTATATTCGCCAATTATTTTTCCTTTTTTGACCCAATTTAGATTTTTTTAATTAGTTCTGGTGACGTAATCCTCGATAAATCAAAGGCACTGCTCGATTATTTCAAGCAATTCAATTCAATTCAAATATATCTTTATTATCATAGGATATTTATAATATCTCTTAATAATCGTCACTTTGTTTTATTGCACAATAATTGTTGACGTCAAAAAGTTACTTAGAGTTAAGTTTACTGCCGCCTCCAAAGCGCTAGTGCAGAAGAAGCGGTAACAAACTGCACTGCAGCATTTTCTCCAAGAACGTCAACTCACAATGAAATTAATATTTACATTACATATTTATTGGACAGAGTATACATTGTTTGTTGTCATAATTTTAATGTCGAAATTTTGAACTAATGTCAAATCAAGTTGTAAATTCAGTATGTACTTAATGTACCAGATTATGACCATTTTGACCACCAGACCAGATTGACCACCAGAGGGACCCGCGCCAAGCTCAAGCCAGACTTTGTTGCTTGATTCACAAGCACATTGATTGATTCACAAGCACATTGATTGATTCACAAGTGCTTTTGATATTTATTCATTTTTTGTAAGACTTGAAATACTCCTATTCTACTCAACAGGAAACAACATGACAAATTTTTAAGTCATCATCATCATTTCAGCCCCATAACATCCACTGCAGGACCTGAGAGAAACCATAGGCCTCTCCTAAGGATTTCCAAAATGACCGATCTAGAGCGACCATCGCTTTCCAGCGACCTTAGTCAGGTCGTCAGACCATCTTGTAGGTGGGTGTCCTACGCTTCGCCATTATAGTACGTGGTCGCCATTCCAGAACTTTTTCGCGCCATCGGCCATCAGAATTTTTAAGTAAAAAGATCGAATTGATTTTGTATCTCGTATTTGAGAAAATCATTGACGATATCGGCTGAACTTTGCTTCAAATAATTTACTTTTAGCACTTAATTAAGTACGACCATGTTTAAAACTCATTCCATTGTCATTGAGTTGGAATTAGTAACCACAAAGTCGCACAATGGATGTCCTGGATTCCTCATTTTATAGTTTTATACAAGGCGACGTTCTGCGGTTTTAAGTGTCTATAAACTTATACAAATGTGTAGCATGGGTACCTAAACTATTACTAATGGTATTTCAATAGCTTTTCGGCCTGGTTTTCTTTTATTGCTTCTTTTATTTCTTCCATGCTGGTTTGGGAGAAAAGAAAGACTTAGAATGTACCAGCTGCTCCTTTTTTTACGCAGACCGATCGAAGGCGAAAATGCTAATCATGTCCATAGCACAGAATAAATACTAGTACTGTCCATAGGTGATGCGGCTGGCAATCCATAACGATTTCCTCTTTTCACCTTGTCGCGTACCATCAGGCTAAAAGTGGCTTTTGGATCTTCCAGTCCTAGGCTCAGTGTACTTATAGTAGCAAATTCGAAAATGCTTTGTCTGCTCCATTAGAGATAAAGCGGTATATACATATTTGTTACCTGTCAACCAGTTTGACGATGTTTTTGTAGAAATGAGTGATGAAGTGATTAAGATATTCCCCGTGAGTCTCGGTGTCGAGACCGTCTCGACCGATCCATTCCACGGTGTACCTGTAAGAATAGTGATCATTTTTTACCATATTTGTTACCATAACTGAAAAGTTGTCCTGATATCAAGGATTATTCTATACAGATATTTTATTGGATACCTACTATACACTTTAAAAAGTACTTATATTAGGAAATGAATACATTGTTTTAATACATTTATCATTGTAAGGTGTCGTTACTGCACTGGCACAAAATAAGAGTGATTTTACATCTTTTAGGCTCTTATACCCTGTTAAACCAGATAATGTATCTGCCATCTTACATGAATATCAGTAATCTTAATTTTCTCCGGAAACCTGACATCTCTCAAGTCACTAGTAGTTCAGAAGCCCCTGTATCCATCCTTGGCTCTAGTCCAGAACATTAACGTATGGCCCTAGGCGACCTACTCTGTACGATGTGATAGTGGAAATGTATCTTACTTTTGAATATTAGTAGTCTCAATTTTCTCTGGAAGCCTGACATCCCTCAAATCAGCCAAAAGTTTACAGGCCTCTGTGTCCAAGCTCCTGTTTAGTATATCAACGAAGTTACTGGCTTTCTTCAAGTTTTGTAAATTGATGTTATTGATGTATCTGACGTAAGCAAGGCAGTGGTTCTTAGTGTTCTTCACGTTGAGGACGCCGTTGATGACCTCGCGTTCAGTTACTGCAATGCAACAGATCATTATTATCTAAATCATCATTCTGAAATAAAGTGTGAACAAGAATAGTCATGATACATTACTGATGTGGTTGATATCAGTGATCAATTTAGCATCAATATTCAGTTCATACCTGGTTTAGTTGTGTTTAGTTATAAGGTTTAATGGCAGATTTAGCTAGGTGAATTTTTTTTAATGCAGTGCCGATCGTACCGTGGTAGCTTAATTAAACACGAGAATTGGTTCCACTAAAAATAGGAGTAGAAAATGAACAAGAGAAGAAATAAAAGGAGAGTACTACACTAGCACAACGTCTTAAAATTGTGTGTGATATTATAAAACATACGTGTAACAGAATATGGTAATTATTTCATATGATTATAGTAAGTATGGACACGTAGGTAGTCAGGAGACAATCCTTACAATATGTGTAAAAAATATATCGAAGACACTCGATCTATACGCACCTGACATAAAGTAGTTGTGCATCGTATCTTTATCTATCTTCCCAGCGTTAAACAGCTGCAGCGAGGCTTTCCTGAACAGCTTCTGCATCTTGCCCAGTGTGTCCCACCACACTGCCTGGTCCTCGGCTTGTAGTTTTGGTACTCTCTGAAATTGAAATATTTGTCAAGTCCAGTTTTATCAAAATCCGATGAAAGAAAATGTACATATGAAAATTCTAAATTCTGTATTTTGCATAGAAAACAGTGAAGTGTCCAATCTAATAAGAAAGTATAAGTCTCTGTCTCCAAAATATATGTATGGATATAAAA
This sequence comes from Acrobasis suavella, assembly GCA_943193695.1. Taxonomy (NCBI): domain Eukaryota; kingdom Metazoa; phylum Arthropoda; class Insecta; order Lepidoptera; family Pyralidae; genus Acrobasis; species Acrobasis suavella. The sequence goes on along the minus strand of OW971952.1, from coordinate 2,878,110 downwards.
GGAGGTTGTGACATTCTAAAAACGATGTTTTGGCAGGATGCAATTGGGAATGTGAAGAGAAGGATTCAATTAAGACCTTTAGGTTAAATTTTGCGTGATTGTCGGCGTGAAGATAGTAAAAGAGGTAAAATTAATGTTAGGTTGCTAGTTGCACCATCTATTTAGATGATTTCTTGCCAACAGAACGAAAGTAAGCTTTTTAAATTTGAATAAATTTATATGCACCTTATTGTTAAAGTTGATAAGGATAGATGATATGGGCTGGAGAACGGACACCGGCGGTACGGCGTTCGAGTCCTTCTTATACCATGTATCCAGGAGTATCACGTCTACTCCACCAGCCACCAGCTCTTCTCGGAGCATTTGGAGTTCCGATGACAGCACGTATGTTGGGATTGGCCTGGGAAAAATATAGGTTTCAGAATCTTAGAGTACCAGCAGTAATCTCTTAGGGTTGGGTTTCATCTGGCAGCACGGAACCTCACTTTTCTATGCTGCTATCCTTTTCTGTCACTCAAACCCGTTATCAGCTAGAGCGAGAGAGCGACGAAATGCTTCAGCCTCGGTTATGTTGAAGTGTTCTGTCGCTCTCTCCCGCTCTCGCTTATCATAAGCAAATCACACAAATCGAGGTGTGTTGTGGGATACCTCATAGATGCTATTTTTTTTAAAAATACAGATATAGTTAAATTTAAAAGAGAAATAATAAGTCAAGCGACATAATATTTTTTTGGCCACATTATAAAGCTTCTTAATTTATAACTAAGCGACGGGAAAATGAGATAGCCACTAATAAACTAATTTGTCGTTTGTACAACGTAACTAAATATTCTAAAGAAAGCGTCAAATAAAGATTAGCAATTATTCTAAGTTGTCCTTCTGTTTTATACATTGCCACCAAATTTACTAACTCAGCCCCGGATTTAACAGCTCATCACTATTTTACGTTTTACACCTTCAATACAAGCTCCTCAAAAAATACAATTTAAGCCTCAATAGCCATCATCATATATCATAATTTTGCACTTAAATTAAATACTTTTTTATTCTTCTTTCGTGAAAATAGCCACTGCACTACACGATTTAGCGCGAGTGCGCGAGACGACTAGAGTAGTTTTGAGGTTGGGTTATCGCTAAACAGTTATTGTGCAAATCCACCGCTACCGCTGGTTCTTCCTCAGAGGATGAGGAGACTGGAGAACCCAAAGTTTTTGGTGGCTCTACTGGAAGACTGAGGAACCCCACCTCGGAAGAGATAGCTCAACTTGAACAGGATAGATGACAGAAATGGTCCCAGAACACAGAACCAATTTTATTCACATGAAAATTATGGGCAAATCCGATCTGGCCAACCCCGACTTCACGTAGTCTTGTTTGCCTTATACTGGAGTGTTTTTTTATAGCCGGAAGCTCAGAGGACCAAGACCAATCTCTACTTCAGGTGACATTTAGACAGAGCGCGGGCAGTATTTTCACACAACGTATCAGTATAGCGATTCAATGCGGAAATGCGGCCAGAATACATGACACCATGCCACTTTTCTTTTTTGAGCAAATTTTAAATTTAAAAAATATTTGGATGAGGTCTGTGTCCAGGAGTGGACGTGATGCTGCTGAAATGTTGATTTAAATAAAACTCGTTTTCTCTGACCTGTATCCATATTTCTGCCCCAGAAACACCACGAAGTTAGGCCCCATGGAGAGTCGCTGACAGTTCTTGATCTCCCTCATACACAGCTCTGTCGTCATGTGATCGTCTGTAGCCTCGTCACGAACGCCCCATCGCATATCCACCACCTTTGAAATAAATCAGTCAGTCAAATGCGAAAGTAAAAAGAAAATCTTTCAGCTTTTCAAAATTGTGGCATAATTATTTCATCATCATCATCATCATTTCAGCCGCATAACGTCCACTGCTGGACATAGGCCTCTCCCAAGAATTTCCAAAATGACCGATCAAGAGCGGAATGCATCTAGCGCTTTCCAGCGACCTTGGTCATATCGTCTGACCACCTTGTGGGTGGGTGTCCTACGCTTTGCTTGGAAGTACGCAGTCATCATTCGAGAACATTTTTGCCCCATCGGCCATCGGTTCTTCGCGCTATGTGTCCCGCCCACTGCCACTTCAACGAGCTAATCCGCTGGGCTATGTCAGTGACTTTTGTTCTTCTACGAATTTCCTCATTTCTGATTCGATCACGTAGAGAAACGTTGCCCTCTCTATAGCGCGCTGAGCGACCTTAAGCCTTCTTATATGAGACCCATAGTAAGGGACCACGTTTGAGAGCCAGAAGTCACATTTATTTATCAATACTTAATTAACTAATGGCTCTGTGAGCTGTAGACCTCGCAAGTCATCCCGACCTGTTAAGGGGTAACATAAATTTTTCGGGGTTCAGTGCTGCCCCCATTTGAAATATTTTTTTTGAAAGAAAACGGAGATATAATTTTTTTTCATCATGCCCTAGATAACCCTCAATCTATTTTATGAACTACGAACGTGAAGCTTTTCTTAGCCAAAAGTCGTTTACGCATTCAATAAATAATAAATTTAAAAATTTGAGAAATATTGAATTGACTTAATAAATCTATATAATTCTCAAGCCATCTCACAAAATTTCACACGAAACGGTTGAGATATGCGAATTGTAGACGAGAACAGTTAGACAGACACACTGGCAGCCGGACAAAGGCCTTTTTGGCCAATCTTGAAACGATGTCAATAATGGAAGATAAAAATTATTAATTTAACATCTTTTCAGCACATATTTCTGAATAAATATGTAATTAAAATTAAATTATATGTTCTTTAACAGATTAAACTAAAAGAAAAAAGAAGATTACCAAAGATGATGACTAAGAATTTTAAGTTTAATGATATACGGCGAGTAATCTCTATTAGATCCCAGTCAGGATTAAGCTAATCTCTGACATCACCAACAATTTTTTTTAATTAGAATACGGTATCGGTTGTCATTTCGTCGGAACCTTTTTTTTATACATGTTCACCGATTTTAGAAGACGCCTGGACCGATTTGAAAAATGCTTTTTGTTTGAAAGCGTATACTTGTAAGGTGGTCTCATAGAGATTATATCAAAATCGGTTGTGTAGTTCGGGGGTGAAGTCGGTTTTTAGTTTTGCTAAATTATGCTATAAGTACTTACTTCTTGCGATAGCAGCAATGTTTGGTACTTTTCTGCTCATAAGGAATCCTTTCATGCCACATGTGTTTGTCTATGGAAACATGTCTAATGCTTTTTTGACGAATAGTATTTGCCTAATTTCAACATAACAAGTAACTTAAAAAAATTTTTTTTTGAAACAAGCAACCTCAATCTATCAACTCGAAAGTTTAAAGTGTTCTTTAAGACAAATCAAACGAACCCAAGCTCGATGGGGTTGTGTCGTTTCATTACAGAGTTCCTATGGCCACCTTGTAGTAAGTTGGGTGTAAAGTTTTGTATGCAACTGTAATAATTAGTTATTAAAACACTCATGTGATAAACCCACATTCGTGTTGTAATACCCGTTGCATAAATAACTAATGTAGTTTAATTAATTCCTTTTTTTACAGCTATGTTTGATGTAAATCGGTTTAGCAGTTTTGAAGTAATGGGGGTTAGCGCTTAAGAGTCGGGGTTTTTTTAATCTGCCTGGCAAATAAATTATTTTCTATATGTATCCGAAAAGCTTTTTGTTTTTCGAACCCTAGAGGCAGTTCCGTTAGAGAGAAGCGCAGCGGAGAGGATTTGAGCATTATATAATGTTCAAACGTTTATACAGTTTAAGCTATACGGTATTATTTTCAATATGCATGACGAATGGAAAAATATTTTTAGCCCATCGGTTAAATTATTCCAAAATATTTTACAAGTATTTTTACTTTTCTCTGAGAAACAAAAAATGACAAAGATACAGCGCATTGAAATTTCGCATGAGGTCACGGCTACGTACGATTTTTACATAGAGGTGACGTCGCAAACCCCCACTCCGGAACCACCTTTGATGCTTCGTATTTTTGTGAATTTTTGGCGAATCAGCCAAAATCACGGATCAGCCATCGTTAAACTCAACCATACGAGTATTAGAGGGAATCTAACGACCCGCCCAGCGACGCCACCACCAGATTGGACATTAGTGAGCATGAAAAACCCGAACTCGCAGACCTTGTCAAGAGAAAATATTAGTTATATGTTGGTCAAAAGCATTTCAAAAATCATTTATTTATCTTTGGATATTTATATCATTTGATAATTGTCATTTCTTTTTTCTTTCGATTTCTTAATAGTTGTTGACGTCAGATAATTTACTTACAACTAAGTTTACTGCCGCCTCCAAAGCGCAAGTACAGAAGAAGCGGTAACAAACTGTACTGCAGCATTTTCTCCAAAAACGTCAACTTTACAATTATACTGATATTAAAGTTAGATATGTGGACTGAGAATACATTGCTATAAGGGCATTTTTGTAAACTCTGTGTAAACTGACCCCTATATAGCTAGAAAGATCACTGCACTTGTTCTATTTTAGATATCTTAACCGAGGAATAAATCTTAACATCTAACCACAAATCTAATAGTACGCCTCTAACGTACCGTCCAGAAATAGCCCGTAATTGTAAACATTTACAAAAACCAAACCCGCGCTATTTCGGACGACGGAAGCGGGTACGCTGGTAATTTTAACTCTGTATGTTTTACTACAGAGCTCGGTGGCCAGGTTAAGAAACTTGGGTGTGGTCTACACTTGGATGGGTACCCAAAAGTGGCATAAAAGCGTCAAGCTCCTCTGTGCTTCCGAAGGCACGTATAAGCCGTTGGTTTGCCTGTCATCAATGTATTGGCGCTCGTCAAGATTTGTCAAACGGCTATGGGTAAGTTTAAAAAATTGCTTGCAAAATGCCGAAAAAAACGTACATACATAAATATACAACGTGTAATGGAAAGCGGGTATCAATCCGAAAGGGAGTAAACATACTAATCAATATGAACAGCTTTTACAATGGGACCATCTGCATCTCCATACATTTTGGCACGCTAGGAATTTTATTTTGTATGGAGGTGAATATATGTTTTTAACGATTTAAGGGATTGTCCCACAGTAAAAGTTGTTAACATATTTTTTAATATTATAGGGAGGCAAACGAAGGGTCTACTGCATGATTTCGAAAGCCGTATGCCCGATGGCTGGTTTACCGAATCCGTTGGCTCGAGCGTCCGGGCTGCCGATGCTTCATGTCATCGATGTACCACAGTTTCGACTGGTTATTGGTTCGAGTGTTCGTTTGACCGAAGAGCCATTGCTGCGATGGTCATGTCTTTCAAATTAATAGACACTCGAAAGACATGACCATCGCGTCGAGTTAATAGACGCTCGACGTGCCAGTATTCTTCACTGTTCCTATTAAAATTGCATTCTGTTTGTTCGTTTTTCATGAAGTTACATTTATTATCAATAGGTGAGTAATGAGAACTGATGACTACAAAGTAATATTTTAAACAATAAATTTAATTTGGCACATTAACAATTTTCTTGTAAAATTTTCTGCTCTTTATTTTTTGCCTGATGGTTTGTCTTTTTTCCCATTCCTTTTTTACTCTTCTTGGATATTTTATGTATGTAAAATAGCTCCTGACTTGCTGGCACGTCGAGCCAATAGACACTCGAAGGGCAGGACCATCACCGCAATGGCTCTTCGGTCAAACGGACGCTCGAACCAATGGCCAGTCGAAACTGTGGTACATTGATGAAATGGAACATCGGCAACACGGAGGCTCGAGCGGTTTCGGTGAACAAGCAATCGGACACACGGCTTTCGAAATCATGCAATAAACCCGCAAACGAACAAGCGGGTTAGCTGATGGTAAGTAATCACCGATGCCCATGGACAACTGCAACACCAGCAGTGTAACAAAAGCGTTGCCGGCCTTTCAGGAAGATGTAGGAGAAAGATATAGGTCCCATAGTAAAAGTTGTTAACATTTTTTTTTATGTTATATCGCGGCAAACGAACAAGCGGGTCACCTGATGGTAAGTTATCACCGCTGCCCATGGACAACTGCAACACCAGGGGTGTAACAGAAGCGTTGCCGGCCTTTCAGGAAGATATAGACTCGTTTTTTGAACGTTTCAATGTCGTTGCTGCCAACATTGCTGCAGGAAGTTGATTCCACATTGATTAGTATGTGAACTCCCTTTCGAGTAGATACCCTGTTCCGTTACACTTTGTATAGGTACAATCACGCCTGTAACCCTTACGGAGTAGACAGAGCATTTTGGGTCTTGCGGCTCTAAGCAGACAGAGCTCAGGGCCACAAGACTCAAAGGCCACTTTTAGCGTGATGGTGGGCGAGAAGGTGGGAAAAAGAATAAAAGCGAAAAAATCGTGTTGTTAGAAAATCCAGGGGATTGTAAATGTGATAAATTCCTGTTAATCCTTCATAAAAGTCAATCATATAAAAATTCCCGGAAAAACCATATGAGTGTACAATTTGACTTTTCCATGAATTTCTCAATATATCAGAAGTTTCCTCTGAGACGGAATCAAAGGATTTATCATTAAGGGGAAGTTTACAACCGGATCAAAATCTCAGGAGTTCCCATACCAATTTACGATGATAACTGGATTTTTGAAAAACATTATTAGTGCTAATAAAATAAAGAAACAATACCTAGTTTAGCTGAAAAATTGGTACTTACTCATAGTTAAAAATAAAAATATTTAGAAAATTAAGGATATATTTTTTCCAGTACCTACACATTTTTGGCAAAACGAGGTGATGATAATGGAAATCTTTGGGGGAGGCCTATGTGGCAGTGAACTTCCTGTGGCCATGGGATGGGTGTAGTGAGATATGGGCGGTATTTCTTTAGTAAGCAAAACTTTTACTTTTAAGGACAAATTACACTGATTATGCTGGCACCAATGAAAGTTATAACTTTAAACTTGTATTATGAGATACTAACTTATACAATATTTTTATTAAATACATTCATATCTCTGCGTCATGTCAAAACGTAGCTTATGTCAACGATGCCAGAAAACCATTTGAACGGGCTGTGTATACTAAGTGTCCACTGTAAAGTGGTAAAAAAGTTAAAATTTTAAGAGAAGTTCTAAACAGATTTTGTAAATAACCTTGAAGATTATTTGTCGAATAATAAAGCTAGTTTTGGTAATTATTTGTTTTTAATTTTTTACGTCGCCCGAACACACAATCTGAGTCACCCATTAAAGGTATAAAAACCCCAAGTAGAACATTATCAGCATTCGAGGTTTTACATTGCCTGCCCCCCCCTCTAAACAGAATCCTAATGACGCCCTTGCATGTAGCTGACACACAGAGCTGTTATGATGATGATGAGGTGATGTAATGCAGATCAAGTGTTGACAGAGTTGGTCTCTAGATGGCAAACGTAGTGTCAGAGGTAATGAAAATAAAAGGAAAGTTACTGGTTAATTATTTATTATTGATTAAGTAGGTAACTTTTTAAATGTTTCTAATAAACTTTTATTCGTAAAATAAAATTACAAATAAGTATCCGCAACATGCTTCAACAAAAGTTGTACTTACCTAAATACAAATAAGTATCCGCAACACGCTTCGTCAAAAGTTCTACTTACCTAGTTACAAATAAATATCCGCAACATGCTTCGTCAAAATTATCAATCTAATAAACCGCCCCTAATCGTCCCTGGCTCAAAGGATCCCATAATGCTAGCAGCATTTCCACATTGTATAGCGATAGAAATCCTCTGAGCAAGAAACTACACGGAGCGATTTAATATCTAATAAACCCATATCTGGTCAGACGACCTCGGTGGCGCAGTGGTCACCATGCTAGTCCGCCACTCAGAGGTCCCCGGTTCGATCCCCGGTCAGGGCAAGTTGGAAAATGGCCTTTTTCAAATTGTCCTGGGTCTTGGACGTTTATCTATATATGTATTTGTTATGAAATATTGTATCGTTGAGTTAGTATCCTATAACAGAAGTCTCGAACTTACTCTGGGGCTAGCTCAATCAGTGTGATTTGTCCTTTAAATATTTATTTATTTATCTGGGATAAACCATAACCGGTAATGCTTCGCCTTAAACGTGACGAAAGAAGTAGGACAACGGAAGGCGTATGTTTGTTATGAAAATAAACGATTTCGATTGAAAAGAAATAATAAGTAGGCATTTCTAGAAATCAAAATATTAGGTTGAATCAGAGAATTATTAAACTGATTATTGTACATAATCGATATCTTTTATTTTTTATTCAGAGATCTCAAAAGTTCTCTGGAATTATTTCCGCATTTTGTGAATTAACTATCATTAGGTTACAATCTATGTCCCACAGTCCACTGCTGGACTGATTCTCATTTATTAGTCGCTAACATGTTGCACAAGTCAAAATGCTTGTAATTCGACACTATCGCGAAAAAGCAATGCTGCAATAGTATAAGTATGTTTATTATACGTATTTATATACATGTAAGTTTATAATTTGCATTTATTACTTAATTTTTAAATATTTATATTTATGTAATTAAATACATTTTAATTCATTCCCTTCTCCATTCCATTCCATTTTTTCTGCTACGTCCGAAAGGTGAACTGGTAGACAATGCTTAGCATTAAGTTGTACCTTTTGTACTATAATCTTAAGATTTTAAGTGCAATAAATTTAATTAATAAATAAACAATGAGGTGACAAAATATTGGTGCAATAATACATGTACCCAGTTTGGACGTGGCGATGCAAACATCGAATAAAATAAACAATATCAGTACCAACTGTTTATCCATCCATTGATGAAAATATTACGACATATAAATAATATACATATTATAATTTTCTAAAACTAAAAACCGACTTCATCCCTAAACTACATATCCGATTTTCATTAAATTTGGGACCACCTGACACGTGTGCCCTTTCAAACAATAAAAGAATTTTCAAAATCGGTCCAGGCGTCTTCGTATAATTCGTATCCCTTTTGAAAGTCGTTTAAAAATTATAGACAAAAGACAGACTTTATTCTGCAGTTTGTTGTTTGATTTTTGTAAATGCTCTATACGATTACTATCTAATAATGCCTTAATGTGCCTTTCAAAGCACGGACGGGACCTTAAGATATATTAATCCACTGATCCAAGTTTCTTAATGTCAAAGGGCTTGCACGATTTTATCGTAAAAACGCGTAAAATCCGATTAAGTAAATGAAATCCACATAAATTTTAACTTTATCTAAGTTTAACTTATCTCTCTTTTTTAATTTAAAATAAAGTCCATCATAAAATGATTAGGCATCTCTGAACGAGTGCAGACATTTTTATTTTTATGATCTTTAGAAATAAAATCTCTTTTAGCCCAGTTTTTGATTAAAATGAAATATTCATAAACGGTTTAGTCTGGGTCGGGTTTTCATTATGGCTGGATTTTGTATAAATCTAGGATTTTAGTTTTTGCTTATGTTTTCTTATATTTTGGATCAACAAAAAAGTGATCAGGGCTTAAACCCTGAAGGTCGTCGCTTATTAGTTATTACCACAAATAGTAGTTGCCACTCTGACTCGATTCAAAATCATCATCATATCACCCAAACGAATCCACTACTGGACCTCAAGGATTTCCAAAATGATAGTTACGTCGAAACTGATGCCTGCGACTTCGTTCGCGTGGACTTTATGACTTCGGCGTATTAATTTATACATACGAACTAATGTAGATACATAAGAAAATATTTGTAGCAATAATATTTCCTGCGGCCACGTGGCTCGACAACGTTGTCCGACATATTGGACGACGAGGAATTTTGATTCCTTGCTGTCCGACATGTCGGACTATCAGGATTTTTTTATTCCACTTAGTTTGACCATCGGACCAAGAGGACATTTAAAATTCCACTTGTTTCGAGGTTGTCAATAAAAAAACATTTTTCCAGATCTTTGATTGTTAAACCTCAACAAAAAATGCTCATCAGGCTGAACAACTTTTGCTAAGGCGTCATTTTTATATTTCTTATAGTTTAGCTGGACCATTATATTTCTGCATCATGTGTTCCAATCATCCATTATTTGCCAAAAACAATTATAGCCTATATAATGGCTTAACAGAAACAATTATAGCCTATATAATGGCTAATATAATGGCTTAAATTCGAATGCGTCCGCAAATGTATTTTTTTTTTATATTCAAGAACAGACACATTTTCTTTACTGTTTTTACTGTTTGTTTATGTGTATAGATGAAGGCTCCACTTCTGCACTGTCTTCGACTTAACCCTTTCACGCACAAAACTAGTACACGAGTATTTTAATGGATATGAGTGCATTTAGTTATTCATACTGGGGTATCAAAAGTCTATGTACCATAAAAAATAAAAATATATCAGTGGTTTTTTTGGAATTTTATGGGACACCACTGTCCCAATATGCGTCAAGGGTCGGCGTTCACTGACTTCAGTGGTATATATATTTTGGGTATTTTGTTTTATTACATCTATTTGATAATAATAAAACAACACAAAATAATAAAAAGGTGATTATATATTATAATATTTACATATGAAAATCAGCAAAACAGTTTCTGTTTGCACTAAAACACGAATTTACATACAGAACATACGTTGTGTGTACGAATTTCTACAACATTTTTTGTACACCTTTCATCATTACCTGTGCTACAGGGTTTGATTGTAGACAGGTATTAATCTAGCCAAACTTCTAATCACTATCTGAAAAATTATAAGGCCGATAATATATGTGTTTCTTCTCCACTTGAACTCCGGAACTGGTGGATCGTGGGACGATCAATGCGAGGCTTTAATCATCGTTCATCCTAAGTCATCAGGATCAGAACAAGATTTTGATAAATCAGCAGGCTCGATGATCACCCTTGAGACCTCAGCTTGCATGTCCTGTAATAAGGAGTCGTCCAAATAAAGCGCATCTTCATCGTCACAAGATACGTTACCGGCAATGTGTTAAAATCTGGCTATTGTATATAGTACCTAGTCAATGTATAAATTACCTAAGAAATACAATGCCTGAATTATTGTTAGATAATGTACGAAATGGTATGTTTGTACATTTCATACTTCGATTTGTCACTGAAGGTAGGTTAGGTGGTATGGTTGGTGTAGGTGATATGGTGGTGCAGTGCAGTGACCAATCATCAAATTTAAAGTCGTATTAACAACAGCATCGGTCAATCGAAATATCCTTGTTCCTCTACGTGCCTAAAATAATAAAAAATAATACATAAATATAAAAAAATAATGCTAAACGTAATATGTTTTTATGTACATTTTCCGACCCTTCACGCATATTGGGACGCCGATGTCCCTTGCAACAATTTTTGTATTTTAGCTACCTTACTATTCATATTTACAATAAACAATTGTTAAATAATAAGTATTACTTACCGTTCTTTCTAAATTGCACACAAACAATCTTGAAAATACTAAAAATATATTTAAAAAACACTCAGAAAATAATTTACATGAGCGCGCCAAAACAACCAGAAACAATGAACATTTTTTCATATTTTTTTCGCTCGCAATGCTAACAATTTTGCGCAAAAATAAAATTTCGTTCAAAAATAATACGATAGGTTAGTCAGTGATTAAAAATAATCATCAGTTTTAAGAAAAATCACAAATTTTTTTTGGGGACACCGGTGTCCCATTTACGTCAAAGGGTTAATTCTTTTTATAAAAGTCGTTTAGTTTTATAGACTGAACTTGCCAAAAACATTTTTTTTGTGGTTTTGTATGTATACCTGAAATTCTAGTCCATGCTTCTCCCGGCAGTAGTCCTTGATTCGGGGATAGCACTTAGCCATCAATGTATTCCTCTCCATTGTTGTGTCTGAAATTGTAATAAAACAAGTAATTATTAAAAAATATATACTTTTTTAAAACAAGTTTTTACCTTAAACATTGAACTTAAACGTAAGTGCTTCTCAAGACAAATCCGACGAGCCCAAATTTGATGACGTTGCGGCAGTTTATTGCGTCACTAAAAGGGGATCCCTTTTTTTCGCATGATTGGATTTGTACTAATGTTCTTTGGCGTACCGGTTTTGGCATAAAATATTTTGACATTATAGTTCTTAGGCATCATTGTTGGCACACGGATAATTTTGGCATAATTAACTTTTAGCCTAATTTATTTTGGCATAATGTTAATTTGCATAATCTCCGTAGGCATAATAACTATAAGACTAATACTATTTAGGCATAATATTTTTAGGAATAACAGAAACAAAATTAAATTATTTATATGTGTTTATTTTCAATAATCATGAAAAAAAAATTATAACCACCCGGAACAACTGTGTGGGCAGACGGGAATTTAGGTTCAAGTTATTTTTTTAATGACCACCCGGAGCAACTGTGAGGGCAGAAGGGAAGTTAGGTTCAAGTTATTTTTTTATGACCTCCTGGAACAACTGTGAGGTCAGAAAGAAAGTTAGGTTCAAATTATTTTTTTATGACCACCTGGAACAACTGTGAGGGCAGAAGGGAAGTTAGGTTCAAGTAAATTTTTCAAATTTTATTACAGCTTTATTTTATTAAAATGAGTATGAGTGTTAAACATTTTAGGAGCTCACTGTTTTGCGTATTTGTCTGTAAAAACTTGTGGTTTTGAATAAATATGCTTTTATAAATTTATGATTTATAATTTGTATTCTCAGAGAAATGTTATGTCTTGATAAATTATGGTTTGATATCATTATGGTTAAATACATTTATGCTTTATAGTGTTATGCCTAAACATCGTTATGCCTACATACATTATGCTTGAAATAATTATGCGTAAACAGTTATGCGTAAGAACGTTATGCTTAAAAATAATTATGACAAAAAACAGTATGCCATGTTACATTATGGCTTAAAATTTTATGCTTATGGATAGGGAACCCACTGAAAGTGAGTCTGAAAGTGAATCTGGACAAGGCGAAGTGGATGTGCCCCAAAGACACTTGTCCGATTACAATAAACGGCACAACGGTGGAGAAAGTAGAGATGTATAGCTTAGATCAGAATATCGGGCTATAGAAGGATGCACTGGAGATGGGCGGCCTTTCGGAAACTCAAAGACGTCTTGCAATCTAAGATACCCCAAAGTTTGAAGACTCGATTGTTTGACCAGTGTGTACTTCCAGTAATAGCACTGGTCCCTGAAAAATTCAGGTAGTCCCTTAACGAGACTGTAGGTGTGAAGTTAAATAATAGGGGCCCGTGCCCAAAGGGTAAAAAGGGGGCCCTATTACTAAGACTCCTGTCTGTCCGTAAGTCCGTCTGTCTGTCTGCCACCAAGATGTATGTATTTCATGAACCGTGATAGCTAGACAGTTTATTTTTTTTACAAATAATACCGCCATAACAACAAATACTAAAAACAGAATAATAAAAATTTAAGTGCATTCGCACTTGGTTGGTTTTTTTATCTCATCACTCACCATTAGGTACGCTAAAAGTGGCCTTTGAGTTTTGCGGCCCTGGTCTGTCTCGAGACGCAAGACCCAAAATGGTATGTCTGGCCCATTAGTTCGGTCGTCTAGATACTAAAAACGTTATTCTACAAAATCTACAAACTGAATCGAGCCGGATTGCGCAAGGCTGAAAACTTAGCAAATATTGACATTCAAATTTACACAGGCAGTCTCGATTGCATGAGTCAGTCCGGAGCGACCTAATTCAGATTCTAACGTCGAATACTGCATAGTGTAATGCAGTATTCTAGGATTGAAACCCTAAAAAACTTGTTGGTTTTCATTCAATATTTATTTGTATTTTACAAGCTTTTATTTAACTTGCAATGTATGTTGTATATAACTATGTTTAGGTCAAATCTTGCGACTACAGATGGGCAAAGCACCGGGTATAAGCCTTACCTATATTAAAAACTAGAGTTCGAGATTTAGAGAAAAATGCCAAACTTCGCATGAGGGTCTTTATTCACTACGGAAGGATTACACGTGAAGACCAAGTGCAGCTGAGGTCCAGGTATCTAGCCAAAGTTGTCGCAGATACTTCCACTTGTAGCACTCAGGTACGTTTCCTTCGCTTCGGTTCGCTTCGAAGTGATCGCTTTGATTCCATAGATAGTTTCGCTTGCACAATTCTGATGTAGTTCTATGGGCTCCTTGCTCGTGAACATTCTGCGTCTCTCACGTTCGCGACGATATAATGTGAGTGTAAATATGTGTCTTTTTGATTTTATTTATTTATTTCAACTATTGCACAAAAAAGTGTACAAATAGCAGACTTAACGCCATATGGCGTTCTTTGCCAGTCAACCATTGGACCAAGTGGAAAATAATTTGGGTGGTGCGACAGAATGTGTAACTAAATAGAAAAGTGTAAATTAAATATCCACAACAATACAATAAGATTATAACATACCAATACCAATACGATTACTAAGTATATATAAAATAAACATATAATAAATATCAAATAATACATAAATATGCATAAATAATTATCACATGGATGACTACTAGTTGTTTCACAGGGACATCATGAGAAGAGACTTCTCGGAGTAACCGTTTATGAACCGCCCGTTTGAAGGCTAAACGAAAACGACTTGATATCAATAAAATAATAATTTATCTATCTAGGTCCTTGGTTGTAGAAGGTATTAAAATATGTTTAGTTGTAATTATAATTGATTAGAGACTCCTCGATTCCAATCGCGTTCAACTATAGACAACTCCTGTCAGCATGTAGTGACCCCGCCGGAGAGGAGTGGAGTGACAAGAATGTCTCTCACATTCTTGTCACTCCACTCCTCCCCGGAGAGAAATATAATAATGTGAAATGTGAAGTCGCCGGTTGCCGAGAAACGTTTAGGCGGAGTGGGGGGTGTTAGGTTTAATTTTCGTTACGGAATTTCTTGATTCGGTCCCCGCGCTCAAAGCCCGCTATAAAAGCTATGCAATACCTCAAAAAAATCTAAAATGTACCATCTGTTTCTCTCTCTTGCTCTCGCTGGAGGATTCTTGAGAAAGATTAGACCTTTGGATGAGGTCGAAATATGTCGGCTAGTAGCTGGCTCTCTACGTGAGTTCCCTGTAAATATATCGCATATCCTTGCGATGGATCTTATTCGTAGCTATTTTTCATGAAAGTCGGTTCAGCCGTTCTAAATTTATTAGAGGTGAACCCTTGAAAGTTGGGGTATTTTAATTTGCCTGGCAAATTAACTGGTTACAAGCTTATAATATAATGTTTGTGTCATCGTCCTCTTGACGACCTCCGTGGCGTAGTGGTCACCATGCTAGTTCGCCTCCCAAAGGTTCTCGGGTTCGAACCCCAGTCAGGGCAAGTTGGAAAATGGCCTTTTTTAAATTGTCCTAGGTCTTGGATGTTTATCTATATACGTATTTGTTATAAAATATTGTATCGTTGAGTTAGTATCCCATAACACAAGTCTCGAACTTACTTTGGGGCTAGCCCAATCAGTGTTATTTGTCCCTATATTATTTATTTATTTATTTTATTATTATCTCTGTCTCAAGTTAGTTTTAGTTATCCAAAGAATAATAATTCAGTTGCATAAGCCGAAAACGATTAGGACCGAAGTTCAGTCAAAGTGCTAGAAAGTGAGTACGCGTAACAAGAATTCGTATTTAGCGACACTAAATGCGGCACTAAACGTTTAGGACCAGTCGTAACTTAGTTCTGGGAATCGCTAGGGGGGTATTACACGGTTCGATTTTGGCATTATATTTGAAGCATAGACCTAGAAGATAAAAAAGAAAGAAGAAAGAAAGAAAGAAAAGCTTCTTCTGTACTTGCGCTTTGGAGGCGGCAGTAAACTTAGTTGTAAGTAAATGATCTGACGTCAACAACTAACTATTAAGAAATTGAAAGAAAAAAGAAATGACAATTATCAAGTGATATAAATATCCAAAGATAAATAAATGATTTTTGACTTTTTATTCGGTAATCAATACCATTACAACTTACATGTACAGTGGGCCACATACCACCAACAGAACAATTACGTAGTACCAAAAGTATAGAGGCCCAAGAGGTGTACTTTTCTATGTGGCCCACTGTACCTACATATAATAAAAAAAACAACTACGAATTGCCGAAAGACTGGCTCAGCTATGTGCTGACAAGCAGACATACAAACGCCGGATTGTTCAAGTAAACTAGAACATCGCCTGTTTCGCTTGTTCGTTCAATAAAACAGAGAAGCAGAAAGGAGAGGCCTTTACCCAGCAGTGGAACTCTGAAAAAGGCTAATAAAAAATACAACGACGATTAGCTAAACTTCTATTTACACTGCCACGTTTTTTTTCTCTTATGGGGCAGACAGAGCACTGGGACTTTTAGCCTTACGCAGATAGAAGCCAGGGCTGCAAGACTAAATGACCACTTTTAGCATGATGATCGGTGAATGGTTGAAAAAAGGAATCAAAATAGTGATGGGTTAGCCGCTTTGCCCATTAAAGGGATACATGAATTTACCGAGGTCCAGTGCTGCCCCCATTTAAAATAAATGCGTCTATCAGGATTATAGACCCCAAAAAACTGTCTGGCTACTGAGAAAACTCAGTTTAATAATTCTCTGAATAACATTTATAAAATTCAGCTTTACTAATATAAGGTAAGTATAATTACAGAGAATTATAGTTTAGGGGTGTCCGGCAGAGGGTTGTAACTATACTATATGTCTGGCAATGAGCATCGTGAGTTTTAATGCTGTTACGAATAAAATACAAAAAAATTGAGCTTGGTAACTTAATAAACTGGAGGTAAGATTTTATACACCTTTGTTACCTGTTACCTGCCAAAGGAACCATGATCCAGGTTTCACGAGTGGGGATCATTCTTACCTGTGTTGGGGACACACATGGAAGAACTTTCATACTTACGGACAATAGGAAGGTCTGGCCCTCATGGGCTTTTAGACTATATGTAAAAAAGCTTCACGACACGGCAGAGGCATTTCACATTTGGTTGGCTGTCTCGCTTGCACAATCAAATATTTTTAAAGATTATTAAAAAATGTGTCTCATTTGTAGAAAAGTGTTTCATTAACTTCAATATAATTATATGTTAGATATTGTAGACATGTTTTTTTTTATTGTTTATGTGTTTGGGTATCGAGAATTAGGTCATCAAAAATTTCAAATTTTGATTACCTAATTTTCGATGTAGTCAATGTCTACACAATATACAAACAGGTCTAAAATATCCACAATATAATTATATTAAATGTTAGTGAATCACTTTTCTACAAATGAGACACATTTTTTAATAATCTTTAAAAATGTTTGATTGTGCGAGCGAGACAGCAAACCAAATGTGAAGTGCCATTAAAATGATTGGTATTTCACTTATTCCGTAGACCCCTAGTTTCCCCCACAAGTCAAATGAAATACTTTTCAAAACGTCAAAGCAAGCATTTGGAAAATATGAAATACCACTAGATACACATCGAGACGTCATTTTTTCGTGTCAATAATATCTTAACAGTCTCCTAATATCAGTTTTTCTGCATTAATAATTCCAAAATTACATTGCAAAGGGATATAATAATCAATGTCAAGTAACATTATTTTGTTACGTTTTATGTTCTCATCAGTAAACATAATTTACATCTGACAATGCATGCATGGGTTGACGATATAGTAAAAGTCATGGGTCGCACCTGGTTTAGAGCAGCACAGGACCGAGATGGGTGGCGTCGACGAAGGGGGGCCTATGCTCAGCAGTGGGCGGAAGAAGAGCTGAGATGATGATGATGATGGTGATGATGAATGCATGCATACCCTATTGTTTTTTCAATGGAAATATTGTTGCGCGTGTTTTTTTTTTGCAAATGCATCGGTGTCGCCGTGTAAAATCGCCATCAGCTAAATTCGTTACACCTGTCTAAGATTTCGAAGTACCTGGCTGTCGTAAAACTTTGACGCATTTAACTTATGAGGGTTAAAGTCCTGAGATTTAAAGTGGCAAATATTAAAAGGAAGGAACCAAAATGAAGCTAATCTCATCCAGCCCTCATCACATGGCTATAAAAATATACAACCATATCCCTAACAATTTGAAGAATATAGAAAAATCTTTATTATTTGCCAAAAGATCTAAAGGAAATCCTCATAAATAAATGCTATTACAAAATATCTGAATTTTTCGATGATAACTTTGCTTCAAATTCACACTGATTTATCTACTATATAAAAACAGTTAATTGTAAAATTAATTTTTAAGTTATGCTCATGTTTGCTGTGCCCTTACAGGGCGTCACTTGTACTTATCTGTAAGTAACAACCTTAAACTTGTGACTTGCAATAAATCTGAATCTGAAGCGATGGAAACGGGCAACTTCAGAATGGGTTGTAAAATCTTTTTTAGAGAGAAGATGTCATCATCTTAGGCATTACCACAGAACCCGTAATTTTCCAACAAGTCAAGTCAGATATTTTTTTCTAAACGTCAAAACAAACATTGTCTATGGGATTTGTATGAAATAGCACGGCGTGACGTCATAGTTTCTTGGAGTCAAATAGCGCTCTTATTTGTCAGTTGTTCAGCAATTAAGTACAAATCTAAAATCATGTTAAAATGGATATGTTCAAAGACAAGATACATTCTTTTGCGATGTTTTATTTTCTTGTCAGTACAAAATAGTTTGCTTTTGACATCGGAATATACCCAAATACAGAACGGAAACTCCTAGCGCAATATCGTCCCCGTTCCCTGTGCCCGCACCTCTCCCCCGTTCTCGCGTTGTTCCATTCTTAGCGTTTTAATTGTTTTCTAATTATTTAAAATTTCGCGCACTTTACCAATCTAGCGTAATATCCAATCAGTTTGTCTTATGGAAGCGGTCCAACGTCACAATTCAGCCAATGAGAACGCACGGAATATACCGCGCGCTTGCACAGTACAACCGGCGTTGAACACAGCGCCATAGTGGTGAAAAAGAGAACTTCTTCGTTGCAATTTAAAATCACCGACGCACCGTTTTTCCAAGTGATTCGATCGAAAATTCATTTTTTGTGCATTTTTAGACTTTCATTTCTACCTTAGAGAGTGTATTAGTGGATTCAAGAACAGCATTCATCGTAATCAGCTGGCCGGCAGTTATCTAAGGACATTTCTGAAGCCATCAAGCATTTGCCGCTACGTGATAAGTACTTGTGCATGATATTCTCTTGTCTGATTGTCGTATAGGACCTTTACCTACTACCGCTGGATATCCTCTGGATATTCAATCCAGAGTGGCGACGAACATAGCAACCAAATTAATCGCGTTCGTTCTGCTACACGCGTTGTCGAGAGTGTTAGTGGGCGAACACACATATTGTCGTGTGCACAGATGTATAGTTTCGTTTGTAGTAGGAGTACCTAGGCATACATGATACTCCACTTCTGTGAAGTCCTATACGAGTACCTGTGGCACTACAGCCTCGGGTGGGCCTATGCCTGGTGAAGCAACTTTCCAGTCTTTTCTAGTCAATTCTTCACTTCAAGCTCCTTTTCAAGATAGTTAGTTGTGCGTTAGTATCGGTGGCTTTTCTTTAAAATAAATTTCCTTGATTTTTAATATTCGGGAGCAAGGTGAAAATGCTCGAACACCACAAAGGGAAGATCTTCCCGTCAGGCATGGTGTTGCACCGGGAACCGCAGCTCCGGAGTAGTATCGTTGGAAGTTGTATTTATGCAGCGAATCGGGCTAACTCTGAGATCGAGATGTAAGATACTGCTGGCGCCATCTCGTACGCTTCTTGTGAATTATGGTATCGCTCAACATTCATTATTGTTTGTGGTTGTAGTTCCTCGCTAGTGGCGTAGAGGTTGCCACTATTCCTTCTGGCACTCACTGGTAGTTACTTATAAGTCACTTACCAACAAAATTTAGTCACAATAGTTCCTCTCTTACCTGTGAAGTTATTTTACTTAAGTTAAGTACTTTAAAATCGCAGTCATCCCTCCAATATGAGACTTGTTGAGAGCCCTAAATGTGAGGAACTAGAGGAGACAATGAGACACATTTTGTTAACTTCTTGACTCATTGGCTGGAAAGCGTATGGACCTCTTCGGATCAGCATACGAGTATCCTAAGTCACAGGACTAAAGGCACTCACACAGGACAAAGGACAAGGCAGATAATGCTCTCAAGCTTATGCAGTCCTTCTTCAGAAATCCCGATGCGGGTGAGTAAGGCAAGGGGGTAAGTAAAGTAAAACCCAAAGGTTCGACGTGCTTCCAAAGGTGGACCCCAAATCGTGATAAGATAAGATACCTGTGAAGGTGGAGCTGGTGAAGATCCTCACGATCTTCGAGCTGACCGGCGGCAGCAACTTCAGCGAGCCAGCGAAGATCAGGTCTATGGTGCGGTCGTCCATGCTTGTTCAATATCTGGACATGATAATGCGATACATAAGTAGGTACATGTAGGTAGTTGTGAGATTTGAGGTTCGTTAAAAAAGTTTTCGCTGTATAAAGAGTATTGTGCTACTGGCACTGGCACGTAAGAAAAAAAGTATTGAAAGAAAGTTTGAATTGGGTGTGAATATTTTTTTTTATGTTAAAATAAGGCGCGAAAAGGAAAATAAGACACAAAACAGTGAAGATGTATTTAATATAAAGATTTGATTTACATAAGAATCTTTTGAATTTTCCGAAGCCTCGATCCGACATATATTTGTATTAAAAAAATCGTGAAATCGTGAGGAACCCTCACACTAGTTCATTAGTATGAAAAATTACTTTAGTTTTTAGGCAGCTCGTAAAATCTGACACCAGTATTAGCTATTAACACACTTGATAGGAAGGAAGCTAGTTTAGTTGTTAGCAATTAAGTATATATTAAAATACTATTTCACATATTTTGTCAGCAAGAAAAATAATCTTATATCATTTTTAAAAACTAAAACCGGTTTCACCCCCAAACTATGAAACCGATTTTGATAAAATTTCTATGGGAATCTGACAATTATACGTGGGGCGCACTATAAGTTTCCGGAATGAATATGAAGAAATACTATTAAAGGTACAAAATTAATTTATTGTTTTTCAAAATAATCTCCCTTGGCGTCTATGCACTTTTTCATTCGATGAAACCAGTTTTGAAAACTTTTGTGCCACTCCTCTGTGGTGACCTCTGAAACGTGTTTTTCATACTCCTCGACAGCCTCTTATGGTGATGAAAATCGTTGACCGTGTAATTGGTTCTTAATTTTTGGGAACAGAAAAAAGTCACAAGGTGCCAGGTCTGGACTGTATGCAGAATGACTCATGAGTTCTACATTTTTCGACTTCAAAAAGTCGTTTGTCTGTCTGGCCGTGTGAGAACTAGCATTGTCGTGGTGCAGGATGATACGGCGTTTACGGTTATTTTTACGGAGTTCGTCAATAACTTCCGGCAAACAAATGGTCGTGTACCAGTCACTATTCACTGTACGACTATTCTCTAAAGCAACAGTAGCCACGTGTCCAGTTTTATTAAAAAAAGAAGCAATCATTCGCTTAGATGCACTTTTCACGCGCGCCACTTTGGTTGGTTTCGGCTCATCTTGAAAGACCCATACGCTCGATTGCTGCTTTGTTTTGGGATCGTAGCAATAAATCCATGTTTCGTCACCTGTTACTATGTCCCACACCAAATTTGACGCACCTTCGTTGAATCTGGTAAGCATGGCACTGCACCAAGTGACGCGGTCCGTTTTTTGAGCCTCGGTCAAGTTGTGTGGGATCCACCGCGAGCACAGCTTTCTCACACCCAAATGTTTGTGTAGGATTAATTGTATTTGACTCATGCCTATTTCTAAGGATGCGCGAATTTCATGGTAGGTCACATGCCTGTCTGTTTCAATCATACGGCGCACAGCATCGATGTTTTTGTTGGTCACAGCGGTGGACGGCCGACCATCGCGAGATTCGTCACTGAGATTGATACGACCACGCTTGAATTCTGCAAACCAGCTATAAACAGTTGTCTTGCATGGTGCTTTATTGCCAAAAGCTGTTTCAAGCCGAGCGATGCTCTGTTGAGCTGTCAAATTACACTTAAAATCGTAGAAAATCATACTACGAAAATTTTCCCGAGTTAAATCCATGTTGATGCAGACACACAATTTTTTTAATGGCGCCACATGGTAAAAACAAAAGACAGTCAGATGAAACAAACTGCATTCTACAGCCAAAGAGTTCTATTTTCTAATGTTGCAATAAATTTTTAAGTATTGTTTATGTAAGTGGCCAGTTCCGGAAACTTATAGTGCGCCCTATGTACACTATCTAATAAAAATGAATTTTCCAAATCGATGCATTCGTCTTTTAATAATCGGTGAACATACATAAAAAAGACCGCGCCGAATTGATAACCTTCTCCTTTTTGAAAGTCGGTTAAAAACAAATATTTTGACAGCATAATGTGTCTTCTGAAAAACCTAGGTGCAGATGCTTGAGGACCTAGATTCCTACTTAAACGCAGGCAAAAGCGCAAGATAGAGAGAAATGGTGAACCGAGAGGGACGCCTTTGCCCAACAACTAGCGGGCTCTAAATAATAAATAATAATAATAATAATACGTCTTTGTCCACCATAAAAAAATCTACCAGCAACATCATCAGGTATCTTATAGTAATCTGTGCACCTAGTCAGTAACTAAATCAAGTTTTATCCAAAAATACAATGAAAAATAAATAGGTAGGTATTCATGACGCAAAATTATTTTTGGCCAGCAGGATTATCGGTCAGCATAAAAATAATATTGCTATAATAAGCACTGGAGTACTGTGACACAGGCTCTGCTTTCTGCAGGCTCCAGTCTCCTTTAATCTAATCTATATTAACGAATTAAACCTAATTGTACTCTACAATTACTCTTTATATTTTTTTATAGATTAATGGAGAAAATAAATAAACATTTTATTTTACTTTACTTTAAAGCTATAATCTCTAAAGCGATGGAGCATACAAACATACAAAACACATACAACAGAATTAATAACTTTCCCTTTTTAGGGTTCCGTTGTAAACAAGGATTTACTCAGAGACTATAAGTACTTGAAAGCTGAAATTTGGTTAAGGTATGTATATTAATCATGGCAAAAAAGTGGTAGAAAAATCTTGAAAAAATATGTTTTTTTGGGTACCTCCCATACAAGTAAAGTTTGAGTATTTTTTTTCTCGACTAACCCGTCGTCGCGTGGGGTCTCGTCGAATAAGTCTTTCAAAGATATTGTAAGCTTGTAAATATAATTTTTTGATTTAGGCATCCGTTTCTGAAATATTTTGTTTTATATTGCAAATTTTTGTTAGAGTTAAGTGCCTATATCTATTATACGGTTATATATGGACCAGTTAAATTGGTATGGTTTATTGACTGCCTCCGTGGTCCAGTGGTCAAGGCGTTCGCCTTGTGACCTGGAGGTCATGGGTTCGATTCCCACTGGGAAGCATACTTTATGAAAAGTTGTTTCCAGTCTGGATAGGATATTGCAGGCTTGAATCACCTGATTATCCGAAAAGAAAGATGATTCCGTGTTTCGGAAGGCACGTAAAACTATGGGTCCCGAACGCCACCTAGCGTTTGATCATCAAACTATCCAAGGATTGGTTCCTGGTTTGCCCTTTGGGTTGTGTAGGTCAGACGGCAGTCGCTCTGTGTAAAAACCAGCAACCTCGTCAAATCTCCTTGGTAAGATAGCGGACCCCGGGCCAGTGGACCAGTTAAAAAAATTCACAGCAGCAGTATATTTAACGAAGTTCAAAGAAAAACTATCAAAGCTAAGTAGGCTTTACCAACTAAAAAGTTATAGGCCACCAACTTATAAAATGTACTCTACAGAAAAATAAAATTTCAACAGAAAATAAGTTTTTAGACGTTTTTAGTGGCATGAAAAAGTCATTATACGTGGGGCGCACTATAAGTTTCCGGAATGAATATGAAAAAATACTATTAAAGGTACAAAATTAATTTATTGTTTTTCAAAATAATCTCCCTTGGCGTCTATGCACTTTTTCATTCGATGAAACCAGTTTTGAAAACTTTTGTGCCACTCCTCTGTGGTGACCTCTGAAACGTGTTTTTCATACTTCTCGACAGCCTCTTCTGGTGATGAAAATCGTTGACCGCGTAATTGGTTCTTAATTTTTGGGAACAGAAAAAAGTCACAAGGTGCCAGGTCGGGACTGTATGCAGGATGACTCATGAGTTCTACATTTTTCGCCTTCAAAAAGTCGTTTGTCTGTCTGGCCGTGTGAGAACTAGCATTGTCGTGGTGCAGGATGATACGGCGTTTACGGTTATTTTTATGGAGTTCGTTTATAACTTCCGGCAAACAAATGGTCGTGTACCAGTCACTATTCACTGTACGACGATTCTCTAAAGCAACAGTAGCCACGTGTCCAGTTTTATTAAAAAAAGAAGCAATCATCCGCTTAGATGCACTTTTCACGCGCGCCACTTTGGTTGGTTTCGGCTCATCTTGAAAGACCCATACGCTCGATTGCTGCTTTGTTTTGGGATCGTAGCAATAAATCCATGTTTCGTCACCTGTTACTATGTCCCACCCCAAATTTGACGCACCTTCGTTGAATCTGGTAGGCATGGCACTGCACCAAGTGAAACGGTCCGTTTTTTGAGCCTCGGTCAATTTGTGTGGGATCCACCGCGAGCACAGCTTTCTCACACCCAAATGTTTGTGTAGGATTAATTGTATTTGACTCATGCCTATTTCTAAGGATGCGCGAATTTCATGGTAGGTCACATGCCTGTCTGTTTCAAT
The DNA here is from genome assembly GCA_943193695.1 of Acrobasis suavella. NCBI lineage: Eukaryota > Metazoa > Arthropoda > Insecta > Lepidoptera > Pyralidae > Acrobasis > Acrobasis suavella. The sequence continues at coordinate 2,853,350 of OW971952.1, read as the reverse complement.
CATACGGCGCACAGCATCGATGTTTTTGTTGGTCACAGCAGTGGACGGCCGACCATCGCGAGATTCGTCACTGAGATTGATACGACCACGCTTGAATTCTGCAAACCAGCTATAAACAGTTGTCTTGCATGGTGCTTCATTGCCAAAAGCTGTTTCAAGCCGAGCGATGCTCTGTTGAGCTGTCAAATTACACTTAAAATCGTAGAAAATCATACTACAAAAAATTTCCCGAGTTAAATCCATGTTGATGCAGACACACAATTTTTTAAATGGCGCCACAAGGTAAAAACAAAAGACAGTCAGATGAAACAAACTGCATTCTACAGCCAAAGAGTTCTATTTTCAAATGTTGCAATAAATTTTTAAATATTGTTTATGTAAGTGGCCAGTTCCGGAAACTTATAGTGCGCCCTATGTATATCATATTTAATGGCATTCGCAACTAACGAACCCTACATTGCGCGTGGCCCACCCGCACTTGGCCAATTTTTTCAGTCTGAAAAAAACAATGTATTGCTTCGTCCAAGACATAAAACCTCTACTTAGCATCCTTCGCGACGTTGCCATGAACACGTGTGACAAACATTCAGACAGTGTTTACGAGTAGACGTTATTGCCGACCTATTTCCTGGTTAGCTTCGCTGACTTCATTGCTAATCGACTTAATAAATCTTTTAGAGATGCTTATACTGAAGTATGACAAAAACTAGCGAGTGTAAAACGTGTTTATTGGTTCATCCTTTTGTGTTGTTAATAAAAGTAAATAGATACTTATCTAGTCATTAATATTAATAATCTGAGACTGGGAGAAAATAAATAAATATATAGGGACAAATTCAAAGATTCGAAGATTCAAAGATTCAAAGATTCAAATGTTTATTCAGTAATTAGACCTTCACAGGCACTTTTACACGTCAATTACACTAATTGAGCTAGCCCCAAAGTAAGTTCGGGACTTGTGTTATGGGATACTAAATCAACGATACTATACATATATATGTCAACATCCGTGGCGCAGTGGTCGCCATGCTAGTCCGCCACCCAGAAATTTCGGGTCCCCAGTCAGGGCAAGTCGGATAATGGTATTTTTCAACTTGTCCTGGGTCTTGGATGTTTATCTATATACTCGTATGTATTTGTTATAAAATATTGTATCGTTGAGTTAGTATCCCATAACACAAGTCTCGAACTTACTTTGGGATAAGCTTGATCAGTGTGATTTGTCCCTTTATCCGTTTTTCGCTAATGTGCATAGAAAAGCTTCACATTCTCACTTTAAACTGTAAACTGTTTATAAAATAATTTGAAGGGTTATCTAGTGCCTTATAAAGACGAAATTTTAATATAATTAATGAGGATAGCGTGATTTTTTTACCATATGAATTCCGCGAATCCCAATCAATCTCCATTGCAGTGCACGTATTGTTATCACTGCAATGTCAATAGATAAGGAGCTTCCTGATAAAAGCTCGCGGCGACGGCATATGGTGCTTGTGACTAAGCTTGTCAATTTTGTACTTATAGAGCGTGTAACTAAAGGGGGTGGTACTCGTAAATTACATAGATTATATAGACTGTTGTTTGTTTTTCGTGTGTTTAAGTGTCACTGGTGTCAGATTTTTCAAGCTGCCTAAAGGCATCTGAAACACGGGACGGAGGAGCTTGAGATATTTTTATGCCTCTTGTGGTTTGGTCACCCATCCAAGTGCGAATCACGCCCGGTGTCGCTTTACTTGCGAAACCGCTAGTAATGCGCACTCTCGCCGTGCCACCGAGCTCTTCGGTGATAGACATTAATAATGTAGCTAGCTCAAACATTAGGCCCATTTTCTATTTTTGAACATGCATATGGATTTTATCATACGTAGATACCTATTTAATTTTCAAACAATGAAATCTAGCTACTTACCGATGGAAAATTATTTCTTTACACTTTGCCGTGTTCCTTGAATTATTTTTAAGAATCAAGAATCATTTATTTGCAATATATAATAGAACACATACGAAGGCGTTTTTAATTATATTTAACATGTTTTCGTATGGTTTACAGTATTTTAACACATACGAAGGCGTTTTTAATTATATTTACCATGTTTTCGTATGGTTTACAGTATTTAAACCCATACGAAGGCGTTTTTAATTATATTTACCATGTTTTCGTATGGTTTTTGATTAAACACTGTTAAAAGTAGGTATTATTGGCGCATAAGAGCTAGCAAGCGACTACGTGAAGTTTATAGAAAAAAGCTGCAATTAAACGAAATAAAACAGTTATATACTGTCTTCTCGAGTACATATACTTAAGATTTTTGTGGTCAATATAGTTTTAGCATACTGGGCGTCTTACATTTGGCTTGTCAACTTACACCTTTATGTTATTTCGCAAGTTATCGTTTTAATATATTGTAATTATTATTCTAAATTTGTATCAGGATTGCTGGTAAGCAACAAGCCTCATCTGATTATCCGGAAAAAAATATGATTCCGAGTTTCGGAAGGAACGTATAAACTGTGGGTCCCGAACGCCATCTAGCGTTTGATCAAACCTATCCAAAAATTGGTACTGGTCTACCCTTTGAGTTGCGGAGGTCAGATGGCAGTCGCTCTGTGTAAAAACCAGTAACCTTGTCAAACCACCTTGGTTAGGTAGCGGACCCCGTTCTCTGAAGCGTTACCGCTGAGGATGCAACGGGGAATACCGGAGAATGATGATGCACTAGCAAGGTCACATGCTTAGATTTTTTTTAAACTTTAGGGTTCTCTACTTGTCTTGGTTTAGATCCCAATTCTTTTGCCGGATATTAAACTTAGCTCTCATTTTTAAATGACTTCAAAAAAGGAGAAAGTTATCAATTCGTTAGATTTTTTTATGTATGTTCTCCGATCTCGAAGACACCTAGACCAATTTGGTTTTTTTTTGTTTGATATATTTGTCAGGTGGTGTCATGAAAAATTTATCAAAATCTGTTGTATAGTTTGTTGTTAAAGTCAGTTTTTAGTTTTGAAAACTTATCACATTTATGTTTTTGTTAGGATATGAGTTACCAGTAAAAAATAATCAAAAATCTAACACACAAAATAAGTAGTTACGTACTTTACTTAGTCATTCCAAGAAAAACTCCAACAACGATAATTAAATTAGCTACAATTGTAAATGTTTATTACTGAACATAAAATATCTGTAAAACCTAGTGAGACACCTACGCCTTTGAAATTACATAATAGGTACTTACGTCAAATAGACAAAGCTTCTCCACCTGGCCTAGTTTCAAGGACTGAAATCTCAATCAATATTGCACCTAAATGTTAAGTTCTAGGTCATAATCGATTCAATTTCACTTTCAAAATGGATTCTCGATTCTATTCCAAAACCGATTCAAAACTGCTGGCCACTAAGAAAAAGACAAAACTATTTTCGTTTATAAATGTTTTTTTTTTTCAAATTTAGAATGCGTAGTGCTCTTTTCTGGTATTAAAGTGTACTGACATTTCATGCACGGTTCGAAACCGAATCTTGTTATTCGGTATCGTAGCAACATTTTGGTTTTGATTCTGATTGGAGGATATCATTTTTAATTTTAGCGTTGACTCATTTCTTTCCTACTATGTGATTTAAAAGGTTTAGTTTTCTCACGCGATGGTAAGTACTTGCCTATCGTAAATAGCTATTTATATGAAAGAAGATTATCAAATTGAAGGCAGTTTTAATCGGAAACCTATTGTACTTCATATGCACATGTATTTTGTATGTTAAAAAATGTATTAAAGCATATTCTTTGTTTGTTTTAACCCGACTTAAGGAGGTTTAAGGAGATACCTGAATATTCCGGGGTCCAGTGCTGCCCCCTTTTGAAATAAATCATTTGATAGGAAACGGAGATATCATTTCAAATTTTGTCATAATCAGACCTTAGATAACCCTTCAAACTATTTTACTAACTTTTTAAACCTACAACCTGTGAAGTGGGAACGTGAAACTTTTCTACGCACATACGCCAAAAGTGGCCGTTTTTCGCAATTGTGCGTAGAAAAGTTTCACGTTCTCACTTTAAACTCTAAACAATAGTTCATGAAATAGTTTGGAGGGTTATCTAGAGTCTGATCAAGACAAAATTTTAAATGATATCTCCGTTTTCTTTCAAATGATTTATTACAAATGGGGGCAGCACTGAACCCTGAAAAATTCAGGTAGTAAGGTATTCATTAAGTAACTTAACTACTATTATATTTAAAATCTTTACTCTGCCCCCTTTTTAAGTTTATTTATTAACTGGTCAATTTTTTTTAAGAAATCATAAATATCTATAATTTATTTAGATACGAATATTTAAGTTTTCGCATGTACATAAATACTTGAGATACATACTTACCTTAAAGCTATACTTTGGTGGAAAAGAGGTGCACGGGAACGAACGAAGTCGCGGACCAAAGTCAGTAGAATACCTACTTTTAGGTATTTTAAATGACTAGTTAGTCACCTGAAAGCTTTTAACCTCATTTCCTTAACACCCTGTATAATTTTAACGCCCATTGGTTTGGTATCCATTTACGTTTACTGCACTACACTTAAGTAGGTACTAAATATTTTAATTTTGGAAACACTCATTTTGACTAAGGACTCCAATATACGTTCATTTAGCAGCTGTGTGATGACGGCAGACCAAAAACGAAGCGAAGAGAAGAGGAGTTTCATTGTCAAACTATATTCACCTTTATTTCTAAACCCGCAATGCACATTATAGCTTGAACAAAACAAAAGCCTCGCGACTAGCGCCTGCCAGCGGCGCCACGTCCGAATTTTCTTTAAGCCATTCTATGCATTTCTCAGATAGAAATAAAGGTGAATATGGTTTGACTATGAAACTTCTCTACTTTTGCTTCTCTTTCCGTGTAAGTTAAAGAGTTTACCCTAGACAGCTTACCCTAGTCTAGCTTTAATTTTGAAACGGCATGTCAGATATTGGCGAAATTATGTGATTTCAAAGAAATTTCATATATTAAGGCAAATAACTAGTTTTCACAGTCAAAATATGAACTTAAAAAAGAATATAGTGGATCATATCATATTTGACCTTCAGTATGGAAAACTACTTCACTCTCATATTTTCTTTATATAATTTATTTAAAGTAACATAATACAAACTTATTCTCATATGTCATTTCAATATGAAAGCTAGACTACGTTAATATGGAAAAGTTTATGGTAAGGGGATTGTTAAGCCTGTATTTTCTGTTATTGGTCTTCAAACTATTGCGCTTACACATAACCATTTTTTTACGTCTTTTATTTCGAATAGGTAACATCCTTTATGGTTGCAGACAGACTATTCGAAACGTCAGACGTAACATAAAAGGTTTGTGCTAAGTCCCGATTATATTTACATTAATTTATCTCATATTTTTTATTATTGTTGTCAGTTTTTATGTGTTTGTGTGGCCAACACTGGTGTCAAATTTCCTTTCTGGACGAGGATGTCGAAGTTCCTTTTAGGACGAGGACTAAAAGGAACTTCGACAACTTAGAAAGTGTAAGATTTATCCGTCACAATTTTTTTTCAAACTTCTTTCCAACCTATTCTTTCACGACACTCACGCATTTTTTTTTATTTATCTTTTAGGTATAAATCTAAACAAAATTACTATACCTTACTATACAACGAAACGGAAAGAGGTTATCAAGCCCGAAAGGGAGTAAACATGGGACCATCCCTTAAATCGTAAAAAAAATCCGCACCTCCATACATTTTGGCACTTTGGGTATTTTTGTATGGAGGTGAAGATTATTTTTACTATTTTAGGGTTGGTCCCATGTTGTATGTTGTCTCCCTTTCGGGTTCATACCCCCTTTCCGTTACACGTTGTATACCATAGCTTAAACCACTTATTGTACGATATCTTATTAATATCGTATTCTAAAATAGGTCCTAAAAACTAAAATTAAATTCATCACCCCTTTTCTCTCTAAAAAATTCCGAAAACGACGAAAATTCCAAATAATTCAATTTATAACAAAAAAGAAAAACTGACTTCATTTTCTTTCAGGAGTTTCTTCCATATCTCCAAAGTTCTTTATTATATGTTCACCAAATTAATATGGGACCAACTTAATAGTAAAGGCTTTCAAATAAAAAAGAATCAGCGAAATCGGCCCACGGTTGACGAAGATATCGCGTAACATACATACAAAAAAATAAAACATAGGGACGAATTGATAACCTCCTTCTTTTTTGAAGTCGGTTAAAAATGTTATATGATTTCAGGAACTACTGTTTACAGTTTAAAGTGAGAACGAGGCCACTTTTGTCTAAGTTTTACGCACATTAGACAAAAGTGGCCGTTTTTCGCTAATATGCGTAGAAAAGCTTCACGTTCTCACTTTAAACTGTAAACAGTAGTTTATGAAATAGTTTGGGTTATCTAGGGTCTGATGAAGCAAGACAAATTTTAAATGATATCTCTGTTTCCTTACAAATGGGGATTTTGGGGTAGATTTATTTCAAATGGGGGCAGCACGGGACGCCGAAAATATTAGGTAGGCAGCTGCTGTCGTACCTGAATTACTGTTATTTAGTGACAATAGTAATTCGCTATTTTCCAACAACTTGAATCAGATACCTACTTTTTTCTAATAATAAATCTAAAATCGAGTGAGATTATTTTGTGACGTTTTATTTTCTTATAAGTACCAAATGGTTTGTTTTTGACCTAAAAAAGTATAGTAAACCCAATAGAAAAGATGCATAATGAGGATTTTGATAAATGTCTGATTTTGTAAGCATTTACGTAAAAAATGCCCTTATGCACAATTTGTTTTAGTATCATTAACTTTGGTTTTTAGTTGATTGAAAAAGTTAATTTTAGAAGTAATAAAAGATTTAAAAAATATATTACCCTAGGATTTTCTTAGCCTTAGAGTGGGCGCGCTATGAGCATTTTGCCGCCTTTGAGGTTTTACGTTTTTTCTTGGACGTGTCTATTTTAAGGAACTCTTTCCATAGCACAACGAAAAAAATATACATCTTCTTTATTATTATACATTGGTGAAACTAATGTGCACTGCAGGTTTCTTCACTATGTTTTGACGACCTCCGTATCGTAGTGGTCACCATGCTAGTCCGCCACCTGGAGGTTCCGGGTTCGATCCCCGGTCAGGGCAAGTTGGAAATGGCCTTTTTCAAATTGTCCTGGGTCTGGGATGTTTATCTATATATGTATTAGTTACAAAATATAGTATCGTTGAGTTAGTATCCCATAACAAGTCTCTCAAAAATCAAAAACAAAAACAACAACGTAGTGTTTCGCTCACTCCTACAATTATACGAAAAACGATCATTTAAAAAGAAACAAGCAAGGGTATCCTAATACTTAGCAAATGCAGTGCCATGCCCATAACGACATAAAGTAATGATATAATAAAACACAAAAAGCAATCCATTAGGGACATTGTATGCAAGCCACACCTTCTGTACGGCTCTACTGGGCGTAGTCTCTATGCTGTGGCGTAAGACATAAGAGGGAGCGAGAGCGGAATGCCTATTGTACCTTTTTGCTAAATTAATTTCTCATCGTGGTGAGGAGCTCGTTGGTCTGGTTAGAGTACGCATGCCTAGCGGTTTCGCAAGTTACACGATAAATAAACATATAGAACTGAGTTGCTACCGCCTCTGTTTGAGCGGAAAACGCGTTTCGTTGTGATTCGTACCTGCTTTTCCACGATTAGACCACGATTCATAAAGCGGTTGTAACCCCCCTTGCAATAGAAACACGTTTATTTTCGTTGCGATTCGTACCTGATTTTCCACGATTAGACCACAAACTATAAAGCGGGTTCTTTTATTTGTATCGCCTTCTCTTATATTTTAACCCATTGTGCAACGGAAACGCGTATATTTTCGTTGTGATTCATACATGATTTTTCACGATTAGACCACGCTTTATAAAGCGCGTTCTTTTGGTGTATAGATCACTTTTGCTTATGTATTCGCTTATAGTGTAACCCCCGTGCAATGGAAACACGACTTGTGTTTTCGTTGTGACTAGTACATGCTTTTCCACGAATACACCACGAACCATAAAGCAGGTTTTTTTAGTATAAAGATCGCTTTCGCTTATATACGTCGCTGTCACTTATAGTTTAACCCCCCCCGTGCAACGAAAACGCGTCTATTTTCATTGTGATTCATACCTGATTTTTCACGATTAGACCACGCTTTATAAAGCGCGTTCTTTTGGTATATAGATCACTTTTGCTTATGTATTCGCTTATAGTGTAACCCCCGTGCAATGGAAACACGACTTGTGTTTTCGTTGTGACTAGTACATGCTTTTCCACGAATACACCACGAACCATAAAGCAGGTTTTTTTAGTGTATAGATCGTTTTCGCTTATACACATCGCTTTCGCTTATAGTGTAACCCCCGGTGCGGTGGAAAGGCGTCTATTTTCGTTGTGATTAGTACATGCTTTTCCACGATTAGACCATGAACCATAAAGCGGGTTCTTTTAGAATAAAGATCTCTTTCGCTTATACGACATGGAACATAATAGTATAATGAAAAAAAACTACTTTTTCATACAAACTGCACACTTTTGTATGAAAATGCCAATTTTTTATTTGTTTTTGACTGGTATATTAATTTCATTATACTATAGTGATCTAGTATAGGCTGTTCGATTTATTACGGGAATGTCCCTTCCACGTTGTATACAACGCTTACGCTCATTGTAAACCTATACCTTACGCTGTAACCGTCTGGTTGTAAATGAAAAAGCGTCTATTTTCGTTGTTATTAGTACATGCTTTTCCGCGATTAGACCACGAACTATAAAGCGGGTTCTTTTAGAATATAGATCGCTTTCGCTTATAGTTTAACCCATTGTGCAACGGAAACGCGTCTATTTTCGTTGTGATTCGTACCTGCTTTTCCACGATTAGACCACGAACCATAAAGCGGGTTCCGGCCGCGCCGCGTTAAATTTATTTTAGTTACAGTTTATGCTTACGGTTAAACACTTTGAACGGCGGTTTATCGATCACTTGGAAGATGCTCGGGTTAACCCTGGCGCGAATACGGCTAAAGTTCTATTAAAGACCGAAGGGTAACTTTGTATTTCGGCACAAACTTAATATAAGTATTACCGTGATGGAATCTCTAAGGGTCCCCGCACCTCTCTCCCGTTTTCGCCTCGTCGAGTCTGTTGAGGGGCGAACACATACACACATCGACGTGTGCATGGATGTATAGTTTAGTTTGTAGTAGTAGTAGGCATAAATGATACTCCGCCTTTATGAAGTGTCATACCTGTGATTCCGAAAATAGAACCAATCCATCTTGTGGTTTGAAAAGGACCTCTTGCAAACAACTTGACAAATACCTCTTGCTGCAACTGCATTTTCAAAGGTTACTAACGGGCTGCGGCTGGTTGTAAAAAAATTCGCACAAAGAGGGCGTTGACGTCAGGCAGGGTCAGGCAACCGGTCGTAAAATTTATACTGTTCCGTCTATTTGACGACCTCTGTGGCCTAGTGGTCGTCATGCCAGGCAGTCACACTGGAGGCACCGTGTTCGAAACCGGTCAGGTCAAGATGGAAAATTTAATGATCTTTTTCAGATTGACCTGGGTCTTGGATGTTTGTCTATATAAGTTTTTGTTATAAAACATAGTATCGTTGAGTTAGTATCCCATAACACAAGTCTCGAACTTACTTTGGGGCTAGCCCAGTCTGTGTGATTTGTCCGTTTATTTTTATATTTATTATTTATTTATTCCTTCTCGATTTCGCATGGTACTCCATGGTACTTGGTACATGGTCCTTGGGTAGCCATTAACCTAAGACATTGATCAACTATTCCCAATACATCGAAATTGTAAAGAATCCCTTCCGAAAGTAACTAGATCTGCAAATGACGATTCTGAACGACAAAAAGGATCTTCTCTGTCGTCACGTTCTTGTCAGAGTGGTCGTGGTCGTCATGACAGGGTGGTGGCAAGCTTCACGATTCGTCGCCATTCCTCTTATCTGTAGCTTGCCTATTGCATTTGTGGAGTGGACAATTTACTGCAGTTTTGACTTGGTCAGTCCAGCGCATTGGTGATCTGCCGCGCGCCCTCGTGCCCTCAATTTTGCCCTGGACCACGAGTGGAGCGCCACTCCAACAACACATTTCTAAAACGTCTATCTTCTGTTTCTCAGTTTCTCTTAAAGTCCGCGTTTCGGCACCATAAAGAAATATGGGAAACATTAGCCCTGCCAAAATAGATAGATAAATTCTTTATTGTACATAAAATGCCACAATTAAAAACAAAAAAAAACACAATAGTACTTATCCCTGTCAGGGATCTCTTCCAGTCAACCCTACAACCAGAGGAGATAACGACAAAAGTGGGGTGGAACATTGTACAATACTTACACGCTGAACCACTTAATGCCAATCATAAATCGCATTTTAGTGGCCTTTGTGATGTTTCTGTTTCTCCATATCTTCAAATATTTATCAAAAAAGGAAAGCAGCATAGAAAAGTGCTGCTCCTTTCTGACAAGTGAGATCCAACCTTAGTATCTCAATAAAAAGGGTTGATTCAGTCCTTCATTTTGTGTTCTAAGTATTTAACCCTAATTAAAAAGCATTTTCTCAATTCTGATATTACTTTAACCCGTCAGCTTCCTTCCAGAGGGTCAGATTCGACCGAGAGAATAATAGTAAACAATGGGTTTGCAAAATTGCGGTTGTTGACGGGTTAAGAGCAAGGTATCTTCACAGGGTTTTACTCAAGTAGCGTAGCCGGAAAAGGCCGACTATCGTGAGTAAAACCGTGTTAAAATACCTAGTTATGTCATCTCACGTTAGTTTTAATAATTAAATTAATTAATTTAAGATGATACATGAAATTTACGGGGTCTAGTTTAAAATAAATTATTTGAAAGGAAACGGAGATATCATTTGAAATTTTGTCTGATCAAGCCCTAGATAACCTTTCGTATTATTCTATGATTATAGTTTGAAGTGAAATATTTGGCAAATGTGCGAAGAAAAGCTGCACGCTCTCACTGTAAACTAAAATTTTAAATTATATCTCCGTTAAATTCCCTTTCAAATAAATATTTATTTCAAAATGTTTGCAAAAACATGTAGCCGAAAAACTCATGTATCTCTTAAGAGCTGTCCCCAAATGGGCACTGCGAGTGTTAATAGGAATAAATATATAAATAAATACATAGGGACAAATCACACAGATTGAGCTAGCCCCAAAGTAAGCTTAAGCTTGTGTTATGGGATACTAATCCAACGATACCATATTTTATGATAAATACATACATAGATAAATACCCAAGACCCAGGGCAATTTGAAAAAGGCGATTTTCCAACTTGCCCTGGCTGGGGATCGAACCCAGAACCTCAGTATTGGCGAACTAGCGTGTTGACCATTACGCCACGTACACTATACCATGGTATATACCGGATACCTTGTTTATTAAGCAACAAAAGCAACTCCCATCTGGTAGAGACCTCCCCTGATCAGTCTGGAAGTCTCAATAGACTTTGGGCTGGTGTTGGAAGGTGTCGGGAAACCCGAGTTAGGTGGCGTCACGCTGATAACGTCCATTGCAACTGCAGTGCCATTCAGTCCATGGACCACCTTCTATCGTGTCCGAATTGCCCTACGTCGTGTACCATCGAGGACTTAAATGAGGCTAACGACAGAGGGATCGCCGTGGCCATATACTGGTCAGATGTCATTTGAAATAGAAACTATACTGGAAACATTTTGACTCGACAAGAAGAAGGCCTTATATTTTATGTACAGTATCATTTTTAGTTTAAGAGAAAATTCAAGATATAAGTAGAGGGCCTGGTCAGGTATCTTGGTACTTGACTGTACCTCTCCTAGCCAATATCAAGATTAAGAAAATGAAAGCGATCTTATATTACAAAAGTGGAGGCCACGGTCTACGCTATCTACAGACACGAACTTAAAATATCAAGTTTCAGCCTTGAACGGCCACAAAATCCTTTCCACTTAGATTTAGGCTCTGCTTAGGGCTCTTGCAGACTGAATTAAAAATCAAGCATTCATTTTAAAAATAAATTTTTTAACATAATTTTATTTCACATAATTTTATTCAACATAATTGACACACCTAAATCATATCAATGAAATATAACCAATTTCTAAAATTGACAAAGGGATGGCCACATGGGCCATCCCTATGTCTATCTCATAGTATTTCACTGTCAAACACAATGAAAAAGAAACACTAGCCTAAGCTTCCATTTAGATTAAGGCACTACTTAGGGTTCTTGCAGACTGATTTGAAATTAGTTCTTTGTCATAATTTTGTTATACATAATTTTATTAAACATAAACAATGGATACACTTAAATCAACATTATAATGAAATGTAACTAATTTCTAAAATTAATTTAAAAAAAAAACATGTTAGCTGTTTTGGGGTGGCCCCATGGGCCATCATCACTGTGTTTATTTCATTGTATTTCATTATCAAACACTATGAAAAATACACACTAGCCTAAGCTTTAATTTAACTCTTTTTCTTTATCGTGTCTATATAAAAAATCAAAGATTGAAAAACTATTTAGCATTGTCTCCTGAAGAAAACGATCGGCTAATCAAATTTAGTATCGGAGCGGAGGCAGAATTTTCTTTGAGTATTTCGCCGTTTGCGAAATTCACCAAAAAAATCTTGTATTTAGTAGTTATCACGTCTGAAATAGTTCAAATACAATTATGAATTTTAAAGTAACGGATGTCAAATAGATCGTTCTGAGAATTCAATTTTGTGGAATCATTGTGATGCCAACAAAAAAGAAAAAAAAACAGCTGTTGGGGTCATTAAACTGTTTTAGTCATTGGTAACATCAGCTGGCTGGGCGTGTTCGCATTGTTGTTCGTTTCTCGTATCCGTATCAGTTATCGTTGACGATTTTCTAACAGTAGATTAAAAATTAAATAGTTGTTTTACCAGATTCACGTTTACATGAATCAAAAATGATTCTCGTCTATTAGGAACTAAGTAGATATTAGTCTTTTTTATAAACAGGGAAGTTATATTCCTCCAAAGATGGTTGATGATATAAAACATGAATTCCAACAGTTTATTACTTGTCAAGATAACCTAAATCAGTGAAAAATTTTGCGCCTGTTGCCTCATCGTACCTAACTAAATACATATTCATAAGATCACTTATGTGACTTGTCAGCGATAAATAAAAAAGTTTCTTACAGAAAATTATTGCGTATCTAAGTCTAAATTGCCTGGGAGATTGGGACAGCCCTTGGTGTGGGATGCAACTTGTGTGGATACCCTCGCACCGTCCCATCTTTTAGTCACCAAGTCAAAGACTGGCGCAGCAGAAGCTACAGCAGAGAGCCTCAAAAGGCGCAAGTATGTAGATATTGGAGATAACTACATATTTGAGCCTTTTGGGGTAGAAACTTTTGGTCCGTGCGGCCCATAATGTATTCAAATTTATTTCAAAACGTTTGTTCGAGGTATCTCGTGACCAAAAGGCTGGTAACTACCTGGCTTAAAGAATCAGCATTGCCATACAACGTGGCAATGCTGCCAGCCTTTTGGCCACGCTGCCGAGGGGTGATATTTTAGTGGGTCTACATAATTTGTCACATTTCTTTTTTAGTTTTAGGTTGTTTTAGTACTTATTTAGTTTTAATTTAAATTTCGATATTCAAAGTTTTAATTTAATTAAATTATATTAAGAAGAAATAAATAACTAAAAATAAAAAGTGACATTAATGTTTTGCAGCCCTGGGCTCTGACTGCTTAGAGTCACAAGACCTTAAATGCCCTGTCTGCCCTATTCGTGATAAAGACGAGATAGAGAGCATCTAAATGCAATGTGAATTCTATCTTTAGTTGTGGATGTCGTAATAGGAGATTAAATGACGAAGCATCGTCGGAAACCTTGTGTAAGCTGTTCCAAATTGGAGAAGAAAATACATGTCGGCACAACCCGAGTTCTAAAGCAGTAGTACAGCTAAAAATGCAACTTAACGGCTTACCTTACAAAACGGCTTTTGGTCTTTCGCAAAGGAGGACCGGATCTAAAATCGTTGTACAATGGCACCGAACCCTGGCCAGTCACGCACGACGCCCGCACTCGAGTCAACTAGACATGCGCGACCTTATCATTGGCTGTTGCGGATACAATTACTATAGCTACTTATAGTCTCTCATAAGTGTCTCATAAGTTTTTTGGAGCATTTCAAGTTTTTTGTTCCAGAACATCTTCGAAGTCAATTCAATTTAATTCTTTATAGCGTTCGTATCAAAAAAGTTCAAAATCTTAGGGTTTGGTTAGATATTTGCAGAGTTAATTTGGATATTTAGACAAATCTATATAATTATGTAAACATTTAACTGCAATACATAAATTTAACTTAACATTCCTACGTCTAATAGGCAGAGTATGTCGCACTTGTACCTGATAACACCTTTGTATTACCATATTCTAAGCAATAAATGACATTAAATAAAATATTGTAGTTAATAGTCCTCTAAGTGTTTTACCTTTAACATAAACAAATACTTAGTTAATTAAAAAGCAATAATTTTAGACAGTTACTCACTCCTTACGGTCAAACCTTGTAAATCTAGATAGACTTAAAGTGCGTTAATATTTCAATCAACAAACCAATTGTCAGACATTGATTTATAAATTGCCAACAGTTCATTAAGCAATCAGAGATTGAATTGATTACTCTTGACTTAACTTTAACTAAAGGTTGTTTATAGGCAACCGATCCGTATCAGTTCCGTGTCGATATTTTGCCCCTCCTCCAAAATATTTCTTAATCTCGGCATCACCAGTAGGTACATAAAGCCTATGGCTTTATGTCCGCCTATTTCATTAGTAATAAAGTTAAATAAATAAATATGCTAAACAGAGTATTCGATCGATTTGCAAAACATTGTCCCATCCATGGTTTTACGACCGGACGCCTGGACGTCAAACACTTTGAGAGAGCGTTTACACGTTACGATGCCCTGGCACCACACTGTGTGCACAGAATAAGTACTAGTACTCACGTACAGTAATAGTTTTACTCAGAAAAGAAATTAAAAATATATATCTAGTTAATGGTATAACGAAGCTCGCGTCAGAACTCCTCACCTCTTCGTTTAGATTTCTAGACATACATTTCAAGCCAATTTCATTCTTATTACTCTAAACAAACGATTCATGTAACTGAATTTCCTCTCCGGAGTGGTCGCCCCGCGCATATGAATATTGTAGGAATATTTTCGATACCTTAACGGGGAGTGACATAGGCCTGCTAATGACCAGCACAAATACTAACTAAGCCCAAACTCGCGGCGCCACAGCAACGTAAGTTATAAAAAATGCAGTTTTTGCATGAGATGTTTGTGCTTAGTTCTTTGAACAGCGAAACATAATTTCATGGAGTAAAATAAATACGTTGTCTTTATTTCAAAGCTCACCTAGTGTAGAGTCTGATTTTTTATTCCGTAGAATTCTGACATTTGACAAGTGTTGCTACTAAAAAAGCTCTCCAGCTAAAAAGGGAACCCATTTTATGGCAATAAAACATTGAAATCTTGATACATTTTTATGTTTTACCTATAAAAAGATAAATTTTAAACTTTCTGGTATATTTAATATGTTATGACATTTTTTATTCCGAATTATCGAAGTTACATTTTTAAGTCAGCAGGTTATTTTTCTTTACCTAGCATCACTCCCTATTAATTCAGGTGTAATAAACATTTTTGGTCAAAAAGTTTTTCTAATTATTTTTTGTAATCCTTAATGGATAATTAAAAAATAATTAAAAATAAAGTATGCCGCTTTTTTGTTTATTAAATCAGATACGGTTTTCACAGTTTTTATTTTAAATTGATTATTCAACTGTGCCGTGTGCATGATGAAAAGGGACACAAGTATCTCTCGCCGTAAATCCCCTTTAAATTTGGAGCGCCACACTTAAAAGAATGGTTACATTGTCTAACAATTAAAATGTATAGACTCAGATGTTTAAACTCCTATTGAAATCTGGAATTTAATAAAAAATGTGCCCGGCCAAAAAGGTTTGTGATCACGGACATGTCAAAAAATTACAGTTGTCAGAATACTACGGAATAAAAAATCAGACTTTAGGTACCTACACAACTGTTCTGTATGTCGCCGACCAGGATCGCGAGCTGTTGCTTGCACATTTTTTTGTGAAAAAAAGTTGATACAACTTCAAGTTGACATACCAACGGTGGCGAACTGTCGCTCGTGTGAAGTTTGAAGACTATCGCCGATGGTTGCTGACGGTCGCATCGCACGACAGTTCGCGACAAACGTCCGACCATTGCCGACGACGACGCCGTAGTGAAGTGTCTCAGACTCGGAAGTCGCTTGTCTTCAAGAGCCCTTTAACATCGTATCGGACACGTCACGTCACCTTTAAACGACCCTACAATCCGCTGGTCCTTAGCACGCGCTAATAAATTCACAAAAGTGATCTATGACAAGCGGATTGTAATTCAACACACAGACATGACGACAGATAGTGAATGTATTATTTACCTTGACTGTACTCGGAAAAGTACAGTTGGTAAGAAAAAAATGAGCACGTTTTGAGGGTTCCGTAGTAAACAAGGAACCCTTATAGTTCCGCTACGTCTGTCTGTCTGTCCGTCCGCGGTTCTACTCAAAGACTATAAGTACTAGAAAGTTGTTATTTTTCATGGGTATGTATATTAATCATACCGACAAAGTGCAAAAGTAAAATCATGAAAAAAATAAATTCTTTTTGAGGTAGGTATCTCCGAGACATGTACAGGTACATGTGAGAGGAAGTTTTTTTTTTTTCTAGGCTAACCCACCGTGCATCTTATCATTGAATAGGTATTTTGAAAATATAGTGAGCTGGATACGTGAAAAATTCACGACAGTAGCACATAAATAAAACTATTAGAGCTAAGTAGGGTTTACAAATGAAAGAGTTATAAGCTTATAAGCGACCAACATATTGTTACCGCTTCTTCTGTACCGCTTCTTCTGTACTGTCAGTTTGTTACCGCTTCTTCTGTACTTGCGCTTTGGAGGCGACAGTAAACTTAGTTGTAAGTAAATGATCTGACGTCAACAACCTATTAAGAAATCGAAAGAAAAAAGAAATGACAATTATCAAGTGATATAAATATCCAAAGATAAATAAATGATTTTTGACTTTTGATTGACATATAAAATGTATGTGGAAAATTAAAATTTCATACAAATTCAATAGAAAACTAGTTTTTTAGTCGTTTTTAGTCCCGTGAATTCAAAGTCGGCATTCGCAACTACGGAACCCTACACTGCGCGCGGCCCTACACGCACTTGGCCAGTTTTTCTTAATATGTATTCTGAGTATTGTTTAAATACACATATTATTTTTCAACAATATAGGTTAATAAACCAATTTCTTATTACTACTAACACTACGATTTTTGTAGAAAAGGACTAATCATTTTTAAAGGTACCTACTTACCAAGAACAATCTGTTGCGACGTTTAGTGAATATATTATTGAGTTTGACTGTACTGGGAAAAGTACAGTTGGGAGGATAAATATGGTCACGTTTCGGTACTAAGTACTAAATTCTGGGTATTGTTTTTGTACATTTTATTTCGAGCAGTTTGTGTCTCACTGGGTATAGGCCAATACGGATGTGGCTAAAACATTTTTTGGCTCATTAGATTATTAAAAATTATGGTACCTATAAGAATTGTTTTCTTTAAATTCCACTCACAAGTAGGCAAAATTTCAGCTAAATCGGTTGAGTTTTAAAATTGAGTTGCAAATTTTACCCAAACAAACATACAAACAAGATACATTGCAAGTTAAATAAGAGCTTTTTAAAAATATTTGGCGAATTTAGAATCTCCTTTTTTTGAAGTCACTTAAAATAATCAAATAAGGTGAGCACTGGCGTTCTTGCATAGACTTAATTGCGCTACGGGAATTTTTCAATGCCCAGTTAGCTAAATAAATTGATCAATTAAAAGGAAACGGACGAACAATAAAAAAAATTGTCTTGTTCAGACCCTAGATAACCCTTCAAACTATTTTATGAACTACTGTTTACAGTTTAAAGTGAGAACGTGAAGCTTTTCTACGCACATTAACGAAAAGTGGCCGCTTTTCGCAAATGTGCGTAGAAAATCTTTACTTTAAACTATAAACAGTAGTTCATAAAATAATCTGAAGGGTTATCTAAAGTTTAAACAACATTTTAAATGATATTTCCGTTTCCTTTCAAATGATTTATTTCAAATGGGGGCAGCACTGGTCCCCGAAAAATTCAGGTAGCCCCTTAACCCAGTGAACTCAATCTTGTAAGTGACAAAGTGTATCCTTGGAGTCGTGTGACGTCACCCAGAGGTCCCACATCTCACGGTACCCTCGCCCCGTAATTTACAACCGCTGGCACCCTCGATAATAATTGGGGTAGTAGGATGCGTTGGTTATTTCTGTGTTGCTACAAAGAATAACCTTTTCTGCGATTTTTACTGTTCTTTGCGTCATTTACAAAATGTCAACTTTACGTCAGTGAATGCATGTTATGTTGGCGAAACGTTCGTGGGTGAAAAGTCGTTTGGATGAAAAGTTAATTGTTTAAAGATGTGGTGACCAACGGTTTATGGACCAATCGGATGTTAGTGAACCGTTTCAGTTTTGAAACGCTAAACGCAAAATGTTTTGAAACTATTTTAGGGGCAAATGCAGTTTTTAACCGACTTCAAAAAAGGAGGAGGTAGTCAGTTGGTTAGAATCTTTTCCTTTTTGAAGTCGTTAATTTTTATGGATGTTCACTGATTACTTAAAGAAGCGTAAACCGATTTGAAAAATTATCGATAAGCTGTAGGTTCCAAACACAGGGTGCCTAGGGTCAGAGACTTCACTCTTTCTTTTGTCTTTCGATTCCACAAGCGATACTTCTCCGAACCGAAGGTGGAGCGATGCCGGGTAAAGGGTATAATAATTTTAGGGGTGTTGGCTTCAGGCATCCAGTATGATTAAGAGCAATATCCACCTAGCATGAGCAGAGCAAGGCATTCCAGCGTTTGTATGTATCAATTATACGGGGCCCCCGGGCCGCGGAGCCCCCAACATGCGTAAGCAAAAATAATAAAAACATCCCAATTTTTTGTCAGACCATAGTACATCGTAATGTAGTCAACATGCATAAGCAAAAATAAATAAAAACATCCCAAAATTTTGACAGTACATAGAGGCAGAAAATTTAGAAAAACTAAAGTAGCCATCCATATGTTAATTATTTATGCGTATATATTATTTTAGGTATGTATGTATTATTGGAACGAAGTTCCTTACGGCAGGCTTGGAGGAGATAGGGATTTTGCTGCGCGACCGAACTGAAAAAAATGTGATAGTAAAACCGTAAGGATGACCTCGTTAAATAAAACCGTTAAATGAGACGTGCGCAGGCGCAACAGTCGTATACACAAGAACTTTTGAACTTCGTTCCTACCTGGTGTCCCACGACACCACATTTCTTTTTTTGATATTTATTATATGTTTATTTTATCTATAGTAATTGTATTGGTATACATATATGTGTATATATATGTAATAATTTTATTGTATTCTTTTAGATATTTAATTTATGCTTTTCTATTTAGTTTACACATTATGTCCCACCACCCAAATTATTTTCCACTTGGTCCAATGGTTTACTGGCAGAGAACGCCATTTGGCGTTAAGTCCGCCATTTGTACACTTTTTTTTTGTGCAATAAAGTTTAAATAAATAAATAAATAAAATAAAGTCATCATCAACTATACACGATTTATTAAATCAGTTTACTGAAAAAAAGATAAGGAGAGTAGTATATTTAATTAGAATTGTTTGTAAAAATATTGAGAAAAGTGGCAGATAAATAAATATGATGAATAATTATTTCTTTTAATTCTATAAAAATATTTTTGTTTCTTTTGAGAGAAATCTTTACCCTTCCTAAGGGTCCCCAAACAATTTTTTATACGGGGCCCCGCCAAGGCACGCTACGCCATTGATGTACATTCATACAAATGATTGTTCGACATAACTTGAGTAATTTTGATTGGAGCTTCATGATGGTCCGAGATGCTGAGACACAGTTTGGCGCAAACAACTAAATACCTACGATAGAGACCAGTCAAGTGTCACTCTGTGTTACGAAGGATGAAGGATCTGCGAGGGATGGTCAGTGTTGTCATTTTATCTCCTTTCTTGATGACATTTAATTTTTGGGTGCCAATGCCAACATTGCGTTTTGTTTTTCACATGGTTACGTAGGTACGTAAATACAAAACGCTTTGTTGGCATTTAAGACGGATTAGGTCGCAAGGTATTCTCCGCATAGTGTACCTAAGTCTTCTAGGGCTCTTAACAGGTTGGCCTCAGCTGACCAAAAGACTTCGTTTGAGAGAAATGAGCCAGATCATTAGCGTATAGGAATCTATTGGGTTGGGCGTTAGTATAAACACTGGTCAACAAAAAAACAACTTTTGCAAACCCATGAAAGGAATTCAACTGATTTTAAGAGAACATTAATAAACGTTCACAGTGGGAATAATTTTATTCCTTAGTTAGCTCGGGTTTACCGTGGATATCAATAAAAAGACTTGCAGCTCAGTTAAATGTTTACTTATATTAATACACATTTATTAATTTTAAAAGTGTAAAGTTGAACTACTTTTTCTTTTATAATCGAGATCTATAGCTTCTCTTCTTACAATAGTCTGCTAGCATAGCTAGGCTCCACTTCCCCTGATAACGCTGTTCTATGCCTTCTATATTCTGCCGGAAACGCTTACCGTGCTCATCACTAACGTCTCCCATACATTGAGGTAGAAAATTTAAATGTGAGTCCAGAATATGTATTTTGAGAGACATTTTACAGCCAATAACGCACAAGGCTTCAATCATATCTTTTACAAGTGTTTTCTGGTAGTCTTCTACACCCATAAGAGTGATCATAGTTCTCAGCTCTCACATTTCCGATGAAATTAGTAAAAACATGTACCATGGATTTCCAAGCCTTGCTTTCTTCTTTCTTCAATTGATTAATGATAAAACACTTAGATATAAATCGATGTAAATAAAAACAAACACGTAGAACTCAATGAATAAACTAAAAATTCACTTAATAAAAAATACACTACGAGTATTCCAAATATTTGTTAGCTACAGATTTAACACTCTACACGTTCAGTAGATTCAGATTTAATACTGTACACAAGTTTGTTTCTGTATGTCATACACATTAGATATGTGCCATTGAACAAAACAAAACACGTTCGTGGGTATGCGCGTCGTTATCACTCAATACGTACGAGTATTACAACAAGCACACCATGAGCATAACTCAGAAAATCGAACTAAGCCAGCTGTGAAAGTCTAAAGTTGATGAATAGTCACCGCGTACTTCTTGATATTACACCTCATTATCACTGGAAAAAAACCTTGTTGACCAGTGATATTAGACAGGACAGGAGCTTAGATACTTTACAGTGGGAGCCCATTTTTTTGGTTTCTTGAGCAATGTCCGTAGCGCCATCTATTATTTGCCAGGTAAATTAAAACCCCGGATTTTAGAGAGTTAACCCCCAATAACTATTAATTACTTGTCTTCACAACGAAAACGAACGTCCGATGTTATGATTTTGAATCGGTTTGCCGTGTTCTAATCGATGCTATTGAATCGTTTTCGCGCGGCGTATAGTTTCCATCACTAAATTACAGTCGGGACGCCATAGTACATACGCAAAATGTTACACGCACGGTCCTCATACAAGTCGTCGAACTCTATCCGACTACTTGATATATGTCATGTCTGTGGGTGCCACAGTAACATATTCTATGAAAGTTTCGTGTCATCTACTTATTGATATCATAAAGATCGAGTTAAACACACTGAAAAATCACGTTTCTTGTATGACGACATTGACGGCCCCTTTTAATTTTTATCTTTATCTCTTTTTAGTTAGTATTTATTGGCGTGACCACAATAATACATAATAGGTGATTATTGTGGCCGTTAGTTTTTTATTTTTTTAATTTAGTTGCATGTTTATACTATGACTGTTCGCGAGATAGAGTCATATGACAGACGAACAGACAGACAGGTTGGCACCTTTTGAGTACAAAAAAAGCAGCCAAGTGCGAGTCGGATGAAGGGTTCCGTAGCAGCAAGTAACATAATATAAAATTTCTTGTAGTTCGTTGTAACTTCGATCGATGTTTTAATAAACGTATTTAAAAATACTTTCCGTTTAAACCAATTTCCGGTGGAAGTTTGCCTGTAATGTACATCATATATTTTTTTCAGTTATTTTTCTTTTATCATTTTTTTATTTTAGAAGTAACAGGGAGACACACATTTTACCACTTCGGAAGTGTCTCTCGCGCAAATTATTCAGTTAAGAAAAAAATTATATTACAAACCTAATTATCATTTTGAAAGACCTATCCATTGATACCCAACTAGTATGGTTAGATGAAAAAAAATTAAAAGTTTCAGTTCTAGGTATGGGGAACCCCCAAAATTTATTGTTTTTTTTTCTATTTTTGTACAAAAATCTTAATGCGGTTCACAGAATGCATCTACTTACCAAGTCTCAACAGTATAGTTTTAAAGTTCCACAAAAAAGTGACATACGGACATGACGGATCCATAATAGTTCCATTTTTTGCCATTTGGCTATGGAACCCTAAAAACGACTATTGACCTCTAAACGACTATTGACCCCTAAAAACAACTTATGTTTTTGAATTTTTTTCTCTCAAATTTCTAATAAATGGCTAACCACCTGACTTTAAGGCGATATATAATTTTATTGAAGTCTAGTGCTGCCCCCATTTGAAATAAATTATTTCAAGATTCAAAGATTCAAATGTTTATTCAGTAATTAGACCTTTATAGGTACTACTGTTACGTGTAAAGTATATTAAAATTAAAATTTATTTTTAAAGAAAAGCTACCGATACCACCGCTTCGAAACGACCACTGCTGAGAAGAAACGCCGAAAGAAACTCATTTTCACAGTAGGTCGCCTACTCGCCAGAAGGGCTTTGTCATATTATTATTATTGTCTTTTAATTAATAAATACTTATAATATAATACAATGTTGACACATTATAACATGTAATGCTTGCGAACAGGTAAACAAACATAAATTGCGTAATAAAAAATAAAAATAAAATATTAAGTAGTCAAAAAAAGCGAAGCCGAGCTGACCAGTCCCTCCCGGCAGCACCCGTTCACGAGTTAAAGTTATTTTAAAGAAAACGGAGATAACATTTAAAATTTTGTCTTGATCAAGCCTTAGACAACCTTTCCATCAATGTTATGAACTACTGTTTACAGTTAAAAAGAGAACGTAAAGCTTCTCTACGCTCATTAGCCAAAAGTGGCTGTTTTTCGCAAATGTCAAAAGCTTCACGTTTTTACTTTAACAGAAGTTCATGTTCAAGTTCAAAATAGTTTGAAGGGTTATCTAAGGCTTGGTCTGCACAAAGTTTTGAATTATATCTCCATTTCCTTTAAAATAATTTGTTTCAATTGGACCCCGAAAATTCATGTATTTAAAATAAGCGCGCTATGCTCGCTCGCCGTCCACCAACCGCCGCAAGGAAGCGCCAAACAATGATGACAGACGGGACCAAGGCTTAACGTGTCCCCGAAGCACAGAGGATGACGAATAATCATGCCATTATATGGTCACCCATCCAAGTTTAGAACACACCCCTTTTGAGGAGCTCGGTGGCCCGGCGAGAGTGCGCATTACTAGCGCTTTCGCAAGTAAAGTGACACCGGGCGTGGTCCGCACTTGGATGGGTGACCACAAGTGGCATAAAAATATCTTGAGCTCCTCCATGCTTCGGAAGGCACGTATAAGCCGTTAATCCCGGCTGTCATCATTGTATGGCAGTCGTTAAGCTATGTCAGATCCCTTTAGGCAGCTTAAAAATCTGACACCAGTGTTGGCCACTTACACACACGAAAAACAATTTAAAAAAATCAAACCCCATGTCTCGAAAGCCCTAGTGCGTTCTCCCGCCGGGCCACCGAGCTCCTCAGATATCCCAGCCAGTGACACATTATCACGTAAATAAAATTTATGAGCCATTCATTACTTAATGTAATTAGTTGTGTGCAAGCTAATAAAAGTTGTTTACAACCTCACACCCTAGTTTACAATGAGGGTACAACTGTCTTTATTTATCGCACTGGTAATGTGATTTCAGGAAACAAAGTTTACCTATACAATATGTAACAAAAACCCTGTCCGATCATTGTAGAAGCAACTCAGACCGTCAATATGAACAAGTTTTCCTATGAGACCAGCGCTTGTAACTTGAAGAAAAAAAAACTACATTTTCATACAAATTACCGAGCCGGCGATGTCGAGTTTTTTCGAGTTTGAAGCATTGGTCCCTAAGGAAAAGTTGTTCAAATTGACGGTCTGAGCTGCTCCTACAAGGATCGGACAGGGTTTTTTGTTACATATTGTATAGTAAAGCTTTGTAGGAAAATGATATTATATTAATTAACAATTTTATGGATTATTTGTATCACCAACGTTTTACCTCCGACCAGGCCTGTGTCACTCCCAGTTTAAGGTATCGAAAATACACCTACATTATTATGCGCGCGGCGACCGCTTCGAAGGGGAAAATTCAGTTACATGAATCGTTTGTCCAGAGTAATAACAATGAAATTAGCTTGCAATGGATGACTAGGTATCTAAATGAAGAGGTGAGGAGTTCTGATGCGAGCTAAATTAAACCATAGCGCTAACGACATTAATTAGATATTTCTTTGAATTTCTTTTCTGACTTAGACTTCTGTACGTGAGTACTAGTACTTATTCTTTGGCCCGACGCTAAGCCTAGTAAAAATAATACAATTTAGACCACTTTAGTTATCAATGGAGTCTCAGTCACGCGACTGTTTCGCAAGTAAAGTGGTAAAAAAAAGAAACCACTTGAAATCATATTCAGAAGTTAAATTTAAGAAATATAGTATTGAAATTGCCGCATTATCCCACAGTGGCAACGCACTAAAGTAGTTTTTCCAAGCAGGGGGTGTTTTAGCCGGTAAGAGTCCGGCACTGTCTGGGTTACTTCATTTGAAATTCCTAGATGTCCATGAGGAGTTCGTCACCTGCTTGTACAAATAAAAACTAAAGTGGTCAATGGCGGTCAAAAGCTACTATACTTGCATTGTTTCTTATTTCAGGTTGAACTAGTCGCGGGCTCGAACTCACACGGGTGGGCGTGGCCTAAAAGCATGCTGTCTCACCTAACATTGTGTTCGGGCGAGGCAGTGAGGTGAAATGTACGATAAATTCATAATAAACGGAGCGCGTAAAAATACGTAAAGTCCTTTGGGAAAAGGGGTGTTATGCAAAAACTACTGCATTAATTGACTACAGATAAAGTTTATTAAATTCTTCGATAAATAAACCGTGTCGGAGTGCACTTTGTTTTGGAGATTTTACACTTCTTTTATTACTTATTTTTGCCGAAAGTTGCGTAAAAATAAGCAAAAAAAAACGAATCTTTGATGGCTCATTACTTTTAAATAGCTTTTTTTACAAGTCTGTATCCGTACAGACAAATTTATAATGAGACAAAACGATATCATGTTAAACTTTGGATGGTCAATGTCAAACAATGGAGGAAATCCCCTCCGAAATTTGTATAGAAAAAGTATCGACTAGTTAAACCTTCACTTCTAGAATCATCGTCATCATCTCAGCCCTTTATCTCCCACTCCTGACCATAGGTCTCTCTTCGTCGACTCCATCCAACTCGGTCCTGTCTGCTCTCATTCAACTTAAGAAATTAGGTACTGCATCATTATTTGGTTGTGGTTGTACGCCTTGCCTTCTCCCTGACTCCCTCTTTGGGAGAACATCGGCTGTTACAACATTTTTTTATGTCATAGGGCAGCAAACGAACAAGCGGGTCACCTGATGGTAGGTGATCACCACTGCCCACGGACAACTGCAACACCAGGGGTGTAACAGAAGCGTTGCCGGCCTTTCAGGAAGGGAAGATGTAGGGGGGGAAGGGAGGGGGGGCCTCCGGCTTTCTCACTCACCGAACGAAGCATAGAAGCGGTTACGCTACTACTCAGACATTCACAAAAAGAGCCAACTTAAACATAAAATACTTTAGTAGAAAAAAAGGGTATTAGTATGAAAAATAGCGATGTAGAACGGATAAAAAAAATGTATTTGGTTAAGATAATAAAACGTCACAAAATAATGTCACTTGTCAAGTTGTCATAATCATGTCCATTTTCAATGACGTCATTATCATTAGTCTATATTTAATCCCGTAGAAAATGTTTATTATGACGTTTAGAAAGTATCTGATTTGACTTGGTTTTTCAAACAAGTTAAATCAGATATCTTTTCTAAATTTGTTTGAAAATGCCTGCACTTGAATCCGCTCAGTTTGAATTTTGTTGCTGATTTCCCCGCTGTTGCCGCGTAGAGATTGCGTTTTGTTCTCTTGGTTTGGCGTTTTGTTATCTTTACAATTATCTTCGCTGAAAACATTTACGACCGGCCAATGGAATGGAGATAGTATAGTCTACAAATTGTAGTTATAACAACATCTCTCGACTAACAGTTGTTCTAGGAAAGTATAAACACTAGGAGAATGGTATTTGGGTTGGAGAATATTGCTTTGTTTTCTAAGAATCAGAATATATTGGTGGATTTGTAAACGTTACAATGGTCACGTTTTAAACAGAGGAATACATCGTTTTAAAAAACCTTAGCCAATTTTTCTTCTGAGATGCTCTGCCCTGCGCAGATTGTTAACGCGGATCGAAGAAATGGGCGAGAATTTTAATCATGTTAAGGGACCATCCATAAATTACTTCACACATTTGAAGTAAAGAAGGTACTCTGTACAGCTTGGCGCGAATCCCTCTTAAAGGTTTGTATGCTCATAAATGTCATAATTTGGTACATTAGGTACATACTGAATCTACAACTTGATTTGACATTATTTTAAAATTTCGATTCGATTATTTTAAAAATAAATGTAAATTATGAATAACAAACAATGTATTCTCTGTCAACATATCAACTTTAAATATTAATTTCATTGTGAGTTGACGTCCTTAAAGAAAATGCTGCAGTGCAGTTTGTTACCGCTTCTTCTGCACTAGCGCTTTAGAGGCCGCAGTAAACTTGACTCTAAGTAACTTTTTGACATCAAAAATTGTGCAAAAACAAAATGACGACTATTATGAGATATTATAAATATCCTATGATAATAACGATACATTTGAACTGAGAAAAAAAAATAATTGAACATTAAAGGGGTGAAGTGAATGAAGTGTGACGTTATGTGGACATTGTGTGACAAGGGGTGGGAGACAGTATTTCTAAGCAATAAGATAAAAAAATACTAATATTAATAAACTTTTAAATATTTCGAGCTTAATGAGTTGAATATTTCGTGTCTTAGCTTAACTTCTTTTTCTTTATTAAATAAAAAATCGGTGTCTGTGACGTCACACTAGAGGGGGGTCCCAAAATTGTGAACAACGGCGACAAGGAGGTGGGGGAAGTCAAAAAGTCATGAAATTCGTGTTACGTAATTAATGGATGGTCCATAGGTGATGCGGCTAGCAACCCATCACTATTAAGATCCCATATTTCCATCTTCATGCCCACCAGCACACTTAACGTGGCCTTTGGCCACAGAAATAAAAGAGCTAAGTATTGTGTATTTTACGTTCTTAAACTCGAGGCTCTGTCTACCCCGTTAGAGAGAAAGACGTGATAAAGTTATGTACTGTTTTTAAAATAGTTTCACCATACTGTCATCATTTCAGCTGCATAACGTCCACTGCTGGACATAGGTATCTTCCAAGTATTTCCAAAATTACCGATCTAGAGCGGGCCTGCATCCAGCGTTTTCCAGGGTCCTTAGTCAGGACATCAGACCGCCTTGTGGGTGGGTGTCCTACGCTTCGCTTGCCAGTACGTGGTCGCCATTCGAGAACCTTTTTGTCCCATCGGCCATCGGGTCGTCGCGTTATGTGTCCCACCGATTGCTACTTCAACGAACTAATCCGCTGGGCTATGTCAGTGACTTTCGTTCTCCTACGAATTTCCTCATTTTTGATTCGATCACGTAGGGAAACAGTAAACACTGAGCATAGCTCTCTCCATAGCGCGTTGAGTGACCTTGAGCCTTCTTTTTAGTCCCATAGTAAGGGACCACGTTTCAGAGCCATAAGTAATCACTGGTAACATATTATACACTTTCGTCTTGAGGCACTGATGTATTTAGGACGAGAAGACACTGCGTAGCTTCCCGAACGCTGCCCAGCCGAGTCGGATTCGTCGAACCACCACCACACCATACTGTAATTGAGCAAAAACCTTATACAGAGTGTGACTTTTTACCCACCAGACAAAATGGAGCAAGATTTGTCCATTATATTGTACAAATTTCTAAAAAGTTTTTAAAAATAAATAAAATTTGTTTGGCTAAGAGCAAATTTTTGTATGTGAACCCATGTTTTTTTTCGTTTTTCGTATATTGTTTTCATGAAACGTATAAAGATTAATAAAAACAAAAACCTTTCTGTAGCTCTACCTATATTATATACTTACATTTTTTTCCTTCTTTGAATTTTAACTGTAACTTTAGCTTTATGTATCTTGTATATATTATATGTATAATATAATAATATACATTTTCTTGATTCCTCTTCTTACTTAATACTTATCACTGTTTACTGAGCTTTGACCTATATGAGTGTCATTCTAAATTTCGACAGAGTCTCAACTTCGAAAAACAATAGTTCGATGCCCATTGTTTCGACAGAACTTATATTCGACTAGCACTATTCCGACAGAACATACTTCGACAACACACACCTTCGAAGAACACTGCTTCGACAGAACCCTTCTTCGAAATGCTCTTGTTTGACAGATCTCTTTGTCTTGTTGCACCCTCACTCTTGCAATTTATTGTTCTGTCTTTATTTTTAAGCTTGTGTAAATGTAACTAATGTATCTATACAGGGTTACTGGTAACTAACGCAAAACCTTTTAACATCGGAATCAAAATCCTAACATAATATAGATCTGCAAGAAAAAAATAAAAAAATCTAAGAAAAGAAATTGGAATCCCCATAGAAACTCGACCAGGTGATCAGTGAATTTGTATGGGAGGCCCATTTTATTTTCTGTTATTTTTGCCTTTTTTCTTGCAGATCTATAATGTGTTGGGGAGTTTGATTCTGATGTTAAAAGGTTTTGCATTAGTTACCAGTAACCCTGTATACAGTTTAATTTGTGTGTGTGTGTGTGTGTGTGTGTGTGTGTATTTTGGACAGAACGTATTCCAAAACTTGGCTGATAGTAAAACTTCACCTTACAAGTATATGAAATAAAACAATACAGCAAATACATAGATATACATAGTCTAACTAAACAAGTCACTATAAAAACACAGCACAGGAAAATACGTCACTTCCTGCGAAGGAACCCGACAGAATAATAAAACAAACCCATTAACCTCAATGTGGGTGCTATGTATATATAATGTATATATCAAATGTAGGTTGTACATTGTACAACAATGAATGACTTCATCATCTGTGATATGATCATAGATTGAGGTAGAAATAGGAATTTTGTCGTTGAATCTTGGCGTCGTTTTTATTTATCGTGTGTGTAAGTGGTCAACACTGGTGTCAGATTTTAAGCTGCCTTAAGGCATCTGACATAGCTTGACGACTAACATACAATGATGACAGCCGGGACCAAAGGGTTATACGTGCCTTCCAAAGCACGGAGGAGCTCGAGATTTTTTTTAACTTGTGGTCACCCATCCAAGTATAGACTGCATTGGAATCGCTTTACTTGCGAAAACGCTAGTAATGCTCACTCCCGCCAATGGCCAGTGTGGCTACCGAGCTCCTCATTCCTCCCACTTTACCTTCCCTTCCACACGTTCCTATCTTCAGCGATCTTCTGCCAGTCGTAGAAAAATGTACTACACTTTTCAACATAGACGGCCTGGGCAGGGTTCCAGCAAACTTTCCCAATAACGACAAAAAACCTTGTAGTTTCTATACAAAAATCTCGTAAAATCCTAACAATCGCTCAAGGCGGCGATCGGCCCGTATAAAATTTTACGATGGCAACATTTAATTATCCAGGGTCGCCATGTTTATTGTACACTCATTTGTTGACTCAAGGGCAGGACTCAAGGGCAGATGTTCTCAAAGTGGGTTGTTTGCCTTATTTATATATATATATATCACATTTAAGTGATTTACAACGGGGTATACTGACCCTTGGGCCGTAAGACCCAAAAGCTGTTTAGCGTGCTGGTTGGACGTGAAAATGGAAAAGGGAATCAAAATAGTGACGGGTTGCTTGCCGCATCGCCTATTGAAGATATGGATATGGAATGAGCAAGAGTTCTTTAATAATTTAATAAGTAACTTTATTTCACAACATCTGAGACAGTACAACCATAAGCAAAACCATAGCAATACACTAGTGACAGCTACTTATTTTTATCATAGAGAAAGCAGTAAATCTATAATTCATTTTTCCTCAATACTCCCACTAAAATGAAACATCGTGTATGTTTGTTTGAAAACAAAACAATAAGTATATATGCTTAGTCTTTACACTCTAGACTAGACTAACTATAAAGTAGAAAAAAAATAACATAAGCAACTTTGACATTACATCATATTATAAACAAACATAAAATTTAAAATAACTCAACCTATACCAATTATTATAAAATAAAACTGTTAACATTATAGTGACAATATTTGTCTTTTCATATTTTCATATTAAGAAACAGGCAGACTCTTTGTTAATATATCAGCTAATTGCTCTGAGCTTTGTATATATTTGACTTCAAACAATCCTTGGTTAACCTTTTCCCTTATAAAAATTAAACTTTACATCGATGTGTTTGGTTTTCTTATGATACACAGGATTATGCAAAAGCTTAATGGCACTCTGATTATCCATGTACAAGATAATGTTACTCTGAAACTCTCCTATATCTTTAAGAAATTGAAATAACCATAAAATATTCTTAGCCGCTTTACAAGCGGCCATAAACTCAGCCTCTGTTGTAGACAAGGCAACACAAGATTGTTTTTGACTTTGCTATGAAATAGGTCCCTATTTAACATGAATAAATATCCCGAAGTAGACTTTGCAGTGTCTAAATATCCAGCAAAATCAGTGTCTAAGTAAACAGCCAACTTTTCATATCCTTGGTATCGAATACTTATATTTTTTGTTTTCATAAGATATTTAATCACTTTCGTGACCTGTGCTACGTGCTCATTCGCAAAAAAATTAACAATAAAAGAAATGTCAGGGCGTGAGGTTGTCGACAAGAATAACAACGACCCAAAAGCCTTATTTAATTTTTATTTTATCTATTCCGTCAACAATTTGAACATTCACATCTGCTGGTGTATTACATGAATACGCATCACAAAAATTAAATCTTTTAATAATTTGATCTATATAATTTTTCTGACAGACACAAATACGACCTTCATTTCTTGAAACTTCTAAACCCACAAATACACTAAAATCGAATATTCTTAACTCAAATTCTCGTTTGAGATAATTAACTATTAAATCCAAAACTGTTTCAGATTCCGATATTATTAAAGAATCATCGATATACAAAATTAATAAAGCTTTAACACCATCAAAATTACCCACAAACACGCAACTATCTGCTTTTGATTGATTTAAATCAAATCTAGTTAAGAACTCAGTAAACTTTTTATTCCAGCATCTAGTAACGGCGCCGCCTGTTTAAGACCATATAACGATTTTTGTAATTTACAAACTTTATTACGAGGTGCTACTACATCTTCTGATAAATACCATAAATACATCCTCGTTTGCTGTTTTGACATGACAATCTGTTTTGACATCTAAATTATATGCCAGTAATGTTGTGCTGCAAAACTCAATAGAATCCTAATAGATTCATACCTCGTAGTTGGAGAAAATATTTCATTATAATCGATTCCTTTTATTTGTGTGAAACCCCGAGCACAGAGTCTAGCCTTATATTTATCTATTTCTCCATCTTTATTATTGCTTTTTAAAGCATATACCCGTTTGGATGGAATTTTTCTCTGCTTATTTCAATCTGCGTAACACATGTGTTATTATCCTTATGCGCTTGTAACTCGTCACGAATTGCTTTCAGCCAATTATCACTTTCTGAACTTTTCACGGCTTCAAAAGTAGTAGGAATATTAAACTCCATCAAATTAGCCTCGTTTATATGAACCAAACGAGATCTTGTATTTATTGGACTACGAATATTATCTTCCCGATCATCACTTGATGGTACATATGTGTCATCACTCTCACCTACACAACTATTCATACTTTTCTCCTCATTCGATTCACTTTCACTCAATACAGGTGCTAGTGTATTATTTTCACTCAATACAGGTGCCGGTGTATCATTTCCCTTCACTGATGACTGTGAATTATCTATTTCATCAGTATCCTCAACAAAAATTTGTGCCATATTCCTTTTAGATTCAAAAATTTGCTCTTCTTTAAAATTGACATTTCTAGAAACAGTAATTCGCTTTGTGTGAGGATTAAACATTTTGTAATTATTGGTTTCATAATCTACCAAAATCATTTTAACACTTTTTTTTTATCTAGCTTAAATGTCACAATCCTAATCATTCATGCCAGTATAATCTGCATTGAATGCCAACCACTCTTTATTTATTTCATTGTTCCTTCTTCGAAATCTACAATCGTGGGCCAAATATCCACGCTTCCCACAGTTATAGCAAACAAAACGATTCTGTTGTCTTACATCAGTGTTTTCATTTTCCGTACTATTTTTCTTAATTGAATTTCGCTTCGCGACTACTAAGGCAGTTTCATTCTCAACTTCCAAGCTCAAAAAAGCTTCCTCGTCTACAAGCCTTGATGTTAGATTTACAATAGTTTGACATTTAGGATCAAGTGAGAGCCACGCCTGCCGTACAGACCTGTAACTTCGATGGCAGCGTTCTTAATATTTTTGTTATGATAGCTGAATCACTAAGAGTCTCCCTACTCTCCCTGAGTTGCTTAACAAGACGCTCGACTTTAGAAATGTGTTGCGCCATATTATCACTTGTGTTCATTTTGTACTGATAAAAACGTTCGCGGACTATAATTTTGTTGAATTCAGATTTTTGCTCATAAATGCTCTCAAGTCTAGTCAATACTTCAGAAGCAGTGTCACAGTTTTCAACTAATGTTATTTGATTCAAATCCATGGCCGACGTGATAATGTACATTGCCATCCCATCATCTTTATTCCCTTGATCAAGTTCAGGTTTATCTTCGGGTTTTGTTTCAAAATATTTTGGCCTTTTTGCCTTCAGCGCACATTTCAGTTGGAATTTCCATTGCTTGAAATTAGTTCCGTCAAATTTTTCTATAGTAATTTTACCTGTCTCCATTTTGTAATATGTATTTTATGTACTTGCTCTTTGCTTTTTCCCTCAAACGTGAAGGCCCATAACCTATTGAAGATATGGATATGGAATAAACAAGAATTCTTGAATTATTTAATAAGTAACTTTATTTCACAACACCTGAGACAGTACAACCAAAAGCAACACCATAGAGTCACATTAGTGACAGCTACTTATTTTTTTTATAGAAAAAGCAATCAACCTATTATTAATTTTACCTCAATATCGCCTATTGACATTATTAGAAATTTCGCCTACTCTCTCGACAAGTTTTAAAAATCTTTTCGGGAAAAGAATCTGGTACATTCAAAGTTTTTTCTTTTCTCCCAGACCAGCATGAAAGCAAAAATTTTGCTTTTCCAAACGACTTGGCCATGGAAAGAAATACAAAAAAAAATCCGTTAGTTCCAATGAATGTCCATATCGAGACATCTTGCCAGACTCGTTGGAAGCCAAGACATATTGTCAGTAATTCTGCGTCTTTGAGGTACAATTTCGCTCCTCATTAGGCGCGACTTGCATATTATAAGTTTCTAATCATGTATGATTATTTTTGACTACCACTACTTGCATCCAGTGAAGGAAAACTTTGCAAGGAAACCTAAATACTTCACTAGTGTGTAATGACGGTTGTCACTAGATGGCAGTTATTGAGCCACGTCAAATACATTCAAAAATCTGACACCAATGTTAAAAGGGCTACCTGAATTTTTCGGGGTCCAGTGCTGCCCCCATTTGAATTAAATCATTTAAACTCTAGATAACCCTTTAAACTATTTTATGAACTACTGTTTGCAGTTTAAAGTGAGAACGTGAAGCTTTTCTACGCACAATTGCCAAAAACGGCCACTTTTGGCGTATGTGCGTAGAAAAGCCTGGTCAAGACACAATTTTAAATTATATCTCCGTTTCCTTTTAAATGATTTAATTCAAATGGGGGCAGCACTGGACCCCGAAAAATTCAGGTAGCCCCTTAACTAAGTAATATTAAAATCAATTCGAAAAAGAATCTCATAGAGATGGTAGACCAGCGACAAATTGAAATTACGACAAATCTTCGTAAATCAAGTAAAAAAATATTTTTGTTTGTAATAACTTTATTGTACCACAAAACAAAATAAAGTACAAGAAATTTAAAAGAGTAAATATACAAGTTATAAATATATAAAGTTATTATTGAATATAGAAAAGTTTGGGAAACTCTGCTCTCTGGGTGGGGAACCTACCTATTATTTCATTTGGTGAAACATTCAATTACCTCTGATTAATTTTCTTGTGGTTTGAGACTTGGGGTTGGAATGATGTAGTTTAAATATAAGTAATAGTTCGCCATCAAACCATGCTGCTCTGAAGCTTCAAACTTGACTGCCACATTTCTTTATTTATCGCTTACATGTATACAGAAGATTGTTAGTAGGTAAGCAGTTACATGAACTCTGGCAGGGTGTTGCGAACATATTTTAGGTACTTATCTGAATCTATATTCTTAATAATAATAGTAATGAATCGTACCACTAAATTTAATCTTTATTGTTCTTTTCTTACGTTTGGCTACAAATCCGCGTACGCAATAAACTTTCTCAAAATACCCTATTTTGAGAGAAAATGTATATACAAAAATAAAAAATTAAATATATTTTAGTAAAAAAAAATCACACAATCATGAATTTAAAGTTCGCACACACTTGTCTGTGTTTGTGAGTGAAACGTAGATACAACTGTAAAACGCCTAATTTCAGGTAGATTATTAAAAAATATTTTACAAGTACTTACGTATTTTTTCTTTTCTCTTTCAGCGAATAAAGAAGAAGATACAGCGCATTTAAATTCTGCATGACGTTACGATCTAGTACGATTTGCACTAGATGATGACGTTGACTTATCTTTGTCCCCCATACCGAAACTTAGATGAGCTAAATTTTTATGATTTTTTCTTACTTTTATGTAAACCAAAAAATATAACTCATTATTACCATTCATCGACATTACCGTCATCTCAGCCGCATAACGTCCACTGCTGGACCACAGAATAAGTACTAGTACTGACGTACATAAGTCTTAAAAATAAATTCAAAGAAATATTTACTCAACGTTGTTAGATATATATATATATATATATATATATATATATATATATATATATATATATATATATCTACAAAGAAATATTTACTCAATGTACATTGAGTAAATATTTCTTTGAGTTTATTTTTAGACTTATGTACGTGTCTGTCTCATTCTGCGTGTAGATATCAAAAATATACCTACGGATTGCGATCGCCTGTGTTCACCAACTTCGTCGTCATGGAAAGAAAAAGAAAAAGCAAAAAAAAACGGTGCGATTGTTTTTTGCTTAAGGACGGAAATCAAATTTTAATTTTTTAGGCTTTCTAAGGATGTTAAAAGTTAAGATCTACTTTAAAGTGATTATCGTGAAATTGTTATGTACGTCCACGTACATATTAAGTTATATATATTAAGTTGTATATATTATACAATATTCATAAATAAATAATACATGTACATAACCATACATACAATAAATATATTAAATAAAAATGTCTAATTACTATTGAATACTAGTATAAAAAATTCTACTGCATTCAAAGAGAGAGTAAACGCTTGCGGACTTTTCTCTTAAACAGATATCTGTTCGAAATAGTTTTAAGGTCCTCAAGCAGGGCATTCCAGAATCGTATAACCTGAAGAGTGAAAGACGAAGACATAAAATTGGAGCGAAACAAAGGAATTGGTAATTGAAGTGTATGACTAGAGCGAAGCTCTCGACTGTGGGACACAGACTGATATTGAAATTTACTCTTCAAGTATTCGGGAGCAAAAGGATTTCCATCCCTCTGCAGCCCTCTACCTCCAAATGGACCATTCTCTTAGCCAGATGTTCAGCATCCCTCCTCATGACATGGCCATACCACGTAAGATGATGGCTTTTTAACTTGTCCACTGTTGGAGCAATTTTTAACTTAACTTTTAAATTTAAGCTCAAACAAGATATACGTTTAAAAAACTAATAATACCAGACTACGGAAGCCACTTACAGATAACAATGTGTACATTTTTGAAATGTACTATTCAAGACCTTTCATTTGATACCCCACTAGTCAAACAAAAAAATCACGCTTTGTATGAAACATTCGTTTTATACATCTTTTGCAAACAAATTGTGACCTATTTCACCCGGAAAATAATGACGAAACGTGCGTCACGTTTTGTGAAAATTGGACAAGCAATGCTATATAATATACCCACATACAGAGACTGCTAAAATCATTACCCTTCCTCTTGGCTTTGGCGTAGTTACGATTTTTCAAACTAAAATTTTCAAACTTATTGACGTGTAAAAGTGCCCGTAAGGTCTAATTACTGAATAAACATTTGAATCTTTGAATGGTTGAATCTAGAATGTAAATAGGTAATCAAAATAATTATGGGTTGCTAGCTGCAAGACCATTACTCTTACATGAACTGTTTGGTTGAGTATACTTATTACATCTAATCCATGCGACTTGAACGCTAATCTAGATCGCGAAGTTACCAAATGGTCAAGATTTACAACTTTGCAAATCTTAGCTAAGGTCCTAAATCTTTCCTGACACAACATTTCATATTAATATCATAATATATTTTATATCTCCTAATCTGACCGCAACTAGCAATAAAACTTTATCAAATACCACGATTTTATCACTACATAGCTCCCTTAGAATCTTGGGACAGAAAAAGTGCCCATAAGACATAGATCGTAAAATATGACAGAAGTGACGCCATCTTTATTGCCTATCAGCAATCCCACGTGGAAGATATTGTCGCTTTTTGGCTCCATTGGGTTTTAGAAGGGTTGGGATAATAAGGCTGTTTCTAGCCACGATTTGACACGGTCAACGTCTTCGGTGTGCCCAAATTGGGCTTTATGACCTGAATAGGGTTATTTTGACGATGGTGTAGGAATACTAGGAGTACATTTTTTTAAATTGGTAGTCTAAATTCAAATTGTATAGTTTTTAACACATACTAAACACGTAATAAAGAACGCCATCTTTGTTCGGTCTTAGTTATTTATTGATACCTAT
Organism: Acrobasis suavella; assembly: GCA_943193695.1. NCBI lineage: Eukaryota > Metazoa > Arthropoda > Insecta > Lepidoptera > Pyralidae > Acrobasis > Acrobasis suavella. Next base: position 2,815,681 of record OW971952.1, on the reverse strand, counting down.
CATATTTTAGAAGTGGGCTCGATATCTTTCCAACGGATAGATGATGATGTTTTGGAATACTTAAGTAGTAATTATGTTTTCTAGAAACTTTAATTTTATTTACTTTACGGTCATATAAACTATCCTAATAATTTATTTTGTCAATTACAGGATCAAAAAGAAAAATGCTTCAAAGAGGTCACAACCTTAAGTAATTATTGAGGGATGATGCAAGATAAGATACACCATTATTGAGCCTTGGCTTGACGTCAAAAAACAATATTTTTTTTGATAAATCTTTACAGAACCGTTTAAAATTAAAGTATTATGGTAAAATTGATAGTAGAGATGCACACAAGCTGCGGCTGCGCTTATTAAACCTCAGTTTTATGGCTTTATTACTGACGCTTCTGAACATTCAATAAGTCTGTGCCATTTTAGCATGCCCATAAAATGGCACGCCGCTACGCTATAACGTTTACTACTTATAAGGTCGTATAATGAATGAAAATATATAATCGGGGCGCGTCTACAGGATTTATGATATACTAGACCCGACACGCGGTTTGTTTTTTTATGAGTATAAGGTCTAGATAACCTGTACACATGAAGATATTTTCCAATGTTTACATAATAAAAATACTTATGTCGAAAAAAAAATGCTGAAGATATTACAAAACCGAATTAAAAAGTAAATTAAAAACACAATTATACAGCCAGAACACAGGGTATTTATTATTTATGCTTGGAACTTTAACTGCACGAGAAGTAAAAAGTTGCACGAGCAGAAATGATAATCATACCAACTCTCTGCTATAGTTTTGTACACCAAGGGTGGTAAAATATCAGAAAATTTAATTACATTTGTATATAAAAATCTAAGGTAAGAGCGTTCGTGTATGACGAGATATTTCTTTCTTCTTTTATCCTCTTCAGGCCAAGTAGTCGCTTTAGTTGTGCAGGTAGAGTGCATAGTAGGCCATTGCCTGCCCAAATGGATGTAAAACTATGATTGGTCATTTATTTATTAATGAAGTGAACGAAAAGTATCCTGACTTAGATTTATTTACGTGTTCGCTGACGAAATTCGCGAACAATGTAGAGAAGTGTATTAGTTGTGATTAGTCTTATTTTATATTGTCGCATTGGTGTAAACTGTAATGACAATGTAAGTGTGTTGTAATAATAAAGAAATAAAGAACTATTCACAGAAGCCAACTTAGATTTCTAACTTTGTTAATTTAAAAAAGTCTTTAAAGCACTTTTACTTGCGACGACATGCGATTTAGACGATGAGCGTTTTGTCTGATTTATATATAGACTATTTGTGACTGCGACCATTCGATAATAACTCTTATAAACCTTTAATAGTTCATGTTTCTTGTCATAAAACTCATAAAATAATACCATATACAACTTGTTAATCATAGAAAAAGGTTTTTCATTTCTTATTTTTAATATATTTTTAACAATATATACATAATGTACTTATTTGAATTGTCACTTACCCAAATTTTACAAAGTAGACCTATGCACAGTTTCAGAATCTTCTTTCTTCAATTTATTATCTTCTTAGTCGAAAAGCCGGCACTAACACACCTGAAAGTTTGCTCACCTCGAGAACAATAGGTAAGAGCAAGCATTCAGGCGCATCAGTGTACCAAACCTTCTTCTTTACTGTTCTTCTTTCTAAATTTTTTCTTCTTTTTTCATTTACTTCTTCTGCTTATATGCGCCTGAAAATTTGCTCACCTTAGCGAGAATAGGTCCAAGCAAGCATTCAGGCGCATCATTGTATCAGAATTTCTTCTTTATTCTTCTTCTTAACCCATAAACTTCATGATTTCACTTCATTTCGTCCCCTATCATCTCTTAAAATGTTGTACAAATATTTAAAAAAATCATAATTACAAAGGGAAGCTCTAAAATTTGTAACAACTATATCATGCTGCATCAAAATAATCATTCAATTAAGCACATATTTATCACTTATCAATTCTAGATACAATCTGACAATCGCTAATTAAAATCTACAGCGAATTTCACCAGGACTCCGCGGTATTTCATGAAATTATCACGTGACAGCTCTGTCACGCACGTGATACACGCCCTTGTTTCAGCGTAATTAACAGAAATAATTAAATTTCCGACAGCATACCAGTGGGCTAAAGACCTAGTTTACATTGGGCGAGTCGAGGAATAGAAGGCTCATTACCAAAAAAGAAACCAACGGCCGTAGGTACAGATACCCTATTACGTCCTTATTACTTTCTGGGTACATAGACCTAGGGCCCAAACAAAATGGCCCGAGCAACATAGGGGAACAAAATACGGTTTAAAGATACCACACTATAGCTTAGTAAAGATGGAACTGAAAGCGTAGTGAGATACGAAAACCGCTGCGCTAGCCCATTTACAAGTACTATCCTTTATTTTTAATATTTGGAATAATTTTTGTACTCGAATCAACAGCAAAAGCATTTATGTACTCGTACATATATAACGAAATTTTCAGCTTCCTGGTTACAAGTTTTATTACTACTTAAAATTAATTAGCACTACATATGCCGAACTTTATGAGTTTATTAATATAACAAACATATCAATAACACGTTAAAGATACAAACTATTTTATTCAGTGGAGTTAAAAGGATAAAATATTTTCCTAGGTATCGTAATACATGTACCTAACTGACTGATATTTGTTTTACATATATTTTTAAGAATAATGCTATAGGTACCTAACCAAATTAAAAGTAATAAAGCTGATTGATTACGGTTACTAGCTTATTCATACTTGTCCACTCTACGCGGACGCTTGATTATTTGCTAGAACAATATGAAAAATGACAGGACGAAATAAAAAGTATTTATAGATTTGGGCTGGCTGTCGGTATTTCGTGGAAGTCCGAGTTTTTTAGGAGTTTGAGCGAAGTTAGGTTCCTTCTAAAATTATTTTAGGACTTCTGTTCGGGGCAAAATTTACTTCGGTGTTAATCGTTTCAATGAACACACTTTGAACTTCATTCATCGCTATATATATTTAATGGAATTCTATATACAATATGTAACAAAAACCCTGTCCGATCCTTGTAGGAGCAACTCAGACCGTCAATATGAACAACTTTTCTAATGAAACCAATGCTTGAAACTCGAAAAAAATCGACATTTTCATACAAATGTGTTCGGCCAGCCCGGCAATTTGTATGAAAATGACGAATTTTTCTTGTAGTTTCAAGCATTGGTCCCAAAGGAATAGTTGTTCTTTTGACGGTTTAATTTGCTCCTATAAGGATCGGACAGAGTTTTTGTTACATTCTTCTTTATACAAAACCCTATTCTTTTATTGTGTCAATAACATACTAAAAATCATTGAGATCAGATAAAAAAGTTGTGGAAAAACATTTTCTCTTTTTGTACAAGTGCTTTTAAGTATTAGGCACCAAAGTGTTGTCCAGTGTTTTAAAATTATGCATAGAGTTTCTTATTTAGTATACATAATAAGTAAAAAAATGTAACGTCGAAAATGTACTCAAAAATGTCTATCTGGCATCCCAACTAAAACAGCTTCAATAAAAACACCCATCAAACGCCGACATAACACAAACTATTGAGTTACACATCGTAAATTCAACAAAGAAAAACACAATAAAATGTAACACGTGCGATAATAAAAAAAAAGCACTATCTCAAATCAAAATCTACATCATTATGTCGCGTCGGCAAGTATGGCGGCGCACAGAATGGCGCGAAAAAGCGAACGATTTGACAGCTGTCAATTAGAAAGCGGGAAAAGTGCGCGGTGATAAATGACGTTCGGTATCGGTAGGGCCGGCAATGTTTAACGCAAACTTGTGTTTTTGAAATGATTTGTACAAATAGGAGGCGTCGGACGTCCTCAAAGTCGCGGGTCGCATCTGGATGAGAGCAATAGATAGATAAAAGATTTATTTTTATTTATCTGTAACATACATTATACAATACAGGGTTGAGACTGGTGGCGTAGACGAAGAGAGACCTATGCCCAGAGTGAATATAAGTACTTATTACATACCTTTACTTAGCAGTGCAGGGAAGAAGGGCTGAGATGATAACTGTTCAACAGCTACTTAGCAATAATGATTTTAAAACACAAAGTTATTCAGTAGGTAGATACCTACAGGGTCTAATAGTTAAAATTTCATGGCTGAAATCAGTCCATGTTATTAAAGAACTTTCTCCAAGGAACATAAGTATATCGTTATATGTAAAATAATGTTTGGCCTCTTATATCTTAATTTTCCCATAAACTAGTAGTACTTTATGAGATATGATTTTATCCAAGTGTTCTAACGAGTGTTCCAATTCTTCGACTATAACTACTTAGGACGAAATTGTGCCAACATCGTGAGTTGGCACAATTTTGTCCTAAAACCTAAAGTTTTGTTCGTATGGATTCGGAAAAAGAGCACTCCATCCACACGCACACTACAAATTGGCCAAGATCAGCAGATCGGAGTTTCTACAGAAAACAAAATTAAATGCATATTTCGATATAATATTATGTTCCTTCGGAAAAGTTGTTCACGACTGATTCTACCTTTATAATAATGAAATTATCAAGGTGAATTCTGTCCATGATTCTGAACAACTTTCTCCGAGGAACATTATATAACAATAAAAATATTTTTTTGCTCTTCATACAAACTCGGATCAGCTGATCGGTCAACTGGTATGAGAGGCCCATGGTATAATAAAACAAGGTATCTTCCTCCCGAGTAAAAAACGTGACTACGTCACGATAAGTGTTGCCACTGATTGTTCTTTTAGTAAATTTAAGGACTTTCTCGATTACTGCATGAACATTCAATAAAATTTTGACTAACTTAGCTAATGAGTATCTCGTGTGATTCAACTTTTTAATAATTTAAAAATTGGTATTATGGATTATTAATACGCAATTGGTATATAAACTTCCAAAAATGCATTTTGCTCGGGTAATTCAATTACATACAGGGACAACACATAAAATTGGCAAGTGTCATATTGGCAGCCCGCCCTGTCATCGTTATCGTCGTCTCGCTCACTCTTATAGCGCTATTTCGTTCAATGAAGAAATGACTGTGGCTTACAAACTTTTGCGGTGCGGTGAACTGTGCTTCAAATCATCATGTTTAGCGCATGATAGTAAACAGAAGGTCAATACAATTCATTAATCTTTTTGCGTTTGCATATTTAGGAATTTCGGTGACTTGTGACCCATCCAAATAAGACGGGTCGCCACGTATTCACAGGCTAAGCAACTCTGGACGTGGTCACAAACTTGGATGGGTGACTACAAGTGGAATAAAAGTGTGTAAAGTAGAAAGAAATATAATCCGTATAATGCCTAAAGCTTTAAAAATCAGATATAAGTGTTGGCGACGGATAAAAAAAAAACTAGATTTATTAATAGTTATGAGTCAAAATTTTGTATTCACCATTCCCTTACGATGTTCACACTGAGCACGATCAAAAAGCATACAAGTCGAGTTAGAGTACTTAGTACATCGAGTCTCAAGACTCAAGGCGCCTGCGCCAAACCTATCATACCCCGCACACGCACACGTACAATTTTTTCTATACGTACTACGCAATACACTCAAATACCTGCCGTCCGGCAGCGAGTGGAAAGCTTGGTGTCCCCGGTGACGGGGACGGGCTGCTGGGCCGGCGAGTGGAAAAACGGCCATTTGATTCAAATCAATCTGAATATTAGGACATTTTGTTCTGAGAACTACCTAGAGCATCGTCGCAAAGTAGCCTGCTTATCGGTTTTCTATAGGATACATTTTGGAGAGTGTTCGAAGGCTCTTTTTGATCTCGTGAAACCCTCACCATTTCTCTATCGGACTACGAGGCGCGGACGGGGGTTTCACCCCTTTGTCGTTGAAATACCTAAGTCTCGAACTAAACGCTTCGACAATTCCTTTTTCGTTCGAGTAGCTAAGGTGTGGAATGAACTGCCTGCGTCTATATTCCCAGAGAAGTACAGCCCCGGGACATTCAAAAGTAGATTGAATGGGTATCTTTTGGATAGGCATGCTTCATCCTAGTCTTCATCGTCGCTTACCATCAGGTGAGATTGAGGACAAATGCCTAAACCAATATATAGTAAAAAAAAAAAAACCTACTCTGTATTAGCCAAATGTTTATTTTCTTTGTTTCTGTTTCTTTCTGCCCGGTTTATTTTCTTTATGCCCAGCGTGACGGTATTTGCTGGATGCAAAATTGGCCGTGCAAGCCCTACAAGCCATTAACAATAATTATCGACATGCGTCAAGCTTATTCACGGTACTTTTGCATCGAGAATCGAGCATGGATGTACTGCAGTATGGATCGTGAAATGGCGCGTTAAAACTGCCGTTAAAAATATTCATTAAAAATGAGTATTTATCATGTAAATGACTATCTATACAATGTCAGGCATAATTAAGTACAAATATTTTAAGGGGTTATTCAGTCCATCATTTTGAACAACTTTGCCCAATAAATATATATATATATAATTGTAATTTTGATCAGATATACAAAGGACATTGTATATCTGATCAAAATTCTTGAAAATAACGGACCATAAATTTAAATTGTATGTTTTTAATGTATTGTATAGGTTATGATTTAAATCTGTATTGTAATTTGTAACAAAGCCCATCAGGCTTGGTAGGAAAGGAACCAATACTGAACTGGGTTTCTTTTAACGTTATCTTCCCATCAGCGGTCATTCCGAAACGATAAACGGGGCAAATTAAATAAAAGCATGCGATAATAAAAAAATGTACAGAATATCTGTATTATTTTTATCTATCATCTTTTCCCCACAAAAAACGTTTGAGAACCGCTGCGCAACTGATGAGGTATGCATGTTCCTATTACGTCACCAGCTGTCACGGGAAGAACATACCAGGCGAAGTATATTATTATACCACGGAGAGGCCAATATTATTCATATTTTAATATATATCTTTAAAGAAAAGTTTAACTTATATAAATATTAAAAAAAAAATGATACTTTGTCTAAGAGCTCACTGTAACCCTAAAATACCACCCTCATTTTATGGAGTTTGATTTTGCGATATAAAAATCATTCAGCCATCGGCCTCTTCGTTTTCAATCGAAAATGTATTTTCAGTAAGAAATTTTCCACAAAACAGTAAATGTATTGTTTGATTTCGTTTACATTCTGTTTGATAAAACCTTTCGTAAGCAAAAACTCCAATGTGAATACTTTTTAACCGACTTCCAAACCAGGAGGAGGTTATCAATTCGTCGCGATCCTTTTTTTTTAATGTATGTTCACCGATTATTCAAAGACGCCTGGACCGATTTTTTTGTTTGAAAGGGTATACTTTGCAGGTGGTACCATGGAAATTTTATCAAAATCGGTTGTGTAGTTTGGGGGTGAAGTCGGTTTTTAGTTTTGAAAAATATAACAAAGTAAGGTCTACTAATTTTAAGATATCATTTAGGTTAAAATAGACTGGTACTATGTCTATTATGATAACATCTTTTAGAAACATAAAGAGATAATTTTCTAACCAAAAAACCGACTTGAATATCAAACTACACAAGTGATTTTGATAAAATTTCTATGGGACCACTTGACAAGTCATCGTCATCATCATTTCAGCCGCATAACGTCCACTGGACATAGGCCTCTCCCAAAGATTTCCAAAATGACCGATCAAGAGCGGCCTATATCCAGCGCTTTTCAGCGACCTTGGTCTGGTCGTCTGACCACCACCTTGTGAGTGGGTGTCCTACGCTTCGCTTGCCAGTACGTGGTCGCCATTCGAGAACCTTTTTGTCCCATCGGCCATCGGTTCTTCGCGCTATGCCAATTCAACGAACTAATCCGCTGGGCTATGACAGTGACTTTTGTTCTCCTACGAATTTCCTTATTTCTGATTTGATCACGTAGGGAAACACCGAGCATAGCCCTCTCCATATCGCGCCGAACGACCTTGAGCCTTCTTATTAGACCCATAGTAATGGACCACGTTTCAGAGCCATAAGTCATCACTGGTAACACACATTGATTAAACATTTTCGTATTGAGGCACTGAGGTATTTTGGACGAGAAGACACTACGTAGCTTCCCGAACGCTGCCCAGCCAAGTCGGATGACACTTGACAAGTATTTTTCAAGCAAAACAAGAATTTTCCAAATTTGTCCAGGCGCCTTCAAGTAGGTAATCGGCGAACATAAATAAAAAAAGATTCCGGTGAATTGATAACCTCTTTTTTTGAAGTCGGTTAAATATGATAATCTAGTTTTAATACCTACAGAACTCAATCGCCACATATATTTTTACTGTTTGAAGAAAACAAAGCATGCAGTGAGTTTGGCAGACGTAGACGCTATTAATCATGCTCATTACGATTCGTGGAGGCATTTGACCCGGCAGTTCCGTTATGTAATTAAATGTTTGTTATTTGTGGAAGAATGTCACGGAAATAACATTAATATTATTTACGCGTGTAGATTTTGGGAGGAAAAAGGACAATTCCTAAATTAAAAATGCGACGAAAACTTTCTCCACGAGTGATTCAAAGATTCAAATTCAAATATTCAGTAATTAGACCTTGACAGGCGTTTTACACGTCAATAGGTATAATTTACGTTACGTGTAAAGTATATTAAAATTTAATTTATTTTTAAAGAAAAGCTACCCATACCAGCGCTTCGTAACGACCACTGCTGAGAAGAAACGCCGAAAGAAATCCATTTTCACAGTATTGGTGGAGTGAGATTCGAACTCACGTCTCTAACGTCTGTCCCGTGAGAGCACTTTCAATTTTAATTGAGATATTATTTTGAGCATTGTAATATGTATTTTAATCAATAATCAAGTAAAATGTGTTTTATTCCGTAAGCCGAAAATATTTTTTCAAAACTGAAACCCGACTTCACACCCAAACTACACAACCGATTTTGATAAAATTTCCTTGCGACCATCTGACAAGTATACCCTTTCAAACAATAAAAGAATTTTCCAAATTGGTCTAAAAGTCTTCAAATAATCGTTGAATATACATAAAATAATTGGCCAAGTGCGTGTCGAGCCACGCGCAGTGTATTGTGTGTGCTCCGTAGTTACGAATGCCAAATTTGAGTTCATGCCACTAAAAACGTCTAAAAATTAATTTCTATTGAATTTGTATGAAATTTTCCTTTTCGGAGTTCATTTTATAAGTTGATCGCCTAATAACTTTTTAATTAGTAAACCCTACATAGTTCTGATAGTTTTCCTTTAAATTTCGTTATATTTACTATAGCTGTGAATTTTTTTTTACGTTTACCGTTTAGCAAATAGAGGGGGGATGGGGACACTTGACTATAACAAAATTTTTCACTTTAAAACCAAATATTTCTGAAACGGATCCCTGAATCTAAGAACGGTGTTTACAAGCTCATAATATTTTTGAAAGACCTATTCAACGATACCCCACATGATTGGTTAGTCGAGAAAATAAAATTGACTTTTGACTTTACTTGTATGGGAGCGACCCTAAAAAATAAAATGTTTTCAGTATTTTATTTTACCACTTTTTCTTTAGTACTTATAGTCACTGAGTAAAACCGCGGACGGACAGACAGACAGACACACAGACATGGCGAAACTATAAGGGTTCCTTGTTTACTACGGAACCCTAAAAAAGAATCCGACAAACTGATACAATCCTCCGTTTTGGAAATCGGTTAAAACTTATGCAAATTTTTGGACAACTAAGCTTAACTTGGTTACACTGGCCAAACACAAACATAAAAAGATACTTCAGTACGATACGATTTAAGATAAATGAAAGGTTGTCAATAACAAGTAATTATTACAAAAACAAAAACCTGACTGCCTTTTATAAATTTTTTTTATTTTAGTATTTTATTTATTTTGATATACCCAGTGTCACTCTCACAGTAAATACGAATCTAACGACATCTCTCAAGCTAAAATCCATCGAGCCAATCAGGCTGTAGAGCGTGCCAAACATTTGAATTTGGCGCCAAAAATCCGCCATTTTGTTTTTTATTTTATTTTGATATACCCAGTGTCACTTTCACAATAAATAAGAATCTAACGACACCTCTCAAGCGATCTGATCAGGCTGCAGAGCGTGCCACACAATTATACATACCTACATACTCTCGAAATACATAACCCTCCTTCTGGCGTGTCGGGTAAAAAGTTAATGTACCAAATACTTTCGCCTTGCTACTGTCCATGATATTTTAACTAAAGGAAGGCAAAACATTAGAAAAATTATACATGGTATTTCTTTTCTCAGACACGAATGAAAAATTACTTCCACAAAAACTGAAATATGAAGAAAAATGTAGGAAACACTATTTACATGTTAACACTACGTTATACGTCGAGAACGATTTGTCTTGCCAATGTTGGCCGTCTGCAACCCGCTGGAAAACTGTGTCGAAACGACCGGCATAAACTACAGAAGGGTTAACGCGATTGTACCTAAATCAAGCTTTGTGTGTAGGTACAAGGTTGAACAGAACAGGATCCTTGAATAAATATTATTATAATTAATCCTTGAAGAGTATGTAACACTAATATAGTTTAAATAAATAATTGAACGAGTGAATTTCTCCGAGTTTAATAAATAAATTTTTATATATGGACAAATAACACTGATTGAGCTAGCCCCAAAGTAAGTTCGAAACTTGTGTTATGGGATACTAACTCAACGATACTATATTTTATAACAAATACATATATAGATAAACATCCAAGACTCAGGAAAATTTGAAAAAGGCCATTTTCCAACTTGCCCTGACCTGGGATCGAACCCGGGTGGCGAACTGGCATAGTGACCACTACGCCACGGAGGTCGTCAAGTATGGAGTTTACTTGAATTATCCGGCGTTTGTATGTATGTGTGTGTGTGAGTATGCAGGTATGGTTTTTTTTTAATTTCATTTCAACATAGCTTGAAGCTATCATTACAGTGTGAACCAATACGATAGAGTTATGCAATTAATCTATTCGACGATAGCTTGAGTAAGATCGAAGCTTTATATTTGGTAGGTGAGTAGATACAGCTATACAATTTCCAGAAAATTTCCATTCCACGGCTTTTACAATCCAAGTGGAAAGAGAAACAGCTCAAACAACTGGTACAATCCTCGAGGCGTAGTAGAATCTAGTCAAAAAATGTCATGAAAACAATTTTGTTAACGAACGATTATTATGTTAATTTATTTTATTATACTATTTATAATTATTGTTAGTTTATTTAATGAATAATTCAAACACAACAACACTGGAACGTCAAGCTGCTAGCGATACTCGCGAAGGGAGATGACTCGCGAAGGTCGTGCCGCGTCTCAGGCCCAGTTTCATAAAACCAGTATTATAAATCATGAGCTGGATGTGCTGTGCCTCTAACCGATGTCTCCCCTATACAATCTGTGTGCACTTTCATTATACGTTTTTGCTTTTCTTTCAGACCACCACGGTAAGTTATAATATTGACCGAGTGAGCACAGCGAACGAAGGTCTCCGTTTCAGATTTTGCCAAAATACTTTTGTATCCTTTCCGGATGTCCAGTTTTCCGGTCGCTCTCGCCTACAGGTCGCATTTCTCAACCCATTCTCGTGTTTGGTAAGCAGGTTTGATAATAAGGTACATTTTTTTGTAGAGTCAGTTTTGTAAATTAAAATCGCGGAAATGAAAAATTTAAAAATATCATATTTAAGCCAATTCGGTTTTTTTTTTACAAAAATGTATTGAAACTTTCTGTTACTCTTATTAAGTCGCAACATTTTTATCTGTACAATTTTTTTTTACGATAAACTTCAGCGAGGTGGAGATGACTTGCGAGGCCTACAGCACTCAGAGGCATTATATTAGTAGGATTAAAACGTGGTAAGTGTAACACCTGATACCATTTAATCAACTCAGCGATATAGTTATTACCTCAATTACTGACCATCAAGAGTCTTTAACTAATTGACTAGAGATAGTAAAGTGGATGAGCCGGGAATGGATATTGGTTGATTCAATTAGGGCAATGTATGTGGTCACGCAATGGGCGGGGCTAGCATGGAGCTGGATATGTGTGGGCAATTTATTGAGTGGTAAAAGATAGGCCAGTAAGTTTATATTAAGGGGCTACCTGAATTGGGGTCCAGTGCTGCCCCCATTTAAAATAAATTATTTGAAAGTAAACGGAGATATCATTTAAAATTTCGTCTTAACCAGGCTATTTTATGAACAGTAGTTCATAAAATAGTTTAAAGATAACCTTTCAAACTATTTTATGAACTACTGTTTACAGATTAAAGTGAGAACGTGAAGATTTTCTACGCACAATTGCGAAAAACGGCCACTTTTGGCGTCTTAACTAGTAGTTAGCCGTGGCGTAGGCCGTGATGTTTGTTATTTAGTAGTCGTATGCGATGAAAGTACAGCTCTCGGGACTCAAGCTCAGCTTTGCATTGTGGTGAGACATCGGCCTGAGGTACTGCACGGCCCGCACCGGTTTATACTGGTTTTTTAAACCCGGTTCACGGCACGACCCTCATGCTTCATTTCACTGCCGCGCACTTTCCGCCTTCACCTTCTCTTTTATTTAGCTAACAGCTTGATGGTTCCAGTGTTGTTGTGTTTGAATTATTAGTGAAATAAACTATCACTGCCTCGCGAGTCACCCCGACTCATTGGAGTTTATCGCATAAAAAAGTTTTTTAAACACAAAAGTTTCTTCTTAAAAAGGGTAACTAAAATGTTAAATTATTTTTTACAATATTTTTAAAATTTTCAGTCCACACATTTTCGTCACTTTGAAAAATTTTTAAAAACTGATTTGTCTAGAAATGTTTACACAATCGTCGAACCTTTTCACAAATATCGGTTGGGAAATGCGACCTGTAGGCGAGAACAACTTTACAAACTGAAAGCCGGACAAAAGCTTTTTGGCCAATTCTCGCTCGGTCTTTTGATAAATGACAGTAAAATATTTATGAAATAATTAAATAAAATAATGTAAGTAAATCAATGAAGGTACTTAAGTTTCTATTTCTATACTAAAAATAAATAAATTCCTCTATTAATAGATTTAAGGACACGGTATGTTTGACCATCATTGTAAATACCTGTTTACTGCAAATAAATGAATTGATATGAATATCCTATGAGTTAATCCGAACATACACATAGGATCTAGCAATCATATTGAACAACTTTTCCCAGGGACCATATATTGAAATATGTAACAACCAATCTGATCAGAGTTTTTATGGAAATGATTGACAACTATGTGTTTCTTGACGAAAGTTGTTCAGTTTTATAAAACTAAAAACCATACAAAACATGAAGCCAGCACGAAATAAACGTTTTTATAGAAATTCGTTTCTATTTTCTCATTTCTCCATAGCGTTTTTTTGAACCCCAATAAAAAAGGGGTATTATTGGTTTGACGCTAATGTCTGCCTTATGTGTCTGTCTGTGGAATCGTAGCGCTCGAATGGATAGACCGATTTCGATGCGGTTTTTTTACGTGAAAGCAAGTTCCCTTGCGGTTGTTCTTAGCTCTATGTTTGATGAAAATCGATTGAGCCTTTAAAAAATTATTGATGTTTATTCTTGAAAGTCAGAGCTAGCAAAATAATAGATGGCGCTATGGACTTCCATCGTGTGATGAGTAGCAGAACTACTGATGCGACTTCGGTAGTTTCGCTACTCATCACTAGATGGCGTTCTTGACAATCGCGTATTTTTTTAATTTGATGGCAAATAAACTTGTAAGATCAGTGTTTACTTTAAATATTTGCATACCGAAAGATATTTTTTCTACTCCTGTACTGTTATCTGTCTTTTAAATAGTCCCGAACACTAATATAAGAACTTAGATTATATGATTTCAGAAAAGTCTATAGTCTATTCCTAATATAATAGCACATGTGTCGTTATTTCACCAAAACGATACTCCTAGCCATAGACCTATAACTTTTTTTCTTTAGATCTACTATACGGCCAACATAATAACATCGTTATTTTAACATATGGTGCCATTTTTCAAACGTGGAGTCACTGAACAAACGGTTTTTTGTATGAAAAACATTCGTTTAAGTGACTTCATGTTTCAAAAATGGCACCTTTAGTCACTAGGAAGACGTCAATAAAAAAAAATAAGTGTTCCATAGATACCTAGTATCTACCAAACATATGGTAGTATTTCGTACTTTTCTTTGTTTATTTTTGTATTTATTTTAGTAAATGTAGTCGTAGAAAAAGTATTGTATGCAACGTTGTATAAGTAGTCAAAAAATGCTCGATGGCGTCAATTTACGATGCTCGCCAAGGCTCGCATTGTAACCTGCACCACTCGCATTTTTTAAACCTCCTTATACAACTGTTGCATAAAATACTATTATAATCTTCTCATGCAATGAACGTCTTCTAACGTCCTTCTTGATCACCAGACCACTAACGTGTCAATGAGACTTGTCCTCCAGGGACAATTACCGGACATTTCCGGAATCATGTGAGGTCCCGAGGGAGCTGATTAGCGGAAGACGCGATAATGCCAATAGAGTCCAGGATAACACTAACTATGAATAGATTAGCATGGATAGTATGTATTGAGGTGGTATATTTTTCTTAGCGTACTCGGAATGGACTAAAACATATTATTGAATTAGTGTGGACCAATATGTGACTACATTTATGCCTTTGTCCCAAGCCGAGTTTATTTCTTTAATAAAATTGCATTGCATTGCAATTAAAAATTTCACAAAGAAACGCCAAAATAAATTTACTTCTTATTTGTCCCAAACACAGAACTACTGCATTTCGAGGCAGCTTTCGATTTGCTGCCACGAAATGCTGGAACGATCTCCCTCCTCCAATAAGAGCCTGCAGTTCTATTGGAACTTTTAAGAAAAAATTCAAAAGTCATCTTCTGAACATCCAATTGTTTAATCATCGGTAGAAAGTAGTTCTGTACTGTTCTGTATATTGCTTATCATTTTTATATATTGCTCATATATTTTTTATTGTTTATTTGATTGTTATATATCTAATTTAGCAGTATCACTTAAATATGTATCATTATTAACGGCAATAGTATTATTCATCACATGGTTTCGACTTGATCTTTGTCAGTGGATATCTGGTAGTGCTTTCTGTCTTATCTTTTGGTACCACGGAAGACCAGCGGCATGATGTAAAGGCACATCATTGCCCTATGCTGAGTGGTGCCATTTCGGTGTAAAACTAATTTTAGTTATTTAGTAATCCTATTGATGTATACTAATTTGCACAGAATAAAATATTTTTCTTTCTTCTTTCTTTCTTTCATTGCACATGATATTTATTTATTCATTTATAAAACTTTATTGATCCACAATTTACATTGTTTACAATAGGCGGACTTAACACTTAAAGCGTTCTCTCCCAGTCAACTATATGGATAAACTGATGACTTTAAATTTATTAACCCTTGCCGTGTCTCTCTCTTGCTCTACGACTGTTTTGAATCTATATAATTCATGTGGGAGCACACCTACTGGCTGGTACAGGTGGAGTTTCCATGATCTGTATGAAATGGAAACATAGAAAACAATGGAAACAAACTAAATGATACATATCGAAAAAGTAATTAGTGCCAGGCCAGTCCACTTTTGGCATTAAAAACGGCCCACTTCGCGCAATTGGCGCGGCCTAGAAACTTATATACAATTTGCACTTATTACTCAAATTAGACATACTCCATTTTCAGCATGACTCATTGCTAGATGGAATAGTCTGAGCGTAGATATAGTTTCTCCAGAGACGGAATCTTAGAACAAAATTTTTTGAAACAAAGTTTCTTTTCGTACGGTACGGACTTGGCGGATTGGCGGAAAAAAGTGTAAGCTTTTTCTGTCACGAATTAAAGTAAAAGGTAATTTCACAAGTTTGACTATCTCGTCAATAGCTCAAGTTGTATATTGTCAATTTATATATCAATAAAAACTTAACGAATTGCATCAATCACAAATTGCTAATAAAACTCGATGAAAATATTCAATATACAATCAAGAGCGGCACTTGTTGACCCGGAAACGGAAATGCGAATTCATTTCACGAATGAAAAACTGAAAGTTATTTATAATGAAAAGTTTTAATTTGGATCTAAAATTGACAGAATTAAATTGATAATATCATGTCTTTATTCTTTTTGAGGTAGACATAGCCTTAAGTAAATATTCCACCCCCTATTAGAATACTCACGTCAAAGCTAAATTTTAAAAGAAAAATTAAAGATATTCTGTTGGAAAAACAGAAATTGGTCGCTTAGATGACGGACACTATGAATCGTAGGTTATAATTGTAATCATCACTTTCTCTCTCTCTCTCACTTCTGTATTTTTTCGTTCATATTCTTTTCACACTTTTTCATTCCAACACGTCGGCACTTTGTAGTTAATAATATATCCAAAGCGGTTTAAAGCTAGGTATAACTAATCTTTATTTATAGCTCTTCCGACAGGCTCATGTTCTCTCACTCGACGGTGATGACTGAAAATCAGTGTTTGCTCCCTGAGCAATTTTAACGCTGAGTTATTGCCTTTTTGTATCACTGCGGTTCACCTTATTTCTAAAACTTATTGTCTATGATTTTATGTTGATTTGTATAAACATGTATATGTGTGTGCCTCAGTGAGACAAATAAAGTTTTTATCTATCTATCTATCTATCTATTTCTTTGAATTTCATTGCTGATAGAGACTTCTGTACTTATTCTGAGCCTGTGGTAGTGGCAAGACTATTTTAAAACTCAATGTTTTAAAGTACATGTGCTTAGTCACGGTGGTCTACAGACAAAATTAGGTCAACTGCCCATTACTGGGGTCGCCTGATAACCTGCTGAGACGAAAAATTGCCCAACTACGATTAACTGACTGGCAACACGCTATACGAAGTTAAATAGAAGCCTTACTAAAACAAAATGCAATGTTAGAGAGTATACAATACAAGTAAAGTGATACACGGCGTGGTCGGCACTTGGATGGAGCTCAAGTGGCATAAAAATTAGATCTACTTCGTGCTTCGGAAGGCACTTGACTGTGACGTGCGTTACTATTTTTATAGGGCACTATGATCAGTGCCTACCCTATAAAATATGGAGCCATTCTTGTAAATTAGGTATGATTACTTGAATTTCCAAAACAAAGAATATCGAAGAAAATACGTACAGTCAAGTACCAAGATACCTGACCAGGCCCTCTACTTATATCTTCAATTTTCTCTTAAACTAAAAATAATATTAACATGCAAATTTATATTCAGTTTAGACTTAATTAAAATTTATCTGAATAAAAATTTTCATGTTAATATCATTTTTAGTTTAAGAGAATATTCAAGATATAAGTAGAGGGCCTGGTCAGGTATCTTGGTGCCTGACTGTACATTTTTCACTTTGCCATCATTATTAGGGTGGCACAGGGTAGACAAATTCTATTTATCTATATGAAATGCACGCCACTGGCACTTGAAACCGTTGGTTCAAGTGCCTTTCGAAGGGGCGAGCGCTGGGCGAGCGCAAGGCGTGGGCAAAGCGGAGGGAAGCGAGCGCGTGACGTAGGAGAGGCGTGTGTTGCCTTCGGTTAATGCAATTTAAGTTGTATTGATGTACGATAGGATTCAGATTTCAAATATTTCAAAGTGCGCTATGCATGCGATAGGCATGCGCGTGTAGTCCGAATAGTGATGTACAAGACTCGAGTCTTCCGAGTCCTCTTACTTAGAACTCAGAGTCGTTTACAGAGCTCGACTCTTATAGGATGGCTCGATGACTGCAAGCTTAAGTGAGCCTCGGAGCGTGAGATTAGAGCTCGAGTCTCTTTCTGCACCCGCGTCTTTTTACCTGACTGCAAAGAGGGCGGGCTATGATTTCGAGTGTGTTTAAAAGCATTTTTACATTTATAAAACTCATCTGTCAATGACAAATAAAATAAGATTTATTACAATATTTAATCATAATTATATCTTTATTAGCTAAAAACATGGTAATATAGGTCTTACAATAAATATTAAAGAAAAAACATGTTTTGCTAGTAGTAAAAGCGTGAAAATATTAGTAGTCCAAGAATTGTCTGAGGCTATAAAAGTTAGTCAAAATTTGTAAAAACAATATTTGCTTGAATTTGTTAAAATTCATCTGGAATCACGCCTCGATTCCTTGTAAGCTTTCAAGAACCGCTCACGTTCATTTTAAGATTCGAGCTCTTTTAAAGGCTCGAGTCGTTGCTCACAGAACTCGTGCTCGCTTGGCCTCGGAAATCCAAGCCCTTTGAGCTCATAAAGCCCTGCAACACTCGAGGACTCGAGTCTTGTACATCACTACGTCCGAACATGCCCGTACGGGTAGCCCGTATTACAGTCGAACCGTACAATTTTCAGGCAGAGCTAGCCAACCAGCCTAGATTGCTTGGTTATTTTTTTTTGTATGTGATGTTTATTTATATTTTATTTTGTTTATTTGGTGTCCTCGGAAGACCAGCGTTGTGGTCAGAAGGCTACAACATTATATTAAAAGGAGGCCATTTTGATATAGGCACAAATATTTTAATAGCTGAGAACCCAAGTAACAATTTTAGTTATAGAAAGGTCACAGATAGGCAGACATTATTTTAACCTTTAACTGACTAGAAAAGTTACCTAAAGGCATACGTGTTAACCTGGATGTAACCGTAAATTAACCAATTTATAACCTAACTGTTATTATAAAATTGTTAAACCTTGTTTGTGATATATCAAATAAATTATTTTTCTTACTTTCTTTAGCTGTGAAGTGAAACCAGCCATGTGTATCAGTAAATTCTCAGCATTTTCCGACGTAGCCTGAAGCTACACTTTAAAAACGGAGATGACTACATCGCTGTGTTCAAGCTATAAAAAACACGTAAATCCGTGAGTGATGCTCTACTACTTTATCGACATGATATATAAATCTGCTTTTGATAGACAAGGTCTGGGCGCGCTGAACACGTGTGGTGCAAGTAAAGAGCGATTGGCTGGACTTTTTTTCTTAAATATGTTGCTCAAACTTTGTCGATGTTTATTTTTAAACCCCTACGCAGAAAGAAGGGTGCGTTTGTAAGCTCATGAAAATTAGTAACTGCTTTTTATAACTTTTTTTTAACTGGATTTATTTGGATAAATCATAATTTGATACCTTATATTTAAATGCAAAGGCCTAACATACCATCACAGCGAATCTTCCACGGGCGAGTGGATGGAATTTAGCATACAAACGGCTATTGGCATTACCATAAATACATAATTCCTCCATGTTCAGCTAATGGGGTCGATGGGAGGGAAATGGTATTACCTACTTTCTTTACAATGTTCTTACGTATAATGTTAAGAAAGGATTTTTGTAAAGTGAAATCAATACCCGTAACGTAACTGGAGTGCTGGAGAGATATATGAAGAAAGTAATAAGTGCAGATGAAACGACAGAGGTCTGTAAGGATCTTTTTTTTTTGAAATGACAGCTTTGATTTCCTCGGATAGGATTTCGAAATTCACCGGACATAAGGTTTGAGGAGCGAGTCAGAGGCCCGGCTTCCTATTTTTTAAAACTACTAGCAGCAGCGCAAAGGGCTCACAAGGGGAAACCTCGGCTTTGGCGCGCTTAGGACTGTGGCAAATTTTGGGATGCTGCAACACCCATGTTTTGCTGGAAGGGCCGAAGTTACGGTTGCCAGAAGGGCCTACTTAGGATGCAAATCGTCCAGGTGCCGCCGGGCGGTACCTAGTGAACGAGCTAATGTTTATACGCCTACGAAATCGACTACGGCGAATGCGGGGAGGTCGGACCACGAGGTTCCTCTGGCTGCTCGGAGCTGCAGAGGTATCGAATTGGACCATGTCAACCATAATCTGGTCATCGGGATCAGAGAGAATATCTCGGACGTCTGCTGGTGAGTCGGCGAGGATGGTGTTTCGGGATGTAGTTAGCTGCCTCTCTAACTAATTGGTTCAGATGGTTGGCGGCTTTATCAAAGAAGCGTTCGGACGCTTCTTTCATAAAGTGCTTTATTGCGTAAAGTTCTGGAGCATTGGTAGCTCTGCGGATAAATCGGTTCTGTACTCTTTGAAGCCTAAGCACTCACATGCTTTGGAGCTGCGTGTGCGAAGACAACGCTTGCGTAGGTCAGGAGTCAGGATCGTAGCAAGTCGAGGTACATATATATTCTACCCATGGGCGTACCGAGGGGTGGGGCAGGGGCATCTGCCCCCCCCCCTGCCCCTGACAAAAGTAGATAGTTAGTAGGGACGTAAATAATATCCAGAGGGGGGCTCTGGATATTATTTACGTCCCTACTAACTATCTACTTTATTCAGTAAATTTAAAAATAACTTTTTGCCATTTGCTATACTATATACAACTTTTTACAAGTTTATCTGCCAGGCAAATTTAAAAAAAATACTCCAACATTCAAATGTTCAATTGTTCACCCCCAATAACTATCGAACAATTGAACCGATTTTCATCAAACTGTCTTTCACTTAAAAATACGCATTGAAATCGGTCTATCTGTTCGAGAACTACTGTGCCACAGACAAATAGCCAGACATTAGCGTAAAACTTATAACAACACGTCTTTTTGTCGGGGCGAAAACCGCTGCCGCGGCGTCGGGACGTATGCACGCGCTCTTAAAGAGAGAGAGAGGGAGAGAGAGAGAAGCGGCTATATTCATCCTTTTTCTCAAACTGGCATGGAAACTCGTTCGTTTCCAAAATATAAACGAGACGGCCGTGACATTAAGTATCTATTACAAGGACGGGAAACGTAATTCAAGCTTCGTACTTGACACAGTCACACTTTTATTTATATCCAGGAATAATTAAACAGAGAATGAGGCTCACGACTGTGCGTCTGTGTCTGTCTATGTGTGACATCTTTTGTTCAAATAAAATATAAGTACCTTCATCGCAAAGGTATTGTTTTATTACTGAGGTGGAAACAGACAAATTCGTTTTTATTTTACAAAAAAGGGCAATTCGCTACATTTACGGTTTAGGATCGAGAGGGACAGAGATTTTTTTAAGAAAATGGATATACTCACTGTACCATCCCAGTTGAAATATAATGTATTTCAGAAAAAATATTGCCTTGTTGAATAAAGTGGGTGATTTAAGAATAAAAACTAACGTAACATAATGTAGTCTGAAAACAGTCAGTAAGTCGTTTAAGAGTAACTGTATAAAGTTTAAAAATAAATTGCCAGAATAGATCGTTGATATGTAAAATAGAAAATTATAAGTAAAGAAAGTACTTTGTGAGAAGGCTTATTACGGAACCGATGATTACCTTAGAGACAAAATCTTCTGGCTTGAGCTTGGTGCGGGTCCCTCTTAAAGGTTTGTACTTGTACACTCATAAATGTCACAATTTGAGTACACTTGGTACATATATGATTACAACATTTACAAATAGACATTAATTTCAAATTTAACATCATCCTTATGACATAACAATGTATTCTTGACAGAATACACATATCTTATTTTAATATCAGTATAATTGAAACTATTGTAAGTTGACCTTTTTAGAGTAAATGCTGCAGTACAGTTGACTGCTGCTTCTTCTGTACTTACGCTTAGGAAGCGGCAGTAAACTTAGCTGTAAGTAAATGATCTGACGTCAATAACTACATGTTATAAAATCGAAAGAAATTGACAATTATCAAGTGATACAAATATCCAAAAAGAAATACATAAATGAGTTTTGACTTTAAAATACCACTTCTTTATCGCTGACAGGGTGGACAGAGCCTAGAGCCACGTTTAACGTGATGGTAAACAAAGCCTATGGACCCAAAGGCCACGTTTAGTGTGAGAATAAGCGTGAAGACGCAACACAGGAATCACAATAGTGATGGGTCGGTAGTCTCATCGCAGATTTATTAATTTTGATTCGAAACTCACCCTTGATCGGCTTTAACAATCTGCGTGAGAAGAGAAGTATCTGGTACATTCTATTTTTTTACTTTTCTCCCAGACCTGCAAGTAAGATCCAAATATATAGATTAGGTATACTTAGATACTTAACTAAAAATAACTTCACAAATATTTTAACAAAAACCTCAGTGATCACTATAGAGCCAAGTGACAAGAAAAATCAATGGATAACGGTCAGAATGCATTGCCTTTGAAAAGGTTCCGGGTTCGACGCCCGGATCGGTACATTTGTATGCATAGGACGCAATTTGTTTGTCGTGGTTATTGAGATCAAAGATATAACTTTAGGCTGAGTGCAGATCATTGTCAAGACAGTCTTGACATGCTGTTTAGTTGTCTTATTAAAATTATGGAGATGCGCTCTCTGAGACTAACGTATTTATTAGTATCACGTCTAATAAACAGAATAGTCTATCGACTAACGACTGTCGGCTCAAGAACCAAGAATCAAGAATCAAATATTTATTCAGTAAGTAGGACTATAGGGACAAACTACACTGATTGAGCTAGCCCCAAAGTAAGTTCGAGTCTTGTGTTATGGGATACTCACTAAACAATACTATATTTTATAACAAATACATATATAGATAAACATCCAAGACCCAGGACCGGGGGTCGAACCCGGGACCTCTGTGTGGAAGATATCGTGTTGACCTAGTGGTCACCATACTAGTCCGCCACCCAGAGGTCCAGAGGTACGCCACGGAGGTCGCCAAAACATATTTTAACTAGAATAAGTTACGCAAACGGATTGCTGAATAAAACTGGATAGCTAAGGCTAGGGATAGGATCAATTGCGCAGACAAAACGAGGCTTATACCCAGCAGTGGATCGTTGAGAACTGACGATGATGAAGTTTAGCAAACGTTTGTAATATGTTATGAATATGGGAAATATGTTTAGTATTCATTGCGGGTATATTTCGGTTGTTATAACATAGATATCTCTGTTTCCTTTCAAATAATTTATTTCAAATGGGGGCAGCACTGGACCTCGAAAAATTCATGTATGTATCAAAATGGACCTGCAGTATTACAGACAAATCAGTTTTGTCTGATGTGCGCGGTGTAGTCTTATAGTCAGCACAACAGTCTTAAGACTTGTCTACAATTGTTGTCTTATGGTTGGGTACAACGAACTGAGGGTTAGAAGACAGTTGGCCCTGGTAGTTGGCCTGGTAATGGTATACGTGTTTAAATTGTTAAGGGGGCAAGTTGTTAATCCGGATGTGTTGGGACAGATCATTGTGTGGGTACCGAACAAGTACGCGTGGCGCCGCCTGCAGCCGCCGCTGCTGGCGGTGCCGGCCGCGCGGACCACGCGGTGGCAGGAGGCTCCGCTGACGCGGGCATTGCGCACACTAAACCAAGTAGCTAACGAGACCAACCTATTCTGTTCACAAAGGTATCACTAAAGATAAGTTATTACAAATATAATTAACTGTTAGGCTAGCATGTCGCATTAGGCTTAAACCTGTAAAGACAGCTGTTTATGAAATAACACAGTCTAAAGACAGTGTTGAGTTCATGTGTACTCGCTTTAAACTTACTGAGTTAACACGGTCATGCTTGTCACTATTCATGTAATGGAAAAGAAATATGCTCCAAAAAATTCCTTGCTTTGTGATTTTTTCTAGGCATCCTCTTATCTTCGTTCTGATGTTTTGTTTATTTTTCGTGTGTACGTGAAAATGAAAAATCTTTATTGGGGACCAGAAAATTCTTGAGTCAGTAAATAACTGTGTCGCAGATTTCAACGCCCACCTCCGAAATTAAGGTGCAATTTTTCCTAGTTCTTAAAATGGATAATACTTATAACTTCATAATTACATGCATTAGATATATAAATTAAAAATCTACTCGCTTCATCACAAAAGACATGGATGTTGGAAAGCAAGATTGAAATGGGATTGAGCGGGTCACGTCTGCTACATGCGACCGGAAAGATGGGCCCACACTCTAACTAACTGGATTTCAACTGATGGCTATAGGAAGTTAGAAAGGCCTAGAACAAGATGGTCAGACGACTTTAAAAGTTTCGACAGGGACCGGAGAGAAAAGATCCAGGATAGAGAATCCTGGAAGAAAAGAGAGGAGGTTTTTGCCCAGCGGTGGGTCACAAATAGCTTAAAAAAACTTGTTGAAGAGAAAGACCACACGACCAAAGTTCGAGAGCCACGATGGCACAGACAGACAGACATTAGCGTCAAACTTATAATACCCCTTGTCAGGGGTTAACAAACGAAAAAATTCGAAATATGTTTCATCAAAACACAAAGCATAGAACACTTAACTAAAACCCTATTTTAATCCGTCTATTTTTAGACAAAGCTACTTTCTAGTCGTCTATTAACAATGTTAATTAACTTTTTGTCAAGCGATGTTCACTGAATAGAGTACCTTTCATCTATCAATCTTTTCATTCACTTGAACGTTAATCGTTCGTCTATTTTGAGAAACTCTTGTTCGCAACATCTGGTCATCCATTCATTGGAGTCATGGAATATTTTTGGCTTCAATTGTTTATTACTTCTTGTAATTTAACAGATCGCTCTTGTCAGTGTTAAGTGGAGCTGCCTCCATTTCTCTCTTCTCTCTGCCATCCTTTTAATGTCCTTATCTACTCCTAGCTTTTTGTTAAATTGTTGGTAAAACTTAATCCTCCGTCTTTTTGTTCCTCGTCTCCCTTTTATCTTTCCTTCTACTATTATTCTGAAGAGATGGTCATGTCTTATTAAATGTCCAATCATCTCCCATCTTCTATTTAGTTTATAACTCCAAGTAAGTTACATGAATATACTACTTTACGACCACCCACGTTGGTATATCAACTTTATTGAGATAGATATGATCTGGGGTTGTCAGTACTAAAATAACAAACGTAGAAGGCCGTTCATAAATTTTATAGTTCTAAATAAATTGTAACGTGCGCATTGTACGAAACATCAGAAAGGAGTAAAGAGTAGATTTTATATACACGGTGATACATAGAGGATATTTTAGATTGTAAGCTACGCCACGCTAATTACTCACTTTGAAACGGATTTTTTTTCCATTTTGTAACAAACAATTCTCGATATTTGTCACTTCTTGTCTTGTCACAGCACGCTACAAGTGATATGTGATTCTTGCGGCTTATCTAGGCTTTGTTTTTAATTTATTAAAATTTATTACAAAAATGGAAGGCGCAGAATGCCAGCCGCTCTAGATCGGTCATTTTGGAAATCTTTGAAGAAGCCTATGTCCAGCCATGGACGATGTGCGGCTGAGATGATGATGATTACGAAAATTTATCAGATGGATTTAAGGCCTGAGGCCTTTTCTTCGTCTTTTTTGTCCCTTAGTGTTTAAGACGTCAGTTTGTAATTGTTACTTCTACTACATTTTTGCAAGATTTTATCAAGCGTAATATTGCGCAATGAAAGGTATTCTTTTGTTTTGTTGGTTGCATTGTTAAGATAACCCATTTCATTATTTTATTTTATTAATTTCATTATTGGTTACATTATTATTAGTTGGTAGGGAAAGAATGCTTTAGCATTAAATCCACCTTTTGTAGCTTTCGGCTCCTTTATGTTTTTAAATAAATAGTTTTTGAACTCGGTATTGTGGCAAGTTTTAGGCATGGTTCTTCTTATGCTAAATGTCAAAAGCCATATATCATAAAATAAGCTGTACCTTTTTTTTATATCTCCTGTAAGTATATGATGACGACCTCCGTGGCGTAGTGGTCACCATGCTAGTCCGCCACCCAGAGGTCCCGCGTTCGAACCCCGGTCAGGGCAAGTTGAAAAATGGCCTTTTTCAAATTGTCCTGGGTTTTGTACGTTTATATATATATATATATATATATATATATATATATATATATATATATGCATTTGTAATCAAATATAGTATCGTTGAGTTACTATCCCATAACACAAGTCTCGAACTTACTTTGGGGATAGGTCAATCAGTGTTATTTCGCTTATTAAAAAAATATATATGTAGAGATTTTTTTAAAAAGCTCCGCCTTTTTCCTTTTTTTTTGTACAAAAAATAACCCGCTAGTCACTTATACTTTAGAGCTCATCCGACATACGTTCGCATTGGATCGATCTCGCATTATAGCGTATTTCTGGCCGGCAGATTAATATTTTTTGGCAGAATCTCAACGTCTGACCACATAGGTACATCAGCTTGTATCGTATAATATTTAAAAATATTATGTACCTACGTACCAATTTTTTTTCAGACGAAACGCTGTCAATGTAAATGTACACGTACGTTACGTTTTTACGCAAGCTAGGTGTGCGTAGAAAGCTATTTCAGGGCCAGAAAAAACACTATCACGTCTTTATACCTAATGGTGAACGCACATCCGAGCCGAACGCGTCGAATCGATAGAAGTTTTTAAGGCCCCGCATCCGCACCGAAAGAAACGACCGCGCCAAAGAATCGAGCGCACCGAAAAAATTGTTTCGATTTCCTTTACACCTGTTTGTAGTGTAATTACATGTGAATTGTGATAAATCTTGGCGAGATTTTTATTGTCAAGGCTACATCACTCATTTTTGTAACATTAAAAATAAATTGAAGTAATTACTCGATCGCATAACCCTCGTTGCTCTTACGCACACACTTGACATTGTCGAAATACAATCGATTCGATCGATTCGATAGCATCACCGCGCCGAATTTGATGACGTCGTCCGAATTCGTCTAGGATATCTGTGTTTCTTCCAGATTCGGACGATTCGACGCGGTCAGGTGTACACGAGGTTTCATAGGATTTCATATACAGTATTCGAAAATTCGTTTCGTTCGGCTCGTTCGACGCGTTCGGCTCGGATAAGTGTGCGTTTATGGGCAACCAGAGCATTTTGGGCCTTGCAGCTCTAAGCAGACAGAGCCCAGGGCCGCAAAACTCAAAGGCCACTTTTAGCGTGATTGTATTGTAAATAATACTAGTATCCATATAGGACATATTATATTAGTAGTACTCATTGACATGTTTATTTTCAATTTTATTTGAATACTAGCTTTTGCCCGCGGCTTCGCTCGCGTAGGGGTGTAAATTATCAAAATCCCTTCTTAGGAGATGCCTACGTCATAGTAGCTTTATGCATGCAAAATCTCAGCCCGATCGGTTTAAAATTGGGAAGTTTCATACAAAATTTCATCCCCTATTTTATCCCCTCGGGGGAAGAATTGATCAAAATCCTTTCTTAGCGGATGCCTACATCATAACATCTACCTGCATGCCAAATTTTAACCCGATCCGTCCAGTGGTTTGGGCTGTGCGTTGATAGATCACTATGTCAGTCAGTTAGTCACCTTTGAGTTATATATATTTAGATGTTATTTTACCATATTGACTATTAACCTGCTATAAATAAATAATAAATAAATATATACGGACGGACAAATCACACAGATTGAGCTAGCCCCAAAGTAAGCTTAAGCTTGTATTATGAGATACTAACCCAACGATACTATATTTTATAATAAATACATGTATAGATTAACACCCAAGACCCAGGACAATTTGAAAAAGGCTATTTTCCAACTTGCTCTCGCTGGGGATCGAACCCAGAACCTCCAGATTGGCGGTCTAGCGTGTTGACCATTACGCCACGGAGGTCGTTAAATTTTTATTGTGTCATGTCATCTACTATAGCAAATGGAGGTCCAGTCTCTGCCTACCCCTGTGGGAAACAGGCGTGATAATATGTATGTATGTATGTATTTCTTGACTACAGTGCGGATGATTTGGTATAACTGTTAATTTGTATGATGGGTGAGAGAGTGGAAGAACGAATCAAAATAGTGTTGGGTTGCTTCGCATTTGACGTAGACAAAGAGAACGCGCCTGTACTTTTACGCGGATTATTATGAGAGGAGGAGTTAACGGACCAGCGATGATACTGATGAATAAAAATTATATTCTTTTACTTTGTTTAAGGAAACGGAATATAATAAATAATGTATACAACTCAAATCACATGTCGCCTTCCTGTGCGCGCTGAGAATAGCAAGTTGCAATAACGTAGTTTGTGCACTGATGAATGAATCAATACAATGCAATTGCTGTTTGCTGTTTTCGCACATCATCATCATCATAGGGATGAATTGCCAAAAATATCTCAATTATTATCGAACCTGCTCACATAATTTCACAAGAATCGGTTGAGAAATGCGAATTCTTTCGGCGTAATCTTCCCAGTAGTGGTCGTTTCGAAACGCTAGTAGTTTTTAGCTTTTGCTCAAAAATAATATTTCATAAAATTACTTTCTACCTATAAGAGAGAAATTTATCCTAAACTGATTAAAAAAAGTTGACTTATAATTTGACTTTGACTTTTGACTTCGTATCAGCTGGAAATCTGGATATATAAAGAATTTTTGCCGAAGCTGAAACGAAAACGATTCGCTCACATCGCTCGCTTGGTCAATCGCCATTGGTAGGCAATTAAATCAATTCGTAATGAATTAGAACTAAATAAACCTTTTAAAGATGGCATAAAATGATACCTAAGATCTGTATTTTATTTATGACTCATAGTAAGCAAATAAATGTTTAAATCTTTGAATCCTTGAATCTATGAATATTTGAATCTTTGAATTTTTGTATCTTCAAATAAGATTTCTGCAATAAAAACTCTACTGAAATGCTTAAATCAACGGTGAAATTCAAAATGACTACGAGTACAATCAACTGCAAGTGCATTTTAAGCGAATTCACTCAAATAAACTGCATTATGATAATGCACGGGTAATGGAATTGTACGTACGCTCCGGAGCATAGTTCTGTCAGTTCAATGCAATTTCTGAGCAAATTAGCCTACTTTTTAACTGAAAAAATGCCTTCATAATTTACCGTAGGCTTCATATGGAACAGACATGTAGTTTCAGCCTAAAAAAGATCAATTTTTTTTTGTAAATGTTGCAAATTTTTTTTGTAAAAATCAGCGATGTAGGTACAACATGGAGGCGAAATCAAGGGTAGTAGTAGTGTTGCCGAAAAATCGATTTACAATCGAAGGTTTATAATCGATAGTTTCAATAGAAAAATGCCAAACTATCAATTGGCTTATCGATATATCGATACGATAGCTGTTTTAGTACAATACTATTGATAATCAACAAAACTATCGATATTATCGATCCTGATAACGAACAAACTATCGATACTATCGCGTTTCATAAATTTCATGAAAGTTAAAAAAAGCTCAGATAAGTTTATATTGCGTGACTGACTCGGCCATTTCGCTCGTCATTATTAAGTAGAGCGAAATAGTGATAGACGATAACGCTCGATAAACGCTGTCGCCGGTGCCATGCTGAGGGGGCTTTAATTCTTACCACTGTATTTTAATTCACTTTAACACTTCCATTGTGGGTCCAACGGCGTTTTACTTATTTTACCTGTAACAAAAAAATTATAATATTAATATAAAGTCAGTATCATATTTCATATCTTTGTATCACTTGATAATTTTCAGTTTTTTCTTTCAATTTCATAATAGGTAGTTGTTGACGTCAGATCATTTACTTACAACTAAGTTTACTGCCGCCTACTAAGCGCAAGTACAGAAGAAGCGGTAACAAACTGTACTGCAGCATTTTCTCACAAAAACGTCAACTTACAATTATACTGATATTAAAATTAGATGTGTTGACTGAGAACACATTGTTATGTCATAATTATTAATTAAGAATGATTGTAGTGTGAACTTGGCTTACTATACTGTAGTGTGTACTTAGCTATTATCTTAAATCTAAATATATATAACTCAAGATGACTGACTGACTGACATAGTGATCTATCCCAAACCACTGGACGGATCGGGCTGAAATTTGGCATGCAGGTAGATGTTATGACGTAGGCATCCGCTAAGAAAGGATTTTGATCAATTCTACCCCCAAGGAGATAAAATAGGGGATGAAAGTTTGTATGAAACTTTGACAATTTTAAACCGATCGGGCTGAGACTTTGCATGCATAAAGCTACTATGACGTAGGCATCCCCTAAGAAAGGATTTTGATAAATTACACCCCTGCGTGAGCGAAGCCGCGGGCAAAAGCTAGTTTGATCATAAAAGTGTATCGAACAGTCTAAATATAAAGTTCGCATCGGACACACGTCTTATCATTTCGTTCCCGCACACCTCATCATGTCAAAATCAAAATAGTAATGGGTTGCTAGTCGCATCGCCTATTAACATGATTCACATTTTCATTTCTCCTAGTCAAGCATAGAAAAGTATAGAAATATCACGAGCAAAGTCAAAGTCAATTTAATTATTCAATAATTCTTGGATAAAATCACATATTGAAAGTCATTTTAGTAGAAAGCTGTAATTTGCCATGTACAAAATATTAATCACGCCGACAAAGTGATGAAACAAAATCTTGAAAAACCAAATTAGGGTATGTAGCTCCCATGCTTGTTTAGGGTCTCGTTGATAACCTAGTTATGTCTGTCAAAAATATTGATAGCTTGTGAACACCATTTGATCACTCACACACTTGGTCGGTTTTTATAGGGTAAAAAATGTCTGTCAAAAATATTGATAGCTTGTGAACACCATTTGATCACTCACACACTTGGTCGGTTTTTATAGGGTAAAAACTGAAACCTATTACTTAAATTCTGTTGCCCGTCTGTCTGTCCGTCCGTCTATGCATCTGTCTGTCTGTCACCAGGCTGTATCTCACAAACCGTGATAGCTAGATAGTTTAACAGATGATATATTTCTGTTGCCACTGTAACAACAAATACTCAAAACGGAATAAAATAATTAATTAAGTGGGGCTCCCATGCAAAAAAACATGATTTTGAGCTATTGCATAGCTTTTATCACGTAACGAAAATAAAACCTAACACCTCCCACTCCGCCTAAACGTTTCTCGGCAACCGGCGACCGGTACAGCGGCGCGGCGTTGAAAGCCGTGCATCGTCTAACGTCGTTTCAGTTCGGCAGACTTCGGCACGGTGTTTGTGTGCGTGCGACTAGACGTATGCGTGTAGACTAGCTGCTAACTGCTCATAATAAAAGTTCCTGAATAACCTACATGTATTGTAAGATAATAAAAATATTTTAAACGATATTAACTTCTCATTTATTCAATAAAAGACAAAAATCGGTCACCACGCTCAAAAAGTGTAACTTGAATTAATATCAAAGAAAAAACTTGAAATATTATCAAAGAAAAAAAAGATACTGCGTAAATAAAAAATAAATAAATAATTATGATTGTATAAGTTGATAAAAAATGCTATGCATTAGCTTTACCACAGCAGTCCCCGAGCGCCACACGTTTTTTTTTTTATAGATAATGTTACGGAACCCTTCGTGCACGACTCCGATTTACTCTTGGCCGGTTATTATTGCAAAAGCTACAACTATGCTGTGCGAAACCCGTTTGTTCCCGACTTCCCCCTATAGTTTGTCTGGAATGTGCAACATAAACACGATTCTATTCCAGGCCGCGGGTCTGGGTTCGCTCAACAGCATCAAAGAACTAATCGGGCCTGCCAAAAGAAATATTTGGCGTCGGTTACTTCGATATTTTGGGTGTGAGTCAGAATATTTTATATATGATAAATTAGTATTTATCAATTTATCATATATCAAATATTCTATTTAAATAATAACAGAATATTTTATAAAAAACATTACAAAAATACCTACCACAAGATACTCATTTTTTTCTTATCTTACGAGACTAAGAATTGATAAATAAAGCCGACCCTGAATAGAAAAAGGCAAGAAAGAAGAATTCTCCTAGAAAAACATAGGTATGAGATTAATTTCCAGAAATCATGAGCCAAATCGGATTAACACTATAGCCCCTTACTACAGGTCGCGAGTTTACATTTTGGTGCAAACTATTATTTCACTTGTAAATACAATGTGTATTTTTTATACTTGATCAAACGAAATGTGCGGATATTAAACGAAATATTATCCATAAAAAACCGGAAAAAAATTATTATTAACACTTTAATAATTTTTTTTCTAAAGGTCGTATTTCGTTTTTTTTTCTTTATGTAAACGGCGTATTTTCTCCAAAGTAGTCTCATATGCAAGCTACAAATTTTAAGAAGCTAAGAAAGTAAATAATAATTAACAATACCAAACAGGAAATTAGTTTAAAAATAATTAATGAAAAAATTAAAGTGCCTGGATTTTTTAAATGACTAACATAATCCGTACACTTCATTTGATCAAGTATAAAAAATACACATTGTATATAAAAATACAGTTGAACATAGAACCCCCCCATTTCTGTAAGTTTGCAAAACAAAATATTCTATGACATCGTCAAAATCCTTCATCTTGAGGCCCCAAAACACTATACAGTGTATTCGGGCATGAACTAGCAATAATTGTTTATTTATATTATTTTATTTGCAAAAGTCAATCTTTATTTTAAAGGACGACCTCCGTGGCGTAGTGGTCATCATGCTAGTCCGCCACCCAGAGGTCCCGGGTTCGATCCCCGGTCAGGGCAAATTGGAAAATTGTCTTTTTAAATTGTCCTGGGTCTTGGATGTTTATCTATATATGTATTTGTTATAAAATATGTTATCGTTGAGTTAGTATCCCATAACACAAGTCTCGAACTTACTTTGGGGCTAGCTCAATCAGTGTTATTCGTCCCTATATATATATATATATATTTGTTCTATAGCTGACAATACTTTTGGTGCTTGCAATCCCCAATGAACTCATTCTCTTCTCTATGCTGGTTGCTAGGTGTCAGACCTATATACTTCCAAGTAAAAATGAAAATAATATAATTTAATACTTCACCAGATAAATAGTATTTTAATTTAGCCCATACCAAACAGATATTCCAACAATAATTTATGGACAGGATATCGTCATCTATACGAACAACTTTTATTAATAACTAACTTTTGCCCGCGGCTTCGCTCGCGTAGCCGCGGGCAAAAGCTAGTAGCTAGTAGCTAGCCGCGCGCCCGCGGGGTGTAATTCATCAAAATCCTTTCTTTGGGGATGCGTACGTCATAGTAGCTTTATGCATGCAAAATCTCAGCCCGATCGGTTTAAGATTGACAAAGTTTCATACAAACTTTCATCCCCTATTTTATCCCCTCGGGGGTAGAATTGATCAAAATCCTTTCTTAGCGGATGCCTACGTCATAACATCTACTTGCATGGCGAATTTCAGCCCGATTCGTCCAGTGGTTTAGGCTGTGCGTTGATAGATCACTATGTCAGTCAGTCAGTCACCTTTGAGTTATATATATGTCGGAGAGTTCAATGTACAATTCCCTTTTTATTATTTTTTACACGTGCAAAGAGAAAGTTATTTACTACAAAATGCAACCGTTGGATTTGAAATGGCAATATTCGTTAGCAACAAGTTATAAGACCGGTCGACCTAGCGACAGGGACAGTCTTGTTCAGGCGGCCGTATTGTGCACAACTCGTTTGTGTAGTTTGCTGTAGCTTGGCCATGACTCATTTAATTGTGATTATTGTAATAGATGTGGATTGGTGAACCGATTTATTACAATGACAGTTTGTTTAAGCAAGACGGAAAGCCCAGGTGTATACACAGTATTCAATTCTGTGGGGCCAGGGAATCCAGACATGGTGGTTGCGATTCATGATTCAGTGCGGAGGCGGGGCACTGGAATTCCGTCACATTTTTATAAGGCTCACGTAAGATCTCTCATGTGGCGGCATCGGTAAGGTGACGTGACTGAAAGTAAGTTTTCATCCTGACATCAGTTTGTTCTCGTACTGTAAGTAACTAAGTGGGTAGTTTACGTCACTTGAGATATCAGATGCCGATCACGCCACGCTCTGCCCCCTTTTATTCATCCGTCTGCGACATATATTTAGATAAATAGATTACGAAATAGCGAAAATAAAAATCGCTGGTCCATAGTAATTACAAACCTATCACATAAAAATTTATGAAGCAGCGAATATTTTTTCGCGTTTTTTTTAATTTTTCCCTTAGTAGTTGTTCGTATAGATGACGATAGAATGTCCTTAATAAAAATTATCGCTAGTTCATCTCCGAATACACTGTATAATGAATAGATGTCGGAATTAGGTAGTTATTAATGTACTTACACTGATTTCATACAGCGAAAGAATAAAGTGGATATGCCTCAAATCCCTGGACTAATTTTAAAGAGCGAAAAAATCTCGTGATATCTTAAATAAAAAGTTATAAACTTCTACACAATTTAAACTACTGCACGCGCGACGTTGCCAATATGTAAAATCGAATAAAAATTGTATCTTTGTTTTATTTGTCTTATCTTTCTCTAAGGTTTTTCTTATTATTTATTTGTAATATTGTTGGCAACACTGGATTGTCTATTAGAAATCCCGGTAAGATCCATATTAATATCTACATTTCGATGCAAGTACATAAATAACTCTACCTAATTCCGACATCTGATAATGAAGCTAACTTGTAAATATGACGAAAAAAATAACTCCTCTTTTATTCTTGTCGATTAAAAATAATTATCAAGAAGCATGGCCTTTTTATAAGCTTTTAATTGACTTTGTATCTTGTATTTGTTTGGGTCAAATCTTGCAATTCAATTTCCAACCATATCCTCAACCGATTGAGCTGAAAAGGGAATATACATGAAAAAATGTGTGTTATCTAACTAGTTTATCCATAAATATTCAAAAGTAAAGTACTAACAGTGAAAACAGAATAATAATTGGTTGAAAAACGAACGAGATATAACGATTTTACGAAAATGTCTATCTCACTCGCAAAAACGCTATTTTCTATGGAAAATGTATAGATGATATGGACTTTGACGTCACCAGTCCATATCGGACTTCTCTTTCTAATTGAAACTTTAAAGTATAACATGTTCGTCGCTGATTAGGATATTTTAAAAATTCTTTTATATTTGTTTACTGTTGTTAATAAGGATTTTACTAGGCAAATAAAATAAAAATCTTGCATATTCCCTTATTATGGAGTCAATGAGCTGTTCTGATGATGGAGCCGGGAGATATCCGACAGAACTCAGTTTTAAACAGCATAACCTCATTGAGTAAGACTCGTTTGAATTGTCTTGATGAGCACTTTATGTTATACGTTGTGTAGGGTCTGATCGCGGAGACGGAAGGTGGTCGATGGAATTTAGAACGACGCAATTCCATCTAGTTTTGGCTTATTTTAATTGTCTTAATAATTACTTTGGCCTCACAATAAAAGCTTGTAAGTATAAAAAAAAGGTTTACAAAAACGTAAACCTCTGGTTTGTCGACGTTATTAGGAATAAAAATATGATTCGTTTGTATGTGAACACCCCTTTAACAAAACAAAATATTCTGTATCGTCGTCAGGATTCTTCCTCACGCCTCTTCTAGGCGCAAAAACTATAATAAAGCATGAATGAATATAAATGAGGTTTGTTACTCCCAAAATCTGTAATTTACAAGAAATAATAAAGTGTTAGAAGCGGCAGTGGGATGTAAAGAAATGGAGGGATAGAGTTACGCTTGGTCTATTACCTATTCTTTTCGTAGAGAGTTGTACTTAATATCAAAAAATATAAAGTTGTAAAAATCGAGCGAGCAGCGAGGTAAAAAATTCACAGGCGATGCATCCAACAACCCGTCACTATTTTGAACCCCTTTTCTAGCTACACTACGACCGAAAGTGGTTTTTTAGATTCGCAGGTTTTGTCAAACAGTTTATAAATAAGTGAAATATAATCTTTCTTTTTTAGTTATATCTACTATATAAATGTAATTATCTCTTCATCTCTTGCAAATAATAAAACAATAGATAAACAATTGACCTGGGAGGAAATCCTCCCAGTGACATGTAAGGGGTTATACAGTAATAAAAGAACAAATTGAAAGTCTTTGTAAACGGATTAGTAGTTCATCTTATGCCCTGTATAAACTATCTAATGAAGTAAATACTGATGCACTAATAACTGCATACTATGGCCTAGTTGAAGCAGTCCTTAGATACGGTATATTTTTTTGGGGAAATTCCAGAGACAAAGATGTAGTATTTAAAATGCAAAAGCGCTATATTCGTGCAATGTTCGGACTACAAAGTAGAGATAGTTGTGAACCGATATTTAAAAAACATAAGATTCTAACATTCCCCTCATTATATATATTGGAAACAGCTATATTTGTAAAGAGTAATCTTCACCTGTTTCCTAAATTATCTGAAGAAACAGTCGTGAGGACAAATGGTGCATACATTCATCTAGAACTGCATTATTACACGATAGTTTATGATATTATAATAAAATACCGAAACAATATAAATAATTTTTGACTTTGTTTTAAAAGAAAATTAAGTAATTTTTGATAGATAAATGTTATTATAGTGTTAAGGATTTCTTATCTGATAAATTGTAAATTGACTTTGTTTCATAATAAATTGTAAAAGGTTTACAGATTAAGTAGGTATATTTTTATAGTATTATGATAGATGATAACTTTTCTGACAAAATTTGCACACCGGTGATGGTAAACATGATTGGACGAAACTGAATGTAATATCTTGTAACACATGTTTAGCAAATAAATTATCTTTATCTTTAATAAATTTAAACGGACAAATCACACAGATTGAGCTATCCGCAAAGTTAGTTTGAGACTTGTGTATATAAGTCAACTATATAACTATAATTTATAACAAATACATATATAGATAAACATCCAAGACCCGGATCAATCTGAAAAAGATCATGTTCCATCTTGACCTGACCGTGGATCGAACTTAGTATGATGACCACTAATCCACAAACCGTCGTATTCTGTTTTTACATAGCAAAATATTCTGTATAGTCGTCAGAATCCTTCCTTACTCCTTTTCAAGGCGCCAACACTGCGCCAAAGCATGAATGAATATAAATGAGGTCGTGTTTACTCCCAAACTCTGTTATTTACAAGAAATAATAGAATGTTTGAAGCACGAGTGACTGTTATTCGTTGAGATGTCAATAATAAATTTAGGGATAGAAGGTTAATTCAATGACGATCTCCGTGGCGTAGTGTTCACCATGCTAGTCCGCCATTCAGAGGACCCGGGTTCAATCCCTCGTCAGGGCAAGTTGGAAAATGGCCTTTTTCAAATTGTCCTGGGTCTTGGATGTTTATATATATATATATTTGTTATAAAATATAGTATCGTTAAGTCAGTATCCCATAACACAAGTCTCGAACTTACTTTGAGGCTAGCTCAATCAGTGTTATTTGTCCCTATATATTTATATTTATATTTATATGTATGTACTTATATAAAAATACAAGACATTGAATGGGTATATCGACAAATTAGTTTTGAAGTAGCCAAGATTTTTCATCCTTACCCTATTACTTAAAAGGAGGTGTCTGATTATGTGCAAAGCCAACAATAGTACATGATCCTGAGCCTCAATCACGCGGGTCCCGAGGGAGGGAGGGAGGCGGAGAAGATACCCTCAAAGGGAGCCGTGTTGGAATGGCTCGTCCTTTGACATGGCTACTTATTTCTAGGGTTTATGTGTAGAAAATATTACAATTCGCGTCGATCCAACAACTCAAGTCAGTGAATTTTTCCTAAACGTCACAACATTTATTTTCTATAGGAGTTGTATGAAAGGCTAATGACGTCATAATTTTTTGCAGTCAATAGCGCTCTTAATATCAATAATAAATCTTAAATCACATTGAAAATGGATTTGATTATGACCAGTAAAAATATTTTATGAAGTTTTATTGTCTCATACAAACGCTCGTTCGTGACTATGGCGTTGTAATTGATCTATTTTGAAAACTTTTTCTTTGATTATGATTCTTTGATTGAACTCACAGGTATCTTGTGCGGTATTTCTAGGTTTCTATCGAAATAAAAAATTTGAATTTGAAAAAAACAAGTTCAGTATACGCCTTCAAAAATTTGCTTTTTTTGCACCATTTTTACCGGAATTTAGAACGTTCATAAAGGACTCATAAATTGTAAA
Source organism: Acrobasis suavella (assembly GCA_943193695.1). Taxonomy (NCBI): domain Eukaryota; kingdom Metazoa; phylum Arthropoda; class Insecta; order Lepidoptera; family Pyralidae; genus Acrobasis; species Acrobasis suavella. Next base: position 2,777,727 of record OW971952.1, on the reverse strand, counting down.
GGTAAAAAACAATAATCTATATAAACCTCGCAAATATAATGAAAATTTTAAATAAAAAAACATTTATATTAAACACTTGTAAGGCTTACTAAAAACACGTATTTCCAGGCCTGTGTCACTCCCCGTTTAGGTATCGAAAATATACCTACATTATTACTATGTGCGCGGCGACCACTTCGAAGGGGAAAATTCAGTTACATGCATCTTTTGTCAAGAGTAATAAAATTGAAATTGGCTTGCAAAAGATATCTAGGTATCTAAACGAAGAGGTGAGAAATTCTAACGCAAGCTAAATTATACAATAGCGCTAACCACGTTAAGTAGATTTTTCTTTAAATTTCTTTTCTAAGTAAGATTTCTGTACGTGAGTACTAGTACTTATTCTGTGGATACCTGAAACAAGTTTTATCAAATTTCCGTACCCTATGAATAGTTAATATTTGTTCAATAGATAGTTAATAATAATACAAATTTAATTATCTTTCTCTTTATCTTGCCTTTTTTTCTAGCATTGCCCTGGATGAAACAACAAGCTTTTCAAACTATGCTCGCAGTGACGATGAAGCGGCCGGAAAGGGCCGCTTTAACAGTATCAGATCATTTATTTTGACCCAGGTAAGTACTTCAGAGGTAATTCATAAAAAAAACAGAGAGTGGATATTACAGAACAAGTTTATCCAGGCAAATAAAAAAAACCGCCTATCAAGCATTCACCCCCAGTAACTTTTTAACGGGTGAACCGATTTACATCAAACATAGTTTCAAACCATTTTGACTGCCTCCATGGTCCAGTGGTCAAGGCGTTCGCCTTGTGACCCGGAGGTCATGGGTTCGATTCCCACTGGGAAGCATACTTTGTTAAAAGTTGTTTCCAGTCTGGACAGGATATTGCAGGCTAGAATCACCTGATTATCCGAAAAGAAAGATGATTCCGTGTTTCGGAAGGCACGTAAAACTGTGGGTCCCGAACTCCACCTAGCGTTTGATCATCAAACTATCCAAGGATCGGTTCCTGGTTTGCCCTTTGGGTTGTGAAGGTCAAACGGCAATCGCTCCGTGTAAAAACCAGTAACCTCGTCAAATCTCCTTGGTTAGGTAGCGGACCCCGGGCTCTGAAGCGTTACTGCTGAGGATGCAACCGGGAATACGTGAGGATGATGATGATGATAGTTTTAAACCATTTCAAACAATAAAATATCGCATTAAAATCGGTCCATTTGTTTCTATAAATAAATAAATAAATATATAGGGACAGATTACACAAATTGAGCTAGCCCCAAAGTAAGTTCGAGACTTGTGATAAGGGATATTAAACTCAACGATACTATATCATATAACAAATACATATATAGATAAACATCCAGGACCCAGGACAATTCGAAAAAGGCCATTTTCCAACATGCCCTGATCGGGGATCGATTCCGGAACCTCTGGGTGGCGGCCCAGCATGGTGACATTCCTGACCTTATCCATTTTCGTCACCCCACACATCCACATTCGAAACATTACTTTAAAATGTGAAAAGACTTCGTGAATTTATTGTAAATATAATTTTGAAGTGATTTAAATAAAACTAAAATATTGTTATAGTAATCTAAAAGTTTTCAGTTATAAAATGACAGGAAGTTAAACCCTAAAATATCAGGTCTCACAGGAAATCCAAAGCAATTCGACTTTCAAATTGCAGTACTATTTGCGAAAGCTCTGGAGAGCTTCTGTGCGAGCGCCGCCAGAATGCAGCTACAAGCGATTGCACTCATATGACTTACAAAGGTTTACTTTATCCCATACTGAATAGAAAATCTTGGGCCATAAGACCAGTAACTAAACCATTTTGCTATCACCATTTGCCATCAGTACCTGTGGTAGAGCCACGCTGCCGGCAAAACTCTGTTTTGCTAGTGGCATGAAAGGGCCGGCTCGTCCGGGGAAGTACCACACTCTCACAGAAAATCGACGTCTGAGTAGTAGCGTCACCGCTTCTATGCTTCGTTCGGTGAGTGAGAGAGCCGGAGGCCCCCCTCACTTAAATATTTTTTTAAATCTGTTTTTAGTAATTGTCTTTAAAGCTATAACAAAAATACATTATCTGTAAAAATTTCAACTGCCTAACTATCACGGTTCATGAGATACAGCCTGGTGATACACTGACAGACGGACAAACTTACAGTGGAGTCTTAGTAATAGAGTCCCGTTTTTACCCTTTGGGTACGGAACCCTAAAAATGATCTTCAGTAATTGTATTCTACATTGAATAAAAAAAATTGACTTAGACTTTGGACCATATAAAAGACAGACCAAAATCGTATTGCATTTTTTTAATAAGTACTTTGGCACACTAAACCCCTGTACGAAAAAAATTTTTTTTCAAAAAACTTAATTAAATTAGAAAAATCATTGCCTAGGCAAGGAAGGACGGTTAAACTCTCAAAAATTCCATACTATGTGATTTGAATTACTTTGTGCGATTCCGCCACCAGTTATTTCATGCAAACTATTGCCGGCCGGCGCCCACCCACTACCGTTAGCCCCAGCATACCTGCCACCAACAGCCCGTGTGCACCCGCCACCAGCAGCCGATGCGTGCTCATTCCATGCTGCTGCATCCACTGTGGCTGCAGCAACATCGGACACCGCATACACGACCCGTGTTTCGCCGACACACGAGGCATCCTCAGACACCAAACAAATTGTTGATCGTTCGGCGTTCGATCGATCAACAACAACAACAACAATCACACGAAGTAATTCAAACCACATAGTCACTTTAGAGACGACCTCCGTGGCGTAGTGGTCACCATGCTAGTCCGCTACACAGAGGTTCAGGGCAAGTTGAAAAATAGCCTTTTCAAATTGTCCTGGGTCTTGGATGTTTATCTATATATGTATTTGTTATAAAATATAGTATTGTTGAGTTAGTATCCCATAACACAACTCTCAGACTTACTTTGGGGCTAGCTCAATCAGTTCTTTTTGTCCATATATATTTATTAAGTTCTTTAGCACAATAAAAGTTTGTAAAAAAATGTTTTTTTTCAAGAAACTTTTAAAAATTGGAAATATCTTTGCCTAGGCAAATGAGGACGGTTAAACTCTCTAAAATTCCTCTCAATACATGCGAGAAAATTCTTAAATCGGGTAAAAGTCGTATGTCGATGCATTCGGGATAAACGGGAGATCTCCAGAGCATTCGCGGATGGAAATGCAATTTGGAAGTCGTATTGCTTTTGCTGCGATTTCCTTTGGGGTCTCGAGTTTTAGGTTGAACTTCCTTAGGTGATATCTATGGTTATTTTATCCGCTGTTTCCTTAAATGGGAAATAAATTTGTACAACTGACTTTGTAATTAATTCTTCATTGGCAACTGGATGTGAAACAGAATTTCTTTTTGGGCAACTAGGTGCATAACAAGACAATTAATTCTTTTTTAACAACTGGTTTCGAAACATAGTTCCGAAAGCGGCCGGAGAGGTTTGAAATTATGTGTAACTAGCTGAAACCCGCGACTTCATACGCGTGGACTTTATGCTTCTCTCCGGCTCCGGCTTATCTGCATCAGGTTTTCCAGATCTTTTTAAGAGGAAATTGTCAAACAAGACCTATTTGATACTAGCGGAGTGTTTTCATAAATATGGTTCACCAGATAACAGCACAGTGATGTCAGGTCCAATCCGTCCAATCGACTGTTGTCATTGGACCATTATAGTTCTTTTGCTCCGTCAAAAGTATCCAATAACATTTTTGAAAAGCCTTATTGTAATCTAGCAAAATCTTTGCGCGTCTGACTTTCACCTATGTCCCTTTTACAAAGATATGGGATTATTTCTTTGATTTTTATACCTCAACAAAAATGCTCATCAGGCTGATCGACTATTGTTAAGGCGTCATTTTAATATTTCTTACAGTTAAGCTGGACTATAGGGAATATGCACATATTTTTTTTTTTTCATTTGTTTAATAAAATTCTTATTTACCACAGTAAAGAATTAGAAAGAATTTATAAAATATCTTAATCAGTGACGAACATGTGATTCTTTAAAGTTTCAATTAGAAAGAGAAGTCCGATATGGACTGGTGACGTCAAAGACCACATCATCTATACATTTGTCATAAAAAATAGCGTTTTTACGAGTGAGAAAGACATATTTTCGTAAAATTGTTATATCTCGTTCGTTATTTAACCAATTCTTATTTTGTTTTCACTGTTAGTAATTTACTTTTGAATATTTATGGAAAAAATGGTTAGATAACAAATATTTTTTTCATGCATATACCCCTATATGTTGCACACGCTTAACAGCTTTGTAACAAAAAAATATTCGAATCGTCGAATCGAAATCGTTCGAATCCGTCCAGTATTTCCGGAGATTAGCGTAAACAAAATTCAAATTCTTACTCTATTACTATTTCTCCATCGCCAATTTTTTTTTTGTGGAAATTTTTCGATATACACGCATTTTTTTCTTACTGTATTATTATATGTATAGATTAACGTTTGAAAGTTTTTAAATAAATTAATTAATACGGGTGATGTGAAAAGTATTTTGTGTGCGCATGTACATAATACATATACACAAACAAGCACTATCACTTCTTTATCCGGAGCAGACAGACCATTTTTGGTCTTACGGCTTTAAGCAGTCAGAGTCCAGGGCCGCAAGACTCAAAGGCCACTTTTAGCGTGATGGTGGGCGAGAAGGTAGAAAAAGGAATCATATTTTGATTCACGTTTTCCTCTATTCTCTAGGTCGGCTGTTGCGATCTGCCCGAGGTAAAGTAACCGAAAATATCAAGAACGCCATCTAGTGACGAATAGTGGAACTAGATAGATGGCACTATAATAGTTCTGCTATTATAGTGACATCTATATTTTTTTAAGAAAATCCTTGACTTTCAAGCTATAAACGCCAATAACTTTAAAGCAGCTGAACTGATTTCCATCAGACATAGCTAAGAACTTCCTCAAAAAACTTGCTTTTACCTTAAAAAACCGCATTGAAATCAATCCATCCGTTCGAGAATTACGTTGCCATAGACCGACACACAAACACAGACAGACAAACATTAGCGTCAAATTTATAACAGCCCTTTTTGTCGGGGGTTAAAATCAATGTATGATGTAATTGTTCTTTTTTTTTACATTTTATGCCACACAAACATAAGTTCTTTCCTAAATATACACTTTATCTTCTTTTTTCTAATGTTCCTACTACATTATAAAAGTGAGTAGAAAGCTTTGAGCTTTCTGCTTAGTATATTTAATTTAAGTTTTTTTTTTTAATTTTAAAGTAATGGCGTCCGCGGAAGACCAGCGTCGTGGCTCGCATCACGACATTATGCTAAGCGGAAACCATTTTCGGTAGACTTATACCTAAGTTTTATGTTGTTAAATTGTTTAAAAAAGTGTTTTTTCTACCAAAATAAACAAATTTTCTTTTTTCTTTGTTTTTTTCTTTATCTAACACTGTAATATTCTAGTTATAGATAGAAGCGATCTTATGACTAGAAAAGTTATATAAACATTATACAAAGAATGTCTCCGCCTTGTAAAACAGGCCGAACCCAAACGTATCTTCTTAAAATACCCAAGAAATTCTCCCTCGAATAACATGCAAAAAACTTTTAACTCTACAAAAGGGCGAAAGGCCTTTAAGTGACCCTTACGCCGGCTGAATGGGCGCACACCCTTAAAATTGATTTAGGTTATTTAATTGGGCGAAAGGGTCTCAAAATAGTTCAAGAAACGCTCCATATTGAAATTGTTGAAGTGTTTGACTTTTGTAAAATGGAAATGTTCTTTTTTATGTTATAGGGCGGCAAACGAACAAGCGGGTAACCTGATGGTAAGTGATCACCGCTGTCCATGAACAACTGCAACACCAGGGGTGTAACAGAAGCGTTGCCGGCCTTTCAGGAAGATAAAGACTCGTTTTGAAGGTTTCAATGTCGTATCGATCCGGGAACACTGCTGCAGGAAGTTGATTCCACAGTTTGGACGTACTTGGTAAAAAGTCCCTTTCAAAACGTACGGTGGTTGGTTGCCAACTATCCAAGTGGTGTGGATGAAATTTTAATTGCAGGCGGGTGCAATGGTGAGTTTCATTTTTTAAAAATAATTTTAAGGTGTTATGCCGAAAGTGGCTTCCCGTTCATTCTTTTCTTTAAGGTTGGGACTCATCTAACAGCACGAAACAGCACTTTCCTATGCTTCTTCGGAACCTGGAGAGCGCTTGCCCATTATTTGACCCTCGACAAAAAAGAGGAGTGTTATAAGTAAGACGCTAATGTCTGTCTGATGTCTGTGTCTTCGTCATCGTAGCTCGGTGATAAAGCGCATAACTAGCGCTTTCGCAAGTCAAGCGACACCAGGCGTGGTCCGCACTTGGATGGGTCACCATAAGTCACATAAAAAATTCTCGAGCTCCTGCATGCTTCGGAAAGCATGTATAACCCGTTGGTCCCGGCTATCATCATTGTATGGCAGTCGTCAAGCTGTGTCAGTTGCCTTTAGGTGGCCTGAAAAAAGAATGTGACACTAGTATTGGCCACTTACACACACGAAAAACAAACAAACAAACAAAACGTAGCTCTCGAACGGATCGACCGAATTCGTAGCGGGTTTTTTACGTGTAAGCAAGCAAGTTCCCTTGCAGTGGTGAATTTAAGCAATGAATTAATAAATTTCGTCAAAATTTATACATAATATGAAAGAAATCAGTCAAATACCACCCCGAATTGTACCTGGATCAAACTTACCCATTATGCTTGCTGCATTACCTCTTTGAATTGCTATGGATAGCCTAAATTATTAATTAATTGTTTATTTTTATCAAGTAACTACATGACTTATTTTGTTAGAAATATTTGTAATCTAGGGATTAATAACGTGTTTAAGCGTGTGTAACCCATGTTTGATAAAAATTGGTTCAACCGTTTAAACGTTATTGGGGGTTAATAAACGTTAAACGTTACACGTTAAACGTTAACGCTTGAAAATCAGGATTTTTTTAATTTACCTGGCAGAGAATAGGTGGGGCACTACGGTTATCAATTTCAGAGGCATATCACAAATTTTCCCACCTTCTAAAAATGAGTTTCATTTTAATACAAAAAAACTTGAGAGGTGTCAAGGGACACCCGGATGGAACGAAGTAAAATATAAATAGGTCTAAATTACATTCAAACTCTTTTCTGCGTTCTTAAATCAAGTTTTTATTACCTTCATAAATTTGAATTACAAAAAGTGTCGTTACTACTTTTGGTCTTTATTTTTTCCGTCTAGCTTCCTTTCGCAACGCACGATAAGGAACTTCGTTCCAAAAATTTGGTGGTAAAATTAGTGATGTGTCGCTGGAAATATTCCAAATTTACGGGAATATTCCCATTATTTCCGTAAATATTTCCCCTTAATATCCATCTATGGGTATATTGCCGGAAATGTTTACGGGAATATTGCCCAAAGTTTCCGAAAGTCTCAAGAACCACATCACTGGTTAAAATAGTTTATTTGACACAGCAAACATTGCTCATAGGCGTTGTAAATGTATTGTAAACAATGTACACTCCCGCCCGAAATTATATTCAAACATTTTGATGCCAGTAACGATGTTTGCCGACTACCCTTTTATGGAAACCTGCTCATTTGTGGGCTAGCAGTGTTGTTTGGCATTCAGAAATCTATTTGCTATGTCATTGTCCACGAGATTGTAATTTTTGCAAATAAATTTACTGTACACTACAATAGAGTTAAGACGCGGAAAAGTGATGTTTGGCCACTATTTAATGCATCACAAATTGAAAAAAATATGGGAGGTAAGGTGGAAGTTAAGAGAGGAAAAGGAAGATGTAAAAACAAAATTGTATAAGTTTTTAAATAAAATTAGTGGGCAGTAATGTGTAATGAGTTAAAAAGCCCTGAATTTATACACAAGTCTTATCATAACACAAGTCTCGAACTTACTTTGGGGCTAACTCACAGATAGTTCATCCATATCTGTGGGCTAACTCAATCTTTGTGATTTGATTTGTTCTTATATATTTATTAAGATTAGATTCACGGGTCTTTTCACCCGGGTCCTTTGAGAGGCTTGCGTGGGAAAACAGATCCAACACATAGAGCCCCTTTGGAGAAGTTGGTGTAATGTGGCGCTCCTGCTAAAATCCATCCCTGAATATACCTATGAAAGCTGTACCCTTGAATAGGTTTCGACAGGAGAAAGATTTATTGCAAGAAAAAGGGAACGGTGCATGGGTTATGGAATGAGATTGGGATGGCCAGATAGCTGGGATATTGCAATAGAAACGTCACCTGCTAATTATGATTACTGACTATTGTAGGCAGGTGGTGGCTTCCCGACCAGTAGATGGACCCTTAAACGCACGTACAATAGTTGCCGGCAAAGAAGCAACACCGGTGTAGGCGACTCAGGGGTGTCGAGAGGTGTGCTGCGCTTTCTCCTAAGTTACTCGTGATGCCCTTTAACACTTCCACCCCTGGAGCAACAGCTCTAACGACTCCTCTTTGCACAGCCAATTAATAATAATAATAATAATAACCCCCCCGGGGGGCCACCTTGGCGTGGTGGGGGGGCTTACGGGGAGAAGAGGATACACTTACCTACATGAAAATCATTAAAGTACCTGACCATCAAGGTATCTCCTCTCCCTCAACTAACGGTCCCAACTCAAACCCAATCTAAGGTGTAACCAACCGTGCCGAGAGATGCGTGATCAAGGGGGAGCTTGATCGCTAACGGTGGACTCCCGATACCGGGCAGCCTCGGGATGTAATTTATGCCTTACCTCTGCACGCGGGGCTCTGCAGAGAGTGGACATGCCAATTCCCTAGCTTTTCGTGGGAACAAAATAGAAGGGATAAAGAAAAAATACTTTTTAAGATCTCGCCCTAATAGGTCTCGAGATAACACTAACGCTGAAAGAAGCGTAGTAATTAGAAGGGATGTAGGTAATGTGGAACCAAAGGATTGCGCTTCTACTGAGCAGTCACTGACTACTGATCCTGAACATCAATCTTTATCATCCAACCAACCTCTCTTCTCATCACCATCAAATTCATTATATCACCCAATCTCATCTCCAACTAAAACTACTTCATCTAGTTTAGTGCCAGAGGATGTTGTTCAGGAGACACTTCGTGTTAATGGTCCTGAACCCACCTCTAGCAAACCAAAGGCGCGTAAAACATGGTCTCAAGAAATGAACATCTTTATTATGCGTACATATTTAATGCTGACTAATTTAGAAACTGATCTTAAGACTTACCTAGAACCTCTCCATGTTAAATTCATTGAAAAATTTCCTCATATGGACGTGAGCCGGCAAAGAGTAGGAGATCAGCGTAGAGCTATAGTTCGTTGTAAACTTATTCCGCAAGAGAAATTAAATGATATTTATAGAGAAGTAGAAGCAGAATTACAGACTTTAAATTCACAACTTAATCCACATAATATATCTTTAACTACTCATTTAACTAACCATAGTACACAAAACACTAATGATTTAACAAGTATCAAAACATCTATTACAACTAACTCGACATCAAGAATGAGGTGGTCAGACGAAATTAATAAAAGTATAATGAAACATTATTACAAAATCACACATTTAGAAACAGACAGAACTGCTTACAGATCACTATTATATCTTGCTGTCACAGAACAATACCCTCACTTAAAACATGTATCTGAGCAAAGAATTTCCGACCAAATGAGAGTTATCATCAGAAACAAACTTCTTTCTGAAGATGTTCTTAACCAAATTAAGGCAGAAATCGTAAGTGAGATTCAACAAGTTCAGGAAAATGAAACGCATGCGATTTCTGCTACTACACAAGATGTTTTACTTAGATCACCCCAGATACATCAGAGTATTGAAATAACAGCCCTCCAAACCGGTACTGAAGATATCCTTTCAAGCCCAAATCATATAAGTAATTATAACGACAACGTTGATCTCAACAGCTATAATACTGCCTTAATTGAAACTTTAAAAGAACTGTTAGATATAAATATTGCGAAATACTGTAACACAGATCCAACATCTAGACCTAAACTCCCAAAAATATGTTCATCAAAAAACCTTTCCCAAATAATCAACATTTTCAATAGATTCATTTTACCTCAAAAAATAACGTCTCTAGAAAACATAACAGATACACACACGTTAATTTACAGTACAGCTGCGACCATTTCAGAATATCTAAAGGTCAAAATAATTGATACAACAACCACGGTAGGCGCACAACCCCGTAGGCAGAAACCACGGTGGCAATTAAGACTTGAAACCTGTATAGAAAAGTTAAGAAAAGCAATAGGCAGATTAACACAGTATAAAAATGGAAATAGAAGCTGTAGATTAGTAAGTGAAGTCCAAAAGATAGTTAGAAACAATATAATACATAACAGGCACGAAGACAATAATATCAGAGTTGAGGATTATCTGGACACATTAAAACAGAAGCTTGCTGTTAAATGTTCTAGATTAGCTAGATATAAGAAGGCACATGAACGCAGGGAAAATAATAAACTTTTTATTAAAAACGAAAAACTTTTTTATCGAAAATTAAAATCTTCAACGGTGACTGAGCAGACAGACATACCCTCAGAAACTGCTGTAACTGATTTTTGGTCTAACATCTGGTCGCAAGAGGTAAAACATGATGAAGAAGCTGAATGGATCATAAGAGAAAGAATGAGAGTACAGAATGTTCAAGAGATGGATTTTGAAGACATAGGTTTAGACGAATTACACAACACCATACAAAAAACACATAACTGGAAAGCAGCTGGTATAGACGGTATACATAATTTTTGGATCAAACGATTAGTTAGTCTGCATGAAGTTCTTGCAAAACAAATAACAGATATCATAAAAGGACATGCCCTTCTCCCCACTTTTCTAGCTAAAGGTAAAACCTTCTTACTGCCAAAATCAAACAATACACAAGACCCATCTCAATTTCGACCAATTACTTGTCTATCGACTTTATACAAGCTAATTACTGCTTGCATATCAAACAGAATCAATAGACATATTGAAAGCAATAATATGATGGCTGAGGAACAGAAAGGGTGCCGTAGATTCCATATGGGATGTAAAGAACAGTTAACGATAGATTCAGTTATTCTGAAATACGTGCAATACGGTAAGAAGGATTTACATGGAGCATACATCGATTATAAGAAAGCCTATGATAGTATCCCCCACTCTTGGTTATTAGAAATTCTTCATATATATAAAATAAACCCCTTAATTATTAATTTCCTTAGATATGCAATGGCTAACTGGGCTACATCATTAATTCTTAATGCTGGAGAAACAACCCTAAGCTCACCTGAAATTCCCATTAAAAGAGGAATCTTTCAAGGAGATTCATTAAGCCCTCTCTGGTTTTGTCTAGCCCTAAACCCATTATCCCGAGAATTGAATGAATCAAATGCTGGTCTGAACCTAAAAATCAATAGAAATGATCTGGCACAAACACAAATAACTCATCTCTTATATATGGACGATTTAAAATTATATTCAAATTCCGATGCCAATGTTTCAAAACTACTAGATATCACACGTAATTTTTCAGCGACCATAAAAATGGATTTCGGGCTGGACAAATGCAGGAAAATTAATATCAAAAACGGGAAAATAGTAAGTGGAAATTATCAAATTAATGAGCAAGAACACATACAAGCCATGACTAGTGATGAACTATATAAATACTTAGGATACAAACAGGCAAAATCAATAGAGCAGAGACAAGTTAAAGAACAGCTGAAAAAAGATTTTATCCAAAGAATTCACAAAATATGCAAAGCACATTTAAACAGCAAAAATCTATTTAAATCAATAAATACTTATGCGATACCCTTGCTCACATACTCCTTTGGAGTCATAAAATGGTCGAAATCTGAACTCAGACATTTAGAGATAAAAGTAAGAACTATGTTAACACAGTACCGGTACCATCACCCGAAGTCTGCAATAGAGCGTTTTACAATATCTAGGAAGGACGGAGGTAGGGGTTTAATTGATATTACATATTTACACACAAAGCAGATAGTCAGTTTAAAAAGGTTCTTTATCAATAAGAAATCTTTCAGTCCATTACATAATACCATTTGTATGCTAGATAAACATTTTACACCATTAAATCTCACAGACGAAACCATAGAAAAGTTAGATACCCGTAAATTTGTACAGGAAAAAATTAATAGATGGCAACAAAAGGAATTACATGGTAGACACTTAAAAGATCTCGGACAGCAACACATTGACAAAGAAGCGTCAAATAAATGGCTGAGCATTGGATATTTGTTCCCGGAAACTGAAGGATTCCTTATTGCTATTCAGGACCAAGTTATACACACAAAAAACTTTAGGAAATACATAATAAAAGATAGCACCATGGCTAGTGATCTTTGTAGGAAATGTCACAATAAACCGGAAACCATTCAGCATATTACAGGCGCATGTGTCACATTAACACAGAATGACTACACACATAGGCACAATCAATTGGTAAATATCATACACCAAAAACTTGCAATAAAGCACAAGCTCATAACCGACATAACTACCCCATATTACAAATATACCCCTCATTCTGTTTTAGAAAATGATACTCATAGGCTTTACTACGACCGCACTATACTCACAGATCACACTATTTATAACAATAGACCGGACATCACTCTTGTAGATAAACAAAATAAACACGCATTCATCATAGACATCTCAATCCCTAACACGCATAACATACAAACAACTATAACAGAAAAAATAAGAAAATACACTGAACTGCAAGAAGAAATTAAAAGAATGTGGAAATTAAATTTAGTGACAATAGTACCGATCATTATATCTACTACAGGCGTTATTCCTTCGGAAATGTTTCATAGACTAGAGCAAATAGGTTTACCTAAGTTCACTTATGTGACATTACAAAAAGCTGCAGTGTTAAATACATGTAGAATTGTGAGGAAATTTTTACAATTAGATATGGAGAACTCGCAAAATATATAATAACAAGACTGTTATGGGTTAACACTTGGCTAAATAGCCCGTGTTGATTCCATTAAGATGCCAGGTATATCCTGAGAATTCCAAACGAAAAGAAAACAAATAATAATAATAATAATAAATCTTTATTCAAATAAACTTACAGAGAAACTTAACATATTGTCAATTAAAATTAAAATATAGGTATATATTTATTGTAGCACCTGAGCTAAGATTTTGTCAATCTTGTATTTCAGGCGGCACAATGCTAGGCTAAAGTTGGTACTATAAACAATCATATCTACATCAAATTTAACATTAAACATATCTACTTTATATAAACAAAAACATTCTTAAAAATGAGGAAAAATAAAAATTATATATATATAATACAACTTATTTTAAAACTGTTAGTAAGGCCTCTGTATCCTCATAGGTCATATTTAGAAGGGCTTCTTGTAGTATTCCCTTACATTTTTTTAGATTTAGGTGATAAAAATCTAGGCTTCTATTTAGTTTATTATAAATGAGTGGGCCAAGAAATAAAAAGAACCTAGATGAGAAAGCAAATTTCGTACCTGAATGAGGGCAAACATTATCTCTCCGTCTTCTGTTACTATTGTTAATAAATGGAAGTGCAGTGTGTACTTTTAGCACAGTGTTGAGTATAAATAGTTGTCTCACAGTTAATACTTTACAGGATTTGTACAGAAGGTCGGTAGGGAAGAGGAAAGGGCGAAAAGTAGATACTTTTAGTACTGCTCGCTGTGCGCGTTCAATAATTAATAAAGACGTTTTAGCAATACCACCCCATGACGTAATACAGTAAGTTAATATAGACTGACATAAGGCAAAATAAACTTGTTTTGTTATGGCTGAATTCGCGATTGATCTTATTTTTTTGAAGATATATATTAACTTACGTATTCTGCCGTTTAAAACTTCAATGTGTTGTTTAAAAGATAATGTTTTATCAATAAGTATACCGAGGTATTTTATTGAGTTTGTGTTAGAAATTTTTGAACAGTTGCAGGTGGTGATAGTATTACTGCAAAAGTGTGCAATAATATTGTTGTTTGTGTGACCTGATTGTGAATGACGCATATTGAATTGAATAAATTTAGTTTTGTCTGTGTTCAGGGTTAAAATATGTCCTTGGAGCCAGTCATTTACAATATTGAATCCCTGTTGTGCGAGTTTGTATACCTCTGTTATGGAATTTGCAGAGAACAGCAAGGCAGTATCATCAGCATAAGAAATTAGTTTTCCTCCTTCCAAATTTAAATTACAGAGGTCATTTATGTATATAAGGAAGAGGGTTGGGCCTAGAATACTTCCCTGAGGGACCCCAAATAAAGTGTTTTTTAGGTCAGAGCTGATAATATTACCTATTCTCACGCATTGAGTTCGGTCCTCTAAATAGTTTGAAAACAACTTTAGTTGGTTTCCCCTTATACCTATGATTTGAAGTTTATCTAAAAGAATTGGAATAGAAATTGTGTCGAAGGCTTTTGCTAGATCAAGGAAGATTCCTATTGTTTGCCTGCCATTATCAAGTTCCCGCACTAAGTGATCAGTAAGATAATGTACGGCATCTGCGGTTGATAATTTGGACCTAAAACCGAACTGCATTTTTGAAAGCATGTTATTATGTTCTAAATATTTTACAAGTCTGTTATTAATGATTTTCTCTAACACCTTCGAAATCGAGGGCAGAAGAGATATAGGTCGGTAATTTGAAACTTGATCTTTACTACCAGACTTATATACAGGAACAACGACGGCTTTTTTTAAACATTTGGGAAAAACACCTTCTGATAGACACTTTTGAAGTATATTAGTCAAGGGGCGTAATAAAATATGTCTGAATTTTTTTAGTATTGAATTAGATATATTGTCCCACCCAGTGGCACAGCTATCTTTGAGGTTCATGATGATAGCTTCTACTTCCGACTCATCAGTGTCTAGCAACACGAATGAATTTGGCGAATAGTTCGATAATGAAGAAAAAGGCAATGAAGGTGAAGGATTTTGTAGATTTTCAGCTAATGTTTTACCTGAATTAACAAAGTAACTATTTACAATATTTGCAGATGTCAGTTGTGATTCGTTTGCTTGTAATAATCTTGAAGATGATTCATGCTGTTTTGCTGTGTAAGTAATATTTCGAATATACTGCCACATTTTTTTATTATCAGTTCCAGCCTTTATTAAAAGATTTTTTTCGTAACTGCATTTTATTTTTTTAAGTAAATTATTGCAGAAATTACGATATCGTTTATACGTTAACTTGTAAAACACATTAGTAGGATTATTACTAACCAATTTGTGCAGTCTATCCCTATGCTTCATACAGCGAATAAGCCCTGGTGTAATCCATTAAGGCAATGTAGAGCTGAGAGCCCTGCGAGCCCGATGAAGACACGTCGGGGACGAGGGCTCGGACCGGCTCTCTGGAGCGCTCGGGTCCGTGGTGTCGTTACTCACCAACAGTTCGCCACAAGCTGCCCCTTATTTATTGTCCCAAATAGAGTTGTCAGAAACGAAAGAGGTGACGTATTGCGAGAAGTCTTCTTAGTTTGAGCTGGTTTTAACCAAGTACCAACCTAAATTATTTCGCGTCTTATAATAATATGGAAAGGTCGCCCGCAGTGTGGAACGAAATATTTAATTTTCTCATCATCATCCTCACGTATTCCTGGTTGCATCCTCAGCAGTGATGCTTCAGAGCCTGGGGTCCGTTACCTAACCTCGGTGATTTGACGAGGTTTCTGGTTATTATACAAAGCGACTGCCAGCGATTTTCTTTTCTTAAAATCACGTGAATCAAGCCTGCAATATCCTAACCCGACTGGAAACAACTTTTTTACAAAATATGCTTCCCACTGGGATTTGAACCCACGAGATAGTGAGTTCAAATCCCGCTGGAAACTATTTAATTCTCTACCCGGCCAAATGTGGTTTCCAACACTGAATACAGGTATATACTTAGTACTACGGTAATATAGGTACATTCATCACAATAGGTTTTACCATAAACAATAAAATTCATTGAGGAAATGTAAATTGATAACGGAAAACTACCAGGGACATACCTACGAGCATAGAACTAGATTTTTTTTTCATGAGTGGTGTACGTAGCGATTTCGTCTCAAATTATACAACTATAAGTGCCATAAGTATAATAAATCGAAACACGGGCTAACGGCCACGGATAAAAGGATAGGCAGTATGCCTTAAAGAGAGTTACTTTTACTTGCTTTGTACGAGCGAACCAGCGGGCAACAATATTACATCTAACTGACAGTGATCTGCGCTCTCTTTCTGTATCCTTCTTATCGCGTAAATTATCTATGATCCAGATATTTAAAATGAGATACTTGCTTAAGTGCGCTTCCACCAAGTGTTAGGTGAGGTTCTAAAGCATAGCCTTTGTTGCCGTATTTGAAAAGCATAAATTCACTCTTTTTAGAATTATATCTTTGAATAATGCTAAAGAGAATGCTGCGCATAAGCTGGATGGATTTCATTACTAATGTTGAAGTTCTGGAGGGCATGGGCAAAAAAGTAGAGCTCTTTCGAACCATTAAAATAAGAAAAATCACATATTTTGGTCACGTGTTGAGAAACCCACAATATCATCTACTTCAGACCATAGTGATGGGTAAAATTGCCGGAAAGCGCAAAGTGGGACGTCGCAAAATGTCATGGCTGAGAAACATCTGACTGGTATCAAAACGGTAGAATGACTGTTCAGGCTTGCCATGGACAAATCAAAATTTAAAGAGCTGACTGCCAATCTTCAGGAATGAAGCGGCATCTAAAGGAGAAGAAGCATTATATCTGAGTCCGTGAGCCACAGCATATTTTTCACAGATGTCAAGAAGCCTTCTTAAAGATGTAACAGACGGACAAAGCAAAACCATATCATCCGCGTAGTTAATATTATTTTTACACATACTCTATCAAAATGACATCCTACTTGCGTCTCCTAAGTTGTTGACTGTTATTTGAATTTTTATATTCTACGCTTCTTCAGTTATCGACCATCTTACATGCAATATATCTATATAGTATCTATAATTGTATATGTAATGTAAACAAGGATACGGGCACAATCCCTGGATTGTCCGGATTTAGATTTGATACAGGGATTTGGATGTCTGTCTCTCTGTTAGCGAAACTAGTCGACCGAAACTTGGTGAAATGTTACTTATGATATGATAGATTTTGAAACATAATTTAGTAGACTCTATCTATCTGTTCTTTATAACAGAAATAGGTGCATTTTCCAAATAAAAATTGATTAGCAGTTTCAATAGGGGCGACGACAGGGTTAGAACAGTATAGTTGTAATTAGTCCGTCTTTTAGATTATCCAAAAATAACGGACCCATTTTTTTGCCAAAAAGTAAAAATTCACAAAGATACGAAGCATCAAATTTCCGGAGTGGGGGCTTGCGACGTCACGTCTATGTAAAAATCGTAAGTAGCCGAGACGTCATTCGAAATTTCAATGCAAAGATTCAAGATTCAAAGATTCAAATGTTTATTCAGTAATTAGACCTTTACAGGCACTTTTACACGTCAATAGGTATAATTTACGTTACGTGTAAAGTATTTTAAAATTTATTTTTAAAGAAAAGCTACCGATCCCAGCGCTTATCTTTGTCATTTTTTAATCTCAGCATGCGCTGATTTAATAATTTGATAATCTAACCATGCGCTGAAAATATTTTTCCTTTCGTCATACCTATTTGACCACACAATATCGCGAGTCGATGATATTGCCGAGTGGAAACACGTTCCTAAAGTCATTACATTACGTTTAGTATAAAACTAGGTGTCACAGCGAAGGTTTTTAATGATACTTTTGCCATGAAAGATTAAATTTACAAGAATAAATAAATAATCTTGAAAAATACTAAAACCAAAAGTAGCTCTACTAAAAAAGTTTAGTCTATCAAATACATACCCAAATAAACTTTGGCACACCGTCAAACCCAAAGACCCAAAGTTGGAAAACAGGGATCAAGAACATTGGAAAGTAACTTTATTATGTAGAACTTGACAATTTTAAAAACTTTAAACTCAATAAAAAACTTACTTGCGAAACCAAAACCGAAGTTGCAAACAGAATTAAAGCGGAAAAAGTTTAGAAAACTTCTTAAGTACCTGCACTAAACTCGCTTCGGAACAGAATAACTTCAATACGAGCCCACGTTAATTCAAAACTAGGCTGGTCTAATTAACAGTCGTAGGCGATACCACTGACTCATTCATTACGCCTAACACGAACAAATTATCACTATTAACTAGCTCCGTAAACGCTCGTCCGACTCACGCATGCAACTGAACTTTTCCAACTAAAGACTCATCTTTTAAAGGAATCTAAGGGTTGCGCGCGCACGGACAATAAAACCTAAATGCTAGCTTACCCCATAAACTGTCCTCATTAGAGAAAGGGCGCGCCTACCTTTATTGCACACGTATGGCCCTCGTTTCAGCGATCATCTGTTTATTTTACTTTAAGGCCATTTCTTGTCTTTATAGGTTGTTTTGTGAGTTATACGACGTTTGCGGGGCTAGCTAATAACGGATTGTGGGGTTGGCCGCCATGGCTATATGGGCCACGCCTGTCTAAGCAAATGTCGAAGGAAATGTAGGTGTAAGGTTCTGTTTATCGGTAGGGAGTGGCAGGGCGCGGCTGCCCCGATTTACCAGGTGGAAAAATTATACAAAGTGACCTGGTGCTATTTTTGCGTTTTCGGGTTTAGGGCTGTGGGAATTGGCAGAAGTGGAACCTTTGTTATTTTGTCCAATTTATCTCTTCATTTAGACCAGTAGGTCGACCCAGATATCGCTGGAGCGATACGGTGCAGGCTGATTGGCGATGATGGAAGTTGTCAGCTGGTAAGATATCGCTCAGAGTAGAAAATTGGGGCGCTCTTTCGTTGTGGAGGCCAAGATCCACTTTGGCTCGCTGAGCCCGCGGAGTAAGTAAGTATCTCTTCATTTAAAACCCCTAAATTTTCGGTTTTTTTTTCAAGCATCTCTATGCAATTCCAAATCTAACTTAGTATTTCAAAATTACAGTGGTATATTTAGAAAAAAATAATAAACGCTCTAAACTTTGTTCTAAATGAATAAATAGTTCTTAAGTCTATAAAATTAAAGAAGTAAACCGAAAACTAATTGAGATATGGAGACTTCGAGCATCTCATTAAAACACTTATTTTATTACTAACGTCTTTTTAACAAAAATTAATTAAAACTAACTAACTATTTAAACTATAAACTGATAATTGTCACAAAGATTAAATACCTAAATAAATATTTCTAGTTATTATTTTAAGTTGTAGTAAGCATTAATTTTATTTATTTTAATGAAATGTAAACATTTATTTATGTGATGAAAAATAGCTATTAGTAACAAAAAATAATTGAAGGATTTCCACCTTATTTTTTTTATTATAATAAAAAAATCTTTAGTGTACGGAACCCGTTTTTTACGAGCTCTACATACTCTTACCCTGTCATTTTATATGGGTCGTGATTTTTACCCTCTCAATTATTAAAAAGGTACCCTTTTCGGCTAAATAATACTAAATTAGAATGTTTTGTCGTATTTTTCCGAGCGTTGCACTCTGCGGATGACTCCATTGTTATGGTTACCATAAAACCTTGGGCAATCAAAGGAGACAAAATTTGCTGAAATTTTCTGTAGAGTAGGTAACGACTTATCGTAAAATGACGAGATATTAAATTTAGGAATCTTCTTTTCAGATTTCCTGTCCCATGAATTAATACCAGTATTATTCGTGAACATTTTTGGGGTGCCGTACCCAAAGGGTAAAAACGGGACCATATTACTAAGACTCCGTGTCCGTCCGTCTGTCGGTCTGTCTGTCTGTCACCAGACTGTATATCATGAACCGTGATAGCTAGACAGTTGAAATTTCTGTTGACGCCGCTAATACAACAAATACCTACAGAAAACAGAATAAAATAAATCAAGTGGGCCGTGATTTTTTTAAAAATACAAACGTGATTTTTAGGGTTCCGCAGTACCTCCGAGGAACCCTTATAGTTTCGCCATATCTGTCTGTCTGTCTGTCCGTCCGCGGTTTTACTTAGACACCATAAGACCTAGAAAGCTGTTATTTGGTACAGGTATGTATTTTGATCATGCAGAAAAAGTAGTAATATAAAACATGGAAAATATTTTTTTTACGGTAGCTCCGATACAAATAAAGTAGGAGTCAATTTCTTTTTTTCTTGACTAACCCATCGTGTGGGGTATCGTTAAATTGGTTTTTCAAAAATATAGTGAGCTTGTAAACATCATTTTTCGATTTAGGGATCCCTTTCTGAAATATTTGGTTTTATATTGCAAATTTTTGTTAGAGTCAAGTGTCCCCCCCATCTATCTATTAAACGGTTCTACATGGACATGTGAAAAAATTCACAGCAGTAGTACATATAACGAAGTTTAAAGGAAAACTATTAAAGTTAAGTAGGGTTTACAAATTAAAAATTTATAAGCGACCAACTTATAAAATGTACTCGTAAAAGGAAAAGTTTATACAAATTCAATAGAAAATTAGTTTTAAGGCGTTTTTAGTGGCGTGAACTCAAAGTGGGCATTCGCAACTACGGAACCCTACATTGCGCGAGTCCGACTCGCACTTGGCCGGCTATTTGTTTGTAATTTAAGAACAACGAATGGGTTAACATCACTATGAAAAATATATTATAACTATGCCGAATGCGTAGGTACTTTAAAATGTACTTATGTATTCGGTCTTATTGAAAAACTTAGACTAGCTTTAGGATCATGTAAAACTTTTATTCACCCAAATGAAGTTGCTGAATAATTAAATTTTTGATTAAAAAAACTACCGACTTCATTCTCTTTCAGGATTTTCTTTCATAGCAACAAAGTTCCTTATAATATGTTCACCAAACTATTACGGAACCAACTTTGTACTAAAGTTTAAAAAAAAAAACATCAAAATCGATTCACAAGTGGCGAAGATATCGCATAACATATAAACAGAACTGATGTATGATATGGATGCAATAATTGAATTGAATTAAAAAAAAAAACGTACAGGTCGAATTTGATATAATCTTTTTTTGTAGTCGGTTAAAAAAGAGTAGGTTATATATTGCGAGAGTTTCTTGTTTTGGACGGATAATGGTTTAAAACGAGTACTTAGGCTAGTGCAGGTTTTATAATAAAACGGGGTATGTCCAGCCGTGGACTTCCTTCCTGATATGATACTTTAAAAATGTACCTACAGTCTTTTTTTCCTTATAAATTACATGTAGGTTACTATTTTTTCTACAATGTACTTAAGTAATAATTTTTATTACAGTTTCATGATTTTTAAAATATAGAGGTAATTTAAAAATGCACAAATAAAGTTAAAAAAATGTACAAAATTATAAAATTGGTTTCTATTAATTTTAAATAAAGTTTATTTATTTTCGTCTCATTCAAATGCACATCACGTTTAAATAGATAAACGTATTTTAATGAAAGTTTAGTCAGGAGTAGGGTGGCCACCTCTATCGTACTTACGCCGGATTTTTATAAATTCTAGTGTACTGCAAAATTAAATTTAAAGCTTTTTTCTGGAATATTTTCTATACAGATATTCATATAATCATGGGCGTAGCTAGCCATGGGCTCAGGGTGAGACAGCAGTCTAAAATAATATGTACCTAGCAAACTACACCCGCAGTCTTACCCCGGTATTTTTTTTTATACAAAAAGGTTACACCCTATAGCACCCTATATCTATATGTATAATTCCAATTATCCAAAACACTTTCTTATTGCTTACCTACCTATACCACGTAATCTTTCGGGGCGCTTTTCCGCTCAACTTAACCACTCACAAACACACGCAAACGAATAATAATAGTATCGCGCGCGCTTTTGTTTTGATCGCATTTTTTGTGACGACTGTCAAGTGTGAACTTTCTTACGGATATAACGTATTGTAGTTAGTACCTAGATAAATTAATTTCAGTCAGAGCCAAGGTGGGGCAAGCGCCCTACTCTGCCCCACCGTGGCTACGCCCATGCATACAATCTTAAACATTTCTTTATCCCTTACGAGATAACAGAGTCCAAGGCCGTAAGGTCCAAAATTCAAATGTCTATTCAGTAATAAGACCTTTACCGGCACTTTTACACGTCAAGTATAATTTACATTACGCGTAGTGTATATTTAAATTTAATTTGTTGTTAAAGAAAAGCTTCCGGTACCCAAATGCAGGTTTCGCGTGATAGTAGACATTTTTATTTGGTGGACAAGAAAGGGGTTGCCACATAGCTTGTTGAGGTCACAGAATTTAAAACGGTTGCCCTCGCGGTTGTTAGCACTAAATGCTGTGTCAGATGCCTTTAAGCAGTCTGAAAGTTTTACTACCTACACATTCGTGAGAAAGAAAGACCACAACATACTTTTTTTCTTCTTAGTAGCTCGTTCCCGGCTCTATCCTTAGCCACGATGCTTCCTTTAGACCCTGGGGTGCGCGCTCCGGGTTTTTACTCTCCAATGATGATACGCATTTCCATCTGTCTTATACGCCAAAAGTGGCCTTTGGGACTGGCGGGCCTGGTCCTCGTCTGCTTAGAGCTGCAAGAGCCACAATGCTCTGCCTGCCGATCAGGTATAAAGACTCGATTGTGTATACAAAGTAGAAGGAACATACCTGTAATAAATCAAACCACGGGCTATACTAGATCGCTATAGTATAATGAAATTAAAATGTTAGTCAAAAAGCAAAAATAAATTTGGCATTTCCACACAAAAGTGAGCAGTCGCTCGGGCAATTTGTATGGGAATATCGTTTTTTTTTTGGTTTTTGTCTGTTGTTTTAATTTCGATAAACTATAGTAATCAAGTACAGCCTGTGGTTTGATTTATTACGGGTATGTCCTTTCCAGGTTTTATATAGTTCTTATCTGTCTCGCGATTTCTATCTCTCTCTCATCTCAGCGTATTCCCAGTTGCATTCTCAGCTGTAATGCTGTGAAGCCCGGGGTCCGCTTTCCGGCTTTTTTTTCTCCACTTCGCACGGTCTTGAGCATCCGATTTAAGATGATTGTAAGACGATTGGCACGCATATCATCCTTGACGACGTCAAGCCAGCACTTCTTGGGTCTACCACGCCTGCCGAGGAGGTATGGCTATACATTTGTTTCCCACGTAACTTGCCAGTTTCCGCAAGACGTGTACCAGCGAAGGCGACTCTCTTGCCGTTTGTCTGCTTTGTTTTCTATATACGTAGTAACTACATCTACAGGAGGACTTTATCTACCATTTTTTTCTGCTAAGTCCCAAAGGTGAACCGGTAGATAATGCTTAGCATTCAGTTGTACCTTTTGCACTATAATCTTAAGATTTTAAATGCAATAAATTAAATAAAAGCGATGGTTTCGTCTTATTCTAGGCCGGAGACTACACGATTCCACATTCTATTTAGCTTTTAGTCTCAATTTTCTCATTTGGAGTGGTCACCGTAGTCGGGATAATCCCCAGAGTTCAGATTAAAGGCCGCACTAGTCCAGCCGAATGAAAAAGGAATTAAAGTGCTAATCTGTCGCCACAATAGAATGCAATACGTGGAGAAACTTTACATGTTTCATTAAGTAGAAGGCCAGGAAAATTTTAAATTATACCATACATCAGTCTTTATACATGAATTTTACGGGGTCCAGTGCTCCCCCATTTGAAATAAATTATTTGAAAGGACACGGAGATATCATATAAAATTTTGTCTTGATCAATCAATTTTTTTTTATTACCATTCAAACTATTTAATGAACAACTGTTTACAGTTTAAAGTGAGAACGTGAATCTTTTCTTCGCACATTTGCGAAAAACTTTTAACTAATGTGCGTGTGGGATTCTCCCACTTACTTATTTATCAAACAAACATTAATACGAGTACTTTTCGCTATCTAAACTCTTTATTTTCTACTCGTAAGCGATGGTTTATGGCAGTTGCGCGCGCAGACATTTCGCTATATAGCCAGCCGAAAAAGACCTTCCTTCAAGTTTCTCTTCCTGTCACTTGAGTCTTCTCCAGATAAAAATCTATATTATCCCACTGTGTATAAAAACAGTAGTTCACAACATAATTAAAAGGGTTATCTAGGGCTTGATCAAGATAAGATTTGAAATGATATCTCTGTTTTCTTTCAAATGATTTATTTCAAATGGACTCCAAAAAAATCGTGTATCATTAACAGGCTGACAGAGCATTTGGCTCTCAGCAGACAGAGCCCAGGGCTGCAATAAACAAAGGCCACTTTTAGCGTGATGGTGGGCAAGAAACTGGAAAAAGGAATCAATATAGTGATGAGATACTAGCCGCATTGCCTATTAAAATGACTCGCAAATTTAAAGCATATTTCCATTATTCATTAACGGAAATTAAACACAAAAAAATCACAATAACCCCTAAACAAACCTTTAAAAAGCTAAAACAAAGCGGAGTTGTACCAAAAACTGTATCAATCGTTCACAATGACTACTTTAAACAATTAGGGGCCCACATTAAACATTTCAACGGTTCAAAAAGCATAGAACAATAATTCTATTCTCGAGAGTTGCGGAGAACCGTTGGTGGTCGAGGAACAATCGACGCTTATTAAAATAACTCATAAGTTTTGACGCGAGTTAGAAACTGAGGCGTGAGGTTTTAAAGTTCATGAAGGAGATTTGTTGATCGAAGAGGTTTGGAGCAAGTTATAAGGAGGATCTTTACCAACCTTAAATATTATACAAACGAATCTAGCTGGTATTTTGGAACGAAATGTCGAGTATTGGAAAAAAAATGAGTGAATATTCAATAGAAAATATTAGGTAAGTCAGCATCAGAGATACCAGAAAAACTCTACATACACTTTGATTTTTTTCTTAAACTGAAAATATTATCAACATGAAAATGTATATTCAAAAAAACCTCATTATTTTTTTTTCTGAATAGACATTTAAATTTCATTTTAAATGTCTATTTGTAATCAGAAAGATTTAAATAAAGTCTTTTTGAATATACATTTTCATGTTGATATTATTTTCAGTTTAAGAAAAAATTCAAGGTGTAGGTAAGTACAGGAAGGATCAGGTATCTCTGATGCTGACTGTAAGTACATATATAAACTTGAAAGAAAAAAATACACTAACCCCCTTATTCATAAAAAATTATAAACGTTTGCTAAACCTATTTTAGTTAAAAAAAGAATGTGGTGTCGTGGGACACCAGGTAGGAACGAAGTTCCTTCGGCTAATGTAGAATCGACACAATGTGTATACGACTGTCGCGCCTGCGCACGTCTCATTTAACGAGGTCATCCTTACGGTTTTACTATCACATTTTTTTCAGTTCGGTCGCGCAGCAAAATCCCTATCTCCTCCAAGCCTGCCGTTAGGGACTTCGTTCCAAAATATGTTTTGTCTCGTTCTTTCAACGTCAAATATTCAAAAGAGGGAAAGGGACAAAACATGTTTTAACTAAAAAGGGTTTAGCAAACGCTTATTATTTTTTATGAATTTGAGGGTAAGTATTTAAGGAAACCAGTAAATATCCTTATATACTTACGCAATTTCTTATAAAATTATAAATTTCAAATAACTTAAAAAAATAAAATTGAAAGTCGGACATTTTTCCGCAGAAAGTAGGAAACTTCATTATATAAAATACAGTGAAATTATTCGAAGACACAGATGAAATTTATTTTTCTTTATAGAAACTCGGTCAACCAATTCCTCGATTTGTACAGGGGATGTTTTTATTTTTATTTTGAAATTTCTTATTTTACATGTTGCTCAGTATTACAAAGTATGAGTGAGCATACCTATAAAGGCTTATTTCCCGTTCTGAAACACTCTGTATAGAGAAGTTCGAATAAACAAAATAGAAAAGGAAAAATATTGTCCCGCATTTTAATGTCAAATCGAAAAATATCTTATTTTACCACGTTTCTTTTAAAATATAAATCTCACAGACTGACCGCCATAATGCGCCCTCGAAACTCTTTCAGTTTACGCACAAAAATAAAAACATCTTTGATATTTATCCCTCCACCCCTTCTGAAACAAAGAACTTGATCCTATTAGGCTCAACCCGAGGGAGTCATCCAAGGCTCCAAATGCCAAATGATCATGGCGGACAAACGTTGACATTTTAACGGGTCATAAATCCGAAAAGTGCGCCGGCCTTTATTATTTTATTATGCCCTAGGGATTTACGGTTAACTTTGCACTTTTGGTACCCTTTGATGTTTTTATGGATTGAGTAATTATGACAAGGCTTTACGATGTCACGTCGTTTAACAAGGAGTCGTGAAAAAGTTGTTAGCGTTTACAATACAATACCCTTTATTGCGCAAAATAAATAAATACAGGACATAATTATCTTAAAAACTAGGAACTGTTTTAGTTAGTAAAGTTAAAAACTAGCACTGTAGTCTGATTTCAAGCTGCCATAGCTTGACATAGCTTGACGTCTGATATGATATATTTTAGTATTGTTGAGTTAGTATCCCATAACCATAACACAAGTCTCGGACTTACTTTGGGGCTAGCTCAATCAGTGTTACCCTATAAATTTAATTTATTTAATTAATTTATTTAATTTACTACTGATAGTGTAGAATTCAGATAATTTACTTACAGCTAAGTTTTTATCACATAGCGCGAAAAACCGATGGCCGATCGGGCAAAAAGGTTCTCGAATGGCGACCACGTACTGGTAAGCGAAGCGTAGGACACCCACCCACAAGGCGGTCAGACGACCTGGTCGTCTGACCGCCTTGTGGGTCCAACAACAACTTGGTCCTGGACCAAGGTCGCTGGAAAGCGCTGGATGCAGGCCGGTCTTGATCGGTCGTTTTGAAAATCTTTGGGAGAGGCCTGTGTCCAGCAGTGGACGTTATGTGGCTGAAATTATGATGATGATGAAGTTTAGTGCCGCTTCCAAAACGCAAATGCAGAAAAAGAGACACCACGCTTCAAAAAGCTATCGAAGTATACTCGCCGCTCACCTTTTTACAAAATGTACAGAGCGCTTTATTTCACGCAGAGAAGTCGCAAGCTAGGTAGGTATGTTCTAAAATTTTTTTTAAAGTAGCTGCCCATTTTTTGGAACGTTTTAGATGGGAAATATATGCTACATGAGTGGCAGCAAGCTGCCTTGGTTCGTGAATCGTGGAAGCAATATTTTTTTAAAACTAAAAACCGACATCATCCCCGAATTACCCGACCGATTTTAATAAAATTTCTATGGGACCACCTGAATTTTCAAACAAAAAACTCCAAATCAGTCCGGGCGTCTTTAAGTAAATCGGTGAACATACTTAAAAAAAAGGTCGCGAAGAATTGATAGCCTCCTCCTTTTTGGAAGTCGGTTAAAAAGGGGAGGCCTTTGCCTAACTATGGGGCAATACATAGGCTATAAAAATAAATAAATATCAAGAGTAATATTCAAGTGTATAGTCACTATTCTAAATCGCTTCCGCCTGTGTTTTGTAGCAAACAAAACGTGCATGGTTTATTAGTTCGATATTATTGGCATTCTGACTCATAGATTCCGGTAGCTATGTACGATTCCAGCGATGGACGTCGAAATAGCTCAGGAGATGAATGTTAATTTAACCAACTTCGAAAAGAAAGTTCTCAATTCGTCGAAAACTTTTTTAGGTTATGAAAAAGTGTGTGGTAAATATGTAAGTGGAAATCTTTGAGAAATATATTGTACTATAACATCTTTGCAAGTTTGGATTGGTTCTTCTACCCTTTGAGTTGCGGAGGTCAGACGGCAGTCGCTCTGTGTAAAAACCAGTAACCTCGTCAAATCACCTTGGTTAGGCAGCGGACCCCGGGCTTGAAGCGTTACCTCTAAGGATGCAACCGGGAATACGCTCATGATAATGATGACACTATCACATCTTTATCCTTCAAGAAGGAGACAGAGCTGTTTAGGTCTTGCAGCTCTAAGCAGACAGAGCCCAGGCCGTAAGACCCAAAGGCCACGTTTAGAGTGATGTAGGGCCTGAAGGTGGAAGGGAATCAGAGTATTAATAGGTTGCTAGCCACGTCCTTATGACATGATTCATAGTCTTGCTTATCCCTCAATCGGCTTTTATACATATTCTAAAAGAAAAGCAACTATGACCAGGCCTGTGTCACTCCACGTTAAGGTATCGAAAATATACCTACAATATTACTCTGCGCGCGGTGACCACTTGGAAGGGGAAAATTCACTTTCATGAATCGGTTGTCTAGAGTAATAAGAATGAAATTGGCTTGCAATGGATGTCTAGGTATCTAAACGAAGAGGCGAGGAGTTCTGACGCGAGCTAAATTAAACCATAGCGCTAACCACATTAAGTTGATATTTCTTTGAATTACTTTTCTGAGTAAGACTTCTGTACGTGAGTACTAGTGCTTATTCTGTGCTATGACATGCACATTCATTACCCAAATACCACCCAAAGGTTGATACTCAAAGGTAGGCTGGTAGATAATGGTTTTAGCATTAAGTCCGCCTATTGTGCTGAACATAAGTTCGTTTCGAACGTTTTTTGAAAAGATTATATTTTTTGTTTGTTTGTTTGTTTGTAATAACTTTATTGTACAAAAAAAATACATTAAAAAGACAACATACGAAAGAGCAAACTAGATTAGAGAGAATTAGATTATATTTTTTTGTACAAGTTTTTATTTTAAGGTCAAACTACTTATTAAAATAAATGAAATAAGCCCAAACTCAATGGAGTTTCGTTTTATTACTGAGTTCCATCGATCACCTTCCGTCTCCGTGATCAGACCTTAGACATCGTCTACCATAAAGTGCTCGTCAAGACAAATCAAACGAGTCCTTCTCAGTGAGGTCATGTTCTTTTATAACTGAGTTCCGAATATCTCCCGGCTCCATCATCAGAACAGCTCATTGACTCCATAATATTGTATTGTCATCCGACTTACACAAGTATGCAAAATTTCAGCTCAATCGGTTGAGGATAACTGGTTGAAAATTGAGTTTCAAGATTTGACCTTAACAAACATACATACATACAATATGTAACAAAAATCCTGTCCGATTCTTGTAGGAGCAACTCAGACCGTCAATATGAACAACTTTTCTACAGGACCAATGCTTGAAACTCGAAAAAAGTCGACATTTTCATACGAGAGTGTTCGGCCGGCCCGGTAATTTGTATGAAAATGTTGACTTTTTCTTTGTGTTTCAAGCATTGGTCCCATAAAGTTGTTCATATTGATGGTCTGCGTTGCTCCTACAAGGATCGGACAGGGTTTTTGTTACATATTGTATACAAGTTACATTGTAAGTTAAATAAAAGCTTGTATAATTGTATTTTGTACAATAGAGGTTAACTATAGATATAAGTTCTGATCCCACCTTGTTTCATATAAGTTTTACCTCCACCCAAATAAATAAATTAATAAATATATAGGGACAAATAACACTGATTGAGCTAGCTCCAAAGTAAGTTCGAGACTTGTGTTATGGGATACTTACTCAACGATACTATATTTAATAACAAATACGTATATAGATAAACATCCAAGACCCAGGGCAATTTGATAAAGCCATTTTCCAACTTGCCCCGACCGGGGATCGAACCCGGGACCTTTGGGTGGCGGACTAGCATGGTGACCACAACCCAAAGGTTAGCTGTAAGAGATTGCATTTATAGCGATAAGTTCGCCTTTGTGCCAAAATTTTTACTAGTTGTGTTGTAATTTTTGTATGTCTATTATGGTGTACTAAAATTAATTTGTATTGTATTGTTAAATAAATATACAATACTCTTAAATTATTCGAAAAAAAAATTCTAACACTTCTTTAACATACGAGCGTTTAAACATGGCAACTAATCGCTGTCTCGTTTCCTCACACACCATTTATCTCTTCCCCGGAGCGCCATCAAGATCGGACAAGTAAATTACCGAATCACTTAATTCCAGCCCGGGGCCCGCAAAAACTTGATAGTTCACGGAACTAACGGTGGTTGGATAGTTCTGGACTAAACTGGTTCGAACGGTAAACTTAATTTAGACTTTGGTTTTTGTTGCGTTTTTATCAAACTTTGGTATCAAAAATTTTAAGTTCTTACTGACTACTGGTGATTATAGCTCTGAGTGTAAGGAAAAGGGGAGGCCTTTGCCCAGCAGTGGGACACCAATATTGGATAAAATAAAATAAAGAACGACTTATAAAAAGGACTTTATCAATTCGTTTGTTTGTTAACTTAGTTGTCCCAAAAACATTAATACAAAACCAACATTTGAAAAAGCAAATATACAATGGCGAGCTTATCTTACGAAGACTAAATAATACTCATAAAAAAGTCAGGTTGATAAAAAATCAACCTGACTTTTTTATGATTGTTAAAAAATCAAAATTCGAAATCATTTATTTATCTTTGGATATTTGTATCACTTGATAAATGTCAATTTTTTTCTTTCATATTAAGTAGTTTCATAATAAGTAGTTGCTGACGTCAGATCATTTACTTACAAATAAGTTAACTGCCACCTCCTTAGCGCAAGTACAAAAGAAGCGGTAACAAACTGTACTGCAGCATTATCTCCAAAAACGTAAACTTACAATTATACTGATATTAACATTGAATACATGTGGACTAAAAATACATTGTTATGTCAATACACTACAATTCGTAAATAAATTACTTAAAAATATAGCGATTGTACTTAAATCATGACATTTGGGAGTAAAAAAATACAAGAGTTTAAGAGGGACCCGCGCCAAGCTCAAGCCAGACGTTTTTGTCTTTAAGAAAATTTTCCGTTCGTTCAGAAGTGTTTTCACGGATATCTTTTTTTTAATAAGCTTTAAATTTTCTATCTGGCATATCAAGGACCGATTCTGGCAAATTATTTTAAAAATATATACAGAATTAGGTCGTTTATGGACTGTTCTTTTTTTAAATAATACATGCAGATTTTTTAACCAACTGCCAAACTGGAGTAAGTTTTGTCCATGATAGTAAACTACTTTCCATATAAACAAAAAAATTCGGTTTCCCAAACAAATCAGCGCCCAGCTAAACGAATTTTGTTCGGAACGAATTTTTTTATCGATTTTTTATAACCGAAAATTTGGCTGGTGGGTAAGTCACTTGTATATTGCTATATTGGTTCTATAAAAATTTGAATAGCTGGAGGACTGACTATACCTCACAAACGCACAGACAGTGAATAAACCACTTAACTGCAACCTATTAACGAACGTTAATTGCAAAAATAAATAAATCATGTAAAGACTCATAATCAAAACTTAGATCGTTCACATTAACTAAAGGCCCATTTACACGGTGCAAGTTTTTGCCTGTTGTATAACATGTAATAAGGAAATTTCCAACAAGTCAAATCAGATACTTTTTTAAAACGTCAAAACAAACATTTGCTATAGGATTTGTATGAAATAAAGACTAATGACGTCATAGTTTCTTGGAGTCAAATACCGCTCTCAATCAGTTTTTCTGCAATAATAAATCTAAAATCACGTTGAAAATAGATATGATTAATGACAAGTGACATTATTTTGTGACGTTTTATTCTATTAACAGTACCAAATAATTTATTTTCCTAATAAAAGCAATAGATGACTTACATATTCTAAACAAAACGTCAACTATACAAATCAAATAAGTATTTTTAAATTTCTAACTTCAAAAATGACCAATTTTTAAACAAACTTTCACGCCAAATTTACTCCTTTAGAGATTTTTTTTTAAATATTGATACAGTAAACTTTGGTTTCAACCGTGGGCTAATATGTTATATTTTGCATTTCTTAATCCTAAATTGACCAAGATTTGTTCAAAAATAAATTTCCAAAAATCTCTTCCTGGAGAATATCTGTGCAAAATTCTATATATTGATCGATCAATCAATATATAGCGTGGAAAGTATATATAGTGATCTAGTATAGCCAGTGGTTTGATTTATTACGGGTATGTACCATCCACGTTGTATTTGTCTGCCAATCAATTTCTTCTTTCAATAGATTAAAAAATTAAATTTTATGCAACAGAGAAGAAACTTGCACTGTACGAGTATATATAGGCCTTTAGACCGTACACATAAATTCAACTCAGTGAATAAACAGCAAAGCTCGAAAGTTGCAATCGAATTAAATCGATTAAACGATAAACAATCTAATCGATACAAATATTTCTTGGCGATACGATTATCTACTGGTTTATCTATCAGTTAGCTAATGGATAATCGTGAGTTACCTTTTAGTTTATTGGACTGATAAGGTCTGCTAGATTTACTGCCAGAATGACCTAACCCCACCTTGGGGTCGAGACAGGGACAGTAAAGGGGTTACGGGTTTTTAAAAGGTTTGTAATTTACGAATTCTCCAATAATATATTAACCGCTAGCCAACTTCAAATCCTAGGTTAAATCTTATTTTCTCATCATCATCATCCTCACGTATTCCCGGTTGCCTCCTCAGCGGTAACGCTTCAGAGCCCGGGGTCCGCTACCTAACCTAGGAGATTTGATAAGGTTACTGGTTTTTACACAGAGCGACTGCCGTCTGACCTCCACAACCCAAAGGGCAAACCAGGAACCAATCCTTGGATAGTTTGATAATCAAACGTTCGGGACCCACAATTTTACGTGCCTTCCAAAACACGGAATCATCTTTCTTTTCGGATAATCAGGTGATTCAGGCCTGCAATATCCTATCCAGACTGGAAACAACATTTCACTAAGTATGCTTCCCAGTGGGAATCGAACCCATGACCTCCGGGTCACAAGGCGAACGCCTTGACCACTCGACCACGGAGGCAGTCTAAATATCTTAAGTTAAATCTTATTTTCTATCCCTATGAATAAATATCCTTCCCTTGTTTCCATTTCCCTTCATCTCGTACTGTTTTTTTTTTTGTGTATGTATTTATGAAAAATGTATAAGTAAGTTTATTATAATTATTGTATATATGTATGTTTATATTAACCATCCCGTACTACCTAATTTCCCATTACTATTTTCTATATAGCGAGGTTGCCTGCAAGAAATTGCTAAGCGATAAGGCCGCCTTTTGCGCATTTCCTAGTTTTTAAGATAATTATGTCCTGTATACATTTATTTCGTGCAAAAAAGGGTATTGCATTGTATTGTGTATTTAGCCTGTTGTTCTCTATGGCAGAGAAGCATGAACTATTTAAGAAGATGTGAAACGTCGGCTTTGGAGCCTTCGAGATGTGGTGTTACCGTCGCATGCTTCGTATTAGCTGGACACAAAAACTAAGCAATGAAAAAGTGCGTCAACGTGTCGCAATGCAGCGAAAATTGTTGCAAATAGGGAATGCAATCCCGATCTCGCGGGATCTCGATCTCAAGAGATCTCGTGTCTTTTTCGAGATCAATCCCAAAGCACAATATGACGAGATCTCACTCAAGATTGACGGGATTGAGGGGAGGGCTTCAAACGCCTCAACTTGGTAATGAGATTAATACCAACGAAACCGCAGTAGCAAACATAGAAAACAAAGATAAATTGGCTCTTTCAATGATTGCAGAGGATTTTAATTTACGCGTTGCGGCTGCAAAACCCAACACGACTCTTCAAGAGAACTTAGAAGAGACTCTGAGATCATATAAAAGTATTTTGCGTGTATCCACGAATTTAGATAGGTTAGAGTCACTCATAAAGAAAGAGATGGATCTACATATATGAGTGTGAGGATCAAGGGGTAGTTTTCTGCAGTTCGCTTATAATTGTTTACTCACCAGTCAGTGTTGAATCAGAGAGGACAGTTTCAGCTGCTGGGTACATAACGACTGAGATAAGATGCCGTTTATCAGACAGCTCTTTCAAATATTAAAGAATAAAGGTTTTTTCCTTTCAATAAAATTTTATCTTAATCAACCTTATTATCACAACCAAGCCGTTTTCATCGCTTTTAAGTCATCCTAATTTAACAATATATTCTCGAAAACTATCCGAGATCTCTTAAGATCTCGCGAGATCTAGAATTTGCGATCTCGAGGTTTGATTCCCTAGTCAAAAAGCGTAAGGTTGAATATTTGGGGCACGTTCTACGACATGACCGATATCAGCTTCAACTTTTTATGATGGCAAAGTCGAAGGCAAAGACGCTTGGAAGGCGCAAATCGTGGCTGAGGAACGAATACATCGAAATCAAAGTCAAGAATACTGCTTGGCAATGGATAAAGAGGAGTTTGGGAAGCTAACGGCCAACATCCAGTAATAGATGTTAGATTTATTTATTTATTTAAGTTTATTGCACACAATCTTATGACGGATTGATTACAATGGGTCAAACGGATCGATTAAAATGCTAATGCATTATCTATGCCAGTTTGCCTTTGGGACATGGTGAGAGGTTGGAATAAGGATGCAAGTGTAGCAAGCCAACTTGTAATATTGACAATACAATACAATACCTATATAATATTACATCTAATATAATACATGACATGATATATATATATATATAAATGTATAAAATATACACGTACATATAATATACATAACTTACTACATAAAATACATACAAATGCCTAAATATTACAGCAGAGGGTTTACTCCGATTCCAAATAAAATTTCTTTACCTGCATTTTAAAAGTAGATCTCACTTGTCAGGTCTTGTCACGGAGCAGCACTTTCCTATGCTGCTATCCTTTTCTGTCGCTCAGAACCGCCATTTGCTAGAGCGAGAGAGAGCGAAGGAACGCTATAGCACAGGACAACCCTAAGCGTTAATTCTGAACAAGGTTTCTTTCGGTGTAATCTTTTCGAAACGATAGAAGTTCGAAACTTTTGCAAAAAAAAATTACCGGCCAAGAGCGAGTCGGACTCGCGCACGAAGGGTTCCGTACCCATCATCTACAAAAAATCCCGTTTGTTGTATGGAAGCCCCACTTAAATATTTGTTTTATTCTGTTTTTAATATTTGTTGTTATAGCGGCAACAGAAATACATATTCTGTGAAAATTTCAATTGTTTTATAGTTCATTGCGTGTAGATTACAGGAAAATTATCAAGAATGCTATCAATTGAAAATAAAGTGGTTTGTCAATAAAATATGTTCACGTACGGAAATAGTTCACTAAAACACCACTAGATGGCGCTATTATTAGTTAACTCGCGTCTTACTATGAAGATTCCAAATGTTATATTTTATATTAATTTAAAAACTTGGGCACGGAACCCTCTCCACGAGAGTTTAACTCGCACTTGGCCGGTATATTTTTTTACTTTGACTTTGTCCTTAATGATACGTGAAAGCTAAAGCCTAGGATCTATCATCAGCTTAGAGCCGCAAGACCCAAAATGCACTGTCTGCGCCATTATGGGTAAAAACGAGATAGTATATATGTATGTATTATTATTACATGCCATGTCCATTTTGTTCATACCTAACTAAAGCATCACAATTTCAGAATCAATTTCTCGGCTATAAGGCAGGATGTAACAGACAGACGGACGTACGCACGAGTGCGCTTGTCTGCTACAGATATCTTCTGAACGTAAGCGCCTTTAGTGGATTTAGAAATTTATTCAAGAATTCATAATAATAAGCAATGTGCGTGTTTGTTTTTTTGTATGTATCGTATATGATTCAAGAAACAAGATTTAGAAACATAAACTTGTAAAAATAAAGTTGTAATTTAATAATAGTTTATGCGACTGTGCATTATGAAGTTTATTACAACACGAATTTCGGCTCGTTTCATAATAACATCACATGAGTGTTGTAATGCCTAATTATGTATAGTTGCATACACTACTTTATCTACACACATAATTATCATAGTGCTCTAAGATAGGTTCAGGAACCGCAGGGAATTGACCTGACTTACATTGTAATTTAAAAATAATGTAATAAAAAACTAATTGAACACATACAGAATAAATTAAATTATTTATTATAATAATTGTAATTAATATTAACAGGTGTACAGTGAGATACAGTTAACGGTCCTAGTTGAGTTGCATTTGAATTGGGGTCTTGTTTTGGAGCTGAAGAGCTTGACGACGGTGGCATATTTATATTTAATTCGTTTCAACTTTTCACAAACACTCGTAAACAGTAAAACATCAACAAACAAATGAAAACTCGGAATGTCGGCGTTTCTAAATTCGAACCTGTCATTTTTTTAAATCATAGACAAACGAATGAACTATTCTTGTGTCACTCAAAATCAAATGTCGTGCGATTTTATTAAAAAATATAGAATTTGGCATTCGTCTTGATAACTGTTTTAATATTTACAGATACTAGAATAGACAACCATTTGAATTTGAGAGCTGTTCCAAATTTAAACTCATTACAGTCATTACCTACTGATTTCAGGATTTGAAAAGTATTGTATGCAACGTTGTATAAGTATGTCAAAAAATGCTCGATGGCGTCGCAACTTGCGCCACTCGCAGTTTATGAACCTTCTTATACAACTGTTGCATAAAATACTATTATGCAACAGTTGTATAAGGAGGGTTAAAAAATGCGAGTGGCGCAGGTTACGATGCGAGCCTTGGCGAGCATCGTAAGGAGTCGCCATCGAGCATTTTTTTAAAATACTTATGCAACGTTACATACAATACTTTTTCTACGACTATATTTACTAAATAAATACAAAAATAAACCAAGAAAAGAACGAAATACTACCATATGTTTGGTAGATACTAGGTATCTATGAAAGACTTATTTTTTTTTTTATTGACGTCTTCCTAGTGACTAAAAGTGCCATTTTTGAAACATGGAGTCACTTAAACGAATATTTTTTTTACAAAAAACCGCTTTTTCAGTGACTCCGCGTTTGAAAAATGGCACCATATGTTAAAATAACGATTTTATTATGTATGGAAGAAGAAAAAAAAGGTTATAGGTCTATGGCTAGGCTAGGAGTATCGTTTTGGCGAAATAACGACACATGGGCTATTATATTAGGAATAGACTATAGACTTTTCTGAAATCATATAATCAATGTTCTTATATTAGTGTTCGGGACCATTTAAAAGATAGATAACAGTACAGGAGTAGAAAAAATAATTTATAAATTAATAGAAAAAGTTCATATACAACGTGTAAGTGACATATGTGTTAATAACCGGCCAAGGGCGAGTCGTGCCCGCGCCCGAAAGGGTTCCGTACCATTATCTATAAAAGAATCACGTGTTTTATATGGGAGCCCCACTTAATTTTTTTTTTCTGTTTATAATACGAGTTGTTGCCTGAAGGTTAGCAAAATGTTTATTATCACCATATTTACGACTAGAGAATATGCACGTATTTCTTTTATTCGCCTAATAACCACAGAAAATTATAAAATATTTTAATAAGCAACGAACATGTGATACTTTAAAGTTTGAATTAGAAAGAGAAGTCCGATATGAACTGGTGACGTCAAAGTCCATATCATCTATACATTTGCCATAGAAAGTAATGTTTTTGCGAGAAAGATAGACATATTTTCGTTAAATCGTTATATATCGTTCGTTTTTCATCCAATTTTTATTCTGTTTTCACTGTTAGTACTTTACTTTTGAATATTTATGGATAAACTGGTTAGATATTCCCTAGCGCCACTTATGTGCTGTATACCTTAAAAGATAAGAAGAAGAAACAATTTTAGATACATATTTGTTTTATACAAACAATCAGTACGAGACGAAGATCATTAGACATTCTTTTAACATTACAACATTCTTTTCATCACACTTAGGTCATTATTGCAGTCTACAGCTCAAGGATTTTTTCAGGCATAGACAATAATGACGTCATTACACATTACACAGATACACATCGAATGGGCTAGCGTATCTCAATTATACTGCCACGTATTCAACGAGATAACACTCATTTGGACGATAAAAGACTTCATTCACTATAAACAACCCATTCTTTAAGTCCCAATTAAATATCTGCTACAAATCAAAGACATAACCATAACTCTTAAAACTTACGCGATAAGAAATAAATTCCAATGAGTTTAAATTAAGAAACGGTAAATACAAATTTGTGTTGCCAACAAAAGGGATGAGCATAACTCATATTTCGAACAGCAAAGAGGTCAGTATCCAACGGGTCTTTTCGAAGGAAGAAAGAAAAATTTCAAAAAAGGAACACGTGCGATGGCCCAGTTCGTTCGGAAACGTATGCAAATCCCTTTGTTGTCTGCGTCGCGTTGCGTCATGTAACGGTACCACGGTTTCCGAACGGTTTGTTTATGGTTCATTTTGGCCCTGGACGTATGGCTAGCATTTTCTTTGCCTATGATATGTTGGAGATGTACTTTAGCTCAGATCTACCGTATAAGGCTCATCCTCCTCCTCATGATTTAACGTGGTTACTGGTTATTACACAGAACGACTGCCGCGTGACCTCCGCAACCCAAAGATTAGACCAACCCAATCCTTGGATGGGTTTAAGCAAACTCTATATAGTGTTCGGAATCACCTTTTTCGGATAATCAGCTGATTCAAGCCTGCAAATATGCTCACCAGATTGGATACAACTTTTTACAAAGTGAGCTTCCCAGTGGGATTCAAACCCACGACCTCCGGATCACAAGAGCACGGAGACAGGCATAATGTCCTTTATAATGCTAAAAGCTTGTTAATGTTACAAAACCTAGCAGCCCCCGTAGCATGTTACCGTTGATAAAACCGGATAAAGCTTATATCGCGCGACGGACAAACGTGCCATCCTGCTCGTTATTAATGCATAGAATGAGATAGTGATAGATGATAAAGCTCGATAAATTTTGTCGCCAAGGTCATGCTAAGGCTGCAGATTTCACTATTTTCCTCTCTCGTTGTAGAAAAGGTTAACGTAACATTATTACATTGAGGTCATGGATTGTGTACCCAGCACGGTAAAATGCTTATACTCAAGGGCGAATCCAACCTTTGGTTCAGAAGGTGGGGGGATTACATGGCACTAGGGCCGGCAAATTCAATCATTTTATAATTTATAAACCCTACAATGAGGCATTATTTTGGCCCAATCAATTATGGTAAACTTAGCGAGCCATTTTTACTTAAAATATGTTTCAATATTAGACATTGAAAGAACAAGACGAAACTTTATACTAAAATAACTTGAGTAATATTTATAATATGTGTACTAGGAAAGGCAGGTAGGTTAGTACTTACTTATAAGTTATTTTACTGCAAACTCTATTCTTTTCCACATCGCATAAAAGTTAGTGGAAATTTAAAAAACTAAAATTTATTTTACGCCATGGCGAATGAGTATAAAAACCACAGATAAAAAAATCAAAATTACAGATGCTGACACAAATTAAGTTGTTAACATGTAAATGCTAGTAAATCTTGTAGAAAAAATAATTTAACACTGGCCGAAATTTAAAAAAATTGTCAACATTTGTCTCACGTCTCTTCAAACAAAGAAAGAATAAATCAGACCACAACCATTGCGACTAGACCCGCCCTTCTTCCAAACCCAGAACTAGTTTGTACGCGACCTATGGTGTACAAAGAACGTTCAAAGACCAACTTATACTGGTCCCTTGTTGTTCTACATCTGTTGCAGCACCAAAAATCACTTCCTACTACGAATTTACCGTTCATTTGAATTTCGGTCTTAAAATTATTGCGTTAAAGACTTTATAGGATTTATTGACAGTAAATTAAAGTTGGCGCGTCTTTTAGTACTTACATTACCCTTTTTGAAGTCACCATATTAGAGAATTTTTTATTGAAGCATAGACAAATCTGGTTTTTAATTTTCTTTGTGTTTGTTTCATAGATTATGGAAATAGTAATTTAGAATAGCTTTGGATCGACTGTTATATGTAAGCTATAGTGGTAAAGTAAGAAAACTGTTTTATATTATACTATTACGTAAGTACCATGAGTTTCAGATTGGCCAAAAAAAACCTTATGTCCGTCAGTCTGTCTGTTTCCATCTACAAATCGCATTCCTCAACCGATTCTCGTATAATTTTGTGAGCAGGTTCGATGATTATATCGATTTTTTGTCGATACAGTTTTTTTATTTCGAAAAATGCGGCGGCATTTAAAAACTAAAAAAAAAAATATTTTAGGCATTTCAAAAATATTCGAATTCACAATTTTAACATAACCTTAGTAGACAAATACCTAACCAGTTTTATCCCGCGTTTTTTCACTTCAAAGCTCATAAATCTAAGATATTTTTAACAAGCCCTATTTTTTTAAATATAGGCACAACAATCTCAGCCTATACAGCCAGGTCCGTTATCTATTTAACACCGATAAGAAGTTATAATAGCCTTACGCACACACCATAAATCCGCGGATCAGCTTAAACGGGCTTAGTGGACAATGCGTTGCGTAACCGATAAGCTGGATGAGGATATCCTCTTTGTCTGTGGTATGTTGGATGTAAAGTAGAAAATACGTGATTATTCATCAGGTAAATACGGTTCTTAGAAGAGCACTTTGCTTGTTAAACTCCCTTCTGCATAGGGTTGCCATCATCCTCGAATACGAGAGAATACTGGTTACATCCTCAGCGGTATCGCTTCAGAGCCCGGGGTTCGCGACCTAACCTAGGTGATTTGACGAGGTTACTAGTTTTTAACTTTTTACACAGAGTGACTGCCGTCTGACCTCCTCAACCCAAAGGGTAGACCAGAACCAGTCCTTTGATAGGTTTGAGCAAACGCTAGACGGCGATTGGGATCCATAGCTTTTAGTGATCCTCCCGTGTTCCTGGTTGCGACCTCAGCGGTAATGCTTCAGAGCGGGGTCCGCTACCTAACCTAGGTGATTTGACGAGGTTACTGGTTTTTACTTTTTACACAGAGTGACTGCCGTCTCACCTCCGCAACCCAAAGGGTAAACTAGAACCAATTCTTGGATAGGTTTGAGCAAACGCTATGACGGTGTTTGACACCCACAGCCGTGCCAAACGAAGCACGGAATCGTCTTTCTTTTCAGGTAATCAGGTGATTCAAGCCTATAAAGCTATAAAGACTGGCAACAACTTTTTACAGGTCTATTTCCCAGTGGGATTTGAACCCTCGACCTCCAAGTCACTTGGCAAACGTCGCCACTAGACAACGGAGGCAGGCATCTCCTAAAATAAAAAAGCCAGACTCAGCACTGCAAAAGGCCGGTCATCAGCCCTAAAAGCCGAAACGTACAGTGGCGGAAAAAAGTTTTGTGTAAGATAATTTTGACTAGGCTTAGAAAAAGATCATCCGCTCTATCAAAAAGCCTAACAAAAACCGGACAACCCATTCTTATTCTTATATTTAAATAAAGAAATAAATGAACTTTTACTTTGTTTACTTAATCTTAGAAAATATATAAAACTACTTACAATTTTGGAGTCACTTGAAAGGTTTTACGGGAAT
This sequence comes from Acrobasis suavella, assembly GCA_943193695.1. Taxonomy (NCBI): domain Eukaryota; kingdom Metazoa; phylum Arthropoda; class Insecta; order Lepidoptera; family Pyralidae; genus Acrobasis; species Acrobasis suavella. Next base: position 2,736,289 of record OW971952.1, on the reverse strand, counting down.
GATCCACATCTGAAACAAAATAAAAATTATTATTTAGGAACCTTAGTTCAATTCAAAATTAACTTAAGGGTTTACAAAAATAAGGGAGACCTTCACAGTACTGCCATCTAGTGTCTAATATTACAAAAAACCTTCACTCCAAAACCTTTGTGACAAATCCGAAACTCTACACTAACCTCACACTGTACAATAGTTTTTGCACTATGATTCATAGCAAATTATCGTTTTAGACATCACTGAGTTGCACAATGTATCTGTTCTGTCCATTACTCATACATACAGTTTCTGCTTTACATATTATATCTATATCAGCATGCTACATAGAAAGACGCCAATGTAAGTACAGACCGAAAGTGAATAATGTGTTAGATTAACACGTTTTTTCTACGTTTTTAAATTGTAATGAATTGTACTTACGTACAAGATAAACGTTTAAAAAAGAATTGTCCAAGTGCGTGTCGGGCCACGCACAGTATTGGGTACCGTAGTTACGAATGCTTACTTTGAGATTACGCCACTAAAAACGTCTAAAAACTAATTTTCTATTGACGTTTTATAAACTTTTCCTTTTACGAGTACATATAATAAGTTGGTCACTTATAATTTTTTAATTTGTAGTATCTACTTAGCTCTGATAGTTTTCCTTTAAACTTTGTTATATACACTACTGCTGTGAATTTTTTCACATGTCCATATATAACCGTTTAAAAGATAGAGGGGTAGGACATTTGACTCTTACAAAAATTTGTAATATACAACCAAATATTTCAGAAACAGATCTTTAAATCGAAAAATAATGTTTACAAGCTCACAATATTTTTGAAAGACCTATTCAACGACACAACACACGATGGGTTTGTCGAGAAAAAAAATTGACTCCTACTTTACGTGTATGGGAGCAAACCTAAAAAAAATTTTTTCATTATTTTATTTTTTCACTTTTTTGGCATAATTATTATACATACCCATGTCAAATCACAGCTTTCTAGCACTTATAGTCACTTAGTAAAACCGTGGACGGACAGACAGACAGAAAGACATGGCGAAACTATGAGGGTTCCTTGTTTAATACGGAACCCTAATAACTTATACCTAACTACCGGAGCCACTTAGGGCTAAGAATGTTTACATTTTAGAAATGTGCTAATCAAGACCTTTCATTTGATACCCCACTCGATATAGACAGAAAAGAAAAAAATAACTGTATTATTTTTATATGTAACTTTCGTTATATTAATCAAACCACGGGCTATACTAGATCACTATAGTATAATGAAATTAAAATAACAGTCAAAAAGCCAAAAAAAAATGGCGTTTCTACACAAAAGTGTGCAGCCGCTCAGGCAATTTGTATGGGAATGTCAATTTATTTTTTGCTTTTTGACTGTTATTTTAATTTCGTCATACTATAGTGATCTAGTATAGCCCGTGGTTCGATTTATTACGGGTATGTCCCTTTCAAGTTGTATAGCTTTTTTGCATACAAATTATAGCTTAAGTCGCCCCCGGACTATAATGACGAATCGATTGACATATCATTTCTGATTTAATAAGCGTTTCGGGTGCTACGGTGGAACAGACATACATAACCACATACATACATACATAGACTGCTATAGCGGCAACAGACATACATCATCTGTCAAAATTTCAACTGTCTAGCTATCACGGTTCATCATATACAGCCTGATTACAGACAGAGAGACGGACGGACGGAAAGCGGAGTCTTAGTAATAGCGTCCCGTTTTTACCCTCTGGATACGGAACCCTAAAAAGTTCTTTTTTATATAGGTAAGTACAAAGGAGGTAAGTATATTATGATGTATCAAGTAGGAATATTTAATAAGTTGGAAATTTTTGTACAATATACATAATTCTAAGGAAAAACACTCTAGATGAATTGGCATCTACTTATTTGTATAAAATCGTCTACTGTTTTTCCTTAAACACATAGCAACAACCAACGGTTTTCAAATACCAGGAATGATGATAACCTTTAATCTTACCATTTCCTGTAAAACATTAGTAAATCAATTAATTAGTGAGTAATTAAAAACATAAGAAACCATTTTGATATCAAGCCGCTTTTTGAGTATCCGACATTTTTTCCCCTACCTAAAAATTCCATTTCTAACAGAAAAAAACCGACTTCATTTTCTTCACAAGTTTATTTCATATTTACAAAGTTCTTCATCATATCTTCACCAAATTAACATGAGACCAACTTGGTGCTACAAGCTTTCAAACAAAAAGAATTACAAAATCCACGCTTGACGAAGATATCGAATAACATACATACAAAAAAAAAACATAGAGAGAGAGAGAGAGAGAGATACTCAGTAACTTTCTCGGAACTTACTCGGTTGTATTTAAATTAGAAGTGGTAGAAGTTTTATCGGATTACTCATAATCAAAATAAAAGTATCTGATTGAACATTTTATTAAACACACAAAAATATATACAATATAAGAAAAAAAATAACTTAAAAATTAAAACTAAACAAACTAAAATACTACCTACTTCAATTAAAACTAAATAAATTAAAAATAATTAAATAATAAAAACTTATATTAAATTATATAAAAAATGGAGGCCAAATCGCTGCCGTCACAGGGCAAAGTACCCAAGAGACTGGCGGCATTTCCGCGTTGAATAGTAATACTTAGACGCTGTCCGAAATGCGCGCCGGCCCTTGTTTAATCAAAATTAAATTATAAATATTACTTTTTTTTATAAATAAATAAATATATATATATTACTTCCCATGTTACCCTCTTTTTGGGAAAGTTACTGGTAATGTAAAATTATAATTGTATCACTGTCTAGAAAGCTTATAAATCTAATAAATAAGTAAACAGAAAAATATCCGCAACATGCTTCGTCAAAACTGTAAACAGAAAAATATCCGCAACATGCTTCGTCAAAACTGTAAACAGAAAAATATCCGCAACATGCTTCGTCAAAACTGTAAACAGAAAAATATCCGCAACATGCTTCGTCAAAATTCTTATGCTAAGAGACCGCGACTGGTAACGTTACTGGGAAAATACTAGACTCGAGTAAGTTACCAATAATGGCACATCGCTATTACGAGGGAAAAAATTTAATGTTTGAGCGAGAAGAGCCGCGAAAACCAAAATGCTCTGTCTGCAACATTAGTAATAAGACGTGATAGTATGCATGTACTATATTACGTGACGGTCCTCTCCGACTATGTACTGTATGATATCATAAAGTCCGCACTTTACACAGCGACATCAGTTCTTATTTGATCGCATTAAATTACATTTTTTGTAGGGTGACCAAATTTTACGGAAATTCAGAATTTAAATTGTTCCGACTATTTCGTCTTAGCATTAATGGGTGGCCATTGACATGCATATTATGTTTGGAGAAGAAAAAGCAGGAAAGCGTACTCCGGGCTCCGAAGCAACAAAACTGAGGATACAACCGGAAACGCGCTAAGGTGGAGAAGAGTAATAAATTATTTCAAACAGCAAACATCCAATTGTAAAGTCAAAATCAAAAGTCGAAGTCATAATAATTTGGATATTTGTATCACTTGATAATTCACTTTACAACTCAAATAAGATACTTTTATAAACGTCAAAAGAAACGTTTTCTATGAGATTTGTTTGAAATATACATAGACTAATGACGTCATAGTTTCTTGGAGTCAAATAGCGCTCAATATCAGTTTTTCTGCAACAATAAATCTTAAATCACGGTGCAAATGGATATGGTCATGACAAGCAACATAATTTTGTCACGTTTTATTTTCTAAACAGTACAAAATAATTCCTTTTTTACCCAGGAAAGTACCCAATTGTCAATTTTTCTTTCGATTTCTTAATAGTTGCCTAAACGCCAAACAAAACTTTATCACTAAACTAAATGCATCACATCAAGTGTTCACGTTCACGCTCAATGCATCAAAGTCGTTCTCCTTACTAAGAATTATAAAAGTTTTAAGAGACTATTCTTCAGGCAAATAGTTTAGAAGTTGAAAAGGCACTCCATTGAGGGTTGATACGAAACTTTTCTCATACGAAACTACAAAGGAAAAGGGTCGGAGCCGACTCCTCATTTTAAAAAGAGGGTAGGAAGCGAATATTACTCCACGCGATACTTTGAAGAAAGCGGTGTGTATTACCAGGCATTTGTACAAAAGGAAGATGATTTGTAAGATTCAAAATGTAGCATTTTTTTTATATTTAAGTTAGACTTAGTAACTTTCTTTTAGGGGCAGCTTCCGATACCAGGCGACTAAATGTTGGAATAACATACCACCACCTATCAGACAGTTTGTATCCATTCAAACGTTTAAAAAGCAAGCACGAATATTGCTGCTTGAAACACAAAAACTTAATAATCCAACAAGTCGCCGGTAACGGATGCTGTCACCAAACTGTCAATCGACTATCGACTGTTGTCTATCGACCATCTAATTACTTAATTTTCTGTTTTGCGAGATTGTAACTTTAGCTTTGCTGTATCTTCTATATATAATATTTTTAATAGGTTTAGTTTATCCCTCTTCTTACTTAATATTTATGTTATCAATATTTTCTTTAACACTATTTTAGTATATATTATTTTCTCTAATTTGATTCGCACTCGTACCTACCAGTTCAGGCCCTTGCTGAAAATCAGTGCATTGCTTTCAAGGCAATATTATCAGTGAGCTTTGATCTATTTTCTACAGCACACACACATGCAATTAATTTATTGTGGTGTCCGTATTTTAAGTTTGTGTAAGTGTGACTAATGTACGAGTATATATAGTTTAATTTTTGTGTGTGTGTCGATCACGCTCGATGTGAGTGCTCTTCACGATGTATTCTATAATCATGATGTTATTTACTTTAGGTAGCAATCTACCGAGTGAGTTGGCTTTTACAAAAGTATAACTCATGATAAATGCGTTGTTAAGATGATAAACAACGTAAATTTGGAAATTTGAATAGCAAATGACATTGACATTGACACATGTTAATATGACGAGCACAAATCGTTTTAAAGATGGCAAAGGAATAAATCAATTAGGCCTGGTGATGAAGAATCACGTCTCAAACTTTAAAAATTAATAACTGCATAACTACATCGAAATAAAAAGTAATATTCAAATTAGTTTCTTAGAATAGCCTATATTTTCAATAAAAAGGCAAAATATTTTCTGGTTAGAAAATTAATCAATGCCCATTAACCACAATTTAACATGAGGTATTTCGTCAATTTCTCTCTATCTGAGTAATCATACTGAAATAAGATACCAAATTAACAAATAAATAAACAAGGAGTCTACCTGATTCTAAGAGGTTAGAGGTATTCTTTAACTTTATATTTAGGTATTTAAAATTATCACTTTTTGAAAAAAATAGTAACTTGTCACCACACACCAAAGCTGTAAATTTGCCAATTTAACAATCATATGATTTAAGAGCTATGCTCTCATTAGTGTTATTTTTTCCATCTGTCTTTTGTAACCAATTCGATACGAGTATTTATCATGCTGGCATATTTCATAAAAAGTCCCGAAAACCGCCGACTCATGGTGACCATACAATGACGTCATTTACAAGCGTCTGTTTAGGGTGATGCGTTGATTATCAGCCGAGTGATAACGCCCCCTCCCCCCACTCCCCCTTCTCCCCCCAGTTTATTGAACCAGCCCGCATAGTGCATGATTAGAATGTTTTAGTACAGTAAACAATTGGAAGTTTGGGCGTTTAATTAAATGAGAAAGCCCTGTACAAAAACTTAGAGATCCTTGGAAATGCAGAAGTAGCACAAGGTCGCCTTTGAGGCTCAAAGGCGACCTTGTGCTACTTCTCTCATCTCTTCATGTGGGGCTCAAACTTTGAGCCCCACATGAAGAGATGAAGTCCTATTCTAGCACGCGCGGCTTGCTTTTCGTGTGTGTAAATGTCCAACCAGTAGTGTCAGTTTTTTCAAGCTCTCTTAAGGCATTTGACATAACTTGACGACTGCTGCGGCTTATACTTGCCTTCCGAAGCACAGAGGAGCTCGAGAATTTCTAAAGCCATTTGTCACCCATCCAAGTGCGGACCACACGCGGTGTCGCTTTACTTGCAAGAGCGCTAGTAATTCGCATTCCTACGTCATCTGTGAAAATTTTGACTGCCTAGCTATTAACGTTCATGAGATACAGCCACGGTGACAGGCAAACGGACAGACAGACACGGAGTCTTATTTATATTTATCCCTTTGTGTACGGAACACTAAAAAATTAAACGAAATCGCAATAGATTTTCAGAAAATTTCAAGTAGTTTCGTTTCTTTTTAGTAAAACATGTTTTGTTAAATCTTTCGCAGTCGGATAAATGTGAGAAAGAAAATAGAACAACAACCTATCATCCATTTAGAAGTCACATGTTCCCAGGAAAGCCCAATTTTAATTAAATTAACAAAGGCCCGCGCCCAGCGGATACGGATTGTCGGTCTGTCCGCTCGTGTGTGACGGTCACAATGGGGTAATTAACAATGTCGTAGGTCACCGGACTAGACCCAGGGTCGGAGGATTCTTAGAAAACCCCAGTTTGTGAAGAAAGACTTAACTATTACGGCATAGTTGACCATCAAAGCTCAGCTAAAATCGACGGACTTTTGATCGGTATAGATTTCAGTCGGGATAAACTAGTTTGATTTCGTCTTCTGTCGGTCTAATGCATGAAAAGTTAATGAACTGTCGGTATAGCGTTTACCGAGATTTCGTCTGTCGGTTTTGAGTGGTAGACTCTTGACAAATAGTAGTTTTTTTCGTGCAAGTGCCCAACACCGGTGTCAGATTTTTGCTAGGGAAAACACTGACTTTCAAGCATTAACCCCCAATAACTTTTAAACGGCTGAAGCGATTCTCACCAAACACAGCTAAAAACCACAGCACTTGCTGAAACTTGCGATCCGTTCGAGCGCTTTAATGCCACAGGCGGACACACAGATAGACAGACATTAGCTTCAAACTTTTAACATCCTTATTTTTTGTCGGAGGTTAAAACAACTTCATTATATATTAATAATATGTAAGTCCGACCATACCCCCAAAAAATACATTACTCCCGATTGTCATTAGCTTATTAAATTTAGCAGAAGCAATAACACACGCGAAAACACCATAACGAAATTACCCATGAAATTAGACAACAAGATATGGGCCGACACTCAGCAGAATTAACCCATTCATCCCCCCCCTCCCCTTCCCCCTTTTGTAATTTCCGAAAATGACAAGACGTATTTCAAGTTGTTCGAGAACTTTGACCTTTTGTTTTTGATTTCAAAATCTTAGTCAACTCTTGCAAATTTTAAAAGGATTAAAGAGACTGTTTAGGGCGTGTTCGGATGACACGCGCACGCTAAGCCCCACGCCTAGCACGCTTTGAAATGCAGTGTTTGGAAAACCCATTCATAACGGTAAACCTGTTATATCAGTTAACCTTTTTACGGTGAATTTTGATTCAGTTAACCCACACAATAAGAGTAACAGTAACCGTAATCTGAATAGGTTAATTAGGTTTTCGGGGATGTACAGCCGTTTGGTTGAGTCATGCAAGCGCTTTTGTAGGAATAGGTACAGTGACCATGTGACGAGGAATGAAAAACGTGTAGTATCATGCAGAAATCTATATGTCGATTCGGTTAAAGTTAACCGCAATTATAGGATAACAGGTTATTTCGGTTAACCAAAATATATGTTAACCCATTTCCAATTGGATTAATAACAGATTATATCGGTTAGGTTAACCTAAACCGTCCAAACCCTGTTGAAATGTTTAAAATAGGGAGTATTTTATACTTTTTTTTTTACTTTTTAACATCCTTATTAACCACGGTAAAAAATAAGAAAGAATTTATAAAATATTTAATCAGCGACGAACATAGTGATACTTTAAAGTTTCAATTATAAAGAGAAGATCGTATGGACTGGTGACGTCAAAGTCTATAGCATCTATACATTTGCCTTAGAAAATTGTGTTTTTTCGAGTGAAATAAACATATTTTCGTAAAATCGTTATATCTCGTTCGTTTTACAACCAATTTTTATTCTGTTTTCACTGGTAGTAATTTTGAATATTTATGGTTAAAACTGGTTAGATAACACACATTCTTTTCATGCATATTCCCTATTGGTTGAGCCCGTCCATCGTTCGACCCAACTGGACTTCGGTAAATGCAATTTAAGTTGTATTGATTTGCGATAGGACTCAAATTATATACTATAAAAAAAATATATTTTAAAGCACTCAAGGCGTGTCTTGCCGTGCGTTTGTCATCTGAACGCGCCCTGATTAGTTCGTTATATAAGAAAACTTAAAAATATGCATGAAATAAAAAACTTTTTTTACAAACGTGGCCGACATTTAAATTTGTAAAGGGGTAATTTTGGTCAATTTAATTTGGGGCGAACTACTAGTAGTTATCCCATCGGACAAGTGATCAATACTTTTAAAATTTAGTACATATTCTGTTATAGAAACGATCTTAAAAAGTATTACCACTCCCTCTTTGCCTATAAGTCATTCTCACAAATTGTGAATGGGGGGTCATTCACAGAGTAGCCTCAATTTGCTGACGCTACCCCACGCAACAGATGTGCATGGGTCACGTGCTGACTCAGTGCGCAGGCGCATGTACTATCGCACACAAAAGTTCTTCATTATTATTATTGTTTTTATATTTTCTACATTGGTCTTATATTTTTTTTATTGATTAATATTTACTCAGTTATTTTAGTTACGTCAGATGAGTTTAGAAATCTTAAAAGTCTGATCCAAATGTTCACAAATAAAGAAACGCACAGTTAACTGAGAAAGTGAACTAACTTGGTTTGTTTTTATTTTATACTTACCAAACATAACGCAAAGTACTTTTTTACAATCTTAGCAAAGTACTTTTTTCTTTTAGGTTTTTTTTAACTACAGTCCCTTTTTTAGGGTTCCGTAGTAAACAAGGAAACCTTATATTTTCGCCCTGTCTGTCTGTCTGTCCGTTCGTCCGCGGTTTTACTCAGTAACTATAAGTACAAAAATAAAACAAAATATCGTAAAAATTTTTTTTTTTAAATTAAAAGACAATAATAATAATATGACAAAGCCCTTCTGGCGAGTAGGCGACCAATACTGTGAAAATGAGTTTCTTTTGGCGTTTCTTCTCAGCAGTGGTCGTTACGAAGCGCTGGTATCGGTAGCTTTTCTTTAAAAATAAATTAAATTTTAATATACTTTACACGTAACATAAATTATACTTATTGACATGTAAAAGTGCCTGTAAAGGTCTTATTACTGAATAAACATTTGAATCTTTGAATCTTTGAATCTTTGAATCTTTGAAAACGGAGGTGGTCGATGGATAAAGTAATTAAACGACGCAACTACATCGAGTTTGGGTTTATTTCTTTGTCTTATTAATTACTTTGGCATTACAACAAAAGTTCGTACACTTCTTTTTTTTTTTCAAAAAAAATTATTAATTTCTAGTTTTAATTTGCTGTTACTCGCGGCTACGCCCGCGTTAAATTTGGTACGTATTAATTTTATGTATGATCTATCAGTGACAACTACATCAAAAAAGGTTTGGCACTTTTTGTATTATAAATAAGCGTGCAGAGATACAGTTATATTACGTGCTGACTACATGGACAAAAAAAATATTTTATTGAAATGTAGGCGACGATTATATATTTTTATCAATTTTTTAAGAATAAATTTATTTATGCAAGACAGATAGATATTAACATTACAGAAATATTTAGAAGAGAATAAGAAGTCAACTAAAACAAAACTTAACTTATTTGTTATATAATAAATAAATTATTGGGATAAATTATCGTATATTCTGTTTTTGTTCTGTTTTTTTTAGTGTGATTGTAAGATTACCGATAAGTAACTTAACTTATACAATATCTACATGCAGCAGATAACCAAATAACAAGGAAAACATTATTTATTATTCAGCCCGCTTCAAATACACCCAAAAATTCACATCTCCGCCTCATTCGATATCCACAATAGATCCTTTGAAAGCCTTAAAGTATCACACCTTACCTTACATACGAATACATAATGCCTTACAAATTGGTCACGAACATTCTCGAATGACTCACAAAACTCGATTCAGTCTCGTGCATTGAATGAACGAATGAATGAAGTTGTTCGTTGAATGCAACAGATGAAATGGGCGGGACACGCGCAGGATAATTTATTTGAGTACTATATCTTTCACAAAAGATATGTGTACATGTGAGAGCTAAAGTGGCGTTTACGTTCATTCAGATTGTTAAATCGAATTTAGGAATTTCGTTCATTATGAATATATTTTAATTTTTATATATTTGTCCTTGTTGGAGTGATTATTCATTTTGAAAATCCATTGGGGAAGCCTTTGTCTAACAGTGGACATGATGTTGTTTAATTTTCCCAAAATTTGTTCAACAAAATTAAAACTAAACAAAACCTTACTAGTACATTTAAAAAATATGTACTTCCTTTATAAATTGCACGACTTACTGGAATTCAAAAATGTATTTAAATGCATTTTTCAATTAACGTTGCAGAACCCTACCTTTTAATTAAACATGATCGATATTTAAGTAAGTACTGTTAACATTCTGCTAATTTATCCTCAAATTTTATATCCGACTATACGTGTGTAACCTTAATCCTGTCTTTTGTTATGTGGTTACACTTTCTTATATATTGCTGGTGTGGCAACACTGTTCTTTTTTTTTTTCTTTGACATAAGTTTTACCGCCAGAGCGATTGAGTGTTTTTTATGTTCAGATTAGTGATTACCTACTTATTTGAAAAGTATATCTGAATGTGAAATTGTGGAGTGATACAAATAAATGGAGTTCAGTGTAGGCTGGTCTTTTTTATTAGTACATAGAATAATAAATACCTAATACTATGTATACATTATAATATGTGTATGTATTCTGTTTCTGATAGCATATCGCAAGTGACATGGAAATCTTTTGTTATACTCATTGTAATTGTAACAGTATCCAGCCATTGAAGAGATGTCTAGAATATTATCTAAGACGTAGACAAGACAGACTATTGTTGGACCTACTTGGCAAACTAATTTGCATCTTAGTATGGCGAGCGACGACACGAAGACTACGGATCAACTTGATGCTACGCAACCATCTTAACGATCCTAATCCTTACTAAATGACTTCACACTATTTATTACACTTATATTATAAAAGCGAAAGTTTGCGAATGCTTGTATGTTTGTTACTTCTTCACGCGCAAACGGCTGGACCAATTTTGATCAAATTTGGTATGCAGGTAGCTGACATCCTGGATTAACACATAGGCTTTTCCGCGAGTAACACCACGGGGCGCAGCTATATATATATTATTGTATATAAATGCGAAATTGAGTTTGTATATTTGTTTTTTTGTTACCTCTTCACGCTTCAACCACAGAACCTATTCAGATGAAATTTGGTATGGATGTAATTTGAGACCCAAGGAAGGACATAGGATAGTATTTATGCCGAAATTCCCACGGGGAGCGACTCCCACGGGCACATGATCAGCTCGTAATCTATACTATAATAAAAGAGTAAAAAAATGTGTCTGTACATTGAAAATTTTTCAAAAAAAAAATATTTGGGGCGATGGAGATATAGTAATAGAGTAAGAAAATAAAAAAAAATGTCTGTCTGTTTGTCTGTTTGTCTGTTTGTCTGTTTGTCTGTTTGTACACGCTAATCTCCGGAAATACTGGACGGATTCGAATGAAACTTTTTTTGTTATATAGCTGTGAAGCCTGGGCAACATATAGGCTATAATTGATTTTGGAAAATGGAACACATGATGCAGAACTATAATGGTCCAGCTAAACTATAAGAAATATTAAAATGCCGCCTTAGCAAAAGTTGTTAAGTCTGATGAGAACTTTTTGTTGAGTTATAATACAACTGGCCAAGCACGAGTCGGACGCGCGCGAAGGGTTCCGTACCATAATCTATGAAAAATCACGTTTGTAGTATGGGAGCCCCCGATAAATACTTATTTTATTCGATTTTTAGGGTTCCATAGGGTAGGGTAGAAACGGGACCCTATTACTTAGACCGTCCGACTGTTTGTCTGTCTGTCTGTCACCAGGCTGTATCTCATTAACCATTATAGCTAGACAGTTGAAATTTTTATAGATAATGTTTTTTGTTGCCGCTGAACAAAAACATACTAAATGTATACTATAATAAAAGAGTAAAAAAAATGTGTCTGTACATTGAAATTTTTTCAAAAAAAAAGTTGTTTCGTCCGAAGTAGAACTTATAAGTTCAGTATTTGCGGACCTTCAGAGCATAACACACCAGAAAATTCTTGGTTATGTGAACGCGCCATATTGACACCAAAAAATTGAAAATCAATTAATAAAGAACTTATGACGCAAATTATTGTTAACTAGCTTGTGCCCGCGGCTTCGCTCGCGTAGGGGTGTAATTTATCAAAATCCTTTCTTAGGGGATGCCTACGTCATAGTAGCTTTATGCATGCAAAGTCTCAGCCCGATCGGTTTAAAATTGACAAAGTTTTATACAAACTTTCATCCCCTATTTAATCCCCTTGGGGGTAGAATTGATCAAAATCCTTTCTTAGCGGATGCCTACGTCATAACATCTACCTGCATGCCAAATTTCAGCCCGATCCGTCCAGTGGTTTTGGCTGTGCGTTGATAGATCACTATGTCAGTCAGTCAGTCACCTTTGAGTTATATATATTTAGATATATAGATATATATTTAGATTTCTTGGATAGTGTTGTTGACGACGCCACCAATTATCCAGTTGAGTTTCTTAATTCACTTGCAGCAAATGGACTCACGGCTCACAAAATAAGTCTTAATGTCGGAGGGCCAATAAATGCCAGTACAGAAAGAATTAAAATAATATTGACTTTTAACTCCTAACACTGTTACAAGTACTTTCTCCCTCTGTCTCTCTCTCTCTCTCTCTCTCTCTCTCTCTCTCTCATTAGTTTTTATTTATATTTATACGCCGGAATCATAAAGTCCACGCGAACGAAGTCGCGGGCATCAGCTAGTAGATAAATAAAATAAATATATAGGGACAAATTACACTGATTGAGATAGCCCCAAAGTAACTTCAAGACTTGTGTTATGGGATACTAACTCAACGATACTATATTTTATAACTAATACATATACAGATAAACACCCAAAACCCAGGATAATTTGAAAGAGACCATTTTCCAACTTGCCCTGACCGGGGATCGAACCCGGAACCTCTGGGTGGCGGACTAGCATGGTGACCACTACGCCACGGAGGTCGTAAATATAGCAATTAAGTCTGTATATTTTACCGTATGTCGAAGAAAGGTCTTTAGATTTTTTTAGCCGACTTTAAAAAAGGGGAAGGTTTGTTGACTTCTATTTTGTATGTAATTTACGTCGCCACTTTTTTTGATGAAACCGATTTTAAAATCGATTTTAATATGAAATAAAAAAAGAATCATTAATGATTCTTTTTTTATTTGATAGCTTTAAGGTACCAAGTTTTTCCAATATTAATATAATGAAGATATGACGAAGAACCTGTGAAAACCCTGTCCGATCCTTATAGGAGCAACTCAGACCGTCAATATGAACAACTTTTCCAATGGGGTAATGCTTCAAACTCGAAGAAAAAAAAAGTCATTTTTATACAAATTGCAGGGCCGGCCGAATACTTTTGTATGAAAATGACGATTTTTCTTTCGAGTTTCAAGCATTGGTCCCATAAGAAAAGTTGTTCATATTGACGGTTTGAGTTGCTCCTACAAGGATCGAACAGGGTTTTTGTTACATATTCTGTCGATCAATGTTTACGGACCGATACGACATTGAAACCTGCAAAAAATGAGTCTATATCTTCTTGAAAGGCCGGCAACGCTTCTGTTACACCCCTGATGTTTCAGTTGTCCATGGGCAGCGGTGATCACTTACCATCAGGTGACCCGCTTGTTCGTTTGCCGCCCTATAAAAAAAGCAGACAAAAATACTACCTGCTGAAAGTCTCCAAATCAACCGAAACTAGTTGTAGTTTCCAACTACAGCATATTGATTCGGTATTACGTAAGATGTAAGTACTATATATATGTACTATTGTTTGACGGTTGGACCTACTTCGCAAACTAATTTGCATCTTAGTATGGTAGGCAATGACTCAAGGACTACGCATAGATTGTCTATAATGTCCATTGCAATTTGCAAGTGCGGAAGCCTGGTAAGTAAAATATACTAATATATTTTAACCGACTTCAAAAAAGGAGGATACTATCAATTCTATCTTATCAAATTTTCTCAAAATTGGTTGTGTTGGGTGTTCTCGGAATTTTGTTTTGGAAAATTATGTTATTAAGAAGTGTTTTCAAATGTAGATATAAGAACTAGTAGATGCCCGCGCTGTGGTCTGTGTGGTCGCGGGATCCTCATTTTTTCCGGGATAAAATGTATCCTATGTATTAATACGGATAATTTGAGATTTCAACGCGTCTCCGCGATGTTACAGGCGACCTAAGGGCGGCCAGTTTCTTTGCACAAAGAATTTCTATTGCGGTGCAGAGAGGCAATGCTGCCAGTCTTATGGGTACTCTGCCTCGCGGTAATGCGTTGGAATGTCTTTATTACTTGTAATTCTCATTATATTTAAATTTGTAAAAATGTACAATGATTGAATATACTGATAATTAGCTATCTACATGCCATATTTCATTCCAAACGGTTCAGCCGTTTTGGTGTGAGAGCGGATCAAAAATCCAGACGTTTATACATTCAATTTTTTTTTGTATATCCTTTGAGAATCACGCGTCTTTTCATCCCGGTTCTTTGGTAGCCTTGCGTTGGGATACAGATCCAACACGTAGAGGCCCTTTGGAGAAGTCGATGTAATTGGGTGCTTTCATGGGACAAAAATAAATTATTCGGTGCGTTTAAGGAAATTAATAGTCACAACATAATGTCACTTGTCATGATCCATTTTCAACGTGATTTTAACCCTTTCACCGCGAACGTCGGATTTATCCGACAAACAGTGTCGTGCCCATTCCGCGAGTGTCGGATATTTCCGACAAAAAAACCGCTCGTATTGCACATAACTTAAGTATCCACATCCCTTTTCGGTTGTAGGTATTTATTTTAGATTTCATACCCCTCGCGCTGGGGGCACGGCAACTGATATAAAGTCTCGCAGTGAATAGGTTAATATTTATTATGCAAAAAAAAACTGATATTAAGAACGCTATTTGACTCCAATAAACTATGACGTCATTAGTCTATATTTCATACAAATCCAAGAAAATGTTTGTTTTGACGTTTAGATAGAAGTATTTGATTTCAGTTTTTGGAAAGTAATGAATTAATAACAATTATAATTAATAGAAGAAGAACAAAACCAAGAACTTCGTTTGTCGAGATTTCCCAAAACTCGGTCTAATGATAGTCGCCTAAATAAAATTTAATAGGTATTTCCTACTACAAAACATAATTTAGCTCACACTACTGGCGTAAGTAAACAATATTATTCTATGTATGTAAGTCTGTTTATTACTTGAGCACGTTCTATAGCCAAACACCTGACGAATTTTCTGAATTCCTTTAAAGCTAGTAGCGTAGGTTATATTTACTAAGCAAAAGCTTGCAGTATTTAAAAAAATGGCATTTGAGAAATGGTAATTGAATAAGATTAAGATAAAGATGAGAGAAACCTTGAGCCTAACAATTTGACGACAGATTAAACAATTAATTAAATCTAAAACAAAACAATAAACCCTATCTTTCACGTCCTTACATACCTCCTTTCTAAATCATTTCATTCTGTCCACATTTTGCAATTTCAAGTTTTAATTTTTTGACTCATTTATTCCATCCTCACGATTCTGACTCATTCCTCCACAACCTCTGATACAAGCAACTTGAATTATATACTTTTATCAGTGCTGACACATAAAAGTATTAACCCTCGTCGTGTCTTGCTCTTTCTTTACGTTTTGAATCTACATAATTCATGTGGGAGCACACCTACTGGCTGGGACAGGTGGAGTTCCCACAAACTTAAAAGTCTAAGGTGAGCTACGCCGTTTTATTATAGAGTTCCTATGTCTACCTTCTGGTTCCATCAGCTCCATACCATCATAACATTGCAACATCACGTGATATAATATTCGTGCAAAATTCCAGCTCAATCGGAAACTGGGAAGCGGGTCAAATTTAACTTGCAAGATTTGATTACAGACAGACAGACAGACAACGGGACAGGTGAAAATAAAAAAAAGCTTGTAATGCTGCATTTTATATAAAAAAAATACATCTACAAGTACTACTATCTAAGAAATCATCTATAAACTTCCGGCAGCAGTGTTCCCAGACGGATACGACACATTGAAACCTTCAAAAAACGAGTCTATATCTTCCTGAAAGGCCGGTAACGCTTCTGTTACACCCCTGGTGTTGCAGTTGTCCATGGGCAGCGGTGATCACTTACCATCAGGTGACCCGCTTGTTCGTTTGCCGCCCAATAACATAAAAAACATAGCTTTTGGGGTATCACTGAAGCTTAATATGAGGTGACTTAATCATAGGTACTTAAGCTGACGTCATTGTTGAGCTTTTGGCCTAATAACTCTGTGATCGCATTCTATGGGTCGGCATGATGACGTCATTCTGTGATATTAAAGCATAAGTTATTATAAGAATGTTCATTAAAACTTATTGCATTGAGTAAAATGCAAATCGAGTACACTTAAGTGCAAAAAAGTTAATCAAATATAAAGTAATATACATTTTCAAATTTTATTTATGTAAATTCTGTTGTAACTGACTTTGAATGCGTCCTAAATAACACTTTCTGTGTAGCACAGAAAAATTTTTTTTTTTTACCTTGTGATAACATTTTTTACGTAGATAGTCATTTTCAAACGATAAAAGATCTATTTACCTGTATAAATTGAAAAATGTGTAAGATTTGTTAAGAGCATGCTTAATATTATAATGTACAATACAATACAATACAATACCCTTTATTGCACAAAATAAATAAATCAGGACATAATTATCTTAAAAACTAGGAAATGCGCAAAAGGATTCTAGGATTTTGATTTCAAAGGTGAAAAAAACAAGCCAACTATAAAGTTTCTGTATTAAAAAAATAAAATAGGAATTTAGTTAATGTAATATACAATATGTAACAAAATCCCTGTCCGATCCTTGTAGGAGCAACTCAGACCGTCGATATGGACAACTTTTCCTGAGATCAATGCTTGAAATTCGAAAAAAAATTACATTTATATATTATACAAAAGTGTTCGGCCGGCCCGGCAATTTGTATGAAAATATCGATTTTTCTTCGAGTTTCAAGTATTGGTCCCGTAGGAAAAGTTGTCCATATCGACGGTCTGAGTTGCTCCTGCAAGGATCGGGCAGGGCTTTTGTTACATACTGTATAAATTTATGTTATATTTATTTATTAGGTATGTTGTATGTTTTGATCATACTGTTTGAGCACCTTACTTTTGCGCCTACTACGTTAAACTATTTATCCCGAAGGTTGACACGTCGAGAAAGCCATTAGTATAAAGTTCGCCTTTTGTACTATTTATTATTGGTAAATAAAGTCTTAAATAAATAAATAACGAGTACCATAATAAACTTAGGTATATCTAACTGTTTCTTAACACTTGTTATAAAAGAAAAGCTTTCGATAGTGTCCGTACGTAAACCTCGTAAATGAGGCCGTGTGTAGGAAATTCCCACACTCTCGCAGGAAATTGGCTCGGCTCATTAGCGTAAAACGAATTTTTAATCACATGAGAAATTCCGGAGGGATTTATCAGTAAATTTTGTGTACCTAGAGAGTTCGTCAAACAATTAGATATAATAACTATTTATTGTACACCTAACAATAATAATAAATATATAGGGACAAATAACACTGATTGAGCTAGCCCCAAAGTAAGTTCGAGACTTGTGTTATGGGATACTAACTCAACGATACTATATTTTATAACAAATACATATATAAATAAACATCCAAAAACCAGGACAATTTGAAAAAGGCCATTTTCCAACTTGCCCTGACAGGGATCGAACCCGGGACCTCTGGGTGGCGGACTAGCATGGTGACCACTACGCCAAGGTCGCCATCCTACCAACACGAAAAAAAAAGTATAACACAATGAAATATACCCACATTAAATGAGTACAATGAGGCCTTATTACTAAAAGCGGATAATTTCTTCCAGACAACCAGTGGATAGAGAAGATTGTGAGAAAGACAAAGACGGTGGTCATGATGGGCCATTGAATCAAATGTAGAAATAATCAAAGAACATATGATAATAAAATGGCAATGCCATCTAGATATTTTGTAAACTTCAAGAGAAATAAACTGATAGAATATAGAAGGTAAAGCTTTTCTTCGCACATTTGCCTAAAGAGGCCGTTTTTTGCAAATGTGCGCGGAAAAGCCTCACGTTCTCACTTTAAAGTGTATAGTTTGAAGGATTATCGAGGGCTTGGTCAAGACAAATTTTTAAATAAAATCTCCGTTTCTATATTCGTCAAATAATTTATTTCAAATGGGGGCAGCACTGGACCCCGAAAATTTTATGTAAGTATCCCCTTAAGAATAAAACTTAGTTTATATTAAACCTAACATCGTTAACTTATTTTTTCCTTATAATGTACGGCATTAAAAGTTTTATATCATAAAATAAATTATTAGCATTTTTCTTCGTGACCATAGCTTTATTTTTATACATATATGTGAGTTGTTACGCAAAAAGGACCAAACGGGAAAATGATTGATTAAAAACCAAAACAAAGCTGAAAGACCACAGAAACAAAATTCATGAAAAAAAAAACTGTTTCCAATCCTTTTAGGTCCTTTTGCGTTTACCACATACATATACATGTTTCGTTTTCCTAGTAATTCACACTTCAACATAAAACACTGATTTACCATTACCTATAATCCATTTGTTTAGGTATTTAAAAGAATGTAAACAATTTTGACATGACTTTTGATTGAAATATATACTTTATAAATCAATACCTTTGCAAATTACAAAAAAATATATGTAATTTATAATCTATACTATAATAAAAGAGTAAAAAAAATGTGTCTGTACATTGAAAATTTTTCAAAAAAAAATGTTTGGGGCGATGGATATATAGTAATAGAGTAATAAAATAAAAAAAAAAGTCTGTCTGTTTGTCTGTTTGTCTGTTTGTACACGCTAATCTCCGGAAATACTGGACGGATTCGAATGATACTTTTTTTGTTATATAGCTGTGAAGCCTGGGCAACATATAGGCTATAATTAATTTTGGAAAATGGAACACATGATGCAGAACTATAATGGTCCAGCTAAACTATAAGAAATATTAAAATGCCGCCTTAGCAAAAGTTGTTAAGTCTGATGAGAACTTTTTGTTGAGTTATAACTTATAATACAACTGGCCAAGCGCGAGTCGGACGCGCGCGAAGGGTTCCGTACCATAATCTATGAAAAATCACGTTTGTAGTATGGGAGCCCCCCATCAATACTTATTTTATTCGATTTTTAGGGTTCCATAGGGTAGGGTAGAAACGGGACCCTATTACTTAGACCGTCCGACTGTTTGTCTGTCTGTCTGTCACCAGGCTGTATCTCATGAACCATTATAGCTAGACAGTTGAAATTTTTATAGATGATGTTTTTTGTTGCCGCTGAACAAAAACATACTAAATGTATACTATAATAAAAGAGTAAAAAAAATGTGTCTGTACATTGAAATTTTTCCAAAAAAAAAGTTGTTTCGTCCGAAGTAGAACTTATAAGTTCAGTATTTGCGGACCTTCAGAGCATAACACACCAGAAAATTCTTGGTTATGTGAACGCGCCATATTGACACCAAAAAATTAAAAATCAATTAATAAAGAACTTATGACGCAAATTATTGTTAACTAGCTTGTGCCCGCGGCTTCGCTCGCGTAGGGGTGTAATTTATCAAAATCCTTTCTTAGGGGATGCCTACGTCATAGTAGCTTTATGCATGCAAAGTCTCAGCCCGATCGGTTTAAAATTGACAAAGTTTCATACAAATTTTCATCCCCTATTTTATCCCCTTGGGGGTAGAATTGATCAAAATCCTTTCTTAGCGGATGCCTACGTCATAACATCTACCTGCATGCCAAATTTCAGCCCGATCCGTCCAGTGGTTTGGGCTGTGCGTTGATAGATCACTATGTCAGTCAGTCAGTCACCTTTGAGTTATATATATTTAGATTTCTTGGATAGTGTTGTTGACAACGCCACAAATTATCCAGTTGAGTTTCTTAATTCACTTGCAGCAAATGGACTCACGGCTCACAAAATAAGTCTTAATGTCGGAAGGCCAATAATGCTGATGCGAAATTTGACTCCGCCGAAACTGTGTAACGGAACCCAACTTAATGTCACAGCACTGTATGCCGAAGTTCAGCGGCTGAATTTCAGCCAATGCATGCCTGCAATGTTATTTGCATTACTAGCAACACATAACGCCGAACTTCCGATGCTTTTGCCTGAATCCCGTACCGTACCCGTACCCGTACCCGTACCCGTACCCGTACCCGTACCCGTACCCGTACCCGTTCCGCTCCCGCTCCCACTTCCGCTCCCACTCCTGCTCCCGCTCCCGCTCCCTCTCCCGCTCCCGCCGCCGCCGCCGCCGCCGACGTCGCCGCCACCGCTTCCGCCGACGCCGCCGCCGCCGCTTCCGCCGCCGCCGCCGCCGCCGCCGCCGCCGCCGCTTCCGCCGTCGCCGCCGCTGCCGCCGCCACCGCTTCCGCCGACGTCGCCGCCGCCGCTTCCGCCGCCGCCGCCGCCGCCGCTGCCGACGCCGCCGCCGCCGCCGACGTCGCCGCCACCGCTTCCGCCGACGCCGCCGCCGCCGCTTCCGCCGCCGCCGCCGCCGCCGCTTCCGCCGTCGCCGCCGCTGCCGCCGCCGCTGCCGCCGCCACCGCTTCCGCCGACGTCGCCGCCGCCGCTTCCGCCGCCGCCGCCGCCGCCGCTGCCGCCTCCGCCGCCGCCGCCGACTCCTCCGCCGCCGCTGCCGACGCCTCCGCCAACGCCGACGCCGCCGCCGCCGCCGCCGCCAGTGCTGCCGCCACCGCTCCTGCTCCCGCTCCCGCTTCCGCTTCCGCTCCCGTTCCCGTTCCCTCTTCCACTTCCGTTCCTTCTTCCGCTCCCGTTTCCGTTCGCCGCAGACGCGCCAAAGACGGAAGATTAAATTCTCATATCGGCACATCACTACTGTCCGGCGTTTCCACCGAACTTCAGCAGCTGAACTTCAGCTTATTTAGTGTGTCATCCCCACCGAACTTTAGACACTGAACTTTAGCCACTAAACTTCGGCATAGTCTGCTGAGACACTTAAAGCTCACAGTAAGTGAGTGATGCCAGTGAAACTGTATTTATTCCGCGTATGCCACTCATCCCCAACAATTTTCCTTTTGAAAATACACAGTTCCATATGTTAACTTGCTTTGCTATGAAAATAAGTCACAGTTTTAGAGGCTTAAAGCTGCTGATGTCGATCTAAGGACTGGTTTTTCGCATGGCCTACTTATTGTGGCTTTCTCCAGGGTTAGTAACACTTCAGCTCTTTTCATATTGGCTCCCGAAGGAAAGAATTAAAATAATATTGACTTTTAACTCCTAACACTGTTACAAGTACTTTCTCCCTCTGTCTCTCTCTCTCTTTCTCTCTCTCATTAGTTATTATTTATATTTATACGCCGGAGTCATAAAGTCCACGCGAACAAAGTCGCGGGCTTCAGCTAGTTTATAAAATAAATAATTTGTAATTTCCAAGATTGTTTACATTCTTTTAAATACCTAACCAAATGGACAAAAAGTTAACGTTAAATTACAGATTAAAAAACAATTTCGGTATTTAGATCACTATTATGATCTCTTATTACAAAATGAAAGGAAGGCGCTCCCTCTCCTCCGTGGCTTAGTGGTCACCATGCCAGTCCGCCACCCAGAGGTTCAGGGTTCGATCCCCAGTCAGGGCAAGTAGAAAAATGGCCTTTTTCAAATTGTCCGGGTCTTGGGTGTTTATCTATATATCTATTTGTTATAAAATATAGTATCGTTGAGTTAGTATCCCATAACACAAGTCTCGAACTTACTTTGGGGCTAGCTCAATCTGTGTAATTTGTCCTTATTTATTTATTTATTAGTATATAATAAGGAAAACAAAACTAAGTTGGTGAGAATCACAGCAAATTGCCAAATAGAGCCTATAAATTAGGCTCTACTTTATTACACTCTCTCTTGGTGGGCTAGACCGTTAACCTGATTTAATTAATTATTCAACTTGCACGCTGTTACAGGTAGCATTATTTATTAACCGACTTCAGAAAGGGAGGAGTTTATTTATTCAAATGAATATTTTTTTTCATGTAGGTTCCCCGATTACTCGAAGACGCCTGAAGTGCCATTTCTGAAACGCGGAGTCACCTAAACGAATGATTTTTCGATACAAAAAACCATTCGTTTAGTGACTCCGCGTTTGAAAAATGAGACCACGGAACCATTTAAAAAAAAATTCCTAATAAAGGGTATACTTGTCAGGTGGTCTGTTCTGTTCTGAGTCCGCCCAGCCAGCAGTTACGCTGCAAGAGTTTATGAATAAGGTCTACCTTGGAAAGTGCATCATCACGCTTGCAGAACAAAGCCGGTATGTGTACCGTCTTCAGTTCGTCGAGGTTGGCGATGCCAAACCTCGTTATACCACTCTCATAGCTCGAGAAACGAGAGTAAGAGATATTCGCAGTCAGGAAGTAGGAGAGAGAGGGAGTCATATTTGTCAGGTGGTCCCATAGAATTTTTATCAAAAACGGTTGTGTAGTTTGGCTTGAAGTCGGTTTTTAGTTTTGAAATAGTATTTTATGCAACAGTTGTATAAGAAGGTTCAAAAATGAAAGCGGCGCAGGTTACGATGCGAGCTTTAGCGAGCATTGTAAGGAGACGCCATCGAGCATTTTTTGACGTACTTATACAACGTTGCATACAATACTTTTTCTACGGCTACATTTACAAAATATTTTACAAAATAAATAAAGTATGAAATACTACCATATGTTTGGTAAATACTAACCCCTTTATTCATAAAAAAATACAAACATTTGCTAAAGCTATTTTAGTTAAAACATGTTTTGTCTCGTTCTTTTAATGTCAAATATTGAAAAGAGGGAAAGGGACAAAACATGTTTTAACTAAAATAAATTTAGCAATCGGTTGGTAATTTTTATGAATATGAGGGTAGGTATCTAATTATCTATGGTAGGCTTTTTTTATTTACGTCTTCCTCACTAGGAATGGCACTCCTGGACACTACCAGAAGTACCATTTTTGAAATATGGAGTCACCTAAACGGATGGTTTTTCATACAAAAAACCGTTTGTTCAGTGACTCTACGTTTGAAAACTGGCACCATATGTTAAAATAACGTTTTTAATATGCTGGCAGTGTGGTAGATCTAAAGAAAAAAAAATCTAGGTCTATGGCTAGGAGTATCTCTATGGGTTATGGTTCTATGAATTATCTTTTTGGCGAAATAACGTCACAAGTGCTCTGTTACGGGGACTTTCCTGAAATCATAAATAACTAATGTTCTTATATTAGTGATAACAGTACAGGAGTAGAAAAAAATATTTTATAAACTACACTTATTTTAAACAGCTAAAAATAAAAGTGTTCAATTAGTTGAGCAAAGGAAGTGGAATCGCTTATATATTTTTTAAGATTTTTTCGTCCAATCCCTTGAGCTGCGTTTACAATCTGCGCTAACATGTATATGCATATTTATTGTAATTATTGTATACATGTATGTTTATTTTATTGACCACCCCGCACTACCTAGTGTCCCATTACTTTTTTTCTATACAGCGAGGTTGCCTTGAAGAAATCGCTTAGCGATAAGGCCGCCTTTTGCGCTTTTCCTAGTTTTAAGTGATTTTTTTGTATTTATTTATTCTGTGTAATAAAAGGTATTGTATAGTATTGGAAGGGAAGCAGTTGGTACATTAGAACGTTTTCATTTTCCCTTAAACAGATTGCGAAAAGTCAGACAAAAAGGTATTTTTTCTGGTATAGTCTCTCTTTCTTACATAACACAATTATTTTAAGCAAGTGTTGTCTTACCCCCTTATTCATAAAAAATTACTAACATTAGTTAAATCTCTTTTAGTTAAAATATGTTTTGTCTCGTTCTCACTATGTCAAATATTAAAAAGAGGGAAAGGGACAAAACATGTTTTATATAAAATAGGTTTAGCAAACGCTTGTTATTTTTTATGAATTTGAGGGTTAGTCTCTTGCTTATATATTTGAAGCAACAGACGAAATTTGAATGTGTGACAGCAGGCTGAACGATAAGGCTATCTCGAGCAAATGACGCATTTCAAGGATTCCAAACAAGATTACTAATTACGCGTAAAACTGTTCTGACTCACAACTCAGTAGTTCTTAAATAATTTTTCAAAAGTAGAAACCGTCTTCAGCTCCTAACTTCACAACCGATTTTGATACAATGTTTATGGGACTACCTAACAAGTATGCCTTTACAAACAAAAAAAGAATATTCCAAATCGGTCCAGGCTAGTGATCCCGAGGACTATAGGCTTTTAGCCTTTTTATGAAGCCTAGACTCTTAATTAAAAGGCTTGACAGACTTAAAGCCTGTAATGGCTTTTAGTCCTTTATGTTAGGCCAGTTGAATAGGTCAAGCCTAAAGGACTATAAGTCTTTATAGGCTTTTGGTTCGATGTTGTTTTGGCGATTTTTGAGTAAAATATACATTTCTTTTCTTTTTTCCAAATTAATTTAAATTAAATAAATCCTTTATAAGAATTTATAAAACTAGGTCAATGATAAATGACTTATTAGCCTGAGTTTAGGCTAGATCGTAATATAATTAGCGCATTTATATACAATATAGATATGTTAACATATGAAAAAAAAATCATAATTATGATGACTTGCTCAGACTGATACGAAAAAATAGCTTTAGCCTAAACACAAGTATTATTCTGAAAAAACCTACTGTCACAAAAAAGGCTTTTTAGGCTCATAGGCTTTTAAAAATGACATAACCCTAAAAAAGGACCGACAGGCCTAAATTTAGAGCTATGTTTATGCCTACAGTCCTTGGGAACACTAGTGCAGGCGTCTTCGAATAATCGGTGACCATACATGAAAAAAATCGTGACGATTGATAACCTCTTCCTTAAAAATGGGATTTTTTTTGTAAACTAATAGGAGATGGACTTAAAATATTAGAACATTAAAAAAGCTGATTAGGATTTCGAACTCAACTTTAATTTGCTAATTTGTTTCTCCGCGTTAGTGTGGATGCACCTCTATAAAGGCAAAATTATACGAAAAACTCCATTAAGTTTCTTCGTTTTATAACTGAGTTCCATCGACCACCTTCCGTCTTCGTGATGAGACCCTTGACATCGTCTACCATAGAGTGCTCGTCAAGACAAATCAAACGAGTCCTAATGAGGTTGTGTTGTTTTATAACTGAGTTCTGACAAATATCTCCCGGCTCCATCATCAGAACAGCTTATTGACTCCATAGTATTGCATTGTTATCTGACTTACACAAGAGTGCATTTCAGCTCAATCGTTTGAGGTTGGTTGTAAATTGAGTTGCAAGATTTGAGACAAACAAACATACATACAAAATACATTGCAAATTAAATAAAAGCTTTTAAAATTAAAATTATTATGATAAACACAAGACAAGTCGTCCATAGACAAGGTGATGTGATGATCTGGCGCTTTTTGACAAGATTTGGAAGTCCATCGCGCAAGATAGAGATCAGCGGCGTACTTGAAAACAGGCCTTTGCCCATCCCTGCTGTCCCGCTGCTGGGCAAAGCCCATATAGCATAAGGTATATATATATATATATATATACATAGGGCGCACTATAAGTTTCCGGAACTGGCCACTTACATAAACAATATTTAAAAATTTATTGCAACATTTGAAAATAGAACTCTTTGGCTGTAGAATGCAGTTTGTTTCATCTGACTGTCTTTTGTTTTTACCTTGTGGCGCCATTTAAAAAATTGTGTGTCTACATCAACATGGATTTAACTCGGGAAAATTTTCGTAGTATGATTTTCTACGATTTTAAGTGTAATTTGACAGCTCAACAGAGCATCGCTCGGCTTGAAACAGCTTTTGGCAATGAAGCACCATGCAAGACAACTGTTTATAGCTGGTTTGCAGAATTCAAGCGTGGTCATATCAATCTCAGTGACGAATCTCGCGATGGTCGGCCGTCCACCGCTGTGACCAACAAAAACATCGATGCTGTGCGCCGTATGATTGAAACAGACAGGCATGTGACCTACCATGAAATTCGCGCATCCTTAGAAATAGGCATGAGTTAAATACAATTAATCCTACACAAACATTTGGGTGTGAGAAAGCTGTGCTTGCGGTGGATCCCACACAACTTGACCGAGGCTCTAAAAACGGACCGCGTCACTTGGTGCAGTGCCATGCTTACCAGATTCAACGAAGGTGCGTCAAATTTGGTGTGGGACATGGTAACAGGTGACGAAACATGGATTTATTGCTACTATCCCAAAACAAAGCAGCAATCGAGCGTATGGGTCTTTCAAGATGAGCCGAAACCAACCAAAGTGGCGCGCGTGAAAAGTGCATCTAAGCGGATGATTGCTTCTTTTTTTAATAAAACTGGACACGTGGCTACTGTTGCTTTAGAAAATCGTCGTACAGTGAATAGTGACTGGTACACGACCATTTGTTTGCCGGAAGTTATTGACGAACTCCGTAAAAATAACCGTAAACGCCGTATCATCCTGCACCACGACAATGCTAGTTCTCACACGGCCAGACAGACAAACGACTTTTTGAAGGCGAAAAATGTAGAACTCATGAGTCATCCTGCATACAGTCCCGACCTGGCACCTTGTGACTTTTTTCTGTTCCCAAAAATTAAGAACCAATTACGCGGTCAACGATTTTCATCACCAGAAGAGGCTGTCGAGGAGTATGAAAAACACGTTTCAGAGGTCACCACAGAGGAGTGGCACAAAAGTTTCCAAAACTGGTTTCATCGAATGAAAAAGTGCATAGACGCCAAGGGAGATTATTTTGAAAAACAATAAATTAATTTTGTACCTTTAATAGTATTTTTTCATATTCATTCCGGAAACTTATAGTGCGCCCCACGTATATATACCATAGCATAGGCTAAAAATAATTTTTTTTTTAGTTACAAAATCTAGATATTTTGAGGCAATAGGAGAAATATTAGCACAGCAGTGTGACAGTGTAGATAGGTTAATAGTTCCGGAACAAATACGGCTAAATATAGACATAAACCTATTTATTGCATTATTGTATCTGGCTCATTGTTTAGCAAAGTATTAAAAAATATCACACAATTTGCGGAACGGCTTCAGTACTCGACTGTACTTCGCCTACAGAGCCCGGCGGCGCCTGATGGTCGCATCTCGACAATAATTAAACTATGTAGGTCGGTTGGACGCCCACAGACCGCACACTAGGTCCCCTCTCCCTCCCCCCTCCTTAGGAATCATTCATAAAGCATCGCAAAACGAATTGATGCGCTTTTTTCATGAAAAATTGTTTTTTGCAAGATTTACTGTACGGAATGTTACAATAACAGTAAGGTCAGTTAGACGCCTACAGAATGCACACTAGGACCCCTCTCCCTTCTCCCCTCACCATTCCCCCTCCGTATTAACCTTTCAGAAAGGGTCGAAAAAACGCATTGATGCGAATTTTTCATGCAAAATTGGTTTTTTGCTAGGGTTATGTTACAGGATTTTTTTACAATAATAAAACTAAGTAGGTCTAATGGACGCCCACGGACCACGCACTAGGACCCCTCTCCCTCCCCCTCCGTAAGAACCATTTATTCGCAGTTTTCATGCAAAATCAAATGGACACCCACAGACCACGCACTAGGACCCCTCTCTCTCTAATCTTCAGAGGAACCATTCATACGCAGCGTCGCAAAAACGCTAGTCGTTATACAAGGTATGTTACAAGCAATTTTGACAACAATTAAACTGTGTAGGTCAGTTGGATGCCCCCAGACCACACACTAGGACCCTTCTCCCTCTAGGTCCTTAAGAACCATTCATAAAGGGTAGCAAAAACGAATGATGCGCTTTTTTCACGAAATTATTTTTTTGGAATATTTATTCTACGGGTTGTTAAAATTAAGGAAATCTCGGCAAAAATTAAACTATGTAGGTTGGTTGGACGCCCAGACCGCATTCTAGTGCGATTGCGGTGCACAATTTGTGCAAGTGATCCGGGTGTCCTTCTTGTATTTTTTTTGCTGGTACTAGCGGGATAAATCAGTGTCATTTGTACCATCAATGACACTGTGCAATGGTACAGGTGGTCCGGAGGGTACGAATGGGATACATCGATACCATTTGTACAATCATTGGTACTAGTGGGATAAATCAGTGTCATTTCTACCATCAGTGGTATTACGCAATGGTACAGGTGGTCCGGCGGCTGCGATTTTCAGTAACATGCACTTTTCTCGTGCATTTTATTTTGTTGTCTGAATTTTTTACGAACGTTATAGAAAGGAAATCTTATACACTATTACGTCTTTATCCCCAACGCGGCAGACAGAGCATTTTGGGTCTTGCGGTTCTAAGCAGATAGAGCCCAGGGCCGTAAGACTCAAAGGCCTCTTTTAGCGTGATTTATTTATTTATCAATGGCGGACTTGAAGCCTAAGGCCTTATCTACCAGTCAACCAAACGGGTGATGTAGAAAATGACAGGGGTAGTGCAAAACTTGAATATGAATGTGGCGCAAAAAAAAGACTTTATGTCAAAACAATTACTACATACAAAAAAATACACGCTATTAAGTATATACTATGATAAACAATACCTACATATACTACATAAATACACTATGATATATCTGACAGTTTTTGAAGAAAGTGTGCCTTCACCTATTCTTAAATGAAAAGCGGGTTTTAGCCTTCCGGACATCAACTGGTAAATCGTTCCATAGTTTGATAGCCCAGACGATGAAAGAATGTGTAAACAACCCACTCCGGTGAACTGGCAAAAATAGGTTGAAATTGTTAGAGAAGCGAAGATCTTTTAAATGGGTGTTACCCTGAAATTGAAAATTACGCTAGAGGTAGGCAGGAGTAGCAGGTTCAAAAAGAATCGAGAAGAGAGTCGTGATGGTGGGCGAGAAGGCGGAAAAGGAATCAAATAGGAATGTAAATGCTTCGAGCCGCATCGCCTATTAACATGATTCTCCCATTTCCTAGATCGGCTGCTACTATCTTCTTGGGAAGAGAAGTGTTTCCTCCCAGAACCGCTTAGAAAACACCGAAAAGAAATCTCGACAAAAGTAAAACAATGTAGGTACGGTCAAATACCAAGTTACTTGACCAGATCTATTTATATCTTAAATTTTCTCTTAAACTAAGAATAATATTAACATGAAAATTTCTATTCAGAAAGACTTCATTAAAATTTGTCTGAATAAATCATTTTTCATGTTAATATCATTTTTAGTTTAAGAGAAAATTCAAGATAAAAGTAGAGAGCCTGGTCAGTTATCTTGGTATCTGACTGTACGTTGGTTGGATGTCCACAGACCGCATACTAGAACCCCTCCCCCTCTCTCTTCCCCTTAGAAACCATTGATAAAAACTGTTAGAGGGGTCAATGTGTTATTTTATTATAGACATGTTCAATAACCCATTAAATGCCTCCCTATTAATTTGTTTAAAAATAAACTTTACATGGTTGACTGAGAAAGCATTTTATAGTATAAATGATTTTTTAGAATAATTTAAGATTAAAATGAAATGTTTAATAAAATCTAATTAATTATCTTATCTTAATTTTATATAATGCAATTTATTTATTTATGTTTCACATTGACTTGAATATGAATTAATGTATAAAGTAACATATTTAGGTATTGATACAAATTTTGCATGCTGGAAACAGCTAAGTGTAACCACGCTTAAGCGAAATAAATCATTTCATTTCATTTCACGTAAAATTACGCATAAACGAACTTAGAACAAAATAAATAAATATATACGGAAAAATCATACAAACTGAGCTAGCCCCAAGTTAAGTTTCAGACTTATGCTATGGGATACTAATTCAACGATACTATATTTTATAACAAATACATATATAGAAAAAAACCTCCAAACCCAGGTCAATCTGAAAAAGATCATTTTCCATCTTGACGTGACCGTTGATCGAACCCGAGATCTCCAGGGTGACAGCGTGGCACTAGGCCACAGTCAAACACATTTAAATCTAGCCTCGTCTGTCCACAGAAATGAGGGTAATTTAATTGAAATAACTAATCAATAGTAACTATAATTAAATGTCCCGTTTTAAAAGGATTTTTTTTAGATAAATTTTCCCCATGACCCCAAAAATGGCTTGATACTTTTATTGCTGACAAAATTTAAAATTGACGAGCATTATAATTACTTGTGAGAAAACAGGAAAAATCCAATTTTAAGGTTTTACTTTGGTATCAAAATTATTACTTTTTATTTAATTGTTCATGTCCAACTGCTGGGCCGGCAAAAAAAAGAGACTTATAAAGAGATAAAGATATCTACCCTAAGTCTCTTTTTTTATGTCATAGGGCGGCAAACAAACAAGCGCGTCACCAGATGGTAAGTGATCACCGCTGCCCATGGACAACTGCAACACCAGGGGTGTAACAGAAGCGTTGTCGGCCTTTCCGGAAGGGAAGATGTAGTGGGAGGAGGGAGAGGAGGGGGGCTCCAGCTCTCTCACTCACCGAACGAAGCATAGAAGCGATGACGCTACTACTCAGACGTCGATTTTCTGTGAGAGTGTGGTACTTCCCCGGGCGAGCCGGCCCATTCATGCTACTAGCAAAACAGAGTATTGTTCTTAACTTTCTAATCCTGTTGGAATAAGTAGGTATTAATTATAATAAAAAATTATCAAAATATCACAAATAAATATTTTAAAACGTACACCCGACGACGGCGCTTGTATACCAAGACCTTTATTCCACATCAAATACCGAAAGAGTTGAAATAGAGAGGTCAATGAATACTGGCCAGAATGTGACCTCCGCACACAACGCTTTCTGTTGTTCTTTATTTAGATTCAAAAGAACGAATGATCAATGGGTTTACTTTTAGTTTGAATATGGTTCTCTTGAACTATGCTTCGTGTTGAATAGATTTTTGTTCTGATTTCTGGCACTATAATCCATTTGACTTGAAAACTTGAAATGGATTTGGGTCGGCGGGGTTATGAGATATTTTTGTTCTAGAACCCGTATAGTTTTCGGGGCCTAGAACTAAACCTACATGGGTAGAATCCATGGCCTTTTGGTGCACGTCAAGAATATTGTGGTATTCAAAATCATTTTATCTTGCATCCCACATTTAGACTATCGACCTCCGTGGCGTAGTGGTCATCATGCTAGTCCGCCACTCAGAGGTCCCGGGTTCGATCCCCGGTCAGGGCAAGTTGGAAAATGGCCTATTTCAAATTGTCTTGGGTCTTGGATGTTTATCTATATATGTATTTGTTATAAAATATATTATCGTTGAGTTAGTATCCCATAACACAAGTCTCGAACTTACTTTGGGGCTAGCTCAATCAGTGTTATTTGTCCTGATAAAAAAAAAAAACCCAAAGGTTGACTGGTAATCAACGCTTTTAGCGTTAAGACGAAATGGTAGCAGAAGTGGCGCCTTCATTTGAAATAAATTGTTTAAAACGAAAAATGGTGATATTTAAACAATTTGATTTGTACCAATGTCTAGAAAGACCTTTAAACTATTTTATGAATAACCTTTGAAAGTAATAATGGTTTACATTATAATTAAGTAAGTAATAATAATTAAGTAAAAATGAGTTTCTTTCGGTGTTTCTTTTCAGCAGTGGTCGTTATGAAACGCTAGTATCGGTAGCACTTCTTTAAATATAAATTAAATTTTAATATACTTTACACGTAACGTAAATGATCATCATCTATTGATGTGTAAAAGTGCCTGTAAAGGTCTAATTACTGATTAAAATGATGCGTAACAAGCCGAACGCTTAAGCCGATAGTGCCTCTCTATCACTCGTTCTGCGCTCTCGCTTGCACGCTCGGCTAAAGCGGAACATGCCAATTTTTCGTGAGTGTAGCCGGCGTTTGTCGATTTATAGGACGTTATCACGTCAAAAACCAAAAATAGAATCGATAAAAAAAAGAAAATAAATATCGAATTTGCTCACAAAGTTTTAAGAGAATCGGTTGAGAAACGTGACCTGCGGTGCCATTTTTCAAACATGAGTCACTAAACGAACGGTCTATTCGTTAAGGTACCTCCGCTTTTCAAAAATGGCACTTCTGCAGAGGAGAACATTAGGACAACAAGATAGCGTCCCGCTATCTTGTTGTCCTAATGTTCTCCTGTTGTAAATTTTCTCCAATACGGACATACGAACAGACTTATGTCTATCGAAGACGCTTCGCTCGCGCTTCGCAAATATGTTAACCAAAGTGCATTTTTTGGAGTATCAATAATTAAATGATTAGTATAATAAACTAAATCTTTATAATAAACTAAATATTATACTAAATCTTTAAGTATATATGTCTATATACTTAAAGATTTAGGGGTTTTTAAATTCTTAAATAAAGGTAAATTATAACAAAAGTTTCACATACTATGGGTACTCGCTTGGAGCTGGCAACACAGCACAATTTCATTTGACTGATGCTGCGATCCGTACCATTGTTCTGTTTCTTTTGATATTTATGAAAGGAGATACGACGTTATTTCGCTTCTTTTCACGTACTTATTAGTGTACAATGACGGCGTATCTTAAGTGTTTTGAATTGCATTGCGTGAATCGGAACGTGACTGCGTGACGTGTTTTGCATACAATACGTAATCTTGAAAAAATTTTTACCAGAGATACAAGATTGTACCTGATAGTAGATTATAGTCCTAGAGTGATACTGATAACGGTTGAAAATTCTTAGATGTCAGGACACGAATTAGTTAAATCATACCTACGTGACCTGAAGCTTCTATTTCGTTATAAAAAATTTTTTTGCTCATCAGAAAGACCGTTAAAAAGTATGGTAGATAGAGATACGTATTTTTTTTCTCTGACTAGCAAATAATGACGAAGATAGATATAAGCGCATTTAAATTTCGCGTGACGTCACGATCAGCTACGATATTTAACCAAAGGTGACGTAAATCGCCCCCACTCCGAAACTTCGAAACGCTGTATCTTTGTGAATTTTTTGTACTTTGCTAAACGAAAAAATATGGGTCCTTTATTATTGCATAATCAAGTTGAGCGACAAAAAAAAAAAAAATTTTAACCAGTCCACATCCCTATTATCTAAGTATATACCTATATAACGTGCAAGGGACATACCCGTAATGAATCGAACCACGGGTTATACTAGATCACAATAGCACAAAAAACTTAGAATTTTATGTAGTATAATTAATTAATGAATTTGACATATTTTATCAATTTTTACACATATAATTTAATTTAAGTAAATTTTGAATTTTAATATTATTTTATATTGCAACACCCTAACAGGGTATTTATGTAAATTAAACTAATTAAAATAAGACAAATTGTTTGATCTTAATATTGTTATAATGTGCATGTAAGCAATGAATAAATAAATGAAAAGCATACTTATACTATAGTGATCTAGTACAGCCCGTGTTTCGAATTATTACGGGTATGTCCTTCCGACATTGTACATATATATGTGATCTGAAGCTTTCGTCACTACTTCCTCTGACCAAGAAGTAGCTATTTTTTACACATGTGTAGGGCGAAAAGCTTAACTTTTGGCCCAAGATTACGCCAAATAAATTTACTTTTTATCAAAAAGAAAAGTTTTGTGTATTTTTAAACAAACAGCATACAGCATTGACAATTTTTGTGGATTCTTTTCTGCAATTATCTGTTTCTTTCTTCTTGAAAAAATGTCTGTACTTAAATATTGTATTATGAGTAGTAATATAAGGAATATAAGAATTCCTTATTTATTTTAAGTATACTCAGAAAATAAATAAGGAGTTCTTATATTCCTGTTAAAAATTTAAAAGTAAAGAAATATCAAACAGAGGGATTGACATAAACAAAATTAAGACCGGACGTATATATTTTTTTTAATCAATTTATTTCTGTAATTTTTAACGAAGTGGTAGCTAAAGTGGCGCCCTCATTTGAAATAAACTGTTTAAAACTAAATATGGCGATAATGAAAAAATTGATTTGTATCAATGTCTAGAAAGACCTTTAAACTATTTTATGAATAACCTTTGAAAGTAATAATGGTTTACATTATAATTAAAGTAATAACAGTTTTAAAACTAGACGGACTATTAGTAATAATTTCAAAGGATATTCATAAAATAATTTAAAGGTCTTTCTAGACATTGATACAAATCAATTTTTTCATTATCGCCATATTTAGTTTTAAACAGTTTATTTCAAATGAGGGCGCCACTTTAGCTACCACTTCGTTAAAAATTACAGAAATAAATTGATTAAAAAAAATATATACGTCCGGTCTTAATTTTGTTTATGTCAATCCCTCTGTTTGATATTTCTTTACTTTTAAATTTTTAACAGGAATATAAGAACTCCTTATTTATTTTCTGAGTATACTTAAAATAAATAAGGAATTCTTATATTCCTTATATTACTACTCATAATACAATATTTAAGTACAGACATTTTTTCAAGAAGAAAGAAACAGATAATTGCAGAAAAGAATCCACAAAAATTGTCAATGCTGTATGCTGTTTGTTTAAAAATACACAAAACTTTTCTTTTTGATAAAAAGTAAATTTATTTGGCGTAATCTTGGGCCAAAAGTTAAGCTTTTCGCCCTACACATGTGTAAAAAATAGCTACTTCTTGGTCAGAGGAAGTAGTGACGAAAGCTTCAGATCACATATATATGTACAATGTCGGAAGGACATACCCGTAATAATTCGAAACACGGGCTGTACTAGATCACTATAGTATAAGTATGCTTTTCATTTATTTATTCATTGCTTACATGCACATTATAACAATATTAAGATCAAACAATTTGTCTTATTTTAATTAGTTTAATTTACATAAATACCCTGTTAGGGTGTTGCAATATAAAATAATATTAAAATTCAAAATTTACTTAAATTAAATTATATGTGTAAAAATTGATAAAATATGTCAAATTCATTAATTAATTATACTACATAAAATTCTAAGTTTTTTGTGCTATTGTGATCTAGTATAACCCGTGGTTCGATTCATTACGGGTATGTCCCTTGCACGTTATATAGGTATATACTTAGATAATAGGGATGTGGACTGGTTAAAATTTTTTTTTTTTTTGTCGCTCAACTTGATTATGCAATAATAAAGGACCCATATTTTTTCGTTTAGCAAAGTACAAAAAATTCACAAAGATACAGCGTTTCGAAGTTTCGGAGTGGGGGCGATTTACGTCACCTTTGGTTAAATATCGTAGCTGATCGTGACGTCACGCGAAATTTAAATGCGCTTATATCTATCTTCGTCATTATTTGCTAGTCAGAGAAAAAAAATACGTATCTCTATCTACCATACTTTTTAACGGTCTTTCTGATGAGCAAAAAAATTTTTTATAACGAAATAGAAGCTTCAGGTCACGTAGGTATGATTTAACTAATTCGTGTCCTGACATCTAAGAATTTTCAACCGTTATCAGTATCACTCTAGGACTATAATCTACTATCAGGTACAATCTTGTATCTCTGGTAAAAATTTTTTCAAGATTACGTATTGTATGCAAAACACGTCACGCAGTCACGTTCCGATTCACGCAATGCAATTCAAAACACTTAAGATACGCCGTCATTGTACACTAATAAGTACGTGAAAAGAAGCGAAATAACGTCGTATCTCCTTTCATAAATATCAAAAGAAACAGAACAATGGTACGGATCGCAGCATCAGTCAAATGAAATTGTGCTGTGTTGCCAGCTCCAAGCGAGTACCCATAGTATGTGAAACTTTTGTTATAATTTACCTTTATTTAAGAATTTAAAAACCCCTAAATCTTTAAGTATATAGACATATATACTTAAAGATTTAGTATAATATTTAGTTTATTATAAAGATTTAGTTTATTATACTAATCATTTAATTATTGATACTCCAAAAAATGCACTTTGGTTAACATATTTGCGAAGCGCGAGCGAAGCGTCTTCGATAGACATAAGTCTGTTCGTATGTCCGTATTGGAGAAAATTTACAACAGGAGAACATTAGGACAACAAGATAGCGGGACGCTATCTTGTTGTCCTAATGTTCTCCTCTGCAGAAGTGCCATTTTTGAAAAGCGGAGGTACCTTAACGAATAGACCGTTCGTTTAGTGACTCATGTTTGAAAAATGGCACCGCAGGTCACGTTTCTCAACCGATTCTCTTAAAACTTTGTGAGCAAATTCGATATTTATTTTCTTTTTTTTATCGATTCTATTTTTGGTTTTTGACGTGATAACGTCCTATAAATCGACAAACGCCGGCTACACTCACGAAAAATTGGCATGTTCCGCTTTAGCCGAGCGTGCAAGCGAGAGCGCAGAACGAGTGATAGAGAGGCACTATCGGCTTAAGCGTTCGGCTTGTTACGCATCATTTTAATCAGTAATTAGACCTTTACAGGCACTTTTACACATCAATAGATGATGATCATTTACGTTACGTGTAAAGTATATTAAAATTTAATTTATATTTAAAGAAGTGCTACCGATACTAGCGTTTCATAACGACCACTGCTGAAAAGAAACACCGAAAGAAACTCATTTTTACAGTTTTGGTCGCCTACTCGCCAGAAGAGCTTTGTCATATAATTATTATTAACTTTTAATTATAATACAATATTGACACGTTATCACGTAAAATTATATCCGTAAACCGATTTTACAGACAGACAACCAATTTTTTTTAATGGCGGGGCTACCTGGGCTTCTGAACGTAAAAAAAAATATATTCCAGACATTTCAAAACATTATCAATCAAACGTTACATACGCTTTTTGTAACCCTTATCAAAATGCAACTTCAAAATATATAAATAAGGTAACATTCTTTACCTGATATAGAACAGAAACAAAATCTCCAAAGCTGGCAACACTGAAATCTGTCCAGCCAGCATAAAAGGTCTTTTATTTCGTCTGCTAAATGACAAATGTGCTTCGTGGTTGTCGTTTGTCATATTCTGCGTTAAAAACAAAATTATTCTCAACAGATTGTGAATCACCCATTTCACGTCATGTTGGTTTTGATTCCAAAAGGTTTTGTTCCAGACTTTTTGTGATAATTTGTTATTTTCCAACAACTCAAATCAGATACTTTTTCTAAACGTCAAAACAAATATTATCTATAGGATTTGTATAAAATATAGACTAGTGATAGTTTGACGACCTCCGTGGCGTAGTGGTCACCATGCTAGTCCGCCACCCAGAGGTCCTGGGTTCGATCCCCGGTCAGGGCAAGTTGGA
Organism: Acrobasis suavella; assembly: GCA_943193695.1. NCBI lineage: Eukaryota > Metazoa > Arthropoda > Insecta > Lepidoptera > Pyralidae > Acrobasis > Acrobasis suavella. The sequence goes on along the minus strand of OW971952.1, from coordinate 2,698,633 downwards.
AAATGGCCTTTTTCAAATTGTCCTGGGTCTTGGGTGTTTATCTATATATGTATTTTTTATAAAATATAGTATCGTTGAGTTAGTATCCCATAACACAAGTCTCGAACTTACTTTGGGGCTAGCTCAATCAGTGTTATTTGTCCTAATATTTTTATTTATTATTTATATATTTACTTTTAGTATAAGTATCTTGAATGACTGCCTCCGTGGTTCAGTGGTCAAGGCGTTCGCCTTGTGACTCGGAGGTCATAGGTTCGATTCCCACTGGGAAGCATACTTTGTTAAAAGTTGTTTCCAGTCTGGATAGGATATTGCAGGCTTGAATCACCTGATTATCCGAAAAGAAAGATGATTCCGTGTTTCGGAAGGCACGTTAAACTGTGGGTCCCGAACGCCACCTAGCGTTTGATCATCAAACTATCCAAGGATTGGTTCCTGGTTTGCCCTTTGGGTTGTGGAGGTCAGACGGCAGTCGCTCTGTGTAAAATCCAGTAACCTCGTCAAATCTCCTTGGTTAGGTAGCGGACCCCGGGCTCTGAAGCGTTACTGCTGAGGATGCAACCGGGAATACGTGAGGATGATGATGAGTATAAGTATCTTGAATACTAGTCTAATTTAAATGAAAAAACTAAGGATGCAACAGCTGCTTCTCTTCCCGCGCAGATAGTAAAAACTGATCGAGACGATGCAGCTAAACAGCCCTTCACAATTATGATTACTTTTTACCGACTTCCAAAAATCAGGAAGTTATCAATTCGTCGCGAACTTTTTTATGTTTGGTCACCGATTATTCGAAGGCGTCTGGACTGATTTGGAAAATTCTTTTTTTGTTTGAAAGGGTTTTTTTTATACTTGTTAGGCATACAATAGAAATTTAATCAAAATCGGTAGTGTAGTTTAGGGATGAAGTCGGTTTTTTTTAAAAGATTATCAACTTTCTCGCCCACCATCACGACAAAAGTGGCCTTTGGGACTTGTGGCCCTAGACTCTATCTGCTTAGCGCTGTTTAAATGCACTGATGCTCTATTCTTTTTTTTTTTAAATTATGTTACTTTAACTATAATATAGCTAAATTTAAAGTTTTATTAATTATAATATATAACTAGTAATCTGGTCGATATAACGTATAAGAACACTAAGCTTTAAAAGCTAAATCAATGTCTTTATTTATATTAATAACCTTTTTCATACATTTGATGTTAAACGAGTTAGAAAATAATTATTTGTGACCAAAAAGATCGATATATAAGTAATAGTTTATTTGTAAAAACTGCACAACACACAAAAAAATACACGAATGACTTTTGTGTAATTTACATACGGGTTATTATTGGTACAGGGTATTATAGAGCGGTGGTATTTTAATTCTTCGATTATTTTTAAGTAATTTAATTTATTTTTAGGTTTTTTTTAAAGTAAAGTAGACCAATTTCATAGTTAAGTTTAATTCGTCGCCTAATTTTATAATTAATAAGCTTAATTATCTAGCATCTATCTACTCCAATTTATTGTTATTTTTACAAAAACTACATTGTCAAATCTCGAAACAATTTTAGTGTCAATTTTAGCACAAAGCTATATGTAATATCTAGATTCCAATTAGATTATTTAATTACAAATAACGATCTCCATTATATAGGAAAACGTTTTCAATAACGGATGTCATATATTTTATAACTATAAAAATACTTAGAGTAAGATGGTAGTAATTTAATTACGAAAGTTCCTATTAGGAACATAGTAATAAAATAGTAAATTGGCCTACATAATTGTCCGACGAGATACCTATAAACATTATTTAATTACAGCTTTGTACTTATTCCTGTATTTATTATTTAAAAGACTGTAATTAATTATCGTTTTATTAATAAAAAAAACCTGAGAACGTAATAAAAAATTACACGGAAAGACACAGCTGAATTTTCCCACGCCATTAATATATTATTATCCCTTCATTGGCCGCTAATAACATTACAAATAAAAACTGCTGTCAAAAATACTTTTTTTTAAATTTTTAATTAAAAAGTATATCCGTTTCTTTGATCTAAAAAGATAAAATTTAGAGAGGCCGAAACTGATCACATCCGAAATCGGATACCGCCGTAAAAAAGCTTTCAAGTCCTCGAAATTTTTTAACCAATTCGAACTTACGTTGAGCGATTCCTCAGTCCGTCGTGTGATAACATAAAAAAAAATAGTGCACAAAACAGAAAAGAACACAATACTGGCCATAATACGCGTGCGTTCAAACGCGTTCGAAATTTGAACGTAGATACGCGCCCGCCCGGCGCCTGGCGCGTATGCCACTGATCCATTTCGTTCGGAAACGTACACGAAAGTGACGTAATGCGCGCCATTTTGTTCCCCCCTTGCCGCACCCTCGGCTCGTCCTAGAATCGCTTCTGGAAAATGCACCATAATCAATTTCGTAGCTTTTATTGTGTAGTATCACGTCACAGGGTGTAAAGTTTTCCATCTATGGTGTTATCGCGCGAGGAATGTGAGATTTTGGTGTTTCCTTATCTTTTTTATTTATTGCTAGCTTTACGCCCCAGCTTTACATGGATATCGTTCTTATACACGAAAGTTGAGGAAATAGGTACTCTATCTCAACTCCTATGAAGGGTGGCATAGTATTTTGCTAGCTAAAGTATCAGTCGAGGCCATTAGACCTGCAAATTAGTACACCAGGGTGGCAAAAGTGTTTCGCTTGTTAAAGTATTCGTTGAGGTTATTAGACTCGCAATAGTACACAGCAGGAAGTGAAAAATCTAACGCTATTTTAAAAATTCGTGATTCACTTTTAATGTCTCCTAGTTTCAAAAATGGGACCAGTTTTTACGTCTAATTACGCAATCCGTAAAAAAGATTCGCAATTCCTTAATTTCACGCATAATGTCCACTGCTGGACCTAGGGCTCTCCGAAGGATTACAAAAATCACCAATCTAAAACGGCTGCATCCAGCTCTTTCGACAGACCTTGGTCAGATCGTCAGACCACTTTAAGGGTGGGTGTCCTGCGCTTCGCTTGTCAGTGCGTGGTCGCCCATATGTGTTCCGCCCACTGCCACTTCGACGAGCTAATGTCAGTGACTTTTGTTCTCTTACAAATTTCCTCATTTTAGATTCGATCACGTAGAGAAACTCTGAGCATATTACATATTGTATGTTATTTTCTAAGTAACCAGTTCCAATCCATGCAAATATTAAGCTCGGGGTGAGAAGTATTGAGAACCCAAAATCAATAACCTTTGATCCGGACAATGTCTCCCGATTTATTACTTTTATAATGTATTGGAATGTACCCTTACCTGAACAAATGGCATGATATTTTTTACCCGATGCGGAAAGATGGTATTTACGATTTTATTACTGTTTTTTTTACAAAACAACACAGTTCTACAAACTTACTCAAAATGTTGTAATTTTTTATTTTATTTTTATATGTAATTTGAATGTTTTGGAATCTGTTATTTATCGAAAATAACGATACAAGGAAAATACTACACCAAAGACAAAAATCATTTATTTATCTTTTGATATTTTATCATTTGATAATTGTAATTTTTTTCTTACGATTTTATTATAGGTAGTTGTTGACGTCAGATCATTTACTTTCAACTAAGTTTACTGCCTTATTAGGCGCAAGTACAGAAGAAACGGTAACAAACAATATACTAATATTAAAATAAGATATGTAGGCTGAAAAAACATTGTTATGTCATAATTATTAATTAAGATTGATATCAGAAATTAATGTCAATTGGTAAATTAAGTACTTAAACATGTACCGATTGTACTCAAATTATGACATTCGTAAGTGTACAAATACAAACCTTAAGAGGGAACTGCGCCAAGCTCAAGCCAGACATTTTTATGGTAATCTCATCGGTTCCGTAATAAGCCTTCTCACAAAGTACATACTTACTTTACATAAGCTTTATATTTTCAATCTATTTTATCAAGAACCGATTCTGAATATTTATTATAAAACAACAGTTTCCCTTAAACTAATAACTGACTGTTTTTAACCCTATATACAGGTAAATAAATCATTTATACTAATAAATCGTTTAAATAAGGCAGGCAATATTTTTCCTTACATACATCCACATTATCACGCCTGTTTCCCACAGGGGTAGGCAGAGACTAAGGGGAGGGCCTCTTACGGGTACTTCTGACCTCTCTATTTTTAAGAACGTCTGCAATCTAATCGCATATTGATTGATATTTTTCCTTACATACATTATATTTTGAAATATGTACTGGGATGGTACAGTGAGTAAATCAATTACCTTTAAAAAATCTTTCAGGGAGTCTCTCAATTCTAAACCGTAAATAAAATCCCACCAAAAACATACCTGTTAAAAAGGGAGCCAAGTTCCTATCGGCTAATTGTTCGGCTAAAAAGAGTTGAAATACAATCCAATACCAAGTTTAGATGCACTTTAAAATCGGTCATAATCATCTTCATCAACAGTCTGATCCACTGGTAAACATTTGCGATTCCCAAGACTTGAACTTGGCAGGTTTTCGTAACACTTGATTAATTGTATGATTAAATTTATTATTTATATAATTAAATTAACCTATTTAAAAAAAACCTGCCAAGATCAAGTCTTGGGAATGGCAAATGTTTACCAGTGGATCAGGCTGTTGATGAAGATGATTATGATCGATTTTAAAGTGCATCTAAACTTGGCATTGGATTGGACTCTTTTTAGCCGAACAATTAGCCGATAGGAACTTGGCCCCCTTTTTAACAGGTATGTTTTTGGTGGGCTTTAAATACTTTTTTACAAGAAATCGTACCTATTTTTTCTACATCGCGATTCAATTATACCGCTAGCGCCATCTATCGAAAGTAATGTATAACAATAGAAGCCAGATTTTTTAGGGAAGCAGTATTTAATAATAAGCTATGCAGTATGCTTTATTATGTATGTATACATGACTATTTTTTATACCCTCCCCCCTCTCCTTCTTCCCCCTCTCTTCCCCCTCTCCCCCCCTCTCCTCCTCCCCCTCCTCAACGTATTCTAATTGTATCACTGGTTCATAAATATTTTTATTAAAAATTCGATATTCGATTGAGCCGACTCACGCTTGACTGATTTCTTAAGTTTCTTAATTTTTTGTTAATCTACGTATAAAACACGACCTGCGTGCAAAATTTCATAACGATAGGACAATTAGAAGTGGCCTAGAGGGTTTGATTACCGGTCAGTGAGTCAGTCAGTCAGTCAGTCAGTGCCAAAATTAGCTATTTTCACAGGGTCATATTTCAGGATCTACTGAAGCTATATCTATGAAATTTGGCATACTGCTTTAGTACTAGTATATGATTGCGTAGATACAATTTTATCTTTGTACTTGCAATAGGCACTGCGCTACAGGGGGGTCAAAAGTGGGTCGAAACGGTTCGTGTAAATAGTGCACGGCATGCGCGCGGCCTGTTGCTGGAACTTGGCCTGCGCACTACCGTGCGCTTAGATAAATTGCCCTTCTTTTTAAACTAAAAATAGTCTTTATATCAACTGCACTCCTCCATAGAAAAATATCAGTTTCATAGTCTGATTTCTAGTCTAGCAGTTGCTCTACATCTGTCAATTGTCTGATTCTCCGCTAAATTAAGCATATTAGCAAGTTTTGAAATATAAGCATCCCATTGAAGTTTTGAATGTACTGTGATTCCCAAGAAGGTAGTATTTTCAACGATATCTAATTTTTGACCGTCCAGTACCACATCAATATCGGCCTGCCTCAACACTGGGTCTTATTTACATTCAACAAAAGTTTATTGGCTGAAAATCAATTAGAAATGGCCGACAAAATGTCATTCACCGCAGTAGCATCTTCGCTATGACGGTCTATTTCATAAATAAGAGATGTGTCATCGGCGAACAACACAATATCAATTTCTCAACCGCGTAAGGCAAACCATTGACGTAAACTAAGAAGAGGAATGGTCCTAGGATAGAACCTTGAGGTACACCCATTTTAACAAGTGATACGTTTGACTTTATGCGATTTATATCAACAGTCTTAAGCCTATCCGTTAAATAATAATGATTGAATGAGGTTAATTGATTAATCGTCAAAACCGTATTGGAATTTGAACAAAAGTATCCGATGACCTACGCAGTCAAATGCTTTTGAGAGATCGCAGAAAGAACCGATCGCATCATGCTTATTTTCCCATGCGTTGTAAATGTGAGTAACTAGCGCTACCCTCGTATCGGTGGTCGATTTCCCTCCAGTAAAACCAAACTGGAGTCATCACTATAGTATACCTATCATGATCATCATCATATCAGCCGCAGGAAGTCCACTGCTGGGCATAGTATACCTATAAAGATATTAAAATAAACGTCAAAACAAAAAAACGGTGGCTGGATAGTTTTGTATGGAAATGCTTTTGTTAGCTATCGTCTTACGTGGTATAGCCACGTCATGAGGAGGGATGCCGAACATCTGGCTAAGAGGATGGTCCATTTGGAAGTCAGGGATAGGAATACCGAGAAAGACGTGGAAAGAATGTGTAAGGACAGATATGAAGGAACGAGGGGCTAGTGCAAGTATGGTGAATGACAAAGAAGTGGAAACATTTGACATACAGAGCCGACCCCAAATAGGGAATTGGCGAGGAAAATGATGATTTTCATTCCATCATACTAAAGTAATCTAGTATAGCCTGTGGTTCGATTTATTACGGGTATGGGTTTGACGACCTCCGTGGCGTAGTGGTCACAATGCTCGTCCGCCACCCAGAGGTCCCGGGTTCAATCCCCGGTCAGGGCAAGTTGGAAAACTTTTTCAAATTGTCCTGGGTCTTGGATATTTATCTATATACGTATTTGTTATAAAATATAGTATCGTTGAGTTAGTATCCCATAACACACATCACACATCAGTGTTATTTGTCCCTATATATTTATTTATTTTATTTTATATTTTTTTATGTCCCGTCCACGTTGTGATTATTTAACAAGGAAATTTTAAATAAACAATATGTATTATTTATAAGTATATAATTTCATTTGACGACTATTCTATTCAGAACCAGTGGGCCAGAACAGAGCAGATACATAAAAATTCGTCGACAACGAAACAATGCCTTCATATTTATTTTTGTTTATTTGCTGAAATGAAGCGAACTCAAAGGAGTGTTTTGTATGTTTATTCATTCAGAAAAGTACACATTTCGTTTTTTTTTTCTGTCTTTTAACAAGATTTTTTTTAAACTTCAACCGACTTCGACGCCTAACACACTACCGACTTTGATAAAATTTCAAGGAGACCACCTCGCAATCAATGTCCTTTCAAATAAAAATAAAACCGGCCAAATGAGAGTCGGATTAGCACCGAGGGTTCCGTACAAACCTGTAGTAGGTATCGTAGATTTAAAATTATTTTTAGTAAATGATGAAACTAAAAATTTACGGTTTTCGCAATTTTTCCTTTATCTGTGCTGTAAGACGATGCTTCGTACCAAATTTTAATATTCTGAGTTTGCGGGAAGTACCCTGTATGTTTTGATTTCCTTGCGAGTATCGAAAATTTGTGGCATTAACGGCTATCTTTTGCTTTCGTTGGCTTAGAAGTTTTATTTATTCACAACTCTAAAGAACAGTAAACCTGAGTATTTGATATAGATTCCAGCTTGATTCCTCCAAGCGTTCCTAAGAAAATGGGTCTTGACAGACAGACTGACGTACGGACGGACGGACAACAAAGTAATCCTATAACGGTTCCGTGTTTTCCTTTCAAGCTACGAAACCCAAAAAAATTTTTTTAAATTGGTTCAGTCGTCTTCTAGTAACCGAGGAACATACATGAAAAAATATATTTATAAGACTTCTTAACTCATTCATGTAATCGGAATTGATCGGCGCAATGAATAACCTCCTTTTTTTAAATCAGTTAAAAAGCTTTACTGCCTTTCTTTGCTAAAGCAAAGAAAGACGGACAGACGGGTTGGTGATTACCAACCCGTCTGTCCGTCTTTCTTTGTTTTGATTTTGTTTTTCGTGTGTTAGTGGTGATGTCAGATTTTTCAGGCTGCCTAACTAAAGGCATCTGGCATAGCTTGACGACTGCCACATAATAATGACAGCTGGGAGCAACGGCTTATACGTGCCTTCCGAAGCACGGAGAAATTACGGAAATTTATCAGGTATACAATCTACTGGGTAAATACTCGAATAGTTCGGTATTTATCCACCGTCCATCTCTCTAGCTGTTACGCGGCGCAACTTGCGTCCCGTCTGTTCCGGCCCTAAAAGCGCTAAGACGATTTTCCGAAAAAAGCGCACTTTCAAGGAGTTATAAAGGCTTTACCGGGCGCCCAACACATCCTTACTCCTTCCACAGGGGGCGAACACGCGGGCTCAGCTAGTGGGACATATTTTAACGAATATTTCAGTCTGTGGTTCCGTACAACCTACACCAATGACATGGAACGCATTTTTGAAATCACTTGTCACATTAAAAATGGTTTGCGCGAGTCCTTCCAAACTGGCGCATTTTTGAATCGATCGTATGCGAAGGATTTGATTTAAACGAGTGGTCTTGAGCACTCGTAATTTTGACATTTTTAGTTTAGACGTAACCCAACTAATTAGAAACCAGTAACCAGTTTAGAAAGACCTGGATGAGAAAAGGTCAAGACCGAAGAGAATGGCATGTATATGGATAAAGGTTGAAAGAAGAAAGAAGAAGTGTAGATATGTTAAAGAAACCTTTCATGTAGAATCAGTTCCATTTCACGCTGATTTTTAATTGATGTTGAAATTTTTTGAAAACCAAAGACACATTTTCGAAGTTGTCTGCGTAAAGCCATATTTTTTTTCGTTGTCACGACGATTTCAAAATATATACATCCATATTATCACGCCTGTTTCCCACAGGAGTAAGCAGAGACTATGGACCTCCACTTGCTACGATCCTGACAGACCTCTTTCGCTTCATCTACACTCATCGCTCTCTTCATGACCCGCCGGTTACGGGTACTTCTGACCTCTCCTTTTTTAAGAACGTCTGCAATCTGATCGCGTTCAAAAATATTGCAGTTTCAAAATTACGATCAAATGGTACTTTGCGCAAGCGGTGACTTGGGAAACTCACGTTTTGTGTTTCAGTGAGTCCCTAAATGAAAAATAGCACTCCATGACCCTTGCACGAGCGCGACCGCCGTGTCGCTTCCTCATTACGAGGTCCTTCCTTTCGCTCTCATTTCAGACCTATTTGCGTAATCCAGTTTTAACGCGTATTCCTGCGGTTGACAATTTGACTATTTAAGGTTGAACTAGTCGATACTTTTTCTATACAAATTTCGGAGGGGATTTCCTCCACTGTTTGACATTGTACGTTCAAAGTTTATCATGACGTTTTGTCTCTATTAGAGATCGGAATCACGGGTGCTATTGCTATCAAAAGTATGGATATGACTATATAATCTATACATAAAACTATCATAATTATGTCATGTCAGGATATATTTTAATCGAGAAAATATATACTTATCCTGAAATCTCATACTTATGATTTTTTTATTTACTTAGTACCCAATTAGATTCTCGAGAAATCCCGGAACTTTTAGTCATATCCATACTTTTGATAGCAATTGCACCCGTGATTGCGATCTCTGCTCATTATATAGTTTGTCAGTACAGATATAGAATAGTAAAATAAAAAGCCATTAAAAAGATATTAAGCCATCAAAGATTCATTTTTTTTGTCGTCACATAGTCGTGGTCAAGTAATAAGAAGTTATAATAAAAATTTTATAATCATAGATACAAGTACAAAATAGGTATTTGTGTGTAACAAAGTTAATTTTCTTTTAGGGCCGTAACAGACGCGGCGAAAGTTGCGCCGTGTAACAGCTAGTGATGGGCGATGCATAAATACTCAAACAAACCATTTGAGTATTTACTCAGTAGATTGAGTAAATACCCGTTAAATATCCTTATTTATCCATTTGGTGAGAAGATTGATTTATATAAATTGCGACTCATATTTATATTCATATTCATTATTTCATGTTTTCATGACAATTTTGAAACTTAAATCTAGTATACACTTGCAATTCTTGTCGGAAAGTGTGTGCATACGCCATGATATGCTTAAAATGTCGGTACACGTTAAATATATGAAAATACCATACTAATCATTCACTGAAAGTAGGCTTCTTTGACTAATTATCATTTTTTGCTGGCTGGTGTGCAAAGACGTAATTTGATGTTAAAATAAGTAAAAAGACATCAAATGCAATGTCAATATATGAGCACGTTCTATTTACTCTATTTATTAAATCTAGTGAGTAAATACTCAAATGGATAGATTGAGTACTATCCACTGCCCATCTCTAGCTGTTACGCGACGCAACTTGCACTAAGTGCTGCAACAGACGGGACGCAAATTGCGTCGCGTAACAGCGCAGAAACCACAAGGCTTCATTATCCCAGATTAAGCTTCTTGACACTCGACCTCATACAATGAGGGTTTTCTAATAAATACGTAACACCTGTAAGCAACACAGTGACGTCAGGTCCAATAGACTGTTGTGATTTGACAAATGTATCCAATAACAACAGCTTATTGGAGCTGACTTCACTTTGCTGCCATCTTGTGTCTCATATTTTAATTAAGGAACCCTAAAAATACCAATTTAGTTATATTACAAAAGCAGACACCGTTCCAAGTAAATTCTTTAGAAGTGCCTAATTTGGAGAATTCTTGAAGTTAGACTAATGGATTCAGAGGTACGGGAGGGAGTCATAATGCGTTTGCATATTTATATCTCCTCAAAAGTCATAAAATCTTCTAATATTGATGTTCAAGTTGCTGGCGAAGAAACAATTGCAAATATTTTTTAACCCCTGTCAAAAAAGAGCGGTGTGTGTTGCATCGTAGCTCTCGAACGCGAATGCGATTTGTTTCACGTGAACGCAAGTTCCATTGCGGTGGTTCTTAGCTATGTTTGATATAAATCGCTTCAACCGTTTAAAACGCTTGAAAGTCTAGGGTTTTTAATTGACAGATACAGATAAATTATTACGTCTTTATCCCTAACGGGGTACAGAGCCTAGAGCCATAAGACCCAAAGGCCACGCTTGGCGTGATGGTGGGCGTAAAGATAGAAAAGGGAATCAAAACAGTGATGGATTGCTAACCGCATCGCCTGGTACCATGATTCAGATCTTCGCCCAATCTCTCGATCGGCTTTTACGATCTGCGCGGGTAGAGAAGCAGCTGGTACATTTAATTTACCAGGCAAATGATAGATGGCGCTACAGATATTATTTTCACTTAACATCGGTTGGAATGTGAAGTTCCGCTGCTCATCACAAGATGGTGTGGTCTTGGTTATTTTATTTGTCTGGTAAATAAACTTTTTATGTCAGAGTTACAACTTCCATAATTTCGTTTCTTCAACCTGAAAAGGACTTGACCTGACCTCGCTTTATATAAAAGGGTTAGGCTATTTTTAGGGTTCCGTACCCAGAGGGTACTAAAAACCAGAACCCTATTACTTAAGACTCCGCTGTCAGTCTGTCTATCTGTCACCAGGCTATCACATGAACTGCGATAGCTAGGCTGTTGAAATTTTCACAGATGATGTATATATATCTATTGCCGCTATAACAACACATTCTAAAAACAGAATAAACTAAATATTTTAATAGGGCTAACATACAACAAACATGATTTTTTAAAGATAATGGTATGGAATCCTTTGTGCGCGATTCCAACTCGAAATTGGCCGGTTAATTTTTAACCGACTTCCAAAAAAAGAGGAGATGATCAATTCGTCGCGATCCTTTATTTTTTTTATGTATGTTCACCGATTATTCAAAGACGCCTGGACTGATTTAAAAAATTCTTTTTTTGTTTGAAAGGGTATACTTTCCAGGTGGTACCATAGAAATTTTATCAAAATCGGTTGTGTAGTTTGAGGGTGAAGTCGGTTTTTAGTTTTGAAAAATTATATTATTAGGGTTCCGTACCTCGAAAGGAAAAAACGGAACTCTTGTAGGATTTGTTGCCCGTCCGTCCGTCGGTCTGTCTGTCAAGACCTTTTTCTCAGGAACGCGTGGTCAAGCTGTAATTTATATCAAATACTTAGGTCTACTGTCCCTTGGAGCTGTAAAAATTCTAAGCCCACGAAATCAAAAGATACAGCCGTTTATGCCGCAAATTTTCGACACTCGCAAAGGAATCAAAACCTACAGGATACTTTCCGTGAGCTCGGAATATTGAAATTTGGTACGAAGCAACATCTTATAGCACAGATAGAGGAAAAATTACGACTTTGAATGAATTTGACTGCCTCCGTGGTCCAGTGGTCAAGGCGTTCGCCTTGTGACGCGGAGGTCATGAGTTCGATTCCCACTGGGAAGCATACTTTGTGAAAAGTTGTTTCCTGTCTGGATAGGATATTGCAGGCTTGAATCACCTGATTATCCGAAAAGAAAGATGATACCGTGTTTCAGAAGGCATTTAAAACTGTGGGTCCCGAACGCCACCTAGCGTTTGATCATCAAACTCCAAGGATTGGTTCCTGGTTTGCCCTTTGGGTTGTGGAGGTCAGACGGCAGTCGCTCTGTGTAAAAACCAGCAACCTCGTCAAATCTCCTTGGTAAGATAGCGGACCCCGGGCTCTGAAGCGTTACTGCTGAGGAAGCAACCGGGAATACGCTCGGATGATGATGAGAGGAAAAATTACGAAAACCATATATTTTTAGTTACATCATTTAATAAAAATATTTTTAATAATTTTGAACTTACTGTACCTTTAGGTTTGTACGGAACCCTCGGTGCGCGAGTCCGACTCGCATTTGGCCGGTTAGTTTTGCTTTTCTCCCAGAGCAGCATGATAATAAGTATACGCAAACCCGCATAACCATCAAAACAATGATCTATTTATTACCTCGTTGACTTCCATATAAGCAAGGACCTTCGATACTCCGCTCTCCTGTCACTTATCATTTAGACCACGTACACTGAGGCGTGAAAAGTAGAATTCTAGCCATCTATGTTGCTACCAGTATGTAATTTTTACCCGACTACGACGAAGCCAAAAGGTTATGTTTTTACGTCGCCGCTGTATGTTAGCATGTTAATCTTCCTACTTTCTTTTAATTTTATTTTAATCTTGCTCCCAATGTTTTACCTTTTCAAAATTCAATATTTAAATGTTTACTCAGTAATTAGACCTATACAGGCACTTTAACACGTCAATTAGTAAAATTTACATTATGTGTAGCAATAACCTCCGTGGCGTGGCGTAGAGGTCACGATGCTAGTCCGCCACCCAGAGGTCCCGGGTTCGATCCCTGGTCAGGGCAAGTTGAAAAATGGCCTTTTTCAAATTGTCCTGAGCCGTGGATGTTTATCTATATATGTATTTGTTATAAAATATAGTATCGTTGAGTTAGTATCCCATAACACAAGTCTCGAACTTACCTTGGGGCTAGCTCAATCAGTGTTATTCGTCCCTATATATATTTATATTTATAACAATAATGCTTTTTCTTTATTTAGCCAAAATCATTTTTACAGAATGTTATAATTATAATATCATAGCGTAGGTAACCGAAGTAGGTACTATACGATACGAGTGCTTAAGATCTGAAGGCGCTTAGCCCATACCCCATCCGGGAGTCCATCCCCGAACTAGACATAGTCTGTATCTCGGGTGATGAACAGCCGGACTGTCGATGGAGAAAGTGCAGTACATTTTTAAATCGAGTGTACACTATCGACAAAAAGCTACTTAAATTAAAAGTTGATGTTACTTAGGCCCAGCTAGTCTTAGGCCCCTCGCTCACCGCGAGTAGTGATGCAGTCGCGATACTGTCGCGTATTTGCATAGATACAGTCGCGATACAGTCGCTAGCTGTGTGTCCTCGCCCACCTGAACACGATGCCGTCGCGATGCAAACGCGATACTGTCGCGATGCAAACGCGATTCACTAACGGCACAAAAATGCTTGCGATCATCACAGTTGCAAAATGGACTCCGTTGAGGCTCATTAGTCACGTTCTCTTTGGTGCTTCCTTTACGTAATTAGCCGAAGAGTAGACAACTTAAAAGCTTGGGCAACGGAAGCAGCTTCAATATTGGATGCACTCATTTAATAAAGAGAGATGAATTGGCGGATATTATGTTACACACGGTCGCGCGTCAGCATGGATGCAGTCACGAATCGCGATGCTGTAGCGCGTTAGCATCACTACAGTATCGCGTTGCAAATGCGACTAATGCGCGTTAGTAGTGTTGCAGTCGCGCGTTTCATAAACGCGCGACTGCATCGCTACTAAAAGTAGCAGTGGGCGAGGGGCCTTATCTGTGATTAGGCCATTTAGTGTATATTAAAATTTTATCTGCTGAGAAGAAACGCCGAAAGAAACTTATTTTCACAGTATCGCCTTTTCGTTTCTGCTAACGTTTAATAGTGCAACTTTACATCTGTACAACATTTTATTTTTCACACATGCAAGATTAGTGTTGCTGTATTTCTTTTTTGCTGGTACTAGTAGGATAAATCAGTGTCATTTGTACCATCAATGGTACTGTGCAATGGTACAGGTGGTCCGGAGGGTAGTGATTGGATACATCGGTACCATTTGTACAATCAATGGTATTAGTGGGATAATACAGTCTCATTTGTACCATCAATGGTACTATCCAATGGTACAGGTGGTCCGGCGGCGCCGCTAGATAGTGCTCTATCGATAGTATCGATACTATCGATAGGCCTATCGATAGTTTGGTATTTTTCGAGTAAAACTATCGGTTGTAAAACTATCGATCTTTCGGCAACACTACCAAGGATGTAAAAGGGACAGCAGTCATGCCTTTGGTGGTGGTCCTGGCAAGGAACCCTTAGGAACGTTCAGACGACAAGCGCACGTCAAGCGCACGCCTAGCCCACGCCTTTAGCGCGCTTTGAAATTTGTTGCATGTATTTTGAATCCAATTACTAAACCCTGTTATCTAGTGCTCAGTTTCCTCAAACCCATGATGGGGATGACTTTCTCTAATCTGAATCGATACAAAAGGTAATTGATTCACAGTTTTATTTATTTATTTATAATTGTAGGGGTGTAATTTATCAAAATCCTTTCTTAGGGGATACCTACGTCATAGTAGCTTTATGCATGCAAAGTCTCAGCCCGATCGGTGTAAAATTGACAAACTATCATCCCCTATTTTATCCCCTTGGGGGTAAAATTGATCAAAATCCTTTCTTAGCGGATGCCTACGTCATAACATCTACCTGCATGCCAAATTTCAGCCCCATCCGTCCAGTGGTTTGGGCTGTGCGTTGATAGATCACTATGTCAGTCAGTCAGTCACCTTTGAGTTATATATATTTAGATATATTTAGATTAACAATATATTTTCCACATTATATGAAGTCAAACTTCGTGGCCTGCTTACAAAAACCATTTTAAAAATTTAAATTGAGTTATCGACTTACATAGTAAGTCGTAGATCCATACTATCAATAATTGTCGCCCTTCTATCCGATCAAATTGATGCAATAAATAAATTATTTCAAGAGTCACTCAAAACAAAATCAATTGTATTTTGACACAAATAACTCTTTAGGAGTAAATATGAATCAACCAATGATGTGAAGTAACATCACTATTTTGACGTACTCTCAGACTGAGCGTTAGATAACGAGGGCTATCTCACACGTCCAGTCTCCACCAATCTGAGAGGATAACCTCTACCTGTATAGTACTGTATACCTACCTGTACTTTTAGATTGTTGCAGAAAATAAATATATTTTTATTTTTATCTTTAATACAACTCGAATTGCATTTACCGAAGAATTTTAAAGCGCGCTAGGCGTGGGCATGTCTTTCGCGTGTCGTCCGAACACGCCCTTATAGTTTTACTATGTCCGTCTGTCTGTCCATTCGCAGCTTAGCTCAAAGGCCGTACTAGAAAGCTTAAGAGGTTTTTCACATTTGGTAGCTGTCTCGCTCGCAAAAAACATTTTTAAAGTTTATTAAAAATGTGACTCATTTGAAGATTTTTTTTGATATATTATTATCTGTTAGATATTGTAGACATGTTTTTCATTGTGTATGTGTGTGTGTATCGAGAATAAGGTCATCAAAAATTTGATGACCTTATTGTCGATGTAGTCAATGTCTACACAATATACAAACATGTCTACAATATCTAACATATAATATAATATATTAAAAAGTTTATGAAACACTTTTCTTCAAATGAGTCACATTTTTTAATAATCTTTAAAAATGTTTGATTGTGCGAGCGAGACAGACAACCAAATGTGAAAAGCCTCTTAAACCATTTTTCAATCGATTGAGTTGGTAATAAAAAGATTGTTATCAATGTCGAGCATTAAATCATGTAATGTATGATAGTCGTGTCGTTTATGGCGCAAAAACTAGAGTGCTAAAGGTGAATTAACGCTATTGTTGAAGTCCAATTCAATTGAGGTTCCGCACACACATTACTTATAAACTAGTGGTTCTGTGAGCTAAAGACAAATAAGATTTTTGTTTTAGTTTTCAACCTCCATATATCCGCCATTTTGAAAAAATTCGAAAAGTAGAATCGACAAGTATTTCTATATAATTATCAAGCCTGATCACAAAATTACACGAGATGCGACCTGTACGCGAGAACAGTCGGAAAACTGCACATCCAAACATGCGGACACACACACTAAATATTTTTTGCCGAAACTGAAACGGAGACACTTCGCTCACTTGAGTGGGTATTTTCCTAGGTCATAAATATTTATTTGGTACTGTTAAGAAAAAGAAATTGGCCAAGAACGAGCCAGACTCGAGCACAAAGGGTTCCGTAAGATCACGTTTGCTCTATGGAAATGGTCCACTTAAATATTTATTTTATTCTGTTTTTAGTATTTGTTGTTATAGCGGACTACAGAAATTTATACATCATATAAAAAAATTTCAACAGTCTAGCTATTACGGATCATGAGATACAGCCAGGTAACAAACAGACTGAGAGACGGACGGACAGCGGAGTCTTGGTAATATCCCTTTTTTATCCTTTGGGTGCGGAACTCTAAAACAGACCTTTTAATGATTATGCCAAATATTTTAAGAGGTGATTCAGTCCATATCATTTTATACAACTTTTCCTAATAAATATATAGAAATACGAATAAAAAATTTATTGCCTACACACAAGTCTTAAAGATTCCTTTTCCTTCTTACTTCTTCGTGGATATTTTTCTGCTTTGCCCGCATTGTCTGGATCTTTGCCCCATCTTGCGTGGATTTCTTTTCCTTCCGAGGAACCCTAAAAAGAGTTGGATCACGCACGTCGTATCTCTATCGCGATCGATTCATAAAAAGACCGTTGACATTTGACAGGAGAAAGCGCGGGAAAGATACCATAGTGTCGCTTTTCTGCTTGTTTGGAACACAGACCCACAATCGCTTTATTTTTAACCAGCCATTCAGTTCCCACTGCTGGGCAAGGGCCTCCCCTTGTTGTTTTCAGTTATTTCGATCTTTAGCTACTTCTTTCCATTCCTTGTCAAAAGCAGACATAGTCGTTAGTCCATCTCATTTTAGACATTTATCTCTTCAAAAACATTCAAAAATTATTTTATTTTTTATTTTTAAGGGCAAATAAACCAGCGGGTCAGCAGATGGTAAGTGATCACCGCTGCCCATGGACAACTGCAACACCAGGGGTGTAACAGAAGCGTTGCCGGCCTTTCAGGAAGATATAGGCTCGTTTTTTGAAGGTTTCAATATCGTATCTGTCCGAGAACACTGCTGCGGGAAGTTGATTCCACAGTTCGGTCGTACTTGGTAAAAAGTTCTACAATCTTATACCTAAAAAATACATACTAAAAACGAATGTCATATTAAATAGATTAATTTCAAATTTAGTACAAGATTGTGAGAGACTGGTGTGTCTGAAGTAAGCAGAGCCTGTACCTCAGTACACCAGCTTCTCCCCACTAGGAGCTTGGGTATACAGTGCCATATGACCCAAAAAAAGAAAGAAAATATCATTTATTGCCATACTCTAAGTCACTACGTACACTACTAGACAGTTTAACAAAACTTTGCAAGTAGGCAAAGGAATACCTCAGCTTGTGTTACGCCGAAGACCGAGGTAACGCTGTTTTTCAGGCATCCCCCACTCCCTGTGATGGTGTGCGGGAGTTTTTGAAATGGGGGCTAAGAGGTATACATATTCTTATTAAATGTAATTCCAGTTTTACTTAAACTAATACAATTACACTAAATATAAAAAATAAATGGCTTCTTACTAACTAACATAATCAAAATAAAAATGAAATATACATGAGGTGTACAATGTATTCGTATATGTACACTACATTAAAAGAGAGGTGAATATAATATAGAGATAGAGTGTATGAATATGTGTACATAAAATGAATTCATGGGTTAACTTTTTGTTTTCCTAATTTTAGAAATATAATTTCAGTTCCAAATCCTTCCAATGGCTTCGAATCAAATTCTCTGCAGCAAATTGTATTCTGAACAAAGCGGTTTTACACCTGACCTTGAAACTTCCTGTGTTCAATTTGCTTCTCAAAGGAGGTGGCTCAGCTGGCAGATCATTCCATATTTTTGATGCAGCGAATTTGAAACATGCCTTGTATCGTGTGGATTTGTGAGTTGATGCAGCGAATTTGAAACATGCCTTGTATCGCGTGGATTTGTGAGTAAGCATTATTATCAGATTTTGCGTAACAGATCTGAGACCGTGACTGTTTATATCCGTAACCCAAACATTTTTTTCAAATAAATATTCTGGCTTTTTATTCCAGATTGTTCTGTGAACAGTACATGCATACAGAAGGTCGCGTCTGCTCTCATGTATAAAGGAAACACTTTAGGGTGACGGTTTTCACTAGATGATTTTCATTGAGCTACGTCCGATGCCTTTAGGCAGCTCAAAAATCAAATACCATTGATAGTATTAGACACTCGATAAGAAGATAAAGAAGCATTAGGATAAGCATATTATGTTATGATATAAATAAATAAATATATTCGGACAAATCACTAATAGATTGAGCTAACCCCAAAGTAAGTACAAGACTTGTGTGGAATACTAACTCAACAACGATTACTATATTTTATAACAAATACATACATAGATAAACATCCAAGACCCAGGACAATCTGGAAACGATTATTTCCATCTTGACCTGACTGGGATCGAACCCTGTACCTTCGAATGGCGGACTGAACTAACACACTCGATGAAAAGGTGAAGAAGCGTTATGATGAGCCTATGATATATGCCTATGCTAGTGATGGGTTGCTAGCCACATAGAGCCATAAGACCTAAAATGCTGTCTGCCCCTTTAGAGATAAGCATAATAATGCATTTTTTATTTTCTCAGACCAGCATAGAAAATTTTTTTTAGATACCAATTGCAAACCCAAAATTTTACACTGCAAGACAATAGAATTGATAAAACAAAAGGGTTCCGCAAAAAGGTTCGAAAATTAATTTTGCCGATAAGCGCAACCCTCCGTAAACAATAATTTGGGAATAAGGCGAATTTACGCTTTTTCGCGGGAAAACTTGGTAATAAGGAGCAATATAAGTCTGGGTAGACTTCGTAACTTTTCATTGGATTACGCAGTGTTGGAATTAAAATTGAGTGTCTTTAAACCCGGATGCAAAATCCTAGTAAAAATGTATTTGCTGAAATTTAGATGCTGACAGAAATTTATATGCAAAAACAAGCAATACAATACAATACATTAACATCTCCTCTCACAGGCCTACTGGAACAGGTCTTTTTTAAGATAAGTAGTGCCTTTGTACAACTTTTATTTGATGTATTCTCTGTATAAATTTTCCGTGTACATAAATTTGTAAACAAATAAATAAGCAATGTACACAAGGGTCTTTAATTAATTACAAATATTTTAAGCAACTTTTCTAATAATTGTATAACGAAATACGAAAAAAATTTTAATTCTTATACAACAAGTCGGAGTAGACGTAGTTAAGAGCGGCCTTCCCGTCTTACTTTTCATAAAAACGCTCGTACGTGATTATGGCGTTGTGTCTTTGAACTAACAGGTATCTTGGGCGCTATTTCTAGGTTTCTATCGAAATAAAAAATTGAAATTTAGAAAAACAAAGTCAGTATAAGCCCCCAAAAATCTGCTTTTTGCACAAATTTTAGCTGAACTTCGACTGTTCATAAAGTACTCATTAATTGTAAAAATAAATAAAATATTTCGATACAAACCTTGAAAATGTAATGAAAATTTTGAATACAAAATCATTTATTTCATATATTTGTAAGGCTTACTGATAAATACGTATCTCCTGGAATAAGTTTTATGAAATTTCAGCACCCTATGAATACTTAATATTCGTCCAATGTATAGTTAATAATAATACTAATTTCATTTAATAGAATGCAAACCATGCCCTTAGGCACTATCTCTCTCTTTTTGGCTTGCCTTTTTTTCTAGCATCGCCCTGGATGAAACACCAAGCTTTTCAAACTATGCTCGCGTTGAAAACAGAGCGGCCGGGAAGGGCCGCCTTAATACGGTAATCTAATAAATCAATTTTAAAATTATTTATGAATATGTTGCAGTTAGATTTTATAATCCGCTGTTTGACAAACATCTAGATCTCTCCCAGGGATTTCCAAAATGACCGATCTAGAGCGGCTTGCATCCAGCGCCTTCCAGCGACCTTGGTCATTATATCAGCCACAGGAAGGCCACTGCTGCATATATGCCTCCCCCAAGGATTTCTAAAATGACCGATCGTAAGCGGCCTGCATCCAGCGCTTTCCTGCAACCTTGGTCAGGTCATCTGACCATCTAGCGCAGTCTTTCCCAAAGTGGGCGATAACGCCCCCTTGTGGGCGCTGGAGGTTTTAAGGGAGCGCTAACGGGCCCAGAATAAAGTTGGGGGGCGCTGATGTGATTTAAGCAATGAGTGATTTATAACTTCAGCTATTTCATATTTTAAAATTCACTGAAATTAAAATCCTCTTACTACACAACATCCATTTATTAGTTCATATTTATATCCTTTTTTATTGTACAAATATAAACTAAAAATGTAATGATATTTATTATTTTAATGCGTTCACAACGCTATTTATATCGTTAAAGGAATCAAACACTGAAAAAATTTCGTGTTTTAAAGTTTCGCAGGTGAGGTCACCACTTCCGATACTCTTTATTATTGTAAAATTGTATTATTATTGCTATTTTTTTATTTAAAATTAACAATGTTGATTATTGTTATTTTTTTATAAAAGATACTCTAATGTACTGCTGTATGAATTATTATTGCTCTCTCTTGTAAAAAAGTCTAGTTTAGAATATAGGTTGAATTAAACTACAGGCAAGACAAATATGTGATTCAGGTTTTTATGGTGAAAAAAATGGGGGGCGCTACAAAATAACAGTTTTTTTAAAGTGGGCGTTTGACAAAATAAGTTTGGGAACCTCTGATCTAGCGGGTTGCGTATCAAATATACAATGTGTATTTTTTATACTTGATCAAACGAAATGTGCGGATATGAGACTAAATATTATCGACAAAAAAGGAAAAAAAAAATAGTTATTTAAAAAAGCCAGGCACTTTAATTTTTTCGTCAATTATTTTTTAACTAATTTACTAATTTAATTTATTAATATAACTCACAAAACCGAACTGTAGTGCCAAACAACTAGTTGTTTGGCACTACAGTTCGGTTTTGTAAAACAGCTGAGAATCGTTCAGCTGAATTGTAAATGTGTTACATTTAACAAAACAGCTTACTGCGCGTTCAGTCCACGTGTAGGGTTTATTAACCATTATTAAATAAAACTGTTATAGTATCAACAAATACATGACATGGCAATAGTGTTCTT
Organism: Acrobasis suavella; assembly: GCA_943193695.1. Classification (NCBI taxonomy): domain Eukaryota; kingdom Metazoa; phylum Arthropoda; class Insecta; order Lepidoptera; family Pyralidae; genus Acrobasis; species Acrobasis suavella. The sequence continues at coordinate 2,676,713 of OW971952.1, read as the reverse complement.
TACTTTTTAAATCACGCGTGGCATGGAAATAAACCCTCAATTCAGCTTCTTACTATGTAATCCAGTCTCCAACATCATAGAACAACAATAAGGAGCCATATCATCAGCTCGAAGCGATTGGGTACCGAAAAGCTAGAGGTTCTGTCAAATAGCGGATTATACAATCCAACTTCGACATATATAAAGTCAGCATCTTAAATTCAGCATAATTGATTCCCTTACTAAGAAACCTCAAAACATCATCTCCGATAAAAAAGCTACGTTTGACTGTAGGCAATGGTACAAATCAGGAACCCGTGACGTCACAAGTTCAATAGACAATCAGGATAACTCCTAACTACTACAACTGACAATGAATCGGAAGTAATGTGATTCGTGCGTCCCGTACACTGCGGAGCAAGGAAAAAGGAACGAAGCGGTTTTTTTCTCATCTTAGCGGGTTCCTGGTTGCATGCTCAGCTGTGCTGCTTCGAGCCCGAAGCGCGCTTGCCTGCTTTTTCTTTTCCAAATACAATTTACATATCACGGGTCACCCAAGGATGCAGAAGATCACGTGAAATCGATAAGAAATAGATGAAACAATGAAACGATTTGGATATGATTTACGTCCGGCCGTTTGCCAGATGTCAATCATCTTAAGGGTTGCATTTATGTGAATAATTTTACAACCGGCCGTCGCCCGACGTCAACTCTCTTTGGAAATGCAGTTGTAGCACGAGATGTATGTGTTTAGTCTTTAAGTCGCCACTTACGACATCCATAGGTAGAGATAGAGTCGTCTAGTACTAGGCCTGTAACTATAAATAATGTTTATTTATCACATTTACTATCACTATGATACTCTATCGCATTTACTATACACACTCGTCCGCACTGTACGACATCCACTCTTAGACTGAGCGATCCGACTGTCGCACCAAGTACTTCATCTGACGTTTTGCCCCCGTTACTGGTGTGAGTGAGACAGCGTATGTATCTATTGCATAGACACAAACACTACACGTGCTACGCTTTATCATTATATACTGTATTCAACAATAAACAATCTTCTAATCGTCTCCTTGAAAACTATTACAAGGAACAAAATTATATGGAATGTTACAGAACCTCACAAATGAAACAGGTGTTATGTAACAAGCAGTGTACATAACACCCTGTATAAATACGCGTATCCGTTACATACAAATTTAATCGTCACAAATAGCCATGCATATTTATAACACCCGCTGTAACGTCAGAGACATTAAACATATGCGCATATGTAAACAATCCATAATGTCGCTTCTGATGTTTTGGTACAGTCAGCGGGAGGGTAAGTTATCCTTCGCGGACCTCTCTGTTTAGAAATAGACGGAATTAAAATTAATTGTAGTAGCTTGATGTGCCGTTGACTGTACTCGTTAACCCCAAGTTGAACTAGTTTTCACACTTGGCTTTTGCATTAAAATATGACAAACAAATTAACTTTATGAGACAACATTTTATCCTAACTTAAATGAAAAAAAAACTTCAGCCATATTTTAGACGGGAGCAGAATGTTTCAAAGACTAAGTTATTTTTTTAATGAAAATTCTTAAGGTTTTATTTTTAAAAACCAAGCTCTTATTGGTTTTATTGTGTCAAAAGGCGTCCACACATTACGTCATGAAGACTTTAATTTCTTCAAACCTCCTCCTCCTTGTCGCAATTTTCACCGATCTTTTTTTTTTAAACTGACTATCGCATTTAGCGTGACCTCGAGGCGATCTGCGAGGCACCCCGCTGACTTTTACATATCTCGTCTTACTGAGGGACGGGAGGCAGGGAATGAACGTGCAAGGACGCAAAATGTAGATTTTATCGGTTTTTTTATAATAAAGTAATCATTTTCCAGAAAGTGACCAGAAATAGTTATAGTATATGTAATTTCCTATTTTTTGACATTTTTTTTGTAAGTAAAGTTTTCATAAACTCTGTAATAATCAATAAAACATCCAAAAATCGTCGAATTAGCTTCTTTCTTCTGCCGATTTTTTTTTTTGATCGAGGGAAGTTACCGATATCATGTTTTGAACCACAAATAGTCCAAGTACATAAAGTAAACTACAGTGTATATATTTTTTTGACTTTCATAACTTTCTACTTGTTAGTTTATTATTAAGCCAAAGTGATGTCACATTGGGAATACCTAGCCTTAAAGAAAGACCAAAAATTTTTGTCTTTCTTTAAAGCCGATATCATTTCTATCTGAAGATCGGATAGAAATGTAATTCTAAACGGACAAACAACGACAACAACGACCGCCATTTTTGTTCAACTTACGTGCTGGGTATTGTAATTTATTTAACGAGCTTAGCTCAGTCCTTTTTTAAGAATATATTTTTTTTTGCCACATAACTCCGCATTACACCAACGATTTTGATGTAACGCGGTATGCGTTACATCAAAATCGTTGGTGCGGTTTCTGAGATCTTACATATACACAAGAATTGCTCGTTTAAAGCAGAGGTTCCCAAACTTATTTTGTCAAACGCCCACTTTAAAAAATCTGTTATTTTTGTAGCGCCCCCCTTTTTTTTACCATAAAAACCTGAATCACATATTTGTCTTGCCTGTAGTTTAATTCAACCTATATTCTAAACTAGACTTTTTTACAAGAGAGAGCAATAATAATACATACACCAGTACATTAGAGTATCTTTTACAAAAAATAACAATAATCAACATTGTTAATTTTAAATAAAAAAATAGCAATAATAATACAATTTTACAATAATAAAGAGTATCGGAAGTGGGGACCTCACCTGCGAAACTTTTAAACACGAATTTTTTTCAGTGTTTGATTCCTTTAACGATATAAATATCGCTGTGAACGCATTAAAATAATAAATTAAAAAATGTAATTAATATTAATTACATTTTTAGTTTATATTTGTACAATAAAAAAGGATATAAATATGAACTAATAAATGGATGTTGTGTAGTAAGAGGATTTTAATTTCAGTGAAATTTAAAATATGAAATAGCTGAAGTTATAAATCACTCATTGCTTAAATCACATCAGCGCCCCCCAACTTTATTCTGGGCCCGTTACCGCCCCCCTTAAAGCCTCCAGAGCCCACAAGGGGGCGTTATCGCCCACTTTGGGAAAGACTGGTTTAAAGTATAGGATATAGGTAGCTATATACAACGTGTAACGGAAAGGGGGTATCATGATACCCGAAAGGGAGTAAACAAACTAATCAATGTAAACAACTTTTACTATGGGACCATCTCTGAAATCGTAAAAAAAACTTCACCTCCATACAAAATTAAATATCTACCGTGCCAAAATGTATAAACGTGCAGTTTTTTTATATCTGCGTTTATTTATAACTAGTTGCGCCCCGCGGTGTTACCCGCGGAAAAAGTAGCCTATGTGTTAATCCAGGGTATCAGCTACCTGCATACCAAAGTTTAATCAAAATTGGTCCAACACACACACACTAACAAACTTTCGCCTTTATAATATTAGTTTGATCAGACTAGGTATTTTTAAGCTGTGTAAAATATGTTTTGGCCACACACCATTGCAAGTAAGTGTACAAATGTCACAAAGGAAATACGAGAAAGAAAACTATTATTGCTCGAGCCTTAGTGAGGCGATTGTGAACTTCAATATAAAGAGAAAAAGTATATCACTAAGAGCGTTTTCATACGAGGTGCAGCAGTCGCGGCACCGCAGCCTATGCGGCGCGGCGTCGCGAACTTTGAATTTTGTATTTTCGGAACGACATTCCTTTTCGGACGGCACGGCGCCTACGCCATGTCCATAGATCAGTTAGGAAAGCGTTTCCTTGAGAAGGACGGTGTTCCTGGTTCAAACCGAACACAAACCAATTTTTTTTATTTTTGTGTTTTTTAAGCTATTGCATAGCTTTTATCGCGGGCTTTGGCGCGGCGACCGAATCAAGAAATTTCGTAACGTAAATAAAACCTAACACTCGTCCAACGTCGTTTTAATTGTTTTTAATTTGTTATTATTATTATCGATATAAAAGTGTAAGATTAAATTTTTCGACACTTTTTGCCGTCTTTACTAAGACTGTAATTTCGTTGCAACCACACTTGGTTCACGACATTCACGTTCTCTTTTTTATGTATGAATGAAGCTTTATACTCGGACACCGCGCTTGTGACTCTCTTATACTTAATACAATGTCTCTCTCTATGTCATTTAACGACCTCCGTGACGTTGTGGTCACCATGCTAGTCTGCCACCCAGAGGTCCAGGGTTCGATCCCCGGTCAGGGCAATTAAGAAAATAGCCTTTTTCAAATTGTCCTGGGTCTTGGATGTTTGTGTATTTGTTATAAAATATAGTGTCGTTGAGTTAGTATCCCATAACACAAGTCTCGGACTTACTTTGGGGCTAGCTCAATCAGTTTTATTTGTCCCCATATATTTATTTGTTTATATCAGCATCCTTTGATTAAAAAATAACTGAGGATACAACTAAGAATACTCTCAGAGTTGCATACTCAGTGTGATTTTGTGAAGCCTGAAGACCATTTTTTTTTCTTAGGTCTTTCACTTCTGCCGGAACCCGCTGAGTACAAAGATTTAGAATATACAAGTATCGCGCTGATTACTATGTATAGTGCATGTCTGTCAATTTTATTGTCACTAAGACTCTAATTTACATTTTTTATTTAACTTACAATGTATCTTGTATGTATGTACTTGTATGTATGTTTAATAAATAAATATATAGGGACAAATCACACTGATTGAGCTAGCCCTAGCACTAAAGTTAGTTCGAGACTTGTGTTATGGGATACTAACTCAACGATACTATATTATACTAGCTGACCCGGCAAACGATGTTTTGCCATAAAAAAATTTTGGGGTGGACTACCCCTAACATTTAGGGGGATGAAAAATAGATGTTGGCCGATTCTCATAGATACCGGATAAGCACAAAAAATTTCATCAAAATCGGTCAAGCCGTTTCGGAGGAGTATGGCAACGAAAACTGTGACACGAGAATTTTATATATTAGAAGAAGATAACAAATACAATGTTTAGGTCAAATCTTTCAACTTCATTTGTTACCCTTAACCGATTAAGCTGAAATTTTGCAAATTTGTGTAAGTTGGTTGTAAATACCTATTATACAATATGTAACAAAAACCCTGTCCGATCCTTGCAACTCAGGCAGTCAATATGAACAACTTTTCCTATGGGACCTATAATCGAAACTCAAAACAATTGACATTTTCATACAAAAGCTTTTGGCCGGCCCGGCATTGATCCCATAGGAAAAGTTGTTCATATTGACGGTCTGAGTTGCTCCTACAAGGATCGGACAGAGTTTTTGTTACATATTGTATATTATTTTATTTATTAATGAGCTGCTCTGATGATGGAGTCGGGAGATCTTCGACCAAACTCAAATACAAAACCACATAACCTCGTTGAATAGGACTAATTTCATTTGTCTTGACGAGCAATAGAGAAGATGCATAATGAATAGATTTTAAGGTATCTAATGAAAAAAATATGCATCTACCCTATTTAGAGATAGATGGTAGACGATTTCAAGGGTCTGATCACGGAGACGGAAGGTGGTCGACGGAACGCTGTAATAAAACAACGCAACTCCATCGAGTTTGGGATTATTTTATTTGTCTTATATATAAGTACTTTGGTCTTACAATAAAAGGTTGCATTTTTTTTTAATCTGATTATTTTATTCCAATTGTTTTTTGCCCTTTGTATGGATCTTGTTGTTCGAAATAAACTATTGACTATAAGTATTTATATATCTATCGTGGCCATATCGTAGATTTTATAATTTTATGAAATGATCGAACATTTCATGAAATGGTCGCATTTCATGAAACGGCCAATTTAATTTGACCAGATCATGAAATCGTCAACGTTTCACGATTTTGTCATCCACGTTTGGCCGGATCGTATAAACAGACTGAAAAAAGCAAACAAAAACAAAAACTTGTGACAGAGCGCTATAGGTAAGTTAAGGTTGCGGCGGGGTGGCCCTTGGGCTACCCCAAGACGCACAACATGAATGTATAGTGTAAATAAAAATATAACAATTTTACGATATAATCAACCATTTCATGAAGTGACACGGTAAATTTATGAAATGGTCGAAATTATTTGATCATATCGAGAAACAATTTCTTATCATTGATCCGCCTAATCCACATCACGATGTGGCCAGTAGCCAGTGCAACTTGAAATTCCCGATCATTTAATGAAGAGATTAAATTTACGATATGGCTACGACATATCTATAGACTAAACACACCCTTAAAGTTTCTCATATTTAGCTATCAGCCTGTAGGCCTGTGCAGAAGACGGACTTTTTTGAACACTTGTCCGAGTAGGCTGGAAGTTGAGCCGCGGGCGACAAAGTTACGTATCTAATGGTAGAGTTGGCAACTTTTATCGGAGCATCGCAACTTTTCCGTTTTATCCGATTTGTGCGAAGTTATAATAAAAAACATTACAGCCCGATAGATTATCGCGTTTTTTTTACCTAACGGAGTAGACAGAGTCAATGGCGTCACCAACCTTGGCACAGAATAAGTACTAGCACTCACGTACAGAAGTCTTACTCAGAAAAAAAGCAAAGAAATAACTACTTAATGTGGTTAGCGTTTATCAAATATCGACCAAAGATGGGGTGCTGGCAGAGATCGAGAGGTTTTATGGGCAGTTGTATACATCCGTTGCAAAACCTAGCGTGGATCCAAGAGCCAAGCTAACCCGACACTATACCGAACATATCCCGGACATCAGTCTGTACGAGATTAGGATGGCCCTCAAACAGCTCAAAAACAACAAGGCGCCAGGTGAGGATGGAATCACATCAGAGCTTATGAAAGCGGGCGGAACGCCAGTACTGAAGGTCCTTCAGAGGCTCTTTAATTCCGTCCTGCTCGAGGGCGTAACGCCGGAGGCGTGGAACAGAGGCGTGGTGGTCTTTTTCTTTAAAAAGGGTGACAATACTCTATTAAAGAATTATAGGCCTATCACGCTTCTGAGCCACGTCTATAAGTTGTTTTCGAGGGTCCTCACGAATCGTCTCGATAACAGATTTGATGCCTTCCAACCTCCCGAAGAAGCCGGATTCCGAAAAGGCTACAGTACCATGGACCACATCCATACTTTGCGGCAGGTTGTAGAGAAGACGAGGGAGTATAACCGGCCGCTGTACTTGGGGTTCGTGGACTACGAAAAAGCCTTCGATTCGATCGAAACATGGGCCGTGCTTCAGTCTGTCCAGCGGTGCCGCATTGACTGTCGGTATATCGAGGTGTTGAAGTGTCTATATAACAAAGCCACTATGTCGGTCCAAGTACAGGAGCACAGTACGAAGGACATTCCATTGAATAGAGGCGTGAGACAGGGAGATGTCATATCTTCAAAACTGTTCACCACCGCTCTGGAAGATGCCTTTAAGCTCCTGGAATGGGAAGGACTGGGCATCAACATTAATGGCGAGTATATCACTCACCCTCGATTTGCCGACGATATCGTTGTCATGGCAGAATCGATGGAGGACTTAAGTAAGATGCTTGAAGACCTAAATCGAGTCTCCCAACAGGTCGGCCTAAAAATGAATATTGACAAGACGAAGGTCATGTCAAATATGCACGTTGCGCCTTTACCTGTTTCTGTTGGGAGCTCCACCCTCGAAGTTGTAGATCAGTATGTCTACCTGGGTCAATTGATCCAGGCAAAAAGTTCTAGCTTCGAGGAAGAAGTCTTTCGGCGAATCCGACTCGGCTGGGCAGCGTTCGGGAAATTACGCAGTATTTTATCAATTAAAATACCTCAGTGCCTCAAAACGAAAGTGTTTTATCAATGTGTGTAACCAGTGATGACTAATGGCTCTGAAACGTGGTCCCTTACTATGGGTCTCAGGTCGCTCAACGGGCTATGGAGAGGACTATGCTCGGTGTTTCTCTACGCGATCGAATCAGAAATGAGGAGATTCGTAGGAGAACGAAGGTCACCGACATAGCCAAGCGGATTAGCTCATTGAAGTGGCAGTGGGCGGGGCACATAGCGCGAAGAACCGATGGCCGATGGGGCAGAAAGGTTCTCGAATGGCGGCCACGTATCGGCAAGCGCAGCGTAGGACACCCACCTGCTAGATGGTCAGATGACCTGAGCAAGGTTGCAGGGAGGCGCTGGATGCAGGCCGCTTCCGATCGCTCGTTTTGGAAATCCTTGGGGAAGGCCTATGTCCAGCAGTGGACTTCCTGTGGCTGATATGATGTGGTTAGCGTTATGATTTAATTTAGCTCGCGTCAGAACTCCTCATCTCTTCGTTTAGATACCTAGACATCCATTGCAAGCCAATTTCAATCTTATTACTCTGGACAAACGATTCATGTAACTGAATTTTCAATGTGGTTAGCGCTTTGGTTTAATTTAGCTCACGTCAGAACTCCTCACCTCTTCGTTTAGATACCTAGACATCCATTGCAAGCCAATTTCAATCTTATTACTCTGGACAAACGATTCATGTAACTGAATTTTCAATGTGGTTAGCGCTTTGGTTTAATTTAGCTCACGTCAGAACTCCTCACCTCTTCGTTTAGATACCTAGACATCCATTGCAAGCCAATTTCATTCTTATTACTCTGGACAAACGATTCATGTAACTGAATTTTCAATGTGGTTAGCGCTTTGGTTTAATTTAGCTCGCGTCAGAACTCCTCACCTCTTCGTTTAGATACCTAGACATCCATTGCAAGCCAATTTCATTCTTATTACTCTGGACAAACGATTCATGTAACTGAATTTTCAATGTGGTTAGCGCCTTGGTTTAATTTAGCTCGCGTCAGAACTCCTCACCTCTTCGTTTAGATACCTAGACATCCATTGCAAGCCAATTTCATTCTTATTACTCTGGACAAACGATTCATGTAACTGAATTTTCAATGTGGTTAGCGCTTTGGTTTAATTTAGCTCACATCAGATCTCCTCACCTCTTCGTTTAGATACCTAGACATCCATTGCAAGCCAATTTCAATCTTAATACTATTTATTTATTACTTATTATACTATACTTTATTACTATTATATACCTATTTATGACATATTTCAGTTATTTTACAAGTCAAGTTATTTTGTTTTGTTTATACTTTTAATGTGATTTTTTAATTTTTTTTTAAATGTCATTCGTCATTTATTTTATATTTCTTCAAATCTTTGTCATTAAAAAACTTTTTATCTACAAGTAATGTTTTTAATCTTTTATTAACATCTTTCGTCTCTGCTCTCAGCAGATCTGGGAGGGTGTTATAGATGATTTTTATTGACATTGAAAGCGGTCCGGAGTTAAAGATTTCTAAGTTATATGACGACCTCCGTGGCGAGTGGTCATCATGCTAGTCCGCCACCCAGAGGTCCCGGGTTCGATTCCCGGTCAGGGCAAGTTGGAAAAAGGCCTTTTTCAAATTGTCCTGGGTCTTGGATGTTTATCTATACATATATGTATATGTTATAAAATATAGTATCGTTGAGTTAGTATCCCATAACACAAGTCTCGAACTTACTTTGGGGCTATCTCAATCAGTGTTATTTGTACCTATATATTTATTTATTTATTTATTTAAGTTACGAGTAGAATTCGGTCTAACTAACATATTCTTCTTCCTTGTAGGATAGCGTCGCGGTAAGTCGTCTTTTTTCGTGTAGTACTGGGGATATTTCCGTACAAATTTGCTAGTTTCTAAGATATATATGCATGGCAACGTCAATATTTTTAAATCTTTAAAATACGAAAATAAATATTATCAATAGGACTATCGATAGTATCAATACTATCGATAGTTTTTAATTTATACAATCGATAGTATCGATAGTATCTAAATTCAATAGTATCGATACTATCGATAGTTTCACCTTTTATCAATACTATTACAAACTATTGACAATCGATACTATCGATATTATCGATAGTATCGATACTATCGATAGTATCGATACTATCGATACTATCAATAGTACTATCGATACTATCGATAGTCAAACTATCTATTAGGTTAGAACTCATAGTCAAACTATCGATTGTTATGCAACGCTAGTTAGAACTCCGCTCTTTTTCGTTTAGATACCTGTAAATGCATTGCGAGCCAATTTCAATGTTTTACCCTGGACAAACAATTCATGTAACTGAATTGCCCATTGCGCTGTGGTTGCCGTGCACATAGTAATAATGTAGGTGTATTTTCGATACCTAAACGGGGAGTGACACAGGCCTGGTCTGGGTGGATCTGGGGCCTTCTAGACCGTAGCAAGTTGATCGCCAGATGATCTGCTTCTGATTCAAACCTTTAGTTTGTTACTTTAGTTTAAATGGTTGTGATAAGGATTGGTCAGCCTAAGCCACTGCGTAACCATGTCTAGCTATTATTCTAAGTATTGTTGAGTTTGTGTTCCATAACACAAGTGTCGAACCTACTTTGGGGCTAACTCAATTTGTGTGATTTGACCGTTTATATTTTTATTTATTTATTTATTCTTATTATACTAATAGGTAGATAGATAAAACATTTATCCGGATGAAAAAAATCACATAAATGACATAAACAAATTAAAATTATAAAAAGTACAAATAACAATAAAAGTGTGATTTATCTTCCCCAAAATGGTCTCCAACTAGCGAAACTAGTCTCTAAAGCGGTGGTCTTTCGTTGGAGCCATAATTGGTACTTTCACGCACATACGCACGACGAAAGACATACTGATTAGTGTGATATAAAAATTCAGTCTGTATAGTTAGAAGATCATTAAAGTAGCAATCTCAACGTAGATAAATTAGCCGTGGTAACTGGCAAACGCTAGTCGATGAGTGACACTTGACCGAGCAACTCTCGCCAGCAACCCTTTAAAGCCGCTAATTATATTTCCACCCCGCCCCACAGCAACAGAGAATGATGAGAAGGGTAACTCAATATAGTCAGTCAGTGAGGACCTGTAACAATTTTTCTGTATTTACCTTTACATTGATCTTTGATCTAAATATATATAACTCAAAGGTGACTGACTGACTGACATAGTGATCTATCAACGCACAGCCCAAACTACTGGACGGATCGGGCTGAAATTTTGCATGCAGGTAGATGTTATGACGTAGGCATCCGCTAAGAAAGGATTTTGATCAATTCTACCCTCGAGGGGATAAAATAGGGGATAAAAGTTTGTATGAAACTTTGTCAATTTTAAACCGATCGGGCTGAGACTTTGCATGCATAAAGCTACTATGACGTAGGCATCCTCTAAGAAAGGATTTTGATAAATTACATCCCTACGCGAGCGAACCCGCGGGCAAAAGCTAGTAATAAATAAATATACATACAAAATATCACTCCTATTTATACTCTAAATATATATAACTCAAAGGTGACTGACTGACTGACATAGTGATCTATCAACGCACAGCCCAAACCACTGGACGGATCGGGCTGAAATTTGGCATGCAGGTAGATGTTATGACGTAGGCATCCGCTAAGAAAGGATTTTAATCAATTCTACCCCCAAGGGGATAAAATAGGGGATGAAAGTTTGTATGAAACTTTGTCAATTTAAGCCGATCGGGAAGAGACTTTGCATGCATAAAGCTACTATGACGTAGGCATCCCCTAAGAAAGGATTTTGATAAATTTCACCCCTACGCGAGCGAAGCCGGGGGCAAAAGCTAGTGTCTATATAAATTAGAATAATTATTGGTCTCCCTAATAAAAAAAATTTAAAAAAGAATCGAGTAAATCTTTCGTTAGATATTTTTTAAATATCTCTTATTAAAAAGTCGTCTTGTTTTGCTCAACTGTTGACGTCAAATCATAAATTACGAGCTTAACTATGGTTTCCTAAAGATCATTCATCATGAATAAAAATTGTGAATCGGTACAGATTGTTCAATAGGTTTCTTTTACATATCTACGCTACAAATGTCAAAATTACGCGATAGCGAACGCATTTCGTACAAGGACGTAAACACTTATTAAATTGATATTAAATGAGATGGCCTGGGAATACAATTTTCGTTATGTCACAATTAAAATAAAATTTTAATTAGTAGGAAATGATCTAACAAATATCTATTCTGTCTGATCTGCTTGGGAGTCCAGAGTACGCTTTGTTTCTTTTTCTTCTCTATTTCGCACAGTCTTTTGCTATGACAGACAATAAAAATATAAGGCAACACCTCAGGGCAACACCTTTGATAAGTAGATAAAGCCATTGGTCGTCCGCCAAATGCTGAATATATTTATTGCGTTATTATTCTAAGATTTATTGTTTTCGACGACCTCCGTGGCGTATTGGTCACCATGCTAGTCCGCCACCCAGAGGTTCCGGGTTCGATTCCCGGTCAGGGCAAGTTGGAAAATGGCCTTTTTCAAATTGTCCTGGGTCTTGGGTGTTTATCTATATATGTATTAGTTTTAAAATATAGTATCGTTGAGTTAGTACCCCATAACACAAGTCTCGAACTTACTTTGGGGCTAGCTCGATCAGTGTAATTTGTCCCTATATATATTTATTGTAATAAAGTGAAAAAATGTATTAAGAAATCCTTAAACTGGTATTTAACATCATTCGTCATTTCAGCCGCATAACGTCCACTGCAGGACATAGGCTTCTCCCAAGGATTTCCAAAATGACCGATCTAGAGTGGCCTGCATTCAGCGCTTTCCTGCGACCTTAATCAGGTCGTCAGACCACCTTGTGGGGGGGGTGTCCTACGCTTCGCTTGCCAGTACGTGGTCACCATTCGAGAACCTTTTTGCCCCATTGGCCATCGGTTCGTCGCGCTATGTGTCCTGCCCAACGCCACTTCAATGAACTAATCCGCTGGGCAATGTCAGTGACTTTTGTTCTCCTACGGATTTTCTCATTTCAGATTCGATCACGTAGGGAAACACCGATCATAGCCCTCTCCATAGCGCGTTGAGTAACCTTGAGCCTTCTTATGAGACCCATAGTAAGGGACCATGTTTCAGAGCCATAAGTCATCACTGGTAACACACATTGATTAAACACTTTCGTCTTGAGACACTGAGGTATTTTGGACGAGAAGACACTGTGTAGCTTCCCGAACGCTGCCCAATCGAGTCGGATTCGTCGAAAGACTAAAGCTAAAAAAAAGGCTAAAAGATAAACTGGTATTAAATAAAATTAAATACGAGCTCTAAAGAAGAACCTAAATCTACCAATGTGGCGTCGGTCGCTTTTTTTACTGTTTCTTTGTTAAAAGTTAATATATAATAATAATAATGTATTTTTATTTCAGATTATTTAAAAATCCATATAGTGTTAGTAAACTTAACCAATGTTAGTAATCAAAAAGAAAAAAAATAAATAAATTTAAGAGTTAGGGGTTGTTTTGGTTTTGATTAACATGTTCCTTTTTTGTCTTATTCTAGCCTGTCGATTATTACGTCCCACTGCTGGGCAAAGGCCTCCCCCTTCGTTTTCCACTCGCTTCTATCTTCTGCGATCTCTTGCCATTCAATGACATAACTAAAGAGGTCATCTGCCTCTAATAACATGCTACGTAAATCTATATAAATAAAAGTGGGATCTTGAGTTATAAAAGTGGGATATCATAATTATAAATATGGGATCTTGAGTTATAAATGGTGTAACTATATAAAGATCGGTTGAACCAATTTGTTAAAATTTAGTATGGATATAGTTTGAGACCGGAAAAAGTTTTTATTCCGAAATTTCTGCGGGGAGAGCGGTCCCATGAGAATACATAGTATTTATATAATTTCGTAATGAGTTGACTTTCTGTCAACGCCTGTCCTGTGGCCGGCTCCCCGCGGGTGTCATCATTAATCACAATCGACGGAAACCCTGCCGAAACCTCATCATCACTTTAATTGACAATGTTATCTCTTGTGTTTACTGAGCGCGTACTTAGATGGCTTCTTTGTTGCTACTCGGTTCAACGATAAATGAATGAATGAATGAATGAAATCGTTTATTTCAGACTGCACAGGTATTCTATACAGATCCATATTTTGTTAGTAGGAAACTTAATAACTATGTTAATAAAATTTAAAATGTGGGTTATTATTAAAAACATGTAAGGACGACCAATGTTTACATATTGGGCTGTCCACTCTTTCTCACACCACCCTCAAGAGTGAGTTGGTACTGCTCCTTACCCGTGACCACAAGGATGCAACACTTTTGCGAAGCACGGCCTGGAAGCTGTCTGTGCTGTGATCTGCAAACATCCCTGAGGCACTGCAGCGCCAGTGCAGTCCCAACAAACTCCTGAAGCTGTTGTTGTAACTAAATAGGTATTATAATAAAAAAAATATATATTATAAACCAAGCAACTTAAAAGTTTAAAGTGCTCCTCAAGACTTTAATGAGCCCAAACTCGATGGGCCTGAATAAAAGAATGTTCAAATTACAACTTTATACGGTATCTAAATATATATAACTGAAAGGTGACTGACTGACTGACATAGTGATCTATCAACGCACAGCCCACACTACTGGACGGATCGGGCTGAAATTTTGCATGCAGGTAGATGTTATGACGTAGGCATCCGCTAAGAAAGGATTTTGATCAATTCTACCCTCGAGGGGAAAGTTTGTATGAAACTTTGTCAATTTTAAACCGATCGGGCTGAGACTTTGCATGCACAAAGCTACTATGACGTAGGCATCCCCTAAGAAAGGATTTTGATAAATTACATCCCTACGCGAGCGAAGCCGCGGGCAAAAGCTAGTAATAAATAAATATACATACATAATATCACTCCTATTTATACCTGAATTTTTCGAGGGAGTCACGAGGTTTTGGAGGGAAATAAATCATTTGAAAGGAAACGGAGACATGACTTAAATTTTGTCTTGACCAGGTACTACATAACCCTTCAAACTAATTTAAGAACAACTTTTTACAGTTCTTCTGAAGCTGAACGCGAAGCTTTTCTACGCACATACGCCAAAAGTGGCCGTTTTTCGTAATTTTGTGTAGAAAATCTTCACTTTCTCACTTTAAACTGCGAACAATGGTTTACAGGGTATCTAGTGCCAGGTCAACATTTTAAATGATGTCTCCGTTTCCTATCAAGTGATTTATTTCAAATGATGGCAGCACTGGACCCGGAAAATTCAGATATCCCTTAATATCCAATGACTGGAAGTTTACGTTTACATTTAAGCAGAAAACGGCCAGGGTTATGATCACGTGCTTTGCTGTTTCTTCTGCCTCCATGCAGCTATATTGATAATTGAATGGATAAATTCCTTTAGGTTAAAAGTGTAATTGCGGTCAACCGTCGGGCGAGGCAGGGCGCGGCGGGGCGCGGGCGGAAGGCACGTCGGAAGCACTCTGGGCAGGGTTAACATCTATTAAGTATTTTACGGTCCGTGTAGCTATAGTATTTTATATAGTAAGGGCGTGTTCGGACGACAAGCACACGCCAAGTCCACGCCACGCTTTGAAATTTTTAAATTGTTTGCATATTATTTGAATCCTATCACACAACAACTCAAATTGCATTAACCGAAGTCAACATGCGCCCGCCTCGCCTACGCCACGCGCTTGCCTTGCCTCCGCCTTGCTTCCGCCTTGCCTCCGCCTTGCGCCCGTCCCGACTGGACTTCGGTAAATACAATTTGAGTTGTATTGATGTGTGATAGGACTCAATTTGTATGTGTTATGGACGAAGTGATTATTAAGACCAAAATGAGGGGAGTGCCGTAACTACTTACCGGCTGAAAACCCTAGTCCATAGAACCTTTCACGTAACCACCTGAAACTCCCCGTTTGCAGGTAGACATTAGCAACAATATCAATTTATCTGCAATTAAGCCCCACCATTTACTGTAATTAATTTATGGACGCGAAGGCGCGCTCTCTTTGCAGATGCATAAATTAACGAGGCTACAGGAAGGAAGCTTGAATCACTAAGTCAAAAATGTTTGGTCCTTGTAGGATAAAATTAACTCTTTGATGGTTGTTTTAGGGTTCCGTACCCAAGGGGTGCCAACGGGACCCTATTACTGAGACTCCGCTGTCTGTCCATCTGTCTGTCATCTGTGTTGGGCTCGATCTCTTGAATCTTAATAAATAAATATATAGGCACAATTACACTAATTAAGCTAGCCCCAAAGTTAGTTCGAGACTTGTGTTATGGGATACTTACTCAAGGATACTATATTTTATAACAAATACATATATAGATAAACACTCAAGACCCAGGACAGTTTGAAAAAGGCCATTTCAACTTGCCCTGACCAGGGATCGAACCCGGAACCTCTGGGTGGTGGACTAACATGACCACTACGCTACGAAGGTCGACAAACATAAATAATAGATAGACACTTGAAATTTTCACCGATTATTTATTACTGTGGCCGCTATAACAACAAATATCTACTATACTAAAAATAAGATAAAGTAAAAAATTATAGGGGTCGCCATACAAGAAACGTGGTTTAATTTTAACGTTTTTAACTTGACCTCTATAATGGCATTAACTAGATATTTTACTTCAAAGACATTACGGAACCCTAAATGTACTAGTCCGACTAATTCTTGACTGATTTATTAAAGGAAAACTAGTGGTTTCCCTTCTTGTATCTCGATAATTTGTGAGTGAGCCTTATCTACTCAATTATTTTTATTAATTACTAGCTTTCTGGAGCAAGGCTGTGCTCTATTTTTTATTTCTGTTAAAAGCTTGCTTCTTCTACTTTTAGGGTTCCATACTCAATAATAATAATTATAATAATAATAATAATCGTGTAGCCAACGAGCAGCAAGTCACCATCTACCAGGCTAAAATTGTTGTGAAAGATTTTTAGGTAGATGTCCGTATCTCACTCCATAACCCAGCTATCCGGTCCACTAACATCCCATCCATAAAGCCCAAACCAAGTAAATCCCTCCCTGGCAATAGTTCGGTAGCTGTGGAGGATTGTCCGTTAGTGCATCTCAATGGTACATTAAGGGATAGACCTCCATAGATGCAGCCATCTCACTTTTTAGATAAAAAGGTACTAAAAGGCCTCTTCATGTTGGCTTTGGCCCCATGAACGCCTCAAAGGACCGGGTCCCCATGGACCCGTGGCTGAAAAGCGTACCAACATAATAATAAATTCTTTATTTGCCTAAAACATTTTACAGGATGGTATAATTATAATATTATAGCGTAGGCAACCGAAGTAGGTACTGTATCATACGAGTGCTTAAGACTTAAAGGCGCCCAGTCCATATCCCATCCGGAAATCCATCCCCGAACTAGACATAGTCTGTATCTCGGGTGATGAACAACCGGACAGTCGACGGAAAGAGTGGGTACATTTTTAAATCGAGTTTACCTACACTACACTATCGACAAAAGGCTACTTAAATTAAAAGTTGAGGTTACTTAGGCCCAGCTAGTCTTATCTGTGATTGGGCCTAAGTATACATATTGAATTTGGTAATTACTATACATAATATAAAGCAAGATAAATAAGTACTGGTGCCTTCAAACTTAACATATTATGTATATAAGGGGTGAGCGAGAATGAAATGAGTATTTATGTAAGTATAAGGTGCGGTTTGTGTATGTTTGTTTGTGTATCGTTTATGTGTAAGTACGGATAGATATGTAAGGATATCACACAGTGTCACAATCAGTGAAGGGAGTGTCACATTTTATATTTGATAGCATGTTCCATTTTTTGTTTTCCTTTCCTTATTCTTTCTTTCTTTCCCTATCCAAGATCTCATTAGTTTCATCTGTCCCGCCCATTGTCTGTCTGTCTGTAGTCAAATCCTGCAAGTTAAATTTGACCTACTTTCCGACGTCCACATGGGCAGAGAGCAGAGAAAAAAAAAAACTTAATCATTGGTTTTGGGTAGGAGAGATTCTGTTTCATCATAGTTGAGACGATTTAACCAGTTTTGAACAATTGTTTTACATTTATATTTGGTGCAAGGATATATATTTAATATTTTGTTTAAATTATTGTAAAAAGCGCCACTTATTACTCTAAAGTTACGTTTTGCAAGTGTTGTTCTTGATTTTATGGTTTGACAAACCGCGTACTTCAGCCGTTTGCCTTTGCGAATTTTTTGATCAAAACCGATAAGACGGTGTTTTTTGAGAATTGTCTGAAGTATAAAGAGCTGCCTGACTGTTAGCACTGAAGTGTCGGAGTAAAGTTGGAAGGTCGGATAGCTCATAGCATAACTCAAAGGGTAAAAACGGGACCATATTACTAAGACTCCACTGTCCGTCCGCCTGTCTGTCTATCTATCACCAGGCTGTATCTCATGAACCGTGATAGCTAGACAGTTGAAATATTCACAGATTATGTGAAATTGATGATTTTTCTGATGATTGATGATTCTGTTGCCGCTGTAACAACAAATACTAAAAACAGAATAAAACAAATATTTGAGTCGGGCTCCCATACAACAAACGTTATTTTTTATAGATAATACTTGGCCGGTTTATTTTAACACCCTTTTTGTAAAATAAGGTGGTCAGACGACCTGAACAAGGTCGCTAGAAAGCGCTGAATGCAGGCCGCTCTTAATCGGTCGTTTTGGATATCTTTGGGAGAGGCCTATGTCCAGCAGTGGACGTTATGCGGCTGAAATTATTGTAAAATAGTTTGCTACCCGCCTGATTATAAGTAGCCACCTTAACCTATACAAAACCACAGGCATACTAACAAAATATTCTTACGATAATTTTTTTTTTAAGTATACTTATATAACGCTGAATTTAGGCCATAAATAATTACTTTCCATATGAACTTGGATCAGCTGGTCAATGTGTATGGGATTTAAAAAATTATTTGTCATATTTGATATATCTACACGCTGACTTTTCATTGGTTTTGGAAAAAAAATGTCAAATAGGAAATAAATTCCTGTATCCATATACGTAATCCTTTGTGTTTGACATAAGATAAAAAAGTTGTGCAAATGATTTTCGATCGAGACCACGTAGTTATGCCCGTTCATAACTGACGCGTGACCCTTGATGAACTCGAAATATAGCCGGCCGGCGGTACTACTAATGGATCCCACGATTTTACTTTCGAGTTTTTGTCAGCATATTTTGTTTCTGAATTTTTATTTTGACTAGCTAATTAGGTCTCACTAACGATCTTTATAAAGTGGCCTTCGGCTCCAAAACCAATGAAAAATCACCGTGTCTGTTCCTAAGGGAAAGTTGTTCAGGATGATGGACTAAATTCGACCTTAAAATAGTTTCTGTATATTTTGTTACCTGTATTGTATAATAGTTTACGAAATTACCCTTAAATAAATGCAATTGTTAAATTACGAAACTTTATCCTATACTTTGAACGAGCAATTCTTGTATACAATGTGGAAGGGACATACCCGTAGGTAATAAATTGAACCACGGTCTATACTAGATCACTTTAGTATAATAAAATGAAAATAACAGCTAAAACACAACAAAATTTTCGGCATTTCTATACAAAAGTGTGCAGCCGCCCGGGCAAAATGTATGGATATTTCGTTTTTTTTTTTAGTTTTTTGGTTGTTATTTTAAAATCATTATACTATAGTGATTTAGTACAGCCCGTGGTTCAATTTATTACGGGTAATTCTCTTCCACCTTATATCTTCTATCTTCTTCTTCTAAATATATATAACTCAAAGGTGACTGACTGACTGACATAGTGATCTATCAACGCACAGCCCAAGCCACTGGACGGATCGGGCTGAAATTTGGCATGCAGGTAGATGTTATGACGTAGGCATCCGCTAAAAAAGGATTTTGATCAATTCTACCCTCAAGGGGATTAAATAGGGGATGAAAGTTTGTATGAAACTTTGTCAATTTTAAACCGATCGGGCTGAGAATTTGCATGCATAAAAGCTACTATGACGTAGGCATCCCCTAAGAAAGGATTTTGATAAATTTCACCCCTACGCGAGCGAAGCCGCGGGCAAAAGCTAGTATACAATATGTAACAAAAACCCTGTCCGATCCTTGTAGGAGCAACTCAGACCGTCAATATGAACCACTTTTCTTATGGGACCAATGCTTGAAAGTTGAAAAATAAAGTCATTTTCATACAACAGCGTTCGGCCGGCCCGGCAATTTGTATGAAAATGTCGATTTTTTCTTCGAGTTTGAAGTTCGACTTTGAGGAAAAGTTGTTCATATTGACGTCCTGAGTTGCTCCTATAAGGATCGGACAGGGTTTTTGTTACATATTGTATAGTGAAAATCTCGGAAACAGCTCCAAAGATTTTAATGAAACTCAGTATTTAGGGAAATATGAGACTAAAAAAAGTAACGCCCACCTAGTCACTTATCCCTAAATATTTGACCATTCTTCCAAGCAATGCTCTGTCGCCGAGCTAGTTTCTATAATACCTTAACACACTCCTCCAATCAGAATGCAGATCAAACGTGTAAACTTAATAAAAAGCATGTCAAACAGACAGCAATGTAATTGAAGGGTAGATAGCAAAATAAATATGACGGCGGGAGGGAGAGGGCTGACGTCATGACCCCATTCCTGCGGCTGGAGCTGGATCTAGCTGGTTTATTTATTTGTAGACATTTCTCTGAAATGCAGGATTTACATTTAGTACCTTCGCGTTTAATAGCAAGTTTCTTTTTGGACGGTACGGACATTGAGTGGTAGAGTCTAGCGATGGGGGCTACGCGAAAAAAAAAGTAAGATTTTTTCGTCACTATTATTTCAAACTTCGTTCCAACCGAGATTTCCACGACAACCACGTATATTTTTTTTATGTACTTATAAGTGGCCAGAGTCATAGTCAAAATCATTGATTTATCTTTGGATGTTTGCTACATTTGTTAACAGAGTGTTCCACGACACTCCCGTTTTTTTATGTACTTATAAGTGGCCAAAGTCAAAGTCAAAATCATTGATTTATCTTTGGATGTTTGCTTCATTTGTTAACAGAGTGTTCCATGACACTCCTGTTTTTTTATGTACTTATAAGTGGCCAGAGTCAAAGTCAAAATCATTGATTTATCTTTGGATGTTTGCTTCATTTGTTAACAGAGTGTTCCATGACACTCCTGTTTTTTTATGTACTTATAAGTGGCCAGAGTCAAAGTCAAAATCATTGATTTATCTTTGGATGTTTGCTTCATTTGTTAACAGAGTGTTCCACGACACTCCCGTTTTTTTATGTACTTATAAGTGGCCAAAGTCAAAGTCAGAATCATTGATTTATTTTTAGATGTTTGCCTTATTTGTTAACAGAGTGATCCATGACACTCCTGTTTTTTTATGTACTTATAAGTGGCCAGAGTCAAAGTAAAAATTATTGATTTATCTTTGGATGTTTGCTTCATTTGTTAACAGAGTGTTCCACGACACTCCTGTTTTTTTATGTACTTATAAGTGGCCAGAGTCAAAGTCAAAATCATTGATTTATCTTTGGATGTTTGCTTCATTTGTTAACAGAGTGTTCCACGACACTCACGTTTTTTTATGTACTTATAAGTGGCCAGAGTCAAAGTCAAAATCATTGATTTATCTTTGGATGTTTGCTTCATTTGTTAACAGAGTGTTCCACGACACTCCCGTTTTTTTATGTACTTATAAGTGGCCAAAGTCAAAGTCAAAATCATTGATTTATCTTTAGATGTTTGCCTTATTTGTTAACAGAGTGATCCATGACACTCCTGTTTTTTTATGTACTTATAAGTGGCCAGAGTCAAAGTAAAAATTATTGATTTATCTTTGGATGTTTGCTTCATTTGTTAACAGAGTGTTCCACGACCCTAACATTTTTTTTTATGTATAAGTGGCCAGAGTCAAAATCAAAATCATTTATTTATATTTGAATATTTGAATATTTGCATCATTTGATAATTGCAAAGATTTAGAATGTAGAAGTAGTGGATAGTTGTCATTTTTTTTTATGATAGTTCTTGACGTCACATCATTTATTTACGGCTAAGTTTATTGCTGCTTCCTATGCGCAAGCCATAACAAGGCCAAAGGCCAACACTGGTGTCAGATATTTTTGCCTAAGGACATCTGACATTTTTTATGTCAAATGTGTTTAGGCAGAAATATCTAAAGACTACAATTATGGCAGCCGGGACCAACGGCTTAACGGCACAGATAATCTCGAGATTTTTTATGCCACTTGTGGTCACCCATCCGAGTGAGGACCACGCCCAGTGTCACTTTACTTACACCGGACCACCGAGCTCCTCACCGTAGGGGTCAAACTTGAGATTAGTATGGACATGCATATTAACGAAAGATTAATGATGATGTGAAGTACCTATATTTTTTTAACTTAATCAGTGTGACTTTAATCACCTCTTGGAAATGAGACCTTGACGGCAAAGGGACGTGTAGTAATTATGATTATAACAATTAATAACGTGGACATATTAACCCGACATGATTTGGCGGAAATACACGGAATTAGGGTTGTGGGTGATTTAGAAATCCGCTTGTTTGCAAAAAGTCAATACAGATACATTTTTCTAAACGACAAAGCAAACATTGTCTGTGGGATTTATGTATATACGAATCATAGCGCTCCTAATCATCAGTGCGCGACTACCCAAAAAGCTAGTTTTAAAATTTAACTTACTACCACCAATACCAAATTGTACAGTCAAGTACCAATATACCTGACCAGGCCCTCTACTTATATCTTAAATTTTCTCTTTAACTAAAATAGAGAAAAAAAGACTTAATTAAATGTTGTCTGAATATAAAGTTTCATGTTAAGGCGGCCCTTCCCAGCCGCTCTGTTTTCAACGCGAGGATAGTTTAAAAAGCTTGGTGTTTCATCCAGGGCAATGCTAGAAAAAGAGGCAAACCAAAAAGAGAGAGATAGCGCCTAAAGGCATGGTTTGCATTCTTAGTTTAAGAGAAAATTCATATTTAGCATCATTTTTAAGAAGTAAGCAATAAGCATCATAATAATAATAGAAATAAGCATCATTTTTAATTTAAGAGAAAATTCAAGATAGAAGTAGAGGGCCTGGTCAGGTATCTTGGTACCTGACTGAACCCCTAAGACCCGACGACATCATATGATGTCGGGTCATCATATGATGTCGTCGGGTCTTAGGGGCTAGAAATGTTTTCTGCTCATCAGATGGATTATTAAGGGGATACCTGAATTTTCCGGGGTCCAGTGCTGCCCTCATTGAATTTTTGAGAACGTGAAGCTTTTCTACTCACATACTCCAAAAGTGGCCGTTTCTCGCAATTGTGCGTAGAAAAGCTTCACGTTCTCACTTTAAACTGTAAACAGTAGTTCATAAAATAGTTTGAAGGGTTATCTAGAGCCTGGTGAGGACACAATTTTAAATGATATCTCCGTTTCCTTTTAAATGATTTATTTCAAATGGGGGCAGCACTGGACCTCGGAAAATTCAGGTATTCTCTTAAGTATGATGAACATATTTTTTCTGATCAGAAAATAATGTCGAAGATACCGCACATTCAAATCTCGCGTAACATCACCATCAGCTACGATTCTAACCAAAGGTGACGCAAATTTCCCCCCCTCCGAAACTTCGAAGCGCTATATCTTTGTAAATTGTCATTACTTTGCTAAAAAAAAAATATGGATCCTTTATTTTTGAATAATCTAGTTGATAGACTAAAAAATTATATATATTTTACCCAGTTCACATCAGATTTATTTGTGATAGAGCCACGCTACCGGCAAAACTCTGTTTTGCTAGTAGCATGAACGGGCCGGCTCGTCCGGGGAAGTACCACACTCTCACAGAAAGTCGACGTCTGAGTAGTAGCGTCACCGCTTTTATGCTTCGTTCGGTGAGTGAGAGAGCCGGAGCCCCCCCCCCCCCCCCCCCTCCCACCCCTCCCCCTCCCCTACATCTTCCCTTCTTGAAAGGCCGGCAACGCTTGTGTTACACCCCTGGTGTGGCAGTTGTCCATGGGCAGCGGTGATCACTTACCATCAGGTGACTCGCTTGTTCTTTTGCCGCCCTATAACATAAAAAAGTGTGGTAATGTGTCTGTATGTGAATAGAACGCTCCGTATAATACCTTAGTTCATTAAACTGTTTTTCCACGGAGAATTCCAGGTCCATTTTCCTAAACGACCTGATAATGCGATAACCCTGGTTGCCATCAAACGCTGGATTAATAGTTCGAACGCGGCCGCGCCCGGCCGCGCCTAGCCGACACATTTACTGAATAAGTACTTAGTAGATATTTCCTAGAGAGTTCTGTATTCTGATATTCTCGTTCAAAATAAGTCTAAAGTCTACATTTAATGTACGACCTCCGTGGTGTAGTGGTCACCATGCTAGTCCGCCACCCAGAGGTCCCGGGTTCGATCCCCGGTCAGGGCAAGTTGAAATGGCCTTTTTCAAACTGTCCTTGGTCTTGGATGTTTATATATACAACGTAGAAAGGACATACCCGTAATAAATCAAACCACGGGCTGTACTAGATCACTATATTTTAATGAAATTAAAATAAGATTCAAAACACGAAAAAAAGTTCGGCATTTCCATACAAAAGTGTCCAGCCGCTCGGGAAATTTCTATGGGAATGTCAATTTTTTTTTTGGTCTTTCGGTTGTTATATTAATTTAATTATACTATAGTGGTCTAGTATAGCCCGTGGTTCGATTTATTACGGGTTCCCTTCCCCGTTGTATATGTTACAAAAAATAGAATCGTTGAGTTAGTATCCCATAACACAAGTCTCGAACTTACTTTAGAGCTAGCTCAATCAGTGTAATTTGTCCCTAAATATTTATTTATTTTATTTATATATTATCAGTGATGTCTTATGGCTCGGAAACGTGGTCTCTTAGGGTTGGATCTCACTTGTCGACGGTACGCTATAGCACCAGCCGTACTATAGTATTCTGTCGCTCTATCTCGTTCTACCCTCGCCGACTCACCGGCAGACGTCCGAGGCATGTTCTCTCTGATTCCGATGACCAGATTATGGCTGACATGGTCCAATTCGATACCTCTGCGGCTCCGAGCAGCCAGAGGAACCTCGCGGTCCGACCCCCCCTCATTCGTCGTAATCGAATACGTAGGCGTAGGAACATTAGCTCGTACCGCCGGGCGGTACCTGACGATTTGCGTCCTAAGTAGGCCCTTCTGGCACCGTAGCTTCGGCCCTTCCGGCAAAACATGGATGTTGCAGCACCCCAAAATTGCCATAATCCCTAGCGCGCCCAAAGCCGAGGTTTCCCCCTTGGGAGCCCTTTGCGCTGCTGCTAGTAGTATATAAATATAGGATGCCGGGCCTCTGGCCCGGTCCTCAAACCTTGTCCGGGTGAAGTAGGAAATGCCGTCCGAGGCAACATATGTACGTCATTTCAAAAAAAAAAATCTCTCTCTTTCTGGCTAATGACGGTCCTGAGCGACAAAAAAGGATAGCAGCAGAGAAAAGTGCTGTTCCGTGCTGAAAAGTGAGTTCCAATCCTTACTATGGGTCTCATAAGAAAGGTCAAGGTCGCTCAACGCGCTATGGAGAGGGCTATGCTCAGTGTTTCCCTACGTGATCGAATCAGAAATGAGGAAATCCGTAGGAGAACAAAAGTGACTGATATTACCCAGTGGATTAGCTCGTTGAAGTAGCAGTGGCCCGATGCGGAAAAACGTTCTCGAATAGCGACTGTGTACTGGCAAGCGAAGCGTAGGACACCCACCCACAAGGTGGTCAGACGACCTGACCAAGGTCGCAGGAAAGCGCTGTGTGTAGGCCGCTCTTGATCGGTAATTTTGGAAATCTTTGGAAGAGGCCTGCGACTGAATGATGCGACTGAAATGATGATGAGTTCTATGTTGGCCACCCCACACAGGAAAACGAAGCGTACTCAGACCAACAGCCAACGGTCGGACGACATCAAAAAGATGCCACGGCCGACCTGGATCAACATCGCCGCAGCAAGATTTGAATGGAAATCCATGGAACAGGCAACGTGAAGCTTTTCTACACCCATTACGCAAAAGTGGCCGTTTTTCAGCAATGTGCGAAGAAAAGCTTCACGTTCTCACTTTAAACTGTAAACAAGTAGATCATAAAATAGTTCGGTCTGATCAAGACAACATTTTAAATGATATCTCTATTTTCTTTCAAATGATTTATTCCAAATGGGGCAGCACTGGACCTCGGAAAATTCAGGTAGGTGTTAATAACACGAAAATTGCCTCTCGTTGTAATGTTCATGCCAATGTCACGGAATTAAATATTAGTATTACACACAGAACGAAAACTCCTAGAGCCCCGCGAAATATGCGTTCCCGTTCCCCGTTCTCGCCTTGTCGCATGTGTTGATGCACATTGACGTGTTTTATGAAGACTCCTACGCACACTCTCATTCTTCACATATCTAATCGGTCTTCTCAATATTTACCACATACATACGCACCAACACTCTCACACATCCATACATACGCACAAACACTGTCACTCTTCCAAATCTTTACACTGACACAAGGAAAAAAAAGAATGCTCAACTTCGTTTTCTATTCTTTTTGATTTGTATAAATATAGTACATCCACAAATGTAGTCTTACCCTCATATTCATAAAAATTTACAGCCGTTTGCCAAACCTGTTTTAATTAAAATATCTTTTGTCCTTTTTCCTCTTACAAATATTCGACATAGTAAAAACGAGACAAAACATATTTTAGCTAAAAGAGCTTTTGCAAACGTTTGTTAGCTTTATAGGGGTTAATGTACACCTTTATAGGAAGCAGCGGGGCATTCCCATCACGAGTATCATTAGATTACTCACTGGGAAGTCCTAGCATCATGTTGTAACCAAGATTACTGTAATAAATGACTATTTTATTTTATTTATTTTTTTACATTGACGTGTGCATGGATATACATCCGTACGAAACTTATGGCAGCATCCTTATAGTAGTACGTGATGCGAACTAGGATATATATTTAATTAATAAGCAAATAATTTATTTTGTTAATTTAGCAAATCACGTACTAACTGGACGTGTACATTCAACATAACACTGTACAATGTTTTTGTTGTCACGTACTACTATAAGGATGCTGCCATAAAACTATACGAAACTGTACAGTTTCGTATAGTAGTAGGCAAAAATTATACTCCGCTTCTATGCCATACCTGTGCCAATGGTCTAACAACCAAGGATGCTCAGCGTGGAAGGCAAAGTCGAAAAGTGGACCCCGGGCTTCACAGAATAATTCGCTTGTCAAGTAATTTAAAAAAAGATCTAATTCGCAAACCTTTTCGAGGGATAGCCTCTAGGAGAAGCTTTCTCTAATCAGATTGTAAAATAAGGTCTTATTTATTTAGATATTTGCAAAAATCCAAATGACCTTCATTATAAAGCAAGGTCAAGGTATTTGAGGAAGTGAAGTCACGATGAAGATTGGTAATTTCCACTTTCAATACTGTACTGTCACTGTCACTGTCATCTCTCTACAACAATATATGTCAAACGAATACAACCTACAAAACAAAAGTAATTTAAACAGGTGACATTGACAGATGACCGTTGTAATTGTTTTTTTTTTGTGCAGGCTTAGGAAAAATGTAAACTTCAATTGCTGTGTGTTGTCACTTCCGGTGTAAAATTTAAAATGATTTTAAAAAATCCTGATAACACTAAGAATTTTTTTATTCAAATTATCTTCTTAGAATGGTCTATATTTTCGATTAAAACCATCTACAAAACTTTTATATTATTTAGTTGACAAGCCCATTGACAATATGCTTAGATGAGAAAACCCTGCCTGCCCATCCAACGCTGGATGTTCGAGTGCGACCGCGCCCGGCCGCACCTTGCCGGCACAATTTACTGAAAATGTTCACTCGTTCATTGTTTTTACCCGACTGCGCTTGATGGAGGGTAATGGTTTTCGAGATTTTGTTCATATTTGAATGGCATGTATATTGTACATTTATAATATATATTATTGTGGGGCTTCTTCAATGCAATAAATAGAACAATCAGTAGAATTCATCGTTTCTTATAATTTTCTATTTATACTTATGTATATTGTAGGTATATATTTAATTTTATTTATTACAATATTATGTATTAAATACGTATTCATGTTAATTTTTTGTCATTATGATATCTGGCTTTATATATATTATCTGTAATTTAGACCGCATCTTTCTTATCTGTTTTCTTTTCCTTAAGGCTGACAAGATGAGAATTCTTCAGCATGTAGTTCATCTATTGTAGCTTTTGGCTCAATAAAGTTTTTAAGTTAATAAAAAAACACAACCAAAAACAATGATTTTTTTAGATTTTTTTGCCTGTGCGTTTGTCTAATCTAATGAAGGGCTTAAGGGGGCTACCTGAATTTTCCTGGGTCCAGTGCTGCCCCCATTTTAATTAAATCATTTAAAAGGGAACAGAGATATAATTTAAAATTTTGTCTTGACCAGGCTCTTACTACTATTTACAGTTTAAAGTGACAACGTGAGGCTTTTCTACGCACATATGACAAAAGTGGCCGTTTTTCGCAATTGTGCGTAGAAAAGCTTCACGTTCTCACTTTAAAAGTGTAAACAGTAGTTCATAAAATAGTTTGAAGAGTTATCTAGAGCCTGGTCAAGACAAAGTTTTAAATGATGTCTCCGCTTCCTATCAAAAGATTTATTTCAAATGGGGGCAGCACTGCACCCCGGAAAATTCAGGTAGCCCCTTCACCATTTTCAGTACAATTTCCATTAGTTATTGTAGTGAGATTTACTTATAATATTGTGATTTTTTATTTCAATCAGTTTCAGTTAAAGAACCACATAGAACACTTTCTCATGAAATTTCTGTACATAAATGTGTTTCTTTTTGTGTGTGAGTGTGTGCGTACTTTTCTAAAATAACAGAATTATCTATCTATCTATCTATAAAGTCCAAGCGGGCGAAGTCACGGGCCAAAGCTAGCATGTAATACGTAACATATACATAGCTTGTAATATAGCAAGGAGCTCGGTGGCCCAGCGGGAGGGCGCATTACTAGCGCTTTCGCAAGTAAAGCGACACCGGGCGATTAGATGGGTGACCACAAGTAGCATAAAATTTTATCGAGCTCCTCCGTGCTTCGGAAGGCGCGTATAAGCTGTTGGTCTCGGCTGTCATCATTGAACGGCAGTTGTCAAGCTATGTCAGATACCTTCAGGCTGCTTGAAATATCTGACACCAGTGTTGGCCACTTACACACACGAAAAACAACAACAAACAAACAAGCTTGTAATAGTGCTGCCGCGCCCAGCCGCGCCTCTAGCCGACACAATTCAGCTGATGGTTGGTATTTTCCTTTCCTGAAAAATACAATTCAAATAGCCAAGAAGGTATTACTTGTTATAATAATAATCATTTATTTAAGATTTACATCCTACATTTTACACACAAGAAGGTAAGTACTTGTAGATATTTAGTTTTGAAAAACATTAAATGTCTAGAACGTACTAAATTTTCATATGATTCTTGAATTAAATTGACAGTTTTAAAATCCAAAGTTTGCTTAAGACGAAGTGGTAGCTAAAGTGGCGCCCTCATTTGAAATAAATTCTTTAAAACTAAACATGGTGATAATAAAAAAATTGATTTGTATAAATGTCTAGAAAACCCTTTAAACTATTTTATGAATAACCTTTGAAAGTAATATTGGTAGTCCGTCTTGTTTTAAAACTGTTTTTCGCCAAAAGTGGCCACTAATGGCGAAAAACAGTTTTAAAACTAGACAGACTATTAGTAATAATTTCAAAGGTTATTCATAAAATAGTTTAAAGGTCTTTCTAGACATTTATACAAATCAAATTTTTAATTATCACCATATTTAGTTTTAAACAATTTATTTCAAATGAGGACACCACTTTAGCCTACCACTTCGTCTTGAACTGAGTTCAAAAAAATACGTCCCATGTTTTAAATATTCCACTTTCGATCATATATGCAAAAAAAAAATGCAAATAATTTATTTATACTTATTCCATATACATAACCATTATTTAGTTGAAATTAAGAATTATAACTTTTTGAGTCTCATTACAATAGTTAAATTATGCAGTTAATGTCAAAGATGAATTCGCTTGTCAAGTAATTTGAAGAAAAAAAATGTATTTCGCAAACTTTTTCGAGGCCTCTAGAAGAAGCTTTCTTTAATACTACCTGAATTTTCCAGGGTCCAGTGCTGCCCCCATTTGAAATAAATCATTTGATAGGAAACGGAGACATCATTTAAATTTTTTTCTTGACCAGGCACTAGATAACCACTTCAAACTATTTTATGATTTACTGTTTACAGTTTAAAGTGAGAACGTGAAGCTTTTCTACGCACAATTATTGCGAAAACCGGCCACTTTTGGCCTACGTGCGTAGAAAAGCAAATGGGGGCAGCACTGGACTCCGGAAAATTCAGGTACCCCTTAATTAGATTTTAAAATAAGATATTACTTATTAAGATATCTGCAAAAACCTAAATGACCTTCATTTTCAAGCAATGACCAGCTTATTTGAGGAAATGAAGTCACGATGAAGATGGCAATTTCCGCTTTCAGGACTGTACTGTCACTGTCACTGTCATCTCCCTACAACAATATATGTCCAACGACTACAACCAACATAAAAAAATAATTTAAACAGGTAACATTGACAGCTGACCGTTGTCATTTATTTGGGGCAGGCATAGGAAAAATATAAACTTCGATTGCTGTGTGTCGTCATTTCCGGTGTAAACTTTAAAATTATATTAAAATATCCTGATAACACTTAGATTTTTTTAAATTAACCATCTACAAAACTTTATATTATTTAGTTGACAAGTCAATTTAGTTACATTAGTTCTACAAAATATATCAAAATACAACAAATATTTTCGTTTATTTTTAAGTGAAAACTTTGAAATTTGTTTTATTAGTTAAAACAAGCATTTATTTAACTGGCTATTCATCTTGTATGTTTGTTTAGGTCAAATCTTGCAACTCAATTTTCAACCAGTTATCCTCCACCGATTGATCTGTTTTGCGTACTTGTGTAAGTCGGATTACAATACAATATTATGGAGTCAATAAGCTGTTTTAATGATGGAGCCGGGAGATATTCGACAGACATTAGTTGTAAAACAACATAACCAAATTGAGAAGGGACTCGTTTGATTTGTCTTGTTAATTCAATCAAATTAAATATTTAAGGATTCCCTTACAACAAACGTGATTTTTTTATAAAGTGCTCTCACACAGCAGTTATATAATACTAGCTTTTCCCGCGGCTTCGCTCGCGTAGGGATGTAATTTATCAAAATTCTTTCTTAGGGGATGCCTACGTCATAGTAGCTTTATGCATGCAAAGTCTCAGCTCGATCCGTCCAGTGGTTTGGGCTGTGCGTTGATAGATCACTATGTCAGTCAGTCAGTCACCTTTGAGTTATATATATTTAGATTAGAGAATGTTGCATAACATTTGTTGTCTAACATTTTATAATTAAAGTTATATAACTTCATACAACAGAATTATGTTACACAACGAGTTCAACCAGTGTGGGAGCGTTAATAACATATAACATTGTATAACATGTAGCAAAATGTAACATATTGTTATAGAATGTTATCGTGTTACACAATGTTTTATAACGTTATATAACTGCTGTGTGGGAGCACCTATAGACGGTACGGAACCATTCATGCGCAAGTCCGAATCTCACTTGGCTGGTTATTTCTCTTTTCACAGATGTGAAAGTCTTTGATATTCCTATCTAAATAATACTTTTTGCAGCGCTAAACAATGGAGTTCCTTTTTATCTTCCATTCAATAAAGTGCATAATGTGCGCACGGTTTAGTGCCCGTAAAAGCGGCCATATTTTATTACAAAGCTATCAAACCAACGCCATTGATCGACCGCAGACAAATTATTTACAATACAGATATGACACTTCACTACACGCCGTATCTAGCGTTGTTAGTAACAACGCTAGATATTTATTTATTTACCAATTTATGTACACGTACAATTTATACAGAGAATACATCAAATAAAAGTTGTACAAAGGCACTACTTATCTCAAAAGAGATCTCTTCCAGTAGGCCTGTGAGAGATGTTTATGTAAGAGAGGCATACAGGCGTGTTTATACATGAAATAAAGGAGGAAGAAAATTAAAATGACATAAAACTACACAAACTACAAATACATATATTATTACACATATATTTATTCTAGTTTTATTAATTCTAGTCTATTGCTTGCTTTTCGTGTGTGTAAGTGGCCAACACTGGTGTCAGACTTTCCAAGTTGCCTAAAGGCATCTGACATAGCTTGACATACAATGATAACAGCCGGGACCAACGGCTTATACGTGCCTTCCGAAGCACGGAGGAGCTCGAGAAAATTTCATGTGTCTATTAAGAAGGAAATATGAAATGTTCTTAATATGAACATAATAAGTTACAATTAAGATGATTCCAATAAATAATGATCTTTTACTCGTCTTTTAAATAGAGAAATCGTTTTAGAGTCACGTATAGCAGGTGGTAATGAGTTCCATTTTCTAATGCTTCGGCCGCACTTGTACCTATCGTCCCGAAGCAATTCGCGGCGAATCTTCGTACGTTTTGTACACTATAAAGTTATCGCGATAAAGTTCTGGTCCCACTAGCGGCTTCGTTATTTTTCACGAACTTTCTGGTAATAATCCAAGATGGCGTCATCTACGTGTTTTAAATATGGACGACAACTTTCTTTTCTTTAACATGTGTGCTAACAATTACATAATGCATTTATTGAAACCTAAAAAGAAACCTAGAAAGAAAAAGCTAAAAATTTTAACACCATTTTATCGTTCTACAACAACTGTGGCACCGTCGCACAGCACACGTCTGAACAAGTTGAAAACAAACGTCAAAATAAATAACGCAAGTGTGACCACGCAGAGCGAATGGTTCATCATCATCCGAGCGTATACCCGGTTGCATCCTCAGCAGTAACGCTTCAGAGCCCGGGGTCCGCTACCTAACCAAGGAGATTTGACGAGGTTACTGGTTTTTACACAGAGCGACTGCCGTCTGACCTCCACAACCCAAAGGGCAAACCAGGAACCAATCCTTGGATAGTTTGATGATCAAACGCTAGGTGGCGTTCGGGACCCACAGTTTTACGTGCCTTCCGAAACACGGAATCATCTTTCTTTTCGGATAATCAGGTGATTCAAGCCTGCAATATCCTATCCAGACTGGAAACAACTTTTCACAAAGTATGCTTCCCAGTGGGAATCGAACCCATGACCTCCGGGTCACAAGGCGAACGCCTTGACCACTGGACTACGGAGGCAGTCGCAGAGCGAATGGTTAGCGTGCTTAAATCCTTTGATGTATCGCCACCCGCGCGATAACCAACACGAAGTCCGAATATTCGGCACGATACCCGATAACGGCCGGTCACATTTGCGTGTATCGTGTAATAGCACGAAGCTTCGTGACGAGAGGCGCAGGTCCGGCCCAAGCATGACTGCATGTACCGAGAAGTATACACCGCGCCGTATCGAGAACGCTAGATACGGCGTGTAGTAGCGTGTAACAACTTGTTACACGCAGCCTTGATACGGCATAAAGTGAAACGTGAAGCAAGAAGAAAGGCAGACATGGAGTGGTCTTAATCTAGCCCTTAAATGCGTAAATTTTCCGATTTTCATAAAACTTACATAATTTGTCAACAATAATCGAAATTACATGAGAAAAATAATAAAAAAATATATTTGATTTGTTTTATTTATAACGTAAGAATGATCTGACGTCAACAACTACCTATTATGAAATCGAAAGAAAAAACTGACCATTATCAAATGATAATGATTTTTGTAATTTTTAACTTTTTTATCAATTTGACACAAAAGTCAAAAAATAGATATGTTGCCGATATGCGACACTACGCATTTAAAGCTAAGAAACTAGCGCCACTCCATGTTCACCTGTTTATTTCTTAAGAATGGATGAAATTAAGCTAAAACTGCATTTTTACTCGACTGCGCCAGAAGGAGGGTTATGCTTTTCTAGAGTATGTATGTATAATTGTTTGGCATGTTCTGCAGCCAGTCTGGACGCGTTACGTGCGTCGTTAATTTAAACCCATAGATTTACTAAGTGGTAAGACATGACGTCATATTAAACTAGTAGTAAGTAATTTCATACTAACTTGTTAAGCATCCAATCATTATTATAATATAATGATTCACCCTTTCTCTATTTGCTTTACAATTTAAAAATGAAATGACCTTTTATTTTAATATGTCATGTCTGAATACTTAGTAAATCTATAGATTTAAATCAACGACGCACGAATCGCGACTAACTTTCTTGTTTACAAAAAATTGCCGACGCACGAAACGTGTCCAAACCCTTAGGATGGATTGGAATGGATGAAAATGGAAATGGATTTTAGCTTGAGAGGTGTCGTTAAATTTGCATTTACTGTAAGAGTGACACTAGGCATAACAAAATGATAAAAAAAAATACAAAATGGCGGATTGTTGGCTCCGAATTCTAATGTTTGGCACGCTCTGCAGCCTGAATGGGTCGATGGATTTTGGCTTGAGAGGTGTCGTTAGATTCGTCTTAATTCTGAGAGTGACACTGGGTACATAAAAAGGCAGTCGGGTTTTTGTTTTTCTTTTTAGTAATGCTTAAAGTGGGTTGTTATCGAGCAGAGGCCGTTGTAAAACTTCTCTAACAAATATACTCCCGAAGAAGATTCTCATAGTAGGAATAAATATATCTTCCAAAAAAAAGAAGGTTAACAATTCGAATGTAATGTTCCCTGATTATTCGAAGACGCCTGGACTAATTTGGAAAATTCTTTTTGATTTCTAAGGGCATACTCGCTAGGTGGTCCCATATACTTGTATATATAATTATATAAAAAACAGTTGTGTAGGCCGGCTTTGAAGTCGGTTTTAAGTTTTGAAAAAATATCTTGTTTCCTATCAGTTAAACACGTACTGTTACATTTGACCGATCGATGTTACGTAATGTGTGGAGGGCCTCTCTTAGTTACACGTTTAGACTTTAATTATTTTGTGTGATCGACCGCGCCCTAAAAGAATCCGCAAACAACGTGACATCGATGATTAATCTGCCCTTCGGAGTGTTTGCTGGGCGGGCGGCATTCATTAATTTATACAACATACTAGCGACCCGCCCCGGCTTCACCTTGTGGACCTCAAACTGTCCAAGCTTAGTGAGCCCCAGTGGTGCAATCTTCCAAACTCGGAGTCACTAAACGAACGGTTTCTTGTATTTAAAAACGTTTCGTTTAGGTGACCCCGCGTTTCAAACATGACACTTCAGAAAGATGTAGGTAATATAAAACTCAGCAACAGTATTGTATTTTAATTAAATGGTTACTTGATTTACAACACTAATTTATTTATTTATTTAACCTTTATTGTTCATTTAATAAAAATGTACAGAAACAATAAGCGAACTTAACGCACAAACTATTATAATTTGAAGAGGGATGGACTTAGCGTGAGTCAGTAACCTAGTGTAATCAATTTCATTCAATTCATTTATTGCATTCATATCATATTTATTTAATTACAAAATTCATGTACACAATATACAAACAAAGTAAGAACATACATACATCAGTCCTTCGTCTTACTAATATTACCACTGTTCTTAAGTACAATATGAACCCTGGTGGGTGTTTGCAAAAGTAAGATGGAACGGCAAGCGGGTGTTCTAGTCCAAGAAATATAACTTATATAATAAGTGAAACCATATCCGTTTTGGTGTAAAACTATAATTCAGTACAAAATATGTACTTAACTTATAACTAAGGTGCTGAACTTTCTACTACCAGTAGCAAAATTAGCCAGTGTTGTGGACAGCGCAACATGGATTGATTAATGTGCGTTACTATATTTATGTTTGCTAGGGCAGGCGGGATTCATTACTTTATACAGGACAGCCATTTTGTAGTCACCACTCTAGTTTCAGATTGTGAAGGCCAATTTTGATTATATTGTTTTGATTGGTTTGTATTTGTGCAACATTTGTGTCTGAATTTTTAAGCCCCTATATGCATATGACATTGCTAACTGACTGTCATGTAATGATAATAGCTGGGTACACTGGCCTTGCTGTACACTGGTCAAAAGTTTTGTTATACCTTTTGAAGCAAGGAAGATTTAAAAATAGTTTGTGCCACTTACGGTCACCAAACCAAAATTGGATCATGGTTGCTTAACGTGTAAAAGCTTGTAAAACCAGTAAGTTTTTGCTAGTGTCATGGACAACGCGACATGGGATG
The DNA here is from genome assembly GCA_943193695.1 of Acrobasis suavella. Classification (NCBI taxonomy): domain Eukaryota; kingdom Metazoa; phylum Arthropoda; class Insecta; order Lepidoptera; family Pyralidae; genus Acrobasis; species Acrobasis suavella. The sequence continues at coordinate 2,640,438 of OW971952.1, read as the reverse complement.
ATTAATTTGCGTTACCTATTTGTATTTGCTGGGGCGGGCGGGATTAATCAAATATACAGGGCGGGCCTTATTTGCGTTCAGGTTTCTAAAGTCAAATTGCGGAGGCCGGTTTTGAACATATTGTTTTGTTTGGTTTGTTTTCCGTGTTTGTATTTGAGCAACATTTTTTAACTTACTAAACTTTTTAAGTGCCTAAAGGCGGTTGAACAACGTTCCTTCCGAAGCACAGAAGAGCTCAAAATATTTAATGCAACTTGTGGTCACCAAACCCAGATCAGACTATGGTTGCTCAACTCAAGAAAGTGTAAGGGCTAGTAGTATAGTAAACCAGTATTTGATCGTGTCGTGGACAACGCGAGATGGGATGATTAATTTGTGTTTGCTAGGGCGGGCGGGATTAATTAAATATACAGGGCGGGCCTTATTTGCGGTCAGGATTCTAGAGTCAAATTGCAGAGGCCGGGTTTGAACATTTCGCTTTGTTTTGTTTGTTTTCCGTGTGTGATAAACACTTGTGTCAGACTTTTTAGCTGAGTAGAAATATCTATCATATTTCTTTGGGGTTCGGTAAAAACAAATATTATTATTTACAACCCACTAACTGTCACTGTCGTACAAAAAATCTAAACAATTGCTATCGTTTAACTAGAGTTTAACGTCTTAACGTGTCTAAGCACGGAAAAACTCTAAATAATGATTGCCACTTCTCCCAAGCCTTATAGTTATTATGCCTGAAGATAACCAATTCTATACTACGTCTAAACGTGGTTAGCAGTTTTGATAAACGTGACACAATGACAATCCAGCTGATCGATGTTCAGATGTTTTGCTAAACCACGCTTTATTGGCAAACTGCTCGAGGTTATATTGTAGCTTTCAATGCCATCAGTCCATCGTACTCTCTGAAAAAACTCTAACAAAAAATTCACTCTTCGGCAAATATATTTTTTTAAATATTTCCTTATACTTTAGTAATGTAGTATAGTAGCCCGTGGTTTGACTTATTATGGGTATGACCCTTCTACGTTGTATAAATGGTGTAGCTAACTATATTCACCATTTACGATACTATCATCGGCTTTAAAGTTATGGTTTGATGGTAAAACCATGGGGCGTAATTTTGTAAATGAGATTAAATACCTTACAGTTCTTCTTCTTATTACTATGGTGAAAATTAATGGTGAAATTATACCTATTATCACGATTTTATACCTAAATGGACAGACAGTGCATTTTGGGTTTTGCAAAGTGCCCTGGGCCGCAAGATCCAAAGGCCTTTTTTAACGTAATTGAGGAAAAAGGAATTAAATAGTGGTGGGTTGCTAACTGCATCGCCTATTAACATGACTCGCTTTTTCGCGCATTCCCTCGATTGACTTTTACAAGATGCTTAAGAAGAGAACATCTGGTATATTCAAAGTTTTTCTCTTTTCCCAAACCAGCTTAGAAGAATTGGAAATACTCCAGCGATAGTGAATATATATGTAGGTATATTAATATATGTGATTCACTAGCAACGCCACCTGTTAATATCTGCAGGGGCAGGACATTTTTTTTTCGATATATACCCGATATCGGTATTTTATCAATATATCAACACAAATTTCGATATATCGATACTAAGTACTGGTATTATATCGAAATTTTGTATAAAATACCGATATCGGGTATCGATATATCGATAAAAAATATCGGTATTCCTGTCCCTATATATCTGATTTTCACTTTCTTAATTATAAGCTGGTGGCTTATAATTAAGAAAGTGAGAATCTGAATGCGTATAGCTTTTGCTCATCTGGGCTCGGTCTACTAAGAAATGGATAAAGATGATTATTTTTTTTTAATTTTTATTTATTTAACTTTATTACATGAAATTGAATTGGCGGACTGAAGAATCCCTTTACTCTAGACTTTTCCATACAAACGTAGTCTACGTTTCATTTTGAAATGACATGACAGATTGTGGTAAAAAGTAAGTTATTTTAAATAAATTGCAATTATCTAGGGTTATAATTGGTTTCCGACTAAAAAGTGGTTAGCAATTTTTGTTAAACGTTATATACGTGTATACTTGGTTTCCGTCACTAAAATTATGAACTGGAAAGAAAATATAAGGGTGTAGAAGAATTCCATTCTGATGGTCAAATATGATATAATACACTACATTCTCTTTTAAGTTCATAATTTTACTGTAGGAAACCAATTATAATCCTAGATAAAATTTCTTTAAAATTACATAATTTTGTATATATCCGACATGTCGTTTCAAAATAAAACAGTCAGATTCTGTCCAGGGTAAGGGGACTCTTAAGGCTGTAGGCTTTTTCTACCAGTCAACCTAAAGGTGGCTAACATACGTACATTTCGGAAAAATTGTGCAAAAACTCCAAAATTAAAAACTGAAAGGAGTTATATTGTTTGTTATATAAAAAACGTCGTATGTCGTGTAAAGTTTGCAGTAAACAAAGGTAAACGATAGTAACAACCGGCAAAAACATCAACAAGGTACAAACTGTGCCATCTGCACAAAAAGTTATTTCCGAAAGTAGACGACCATCCATCACTCGCGACGGATGACAGAACTTCCAACCTGATAGTCATTAGCAGTAATTATACTACCAACATAATAAGCAGCAACGCGGACATGGCATTATAACCTTTATTCCTTTACCACGACAACAACTTTTAAAAAATTCAAAGTTTAAATGTTGTCGAACGCGATGACAGATCATTCGTCGCCTCTGATTGGCTGAGGAGCGCCCGCCAAAAACGCGTTCGAGAGACGAATGACAGCTGTCAACTGTACACGCTGATTTGTTATGTGACATGTTTAAACAAATGAATAGTTTGTCGAGAGATTTGTTTTGTTAAGTTTTCAGTGACAGATTTAAATGGAAGGGGCCACTTCGCCTCTGAATTTCTTTGTAAAACTAATTAGGTGTAACGCCACGAGGGGTTTGGGTCGACAGCTTTTCTTAGGATTTAGTGTTGTAATCATAAACATAGTAATTTACACTGAGCAAAGATTAATTTAGAAATCCAGTCTAGGCACGCTTTCGGGAAAAAGTTGCACTAACGGAGGTAGTTGACTAGTAGAACACGTAATATTGTTTATGAAAAGCCCGCCGGAATGACCAAACCTCGCATATAACTTTTTTTTTTTTAAGAAAAGCGAAATTAATTTTCGTTTTTAATGGGGGACCGGCGGGAGAAAAAAAAACATCGATCTTGACTGACTACTTCTTTTTTTCTTTTAATGATTTTTTACTACTCAGTTTTTCTAATTATGTTAATTCTATACTTATTACGTAAAACTGTGTCAACATTGTATAATATTATAAGTATTCATTAAAAGATAATGATAACATGACAAAGCCCTTCTGGCGAGTAGGCGACCAATATTGTGAAAATTTGTTTCTTTCGGCGTTTCTTCTCAGCAGTGGTCGTTGCGAAACGCTGGTATCGGTAGCTTTACTATACACCACACTTAATGTAAATTGAACTAATTGAGTTGTAAAAGTGCCTGTAAAGTTCTATTTAATGAATAAAGATTTGAATTTTGAATAGATTTTTTTAATTTGGACATATCATGGGCGATTGCCATTTCAGGACATGTCTTTAGTTCAAATAATAGTTTACAAAATAGTTTAAATACAATATCATTTTACAAAATGTGCTTGCGAATGAGCGAATTAATGCAATAAACAACCGCAGTAATACCGAGATGTCCCAAAGCTAAAGCAAAATGCTGTTCTTGCGAACGTGAAAATAATGCAATACATGATCCAAATAATACCAAGTTGTCCCAAAGCGAAGATGAACTAACCAGTGATTCCATTTTTCAAGCGCGGAGTCACTAATCGAACGGTTTTTTGTATGGGAAAACCATCCATTTAGGTGACCCCGCGATTCAAAAATGGCACTTCAGTCCCTCCTAGCGGCCAGCATTCTTAAGCTGACGCGTGGACCAGACATCGCAAAAGTCTACTCAATTCGAATCAAGTATATCTTTATTATCATTGGATATTCAAATTTTAGTTATTTTACAGAAACTGTTGATGTCAAATGGTTACTTACAGCTAAGTTTAGTTTCGCCACAGAATTAATACTAGTTCTCACGTACAGAAGTCTTTCTCAGAAAAGAAATTCAAAGAAATATCTGCTTAATATGGTAAGCGCTATGGTTTAATTTAGCTCGTGTCAAAACTCCTCACCTCTTCGTTTAGATACCTAGACATCCATTGCAAGCCAATTTCATTCTTATTACGAGTACTTTGGACAAACGATTCATGTAACTGAATTTTCCCTTCGAAGTGGTCGCCGCGCGCATAGTAATAATGTAGGTATATTTTCGATACCTAAACGGGGAGTGACACAGGCCTGGAAACGCTTCCTAGTTGCTAGTGCAGGCCTATTGTATGCTTTACAGCTCTCAATTGAGATTAGTCAACTTCACTCATGAGGTAAATTAAAAATGTTTAAATTGGCCTTTTGCGTTTTCGGTAATTTACTGACATGGTCATTCACGAATTGAAGAGTTTAAACACGCGATTCGCCGAAATGTTTGAATTGGCCTTTTGCGTTTTCTTTCGTCTGCGTCGGAAAGAGGAAAACAGCAACCAACTTGCTGTAACTACATGGATGATGTCATGTCGTCTAGTCTTTACTTAGACAAGACAGCCATTCAATTAAGTCCTAAACACAACACCAGTTTCATTTAATTCTAGTAAAACAATAGCACGCAAAATGTCGGGCAGTATACTCTAGGTAGATTCAATATTACGTCGCAATCTAGTCAAAGAGCTAACAGCAACTTTAACATAAAAATAAAGTATTTATTAAAAAAAGGGAAGAAAGGAAGAAAATATGTATATGAACAACGTCGAAGGGACGTGCCCGTAATAATTCGACGCCACGGGCTGTATCACTATGGTGTAATAAAATAAAAATAACAGCCTAAAAACCGAAAAAATTGTCGTTCCCATACAAATTGCCCGGTTGGCTGAACACATTTGTATGAGAATGCCGACTTTTTTTGTTATTTTAATTTCATTATAAGTACTATACACGCTGACTTTTCATTGGTTTTGGAAAAAAGAATATCATGTAGTAAATAAATTTCTCTATCCATATACGTAATCCAAATTTGTGTATTAGTATAAGATAAAAAGTTGCGAAAATGATTTTCGATCGAGACCACTTAGTTACGCCCGTTCATAACTGACGCGTGACCCCGATGAACTCGAAATCTAGCCGGCAGGCGGTACTACTAGTTGATCTCACAATTTTACTTTCGAGTTTTAGTCAACATATTTTGTTCCTGAATTTTTATTTGGACTAGCTAATTAGGTCTTACTAACGATCCTTCTGAAGTGGCCTTCGGATCCAAAACCAATGAAAAATCACCGTGTAGTGATCTATTATAGCCCGTGGTTCGATTAAATACGGGTACGTTTCTTCCACGTTGTATAAGCAATAAGCATACATGGAGGTAGTACTTCCGTGTCACATTTACGATTCTAAATAACTTTACGATATTCTGTGTTTATAAGAGTAAAATCTAAAGTTGGAATTTGACAGTCATAACTATTCAATGCCTTTCATCAATTCATTTTAAAACCTCCTATAATTCAGCTTGATAATGAACTGTCAGAAAATAATGTGATGTCAAAAATTAATTCATCCAAAATACATAAAATTACACATACCTAAGTAACCTGCAAATTGGAAAATGAATGTTTTTGGTGGATAGAATAATAGGTCAGTGACTAAGTACTTTATTACCCAGCTTTGAAAAGTATAAACTAGCTCTTTGACTACAGAAAGACAGATAGAGTATCGCTCCTATCCTAAGCGATTCCCTCACGAACCAATTCATAGATTACTATGTCACCATGAAGTAAGGAAAAAATGGAATAAATCACTCTGAAAATGTTTCTCAGTGTAGTAAATATGATTGAAAAATAAAATTATAGATTAGATGCATTATGTATTTTCCTGCACCTCACACGTAATACGGCATTTGAATATATCCACATAAAGATACGTAAGCCTTTCAAATGTGCTGGAAAGGGAAACTGTTATACCAGACAAAGAAAGCACGTATAGGCATGGGACGTATCTGCCATTAGGTTACACGCGTACGAAAGAGATAGCAAGATATCCGCACCACGCTCCCATTCTTTTCATACCTATATTTGAAATTCTGATTGCTACTTCATTTAATAAACAATTTTCTCGCTCCTTTATCTTACGATGTCAACAGGAGATACTAATAAATACAAATTCCAGTGGTCCTAGGTCCTATTCTAATGATTTTTACTTCTTTATGAATTGACAATATCTCCTTTTTTCAATCCTCCGCCATGGCCACCCTACATCCGACCAACACTAATCAAGAAACCGACAATTTTGACGAATATTAATTCCTCAAGTTTTCAGTTCTGATTGCGTGCTTAATAAACGAACAGACAGACAACAGCTGTTGAGTATTGTCATAAGAGAAATCATAGATTTCAACCTAAGAGTCATTCCGATACGGTTGATTTTTACTCAATGGAGGCTTTTGAGTATTGTTACAAGAATATCCTGGATTTCAACTTAATGTTCAAAGAGATACAGTTGATTTTAGCGTGATTAGGGTGTGTGATTGAAACTGTTAATTTCGGAAAGCAATTCATTTCAATGTTTTGAAAAGAAATTAATTAATGAATCGTGTTCATTCGTTTTGATTGTATTTTTATTGGGCGTGGAACTGTAAGCGCCATTACAAAGGTAAACATATTATGTTTAACACATCTATTTTTCTGCGGCGCTACAGCCTCTTGTGGGCCCTCTTTCTCCCTATGAGTAAGTGTCATATATGCAAATTATTTTAAATACTCCCCTTGTGGTTCCGGGTTAGAATAGGACCACTCCCTCTCGTCCTGTGGATGTCATAAGAGGCGACTAAAGGGGTTAAGTACAAACGCATCAGTAAAAATTTCAACTGCCTAGCTATCACGGTTCTGAGATACAGCCTGGAGTGCTATTTTTCATTTAAGGACTCACCGAAACACTAAAGTGTAGTTTTCTAACTCATCGCTCGCGTAAAAAACCATTTGGCCGAATTTTTGAAACCGTCGTGTCAGCGAAAAACAATATTGTTTTACGCAGAAAACATCGAAAATATGTCTATTGTTTTTCTAAAAATTTCACCACTTATAAAAAAGCAGCACGAAACGGAACGGATTCTCTATGAAAGGTTTCTTTGACACATCTGCGCCACAAATGTCAAAATTACGAGTGGTCGGGACCACTCGTTGCAAATCCTTCGCAAACTATCATTTCAAAAATGCACCCGTTTGGAAACGCACGCGTAAACCATTCGTGATGTGACAAGTGATTTCAAAAATGCTACCCCAGGTGACAAACAGACGGACGGACGGACAGCGGAGTCTCAGTGACAGGGTCCTATAGCTGTTTTTACCCTTTGGGTACGGTTACGGTACCTTTGATTTAAAGTGGACGTCGCGCGCATAGTTATGATGAAGGTTTATTTTCGATACCTAAACGAAGCACAGGTAGGCCTGACAAAACTAAATCTTGCAGTGCGCATTTTTGTCCATACTAGATAAACTCTGAAACTAGGCACTTGGAAAATTTAGATGCGGTTTTCACCAACATGTAGAGCTCTTCTAGCTACTGTTCTGTATCCTTTTTGAAATTTGGATCTTAAAGAATTAGTATTTTTTATATCATAGGGCGGCAAACGAACAAGCGGGTCACCTGATGTTAAGTGATCACCGCTGCCCATGGACAACTGCAACACCAGGGGTGTAACAGAAGCGTTACCGGCCTTTCAGGAAGATAAAGACTCGTTTTGAAGGTTTCAATGTCGTATCGGTCCGGGAACACTACTACAGGAAGTTGATTCCACAGTTCGGTCGTACGTGGAGTTCCTTTTAAAACGTACGGTGGTTGATTGCCAACTATCCAAGTGGTGTGGATAAAACTTTAATTCCAGGCGGGTGGTGTGGTGGTGAAATTTTGCAGCAGGTATTAAGTCGAACAATTATGCTTAATTTGCAATGCAATTTGATAAAAAATGCACAATGATGCTTGGTGTGCCCTGTAGAAAATAGGGTATATATTTATGAACGTTTTTACAACCGCCAAAAACAGCAAAAATAGGAAAGCCTCGTTTGACCTCGTTCTCAGCAATTAGACAACAATTCACATTTAGCAACGCGGTTCATAACTCAATTAAAATTGTTTGCCAAAACACCGGAGTTATTCAGAGCACAGGGATGTAATAAACTCGGGGAATAGAGCAAAAAATTTTTTAAAAAAGGCTTTTACAAGCTAATTTTAACTTTATTTGCAATAGGTCAGAGTACTTAAGTCCTTTGTCCAAAATAAAATGCAACTGTTGACAATGAATTCTACTTATAGTAATTCCTTTTAGGGTTTCGTAGTAAACAAGGAAAGCGGGCGGAACGCCGGTACTGAAAGTCCTTCAGAGGCTCTTTAATTACATTCTGCTTGAGGGCGTAACGCCAGAAGCGTGGAACAGGGGCGTGGTGGTCCTGTTCTTCAAAAAGGGAGATAACACCCTATTGAAGAACTATAGGCCTATCACGCTTCTGACTCATGTATATAAGTTGTTTTCAAGGGTCATCACGAATCGTCTCGCAAACAGGTTTGATGCATTCAAGCCTCCCGAACAAGCCGGTTTCCGTAAAGGCTTCAGCACCACGGACCACATTCACACGCTGCGGCAGGTTATAGAGAAGACGAGGGAGTATAACAGGCCGTTATGCTTGGGATTCGTGGACTATGAAAAAGCCTTCGATTCGATCGAAACATGTGCCGTGCTTAAGTCTCTCCGGCGATGCCGTATTGACTATCGGTATATCGAAGTGTTGAAGTGCTTATACAGTAACGCCACTATGTCAGTCCGAGTACAGGAGCAGTGCACGAGGGCTATTCCACTGCAAAGAGGTGTAAGACAGGGAGACGTTATATCTGCGAAACTGTTCACCGTGGCACTGGAAGATGCCTTCAAGCTTCTGGAATGGGAAGGATTTGGCATCGACATCAATGGTGAGTATATCACTCACCTTCGATTTGCCAACGATATCGTTGTCATGGCAGAATCGATGGAGGACTTAAGTACTATGCTCGGAGACCTAAATCGAGTTTCCCAACAGGTGGGTCTAAAAATGAACATGGACAAAACGAAAGTTATGTCGAATGTCCTTGTCGCGCCCCTACCTGTTTGTGTTGGGAGCTCCACCCTCGAACTTGTAGACCAGTATATCTACCTGGGTCAATTGATCTAGGCAGGAAGTTCCAGCTTCGAGGAAGAGGTCTTTCGACGAATCCGACTCGGCTGGGCAGCGCTCGGGAAGCTACGCAGTGTCTTCTCGTCCAAAATACCTCAGTGCCTCAAGATGAAAGTGTTTAATCAATGTGTGTTACCGGTGATGACTAATGGCTCTGAGACGTGGTCCCTTACTATGGGTCTCATGAAAAGGCGACGCGCTATGGAGAGGGCTATGCTCGGTGTTTCCTTACGTGATCGAATTAGAAATGAGGAAATTCGTAGGAGAACAAAAGCCACTGACATAGCCCAGCGGATTAGCTCGTTGAAGTGGCAGTGGGCGGGACACATAGCGCGACGAACCGATGGCCGATGGGGCAAAAAGGTTCTTGAATGGCGACAACGTACTGGCAAGCGAAGCGTAGGACACCCACCCACGAGGTGGTCTGATGACCTGACGAAGGTCGCTGGAAAGCGCTGGATGCAGGCCGCTCTAGATCGGTCATTTTGGAAATCCTTGGGAGAGGCCTATGTCCAGCAGTGGACGTTATACGGCTGAAATGGTGATGATGATGATAAGTAAACAAGGAACCCTCATAGTTTCGCCATGTTTGTCTATCTGTCTGCCTGTCTGTCCGTCCGCGGTTACTCAGACACTAATAAGTACTAGAAAGCTGTAAGTTGGTATGGGTAAGTATATTAATCATGCCAAAAAAGTGGTAAAATAAAGTATTGAAAAAAATCTCCCACACACGTAAAGTAGGAGTATTTTTTTTTCTCGACATACCCATCGTATGGGGTATCGTTGAATAGGTCTTTCAAAAATATTGTGAGAGTAAACATCATTTTTCGATTTAAGGATGGGTTTCTGAAATATTTGGTTGTATATTACAATTTTTTGTTAGAATCAAATGTTCTCCCCCTCTATCTTTTAAACGGTTATATATGGACATGTGAAAAAATTCACAGCAGTAGTATGTATATATAACTAAGTTTAAAGGAAAACTATCAGAGCTAAGTAGAGTTTACAAATTAAAATATTATAAGCGACCAACTTATAAGATGTACTCGGAAAAGGAAAATTTCATACAACTTCAGTAGAAAATTTGTTCTAGACGTTTTTAGTGGCGTGAACTCTAAGTGGGCATTCGCAACTACGAAACTCTACACTGCGAGTGGCCTGACATGCACTTGGCTGGTTTTACTTATTACATAATCGATATACTTCATGAAATATGAAACGCAAAATGTCCATAGTGTCCATAGATTATCCTATCATATTGGAAGAAACAGTAGTGTCACCGCCAAGTCAGGCGTTAAAAAAAACTAAGTATGCCCATGCTCAATTTGTCTGTATAATAGGGTATAATGTAAATGTAAATAAAACTACACAATTAAACAGAGTGGAACAAATTAGCCTTACATTGCTAATTATGAAATGAATCATGCAAACCTAGTTTGCTTTTTCTCTTCTAAATATTTTACAAATCTTTGATATCCCATTAAGACCAGGCGCAACACATCAGCGAAACAGAATACTGTTTCGTTTATCTCTCTGTCCCTCTGTCTTTTTTTACTCTATATTCTTACGCTACGAGGCATACGCCGAAGAGGCGACTACGTATGGCAAAAAACAAATGTAAAAAATAATAAATAAATTAATACACAGGGTGACTTTTAAAACACCATATTATACACACAAGTCACACAGATTGAGCTACGAGTAGCCCCAGAGTAAGTTTGAGACTTGTGTTATGACCTATGGGATACTAACTCATTGATTCTATATTTAATAACAAATACATGATCATCCAACAAAGAACCTATATAGTTAACTATTAATGTATATGAGTATGAAATTAATAATATAGTACGTATCATAAATTAACAATGAAAAAACTTTTTTACGTCAGAAAGAAGAAAGTTCGTTAGGCCAAATTGTGTTCATATTACAAAGGCCGCTGCATGGAAAGAGCTGATGCCACAGCGCGCCCACACTCTCCACACCATTTTGACGAACAATCTGTCTATTAACATTTTGTTTATTTTTTGATGTCAAATAATGTCAAGCAAAACTTGATGCTTTTGCTCTTGCGTGTACTTTCCATGGCCAAAAATGTCACATAACTTGGCCCTTTCCTACAAATCGTGCTAAGATAAACTTGTCACGGAGCCAAACAGAAGACAAACATTATTTTTCGGATCTTGGCTACGTAATCGCGTCCTTACAGAACAGTTTTTATTGGACTTGGAAGTTCAGCGAGCTTTTGTGATATTTTATTGTAGTATTATTTTTGTTGTAGAAGGAAAAAAATAGAACTTACTTAAAGGGTTAGTGAAGTTGTACTGCCAAAAATTTCTCTTCTTGTAATTTAAGAGCTTGCTCTTGTTGGTGGAGTTAAGTGGAGATGCTTCCATTCATATATAAAAATATGACGACCTCCGTGGCTTAGTGGTCACCATGCTAGTCTGCCACCCAGAGGTCCCGGGTTCAATCCCCGGTCAGGGCAAGTTGGACAATGGCCTTTTTAAATTGTCCTGGGTCTTGGATGTTTATATATGTGAATTTGTTATAAAATATAGTATCGTTGAGTTAGTATCCCATAACACAAGTCTCGAACTTACTTTGGGGCTAGCTCAATCAGTGTAATTTGTCCCTGTATATTTATTTATTTATTATCTCATTTACTTGGGACAATTTAATTGGCCAGGCAAATTTAAAAAAAAACCTACAACACCACCTAGAGATGAGAGGCGAAACTACGTATTCCAACCGATATCCGTATGAGCCATCTATTATTTGCTAGGTAAATTATAAAAATCCCGACTTTAAAGCGTCTCAAATAACTTTTAAACGGTTGAACCGATTTATATCAAACATAGTTAACAACCACCTCAAGGAACTTGATTTCGAGGGCTACGATGCCACAGTCAGACCGACAGAGAGACAGACGTTAGCGTCAAACTTATAACACCCCTCTTTTTTGTCGGGGGTTAAAAATGAGCACGATTTTTTATTACATTTTCTGTACCCTGGTTAAAAGCTTAACAATCAATATTGCCAAATTTCACATGTGTGTCTCTAGCTCTCCCTCTCCCTGCACGTATTACTTATAACTATCTTCCGGGTTGGATCAAAGACCTCATCAACAGGATCACCAACATTAGAAATCATCAAATTTTACCGGACTAGGTTCCTCGAACGTTCGTTTTTTGTTCAAGCGGCAATGCTTTGGAACGCCCTACCAATCAATATCCAGAACGCTCGTACTTGTGTAACGTTGCAGTTAACAACGGTACACTAAATGCTAAGTAGAGAACATCTGAACAATGCCAAATCTTCCAGTTTTGAGGTCAGATGAAAAGCTGCTGTGCAAACCGTGACGTCACGGGTCAAGTGCGCCTATTTCTAGGTTAAAGACAAGAACAGACGCGACACATAGGCTGGGACATGTGCTGAAAGTCACAAGCTGATTTCAAATACATTGCTGAGTTTGTAATGATACATTTTTGACCGAAAATTGTAAAGCAATGTATGTATATGCAATAAGCATCTTAAATTCAGCGAAGTTAATTCTCAGCCATAGAGTAAAAACATCTTATGCAACATCTGAATCTTCAAGAAAGATTTATATTAGGCATACAGCGGTATCTGAAACCGTAGCTATATTGTATTAATAGCTCCTACTTTTTTCTCTATTCGGTATGGTCTTTAACATCTTTGTTTTTGAGACCATTGACACGAAAAAAGAAATCCTAAAGCAATACTTTATAATTTAATAAGCAAAAATTTCACCTGTGAATAACGTAGAGGGTTACTTAATCATTACCAGTTCATTATTGTATATAATATTATATCTGTTATATTTTATTTACTATAGCTAATTAAGATTTTATTACCGTACCGTTTTTCGTTCCTCAATAAATACTAAAATCTAAATTCTAAACACCGACAGCCGCACACAGCTCAAGTCTTGGTATGCATACTGTCACACTGTGAGCAACGTCACATGAAATAAGACATTATTTTTTTATTTATTAACCTGTTATTGATAAATTTGAGTGCTTTCATGGTCTAAAAATAAGAACAGATTGGTACAAATATAGTTAGTAGATTTATTTTATGTTAATCAACTTGAGAATATTTCCATCCTTCTGTTACCTATCTTTGTTTCGTAGTCTGTCTTCAAATGCCGTCGTAACGAGTCTGCTGTCTCTTTCGCACGCATCGTGACCTATCTACCTATCTCCCTTGCACAACAATACGACTGCATTTATGAAATGCTTCCTTGCTTTATTTTGAAATTATGACATTTCTCTACAATCCAAGACAGAAAGTTTAATCTTATAAGAATTACTGCTTTAGATTTATTTAAATTCTTTGTTATATTCAAAGAACTTCCTGAAACAGAAATGCATTTTCCTAAGACGATTCAAATTATGTATGAAAGAAACTAAGGTAGGGTATTACGAGTAAATGCAACAATTCCAACAAGTTGAATAATTTTTCCTAGCGTGACTTTAACACTTTTCATATGGGATTTGTATGAAATACCAAATCGTACAGTCATAGTTTATCAATTTTTCTGCATTAATAAATCTGAAATCATGTTCAAATTGGATATGATCAATGACAAATGACATTATTTTTAAGGAGGTTATCAATTCGTTGGAATCAATTTTTTTTTGTATGTGCCCCGATTACTCGAAAATGCTAGGATCAAATTAAAAAATTTTTATCTGTTTGAAAGAACATACTTGTCAAGTGGTCTTATGGAAATTTTATTAAAATCAGTGGAGTCGTTTGGTGTTAGTCTGTTAATGTTTTGAAAAACTTTGTAACGTCTTATTCTCCTTACAAACCTTATAATTCATTTTTGACCCAAGATACTGCCCTTAAGCCTTAAGAATCCCCTTTCCCTAGTCTTTCCACACAAACGTAGTCTAGCTTTTATTTTGAAACTAGCTTTTGCCCGCTTTCTTAGGGGATGCCTACGTCATGGTAGCTTTATGCATGCAAAGTCTCAGCCCGATCCGTTTAAAATTGACAAAGTTTCATACAAACTTTCATCCCCTATTTTATCCCCTTGGGGGTAGAATTGATCAAAATCCTTTCTTAGCGGATGCCTACGTCATAACGTCATAACATCTACCTGCATACCAAATTTCAGCCCGATCCGTCCAGTGGTTTGGGCTGTGAATTGATAGATCACTATGTCAGTCAGTCAGTCACCTTTGAGTTATATATATTTAGATAGATGGTAGATGACATGTGAGATTTCGGCAGTATTTTGTAATTTAAAAGAAATTGCATTTATCTAGGCATATAACTAGTTTTCGACAATCAAATATGAACTTGAAAGAAAATATGAAAATGTAGAAGTTTTCCATACTGATGGTCAAATATGATATGATACAGTATATTCTCTTTTAAATTCATATTTTGACTGTAAAAACTAGTTATATGCCTTAACATATGCAATTTCTTTGAAATGACATAATTTCGCCAATATCTGACATACCGTTTCAAAATAAAAGCTAGACTACGTTTGTAGGGGACTCTTAAGCCCGGTGTGAACAGACCTTTAGCAAAGCCTTTCCCATAAAATAAATACAAACGCACAGACAACCGATCGCTTAGCCTGATGGATGGCCGGAAATGTAGCTAAATGTTTCCTTCCTTTGAGCCATCAAATTCTTGTTAATATCCCTAAACGGCGCTAATATAAGTAAACTCGTAGGTTTGTATGTTTGTGAAAAATCTTGAGAATGAGCTGTGCCTATTTTGAATTACTGTAACACACACATAAAATTATGCAGGTATAAAGAAAACGGTTAAAAACAGAGAAGTTGTTGAGGAACATACATAAAAAAACTATTTATAGTAACCTGCTTACGCTTACGTATTTGGTTGCTAGTCGCATTGCAGTGGTTTCAGACATTTCTATAAGTAACTTCACAGGCTTCCGCTAATGGAACCTACTGTTGAAACTTTTGCCAAGTTCTCACATTAAAATAGGATTTCACAAATAACCGTAAAGGATAACAACATTAATTGGTTTTTAAACTATTACGATATGAACCCATGATTTATTCTTTTATGTTTTGCAAAAACCAGACGCAATAGTACAGTCTTTCCCAAAGTGGGCGATAACGCCCCCTTGTGGGCGCTGGAGGCTTTAAGGGGGGCGGTAACGGGCCCAGAATAAAGTTGGGGGGCGCTGATGTGATTTAAGCAATGAGTGTTTTATAACTTCAGCTATTTCATATTTTAAATTTCACTGAAATTAAAACCCTCTTACTACATTATTTATTAGTTTATATTTATATCCTTTTTTAGTGTACAAATATAAACTAAAAATGTAATTAAAATAATAAATTAAAAAATGTAATATTAATTACATTTTTTAATTTATTATTTTAATGCGTTCACAGCGCTATTTATATCGTTAAAGGAATCAAACACTAAAAAAATTTCGTGTTTTAAAGTTTCGCAGGTGAGGTCCCCACTTCCGATACTCTTTATTATTGTAAAATTGTATTATTATTGCTATTTTTTTATTTAAAATTAACAATGTTGATTATTGTTATTTTTTATAAAAGATACTCTAATGTACTGGTGTATGTATTATTATTGCTCTCTCTTGTAAAAAAGTCTAGTTTAAAATATAGGTTGAATTAAACTACAGGCAAGACAAATATGTGATTCAGGTTTTTATGGTGAAAAAAATGGGGGGCGCTACAAAAATAACAGATTTTTTAAAGTGGGCGTTTGACAAAATAAGTTTGGGAACCTCTGCAATAGTACAACAATTGATTTATACCGGAATCCTGTCTGTATAAGTAGATGCAGATTATTTTATTTGCCGTTTTCCGGCTTTTAATTTTCATTTTCGAACTGAATGACAAGGCTAAGTTGGCTTCTAAAAAACTGGGTATCCTCGGTAGAGCAAGGCGATATTTCACATCGTCACATCGCCTTCAGCTGTATAAGGTGCAAATTAGGCCGCATATGGAATATTGCTCCCATCTCTGGGCCGAGGCACCAACTTCTTCCTTTTGACCGTATTCAAAATCGCGCTACTCGTATAATCGACTATGTGACTCTCGTCGGCCGTCTCGATCCTCTGGCTCTACGTAGGGATGTGCATTTATTATCACATTAATCATGGGGAATGCTCTGAAGAATTGTTCGAATCGATACCTGCTGCAAAACTCCACCGCGGCACCACCCGCCTGAAATTAAAATTTCATCCATACCACTTGGATAGTTGGCAATAAACCACCGTACGTTTTAAAAGGAACTTTTTACCACGTACGACTGAACTGTGGAATCAACTTCCTGCAGCAGTGTCTCCGGAACGGACGACATTTGTAACCTTCAAAAAACGATTCTATATCTTTCTAAAAGGCCGGTAACGCTTCTGTTACACCCCGGGTGTTGCAATTGACCATTGGCAGCGGTGATCGCTTACCATCAGGTGACCCGCTTGTTCGTTTGCCGCCCTATGACATAAAAAAACGGTCTTAAGCATCCTTGGTTGTAAGAACATTGGAACGCATATCATCCTTGATGCTGTCAAGCCAGCATTTCTTGGTCCAATACTCACTGCTAAAACATACGGTGAGTCAGTACTTGCAATACTGTTATCATCAGCTGTTTCTATTACATAATGTGAGTCTGCTCTCATAATGAGGTCAATTAGATCAATTGTTGCTCGACGCACTCATGTTTTAGCAGCCGATTCAGGAGTATACATGTTCTCATGTACAAATCGCGCCTAGTGGGAATAGAACTCTTGCCTGACAAACGCACAGATAATGCCTAAACCGCTTGGTTAATACCGCTTATACATGCGAATTCTATTGCTCGAGCCTGATTCTTACATACAAATATATTAACACGTCTGTTTCCCACAGGGGTAGGCAGAGACTATGGACCTCCACTTGCTACGATCCTGACAGATCTCTTTCGCTTCATCTACACTAATCACTCTCTTCTTCTTTTTTTCTGATTCTTAACTCTATAAATATATATATTTTTTAATTGCTTTGTTTGTAGACAAGCTTTATTGTGAGGCCTAAGTTTTGAGACAAATTAAATAATCCCAAACCTAGAGTAGCAGCGGACGCCGGATTCTGAAGCGTCCGCTGAGGATGCAACCGGGAACCTAGTAAATAAAACATATTACAAACTAGATGAGTATTTTAACGATACATTTTTTAATTAAAATTGACAATTCAAAAGGCCTACTTAACACATAAACTTTGACATCACATTTAAACTTATAACTTGACAATAATTTACAAATAATAAATATCACACAATCTTGCTAATAAATACTAAAAATAATAATAATATACATATACTATTAAATAATATTTTGTAAACATTTATATTTATAAGTTAACTGCATGTTATAAATGTCGCTTGCCGTTCCACTTTTTGTTTTGCAATACCCGACAGGGTTCATAGTGTACCTATTATAGAAGACAGTGACTTTTAACAGTTAGAACTGTTGTACTTTATGAAATGCAATAAATGATTTGAATTGAATTTAATTGAACATGATCGGAGGATGACAATGATGTCTGCAGCTTGTCTTTGCATGGTTTATGAGAACTAACTTTTACATCTTACGTAGTTCTTTTTAGCTGCCCAAAGGCCTCTGACGAAGCTCAATGACTGCCCCTAGTAATAACAGTCAAATGGCTGTACTTGTGATTACACACAGTGAAGTAGTCTGCAGTTTTCTCATATTTTCTCCTACCAGAAGCAAGTAGTGGTCGATAAAAATCATCAGGACACATAGAGTCTGATTGTGCTCCCAACTCAGCGGTACACAAGTCAAGCTGAGCAGGGATCGAACCCGGGAGCTTTCAGTTATTGGTTGCGCTCTTAAACCTGTTGGAACTTCACCTGTCCCAGCTAGTGAAGTCAAGTACTAAGATACCTGACCAGGCCCTCTACTTATATCTTGAATTTTCTCTTAAACTAAAAATAATATTAACATGAAAGTTTATATTTTATTTTATTTTATTTTTATTAATGGCAACAAACAGTCATATACAGATTATAACAATATAAATAAAATGTTTTCATGATAGACCTAAACAGTGCCAGTAATTTCGGTATTTTAACAATATTAATTTTTGTAAGAATCTACTGTAGCAGAAGCGAATGAGCATTAAGTGCCTTACTAAAAAGGAGAAAAAACAAAAAATAAGGGTAACAGTTATTTGGATAGTTTGTTAAGAGTAGGTAATAAACTTTTATACATATTATAGCTTAGTTATTTTTCAGCGGAAAGACAAAAGAAAAAAAGAAATGTGGTGTCGTGGGACACCAGGTAGGAACGAAGTTCCTTCGGCTAATGTAGAATCGACACAATTTGCAAACGAAAAATCGTGCTCAAAGGTATTATACACTACTCGCTTGTGTATACGACTGTCGCGCCTGCGCACGTATCATTTAACGGTTTTATTTAACGAGGTCATCCTTACGGTTTTACTATCACATTTTTTTCAGTTCGGTCGCGCAGCAAAATCCCTATCTCCTCCAAGCCTGCCGTAAGGAACTTCGTTCCAAAAAATATCTGTTGAGGAAAGCTAGTGAATGAGCAAATAAAACTTATAAAACTTACTAAACTGGTTAGTTTAACTATTCCACAACGATGGCAAGTACTAATTATAAACTATGGGCTGAGTTTTAGCTTTAACTTATTCTTTAAACTATTTAAAGACATATTAAACATATTACATTCAGAAAAGACTTAATTAAAATCTGTCTGAATATAAATTTTCATGTTAATATTATTTTTAAGAGAAAATTCAAGATATAAGTACAGGGCCTGGTCAGGTATCTTGGTACTTGACTGTACGTGTGCTCCAACATGAAAAATTCTCTCTCCCACCCAAAACAGTCGTAGATCAAGGGAGAGACACGACAAGGTTTAATACATTTATTTTTCAGAACTGATAAAATTATATCATTATAAGTTGCTTATATCACAGGTAGTGGAAGAATGATTCAGAATGATCTGGAAGGAATGTGTCTAAAATTTATAAATTGAATTGAAAACCGGCCAAGTGCGTGTCGGGTCCCGTAGTTGCGAATGCCCACTTTAAGTTCACGCCACTAAAAACACTTTTTTGGCGTGATTAATATACATATCTATACCAAATTACAGATTTCTAGTACTTATAGTCTCTGAATAAAACTGCAGACGGACAGACAGACAGACAGACATGGCGATACTATAAGGGTTCCTTGTAGGTACTACGGAACCCTAATTAATAAATAAATATATAGGGACAAATAACACTGATTGAGCTAGCCCCAAAGTAAGTTCGACACTTGTGTTATGGGATACTGACTCAACGATACTATATTTTATAACAAATACGTATATAGATAAACATCCAAGACCCAGGACAATTTGAAAAAGGCCATTTTCCAACTTGCCATGACCGGGGATCGAACCCGGGACCTCTGGGTGGCGGACTAGCATAGTGACCACTACGCCACGGAGGTCGCCATCGCCTAAAAAGGTGGACAGAAAGAAATGATGGAAAAAGGAGGTATGTATGGACATGAACAAACCTCTAGACCAGTCTTTCCCAAAGTGGGCGATAACGCCCTCTTGTGGGCGCTGGAGGCTTTAACGCCCCCCTTGGGGGGCGCTGATGTGATTTAAGCAATGAGTGATTTATAACTTCAGCTATTTCATATTTTAAAATTCTCTGAAATTAAAATCCTCTTACTACACAACATCCATTTATTAGTTCATATTTATATCCTTTTTATTGTACAAATATAAACTAAAAATGTAATTAATATTTATTATTTTAATGCGTTCACAACGCTATTTATATCGTTAAGGGAATCAAACACTGAAAAAATTTCTTGTTTTAAAGTTTCGCAGGTGAGGTCCCCACTTCCAATACTCTTTATTATTGTAAAATTGTATTATTATTGCTATTTTTTTATTTAAAATTAACAATGTTGATTATTGTTATTTTTTATAAAAGATACTCTAATGTACTGGTGTATGTATTATTATTGCTCTCTCGTTTAGAATATAGGTTGAATTAAACTACAGGCAAGACAAATATGTGATTCAGGTTTTTATGGTGAAAAAAATGGGGGGCGCTACAAAATAACTGATTTTTTAAAGTGGGCGTTTGACAAAATAAGTTTGGGAACCTCTGCTCTAGACTACAGCTCCAGTAAAAGCAAATATGAAACATGAGCATGCAACCAAACCAAAGTTCCTGCATTACTCATTCATTAAAACATCCTGTAACGAGGCTGCATCGGGGACACGATCCCGAATTAGTTGGCCAAATTAGAAAGTTCTTTGCGACAAAGGCGAGCGTGGCGGTTGCGGCTATTCAAATTAGTTGTTTATAACTTAACTTTAGCGCTTTGACTTTACCGTGGCCGCTGGGAAAGAAAGGTTCTTGAATGACTATGCCCTTCTGGCGAGTAGTCGACCAATTCTGTGAAAATAAGTTTTTTTCGGCGTTTCTTCTCAGCTCGAAAAAAACTCGACATTTTCATACAAAAGTGTTTGGCCGGCCCGGCAATTTGTATGAAAACGTTGTTTTTTTTTTCTAGTTTTAAGCATTGGTCCCATCGGAAAAGTTGTTCATACGGTCTGAGTTGCTCCTACAAGGATCGGACTGGGGTTTTGTTACATATTGTATATATGTAATGTATGCAGAAATTTTCTCCAAAACCTTGAACTATCTTACACCCCTGTTGGCTACGTAAACATTGGCAAGAAAGAAAAACCGCAACTTTTAAGGATTTTACACGACTATCTTTTCCCATATACTTTTACTAAAATATACTATATCAATAAACATAGTATGGCGATGTAGCAGTCAGTGCTCGACTTGTGTTTATAATTACCTACTGTGTTTACGCTGAGCGATATTCGTAAGCGTTTCTGTTTACGCTTGCCCGTTTGGCCGAACTTATAAATTTTACGATTTTGGCAACGTAAACACTTGGATTTTATTGGGAATTTATGATAATAAATTAAATCTTATGCTTAGGTGCGTTGAGCAATGCGGCAAATCAAAAGGGAGCTATCGTTTCACAAATCTTATACTTATTCTTATACTTATGTACGACATAATAATATATAGCTCTTTAAAACTTCTTATAAAATAAACTGAATTTCAAGGATAGATTCATTCCGTGGTATCAATTTTTTTCATGGTAATACTGTACAACTTTCCTCAAGGAACATAGGGCGATTTTTTGTTTGTTTTTATATAACGCCAGATCAGCTGATTTAGGAGGCAATTTTTCTTTGTATTTCGCTTGGTGAAAAGGGGTTCAATTTTATGGACTTCATTTGCATTACATTTTACTAGACATTTCACGTATTTGTATTTATAATATTCTAGCTGTGTTACCCGCGCTTAAAGTAGCCTATGCGTTAATCCAGGGTGTCAGCTTCCTGTATGAAAAATTTTATCAAAATTGGTCTAGCCGTTTGCGCGTGAAGAAGTAACAAACATACACACACGCACACTCACAAACGTTCGCCTTCATGATATTCGTGTGATTTATATATCTCCTTTAGTTTCACGGGTCTTTTCACCCCGGTCCTTTGAGAGGCTTGCGTGGGGATACAGATCCAACACGTAGAGACCCTTTGGAGAAGTTGATGTAATGATTCGAGGCGCTCCCGCCAAAACTCATTCCTGAATACACCTATGAAAGGTGTACCGTTGAATAGGTTTCGGCTGGAGAAAGATCTATTGCAAGAAAAAGGGAAAAGTCTATGGGTTATGGAATGAGATTGGGATGGACTGATGCTGGGATATTGCAATATTTATATTATTATTATGGAATTAACAAGTTAAAATTAAATATACGACTTATGGGGCTAGCAAGCAAATTATTCGTATATCCTTTTACATATCAAATTGAATTATGTATCATTTAAATACACTATTACATTTGTATACCCGAGTTCAAGAGTCGTGAGACTCAAATGCCTCTTTTAGCGTGATGTGAGGCAATTTGTATATTAGAGAAAATATTTTGCTTTCAAAATCTGTGATTTTAATACACGTAAATATAAAATCTCGTATCCAGACTATCTCGAAATCTCACCTTTACCCACACATGCGCCTCCCATCCAGGTCGTTCGATAGTAACCTGTTGAATCCAGGCGGGACAGAGATAGCTGCAAGTCAGGGTTGCCATATGAATTTGACGAAAATAAAGGACAAACAATATTTTTTTACAAACAAAAAACCGACTACTCTTCCAGTGTTCGTCAACATTACTTACTAAAAAGTTACATGAAATCTACAATTGTGCTATCAAAGATGATATATATATTGTGTATAAAACCTTTGAAACCAATCTGAAAGTTTAAAGAATCGTTGAACAAAAGATTTGAAATAACGGAGTTATGAGGTGACAAATAATCATTCATCATCTAAAGAGCTATGCTCAAAGAATAATAACTCATAGAGTCTTATCTCTGGCTATGCTCGACATGCTCGTGTCGGTAGAGTTATTTCTTTGCATGGCTTTTTATGTACAATAAAATTTTATTTATCTATCTAGAGTATGAATCTTCTTCCATTTGTCTTAATTCATTTCTGAGGTGACATATATTTAAATACAAATAATTAGACATCTCTTTTGGGGGTCGTGAAATGATGAGTTTTTATACGTATGCGCCAATTACTTAGTAGTACCAAATAATAATAAAATAAAATTTAATTATTTAGACTAACGTCCACTTTAGTAAGTAACATTGATATCCTTACTATGTTACATTCCTCCTTATGTTAGTTTTACCTAAAAAACTATACTACAAACAAATCTAATCAATGCACAGCAGCGATTAACGTATGCACAGTCCAGCCTGCTGGCAACCATTTGTCAAATGTTGCGACCTGTGTTTCTTAGAATCCGTGGCCTTTTGGTCTTGCAGCCCTAATTTGTGTCCACCCCGTTAGGGATATCGACGTAATAATATAACTTTATGCTTCTTGAAGAACGTTTTCCCCCGGTAATATCTTTTAATAACACATTCTAAAGAAAGAAAAGTATCGTTGAACACTGTCCATTTACCTAATTTACCAGCAAAACTAGGCAACCCTATATCCGTTCAGTTCGGAAGCATGAGTGTGAAAGAGACGGATATAGAAGTCAATCGTATTGTAATATACAGTGACACAGTGATCCAAATGTCAATCTCTTTGTTCTGATAAATGGGAGATTTTATTAGTGAATAAATCTTTGTGATGTGGGTGATATTTTATATTTACGTAAATGAGGTGATGAAACTTGGATTTTTCCACTTAAGTTTTATCTTTTGTTCTTTTATTTTGCGAGGATTGAATATAAACCGTACTTATTACAAAATATAGGATGTTATGTGATTGGCATATGGAAAATGGTCTTTTTATTACAAGTTTTTATTTAGTTTCAACTGTTCCGTTGTCTATATGTCTATGATCAAATCTTGCAAGTTGAATTCGACCCAATTCCCGTTTTCCAACTGAGCTGAAATTTTGTCTGACAATGCAATATTATGATAACATGGAGCTGATCTGATGATAGTTTTTTTTTTTTTTTTTTTTGAAGTGACATACATAGGTTGCCTCGGACGGCATTTCCTACTTCACCCGGACAAGGTTTGAGGAGCGGGCCAGAGGCCCGGCATCCTATATTTATATACTAGTGATGATAGAGCTTGAAGGTGGCCTTTTATACTCTGTAATGAAATGACGCAACCCCATCGAGCTTGGGCTTATTACTTATGTCTTATAGTAGTACTTTGGCCTTACAATAAAAGCTTATACGAAAATATGTTTTCTTTTTCAACTGTGAGTTATGACAAAGAGGAGAGGGAAGTAAAACAAATCATAAAATTCGTGTGACGTAATTTATGGATGGGCCCATGATCCAAAAAAACAGGTCTGCTATTCCGGCAGTGACACGAGCCTACGTCACCACAGAGTTGCTACATAGCTTAACCGTCGGTAGTGGCGATGACGTAGGCTTGTGTCACCCACGTGACCACTATATTTCGGAATGCCATACCTGGCGTAGTATATTATTATACCATGGATGGGGCCTAGTATGGCAGTAGTGTAAGTTAATTTTAGCGGACTGTTCGCCACTCAATGGGCTCCAAACCAGTATGTTTTTATTTTTGAACGATATATTTACTTAATAACGATACTTATTTAAATTAAAATTATGTTCCTACATTTCATATAAATTATAATGTGGCATTAACTAGTAAATAATAAGTTAGAATAATTCACTTTTTCATTTAAATTATTCACTTAGCAACACAGTGCCAAGTGAATAATTTTAATGAAAAGATGAACTGAATTGAATTGTTGAATTGATATTAATTAGTATTTCGTAAATTCATTTAAAATCGAATCCGGTTCCCTATGCCTGAATAGGCAATTTTGTAAATAGTTAAAAACACTCATTGTAAAGTGCATGACAATGAATGTGTATCTATATTCTTTACAAAATGATGAATAAATGAAATATGAAATAAGTTAACACCTTTATTGTCGTTCTTAGTTAGTTTCTGTTGTACTTACCCCAAAAGATTACTTTCTCAGCATCAGCTGTTGGTTGACAGGCAGAAAAAGCCCCTGGCCTGTTCGCGTTTACATGTATTGGAATGAAATTAAATAAATAAAAATTTGTTTACCGGATTTCGCCAGGAACTCCCTTGAAGCAATCAAAGGACCTACACCAACCTTGAAATTTGTTAGGAATATAGACACGAAAAACTAAAAATAGGTTCTATAAGACTCCTATCCAGGGCGGTAATATAATAAATAATTGGCCAAGTGCGTGTCGGGCCACGCGCAGTAGGGTTCCGTAGTTACGAACGCCAACTTTGTGTTCATGCAACTAAAAACGTGTAAAAACTAATTTTCTATTGAATTTGTATGAAATTTTCTTTTTCTGAGTACATTTTATAAGTTAATCGCTTATAACTTTTTAATTTATAAACCCTACTTAGCTCTGATAGTTTTCCTTTAAATTTCGTTATAAATTCTATAGCTGTGAATTTTCTCACGTGTCCATTTATAACCGTTTAGCAGATAGAGGGGGGGGGGACACTTGACTCCAACATCTTTTTTTTAACTTTAAAAGCAAATATTTCAGAAATGGATCCCAAAATCAAAAAACAGTGTTCTTAAACTCACAATATTTTAAAAGACCTATTCAACGATATCCAACATGATTGACTTTTCAATTTACAATTATGGGAGCTACACAAAAAAAAATTTTCTATATTTTATTTTATCATTTTTTTCGCCTAATTGATATATATATACAATGTCCTTTTTAATTAAGTACAAATATTTTAAGGGGTTATTCAGTCCATCATTTTGAACAACTTTGCCCAATAAATATATATCGAAATACGAAAAAAAATAAAAATATTTGGTTCTCATACAGATCGAAGTAGTCACGTGATATCGTTACTATGAAAAATGCAAAAAAATTTTTCGTAATTCGATATATATTTATTGGGAAAAGTTGTTCAAAATCATGGACTGAATCACCTCTTAAAATATTTGTACTTAATTCAAAAGGACATTGTATATATATTCATGCCAAATTACAGCTTTCTAGTACTTATAGTCGCTGAGTAAGACCGCGGACGGACAGACAGACAGACATGGCGAAACTATAAGGGTTCCTTGTTTACTACGGAACCCTAAAAAGTGTTCCTTTTTGATTCTGCTGACGGTTTGTTCTTATGCTACTTACCATGTATTTTTCACTGCCTTTATTACTCTCAAAAATAACCCATACTAATTGAGACTAAAGGAACCCTAGAGTACCCCAACATATTTCCGTCTTATAATTACGTAAACGTCTGCTCCCAAGTCTGGCCACGTGTTACGTCCTATTTCTCAACACCTAAATTGCTTATACTCGCCATACACTACCTCACACCAAAATCTTCCGTATCTTATAGTAATAAGGAACATTTTTAGGTGAGCATAGTAGTGGCGGTTACGGTATGGCGAGGGTATGTGTAAATCAATCGATCGATAGGCGATAGACGCGCGCGCCTGTTGGCGATCAAACGAAACTATTTTGGGAGGTGTTAAGAGTAGGTTTGTGGAAAAAAAGTGATAAAAATTAATAGGTAAGTACCGAAAATACAGATCCAATATAGCTTTTCGTATCGCTGAAGTGTTAGTTGGGACGCCCTTTTTCAGGTACGGGTAAGTTGACTAAATCACGGAATGTACAGTAATCACGTACAGAAGTCTCACTCGGAAAAGAAAATCAAATAAATATCTACTCAATGTGGTTAGCGACATGGTTTAATTTAGCTCGCGTAAGAACTCAGCACCTTTTCATTTAGATATCTAGAAATCCATTGCAAGCCAATTTCATTCTTATTTTATTACTCTGGGACTTAGATCATTTAATACAGGATAAGCCTTACCTGCGCGTTCCCCTCTGCCAAAGTATAAGAACAAAAATCTAATACGTTCATAAAAAAATAGGCGCGTAATCGATTATGATTATTATGTGAATCGGTAAGGCATCGAAAAGACGTCTAAAAGTGCTCCGTTAAAAATGCCATGTTATGTAATTTTCTCGTGTAGAAAGAGGTCAAACACATTTAATCTTCCAAAAGATGGCATAACCTTTCATTGGTAAGTATTTTTTTATTTTATTAACGTTGTTTTCTATTTAAATGTAATTTCTGAAAAGTCGAAGGAATATCTATTAGTATCGATTATGAAAAAAATAATCGAATCACGTTTGCATCTGGAGTGCCATTTTTCAAACGCGGAGTCACCTAAACAAATGGTTTTTCCATACAAAAAACCATACGTTTAGTGACTCCGCGTTTGAAAATCGCACCACTGATTTCCTTCCATCCCAGAGACTATAGCGCTCTCACGTGACTATGTATTTATGATTTACAGCCTTCGTCTTTATTCCCTGTGCATTAGAGTTGAATATATTTTTTCTCTTCTCTCTCTTTCTTGCCAAGATTGTATTATTATGTGTATTTACACATTTTTTTCATTGTGAGCTTTATTGGTGTGCAGAAAATAAGCTAGTGTTTGAGTTTTTTGTAGTGTGCATTTATAGCGACACAAATTATTTGTGTGAATATGTGATTTTGTTTAGATGTAGTAGTAGCTTACCCCCGCACAAAAGCGGCAGAAAGTTTTGTAAGAAGATTTGTCTGCGTAACTCATCCTGTATTAAATGATCTAAGCTCTGGACAAACGATTCCTATAACTGAGTTTACCTTACCGGTGTACTTGCCGCGCGCATAGTAATAATATAGGTATATTTTCGATATCTAAACGGGGAGTGACACAGGCCTGACTAAAATAATATGTGTTTGTTGTTTTTTAAGTGATCAACACTGGTGTCAGATTTTCAGGCCTAAAGGCATCTGACATAGCTTGACGATGACAGCCTGAACCAAAGGCTTATGCGTGCCTTCTGAAGCGCACGGAGGAGTTCGAGAATTTTTTATACCACTTGTGGTCACCCATCTAATTGCGGACTACGCCCGGTGTCACTTTACTTGCAAAAGCGCTAGTAATGCACACTCCTGCCGCGCCACCGAGCTCCTCAAGTAAAAGAGAATGGGCAGCAGCGTTCTCTGTGCAAAGACTTTATACCATCTTCTGCGATCACTAACCTACCTGGTGAACGTGGTGTCAGGATAAATCGTTCCATTATTGGGAGAAACCATTAGTCCAGCATTAGATGATGGTTTTCAAACAGGGTAAAGTAGGCATAGTCATGTCACAGAATAGAGATGAGGACTTAAAATTCTCTTTTTTTTTATTTTTGCCTCATTAGACCATTATAAAAAGTATGGTATACGATTTTTTTTATTTTCGCGGATTTGCAAATATTGACGAAGATTTTATTTCATTTCGCGTGACGTCACGCACGATCAGCTACGATTTCTTACCAAAGGTGACGTAAATCAACCCCACTCCGAAACTTTAAAGCGCTGTACCTTGTGCTTTTTGCCTTGTGTATTTTAACTACTTTGCTAAATAAAAAAAATATGATTTTATTTTCGATAATCTAGTTAAAGGACTGAATAAAATAATATATGTCCTACCCAGCCAACATTCCTATTAGTATAAGTATTAGTAGTATAAGTAGTAGTAGAACGGAAACTCCTAGGGCAGGCCTGTATTTCCCCGTTTAGTTATCGAAAATATACCTACATTATTACAATGCGCGCAGCGACAACTTCGAAGGGGAAAATTCAGTTACATGAATCGTTTGTCCAGAGTAATAAGGACGAAATTGGCTTGCAATAGATGTCTAGGTATCTAAACGAAGAGGTGAGGAGTTCTGACGCGAGCTAAATTAAACCATAGCGCTAACCACATTAAGTAGATCATTTTTTGAATTTCTTTTCAGAGTAAGACTTCTGTATGTGAGTACTTATTCTGTGCTTGGGTACATATCCATTGATAGAGAGGAGTTTGGGAAGCTGATGGCCTACATACAGTAATGGAGAGGCACTACTAGAAGAAGAAGAGTAAGGTATGTCAAAACAAATAAACAATTCCAAACACGTGGTTTCATCCCTGGATCCTTATGACCACCGGAAGGTGGTCTTTATTCACAACAGCATTAGAACAATGTGTTAGAGTTTGTATAACTAGTTAAAAAAGGTCTAGGCAATATTTTGAATGAAAAATGTGCAATTCTCATATTGTGTAATAGATGGCGTTGGGAGCAATATAAAACTTGTTTTATATTTTACGAGATCATTGAGCATTGAGAAAAAATGAGTTTCTTTCAGCGTTTCTTCTCAGCAGTGGTCGTTACGAAGCGCTGGTATCGGTAGCTTTTCTTTAAAAATAAATTAAATTTTAATATACTTTACACGTAACGTAAATATACTTATTGACGAGTAAAAATGCATGTAAAGGTCTAATTACTGAATAAACATTTGAATCTTTGAATCTTTGAAGACATACAGACAGACACTAGCGCTAAACTTATAAAACCTCTCTTTTTTGTGGACATTAAAAATATTTCCTCAAACGTCATAATATTTCTCACAGCCTAGCTATTATTTTTTAATATAGTTATTCCCCTTAACCAAATTGTAGCACGGGGGGCTGGCCACTTTACGTTACAGAAAACGGCTGGAAAATTATAAAAATAGCACAAAAACCGGCCAACACACTTCGGAGGCCCGCGTGCCCAGGGGACGCGTAATTTGACGCACTTTAATGTGATTGGATTACCAAATGGCATTACCGTCATAAAATAAAGTAGTTAGATACTCAAAATCAAGTACCTACGTTCAAAAACTTGAACTTCCTTGGATCTCTTCAGGGGAGGCGTAATTCACATGATTGGATTAGAAAATGTTATTACTGTCATAAAAGTAAAGTAGACAATAATATCATCTACGTATGTCTAACAGTCAAAAACATTTACAGGACCCGTAAAACTTCGAAAATTTGCCTCTGATTATTCATCATCATCAGTCCTAGCCTCTCCGTCCTTCGGCTATGCTCATCACCTTTTTTGTGTCATGTCATGTGGTTATCTTCCCTGCGTGTTAAATAAATAAATATATAGACTTGTGTTATGGGATACTAACTCAACGATACTATAGATTCAAAGATTCAAATGTTTATTCAGTAATTAGACCTTTACAGGCACTTTTACACGTCAATAAGTATAATTTATGTTACGTGTAAAGTATATTAAAATTTAATTTATTTTTAAAGAAAAGCTACCGATACCAGCGCTTCGTAACGACCACTGCTGAGAAGAAACGCCGAAAGAAACTCATTTTCACAGTATTGGTCGCCTACTCGCCAGAAGGGCTTTGTCATATTATTATAATTGTCTTTTAATTAATAAATACTTATAATATAATACAATGTTGACACATTATAACATGTAATGCTTGCGAACCAGTAAACAAACATAAATTGCGTAATACAAAATATTAAGTAGTCAAAAAAGCGAAGCCGAGCTGACCAGTCCCTCCCGGCAGCACCCGTTCACGAGTTGACGCACGGATCAGCCATCGTTAAACTCAACCATATTAGAGGAAATCCAACGACCCGACCAGCGACGCCACCACCGGATTGGACATTTTAGTGAGCATGAAAAACCCGAACTCGCAGACCTTGTCAAGAGAAAATATTTATTAAATGTTGGTCACTTATTGATCGCAGAGCATTTACATGTTTTTACAGTAGGCTTATTATGGTAACAGAAAATGCAGCTATTTATGTTTCATGTGTGGAGTGTAATGGAAAATGTTTAGGAAATATCCACGCATTTTTATCTCTTAAATAATCATTGATAGTATAGTACGCATTGTTCAATAAAACTTTTTTAAAATGTGTTTTAAATTTTGCGTAAAGTCGAAATTTAGGCGTATGAAGCTGATTTTTGTTGCGAGTATTATAACTGTGAACATCACTATTTTTCTTGAAATTATTTAACCTAGATTTAACAAATAGAAGATTGTCGTAAATAAATTGAGATGTCACAGTAAGAATATTTATAGATTTAAATAACTCTTTTTAGGAATCGCGTGATTTTAGTCCGTAGATCGACCGAATTGCTCTCTTTTGTAACACAGAGATAGCATGTATGTTAGCCGCTTTACCCCATAAGAGCAAGCCATATGACATTATGCTGTGAAAATAACTAAAGTATACTAGCCTAGCAGTTTCAACGTTAGTACACCGTCTGACCCTCCTCACAGCATATGCTACCGAACTAAGTTTCTTGGCAGTGGCCTCAATATGTTTATCCCATTTTAAGTTCCAGTCTACAGTTATGCCTAAAAATTTGGTGTTGGGTACCCATTCTAAAACTTGACCATTAAGACTCAAAGGTATGTGAGTATTAGGTTTATTCAATAGTGAAAAATTAACGCACTTAGTCTTTTGTGTGTTTAAGGCCAGATTATTAGTCGTAAACCAACTAAGTACTTGTGACATAGTATTGCTTACATCGTCATAGTTTGTGCATTTTCTGTCAACCTTAAAAAGTAAAGATGTATCATCAGCAAACAATACTACTTCACACAACTTTTCTGCAAGACAGGGGAGGTCATTAATATAAATCAAAAACAAAAATGGACCAATTATTGAACCCTGAGGCACACCCATGCTCACAGGTGCACTATTTGAGGATACTCTGTTGATTTCAACTCTTTGAGTTCTATTATCAAGATAAGATGAAATAACAGAGACTGCAGTATCAGTAACGCCATAAAATTTTAGTTTATTTTTTAATATTATGTGATCGACACAATCGAATGCCTTCGACAGATCGCAAAAGATACCTATAACGTCTTGTCGATTCTCCCAGGCTTCGTAAAAAATTTTAACTAAGGTCGCTGCTGCATCAGTATATTATATAATAAATACTTTTATAGATAAATATCCAAGACCCGGGACAATTTGAAAAAGGCCATTTTCCAACATGCCTTGACCGGGGATCGAACCCGGGACCCCTGGGTGGCGGACTAGCATGGTGACCACTACGCTACAGAGGTCGTCAACGAATTACGTGACCATTCCTTCGCAGTCTGCTTTCTCGCATCTTGTCCTGAATCTTGGCTACTTTAAAAGACCGCTTCCCATCAGCTTATTCATTTTCAAACTTCAAAAAGGAGAAATCTTTTTTATGTATGTACACCGATTTTACGTGACGCCTGGACCGATTTGGAAAATTGTTTTCTGCTTGAAAGGGCTACTTGTCAGGTGGTCCCATAAAATTTTTATCAAAATCGTTTGTGTAGTTTCGATGTGAAGTCAGTTTTTAGTTTTCGAAAATGATTACATACATTTTACATCACAATTTACATACAAATAAAATATGAAATCTTTATCCCTTCCTTCTTCTTTTTTCTTTCTATTGACAACCTCCGTGGCGTAGTGGTTACCATGCCAGTCCGCCACCCAGAGGTTCTGGGTTCGATCCCCGGTTGGAAGTTGGAAGATGGCCTTTTTCAAATTGTCCTGGGTCTTTGGTGTTTATCTATATATGTATCTGTAATGAAATATAGTATCGTTGAGTTAGTATCCCATAACACAAGTCTCGAACTTACTTCGGGGCTAGCTCAATCACTGTTATTTGTCCCTATATAATTATTTATTTTATCCGTAAAGGGGAAGACAGAGCATTTCGGGGCTTCAAGAAGAAACTTGTATACATTTAATGTTTTGCTTTCCAGCGGAATATAATTCGATGCTTGACTGGTCATCGAATTCCGCTCCGAATTTCCTCAAGATATCTATAATTTAATTAATCTTATCGTCCAACCGCTCCAGTAAAGTGAACATTCCGTCATCCAATAAAGGGCAATTAATCTCAAATTGGCTTCTGCCCACAACTCCATTATACCATGAGATTAGCCACGATTGTTATCAGCTGATCGATCCGACCTTTAACTTCATTTTAAGGTCGTCTTCACCCACCGTTTTGAAGGCATCCTTTCTACTTTTTCTTCTAGAAAGATTCATAACGTAACCGTACCTATTTAACTAATAGCTTTCTTTGCACACAGGGCGAATGTGACGCCTCTGCACGAAGCCGCTACGCGATAGTGTGTCGCGTAGCAGCTTTGTGTATGCGCGTCACATTCGTCCTGATGAAGCCCTCTAGATGAGGTCGAAATATGTCGGCCGGTAGCTGACTCTCTACGTAAGTAACCAATGCTTGTTAATAATGATGATGATGATGTAAAGGCACATCATTGCCCTATGCTGAGTGGTGCCATTTCGGTGTAAAACTAATTTTAGTTAATTATTAATGCAACTGATGTATACTAATTTGCACTGAATAAAATATTTTTATTTCTTTATAATGTCTATGTCTCACGTAAGTTTGAATCAAAAAATAATATTGCTGTTTCCGGCAGCGTAGTGGATGTCTTTGAAGGCGACTAGGGAAATATACGCTAAACAAAGCTATGAACATCAATGAGATCTTTCCAACCCGTCTGGCCAGCGTGGAAGAGTGTTGGCCAAATCTTGACTGCTCTGGCCAAGCATGGCTCTGGTAGTACAGAGAGGGTCGTACTCCTTCAGTGGAAACTAAAAAGACCTGATTATGATGATGATGAAGTTAACAGAGAACCTGGTACATGTAAGGATTACTTTTTACTTCCGACAAAAAAGGAGGGTGTTATAAATTGTAACGCTAATATCTGTCTATGTGTCGGTCTGTTGCATCGTAGCTCTAAAACGGATAGACCGAATACGATGCGGTTGTTTTGCGTGAAAGCAAATTTCCTTGCGGTGGTTCATAGCTATGTTTGATGAAAATCGGTTCTGCCATTTACAAGTTATTGGGGGTTAAACGCTTGAAAGTCGGGTCGTTCAATTTTCCTAGCAAAAACTAGATGCAGCTTCGGATATCAATTGGATTATGTAGTTCCACTACTCACCACTAGATAAAGTTTTTAAAAGTCGGGTTTTTTTTAATTTTCCTAAAAATAATAGTATATTATGCAATTTGTGAATAAAGGACGAATTTACTTCGAGGGCCATAGATGAATCACGAGCAGGTGAAGGATTCTAACGACTGAATCACGACCGTAGGGAGTGATTCATGATGATTGAATCACGAACGTAGCGAGTGATTCAAGTGTTAGAATCCTGAGCAATGCGAGTGATTCATGGCCTTCGATGTAAATCCGCTTTATTCAAGAATTGCATACTATACTTTATACCATGACTACGAGAATAATTTTTCAAAACTAAAAACCGACTTCACCACCAAACTACACAACCGGTTTTAATAAAAAAATTTGGGCCAAACTGACAGGTATTCCCTTTAAAAAAAAATCTAATTCGGTACAAACGTCTTCGAATAAATCGATCAACATATATAAAACATAAGATTCCGACGAATTGATAACCTCCTCTTTTGGAAGTCGGTTAAAAAGAAAATTTTTAACGAAAATAGACATTTAATGAAGAAAAAGAAGGGTAAAATGGACATTAAAATTGGAACAATTACTAAAATTAAGATTAAATTGTTCTAAATTCAAACATCAAAATAGTGAGTAAAAGTGCATTTTATACACTGTTTTCGGTGAATAAAATAAACAACCAAAATAGTGAGTAAAAGTGCTTTTTATTCACAGTTTTCAGTGAATAAAATAAGCTTTTTAGAGGGGAAATGGTATAAACTTGTTACTATAGGTGATAACAACCGTAAAACATGATACAGAAAAGCAAAACGCGTAGAAAATCTAATAACTGTTGATGATTTTAAAATTCGTTGCATCTTGTACACTTAATGAAGGTAAGGAATGAAGTGATTTGGCCGTACCGCCATCTTACACGCAGCCCGTGATGCGGAACCGTTTCTGGCCTAATCACATTTAAATATTAGGCTGAGGGTCCACTCTAAACAGCAGAAGAGAGGAGAAATACTTTAACAAATTTGCAAAGCAAATTAGAAAAACCCCATTTGTCAAGAACACCATCTAGTAATGAGTAGCGGAACTACCGAAGTCGCACTGGATACCCGTTAGGGCTTTCTCTAGCAAATAATAGATGGCGCTACGCCATCGATTATTTGCTAGAAAAAACCCTGACTTGCAAGCGTAAATCACCAATAACTTTTAAATGGTTCAATCGTTTTTCATCACAGATAGATAAGAATCGTAAGAGAACTTGCTTTTCGAAATGGGTCCATCCATTCAAGCGCTACGATGCCACAGACAGACATACTGACAAACCGACATACATTAGCGTCAAACTCATAAAACTCCTCTTTTTTGTCGGGAGTCAAAAACTATTGAAAACTAAAAGAGGGATGATGATTTGACATATAAGACATGACAATCTCTTCAGAATAATAGTAGAAGGAAAGATAGAAGGGAGACGAAGAATGGGAAAACCGAGGTTAAAGTTTTTCCAACACATTAAAGAAAGTTTAGGAGTTGAGTCCTACCAGGACATTGAAAGGATGGCAGAGAGGAGAGGAATGGAGGCATCTGCACTTAACACCACCGATAAGAGCAAGCTTCTTAAAGGGTCAAAAATAAATTATTCAGTACAGTACATAAAAAAAACTTCACAAAATAGTGACCCTTTTCATTGATCTAAAAAAGCATGACGTCACACTTTTGTATTTCACACAAATCCATTTTGACTTTCTCTCTCTCTCTCATCTCAACGTTTTCCCAGTTGCGTTCTTAGCTGCAATGCTGAGAAGCCCGGGGCCGCTATCCGACTTTATCTTCTCTATTTTGAGTCTTGAGCATCCTTGGTTGTAAGACGATTAGCACGCATATCATCCTTGACGACGTCAAGCCAGCACTTCTTGCGTCTACCACGCCTGCCGGTCTCGGCATGGCTATACATTTGTTTCCCACATAACTTGCCGGCTTCCGTAGGACGTGACCGTACCAGCGCAGGCGACTTTCTTGCAGCTTGTTTGATATATCACGGACATGAAGGCTGCCGCCTTCAAAATCTATAGATCCATTTTGACCTTTAGTAAAAAGTGACTGATTTGACTTGTTGTCTAGCGGATTACAAGAAGAGGTCCACTCGAAAATTTTTAAATACACTTAGGTTTACCTAGGACCTAGGACCCTAAGGCTAACCTATTGTTTGCCTGCTAGCGACCTGATGACAAGAAACCGATGCCACTCGTCTGTTTGAACTCCATGAGCAAAACTTTTGCCTGTGAGACTTTTTCAATTTCTATAGAAAATAAAGGTATCAAACCGCGCAATGAATGAATAATTTAGCGACGTTTCAATGTAAATTTACTACTCTTTTTTTTAAACGCCGGAAAAAAGAGAGGAGTGTTATAAGTTTGACCCCAATGTCTGTATCCCTGTGTGTATGTCTGTGTCATCGAAGCTCTCGAACGAATGGACAGATTTCTATATGGTTTTTTACCTGAAAGCATTTTTCCTTGCAATATATGGTTCTTAACGATGTTTGATGGAAATCAGTTCAACTGTTCACTTGTGTAAGTTATGGCGAGTGAACGCTTGAAAGTCGGGGTTTTTTGATTGACCTGGCAAAGTAACTTGTGGGATCGCGAGGTCTAAGTTCGCAGCGAACTACTAGTCTATATTTCATACAAATCCTATAGATAATGTTTGTTTCGGCGTTAAAGAAAAGTATTTTATTTATTTATTTAACTTCATACACAAATACAAGAGTAATGGCGGAGTTAAAGCCTGAAGCCTATCTTTATCTACTAGTCAACCAAACGGGTGATGTAGAGAATGACAGGGGTAGTGAAAAACTTGAATAGGGACATGGCGAAAAAAAAGACTATATGTCAAAACAATAAACTACATACAAAAAGTAAGTGAGTAAGTATATACTATGATAAACAATACCTACATATACTACATAAATACACTATGAATCTATCTGACAGTTTTTGAAGAAAGTGTGCCTTCATCTGTTTCTTAAATGAAATCGGGTTTTAGCCTTCCGGAAAATAGCGAATTATAATAATGAATCGAAACAGCGCCATCTAAGACGTATTTCCTACGTCACAAAATGGCCGCTTCCATAATCTTAGCCATAAACAAAAGATAAACAGTGTACACCAACCACAACCATCGGCGGTCATGGCGTGACCCCGTGACCGGGGCGTCGACCCCGTCTGTCTGTCCATTGTTCGAGGAAACCTCGCTCTATTAATTTACCTTCATTCCGTTTTAATTTGAAACAATAGTGTCGCGGCATCGTTGGACAGCAGGGAAGTGACTTTTGACGGATTTAAAGGTGGGCTTGACTGGTATTAATGGTACGTTTACTTCAACAAACAAAATACTATAAATCATTCGTTCACGCAATACTACGCGATCTCCTATGCTGACCTGAGTAAAAAAATAATAATTACGCTCTTATTCATAAAAAATAGGCCAAGTGCGAGTCGGATTCGCCCATGAAGGGTTCCGTAGCAGCATATAACATAATATAAACGTTCTTGTAGTTCATTTTGATCGATGTTTTAATAAACGTATTAAAAAAAATATTACTAGATCTCGTTCAAACCAATTTTCGGTGGAAGTTTGCATGGTAATGTACAACATATATATTTTTTTATTTTATCATTCTCTTATTTTCGAAGTTACAGGGCGACACGTTTTACCACTTTGGAAGTGTCTCTCGCGCAAACGATTCAGTTTAGAAAAAAATGATATTAGAAACCGCAATATCATTTTTGAAGATCTTTCTATAGATACCCCACAAATAAGGGTTGATGAAAAAAAAAAATTGAGTTTCTGTTCTAAGGATGGGGAACCCCCAAAATTTATGGTTTTTTTTTTTCAATTTTTCTGTGAAAATCTTAATGCGGTTCACAGAACACATTTACTTACTAGGTTTCAACAGTATAGTTCTTAGAGTTTCGGAAAAAAGTGACTGTAACATACGGACGGACAGACACACAGACATGACGAATCCATAAGGATTCCGTTTTTTTGCCATTTGGCTACGGAACCCTAAAAAGTAGAAGGTTTGTTATCATATGTTTTGTCCTTATCTCTCATTTCAACATTTGACATAGTAAGGACAAGACAAAACATATTTTAACTAAAACATACATATTTTACATTGAAGTATATGTGTAATATATTTATGTATATGTATGTTTATTTCTAGTTAGGGTAGTTTTATGTCATTTTAATTTTCTTCCACCTTTATTTTACGTATAAACACGCCTGTATGCCTCTCTTACATAAACATCTCTCCCAGGCCTACTGGAAGAGATCTCTTTTGAGATAAGTATTGCCTTTCAACAACTTTTATTTGATGTATTCTCTGTATAAATTTTCCGTGTACATAAATTGGTAAATAAATAAAAAAATTTAACAAACGTTTGATATTTCTTATGAATAAAAGGGTTTAAATATTCCAGTTCATCACCTCATTCGATCTAAGTTTTTGAGTTGCAGGGAATGGAGGAAAATGCGAATCATGTCAATAGGCCATGCAGCTAGCAACCCATCTTAATTTTTGCCTTTTCCACCTTCTCGCTCAATTATTACGCTAAAAATGGCCTTTGGATCTTAAGGTCATGGGCTCTAGCTAGTTAGAGCCGTAAGACATAAACTGCTCTGACTATTCTGTTAGATATAAAGACGTGACCAGGGCCGTAGCCGGGGGGTCAACCTCCCTGAAATGTCAGAGCCAACGAGATTTGGTGCAGCTTTGCTTGACTCTCCCCCCTGATCACCTCACGTAATTAATGGACGCACGTAATACATGGATGTAACATATTATCTCTGACTATGGCCATGGACGCGATAGTGTATGCACTCGTTTGTAAATATGTACTACGCTCGAAAACACGGTCGTCGACGATGGACAAAAATCTACCACCCTAAAATGGAACTGGGTCAGGGCTGGGCTGTTTGCCGTGTGCTTGACGATCAGTGACAAACACAATGTCTTCCTCAAAAGGGAAAGCCGAAGCGTAGTAGGCCCAAAAAGAGATAGAGTGACCAGCTTGACTCCTATTGCAGGGGTTGGGACTCGGAGGCCTATAGGTATGCATACTGGTCTGAGGGTCGAGAAAAGAAAAAACGTAGAATGTACCAGCTGTCTTTTTTTCCTTACAGATCATAAAAACCAACCGAGAGAATCCTCTTCTTAAGATGCCTCTTCAACTAGTGAAAGTTGGCAATCAGCTTGCTGAAGTCTTCTTTGTTCTTAGCTCGGCGGAATAGCTCAGCAACGCTCGCTATCTCGGTCCACTCTCGGATGTTTTGTTGCCAGGATTTCTTTCTCCTTCCAACCTTTCTTTTCCCTGCAACTTTGCCAATCATAATAAGCTGAAGGAGATCGTATTGCTGATGTCGTGGTAATGACCCAGGTATGAAATTTTCCGCTTTTTCACCGTTAAGAGTGCG
Source organism: Acrobasis suavella (assembly GCA_943193695.1). Taxonomy (NCBI): domain Eukaryota; kingdom Metazoa; phylum Arthropoda; class Insecta; order Lepidoptera; family Pyralidae; genus Acrobasis; species Acrobasis suavella. Next base: position 2,601,207 of record OW971952.1, on the reverse strand, counting down.
CTTTTGGCCAATTCGTTGCAGAACTTTCACGTTAGAAACTTTCTGCGTCCAACTAATGGACAGCATACGTCCACGAGAGAATGGGCAAGTCTAAACTCTAAATCATTTTAAATAAGGACGCGACGACAACCCTATTTTAATTATTTTTCCTCCAACACGCTAAAATTGACCTTTGAGTCTGAGGACCCTAGGTTCTGTCTGTCCCGAAAGACTTCTTTCACTCTCTGAATTAAACTCTACTATAAAATAATCTGAAACAAAAAAAAAAATACATTAAAATTTGTATCTCAACTAAACATCTAGCTATCTTGGGGTCAAGGCCGATCGGGGAATTTATCTTGATGTACCAAGAAAGTCTTATTAAAAATATCTCCACTCAGCCAGGTTCGGAAGTTTCAAAGCTACGTTTCCCCTTCAAAATAATTAAAACGCTATCTTAAGAAAGTAGGCTATAAGGCTGTTATTTCATTTTGCAACAATTTTCTTTATATTCTAATAATTGAAGACATGCAAAATTCAACGCTAAAGAGACTTGTTAAAGTCTTTTTCGGTAGTGTACCCTTAAAATCAGAAGGCCGCGGCCTCACCGACAGCGAGTAAATATCGAAAAGCGTCGATTCCTCGACGAATAGCGACTTGAACTGCAGATTATGATGATATTATGATGATAAATACTGATAATTGAATGAAAGATATTTTTTTAAATGTATATTCAAACAAAAAAGAACGTGAATGTGGTGGAATACTCAGTTGGAACTAAGTTACTTTTGCAGTAATATATTAATTCGTGACGGAAAAAGTGAATAAACATTCTTACACTTTTTATTAATAATATTAATTAAAACAATAATTTAAAAAAATATTTTGGTTGTGTGCTAACTTTGAACCAGGAACATCGACCATCTCAGGTAAACTTCTAACTGAGCTATCGACGAGACAGTACTGAAATTACCTTTCACTTTCGAGTCGAAAAAGAAGTGACGGAAAAATCTTGTATATTTTTTGGCCAAATCCGTACCGTCCGAACTTCCGAAGAGAAACTTCGTTCCAAATACTCTACGAAAGTGAAGATTTTTAGCACTCGATCTTTACTGATATTTTTTTTTATAAGCCTATACTGCCCCACTACTGGGCAAAGGCCTCCGTTCTAGTACACCGTTGATCACTGTTTACTTAAGGCAACATTTTACCTAGGTAAACGCTCTTTTCTATCAACCGACAGAGAAAGAATTTAGATCATATCAATCAAAGTCGATGCGGATAAAAAATCGTTGACTGTTTTTATTCCCTTTTCCATCTACATTTTTTTCGTCAAATGGTGTGTTTCATCACGGAGCGGCACAAAGGCCGCGTTTTTGCACACCATTTGGCCAAACGAACCGGGAAGCAAAGCTACACACATTATCACACTGAGGATGGAGTTTAGGCTTATGGGCCTAGGCTTTGTTAACTATGTCAGTTATAAATGCTAAGCAGTAGGTGCGTATTATTTTTGTTGATTTTGACCTATATAGTACTGTATACCAACCTGTTATTTCAGATTGTTGGAGAAAATAAACATATTTTTATCTTGTCTTTTTTTCGCTTATAATCTGTTCATGTGCCTAAAGTCGAAAAAAAGATTTCCCTAAAATATTTATCTCCAAGACCTTAGCCTTAGGCTTAAACACGCACAAGAGAAACTCAACTTTAAATCTTGGTGGTAGAGTGCAAATTACACTATCTGACAAATTATCGATTGCAGATACAAGAAGTTAGGTGCCCGACTTAATTCAAGTTTACTGGGTCATTCCACTCTCTAGCCCTAACGAAGCTTACCTAGAGCTTTGAGCTTTATACATGAAGTTGCAGTCATGGGAGATTTGATTACGGGTACTTGTGAATTTCTATTTTTCATGATGGGCAGGGAGAAATTAAATAACTGGCTAAGTGCGAATCGGATTCGCACACGAAGGGCTTCGTACTCAAATATTTATTTTGTTCTGTTTTTAGTATTTGTTGTTTTAGCGGCAACAGAAATACATCATCGGTAAAAAAATTCAACTGTCTAGCTATCATCCATGTTCATGAGATACAGCCTGGTGACAGACATACAAACAGACTGATAGACAGACGGACAGTGGAGTCTTACCCTCATATTCTTAAAATTCACAAAGGTTTGCCAAACCTATTGTAGTAAAATATGTAGTCTTGTTTTTTTATTGCCAAATATTGAAAAGAGGGAAAGGACTGCCTCCGTGGTCCAGTGGTCAAGGCGTTCGCCTTGTGACCCGGAGGTCATGGGTTCGATTCCCACTGGGAAGCATACTTTGTGAGAAGTTGTTTCCAGTCTGGATAGGATATTGCAGGCTTGAATCACCTGATAGAAAGATGATTCCGTGTTTCGGAAGGCACGTAAAATTATGGGTCCCGAACGCCACTTAGCGTTTGATTATCAAACTATCCAAGGATTGGTTACTGGTTTGCCCTTTGGGTTGTGGAGGTCAGACGGCAGTCGCTCTGTGTAAAAACCAGCAACCTCAACCTCGTCAAATCTCCTGGTAAGATAGCGGACCCCGGGCTCTGAAGCGTTACTGCTGAGGAAGCAACCGGGAATACGCTCGGATGAAGAGATTGAAAAGAGGGACAAAACATGTTTTAAAAATAGATTTAGCAAAAGATTGTTATTTTTTTTATAAATGTGACGGTTAGTAATAGCTTCCCGTTTTTATCCTTTGGGTGCGGGACCCTTAAAACGTAAAAAAAAAACACTAGCTGTTCTGCAAATATTTGAGAGAGGATGGCAGACACATAAACGATACTTCACGCACATGCAGAATAAAAATAAAATGTGGATAGACCATAACAGATTAAGTGGCTTTAAAACATACTGCCATTGTGACATTTTCGCGCGCTTTTTGACATTTTTCCGCCGTCATTTTGTCCAAGATGGCGGATTTACAGCTGGTCGTAAAGCTAGCCAAAATTAACAAAAGGTTTGGCAGCTGACGTGTTTTAAATATAAAATTATGATGGAAATCGGCGATCGCCATAGATTTCAATAAATAGAGTTGCCATGAGACGTACTTGTATCGTTCTTAACTACTTACTTCAATACGGTACTTTAATCAATTATTTTTATTATTCACATCAATAAGTAACAAAGTCCAAAATCGAAAGCAAAATATATTTTTTTATCTGGTCAAAAATAAATTAATTATTCGCTCTTAAAATCTGTTGAAAAGGAAAAGCCTAAACTAAAAATAAGGCCAAGTGCGAGTTGAACTCGCGTGGAGAGGGTTCTGTACAAGGCCAAAGTCAAATGGTTTTATTGATGTGTGGTATGTTTTTTATTAGGTACTCTAACTGAATGTGAGTTTGGAATTTACTACTATTTCTTTGTGAAGAACTAAGTTTTCCGTTCGTATCCGTAAGCAGAGTTGGCAAAATGTAATTAAACTACTAACTACAATTACATTTTGTAGTTAGTAATCGCAACTACATCATTACAAAAAGTCATTGAAAAAGTAGTTGGACTATAAACTAAAAAAAGTAGTTGTAATCACAATTACAAACTACTTTTTGAAACTACATATTCTATAAAGATTTACTTACTTATAACTTTTTGTTTCTTGCTAACAAGTTTTTACACAATTTCGAAATACAACACCTTTAACACACGCCCGCGGTAATAAATTCTTATTGTAATTTGTAGTTATAACTACTTAATTACAATTAAAAATTACAACTACAGTAGTTGCAATTGATGTAGTTAAATTTAATGTAATTTCAACTACTTGTAGTTAACTACATGTAATTGTAATTTGTAATCAAACTACACAATAGTAGTTAACTACGCCAAACTCTGTCCGTAAGTGAACGTATTATATGGAGTTTACCGCTTTATTTTCAATTGAAAGAATTCTTATATTATTTATCCTGTAATCACAAGCAATGAACTATATTTTGTGCTTAATTTTCAAAAATTTAGGCTCAGTAATGTCGGAGATCAGGGGAATGGTCAATTTTCGTCTTTTTTCATGAATAAAATCAAAACTATTTATTTTACAATAATAACAAAAATATATTTGAGATCCTCATAATGAGTCTCTTAATTTTATATATGACACAGAAAATGACCATTATTTAAAAAAAAAATATTACTTTGCACACCTGTGTTTAGGTCATAAGATTACACCTTACACATTACACCTGATTTGGTCCAGTAGATTCGGAGCAAATTGGCTGTGACAGACGGACGGACCGACAGACGCACGAGTTATCCTATAATAAGGGTTCCGATTTTCATTTTTTGTACGTAACCCTAAAAAAAGGATGCACATACCTACAACAATCTTGACGTACCTGCTGTTTTCACAAAAAGATCTAAAATATTTACGAAAAGCATCTGTAAAATAATCCATTGCAAACTAAATATATGATGCCTGAAGAGGCCGCATTATTATTCAAGCTACTTCAGTAAGTATTGGCTCACCGGGACATACAAATGCCTTTTTGTGACCTATATTGTAACACCTGGAAATAGTAGATTGTGCTACAAGGGGATAAGGTAATATTTTGAAGGCAAGGACGCTACTTTGAAACGAAGGATTCCACAGTTGAATCACGAGCGGAGAGAGTGATTCTACGGTGGAATCTTGAGTGTAGCAAGGGATTCATGTATATCGGCCGAGATAAAAATATTACCGGACCCGAATAGCACACTGTACTTTTCATCTCTATCTATGAGAAAAAATAGCACTTTCCGAAGCGAAGATCAAAAAAATGTTTATCTACATCCAACCATGTTGACGACAATATGTATTCCTAATTTAAAAATTCATGACGCCTGTGCCAATTATTTTTTATTTTAAAACGATATTCTATTTTTTTTGCTGGACTGCCTACATTATTTTTGATTCTACATAGATTACACTCCTGTTCAGTTTTCGAATTGGTTTTAATCCCTTGAGTTCTTCTTTTTCACTTTTTAGTCCCGAAAGAAAAACCAATAACTTTAGCTCGAAATGTTTTGGGATGAAAACATTGTTTTTCGAGTAGATGAGATGAAAAGGTCTTTAGAGAATACTCTCGACTATATTTGGCTAGTATTTTTATTTTACTTTGCTTAGTCTCAAAGTGTCTACTTAGGCGTCTATCGTCGGGATACCAATTAGCTTACTTTTGTTCTCAGTGTTAATAGTTAACGTTTAAATACTTGACGACCTCTGTGGCCATCATGATACGCTGTCACCGGTAGTCCCAGTTTCGATCCCCGGTCAGGATGGAAAATTATATTTTTCAGATTGACCTGGGTCTTAGATAATAATAATATAATAAAATCTTTATTCAAATAATTAGGTGCTAGACATTCTAAAAGGAACACATTATTGGTACATTAAGGATATATATATTATAATCTAACGGTACCTGAGCTAGGATGAAAATCATCCTGTATTTCAGGCGTTACACAAGACACGTATTATATACTCATAATAAACTTAATAAACAATTACACTTACAATGATATTAAAAACGTTAGGAAAAAATAAAGAGAAAATAAAAAAATATATATATATTATATTATAAACAAACGAAACGCTTATTATTTTAAAACCATTAGCAATTCCTCTGTTTCTTCGTAAGACATATTAAGTAGGGCTTCTTGAAGTATTTTCTTAGTAGTACTATAAGTGAGGGGATAAAACCTAGTTTTTTATTAAGTCTATTGTAGAGAAGTGGGCCAAGGAATAGAAAAAATCGAGAGGAGAAGGCGTGCTTTGTTTGAACATTATTTGTGCAAACAATATCTTTCCGTCTTTGGTTCGTCAATTGAGTGCTGAATGACAGTGCGGCGTGCTGTTTGAGGATTGTGCTTAATATAAATAATTGTCTAACTGTTAATACCTTACAGGATTGATAGAGCAGGTCTGTGGGAAAAAGGAAAGGGCGGAAAGTAGACACCTTAAGAATGGCTCGCTGAGCTCTCTCAATAGTTAGTAGGGATGTTTTAGCTGTGCCACCCCATGACGTAATACAATAAGTTAATACTGACTGACAAAGGGCAAAATAAACTTGCCTGATTGTTTTTGAGTCCGCAATAGAGCGTAATTTTTTGAAGACAAATATTAACTTACGGATTCTGCCATTTAAAATTTCAATGTTAGATGTTTATTCTTAAATGCATTTGGTATAAAATATAGTATCGTTTAATTGGTATCTCATACATAACACAAGTCTCGAACTTACTTTACTTTTTTTACTCAATATGTGCGATTTGTTCGTATCTATTTATTTTTTTTAAATCAGTGGTTTGTACACTTTTTTTGTGCATAAAGATACATAAATAAAAATAACTAATCTAATCTCAATAGAAGTCTACAGCGCTGTTTGGCAGAGTGTTATTGAAACCAGTATAAATAGACGCAGGAGACGTATTTCAAGCTGGATATCGACTGGAAACATAAATCTTTAGATCGATAGTCGATACTATTGGAATCGTGAGAATAATTTCATCTTTGAAAACTAATTAGATATTAGGACAATTCCATACGTTCGTTACGTAAACCAATTATCTTTTTTTTATATATATTTCTCTTCAGTTGGTTTTTTTTTTGTTTAATACAACATGGAAGGGACATAATCGTAATAAATCAAACCACGGGCTATACTAGATCACTATAGTAAAATGAAATTGAAATAACAAAATGGCATGTCCATACTAAAGTGTGCAGCCGATCGGGCAATTTGTATGGGAATGCCAATTTTTTTTTGTTCTTTGTTATTTTAATTTCATTATACTCGTACTAAAGTGATCTAGTATAGCCCGTGGTTCGGTTTATTACGGGTATGTCCTTCCGACGTTGAATAAAATATGAAATAAAAACATACACAGTAAATTAGCCTATTCATTAAGTTTTTCAGTGTTTCGCAAAACAGATTATTCAACAAAACTGTGCATTATGCTAAACACCATCAAAATAAATATAGCTGTAGGAAACACAATGTATTCTTAGGGGTGTCCACTGGAGCGTAGAGTAGCGCCAAAAGGCCAGATGTTAACATTTCGCAGTGGTATTTCGCACGACCGTATTTTTGACATTTCGTCGCCATTTTGAAAGTTTTGGCGCGCTGTCTCTAGGGAGGTGGTAGGAAAGGTTTGACATTATTAAATGTTATGACAGCTCATTAGAGGTGTCAGATTCAAGCCATGACATAAAAGAAGACCTTATTCTAGACTGTACCATACCGCAAAATAAGTACTAGGTACTTTTCACGTACAGAAGCCTTACTCAGAGAAGAAATTCAAATAAATATCTACTTAATGTGGTTAGCGCTATGGTTTAATTTAGCTCGCGTCAGAACTCCTCACCTCTTCGTTTAGATACCTAGACATCCATTGCAAGCCAATTTCATTCTAATTACTCTAGACAAACGATTCATGTTACTGAACTTTTCCCTTCGAAGTGGTCGCCGCGCGCATAGTAATAATGTAGGCATATTTTCGATACCTAAACGGGGAGTGACACAGGCCTGACCATACAAACGTAATGAACCTTATTTTCAACAGACTTCCAAAAAGGACGAGGTAATAAATTCATCGCGATCTTTCTTTTTAATGTATATTTACCAATAATGCGTAGACGCTTTTTTTTTGAAACGGCATACCTACTAGTCAGGTGGTCCCATAGAAACTTAATAAAAATCGGTTGTTTAGTTCGGGGTGAAGTCGGATTTAGTTTTGAAAAATTATGAAACAACATGTCAGAATTCACTCTGTAAGTGTGTCTTGATGCGACATCGTGTACGCGCGTCCTCTCGTTCGGCATTCGTCCTGATGAAGACCTCCGGATGAGGTCGAAACATGTCTGCCAGTAGCTGACTCTCTACGTAAGTAACCCGTTAATTTATGCCAATAATGTCCGGCTCTAACGTGAGTTTTAAAAAACAAAGAAAATAGTTTTAATGATAGATTCGTCGATTTGTCGGACGCCGCAAGACCCAAAATGCACTGTCTGCATTTTGGGTCTTGCGGCTCTAAGCAGACAGAGCCCAGGGCCGCCAGAGTCAAAGACCACTTTTAGCGTGACAGTGGGCGAGAAGGTGGACAAAGTAATCAAACAAGATATACGCTTAAAAAACTAATACCCGACTTTGGGAGCCATTTGCGGGAAACCATTAATATATTTTTGAAATGTAATTATAAAGACCTTTCATTTGATACCCAACTCGATATCGCAACAATTTTTTTTGACACGCCTTTTTTAATGCAACATTCGTAATATACATTTATTGAATACAAATTTTAGCCTATGTCTCCCAGACAATTATGACGAATCGAGTGACATCTAGTTTGTCTCATTGTCTAAAGGCCTAAAGGGGTTCAGAACACACATTAATATCCACACACATACATACTTACATACATTAAAATCATTACCCCTTCTCTTGGCTTTGCCATAGTCGGGTAAAAAATAGTGATGGGGTGCTAGATGCATCATCATCATCATTTCAGCCGCATAACGTCCACTGCTGGACATAGGCCTCTCCCAAGGATTCCCAAAATGACCGATCAAGAACGGCCTGCATCCAGCGCTTTCCAGCGACCTTCGTCAGGTCGTCAGACCATAGATGAACAGTTGACATCAATTTCGCCTGCAATCTACATGCAACTAGTATATCCTAAGTTTTTCCATTCTCCCAAACCAGCATAGAAAAGATCAGAAACATAGTATTAGACATACAATAGCTTCCAGACAATAAGTCTCATTTCGCAATAAAATAATTACATATCTCCAAGAAAGTCGGCGCACAATGGACAATAATAACAGCAATCTCTCTGATAGTAAACCACATGATTGTTACTGAACTAGATATTGTAATAAGGATGATGACTGTGTTAGATATTATGATAAAATAAATAAAAATTGTATTTCTTTGAATAATACTAAATATTTCTTTTACACAAGTCACTTTATATTTTCAAATGTTAAAACAGTATATTTCATGTGGCAACATTTCTTGTGGCAAGATTGGCGGTGATTGGCCGAGATATTTTAAAAAGAAGTGTAACGCCAAAATGGCGGATACGAAGCTTACTTATATTGTGATAATCAAATGGTCCTCACTTTTGATCCGGCAGCGACCTAGTAAAGGTTAGTTTCATTTCTCATATATTGTATCTCTTGAAGTAACAATTACTGTTTTCTCTTGAATTGTTTTATTAACGATTATCTGAGTATATTATTAATAAATTGTAATGATGTGATATTATTGTAATCGCTACAGATATCTGTGATTGATAATATGTTTGTAATAATATTGTAAAGATTATTCTTTTGTGAACCGTGATAGAATAACCAATAAGTAAAGTACAGATGTACTAAATCTTTTCTAAGTAAATCAATGTACCTACAAATTATAACAATAGTGAAATATGATGAACTGAAATAGTTGTAGCTTTGCTTTAGAAAGTTTTAAGAATTATTTTAAGAAAATAGTTGTTTTGAGGGAAATATATTATTATTTGAAATAAATTGTTTTTCCTCCCTCATCCTGGTATTTCATTTCTAACAACTGCGTCAGAAAAATATTAATCTACTTGCTTGCTTTTCGTGTGTGTAAGCGGCCAACACTAGTGTCAGATTTTTCAAGCTGCCTAAAGGCATCTGACATAGCTTGACGACTGCCATACAATGATGACAGCCGGGACCAACAGCTTATACGTGCCTTCCGAAGCACGCAGGAGCTCGTTAAATTTTCATGCCACTTGTGGTCACCAATCCAAGTGCGGACCACGCCCGGTGTCGCTTTACTTGCGAAAGCGCTAGTAATGCGCACTTCCGCCGTGCCACCGAGCTTCGCAAATCTACTTACTCTGTCAGATTATTCAATAGCAGGCCTGTGTCACTCCCCATTAACGTATCGCATATATACCTACATTATTACTATGTACCACTTCGAAGGAGAAAATTCAGTTACATGAATCGTTTGTCCAGAGTAATAAGAATGATTTTGGCTTGCAATGGTTGTCTAGGTATCTAAACGAAAAGGTGAGGAGTTCTGACGCGAGCTACATTAAACCATAGCGCTAACCAAATTAAGTAGATATTTCTTTTCTAAGTAAGACCTCTTTACGTGAGTACTTATACTTATTCTGTGCCACTAGTAACGAAAATTTAATTTACGATGAGGGTTTTCATAAATACGTCACGTCAGGTGGCAACAAAGATTTGGAATATACAAGCATTGATAACAGAAGTTTATTTTTTGAATAAAAAATGTCGACGTCCAAAGCGTGATGTAGCGCGAATTTGAAATGTACTGTATCTTCTTATTTGTTGTTACTCAGAAAATAAAATAATTGGCCAAGTGCGTGTCGGGCCACGCGCGGTTTCGTAGTTACGAACGTCAAATTTGAGTTCATGCCACTAAAAACGGCTAAAAATCAATTTCTATTGAATTTGTTTGAAATTTTCCTTTCCGGAGTACATTTTATAAGTTGATCGCATATAACTTTTTATTTGTAAACCCTAAATAGCTCTGATAGTTTTCCTTTAAATTTCGTTATATTTACTATAGCTATGATTTTTTTCACGTGTCCATATGTAACCGTTTAGCAGATAGAGGGGGGGGACACTTTACTATAACAAAATTTTTCACTTTAAAAACAAATATTTTTGAAACGGATCCCTAAATCTAAAAATGGTGTTTGAAAGCTCATAATATTTTTGAAAGACCTATTCAACGATACCCCACATGATTGGTCAGTCGAGAAAATAAAATTGACTTTTGACTTTACTTGTATGTGATCTACCCTAAAAAAAATTGTTTTCAATATTTTATTTTACCACTTTTTTCGCAAAATTAATATTCATACCTATACCACATTACAGCTTTCTAGTACTTATGGTCGCTGAGTAAAACCGCGGACGGACAGACAGACAGACATGGCGAAACTATAAGGGTTCCTTGTTTACTACGGAACCCTAAAAAGGAGAATGATTTAAAAAATTGTAAAATAAGTATAATTTTTTGAATCCATATCAGATATGTTAAAAAAATATTTCAAAATGAAATTTAAAAAATTCAGTCATCATACCTATTATAGTATAATAGTGTATTTAATAATATGTATGTGTATTTAATTTATGTATGTATATTACCTATGTTTATGTATTTATAAAGGTTTGTAATTGTGTATAATATATGTAAATTTTATTAAGTTTATAGTTGCTTTAGATTTTATTTTTCTTTCTTAGTCAGTTGCACCACCGTCTTTGTCTTTCTCACATTCTTCTCCATTCACGGGTTGTTTGGAAGAGATCGCTTTAATCGATAAGACCGCCCATTGTACTCATTTAATTTAAAATTATTTCTTTGTGTCACATTTTTCTTTTGGTGTGCAATAAAGTTATCTATCTATCTGTAGTGGTTTATTGTCAAAGAAGGAAGAAAGGACAGATTGAGATGGAAAAAGCTGTCACGCATCATGCCGACCTAATGCAGGTTGCTCTCGATTGATCATTTTGGAAATCCTTCGGAGAGGCCTATCTGATGACGCGCCGACCTAAGTTGCCGGCCTGAGGTGTCAACCCCACATAATTTTGGGAATTAAGACGAGGCGATTGTACCACGGTTGTGCAACAAACCGTTGCTTGGACCTGGCAGACCCATGACCGATATAACATTTGATCGGCACTACTATTGCTCGGCACCAATTATATGTTTTATGTTCGACTAAAATTTGACCGACATAACTTTGACATTTTCGACCGAAGAAGTGTACTTATGTAGATATGAAGGCGTTGCAAAGCTAGAAAGTGTACAAAAGGGGTTGTTCAAATTTCTTTTTTTACTTTTCTGGTGGAACAGAAAAATAGTAAGAATGTACCAAGGTTAACAAGCTTAGTGTGGAATACGCCAGGCGTTGCCTAACTTGCGAAAGCATATCTGCAAACTAAGTCATCAATCTTTCTTATAAACAAATATCAAATGAATAGTTCAATAATTCAATAATTTTCGCTTATAAATAGTCAAAACAAACACAAATTTCAAAACTTTGAATTAATTCGTATGTCTTTGAGCCGAATAAGAAAGACGGATTTGTGAAATGTCTCCATTTCAGTGAGATCTCGCACCCATTCACCTTGAGCTAAGCACTTTTTTCCGAATTATTTTTATCCGATTACCTTTCTGCCACAATACCCTTCATCATTGGTCGGTTCAAACAATAATAATTTGATGAGTAATGGTTGGCTGTTCTTCCCTTCACTGTTGTAAAAAATTTTCTTTACCCAACAACACATATCGTCATTCAGACCATCTTACTTTAACTACTACTGATGTAGGAGCTAAATTACAATAATAAATAGACTTTCATGCAAAGAAAAATTTAGAACGTACCTACCGGGCGAAAATACAAATCTTGTTATAGACGTTGTCGCTAGCATCCCATCATTGTTTTGATTCCTTCTTAGGGTTCCATACCCAAAGGGTAAAAACGGGACCCTATTATTAAGACTTCGCTGTCCGTCCGTCCGTCCGTCCATCCGTCTGTCTATCTGTCTGATACCAGGCTGTATCTCATGAACCGTGATAGCTAGACCGTTGACATTTTCACAGATCATGTGTTTCTGTTGCCGCTATAACGCTAAATACAGAATAAAATAAATATTTAATTCTCATACAGCAAACGTGATTTTTTGCCGTTTTTTGCTCGACATTAATGAAGGCAACAGGTAGACGCTCGAAATATTCACAGAATATTTAGTTCTATATTCACTTTAAAACTTGCCCACCATTACGCTAAACGCGCGTTTGAATCTTGCCGCCCGGGCTCTGTCTAGACTCGATCCTTCTTATTATAAAAACAGGACTAACTTTGTTACTAGGTTTAAACTATTATCCGCCCAAATCAAGTTGACATTGACAGGTGAGATAGTGTGTGATACTAGACGTCAAATTGTACCAGCGCAGGTGACTTGCTTGCAGTTTGTCTTCTATGTCACGTGACAGTGCATGTATAATAGACGAATGGGTGCGAGCTTGCCAGTGGGACCTTTAAATCTAGATTCGCCCCGAATCCAGACAAAGAACTGTTCACAATTTAAATCGCCTCGACAATCTGAATTTCAAAATGGCGGGTCTTTTCTAAGTCACTGGAATTGAAATAATATTCAGTATTGATTGAATTTCAATAATAGACAGATTTGTCTGGCTGTTTCACGAGGTAGTACAACTTGGGACCATATGTGGCATAAAAAAATTCTCGATCTCCTCCGTGCTTCGGAAGGCTCATGCACAGCCATTGATCCCGGCTGTCTCCATTGTGTGGCCGTCGTCAGATGCCTTTATGCAGCCTGAAAATCTGACACCAGAGTTGGCCATTTACCCACACGAAAGACAAACAAAACGAGTTTGTTTAGGGTCTTGTTACTTGTACAGACGTGACGCACATTTTGACTTTCCGAACCCTTTAACAGGCACTGCAACAGCTATATGAGACATAAGGCCCTTACTGGCCCATAAGTCTCCTATTGCTGTTATGTCCTTTTTTAACCGACTTTCAAAAAGGAGAAGGTTATCAATCCGTCACCATCTCTTTTATGTATGTTCACCGATTACTTGAACACGCCTGGACAGATTTGGAAAATTCTTTTTTTTTTTGTTTGAAAGGGTATATTTGTCGTGGTTTCATTGAAATTTTATTGAAATCTGTCATGTAATTTGGTAGTTAAGTAGGTTTTTAGTTTTGAAAAAATATTTTAGTCCATCATTTTGAATAACTTTTCCCTTTGTTTAAAATGATGGTCTAAATCACCCTTTAAGACGAAGTGGTAGCTAAAGTGGCGCCCTCATTTGAAATTAATTGTTTAAAACTAAATATAGTGATAATAAAAAAATTGATTTAAATAAATGTCTAGAAAAACCTTTAAACTATTTTATGAATAACCTTTGAAAGTAATATTGGTAGTCCGTCTTGTTTTAAAACTGTTTTTCGCCAAAAGTGGCCACTTTTGGCGAAAAACAGTTTTAAAACTAGACGGACTATTAGTAATAATTTCAAAGGTTATTCATAAAATAGTTTAAAGGTCTTTCTAGACATTTATACAAATCAAATTTTTAATTATTACCATATTTAGTTTTAAACAATTTATTGCAAATGAGGGCGCCACTTTAGATACCACTTCATCTTAAAATATTTGTACTTATAAAAGTAGAATTAAAACTTTTAAAAACCCCCTACACAAGAAATAATCTGAAAACTATCAAATAAATCAACTTTTAAAGAGCTGATGATCTTCAAATGGCTGATCAGGTCATGGTTACCTAACCATATCTTTTCAATAACACGGTACCAAATTTCAAATCGATCGGACATGAGGAAGTTAGCCAGATCCCCTTATCAACTAGAAAAAAGCTGATGATCTTCAAATGGCTGATCAGATTTCCATGAAACATGGCTAAGAATACTCGGGATAAAATTATCTATGACACAAAAAAACTAGACGAAAATCGGTCCATCCGTTTGGAAGTTACGATACCACAGACAGATACACACACAGACACGTTAAACTTATGACACCCCTCTCTTTTTGCGTCGGAGGTTAAAAAGGACATTGTATATGGAGATCCCTTATATCATGAAAGGGGTAACTAACGACCTGAGTAGCTCAGTCGGAATATGCATTGCTAGCGCTTTCGCAAATAAGGCAACCCGGGGTGGGGACCACACTTGGATGGGTGACCACAAGTGGCATAAAAATTCTGTAGCTCCTTCATGCTTCGGAAGGCACGTTAAACCGTTGGTCGCGTCTGTCATCGTTGTATTGCAAAAGTTACCACAAGGATTGGCGGAAAAAAGATAGAGAATTAGAGTCAATACAGACAGAGAGGGAAAATACTCGAGCAATTTACTAAACCTATTGAAAACAAATCCGTATTACCATAGCCTAAAGTGTATAAACGTTTAATCATGAAAAACTACTCGCGTTTTCAGTTTATGCAAATAGTTCAAAGTTTATTTCCGAGTGTCATAAAAAAAATCCTCTCCGCTGCGTTACTCTCTGTCTGAACTGACCCTTATGAAAGGAAAGAGGGGAAGGCTTTTTCGCAGCAGTGTGACCTGTAACTAATAAAAAAAAAACTTTATGCCATAGTTTGCTTCTTAGAATAAAATAAATACCAAAGATTAGCCCTCATATTCATAAAAATTAAAAATCACATTAAGTGCCGCAACAGACGGGACGCAAGTTGCGTCGCGTAACAGCTAGAGATGGGCAGTGGATAGTACTCAATCTACCCATTTGAATATTTACTCACTAGATTTAATAAATAGAGTTAATAGAGCGTGCTCATATATTGACATCGCATTTGATGTCCGTTTACTTATTTTAACATAAAATTACGCCTTTGCACACCCCCCAGCAAAAAATGATAATAAGTCAAAAAAGCCTACTTTCAGTGTATGATTAGTATGGTATTTTCATATATTTTAGCGTCGCATTTAATGTAAACCGACATTTTAAGCATATTATGGCATATGCACACACTTTCCGACAAGAATTGCAAGTGTAGATATACTAGATTTAAGTTTCAAAATTGTCATGAAAACATGAAATAATGAATATGAATATAAATATAATTCGCAACTCATATAAATCAATCTACTCACCAAATGGTTAAATTAGTATATTTATCGGGTATTTACTCAATCTACTGAGTAAATATTAAAATGGTTTGATTGAGTATTTATGCAACTCTCATCACTAGCTATTACGCGGCGCAACTTGCGCCCCGTCTGTTACGGCCCTTAGCTATCCGTATAACCCAAAGGTTGACTGGTAGAAGACGCTTTTAGCGTTAAGTACGCCTATTGTTTATTAAGTACCATTTGTATTTGATGAACAATAAAATAAATACCAACAATTAGCCCTCATATTAATAAAAATTAGAAATCACGCTATCATTCATTCAGACCATCTGTTTAACCCGAAGGTTGACTGGTAGACAACGCTTTTTACGTTAGTTCACCTATTGTTCAGTACAATTTGTATTTGATGAACAATAAAGATTAAATAAATACATAAAAAATTAACAACAGTTTGCTAAACCTATTTTAGCTAAAACATGTTTCGTCCCTTTCCTTCTTTTAAATATTTGACATCTTAGTATTTATCACAGAAACACTTTTCCGAAACTTTCTTAAACCTTCATGCAAACTATTATAAACAACCTTTATTACAACTACAGGATATAGTACGCACTAAAAATAATATACAATTATAATATAAATATACGCGCGTGCGCAAGCAGATGTCCGAAGTTCGATGCCCGGTTTGGGAACTCGAGGGCGCCGTTACACCCACAGGGTGATGCCAAAACGAGTAAAAAAACACTTAACATTTTTGGATTTTGGTATCATTACTTCATATTTAACGTTATTCTTTTGCTCCGTCATGTATCCAAAAAAAGCAGCATATTGGAACTAAGCTGACATATAGTAACCCATATTTTTGAAAACCCTCCGTTGTTGTTGGATCTTCAACATATATAATATAAATACGAATAAATCACACATATTGAGCTAGCCCTAAAGTAAGTTCGAGAATTGTGTTATGGGATACTATATTTTATGACAAATACATATCTAGATAAACATCCAAGACCCAGGTCAACCTGAGAAAGAACATTTTCCATCTTGACATGACCGAGGCTCGAACCCGGGACCTCTCTGTATGAAGTAATGAATCCCTTCCGCCCTAGAAAACACAATACTCGTAACGTAAATTAATCATTCCATGTCGCGCTGCCCGCAACACTGGCAAAGAAGTACTGCTAGTAGAAGGTTTAGTACCTTTATTAATAGTTAAGCACATATTTTGAACTGAATTTTAGTACAAGGTTATGGTTTAAAATATTATTTTTCGATTATAAATAAATATGCAAGTCCCAGGTCAATTTGAAAAAGATCATTTTCCATCTTGTCCTGATTGCTTGATCCGGAGATCCCCGGAGTGGCAGCCTGGCATGCTGACCACTAGGCCACAGAGGTCGACTAACGTATTCGGGGAATCGAACAAGACCCCCAGGTGTGACGGACGACCGTGGTAACTTACACGCCACAAAGGGTTGAAATCTTTTAAAAAGGTTTTAAATTATGCTACCATTGCTAAACATTAAAATTCTCCTTTTTTATTGTTTGAATATTTCTTTCAGTTTATACTAGTGTATGAGCTATCATCTTCTACATTTGAGCAAGCAATTAAAATCTACATCCGAGTAGGTAACAATATTTTAACCTACATTTTAAATATATGTATAAGCAACTTAGCGATTAAGCAATCTGGGCCATTATGTCAATCAAACACTGATCTTAGCGTTTAAGTGAAATCAATAAATCTAGTGTAAAGAAATCACTCGCCGGGTTTGGTTATATTCTCTTCGGAGTTCCTCCTGCCTAGCTAGTAGCATCCCTTCAGCTCAACTCAACTCTTTCTGTGTGGTTATCCCATACACTTAGGTTTTTAATATTAATTTATTATAATTGTGTACCTATGTTGTCAATGTTATCAATATTATTTAGTAAAAGATATAAATTTATTACGTACTATAATATGTTTAACATACACATGATTAGGTACATCTTTTAATTATTAGCGCAGGGTTGAAACGCTACGTATCAATCTGAAACTTACCATAGCAAATTCACCCTTATATCCACAACGTAATGCATATTATTTCTTCTAAGAAAGTAAAAAAAGGTGCAGGAATTCGTGCGCATTCGACGGAATTCGCGCGTCTGAGCGTGACAAACACTGAGTACGCACGCATTCGCTTGAATTGTGAAGAATTTGACGCTTGAATGCGCTTTGACTCGGCGCTAGTATGAATTGATTGATTGATATGATTGTAAACTTATGATACCTGAATTTTCAAGGGTCCAGTGCTACCCCCGTTTTAAATAAATCATTTGATAGAAAACGGAAACATCATTTAAAATTTTGTCTGGACCAGGCTCTAGTAACCCTTCAAACTATTTTATAAACTACTGTTTACGTGAAGCTTTTCTACGCACAATTGCGAAAACGGCCACTTTTGGCGTATGTGCGTAGAAAAGCTTCACGTTCTAACTGTAAACAGAAGGTAGTTCATAAAATACTTTGTAGGGTTATCTAAAGCCTGGTCAAGACAAAATTTTAAATAATATCTCTATTTCCTTTTAAATGATTTAATTCAAATGGGGGCAGCACTGGACCCCGAAAAATTCAGGTAGCCCCGTAAGGTTTTGTTTTAACAATACCCTGTAAAAAGAGACTATAAGCTTCTTGTCCATTCGATGGTCAAATTTATGAATCCCTTTCATAACTCGGACATCCTGTACCACGATTTTATTTTAACTTTCGTCGTGAATTCATTCTTTTGTTCTTTGATGTAGGCCGGCCGAACACATGGCCTGCACTCGAAATAAAAATAAAAGTGCCAAGACAGAGCTGGCTTTAATATTTTTACCCGACTACGTTGAAGCCAAAAGGAATGTGTTTCGGCCGCTATAAATAAATAATCAATAAATATGGACAAATCACACAGATTGAGCTAGCCCCAAAGTAAGCTCAAGCTTGTGTTATGAGATACTAACCCAACGATGCTATATTTTATAATACATATGTAGATAAACACCCAAGACCCAGGACAATTTGAAAAAGGCCATTTTCCAACTTGCCCTGGCTGGGGATCGAACCTAGAATCTCCAGATTGGCGGTCTAGCGTGTTGACCATTACGCCACGGAGGTATATATGTATATGTTCCCTCGTATCTCCTATGATATCGATGGTACCTTAACAAATGAGGTATCGTTGGAAGCGTCTGCGCTGGTTATAGGATATTTGACGTCACAATAAATTCAATATGACACCCCCAAAAAGTAACTAAAAAATATAATAAATTGAATTATACCGTGTGTGATATCAAATGAAAGGGCTCGAAGCAAATTTCAAAAATGTATACATTATTAGCTGTTTCTCCCTGCTGTGCATGCATTCACTGAATAAACTTACTTTTCAGCAAGAATCTTGCCGTAGTTGGGTTGTAGTTTATAAAACTACCTTTATCTTGTAGCTAAAACTGGTAGTTCGCCCTTCGCCCCAAATTGATCACTCGCAGAATTAATACACATATATCAGTATCCCCTTTAAGGATTTTTTACAGTACAAGCTGTCTATCTCTGGAATGCTCTCCCTGTTGAAATTCGGACTGCTAAGACTAAAACAATCTTTAAAAATCGCCTTTATAAATATTACCTGACGATAATCAGTTCTGTTCAGTGTTACTGTATGTATTTATGTAAATATTTTTATGTATCATATAAGTATGTTTTATTTATGCTTATGTATATATGTATTTATCATGTATTATATATGTGTGTATATGTATTTAGGTATATATTCATATGTAAGTAGGTAAAATAGAATTAGTACTGCGCCCACCTTGTTTCAAATAAATTTTTCCTCCACCCAAAGGTTGGCTGGAAGAGATTGCATTTATAGCGATAAGTCCGCCTTTGTGCCTATATTGTTTCTTGTTGTTTTGTAATTTTTGTGTGTCTATTATGGTGCAATAAAGTTGATTTGTATTGTATTGTATTGTATGTTCAAACTAAAAGATTTAGTTGGCTAAATTAAATTTTATGAAGCTCTGATCAGATATACTTGAGTTATCGTTGAACAAACATACTACATACAAATATATACCTATACATAACACATATTCCCGCATATAAACAAACTATATATTGTTCAAGTTGCTTTTTTAGGGTTCCGTACCCAAAGGGTAAAAAAGAAGGGTAAGAAACAGACAGTTAGACGGACAGTAGAGTCTTAAGACTCTACTGTCCGTCTGTCTGTCTGTTTTCGTGTATATCAGGTCAGTTCTGGTGTCAGATTGTGCTAAGTACCTAAAAGCATGTGACATAACTTGACTACTTGGCATACATATCACAGCAAGGACCAACGACTTAATGTGTCTTCCGAAGCACGGAAATATTTAAGCCAATTGGTCACCAATCCAAGTGAAGAGAATATTGCCACAAGACCCAAAGCCAAACCTTAGCGTAATGGTCCGTGCTTCGAAAGGCACGTATAAGCCTTTGGTCCCGGCTGTCATCATTGTATGGCAGTCGTCAAGCTATGCCAGATGCCTTTAGGCAGCTTGAAAAATCTGACACTAGTAATATAAAACGTGGAAGGGACATACCCGTAATAAATCAAACCACGAGCTATACTAGATCACTATTGAATAATGAAGTTAAAATACCCAAAAAAACATTCGACATTCCCATACAAATTGTCCGGTCAGCTGCACAATTTTGTACGGAAATGCCGAATTTATTTTTGTGCTTTCGCTGTTATTTTGATTACATTATACTAAAGTGGTGTAGGTTACGGGTATCTCTCCCACGTTGTATAAAAAGTATCGAGATCTCGCGAGATTGTAATTTCTAATCTCGCGAGATCTCGAATTTGCGATCAAAAGTCGAGATTGCATTCCCTAGAAACTAAAGTTGGCCACTTACACACACGAAAAGCAAGCAAGTGTCATAGTGCGTGTGATGGTAGATCCAAAGATTCAAATTTTTATTCAGTCACTAGACCTTTGAGCGCTTTTTTACACGTCAATAGTTTGCGTTACGTGTAAAGCATATTAAATTTTAATATATTTTTAAAGAAAAGCTACCGATACCAGCGCTTCGTAACGACCACTGCTGAGAAGAAACGCCGAAAGAAATTCATTTTCACAGTATTGGTCGCCTACTCGCCAGAAGGGCTTTGTAACGACTACTGCTCGAATATGATAATCAAAATAGTGATGGGTTCATCGCCTATTGACATGATTCTCGCCCATTCTGCAAGGGAAACAAAGCAGCAGGTACATTCTACGTTTTTCTTCTCCCCCAGACCAGCATGAAAGTGCTACTTTCTAATGAATGTAAATGAAAACGCGCAACCTAAACGAAACTTATGAATAAAAGGAAAACAAAAGTGTTCATTAAAAGTAATTTACATGTGAAAATTCAGAGTTATTAACAAACAGAGCTGTTTATGAATAATTCAGTGGACATCTGAAACGGCAAAAGTTGCTGCGGAGGGTCAGAGACTTCTAGGAATAGACTGGTCACAGAATATCAACAGGAACAGGAACACTTGCTGGGCGACTTTTAAGCTATTGCATAGCTTTTATCGCGGGCTTAGAGCGCGGCGACCGAATCAAGAAATTCCGTAACGAAAATAAAACCTAACACCCACTCGCCCACACAGTGGCGCGGCGTTGAAAGCTGTGCATCGTTTACCGTCGTTTCAGTTCGGCAGACTTCGGCACGGTGTTTGTGTGCGTGCGACTAGACGTATGCGTGTAGACTACCTGCTAACTACTCAGAATAAAAATTCCTGAATAACCTACATGTATTGTAAGATAATAAAAATATTTTAAACGATACTAACTTCTCATTTATTCAATAAAAGAAAAAAAATTGTTTTCTTATCGGTCACCCCGCTAAAAAAGTGTAACTTGAATTAATATCAAAGAAAAAACTTAAATAAATGTCAAAGAACAAAAAAATACTGCACAAATAAAAAATAAATAAATAATTATAATTGCATAAGTTGATAAAAAATGCTATGCAATAGCATTACCGCGGCAGTCCCCGAGTGCCACACGTTTTAATTTAATGAAAATCAATTGTTTTGCCTCGTCCCTCTCTAGATACTGAGTTTCATCAAAATCGTTGGAGCCGTTTCCGAGATCTTCATTATATATGTATACAGGGTGTTTCTAAACTGACTGACTGCCTCCGTGGTCCAGTGGTCAAGGCGTTCGCCTTGTGACCCGGAGGTCATGGGTTCGATTCCCACTGGGAAGCATACTTTGTGAAAAGTTGTTTCCAGTCTGGATAGGATATTGCAGGCTTGAATCACCTGATTATCCGAAAAGAAAGATGATTCCGTGTTTCGGAAGGCACGTAAAACTGTGGGTCCCGAACGCCACCTAGCGTTCGATCATCAAACTATCCAAGGATTGGTTCCTGGTTTGCCCTTTGGGTTGTGGAGGTCAGACGGCAGTCGCTCTGTGTAAAAACCAGTAACCTTGTCAAATCTCCTTGGTTAGGTAGCGGACCCCGGGCTCTGAAGCGTTACTGCTGAGGATGCAACCGGGAATACGCTCGGATGATGATGACAGGGTGTTTCTAAAATCATTGGCATCCTTTCTACTGGTGAAAGTACTCATGAATATGAGCAACTATTTGTATGAGACCGACTCAAACGGTCGAAAAAAAACAGCTGTTCCATACATTTTGGGATTCTAAGTATTGTAAAATAGTATGGAACAGCAGATTTTTTTTGGTTGGATTGAGTTGGTCCCATACAAAATGTAGCTCATATTCATGAGTACTTTCACCAGTAGAAAGTATGCCAGTGATTTAATAAACACCCTGTATATACAATAATTGCTCGTTTAAAGTATAAGATATAGGTACAATAGAAAACATAATTTTTATAATTCATTTAACCGACTTCCAAAAAGGAAGAGTATATCAATTCATCGCGATCTTTTTTTGTATGTTCACCGATTATTCGAAGATGCCGGGACCGATTTGAAAAAATCTTTTTTTGTTTGAAAGGGCATACTTTTTAGGTGGTCCTATAGGAATTTTATCAAAATCGATTGTGTAGTTTAGGAGTGAAGTAGGTTTTTAGTTTTGAAAAATTATTTATTAATCTAATATCATTTAAGAATCCCCTTACCCTAGACTTTTCCATACAAATGTAGTCTAACTTTTATTTTGAATTGACATGTCAGATTTCGGCAGTATTTTGTAATTTTAAAGAAATTGCATAAATCTAGGCCTATAACTAGTTTTCGACCGTCAAATTTGAACTTGAAAGTAATATGAGAGTGTAGAAATTTTCCATACTGAAACTCAATTAACATATGATCCTATATATTCTCTTTTAAGTTCATATTTTGACTGTGAACAATTTTTTTTGAAATTACGTAATTTCGCCAATAACTGACATGCCGTTTCAAAATAAAAGCTAGACTTCGTTTGTATGGCAAATTCTGATTCTGTCTAGGGTAAAGGGACTATTAAGATCCATCATGGGGGCAGACACAGCATTTTTTGTCTTGCGGATCTAAGAGGACAAAGCCTAGGGCCGCAAGACGGAGTCTAAGTAACGACTTACTTGACTTAAGGTCCTAAGGCCCCAAGGTGGGGCAGAGGGCTTCAACAGTCTCTTTCCATAGCCAACGGTCTTTGGCTACGCGCTTTACTTCGGGCCAGGTTAGCCCGATTGTTTTCATCTCCGCCGCAACTGTGCGCCAGGTCTGCTGAAGACGACCAACTTTTCGCTTGCCCTGAGAGGTCCACTCTAGGGCTTGCCTCGGAATGTGTGTGGGCTCTATTCTGAGAGTATGGCCTATCCAGGTCCGTTTGCGGCGTATGTTTTTAGTTTTATTTAGATTTTTCTAGATTAGTAATTCTATGCAAAAAAAATCCTTGTAAGTTTTTTTATCTTTTTGTATAAGTATAAGTATACATATCTACTGATATATTACTATTTTTCATTTCTATTCTTTAAAACTATGATGTATTCCTTTTTATCTTGATTTATACAGCTTTTGGAAACCTTACTGTTAAGTCTAGATTAAGAAATATTTTTTTGCTAAAGTTTATATATAGGTCCCAACATTGCTAATAACTCGCAAACGCAGAAACAACTCCGATGAGTTTAAATCACGATCGCTCATCCAGAGGCGAGAGGTCTGGAGCACTGTGACACAGCTCCTGCCTTCATCAGGCTCCAACATGTATCCGGAATCTCGATTTAAAACTGTATTGCATGATAAAATATATAAAAATTGTTGGAGAAAATTATTTTTAAATTTTACTGTACTTTCTGGTGTTGGCTAGTCTATTACTTTTAATAATTTAAGTCAAAGCGAACCCGAAATGGCCGCCAGAACTTCGGTCGGAGGGACAGATAAAATAATTTTTGAAGGGATTACTACCGGCGGAATATTAAGGGACTCCAATTTGGGATTAGGGATCAAGATTTGTGAATGAAAGACAGCGGGATCGATGTTTGAAGGATAATAATAACAAGATGAAATTTGGATTTATTTATAATATTAGTGTGGCTCTGTTAGCTGTAGTGTAGACCTCGCAAAACAAACCCAACCCGTTAAAGTTTATCGAATTCTGGTAAGAATTTTTATTTCTCAAAGAAAATATTACATTTTCACTTACAGATAAATCTAGAATATAATTATAATATAATTACATTTTACACAATGTTGGTGAGAGCCTTCAAACAAATACAAAAAGAATAAAAGTAATGTAGGTAGTTTATTAACAGTAATGTAGGTAGTTTATTAAGAATGAGGAGCTCAGTAGCCCGGCGGGAGTGCGCATTACTAGCGCTTTTGCAAGTAAAGCGACACCGGGCGTGGTCCGCACTTGGATTGATGACCACAAGTGGCATGAAAATTTCTCGAGCTCCTCCGTGCTTCGGAAGGCACGTATAAGCCGTTGGTCCCGGCTGTCATCATTGTGTGGCAGTCGTCAAGCTATGTCAGATGCCTTTAGGCAGCTTAAAAATTTGACACTAGTGTTGGCCACTTACACACTCGAAAAGCATTAACAGTCAGAATCACAAAGTTGTTTCGAACGAAATTTCACGAGAATTGGTTTAGATGTGCGACCTGTAGGCGAGAACAGACTGAAAGACGGACAGACTGACAGACAAACTGACAGACGGACCAAAGCAAATCGCTACTTTCCAACGTCAAATTAGATACTTTTTTTCTAAACGTCAAAACAAACATTTTCTTTGAGATTTGTATGAAATGTAGACAGACGTCATAGTTTGACCGATGTGACATTGAAACCTTCAAAAAACGAGTCTATATCTTCCTGAAAAGCCGGCAACGCTTCTGTTACACCCCTGGTGTTGCAGTTGTCCATGGGCAGCGGTGATCACTTACCATCAGGTGACCCGCTTGTTCGTTTGCCGCCCTACAACATAAAAAAAAGTTTCTTGGAGTCAAATAACGTTCTCAAGAACAGTTTTTCTGCAATAATAAATCTAAAATAATTTAAAGTGGATATGTTCAATGACAAGTGACATTATTCTGAGACATTTTATTTTCTTAACAGGACCAAATGATTTATATTTCACCCTGAACAGTACCAATTTTTTTCGGACACTGAAACGCTTCGCTCGCTCGGTCAATGAATGACTTATCAGCTGCTTCTCTTTCTGCGCAGACCGTAAAAGCCGATCGAGGAAATGGGTCTAAATTCGAATTATATTAATAGGTGTTGCGACTAGGAACTAATCACTACTTTAATTCCTTTCTCCGACTTTACACCCACCATTAAGTATGCTAAAAGTGGCCTTTGGGTAATACAACCCTGGGCCCTATCTCCCCACTAAAGATACAGACGTGACCACGGAACAGAGAAATAGGTGGAAGTGCCTTGGGCCTAAATTAGTTAAGAAGCCAGCGTCGCCAAACTTACACAAATAAACCAATAATCACATATTGCACACATACCAAAAATTCGTTTGATTGGTCAAATATATTCATTTTAATATTGGTCTAAGTCAATAGACCCTACATTTTAAAAACTACATTAAGTCTCAAGCATAAGGTTTATTTTGCTACGGGTCAAAAAGTACTTACGACGTTTTGTTATTTACTGTGTAACTCAAATTAAAAAGTCTAATAATTGCGCCATCTATCGTCGAGAAGCAGAATTTTTTCGTCACTTGAATCCCAAGCTACGAAATAATTCTGCTACTTGCCGACAGGTGCGCTACTCGAATAGTGAAGTCTAACAGTATCGATATCATTGGACGCAAAGGCATTTTACGAATTTTCTTTATTTAACACTAACTTTTACTCGCGACTTCGTCTGCGTAGTTAACTTTCTTATTTATAATATTAGTGAGCAGATTAAATCGTGAGCGAAGCCAGTCTCAAATAATTAAAGATCTATTATTTTGAGAACATGAAAAATCCGTCTTTATCCCTGTAGCGATCTATATCCCTAATGGAATAGAACATAAGTACAGCGCATTTTGAAGCTTGCGGTTTTAAGCTGAAATCGCCCAGAGCCGCAAGATCCAAAAGCTACTTTTAGCATGACGGCGGGCGAGAAAGTGGAAAAGGGAATCAAAATAGTGATGGGTTGCTACCCGCAAAACTGTCGAAATGGCAGAGGAATTTCTCTTCTGCCATTTTGCCCATTCTCTCGATTGGCTTTTACAATCTGCGCGGGAACGCGGTACATTCTATGGTACATTCTATTTATTTTCTTTTGTCCCTTTCATCCCAACTAGCATGGTGAGCTTAAAATACAGAGAATTGTGTCAATAACTTCGAAGATCCATTACTAGTATTGAAGTGATATTCAAGTAAATCCGTCTGTCTGTTACTTCTTCACGCTTCAACTACTTAAACAATTTTATTGAAATTGAGTATATAGTTTAAGAGTCCCGGAAAAGGACAAAGGTTTATATCCCCAAAAAAGAGTGATGGAACTTGGCATGGTGAATCTTATTTTGCTATACAAATGGAGACTTTTTCAAATTACTTATATTACATTAACGAAGTCTTGGGTTAAAGCTAGTTACATATAAATTTGGGAGCAGCAGCAGGAGCAAGAGCAGAAAAAAATGACATAAAGGGCAAGGACAATCTTTATAAGAAAATAATATTATTACATATAAGTAAATTAAATATAAGTAAATTATTTTCTTAAAAACGCTCCGGACATATTGTGCTTGATTTAGTTGGCATCCAGTTAATCCTACCCGTTGCATCTATCCACTTTTCTTTCACATTTGGGTCTAAAAATATTTCGAAATGTTAGACAAATATTAATTTTTTTATTGCAATAAAAAAACTAGAAAATGTTCATGTTTATAATAAGTCTATATACTACTTAAATCGTTGCGTTATTCTTTTAAATTATACCTAAAATTTTGATTTTTTTATCGGCAAAATCCGCATCCGACTCGACTACATCACTAATCGAGTAGCGAGATTTCATCGACAAAATTTGTACATCACTAATCGAATAGCAAAATCTGTACATCACTAATCGAGTAGCGACAACTTACGGGAACGAACTTTCTAGAACTACCTAGTTAATAAGATCGTACTAGAATGATTTTCGTAATTTTTTAATAGAATATGCATGTTATCGTACATACTGATGGAAAGAAACACCTGCATTGCTTTTATATTTGTTCTTACTACTATTTTTACATACTAAAACACTACAACACGGCATATTTAGCGAAAAAAATGTTGGTCGGGCGGACAAAACGATCTCAACACGTAGCTAGAATACGACTGATGTACGGAGTCGGTCGATCTTGTGTAGTTTTACCGGATTGTGACACGCGCGCCACGCCCACTTGGCACTTCCACTTATTTCTCTGTTCCGTGGACGTGACAGTGTAACTGCATGTATCGTTACGACCTCCATAGCGTAATGGTCACCATGCTAGTCCGCCACCCAGAGGTCCCGAGTTCGCGCGACAACGCGAGAACGGGGGAGAGGAGCGAAGACGGGGAACAGGGACACATACATATTGCGCGGGATATAGGAGATTCCGATCTATATTTAATGCTTATATTAATTCTGTGATATTGTAATTGAATTTGACCACAGCCGTTACCACACATTGCATATGGCCGATATGACAATAAGCCCGGATTCACACATTCACACACCAGTTTAATGGGCAGCCTGTGGCCAACGACCCAACAGGTGGTTAGCAGATGTATTGTTTGATTTTTTGTTACCGGACTACGGCAAGCGGAGAGGAAGGGTTATTATTTTACCAGTCTATGTATGTAAAGTTTGATTTTTTATTTCGTAGAATTCTGACATTTTACTAGTGTTGCTACTAAAAAAGCTCTCCTACTAAAAAGGGAACCTATTTAAGACGAAGTGGTAGCTAAAGTGGCGCCCTCATTTGTAATAAATTGTTTAAAACTAAATATGGTGATAACTAAAAATTTGATTTGTATAAATGTCTAGAAAGACCTTTAAACTATTTTATGAATAACCTTTGAAATTATTACTAATAGTCCGTCTAGTTTTAAAACTGTTTTTCGCCAAAAGTGGCCACTTTTGGCGTAAAACAGTTTGACAACAAGACGGACTACCAATATTACTTTCAAAGGTTATTCATTAAATAGTTTAAAGGTCTTTCTAGACATGTATACAAATCAAATTTTTAATTATCACCATATTTACTTTTAAACAATTTATTTCAAATGAGGGCGCCACTTTAGCTACCACTTCGTCTTAAGGGCAATAAAAAATTAAATTCTTGATTAATTTTTATGGTTTTCATAGAAAAAGATAAATTGTAAAATGTTGTAACATTTTTTAATACCGAAATATCAAAGTTATCTTTTGAAGTTAACAGGTTATTTTTCTTTACCAGGCATCACTCCCTAAGTCATATGTAATAAACATTTTTAATCAAAAGCTTTTTAAAATTATTTTTTTCGAAATCCATCAACAAGAAAATTTAAATAAAATGTATGCCGCTGTCAGCTGTTATGTCACCTCTGTCAAATTGATAAAATTGTATCATAGACCGAGAATCTTTTTTTATATTTCTAAATCTATGGTTTTATTTGTCAAGTTTCTGTTATTTTGTCAAGTTTTTTCTTGTTGAAAAAAAACTTTTTTCTGAACTGATTAAATTAAAGATTTGGAAATAGTTTAAGACCCTGGAAAGGACATAAGCTATTTTTCCTGCTGAAGAATATCTTATTCCAATGGGGAAACAAATTGGCCGCAGTGATAAGCTAGTAGGATGTAGTCAAAAGTAATTGAGTTTAACTAAGTGATTTTATTCATGAAAGAAGACGAAAATTGACCATACCCCCCCCCCCCCACCCCCCGATCTCCGAAACTACTGAGCCTAAAATTTTGAAAAAAAATACAAAATATAGTTCATTGCTTGTAGATTAAAGGAAAAATAAGTAGATAAATATTTTTTTTTTATAATAAGGTTCATTTTCGAGAGACAAAGTAGGAAATTACAACAAAAAAGTTTTGCAAACCTTACTTTATCATATATCAAATGAAAGGGTTCATTAAAATATATATATATATATATATATATACACAATGTCCTTTTTAATTAAGTACAAATATTTTAAGAGGTGATTCAGTCCATCATTTTGAACAACTTTTCCCAATAAATATATATCGAAATACGAAAAATTTTTTTGCATTTTTTTTAGTAACGATATCACGTGACTACTTCGATCTGTATGAGAACCAAAATTTTTTTTTTCGTATTTCGATACCTATATATTTATTGGGCAAAGTTGTTTAAAATGATGGACTGAATAACCCCTTAAAATATTTGTACTTAATTAAAAAGGACATTGTATATATATATCATTGCATGTAGATTACAGGAAAATTATCAACAATTCTATCAATCAAAAATCTCTCAATAAAATACGTTTACGTACGGAAATAGTTCACTAAAACACCACTAGATGGCGCTATTTTTATTTAAGTTTATTAGTTAACTCGCGTCTTACTATGACGACTTCAAGTGTAATATTTTATATTAATTAAAAATTTGGCATTGTACCTAACCCTCTCCACGCGGTTTTATTTAAAATCGAGATATAACAGAACCGTAGATACTAAGGACAAAGCCACAAATAATTGAGTTTACTGAATTTAATTAAATGCATCCAAGAGTTATTTTTAGCTATAAAATCAGAAAAGAGGGCCGGATTGGAGGCAGGTGAAATTCGGAGCTTTAACCCTTCCAAACCAGCCGGTGCCATCTGCCGACGTCAGAAGGTTAAGTTGACTTTCATGTAAGACCAGCTGCTGCCCGTGACTTCGTTCGCGTGAAATCTAAAAATAAAACCGGTTAAGTGCGAGTCGGACCCGGACATGAAGGGTTCTGTACCTCCGTAAAATTTTTTTAAAAACTTTTTTTACAGGCTTCAGATTTAACTGAAATTTATAATAATTGCTTTATTAATAACTAGCTTTTGCCCGCGGCTTCGCTCGCGTAGGGGTGTTATTTATCAAAATCCTTAGGGGATGCCTACGTCATAGTAGCTTTATGCATGCAAAGTCTCAGCCCGATCGGTTTAAAATTGACAAAGTTCCATACAAACTTTCATCCCCTATTTTATCCCCTTGGGGGTAGAATTGATCAAAATCCTTTCTTAGCGGATGCTTACGTCATAACATCTACCTGCATGCCAAATTTCAGCCCGATCCGTCCAGTGGTTTGGGCTGTGCGTTGATAGATCACTATGTCAGTCAGTCAGTCGCCTTTGAGTCATATACATTTAGATTGTACCAAGCTGAGCAAAATTTATTTGCATACCTTAACTGAGATACTTTAAGTAGTTTTGGAGATTAGCGGTATTTATAAATAGACAGACAATCATTAAAATCTCTATGGTGGTTAGTTACATTTTTGTTACCGCCTCTCTGACACTCATTTTTTTATATTAAACTTTGAATAGAACGCCGCCAGCAGCAAATAAGGGAGAAAATCACCAGACCTCTCATTTCTCTCGGTAAAAATCTTTAGAGGTAAAAGACCTTGGGTTCAAATCCCACTCACGTATATTTTTCCAATTTAAATAAGTATTTTTTGAAGTGAAAACTTCTTTAGCGGCGTTGTACACTTTTTTGTAATGGGTAAAAAATGTAAAACTCGCGTCAGGGCGTCAGGGCGTCAGGACACGTGATCCGACCGAAAATTCGTAAGACGGATGGAGAGTAGACAGCCGGCGCGGCGCGGCGTAGGAGAGGAATTATCCCCCTCTCTTTCTACGGCGCGGCGAAAATGTATGACTGCGCTTGCGCGAATGTTCGTGCACGTGTTTATGTTACAGCGTGCCACGCGCATCCATGGAAATGCACAACGTTAATATTCAAGTTTTCACTTCTGCCAGCACTCCCGGAGTGCAACCCGTCGTTTTTTTTTATTAGCCGTTCATGTCCTACTGCTGGGCAAAGGCCTCCCCTCTTTCCTTCCATAACTTTCTGTCCTTGGTCTTAACTTTCCAATCCTGTGCGAATGCTTTTAAGTCGTCTGCCCATCTTGTCTTCGGTCTACCTCTCTTTCTATGTCCGTCCGTTGGAATCCAGCTTGTGGCTATGTGCGCCCATCTTCCTGGGTGCATACGGCCGACGTGGCCCGCCCAGTCCCATTTCAGCTTAGCAGATTTCTTGCCCACATTCGTAACTTTTGTAATAGACCTAAACGGCTTAAAAAAACTGGCCAAATGCGAGTCGGCCTCACGAAGGGTTCCGTACCATTATCTATTAAAAATCACGTTTTTGTGTATGGGAGCCTCCCTTGAATATTTATTTTATTCTGATTTTTTATTGTTATTATAGCGGCAACAGGAATACATTATCAGTGAAAATTCCAACTGTCTAGCTATCGATTCATGAGATACAGCCTTATGACAGGCAAACGGCCAGACAGAGAAACAACAGAGTCATAGCAATAGGGTCCCGTTTTTACCCTTTGGGTACGAAACCCTAAAAAAATAGGTATTATACCAAGCATTTTATCCTGACCGCTTTTTGAGGTGTAAAAGTGCCTGTAAAGGTCTAATTACTGAAAAACATTTGAATTTGAATTTTGAATTTTGCCATCCGCTTAAAATATGTACATTTGCAATTACATAGTCAAAGCAGATAATGCTCATATAGTCGCATCTGTAGGCGGCATTTAATGTCTGTCTAAGCAATGTACTTACTTGCAGTTTGCATTGTAGTCACCTACGCATAATGACCGGTCACCTTGACAACTTAAGGCCGACAAACGATTACAATATGGTATTTATATTTGACTATATGTTTATTATTCTTTTTTGTTTTATTTTATTATAAGGCACATAAACAGATTCCAGACAATACAGATCAAAAGAATTTTGGAAGCATAAAAAAACAAAACTATTCAGTAATCCACAATAGTGTACACAGTATGGCGAAATATTTGAGAGCAAGTAAGATTTAAAAACAATTTTACAAGATAAGATAGTGCAGGTAAGTCATCAAAACAGGCAGGTAATTGTGATCAAGTTTACAGATCTAATGAAGCAACCAGTGATCTTTTAAATTGTGTCAAACTTGGATTGAAGATATAAAGATCTTATAAAAAAGTGCCATAATTCTACAGATATCAAATGTTTGGTTTAGGTTGGCCTTTAAATCTGGCGTTAAGGGAAGTTACAACAAAAGATGTAAGAGGAAGTATTAGCATGTGACGTGACTGCCATTAGGTTTCCCGCGTACGAAAGAGATAACAATATATCCCTACCTCGCTCCACTTTTCTTCATACACTAATTGGTATTTGACATTTTTATTACTGCTTCATTTAATAACTTGTTTTTTGCTGTTTTGATGAGAGATTGATATGATGATGATGATGATGACCGAAGATGATGATTCAAAATTAGGTTTTTCAAGTGTTAGTTTTTTTTATAATTAGAGAGTTTATGAATAAAATAGTTTATTCAAGAAACAGAATACCAATGCAATATTTACAAAGTAAAACACAGACTAAAATTAAAACTAACTAAACTAAAAATAATAAATAAGTAATATTTAACTATATCAAAAATTACGGCAAAGTTGCTGCCGTCACAAGGCAAAGTATCCAAGGAGCTGGCGGCATTTCCATGTTGAATAGCAATACTTATACGCTGCCCGAAATGCGCGCCTGCCCGTGGGTCCCCCGAGAAACAGATCGAAAATTTTTGAGAATTTGACGAGTTTCCGCACCCCAGGGCCCTATCAAGAGGCATAAATATATGCGGTTCTCGCAGAGCCACATATTTGCGCCTCCTCATGGCTTCATATACAATATTGCCCAAAACAGACATCTTGTGCAAACACATCCTCAGCATCCTTGGTTCTAAGATCATTATTGGCACGCATATGATCCTTGACGGCAACCCAGCATTTCTTGGGTCTGCAACGTCCGGCTCAACGGGCAGTATGGTTATACAATTGTTTTCCACGTTAGAAACTTGTCGATTTCTGCAAGACATGTTCCAATTCCAATGTAGGGTAAACTCTTGCAGTTTGTCACATGAAGGCTGCCGGAAAGTGGGTATTCAAAATAACAATTGATATGAAAATTATTGTAATGAAATTGATCAAGTAGATTTAAATTTATGTGTCTAATGCATGCAATTATTAAGTTCTAAGTATTGTCCATTTTAAGAACTAGAAAAAATTGTACCTTCATTTTGGAGGTGGGCGTTGACATCTGCGACACAGTTATTGAGAATTTCCTATTCCCAATAAAGATTTTTTCATTTTTGAAGTGAAAACTTCTTTAGCGGCGTTGTACACTTTTTTTGTAATGGGTAAAAAATGATTAACTCGCGTCAGGACACGTGACTCGCGTCAGGACATGTGACCTGATCGAAAATTCGTAAGACGGATGGAGAGTAGACAGCCGGCGCGGCGTTGGAGAGAAAGTATCCCCCTCTCTTTCTACGGCGCGGCGAAAATGTATGCCTGCGCCTGCTATTTCGTTTAGGCGGCACAGGGCGCTTGCGCGAATGTTCGTGTGTGTTTATGTTACAGCGTGCCACGCGCATCCATGGAAATGCACAACAACGTTAATATATTATTCAAGTTTTCACTTCTGCCGGCACTCCCGGAGTGCAACCCGTCGTTTTCTTTTTTCATTCCTCACACGGTGTCTCCGCGAGACTCTGTATATCCATCAAAACATTTGCATCTCCGGGACACAAGCTAACCTGAAAGTTATATATAGCGTTAGCTCTTGCCTACTACTACTATATTTCAGCTGACGGAGCGAGCGAAGCGAGCGAAGTGGCTCCGTATTAGGTTAGCCAAAAATGCTTTCGCGTGTCCGAATTCCAGGTTTTCGTCTGTTCCTACCATTAATCTCAAATCAATAATAATTAAAATGTCGCATTTCTCAACCGATTCTCGTGAATTTTATGAGCTGGTTAGATAATTACGTACTATAGTGCGTTTTTTTAGGTATTTAAAAGAATGTAAACAATCCTGACATGTCTTTTAATTGAAATATATACTTTATAAATCAATACCTTCGCAAATTACAAATTAGTAATTTTATAAATTATAAATTACATTATTTATTTGAAATTTGCAAAGGTATTGATTTATAAAGTGTATATTTCATTAAAAACAGATGTCAAGATTGTTCACATTCTTTTAAATACCGAAGTTTTTCGAAATTTTTCTACTTGGCGAAAATATTGGGTTGATATATTTAAAAAAAAAACCATAGATACTTATTCAGGCATTTTAAAAAATGTCACATAACTTTTTTGTTCCTACACTATACCCCATTAAGACGCAAATTTTTGTCTGCACACCTTTTTAACCCGACTGCGCCAGGGTTATGTTTTTCGAGAGTATGTATGTATGTATGTATTTACGTATGTATAATTGTTTGGCACGCTCTGCAGCCTGAACGGCTCGATGGATTTTAGCTTGAGAGGTGTCATTAGATTCGTATTATCTATGAAAGTGACACCTGAGTATATCAAAATAAAAGATAAATAAAAAAGGCAAGGTTGTTTTTGTAATAATTACTTGTTACTCGAAAAACTTCAACGGGTTGAGGATGACTCGCGAGGTCTCCAGCTCTCAGAGCCACTGATTTTAGTTAATAGTGATAAAACATTGAAATTACTCTGCCACTCATCATCATCCGAGCGTATTCCCGGTTGCATCCTCAGCAGTAACGCTTCAGAGCCCGGGGTCCGCTACCTAACCAAGGAGATTTGACGAGGTTACTGGTTTTTACACAGAGCGACTGCCGTCTGACCTCCGCAACCCAAAGGGCAAACCAGGAACCAATCCTTGGATAGTTTGATGATCAAACGCTAGGTGGCGTTCGGGACCCACAGTTTTACGTGCCTTCCGAAACACGGAATCATCTTTCTTTTCGGATAATCAGGTGATTCAAGCCTGCAATATGCTATCCAGACTGGAAACAACTTTTAACAAAGTATGCTTCCCAGTGGGAATCGAATCCATGACCTCCGGGTCACAAGGCGAACGCCTTGACCATTGGACCACGGAGGCAGTCAAATTCATTCAAAGTCGTAATTTTTCCTCTATCTGTGCTATAAGATGTTGCTGATTAATATTACTCTGCCACTAAATAGCAGTTAAAATCACAATAAACATTCTGCAAACGCCTATCGTAGGCATCGTAGCGCACACAGCTAATCTTTATTACGACATAGTAATCATTATCAAGTCATTAGTCATACAGAGTATATGCAAAGTACACAATAGATGCGCTTGCATCCAGCTCTGATTAAAACGGCCTTGTTGCATCACTGCGCTAGGGATGGGACACGACTTGCTTGAGAACTGAGACCCAAAAATAGCAGTGCAAGTGCGAATTGAACTCGCGTGGAGAGGGTTCCGTACAATACCAAAGATTTTCCGTAAGTTAACGTATTATATTGAGTTCGGATATAGGATACCGCACAGGGTGGTTCATAAACGGGCTTCCATACAAAGACAAATCAAAAAGCGGTTTATGTTTTGTTTCTTTACAATTTTAATTATTTTTCTAACTCTTATTACACTACTCGATGTTAAGACTGTAAGACTCAGACAATCTAACTCTTATTACACTATACTGAGTCTGACTAAGACTGTCTGAAAATTGTATGGTCTAATAGGCGCTTTAGGAGTGCATTCGTTCAGCTGAACACATCATAATTAGCCGTTTCTTGGTGAACATAAGTAATCCGGTGTAAAATTGACAAGACGAAAAGAACAAACAAGAATATGTCTATCTGACTCGCAAAAACGCTATTTTCTATGGCTAATGTATAGATGATGTGGACTTTTACGTCACCAGTCCATATCGGACTTCTCTTTCTAATTGAAACTTTAAAATATCACATGTTCGTCGTTAAGATATTTTATATCCTTTTTCAGATTTGTTTACTTTGGTTTATAAGGAATTTATAAAGAAAATAAAAAAAATACGTGCATATCGACGACTGCCACTCAGACTGTGACTTCAACAACAGACACTCCGACCTCAACGACGATAGACACTCTGACTAACTAAAACGACAACATTGAAACCTTCAAAAAACACGTCTATATCTTCCTGAAAGGCCGGCAACGCTTCTGTTACATCCCTGGAGTTACAGTTGTCCATAGGCAGCCGTAATCACTTACCATCAGGTGACACGCGTGTTCGTTTGCCGCCCTATAACATGAAAAAAAAACAGACACTCCGACGAACAACGACGACAGACACTCTGACTACAACAAGTAACCATAACAGAAAGATGGCTTCCCGTAGGTGGGTGTTACATCACTATTGCTAGGAGGTACCCACTCTCAGTAGGCAGTAGGTACCACCCGTCGCGTAAGTGCGCTCTACAAGATCACAATTAGCCCTTTGTTCCGTTGGCTTTGAGCGCGCGGGACACAGAACATGGAAGCTAGGGAAGTGTCCTTAATAAATGCAGCTACTTAAACCCATAAAAACCTATAGAGCTCCGAATTTGATGAGGCATCAATGCAATAGGGATATGAATAATTTTGTTGTCGTTTTGCTTTGGAAAGATTTCCTAAAAATAGGCATTTCCAAGAAAAATCCACCTTGCTAACCCAAAATTTCTTTAAGATATAAAGGTTACGAAGTCACGACTGCCTTTCAACGTTGTCTCAGAGCGCCTTAGAAAAACCGGACAGAAGTGGCGTCACTTACATATGTCGCATTTGTATGCGTGATGTAAGAACATTTGTTCGGGAGCTATGTCAAATATTGCGTTTACAGGATTGGCCTCATTACAAAAGTGGCTTATATTTTTTAAGAAAATCCTATGGTAATATATTTTTTGAACTTTACTTCTAATAATTGACTGTTTCAATCAACTAAAAACTAAAGTTAATAAACCTATAAGAAATATATTTTTGCCTTGTTTAAATCAGAGACATTTATCAAAATCTACTCATTATTTAAGCATCTTCGCTATTAACAAACACAAAGACTGGGTGTATTTGTTACACACAATCACGTCTTTGTGAGTTGCTAGACCTAAAATAATCTATCTGTCCCTTAAAGGAATGGGGATGGAGCAGACAACATTTGTGGTCTTGTGTCTCTTATCAGTCAGAGCTCAGGCAAAGATTATATAATTAATTACTAACGTAATAGATACTTATCGCCATAGAAACAATTGGAGGTCCCGAAAGCAGGCAAGACTAGAGTTGCGGTAGGCGCACAGAGATGGCAGCACATACGACTAGCAAAAAAGTGACAAAAATATATTGAATATGCTTAAAAATATTTATTGCATTTCATATAAGTCATATTTAATTAATTATAGTACTACTTTATTTCAATAACAGTTATAAAAGATTTTAATATTCTAATAAATAGCTTCTTCGTAGTGGCAAGGTAAAGAGAAATAATTATGTTTAGAAGGCGATGGGAAGGCATGGCTCGAGGAAGCAATACCCCTTGATGAGCATGATGGCGGCCGAGAAGATAAAATAGAAATAAAACAGTGATGTATTTCCGCAGTTTTCGCCCATATCCTCGATCTGTTTCTACATCTGCGCAGGAAGGGAAACAATGCAGTAAAACATTATTGGTCAACAAACCTACCTACAACTCGCTCGCTAACTTTAATCGTGCACATACATTCTACACTTCAATGAATTTTATAATAAAAGTCTTGCGCAGTGAGATAAATTTAATTTTCTAATGAATAATATGATTATCTACTCGTAATTTTTGAAAAAATATATACCTCAATGTAGACTGGCATGAGTTTCATTTCTGTGACTGTTATGTTTTGTGCGGGAGTGTGTGACTCTATGACGTAAGAATGTTGTTACTGCCCGAGGCGATAGGGACATATTGGAGTATCTTTATATGTTTTCTGTTAGTTATTCTGCACGCCTTTAGTCTGATTCTTTTCACACTGACAAACCAAGTTAAAAGGCAATTTTTTTATACACAAAACAAGAGTATTCGACAACTGCTCGTTTTCTGATAATATGGAGACATCGTTTTCAAACGCAGGAGACAGTGAAACACAAACCGTACTTTTCGAAGTAACCGCTCACGTTACAAGTAAAGAAATAGGTACCTACTATTATTTTAAAAACGGTAAAATAATATTTTTTTACGCAGAACACTTACCAAACTTTTCAATGGCTATCTACAAATTTTAAAATCAATAAAAAAACTGCATGAAATGGAACGGGTTCTCCATGACAAACAACCCTAAGGTTTTTTTGACATTTGTAGGTAGCGCGAACGAGTGGTCTAAACCACTCGCCGAAAATTTTCCAAGTGACACAGCTTTAACGCGAGGGGCGTTAAAGCTGTGTCACTTGGAAACGTTCGCGCAAATTCGTTGTGTGTCTCCTAAGTGCTTGGGAAGTCTCGAGTCTCAACAGTCTCAAACTCTCGTGACTCGTGAGCAGAGATAACCAAAATTACAAAAAGTGCCGGGGCTTCGAGACAAAAGACATCCGGGACCCAAACGGGCGTGTTCGGACGACACGCGCACGCCAAGCCCACACCAAGCCTTTGCCTAGCACATGACTAGCGCATGCCTAAATACTGTGAAAATGAGTTTCATTACAAATACTAATTGTCTTTATTGTCAAACACAGGCAAAAATATATACATAGGTCTTAACAAGTCTTTCGCCGTTACTTCTTAGCAGTGGTCGTTGCGAGGCGCTGGTATCGGTAGCTTACCAATTTTTCATATACACTAGACGTAATGTCTGACGTCGTAATATTTGACGACCTCCGTGTCGTAGTGGACACCATGCTAGTCCGCCACCCAGAGGTCCCGGGTTCGGTCCCCGGTCAGGGCTAGTAAGTTGGAAAATGGCCTTTTTCAAATTGTCCTGAGTTTTGGATGTTTATCTATATGCGTATTTGTTATATATACTCGTAGTATCGTTGAGTTAGTATCCCATAACACAAGTCTCGAACTAACTGTCTTTTGGGCTAGCTCAATCAGTGTTATTTGTGCCTAAATATTTATTTATTTAATGTAAATTATACTTGGTGACGTGTAAAAGTGAATTTTGCTAAAGATACAACTGGGAACACGCTCAGATGAGAAGGAGCTTTTCAATGATCTCATATCCTAACTTTGAGTGTTAGACATAGCCAGTGTTGCCACCTTGGATTATTGGCTCTTGGTCAAGAGTGAAATGTCGCCAGATTTTCAGATATTCGGATTAAAATAAACCACCAAGTTCCGCAAAATTTATTGCATTAAATCTTAGACTCAACAAACTCTTATTTAAATTAAAAACGAACGAATATGTATTAGATGGTAAAGTTGTTTTGCCCGGCGGTCGTTCTTACTAATTAAACAATTACTTATTTATACCATTTTTTGCGTTTTACCAGAATGCAATAAAGAGTTTTACTAAGTAACAATTTGCAAAATATAATCATTATATTCGGTATAAATTGACAGAATGTTTAGTATTCTACAGGCAGTGAAATAAAACCACATAAACCTAATACCTAATCTGTGGAGTAAGAATCAAGAGAATAAAAAAAAATCAAATTAAATCAAGTTAAAAAAGTGGAAGTTTGAGGTGAAGAATTATCAAATGTTACATGTTATTCCCAGAGTGTTGAAAAACATGACTCTTTTTTTACTAACACAAACCAAATTCCGGACATAAGAAGGAGAGATAGAAAAAAAATTATTAAATACTAGGTACTAAACCTAGATACTTTTATTATGTTTGAGCCTTAGGGATTTCCCGGTCATAGGGTATAAATCATAAATAATTCTGAAAATCCGGAGTGGAAGGGGATTTCCCTTTTTTGTGTTTTCCATATTTAAAAACCACTAAAAATCACTAAAAGACGCTATATACAACACAATACAAGAATACCCTTTAATGTACAAAATATAAATACAGGACATAATTATCTACATAATGAAAAGATTTAACTGAAGCCTTGAAATGAACCACTTTTGGTGGAGAAACCACCAAGGTGGCAACACTGCGCACGACGAACAGCCGATGAACAAAAAATCGAGTTGTGTTGCTTGTGTGCGCACGCGCCGCCGGCACACGTGCGGAGCATCTGCGCAGAGTAAACACATGGTCAGGGGTACTGCACATTTCGGAACGATGTAATCTATTTATTTTTTACTGGCCGATTGTGTCCCAGACTGCCAGTGTTGGCAAAGGCCTCTCCTTTAAATAAAATATATTCCATGGTAAGTATTTTTTTTTTTAAATCTTTCGTCAAGAATATCAAGGGACTTAAATACGAGCCAAATTTTTGGAGCACGTTCAATCGATAATACTGAATTACGTTCCATAACATAAACGAAACGAAGATTCGCCCTCCATCCAACACAAA
The DNA here is from genome assembly GCA_943193695.1 of Acrobasis suavella. Classification (NCBI taxonomy): domain Eukaryota; kingdom Metazoa; phylum Arthropoda; class Insecta; order Lepidoptera; family Pyralidae; genus Acrobasis; species Acrobasis suavella. Next base: position 2,560,719 of record OW971952.1, on the reverse strand, counting down.
TCACCTATACACATACACCCTCACACACACACACACACACACACACACACACACACATTCACACACACATTTTCCCAAATACACAACACAACATACACACATGTCAATAGATCTTAAATTCTCTATAACTTTTTAAAATCTATTTTGTAAACTAGGCCTATGTTAATACTTAGTGCTTGGAAGGGCGGGTAGTGCCACAGGCTTTTTCTAAGTTACTAAAATATCCACAATATAATTATATTGAAAGTTAATGAAACACTTTTTTTACAAATGAGACACATTTTTTAAAAATCTTTAAAATGTTTGATTGTGCGAGCGAGACAGCCAACCAAATGTAAAAAGCCTCTTAACATCCTTGCAAAATTGCAAAGCGGATAAATTTTAAACGCGACGTTTTAATTTTACATATATTGTAACCGATAAAATGACCAATCTCGTTACCTGATAAAATGTTCGCCTCCCCTACAGCCGGTAAACAAAGCGCGATTGTATCCCCCTCTCCCCCCTCCAATCGCGCTCATCAATCAAATGTGTATGCGTAAAATCTTTCATAGTTAATCCATAAATCGGAAGACAATATAAAAATGTTATTTATGAAAGAGTAGCAAAAGTAATTTACGACCGCTGTGGCATAGTGGTACTTTTTACCACAACTATGCGTTATTCTAAGAACTTTCAAACGAACGTCCGTGCTTATTCTTTGTTTAGAAACTAATAACCTCCACCTTTTTGACGACCTCCGTGCCATAGTAGTCACCATGCTAGTCCGCCACCCAGAGGTCCAGGGTTCGATCGCCGGTCAGGGCAAGTTGGAAAATGGCCTTTTTCAAATTGTCCTGGGTCTTGGATGTTTATCTATATATGTATTTGCTATAAAATATAGTATCATTGAGTTAGTATCCCATAACACAAGTCTCGAACTTACTTTGGGGTTAGCTCAATCAGTGTAATTTGTTCCTATATATTTATTTATTAAGGAAGGGGAGGATGGGGGAGCTGGGACTTTTGCCAAGTTTTACAGAAAAAGTCACCATTTTCTGTCTATTACAGGTAATTTCAGTCTTTAAATAATTTTTCTAAACTAAAAAGCTACTTCGACACAATCCTACTCAACCGATTTTGATAAAATTTCAATGGAACCACTTAAAAAGTACTTTCAAATAAAAAAAAAAATTCCAATTTGAGTCCAGGCGTCTTCGAGTAATCGGGGAACATATTAGAATTGATAATTTCAGAAATATTTTAACTCGCTTCAATAATTTGGCTGGTGATTAAAAAGTTTATTTGCCAGGCAAATTAAAAAACCCAAATAGATAGATAAATAAATTGTTTTTCCACTCTTGTACTATCTATCTTTTAAATGGTCTCGAACACTAATATAAGAACATAGATAATATGATTTCAGAAAAGTCTTTACTCTTTTCCTAATATTGTAGTACATGTGTCGTTATTTCGCCAAAAAGATACTCCTAGCCATAGACCTAGATTTTTTTTTAAATTTAGCGCTATGCACGGTAGTGACAATGTAGATGCACATAGGTTAAGGTTTTATTCGATCAACACTAACATAATAAAAAAAAAGCACAACTACCAACTTAACAAACAACTGAATTCTAACAGTTCGTATTCAGAATGAAACTTTCCAAACTAAATTCTTTACTAACGAACTACGAAATACTTTTTTTTTTATATAGACACTCACTATGAGAAGAAAACGTTAATTTAAAAAAATAAAGTTTACCATGCGTAACCTAATAATGTTATACATTTTCATATTATTCTTTGTTTATTTTTGTATTTTATTTAGTAAATATAGTCGTAAAAAAGTAAGCGCTGAGGACGCAACTGGGAAAACGCTGAGATGAGAAAGATGAGAGAGAGAGTCGTAAAAAAAGTATTGTATGCAATTTTGTATAAGTTCGTCAAAAAAGGCTCGATGGCGTCTCCTTACGATCCTTGCCAGACTGGCATCGTAATCTGCGCCACTCGCATTTTTTGATACGTCTTATACAACTGTTGCATGAAATACTATTATTTGTCACTACCGACACACCCAAAAACTTTATTTGTTAAGCGTTCATCCCCAAAACTTTTAAAAAGCTGAACCGATTTCCATCAAACATAGCTAGGAATCACCGCAAGGAAATTTGCTTTTAGAGCTACGATGACACAGACGAAATAGCGTCAAACTTATAACACAAGTCTCGAACTTACTTTGGGGCTAGCTCAATCAGTGTTATTTGTCCGTATATATTTGTTTATTTTAATATTTGTAGTTGTTCCGAACATTAAATTGGTCGCCAGAATTTGTAAAGAGCTTAGAGTTGGTCGTCCGTCGGGATAGGATTGAGTTTTGTTGTCGAGATTTTGGCATTGATTTTCGTAATCCCGGTCGGTGAAACGGATTTGGATATTCCGATTCAGAATTGATGGCATTGTGTGAATTTGTGAATATAGTACAGTATACTTAAAAAAAATCGACATTTTATATAAAAGCGTTCGACCGGCCCGGCAATTTGTATGAAAATTACTATTTTTTCATTCGAGGTTAGATAGATAGATAAATCTTTTATTTGTGAAAACTGCACACACATTTACACAAAAGGAAATACTCGAATGACTTTTGTGTATATTAAACACAGGTTGTTTTTACAATATATTGGTTTAGGCATTTGTCCTCAATCTCACCTGATGGTAAGCGACGATGAAGACTAGGAAGAAGCATGTCTATCCAAAAGATACCATTCAATCTACTTTTGAATGTCCCGGGACTGAACTTCTCTGGGAATATAGACGCAGGCAGTTCATTCCACACCTTAGCTACTCGAACCAAAAAGGAATTGTCGAAGCGTTTAGTTCGAGACTTAGGTATTTCAACGACAAAGGGGTGAAACCCCTGTCCGCGCCTCGTAGTCCGATAGAGAAATGGTGATGTGATGTGTGTATGTATGTTGCAGCAGCACAAAAAGGTCGTTAACTCAGCGAAAATATTGCTTAAAGAGCAATGCGCTGATTTTCAGCTAAAACCTTAGGTAGCAAGTGCGATCAGTTGTGAAGATTATTAAGTTACTTGTTAAAGACTAAATAAAAAACAAGAATAAACTGCAGGACATATAGATACACAATAAACAAATATATACTACTACTTAAAAAATGAATGAGTCTCCAGCATTGGTCCCATAGGAAAAGTTGTTCATATTGACGGTCTGAGTTGCTCCTACAAGGATCGGATAGGGTTTTTGTTACTTAATGTATAGGGAACAATCACATCAATCACACAGATTGAGCTAGCTAGCCCCGAAGTAAGTTCGAGACGTGTCTTATGTAATGCTAACTAATGATACTATATTTCTATAACAAATACATATCTGTAGATATCATCCAAGACCCAGGTTAATCTGATAAAGATAATTTTCCATCTTGACCTCACCGGAGATCGAACCCGGGACCTCCGGTGTGACAGCGTGGCATGCCATGATGACCAATAGGCCACAGAGGTCGTTTACATGGTAAAAGAAGTATTATTTACTATCAATAATTTTTCAAAACTAAAAACCGACTTCCCTCCCCCCCCATTCTACACAACCGATTTTGATAAAATTTCCATGGTACCACCTGGAAAGTATACCCTTTCAAATAAAAAAGAAATTTTTAATCGGTCCAGGCGTCGTTGAATAATCGGTGAACATACATAAAAAAATAAAATAAAGGATCGCGACTAATTGATAACCTCCTCCTTTTTTGGAAGTCGGTTAAAAATACATAATGGAACCACATTTTTCAGTTTATCAAAAAAGTAACAACAAAAATACGAAGCATCTAAGTTCCAGAGTCTCGGGTTGCAACGTCACCGCTATGCAAAAAGTCGTGCTTAGCCGTGACGTCATGCGAAATATAAATGCGCTGTGTCTTCATCACTTTGGCTCTCCGCAAACGGGCCACCACAAGACGCGGCTACCGACGACCGATCACTTTCCCGCTAATTTAGGGTTGGATCTCATTTGTCAGCACGGAGCGGCACTTTTCTACGTTGCTATCCTTTTCTGTGACGCAGAACCGTTATTTGGCAGAGCGAGAGAGAGCGCAGAATGCTATAGCATGCTATCGCACTAAGGGCCTGACACGCTTTGATAGAGCGAGATAGTCTTATTGAGATTTTTAAAAGAAGAAAAAGAAAAAAGTTCCGTGTTTTGTCTCTATCACCGGCATAACATTTTTTCATGGTCGGGTTATAGGCACACTCTAAATTGCAAATACTTAAAGTGTGCCTATAACCCGACCATTAAAAAATATACGTAGTATTATTAATAATGTCTTTCTCTTACCCCTGGACGCTCGGTGGCAAATCTACACTACTTGTATATTCTAACCCCCTTATTCATAAAAAAATACAAACGTGTGCTAAAACTATTTTAGTTAAAATATGTTTTGTCTCGTTCTTTCAATGTCAAATATTCAAAAGAGGGAAAGGAACAAAACATGTTTTAACTAAAATAGGTTTAGCAAACGTTTGTTATGTTTTATGAATATGAGGGCAAAATCTTTGTACCGCACGGCCGGTGCGATAGCGATCTGTCGCTCTCTCTCGCTCTGGCCAATGACGGTTCTGAGTGTGCTGCTCCGTGCTACAAATGAGATCCAACCCTTAGTGGCCGCCTCCAGGTTCAAAGTGTGCGGCGAGTCCATACAACATATATGAAAACTTCAGAAAAGTGGTCAATTTTAGTGGTATGGTAACTGGAAACCCGTTTGCGTCGATCCTTTTAAATCTCAGATAATAGAACAGACCGGCTAAGTGTGAATTTGACTCGCGCACAAATGGTTCCGTACCATTATGTATAAAAATCACGTTGGTTATATGGAAGCCCCACTTTTATATTTCTTTTATTCTGTTCTTATTTGTTGTTATAGCAGTAATAGAAATACATCTTCTGTGAATATTTTTACCGTCTAGCTATCACGGTTCATGAGATACAGCCTGGTGACAGACAGACAGACGTTTCAATTTAATATTGATCCGAGTGTAGTAATGCTATCTAAATCAATTACGTAATAAAGTATTCAACTTGAAATCTTTTAACTTTGTTATGTGACAACCTTGGGACATACCCGCAATAAATCAAACCATGGGCTATACTAAACACTATAGTATAACGAAATTAAAACAATAGTAAAAAATTGAAAAAAAAAATCGACATTTCCATAAACAAAAGTGTGCAGTAACGTCGCCCGGGCCATTTGTATGGGAATGTCGTTTTGTCTTGTTTATGTTTGGACGTCAACAACTAACTATTAAGTAATTGAAACAAAAAAGAAATGATTAAGAAATGATATAAATATCTTAAGATAAATAAATGATATTTGACTTTTGACTGTTAATCCTTCAATCACATAAATTACAGACACAATTGAATTCAATTGTTCTTTTGACCCGATCGGGTAATTCGGTATACACATACAATGTCCTTTTTAATTAAGTACAAATATTTTAAGGGGCGATTCAGTCCATCATTTTGAACAACTTTTCCCAATAAATGTATACAGAAAAACGAAAAAAAAATTTTAGGTTCTCATACAAATCGAAGTAGTCACGTGATATAGTTAGTATGAAAAATGCAAAAAAAAATTGCGTATTTCGATAAACACTTATTGGGAAAAGTTGTTCAAAATGATGTTCTGAATCACCCCTTAAAATATTTGTACTTAATTAAAAAGGACATTGTATAGTGATGAAGTAGCCGTGGTTCAATTTATTACGGGTATATCCCTTTTACGTTGTAAACGTATTTATTTCGGAAAATCTAACTCAACACTCCCGGAATCGTACAGAAAAATTCAGCAGTAAACATATCCCGACATACGTACCCCAAATGCGTCTTACCCCCGTAATTGATTCCCACCCCCTGCAGGAATGCGGCCCTGGCGGGGGTTCAAACACTCATTTGGATGGCGTCACGCGGTATTACGTAAGCAGTATAGTGACTGTCTCCCTTTAGGGCTTGTTCACAAAACTGCGATGCGAAGTCGCTTCGTAAAACTCTACGAACTCGCACGACGCATCGCAAGAACTTGCAAATTGATTCTCACGATCTTTCCCAAACCGAGGAAGGGAGACGCCTTGCCGCACGAAATTGCATCGCAGCAATTTGCGTCACAGTTTCCTGCGTTGCAAATTCGCATCGCGCCGATTCGCAGTTTTGTGTATAGGCCTTTAGTTGGTTGAAAGAAAAATGAAGTTGAAGAGACGAATATAGTTTACCAATTTAATGTACAGTCAAGTATCAAGACACCTGACCAGGTCCTCTACTTATATTTTCAATTTTCTCTTAAACTAAAATTAATATTAACATGAAAATGTATTTATTTAATCTTTATTGTTCATCAAATACAAATTGTACAGAACAATAGGCGAACTTAACGCTAAAAGCGTTGTCTACCAGTCAACCTTTGGGTTATACAGATAGTCTAAATGTGGGTTGCAAGACTTGCAAGACAATTTAAAGCATTTAAAAATAAAAAAAAACAATGTAAATAAAAGTATATACAGATAAATACAATAATATAATATTTGATATATAATAGACACATACATATATACTAATATACATTACACATACGATACACATATAACTATATATATATGTACACATATATACACACATATATATATACATATATATATGCAGCAATTTTTTAAACTTCTCTTATAGATCGGCCAGAAAGTGCTTAAACACTCGCGTCTTGAAACTAGCGCGACTAGGAGCGGTTCGTATGGGCTCGGGAAGTGCGTTCCAGAGTCTTACTGCCGTAATGGCGAAAGAGTTGGAAAGAAAACCAGTACGGTGAGAAGGAATAGAAAGGGTCAAACTACTAGAAGAACGCAGGATTCTTTCGTGAGTGGAAGATAGAAGTTGAAAACTTGACTTAAGGTATTCAGGGGAAAGGGGATTATTGAGCACATTATATAGCTGACATAAAATATGAAGATTCCTGCGTTGGCGGATAGGGAGCCATATATTCAGAATGACTTAATTAAAATCTGTCTGAATATAAAATTTCATGTTAATATCATTTTTAGTTTAAGAGAAAATTGAAGATATAAGTAGAGGGCCTGGTCAGGTATCTTGGTACTTGACTGTACAAGTATGTGGGATCTCTACCTGCCCCAGCACAGGTGTGCTCCTACATGAAGTTAGCAGATATACTTAAATAGTCGTCCAACAAGAGATAGAGAGAAGAGAGAAACGACAAGGAGTAAGGGAACACACGAATTTTTCGGGGGTCCAGTGTAGCCCTCATTTGAAATAAATTATTTGAAAGGAAAAGGAATATCATTTAAATTTTTGTCTTGACCAAGCCCTAGATAACCCTTCAAACTAATTTATGAGCTTGTTTACAGTTAAAAGTGAGAACGTGAAGCGTTTTTACGCACATTTGCGAAAAACGGCCGCTTTTGGCTAATGTGCGAAGAAAATTTCACGTTTTTCTGCAAAAACGTGTAGCGTACGTAAAAGCGTGTTGTTCATACCCCGACCTCGAAAAATTTAAGAACCCCTTATTTATTATTATACTAACAGAACTGATAAAATTATACAATTAAACAATTTAAAGAAGCTGCTATCAGTCTGAGAGGTGAGGATTGAGTCGGAATGATGAGAAAATAATATTTCTAGAATTTAAAAATGTAATATAGAAATGAAATTTAAAAGGTAGGCAGAATGAAATGATGGAGGAGGGAGGTGAGTAAGCACATGCAGGATGGAGATTTATTGCAACATCGTTACAAGTACTTATATCCTTGGACACAATTTATATTCTTCCATGCTAGTCTGGGAGAAAAGAAACAACTTAGAATGTACCATCTGCTTCTCACACGCTTGTAGAAGCCGATTAAGGGGCTAAGCGAAAATACGAATTATACTAATAGGTGAAGCGGCTAGCGACCCATTTCTTTTTTTATGTTATAGGGCGGCAAACGAACAAGCGGGTCACCTGATGGTAAATGATCACTGCTGCCCAGGGACAACTGCAACACCAGGGGTGTAACAAAAGCGTTGCCGGCCTTTCAGGAAGATATAGACTCGGTTTTCGAAGGTTGCAATGTCGATTTATATTTTGATTCCTTTTACCAACTTCTCGCCCACCATTACGCTAAAAGTGGCCTTTGATTCTCATAGAGTTACAGCCCTGGGCTCTGACTGCTTAGAGCCGCAAGACCCAAAATTCTCTGTCTGCCCCGTGATAAAGACTTGATAGCATGTATGTATGTATCCTTGCTCATGGTGGTGCCAAAGCGACACCATCCTAATCACTGTCTGTGCCTCTGTAAGGCACGAGATCAATCCTCGCTAATCGCTACTTCACTTGAGCATCCCCGTCCACCTGTATTCCCGGTTGCATCCTTAGCGGTAACGCTTCAGAGCCCGGGGTCCGCTACCTAACCTAGGATTTGACGAGATTACTGGTTTACACACAGAGCGACTGCCGTCTCACCTCCGCAACCCAAAGCGTAGACCAGAACCAATCCTTGGATGGATTTGAGCAAACGCTAAATGGCGGTTGGGACCTACAGTTTATACGTGCCTTCAGAAACACGGAATCATATTTATTTTCGGATAATCAGGTAATTCAAGCCTGCTATACCCGAAGCGTAAACCAGAACCAATCCTAGGATAAGTTAGAGCAAGCGGTTCTTTAGGGCTTGCTCAATCTGTGTGATTTGTCCGTAGGTATACACATATTTATTTATTTATTTTATTACCAAACAATGACACCGATAAGCGACCGTCTCTTAAATGTAGAAGAATAAAAACCTATAGCCCTATATATTAAAAACGCAAAGGAAACCCACCGCGAATGAAGGTCCAGGCTTTTTCGATTGCGTGTTTCTCATTTTTTTGGGATTATAACGAAAAACCAAAACAAACAACATCTTTTTGATGGTTTACGAGTATAACAAACAACTGGCTTCGATACATATTACTTGAATAATATGTAATCGGTATTATCCAATAAAAAATAACAAACATCATTAATTTTAAATATAAAACCAAATTCGCCACCGTCCGCAAGCAAGGCCCCCAAGATGCTTGCGACATTTCCACTTTCATAAAGAAATAAGTCACTGGATGCAGGCCGCTCTTGACCAGTCATTTTGGAAATCCTTGGAAGAAGCCTATGTCCAGCAGTGGACTTTATGCGGCCGAAATAATGATAAATTATAAAAGAAGTAAATATAACGTGAATTATTTCTTACATATATTTCTATTCAAATTAATATGACGCTCTTCCAAATATCTGGATACTCATCCATCTTTGCCACGATACCGTGACGTTACATGTCTTCAACAGGAAAATATATTATTTGACGAATTTCGCGAACAACATGTTGGAAAAGAAAGGCTTTCACCCTGAAACCAACGAACATTGAAATCAAACTGCTAAATAGTAGCAGTTTGATTTCAATGTTCGTTGACGAGTATAAAAAATGATATATTATATAAACAAGAGAGAAACAATATAATAAATCATTGATAAACAATGATATATTATAATAAATCATTGAGTATAAAACGCAGACTTGGTTTAATAACAATATTGCTACATTATAATTATATAAATCTATTTTCAACACAACTTGTATATTTTAAATCTTTGGTTTTTAAACTAAATGAACACGCGATTTTTACTGTTTTATTATAATACATTTAATAAATTTATGAAAAATTTGTGTGGACGATAGTAAAAGTAACTGAACACAAAAAAGAGCAATATTTTTTTGTCTCTCTATATATATGTTCACGCTAATCTTCGAAACTTCTGTACGTATATATACGCGGTTTTCTATAATAGATACAGCTTGGTTCAAGGCAACATCTCAGCCTCTCACATCGGATTTCAGGAAAAAACGTTGTCATTTTTTAATTTCATGCAAATGAAATTACACCCGTAACCAACAAGTAAGTTATAAGACGAAAAATGTTTTCTTCTCCCTACAAATTCTACAATCCGAGGAATAGGCCTTTCGAAAAGGATTATTCTTCATACTTAAGTATTTGGTTGTTAACTTCATAACACTCACGTTTTCTTCTTGTTTATATGTAAGCTGTTATTGAACTGAAAAGAACTGTATAGGTGATTTTGCCCGACGCTTTTAAAAACCTAATTATTTAAATGGAAAAGAATTGGATTTTTTTATTTGTATTTAGTTCTAGATGGCCTAAAGAAACATGCGTTTAAGGATAACATTATATTACATTTCTTACGTTAGTATACATTTCATCTGTAACTTAACTTGAAAATTTATTATGTAACTGACGAAAACAACTAATATGTCCAACACTGAACGGAACTGTGTAACTAGGGTACACTCGCCTATTGATTAACGTTTCAATAGTCTGTATTACGCGGTAGCAAGGTCCACAGTGACTCTGTAACGAACAACCCAGTTTTCAGTGAAACAAAGCAGTTTGCAAACGTCCGACAAACCAACTTTCAGCTTGTAACAGCTATTGTTGTCACTAAGCTTTTAATGAGGACAAAAAGCTTTATTGTAAACTCAACACCCTTGTAAGTTCAAAACCTACAAATTGAAAAGTATATAAATTCTTATTTATTTATTTTATTTAAAAACTTTATTGTACTTGATAACAAACATTAATCACATATAATTTCAAACACATTTCTATTGCACTAGCTACGCACCGCGGTGTTACCCGCGGTATATATTTAAAGTCCAACCAGCCGTTTGAAGCCTTCAAGAAGTAACAAACATACACACACACTCACTTACAAACTTTCACCGTTATAATATTACTGTGATTATGTTATGTTGCAAATTATTCATAAAAATGATATAATTGTATAAATATTACAAGTCTGTTAATCCGTCATTCTGAATAACTTTTGTGTTGTGTAGTGTCTCCACAGTCGAGTCTGGAGTGTCTGATTTCTCCACAGTCGAATGTCTGGAATGTCTAGTGTTTTCACAGTCGAATGTCTGGAATGTCTAATGTCTCCACAGTCAAATGTCTGGAATGTCTAGTGTCTCCACAGTCGAGTCTGGAGTGTCTAGTGTCTCCACAGTCGAATGTCTGTAATGTCTAGTGTCTCCACAGTCGAGTCTGGAGTGTCTAGTGTCTCCACAGTCGAATGTCTGGAATGTCTAGTGTCTCCACAGTCGAGTCTGGAGTGTCTAATGTCTCCACAGTCGAATGTCTGGAATGTCTAGTGTCTCTACAATCGAGTCTGGAGTGTCTAATGTCTCCACAGTCAAATGTCTGGAATGTCTAGTGTCTCCACAATCGAGTCTGGAGTGTCTGATGTCTCTACAGTCGAATGTCTGGAAAATCTAGTGTCTCCACAATCGAGTCTGGAGTGTCTAATGTCTCCTCAGTCGAATTTATGGAATGTCTAGTGTCTCCACAGTCGAGTCTGGAGTGTCTAATGTCTCTACAGTCGAATGTCTGGAATGTCTAGTGTCTTCACAGTCGAATGTCTGGGGCGCTTATGTCTACACAGTAATTCAGTCTTCGCAGCGAAGTATTTAGAGTGTCTAGGGCCTCCACAGCCAAGTATCTCTGTCTTGTGTCTCCACAGCTTAAAGTCTTGAGTGTCTAATGTCTCCAAAAATGCGAAATATCTAACCACAGCAATGTACTTTTATCATTCAGCATCGATCGAGTCCAGTGATTATCTTGTCAACCAGGCAGCCCTACTAAAGCTTATCTCTTATCAACATACCAGGCTGCCTGCATAAATTGAGCCTTCGTTGTTAATTATTTCTCGTGTAAAATAATTCCATTACCTAACTTATATCTGATGTCATCGATGCCGATTTTCATCATTTCAGCCACAGAGACCCACTGATTATGTACTGTCATTTTCAACTACAAGCTTCTGGTTTGTTTGTTTTTCGTGTGTGTAAGTGGCCAATACTGGTGTCAGATTGTTCAAGCTGCCTCAAGGCATCTGACATAGCTTGACGACTGCCAAACAATGATGACAACCGGGACCAACGGCTTACGTGACTTCCGAAGCACGGAGGACCTCTGATGCCACTTGTGGTCACACTCGGTGTCGCTTAACTTTCGAAAGTGCTAGCTCTCCTCTCCAGCTTCCGGTGAAGGAAAACATCAGAAACCTGTACACTACTTCACTACAGTAGTCACTAGATTACAGTTATTTAGCTGCTTAAAGGCATCTGCCTTTAAGCAGCTTGAAAAAATTACACCAGTGTTAGCTACACACTCCAAATGCTGGCTTGACGTCGTCAACGATGATATACGTGCGTGGTCTTACAACGAAGGATCCTAAAGACGGAAAGCGGACCCCGGGTAGGACATGTCCGGACATTCTGCTTTTTGTCCGGACTTTGTCCGGCTTTTCAATTTGTCCGGATTTTTGAATATGAGTAATTAAGCTACATATTAAGTTACATCAAATAAGTCTAAAAATCTTTATTAACTTCTCATTTTTAAACTAAGTGGGTGATGTTTACATTTTGTAACTAAAATGTCCGGACTTTAATCGAAATGTCCGGCTTTTTGTCACGACCTTTCAAATTTCTTAATGGTAACCCAAACCCCGGGCTTCATAGCATTACAGCTGATAATGCAAATGGGAATACGCTGAGATGGGAGAGAGAGAGAGAGAGAGAGAAAGAGAGAGAGAGTAAGAGAGAGTTAGCTACACACTCAATAAGAATAGTGTTCATAAGGACCTTAAGTACCTATTGATTCTATTCCTGGTTCTGGGTTCGATCCCCAGCCAGGGCAAGTTGGAAAATGGCCTTTTTCAAATTGTCCTGGGTCTTTTTGGTTGGGTTAGTATCTCATAACACATGCTTCTCTCTCTCTCTCTCACTCTCTCTCTCTCACTCTCTCTCTCTATGAATAGCCTACTGATGACATCAAATCCGCCAGTGGCTTTCAAGGTTTTAAACACCCAACATAAAAGAGCGGTGTTATAAGATTGACGCCAATGTCTATCTATCTGTTTGTCTGTATGTCTGTCTGTGTATGTGCATGATAATTTTGACATTGCCAATGTTATCGAAGACAAACACACCAATATCAATTCCTTTCCTATAATTTGAAGACATCCACCAACCTTGGACAATCAATCGATGTTCTGAATAATTTAAGGCGGCGTCCCTTTCGACAATGCTATCTACACCTCGCAGCCTTCGGGGCTCATATCGACCTATAACTTTGTTATAATAGGGCTCCGCTATTGTAACTCTAAGGGGAAGGTTGTGTGTGATTGATAAAGGTTTTATCCGAGCGATTTTTTTTTTAAATCTTTTTAGCACGAATATGAATAAGTTTAAAGTTAAAGTCAAAAGTGAATTTAAAATTCTAAATTGACAAGATATACGTTTAAAAATTTGTACTTATCCGACTACCGGAGCTATTGACGGATAACAATTTATATATTTTTGGTAGGTACTAATTACCTTTCATTTGAAACCAAACTCGATACGAAAACAATTTTTTTTGTCTTGCACTTTTTTGTATGTAACATACATTTATTGCATACAAATTGTAGCCCATGTCACCCGGACAATAATGAAGAATCGTTTGACATCTCATTTGTCAAAATTGGATAAGCGGTTCGGATGCTACGGTCAAAGATAATATAATTACTAACGTAACAGATACCCGACGCCATAAAAACGATTGGAGGGCCCGAAAGAAGGCAAAACTGAAGTTGCGTGCCTGCCACACAGAGATGGCAGCACACACGACTAGCCAAAAAGTGAAAAAGAAAGTGTTAGATATACTTTAAAAATATTTATTGCATTTCATATAAATCATATTTAAATAATTAGAGTACTACTGTATTTAAATAACAGTATTTTTTTTTTATGTTTTGATTATTACTTATAGTGCCATCTAGTGACAAGGAAGAGAATTAATTATGTTTATAAAGCGATGGTTAGGCATGCTACGGTAGAACACACATCCAAACTTATATACATACTTAGGTACGTAGACTGTTAAATCATTACCCTTCTTCTTGGCCTTGCCTCGGAAGGGTTATTTTTTTAAAATATTTATTTAAGTTTTTCTTATCGCAGTTATTATTTATTATTGTTGTATTCTTTAAGGCAAAAGGCCATCTTATAGGCAAATGTATCATTTTTGTATCATCAATAAAAAAATTGTCTCTCAAAATTTATCTGGGTCTCCTTTTTAGGAACAGGCAGCGGATTCGATATTTTCTAATTTCAGAAGTTAAGTCTACAACCGTCACTCGGAACACGTGCTAGAAGCCTCGTAAACTACCAACAATAGTGCCCAAGCAACGCCGGGCGGCAGTAATATAGTGCTAAGTAATATGAATCGTGCTTACGTGGCTGGCCTACGAATTGCAAGTCTTAAAACGGGTTGTGTGAAACTAGGAAATAGTCTGGAACTTATTCTTAAGTCCTTCTTGGAATGCAATGAGTCCTGGATGCTGGCAATTATATTAGGTTGGGGAATAAGTCTTTTCGCATATAGTATGTACGAACTTGTAATAAAACCACTTTGGCTATACTATTTGTACCTGGCTGGTTTTGGTATCATTTAAAAGTTTGAATTTTAAAGGAGATAATTCCAAATTCAAATTAGGAAAATGCGTGATTTTCATTTGTTTTTCTTACCGTCAAGATGAGTGAATCTAATGAAGGAATTAGATACATTTTAAAATTTTACTACCAAGAAGGTAAAAAAGGCAACGCAAGCCGCGAAAAAAATTTGCGATGTTTATGGACCTAGTGCAGTGTCTGTGAGAGTAGCACAAATTTGGTTTAAGCGTTTTCAATCCGGAAATTTTGATGTCAAAGATACACGTCGCTCTGGTCGCCCTGTTACGGTTAAAATGGATGCTATTTTTGAAAAAGTGGAACAAGATAAAGAACTCTACTGCGAATAACTGATAAGATTAAAGCAAGTTGTTGAGAGAAAGCGGCCGGAATTAATCAACAGAAGGGGTGTGGTTTTTCATCATGATAACGCTAGACCTCACACATCTTTAACCACTCAGCAAAAATTAAGAGAGTTTGGCTGGGAAGTGTTAATGCATCCGCCGTATAGTCCTGACCTGGCACCTTCAGATTTCCACCTGTTTCGGTCTCTTTAGAATTCTTTAGGCAGTGTCAGGTTAACATCATGAGAGGACTGCCAAAACTACTTGACGCAGTTTTTTGATCAGAAGCCCCAAAATTTCTATAGCAATGGGATCATGTCCCTACCTATAAGATGGCAAAAAGTTATCAAACAAAACGGTACCTACATACTTTAGTTAAATGTAAATAAACTATATTAAAAAATGTTTTGAATTTTCATATAAAATGCGAAAAGACTTTTTCCCCAACCTATTATTTTGCCAAGTCCGCACTGATATTTTTATTTTATTTTATTAAAACTGACATGAGACACATTATTAACAAGTACGGGTTACTCACTTAAAAAGTCAGAGGTCTTCATCGGGGCGAATGTAACGCGCCTACACG
Source organism: Acrobasis suavella (assembly GCA_943193695.1). Classification (NCBI taxonomy): domain Eukaryota; kingdom Metazoa; phylum Arthropoda; class Insecta; order Lepidoptera; family Pyralidae; genus Acrobasis; species Acrobasis suavella. The sequence goes on along the minus strand of OW971952.1, from coordinate 2,545,220 downwards.
AAGCCACTACATGACACACTGATGTATAGTCCTATAAGTGTAAGTAACTTCTTTTTTGCAGTAGACCTTTTCTCAGCTCCTGTGGGCCAGTATGGATTTGTTGGAAACAAGTCTAGTGGCACTGTAGTGTCCCGCCAAACAAAGGAAACAAAGGAAGGGCAGCGCACTACCTACCTTTGCTCGAAGTTTTTCGTCGTATTTTTAGGTAGCTTATAGGTAGTACTTTTTTCTGAACGTCAAACTATTTCTATGGAATATGTACCTATGAAATACTCGTGACGTCATAGTTTGACAATATTTTGTGACGTTTTTATTTTATTCATTTAACATACCAAATAAAAAATGATAAACCATGGAGGCTACCCTATTTTTAATGCTTCTTTATGATTTAACATACCGAATAAATAATTTTAGAGCAAGGAGCCCACCCTATTTATACTTCATCATGAAAAATCTTTCACCTTATTCATGAAAATCTATATATTCTCAGAAAGTTTACATCTGTCTCGATTCATCAATATATTTCTAAAACATGTCAGAATTCTGAATACATTCGTTCCGTCATCCGTTTCAATATACGTTCCGTGACGTATTTCCCGAATGCAAACAGGGTTACATTGCATATGACGTCACCGCAGCTTTATTGAAACTGACGTCACCACTACGAGAGTGGATTGCGTAATAGTTACGAAAATTATCTTAGACCTAGATTATATGTTTCTTGTATTCTGAGTTTTACCGATCTTACCAGCTTCTTCTCTTCCCATGTAGATCGTAAATGCCGAGGGAATGAGTACATACAGCACTGAGTTCTGTCTGTTTTCTTAGTACATATTACTCCTAAACATACACTTACTTGACGCCGGATGTGGTCCGAACTTGGATGGGTGACCACAAGTGGCATAATTTCTCGAGTTCCTCCGTGCTTCGAAAGGCACGCATACGCCGTTGGTGCCGGCTGTCATCATTGTGTGGCAGTCGTGAAGCTATGTCAGATGCCTTTGGGCAGCCTGAAGTCGGATGACAATACAATATTATGAAATCAAAAAACTGTTCTAAAGATGGAGCCGGGAGATCTTCGCCGGAACTCAGTTACAAAAGAACATAAGTAACCTCACTGAGAAAGATACGTTTGATTTTGTTTTGACGAGCACTTTATGGCAGACAACGTCTATGTTCTGATCACGACACGAAAGGTAGTTCAAAGATTTAAAGATTCAAATGTTTATTCAGTAATTAGATCTTTTCAGGCACTTTTACTCGTCAATAAGTATAATTTACGTTACGTGTAAAGTATATTAAAATTTAATTTATGTTAAAAAAAAAGCTACTAATACCAGCGCTTCGTAACGACCACTGCTGAGAAAAACGCCGAAAGAAACTCATTTTCACAGTACCTATTGGTCGCCTTCTCGCCAGAAGGGCTTTGTCATATTATTATTATTGTCTTTTAATTAATAAATACTTGTAATATAATATAATGTCGACACATTATAACATGTAATGCTTGCGAATAAGTAAATAAACATACCTTAATAAACAAAAATACTACGAGTAAGTAGTCAAAAAAGCTCGTTGGTCGATGGAACTCAGTAATAAAATGACGCAATTCAATCAAGTTTGGACTTTTTTCATTAAAAGCTTGCACAAAAAATTTCTTCTTTCTTTAAATTCGCACATTCGCCGGCATATAATACCCCGCGTATAAATACTACTTATATTCCACTTGTTGCTCGTCTTCCTGACCTAAATAGAGAAGTAGGTCGCCGCTCCGATGATACGATGTCGAAAATAATCCACGTCTCCTTGCTACACCATAGACAAAATTCCTCCTAGTTTATTAGCCAGACAAATTAAAAAATTCCCAGACTTTCAATCGTACGCTAAAAACTTTTGAGCGCTAAAATTCAAAATTGACATGTTTACTCAGTAATTAGACCTTTACAGGCACTTTTACACGTCAATAAGAATAGTTTATATTACGTGTAGTGTATAATAAAATTTATGTATTGTTAAAGAAAAGAAACCGATACCAGCGCATTATCAGCTGATAAAATAAGGGTGACAAATTTTTGGAGCAAGTTTAGTCTATGATACTTAAGGGGATACCTGTATTTTCCGGGGTCCAGTGCTGCCCCCGTTTGAAATAAATCATTTGATAGGAAACGGAGATATCATTTAAAATTTTGCCTTGACCAGGCACTAGATAACCCTTCAAAGTATTTTCTAAACTACTGTTTACAGTTCAAAGTAAGAACGTAAAGCTTTTCTACGCACATTTGCGAAAAGCAGCCACTTTTGGCTGTCATAATTGCATGGCAGTCGTCAAGCTATGTCAGATGCCTTTAGGGAGCTTGAAGAATCTGTAATCAGTGTTGGCCACTTACACACACTAAAAACAAAACTCCTTGGTGTAGCTCTAGAAACACATTCGCTAAAGTTAAGTATGTTAGATGCCATTTAAAGTGTGCTAAAAACGACATAAAGAAAATGCAAGAGTCACAAAGGCAATATATTATAACAACGAATATCATTGCCACAAAAACGCTCGGAAATATGGGAAATGGGGCAATTTCCCGCCAAAATCCAGAGACAAGCTTAGCGTCCTATTGTTCCTTATTCGAACAAAGAACCCGGAATGGTGTCAAATGACAATTATTCGCGTCTAGACGACGGAGCGCAATATTTTGTATTTGGAACGTCATTACTGTCAGTTAGGAGGGTGCGTGACGTCACCACGGCGGGAATGAGTTTGAAATTGGAACGCTTAGTTTATGGTAGCGATGCCGGGCTGGGATTGGCTAGGGTGCGGTAGCTCGCCTAGAAATGCTGACAGATAAATTCGCAGTGTTACGAGGTGGGGTGCTGCCTACGTTGATAAAATGTAGAGTAATAGGCTCAGTACCAACCCTAATGGCGTTCTGTTCTCTTTCTGTCTAATCAGATGGAAATAAACATAGACAACAACGCCTATGCCTGTGAGGCATCTACACTGACAAGACAATGGCACATTGCTGAGCTGCCCAGAGTGCCCCGACATCTGCCCTTTGGAGAACCTGTACAACACCAGCCCAGTTGTATTTCTGTTGCCGCTATTAAAGCAAACACTAAAAACAGAACTGTTTCAGTGGCTCCCGTACAACAAACGTGATTTTTTTATAGATAATGGTGCGGAATCCTTCGTGCGCGCGTCCGGCTCGCAGCTGGTTATTATTTGACATTGCAAAGAAGTAAAATATGTATTTGCTCAATTATACGAGAATAACATACGTAGCCGCCTCTAACGACATCCACAAGAAGAGAGGGGGAGTGGGCTTATCGGTAGGTCGGAAACTATAACCTAGCACATAGCCTCATGCGCATAGACACTTCATAGAAGCGGAGTATCATTTATGCCTAGATACTTCTACTATTACAAACGAAACTATATATCCATGCACGTGACAATGTGTGTGTTCGCCCCTCAACACACTTAACAAGGCGAAAAATAGAGAGAGGTGCAGGGACCAACGGGGACGCATATTGCGCGGGACCTTAGGAGATTCCGTTCTGTACCTACGTAGTAAGTACTTATACTAAATAATTCTGTGACATTTCGACTCGTTTGACCTTCGACTGCCTCCGTGATCCCGTGGTCAAGGCGTTCGCCTTGCGACCCGGAGGTCATGGGTTCGAATATCACTGGGAAGCATACTTTGTGAAAAGTTGCTTCCAGTCTGGTTAGGATATTGCAGGTTAGAATCACCTGATTATCCGAAAAGAAAGATGATTCTGGGTTTCGGAGGGCACGTATAAATTGTGGTTCTCGAAAGCCATCAAGCGTTTAATCATCAAACTATCCAAGGATTGATTCTGGTTTACCCTTTGGGTTGCAGAGATCAGACGGCAGTCGCTCTGTGTAAAAACCAGTAACCCCGTCAAATCTCCTTGGTTAGGTAGCGGAACCCGAGCTCTAAATCGTTACTACTGAGGATGCAACCGAGAAAATACGCTCGGATGATGATGATTACGTTATTCTGTGACAGCATAACTATCACCTAGCGACCGGCTTTATAGCCTTATTCAGCAAGGTCAATATATAGTGCCACAAAGAATCCTTTAGTACTAAATACTTCCATGGGTACAATGCATGGAACCGGTACCAAAAGTATAGGTTCTGTACCGGTATTTAGAGGTTATTTTTATTTCGGTACCTGGGTACCTGTTCTAGATGGGTACCGGTAAGTACCCCTCCTTATTATTTTCTTGTATTATGGGTCCAAAGGACCGCGAATTTTTGCTCCTGTACATTCTGCGTTTATCTCGTCCGCGACACTAGATTTTATAACAAATACATATATAGATAAACATCCAAGACCCAAGTCAATTTGAAAAAGATCCTTTTCCATCTTGACCTGACCGGGGATCGAACCCAGGACCTCCATTGTGGCAGCCTGGCACGATGATCACTATGCCACAGGGGTCGTCAAGTCTAGACCCTATCTTTCCCGTTACAGATAAAGACGTGATAAAAGCAATAACCTTAACAGAAGATAGTCTGATACGATCAGTTCCTATCAACTTGTCACAGTATCTGCAGATCTACTGTTGAATGCGTGTGTCTGGGTGCGGCTGTGTGCGTGTAAAAGGATTTGTGTGTCACACGTCGATAAATACGGCTGGATGTGTCTAGAACTGAATGAATTTGCTATATACCTCCGTGGCATAATGTTTACCATGCTAGTCCGCCACCGAGAGGTTCCGGGTTCGAACCCCGATCAGGGCAAGTTGGCAAATGGCCTTTTTCATATGGCCTGGGTCTTGGATATTTATCTATATGTGTATTCGTTATAAAATATAGTATCGTTGAGTTAGTATCCGCCATAACGCAAGTCTCGAACTGACTGGGGTTAGCTCAATCAGTGTAATTTGTCCCTATATATTTTTTATTGTTATTATGTATCTCCTTTAAATTCACAAGTCTTTTTACTCCGGTTCTTTAGGAGGCTAGCGTTCAAAATGTAAAAGTCCTTTAAAGAAGTTGATGTAATGTGGCGCTCCCGCCAGAACCCGTTCCTGAATATACCTATAAAAGGTGTACCCTTGAATAGGTTTCGGCAGGAGAAAGATCTATTATCATGATTACTGACTATTGTAGGCAAGTGGCGGCTTACCGCCCACTAGATGGGCCCCTCAAACGCGTGCAGGCGACTCAGGGGAGTCGAGAGGTGTGCTGCGCTTTCTCCGAAGTTACTTGCGGTTGTAATGCCCTTTAACACTTCCATCCCTGGAGCAACCGCTCTAACGACTTCTCTCTGCACGGTCAATTAAGGCAATGCAAAGCTAAGAGCCCTGCCAGCCTTCTTGGGTCTCCACCCCTATTGATGAAGACGCATCAGGTACGAAGGTTCTGGAGTCGTTAATCACCAACAGCTTGCCACAAGCTACCCTGCCCTACTATTATTATTGTATAAGAGTTACTCACGTAGAAAGTCGGCTACTGTATATGACATTTTTTTTTTTATTTTTTTTTTTACAGAATCAACAGCACTTTACATATATTATCATTTTATCTTATAAACTATTACTTACTGCCAATTACAGATTCACATTTTGTAATTAAAATATTCAAAAACTATGTTTAGAGAAAACAGAATGGATATTATAAACTACAACATTTTTTTAAAAGTAAACGATGCACGGCAAGAAAGTTTTTAAAGGAAGCAATGTAGCAAAAATAACTTATTATGGATCTACACTTTACGGATAGAATAATAACAACATGTACAGAATTTTAAAAAGTTAAAACAAAATTACATAATAATGTTAGCACGCATCAAGGGTGTGTTTATAAGTGTGTGTGTGTAAGGGTGTATGTATGTATTTTTCGACCTCTTCCGAAAGTCATCCTCAGGGGCAATGTGACTCAAGACGCGCGCAAGAAGTCTTCCCGAACCACACACGTTCTCGACTCGTCGCTCGTATTGGTGCCTACTTTTTGTGGTGCTTGCAGTGGCGTTGGGTGAGAATTTTGGCTAGTGCTGCTAACTATGAAACGAATTAAATACCTACTAATTAGGTTATATAAAGATTTGTAAGCCGTTGGATGTCCGGCTTATTATTCGCATATTTTCATTTTTATTGGCTTAGTGTGAGTCTCTAAACCTTTTTATACAATTTTTTTTATTGTGAGTGTATTTGAATAACCTGCGAAAATTGTCGTATTTTGAAAATGTGGGTGAGTGCAATCCAGTCATGCTGCTAGTTTACCCGATATACGTAAGTTATAATTGTTATTTGAAATAAATGCAGTTTGGACATGAACTACAGTTAATTTATGGACATGCTGACGTCATATATCAAAACAACTTTTACTAAGGGAAAAATTAAGAAATCTCCAAAATAAAATCTGCAGCTTAATACAAAATTTAATATCTACCGTGCCAAAATGTATGGAGCAGCGATTTTTTTATTAAAATTTAATTTATTTTATCGGTATTGTATCGGTAGCTTTTCTTTTAAAATAAATTAAATTTTAATATACTTGACACGTAATGAAATTTTTTTAACCATAAAACTTTGTACATTGACACAATCGAAAGTCAAGTAGTTTTTTTATACAAAGTCAGTTTTTTTTTACTTATTACATACTTGCTATAATTGTTGATTTAAATATATTTATGTTTTATTTTATTTATAATGAAATTTCATTTATTTTTGTATTTTTATAGACTTTTTATAATATAAATATATATTTTTTTGTACTTTTCTATGTATTTATTACCTATGTCAAGTTATTTTGTTATATTAATTACTTTAAATGTCAATTTATTAATTTCATTCTTCATTTACCAGGTTGGTCACTTACACACACGAAACACCAACAAAACATACATACAAACGATTTTCCAAAAACTCCCAGCTACTCCTAGCGCTCTCTTTCGAACATGTGTGTAGAATAAAATAATAATAATAAAAAAAAAACAATTCCAGTTAACTAAGTCGGTGACATTGCGCTTGTTCCGATTGGGAGAGCTCTATAAAGTTGCTACTCCTGGCTTCAATACGGGAAATGGCAGAATAACTAGGCCGTTCCCAATATAGCACGAAAAGAACAGTAGATCAACTACCTGAATTTTTCGGGGTCCAGTGCTGCCCCCATTTGAAATAAATCATTTAAAAGAAAACGGAGATATCATTTAAAATTTTGTCTTGATCAGATCCTAGATAACCCTTCAAACTATTTTATGAACTATTTTTCTACGCACAATAGCGAAAAACGGCCACTTTTGGCGAATGTGCGTAGCTTCATATTCTCACTTTAAACTGTATGTAGTTCATAAAATAGTTTGAAGGGTTATCTAGGGTCTGATCAAGACAAAATTTTAAATGATGTCTCTGTTTTCTTTCAAATGATTTATTTTAAATGGGGGCAGCACTGGACCCCTAAAAATTCATGAAGCCCCTTAATAAAAGATCTGCCGAGGTCTACCAAATTCATCGCGCGAAAAAAAAATTGTTGCACTATATATTTTTATAAGATAGGTATGTAATTACTATTAAGCAGCGATTTTTTTCGCGATTTTATAATTTTTCCCTTAGTAAAAGTTGTCCTTAAATTATTGCTTGTTCATGGCGGAACACACTGTATATTTACCTTTTGAGCGGCATTGACAAATTTAGTTGAAACGGTCGCGTCACTGAGACACCATTGACGACGACGTACTAGTTTTACTAAGCTTGGCGTCGGTAGTAAAGTAAAGTAAATAAGCGCCGGCGAGCAATTAAAATTTGCAAATTGTAGATGACCTACTGTTAAACTGGTGAACTGTGATTTCAGTGATAGGACACTGAGCCGATCTTTATGTTTTACGAGTTTTCACAGTACATTATTTACTTAGGTCACTTGTTTTTTGACTGCTAGGAATCCGTTTACTGGTGCTTACTGATTTTAACTTTTCAAGGATCTATTTAGGTAGGTAATTTTGGAATTTTACTTCTATACCTTCCCTCTTTTACAAATTTCTGGTTACCATAGCTTATTCAATGCGAATCCTAATTAGCTAGGTATATAGACTTGTATACCTACTGAGTTGAAAAAAAACTGTCAAAAAAACAAAATATCGTCAGTCCCATACAAATTGCCCGGGCGGCTGCACACTTTTATATGGAAGTGCCAATTATTTTTGTTTGTTTATGACTGTTATTTTAATTTCTTTATTTATACAATAGTGGTCTAGTATAGCTCGTGGTTCGATTTATTACGGGTATGTTCCTTCCACGTTGTATAAGGTCTGACACCTATAGGGCCGGCCCTTGGTCCATCGTCTTAAAAATATTACCTTTGGCGCAAGATCGGGTAACAGCTAAGAAGGTAATAAATAACTGAACAAGTTTATTTGATAAGCAAAAAAAAAACCCGACGACGCCATCTATTGTTGAATGGCGGAACTACATACTCCAACCGATGTTAAGGGGATACATGAATTTCCGGGGGACCAGTGCTGCCCCCATTTGAATTAAATCATTTATAATTTTTCAAAACTAAAAACCGACTTCACCCCCAAACTACACCACCGATTTTGATAAAATTTCCATGGTACCACCTGGAAAGAATACCCTTTCAAACAAAAAAATAATTTTTTAAATCGGTCCACGCTTCTTTGAATAATCGGTGAACATACATAAAAAAAGGATCGCGACGAATTGATAACCTCCTCCTTTTTTGGAAGTCGGTTAAAAAGGACACGGAGATATAATTTAAAATTTTGTCTTGACCAGGCTCTAGGTAACCATTCAAACTATTTTATGAACTACATACTGTTTACAGTTTAAAGTGAGAACGTGAAGCTTTTCTACGCACAATTGCGAAAAACTGCCACTTTTGGCGTATGTGCGTAGAAAAGCTTCACGACAAAATTTTAAATGATGTCTCTAAGCTGTTTCATATCAAATGATTCATTTCAAATGGGGGCAGCACTGAACCCCGGAAAATTCAGGTATCCCCTTAAGTGGAATTGATATCCGTAGCGCCAACTATTATTTTCCAGGGAAATTAAAAAAGCCCGTCTTTCAAGCGTTAACCCCCAATAACTTATAAACGGCTGAACCGAGTTTCATCAAACTTAACTAAAAAACACCGCAAGGGAACTAATTGCTTTCACGTCCGAGAGCTATGATGCTACCGACAGACATACAGACAGACAGACATTAGTATCAAACTTATAACACTCTTATTTTTTGTCGGGAATTAAAAAGCCTGTGAAACACATCAGTACGTTCACATGCCCATTCGGAGTTCAACCTCGGCCATGTAAATGTTAAAGCACTTGTCCAATAATAATAAAAAAGTTACGGCTCCACAAAATTGTAGAGGGTGCCTAATCTGGGTTCGTTAGTCGATGTAGTAAAACGCTAATTAACTGAAGTGAATAACAGTAAGTAACAAAACCGTTCTTGCTATGGCCAATATAGTGTTGCCTAAAAATCGATAGTTTAAGAGATGATAGTTTCAATTCGAAAATTTTAAGCTATACAATGCCTACCCATTACCTAATAAACATAATTATTTCTCTTCCTTGTCACTAGATAGCGCTATAAGGTATTTATTAAAACATTAATATCTTTGTTACCATTATTTTAATAAAAACGTACTCTAATTAATAAAATATGACTTTTATGAAATGCTATAAATATTTTTAAAGCATATTCAACACTTTCTTTGTAGTTTTTTTCCTATTCATGTGTGCTGCCATCTCTGTGTGCCTACCGGCAACTCCAGTTTTGCCTACTGACGGGCCCTCCAATCGTTTTTATGGCGTTGGGTATCTGTTACGCTAGTAATTATATTATTGATTTGATAACCAACAATACTTTCGATAGTATCGAGCCAGACAACGTACTAACTATCGATTCATAACTATCAATACTATGGTCAGGATCGATAGTATCGGTTTATTAAAAATACCGATAGTCTATCGATAGGCTATCAACAGTGGATTATCAAGCGGCAACACTAGGCCAATTAAAAAGCCTCTGTTTCTCTATTATTGGACAATATTGTACCAATAAGAAATAAAAACTATAAGAAATATTTTTCTAAAAGCAGCAATAAGACAACACAGGTATTAAATGAAGCAGAAAAAATTGCAAGAAAAGTGGTACATGATGCCGGTGGTAAAAGTAGGAAGTCAAGCATTTAAATGAAGATCGAGAGACGTGGGAAATACTCCACTATAGCCCTAGATTTTTTTACTGTACTCCACTGACAAGAACGTAGTTACAAAGACAGTATAATTCATTAATTACTAACGTAGTTAATATTTTATCGATGGTGCCCGATAGAAAGAGGGAAATGGGTATCTATCGATGTATTTCGAAGTAACTGCTTATAGCTAAAGCGCGTTAAAAGAGAGGACAAAAATTCCAAAAATGTGTTTTTATAGTTTACATACAAAATAATGAATTAAAATCTTGAATGCCTTAAAAAACCTATGAAAATAGTGTACATACAATATGACATCTAGTGGCGGCTAATCCAATCACTTATTGAAAGGGATGCTTTGTAGTATTAAGCAAGTATGATAATACAAGCTACATAATGCAGTACAAGCCATGTAGATGGCGCTTGTGTTCAACAAATATATTAATGATGATCATGCATAAATACATACTCTCACATCTTTAACCCTAATGAGGCAGATAGAGCATTTGGAGTCTACATAGTATCAAAAACCTTTCATGGCAACATATATGGTTATTAATTATTATTGTTCTGTCCTGTCAAAGACAAAAAATCTTTCTAACTAAAGAATTACAAAAAAATGAATATCACCAATTACAATGCTAATTTACTTTCGAAATCGAGAGCCATTTCCCAAGCCCACGATCAGATCAGCTGACACAATGTCCACTTGTGAACAAAGACCGTGTCAAGGGTGCTTGACCCGCGCGCCAAATTAGGTGTGGTGGGGCAGGTGTACGCGGAACTGTCTCCAAGATATATTTGGTTTTGGCCTAAATTTCGCATTTTTTCTTAAGGTTAAATAAGGTTTAATTAAATCTATAATAATCTTTCACCGCGAGACTTTATATCAGTTGCAGTGCTCCCAGCGCGAGGCATAGTGAATCTAAATATACACGTATATAACTCAAAGGTGACCTACTGGCTGACATATCTATCAACGCACAGCCCAAACCACTGGACGGATCGGGCTAAAATTTGGCATGCAGGTAGATGTTATGACGTAGGCATCCGCTAAGAAAGGATTTTGATCAATTCTACCCCCAAGGGGTAGGAGGCAATAGGGGATGAAAGTTTGTATGAAACTTTGTCAATTTTGAACCGATCGGGCTGAGACTTTGCATGCATAAAGCTACTATGACGTAGGCATCCTCTAAGAAAGGATTTTGATAAATCCCCCTTACGCGAGCGAAGCCGCGGGCAAAAGCTAGTCGAGAATAAATACCTACAACCAAAAAGGGATGTGGATAAGAGCGAACTAGTCAATACTTTTTGTATACAAATTTCGGAGGGAATTCCCTCCACTGTTTGACATTTTAGATTCAAAGTTTAACATGATATCGTTTTGTCTGATTATAGGCCCGCGACTAGTTCAACCATAAGGGGATACATACATTTTTCGAGGTCCAGTGCTGCCCCCATTTGAAATAAATTATTTTAAAGGAAACAGAGATATCATTAAAAAATTTGTCCTGATCAAGCCCTAGATAACCCTTCAAACTATTTTATGAACTACTGTTTTAAGTAAGACCGTGAAGCTTTTCGACGCACATTAGCCAAAAGTGGCCATTTTTCGCTAATGTGCGCAGAAAATCTTCACGGTCTCACTTTAAACTGTAAACAGTAGTTCATTTATTAGTTTCAACGGTTATCTAGGGTTCGGTCACGACAAAATTTTAAATAATATCTCCGTTTCCTTTCAAATGATTTATTTCAAATGGGGACAGCACTAGACCCCGAAAAATTTGAGTATCCTCTTAAGTTATTAATACAAGCAGTAGTTTTTCTGTAAGAAATTGTCGACGCTCGCGAAATAGGAAAACGAAAATGTTTGTCGGATAAGTCAGACGTTCGCGATCAAATTCGCGACGCGCCGACGAGGTCCCTGATTTGAGAAACGTGCGCTGACCCGCTGCGCTGCTCTGCGTTGCTCTTTTATCATTGCCCTAGATAAAACTGGGTGGAAAGAAAACTAAAGAGGCGCAGAATTATAAGTATTCAGAACGGAATTTCCTAAGATCAAAAGTGGGCATTTTTCGCCAGTTTAAACTAACAGCAGTTCATAAAATGGTTTAAAAGGTTATCTGGGGCTTGAACAAGACAATTTTAAATTTAATCTCCGTTTCCTTTCAAAAATTTATTTCAAATAGCAGCACAGCACGCGGAAAAATTCATGTATTTTAAAGTTCAATGTCAATAAAAACAAAGCGTTCAAAAATATAATTTATTGTCATATCACAAATTGCATAATAATCATAAAATACTTTCATAACTTGCTTACATCTAATCATCTCAATGAGGCGTGAATAATATAAAATTAAATTATTATATGTAATACAAACTTTTTTCTATTATATCTCAGGGTGCTTAAAGTCAAAAAAAAGACCTTATTGAAATCTCCATTCCACTTTTTTGATTGAACTTTTGGCTCAAAATCCGAGTAGGGTGGAATTTTCCAAACTAAGTGTAGATCGTCTGGCTCAATAATTTTTCAAAACTAAAATTTATTCATTAAATTTGAACGTGGCATCCGCGGAAGACCAGCGTTGTGGTTGACACTACAACATCTGCTGAGCGGACACCATTTTGGTGCATTTAGTATAATGTTTTGTTTTGTTTAGTACATAATTTGTATTTTTTTTTTTAACCAAATTATTTTTTTTTCTTTCTTTCTTCTTTCTTTCTATTTGTCGCCAGAAACTCCCTTGAAGCAGTCAAAAGACCTACACCAACCTTTGATTCGTTAGGGTTCGGAATAAAAAAATGATAAAATAATGATAGGGTCTAAAGGACTAGTATTCAGAGCCGTAAAATAATTATAACAAATAAACCATTGACGGACAAAAAATTTTATGTTTTGAGCATTACCATCTATTTGCTTGCGTAAACCGCGAGAAGCGGGGCGTACACTTTTCAATTAGACGATCTATACACCTAGTTTTATTTTATAATAACAAATATTTAGATAACATTCTTTGCTAAATCACTGGTCACTATATAAACACATTTAGAACGTGTATTTTAACTAAAACCTACGGGTTAACTACATTGTTATTTGGTGATAACTTTGTGAGTTGAATACTACATTTAATTGTATAGAAAATGTAAAACAATGTCATAAGATTAAAATTGAATGGTTAACAATATAATTCTTCTTAAATAATACAAACTTAAAATTAAACATACAAATAGTTTTAAGATTACCAAGGAATTAAATGTCATTAAATAAAAATATTTTTAAAAGTACAAATGAAATAAAAATCATTAAGTAAATGTCATCAATTAATTACTGCAATACGATATTCGCAAATTATATTTAAATCATACATCGAAAATTATTCTACGTATTTTATTTAATTAATTTTTTAGGCAAGTGATCGATGACGCATACATTTACTTTTGAATAGGAACTCCCCTGTCTTGCAGAAAAGTTGTGTGACGACACATCTTTCCTTTTTAAGGTTGACAGAAAATGCACAAACTATGACGACGTCAGCAATACTATGTCACAAGTACTTAGTTTACGACTAATAATCTGGCCTTAAACACACAAAACACTAAGTGCGTTAATTTTTCACTATTTAAAAAACCCAATACTCACATACCTCTGAGTCCTAATGGCCAAGTTGCCAAGCCAATGCAAACATACCTTATCATTGTAAGAGAGTCAAGACTGATAAACATATAGACATATAGCCATTCATACATTCATCTAGTTTCTAAACATTGCTACAGAATTAATAGATTACATTGCATCAATTATAAAGTGGACGAAGTGCCTGAAATGATGATGATGATGATGATTGCATCAAAGAAATGTTATATTTTCATATAAAACAATATCCCTTGTAGCATGGCACCGAAGAAAGCATTTATCGAGCGCTACCGTTTATAACTATCTCGCTCAACGTAATAAAAACGAGCGGGATGGCACTAATCACGCGATGTAAACTTTATTTGGGTTTATCGCCGGTGCCATGCTATGGGGGCTGGGCGGTTAGTTTTGTAAGCTATCAGTCGAAATTATATTGATTCTTTATTAAAGAAACTTGCCACAAGGATGAACATGGTCGATACACAAAATTACTTTATCTAAATTATTTATTTAAATTAATTTTTTGTCGTTATTTATCGACTTATCACTACAAATACTTTCAAGGCCACAATAATAGGCATGTGTATTAATTGAATAAACATAAAGCAACAGATACAAATGCTACTTACTAGCACGTGTGAACTATTTTAGGAATAAGTATGCTAATTTCTACTAGCATGCCCAAAAGTCAACTATCTTTCGATTAGTTAGGTTAGGCAGACTTTGTATGCCTAACGGCGCAACACAGTGATACTTGAATTTATGTACCTAACACCCATTGTACCTGTGATTGACAAAATAAATGATTAAAATGATTATGATGATGATTTTCGAGCGCGCTATCTGAGCGGCGTGACCTGAGCACGTGGTAACAGACCCCGCAGCATAGCACCGGCGATAAAGTTTATCGAGCGCATCTTCAATATCTCGGTCTGCGTAATAATGGCAAGAGGGATGGCATTAGTACGTCGCGCGATATAAAATTTATCTCGGTTTATCAACGGTACCATGCTACCGGAGCCGGTTTGCTTTTTATTAGCTTGCTAGTAGGTGTCGATCATACATGAGGTGTCGGGCACGCTTAAACTAGCATGCCTTTAGCTAGCAAATGTATAAATCAATGAGAATGCTCATTTAGTAGCATGTATAACCGTAGCTTAAGAAAAGTATTATATTATTTTAAGTGATCGGATAATCGGGCGCTTATTTACCTAAACTTCACGCGGCACATAACACAACGTTGATAAAACCACCAATCTGATAAAAATAATTATGTTTCGCATCATTCTAGCGATTTACATTACTACACGTAGCTGTGTGATCCACTACTAGCCCGTGCACGACTTGTTTAAAGCCACATGTAGTTAACGTAAATCGTTAGAATGATGCTGCGAAACATAATCATTTTTATCAGGTTGGTGGTTGTATCAACGCTGTGTTATGTGCTGCGTGAAGTTTAGGCAAATAAGCGCCCGATTATCCGATCACTGATTATTATAGTGAATATTTATGATTTTTTTTGTAAAGTCTGATCGCGGAGAGTTGATAAAGTCAGGGCTTCTTAACTTCGCTAATAATTTAAAAAAGCATAAAAAAATTAAACCATTATTAACTGTATTTAACCGACGCAAACAACCAAAAGAGTCACTCGAAGCGCATTCCAGAATGGAATGGTAATATATGCCGAGTCCGCTCGCCCGTTCGGGCCGCGTTTGACAACAACTGCGTGCCTCGTACCACGCAAACGGCGAAAGCGGGAGATAAGCGACGGCCGCCATACAGTTTGCAATAATAAAGCGACAGTCGCTATTCAGAGACGAATTATAATCATCAACTCTCGGCGAAAAGACTTTAGGTTAGTGCAGTAATTTTTCAAAGTTTCGTATAAAGTTGGAAAAATTTCAACAACTATTTTTATACCTTAGTACAATATAAATAAATATATATATGGACAAATAACAAGGGATTGAGCCGAAGTAAGTTCGAGGCTTGTGTTATGTGATACGAACTCAACGATACTGTATTTTATAACAAATACATATATAAATGAACAATCAAGACCCAGGACAATTTGAAAAAGGCCATTTTCCAACTTGCCCTGACCGGGGATCGAACCCGGGACCTCTGGGTGGCAGACTAGAATGGTGACCACTAAGCCACGGAGGTCGTCAATATACATGTCATGTCAAGCAAGAATTTGTGATCGAGTATCAATGTTAAAAAAGGCTAACTACTTAAGTTACCTATCATAATGCTTGTCATCTTAAAACTAACCTACTGCTGCAATGTTTGGTCCACTTTGAGTAACATTAGTTTCTTAACTACACATTTTAAGTATACAATTTATTCAATAAAGTCAAAATTAAAAACTATATTAATAACTTACTTAAATGTATCCTTTAAAATTTCCGTACATATGATAACGTAATAAATTATAATAACCTTAAAAATTATGGTGCAACTTCAGCCCCTACCACTGAACTAATTTCCATAAAAACAATTAATTGCATAAAAATCACCTTCAAATACAAATCAGCGCGTAGCCAAATGGATTTTGTTTGGGAACACAAAACATAAGTATTAATTTTTTTTATATTTTTTCTAGAAAATAGTTCAGTGTCGCACTGAACTTGCTTCAAACATTTGGCTTAAGATTAATTTTAAACGAAAACAAAAAAGTTGTCAAAGAAGTGGTTTTGCAATTTTTTTTAATACTTTTTAATCAATGTCAGTCAATTTAAAAATTATAAGAAATACACAACAGTTTCTTACAATGTGTGATACCTGGTGGCAACACAGCACAGTGACGTCAGATCCAATCGGCTGTTGTCATTGGGCTATCATTTGAAAAGTTCTTTTTCTTCGTCAGATGTTTCCAATAACGGCAGCTTATTAGACAAAAAAAAGCGAGTGTTCTATGGAAAATACAGAGAATTTTCGCTTCTTATAGGTTATATACAGGTTAGTTCTATACTGGCATAGCAAATTTTAGAGCTCTGTATATGCACCATATGATATGCATTAATATGTTAACCAAACGCATCCTGGGTTATTACCTTAAAAATATATGAATTATGAATGTGATTTTGAAATAAATTCGGTAAATAAATACGCTGACATAAATCATGAACTCGATATTAACGTTTCTATGTCGCCAGCGACACTTTATATTCAATTACAATCATAAGTCTACGTTCGATTGGACGCGCAGACTGACATACATAGTTAAAATGGCCCAAGATGTGTCAGGTGATCTTTTTTTTTTGGTTCACATAATACTTCTCTAGAATATACGTACCATGAGATAATATAGACATTTCCTTTCATAAATTAGTTAATATTTAGCTAGGTGTAAGTAAACTTTTTATTAGCATCTTAAATCTAGACAAAGTCATCAAATGCGGATAACATATCAACAAATACGTGTAAATGAAGATGAAATTCTCAAAACAGCCATCATGACACCAATAGGCCCGTATGAATTTACGTTCATGACCTTCGGCCTCCGAAATGATTAGGGACTGGACTTCATTTACACATTAGAAACGTTCGACGATTTAATATTTGCTATAAATTTCACGTTTTCATTGGACCCATTTTTGAATCGCAGATTCGTTAAACGAACGGTTTTTTGTATGGAAGCGTTTCAAAAACTTATAGATATTGGTTTTAGTTTCATTTACACATCGTCAAATAATTACCAGAAGGAATATAAAAATGAGTCTACCTGTAAAATCGAGTATTTTCTTATTAATACGACTTGGATTATAACGCTGTCGAAGTGACGGACTTGAGACCGCGCACTAGGATCGTCGGCGAGAGATTCTTCGTGAATTCGTCTAATATCTGTGAAAAAAAGATTTTATTAATAAACAGTAATGCTAGCCGTGCTTGAGGACTACGCTGTCCGTAGAAATTTCTTGATAAAAACTATTCTATGCCCTTACCCGGATCAGACTCAATCGGTTCAATGGTTGAAACGTGAAGCGGTAACAAACGGACAGATACAGTTACTTTCGCATTTAATAATATTAGTATGGATTTTTTTAGATTTGGCACCCTATATTTTTCTTAACAGTTTGCTGTAACCTGCTCATAAATATTTTATATTTTAAAATTTAATCCCCGTATTCATAAAAAAATTACAAACACTTGCTAAACCTATTTCAGTTAAAGTATGTTTTGTTTCGTTCTGTCAAAGTCAAATATTCAAAAGAGAGAAAGGGACAAAACGTATTTTAACTAAAATAGGTTTAGAAAACGGTTGTTTTTTTTTTATGAATTTGAGGGTAAGTTAATAAAATTAAAACATTAATATCAAAATCTTCGACTTATACCAGATACATATTCACGTCAAACTAATAACACATTTTTTCGTAACAGAGTTTAAAAAGCACGTAAAACACGTCAACTTACTTCCAAATACTGTTCACAGATGGCGTCATCGGCCGGTGTTAGGTTAGGCGACAATTTCAGCGGCGGGGGGAACTTTATAACGTTGCTCTTCCAAATACTGTTCACAGATGGCGTCATCGGCCGGTGTTAGGTTAGGCGACAATTTCAGCGGCGGGGGGAACTTTATAACGTTGCTCTTCCAAATACTGTTCACAGATGGCGTCATCGGCCGGTGTTAGGTTAGGCGACAATTTCAGCGGCGGGTGGAACTTTATAACGTTGCTCTTTTTGCGTTGCGGTCAAAATGCACGTAAATCATGTACTTACTTTCAAATACTGTTCACAGATGGCGTCATCGGCCGGCGTTGGGTTGGGCGACAATTTGGGGGGAGGGGGGAGCTGCACGAACGTCACTGCGGTGCCTTCACTGCAGCGCCGCATTATTATGTTGTTCACACTGAAATTAAACAAAGAGTCAAATAGATGACTTTTTGTCTTGGCCGGAGAAGTATTGAATATATGTCTGTCTATCTCTAGTTTTAGAAGCATTATTAATAATGAAAAAGTAGGACAATAAAAATATCCATTAGTAAGTATAAAAAAAATCAGTTACAGTCACTATATATCTGTGGTTACAGTGCATCCAGTACGAGAATCTTGATGTCACGCGACAATCGTCGCTTTCCATACATTTCCGATTGATTCCGATGATTGCCGAGTGGCATGGTAGATATTTTTAAATTACGGAGCTGTGGTAGTAAACCGCGCGAGAATGACAATGTTCTTTTTTTTTAATTCATAAAGAATGTCGCTTTTTGATGATGAAGAGATGGAGTTTGCGTTGCATAATGAAATTTAGTACAACATTATAACACTCGTTTGGATGATATTATGGTTACTATGACAGTGGTGTTGTTTTAATGTTGCCAATAAGCTAACTGTTTCAGAAACTTTTATAGAGGATTTATAGCATGGGTGTAGATAATAGTATTTTATGCATTGAATAGTTGTATCAGTTGTGTAAGGTTCAAAAAATGCGAGTGGCGCAGGTTATGATGCGAGCTCTAGCGAGCACCGTAAGGAGACGCCATCGAGCATTTTTGACGTACTTATACAACGTTGCATACAATACTTTTTCTACGACTACATTTACTAAATGTAATACAAAAATAAACAAAGAAAAATTTGAAATACTACCATATGTTTAGTGGATAGATACTAGGTAGACTTTTTTTTAATTGTCACCTAAACGAATGGTTTTTCATACAAAAAAAAAATTCGTTTAGTGACTGCACGTTTGAAAAAAGGCACCATATGTTAAAATAACCTTCAACAGTCTACGACCGTATAGCGGTCGCGCGCCATTGTTTTACTATTGTTCTTTATTGACAGACAGTTAAGGGGATAACTTTTTTATTACGTTGGCAATGTGGTAGATCTAAAGAAAAAAGTTCTAGGTCTATGGCTAGGAGTAACTTTATGGCAAAATTACGACCCATGTGCTATTATATTAGGAATAGACTATAGACTTTTCTGAAATCATATTATCTATGTTCTTATAATAGTATTCGGGACCATTTAAAAGACAGATACAGGAGTAGAAAAAATACTATAGATGCACTGTAAATAAAAACTTACGTCTGAAGATAACTTAGCGGCACCCTCTGATAGATGCTGTTTTGATCAGAGTTGAGGTCGCTGGACCACCGCGTGGAGTTTTCGAGTGACGGCCACTCAGTCACCTTAACAGGAAAATTAAACAAGATACGTAAAAACATAAATTAATATAAATAAATATATAGGGACAAATAACACCGATTGAGCTAGCCCCTAAGTAAGTTCAAGACTTGTGTTATGGGATACTAACTCAACGATACCATATTTTATAACAAATATATATAGATAAACATCCGAGACCCAAGACAATAAGCCATTTTCGAATATGCCCTGACCGGGGATTGAACCCGGGACCTTTGGGTGGCGGACTAGCATGGTGACCACTACGCCACGGAGGTCGTCAAATGGAGTAGTCATAGTTGTCCTAGATCGTCAAATGTAGTAGAGTGGAGTTACTAAAGCCCGTTTACACAGTACCTAGTCTTACTGACATTACTACTGGTTTTAATTAGGTACCCTGATGGGTATTGCAAATAAAAAGGTTCTAGGTTGTTTAAAATATAATTTTATAAGCATATTCATCGATGATTTTTGTCAAATTAAGGAATAAAAAATAATTTTATTTCATGTAATTTTTTTTTAGGTATATTAATTTTATTTATATCATTCCCCCTCTAAAAAGTTTATTTTATTCACTAAAACAGTGAATGTCTATGTCTCTTTCGGCCTTTCTCTCTCGCTCTCGGTCTCTCTCTCTCTCGCACTCGGTCTCTCTCTCTCGCACTCGGTCTCTCTCTCTCGCTCTCGGTCTCTCTCTCTCGCTCTCGGTCTCTCTCTCTCGCTCTCGGTCTCTCTCTCTCGCTCTCGGTCTCTCTCTCTCGCTCTCGGTCTCTCTCTCTCGCTCTCGGTCTCTCTCTCTCTCTCTCTCGATCTCTCTCTTTCTCGATCTCTCCTCTCTCTCTCGGTCTCTCTCTCTCTTTCTCTCTCTCTCGGTCTCTCTCTTTCTCGATCTCTCCTCTCTCTCTCGGTCTCTCTCTCTCTCGGTCTCTCTCTCGGTCTCTCTCTCGGTCTCTTTCTCGGTCTCTCTCTCTGTCTCTCTCTCGGTCTCTCTCTCGGTCTCTCTCTCGGTCTCTCTCTCGGTCTCTCTCTCGGTCTCTCTCTCGGTCTCTCTCTCTCTAGACAATTATGTTTCGAATTAACTATCAATCATGCAAAGTAAAGAAGAAGAGAGAGTGAGATAGAGAAAGAAAAACTTACGTTACATGTAGATACAATTATGTTTGGAATAACTATAAATCTTATTTTTCTTTTTGTAAAAAAGAAAAAGCGAGATAGACGTAGAACTTACGTTGTGTGTAGTAGCGTTGATCCTGAGCAACTTGAGCAACTCATCGAGCCTCTCCTTCACGGGTCTGCCTTCGCCAACGGCAGCAATGCTGGGGTCCGTCTCGGATCCCACCGTCACGGTACGGCCGGCTTCTGAAACAGCTAAATCTAATAACATACGTCTTTGGCACTTGTGGACTACACAGGGTCTTGCGAAATGACTCTTAACAGGTTACCTGTCCTTTAAATTATTTATGAACAAACCAATTTTTTATATAATTGTTTGTATTTATGAACATTGTCCTTTAAATTATTTATGACCAAACCAATTTTTTATATAATTGTTTGTATTTATGAACATTTTATCACAATTTTTTTTTTGCAGTAAGTTTACACTCTGTATTATAAAATCTAATATAAGTTAGTTGGCTAGTAAATTAAAAATCCCCCGACGACACCATCTAGTTATAAGTGCCGGAACTACATAATATTCTAATTCGTAGCGCCATCTACTATTTTCCAGGTAAATTACCAAACCCAATTTTCAAGCGTTAACATCTAATAACTTTTAAACGACAGAACCGATTTTCATCAAACGTGGCTGAGAACCACAGTAAAGGGAAGTTGCTTTCACGTTAAAAAAAATATTGAAACCGGTCCATCTGTTTGAGCGCTACAATGCCACAGATAGACGTCAGCGTCTAACTTATAACAATCCTCTTTTTGGTGGGGGTTTAAAATATACTAAAAATATTTTAACGCTAAATTCAGTTAAAATAACCAGTTTTTCCATAAATATTCAAAAGTAAAGTACTAACAGTGAAACAAGAATTGGTTGAAAATTTTTACGAAACTCGCAGAAACGCTATTTTCTATGGCAAATGTATAAATGATATGGACTTTGACGTCACCAGTCCATATCGGACTTCTCTTTCTAATTGAAACTTTAAAGTGACACATGATGCGAGATTAAGATATTTTATTAATTCTATCATATTTTGGTTTAATTAAGCAAAAAAAAAAACCTGCATGTACCCTATTTATCAAATCATATTTCGCTATATGTTCCTTGGAGAAAGTTGTTCAATATCATGAACTAAATTTAGTCTTAAAATATTTTCAACATATTTTGCTCGCTCACCATGTATGGTGGTGTGTGAAGTGGCGGGGGGCGTGGCCACGGCGTGCACCCGCAGCCGCAGGTGTTGCCAACCGCGCGCCGAGCGCACCACGGCCGCGAGCTGCAGCGCGAACAACGCGCGCACTGTGAAGGCCTCCTCGCGCGACGGACGCAGCACTTCCACCAGCCACACGTCTATGTATTTCAGGGCGGGGGACCTCCTGATGAAGATATACGAAATCACGAAGTCATTTTGAGAGGACTTTTATAGAAAAGGGCTTTTTGAACAAGGAATTCTTTATTAATAAAAGGACTTTTTGAGAAATGATCATTTTAAGAATAAGGCTTTTTGAGTAAAATTCATTTTTATAAAAGCTCATTTTTAAAAAGGTCATTTACGAAAACAAAATTTTGAGTAAAAGTAATTTTTAGAAAAGTTCTTTTAAAAAAGGTCTTTTTACAAATAAACATTTTGAGAACTGACATTCTGGTAAAACTCATTAAGGGGCTACATGAATTTTACGGGGTCCAGTGCTGCCCCCATTTCAAATAAATCATTTGAAAAGAAATGGAGACATCATTTAAAATTCTGTCTTGATCAGACCCTACATAACCCTTCAAACTATTTTATAAACTACTGTTTACAGTTTAAAGTGAGAATATGAAGCTTTTCTACGCACATACGCCAAAAGTGGCCGTTTTTCGCAATTGTGCGTAGAAAAGCTTCACGTTTTCACTTTAAACTGTAAACAGTAGGTCATAAAATGGTTTGAAGGGTTATCTAGGGTCTGATCAAGACAGAATTTAAAATGATGTCTCCGTTTCCTTTTAAATGATTTATTTCAAATGGGGGCAGCACTGGACCCCGGAAAATTCAGGTAGCCCCTTAAGTAATAAGGTAATTTTAAGGCAACTGTCGTATACAAAAATTGCTTTTATTTTGATGAAAAGGAATATTAACTCTCAATGACACAATCTGCACTTATTCTGTGAGCGTGTCATAATTACATTCTGGCAAACCACATTCAGAGACAGGATAGTCTGGGAATTGACAGGCGCGGCGTGTCATAAGGACATTTCGAGAAAAGTAACTTCTAGGAAATAACATTTTGAGGAAAGAAGAAGGAAATTTTGAGAATAGGACATTTTAAGATCAGGAATTTTTGAGAACAGGATTTTTTAGAACAGGACATTTAAGAACAGGACATTTCAAAAACAGGAAATTTTAAGAACAGGACATTTTGAGAAAGAGGCATTTTGATAAAATGTCATTTTGAGAAATGAAAATTTAAAAAAATTACATTTTGCGGCTGGACCTCACTTTTCGGTATCTCAAGTGTTACCTTTCCACAGCCGCCATATCCAGCATGTGGAAGTTCCGACATAGACACACGTTCTTGTTGACGCACAAAACGTCGGACACGATCTGCACGTACTCCGTGGCCGACAGTCTGGGTGTGTCGGCGCGTCGGACCGGGAAGATGCTCTCCCCGGTGTCCAGGTCGAACGCGTCCGTCTTGTACGGCGAGGAGGGACTGTTAAATAATAAATAATAATACACTATCTCCATTTGGTTAGGTATTTAAATAAATGTAAACAATCTTGAAATATACACATTACAAATTAATATGTTTACACATTACAAACTAAATGCATATGTAATTTATAATTTGCAAATTGATTTTTAAAGTGTATATTTTTACATGTCGCTATTGTTTACTTTATTTAAGTACCTAAACAAATGGAGTATAGATAACAACAAGTCAAATCAGACACTTTTTTTCACACGTCAAAACCAACATTTTCAAAACAAAAAATCACAACCGTGACGTCATTCTTTTGTGGAGTCAAATTTGCCTTCTTAATATCAGTTTTTCTGCGTTAATAAATAAAAAAAAAAATAAAAATGGATATGATCAATGGGCATATTTGTTTTCGCGAGTACTCCATGGTAAGGGTGAAACGTGAAAACATTATTACTTTTTTTTACTATTATTACTAGATCCATTTTACTTAACAAGATAAGAAAAAATAGAATATGTCCATCTCCCTTTCGCCCTGTTACGGCCACTGGCAACACTACGGTGCGATGCGAGACGGAGCGGGCCGGAAACGACGTCATTCTATACTTCCACTTCTACGACCATCTTGCGCGGACACGGATCTTTGTTATACTTGTAAATACATCGAAATAAATCATATGAATCCATACAGCGCCTATTCGATATACAGTCCAAACACAAAACCCAGCAGCATCAGCTCAAACACGCCCCATTCCAAGGCCTGACAAGCTGCATGTGATGTTTTTTGTATAGAATAGATCATGTGCAATGCATTGTAATTATTAAATAAATACTCACTCTCTAAAGAAGTCCTTGGGAGTGGCTGTGTCTCTGAAGCCCAGCAGCACGGTATCTGGCTTCATGGCACCCAGTCCTGACAGCCGCGTTAAGTGTGCCGCACCGCTGCGTACACCACTCGCTAAGCAAAGCTCTACGAACGCTTTCACCTTTGAAAAAAAGAAAAAACATATAACTTAATAAGCTTTTTTATATATTTTTATAATTTTTCAAAAAAAAACAATTTTGTTTTTAAATATATTTATATTTTTTTCATTACTTCGATTTTGTTTGAGATTGAAATCATCGCCCGAAGAATGAAATATTCAAATATTACAACAAAATCAATTGCGGCAAGTCCCGTTATGTAAATTATAATAAATAAGATCGCGAAAATCTAAAATCAACATTTTTTTTGTTTTAACTGGAGAGAATTTTCAACCGGTGATTTTAATCAATTTTATTTAAATGATGTATTACTGATTTTTTTTTAACCTGTATTGTCTTTCTACTGGACAAATATCTTCCCCAGAATGAATCGATCGGTGATCTGCCGTTTCCGACTATTTAAATATACTTAGGGCGTACGCTGCGTTAAGCGTGACCCCGCGACGTGTTCAGTCTATCTCTGTCACAAACTCTATGTGGGACGAAGACAAGGCATCACGCGACGTATTCTGCTATCTTTGTCCAACGTAGAGTTTTTTTAAAGAGATAGATTAAAAACGTCGCTGGTCTCGTCTAAAGCATACTCTGCTTTTGCCCATAATCTAACTAATATTATAAAGGCAAAAGTTTGTGAGTGTGTGTATGTTTGTTACTTCTTCACACGCAAACGGCCGGACCAATTTTGATGAAATTTGGTATACAGGTAGCTGAAACGCTAGATTAACACATATGCTACTTTTCTGCGGGTAACACCGCGGGGCGCAGCTAGTGGATGAATAAACCGTTCAATAAAATTTCAAAATATTTGACTTACTTTGAGGTGGTCGATCAATTTCAGCCAAAACTTGTGCTCTTCAGCTAACGGGTCACCATTGCCATCCAGTTGACCAATCCTCACGTGACCCACTACGAATAAACCACCCTGTGAAAAAATAAAATCATTAAAATCTAAAAAAAATAAACAATTTTTGTACAAAAAAAACAAAGCTTCTTTCCAATTGCTTTAGCACGTCCACCTTCACCATCCGGTGAAATATAGTAAATTATTTTATTTTATACATTCGGATGAACAACAGCTATAGTTACAAATTTACAATATAGGTTTCAAAGTAGTAATAAATAGCCAATAAAATGTGTTCACAATAATAGAAACATAGTACATTTATGACTTAAGTAAAGAGATAAAGTGAGATTGAAAGAAATAAAGGGCATAACTAAATTTAAAGACGCAAAAAGGACATAAAGAACACTAAAATGGAGATGGACCGGACACATGATAAGAGAAAAAAAAGGGAGAAATGGACAAAAATAATTACAGAATAGTATCCAAGAAAAGGCAAACGGAGCCAGGGCCGACCAACAAACACGCTGGGAAGATGACATTAGGAAAACTGCGGGATAAACGTGGATGAGAATAGCAAAGGATAGAGAGGCCTGGAAGTAATTTGAGGAGGCCTTTGTCGATGGACAAGCTGTCTCAAAAAAAACTATGTCATCGAATAGTGACTCACCTTTTTTTTAAATATTTATATTTATAATAATATGTTTGTATGTAGTTTATTTTTAGTATTTAAGTTAATTTTAGTTTTATATTAACTGATAACTATTAACAATTAACTGATAACTATTAACTAATAATTATTAACTCGTATTTTTTTTCTTTTTTTTTACAGTAATGAGTAAACTATACTCATAGAGCTGCCCCCAAATAGAGAAAAGGTGAGAAAAAGGAATGGAAATAATTATTAATTACCAGGAAAACAAGTTTAATGCCAGGCAAATAAAAAAAAACTACCGAAGATAAAAGTCCAGTGTTAAGGGGCTACCTGAATTTTACGGGGTCCAGTGCTGCCCCCATTTAAAATAAATCATTTGAAAGAAAACGGAGACATCATTTAAAATTTTGTCTTGATCAGACCCTAGATAACCCTTTAAACTATTTTATGAACTATTGAATACAGTTTAAAGTGAGAATATGTAGAATATGCTGAATACAGTTTAAAGTGAGAAGGTTTAGCAAAGGTTTGATAACTTTTATGAATGTATGAGTTACATTAATATATTATTAATGTAACTGTTTGTTGTTCCTCAATAAATAAAATCTAAAATCTTACCCTCATATTCATAAAAATTGACTACCGTTTGCTAAAACCTTAGTTAAAACATGTTTTGTCACTTTCCCTCTTTTCAATATTTGACATTGAAAGAACGAGACGAAACATTTTTTAACTAAAGTAGGTTTATCAAACGGTTGTTATTTTTTATGAATTTGAGGGTAAGTGTGTACCTTCTTCTGGTCGTTGACGAAGTCGATGAGCGGCGCGGCCTGTCTTGGCGACGCGATGAGCAGCAGCATCTGCGGCCGCCAGAACTTCACGTGCTCGCGCCGCGGGTCCAGCAGCAGCAGGTACTTGCGCACCTGCCGCCAAGCGAATTTAAGCGTTGATGGCCGTAAAAGTAGTTTTCAACACAGTTGCTCGTAAGGTGGATCTAATTAACCGGTTTTAGATATATAAAGCAGCTCATGAATATTACTGCAATTATCACACTAATATTATAAAGGCGAAAGTTTGTGAGTGAGTGTGCGTGTGTGGGTATGTTTGTTACTACTTGACAACCTCCATGCTGTCCGCCACCCAGAGGTCCCGGGTTCGATCCCCGGTCAGGGCAAGTTGGATAATGGCCTTTTTCAAATTGTCCTAGGTCTTGGATGTTTATCTATATATGTATTTGTTATAAAATATAGTATCGTTGAGTTAGTATCCCATAACACAAGTTACTTTGGGGCTAGCTCAATCAGTGTTATTCATCCCTATATATATATATTTATTTATTTCTTCACGCGCAAACGGCTGGACCAATTTTGATAAAATTGGGTATGCAGGAAGCTGACACCCTGGCTTAACACATATTCTACCTTTTCCGCGGGTAACACTGTAGGGCGCAACTAGTAGAATATAACTTTACTTTTTGCGTTTATAACACACGCGTGTTTTATGAGCTGCTTTATACATCTAAAACCGATGAAATTAGATCTACTTTATGAACAAGTGTGTTGAAAAACTATCATCAACATCATTTCAGTCGCATAACGTCCCCTGCTGGACATATGCCTCTCCCAAGGATTTCCAAAATTACCGATCGAGAGCGGCTCGCATCTAGCTCTTTCTAGCGAACTCGTTTGACGAATTGACCAAGAGGCGATGGTCGCCATTCGAGAACCTTTTTGCACTATAGACCATCTGCCACTTCAACGAGCTAATCCGCTGGGCTATGTCAGTAACTTTTGTTCTCCTAAGAATTTCCACATTTCTGAGTCGATCACGTAGAGAAACACCGAGCACAGCTCTCTTCATAGTGCGTTGAGCGACATTGAGCCTTCTTATGAGACCCATAGTAAGGGACCACGTTTCAGAGCCATAAGTCACGAACCGTAAAACTATCCAGCAACATCCTTACTTCGCAATGTCCTTGGCTAGTTAGTTAGTTGAAATCTTTTTTGCACCAAAACATAATGTTACATAAAAATGGATAACGGATAACATAAAACAGATGTCAAAAGGCGGCCTTATCGCAACCGCTATCTCTTCCAGGCAACCGAGGTACTTGGAGATCTTCATCATCATCCGAGCGTATTCCCGGTTGCATCCTCAGCAGTAACGCTTCAGAGCCCGGGGTCCGCTACCTAACCAAGGAGATTTGACGAGGTTCAAATCTTCTTGATTAGGTAGCGACTGCCGTCTGACCCCCACAACCCAAAGGGCAAACCAGGAACCAATCCTTGGATAGTTTGATGATCAAACGCTAGGTTGCGTTCGGGACCCACAGTTTGACGTGCCTTCCGAAACATGGAATCATCTTTCTTTTCGGATAATCAAGTGATCGAGAAACAACTTTTCACAAAGTATGCTTCCCAGTGGGAATCGAACCCATGACCTCCGGGTCACAAGGCGAACGCCTTGACCACTGGACCACGGAGGCAGTCAACCGAGGTACTTGGAGATGTTTGACGAAAACAGGTTGACAAAACTTGGCTACCTTGGGTGACTATTGATATAAATATTCAGAAAGACAAGTTTATTTGCGAAGCAAATTAAAAATACCCCCAACAGAACCACCTAGTGTTGAGCGGCAAAACTACATGTTCCAACCGATGTTCAGTGGAATTGTTATCCGTAGCACCGTCTATTATTTACCACATAATTAAAAATACACCGACTTTCAAGCGTTATCCCCCAATAACTTCTGAACCGATTTTAATCAAACATAGCTAAGAACGTAGCCGGTGACAGCAAATGTAGCATCACCACCAGAAACGTGCACGCCAGTGCTGCCCCGCACGCGTAAAAGAAACTAACAAGTTTATTTTCTAGGCAAATTAAAAAAAAATCGACCGAAAACGTTGAGAGTGCCATCTAGGGATGAGTAGCGGAACTACCGATCCGTAGCGTCATCAATTATTTGCTAGGGAAAACCCTGACTTCCAAGGTTAACCCCCAATAACTTTTGAACAACAGATTTTCATCAAACATAACAGAATCGGTCCATCCGTTCAAGAGCTATGATACCACCGACATATATGAGCATCAAAAAAAGCACATCACTGTTATATGCTGAGTGGTTCCATACTGGTGTAAAACTGGTTTTAGTTAAATTTAAATTAACATGAGTTAATGCAGCTAATGTAAATTTACACCGAATAAAACATTTTTCTTTTTTCCTTTAAACGTGTATTACGCCTACTATACCATTTACAACACCTCTCTTTTTGTTGGGGGTTTAAAATGGCCTAAAAAGTGACCAAGACCTTACCTGATGGAAGATCAGGGCCTGACTCAAACTTCCCCACTTGGGGTCCGCGGCAGCCGGTGACAGCAAATGTAGCGCCACCACCAGAGACGTGCACGCCAGTGCTGCCCCGCACGCGTACAGCGGCCGTAGCGCGAAAACTAGCGCTGCACAGCCCAACAGGCCAAGTAGCGATGTGACCCATGAGAACTGTTTGAAGGTTGGCCTGAGAAACATTACAAATAGTGATTTATAAGTTTTTCTTTTTGAAGTGAAACTTTTTTAGCGGCGTTGTACACTTTTTTTGTAATGGGTAATAAAATTTAAACTCGCCTCAGGGCGTCAGGGCATCAGGACACGTGACCTGATCGAAAATTCGTAAAACGGATGGAGAGTAGACAGCCGGCGCGGCGCAGCGTAGGAGAGGTAGTATCCCCCTCTTTTTCTACGGCGCGGCGAAAATGTATGCCTGCGCCTGCTGTTCCGTTGAGGCGGCGCAGGGCGCTTGCGGAAATGTTCGTGTGTGTTTATGTTACAGCGTGCCACGCGCATCCATGGAAATGCACAACGTTAATATTCAAGTTTTCACTTCTGCCGGCACTCCCGGAGTGCAACCCGTCGTTCTTTTTTTTTGTTGAGTGCGAGGCAGCTCCTATGTCTTTCTAAAGATGATCCCCGACCGACTGATGGACTGTACTTACCTTCGGCACTGCTGCGACAGACATGTCACAGTGCTTATGCCGCAGAGAAGGTATTTATAGTCTAAAAGTAGTATTAAGTATAATAATGATGTGTGACATTTTGTATTTAATTGATTATTATTTCAATTTTGTTACCATTTAATTTTAGATTCTGTGAATTTTCTATTAATTGTATTTTGTATGGATTACTGTTACCTGAAATAAATAAATGATGATGATGATGATGATTAACACCCGACATAAAGGAAGGCCAAGGATGTTTATGGAAGAAGTAAAGGAAAAGGCAGAAGTCGTATCGTTTAAGGAGGTCAAGCATGAAAAACACTCTACCGAAAAAAACATAGTTCTTAAATAAATTGATGATGATGAGCCCCCGAAAAAAAGAGGGATGTTGTAAGTTTGACGTTAATGTCTGTCAGTTTGTCCCTCTGTCTGTAGCAATGTAGCTCCTAAACGGATAGACCGATTTCGATGCGGTTTTTCTACGTGAAAGTAGTATGTTTGATAAAAATCGGTTCAGGCTTCAAATTTGCTGCACATTTTATTTAAGTCGTAATTTCCTTAGTGATATAAACCTAAATAAAATGATATAAATTACTGCATGGAAATCGGTTCATCGGTTCGAGAGCTACGGTGCCACAGAAAGACACACAGACAAATAGACAGACAGACATGGCGTTCAAATTATAACACACCTCTTTTTACTTTACGGTTTTAAAAAATCGTACATTGAGAAGGAACATCAGAATTACTCGGAAGAGTGGTAATATTTTATTTTTTTATATCCATGCCGTCTAGACAATTTTTAAGCTTATGTCCGATTGTTTGGCAAAGGCCTCCCCTTCGAGACAATAAATTAAAAATAAAGTATTATTGTCCAGAAAAGATGGAAATATGACAATTTAGTAGCATAAGACAGTCCACTGCCAAGGGCCTGGCTTTTTAATAGAGAAGAAAGAGAGAGTCACAATTTTTCATTATTCATTAGTCTATAGTCTAATGAATTATGGTATTTTTCCGAGGAAAAGGAAGCAGGAGAGACTAGGCAAACCTAAAAAAAGACGATCAAATAAAAGAAATATATAAAACATATACTTAAGAAAACATATAAGGAGCTGAAAACATACGAATAGGTTAAAAACTTAGCTGAAAAAAGAGACATAGAAAGCACTCCACTTACAAGCGCAGCTCTCAAATACAAGAATTCTACTGAGAGGTAACTTACCTGAAGTTAGGAGCAGATGCCAAATCCAGCCCGAGGCAGGCGAGGTTGATAGCGAAATAACTCGTCATGAACAGCACAGAGTTTACCTGTCACAAAAAAATTACGGTTACTTATTTCACAAAAAAAATGTGCCAAAAATATCAACAACAAAGATATTAAAAGTATTATTTCTACATAATCGTGAAATAGCGTGATCCATTGACCGTTACTGCATTTCCAGCCTCATCTTCGCAAAAAAAACGGCCCAATCACGCGTCCAGACCACAAAGCGCACCATACAGTGACACGTTGAGCATGCAAAGGCTTCTCAATAATTGCTCTTGGATTTTCAGAAACCCAAATGCGGCAGTTTTCCTTGCTGTCGTAACCTGACAAGTGAAAATGGGCTTTGTCTGAAAAAGTTTTTTTTTTCTGAGAAAATTGATTAAAAACTTTGATGAAAGAATCGACATCTGTCACGTGATGGACATTTGCCAGATATCATTTTTCATTCATAATTGCCAAACTTTTCTCTTTTAAAATAAAAATTTGAATCATCTTCAGCTAAATTCTTTGTTTAATTTTGTTTTAGACAAAAAAGTTCTTATTGAAAAACTCTAAGAACATTGATTATATGATTGCAGAGAAGTCTTTAACTCTATTCCTCATAATAGCACATGTGTCGTTATTTCGCCAAAAAGATACGCCTAGTCTTTATAGTCCTAGTTTGTTTTTTTTAAGATCTATGCGCTTAACTGCCTACCTAGATTACACTTAGGTTAAGGATTTACTCTATCAACACTAACTTAACAAAAAAAAAGCGCAACAACCAACTTGTTGTATAACAAATAAAGCTTGCCCAAAAAAAAAACTTTTTTTTAATATAGTCCTCAGATATAGTCGCTATAGGAAGTGAATGTCAACAAAAAAAATAAGTTTGCCATAGATATCTCACCTAGTATCTGCCAAACATATGTCAAACATTTTCATATTTTTTTTTTGTTTATTTTTGTATTTTATTTAGTAAATATAGTATTGTATGCAACATTGTATATATAAGTACGTCAAAAAATGTTTGGTGGTGTCTCCTTACTATGCTCGCCAAGGCTCGCATCGTAACCTGCACCACTCGCATTTTTGACCCTTCTTATACAACTGTTACATAAAATACTATTTAACCCAGTCCACATCCTTTATTAGTAATAATCAATGTACAAACCTGTGCAATGGCGTTTAAGGAACCGGCCATAATGCCAATTTGTACCAGCAACCATGACACAATCACAGCAAGTACCGGGTTGCCTGAACGGGTCACCATGGGCCGGAGCAAAAAACCTATAACAATACGGTATATATATATATTTTTTTTGTTTTGAAGAATCTTTATTTCTCATAAAGAACATAGTTCACTTACATGAAATACACATGTTTTACTATTTTATGTTTAATCACAAATGCTAGTGCGTCGAGTGAGTATTAAAAAGATAAAAATAAGACAAGACATTTTTTCAATTATTTTTATCATTCATATCAATAATGGCCTGCGCAGACGACGGAGTTTCTCCGCGGCGGAGAAAAATGTACGCTCCGCGATTAAAAAGTCCGCCGCGGATTTACCGCGAACTCAACGCACACGGTCTGCGATCATTTGTTGCCCGGAAATGAAGAGAACAAACGCGGACTAAAGTCTGTTTAGTTCTATTTTTTTCCAGGACTCCCCCGTACTTTTGTCCGGTCCGCTCTCTGCATGTCCTCGGTTATTCGGGGGACTTTACGTGGTACTTTTAATCCCTCATTTGCGTTTCTCGATACAGTTTTAAGCGATGTATTTTGCGGACAAAAAAGTCCGCAAACAAGTAACATAATCCGAAACCAAAACAAAAAGATTTTTAATCTGCCCAAAAATAAGTAAGTTATAAACTCTTAAAATCTGATGGAAAGAGAAACTGTCAAGTAACAGCAAAGGATGCACGTACAGCGCTCTTGAAGTCACTGCTATTAGGTCTCGCGTAAGAAAGAGATAGTGAGATGTCACGCTCCCACTCTTATATTTGAAATGCTAATTGCTGCTTCATTCCATAATTGACCAATTTTCTTGATGTTTTCACAAAAAAAAATCTTTTTTGTGGTATTTTTGTTGACCTCTGTGGTGTAGTGGTCACCATGCTAGCCCGCCACCCAGAGGTCCCGGGTTCGATCCCCGGTCAGGGCAGGTTGGAAAATGGCCTTTTTCAAATTGTCCTGGGTCTTGGATGTTTATCTATATATGTATTTGTTATAAAATATAATATCGTTGAGTTAGTATCCTATAACACAAGTCTCAAACTTACTTTGGGGCTAGCTCAATCAGTGTTACTTGTCCCTATATAAAAAGAAAAAAAAATTTGTTTGATATTAACCAAAATCATTTGCTGCTTCATTATATAATGAACCAATTTCCTTGCTGTTTTCAGAAAAATTTTCTTTTAAGCTGTATTTTTGTTCGATAGAAACCAAAATCATATAGAGTAAAGTAGCCCTTTAGAATAAATTCAAAAGATTGAATATATTTTTGTAATAAGGTATACTCACCAAATATGTTATCTTTAGCCAATGCCTCTAGCACTCTTGATGCTCCAATCAGATTAGAAAGACCAGCCGAAAATGTTGCCATTAACATTCCTGAAATAAAACATAACGTGATTTCATCAAAAAATAACCTTCCAATAAGTAAAACAAGCGAGATTTTTAGTTACCATATAGGTCATATAATTGGGCAAAAGCCTCGCCGTTTTACCTAACTACGACAAAACCAAGAGGAAGGGTAATGATTTTAGCAATCTATGTATGTAAGATCATCTATGTGAAGCATCTCTCGTGTTCGTAATCATTATAAAAAGAAATAGGTTATTTTAGATTAATTCTGTTTCTTTTTAATTTCCAAACAACAAAAAAAGAGCGAAATTAAGTATTTATTGTTATTATTTGTAATTCTACTTAACCGTATTATCGGCACTTTTTTAACGCTAATTGAAATTGTAAACTGGCTTCCACAAGACAGGCATGTTGCCTAGTGTGAGGCCAACAGTGTAACATTTGTGTAACAAGGAGTCAAATAAATTTCATTTCAATTAGACCTGTGTCGATCGCGATTGATCGAATCATTTTGATTCGATCGCAACCTGTACACGATTGATCGAATCACGGATCTTTCAGAGATTCGATCATTTAACCCGATTACAAAGTAAACCAAATTGCACTTTATTTTCATATAGTTACAGTAACTAATTGCTTGCATACTAAACGATCGAATCTTTTACGTCAATTGAATGAGACGTAACAAACATACATGTCTATCTCTGTCATTTACTTACAAACCGGGTTCGTTCGCTCGCACTTTTTCTCGTGAGGAAAATAAACTGGTTTGTTTGGGTCATGACCGGCAAAATTTATTTTTTCATAATAGTTGTATCGGCGATCTATACCTATGACCATGCGTGAACATAAGTTGTTTAGCAATAATAACCAGGTTTAAGTTTTAAAACGTATATCACATTGATAGAAGATTTGAGGAAAACTCCTGAAGTGTTAAGACAATTTGGCAATGGTCTTACGACCTGCTCACGTCTGGTCTGGTCCTTGGAAATGCATTTTTGCAAAAAGTTTTGCATCGACTTTAAAATGAATTTCTTTTTTATTTATTTAACTTTATCACAAATTTAATAGGCGGTCTTAAAGCCATATGCTGTATCTACCAGTCAACTCACTGGTAACCAATAAAAAACAATAAAGTAGTACAAATTATGTGACTTACATGAAGAGGAAAGAAAATTATAAGTATATTATATCACTCAATCATCATCTGAGCGTATTTTCCCGGTTGCATCCTCAGCAGTAACGCATCAGAGCCCGGGGTTCGCTACCTAACCTAGGTGATTTGACGAGGTTACTGATTTTTACACAGAGCGACCGCCGTCTGACCTCCGCAACCCGAAGGGTAGACCAGAACCAATACTTGGATAGTTTAATGAGCCAATACTAGATGGCGTTTGGGACCCACACATTTGTACGTGCCTCTAGCTTTCAACCCTGCAATATCCTAACCAGACTGGAAACAAATTTTCACAAAGTATGCTTCCCAGTGGGATTCGGACCCATGACCTCTGGGTCACAGGCGAACGCCTTGACCAGTAGACCACGGAGGCAGTCCTTTATATCAATCAATATATGAACGTAATGGAACTACACGTGTGTAAAAACTCACCTACAGCTATAAAAGGCGGCCATATATTGATAGGCAGTAGATACACATAGTTGTTCTGCAGCAGCTCTCTCGAGCAGGTCGCCGCTGTCAACACACTCAGTGCCACGTACGATATGGCTGTGAATGCCAGAGCTGTTAACGTGCCCACCGGTATACTTCGCCCAGGGTTTTTGAGTTCACCTGTAGTAAAAAAAATATATTGTTACGTAATAAAAAAAATATCTTGTACAATTTTTTTTATTAAAAAACTTTTTTTTTAATATTTTTTTTGTACAAGTTTATGTTGTAAGACCAAAGTACGTATTAAGAGCGGCCTTCCCGTCTTATTCTCATACAAACGCTCGTACGTGATTATGACGTTGTAACTGATCTTTCTTGAAAACTTTTGTACTAACAGAGATCTTATTTCTTGGTTTAAATTAAAATAAAAAAATTGAATTTGGAAAAAAAATCAGCAAATGCCTTCAAAATCTGCTTTTTTGCACAAATTTTACCTGAACTTCGACCATTCATAAAGTACTGATAAATTGTAAAAAAAAATCGATATAAACCTCGCAAATGTAACGAAATTTTTAAATAAATAACATTTATTTCACACACTTCAATGAAACAACAAGCTTTTCAAACTATGCTCGCGTCGACGACAGAGCAGCCGGGAAGGGCCGCCTTAAGACAACTGAAATAACCCGAAACTTGAAGGCGTCATTTTGTTACTGAGTTCCATCGACCACCTTCTATCTCCGTGATCAGATCTTAGACATCGTCTTTTTTTTTTGTCTTAGGGCGGCAAACTAACAAGCGGGTCACCAGATGGTAAGTGATCACCGCTGCCCATGGACAACTGCAACTCCAGGGGTGTAACAGAAGCGTTACCGACCTTTCAGGAAGGGAAGATGTAGGGAGAGGGGGGAGGGGAGGGAGGGTGGGGGCTCCAGCTCACTCACCGAACGAAGCATGGAAGCGGTGACGCTACTACTCAGACGTCGATTTTCTGTGAGTTTATCGTATACCACAGAGTGCACGTCATGACAAATAGAACAAGTCCTTCTCGATGAAGTGTTGTTTTGTACATACATACATACATACATATTATCACGCCTGTTTCCCACAGGGGTACACAGAGACTAAGGACCTCCACTTGCTACGATCCTGACAGACCTCTTTCGCTTCATCTACACTCATCACTCTCTTCATGCATGCCCGCCGGTTACGGGTACTTCTAACCTCTCCTTTTTTAAGAACGTCTGCAATTTGATCGCGGTACGTTCGTACGTTGTTTTGTAACTGAGTTATATCGAATGTCTCCCGGCTTCATCCTCAGAACAGCTCATTGACTCCATAATATAGTATTGTCATCCGACTTTTTTTTTTACAATATATTGGTTTAGGCATTTGTCCTCAATCTCACCTGATGGTAAGCGACGATGAAGACTAGGATGAAGCATGCCTATCCAAAAGATACCCATTCAATCTACTTTTGAATGTACCGGGACTGAACTTCTCTGGGAATATAGACGCAGGCAGTTCATTCCACACCTTAGCTACTCGAACCAAAAAGGAATTGTCGAAGCGTTTAGTTCGAGGGGTGAAACCTCTGTCTTATACAAGAATGTAAAATTTCAACTCAATCGGTTAAGGATAACTGGTTAAAAATTAAGTTGCAAGATTTGACCTAAACAAACATACATACAAGATACATTGCAAGTTAAATAAAAGCTATTAAACAATTTAAAAAAAATATATTTTAAAACAAGCTTTTATCTTCAGTACTTCTCAAGACGAATCAAACGAGCCCAAGCTCGATGGAGTTGTGTCGTTTCATTTCAGAGTTCCTATGGCCAACTTCAGGCTCCATCATCAGATCAGCTCCATGTCACCATAATATTGCATTGTCACGCGATATACGTATGGGTGCAAAATTTCAGCTCAATCGGAAACCGGGAAGTGTGTCAAATTTCACTTGCAAGATTTGATTACAGACAGACAGACAGACCGACAGACAACGGAACAGGTGAAACTAAATAAAGCTTGTAAAAATAACTTATTGTTCGGCGTAACACATGAGTTATTAGTCTTATTGTAAAGAGTTTAAACTCACCGCTCATGTTAGCACCAGCCATGACACCGGTGACCCCAGTGAACAACACTCCAAAAACAGACGCGAAGTCCACCATTACCCCACTAGTGGTGCTGTAGTCCCGGCCGTACTGTGGGTACAGGTTCTCGTATAAGGTGGCCGAGCTCAGGCCGGAGTAAGTGAAGTTGGTCGCGTTCACCAAGTGATTGGTGTCCGGTTTTTCTATCTGGAAATGAAAATTTTCTTTATAATTTACTATACCCAGACCTAGCGACCGCGCCAAGCGCGTTCACACTGCATTAAAGCTTCCCCTAAACCTAGAGACCGCACGAAGCGCGGTAACACCAGACAACAGATTTATCTAAACCAAGGGACCGCGCGAAGCACGGTAAAACCCAACAAAAGTTCCCCCCAAACCTAGAGACCGAGCGAAGCACAGTAACACCCAACAAAAGTTCCCCCCAAACCTAGAGACCGCGCGAAGCACGGTAACACCCAACAAAAGTTCCCCCCAAACCTAGAGACCGCGCGAAGCACGGTAACACCCAACAAAAGTTCCCCCCAAACCTAGAGACCGAGCGAAGCACAGTAACACCCAACAAAAGTTCCCCCCAAACCTAGAGACCGCGCGAAGCACGGTAACACCCAACAAAAGTTCCCCCCAAACCTAGAGACCGCGCGAAGCACGGTAACACCCAACAAAAGTTCCCCCCAAACCTAGAGACCGCGCGAAGCACGGTAACACCCAACAAAAGTTCCCCCCAAACCTAGAGACCGCGCGAAGCACAGTAACACCCAACAAAAGTTCCCCCCAAACCTAGAGACCGCGCGAAGCACGGTAACACCCAACAAAAGTTCCCCCCAAACCTAGAGACCGCGCGAAGCACGGTAACACCCAACAAAAGTTCCCCCCAAACCTAGAGACCGAGCGAAGCACGGTAACACCCAACAAAAGTTCCCCCCAAACCTAGAGACCGAGCGAAGCACGGTAACACCCAACAAAAGTTCCCGTCAAACCTAGAGACCGCCCGAAACGCGGTAACATGAAATAAGGGCTTCCCCCCCAAACCTAAAGACCGCGCAAAGCGCGGTACTAACAACAAACAAAAACTTTCCCCAAACTTAAAGGCCGCACAAGCGCGATAAAAGAAGCAAAAGACTCGCCCAAGCCTACAGACCAGCATCTCGAGACGCACGTAACGCGCGGTAACTCTAACGAAAACTGAAAGTAAAATTCCATTTACACCTTCCACCTTCCCAGAAGATGAGTACACCCAACGTCTGAGAAGACGGGAACGACGGGCGGAGATCAAAGTTACTTGCGCTAGAGGTGTGATGAAGAAGCTGAGGAAAGCGCTGGCTGGACAGACCAGCATGGTGACCCAGATGGCGAGGCTGGTGGGCCCGAACAGCGAGGCGGAAGGTTGGAACGACAGGCGGTGATCATAGCACAGAGTATAAGTATTACATACATAACAGAATCTTCCAAGTTGCACGCGATATGCTTTCCTGTTCCTCGTCCCCGCACCTCTCCACCGCTCAAAACCTTCCACACGGTACGAACGGGGGAGAGGTGTGAAGACTGGGGACGGGGACGCATATTGCGCGGGACCATTGGTATCCGTTCTGTATATCGAGTTCAGTATATTTCTAAATCGAGTTGGGGCGATAACTGCTGAACCGAAGGCCCGATTTTGATGAAATCTGGTATGCATGTAGGAAATATCAATAGAATTTTCAAGTTCCTTGGGCATCAAAATCAGCTCAGTAGTTTTTGAAATATTAATAAAAATATCGGCGATTATGTAGCAAACGAAACCATAGCGCGTTTTAGCTTTGGATAGCGACATCTAGGTATTAGTTAAGCAATTGAATTGTGTTAGAATAATAATCGCGAGGTTATATAAGTTCGCGGCGAACTACTAGTACTTATTGTAATTTTGTGGTCATAGTTACCTGCGCTGGAGGTGTGATGAAGAAGCTGAGGAAGGCGCTGGCCAGGCAGACCAGCATGGTGACCCAGATGGCGAGGCTGGTGCGCGCGAACAGCGCGGCCCCCGCCAGCGACACGCCCAGCCCCGCGGCGTTCAGCGCCGAGCGGTACAGGAAGCGGTACCACCAGCCGTCCGGGATACCTGCCTGCCCGTTCAACAGGTATCCTGGGAAACATAGCAATATTTTTTTCATTGGACCATCAGTTGGCGCTATCTGGCGGTGTTTTAGTAAACTATTTTCCGTAACTCAACGTATTATATTGAGTTTACCACTTTATTTTCAATTGGTAGAATTCTTATTGGTTTTTTTCTGTAATCTGTAATAAATGAGCTATATTTTGGATTTTTTTCCAATATTTTAGACTCAGTAGTATCAGTGATCAGGGGGGGAGGTAAATTTTTGTCTTCTTTCATTTCTTTTTATAATTATTTTACGGCTCTGGATACTAGTCCTTTTATTCACTTCTTTATTCCTAACCCTAACTATACAATCAAAGGTTGGTGTAGGTCCTTTTGTTTGCTTCAAGGGAGCTTCTGGCGACAAATCTATACGAGTCCACTGGTTTTCATAGCCGAATGAGTGGCGGACGGCGCCTAAAGACGACCACTACAGTCCGCAAATAAATATCACTACAGCTGCACTATGAGTGTCCACTTTAACCATTTTCACATATTGTCCATGAACATGAGCATTTATAACACTAAACTACACCGATTTCATATTATAAAGTCCACTATAATCAATTTTCAAAACAATTTAAAGCAAACTCCAACTGAACCCCTTGACTTCCCGCCAAAAACTCTTGTCTTCATTCATGTATAAAATCAAAACTTTTTATTTTACACATCCTCCTTAAAACCAGCCCTTTCATTTGATACATGTAACATAACATAACACAATGAAGTTTGCAAAACTTTTTTTTTCCTAATTTCCTAATTTGTCTCTAAAAATGACGCTTATTTAAAAAAAATACTTTGCACATCTATGTTTGGGTCATAAGATTACACCATGCTAATAAATTTCACCTGATTTGGTCCAGTAGATTCGGAGCAAATTGGCTGTGCTGTGACAGACGGACGGACAGACAGACGCACGAGTGACTTATAGAAATAAGGGTTCTGTCTGCTAATTTTTTGTACGGAACCCTAAAAATAACGTGAAAATCTTACCGTTGGTCCCAAAGTTCTCCACCAGCGCTTCAGTACACGCCGATATACACAGCGCGCTTGACACCACGTTCGCGAAGAAGAATAACGTCCCTATAGCGCCTCCGAACTCGGGGCCTAGTGTCCTGCTTATCATGACTGAGGTGGAGTTAGGGAAATAACTAGTTTAAAAAACGCTCACTATCACGCTAAGGACGTACAATACCCGGCACGTAAGTTGAACCAAAATGTCGTCTGTGCAGTTGGAGGCAAAAGTTGCTAATAGAAAGTATAAAGACGTCATAATGTTACATACATTATGACGTCTTTATAAATAATAATTAAAAATAATGTAAATATCGCAGTTCGATTCAACTATTTTTCAAAACCTGTAGTAATGAGGGTTTTCAAAACTAAGCAACTAGGTGTGCAATACAGTGACGTCAGATCCTATCAACTGTTGTGATTGGACCATCAGTTGACAGGATCTTGCTTCAATAACAGTAGCTTATTGGACCTGACGTCACTGTGCTTCCATCTGGTGTCCTATATTTTTAAAAGCCCTCATTTTACAAAACAGCTACGTTATATACAAGCTTATTTGCTAGGCAAGTAAAAAACTCGTCTTTTAATAACGCCATCTAGTGATAAGTAACGGAACTACACATTATAATAGATATTCGCATCTCCATCTATTATTTTATAAGGAAAACCCTAACTTTTTAAGCATTAACCCCCAATAACTTTTAGATGGCTGAACCGATGTTCTTCAAACATAGCTTAGAGCCATCGCAAGGGAACTTGCTTTCACGTAAAAAAACACATCGAAATCGTCCATCCGTTCGAGCGCTACGATACCACAGACAGACAGACATTAGCGTCAAACGTATAACACCTCTCTTTTTTGTCGGAGGTTGCCACGGGCTATACTAGATCACTATAGTATAATGAAATTAATATAACAGCCAAAACACAAAAAAAAATCGTTATTATTCAAAGATTCAAAGATTCAAATGTTTATTCAGTAACTAGACCTTTACAGGCACTTTTACACGTCAATAAGTATAATTTATGTTACGTGTAAAGTATATTAAAATTTAATTTATTTTTTAAAGAAAAGCTACCGATACCAGCGCTTCGTAACGACCACTGCTGAGAAGAAACGCCGAAAGAAACTCATTTTCACAGTATTGGTCGCCTACTCGCCAGAAGGGCTTTGTCATATTATTATAATTGTCTTTTAATTAACCTCTCACCCTTTAAGAGCGTGACGTCATAAAAGAAATTTACACAATAGGTAATAAAAAAAAAATGGCGACGTAAATAATTACTTTCACATAAAAATATATTTCTCAATTTTCACACCATATTTTATTATTCTGTAAACGACAATGTACTGATTGATATATTTCCTATCTATTAGACATAATAATAAATTTTAGACCTAAACTTTATATCATGTTCATTAAGTTCAAAATGCACAAACCATGTTTATAGTTCAGATTTCAATAAACAAATGTGTTATCTGCACGATAACAATGAAATGAATGAA
Organism: Acrobasis suavella; assembly: GCA_943193695.1. Taxonomy (NCBI): domain Eukaryota; kingdom Metazoa; phylum Arthropoda; class Insecta; order Lepidoptera; family Pyralidae; genus Acrobasis; species Acrobasis suavella. Next base: position 2,502,733 of record OW971952.1, on the reverse strand, counting down.
CACTCAAACAAATACTTAAGAATAAGGGCCTGTGCTATCTAATTGTGTAAACATTTTGACAAATGAGCTTGAAATGTAAACAAAAACCACCATTGAATGATCATAAAAAACTCGGGTCTATGAAGGCATTCTTATTATAAGTATGAATTCGGTCCTTAGCACTATACAAATAAAAACCAAAATGGCTTGCTTTGACAAAATGTAAGGGGAATTTACTGCGCCTTATATCATAGTTTTTACGATTTATGTCTTACATCAAGGGTCTTCAACCCGCGGCCCGCGGGCCGCATGCGGCCCGCAGATGCGTCCATGGCGGCCCGACATTGTCTGAGGATCGCACCCTCTCCCCGCCGCCCGCGCCCGTGTAGGAGTGTGCAGTAGCGGGCGCGGGAGCGGGTGAGCACGGGCAGTCGCATTTGCAGCACACGTGGTCATTTCATTCACTCGCTCACAGCGTTAAAACACGTTGCAACTTGAATAATTTTTCGTTATCCAACGAGTGTGATGGCAGCAAGTACAAGTAAAAAACGCAAGGTCACTGATGAACACAGATCATTCCAAGATAAATGGACGAACTTATATTTATTCGTCTGTGTCGGGGAAAAACCCGTTTGCCTCGTATGTAATGAATCAATTTCTGTGGTGAAAGAATACAATATCAAACGACATTATGAATCCAAACATTACAGTAAGTTTGCACATCTTCAAGGACAATTACGAATTGATAAGGTGGAGGCTCTGAAGAAACAACTTCAAAGACAGCAGTATTCATTTCACAAACAGAATGAAGACAGTGAAGCAAGTGTGAAAGTGAGCTACATTATTTCGGAGAAAATTGCTCGTAAGTCAAAACCATTTTCTGACGGTGAATTTATAAAAGAATGTATGGAGGCTGCAGTAGAAGTTTTATGTCCTTCGCAAAAGCAATTATTTTCCAAAATAAGTCTGTCCGGTGTTACAGTCGCAAGGAGGGTAGAAGAATTGGCTGGTGATATCGAACGATCATTAAAAGAACGTGTGTCACAATTTGTATACTACTCCGTTGCACTCGACGAAAGTACAGATTTAACTGACACCGCTCAATTGGCCGTGTTTATTCGCGGCGTTGACGTTAATTTTGTTGTCACTGAAGAAATGGCTGCTCTAGTTCCCATGAAAGGCACTACAAGAGGATGTGATTTGTTGGAATCGTTTAACACCGTCATAAATAGATATAACCTCAAATTATCAAATTTGGCTGGAATTTGCACAGACGGCGCACCGTCTATGGTCGGCAAAAATGAAGGACTTGTTGCTTTAATAAAGAAAAATAATCCCGATGTCTCCTTCATACAGTACCACTGTATTATCCATCAAGAAAATCTAAGTGCAAAGTCTATTAGTATTCAAGATGTCATGCGTGTTGTGGTAAAAACTGTTAACTTTATCAAATCTCGGGGCCTCAACCACCGGCAATTTCAGGAATTTTTAAAAGAAATAAATGCTGAATATGGTGACATAACTTATTTCTGTGATGTTCGTTGGCTCAGCAGAGGAAAAATGTTAAAACGGGTGTTTGATTTGCGAAAAGAAATTGCAGCATTTATGCAGAGTAAAGATAAAGCTATTCCACAATTCGCTGATGAAACATGGCTAAGTGATTTGGGTTTTCTTGCCGACATAACATTACATCTCAATGATTTAAATAAGAAATTGCAAGGAAAAGATAATTTGATTCACGAGCTGTTTGACGCATTAAAAGCGTTTGAAATGAAGTTGGACTTTTGGATCAAGCAATTAAAAAAAAATGTTACCACACATTTTCCAAATTTGTCGTCTTGCCAAACTTCAAACATGGACAAATATATTACCGCGCTGCAGGATTTGAAAACACAATTTGACAAACGTTTTACCGATTTCCGGCAAAATGAAATAAATCTGAATTTGTTTGCTCGCCCGTTTAATGTTTCAGTTGAAGATGTCCCTGAAGAAGTTCAGATGGAATTGATAGAATTACAGTGCAATTCTACTTTGAAAGAAAAATTCAATTTAGGTTTGATCGAGTTTTATTCAAAATACACTTCGGATTTTCCTAAAATTAGAGATCATGCACTGAAAATGACATCTCTGTTTGGCACCTCATATCTTTGCGAACAATTGTTTTCTCGAATGAAAAATGTAAAGTCGAAGGCAAGGACCAGAATCACCAATGTTCATCTTGAAAATAGTTTGAGAATTGCAACGACTACTATAGGGGCAGATATTGATAAATTAGTTAAGAATAAGCAATGTCAAACGTCGCATTGATAAAATTTTATTAAAGTCTATTTCTTGTTTGTAAAATTACGTAATAAATAACTTCGATGATTAAATGTATTATTGCTTTTTATTTACTTTTAGTTTAGAATGGAATGTTTTTATTATGTTGCGGCCCATCGAACCAATATCAGAGTAAGTCTTGGCCCTTGTCTTCAAAAAGGTTGAAGACCCTTGTCTTACATGGACTTACCTAAATATAATCATTATAAGCAGAATAATCACTTTTTTTTATAAAAAGACACTATTTATTTACGATAATCCACTAAAAACACCAAACAAAATGCGCTGACGTAAGACGCACCGCCAAAAAAAATGTCAAAATGTCACTGGCGAAAAATATATAAACGAGCATAGACTATCAATATTGGTGCGTTCAGGATGTAGAAAATTTAATAAAGAACATATATCATTAAACTTCCTTATACTAAAGTAGTCTTTAAATTAACTTAAAATAAGGTTCAAACTCAAGTGGGAGAGCGCGGCAGCCGGCTTCCGCTTGGGGACCGACGAAATGGCGCCATATACATTCCGCGCGGTAGCCGGCTACCGTTTGGGAACTGAGAGGTTAATAAATACTTATAATATAATACAATGTTGACACATTATAACATGTTATGCTTGCGAACAAGTAAACTAACATAAATTGCGTAATAAAAAATATTAAGTAGTCAAAAAAAGCGAAGCCGAGCTGACCAGTCCCTCCCGGCAGCACCCGTTCACGAGTTGACGCACGGATCAGCCATCGTTAAACTCAACCATATTAGAGGGAATCCAACGACCCGACCAGCGACGCCACCACCGGATTGGACATTTTAGTGAGCATGAAAAACCCGAACTCGCAGACCTTGTCAAGAGAAAATATTAATTATATGTTGGTCACTTATTGATCGCAGAGCATTTACATATTATGTTATAGTGGTCCAGTACAGCCTGTGATTCGATTTATTACGGATATGTCCCTTCCACATTGTATATAGTTTTATTATTTTACAATATTATTGGTCAAAGGATACAATAAACCCCTCCCCCCTCCACCGCGCCATTGGTGGAGATGGCACAGATGGACGTCACGGTGAAAATCACTATTAGATACGCCATGCCGAACTGCGCTAGGGTCACAAGCAGGCCCGCGTTACCCACTAGGTAACCTGTGAACAATAGAGAGAAAATTTAAAGCTTATGTAAAGAAAGTACTTTGTGAGAAGGCTTATAACGGAACCGATGATTATCTTAAAAACAAAAACGTCTGGCTTGAGCTTGGCGCGGGTCCCTTTTAAAGATTTATATTTGTACACTCACAAATGACATAATTTGAGTACAATCAGTACATCAATTTTATACAAATTGACATTTATTTCAAATTTGACATTTTTAATTAATAATTATGACATAGCAATGTATTCTCAGTCCACACATCTAATTTTAATATCAGTATAATTGTAAGGTTAACGTTTTTGGAGAAAATACTGCAGTACAGTTTGTTGCCGCTTCTTCTGTACTTGCGCTTTGGAGGCGGCAGTAAACTTAGTTGTAAGTAAATGATCTGACGTCAACAACTAACTATTAAGAAATCGAAAGAAAAAAGAAATGACAATTATCAAGTGATATAAATATCCAAAGATAAATATTTTTTTTTTTTTTACTTTTATAGAAATAAGGGTAACAACAGGGTCAGAAAAGTATTATTCTAATTAGTCCGTCTTTTAGATTGTCAAAAAATAAGGGACCCATATTTTTTTCAGTTTAAAAAAATGAGTAAAAATATCACAAAGATACAGAGCGTCTGAAAGGTCACCCTCACTTCATTCATAAATGCCCCGTCCATTGTTTTATTATTGTGGCTGGTATGTATTGGCGGTAAAAGAAAGCGTTATAAAGCGAAAGTCATATCAGATACTTTTTTCTAAACGTCAAAAGCAAACATTTTCTGTGGGATTTGTATGAAATACAGACAGATGACGTCAGTTTCATGCAGTCTTGTTATTAGATTTCTGCAATAATAAATATAAAATGGATATGTTTAAAGACGTACTACGTACGAAGAGTAGGCTCTCGCTTGCCAGTACGTGGTCGCCATAAGAGAACCTTTTTGCCCCATCGGCCATCGGTTCGTCGCGCTATGTGTCCTGCCACTTCAATGAACCAATCCGCTGGGCAATGTCAGTGACTTTTGTTCTCCTACGAATTTTCTCATTTCTGATTCGATCACGTAGGAAAAACACCGAGCATAGCCCTCTCCATAGCGCGTTGAGTGACCTTGAGCCTTCTTATGAGACCCACAGTAAGAAACCACGTACATTATTTTGCGAAGTTTTATTTTCTTATCAGTACAAAATAAATAATTTTGACCCAAGCAAATACCCAATTAGAAAACATTCAAAAAATATAATTTTTATCCGTAAAGAGTTTAGATTACCTAATTGGATAATTCTTAGATGATTCATACTTTTTAGTTAGTATTTTCCCGTAGTCGGGTATAAGGTTTTCCGTACCCAAAGAGTAAGACGGGACCCTATATTACTAAGACTCCGCTGTCCGCCCGTCCGTCTGTCACCAGGCTGTATCTCATGAACCGTGACAGCTAGACAGTTGAAATTTTCACAGATGATGTATATCTGCTGCCGCTATTGCTATCAAAAGTATGGATATGACTAAAAGTTCCAGGATTTCTCGTGAATCTAATTAGCTACTAAGTAAATAAAACAATCATAATTATGTGATTTTAGGATAAGTCTATTTTTTTTTCGATTTAAATATATCCTGAAATTACTTAATTATGATTGTTTTATTTATAGATTATATTTTCATATCCATACTTTTGATAGCAATAGCACTCGTGATTCTGATGTCTGGTTATCATGCAAAAAATAAATATTTTATCAGGGTTTTTTTTTAACGTAAATCTTGTTTATTGAGGAAAATCCAAACTGAAGTAAACAATTGTCGACAGTATTTTGTTTTGTTTTTATCAGTCATTCAGTGAATCATAACAGATAGTGGTATTGTATGTTACGTCGATTTCATATAAGAAGCATTTATTTGTATAAGTATTTATACGGAATGTACAGTCAGGCTTCAAAAATGATGTCAAAATTTCTCATTCTAGTTGTATGAGAAATTATGACTCAATTTTTGAAGCGTACCGTACAGTTTACATATTAAAAGCTTCTACTTGAGCGATACTTTGATCACACCAATGAATAATTTTTCAGAACTAGAAACCGACTTCACCACCAAACTACACAACCGATTGTGATAAAATTTGTATGGAATCAACTGATCCAAATCGGTCCAGGCGTCTTTGAGTAATCTGTGAACATATAATTCAACAATGTTCCTCCTTTTTGGTGGCCCATAAATTACGTGAGGCGTTTCAGGAAATTTTCTGCCCCCCCCCCCCCTAAAAGTCTCACGTAATTCATGGACGTCCCCTTTTTAAAGTCTGTTTAAAATAGATCAAAAATAATAACTTTCTCATACAAAAATATGTTTGCTAGATCGGACAATCTGTATGGGAATGTCGATATTTTAGTCCCATAGTAAAAGTAGTTCATATAGTGGGCGAAATCACCTCGCCAAGTATTGTATATGCCGACCGTATGTTACATTGGGTGATGTTTTAGCAGATGTTCTAGAATGCCGATAATGCTGTAGGTTATTACAACATTGTGCTTTTGAGTCATGTGATCGCATACTATAAGTTAAATACATATTGAATACTAATTTGTAGACCTATAATGACGGTGCCGGCATTTATAATATACTATGTTTTCTATCAACGGTCAAAAATTACCGTACATGCCCCCCTCCCTCTAACATGTAAGCTCCCACATGTAACGTTTTTATGCGGTCCATTTAAAATGGACTGTCGACTCAACTTTGACATGGAACCCCAAGGGCCTATATTAACTTCGCTCGCTCGTTGAAAAATAAAAATAATAAAGACCATTTCTTATTTTATTATTAACAGTACTAAATGTTGAATGGCTAATAATTTTTCAAAACTAAAAACCAACTTCACCATCAAACTACACAGCCGATTTTGATAAAAAAAACTATATGGGACCACCCGTGGAATATCACATTTCCAACAAAAAAAGAGCCATCAAAATCGGTTCACAAACGACGAAGTTATCTGCGAACACACATAAATCCATATATATACTATAGTTTTTAGGTAATTAATACATAATATTCACAAATATTCAGATAACTCATTTATTGCACTGTCCATAATGGTACTTTAAATCATTGTTTTTGAATAATTTTATTATTCTTATTATTGATGAATATCTTATTTTATGATATTTGAATGGTTTGTTAGTTCACAAAAACAGAGAACAATCTCCTGGAGCGAACACGCCCGTGACGCATGCCATGCTCCTTACCGAATTATATCTGCCTTGTAATAGTGTGTACCGCCAAACGGATTTCGTTAATACAATTTTTGATTGTTTGCATATTTATTAACTGCATATCCACGTACAGTCAAGTACCAAGATACCTGACCAGGCCCTCTACTTATATCTTGAATTTTCTCTTAAACTAAAAATAATATTAACATGAAAATTTTTATTCAGAAAGACTTAATAAAAATCTGCCTGAATATAAATTTTCATGTTAATATCATTTTTAGTTTAATAAGAAATTCAAGATATAAGTAGAGGGCCTGGTCAGGTATCTTGGTACTTGACTGTACAAAGATAAAGCAAAAATAAAGACGGCTCATCGCGACATATACATGAATATACGGTCGAATTGAGAGACCACCTCCTTTTTAGAAGTCTGTTAAAAAACCCTATAATAACAATAAATTAAACAGTAAACATAGATTCACGAGCGCAAATTGGGCGTACAAAGCTGTTATCTCCCACAGCGGGTAACGGGTGGGTGAACCGACAGATAGTATAACAAGGTCGAGACTATTTGTTATTGTTCACCTGTTATTGGGTTGCATGCTAGAAAACAATTCGACAATTCCTTTTTGGTTCGAGTAGCTAAGGTGTGGAATGAACTGCCTGCGTCTATATTCCCAGAGAAGTTCAGTCCCGGGACATTCAAAAGTAGATTGAATGGGTATCTTTTGGATAGGCATGCTTCATCCTAGTCTTCATCGTCGCTTACCATCAGGTGAGATTGAGGACAAATGCCTAAACCAATGTATTGTAGAAAAAAAAAACACAGAATTAAATGTTAAGGGGATACTTGAATTTTTCGGGGTCCAGTACTGCCCCCATTTAAAATAAATCATAAGAAGAAAACGGAGATATCATTTAAAATTTTGACTTGATCAGACTAGATAACCCTTCAAACTATTTTATGAACTACTGTTTACAGTCTAAAGTGAGAACTTTAAGCTTTTCTAAGCATATTAGCCAAATGTGGCAGTTTTTCGCAAATGTGCGTAGAAAAAGTTCACTTTCTTACTTTAAACTGTAAAGAGTAGTTCATGAAATAGTTTGAAGGGTTATCTAGGGCTTGGTCACTGGGCCGGATTTAGGGGAGGGCAACCGGGGCTACAGCCCGGGGCCTCCACAATAGTAGGGCCCCCACAATAGACTTCGAAAAAATCTTTCAGATTCCGAACTTTTCCTTTGATTTCTTTCGCTATTTTACCTCTACCTATAGTACTTTTTAAAAGCATGATTATGTTGTTCTTAACTATTAACAACAATCATTGATCTATATTGTTCACTCCAATCAGACAATCAGGAAAATATTACAGGCCCTGGCCCTAAACCAGGGGGCCTCCACTCCTTGTTGCCCTGAGGCCTCCAAACCTCTAAATCCGACCCTGCTTAATCAAGAAAAAACTTTAAATGATATCTCCGTTTCCTTTCAAATAATTTCTTTCAAATGTGGGCAAAATTGGCCCCCGAAGTAACCCCTTAATTGTAAGTCTTTTTTACGTAACCTACCTGTTTGGGTGTTTATCTATATATGTATTTGTTATAAAATATAGTATCGTTAAGTTAGTATCCCATAACACAAGTCTCGAACTTACTACGGGGCTAGTTCAATCAGTGTAATTTGTCTGTATATATTTATTTATTTAACCTTTTGGTGCATCTAATAAATAAAATAAAAAGTTTCGAAGATCGCGAATTGATAACCTCCTCTTTTTTGGAAGACGGTTAGTAACTTTTAAATAAATCAGATTACAAAAAAGCTAGATAGCTGGATCCGGATAAAATTAAATTGTTAAAAGTATATTCGCACTTTGGAACAATAAAGTTTAATAAAATAAACAAATAACCAGCCAAGTGAGAGTCAGAATCGCACACGAAGGGTTCCGTACCATTATCTATAAAAAATCACGTTTGTTGTATGGAAGCCTCACTTAAATATTTATTTATTCTGTTTTAATTTGTTATTATAGCAGCAACAGAAACGCATCATCTGTGAAAATTTCAACTGTCCAGCGATAACGGTTCATGAGATACAGCCTGGTGACAGACAGACCGACGGACGGACAGCGAAGTCTTAGTTATAAAAACCTAAAAACAAACGAACTCACCCATCCGAATAAAAACAAGCGCGCTGAACATGGAAAGCACCACTGGGCAGAACACTCCGGCGAAGGTGCCCACCTTCTTGACGCCCGGCACTTCGGAGCGGAACTCTCCGAACTCCACATATCCTGGAAAATACAGACTCACATTAGTTCTCGTAGATTGTGGTCAAGACTTTGGCATCTCAAATCATGGCGGCATATTAATTTAGACTGCTGATCTCCATAAAAATGTCTAATTTACGTAAGAAAAACAAAATCTCCCAAATTTCTAATAAATGGCTGGCGGGCGCGGGAAGGGTCCCACGCGCGCGTACCACTCCACGCGCCCGCAACAAGCCCGGTAGCGGGCGGTCACATTTAAATGGGAGATTTTCGGTTTGCATTATCTTTAGTTTTTATTATGAAATAAGATACATTTTTTTAGCCTATACTGTCCCACTGCTGGGCAAAGGCCTCCCCTCTAGTACGCCACTGATCTCTATCTTGCGCGATAGATTTCCAAGAATTGTCAAAAAGTGCCAGATCGTCACACCACCTTGTCCTTGGGCGACCTCTCTTGCGACGCTGGCCTACCGGCACCCATTCTGTAGCAACCTTGGCCCACACATCTGTGTGACATCGCGCGGGCTCCAGCACTCCTCCGCCCCTCTTCGGCGCAGCGGGGGGGGGGGGGGGGGGGCATGCCCATATATAAGGCGCGGCGGCCGGCGCACCCTCTCTTTTTCTTCGGCTGCATCTCCAGCTAAGTAGTTCTTCTACCTAGAAGGGCTACTCAACGGATCTAGTGCCTATAACTCACGACCCTGACTACCTAATCTGTATCTAGTGTTCTTGTGAATCTTTGTAACTAATGTAATGTTCATTATACCTATCTCATTTGCCAATATCTAGTTTTTCCTTTATCTCATCTATCCTCCTAGATCCTAAATCTAGGTTTTACTAACCAAAACGGTACATCTGGTTGCATCCTACACACATGTCCAGCCCAAACCTATTTGAGCATGGCTGCTTTTTTCTCAACGTCTAGTTGTTTTGGAGCGAATGCTGGTGTTACGTAAGTAAGTACATGATCTGTTAGTTTAATCCCTAGTATACTTCGTTCCATGGCTCGTTGGCAAACCCCGAGTTTGGACTTTTGAGATAGTCAATGACCAAGTCCATAAGTCAGAACGGGCAGGATACACATGTTGACAAGTTTACGCTTGAAAATTAAAATAAATTTTCCTTTCATGACGTGAAGATACATAAATGACATAATATATTTTTTTTAAATATATAGGGACAAAATGACACTGATTGAGCTAGCCCCAAAGTAAGTTCGAGACTTGTGTTATGGGATACTAACTCAACTTTACTGTATTGTATAACATATAAGTACATATATAGATAAACATCCAAGACCCAGGACGATTTGAAAAAGACCATTTTCCAACTTGCCCTGACCGGGGATCGAACCCGGGACCTCTGGGTGGCGGACTAGCATGGTGACCACTACGCCACGGAGGTCGTTAGTATTCCGCTTAAAGAGTACTTTCCTTGAATATAGCTAGGACGCTTTCCAGATTTTTCTTCTCCATTTTACACGGTCTTGAGCATTATTAGTAGTAGCACTTCTGGTCTTGTGGTTTTAAATCTACCACTGTCACAAACACACATAATTTTACAAAAAATAATGCACCTTCAATGCACTTATCTCCCATTATGTATTCTCCGCACGAACGCCAACAATGCACTGATAATACGCATTCTTACGAACATATATAAAAATGGATTAAAATAGTGACTGGTTGCTAGCACTTACTGACATGATTCCTCAAGGATTTAGCCTACCTATTCCCAAAATTTCTATTTTTTTCTACTATATCATCTCATCGTATTCACAGCTGCATCCTGAGTATGCTGTAAAGCCTGGTATAGGCTTACCAAGGGGGGAGTACTTAGGCTTCAAGTCAACTTGATGTGACTAGTGATAACCCGTTCTTGAAAATTTCGACAAATTTCCAAAACGCCTTAGAAAATTTCCGAGAAAAGTCTTCAGGTTTCACAACTAAAATTCTCGAGGAAAGAAATTTCCCAGAACAGGGAATTTCTCGGCGGCACATCACTAGATGTAAATATGCCAGCTCCATAAGAGACTTCAGCTGTGCGATTTAAAATGATCTATGTATACGAAACTTTCACTAAAATCACACTAATATTATAAAGGCGATTTGTGACTGTGTGTGTGTATGTTTGTTACTTCTTCACGCGCAAACGGCTGGACCAAGTTTGATAAAATTTAGTAAGCACGAAGCTGACACCCTGGATTAACACATGGGCTATTTTAGAAGCAGGTAGTTCTCACATATTTAAAAAAAAATGTACCGTCAATGCACTTTTCTCCCATTATGTATTCTCCGCACGAGAGCTACCAATGCACTGATAATGCGAATGCTTGCACTATTATTGCATAATCAAAAACAATACATCGCCGGCTGAATGGATAATAGTTATTGTTATTTAACCTCGTTTTTAAACAAGTGGCCAAGTGTGCTACTTTCGTTGGTTAATCAAGTGCATAAAAACACAATGGTTAAGTGAGAATTTCGAGGAACTCGGTTACCCGGCGGGAGCACGCATTACTAGCGCTTTCGCATGTAAAGCGACACCGGAAGGGGCCCGCACTTGGATGGGTGACCACAAGTGACTTGAGCTCTTCCGTGCTTTGGAAGGCACGTATAAGCCGTTGGTCCCGGCTGTCATCATTGTATGGCAGTCATCCAGCTATGTCAGATGCCTTTAGGCAGCTTGAAAAATCTGACACTAGTGTTGGCCACTTACACACACGAAAAACAAACAGTGTGCTACTTTCGTTGGTTAATTTAAGTGCATAAGAACACAATGGCTAACCGAGAATTGAGTGTAAAATTTTAAAAAAAAAAGATATTCTATAAAGTATTATACCATAAACCAGAGGGCATGCAAGAAAAGAGTAATGATTGTTGACAAAGCAAAAGAGATTTGCAAGGATCGTAGTCTCTCCCTACCGCCATGGGAAACAGGCGTGATTATGTTATGGCGTATGTATGTTAGTATGTAACATACTCGAGCCGTCTCGATCCTCTGGCTCTACGTGGGGATATTGCATCCTTGTGCATTTTTTTTCGCATTTATCATGGGGAATGCTGTGAAGAATTGTTCGATATATACTTGCAAAATTTCACCACCGCACCACCCGCCTGAAATCAAAATTTCATCCACACCACTTGGATAGTTGGCAATCAACCACCGTACGTTTTAAAAGGAACTTTTTACCACGTACGACCGAACTGTGGAATCAACTTCCTGCAGCAGTGTTCCCGGACCGATACGACATTGCAACCTTCAAAAAACGAGTCTATATCTTCATGAAAGGCCGGCAACCCTTCTGTTACACCCCTCGTGTTGCAGTTGTCCATGGGCAGCGGTGATCACTTACGATGTTAAGGTGACCCGCTTGTTCGTTTTCAGCTCTACAACATAAAAAAATGCAAGTATGTATGTATGCAAGTTTGTATGTATGCGAGTATGTACATACATACATACTTGCAGACATAAATTCTTGCATACATACATATGTATGCATGTATTACCTTCTCCAGGGGCTCTTGTCTGTCCTCCGCTGATCCTGAGCCGCAACTTGTGCATGAATCCTGGACTCCGACTGGAGTTCACACTCGGTGACAGCGGATCTAATGTTTCAGCCATTTTTGGTGGCTTCGTCACTGTAAACAATTTAGTTTTATATTAAAAAATTAATTTCAGCTTATTAGCATCAATGAGACCTCTCCGTACAGTCTGGCCAGCGTGAAGAGTGTAGGCCAAATCCCGTGGTGCTCTGGCCAAGTATCATTATCACTCTAGTAGTACTGACGGAGAGGGTTGTGCTCTTGCAGTGGAAACTGAATAGACCTGATAATTTCTGAGACTGAATAGATTATGATTTACAAATCACGACTTTATTCTGTTTCTTATATACAGTGGTTGTTCCAAATGCCAAACTATCCTTTAGAATAACGTTAAATCCATCTTTGATCTACTTACAAAAAGGAGGATGCTATTCTTTTGTCATTTGCTAGAACGAGTGAGAGTGACGAAACACCGCGGGATCGCCGATGCTGATGTTATCTGTCGCTCTCTCTCTCGAGGAATGAAAGTTCTGAGCGACAGAAAAGGATAGAAGCATAGAAAACTGTTGTTGCGTGCTGCCAGATGTAGCTTCACCCTTAGTTTTACTATCAATCTGTCACATCAATTGATTATAATAAAGCTAGAAATAATATTATTAAAAGTAATGTGAGATGACATAACTAAATATTCCAACTACACTCTGTGGAGTTTTTGGCGGGAAGTTAAGGGATTCAGTTGGAGTTTGCTTTAAATTGTTTTGCAAATTGATTCTAGTAGTCTTTATAATATGAAATTGGTGTAGTTTAGTGTTATAAATGCTCATGCTCATGGACAATATGTAAAATGTTTAAAGTGGACACTCATAGTGCGGTTGTAGTGATATTCATTTGCGGACTGTGATTGGCGTCTTTAGGCGCCGTCCGCCACTCAATCAGCTATGAAAACCAGTGGGCTCGTATTAGTGGGCTTGAAGCAATCAAAGGACCTACACCAACCTTTGATTGTATAGTTAAGGTTAGGGTAGGGTTAGGAATAAAGAAGTGATTAACAAAAGATAGGCTCTATCCAGAGCTGTAAAATAATTATAAAAAAAACTACACTATGTGATTAATACTGTTTTTAAATATTTAGTAAAGCTAGAAATATCTGTTATTTAGTTTACTTACTCTTTACGTGCAGAAACATGTTCTTTATAGTCCAATAATTATTTAATATTGATCACCTATTTACTTGACAACCACTTAACCAGTAAAATACCTTCAGACTACAATGAAAGACTGACTGAGACATTGGACATTGTGCAATGTAGTGAAATACAGATCGGGAAATACTTCATGGATGTTAGTTTAGCAATAGATTGCTTAACTCTCTCTATTTTAAGTTCTCGTTGGATATTGGCCTTGTGACTTCTGATCTAGAATAGGACTACCGCACCTCTTCTTGTGGACGTCGTAAGAGGTCGCCTCTTACGACCTCCACAAGAAGAGGTGTGGTAGTAGTAAAGGACTTGCATTCCCAATATAAGGAAATTTTTATTTATTTATTTTAAGCCATAATCTAAAAAGGGGTAGGACATTGAAAGTATGGTCAAATAATATAAAAAAAATTGCTGGGCCTCTATGGACCAATTTACAGGGGACAAAGAAAGATGGAATCTGTTTGGAGGAGCCTATGCGTGTACAGGATGCTGAAGAGTAAAATAAATTTAAAAATGTATTATGTGTCTCGTCAGAATCTGTGTAAAGTCTAATAAAATATTAACCTATATTGTCCCACTGCTGATAAGGTGGGGCCTTCGCTGACGTCTTACATTAGAATTTGTAGCGGTCATCACACCATCTCTTTCTCGGCCTTTCCCTGTGACGTCGAAAATTGTTGGGTATCCATGGCGGTAGTATATTCTCCATTTGACTGCCTCCGTGGTCCAGTGGTCAAGGCGTTCGCCTATCCAGACTTTTCACAAAGTTTGCTTCCCAATGGGAAGCATACTTTATGAAAAGTTGTTTCCAGTCTGGATAGGATATTGCAGGCTTGAATCACCTGATTATCCGAAATAGAAAGATGATTCTGTGTTTCGGATGGCACGTAAAACTGTGGGGTCCCGAACGCCACCTAGTGTTTGATCATCAAACTATTCAAGGATTGGTTCCTGTTTTGCCCTTTGGGTTGTGGAGGTCAGACGGCAGTCGCTCTGTGTAAAAACCAGTAACCTCGTCAAATCTCTTTGGTTAGGTAGCAGACCCAGGGCTCTTAAGCGTTACTGCTGAGGATGCAACCGCGAATACGCTTGGTTGATGATGGTTATATTCTATGGTCATTTCTTATTAGGAGCATAAGAATATAAATTCTTAATTTATTACAACTTACTTTATATACATAACACCAAAAATAGAGATATGTTTTTCTGATTGGATGCACCATTGCTTTAGAATATAGTATCTAATTATACCTAATGATAATATGTTAACATAATCTAGATGACCTGGATCTATGACCTAGATTTCTAGCTCAATGTCTTAGAGTAATGTAAACAAAGTTGTCTCAAAAGTACTCTAAGGGTCTAATATCTACTCAGTACAGTCTCATTTGATAAAAATGAGTAATGCTATAAAAACATGTTGTAAGTTTATAATATGTGGGCTGTTTTTCCTAAACTTTTTTTGCTTCCAAAAGAACGATCTCACTTTTCGTAGAATTAGAAAATTCAATAAAAAGCACTAACTTACCTTACTGACTGTCAGTTAAACAAACTTATTAGCGTCGGAAGCGTTTTATAAACAGTATTACAAAAGGAAATACCATGAAAACACAATTGTTTGAATGATTCAGCCGAAAACTTACCAAATCTTATATGTACTTCACGTCGATGATAAAAACTCTCGCCAAATCAACACATTGTTTGTTTTCAGAGTAAACAATCAAAACTTGTTATTAAATTACATTCATAAGATTATACACGGAAGTTATTAATCGGAGTTTATCAGAAAAATTATCGTGAAGTCGGAAGACAATGGCCTAGCCAACCAATTTTTGCTAGTGTTGGGATTGGGCTGCTAGACATTAAAGTTATCTTATAGTTTGTTAGAGTAACGTAAGTTACGTAACGGAGCAGCTATTGCAGATTTAACTTTTTATTGTGTTCAGTTTGATTTGGTAACAATGCAGCTATCGAAAAGTCTTCCTCGGACTACTCAGTAGACTGACAGCAAAGAAAGGGCAATTTTTTTTCTTTTGCGGAGTCTTGCGTGCTCTTTTGCTTCCATCAAATTAAAATAAAAGCTAAAACACGCTTACAATCTGTAGCTTCTAATTACTATTTAACGTGTAAGGGATTTATGCATAATAAATGAAACCACGGGCTATACTAGCTTACTATAGCAGAATGAAATTAAAATAACAGTCAATAAATTGAAAAAAATCGACATTCCCATAAAAATTGCCCACTCGAAAGCACGCGTTTTATTATTTTTGAAGGCTAATGGAAAAGCGTGCTATACCACTTTACTCATTTTTGCGTCCACTGCTGCCGCCGCCCCGGTAGTGGAAAAACTCCATTCGACGTCGTTAATTTTCCTGAGTTTACCCATCCCTTAATATTTTGACTTTGACAACTAGTAGTGAACTGACAGTCGACAGTGACACACACCACTTTTTTAAATTCTATGTAGGTACTGATAAAACAGCTATGCAGCTTACACCAATTTTAATTTACCCGATTCGGTTACACAAAAAAGAGAGTAATGCTATGATCTTGTTGGCTGATATTTATTGCAATTTGCAAGGCTTCAGAGCCTTGCTGTCTGCAGGACTTCGTACGAGGCAAATAAGTTGATTTTAGGCGGCGTAGGTAGGTACTCTTCTAGCAAGTATGCTTCGTAAAACAGTGTTCCCACAAAACTTTCTAGCCTATGTGCCATAAGTTCGAAGAATTTTAAAGTAAGATCTTCGTTATTAACCAAGAATACTTACATATATACCTACCGCGATAATCGTAAAATTTAATAAGATATTAAATTACATTAGAAGTTAAAGTTGAAAAATTACAAAATATCCATGAGATTTCGGCTTAGGACTACTCCATCTCTTCCTGGATATCGTAGGCGACTAAAGAAAATATAGCGCTAAAAGCTCGTGCCATTAGAGCATTCCCAAGGAGGGTTGACGGACGTCAGGCAGACGGCCGGTCGGTCGTAAAATAAAACCTAAACAAAAATATGGAAATTCTGGTGTTCAGAATAAAATTCGAAAGTCAGGCGCCCCGCCCGACTCCTGTTTAATGTGGGCCAGGGCTACCGTGTCCGGGGTGCATACGGCCAAAGACGCGAGCCTCAACCCAGAAACTCCGCTTTGCAACCTAAAACATTGGTATGCTAACTAGACGCGCGAGGGTGCTGGCCGATGTACTTTCCAGGCGAAAAGTGGCCGTGGCGTTCCTTCAGGAGACTCGGTGGAAAGGCTGCAGATCCCTGTCCATTGAGAATGGTTATAAGCTGATCTACACCGGTGCACCTGGTGGCGAGGATGAGGTGGCCGTAGTAATGTCAGAGGGGCTTCAGGATAGCGTCTTGGAGCTAAAACGCTTCAGCAGTCGGTCAATGGTCGTGGTGGTGCTTGTCAAAGGGGTTTTGACTCATCTGATAAGTGCCTACGCGCCACAGGCTTCGGAGACGCCGAAAAGACGCGGTTTTGGGACCTACTCGGCGTGGTGGCATCCCGTTGTCGCAGGCAATCGTTTTGGGTGGCGAATTGAACGGTTATCATGTCGGCTATGGATACGGAAGCCGCAACCCGGCGAGGTAGACCCAAGAAGTGCGTCAAGCATGATATGCGTGCCAATCGTCTTACAACCACGGATGCTAAGACCGAGCGAAGTGGAAAGGAAAGTCGGAAAGCGGACCCCAGGCTTCTCATCATTACAGCTGTGGTTGTAACAGGGAATATAAAGAGATATAAAATAAAAATATTGTCGCGAACCAGATAGACGCAGAATGTTCGCGAGCAAGAACCGCGTAGAAATACGTCGGTATGGTGCAAGCGAAACTAGGCCTTATATTGGCCGGTTCTACTCACATACACGTACCGGCGCCTCGATGTTTCCCGACATCGAAATACATTCTTCAAGTATGGGGAATATTCGAGAATAATGTAGACCTCTGTACCGGCGCATATATAAAGACGACCGAGTGCGCACCACGGCGGTTCCATACGAGCTACGGAAGCGATTACTTCGAAGCGAACCGAAGCGAAGGAAACCTACCTCGGTGCGACATGTGGAAGTACCTGCGACAACCTCGGCGAGATACCTGGACCTCAGCTGCTACGCGACTTGGATCTAGACATCAGGAATACCATCTTCACGTGTCAACTTAGGGTTCCGTAGTGAATAAAGACCCTCATACGAAGTTCAGCGTTTTTCTCCAAATCTCGAACCCAGTTTCGTAACAATATAAATATATATGGACAATTCACACTGATACTATATTTTATAACAAATACATATATAGATACACATCCAAGAAAATTAGAAATTTATTAATTAAAAATTTGAAAAAGGCCATTTTCCAACTTGCCCTGACCAGGGATCGAACCCGGACCTCTGGGTGGCGGACTAGCATGGTGACCACTACGCCACGGAGGCCACGGAGGTCGTCAGATGAAAGAGATCATTGAAAAATAGCTGCTACATAGGTACTACATAATAAACCTTCTGCATCCAGTCTCTGATGGTGATAACTTTAAAGTCTTGCAAGTAACAAGACATGAATCAGGAAATCGTCTAAAACTGAAGACCCAAGAAAATATTAAAAGTTGCATGCAGCTAAAAGTAAAAACAAGAAAATGAAAACACAAGTAATGTTTTAAAAATCACATTTATTCAATAGACATCAGGAATTCGTTTTCATAACGTACTTGTCAATGATAACTTCATAGTAAGTTTTAAAAAATTGGCGGACGCACGGTCAGATTATACCTAAATAAGAGTAGGCAACTGCCTAGGGGCTCCCACTACGTTATCCAGTCCTGGGTGTCTCCAGCCATGCATAACCCTAGGGGTTCCCAACTAGGCTGATCAGCCCTGTGAATATAATTCAAAATATTTAACAGATCACTGGACCTATTCTTGAGCGATAAAGTCATGAAGCGAATGATCAGTGACGAGCAAGCGTGAATCATACACAAATCACGTGTGTGACTCCCACTTTCAAAAACAGGTCTAGTTATCCACAAGAGTAGGTATATTTTTCTAGATATCGTAATAATAACATACAAAATGCATTACCAGTAGTTTTTTTACAAAGCCGTCTTCGTTTCACTGGTACTCCGTATGTAAGTATTTAAAAAAAAAAACACAAAGACAACAAGTGTTGAAATGACTTCTGAAGTTAAAGTATAAACGAAATTCCTTAGTTTTGGTCGAACACCATCACACTTAATATGAACCTAAACATAGCTTATGGAATACATATTACTTCTATAGTCTATCTAATGACTCCAGCATTATGATACTGTTCCCCCTGATTACCTGGAACAAATGAAAATGGTAACTTAGAAATCATAAATCAAAACTATTTTGTTGTTGGGAGGCCTTAATAGCCGTGGACTTCCTGTGGCTGCTATGATAACGATAGCATTACATGCCGATACATTTTTAAAACGCTACCAGCCTCGTTAGGGCACCGTTGATAAACCCAGATAAAGTTTATGTCACAACACTAGTGTCATCTAGCTCGTTATCGTTCGTATGAAATAATTTCATAGAGCAAAATAGCAGTGACGAGCACAACTACTATTCACAGGGTAGACATTATTCTTATCTAAATTACGACTTATGTAAAACAAAATAGATTTCTCGCTAGCATTCGACATTATAAGTATTTATTATTTAAAAGATAATAATAATAAAACGACAAAGCCCTTCTGGCAAGTAGGCGACCAATACTGAGAAAATAAGTTTCTTTCGGCGTTTCTTCTCAGCAGTGGTCGAAGCGCTGGTATCGGTAGCTTTTCTTTCAAAATTAAATAAAAAATTTATATACTTTACATGTAACGTAAATTATACTTATTGACGTGTAAAGGTCTAATTACTGAATAAACACAGGGTAGACAAATTCTATGTGTCTGTATAAAATACACGCTACTGCAAAATAGTGATGATAGCCCTCAATAAATGCTGTGGCAGGGAAGAGATAATAGAAAGAATGCTTAGTAAATAAATATATCAACCAACAGCCTTTTTTGTAAGTGTTTTATCACTGCTATAGATGGAGCTGTTTTAGACCAACTATACTGGAAAGCATAAAGTGGAAGGAAAAGACCTTTGCCCAGCAGTGGGACAACACAAGTTTTAAAAAATATACTAATCATTTAAAACTAGTTTTTATTTGAAACATTGAACAAGTTTAACATGCTCTTTAAGACGAAGTGGTAGCTAAAGTGGCGCCCTCATTTGAAATAAATTGTTTAAAACTAAATATGGTGATAATTCAAAATTTGATTTGTATAAATGTCTAGAAAGATCTTTAAACTTTTTATGAATAACCTTTAAAAGTAATATTGGTAGTCCGTCTTGTTTTAAAACTGTTTTTCGCCAAAAGTGGCCACTTTTGGCGAAAAACAGTTTTAAAACTAGACGGACTATTAGTAATAATTTCAAAGGTTATTCATAAAATAGTTTAAAGGTCTTTCTAGACATTTATACAAATCCAATTTTGAATTATCACCATATTTAGTTTTAAACAATTTATTTCAAATGAGGGCGCCAATTTAGCTACCACTTCGTCTTAAGACAAATCAAACGAGCCCAACTCATAGCGTTGCATCCTTTCATTACCTATGGCCACCTTCAGGCTCCATCATATCAGCTCCATGTCATCATAATATTGCATTGTCACGCGATATACATTTGCATGCAAAATTTCATCTCAATTGGAAATAGGGAATCTTGCACTAAGTAAGGTTTGATTACAGACACAGGTCAAACTAAATAAAAGCTAGGAGGAATAAAAAATTAAGTGTAGGAGCAAAGCAGCGTCCAGTATTTGATAAGTCAGCATTTGCACAATTTCGCCTCATTAGTATAAAACAGTCAGTTCGCGACCTACGGCCAACAAGCGCGCCACGCGGCTCATATTATTATATCATTTCTCATCAAGTTATTCTATAGTTAATTATCAAGAATATAACTCAGTATTTATCAGTTTATCTGTGACTTTCATTTGATCAGAACTATTATTTCAGTTCAAACCCGAACATTAAGATATGTTAAGAAATATATCTTTGTGACATCTCAGTCTACTCATGCGCTGTGGAATGGGAGCAGGTTGACATGACAAAGAAATCAAAAACACGTAAAATGGAGCTGAATGCATAAGTATCTGGCGGGAAAGGCTAGAAAGACAACCAAAACTATATTCAAATGGACCCCACCCGAAGGTAACAGAAAAGGGGCAGATCGTTAAAAAGATGGTCCGATGACTTAAAAATAGCCCTCCAAGTGCAAGTCAAACTCGCGCACAATGGGTTCCATACCATTATCTATAAAAAAATCATGTTTTTGTATGGAAGCGCCACTTAAATATTTATTTATTTTGTTTTTAGTATTTGTTGGTATAGCGGCAACAGAAATACATCATCTGCGAAAATTTCAACTGTCTAGCTTTCACGGTTCATGAGATACAGCATGGTGATAGACAGGCGGACGGACGGATGGACAGCAAAATTTTAGTAAAAGAGTCCCGTTTTTATCCTTTGAGTATGGAACCCTAAAATCACTGGACCAATATGGACCAGACTAGCTGGGGACAAGAAAAGGTGGAATCTGTTGAGTGAGGTGTTGTCGGCAGGAAGCACTGATGCCGAAGAATAAAAGGAATTAAACAATGTATACTATATTGTTAAACCATTTCAGGTTTGCAGACGATATTGTGCTATTTGAAGAAAATCCACAAAACTTGGAAAAGATGATACATGAACTCAAAGAACAAAGTGAAAAACAGGGTCTCCCTATGACCATACATAAGACAAAGCTCCTAACAAATTCAGAAAGCTATGAAATCAAGATAAATGACCAGACCCGGGAATATGTAGAAGAATATGTATGTTTGGGTCAAATAATGTCACACAATGAAATGAATACAAAAGAGATAGAAAGACGTATAACAAATGGCTGGAAAAGTTACTGGGCACATAAAGTCATGAAATCCCAGACCTAAGCATAGGAATGAAACATAGAGTCTTCAACACCTGCATCCTACCCTGCCTGACGTATGGCTGCGAAACACTCACAAAACACTAAAGAGATATGCTAGAGCGTTGCCAAAGAGAAGAAAAAGGACATCACAGAATACGCATTACAACAATAGGGAGAAAAACAGGACTAGTAGACATACTTTCTAAGATAGACCAACTGAAGTGGAGATTGACTGGCCATATGGTGCATAGTAACCAGGAAAAGTGGAGCAAAACCTTAACTCATTGGTATCCCAGAGATGGAAAAAGGGGAAGACTATGTATAATATGGAAGGACGAGCTAAAACTCACCGCAGGCCCTAATTGGAGAAGAGTTGCCAGAGAAGGAAAGCAATGGAAATGGTTGGAGGAGGCCTTTGCCAAAAGGCACACTGAACTCAGAGACATCCTATATAAAGCGATAATATTCCCCAAGAGTTCAGGATAGCGGGCTTATCCCTTTACTTGTACCTATAAATTAAAAAATAGATAAACAATTGACCTGGGAGGAATTCTTCCCAGTAACAGGTAAGGGGTTATACAATACAATAAAATACTATATTGTTATATTTTCAGATTGTGTATAAGCTGATAAATAATTAGCATTATACGTACCACCATGCCAATGTTATTACGCTGTCCATCTTTGCATTCTTCGACAGATTCGTCCAGCACAAGGTTCATGAAGGGATCGAAGCCCCGCAGGACTCCGGTCACAGCACGGCCGGCATTTAGTTTTATAGACAACTTCTTGTCCATAAACCTGTAAATCACCAGATATTTCAGTTAAACACACATCAAGCAAGGTTATGAATGACGCGCCGTGTCGTGCTTTCGTTTGCATCAAGTTCACCTTTTCTACTCACTTTTTCAATTCTGGTGGGTGAGCTTTAGACATTGCTCGGAATTTTAAGGGTTAGATTGACGAAAATACCAATAAATACATAAAACGATGAAAATTTCGAAAAAAAACACTTCACCGCGAATACAAGCAAAGAAAGCGTATCTTTTTTTTTTTGGATGACGTTCGAAAGCTAAAAGACGTTCTAAAGTTTTAATACCCTTTAACCAAAAAAAAAACCTAACGAGATAGAAGAAAGGGTTGTGGTTGTGTGTGAATTAAGGAAAAAGCTTTTAAAAAGTTCAGCTCTGAAAATATTTTTTTATTACTTGAAGAGCATAATATAAACAACTAATCTTCCATGTTCCATTAGTTCCATCCACCCACGGATTCCAATTTCCATCCATCATGTGATCATCAAAAAATAAAATTTTCTTGTGTTTGGAACGCATCGCGTTGAGCGTTGAACGGTTCTTGTGTTGCTAGACTTGCTATTATCAAATAAAATATTCAACTGATTTCGTATTTTTGGGTATGAAATGAAACAATAATGGAAAATTTGACGCAGAAGATTATTTTCACTCGTCATTTATTTTTTTAATAAAAATGCTTGAAAGGTTATCTATCATTTTCTTGAAAATTTAATATCAATAGAGTTGCCAGTGTCAAAAACAATGGAATTTATAATGCTACCAAATTCTGATGAACTCAATCCATGCCGATTTTATTTGAAAAATTGTGTCTTTTCCACCTAAGCGCATAGCAGTCATTCGTTTTATCATTACTGTTCATGCATGTGTACATTTGTACGTACACACACAATCAACAAAAGCAAAGCAAGCAACAAGTGAACGTACCTACCTACTCTTTCTAATATTGTGTTTGTGAAGTGGACGGACAGCTGTGAGGATGAATATCGCAAAGATATTCATATAAACAGCCACGTTTTGTTTCGTAAATATGGTTAATTTGTAGTTTATGTAGCTACCATAACATAATTACGTAGTGGAAAAGTTTGTGTTTGTGTTACCGTTCAAAAATGGATGAATCCGGAATTGATATGGCCTATGATCTGGCCTCTCTTCTCAGCAACGACTTTAACGCTGATCAGAAGATAATAAATGAAATGACTGCTGCCCAGCAGCACCAGGAGTTTATGTTCTACGAACTGAAGTCTAAAGCCGTGCCAATCACCGAAAGGTAAGTGGATCCTGACAAGAAACATGCTCGCGCGAACGAAATTGACGCTGCATTCAATCATCGCGAATATTTTTAGCACGTGAGGAAGAATTTCTCCAAAACTAAGCGCCCGCGACCTTGAAAAACGACTTGGCAATCCACCCAGTTTTACCATGTTGTTTATCTCCTTACATTTCGTAAGTATCCCTTTATTGGATGCCTTTCTCTCTTGTTTGAGATTCCGCCGCGTTCATAAACGTATTTCACTATTCCCTTTCAACTATTTGCCATGCGGTATCATACACTTTTTAAAACTGTAAAATCTTCCCGCCATTTTAGTTTTTGAGGGTAGTTGTTAGATAAATGGTCTCAGTAGGGTTAAGGGGATAGGTACATGCATTTTTCGGGGTTCAGTGCTGCTTTTCAGTGTCCAGTTTCGAAAGCATATTATAACAATGAATCTCAAATACCAAAAATATCTATGTTCTGAAGTATTAGGTGCTAGTTTTATTAGTTTACTTTCTCTAATTGACCTTGTTTTCTAGACACTCGGTCGTGTATCCGCCAAGTTCGGTAACGAAATGGTTAAGTTTGTTTACTTACAAGAATTGTAGACGACACTTTTAGTTAGCTATTTGAATCACGATGGGAATGTTTTGGTAGCGAGAGTACACTCTGACTATTATTGACTATCTTGCAAATAATACATCAGATCTCTAAGTACCTATATGCTCAATAACAGGCGAAATATCACCATTAATTGAAATAGATTGTGAAGAAGTTGGGTCAGGCATATTATGGCTGATGTTTCGTAGTTTGGAGGAAAAGGAATACTCTTTTGGGTAAGTAGGTATGTCAAGTCAAAGTCAAAATTATTTAATTAGTTATTTTAGAATATTTTGTGCAAAGTGGAGAAGAAAAAGTCGGAAAACGGACCCCGGGTTTCTCAGCCTTGCAACTGAGGACGCAACTGGGAAAACGTTGAGATGAGAGAGAGATTTCTCTTTGGATATTTAGACCATTTGTCATATTTCTATCGATTTTTAACCGACTTCAAAAAAGAAGGAGGTTATAAATTGGTTGGAATCTTTTATGTTTTTTTTTATGTAGATATGTTCACCGATTACTCTAAGACGCCTGGACCAATTTGAAAAATACTTTGAAATTTGTTATAAAGTGCATAATTGTCTGATGGTCCTATAAAAATTTTATCAAACATCAGTGGTATAGTTTGGTGTTGAAATAGGTTTTTAGTTCTAAAATAATTATATGATACTCAAGGTGTTCATATAATATATATGATAAGATGAATTTGGATCTTGGGAGTACTAAAGTGGTCACGGCTGGGTCGAAATTATACCGCAATTAGGTAAATCGTAAATTTGTAAATGAGATCAATGGCCTTGACCGGTGTGACCTTTACGTCATTTGCCGTTTCAGAACGTTGACGTCGCAGTCCCCATTCTACATAACAAATTGAGAGGGCCCTACACTTAGACGAGTACCTTGTAGACACAGTTCATCTTATCACTCTTATTTATTACTGACTATGAACTTAGTGGTAGACTTCATAATTGATATTAGTTATTCTACATCTTTGAACTGTATTTTTACTTGCCGGTAAAGTAGCTCATAACGGCCGTTGATTTATATACTTACTGCATTATAAGTCATTAATGTGTCTCCGCGTAGTCAAATCTTTGAATTTCACGAGGGACGCACGCCTTTTTCATATTTGTCAAAAACAAATCGAAATTTTACGTCACACCTTCACGGAACCTTCTGACCGGCTACTGTACTGCAAACCCACTCGTTATTTGCAAATTTCGCCCTATTTCTTACATTACCATCCCGAAGCGTGTGCATGCCGGACGCTGTCGGACTAAAATCCGCTACCCTTTGATTTGACATAGTTTATAGACATGTAGTACTGATTCACGTACAACAGCGTAGGTACTCGTAGTTGTCATAGTTGTTAAGAGGTACTAATTTTGTGAATAAATAAGTAGTTTCTTATTGTATACGCCAAGAAACCAAACCAATTGACCTTCATTGTAAATAATGAGTCTAGCTTGATGCAATGATGAACGTGCCTCGGTTTGAAGGGTCACTGCACGAACGCTGACTAATTTTATCACTATTTAGAATAATTTTACAGTAAATTGCAAGTGAAAAATCTATAGTCTCTGCCTACCCCCATGGGAAACAGGCGTGAAAATATGTATGTATGTAAATTGGAGTAAGGGAGTATTATCTATCGTCAAAGCAACGTCTATTTGCTGGCCTTTGGCCTTCGACATTGAAGTATCAAAGATTTTTGTAATTATTTATTATATACTTATTCAAAAATAATATAATGATGACTTATTAAAAATCTTTTGTTCAGAATGGATTTTAATTCAATATTTGCACATTTTTTGTGACGTGCAAAAGAACTGCAAAGTTAATAATTTTCCGAAACTAGAAATTGATTTCCCCCAAACTAAACAACCAATTTCGATAAAATTTCTATGGGACCACTTGATAAGTATACCCTTTCGGACAAAAAAATAATTTTTCAAATCAGTCCAGGCGTCTTCGAATAATCGGTAAATATACATTTAAAAAAAAGACATAAAAGTTCGCGACGAATTGATAACCTCCTCTTTTTTTTGAAGTCGGTTAAAAATCAACGGTATACCATGTAAGATTTTGTAAGTGCGTCCGCTAAGTGACGAAGGCGCACGCGGCGGGTTCAGTCGACCTCTGTCACAAACACTACGTGCCACAAAGACAGGAGATTTTGCGTTCTCTTTCGCATTTAGAACCATTTTAAAAAGTAATCATTTGACAAACAACTAATTGCGCAAAAACTAACATAACTTTATGTATGAGTTATCTGAATCATTCGAAAAAATATAAGTACATTTCGCAAATATGTTACTTTGCAAATATTGCAAACGCTAAACTATTATTCCAAAAAGATTTATTCGACCAAGTACCAGAGACGGGGTAGCTCTGAGTCACCCCCTAGCCACCAACAGTTCATACAGAGACATGTAGACCACCCAAGTCATGTGGTATAAAGGTTATGGTGCGGCGGGGATAGCCCTTGGGCCACCGTCTAGCCGCCATCAGTGTTCATGAAGTCATTAAGATGATAACCTATATTAAGGTATAGGTTATGGTGTAGCGGAAAATCCCACGCTTTTTAGGGTTTCGTAGTAAACAAGGAACCCTTATAGTTTCGGCATGTCTGTCTGTCTGTCCGTCCGCGGTTTTATTCAGAGACTATAAGTACTAGAAAGCTGTAATTTGGTATAAGTAATTATATTCATCATGCCAAAAAAGTGTATAATGAAATATTGAAAGAAAAGTTTTTTAAGGTAGCTCCCATACAAGTGAAGTAGGAGTAATTTTTTTTTCTTGACTAACCCATTATTTGGATGGTCAGCAATGACAATAGACAGAGATAGATGAAAGGAAATGGGAGAGACCTTTGCCCAGCAATGGGACGCAACAGGTTAAAAAAAGAAAGTTGAATAGGTCTTTCATAAATATTGTAAACATTATTTTTCGATTTACGATCCGTTTCTGAAATATTTGGTTTAATATTGCAAATTTTTGTTGCCAAGCCAAGTGTTCCCCCCCCCCTCTATCTATTAAACAGTTATATATGGACATGTGAAAAAATTCACAGTATACATATATGTATAACGAAATTTAAAGGAAAACTATCAGAGCTAAGTATATACTTATGAAATGTACTCGGAAAAGGAAAAGTTCATACAAATTCAATAGATAATTTGTTATAGACGTTTCTAGTGGCGTGAACTCAAAATGGGCCTTCGTAACTACGAAACCCTACACTGCGTGTGGCCCGAGACGCACTTGGCTGGTTTTATTAAACTATAAGTATTTCAAATTATAGCGCACAGCGTTCAGCATTTAAAAAACTTGCATTCACATACTATGCGGAAATGAACCATTTTTCTTCTTCAAAATTAAAAATAAATTGAGCAAACTTTTTTAACTTGTAATTATTGGATACAACATAAATATTTTTTCGTTATGTTTACAAAAAATTGTTCGTGTTATTGTAACACTGTCAGTGTCTCACATAAACTTCGCTTGACACACTACCGTGCGTCTTGCTCACTCGAGAAAATTATATTTAATTATCAGTTTTCCTCAAAAGATACTTACATTGTATATTTTATTTGTTCTTTGCTTCTGTTCAAATGTGTGGTGATAGTGTCAGTCAAAAGCGATTAGGTATGTATAAGATATATCTCTATATACCTACTATTGTATCACTGGTCACCCAAGGATAGCGGAAACCGTGCGAAGTAGAGAATAACCAGCCAAGTGCCAGTCGGACTCGCGCACCAAGGGTTCCGTACCATTATCTATAAAAAAAGACGTTTGTTGTATGAGCCCCTATCCACTTACATATTTGTTTATTCTGTTGTTAGCATTTTTTTTTTATAGCGGCAACAGAAATACATCATCCGTGAAAATTCAACTGTCTAACTATCATGGTTCTTGAGATACAGCCTGGTGTCCGACCGACAGACAGCGTAGTCTTTATAACAGGGTTCCGTTTTTACCCTTTGGTTACGGAACCCTGAAAAAATTAAAAAGACTGGCTTATGACCTTTTTGACGGGCTATAACTCCAAAGCAGCTCAGCTGAGGAAGCAACCGGTATCGCTCTTAAGATGAAGAACTGGAAGAGATCCCATTATGGGATAAGTCCGCCTTTGTACTTACACATTATACGGTTTGTAACTGTTCCTATCATTGTAAACTGTTTATGTACAATAAAGATATATTTCAACAACAGCAACAAGAAGATATATTATGCGTATCATTGCATGATACATATTACCTAAAACCTAAACCTAAAAGAAGTCCCGATTAGTGACAGTCATACGGATACGGAAAAATATTTCCAAAAAAGTGTCAATTAGATCTCATAGTGAATCTGATTGACACTTATTAGGAAATATTTTTCCACCTGATTGATATATGTTGACGTCGACTTTTGGCAAATATTACTTAATATATATACATACATACAAACATAATATCACGCCTATTTCCCACAAGGGCAAGCAGTGACGATGGACCTCCACTTTCTAATATCCTGACAAGCCTCTTTCGCTTCATCTACACTCATCAATATTTTCATACATGCCCTTGGTTACGCGGGTACTTTTTACGTCTCCTTTTTAGGGTTTCGTACCCAAAGGGTACGGGACCCTATTACTGACTCCGCGTCCGTCCGTCCGTCCGTCTGTCTGTCACCAGGCTGTATCTCATGAACCGTAATAGCTAGACAGTTGAAATCACAGATTATGAAATTTTATTGCCGCTATAACAATAAATACTAAAAACAGAATAAAATAAATATTCAAGTGGGGCTCAACAAACGTGATTTTATATAAATGATGGAACGGAACACTTCATGCGCGAGTCCGACTTTCTAATAATCTCTTTTCATCCATCCTTTCTAAGTACATGCCCTAACCATCTTAACATCCATTTCTCTATTTTTTGTCGCAACATCCTCTTTAACTCCACACCGCTCCCTTATAAAGAAAGAAAAATTGTCAGATATAGAGGTAAATATACAAAGAAAAATAAATGGTTTTATAATATATATACTCTTCATAAAAATAAACTTCCCGTTTAGGTATCGCAAGTATACCTACGTTACTATGCGCGCAGCGACCACTTCGAAGTGGAAAATTCAGTTACATGAATCGTTTGTCCAGAGTAATAAGAATGAAATTGGCTTGCAATTGATGTCTAGGTATCTAAACGAAGAGGTGAGGAGTTCTGACGCGTGCTAAATTAAAATATAGCACTAACCACATTAAATAGATATTTCTTTAAATGTCTTTTCTGAGTAAGACTTCTGTACGTGAATACGAGTACTTAATCTGTGGTACGGGTAAATTTCTATTGAAATGTAATCTTGTATCATACGAACACCATGACAAACCAATCAAAGTATAACATATCTTCATGAGATGACAAATTCCTGGGACATCACTTAACCCCAGGTCTGCCCCGATTGGCCACAACCCGACCACAACGCGATAATATTCTTGAACAGGGCTGCCTCCATTCTTTCTTTACTATATTTTTAAAAGAACGAAATAGTGGTATTTTCTGTATACATTTTCCGTGTAGGTACATCGATTGGTAAATTAATTAATTTGTTTTTATTTTTATTTTAATTTTAATTAAGGTTAGGTGATAATGATAACGTTCTCACAACAACCAACGCTGCCGAAGACAATGGGCAATGGGCAGCCTGTGACAGATGACACAAAATCTAGTAGATCTTTCTGTAACACAGTGCTATGAAGCCAAAGATTTAAAATATTATGAAGCGGTTACATGCGACCGGAACAAGCCAATACAACCATTGTATAATAAACTTTATTCCCACAGTTTAGAATCTAATTTTGAATGGTTACTGACGTTACGCTTTGCGCGAGGGATGAGATGAATGAGCTAGCGGCAGAGTTGGGCAAAATGTAATTAAACTACTAATTACTAACTACAATTACAATTTTGTAGTTAGTAATCGCAACAAAAAGTAATTGAAAAAGTAGTTGAACTAATAACTACAAAAAGTAGTTGTAATCACAATTACAAACTACTTTTTTAAATTACATATTTTATAAAGATTTACTTACTTATACATTTTCGTTTCTTGCTTACAACTTTTTACACTTACAATTTCGAAATATAACACCTTTAAAACACACGTCCGCGGTAGTAAATTCTTATTGTAATTTGTAGTTATAACTACTTAATTACAATTACAAGTTACAACTACAGTTGTTGCAAATGATGTAGTTAAATTTAATGTAATTTCAAGTACTTGTAGTTAACTACATGTAATTGTAATTTGTAATCAAACTACACAATAGTAGTTAACTACGCTCAACTCTGGGTAGCGGACTATAAGGTGGAAAATGTATAGTTTTGACGATTTCGATCTCGAATATCTTTCATCAAACTTCGTAGAATTGGATATTTTCCTGTGTCACAAACACATTATTTGGTACCAAACGTCCCAAAATACTTATGTCACTTGTCATGATCATATTCATTTTCAACGTGATTTGACACCTAGAAACCATGACGTCATTAGTATAGATTTCATACAACTCCCATAGAAAATGTTTGTTATGACGTTTAGAACAAAATATCTGATTTGAGTGATTGGAAAGTACAATGCGACACAAATAAGTTTAGCAAAAATGGCGGACTTCAAAGCATTTTTGTACAAATACCCGACACGTAAATTGAACCAAAATGGCGGTCGACGGCGCATTATTTGTACCTGCTCCAATAACCGCCATTTTGGTTCAACCTAGATGCCGGGAATTTGCACAAAAATGTTTTGAAGTCCCCCATTTTTGTTCAACGTATTTGTGTTGCATTACAGCGAATTCTGTAAGCAAGTAAGTAAATGAGTCCAATTTTTTTTTAGTTTCAACATAAGCCTAATCGTTCAAAGGGTTGCCAAAAAATAGAGAAGGATAACTTAGAAGGAAATCAAAAAATATTAAAATGAATCAAGTGGCAACCCTACTTAAAGACCAATAGAACGACGATTCAGAATTGATCTCAATTCACTTTAATAGTTCTTGTTGACAACAGCCTCTTTCTTGAATAAAGATATCGCGGTATGAGACTACGGGACGGAGCTAGTTTTTTACCGACTTTGAAAAAAGGAAGGTCGAGTGACGTAAAGGTCAAGCATCGCGCTGATTTCAATAGACTGCCGATATTACATTGAAATTGATTAAATGTGTTTAGTTATTTGGTAACTGGTACGTGCAGTATCAAACCTAACAACAAAATCAGTATTTACGAATTATTTAGGATCCACACCTTTAAAAGGTCGAAACCCTTGTGAAATTACTCGTGTGACGTTTGTAAGCTTGAAGGAATCTAAGGCGCTGGACACATAGAAAAGACGTCTGCTCCATGCGGTTTCATACAAAATGTATACATAGAAGCGTCAGCGTGGACAGGGCGCAGATATGACGCTTACGCGTCTATGTTCTATGGTAGAACATACAGAACGGACGGGGCACAGGCACGAGCGGGCGATAGCGCGGACTTGACAAATACACAAATACAAACAAATCCTTATCTACGGAAACACTGACGAGACGACGCGCGAGTGACGTCTTTTATATGTGTCCTGCGCCTTACGTCTTTTCAGTGTGTCCGGCGCTTTACATAGCTTGGCGACCGCCATACAATGATACTGACAGCTGGGACCTGGGACCTGGGACTAACGGCGAGTTAGTACCTGTACAAGTATATTCAACTAGCTGTAACCCGCGACTCCGTCGTCCGCGTAGAAGTCGGAAATGGTTCTAAAAGGATCAATTGGGTAGTAAACTAAACTATATGACAATGTTGCAAATGCCTTTTATCGAAAATATAGACCATTTTAAGAAAACGATTTGAATAAATAAATTCTGCGAGTTATCAGGATTTTTTTATATAATTTTAAACATTTCACCGGAAGTGACGACACACAGCAATCAATGTGAACATTATTTCTTTGCCTACACCAAGAACATACAACGATGTCTGTCAACTGCCAATGTCATGAGGGAAAATAAGTGAGATATCGATGTAGGAAACCTACTTTTGAACACGGGAGGGAAAGAAGGAAACAGTCATCATTTAATGTAAAAAAAACTGAGAGATTTTTTAAGTTTTCTGCGTGAAAGAACATTGTTTATTGACATTGCTAATGCGGTGGTTTCAAATAAAGGGTATAATGTTATTTAGTGACTTACTGCTCTGCCACGAAGTCGATCTTAGTGCGGGTCTTAAGAGTCGCTAAGGGAACGTTTGTGTTTTGCTGACTCCCGAATTCAAAAATAGCTAAACTGAAGATGACAGTGACAGTACAGTAGTGACAGACTGACAGTACCGCCAACAAAAGTATAGCCAACATTACTCAGAATTCTCAGAAACATCTTCATCGTGACGTCACAATCTCAAATAAGCTTGACCTTGCTTAAAAATAAAGGTCATTGGGATTTTCGCATATATTTAAATAAGTACGACCTTATTTTAAAATCTGATTAAAGAAAGCTTCTCCTTAAGGCTCTCACCATGGTATGCAAATCAGATTTTTTTTAAAATTAGTTGACAAGCGAATTATTTTTTTACGTTATAGTGTTATAATATCCCGTTCCCGTTCCCGTTCCCGCTCTCGTTCTCGTTCCCATTAGTGTCATTTGCTAGAGCAAAAGAGAACAAATGATCTATTTGTCTCATTTTTTTTGTCTTACACTCAAAAAATGACGAAGTTTTATAATAATATAAATCGCAACCCCTAATGCACCACATGTCGATACAATTTTTAAACCACTAATTCAAAAATTTCACGTGTCTCGTTTCAAAAATGACTGATTCATACAAACTTGCAACCCCTATTTCATATAATATAATTAGATCCCCTATAGGGATATAATTTTTAAAATCTTATAAATGCATTATTGTTTTCTACTAACTATTAAAATAAATTAAAAATTTCATGTGTCTCACAGTTCCATACAAACTGGCAGCCTATTTCGGGATGGAATTTCCAAAAATCCTTGTCACAATCTACCTTCCTGCCAAATTTCATCTTCATTGGCGAGTAGTTTTCGTGATTTCGTGATGAGTGAGTGAGTGATATATAGAAAAGATAGATAAGCATTTTAAAAAAAAAAAAAACCAACTGACCAAGAACGTAATCTTAGTGATTAGTAGCGGAAGTACCGATACGACTTGATATCCGCTGCGCCGCCATCTATTATTTGCTACAGAAAGCACTGACTTTCAAGCGTACCGCTACCTGAATTTTTCGGGGGCCTGGAGACAGATAGATATAAGATAAGATAACATAAGATAAAATTTCTTTATTGCACCAACTAAGTATGACAATAATCAAAACTACATTTAAAACATAGTAGGTACAAAGGCGGGCTTATCACTAAAGCGATTTCTTCCAGCCAACCTTTGGGTAGAGAAAACTATAAAAGATGTGGGGGAGTTGGCGCAGTTAGAGTATTACAGTGTAGAAGAATATAAGTATACCAATAAATAATAGGAGTACATACTATAACAAATAAATGAACAATAAAGTAATAGAAATACATAAACTATAAAATTTGTACGATCATTAAGAAAAGTAAATGAAAGTAGCCAGTGAAAAGAATAGAAGTAAAGAGATATTAGTTAGAGCTAGAGGAAAGGTAATGGGACGTCACCAAATCTTTGAATTTTTTGCAAAAAATTCCAGTACAATTTACGTATAGGTATCCAATGGCAAAGCATTCCAAAGTTTTACTGCCTGAACTGAGAAAGAATTAGAATAGAAATGAGTATGGGCAGGAAAGGAGGTGTGACATAGTCTGATCACTATGGCCACACTGGCACTGTGTTGCGGATTTATCAATGTAACGCCATCGAGCCAATATGTTTATAAGGCGATGGATAGGCTTTGTTTAGTATAGTGTACAACTGTACGTTTCTTTTTGCTCCTAGAGTTCCTAGACCAGCATGGAGAGGAGAGGAACAATATTAAAGCGCCATTAGCGATATCGATAGCGATTCTATTTGTGGAAGAGCCACGCTACCGGCAAAACTCTGTTTTTCTAGTGGCATGAATGGGCCGGCTCTTCCGGGGAAGTACCACACTCTCATAGAAAATCGACGTCTGAGTAGTAGCGTCACCGCTTCTATGCTTCGTTCGGTGAGTGAGCAAGCCGGAGACCCCCCCCTCCCTCCCTTCCCCCTCCCCTACATCTTCCCTTCCTGAAAGGCCGGCAACGCTTCTATTACACCCCTGGTGTTGCAGTTGTCCATGGGCAGCGGCGGTGATTACTTACTATCAGGTGATCCGCTTGTTCGTTTGCCGCCCAATGACACAAAAACAAGCGAAGATAGCGTAGCAGCCAAATTATAGTAAATTTTCGTCGCATCCAGACAAACCCACCGATGACTGATTTATTTCACAGTTAGTCACAGCACGTTCTACAATAATAACTTGTCAAACACAACAGTTGCTGGCTGTTTGCCCAAAAATGCCGCTGCCTCGTACGACGAAACACATCCGCCGCTAGTCTTTCCTATTTCAAATAGGGTTGTCGTGACTCATTTATTATTTTTTCGTTCAAAGAATTACATTTTACAAGCTTTTATTTAATTTGCAATGTATCTTGTACAATGCGACACAAATAAGTTGAACAAAAATGGCGGATTTCAAAGCATTTTTTTACAAATTCCCGACACGTAAATTGAACCAAAATGGCAGTCGTCGCGCATTATTTATACCTGCGCCGATAACCGCCACTTTGGTTCCACCTAAGTGGCGGTATGTAAGACGGATATTATAGACTCAATAAGCTGTTCTGATGATGGATCTGGGAGATGTTCGACGTCGCTCAGTTATAAAACAACGTAACCTCGTTTGATTTGTCTTGACGAGCACTTTATGGTAGACGATGCTTAGGGTCTGATCACGGAGATGGAAGGTAAACGATGAAAATTAGTAATAAAACGATGCAGCTTCATCGAGTTTAGGCTTATTTAATTTGTCTTAATAAGTACTTTGGCCTCACGATAAAACTAGCTATTACAAAAAAATGTTGTTTCTTTTTTCTTTAAAAAACGTTCATATTCTAACGGGCAGATGTAGGTACTTACTTCTAGGCTCTTTAAGACTTTTTAATATAGGTACGACACTTAAGAAACGGTTAAGCATATTTCCATTTAACACGTTTCTTATTACATTATGTGTGATTCTTTTTAGACCAAATATGTACTTGCAAGTACCCCGCTATGGCCATACAGAGTATTATAAAACCCCGGAGTCCCGAGAACTATGCCACAGTACATTTTGCAATAATTTACTTGTCAAACACACTAGACTGAGCTCACCGGCTGACTGGCTGTTTGCCCAAAAATGCCGATGCCTTATACATATACAATACACGTACGAGCCGCTAATGTTTCCTCATTCAAATAATATTGGCTGTATCAAACAGTGGAGGTGCCAGCCCTGCTGAAGCTACCACACGTTGGTCATGAACTGAAGTGCCGGTCACGTTGGGCATCTCATGTTGTGTCTCTAAAATATTGGTCCGCCCCAGCTCCTTTGTTGTTAGTCCGACACTCATTTAGTCCAAGATGCTAAACAGTTTGTCCCAAATAACATAAACCAACCGTAAAACAGCAGCAGGCAGTCGTTTTGCCGCTGCATGCTTGGATTTTGCTAGTATTAGCCCTGCCTTAGTCCTAAATTGCCATTTTTTTAAAGCAGAATCGGCTAAACGAATGCTTTTTCTAATTAAAAAAAAAAAAAACTACAGGTTGCACTCCGGGAGCGCCGGCAGAAGTGAAAACTTGAATATTAACGTTGTGCATTTCCATGGATGCGCGTGGCACGCTGTAACATAAACACAAACGAACATTCGCGCAAGCGCCCTGCGCCATCTGAACGAAACAGCAGGCGCAGGCATACATTTTCGCCGCGCCGTAGAAAGAGAGGGGGATACTTCCTCTCCTACGCCGCGCCGCGCCGCGCCGGCTGTCTTACGAATTTTCGATCACGTCACGTGTCCTGATCCTGACGCCCTGACGCCCTGACGCGAGTTTAACATTTACCCATTACAAAAAGCGTACTACGCCGCTAAAGAAGTTTTCACTTCAAAAAACCGTTCGTTTATTGACTCCGCGTTTGAAAAATGGTACCAAGGACGTAGTTTTCAAATCATAAACGCGCTTTTTGCGTTTCAAGCGCAAAGGTTACGAATGGTTTGCGCGAGCGTTTCCGAATGCGCATTTTTGAATCGGTCGTTTGCGAAGGATTTTCTAACAATCGGCCTTGACTACTCGCTGATAGTATAGCAGGGTAGACAGTTTCTTTGACCATCTGCGGCATCTACCCAGATAGTTAAAGAAACTTTCATGGAGAATCCGATCCGATTCACGTTGCTTTTTTTTTCATCGTGAAATATTAAGAAAATAGACAAATTTTCGAAGTTTCTTGCGTAAAACGATATTGTTTTTCACTATCACAACAGACTCAAAAAAGGTCAAATGGTATTTTACGCGAGCGGTGAATGAGTCCCTCAATGAAAGAAGCTCTCCTGACGCCTGACCCTTACAAATGTACACATAGAATTAATATAATTGTAATGTGTGAACGCTCTTACTGGAGTGCCATTTTTGAAACGGCACCAAAACGAATGGTTTTTCCGTACAAAAAACCATTCGTTTAGTGACTCCGTGTTTGGAAAATAGCACCACTGAAGTGAAAACGTGCTGTCCTGGCGTGAAAAAGTGCTTGCCTGGCGGGAAAAAGTGCTTGCCTGGCGGGAAAAGGGCCTAGTTTCTTGAATTTGAATATTTACACCTTCAGATAACGCTAGAATTCGTCCGTCATGGGAAGCGGCATTAAAATTGTGGCAAATTATTTTATTGGTGTCCACTTCGCCGTTAATCAAATTCATACTTTACAATCATTTCTCAGTAATTAAATTTATTAATACGCCATCTTCTTCTTCTTTTCGTGTCGATTGCCTCAAATTACACTACATTTTGTCCCTCCATTAGGTTGCCTAATACCTCTTATGCGTCTTTGCAATGTCGAGTACAGGTCGCACTTTGTACAGCTGGTCGGGCACGACGGACACGAGAGAAGGTGCTGCATGGTCTGATCGGCGTGACCACATTGGCAGCGCGCCTCCGATTTTTCAATATATCGCCACTTCGCGACCTCGTGACAGCATCTGCCCTTCTCAGTACGTAGTCGATTTAGGCACCTCCAAGTTGCCCAAGGCATAATTATAATCGATCATTTGTGTTATCTATTCCATTTGCTTTTTGTTGGAAAAAATATTTTCTTCGAGTGTTTATTAATTGTCCTTCCTTCCATGCTAATGTCTGAGCCTTGTCAGAGCGCGCGAAGCGTCTCAGTTTCGGGATTGGCCAAATGCTTTTTCTGTCTGTCAGTCTGTTCTCGATTACAGGTCGCTTTTCTCAACCGATGCTTGTGGAATTTCGTGAAGATGATTTATAAGTAAAGGATGTTTTGTCGACACATTTTTCCGATTGTTTTCAAAATCGTGAAAATATAGAGTGATAATACCTACTTTAAAAAAAATCATTTCATTAAACAATTTATGTCGCCATTTTTAAGAATTACATGAAACTTTTGCGACAATAATTAAGACGCAACTGTTTTGTCTAAACAAGTTTTATATCCGATAAACTTCAGCGGGTTAGGGTTTGGGGTGACTCACGAAGTCTACAGCTCGAAAAAAATGTGGTTTGCAAACTTATTTGCATTAAAAATACTATGTACCTGCCTGCTATATTTTAAATGGACTTTTGATTATTGTCAAACTTAGTTGATGCAATAAAGAAATCACCCATCCAAGTGCGGACCACGCCCGGTGTCACTAAACTTGCGAACGCTAGTAATGCGCACTCCCGCCGGGATACCAAGCTCCTCACTGTACTCCACTACCATAACTTATACTTATGGCTGTGCCATATCTGGGCTATCTAAACGTGGTCCCTCACTATGGGTCTCATAAGAAGGCTCAAGGTCGTTCAGCGCGCTATGGAGAGGGCTATGCTCGGAGTTTCCCTACGTGATCAAATCAGAAATGAGGAAATTCGTAGGAGAACAAAAGTCACTGACATAGCCCAGCGGATTAGTTCGTTGAAGTGGCAGTGGGCGGGACACATAGCGCGAAGACCTGATGGCCGATGGGGCAAAAAGGTTGTCGAATGGCGTCCACGTACTGGCAAACGAAGCGTAGGACACCCACCCACAAGGTGGTCAGACGACCTGACTTGGATGCAGGCCGCTCTTGATCGGTCGTTTTGGAAATCTTTGGGAGAGGCCTATGTCCAGCAGTGGACGTTATGCGGCTGAAATGAAGAATGATGATGATGATGACTAAACTCCACTGATATTTGCCAACTACACAGTAAATCATGAAGTGTGATTTATCTTGAAAACCGGCAAAATGTTTACCATGCTTGAATCGCTGGACCTTCGCCAAGTGTTACGCAGTAATGAAAAATGAGTAAGGTTAGCATAACTAATCCTTGTTTGTCGGTAGTAGTCTTGTAGTACAATGTTTTAAAATTTCCATACTCAATATGATGTATGGTTAGATCACCATCTTCCTCGCCTTTTTAGGACGACCTCCGTGGCGTAGTGGTCACCATACTAGTCCGTCACCCAGAGGTTCCGAGTTCGATCCCCCGTCAGGGCATGTTGGAAAATGACCTTTTTCAAATTGTCGTGGGTCTTGGATGTTTATCTATATTTAGATAGTGTTTGTTATAAAATTTAGTATGGTCAGGCCTGTGTACTGTCACTCTCCATTTAGGTATCGAAAATATACGTACCTACACTATTAGTATGCGCGCGAAGACCGCTCCGGAGTGGTAAATTCAGTTATATGAATCGTTTGTCCAGAGTAATAAAAAATGGCATTGGCTTGCAATGGATTTCTTGGTATCTAAAAGAAAAGGTGCTGAGTTCAGACGTTATATGGTTAGATCATCGTAATCTTACTCGCCTTTTTCCAATTTGGGGTCAGCTATATACAATATGTAACAAAAACCCTGTCCGATCCTTGCAAGAGCAACCCAGACCGTCAATATGAACAACTTTTCCTATGGAACCAATGCTTTAAACTCCAAGAAAATATCGTCATTTTCATACAAATTGCCGGGCCGGCCGAACCCTTTTGTATCAAAATTTCGATTTTTTTCGAGTTTCAAGCATTTGTCACAAAGGAAAAATTGTTCATATTGACGGTCTGAATTGCACAAGGATCGGACAAGGTTTTTGTTACATATTGTATATTTCATGTATCTCCAGCGTTTTAATCGTTGATATACATGAAAGATGTACTTACATATTATTAAATGGTTAGATCGTACTTATTTATAAGTGCGAGTCGGCTAAGCGACGGAACACATAAACCCGCGGCGTTCCGTTGCTCTCTATCTGCCCCATAAGGGTTAAGTAACATTTGCGAAAGACGGTTCTAAGCGACATAAAAAGATAGCCCAACCCTAAATCAACATTTCGTGCAAAGAATTTGCGTGGCGGACCTATAAGTAATGTGATTTTTTAAATTTTATTTTTATTGACCAATACTGTCCCATATATTAAGTAATGCTTTAAAAAATTCCACGACCAGCCTAACGATACATTACTCCTGCAAACCCTTGAACTTGTCCAGAAATAGCCTCTCAAAATAAACGCACGCGCGCTGCCAAAATGCGGTGTGCGTGTCTTGTTTGTTTTTTTTCTTGAGTTAGACCATAGAGACATCACTAGTTTTTTGTGCTTTACTGTTTATTTTGTTTTTTTTTTTTCTGTGCCGTACAACCATTTCAGTTAAAAAAATAAACGTAAACTGCATTTTTCTTTTGAGAAAAGCGTAGCTCTATCTACGGGCTCGCGGCATACTTACTGTGTCTATTTTCGTTTATTTAAGTTATCCATTCATACTTAACATTCATATATTCTATCTTGTCACATTGTCGCACTTACCCCTAAATCCTTAAATCGAAAAATGGTATATCGTAAGTTTACAATATTTTTTTTGAAAGACATATTCGACCAACGCTACCCAACTCGATGGGTTGCTCGAGAAAAAAACAAGTTATTATTTAAAAAAAATATTTTGAAACAAGCTTTTATCTAAAGTGTTCCTCAAGACGAATCAAACGAGCCCAAACTCGACGGGGTTGCGACGTTTCATTACAGAGTTCAGGCTCCATCATCAGATCACCTCCATGTCATTATAATATTGTATTGTCACGCGATATACGTATGCGTGCAAAATTTCAGCTCAATTGGAAACCGGGAAGAGGGTCAAATTTAACTTGCAAGATTTGATTACAGACAGAGACAGACCGACAGACAAAAACTCCTACTTTACATTTATGGTACCATAAAAAATATATTTTATTTTACCACTTTATCAATACATACATATCCATGTCATTAACACCTTTCTAGTACCTATAGTCTCTGAATAGACCCACAGATAGACAGACAGACATGGCGAAACTATTAAGAGTTCCTTGTTTACTGCGGAACCCTCAATAAGGACCTTAAATACTCTACGTCCTTTTGCGGCGTCCAGCATGAGAGTTACGTGGTTGTTTGTGATCTTTTACAGAGTAACGACAAAACTACTCGCAGTTTTTTTTTATTCTAACCCTGTTGATGCTTCGATGACTTTAGTCATTGGCCATACGCCTTGACCAATGAAATAGAGAAACCTTGAACCGTCGACAAGGACATCGGTAGGGACCATCCATCAATTACGTCATGCATTAAGGGGGAGGGAGGGAGTCAGTGAAGTGTGACATTGTGTAAGGAGGGGATCATAAGATTGCATTAGAGGTGTCATAAGATTCCTAACGTCACAATACAAAATCTATAGTTATCTAAGCACACATTTATAATTAAATAAAAAATCGGTATCTGTGACGTTACACTAGGAGGTAGGTAGAGGGTCTCAAAATTGTGACAAGGAGGAGGCGGGAGGCAAAAAGCCATGAAAGTGTCTCGTTATTCACGTAATTTATGGATGTTCCCTAATATGACGCCAGGCCGCCACAGCAAGGGTAGGTTGGAAAATGGCCTTTTTTAACCGACTTCCAAAAAGGAGGTGGTTATCAATTCGTCGCCATCTTTTATGTTTTTAATTTAATGTATGTTCACCGATTATGCGAAGACGCCTAAACCGATTTGGAAAAATCTTTTTTTGTTTGTAAAGGTATAATTGTCAGGTAGTACCATAGAAATTTTATCAAAAAAAGTTTTTAGTTTTGAAAAGTTATAAATTGTCCTGGAATATACAGAAACTATTTTCACGATATCACACAGAACAAATATCCCCAAAGAACATATTTATATCTAAATATGAAAAATAATGTTGGCCTTCCATACAAGTTGTCTGATCAGCTGATCCGAGTTTGTATTGAAAGCAAAAAATATTTTTCATTTCGATATAAGTTCTTTAGGGAAAGTTAATTTAGGAATACTATTAATAAATAATATACAATGTGGAAGGGATATACCCGTAATAAATCTAACCACGGGCTATACTAGATCACTATAGTCCTTAGCTATAGTCTAATCAAATTAAATAACAGCCAAAAAGCAAACAACTTTGGCCTTTTTTAATACAAAAATGTGCAGCCGCTCGGGCAATTTGTATGGAAATGTTGAATTTATTTTTTGCTCTTTGACTGTTACTTTAATTTCATTATACTGTAGTGATAGTACAGCCCGTGGTTTGATTTATTACGGGTATGTCCCTTCCGCGTGTTATAGGGACAGATTACACTGATTGAGCTAGCCACAAAGTAAGTTCGAGACTTGTGTTATGGGATACTAACTCAACGTTACTATATTTTATAACAAATACATATATAGATAAACATCCAAGACCCGGGACAATTTGAAAAAGGCCATTTTCCAACTTGCCCTGACCTGGGATCGAACCCGGGACCTCTGGGTGGCGGACTAACATGGTGACCACTACACCACGGAGGTCTAATTTTACATTACTAATAATTTTAGTTTAGTTTAATTTCTACTAATTTTAGAATTAATTTTTAAAAAGGTGAATTTAGATACTGTGTCTGTCTGTTTCTAAAGAAAGATTAAATTGGTGAAACAGTGAAATTGACCAATAAGAAAACTGAGCAGTGATTACGCTAACTTATCATAAAATATAGTATTGTTGAGGTGGTCACTGGTCACATCACATGATAATGATATCGTTCATTGAAGTTCAGAATATGGATGTGGAATATGTAAAAATATTTTATTTAGTCCGTCAATATTCAATACTTTTTTTTAAAAACCCAAATCCGAATTCTCTCCCAGATTTCACAACCGATTTTGAAAATATTTCTATGAGACTAACTGACAAGTATAATCTTGCAAATAAAAAAAAATTACAAATCGGTTTAGGCGTCTTCGAATAATCGGTGATTAAAATATAATGAAAAATAATGAAAAAATCGATCGCGACGGATTAGTAACTTCCTCCTGCCTCCTTTTTGGAAATTAAAAAAAATAGGGTCCCGTATCTTTTTGTTTCGCAAATGAGTAAAAATTCACAAAAATACAGCGCTTGGAAGTTTCAGAGTGGGGGTGATTTACGTCACCTTCGGTAAAAAATCGTAGCTAATCGTGACGTCACGCGAAATTTAAATGCGCAATATCTTCGTCATCACTTACTAATCACAGAAAAGAAAATATACGTATACTTACCATACTTTTGAATAATCTATTTAATGAGCCAAAAAATAGTTTTTTTAGTCCACATTTGAATTCAGGGCGAATTGTTCAGTTGAAAGTCATGCCTTTTTAATTTTATTGAAAAATATTACACTCAATCAAAGGAATTCTAACGTCTCAATACCTACCTACTTAAATAAAATCAGTTATTGTTGATAAAAACGAGTTTGTTTTCACTTTCTCCGTGATGATTATTATTTCCAGTTTACATAAGTTATTTGAGCTCGTGGCTCTATCTGCGAGCAGTCGATGTAACTACAAAGTTTGATCACTGAGCACGATTTAGTTAAATTTCACGGAACCGCTAACAGATGGCGTTGGTTGTCAGGTAGATTGATGATTAAAAGGAAAAACTTTTAACCTGTACCTGAATTTTTCGGGGTCCAGTGCTGCCCCCACTTGAATTTAATCATTTTAAAGGAAACGGAGATATAATTTAAAATTTTGTCATGACCAGGCTCTAGAAATAACCCATTAAACTATTTTATGAACTATGGTTTATAGTTTAAAGCGAAAAACGGCCACTTTTGGCGTATGTGCGTAGAGAAGCTTCACGTTCTCACTTTAAAATTATATCTCCGTTTCCTTTTCAAAATCAATTGATAGGAAACAGAGGCATCATTGAAAATTTTGTCTTGTTCAGGCACTAGATAACCCTTCAAACTATTTTTTAACTACTGTTTACGGTTTAAAGTGAGAACGTGAAGCTTTTCTACGCACAATTGCGAAAAACGGCCACTTCTGGCGTAGAAAAACTTCACGTTCTTATTTTCAGAGCAGTAATAA
Source organism: Acrobasis suavella (assembly GCA_943193695.1). Classification (NCBI taxonomy): domain Eukaryota; kingdom Metazoa; phylum Arthropoda; class Insecta; order Lepidoptera; family Pyralidae; genus Acrobasis; species Acrobasis suavella. Next base: position 2,458,859 of record OW971952.1, on the reverse strand, counting down.
GAAAATGTATGTTTTCTGATTAATACTCTCGATCCTGTTGGTGACCTGTGTGCTTCATGTGTTTTAGTCTGATATAAGGTTAGATCATCATCATTTCAGGAGCAGCAAGGTATTTCTTGTAATCCCCCTTATGGTGTCCTCCACGTGTGCAGCGGGTGCAACCGAGCGCGTTTATTAGTATGCGCGACGCCGACACTCATCTTGACCTGAATGTATCGTCCTTAACCGCATGTGGGGCGCAGGCGCAAGCGGTCTGTAGCAGGCGTGCTGCACCGACGGCAATAAGATCACAGAATTTAATTTTAAAATAGAAAAAATAACTATTTTATTTATTTTATTTTATTATCACACAAAACAAATTACAACTATTATGCGTATTATTATTATGCTTAGCATTAAGTTACCTTTATTACCTCTTGTATTGCACTCTTAGGATTGTTAAGTGCAATATTATTAATTAAATAAAAAAAAAATACAAAAATACACAGAAAAGACATTAAAACTGGTTGCAATCCAAAATATGTGTGTACAAAGAACAAATATCAGAGGACAATCTTACAATCTAAGAGAAAATAGGTGAGACAATGAAATATACAGGGTTATTGGTAACTAACGCAAAACCTCTTAACATCGTAATCAGAATCCTAACATAATATAGATTTGCAAGAAAGAAAATAAAAAAAATCTAAGAAAAAAAATGGACTCTTCATAGAAACTCGACCAGGTGATCAGTGAATATGTATGGGAGGCCAATTTTTTTTTCTGCAATTTGCGCCTTTTTTCTTGCAGATCTATAATGTGCTGGGGAGTCTGATTTCGATTAAGAGGTTATGAGTTAGTTACCAGTAACCTGTACCTGTATAATATCTTACCTATCAAATATATACTTTGCCTTTTTTCCTGTTATACAGTGCAGGATTCTCTTGTGTTTTAATGTATGAGGCAAGTTTAGGATAAAAATTCTGGGTTTATAGTTAATGCAATCTCGTTACACTGACAGGCCATCCTCACAATGAGGTATTTTTTTATATGTTTGTATAGCGAAAATTCCTGTTTGGTTTGATATTCGGGCACTAAATCTAGAGTTGAATGATATTTGAGAAAGCAAAGAGGCAACATCAATAAAAGAATAAATTAATTTGTAGAAGTAAATAAAATCAAAATATTTTCTACGTGATTCCAACTTTTGTATGTTAAATATGGTTAAATCTTGATCACGGGTGGCTTTCTAACCACCAGCCAAATCTTTGGAGCAAGATCCATAGACCTAGAAATTGTCTAAATCTATGGCAAGATCATTATCCATGATACTAAAATACTTTCCATAAAAACAACGAAAAACATATAAGTAGGAACCCATACAACTCAGCGCTCAACCAATTTTGTATGGGAGTACGATTTTTTTTTATCGATTTTACACAATATTTTTTAAAGAAGTATTGCATCCATGGACTGAACTTGCTTCAAAAATTAGGCTAGTGGTATTGAAATTTACAACCTATCATAAAGAAGAATAGGAACATGTTTATAAAAATGTAAATAACGAAAATGTTTCATATTTTGTTTTTTATCTATAGTTTCATTTGACCGAAAATGCAATTGCCATATTGTTGAAATTGCCGATTTTCGATTGTACATTTTTTGATAACTTAATGTTTTGTATTGTTACTAAACGTTAATCCGCAGATACTATTGCTATATTTGAAACTATTGCTATATTTTGAAATTTTCTTACTATCAATGGTTGGCGACACCTGGCCGATATGTCTGCCACGGGATATGGTGACCTTTCCTTACTCCAATGCTACGTAATCGGAAAAATACCTTTATGTGGACATTCAATCGATTACCGATATAAATAATAATGTGTATATTTTGCGAGGATATTTTATTATAATGCCAGCATTAGCCTGCAATTTAACCTACTTTCAAGGGTCATTTATAAAAACATGCAAGGCGCAAATCAGGCTAAGTATATATTTTTTGATTAATTTAACTAAATGTCTTTTAACCCCCGACGTTAAAGAGGGGTTGTTATAACTTTGACGCTTATATCTGTCGGTCTGTCAGTCTGTCTGTCCGTCTGTCTACTTGCCTGTCTGTATGTACATCGTACATCTCGAATGGATGAACCCATTTCGATGCGGTTTTTTTAGGTCAAAGCAAGCAACCTTGCGGGGGTTTTTAGATATGTTTAATGAAAATCGGTTTAGCCGTTTGAAAGTTATAGGGGGTTAATGCTTAAGCGGATACCTGAATTTTCCGGGGTCCAGTGCTGCCCCCATTCGAAATAAATCATTTGATAGGAAACGGAGATATCATTTAAAATTTTGTCTTGATCAGACCCTAGATAACCGTTCAAACTATTTTATGATCTATTGTTTACAGTTTAAAGTGAGAACGTAAAGCTTTTCTACGCACATACGCCAAAAGTGACCGTTTTTCGCATTGTGCGTAGAAAAGCTTCACGTTCTCTTTCAAATGATTTATTGTAAATGGGGGCAGCACTGGACCCCGGAAAATTCATGTAGCCCCTTAAGCGGATATCTGAATTTTCCGGGGTTCAGTGCTGCCCCCATTCGAAATAAATCATTTGATAGGAAACGGTGACATCATTTAAAATTTTGTCTTGACCAGGTTCTAGATCTAGATAATCCTTCAAACAATTTTATGAACTACAGTTTACAGTGAGAACGTGAAGCTTTTCTACGCACATAAACCAAAAGTGGCCGTTTTCCGCAAGTTTGAAGGTTATCCAGGACCTGGTTAAGACAAAATTTTAAGTGATGTCTCCGTTTCCTTTCAAATAGTTTATTTCAAATGGGGGCAGCACTGGACCCCGGAAAATTCAGGTATCGCCTTAAAAGTCAGGATTTTCCCTGGTAAATATGAAGTAATAATGTAGGTATATTTTCGATACCTAAACGGAAAGTGACACAGGCCAGCGACGCCTCATGAATGACAATCAGATCATGGCGTGACATATCTCATAAAGTTATGTTATGTAACCCAATTCCGTGAGAAATAGTACGGGGACACATATATTGAGATGGTTTTAATAGATTATCTTTATTTTATCCTCCTTTGAAGGAATAAAAATAGACGTGACGATTAAATCGTTTATTTCGGACAACAAGATCCATAAAAAGGGTTAGTAACAATTGAGCTTAAAATACTAGGATGTTAGTAACAATAAAATAAAATAAAAACAGCAGACGGACATGCCCGTCCATACATAGTACTCAGCGATGCTAGCTGGACGGCCTACTTAACTGCATGCAGTTGTATCCATCGAGCGAGCATCGGTGAGTCCCAGCGGTCTGCCAGCGCGCGCAGGATAGTGTTGTAGTTAGCAAAGACGTAATCGTTTAATTCCATAATTTGTCTTACAGCCAATTGCTACCTCATAATAAAAAATGCACTCTTCGAGCATTATTTATTATTGTGTATATTCAAATGACCATAATAAAATAATGTTGTCATAAAATCACACGAAAATATGCTTAATTTTCATTGCGATACAAAAAAAATCTACGGAATTACTTTTTTTGTGTAAAATATGACCGGGCTGTATGGGCTTTGTGTTTCCTTTGCACCTAAAAAACGCGGAAAAGTAGTTTCTTTTCTTTCAAAGCACGAAGATACTCTTTGCAGTAAACATTAATTGCTTTCTGGTTATTTTTATGGTTTTCTTTTTTGAAGTGAAATTAGCTTCGAAGGAACTTCTTTAGCGGCGTTGTACACTTTTTTGTAATGGGTAAAAAATGTTAAACTCGCGTCAGGAAACTCGCGTCCGGACACGTGACACTGATCGAAAATTCGTAAGACGGATGGAGCGTAGACAGCCGGCGCGGCGTAGGAGAGGAAGTATCCCCTCTCTTTCTACGGCGTGGCGAAAATGTATGCCTGCGTTTGCTGTTTCGTTTAGGCGGCGCAGGGCGCTTGCGCGTGGCACGCTGTAAATAAATAAATATTGTATTCTACCACATAAATGATAGTACTTTTACACTAATAATTAAAGCAATTCGTACAAAATTATTTCCTAACCATTCCAAAATATCAAAAATGCACAACGTTAATATTCAAGTTTTCACTTCTGCCGGCACTCCCGGAATGCAACCCGTCGTTTTTTTTTTATGTTCGTTACGCGATATCTTTGTCAACCGTGGACCGATTTTGATGATTCTATTTTTATTTGAATGCCTTTACTATCAAGTTGGTCCCATATTATTTGGTAAAGATCTGATGAAGAGCTTCGGAGATATGGAAGACCCTCCTGAAAGAAAATGAAGTCCGTTGTTTCTTTTCTTGTAAAAAATTGAATTATTCTGAAATAATAAATCTAAAATAACGTTAAAATGGATATGTTCAAAGACAAATTACAAAGCGACACAAATAAGTTAAACAAAAATGGCGGACTACAAAGCATTTTTGTACAAATACCCATCATGTAGGTTGAACCGAAATGGCGGTTATCGCCGCAGGTACAGATAATGCGCCGACGACTGCCATTTTGGTTCAATTTACGTGTCGGGAATTTGTACAAAAATGCTTTGAAGCCCGCCATTTTTGTTCAACTTATTTGTGTCGCATTGTACATTAATTTGCAACGTTTTATTTTTAACCGACTTCCAAAAAAGGAGGAGGTTATCAATTCGTCGCGATCCTTTATTTTTTTTATGTATGTTCACCGATTACTCAAAGACGCCTGGACCGATTTAAAAAATTCTTGTTTGAAAGGGTATACTTCCCAGGTGGTACCATGGAAATTTAATCAAAATCGGTTGTGTAGTTTGGGGATGAAGTCGGTTTTTAGTTTTGAAAAATTATCTTATTAATAAACCTTATTTTTGCCCCAGGGAAATAATCAATTGCGGACGGAGTTCTGGTACGAAACAGAAAAATAAAGAGTCAAATCTTTTACTAAATCATTGCGCATCTAAGAATTGTTTTCAAGATCACACCCAGTTTTCATGGAGTCGCAGTGGACTGGCAACTTGTGCTGGCAAACATTTTTAATAGACTTCCACAAAGGAGGAGGTTATCAATTCGTCGAGATCTTTTATGTTTTTGTTATGTATGTTCACCTATTCGAAGACTCCTCGACCGATTTCGAAAATTCTTTTGTTTAAAAGGGTTATTTATACTTATCAGGTAGTCCCATAGGAATTTTATCAAAATGGGTCAATGAAGTTTTTAATTTTGAAAAAATTATTCGACAAGTTTACACGAAAGTAAAATGTATTTTTTTTATTTGGGAAACAAACAGTTACATAAATAATCAATAACAATAAACTTAAGTAATGCATAAACCAATCAAGTTTTCTCAGATTACTTAAAATAGAAATACCGAACAGACTATGAACAAAAAAAAAATAAGAAGTGGGTAGCCTAAACCTAATTTTTTACCGAAAATTACATATAAATTTAACTATATTTTAAGCACTTAGCGACCTTATTCCCCTTTTATATAAACCAATAGACGACATTATTATTAGTATTTCTTTGTTTTCAGGTAAGCCAACATGATAAAGTGGAGTCTCCAGTCCAGACGCTGTTTAGATGTTTCTTAACGTACTGTACCCCTACCGGGAGTTTTGGCTTACTACAGACGCTAGCGTCTGTAGTAAAATAATTATATGGCATTCTGTACAGCGCCCCTAGCGGATAGTTTGGACATGAAAATACGTACCATGAGTTGCATTCGTTAACTATTGTAGTTACGTATTCTTTACTACTCGATACCAACTGTAGTTAACGAATAGTTAACTACGGTTTTGGCACCATGAGTTACAAATTTGACAGCTGTCATAGTCACTAACTATTCCCGCAGTAGTTACGGGAGTCACTATGTTTTTTAGCGTGAGAGAGTTTACTACACATCGATTTTATGCTTTATTTTCGTGTTTTGAAAAAACATTCATGCCAAAAAGGGCTTATTTAGCGTGGAGAATGCTTGCCGTGGTTAAATAAGTAGACGAGCGCGACCAAAAGTCACTAGCTGCGAAGATATACGCACTCCAAAATCCGCTTGTGTTTTACACCGAGAAACGATTTATAGTCGTTTTGAGCCAGCCAGCAAGCTTATATAGATTTGTGTAACATGCTGGAAGAACACACAAATCATCCAGCAAGCAAATGTGCTACAGAAAAAGGTGAGTAGAATTCAACAAACCTCGAAAAGCTTGTTTAACAATAAGGGATAAGAAAGTGGTCCAAATCGCCGATTCTGTGCTGATTTTACATCTCTCCTTTTACATTTATCTTGTAGATCTATCTCTTCGTCAAATTCTCTAATTTAACACTCATTATTATATTTAATTTCAGGCACAATGTTCCTTGGTCTTCTTCGCTAAAGGGATCTACCAATGTGTTGTTGGGCAGGCTTATAACTTCTCTCAAGAAACAATAATACTGTGTTTGTAGCAATAAACAACCAGGCAGATCAATACATAGGTATAAGCGGACTTTGTACAGCAACTAGAAGCGGATTGGCTTTTAGGTCAGTATGAAAGATAATGTCTCATGTGTAATGCATTAAATTTATTGATATTGATTATCTACATTAAAATATATAAATTTTTCATATAAGCATTGAATTTTTTGCAGGCGGTTTAGCGCATCCCCAACGACTTATATCAAAATACATTATAACGACTGGGTTGTAATAGAGAATAAATTTGACAACAAGAACTGCTGGCATTGTTATATTAAGGACCAAACATTATTAGCTGCCCCAAATTATCACTGGATGTTGTGTATTGCACAACAATAGTTTGCTAGATGACATTGCTGATCCACGAGACAGGCCAGATAAAAGATGTAAGTCAAGTTAATAAATTAAAATTTTTATACTTTAAAAATTGTCTTACTTTTGTATTTAAATCTGTAAAATGTTTTATTTTCAGATGTACATCTGGTTCGTAATGTGATTGCAGAAAATCTGCATAACCAGCTACTGATGGGAGCACTGAGAACAAGATAGCAGATAGTGTCACCAAATCATTCTAGCATTAGTATACCAGCAGTATAATTGGTTTCATTATAATTTGTATCATTGTATTTCAGTATAATTGGTTTCATTATAATATATAATCAGAGATATATCATCTTGATAAAACTTGGCAACTGTTGGCTCTAAGAGTTTCTCTCAGCAATGGTTATTTTGAACTGCCATTATTTTCAAGCTTATTTAAAAAATATCATATTATGTATTTTACTTATACATTATGTACACTGTGACATGCAAGCCTAATTAATAAAAAAAATAAAGAAATTTAATTTTAGCTTGGATTTTTAATATAATGCCTTATATACTGGAATGTACAAGCTGCTTCTCTTCCCGCTCAGACACATCATTAAAGCAAATCAAGGGAATCTGAATCACAGCAATAGATAATGCAGTGGGCAACTCATCACTATTTTGATTTCCTTTTTCTATATCTAAACGCCTACCATAACTCTAAAAGTGGCCTTCAGTTTTGTGGCTCTGTGCCTCGTCTGCCCATAAGGATAATGCCCGTATGATGAAATAACATTTACAATAAAACAAAGATAACTGTTTATATGTTTATTTGACATATTACATTATTCTGGAGAACGCTCTCTCAAGCTAACTTAGCCTTAGAAGGGCTGGGTGAGCCTAAAAGCCCCCTTCTTGTAATGTTCTTAGAAGCTTCTTCGGTCCATTTCCTCTGTCTGACTGGCATAGGTGCTGATAGTTACGGGCTTGGCAAATGGCGATGTTTTCTTGGTTACGGTAAAATTCAGATTTCATATGCTGCAAAATAAAATACCTTAGGTTATTAATTGTTAATGATCATTTTATATTGTAAGTCAAAAAGTTAATTAGTTTTTGGATTACAACATTCCTAATAATATTCAGATAAAAATAAATTATGAAAAACGTAGAACAGGAAAGCAATATGTACTACATATACTTCCAGAATATAGACTAATAAATAGCAAAAGCACTTCACCGGCTACTTTTTAAATTTCAAAACAGCATACTGTGTCGTTTTTTGAAAATATACAAATCTCATCAGTTTTGATTTCTGTTACTTAGAAAATATTTACAATTGGAGCATTGTGGTCATGGAAATTGAAACTGTAGTAGATTTGAGTAAGTACATTGCTTCATGACATGCAACATCCCATGCCAAATATGAAAAGCTTTAATTTAAATTGCAATAGATGTTTGTTAGAGTCAAATCTTGCAGTTACATTACACAATTTATTAACTTCCAAAAAGTACATAAACACTTTATAACTTACCTTTTATGAAGGAAACAATAAGCGTTGCCTTTTCACATCTGTTTTACTATTTTTAAGAGCAATAAAGATATTAACTACAATATACGAGCTAAATTGTGAATTTAACACAAATAACAACTTGTTTTCATTTCATATTTTTCAGGTTAGATAAAAGAGAATAACCAAGGAAATTAAAAATACCCGTAGCTCCCTACGACACTATTCAATGATGAAGTTTTTTAATTTATCCGTATCAAGTATGACACTGACAAGGTGCTCTTAAAAAATATAATTTCCAGCTTGGATACACATGTATTTTGCCAATTTTAGCATAATCGACTAGTATGAAGTGAGCCACAAAACTTAGCTCACAACCATAGAGAAAATGCTTAACTATAGCACCTGTCGTCTACTCGATAGCGAGTATCGAAGCGTTAGATCAAACTCATGGTACCAATTTTACGCCAACGATCTCGTTTGCGTCTTCACCGTAACGAGAATAGTTGCGTCAAGCGATTTTACTACAGTAACTCCCGGTAGGGGTACTGGTAAGTGGAAGATCGTTTGTCGTTTATTAAATAAATACATAAATATATATGGAAAAATAACACAGATTGGACTACTCTGTTGAAAATTATGTAATTTTTATTAAAATGAAACATAAACATCTTTTCTCACAGGCTTACTGGAAGAGATCTCTTTTGAGATAAGTATTAGTGCCTTTGTACAACTTTCATTTAATGTATTCTCTGTATAAATTTTCCGTGTACATAAATTGGTAAATAAATAAATAAATTATGTAATTTTACATGCAAAAAACTGTAAAGATGCCGAAACATATGGGAAATTTACGAAAAAATATGAAATTTTTGTAGTAAAATTTCATTTTTTTCCCATAATGTCCCAGATTTTTCGGCATCTTTACAGTTTTTTGCATGTAAAATTACATAATTTTTAAGCAAAATTACATAATTTTAAGCCCCAAAGTGAGTTCGAATCTTGTGGCATAGAAAATTAACTCAACGGTACTATGTTTTGTAAAAATAAATTACTCGCATCACCTCACATGATTTGCATTTTCGCCCATTCACTCGATCTGCGCGGGAAGAGAAGCAACTGGTATATTGTACGTTTTTTTCTGTTCTCCCAAGCCAGAAATCTATACGAAACCTACCTAGATAGGGTTTAATGTACCTACTAGCTGCGCCCCGCGGTGTTACCTGCGACTGAAGTAGCCTATGTGTTAATCCAGGGTGTCAGCTTCCTACATACCAAACTTTTGCGAAATTGGTCCAGCCGTTTGCTGCTGTTATTCTTTTGATATTATTGAATTATATTATTATAGTTATATTATGAAGAAGTAACAAATATCACACAAACTCACAAACTTTCGCCTTTACGAGTACAATATTAGCGTGATTACCTTTTAGTTTTACGGTGTTTACATTTTGATTTGCCTGGTGGTTTAAAAATATTATGTGATCTCTCTTGAAATTAATAAATTTAGAAAAATTCTAAATCAAATGTTTTATTGAGTAATTAGACCTTTACAGGCACTTTTACACGTCAATAAGTATAATTTACATTACATGTACTTAGTGTATAATAAATTTAATTTATTTTTGGAGATACTACCTTGCTACAGCGCTTTGGAACGACCACTGTTAAGAAACGCCGAAAAAACTAATTTTCAGAAGTCGCAAGGGCTTTGTCATATTATTATGTATTTTGTTCAAGGGGCTAACTGCATTTTCCGGGGTCCAGTGTTGCCCCCATTAGAAATAAAACTTTTTAAGAAAAGGAGACATTAAATGTGGTCTTGCCAGGCACTACATAACCCTTTAAACTATTTTATGAACTACTGTTTACAGTTTAAAGTGAGAACGTGAAGCTTTTCTACGCACATACGCCAAAAGTGGCCGTTTTTCGCAATTGTGCATAGAGAAACTTCACGTTCTCACTTTACACTGTAAACAGTAGTTCAAAAAATAGTTTGAAGGGTTATCTAGGGCCTGGTCAAAACAAAATTTTAAATGATGTCTCAGGCTTTCCTTATCAAATGATTTATTTTTAATAGGGGCAGCACTGGACCCCGGAAAATTCAGGTATCCCCATGTTGACGCAATACCACAGAGGTAACAAACATAAAATACGTAATAAGAAATACTAAGTAGTCAAAAAAGCGAAGCCCAAATGATTATTCCCTCCCGGCAGCACCCGTTGACGAGTTGAGTACTTGAGTGACGTACATCGTTATTAATGAGCTTCAAAGTCGTCACTGTGGTGCGTTGAGGATCCAGTTCGAGCCGGTTGTAATACAGAATCCATATAGCATTCCTTCATTAAAACAATTTGCTTAATGTTTATGTTCGTGGGAGCCGAGACACCCGAGCGAGCGCGGGTAAAATTTGGTTGCTTCGGTACCTACAGTAGGTAGTTTCTTTAAGGGGCTACCTAAATTTTCCGGGGTCCAGTGCTGCCCCCATTTGAAATAAATCTATAGAAAGGAAACAGACATTTCATTTAAAATTTTGTTTTGATCAGACCCTAGATAACCCTTCAAACTTTTTTATGAACTAATTTTTACAGTTTAAAGTGACATCATGAAGCTTTTCTACGCACATATGCCTAAAGTGGCCGTTTTTCGCAATTGTGCGTAGAAAAGCTTCATGTTCTCACTTTAAACTGTAAACAATTTTTCATAGTATCAAGGGTTATCTTATCTAGGGTCTGATCAAGACAAAATTTAAAATGAAATCTCCATTTGCTTTCTATAGATTTATTTCAAATGGGGGCAGCACTGGACACCGGAAAATTCAGTTAGCCTCCTAATTCGACCGTCCTAATAATTAAAAAAATCACTAAAAAGTTCACACTTTCGACTAAGGGTTCCACAGTACCGATGCAACCAAATTTTACTAACGATTAATTGTTTTAAATTTTAATTAAGGAATGCTATATGGATTCTGCCTATTTCCAACCAGTTACTGACACATTCGAATGAAAGAAATAAGTGTAGGGTTGGCCTACATCTTTCAGCACGGAACAACACTTTTTCTATGCTGCTAACCTTCTCTTGCCCAAAAACGCTCTCTCTCGCTCTAGCAAATGACGGTTTTGACTGACAGAAAATGATAACAGCATAGAAAAGTGCTGTTCCGAGCCGACAAATGTAGCCCAACCCTACATTTATTTATTTCATTCGAATGTGTCAGTGAGACTGGCTGGAAATAGGGAGAATCCAAATAGCATTCCTTAATTAAAATTTAAAACATTTAATCGTGAGTAAAATTTGGTTGCTTCGGTACTGTGGTAGTTTTTCCTCCTTCACAACTCTTTGACTAGACCATCATAATATAATTTCACTAAAAAGTTTAGGCTTTCGAGAAAACTTTTTTATTTTATTCGAATACGTCAGTGACTGGCTGGAAATATACAGAATCCATGTAGCATTTCTTAGTTAAAATTAAAAACAATTTGCTTTATGTTTTAATGACCGTGGAAGACAGAGAAAATTTGTTTGTGGTAGTTTTTCCTATTTGACAAATCTTTTTTATACTTATTACGATGCATTTATGGGATTTCTGCTGTCTGTTGTGCAATGGTTTTTCTTCTGCTTATGATCTACATTTGCAATACCGAATTGGTTTTGAATTGAATCATTCTATCTGGTTTTGGATAGGCCGTTTGCCAAATTCGATATACTTAATAAATTAAAAACAAATAATTAATCCATTAGAGGCCATTGAGAGCTGCATAACTGATGTATAAACAAATAACATAGAATTATCATTTTTCATAGATATATAAATACACGTAGTAGCAATACAAACCTTGTTCTAAAAGCGTCTGTGTTATGACGGGTTTGGCAAACGCGCCGCGACGTCAGGCCTAAAAACGTCACCGATGCCGATGAATGTTACACAAACGTCTGAAACGGTGGGGTTCCTCAAGGACTTATCGCTTCGCTCCTAGAAGAATAATTTTACGAATTCTGCGACTGTTAAACACAAGCGCCATCTTTATGGCTTGCACTGCATTATGTACCTATACTATCGTACTTGATGCTAAGCATCCCTTTCGATAAGTGATTCGATTAGCCGCCACTAGGTGTCATATTGTATGTAAACTATATTAGTATTTTTTTTTGGAATTTGAGTCCTCTGTTTTCAACTCGCTTTATCTATTATCTATTAGCACTTACCTAAATAAATCGATAGATACCAATTTCCCTCTTTCTCTAGATATACATTTTCATCGACCGATCTCTAGAAGTATTAAATTAATATTTAATCAGAAATGGACTTTATTGAATAAAATTTGACGCAATCCCTATCTTATTCCACTGGTGCCGTAGGAGGCGATTAAGCAAGGCATAGATGACAGAACAAAGGAAGACCAAGAGATAGTTTATAAAACAACTAAAATATCAAATGAATGTTTTAACTTACAAGGATTTAAAAGAGAGATGGAGACAGACAAGAGACAAGAGCTTAGTTCTTTAATAATAAGAAGCTAACGGAAAGATATGTAAACAAGCCCCAACATTTAATCATTTAATTATATAGCCATTTAACATACTTCAACACCGCACCGTAGTATGATGGATAGACTCTCGAAATAATCTAGATAATGAATTATGAAAGATAAATCTGTTACGGTCACGTCAATTACTTTTAATTTTCCATTAACTATAGTTTGTGGAATAAATATTTTTTAAGGACAATAACCTATTGAAGGAACTTCATAGTATGTAAGAATGTATTATGGAATATTAACTCAATTATATTTTATATTAGTTGCATTCAAAGATACATAATACTTATCTGACACCTAAGGACAATGCGTTTATTGAAGTATATACTTAATAATGTGTATTATTTGTATGGTCTTTATTGTTTTCATTATTATTTTGACATATAGTCTTTTTTTATCAAATTCCTATTCAAGTTTTGTACTACCCGTGTCATTCTCCAGAACACCTGTTTGATTGACTGGAAGATAAGGCCTTGGGCTTTAAGTGCCGCCATAACACTTGTATTTGTGTAAGTATAAAGTTAAATAAATAAATATGAAAAAGATAGAAAGAAGCCTTCCATCTAGACGTAGCCGGGGATTGAACTCAAGAACTTGTGGTTACATGACAAGAGCATTATCATATCAATATCCTACGTAGTACTATAAGCTGCCATAATGTCTGCTTTGAATATGTCGTAAAAATTGATTGCATTTGTGTATTCCAGTCTCAAGGAACCAACAATGTCATGCGTATCGTGGATAAGGTGAACAAGACATTATGAAATACTTAAATCTTTCATCTTGGTTATGAAAAGCTTGTTTATAGAATAGATTGGGGACCAGAGTCGATGCATGCAAGTTAGGCGTATTTTATGTAACATTAAGTTGGTCACTTGGCAGCTTGGCATCGATTGTGGTGACCTTCATATCTGCTACCAATCGTTGATGCATGCCCATCATACCACAGTGGATGGCAACAGCAGGGTTATGCCTTCTATATCTACGACTAGGTTTATATCAATGCATGTCTATTTGCCTTACGAGAACGGGACCCAGATGGGTTCATATATATGGTTCAAAATGGAACGAGCTAAACATCAGACAATGACGTTGTTCTACGTCACAAGACATTGCGAATCTAATTTTACTTTTACAATTTACGCACCAAGCGGCATTAGCCAAAGCTGGAATTTACATTTTACGAAGTCATGAACGACGAAAATATCTTCCATGCGTCTATAATAGAAATAAAACATACAATTACCTATTCTTGCATTCGCAGCAGTGTTCAAGTCCATGGCATAGCAGGCAAACTGCAAGAGAATCAGCTACACGTTGGAACTCTCACATCGCGCACAAATTCCCAAAAAAAATCTGGGAAATTTGACAAATGAAATTTTACGTAAATTTCGAAGAAACTATGATAAATTTTATAGTTTTCCCAGATTTTACAGGTTTATGTAATTTTTAGGGTTCCGTAGTACCTACAAGGAACCCTTATAGTTTCGCCATGTCCGTCTGTCTGTCCGTCCCCGGTTTTACTCAGAGACTGTAAGTACTAGAAAGCTGTAATTTGGTATAGCTGTGTATATTAATTATGCCAAAAAAGTGGTAAAATAAAATATAGAAAAAATATTTTTTTTAGTTTTGCTCCCATACAAGTAAATTAAGAGTCAAATCTTTTTTTCTTGACTAACCCATCGTGTGGGGTATAATTGAATAGGTCTTTCAAAAATATAATGAGCTTGTAAAACATCATTTTTCGATTTAGGGATCTGTTTCTGAAATATTTGGTTTTATATAGCAAATTTTTGTTAGAGTCAAGTCTCCCCCCCCCATCTATCTATTAAACGGTTATATATATAGTAGTACATATAACAAAGTTTAAAGGAAAACTATCAGAGCTAAGTAGGGTTTACAAATTAAAAAGTTATAAGCGACCAACTTTTTAAATGTATTCGGAAAAGGAAAAGTTCATACAAATTCAATAGAAAATTAGTTTTTAGGCGTTTTTAGTGGCGTGAACTCAAAGTCGGCATTCACAACTACGGAACCCTACACTGCGCGTGGCCCGACACGCACTTGGCCGGTACATGTATAATTACATAATTTTTAAGTAAAATTGCATGACTTTTAACAGTGTATGCGGAAAGGATAGACTACCATGAAAAGCAGGAAAAAGGACATCTTTTTTTAGCACGTTCCCGGTAGCGTCCTCAGCTATAAGGCCTCAACTATAATATCAGTCGCATTAGGCTAAAACCTGTAAAGACAGCTTTACATGAAATAAATAAATACTATACTGCTTCGGAACCCGCGCTGTATCTACAGGAACAAATAGAGTGGCCATAATCTTGGCCGGGAACCACACGGCTGAAAAGGCGAGGAAGATGATGATGTGATGATTCACTATGCATTAAGACATCATTTATTCGTCATAGCCTCGCACGTCGTAAACGATGCATCTAATCCGTGAAACAACTGTGTCTTATCTTATCAGACGATTAAAGTAGGCAGTCATTAAGAGGCGGTAGGTTCTTTGATATAATAAAAGACTTGCGGTGTAGTAATAATTTTCGAAAGGAAATTGTACTATTCGTATGATCGTGTGCTACCGCAAAGTATACATGAAGAGAGTAAATGGAAGAATGTATCAACTGCTTCATTTCCCAAGTAAATTGTAAAAGCTGATCGAGCTGGGCCAGAACTTGAATTGTTTCACTAAGCCATAATATCTAGCAAATCTCGCAGCTAATCAATATTTTGACTCTTTTTAATAACACGCCCACTTTTAATGTCAACGTGTGAACCAAAGGCTCTGCCTATAGAGAAGTGTTGACTTTTCCATACAAACGTAGTCTACGTTTTATTTTGAAACGACAAGCCAGATTTGGGTAAAAATTTGTAATTTTCAAGAAATTGCAATTATCTAGGGTTATAATTGGTTTCCTACAGTAAAATTATGAACTGGAAAGGAAATATAATGGTGTAGAAGTTTTCCGTACTGATGGTCAAATGTGATATTATATAATACCCTATATTCTCTTTTAAGTTCATAATTTTACTGTAGGAAACCAATTATAACCCTAGATGATTGAAATTTCTTTAAAATTGCATAATTTCGCTTATATTCGACATGTCGTGTCAAAATAAAACGTAGACTACGTTTGTATGGGTAAGTTTGATTCTGTCCAGGATAAGGGGACTCTTAAGTATGCTTGTATACTGTCCGTCCCACTTCAGGGCAGATGATAGATATATAGATGAAAAGAAAAATGTGACACAACGAAATAATTTTACATTAAATGAGTAACATGTTATTATTTAATTACTATGGGTCTCTTACGAAGGCTCAAGGTCGCTCAACGGGCTATGGAGAGGACTATGCTCGGTGTTTCTCTACGCGATCGAATCAGAAATGAGGAGATTCGTAGGAGAACGAAGGTCACTGACATAGCCAAGCGGATTAGCTCATTGAAGTGGCAGTGGGCGGGGCACATAGCGCGAAGAACCGATGGCCGATGGGGCAGAAAGGTTCTCGAATGGCGGCTACGTACCGGCAAGCGCAGCGTAGGACACCCACCTGCTAGATGGTCAGATGACCTGAGCAAGTTTGCAGGAAAGCGCTGGATGCAGGCCGCTTCCGATCGGTCGTTTTGGAAATCCTTGGGGGAGGCCTATGTCCAGCAGTGGACTTCCTGGGGCTGATATGATGAGTACAATCAATCAAAATACAAATCTCTCGGTCAGGGGCTTTTGAGACTCAATCCCTGCAGCAGGAGTCAAACTCGTCCCTCGATCTCTTTCCAGGCTTAATCAAATCTATTTATTTCCTAACTGTAAAATCCACATGCGTGGTACTGACTATGTTAATCTGTACATTAGAGTCGGTATACAATGATAGTTTGTTTACGTGCCTGTAAACAAAGCCCGGCGCCCGATTTGGCACAGGATCGATTACTGCGTCGATATCAGATGTCGATTCTGATTCGATGACTTTATGAGATGATGAGAGGTCAATGGATGGTGCAGGTGTTGTTTTTAAAGTGGACTAATTAATATAGATACATAGATAATTCTTTATTGTCCACCAAAAGAAAAATGTAACATAAAGAAATAATTTTACTTTAAATGAGTACAATGGGCGTTCTTATGAAAATGTGCAATGTAATTTATGTATAAATAAGAATTTCAAATGTTTGCTTTGAATTAGGTCTTACGACATCCAATTTTTTGAAGTGAAAACTTCCTTAGCGGCGTTGTACACCGTTTTTGGTATGGGTAAAAAATGTTAAACTCGCGTCAGGGCGTCAGGACACGTGACCTGATCGAAAATTCGTAAGACGCACGGCGCGGCGTAGGAGAGGAAGTATCCCCCTCTCTTTCTACGGCGCGGCGAAAATGTATGCAGGCGCCTGCTGTTTCGTTTAGGCGGCGCAGGGCGCTTGCGCTTCGGGTGTTTATGTTACAGCTTGCCACGCGCATCCATGGAAATTATTCAAGTTTTCACTTCTGCCGGCACTCCCGGAGTGTAAACCGTCTTTTTTTTAAATTTCTTATTTGGACAGAGAGGATTTAAGGCGTTGGTTACTTCACAGACAAGAGCTTAGCCTTTCAATAATAAGAAGAAAAAGACATCCTTATTACCAAACAACTTTCTCCAATTTATGAAGAAATACGAAGAACTAAAACGATAAATTGCAGTCCGTTTTTTTTTGCCAACCTGGCTATAGATGTTTTCTTAAATTTTAAGTATTTTCAGTATTCGTTTCATTTAACATTGAGCACACTTTAACACAAGAAAAACAATAAGTCTTGTATTTATATATTGTTGGATTACGTCCTTAAAACATTTTCATTATTTCTGTATTGCGACATTTTGTAATGCACGGACCTTTTCAACCTTACTGAACCTCACATCCTGAGACGTGTGGATCATAAACAATCACTGGACAGTGATGGCTATTACTTCCTTTTTATATCCTAGATCACTGTTAAGTTTCTCTTGTAAAAATTTTCCATTTGACATAACACGTGGTACCCTCCCTTCCACGTGTGCAGCCGCCCGGACAATATGTATGGTAATGTCAAATTTTGGTTTGGTTTTTTGGTTGTTGTTTTAATTTCATTATACTAAAGTGATCTAGTATAGCCCATAGTTCGATTCATTACGGGTATGTCCCTTTCACGTTGTGTATTGAAATCTACATATTTTTTGTTGTGATATTGCTCGTTTGATTTTATAAGTTGTCATATTTTTCTATTTTCCTATTGAGTATTTGGAAAACGAATTTTCTGCCTCTATTGGAGACTCGCTAGACTTTTTATTGTGTTCTTCTAAATCTCGATATCGGGACAAATTAAAACGTCCTCGTTAGTTGTTTTGATACTGTCTGATTGTATGCGTGCCTGTGACTGATCAACCCATTTCACTGTCGAATGATAATTTCGTCACTGACGATACCAGAAATAAGCGGGAGACCAGCCAAATAGACTTTATAATCTTCTCTTTAATCTTTCGTGTATATTTAAGAATTGACCTTTACATTGACATCTGTTTTGAATGTTCAGTAAATAGGTCCTGCATAGTCTTCTCTTGACAATTTATATTAATTCTTTGCTGAAACAGATGAAGCAGTCCATAAAAATTTGCGTTTATTAAAGTTTCAACTTTAATTGATTTGATATTTTTTTGTTTATCAATCATATTTTTTTAGTTTGGATGAACCTTTTGAAGTTTTTGCTCCTTGTCTTCAGGGACATATTTTGCTTGTGCAATTTAAAAGATAATTTGTTGTAATAAATGTCTTACTTACTTCATAATCCTGAAATGGAATGAATCAATGAAATTATTCTTCAAATGGATAGATAGAATAAATCTTAAATAAATATAAGTAAATTCAAAAATCGATTAGCCAAATTAGTCTTTGTAACTAAATGTGTCACTCAGCACCTCAACAACTACAACAACCAAAATAGAGATTCGCTTCTACGTTCTTGCCATGTATATAAATATGACTGAAATAGGCGCCAGAACCAGAACCCGAAGAAACAGAGGTGTTCCACGTAAAGCAGTATTTTTAGGGCTTACGTCCAGGCCTTGAGGCTGATCGTGGGTATGAATCTTCACGACTCTAAGCCGTAATTTTAGCAACCCTAACCGTCTGACCGTCTGGCGAGACTCTTCCAATTAGGTTTTCTATTTTAGAATGCACGCAGTTAGATCGGCGACGCGCGTGTGCCCTGCCGACCGTCCACACAATCATCAATAACAGTTAAATTTGAATAAAATCAACCATAAACAATTATCGGAGCTAATATGGCGGCGTTCGGTATTCGAATTTTCCGCGTTCGATGTTGCCAGTGTTTTGTTTTCAAACGGTTCCGTGGCAAAGGAGTTCTTTTCGAATTTTTCGCTTTTATTATCCCCAGTGTTGTGTATTTAAATTGTGCAGTGGCAAAGGCATAGATCCGAAAGGTTATAGTGATTTGTGACCGTAGTGAAATGTACTAAATCTGTGATTGTGACGCAGTAGTATTATTGTTTATGTGCGCCAGCTACGTTGTTTGTTTTGGATGGCTGGGGTTGATGCGGTCGAGTAAACCGATTCGATTTGGATGTGCCGTTTCGATTTTAGAAATCGATGTGTGAAAGTAAGTTTAGGCATTATAGTGAATCGTTTGGAGGACATGAACAATGAACATAATGTTATAGAAACCGACGCAGTATTTATTTTCAATATAGTGACTGAATTTGAAGATCAAAGCAGATAATAACAAGTTAAAGTATCAACAGATAACAATTTACTTTAGTACGTTAGTCGGTCAATCTGTTAACATGTTTATAATCAATGACTCTACATTACAGGTGTGTGTAATCAGAAAATTTCGAACAACATAAAACCTCAAAACCAACAACAATCACAAAGTAAATGAGACATGTTTAAGAAAAACAAATTTTAACATATTAGTTGTATACTATACAATATATAAAGACTATACTATAAATACGTGATTAGTACCTATGTATTTGTGCTCTACTTTATCTAAATCTTGATATACAATATGTAACAAAAACCTGTTTCCTTGTAGGAGCAACTCAGACCGTCAATATGAACAACTTCCTATGGGACCAATGTTTGAAACTCAAAGGAAAATTTCGACATTTTCATACAAATTGCCGGGCCCGCCGAACACTTTTGTATGAAAGTGACGATATTTTTTCGAGTTTTAAGATTAAGAAAGTTGTTCATATTGACGGTCTCAGTTGCTTTTACAACTATCGGAAAGGGTTTTTGTTACATATTGTATTCACATCATATTTATTTAATATTTATTTAACTCTTTATTCCATATTCACAAAAATATAGATGGGCTCATCGCGTAGAACATAATCTGTTCCAGGCCGGGTCAAATAACATAGGGCAGTAGTAATCAAAATTGATGTAACATGTTTATTTGCTAAGCAAATAAAAAAAACCTGACCGAAAATGTTAAGAACGCCATCTAGTGATGAATAGCAAAATTTTTGATTGGTTATCCGCAGCGTCATCTTAAATTTTTAGTGAAAGCCCTGACTTTCAAGCGTTAATTACCTTTAAACGGCTACACAGAAACATACTCATCAAACATACTCGTAGCTAAAAACCACGGCAAGGAAACATGTTTTAACTTTAAATAAAAAAACCGCATCGAAATCGGTCCATCCATTCCAGCGCTGCAATACCACAGACACACCGACAGACATTAACGTCAAATTTATAACACCCCTTATTTTTTTGTCGTGGCTTAAAAAAATACTGAACACTAAATAAAATATAAAAATATTGCTTGAAGTTACATCATCTTATGTGTATATATATAATTTTTCAAAACTAAAAACCGACTTCACCCTCAAACTACACAACCGATTTTGATAAAATTTCCATGGTACCACCTGTAATGTATACCCTTTAAAACAAAAAAAAAAGATTTTTTTTTTACATCGGTCCAGGCGTCTTTGAATAATCGGTGAACATACATAAAAAAATAAAGGATCGCGACGAATTGGTAACCTCCCCCTTTTTTGGAAGTCGGTTAAAAATCGAAAATCACTCACTCACTCATCACGAAATCTCGAAAACTACTTAGCCAATGAAATTTGGCAGGAAGGTAGATTGTGCCTAGGAGACGTTCGCTAAGAAAGGATTTTTGGAAATTCTATCTCTAATGGGCTAAAATAGGGGTTGCTTATTCATATGAAACTTCGGAATTTTCAAAGTGAGACATAAGAATTTTTTATTTTATTTTAGTAGTAAGTAGAAAATAATAATGCATTTATTAGATTTTGAAAATTACTTCCCTATAGGGGTGAAAAAGGGGATACAAGTTTGTATGAATCTTCGTCATTTTTGAAGCGAGACACATAACATTTTTGAATTAGTGGTTATTAAAAGATAATAACCCATTAATTGGATTTTAAAACATTGCATCCCCGGAGTTGCGTTAGGGGTTGCTTATATTATTATGAAACTTCGTCATTTTTTGAGTGAGAGAATTGAGATAAATAGATACATCGCTCGCTTTTGCTCTAGCAAATGACTTTAGCAAGGGAACGGGAACGCGTACGAAGTCGCGGGTTAAAGCTAGTAAAATATAAAAATATTGCTTGAAGTTACATCATTCCTTATAAAATTTAATCGTAAGCAATTGTTTCTACGAAAGGTAGGTGTACTATTGTAAGCTTATCAAACAATCCTTCTTAGTCGTAGATATTGCTCTTCAATGAACACAAATTGAAGAAGAGGTTTGAATTGAATCCCAATGAATGCTTGACATTTGTGTGTACAACATATTCACAACACATTTAATTTTCAGATTATTATCACCAGAGGTCGGTATTAGGTAGAGTTATTTATGTACTATTGATTTCATACAGCGAAAGAATAAAGTGGATATGCCTCAAATCCAGATATTAATTTTAAAAGAGCAGAAAAATCCCGTGATTTCTTAAATAAAAAGTTATTAACTTCTTCAAAATTTTAACCACTCCACGCGTGACTTTGCTAATATGTTAAAACTAATAAAAATACTAATGTAAATTTTAACAAATTGTATGTAAATTATCTTTGTTTTGTTTGTTTGTTTGTGTTAACTCTTTATTGCACATTTAAAAATAAAAAGTAACAAAACATATGCATTCGAAATAAAATGTACAACGGCGGTTTTATTTGTCTTATCTATCTCTGAGGTTTTTATGATTATTTATTTGTAATATTGTTGGCAACATGGGATTGCCCATTAGAAATTCCGGGAGATCCACATTAATATCAACATTTCGATGCAAGTACATAAATAACTCTACTCGATTCCGACCTCTGGTTATCACAGGCACATACTTTATTAAAGTTGATGACGTTTGCGGATCATTCAACATTTCGCTATCTTCAGAACAAATATAAAAAAATGGAAACTCGTCTAAAAGAATTGAATGTTGAGTTACGCCGGCCGCAGTTTCTTAGACGATGAAAAATTAAAGCCTGCGAGTTTTCCAGGAATCACTCTGACTGTTATTACCTGTTGACTGCTCGGTCATACGTCTTTATCTTTATTAGAAAAATGTGGTTACTGTAAGAAATGGATGCTTTCCACTTCATATCAAATCGTTATTTATTGTGTTATCGAGGCCGGGCCTGCAAACCATGATCTGATGTTGCGCAGACGCCGAATTTTAACATAAATCTTGCAGAACATTTTAATTTAGTTCAGTATCTAAACAGTGTGGGAAACTTTGTATTAGTCACGTTGAAAATTAGTTTTTATTATAAACTTTGTGGTCAAAAGTAAAGATTTTTATAAATTAAATTTTAACTGGCTTTGAATTCTTTGAAATAACTTTCTTGTAATTTTCATCACGATTTGCAAGTTGTGGTGTGTCCATTACTTTCTCCAAATTCCATTTTATACAAGCTGTATTGAATTGTAAAGCATATGTTTCTTCAAAGCATATGTAGGTACCTTTGACTCTCGTAATTTGTTATAATAATCGATTTACCCTTCTGTCTACCTGAAGAGAACAAGAGAGACATATGAAGACCTCCGTGGCGTAGTGGTCACAATGCTACTCCGCCACCCAGAGGTCCGGGGTTCAATCCCCGGTCAGGGCAAGTTGGAAAATGACCTTTTTCAAATTGTCCAGGGTCTGGATGTTTATCTATATATGTATTTGTTATAAAATATAGTATCGTTGAGTTAGTGTCCTATGACACAAGTCTCGAACTTACTTTGGGGCTAGCTCAATCAGTTTTATTTGTCCCTATGTATTTTATTTATTTATTATATGGAAGAAAATTCATAGTTCACCGACAAGACATAGCTCTTAAATGATAGATATGGATAGATAGTATATTTACCTAACAAAATTTCATTATTTTGAATCGTTCAGATTAATTAATACAATTATGCACCCATCGGTAATAGGTTACGTTTATCATGCTTCTGTCATTTCACAGTTTAAGGTGTTGATGACCTAATCATTCACTGTTTTACAAGTAGATGATATCATATTTTTCACATTCGTATTACAGTTATCAATCTTTTGATATGTTGTGTTGAAACAACGTCGTCTGGACTCTTATCAGGACAGGGATTTAACTGCACGACTCTCTTTGATGATGTTGTGAAATACTTCAGAGACTGTACTTTGGTTCTTGTATTCTTAATAACACAGGTAGTTAAATTAATGCCATTTAATTCATGCCAAAAAATATAGTAGTAGGTGAATAGTACACCAGTCTCTTTGATGTTTCTGTGAAACACGAGACCACAAATATGCAGATGTATATGAGGAAGAAGTTTGTGATCTATAGTTGTGACTCTTGTGATATCTAATCAAGCTGTTGGACTACATCAGTAAGCACGGAACAGCACTTTGCTAAGAATGAATGTTCTAGCAAATAAAATAATTTGAATTGTTCTTCTCCTTCTTCATTATGTTCCTCATTGACATTGTTCTACAATAGTATTGCACCAGTACCAGCTTTACATTTTGTTTCCGATAATTACTCCCACGTACGAGTACATACGTGTGTCATAAACATCGTTCTAATTATGAGTCAACGGGTCATTTTCATTACAGTTCTCACTGTAACACTATACGATTCAAATTTCATGATCTCCGATGATGTAACCCATATTTTTTACGACTAAGTTGTACGTGTCAATTGGTTCTGTAAAGGTTTACTCATAAGAAGGTACAAGATGGATATAGCGTATTGTTAAAGTGCGACCAGAAAAGATACATTTTTGTGTGACTTTAAAAGGGTTGTATTTGTGCCTACTACACGGCACTATCGGTAAAGCAGTGCAATACCATCTTTCCAAGGTAAGGTATCTTACAAATGAACACAGTTTACAATTTGAAAAATCCAATTACCGTGTGAAGATGTTCCAGCCAGGGTGATATCGGCTTATATGTTTTGTATGAAAACTTGCCTCATGTCAAATTGATCGCTATCTCTTTTGCTCTTGTGAAAATGACAGCTATCGTATTATCTGTTGCACTCGGCTAGTGTGATCTTTTTACGCAGTAAAAAAATCTACTTCTATGGGTTTACTTGAGATAAGAATGTTTCGGTGTAAATTTTATTAGACTCAAGGCTAAGAAAATATTTCTGTTATTATTTAATGTTCCAAGTTAGCACCTGACTTCAAATTGTGGTTGATAAATTGGTGGCCAAACAATTTTTCTGTGTGCAGTGATTTAAAATGTCTACTTAACAACGTCAAAAGTTGGTGTTGTGTCACGAGGTTGAGGAAAAGAGTGTAGCAGTATAAGCACGGGTCAGATGCCCCTGGGAAAATTTATGTTAAAAATATTGATAATGAAATCACCGTCTTAAGAGAAATATTTTCCTAAGCTATCACACCTATGAATGCGTCAGGTTTCCAAAAAAAAAATTTTTCTAATTTTGTAAAAAAAAATTTTTTTTTTCTTACAACTTAATATTTATTTGTGATTTTTTTTACAAACATTAGATACACCAAAGAAGCATTGAATAAGGCATTTTCGAAGTCTCTGCAGTGATTTATATATCAGAATATCAGCAATTCAAAATTTTAAAATTCAAAATTTCACGTGTTTTAAGAGACACTATTACGATTTTTTTTTTATAAATAGCCCTTACTATGCTCTACAACATATATTTTTTTCAAAATTTTATCCAGTGTAGAACAGTCTTAAAAAAATATTATTACTATTCTGATATGAATATTTGAGCATCTGAGCAAGTAATTCTGCTTTGATTTTTTAAATGCAATTTAAATTTAAAATTTTAATAATTACGATGTTCAATAATTATAACAGTAAGAAATTGAAACGCGCTTTTTGTTTATCATGTTTACAATTTTTTGTAACTCTTAATGATACATTTTTATCTTTTTTATGCATTCAGTTGTATTTCTACTCAAGTGGCATGAAAATTAAGAGAGTATTTTGGCTTTGTTTAAAAAAAATCTTTTAGTTTTTGTTTTATTTGGATATATTTTATATGAAGTTAATTTATATGTATATTGTTGCTTTTCTAGTTATCGCTTTATTGTTACATTTGTTTCAAGTGAGCATCTAGTCGTAGCCCCGAATACGCGACATGTTGATGCGTGTTTGTTTACTTTGTTGTTTTCTTGAATCCATGGTCTTAAGGTATCTTTCTTTTGCTTGCTAATACAAAATCATGTTATTACAAAGTTGGCTCTTATACAGTTCAGTATTAGTGATTCTCATATAGATGTTTGCACTGTTATCATGAATAAATATATTTTTAAATAATCAAATAATTTAAAAATATATTGATTTTTGTCCAACAGTGATGAAGATTAACTATTATTATATTATTAAAAATTACATTTAAAACATCAAAGCAGAATTACTTGCTCAGATGCTCAAATAGTCATATCAGAATAGTAATAATATTTTTTTAAGACTGTTCTAACCTGGATAAAATTTTGAAAAAAATATATGTTGTAGAGCATAGTAAGGGCTATTTATAAAAAAAAAATCGTAATAGTGTCTCTTAAAATACGTGAAATTTTGAATTTAAAAATTTATAATTGGTGATATTCTGATATATAAATCACTGCAGAGACTTCGAAAATGCCTTATTCAATGCTTCTTTGGTGTATCTAATGTTTGTAAGAAAAATCAAAAAATAAATATTAGGATGTAAGAAAAAAAAAAATTTTTTCAAAATTTGAAAAAAAAATTTTTTTTGAAAACCTGTCTCTTTCAGAAGTGTGATAGCTTAGGAAAATATTTCTCTTAAGACGGTGATTTCATTATCAATATTTTTAACATAAATTTTCCCAGGGGCATCTGACCCCTGTTTATACTGCTACACTCTTTCTGTCATACCATGAGCGTTTGTCAGATACTCGTATATTGAAGACAACTACAACATTTGTTACAAATATTCTCTTCTCGGCTCTTTCAGAATCATTCATTGTTCTGAATATTTTTACTTTTTTGTTTGCAATTATTTCAAGCTTTTCTGAAAATATACACATAACTAAACAAATATATAGGGACAAATAACACTGATTGAGCTAGCTCCAAAGTAAGTTCGAGACTTGTGTTATGGGATACTAACTCAACGATACTATATTTTATAATAAATACATATTTTCCAACTTGCCCTGACCAGGGATCGAACCTGGGACCTCTGGGTGGCGGACTAGCATGGTGACCACTACTCCACGGTGGTCGTCATGTAAATCAACTTATATTTACTCATGAATACATCGTGTGTAGTGACTATTGGAACCGAAGGCCCAAGTTTTTATATTCACGGTTGAAGTACTTATTACAAGACGTGAATCTTTCAAAAACATTTATATTAAAAGTTAATCAGCCTGAACGCTGTCACTGACCTTTCTAAATATTTATTTTAAACTAAATCTATACATTTTATAAACTTATCAGTCACCGTATCCAAGATCCACAAGGAAAGAGATAATATGTTTAAATGGAACTTTCCAAGATCGCTACGACTTTAGATACGTTATCTCACTCCAAATATATTTGAATATTTTTATGTGGGACGGATTCACACCTAACAAATTCGTGATTGTTTAACTTTGCTTGTTAGGGAATGTGAGTTGTGGTTATGTAACGTTTGTTTAATTGTTGTGTGAACATTTGTGGGGAAAAACGTAAGATTTGTTTTATTGTCAATGGATGCGGCGTTTACTGTATCTTATGCTGACTGTGATTTATGTATCTATATCTACAGCTATTCGATGATTCACAACATGTCTGAGTTAGCAGCAAACATAGGTTTATTTTTCATCTAGAATTGGACAATTCATGTATGTATACCTTAACAATGGGGTAGGTTTAATGCATCTTACAGCCTTCTCTGCTTACTCTGATGCTTTCATTTCTCTGTTTTTATATATTCAAGCTCAAATCTGTATTATTGTTGAAGGACATTACTCGTGTCGTTATTTTTAAATGCAGTATTTATTATGTTAATTTTCCTTACATTTTTTTTCTTGTTTTATTGCCATAAAATTTTTTGATTGAAAAATTCTTGAAATGTAAAATTTATTGTTAGCATTAGAAACACTAACTGTAAATAGAGATACATCCGCTAACGCACCTCCTTCGTTTTAATCATATCCTTTCAGCAATTTACTCGCTCGGTTCAAGTTTGAACCTCGTTTTGTGATTGTCTCAATTGGAGCAACTAGTTGCGCGTGCGCCGCCGCCCGGCAACCATTGATCTATCCACTGACCCCCGATCAACAATCACAAGATTCAGTAATAGGTACCATTGTACATCGTTTTCATGTCACATAAGTAGGTCTAATATATTTTCGGACGTCGTGACTACATCGTTGTGTAGATCAATAGAACAAAGCAATCGAGATTTAATAATTGAAATTAAAAAGATACACTATTATGTATTTATCTCTAGCGGGGTAGACAGAGCAAAAGGCTGTAAGACTGAAAGGCCTCTTTAGCGTGATAGTGAAGCTGTAGGATAAAAAAGGGAATCAAAATATTTGTCCAAAGTTTTGATTTACAGAATTTAATCAAAAATATTTCATTAGGGATAAGAAGGATGTGCAATATTAAGAAAAAATAACAAATCGGGCAGTCGCAACACCTAAAAGTAACTGTGATCAATAAACAAAAAGAAACTCCAATATAAAAAGCCAATATCAAGGGAAATACTTTAGCTAACAATTAAAAATAGTAACCAAAACGGAACCTAAAATGTTATATTTTCCAACGTAGTTGGCTGAAGAACACGACAAATGTCGATGCCGTGACTGAATGTTCAATTTAATTGCCACATAAACATCTTTATAGGATGTTACTCTCCGACCCATTTTTCCTTATCTCGCTTTCGTCCGCAAGGATGCGTCGCTGCATTTTCATTACCTGCATCTTTCGCGGCGACCGTCATCATCAGCCAGACTTCAGTGTCATTCCACACGCCGCCAAGTGCAGACGTGTCTCGCGCGGGCCAACACTCAGGCCACGTGTTTTTGTGAGTAAATAACCAGTGGCTCCGGCCACTGTCCGTGCGAAATCAACTGAACCTGTGTTGTGTTGTGACGATTTTGGATTGTTGGATTTACCAAACTCCAGTGAATATGTATGCTTGAGTCGATTTTGTTTATTTTGATCGTAACACTCGATTTTTCGAGTGCTGTTGTGTTAATAGATCCGATATCAATGAGTGCCTCATCAACTGGCTATTACGTCCGCTTATTAGCTCATATAGTCTCTATTGCAACAAGATAGAGACTATTTTTGATAACAATACTCACTACGATAGTAACGCTATTCAATCAGTTTTATTATTGGTTTGTGTAACAAGGTGAAAATTCGCGGAGAATACGATGTTACATTGACATATTTGAATTCATTGTGTAGTAATTAATGACGTCAAATTTCCATGGCGAATTGATCCGTCGTACTCTTTGCAAGCTTAGTTATTTTACCTTATTAGCGTATTACGCATGAAAATTGACTAAACTTGGATTTTAAAATAATATTTCTTTATTTTCTTCTATGGATTTAGTTCTTGTACTCAAAAGGTAAATCATTTAACAATTATCTTCAACAAATTGATAAGTAAGAGAAATAACATTGTTTGTCCTTTTCTTTAAAGTTTTATCTAGATTGTGGCTGTCAATACTGAAATTCATATCCAGTTAGATCACTAGATAAACATTGTGTAAAAAAACTAAATATCATGATTATCAGTAAAGAGAAATCCTTATATTGAACTGAAAATAATTCTGTTGTAATAAAAATCATGATTTGTGTTTACAAATTTCGCGTTTGTGTCTGTAAGTCCTTCGTTTAACCAACTTAACAAGCTGAATTAGCTATTTAATAGCGCCGACGCTGTGCCATATGCCAATCATATGGCACAGCGATGATAATCATCCACTTTGCAGCTGCGTTTCAAAAAACATCCGAGAACTTAGACTTAATTGCAACTTTAAACAATATTTAAACTTTAACCATATTAAGAGATAACTTAAATATTGCCTGTAATGTAAGATTAATTATAATATTCAATTCATTTGAGAACAGACAGTCAAGCATTTCCTTCAAATCCCCTTTGTACTTTTTTTGAGTTACGGATATTAAAACTTTCAAATTTATAATTTAAGTAAACTATACTAAGATTTAGTTCGTAAATGTTCATCAGCTTAGAGTTATCGGTCTTTATACTATCGTTTTTGAAAAGCTCATACTTATGCATCACACAAACAACATTTTACTTTCGCAAGATCCTCTTAATTGATATGTCTTGTGTTATTGAAAAATTAACAGCGCAATGTACCTATTTGTAACATACATTCTATAAAAATAGTATTTCGCTTCCTGAGTGTTCCATTTCCACGACAAATAATATTGAAAGGTGTGACTAAAAACTAATTTGAATGACAACCATATTATTTTAAAAGCTGATCAAACAATTTTGGGAATCTTAAATTAAGGGATTGTGAAACCAATCCATCCAGTTACGCTAATTTAGGCAACTGAAATACCAAAATTATAGTTCATTTAACTGTTAATTCATCAAATTGCCTAACTTAGGCAGATACCATTAATTGTGCGTCTAAAATAGAACTTGTTTTGACTGAAAAGGTATGTTTTGACATGCATCTCCTAAAATATGGTGTGTTCGTATAAGTTTGTTTTTAAACTTTCATTCTTCTTACTTTTTAAAAGTAAGTCAATTGGGAAATAGTTACTTTAGAGTATATACAATACTATCACTTATAGTTCTTGTGTTATTGAAGAAATAAAATATATTTTTCATACAATATTTGTTCTCGTTTATTATGTCAACCAGACTCCAGAGGCTCGGATCAAGTGGATTATCAAGTCTAGATCGTATCTACAAATATTAAAGTCTGATAAACAATTTTATCTAATGAATAATCCTCTAGGATCAGGTCGTTAACCGCATCAGCGATTTGATGTATTGATGTAAGCATTTTATTATTTGCTTAATTGAATATGCAAATACAAGATGGCATTCATCAGGACATTTTTTACATGAATTGGTTTCATTTTTTGATCCATTTATAATTACAACTCTGGTTGCAATTAAAGATGTTTTACTATTATTTATTCCACAAACATATATCTATCTTTACAGGATAACTACCTAACGCGATATTGAATCACAAAGGATGTTAAATTAAATTCTATTTAAAAAAAAAATTGATAAAAATTGTACAATATTTTATTGTAAGTGGCTTTAATAATCTTAAAAGTTTTATGGACGACAATCGTCAAATATGTTTTAATTCTTATCAAAATCGTGATATATCAAATTAAACGAAATGGGATCAAGATCGGCACCCTGAGGAACGTCATAAAAATAATTGCAAACCCAAACATTAGGAGCACGTATAACAACATAATTATCTAATTCGAAAACCTTATCGTCTACGACTTAGGGGTCACTTTTAAATGACTATTGGTTAAGTCGACTGTACCAGTCTTTTAAAGATTGAGATCAGTTGCTTAGGTTAAGGTTAGTCTTCAGGTAAGGTCATTTATCATTACGCTATGTTAATCAGGTGTAACTGGTTTTTTTGCTGGGCGATAATCAATATTTGTGCCAGGTTAAGTGATTGTTATTCAATGTACTCGTTGGAGGCCCACCGTACCTCTTGTACCATCATGAACCATACGTGGTACAATTGGCACCGATTTATCCCACTAGATCTATGAAAAATATACAAGTTTATAGAAAGGGGCGGCTCACATAATTACGTCACGCAGAATTTAGAATTCCATACCCCTTGTCACGCTTTTTCCTATCCCTTTATCACGTACTGTCACATTGTGCATGACCCCTCATGACTGACATGATGAGGAGCTCGGTGGCCCGGCGGGAGTGCGCATTACTAGCGCTTTCGCATGTTAAGCGACAGCGGGCGAGGTCCGCACTTGGATGGGTGACCACAAGTGGCACAAAAATTTCTCGATCTCCTCCGTGCTTCGGAAGGCACGTATAAGCCGTTGGTCCCGGCTGTCATCATTGTATGGCAGTCGTCAAGCTATGTCAGATGCCTTTAGGCAGCCTGAAAAATCTGACACCAGTGTTGGCCACTTACACACACGAAAAACAAAACAAACTGACATGATCGTCGCTCTGACGTTGTACGTAGACGGCCCTTAATAGGTATGTTGAAATTAACCTCATATGTGAATAATACGAGTCATATCTGAATAACCTATTGCCACTCATATTTTTGTCAGTTAAATAGGAAGAAAAAAGTTGTATTCCGACCGACATTAAAAATAGTTTTCAAACAAAATATCCTCAGTAATATCATAGAATAATAACACAGAATAGTAAATACAACGTGATATTTCAAGAGTTTTCTAGAAAACATTCCTCTGAGAGGTAAGGCCAAGACCTTTCAATACCAAGCCGTGACCATGTTTGGCCTTGGCTGCATAAACTGCATATGCTCCGCGCCTGCATTCGAGACATGTGTCTGCCACGCTCCATTTCATGTACGTAGTACACACTTTATTACACACGTGCCTACATTTGTAAATAAAAGAAATCACTGCAACTTTAATAAGAGAGAAAAGATTGAAGTAGAAATAAACAGTACTTATTAGGTTTATTTTCCTTAGATTTTTGTTACGATCTGCAAAAGAAGTTGTTTTATTTAATACGCGATGCAGCTAGCAACCCCAAGAAGCCATCAGGTCTTATGATCCTGGACTCTGTCGGCCCCGTCAGGGATAAGAACGTCATAAAAATGTTCCACTTTTGGAACAAAGTTCCTTATCGCACGTTGCGAAAGGGGGGGGGGGGGGGGTTAAATTAAGAGCAAAAGTTGTAACGACACTTTTTGTTTATTCAAATTTATGAAGACAATAAAAACTTGATTTTAGAACGCAGAAAAGAGTTTGAATGTAATTTAGACCTATTTATATTTTACTTCGTTCCATCCGGGTGTCCCTCTCTCTCAAGTTTGTTTATTTTATCAGACCAGCATGCACCTTGTGTCAAAACGAAATACAATATGACAAGTCCTAAAGCCTGTTGATTGTATAAGTATCAATTAACCACTTCCAAAAGTAAAAGTTCATTCAATTATAATGAAATTAAATTGCAATGAAAACCGGACAGGTTTTTTTTAAAAGCTTTAATGCTCTTCTCTTTAAAACAAGCGCCAAACCAAACATCTCGTCTTCAATTAGCGTTATTATTTAGAATTCCTTCTTCTACTTATCAAGTGTTGTTATAACTAACACTGGTGTTAATTTTTTTAGTTACCTAAGATCATTTAACATCTAGTTCACTTAAGCGCTTAACACGGCATGATCTCTGCCTTTCGTTATATGTTTCTTGGGGAAAGTTGTTCAGCATCCTGGACTAAATTTACCTTTAAATTTGTACAATCAATGGAACAGTGAGCCGACGAGATACCTGACCAAAATTATATTTAGAAAGACTTCATTAAAATCTTTCTGTATATTCATTTTCATGTTGATATTATTTTGAGTTTATGAGAAACATTCAAGGTATAGGTAGAGAGCGGGGTCAGGTATCTCGTTGGCTGACTGTACTTGGTAGATAAATCAGTGTCAATGGTACTTACTTCCCAATGGTACAGGTGGTCGGAGGTAAAATATTTCCAGTAAATTTTGTATGACCCTGTATAACCTGTATTGCCATAACCTATTTTGCCAATTTTCACGCATCTCGTACAAATATGTATTTGGTTTCATAAAAAAATGGTCACGCACCAGCGTTACTACGTATACAGCCAAGACATTAGTCACAGCCAGATCGAGGTCTGCTCTATGGCCGAGCTTGACTTTCCTCTCAGGATTATGTAAAAGGACGCCTTGGCCTTATAATTTATTAAAAAATACATTTAAATAAAATTAATTGTCGACCTCCGGTGCATTAATGTCGGTATAAATAATAATTCTTTAATTAATATATTATCGTTGACGACCTCTGTGGCGTAGTGGTCACCATGCTAGTCCGCCACCACGAGGTCCTGGGTTCGATCCCCGGTCAGGGCAAATTGGAAAATTGCCTTTTTTAAATTGTCCTGGGTCTTGGATGTTTATCTATATATGTATTTGTTATAAAATATGTTATCGTTGAGTTAGTATCCCATAACACAAGTCTCGAACTTACTTTGGGGCTAGCTCAATCAGTGTAATTTGACCTTATGTATTTATATTTATTTATATGGCCACTTGTATATTATATTGGTGGCCACAATAAAATTGTATATATAAATATTTCCCTTTGCAGCCAGTTTTTAATCGACTTCCAAAAAGGAGGGTTTATCAATTCCAATTCGTTTGTTTACCGATTTATCGGAGACGCTAAAGAAATATTTTTTTGTTTGAATGGTTATACTTGTCCGGTGGTCCCTTAAAAATTTTACCAAAGTCGGTTATGTTATTTAGAGCTGATGTCGTGTTTTGAAAAAAAAAATGGAATTTTAGACTTCTAATTTCAATACACCCTCTGACTTATACTTCTAACGCCCTCGACCGAGATAGTTGGAGTGCTGTAAGGGAGGCCTTTGCCCTGCAGTGGGACAGTATAGGCTAAAAATAGAAATAGAATAACTTCAATAGAAACTTTGAAACAAATAATATTAATATAACAATTAACTATCACTAAGTACAAGTGCGACATAATAATAATATCAAACAAAATGAGTTTAGTTTCCAATTACCATGTTAATCATTGGTAAATGTTCCTATGACAGCGTGATTTTATATTTTTTCAATACATTAACAAAGAAATTTACTGCTTGAATTTAATCCCCAACATTTAAAATTTTACACGCACGATTTTATCATATCATGAAAGATTTACAAAATATTATGTATTTAAAAACTTCCAATAATATGTTTTTTACGTCAGTGCTATGCTGAAGCATTGGCTGTGGTATTTCCCAGCGCACTGTGGTTAATGGCAAACAACTAATGTTCACAAAATGATATTATGACGACCTCTGTGATAGTAAATGACCATTCGATGTTTTCGGTCCATCAGATACAAAGATTTAGAATATACAAGGTCAGATAGTTTCGGAAATAGCTCTGGACACGTTAAAAAAAAGAAAAAGTATTTTTTTTGGGTTTTAAATACCTAAATACAAAATGACTTTGATTTCCATCATTTAATATTAATAGAATAAAACTTTTTTTTTATTTTTAGTGCGTAAACAACTTCACATTTTATTGTTTAGCTTATACATTTCATTGAAATGTATTATCTAATCCCTGTTTAGACTTTAGCGAGTTAGCCTTAAAAATTTCATGTCGGATTGGAATTTTCTTTACCTATAATACAGAGCTTACATTTTACTTGAAATTTATAAGAACCACCATATTTATCATATACCTGCGACATACGAGCATACTTATAGACAACTATTCGCAGAATTCGTACCTTCCTACCTGTATAATTAACAATGTTTAAGCACGCTATAGTCAGTGGAAAATATTTGTTTAAATAAACAAAATCAACGTCATCAGACAGAATTCCTTCGAACTGTTCCATTGCCGTTGATAAAAAGTGAATGAATCACTGTGTATCTGGCAGCTGGTATATTGTAATTCCCCAGGATACAAAGTTTGATGATTTGATATTTAAAAACAGGAAGCTTAGACATTTAGGGACTTAGAATTCTGATACGAGAATTGCTAGGCGAGAAAAACAATGTATAAAGTTTTCAATGAAATAATTAGATAGGTTTGCGTATATATATTTACCTATAAAAATATGTTTAGCTCTAAAATACTCGTAGTAAACGTTTTCTTGTTTTTTAAAGTACTGTTTGAAAGTGATTTTACATATTTGATGTTGAACCTAAATGAGTGTTTTTGTTGCAAAATAAAGTTTAAACGAACTGTAAGAGAAGCTTCTGGGATATGAGGGTAAATTGGGCTAGAAATGGTTGTAGGGGTGGATCCAAGCAAAGAAGGATGGAATTTGTTCAAGAGGGCATTTGTGTAAAGAAGAAAGAAGTATATACTATTTGTAGAAATCACTAATTTGTGGTTTGCCACAATATATCTTATGGACCAAGTAAACAGCCCTGTGGTACACCCATGTGCATATAGCCGACCCCCAGAAAATGCTCAAAAATAATTGCATTGAATGCTTTCATTAAAACAGGTGATGTGAAAAGCCAAGATAATAGGGCACACTAACAAAGCTTTAGCCTTTATTTAGTGAAAAAGTGCGGAGCTAAATATCACTTTTTAATCCTCTTTCAAAGGGTATACAAATTATTTCCAAAGGGCATACAAAATCACTTCCCATGAAGCTGCTGTGACACAAAAATAACGTGATATCAAGTGACACAATCGCGTATTAATACCTGTGATTTACTTGTCAGTACAACATCTAGGTCATTTCTACCTGCAAACAAACTGGTCCGCGGCACAAGGAAAATAAACATACGAGGCGTGATTCAGTATGATATATGTCGCAAAATGTTTGATTTAATACAATTGTAACAAGCTTGTAAATAGTATTATTTATAGAACATGAATTATTTGAAATGAGTGTTAATTGATTTACTGTGATATAAATAAAGACCGAGCGGAGTGGTAAAAAAGCCGGACTGATAAATGCGAACGCCAACAAAAAAAATATTCGGCTTCAAATAAGCGCTCAACCAAACTTGCAAACAAAAAAAATCTTGCTCCAAAAATGCTGCTGGTGGGTAAAAAGCCACCCTGTATATTATTATGAATGCAAACGGGATCGCGCTGAAATGAGAAAGAACAGAAATAACATTTTTCAATCCGAATGTTTTACTGGATTGTAAAGAATTTGTAGATCTAGTGTAAAAACAGGAAAGCTCACTAAATTACTAAACAATCCGCTATATCGTCCCAGTATTACCACTATCTCTTGGATTAACCTCGACATATCTTTTAATCTTTATGTCTCTATGTATATGCTTAAAAAAATATCTCAGTATTTCTTTTCGACAGGCCCATTTTAATCTTTATGAGCTAAATCTCCGAAACCGGACCGCAGTCTGCAATTTCAACCGTGTTTATGTTTTCGCACAAGTCGCCCTTGACTGCGCTTTCGCCGAACCTGTATGCATTGTGACACTTGTTAATGGTCTCATTCAACTGTACTGGTGCGTACATATATTACAATTATCATAACACACATATTATGAAGTGTGAAATTTATTGTGGTCCTAATTTTGATCCTTGCGGAACACCCGTTGGAAACACCTGTACACTAATCACATCTTTATCCCTTATAAGTAGGCCATATGAACCAAAGGCCATGTTCAGCGTAATGGTGAAGGTAGCTGTAAAAAATTACTATGTCTAGCTAGGTGATATGATTTCTTAGATTCTCGCCTATTTTAGTGATTGACGATTTCTTCCGGACGGCTTTTCAAGATGCTTCTTTAATTGTTTTACTGTGTCTGGTATTTGCGTTTTTGACGGGCTATTTGTACATTTAATGTTGTTTATTTTCTCCCAGACCAGCATGAAGTAGTTTTCGTACACGGCGCCCTTGAGTGCGCTTTCGTCGAACCTGTATGCATTGTGACATTTATCAACGGTCTCATTGAACCATTCAACAATTCTATTGCATTGCGTAACCGCTGCAAATGTACGCTGCAATTACTTTCATGAATGTATGTGAATGAATGTAGGGAAACGCTGTTGGGAGTTTTTCATATTCATGTCAAGGTGTTTGGAGTATCTTGCGCTTCGGCGAGTTCTGAAATACCTTAACTGTTCACCCATTTATAATGAACGACATGCCATGGTTTAGGTAGAAGTTACATTATGGCACATAATTTATAAACCCTCAACTCAAAACGTTTTTTCCATTTGGTACGGACAGGCACACAGATACACAATTAAACATTGGTCCTGGACCCATAACCTAAAAGAGTTAATCCGATTTTTAATTGAACGAACGAGCGAGCGAAGCGACCGAAGTTCTACAAGTCTACTTGAACAATACGGCGTTTGTATATATGTTTGTTTGTTCGACGATAACTTGAGTATCTTTGATAGAATTTCTAATTTCGAACATGAGCTAAATCGGTCAAAGGGTTGCCGATATATGGGGTTCGCAAGTTCACAGTTCGGGCGAACTCTCAATTATTTATTATTTATTTTATTCCTTGGAAGAACGGGCGGTCGCTTGTGTGGGATGCTACATGTGGAGACACTGTAGCTCCATCCCATGTACGAGCGACTGCTCGAAAAGCGGGCGCGGCAGCGACGGCAGCGAAAGCCATCAAGAGGCGCAAATATTCGGCTCTAGGGGAGCCGTATATATTTGTGACTTTTGCAGTGGAGACCTTAGGGCCTTGGGGTGCGGAAGCTCGTCAAATTTTTAAGGAATTTTCCTGATCGACGTTTCAGGGGACCCAAGGGCCGGCGCGCATTTCGGACAGCGTCTAAGTATTGC
Source organism: Acrobasis suavella (assembly GCA_943193695.1). Classification (NCBI taxonomy): domain Eukaryota; kingdom Metazoa; phylum Arthropoda; class Insecta; order Lepidoptera; family Pyralidae; genus Acrobasis; species Acrobasis suavella. The sequence continues at coordinate 2,421,108 of OW971952.1, read as the reverse complement.
TATTCAACGCGGAAATGCCGCCAGTCTCTTGGGTACTTTGCCCTGTGACGGCAGCGATTTGGCCTCCATTTTTTATATAATTTAATATAAGTTTTTATTATTTAATTATTTTAAATTTTATTTAGTTTTAATTGAAGTAGGTAGTATTTTAGTTTGTTTAGTTTTAATTAAGTTTTTTTTCTTATATTGTATATATTTTGGTGTGTTTAATAAAATAAAGATATCATTTCACAGTTGAAATGAAACGTTTAGAAAGACATACACAAATTTTAGAAAAGTCTAATTTTCTAACTTTTCTTTTGTGCAAAATTTAAAATTCTCATTATGCTTGCCATGTAGTCTGATTCTATAGTTATAATAACTAATAGTTAGTTGGTCACGTTGGCTCACGCAAGGTAATTACAATATTTATTGTCGTCCTTGGACACTTCTCATTCTGGCATCACATCCGATTCAATGAAAACGCAGTAAAAGCTCGGAACAATACTGAAACGTTTTTAATTGATACTTTGATGTGACTCCGGTTGTGAATGTGTATTTGTTTGTTTTATTGTGTTCCTACTATACGTTCTATTTTGAATTCGATTTTTCCTTTTTTTTGTAGTAATTTCGTCCATTTGCTTGATGGAATACAGGCCACAGCTTCCGCAGGCTGGTAAAACATAAATATTAGGATATTCTTAGCATGGTTTTTTCCCGATGTCCTTCACAAATTTTCAGGGTCCTATTTGAGTTTCGATATTCTATCCTTGGATTTCATTTTATTGTTTGAAAGATGGTAGAAATTAGATACTTTTTCATATATTTTCTTGTCATTCTTTGGTATGTTAATGTAATTTTTTCAAACTGTAAGTACTGTAACTATTTCTTTGTAATCACCTACCAGAATACACAATATAAGTAAATAAGTTAAAAAAAACTTACAAGCTTTTATTATGAAGTACTTATAAAAACAAATGCAACAAGCACAAACTTGATAAGGTTGCGTCATTTTATTACAGGGTTCCTATGGTCACCTTCCGGCTCCATCATCAGAACAGCTCATTGACTCCATAATATTGTATTGTCATCAGATTAACACAAGTGTGCAAAATTTAGCTTAATCGGTTGAGGATAAATGGTTGAAAATTGTGTTGCAAGATTTGACCTAAACAAACATACCTACATACGTACAAGATACATTCTTGTAAAAATGGCTCCTTTATAGTCAGATTAAACAGTCCTACTAACGTCAGTTCCTTTCAATGTATATTCTCTGCTTCTAGTCAAGGAGAATCTCTATTTACATCACTCGTCAAGTGACATAATTTTGCGCAAACAAAAAATTATGTACTGTGATTTTATTGCATTGAATTACCAACTTGATGCTGAGAAAATAAACCCAAGTACTTCAAACCGACGTAATACTGATTTTGCTAATCAGGAATTAAATAAATACAAATACAAAACTACTTGTAATTAATAAATTCCTGATTAGCAAAATCAGTATAAAGTCACTTAGAAAAGTGAACCTCGATACCAATTCATTTTGGTCGGTAAAAAGAAAACGATTTTCCATTTTTGATAGCTTATTAACGAAAACAAGTAAACTTTTATCAATGGTATCATTGGCAACAACTTGTTATTCCAAACAACGAACGCCAAAATAGGGTTGCAATAAACACGGAGTCACTGTCTTTATGACAAGTGATAACTGCAAGTATCAGTTGTGAAATAAAAAACATAGAACAGCTCTATTTTTGCTAGACTTATCATCCACAATCGTATTAAGTCACAGTCAATCGGTCACTAATTAAGTTCGCGCTAAATGCTCTGTTTCCTGCGACAAGCTTACAATGTTTACGTTTAACGCCATCATCATTGTTGCTAAAAGTTTTATAGCTCTTGGTAAATTACGGAACTGACTCACGTTTACTATGATCGTGTGCGTCTTGCGTCTTTATACTGATTTAAGATTGTAAAAGTCGAATCTTCTTCGCCCATTTTGTCATCATTTTGACAGGCAAACGAATTAATTAAAAAAATAATATTAGTAAAACTTAAAACTATGTTGGCACTCAGTACTAACAAACCTGAATTTCTTATCTTTCATTTTCATTAATAACACCATCCTAGAATTCTCCATAGAGATACTTACAGAGAATTCTAGGCAGCATGACTATTAAAGTTAAACGTGATAATAACACCTTGTAAGACTAATTTGAATAATCAAGTAGACCAATTACTAAAAGGCAAGTTGAACTGTCGATAAAATGTTTAGATGATAGCAATGACTTAGCAGATTATTGTGAGTATTTTAATGTGTTTACGTGTTATTGGAAGTGCAAATGGATTCCCACGATCTTTATTTTGTGTTTCTGGTTTTGATGGCCATAATTTTGATTTGTATTTGAAGTACATATAATATTCACTTCATCATCATCCCAGCCCTTTTTCCGCTCACTGCTGAGCATAGGCCTGTCTTAGTCGACGCCACCTATCTTGATTCTGTGCTGCTCTCATTCAGGTGTGTCCCGTGACTTTCATTATATCGTCAACCCATCGCATAGGCGGACGCCCGACGCTTCTCTCACCTATTCTAAGCCACCATTCGGTCAGTGCCTTGCTTCACCTGCCATCATTCCGTCGGGGTCTACCTTTTATGGTAGAACTTTTTAGTTAAGAATATTATCATGCATAACTGCTCATGGTAGGAACCTCATTTCGTAGAATTTAGATTGGCATTTCTCATACATTTAGAATCCATATTTTTTAAATTAATATTCATCTTATGAAATGAAATTATTGGGATTAAAATTATTCTAATTTAAATTCTGCCGTCTTTGTAAAAGGAGAAGTGAAATTATATCAAATAACTATCGCACAAAATAAAGGTTATTCTATTTGAAATTATGTATAATGTTATATATGTTAAAAGCAATTATGCTCACTAAAATTCTGCCAGCTAAATAGGATGCCATTGAAAATTTTACCACATGAATAATCAGCCAAATATTGGTTCTATGAAAAAAAATATGCCTTTTCTATGTTGGTCCAAAGAATATTCTACCATGTGTGTTATGCGAAATAAAAATCGGAGCATAAAGATTCTGCCCAATAGAGGGAACCCCTCCTCCGTCGGGCCAGACGCCCTGCTAAGTTCCATTTTAAGTTCATGACTGTTGTACCAATATCTCGTACTTTAGTACGTTGTCGGATGACGGTGTTCGGAACGTGATCCTGCAACCTGATTCCAAGCATGGCGCGCTCCATGTCTCTCTGTGCGACTCTCAGTTTGTGCACAGCACCCGTACGTCATAGTGGGAAGAACAGACCAAAATTTATCCTTTATACTATCAAAATGAATATTTTGAAATAAAATTTAAACGTAAAGGCTACCCAGAAAATTAGATCAACATTTGTTGACGAAATTTATAAAGAAGACGTCAGCAAATCTAAACTTTTAATGATCTACATGCTACCACATTGATATTGCAATACTTTGATATACCATTGTAGATCTTATATCTTAGCTAGAGTTACTCGTATGTAATACCCTTATTAATTCTGTGCCATAGTGGTTGCAAATCAATTTTTCGTAATTTGCATAGACTTAGACGTATCTTACACGTCACTCATACGCAAAGGGAGATTGAAGTGAAGATGTACTATTTGAATAGCTACTATCACTTTGACGTACAAGTGTGTATAATGAGCATTATGAATAATAGCCTTTATCTAAGGCGGAACGTACACAATTGGTGTCACCGTACGCAATCTCATTAAACAGGACACGAATTGCTAAAATGATTCATATCCCGTTGGATTATATGTTCATTTTGCAAGCTATCAATGTAATTTTTTTTTTAGTGGCCAATAATAATTAGGATTTTTAGTAACTGATGGTGTCCGAACACATTTTATTGATCGTATTGGACACGATCCTGTGAATAATTTTAGTTACATCAACTTTTAATTCATGAATAATGTTATAAATTAATGTTATCAAGTATAAATTACAGATCATTATGCATGCATGCATATTTGCAAAACCATAGTTATCAATTGTTCTTTCGGTCAGATTCGGCCGTCTGGAGGTTGACAGATTAATTCGTAAAGCGGTTTTTAACAGTCTGTATGTTAACAGAACAAAAATTTTGTCACTCAAAAGATTTATATTATAAAGGAAAGGAAAAAAAATAATCCAAACATTACAAGTACATCTATCTGTAGCCAGCATCTAAACGACTTTTTTAAATATTAGTATGCAGATGCGCGCTTTAACACAATTCGCGATAGCTGATATCCATGGCCTAAAATGTCGAGGAAAAAACTTAAATTACGGATAGATAATAATCGTAATACAGAATGGCACTAAGCTTTTATGAAGGGAAACTTGATTGAGATAGATGCAGGTGTGTTGTGTTCATGGCTGATACGTCATACACAACATAAACAAATTCTACTACAAAATCATTGCACGTTGATTTCTAGTGCAGTCATATGTCTTTTGTTCCTCTTTCTTTGCTAGTCAACTGTTGAAATTAAAGCCTCTCCCATCAAAGTTAGTATTAACCCAAATATAATTATCACGTTGGACAAGGGTATTGCTGATTCCAGTAGATGCTGTATCAGTAAATTCTCTTTGTGATTTCCAAATATTTCAGCGTATTAAAAATAATCTGGAAACATTCACGTCACGATTGACTTCGATACGTTACACCACATTTTGGTGGCGATAATGATCTACGCGACTGCGGTGCCATACATTCGATGGACCTTTTGTCGTGTCCGAAACATGGGGTCATGTTCCATTGAGGACCTTAATCAGGCCATATATCAGTGAAAGATTATTTAAAACTTATATGTGGGTACTTATATGTTGGTGCCTGTAGTCAATAGTCTACTTAAAACAATTGCCCACCATTACTCGCTATTTAGTGTAGTCTAGATCTTTCTCCACACATTCGATTCTTTGTATGATAATATTTATCAATTTACTAATTTCCAATAACATGCATTATACAAAAATCAGTTCACTCCGAGTACGTCATCGTTTTGGATGGATGAAAATTAACACTATTCATCAAATGAACAAAAGCTATAGTCAGTTATTCCATGAAGTAAGAAAAGAAGACGAAGGTCGCATGTTAATGGCGAGACAAAAACCAGAGCTGGCGGGTTTGTTTTTCAAGTAAAAAAGGTAATGAAACGGTGACCTTGCCGCTTTTAATTGTACTGCAGTCACTTTTCAAATGACGGTAATGTTATATAAAGACGGTAGAAATAATGTATTGGATAAATCTTAGGCTTTTTATACTACTGCTCGGTTGTGTATAGTTTTTGGGTATATTATCGACCAAATCATGTTCTGTTATTTACAGTTCGTCTACTGCACTCCAGTCTTCCCAATTCTTTTCCAGATTGAACCCCATATTGAGGTTTTATAAGAAGTTCCTTGTTATGCTTCTACTAACTGAATTAATCTTACGTATATAATATAATAATAATGATAAATTCGTTTATTTCAGGCAAGAAATCATACAAGTATATTATCGGCCCATATTTATATATACCCTACAGACTAATATACATGTAATATAAAACTTAAAAATAATACTATTTTGTACGTAATGTCTGTGACGCATTGCACGATGTCGCACGATCGGTGATGATGATCTATGTCGATGATGCAGGATATCCCTAGATTTGTATCTATTTAAGTATTTATTATAAAATATAGTATCGTTGAGTTAGTATCCCATAACACAAGTCTCGAACGTACTTTGGGGCTAGCTCAATCAGTGATATTTGTATATATTTATTTTATTTATTTAGCACAGTATATAAAAAACTAAGTTTTTGCTGTTGAACTTTTTTAATTTGTCTACTCCCACAACTTATTAAACTTTCGATCTCACGTATAATGTTTAATAAAAAATCCTTCGCATGACTTTAGTTAGAAAACTTAAAAGTAAACAACTTTCTATGATGTTATTTCCCAAAAAATCACACTTCCCTGTATACTATAAATAAAATTTCCAATTATATACAGAGTCATTTTTTACGATTGAGAAAGCGGACATGGCTATTTAGTAGTCGCAAAAAAACTGGCCCACTTGTAATAACTGTTATATGTTGTAATCGTTCTTGATGTCCAGGATGTCACTGATTGAATTTCTTGGAAGTTTCCGATTTAATCTTGCCTATATTTAAATCATTGCATTTTTGTTTTTGATTTTTGGTTGTTTGTGTTTTTTTCATCATTAAATTTGCCTCTTTTATATGCTTCCACTTTAAAATTATTGCTGGTTAGGTATGTTCTTGCAAGTTTGTTTCTATTTTTCTAATCTTTTATTAATTTTCAAGTTGTCAGTTTTAAAACTTTTAGTAATTTTGTGATTTGTTGAATGTTGTCAATTTTTAAGAGCACCGTGTGAAGTCGTTAATTTTAATGCCAGAATATGTGTTTTATTCAATTGATAAGTAACTTTTAAGGACATCAACATCCATCCATTTATACACTCGTACATACTATCGCGACTTTAGTTATTTATTTCTTAAATAAATATTGTATACAATTTTATTCCAGTGCATTCTATCCCAGTCAACTTTTAGGAAAAACAGAAAATTAATAAATTTACTGCATTCCACGCTTAACGCTTAGCAAGATAATGGACCTTAGATGGAAACAACTGCTTGCTCAATGGATGCATCAATATTGCCTGCCAGCTCTTATAACACGCCAAACAAATAAGAAAACAAATAGGTGTTCACAAATAGTACTAAGACAGACAGGTTTTACCACAAACAACATGTCAATGCAATGTCGCAATGTCTAAAAGTCCCGTTGATTTTAATTAGTAAATGTGGATAAATCCTGCAGGTCAATGTGCTCTCGTTCATTGCCATGCATTCAATAATTGCCAGTATATCAGTAAACACCATATTCATTGAATGCATGTTTATTAATATATATATATATATATGCAATTGTATAATTCTTTACTTTTTAATTTATATGCAAATGTGGCGGCGATTTCGGTAAATTCCCAATGCAAAATTAATTTCCTTATAAACGTTAGCAACACTAGTTTTTCCTGTATTTTTACTTTGATGACGAAGGGTTTAAATAAAGTGTTCGCTTTATAATTTTACCTCAGATTACATAAGGTATCTATAGGCAAGGTGCTTTTGCCTTTTTCGGCCTGTCAGCCTTAGTTGTTCAAATGGGGTCACCCCTTCAACAGCTTGTGTGACTGTGGGGTCACTTAGTCCATGGACCACCTTATGTCATGTCCCAACTGCCCGACTCCCTGCCCAAAGACAGATCTCGATGATGCCAACAACAAGGCGGTCACTGTAGCCAAATTTTTGTTTAAACCAATCGAATTTTAGCCATTTTTGACTTAATAAGAATAATAGCTGTTAAGTAAAATCTTGTTATAAGTAACTAGCTATTATTTTATCCGTTTTAATTTTCAAGTATAGTAAGTTTAAGCTGCAAATGATCTTCGAGTAAAAATACTTATTATACATTGATACTTCTCCGAATTGCATTACGAATATCTGCAAGTATCAATCAATTTCCCTCGGTGGTTACCCAGCTCCGAAAATACTTCACCGATTAAGATATTACCTACGTCGCAATCGTAATGATGATGACATTTTAAGTAACACTCCAATATAAAAATACCCAGCACGGAATTTGTATGGGTAACTTTTTGGTCAAATCCAAGTCGCTATAGTTATTTCTTTAGAATTGTTCTACCTATAATATTCTAACGATCTATCAATTTATGGCAACATACATTTTTTTTTCTTATGGCCTCTATTCCTATATTTACTACAAATTTTAAATTAATATTTTTTATATTAATAATTTAATATGTTCAATACTAATATACATTTTAATCGCGTATTTATTCTTTATATTATTATTATATTTATTCTTTACGGGGTAGACAGAGCCTATGGACCCAGAGAAGACACAAGTGTTCTGAATTCTATTTTGGGTTCCACCACAGACTTTCGTATCATCATTATGCAGTTTTGTTCTTGCTCTCGAAGGGTTATGTCTTCTGCTATGATAGAAGTTATGGCATCTAACGATGTACATCATGTTACCTTACGTTATGTATTTTTTATGCTAGTTACGAGTATGTTACATATCTAAGTATAATCTAAACAATATTTTTTTTCCTCTCTTATGTTGAGCATTTACGTAATCCTCTTACAAGTAAGGAAAGAGGAATCTCAGTTGGTTATATTATCGTAACCAGTTTAGCGATTATCATCTGGTCATTAAAAATGACCATCATCATCATCAATGATTTCTTTTGCAATATAGACGCGGCTTAAAATAGCTTTTTTAATTCTGCAAGACTGGTCTATGAAATCGACGTGCCAATTAAGAGACTGCTCAACAGTGGTTGGAACAAGGGCTGCGGTGATCATGATGATAATTATACATTACACTATTACTGTGTAGAAAGCTTTTCATAAATCTAGTACTTCATTTAATCCATCCTGCACGACATAATGGTGCCTGTAGTCCTTCAACTTAGTAAACACAACTGAAAAGGTGCCTACGCTTCTAAGTCAGCCGCTTAGATTGAAGGAGAAGTAACTCTATCAATCAAATAAGCTCATGGACCATCAGCTGGTCATGTTATCAAAAAACCACATACGTCGGCAGATTAGCAATAAAGTCAGTCATAAATTGTCGAAAGCTGTCCAGTTGCCCATGACAAGTGTGAGCACCAAGCCTTCTTAGGCTCTGTGCACATCAAACACAAAAAATAATTTGCTCTGTACTAAATTCAAATCGCACCATAAAGAACTGAAGAGAAAATACTGAGAGCTAGATGCACGCTTAACGGATAAGAAACGCACAAATCTTGAACCCAGTAAATACGGTAACTGATTGATAAGGTGGTCACAACCCTCAGCAATTCAGGAATGATGCAAGAAAAAGATGTGATTCCGAAGACTTATCGGAGTTCTCAATAATGTAAATATAATACAAAAATATAATATTTCGATCAATTCTTTGGTTATTTGTTATAAATAATTTACGATTGTGATTATTGAAAAGATTGAAAAGTTTCACTAATAGATTTGTTAATGATTGGCCCAAGTGTGTGTGTTAGAAAACTACAGGTCTACAAGTGATTTGTCATGACTAGTATGATCATGTCATTCAGTAGAAATGATGAGGCTGAAGTCTTAAGGTGCCTAGTCGCCAATCTATTCGTAAGTTACGTGCCTTTAAACAGCTTTAAAAATCTGATACCAAAACCAAAATCAATATGACATTATACGTGTACACATAGCTTTACTTTTCGACTCGGGTGTTCGCAATGGCGATAACTTTCGACGGCCTTGATCCAACTGTCAAACGGTTACGAAATGTTCAGCTCGTTATTACAATTTGGCTATTGACTCTTCAATACAAGTACAATGAATAAAAAAAGTGGGCCTGTAACTGTGCCTTGTGGCACACCACTTCTAAGTATCATAAAATAGTACAGCGAATTATTTTTTTTTTCTGTTGCATATCTTTTGCTTTTTACTTTTTATAACCTTTGACCTTTTTTTAATTATTACCTTTTTTCATACTTTTGTTGTTATTTGGCGTCAATAGCCACTTATTTAATCCGTTTAACTGCAAGCATAGAGAATATTCTTTAGGCATATGTTAAGACATATAAATATCAATTTGTAAATTCACAGAGAAAAGATTATAATCAATTTTATCCTTTTTAATTGATTTATGACTTAATAATTAAAATTGTAGATTAAGTCATGTTTGCTCATAATCAAAATACAAAAGCTGAAAAATCGGAAAATTACACGCAAACGTCGCTGTATTTAAAATTGAAATCAGTGGCTATTAGCAACATAACAGCTAACGTGTCAGTTTTCTTGTGTACTCATTAGTAGCTCATTAAAATGCACGTATTAGCGACACTTTATGTGAGCAATTCTCACGATTTCCTTCTGACTTATTACTAGATGCGAGAGATAAATCTCGTCTAGACTAACATTGTTTAGAGTCTCATACATTGTGTAAAATTAATACTTATCTCGAATAAGATAGAATTGTTGTCAAGGCCAACCACAAAAAGAAAGACTCGAAAAGGTACATATAGGGAGATTACCAACTTTTATTCATTAATACGAGCTTGCGCATTTTATATTTGCCTTACGCGTATTGAAATAAAAGAAGAATCCAAATTCAAAGATAAATCTTTATTTTAAGGTTCAGCATAAGTAAATAAATATATCGTAAATGTGGTGATAATTACCATTTCGCATATTGTAGGCACTAGATAGACCGTCAAGTAATTATCTGTTAAATTTTTGATTGTTATTAAGTTAGTCCGTCTAGTTTTAAAACCTGCTGTCGCCAAAAGTAGCCACTTTTAGCAGAAACAATTTTTAAATCTGGAAAGACTACCAATAATACTTTTTCATCTCATCTACTCGAAATACAATGTTTTCATCCCAAAACATTTGGAGCTAAAGTTACTGCTTATTTTATCGGGACTAAAAAGTGAAAAATAAAAAGGGATTAAAACAAATTTGAAAACTAAAGACAAGTGTAATCAATCTATGTTGATTCAAAAATAATGTTGGCAGTTCAGCAAAAAAAAATTTATTTTAAAATAAACAATAATTGGCACAGACGTCGTGATTTTTTAATTTTGGAATACAAAATATCGTCGTCAATAAATGGATGGATGTAGGTAAACATTTTTATGTTCTTTGCTTCGGAAAAATAAAAAAGTGTAATTAAAAAAGCGCAATTTTTCTCTTTGATTCAAGTAATTACCGAAGATTTAGGTTATTTGTATCGACATGTAATTATTTGGGTAAATGAAAATTTATACTTTTTCTTAAATTCAAGCCAAGCAAATAAGTATCAAGTTTACTTCTAAAAATAAAAAGATATGAATGACCACGCAAACAAAGTTATGACAATGAGTGAACAGTTTATCGTAAGTTGGTGGTCTTCGAAAAATTGTTTCTTAGTATTTATTGTATAAAACCGACACCAAACAAAGGTTCGTATTAAATTGTCGGTTGAAGTCCGATTAGGTATTTTAGGTGTTCTACTTACTATTCTTTATGTTCTGTTTTGTATTTCCTAGTTTTTCGCATAGATGGAGATAAAAAGTAGAGTATTCTACTAAGGTATCCCTCGCTACACTCAGGATTCCACTGTAGAATCACTCGCTCCGCTCGTGATTCAACTGTGTAATCCTTCGTTTCGCTCTGGATTCAAAGTAGCGCCTTCGGCTTCGAAATATTACCTTATCGCCTTGTAGCACAATCTACTATTAAAGGTTATTCATAAAATAATTAATAAGTCTATCTAGTGCTAATATTATGCAAGAGGTTAATTATCACCACATTTATGATAAAAACAATTATTTCAAATGAGGGTGTCACTTACGTACTTACTTCAAATTTTTTTGCCATGATTTCAATAATGATGTTTATCATGCTTGAATATACTATCTTGTAGTTTTCGTAATTTCTACATCAGAAAGATTTTAAGAAACGATACAAGGTAGTGGCATTACAAAAAACAAGGAAACAAACTTCACGCATGAAGACAATGAAGCAGTTTCAAGTTTAATACTCAATTTTACGGTCGAACTCGATCATTATGCTGAAGGATGTGTTAATTCAGTTAATTGCATTTTATGTCGCTTCATTAGAGCTCGCCTGTCACAAATTAACGCGAGTTAAACGACCGATAAACAAGTAATTGGCTGTTTGGCGATAACGCTGCAGGTAGTGCAGGTACAGATGTAGCGTGAAATTAAAAAAAACTTATTTTTTAAATAATTATTTTAATCTCTTCTGACTCAGCTACCCAAAGCAGGCCTGTGTCACCTGTGTCACTCTTCGTTTAGGTATTGAAAATATACCTACATTATTACTATGCGCGCGGCGACCACTTCGAAGGGAAAAATCCAGTTACATGAATCGTTTGTCCAGATTAATAAGATAGAAATTGGATTGCAATGGATGTCTAGACGAAGAGACGAGGAGTTCTGACGCGAACTAAAAACCATAGCGCCAACCACATTAAGTAAATATTTGTTTGAATTTATTTTCTGAGTAAGACTTCTGTGCGTGAGTACTAGTAATTATTCTGTACCCAAAGTGTGTTATGTTGTATATTTTTAGTGGAAAGCCCTCGCATAACTACTATATTTTAATACTATACTTAAATCTGTTTTATGTCCCTTTAATTTTACATTATCATCATTTTGCTATTGAGTGATGACGACCTCCGTGGCGTAGTGGTCATCATGCTAGTACGCCACCCAGAGGTCCCGGGTTCGATCCCCGGTCAGGGCAAGTTGGAAAATGGACTTTTTCAAATTGTCCTGGGTCTTGGATGTTTATCTATATATGTATTTGTTATAAAATATAGCATCGTTGAGTTAGTATCCCATAACACAAGTCTCGTACTTACTTTGGGGCTAGCTCAATCAGTGTAATTTGAAAAAAAAAAGTTTAAGATACCAAAAGCTATTTTTAACCGACTTGCAAAAACGGAGGACAATTCATCAATTCGACGCGATTTTTTTTTGTAGGTATGTTCACCGATTATTCGAAGACGCCTGGAACGAATTGAAATATTACTTTGTTTGTTTGAAAGGGTATACAGGTGTCCGATAGAAATTTTACTTAAATCGTTTGTTTAGTTAAGGGGGTAAAGTCTGTTATAGTTGTTAAAAAATACCGCATAACTATATTAATACGTATGGATAGTATTCAAACAAAACAACTCAATTATTTCAGTAAATCGTCATGCAGCCGAAACTATTGGATATCTAATATATATAACTCAAAGGTGACTGACTGACTGACATAGTGATCTATCAACGCACAGCCCAAACCACTGGATGGATCGGGCTGAAATTTGGCATGCAGGTAGATGTTATGACGTAGGCATCCGCTAAGAAAGGATTTTGATCAATTCTACCCCCAAGGGGATAAAATAGGGGATGAAAGTTTGTATGAAACTTTGTCAATTTTAAACCGATCGGGCTGAGACTTGGCATGCATAAAGCTACTATGACGTAGGTATCCCCTAAGAAAGGATTTTGATAAATTCCACCCCTACGCGAGCGAAGCCGCGGGCAAAAGCTAGTATTAAAAACATACGCGATTGTTTATTATTCATCTCTCAATTCGCGTTTAAAATAGTTGAAATTCGTCTAAAAAATTACAGCTATTATTCAAAGCTTCTCTTTATCATAAATTGCTATAAGTATTTTTTCTTTCATAATTTATTTAATAAATCAAAAAAATGTGTATTACTTTAGTATCATAGTTATCGTTGTCATTATTATTGATAGCACGATATTCACATACACTAATTTCCAATCACTCAAATGTAGCACAATTATTTCATTGGCATATTTACCATGATTACGTTCCGCTTACAACATTACACCATGACTCATACAAAAAGTTTAATTATGTATGCAATGGAAAATGAGATTGAAAGGAATTTGGTGGAACTAATACATCGGTACGAGGTTCATTCATTGATAAAGTGCCTCATACATTCATTTCAGCTCTTTGTACAGTACGCCTGAAAAACGGAGTCTCGATTTCACATACAATTACTATGAAAATTTGGGACTCCATTTCTGAGGCATACCGTACAATAGTCTCTCAGATAATTTACTATCCTTCCCAATTTTTTTATATTCACTTCTAACACTTAGGGAACGTACCCATACTACGTGACACATTTTTTCCACTTTAATACCGACCATGTAATCTGAATAAATAAATAAAATTAAATATGCCGCCCTCCTCCCTTTCGGTGACTATCCGTAGTATATGCCAAGAATCCTCTCACCCTTTCCTATTCTGGATTTCACGTAACAATTCATACATATGGTTTTAAAACTTTTTGTAAACAAAATGTAAAAATGACAATATTTGGTTCATGCGTTTGCTTGCCGCGCGACGCCAAGAGTGCGTGCAGTGCATATCTACTTAATTTTATTTTCATAATATATTAAGTAAAAAATCTTTATCAAATGAATAGGTATCCGCCTGTTAGTTTGCGCGCTATAATTTGAATATGGCTCGAAAAAGCTTGAGATTTCCATAAATTCCAGTGGTCGTTTCGAAGCGCTGGTATCGGTAGCTTTTCTTTTAAATTAAATTTTAATATACTCAACACGTAACGTAAATTATACCTATTGATGTGTAAAAGTGTAATTACTGAATAAACATTTGAATAGAGGATATCAATGACGACCTGGCAAAGACCTAGCCCCCAATAAATGGGTCGCGCGCGTAGTATGTGTATGTTTCCTTACATAGACTATCACAGTTGTGTTTTTCTCAGTCATGTAAGACACTCTTAATATCATTTAAAGACACTTGATATTGATAAAGAATTTAACGATTTACCAGACTTAAGTGCCGCAACAGACGGGACGCAAGTTGCGTCGCGTAACAGCTAGAGATGGGTAGTGGATAGTACTCAATCTACCCATTTGAGTATTTACTCACTAGATCTAATAAATAGAGTAAATAGAGCGTGCTCATATATTGACATCGAATTTGATGTCCGTTTACTTATTTTAACATAAAATTACGCCTTTGCACACCTATCAGCAAAAAATGATAATTAGTCAAAGAAGCCTACTTTCAGTGTATGATTAGTATGGTATTTTCATATATTTTAGCGTCGCATTTAACGTTTACCGACATTTTAAGCATATTATGGCGTATGCACACACTTTCCGACAAGAATTGCGAGTGTATACTAGATTTAAGTTTCAAAATTGTCATGAAAACATGAAATAATGAATATGAATATAAATATAAGTCGCAACTCATATAAATCAATCTACTCACCAAATGGATAAATTAGAATATTTATCGGGTATTTACTCAATCTACTGAGTAAATATTCAAATGGGTTGATTGAGTATTTATGCAACTCCCATCACTAGCTATTACGCGGCGCAACTTACGCCCCGTCTGTTACGGCCCTAAAACTGAAAAATTATATGTTTTTCAATATATACGGACAAATTACACAGATTGGGCTAACCCCAAAGTAAGTACGAGATTTTGATATGGGATACTCAACGATACTATATTTTATAACAAATACATATATAGATTATCATCCAGTACTTATAGCATAGTTAGCCCAAATTTATACCTATTCATCAATTTCAACGACTAGATCAACTTCTACGACTTGCGGATTAGGTTAAGCAGCTAGTGCATGAGTTTGTAGTTACGTAATTACTTGGACGATTTAGTATTAGTAACTAGTAGTAACATTTTTAGTATCTGAAATCAAGTACGTGTTCAATCAGAGTTCCTCAATGTAATGTCTTTATTTTTCACTATAATAGTCTCACAAGTTGTATAAGGAACTGAACAAATAAAACACGAGTGGCATACTGAGTAACTCTCCCTTTCGCAGCGCGAAGTGCCAAGGTTCACTGATACGTTCAGGTGACTCATCTGAAGTGCCATTTTTGAAACGCGGAGTCACCTTAACGAATAGTTTTTCTAAATAATTGGCCAAGTGCGTGTCGGGCCACGCGCAGTGTAGGGTTCCGTAGTTACGAATGCCCACTTTGAATTCATGCCACTAAAAACGTCTAAAAACTAATTTTCTATTAAATTTGTGTGAAATTTTCATTTTGCGAATACATTTCATAAGTTGATCGCCTATAACTTTTAAAATTGTAAACCTTACTTAGCTCTGATAGTTTTCCTTTAAATTTCGTTATATATACTATAGCTGACATATTTTTAACTTTTTTATATATAACCGTTTAGCAGAGAGATGTGGGGGGGGGGTCACTTGACTCAAACAAAAATGTTCACTTTAAAACCAAATATTTCAGAAACGGATCCCTGAATCGAGAAACGGTGTTCACAACCTAAAAAGACCTATTCAACAATACCTAACATAACTGGCAAGTCGAGAAAAAAACTTGCCTTTTCACTTTACTTGTATGGGAGCTACCCTAAAAAAAAATTGTTTTCAATATTTTATTTTACGTTTTTTTCCGCCTAATTAATATTCATATCCATGCTAAATTACAGCTTTCTAGTACTAATAGTCGCTGAGTAAAACCGCGGACGGACAGACAGACATACATGGCGAAACTATAAGGGTTCCTTGTTTACTACGGAACCCTAAAAACGGTTCGTTTAGTGACTCCGCGTTTGAAAAGTGGCACCACAGGACGCCTTCTGTAGTTATCGAACATTTTTCAGAACTAAAAACTGACTTCAACGCCAAAGTACACAGCACAATCAATTTTGATAAAATTTCTATGGGACCACCTGAAAAGTATGCCCTTTCAAATAAAAATAAAAATCTAATTTGGTGCCGGCATTTCTGACTAATCGGAGAACATACATATAAAATATATGTACATATGAATTAATAACGACGTTCCGAAACGCTAGAAGTTTTTAGCTTTTGCCCTAAAATAATATTTAAAAAAAAAACCTTCTAATATAAGAGATAAATTTATCCTACATTAAACCTCCATCTCTTTTGAAGTTGGTTAAAAATTGCAGAAACACTGTTACGTGTATATATTTAAACAAAAAAAAAATACTAACATGTGACTGCGTGCCCGCATCTTCAAAAAGTTGAGCATCGGTTATAAGGTACTTAATTTAATTTGAATTTTAGTACATGTATGTGTTTTATTTGTTTTTTGGAAAATAAAAAAAAATTATGTTCCCATTGTTATTGGGTGGTAAGCATTTGGTTAACCCTTTCACCGCGAATGTCGGATTTATCCGACAAACATTGTCGTGCCCATTCCGCGAGCGTCGGATATTTCCGACAAAAAAAACCGCTCGTATTGCACATAACTTAAGTATCGACATCCCTTTTCGGTTGTAGGTATTTATTTTAGATTTCATACCCCTCGCGCTGGGGGCACGGCAACTGAAATAAAGTCTCGCAGTGAAAGGTTTAAAGATCGGGAGACATGAAAATACTCCACACAAGAACATAGGTCTTAAATACATAAATGATGATGATTGAACAGATGACGCATGAGATAAATAGAGCATAAATAATGGAAGATTTGGTTTTTTTTTACCTCTGTATTATACACACACGTGACCGAGTGATCGAATCGTCTCAGTTTCGAGATTGGCCAAAATGCTTTTGTCCGGCTATTCTCGTCTAGATAGATTTAGATAAGGGGGTTAAAATTCTTTGAAAATATTATATTTCAGCCATTTCGGAAGATTCAAAGATTCAAATGTTTATTCAGTAATTAGACCTTTACAGGCACTTTTACACGTCAACAAGTATAATCTATGTTACGTGTAAAGTATATTAAAATTTAATTTATTTTTAAAGAAAAGCTACCGATACCAGCGCTTCGTAACGACCACTGCTGAGAAGAAACGCCGAAAGAATCATTTTCACAGTATTGGTCGCCTTCTCGCCAGAAGGGCTTTGTCATATTATTATTGTCTTTTAATTTATAAATACTTATAATATAATACAATGTTGACACATTATAACATGTAATGCTTGCGAACAAGTAAACAAACATAAATTGCCTAGAAAAAAATATTAAATAGTCAAAAAAGCGAAGCCGAGTTGACCAGTCCCTCCCGGCAGCACCCGTTCACGAGTTGACGCACGGATCAGCCATCGTTAAAGTCAACCATATTAGAGGGAATCCAACGACCCGACCAGCGACGCCACCACCGGATTGGACATTTTAGTGAGCATGAAAAACCCGAACTCGCAGACCTTGTCAAGAGAAAAAAACAAACATATCAATCACTAGGACTCAACTTTCTTGTTTGAACTTTTTTAACAACTTTTTTATGCGATAAACTTTAACGGATCAGGTTAACTCGCTAGGTGTACACCTCACGGAGCCACTTGCATAAATGCCATTATATTTTATGACATTTATTGAATCAATACAGACGACCGGAGTTTTTGGCGGGAAAGTCAAGGGGTTCAGTTGGAGTTTGCTTTAAATTGTTTTGCAAATTGATTCTAGTGGACTTTATAATATGAAATCTGTGTAGTTTACTGTTATAAATGCTCATGGTCATAGAAAATATGTGAAATGGTTAAAGTGGACACTCATAGTGCGGCTGTAGTGATATTTATTTGCAGACTGTGGTGGGCGTCTTTAGGCGCCGTTCGCCACTCATTCGGCTGTGAAAACCAGTGGAATCGTATAGATTTGTCGCCAGAAGCTCCCTTGAAGCAATCAAAGGACTTACACCTTTGATTGTATAGTTAGGGCTAAGGTTAGGAATAAAGAAGTGAATAAATAAAGAAAGGCTCTAAAGGACTAGTATCCAGAGCCGTAAAAAAAAATATAAAAAAAAATTGACGACCTCCATGGCGTAGTGGTCACCATGCTAGTCCGCCCCCAGATTTTGCGGATTCGAGCCCCGTTTAGGGCAAGTTGGAAAATGGCCTTTTTCAAATTGTCCTGGGTCTTGGGTGTTTATCTATATTTATGTAATTATTATAAAATATAGTATCGGTGAGTTAGTATCCACACAAGTCTCGAACTTACTTTGGGGCTAGCTCAATTAGTGTAACTTGTCCTTATATATTTATTTATTCTTAATATAATCCGTTTCTTATCGTTGCACATTTATACAATGTCCTTTTTAATTAAGTACAAATATTTTAAGAGGTGATTTAGTCCATCATTTTGAACAACTTTTCCCAATAAATATCTATATATCGAAATACGAAAAATTTTTTTGCATTTTTCATAGTAACGATATCACGTGACTACTTCGATCTGTATGAGAACCTAAATTTTTTTTTTCGTATTTTGATATATATTTATTGGGCAAAGTTGTTCAAAATGATGGACTGAATAACCCCATAAAAATTTTTGTACTTAATTGAAAAGGACATTGTATATTGACCTTCGTAATATTACAATATTCACAGCAATGTTTTCTTATCCAAGCTAAGTTTACGCTACAGCTAATAAAACCATCCTTCTGTAATTTTGTTGTACCTATTAGCCAAATAGCAGTATCATTAGTTCAGGCAGTATAATTAGTAGACTTTCCTATATTACTCATTGTATTAGTAACCTTGGTCGTGACAATAATTATTTTGTAAAAAATGTCGCTCACTGCGATCTGGTTTTTAGCTCTAGCTTTGAGGGTTTTTACATATTACGTTTAGGGATTTTAAGCATTTAGCAGCACTTTACAGTTAAAGTTAAGGAATTAAAGTAAAGTTAGTTAAGTAGTCATTATGATATTGGTGTCGCCCAGTCTATTCGGTTGAAACTAGGCTTAATAATCGTCAAGAAATTTTATTATGACATTTGTATATCTCTTCAGATGTAAATTCCTTGGTCAACGGTACGATAGGGCTGGTTTGTCTGTTAACATAAAGACCCTTAGAAAATAAAGAGAAAAAGAAGCAGCACTTTTATTGATATTAAAAAACGTAAGCTATTCACGTTTCAGTTTTCTTTTACTATCTCTTTCGATCGGGCTAGGCTTTGCAGCCAGTAATTCTAAAATTACATCAGTTTCGTCGATTGAAGATGAAATAGAAAGTAACCAAAAAAACAAAAAAAGTGGCCGTTTTTCCCTGTCATGTCTAGAAAAGCTTCACGTTCTCACTTTAAACTGTAAACAATAGTTCATAAAATAGTTTGAAGGGTTATCTAGGGTCTGATTAAGACAAAATTGTAAATGACATCTCCGTTTCTTTTCAAATGATTTATTTCAAATGGACTGGAACCCGGCAAATTCAGGTAGCACCTTAATGTTTGTTAGTTATAGTTTTTTTTTATTAGAACTTACAAAAATAATATAATATTAAGATAAATTGTTTAATGTTTTATTATTTTCTTTACTCCTGCCTGACTAATTAAAAGATGCTTGAGATTTGATTTGACTCTAGCTACGCGCCATTCGCCATTCGCGCGTAATATTTTTTTTTGTATTCTTAACTTGTAAAGCTAATCGAGGTTGAGCCCACCTGTAATAATACTCAAAAAATTAAACCATAGACACACGGAAACAAAGATTTAGCGTCATTTCTAAACAATACCCGTAAATGGAGCGAGAACGTCGTTTTTACAATAATCGCACGAAATGAGGTCTCGTTGGCCTTAGTTTTTGTGGTTTTCAGCTGGTTTTCAACAACCAAGGATTTGGCTCGTTTATTATTACTAGTTGAAACAATCACTCCTTCGCAGACTGTTTATAAAAAACACCCTGCAGTCAGAAAAAATAAGGAAATTGCAGTTGTTAGAACTGTCATTGACGACGTAGTTGCTTTGCTTTAAAAGTGCAATCAGCAAATTAAATGCTAGATTTTTAGTCCAGTCTAGGTTATTTTGACGACCTCCGTGGCGTAGTGGTCGCCATGCTAGTCGCTAGCCAGAGCGGATTCGATCCCCGGTCAGGACAAGTTGGAAAATGGCCTTATTCAAACTGTCTTGGTTCTTGGATGTTTATCTATATATGTATTTGTTATAAAATATAGTATCGTTGAGTTAGTATCCCATAACATAAGTCTCGAACTTACTTTGGGACTAGCTCAATCAGTGTTATTTGTCCCTGTATTTTATTTTATATTGATTGTATCATTTAACGTATTCCAAGTTGCAATCCTAGTTATATTGTAATGTTGTGAAGTCTGCGATTCCCTTTCTGGCTTGTTCTTTTTAACCCCCGACAAAAATAAAGGTATTTGTAAAGTTGACTGGAAGGGATTCCTATCAGGGATAAGTCCGCCTTTGTACTTTTCCGTTTTTGTATTTTAATTGTAGCTTTTTATGTACAATAAACAATGAACTTCTACTACTACCAACTACCAAGAGAGGTGTTATAATTTTGACGCTAATTTCTGTCAGTCAGTGTCATCGTAGCTCTCGAACGATTGGCCTGATGTCGATGCGGGATTTTTACGTGAAAGCAAGTTCCCCTGCGGTAGTTCTTAGCTATGTTTGATGGAAATCGATGTAGCCGTTTAAAAGTTATTGGGGTTAAAGTTTGTAAGTTGTTTTTTTTTATTTGCCTAGCAAATAGTAGATGGCGCTACTTTTTACTTTACTTTTTACGATTTTAATTGAAATATGTAGTTCCGCTACTCATCACCAGATGGCGTTTGTGAATGTCGGGGGTTTTTTATTTGCCTGGCAAATAAACTTGTCCACTTCGCATGGTCAAGCCTGTGTCACTCCCCGTTTAGGTATCGAAAATATACCAACATTAATACTATGCGCGCGGCGACCACTTCGAAATGGAAAATCCAATTACATGAATCGTTTATCCACAGTAATAAGAATGAAATTAGTTTGCAATGGATGTCTAGGTATCTAAACAAAGAGGTGACAACTTCTGACGTGTACTAAATTATACCATACCGCTAGCCACATTGAGTACATATTTCTTTGAATTTCTTTTCTTAGTAAGACTTCTGTACGTGAGTACTAGTACTTATTCTGTGGCACGGTCTTGCTTAAGCCTCTTTGGTTGATAGACCACTGGACTCCGGCTTTGATCTAATAAAATTTAACCCTTGATTGATCTGTTTTATAACAATAGGATTTTTAGAGATATTTCATTCCAAAAAAATTGTGCAAATTTTGCAGTATGGTTTGGGTTTTTTACGTAACAACATAAAATTAAATTAAATTTTATGCATATCGCCCGTATTTGCGTAGAACGTGGAACGCAATGCTAGCCATAAAAGTTTATACTCAAATGCTTATAGATCTGTTAAATTAACATGTCACATGTAGGTTACTGGCTGTGACCGTGGGCTTAGCTCCCCGTGAGAATTTCAAATGTAGAGTATGTGAAGTTAGGCCTGGTAAAGTAAGGGTGCAAAGATCAAAAATCTTGGTTGTACATGAGATCTGACCACTTTTTCATAGATTTTGATTAAGGTGTAGTGTAGAGCTTTTAGGTTTAGAGCGTGTAGTCTTCAGAGCTTGGCTTTAACGAGATCTGATAACTTTTTCACAGGGTAAGCTATGTAGATTCGTCTTGGTAACATATCCATACTAAGTTTCATCTAAATACTCGTAGGTTCAGTGGTAGAAGCGTGAAGAGGTAACAAACAAAGAAATATACACGACTTTTCATTGGTTTTGGAAAAAAGAATGTCATGTAGTAAATAAATTCCTCTATCCATATAAGTAATCCAAATTGGTGTATGACATAACACATAAGATAAAAAAGTTGTGAAAATGATTTTCGATCGAGACCACGTAGTTGCGCCCGTTCATAACTGACGCGTGACCCCGATGAACTCGAAATCTAGCCGGCCGGTGGTACTACTAGTTGATCACACGATTTTACTTTCGAGTTTTAGTTAACATTTTTAGTTCCTGAATTTTTATTTTGACTAGGTAGCTAATTAGGTCTTACTCGATCCTTATGAAGGGCCTTCGGCTCCAAAACCAATGAAACATCACCGTGTACAAAGTCAGTTTCGGATTTATAATATTAGTTAGGATATGGATTCAAAAAATAGATGACCTCGTTCAGCTCTTTTTTCTTTTTCTCTCAGACCAAGAATTTAAGTTAGTGGATCCGAAATGATTAACTAAAAGATTCAGAAGACAGTAATAAGCTTCGTCTAAAAAAATCCACAACATCCTTGCGAAAGTTGTACTTACCTACGAGTAGTTACAAATAAATTCAAACTGATGGCGCCACCGATTGTTTTTTTGACCGACTTCAAAAAAGGATTAGGTTATCAATTCGACCCGTATGTTTCTTTTTTTGGCAGAGACAAGGGATGATTACTAAGGGGCTACCTGAATTTTCCGGGGTCCAGTGCTGCCCCCATTTGAATTAAATCATTTGAAAGGAAACGGAGATATAATTTAAAATTTTGTCTTGAACAGGCTCTAGATAACCCTTCAAACTATTTTATGAACTACTATTTACAGTTTAACTACTACTGTTTGAAGCTTTTCTACGCACAATTGCGAAAAACGGCCACTTTTGGCGTATGTGCGTAGAAAAGCTTAACATTCTTACTTTAAACTGTAAACAGTAGTTCAGTTATCTAGAGCCTGGTCAAGACAAAATTTTAAATGATGTTTCCGTTTCCTATCAAATTATTTATTTCAAATGGGGGCAGCACTGGACCCCGGAAAATTCAGGTATCCCCTTAAGAATATTTTATAGCAGAGGTACTGCAGATTTGTCATTGCCTTCTAAAGAAATACCGGGAGGCAAAATCTCTTTAGACTTTACTATTGTTATATTGAGAATAGGTGATTTGATTTATTTATTGTCACAAAACCTACAGCTCTTAAGAGTCCTTATCCTAGATAGAATCAGACTTTCCCATACAAACGTAGTCTAGCTTTTATTTTGAATCGGCATATCATATATTGGCGAAATTATGTAATTTCAAAGAAATTGCATTTATTAAGGCATATAACTAGTGTTCACAGTCAAAATATTAATTTAAAAGGGATTATAGTGGATCATATCATATTTGACCTTTAATGGAAAACTTCTACACTCTCATATTTTCTTTCAAGTTCAAATTAGACTGTCGAAAACTAGTTATATGCTTTAAAATTACAAAATACTGCCAAAATCGCACGTGTCATTTTAAAATAAAAGCTAGACTACGTTTGTACGGAAAAGTCTATGGTAAGGGGATTCTTAAATAATTTAGTAAGTACAGCACTGGCAGCCAATAACGAATTTACATTCTTTAGTTTCACCCTTTCACCGCGAACGACGGATTTATCCGCCAATTATTTTCGTGTCCAATTCGCGAGCGACGGATATTTCCGACAAAAAATCACTGCTTGTATTGCAACTTGACTATCAGCAACCCTTCTTGGTTGTAGGTATTTATTTTAGATTTACTGTGCCTCAAGCTGGGGACACGACAACTGATATCAAATCTCGCGGTGAAACGATTAAATAGAAAACAAACATTAATTCAAATATAACTTCACAGAGCAAATATATTGTACAAGTAAAGAGAATTAGCAATGACAACCAATAAACTTGAGCAATCTAATTTGAAAAAGATGTGTATTGTATTTGTGTGTATGCATGTTGTAATGAATGAATGAATGTAAGTGATGAAATCATCACTCTCATTGCTGCATCATCATCCTCTTCAGCTAAGCGGATGGTGCCGTCCTTGACTACATGCCTTGCCCAGCGTTATCGAACACGTTCCCTGACACGATGACAGATCGCCTCAGCATCCGATAAGATACAGCCACTTTAGATATCAACTTATTTTTGCACTATTTCGGGCGTAGCAACGGTTTCAAATCTGATATCAAAGAGTTTGAGATTTTGAATACATTTTTACACGCACTGAGATTTTCCAAGCAATTTTGGGGACATTTAATGTCACTTATGTGAGCTGAAATATGACTTTCATGCTGCATTGAAATGCATAAAGATTTTTGTTTCTAAACTATAGAAATCAGGGCTGTTGAAAACATTAAATTCTTAAATAAAGTTAAAAAATGGCTGATGGAACCAGTCCCCTACTCATTCGAAGAATTTTGTCAATGAGATGTATCATGTATTTAATTCGATGACAGTAATTGTAAAATATAATATGACATTTATTCATAATCTTATGTGTACTTGTGTGATGTATGTTTTTAAGTTTTATAATTTTGACCTGTAACAAAATGTTATCAATATGTAATAAACAAATAAACGAAAGGACACTAGGGCATAATTGTTTTATAATAAGTATAAAAATGCGCATATAGGTACTTGCGATCGACAGGGTAGATAAAATCTAATTATTTCTATGAAATGCACGGCTCTGCCATGCTGGCACGAAAGAAGAATAAAGAATGAAAATGTGCCAACTTCACATTTCTTTCCACTGAGATCGTTAAAGTCGATCGAGGGAATAAGAGAAAATGCGAATTATGTAAACTGCCATGTCTACTAATAAAGAACAATAGTAAAACAATTGATTGTTCATATATGATACATAAGACATGGGAACCTGTTGATAGGCGTTGCAGCTCGCAACACATCTTCCAGTTTTCAGTTGTAGGAGTCTGGGCTGTAATAGTAGACCAATAAATTGTTTATCAATTTCTATCAATGCTTTACCGGTACCGTTATTATATAAAAAAAATGTGTGGAATCCATAGAATCTATATATTATTTCCTTACCTACTTTTATTTATTAATTTATCAAAGAATGAATCATCATAATTAATCTTAAACCTAGCATATTATTTTTACATCCTTTTACTGTTAGTATAAAATTTTACAGCATATTTGTCTAGAAACTATATTTTAACATAACAGCTATAAATTGCGTCACAATTCGAGCCCCACTTTTGTGCCTGTTTATCTGTCCGTCTGTTTGTTTTAACGTCATCGAGATTGCTATATGTTTCACGAGGACTATTTACAATATTTGCTTTTTAATTATAGTATTATAGTCAACTAAGTGCATGAAGATTCATTTTTGAAATTCCGAAATCATTATAGCCTGTAAGGAAACATATTTTTATACTTTTTCTGTTGGCATTGTTTCAAATTCAATCTCTTTCAGCAGCAGATCTTCCAGCTTTATCTTTCGCTGGTTTGTTATCTCGATTATTGTTAATTATTTCATCCATATTTTGTTTTATAATCCGACTGCCTCTGTGTTCCAGTGGTCAAGGCGTTCGCCTTGTGACCCGGAGGTTATGGATTCGAATCCCACTGGGAAGCATACTTTGTGAAAAGTTGTTTCCAGTCTGGTTGGATATTGCAGTCTTGAATCAACTGATAATCCGAAAAGAAAGATGATTCCGTGTTTCGGAAAGCACGTATAAACTGTGGGTCCCAAAGGCCATCTAAAAACCAACCTCGTCAAATCTTTTTGGTTAGGTTAATTAGCGGACCCCGGAGACCTCCGGGCGCTGAAGCGTGTTACTGCTGAGGATGCAGCCGGGAATATACGCTCGGATGATGATTTTGTTTCATCTACGCTTGATCCATTGTATGGCCATTATCGATTGAAGTATTTTATTTTGCACGACTATTTTCTTAGTAAAACTGTGTTAGTTGTTTTGTCAAATAGGCTTTTACTACTACGATCCGTGATCGCACAGTTATCGTATGCAATCGTGACCAAATCGATTGTAAAGTGGCTAATGTTGTCAGAATATATTAGGAATGTTGGATGTAATTTGTATATTTTATATATGGGTTTTTAGGCTAGTGAGTTTGAAGGTTGCATAATTTTATACAATAGATCTGTATTACTCTGTGCACTTAGAGGACGACTTTAATGAGTATGGGAATAAGAAATATTGAGATGCTATGTATCATGATGTGATTGATGATAAATAAGAATTAAGACATTTGGAGATTTCGAATTAAGTCTGTAGAAGAGTCATATATTGCTCTTCTTACTTTCCTAAACCCAAATTGATTGTACGAAGGTAATAAGTATCGGCACATTGGACGTCTGACGAAAACATCCGACCGGGTGGTGATTCCCCTGAGCAGTCTGGAAGTCCTTAAGCAGAATCAGGGCCAGTTGGCAGATGCCACGAGAACCGAGTGACCTGTCCAAACCCTGGCCTACCTCTTTTTGTACCCCAACAGCCCAATCTCTTGTACATTAGGTGAATTTAACTTAGCTAATTACAGGAGAATACAATGCGGTACAAATAAGTTAAACAAAAATGGCGGACTTCAAAGCATTTTTGTACAAATACCCGACACGTAAATTGAACGATAATGGCGGTCGTCGGCGCATTATTTGTAACTGCACCGATAACCACCATTTTGGTTCAACCTACGTGCCGGGAATTTGTACAAAAATGCTTTGATGTCCGCCATTTTTGTTTAACTTATTTGTATCTGTATTCTCCTGTAATTAGCTGAGTTAAATTCACCTAATTGAGCATTGTAAGTATGGCCATATACTAGTCCACAACCCTACTAAAAAGCCTTTTGGACTTGCCAAGGAGAAGAATGACGATCTTTTTTCCGATAAACAATGAATGGAACAAGTATAATTTGGATAAATGTGGTGAGCTCTACGAAAGTTCTTTCACCAAATTAGTATGGCTTTGTAGTTTGTGAAAGAATCTTGCCTTCACTCCATAACTCTCCATCTATCGCAGTCAAACAGAAGAAAAAGACAGACGAGATGTCTCGGAAGCAAACTTCACAAATAACTTTCCTATATTTTAATATCTATTCAAGCAATTTTCGTATATTTTGTAACGCACGCTGACAGGATCGTCATGAATATCGTGTGCGTCCAATTTGTTCATTTTGAAACCAAGGATGCGACTGAGGCCGCCGTTTCGACAATTTTTGGCACATACCGTGTCAAAATTTAAGGATCTCACGTTTTGTTGCTAGAAAGTTAACCAGACCGTTTTATAACTTTCGTTCTACATCAGGAATTTATACTTTTTTGACACGCCTAAGCATGTTTTAGAATTATTCGTGAAATTTTGTAAAAAGCAACGATCCGTCTGGTAACTAATATACCTATGAATTCAGAGTTTCGCGGTCACAATGAATGTTATTAGTGTAACGGGACCTACTGCGATTTATATAACCATGGCGGCAAAAAGATTATTGAAATATCTAGCTAACAATGATATTCATTGCGCTAAATCCTGTAATACTAATAACAGTCTTTAAACTAATTATTTCTTCTAATCGTTTCGTGTAGTCTTTGTTATTTATTTCTGTCCCTAAACATTTACTGTCGTTATTGAATTGTCGTCTTTAAATCATGTCATTGCCATTTATGTTTCTCTGTTTTCTGTCATATTTTCATTTACTCTAACTATTTCCATATCGTATTCCATTTATATTCGTTTATGTATTTGTGTAAGTTTATGGTATATTCATTAAATTATTTATGTATCTTGTCTTTTTTTTTATTATACACGCAAATTAACTATTTCTCCTCATTTTCTCTCGCGGGTCTGCTGGAAGAAATTTCTTTAGAAATAATTAGCACTTTTGTACTATATTTACTTTTATAAATGTTTTATTTGTAAATTTTCAAGTGTACATGAACCAATAAAATTAAACTCAAATCTTTGTTTAGGTCTTTTATTTTGTCTGTGTCTGAAGAAACATTCGTTTGATGCTGTTAGATTTAGTGCCGCAACAGACGGGGCGCAAGTTGCGTCGCGTAACAGCTAGAGATGGGCAGTGGATAGTACTCAATCTACCCATTTGAGTATTTATATCACTAGATTTAATAAATAGAGTTAATAAAGCGTGCTCAAGTATTGTCATCGCATTTGATTTCTGTTTACTTATTTTTACGTAAAATTACGTCTATGCACACCTCCCACCAAAAAATGATAATTAGTCAAAGAAGTCTACTTTCAGTGTATGATTAGTATGGTATTTTTATATAATTTAGCGTCGCATATAACGTTTACCTACATTTTAAGCATATTATGGTGTACGCACACACTTTCCGACAAGAATTGCAAGTGTATACTAGATTTAAGTTTCAAAATTGTCATGATAACATGAAATAATGAATATGAATATAAATATGAGTCGCAATTCATATAAATCAATCTACTCAGCAAATGGATAAATAAGGATATTTATCGGGTATTTACTCAATCTACTGAGTAAATATTCAAATGGGTTGATTAAGTATTTATGCATCGCCCATCACTAGCTGTTACGCGGCGCAACTTGCGCCGCGTCTGTTACGGCCCTTATATATAAGTAGACCGTGTTGCAGTAGCGTGCATTATTATTATAAGTTTACGTTCTCGCAATTTTGTCATAATTTAGAATAATCTGCTGTTAGGGAACTAGGGTTGTGCCAAAATGAGCGTGCATTGCGTAAGTCGGCACTATGTTAAACCAAATCTTACAACTAAACTAAAAATAATAAAGAGAAAAAAATGTTTTGCTACTTTTTTATAGAACTTATTAAAAGCGTGTTCCTCATAGTTCAGAGTTCTTCTCTATTTTACTTGGCAGAGAATAACTTTAATCATGTCGAAGCTAACACACTTTCGGTATATGATAGCCTTTGTAAAGTCGAATAAACCAAATTAGTCTAATGAAAAATACACACGTATTAAGATCAGGTTAGGTTAAATAACTTTCAAAAAAGACGAAAATAAGTGCATATTTTGTAAATCAGTATAAGTCGAGATATACAACGTGGAAGGGACGTAATAAATCAAACCACAGGATATACTAGATCACTAAAGTATAATGAAATTAAAATAATAGTCAAATAATTGGCCAAGTGCCTGTAGGGTTCCGTAGTTACGAACGCCAACTTTGAGTTCATATCATTAAAAACGTCTAAAAACAAATTTTCTATTGAATTGGTATAAAATTTTCCTTTTCCGAGTACATTTTATAACTTTTTAATTTGTAAACCCTACTTAGCTCTGATAGTTTTCCTTTAAATTTCGTTATATATCCTATAGCTGTGATTTTTTCACGTGTCCATATATAACCGTTTAGCAGATAGAGGGGGATACACTTGATTCTAACAATTTTTTTCACTTTAAAAGCAAATATTTCAGAAACAGATCCCAAAATCGAAAAACGGTGTTCACAAACTCACAATATTTTTACAAGACCTATTCAAAGATACCCAACATGATTGGTTAGTCAAGAAAAAAAATATAACTTTTCACTTTACTTGTATGGGAGCTACCCTAAATAAAATTTTATTTTACCGTTTTTTTCGCCTAATTAATATACATATTCTTGCCAAATCACAGCTTTCTAGTACTTATAGTCGCTGAGTAAAACCGCGGACGGACAGACAGACAGACATGGCGAAACTATAAGGGTTCCCTGTTTACTACGATACCCTAAAAAATTTTGGCTCTTCCATAAAAAAGTGTGCATCCGCGGCCGGCCAATTTGTTTAGGAATGTCGATTTTTTTTCTGGTTTTGTGACTATTAGTTCAATTTCATTATACTATATTGATCTAGTAAAGCCCGTGGTTTGATTTATTACGGGTATGTCTCTTCCACGTTGTATGTAAATACGTAGTTAGGTAATCAACAAAACGTGAGTGGTCGTTTTTAAACGAGTTATTTTTAGTCTTAGACTTTTGATAACACGACAATGCATTGCTTATATGTGGTGCATCCGTGATTGTCCATATAACCAGAATAATTTGGTTTACACATGGTAGCACAATTATATCACATCTATAGATTGTAGCGGGAGTGAGGTGGTATGCTATGCTCAACCGCTAAATGCAAGATGTTCCCGCCAGAATAAGTACTAGTACTCACGTACAGAAGTCTCGCTCAGAAAAGAATTCATAGAAACATCTGCTGAATGTCTTCAGCGCAATGGTTTAATTTAGCTCGCGTCAGAATTCAGGACCTCTTCGTTTAGATACCTAGACATCGATTGCTAGCCAATTTCATTCTTTATTACTCTGGACAAACGATTCATGTAACTGAATTTACAATAATGTAGGTAAATTTTTAATACTTAAACGAGAAGCGACACAGGCCTAGCCACTCATGGTGTTGCACGGGGAACCGCATTATTTAAACAGCGAATCAGGCGAACTCTGATATCGAGGTGTAGGATACTGTTAGCGCCATCTCGTAGCCTTTGTGAATTATGTTGTCGCTTCGTTTTTTTAGTTGTTGTGGTTGTAGTTCCTGGCAGCAGCGTAGAGGTCGCCAAAAGATAATAACCTGATCTTCGACGTTTAAAAATTTGGTTATAACTAACGTGATGATTGGTGATACATATTAAATTTTGGCACTATTTCTGTCATTCGCCACATTGCCCGTTTGGTAGACTGGTATATAAGGCCTTAGGCTTCGAGTCTGCTATTACATTTGTATTTTTGTTTAAAGTTAAATAAATAAATAATGCCGTGTGGTTTCCAATTCCTCCAATTCCTCCCGTGGATGTCGTAGAAGGCGACTTAGGGAATACAAGCTAAACAAAGCTTATAAACATCAATGAGACCTCTCCAACCCGTCTGGCCAGCGTGGAGAGTGTAGGCCAAGTCCTCTGGCTGCTCTGGCCAAGTATGGCTTTGGTAGTAGAGAGAGGGTCGTGCTCCAGTGGAGACAAAAAGACCTTATGATGATGATGATGAGGAAATAAATAAAGATATCATAAATAATGAGATCGAAACCTGGTTGGTTCGAGCTGACTATAGACGTGAATAACCCATGTTAAATGTTTAAAATGGCCCCAATCAAATTTCAAATAATGAAAATACGTTCAATTTCGTCCATTCATTTGGGAGTTAGGATGTCACAGACCGACAGATGCGTAGGTGTGACACTTATATTTGTAACGCCCCAATTTATATACTATATGTTTGGTTATTAACAATACTATCATAAAAATATGTATGTTGTATTTGTAAGTTGTGTACTTGTGTTTTGATTAGTATATGAGGTAATAACTCAGTAGTACTATAGTTTATAATAAATATACCTATTGAAATTGAGATAAACATATTGATTGGTTCTAAACGGTCAGTAAAAAAAAGATAAATTAGACTAAACACTACACTAAAACCTTTTGAATGATATTTTTGAAATCTTTCGGAATTAGGATACAAAATGGGATGTCGAAATTAGTATCGTACTATATATGGAGTTCCAAGTTCAAATATCGACGACCTCCGTGGCGTAGTGGTCACCATGCTACTCCGCCACCCAGAGGTCCCGGGTTCGACCCCCGGTCAGGGCAAGTTGGAAAAATGGCCTTTTTCAAATTGTCCTGGGTCTTGGATGCTTATCTATATGTATTTGTTATAAAATAAAGTATCGTTGAGTTATTATCCCATAACACAAGTCGAACTTACTTTGGGGCTAGCTCAATCAGTGTTATTTGTCCCTATATATATCTATATATTTATTTATTTAAATATTGTCACAAAATATAATTAAATGAAAAAAATGATGATACAACTTCACGATGATACAAGTGTCATTTATTACATCGAACTTTTTCAAACAAGCAGGTGGCGTATCAAATTTCCCTGACTTACCAAATTACAGAGTTATCAAATTAGTCATTAAACATACATAACATAAAAAAATGTTACTGACTTTGAATTTGTACCAAAGTAAAGAAAAATTATGTGATTGCCGAAAATTTATACAGTTTACAATTGACAATCTTTTTTTAATTCCGTTCATGACTTAATTTTTCCCCTGTAATCTATACCTAATTTTAATACTTAAAAATACATAAAAAAATATTGGCTCACTATGCAGATTGTTAAGAAGTATGTTATATGTACTTTTTATTTTCTCTGATTTAAATTTAGCGTGACGTCACGCTCAGGTACGATTTACACCAGAAGGTGACGTAAATCGCCCCCTCTCCGAAACTTCGATGCGAAATGCCTTTTAATATAACGTTTTGCGCTTCTGATGACACCCGAGGATACGCCCATTTTACGTCATCAAGATATAAGAAGTAATTACGTTCACATCCTGTATAGATTTTATAGACTTCCATACTGGTCAGTTGGGTACAGATCGCGCAAAATAACTTGGCGGCTCGGAAATTAGCTGCAAGTAACAGTGGGGTAGCTGACGCCCGGCGCACCGTCCCCGCGCACATATGTATTCGTCTACTGCGCAGCTTCCGCGCGAAGTTCAGAGCCGCCGAGTTATTTGGCGCGTACTGTATTTTCCTGGTTCAACAATAATAGACATGTGTCGTTCGTTCAATCTTTAGGGTCTCAATCAATACTGAACCGTTCAGTAGGCGACCCGGGTCTTTCGACCCGTTCAATCGATTGATTGGTTTTCTCACGAAACAATCGTTAACGGCTTCCGATCGCGAGCGAATAGATACTGTAGTGCCATTTTTCAAACGCGGAGACCTTAAAAGAATGATTTTTTGTATGAAAAAACCATAATATCTCTATTTACATTTTGTCAAAAACTGCCAAAATAGCGCGCAATATACGTCACCCCCCACTAATGACAAAGACTAATCTTCAATTATTTTATTTAAAGTGAGAGTTTCTTTTACGCAGATCATAAAGTTTACAGTAGCAAACACTAGAAAGTGTTTATATCTAAGTAAAAATAAGTAAGCAAAAATGGACTCTTAACATTTCATTTTTATGTGAACTTTCGTAAACATTCGGAATCGTGTCGCAGTGTTGCTCCGTTCGTTCGCAGGTCGCAGCGTAGGCGCGGGTCTGTCAGTGAGTGTGAGGTGAGCTAAATCGATCGCGAACGAAACGGTTCGTTTCGTTCGCCGCGACCGATTCAATCCAACCCAAAGCCGGCCGAAGTAAAAAAAATGCCATAAACGAACGACCGAATCATTTTTGTAGAAGTGAACGAACGGGTCGTGACGAGCTAAGAACCCGTTCCTTTTAATTCGTTCAATCGCGAACGACTCGTCTCTACAATAAATTATTTGGTACTGTTAGGAAAATAAAACGCTACAAAATAATGTCACTTGTCATGATCATGCCCATTTTCAATTTAATGTTAGCTTTATTATTGCAGAAAAATTGATTATCAGAGCGCTATTTGACTCCAAGAAACTGTGACGTCTTTAGTCTGTATTTAATACAAATCTCATAGAAAAATTACGACTTGTTGGAAAGAGGTGAATTGCATTTTGAAAATCCCTGGTTGCACTAATGGACGTAAAAATTAAAACTATTAGATGTACTAACCTTATTAACTTTGGTATGCGACCTCCGCTTCTCTAACCAAATGTTATTGTATAGTGTAAGTGGCCAACACTAGTGTCAGATTTTTAAGCTGCTTAAAGGCACATAGATTGGCGAATGCCATCCAATGATGACAGCCGGGACCAACGGCTTATACGTGCCTTCCGAAGCACGGAGGAGCTCGAGAATTTTTTGTGCTACTTGTCACCCATCCAAGTGCGGACCACGTCTAGTGTCGCTTTACTTGCGAGAATGATAACCAAATTGCTGAGCTTGACAAGGACCATAAATTGTTGTCATGTACTATTAGTTAAATATTGTGTTTAGTTTTTGTCGGCCAACTAGGCTATACAATATGTATCAAAAGCCTTCTCCGATCCTTGTAGGAGCAACTCAGACCGTACTACTTTTCCTATGGGACCAATGCTTGAGACTCGAAGAAAAAAATCGACATTTTCATACAAATTTGTATGAAAATGATAATGTAACGCCCGGCAGTCCCATAGGAAAAGTAGTTTATATTGACGGTCTGAGATGCTCCTACAACGATCGGATCGCTCCTACAAGGATTGTCATAGAAGACAGGCTAAAAGCTAGCAGCTCAAAAAGCTAACACCAAGTTTAGGCCACTTTCATGAAAAGCAAATTCTTTTCGTCCCTTGTTTTCCCATTAAAGTTTTACTAGCTGGGCGACCGAGCTTTGCTCAGTTACTTTTTTGTATGAAAAAAAAAATCTTTTTTTAGCCTCGTCACTCCCTTAATAACGAGTTTCATCAAAATCGTTGGAGCCGTTTCCGAAATATTCAGTACATGTATACAATGTTCTTTTTAATTAAGTACAAATATTTTAAGAGGTGATGATCACTGCGCAACACCGTCTCCTTGTCATGGATCTTCGCATTAAGCCTGCTGGCAAGCCCACTGAGCGCTGTCGACGCCAAATCAAGTGGTGGCGGCTCGGAGAATCCAAGTCCCAAGAGTTCGCAACTGCGATCGGCAACAAATGCGACGAAACCGATGGCGAACCAATCCAGCTTCACTGGGACAAGATTCAGGGAGCTATCACTGGTGCGGCGAAGGCAGTGCTGGGTATGTCAAAGGGTGGACGCAAGTGTGACAAGGAAACTTGGTGGTGGAACGACACAGTCCAGAGGGAGACAAGGGTGAAGAAAGCACTCTTTAAAACGTGGCAAGCGTCCGGATCTCCTGAAGACCACGACGCATACAGGGTTGCAAAACGGGCCACTAAGAAAGCCGTTGCCCGGGCCAGGCGTAACCACGTACAGCCATTGTACGATAGATTGGAGTCGCCTGAGGGGCAGAAGCTTATCTATAAGTTGGCACGTTCCAGGGTCAAAGCGGCACAGGATATCTCCAAGTGCCGCTGTGTAAAGACCCTAACGGCAACCTTTTATGCGAAGACCTCGCGGTGAAGGAGAGATGGCGCTCACATTTTCACGAGCTACTGAACCAGCAGCATAAAGAGGTGCAGCCACCGGACCTCCCTCCAAATCAAGGATTAGTGCCACCAATAACGCCTGAGGAAGTCCACTCAGCTCTTCGCTGCATGAAGGACCGGAAAGCTGTCGGAGCCGATGGAGTGCCCATCGAAGCCTGGAAGGCTATGGGTTCCCATGGTGTGGACATCTTAACAAACCTTTTTAACCGCATACTCTTCACCGGTAAAATCCCTGACCAATGGAGGCTGAGTATTATTACTCCAGTCTTTAAAGGAAAGGGATCGGTGCAAGAGTGCAGCAACTACCGCGGTATAAAGGTCATGTCCCACACCATGAAGCTCTTTGAGAGGATAATAGACTCTCGGATCCGACAGGAGTGTACAGTCTCGGAGTGTCAGTATGGATTTCGCCCCGGCCTAGGCACTACGGACCCTATCTTTGCCCTAAGAGTCATCATGGAGAAATACAGGGCAAAGAATACGCCTCTCCATTTCCTGTTTTTGGATATGGAGAAGGCCTTTGACTGTGTTCCTCGAGAGATGATCTGGTGGGCTCTGAGGGCCAAAGGGGTGCCAGAGATCTATACTGACATAATCCGCGATATGTACCGCGATTCCGAGTCCATAGTTAGGACTGCTGTTGGTGACTCCAAACCCTTCCCCGTTACAGTCGGGGTTCACCAAGGCTCGGTTCTCAGTCCGTACCTGTTCAGTGTGATATTAGACGAAGGGTCTGACAGCATCAGAGACACACACGAGCAACCTCCGTGGCTGCTTGTGTATGCTGACGATATCGCACTGGCGGATGCGGACAGAGGGAGACTGGTGCGACGCGCAAAAGTGTGGAGGGAGTCGCTTGAAAACGGTGGTCTGAAGCTAAATGTGGCGAAGACTGAATATATGGCTTGCAATGCTACAGATCCCCCACCCGTACGCATAGGCGAAGACTTGGTCAAGCGTACGGACCAGTTTAAATACTTGGGATCTGTACTTCACGCGTCCGGAGACATCGATGCCGACGTCAAGGCCCGTATATCTGCCGCATGGGCAAAGTGGCGAGAGGTGACTGGTGTCATTTGTGACCCCAAAATGCCGGTTAGGTTGAAGGGACAGGTCTACAAATCCATCATTAGACCTGTCCTTTTATATGGGAGTGAAGCGTGGCCTTTGCTTGAGCGGCACAAGCAGGAGTTGCGTGTCACGGAGATGCAAATGCTGCGTTGGATATGCGGAGTGTCACGGAGAGATCGTGTTAGAAACACCCGCATCCGCGGCAGTCTTCATGTCCGTGACATAGCGGACAAACTGCAGGAAAGTCGCCTACGCTGGTACGGTCACGTCCTACGAAAGCCGGCAAGCTACGTGGGAAACAAATGTATAGCCATGCCGCCTCCGCCGGGGCCCGGCAGGCGGGGTAGACCGAAGAAGTGCTGGCTTGACGTCGTCAAAGATGATATGCGTGCTAATCGTCTTATAACCAAGGATGCTCAAGACCGTGCAAAGTGGAGAAGAAAAAGTCGGAAAGCGGACCCCGGGCTTCTCAGCTTGCAGCTGAGGACGCAACTGGGAAAACGCTGAGATGAGAGAGAGAGAGAGATTTTAAGAGGTGATTCAGTCCATCATTTTGAACAACTTTTCCCAATAAATATATATCGAAATACGAAAAAATTTTTTGCATTTTTCATAGTAACGATATCACGTGACTACTTTGATCTGTATGAGAACCTAAATATTTTTTTTCGTATTTCGATATATATTTATTGGGCAAAGTTGTTCAAAATGATGGACTGAATAACCCCTTAAAATATTTGTACTTAATTAAAAAGGACATTGTATACAAGGATTGCTCGTTTAAAGTATAGGATATCTTAGGCGGAAACTGAGTTCTGCTGATCCATCGTAAGAGATAAAGACGTGATATATAATAATAATAATAAATAAAAAGGTACTAAA
Organism: Acrobasis suavella; assembly: GCA_943193695.1. Classification (NCBI taxonomy): domain Eukaryota; kingdom Metazoa; phylum Arthropoda; class Insecta; order Lepidoptera; family Pyralidae; genus Acrobasis; species Acrobasis suavella. The sequence continues at coordinate 2,384,024 of OW971952.1, read as the reverse complement.
AGGCCTCTTCATGTTGGCTTTGGCCCCATGAACGCCTCAAAGGACCCCATGGACCCGTGGCTGAAAAGCGTACCAACATAATAATAAATAAATAAATATTTTGGGACAAATAACACTGATTGAGCTAGCCCCAAAGTAAGTTCGAGACTTGTGTTATGGGACACTAACTCAACGATATTATATTTTATAACAAATACATATAAACATCCAAGACCCAGGAACAATTGAAAAAGGCCATTCCAACTTTTCCTGACCGGGGATCGAACCCGGGACTTCTGAGTGGCGGACTAGTATGGTGACCACTACGCCACGGAGATCGCCATATAACAGGCAAAAACTGAAACTCTTTCGGCAGTTCGTCATATACCTAAAACAATTAACATTTAAAATGTTGGAGATTTGAGCGTTATCTATGTAAACTGAGAAACATGTAATACATAAAGCAAACAGAGTTGCAGTCCTTGAAGATACATCATCACACATGTGTAATAAAAATTAGTCGGTCTGTTTTGTTTTTCATGTGACCAACAGCGGCGTCAGATTTTTCAAATTGCTTAATGGCATCGATATAGCTTGATGACTGCCATACAATGATGATTGCCGGGACCAAACGGCTTTATGTGTCTTCCGAAGCACGGAGGAGCTCTAGAAATTTTAATGACACCAGTCAGTAATTTGCGATATTGAAGAGATAACACTATAAACTCTATGGCTGACTTTACCTTTACACCAATTCAAATTTGAAATGCTGATTTCATATCACAGCTTCTGCACTTAAATAATTAAAAAAAAAACCTTCAATTCGAGATAAATATATCCTAAATTGAATAAAAAATTGATCTTACATACGTACGCACCTACTCGTATAAATATATACATAGAGTTCAAAGTCAGAAAGAAGCCGGGAGTGGCGCTAAACATGATAAAAGTTAATCTACAAATAATTTTCCACTGCATATCTTATCATAAATCAAAAATACGCTCATTCAGTTTTAAATTCGCTGCCAATGAAAAAAGTATGGTAATAAAATGATAAATTTCAACCATCTTCTTGCTATATGTTTGACGTGAAGATAGGGTAAAAGTTTATCTCGCAAATGTCATTTTTTGCGCTAATGAGCCAGAATGTTTCGCGTCCGAAGCCGGCCGCCGACTGTCGTGTCGACTCTTTTATCACCGGCTTTATTTGTGTTTTTTTCCTGATAATGCCTCGTAGTACTCAGTCTGTGCCGTCGAGTTGTCACGGGCTGACGTAGACGTGAAGTGTGTGTGTGCTTGAGTCGATTTTGTTATTGTAAGTAGCTTTTAAGCCGCCTTCTTTAAAATAGACGGATATAGAGAATTTCAAGTAAACTTTCCATAGGTTTTTAAGGTAGTTCGCGGCTGCTTGGTTTTTAAACGAGTGACAATGTTTTTAAGTGTCAAAATTGGTTTGATATTTTTTTTTATAGTAAAGTTTACCCTATACAAGAGTTTATTGAACACTGCAATACGTTGCGAATGAATTCACAAAAAGTTGAGAGTTTCATTTCATTGCTTTACAATCTACATGTGCTTGGAGATCACGTTACTCGCAGTCATTAGTTTCCAAGTTTATTTAGTTTTGAACAATAGTGATTTAATTTTAAACGCCTGAATAATGACAGTTTTTGCCATCTTTACCGCCTAATGAAACGATCTTATTGTCTTCTGAATACGTAGTTTTACGGCAATTTTTTTTAATTATATTTGACGTCTTCATTGAAGAATATTTAAGTTGTAATGTAAGGGAATTTATCTATGCTATGTCATACTTTTGGCCATCAATCTACGTCGACGTTTGACCCAAATTCTGTGTTATGTGGATTAACATGATTTTTTTTTCGGTTCTATGCTTTTGAAAATCAAGTTTCACTCTATCACTTTATCATAATCAGCCTTTAAGGGGCTACCTGAATTTTCCGGGGTCCAGTGCTGCCCCCATTTGAAATAAATCTATTGAAAGGAAACGGAGATTTAATTTAAAATTTTGTCTTGATCAGACCCTAGATACTATTTTATGAACACTTCAAACTATCTTATGAACAACTGTTTACAGTTTAAAGTGAGAACATGAAGCTTTTCTACGCACATACGCCAAAAATGGCCGTTTTTCGCAATTGTGCGTAGCCCCTTAAGTAGCGTGTTTTGTATTTTGAGGATTAATTGCGTGTTATAAGGCTCTGCCAGTCCTTTTAGGAATAAAGGCGTGATAGTGTGTATCATTATGTAGTATTTTTAGGAAACCATATTTAGCCATTTCTAAAGTCATAAAAAGAGTTGTTATTCCCAATCCGCGTTTATGTGTATAAATGTATGTATGTTTTGTAAGACGATAACTCTAGTAGTTTTGATCGGGGCTTCATGAAATTTGGTAGGCGTGAAGTAGTGGCCAATACAATTTTTAAGTTTCTAACATGTACCAAATCAGTTAAGGGTTGCCGAGATTCGTTCGCGAAAAGTTAGAATGTGTTTGATTGTGTGTTCACGATTTTGTTAAGTAGTACAGTGCTACTACTAGGTAAAAATAAATAGCATAAACACTTGTGTTTCACATCGTACAGTATTCCAACTGGTACGAGACGTCAGTACTTTCAGTGAATAGTTTTACGCATTCTAATTGCGGAGATTAGTGTGAATTTGTGATTATCTCGTCATAAAAAAACTGTTTGGCTCAGTAACCGGGCGTCGTCATTAGCATAATAAATACTATAAACACATTGTCACTTTTTAAGACGAAGTGGTAGCTCAAGTGGCGCCCTTATTTGAAATAAATTGTTTTAAACTAAATAAGATTATAATTAAAAATTTGATTTGTATAAATGTCTAGAAAGACCTTTAAACTATTTTATGAGTAACCTTTAAAATTATTACGAATAGTCCGTCTAGTTTTAAAACTGTTTTTCGCCAAAAGTGACCACTTTTGGCGAAAAACAGTTTTAAAACTACCAATATTACTTTCAAAGGTTAGTCATAAAATAGTTTAAAGGTCTTTCTAGACATTTATACAAATCAAATTTTTAATTATCACCTTATTTAGTTTTAAACAATTTATTTCAAATGAGGGCGCCACTTTAGCTACCACTTCGTCTTAACTGAATTCAAAAAAGGAGGAGGTTGTTAATTCGAATGTATACTTATTTTTTATGTATGTTCCGCAATTACTCGTAGATGCCTTGACCCATTTTGAAAATTATTTTTCTTTTTAAAGGGCATACTTGTTTGGTGGTCCCATAGAATTTTCATCAAAATCTGTTGTGAAGTTTGGTGTTAACGTCGATTTTTAGTTAGTTTTCAGCATCTGGTTAGTCCATCGTTAATTTGTCTCTATCAAGAAATGTGTTCGATTTATACTTGAAACTTCTTAGATACAGCTCAAAATAGTAACATATAATCCACACATACATATTATCACGTGTATTTTTCTCAAAGGTAAGCAGAGACTATGGACCTCCACTTCCAATGATCCTGAAATACTTTGAGAAGAATAAATATTTTACCTGCTTACGCTTAAGTTGTAGAAAGAGCTTTTGCCATAGTTATCCGGCAAACATGGTCTTTCGGAAAGCTATATGGTTCTCCAGATCAGGCAGAATTTTAGCCATGTCGGAAATGATGTTTAGCATCTTTAGTATTGCTGGCAACTCATCATCTTCTTCGCCTTTTCCTAAGTCTTTTCGTTATTTGGGGTCCGCTCAACTCTCTTTACAAAACGGAATCGAATTGAAATCGTGATTAAAACGTCCATTTTGAAAATTATTTCATTAAAATTTGACTCATCGCAACTACTAGTTACTTCATTCAGTTTATAATAATTAAAATTATTTTGAAAATGTTCCACCTAAACGCTAACAGCCTTGTTATTTGTTGCATACTTGTATCCGTCATTTGAGAGATAAATCATCAATTTCAAATTGAAAAGTCTGTTTCTTTTGTATGTTCGTTCTACGTGCGTTTTCTCAGTAAAAGGCTTTATGCACAATACATGATGTTCCATTGTGTTACTATGTTGCGTTCAATGCTAACCCAATAACCCATAGATCTGATAGCTAGCTGTTACTGACGTCATCATGAATAAATTTATAGGTTTTTGTCGGTTCAGTATTTTCTATATCTTCGTATTGTCGGCTAAATTCTTGACCTCCTTATACTCGTACTTGTTATGTATATACACGTATACTTCCCCATTTCAACTTATAGCAGTGAAATGTCTTAAACCTGGTTGATGTCGGGGCTGCTATTTTATAAACAAAACTACTAGCTTTTGCCCGTGGCTTCGCTCGCGTAGGGGTGTAATTTATCAAAATCCTAAGTCATAGTAGCTTTATGCATGCAAAGTCTCAGCCCGATCGGTTTAAAATTGGCAAATTTTCATACAAACTTTCATCCCCTATTTTATCCCCTTGGGGGTAGATTTGATCAAAATCTTTTCTTAGCGGATGCCTACGTCATAACATCTACCTGCATGCCAAATTTCAGCCTGATTCGTCCAGTGGTTTGGGCTGTGCGTTGATAGATCACTATGTCAGTCAGTCAGTCACCTTTAAGTTATATATATATATATATATATATATATATATATATTTAGATTTCACGAATCGCACGGTTTACTTACGAATTTCTTGTGCTTGGGTTTTACTTCTTTGTGACAAACGGATTCAATCAATTGCCATGCGACAAACTTATTTATGTTAAATATCTCCACCCTGTCATATTAATTGTTTTAGTTTTATCTTACGTCGTAAGTTTTGGAATTGGCTTATTGATACATAATAATTATATAAACCTTAGACCTAAAATTGATATAAGTGCCGTAGACGATTTATTTTTGGAGACTAGTAATGAAATACTTAGGCAGTAGTTTATGCGTTTAAGACAGTGAAATGTTGTAACGAGTTCAAAGATGCAACGAATAAGCATTTTGTGACGGAAAGGCGAATGATTAGCAGATGTATACGTATCGGTGCCGGTGAAAATTTCAAAAAAGTGTCTTTTATCTAATATTCAACTAGCGTACCACCGCGCACGCTACTTTAAACTAATTCGTGAAAATCTGTACGTACTTAGTCACAGTTTTGTTAAACAAATCGCCACGATTATATTCTATTGACACCTGTTCAAGATCATTGTGTGCCAATGATGTAACGGCTTGCATTTCGACTCTTAGTGTAGTCATTACTTCAAATGTTCGAGTTTTCAGTTCTACGTTATTATTAGTTTTGACCCTGAATGTAACTGAAATAAGAGTTTTCAAAACGATTACCAGAAGTCATGAAGTTAAGGACTGACTCTTGATTTTTTCTCTTACACCTTGCCTAATAACATCTGTTAAATTTTTACAAACTAGTGTTATAGTAAACCTAGTGTAATGTTTCAGATAAAGAGATGTTACCTTGAAACAGTCATGTCATCTATCATTTCTGGCGGCTCGGTTAGAAGATTACTGCTATTGTTATCACAACATTTCCTAAGTCTAAAACTGGATGGGAGAAAATACCCTTTAAAACATTTGAAGAGCTTTAATATTTTGAGAGTTATGTTTTGAATACATTTACATCGTTGGGTTTTTCCAGTTAAGCAATTTTAAGTAGATTACTTACATTAACAGAATTTAGTCTAGGTATTCTTAGCAGACTGTCCTTATTTGATATAATAAAAGTTATGTCATGAAATATACAGAGTTTTGTGTCGATGAATATGTGAGGTTTAGTAAGTCTTTGAAACTAACAAACTTTTTGAAAGATTTTAAGTTTTTCGTCTACTGAGAATCATTACGAATCATAAACATCATAATTTTAAAATATCTAAAAATATATTAATACTTATTTAAATCACAACGTTGAAATTCTGAAGAACAAAATCTTTACATTTTTACGTATCAGCTAACATATACTTTTCAAGTATATGTCAGACCTTACTTTATCATTGATAACGTTTTAACTTTTATATCACAGACTGTCATGAACATGATATATTCAGTAATTCTTTTGATAAATCGATATAAATGACCTCGAATTGATTTGACAGAACTACGCAAGTAAGTATACTTAATGTTTATTGAAATACAAGATATGGTATTATATATTTCATAATTAATAAAGAAACAAACAAAACTGTTTTTGGAAAAAATTGCAAAATACTTAATGTTTGTTGAAACAACATGTGGTATTATATATTTCATAGTTAATAAAGAAAGTAGCAAAAGTGTTTGTGGAAACATTGCAATATTTTTCTCACACATAATTACTTAAATAGTCTTAAATATGTTCACCAAGTAGTTTGGTATGACGTGATTACTCATTGTATATTCAAGCAATTACGATTTTCTATTCTTGCTCCTAAGAAGCGACACCAAACACTAATTTATAGCTATAAGGAAACAAATACTCGTGAGAAATTGTTCTAAAATCGATCAATACCAATACGATACTGAAATGCTAAAGATTTGAATGGGTATAAATTTGAATGAAATGTAGCAAAAATTACTATTCTTAATATCACGTAGTACACTACTTGTACATTGTGCATTGCGTTGACAGCTGTGGCATTTCACTAAACCTGATTCATAGCGGCGCCATATCAAATCAGACAATACTTATCACCTGTCTATTTTATAACGTTATCTTATGTAGGATGCTTCAGAAATTAGTAGAATTATATGTCTTCTAGTTGCAACTCTCCGGTAGTTGTTAACTTAAAAATCTTTCTGATTTGTAATTTTACGATACTGCTTGTAATATATGTTAGTGAACTTTTGTCTGAATAGATCTTAAATTTTAATTGTATTTAATGAGCATGAGACATTTCGTGTGTCTGTGTCCCTTTTCCTCCGACAAATAACAATTCAGATTCGTGTTCTCTTGTGTCCTCTGTAACCCTTTATCTTTTATCATCCTTACATCTAAAATCCCTGTATCTTTATTTCAGTAACTAGGCTCATTTCGGGTCATAAGATTTTTTCTGCACTTAAGTCCTTTGCTTTTAATGCAGTTCTTCACAACAATTTACACTTCCACAGTTATAGCTACATAGTAACATTTTGTATATGTATTATTACCTTATATATCTGTGTTATGCCAAGCTGTTATAATATGCAGTTTGTTTTATTCTATTTCTGCCTGCAAACCATTGTTATGTCAGTGTATCTTGTCTTAATGATTACAAAGTTAATGATGCTCACCGCTAATTATTTTCAAGGCTGCCGTATCAGTTACGCCTTGCTAAAAACTTAAGTGAATATTTAAAAGAACTTAGTTTACTACCCAACGCAATGCTGAAAATTATGACTAGTCGCTAGCGATTATGACCAATTAAGTGAATGAATTTTGGCTTCCAATTTTTATTAAACACTAGTTAACTAAACTAAGAAAGTAGATTAAATTGGAGATTTTCATATATGCACAGTATAATGCAAGTATGCTGGCTGCGTATTTTTGCTGACTTGCAATGCTAATCTGCTCAGCACTTAGTAACCTACCAGTCACCAGCGGTGGCTTTATCGTTTTCTTATGGTTAGCATTTGCGTTCTAAGACCTTTTGTGTCGGAATATATATTTTTCACCAACATTATTTTCAATTGCAGGAGTTTTCAAATTTCGTTTAATGAAAATATATTTGAAAACTCCTACAGTACACTAGAGATATGAAATGTATAATGTATAATGACTGACTTCCTTTTCTTACACAAAATGCAGGGATTGATAAACATACCCGATATACCAACTGCCCACAACAGGTATTTTGAAGTGCGTTTCCCCGTGATACGTGAACAGGAAAATTCCGTGATTAAATTATTAAAAGAAAAATGTAATATAGGTGGGCCAACAAACACTACACAAGACAGAGGGACGGAAGGGAGACGGGAGGGAGATTGTAAATATGTGGTTGATAAGATAGAGACAATCTTGTCAGATTCACTTCATTACCTGACCTACTGTTACATAATCATAAATCAAACAGAGGAGACAAATGGGAACTGATAGAAACCTTCAGAATAGTTTCGAACTCTGAAATTTATGGAAAACGTATATGTAGCTTGACTTACCAAAAAATTGTTGAAATTATCACAAATGATGAAACACTCTAGCATGTTTTAATCGAAAATCTTTCGCAAGAAACATTGTGAATAACAGAGACAGACATACATGACCGCACCAAATTTCATTGTTTCTGAACATATAACATCGGTACTTTCATAGTCTGATGTCCTACGGGATTCTTCTCTGGCGGAGTGCTGCTGATATACAGACTATTTTTATTTTACAGAAAAGAGCCATTCGTTTTATTTATGATTTAGGATCGAGAGACTCCCTAAGAGTTTTTTTTTAAGAAAATTGATATACTCACTGTACCATCCCAGTACATATTTGAAAATATAATGTATGTGAGGAAAAATATTGCCTTATTTAATAAAACAGGTGATATTACGGATAGAAACTTACGTAACATAAATGTTTTAGTTACCCCGTATTATAGGCTGAAAACAGTCAGTAAATCGTTTAAGGGAAACTGTATAAAGTTTTATAATAAATTGCCAGAATCGGTCCTTGATATGCCAGATAGAAAATTTAAAGTTTATGTAAAGAAAGTACTTTGTGAGAAGGCTTATTACGGAACCGATGATTATCTTAAAGACAAAAACGTCTGGCTTGAGCTTGGCGCGGGTCCCTTTTAAAGGTTTATATTTGTACACTCACAAATGACATAATTTGAGTACAATCAGTACATGAATTTTATACAAATTGACATTAATTTCAAATTTGACATTTTTAATTAATAATTATGACATAGCAATGTATTCTCAGTCCACACTCATCTAATTTTAATAACAGTATAATTGTAAGGTTGACGTTTTTGGGGAAAATGCTGCAGTACAGTTTGTTACCGCTTCTTCTGTACTTGCGCTTTGGAGGCGGCAGTAAACTTAGTTGTAAGTAAATGATCTGACGTCAACAACTAACTATTAAGAAATCGAAAGAAAAAAGAAATGACAATTATCAAGTGATATAAATATCCAAAGATAAATAAATGATTTTTGACTTTGACTTTGACTTTTGGTATAAAAAAATACTGTATTTTGATTTCTAGTGTCTAGTGAAACTCGACGTGAACATAATTCATGGCGTTAATTTTGTTTTCAATGATTAAGTTTTATTAAAATTTAAAAATTACGGCTTTGCAGCACATCTTGTTTAGGTTTCAGTAAAACTGTTTATGCTCAGACACGTAGTGTCATTTTGAAGGCTTGTATAGTATTCACAGACGTGTATACGGCTTGTATACAGCACGTGAGATGGGCACGTGTACTCTTCATTGTTTAATTTACGCACGCGAGACTTGCGCAGATTTTATCACTTTTTTTAAGTCTTGTGTATACTTTTGCTTCATTTAGAATAATATATTAAGCTTCGTCTTTAAGAATGAAATCTTAGTTTAAGGATTTGAAATATTATCTATAATCGTCAAAATGACGAGGTAACTACTTTTTATCAGGAAAGACATATGTCTATTAGTTGTATAAAAATTGGTTTCTTCGTAGTGAGTAACGAAATGCCTTCAAAATATTAATTTTGATTATGTAATTAGTGACAGTGGTAGTATGTTAAATCTAAAAATTCTACAATCCCTTAATCAAATAATAATACAAGTTAAGGAGCACTTATGCTGTGTGTCGAATATATTGAAATTCTGTACTACTTAAATCGATAGTTCTTCTTATATACTATACGACTGATTTAGAAGGTCCGAGTCTTAATGAATATGACTGAACTGTGACAGAATTTTCGCACATTAAAAGCCATTTTTTTCTATGAACGATGGCCATTTTAAGGTCAAGTTTAGCAGTATAGTACATTTCAGGGTTGCTCGCAATGCACAATTTCACGGTATTTAGACATGCTTGTTAGCTATGTAGGTATTGAAATAGTTCTACTATAAATCGGTCACACCATAGAGGACATGGTAAGACTATTGTTATGTATTATATGCTTTCAATATTGGTTGGGAATTGGCTGTAATGTTTTATGTTGTCTCAAAAACGCTACCTTGCGGAGTACCTACTTAAAAGTACAGAATGATAACTAGCCTTTATGCAGATTTCATATTTTTTTTACAAAGTAGTATTAAATTAAGCACATCTTTTTAAGTCTATTAACTTTATTAATTGAAACTCTTTGTTCAGCTAAAAATGAGTAAAATTGTTATAATGTCTCCCGGAGAAACCACTCCATATTTCAGACGTGTCAAACGCATTGATGTCAGGGAAGTGAAAACTTTAGAGTGTTTAAGTTAAGACGCCAATCAAAATTGTCTTAGAAATCTTTGACAATCTTATCACTTTGCTGTAACGGTATCATAAAAATCTTTTCCTCAAAAATAAACAAATTAAATTGCATATTTAATTCGAACCCATATATTTTAATGCACCGTTGACATAATAATCTGTCTTTGTTAATCCCTACCAAAATAGATGAGAAATAAATTTTGAATGTTGAAATGTTATCTATCAAGAAAAAAAAACGTGAGTATAGTGGAATACTCGGTTGCAACGAAGTTACTTTTGTATTGAATTATGAATTCGTGACGGAATAATATAACTTTTTTTTTATTAATAATAAAAAATGAACAATAAAAAAAAAAGATATTGGCGTGTACTGGGTTTGAACCGAAAAACATCGGCCTGAGAGGGCCGATGGCGTACGGCGTATGAGAGCGTTTGCTCTCCCAACTGAGCTATCGACGAGATATTCAAACTTGTGAAATTACCTTTCACTTTTATTCGCGACAGAAAAAAGTGACAGAAAATCTTAATTTTTTTTCGCCTTAGCCAAGTCCGTACCGTCTGAAAAGGAACTTCGTTCCAAAAATACGGAAGTTTAAGAATTTATGTCAATAGACGATGCGGCTAGTGACGAACTCACTATTTTGATTCCATCTGACCGTCTAGTTTGATTCTTATGGCTCTAGGCAGTAAATATATTGTATGTGTCGCAGTTGGATTGTAAAATTAATTTGCATTTACAAAACATCTAGACACACCTCTAGACAAACCGCTGATTGACAAAAGCTCTAGCTGTTTTGTGAAACAGCTGAAAATCCTTCAGCTGGATTTTTAATGTTACGTTTAACAAAACAGCTAACATTTGGATGACGTGTCATCAATGTTTAGACATTGATGACACGTGATCCAAATGTTAGCGGTTACTACTTGCAAATATTATTCTTTGCTGATGTCCAGAAAAGGGATTCTGAAGAAAATTTGATAGTCATTGTTAAAGCAGGCGAAAACCAATAAATCAACAAGTAGGTTGGCTCATAGTTACTACCTCGGACTGCAAAAAGAATAATCAATTAACATCAGATTTATCGAAGATAACACTACCCTACTTAGATACCTTTCAGCCGTCCAACATTTTTGTATCTGCAGTCTGCTCCTGCGCCAAAAATGGTTTATAGGTATTTGTCTAAAATCTTTTCCTCTCAATTATGGTACCTCCATTGTATACATTACTCGAGGGTCCAGAGTTGACTTACTTACTTTTGGTTTCTTCATGATACGTTTACTACATTTTTGAGCTTTTTTTTTCGTCTGAGTAATATATAGTAATGCACGTTACGCCAACACCATATCACCATAGTGTTTTTAACCTTCTAGATTACAACAGTAAGTTCCTTCAATTTCAATAGATTCGTCGCGGTTTACTCCAGGAAAATAACGTGAACTGTTAGTAATCTTAATTTTAATAAAGACGTAAAATTTGTTTGTTCAGATGTTTGATTTGAAGCTACTGCTTTGGTCTCAAAATTATTTCTAATAGTAAGTTTTATATTTCCTGGCCGTACAAGTTGAATATGACTAGAAACGAAATTTAATTTATTAGCATTGGCAATACCTTTTGATTCAATATACCAAAAACTGCTTTTTTTTTTACACAAAAGCTAAACTTTGTGTTTTACAGAAACTGAATGCAACAAATTCATAAAACGCCCGATGCAATTTAAAAATGAATATATTTCCTTTTTTGGTTTCATGCTTCAACGATATCTTTATCAGCAAAAGGAATAAGCCATTGATCAATAACCTTAATCTAAACAATATTTTATTTTATCCATATCTCCAACAAATCTAACACGTGAAAATCGGGTGATATGAACCAATATTTGAGTTCCAATGATTCAAATTTGATTTTGTTTCTCATAATAAGTTCATTTCGTTGGTGACGATGACAAACTTCTAAAGGAACCAGTGAATTTCATCGCTCATTTGGCAACTATTATTACAATTTAAAAGAAAATACTATGTTGTAATGGTAGAGACAATAATAATAACTGACCTTGAATTTGGTATCATTGAGAGTTCATTATTGGAAATTATATCGTATAGTAGTTGAACTCCATAAATTCCAGAAAGAAGACTTTATAAAAACATGAAATATATTGCATATAAATAATTATAAATGATTAATATAATTTATTGCATCTGTGTTGATAACTTTAATTTGCTATTTTGATTTGTTCTTGTAACTAAACGGTTTTTAACCCCGGACAAAAAGAGGGGTGTTATTAGTTTCATGCTGTCTGTGGCTTCGTAGCGCTCGAACGGAAGGACCGATTTAGATATAGTTTTCTTTACGATAAAGTAAGTTCCCTTGCGTTGGTTAATGGCTATGTTTGAGGAAAATCGGTTTAGCCGCTTAGAAGTCATTTGGGGTTACAGCTTGAAAATCGGGGCTTTCCCTAAAAATATAGATGGCGCTATAATAGCGGAACTACGATACTAAATCGTATCGGTAGTATTCATCACTAGATGGCGTGTTAGACATTTTAGGTCGGGTTTTTTTTTATTTCCTAGCAAATAAATTTCTTGTATATAAATTCATCAAAATAAAGTTGTGCGCATCATAACTTGAGTAATGTATAAAATAATTAATGTAATTAAATAACTATGAAAACATTATTACGTTTTTTATTTTATCACAAAGATTACAGGATTGAATGCACACATACCAAACATAATTAATATTCTTGCGTTATAAATTAAAAACATACAAGTTACAGCTGCGAGTAATGTAAGTCAGCTAATGAGGATTGATTGTTTTTATCGTTTGTAGACATTCTGCTGGATTTCAGGGGATTAGTCAGATGCGTCGTAAATTATTATTCACAATCAGTGCTATTGGAATATATGTAGGTTATAAAATACAGAAAACAAGCATCATTGCTTGGTAACAATAAATCAAAACTTGTGCTAACTTTATGAAAACGTCATACTACAGAATATACATCTTTTTACCTCAAATGCGAAATTCCAATTGAAAAGAGAAAATTAACTCTTTAAAATTTAAGATATTGAAAGTATGTAATTTTGTTTTATCAATCAGCCCTAACTAGTAAATATATATTTAAGATTTTTTGTAACTTTTATTATTACTACGAACTTTATTCCTGACTAAACTTACCAAACACCGTCAAAATTTAACAACTCAAGTCATGACGTTGTTTAACTGTCCAAAATTCCAGTAAGAAGTTTGCTTTATAAATATTTAATATTTGGCCGTTTTACTCTAACCATTGTGTACAAGGCTGATACGTTATCTCCATCTTAATGCATCATCGTCGATCAACTGAAATCTTGACGCCGCACTCTACGTGGCACACTTTGATAAACATTGTCACTCAGTAAAGTCTCTACTCCCAGCTCTTACGTAACTTTTAACTCGCACAAGTTCAGTTGCATCAAAAAATTCGCGAACAACAGCAATATCTTTATTATTGTCATAAAAATCAATGTCCCAGTTTTTATCTTCAAATTTAGTTGTGGAGTGATAAAATAATTACACACGTCATAATCAGACGCGTTTCGCGTGCTGCACTCATTATTTAGAATTAAGTCTACTATCATAGTAATTACATAAGATTTATACGTCACATTCACATCAATCACCGTATCTAAATCCTTTGTTATATACCATTAGGTCTTTTTACAGCAAAATCGACTCTAGCATCAACTCTTTCAATCTAGTGAGGCGCCAAGAACAGTATTTAGTACAAAGTATTAAAATTAAATAGTGATATAAAACGTGAGTGATTTTAACAGTATTAATGGACATAAGTGATAAGTTAATTCAAGATGTGTGGAAGTGCAAGTGGTTTTAGTTAGTGAAAATGTCAGTGAGGTGACGCTACGAGCAGCCAATGCGGCTGTCGTGAATGAGACTCGAAAACATTCCTCTATTAAAAATTGTGAGCCAGGGCCCGCCGGATAAAAGCAAGGATATTTGCAAAATGACCAAGGGCCCTCGCAAAGTGAAGCTAGTCATTGTAGTGAACAATAAGAAAGAGTGAGTATTCCATTTTTTTATTATTTTGCCTTAACACTATTTAAATTCATTAGTAGTCCTTGTAATCCTTGTATCTCGTTAATTTAATAGTTTTCACTATAACGAAGGTCGACTGTTTAAAATAGTGTTTTTGCGATACCTTAAAGTTATTTATTGCCTTTATTAATTTTGTTTTATTGCAAAGATATTGTGTGGACTGACTTTTTACAGATTATTATGTATATTACTCTTTTTATTTGCGCAATTTCATTAAATAATATTAGCGAATCTATGTATATACGCTGCCACTGCTACAGCATTATATATGCATGTGTAAATAGTGGAACACACAAGGAAAAGGGCTGAGAAGATGTACAGGAAGCGTACAGACGACCTATCATGTTTGATTTAAACCCATTAGTAGTTCACGTTTCATAAAAAGGCGGATGTTACCCCATTCAAGGCTTTCAGTGCGTACGTCGTGTCTGTGAATCGTGATAAATACACAAGAAATACTATAATCTAGCCTGAATGAAACCTATGAATGGAGAGACGTAAATACGTTGCATTATATGCAAATGTTATCGCAGTATCAGCTTAATTACGATCTGTAATAAGTGTAAAATCGGCTGCATCCGGCCGTGCGTCTAACGAGGCAGCATTGTAAGACTTGGCTTTAAAATGATATAAAATGCCGTAATTATTACGACTTATGACGCATTCGGAGTTATATTCTTATTGCAGCAATTTGTCTACCATAAAAAATCTTGGATAATAGTTTTGTCCTTTGATAGAGCTTATAAAGTGTAGTGAAGTCTGAATTGTTATCTAACTAACTTTGAAATTAATATCTTGTGAACTTTATCTAAACATTGAGATGCAGAAAGCTGCCGAAGATGATGAAGGAATAAAATAAAATATTTATCTTTTTATTAATGCTCAGTGATAAATTTTTTACTATTGCTTTCTCCTTTAGAAATTGTAGTCTTATTTTTCCTAATCAGTGCTTCTCAATGCAATGTCCGTTTTAGACTAGTTTCATATAGTCAGACACCGCTCTGTTACAGAACATTATATCTTGTGACTACATTGATGATTTCCTAATCTGTTCTCATTGCGTCGTAATGCATTGAAGTCATTTTATTTACCATCAGTGGGAATTTTTGAAGACCCGCTAATCTAAAAGCGAGTCGGCACTGTTAACCCTTTAATTGACGTGTGGCGCAAGTAATATGCTTACTGCTTATGGATTCACGCGAAAACTTGTCATCAACGGCTGCTTTTCTCGATATCAATAGAGATTAAGTTCTTATATTATTTGATAATATTAATAGGTTGCAATTTTGTAATATTGATTTAAGATCCTATGTCATTTTAATGGGCCCGAAGACATGAAAAGATCAGAGCAAAGTCGACAACTTTGCTCTGAGTGTTACCAATCTTTTTGACTTTTTTCAGCGTGATTCAAAAACTTTGTGATTTGGATATTCTTGCCTGAATGCAATTCTTTTCAAGAATGTTTCAAGGAAAATTTTATAAAATTTAAAATACCATAAAAAAATTACATCCATGGTTTTGCAGGCTTTACCTAATAAAAAAGAACTATTACTAATGCCATTAAGGATTCATTACACTAAGAAGTGTAATGAATCCTTAATGGCATAACACACGCAAATGGCTCTGCGCGGTTTAACATTTTTAGTTGATATTTCTTACAATTTCGTGATGACTATTAGTCAGTCTGTCGTACAGATCATATACAAAAACACTGATCAAGCCCAACGGCAACCAAGTTGTAGTTTTATTGTGTTGAAACAATGCCCTGTGAGCTTCTCCCACTTACTTTTAATATTTACCACACAACATATTATTTATTTTTCTGTTATCATTCTCCTTGAAATGTTTGTTTCGTTAGGTAAAAACATGTGTTGGTGTTACGCAGGATCGTGTTGCGCCCAAATCCCCTTCTGATTTTTGATTCTCAGTAAAATCCGATTTGGTGCGTTGCGGTGCTTTAAAAAGCGTCAACTGTCATGCCTCAATATAATGTTAGTTTTGAAGATAAACGCAATGTAACGCGATACAGATCTTGGTTTTTCTATACTTAGGTTGATTAGATTTTACGATTAGAAGACGACGTGATTACACCTAGCGATGTGATTACACCTGCCAATAAGAAATACGCATTTGCCATGCCTTTTCTGCTATCTGAGATCTGTGTGATTGTCGTCATAATACTAAACTTATATTATTGAATGATAGTAAATTTTTATGTTTCCTACTGCAATATACGCATAATTGATTCGTGATAATGCTAATCTATAATGTCAGACAGCCGTCATCCAAAATCCGCATTGCATAATACTTGATAATATTCAAAAATGTGTACAAAAGTAGAATTATAGAGAGACTTCATTTAAAAGTCGTCTGCTTGGTTTCCTGGCTTTCGTTTATTTCTTCCACAAGACAGAATGGTAAAATATGAAGATAGGCAGTGAAACTACTGGGAAATGTTCTTACACTACTAGACCAGTAGCATTACCGCATTTTGCTATCCAAATTAAAACATGTGATGAAAAATTTGGCGAAATTTTGTTAGTTTTTATCTTCACAGGCTATGGTAACACTTACAATCATACTCAAAAGCTTGTCTATTGGCTCCTGCTATAAAAGAGCCTATTTGAGAAAAAAATACTGGTATCGTTTTTCAGTGTATCGATGACTTGCACTATGCGACCTTCCATCCAGCGACAAATGATGAGCTTCCGATGACTACTGCTGGCCAAGGACGCCAAATCGCGAGTGGACATTACGCTCAAATGCAGCTACTTCCGCGTCCATTCATCATTATAACTGCCCGTGAATTTGCCAGCTTTAACGCTTGGCCAAGTTTTCACAGCATATTTTCGCATGATCTTGAACTTACCCAAATGCTCGCGACATTACTGACAGTGACGAATAGGCTTTGGATGCTAATGATAAAAAGGAATTTCTAGGTTTTATTGTTATGTTAGAAAGGAACAGAATAAGATACCTCGTAAGACGAGATCTTGAGTTCTTGTAAGATGGAAATGGTAGGAGTAAAGCACGGATATCATTATTAACAAGGAATAAGTTATGGCAAATAATCTCAGACGTATCCTTATATAGCACAAAGGCTGAGAAAGCGAACAAATTTAAGACAAAAGGCAAGGAATTTAGTGAGCATACTTATGCTACAGAGTAATGTTGGATCCTTCAACAGAATTACTATTTGATTAAAAGCTGATCCAGCGCAGGATATAATTCTGTCGAAACGGTTCTAATTTAATTACGAGTACGGTACTTACTTCTATTTGCGTACTACAGTAGTGACAATCCGATTATACACACTTCGTACTACTACTGACACAGTACTTTTTTCCACAAATCATGTAGCATTAGCATTACTGTAATGATGGGAATCCGAGCTTCCGCGTGTGACACTCCGTCCAGTCATTACCAGCCGAGGGTCACACCGTGATGGTCAACGTGGTCATGCTTCAAAGAGTCTGTCCTGTACTTCTACTCTACGTCGATGACATGTTTTCACGTGGTCACGCAAACTCTTCTTGTCTAGCTCAAACTACCTTGCATATTACCTACACAACACGACACCTGACTGTCTGTTTGTGGCTGTAGACACAGCTGTGGACGTTGCTGCATGTTGGGCATGGACAGATGTCCATTAATATGAAAGATAAAACGGTTCGCCAGTTCGTCTTATATTCCCACAAGTTCCAGAAAAATACCATAAATTTCAGTAGCTACAAATAATCAAAAACGATAATTAACAAATCTGGAAAATCCGGCTATCGAAATAACAAATCGGAAATAATCTTATCAAAAATACAGCAGCTTTGACCTTCCGCAACGCAATGAATTAATTATGTTAAAATCGTGTGCAACGATTCTAATTTAGCTTCATTATGAATGCCTGGCTTATTTAAACGCATGAATATTCATAATCTACAGCTGTAATTTATCACGACATTCAAAAGATAAAATGTGGAAAAGGAACTGTTGAAAACCTAAAATCGGAGATGGGTCTTGTACCAGTACGCAGGCACGTACACTGTCACTATTTCTGAGAGGTGTTTGTTGTATCGGTAAGTTAGCATACCAACCATTTCTCTCTCATCTTTTGAACACATTCATCGCAATATAAGGGCACTATTTTCGTACCAGAAGCTGCTACATGATATGATATGATAAAAACTAACGGACACAAACAGTGAAATGTTTGGCGAAAATTTTGTAACGGGAAAAGACACAAGCAAAGGTGATTTAAAATAAAAGAAAACCTAATTTCTAAAACACGGTTGACAACAAGATAATGCATATAACGATCGCATGACGTTTGGCTGGCCTTGCTAAGTCGTTGGTCACGCGAGGCCCGATGAGAATCACAAACATGGTGGTTACGTCAAATCTGGTGGTAGCCGGAGCAGCACGTGTGGGACAAGTACCTATATAAAAATTGAGTTAGGTCTCAGTTGTACCTGAATCTTTAATTAGCCTACTCTTTCTCTTTTGGGTATTAAATCCTCTCGTAGTCTGCCATTAATCTATATTATTTGCGATATATCTCCAGATTTCATTTGAAACCGCCAAATCAAATCATCACATCATACGAGTATGGGTCTTAAGCGACCTCTCTTTCGACGCCAATCCTACAAGCGGTATTGTCTGTTCCTATCCACCTGTCTGTTGTACACATGCTCTAACGCGTCTCATTTGACTTTTCTCCTCAAGTCCACTCTCTTTTCAATACACGTACTTTTTGCGATGGTCTGATATTTAGTGATCCATAATGCTATCTTGCCTAGTCACGTGACGGTATTGAAGTCTCGATGAAAATAAAAAAAATTCCTTATGTACTCATGGCTTCGTCAAGCTTCGATGAACAGGCTACTCGTACTATTATCTCATTAGGTTAGAACATGGGTGTGGACTTACAAATAACATCTGAAACTGAGTAACCACTGGAAATCTTTGGTTGGACTACCAAATTACTGATGATTAAACTACTAGAACGTTAATGATGATTGATGAGATAAAACTGTAACTAACCCTCAGTGTCAATGGCTGTAATAGCTATTGACACTGAGGGTTAGTAACAGTTTTACTTACGAGTGTAAAACAGTCAATACATTCGTGAAGACGACTCAAACCTTCAATATGAACAACTATACATTTTTAGAGATATTTCAACATGGTCTTACGAATTTATTTAGTTCGCAATTAGGTTTTTAGAAAATTAAATTTAGATTTAATATTTAATAAACACACAAAAATATATACCTACAATATAAGAAGAAAACTTACACTTAATAAAATTTAAATTAACATTAATTTAAATTTAGAGGAATTTTACAGAGAAAAGGTTTGAGGTCCCAATATTGTCCCTCATAGATAAAAAAAGGTTCATACTAAGTGTCTAAATCATCTTTAAGGGGCTAGCTGAACTTTTCGGGGTCCAGAGCTGCCCCCATTTGAAATAAATCATTTAAAAGGAAACGGAGATATAATTTAAAATTTTGTCTTGATCAGACGCTAGATAACCTTTCAAACTATTTTATGAACTACTGTTTAAAGTGAGAACATGCAGTTTTTCTACGCACATTAGCGATGTGCAGTCAGATATGCAGTCTAGTATGTGTCGACATTTACACATTTTGTCATCATCATAGCAGATCTAAAAGATGCTGATTAGTTATGTCACGATGATAATTCGATGTTTACTGGTAACCATAAATCAGAACTAAGGGTACTTACTAACACAAGGTCTATATTCTAAGTAAACGAATTAAGTCATAGTAATCCTGTATCCAGATTTACTGATAAACTCAATCAAAATAAATTTACTTTGCAAAGATTCAGCTCTTTATTTATTAGTGTCATTTAAGAACATGGGGATCAAGCAAAAATAACGGATTGTTGCAACAGTAATACTTATTCGTATCAATGATTGTGTTTAATATTCGCATCAGAGACAATTTCGCGATTTTCGGCCGACGCGACCTAAATACCTGATTAATTGGCGAAACATGGTCGGAACAGGGTCACAGGAAAGCTTGGGGTAAAAGGCGGATTGTTTTGCAAATGGATAATACGGTGTTTTACATAAACTTACTGGTTTAAACCTATACAGACGTGTTGAATTAGTAATACTACATGTAATCGAAGTCAAAAGTCAAAATCATTTTTATTTATCTTTGGATATTTGTATCACTTGATAATTGTCTATTTTTTCTTTCGATTTCTTAATTGCTATTTGTTGACGTCAGATCATTTACTTACAACTAAGTTTACTGTCGCCGCCTCCAAAGCGCAAGAACAGAAGAAGCGGTAACAAACTGTACTGCAGCATTTTCTCCAAAAACGTCAACTTTACAAGTATACTGATATTAAAGTTAGATATGTGACTAATACCCGATCCGTAATAACCATATAAGATTAGTAATGTATCCGCTGTCAATTTCCATGCTGTACAGAAAGAAAATAAAAAGGGAGAATGCACTATTATAGATTGGCTGTTAACCTCGATGCTAGTCAGAGAGAGAGAAAAAAGGAAGAATGTTCATGCTATTGCGATCAAGACATTTGGCGAGAATCTAAGGGACCATAGACCATGGATACCAAAAAACAATGCCGCTAGCAACTGATCAGTATTTTCATTTTTTTATCCATCAATACCCAGCGCCACTATTACGCTGCACGTGGCTTCACACACGGCAGCTATAATGTAAAGATGTACATATATATCTTTCCGTAGAATTCCTCAGGAGACACACCACAGATATAAATGTACTGTACTAATGAACGCATGTAATGTACATTATAGCTGCCGTGTAGCCCTTCCGACTTTGTTCTATTCCGTAAACATGAAGAATCAGCATGGAAGGTTATTTTTGTCTTCATGATTACAAGCTCCACGTTTATCCACGTCTGCTGTCAACATCATATACTCAGCAAGCCAGTTAGGCTGATGATTGTGCGCAATGCGCATCGCGTGCCGATAATGCAGTGCTTAGCTAATGATTTGATTCCACTATGAGAAAATTGCTGGCGTTAGTGGACGACGCTTCTTTATGCATGGATAGTAGAAAAGAAACAAAACAAATTTCAAATTCAAAGTGGGGCCAGCGAAATAAATAAAAAAACGCACAACTCTGTCGGGTTAGATACGTTTCTTTTTGCTCTACCATTTTATTGTGGGCTATATATGTGTATACTTAATTGTATGATTTTTATATTTTTTACAATTTCATTTAGGGTCATAGAAGAGTACTTCATGGATTTGGCTAGCCTTATTTTAAGTACAAATTATGATAAATAAAATAAATAAATATATAGGGACAAATTACACTGATCGAACTAGCCCCAAAGTAAGTTCGAGACTTGTGTTATGGGGTACTAACTCAACGATACTATATTTTATAACAAATACATATATAGATAAACATCCAAGACCCAGGAAAATTTGAAAAAGGCCATTTTCCAACTTGCCCTGACCGGGAATCGAACCGGGAACCTCTGGGTGGCGGACTAGCATGGTGACCACTACGCCACGGAGGTCGTCTTAATGCTGGATCGTCTTAATCTGATAGGCATACTAAATTAGACATTGACATAAAACTGAATGAAATTCATCTCGCGTTTGTTCATTGCGTGCCGATGCCAAATGAGGTCAAATATATCTTCCCACAACTATGATGAGATGAGATGGCATTCTTGAGACTTCTATATGGATTCTCAGAATGATAGGCCTTCTAATCAAGGCTCAGCCTTGGGATACTTGGGAAGGAAGACCATGGACCGCGCAGCATTTGATGACATCATCAAAAATTAAAATTACTTTTCGCATTTGTCTGTTTATGTTTACGCTAACTACTTCTCAATCACCGGAGGTATCCTTTATAGCTGTATTATTTATTCCGGAAGGTTTTTGTATAACGGGTGTATACAATTGACAATTTGACACATGTTAGAAGGGACAGCTCAGCCAAGCTTGTTCTATGGGACCAGTGCTGGGATTTCGAAAAGAACGAAATGATATACAGACTGTATATATATCGCGTCGAAACTTTTATGTGTTGTGCCATCTGAATACATTTTCAAGCTAATAAATAAATAATTCTGCAGACAACCATTTTGTCGAAAATATGCCTTCTGTAAATTTTTGAAATTTTTTCCTTCTCTCATTCTTTACAGTCTTTGCGGAATGGTAATTTTATCTACAAGATCAATATTATATTAATTTAAAATAATGTTAACCAAAAACTTAAATTAAACTAATATCTGCATCTCAGACAAAACAAATAAGAAAAAAAGAAACAAGTAAAAATGTAAGAAGCGTTTTACTTACTCTCTCTTTTAAATTTTTGGGTGTTTGCTCTTTCGGAACTTGTGTAAGTTTCGATGGTTTTTGTTATTACTGTTTTATCTTCAGTAATGTGACCTCTTCGGGAAATCATAGGTAATGCTTTAAATTGTGGTTATCCTTAACCACAAACAAAAACATAGTTATATGTTGGTTGAATGACCAATCTGTTTTTATGTTGACAGAATCGGTTCGTAGTAAAATGTATTGTTTGATGTGTGTATGATTGTGTTACGTCACTAAATCATAATTAATGATTAAGTGACGCCATTGAGGCTGAATATATTCAATGTTGCCCCAGCCAGGACAAGTAAAAAAATTACTTTTTTCAACTTGTCTTGGGTCTTGCGTGTTTCTGTCTTTGTATTTATTATAAAATTACGTAACGTTGGATCTCATACACGTTTAATCTTAGTTTGGGGCTAGCTCAATCAGTGTGATTTGTCCTTATCTAAACACTTCTATTGTTCACCTTCCTTTCTCAATACCTATTAATCAGTTTTATTTCATCCGAACACCTTTTAGGATGTCTCTTCTCCTTCCTTTTCTACTTATTTATATTTTGTAGTTTTCTATCCTCATACTAGTACATTTTTTGAACAAGCAAGCGAAGTTCTCCAGGTCTTCTGGAATGATCTTTAATGTTTGTAAGTATGTATATTTGTTCGTCGATAACTTGAGTATCTGTGGTCAGATCTTTATAAAATTTAGCTATATTCTACACAGAAAGAAGAAGTATGTGACTAAATAAAATCAAAAGATAGATCTTAAGTTCGAACATGACTCAGTCATGGCGCTGCCAATAAAAGGGTTGTCGCAAATTCACATTTCACAACTGAAACCACACGGGTGAACAACTAGTTTATCTTGCTTTTATTCATCATCATCATCATCCGAGCGTATTTTCCCGGTTGCATCCTCAGCAGTAACGCTTCAGAGCCCGGGATCCGCTACCTAACCAAGGAGATTTGACTAGGTTACTGGTTTTTACACAGAGCGACTGCAGTCTGACCTCCGCAACTCAAAAGATAAACCGGAACCAATCTTTGGATATCTTGCTTTTATTTTGTCTAGTAGTATTCCAGCATAGTACTACATGGTACTTACATCATATACGAGTATGAGTACCTACTACTTATACACTCTTAGTAGAATGGTAGAGGTGATATAAGAGACTTGCGGCGATATTGTCGGAATTAGCGGTCAAGGCACTCCCGTCCGCAGCCAGTTTGCTTTATTAGTTGACGTTGGGTAGGGATAAAGACGTGATAGCATGTATGTATGTATGTTTGTTGGGTACTGACGTGAACTAATGCAGGTGATTTTTAAACCAGGGAATATAGCAGGGTGGAGGTTCTCAAGTCGACGTTATGTCGCTTTTTTCAAATTGAACTATTATGTATATCCTTAAATTTGTTTTAAATTAAAAAAAAATCTTGAGGTTATAAAATTCATCTATCAATTCAGTTTGTCCACATCAGATTTTGGAGAAAGTATTTTTTTGAGAAATAAATACCTGAGTAGGTTTTTCGTTTTTTAAGTTTTTACGGTTTATTTGGTTGTAAAATGGTACAAATCCTCATGTCATATTTCATTTTAATCGACTTCCGATAAGGAGGAGGTTATCAATTCGTCTGTTCGTTTTTTATGTTTAATATTTATCTCGAAGTCTAGACCATATTTGAACTTTGAACACACGAGTAATTTCCTAGTTTAAAAATACTACATGGCACAAATAAATCCACCTACCTTTATAACTTGCTTAGTCTTTTCCTCTAACATTGTTTTTACTATAAGATTATTTCTCTTACCAGCATTTACTGTTTCAACCTTGATTTTGACACAGTTGTCCAGTCAGACAGCCTTAAGTGTTTGCCTTATCAATTTATCATAGACCATCTCGCCGTTTTATACCGATAAAATACTAGGTAGATTGACATCGAAATAGGTAAATCCCTCGACGTCTTGTTGATGGACAGCTAAATCTTCAGTTTGTTTATGAATGTTAGTCTTACTACGCAGTGACATATAATCTAGACCTATGTGGTTTTACAGATACACTATCACAACTACTATACTCGTATCAATTAAATTTTTCCCTTTTAGCCCATATCACTCCCCGTTTAGGTATCGAAAATATACCTACATTATTAATATGCGCGCGGCGACCACTTCGAAGGGGAAAATTCAGTTACATGAATCGTTTGTCCAGAATATAACAATAAAATTGGCTTGCATTGGATGTATAGGATGCAATCTAAACGAAGGGGCCAGGAGTTCTGACGCGAGCTAAATTAAACCATATCACTATAACCATATTAAATCTAAGATATTTTTTTGAATTTCTTTTCTGAGTAATACTTCTTTATGTACGTGAGTACTTATTCTATGCTATCGTCTGAGGTATTTTGAACGAAGTTAGAACATAGATATAAAAAAAAATCTAGGTATATGGTAAGAAATAATGTTTGATATATGAGTATACCTTTGTTTGCGCGTTGAATAATAATATAAAAACACACATTTCGAAGCTAACTGACCATGCCGGTTGCATAGTTTAAAATATTACACGAGTTCGGTTATTATTCGTGTTTTTGGCAATAAAACCTATTAGTGTTTTTGCGTAACTGCTGGAATGACCCGTACGTCATTGCAATCTACAGTCAATTACGATTTATTCGACCTGCGATAATGTTTTAAACTTTTCCATCGACATCGTCCCGAACTGGGATGGAAACTAGTTGTTTGTTTGTTTTTTTCGTAAGTGGCCAACACTGGTCCCAGATTCTTTAAGCTGCTAAAGGCATCTGAAGCAGATAAAGGATAAAGTAGGAGTGGTTTCGTACCAAGACGTTAAAAGGCTGGCCGAGGACAGACAGGAATGGAAGAAACTCCACCGACGAGAGCGTTGCTTTTAAATTTGACTGAAATGAAAGGCATCTGCCGTACAATGATGACAGCCGGGACCAACGGCTGATACGTGCCTTCCGAGTTCCGAAGCACGGAGGAACTCAAGATTTTTTTATGCCACTTGTGGTCACCCGTCCAAGTACCGATCACGCCCGGTGTTGCTTTACTTGCGAAAGCGCTAGTAATGCGCACTCCCGCCGGGCCACCGAGCTCCTCAAATAGCGACTCAACCCCTCTACAACCCATTTCTCAGAGTCCCTTGACTTCCTTGACTTAGCTCATGTTCAAATCTGAAGATTACATTGAGTTCATTAGACCAATTGCCTTGTTCTTTACAACTTCTTTCCGTCAATCATATAATTTTTCAAAACTAAAAACCTACTTCACCCCCAAACTACACAACCGATTTTGATAAAATTTCCATGGTACCACCTTTCAAACAAAAAAAGTTTTTTTTTAATCCGTCCAGGCGCCTTTGAATAATCGGTGAACATACATTAAAAAAAAAAAGGATCGCGACGAATTGATAACCTCCTCCTTTTTTGGAAGTCGGTTAAAAACTCCGGTCACAGATACTAGAGTTATCGTCAAACACTGCAAATGTTTTCAACCGATGTCTTGTTTTGGCGAAGTATTCATTCCAAATAAGTAGTTAAACCTAAGT
Organism: Acrobasis suavella; assembly: GCA_943193695.1. Lineage (NCBI taxonomy): Eukaryota > Metazoa > Arthropoda > Insecta > Lepidoptera > Pyralidae > Acrobasis > Acrobasis suavella. Next base: position 2,357,710 of record OW971952.1, on the reverse strand, counting down.
TTTTTTTGGTACTTCATCCAGTCTTCTTCCATCTAAGTTTTGATTTCTAGGTTTTTTACTTTTTTTACTTCATCCAGTCCTACGTCTATGTGGTGGTCTACCGGGAGTCTTCTTCCATCAGTTTTACCATTCAAGAGCCACTTTAAAATTTGTATTAATTGTGTTAATTATGGCTTTATGACATAACAATGTATTTTTAGTCCACATATCTAACTTAATATATCAGTATAATTGTAAGGTTGACGTTTTTGGAAATTGCTGCAGTACAGTTTGTCACTGCTTCTTCTGTACTTGCGCTTAGGAGGCGGCAGTAAAATTAGTTGTAATTAAATGATTTGAAGTCAACAACTACCTATTAAGAAATCGAAAGAAAAAAAAAATATAATTATCAAGTGATGCAAATATCCAAAGATAAATAAATGATCTTTAACTTTTGACTTTTTGGTATAATTTCATATTTTTCTCTAAAAATATTTTAATTGGGTTTGCTTTGGTCCAATTCATCTGAATGATCAGCGAATTTTTATCTCTGCGAATGATATTGCAGAAGCGCATGGCCACCGAAAATGATATTTTTAATAGCCCATAAAGATATAAGTAGTTCCTTATTGTCACATTATCTGTCCATTCACACACTTATCACGAAATGTCGAACGTAGTGGCTTCTGCTGGAAATACGAATATAAGTATTCCATATTGATAGATTTTAAAATATATTCGACTGTTGCTAAACATGTGCAAAGAAAGTAAAAAATCATATATTTATCTTTGGATATTTATATCACTTGATAATTGTAATTTTTTGCTCTTTTGATTTCTTAATAGCTAGTTGTTGACGTCAGATCGTTTAGTTTCAACTAAGTTTACTGCCGCCTCCTAAGCGCAAGTACAAGTAGAAGAAGCGGTAACAAACTGTTCTGCAGCATTTTCTCCAAAAACGTCAACCTTACAATTACACTGTAATAATTAATTAAGAATGTAAATAAAGTATATGTACCTATTGTACACAAATGATGACATTTGGGCAACAATCAATCGAGTAAAACAGAAATGCAAATCATGTTTGAACTATGGTAGAACATACAGAACGGACGGGGCACAAGCACGAGCGGTCGAATCGGGGTTGTGGGCAGGTGTGGGGGCACTCGCGCATCGCGGTGTTGCCATAGATACGGATTTGTTTGTATCTGGCACATCCTTGCCTCGTCTTTTCTATCTGTTTTCAAAAGTTGCGACGGCGCCCTGTCCGTGCCCTGTCTGTGCCCCATCTGCGTCTTACGTCTTTTCTGTGTCCAGCGCCTTAGAGTCGCAAGACCTTAAATGCTTTATCTGCCCCATTTGGGCTATAGTTGGATTAACAGTCTTATGTGCTTTCCGAAGGATACAGACCTCGAAATTTTGTGCGACAGGTCTATTAAGCGATGGACGAACTGAAAAGACGTAAGACGCAAACGGGGCGCAGACATGTCTCCAAGCGTCACGACGCTTCTATATATTTTGGATGACCCAACCCAACTGTGCTTTTCTAAAATTCAAAGATTCAAATGTTTATGCAGTAATGAGACCTTTACAGGCACTTTTACACGTCAATAAGTATAATTTATGTTACTTGTAAAGTATATTAAAATTTAATTTATTTTTAAAGAAAAGCTACCGATACCAGCTCTTCGTAACGACCACTGCTGAGAAGAAATACCGAAAGAAACTCATTTTCACAGTATTGGTCGCCTATTCGTCAGAAGGGCTTTGTCATATTATTATTATTGTCTTTTAATTAATAAATACTTATAATATAACACATTAACATGTAATGCTTGCGAACAAGTAAAGAAACATAAATTGCGTAACAATTAAAAAAAAAATTAAGTAGTCAAGCCATCGTTAAATTCAACCATATTAGAGGGAATCCAACGACCCGACCAGAGACGCCACCACCGGATTGGACATTTTAGTGAGCATGAAAAACCCGAAATCGCAGAACTTGTCAAGAGGAAAAATTAATTATTTGTTGGGCACCTATGTATCGCAGAGCATTAACATGTTTTACAGTAAGCTTATTATGGTAACAGAAAATGCAGCTATTTTATGTTTTATCGCTTTACAAGCGTTACCGCCACTAAGTGCAGGCACGAGCCCTCAATCACTGCCCTAACCAATCAAATAAAAATATCAATCACATAATGATCTATAAATCCTTATCACACACATTTGCTGCATACGTGTGTCAGTCACGTCAGACCCTTGACCCACAACTGATTTGTACAGCAGTGCAAATAGATAAGATTGTTCGTAAGAAACCAGTCACGACGAGTGGTGTAGCTACCAAGGCGCTAGACGACGCCGTGCACAGGGGCCCCTAACCTGAGGGGCCCTCGGACCCTGTAATTTGGTGATTCGCACCGGGGTTTGAATCACTCATGGTGCGGAACGACAAAGATCCGATCAACAAACTCGTTGAACCTTCAAAATGTAAATAAAATCTGGATAAAAGACGTGCAAAGGAATATTTGTGTTTGTTTTTTGCCGTCTTTTAAAATAAAAATGTCCAACACCATATGCAGTGGTGCCATTTTTCAATTGACTCCGCGTTTCAGTAATGGCATTTCAGGATGTTTCAGAAAGGCGAAATAATGTTTTTTTAGGGCATGCTTAGTCCGTAATATTAAATAGGTTCTACTTCTTTTTATATTTAAGAGCTGGGCTTGTCAGTGGAGATTTTTCCGTGCCTCTCTTTTTTCCGCTTGATAATCTTTATCTTTATGTATTTGTTATGAAATATAGTATCTTTGAATAAGTATCCTATAACATAAGTCTCGAACTTCCTTTGGGGCTTTCTCAATTAGTGTTATTTGTCTGTGTATATTTATTTATTTATTTTAATAATAAATCTTCTCAACAATAATGGAAGAAGAAAAAAAGGAGTAGGAAAACCCTTAAAATAAAATTAAATGTAAACACATATAAGAGGTTTAAGTATTTAAGAACTTAGCGGCAGAATAAGTTACGCAGTAAAAAAATCTAAACTCGGAAAAAAAGGTTAATTCCTTGTTCAAATTCATCAATTGGCAAATCTAGTTCTATCAAAAATTAAAAATAAAAATCATAATTTCTTTGCCGTGTATTCTAAATAAACAATTTATATAGTGCCCCAATATAGTTTCGCCCTAGGGCCTTCAGTAACCTAAGTACATCTCTCACGACGCTTGTTATTGTAGTATTACCTGAAAGGTGTTGCGACATATGTATTCAACAGTTATTTACATTGGAATCACTGGAGAATGGACGGGATGATGGCTGATGGATGATATAATAGGCATCGGCGCCAGTACAGCTATAGGCCTATAGCTGACACAAATTCATGTGCCTATGCACATGAATATTATAAAGGCGAAAGTTTGTGAGTGTGTGTATGATTGATACTTCACGCGCAAACGGCTGGACCAATTTTGATAAAATTTGGTATGCAGGTAGCTGATACTCTGTATTAATACATAGGCTACTTCTTTTTGATGTGCATGCTGTCTATGCTTTTATGTTGTTCAACCATGTTGACTATTAACATGTAATATTATTGTACTTATTTCTTGACTACAGTGCAGATGCTTTGGTGAATAACTGTTAATCTGTATGTGATTTATGAATAAAATAATAAATAAATAATAAAAACCGCGGGGCGCAGCTAGTTATTAAAGTAGTTGTGTAATTTAACGCTTTCACCGCGATCGTCGGATTTATCCGACAAACATTGTCGTGCCCACTCCGCGAGCGTCGGATATTTCCGACAGAAAAATGCCCGTTTTGCACATAACTGAAGTATCCACATCCCTTTTCGGTTGTAGGTATTTATTTTAGATTTACTACCCCTCGCACTGGGGGCACGACCACTGATATAAAGTCTCGCGGTTAAAGGGTTAAGGACACGTCGGTCTGGGATCTAATTAAGAATCTCCTTTTTGGCAGTGAGTTAAAAATGTGTCCGATATGTTTTGTTTAGTTAATTCTTAAAACTAACAGTCATTTCCTATCTATGTAAACAATAACAACAAATAGTTACCTATAAAACTTAGCCATTAATAAGTTTCCACTTATAGATAATTATACCACTTAAACCCATTTGATGACTCCATTACAAGATTTTATTTAGTTTCACCTATCCCATTGCCTGTCTGTCTGTCTGTAATAAAATCGTGCAAGCTTAATTTGACCCACTTTCCGCGGTCCGATAGAGTTGAAATTTTCATTTCTACGTATATGGCGTGACAATGCAATTTTGTGATGACATTAGAGCCGATCTGATGGAGCTAGAAGGTGGTCATGGCATCTTTGTGATAAAACAACATAACTCCACCGAGTTTGGGCTTGATTGATTTGTCTTGAGGAGCACTTTAAACTTTTTAGGCCATTGTTATAGATAAAAGCTTATTTTTTTTTATAATTACTGGTTATAACGTTCAAGGAAACAATAGTTCAATGTGAAAAGCTTAAACTAAAAATATGATTCATCTCAATAGGTAATAGTCGGCTGATCGTTTTATTTTTTTTCAGAAATTATATATTTATTTTATTTCGCATATAGATAAAGTACAGAAAATAGTAAAGCCAAGCGTAGGACACACACCAACTAGGTGGTCAGATGACCTGACCAAGGTCGCTGGAAAGCGCTTAATGCTTGGGCTCTCCCATAGGCCTCTGCCTATGTCCAGCTGTGGACGATATTCGGCTGAAACGATGATATAAATAAAGTACTTCCCTTTAACATAGCTAGTCTGCCTGCAGCCGCCAACTAAATACCCTCCACAAGGCAAGAAAGGGGGAGAGGTGCGGGGACGGGGAACGTGGCCGCATATTGCGCGGGACCTTAGGTGATTCCGTTCTGTATTATTAATTAATTATTTATTAATTCTGTGATCGCGGTAGCACATTTGGTAGTGAGTGATTCTGAATTTCGACAGTTAATTATTTCGACTGAGTCCCAATTTGCACTCCCGGCTTTAACGTGAGGGGTCGTGGGATCGAATCCCACTCGTTTTTTTCGTTCGAAACTTTTTATTACATATTTTAATTTGGTAGATATCTGTATTATAGACTATCAATTATTATTAAGTGTTTTACAAAGGGAGGCGGACTTATATCCCTGTCAGGATGCTCTTCAACAACAGAGGAGATAATGCAACCCTACAACCAGAGGAGATAATGACAAAAGAGGGGTGGAACGTTTTACAATCAACATCAGCTTTCAAAAACCCACTGCTGGGTATGCCCAGCTGGGTATGCCCAGCAGTGGGTTTTTGAATTTTTTGTCATTATCTCCTCTGGTTGTAGGGTTGCATTATCTCCTCTGTTGTTGAAGAGCATCCTGACAGGGATATAAAACCGCCTTTGTACTATTGTGTTTTATTGTATTTTAATTGTGGCCTTTTATGTACAATAAAGAATTTACTACTACTACTATAGACAAGTGATCTTAGATTTAACATGTCTAAGCCGTGTGTCTGTTTGTTCCAGCCCGCCGACGTTCAAGACCCTCACGCCGACATCTCGTACGCAGCTGAAGCAACAGTTGATGCGAGAGCATGCGCAAGAGCAACTCAGAAGAGAATCTTTACAGGTAACGTACTTAGTTTTAAGCCCTAACAAAAAAGAGGCGTGTCATAAGTTTGACGCTAATTTAAGTCTGTCTGTGGCATCGTAGCACTCAAACGGATAGACCGATTTAGATGCTGTTTTTCTTACGTAAAAACAAGTTTCCTTGAGGTAGTTCTTAGCTGCTCTGTTTAATAAAATTTGTTTAGCTATTTAAATTGTTTGGGGTTAAGACTTAAAAATCAGGGTTTATTCTAACAAATAATAGATGGTTCTACGGATATCAAGTCGTTTTGGTAGTTCTGCTACTAATCACTAGATGGCGTTCTTGATAATCTGGATATTTTTTTAAATTTGCCTAGCAAATAAACTTTTTCACCACCAGTCACCATGTATTTTGTTTGATTTTGGAGGAGTAGGTAATGACTCCTGTAAACTAGACGGCTTTTAAACCACGCTCGCTATAACGTCTAGTAAAGAGGGTTTTCAAAAAATGCCAGCACAGTGAAGTCAGGTCCAGAGATAAGGTAACAAGGCTTTGGTCTAATACATTTGACGGACAAACAGAACCTGTCAACTGAAGGTCCAAAAACAGTCGATTGGACCTGACGGCGCCATTGTAAATCTTTGGACGGCACTGTGTCTCCACCTGATGTCTCACATTTTTGAAAACTTCTTATAAATACTTATTCAAAACTATAAACCGACTTCACCCCCAAATTACACAAGATTTTGATAAAATTTCTATGGTACCTCATAATATGGTAATACCTCACAAGTATGCCCTTTCAAACAAAGAAAGGATTTTCCAAATTGGTCCAAGAGTTTTCAAATAATCGATGAATACACATAAAAAAAAAAACAAAAGATTGCCACGAATTGATGATCCTTCTTTTTGAAGACAGTTAAAAACAGTAACAGTTGTAACATTCTGTTTTTTCCTTCCAACCATCAATTTGCGAACATGGCCGAGACATATTGCACAAGAGACAAGTATGCTAATATCGTACGTGCGGTACAGGCTTATTGTACTCATGTCTCTGTAGAATGTTAAAGTTCGCGCGCTCGTGCATGGAATAGTGGGTAACGCAGGTGTCAAAGCCAATAACACGACCAGGACTGCTATATTTCATTGAGGGACTCACCGAAACACAAAACGTGTAGTTTCCAACTCACCGCTCGCGTAAAATACACTTTGATCGCATTTTTGAAACCGTCGTCGTGTCAGCGAAAAACAATATTGTTTTACGAAGAAAATTTTGAAAATTTGTTAATTTTTTTTCTAAAAATTTCACCACGAATAAATAAAAGCGTGAATCGGAACGGATTTCCCATGAAAGGTTTCTTTGGCATGAAAGGTTACGTTACAAATGTCAAAATTGCGAGTGGTCAACAACACTCGTTGCAAATCCTTCGCGTTCGACCGATTCAAAAATGCGCCCGTTTGAAAACATTCGCACAAACCATTCGTAATGTGACAAGTGATTTCAAAAATACGTCCCCAGGTCTCCTTTGGTTGGTTATGGTTATTATGACAAACATTCTTAGGGATTTTTTTCGGCGAAGTATGTTTTTATATTTTCACATGAATTAAGGAATGCACATGTTTTAAAGTTGTAACTTCATTAGCAGATTGTAAATGATAACTTGAGGTTTAGACATCGTAATCTTTAAAAAATACAATGTTTTCTATCAGTGAGGACTTTCTATATTGCTATCTATACATATAATATAGAATAGTTGTTAGCGCTGGATGCAGGCCGCTCTAGATTGGTCATTTTGGAAATCCTTGGGAGAGGCCTATGTCCAGCAGTGGACTTTATGCGGCTAAAATAATGATGGTGATGATAGAATAGTTGTTGGTTTTCCCAATTTAATAAAATAAATTACCCGACTTCAAAAAAGGAGTAGTTTGTCAATTCGTCTAAATCTTTTATGTATGTTCACCGATTACTCCAGAGTCCAGATGCGCCAATTTGGAATATTCTTTTTTTTTGTTTGAAAATGCATACTTGGCGATAGTCCCATACATTTTTTATCAAAATTAGTAGTGTACTTAATTTACTGATAAAGTCGATTTTTAGTTAAAAAAAAATAATATAATTCATCATACTCGTATCACCTACGTACGCTTAACTTGAGACACTTTATCAAAACACACTAGTCCCAAATCACATTGCGTTTTTGGTCCGACTTGATCACGAGATACTTTAATTTTCATAGTCTAGCAAATTTAAGAAAACAAAGATCATACCCATTCTATATCTGTTACCTATTCAGTTATTAAACCACTGAACCTATTTAGATTAAATTTTGTGTGGATATTATAGTTTGAGACCCGGAAGAACGTGGGATAGTTTTGGAACAAAATTCCTTATCGCGCGTTGCGAAAGGGAGCCAGACGGAAAAAATTAAGACCAAAAGTTGTAACGACACTTTTTGTTCATTCAAATTTATGAAGATAATAAAAACTTGATTTAAGAACGCAGGTCTAAATTACATTCAAAGAGTTTGAATGTAATTTAGACCTATTTATATTTTACTTCGTTCCATCCGGGTGTCCCTTGACACCTCAAGTTTTTTATCTCAAAAATCAGTCATTGAAGAAAAGAAAAGGGTAGTGGAACTTCGTATGGAAGATCCGTGTATACCATACGAAAGACTTCATTATAATGTACAAAATTTACGCGGACGATCTCGCGGGGAAAAGTTATTCTATAATGTCATTGCTTTATCGTGTCCTTACGATGTTTCGTTCCAGGCACAGCAAGCAGGGCAATCCAAAGACAATGAAGACAAGAAGAAGTCCGCGCCGGCGGAGGTGCCGCGGATCACGCCGCTCGTTGAATTACCTCCACAGGTTTTACAGGTAAAGTACATGCAAGCAATTTTGCACTTTAATTTAAAGCTACTTAAGTTCAAAATTTCCTTATTTTATTCTCTTCTTCTATTACAGCCTAATCTACCTACTGCAGGTTATAGGCCTCCTCCATTGCACGCCATTCTTCACGATGTTGCCCTTACCAATCTTATTTTACTAGCTACGAGAAATTTTAAGTTAAAAGTTTGTTATACAACACATAAAATATTTATTTCGTCGTGTTTCAGGTCCGAACAGTTCTGGAAAACCCCACCAGGTATCACGTGATCCAGAAACAGAAGAGCCAGGTGCGGCAGTACCTCAGTGAATCCTTTCAACCACAAACACAGGTAAAAATAAATCTGTTTTCTTAGACGTCCTTGTCATGTTAGGTTTTATACATAAGAACATAATGTTAATCGTTCTTTAGTATCATGGATGGAATCAGTATATTTTATTAGAAATGAGGTTATTCGTAGGAGAACAAAAGTATCTGACATAACCCAGTGAATTAGCTCGTTAAAGTGGCAGTGGGCGGGACACGCGCGACGAACCGATGGCTGATGGGGCAAAAAGTTTCTCGAATGCCGACCACTATACGGGACGTACACCCGCCCACAGGGTCGACCAAGGTCGCTAGCAAACGCTGGATGCAGGCCGCTATGGATCGGTCATTATGGAAATACTTGGGAAAAATACCTGAATCATCAGGTTTTCTTGTCTCCAATGCTTTTACATCATCATCATCATCGTGTACATGAAGCTCTGAACTTTTGAATGAACTGTTCTGACCTTGACCTAACCTATCGATGTGTTCTATCCAGACAAATGGGCGAGGCGCGCCGGTCCAGTCAGCGCCTGAGCTGGGCAGTCGGACGCCCGGGTCTCCCGACAGAGCATCTTCCTCAAGCTTACTCAGCCCAGGGATCTGTTCCGTCGGCACCAATAACTCGGAGGTAAGGAAGAATATTTAACCATCATCACTTCAGCCTCAAAATGTCTAAAGACTCACTTTATGTTCTCCTACATTAAGAAGCTTTAATGTAGTTTAAAGCCCTATATATTTATCTATACCGCCCCATTGCTAAAAAGTTCACAAACATTTCTTTCCCTCTGTATGTCTGTTGTCATGGCCGACAACGCTGAAAAATGTCAAGATGGTCGCGCCATCTCTTTCTCGGTCTTCCCCTACATAAATTACACGTGCAAAGTCACCAACCATTCAAAAGTAGACTCTAAATAATGGGAATAAAGTTTATTTCGCAATAGTTGAATTGGAGTTTACCGGACTCATGCTACTGCTTGGTGTCGCAAGAATGCAGCAATAAAGATACGATGTGATACCTTCCAGGCCGATGAGTTCCTGGAAGACATCCTATCCCTGGATACGGGTGCCGGCATGTCATCCTCGGGCCCTGCGTCCGCCGCGAGCTCCATCGCTGGCGACTGTAGTGGACTTGGAGACGCTGATATGCACGCATTGGCAAAGGACCGACAGAAAAAGGACAATCACAACATGAGTGAGTAAAGCTATTGTTGCGATCTAAAACGTCCTTTGGTTTACAACATTCAAACGGAAAATGTAATAAGGTTGAGGTTTGTCTGTGTCGACTGAACCCATGGGGCCAGTTGGAAAATGAATGGTATGTACACACAGATAGTACAAGTACACATTCACTCTTCTTATCGAGTCTCGAGTATAATTTGTTACATTGTTTATTTTTGATTTTGCACAAGCTTTCGTTTCAGTGAATCATAAGATTTTTCAATTCTTTTTGTCTTTTTTTTAATCGCCGAGACAAATATAAATATATTTTTGTGTGATTTCGAAATATTTATTATTCTAGATAATTTTCAAAGGCAATAAAAAAACTTTTGTAATCTAATTCGTTGGGAGTTCTGCAGGGGTCACACTTTGGTCCTTTAAACATATTAAGTTACAAGTTCGTCATTTGACATCGATGATTTTTATGGAATGATTTTATTGCCTCGTCGGTTTTGTAAAACTTCCGTTAAATAAATGACTTACTTATGAAATTTATTTTCTTTTTCAGTCGAACGCCGTCGTCGGTTTAACATAAACGATAGAATAAAAGAGCTCGGGACGTTACTGCCTAAAACCAACGATCCCTTCTATGAAGTGATCCGGGACGTAAGGCCGAACAAGGGCACGATACTCAAGAGCAGCGTTGACTACATCAAGTGCTTGAGGGATGAAGTGAACAGGCTGAAACAGAGCGAACAGCGGCGGAAACAGATCGAATTACATAATAGGAAACTAATGTTAAGAATACAGGTACTCTTTTGAACGTTTTTACTAACTGGGGATTAGTCTTTATTTCCATTTTACTGGTCCAGGTCTAGGTCCACTCTGGCAGATAACAAGATTTTCTTTCTTAACTTGCACTGTCCTACTCTTGAATATTAAACTATTAGTGTCCCCTATTTAATAAACTTACCATTCTATTCATATTATTTTCAAAATGTCGTTATATGTCGTTTCTTTCCATCTTCAGAATTCCCCTTTGTCACTAAAGATCTAAGACCTGTCAGGCTTTCCAACTTTTTCTTTTTAACTTCGCTCAGTTTTCGATATGACAGAATAGTATGAAGCAGACATGCTTAGCAGTGGTGTCTTGAAAGCTGATCAAAGAAAGAGATTTACTGCATCCGTGATCCATTAGTCAAGGCATTCGTCTTGTGATCTCCGGATCAACAACGAAAAAACGTCAACATTTTCATATAAAAGTGTTCGGCCTGCGCGGCAATTCGTATGAAAATGCCGATTTTTACTTCGAGTTTCAAGCATTGGTTCCATAGGAAAAGTAGTTCATATTGACGGTCTGAGTTGCTTCTACAAGGATCGGACAGGGTTTTTGTTACATATTGTATATTTATGAGGAATTCCTATGCGAATGGCATTAAACGAGTCTTTTGTGATTGTTGCAGGAGCTAGAGCGGCTGGCGCGGCTGCACGGGCTGCCGGTGTCGGGCGACAGCGGCTGGGCGTCGCCGCACGCGGACGACAGCGGCGTCGACACCGCCGGCTCCGAGTCGCAGCCCTCGCCCAAACATCTGCCGGTAACACTACCATTACTATACAGTGCAGTCTGCGAGGCATAAGCTCAGCTTGGCATTTGTGTGAGTGAGCCCTAGATGTAGTCAATCAAACGTTGCAGGAAAACGTTGGATGCAAGCCGCTTCCGATCGGTCGTTTTGAAAGACCTTGGGGGAGGCCTATGTCCAGCAGTGGACTTCATGCGACTGATATGATGATGAACGGTCACTCCAGTCGCCGAACTGGTGCAAACACAGACACATCTCGCTCGTTCAATAAATACTTAATGTCAGACTCCTCCTGTATAACGACTGCTCGCCTGCGCGGTATAGGCGTGCGGGGAAATGACGTGAATAGCGTAATACACTCTCGCACCTACCTGACTCCCCTTAGTCGTTATACCCCCGCGCCCCTGTACCGCGCAGGCGAGGACTCGTTCATGCGGTCAGTCTATAGATAAATTAGGAAACTAATCATTTACATGAGAAAAGCAATTAAAGCTTGTTATAATATTGGTGCAGGAGCTGACATTACCCAAGTTGGAACCGTCGTCGTTCATGGACTTGGAGAAGGTAATTTTTACCTTTCGGTCAGAGATTCTACTTGTATGTGCTTATGTGTACTACTTTTACCAAGCATTATTTGTATTTTGTTCACTGTGTCGGCGTTGTTATTCATCATTTCGATGTTTCTCAGCGTTGTGATACTCTACTGTATTCGCTTTTTAGCGTTTCACTTTTTCACTGTTTTCGCTATTCACAGTCACTTTATAGCCATTTCGGGTTTTAATACCGTGTGCGCTAGGGCAATCATGAATTTAGAAGTTTAAAATTTGTTTCTTCTTAAGTTTGTCACTTTTTAGCGTTGTCTCGTTTTATCGTTTCACTTATTCACTGTGGACACGTTTTTACTGTTGTCACTTATTATCGTTTCACTTTGTCACTGCTGTTACTACTTTCTCTGTTTTATTGTTGTCATTTTTTACATTACCATTTCACATCATTATTATTTGTAATTTTCTTTAAAGTTCTCTCTTTACAAATTATGGTGGTCGGTATGGGTTACTTTGGATGTTGTAATCTCGTAATACTATGTCGTCTTTTCCCACTCACCACTATAGGTAACTTTCTTTTTAAATTAATCTGTAATATTGAATTCTAATTTAATTTCGTCAGGAGGTGGTGATGCCCAAGTCTGAGCCAGCACCGCTGATGGAACTCGCCGAGCAGTCGAACGACCTCATGCGGGACGTGTCCAGCAACGAGTGCCTCAACGCCCTCGACGCACTAGGTAAGAGAGGTTTAGTTTAGGAGAACAATAAATACAATACGATTCAGAAGGCAGTATTCCTGGTCACGGCACGCATTTTTTCTCTCTCTGCGGTCGTACGTTTAGAAAAAAGTATCTGATTTGACTTGTTGGAAAAAAGCGAATTAATATAAGTATGACATACAGAACGGAATCTCCTAAGGTCCCAATTCCCCGTCCCCACACCTCTCCCCCGTTCTCGCCTTGTCAAGGCGGCTGCAGCCGCCTGCAACTGCTCAACACACGCTACACGGTGCGAACCGGGTAGAGGTGCGAAGACGGGGACGCTTATTGTGCGGGACCTTAGGAGATTCCGCTCTGTATGTATAACATATATTAAGTCTGTGCTACAGTTAATGAGAAACAAAATTTTTTTGGGGGTCCAATGCTGCCCTTATTTGATATAAATTATTTGAAAGGAAACTGGTCTAATAGGGCTAAATAAGCCTTCAAACCATTTTATGAGCTATTGTTTACAGTTTAAAGATAAAAACACGCCATTAGACAAAAGCGCCCGTTTTCCGCTAATGCGCGAATAGAAGCTTCACGTTTTACAAATATATAGTACTTACAGTATATTCGGCCATTATTTATTTTATTTTTATTCGGCAAAATGATTTGGAAGAGAAAGAGGTAAACGCAAAAGAGGTTTGCAAGGATCGTAGCAAGTGAAGATCTGTAGTTATTGCCTACGCCATGGAAATTCAACAGGCGCCAAAATATGAAATAAATTTGAACATAATATATATAATTTGTGTTTTATTTCCAGTTGTTTTATTATTTTCGTTTAGTTGCCAAAATAGCGTGAAGGTGTGCAAACCATTTGAATGAAACGAATATAGTGGACCTACAAGAAAAACTTAGTTTTTTTTTTCTTTAATTCCAGATGGGTTGAAACTTGGCTCATGTTCGCCGTTAAGTCGAGACGAAGGGCTCTCGCTGGGCTGCCTGGAGTCCGACCTGTGTCTAGACCCGGTCCCTGAACACCACCTGTTTAATCACAAAGACATCAAGGTAAACCCATTTACGTCATCATCATCATCATTTCAACCGCCAAACGTCCACTGCTGGACAAAGGCCTTTCCCAAGGATGTCCAAAATGACCGATATAGAACGGCCTGCATCCAGCGCATTCCAGCGACCTTAGTCAGTTCGCCTGACCACCTTGTGTGTGTCCTTCGCTTCGCTTGCCAGTACATGGTCGCCATTCGAGAACCTGTTTGCCCCATCAACCATCAGCCATTTAGATTATCATCATCGTCATCCACCCGTATTCCCGGTTGCATCATCAGCGGTAACGCTTCAGAGCCCGGGATCCGCTACCTAACCTAGGAGATTTGACGAAGTTACTGGTTTTTACGCAGAGCGACTGCCGTCTGACCTCCGCAACCCAAAGAATAGACCAGAACCAATCCTTGGATAGGTTTGATGAGCAAACGCTAGATGGCGTTCAAGACCCACATTTTGACCCAATAAAATTGCATAAATTTTATTAGCGGGTCTCAATTCGAATGAATTATCAACCTGACTTTATCGTCTCTCTGCGAACAGACTTTACAGACATACACACACTGGATTGTTTAAGTACTCTGAGACTGAGAACATCGCTCGTTCGTTTTTAACCTCCGAAAAAAAGAGGGGTGTTATGAGTTTAACAGTAATGTCTGTTTGTTTGACTGTCTGTGTGTCTGACGGATGAACCAATTTCGATGCGGTGTTTTACGTGAAAGCAAATTCCCTTGCGGTGGTTCTTAGCTACGTTTGAATAGTCGGTTCAGCCGCTTAAGCTATTGGGGGTTACAGCTTGAAAGTCATTTCCGTAAAAAAAATAAAGATGGCGCTATAATCGGTAGTTCCGCTATTCATCACTAGATGGTGTTCTAAACATTTTAGTTCGGGTTTTTATTAATTTGCCTAGCAAACAAGCTTGAATTAACCCAGTTCTCATCCCTATTATTGTTTACGTTGCAGATGCGACTGTCCCCGTCCCCGGCGTTGCTCGGCGACGACAGCGACGCGGTGCTCAACCTGGCGCAGATCGAGGACCTCATGGATGACGACTCACATAACCCCGTCACCACAGGTTTGTGCATGTTACAGGATACAGGCTGACTGGTTAATGACGTGTCATACTTCAGGATATAATAAATCATCACACGTGACGTCATTAAATATAAAATAAACAAAATACTGCGCAATGTCTTGGAATGTTTGGAAATAGCACAATCGGTACGCGCTTGGTACCTACCTACCTAACTCGGCTCATTATTAAGGGCATACATGAATTTTTCAGGGTGCAGTGCCATTTGAATTAAAATGCTTATTTGATCGGAGATATCATTTAAAATTTGGGCCTCATCATGCTATAGATAACTATTTTACAAGCTTTTATTTCGTTTCACCCGTCCCGTTGTCTGTCGGTCTGTCTGTATTCAAATCTTGCAGTAAAATTTGAATTTCGATTGAGTTGAAATTTTGCACGCATACGTATAACGCGTGACAATGCAATATTATGATGACATGGAGCTGATGGAGCTGATTTGATGATAACCTCTGCTACTCTGAACTCTGTAATGAAACGACGCAACCCCATCAGATTTGGGCTCGTTTGATTCGTCTCGAGGATCACTTTAAACAAAGGCTTGGTTTTTTTAAATAATGACTTGTTATGAACTACAGTTTAAAGTGAATATTATTTTCAATTATATAATATACTTACAATACCTAGTATGTACATATTTGAAATCTGTAAATTTGTTCGAAAATATCTGGAATTTTACAAAAAACGGGGTGACCTAAAAACTAGATACCCAAAACGACACGAAAACAAATTGCTAAGGCCGGCGACCCACCTAGAACTTGATTCTAAGAGCACTTTAATTATGTCTATAGAAATCTACAATAAATTGCCAAAATCCATGACGGAAGAAATAAATGACAAAATATTCTTTAAAAATTAAAAAAAGATTCTTATAAACAAAGCCTATTATAATATAAATGAATTCCTAAAGGACAAAATTAAAAATTGAAAAAGAAATATAGTCCTTTTTTTATAACTTAATAATACTATGTAATAATTAAATAATTAATAAAATTAATCAAATTTAATTTATTTAATTAAAATAGGTAACTAATTAAGTTAATCCAAATAATTTATTTTTAATCTTTTTAATAAACACCTAAATGACATAATTCCCTATAAAATAAACTTAGAACATACGACAATATACATAATTTTATCATAAATTTAAATACCAAAAATGTTTTACAACAACAAACATTCATTTCAACCTTATTTTTAGTGTTTGAGTGCAACCTCCTCTTATCTAACCAAATTGCTGTGCCCGACAGGGTCCATAAATGATCTATAATTGTATTGGTAACATCTAATGTACTTTATGGTTTGCAATAAAATATTGAGTATTGAGTGAAAACGTAAAGCTTTTCTACACATATAAGCCAAAAGTGGCAGTTTTTCGCTTAAGTGCGTAGAAAAGTTTCATGCTTTTTCTTACTTTAAACTGTAAAGAGTAGTTCATAAAATAGTTTGAAGGGTTATCTATGGCTTGGTCAACACAATTTTTTTAATGATATCTCAGTTTCATTTCAAATCGCAGTAGCACCCGAAAAATTCATGTATCCCCTTAATGAGTAATGTTGTACTTTCTGCAGGCGACCCGATGCTATGTTCGTCGCCGACATCTCAACTGTGTCTCAGTGACGTGGTGGCAGACGCGGCGGATAGAAATATGGCATCCATGCTACACGACGATTCGACGTACTCCTCACATAATGCCGGTAAGGTATTAACAATAACAGATACACTCAACGCCTAAAAGTACCTGTAAGGGACGTAAATCGAATCTACCATAGTATAGGGAAATTAAAATTGGAGGGAAAAAGCTGGCCAAGTGCGAGATGAACTCGCGTGGTTCTGCACAATGCCAAAGTTTTTAAATTAATATAAAATATTACATTTCAAATTGTCATAGTAAGGCGCGAGTTAACTTATGATAGCGCCATCTAGTGGTACTTTAGTGAACTATTTCCTTATATAAACGTATTTTATTGAGTTTGGCATTTATCTTCGATTGATAAAATTCTTGATAATTTTCCTGTAATCTACAAGCAAAGAAGTATATTTTGTATATCTTTTTTTTTCAAAATTTTAGGCTTAGTAGTCGACATCTGCAAAACTTTGTTTTGTTTTTATTTCCTAATTTGTCCCTCAAAAACGAAACTTATTTAAAAAAAACGACGGGTTGCACTCCGGGAGTGCTGGCTGAAAGCTTAAATATTAATATTAACGTTGTGCATTTCCATGGATGCTCGTGGCACGCTGTAATACAAACACAAACGAACATTCGCGCAAGCGCCCTGCGCCATCTGAACGAAACAGCAGGCGCAGGCATACATTTTCGCCGCGCCGTAGAAAGAGAGGGGTATACTTCCTCTCCTACGTCGCGCCTACGAATTTTCGATCAGGTCACGTGTCCTGACGCCCTGTCGCGAGTTTAACATTTTTTACTCATTACAAAAAAGTATACAACGCCGCTAAAGAAGTTTTCACTTCAAAAATATCTGCTTACCTACTTATTTTTCCTATGATTTATAAGAAATTATGAAGTATATTTAGTATTTCGTTGAAATTGTGCAGGGTCGTCGTCGCTGCTGTCGGAGTCGCTGTCGCTGTCGCTGGAGGGCGCGGGCCTGCCGCCGCTGCTGCTGGCCGCGCACCACCACCACGCGCCGCACGCGCACACCCACCACACGCGCCAGCCCTGCTTCGACATGGACCTCGGCGCCTAGCGGGGGACCACCACGCCACTACACACCCTGCTGGACTATCACAGTAACATGTATAAGATAACACAGCTGTATTGTACCCTACTAAGAAAAAAAAAATCTGCGGCGCACGCGCTCCTCCGACAGCCCTGCTTCGACATGGACCTCGGCGCCTAGCGAGGGACCACCTCGCCACTACACTCCCTGCTGGACTATCACAGTAAGATGTACATGATAAAGCAGCTGTACCCTCCTAACAAAGAAAGAAAATCTTTGACAGCCCTGCTTCGACATAGACCTCGGCCCTTAGCGGGGGGACCACCACATCACTACATCACTGCATACCCTGCTGGACCAACACAGTAAGATGTATAAGATAAAGCAGCTGTGCCCTCCTAAGAAAGATAGAAAGAAAAAATCTTTGCGGCGCACGCGCACCTCCGACAGCCCTGCTTCGACATGGACCTCGGCGCTTAGCGGGGGGACCACACCACTATATACCCTGGTGGACTAATACAGTAAGGCTCAAAGAATCAAAGCAAAGCGAAGAAATCTTACATAGCATAATGAACTTTTTCTACTCCTCTACTGTTATCTGTATTTGAAATGATCTGGAACACTCATATAAGAATGTTAATAATATAATAATATAATTAATATATAAAGTTGTATAAGTATTTCATGCAACAGTTAGTAAGGAGACGCCATCGAGCATTTTTTGACGTAGTTATACAACGTTACATACAACACTTTTTCTACGACTATATTTACTAAATAAAATACAAAAATAAACCAAGAAAAATATCTAAATGTTTGACATATGTTTGGTAGATACTAGATATTTATAGTATAACTTTTATTTTAATTGACGTTTTCCTAGTGACTATGTTTAAAAAACATTTTATGTTTGCAGTGTGATACATCTAAAGAAAAAATACTTCTAGGTCTATGGCTAGGAGGATCTTTTTGAGCGCAAAAACGACAAGTGAATAGACTATAGACTTTTGTGAAATCATATATTTTCAATGTTCTTATATTAGTGCTCGTGACTATTTAAAAGACAGATAACAGTACAGGAGTAGAATAAATACTATTATGTCAATCGAATAATGTTCATTCGCTTAACTTTGGCACTTCATACGCTCAAATTTAGTTCGGACATTAAACGATTGACATAAAGTTCATTATGCTGTGTACGTTTTCGTCGCTTCGCTTCGATTCCTCCGCAGTATAAATTGAACTTAAGATGCATGTTATAAAAGTACCATAGTTGCCGATTAGCCAAATCAGATAGTTACTACAAAACATAGACGACCTTTATACTTGCTTCAATCCCATTTTTTTGCTCAAATACAGTAGCCACGGTTTTTAAGAGGTTTCAGGCCTAATAAACGATATTTTTTTCGGGCTTAATACGTAGCACATAATGAGTTCACAATTTTTCGTTGTCAAGTCAAGGTACATATAACGGTTGCTAGCACGAGAACAATTAAGCATGTAAAAACTACATACATTCAACCTACCTACTGTTTTTCTATAAATAAATGGTATTGAAGACGAAGTGGTAGCTTAAGCGTCGTTTTAAATTGTTTAAAACGAAATATGGTGATAATTAAAAATTTGATTTGTATAAATGTCTAGAAAGACCTTTGAACTGTTTTATGAATAACTTTTGAAAGTAATATTGGTAGTCCATCTTGTTTTAAAACTGTTTTTCGCCAAAAGTGGCCACTTTTGGGTTTTAAAACTAGACGGACTATTAGTAATAATTTCAAAGGTTATTCATAAAATAGTTTAAAGGTTTTTCTAGACATTTATACAAATCAAATTTTTAATTTTCACCATATTTAGTTTTAAACAATTTATTTCAAATGAGGGCGCCACTTTAGCTACCACTTCGTCTGAAGTCTTGCAGGGTGCAGAGTTTAATAATAAGTATAACGCCATCTAGCGAAATAAGGCAAAAGCTTGCAACTCCATCTTGTAATGAATAGTAGAAGCTTGAGATTTTTAGTGAAAAATATGTTGTTAGGTACAGTAAAATGTCCCCAAAATACCACTCAAATCATTCTGTTTAGTATTTTTACGTTTTATTTTAAAATATTGTAACTTTACATCAAAATCCTAATAAGAAAATAATAGTCAAGCAGTTGAAATGCGGTTGAAAACTTGAATCTGTTACCAGATATTTAGTATAGTGACTTAAAAATAGATGGCGTTATTACTAAAAACTGGCCATAATATTTTTTGGCATACAAAAAGAGATTTATTTATCACAAATCAGCTATTTCATCGTTAAAAGAGATCTCTAGAGATATTTGTCTGCTGAAAGACATGAGTGTGTGAGATACGTACTTTGAATAAGATTCTCAACCCTTGAGGCTATTTTGAGGGGCAAAGAGCGAGCTATCCTAAGCGCAAAAAGCAAAAAATGTTACATATTTATATTTTTTGGAAACAATACAATACAACACCCTTTATTGCACAAAATAAACAAATACAGGACATAATTATCTTATAAAGTAGGAAATGCGCTAAAGGCGGCCTTATCGCTTAGCAATTTCTTTAAGGCAACGTCTCTATATAGAAAAAAGTGATGGGAAAATAGGTAGTGCGGGGTGGTCAATACAATAAACATATTACAATTTGATAAAATCTTGGAATCTTTTCAATATTAACACAAAAAATGACATATTTTGTCTGATAATAATTGAATGATAATCATAATGTGATTTTTTTCCATATCCCATATAATTGAAATCCAAAAAAGAATTTTACAAAACCTCTTGTCAAAATTATGTTTTCATGTTTTGTAAATTTTAGTGGGTTTAAAAAATCAAAGACGCCCCGAATCGGTCCTCGCTCCTTGCCTCAAAAATAGTTGAGTTCTCGCTAGTTGCGATGCTGTTCTATTTTTACTTGTTTTCTTGATAAAAAGAGAATTCTAGTTATAATGTGTTCACTGTCAACTAGTAGCACAAATAGCTAAACTATCACATTTTTTAAGTTTATAAAAACTTTTTAGACATAATGACTATTTTGTAGTTATAATTTATGAAAAAAAAACTGTGTGATCGTGAGAATTTACGTGAAATATGAAATTAAAATAAACAAACATCCCAGTTGTAGTATAAAACCAAAGAATCGCGCAGCATTAGAGCAGAAATTACTAAAATCTAGTAGAATTCTTCCTACCTAGTAGATTAGGTTATAGAAATCGTGATATCGTTGTTACCCGCTCATAATTCTACATTTAGGATGCTCCGATTGCCCGACTGCGTCGATAGAAGTAGGGGTTATGTCTTCGTGTAATAAATACGTATTTTGAAGTACATTTTTAGTTATCTTAAATGAAATATTAAAGGACTTTGGTGCTATTTTAACCAGAGGTTGTTCAGTAGCAATAAATAAAGGTAAATCGATGATTTATCGTAAAAATAAAATATATATTTGCAATATAACAATATTGTGTAATTTTACTTTATTTATTTAGTTAATCCACACGCGTTTACGTACATTAATATCTACAACTTATGGCCAATAACGGATTTTCATTATTTATTGATAATTTAATAATTATCATGAATATGGAATATTATAAAAAAACTCTTTGTAAGAAGGTATTTGCTAGCTTTGCCCAGCAATACTTTGCAAGCAAAGCGAGTTATATGAAATATATCAAATATTTAGTACTTTCCAATACTTATCAGTATACTTTTTAATGACTATCAATTGGAATTATGTTTGATATACATTTATTTATTATTTTCGATTTTGATTATATGATTTTTACATACTATTGATAGCAAAATAATGTATTATTACTATACTGAAGTATATTTTATTTATACATAAACTGGGATACAAACAAACTGAAGGACCACAATTATACCTACATATACAAATGTGATAAAGTATATTTTTAGATGATTGTTTACGGAATCGTTGTGTATTTTTGTATATAATTATAAAAGAAAAAGTATTCAAGGTGCCTTGCTTATAGCGTACGTAGAAAGCTTAGGGCGTGTTCACAAATATTAGAAATACATACATACTCGTAAAAAGGAAGTTTTTTCCAATGCAGAATTTTATAAACCGATACTGATACTTTAATAAATACGATATATAATCAGTTCCATAAAAAAAGAATCGCCTTGAACCATATGATTCAGAAATAAAATACGCTTATTTCAGACCTTAATTTCGTCTATAATTTGTTAGTGATTTTAATTAAAATTATAATGCATTGGAAAAAAAACTTCTATTACATTTATTGTTTTCTAATAACTGTGGGTTGGCCCTTAACTTAATAAATTGTAAATATGTTTGTTAAATTAACACTGGTTAAGTTGGCATGCATTGTTAAGTTTTGCAATGAATTTATGTAACACTGTAATTTTCAGTGTTTGTTGAACTAGAAGAATGTATTGTTATCAACTCGTATTATTATACTAGTGACGTTGGCAAAATTAAAGGATATTTGAAAATGACGCATTTTTTGTCCAGTGTCAGCTCAAAGTATTTTTAAAACTTGATGAGAATGTTTTCAATTTTGATTATTGCAATCAGGATAATTAAACCTCTACTGTCTTAAAAATAATTCAAATATTTTTTATAGTATGTTGGAGAAATATAGCAGAGAGAAAGTATTGATAAAAAAAATATTTAAAATAAAACTTGTCTCATTCAAACATGTCAAAATGAAGGTAAAAATGTTTTTTTTTTTCGCTGTTTGTCATAACGTCGCAATTTTAAAATTGGCAGCAAATCGACTCGAAATTTTGTGAAGTTGATAACCCAATGAATTTATTTCAATAATCTATTTATACATAATAACTTATAGAACAAATAATTTAACTTCAATTAGTTGTTAAATCAGTGAGCCTCGTATGTTATTATTCTAGATAATAGAGTATCGTTTTGTCTCTTTAAGTATTGTAAGCCTGAATGGTACGGTGCTATTCGCTCGATATTATAATTTCACCGCAATTAAAATTGCTTTTTCGTAAATCCTGACATTCTTAAAAGTTGTTAAAAATGTTACCTATCCTTTTATTATATCATATTTAAATTTTATTACATAAAATGTCTTTAATCTTTTTGATTTAAAGTAAAATGGAATTTGAATCGAATTTGTTGTTATTTGTTGATATTTTAGTAATTTGCACATAATTTTCTATAATAATCACAAATATATATGTTAAGATCTTTTCTGAACTTATTTCAAATTGCTACATCATTAAAAAGATGTATTAAAATATAAACTTAACGGTATACGAACGTGATATTCAGTGCCTTACTTATACAATTTAGTTATAAGTAGAATATATGAAATAAATAATTATTATTTTATTTTTAAATATGTACTTTTATTAAGTTAGAGAAAAACCCAAGCCGATATAAAGAAACTAATGTTATATATTTTGTAGAAATATATGTTGCAATATTTGATTATGTTGCTTTATTTATTTTTAGAGTATATTTTGAAAAAATATTTGTTTTCGAGCGAAGCACAAGCACAAACTTATTCTGTTATGTATGAATGTTATTTAATATTGTATGAGATTAAAAATGTTCAAGTACAAAAAGTAAATAACAGAATTTACGAGAATATCAATCTTTTATTTTTTTTCTTACCATTCACCTAGGATACTATACTATATTATATTACTAAAAATAATATAGTTTAAGGAAAGTTTTATTGCTGAGGTTCTTATTTTAAGATATGTTTCATGAAAATTGTTTCGGCGGTTATAAAGTAATAAAAATATAAAGGGACAAATCACAAAGCTTGAGCTAGCCTCAAAGTAAGCTTAAGCTTGTGTTATGAGATACTAACCCAACGGTACTATATTTTATCTATACTATAATAATCTATACTATAATAAAAGAGTAAAAAAAAGGTGTCTGAACATTAAAATTTTTTCCAAAAAATATTTGGTGCGATGGAGACATCGTAATAGAGTAAGAAAATAAAAAAAATGTCTGTCTGTTTGTACACGCTAATCTCCGGAAATACTGGACGGATTCGAATGAAACTGTTTTTGTTATATAGCTTTGAAGCCTGGGCAACATATAGGCTATAATTGATCTTGGAAAATGGAACACATGATGGAGAACTATAATGGTCCAGCCATGGTCCAACTATAAGAAATATTAAAATGCCGCCTTAGCAAAAGTTGTTAAGTCTAATGAGAACTTTTTGTTGAGGTATAATACAACTGGCCAAGCGCGAGTCGAACGCGCGCGAAGGGTTCCGCACCATAATCTATGAAAAATCACGTTTATAGCCCCATAAATATTTATTTTATTCTGTATTTAGTATGTTTTTGTTCAGCGGCAACAAAAAAACATCATTTATAAAAATTTCAACTTTCTAGCTATAATGGTTCATGAGATACAGCCTGGTGACAGACAGACAGACAAACAGACGGACGGTCTTAGTAATAGGGCCCGTTTCTACCCATTTGGGTACGAAACCCTAAAAATCGAAGATTTGGAACACCTGATGCAGAACCAAGTTAAATTTAATGCATAAATATTTGTTTACTAAAATCGATGATCATCTGATGTGGAAATCTAAGATATCAGGTTAAAGTTGTTTACCATAATATAATAACATAAGCTGAGAGTAACTCCATGTGGTGAAGGCGGTGTCAGTTTGGGCCTAATTTTTGATATCGACTTGCCTCAACTGGCTAAATATCTCATTTGCTGTCTAATCGTTTGGGATGAATGCACAATGGCCAACAAAAAGGCAGTGGAAGCTGTAGATAGAACGTTGCGAGACATTCGTCGAGATGACAGGCCAATAGACAATGTCACATTTTTGTTGTCGGGAGATTTTCGTCAAACCCTTCCAGTTTTATGTTGGGGCTCTAGGGCAGATAAGATTAACTCCTCATTAAAACAGTCTTAACTGTGGCCTCAAATACAAAAGTTCAGATTGACAATTATTATGAGAGCCCAGCTTGGCGGTATTAGTTCACATGCCCAAGAGTTTTCAAGAATATTAATAATATTCTTGGAAACTCTAATAAAAGTTGAGGAAGGTCTCTTTCTTAAAGAGAATGGTCAGGTGAGTCTTCCCGTAATACTTGGCGAAGTTGTTTCGTCCGAAGAAGAACTTATAAGTTCAGTATTTGCGGACCTTCAGAGCATAACACCAGGAAAAATCTTGGTTATGTTGACACCAAAAAATTAACAATACACATCAATTAATGAAGAACTTATGACGCAAATTATTGGTAATGAAGTGTTTTATACTTTCTTGGATAGTGTTATTGATCAGGACGACGCCACCAATTATCCAGTTGATTTTCTTTATTCTCTCGCAGCAAATGGACTCTCGACTCACAAAATAAGTCTTAATATCGGAGAAAAAATTCGACTCCTCCGAAACTGTGTAACGGAACCCGACTTAGTGTCTCAGCACAGTATGCCGAAGTTCAGCGGCTGAATTTCAGCCATAGCATGCCTGCAATGTCATTTGCATTACTAGCAACACATAATGCCGTACTTCCGATGCTTTTGCCTGAATCAGAACTTCGGACCCGAACCCGCATCCGCTCCCGTTCCCGCTCCCGTTCCCGCCCCCGCTCCCGCTTCCGATCTTGATCCCACTCCCGCTCCCGTTCCCGCCCCCGCTCCCGCTTCCGATCTCGATCCCACTCCCGCTCATGATCCCACTCCCGTTCCCGTTTGCCGCAGACGCGCCAAAGACGCAGAATAAATTCTCATATCGGCACATCATTACTGTCCGGCGTTTCCACCGAACTTTAGTGGCTGCACTTCAGCTTATTTAGTGGGTCATCCCCACCGAACTTTAGACACTAATTTATGAGGCTTTCTCCAGGTTTAGTAACGCTTCAGGTCTTTTCATATTGGCTCCCGAAGGAAAGACTCTCAACATAATTTATAAAGAATTAAAATAATTTTGACTTTTAACTTCTAACACTGCCACAAGTACCTTCTTATCTCTTTCTCTCATTAGTTTGTATTTATATTAATACGCCGAGTCATAAAACCACGCGAACAAAGTCACGGGCATCAGCTAGTTATAAATAAAATAAAATCCCAAGACTCAGGACAACTTGAAAAATGCCGTTTTCCAACTTGCCCTGGCTGGGGATCGAACCAGAATCTCCGGATTGGCGGACTAGCGTGTAGACAATTACGCCACGGAGGTCGTCAAAAAAAGTTATGAGGGTAGACGCTTGAAAGTCAGGGTTTTTTTTTAATTGCCTGGCAAATCAAGTTGTGGGTGACTTGCAGGCATCCATAGACTATAAAACCAGTTATCATCAGGTGGCCGGTTTCTCTACTAAGTTGGGTAAATCATAGTTTTTGTACTGCACGCACGATTTGTATCTCACATTAAAAAAGCCATTGAATCTCGCCCCAATTCTAGACATTTTAATATCGATCGCAATTCGACCGATCGCGAGTCGCTTGCATAAAAACTAACGTTAATTCTGATTCGACATGCTGCTGGGAGAAATAATGGTCACTAGTGATGGGAATGTCGATAAAAATATTTTTAAATAGCTCATCCATATTTTGTAAACAAAAAGTTACAAGGAGAGGTAGAATGGGGATGGGAATACAAGAAGAGCGGCTTATCTATATCTTCTATACATCTATACATATAATAAAATCGTAACCGATCGCTGTCTGTACATGGAAGATAAATGAGAAAAAATATTGTTGGGGGCTTTTATCAACGCAATAGAACATGAAACAATGATTTTTAGAATTTTTGTCTGTTTGTATGTGCGTTTGTGCACGCTAATCTCAGAAACGGCTGCACCGATTCGGTTGCGGTTTTCACTAATGTATTTTGATAAGCTTCAATGCCATATTCCTACTTGCCTGGCTGGGGATCGAACCCAGAACCTCCAGATTGGCAGTTTAGCGTGTCGATCATTACGCAACGGAGGTCGTCAAAACATAAATAAAGCATTATCATAAAATTTTCAAATTAAACTAGAACATAATTAACTTATTAAACTAGCAATAAATAAAATCGAATTTATTGCTAGTACATTTAATAACAATTAAATGAACAATTAACAATTAAATTGATATACCTACCTAATTACATTTAAAAAATAACTGCAGCCCTGTTAACTTTTTGCACTTTATTGTTTACTAGCTTTAACCCGCGACTTCGTCCGCGTATACGTCGAATATGGTTCTAGGGGTAAAAATCCTTTCTTAGTGCACCCCTAGACCTCATAAGGAACTTAATACGCTTTTTTCCTTATGAGGTCTAGGGGTGCACTAAGAAAGGATTTTTTAAAATTCACCCCCTAACTAAAGGGTTGAAACGGGGGTCTAAAGTTTGTATGGACAAATAAGATTAGTTTGACCATTTTATTTGAAACTTCGCAAGAGTACTTCCGGCGGTAAATAAGTAAAAACGTGTTTCAGGATTTTTCAAAATTCATCCCCTATAGGGGTGAAACGGCCCAAAGTTTGTATAGACAAACAAGATTAGTTTGACCATTTTGAAGCGTTCCGTCGCTCTCTTTCGGTCTAGCAAATGACAGGAACGGGAATGAAAACGGGAACGGGAACAGGGAACAGGGAGAACGAGAGCCCTGTAAGAACCATTTTAGACATAGACATAGACATGGCTGACATAGATAGATAGATCAACGCGCAGCTGAAACCGCAGGGTCTAGTGACTCCAAATTTGGCACGTAGGTTTTTTATTAGGTCAAGGAGTGCACTAAGAAAGAATTTTTAAAACTAACCCCCAAAGGGGGTCAAACGGCAGTCCAAAGTTTGTATGGAGTGACAAGGAGTACTCCTGACGGTAAGAGAGTAAGTACGTATTTTAGGATTTTTCTAAATTCGTGAAACGGGGGACGGGGGTGAAATGGGGGTCCGAAGTTTGTATGGAGAAATAAGATTAGTTTAACCATTTTGAAGCGTTCCGTTGCTCTCTCCTGGTCTGAATGCAGTGCTATGCGTGTTAGCAATCGGACGCGCATCACCCCGCTTACGAATTAATTTTTTTTATCGCAATTCGCGATACGCGCGGCATTAGCCGCTGCCCGTCGTCGCTATGAGCTCGAAAAAGCTTATAGCTAATGATATACTTGCGTCCCTGGAGAAGCAACTGGATTGCATGGACGAAGTCAGTGTGATCCAGATTTGTACAAGCAACTGGAAGGAACAGGAGATCCGCAGCGCGAAGGTGCTGCTGTATGAGTCACTCGATATGATTGGCCGAATGCCGTCTCGCAGGAGAGACGAAAAGGGAGAGAGGAGTCTCCAGGACATCATCCGGGTGTTCAAGGAGACAGATACGGAAGAATGGCCCGTCCAGTTTGTAGTGACTGCCCAAGGGCTTCACTCCCTACCACCGGTGACATTTGACCATGTCGACGTTACCAGACTTCTGAAAGACATAACAACGTTGAAATCAAGTCTGACTAACTTGCAGTTGAAGTTTGAGGCGTCTCAGTCTACCATCAATGATTTGCGTACGGAAATTAATGAATTAAAAAGCAATAAATCCATTTGTAGGTCACCTAATGCCTCAAACAACAACTCGTGCCGCGCTGCATTCGATGCATCGCCGTCAAGTTTCGCATCAGCGAAATTCGAATCGCCGGTCATCGCCACCGGACGTCATGCGTCACCCTGTCCCGCACCGCGTGCTTCCCCTGCACCTGTGGTGGTGACCAACGTGAGCACGCCACCACCTCGTGCTTACGCGACTGCAGCCAGCCTACCTCCTAGGAAACAGCAGTCGTCTCAGAAGGAGTTAGCGTTAACAAAGATGCCAGCTTCCGAATTAGTTCCGAGAAAGGAACACGACGACAATGAGAGCTTCACCAAAGTGGAAAGAAAGCGGAGGAAGCTCCCTTGCAGAAATAAGTGCGGCACAGCACTCAGCGGTCCCAACATGTTGCTGCGTTCTGCTGTACCGACGACCCTACTCTACGTGTCTCGCCTGCATTACTCTACCAAGAGTGGAGACCTGGTAGAGTACATGAGAGTAAAGACCAAGCTCATCTTGAGAGTCGTAAAATTGGAATCGCGTCACAACGTGAATTTTAATTCATACGTGGTGCGTGTTCCAACCGCACAGCTGGAGACCTTCACTCAAGAAGATTTCTGGCCGAGAGGTGTCGTTTTCTGGCGATTCCGCGGGAGGTTATCGGACACGGCGTCATCGTGCAGTGCGTCACAGACAATACGTACAAAATAGTGCTAGTTTTAAGTTTTATATTATATATATGTTAGTCTATAAGGTATTTATAAATATGGGCCTACAATGTAAATGTTCATTTCGTTGCCTGAAATAAATAAATGGTCTAGCAAATGACGGGAACGGGAACGGGAAGGAAACGAGAGAGGGAGCGGGAGAGGGAGGTTCGCCGAGTCTGCTAGGCCTTTAAATCCCTACGTTATAATAAAAAATTTTATATTTTATAAGTATTCAAACATTTTAACATAATAATTTATATGTTATCACAACATTAATAACGTAAAAAACCAATTAACAATCGTATTAGAACCATATTCGACATATACGCGGACGAAGTCGCGGGTTAAAGCTAGTAAACAATAAAGTGCAAAAAGTTAACATTAACGTTAATTGTTTATTGTACTAGCAATAAATTCGATTTTATTTATTGCTAGTTTATTAAGTTAATTATGTTTTAGTTTAATTTGAAAATTTTATGTTAATGCTTTATTTATGTTTTGACAACCTCCGTGGCGTCATGATCGACACGCTAGACTGCCAATCTGGAAGTTCTGGGTTCGATCCCCAACCAGGACAAGTAGAAAAATGGCCTTTAATAAATTTTCCTGGGTCTTGGGTGTTTATCTGTATATGTACCTATTTATCATAAAATAAAGTATCGTTGGGTTAGTATTCCATAACACAAGCTTTCAGGCTTAGTTTGGGGCTAGCTCAATCTGTTTGATTTGTCTCTATATATTTTACTAGCTTTTGCCCGCGGCTTCGCTCGCGTAGGGGTGTAATTTATCAAAATCCCTTCTTAGGGGATGCCTACGTCATAGTAGCTTTATGCATGCAAAGTCTCAGCCCGATCGGTTTAAAATTGGCAAAGTTTCATACAAACTTTCATCCCCTATTTTATCCCCTTGGGGGAAGAATTGATCAAAATCCTTTCTTAGCGGAAGCCTACGTCATAACATCTACCTGCATGCCAAATTTCAGCCCGATCCGTCCAGTGGTTTGGGCTGTGCGTTGATAGATCACTATGTCAGTAAGTCAGTCACCTTTGAGTTATATATGTTTAGATTTTTTTATTTAATACATTTTATTCGAACAAACAAAAATCTTAAAATATCGATGAGTACGTTTCGTCCCTATTGGCGACCTGCCCGATCTTTCCCCAAAGCGATTATTTTTATTCATCGTAAGGCAACAATGCACCGTTTCAAATTTCCAGAAATTTGCGTTTTTGCATAAAATGCACGCGGGGCGGCGCGTGCGACACATTAAAATGTACAGTGTCCACACCTTACCGGGAATTTAGGAATGTTTATTGTCATAGAGTTTATGATTTTAAAAGGAATCATTTGTCATACTTCTTACTACTATAAAATGTATAGTTAATATGTATTTGAATAAAGCCTAATATGACAGGCGACAATTTTCTATTATCATTCATTTTTATCATATAATAATTACCCGTAGAGTTTATGTTTAGAAAAGAAACAGACAAAAGAAACAAAGGGATGAAATAAATAAAGAAATATATAGGGACAAATAAATTAACATTATTAGAATGACTTTATAAAACCATACAGTTTTGTTGAGATTTTATTTTATTAAATTTAATAAAAAAAAAATAAACGTCACTGGATAATTGCAGAAAATATAGAACACTAGGTAGTATATATTACATACTACTTGTTATCGAGCGTGCTGGTTAGATTGCGGGTTGTAGACTGGTGTCAGATTTATTAAGCTACCTAAAAGCATGAAGCGGTCAAAGCCAAGCGATTTGGGAAATATCGCGCGGCAAACGCACTATAGTTACTAATTGTGGGTAATATAATAACGATTGTCGTTACATCACGACAGTCATTATTGAGCTACGTCTGATCATAACAAACTTAATGACATTAACACACGCTCCTGGACACAACAACTATATAGACGGATAACAATAGAAATTCAATTGTGTCTAGTAAGCTAGTTTTGTACAAATATGTTATAATATTTCTACTTAAAGAATCTAACAGGTTCCTAGACACAACAACTTTATAGACGGGTAAACAATAGAAATTGAATTGTGTTTAGTAAGTTAGTGTCTACGAACATGTTATAATATTTATACTTAAAAAAATCTAAAACTATCCTGGACACAACAACTTTATAGAAGGATAAACAAAAGAAATTCAATTGTGTCTAACAAGTTAGTGTCTTCGGACATGTTATAATATTTCTACTTAAAAAAGTCTAAAACGTTCCTGGACACAACAACTTTATAGACGAATAAACAAAAGAGATTCAATGGTGTCTATTAGTTTCTACGAACATGTAATAATATTTCTACTTTAAAAAATCTAATTTAATGCATTTTGTCCGCTGACCGGCCACCACCGCGTGGCCACCCTACCGACATTGTCCGCTGCATTGTTGCAATTGATAAAAGCGATACAGTTTCCCATTTTTTCACAAATTTAAATGAACTCCCCTCACCATTTGCATGGATCGGATCATGTTCGCTGCATATTTTATTTGTAGGGACGAATGCAAAAAGTTTAATGTACCAATTATTTTTGCGGCCATTTCGAATTGTAATCCGAGTTAAGCTCAGTTATACTTGCACTTTTAAACTAGTATTATTAAACACAAGTTATATGGGAGCGAATAATTCTTATAGTTGAAAGAAAGAAGGAATGAAAATATCTTGTTTATTTGGTAGAAAAAAAAAATACAACATATCTAATTTTTTTTCTTCTTTTCGTGTCGATTGCCTCGAATTACACTACATTTTGTCCCTCCATTAGGTTGCCACTCTTATGCGTCTTTGCAATGTCGAGTACAGGTCGCACTTTGTACAGCTGGTCGGGCACGATGGACACGAGAGAAGTTGCTGCATGGTCTGATCCGCGTGATCACATTGGCAACGGGCTGCATCTGCACCATTTCTATCAAAATGGTGTCAAGAAGTTTGAACTAGCGAGCGAGACTATCTAAATCTCTCCAAAACACAGATCGAAGACGTTGGACAAAAAGCTGCCACTCTTAAGTGGAACTGGGTCGAATCAGTTTCACGTTAAACAATATATTCCTTAAAAAGGAAAGCCGAAGCCTGGTAAGCCCAAAAAGAAAGACAGAAAATCTTTATTAGGCAAACAAATCTTATGTAAAACAATAGAGGTGGATGGATGAATTGGGCCTCGAAGGTACGAGAGAGTGGATATGCTGGAAGGGAGGGATTTGCCCTGCAGTGGAACAGGTAGAAGTCCTTGGGAATGTACTTGTAGTACTTGTGCTACAAGAAAATTTCCAAGAACGACGATCATATCATTATCCGAGCGTACGCGTATTCCCGGTTACGTTCTCAGCGATAACGCTTTAGAGCCCGAGGTCAGCTACCTACCCTTTGACAAGGTTACTGGATTTTACACAGAGCGACTGCCGTCTGACGTCCGCAAAACAAAGGGTAGACCAGAACCAATCCATCGGTGATGTTTGTGCTTACTCCTTTATAGCCACCTCTTACGTTAATGCGACATCAGCAGATGGAGTGATCTTATTCTCAGGTAGAAACCATAAACCCTTGTTATAAGTCATAAGAAGGTTGCCCTTCTATCAAAAGTTTTAACTCCATAGAGTAAAAGATTTGTCAATGTCTTTGCGTCAGTCATCGCCAAGTCATCGCATCGAAATATCACAAAATGCTTTCTTCATAACGTGATAGTGGAGCAACAAATGATGATGCAGGCTGCCCCGATCCCCCTCTCTCCTACCCAGGTGTTCCCAGATGCTATCAAGAGGCCTGGGGTCCCAGAAATTGAAGTTGCTGAGCAGTTGGAATCAGAGGTAGGTCTTGAGTAGGTATTCAATTGGTAGGAAGTTTTATTAGTATCCAAAAGGTTTGACTACCAGACTCAGACATGCATTTACATTATCACGCCTGTTTTCCACAGGGGACAGCCAGTTTTTTTAGAGAGAGAAAAGATTACTAAAATCCCTTTTACTTTTATCTGACTACCAAAAAGGCGGAGGTTATCAATTCGTCGTGATCTTTTTTTTATGTAGGTACTAAGCTAATTTGTACAAAAGGACATTTTATAGTGACTATAGGTTGCCTGGAAGAAATTACATTTTCTAGTTTTTAGGGTTCCGTTCCAAAAGTGTAAAAACTGGACCTTTTTACTAAGACTCTGCTGTCCGTCTGTCCGTCCGTTTGTTCGTCTTTTTGTCCGTCCGTCTGTCATTTTATTTCTGTGGCCACTAAACAAATACTAGAAACAGAATAAAATAAATATTTCAATGGGGCTCCCATACAATAAACGTGATTTTTTATAGATATTGGTACAGAAACGTTCGTGCTCTAGTCCGACTCGCACTTGGCCGGTTTTAATATAATTCTTTTCCTGATTTTTTTGTGTAATAAGGGTTATAGTAAGGATGCTAAGTAGAGTTCCTACAAATCGGATAAAAATATTTTTTCAAGACAACAGTAGCGTCCCCTGCCGTCCCGCCCCTCGAAGAGTTGTCGTCGGTGGACCGGCTGCTCATCACGAAGCGACTTCGCGTCAAGAGCGTGCTGTTCCTCAGAGGGAAGAAGAACCGGTTCTTCGTCAGAACTCCAGACCAGAATCTGTTGTATACTGTTGAGGAGGAGAATAGGTAAGATTCTGATGATGTGGTTTGGTATTTAGTCTATCAGGTATTATATTGCCGATTCAATAGCCATGTGGTACCGTCCTAGAATAGGACCTGTCAATCTCTTCCGATGGAGTCTGACTCCTTTCGAGTTAAAACAAAATCTATTATATCATTTTAGGAGAAGACAGAAAGAAACCGGGAAAACGCAAAAATGAAGGGGGAGTTTGAGTGAAATACAAAAACTTCAAAAGCCTAAATTAACCCATATCGTTGGACACCCACCCACAAGGCGGTCAGACGACCTGACCAAGGTCGCTGGAAAGCGCTGGATGCAGGACACTCTAGATCAGTCATTTTGGAAATCCTTGGGAGAGGCATAAGTCCAGCAGTGGACGTTATGCTGCTGAAATGATGATGATGATGATGAACCAATCCCTACTAAACATATCACATATTTATCTCTAAAGGCGTAGGCAGAGCCTGGGACCGTTAGAACCAGCTTCATTTAGCGTGAAGGTGTGCGAGATGTGGAAAAACCTCAATCTCCTCAGCTGGTACATTTTATTTATTTATTCTCCCAGATCAGCATGGAAGATTATACTTGGAACCAAAGTGATAAATCTCTCAATCAAAATGGTATTATGTTCAGTTGGTGGGTGGGCTACTTCTGCTACGGCTTGCGACCCCTCCAGCTGCGCGTGACCAACAGCGACGGTTTGGAGGTGATGAGGATAAGCAGACCCTACGCATGCACATCCAGGATCCTACCCTGCCAGTTACAGAGGATCCAGGTAAGATGACTTCTTCTTAGCGATTCTTAATGGCTTTGGGGTGCATAAAAGTAGTCTCCCCGACATCCTGTACATCCGGCTCACCCTGAGCTATCTTCGTGGACAGCCAGTAACGCAGACTGGCTGATCTTTTCGCTACGGAATGGTTAGATGGCTAAGCGACCTTGACAGCCTCCGTGACGTAATGGTTTTGTCCAGTTCACTGTTGGACTGGTTTCTCCCAGCGTGGTGATGGGCGTTAGACTGTTGTGGGTTAAAAGACCTTGACCGTTACTCCATAAAATAACTCGGTAATCGTCTGATATTTCTTTGTCATACCAAATTAGACTTTATCATCATTTCGTAAAGTGAAAGTTCTGCAACGAATTGGCAAAAAGCTCACTCTTATGCTTACTGAAAAAAGTCGTAGAATTTCATACCTGGGCCATGTTCTACGATATCAGCGATACGATTTCCTTCAGCTTATAATGATGGACAAAGTCGCAGGAGTAGACCGGGATAGAGAGCGCTGCTGAGCAATTCTGCCGAGATAAGAACAAAGAAGTACTCTACACCAAGCTGATTGCCAACCTTCACTAGTTGGAGAGGCATCTTAAGAAGAAGAACAATACCACTTAATGTTGCTAGACACTGAAGCGCGGACATTACTTAAGTAGATGTACCTACTTAAATCTGTAGTGCCGCTTTCTACGATGAGTAGTAGAAGAAATTAGTTACCTACTTTTATGATTTGATCAGGTATACGCACCACCAGAAAACCTGATCGGCACGGTGGAACAGCTGTGGACGGCGGTGCGGCCCGTCTATGTGGTGAAAGATGCGGAGGGCGCTGAGGTGCTGTGGATCCGTGGTTAGTAAGCATATGCTGAACCACCTGACGCCTGTGATATCACAGGCGGGTTCAGACTCGGGTTTGTGTTCCATGGCATTATATCTCAATACCATGTGATTTGAAGTTGTTGATCGTTGTTTGGTGCCTGAGGATGCCTCGTGGAGAAGCGAAACATGTGTCGCGTATGCTGCGTCCGATGTTGCTGCAGACGTAGCGGATGCAGCAGCACGGGAGAGAGCATGCATCAGCTGTTGGTGGCAGGTACACGCAGGTTGTTGGTGGCAGGAATGCTGGGATTAACAGTAGTGGGAGTGGGTGGGCGTCGGCCGGCAATAGTTTGCTTAAAATAACTGGGGGTGGAATCGCACAAAGTAATTCAAATCACATACTAAATAACTTTGACTTCCGCAGAGTAACACCTGAATCTATTAATTATTATCTCGATCTGTTTTTGTTCTTCGTACTGTGATGTCATATATAGATGCCAGTTGTCTAATGTGTTTACCGGTATGTAACAAGAATGAAATAAGTAGCATAGACGAAAAGAGGCCTATGCTCAGTAGTGGGTGGAAGAAGAGCTGAGATGATGACGATTATGAACCAGTATGACGTATCAGTTTTGAATGGATGATGCTACCCTGCATTTTTTTGTTCTGGTATAACCAAAATAATGTTATTATGTAGGTAGGTAGGACAAACCTTTTTCCGTTGTATGACGAATTTTAGATGTGGTGGAAATTATGGAGGAAGGTGACATACATAGTCGACCCCAAATAAAGAAAAGGGGAGCAAGAAGTGTATATATATTTTTATTAATCCCTACTGTCCCACATCTGGGCAAAGATCTCCCCCCATCTCCTTCCAAATATCTCGTTCGTGTGCCAATACCAAGTATTCCAACCATTCCCTTTCAAACTGCCGCAAGTCGTCACACCAACGCTTTTGGGACCTACCTCTTTTTCTTCGGTCATCTTTGGTAACAAAGAGCATATTACAAAAAAAAAGTAAATGTACCCTATATTATCATTATATCTTATCAGCCTCAGAAAGTCCACTGTTCAATAGGTACCCTTGTGAGAGGCCTATGTCCAGCTGTGGACGTTATGCAGCTGAAAGGAGATGATGATGTACCCTTGTCACTTTCTTTTCTCCCACCAGGACCCATGATCACCTTGAGCTGTTTCCGAGACATCCAGTTCCATATCACGAAGCCGGACGGCACAGCAGCCGGTGCCACCTGCAAACGCTGGCAGGGACTCACGCACGCTCTCTTCTTTGCACCAGTTACTGACAGGTATAGTTTGTTTTTCGTGTGTGTAAGTGGCGCACACTGGTGTCAGATTTTTTAGGGTGCCTAAAGGAATCGATAGCTTGACGACTACCACACCATGATGTCAGCCGGGACCAACGGCCCAGACCAAAGGAAACACGAAGGAGCTCGAGAAATTTCTATGCCACTTGTGGTCATCCATGCAAGTGCGGACCACGCCCGGTGTCACTTTACTTACGAAAGTGCTAGTAATTCGCACTCCCGCCGGGCCACTGAGATCCCCCGAGCTCCAGGCAGTCGAAATCGCTTACACATGCTGGTCTAAGAGTAAAGAACGAAAAATATAACATATGTGATGCGTTCTCTCAATGATGAGGATCGTGACCCTATTTTACAAAATTTTGGATAATTTCTCTAGGCATTATATATCACATAAATACTTTGGTGTCAGAGAGGAGAAAAGTACAGATAATAGAGGGATATGACGAAATAAGATGTAATGTGCCGACCCGTGATAATGGAAAAAGGTATGGTAGATGGGGGTAAATGACGAAGGTTCCCAAGGTATTGCTTTATCGGGTCTGATCACTTTGATGGTCATTTTCCTCTTATCATCCATCTTGCCTTTGAGCATCAGACTATATCTAAACATTTCATGTGTTTCCAACTTGACCAAATTTATGCTTATATTGAATTTTAAAAACATACCTTGATTTATTACCAATTTGCCCCGCTCATTGACATTTCACCTTCTCGCTCACCATTAACGCACGTGCGTATGTGTGTAATGGAGAGAGAAAAGAGAGAGACAGAGAGAAAGTGTGCGTTTGCGTGTGTTTACACTGCAACCGCTTCAATGACTTACATTCTTTGGCCTAAGTTATACGTGTGCGTGTGTGTGAGCACGCGTGTGTGTGTTTACATTGCAACAGCTTATTTCTCAATCGACCGCTTCAATACGCCTTATAATTCTTCTCCGGCCCAGGTTCGGCGTGGCGTTCGAACGGGACCTCTCCGGCGAGCACAAGGCGCTTCTGCTGGCCGCCACGCTGCTCTTCGATTACATGTACTATGATGTCTGACAATATATTGTGACTATTTGTGATGGCCTTTTATTTACTTTTCCTTTGAATGCCTCCACCGTACTGCTGCGACAAGATCCAAGTCTTAATAATCGCTGCCTTCGTCAGATTGGGTATCTTGTAGCCTGAAAGATTTTAATGAACGTCTATGGTAGTTCTGTCAATGGCGATCACCAAATAGCGCGGCGCAAATGGCTTGACCTCACGCTCAAAAAGGACCCGATGCAGTTGGCCTAGACTTCAGTGGGGAAACTATTTCGATTCCGTCTTCTGTCGCTCTATTACACGAAAAGTAAATGAACTGTCGGTAAAGCATTCACCAAGATTTTGTCTATCTGAATCGAGTGGTAGACTCCTTATATTTCGGGGCAGGGGCTAGAATAGACTCCTCAGGGAAAGAGGAAGCGTGGTCGGCTTAAGAGCGGCCTTCCCGTCCAACTTTTCATACAAACGCTCGTACGTGATTATGGCGTTATAACTGATCTTTCTTGAAAACTTTTGAACTCATGGGTATCTTGTGCGCTATTTTTAGGCTCCTATAGAAAAAAAAAAAAAATTCGACCGTTCATAAATTGTAAATGTAAAGAAAATATTTCAATACAAACCTCGCAAATGTAATGAAAATTTTGAATACAAAACATTTATTTCACACACTTGTAAGGCTAACTGATAAACACGTAGGTCCAAAAGCTGTTATTGAGTCACTGGAAATTTTGATGTTTAAAAATTAATGTAGGAAATAATGTTGGTAGAAAATACTCGTGTATTTATTGACTTAATTCTGGTGTTTGAATTTTATTTTTACACATATTTTAATAGCTCATATCCTTACGTCTGTGAGAATTTGACTTCCTTATGTTTTTAGTTCAAGTACATACATACGTGTAAGTACACGTGGACATCGTTAACTAGACTGGTTTTAATTAACATTAATAATTAGGGCATGTAGCTGATACCTATTTCACATTATATTAATCTCGAACGTTTCCTTAACAATGCCGTTTAATGGCCTCTAAGGCCATAAATCCAAAGAAATAATAAAAATTAACGCGAGCCATAAAAATAAAAAGCGAACGCGCGATTCTGAATTTAATGCTTACACAATGATGTTTGTATTCGTTTGAAACATTAATATTGAAATGAGGGGACACATTTCGTTATAGTTTACTTTAAATGCATTTTTCTCTTTAACACCAAAAACGGAGATTTCCCCTAAAAATTAATGTCGTGTGCGCGTGCCACCCCATATTTGCATTGTCTCGGTTTTTTTTTCGTCTCGGCAGATGGCCGCCAAAGTAAATGGCGCGAAATTTTGACAGAACGTTTAATTTTGGCGCGCACAATGACATATCCAAGTCGCAAAGAATTCGTTTCGCACAGATAAAAAAAAAGCTTAATATCGGGTATTTTATGAAACCCTTTTGCAAAAGGATTTAATTCAATTATTGTCCAAAAAAGTCTAATAAAGGGGTGCTTTTTACAGAATTTTGGAAAATAACATGGGGTTGCAATGTAGGTCACTGGGTGCGTACTTAGCGAATTAAATTTTTTGTGGAAATAAAAAATTGGCACGCGTATGTCGCATGTGCAAGCAAGGGTTTAAAGGAATAACAATGGGGTTTTAGAAAGTGATTTAGAGACTTTTTTGCAGAATAGTGATTTTGTGTTAAAAATAGTGTATTTTTTGATAAAACGGTATTTTTTGGATTGTATGGGTCGCAGGGAGAGGTGTCAAGAAGCCGTATTATAATGTGATTGATTGCTTATTGTTATTATTGAGTCTACTTTGTTTTCTTTATAGTTGCATTAAACTGTCATTTTTAATCGTACCAATTTTTGCTTGCCTTTTTATTATATGCGTATTCAAAGATTCAAATGTTTATTCAGTAATTAGACCTTAACAAGCACTTTTACACGTCAATTAGTATAATTTACGTTCCGTGTAAAGTATATTACGTGGGGCGCACTATAAGTTTCCGGAATGAATATGAAAAAATACTATTAAAGGTACAAAATTAATTTATTGTTTTTCAAAATAATCTCCCTTGGCGTCTATGCACTTTTTCATTCGATGAAACCAGTTTTGAAAACTTTTGTGCCACTCCTCTGTGGTGACCTCTGAAACGTGTTTTTCATACTCCTTGACAGCCTCTTCTGGTGATGAAAATCGTTGACCGCGTAATTGGTTCTTAATTTTTGGGAACAGAAAAAAGTCACAAGGTGCCAGGTCGGGACTGTATGCAGGATGACTCATGAGTTCTACATTTTTCGCCTTCAAAAAGTCGTTTGTCTGTCTGGCCGTGTGAGAACTAGCATTGTCGTGGTGCAGGATGATACGGCGTTTACGGTTATTTTTACGGAGTTCGTCAATAACTTCCGGCAAACAAATGGTCGTGTACCAGTCACTATTCACTGTACGACGATTCTCTAAAGCAACAGTAGCCACGTGTCCAGTTTTATTAAAAAAAGAAGCAATCATCCGCTTAGATGCACTTTTCACGCGCGCCACTTTGGTTGGTTTCGGCTCATCTTGAAAGACCCATACGCTCGATTGCTGCTTTGTTTTGAGATCGTAGCAATAAATCCATGTTTCGTCACCTATTACTATATCCCACGCCAAATTTGACGCACCTTCGTTGAATCTGGTAAGCATGGCACTGCACCAAGTGACGCGGTCCGTTTTTTGAGCCTCGGTCAAGTTGTGTGGGATCCACCGCAAGCACAGCTTTCTCACACCCAAATGTTTGTGTAGGATTAATTGTATTTGATTCATGCCTATTTCTAAGGATGCGCGAATTTCATGGTAGGTCACATGCCTGTCTGCTTCAATCATACGGCGCACAGCATCGATGTTTTTGTTGGTCACAGCGGTGGACGGCCGACCATCGCGAGATTCGTCACTGAGATTGATACGACCACGCTTGAATTCTGCAAACCAGCTATAAACAGTTGTCTTGCATGGTGCTTCATTGCCAAAGGCTGTTTCAAGCCGAGCGATGCTCTGTTGAGCTGTCAAATTACACTTAAAATCGTAGAAAATCATATTACGAAAATTTTCCCGAGTTAAATCCATGTTGATGCAGACACACAATTTTTTAAATGGCGCCACAAGGTAAAAACAAAAGACAGTCAGATGAAACAAACTGCATTCTACAGCCAAAGAGTTCTATTTTCAAATGTTGCAATAAATTTTTAAATATTGTTTATGTAAGTGGCCAGTTCCGGAAACTTATAGTGCGCCCTATGTAAAATATAATTTATTTTTAAAGAAAAGCAACCGACACCAGCGCTTCGTAACGACCACTGCTGAGAAGAAACGCCGAAAGACACTAAAAAAACTGAACGAGTTTGGAGAAAAATATAATCTATATAAGATAGGTACCACGTCAGTCCAAAATTTTTGTTCGCACTAGTTTATCAACGGAACTAGCGGGAACAATGGGTCCGAAAGGCTGACGATTGACGCTGAGGGAACCGTAATGTAGTCACTAAATTTAAACTATAGTATTGTTTAATATTATACAAGTACACTATCATGTCATAATCCCTGATGGGCAGACAGAGTAGTATTGTTAATACCATAATAAAAAATAAATTGCATGAAACAGATGAATTTAATTTTCGCGAAGAGTGTCAGAATGAGTATAACCCTAAATGATCTGATCTTCTCTTCTGAGAAGGTATTTTGTTGGACTATTTATGTGGGCTAGCAACATTATAACAGAGAGAGAGAGACTATATGCAAGGTGATGTATAAAGGAAAATGATAACCATTGTAAGAAGAATGAAAGAGGTAAATAGATTTAATGTACATGTGTGAAAGAGAGGTATGAATGGAAGTAGTTTTAAAAAGATAAGATGGCTACGACGATCGATTCATGTAAAGACGTGCGAATTTGACTGAAATAAAAGACGAGGAAGTTTATGAAGAAATCGCTTTTATTCACCATCCCGAAGCCCCCACATTTATTATGAATGTCTGTCGATGTCTGTCCTAGCTGTATTTATTTATTTATTTAACTTCATTATAATAGCGGGCGTTTTTATCAGTCAACCAACAGGTGATGATGAGAAGTAATCTTTTGGGGTAAGTACAACAGAAACTAAC
Source organism: Acrobasis suavella (assembly GCA_943193695.1). Taxonomy (NCBI): domain Eukaryota; kingdom Metazoa; phylum Arthropoda; class Insecta; order Lepidoptera; family Pyralidae; genus Acrobasis; species Acrobasis suavella. Next base: position 2,316,192 of record OW971952.1, on the reverse strand, counting down.
AAAAAATATTTAAAAAAATATGTGATTACATCATAACATAACTGTAAGCTGTTAGTAAGTATATTTGACTCTAGCTTAACCAATTATAAATCTAGAAATGGAAAATAAAAGATGTATTTTAATCATTCTTGGCTTAAGCCTAGTATAAAATATGCTTATTTACATATAGCGTAATCCAAAGCTGCTATGCATTTGTACTTAATAATTCTGTAATTATTACAAATGATTTTAATACGAACATTGTTGACGTATTTGCGGTCAAATGAACAATATTACCTACGCGCATAACTGACGTAAAAAAAGTGTTGTTATTGTTGTCTACAAACAAAGAGGAAATTTGTCATTTCAAGTTGCCGATCTAGGTATTAACGTTATTTCATTAGAATTGTTATTTAAACAATTAAAAGAAAACTAATGAATACTGTTACTTATACCGTTTTTTTTTTGTTAAGTTTTTACTCGACTGGGTAGAAGGAGTAACGTCAACTCTCCTTGGGAATGCAGTTGTAGCACGAGATATTTGTGCAATGTCGTAAGAAGCGACTAAAGATCTACCTTTAGTTGTCTCTTACGACATTCACAGGAAGAAATGTAGTAGTCTTATTCTAAGACGGAAACCACAAGGTCAGCTAACATTCTACATATGTCATATTACTTCTTGTAACTTAAAACCTTTTAATCGTGAACGTCAGATTTATCCGACAAACTTTTTCGTGTCCATTTCGCGAGCGTCGGATATTTCCACAAAAAACCACTGCTCGTATTGCACATAAATTAAGTATCTACATCCCTTTTTGGTTGTAGGTATTTATTCAGTTCACTATGCCTCGCGCAAGGAGCATGACAACTAGTGATCCCGAGGACTCTAGGCTTTTAGCCTTTTTTTTGAAGCCTGAAATCTTAATTAAGGGGCTTGACAGGCTAAAAGCCTATAAAAGCTTTATTAGTCCTTAAGGCTAGGCCTGTTGAATAAGCCAAGCCTAAAACACTATAAGTCTATTTAGGCTATTTTGTTCGATGTTGTTCTGGCGATATTTAAGTAAAATATACTATTTCTTTTCTTTCTTTACAATAACTTAAGAAAAAAATAAACTCTTCATTCATAATTATGATGGCTTACTCAGTCTGATAATAAAAATGGCTTTAGCCGAAACATAAGCCTATTGCTCTAAAAAACTTACAGTCACAAAAAAGGCTTTTTAGGCTCATAGGCTTTTAAAAATGACATAGCCCTAAAAAAAGGACCGACAGGCTTAAATTTTGGGCTAAAAGCCTTTAGGCCTCGGGATCACTAACGACAACTGATATAAACCCTCGCGATAAAAGGTTTAAGAGCTTGCTCTTGTCCGTGCAATTAAGTGGAGCTGTCTCCATTCCTCTCTTCTCTCTGCCTTCTTTTCAATGTCCTGGTAGGACCTTACTTCTAACTTTTCTTTAATTTGTTGAAAAAACTTCTTAGATCACATAAAAACTTTGCAAAAATCAGATCAAATGAATTTTGAACTAGAGTTCAAAATGTTACCGACCGTATCGACACGTTTTAACCCCGCATGTTGACACACACGACCCCTTCTCCGTTTCAATGTTTTGTAGTTTTTTTCAACATTTAACCCATTTTTCAACAATTTCACTGCATTTTCACCCCTTAATACTTTTGACAGATGCGCTGCACAATGCAACCCTCGCTTGCGATTTTAATGGTTGTCGCTTTTTAATAAAACGACGAATTTTTTTGTAAAAACTTGTTTTTTTTTATTAATCTAAAGCCGACAGTTGACGCGGACATAATCTTTAATTAAGACTATTTTTGTTGGATTTTCCGTAGGGTGGTAACTGCGTGATTTATTTATTGAAAATTTTACGGTTTTGCAAACTTTGAGTGCTCGTTTGGAGTTTTGTTTTGATGATTTTTCGGTTTTGATTCGGGGTCGTAATGGCGTTATTAATGACATTATTACATAACTATAAAATAGTACTTGGTTAATATAAACGGTACAGTAATGCAATCGCAAGTAGCAACATTGGATTTTTTTATTTCTACTAGAGGATAGATATTTTTAATTTCATTTCATTACTTCACAAAATGTAAAGATAATTAAATTATAATTACGGAGCTAAAAAGCTATTCAAATTCAAATATTCATTCAAATATTCATATCGTGGTAATATGAAATATATAATCCACATTATTTTACGCGTTGATGTCTTTTATATTAAAATAATTACCATTTTTTAAAAGTTTCATTTTATATTATACATTTTTGGTTACCAACCTACATATATCCGTATGTAGTGAAGTATTAGTATATACTCAAGACGACCTCCGTGGCGTAATGGTTAACATGCCTGTCTGCCACTCACGAGTCAGGAGGTCCTGGTTTGATCCCCGGTCAGGTCAAGATGGAAAATGATCTCTTTCTGATTGGCTTGGGTCTTGGATTTTTATCTATATATGTATTCGTTAATACAGCATCGTTGAGTTAGTATCCCACAACACAAGTCTCGAACTTACTGGCTAGCTGTGTGATTTGTCCCTGTATATTACTATTTATTTATTTGTCTGTATGTTATGTAGTCATTGCATGACTAACAAAGCATACGTACGTAATGTCTTTTAGTACATACATTTATGTAGTGCACGTCACACCAGATAACTAGTAACTATAGTGCGTAATACTCTACTCGTAGTTACATCCTTTTAGAATAGTCAATGACCTTATATTATTATATAAACTACTGTTATTGCAGATACTTGGCTGAAAGAAATTCCTCAATGGGATAAGCTCGCCGTTGAACATTTTTATTTTTAATGAATATGTTCTGTAACTAAATTAAAAATCAAGTATCTGCTTAATGGGCAATGCGGCTAGCAATCCATTACTATTGAGCCTAAGGCCACAAGACCTAAAGGCAACGCTTAGCGTGATGGTGGACGGGATTAAAAACAACTTAACGAACCTATCGTCTTATATGACCCGTTGCTCCACTGACTCAGATGACACTTTATCAGATACTTTGCCTTTAAAATGCTGACTCCATTATTTGGCCACTTCCACTAACGAAAAGGTCACTATTACTCACTATCACCGTTTCAGTTCAATGTTGAGAGACCTCCCTTAATAGGAGTGAATTATTGATACAAACCTCAAAACAACAATCTTACTTCTTACTTATATTATAAACTCGAAAGTCTCTATTATAAACGCGAAAGTATGTATGGATGTATGAATGTTTGTTACTTACTCTCTTACGCAAAAACGGCTGTACGGATCGGAATGAAACTTGGCATGTAGATAGCTTAGTACATGGATTAACACATATGATACTTTTTATCCTGGGAAAATTTATAATTTTCTAAGGTTATAGGCAGGGATACAAGGAAAAAACGGTATTATTTGTATATTTAATTTATTGAATACGGTAGAAATGCTCGTAGTAATTAATGGAAAACAAATGTAACAAACAGACGGATCTAGGAACATATACCGACCGCAACCACAGTGTAGCACGCACCATACCAGGAATTACATAGAAATAAATGCTCTGTACAAAGAAACCTCGAATTAGGTTTTAATATTTTGTGCATTATCAACTGGAGTAATTTTTTACCCGACTACGGTAAATTCAAGTGTTTTAGCAGTCTATATAGGTAAGTATGTATGTATGTAGATATATCCGTCTGACCAAGGACACAAAATAGTGGACATGGTTAGATCGATCTAATCGCTTATCCAATTTTGACAATGAGATGTCAATCGATTTGTTATTATTGTCCGGGTGACATAGGCTACAATTTGTATGCAATAAATAAATAATATTTTAAGACGAAGTGGCGCCCTCATTTGAAATAAATTGTTTAAAACTAAATATAGTGATTGTCCGAAATGTCAGTGAAAAAATATTAAAATTAAAAAGTGTCAATTTGGACAGTGTGTCCGAATAATATCGAGTCCCAGTCGTCAGCAAGTCGAATGAAGGTAACGTGTTGGCAATGCTTCTTTATGAGACATTTATGTCTTTGTCGGCACATATCAAAAGATGTTGTTTTTGATTTGATTTATTGGAAACGAGCGAAATTGATTTATTGAATATTTAATTGATTTGAAAATTAATTATTTTTACACACTTCTTTTTAAGTAGCGCGTTTGTGAGATACTTCTGTAATTAAAAAAAGTGATACAAAAAAAAGTTCTTTTCAAAAGGCTTCCTCCATATTTGAAATCCTTTTGAAGTTCGTTATCATTGCTAGAAATGAAATTTAATACGAATAATCTTTCTCGTTTAAACACCTATGATCCGGTTTCTTTAATCCGATTTGTGTACTGCTTCTAAGTATGTAATGCTATGAAAAATGTTACAATAACTATTTCAGTTTTAGATTTTAAGTATCAATCTGTAAGTTGACGTTGATAAAATGATGCGTTTGCGGCGATTTTTTGCATTCTAAACTAAACTTAAGTAAACTTTTTAACAAATGGACAACATAACGTAGGTTCTTTGAGATTTTTCAAAATATGTCTCAAAAATTAGTATTTTACTATCCTTCTGTTTCTTTCACATTGATGATTATTTTTACATTTATCTAAGAATGAATTCACATAACAACTAACATGAACAACACATTTCTCAAGATTAGTTGGATGTAAATTAATTCAAAGATAAGATCCTATATTTTCATTAAAAGAAATATGAGCCGGTTGGGTGGGCTTAATAATACCTGTAAACTCATTAAAATATTTTTATGTAACCATGTTTTCTCAACGATATTTTTGTCATGGATACATACTTTATTGGCATTTGGTATGATTATGTACTTGGTTTTCGCTTTTTCCTGGATGATTTCATCTATCTATATATAAGACCAACGACCACATTACCAGAGTTTACATCTTTCGAACACATAACTTCAGAAGGACACACGACTTTTAGTCCTACTAAAGTGAATAACTCCTCAATTTCACGTTAAAACTGTATATATATGTGTTCTTGCGTTTGAAAGACGCACATTGGAACAAACTCAGGGAGTTAAATAAATTATGTTTTATGACAAAGTTTATCAGCAAATAAAAAAAAATGTATATATTGACCTTATATTTTGATTATCAATGCATGTTGTGCCAACGTTATAATAATTTCAACACACAGTGGCTTTACTTTTTATTTTATTTATGGGATTTTATAATGCGTGCTACAAAATGGCGCGGTATAAGGTTGGCTCACTCCAAAGCCAAATATAATTCTCTTTATATATTATAAATATAATTTTATCTAATGTGGACATCAATTTCTGGATACTTATATTTCTTGAAACTATTATTTTATCGTTCATTTCTCTATTAAAATTACTGTTATTTATAATGAATAATAAAGAATTTATTGTGTTAGAGTATATTGATATCCACATTAGTTAAATGTTTCAAAATAATTTGACTAGAAATAACACAGTTTTATATAAGTAACTTGACAACTTAGGACCTTTATATTTTACAGTCGCACTTAGAAACGATCTTAATATAAAATTATATGCGGAACGACTAGACACAGATTATATAGTTATAATAATTAGTTTTGGAATGTAACTCTTAAAGAAGACTAGGAAGGAACTTTCGATACGTTTTTAAATAAAATTTAGTTTTGTTCTACAACTAAAATATAAGACTAATGTGATCGTATCAGAGAGATATAGGAACTAAGGAATGTTTATTTTTAAATTATATACACAAAAGAAATGCTTAATTTTCGTAAAAAAAAAATGATAAAGCTGCACTATAATTGCTGCAGAATGACATTTAATTTAAACAATCACAACATGGTTTTTCTGCAACAATTATTGAAGTTTAAAATTTTTTTTAAATTAAAAGTTGTGTACTTATTACAAGTATGAACTTGATTTGTCAACCACAATCTTTAGTTAACAAGTAAGATTCAAAAACTTGCTTCGCATGAATAACTTATGAAGAAATATAAATTATAATACAATGCATTAATATTAACTAATATTATTGTGTAAGAAAATAATAATTTACTTTGCTTTGCGTCTCATGAAAGTGTCAATTTTTACCAACGTTTGTTTAAAGAGGAATATTAAAAAAAGGTGCGACTGTAGCGACCTGATTATTAGCTTTGTACCCGAGTGTAGTTATAGATATAATTATCTGTAGTGTCTCCTACCTTAATAATAATTTGTACTGTTCAATATTTGTTACCAACACCGCTACATTACTCGGTTATATTTGTACTATTGTTATTTGGTCTCGTTCACTCAAGGTACAAGGCGTTTGTGGAAAAAATTCTGAACACAATATTCATACATTTTCACTACATTCAATGTGGACGACCTCTAACCAGTATGTACTTTCCTAAATAGTAAAAATTCGCCGTTGTAGTACTTAACACACCGGTTCTGAAAATACACAATGGTCGCCGATCGTCACCACGCGTACATTTTTTATTAATTTTGTTATTATTTAAAACGTTATTATATAATTTGTTGTACCGCGCGGGGTGGGTTCGGCTTTGCGGACAGTTTGGTTTGGCTTGAAGGAAGACTGTCAAGGAAGATTACTATTGTTTCTACTTTATTTGCTTCAGTTTTTACATCTTTGGAAGTATTTTTAGGAACTACAATTATAAAATCATCAGTATGTTCATCTACAATTTCTGTTTCCTCATTTTTATTAGAAATACTTTGGAATTTTTCAAAATATGGAGAAAATTTAAAGAAACCGTTGCACTTACCAGCTTTACCCTGACTCCATCTCAATATTATTATCAAAATCAGGTGTACGCCTGTGCTCAAAGCCGTCCCCGCCTCGCCTCTCTAGTTTACTTTAAATTACAACTTACGTACATACATAGGAACTTTGTTTAGAAGCTGCATGGTTTATACAAGCTAACCTCCACACTGGCTACCGATAATGAATTATCAAACAAACGTTACTCCATCAAATAAGTCTTGATTATCAAGATAATAATATTTGACGTTTCTGCCGCCTTACTCCTCTCTTCTGTGGGTGAGGTAGATCTTCAGTCTTTGACAATGGTGTTACTTGAAAGAGCATACGCTCTGAAAAGACGATGCAACTCTTCTATAGAGTACTTTAGGCCTATTTGGTGATTATGTTGTATACTTCTTTAATATGTCCCAAAAGATAGTATTCCTCACGACTAGTAAATTTTATAATGGAAGTCTAGAAATCTGTCCTCAGAGAAAAAATATATATGTTGAATCTTCTTCGTTAGCCTTTATTTACCCATTATTAGGTATAGGCCTCTTCATGGAGTTTCCATTCGACCCGGTCTTCTGCAGTTCGCATCCAGGTCTTGCCCAATATTTTATATATGTCCTCGGCCCAGCGCATAGGTGGCCTCCCAACATTTCTCCGGCCAAGCCGAGGTCTCCATGCTGCAATTTTACGCTCCCAATGACCGTCTTCTCTTCTGCTCATGTGTCCAGCCCATCTCAATTTCAACCTGGTCATCATTACAGCAATATCAGTGATTCCAGTGCGTTTACGTATGATTCTATTACGGATTCAATCTACGAGTATGAGCAATATTTCAAACATTGCTCGCTCCATTACTCTCTGTTCTACCTGGAGCTTTTTCACAAGCTTCTTCGATAGTGTCCAGGTCTCCGAGCCATATGTCATCACGGGCAGAACACACTGCTTAAACATGTGTTTTTTGAGGTATAATGATATTCTTTTGCTCTTTAGAACGTCGTCGTCGAGCTTAATGAACGCCGCTCAGCCAAGCTGAAGCCTTCTGTCAATCTCTTTTTAATGGCGATTGTCTTTAAATGCTATGATTTGGCCCAAATAAAGGTATTCTGTGACATTTTCTACCTTCTGTCCATGATCTAAAATGTTAGGCGCACTGGTACATGCACTGCGCATTACATTGGTCTTGTTTTCGTTCATCTTCAAGCCATTACTTAGGGACGCCATATAGAGATCTTCTAGCATGACAATAAGTTCTTTCACAGAGTTTGCAATAAGGATAATGTCATCAGCAAAGCGAAGGTGTGATAGTGTTTCGCCATTAATGTTCACCCTCTTTCGAGACCAGTTGAATAGTAACGTTTAACTTCCAGAAGTATTGTGTCTAATTACGTTTTAATTTTACTTGCTTTTCGATTACCTTCATCCAAATGAATTTTTTAGTTTACAGATCTGGAAAATATTTATGGAACACACATAGACTTTCAGATCTTTATGGTACACGTTTTTTGTATGGGCCTAATAAGTTGCATTGTCTTTCACTGTTGATTGGCCGGTAAATTTCAAAGTCAAAAATATTCGGTAACTTCTCTTACAACTATATAACTATAATGGACATTTCACTTTAGAGAGGAGTAAGGCTGCCGCCTGCAGTAACATAGTATGTTATCGATTACAATAGAAATAAGTGTAAATGAAAAGCCCGGCCGAACGCGGGGCGAGCTGAGCTGAGCTGAGCTCGCCCTAAACAAGACCCGTATTAGACTGATGTGTGACACAACAAAACCCGTCTGACCGAGCCCCCAACACCACATATCTAATCAAATTTAATACTAAAATTACGTTTAATGTTGATCACTGCCCAATAGTACGTATCTTTGTGCTTTAAGTCACTCGTAGACAACAATAAATAGTCGAGTAGCTAACATGAACGCGGTATATTTGTACTTTGTAACTCCAAAATATAATTTATACAATAACAGCTAATATAAAACCTAACGTTGTGAGGTAGAGCGGTTGTCGTAGTACGCAAGACGGAGCGGCCGGCGCGCTGCGCTCGTTATGCTCGGTGTAATGCTCGCTCGGCGCGCTCGGCACGCTCGGCGCGCTCGCGCGTACTGTGAGTGGGCTCGCTACCCGGCGACTCCCGCCCGGCTGTCGTGGCACCGAGGCCGCTCAGTGATCAACATCGACCGGTACTACGACGCTATCGCGGCGCACGCGCCGATTAAATACGTTAAATAATAATAATTTATGTCTAGGGTGTATTTCTTCTCCCGATCGAAATCGACGTTTCTAAAACTCGTCTCGGACCGACCGACGGAACATCGAGGAGATAATAATAAATAATCGAATTTATAAGCGGCAACGTTTCATATATCACCCGTTCAATATAATTCTCAATATATGAAGTTAGACTCTGACAAAAAAAAGCCGGGGACCGCCGCGCGGTGAGGCCTCGAGCGGGCGGCCGGATCAGCTTCTCCGATTATAATTACGTCTCATAATATTTTTCAGCAATCGCTTGAAGGCACACAGCGTTAAATGTAGTTAGTACAGTTCAGCGATCGTAGGCGCGCGCGCGCGGCGATGGAATCTCAGGCCGCGAGCGCGCGCGTGCGTCGTCGTCGGGTCGGCGCGGCGCGGCTAGGCCGGCGTCAGCGTCAGCGTCACCGTGGCGCGGCGCGTGGCGCGGCGCCGCACCGGCAGGAACACCAGCGCCGGCACCAGGCTCAGCGCGCCGCCCGCCTCCTCCACCACGAACGGCTGCATCGTCAGCGGCGCCGCCGGCGCGCGCGGCACCGCCAGCAGCGCGCCGGCGCCGCCGTGCGCCGCGCGCAAGTGCGCTTCCAGCGCTGCGAAGCCCTCGGCGCGGAACTCGCAGCGCGAGCACGAGTACTGAGCCTCGCCCTCGCCCTCCGCTACGTCGCCGGCTTCGCTCGCGCCCTCACCCATGTCCTGCTCACCGCCACTCGCTTCAGTGTGGTTCTCGACTGGCTCGTTCACCTGTTGCTGGGCGTGCGCTCGTTCGTGCGCGAATAAGAACGCGAGGACGTCCGTTGTGAATGGACAGTAAGAACACGCGTACGGCTTGTCCCTAGCGAGCAAGTCGAGCGGTCGTGGCGGAGGAGGTGGTGGCCTGGCTGGTGGCGCGTGCTCCGCCAGCAGGTGAGCCCGCAGCGCGCGGGGCCCTCGAAACCGCCGCGCACACAGAGGACAAGGCTCTGCGGGCGCCGCATTTGCTGGCGCTGGTGGGGCGGGAATACCGTGAGTGTTGTGTTTGTGCACGCGCAGGAAGTATTTGCTACAAAGCTCCTTGTGACAGATGTCGCAGGTGACCCCGCCGAGCTGCGTGCCGCTCTCTAACGAGATCCCGTGCATGCGCTGCATGTGCGTTCGCATGAAATATTTGTTGCACAGCTCTTTGTTGCAGATCTCGCAGAAACTGGAACCGGACGATGACGAGGCACGGCGCTCGTCCGGCGGCGGCGGGGAGGAGCTCGGAGGCCGCGGGCCAGAGTCTAATGGCTCGTCTACCAACCTCTCTGCAGCCAACTCGTTAAGTTGTGAAATCATGGTCTGCAGTTTACGCAGCTCTTCGCTAGCTGACCCTGGTGATGCGACACCTCGCTCCTCGACAATCAAATTTAATGGACTCGTCTGCCCGTCTCGCAGTGCCGCTTCGAATTCATCTTCACATTCTCGTTTAACTTCAGCCATCTCCTCCGGATCGTACGGAGGAGGTAATGAGTGTGAACGCGGCGGCGTGTCGGGAGGCGGGGCGGGCAGGGCCGGTGGCGTAGTCAGCGGCGTGGTCATGGGCGTGCTGATGGTGGTGGCGAGCTGCATGGGCGGCGTGACGGCGCTGGGCGACAGCTCGGCGGCGGGCGAGCGGTGCGCGGGCACGCCGTGCCGCCGCTCGCGGTGCGTGCGCAGAAAGTACTTGTTGCAGTACTCTTTGCAACATATCTCGCAAAACGCCTCTGGATTTACAACGCCCAGTCTCCTTAACGCATCAGGCTGAAAACCTGCTTCTCGCGCGCGCCTCGCCGAATCAGGCGAGAGGCGACGAGGTGTGCCGCCGGATTCTTCATCGGACGCTCGTCGCGGGGGTGAAGGCTGCGCGGGAGGAGGAGCGGCTGGCTGTGGTTCGCCGCCATCATAGATGCCGTGTTTGTTCGCGCGATGAGTCTTCAAGAAGTATTTGTTGCAGAACTCCTTGCAACAGAGGTCGCAGTAGGCCTCAGGGTTGAAGATGCGCGGGGGTTCGTGGCGTGGCAGTAACCGGAAGGCGGCGAGAGGATCGAAGGCGGGGAGAGTGAGTTCCCCGAAAGCGAGCGCGCTCTTGTAGATGTCGGCCATCTTGGCCTGCAGGTCCAGCGGCGGGGGCGGCAGCGGCTGCGGCGCGCGGCTGGGCGCGGCCTGCTTGCGCCGCTTGCGCCCCGGGCTGCCGCCGCCGCTGTCCAGCTCCAGCTCGCGCTTCACCGCCGGCGCCACCGACATCGCGTCACCGCCGCATCTGGAATTGAGAAGATGTTACGTTATTTTGAGCCCTTTGAATCTTTACGCTGACCCATTTCCTGGTAGCAGAAAAGGGGTGTTTTTTTTGGCGAAACAACAAATAACACAAATTTTTTTTTCGACATCCGCGAGTCTTTTTTATCATATTATACGAAACAACAAGTAACACCAAAAATTGTTTTTCGAAATCCGCAAAAATTTTGTTCATTCTATACGAAGCAACAAATGACACAAAAAGAAGAATTTTGTTTTTAAATGAAGCAGTTCCAAGTAAATTTTGGGATGAAAAAATGGTGGGAGCGTGGTTAGAACACCTCGCTATCTCGAGTTTTTGTAAGACTAATTTTCTTCAACAATCTATTTCGTACGCGTGAAACCTAATGGCAGTGACGTCATACGGCTCTATGTGCACCTTTTTCTGTTACTTGACAGTTTCCCTATCCACCAGATTTGAAACATGCTTAATTTTGAGCGGATAAAAATATAAATTTTTTGTTTCGGTTTTATGCCACATTTTTTTTTTCGTAAGCGTAGGTAAGTAAATCAAGAGTTTTGGTTATGTTACGTTACATATTCCTCTAATCACAATGTAGTAGGTACTCGTAATTCTAGCTTAGGGAAGTGAGAGCAACCAAATTGGTACCAACGGATGATAGAAATTGTGTCGATTTTTACATCATTCAAAAGGTCAAGAAGGATGTTCATGGATAAAGTAAAGGAAAAGACAGAAGTCGTGTCGTATAGGGAGGTCAAGCATTTAGCTGAAGATCGGAAGGCATGGAAAGTACCACCGACAGGAACATAGTTCTTAAATACATTGATGATGATGATGGAACATCATTCAAAATGTGTAAATTACATTATCTAAATGTTTCTGCGAGCAATTTTATAAAATATTTTCTAATTATTTGCTTATTTCGAAAACACTTACGGTGCCCATTAGACAAACAATCTATAATCTGATTAGATTCTAATAAAATTTACGTAAAACAATAATATTTCATGTTAATAGAATAGGACCACTTCAAGTCTTCCCGTGGATGTCGTAGAGAGCGACTTAGGAAATACAAGCTAAGCAAAGCTTATAAACATCAATGAAACCTATCGAACCCAGGATTTGGCCTACACTCTCCACGCTGCAGACTGTAGGCCAAAAGCTTTGGCTGGTCTGGCCAAAAGTATGGCTCTGGTAGTACCGTGAGGGTCATACTCCTGCAGTGGAGATTAAAAAGACCTGATGATACGAGTATAATAGATAAATCTATACTGATAGTACCTAAAGAAGAAGCATCACCAATTAAGTTTTGTTATTTTAAGGGAATGGTTGGAAGTGGCACACGATCGAGATATTTAGAATGAGATGGGGGAGACCTTTGCCCAGCATTGGGACAGTAGAGGATAAATAAAAAAAAATTTTAATCGACTTCCAAATAGGAGCAGGTTATCAATTCGTCAGAATCTTTTTATATATGTGTTCACCTTTATAAGAAGACGAACTTAGAAAATTATTTTCTGTTCATTCTTGTCAAAGGGTGCATTCTTGTCAACTGTTCAGATATAAAGTTTATCAAAATTGGTGAAGTCGGTGAAGTCGATTTTTAGTATTGAAAAAATTAGATAGTGCCGATCAAAATATCCAACCATAGAGTTAGAAATGTATGAGCATAAATCCCTGGCTGTTTTCGGCTATGAAGATCTGTTAAAGACTCACAATAAACATATGTTTATTACTCATTTTGTTTTATATGTTTTACAATAAACCGCCTTCTGTAGTCCCTAGTACAATTACGGTTTTTAATCCCTAACGCATCAATACTGTTTAAGTTTTCACGCACCCTTACCACTAAGACAAAAAAGAAAACCTTAATTTTATAGCTCTAAATGAGTTAGAAATATAATCGTCTGGGATAAGAAGAAATCTATCTATATACATAAAAGCGAAAATCACTCACTCACTCACTCATCACGAAATCTCGAAAACTACTGAGCCAATGAAGATGAAATTTGGCAAGAAGGTAGATTGTGACTAGGAGACGTCCGCTAAGAAAGGATTTTTGGAAATTCCATCCCTAAGGGGGTGAAATAAGGGCTGCCAGTTTACATGAAACTTCGTAATTTTTAAAGGACACATGAAATTTAAAAATTGACTGCCTCCGTGGTCCAGTGGTCAAGGCGTTCGCCTTGTGACCCGGAGGTCATGGGCTCGATTCCCACTGGGAAGCATACTTTGTGAAAAGTTGTTTCCGGTCTGGATAGGATATTGCAGGCTTGAATCACCTGATTATCCGAAAAGAAAGATGATTCCGTGTTTCGGAAGGCACGTAAAACTGTGGGTCCCGAACGCCACCTAGCGTTTGACCATCAAACTATCCAAGGATTGGTTCCTGGTTTGCCCTCTGGGTTGTGGAGGTCAGACGGCAGTCGCTCTGTGTAAAAACCAGTAACCTCGTCAAATCACATGGTTAGGTAGCGGACCCCGGGCTCTGAAGCGTTACCGCTGAGGATGCAACCGGGAATACGCTCGGATGATGATGATGAATGATGATGACATGAAATTTAAAAATTATTTTAGTAGAAGAAAATAATAATGTATATATAACGGGAATAGGAACGGAAACAAACGGTAAAAAACCAACTAAAATCCTATTGGAAATATTTTCGATTTCTACGCGGACGAAGTCACGGGTTAAAGCTAGTATTATATAAGAAATAACATTGCAGGCGTGCATTTTGAAGGAGATTGGAAAGAGAAAGCGACCAGAGGTGATCGGAAGCGTACAGGGGTTTTTGCCCACCAGTGGGTATAAGAGACAGAAAGACTTACTTACATAAGATTGTTTTAAAGACATTGTTTCAGTAAACTGTATTCAATCATGCAAGACTCGAATGTCAAGAGGCAGAGTAAGTAATAAATTTATGGTTAATAGGTGAGTTGACTTACAAGAGAAAATAAGGTCAAACCCACAAAGCAGACCCAAAAAAATCAGGAATCATATTCAGTAATTCGACCTTTGCAGGCACTTTTGCACGTCAATAAGTTTATTATAAAAAGAAATCATTTATTTTCAGACCATTTGAATAATGTTTATTATTAATTATTTTATACAAAATCTACCAATACCAGCGTACTAACCTAGGAGTTCAACTACTTATAATTTTTCAAAACTAAAAACCGACGTCTCCCCGAACTATCCAACCGATTTTGATGAAATTTCTACGGGACCATCTGACAAGTATACACATTCAAACAAAAAAAAAATTCAAATTGGTCCAGGCACGAGGAATTGATAACCTCCTCCTTTTTGAAAATCGGATAAAAACTATATTTAAGTTGTGTCTAAAATTATGAGTCGATCATTTAAAATCATTTTTATAATTTTCAAGAAATCCATAGTTATCTATTAATACTAAGTCTAAGGGTTGACTGTCCAGTGTGTTCTTGCAACCTTGCTCAAGTCGTCTGACCATATGTCAACATGTGCATAAACAAAACGTCACCTGTCTCTATCCTGATGATGCTGTGTGTCCTTCATTTGTCATTCACTCACTAAACACGTCATCACAAACACCAAGTGTCAAAACCACGTGATACTTTATCAAAGTACACACGACATCTTCAAAGTTAAGGGCGCGTGTCAAAATGCGCGTACGCGGCGAACCAGTATGTTTTTAACTAAAAATGTATTTTTATTTTTTGGGTAAAATGGCAAAAATTGTGTTCCCCACCCTTACGCCCTTCGACAAGGGGTCGGTGCATCGGGGCTGCGGACGGTTCACATGCCGTGGAGGGAGTTACATTTTACGTAATGAACACAGAAAAAAAATTCAATAAGTATCCACTTATTTTGTCAAAGTACGCTGTAAGTACCTACATTTTGTTTTTGATCAATAGATGAACTTTTGTCGATCTACGATTTCAACATATCTCGTAATTTTGTATAAATTAAAACATTTTATTGTCCTAATAACTGGATCAAAATCTTAGCTTATTCATCCAGTTTATTTAAAAAAAAACTTGAGATGTGTCAAGGGACACCCGGATGGAACGAAGTAAAATATAAATATAAATAGGTCTAAATTACATTCAAACTCTTTTCTGCGTTCTAAAATCAAGTTTTTATTATCTTCATAAATTTGAATGAACAAAAAGTGTCGTTACAACTTTTGGTCTTAATTTATTCCGTCTAGCTCCCTTTCGCAACGCGCGTTAAGGAACTTCGTTCCAAAACTTCGTTCCAATGATGAGATAAGTTTAAGTTGATCCATGTGAACCCCGCAAGTTGTCAAACAATGCACACTGCTTTCCGAAAATTTGGAAACTATCGCGAGGGCGCACCAAATACACCTGTCCCTTTCTAACACTCGCCAAATCGACTTCCCACATCGGCCGTCTCTTTCCAGCCCCCTTTACAATTATGATTATGAGTAATGGCACGATAAATTTTAGTTTAGAAACTTTTGAATGTTTTTTGAAACTTACGCCTCTTTAAGTTTTGGAGGGCTATGGCTTTTATACAACGTAAGGTCTAGTGTGAAAATTGAAGCTATTATTGTTGGGTACATGTTTATTTATATCCCTATCTCTCTCTGTTGTTTTGTGTATGTTAGTGACCAAAACTGGTGTCAAATGAAGCTGTCTCAAAGCGTTTGACGTAGATTTTTGTCAACTATGACAATAATCAATCAAACCAAAGTACGGAAAATCGAAAGTAAACAACGGAACTTATCTCAGCGATGGCCAATTGCACACGCAAAGGAAAGAACTAATCGGCCAAGAGCGAGTTAGACTCGAACACGAATGGTTCCGTACCATTATCTATACAAAATTAGGTTTGTTGTATGCGCCTCACTTTAATATTTACTGTATTCTGTTCTTAGTATTTGTTGTCATAGCGGCAACAGAAATATATCATCTGTAAAAATTTCAACTGTCCAGCTATCACGATTCATGAGAGCCTGGTGACTGACAGACAGACGCACAGACGGACAGCGGAGTCTTAGTAATAGGGTTCCGTTTTTAACCTTTGCTTTCTAGGCGCTACAGCGTCTTCTGTCGACTTTACCCACCTGACTGTGTTAAAGTAACAAAACGATCCCCAGTTTCCCTACATAAGTAAGAGGCATTTCACATTTGGTTGGCTATCTCGCTCGCACAATCAAACATTTTTAAAGATTATTAAAAAATGTGACTCATTTGTAGAAAAGTGTTTCATTAACTTTTAATATAATTATATGTTAGATATTGTAGATATGTTTTTTTTATTGTTTATGTGTGTGTGTGTATCGAGAATTATGTAATCAAAAATTATAAATTTTGACGGCCTAATTTTCGATGTAGTCAATGTCTACACAATATACAAACATGTCTAAAATAACCACAATATAATTATATTGAATGTTGATGAAACACTTTTTTACAAATGAGACACATTTTTTAATAATCTTTAAAAATGTTTGATTGTGCGAGCGAGACAGCCAACCAAATGTGAAATGCCTCTTAAGTACCTAAATGAAATCTCTGTTTAAAACTCACAGGTCCATAACAAAAATCAAACTTCACAGAAATTAATCTAAAAATACCCCCAAATTCTTCCTCCTTAAGAATTCTTCCTATCACACTTTTCGTGCGACCCCAGAAACAAATTAAAAAAGTCCCATAAAATTTAAAATTAAAACAAAATTCCTCCAAGGTAAGATATGAAATTAAGTTTGGTCATCTTAAATTACAATAACAGTTTAATAAGCTGAATTGATGTCGGGCAAGTAATTAAACTTGTTTTTCGACTTTTTAATATAAAACTTTTCAATTTCGAGGAAAAAAATCTGATGAAAATGCCGCCTCGGGCCGCGGTTGTTTATGCCAAATAAAAATACCAAAAAGTTTGTGAATACTTTTTAATTGTCGATGGTTAGAGCAAATACTGGCAGTTTCATTGGTTTCGTGATTTTTTTCTGTATAAATAATAATTTCTTCTTCTCATTATTACGGGCGTCTTACGTAAGGAGGGTGATAGTTAAAACCCTCTCCAAACTAAAGATATATGAACGCAACCATGATATGTATCACTAACAAAGGTTAAGTAAAACTAACACAATAATGGAGCCATGTCATCTGAAATAAAAGATTTTTATTTTATTATTACAGAGCTAAGCTCTTGTCTGTGGAACAACCAATCCCTTCATTTTTCTGTATCCAAAGCCAACTCCATTACATTAAACTAGGTCTTTTGGGTTATGGAACCCTGAATAGTAACTGTATACCTAACCTTGTGCTGCCACAACCACCACCCAAATCAACAGATAGCATCGAATTTCGCCATAACTTGTGATCGGCCGCGCTTAAGGAAATTAATAAATTAAGTACCACTTAGGTAATTGACCTAATTATTTTCTTGGACAGAGTCTGGGTATACAGCGTGTCTGATCATTATCAGATATCAGTACGGAAACTTGCACTAGTAGATGGATAAATGAGTTTTGAGTGAAAAAAGAACCAATTAAAAAAAATAGGAAAAAAATACATATGAACTCTGACACAGATGCGTAGTGAGGTTTTCGGTCTTCATAAAATAAGACCCTCCATCTCTTCCTGTGGGTGTCGTAAGAAGCGACTAAAGGACTAAGATCTATTAAGTGATGTGCCGGTCTTAAAAATTTCGAAAATTTCCCAAAACGGACTGGAAAATTTTCGAGAAATTTCTCGCAAAAAAAAATTCTTTAGGAAATTTTTCAACGACAATTCTTGAGAAATGTTGAAAATTTCCGCAAATTTTCAAGGAAAGAAATTTTCGAGAACAGAGGATTTCTCGGCGGCACATCACTAAGCTCTGTATCTCGCTACAACTGCATTCCCAAGGAGGGTTGACTTCAGACTGGTGGCAGGCCGTGAAGACCCAATAGGGATGTGGACAGGGGAAACAATGTGTTATTTTTAATCCGTCAACTAATTTATCCAAAAATAAAGGACCCACATTTTTTCGTTTAGCAAAGTAGTACCTACAATTTCACAAAGATTCAGCGATTCAGCGACAGAAGTTTCTGAGTTGAGGCAATTTACGTCACCTTTGGTCAAAAATCGTAGCTTATCGTGACGTCACGCGAAATTTTAATGCGCTGTATCTTCGGTCAATATTTGCTAATCATAGACAAGAAAAAATACGAATACTATACTTTTTGATAAACTAGCTAATGAGTCAAAAAAAAAGTTTAGCTCACATCCCTATTGTAGTTTCAACTCCAGCTTTATCTTCTCTACTTCACACGGTCTTCAGGATTCGTGGTAAGTAATTGGCATATCACCTTTGATGAAGAAGAAACCAGAAAGCAAAACGTGGAACGCGGCCTCCAAAGCGTCAAACTTATCTACAAGAAACTGGCTAATGCGCAGAAGAGGTGAAAGAAGATAATCCACAAACATTTGAAGAACAAATGCTCTCGAATTCACATACTCTAAATTGCATAATTATACGTAGATTCTTTTTATATATTTTACTTTTAGTTACCTACTTCTGGTAGACAAGAATAACCTCAAACAAGTCATTATTTAAAATAAAACCTTTTTTATATACCCAGTGTCACTCTCAGAATTAAGACGAATCGAATGACACCTCTCAAGCTAAAATCCATCGAGCTGTTCAGGCCGCAGAGCGTGCCAAACATAAGAATTTGACGCAAAAAATCCGCCATTTTTGTATTTTTTTATATACCCAGTGTCATTCTAACAGTAAATCCAAACATAACGATACGTCTCAAGCTAAAATCCATCGAGCCGTTCAGGCTGCAGAGCATGTCAAACAATTAAACATACATACATACATACATACTCTCGAAAAATATAGCCCTCCTTCTGGCGCAGTCGATTACGGAATACGCTACTTTCCAAAAATTTTAAACAAAAATGTTCTATGGGATTTGTATGAAATATAGACTAATGACGTCATGGTTTCTTGGACTCAAATAGCGCTCCTAATATCAGTTTTTCTGCAATAATAAATCTAAAATCATGCTGAAAATGGTTGTGGTCATGACAAGTGACATTATTTTATCAAGTTTATTCTTAACAGTACCAAATATATATATATATTTTTTTTTACTCAGGAAAGTACCTGCTTGGAGTAATTTATTATGTTCACAGCACTAACTAACATTTCGACACGACCACTTTGTACTCGTAACTAATAAAGGAAGTAATTTCTTTTTACTGTAATTATTTTCTACGGCATGTTAATTCAACTTCTATTAATGGGTGTATAAATTAAAAAACAAACAGCTTTGAAACATTAAAAACAACCCTCCTAAAAACAACGCGATCAACACCATAACATCCAGAATTTTTCAAGTAAAGCGCTATATTTTTACAGCAGTCGTTAAGTTTGAAATATCGGGGGTGTTGGGTGTTGGGGTGGGGGGGAGGTAGGCAAATAAAATAAAAATAAAGGCCGATTACTCCCGACATTTTATAATGGCCGTCGAAATGACATGCGGGCGCCGCGCCGCCGCGTGGCGTGGAGTAGACTTCCACTAAATAAATGTCAACCGATTTTATGTGGATGATGTTATGATAGATTGTTTTTTATGCCGACCTAGTTCTTTTTTCTATGGCTTATTTAAAAGAAGGCCAAGAAGGATATTCATGGATGAAGTAAAGGAAAAGGCAGAAGTCTCCACTGAAAAGAACATAGTTTTTAAAAACATTGATGATGATTGTTTTTTACCGCCAAACTTTTATTTATCGTTAACCAATTTGTTACAAAATGCAGACTTAAGTATTATGATCCAAAAGGAGTTGACTTTGACTCCTGATAAACCTATGTTGATACCGTTCTGTTTTCCTGGATTATTTTACCAATCTCATTTCGCAATGGCGCAGAGTAGTCTCAATCTATTTTAGCCATTATTTTACATTGATTTGCAATTTCAATCAAAAAAAGTCTCATATTGTCCGCCACTCCGGAAGTTCTGGGTTCGATTCCAACAGGGCGAATTGGACAATAGTTTCTTCAAATTGTCCTTAGTTCGGGTGTTTATATTTGGTTTGCATGCATTTATATACCTCTAGTATCGTCGATTTACTTGGTATCCCAAAACACAAGTTTAAACTTACTTTGAGGCTAGCTCAAATTGTGTGATCTGTCCCTATACAATGTGGAAGGGACATACCCGTAATTAATCGAACTACGGGCTTTACTAGATCACTTTAGTATAATGAAATTAAAACAAGAACCAAAAAAAAATTTCGACATTCCCATACATAATGCCCGGGTGGCTGCACACTTCTGTAAGGAAATTTCGTAAAATTTTTTGTGTTTTGGCTGTGGTTTTAATTTCATTATGCCATAGTGATTTAGTTCGATTTATTACGGGTATGTCCCTTCCACGTTGTATATTTATATATTTTTTAGTTTTATGTGATATAAGTAAATGATAATTAGGTTCTTCTTATTTCGAGTCGATTGGCTATGTAAAAATATAAATATTTTACTTTAACAAGTTTGACCAGTGTTTGGCTACGGCGACTGCCCGAATATTTGCCTCATTGAGGTCCTGCATTGGGTAGGATATAGGATATTTAGGGCATTACTAGTGATGAGCCGGCGAGAAATTTTCTGATCTCGGAAGTTTCTTTCCTTGAGAATATCCGGAAATTTCGGAAATTTTTAACATTCTTTGAGAATTTTTGTTGAAAAATTTCCTGAAGAAATTTCTTGCGGGTAATTTCTCTGAAATTTTCCAGACCGTTTCGATAATTTCTGAAAATTTTCAAGAACGGCACATCACTAGGCATGACCACAGATGGGTCATTGATTCAAAATTAGATATACTCGTACTTGTTTTATTACAATGACTATAGTATATTTTGTGGTTTCTCATTTATTACTTTACTAAAGAAGTCATGACTAACTCCTATTCACCTAATTGGTAAGACGTCACCTAATTAGAGTGCGTCAGAAAAAAATCTTGACGTAATTAAATAAAACAGTAAACAAGTGCGTGAAGCAGTAAATTATTTGCATTATTCTTTGTAAGGAAACTGGGTTATGTGATATGACAGATGACGTGGTACTCAGCCCACTAATTCGCCATGATGTCATATTATCACAATAACAAAAGCCCCAGAAAACAGTTATTTGTATGGCAGCTTCCCTGATATTTTATCCTCTATTGTATAATATATTATATGTATTGATACCTCTTTTATATGTCACACTAGATCTAGTCTTTATTTACCTGTCTATCAAAGCGAATATTTCCTTGGCCGAATTTACTTTGTTGTAACTTACATATTTTTTCATGTAATTTGATACAATTTCTCAGGGCAAAATACTTTCATTTATGATTTGAGTATACTAAATTAACTGGTGTTTCTGTGTGGTGATGTTATTAATTGTTGCTTGTTATAATTTGATTTATTTTACATTTTTTCTACTCGTATCTTAGTTACCTAGTTCTTTTTTCTTTTTGTATAGTAGATACTGCTTGTTTTAGAATATAAAAATATTGTTAACTTCTGCAATAATTGAGCGAGAGGCCTTAATATTAATAAAAGCGTTGATCATTAAAATTACGAAAGAAGAAAAAACGACAAAATTTAGTGCTGTTTGGCGTTTAAGTATATAAGAAATAATGAAAATGCCAATATTTTTTCTTACATATCACTGGTACCTATAACCTAAAAGTTAAATGCTATTTTTATTAGCCTGTGTCCCACCGTTGGGCAAAGGCCTCCCCTTCAGACTTTTTTTTTGCAATGCCGGAGAGGGTTCATATTTTATTTAATTAAGAACAGAACAGTAGTATTATTAGTAATATTTAGAAGATGTATGATATGAATACAATATATTATTATATTAGTTATAAGTATATCTTTCAAAATTATATTATTTCCAC
Source organism: Acrobasis suavella (assembly GCA_943193695.1). NCBI lineage: Eukaryota > Metazoa > Arthropoda > Insecta > Lepidoptera > Pyralidae > Acrobasis > Acrobasis suavella. The sequence goes on along the minus strand of OW971952.1, from coordinate 2,294,062 downwards.
TTTTTTCTAAAGACGTCTTATTCTCAGCATCAGTGGGTTGACTGTTAGATAAAGCCTACGGCTTTAAGTCAGAACATATTTGATAAAGTTAAGTAAATAAAAAAAAAATGAATTGAATTGAACTGTGATTTGATTTGAAAATTAATCTATGCAAATATTTTTAAAAGCAAGTCGACTCCACACCTCCCCCGTCCTAATGTCACCACGTATTTATATTCAATCAGTCGCGGGCGGGAGTCGAACCCGCGCCTGCCAGGTGCCCGTTGATGGATTCTCAATTTTATAATTGACAACTCCCCATTTTAATACACATTCTACAATTCTAAACATCAGCTGACGGGGCTCGATTTATGTTATTAACATTTTCTGGGACACTTTGTAGGGTTCCGTACCCAAAGAGTGCCAACGGGGTTTTACTGAGACCCCGCTGTCTGTTCACAAATACTTAAAATAAAAATTTTGAAATGTTGTAATGTTGGACGGACATTTTTGACCCAGGAAAAAATCCTATTGGGTTGGGGAAAAATAATGACACTTGTCATTGAACATAATATCCATTTTAACGTAATTTTAGATCTATTGTTGCAGAAAAACTGATAATAAGAGCGCTATTTGACTCCAAGAAACTATGACGTCATGTGCCTGTTTTTCATACTAATCCCATAGAGCATGTTTTACCTTTTGACGTTTACAAAAAGGAATCTGATTGGACTTGTTGGAAAATAGCGGATTACGGAAACCTTCATCTTGAACCTTCGGACTCGCAATTGACCGGAGTTTTTTGTTTGTTTATAAGTGACAACACGGGTGTCAGATTTTCAAGCTATTCACTTGTTTTGGACAACGTTTAAACATGAATGGACTAACATAAACTAAATATTTGTTAGTCCTTTTAGACCGAATATTATAAATGTGAAAGTTTATATGTATGGATATCTGTTCCGCTTTCACGCTAAATCGGCTCAAGGGATTGGAATGAAATTTGGAATGTAAATAGCTTATTACCTACTTGGATTAACACGTAACTAGGATACTTTTTAGCGCTCTTAAGATATCTATCTACGCTGTACAAGAAACAAAGATAGACTGGTTCCAGAAGATACTCCCAAATTTGAGACGCACAAAGATAAATGTGTGTATATGTGTATACGAATTTATAATAAAATACCTGTCGAAATAAAAACGCTAAATATCACACTTTTTAAGAAAAAAAAATATATATGGCTGATTGACGAAAACGTTTATAGTGTCAAAGAGTTTTTAAAATAATTTGCATGCTATCATGATTAGCAAAACATGTTCTCTCTATTATTTTTATGTAACATCATATAATGTACCATGTTTTTAAGCAAATAAAGATCTTATCTTATCTTACAGACCAGCGACAGTATTCCCGCGACTCTGTCGGCGACTCTGTCGGTGACCGTCGTCGACCTATATAGCACATTGCGCGACGTCGACAACTCGGCGGACATTCGCTGATAATCGGCGACGCGGCGACGATCGCCGACCGTCGTTGAAGCTGATAGGTGTCGCGAGAATACTGTCGCTGGTCTGTAAGAGCCCTTATGCTAATACGCACCAAATTAAAGTTGCCTAATAAATAATACTATCGTAACTTAAGTACTGTACTGTATTAGATGCCTACCCACCTTTCTTTCAAACAACTACTTACAGAATAATACAGCCACCTACCAGGGATCAGGAATTTATATTATTGGTTTTGTTTAAAAAAAGTTCGCCACCCTATGGGGTAAATTCGGGGTCGCTGGCAAAGGGGTGGCCGGAATAGTTGCGAATGCCTATCAGCGGGAGGAAAACCATTTCAGTTTTAAAAACCTTATTTTTGTTCAAAAATAGGAGTTCATTTTTTTTCGGAAAAAATATTTATGTTTCATAAATTAAATTCTTCTTTTTTACAAGCTTTTATTCAGTCTCAGCTGTCCCGTTGTCTGTCTGTCTGTAATGAAATCTTGCAAATTAAATATAACCCACTTCTCAGTTTCCAATTGAGCCGAAACTTTGCACGCATACGTATATCGGCGTGACAATGCAATGTTATGATGACATTGAATTGATCTGATGATGGAGCTGGAAGGTGGCCATAGGAACTTTGTAGTAACACAACCCCATCGAATTTACTTATTACATTGATGTTGATAAGTACTTAGGCCTCACAATAAAAGCTTGTACAAGAAAAAATAATAATTAGGTGTTTATAGTAACCCAATGGCACCTTATTACTAAACTTACTAAAGCTTATAGCCCGCTTGAGAACAAAAGCCTCCGTTACCAGGTAAGACCTGAAGTAAATAACTCTTCTTAAAAGTATACAATGTGGAAGGGATATACCCGTAATAAATCGAACCACAGGCTATACTAGATCACTATAGTATAAAGCAATTAAAATAACAACCGAAACAGGGAAATTTTTTTCGACATTTACATACAAATTACATGGGAATGTCGAAAATTTCTTTGGCTATTTGGTTGTTATTTTAATTTCATTATACTATAGTGATCCAGTATAGCCCGTGGTTTGATTTATAACGGGTATGTCCCTTCCACTTTGTATATGAAAACACATGTCAATATACACATATTGCCATCAATAAAACAATAACTTGAGAAAAAGAGAACAATAAATATATTATGTACTTAAAGGTCTTACAATTATGTTGCCCAAGGTACATCTTTAACGAAATACAATATATAACGGCTTATTATACCTAAGGGGCGTGTATTAGGTTCAATAACATCAACAATTTATATTTACATTAAATATTGTCGATGAAATTGTACGGGAGAAAAATTCTAGCCAGGAATAGGTTATGTTTAAGTTAGCTTAGTTTTTATTCTTACCTTTTTTATGTTTTTATTTTTTGTTTGTTATTGAATAAAGGAAGGAAGGCTAAAACCCGCTTTTCATTTAAGAAACAGATGAAGGCACACTTCCTTCAAAAACTGTCAGATAGATCATAGTGTATTTATGTAGTATATGTAAGTATTGTTTATCATAGTATATACTTAATAGCGTGTATTTTTTTGTATGTAGTTTATTGATTTGACGTATATATTTTTTTCGTCACGTATCTATTCAAGTTTTGCACTACTCCTGTCATTTTCTACATCACCCGTTTGGTGGAATCGAACCCAGAAACTCCGGATTAGCGGAGTAGCGTGTTGACCATTACGCCACGGAGGTCGGACTCGGAGGACTTCGCTCGCTTGTTCACAAAATGTCTAGGACTATGAATATGGCAATTTATTCAGGCTTGCTAGGAACTCCACGGTTGTTTTACAAGAATTGCGCATCTAGTCCACGACTCCATGTAGACTTTTATTAAAAATCTTCCCCCGGCTTCAGATATTGCTGCGAAACATTGGGATATTAGTGAGGTTTCGGTACTATGTGCTATGTTTCTAAAAAGTTAAAATTTTGTTGTCTATAGTTATATTATTTTATTTAATAAGGTACTAATTAATCTAGCTCTTTTCTTGGTAAACCAGCAACAACGCCATTATGTGCAAAGACTAAAGTGGAGGCAAGAAAAGATTAAATGAAGATGATGATAAAGTTTTGCAAAAAAGAAGTGTTTTTATTGAAAAGCTTATTTTTCTGGACAAAAGGCTCGACGACCTCAAACTCAATGGGTGGACCGACTTTGTCGGGATTTGAATCCGGGCCCTAAGATTCAGTAACCGTGACAATGCACCAACATGCACATGCGTATCGAATTACAGATGCCGTTAAATTTAAAGTCCGAAAAAGTTTCTAATTATTCGAAAAATCTTCATCAGAATACCTGACTTTTCTACATCTTCTCATTTGTTACCTGAGTCGGCAGAGACAGACAGATATTCAAATCCGTTACGGAATAAGCCGTCCATGTTCTCCATCTATCTAAATCTAAATATATATAATTCAAAGGTGACTGACTGACATAGTGATCTATCAACGCACAGCCCAATCCACTGGACGGATCGGGCTGAAATTTGGCATGCAGGTAGATGTTATGACGTAGGCATCCGCTAAGAAAGGATTTTGATCAATTCTACCCCCAAGGGGATAAAATAGGGGATGAAAGTTTGTATGAAACTTTGTCAATTTTAAACCGATCGGGCTGAGACTTTGCATGCATAAAGCTACTATGACGTAGGCATCCCCTAAGAAAGGATTTTGATAAATTACACCCTACGCGAGCGAAGCCGCGGGCAAAAGCTAGTATTGTATAATTTACAGCACACTGCCACACATGGCCGCGTATCGATTGACGCCGAATTTTTATATCTATCGCGGGGAGTTTAAAGATAAATGCGATAAGCTTAAATTAAAAGTGAACGATATTTATTGAGCTTATCGCTTCACACGTAGGAAAATGTTTTTGTTTTATGGAACTAGTGTATTAAATGGTGATGGGTTATTTTTGTTTTGTGAATTGAAACTAGTTGAAGTACATAAGCAATGTGCGAGTACGTAAGTTCAAAAAATTTATAGGTCTTTGGAAAAAATCTGACACACCACACCTTGTGTTGACCACAAATAGATAAGTAGGAAACAAAGATAGCTAGGAAGTTAAGTTAATATTCGGAACAATATAGTATTATTTTATTTATAAACTAAAGAGAATACATTAACACTTTAAAAATATTTAAAATTTAATATTTTGGTCTTTGTTATATTGTTTATACTGTAGATTAGATACCTTTTCGAAGATTTTTCAGCAGTATCAAAGAGCTCATGGTTTTCTGGATGTCTATACGAATGTAACGTCATTCGTAGCAGCTACGAGATGCTACAGCAGACGCTCGTAGCTGCTACAAAGGCCACCGAATTCATCTTACTCTATAAAATGAATAATATCTTGACGACCTCCATGGCATAATGGTCACCATGCTAGTCCGCCACCCAAAGGTTCCGGGTTCGATTCCCGGTCAGGGCAAGTTGGAAAAAATGGCCTTTTTCAAATTGACCTGGGTCTTGGGTGTTTATATATATATATATATATATATATATATATATATTTGTTATTAAATTATGTTATCGTTGAGCTAGTATCCCATAACACAAGTCTCAAACTTACTTTAGGGCTAACTCAATCAGTGTAATTTTTCCGTATAAATTTATTTATTTATTATTTTATGTTCCGAAACTGATTTCCTATATTTGAAAACTGGACGTAAAGAAAATCGGATTTGTTTTTCGTGTGTGTAAAGAGCAAACACAAGCGTGAGATTTTTCAAGCTGTCTTAAAGCATCTGGACAACCGGACCACTGAGCTCCTCAAGAAAATTTGATAAGTTGTCATTGAAAGGATTTTTTGTAATTATTTTCTCTTTCTGAAATTCAGATTTTATTCTCTTTCCTGTGAAATAATTTATTTGAGATGAGGTCATAATTTGCTTTTACAGCATTTGGTTAAGGACTAAGTACATCAATACAGACTTATAAATATATCTACAAAGATATTTAATCTAGAACATAGACTACTTATTAGTTATGACATGACTAAGCATTTTATGTTGTGTGAAAAATACTCTTATCTATATTGTAGCTGCTGCTAGGCAAAGCTCTCTCTCCCCTTTGGCTAATCAAAAAATATTTTATTTATATATTTCCTCTCAAAATATTGATTTGAACTAAACGGATTCAATCCTCGGCATTTAATCTTGCGTAAAATATAATGATACATCATCGAAACAATCGCAGGGCCAGATTACCACAGAATATACACACACCAAACCATATTAATCTAATCACGCTAGCTTCCCGAAGAATGTGTGAGTCTACGTCTTTAATAATAACCGGGGGGTAGGGGGCACCCCTCCCACCCTCCCCACACTAGTGAAAAAATATATCCTAAGGAAAACAATATTATAAATTGGACGAAGCGCGCGAGTGTGCGTAAGAAAGTAGGCCGTTTTCGCTCACATGTCTTTTATTTCATTTTACTTTATTTTATTTGTGATGTACTATTTTTTTTCAGTTTTATTATTTTATTTTGCTCGACGCCGCGTTGGCGGGAGTAGTTCGTGCAATTTCGTTTTCTGCTTTATATTCGGGAAATGGGACGCTTTGATATTTGTTCGTTTTGATGTGAATATCCTGATGTCTGTAATGTTGTTTTCTCCTTGAAGTGGATGGGAATATGCTCGTGAATGCCTAGTGAAAAAGAGGTCAATAAACTTTTGACTGTTATACCTAAGGTATAACAGTCAAAAGTTTTTTTTGGAACGAAGTTCCTTATCGCTCGTTGCGAAAGGGAGCTAGACGGAAAAAGTTAAGACCAAAAGTTGTAACGACATTTTTTGTTTATTCACATTTATGAAGATAATAAAAACTTGAGTTTAGAACGCAGAAAAGAGTTTGAATGTAATTAGACCTATTTATATTTATATTTTACTTCGTTCCATCCGGGTGTCCCTTGACACTTATCAAGTTTTTCTTCCACAATTATGGTTTTCGATCTTAAGCTTTAAAATCTAAGATATTGCAATTAGGTTTCTATCTAGCAGCAATTTATCCACTGTCAACAAGTTGAAAAATGACACTATCTCATCTGTCATCATTGTGTGACAGTCGTCAAGCTATGTCAGATGTATAAAGATGCAGCCAAATTTGACACCAGTGTAAGCTACTTACACACACAAAAAACAAACAATCCCGTCTGTTTGTCAACTTGATTTGCGAGGAATGTTTTAAACCGTAGAAAGTTAGTCCTTAATGGAATGATTCGTATGTTAACCTCAGAATCCCTAGCCCATGTCACTATAGCCTGATTTGCAAATTAGCACATCAGGCAATGTAAATATTTCTTACGAAATCGGAGAAAGCCGACTAGTTTCGATCGGTTTAGATGATCATCCTCAGGCCGAGTCTAAGGAAGAGCGTCAACCCGACGGTTTCACTGTCCTCAACGCACTGAGCGTAGCCTCGCGTGTTGCCTTCTAGTCGGCCTTTTCCGACAATCCTACGTGAACAAAACCGTGTTAAAATATTTACTTATGTAATCTAGATCTTCTTGTTAGTTGGTTTCAATAATTGACCGAGCGAGCGAAGCGTCCCAGTTTTGCGATTGGCCAAAAATGCTTTTCCTGTCTGTCCGGCTGTTCTCGCCTACAGGACATTCCTCAACGGATTCTCGTGAAATTTTGTAAGAAGGTTCGAATAATACAGACGACCTCCGTGGCGTAATGGGCAACACGCTACTCAGCCAATCCGGAGGTTCTGGGTTCGATCCCCGGCCAGACAAGTTGGAAAATGGCCTTAAAATTGTCCTGGGTCTTGGGTGTTCTATATATGTATTTATTATGAAATATATAGAACGTGAAAGGGGCATACCCCTAATAAATCGAACCACAGGCTGTACTAGATCACTATAGTATAATGAAATTAAAATAACAGCCAAAAGCCAAACAAAATATTCGACCTTCCCATACAACACACAAGTGTGCAGCCACCCGGGCAATTTATATGGGAATGTCAATTTTTTTTTGGTTGCTTGGTTGTTATTTTAATTTTATTATACTATAGTGATCTAGAATAGCTCGTGGTTCGATTTATTACGGGTATGTCCCTTCTACGTTGTATGTAGTACTAGCTTTTTCCCGCGGCTTCGCTCGCGTAGGAGTGTAATTTATCAAAATCCTTTCTTAGGGGATGCCTACGTCATAGTAGCTTTAAGCATGCAAAGTCTCAGCCCGATCGGTTTAAAATTGACAGAGTTTCATACAAACTTTCATCCCCTATGAAAAATATATTTGAGATCCTCATAACGAGCCCTTTCATTAGATATATGACACAGAAAGGGTTGCAAAACTTTTTTTTATTTCATAATTTGTCTCCCGAAAATGACCCTTATTAAAAAAATATATTTATTTTCTTTGCACATCAGTGTTTGGGTCATAGGATTACACCATTCTACCAAATTTCACCTGATTTGGTCCAGTAGGTTTGGAGTAAATTGGCTTTGACAGACGGACAGACAGACAGACGCACGAGTGATCCTATAAGGGTTCCGTTTTGTAGGGGTGTAATTTATCAAAATCCTTTCTTAGGGGATGCCTACGTCATAGTAGCTTTATGCATGCAAAGTCTCAGCCCGATCGGTTTAAAATTGACAAAGTTTCATACAAACTTTCACCTCCTATTTTATCCCCTTGGGGGTAGAATTGATCAAAATCCTTTCTTAGCGGATGCCTACGTCATAACATCTACCTGCATGCCAAATTTCAGCCCGATCCGTCCAGTGGTTTGGGCTGTGCGTTGATAGATCACTATGTCAGTCAGTCAGTCACCTTTGAGTTATATATATTTATATGAAATAAAACTTACATGTAATTGAACATTTTTACAAGATTTTTATACACTTTCCTGACGACTCCCTTCAGAACAGCAGTCCCTAAAACGCCTGAAGGGTACGGTTTGTTCCTTACAATCATTGAAAAATGGTACAGACACATAATCTTTACCCATTATATTGGATTTTATTTGAAAACAAAATAATAACTTAATTCAAAATTCAAAAATATAACATAATTCAAAATTACTTTACATTAGGTGCATGTGTATAGTTAGCAGAAGATTGTTAGAGTCTATGACAAAGCAGAGGGTGTATCTTGGAACGCCACAGTTGGAGAAAACAGTTGACCTAATTTTAGTATTAAACTTCTAATTAAATAGTAATACTACAAATTTGAATAGAAGGTAATACTGATGATTTAAATCGATGTACCTAATGCGTAGACAGACTAAGTCGCGTTTCGCCTAAATGATATGTAAATAACCAATATATGAAGTTGAAGTGAACAAAATAAAAAAAGTACAAAGTTTAAAAATTAAAATTGCAACTTAACCATCTAATGAAAACTTGGAATGTTCTGGCTGATTTCCTTCCCGCCCAGATCGTAAAAGCCGATCGAGGGAATAGGCGAAAATGCCAATCATGTTAATAGGCGATACGGTTGGCCAATTGGCAACACATCACTATTTCGATTCCTTTTTCACCTTCTTGTCCACTATCAGGCTAAAAGTGGATTGATTACCCTAAGCTGGAGCGGCATGATCCAAAATGCTATGTCTTCCCCTTATTGGTAATAAATATGTGATACTGATATCTATTATGGGGACCAAGTTATTCAAAAGACATTATGATAGGACAATGAGGATATGAGTATCGGCCTTAGAGGAAGTGTCTGGTGCCGAATTTTGCACACTTAACATATTATTTTAAGACGTTTATTTTAAACCAATAAGTTTGTTTTAATAAGATTGCAAAAACATTTTGATTAAAATCTGAAACTTATCAAAGGTTATTTTAGTAAACAATTTTTTTCTCCGAACATGTATGGTAAAATTACAGCATTTTGAAAAATCACATAAGCTATCGAGTCCGTATAGTCCCATGAAGAATTATCCAATATTTTATGAGATAATGACGATACTGAGAGCCCATATGTCTCTGCCATTCTACTTTCCGTGCAGTTTGAAAAATGGCCAATATGAGTAGGCAGTGTGATAAAAACTATTAAAATATCCATATATTAATGGGTTCCCGTCCCGACCGGACTCCGTCCGGAGTAAAATTGGTTACATACGATTCTTATGAACTCGTTCACACCGGCCGGACGCCCGTGCGCCCCTGACGGTGCCATCCGATTTTTACCTATCGGGACGAGACTTTTTTAAATGTTCTTGCATAATGTATGAAATCCTCATACAGTTTTTCTATCTTCACAGAGCTCAGATACCCAAATACGTTTTACTGCCTGCTGATGCCGATGTTCTTTTTGGTTATGAGCTTGTTCTTCTTCATCGAGGGCTATTGCAATTATTGCCAATTCCTCAGTGTTAAATAATGCCATCTTTGTATGCGTATCAGTCACCCACAAAAAATTCCCTGACGCCGTTTCCCTGATATGTGTGAACACAGGAGACGGACGGCACGGCCCTGACGGAAAAATGGACACGGACGACCCGTCCTGTCCGGGACGGGAACCTGTTAATGTGTGCACATTATTGCACACTCGTGTAGACCACCCAGGTCATGTACAGTCAAGTACCAAGATACCTGACCAGGCCCTCTACTTATATCTTCAATTTTCTCTTAAACTAAAAATAATATTAACATGAAAATTTATATTCAGAAAGACTTGATTAAAATCTGTCTGAATAAAAATTTTCATGTTAATATCATTCTTAGTTTAAGAGAAAATTCAAGATATAAGGAGAGGGCCTGGTCAGGTATCTTGGTACTTGACTGTGCTATAGGTTGTGGTGCAGCGGGGGTGGCCCATTCAACGATACACAGTTGTTGGTAACATGACTCTGTAAGAACACTGTTGGCGTGTAGGAGGTAGCCCAAGGGCTAACCCCGCCGCACCAGAACCTATACTACTTGACCTGTACCCAATTCGGGGTAGCCAAATTGGGCGCTTTCCTCACCTGGTCGATAGACCTCAGATAAATCAACTGAGTGAATCGTCCATTATTTCAATTGGTGTAGAAGACAACGGTACTCCGTGCAATGTACCTGTATATTATCAGATTGCCCGAAAACCACATGACAATGGGTCCATATTAGGCTCACATAAAATTCTTAATCCTACCCTTTATCTTACTACCGATTAGTGTTCAAAATAATCACTCTTCATAATTTTATATATCATACTTTTTTTAATCATAAATTTTTATAACTATCAATGGAGCTCATAATAGTTAGTGATCATATTTTTTTTATTAATACTGTTACTACAAAGAACAAGTTTATATTTATAAGTTTTGTTTTCCAGAACTTTTTCTTCATAACATTCAATGATCATATTGTTTTAATTAATAATGTTGTTACTAGGAACATACTTTAACTTATAATATAGTTGTTCAGAATAGTTTACTGTATAACAGACAATTATCATAATTTTTGTATTAATAACTCGCTTCGCTCGCTCGGCTCGCGCGCTATTGGTGTCAAAAACTATATGAAAATGAATATATTAGTAAAAGAAATGTATGATTAAAGACATGATTAGAAAAATTATAAAAACAAATATTAGAATAAAACGAATTTATGAACATTAAAGTTATTTATTCAAATGGTTAGGAGTTTAGATCATTAGCACAAACAAATATATGAAAACAGATATTAGTAAAAAGTAAGTGTATTATTAGTGATATTATGAATTTCAATGATTTTAATTTTTAATGTTTAGTTTTTATGAAGAATCATGATTATGATTTTAAATGGTATGAGACATATTTTCGGACCTCCGATAATAGAAGTTGATAAGTTATGTAAGACAATGCGCACCCCATGACAATAATTATAATGCTAGAGTCCATACATATTATTTCGCCTGTTTCTCACAGCGGTAGGCAGAGACTATGGCCCTCCACTTGCAACGATCCTGACAAACCAATAATGTCTAGGCAATGTGCTAAATAAGAAAAATCGAATTCAAATTAATTACTTTGCCCAAATTAGCTTGTCGTTATTAATATTGACCGGGCATTTTAAAAAGTGCTCCAATTTAATAGGGATTTGAAACAAATTATTGTGATCCTTCAACTTTGAAAGTATACTATATGTATGTTGATATATATTACCTATATGTTTAATTGTTTATTCTTGTATGTAGTTATTCATGAATTTCAGCACGCCAGCCACACATATTTTCCGCTTGGTCTATAATGGTTGACCGGGAGAGAATAACATACGGCATTAGACCGCCTCTTGTACTTTTTTTAAACTGCTTTCATAAAGTTTTAATACATAAATAGTAAATAATTTGATTTCAAGACACAAAGTGCGTTTTAACACAGTGGCTGCCGGTCAAGTGGTCTGCCCTTGACCTGGCAGACACAAAACGTATTCGAAACGTTTGGCCATTACTTCTTCCGGGGAAAGAAAACATTGCAATACCTGCTACTCTACATGGTTTATGTACATTTGACATTGACACTTGACTTTTAGGTACTCGCTTATTCTTCACATTTAAAAACGTTCGCTAAACCTATTTTTCATTCTTTTATTTAGTTTCACCTGTCCCGTTGTTTGTCTATCTGTCTGTCTGTAATCAAATTTGCCCACTTCCCGGTTTCCGATTGAGCTGAAGTTTTGCACGCATTTTGCACGCATGCTGAATTTATGATGACATGGAGCTGATCTGATCTGATGATGCAGCTAGACGGTGACTATGACATCTCTGACCCCACCCTGATAAAACAACATGACCCCACCGAATTTGGGCTTGATTGATTCATCTTGATGAGCACTTTAACCTTTTTAGGCCATTGTTATAGATAAATGCATGTTTAATTTTTTTTTAATGCTTGTTTAATTAGTTAAAGTATGTTATGTCCTGTTTTTGCAATGTCAAATTTTGATAATAGTAATAGACAAGAGAGAAAATATATTGTAAACATAACGACCTATGTAATTAATGTTATTTGTGCAAACAAATAGACATATTTGAACTAAAACAAGTTTAGCAAACATCTCCTCTCACATGCCTACTGGAAGAGGTCTTATTTAAGATAAGTAGGGCCTTTGTACAACTTTTAATTTACGTATTCTCATTCTCCGTGTACATAAATTGGTAAAGAAATATAATTTCTTCTTTTCTAAGAATGTTTGTTTGTTTGTTTGTAAAATCTTTATTGTACATAAACACAGGACAAAAATACAGGTTTGAACTAGAGAACAGTACAAAGGCGGACTTATCCCAGATAGGGATCTCTTCCAGTCAACCTTGAAATATGAGGACAATTTACAACTCAGGGTAGAGAGCGGGTACAATATACAGAAGACACACAATAGAAAACAGAATTCAGTTACACTTAAATTCAACTACACTACAAACTGAGAATGATGAAGTTAGTGGAAATATTTATTGCACAAAAACAATTTGATACAGAATAATAGAATTGGGCGAAGGTACCATCGTCCAGGTAAATTAAGAGAACTTCACTCGGTCGTCCAATAACCATGGTTAAGAAAAGTTTCGGACACTACTAAATAAGAGGGCTATCGTGTTAAAATTGGGGTCTCCCGTCATTGTCCGGACAGGGTAGTCAGAGAGACGGATGACCCGCGGGTACACTTGTCTCTTGTTTACAACGTAGTTACCCGAAACGTCTTCCGCGTGCATCTTTTTACTTCAGCTCTTTTAAGTCTCCACTGCAGGAGCATGACCTTCTGTGTACTATTAGAGCCATTAAATAGAAATAAATTATCAATAAAATTGGGACAAATCACACTAATAGGGATGTGGACTGCGTAAAAAATATATTATTTTATTTAGTTCGTCAACTAGATTATCTAAAAATAATGGACCAATATTTTTCGTTATCAAAGTAGTAAAAATGTACAAAAATACAGCGCTTCGTAGTTTCGGAGTGGGGGTGATTTACGTCACCTTTTGAACAATCAAAATTTTAATCACATCCCTATTGAGCTAACCCCAAAGTAAGCTTAAACTTGTGCTATGAATAACTAACTCAAATATACCAAATTTCGTGATAAATAAATATACGAATATAGTTCAATTCAATTCAATTCAATTCTTTATTTGCTTAATAAGAGTTTATTACAATATGGTCTTATAAATTAATACAGTCCTTCTTATTGACCTCTTCAGGTATAGCAAATGTTAAAATAAGTAACAATAAGTATTCATTTTACTTGCTACAATTACAGCCCCGTTTCGAAGCAGCATAGCTACAGATGCAACTGGGAACATGGTAAGATAAAGAAGAAGAATATTGACGGGCTATATTGGCCCCCTAGGGCGTTTTCGGACGACACGCGCACGCCATGCCCACGCCTTACGCATAACTAGCGTATGCTTACGCTTGCCTAGCGCATGCCTAGCGTATAACTAGCGCATGCCTAGCGTATAACTAGCGCATGCCTAGCGTATAACTAGCGCATGCCTAGCGTATAACTAGCGCATGCCTAGCGTATAACTAGCGCATGCCTAGCGTATAACTAGCGCATGCCTAGCGTATAACTAGCGCATGCCTAGCTTATAACTAGCGCATGCCTAGCGTATAACTAGCGCATGCCTAGCGTATAACTAGCGCATGCCTAGCGCATAACTAGCGCATGCCTAGCTTATAACTTGCGCATGCCTAGCGTATAACTAGCGCATGCCTAGCGCGTCCTGAAATTTTAGTTTTTTTTTTTAATAAGTACCTAGGGTCAAATAACACTGATTGAGCTAGCCCAAAGTAAGTTCGAGACTTGTGTTATGGGTTACCTCAACGATACTATATTTTACAACAAATACTTACATATATAGATGAACATCCAAGACCCAGGACAATTTGAAATAGGCCATTTTCCAACTTGCCCTGACCGGGGATCGAATCCGGGACCTCTGGGTGGCGAACTAGCATGGTGACCATTTCGCCACGGAGGTCGTCAAAATTTGTTGCATATAATTTGAGTATTATCATTATCACACATCAATACAACTCAAATTGCATCAATCGAAGTCAACATGCACACGCCTCACCTATGGTACGTGCTTGCCTAGTCTCCGCATTGCTTCCGTTCCGCCTCGCCTCAACCTTGCACCCGCCCGGCGCTCGCCATTACTGGATTTATTTAGAACAGAGGTTCTCAAACTTATTTTGTCAGACGCCCACTTTAAAAAATCAGTTATTTTGTAGCGCCCCCCATTTTTTTCACCATAAAACCTGAATCACATATTTGTCTTGCCTGTAGTTTAATTCAACCTATATTCTAAACGAGAGAGCAATAATAATACATACACCAGTACATTAGAGTATCTTTTATAAAAAAAATAACAATAAACAAAACATTGTTAATTTTAAATAAAAAAATAGCAATAATAATAGATTCAAAGATTCAAAGATTCAAATGTTTATTTAGTAATTAGACCTTTACAGGCACTTTTACACGTCAATAAGTATAATTTATGTTACGTGTAAAGTATATTAAAATTTAATTTATTTTTTAAAGAAAAGCTACCGATACCAGCGCTTCGTAACGACCACTGCTGAGAAGAAACGCCGAAAGAAACTCATTTTCACAGTATTGGTCGCCTACTCGCCAGAAGGGCTTTGTCATATTATTATAATTGTCTTTTAATTAATAAATACTTATAATATAATACAATGTTGACACATTATAACATGTTATGCTTGCGAACAAGTAAACTAACATAAATTGCGTAATAAAAAATATTAAGTAGTCAAAAAAAGCGAAGCCGAGCTGACCAGTCCCTCCCGGCAGCACCCGTTCACGAGTTGACGCACGGATCAGCCATCGTTAAACTCAACCATATTAGAGGGAATCCAACGACCCGACCAGCGACGCCACCACCGGATTGGACATTTTAGTGAGCATGAAAAACCCGAACTCGCAGACCTTGTCAAGAGAAAATATTAATTATATGTTGGTCACTTATTGATCGCAGAGCATTTACATGTTTTTACAGTAAGCTTATTATGGTAACAGAAAATGCAGCTATTTATGTTTCATGTGTGGAGTGTAATGGAAAATGTTTAGGAAGTATCCACGCGTTTTTATCTCTTAAATAATCATTGATAGTATAGTATGCATTGTTCAATAAAACTTTTTTAACATGTGTTTTAAATTTTGCTATTGGTAGGTTAACGATTGCTTCGGGAAGTTTATTAAATAATGTTATACCTAGACCTAAGAGTGAATTTCTAGTTTTAGCAAGTCGAAATTTAGGCGTATGAAGCTGATTTTTGTTGCGAGTATTATAACTGTGAACATCACTATTTTTCTTGAAATTATTTAACCTAGATTTAACAAATAGAAGATTTTCGTAAATAAATTGAGATGTCACAGTAAGAATATTTATAGATTTAAATAACTCTCTTAAGGAATCGCGTGATTTTAGTCCGTAGATCGACCGAATTGCTCTCTTTTGTAGCACAGAGATAGCATGTATGTTAGCCGCTTTACCCCATAAGAGCAAGCCATATGACATTATGCTGTGAAAATAACTAAAGTATACTAGCCTAGCAGTTTCAACGTTAGTACACCGTCTGACCCTCCTCACAGCATATGCTGCCGAACTAAGTTTCTTGGCAGTGGCCTCAATATGTTTATCCCATTTTAAGTTCCAGTCTACAGTTATGCCTAAAAATTTGGTGTTGGGTACCCATTCTAGAACTTGACCATTAAGACTCAAAGGTATGTGAGTATTAGGTTTATTCAATAGTGAAAAATTAACGCACTTAGTCTTTTGTGTGTTTAAGGCCAGATTATTAGTCGTAAACCAACTAAGTACTTGTGACATAGTATTGCTTACATCGTCATAGTTTGTGCATTTTCTGTCAACCTTAAAAAGTAAAGATGTATCATCAGCAAACAATACTACTTCACACAACTTTTCTGCAAGACAGGGGAGGTCATTAATATAAATCAAAAACAAAAATGGACCAATTATTGAACCCTGAGGCACACCCATGCTCACAGGTGCACTATCTGAGGATACTCTGTTGATTTCAACTCTTTGAGTTCTATTATCAAGATAAGATGAAATAACCGAGAGTGCAGTATCAGTAACGCCATAAAATTTTAGTTTATTTTTTAATATTATGTGATCGACACAATCGAATGCCTTCGACAGATCGCAAAAGATACCTATAACGTCTTGTCGATTCTCCCAGGCTTCGTAAATAATTTTAACTAAGGTCGCTGCTGCATCAGTGGTAGAGCGCCCTTTTGTAAATCCATATTGGCGACAGTGAAGTAATTTATTAATATTAAAATACGATACTAGCTGGTCTAATATAATTTTTTCAAATATTTTACTTAAAGCCGGTAATATTGAAATTGGTCTATAATTGTTCGGATCATCTTTGGATCCCTGTTTAAACAGTGGTATAACTTTACTTGCTTTCATTAAGTCAGGGAAAACACCTTCTGAATTACATTTATTAAATATTAAAGTTAAGTGAGGAGCAATCAGGTCGATGATACTGTTCAAAACGGAAACCGAAATACCCCATAGGTCCTCAGTTTTTTTAGTATTAAGAGCCTTGTAAGCCGAGATAATGTCATATGGAGTTGTGCTAGTAAAGGTAAAAGTTGTTTTGGGCGTAGATGAATTACTTTTCAATAGTTCATCGGCGGCGTTCGGACATGAAAGCAATGACTGGGTGATATCTTTGGAAATGTTAGCAAAAAAAGTATTGAATTCATTAGCTACTTCGATATCCGAGTCAGCGGTTTTATCTCCAATTTTTAATGTGAATGTTGAGTCCCTAGTATTGGTTTTTCCTGTCTCATTATTAATAATTGACCATGTTGTCTTAACTTTATCTTTAGAATTTTTAATTTTGTTCGTTAGATGTAATGCTTTCGCAGCCAAACACACCTTTTTGAACAATACACCTTAATACAATTTTACAATAATAAAGAGTATCGGAAGTGGGAACCTCACCTGCGAAACTTTAAAACACGAAATTTTTTCAGTGTTTGATTCCTTTAACGATATAAATAGCGTTGTGAACGCATTAATTACATTTTTAGTTTATATTTGTACAATAAAAAAGGATATAAATATGAACTAATAAATGGATGTTGTGTAGTAAGAGGATTTTAATTTCAGTGAATTTTAAAATATGAAATAGCTGAAGTTATAAATCACTCATTGCTTAAATCACATCAGCGCCCCCCAACTTTATTCTGGGCCCGTTACCGCCCCCCTTAAAGCCTCCAGAGCCCACAAGGGGGCGTTATCGCCCACTTTGGGAAAGACTGGTCTAGAAAGACTTTTAAACTATTTTATGAATAACCTTTGAAATTATTACTAATAGTCCGTCTAGTTTTAAAACGGGTTTTCGCCAAAAGTGGCCACGGACTACCAATATTACTTTCAAAGATTATTCATAAAATAGTTTAAAGGTCTTTCTAGACATTGATACAAATCAATTTTTAATTATCACCATATTTAGTTTTAAACAATTTATTTTAAATGAGGGCGCCACTTTAGCTACCACTTCGTCTTAAGTTGTATTGATTAGTGATAGGACTCAAATTATATGCAACAAATTCAAACCGTTCCTGTCGTGCGTAAGGCGTTGGCTTGGTATGCGCGTGTCGTCTGAATGCGCCCCCCCATATGTCTTTTTTGTACATAAACACTCGGTATAACCATGCTTAGGGGTAATTTCGGACATGGTGTGTTGAAATTGGGGTGGCCGCGTCACTGTCCGAACTAGATGAGTTGTCAGAGAGACGGATGAGCCGCGGGTACACTTGTTTTAACAGCGTAGTTACCCGCAACGCCATCCGTGTGCATCTTTTGGGTAAGTTAGTACCTATAAATAGGTACTAAATAAAATAAATTACTGTGACAATAATATTAACGGGCTCCCTGATTGTATATTTACTTGTGTATTTATTTAAGAAATGTTATACTGCAAGTAAAAAGTAAAAATACAATCAGGGAGCCTGTAAATATTATTGTATAACTACAATCAGGGAGTCCGTAAATATTATTGTATAACTAAAAACTAAACTATAAAAATTCAAAAATATAATCTATATTTTTTCTTTACATTTTACTCTTTCGATTTTCAAACTAGCAAATAAATGTAATAACAAAAATTTTTTCGCTATAATGTTTTTCGTTGCGGTGTCATTCGACTTCGTGGGTTTTCGTTACAGTAATGTTTCGCCCCAGCGTACCATGCTGATATATTTTCGCCGCAACGGTCGCTTCAGCGTCATTCGAAACTAGGTATTGGACCCAATTAGAATTACACATCTTACATTCATCAAATTCTTATTATACAACGTGGAAGGGAATAAATCGAGCCACGAGCTATAGGTACTGGATTACTAAAGTATAATGTTATTAAATAACGATAAAAAACAAAAAAAATCGGCATTTCCATACAAAGGTGTGCAGCCCGCGGGAATTGCGTTTTTTTTTTACTATTATTTTTAATTTAATTGTACTGTAGAGATCTAGTAAAGCCCGTGGTTCGATTTATTACGTATATGTCCCTTCTACGTTAAATACTTAAGTTCATACTAGGTACTTGAAGTTCACGACGTTTTCCTTCATTGGAAGCAAGTGATGGTTGTTGAAAATGACCGTACATCAGATCAAATTAGGAGTAAAAGTCAAGCTTACTGAGTATCGACGCAGAGCAAACGCCTAAACCCCTTGGCAACCACCAGTTCATCAGAAAGGCCACGAAAAGTACTTAAATAAGCATATTAACAAATCACTCATTAGGTACCTGTCAATAATTTTCTTTGAAAAAGCTAGCAAATATAACGGCTAATAATCAACGTACGTAGTTACCGAGCATATTCATTCCATATTGATTTTTTCACCACCCCATAGCCGTTGTCGCGAAATTATAGAAATCCAACAAAAGCATCCGAGGCGAACTCGCAAGAAAACTAATAACTGGACTTACACACGCACACACGCGCACACCCACACACACCGCGGACGTGTCCACACACGCACATAACCTAAAACTTACACGCACACGTCCTCACTTCTAATTATATACGTCTACGGAGAGAATAAAGATTGGGGGAAAAATTTTACAAGAAACAAGTGCCTCGGACTGGGAGGGGGCGCTGACCGCTCGTCATTAGGCCCCCTAAGGGGGGCGGCCGCTAGTTGCCCCCCCAGATGTTTAATAATATGAAGAATTGGAGATAATTTGCGCGAAACTAAATAAGAAACGCCGGGCGAAAATTGAAAGGTCGATTTCCCGTCTCTCTCGCACAGTCCATGGGGAGGCTTTCTTCAAAGAACTACTTATACTTGTATAGGAAGTTTATTTCCGCGATGAGTCGCTGATATTAACGTTTATAATTGGACGATAAGGATTGGTAAGTTCGATTGGCGATAGGTTGGTGTGAAGCAAGCCTCAGTAAAGCAAAAATTAAACATTGGCAGTTATATTAGAGCAAAAAGTAGAAGTAAAGAACAAAACCAAGTCAATGCGTAATCATAATTATCTGAAAGAAAAAAAATAAAATATCGATCCGCAGTGTTTTTTATTTCTTTATTTTGTACCGTAGATCAATATAATAATTGATACGAATCTCCAATTGTTATAAATTGATAGAAATACAGATTAAACTAATAAAGAACTCATTTTACATCAACCTTCATGACATATCTAATTGTATACATAGAATAGCAATCAAAATAAGTGAATAATGATCCAATTTATATCAGTTCAGTATGTTTACATACCTATAATATATGGCTATAACCCACCTACAATTCCACTAATCCACCATTATCCAAAACCAATAAAATAAACTCGGCTGTATACGATTACATTCCTCTGCCACAAAACGAACCGCCATTTTCCTACATTTCCCGCTATTTTGCCGCATCCATTAATGAGTTCAAATAAAGTCGATAATACGCATTAGCATTAGACATTTACTTATTCGTATCTAAATTTAATAGTCTGTTTTCTGAAAAAAAAATATTTTATTGATGGATTGATTGATTTCTGTACATTGCCTGCCATGTAATGAACATTCTGAATGTCATCTTTCGAAATACGCAATGTACGTGAAATAACCTTGGAAGAACTGATGTTATAACGGATTAAAATTCATTCTCTTCGAAAAATGAAGGCATAATATTTTTCATGCTAGTCTGGGGAAAAAGAAAAAAAAAGTGAAAGCCTTCTCTTTTTGCGCAGATCGTAAAGTCCAATCGAAAGAATGGGCGAAATCGAAGGAATCAACGACGTGGATCGCAACTATTTTATTCTTTTTAACAACTTTGCGGTCCAAGGCTCTGTGTACCCCTTTCTTTAGGGATAAAATCGTAATCGTAATTGACGACCTGCCTAGTGGTCATCATGCCAGGCTGCACTGGAGGTCATGGGTTCGACTGCCTGTCAAGTCACTATGGCAAATGATCTTTTTCAGATTGACCTGAGGTCTTAGATGTTTATTTATAAATGTACTTGTTATAAAATATATAGCATCGTTGAGTTAGTATCCCATGACACAAGTCTCGAACTTACTTTGGGACTAACTCAATCCGTGTGATTTGCTACAATATGTAACAAAAACCCTGTCTGATCCTTGTAGGAGCAACTCAGACCGTCAATATGAACAACTTTTTCAAGCATTGGTCCCATAGGAAAAGTTGTTCATATTGACGGCCTGAGTTGCTCCTTTATAGATCGGACAGGGTTTTTGTTACATGTTGTATATTTATTTATTTATCGTGTATCTTTTACCAACATTAAAATACATATGAATTGTCTTTCACTTTTATTTGGGACGGGTTATCGAGTAATGCTTGGGCCGGACCTGCGCCTGTCGTCACGAAGCTTCGTGCTATTATTACACGATACACGCAAATGTGATCAGCCGTTATCGGGTATCGTCCCGAATATTCGGACTTTGTGTTAGTTATCGCGCGGGTGGCGATACATCAAAGGATTTATGCACGCTAACAATTCGGTCTGCGTGGTCGCACTTGCGTTGTTCATTTGACGTTTGTTTTCAACTTGTTCGGACTCGTGCCGTGCGACGGTGCCACGGTTGTTAATGGGTAAAAATGGAGTGGAACGATAAAATAGTGTTAAAATTTTTAGCTTTTTCTTTCTAGGTTTCTTTTTAGATTTCAATAAATGCATTATGTAATTGTTAGCACACATGTAAAAGAAAAGAAAGTCGTCGTCCATATTTAAAACATGTAGATGACGCCATCTTGGATTATCGCCAGATAGTTCATGAAAAATCACAAAGCCGCTAGTGTGACCAGCGCTTTATCGCGATAACTTTTTAGTGTACAAAACGTACGAAGCTTCGCTGCGAATTGCTTCGGGATGATAGGCACAAGTGCGGCCGAAGCATAACAGAAAGGAAGTTTTGTCCTATTAAGGCTTATGGGACAAAACCAATCGATTGTTCGTCTTAAGCTCCCTCATAAATATGTAGTTTTCCCCCGTTGTTAACTTTGATCGATGCGAGTGATTCGCTGACCGAGGAGATGCGATGATGTGTTTAAAGATACGGACTTTATGGGGTCACCTTGCGGTGGCGTATTTTTTGGTCACGTGCCCGGGGCCTGCTGGCCCTTTGTTGACCCCCGATGCAAAAGAAGAATGTTCTAAGTTTGACATGTATATCTGTCTGTATTTCGTGTATCTGGCTGTGGCATCGTAGCTCCTAATGGACCAATGGACCGATCTAATGATAAATGGATAAATGGTTCTTAGCTACAGTTGTGTCGAGGTTTACTTTTTTATTCTTTTTTATCCTTGAACAGCCTATATCAGCCATCTGCTGGACTAAAAGCCTCTCCCAATAAAGTTAGTTAAAGGGCAGGTGGGTTGGTCATAATCATCATCCTCCCATATATTCTCGGTTGTATCCTCAGCGGTAACGCTTTAGGGCCCGGGGTCCGTTTACCTAAGGTGATTTAGCGAGGTTACTGGTTTTAACACAGAGCGACTGCCGTCTGACCTTCGCATCCCAAAGGGTAGACCAGAACCAATCCTTGGATAGGTTTAATGAGCAAACTTTAGATGGCGTTTGCGACCCACAGTTTATACGTGCCTTCCATATACGGAAACATCTTTATTTTCGGATAGAGGTGATTCAAGCCTGCAATATCCTAACTAGACTTGAAACGTATTTTCACAAAGTATAATTCCCAGTGGGATTCAAACACACGACCTCCGAATCACAAGGCAAACGCCTTGACCACTGGACCACGGACACAAACTGGTTGGTGATTGCAGATAATATGAAGTTGTTGCACAGTAGCACCGCTGCCATCTCTCTGCAAATATCTGTTAATTTTATACTTCCCTTAGTCGCCTCTTAACGACACACGTGGCAGCGACAAGGAAGGGAGATTAATTCCACTCCGCTGTCACCATAAGGCTTGTTAGCCCTGCTATCTCATTTTTGATAGTAAAATAATAAATATATAGGGACAAATTACACTGATGGAGCTAGTCCCAAAGTAAGTTCGAGACTTGTGTTATGGGATACTAACTTAACGATACTATACTAATTATAAATACATACGAGTATATAGATAAACACCCAAGACCCAGGACAGTTTGATAAAGGCCATTTTCCAACTTGCCCTGACCGGAAAACGAACCCGGAACCTCTGGGTGACCACAACGCCACGGAGGTCGTCAAATAAGGAAAGTTGAAATAAAATAAGGAATATTTTATACCGTCTAAACTTTACCTGATTTTCCTGTCAATAGGCTTTTATCTTCTTCCATTTTGCTCTGGGATAAAAGAATAAACTTAGGATGTACCAGTTTCTACTCTTTTCGCGCAAATCTTTAAATTTGACTGAGGAAATGAGCAAAAATCTAAATTATGTTAAAAGAGGCTGCAACCCATTAATATCTTGGTTCCCTTTTTACACGATCACGCCCACCATTACGTTACAAGTAACCATCATGCTCAAAGAAGAAAACCGTTAGCCGCCCCTTAGGACATGACGCCCGGGTCATCGCTCATAACGTTAATACGCCATTACACCCGGACTTTGTGACATTTGCCCTTTCCTAATTTACTGTCTTGACGAATAACGTTAAATTCCGTCAAGTAACCTGCATCTCTAATAAGTACAGTTACCATACGTAAGAGTCCTCTTACCCTGGACAGAAGCAGACTTTTCCATACAAACGTAGTCTACGTTTTATTTTGAAACGACATGTCGGATATGGGCAAAATTGTGTAATTTTAAAGAAATTGCAATTATCTAGGGTTGTAATTGTTTTCCTACAGTAAAATTATGAACTTAAAAGAGAATATAGTGTATTATATCATATATAACCATCAGTATGCAAAACTTCTACACCCTTATATTTTCTTTCCAGGTCATAATTTTACCGTCGAAAACCAATTATAACCCTAGATAATTGCAATTTCTTAAAAATTACAAATTTTTACCGAAATCTGACATTTCGTTTCATAATAAAGCGTAGACTACGTTTGTATGGAAAACTTTAGGGTAAGTGGATTCTTAATTCCGTGATATACATACATACACTTTTCACGTCTTTATCTCTAATGGGACAGACAGAGAACTTCGGGTATTGCGGCTCTAAGCAGATGCCGCATTTAGCTATGTCAGTGATATCAAATATCGATGGTGATATGTATGAAATAATCAAAACCTCATATTCTTGAGTGAGCTCCCTCACGGATAAACAATGGTAATCAATATCTATCTATAAGTTTGTCATGTGTATCATCTGTTTTTAATTGTATATTTTTTAACATAATGGATAAGGAAAAAAAGGAGAGGTCAGAAGTACCCGTAACCGGCGGGCATGCATGAAGAGAGTGATGAGTGTAGATGTAGATGAAGCGAAAGAGGTCTGTCAGGATCGTAGCAAGTGGAGGTAATTAGTCTCTGCCTGCCCCTGTGGGAAACAGACGTGTTAATATGTATGTATGTATGTTTAACATAATGTATTTGTATACCCACTGAACGAATATAAGTAATACATACAGATCCAAATCTCCTACGGTCCCGCGCAATATGCGTCCCCGTTCCTTGTCCTCGCACCTCTCCCCCGTTCGCGCTGTGTGGAGGTGTTGAGCGGGCGTCTGCAGACACCTCCGACAAGGCGAGAACGGGGAGAGGTTTGAGGAAGGGGAATGGGGACGCATATTGCGCGGGACCGTAGGAGATTCCGTTTTGTATGTTTAACTTACATTAATTCTGAGTTATACCTTATGATCGTAAATCTTAAATCTGTATTGTAATTGTAACAGCCCATCAGGGAGTAGGAACCAATACTGAACTGGGTTTCTTTCGGCGTTCAATCTTCTCAGCAGTGGTCGTTTCGAAATGCTGGTAGTTTTTAGCTATTGCATTAAAATTATATATAGAAAAATGATCTTCAATAAGAGATAAATCCTACATTGAATAATAATGTTGAGTTTGACTTTAAGTTGAGATTGAATCGAAAATCTGCAGTAATGAGATCCTGTCGACAAGGAAATTTGTAAACATGGAAATCTGTAAACAAAAATCTAAGGAATCTCAACATTTGGGTATACCCAAATCTTCAGATTCCTTAAAATACCTATTATAATAGGTATGTGTCCTTCCAAACATTGGTGAAATAAATACCACTCATAATTTCAAACAACTTCCATACTTTTTGTTTCGAGATATGCAATAAAATTAAATTAATCACGATTTTACCAAACCTTTAATATTAAATTTAAATTTTCAAATAAAAATTGGAACGATTTTCAACATAATTTTAACTACCTACCTTTACCTCATACATGTATAGATATCAGAAGATATGACGAAATATTTTTTCAAAACTAAAACCAACTTCAACACATAACTACGGATTTTGAAAAAAATTGGGACCATCTGACAAGTCTGCTCTTTCAAACAACAGGTCCCAGGGGTTACTCCAAAAGCGGTACGCAAGACGGACGTTACTGCGTATCCGCGTTTCAGAGTCAAGCGACATTGAGCATTAATGTATGGTAATAACGTCTAATTTGGTTTGACATAGAAGTAGGACGTCACTATCGTATTATTTTAAGGAGTAATCCCCAGGCGTCTTCGAGTAATAGGGAAACATACTTAACAAAAAAACTTATTACATTCGAATTGATAAACTTCTTTTTTTTAAGTCAGTTAAAAATAATTCCTACAGCGATAAGAAAAGCAATAAAATGAAAACAAAATTTGAATGCGTGTACAAGATTCAGAGTATATGTCGTGTTGGATTTTGAACTTGGCTTTCATTTTCACATTTATGTTTTTGGTGAGATATCAGATTTAGAAACATATGCTAACTTTTTTTTACTAACTTTTTAACTAATTTGACGACCTCCGTGGCGTAGTGGTCACCATGCTAGTCCGCCACCCAGAGGTTCCGGGTTCGATTCCCGGTCAGGGCAAGTTGGAAAATGTCCTTTTTCAAATTGTCCTGGGTCTTGGGTGTTTATCTATATATGTATTTGTTATAAAATACAGTATCGTTGAGTTAGTATCCCATAACACAAGTCTCGAACTTACTTTGGGGCTAGCTCAATCAGTGTAATCATAATCATAATCATAATCATAATATTTCCATATATATTTTTTTATTTATTTATTTAAAACACTTAAAGGGAAGAATTCAAATCCGTGTTGAACAAGTTTTCAAACGAATAAGAGGTAATTGTTTGGTTACCATGGAAATTTTGGATTTATCCAAATTACTATATAAGCTGATTCGTGAATTTGTTTTGGAGACCAAAATTTTTTTTTATATAGCTACATGAACAGGGCGTGTTTGTCGTATGACACAGAAAAAATGGGCAAGAAAAGCGACCTGGGTTCCAGGAGGTTGAGAGAACATTAAAAGCTACATGAGTGGATGGCAGCAAGCTGCCTTGGATCGTGAATCGTGGAAGCAAGAAGGGAATGCTTTTGCCCAACAGTGGGACACAACATAAATAAATATAAATACAACGTGTAACGTAAACGGGGTATCAACCCGAAAGCGAGTAAACATACTAATCAATGTGAACAACCTTTACTATGGGACCCTGAAATCGTAAAATAAAAATCTGCACCTCCGTACATTTTAGCACAGTAGGTATTTAATTTTGTATGGAGGTGTTTTTTTTACAATTTCAAGTATGGTCCGGTAATAAAAGTTGTTCACATTGATGAGTATGATTACTCCCTTTCGGGTTCATACCCCCTTTCCGTTCGACGTTGTTTATACGGACAAATCACACAGATTAAGCTAGCCCCACAGCACAGAATAAGTACTAGTACTCACGTACAGAAGTCTTACTCAGAAAATAAATTCAAATAAATATCTACTTAATGTGGTTAGCGATATGGTTTAATTTAGCTCGCGTCAGAACTCCTCACCTTTTCGTTTAGATACCTAGACACCCACTGCAAGCCAATTTCATTCTTATTGCTTTGGACAAACGATTCATGCAACTAAGTTTTGCCCTTCGAAGTGGTCGCCGCGCGTATAGTTATAATGTAGGTATATTTTCGATACCTAAACGGGGAGTGACACAGGCCTGCCCACAGTAAGTTAATAAATAAATAAATAAATATATAGGGAGAAATTACACTGATTGAGTTAGACCCAAAGTAAGTTCGAGACTTGTGTTAAGGGATACTAAGTCAACGATTCTATATTTTATGACATATAAATATATAGATAAACATTTAAGACCCAGGACAATTTGAAAAAGACCATTTTCCAACTTGCCCTGACCGGGGATCGAACCTGGGACCTCTGGGTGGCGGACTAGCATGGTGACCACTACGCCACGGAGTTCGAGACTTGTGTTGAGGAATAACTCGACGATACTATATTTTGCAACAAATACATATATAGATAAACACTCAAGAATCAGGTCAATTTGAAAAAGACTACTTTCCATTTTGACCTGACCGGGGATCGAAGCTGAAGGTCTCGCCTCCAGTGTGACAGCGTGGTATGATGAACAATAGACCACAGAAGTCGTCAAATAAAATATAAAATAAAATAAAGACATAAACTAAATATGTGAAGTATTTTCATAAATTTAGTATGAAACCTGTTCCAACAATGGGTTAAAATATTTTTTTAAGACCGAATAGAATTACTTATTAGGTTATTTTAGTGGCACGTTCAGTACATCTAAGAGTAAGTAATAGATTGGTGAAAGTCTTTTCGAATTGTATATTAAAATTCTTAACTTTTTTTAATATAGTTTATTTACATTTAACTAAAGTATGTAGGTACCATTTTGTTCGATAACTTTTAGCCATCTTATAGGTAGGGACATGATCCCATTGCTATAGAGAGAGAGAGAGAGAGAGAGAGCTCGTGAGGTATCCAAATGTCGAGCTTTTTTGTGTACCCATTTTTTTTCAAATGCGCCAAAACTGTTTTGTGGTCAATTCCCAGTTCTACAGCTACGTCGTAACTACTGATATGCCGATCTTGCTCCATTTTTTCAAAAATAGGATCCATTTTATCCGTAACAGGGCGACCAGAGCGACGTGCATCTTTGACATAAAAATTTGCGGATTCAAAACACTTAAACCAAATTTATGCTACTCTCATAGACACTGCACTAGGTCCATAAACATCGCAATTTTTTTTCGCGGCTTGCGTTGCATTTTTACCTTTTTGGTAGTAATAATTTTAAAATGTATCTAATTTCTTCATTAGATTCACTCATCTTGACGGTAAGAAAAACAAATGAAAATCACGCAATTTCCTAATTCTAATTTGGAATTATCTTCTTTAAAATTTAAACTTTTAAATGATACCAAAACCAGCCAACAAGTTCATACATACTATATGCGAAAACACTTTTTCCCCAACCTAATACATAGTCATAACTAAAATCCGACTTCCAATCCGAACACCAAACTAAAAAACCGATTTTGATAAACCGAGTAATCGGGAAACAAACAAAATATATATACATTCGAATTGATATACTCCTCCTTTTTTGAAGTCGGTTAAAAAAGTCTCCTCACAAAATTTACCAAATTAAATACCTACGTGACAATAATGTATGGAGCAGAGCAGCACAATATTTTCAGGACATTTGAGTTGTTTCCGTAATAAAAATTGTTAATATTACTACCATTTACACAATTCACAAACACAGAAAAATTAACTATTTTATTTGATCTCTATTAATTTTTGATCAATTGAACAGTATCATTCCAAACTTTTTCTGCTAATTTCTTATCACGAGCACTTCGAGAAACCCCACAACGTTTGCAGTCAGAGAAATACTCTCCTGAGACATTTTCCAAGTCCGGGCACACACACAAATGTATACTTGTCTGAGCTCCTTCCTCTGGGGTCTTGAAGGCTGCATCTATCAATGCCAGGATAATTTTCCTTGGAACAAGGTAGAGTTTGTCAAAAATATTAGTTTTTACAACACCAGGATGTAAAGCATTGGCCGTCACTCCACTAGGCAACCGTGCTGACAAAGCTTTAGCCCAAAGTATATTACATAACTTACTATTAGCATATCTAAACCAGGAACCATACGTTTTTAATCCATGGAGGTCATCAGGGTCGAACCAGGAAAAGTTATGTGCATACGAAGATACAATTACGATTCTACTCGGCTTTGATTCTATTAGTTTCTCCATTAGTAATGTTGTGAGTAGGAATGGTCCTACATAGTTTATCTGCATGACAATGTCGATTCCATCTTCGGTAGAACCTGGCTTTAAGCTAGCACAGCCTGAATTATTAACTAAAATGTCCAAACGGTCGACAGTTTTGTTGAAATCTTCAGCAAATTCTCTGACACTTCTAAATCTTGCGAGATTCAAATATTTGTACTCCACATTAGGGTTTCCAGTTGTAGCTATGATGTCTTCAACTGCTTTCTTAGACTTCTGTTGATCTCTACTAGCGATTATGACTCTTGCTCCTCTTGAGGCTAGATCTCTTGCTGTTTCAAGTCCAATGCCTGAGTTTCCTCCTGTTACAAGCGCTACTTTTTGATCTAATCTCGTTTTGCATTTGCAAACTCCTTTCACGGGTTCCAGCCATAACTTTAGTCCGATAACCAGTACAATCGTCGTTAATGTGATGTATAAACCAACTTGAAGCACACTCGTGAGTGCGTGACAAAGGACCGCGTACATGTTGAAGTCAATATAGACTGCGGTTGAAGTGAGTTTATACTCAGTACTAACCTTAATGCTTGCTAGCGTTGACAACCGGTTTCCCTTGGAATAAAAACTGCAGCTAGTTAGTTAATGGCGTGATTAAAGAACTACTTAGTACATACATACAGTTATAATAATTAAAGTCATATTAAGATAAATATATTGTCATTTTTTTCCTTTGTCACGTATCTAGTAATTAAATATTCATTCATGTTATAATGACCTTCGTGGCGTAACGGTAACCACGCTAGTCCGCCGTTCGGAGGTTCCAGGTTCGATCCACGGCTAGGGCAAGTTGGAAAATGGCCTTTTTGAAATTATCCTGGGTCTTGGGTGTTTACTGTTTATCTACATATGCATTTGTTATAATTTATAAAAGACACTATCGTTTAGTTTGTATACCCATAACATAAGTTTAAGCTTACTTTGGGGCTAGCTCAATCAGTGTGATTTGTCACTATATTATATTTCTATTCAATCAAATAAAATTGATATTTGACTTTTTATATTTGCACCCTCTTTGTTCTGATGCCATGCATGTATGGTCCAAAAAAGTAACTAATTAAGTACCAACTGTCCCTCATTTTTAACCGACTTCGACAAAGAAGGATTTTTTAATTCAAATAAAACAAAAACAAAATATACATATTTTGTGTACCTACTTTGGCGCTGAAGTAGGTTACTTTCCCAAATCAACTTGTATCAAAATAAGAAAAACAAGGCACTTAGTATTTTGAACATAATCATTATTAATGAAAATCGAAAAAGGGAATCCTACTCGCCCATTCCCTTCATCGACTTTTACAATCTGCACGAGAAAATACGCATCTAAATGCACATTAAGTTTTTTGTTTGACCTTAATTATACAATGTGAAACGGACATACCCGTAATAAATCGAACCATGGGCTCAATCAAGATCACTATTAAAATAACCATAGACCAAGGATTTTTAAGGGCCGTAACAGACGCGGCGCAATTTACGCCGCGTAACAGCTAGTGATGGGCGATGCATAAATACTCAATCAACCCATTTGAGAATTTTACTCAGTAGATTGAGTAAATATCCGATAAATATCCTTATTTATCCATTTGGTGAGTAAATTGCTACAAATGTGTTGCGACTCATATTATGTTCATATTCATTATTTCATGTTTTCATGACAATTTTGAAAATTAAATCTAGTATACACTTGCAATTCTTATCAGAAAGTATGTGCATACGCCATAATATGCTTAAAATGTAGGTAAACGTTATATGCGACGCTAAATTATGTGAAAATACCATACTAATCATACACTGAAAGTAGGCTTCTTTGACTAATTATAATTTTTTGGTGGGAGGTGTGCATAGACGTAATTTTACTTTAAAATAAGTAAACTGACATCAAATGCGATGTCAGTATATGAGTACGCTTTAGTAGTAAATACTCAATGGGTAGATTGAGTACTATCCACTGCCCATCTCAACTTGCGCCCCGTCTGTTGCGGCACTAAATAACAGCCAAAAACAAAAAAAAATCTACATTCCCGGGCGGCTGCACACTTTTGTGTAGAAGTGGCATTTTTTTAAAGTTTTTACTGTTATTTTAATTTCATTTTACTATAGTGATCTAGTACATTGTATATATTATTGTAGTATTGTATATAATCAACTAAGTATTTTTCCAAAACTGATCAATGATCATCGTAGGCTGAACATAAAAATTCGTTTAATTTATGAATGGACGAACTTACAGTGTTTTCCGAAGCATGTAGCTACTTAACATGCAAATATATTCAAACGAGTGAACTTTGCTATCGATAGGTCCAATCGATTCATTATAATTTAAGATAACAGAGCGTTGAAGAGCACCAACTTTTGGTTCAATATTTTAAACCATCGGTTAAAATTTTAAATCATCTGTCGGTGTTCCATCCATTTTGGAACCAAATGGCATCGTCCGCACTGATGGCAAGCAGTCAGATGGCTTGTCCTTGGTCCCATGGAGGCAGGATCGGTGCATTGTTTGGAATGCCTCAATTGTGGACACTCCGGCACCCTCACATTTGCCTACAACGTCTAACATTGGTAGAGCGGCGGCCTGTGCTGCAGAGGCTGTCAAAAAGCGGAAATATGCAGGTCCGGGAGATAGTTACATTTTTCTTCCTATCGCAATGGAGACAATGGGTCCTTGGGGCCCTGAAGCTAAGTGGTTTTTTAAAGACATCACAACGCATCTTATCGAGGCAACTGGTGACCCGAGGGCTGGTAGCTTTTTTGCTCAGGGAATAAGTATCGCTATTCAGCCAGGGAATGCTGCCTGCAAATATTTTATTTATAAGCCGCTGCATTTTAATACTTTATTTGTTGTTTTGTAATAAAAACTTTAAAAGTTTATGAGTTGATGATTCGAAGTTGCCTTTCCCTAGGCATTCGTATTTGCGCCATAATAGACAAATAATTATATTTGTAAATATATATTTAAACAAATAAATGATATGTAAAAAAACCCTGTCCAATCCGTGAAGGTAACATTGGGTAGCTTGCGTGATTTCTATTTATATCTATCTCCCATCCCTGAAATCGCAAAAAAAATCTGCAACTCCATACAAAATTCAATCCCAACATGTATGAATTCATTTAGCCTACATTCCTTAGCTTATCTATGCTCGGGAATGTAGACTAAATGAATTAAAAGTAATATTTTGTTTGGCTGACGCAAAACGGATTAATTTTTTCAAATGGCCATAGGCTTTTTGTATGTTTCATAATTTTAATTTTATTTGTGTCACTCAAGTTCAATACTACATTAAGCAATAGGCACATTTAAATTTGACATATGCGTCAAAGTAATATTTTGGTAGGCTGATTTAAAATGTTTTTTTTTTTGTTCAAATAACAATATTTTCATGATTTTTTTTTATTTCCGTCATTTTAGTTAAATACGAATACTTATAATAGACACATTTTAATTTGAAATATGTGTCAAAGTACTTAATTTTTGTTTTCTTTTGGCTGACCCCACGACAAATATGTTCAAAATAACTATTTTGTAATATTTTTCATCAGTGGTGGATTTACCAATAGGCTGAGTAGGCTAAAGCCTACGGCGGCACATTTTGGGAGCGGCAAATTTTAGGCCAGATACACTGGCCACCCCCCTTCATGCATCACGGCCAATCAAGAAGGTAGAAGGGTGCTTTGTAACCGACTTCCAAAAAGGAGGGTATCAATTCATCGCGATCTTATTTTTTTATGTATATTCACCGATTATCCGAAGACGCCTATTTGGAAAATTCTTTTATTGTTTAAAAGGGTATACTTGTCAAGTGGTCCTATATAAATTTTATCAAAATAGGTTGTGCAGTTTAGGGGTGAAGTCGGTTTTTAGTTTTAAAAAATTATACATATATACATAAATATTTTCAAGCCTGTTTCCCATGGGGTAGGCAGAGACTATAGATTTCCTCTTGCTACGATCCTGACAAATTATATCATGACATTTCGATTTTGTAAACTCAGTAGGGGCGGCATTTATGAAGACTACTGGCGGTAAATGTGTAAATACGCCACTGTTTTTCATAATTTTAATTCTATTTCTGTCATTCAAGTTAAATACTACATACGAGGAGCTTGGTGGTTCGGCGGGAGTGCGCATTACTAGCGCTTTCTTAGGTAAGTAACAAGGTGTGGTCCGCACTTGGATGGGTTGGATGCGCCAGTCAGGAGGTTCTGGGTTCGATCCCCAGCTAGGGCAAGTTGGAAAATGGTCTTTTTTTTAAATTGTCCTGGGTCTTGGGTGTGTTATCTATCTATATATGTATTTATTATAAAATATAGCTATCCCATAACACAAGTTTAAACTTATTTTGGGGCTAGCTCAATCAGTGTGATTTGTCTTTTTCTATTTATTTATTATTATTTATTATGGGTGGTCAAAAAATAATAAAAAAAATTCAAGCTCCTTCGCGCTTCGGAAGGCACGTTTAAGCCGTTAGTCCCGGCTGTTTTGATTGTATGGCAGTCGTCAAGCTATTTTAGATGCCTTTAAGCTGTTTGAAAAATTTACACAAATGTTGGCCACTTACACACGCGGAAAACTAACACACAACACAAACATTATATAATAAACATTTAAATATACATATGCGTCATATTTGTTTAGACATATAACTCTTTTCGAGTATTTATATGTAGAGGCGTGCATTTTTGAATAGTTTGAACACAAATAAGTAGTACATATTAGAAGAAGAACTGTGCCACCAATAAATGAACTTCATACTGAAGAACGCAGTTTAAAACTTTCCTTATACGTGTATGAGATTCTTCCTAAAACATACGTTACATTTCACAACATCCTTGGCGTAATGACCAGCGTCCGCCAATCCGAAGATTCTGGGTTCGATCCCCAGCCAAGGCAAGCTGGGAAAGGCCTTTTTCAAAAGGTGCATCAATTTAATTTAAGTATTTATTATAAAATATAGTATCATTGAGTTTGTATCCTACAATAAATGTTTAAAACTTACTTTGGGGATAGCTCAATCAGTGTATTTTGTCCTTATATATTAGTTCACAACTTATTTATTATCAATTTTCCACTTTTCGACGCTTGTTCCCTTGTGATTTGTAAACATACATTCCACATCAACAGCTCTTACAATACTTGTGGCCATACCAAAATCTATAAATAAAAAAAATGAATAAATGTATAGGGACAAATAACACTGATTAAGCTAGCCCCAAAGTAAGTTCGAGACTTGTGTTATGGGATACCAACTCAACGATACTATATTTTATAACAAATACATATATAGATAAACATCCAAGACCCAGGACAATTTGAAAAAGGCCATTTTTCCAACTTGCCCTGACCGGGGATCGAACCCAGAACCCCTGGGTGGCGGACTAGCATTGTGACCACTACGCCACGGAGGTCTGTTTTAAAACTAGCAAGTATGTATATGTAAACTGAAAGTACATACTAACACTACTCGAATGGAAATGATAAGTGAGAAAATACGAATATGAAATAAAATGATTGTGCGGCCCTGGGTCCAAAAGATCACTACGTTTTCTGTAACTTCGTAAACGATTGTATTTTGTAGTATATGACCACTCCAAGTCTTCCCTTGGATGTCGTAGAAGTAGGAAAACAAGCTAGCCCGCGTGGAGAGTGTAGGTCAAATCCTCCGACTCTTCTGGATAAGTATAGGTCTGGTAGTTCTGAGAGAGTCGTTCTCTTGCAATAGAGAAAAAAGACTTGACGATGATTGGCTAGACTTTTCATATCAAACGTCGCATCTATACTGTCTTTATTGTGTCTGTAAAACTGGGAGTTACTGCATTTACAAAATATCTATTTAAGCATGCGTCCACCTCCTCCAGTCTTCATTTGTGACATCATGTTGGTGTTTCTAGTACTTTCCTGGTTACTCAGAGCAGTTTTCGGCCTAGCTTTATTGTTTGTAGCTTTAGCTTTGGGGTCAAAGCTATGGCTAGAGCCAGTCAAAGGTTTCTGCAGATGCAAAACGAAGTTAGACGGAAAGGTAGCTTTAGTCACGGGAGGAAGCACAGGAATCGGACTTGAAACAGCACGAGATCTAGCTAGAAGAGGAGCAAGAGTCATAATCGCTAGCAGAGATCAACAAAAAGCTAAAAGAGCAGTTGAAGACATCATAGCTACAACTGAAAACCCTAATGTGGAGTACAGATACTTAGATCTCGCAAAATTTAAAAATGTTAGAAAATTTGCTGACGATTTCAATAAGACGGTGGACCGTTTGGACATTTTAGTGAACAACGCAGGCTGTGGCGGAATAGGCAGCACAGTGACTGACGACGGTATAGACTTAGTAATGCAGATCAACTATTTAAGTCCGTTCTTACTCACAAATCTTCTATCACCGAAGCTGATACAATCAAAACCAAGCAGAATAGTAATTGTATCCTCTTCCTCTCATCATATTTCTTTCTTTGATTCTGAAGATGTTGGCGGAATTAAAACTATGTGTGACATACTTAGATATACAAATAGCAAATTGTGTAACGTTCTTTGGGCTAAAGCATTAGCTAAGAGACTGCCTGAAGGAGTGACTGCCAATTCTCTGCATCCTGGCGTAGTGGATACTGAAGTTTATGATCATCTTCATCCAATGATACGGGTTTTAATAAAGGCGGTAATAAGGAGTGTGTTTAAGACTACAGTAGAAGGTGCTCAGACAAGTATACATCTGTGTGTTTGTCCAGATTTAGAGAACGTGTCAGGAAAGTATTTCCAAGAATGTAAGCTTGGAAATGAGTCCCGTACCGCAAAGGATAGTGCTTTAGCTGATAAAGTTTGGAATTATAGTGTTCAATTGTCGGGGCACATACCTCATATGATACAAGCTTATTTCTTTTAATGTAATGAAGTAAAAGTACAGTGCGTCTGATATCTGATGTCACTCGGCAATCATCGCTTTCCGTACATTTCCGATGAATTTCGACGATTGCCGATTGACATCAAGATATAGACGCACTGCCTTTATTGTTAATTCGATGCTGATCTAGGAGAAGAGAAGGAAAGAAAAGACTTAGAATGTACCAGCTGCTTCTCTTTCCGCCGTAGAAGCCGATCGAGGGAATGGGCGAAAATGCTAAGGACGTTAAGCGATGCGGCTACGGGCTACCAATGTGTCACTATTTCGATTCCGTTTTCCACCTTCTTACCCACCTAAAAGTGGCCTTTATGTCTTGCGGCCCTGGGCTCTATCTGCTTAGAGCCACAAGCAGGGACAGGAATACCGATATTTTTTTATCGATATATCGATACTTATTTTGATATTTTGCTTTGATACAGATTCGATATATTGATATATCGATACTAAGTACTGGTATTATATCGATATTCTGTATAAAATACCGGTATTTTTATGGATACATCGATAAGGAATTCCTCCCAGGTCAATTGTTTTTCTATTGTTATATTTTTTGCACCAGATGATGAGTTATAAGACATTTAAATTATAAATATTTTCATGTCAATACAGAACCAATTTATTATGTTTTCAATACTAGAATGGGGCGCAGTACAGTTATTATGATGAAAACACTAAAATGGGATGCAGTGCAGCTTCATAGTTTAATTGGTTGTTTGTTATAATATGACATATCTACTTTCAGTTACATTGTCTTTCTTAATATATATGAGAGAGATAATAATACATTTTACATTATTATTGTTTTTATAATGTGTTATTTTACTTAATAAATGGTTATTTCATTGTATCCTTGGCCTTTTTACCCGACTGCGCCAGAAGGAGGGTTATGTTTTTCGAGAGTAAGTATATATTTATGCATTATTGTTTTGCACGCTCTGTGGCCTGAATGGTTTAATGGATTTAAGCTTGAGAGTCATTAGATTTGTCTTAATTCTGAGAGTGACACTTGGTGTATAAAAAGGCAGTCGGTTCTTTTTTTAATGACTTGTGAGGATTTAATGCAGTTGAGGGCGCCGTAGAAATCTCGCCCTGTGTGCTAGTATTGCTAGAACCGGCACTGATAGCCGGAGACAGTTTAAACGATTTGGCTATAGTTTTCGCTGTCGTCAACCCTCCTTGGAAATGCAGTTGTAGCACGAAATATGCTTAGTTCTTTAGTCGCGTCTTACGACATCCAATCCATATAAGAGAAAATTAGAAGAGGAAGTATTCAAGGGCCGGAACCACACGGTCTTATAACGTCTAACAAAGCGTTAATGTCGAAGTCAGGTGTCGAAATGCGAAATGTTTTTACTCCTTAAATGACAATTTAAAATAAAAAGCTGCTGACAGCTGCTATATAATAAATATTTTTAATTGGAATGTAATTTGATATTGGACATAAATAATTTGATGCATGATTTTTATAATTTAATTTAACAGTTAGACTAAATATA
This sequence comes from Acrobasis suavella, assembly GCA_943193695.1. NCBI lineage: Eukaryota > Metazoa > Arthropoda > Insecta > Lepidoptera > Pyralidae > Acrobasis > Acrobasis suavella. The sequence continues at coordinate 2,256,492 of OW971952.1, read as the reverse complement.
ATTTAACTTTGACAAAACTAATAATATTTACACACCCAAACTGGGTAAAATAAGAGGCCTATAAGAATCATCTTGTATTACCTTATTTTTTGCAAATAAATATCTTATCTTATCTTATCTGAGTCGGTCACGACTCACGTAAGGAGACAAAGCGTACTGTCGGCCGACACAAACACAATATTTCGCATTTCTACACCTGGCCGAACGTACGCTTTGTTTCCGTACGAAAACGTGAAGTTTTTCTTCGTACATTTTCCAAAAGTGGCAAATATGCGAAGAAAAGCTTCACGTTTTCACTTAAAGCTTAAAATATATAGTAATACATACATTCATATTACATCAATAAAATAATAATCTATCTATCTATCGACGACGACCTCCGTGGCGTAGTGGTCACCATGCTAGGCCGCCACCCAGAGGTCCTGGGTTTGATCTCCGGTCAGGGCAAGTCGGAAAAATTGCCTTTTTCAAATTGTCCTGGGTCTTGGGTCTAAATATGTATTTGTTATAAAATATAGTAACGGTGAGTTAGTACCCCATAACACAAGTTTCGAACTTACTTTGGGGCTAGCTCAATCAGTGTTATTGGTCCCTATATATATTTATATATTTATTTATAAATTTATATATATTATCTTATCACGCCTGTTTCCCAAAGGGGTAGGCAGAGAATATGGACCTTGGACCTGCACTTAAAATAATTTCAGTACATTTTTATAACTTGTATTAAAGGAATAATATACAGAGACATACAATATCACGTTATACCTGACGGGCTAGACTGAGCCGAGGGTCGTAAGAGTCACGCTTAGCGAGAAAAAAATACTTTTTCAACTCGCCTCTCTTCGCGTAGTGAAAGTATTGCCATACGAACATGGAAATTCCTTGGTTTTTACGCAAATACTTGTACAGTCAGCCAAAGAAATAACTGACCAGGTCCTCTACCATATCTTGAATTTTCTCTTAAAATGAAAATAATATTAACATGAAAATGTATATACAGAAAGATTTTTATCTTATGATTATTTAGATTAACTAACTAAGAAGACTTTTTAAATATACATTTTCATGTTAATATTGTTTTAAGTTTAAGAAAAAATAAATAAATAAGCATTACCATACAATGACATACAGTGGCAATGCTGCCAGCCTCTTGGGCATGCTGCCGCAGAGAAAGAATTACCGGGCCTTTTTTATTTATAAATATGAGTATGTAGTGAGAAGTATTTTTGTTATTTTTATTTAAATTTTTAAGAAAATTTAGTGCCTATGTATGTTTAGTTTTTCGTTCTAATAAATCACCTACCCCAGAGAAAATTAGAGATATAGGTAGAGGTAGAGGAACTGTTTAAGTATCTCTTTGGATGACTGTACTTAAGTACTTGTTTGAATGGGAACTCCCATGGTTTCACTGGGTGTTCTGATAAGGGGAGATAAACTGTGATATATTTTGGCATTGTGGTTTTCCCACGGTTTTCCTTCATTGCCAACTATTCAATTGGGTATTTTCCTACGTTAAAAGTAAATTATTTGGTACTGTTAATAAAATATAACGTCGCAAAACAATGTCACTTGTTGTGGACATTGATCATGTCCATTTTTAAAATTATTCGGGTGTTATTATCGCAGCAAAACTGATATGGCACTATTTGACACTATGAACGTCATAAGCCTGTATTTTATACAAATCCCGTAGAAATTGTTTGTCGTTAAAAAAAAAATATATAGGGAAAAATAACACTGATTGAGCTAGCCCCAAAGTAAGTTCGAGACTTGTGTTATGGAATACTAACTCAACGATACTATATTTTATAACAAATACATATATAGAAAAACATCCAGGACTATTTGAAAAAGACCATTTTTCAACTTGCCCTGACCGGGTATCGCACCCAGGACCTCTGGGTGGTGAACTAGCATGGTGACCACTACGCCACGGAGGTCGTCTAGGTAACAGTATCTAATTTGAGTTGTTGGAAAGGTATAGACAATTTAATTTCTTAATTAAGCAAATGTGTATACGTCATAAGAGCTATAACTAAAACAGTGTCTCAGAAGATAGCTTTATGTGCATATCATGCCAATGTTGTCTCCATCCTAAGATACGGCATATTACATTGGGGTAACGCTGCTAATGTACACATACTACCGCTTTTTACAATGCAAAAAAAATGTGTACGAGCTATGTTTGGGCTGAGACAAACAGAGAGTTGCGTTCCTTATTTTAAGAAGCTAAAGATATTGACATTGTTTTCATTATATATACTAGAAGCGTGCCTATATGTGAAACAAAACCTAGATAAATTTATACAAATTGTTAACAGACACCCTAGAGCCACTAGAAATAAAGTTCAAATACATCCACAGCAAATTTCTAATATGGCCAGCTACTCGTATGACAAAAGGATATGCCTGACAAAAAGTTTAAAGCTTATGTAAAGAAGGTACTCTGTGAGAAGGCTTATTATAGGACCGATGACTATCTTAAAGACAACAAAGTCTGGCTTGAGCTTGGCGCGGGTCCCTCTTAAAGGTTTGTATACTCAGAAATGGTCATAATCTGGTACATTAAGTACATACTGAATTTACAACTTGATTTGACATTATTTCAAAATTTCGACATTAAAAAAATTAATTTAAATTATGACAACAAACAATGCATACTCTGTCCACATATCAACTATAAATATTAATTTCATTGTGAGTTGACGTTCTTGGAGAAAATGCTGCAGTGCAGTTTGTTACCGCTTCTTCTGCACTAGCGCTTTGGAGGCGGCAGTAAACTTAGCTCTAAGTAACTTTTTGACGTCAACAATTATTGTGCAATAAAACAAAGTGACGATTATTAAGAGATATTATAAATATCCTGTGATAATAAAGATATATTTGAATTGAATTGAATTGATATATATTTTAGGCCCAAAATTGTATAATAAATTACCAGACTCTTTAAAAGAACTTAGCACTAGACAATTCAAATTTAAATTGAAACAAATGTTAATTAATAAATGTTATTACGGCCTAGAGGAGTTTATAGTGGGGCGCACTATAAGTTTCCGGAATGAATATGAAAAAATACTATTAAAGGTACAAAATTAATTTATTGTTTTTCAAAATAATCTCCCTTGGCGTCTATGCACTTTTTCATTCGATGAAACCAGTTTTGAAAACTTTTGTGCCACTCCTCTGTGGTGACCTCTGAAACGTGTTTTTCATACTCCTCGACAGCCTCTTCTGGTGACGAAAATCGTTGACCGCGTAATTGGTTCTTAATTTTTGGGAACAGAAAAAAGTCACAAGGTGCCAGGTATGTAAGGTGGACTGTATGCAGGATGACTCATGAGTTCTACATTTTTCGCCTTCAAAAAGTCGTTTGTCTGTCTGGCCGTGTGAGAACTAGCATTGTCGTGGTGCAGGATGATACGGCGTTTACGGTTATTTTTACGGAGTTCGTCAATAACTTCCGGCAAACAAATGGTCGTGTACCAGTCACTATTCACTGTACGACGATTCTCTAAAGCAACAGTAGCCACGTGTCCAGTTTTATTAAAAAAAGAAGCAATCATCCGCTTAGATGCACTTTTCACGCGCGCCACTTTGGTTGGTTTCGGCTCATCTTGAAAGACCCATACGCTCGATTGCTGCTTTGTTTTGGGATCGTAGCAATAAATCCATGTTTCGTCACCTGTTACTATGTCCCACACCAAATTTGACGCACCTTCGTTGAATCTGGTAAGCATGGCACTGCACCAAGTGACGCGGTCCGTTTTTTGAGCCTCGGTCAAGTTGTGTGGGATCCACCGCGAGCACAGCTTTCTCACACCCAAATGTTTGTGTAGGATTAATTGTATTTGACTCATGCCTATTTCTAAGGATGCGCGAATTTCATGGTAGGTCACATGCCTGTCTGTTTCAATCATACGGCGCACAGCATCGATGTTTTTGTTGGTCACAGCGGTGGACGGCCGACCATCGCGAGATTCGTCACTGAAATTGATACGACCACGCTTAAATTCTGCAAACCAGCTATAAACAGTTGTCTTGCATGGTGCTTCATTGCCAAAAGCTATTTCAAGCCGAGCGATGCTCTGTTGAGCTGTCAAATTACACTTAAAATCGTAGAAAATCATACTACGAAAATTTTCCCGAGTTAAATCCATCTTGATGCAGACACACAATTTTTTAAATGGCGCCACAAGGTTAAAACAAAAGACAGTCAGATGAAACAAACTGCATTCTACAGCCAAAGAGTTCTATTTTCAAATGTTGCAATAAATTTTTAAATATTGTTTATGTAAGTGGCCAGTTCCGGAAACTTATAGTGCGCCCTATGTATCTGTTAAGTTTAAACTACAGATTTTTAGATTGATGGATTTGTTAATTTGTTATTATTTCTTTCTGTTTTTCTATTTGTTAATTTGATTTTTTTATTTACAATTCTTTGACAATTAATAATTATTACTTGTTTAAAATTTATTATTATTATTTATGACAATTAACTTTGACTAAGTATTTATTGCACGCCTTACAGAGGCAAAATGTACTGGTTTTTTTAAATAATTTGTACCATATTTTTAAAAAAAGTAGCAAATTTTGAAGGATATTCCAAAATGGCGAAGTAAATGACAAGGTTAAGGTAAAGAAGCGATTTACGAGTGTGTATATTTTGTTTGTTGACGACCTCCGTGGCGTAGTGGTTACCATGCTATTCGCCACCCAGAGGTTCCGGGTTCGATCTCCGGTCAGGGCAAGTTGGAAAATAGCCTTTTTTAAATTGTCCTGGTTCTTGGGTGTCTATATATGTATTTGTTATAAAATATAGTATCGTTGAGTTAGTATCCCATAACACAAGTCTCGAACTTACTTTGGGGCTAGCTCAATCTGTGTGATTTGTCCGTATATACATTTATGTTTGTTATTAACCCACGACAAAAAGTGGGGTGTTCTGACTTCAACGCCAATTACTGTCTGTCCGTAAGTATGTCTATCTGTAGCATTGTAGCTCTAGAACGAATAGACCAATCTTAATGCGTTTTTTTTTAGGTGAAAGCAAGATTCCTTGCGATGGTTCTTAGCTATGTTTGGTGAAAATTGGTTGGGCCGTTCAAAAGCTATTGGGGGTGAACGCTTGAAAGTCTGAGGTTTTTTGATTTGCCTAGGAAATAAACTTGTTCGTAACTGTAAAGAGTCAACACTATTGTAATTTTAAGCAGCCTCATGTTTGCTAAATGACTAGTTTTTCAGGCGCTGCGCGGGCTGCAAGCCGGCCACGGTTTTTTATGCAAGTTGACTAAATTCCATATCCAGTTGAGAAAAAAGGTAAAATGACCTTGGACGCTGAATTTAAGTCAAATCGGATGCAGTTGACAATTGGGTACTATCTTGGTTCAAAAATAAATTATAAGGTACTGTTAAGAAACTAAAACGTCACAAAATAATGTTACTTGTCATGATCATATCCATTTTCAACGAGATTTTATATTTATTATTGCAGAAAAACTGATATTAAGATCACTATTTGACTCCAAGAAACTATGGCGACATTAGTCTATATTTCATACCAATGAAAAATGTTTGTTTTAACGTTTCTGATTAGGGTTGTTGAAAAATATCGAATTGGCGGCCATCTTGGAAAATATAAATATAACGCTCAACCTTTCGCCTCCGTTCCGCCAGCCGTCAAATTGCTTTCAACCATCGATGATCTTGCCGCCTGACCACCTCTACTATTGGGTAGTACCACTGATGGTACAAATGACACTGATTTATCCCACTAGTACCATTGATTGTACAAATGGTACCGATGTATCCTATTAGTACCCTCCGGACCACCTGTACCATTGTACAGTATCATTGATGGTACAAATGACACTGATTTATCCCACTAGTACCATTGATTGTACAAATGGTACTGATGTATCCCATTAGTTCCCTCCGGACCACCTGTACCATTGGGCAGTACCATTCTGTTGATGTTTATACTTATAAACCTGCTTGAATACCTTACTTTTGCTTCCTATTTATCCCGAAGGTTGACTGGTAGAGAATGCTGTTAGCATTAAGTACGCCTTTTCTACCATTTATTATTAGTGAATAAAGTTTTAAATAAATATGTAAATGATCAATGAAAATTGTCATTATTTTATAACGTTTTATTACAAGCTTTTATTGTACTTGCAATGTATCTTGTATGTAACTATGTATGTATGTTTGTTTAGGTCAAATCTTGTGACTCAATTTTCAACCAGTTATCTTATATAAGTATTTGACAATACAATATTATAGAGACAATGAGCTGTTCTGATGATGGAGCCGGGAGATATTCGACAGAACTCAATTATAAAACAACATAACCTTATTGAGTATTACTCGTTTGATTTGTTTTGACAAGCACTTAATGGTAGACGATATTTAGAGTCTAATCACGGAGACGGAAAATGGTCTATGGAACTCAGTAATAAAAGGACTCAACACCATTGAGTTTGGTCTTATTACAATTAAAGATTGTACGACTTTTATTCAAAAGAACTTATTCTCATAACAGTACTGTTAAACACAAGCGCCATCTATATGGCTTGCATTGCACTATGTAATGTACCCTTGTATTGAATATTGTATCAATGCTTCATGCTATAAGCATCTCTGTTAATAAATGATTCTAGTAGTCGCCACTAGATGTCATATTGAACTATAATATATTAAGGATTTTGGACAAGGTCCGCTCTCTGTTTCAACACGCCTAAGCTGTAAGCAATACTAAATAAATACATAAACACGAAATTTCTTTCTTTCTCTCGGACACCTATTTTACAAGTACCAATTTATTTTTAACCCAGGATATTACTCTGAAGCCAATCAACTGGCCGAGAACAAGCAAACCGGCGTCGCCAATCAATCATATAAACTCGCATTTCACTTCACCGTACTGCGGCTACAAATGACCATTTTCTTTCCCGGATTCACCGATAGTTTACACCGCCCGCACACGTACACGTGCGCGTGTGTGCGTGGGGGGGTGGGGGGATGGGTGCTCGAACACTGTTAAACTAATTATTGTAGGGGAGGCAGCTTCTTAGATTTTTGTACAAAGTATACGTATGTATCCATGTGTGTTAGATTAATATTTGCAATATATACGTGGAGAGAATGCTTTAATGTTCAACGGAGTTTATTTCGTTCGTTTTCCAATATTTCAACGGATTGGCTAGATGTGTTTAGAGCTTTAGATAAAGATGATGCAGTGGAAGTGCACTGGGCTCATAACCTAATTTGAACCTCGAATACAATTCGGCTAATAAGTCTTGAAAACCAAACATAAGCTTAATAAATCAAACTGCGGTCTAAACTAGATCTCTATAGTATTATATTAAGACGAAGTGGTAGCTAAAGTGGCGCCCTCATTTGAAATAAATTCTTTAAAACTAAATATGGTGATGATTAAAAATTTGATTTGTATCAATGTCTAGAAAGAGCTTTAAACTATTTTATGAATAACTTTTGAAAGAAATATTGGTAGTCCGTCTAGTTTTAAAACTGTTTTTCGCCAAAAGTGGCCACTTTTGGCGACTATTACGCCACGGAGGTCGTCAATATTGTTTCATACATGTTGTATAACGCTATTTATGGAATTGTAATGTAATATATGAATAAGCAATCATAATTACCTGTGTAAAACATGGTAATGTAATATATTATGAATTACTAATAATGTTTATTTGCACCATTAAGTATCTACCTTACGGTTTACAAAATTCCCAATAACTATGACAAAGTACTCCTGCAAAGTTGAATAATAATTCTTTGGAAATAATTTAATTTGTGCAAGAGACTTCCTTATTATGTGTTTTGTAATGTCTAGAAGGAAATATATAATGAATAATAAACCTAATCTAACACATACCTTGTATATATGGAAATTAAACACGAACAATTTAGAAAAAGTTTCGGAAAATCTTGGTCTTTTTCGGATTTTCATGATTGATTAAAAATAAGTTTTAAAAAGAAATACATTTGTTTTTGTACAATTTCTTATTGTGAGGCCCAAGTACTTACTTTGAAAATAAAATAAGCCCATGGAGCTGAGTCGTTTTATTACTGAGTTCCATCGCACCTTCCGTTTCCGTGATCTGACCCTAGGTATCGTCTACCATAAAGTGGTCGTCAAGACGAATCAAACGAGTCCTCCAAGAGGTTATGTTGTTTTATAACTTAGTTCCGTCGAACATCTCCCGGCTCCATCCATCAGAACAGCTCATTGACTCCATAATATTGTATTGGCATCCGACATATACCAGTATGCATTTAGAAAATTAAGTAAGTAGCTAGATTTGACCTAAACAAACATACATACATACAATACAATACCCTTTATTGCTCAAAATAAATAAATACAGGACATAATTATCTTAAAGACTAGCCGTCTTATTATAAAACCCAGACTAAGTTTGCCAACCAAATCAAGTTGACATCTAGTAATATCACACTATCTTACTTGTCAATGTCTACTTCATTTTGGGCGGATAATGGTTTAAACCTTTACTAGGTTTAAACCAATATCCGCCCAAATCAAGTTGACATCTAGTAATATCACACTATCACACCTGTCAATTTCAACTTCATTTTCGGCGGATAATGGTTTAAACCTAGTAACAAAGTTAGTCCTGTTTTTATAATAAGACGGTAGGAAATGCGCAAAATGCAGCCTTATCGCTAAGCAATTTCTTCCAGGCAACCTCGCTAAATAGAAAATAGTAATAGAAAATTAGGTAGTGCGGGGTGGTCAATCTAAACATACTGATATACAATTAACATAATAAACATACATCAAAACCTTCCATACAACTTACACAGAAAAAAATGATATTAACAGTACGAGATGAAGGGAAATGGAAACAAGGGAAGGATATTTATACAAGATAGGTACATTGATTTTTGACGACCTCCGTGGCGTAATGGTCACAATACTCTACTCCGCTAATCCGGAGGTTCTGGGTTCGATCCCCAGCCAGGGCAAGTTGGAAAATGGCCTTCTTCAAATTGTCCTGGGTCTTGGGTGTTTATCTATAAATATGGTATGGTTGAGTTAGTATTCCACAACACAAGTTTAAACTTACTTTGGGGCTAGCTCAATCAGTGTGTTTTGTCCGTATATATTTATACTAGCTTTAACCCGCGACTTCGTCCGCGTAGAAGTTGAAAATGTTTCTAATAAGATTTCATACGAACTGGCAACCCCTTTTCACCCCCTTACAGATGGAATTTTCAAAAATCCTTTCTTAGCGGACGTCTCCTAGTCACAATCTACCTTCCTGCCAAATTTCATCTCATGGGCCAAGTAGTTTTCGAGATTTCGTGATGAGTGAGTGAGTTATTTTCGCTTTTATATATACTTACTTAAATAAGATTTATAGATTTATTTATTTATAGCGAGTTAAATAAAAGCTTGTAAAAAAACTCTGCTTATTACTCCCAACATAACCTAGAATACAATTCCAGTCGCCCAATTTCCTGCCCCTATATAATAAAACAGAATTGTAGTTTATTGGTTTGTCGCGCCTCCGGTTGTTTATTTTATTTTATTGTGAGCCACCGCCCACCTTTGATATGAGTGTCACTATCGTGCAATAAATTCATTTCATACAGGCAGTATAGGTACAGAAAAAAAATTAAAAAAATGTACTGCATTCATTGAACCTCGTTTAATTGTATTATATATTCACAAGTAGCATGAGTATAAAAATGTATAATTAAGACATTTAAAAAAAATCTTTTTGAATGGCTCACTGACAAAGCCTTTTATAATATTAATGATTTTTTAAGTAGTATTTGATCGATTTTATATACAATTTTATGATACATGCTCTAATTTAATTTCATATAATATTTAATTCTATGATTTATTATTATGTGAGTAGTATCTGTTTCACTTTGACCAAAATTATGACATATGTAAGTTTAATGTATTATTTAATTATTTTTGAATGCTGGAAACAGCTAGGTGTATTGCACTTATGCGAAATAAATTAATTGATTTGAACATAAATAAAAAAATACACTGAATAAGTAATAAACAAAATTAAAGTATTCAAAGATTCAAATGTTTATTCAGTAAAGACCTTTACAGACACTTTTACACGTCAATAGGTAAAATTTACGTTACGTGTAAAGTATATTAAAATATAATTTATTTTTTAAAGAAAAACTACCTATGCCAGCGCTTCGTAACGACCACTGCTGAGAAGAAACTCATTTTCACAGTATTGATCGCCTAATCGCCAGAAGGACCTTGTCATATTAATTAATATTGTTGTCTTTTAATTAATAAATACTTATAATACTAGTAGTTCGTCGCGAACTTAGACCTCGCGATTACAATGTAAGTATACAATATGTAAAAACCCTGTCCGATCTTATAAGGGCAACTCAGACCGTCAATATAAACAACTTTTTCTATAGGACCATTAATTGAAACTCGAATAAAAATCAACGTTTTCATACAAAAGTGTTCGGCCGGCCCGGCAATTTGTATGAAAATGTAGATTTTTTCTTTGAGTTTCAAACATTAGTCCCATTAGAAAAGTTGTTTATATTGACGGTCTGAGTTGCCCCTATAAGGATCGGACAGGGTTTTTGTTACATATTGTATTTTTATTAATATTTCAAAAACTACTGAACTAATTTTATTGCCAAACGAACTTGAAAATTCTACTGATATTTCCTACATGCCTACCAAATTTTATCAATATCGGACTATCGGTCAGTTATCGCGGTACAAACATACATACACACATACATACATACATACAAACAATGTGTTTTCGCCTTCAACTCGATTTAGAGAATTCGCTCGCTTCGCTCGCTCGGTCAATAATAAAATGTTGACACATTATAACATGTAATGCTTGCGAACAAATAAACATAAATTACGTTTTAAAAAATATTAAGTAGTCAAATCACTATTTCCCATCACTATTTTGATTACTTATTGGGGTTCCGTACCCGAAGGGTAAAAATGGGACCCTATAAACTCCGCTGTCCATCTGTCTATCATTCACCAGGCCGTATCTCATGAACCGTGATAGCTATGCACATGATGTATTCCTGTTGCCGCTATTACAACAAATACTAAAAACAGAATAAAATAAATATTTAAGGGGGCTCCCAAACAACAAACGTGTTTTTCTATAGATAATGGTACGGAATCATTCGTACGCGAGTCCGACCCGCACTTGGCCAGTTTTCTCCATCTTCACACGGACCATCACGACAACCGGCCTAAGGCTCTTTCTACCCCAAAATAAAATGCACTACAGAAAAACTTACATACTAAGGTACTTCAGAAATTCAGTGAAAAAACAAAAAGTTAAAACATTTCTAAAGCTAATTACTACTCACATAATAATATTATCGATGTGTTTTTACAATACTTTATTATAAACAAATCTATACGACACCAGTCATCCCAGTTTAATTAGTCCTATTTCAACACTTGTCGTCATCAAAACATTTGTAACAATTGCACGTCAAGTCGATAAGGACTACGAATGCCTATTCAAAACAACTAATTGCTAATGATGATGTGACTCACGCTGAGAATACCCCGAGAGAAGTATATATAAGCTACCGAGCAAGGCGCTTCATTCATTCACAGATCACAGACGTTCCGCAAGGACGCGACCACGGCCCATCGGAATAAACAAACTAGAAAATGGCGACCAAACTACGAGTATTTTTTACTCTCGCGCTTCTGTACTTAGTTAAAGCACAAGAAGACACCTGCAGTTGTAATAAAGAGCAAATTGAATCTGAAAGACAAGCCGTATGGGATGTTATTACGGGAAAGTTTGATAACGAAGATTATCCTGCCTTACCAGCTTTGATCGGACCTTTAGTGCCGTGCGGGAACTGCCTGAACTATGATAGGAAGAAACGGACGATTCTGCCAGGCGTGACAGAAACGGAGAATAAAGAGGTGGAGAAGAAACGAGAAGTTACATCAGTAGGAGTGCATGACAGGAGGTGCCCTAAGGACTACGTAAGGATAGCAGGAGTGCTGTGCGTTCCCATGGACTATTTGGATGAGTGAAGTGTTTATAAAAAAAAGTGATATGGTGCAATTGCTTATCACTTCCGTACTTATCTTTACAAGTTCGCAACCAGTGTTACAATGCAATACAATATCCTTTATTGCACAAAAAATAAATACAGGACATAATCTTATAAACTGGCAAATGTGCAAAAGGCTTATCGCTAAGCAATTTCTTCCAGACAACCTTGCTTATATAGAAAAAGCGACGGGAAATTAGATAGTGTTTTCTCGTTACATTACCTCATTATTTTACAAAATAACTAACAGTGACTAGATAGAGATGTTGAAATGATGATGAATTTAAATCGTTCGCATTTTGTGACAGCAAAATAAGAAAGGAAGCTAAAATATTAGAAAAAAATAATTCAGAGAATGTTGATAAAATTTTCTATGGAAATGAATATTGTCTAATTTCTGTAAAAACTTGTAGAGCTTCAAGGCTCAAGTGCACAGATATCTTATTCAAATGCAAAAACATAGAAAAATCTTTTTTACTTTTTACATTTACGCTATGTTTACAAGATTCAACGGTGTTAAAAAAAATATGTCAAATAATGCATCGTGATCGAATTTTTTTTAAAACATTATTTGCATTTGTTTTAAGGTCCACACAGGGCTAGTTTCTTGCCGATTGTGAACGATTAATTAAAGTTATAGATGGCTTGCATGGTCTTAACTGAACGTCAATCATACAAGTCATATAATTCTTCAATTAAGTATTGCAAGAGGCAAAAAACTTGGTCTGGGGCTTTAAAATACCTATTTATTATACCAAACGAAGTGACTGATAGTCTGATAGGTTTTATACTTATATTTAAGTTATATTATGAAGATACTCAGTAATTTATTGTACTTTTAAGGGCCGAGCGATGCTAAGCTTTAATAAAACGTTTTTTCGTAATGACTTGACCTCTTTGATTTAACTGTTACCTGTGTTTAAGAGTTAGTATTAAATGGGCTTAACCCATATAGTCTATCTCTCTTCTAAAATACTCAATGTCAAAATTAGTTCCGAGTTTCGTTTTAAACGATTTGGGTGGATATATTAAATTTTCGGGGCCCAGTGCTGCCTCCATTTGAAATAATTAAATTAAAAGGAAATGAAGATATCATTTAAAAGTGTGTCTTAACAAAGTCCTAGATAACCCTTCAAACTATTTTATGAACTACTGTTTATATTTTAAAGTGAGAACGTGAAGCTTTTTTACTCACATTTTTTCAATTCATTTATTCAAATATTCCAGACAATTTTAGTCCATTCTTCTAAAACGGCCATTTGCAATAAACGGCCACTTCTGGCTATTGACCCCGAAAAATTAATGTATTAGAATCATTCGATACTAACTCGTCTTAAAAAGCCTGTGTCAGTCCACTGCTGGACTTAAGGCCTCTCCCAATATAGGGAGGATTTGCCCATAACCACCCTAGTCATTGCACTGTTTTCTGTCCACTGCAGCTGATAGCTTTTTATACTCTGAAGGTGCAGTGTTTCCGTTTTAAAAGCAACCTGGTTTAATACGGTTTTATTGTATTCTGTCCTATGACTGTTAGCGTCCAATGACAGGAAGTTTACCCTATACTTTAGCCTAAGACACGGACAAAATGTTACGGCCAGTCGCAGATAACATACGAAGGTGCGCGCCTTTTTAACAAGATACCCTCGGACATCAAAAATATTAACGCGTTTGATGTATTCAAGAAACAATTAGCCAAGCACATAATTTCAATCTACTGAACTTGTCTGTTCTATTCTCTTTGTGAGTGTGACAACGAATATATTCATGTCTTGTATTTTATGTTCTCATGTAAGTGATGTAAAATATGTCTTCATGAGAATAAAAGTCTTTAAACCTAAAAACCTAAACCTACTTTTCTAATTCGACTCTTGCTTGTGGGAGAGGAAAAATATTCTAAGATAGTTAATTGATTCAGGTTTTACTTTGCGGAAGTCAAAGTTTCATACTATATGATTTGAATTACTTTGTGCAAATTCCGCCACCAGTTAGTTCATGCAAACTATTGCCGGCCGGCGCCCACCCACTACTGTTACTCCCAGTCCCAGCATACCTGTTGGTGGCGGGTGCACACGGGCTGTTGGTGGCGAGCAAATGAAGGTGTTAAATTGTATTAAATTACCGATCTGGTAGAAAAGAAAAAACGTTGAATGTACCATCAGCTTCTCTTCGCGCAGATCGTAAAATCCGATCAACGCATTGGGCGTAAAATTGGAATTATGTTAATGGCAGTTTCACGTCCATATCTATTTTGATTTCTGTTTTGCATCTCTACGTCCACATTTACGCTAAAAGTGATCTTTACGTTTTACGGCTCTGTCCTCTGTCTACCCCGTCAGGCTTACAGACGTGATATTAAGCGTATCTATATTATAATAATAAGGGCTAAATCAAAAATCGTAATATTATATCTGTTGACTTTAAATGTAAGTTTGTTTTTCCTCTATAAATAAAATCTAAAAGCAAAACAGTCACCTAACTGTAAACCCCAGATCACTCGTATCCATGCTCTGAATTTAGTTTGACCAGGGGCGCTATTTTTGAAAGGCGGAGTCAATAAAAGAATGGTTTTTGAATGAAAATACCTTTCATTTAGTGACTGAGCGTTTCAAAAATGGCGCTCTAGATTGTGAGTCAATGGAATCTAATCATTTGAGTCATTTGTTTGCCGAATTGCGAGCTCGTACGTCACACATCTGGGAACCCGATGGTGTAATATAACGACGGAAGACAATAATCTTATATAAAGAAGGAAGTCCTCAATTCAGTTGCATTTTTTACCCGACTGCGCCAGAAGGAGGGTTATGTTTTTCGAGAGTATGTATGCATGCATACATGTATGTATGTATAATTGTTTGGAACGCTTTGCAGCCTGAACGGCTCGATGGATTTTAGCTGGAGAGGTGTCGTTGGATTTGTATTTACTGTGAGAGTGACACTGGGTATAAAACAAAAAACAAATCAAAAAAGGCCGGGTTTCATGTTTTGTAATAATTTTTTTTTGAATAAATAACTGAGTTCACGGGACTTAAAAACGTGTAAAAAACGACACTGTAAAAAATTATGTAATTCTACTTAAAAAAAATAATAATTTGACGTATAAAAATTACAAACACCTGTAAAATTTCCAAAAAATCTGGAAAATTTACGGAAACATGAAATTTTACATAAATTCGTGTAATACTTAACAGTTTTGTGTAATTTTTTTGCATGTAAAATTACATAATTTTTAACAGTGTAATTTTCTATACAATTTGTAGAAAATGTATTTTCTGAGTACATTTTTTGAATTACTTTTCTGAGTACATTTTATAAGTTGGTCGCCTGTCTCTTCTGCCTTTCTGTGCCTTGCGCCGGCCCGGCGTTCACCCTGTCTAGACTTCGGTAAATGCAATGTAAGTTGTATTGATGCTCTCAAATTATATGCAACAAATTTCAAAAAATTCATAGCTAGGCCTTTGCTAGGCATGCGCTAGGCGTAGGCTTGGCGTGCGTGTGTCGTCCCCTTACGCTCCAATCTGTGTGTAATTGAAACAAATAAATAATGCTTACAATCATTTAAACTAAATTACGACACACCACCAGATGAAATGAGTCGATAAGACTTTAAAAAGGTTGAAAAAGAAAACCTCTTAATGACCTTTTAGAGGAACCCCACGTTGTCTCTTGGAGACACCATGGAATAGGAATATCGCTCCATAACTTTAGCGTAAATGTGTAAACAGTGGAACAACAAAATAGTAGAAAACACATGAATCTAAGCAGGAATCTTTTAATTTCTTTTTTCCACCATTTTTCCTACCATCACAAAATGTATAGAAGCGTCGCGATGCAGAACACACAGGAAAGACAGGGCGCGGACAGGGCACACACACGACGCTTACTCGTCCGCATCCTATGGTAGAACACACAGAACGGACGGGGCAAGGGCGCGAGCATACGAAACGGGGTTGAGGGCGGGTTGAGGGACTCACGCGTCGCCAGTGTTGCCATATGTTTTCATAAGTCGCGACGGCATCACGTCTATGCCCCGTCAGTGCCCCGTCTTAAATATTCAATCTCTTAAAAATCTTAAGAGCAGCCTTCCCGTCTTACTTTTCATACAAACGCTCGTACGTAATTATGGCGTTGTAACTGATCTTCCTTGAAAACTTTTGATCTAACAGTTATCTTGTGCACTATTTTTAGGTTTCTATCGAAATAAAAAATGAATATTTGGAAAAACAAATTCAGTATACGCCTCCGAAAATCTGCTTTTTTTGCACAAATTTTACCTGAACTTCGACCGTTCATAAAGTACTCATAAATTGTAAAAATAAAAAAAATATTTCGATAGAAACCTCGAAAATGAAATGGAAATCTATACTATAATAAAAGAGTTAAAAAAATGTGTCTGTACATTGAAAATTTTTCAAAATAATATATTTGGGGCGATGGAGATATAGTAATAGAGTAAGAAAATAAAAAAAAAATGTCTGTCTGTTTGTCTGTTTGTCTGTTTGTCTGTTTGTCTGTTTGTACACGCTAATCTCCGGAAATACTGGACGGATTCAAATGAATTTTTTTTTGTTATATAGCTGTGAAGCCTGGGCAACATATAGGCTATAATTGATTTTGGAAAATGGAACACATGATGCAAAACTATAATGGTCCAGCTAAACTATAAGAAATATTAAAATGCCGCCTTAGCAAAAGTTGTTAAGTCTGATGAGAACTTTTTATTGAGTTATAATACAACTGGCCAAGCGCGAGTCGGACGCGCGCGAAGGGTTCCGTACCATATTTTCCGTAATCTATGAAAAATCACGTTTGTAGTATGGGAGCCCCCCATCAATACTTATTTTATTCGATTTTTAGGGTTCCATAGGGTAGGGTAGAAACGGGACCCTATTACTTAGACCGTCCGACTGTTTGTCTGTCTGTCTGTCACCAGGCTGTATCTCATGAACCATTAAAGCTAGACAGTTGAAATTTTTATAGATGATGTTTTTTGTTGCCGCTGAACAAAAACATACTAAATATATACTATAATAAAAGAGTAAATAAAATGTGTCTGTACATTGTAACTTTTTCAAAAAAAAAGTTGTTTCGTCCTAAGTAGAACTTATAAGTTCAGTATTTGCGGACCTTCAGAGCATAACACACCAGAAAATTCTTGGTTATGTGAACGCGCTATATTGACACCAAAAAATTAAAAATCAAATAATAAAGAACTTATGACGCAAATTATTGTTAACTAGCTTGTGCCCGCGGCTTCGCTCGCGTAGGGGTGTAATTTATCAAAATCCTTTCTTAGGGGATGCCTACGTCATAGTAGCTTTATGCATGCAAAGTCTCAGCCCGATCGGTTTAAAATTGACAAAGTTTCATACAAACTTTCATCCCCTATTTTATCCCCTTAGGGGTAGAATTGATCAAAATCCTTTCTTAGCGGATGCCTACGTCATAACATCTACCTGCATGCCAAATTTCAGCCCGATCTGTCCAGTGGTTTGGGCTGTGCGTTGATTCAAGATTCAAAGATTCAAATGTTTATTCAGTAATTAGACCTTTACAGGCACTTTTACACGTCAATAAGTATAATTTATGTTACGTGTAAAGTATATTAAAATTTAATTAATTTTTTAAAGAAAAGCTACAGATACCAGCGCTTCGTAACGACCACTGCTGAGAAGAAACGCCGAAAGAAACTCATTTTCACAGTATTGGTCGCCTACTCGCCAGAAGGGCTTTGTCATATTATTATAATTGTCTTTTAATTAATAAATACTTATAATATAATACAATGTTGACACATTATAACATGTTATGCTTGCGAACAAGTAAACTAACATAAATTGCGTAATAAAAAATATTAAGTAGTCAAAAGAAGCGAAGCCGAGCTGACCAGTCCCTCCCGGCAGCACCCGTTCACGAGTTGACGCACGGATCAGCCATCGTTAAACTCAACCATATTAGAGGGAATCCAACGACCCGACCAGCGACGCCACCACCGGATTGGACATTTTAGTGAGCATGAAAAACCCGAACTCGCAGACCTTGTCAAGAGAAAATATTAATTATATGTTGGTCACTTATTGATCGCAGAGCATTTACATGTTTTTACAGTAAGCTTATTATGGTAACAGAAAATGCAGCTATTTATGTTTCATGTGTGGAGTGTAATGGAAAATGTTTAGGAAGTATCCACGCGTTTTAATCTCTTAAATAATCATTGATAGTATAGTATGCATTGTTCAATAAAACTTTTTTAACATGTGTTTTAAATTTTGCCATTGGTAGGTTAACGATCGCTTCGGGAAGTTTATTAAATAATGTTATACCTAGACCTAAGAGTGACTTTCTAGTTTTAGCAAGTCGAAATTTAGGCGTATGGAGCTGATTTTTGTTGCGAGTATTATAACTGTGAACATCACTATTTTTCTTGAAATTATTTAACCTAGATTTAACAAATAGAAGATTTTCGTAAATAAATTGAGATGTCACAGTAAGAATATTTATAGATTTAAATAACTCTCTTAAGGAATCGCGTGATTTTAGTCCGTAGATCGACCGAATTGCTCTCTTTTGTAGCACAGAGATAGCATGTATGTTAGCCGCTTTACCCCATAAGAGCAAGCCATATGACATAGATCACTATGTCAGTCAGTCAGTCACCTTTGAGTTATATATATTTAGATATATATTTAGATTTCTTGGATAGTGTTGTTGACGACGCCACCAATTATCCAGTTGAGTTTCTTAATTCACTTGCAGCAAATGGACTCACGGCTCACAAAATAAGTCTTAATGTCGGAGGGCCAATAATGCTGATGCGAAATTTGACTCCGCCGAAACTGTGTAACGGAACCCAACTTAATGTCTCAGCACTGTATGCCGAAGTTCAGCAGGCCAATGCATGCCTGCAATGTTATTTGCATTACTAGCAACACATAACGCCGAACTTCCGATGCTTTTGCCTGAATCGGACCCGTACCCGTACCCGTACCCGTACCCGTACCCGTACCCGTACCCGTACCCGTACCCGTACCCGTACCCGTATCCGTACCCGTACCCGTACCCGTACCCGTACCCGTACCCGCCGCCGCCGCCGCGGCCGCCGCCGCCGCCGCCGCCGCCGCCGACGCCGCCGCCACCGCTTCCGCCGACGCCGCCGCTGCCGCTTCCGCCGCCGCCGCCGACGCCGCCACCGCCGCCGCCGCCGCCGCCGCCGCCGCTGCCGCCGCCACCGCTTCCGCCGACGCCTCCGCCACCGTCGACGCCGCCGCCGCCGCCGCCGCCGCCGCCGCCGCCGCCGCCGCCGCCGCCGCTGCCGCCGCCGTCGCCGCCGCTGCTGCCGCCACCGCTGCCGCTTTCGCTCCCGCTTCCGCTTCCGCTCCCGTTCCCGTTCCCGTTCCCGTTCCCTCTTCCACTTCCGTTCCCTCTTCCGCTCCCGTTTCCGTTCGCCGCAGACGCGCCAAAGACGGAAGATTAAATTCTCATATCGGCACATCACTACTGTCCGGCGTTTCCACCGAACTTCAGCAGCTGAACTTCAGCTTATTTAGTGTGTCATCCCCACCGAACTTTAGACACTGAACTTTAGCCACTAAACTTCGGCATAGTCTGCTGAGACACTTAAAGCTCACAGTAAGTGAGTGGTGCCAGTGAAACTGTATTTATTCCGCGTATGCCACTCATCCCCAACAATTTTCCTTTTGAAAATACACAGTTCCATATGTTAACTTGCTTTGCTATGAAAATAAGTCACAGTTTTAGAGGCTTAAAGCTGCTGATGTCGATCTAAGGACTGGTTTTTCGCATGGCCTACTTATTGTGGCTTTCTCCAGGGTTAGTAACACTTCAGCTCTTTTCATATTGGCTCCCGAAGGAAAGAATTAAAATAATATTGACTTTTAACTCCTAACACTGTTACAAGTACTTTCTCCCTCTGTCTCTCTCTCTCTCTCTCTCTCTCTCTCTCTCTCTCTCATTAGTTTTTATTTATATTTATACGCCGGAGTCATAAAGTCCACGCGAACGAAGTCGCGGGCATCAGCTAGTTTTAAATAAAAAATATTTATTTCACAAACTTTTTTTTTAAGTAATGATAACAACTCATTTATTCCAGAATAAATTATACACAGCACAATACCTACATAAAATAAATAATTAAACTTAAAACAAAATAACCTACCTATAAATTAAAAAATATCTAATTAAAAATAAAACATTATATTATATAAAAAATAGACCCCAGGTCGCTACGGTCGCAAGGCAGGGTGCCTAAGAGACTGGCAGCATTGCCCCGTTGTATGGACAGACTTAATCTCTGGCCAAAATGCGCACCAGCTCTTAGGTCCCCAGAAACGTCGATCAGGCGTGTGGAGATTTCTTTAAAAATTTGACGCACCTCCACACCCCAAAGCCCTAAAGTCTCCACAAACTTGTAAGGCTTACTGACAAAAACGTATATCCTGAAGCAAGGTGAAATTTCCGCACCCTATAAACAATTAATATTCGTTCAAATGATAGTTAATAATAATACTAATTTCATCCAATATAGTGCAAACCATGCCCTAAGGCGCTATCTCTCTCTCTTTTGGTTTGCTTTTTTTTCTAGCATTGCCCTTGATGATTAAACAAGCTTTTCGAGCTATGCTCGCGTTGACGACAGAGCCGCCGGGAAGGGCCGCCTAAAGAAGTAAATATATTTTTGCATGCTGGTCTGAAAGAAAAGTAAAAATTTTTAATGTACTGGCTACTTCCCTTCACGCGCAGATCGTAAAAGCCAATCGAGGGAATGGGTAAAACTACGAGCAACCCACTGTTTTGATTCCTTTTTCCACCTTTTTTTCTCACCATAATGCTTAGAGACTTACAGTCCTGGCCTTTTTTGCGTAGAGCCGCAAGACCCAAAATGCTCTATCTACCCCGTTAGGGATTTAGACGAGATGTATCAATATATGTATATCTCTTATGGATGGATATTTGAAAGATCGGGTTTTTCATGCTCACTAAAATGTCCAATCCGGTGGTGGCGTCGCTGTTCGGGTCGTTGGATTCCCTCTAATATGGTTGAGTTTAACGATGGCTGATCCGTGCGTCAACTCGTGAACGGGTGCTGCCGGGAGGGACTGGTCAGATCGGGTTCGTTTTATTGACTACTTAATTTTTTTTTATTTTTTAATACGCAATTTATGTTTGTTTACTTGTTCGCAAGCATTACATGTTATAATGTGTCAACATTGTATTATATTAATTAAAAGTCAAAAATAATAATATGACAAAGCCCTTCTGGCGAGTAGGCGACCAATACTGTGAAAATGAGTTTCTTTCGGCGTTTCTTCTCGGCAGTGGTCGTTACGAAGCGCTGGTATCGGTATCTTTTCTTTAAAAATAAATTAAATTTAAATAGACTTTACACGTAACGTAAATTATACTTATTGACGTGTAAAGGTGCCTAAAGGTCTAATTACTGAATAAACGTTTGAATCTTTGAATCAGGATCAGGGGTCTGGGGCCTGACAGACCTCTTGCGCTACAATCGCGCTAGTCATCAATCTCTTCATACATGCCCTTCGGTTACGGGTACTTTTTACCTCTCCTTTTTTCAGAACGTCTGCAATCTCTCGTCACTCGCTTGATTTTTTATAAATTGTTCAAATGACCTACCTACATACCAGTAATGAGTAATTTCATATTTCTTGTTTGTTCCAGCCGAAACAAGTCAAAGTAAACATGGATTCAGTTGTGATAACACTGAGAATAAAGAAGTAAAATGATAAGCTAGTCGTTTAAAAAAATAGCACTCAGTCGTCAAGAATTCTATTTGGATAATGACATTATCTTGCCCCAAATCTTTAAGATGATAATGTCATACAATACCCGGCACGTAAGTTGAACAAAAATGGCGGCCATCGGCCATCGGCCATATATATAACTCAAAGGTGACTGACATAGTGATCTATCAACGCACAGCCGAAACCACTGGACAGATCGGGTTGAAATTTGGCATGCAGGTTGATGTTATGACGTAGGCATCCGCTAAGAAAGAATTTTGATCAATTCTACCCCCAAGGGGATAAAATAGGGGACTGATACTTTGCATGCATAAAGCTACTATGACGTAGGCATCCCCTAAGAAAGAATTTTGATAAATTCTACCCCTACGCGAGCGAAGCCGCGGGCAAAAGCTAGTTGGAGATAAAAGTGCTAAAAGAGATTTTTTGGTCTTTCTTTAAAGCTGAAATCATTTCTATCTGATATACGGATAGAAATGTGATTCTAAACGGTAAAGTACAACAACGACCGCCATGTTTGTTCAACTTACGTGCCGGGTATTGTACATATTTACAAACAAACATCATACATACTATCACGCCTGTTTCACACGGGTAGAGAGGCTATAATATGTACCTCCACTTGCTACGATCCAGCCAGACACCCTTTTATGTTCTATGTTTTGAGATGTTATTTAAAAAGGAAAATTTTGTACAAATTCAATAGAAAATTAGTTTTTTAGAAGTTTTTTGTAGGTGTGAACTCAAAGTAGGCATTCGCAACAACGGAATCCTACACTGCGTGTGGCCCGAAACGCACTTGGCCGGTAATTATTTTGAATTTTCCTGGCAAATAAACTTGTCTATATTTTAATTTTATCTTTATTTATTTTATAGAAAATACAACTTCTACGATATTTCCCGGCAAATAATATAAAACATACTCAGTCGGTACTTAAACATGAGTCATGTTTTAATATTCATTGTTTCTGAGAACATCTTAACGAAAACATATTACTTCTGCGTTATTTTTATCAACTAATGCTTTCTTCTAGGTACACTTATATGTCAATAACTTATTATCTAACTGAGAACTGTGAGGGCGTGTTCAGACGATACGCAGTTTGAATTTGTTCCATATAATTTGAGTCCTATCACCAGAGGTCGGAATTAGGTAGAGTTATTTATGTGCTTACACTGATTTCATACAACGAAAGAATAAAGTGGACATGTCTCAAATCCCGGGATTAATTTTATAGAGCAAAATATCCCGTGATTTCTTAAATAAAAAGTTATTAACTTGTACACATTGCACGCGCGACGTTGCCAATATGTAAAAACTAATAAAAATTGTATCTTTGTTTTATTTATCTTATCTATCTCTGAGATTTTTATGATTATTTATTTTTAATATTGTTGGCAACATGGGATTGTCCATTAGAAATCCCGGGAAGATTCGAAATAAAAGCTAGAATACGTTTGTATGGAAAAGTCTGATTCTGTCTAGGATAAGTGGACTTTTAAGTGATGAACAAAACAAACACCAAATTAAAATTCCTTCACTAACCAAAAAAGAAAGTTAAGAGGCATGCGAATTCAAACGTAAAGTTCATACAAATGTTAAATCGTGGGGCACATCCATGGCACATCTTACAACCGGAAATGCCAGAGAGGTTTGGTGCCTACTATTGTTACTCGAACAGCATGGCAACTCAAGTTGTGTAAGCAACATGGCAAGTTGTGTAAGGATTGCGAAGTTTTTACTTTGAAGAAACGACAGCTGTTCCGGGGTAGTAACATTACTTATAAGTCTTCCAGATGTTTTAATAATAAGCTAAGTAGAGATGATACAAGATTCTGGGAGAAAATTTAGAAACGAAAACCATTGTGTATTTTCTTAGGACAAAAAAATAATATTTGGTACTGTTAAGAAGATAAAAAGTTACAAAATTATATCCTTACAATGACATATCCATTTTTAACGTGATTTAAGATTTACATATTATTGCAGAAAAACTGAAATCAAGAACGCTATTTGACCCCAAGAAACTATGATGTTATTAGGCTGTATGTCATACCAATCCACAAATTCCATAGAAATTTTTATTTTGTCGTTTAGAAAAAAGTATTTGGTTTGTTGGAAAATAAAGAATTTTTAACCAATTACCATGTGTAAGGAGCGTAGAAGTTTTTGTATATTGACATCAAGGGCGGATTCAGGGGGGGTCATGGGGGTCATGTCCCCCCTGGGCTGGGTCCGTCCTGACTCCGCTGCCACTTCACTGTGAATGGTGACGTGGCAGCAGAGTCAGGACATACTGCTGTCGATTTCTAACCTTATTTTAAATTGCTATATTGAGATGTATCCTAATATAAGATTTTTTAATGTATTATGGCTATACATGTTAGTGTAGCGACAGCGGAAAGATCTTTCTCTACGTTACGTAAATTCAAATCGTGGCTAAGGGCTTCAATGGTTGAAGAACGTCTAACCAGACTGGCACTTCTCCACGTCCATAAAAACGTACTATTGAAGTAGATGAAGTGATAACGCGTTTCGGGAGGAGACGTAAAAGAAAAATTGATTTTGTTATTTATATATAAATATTTTTAAGTACAGTAGGTATTTTAAGTTACATACATTAATAAGATACCTACCTACTTTTTACTTGTATCTATAAATATAAAAATTAAAATATAACTTTTTGTGATTTGACCACTAATATGTGACCCCCCTGGCACCAAAGCTGGATCCGTCCTTGATTGACATACATAGATAATAACACATATCACATCTTCTCTCATCATCGAAGTACATGTTTTGTTGAAATACAAATGTAATAAAAACCCTGTCCGATCCTTGTAGGAGCAACTCAGACCGTCAATATGAACAACTTTTCCTATGGGACCAATGCTTCAAACTCTAAGAAAAAAAAATTGCCGGCCGAAAACTTTTGTATGAAAACGTCGATTTTTCTCCTACAAGGATCAAGGATAGAAGGTCTGAGTTGCTTCTACAAGGATCGGACAGGGTTTTTGTTACATATTATATATTTGTGACAAATGGTAGTGGTATCAATACAGAGTTACTATTGCAGGCTGCGCCCGCGCCTTGCGTCAACCGCAGCTCCATCCGCGGAGAATGCGTGAAATCTACCTCGTGATTCTTTTATTTAATATTTTATCCACCATTCTGAGTTGAATGTTGTACGTATGTACAGTGCGTCTAATATCTTGACACTAGCTTTAACCCGCGACTTCGTCCGCGTAGAAGTCATAAATGGTTCTATAGGATCTTTTTTACGTTATTAATTTTGTTGTAACATACTAATTATTATGTTAAAATGTTTGAATACTATATTAAATATAACAATCTTTATTATAGTGTAGGGATTTAAAGGCCTAGCAGACCCGGCGAACTTTATTCCTCCTGTTACCCTTCCCCAATTTTGAAAAATCCAGATTAATGTATTTACTTATTTACTGCCAGGAGTAGTCCTGCGAAGTTTCGAATAAAATGGTTCTTGCTTCTCCACACAATCTTGTTTCACCCCTTTAGAGAGTGAGTTTTGAAAAATCCTTTCTTAGTGCACCCCTAGACTTCATAAGAAATACCGAAAATAAAGCGATACCGGGCGTGGTCTGCACTTGGATGAGTGACCAGAGCTCCTCCGTGCTTCGGAAAGCACGTATATGTCATATCATTGTATGTCGGTCGTTAAGCTGTGTCAGATGTTAGGCAGCCTGAAAAATCTGACACCAGTATTGGCCATTTACAATACAATACCCTTTATTGAACAAAATAAATAAATACAGGACATAATTATCTTATAAACTAGGAAATGCGCAAAACACACACGAAAACAAACAAGAATAATTTACTCAATATCTTCTGGCGACATAAGAAGACAGATGAACCCAGAGGGTCACCTCGTGAGTAGGAGAAGACGTAGGGGTAGACAAATAAAGAGATGACAGGATTACGTCGAGGGTAACTTGAGTGGATTGCTAGGGATAGAGTTAAATGGAAAGGAGAAGGGCAACGCCATCTAGCATTTGCTCCAACCTTTCCAAGGATTAGTTCGGTCTACCCTTTGGGTTGCTGAGGTCAGACAGCAGTCGCTCTGTGTAAAAACCAGTAACCGCATCAAATCACCTAGGGCTTTGAAGCTTTACCGCTGAGGATGCAACCGGGAATACGGGAGAATGATGATGAACTTCTTCTGTAGACACAAAACCTAAAAATAGCTCTACTATTATGTTAAGTAATGTGCCGCTGGAAATATTCCAAATTAATACGAATATTCCAAGCGTAAATTTACGGGAATAATCCTAATAGTTCTATTTTGAGGAATATTTCCGGGAATTATTAATAGTTACTCACGTAGAGAGTCAGCTACTGGCCGACATGTTTCGACCTCATCCGGAGGTCTTCATCAGGGCGAATGTGACGCGCTCGTGCACAAAGCCGCTGCACGACACACAGTGTGTCGTTTTGATCAAAAAATTGCCAGGAATGTTAGCGGGAATATTGCCAAAATATTCCCTAATTCCCGGGCACGGCACATCACATCACACTAATATTATAAAGGCGAAGGTTTGTGAGTTTGTATGTTTGTTACTTCTTCACGAGCAAACGCCTGGACCAATTTTTATAAAATTTGGTAAACAGGAAGCTGACATCCTGGATTAACACATATGCTACTTTTCCGCGGGTAGCACCGCGAGGCGCAGCTAGTCACTACCTCACGCGGTAGCAATCTCAATATAGTAGTATTTTACACCTTTTATGTTAAAACCAATGATTTGAATTTCAAAGTTTTACGTTCCGGAATACCTGCTACGTATATGAGAACTATTAATATTCATATACTCGTGTGTGACACATTCGTTCGACTGTTGAGCGTCGAATTAACATTAAGTTAGTAGATAATATGACGAATGGTAACTGTTTTAGACTTTAACGGTCTCAACTCACAATAAAATGACTATTATTCACATTTCAGGATTTACCGCGATTGATTTTGCTTAGATATTTCAATGACTCTACTGCCCTCATGGTCACTGGAAGACTGAAGAGTGGACAGATAAACATCAAGTAACCATGATGACAGTAGGGTCGTTAAAGTAGCCTGCTCAAACCAAAAGCAATTGCGGCATCCCATCACTATTTCTCACATCTCCATCCACTGGCTGTCTAGAAGAGATCAGCGATAAGACATTGTACATCATATAATGTAAAATTTTGGTGTACAATAAAGAGTTCTCTATCTATTTTGATTCCTTTTTCCACCATCTCGCCAACCATCACAAAGTGGCCTTTGGGTATTGCGGCCCTGGACTCTGCTTGAGCCACAAAACCCAAAATGCGCTATCTGGACCATAAGGCTCAATTTACACTGCGGCAGAACCGAAGCGAAGCGACGAAATCGAGTCACGCCGATTCGCTTGACTTCGGCGCGACTCGGCGCGTCGCCGCCGGCAACGCCTTAGTTTGAACATACTCGTAATACGATTGATATAAAGTTCAATATGTAACGCACGATTTCATCGCTGCGACTCTGTTGCAATGTTAATTACTAAGCCTAAGGGTTAGACTACACCTGTCAGCATAGGACGCAATTTTTCTATACTGCTATTCTTTCCTGTCGCTCAGAACTGTAACGTCTTTTGCTAGAGCGAGAGAGGGAGCGACGGATCGTATCGACATGGGCGATTTCGCTCTAGCGAATGACGGTTCTAAGCGACAGAAAAGGATAGCAGCATAGAAAAGAGCTAAATAATGAAATAAGCAATGGTCAAAAAATACCATGTGAGCGGTGATAAAAGCAGCGACCTTGGTCTTACCAGCTATCACGTGTTCAACTCCGCACGCCGAATTTATCCACCATCTCCTATTCCTATAACACGCATTAGGCTTGCCTCACCTCACGTTACTTGTCACGTCATTATTTAGTTTGGCTACTTTAGAGGTTTCCAGATGGCTGGGAGTTCAGGGATTGTCCCGTAATTTACCGTACATAATTAACCTTACTGTACCGGAAATTCATGGCCATAGCGCCAATTATCCAACAGCCAACATTTTTAGTTGCATTTCGACTCTAAAACTAAAACTTCGCCCGGTCAAGCGGCCTGTCCGCTTTTTTTGTCCCAGAAAAGATATAAGCCCTTATCTGGCAACCCTGACTTAAGTCTTAAGACTTGAAATATTTGACTGCCTATAAAAATATAGAAAAGAGCTGTTCCATGCTGACAGGTGTAGCTCAACCCTTATGGATACAAACATGATAGTGTGCGCATGCTTACAGAGTTGCAAACAATGCTGGCAATTCTGGCAAGTAGGCGACCAATACTGTGAAAATGAGTTTCTTTTGTTATTTCTTCTCAGCAGTGGTCGTTACGAAGTGCTGGTAACGAAAGCTTTTCTTTAAAAATAAATTCAATTTTAATATATTTTACACGTACAGTCAAGTACCAAGATACCCGACCAGGCCCTCTACTTATAAATAATAAATAAATATATAGGGACAAATTACACAGATTGAGCTAGCCCCAAAGTAAGTTCGAGACTTGCGTTATGGGATACTAACTCAACGATACTATATTTTATAACAAATACATGTATAGATAAACATCCAAGACCCAAGACAATTTGAAAAAGGCCATTTTCCAACTTGCTCTGACCAGGGATCGAACCCGGGACCCCTGGGTGGCGGACTAGCATGGTGACCACTACGCCACGGAGGTCGTCATTCTTCTTACACTTTTATCTTTAATTTTCTCTTAAACTAAAAATAATATTAACATAAAAATTTGTATTCAGAAAGACTGAATTAAAATATGTCTGAATATAAATTTTCATGTTAATATAATTTTTAATTTAAGAGAAAATTCAAGATATAAGTAGAGGGCCTGGTCAGGTATCTTGGTACTTGACTGTACTATTGACGTGTAAAAGTGCCTGTAAAGGTCTAAATACTGAATAAACATTTGAATCTTTGAAGCACACAGATACCTTAGTCCATTCGTATTGTGTTTAGATATCACAGCCTTTTTTTTTGTAAGTATTTTGCTGATAGAAGGAAAACTACATCATTTTTTGCGTCGCCATTGTGGGTTTGTGAGGCAGGGCTTTCCAAAACTGACTGAAGCATAACTCGACAGTTACATGCCATTCACAATTCGCTACTTTCCAACAACTGTCCGTTTATCTGTCTGTCACCAAGCTGTATCTCATGAACCGTGATAGCAAGGCAGTTAAAATTTTCACAGATGAGGTATTTCTGCTGAAAAAAAGAATAAAATAAAGATTTAAGTAGGGATCCCGTACAACAAACGTGATTTGGTACCGTTTTTTTGCTGGATATTTATATTGGGAACAAGTAGACGCTTGAAATAATCACAGAATATTAAGTTGTTTATTCAAAAAATAAATAATGAAATTAAAATAAAATAACCCGTAACTACTTTTGAAACAAACGTCCTCCAATCGAACACCAAATGCCATCTGAAAAACGTCTTCGCCCCCATAAATGTATGGATACAAATGTCGTTTGGTACTTGCATAAATACACTACCACGCTTATCAATCACTAACAGGGTTTACAGAGGCCCTAATACCCAAAAGTCACTTTTAGACTGAACTAAGAAGGTGAACAAGGTATCAAAAACAAAAATGCCGACTGATTTTGTTTTTTTTTTATTTCGGTATACCCTGCGTCACTCTCACAGTAAATACGCATCTACTCAGACTAAAATTCAATTAAAAACTAATTAATTAATTAAATAAAGAAAACGCCAATTGTAAACAAATGTTTATTGTGGATCAATAAAGTTTTATTATATCGAGCCGTTCGGGCTGCAGAGCGTGCCAAACATTTGAATTTGGCGCTAAAAATCAGCCTTTTTGTTTTTTATTTTCATATACCCAGTGTCACTTTCACAGTAAATACAAATCTAACGACACCTCTCAAGCTAAAAGCCATCGAGCCGTTCAGGCGAGCGTGCCATACAATTAAGCATACATACATATTCTCGAAAAACATAACCCTCCTTCTGGCGCAGTCGGGTAAAAGAGGGAATCAAAATAGATGGATTGATAGCCGCATCTTTCCCTCGATCGGCTTTTACGATCAACCTAGGTATAGAAGTAGTTGGTACATTTAAAGATTCTTCGTTCCCCCCAGACCAGCATGTGAGAATGACGTCTTTGCCCATTAAATTATTAGGCTATAAATGTCATTTGGTACTAAGACAATAATTATGTTGAGATATTTTTGGTGAACATATGGCAATTGACTCATCATTGACGTACACATGTGTCTTTGAGCATAATAAATTTAATTGTTTCAAGTTCCAGCAATTTCTGAGTCAGGAATACATAGATAGAATTAATTTCCCGTTCCAAAGAATTCAGGTTTGTATGGACACGCCTGTATGCCTCTGTTACATAGACATCTTCTCTCAAATCTACTGGAAAAGATCTCTATTGAGATAAGTGTGCATTTGTACAACTTTTATTTGATGTATTCTCTGTACGAGTATATGTTACGGTTAATCCCCGAAATGTGGCTACGCCTAGGTTTAGCCGGCTAGACCTAGGTGCAGCCGATCTTAGATGGTGACACCTAGGTTTATCCAGCTTACCTTTGGCTAGACCTAGGTTTAGCCTTTATCATTTTGGGAAGACCTAGGCTAGGTGTAAGACTAGATTTGCCATATTTAACGTTATAACGGCGATAAAAATAATAAAAGACCAATATGTTGAAGTGACGTTTATATTGTTTCGTTGATACAACATTATTATCTTATATAATCAATAAAATAATTTAAAAAACTATATGTAAGAATCATACATCTCCTATTCAGAAGTAAAACAATAAAAAGTTTTATACGCAAAGATATAAATTAAAACGAAAAAAAGAAATAATATTTAACTTCTTGGCTATTAAAAATTAACATAGGTACTCTTTTTTCTCCTGTAATTTTATTTTGCCAAAACAAATTAAATAAAATAAAAGTTCTAATTGAACAATCTCTTCATGTAAAATACTATAAAAATTCAACAATCTTTTTATGTCAAGTTACTATTATAAAAGAAATTTAATTATACTTCTTAGCTTAACACGCTCTTTTTTTCTCCTCCCAATTTTTATGTCAAAACGAATTGAAGTCGATCACACAGCTTTTAGACGTATGCAAAAAATATGCAACGTCGCATG
The DNA here is from genome assembly GCA_943193695.1 of Acrobasis suavella. NCBI lineage: Eukaryota > Metazoa > Arthropoda > Insecta > Lepidoptera > Pyralidae > Acrobasis > Acrobasis suavella. Next base: position 2,225,408 of record OW971952.1, on the reverse strand, counting down.
GTCTCATGTACAATGTTAATAAAAGCGAATACATGGTCTTTGAGGCCGCCGGTAGATGTCCTGAACATAATTATCTCCCCCAGATAAATGGAGTAAACTTGACACGTGTTTCCTCAAGGACGATGCAGATATAGAGAGGGAGCGTAGGTCGTTGGTGATTCGCGACAACATGCAGATTCGTAGGTTTGCACGATGTTCTGACCAAGTTAAAATTTCTTTATTTAAGAGCGGCCTTCCCGTCTTACTTTTCATACAAACGCTCGTACGTGATTATGGCGTTGTATCTGATCTTTCTTGAAAACTTTTGAACTCACAGGTATCTTGGGCGCTATTTCTAGGTTTCTATCGAAATAAAAAATTAAAATTTAGAAAAACAAAGTCAGTATACGCCTCCGAAAATGTGCTTTTTTGCACAAATTTTAGCTGAATTTCGACCGTTCATAAAGTACTCATAAATTGAAAAAATTTAAGAAAATATTTCGATACAAACCTTGCAAATGTAATGAAAATTATTAATGTAAAACATTTATTTCACACACTTGTAAGGCTTACTGATAAACACGTATCACCTGGAACAAATTTTATGAAATTTCCGCACCCTATGAATAGTTAATATTCGTTAAATGGATAGTTAATAATAATACTAATTTCATTCAATAGAATGCAAACCGTGTCCTTAGGCGCTATCTCTCACTTTTTGGTTTGCCTCTTTTTCTAGCATTGTCCTGGATGAAACAACAAGCTTTTCAAACTATGCTCGTGTTGACGACATTGCGGTCGGGAAGGGCCGCCTTAAGGCTTATTGTCGAGGTATGTAAACGGGCGGCCTATGGTTTAAGTTTGCTAAACGTCGCTTGATACACTACGCATCCAATATAATAATATTTTTAGGATGATGTTGAAACTCCCTCGTTTTTGCAGCGCCTCCGAAATGTTTACTCAGGCCCAAAAGAACGGGTTTCGCGCCATCTTTCGAAAGAAAGTAGCGTCTTTGGTAAGGATTGAGCGAGGGAGTGTCAATGGCATCTTGAAAATGATAGCTGTTCTATAATGTAACTTGAAGAAAAAAAACGAAATTTTCATATAAATTACCGGGCCGGCCGAACACTTTTGCATGAAAATGACGATTTTTTCTTCGAGTTTCAAGCATTGGACCCATAGGAAAAGTTGTTCATATTGATGGTCTGAGTTGCTCCTACAAGGATCGGACAGGGTTTTTGTTGCATATTGTATATTTAAAAAGGGTGAAATTTTACACACCAACGAAACTGGATCAAGTTCAGTCGATAATACTTAACTAATTTCTATATAAAATCTGTTTCGCCAAGCCGTTCGTATAGTAAGCCTAAATTTTTTTTTGGTTTTCGTCAATTGTTTTTCTGCAAAGTAGTCCAGTATCAGACAGGACTTATAAAAAAGTCACTCGGTATCACTTTTGTGTTATCACAGAATAAGTACTAGTAGTCAGTACAGAAGTCTTAAGTTAGTGAGAGTCGAAAGTTTGTGAGTGTGTATGTTTGTTACTTCTTCACGCGCAAACGGCTGGACCAATTTTGATAAAATTTGGTATGCAAAAGGCTGATACCCTGGATTAACACATAGGCTACTTTAGGGCGCGGGTAACACCGCGGGGCGCAGCTAGTATAACATAAATATAAAGATACACGGACAAATCACAAAGATTGAGCTAGCCCTAAATTAAGTTCGAGACTTGTGTTATGGGATGGATACTAACTCAACGATACTATATTTTATAATTATAACAAATACATATATAGAAAAACATCCAAGACCCAGGCCAATTTGAAAAAGATCATTTTTCATATTGACCTGACCGGGAATCGAACCCAGGACCTCCAGTATGACAGCGTGGCATGATTAGCACTAGGCCACCGAGGCCGTCAAATTGTTTTTTTGACAAATAGATCTGGGAATCCCGTAAAAAATGAGGTATCATTAACTTTTATTTATAAACGATTTCTTGTCCTCTATAAATGTTCACCACACGTGCGTGAGACCAGTGGTGCCATTTTTCAAACACGGACGCACTAAGTGAGCAGTTTTTTATATTGAAAAACCATTCGTTTAGGTGACTCCGCATTTCAAAAATGGCACTTCAAGATGGGAGCGAAATGTGGTTTGGTTTTTACAATGACGCCGCAGGAAGGAAGCACGTATGGCTTTATTACGTGTAAGATTTTTATTGAGGAAGTTGATATGTTGGAATTTTGCGGGGCGATTGTGTAATGATAAGAAATGTTGCGAATAGTTACCTTAAGGTGGGCAAAGAATAGATCACCTTTGCCTATATAATAGTATTTTATGCGACAGTTGTATTAGAAGGATCAAAAAATGCGCATCTTAAGAATCCGCCATCGAGCATTTTTTACGTAAACGAATTATTTTTAATCGTCCTCTATTTTTCTCCTGACTGTACTTACCCATGAACAAAACGTAGGGGATCAGACCGGACTAGTCCATTTTATAGTGGATCCGGCCGGACAAAAGTAATGACAATAATTGACAGTGGATCCGTTTGGTGGACCAAACTGGAATAACTCACTAATACAACTTTGCATAAAGAACTTTTTTTACGACTGTATTTACTAAATAAGATACAAAAATAAACAAAATAAATATAATAATGTCGATGCTCGGTAGTTATGGTAAACTTTATTTTTCAATTGTTGCTTCCTAGTGACTAAGTCAACAAGTTTTTCTTATGTTGGAAGTATGGTAGGTCAAAAGAAGAAACAGTTGTAGGTCTATGACTAGGCGTATCTTTTTGGCGAAATTACAAAACATATAAGTACTGTTATGGGGAATAGACTATAGACTTTCCTTAATGAAAATTATCAATATTCATAAATTAGTGTTCGTGACTACTTTTAATAGACAGATAAAAGTACCGAAGTAGAAAAAAGTAATAGTGTTGAAAACGTTTCATAACCAAAAAAAAAAAACTATTTGTAGATTGTAAATACTGGCCAATAAGCATACAAAAGCTGCTAGATAAAAAGAGCATAGGTATCCGTATAACAACAACAGAACATCCCATGCCTAGACCTTTATAAACAATCACTAGATCACTACGTTTACTACCTTGGCCAATGTCTTCTTTGGATTCACATAAAAATCTACCTGGGATAACACCGGAATTTACAAAAAAAAATGTATCTTTACATATTAGAAAACTAGGGTAAATCATTATTTGACAATCCCTCGGGAATCTATTATTTTTCCAGGACAAAAAGTGATCTTTTATCTTCATACTTAGAATTTACAAGCGTTTGTAGAAAAAATCGTCATTTTTGTATAAATTGCCGGGCAGGCCTAACACTTTTGTATGAAAATGTCGATTTCTTTTCGAGTTTCAAGCATTGGTCCCACAGGAAATGTTGTTCATATTGACGGTCTGAGTTGCTCCTACAAGGGTCGGACAGGGTTTTTGTTACACATTGTATAGGGCTTGGTCAAGATAAAATTTTAAATGATATCTCCGTTACCTTTCAAATAATTTTTTTTCAAATGGGATACGGAGCAGTGGACACTGAAAAATTCAAGGTTTCCCATAACAAACAGATATTGTTGGCATTCGCATACATGTATCAATTTAAATCATCATAATTACGACATGAGACCTTGCACCCAAACCGGTCTAGTGAGCGTAGCGTAGACCATTATCATGGAATAACGAGAGGATAGAACGACAGATTTCAAAAGTAACTAGCCAAGTGTGTTTAAAGCCACGCGACGACTTTGAGTTCACGAGACAAAAAACGTATAAAAACTAATTTTCTATTGAATTTCCATAATTTTTTTTTTTTTCTTAGAAATGCTTTTTCGAATCGATCCATGCATTTTTAAATAATCGGTGAACATACGTAAAAAAAGAACGCAACGAATTGATAATCTCCTTCTTTTTGGAAGTCGGTTAAAAACAGTGTCGATTCTGTATCTACTTTATTTTTTAATGTTGCGTAGACAACGCACGAGTGGGATTCCCTTTAATAATATGCGAGCCTAGTACAGCTGGGCAGTAAAGCCTTTAGAAAGTGTGTATCTTTTTGTGAGAGATCTTGCACCAAACCGGTCCAAGTGAGTGGGTTTCCATCGTAGAATTACTCGTATGGGATTCCCTAATGTGTGTGTACAGTTGTGTGGAAAAGTGCTAATTTTTTCTTTCTTTGTTTCTTTCCCTCTAGCAAAGTGTTTTAGCCGACTTCACAAAAAGAAGGAGGGCATCAATTCGTCGGAATCTTTTTTAGGGTTTCGTACCCAAAGGGTGTAAAAACGAAACCCTATTACTAAGAATCCGGTGTCCATCCGTCCGTCTGTCTGTCTGTCACTAGGCTATACCTTATGACCGTGATAACTAGACAGTTGAAATTTTCACAGATGGTGTATTTCTGTTGCCGCTATAACAACAAATACTAAAAACAGGATAAATTAATTATAAAAAAACGTGATTTTTTATGGATAGTGGTACCCTTCGTCAGCAATTTCAAAGATTTGAAAAATTCTTTTAAAATCGGTTGTGTAGTTTTGGGGTGAAGTCGGTTTTTAATTTTGAAAAATTGTGAATAATGTGATGAATAGTCGTTGTACCGTATTTGAATTTTTTGCCGTTTGTATGTTTTCGGAGCTTCATTATTTGGTTTAGTTAAATCGGTCAAGCAGGAGTTGCCAAGATATGGGTTCGCAAGTTTACAGTTTGGGGTGAACTAGTAGGTTTAAGTATGGTATGAAGAAATCTGTCATGAATAATAGATATTTATCTTGCTATTCTAATAGTTATTTAGTGCATTTCTAAGTTAGGCTAACCTAAATCTTTTAAACGGTCATAAAAATAATGAAAAATGGTTAGCAGAACGTTAAAAAATTATCACCTTATCCGTGGTAAAACTCACAACATGGCTCCCTGTAAAATTTATTTTCCTATTCAAAGTAGCTATTCATTAAAATCGTTAACAACTTAAATATTAGTATAAACAAATAAATAGTTGATGTATAAATACCAACTTATTAATTTGTCTTTATATATTTATTTTTATTTATCTACCCTAGACATTGTGTGATCGACTGTACGCTCGTTTAACTCTTTATTATGGCGGGCAACGTCTGGGACGCGCGAAATTCCTTCTCATTGACAAGAACGCTCATTTAGTAAGCGAGTCAATTATGAGAATTAATACTTTTTCAAAACTCAAAACCGCCTTCACCCCCGAACTGCACAACCGATTTTGATAAAATTTATATGGGATCACCTGATAAGTATGCTCTTTCAAACAAAAAAGAGAAAGAATTTTCCAGTTCGGTCCAGGTGTCTACGAATTATCGGTGAACATACATAAAAAAAAGATCTCGACGAATTGATAACCTCGCGATAATGGAAGTCGCTTAAGAGCAGCTCCCGTCTTACTTTTCATACAAACGCTCGTACGTAATTATGGCGTTGTAAGTGATCTTTCTTGAAAACTTTTCAACTAACAGATATCTTGTGCACTATTTCTAGGTTTCTATCGAAATAAAAAATGAATATTTGGAAAAACAAGTTCAGTATACGCCTCCAAAATCTGCTTTTTTGCACTAATTGTACCTGAACTTCGATCGTTCATAAAATATTCATAAAATATAAAAATAAAAATAAATCGATAGAAACCTCGCAAATGTAATGAAAATTTTAAATAAAAAACATTTATTTCACAAACTTGTAAGGCTTTCTGACTAAAACGTATATACTGGAACAAGTTTTATGAAATATAGTGCAAACCGTATCCTAAGGCGCTACCTCTCTCTTTTTGGTTTGTTTTTTTTTTTTTTCTAGCTTTGCCCTGGATGAAAAAACAAGCTTTTCGAACTATGCTCGCGTTGACGACAGAGCCGTCGAGAAGGGCCGCCTTAATATGCCATTGAGTAATAATGGTGGATGCAGGAGAGGTCTATGTCCAGTAGTGGACGTAATGCGGCTGAAATGATGATGATGATGACTTAACAATAATAACAGTTTCTAAATGATAAAAAACTGAGTATTTATTTACCAAGATATAGTTTTAAAAACTAAAACTTGTGGAAGATTCTTGCTGAAAATTACGTTAACAGCAAAGCAAGCACAGCAGGGAGAAACAGCTAGTAAAGTATATATTTTTTAAATTTGCTTATTGTGCCTTTTCAGTGTTTTTTGTCCTTATATATTTATTTATTTATCTGTTCAATCACGGCATGATTTGATTTATTTAATTTCTAAGTAACTTACTTTTTAGGGTTCCTTAGTACTTACAAGAAATATAAGAAGAAGAATAGTTTCGCCATGTCTGTCTGTCTGTCCGTTCGCGGTTTTACTTAAAGACTATAAGTACTAGAAAGCTAAATTCGGCGCCTTCGGCTCGGATAAATGTGCGTTCACCATTAATATGCCACAACACAAGTCTCGAACTTACTTTGGGGCTAGCTCAATCAGTGTTATATGTCCATAGATATTTATTTATTTATTTATCATCATATATGAAAACTCAATGTTGCTTGACACAGAAACGCGGATACGCAGTAACGTCCATCTTGCGTACCGCTTTTGGAGTTACCCCCCAGGACTCTTAGTTCTGAGCGGCAGAAAAAGATAGCAGCATAGCAAAGTACTGTCCGTGCTGGCAGATGAGTCCCAAACCTAACAGTCGAGTTATTACCCTGTGTAAGGAGAAAAAAAAAAGAGATATGTAGAGTTAGGCGGAAATCCCATCCGCAATAAGGTGAAAAAGGACGATGTATGAAAGGTAACGTATGCAGTATGATAGTGCGAGAAGAATAACAGTGAGAACTGGCATGCAAGAGATCTCTGTCAAAAAAGACTCCGATAATGTTGGAGGTAGCAGAAGAAAAAAAAACCTAACAGTCGATTAGCTGATGTACCAACAAACGTTAGGCTTAAGGTTGAACTAGTCGCTGGCTCAGACTCACACATGGGCGCGGCCTAAAAGCATGCTGTCTCACCTAACATTGTGTTCGGGCAAAGCTGTGAGGTGGAATGCACGATAATTCATAGTAAACCGAGCGCGTAAAAACATACGTAAAGTCCTTTGGGAAAAGGGGTTTAATGCAAAAACTACTTCATTAGTCAATTACAAATAAAGTTTACTAAAATCTTCGATAATTAAGCCGTGTCGGTGTGGACTTTGTTTGGAGATTTAACAGTTCTTTCATTACTCATTTACGCCGAAAATTTCGTTAAAACCATTTAAAAAAAAACGAATCTTTGATGGCTTATTATTTTACTATTCTGTATCCGTACATACAAAATTTATAGTGAGACAAAACGATATCATGTTAAACTTTGCATGTACAATTCAAACAGTGGAGGAAATCCCCTCCGAAATTTGTATAGAAAAAGTATCGACTAGTTCAACCTTAACTCACGCCTACATTGTCAAGCTATATTCACCTTTATTTCTATTTATGCAATGCACAGTATAGCTTAAACAAAACAAAAGACTAGTAGCGCCAAGCGGCCATGTTTTTTCAAGCCATTCTAAGCATTTCTTGGATATAAATAAAGATGATTATGGTTTGGCAGTAAAGTATGCCCGCCGCTTCTCTTTCCTTGTGAGTTAAGCCTTAGGTACAGCCTGATCGTGACCACGACTCTGTTGTTCACTTCTGAATGCACTCATGACCCTACAGAGTATTGTCATTGGTCTGGTCAACCCATGTTCTTAGGTTGGGTTTGATGGTACGAACTTCGGGGTCGACGAACCGGATTTGGATCTTGGATGTTTATCTATATATGTATATGTTATAAAATATAGTATCGTTGAGTTAGTATCCCATAACACAAGTCTCGAACTTACTTTGGGGCTAGCTCAATCTGTGTTATTTGTCCCTATATACTTATATATTTGTTATTATTTATTTATTTATTTACCCATTCGGAAATAATTACATACAATGCGACACAAATAAGTTAAACAAAAATGGCGGAATACAAAGCATTTTTGTACAAATTCCCGACACGTAACAGACGTGGCGCAAGTTGCGTCGCGTAACAGTTAGTGATGGGCGGTGCATAAATACTCAATCAACCCATTTGAATATTTACTCAGTAAATTGAGTAAATACCCGATAAATATCCTTATTCATCCATTTTTTTAGTAGATTGATTTATATGAGTTGCGACTCATATTTATATTCATATTCATTTTTTTATGTTTTCATGACAGTTTTGAAACTTAAATCTAGTATACACTTGCAATTCTTGTCGGAAAGTGTGTTCATACGCCATAATCTGCTTAAAATGTAGGTAAACGTTAAATGCGATGCTAAAATATATGAAAATACCATACTAATCATACACCGAAAGTAGGCTTCTTTGACTAATTATCATTATTTGCTGGGAGGTGTGCAAAGACGTAATTTTATGTTAAAATAAGTAAACAGACATTAAATGCGATGTCAATATATGAGCACGCTCTATTTACTCTATTTATTTAATCTAGTGAGTAAATACTCAAATGGGTAGATTGAGTACTATCCACCATCCATCTCTAGCCGTTACGAGACGCAACTTGCGCTTCGTCTGTTGCGGCACTAAATTCAACCAAAATGGCAGTCGTTGGCGCATTATTTGTACCAGCGCCGATAACCGCCATTTTAGTTCAACCTACGTGCTGGCGGAATTTGTACAAAAATGCTTTGAAGTCCGCCATTTTGTTCAACTTATTTGTGTCGCTTTGTAGTGTAGAAGGAAATGCTGACTACGGATTTTGTTCCCTAAAAACTTGGACACATAGATTTTTAATTGTTTCTCGGACACAGGTGACCGTCATGGCGTTTAAAGACTTGAAGTAAAACTATACGTTTCCACTCCTAGCCCCTGCCCTAGTAGTTTGATGACCTCCAGGGTGAAGTGGTTAACACACTCGTTCACCACTCCAGAGGTTCTAGGTTCGATCCTCAGCCAGGGCATGAAGGCAGTTCGGAAAATGGTCTTTATTAAATTATCGTAGGTCTTGGGAGTTTACCTATAGATAGTTATTTGTATTTATCATAAAATTTTTCAGTTAGTACCGAATAGCACAAGTTTAAATTACTCACTTTGAGATTAGCCCAATCTGTATGATATTTTTCAAAAAATATTGACTAGTTCCATCCAATTTTGTTGTCTACATCAACCATAAACGATCAGCAAATATTTTTAGGCTATATTTACAATATCTGTAATATATTATATAATGTAATGTACGGTCGGGGGCAGATAAACCTGACCCCCTTGACTTTAAAGACCGTACGTTAGGGGGGGTCACTTTTATCTGCCCCTGACTGTACAATACATAATGTAGCCAAAAAATTATGAGTGGATTTATACTAGGTAATATAAATCTACTCATTATTTTAGTACAACTAAAAAACTATGAAACGAATTAAATTCCTAAATAATTAGGTTCTTTTTTTTAATAGCTTGTTTTTGTGTCCCACTGCTGGGCAAAGGCCTCCCCCTGTTCCTTCCACACGTCCCTATCCTGAGCAGTCTGCTGCCAGTCACTCATGAAAGAGTCTATATCGTCCCGCCATCTCTTTCGTAGTCTACCCCTGCGTCTGCGTCCTTCTGGCACCCATAAGGTGATTTTTTGGGCTCACCTGTCCGGCTGCGTACGGCACATATGCTCAGCCCAGTCCCACTTGAGTTTTGCCGTCTTAACTCCTACATCTACGATCCCAGTTTTAGTGCGCAGGTCAGTATTCTATTAGGTTCTATAAAGGTTAATAAGCCGTTCAATATCCGACTTATAATTCGCATATTTTTATTGACTTAGTGTGAGTAATATGTCTCTGAGCGTGTTTATACTTTATTATTGTGAGTATATTTGTATAACCAGCGAAAATTTTCGTGTTTTAAATATGTGAGTGTGTGCAATCTAGTCATGCTGCTAGGTTAAGGCTTTTAAAAACGGCAAATGGACATTTTAATGCGCGGTGCTCCAATATACGTAGGTTATAATTGTTATTAGTAATAAATTCGTAGATATACGAGTATATTAGAAACCCATCGGCTTCTAAGGTACGGTAAGCCTCAAAAATGGAGTGTCAATTTCTCATACAATCAGTATGAGAAATTGGGACTCTACTTCTTTTAAGTTTTGAACTTTATTAATTTCATTATTTCAAAATTAATTAATTTCTTTATCCAATATTTGAACCTGTTTTATTGCCTATTTTCAGAAATGACCCACTCACCACTTCCCCACTTCATCATGAAAAATGTCAATCCACTCAAAATGTCAAAGGTTGACAGAATACGTCAATGCGTCAGCTCCCGGACAGCGGAGGTAACATCCAGAGACTAAGCATTTTTTGCTTCCTTATTTATTTAACTTTATTACAAATGTGGACAGAGGCGGACTTAACGCTATATCGTCTTAATATAAAACCCAGACTAACTTTGTTACTAGGTTTGAACCATTATCCGCCCAAAATAAATTTGACATTCACAGGTGAGTGTGTGATATTACTAGATGTCAACTTGATTTGGTCGGATAATAGTTTAAACCTAGTAATAAAGTTAGTCTGGGTTTATAATACGACTGATAGGCTTTAACTACAAGTGAACCCACTGGTGATGCCGAAAAAAAGAAGAGTTTAGAAGAAGATGCCAAACATACAGTTTAAAAGGTATTAATATTGCTAATGAGTCACAATTTTGATTCCTTTTTCTACCTACATGCTCACCACAGTCGCGCTACAAGTATCCTTAAGGTAAAGACGTGATTTATTTGTTTATTTTATTTTATCGGTACATGTACACTTCAAAATTTACAAATTAAACCTTACAAAAGTTAACATAGTACATAGGTGATACTTTTTTCTAAATAAATTTCTTCCAGCAGACCCGCGAGAGGAAATGGGAAGAAAGAGGTAATTGGCGTGTATAATACAAAAATAAATAAATACTTATACCAACAAGAAACAGAAATAAATTAATAAACATACCTACAAAAACGTACGTAAAATAAACTTACATAAATATATACTGATATTTACACATAATAAATACATGAGATAATATTTCTAAATATGATGATCGTTTCTTAAACATGGGTATGGTTTAAGATTCACGAATTTTCAGTGGTAGCTGATTCCATAGCCTAACTGCTTGCACGAAAAACTGATTATTATGATTGTACTACTTAGGTGGTAATGTACTTTTTAATAAGTGTAGTGTACCTCGAAAAGTTGTAAGCCGAATATACAGCTCCATGTTTTAATAAAGGGCTAAAAATAAACATGTCATGCGACTAAAATGTTTTAAATTCTCTTATCCTTAAATAAATAAATATATATGGACAAATCACATAGCTTATGATTTGTATATATATAGACACTGACCAGGGAACGCGCTAAGATGAACGATAGAGAGCCTATAAATAAGTAAATAAAGAGCTTAGCCTCTAGATATTTTTCCTGCAAGCCCGCAGGCCGGCCGCTTGCGGTCTCTGCCGCCGCTTTGATTTTTACGATGCAATCAATCACGTGTATAATGACCCTTACAAGGCCGTGTGTGCTATGGGAAGCACATGCTTTGTATGCTAGTTGTATTTGCTATGTACGTTTGCCATGAATGTATGGAAATCGCGAGAAGACCGACCGACGTCAGTCGAGAGTTTACTATACTGATTTCAGATTTTTAAAGCCGCTTAAATACATTTTACTGTGGACATAGATCTCTCCCACAGACCTGCAAAATAACCGATCTGAAGTGTCATTCATTGAGCGGTTTCTATCAACCCTGGTCAGGTCGTCTGATCGCCTTATAGGTGAGTGTCCTACGCTCCGCTTGCCAGTACGTGGTCGCCATTCGAGAAACTTAATACCAACGATGATTAAGACCGTGCGAAAGCAGTAAAAAACGAAAAGTGGAACCCAGGCTTCACAGCATTACAGCTGAGGATGCTACTGGAAATACGCTGAAATGAGAGAAAGAGAGAGTGAAAGCGGAGCTAACAGGCTTTTTACCGACTTGTTACGCCTTTTTTGAAAAGTTTCATGTTGCCTCTGGGGAAATCCACAATTTACTTTATGCGTTTACAGCAAAAAACATACTTATTCGAAACAGGAGTGTTTTACAATCGCGAGCCGCCTTTACGAGTGTCGTGTCGTGTGGCTGTCATCAACTAATACCGCTTTTATAGGGAAATAATAAAATTATTACGAGGTTATATTGCTTTGTATTATTAGTTATAATAACAGCGATATGTCTTATTTCTTTGTGGCCCGTCGGGGGATTTTAAGCTCTCGTGTTGTATTTTTCCACAGACAAAAGAGTCGCTCTTAAATTTAAATGAAATGAATGAAAATGTGTTGTATTTTTAACCAACTTCCAAAAAGAAGGAGGTTATCAATTCGTCGTGATCTTTTTTTTTATGTATGTTCACCGATTATTCGAGAACGCCTGGACCGAAAGATGGACAGTTTCTTTTTTGTGTGTTTGAAAGGGTATACTCGTCAGGTGGTGCAATAGAAATTTTATTAAAATCGGTGGTGTAGTTTGGGGGTGAAGTCGGTTTTTAGGTAGGGTTCCGTAGTCAACAAGGAACCCTTATAGTTTCGCCATGTCTGTCTGTCCGTCCGCGGTTTTACTCAGCGACTATAAGTACTAGAAAGCTGTAATTAGGTATAGGTATGTATATTAATTATGCGGAAAAAATGGTGAAGTAAAAAATAGATTTTTTTTAATGTAACTCCCATACAAGTAAAGACAAAAGTCAATCTTATTTTGTCCACTAACCTATTATGTGGGGTATCGTTGAATAGGCCTTTCAAAAATATTATGAGCTTGCAAACATTGTTTTTCGATTTAGGGATCCGTTTCTGAAATATTTGGTTTTGAAGTGAAAATTTTTGTTAGACTCAAGTGTCCCCCCCCTCCCCCCCCCCCATTCTATCTGCTAAATGGTTATACATGGACACGAGAAAAAAATCACAGCTATAGCAAATATAACGAAATTTAAAGGAAAACTATCAGAGCTAAGGAGCATTTACAAATTAAAAAATTATGGGCTATCAACTTATAAAATGTATTCGGAAAAGGAAAAATTCATACAAATTCAAAAGAAATTAGTTTTTAGACGTTTTTAGTGGCATGAACTCAAAGTTGGCATTCGTAACTACGGAACCCTACACTGCGCGTGGCCCGACACGCACTTGGCCAATTATTAATTTTGATACATTATATACAACTCTTACATAGACATATGGATGGGGTATTTTGAGGGTAGTGATTAAGTGGAATCCATGAACCTTAAAATTTATTGGCGTTCTTCAATATAAGTTTTAAAGATATGGAAAGAACAAACTTGAATTAGTTATACCAAATTCATAACTACTTATAATATAACTTACTCAGTAAAACATATAAGTTGCAGTGCGTAAAGGCATGTCGTGGTAATATGTTAAGTTAGACATTTACATGGCCCACCAGATGGCTAGAGGTTATTAGTCTATGGGCGCCTTAAACCAGCTACATTTCTTTAGTTTTTCCGCCCGTATTTTACTTCTTTCACAAGTTAAGCAACGCCAAGCGTGGTACGCTCTTGGATGGGTGACCTCAAGTGCCCTTAAGCCGTTGATCCCGGCTGTCATCATCATGGTATGGCAGTCGTCAAGCTATCAAAAGCCTCTGAAGGCAGCTTGAAATAACTGACACGAGTGTTGGCCACTTACACCCACGAAAAAAAAAATGGCAACACTAGGAGCGGCAATGCCAACCTGGTAGAAATCTTGTCTCGATCTTTTGTTAGGTTTTGATTACAAGCTTATAACTGTCAATTTCGACATTTCATTTAATTTTGAAAAAAAAAAAGGCGGCTTGCAGGTAGAAATTGTCAAATACTTACTTCGAATATTAACTATTAAGATCTGGTTAATAACCCCCTGGTTAGCTAAGCAAAACAGTAAATTTCTCAACTCAACGGTTAAATTCTGAAATCATACTGTTTGCAAGTAATCAATTAATCCTCTAAATATAACATTCATGTAGAATATCGTAGGTCTGCGCATGCGCACGTCACGAGGTGGCAGACTGAAGTAGGAGAAAATGTGATGTGAAAAATGATTTCCTGGTAGTCCTATAGTAAAACTTGTTTGTTATAAGTCTTTCGGCTTTACGTTGTATTTCGAAGAGTAACACGTTGGGCGCCAAACCATACAAACATTGGCGCCCAACGTGGTGCAAACTTTTGATGTATCAAATATTTCTGGGAAAAAAGAAATAACTTAGAATGTGTCAGCTACTTCTCTCCCCCCACATTTGTCTATAATTCTAGGTTTGTTTTACTCGTACATGTCTGTGTTTGAGTCTATTGTATGGTAAGCTGACGGCATATACCTTTGATTGTTGTTCATTTATTTGTTTATTTATAGCACCACGTCCTGCATCAAGGTAGAGGACAGCTAGGAATTCAGAATAATCTGTAATACTGAATCAGATTTGTTTCGGCGTATCTTCTCAGCAGTGGTCGTTCCGAAAAGCTATAGTCTGCAGCTTTTGTTTTAAAATAACGTATGAAGTGAACTTGAATAAGAGATAAATATATTCTTTAACACATAGAAATACCTAGAAATAATTAAGAGTAAGTACTTATATTATAAGTACTTAAAAAGAAGGAAAAAGTAAAGTAAACAAGGTACTTTATTGTAACCAAACTAACATGATGAAATAAACACAAAGTACAGATATAGTAGAAGGCAAAATAAACTATAAAAGTTAAAAATTCATGCACGCACGACAAAAATTATTCAAACACGTCCCAAAGTTTTCCAATCTCAACGTAAAAAATGACAAATGAATCGAAGCGAGCGCCCGCAATCCGTCAATTTTTCAGACCAATTTCCAGAATACAAAGTGGTAGTGATAACTTATCAAGGCCGAGACAGAAATAGCCCCCCGCCTATTCTTCCAATTTCTTGCGGCTTGACGTACACGTCATCGAGTGACCGGTCGCTCCCCCAATAAATGAAATTTAACAGAATGAGGGAAAAAAATCAATACGAACACTAGTCAGTTCGTATCGGGCCACTATCGCCCCTCTAATTTACTGCCTACGATAAAAACAATCCGCCGCTGTGTGCCGGCCGCACACAACATCATATTAACTACTACAATATTCATGCGACATTATGAACGCGCCCTTATGTAACGTCATCAATAATTCTAGAATATCTCGATTACTCACGGATACAGCAGCCGTCAAATGTTCTGAAAGTTTATCATCCTAGCAGCTGAGGTCGATGAACCCGACGAACACGCCGACAAACACACAGTACGCCATGTTGAAATTCAAACGTCAATTTTAAAATTCAAACCCGCGAACTGTCAAACTCGCAAAACTTGCTGTCAAAACTTAAACTCCGTTATTTTTCAAATTTTAGAATTAGCCGATTTTGTTTAAAGTTCGTTTAATGTTGTAATTACGCCTATCTATAAACACTTTATTGTATAAAACGGTATAAAAATATTAAAATTATGAACCATGGAAAACTTGTAAATTAAAACGAAATATAAATATATATTAATAATAATAAAAACGTTCAAGCGCCGCCGAGTTCGAGCGCCTACTGACTTAAAATTTTTGGGTATAAAAACATGCTACAATAGCCTCCCGGGGGAGCGCCGCGTCTTGATACTTGCGGAGCCGGAAAATTTGCGGGGAAACTAATCACATGACGCGCTCACACGATTAAACCAAATTAATCCTTATGTTCTTACCCATTAAACTTATTCTGAATATATATATATGTATTTCTCTTTACTGTATGTAATATGTACTGTAGAAAAAAAATAGTAAAATAGATAAAAAATAGAATAAAGTGTATACATTTGTAGAAAAATAAGCCTTAAGTATTTTGCCTAATATAGCAGTTATTAAATGAATATCTCATAAATGTTATAAACTCTATGTTAAGCTAGCAGCCGTTTAAAAGATTTTTGTTTGCGAAGCTTGACTTTCATAGACTAAGCCAAAATATAGGAAAAATTTGGACGATAAAAAAATAATACTGTAAATTGTGTACAAGTTGAACTTTGTAAAATAAAAGAAAAATTGAAACAAATATGTTGCAAACATAATAAATAAGTATTAAACATTTATTTTTACAAGCTTTTAATGTTTACTAACTAAGAGTTGGGATTTTTGAGTTTCAATTTAAATACCTAAGTGTATTTAAATCGAAATCCAAAAAAGTTATAGTAGTTTTCAAGCGTAAAGTCAAAAATAAAGACTTGTCCAAGTAATCATTGCAGTAAAAGCAAATTTAAACTGGACAAAGTGTACTTCTTTGCCTGCATGTTCGGGAAAATTATTTCCAAACAAATTTCAGACTTTTCCTATGCATTAAGACTTTTTAATAATAGTAAAATAATAATAAATTTTCAGATAACTACCAGTCAGCTATAAATTTAATTAATTTTCTTAATTAAACTTTTTCCAATAAGAGTGAAAGTGCCAGTATCAAGACCTTTCGTTCATCACACAAAATCGCGTGTGTGCGTGTGCGAGGGGCCGGGGGGCGGCGGGGCGGGGTGGCGGGTGAAATTTTTCGTTTTTCTCCCACTTTTCCGTCCCGCTCTAGTTTTTCGTCTCCCTCTTTTTTTTCTTCGCCCGCTTTCTTCTTCCTAGTGCCCCACCACATGTGTGCCGGTTACAGTATATGGAAGAGATGCAGATAAAGCGGTTTCGTTTCCGGTTTCCTTTTTCTAACGGTGATGAATGTAGGGCAGAGATTGTGGTGTTAAATAAGACTAATATGATACTAAACGTAATGCAATACTTTTTAACTAATTTTTAATCTAGATAACTGAAACAGTTTCAAAATAAATGGAGATTACTAACCTTATTAAAGAATTGTATATTTCATTGAAAAAATGTAGTGTTAAAGCATTTTATTATTATATTCGGCTCATTTGTTACAGATATACTGTCATCAATTTTACCATGTGACCATCAAAGAAGACAGCTTGGTTAAGGTACTTTTTTAATTCGATAACGGTGACGTCATATTGGTATCTACTTTTATAAAAAATCCAATACATTTGTTTGATTTCAAAGTTCCAAATTTTTATCTCTATCAAACTAAAAATAAAAAAATAAATAATTACGAATGATTCAAAATTTTTTTATAATTTCTCTCATAATATTTAGAAAAGAGGCAATAATTCTGAGACCCAAAACAGACTTACTTGCTTACATTATATATCAGCGTTTCTTCTCAGCAGTAGCCGTTACGAAGCGCTGTTTTCGGTAGCTTTTCTTTAAAAATAAATTAAATTCTAATATACTTTACACGTAACTTAAATTATACCTATTGACGTGTAAAAGTGTCTGTAAATTTCTAATCACTAAATAAGCCTTTAATTTTTTTTATCTGTATACTTAATCCCTTATTACTATAAAAAGACGCATAACTTTTTTATGTAAGACTACTTTTCTATGTCAAAATATGTTTTTTATGTCAAAACATGTCCTCGTACACAACTTCTATCTACACATCGGAATGCTATTTACTAACATATACATAAACTTAATCCTTTTTTACTTCCTATTAAAAACGCATAACTTTTTTTTATGTTGGACTACTTTATATCTCTTTTTTTTTTAAATGTCAAAACATGCCTTCTTTCACAACTTCTACACATCGAAAGACAATAAAACATCAAAGCCTCCAAACAAAACAAACGTTTATTCTGTTTTATCTGGTGTCGCGCGGCATACCGCGCGCCGCCGGCCGCCCGCCCTCGCTCCGCCGCGGCGCCTTACGAATATACAGCGTGTTTCTTTACTGACACGGAAATTGGATTGCTTTTTATAAGCTTTTGTTTTGTTTCACATCCGTTGTCTGTCTGTCTGTAATGAAATCTTGCAAGTTAAATTTGACCCACTTTCCGGTTTTCGACTGAAATTAAATTTTGCACGCATACGTATATCGCGTGACAATGCAATATAATGATGACATGGAGCTGATCTGACGGTGGAGCCAGAAGGAGGCCATAGGAATGTAATGAAACGACGCAACCCCATCGAGTATGGGTTGGTTTTATTGGTCTTAAAGAGCACTTTAAACTTTTAATTTCATTTTTATAGATAAGAGCTTGTTTTAGAAAATGTACATTTTAATAATTACTTGTTTTCTGTAACTATCTTGTCTTTGTTGACGATCTCTGTGCCCTAGTGGTCATCATGCCGGGCTGTCACACCGGAGGCTCCGGGGTCGATCCCCGGTAAGGTCGAGACGAAAATTGATCTTTTTCAAATTGTCCTGGGTCTTGAATGTTTATATGTATATGTATTTGTTATAAAATATAGTATCGTTGAGTTAGCATCACATAACACAAGCCTCGAATTTACTTTGGGGCTAACTCATTCTATGTAGTTTATCCCAGTATACCTATTGATTTTATCCCTATAAATGGGACAGGCGGAGCATTTTGTGACTTGCGGCTTATACAGAGCCCAGGGCCGCAAGACCCAAGAGTCATTTTTGGTGTAGATAGTTTTCTATAAAAAGTGTATATATTAGGAGCAAGGCAGTGACATTTTAACAGCAAGGCAGTGACATTGTCACTGACACTGACAATTTCAGCAGGTAGCATAAGTGTATGGTAAGTCGCATTTTTCCTGTTTTAATGTGATCACTGATCAGGTCAATATAATCAAACAGCAAAACCATATTTTTTCAGAGCAGACATTTTGTTCCTGAAAGTTTGGTAAGTTTTTTCCCGTTGAAAAAAACAGTTTTCCTGTATTATATATAGTATGTAATTTTAAACAATGCCCTTATTTATTAAGTACTTATAAATGTATATCGAAATAAGACAAAAAAATCATTTCCCATCGTAAAAATATCACGTAACTACTTCGATTTGTATGAGAAGTTTAAAATTTTTTTCATATTTCGGAATACATTTATTGGGGAAAGTTGTTCAAAATGATGGACTGAATCACCTCTTAAAATATTTGTACTTAATAAAAAGGTCATTGTATATTTATATAGAAAAACAGTTGACAATACCAGGTTTTCTAATAACCTGTCTTTATTTATTTTCTTTTTCTGATATTATTTATGACTGATTGAAAGTGTGAGCTAGGTCACTCTTCACTAAAAAGCTAAATATAATATAAACTTCAATAAACAAAGAAATAAAATTATACATGACGCATTGCTAAATTCGCTTATCAATACAAAAACTACATTAAAAAAAAAACAGATACGAAATACATACTTAATTATTAAACCAAACCAGCTAAACAGCCAACAGCCTAACTAATTTCAAGGCCACAAATCACTAAGCAACAACGTAGCCTTCCGAAACACCCTGTACACCCGCGCAGAACTAGGAAACGAGGGAGTAAGTACACACGCCACCCCACCCCGCGGGGGGAGTACATGGCAAATACGCGAAAGCAATAGGACTTTTAAAAATTCTCCAGAAATATGATTTATGTGTTGACGCTCAGGACGCCTCCTTTCGCCTTCAAGGACGGAAGGCCTGATTCGATTTTTAAAACCACCCGGGCTTGGCAAAAATGTATTTTTCAACATTGTTTTTCCTTTAAAATGAGGTTGGCGCTCTATTTTTACATTGTTGCCTGCGATGTCATTAAGTAACGACCTTCTTGTAGTAACGCTTTTGTTGAAATACATCACTTTGCTATAAAAAAATATATTTTTGTCTATTCCTCTTCCTGGCTGGTAATAATTCCAAAGTTGAAAATTTCAAACGTAGAATACAACGTGGAAGGAACATACCCGTAAAAAATCGAACCACGGGCTATCCTAGATCAGAACAGTATTTTTTTTTTTCACTTTTTTAACGTACCTACATACTGTTCAATAAGTACGCTAATATTATTACAATCTAGCCTATTAATCTAAGACTAATTAGTAATTTTACATTGACCTAGTTTTATAAGCAATAGTATAAGAATGTGTCCATCGGCACTTTTCTTACTGTCTCTATTAAGGGGAAGGCACGTTGTTCGTGTGTCTTTAATTATTGCACTATGACCGCACTAAGTATTATTTTTTTATTGTCACTACACTACACTAATTCGAACGGTTTAGTTCGTTTAAGTCTTCTCACTGTGTCCGTGTTGTCGAGGAGCTGGATTGCCTCAGATCAGAACAGTATAATTAAATTAAAATTACAGACAGAAAACAAAAAAAAATCGACATTCCCCTAACAAATTGCTCGGGCGGCTGCACACTTCTGTATGGGAGTGCCGAATTTTTTTTTTGTTTTAGCTGTTATTTTTAATTCATTATACTATAGTGATCAAGTAGCTCGTGGTTATTTTATTACGGGTATGTCCCTTACACTTTGTATATTGTTTTATTTATATTTTGCGGTATCAACGAGTATTATTTAAAAATGATTTGAAATCCAAATAAATGGATATCGTTGAAGCTACATACAGTATTCTTCACATACATAGATCCCTAGACAGGGATAAGTCCGCCTTTGTACTATTGTGTTGTTTGTATTTTAACGCCTATCAACATGATTCGCATTTTCGCCCATTCCCTCTATCGGCTTTTAGATTCTGCACGGGAAGAGGAGCAGATAATACATTCTAAGTTTTTTTCTAAGTAAGCGAACACGCTTACTTAGTTGCATAAAAAATGTGGTTGTTTTTTTTAAGGGTGAAGATTAAGTTTCTGTAGTAAAAATATCCTTTATTTAAAATAATTTATTTGGTTAAAATTGTTTACTTAATTTAAGTTATTAGCCGGCCAAATGCGACTCGGACTCGCGGACGAAAAGTTCTGTACCATTATCTAGAAAAAAACACGTTTTTTATATGGGAGCCCCCCTTTAATATCTATTATTTTCTGTTTTCAGTATTTGTTTTTATAGCGGCAACGATTTCAACTGTCTAACTATCACGGTTCATGAGATACAGGCTGGTGACAGACAGAGGGACAGACGGACGGACAGCGGAGTCTTAGTAATAGGGTCCCGTTTTTCCTTTTGGGTATGGAACCCTAAAATAAATAAATAAATATATACGGACAAATCACACTGATTCAGCTAGCCCCAAAGTAAGTTTAAACTTGTGTTATGGGATACTAACTCAACGATACCATATTGTGTAATAGATATACATATAGATAAACACCCAAGACCCAGGACAATTTGAAAAAGGCCATTTTCCAACTTGCCCTGGCTGGGGATCGAACTCAGTACCTCCGGATTAGCGGACTAGCGTGTTGACCATTACGCCACGGAGGTCGTCTAAAAAGGCGGAAATACTCGGCTGGTCGTATTTTACAAGAAATTTACCGAAAACTGATAAATTACTCGAACTATTTCACGTATTTTAATATCGGAAAAGCTATGAGATCTCCAACAAATATACATACATCCCAGATATTGCTGCTAGAACAATATTTTCAATAATGCTCAAGGACCACAATGTAAGAGAATTTCGTTTTTAGCCAGTTATGGATTTACATACGTAACTTGTAATATAACACGTTATTAGTTTTAAATTACGCAATTTCGCAAGTTAAGGAATTACATGAATTTTTCGGGGTCCAGTGCTGCCCCCATTTGAAATAAATCATTTGAAAAGAAACGGAGATATCATTTAAAATTTGGTCTTGATCAGACAGTTTAAAGTGAGAACGTGAAGCTTTTCTACGCACAATCGCGAAAAACGGCCACTTTTGGCGTATGTGCGTAGAAAAACTTCACGTTCTCACTTTAAAATGTAAACAGAAGTTTATAAAATAGTTTCAAGGGTTATCCAAGGTCTGATCAAGACCAAATTTTAAATTATATCTCCGGTTCTTTTCAAATGATTTATTTCAAATGGGGGCAGCACTGGACCCCGAAAAATTCATGTAGCCCCGGCGTGGTCCGCACTTGGATGGGTGACCACAAGTGGCACAAAAATTTCTCGAGCTTCTCCGTACTTCGCAAGGCACGTATAAGCCGTTGGTCCCGGCTGTCATCATTGTATGGCAGTCGTCAAGCTATGTCAGATGCCTTTAGGCAGCCTGAAAAATCTGACACCAGTGTTGGCCACTTACATACACGAAAATCATCATCAACCAATAAATTATCACGTCTCCCATCTCTTACTGTGCTGACTCATTTTTTTATTTTGTATATACGCCGATTAAAGTAAGTTCGAGACTTGTGTTATGGGATACTAACTCAACGATGCTATAATTTATAACAAATACCTTTATCGATAGACATCTAAGCTAAGACCCAGGTCAATCTGAAAAAGATAATTTGTCACCTTGATCTGTCCGGGGATCGAACCCGGGACATCCAGTGTGACAGCATGACGTTAAGACCACTAAGCCACAGAGGTTGAATGACTGGTGGTTAAATTTTCTCCCATTTACAGCAGGCATGTATTGAACCCCCCGCAAGAGATTGAACCATGAACATCATGATGATGTTCATGGTTCAATCTCTTGCGGGGCTGACAGATCTATGGGTAACTGTAGTTACCTTCTAACACGAGTAGTGATGTGCCGGCCAGAAATTTTCTGATTTCGGAAATTTCATTCCTTGAAAATTCCCGGAAATTTCGGAAATTTACAACATTGCTCGAGAATTATAGTTAAAAAATTTTCTGAAGAAATTTTTTGCGTAACAATTCTCGGTAATTTTCCAGACAGTTTCTAAATTTTCTGGTAATTTTCAAAAGCTGCACATCACTAATCACGAGGTATCAGAAATGTCGTTAGTTAAACAGAAGGCTCTATAGAGGAATGAGTCGTTTATACTTACTGTCAAAACTTACTCTCTAGCAAAAAAAAATCCTTTTATTTAAAAAAACACCTATTGTTACCGACTTCGAAAAAAGGAGGATTATCCATTCGTCGCGATCTTTTATTTTTTTATGTATGTTCACCGATTAATCGAAGATGCCTAGACCGATTTGGAAATATATATTTTTTTGAAAAGGTATACTTGTTACGTGGTCCCATTGAAATTTTATCAAAATCGGTTGAGTGAGAAGGTGAAGTCGGTTTTTAGTGCTGAAGAATTATATCACAAAGGTGTCTACAACAATGTAAATCGGTTGGTGCGGTAATGGGCCTATCACAGAATAAGTACTAACGTACAGAAGTCTCACTCAGAAAGGGAATTCAAAGAAATATCTACTTAATGTGGTTAGCGCTATCGTTTAATTTAGCTCGCGTCAAAACTCCTCACCTCTTCGTTTAGATACCTAGACATCTATTGCAAGCCAATTTCATTCTCATTACTCTGGACAAACAATTCATGTAACTGAATTTTCCATTTCGAAGTGGTCGCCGCGCGCATAGTAATAATGTAGCATAGTATGCGCATAGTAATATTTTCGATACCTTAACAGGGAGTGACACAGGCCTGGCTCTATCGAGGAATGAGTCGTGTGTACTGTCAAAACTTATCATCTAGCAAAAAATCTCCCTTTATTAAAAAAAAAACCTTTTTTTCATGACAAGTTGGTTGGTCCGGTCCCGCGAGTCTCGTGGCCTGCCGCACCCTCCACCAGCCTCTTCCGTTCCATTATTGTCAACAAATCTCTTCACAATACTATCACGTTAATATTCCTGTGACTATAAACACGTTTAACTAAAAAATAGTTTTTTTAGTATGAGAATCTCAATACGATGTTTTTGACAATAAATTGAGGAATTTGCATTCAGAAATTGTGATTTAGTGAAGTGGGACTGATGAAGAAGACCAGAAATTGAGGAGCTTTATTTATTAACATTATTTTGTACAAAAAATAGAAAGAAATAGGGGAGGCTCTTGCCTAACAATGGGAACTAATTGGGTAATAAAAATATGAAGGTTTTTTTTTTACTTTCAATTAATACACACAAAGAATTGAAATTATACATATGTTCTTGCAAAATGACTTACTAAAATTTACCTTTTATACCTCATGTGTGCAAAACAATTAAGTAGTTTCCTGTATTATTTTTTTCATATTACTCATATTTTCGATATCATTTATTTTATTTTATTTATTTAACTTTATTACAAAACAATTAACAGGCGGAAATAAATAAATTATATTACTACGGCCCAGGGTCTTTTCTGTCAACCTACCGGTCAACCTACTCGTAGGTTGACCGGCGGCCTCCGTGGCGTAGTGGTCACCATGCTAGTCCGCCACCCAGAGGTCGCGGGTTCGATCCCCGGTCAGGGCAAGTTGGAAAATAACCTTTTTCAAATTGTCCTGGGTGTTGGATGTTTATCTATATATGTATTTGTTATAAAATATGGTCTCGTTGAGTTAGTATCCCATAACACAAGTCTCTAACTTACTCTGGGGCTAGCTCAATCAGTGTAAAAAAAAATCTCGTCACAAAACTACACAACGGATTTCGATAAAATTTCTACAGGACCATCTAACTAGTATACCCTTTCAAACAAAAAAAGATTTTTTCAAATTGGTCTAAGCGTCTTTGAGTAATTGAAGAACAAACATAAACAAAAAAACTTATACATCCATAGATAACACCCTTTTTTTAAAGTCGCTGGCTCTGTCCATGAGCTCATGAGTTTGAATTTCTGAGTTGTATAATCATCATCATCATCCGAGCGTATTCCCGGTTGCATCCTCAGCGGTAACGCTTCAGAGCCCGGGGTCCGCTACCTCACCAAGGTGATTTGACGAGGTTACTGGTTTTTACACAGAGCAACTGCCGTCTGACCTCCGCAACCCAAAGGGTAGACCAGGACCAGTCCTTGGATAGTTTGATGAGCAAAGTATAATATCATCGATCAAATATTACTAAATAATATGATGTACACTTCATCCGCTCACGCGCTGGCCCCACATCGGCCACCCCGCGTCGCTTTTCGACTCCCTTTAAATTCCCACTGCCCTATATTTGAGAACGCGCGCGCCTTACTATTTCATGCGAAGTTGAATTGAAAATTATAGTTTTGTGAAGATGTTTTGGCATATTTTGCATAATAGCTCAAGTGCCATTATTAGAAAACCACTGTGTTTACAAATAGAATTAGTCACGGCACGTAAGTTGAGTTTAAAATTATAGTTGTGTAAAGATATTTTGGTATATTCTGCATAATGGCTCAAAGTACCATTATCAAAAATCACTGTAAACATTTTTGTTTACAAATAGAAATAGTCACGTCACGCGATCTATCATGCAAACTATTGCCGGCCGGAGCCCACCCACTACTGTTAGTCCCAGCATACCTGCCACCAGCAGCCCGTGTGCACCCGCCACCAACAGCTGATGCATGCTCCCTCCGATGTTGCTGAAACGGCTGCAGCAACATCGGACACCGCATACGCGACACGTGTTTCGCCTCTCCACGATGATCCTCAGGCACCAAACAAGTTATTGAACTAACTGGTGGCGGAATTGCACAGAGTTATTCAAATCATATAGTATGTAACTTTGACTCCCGCAAAGTAACACCTGAGTCTATTAAAGGGTTACCTGAATTTTTCGGGGTCCAGTGCTGCCCCAATTTGAAATAAATCTATAGAAAGAGATCGGAGATTTCATTTAAAATTTGGCCTTGATCAGTCCCTTGATAACCCTTTAAACTATTTAATGAACTACTGTTTACAGTTTAAAGTGAGAACGTGAAGCTTTTCTACGCACAATTGCGAAAAACGGCCACTTTTGGCGTATGTGCGTAGAAAAACTTCACGTTCTCACTTTAAAATGTAAACAGTAGTTCATAAAATAGTTTGGAGGCTTATCAAGGGTCTGATCAAGACAACATTTTTAATGATGTCTCCGTTTCCTATCAAATGATTTATTTCAAATGGGGGCAGCACTGGACCCCGGAAAATTTAGGTAGCCCCTTAACTACTGTTTTTGTTAAACTTATGTACCTACATGAAAACAAGTTTGTTTTATTTTGCATTCTAAACCATTTAAAATTTTATTACTGTCCGTAATAATTTGAGTGTGTAATTTGATAACTATTCATAAAAAAATCTGTACTCGTTAAATCATATTATAAATTAATTATTTATTGCACATTTTAAATAACAACAAGAGAAAATAACCGGTCAAGAGCGAGTCGGATCGCGCACGAAGGATTTCGTACCATTATCTATAAAAAATCAATTGTATGCGAGCTCCACGTATATATTTATTTTATACGTTTTTGTTGTTATAGCGGCAACAGAATTACATCATCTGTGGAAATTTCAACAGTCTATTATAGCTATCACGAGAGATACAGATTGGTGACAGACAGACAGATGGACAGCGGAGTCTTAGTAATAATCCCTTTTTTACCCTTTGGGTACGGAACCCTAAAAAAAAATTACAACGAAACTAAATAAAACTTAAAACTATTCTTAAAATTAAAACAACTCTTACCTAAATAGAAAAATTTATCAAAAGTTCTACACCGAGGCAAAGTGCCCAAAATGCTGGCAGCATTCCCCTGCTGGATAGCTTAGCTAATCCGTTGGGCGTAAAAACTGCCAGCTCTTGGGTCTCCAGTTGTCTCGATGAAGCGCGTTTAGTCATGCAATATGTAACAAAAAACCCTGTCCGATCCTTGTAGGAGCAACTAAGACCGTCGATATGAACAACTTTTCCTATGGGACCAATGCTTGAAACTCGAAGAAAAAATCTACATTTTCACACAAATTGCCGGGCCGGCCGAACACTTTTGTATGAAAATGTCGACTTTTTTCGAGTTTCAAGCATTGGTCCCATGGGAAAAGTTGTTCATATTGACGGTCTGAGTTGCTCCTACAAGGATCGGACAGGGTTTTTGTTACATATTGTATACCTAGTACATTAGGAGTGATTATTTATCTGTCAAATTTATCATAAGTACTAATTAAATTAGTAGATTTCTTACTATAGGTCTGATTTAGGAGGGCAGTCTTTTTATACGAGTATATGGCGGGTTCTTACCCTTCTTATTAACCGCGGACTTTACTTTGTTTAAGCCATTTTCAGCCCAAAACCTGCTGCTATATGTCGCTTTCTCTTTTGACTCTACCAATTTAATTAGGGTTAAACCACCTCCTTTTTAAACGACTTTTTTTTATTTTATTTTTTATTACGGAATAACAAACAGTTACATAATAAATAAATAAATAAATATATAAGGACAAATTACACTGATTGAGCTAGCCCCAAAGTAAGTTCGAGACTTGTGGTATGGGATACTAACTCAACGATACTATATTTTATAACATATACATATATAAATAAACATCCAAGACCCAAGACAATTTGAAAAAGACCATTTTCCAACTTGCCCTGACCGGGGATCGAACCCGGGACCTCTGGGTGGCGGACTAGCATGATGACCACTACGCCACGGAGGTCGTCTATATATGAGGTCGTCAATAATAGTGTATTAGTTATCTTACAGATACAATATTGAATATATATGTGTTATTAATTACATAACCCACAACGTTATTCACAGCTTAAATTATATGCATACTATAAAATAAGACTTCAAAATAGATTCGAGGAGGTTATCAATTCGTCGGAAACTTTTTTTTTCATGTAGTCATGTGGATTCCTCGAAGACGCCTGGACGGATTTGAAAAATTCTTTTTGGTTTTACGCATACTTGTCAGGTGAGAAAATTTATCGAACACGGTTGTATAGTTTGTTGTGGAGTCGATTTTTAACCGACTTCCAAAAAGGAAGAGGTTATCAATTCGTCGCGATCGATTTTTTTTATGTTTGTTCACCGATTATTCGAAGGCGCCTAGACGGATACTGTCAGGTGGTCCCATAAAATTTTTATCGAAATCGTTTGTGCAGTATGTTGGTAAAGTCGTTTCTTAGTTTTGAAAAAACTATACTAGATCATTATAGTATAAAAATAATAAAATAACAATCAAAATAAAAAAATAAATTTCGACATTCCTCTACCAATTGCCCGGGCAGCTGCACTTATTATGGAAATGCCGATATTTTTTTATTACTTTTCAAATTTCATTATACTATAGTGATCCAGTATAGCCCGTGGTTTGATTTATTACGGGTATGCCCCTTCCACGTTATATATACTATACGTAATGTAAAATCGTAGCAAGTCTTGCAAATTTCGTAGCACGGCGCGTCGTAGACTTTTCCCATTATTTTGCTCGACTACGACGACGCAAAAAGAAGGGTAACCTTATGATAAGGTCATATTTTAATATGACTTGTCGCTCAGAGTTGGGCAAAATGTAATTAAACTACTAATTACTAACTACAATTACATTTTGTAGTTAGTAATCGCAACTACATAATTACAAAAACTAATTGAAAAAGTAGTTGAACTATAAACTACGAAAAGTAGTTGTTATCACAATTACAAACTACTTTTTGAAACTACATATTTTATAAAGATTTACTTACTTATACATTTTCGTTTCTTGCTTACAACTTTTTAAACTTACAATTTCGAAATCCAACACCTTTAACACACGCCCGCGGTAATAAATTCTTATTGTAATTTGTAGTTATAACTACTTAATTAGAATTACAAATTACAACTACAGTAGTTTCAATTGTTGAAGTAAAATTTAATGTAATTTCAACTACTTGTAGTTAACTATATGTAACTGTAATTTGTAATCAAACTACACAATAGTAGTTAACTACGCCCAACTCTGTTTTCGCTCATACTTTACTACTGAAAGTAGGTGTATGTGTAGGCATATTGGTTACACTTGTCTGTAATGGAGCTGGTAGTTACTTAGTCTGATGTCCTACGGGATACTTCTATGGGGGAGCTGATATACAGACTATTTTATTTTACAAAAAAGGGCAATTAGTTTTATTTACGGTTTAGGATCGAGAGACTCCATAAGAGATTTTTTTTTAAGAAAAATTATATTCTCACTATTCCATCCCAGTACATATTTGAAAATATAATGCATGTAAGAAAAAAGATTGCTTTGTTAAATAAAATGGGTGATTTTTCGGATAGAAACTTACGTAATATAAATGATTTAGTTACCCCGTATAATAGGCTGAAAACAGTCAGTAAGTCGTTTAAGGGAAACTTTATAAAGTTTTATAATAAATTGCCAGAATCGGTCCTTGATATGCCAGATTGAAAATTTTAAGCTTATGTAAAGAAAGTACTTTGTGAGAAAGCTTATTATGAAACCGATGATTACCTTAAAGACAAAAGCATCTGGCTTGAGCTTGGCGCGGGTCCCACTTAAAGGTTTGTATTTGTACACTCACAAATGTCATAATTTGAGTACTGTAGGTACATGCATATGTATTAAATTTACATTACATGACATTAATTTCAAATATTACATCATTCTTAATGAATAATTATGACATAACAATGTATTCTCAATATCTAATTTTAATATCAGTATAATTGTAAGTTGACCTTTTTGGAGAAAATGCTGCAGTACAGTTTGTTGCCGCTTCTTCTGTACTTGTGGTTAGGAAGCGGCAGTAAACTTAGCTGTAAGTAAATGATCTGACGTCACCTATCATGAAATCGAAAGTAAATTGACAATTATCAAGTGATAGAAAAATGCAAGGATGAATAAATTATTTTTGACTTTGATTCCCGACTCAGGAAAAAATCTTGTAAGCATGGTTCTGGGAGTGTTTATGTCCATTATACTAAGTGGGCCATTGAGTGTATCCATTGATTATCTGCTAGCAGCTTGCCCCAGGTTTGTACGGGTGAATATAGATGTATCGCTCATAAATCGAATCCAAAATAGCATCATACGGAAACGCACTGGAGTTACTGATATCGCAGTAATTGTGAGGTTGATCAGGATGAAATGGAGATGGGCTGGACACAAGAGCAGAGGAGATGATTGTCGTTGGGCGCGTAAAATTGCAGGAGGGAGGCCTCGGCCTGACCAGAGAAATGTTGTTAGGCCACCTATGCACTGAGCCGATGACATCTACAAAATATTGTACAAGACCTGGCTGCGTACTGCAGAAGACCGAATCGAATGGAAACACCATGAAGAGGCGTATACCCAACAATGGGTGAAATGGGTAAATAAAGGCTGACGAAAAATGAAGACATAAATTAAGTCTGTCCGGAGAAGTGCTTTTCATATTAGTGAAAACCACATCAAAAACAGCCCATACGCTCCGGGGAAATTCTATTTATAATAAATATAGATTTAACTTGTCCCAATGCCGAAGGAGAGAAATGTTTTTTTGTAAACTAAGGATTGAATGTTCAAGAATTTATTAATAAAAATTGTTAAAGTTTTCTATTTAAACGTAAAATGTAGGTTTATTACAATTAAGTGACGTATATTTCGTACCACATGCTATACTGTATAATTAAATTAAAATAAATATCATAAACAAAAAATCGGCATTTTCATACAAATGTATACAGCCGCCAGGGCAATTGGTATGGGGTTTCGTTTTTTTTTTATTTTAATATCACTATACTATAGTGATCTAGTATAGCCTATGGTTCGATTTATTACGCATTATGTCACACACGTAGTTATCAATGAAATCATATTTGAAGTTTTCATACAAATGTTTTTTTTTTTTATATATATGTATAATGGACAAAACTTGCTGTATTAAAAATATCTCGCTATCTGTAAACATAATTCAAAAGAGTATGGATTTCCGTCAACATCGTTATGTCTTAGAAAGCTATGTAATATATCAGAGAAACTAGTTACTAGTGCCTATATTATATTTCTTTAGCAATATATCAAAGGGTCTTATGAGAAAAAATAATACTATATCGCCCTTCTTTAATAGGGAAAATCTTTAATTGAGCTCCCCCTATTGTGCGCACATAAACAAACGTACTCACACAGCGTATAGTTCTCATATATAGATATATATAGTAATAAAGTATAAATGATGGAACTTACATATAGGAAAATATAATATATTTGTTCGCATAGCTACGGCTTGAGCTATATATATTACTCGGTGATGGAACAAGAAGCTGTGGAGTAGGGTTGTGTGATTTTCTATTTGTAAAGAAGTCATTTTTAAATTGTTATTTTTTGTGTATTATTTTATTTTTAATACCCGACTTGGTGGGAATATTCATTGACAATGTGGGATTTCCTCGGTATCTGTAAAATTTCTCCAAATCTTTAAAAAGAAAAGCAAGGAATTCGACACGTGACAGCTAAAACATGTGCACTTAATTTTATTTATAATGAAACTGTAAGTCAGTAATTAAAAGTATTATTTTTACTATCTCCATGATGATTGTCGTGTAAAACTGTTTGAACCGAATTCAAAAAAGGAGGTTATCAGGTCGTCGGATTCTTTTATTTTTATTTTTTTTATTTTTTTTATTTATTTAACTTTATTACAAAAATTGTAACAGGCGGACTTAAGGCCCAGGGCCTTTTCTACCAGTCAACCTACAGGTGATGCGGATAAAAGCTAATGTTGGACGACATGGTACATTCTAATTTAACTATAATTTAATTACTATCTTCAAGTTTTACCAAAAATACATTTAACGATAATTTTATTCATTTATATACTTATCTATATATTCATAAACATACATGGAAAAATACACAAATATTGCATAAATTCATAACCCCTACATAGACTACATAAATATTTATAATACTCTATGACAATTGGTGAAGATAATGAGCGCGCACAGCCCTCTTAAACGCTTGTTATTTTATGTATGTTTACCGATAATTCGAAGACGTAAAGATCTTTTTCGAAAATTCTTTTGTTTGTTTGATAGGGCATACTTGACACTGGTGGAGTCATAGAAAATTTATCAAATTCGGTGGGGAACTTTGAGTGTGACGTCCCCACAACGACGGGTGACGAAACATCCCTAGTCATTATTCGTTTGGATGTTACAATCTGGTTATAAAATCAGCTATGGATGATTTGGGTGTAAACAACGATTTGGTATTTTCTTCAGTATTTCTTTTTTTTCAGCTATGTAAAATTTAATTTTAAATAAGTAATTATACAATATGTAACCTGTCTGATCCTAGTAGGAGCAACTCATACCGTCAATATGAACAGCTTTTCCTAAGGAATCAATGCTTGAAACTCGAAAAAAAAGATGACATTTTCATACAAAAGTGTTCGGCCGGCCCGGCATTGGTCCCACAGGAAAAGTTATTCATATTGACGATCTGAGTTGCTCCAACAAGGATCGGACAGGGTTTTTGTTACATATTGTATAACATTTATTTGAATTCAGTGTTGGTAATCAAAATCTTACCTACATAATAAAGACGGAGTTATAAGAACCGCTGACACAAGCGCTGCGCATACTTAATATTGTAGAAAATAAAATCGACTTGTTTAATACTACTCTGAATGAATTCACACGGGTATCATTAATGATAATTTGTTATGGTAATGTACTATCGCATTAGGAGTCAACCTGTAATGATATGTACCGTTATATTGATAAATAAATACAAAAACAAACATATTAATTTGAAAACGTAACACTTATTATTTAACGCTCTTTCTCACTTATGCAAAGATTTTCTTGAGTCTTTGCATAAGTGAGAGTATGTACATTATTTATCGCAGTTATTATTATTTGTTTAGCTATATCAAATAGGTATCTTTAGCACCTTGAAAAAAATTGTATCAGTGTTTTCCACTAGAACATTTGAATATAAATAAATAAATATATAGGGACAAATAACACTAATTGAGCTAGCCCCAAAGTAAGTTCGAGACCTGAGTTATGGGATACAAACTCAACGATACAATATTTTTATAAAAAGAATGTGGTGTCGTGGGACACCAGGTAGGAACGAAGTTCCTTCGGCTAATGTAGAATCGACACAATGTGTATACGACTGTCGCGCCTGCGCACGTCTCATTTAACGGTTTTATTTAACGAGGTCATCCTTACGGTTTTACTATCACATTTCTTTCAGTTCGGTCGCGCAGCAAAATCCCTATCTCCTCCAAGCCTGCCGTAAGGAACTTCGTTCCAAAAAAAAGAAATGTGGTATCGTGGGACACCAGGTAGGAACGAAGTTCCTTCGGCTAATGTAGAATCGACACAATTTGCAAAAGAAAAATCGTGCTCAAAGATATTATACACTACTCGCTTGTGTATACGACTGTCGCGCCTGCGCACGTCTCATTTAACGGTTTTATTTAACGAGGTCATCCTTACGGTTTTACTATCACATTTTTTTCAGTTCGGTCGCGCAGCAAAATCCCTATCTCCTCCAAGCCTGTCGTAAGGAACTTCGTTCCAAAAATCATATATAGATAAACATCCAAGACTAAGGACAATTTGAAAAAGGCCATTTTTTAACTTGCCCTGACCAGGGATCGAACCAGGGACCTCTGGGTGGCGGAATAGCATGGTGACCACAACGCCACGGAGAAGTTTGTGTATGTGACTTTGATAAAATTAAAACCACAATAGGTACCACCGATAGCGACTCCACTCCTCCCCTGCTCCGTACACACATACGAAGCGCGCGGCGCTCCGTCTTAAGGACGACATATGAAGTAATTTTTTTTCGAACACAACCCCATTGGAAACATCACCCTACGCTGCTCACATTAAAGTCCAAATTCGTCGTAAACGCGAAATATTTTTTCCATTTCATATTTACGAATATGCCCCAAATTCCCCAAAAATTAGAACCGTGAACGCTAGGGGGTGGCTCAGTGTGGGTAGTACGAATTTTTCTACACACACAAACGTAATAAGGGGAGGTGGGGGGAATGAGATAGTAGATAGTTTTAGAAAAGGAGCAATGTTATGTTGTTCGAGACGACAGATCCGTCACCGGGCTCATTTCGCCTTATTTTGATTAAATTTGATTAGATTTCGTTGTGGTCGTGAAAACAACGGGTTCGGACAGCCGGGAACAGAAAATAATACTTATCTGCGACACAGTCCGCCTTATTACAAAGATTCAAATGTTTATTCAGTAATTAGACCTTTACAGGCACTTTTACACACGTCAATAAGTATAATTTATGTTACGTGTAAAGTGTATTAAAATTTAATTTATTTTTAAAGAAAAGCTACCGATGCCAGCGCTTTGTAACGACCACTGCCGAGAAGAAACGCCGAAAGAAACTCATTTTCACAGTATTGGTCGCCTACTCGCCAGAAGGGCTTTGTCATATTATTATTATTGTCTTTTAATTAACAATAACAAATACTTATAATATAATACAATGTTGACACATTATAACATGTAATGCTTGCGAACAAGTAAACAAACATAAATTGCGTAAGAAAAAATATTAAGTAGTCAAAAAAAGCGAAGCCAAGCTGACCAGTCCCTCCCGGCAGCACCCGTTCACGAGTTAACGCACGGACCAGCCATCGTTAAACTCAACCATATTAGAGGGAATCCAACGACCCGACCAGCGACGCCACCACCGGATTGGACATTTTAGTGAGCATGAAAAACCCATGAGCATGAAAAATAAAACCTTGAGAGGTGTCAAGGGACACCCGGATGGAACGAAGTAAAATATAAATATAAATAGGTCTAAATTACATTTCTGCGTTCTAAAATCAAGTTTTTATTATCTTCATGAATTTGAATGAACAAAAAGTGTCGTTACAACTTTTGGTCTTCATTTTTTCTGTCTAGCTTCCTTTCGCAACGCGCGATAAGGAACTTCGTTCCAAAAAGAAGTATATATCTTCGTTTAGACCTTTCAAATCAGCATGGAAGTATGTAGTAGATATACATCGCAAAACAAAAGTTGGGCTACCTCTAATAATTAATAATAATAAGGCCGCAGGGCAGCTTGTGGCGAGCTGTTGGTGACTAACGACACCATGGACCTGAGTGCTCCAGAGAGTCGGTCAGAGCCCTCGTCCCCGACGTGTCTTCATCGGTCGGGGTGGAGACCCAAGAGGGCTCGCAGGGCTCTCAGCTCTGCATTGCCTTAATTGGCCGTGCTTAGAGGAGTCGTTAGAGCTGTTGCTCCAGGGGTGTTAAAGGGCATAACGCCGCGAGTAACTTCGGAGAAAGCGCAGCACACCTCTCGACCCCC
Source organism: Acrobasis suavella (assembly GCA_943193695.1). NCBI lineage: Eukaryota > Metazoa > Arthropoda > Insecta > Lepidoptera > Pyralidae > Acrobasis > Acrobasis suavella. Next base: position 2,190,428 of record OW971952.1, on the reverse strand, counting down.
TGTCGGCGCGTTTGAGGGGCCCATCTAGTGGGGCAAGCCACCACCAGCTTCAATAGGCAGTAATCATGATTATGGCAGGTGACGTTCCCATTGTAATATCCCAGTATCAGTCCATCCCAATCTCATTCCATAACCTTTCCTAGGTATATTCAGGAATTGGTTTTGGCGGGAGCGCCACATTACATCAACTACTCCAAAGGGCCTCTACGTGTTGGATCTGTATCACGCAAGCCTCTCAAAGGACCGGGGTGAGAAGACCCGTAAATCTAAAGGAGATACATAATTATATACGAACAAATTATTCAGATTGAGCTAGCTCCAAAGTAAGTTCGAGACTTGTTATGGGATACTAACTCAGCGATGCTATATTATATAAAGGTATAAAGAATTTATTTTCTCAAAAGAATTTTACGTAATTCACTTACAGAGAAAATACATCGGTATAAATAAAATAATTAAAACTAATTTACGTACCTTTAGTTAATTCCAAGAATATTATTTGCATGCCATTAAGGGAATTTGCACTGCACATACACTGCTTACACATTACATTTTATAATAATAATAATAACATTTATATATAATATACAATAATAACACATTTATAATAATAACAAATACATATAATAGATAAACATACAAAACCCAGGTCAATCAGAAAAATATCGCTTTTCCATCTTGACCTGACCGGGGATTGAATCTGGGACCTTCGGAGGGGCAGCCTGGTATGGTGACCCTAAGGCTACAGAGGTCGTCCAACTTACAGATTGCTAAATTATCAAGTGTTTAGCCATGCCTCCACCGGGCCCCGGCAGGCGTGGTAGACCCAAGAAATGCTCGCGTAAATTGACGTCGCGCGTCGTCAATTACGATATGCGTGCCAATCTTGGGTCTTGAGAATTCCAGACCGTGCGAAGTGGAGAAGCAAATCCCGGAAAGCAGACCCCGGGCTTCACAGCACTACAACTAAAGATGCAACTGGGGATACGCTGAGATGGGAGAGAGGTTGCAAAATTATCAAGTTATGCTACAATTGATTCCATGGTTGAGAGGGAGATAAGAGACAGGTTCTTCGAAAAGGAGTAAAAACCCATCTACCATCGTTTCTGCTACGTTCCAAAAGTGAACTGGTAGACAATGCTAAACATTAAGGTTAATTGAACTAGTTGATACTTTTTCTATAAAAAATTCGGAGGGAATTTCCTCCACTGTTTGAACATTGCATATCGAAAGTTTAACATGATATCGCTTTGTGTCTTTATACGTTTTGCCTGTACGGATACAGAATAGTAAAATAAAAAGCCTTTAAAAAGTTATGTGCCATCAAAAATTCGTTATTTTTGCTTATTTATACGCAACTTTTGCGTAAATAAGTAATAAAAGAAGTGTAAAATCTCCAAAACAAAGTCAGTACCCACATGGCTTAAATATCTAAGATTTTAATATACTTTATTTGTAATTGATTAATGCAGTAGTTTTTGCATAAAACCCCTTTTCCCAAATGAATTTACGTTTTTTTTTTTTTTGCGCTCTTTTTACTCACTGTGAATTATTGTGCATTTCACCTCACTGCTTCGCCCTAAAACTATGTTAGATGCGACAGCATGCTTTTAGGCCGCGCCCACCTCTGAGTTCGAACCCGTGACTAGTTCAATTTTAAGAACCTTTTGTACTAAAATCTTAAGATTTTAAGTGCAATAAATTAAATAAAAAAAACCGGACAAGTGTATGTCGGGCCACGCGCAGTGTAGGGTTCCGTAGTTAAGAATGCCCACTTTGAGTTCACACCACTAAAAACGTCTTAAGACTAATAAAACTAAAAACTTTTCCTTTTCCGAGTACATTTTATAAGTCAGTCGCTTATAGCTTTGTAATTTGTAAGCCCTACTTAGCTCTGATAGTTTTCCTTTAAACTTCGTTATATGTACTACTGCTGTAAATTTGTTTTACATGTCCATGTATAACTGTTTAATAGATAGATACGAGGGGGGGTCAAAAAGTTCGCGGAATGGAGGGGATAGCGGGGGGTGGGGGACCTGCCGCAGGTAGTAACTAATGAGCAACTCTTTGTGAGTATATATGCCAAGTTTGAACCTGATTGTGTCAATAACCTTTGACCTGTCGTCGATCAAACAAGTGAATCCGGAAGAAAAACTTGAACATGGAAAAAATCGAGTTTCGTGCCGTCATAAAGTTCCTCACTAAGCAAGGAAAACCACCTCAGAAAATTTTGGAAGAAATGTTATCAGTATACGGGGACTCTTGCCCTGGGAAAACCATGGTGTACAAGTGGAATAGCCTTTTCAAGCAAGGCAGAGAGTCTCTTGAAGACGACCCTCGCTCAGGACGGCCGATTGAGGCCACCACCTCAAACATCGTTGAAAAAGTGGAGAATCTTATACTGGAGGATACTCGTTTGAAGAAGAAACAACTTGCAGAAATGGTTGGAGTATCACCTACAACCATTTTAAATATTCTACACGACAATCTTGGGATGTCAAAAGTCAGCGCAAGATGGGTGCCAAGAATGCTCACACCACCACAGAAACAGCTGCGCGTCGAGTATTCAAAGGAGTTTTTAGACCTCTGTAGCGCCGACAAGGAAGGAATTTTTGCAAGACTTGTTACTGCAGATGAAACTTGGGTTCATCATTATGAGCCTGAGTCGAAGCAAGAGTCTATGCAGTGGCATAAAAAGGGTCAGCCCCCCCCTAAGAAATACAGGGTGTCACAATCGGCTGGAAAAATCATGGCAACTGTTTTTTGGGATACAGAGGGTATTTTATTAATAGATTATAAAGATAAGGGTGTTTCTATAACGGGAGAATACTACGCTAATCTACTAAGACAATTAAAAGAAGCAATCAAGGAGAAAAGGCGGGGAAAGTTGACAAAGGGTGTGCTGCTTTTGCATGACAACGCACCGGTACACAAGAGCCGCGTTGCGATGGCTGCCCTTCATCACTGTGGCTTCGAAATGTTAAACCATCCTCCCTATAGTCCAGACTTAGCCCCCTGTGATTATTTTTTATTTCCCAAATTAAAAAAAGAGCTTCGGGGGAAGAAATTTTCCGATGATGAAGAAGTCAAGTCGGCGATTTCGGCCTATTTTGAGGACAAAGACAAATCATTTTTTTTCGACGGTATTAATAAGTTAATAGAGAGATCTGAAAAATGTATTCGACTTAAGGGGGAATATATTGAAAAAGAAAAATAGTACAGTATTTTATTTCACCCCCCTTCCCCTCCGTTCCGCGAACTTTTTGACCCCCCCTCGTAAAAACACTTGACTCCAGCAATGCAATATAAAACCAAATATGTCAGAAACGGATCCCTAAATCGAAAAATGATGTTCACAAGCTTATTATATTTTTGAAAGACCTATTCAACGATACCCCACACGATGGGTTAGTCAAAAAAAAGAAAATTGATTCCTACTTTACTTGTATGGGAGCTACCTTAAAAAAATATTTTTCAATATTTTTTTTTTTTGCATGATTAAAATACATACCCATACCAAATTACAGCTTTCTAGTACTTATAGCCTCTGAGTTAAACCGCAGACGGACAGACAGACATGGCGAAACTATAAGGGTTCCTTGTACTACGGAACCCTAAAAAGAGTTCTACATGGTCGACAACGCGTGTGTGGTCTATCTCTTGTATTATTGTACACAGGTAGGCCACATGTAGGTATGTCTGTTTGCCTTCGTTGTTGTTGAAAACATCTTTCCCTTTTAATTTTACGATATTTTATAGGAAATAACATCAAGCATTCAGATCGTTTTAATATGTAATAAGTATAACATACATACAATTATTTCTTTATACCTAATGGTACAGACATAAGCATTTTGGGTTGTAAGTACACGGAGGCCAAGGCGCCAAGACTCAAAGGCTATTTTAAACGTGACGGTGGGCGAGAAGTCGGAAAAAGAAATCAAAATAGTGATGGCAGCAAGCTGCATCGCCTTGCATTTTTGCCCATTTCCACAATATGCACGGGAAGAGAAGCACTGGTACAGCCAGGTACGAAGATACCTAACCAGGCCTTCTACTTATCATCAATTGTCTCCTAAAGTTTAAAGTGATATTAACATGAAAATTTATATTCAGACAGATTTTAATACTTAAGGTGAACGCACACTTATCCGAGCCGAACGCGTCGAACGAAACGAATTTTGGAATTCTTTATATGAAATTGAAGGGTCGAATCGGCCAAATCTAGAAGAAACTCAGAATTTCAAGACGAATTCGGATGACGTCATCAAATTCGGCGCGGGTGATGCTATCGAATCGCCTGCATTCTAACAATGACAAGTGTGTGCGTAAGAGCAACGAGAGTTATGCGATCGAGTAACTACTTCGATTTATTTTAAATGTAACAAAAAATGAGTGATTTAGCATAATTGATTAATAAAGCACTGACAATAAAAATCTCGCCATGATTCATCACAATTCACATGTATTTACAGGGCAACACTGCCCAACTAAGCGCAAAAACGGTATCTCAGTGAACGCGAGTTTCGAGATATTTGGAGTTTTGTGAAAGTAGTTATATTTTTAGTTTTAAGATAGATATAGTTACAATTTTAAAAACGGATATTCAATATTAAGTTTATTATTTTTTAGAATAGTTAGATCAACAAAAATATTTGTGGAAATACCTTTTTCATGAGATACTGCTACACGGCTTAGTAATAATGAAATAAAAAAATGAGTTACCTCTATCCGGTTTATTGCTTCCATACATATCTGTATGTAAAATTATTAAAATCTTCTGTCAAATAAAAAACGCATAGTTTTAATGATAAAAAATTTAATCAACCTGTTTTAATAAAGTATTATACCTTTATAACAACAATTACACAAAAGAAATCAAAAAAATTATGTTATTCATTGTAATATTTTTAATCAAAAGTTGGAAGTTCTCTCCAAAAAGACATCCTATTTTGGGATATAATATTTTCAAAAGATTTTAAAATATTTTCTTTTTTGTTTTTCGATATGCCTTTGTATTTCTTTGTGGCATGGTTTTTACCTGAAACGATATTCGGTAATTTTATTAACATAATCAAGTATTATTATTAACAAATAAAAACCGACTTCTATTTTCTTATTAGGGACCACCTTGGAGATTATGTCCTTTCCAACAAAAAAAGAATCTTCAAAATCGGTTCATAAACGACAAAGTTATCAGCGAACAAACATAAAAAATAAAAATAGCATATATACGGTCGAATTGAAAAACCTCCTCCTTTTTCGAAGTCGGTTAAAAATAGTACTTAAAACTTGTCTATTAGTTACATGTTTGTCTATCACAAACGTAAAATAATATGAGTATGAACATGCCGGCCGCAAGTAGGTATTAGGCCTAGGATCACGAACTTGGCAGCATCACAACTAACGGGTTCAACCGGGATGAAGACGCGCTGCCGGTTTTAATGTTGAACGATCATGTTTTCTATTATACCTAGTTAGTATTTTTGATAAAAATATATAAAAAGTACTCTAAAATAAGCTAAATTATAATTGAAACATAAGAACAGCAACGAATCTACTATAAAATTTTATCCTACACAGAAAAATAGACAGAAATGAACTAATTCTGCTTTTGTGTAAAAGATTATTCAAAATTACACTTTAATAGAACTTACCTGATTGTGAAAACATGAAATTAATCCACAGAACACAGTAATTTACTGTATTTTACTTAATTATTACCAGAAGTTACGGATTATCACCTTTTTCCCGCAAAAACAAACAAGTAATGACACGAAAGTAAAGAAAACCAAAGAGCATTCACTGTAAAATATATACAAAATGAGACCGTATCACTTAAACTTTAAGGGTCAATTTTATTAGCCACTGCAACCGTATCTCAAGTAGTAGGCAAAATAATTTGCGGGTCATCTAAGCACAAATTTACTAAGCTTTATAGCGGTAAATCAGTGTATACTTTCAGGCGTCATAGTTGCCGCTTATCGGCTCAGAAAAATTGCTGACGATTTTTAAGGGATTTGGGGGTATCCAAATTTACGGCTAATTGCTTTCGTAATTTGAGGTAAAATTGAGATAGAAAAATCTTTCTTAAGGGTTTTTCTCATGTTTTAAACAAGATACCGCTAAGTGCCTTATTGCATTAGATGCGTATTTCTTTAAACTATCCGATGGCATAAAAATCAAATTTTCGAATTTTTTTGAGATACCGCTTTTGCGCTTAGTTGGGCAGAACAGGTGTAAAGGAAATGGGAACGATTCTTTCGGCGCGGTCGTTTCTTTCGATGCGGATAGAAATGCGAGGCCTTAAAAACTTCGATCGATGCGATGCGTTCGGCTCGGATAAATGTGCGTTTACCTTTAATAAGAATCATGCAGACCGAGACGTGACATGCACGCAGAAATGACATGCGAAATTTCGGCAGTATTTTGTTATTTTAAAGAAATTGCATATATCTAGGCATACAACTAGTCTTCGACAATCAAATATGAACTTGAAAGAAAATATGGAAGTGTAGAAGTTTTCCATACTGATGGTCAAATATGATATGATGCACTATATTCTCTTGTAAGTTCATATTTTGACTGTGAAAACGAGTTATATCCGATTGAAATTACATTATTTATATAAAATGAATAAACATACCGTTTTAAAATAAAATCTAGACTATGTTTGTATGGGAAAGTCTTATTCTGTCTATGGTAATTAAAATAATTCAGGTATCCCCCGAATTTTCCGAGGTCCAGTGCTGCCACCATTTGAACTTAAAATATGTGTAGAACAACTTTTCTACACATATTTGCGAAAAACGACCACTTTTGGCTAATGTGCGTAGAAAAGCTTCACAATTTCATTTTAAACTGTTAACAGTAGTTCATAAAATAGTTTGAAGGGTTATGTTCCCAAAGACAAAATTTAAATAGTGTCTCCGTTTCCTTTCAAATGATTTATTTCAAACGGGGGCAACACTGGACCCCGCAAAATATCAGGAATTATAGGGCCTGGTCAGGTATCCGTATCTCCACTATCTCCGTACCTGACCGTATATTCTAAGTTTTTTCTTTTCTTCCTGACCGACAAGGAAGAACACTTTTCAAACAATTCAACATTACGTAATGTTATTAGCACGCTATTCATTTTTATTACAAAAGGAAAATTGCGTTTTCCGGGAGTAAAATGACTCAATCTTGTAACATGTAACTTTTGAAATAAACACATGCGATGATGCAATGTCCTATAAGCGTCAGTTGTACTTACGGGATAGACAGAGTCTGTGACGAATCAACGAGGCGTCTGTTTTCAAATTAGCAAAGTCTAATAATTATTCCTTTCTTCGTGGCAAAGGATGCAAATTTGCAATTATTTTATTCTATGATTGATTACCTTAAATCGTACATTTTAATACTTAGCCTACTGCTTACTACCTAACCTACCTAGGGGCACAAATAAGACAGAATATATCCTAGCAATACGCCTATTAGTAGGAAATATCAAACATCTAGCGCCATCTAGTGGTAAGGATGAAACGCAAACAAGCAATGTTTTTAAAAATGTGTTGTGCTTGCAAAAGTATGCTTTTCTTAAAGTGCTTCGGTACTTTGTAATATTAAAATTGTTTAATAGATGGCGCTTCCAACATAATTTAAAATAAGTCTTATTTGAAATGACAAAAAATCCAAAGGCCTCCACTTATGCCGTAAATTGATTCGAAAATTTAGGTACTTTTCGTATCTTTGGGTCTTGGGTGTTTATCTATACATGTATTTATCATAAAATATAGTATCGTTGGGTTAGTATCCCATAACACTTGGGGCTAGCTCAACCTGTGATTTGTCCGTAAATATTTATTTATTTATCAAGATTTTATTTGTAAGCAAGAGTCTAAAGATGAATCAGCCATCCTCTTCGCAGAAGAATAGACAAAGATTCAAAAAGACTGTGTCAGGTGTCAATCTCACTGAGTCATCATTTATCATCCACCAGCTGACCCCACATATCACAGGTGATCCTACAATAACAATCCACACAATGTCGTCTCATAAAAAGTCTGAAAATTTCTCAAACAAAATAATATGACATGACGCCACGACGAAAACTTATAAATGAAAAACTTGGGCAGTGACCATCCGAGCAAATTCCAAAAATGGATGCCTTGTCCGAGCATAGAAATATTTTACCCTGGCTTGGCATACTTGTGGCCGCTCGACGAGTTGATCGTAGCTGAAAAATTAGACGCCTTGCACGATGTGATAGGCACAAAAGGCACAAACTACACAATCTTCAATAATCAAGGCGAAAAAGTGTTTTTGGCTGTCCAAGAGAAAAGATTCCACAAGTTTGACATCAAGATATTCAATTTTTATGGAAATGAGGTTATACACGTGAGGAAGCCTTTCAAATGTTGCGTCCAAAAGGCATTGGTGTGGGCCCCGCCTGAAAACTATGTCGGGTCGATCAAGAAAGTGGGTTGTGGTGGCTACTTAGTTCGGAATAAAATAGGTGATCCAGTTCTGAAAATTAAGGCACAGTGGGGTTTCCATTATGTTTATGACATGGCGGATGACGAGGTGGTGGGGGTTGTGAAATGGCAGATGGCAGTGTTTGACGCCAAGAACTTTGGAGTGGCGTTTCCCCCAGCAATGGATGTGAAGGATAAAGCTGTTTTGCTAGGCGCTTGCTTTTTGATTGGCTATTTGAAATATAAGATTTGAGTTTTTGACTATTTTGGATTTTATTTCTTTGAATTGTTTTTCACTCATTCACGATCACGTATATAAATATAAGACTAGTACGTATAGGATGGCCTACAGTTGTTAAGAAGTAAGGCCATTGCATTATCATCATACAATATGTTCTATAACATCTTTTTTCCTAATGGTGAAGACAGCATTTTGGGCCTTGCGGCTTTAACAGGGCACCAGGGCCCATCATGGCCCAAACCGCTAGACTAGACCCAAGTTGCATGCATATCAATCTTATGTTAATTTATCAGGGTGCAGGCCGTATAATGTTCCGTTTCTTACTTGCTCTTTTATTTATTTATTTACCAATGTATACACGGTAAATGTATACAGAGAATACATCAAATAAAAGTGTGAGTATAAATAAAAGTATAAGTATCCGGATGGGATGACCCTTGTGGCTTGGAGTTTGGGACGGCCCCTTGTGTGGGACGCTAGCTGTGTCGACACTCTGGCGCCGTCTCATCTCTCGGTCACAGGGTCTAAAGCCGGGACTGCCGCAGCTGCTGCAGAAAACCTCAAACGGCGCAAATATAGCAGCCTCAGCAATAATTACTTATTTGAGCCGTTTGGGGTTGAAACTTTGGGGCCCTGGGGACCATCGGCGCATAAATTATATAACACTGTCGCCCGAAAATTGACTGAAATTACGCGTGACCAGAGGACTGGCCTTTATCTGGCTCAAAAGATAAGCATCGCCATACTACGTGGCAATGCTGCCAGCCTTCTGGGCACGTTACCACAGGGTAGCGATTTGCCAGAGCTTTTTTATTTATAAGTAAAAAAAGAAATGTGGTGTCGTGGGACACCAGGTAGGAACGAAGTTCCTTCGGCTAATGTAGAATCGACACAATTTGCAAAAGAATTGTGTATACGACTGTCGCGCCTGCGCACGTCTCATTTAACGGTTTTATTTAACGAGGTCATCCTTACGGTTTTACTATCACATTTTTTTCAGTTCGGTCGCGCAGCAAAATCCCTATCTCCTCCAAGCCTGCCGTAAGGAACTTCGTTCCAATAATTTAAGTTATTAATTTAGCTTTTTTTTGTTTATATTACTTAAATCAATCTGAAATTAAACTCTTATAATAGTAAATAAATAATTCGTGACGAAAAAAAAAAACAATTAAAAGTTGTACAAAGGCACTACTTATCTCAAAAGTCATAATATTTCAAAAATATATGTAATTGTTCATTAAATAGATATATATGTAAGCAATGACAATGACCATAAAAATTAAAATTAAAATAATAACTTAAAATATATACAAATCTAATAAATAAAATGGTAATCTAATATTTTATAAATAATTAAGAATTGTAATTATAACTGTGACGAGATTCCTCCCCTCTGTCTGCTTTGCAGTGCCCAACGCCCAACAGGGTCCTTGAATAAGTGTGGGATCACACCCTGCCAAGGTTCATGTACTTATTTACTTACTAACCATGTTATATACCATGTTATATGAGTGCATGAAAGCAAAAATAGTATTTTATGCAACAGTTGTATTAGAAGGGTTAAAAAATGCGAGTGGCGCAGGTTACGATGCGAGCCTTGGCAAGCATCGTAAGTTGACGCCATCGAGCATTTTTTGACTACTTATACAACGTTGCATACAATACTTTTTATACGACTACATTTACTAAAATAAATACAAAAATAAACAAAGATAATTTTTTTTATTGACGTCTTCCTAGTGACTAAATGTGCCATTTTTGAAACATGGAGTCACTTAAACGAATGTTTTTTCATACAAAAAACCGTTTGTTCAGTGACTCCACGTTTGAAAAATGGCAACATATGTTAAAATAACGATTTTATTATGTTGGCAGTATGGCAGATCTAAAGAAAAAAAGTTATAGGTCTATGGCTTGGAGTGTCGTTTTGGCGAAATAACGACACATGTGCTATTATATTAGGAATAGACTATAGACTTTTCTGAAATCATATAATCTATGTTCTTATATTAGTGTTCGGGACCATTTAAAAGACAGATAACAGTACAGCAGGCCTACCGTCATCTCTTATAGCAGCACTTAAACTGAACTGTATTGTTTAATGCAACCATGACACCTTTATAGCAGGCCTTAAACAGGATTGTTTTGGTTGACGTCACAAAACCATTCACCTTTTTTTGTATGGACTATTCCTACCATCACGTCTATTTGACAGCACGAAAACGATTATTGCGCGTCTCAAGTGTCAAATAAAGCGATCCTTAAAAAGTTACTTTCCAGTAACTTATATGGAGGATTTTAGTTGGTTTTCTTGTGAATGTGAATATGTTTTTTCTTTACTTTAGATTTTTACAAAACAGTTAGTAGATAATTGAAGTAACGCTACCATGGGACCTTAATTAATCCTACTTAATACCTTTTAATGGAAATTTGGATTTCAAAAACAAAGTAAGATATATTACTTCATTATTTTAGTACAACTTATGTGAAAAATAGTAAGTTATTCCAACTTACGTAACATATTTTTTTGTAAGTAATAACAATGCTAATCCTTGTAAAATATTTATTCACACACGAAAACAAATAACAACACATTCTTAAGTATAAATTATTTATTAAAATTACAACTACATACATTTATACATTTTGTCTTACAGGATTCTTTGGTTACTCTCTGAGAAGTACCATGATGACATCAATTAAAAAATACAAGACAGGATTCACTGGAGCCTATTATTAAATACAAACAAGACTGAGAGAGCCAGAGGATTACAGCCTCCTTTGGAACCTGTGATTGAACCAGTGAAATGGCAGAATGTTGAATTCCAAGCATTTTACAAGGCTAGCTCTGCTGCTAGGCTGGTTCGCTTTTTCACCAGAATACCTGAAAGAAAATAATAGTTTAGATTCATGTCGCAATCTACGAATATCAAATACATACCCATACTTTGTAATAAAATTCTTTGTGCACTACAATCACTGCGTACTTACTAAAACCTAGCCTTTATCTCGTTGAGTTAGTCTCGAACTTACTTTGTCTGTATATATTTATGTTATTTATATATATGTATATTTATAGCATTTAGTGAAGAAGCTGCAAGTTTGAACACATAATTATCTAAATATAAACTTTGAATAGGTATGTAGTTAAAATGTTACTTACGACATGGTTATTGATAAAATATATTTATGACAAGACACTGTGCTTTTGTACGATGAAGCCCACAATAAAATTAACTTCCAAACACTAGTCGTTACCATTGTATAATAACTATTTATCACGGCAATTCGAAAAAGCACTATAATATGAAGTGATGGATATATTTTGTCAGGTGATTGCTCGGCTTCCAGCATTAAAAACATAAAACATTTATGTTTTCACGAATTTACGATTTATTTATAATTTCGAAAACCAGACGCAGACATCCGTTCAAAACTTTCACTCACAATTTTTTTCGCACTTATTAAAATTTTAACCATCTTTAATGGTCAATATCAAATTAAATTTATGTACATAATCAAAAGAAAACAAAGTAAATAACACTAACTTTTAGATATTTAAATAAAATATGATAGAAATAATTTTGTTTAACGTAAATAAAAAAACCGGTAAAAATTACAATTTTTTGTCAAGGATTTGAACGTCTTCGCAGTCTCATCACCAAAACAAGCCAGAGACAACAAACAGTTCACCATTCAGGAATAACCATTCAAAAAACGTTCAGCATTATGAACGTCATGGTACGATTTAAAGTTGTCCTGCTTTTGACCTGCTTAAAAACTGCAACTCAACTGCCTTGTTTCTGAATGGTTTTATAAGTGTTGGTGGTAGCATTCCAGGAGTAGAAAAAGAAATAAAGAGATCTCTTCCAGTATGTAGGCCTGTGAGAAATGTTTGTAAGAGAGGCATACATATTGATGACCACGAGGAAATGGCGGATTTTTTTATTTATTTTCAATTTTTACTATACATATAATTGTAGCGGGCAGGGACAGGAATACCGATATATCGATACCCGATATCGGTATTTTATCGATACAAATTTCTATATATCGATACTAAGTACTGGTATTACATCGATATTTTTTGTATAAAATACCGGTAATTTATCGAAATTTGTAGCACATACATTAGTACATATACTTAATTACTATAATTCACTGTCAGATTTCCTACGGGTGACCAATCTACCGTAATACAGATTAACGTCTAGTTCGACGGATGGTTTCCCGTGGGACTGGCTAGTGAAAATTACTTAAGAAACGATGCTATCAGAAGTATTAGAAGTGTAACTACCTATTTATGTTTTGTGTTTTTGGCAAATAAAGACTTTATGACTATCGATATATTATATCAAGAGAATACCGATATCGGGTATCAATATAAAAATATCGGTATTCCTGTCCCTGGTTGCGGGTTAAAAGAACAACGTTCCTAACTGCTAATGAAAGGATAAAGTACCTACCATATAGGTAGATCATGATCATAGTTTATAATTGTACTGTACGGTACGTACATACAAATATTTGTTGGTGTTTAGAATATGATTTAATAGTTGTAAAATAGGTTGGTAGGTACTCAGTAGGGTCTAGCTATGCAAAATTAAAAAAAAGGCTAAAAAAAGAACGTTTTATATTTTGTACTTAAAATAACCAGTCTCATCTTTAGGAATGCTTAAATCTAAAATTTTAATCTAAACTTATAGCCTAACGCCTTCGTTTCTTCTGAGGAGATTTAGTTTCTTCTTCCGGTTCCGCTTCACCATTGACTTCCTGGTCCTCATCAGCTGCCTTCCTTCTCACGGGCCCAGTATGAGTGATGGGAATAGCCCTCTCACCCTCTATACCCGCAGAAGCTTTCGGGGCAACGACTGTTAGAACACCATCTGAAGACAATTTCGACTCAACAGTTTCAGGATTGCACCCTTCTGGCAACGCATACCGCCGTTTAAAACACCTTGACACAAATCCATGCTCGTCTTCCTTTTCTTCGTGTTTCCCTTCGATCACCACGTACCCGTCAGCGGTCTTGACTGAAATCTCTTCAGGAGCAAAATGCTGTACGTCCAAATTCACTTGGAATTTGTCTTTGTCTGTCTTGATGGTTGAGCCCACGTCTCGAGCCACAGCAGCCAAATTTCTCCAAGGACGCATGTATTTTCGGATCTGAAGAGATGGGCGGTCGAAAATGTCGGTCAAAAAGTCATCAGGAGACAGGTCTAAGCCGAAAAGCTGGTTTCGGAGACGACGAGGGCGAAGTTCGTCGAATAATAACAGCGCCATTTCTTCAGCACGGTTTTTTTTGAGAACTAAAAATGTATTTGAACTTCCTCAAAATATCAAAGAAATCGCAGGTAAATGTAGCAGGAAAACGCGCAGCGTACGACTCGCTATGCACAAACTTGCGTTCTATACAAAATACTGCTGAGCGAGCATCGCCCATCGCTTTTATGAGAAATCCACTTTACCTAGAAACTTGTTGAATGTTCTCGATATTTAGCGCCATCTATCAGCGAGTAGCGGAACCATCTAGCAAATGTTCTCGTAAATGTGCCTGAAGGTACTCAAATGTTCTCGAATTAACAACAATACATTTAGGTAAAAAGTCAGGTACATATATTTTCTAAAAATAAATTAAATAATCCTCATAATCATAATATTCATAATCCTCAAAAAAATAAAGATAGGTTCCTTTGTTTGAGTGTTGGATGTTCGATTGAGTTGCGCTAGATGGGGCTACCAGTTCTGAAATAAAAACATTAATCTTCAAAAATTACACAAAGATTGATGAATCATTTATAATCTCCTATTTATTATCTTAATATAGGTACTAAGAATCTGACAATGACTACTTATTCGCTTTATTTGAAATCACAACCAAGAGTTTAGTTTAGAGAGCTCCTAACCTAAACCATTACCTACAGCAGCATCATAATCTTTTCTTCGAAAAGGATGATTTTATTATGCTATAAATAAATCATCAAAATATTTTCGGCCCACTGAATACTTATAAGATATAGAAAGATACTTTTAAGATCTTTTTTTTACTTAATTACCTACTTTTAGATTCTATTTAAGTAAATATAATTCGCTTAGGCAGGTAGGTATTTACATACATAGGTACCTACTTTGGCATGCATCTTTTTACTTAACGTGCAGGAGATTTAGGTAATACCTAACTGCAGTCATAACTAACTGCACTGTGAGAGTAAGTACCTAGGTACCTAATTGAATCATGTAATCATATGTAGTAATGTAGGACTAGTAGGTACTTATTCTGTGGTACCTACTACAAAAACAAGTCTCTTTTTATAAAGAAAGTGACAATGCTTTGCCATGCCTTCTTACTTTCAAATCGCAGTTGGTAATGAACTGACAGACAACACTATCTACAATCTTAAAAGAGGCCAAAAGTCATTGACAACATACAGCAAAAACGTGGTTATATCGTTTTTCCCACAGGAAATAGAGTAAAAAGATTAAACGACGCATACATACCCACCTAGCAACATAAAGAAACCACGTTGATTCACCATATCATCATCACAAAATAATTGTTCTACAGAATTCTATGCGGAACGTTGTAAAAAAAGTAATTGATTGTATCAACTTACCTACTTATTTATTAGTATCGATACACCTACGTTTATTTTTTGAGATTTAAGTGATTAAAAAAACCTATGGGTTTATTCATCCGTATATTCTGTGGGGTCTTTACATACCTATTTACCTATACAGTAAAAAAATCCCTATCGTACGTAGTTATGGAGGTAACCTACATGCAAGTGCTTACATCTATAATAAATATCTTTCAAAAAAATGCGGTGTAACGTGTCTGGTTAACTTGCTGATAAAATAATGAATGACACATACTTTTATGCTAATTAAATAATATCTCTCATAAGTCATATCATATCTCTTTAAAGTCCTAATGAAATATATAACATTAATAATAACAAAAAAAATAGGTTTCTAAGTTCATGGTAAAATAATAATAGGTAGCTTTAGGTACAATCAAATTTGTGGTTGTATCAAATGTGTGGTTGTAATGTTACCAGTAAATAAACAAAAAAGTTACAGTCTCTAGTGTCTTCTGAGCTGCTTCGGACCCCGGGGAGCACTTTCCCGCTTTTTGAACATATCAGTCAATGTTTACGATACTTACGATGGATACCTAAGCAAGTATGCCGAAGACCATGCGAAATTGAGAAGAAATAGCCAGAACAGTTTCTCCGATTAGGCTATTGCGTTATGACCGGCCACCTACCTGATTTTAACACTCTTTGGGAAAGCATTTGTGCAAAAAAATTTCACACCCGGCTGCCACCATGGGAATGCAGTTGTAGCATGAGATGTTTGTCTTTTGTTATTTAGTCGTCTCTTGCGATATCCACAGGAGGAAAGGTCCAATTCTAAACTTAAAACTACACGGCCAGTACAATACTTACTAGGTGATATATAAGTCTACGCTTAGTTTACGGATTCAAACTCATCTCGATACAAATAAATCATCATATCAAAGACATCTGTTTGCTTGATTAATTATCAATACTAAAAGATGAGTTTAATCTTACGGTCTTAGCCTTGCTGTATACTTCACTTACATAAGTCATAAACACGTGATAGTTTATCTGTTGGTATGCTAAAAAGTTACACACAGCAGAAAAAGATCAACGTAAAATGATACAAAAGTAAAAGAAGTAAGTACCGTCCCTATTAATAAAGTTCCTGTTTTCGGTCATTTTCTGGTTTTTCTCGTCAGTAGTGAAAAAAACACGCCGAATTAATTACTTATTACACGTTAATTAGGTAGCAAATCGCTACCTTATTAACTTGCTTGCTTTTTGAACAAAATTAACTCTAAATTAAATAAAAAAAACTATTGACTTTGACATATATCTCTTACATAACCGTCTTTGTTATACAAGATAGTCTACTAACATTACTAATAAAGTCTACATGTTTGTTTGTTTTAGAGTGCTCCATGCTCATCGGTACCGGTCAGGTGCCAATAAATTTAGATTTTACCTCAATATACACTGTCGTGTCATCTTCATCCTTAACATTGGTAAAATCATTGTTTTGAAAACGATGGAGCCATATCCTAAGAATGGTTTTCAAAAAACAAATTCATAATGATAACCCGGTTATATCGGTTAAGGGCCGCCAAAAGAGGTCGTTTTTTGCTAATGTGCGTAGAAAAGCTTCACGTTCCCACTTTAATTTGAAAACAGTTAAAACAGTAGTTCATAAAATAGTTTGAAGGATTATCTAGGGTCTGATCAAGACAAATTTTAAATGATATCTCTTTTTCCTTTCAAATTATTTATTTCAAATGGGGGCAGCACTGGACCCTGGAAAATTCAGGTAGTTCCTTAACCCTTTTTCGGTTAACCCACACAATAAGGGTAACAGTAACCGTTATCTGAATAGGTTAATTAGGTTTACGGCGATCGAAGCCGTTTGGTTGAATCATGCAAGCGCTTTTTCATGGATAGATACCGTGACCGAGTGACGAGGAATGAAAAACGTGTAGAATCGTGCAGAAACCTATTTGTCGATTCGGTTAAAGTTATAGGTTAACAGGCTATTTTAGTTAACCAAAATATATGTGAACCCATTTCCAATTAGGTAAATGACAGATTATTTCGGTTAAATTAACCTAACCCGTCCGAACCCTGCCTAAGAAAAGAAGATGACGACTATAAAATGTCTTGTTTCGTTCTCAACCCAATAAAAGAGTCGCTTGTTATTTAAATTAAAAAAAAAAATGACGCGTTATTAAGCTAGCGAAAAAATCTGGAGAATAAATGTTTTATGATTTATATGAAAAAAAACACTCGCTCGGGTGAAGTTAATTAAAGTAAACCACCTTCTATCAGTATTATTTCCTATTATGTAACTAATTCATTACCTGGCAACATTGATGACACCAATTTTTATTAAAGATTTATCAGACGGAAGCCTGGACGCCACTAGCGCTACTAGTGACGAATAGCGAAAACAGAAACCGGATGTTCAAAGAAGTTTCTAGGAGAAATATTTCATTAGTAATTTATGGCTTTATTATGAATGAAACTAGATTAACCGAAGGTACTTTCATTTTTTTAATAAAATAATTGTATGTATTAAATATGACAATGACCATAGTCCCATTCATAAACATGGAATATTCACAGTTTGTATAGAACTTTCTGGAACATTCGAGAATGTTCCATCCTCATCCAAGGCATGCGTCGATGGAAATCGACGAAATGATAGTAGCGCTCCAAGTGTCGAATAGCAGAACTAATTTTCCATGCAGATGTCCTAAACATTTTAATCCACTTTTTTATTTGATTAATGTTTTACTATATAACTTTTATTAATTTCACCACAATTTAACAAATAGGTTTATTCTTTTTTTAGGACCCGAGCAAGTGGAGATCCGTAGTCCCTGCCTTGCCTACCCAGGGAACAGGCGTGAAATGTGTATTTAAAAATAAACATCTCTTAAATTAGTAGTAAAAACCCGTTCATTATCGACACAAAAACGACAAACATCTAAACGCGCATGTATCTACGATTTTTTTATAGGTTATTATAGTAGTTTATACAATAAATTGCAACCCTGATAACATTATGCTGCCACCATTGTGCTCGAAAAACTACGAAATTATGGCTCTTGTTTCTTTTTTTTTTTAATTTAACGAAGCGGCTTTCATGTATATTTGTTCTATACTTTTGTCAAGCAAACTAAATTAACTAAAATTTAAGCTCAACATGAGCTCTCTAGGGCTATTAGTTGCGGAGATACAGCTAGTTAAATATTTTTCCAAAAAGTGGCAAATTGTCGGTAGGGTTGTATGCCAAGAAAGACATTTGCCGGCTAAACTAATGGTCATAGAAAAAAGCCATTAGAGAACAAATTGTAGAAAATTAAATTAGCTTTAATTTAATTCCAAAATTGAGCTCTAAGCCTCAAAGCTTCTTCAAAAAAAATATAGCAAATATCAGATTTTGGGTAAATGAGTAAAACATTGTAAGGTAGGTATGTATTTCTTTAAAAAAAAAGTGCGAAAGGGATTTGACATTTTTAGATGTATGCAAATAAACTTACACGGTGTTCAGAAAACATTTTTTTTTTACTCTGGACAAACGAACGTGTACTTCCATTAAGGTGGCGGAGGTGGATCAGACTGCGCCTAATATCTAAAAAATTCTTTCACATGTGGAAAAATGCAGGGACCAGTGGAACTACATGCCATCAGTAGGTGTGACACCTTCTCTGCCCTTTTCTTTATAATACTAGTTGGAAATTCCTTATTACTGATATAATGCACTATATAATAGTCCATTAGGTATTTAAATAAAATATGTAAACAATCTTGACGTGTCTTTTTATTGAAATATACACTTTACAAATTGATATCTATACACATTACATATTAAGAGTGTAATTCATAATTAATACATTTATTGATTTGTAATTTGCATAGGTATTAATTTATATAGTGTATATTTTAATAATAAGACATGTCAAGATTGTTTAACTTTATTTAAGTACCTTAACAAATGGACTATAAGTATGTATAGTTTCTTTTTACCTACTTATTCAAAGTCTTAAAACATTTCTTTTTACTTATTCAAAAATTTGTGATTTAAATTAAGTGTAAACTGTTTTTTTGTTATTTATTAATCTACTCAACTATGTATACCTAAAAGATTAAGACATGAAAATTTATAAGAAATATTAAAAATCCAATTCTTTCAGTGGTTGTTGTTGGACCTTCATACTCTATCTATACCATAGACAATTGTAAGTATGTTACTTACAATTCTCTACGGTATAGACAGAGTCAAAGGCCATACCTACTTAGCAAGACCCATAGGCCTCACTTAGCACTATGATGAAGATGGTCCTAACATGGAAATCGGAATACAGAAATAGTGAAAGTTTAGATAGATAGATAGATAGATAGATAAATTCTTTATTGTACATATAGCCTAGATAATTCCCATTCTCTTGATCTACTTCTTAAATTAAGCGGCGATTCTATTATTTTTCTTAGGTACTACATACCTACCTATTTTTTATATTTTATATGAAACTTTTATTTAATTAAGTTATTCTTCATTTTAATTCTCATGTAAATTACCTAACAGATCCATTTCAATAATTAACAAATTGACAATCGCCACGTGGTGGTTGGTGCTATACAATTGTTTCCCACGCCAACAGTTTGCAACCTCTGAATTCGTAGGTTCGCGACGCGCCAATCTCGAAAATTCTACTCGTTCACAGATGTCGCCCTCTGCTAGCGCGTATATAAGCAATTTGACAGCTCGCGCCCGGCATTATTTGAGAATTCAAGAAAGCGAACACAGTGAATCGCTGCGCTAAATCTGCTATATTTTACACGTGGTGATTAAATTTGAAGCTACTCTAGTCATATAACTCAAGAAGTATTACTGTGTGAAAGTTCTGTGAAAAAATAACCAAGATGCCTGAAGAAATGCAAACACAGTCCGCTGCTGAGGTGGAGACCTTCGCCTTCCAGGCGGAGATCGCCCAGCTCATGTCCCTCATCATCAACACATTCTACTCGAACAAAGAAATCTTCCTTCGAGAGCTGATTTCCAACTCCTCTGACGCCTTGGACAAGATCCGGTATGAATCTCTCACAGACCCTTCAAAGCTCGACAGTGGCAAGGAATTGTACATCAAGATCATCCCCAACAAGAGCGAAGGTACTTTAACAATCATCGACACTGGTATCGGTATGACTAAAGCCGATTTGGTCAACAACTTGGGTACGATCGCGAAGTCTGGAACGAAGGCGTTCATGGAGGCGCTGCAAGCCGGCGCTGACATCAGCATGATTGGTCAGTTCGGCGTGGGTTTCTACTCTTGCTACCTGGTTGCTGACCGCGTGACAGTCCACTCGAAACACAATGATGACGATCAATACATGTGGGAGTCCGCTGCTGGTGGTTCCTTCACCGTGCGCCCCGACCCTGGCGAACCCCTCGGCCGTGGTACCAAAATCGTTCTCCACGTCAAGGAAGACTTGTCCGAATTCCTCGAAGAGCACAAGATTAAGGAAATCGTCAAGAAACACTCCCAGTTCATTGGCTACCCGATCAAACTTGTTGTTGAGAAGGAACGCGAAAAGGAACTGTCTGACGATGAAGTTGAGGAAGAGAAAAAGGAGGAAGAAGCTGAAGATGACAAGCCTAAAATCGAGGATGTAGGTGAGGATGAAGACGCAGACAAGAAGGACAAAAAGAAGAAAAAAACTATCAAAGAAAAGTACACTGAGGATGAGGAATTAAACAAGACTAAGCCCATCTGGACGCGCAACGCTGATGACATCACCCAGGAAGAGTATGGTGACTTCTACAAATCCCTCACCAACGACTGGGAAGACCATCTTGCTGTCAAGCACTTCTCCGTTGAAGGCCAGCTTGAGTTCCGTGCTCTCCTCTTCGTCCCCCGCCGTGCTCCCTTCGACTTATTCGAGAACAAGAAGCGCAAGAACAACATCAAACTGTATGTCCGCAGAGTATTCATCATGGACAACTGCGAAGACCTCATCCCTGAGTACCTTAACTTCATCAAGGGTGTGGTCGACAGCGAGGACCTGCCTCTTAACATCTCCCGTGAGATGCTCCAACAGAACAAAATTCTCAAAGTAATTAGGAAGAACTTAGTTAAGAAATGCCTGGAACTCTTCGAAGAGCTTGCTGAAGACAAGGAGAACTACAAGAAGTACTACGAGCAGTTCAGCAAGAATCTAAAGCTTGGTATCCATGAGGACTCTCAAAACAGGTCGAAACTGGCTGACTTGCTCCGCTACCACACTTCGGCCTCCGGTGACGAGGTTTGCTCCCTCAAAGAATATGTTTCCCGCATGAAGGAGAACCAGAAGCACATTTATTACATCACCGGCGAGAACCGCGACCAAGTAGCCAACTCTTCATTTGTAGAGCGAGTCAAGAAGCGTGGTTATGAAGTTGTATACATGACTGAGCCCATTGATGAATACGTAGTACAACAAATGAGGGAATATGATGGAAAGTCTCTAGTATCCGTCACCAAGGAGGGTCTGGAACTTCCTGAGGACGAGGAAGAGAAGAAGAAGCGTGAGGAAGACAAAGTCAAATTTGAGAACCTTTGCAAAGTCATGAAGAACATCCTTGACAACAAAGTTGAGAAGGTAGTAGTCTCCAACCGTTTAGTCGAGTCGCCTTGCTGCATTGTCACAGCTCAGTATGGTTGGTCAGCAAACATGGAGCGTATCATGAAAGCCCAGGCTCTCCGTGACACCTCAACCATGGGCTATATGGCTGCCAAGAAGCATCTCGAGATCAACCCAGACCATTCCATTGTAGAAACTCTCAGGCAGAAGGCCGAAGTGGACAAGAATGACAAAGCTGTTAAGGACTTGGTTATCCTCTTGTACGAGACTGCTTTGCTGTCTTCTGGCTTCACCCTGGACGAGCCCCAGGTCCACGCTTCCCGTATCTACCGCATGATCAAGCTTGGTCTTGGCATTGATGAAGACGAACCAATCCAAGTTGAAGAATCTAGCGCTGGAGATGTCCCGCCCTTGGAGGGCGATGCTGATGACGCGTCGCGCATGGAAGAGGTCGACTAAACTATTTTCCCGCCTATTATCATAGCCATGTTGTAATGGTTTTCTGCTGATTGTTTTGTGCACTGGTGTACAGCCAAAGACTGATTTAGTTCAAAAATTCCATTATTGAAATAAATAATGTTAATTATAATTTATTTCTGTTGTTTTTGTTTTACCCCTGAAAATTATGCTTAGATAGGATTATGAATACACAAACACAATTTTAGTTACAATATCAAAGTGATTTTATTCAGAATAAACACACAAATTTAGCGTTGCATAACAATCGATAGTTTGAACTCAGTCACAATATCGATAGTATAGATTGAAAAGATCACGATAGTATCGATATTTTATACTAAACACAACACTAGCGTTGCACAAAACTCGATAAGGAGGAGGTTATCAAGATCAAGTCGCGATCTTTTGGGTTCCGTATCCATATAGCGTTTTGCATAACTATCGATACTATTGAATTAAATACATATGTAGTATTGATAATTTTTTATTAATACTATTCGATACTGTAATTACTATTTTTTAAAAAACTATCGATAGCTAAACTACTATCAATAGTATGATAATATCGATAGTTCTTTATATAAATAGTACCTACCTTTACTATCGATTGTATTAATTAAAATCTTTAGCTTTATCCCAAAAGGGTTTATACCCTATAAACCCTTTTGGGTGGTGACAATTTTTGGTTTTTTGAGTCCCATTTGTCCCTAGTGATGGCAAATGGAACGGTTAATAATTCGTCCCCGTTTTAAAATGTATAATTGATGGAAAGGAAGGCTTTGTGTATATTTAAATAAAAGTTACATGTATATAAATCATTTATATTGCTATAACACATAAGCCATACAAAGACTATTTTTGAAACATGGAAATAATTATTTCCATGTTTCAAAAATAATAAATAAAAGGTTAATTATAATTAACCTTTTATGACGTAATTGTGTACAAATCGTGGAAAACAACAAAAGTAATAGAAGTATTACTGGGTACTAATAATATTTATGGAATTCGTTTGTTCATCTTCATCACACTTAGCAACTTT
Organism: Acrobasis suavella; assembly: GCA_943193695.1. Taxonomy (NCBI): domain Eukaryota; kingdom Metazoa; phylum Arthropoda; class Insecta; order Lepidoptera; family Pyralidae; genus Acrobasis; species Acrobasis suavella. Next base: position 2,167,046 of record OW971952.1, on the reverse strand, counting down.
AATGCACAACCGACGACGCGGTGGTGACATACGACACAAACAAAACTGAAAATTGTCCCATTTGTCCCCACTCCCCAGTTGGGACGATTGGTGGGATATACCCCTACCGATATTTTATACTATTGCTTGCAACGTTCATCAACAACTAGTTCCGAACCAAAGGGTAATTAGTAATTACTAAGACTCCCCTGTCCGTCTGTCTGTCTGTCACCAGGCTGTCTGTATCTCAAACCCTGATAGACAGCATAGCACAAAAAAAAAAAAAAAAAATTGGTTGCGTAGTTCGGGGTGAAGTCGGTATTTATTTTTGAAAAATTATCAAGGACAATACTATCGAGAGTCAAAATACTATTGCTGCAACGCTTCACAAGTATTCACAACACAACACATCCTCTCGTTTTAGCCGCTAATGAACTCATGATTAAGTATTCAGTTTTCGACAGATTTACCAACGTACCTATGTAACCACGGTAGGTATATTATAACCTTATAATTAAAATAAGTACATACCTAACAAATATTAGGTAACTAATTAATAAGATGATTATAAAATTATTTTATTTGTCATATTATGAGCAAATGTTAAATCACAGCTGTCCAATATAGAACTAAATAATCGCAATTGGCTAGGCGGTAACAAAGCGTTCTCGAATTTTTCTAGAACATTCTAGCATTTTCTAGTAAATCCGCCCGCGCCGCCTGGCTTGCAACAAGCGTTGTATGTTGCATCGATCTCCCCCGAGCTAGTTCGGTTCTCGAGGATGGAACGAGCGAATTTCTAGAACATTGTAGTTTCCAGACGCTTGCAGTGTATCGATCCGCCGAGGTAGGTCGGGGATGGGGCGTGCGATGCGAACGTTCTGGAGTCTGCAAAGGTCAACTGGGGGCACAGACAATGGGTGAAGGCTGAATTGTAATTTTAGAAAGATCTCGAAAGTAAAATGTGTAAGATCGTAAGTACTTAATGTAAGCATTTATTATTATTTATTACCTACTTACAAACGTACGTAAATTTACATCATTCATGCATTCTATTGTCTTGTCCACTTTGCATCTGTGGTAGGTAGTAATAAAGTACCTAAATATAATATCATGTAGGACAACAAGTATAATAGTAGATATCAGATAAAATCTCAGCTATAGGTAATCCGACACTGCAGTATCATTACCTCATCAGAATACATCACCATTTTCGCTATGGACAAAAAATTCTAGAGCGCCTGCGATAATACTGCACTCAGATACGCAATAACACCAGTTATTTTTATGCTTTGCGAATAGTCGAGAATTTTATTTTATTTTACTGTATGATATTTTGTTGTAGAACTTTCTCATAAATAAACCTGTGATTATAAGCTAGGTAACTATTGTATTGAAAATGTACATTGAGAAGATCTTTTAATGTTTTCGGGTTGATGATATTTGGAAAAATAAAATAAAGGTACTTTTGTGTGGAGAGACTGAGGTATCTTTCTCGGTACCTGATTGTTATATTATGTAAAATATCTTTTATGGTATTAGTATACTTATCAATAGGATAGGTACTTTATCTGATAAAGTACCTATCCTAATTAGGTTATATGTATAATAAAGTTTATTATACACACATATAACCTAACTTTTACTAGATTCCAGTGGTATCGAAGCGTATACATATAGATACCATCAGAGTGTTCTTTCTTTACACATTTAAATATATCAGGGGTAAAATTAATTGCTCGTAGTACGCTACGGGTAATGACTACCAGTACCAGTACTACCAGACACATCAGTAGTACCACTGGCAAAAGAAATCTCCCATGGTAGGTCTCATGGTCTGGTAGTACCACGGGTAAGCAGCTATAATGAATGTAGACCTAAAAATAATAAGTTTGTACGTTAATCATACAACTAAAATAAACTAAGCAACTTATAACTCATAAAACTAAGTAACTAAGATGGGTTGGGGATATTTTTAACTATTACATACCAAAACTTTTTAAGTAGGTAGGTAAAGGTAATCGAAATTTCGAGAAAACGCCTGTTAGAGACAAATAGACATAAGTTGTGGTAGCTTTGATCTAGAATTGTGATATTTTATATTATAGTAAGGCATTTTTAACCGACTTCCAAAAAAGGAGGAGGTTATCAATTCGTCTCGACCTTTTATATATTTTTTTATGTATGTTCACCGATTATTCGAAGACGCCTGGACCGATTCTGAAAATTATTTTTTTTGTTTGAAAGGGTATACTTTCCAGGTGGTACCATATAAATTTTATTAAAATCGGTTGTGTAGTTTGGGGGTGAAGTCGGTTTTTAGTTTTGAAAAATTATAACTAGGTAGGAACCTACCTTTAAATGCATAGTTTTACTGTTGAATAAAAAATATAGGTTTCTGTTTTTTTTTTATTTTCCCGTGTACTTATCCATCTATCTTTTACGATTTGCGCGGGGTATGTTTATAACCACTGACAAAAAAGAGGGCATTATAAGTTTGATGCCAATGTCTGTCTGTGGCATCGTAGCTTGCGAACTCGAAGTGATGAATCGATTTCGATGTGTTATTTTATAGTGAAAGCTATTTTCTTTGCGGTGGTTAGCAGGTACTTAGGTACCTACCTGTCTTTATACTTTTATGTATGCAAGGAGTTAATTGGTTTATTTTCTCCCGAAAGAATGATGACGCGGATTGGTATTCACGATTGGCTATTTATCTTCAACTCCTTATGTTTTGAGCAGTTTAAAAATTTAAGCCTTCCTTCAGTATACAAGAGTTTTTAAGTAAATTCCAATAAGTACCTGCTTACTGTATTGCTTACGTGTAAGTGACCAACACGACATGAGTCAACGTCTATTGCTCAACAATTTCACTATTGTCCTTCAACTTTATAGAGTTGGTTCAGTTAAGCTTATATGTGACTCAAAAGTTCATTGGAACTAGAAAATTAGATAGTTTATTAACACTGCCTACATATAGGTACGTAGGTGTTAACCGGGTTCTAAAAAAAAACTATGATTCATAGCACCATAAAATCAGTGTACTAGCCCACGTATTCACGAACCTTCCATATTGACGTCTTTTCTCATTCCTCAGATATTCTCGGCATTGGAGATTATAAATATCGTTCGATTTCGCGCCAAATTTTAAGGGAAAGGACAGTTTAAATTAGATTTGTAGATTATACATAGATAGGCGATCTTGAGGAACCTATAAAATAAACATAAAATACGAATTCTAAGAAACTAAATGGCATTTTTTCGATTAGTTTAAAGTCCGTAATACAGGTCCGTAAATTACAAATTCAATATGGAAGTTTCTAGGAAGGAGCACACACAGCTGCACAAAACAGCTGATGACCTAAAAACCCAAACAAAACAATATAGCTATCCTTTTCTATCATGCAACTGTTCTCGATTTTACCCGAAGAGTCTCCCCACTGTCATTTCTCCCCACGATCGATGTAAAGCTTGCTATTCAATGCCAGACTGTTATTTTAGATTTTTCTTTCATTTTTGACCCCTGGCGCAAAAAGAGGGGTGTTAAGCAAGATAGTGAGTTGACCTATGTTTAATCGAAATTAATTTAACCTTATTTTCATGTTTACTAATGTTAACTGTTAGAAAAACATCGGTTCTTAACTTAATATTCATGGTTTGGATAAAAAATTACCAACTGCATCGTGAGCAAAATCCGTAACAAATAAATACAAGCGTAAAATGAATAACAAGAAGACATGCGATTTTGTTAAGTCGTGCTGTCAAACATGCGTCAAACTTACTTCACTTCAGCAGTATGACTATGATGTGCAAAAAAATTTGTGCAACGTAAAAAATATTTGTTAAAAGTATGTTGAACTACTGATGTTCTATCTGAAATCTGCATAACTAAGAGAGTGTTTTCAATCGACATTTTTGAACTATATGAGGTGTAATAAAACACACATGGGATGTCAATTATATCTGTTTAATTTTTTTTTTTATTGCTGTACTTAAGCGTCTGAAGTTAGCGAACGATCGATCCAATTCTTATTGTAATAGCATTGTTGGTATTAAGAAATTAAGATTGAATTAATATCTCTGAAGTAATTAAAAAGATATATTCAAAAAGTCTCAATTTTTTTTCTAACTTTTAATTTTTATGTTTATAGATTTTTAAAAAGTACGATATGCCTATGTATAAACGATTACTGTCACCTTTTATAAAAAAAAATAACAATAATATACAGACAAAGCAAACAGATTGAGCTAGCCCCAAAGTAAGTTCGAGAGTTGCGTAACGGGATACTAACTCAACGGTACTATATTTATGACAAATTAATATATAGATAAACTTCCAAAACCCAGGTTAATCAGAAGAAGATTATTTTCCATCTTGACCGGACCGGGGATCGAACCCGGGACCTCCAGTGTGACATCCTGGCATTATGACCAGTAGGCCACAGACGTCGTCTATATTATGCAATTAAGAAAAGACTTCTGAGTTTTTAACGCACTGTCAGAAAATCATCCGTTGCGACATTTGAAACCAATATTCAACATTCTTCATAGAATTCACTTTACTCTGTAAAATCATAATAGTTAAGCTTATGATTAAAAAACGAATTTTTAAATTCAGCGTCCTAGGTATAGAGACGAGTGGAAGAAGAAGGATGAGGATTTAGTCCAGCAGTAGGACACAATACCGACAGGCTAGCAATAAATGCTTTTCACATTTTTAAAAGTTATTTTAAATACATTTTAACAAGTAACAACAAAATAACTACGTAAAATAATGATGGTCGTGAAACTGTGGTGAAACTCGTGAATAGCTCGCTTTATATTTCTCCCCAGTGTTGACGTTTCAAATTTATATTTACCTGTCTCTTTCATACTTCAATTGATTCACGTGATTCCAGGTGCCAGTTGGGTTCCAGAATCTTCGTAAATGATACCATACTCATATGTTTAAATTGCTTAAGCTTTTGAAACAACAATGTGAACCAAAATGTTTAGATTTATTTTAATATAGCAAATATGATTTATTTTATTACCATAAATAAAAAAAAATGCGATAAAATTTTTGTTAATTGTTGGAAGGAACTGATTTGTTGTAAATTGAATATTTATCATCATAACTATTAAACTCATCTTATCAAAAACTTGTGTCGGAGAATATTTAAAAAAGATTCTTTTTTAAAATAAATTATGTTGAGATAATTAACCCTTTCAACGCGAGACTTTATATCAGTTTTCGTGCTCCCAACGTGAGGCATAGTGAATCGAAAATTAAACTTATTTCATTGGAATAAATTATTAAAAAATATGTTTTTTTTTTTAACCAAAAACTTACTTTTAGACTTAGGTAAGAAAGAACTTATTATAGAAATTATAGGTAATAAATGTAATGACAATAACATTTTCATTAATTAAAATAATATAAACCTATCATCAGCATGAAGCATAATGAGGAGGATGAGCTGATGAGCATACAATCATAAATCTACATAAACATTTCTCCTTAAAATATCGGAAATTTTCTTCCGCTGGCAGCCCTAAAAGCCACGCTTCGATGTTATTGTTTCGTTCTCTTTCTAGCACGACCGCTTGCTATTGGCTGTCCGAAAGGAATGATCGAGAATGTTCGACATTATCTTGCTCCCTATTGGCCGATTCCCACAAGCAGTAGAATGAACTCGAGTTTTCTCGAAGCTAATTTGTTCAATATAAATACCCGAATGGGGCGCGGGAAAGGCAGTATCGTTTGAAACACGAAGCTATACACACGAGAAGTTGAGAGTTCGGTGCAAACCGGAGTTATTACGCGAGTGAATATTCGAAGTATTCAAGTTTATCAACGTTACAAGAAGACAGAAAACTCAAAATGCCAGCTGTAGGAATTGATCTTGGAACCACCTACTCCTGCGTCGGGGTATGGCAGCACGGCAACGTGGAAATCATCGCCAATGACCAGGGCAACCGCACCACGCCTTCATACGTCGCTTTCACGGACACTGAGCGACTCATCGGCGATGCAGCGAAGAACCAGGTCGCCCTGAACCCCAACAACACAGTCTTCGACGCGAAACGGCTCATTGGAAGGAAGTTCGACGACCCAAAGATCCAGGCAGACATGAAACACTGGCCCTTCAAGGTGATCAACGACTGCAGTAAACCAAAAATCCAGGTCGAGTTCAAGGGTGAAACAAAGAGATTTGCGCCTGAAGAAATTAGCAGCATGGTGTTGACGAAGATGAAGGAAACTGCGGAGGCGTACCTAGGAACATCAGTGCGCGACGCGGTGATCACAGTGCCGGCTTACTTCAACGATTCCCAGCGTCAGGCGACCAAGGATGCTGGTGCCATCGCCGGTCTGAACGTCCTACGTATTATTAACGAGCCAACCGCGGCCGCGCTCGCTTACGGCCTCGACAAGAACCTCAAAGGCGAGAGAAATGTGCTTATTTTCGATCTCGGAGGCGGTACCTTTGACGTGTCAGTGCTGACAATCGACGAAGGCTCGCTGTTCGAAGTGAAGTCGACGGCCGGCGACACCCACCTCGGCGGTGAAGACTTCGACAACAGACTTGTGAACCATCTAGCTGAGGAATTCAAGCGGAAATACAAGAAGGACTTGAAGAGCAACTCGCGCGCTTTGCGACGTCTCCGCACGGCCGCTGAGCGCGCGAAACGCACTCTGTCATCGAGCACTGAAGCCACCATTGAAATCGACGCGTTGTATGAAGGTGTCGACTTCTATACTAGAGTTTCCCGCGCCCGCTTCGAAGAACTTTGCTCAGACTTGTTCCGCGGCACCTTAGATCCTGTTGAAAAAGCCCTCAAGGACGCTAAGTTAGACAAGAGCCAAATCCACGATGTCGTCCTCGTCGGTGGATCAACACGCATCCCTAAAGTCCAGAGCCTGCTTCAGAACTTCTTCTGTGGCAAGAAGCTGAATCTCTCCATCAACCCGGACGAGGCTGTCGCGTACGGAGCAGCTGTGCAAGCCGCCATCTTGAGCGGCTCCACCGATTCTAAGATCCAAGACGTGTTACTTGTGGATGTGGCCCCGTTGTCACTGGGCATCGAGACCGCTGGCGGCGTCATGACTAAAATCATCGAGCGAAACTCCAAAATCCCATGCAAGCAGTCACAAATCTTCACTACATATTCGGATAACCAGCCAGCAGTCACTATCCAAGTTTACGAAGGAGAGCGAGCAATGACGAAGGATAACAACTTGCTTGGTACTTTCGATCTTACGGGCATCCCACCAGCCCCACGTGGCGTCCCACAAATCGAAGTCACATTTGACATGGACGCAAACGGCATCTTGAACGTATCAGCTAAAGAGAATAGCACAGGACGCACTAAGAACATCGTCATCAAAAACGACAAAGGTCGTCTATCCCAAGCTGAGATTGATAGGATGTTGAGTGAGGCAGAAAGATACAAGGAAGAAGATGAAAGACAGAGACAGCGAGTTGCCGCGAGAAACCAACTGGAATCCTACGTCTTCAGTGTCAAACAAGCTGTGGATGAAGCTGGTGACAAACTATCCGAGGAAGACAAGTCAACAGCAAAGAACGCTTGCGATGAAGCGCTGAGATGGCTCGATAACAACACCTTAGCTGAGAAAGAAGAGTACGAACATCGTCTGAAGGATGTCCAACGCGTTTGCTCACCAGTGATGACAAAGATGCATGGAGGTGGCGCTCAAGGTATGCCTGGAGGTATGCCCGGAGGTCCTGGGGCCTACCAACAGAGGAGCAGTGGACCCACAGTTGAAGAAGTCGATTAAATTCAGTAACTTTTTGATTCCAATAATGAATGTGATATTATTTTAAGACTGATAAATTATTTGCAGCTGACGATCACCTTATAGTATTAAATAAAATAAATATTATTTTAAGATGTATTTTTGTTTTTGATTTTATATTCCCTTCAAACATACCACTTTGCAGAACACTCAAAGTTCGACCACAAAAAGTAAAATAAATACACCTTTATGCTTACAGAATAAATATACTTTCCATAGTCAAAAATGAATTACGTGTAAAATTATTAATGCAGAATAACTAATACTAGGGCGCTATTTGGCTCGAAGAAACTATGGCATCATTAGTCATATTATTTCATACAAATCCCATGTTTAATTGATCTACATTTGGTACTGTTAAGACTTTAAAACGTCAAAATAATGTCACTTGTCATGAGCGTTTAGGTTTAAAATGTCCAAATCCCAAAATGTCCACATATATGTATACTAGATGATCCGAACAATTATAGACCAATTTCAATATTACCGGCTTTAAGTAAAATATTTGAAAAAATTATATTAGACCAGCTAGTATCGTATTTTAATATTAATAAATTACTTCACTGTCGCCAATATGGATTTACAAAAGGGCGCTCTACCACTGATGCAGCAGCGACCTTAGTTAAAATTATTTACGAAGCCTGGGAGAATCGACAAGACGTTATAGGTATCTTTTGCGATCTGTCGAAGGCATTCGATTGTGTCGATCACATAATATTAAAAAATAAACTAAAATTTTATGGCGTTACTGATACTGCACTCTCTGTTATTTCATCTTATCTTGATAATAGAACTCAAAGAGTTGAAATCAACAGAGTATCCTCAGATAGTGCACCTGTGAGCATGGGTGTGCCTCAGGGTTCAATAATTGGTCCATTTTTGTTTTTGATTTATATTAATGACCTCCCCTGTCTTGCAGAAAAGTTGTGTGAAGTAGTATTGTTTGCTGATGATACATCTTTACTTTTTAAGGTTGACAGAAAATGCACAAACTATGACGATGTAAGCAATACTATGTCACAAGTACTTAGTTGGTTTACGACTAATAATCTGGCCTTAAACACACAAAAGACTAAGTGCGTTAATTTTTCACTATTGAATAAACCTAATACTCACATACCTTTGAGTCTTAATGGTCAAGTTCTAGAATGGGTACCCAACACCAAATTTTTAGGCATAACTGTAGACTGGAACTTAAAATGGGATAAACATATTGAGGCCACTGCCAAGAAACTTAGTTCGGCAGCATATGCTGTGAGGAGGGTCAGACGGTGTACTAACGTTGAAACTGCTAGGCTAGTATACTTTAGTTATTTTCACAGCATAATGTCATATGGCTTGCTCTTATGGGGTAAAGCGGCTAACATACATGCTATCTCTGTGCTACAAAAGAGAGCAATTCGGTCGATCTACGGACTAAAATCACGCGATTCCTTAAGAGAGTTATTTAAATCTATAAATATTCTTACTGTGACATCTCAATTTATTTACGAAAATCTTCTATTTGTTAAATCTAGGTTAAATAATTTCAAGAAAAAAAGTGATGTTCACAGTTATAATACTCGCAACAAAAATCAGCTTCATACGCCTAAATTTCGACTTGCTAAAACTAGAAAGTCACTCTTAGGTCTAGGTATAACATTATTTAATAAACTTCCCGAAGCGATCGTTAACCTACCAATGGCAAAATTTAAAACACATGTTAAAAAAGTTTTATTGAACAATGCATACTATACTATCAATGATTATTTAAGAGATAAAAACGCGTGGATACTTCCTAAACATTTTCCATTACACTCCACACATGAAACATAAATAGCTGCATTTTCTGTTACCATAATAAGCTTACTGTAAAAACATGTAAATGCTCTGCGATCAATAAGTGACCAACATATAATTAATATTTTCTCTTGACAAGGTCTGCGAGTTCGGGTTTTTCATGCTCACTAAAATGTCCAATCCGGTGGTGGCGTCGCTGGTCGGGTCGTTGGATTCCCTCTAATATGGTTGAGTTTAACGATGGCTGATCCGTGCGTCAACTCGTGAACGGGTGCTGCCGGGAGGGACTGGTCAGCTCGGCTTCGCTTTTTTTGACTACTTAATATTTTTTTTATTACGCAATTTATGTTAGTTTACTTGTTCGCAAGCATAACATGTTATAATGTGTCAACATTGTATTATATTATAAGTATTTATTAATTAAAAGACAATTATAATAATATGACAAAGCCCTTCTGGCGAGTAGACGACCAATACTGTGAAAATGAGTTTCTTTCGGCGTTTCTTCTCAGCAGTGGTCGTTACGAAGCGCTGGTATCGGTAGCTTTTCTTTAAAAAATAAATTAAATTTTAATATACTTTACACGTAACATAAATTATACTTATTGACGTGTAAAAGTGCCTGTAAAGGTCTAATTACTGAATAAACATTTGAATCTTTGCACGAATATCGTCAAAAAATCTCTCAATTAGCAATTCGCGCGTTACTAACAAGTAATAGTGTATAGCTGCGGATGTGAGCGAAAGATGTTTTATTAAACCTGTTTTCCAATAATACGAGTGCTATCTGATTCAGTGTTCTAAAATAATCCACCAAGTGGGCGGCGTGGCGGCGGTGGACGCACATTATATACCTACGTAGTTCGACCCAAACTACAGTATTTTTCTACTTCTGTCCTGATAACTGTATTATTAATAGTCACGAACATTAATATAAGAACGAAGAATTTTATGATTTTAAGAAAATCTATAGTCTATTTCCCTTATCAGCACATGTGTCGTTATTTCGCGAAAAAGATATTTCTAGCCATGGACTTAGAACTTTTTTCTTTATATTTACCATACTGCCAACATAAAAAAAAAATGTTTTTTTACTAAAAGGTACAAAGGTAATAATTTGAAAGCGAGGGCGCTATTTTGAATCCAGAGCAAAACAAAGGATTTCACAGTTGAATATCGAGCGTAGCGAGTGATTATACGATGGAATCCTGAGTGAAGCAAGGGATTCATGTAGTATATCCCCCGAGACAAAAATATTACCGTTCCCGAGTAGCACACTTAACAAAGTCAAAGTTACAAGCAGAAGTCAAAGTTACATACTACATGATTAGAATTACTTTGTACAATTCCACCACCAGTTAGTTCATGCAAACTATTGCCGGCCGACGCCCACCCACTACTGTTAGTCCCAGCATACCTGCCACCAACAGCCCGTGTGCACCCGCCACCAACAGCGGAATTGCACAAAGTAATTCAAATCATGTAGTATGAAACATGGTTTAGTGACAGATGGGGTCGATCTAAACTAAGTAACAATAGGTCTAGTGACTAAGGTCTAGATATTACATACATTTTCACATAATATCACGTCTTTATCCCTAACTAGCTTTTGCCCGTGGCTTCACTCGCGTAGGGATGTAATTTATCAAAATCCTTTTTAGGGGATGCCTACGTCATAGTAGCTTTATGCATGCAAAGTCTCAGCCCGATCGGTTTAAAATTGACAAAGTTTCATACAAACTTTCATCCCCTATTTTATCCCCTTGGGGGTAGAATTGATCAAAATCCTTTCTTAGCGGATTCCTACGCCATAACAATTACCTGTATGCCAAATTTCAGCCCGATCGGTCCAGTGGTTTGGGCTGTGCGTTGATAGATCACTATGTCAGTCAGTCTGTCACCTTTGAGTTATATATATTTAGATAGAAGATAGAAGAAGAAGATTAGATAGAAGATAGATTAGAGATAGGGCAGACAGAGCATTTCAAGAATTGATTGATTGAGCAGAGACTTGATAGGTAAGTGACTGTATGTAAATAAAATTATATATCTGTGTACAATGCGACACAAATAAATTTGAACAAAAATGGCGGACTTCAAAGCAATTTTAAACAAATTCCCAGCAAGTAGGCTAAACCAAAATGGCGGTTATCAGCGCATGTACAAATAATGCGCCGACGACTGCCATTTTGGTTCAATTTACGTGTCGGGAATTTGTACAAAATTACTTTGAAGTCCGTCATTTTTGTTCAACTTATTTGTGTCGCATTGTACCGTCGTATAAAAAAATAACCGGAAAAGAGCGAGTAGAACTCGCGTGGAGAGGGTTCCGTACAATACCAAAGATTTTCCGTAAGTGAACGTATTATATTGAGTTTACCACTTTATTTACAATGGAGAATATGCATGAAAAAAATATGTGTTATCTAACTAGTTTATCCATAAATATTCAAAAGTAAAGTATCTCACTTGCAAAAACGCTATTTTCTATGGCAAATGTATACATGATATGGACTTTGACGTCACCAGCCCATTTTGGACTTCTCTTTCAAATTGAAACTTTAAAGTATCATATGTTCGTCGCTTATTAAGATATTTTATAAATTCTTTCATATTTGTTTACTGTGGATAATAAGGATTTTATTAAGCAAGTAAAAAAAACGTACATATTCCCTATTGATAGAAATCTTATATTATTTTTCCTGTAATCTACAAGCAATGGACTATATTTTGTATTTTTTCAAAATTTTAGGCTCAGTTGTTTCGGATATTAGGGGGGGGGGGGGGGAATGGTCAATTTTCATCTTTTTTCATGAATAAAATCAAAACTATTTATTTTATAATAATAACAAAAATATATTTGAGATTCTTATAACGAGCCCTTTTATTTGATATATGACACAGTAAGGGTTGCAAAACTTTATTTTTAATTTCCTAATTAGTCCCTCGAAAATGACGATTTATAATAAAAATATTTTTTATATCTGTGTTTGGGTCATAGGAATACACCATCCTACCAAATTTCACCTGATTTGGTCCAGTAGATTCAGAGCAAATTGGCTGTGACAGACGGACGGACAGACAGACGCACGAGTGATCCTATAACCCGGAATATGTACGGAACCCTAAAAAGTAAACTTTTTTTACGAAATGACGTTTTTGTAAACTGCTGTTAAGTGTAATAATATTATAACATCAAAAGTTCTACTATAAAGGACCCATCTGAGCCCTGGGATCTTTTTTGAAATAGCTAAACTATGTTCTCATTTTCATGTACATAGGGCGCACTATAAGTTTCCGGAACTGGCCACTTACATAAACAATATTTAAAAATTTATTGCAACATTTGAAAATAGAACTCTTTGGCTGTAGAATGCAGTTTGTTTCATCTGACTGACTTTTGTTTTTACCTTGTGACGCCATTTAAAAAATTGTGTGTCTGCATCAACATGGATTTAACTCGGGAAAATTTTCGTAGTATGATTTTCTACGATTTTAAGTGTAATTTGACAGCTCAACAGAGCATCGCTCGGCTTGAAACAGCTTTTGGCAATGAAGCACCATGCAAGACAACTGTTTATAGCTGGTTTGCAGAATTCAAGCGTGGTCGTATCAATCTCAGTGACGAATCTCGCGATGGTCGGCCGTCCACCGCTGTGACCAACAAAAACATCGATGCTGTGCGCCGTATGATTGAAACAGACAGGCATGTGACCTACCATGAAATTCGCGCATCCTTAGAAATAGGCATGAGTCAAATACAATTAATCGTACACAAACATTTGGGTGTGAGAAAGCTGTGCTCGCGGTGGATCCCACACAACTTGACCGAGGCTCAAAAAACGGACCGCGTCACTTGGTGCAGTGCCATGCTTACCAGATTCAACGAAGGTGCGTCAAATTTGGTGTGGGACATAGTAACAGGTGACGAAACATGGATTTATTGCTACGATCCCAAAACAAAGCAGCAATCGAGCGTATGGGTCTTTCAAGATGAGCCGAAACCAACCAAAGTGGCGCGCGTGAAAAGTGCATCTAAGCGGATGATTGCTTCTTTTTTTAATAAAACTGGACACGTGGCTACTGTTGCTTTAGAGAATCGTCGTACAGTGAATAGTGACTGGTACACGACCATTTGTTTGCCGGAAGTTATTGACGAACTCCGTAAAAATAACCGTAAACGCCGTATCATCCTGCACCACGACAATGCTAGTTCTCACACGGCCAGACAGACAAACGACTTTTTGAAGGCGAAAAATGTAGAACTCATGAGTCATCCTGCATACAGTCCCGACCTGGCACCTTGTGACTTTTTTCTGTTCCCAAAAATTAAGAACCAATTACGCGGTCAACGATTTTTATCACCAGAAGAGGCTGTCGAGGAGTATGAAAAACACGTTTCAGAGGTCACCACAGAGGAGTGGCACAAAAGTTTTTAAAACTGGTTTCATCGAATGAAAAAGTGCATAGACGCCAAGGGAGATTATTTTGAAAAACAATAAATTAATTTTGTACCTTTAATAGTATTTTTTCATATTCATTCCGGAAACTTTTAGTGCGCCCCACGTAATGTTCCTTTGAACTGGGAGAAAAAGCAACACGTAGAAAGTAATATTTTTTTTATCGACCTTAATTTTTTCAAAATACAAGTATACTTTTAGTTTGACATATAGCATTTTCTCCTAATCTACCTACCATGATATAAACGGAGAAAATTGAGGTCCTCCTTTATAGTAGAACTTTTTATGTTATAATATTATTTAATTATGCATAACATCAGTTTACAGAAACGTAATTTCGTAGAAAACCGTTTGGTATCTACTCATTGATCATAAATTTAAAACTAATAATGTTAAAAATCAGAATAATCTTACAGCGTACATTTTCGAGCCATTATAATCTAAAAGTAGAATCATTATATCGCAGAAAGTTCGCACTCAGAATCGCCTTTTAGTATTGTATTCATACGTATCGTCATTTTAATGCAAAATCTTGATTAAATATAATTTACTAAGATAGAAATTTCTGTTGGCATAGTTATTTCGTTGAACACAATTGTTCCGTTATGAACTTATGAATTTTATGTGTTTAAAATTTAAATAAAACAGTTGATTATAAACGTATGTCGGTTTTACTTCCCTTTAATAAAAAATAAAAAAATATTAAGTATTTTTGCTTTGAAAATTATATTTGATATTTCGTTTGAAATGTTTTTTACAAGATTCTGCCAAGTATGTTATGTCAAATGGAATTCGGAGCATAAGGATTCTGTTAGTGACGTGCCCAAATATTTTTGTTAGGGTAGGCACTAATCTTACCTAAATTACGAAAACGGATGCATATTAAGCAAAATATTTTTTTGCTGGTATCCTTTTTTACCCGACTGCACCAGAAGGAAGGTTATGTTATATGGGGTATGTATAATTATTTGGCACGCTCTGCGGCCTAAACGGCTCAATGGATTTAAGCTTGATAGTAGTTTAGAGGTGTCATTTGATTCGTTTTCTGAGAGTGATACTTGGTATATAAAAAGGCAGTTGGTTTTTTTTTTATAATGACTTGTTTACTATTTAATGGTGGCATAGGGTAGACCAATTCTTTGTGTCAACCCTATGCCACCCTACTGGATTCTGTCAGATAAATGGAACTCTTCGGCTAAGCTTCAATATCAAAGCATCAATCAGCCTTGATCTAATTTCGCGACTTTGCCTCTGGTTACTAAATATAATATAAAATAAAATATACAACGGAAGAGACATGCCCGTAATAAATCAAACCACGGGCTATACTAGAGCACTACAGTATAATAAAATTAAAATAACAACCAAAAAGCAACAAAAAAAACGATGTTTTCATACAAATCTGCACACTTTTGTATGGAAATGCCGAATTTTATTTTTGGGTTTTGGCTGTTATTTTCATCTCATTATATATTACTATAGTGATCTAGTACAGCCAGTGGTTCGGTTTATTACGAGTATGTCCCATCCACGTTGTATGTTACATATGTATGAATAAGTTTGAGTAATAATGTATGCGACACTGCGAGTCGTTGAGTTGGCTGGGCCCCAGCTAATTTTCTCCCGAAAAAATATCTATCGGATCCCATATTGATAAAGTTCAAACTAAATAGTAACAAACTAAAACTTTCCAAATTTTGTAATCCCCTATCTTGTAGAGCAAGAACAATCTTCGAATACGACTATTAATAATGAAATGACATACATGTTTTCCATACCTTCTAGTGCGAATAACATTGGCCACAACAATCCGATGTACCGAATGTGTCAACTTTATAACCGCCTGTGTTCATCACCTGAGTTTCTTAATCTTTTGCACTTCGCTCGCGGCATTTAGAGGAAATGCCTAATTGTCATCACAGATTCATAATTCATTCTTTTATTTATTTATTTTTTTACTTAGATACTAGTTAATTTGTTTTATAACTTGATTTTTGCTATAATAGACATGTTATGTACTTATATAATTGGTTAGTTAGGCTATCTAGTTATATTTCTTATTCTTATAATTTATCATTTCATGTACCTAACTCACTGTATATGTGCTAATAAATAAAATAAAATAAAAATACGTATTATAATTAGGTAGAAGCTAGTTTTTTTACAAGCGTATTTTTAAGATACAAAGTAGGTAGGTAGTAACGTACCTACTTACTTACTGCTGGAAGGTACGCTGAAAAGAATTTCATTTCGGTATTAGATATGTGTTTGAATGTTAGTGGCCAACACGTGTCAACAATCAGACTTACTGTAATAGGTATCTATCGTATGATTCATTCATGCTTCATACGTCTATTACTCAATAATTTCACTAATTTCATTGTCCTTTAAATATATACCCACCTATACAGTTACGATTTGTTTTGTATAACTCAAAAGTTAATTGGAAAATGGAACTTAATAGGTAAGTACATCTACTTACATAAGTACCTATAAGTATTTTTATTTTGTAATAGTTACTTTCTTACCATAAACCATAAAATTAGTCTAGCCAAGCCTTTGTACCTATTTTTACGAACCATTTATAATTTCCTGATTTCTCAGATGTTCATTACACTGGAGATTAGATCTTCAGCAAGTCTGTAGCATTCTAGAAATAGCATTCTTTTTATCGGAGCAAAGTCCGTAATAAAAAGAATAAACATTTTTTGATGTAGAGATACAGCTGCACGGAACAGCTGACTGATGAATGACACAGACGAAGTAGTGATCAGGATGATGAATGACCTAATAAACCCCAAACAAAACAATAAACCTGTCTCTTTCCCTCCTGCAACTGTTCACGATTTTACCCGAACCTTCTCCCCACTACAATTTTTCCCCCACACTCTGCGTAAAGAGCGCTATTCACTGCCAAACTGATATTTTTATTTTTATTCGGCTTTAAAAAAGTTGAGAAGGTTATTAAATCGACGCGTATGTTTTTTTTGTATGCACGTTATGCGATAAAAAATATAGTTACAATGACTCCAAAAATTTCTCTAGTTATTGTTTTTAATATGTATGACATGAACATGACCGCGTGTGACGTGTCAACCATTACTGTCAAGTATCATACATTCTCTGATACACATATTCAGATAAATATGTATTGCGCTTGAAATATTGTTCATACAATGAAGTGATCACTATTTGTACTTTATCTGTCTTATTATAAACGCGGAATAACTTCAGTACATGGCTTAAATCATTAATCACTATCCGCCCAAAACAAGAAACCCTACTGCTATGTCACCTTCTCTTTCGTCACTGCCAAGTTTATCTTGGTGATATAATACTATAATCTTTTTCTTTTTGTACCATAATCTTAAGCTTGCACAAAATAAAATAAAAGAAAAAAATAGTAGTTTAAATATTTTTTTACACTTAGCCTTCGTTGTACAATAAGATGGACTAAGCTGAGATTACTTAAAAATTCTTAAAACAACGTTAAAGAACCTATATTTTACATGTAAAATCAATAAAACTTTTTGACATATATTCCATAAAAATTTACGACAAGATATTAATCAGTTATGTTATAAATACACAAAAAAATAATCATGGTTTATTCATCATAATTTTTTTTGTCGTATTATGTAGTCATACGTAACTGACTCAAAGAAAAAATATTGTTGTTACATTTTAAAGGGTTCCTTACCCAAAAGGTAGATCCATCTGTTCGTCCGTCTGTCTGTCACCAGGCTATATCTTAGGAACAGTGATAGCCAGACAGTTGAAATTTTCACAGATGATGTACTTCTGTTGCAGCTATAACAACAAATACTTTAAACGGAATTAAATAAATATTTAAGTGGCTCCCATAAAATCCATACAACAAACCTGTTTTTTTATATAAATAATGGTACCGACTCGCACTTGGCCGGTTATTTTATCTTAACGTTCATCACGCTAAACGTGACCTAGGTCTTATGGCCCGGGGCTTTGTCAACCCTTAAGGGATAAAAACGTGATAATGTTTCTGTATTGACTGGATGTATCTGACTTGAATAGACCGCTTTATATTTCTCCCTAGTATTGACGTTTAAAATTCTTGTTTACCCATCTTTTTCACACCGCGAGGTTCCACATTCCAGAATTTTGGCAAATGATACCATGTTTTCATAACCTTAGCTTTAAAATATTGTACAATAAAGTAAAGCCAAACGTTAAGTATTTTACTGTTTATAATTTAGTATTTTTTACTATCACAGAAAAAAACAGATTACAATTATTACAAAAATACACAGAAAAAAACTGTATCTAAATTAGGTTTATTTTTTAGTACTTACTTTTTACATATATTGTTTAAAAAAGTCTTCTAAATTATACATACCCTTAGTTTTCCTAATTATGAGTACACTTCTCTTTGATATACTTACTAAAATTTCATGTCTTTGTCGTTTTATGAAATTTTGAATTCACTCAAACAAAAAAACAATTTTTATATGTCTTTTTAAAACAAAATGAAAATAATAACATTGCATAAAAATATAAAATACAACAGCAGTATAAAAAAAATATAATTGATTTTGTTCACGGTAGAATCTTTTTTCATGGTTGAATTATCATGAAAATAGGTAATATTTAAAATATTTTCATTAATCAGTATAAAACTATAAATACAATGATCTCCATCTTATAATGCACACACAACCAGGCATACTAAAATATGATATTCTTAAATTACCATTTCTAGATTCAAAACATATTTTCATATTCCATAAAATATTGGTAATTTTCTTACGCTGGCAGCCCTAAAAGTCACAGGTCGATGTTATTGTTTCTTTCTCTTTCTAGCCAGATCGCTCGCTATTGGCTGTCCGAAAGGAATGATCGAGAATGTTCGACATTATCTTGCTCCCTATTGGCCGATTCCTACAAGCAGTAGAATGAACTCGAGTTTTCTCGAAGCTAATTTGTTCACTATAAATACCCGAATGGGGCGCGGGAAAGGCAGTATCGTTTGAAACACGAAGCTATACACACGAGAAGTTGAGAGTTCGGTGCAAACCGGAGTTATTACGCGAGTGAATATTCGAAGTATTCAAGTTTATCAACGTTACAAGAAGACAGAAAACTCAAAATGCCAGCTGTAGGAATTGATCTTGGAACCACCTACTCCTGCGTCGGGGTATGGCAGCACGGCAACGTGGAAATCATCGCCAATGACCAGGGCAACCGCACCACGCCTTCATACGTCGCTTTCACGGACACTGAGCGACTCATCGGCGATGCAGCGAAGAACCAGGTCGCCCTGAACCCCAACAACACAGTCTTCGACGCGAAACGGCTCATTGGAAGGAAGTTCGACGACCCAAAGATCCAGGCAGACATGAAACACTGGCCCTTCAAGGTGATCAACGACTGCAGTAAACCAAAAATCCAGGTCGAGTTCAAGGGTGAAACAAAGAGATTTGCGCCTGAAGAAATTAGCAGCATGGTGTTGACGAAGATGAAGGAAACTGCGGAGGCGTACCTAGGAACATCAGTGCGCGACGCGGTGATCACAGTGCCGGCATACTTCAACGATTCCCAGCGTCAGGCGACCAAGGATGCTGGTGCCATCGCCGGTCTGAACGTCCTACGTATTATTAACGAGCCAACCGCAGCCGCGCTCGCTTACGGCCTCGACAAGAACCTCAAAGGTGAAAGAAATGTGCTTATTTTCGATCTCGGCGGCGGTACCTTCGACGTGTCAGTGCTGACAATCGACGAAGGTTCGCTGTTCGAAGTGAAATCGACGGCCGGTGACACCCACCTCGGCGGTGAAGATTTCGACAACAGACTTGTGAACCATCTCGCTGAGGAATTCAAGCGGAAATACAAGAAGGACTTGAAGAGCAATTCCCGCGCTTTGCGACGTCTCCGCACGGCCGCTGAGCGCGCGAAACGCACTCTGTCATCGAGCACTGAAGCCACCATTGAAATCGACGCGTTGTATGAAGGTGTCGACTTCTATACTAGAGTTTCCCGCGCCCGCTTCGAAGAACTTTGCTCAGACTTGTTCCGCGGCACCTTAGATCCTGTTGAAAAAGCCCTCAAGGACGCTAAGTTAGACAAGAGCCAAATCCACGATGTCGTCCTCGTCGGTGGATCAACACGCATCCCTAAAGTCCAGAGCCTGCTGCAGAACTTCTTCTGTGGCAAGAAGCTGAATCTCTCCATCAACCCGGACGAGGCTGTCGCGTACGGAGCAGCTGTGCAAGCCGCCATCTTGAGCGGCTCCACCGATTCTAAGATCCAAGACGTGTTACTTGTGGATGTGGCCCCGTTGTCACTGGGCATCGAGACCGCTGGCGGCGTCATGACTAAAATCATCGAGCGAAACTCCAAAATCCCTTGCAAGCAGTCACAAATCTTCACTACATATTCGGATAACCAGCCAGCAGTCACTATCCAAGTTTACGAAGGAGAGCGAGCGATGACGAAGGATAACAACTTGCTTGGTACTTTCGACCTTACGGGCATCCCACCAGCTCCACGTGGCGTTCCAAAAATCGAAGTGACATTTGACATGGATGCAAACGGCATCTTGAACGTATCGGCTAAAGAGAACAGCACAGGACGCTCTAAGAACATCGTCATCAAAAACGACAAAGGTCGTCTATCCCAAGCTGAGATTGATAGGATGTTGAGCGAAGCAGAGAGATACAAGGAAGAAGATGAAAGACAGAGACAGCGAGTTGCTGCGAGGAACCAACTGGAATCCTACGTATTCAGTGTCAAACAAGCTGTGGATGAAGCTGGAGACAAATTATCCGAGGAAGACAAGTCAACAGCAAAGAACGCTTGCGATGAAGAGCTGAGATGGCTTGACAACAACACCTTAGCTGAGAAAGAAGAGTATGAACACCGTCTGAAGGATGTCCAACGCATTTGCTCACCAGTGATGACAAAGATGCATGGAGGTGGCGCTCAAGGCATGCCTGGAGGTATGCCTGGAGGTATGCCCGGAGGTCCTGGGGCCTACCAGCAGAGGAGCAGCGGACCCACAGTTGAAGAAGTTGATTAAACTACCATTTGATTTCAGTAATTAATGTGATAAAATTTAAAGACTGATAATTTATTTGCAGCTGATGATCACCTTGTTTTAAGTTAAATAAATTTTAATTAAGTTGTTACTATGTTGTTTTAAATTTTATTTTTCCGCTGTCTTAACACCATTTACTTTGAGGGATACTTGACCAAGAAAATAAAAAAAAATTGTTAGGCTACTGAAAAGTATAAATTATAGTTTTATAGTACATACAAACTCCTCAGATACTTCCAATTAAACGTTGCATTTCACTATCAATAGTTGATCTCGAAAAACAGTCACAATAATCGATACAACTCTATAATATCGATTATTGTCAATAGATTGCAATACTGTTGACATGGGCGTAGCCACAGTGGGGCCTGGCTCAAACCTTTAAGTTACCGAACCAAACCTAAAAATTAAATTATCTAGGTACTTACTACAATACTTAATATTCGTAAGAAAGTTCACACTCAACATTTTATATGTAAAAATTAACTGGGGTAAGCGGCGGACCGTGTAGTTTGCTAGTTACATATTATTTCAGATTGCTGCCCCACCCTGAGCCCATGGCTGGCTACGCTTATGACTGTTGATGAAAGGTAAAACTATCGATAGTATCGATACCATTGAATTTAGATACTATCTATAGTTTTAATTGATACTATCGATACTGTTACTACTTGTTGTTAGAAAAACTATTGATAGCTTTACTATCGATTAGCGTTGCATAACAATCGATAGTTTGACCATCGATATCGGACGAAACAGTCACAATATCGATAGGACTATCGATACTATCGATACTGTAACTACTTTTTGTACGAAAAACTATCGATAGCTAAACTACTATCGATAGTATTATAATATCGATATTCCTCACAATACTATCGATAGTTTTTAATACAAATAGTACCTTTACTATCGATACTATCAATTGTATAAATTAAAAATAAATAAATAAATATATAGGGACATATAACACTGATTGAGCTAGCCCCAAAGTAAGTTCCAGACTTGTGTTATGGGATACTAACTCAACGATACTATATTTTATAACAAATACATATATAGATAAACATCCCAGACCCAGGACAATTTGAAAAAGGCCATTTTCCAACTTGCCCTGACCGGGGATCGAACCCGGGACCTCCGGGTGGCGGACTAGCATGGTGACCACTACGCCTCGGAGGTCGTAAAAACTATCGATACTATCAATAGTCCTATCGATATTGTTACAGCTTTTCGAGGTCACGATAGATTCGATAGACTATCGATATTTTGTACTATTGCTTGCAACGCTACTATCGATAGTATTATAATATCGATAGTCGTCACAATACTATCGATAGTTTTTAATACTATCGATAGTACTAATTAAAAACTATCGATACTATAGTCCTATCGATATTGTTACTGTTTTACAAGGCCAAATATCGATATCTAATACTATTGCTTTCGACACTACTTCCAATATTTTCAATTATTATATTGTTGATGTATGGGGACCAAGTGATAAATAGGGGCATTTTTTCACAATGCCCCGTCATTATGAATAGTGATGGTAAGCTACTTTGGCCGAAATAAATTATAATTTGACCTTAATCAAGTACATACAGTACATTGTACGTACGGGGGGATTTATCTACAGTTTCTTTATTTAAAATTATTTACCTATCTGAAAGATCACTGTTGGCGGGTTACAATACGTACATAAAAATATCGAAAAAAATAATGCATTTGGTTTTAAAATTCAGTCTAGCAGTTATTGCTTGCCACACGCAGTACCGTAAATAGCCTTTTCTGCGCCCTGTGCGAGCTTCTATAACTACGCCCTTGTTTTTTTAGATATTATAGGTACCCTAGAGTAATGCTATGTATAGGCCTACTTTATTTCAATCAAGGTGATAAAATAAAGCACAAGGAACTTGGTGTTGGTGAACCAATTATCTTATATTTTGGAAGAAAAAATTTTTTTAAGGAACTAAGCCAAAAAAAACCGCCATTTTTTGTCTAATTTAATAGACGTTTTTGATGATACTGGGATGTAGGTACGTTTGTGTTGGAATCGAGCACTAGGGGCGCAGCGGGAACTTAACAGGAGCAAACCGAAATAATAATAGTCTTGCCTGGTCTGGCCATTCTTGTGCCTCCCAAAGTCTACGCCCTGTGCGTAGGCACCGGTGGCACCGCCCTATTTACGGCACTGGCCACACGTAAACATTATGTAGGTAATTTTAGTTTTAGATGTGGGCGAAAGATGACCCGTTCCAATATTATCTGCTTTAAACAGTGCTCTTAGAATAATCCATATTTCACCGAGTAGGCGATATTAGCCTAGTAGTTCGACTCGGAACTGTGGAGGTAGGCACTTACCCATTTCCAGATTTGGCTCATGGCCTATTTTACTCGCCTACCAAATTTCATGATTTGTATTGTATAATCAAATCATCCAAAGATACTCGAGCTCGAGATATTATAGTATAAACATTGTACAAAAGTCTAGCTCCAAGATCTAAGCTCATTCGGCCAAAAAGCATCGAGAGATAAATAAATTATGCCCCGGCCCGGGTTTTATTTCCTGTCCTTTTATTATCTTTTAATAGAACTATGTCACCTATGCTATGTTGTCCTGTCTGCCCCGGGGACAATACAATGACGTAAATTGGGTTGACTGTATGGTTTGCTCGCAATTATTGTCGAAAGTGCCATCTATGACAAGATGTTTAAACTATTCATATTTTTTATTGCTGAGCAAAAAATATATAATACTCTCTGACGAGAGTTGCTGACTGTAGCGTTGTCTTGGTAGCACCCCGCGCACACGGGTCTGATGATATTTGATTATTGTAAAACCAATAGGTGTCGCTACGGAGCAACATTAGACAGCAGGCAGCAGCTAGGTCACGTTATTTGGTCACAATACTCACAATAGATGTAGGAAGTAATGATATTTCTACTTCTATACAGCCTAAAATCGGTCCACTGCTGGACTTAAGACCTCTTCTAATACAGGGAAGATGATGTTTGAAAGAAAAGAAAAAAAAATTGATTGTACCAACTGTTTCTCTTCAAGTTTCTCAAGTTTCTATTTGAGTACTAGTACTTATTCTGTGCTGTGGCATACCATTTTAACCGACTTCCAATAAATAGGAGGATATCAATTCATCGTGATCTTTTTCTTTGATGTTTGTTCACCGATTCGAAGACGCCTGGACCGATTTGAAAACAACTTTTTTTGTTTCAAAGGGTAAGTATACTTGTCAGATGGTCCCATTGATTTTTTTATCAAAATTGGTGGTGTAGTTTGGGGGTGAAGTCGGTTTTTAGATTTGTATGGCTGACGTTTCGTTTAGACCAAGCAAGTTATCTATTACTTCAATTTCCTTGTATGCAACAGGCTAGATACTTGCGCTACGTAAGGCGCTTGACACATAGAAAAGACGTAGGACGCGGACGGAAACGGACAGGACACAAACGAGGCGCCGTCGCGACTTTTGAAAACATTTAGAAAAAAGACGAGTTACGGTTGTGACAGATACGAACAAATCCGTATCTATGGCAACACTGGCGACGCGCGAGTAACAACGCTATTTCGCCCGCTCGCGCCTGTGCCTCGTCTGTTCTGTATGTTATTCATGTATGCGCCCCGTCGGTGCCCCGTCTGTTCTGTGTATTCTGCTTTGCGACGCTTCTTTACATTTTGTATGAAACAGACGCGGAGCAGAAATACCTATGTCTGCGGTCCCCTTACCTAGACACAATCAGACTTTCCCATACAAACGTAGTCTAGCTTTTATTTTGAAACGGCATGTCAGATATTTGCGAAATTATGTAGTTTCAAAATAATTGCGTACCTATATTTGAAACGGCATGTCAGATATTGGCGAAATTATGTAGTTTCAAAATAATTGCGTACCTATATTTGAAACGGCATGTCAGATATTGGCGAAATTATGTAGTTTCAAAATAATTGCATACCTATATTTGAAACGGCATGTCAGATATTGGCGAAATTATGTAGTTTCAAAATAATTGCATACCTATATTTGAAACGGCATGTCAGATATTGGCGAAATTATGTAGTTTCAAAATAATTGCATACCTATATTTGAAACGGCATGTCAGATATTGGCAAATTATGTAGTTTCAAAATAATTGCATACCTATATTTGAAACGGCATGTCAGATATTGGCGAAATTATGTAGTTTCAAAATAATTGCATACCTATATTTGAAACGGCATGTCAGATATTGGCGAAATTATGTAGTTTCAAAATAATTGCATACCTATATTTGAAACGGCATGTCAGATATTGGCGAAATTATGTAGTTTCAAAATAATTGCATACCTATATTAAGGCATATAACTAGTTTTCACAGTCAGAATATGAACTTAAAAGAGAATATAGTGTCTATCATATTTGACCATCAGTATGGAAAATTTCTACACTCTCATATTTTCTTTTAAGTTCAAATTTGAGTGTCGAAAACTTGTTATATGCCTAGATATATATGCAATTTCTTTAATATTACAAAATATTGCCGAAATCTCACATATCATTTCAAAATAAAAAGACAACGTTTGTGTGGAAAACTCTAGGGTAAGGGGATTCTTAAGTCTCACTTATTATCAGAAGTCATCATTCGAGACCCTTTCAGCAGCCGACGGCAATGAAATCCTATCAAGCGTTATCAATTTATCAGTATAACTACGTAGTAGGTACCTGCTGTGATTGAGTGCAATAAGCAAACAACAATATAGGTCTTTAATCGCAACAAAAGTCGTCCGACACTCAGGGCCGTCTTAAATTAGGCTGAGGCCCTTGGGCACACAAGAATTTGGGGCCCTTTTGGAAGTAAAAAAAGCGAATTATAATAACATTGTTACAGAGTGTAAGTTTTGTTGTGCCGACAAAAATGTTTTGAGATTAAACGTTGAGAAAAATTGTCGGTCCTTTGGGGACCCCTGGGCACGGCCCCCGTGTTATGGTGAAGACGGTACTGCCGACACTTTGATCAAGGCAAATCACAGACGTATAAATCAACTTTCATACAAATTGCCGGGTCGACCGAACGCTTTATGTATGAAACTGTAGATTTTTTTCGAGTTTCAAGCTTTGGTCCCATAAGAAAAGTTGTTCATATTGATGGTCTGAGTTGCTCCTACAAAGATCGGACAGGGTTTTTGTTACTTTATGTATTATCAGTATTATCACGATTGAGTCATTTTCTTATGTATATGTATATTTGTACTATGTGTTTATATATATTTGCGCATAAGTGCATGTATAATGTTCCACCTTACTAAATGTCATTCTTTCCCCTGGTTTTGGAAGAGATCCCTTTAAGGTATTTCCGCCTTTGTATTGTTTTCGTTTGTATTTGTGTTGTGTCCTTTTTGTACAAAAAAGAATTTACATAACATAACATAAATATCGGTTGTGTAATTCGGTGGTAAAGTCGACTTTTACTGATTGACGACCTCCGTGGCGTTGTGGTCACCACGCTAGTCCGCCACCCAGAGGTCCCGGGTTCGATCCCCGGTCAGGGCAAGTTGAAAAATGACCTTTTTCAAATTGTCCTGGGTCTTGGATGTTTATCTATATATGTATTTGTTATAAAATATAGTATCGTTGAGTTAGTATCCCATAACACAAGTCTCGAACTTACTTTGGGGCTCGCTCAATAAGCGTTATTTGTCCCTATGTATTTATTTATTTATTTACTTTTGAAAAATTATTTAACACAATTTCGCTTTCTAAAACATACTTTAGGACGTTGTGTTTAAACAAACTTTTATTGTGAAATCAAAGTATTAATGTGTGAAGCAAGAAAAAAACTTTCCTTCGGCCTACTCCCGGAAATAACAGTGAAAAAGATAAATAAAGGCTTTCTAAATCTAACTTCCTGGCGTCTATATACTAATCATGTTTATTTTTAACCATCAGCATGACCTTTTCATACGAATAAACGTCCTCAAATTAAATATAGACAAATATTTGGGAAGTTGACAATCCGCTATTTTCCAACAAGTCAAATCAGATACTTTTTTCTAAACGTCAAAACAAACATTTCCCATGGGATTTGTATAAAATACAGGCGATGACGTCATAGTTTCTTGAAGTCAAACAGCGCTCTTGTTAACTGTTTTTAGGCGAAAAAAAATCTAAAATCGCGTTAAAATGGAGATGTTAAAGACAAGTGACATTATTTTGCGACGTTCTATGATCATATCAGTACAAAATAATTTATTTTAATACCCAATTGACAACATTTCAAAAATTTTATATGCATATTAAATTTATTTTCCTTGAAGAACTTCAAAAAAAGAAAAGGACTTACGTAATTTTTCTTTTTTATTTCTTTTTATTATTTCTCCTAAAATTAAATGTTTAAATTCTCACCATTCTAAAAGTAATAGCTTTTAGTGATGTTAAGTACAAGAGTCAGGATGTAACGAGTTCACATCTTTGCCATACTTTATAATTAAAAAATAGAACTTTTTCCGACGTCTATAGAGTTGTGTTTCGAAGCAGTAAGATATCGATATCGATAATATTATGAATTACAAAAAGTATAATTGAAGAAGTAGATATAATGTTAGTAGGTTTACTCTGATTAATTTAAACATTCAAACGCTAGCTTTCAGCTATTTTTAACATAAAGAATGTATTGACGACTTGGTATATGGAATAAAATGGCATAAAAAAATTACGTTTGTAATATTCGACAAAAACAAAATTTGCCCTATCATCTATACTTGAAAGGGGGTTTTTCGGTAACCCACGTTTTTCCAGAAATCTAGAACACGAAGAAAAATGGTTTCACTAATTAAATTTTAAATTATAGTGTTTGAAGTTAATTGGGGCGAATATGACTGAAAAAAAAAAACAAGAGCGCCGGCGTACACGCGTTGTGGAAAGATGGTGACATACCAGGATTGCTATTTCAAAAATATAAATAAATACGCGTTCAGAAATTTGGAAGATTTAATTCAAAAACCAAACAAAAAGCTGTCATCAATGTCACCCTATTTTTCCTTACTTAAGTGTTGTAAAGTTTTTAAGACATTGATGTCAACATTATTATTTATATTTTAGTATCTGTGCCTTCGGCTTGACCTTTCGGAGATTAGCTATCACTTCTTTCATGTGCGAACGCTTACTTACCTTTGTCATGTCTATGAGAACCTGTGGTATGCGCGGGGTGACCCCGCGCGGGACGTCGCGGCGGCAGGCGCGTGCGATAGGCTCGCGCTCTCTTCAGTACGCTGTTATTTACCGAGTAGTGTGCACGCTTAACGTTGCGAAACGTTCGCAGTGAATATAATTACAGTGGATTGGATTGCAGTTACGTATTTACTAGAAACTGTAAGTAATTACATTAATATTGTCTGTTTATGAGATAGTGGTTTTATTATTTTAGAAAAAGTAAAAGATATGACTTTTTCAAAGTTCGCATATCTAATGATCGATTTCTTCAGTTTGCAGTAAATGTATTCTGATCTGTGAAAACAGAACCTTTTTAGAACGTTACCTAATTAGGTACCTACCTAGAGGGCTTATATATATGTAAAAAAAAAAAAAAAAAAAAAAAAAAAAAAAAAATTTTTGATTACGTGTATTTCCTAGCTTGTGTTTTGTGTTGTGTTTATGTGTTGTTGTTATTTTGGGCTGCTCCCTTCGGGACTCCCGTTTTTTATCCCATCTGTGGTCTGTGGTCTCGTAAATGACACAGCTGGTCGGCTCGCCAGCCGTAGCCGATCGGCTCGTCAGCCGCAGCCGTTCGGCTCGCGAGCCGCAGCCGTTCGGCTCGCGAGCCGCAGCCGGTCGGCTCGCGAGCCGCAGCCGGTCGGCTCGCGAGCCGCAGCCGGTCGGCTCGCGAGCC
Organism: Acrobasis suavella; assembly: GCA_943193695.1. Taxonomy (NCBI): domain Eukaryota; kingdom Metazoa; phylum Arthropoda; class Insecta; order Lepidoptera; family Pyralidae; genus Acrobasis; species Acrobasis suavella. The sequence continues at coordinate 2,138,080 of OW971952.1, read as the reverse complement.
GCAGCCGGTCGGCTCGCGAGCCGCAGCCGGTCGGCTCGTGAGCCGCAGCCGGTCGGCTCGCGAGCCGCAGCCGATCGGCCCATGAGCTGCAGCCGGGGCGGCCGGCATAGATCGATTTTAATAGTTTGCTGCCTTTGCTTCAGATGGCACAAGCTAACAAATTCATCACGTTTCGAGAGCTATTAGATGAGAGAGCAACTTCACCCGAGGATGACGTTGTTTTGGAGCGCCTTAAGATTCTCGCGCAGGAAACCATGCCGGAGGGGTGGATTGACTGGAAGGTGGTTGATTCGTCTTCGGAAGAAATATTTGGTTCTTCGGTAGATCCACAGACGCTAAATAAAATACGATTCTGTCTGCCGACAGTGGAGATTATAAAGGCGTTCGATCCAGAGGCTTCTCATGTCTCCGAAAAGACACACAAAGATATTAAGCTGAAGTTAATTACTTGGAACTTTACTCGAGGTTTAATTATAAGCCCACCTGCTGTAACCAACAAGATCAGGGGTTCCGCTGCAGCATCTGAGATTTTTAATCAAGCTACTGCTAAGGTACGGCCTCGTTTAGTCTCAAGAAGGGAGGCAGAGAGGATTCTTGAATCAGAATCTGAAGATGGTATAAGTCGAAAGAGGAGAGGTTCGTCAGTCTTCAGTGGCCCATCCAAGCGATCTAAAGTGGACTTGCTAGAAACCCGCATGGATGAAATGTTCTCGACAATGATGTCAGAAATAAGAGCGCTGAGATCATCTCGCGCAAGTGTCATAAGTGACGAGGAGGAAGACGTTCAATCCGTTGAGGAATTTTATGAAGACCAGGCACCAACTCGTATCTCCTCGGAACCTGAGGAGGAATGGTGCGCCCCTAGTTCTTACGTAGACGTTGATGCAGGTGACGACCTGGAATTCCTGCCGGAGGTAAAAGAAGCTGAACCAAGGATCCCTGCACCTTCAGCCCAAATCAAAGCAGAGGGTATTGCTTGTCAAAGGTTGGGTTCTGAGGCCTGGAATAAAATAAGATATAAAGAGGTGGAGAAGAAGTTACATGCATCTCCAGTTTTCTCCTCCCTAAAGGTTAACTCGGAGTTAAGTGGATTAGGGGTTAAGCCAGGCTTACTAGCCAGACAGGATGGTATGCTGGGTACCATTTCACATGGTTTGCTTAAACAGAGAAAGGAATTGTCTGAGGACTTAAAGAGTATAATAAAGTTATTCCCAGAGACGAAGGACCACATCAAAAAGCTTCTGAAGGAGTCAGAATTTCAGTCGACCTCGGACAGTCTTCTTCAATACGTTTGCGCCCACAGAGCAGAGTCAATCGAAATGCGTCGAAAGAGCTTCAAGACCAAAAATCAGGCTTTGTCAGCCAAATTAGCTGAAATACCACCGTCTACGACACACCTCTTTGATGAGCAAGGTTTAAGCAACCTTATTAGGGACTCAGGGGGAGTATCGCGAACATTCATTTCAAACCTCCCTAATAAACTGAAGTTTTCTGGGCCGAGCTCCTCTACGACAGTGCGCAAGCCATTCCGTCGGGCATCACCCCAACGTCCTACTCCCTTGCACTCTCAAAAAAAAAAAAAAAAAAAAAAAAAAAATCTGAGGTCCTCCTTTCGCACAAGAAAGGAGGGAGGATCGAAGAAAAAGGTACAGAGAACCCGCGACGAGCGATCTCATCAACAAAGACGCTGACGATTTTCGAGGGGGTCAGTTGAGGGAGCGCGAAGGTCAGTGGAGAGAATTAGGTGCCCCAGGTTCTATTATAAAAACAATCACAGGCTATTCCATTCCCTTCGTAAAGAAACCTCCGTCGGTTCCCTTCAGCAAGCAAGTTTTGGAAAAATTCGAGACAAACCCTTCAGCCGAAATGGACAAGGAGATCGAGGTACTCCGCAAAATACGTGTTATAGAGAGAGTAAAAGACAGGACAGGGTTTTTGTCTCGAGTTTTTCTAATTCCAAAACCAAACGGGAAGGTTCGACAGATCTTCGATCTTCGCAGGCTAAATACTTACCTAAATCCAAAGAAGTTCAGATTAATAAACCAAGCTCAGGTTCCGTCCTTTCTACAAAGGGACGACTATTTGGGCAAGATAGATATCTCGCAAGCCTACTTCCACATTCCAGTAAAAAAGTCGCACAGGAGGTACCTAGCACTGTATTATCGAGGCAGTCTGTACCAGATGACATGTCTCCCGTTCGGATTATCAAGCGCTCCTTTAGCTTTTTCTCGCGTAAGCAACTGGCTGGCGAGCCAACTGAGAGCAGAGGGTTGTCGGGTTCTCGTTTACCTCGACGACTTCCTGTTAGCCAATCAAGATCCAGAGATACTCAGGCGACAACTAGCTCGTGCGGTGCAATTATTGCAAAATCTAGGCTGGTCAGTCAATCTCAAAAAGTCTGTTCTGTCACCAACCAAGGTACTAGAGTTTTTAGGAGTGATCTGGGACACCGAAAAGAATATATCAAAACTACCGGAAGTGAAAATATCTCGCCTGAGGCGAGATCTCTTACGTATCTTAAAAGAAGGCCGATGGTGCTGGCAGGTGGGGACATCCCTGATAGGAAAGCTAGGCTTCGCATCCACTGTAACTCCTTTGGGTCGTTTAAATCTACGCCATCTGCAAAGAGCGTCTCGCACCTTATCCGAAGTACAGCCCATGAAGATGTTCCCACTTCCGGTGGATGCGATTACGGAGTGTCAATGGTGGATAAAGAATGTAGCATCGACGGGAAAAATCTTCGTTCCCGATCCAACCCTGTTTATCACAACAGATGCTTCCGACATAGGATGGGGAGTTCAAATCGGAAACCACCGAATATCGGGGCAGTGGAACGATATCCAATCACGTTGGCACATAAACCAGAAAGAATTGTATACGGTGTACATAGCTTTAATAAGGAACAAGGGCTTAGTCCGTCGAAAGTCGGTGATGTTGCAAACGGACAACAGAACAGTTGTTTCTTACATAAGGAAACAGGGGGGAACAAGATCGCTCCCGCTGCTAAAACTCACAAAAAGAATTTTAACGTTTGCCCAAGGTCTGTCAACCGAACTCTCGGCATTTTACATCCCAGGGCAGTACAACACTGTGGCAGACAGGTTATCGAGAGGTTTGGCTCTCCCGGATTGGCATCTGGATCAGGAGATTACGTCTCTGATATTTCAGAGTCGGGGTGTGCCGGAGATAGACCTCTTCGCAACAAAGCTCTCAAAGGTTGTTGTTCCTTACGTGTCTATAGATGCCAGAGATCAGGAAGCGCTTTACATAAATGCGTTCAGCAGGCAATGGAGTTATCGCCTAGCGTGGATATTTCCTCCCCCGCCCCTGATTCCGAAGGTGCTACATCACTTAAACAGAGCAGAGGGACTCTTCCTGGTGGTAGTTCCGAGATGGCAAAATGTTTTCTGGAGGGGAGATCTGAAACGCAGGGCGGTAGCAGCACCGTTCAAGATTCCCAACCTGAATCTTCACTTGATCGACATGTCTACGAATCTTCCTCCTCCCAAGGTGAGGGATATATGTTTAGAGGTCTGGAAGGTACGGGGTGGAGTAGGTTAGTTTATGGTCTGAGCCAAGAAAATATATCCCTGTTACAAGGGGCCTGGCGAGACTCAACGTGGAAAACTTACAGCTCAGCCTGGCGTAAATGGGTCGAGTGGTGTAAACAGAATGGGGCAATACCGTGTAAGCCTCGACCCCAGGAGGTAGCCTCCTACTTAGGCTTCCTTCACAATTCTAAGAAATTGGGTTATTCCACGATTTTAGTGCATAAGTCAGTCATTAACTCATTAGCAGATCCGGAGCAAGGCCCCATATTAAATTCGCATCCTTTAATATCCTCCATGCTTAAGGCTATTAGCTTAAAAGCGCAGTCATCGAAAGCCAGTAAGTCCCAAATTTGGAACATCCAAACTCTGCTACAATGGCTTAAAGATAATCCTCCAGATGAGAATAGCTTATTCCAGGTGTCTCGATATTCCGCCTTTCTCCTCTTACTAGCTTCGGGCCGAAGGATCCATGATCTAACGTTACTTAGAATAGACTCCGATCACTGCATCATGCAAGACTCTTCGATTACCTTCTGGCCAAAATTTGGATCCAAAACCGATAATGCTAAGAATCGCCAGTCGGGTTGGCTCTTATTGCAATCACAGGATGCAAGTTTTGACCTGGTCTTTTGGATTAAACGATTAATAAACATTTCTGAAGCTAGGAGAAAAGCGAGAGAGGGTTTGTTGAGTCTATTCATTAGCACCAGGGGTAGCGTGAAACCGGCGTCGAGAACTGTCATTGCAGGATGGCTGAAAACAACTTTTCAAGAGCTTGGTATTAACTGTAGTCCAGGTTCCATTCGTTCGGCGGTAGCCTCGTATGATTACGAAAATAATGTTTCTCTGGATCAAATATTAAGAAGGGGCAACTGGCGGGGACAAGAAAATTTTTTCAAACATTATTGCAAGTCAGTAATGAAGACTTGTACGGAGCGTAATCCCTTATCTGATTCCTTCAGCATACCGGAATAATTGTTCCTTTTTTGTTATTGTTTATTCAAGTTTATTTGCTTCTCTTACTATTTAATTTTAAACTAATCCAGATTCTTAATATTGATATTAAGGTATAACAACTCCTACATAGGTAGCAGTTATGTGATGTGATGTTGTTTTTCTTTTTTCCTTTTTTTATAATCTGTTACTGTTACAATTTACTTTGTTTATAAGAATAAGAAAATATGTTAATATTGTACTGACGATGACATGAATCAGACTGCAATATTATAAGTTTTTTGTTTTTGTTAAATTCTTAGAATTTATAATTGTCATTGTGAAAACCACAAATGATGGTGATCAAAAGTCGGTGTAATGTTCCTACTACAAAAATAAAGGCTGATTTCTGACTTACGTTTTAGATGTTTCATTCAGAGATTGCTGGTATTACACATTCAATATAGGTCACAATACGCTTTCTGCGCCGGCAGACGATAAACACCTCTCCGAAAGGTCAAGCCGAAGGCACAGATACTAAAATAAGACAGTTTTCCACCCCGAAGGGAAGAAAACAGTTATTTTAGATCTTGCCGAGGCTTGACCCGAGCAAGGCCTTGCCGGCTTTCGTCAGGTACTGAAGAGAGCGCGAGCCTATCGCACGCGCCTGCCGCCGCGACGTCCCGCGCGGGGTCACCCCGCGCATACCACAGGTTCTCATAGACATGACAAAGGTAAGTAAGCGTTCGCACATGAAAGAAGTGATAGCTAATCTCCGAAAGGTCAAGCCTCGGCAAGATCTAAAATAACTGTTTTCTTCCCTTCGGGGTGGAAAACTGTCTTATTTAACCCGAAACATCAATCATATAAAGGAAATATTGCAATTTGGTTACCAAACTATGTAAACATTTGAATGCATGTGTATTTTTTCCAACCCTAATTCTACTATATTGAAAAACAATCGATATTAGATGGTCTTTTTATCGAACTGATACTTCTATAGAACAACACTACTATTATCTCTCTCTCACATTAATGATGTCAGTTGTCGGATTGACGCACTTGTCAATTGACAGCTGACAGCTTGTATATTATTTTTGTTCTTTTAGATGTTCAAGCAAAAGCCTAACCTGGAAATGCCTATATCCTTATATTTTTAGTTCTTTTTTTTCATTTGTCTGTACACTTCAAAAAAAATCTGACAAAAACATTTTACGTGTTCAGAATCGCCAAATCTCGAAATATTATCAATTGGGTACTTTCCTGGGTCAAAAATAAATTATTTGATAGGTACTGTTAAGAAAATAAAATGTACACAAAAAATGTCACTTGTCATGATCATACTTATTTTCAATGTCATTTTAGATTTGTTTTGCAGAAAAAACTAATATTAAGAAGGCTATTTGACTCAAGAAACTATGACTTCATTAGTAGATATTTCATGCATATCCCATAGAACATTTTTGTTTTGACGTTTAGAAAAAAGTATCTGATTTGACTTGACTTTGACAAAAATGAGATTTTTCCGCGGGGCAAGCGGCCATCAGCGGCTACACTCCAAAACAGAGATGAATCACGGTTATTTCTGAATGTGAATGGGAAACAAAAGAATCGTTCTGTTTTTTTGTATAGAAAGATTTGGTAATTGAACACATAGTTTTACAAAATGATAAAATCATTGGCTTATATTACTACTGGCGAAATCAGTGGATAAAAGACAAATGCATTTAGATAGAAAGCGTTTTCCCTAGTTATAACTAGTTTTTACTAAATGCCTTTGTTAAAACTAGAAATACCTAGTCAAAACTAGAATTTACCGCTGATACATTTGATTTTCAGATAAAATTAGTTGTAGCTCCAAACTTTAGTTAAAACTAGCTCTGGAGAAGAAAAGATATAACTCTGGAGAAGAAAAGATATACACAGAGTCATATTCCTAGTAAAAATAATAAGAACACTAAAGGACCATTTTAGGGAGCATTGACATAAAGTGGTTGACAAGGTGACAATATTCATTAGAAAAAAAAAGTAAAAATCAAATACACATCAATAAAATTTAAAAAAGGAACTTGGTTAAGTAACATTTGTTAACATACAGTGTGGGTAAATAACAGGTAAACATTTTATTTTTAAAATTCTTTCCCTTGAAATATAAAAATTATGAAGTATTTATTTAAAATGGACGGCAGGGATTGGTGGTCAGCTCGGCTTCGCTTTCTTGTCCACTTAGTATTTTTTATTACGTAGTTTATGTTTGTTAACTCTTGCGAACGAGTTAACAAACATAAACTACCTAATAAAAAATACTAAGTGGACAAGAAAGCGAAACATTACATGTTATAATGTGTCAATGTTGTATCAAAAGACATATAATTATATGACAAAGCCCTTCCGGCGAGTAGGCGCCCTATACTGTGAAAACGAGTTTATTTCGACGTTTCTTCTCAGCAATGGTTGTTACGAAGCTAGCTTTTCTTTGAAATAAATAAGGTTTTCATATAGGTACACTACACGTAGATAATTTAAATTATACTAATTGACGTGTAAAATTGTGACGGCAGCGATTTGGCCTCCATTTTTTATATAATATAAGTTTTTATTATTTAATTTTTAATTTATTTAGTTTTAATTGAAGTAGGTAGTATTTTAGTTTGTTTAGTTTTAATTAAGTTATTTTTTTTTGTTATATTGTATATATTTTTGTGTGTTTAATAAAATGTTCAAAAAAAAAAGTGCCTGTAAATGTCTTATTGAATTTGAATTAAAATTTTAATTTTAGATCCTATACTTATATACTTACAACCCTTTAAATCTGTTTGCGGCAAGGGGCTCCCTTATTTTAAATTAATTATAAAAGATCTTTATTGTAAATCATAGGTCTTGATTTATTTTGGATCTCACCTCACAGAAGTGGCTAATTTGGCGGAAACCCAAAATAAAGCTATTTAAAGAGTAGAAAAGTATATTATAAGTAGCGATGCATCCGATACCGATACCGATATATCGGCGATACTTCGGGTTAGCCGATATATCGGTATCGACGATATTTTTATGACCGATTCAACGATACTTTTTTTTTAAATCGCCTTTCTCCGCAAAACTTAAGATTACTTTGTTTTTTAAATAAAAATGTTATTAATGTTAATTACTAAAATTTATAATAATTATCTAATATCGACCTATGTAACTACTTTTCATATTAATAAAAAAATAATCCGACTGGTGATTTATTTATTTTATCTTCATGTTTGATTCAATTAACGTATCGGTATCGGTATCGGTATCGCCGATATTTGTATAAGAGTATCGGTATCGGTATCGTATCGGCGAAAAGGCGTATCGATGCAACCCTAATTATAAGTTTTTAATTATATTTTTCATTTTACGTATATAACAAAAAATACTCTGATATTCGCTACTGTATTTAGATATGGATTTTATAATATTCGCATCTATCTACATTCGAGTACTACATAATAATGATAAAATCATCATAATCATCGAATTGGGACTTAGTTGACGCAGGCCAGCGCCAGTCGTCAGGCTGATACGATTACTCGTCACTAATCCTTGTTGCCAAAGCCGATATGCATACTTATTTCATCAGCATCATCATTTCAGCCACCTAACGTCCACTGCTGGACATAGGCTTCTTCTAAGGATTTCCAAAATGGCCGATCTAGAGCGACCTGCATCCAGCACTTTACTATACATACCTATTTATTGAAATGTTACTACTTATTAATATTTTACGTTATAATAACTAGTATTTTCATCCCCAACTTTAAACCGATTTTCATCAAACATAGCTAGGAATCGCCGCAAAGACATTTGTGGAAAATAAAACGGCATCGTAATCGGTCCATCCATTCGAGAGGTACGATGCTACGGACAGACACACAGACGTCAAACTTATAACAACCATGAGCTATTTTTTGTCTCACTTTTATTAATTTTGTACCGCTACCAAGAAAATATCACTGAAATCTGCATGTAACAAGGAATACCATCATTCTTGTACTGTTTATCCTAGAGATAATTTTAAATAGCCGACAAATGTGAGTCGGACTAGCGTACGAAGGGTTCTGTACCATTATCATTAAAACATCACGTTTGTTGTATTGTAGACCCACTTAAATATTTATTTTATTATGTTTGTTGTTATAGCCGCAACAGAAATATATCTGTGAAAATTTCAACTTTTAGCTATCACGATCATGAGATGCAGCTTGGTGACAGATAGATGGATAGACAGACGGACAGCGGAGTCTCCGTTTTTACCCTTTGGATACGGCACCCAAAAACAAACCCTTGTATCAAAGGAGTTGAGTTAGGACAGAGAGAGATGGAAGGGAATTTAGTTGCTTCACAGACAAGAGCTGAGCGTTTTAAGAAGGAAATCACACACATACGCGCGATACTGGCCCTGAAGAAATCTCTCGATGCCATCATCTCTCGGAAAATTCATAAGACGTAAAATAAATGACGACACGATGTAAACACATAACCGCGACCTCTCAACATCGAAATTAGTGAAATGTCCAAAATAGACTTTGGTAAAAAGTGACGACAATTTGTAAAGCCGATTACACATTGGAGCTACAGATTTTTTTTTAAAACGTTAAGATATAGGCAACATACTACCTAGGTGATCCCGTCTTTGGAAATAAATACATTAACTACGCTGTCCCCGGCATTCAGTTTATGAAAAAAAAAATGGTACTTGTATACTTTGTATACCTACAATGTAGGGGTCTCTGCCATTATAAATATATAAATATATAGGGACAAATAACACTGATTGAGCTATTGGCTGCCTCCGTGGTCCAGTGGTCAAAGCGTTCGCGTTGTGACCCGGAGGTCATGGGTTCGATTCCCACTGGGAAGCATACTTTGTTAAAAGTTGTTTCCAGTCTGGATAGGATATTGCAGGCTTGAATCACCTGATTATCCGAAAAAAGAAAGATGATTCCGTGTTTCCGAAGGCACGTAAAACTGTGGGTCCCAAACGCCACCTAGCGTTTGATCATCAAACTATCCAAGGATTGGTTCCTGGTTTGCCCTTTGGGTTGTGGAGGTCAGACGGCAGTCGCTCTGTGTAAAAACCAGTAACCTTGTCAAATCTCCTTGGTTAGGTAGCGGACCCCGGGCTCTGAAGCGTTACTGCTGAGGATGCAACCGGGAATACGCTCGGTTGATGATGAACACTGATTGAGCTAGCCCCAAAGTAAGTTCTAGACTTGTGTTATGGGATACTAACTCAACGATACTATATTTTATGACAAATACATATATAGATAAACACCCAAGACCCAGGACAATTTGAAAAAGGCCATTTCCCAACTTGCCCTGACCGGGGATCGAACCTGGAACCTCTGGGTGGCGGACTGGCATGGTGACGTAAATTAGTTCTTTAAATTAGGTTTTCAGGATGTTCATGCATGCATGAGTCACAAAAAATATTTTATACTCGGTATGGTGATAAAGGCAAACGCTTCATAAGCTGAAAAACATTGGTCCACCGATAAGATCACAATGCAGATGAAGTCCAAATCTTGCGTACCATAAAATTACACTTCAATCTGAAATATATATTTTGTATCCACATGACCCACTTTCCTTAAATATTTGGTGATCTTTCAGAACGCGTAATAAGTTTGTACAAAATTTCAGCATCGTTTTGGGATAAACGCGCAGAATGAAATTGCTCAGTTATACCATTCTGCGCTCCCACCATTTTGTTCTTTTACCATTTTGCTCCTTTACCATTTTGCTCTTTTACAATTTGCGCTTTTGACATTATGCGCCTAAACGCTCAGAAAGACGTTAAAAATATACAGACAATGTGACCTATCCCTTATAACTTCTCTTTGTTTATCAGCTAAAAACGACATAAGCTGTTTTGTCCGAAAATCGGCAACCCGCCAACCCGATTCGCAGTCATACGCGGACGGATGCCCCTGACGCACATAAATACTTCATAGTTATTATCTACTTATTAATTAGTTATTAATCTAATCTTGTTTTATCTTTACCTTCACTCGACAGTTCAAAACACGTGTCGACACTCAACTCAAGACTGCAGTGAATCAGTGGCCAGTGAGGTTCCAACCAGAAAAAATGCATTTAAAACTATTTTCAGTGCCTGAATATTAAAAAAAATAACTGTTTACTTATAAAGAGTTGTGAATGGATTTTTATACAAAGTGATTTTTATAGTGACATGACATCGTGTTTTATAGATTTTTAATAAAATTTTTGATTTATGACGTTCTCGAATATGGAAAATAGTGCGCAGGAGCAACCTAGGGTTACGGGCAAAAAATGGCACACTCCTTTTATGAGACAGGTAAGCTAAATTCTACAGTTAAGTAAAAGTACAAAATATTTAGCCGATCAATCACTTTATCAAAATCGGTTCATCCGTTATGGGGCTGACACAAAGACGACAGACACACAGAGAACTTTAATAAGTAACAACTTTATTTCAAAGGGAATATAGTTTTAGGCACACTTTTATCAAATCAAAGATTAAAAAATCATTTCATTTGATTTGATGAAATTTTTAGTTCTGATTCTTTGATTTGATTGATTCTTTATTATTTCTATCTTTTAAATGTGTTAGTGGTAAACACTTGTGTGTCGGATGCAAACTGTCTTGTGTACCCAATTAAGTTTAAGATATTTAAGGGTTCCGTAACCAATGGGTAAAAACGGGACCCTGTTACTAAGACTCCACTGGCGGTCCGTCCGTCCGTCACCGGGCTGTATCTCAAGAACCATGATAACTAGACAGTTGATTTTTTTACGAATGATGTATTTCTGTTGCCGCTGAAACAGCAAATACTAAAAAATTAATATTTAAGTGGGGCTCCCAATCAACAAACATGTTTTTTATAGATAATGGTACGGAACCCTTCGCGAGACCGACTCGCACTCGCACTTGGTTTTATTTATAACTTACTTACTGATATATTATAATAACAATCGGGATGGCCACTGGGCTGTATAAATACTTATAAGTTACGGTCAGGCTTCAAAAATGGAGTCATAATTTCTCATACGATTAGTACGCAGATTATGACTCCATTTTTGAAGCGTACCGTACATACAGCTGATACAGAAAATTAAATATTTTTACTCTGAAGAGCTATAACCAAAACTTGGTATAAACTTTTGTCATCTTCAGGAAAGAGAAAAGATATCATTAATTATATTCTATCTCTCTCTATCTCTCACTCTCTCATCTGGCTGTTAAAATGCTCGGGGTGTGCAAGCCGGCTTTTTCTTCTCCACTTTGCACTGTTTGCGGCATTCTAGATTGTGAGAACATTTCCACGCAATCTACCTTGACTTGGTGACGTCAAGCTAGCGAATTTGGTTAGGTCTTTCCCTTCTTTAGATTCATCAACATATCAGCTACAGAAAGTCCACATAACAGGAGCTCGGAGGAGCCCGAGAAATTTTTATGTTATTTGTGGTCACCCATCCAAGTGCGGACCACGCCTGGTGTCGCTTTACATTACTTGCGAGAACGCTAGTACATTACTAGCGTTTTCGCAAGCAAAGCGACACCGGGTGTGGTCCACACTCCCGCCGAGCCATTAACCTTCAAACCCCCCATCTTGGCTTGTTCCATTCGCATGTAGCTGTGTTGCTTCATAGCGGGCCATCCAGATATTACGGCGCGGCGATGGGGGGACTGGGGGAGGATTGGAAAAATTGTGCTCGACGTGTGTCTCGATGTGGAAAAATTGTACGGCCCCCAGCCCAAGAGCAACTTTCTGGTTTATACTTCATCATCATTAACAGCTTCCAGAAACCAACCATTGGGAGTAAGTCGCCTGTCGTCTGCAACATCCTGTTCTGCCCCTAGCTATCACCATCCAGTTCTTCGCCATCGTCAACCCACCTAGCCGCCTAGACTTTCTACACTGAGTTTCCCATTTCTGGGATACCACTCGGTGACAGCCTAATTCCGACCACCATCTTTCCTTCGAGCCAGGTATTTTTTCAGGCCCTTTCTTTTTCAGAGTCGTAACTCTACAGAGCACGTTGTGAACTTTCGTGAGGCATCGGGTCTACAAGATTGCGAACTCAGTCATACCATTTGATGCCGGCTTGTCTCGCTCCATGGTTCTATGTGCAACTGCCATTTAATACATGTTGCCTTTCGAAGATAATTCAATACATGGTGCCTCTCGGCACCATAAAGTCATTGTGAGCAGAACACACTGGTTGAAGAGTCTATACTCCAAGGAGTTGTGAATTCAATAGTCTTACAATCAAGGATGCTGAAGTCTGTTCAAAGTTAAGCTGAAAAGCCAAAGGGAATCATTTGGCTGTGATTTTATATCTACTCGAAGGTCCTTTGTTGAATTTGCGTGCAGTACGCTTTTGTAAAAGCCGACACTGCTTTGTCGTTTTGTCGGCACCTATTTTGTCCGTGGGCAGCACGCCGATGGCGAACCAACCAATTCACCAAAGAGACTATACGGCTGCCTGCCGTCCACCATTCTTGTGAAATGGGCATGCAGTGGTTGCACATATAGTTTCTGATTAGAGTCTTTTAGTTACGTTCAATGAGAACCATAGGAAGAAATGGAGTATTCCTACAAGTATTAGTTGACTACCTCCCTCTGTGGCGTAGTGGTCACCGCATGCTATTCCGCCACTTAGAGTTTCTGGGTTCGATCCCCGGTCAGGGCAATTAGGAAAATGGCCTTTTTTAAATTGTCCTGGGTCTTGGGTGTTTACCTAATAGTTATAAAATATAGTATTGTTGAGTTAGTATCCCATAACACAAGTCTTGAACTTACTTTGGGGCTAGCTCAATCTGTGTAATTTGTCGCTATATATTTAATTTAAAAAAAAAAACTACTCCTTAACCCAAACGGCACAACAACACACGAACGAGTATATACTTACTTCAAAGAAACCAAACATTCAAACAAACGGAAACGACATTTTGTTTTATAAATCGTTCAATCGAGAAACCTACTTGTTAAACATCCAATCACGGAAAATTGTTTTTTTCTGTTTGACTTCAATCGTTTGACGGATGTGACATTAATTTTAAATCTTATTTTGATACAATCATGACACTGAATGTAAAGAAGAAAGGCCTATATATGCTTTTCTTCTTATATTACTGGTTTTTCTTATATCAGCTTCTTCTTATAGTGCTAGATATCAAGCACATTATATTTTTGTTGTCAAGCTGTGTCAGATGAATTTAGACAGCTTGAAGAATCTGACATTAGTGTTAGCCACTCACGCACGAAAAACAAACAGAGTTTGAAAAGATTTTTCGACATTTCCATACAAAAGTGTCCAGTCCAGCCTCCCGGGCAATTTGTATGAGAATATAGATTTTTTTGTGTTTTCTGACTGATGAAATTAAAATAACTAGAGCACTACAGTACATGATGTACTGTAGTGCTCTAATATAGCCCGTGGTTAGGTTTATTACAGGTATGTCCCGTCCACGTTGTATGCTACGAGGGCTGGATATATTATTTTTAAGAAAAAGTTAAAACCAAACAGTCATTGTTGACAATGACAAAGAAAAGCGACGGCAGACATCTTGTATCGGGCAGCTGGCCAATTCGCGAAACACTGCCAAATCATTTGGGCGCAATCCGTGCAATGCCACCGAATTATGGTAGTACTTTTGGTAATACTATGCCAATGATAGTTTGATTTCCGGATTGGCACATTTTTAATTTGTTTTTGGACTGTCGCGACGGGATTAAAAACATATGCTTTAGCTCTAAAACTATTCTAAACATTTCGTTTGTATTCTGAAAATATATAAAGTTAGTGTGAGCTCGGTGGCCCAGAGGCAGTATACATTGCTGCATGCATTTACGAGCTCCTCTGTGCTTCGAAGGGCACGTTAAGCTGTTATTACTGGCTGTCATCATTGTATGCTATGTCAGATGCCTTTAGGCAGCTTAAAAATTTTGACACCAATCTTTGCCACTTACACGAAAAATAAGCAGTGTCGGCGCAGTAACCTACATCCGTTGGTATCGAGGATTCGAGGCCTCGGTTCAATTCCCGGTGGACCGTCTGGACCTCACACTGAATACATAATGTATTGCTATTGTATGTATTTATAACAATAGCTAATGCTATTAAATGAGGATTAGATTGGGCGAGAAATTACCTCATTTGAAAAGAAATGCGATGAGCCGAAGTCAAATATTGGCCAAAGATAGGGTTGGTAGATTGGAGGTTTTGTTTGTTTGGTTTCATTAACTTTCTTGTACCGATACAAATAAATATACAAAGACAACATGCGAGAGCAAATATACAAAAGCGGACTTATCCCATGTAGGGATCTCTTCCAGTCAACCTGCGACAGAAGGATATAAATATTTACTCAAACAAAAGGTTTTTTCGTGAAACTGGGGATAATAGACCTCGGAAAAATTTAGGGAAATGAAAAAAAGAAATATTTTACCTTCTACTATCAAAACCGGCCCTTTTTGGCAATAACGCTAAGAAAGATTTCACGTTCTCAATTTAAACTGTAAGAAGTAGTTTATAAAATAGTTTGAAAGGTTAACTAGAGCCGCATATGAAAAAAATTTGAATGATATCTCCGTTTCCTTTCAAATAATTTAATTCAAATGGAGATGGCACTGGAATCCGAAAAATAAATGTTTTCCCCTCAACTATTCAATATTCATACAGCAAAATGGTTCTACTCAGTGTCTGGCAATGATGAGCCTTTGGTAAGTACCGCTGGTCTTCTGTGGTACCTATTAGATTTTGAGAGAAAGCACTACCAGTTACCAGACATCCATTGACAATGATCAGGTTGAAATCATGTGTCTTTGTTAAGCTATGTCTCGGTTCTGCCGACGTGTATTACCATGAGCAATTCGATTTATAGGAAATCGTTTTGCCGTATTTCCAATGTTTTCCTTCTGATTCTTGAATGTTGATGTTTAATAAAAATTTGTTTCAATTTATTTATGAAGTCAGAATTTTTTTCTTTGTTTCGTAGGCTGTCTGGTAGGGAATTATAAATTTTTATTGTCATTGCTAGCGGGCCAGACATGAAGAGTTCTAGCTTGGAGGCGGGTGTCACGAGCACATATTTCTTTCGTGTGGGATATCTTCGTGGTAAGACTTCTTTTTTAGTGTAGAACTTGCAAGCTTCTAATATGTAGATCGATGGGTAATGTTAATATTTTTAAATCTTTAAAATATTGTTTGCAAGTCGCGGTCCCTCTTATATTAGTGATAACACGCATGCATTTTTTTTAAAGTCAGTCATTGGCGTACCCAGTTTCTAGGCCAGGGGGGGGCGGGACCATAATATCTAGGAATTCAAAAAGTAACTTTCAAGGGTCTTCAGCAAAATAGTTAATGATGTCTTCGACGGTTTTTTTTGGGGCAGCTGCCCCCCCGCCCCCTCTGTACGCCCATGGCGACAGCAATATATTTTACGGATACCTATTTTTCGATTCTCTCGACCTTAGTGTTACCTTTTAAGGCAGGCCTATTGTCAACCTATGCCAATTTTCGTGTGTAACAAAAAAGGTGTAAAATTTCGCGCTAATAATACTAAAATAGCGCAAGCACATGCTCGTCAATCACAATTTTCCTACAAAACATGTTTGCAGTGTGATTAGAATGATTTAAGACATACTTCAGTATTCAGGATCATTTGATGATGTTTAATCATCTTTGAAGGCATATCATTACAAGATATAATTTTAAAAACTAAAATCCAACTACGGAAGATTCTTACTGAAAACTCTGAAAAGTATAATATATCCAGGAAAAAACAGATAGTACTGTATATATTTTTAAAATGTGCAAATTGAGCCGTTCACGACACGGTATGATTAGATTTATTTAATTTTTTAGTTCACATAATGTAGTACCTAGTTTACGAGCAATCATGTAGTTTACATAATAGCCTATAGAGGGCGCCATATTGAATTTATTATGACGTCACATAGGTAGCCTGTAATAGAAGATATGAGGTTACAGATATATATAATAAAAACTTGATTTTAGAACGCAGGAAAGAGTTTAAATGTAATTTAGACCTATTAATATTTTACTTCGTTCCATCCGGGTGTCCCTTGACACCTCTCAAGTTTTTTTTATTACGGTATTTACGTTTATCTGTAAGTTAATGATTTTATTATTTTGAGAAATAAGTAATCTTTAACCGTAGATGAATGATTGAACATACAAACATAGATAGCTGCGAAACACATAACTCTCCTTTTGGCTGCACCGTAGCGTCAATCACGTAGTAGCGCTAACCGCATATTTATTTATTTATTTATTTAAATTTATTACAAAAATTGTAACAGGCGGACTTACGGCCCAGGGCCTTTTCTACCAGTCAACCTACAGTATTACAACCGCATTGTAGTAACGCTAACCACATTGAGTAGATATTTCTTTTCTGAGATAGATTTCTGTACGTGAGTACTAGTACTTTCTGTGGTTCCGTCGAATATCTCCCGGCTCCATCATCAGAACAGCTCCTAAAATTCATTCATATTATTGTATTGTCATCTGACTTACAGAAGTATGCATTTCAAAATTAATTGAAAATTGAGTTGCAAGATAGACCTAAAAAGACATACATACGTTGGCCGTTCAAGTTAAATAAAAGCTTGTAAAAAGAAATATACAAACAAAAATTAGTTGCGTATATAGATAACACGAGTCACGACCCTTCGACTTTGCAGTCGAGTAACGACCGAAGAAAGGTAATAGAGGTTACATAATTACTAATCCTTGTATTAGTAGCTTTATCTATTTATGACTGGATATCTCAAGGTACAATATAGATAAGGTAGGTATATACGTCGTTGTTTTAATTACTTAAGGTGACACTTGACATTATTGTTGAAGGATTATTAATAAACTATTTCAATATTAATTGATAATTAAAATATTAGTCCAGGCATCGAGTGATATAGATATTAACCGCTATATTTATAATAATCTGCACTCCTATCAATCAGTATGTTACGGACCAAGTGATTAATAATAAGACATTATGATAAATGTCCACGCAGTTTGAAAAATGTCCAAAATGAGAAGGCAGTGTGATGAAAGATATTAAAACAATCAAACCGTCCGGGCATTATTATAATTGCATTAGCTTGTTTTGACTTCATCAAAATTGTTACTGAAAGTTAAAATAAAAGAATTCCAGCAAGTTCATTGTTCTTAGATATAAGCAATGCTTTTGATTTTGTTGACCATGAAATATTTTTAGATACAATAGAATTATATGGCATTAGAGGAAAGGCTCATGATTGGCTAGAAAGCTTTTAAGAAACAGCACACAGATACCAAATTACCAAACTTACTGCAAACCAAATAAAAAGAAAATTATGACAAAACAAAAATATAGATCAGATTTTCACACAAAAAATATAGGAGTGCCCCAAGGAAGCATTTTGGGTCCACTGTTGTTTCTATTATATATAAACTAAAATGCGAAATGCATGCGTCTTCCAAATGCCACTCCGCATAAATGTATTTTATTTGCGGATGATACTACTCTAGTTATAGAAAAGAAAAATAAGAAAGGAAATTGGAAAAACTGTAAACAAAGCTCTTTTGGATGTAATAGAATGTATAAATAAAAATAAATTTGAGTAAAACGCAGGTCATGCAATTCTCATATAACACGAGACAAGAACCCCTAAATGTATCTATGTTGAGAACAGTTACTGTACAATGAAGAAGTTAATAATTTAAAATTTTTAGGAATTCTTGTAGATAACACCTTGATTGGAAGGAACATATAAATATAGTTTGTAAAAAAATTACGATATACAATGCACTGCGCAGGTTACGTGAGACTGTATCAACTGCTACCTAAACTGCCTACCTACCATGCTCAGTACCGAAGATACGTGTATCTTCGGTACTGAGCATGGACTATTGCTGTGGGGTAATTTGGTTGATATAGATGAAGTCTTTAAGATTCAGAAGAGATGCGTTCGTGCCATTAATAATGCAGGTTTTATTGATACATGCAAACCATTGCTTATAATTGTAATATTTTACCGTTGCTGATTCTGTACATCAAAACGGTATGTTTGTTTGTAAAGTCTCCTCCAAGTTATTATGAAACGAGAGAAAAATATAATTTAAAACAGACTAGGCAACAATACATGAAGTTGCCATATAAACCTACGGGTCATAAAACGGTGTACAAAAGAAATTCTTGTAACATGATTATTGTAATTTATGATAAACTACCTGACGAAATTAAAGAATTAAATGGGACTTCATTTCAAAATAAATTGACAAAATGGCGTCGAGTCAAATGTTTTTTATAGCTTATGGGAATATTAAGCTAATAAGTAGACTGACATTAGCCGCTTACAGCAGGCTAGTTCTTGCAGAGTCATGTAGACCACCCAGGTCATGCAGTAGCAAAAAAATGTTTAAAAATATCATCATTTTTAATGACTTTTGTCCGAAAAACTATTTCGTCGGATAGAATTTAAGAGGCGAGGTCTGTGAATCAGCTTTTCAAAGATTTGTGATAAAATAGTTTTTTTTTTTACAATAATCGGTTCGATAAACGATCGATTGACTGATCGATGTATAAGGGTATAAATTGCAAATTCTATAAAATATACACTTTTCGGTTTTTATTATAGTTTATGATTTCCGCAATACGTGGTTAACATTCTTTTTTCAGTTAATGATAAAATCTATATACTTAACATGGATAGTGGCGTCTTTAATCCCTAGCCAATCAAATCGTACGATTGACTCGTCTGCAGTTTAGTCACTGTTAATCAGTTTAATCTAGTTGCTAAGCAATACATTTTAATACTATTAGCGATAATCCGTGCCACACACAATGTCAAGTCAAAAACGAAAGTCATTTATTAAATACGTTGCCAAGTGCGTGCGGGCCTCACACAAAGCCTGTACTTAACCCCCACTATTTATTTTTTCGAAAGAACATTTTTTTTACAAATCACACTAATTTAGCTAGCCCCAAAGTAAGTTTAAAATTGTGTAATGTATGAGATACTAAATGAACGATACTATATTTAAGTATAATAAATTCATATACGACGTGGAAGGGGCATGCATACCCGTAATAAATCGAATTGACCTGGCTGGGGATCGAACCCAGAACCTCCGGATTGGTGGAATAGATTGAGCCTAAATTTTTTTTTCTAATTTCGGTATACTTTTCCCGATGTAAAAGTTGTTAAAAATGATGGACTGAATCACCCCTTAAAATATCTTCTATCTAATCTATCTAAATATATTTAACTCAAAGGTGACTGACTGACTGACATAGTGATCTATCAATGCACAGCCCAAATCACTGGACGGATCGGGCTGAAATTTGGCATGCAGGTAGATGTTATGACGTAGGCATCCGCTAAGAAAGGATTTTGATCAATTCTACCCCCAAGGGTGAGAAAGGGGGAGAAAGTTTGTATGAAACTTCTGTTGATTAATTTCGGCCGCTTTCTCTCAACTTGCTTTAATCTTATCAGTTGTTCGCAGTAGAGTTCTGAATTGATGGTCCTGCCTGGTGGTAACAGCTCATAATGAATAATGCCCTTCCAATCCCACCACACACACAGCGTCACGTTGTTGCGAGTTAACCCGGGTTTCGCCACAGTCTGTGAAGCTTGACCGGCCTTTGACCATGACCTTTTTCGCACGTTCTTGTCGTACCTTATCCACTTTTCATCACCAGTTATCAATTTCTTCAAAAATGGTTCGGTCTCATTACGTCGTAATAAAGAATCACAAATGAGTACACGGTTCATTAGGTTTCTTTCAAAGAGCTCGTGAGGTACCCAAATATCGAGCTTTTTTGTGTACCCATTTTTTTTCAAATGCGCCAAAACTGTTTTATGGTCAATTCCCAGTTCTTTAGCTACGTCGCGTCGTAACTACTGATATGCCGATCTTGCTCCACTTTTTCAAAAATAGCATCCATTTTATCTGTAACAGGGCGACCAGAGCGACGTGCATCTTTGACATCAAAATTTCCGGATTGAAAACGCTTAAACCAAATTTGTGCTACTCTCACAGACACTGCACTAGGTCCATCAACATCGCAAATGTTTTTCGCGGCTTGCGTTGCATTTTTACCTTTTTGGTAGTAAAATTTTAGAATGTATCTAATTTCTTCATTAGATTAACTCATCTTGACGGTAAGAAAAACAAATGAAAATCACGCATTTTCCTTATTTGAATTTGGAATTATCTTCTTTAAAATTTAAACTTTTAAATGATACCAAAACCAGCCAGGTACAAATAGTATAGCCAAAGTGGTTTTATTACAAGTTCATACATACTATATGCGAAAAGACTTTTTCCCCAACCTAATACATATATAAATAAACATCCAAGACTTAAGACAATTTAAAAAGGCCATTTTCCAACTAGCACTGACCGGGGATCGAACCCGGGACCTCTGGGTGGCGGACTAGCAGTATGACCATTACGCCACGGAGGTTGTCGAAAGTCATATTTGTAGCACGTAGTGTTGAAAAAAAAAAAGATTTTTTACTAACATGAAAAAAAACTTGAAAAAAAAAAACATGAAAAAAAAGGTTTTTTTTCTGGAGCATGTCTTTTTTTCAAGAATACAGAATTCACAATTGATAAAGCAGTTTCCGTAAAAGATTAATACTTAACAGTTTATAATGAGAGTTTTTTAATAATTTATGAACCTACCATACTATTTTTGGTAGAATAGTACCAAGTTTACGAGTAGTAGTAATGTCATTTTTTTAAAGAATTTAATTTAATATAAATAAATTTATAAAGTTTACGAGTAGACAAATATATTGGCAACATTCAAATTGCGCATCGGGATTCCCGGTACAACTTGGTACAAACATAAACCGAACGGGGATTTCCCGGTCCGGGAGACAGGGACATTCATTTGTAATGAACCAATGAAACAAAAATTCAGTCTTAATAAATCAAAAAAGTCTAAATTAAGTAATTCGATATGTAATTTTAGTAAAATGTAAGAAATAAGACAGCAATGAAAGTATACATCAATAAATTATTCAATTTTCTAAACAAAATGCTAAATTATTCATTTTTCTGAAAAAAACCAACTTTAGAAAAAAAAAGGGTACTAAGTTTTCTTTCATGTTTTTTTTTCAACATTGTGAGAAAAAAAAAACAAATCTGTATTTTTCATTTTGCATCCCTAGTAGCACGTCCCATAGACATTTTATCAAAATCGGTTATGTTATTTGGCGTTGAAGTCGGTTTCTAGGCTGAAGATTATCAAATCATTTAAATAAACATGTCACAATCATCGTCTTTTCGACTTTCAGTGCTTTATCACAGCGGGGGTGTCATTCAACATCATGGCGCACGGCTGCGTGATCGGTTTCTCTGCCATCTTGATCCCCAGTCTCAGGACCCCAGAGTCTCACATCCACGCCACACCGGCGCAGGAGTCATGGATAGGTGAGCCTTCTCCATGCTATTTGATCTCAAGTAAGGGCTGCGTTATCGGCTTCCAAGTCTAAGGACCCAGAGTCTCACATCCATGCCACACCGCCGCAGGAGTCATGGATAGGTTGAGCCTTCTCCATGCTATTTGATTTCAAGTAAGGGCTGCGTTATCGGCTTCCAAGTCTAAGGACCCAGAGTCTCACATCCATGCCACACCGGCGCAGGAGTCATAATGGGTTTGTTTGTTCGTTCCTCGTTCAACTACTGAATAAAAATTTGGATTTTAAAGGCCTTAAGGCACTGAAATAGCTTGATACCTGCCATACAATGATGACAGCCGGGACCAACGGCTTAACGTGTCTTCCGAAGCACGAAGAAGCTCGAGAACTTTTTATACTGCTTGTGGTCACTCATCCAAGTGTGGACCCCCTTCGGTGTCACTCAACTTGCGAAAGACCCGAGTCTTACATCCACGCCACATCCGCGCAGGAGTCATGAATACATGAGCCTACTTTTAACTTAAAGCTGTTTGTGCTTCTTTTACTTTTGTCGAATTTGACAATAAGTATAGCTATGGTTGAGAGGGATAGAACGCTATCGCCAATGTTGCAGACAAAATTGTGTTGTGGAACAATAAAGTATTAATAAAGCAAAGTAATGGACTTCATGTCGTTCCCAAGACGCCCCGCTGGCCTGATTTAACGTGGATGTCTGTCGTAAACAAGGACCTAAAGAACGCCAACACTGAACCAGTGACGACCCAAAAGAGATCTCTTTGGAGAAGAAGATTAGAGCGACCCCAACTAGGAATGGGATAAGTCCGGGGGAAGGAAAAGAATAAAGTATTAATAAATAAATAAAAAGTCTACTTACAGTCAGGTATGCAATAGTTTATACAATTAGTGATATAGGACGGATTTACATCGAGGGCCATAGACGAATTGTGAGCAAATGAAGGATTCCAGTGTTAGAATCTTGAGCGACGCGAGTGATTCATGGCCCCTGGATATAAATCCGTTTTATTCAAGAGTTGCATACTATGACTGCGAGAAAAACAAAGATGTAAGCGATAATAGACACCTAATGAAGAAAAATGAAGGTTAAATTAATTAAAATGCACATAAAAATTTGAAAAGTTACTAAAACTAAAACTAATTGCTCTAAATTAAAACACCAAAAATAGTGATTAAGTAAATAATTTTTATTCTCTGTTTTCAGTAAATAAAATAAACTTTTCAGAGGGAGAATAATCTTCATCATAATCACATCAGCAACAGGAAGTCCACTGCTGGACATAGGCCTCACCCTAGGATTTCCAAAACGACCGATCGGAAGCGGCCTGTATCCAGCGCCTCCCTGCAACCTTGCTCAGGTCATCCGACCATCTAGCAAGTGGGTGTCCTACGCTCTACGCTGCGCTTATACTGGTACGTGGCCGCCATTCGAGAACCTTTCCGCCCCATCGGTTCTTCGCGCTATGTGCCCCGTCCACTGCCACTTCAATGAGCTAATTCGCTTGCCTATGTCGGTGACCTTCGTTCTCCTACGAATCTCCTCATTTCTGTTTCGATCGCGTAGGTAGAGAAACACCGAGCATAGTCCTCTTCACCTAGAGGGGGAATAGTGTAAAATATTAAAATTTTTTTTTGCTCATTACAGCATCTGTCGTGGGTTTCGCGCTTATTATGGGCAACTTCATCATCACGCCGCTCATGGGCACCGTGGGCCGGAAGAAGTCGCATCTCGCCACCATCGCGCCCATCTTGAGTGGCTGGATCCTGCTCCTCCTCGTCAACAGCGTTGCTGGCCTCATCGTGGCCCGAGTCCTCCAGGGTATAGCCATGGGCATGCTTGGCCCTTTAGGCTCCATCATCATCGCTGAAATGACTGACCCTAGAAATCGAGGAGCATTTCTTACATGCGTCTCCCTATCTTTGACTATTGGTGTACTTTTCTGCCATGCTTTAGGAACGATCTGCTCTTGGCAACAATGTGCTCTAATATGCTCCTTTCTAACTTTTACAAGTTTGATCATGATTATTTACGCACCAGAATCACCATCGTGGTTAATCTCTAAAGGAAGATATCAAGAAGCAAGTGATATTTTCTTTTGGCTTCGAGGACAGAAAGATGAACAAGTGGATGAGCTTGAAAGCATGATCAAAGCGCAGAAGATGATCAGGAAATCCAGTGTCGCAGGACAGACGTTACCTTTAGGCGCAAGGATAAAACGAGGCTTCAAATACTTCTTTACAACTTGCAAGAAACCTGGTTTTTACAAACCTATCGTTATCATGCTCTTTATGTATATCATGTTCCAATTTGCTGGAATTAACGTAATAAGTTCCTACGCCATGGATATTATTAGAGAAGTAGTTGGCCCAGACGCTAATGCTAAATTAATAATGGTAGCTTTAGATATAGAAAGACTGATTTGTAATATTCTGGCTGTGTTTCTGATGAAGAATTTTGGGAGAAGGACTGTTTTGTTCAGTAGTGGATTTGTCTGTATTTTAGCATATATTGGAAAAGGAACTTACGTATACGCAAGGCAGTATAACCTTCTTCCTTTTGATAATCAATGGATACCTTTGGCATTAATAGGAATTTACATGTTCTCTCTAACAATTGGTATATCATCAGTACCATTTGCTATATCAGGCGAAATATTCCCATTGGAATACCGCGGGTTGGCTGGTGGACTTAGTATTTTATCATTATCATTAAATTTCTTTATAGCTGTGAAATTCTTTCCAGTGTTAAATACTGCTATAGGCCTACCTTTGACGTACTGTCTCTACGCTGGAGTAGTTACTATATGTTTAGTGTTCCTATTCTTCATGCTGCCGGAAACTAAAGATAGGACCCTTCAGCAGATCGAGGACACACTATGTGGTGTTTCTCGTGAAGATAGAATGAGTTCGGAACCTCTGAATAAGGAAGGTGGGGAGTTAAGGAGGTGTAGTTCGCATATACTCTATTAGAAAAGTCAGTATTTTAGGTTATGTTAAATGTTTTGCTAGATGCTCTGGGCATCGCCAAATTGTGGTCACAACTAACTCTTAATTCTTTTATCCTTGTATGAAAGATAAATCAACAAGAGAAAAATAAGGAAGTACGAGAGGATTTCTCAATGGAAAAAATGTACCAATAAATTACAACTATACTCAAAAAAAAATGTTATTTCATGATTTTTTACGCTCTTTAGGCAGATCAAAGTTTTTGTAACCTGAAATAATCTTTACAAAATTATAAAAATAAGAAAGGTAGTGATATATTTTTATAACAAAAGTGCCTTAAGTTTGTATCTTTTCAGTATATTTTTAAGATAAGGTTCTTGTGTTTTATATCTATACAATATGTAACAAAAACCCTGTCCCATCCTTGTAGGTGCAACTCAGACCGTCAACATGATCAACCTTCATATGGAACCAATAGGATAAAAAATCGACA
Source organism: Acrobasis suavella (assembly GCA_943193695.1). Taxonomy (NCBI): domain Eukaryota; kingdom Metazoa; phylum Arthropoda; class Insecta; order Lepidoptera; family Pyralidae; genus Acrobasis; species Acrobasis suavella. Next base: position 2,112,680 of record OW971952.1, on the reverse strand, counting down.
TTTTCATACAAATGTGTTCAGCCGGCCCGGCAATTCGGAAGAAAATGTAAATTTTTTTCGAGTATCAAGCGTGGTTTCCGTAGGAAAAAGGTGTTCATATTGATGGTCTGAGTTGCTCCTTCAAGGATCGGACAGGGTTGTTGTTACATATTGCATAATAAATAAAGGATATTAAGCTAAATAAATGAATAAAATCCGAATACTTTATTCTTTATTCTCATAGACAGTACATTGATCTACTCAGCTCAGGGTCCGGTCTTCTAGCTAGGGGCCGACCCGAAAACGTTCCAAGTTGTCTTTGAGGGCCTTTCATTCACCGTCGTCCCTCCCGACTTCCACTTTCACCAGCTCCAACATTTTGTCATTCTCAGCACCATCCGACTTCACCAGCTCACATTCTATACCTTTGAAATGGCACTCTATTTCATACAACGTCTTCCCTTTAGTCTCCGGGAGGAGGAAGTACAAAAATATACCACAGACGGCAATGCAGAACGCGTAAACGCAAAAAGTACCACTGACTCCTATCTCCCTAAAAGACGTAGGAGCTGTTTTTACAACTACGAAGAACATTAGTGATAGGAACATTCCAGAAACTCCACTCCCTAAACTTCGATATGCTAAAGGAAATATCTCCCCAGCAATAGTCCAGGGAATTGGCAAAATACCTAAAGTCTTCCCGAATATATAACCTAGAGTTGGTATTACAGGAACCCATTTATACTCATCTGGGATGTATCCAAAGTCACGTAAGTATAGAAGCAAGGCTGTTAAGGATAATGATACAACACTGATGATTACTCCTAAGAATAGGACAGTGCGTCTATATAGTTTGTTTACAACGATGCAAGCAAGCACTGCTGTTGCAAATCTAAGAACATCGACCATTAACATGCTAGTATAAGCTTCAATAGATCCGTCAGTGACTTCCTTCATCATAGGGACCGTGTAAGAAGGAACAACAGTCATTCCTGAAATCTGGAAGAGGATGAACATGAACATCATGATCACTGTTGGCTTGTAGAACTCTGGCTTGAGAATAACAGTCCTGTAATGTCTGTACCTAGTTATTTTTAGTTCATTCTTCTCCTGTTTCTGACTGTTAAGTAAAATTTCTAGTTCTTTCTCAGAAGTGAGGTCGTAGCCTCTGAACCAACGGAAAGCTTTGCGGCATTCACTGAATTTGCCGATTGAAGCCAGATACGGTGGGGTTTCTGGGCTAAGTGTGACGAGTATTAGAGATATGAGGTAGAAGCTGCCGCAAACGATGCCTGCGGTTCTCCAGAACATGAGGGTGCCGAGGATATGGGCGAGAAGCATGCCGGTAGCGAAAGAGAACGCGATGGTGGCAAGGAAGGCGCCTCGGTGCTTGGGGGCGGAGTACTCGGCGATGGAAACGGGCGCAGCGGCTGCTTGGAGACCCATTGCGAAGCCCTGGAAATGGAAGTCATTATAATTAACACCGAGAATAAGCAAGATGGGTCGGCCATGTTAGAATTCGAAAGTGGATTGGAGTAGCTCAAGATATTCCCAGCAGTGGGAAAGCTGCGGATGATGATGATGAATACTATGAACGTACAAATTGTTATGAATGATCTGAACGTTACGTAAAGTTTAAAGTATTCTGAATCTAGAATGAAAGAAATACGGTAAAAACAGGCCCAAAATTTATTTTCTCTTTAGTCCCTGATGTAAATAGAGGGGTAATGACGAGTGTAATGTGCCTGGCCTTTCTCTGTGACATTACAGCTCTTTAACAGATGTTGATAATAAAGATTAAGGAATTATATAATATAGTACCTTAGAATTAGTATCTCAACCATCATATAGTTAAGTTGAAACTTACTTTGGCGCAATTAGCTTAATCAGGGTAATTTGTTCTTACTATTTTTTTATCGAAGTTTCCTTGCGGTTATTCTTAGCTATGCTCGATGAATAGTTTTTTTTTAATATGCCTGGCAAATGAACATGTACTACTATTACCATGCTTACCCATCGCCTTATAAACATAATTATTTCTCTTCCTTGTCACTAGATGGCGCAAAAGGTATTTATTAAAACATTAAAATCTTTTTTTACTATTATTCAAATAAAGTAGTACTCTAATTAATTGAATATAGCTTATATGAAATGCAATAAATTTTTAAAAGCATATTTTATACTTTTTTGATAGTCGTGTGTGCTGCCACCTCTGTGTGCCTACCCGCAACTCCAGTTTTGCCTACTTACGAGCCCTTCTATAGCTCTATGGCGCTGGGTATCTGTTACGTTAGTAATTATATTATCTTTGCTATTACTTATTATTTAATTATCGCCCAAAACATTCCGCGGGGCCCCTTCACTCACGTAACTCAATAGCGAGTCAACAGTCAATTGATTTCCAATCAGGGATCAATTGAATGGTTGATCTTCTGTCACGAGTGCAGCTCCATTGGATCAATTGACCAATATAGGTAGCGTGATTCTGGCTCAGTGTTATTAAATACATACATAAATTATACTATCATAATTTTTGACGACCTCGGTGGCCTAGTGTCATCATGCCAGGCTGTCACATGAGAGATCTCTCATGTGACAGCCTTGCGTGATTACACAAGGAATCCCGGATTCGATCTTCGGTCAGTCAAGGTCGATAATGATCTTTTTCAAATTGACCTGTGTCTTGGATGTCTATCGATATATATATTTGTTATAAAATATAATATCGTTGAGTTAGTATCCCATAAAACACAAGTCTCGAACTTAATTTGGGGCTAGCTCAATCAGTGTTAATTGTCCCTATATATTATCTATATTTATTTATCGATCAGCTTTTACGATCTGCGCGGAAAGAGAAGCAGCTGGAACAGTTGAAGTTTTTCTTTTCCCCAAACCGGCCTGGAAGAATGATCTATATCTTGTATCTAGAAGTACGAATAATGTTTGACAAAAGATAGAGAGAAATCAAATGCCTTCTCTATGCCGATGACCAAGTGATACTTGCGGACTTAGAGGAAAAATTACAGAAGGTGATAGCTGTTATTATTATGAATAATGCATTAATGAAAAAGGGCGTATGAAAGTTAATGTCAGTAAAACAAAAGTTACTTTTTTTGAAAAGGACGGTAGTTCAAGAGAATACAATATTTTAATAAATGGGGTGAAAGTTGAGCAAATGAAAGAGTTTGTATACTTGAGATATATTTTTACAAAAGATTGCAAGCACGAGGGTGATGTTGGAAAAAGTGAGTGCGAGTAAATAGGAGTACTAATACCCACTTTAATGTACACTTTAAGGTAGCGAGAGTTGAATATGGCAAAGAAAGCATGAAAGTAGAATTAATGCAGTTGAAATGAGGAGTATGTATGCTGTTTATTTGAAAGATCAAATAAGGAATCATGTCATAAGGGACCGGTGTGGAGTGAAAGATAACTTTATGACAAAAATAGAGAAAGGAATGTTAAGATCGTTTCATCATCATCTTTTCAGCCGCATAACGTCCACTGCTGGACATAGATGGATGAAAATAGATTAACAAAACATATTTATAATTCAATGTGAAAGGAACAGCAGGCCAAAGTCGGTCTCGGCGAACATTCTGCGACCAGATTGCAGACGTTCTACAAAAAGGGAAGGTTAAAAGTACCAGTAACTGAAGGGCATGTATGAAGAGATTGATGAGTGTAGATGAAGCGAAAGAGGTTTGTCAGGATCGTAGCAAGTGGAGGTCCTTAGTCTCTGCCTACCCCTGTTGAAAATAGGCGTGATATTATGTATGTATGTAGAGAGAAATGGAAAAGACGTCCCGACCACACGTAATGTGCGATAAGGTAAGGAAGAAGAAATATTTTTTGTGGTTTCTGGCAGAGTAGAATAGGACCAGTCCAAGTTCCCGTGAATATCGTAGAAGGCGACTTAGGGAACACAAGCTAAACAAAGCTTATAACATCAATGAGACCTCTCCAACCCGTCTGGCCAGCGAGGAGAGTGGCTGCTCTGGCCAAGTATGGCTCAGATAGTGCAGTCATGCTCCTGCATTGGAGACTAAAAAAAGATCCAATGATGATGATGATATCTTTCTTAAATATTTACTTCTCCCTCTACCCAAAGGTTGTCTGGAAGAGATTGATAGGCGATAAGTCCGCCTTGCTATCATATAATCATAATATACAGCGAAGTCTTAATAATAGGGCCCGTTTTTACCCTTTGGGTAAAAACGGGCCCTATTATTAAGACTTCGCTGTCCGTTTGTCTGTCCGTCTGTCTGTCACCAGGCTGTATCTCATGAACCGTGACAGTTAGACATTTGATTTTTTTATAGATGCTGAATTTCTGCTGCCGCTTTAACAACAAACTAAAATAAAAACAGAATAAAATAAATATTTCCCATACAACTCGCACTTGGCTGGTTTTTATTTCTGTTTTTTGTATTTCCCTTTATTTAAGGCGCAATAAAGAGTGTTTGTATTGTATGATGAGTCTACCTGAAGGACCCTACTGATGAGCAAAGCAGCCGGGCCCCCTGCGGCCACCATGAGGGCCCAGCCGCCCAGCGCTGGTAGCGTGCTGAGCTGGTTGCTGAGCCGCCTGCCGAGCCGCTGCAAACTGAAGGGGGCTACTACGATGCCGGATATCAGGGCCAGCCCAAGGATTGACGCTGGAAAGACAAGATTTAAGTTATAATTTTTTGTATGCAACTAGCTTTGTGACATAAGCTACATTTTGTATGGAATAAATGTATATTAATAATTTTAAATACAAATCTGTCACATTTTTTACAGAAAAAGTGACAGAATCTTACACTTTTTTAGCCAAGTTCCACCGTCCGAAAAGGAACTTCGTTCCAATAATATATAAATAAAAGTTTTCCCGACGATCGCGACCTCATTTTCATTTGTTATTTATTATTGTAAATCAATCTATATTATAATAACTGCCAATATTATAGAGAAAATGATAGGAAAAAACGCTAATGGAAAAGACATCAACTGACTATTTAAATGCCGTCATACCTAAAAACAGGAAAAAACATGTTTTGAACAAAAATAGGTTTAGCAAACGTTTGATATATTTTATGATAAGTTCACGAATTTTAAGATTAAGCTTGATCAAGACAATATTTTAAATGACCTTCCCGTTTCCTTTCAATTGATTTATTTCAAATGGGGGCAGCACCTGTGTCACTCCGCGCGGCGACCACTTCGAAGAGGAAAATTTAGTTATATTAATGTTTTGTCCATAGTAATAAGAATAAAATGGGCTTGCAATGGATGTCTAGGTATCTAAACAAAGAGGTGAGGAGTTCCGACGCGAACTAGATTAAAACATATTGCTAACCACATTAAGTAGGTAGATATTTCTTTGGAATTCTTTTCTGAGTAAGACTTATGTGCGTGAGAACTAGTACTTATTTTGTGGCAGCACTTGAGCCCGAAAAATTCATGTATTAAATAGCCTAAAGTAGCAACTTACTTACTTCCTGCATATTTATTGTACTAAGTTTTGTTTTGGTTAATATAAGTTCATTTTCTGTTGCCACTGAGCTACACTCAATATTATTTTAAAAGAACCTACACTACAATAAATGTAGTGTAGGCACTTCTGCAATAGACAGGCGCGACCAGCACAGTTTCAAAACATTGACACTAGATGGCGTTGTTACATATTGAAACAGATTATAGTTTTTTTTTTTGTAAAATAAAACGTGAACGTTGTATGTACAGTATCATTTAAAATAAAATAAATCGAATTTAATTTTTGAATGTCTGTATGTACAGTGCACGACAGATGTCGAATACTATCTGCAATTCCGGAGTATCTGGTGGCTCTGTAAATTACCCCGACCCGTTAAAGTTTAACGGATAAAAAAGGTGTTCAGACAAAAAAAGATGTGACATTCTTGAAAAAAAATTGGAAACATGATGTTTTAAAAGTTTTCAATCCACATCCAATTTTTTGTCATGATAGTTTTTTTTTAAGTTAGTCGATATGAATGTAAATTTGAAAAATTAAAACAAATGTATCGACAAAAAATATCTACATCATTATAAATATAATATAAATATATATAAATATATATAGGGACGAATAACACTGATTGAGTTGGCCCCATAGTAAGTTCGAGACTTGTGTTATGGGATACTAACTCAACGGTACCATATTTTATAACAAATACATGTATAGATAAACATCCAAGACCCAGGACAATTTGAAAAAGGCTATTTTCCAACTTGCCCTGACCGGGGATCGAACCCGGGACCTCTGAGTGGCGGACTAGCATGGTGACCACTACGCCACGGAGGTCGACATTTTCTAATTTGCTTTTAAAATTTCACGAGAATCGGTTGAGAAATGCGACCTGGCGAGAACCGCCGGAAAAACTGTCAGCCGGACAGCCACTCAGGCAAAAGCATTTTCGGCTTATCTCGAAACAGAGAGACGCTTCGCTCGCTCGGTTAATTGGCAAGGTTTTATAACTTTATTCACCGGGAAGTCAAGCTTCTTTACGCAGACTAGCTTTAGTTAGGGCTTGATTTTGGACAACAGTGTTGCCGAACTATATCGATAGTTTTATCATCGATACTTTAAATCGAAAAATGCCATATTGTTGATAAGCCTTTTAAAAGTATCGATCGCTCTTTTAGTGCAATACTATAGGTAATCAACAATACTATAGATAGAATCGACCCTTGACGACGAATAAACTATCGGTACCATCGATATGATTGCTTTTCATAATAGATAAACTATCAATAGTATTAAATTCAAATATATCTTTATTATCATAGGATAGTCAAAATTAGTGTGAAAATGAGTTTCTTTCGGCATTCCTTCTCAGCAGAGGTCGTTACGAAGCGCTGGTATCAGTAGCTTTTCTTTAACGTTGCATTACTATCGATAGTTTGATTATCAATCGTTGACCTTGAAAAACAGTCACAATATCGATAGGACTATTGATAGTATTGAATCGATACTATCGATAGTATCGATTGTCAATAGTTTATTAGGTAAAACTATCGATAGTATCGATATTATTGAATTTAGATACTATCGTCAGTATTCGATACTATCGACAGTATGGATAGTATCTAAATTCAATAGTATCGATACTATCGATAGTTTTACCTTACATCAATAGTATTGCAAACTATTGACAATCGATAGTATCGGTTATTCGATACTATCGATAGTTCTATCGATATTGTGACTGTTTTTCAAGGCCACGATGCTATCGATAGGCTATTGATATTTTATACTATAGCTTGCAACACTACTTTTCTTTAAAAATAAATTAAATTTTAATATACTTTACACGTAACTTAAATTATACTTATTGACGTTTAAAAGTGCCTGTAAAGGTCTAATTACTGAATAAACATTTGAATCTTTGAAATTTAAACTGTCTCTTAATAATCGTCACTTTGTTTTGTTGCAAAATTGTTGACGTCAAAAAGTTACTTAGAGCTAAGTTTACTGTTAAATATTTAAAACTTTCGATACTTTTAAATAATAATTTCAATAATATCAGCATAGAAAATACTCTATGCTGATTGTATGTTGATTCTATGTCGAGCTGTAATAACAGCTCAGACACTCGGAGGTCACTCCGGGACACTCCGGGTGTTTGAGCCACTCTAGCAGTATACAATACAATACAATACAAATCAACTTTATTGCACCATAATAGACACACAAAAATTACAAAACACCAAGAAACAGTATCCCAGGTTAGTCTATGTTAACGTCAGATCAATGCAACACACGTAAGTTGAACAAAAATGGCGGGCTTCGAAGCATTTTTATACGAAATTCCGGCACGTAAATTGAACCAAAATGCCGGTCGTCGGCGCAAGTACAAAAAATGCGCCGACAACCGCCATTTTGGTTCAAATTAAGTGCCGGAATTTTGTTCAAAAATGTAAAAATTTTCTTCAAAGTCTGACATTTTTGTTCAACCTACGTGTGTCGCTATGTACTATAATATACACCATATAAACCGAACCACGGGCTGTACTAGATCACTATAGTACAATGGAATTAAAATAACAGTAATGAAACAAAACAAATTGCAATTTCCATACTTAAGTGTGCAGATGTGCCCGGGTAATTTGTATAGGAATGTAGTTTTCGACTGTTATTTTAATTTCATTATACTATAGTGATCTAGTATAGCTCGTGGTTCGATTTATTACGGGCATGTCCCTTCCAAGTTGGAGAACAGCTAATGCAGTATGCTTACCAATCCATGACTCGTGTTCCACGGTGAGTTTAAGAGTGGACTCCGGGTGTCTGAGTTGCTCTAGCAACACTCCAGGGAACGCTATGTTGGCACCAGTGCCTATCATGTACATCACCACGCCACTCACAGCCAGGAGCTGAAACAAACATATTCTACACTAGCTGCGCCCCACGGTGTTACCCGTGCCTTAAGTAGCCTATGTGTTAATGCAGGGTGTCAGCTTTCTGCATACCAAATTTTGTCAAAATTGGTACAGCCGTTTGCGCGTGAAGAGGTAACAAACATAGACACACACAAACTTTAGCCTTTATAATATTAGTGTGATGTGATAATTTCCAAAATTAAAAACCGACTTCACTTTCAAACTTCACAACCGATTTTGATAAAATTTCAATGGGACTCTCTGGAAAGTAAGGTAAGGACAACTTTTTTATGCTGACAACCTTTTCTGTTGCTCAGACCCGTCAGCTATGACATAACAATGTATTCTCAGTCAACATTTTATTTTTTATTTTTATTTTTATTTTATTTAATAAGAACAATAAACAGCTACATTATAAGTACAAATACATTAAACATTTTACATAAAGAGACTTATTAATAACGTAGCCCACAACGTTATTCACATAATAACAAATGGTAATCAGGACTATTTACTACGTCTAAGCTAACTAATTAGTTAATTAAATTAAATTGAAAAAACGCATGCGTACATACATAAATTTTATGAAACAAATTACATAAGAGGATGTTTTATAGAAAATTATAGGATTTTAATGTAAATAATAAAAAAACATGTACCAAAATAAAAGTAAAATAAAATAAAAACAAAACACAACGAGGAAGGCCAGTTATGAAGGAGTTAGTTTTTGAAGAACTAGATTCTTAAATTTACACATACTGTGTCTAAAAATATCGATATCTACAAAGTCACTATTGTAAGATTCCATCATACGCTGCAGAGGTGCTCTATGTCCACTGTTCGTACGACATCTACTAATATCGAACAGGGGACGAGGTCGAACATCCCTCATTACAGCTTTCCTGGGTACATTATAGCGCAATCCATTCACAATTTCATTACAATCAAAAAGGTTGTTAACTATTTTGTACAGGGTAGATACTTCAAGGTATTTGCGTCTGTCACTAAGTGTGAACAAGTTATATTTATCGAGTAACATAGAATAGGGTAAGTAGCGTTTGAAACACCTGTAATGCATGGCATTTAAGAACTTTTTCTGTATTCTTTCAATAGCATCAATATATTTATTATAATAAGGATTCCATATCGGCACAGCACACTCTAGTTGGGAGCGAACAAGAGTTTTATATAGATATAGATATGTGGAGGTTCGTTTAAATTCCCTTGAAGAACGTAGAACGAAGCCATACATTTTGAAAGCTTTATTCGTTATGTTTTCTACGTGACTATCAATCATTCGGAGCTCCCTTATTTTACATCAATATAATATGGAAGTTGACGTTTTTGGAGATAATGCTGCAGAACAGTTTGTTGCCGCTTCTTCTGTACTTTCGCTTAGGAAGCGGCAGTAATAACTTAGCTGTAAGTAAACGATCTGACGTCAACAACTACCTATTAAAAATCGAAAGAAAAAATGACAATTATCAATTGTTACAAATATAAAAAAAACGACGTGTTTCACTCCGGGAGTGACGGCAGAAGTGAAAACTTGAATATTAACGTTGTGCATTTTTGATATTTTGGAATGGTTAGGGAATAATTTTGCACGAATTGCTTTAATAATCAGTTTAAAAGTATTATCATTTATGTGGTAGAATACAATATTTATTTATTGCGCTATCGTACACAAACATGACAATTTATATTCGCCGCGCCGTAGAAAGAGAGGGGGATACTTCCTCACCTACGCCGCGCCGGCTGTCTACTCTCCATCCGTCTTACAAATTTAGGGTCACGTGTCCTGACGCCTGACGCGAGTTTAACTTTTTTTTACCGATTACAAAAAAAGTGTAAAACGCCGCTAAAGAAGTTTTCACTTCAATAAATAAATGATTTTTGACTTTCATTTGCTAGAGCGAAAAACGGCGACAGAATAGGGAATATGCACGTATTTTTCTTATTTGCTTAATAAAATCCTTATTAACCACAGTAAACAAATATGAAAGAATTTATAAAATATCTTAATCAGCGGCGAACATGGGATACTTTAAAGTTTCAATTAGAAAGAGATGTTCGATATGGACTGGTGACGTCAAAGTCCAAATCATCTATACATTTGCCATAGAAAATAGCGTTTATGCGAGTGAGATAGACATATTTTCGTAAAATCGTTATATCCCAAACGTTTATCAACCAATTAGAATATTGTTTTCACTGTTAGTACTTTACTTTTGAATGTTTATGGATAAACTGGTTAGATAACATATATTTTTTTCATGCATACTCCCTATTGGCTATGCTGATGCGTTCCATCTCTCTCTCTCGCTCTAGCAAATGACGGTTCTGAGCGACAGAAAAGGATAGCAGCATAGAAAAGTGCTGTGCCGTGTTGACAGCTGAGTCCCAACCCTAAAAACAAAGATATCAACCAACTTAAAGCACACCAACAAGTTTATTTAATTTACTTAATAACCCCTGACTCTCAAGCGTTCACCCCCATTAACTTTTGAACTGCTAAACCTATTTCCATCAAACATATCTAAAAACTATCTCGATCAAGTCGGCTTAAAAATAACCGTTTAGGCGCTACGATGCCATAGACAGACACACAGACACGTCAAACTTATGAAACCTCTTTTTTGTCGGGAGTTATAATATCCCATTTGAATAGCCTTGCCAGACGTCCGGATAAAGCCGGACATAGGCTTTTTGATTGCGTGTCCGGCCGAAAGAAACGGTGTCCGGCTTGTCCGGATTTTATTAGGCTTTTTACATTTCGCAAACGAGCGAGCGCTGAGTGCAAGCGCAGGCGATGAGACGAAATCGGTCGCTTCCGCAGAATTTGAGTAAAATTAATAAAATTTTGATAAATTAATTTCATTCAAATTTGAGGTTAATTTAAATCATAATTAAAAAATGAATATCAAGAATATAATTTTGACTAATGAATTTATTTGACTGATTAATAAAAAAGCGAATTCATTTGTATTTCATTAGAATTTAAAATGATTTATGGTAATAATCAAATAGCTTGATTTTTGTAGTACGTACCTATTAATACTGACACACAAAATCCTCAATACTGTAGGGTGTCCGGCCATTTTACCCAAATGTCCGGCCAAATTGGCTGGTCTGTCCGGCTATTAGATTTGGTGACCTGGCAACCCTTTGAATATCACCACCCGCTACCGGTCGACTGGCGGGCGACTTTTATGTAAAACAACAATCAGGCTAAAAAATGTGTGTACGTACCTGCCTCATAAAGGGAGGCACCCGTTGCCTCGCATGCTCTGTCATGGTGCTGCTTATTCAGAATCTTTTTTGCTCGTCAAAGTCCAGTTGATTCTTCGTCAAATAGCCATGTTGAAATCTGGAAAAAGAAGAAAAATGTTTGTGGAGCCTTTACATAATAAAGTGGAAGGGACATTCCCGTAATAAATCAAACCACAGGCTAGATACTAGATCACTATAATATTATAAAGATAATAAAATTCCAGGAAAAAATTAAAAAAATCGCCATTTCCATGCAAAAATATGCAGCCGCCCTGGCAATTTGTATGGGAATGTGAATTTTTATTTTTGACTGTTATTTTATTACCATTAAACTATAGTGATCCCGTGATTCGATTTATTACGGATATGTCCCTTCTACGTTGTATAAACGAGTTCTGAGTTGCATTTTAGAAGAGTTTCTACATCGACTATTTGCGTTTAAGATCATTCGAGTCGAGTCTAACTCAATTGTTTTGAAAGACGGCGAGTAACTATTGCGATTGTATGATGTCACACATTGTCACACGAGTTACTTTCACCTCGAGCGGAGGTACAGTGACATAAAGAGACGCAACAATGCAAAACATATTGCGCTAATAAGAATTTAAAACAAAAATTAAAATAACACCCAAACCACCAAAAAAAATCCACTTTTCCATACAAAAGTGTGCAGCCGCCCGGGCAATTTGTATGGGAACGTTAATTTTATTTTGTTAAACATAATCATAATCATTTATTTGTCAGACATGAGCACAAAAGTTGTAAGTTTACAGTGTAGGGCTTCATGCTGCGCCGTCAGGCATACAAACTCATTTGTTTGTTATTTTTATTTCATTATACTAATATATTATGCAAGAGTTAGTATATTTTCATCATTCAAGCTTTGAAAGGAGGTTGTATTGTATTTAACTCAAAATGTAAGTTCGATTTACATCCTTAGGGAGGTACCTAAGTAAATTTGAAAATCGAAGGCGGCCATGATGAAAAGTAGAGTGTTCAACTCGAGTGTAAGTGATCAATAACATCCTTGAACTATAAGCACCCTCGCTCGCTTCGCTCGCTCGTGAGCCTAAATATCTCGGGTAAAATTAATCACTTACAACCCTTGTTAAACAATCTACTATTACTTATTGTACCTAGAGCTATTTCTTTTTCTTCCTAGTCTATAACTCTGCACCTCACCTGTTGTCATCAAACACCTCCAAGTGTCTTGGTTGCCTGGAAGAGATTGCAGTTGCGATAAGGCCGCCTTTTGACTCTGTTTATGTTATCCATTTTGATTTAACATTATGTTTTGCTGCAATAAAGATTTTAACTATCTAACTATTTTCGCACACGAAAAACACACAATACAATTGAAACGTGCCGAAAACATTAGCGACTTTTGTCATTAACATCTTGAACAAAGGCGTCGCAAAAAACGTACAAAAACAAGAAAGATGACACCATGATTTTTTTAAGGAAGTAAGTAAGTACTTGGTGTAGCAAAAACAGTATTTCCGCCTTCTTATCATGATTAAAGTTTTTATCAAGAAGTATGGCTTCGTACCAAAATAACATAAGTTTACACAGTTTAGGTACACTTAACCTTTAAATGCATACTGTACCATTTTCGGTAGGTTAAAATTGTTGTAAGTATATATTAGAAACCCAGGGAACTAAATGGGAATCGGCTTCTAAGGAGCCCCCGCTACTGGCTTGCAGTAATCTAAACTAATATTAAATAGGGGAAAGATTTGATTGATTGTTTGTTTGTTTGTTTACATAGAATAGACTCCGAACTACTAGACCGATTTTAAAAATTCTTGCACCGTTGGAAAACTACTCTATCCCCGAGAGACATTGGCTATATTTTATTTTCAAAAATATGAGAAATCTCTACTTAAACTCCAATAATGAAACCCAACGTGTAAAAAATGACTTAAAAAATTCCTTACATCGCGTGCGCTGCGGTAACTATTGATGATGGAACAAAATAATGTACTACAACTTTGTAGAACACATCATCATCTACAAAAATGACTATCAGCATATGTCTAAGTGTTATAGTTATGTCGCAATAAGTTTTATTATATTTTAAAGATTTAATCGAAATGCCGCCTAGAAAAGGCTCTTTATTTGTAAATATTAACCCTTATCAAAATAAATTACTTCCTATTCAAGACTGCTTCAATAACTTTATATAACTTTTTGAATCGTTCTCTTCGGACATTCCATTGGAAAGATATCACGAGTTTAAAAATGAAAGTAAAAAAGTCGCGTGGTCGTCGCTCACCCCGCTCGGTAGCTTGGCAGCACCGTGATATGCGATGCGCTATAGGCGCCACCGCGCAAAGGTATGGCATTTTATAGAAACGGGGTATCATATTTATGCCTGCTACTACAAACGAAACTATACATGTGTGTGTGTTCGACTCCAACACACGTGACATGACAAAGCGAGAACAGGGGAGAGGTGCAGAACGGGAAACGGGGACGCATACTGCGCGGGACCCTATATAGGAGTTTCCATTCTGTATGTAATATGTATATTATTATTTATTATACTTCTGTGACTGGGCACAGAATCAAACACTTAGTACTAGACTGGGGTACGCCAGGCGAGTCAATTTTAGATTTTTTTGTTAAATACCCATGCGAAGGCTTGGAGGGCCGCTAGTATTAAATACTTTCGACCATAGACCTAATTTTTTTTTCGAAAAATGTTTAGTTTTACAATCGATGATTTAAATCGCGAAATGCCATACTGTCGATGTGCCTATCGAAAGCTGTTTTAGAGCAATAGGTACTATTGATAACCAACAAAACAAACTATCGATAGTATCGATCCTGACGCCGAACAAACTATCGATAGTATCCATCCTGACGTCTAACAAACTATCGATAGTATCGATCCTGACGCCGAACAAACTATCGATAGTATCCATCCTGCCTGACGCCGAACAAACTATCGATAGTATCCATCCTGACGCCTAACAAACTATCGATAGTATCGATCCTGACGCCGAACAAACTATCGATAGTATCCATCCTGACGCTGAACAAACTATCGATAGTATCGATATATTGCGCTTTATAAATTATTGATACTATCGATAGTTTTGATAGTGGATGAAATAGTAGGCATCGATAATTTGTTCGTCGTCAGGGTCGATACTATCGATCGATCGATATCGTTATATTTAAAATTCCGATAGTCTATCGATAGGTTATCGATACATCAACACAGTTACTATTTAATTTACCTTGTAAAGATAAAGATAATATATTTGCCAAACATGCGTTACAAGATATTACATTCAGTTTCGTTCAATCATATTTACCATCACCGGTGTGCAAATTTTGTCAGAAAAGCTATCATCTATCGTAATACCATTAAAATATACTTAAATAAATCTATAAACTTTTTACAATTTACTATGAAACAAAGTCAATTTACAATTTATCAGATATGAAATCCTTAACACTATAATAACATTTATCTATCAAAAATAACTTAATTTTTTTCTTAAACAAAGTTAAATTCTTTATATTGTTTCGGTAAATTATTATATATTATCGGTGCCATACATCATTAGATAAATGCAAGCACAATTTGTCCTCACGACGGTATAAAAAACCATGATTTAAATTGGACTACTGTACAACACGTTAAATGTAGATTAATTCCACGCAAGAAAACCTTTCACCAGATCTAATTGCAGATTATTATCTCCAATGCAACATTTAATATACTATAATTAGCATTCGATAGCAGATATGAGAACAAATATCACTATAATTACTACTTAATTACATTTTGTAATTGCAATACAACGTGGAAAGGACATACTTGTAATAAATCGAACCACAGGCTGTACTAGATCACTATAGTATAATAAAATTAAAATAACAGTCAAAAAGCAAAAAAATATTTGGCATTTCCATTCAATAGTGTGCAGCCGCTCGGGCAATTTGTATGAGAATGTTGTTTTTTTTTTTGCTTTTTGACTGTTATTTTGTTATACTATATTGATCTAGTATAGCCCGTGGTTCTATTTATTACGGGTATGTCCCTTCCACGGTGTATATTATGATTTTAGAACAAAACGCTCCCGCCAAGCCCACGCCTAGCGCATGCCTGGCACACGCCTAGCATATGCCTAGCGCTCATTAATATTTCTTGCATATAATTTGAGTTCCTATCACACATTAACACATCTCAAATTGTATTTTTCGAAGTCAACATACGCACGCCTCGCCTACGCCAAGCGCTCGCCTTGCTTCAAAGTCAAAGTATTTTTTTTAATTTAATGTAGGATACATGTATCTTTTATTGGAGGTAATTTTTTAAAATATTATTTAAGTGCAAAAGCTAAAAACTTCAAACGTTTCGGAACGACTACTGCTGGGAAGATTACGCTAAAAGAAACCCAGTTCAGTATTGGTCCCTACCCAGCCTGATGGGCTATGCTACGGTTACATTACAGATTAAATTATACATTTAAAATTTAAAATTTAAATAATACAATTAAAATCAGTCAACCATTTCCAAGAATTTTGATCAGATGATGTTAAATAATCATTTACAGGATAATAAGGAGTTTTTTAAAAAAAATTTTTAGCGCCATTCTTAAACTTAAGTAATGGTAACGCTACTATACGAGTATTTTCTGGAATTTTATTAGAGAGACGCAAGCCGAGACCCATAAGAACCTTTTTTTTCTAACCGAAAAGCTGAGATAGCTTATTTATTTTTATTTCTAGTGTTAATACTATGAATATCACAATTTTTCTTATATGAAATATTCTGACGTAATAATGCTGTTCGCATAGATGAATTGCGAAGGGAGAGTCAAAATATTTGTCTTTAAAAAGTGCCTAAGAGACTCTCTAGCACCTAATCTAAATATATATAACTCAAAGGTGACTGACTGACTGACATAGTGATCTATCAACGCACAGCCCAAACCACTGGACGGATCGGGCTGAAATTTGGCACGCAGGTAGATGTTATGACGTAGGCATCCGCTAAGAAAGGATTTTGATCAATTCTACCCCCAAGGGGATAAAATAGGGGATGAAAGTTTGTATGAAACTTTGTCAATTTTAAACCGATCAGGCTAAGACTTTGCATGCATAAAGCTACTATGACGTAGGCATCCCCTAAGAAAGGATTTTGATAAATTATACCCCTACGCGAGCGAAGCCGCGGGCACAAGCTAGTTTATTTATAGATCTAAAAGCGCGTTTTTTTAAAAGTCGCTTTGCTTCCGCCTTGCCTCCGCCTTGCGCCCGCCCGGCGCTCGCCCCTACTGGACTTCGGTATCGATTAGTTCCCGGGTTCGATCCCCGGTCAGGGCAAGTTGGAAAATTGCCTTTTTCAAATTGTCCTGGGTCTTGGATGTTTATCTATGTATGCATTTGTTGTAAAATATAGTATCGTTGAGTTAGTATAACACAAGTCTTGAACTTACTTTGGGGCTAGCTCAATCTGTGTTATTTGTCCCTATATATATATATGTTTATTTTATTTATATCAGCTCTCTGGGCGAGATTTCTACGGCGCCTCCTAACTCCATTAAAAAGGTTAGGTAACTAATGAAAAAAAAAACTAAAATAAATTATTTTCTATTATTTCTATCAGTGATCTTGATCTCTCATGAGGTTAACCATCAAGGCGATGATAATTTGACGAAGTATAACATTCATACCACGGCACGGTACAGTATGATAACTGTACCGTGTTCATACCAACCAACCAATTAAACTACTATGAAGCTGCACTGCGTTCCATTCTAGTGTTGCCATCGAAATCACAGCTTCACTCGCTGCGCCCTATTCTAATATTGTCAACATAAAGGGGCGCCTGGGCCCTGGGCGGTCGCCCAACCGCGCCCTACCCTAAACCGTTACTGACTTTCATATTAAGGGGCTACCTGAATTTTTCGGGGTCCAGTGCTGCCCCCATTTGAAATAAATCATTTGAAGAGAAATGGAGACATCAGTTAAAATTTGGTCTTGATCAGACCCTGGATAATCCTTCAAACTATTTTATGAACTCCTTTTTACAGTTTAAAGTGAGAACGTGAAGCTTTTCTACGCACATACGCCAAAAGTGGCCGTTTTTCGCAATTGTGCGTAGAAACGCTTCACGTTCTCAGTTTAAACTATTAACAGTAGTTCATAAAATAGTTTGAAGAGTTATCTAGAGCCTGGTCAAGACGAAATTTTAAATGATGTCTCCGTTTCTTTTCAAATAATTTATTTCAAATGGGGGCAGCACTGGACCCCGAAAAATTCAGGTAGCCCCTTAATGATGTTCTCCAGCTAAGTAAATGAAAAATTTGAATCTGACTTCCAAAATTAACGATGTAACAAACGTTATAATTATATGTTATGTGAATAAAGACCTTGGACTATGCTAACGGAGAAAACGGGTTTGTCCACTCTTTCCGTGACACGTTTCGGAACACGATGTGAGCTGAATATATCATACTAAATTAAGCAAATACATATATTGTATGACATACTACTGACACATATTGTATGGAAGAGATCGTTTACATTACATTCACTCACATATCACTAATCTACTACTGCCAAATACCATTATTTTATTTGTTACGAAATATTTGCAGTACTCGAACGGTTGATAAGAGGATTGTATTTTAAATACGTATAAGGCCTTATGTAAAACTCTTATGAGAAAACAAAGAATTGATTGATTGATTGATACTACTATAATACGTGTAGTATATTATGTAAATTAAAAGTAACCTTTACCCTTTCACCGCGAGACTTTATATCAGTGGTCGTGCCCCCAGCGCGAGGGGTAATAAATCTAAAATAAATACCTACAACCGAAAAGGGATGTCGATACTTCAGTTATGTACAAATCTGGCATTTTTTTGTCGGAAATATCCGACGCTCGCGGAATGGGCACGACAATGTTTGTCGGATAAATCCGACGTTCGCGGTGAAAGGGTTAACTACCTATTGATTTAACTTATAGTTTTGCACCACCGTTATTTCTGTCGTGCTTTCATTGAATTAATGAATGAAATAAATAAAAACGAAAAAAAAAAAATAACAAAAAGATGGAGTTTTATAATTTAAAATACATAGGTACAATGGGCGGTCTTATCGCTTATTTTCATTTGCTTTATTCCTCTCCATCCACCGGTTGTCTGGAAGAGATCGCTCTAAGCGATAACACCGCCCATTGTGCCTATGTATTAGCGATGCATCCGATACCAATACCGATACCGATATATCGGCGATACTGCGGGTAAGCCGATATATCGGTATAAACGATATGTTTTTGACCAATTCAACGATACTTTTTTTTTAAATCGCCTTTCTTCGCAAAACTTAAGATTACTTTGTTTTTTAAATAAAAATGTTATTAATGTTAACTACTAAAATTTATAATAATTATCTAATATCGACCTATGTAACTACTTTTCATATTAAAAAAAAATAATCCGACTGTTGATTTATTTATTTTATCTTCATGTTTGATTCAATTAACGTATCGGTATCGGTATCGGTATCGCCGATATTTGTATAAGAGTATCGGTATCGGTATCGTATCGGCGAAAAGGCGTATCGATGCAACCCTACTATGTATCTTCAATCGTAAAACTTCCTTCTTATGTTTTTTTTTTGTATTGGTCAAATAAAGAGTTTTTCATTCATTCATACTCACTAGTAGTTCGTCCAGAACTGTGGACTCACGATACCCTCGGCAAGCCCTTCACTGATTTAGCTCATGTTCGAACTTTAAAATTTTATTGGCTACTTCTACACGCCTACCAAATTTCATAAAGCTTAGATCAAAACTACTCGAGTCATCCTCGAACAAACATACATACATACAAACGCCAGATTATTCAAGAAGACAGCCGGATTGTTCAAGTGGAGAACTTCGCTCGCTTTGCTCACTAGTTCAATAAACATCTGCACATATATTTTTAGAGCTTTCCTGCCTGTTGGTTAGACGCTATATAATGGCTATAAATACCATAGATAAGAAAAAATATACAGGGTGTTTTTTGAATCACTGGCATCCTTTCTACTGGTGAAAGTACTCATGAATATGAGAAACATTTTGTATGGGACCAACTCAATCCAACCGATAAAAAATCTGCTGTTCCATACTATTTTACAATACTTAGAATCCCAACTTTATTTTGCAACATCTTTTCCTTCTAGGTTCTCATTGTATGGAAATAGAGTATAGACGCATAAAATCAGCGCCGTATTATCCATAAGGCGCATTAGCACTACGAGTTCTTGCACGCACAAGCACAAAAGGAAAGTAGATTCATCAAACGATGCTAATGTACGTAGAAAAACTTCTCGTTCTCACTCTAAACTGTAAACAGTAGTTCATAAAATAGTTCGAAGAGTTACTAGGGTCCGATCAAGACAAAATTTTAAATAATATCTCGGTTTTCTCTCAAATGATTTCGAATGAGGGCAGCACTGGGGTCTGGGCCCCGGAAAATTCAGGTAAAGGATAACTGCTTAAAAATTTAGTTGCATGATTTGACCTTAACAAACATTGGAAGTAAAATAAAATCTTGTAAAAAATGCGTACTATTATTTAATTATCCTGTATAATTAGTGTAGGTTAGTACTAAAATGACCGTAAGTTATTTAACTGACCATTATCATATAGGTAACTATGTCGTATATGTGTATTAGTTATTTCCTACAACTTTTTGCATTACTTCCATAAAGTAATTCAGCCGCCTTCCGGATAGCATTGAAAACTGACCATAAAAGTAGAAAAACAAACACAATGAGCAATTATAGTATTGCTATATATCTAATAGACAGTTGTGCTGCTAATTGGTAGAAGTAGGATTTACTGAATGTTTTTATCTGCGTTTCCTATGTCCCCGTGTCGGGGCAAAGCTGTGGTAAAGGGTAGATACAACATGTCGCCAAGTCGATCTGTGAACTGCTGCGTTATTTATTTCACTCTAAGATAGTCCAAGCTGTTTATGAGATGACGGTTCAACGCCAAATTTGTTGGGAGCGATTTAAAAAAAAATATTGATAAAAGAACAACAAAAAAGATCTACATATTGATATATTTTCTGACATTGACTATTTTAATTGGCAGTCTCTCTTAATTTTTAAATATGTTTTCAATCCGGTTTCCTTTCTGATCATAGTACTACAGACTACTAATGCCCTAATGAATAGTACTGATATTCGCTGGGGGATGGGCAATGGGCAATTAGCTTTTAACTGTTGTGTCTCTTCTAGACTTCAGTAATGCTTCTAACGCAGTAGATCTTGATATACTATTGGGAATGTTACATTTTTCAACATATTCCTCAGCAGTGGAGTTGTTTCGATCTTTCGCTTATGATCGTCGACAACGAGTTTGCATCGAGGATAAATATTCTTCATGGTGCGAGGTGACTTGCGGAGTACCGCAGGGCGGCGTATTATCTCCTCTTTTGTTTTAACTTTTCATAAATTTCATAACATCACAGCTTCAGTCCTCCTACCACCTATACGCTGATGATTTGCAAATTTTTCACAAGCCGCTGATGAAAACTTTTCATCTGCTTATTGACACAATTATTTGCGACTTGGAATGCATATCGGTCTACTACCCCCCACGAGGCCGCAGGCCGAGCTGCGTGGCGAGGCCGAAGGCCGAGCCCCTCTCCTCCTCCCCTCTTCCCCCCCTCGCCCCATCCATCCCCCCAAGTAATTTTCGCGAGGCCGCAGGCCGAATGATGCGAGCCCGTAGGGTGAGCTTCGTGGCGAGGTCGTAGGCCGAGCCACTCCCACCAAGCGCTGCCTTGCTTTTTTTTAAATAATTGGAAATCCAAGATGGCCGCCGAAAGTTAACTGCTTCCGATTTGGCTGAAATTCGATATCTACGTGTATTTTGAGCCGAAAAATCCAAATTTGACCTTCTTTCTGAAATCCAAGATGGCGTCTGGATTTTATAAAATTTGATTTATTTCGTTCATACGAGTAATGTCCTACTGGGACTTCGTAGAAGTCTGAAAATTTTTACGTGGGGTAAAGCATCCCGCGGAACTCGAAACTGCATTCAGATTTTGGATCCAAAATGGCCGCCCCCCACACATTTTGTCTTGTTTCATCAACTGACTGCAGTTTTTACCCATTTTCTAAACTGGAATCATATCTTAGCCTACTTCAACAGCTGCACGAAAAACAACGCCCGAAAAGCTAGTTTAAATATATAAACCTACAATACCACTCTCACTGATTGACTGATTGACATAGTTGTTTGACCTGCAACTTGGTGACAGGGGCTGTGATTAATGTAAGGTCGTTTAGAGGTGCTCCAGTGTGTACCAGAAAAATCTAACAAGTCAAAATCTGCGAAAACCTGCAAAACTTCTATAATATAGCGCGGGACCCTAGGAGTTCCCGTTCTGTATACGTAATAAATCTATTAATTCTGTGCTGTGGGTGTTACGGCCTTGGGCTATGTCTACCCCGTCAAGGATCAAGACGTGATAATGTATCTGTTTCATGACAATAGGCGATACGGCTAGAAATAGCAACCCATCTCTAATTTTGATAATTTTTTCCATCATGCAAGTGGTATTTGGGTCTAGCGGCTGGCCTATGTCACTCCCGGTTTAGGTATCGAAAATATACCTACATTATTACTATGCGCGCGGCGACCACTTCGAAGAGGAAAGTTCAGTTACATGAATCGTTTGTCTACTAGTACTTTTTAACCGAGTTCCAAAAAAGGAGGAGGTTATCAATTCGCCGCGATCTTTTGTTTTTTTTATGTATATTCACCGATTATTCGAACACGCCCGAACCGATTTGGAAAATTATTTTTTTGTTTGAAAGGGTATACTTTCCAGGTGGTCCCATATAAATGTTATCAAAATCGGTTGTGTAGTTTGCGGGAGAAGTCGGTTTTCTAGTTTTGAAAAATTATAGTAGTAGTATTCTGTGCTAGCGGCCGGCCCTGCCTTCGTTGAGCCTTAAGTACCCAAATGCTCTGTCTGCTCCATTACGGATAAGGAAGTGATAATAACTACTAACCTATATCTTTTAAACATTTTTTTTTTTAAATTCGAATGTACGTGATTTTAATTTTCTGTTCAATCTTGTACGTTAATAAAAGTAACAATTAGAAGTACCATTTTTCAAACGCTTGCGTTCGACGCCACGTGCGCGTGCGTCGCCGTCCGCCTCACGTGGATCAACTTGCACCCAGACAAGCGGTCTATCGAGTTTTTTATTGGTACATTTTAATTTCTGACTGTCCTTTATCTAAAGGCATAACATATCATACCTGGGTCATGCCTACGACATCAGCGATACGATCTTCAGCTTCTAATGATGGGCAAAGTCAGAGGAAAAGAAGGTCCTGGTGACGAAACATCTGAGAGTGGACCGCTATAGCGAGCACTGCTGAAATGCGATTTCTGAAACGCGGAGTCACCTAAACGAATGGTTTTCCCATACAAAAACCATACGTTTAGGAGACTCCGCGTTTTAGAAATCGCACTTCTGTGCTATCCCGCCGAGCCAGGAACCAGGTGGACTACATTTAACTGATAGCCAACCTACTCTAGTTGAAGAGGCACCTTAAGTAGTCCGCTGTCTAGCAGTTATCAAATCTCACTCTGCTGCTTAATCTGCTTACATTTTACCTAGTGTTGCCGCTCGATAGTCAAGTATCGATGGTTTGTTCGTCGTCTTCGATCGATACTATCGATCAGATGTCCTATTTTCCTAAGCCGTAAACTAGCAGCATGACTGGATTGCACACACTCACATATTAAATCAGAATACGAACATTTTCGCTTATTATTCAAATGCACTAATAATGATACATTTTGTATTAACACGCACAAAATTATTACTCTAATGCTTCGGCCGCACTTGTGCCTATCGTCCCCAAGCAATTCGCGGCGAATCTTCGTACATTCTGTGTACTAAAAAGTTATCGCGATAAAGCGCTGGTCACACTAGCGGCTTCGTTATATTTCACGAACTATCTGGCAATAATCCAAGATGGCGTCATCTACGTGTTTTAAATATGTATGACAACTTTCTTTTCTTTAACATGTGTGCTAACAATTACAAAACGCATTTATTGAAACCTCAAAATAAACCTAGAAACAAAAACTATAAATTTTAACACTATTTTATCGTTCCACTCCATTTTTACGCATTAACAACCGTGGCACCGTCGCACAGCACGCGTCCGAACAAGTTGAAAACAAACGTCAAAATGAACGAACACACGCAAGTGCGACCACGCAGAGCGAATTGTTAGCGTGCATAAATCCTTTGATGTATCGCCACCCGCGCGATAACTACACGAAGTCCGAATATTCGGGACGATACCCGATAACGGCCGGTCACATTTGCGTGTATCGTGTAATAGCACGAAGCTTCGTGACTATAGGCGCAGGTCCGGCCCAAGCATAAGTCAATAAAAATAATAATATGTGAATTATAAGCCGCACCTCGAACGGCTTATTAACCTTTTTCTACTCCTGTACTGTTATCTGTTTTTTAAATGGTCCCGAACACTAATTTAAGAACATATATTATATGATTTCAGATATTCCTAATATAATAGCACATGTGTCGTTATTACGCCAAAAAGATACTCCTAGCCATGGACGTTTTTTTCTTCTTTAGATCTATCATATTGCCAACATAATAAAAACGTTATTTTAACATATGGTGCCATTTTTCAAAAGTCGAGTCACTGAACAAAGAATTTTTTGTATGAGAAAGCATTTGTTTAGGTGACTCCACTAGAGACTAAGACGTCAATTAAATAAATAAAGTCTTTTATAGATGCCTAGTATCTACCAATCATATGGTATTTATTTTAGTAAATGTAGTCGTAGAAAAGTATTGTATGCAACGTTGTATAAGTACGTCAACAAATGCACGATGGCGTCTTCTTACAAATTCTCCCCCAACGCCACTGCTATCGATATTACTGTTGGTTATAAATAGTATTGCTCTAAAACAGCTATCAATACTATCGCTAGGCCTATCGATTGTAAAACTATCGATTTTTCGGAACACTAATTTTACCTCCTGATTTATACACGGTGATTTTTCATTGGTTCCACTGTGTGGAGTGGTTTCTGAAGGCCACTTCATGAGGATCGTTAGTAAGACCTAATGAGCTAGAAAAAATAAAAATTCTGAAAAAATAGTTAAATAAAACTCAGAAGTAAAATCGTAAGATCAATTAGAATCGAAATCTGGCGCCGGTGTTCGAATTCATCGGGGTCACGCCACGCGGCAGTTTTGGACAGGCGTACGTTAAGTACGTGATCTCGATCAAAACTATGCAGAATCAAAAATAATGCTGGCAGTCCAGCAAAAAAAAAAGAATTTTGGTTTAAAATAAAAAATAATTGGCACAGACATCGCGATTTTTTAAATTTGGAATACATTACGTCGTTAACACAGACTAGGGAGCAGATACTATACTAGTATGTCGTTCACATGGATGGGACAATTAAAAAGGCGCAATTTCTCTTTGATTCAAGTAATTACAGTAGTTTAAGGTTATTTGTATTGACATGTAATTCGTGTAAATGTGAATACTTTTTCGTAAGTTTAAGCTGACAGAGAATAGGTATCAAGTTTACTTATTAAATAAAAATAAAAAGATATGAAGCACCACGCAAACAAAGTTATGAGTTAACATTTTATCGTAAGTTGGTGGTCTTCGAAAAAATATTTCTTAGTATTTATAGTATGAAAACGACACCAAACAAAGGTTAGAATTGTCGGTTGAAGTCTGATTAGGTATTGTGTGTTCTACTGTTCTTTATATTTTGTTCTGTATTTTCTATTTTTTCTCATAGATGGAGATGAAAAGTAGAGTGTGCTACTCGGGTACGGTTATATTTTTATCTTTGGCGACATACATGAATCCCTCGCTTCACTCAGGATTTCACCGTAGAATCACTCGCTACTCTCGTGATTCAACTGTGGAATCGTTCGTTTCGCTCTGGATTCAAAGTAGCGCCCTCGCCTTCAAAATATTACCTTATCCCCTTGTAGCACAATCTACTTCATACGTTTTGACTTGTGCTATGGGGAAAGTAGTTTAGTATCATGGACTGAATCACCCTTTAAATAGTTTCAGTGTATTTTGATAGACCCTGTATAAGCAATATATGTAAACAATTTTTCTAAAAAACTAAACTTCAACTTCACCCCAAACTACACGACCGATTTTGATAAAATTTCTATAAAACTACCTGACAAGTATGTCCTTTCAAACATGAAAAGAATTTTTCAAATTAGTCTAGGCGTTTTCGAATAATCGGTAAACATACTTAAAAAAACCACACAAAGTATAACCTCCTTCTTTAAAGTCGGTTAGTGAGAAAAAAATAATGATTACTTTTGGTAATGCAATATAATGATGTATACAAATATAATTTCAATCTATAATTCTGTGTACCTATATGTACACAATACGAGTGTAGAATAAATTGCATATTATTAAAGGAGAACGAACTCGTGATGTCAAGATGGGAGCGAAATGAATGAGCGAAAATGAAGTGATTCTCAAAGATTAGTTGTTATTATTATATACGTAGTGGCTTTTGATGATTAGGGTGTTATGAGTAGGGATGTGGACTGGATAAAAATATAATATTTTATTTAATCAATTAGATTATCCAAAAATAAAGTGCCCATATGTTTTTCCTTTTGCAAAGCAGTAAATATTCACAAAGATACAGCGTTTCGAAGTTTCGGAGTGGGGGCGATTTACGTCACCTTTGGTTAAAAATCGTAGCTGATCGTGACGTCACGCAAAATTTAAATGTGCTGTATCTTCGTCATTATTTGCTTATTAGAGATGATTGAGAAATAATTCTGATGATTTTTAATTTAGTTTTTAGTTTTGTTGTAATTAATTAATGATTTTTTTTTTAAATTTAAAATGGAGTACAAAAATGACTTCATTATGAATGACATTGAAAAAAAAATCCGAGAAAAGAAAAAATACGTAAGTATACTATACCATACTTTTACGAATCTATATCTAATGTGCTAAGAACATTGACCACTTTCTTACATATGTGAACTTTGTTTTGAATGGCAAGGAAACATGGCATAAATGCACTGATAGGCAAAAAAATATATTCTTTATGGACACATCGAACTAAGCTCTGTCTATTCCTTCCCGTTGGGGATAAATCCGCGGAATACACAAAGTCTGCTTGCAAAGAGTTGATAAATTCAGGGCTTCTTATCTCATTACAAATTACGGCCCGCTAATTTATTTAGATATAGGAGGTACAATTTTATTTTTACAATTATTAACTGTAAAAAACATTAATAACACGCGAACTTCCAAACGACTCATTCGAAGCAAATTTCAAAGCGGAATAGAAGAATATAAGGTCGCCGTGTCCGCTCGACTTTTCGGGCCGCGGTCGACATCAACAGCGTGCCTCGTACCATGCAAACGGCGAAAGCGGGAGACAAGCGACGGCCGCCATACAGTTTCCGATAACTAACAAATTATAATATAACTTGGCGAACAGACTGACAAGCCATCGTAAGAACAATAAAAAGTTTTGTGATAAGATATCTTTGATTTCTGCCCTACAGCTGACCCCGGCTTAATTGGCTCATATTTGCCAGACGAGCGCTTTCTATACTAAGTTGTTCATCTGTATGCCGTATTTAGTTTATATGATTAATAACTTTAGTTTTTATAGTTTTCTTAATTATAATTTCATGATTGATGATGATATAGGTTTACATGTTTGTTTTCA
Source organism: Acrobasis suavella (assembly GCA_943193695.1). Lineage (NCBI taxonomy): Eukaryota > Metazoa > Arthropoda > Insecta > Lepidoptera > Pyralidae > Acrobasis > Acrobasis suavella. The sequence continues at coordinate 2,085,261 of OW971952.1, read as the reverse complement.
AGCCAACACAGTTTAACGGATCAGAATGACACAAAAATAAAAAATTATATTTGCTACTAATTATACAAATATACAATTGGGGGAGAGAGACTGCCTCCGTGGTCCAGTGGTCAAGGCGTTCGCCTTGTGACCCGGAGGTCATGGGTTCGATTCCCACTGGGAAGCATACTTTGTGAAAAGTTGTTTCCAGTCTGGATAGGATATTGCAGGCTTGAATCACCTGATTATCCGAAAATAAAGATGATTCCGTGTTTCGGAAGGCATATAAAACTGTGGGCCCCGAACGCCACCTAGCGTTTGGTCATCAAACTATCCAAGGATTGGTTCCTGGTTTGCCCTTTGGGTGGTGGAGGTCAGATGGCAGTCGCTCTGTGTTAAAACCAGTAATCTCGTCAAATCTCCTTGGTTAGGTAACGGACTTCGGGCTCTGAAGCGTTACTGCTGAGGATGCAACTGGGAAATACGCTCGGATGATGACAATTGGGGGAGATATCGCGTAACATAAATGCAATGAAAAAACATATCTAATTGAAAACCTCTCTTTAACCGCCTTATAAAAAAGAGGAGGTTTCTCAATTCGACCGTATGCATATTTTTTATTTGTGTTTGCACTTCGTCGTTAATGAACTTTTTTTAACACAGATTTTAATGATTCTTTTTTCTATGTTGGAAAGGAGATATCCCAAGGTTGGTCCCATGGAAATTCTGTAAAATCGTTTGTGAAGTTTGGGGGTGAAGTCGGTTTTTGGTTTTGAAAAATTAGTTATTTGAATTTTGTTAATTATATATCTGACCCTGCTGCGGGGTTCGAACCCAGAACCACCAGATCAGATGTCGTCCAAGTAATATGCAATTTACGGCAATAGCCCATTGACAAATTACAAATTGCACTTGCGTGAAAGAGAAAGGTATAACAAGAGGGGAGAAAGTGCGTCACGTGAGTCCAAGCAGCCTGTTCTATGACTTACAGTGACAGGTCGGGACCAGGCAGTATGGTCATGTGACTTAGATAAAGTAAACCGTTTGTCGAGTGTTATTTTTCATTGAAGGACTCACCGAAACACAAATCGTGAAGTTTTCCAACTCACCGCTCGCATAATAAAATACCATTCGGCCGTATTGAAACAATACTGTTGTATGCAGAAAATTTCGAAAATATGTCAAAATATGGTTTTCAAAAAATTTCACCATGAATAAAAAGCAGCGTGAATCGGAACGGATTCTCCATTATGGTTTCCTTGACATACAACAAATGCTACAGATGTCAAAATTACGAGTGGTCTAGACCACTTGAATTTCCACTTTCTTCATTGAATTTTTAACCCCCGTCAACAAAAAGAGGGGATTTATAAGACTTATAAGTTTGACGCTGACGTCTGACTTTCTGTCTGTGTGTCTATCTGTGTCATCGCAGCTCTCGAACGGCTGAACGGATTTTGATGCGGTTTTTTTACGTGAAAGCAAGGTTCTTAGCTATGTTTGGTAAAAATCAATCCAGCAGTTTGAAAAGTATCAGCTCTTTGTCACAATCGATACCATGGTTTATATTATTTTTTAATTGTTTTTTTTTTATTTTTTTATTCATAAATCACATACAGATTAACAGTTATTCACCAAAGCATCTGCACTGTAGTCAAGAAATAAGTACAATAATATTACATGTTAATAGTCAATATGGTTGAACAACATAATAAAATAAATAATTAAAAAAATTAAAAAACCCGACTGCGTAAAAAGTGAACCAAACTACGTACCTAATAAAAATACAACTGAAAAGACAAAAACAAGTACTCTAATCCGGAACTATGAAGAATAACTATCAAGGTAATTAAATAAAAAATTAAGTCTACAGTAACTTAGACAGTCGGGACCCATTATTGTAGTGTGAGATTTCAATAGGTCCCGACTGTCTAAGTTACTGTAGACTAAATTTTTTATTTAATTACCTTGATAGTTATTCTTCATAGTTCCGGATTAGAGTACTTGTTTTTGTCTTTTCAGTTGTATTTTTATTAGGTACGTAGTTTGGTTCACTTTTTACGCAGTCGGGTTTTTTAATTTTTTTAATTATTTATTTTATTTTAGACTTTTTAGTTATGATCTAATGATAAATGATCTAAATGATAAAATCTTAGTGAGATAGTTTTCCATAACTAATTTCATAATAAAATTTAAAGCAAATTAAAATTCAGCCACTAATTTCTTTCCCGTAATCCTAGTAGGGAGACGAGAGAATATTGCGAATTTGTGAATATATTTTACGTAATTAAATTTAGGTTGCGTTTAAAATGTCCTCTCGTGGGGTCTAACAAAGTGGTAACGTTGAGTGATTTAATAAGACGTGTCGCCGACCCCTATCTCGGTTAGTGACATGTCCCAACCCCTGGAATCGATATTTGTGGAGCGGCATTTTGACAGATTACAAAATAATTTAATTTTTAACAAAAAAAGAAACAACTGACTTCGTTTTCTTTCAGGAGTTTATTCCATATCTGCAAACTTCTTCATCATTATATCCAAATGAATATGGAACCGACTTGGTAGTAAAGGCTTTCAGATAAAAAAAAAGAATCATGTACTCAATTGTATTTCTGTCTTAAAGCGAATCTGTCCTCAACAGAATCTGTTGTAAACCTAATCTGTCCTAAACAGAATCATGTCCTTAACCGAATAAACGAATTGATCCACGGTTGATGATATCGCGTAACACATATACAAAAAAAAAAACACTTACTTCGGACTGATCAGTTGGTGGTAGTTGGAATAATGTTGTGAATGGATAAATGGGTTCAGGTAGGTATTGAGCTCCCCCCTAGTCAGTGGCCACGGGGAAGCTAAGAGGAATCCGCGAGGGGGCGCTCCTGCTGGCGTCCACCAGCAGAGAGCGCCCACATTGGGGCGGCGGGGGAGTGGGAAGTTCTCCCCCCACCCGAGGAGGGGCGCTCCCGCGGGCTCGGCTTCGGCCTTGAGCCTGTAGGGATGCGCCCAATGGGGCGGCGGGGGAGTGGGAAGTTCTCCCCCCACCCGGGGAGGGGCGCTCCCGCGGGCTCGGCTTCGGCCTTGAGCCTGTAGGGATGCGCCCAATGGGGCGGCGGGGGAGTGGGAAGTTCTCCCCCCACCCGGAGTGGGGCCGCCGGGAGGGGAAATTTTCATTGCCTTCCCGGCGCTTCAGGCGGGGCCACACCGCCGTGGCTGTGGTAGGGGATCGGTCGCGGAGGAGGAGGAGTGTCGGTGTTACTTTGCCGCTCTCCCTATCCTCCGCGACCGAGCGGTGCCGCACCGCGTTTGCGGCCAGAGGCAAGCGGCGGAGCCTTTCATCTTCTCCGCCGCTGGGAGCCGGTTTATCTGGCTCCCATGGGTCCACAGGCGGTGGACTGCGTGGGAGTTTGCCGCCTCTCAATTGGGTCGAGGAGGTACGGCGCGTCCGTGAGTTCCGGACGCGCCAACTTGGTGAGTGGGGGGGCGGTGTGACGCCCCCGAGGAGGGGCCGCTTTGGCGGCCAGCCGCGCCGGGGTTCGCGGATGTATTTCCGTTCCCGTGTCCCCGGCAAAAGCGATTGAGATGGAACTCCGGAGGTTTTTTTAGTGGGTAGGCACGTCGCTCTGGCGTGGAGTCCCACATAACCCAACAGCCTCCCCCGCAGGCTGACGGGTATCCGTAACAGGGATCTTTCCTCCGTAAAAAAAAAAAAAAAAAAAACAGGTATTGAGCTCCCCCCCAATGGGTTCCCGGTTTGTCGTACCGGGGGGGCTCAGTACCCGTGTTAGTCGGTGGCCACGGGGAAGCTAAGAGGAACCCGCGAGGGGGCGCTCCTGCTGGCTTCCACCAGCAGAGAGCGCCCACATTGGGGCGGCGGGGGAGTGGGAAGTTCTCCCCCCACCCGAGGAGGGGCGCTCCCGCGGGCTCGGCTTTGGCCTTGAGCCTGTAGGGATGCGCCCAATGGGGCGGCGGGGGAGTGGGAAGTTCTCCCCCCACCCGAGGAGGGGCGCTCCCGCGGGCTCGGCTTTGGCCTTGAGCCTGTAGGGATGCGCCCAATGGGGCGGCGGGGGAGTGGGAAGTTCTCCCCCCACCCGAGGAGGGGCGCTCCCGCGGGCTCGGCTTTGGCCTTGAGCCTGTAGGGATGCGCCCAATGGGGCGGCGGGGGAGTGGGAAGTTCTCCCCCCACCCGGGGTGGGGCCGCCGGGAGGGGAATGTTTCATTGCCCTCGAAGGAGATCGGTCGCGGAGGAGGAGGAGTGTACAGATAAGAAAGTCACGTATGATTTAAATCACTGCTTAACTAACGACTAAGTACCTTCCGTAACTGTATTAAATTGTTATTATGTAATTGAAGTAATTAGGTAGGTACGTATTCAAAATTAAATATTAGTAAGTAGTAAGGAGGAAAAGTAAAAATATTGTTCTATTTTTATATATACACACTATACGCTAAGCCCTGACTAATCCTAAATTATATTTTCTATCCCCATTTCAAACAATACACAATCTCAAATTATATCACATTAGTACTAATTTTTATTTATTCAGTTCGTTTTTAGAACGACTATTTCAAGTATCCGTATTAGGATACAATATTCGTAGATCACAATGCAATTTTTTTACTTTGATAAGTCCCTGATGCAAATGTAGTTGAATGATACTCGATGTTAGACACCATTTCCTACGAAAAAATCTTCGTAGCGCGTTCTAACTTGGCTTGGCGCCATCTAGTTGCAGTTTCGGGAATCAACATTTAGTAGGACTAGGGCCGATTTTATAAGACAATATATATTTTTTGACCCCCGATCAAAAAGAGGGGAGTTATAAGTTTAACGTGTCTGTGCGTGTGTGTGTCTGTCTGTCTGTCTGTCTGTCCGTGGCATCGTAGCTTCCAAACAAAAGGTCCGATTAAGATGCGGTTTTTTTGTATTTGATAGCTGACGTAATCGAGATGGTTCTTAGATATAGTTGGTGCCAGTAGAGCTGAGCTGACCCTGAGCAGCCAGGATCGAGGGCATCTAATGAAATATTACAGCTAGAATGTTGATTTTGATTTCTAATGATAGGTATTGGCGAACAAATTCAATAATTAGTTGATCAAAGGTCAGGTGGAAGTTCAGGTCAGGTCAGGGGTGAATAAAATTTTAAATTTTTGACTTGTATGGTCAAACACTTGGCTATCATTACTTGACAGTGGCATAAATACCTTAATAAATGGATGGTAGAATGTTAGTAAGTACATACGTGAGTTTTAGTTAATAATTATTTATAAATAAATAGTCACTGGAATCGAAAAGTGACGAAAGAAAACTATTAATACTTTTTAAATACCTATTCAACGATACCCCACTTGACATATTTTATTGATTTTCATTTTTTTCATTTTCACAATATGGCGTCTCATGGTCGCCATTTTGATTTTTTATTAATTCCATGTCTTTAGTGACACTCGCAGGACTAAGAGGAATCGATTGACGTATGAATCATAAAAATCGGCCCAGGCGTTTAGTCTGTATAGTGCTTCAAAGGAACAAACATACATACATACATACATAGACTGATGAACACATTACCCTCCTTTGCGGCGCGCAGTCGGGTAAAAACAGACAGCATGCACGTCAATCGATATTTATAAAAAATTAGAAAAAAACAATGTCAATGTGTACTAACAATATGTCAAATTATATAATTGATTTAATTGAGATATGTCAATAAATGGTTCATAAATACATTTGTTGAGTCACTAAATACATCCAGGCAGGGCCGCCTTTAACTAAGCTGGGGCCCTTGGGCACACAAGAATTTGGGGCCCTTTTGGAAGTAGCACAAAGCGAAATATAATAACATTGTAACAGAGTGTAATGTGTCCAACAAAAATGTTTTGAGAAAAAAAATGTGAGAGAAATTGTCGGCCCTTCGGGGCCCCCTGAGAATGGGGGCCCTGGGCACGGGCCCTGTGTGCCCTTATGGTGAACACGGTACTGCATCCAGGTCAATGTGTGTAACGAGCATGTCCCCAAGCAGTTGCAGGCCTCTCACCGTAGGAGCATTTTTTGTATAATTTTTAGTGTAAACCGCTGGTGGAGAGAACAGTCGCGGTCTTCGTCGAGGTGCGATCATGGCACCCTCCCTGCGATTCCACCGCAGGGGAACACAAAGCCCAAGTTGCTCAAGCGCTGACTCATTATTTACTTTGTTCCTCAAGAGCAAGAAGTAATGGACCAATATGAGCATTTTTCTCCGAAAAATAAGAGTGTTGAGCTCCACCATCCCTATGACAATCATAGATGGATAGAAGTACGGATAATAGCCATGGGTACGTTTGTATAACCATCTTGCTAATTTCCTTTGCACTCTCTCAACCATCAAATCATAGGTACTTTCGTAAGGGTCCCAAATAATTGCCCCATATTCTAATTTACTCCTGACATATGCGTTATAAAGTGTAATGGCGACTCTATTATCTTCAAATTCATAGGCTACCCTCAAAATTGATATCAAGATGGCGCTATCTATCTAGGTTTCCATTCCAATACCATTCGAGGTAATTGTATTGAGAAACAGTAAATGGCACCACGATCTGTACAAAAACCCCGATGGGAGGAGTAACTTACTAATAATCATACTTATGAAACTATGAAAAAACGGGATTTTTTAAAATTTGCTTGGAAAATAATCTTGTGTTTGGTATTACGAGTAGTTGGTGCCCGCAACTTCGGTCGCGTGAAATTAAATAATTGGTCAAGTGCGTGTCGGACCACGCGAAGTGTAGGGTTCCGTAGTTACGAATGCCCACTTTGAGTTCATGCCACTAAAAACGTCTAAAAACTAATTTGTGTGAAATTTTCATTTTGCGAGAACATTTTATGAGTTGATCGCCTATAACTTTTTTAATTGTAAACCCTACTTAAATTTGATAGTTTTCCTTTAAACTTCGTTAAATATACTATAGCTGTGAATTTTTTCACGTGTTTATATATAATACCGTTTAGCAGATAAAGGGGGGGAAACAAGACTCAAACAAAAATTTTCACTTTAAAACCAAATATTTCAGAAACGGATCCCTAAATCGAAAAACGGTATTCACAACCTTAATATACATATAATATTTTTAAGGGTCTATTTCACGATACCAAACATGATAGGTGAGTCCAGAAAAAAATTGCCTTTTCACTTTACATGTATGGGAGCCACCCTAAAAAAATTTTTTTTCAATATTTCTTTTACCACTTTTTCCACCTAAGTAATATACATATCCATGCTAAATCACAGCTTTCTAGTACTAATAGTCGCTGAGTAAAACCGCGGACGGACAGACAGACAGACATGGCGAAACTATAAGGGTTCCTCGTTTACTACGGAACCCTAAAAATGACGACATCTTTTTTCCAATATCTAATTTCAATGAAACAAAGCCTATATGTTTAATGTTGCTCTGAGCTGAGTTGAATCTATTATTGAAACCGCGTAAATATCCGTCCTGTAGTTTCGAACATACATCTTCTTCTTCATCAGGTACCGCTTCATTCCAGAAGATTGGCAATCAGCTCTTCAAATCTTGATTTGTCCATGGCAAGCCTGAACAGTTGTTCTACCGTTTTGATACCGGTCCATTGTCGGATGTTCCTCAGCCATGACATTTTGCGACGTCCCACCTTGCGCTTTCCGGCAATTTTACCCATCATTATGGTCTGGAGTAGATGATATTGTGGGTTTCTCAACAATACCATACCAGCGAACATGCATAGAGACAGACAATCATCATCTCTTTTTTGTGTTCAGTTATTTGTTTTTATCGCCGACACTAATTTTCCTCATACATTTATTAAATGTACAGACACGCGATTTTTAGGGTTCCGTACCAAAAGGGAAAAAACGGGAACCTTATTACTAAGACTCCGCGGTCCGTCCGTCCGTCCGTCTGTCTGTCTGTCACCAGGCTGTCTCATGAACCGTGATAGCTAGACAGTTGTCATTTTTACAGATGATGCAATTCTGTTGCCGCTATAACAACAAATATTAAAAACAATAAAACAAATATTCAAGGGGTGCTCCCATACAACAAACGTGATTTATTTGCCGTTTTTTGCTCAATATTAATAACGGCAAAAGGTATAGACGCTTAAAATACCTATTTAGCTGAACGTGTGATCATTTTAAAAATAAATAATTAAATTAAAATTAAATAAATATTGAAGGGTTACTCCCATATAACAAAAGTGATTTTTAAAGAGAACAATGGTACGGAACCCTTCGTCCACCAGTCCGACTCGCATTGGCCGGTTAATACTACTTTTTTATTATAAGCCTGAAATACTGCCCATGCATCCAGTCCAATCCTGCATTTATGTATAGTGATCCCGAGGACTATAGGCTTTTAGCTTTTTTTGAAGCCTAGCTCTTAATTAAGAGGCTTGACAGGCTAAAAGCCTATAAAGGCTTTTAGTCCTTTAGGCTAGGGCTGTTGAATAGGCCGAGCCTAAAGGACTATATGTCTTTATAGGCTTTTGGTTCGATTTAGTTTTGGCGATATTTAAGTAAAATACATTATATTATCTTTTTTTTAAATTAATTAAAAATAAATCCTTTATTCATAATTATGATGGCTTACTCAGGCTGATACTAAAAAAATGACTTTTTCCTAAACATAAGCCTATTACTCTAAAACAGAGGTTCCCAAACTTATTTTGTCAGACGCCCACTTTAAAAAATCAGTTATTTTGTATTGCGCCCCCCATTTTTTTCACCATAAAAACCTGAATCACATATTTGTCTTGCCTGTAGTTTAATTCAACCTATATTCTTAACTAGACTTTTTTACAAGAGAGAGCAATAATAATACATACACCAGTATATTAGCGTATCTTTTATAAAAAAATAACAATAATCAACATTGTTAATTTTAAATAAAAAAATAGCAATAATAATACAATTTTACAATAATAAAGAGTATCGGAAGTGGGGACCTCACCTGCGAAACTTTAAAACACGAAATTTTTTCAAGGTTTGATTCCTTTAACGATATAAATAGCGTTGTGAACGCATTAAAATAATAAATATTAATTACATTTTTAGTTTATATTTGTACAATAAAAAAGGATATAAATATGAACTAATAAATGGATGTTGTGTAGTAAGAGGATTTTAATTTCAGTGAAATTTAAAATATGAAATAGCTGAAGTTATAAATCACTCATTGCTTAAATCACATCAGCGCCCCCCAACTTTATTCTGGGCCCGTTACCGCCCCCCTTAAAGCCTCCAGCGCCCACAAGGGGGCGTTATCGCCCACTTTGGGAAAGACTGCTCTAAAACAACCTACAGTCATTAAAAAGGCTTTTTAGGCTCATAGGCTTTTCAAAATGACACATAGTTCTTATTATTTAGTACGCACTCCTTTTCTGTTTGGTTGTCTGTAAGATATTGCTTCGGCGATAAGGCCGCCTCTTGTACCGCATTATACTATGTTACCCTTTGTAAGTATTTCGAATGTAAATGTTTTTTTTGGTGCAATAAAGTTTTTTGTATTGTATTGTATAGCCCTAAAAAGAGCCGAAAGGCTTAAATTTAGGGCTATAGTCCTCAGGAACACTATTTATGTAGCGTCAGCAATATCATCGGAAATAAACAAAATATTGGATATTTATAAAACGTAAAAATTGCAGTAAAATCAAGTAAGTTTGTATAAAGAATTGATTTTAATAATTAAAAAAAATATATACCTACTGAATAAAAATATCTTTATCACTTTATTAAAAATCTTATAAATACATATCACATAAGTATAAAAAAATATATTAGGACATCGCATGTTGTTATATATTTTTTATAAAGATATAAATACGCGATACGTAAAAAATTACGAGCGACGGAAAATCAAAAAGTCCTAATCCAAACACGCAACCTAACCGTAAATCTTACTAATTTCATAATAAATATTCCGTAAAACATGTACAAAACAAAAAGACTTACACGATTGCAAGTGGGTAAATAGGTAACAAGAAATCAAAACACACACATACTTAGTGTATTATATAAATCGCGCGATAGCGATAACAGCTGACTCGGAAACTGCATAAGCAATCGTTCGTGGTCGCATAACTTTGAATAAATGAATATCTTGAAGACTTGGTATGCGACGCAGCAATTTTAATTCTTATTTAAGGCGCTAGACACACAGAAAAGACGCAGATAGAGCTCGGGCGGGGCACAGACTGGGCGCCATTGCAACTTTTGAAAACAGATAGAATAGACCGGACGTGACACATACAAACAAATCTATGGCAACACCGCGACGCTCGAGTCTGTACCCTGTCCGTTCTGTATGTTCTACCATAGGGCACAGACGCGTAAGCGTCATGTCTGCGCCGAGTCGGTGCCCCGTCTTTTCAATATGGTCTGCTTTGCGAAGCTTTTTTTTGTATGAAACATCTGTTTCCCGTCCACGTCTTGCGTCTTTTCTGTGTGTCCAGCGCCTAAAGAAGCAACCGCTATTATAATTCCCAAACGGTAAAAACGGGTCCTTATTACTTAGACTCCGCTGTCCGTCTGTTTGTCTGCCTGTCTGTCACCAGGCTGTATTTCATGAACCGTGATAGCTAGACAGTTGAAATTTTCACGAATGGACACGAAAAACAGAATAAAATAAGTATTTAAGGGGGCTCCCATTATTACAAACGTGATTTTTTATAGATAATGGTACGGAACCCTTCGTACGCGAGTCTGACTCGCACTTGGCTGGTTATTTCACCTTCTCGCCCATCCTCATCAACTTATCACTCTAAAAGTGGCCTTTGAATCTGTTCTGGGAACTGTTACTTAGCGCCGCAAGACTCAAAATGGACAAAATCACTCGATGATCCGCTTCTATACAGGAAGGCCTTCAAATCATTCCTACTACTACATGGAGCTACTATTGAAGCTTGTCTTAAATGAAGATAATGACGCTAAAACGCTGAATGTGAACGAACAAACTGATGAACTCGAAAATAGATTTAGATCTAATGTCAGCCTTTAAAATTTGGGGACCCTAATAAAGAACAGGAAGAAGGGAAAAGAGAACACGGAAGACCTATGCATAGCTACATGAAACAGATAAAGAAGAAGGTAAAGGTCGTGTCGTACGGAGAAGTGAAACGGCTGGCGGACGAGAGAGACAAATGGAAGAAGATTTATACTTCACAGACAGGAGCATATAGCACAGAGAAAAGTTTACTTTACTAACTTTTAGTAATGTAGTACAGCCCGTGGTTCAATATTACCTATCATCAAAACATACCTATGTTTGTCACTAACACGTTGTATAATAGTAGGTACTGATTCTCTACATCATTCTAGTCGTAGCTAGACGTAGATACTTTTGAAATAAAACTGAGTGATGTGGCCGCTATTTCCTAACAAGTACTCTTTTCTAAAACGTCAAAACAAACATTTTTACGAGATTTGCACCGCGATCAGATTGCAGACGTTCTTAAGGGGCTACATTAATTTTGCGGAGTCCAGTGCTGCCCCCATTTGAAATAAATCAATGGATAGGAAACGAAGACATCATTTAAAATTTGGCCTTGATCAGACCCTAGATAACCCTTTAAACTATTTTATGAACTGCTGTTTACATTTCAAAGTGAGAACGTGACGCTTTTCTATGCACATACGCCCAAAGTGGCCGCTTTTCGCAATTGTGCGTAGAGAAGCTTCACGTTCTCATTTTAAACTGTAAACAGTAGTTCATAAAATAGTTTAAAGGGTTATCTAGGGTCTGATCAAGGTCAAATTTTAAATTATGTCATCGTTTCCTATCAAATGATTTATTTCAAATGGGGCAGCACTGGACCTCGGAAAATTCATGTAGCCCCTTAAAAAAGGAGAGGTTAGAAGTACCCGTAACCGGCGGGCATGCATGGAGAGAGTGACGAGTGTAGGTGAAGCGAAAGAGGTCTGTCAGGATCGTAGCAAGCGGAGGTCCTTAGTCTCTGCCTACCCCTGTGGGAAACAGGCGTGATAATATGTATGTATGTATGTCCATTCCACGTTATATAAAACTGCTCGCATATTATATTTGTGGTACATAAAATGTTAATTTACATGTACAAATGTTGTTAAGTTTTTAAAACTGTATCTTTTATCATAAGTTTTGGTCACAAAATAAAAGTATTTTTTGTTTAACGATCAATCAGCTGATCTAGTTTATAAAGCGCCTAGCCGTGTAAGCATACTGAAAGTACCCTTGAAAGGATTTAAAATTTTCTTTTCTTGTGTGATTGTATCAGCATTAGGTATCGTTGTGCAAAATTTTAACCCTTTCGTGTGTCATGGTTTCTGAGATAATAAATAAAATGAAAATATTTTTTCCTGTTTTTTGTGCTTCAGGTATATTGATAAAAGTTATAAATAAATAAAAAAGTTGCATGAACAAAATAAAATATATTTTTTTAATTTTTAAGATAGCAACACCCGATTTTAAATGACGAGCCATTTATTTTCCTGTTACTGTTTGATATATTTTCTGTAATAAATTTTTTGACTAAACTACTTGATCGTGTTTTTGTGCTTCAGGTATATTGATAAAAGTTATAAATTAATAAATAAAAAAGTTGCATGAACAAAATAAAATATAGAGTCTTAGACCTTCATTAACACTTTTTTTTTTCATTTTTAAGATAGCAACACCAGATTCTTTTTAAATGACAAACCATAAATGTTCCTGTTACTGTTTGATATATTTTCTGTAATAAAATCGTTAAGAGGAAGTATAGTCAAAGTATAGTAATACCACTTATGAGGATTCGGTAAAAATATGAACCACAGATTGCATCCAACCTACAAAACCTCTTTAATTTCTAATTATAAGCTATGTTTTGTAAATGTTTTTATACATTTACTTGTTGTAATATTGACCATAACTAGATGTTTGGAATTAATTAAGTAATTAAAGTTTTTTTTTTTAAATAGAGGATATCTTAATTTTAATTTGTACTTTATTTAAATAATTTATCTAAGACTGAGTTTCCCAAATGTATCAGTAACTGTTTCATTTATCTGTGTCATTAAATTGTAATATAATTATTTCATTATCAAACTTAAGACTATTTATATGGATTCCATTTTTCAAACAATCATCTTTAGACCAACGATTTTTTTACTAGAAATATATGTAAAATACCTCCTAATGATACGTAATTTAAAAAAATTGGTGTCGCTATCTTGAAAATGAAAAAAAAAACAATATGTTTTCTAGTTAAAAATAATGTTGTAAAGTCCTACGTCTCTATAATTTATTTTGTTCGTGCAAATCATAACTTTTAACAATATACCTATAGCAAAAAATAAAAACAATGCAGTAGTTACGACACAAAAAAACTAGTTTTTTTAAAATTATATTTCAAAAACCATTAGCACAGAATGTTTAGAATTTTGCACAATGATACCTGGTGCTAATTGAAATCACATACTATTTCATTTAAAAAAAAACATGAGAAAAAACGACGGCTGAAGTGTGTAATATTATGAAGTGTCATATAGAACTTGTTTTTTATTTCCCTTCTTATCCATTTTAAGATAAAAATAAAACCAATGTGTTTTTCCACATTAACTAAAAAGTAGAGTCATATATATAAAGTTTGTTTTTGCTTCGTTATCATTAATTAAGCTTAAAATTAAATTCAAACAAATGACAACAAGATTATCCACATAAATATACCTAATCAAAATATTGTTCAAACACCTAAACTAAAAATTAAAGTTTAAACTCACCAAACAACTAAAAACCGCTAGGAAAAAAGTTTAAAATTAAATCATAACAAAGACAAAAAGATTGTCAACAATTTAAACAAAGTATATCACGCTTTAGTAGAATCCAAATTACGGTATAGCATCAAACTGTGGGTAAAAAGTTACCTTTATAATCAAAACAGAGCCTTCCCTATTCAAAAAAGAGCTATACGGGCTATGGTTGGTATTCCGCCTTGGAAATCATGTGAAGAGCATTTCGTTAAATTAGGTATTTTGACTGTTCCGTGTTTGTACCTGTTTGTCCTACTGACTTCAAGAAACAATTGCCTACGATAGAGACAAATAAAGAGAAACAGTCACGCGAAGAAACTCGGAGAATGGATCTCAAGCATGATACCATTCCCAAGTTGGAAATTATGAAACACAGTGCTCAATACCAAGCGTATAAGGCTTACAACAAATTGCCTAAAGAAATAAATGTATTAATGGCCTTAAGCCTTTTAAAAGGAAACTGAAAACATATCTGTTGGACAAAGCCTTTTACTCCCTTGACGAATTTTTCAAGTGATGCTTTAAAATTATAATTTTATTTTTATATGTTGATCATTTTTAGTTTTTTTTTTTGACATTGTTCAAAGTATATAGTTAAAATTATTAAATTATACATAGACAGAGTAGATGTAATTAATGAGTAGTATAATAATGTTAGTTTTAAGTAATTCCAACTCAATGTAAAAATTGTTAAATGGAAATAAATGAATGAATGGAATTGGAGGCGGCAGTAAACTTAGTTGTAAGTAAATGATCTGACGTCAACAACTAACTATTAAGAAATTGAAAGAAAAAAGAAATGACAATTATCAAGTGATATAAATATCTAAAGATAAATAAATGATTTTTGACTTTTTTTTTTAATGAATGAATCCACATAAAAAAATATAATGACAATATTCTTTAAACACCTAAACTTAAATTAAAATCGGAACTCACCAAACAACTCAAAACCGCTACGAACCAACCGATGTCAAAACAACACAAGAATGAATTCACACAACATTCGCACACTCACGTTTTATTTAAAAACATTTCATTCATTTATTTACATATAAAAACACGTCTTCGCCGCTCTAAGGCTCGCCTCAACTGGTTGCAAAAACTTGCAAGCCTGGCTATCAGATGTTCTGAATCACTGAAGGAGGCGGTGGGTTCCGTATAATATTTTAAATAATAGGTTGAAGTTCATACTTTGTAGCGTTGTATTGATGACGTATAATGTTAGTTTTTGTATCTCCTTTCGTAATCACGGGGATTTTTACCCCGGTTATTTGGAAGGCTTGCATGAGATATACTTAGAGGTCCTTTGGAGAAGTTGTTGTTATGTGGCGCTTCCACCAAAACCCATCCAACTGTGATTTGACATGGATATGTATAAAAATTAGGCGGAAAGCGAATAAAAAATATTTTTTTTAGGGTACAAGTAATGTGAAAAGCCAATTTTTTTTTCGATTAACCAGTCATATTGGGTATCGTTGAATAGGTCTTTCAAAAATATTATGAGGTTTTCAACACCGTATTTCGATTTAGGGATCTGTTTCAAAAATATTTTGTTTTAAAGTGAAAATTTTGCCCCCCGAAGGGATATACATTTTATTAAATTCAGGGTCAGTCATAAAGTCAGTTTGAAGTTTTGCAAAATTATTGTATTTATATATACAATAAAGTTTTACAAACAAAGAAACAAAGGTTATAGAATGGATAGGGATCGAATGGACTGATGCTGGGACCTGGGATATGCAATAATGTTAATTCATTATTACTTATTAAAATCGAGGGAATGTGACAATATGAATAAGGTGGCTAGCAACCCATCACTATTCTTAGGGTTCCGTACAAAAAATGAAAAAACGAAACCCTTATAGGAGCCCTCGTCCGTCTGTCTGTCCGTCCGTCTGTCACTGCAAATTTGCTCCAAATCTAATTGACCAAATTAGATAAAATTTGGTGATGGATTTGGGTAATCCTATATGACCCAACCACAGATGTGCATAGTAAATAAATATTTTTTTAATAAGGGTCATTTTCGGGGGACAAATTAGGAAATAAAAAAGAAGTTTTGCAAAACTTACTGTTTCATGTATTAATTGAAAGGGCTCGTTATAGGATCTCAAATATATTTTTACTTTTATTGTAAAATAAATAGTTTTGATTTTATTTATGAAAAAAGATAAAATTTACCCCCTCACTCTGATCACCGAAACTACTAAGCTATTAATTTTGAAAAATATAACCATTACTAAATAGCGCTAGTAGTAGTTACTGTAAGAATTTCAATTATTTTGGCTTTGCACGGAACCATCTCCACGCGACTTTAACTCGCACTTGGCCGGTTTTATTCCACTTTCAAGCCCCCCCCCCCCCCCCCTTAGTAGCCTAACACTTTTCATTTATATTATAGTTAGGCACTTACCTATCTGAAATAAGGTATTAATTGAATGCAAAACGAGAGCACCAAAAGAGGGGACGGATAAATATGCGATAAGCTCGCCTTGGCATATTTTCTTTTTTGTCTTGTATAGTTTTTTCCTTTATTGATGGTACAATAAAAATATTTGAGATTTCTAGTATGTATACAAGAGATCATCATAATCCGAGCGAATTCCCGGTTGCATCCTCAGCAGAACCGCTTCAGAGCCCGGGGTCCGTTACCTAACCAAGGAGATTTGACGAGGTGACTGGTTTTTACACAAAGCGACTGCCGTCTGACCTCCGCAACTCAAAGGGCAAACCAGGAACCAATCCTTGGATAGTTTGATAATCAAACGCTAGATGGCGTTTGGTACCCACAGTTTTACGTGCCTTCCAGACATGGAATCATCTTTCTTTTCGGATAATCAGGTGATTCAAGCCTTCAATATTTTATCCAGACTGGAAACAACTTTTCACAAGTGGCTTTCACTTGCTTCCCAGTGGGAATCGAACCCATGACCTCCGGATCACAAGGCGAACGCCTTGACCACTGGACCACGGAGGCAGTCACAAGAGATGAGTATGTATACAAGAGATGATGCCTGCTAATTTTAATAGACAGAGGGTCAGATACGAAACTTTACTTTTTAATCAGCTGTAGCTATTTAACCTAATTTATAATGAATATAAACTTAAATATTGGTTCGTTATCTCTTCCGTTAGTTCAGGAAAGTTCAGGGAATCCTAAGTAAGGTCACAGACTGCTATATAAGTACTAGTAAGATCAAGTTCACAGATAAATATATTTTGTTTTGTAGCAACGTAACGTGTTCATAGAATTATGAAGTAATAATAAAATGTGTATAGAGGTTTTTTTGGCTATATATTCTTATAGTCATTTTTATTATTAGATAGAAACGGACGAAATTTATCGTCATCATCATAATTTAAGAGCGGTACTCTTATCGGTGGAGATTCTTCCATTCTTTTCTGTTTTCTGCACACCTCTTCACATCTCAATTATAAATAAATAATCTAAATAACCCCTTACCTGGAATTCCTTCCAGGTCAATTGTTTATCTATTGTTTTATTTATAGGGACAGGTAAAGGGATATATTACCTTTTCCTTGACTAGCTTCATGTACATAGATGTGCCTGGGCTTTCCTCTTCTTCTTTCTATTAATTATTAAAAGGCAAAATATAAGGTGGAAATCATATGAACAATATTTTTGATAAATAATCTGTAGAAGAGGTGCAAAAAGTAATGTTTATAATGTTAGATCAGACAAAAGTCGTCTATTTATAAGTCTATTTTTTGTATTACTTACCTACATCAAATTTAATTTATCTTGCGTCATCTTGTCAAACTTTACTCCTTTTTGGTTAGGTAATATAAATGTGAACAATCTTCACATGTCCCTTTAATTAAAATAGTCACTTTAAAAATTAATATATTTACACATTAAATATTAAGTATGTAAGTTATAATTTGTAAATTAATTAATTTGTAATTTGCAAAGTTGTTTATAGTATATATTATATACAGTATATATACTGTATATAACATATTATATACTGTATATAGTATATTATATATTATATACACCCTGTATATATTATATACAGGGTGACTTTTACCCACCAGCCAAATTTGTGGAGCAAGTGCTGTCCATGATATAGAACTACTTTCAACAAACAACAATTCGGATTCCCATACAAATCAGCGCTTGGCCAAACGAATTTTGTATGGGAGGACGAAAACTTTTTATCGATTTCTAATAATTATTATTATGGAAAGTAGTTGAGTATCCTGGACTAGACTTGCTCCAAAAATTTGGCTGGTGGGTAAAAAGTCTAACTGTATAGCGTATATTTTAATTAAAAGACATAACAAGTGGAGTATGTCAATTCAATATTATAGATTGAACATACCTTCTGTAATATCACGCCATATGTAATTGTACAGTTATACAAATTACTGTGTGTAATATGAGATTAAAATAATTACAGACGATGGTCTTAAATTTCAATGCGTTAACGTTCATTGAAATGATTTAATGTATTAAGTAATCTTTAGAAGTTTATTTTAATAAGGTACCTAAGAAAATTGTGCGGAAATTAAGGCACAATGATTTGCCAATTGACTTACTTTGGTACTATTTATAATCAAAAATAATAACACTTAGTTCTGTTTTTCCTAAAGGCTTACTGGTTGACAATACATTAGTAATAAAATTAGCATTAAGTCCATCTTTTGTACCGTTATGGTCAATAAAGATTTTAATGAAATGAAATATAACACTTGGTTTTATTTCAATAATAAAATTCGCGTCGAGTTTACTAAGTATTGCTCTGAATTTAAAAAAAAAAGCACTGATTTGTCCCAATCACCTGTTTCTATGGATTGCTTTGTCAATGGCACGAAGGTTCACTTCTTTTCTCCACGGGCCCCTAAACCCCAGCTCCTCTCGAAAGTCGGTAGGATGCCCAAAGAAAGTGGCCCGACGCAGGCGCACAGTGTGTGACGTCACAGCTAAACAATATACTGGACAAAGATCACGCCGCTGCTTGATTTCTACGTACGTATATAGGTTTGTATGTATGTTGATAACTTAAATACATCATGTAAGATACATTATGCGTAATATATTGAACCACGGGCTATACGATCACTATAGTATATTTAAGACGAAGTGGTAGCTAAAGTGGCGCCCTCATTAGAAATAAATTGTTTAAAACTAAATAGGGTGAATATGACATCTGGTGAAATACGTCTGCGCGCCATTTCAGGGGATAATTAAAAATTTGATTTGTATAAATGTCTAGGAAGACCTTTAAACTATTTTATGAATAACCTTTAAAATTATTACTTATAGTCCGTCTAGTTTTAAAACTGTTTTTCGCCAAAAGTGGCCACTTTTGGCGAAAAACAGTTTTAAAACGAGACGGACTACCAATATTACTTTCAAAGGTTATTCATAAAATAGTTTAAAGGTCTTTCTAGACATTTATACAAATCAAATTTTTAATTATCACCCTATTTAGTTTTAAACAATATATTTCAAATGAGGGCGCCACTTTAGCTACCACTTCGTCTTAATGAAATAAAACTAAATACCGACTTCAACAACAAAATACACAACCGATTTTCATAAAGTTTCAATGGAACCACCAGACAAGTACGGCCTTTCAAACAAAATAATAATTTTCCAAATTGGTTCAGGCGTCTTCGAGTAATTGGTGAACATACATAAAATAACATAAAAGATTCCGACGAAATGATATGTTATGTTATGAAATGATAATGATTCCTCCTTTTTGAAGAGAAAATAATTGGTATTTCCATACAAGATTCAAAGATTCAAAGATTCAAATGTTTATTCAGTAATTAGACCTTTACAGGCACTTTTACACGTCAATAAGTATAATTTATGTTACGTGTAAAGTATATTAAAATTTAATTTATTTTTTAAAGAAAAGCTACCGATACCAGCGCTTCGTAACGACCACTGCTGAGAAGAAACGCCGAAAGAAACTCATTTTCACAGTATTGGTCGCCTACTCGCCAGAAGGGCTTTGTCATATTATTATAATTGTCTTTTAATTAATAAATACTTATAATATAATACAATGTTGACACATTATAACATGTTATGCATACAAAAGTGTGTTGCGGCTGAATGTCTAATTTTTTTAAACTGTTGATTGTCATTATATTACTTACAGTAAAGCTCGATACACTTTACTCTAACAAAAATTTGAGTCATAAAACCAAATATGTCATAAACTAATCCGGATCGGAAAACGGCCTGTATCGTAAAATGGTGTTTGCAAGCTCACAATATTTTTAAAAGACTTATTCAACGATACCCAACACGATAGGTTAGTCGAGAAAAAAAAATTGTACCACTTTACATAACAAATTTTTCATGATTTTATTTTCTCAAGTCTCTGAGTAGAACCGCGGACAGACACAGACATGGCGAAACTATAAGGGTTCACTTGTTTATGCGGAATCCTTATGAGAGCAAGTCGAAATTTCGCTTTGTAGGTGCCATCACTGTACTATTATTCAATTCTTGACTGTGGTTAGGCTTAAATGCCAAAGTTGGCATCACGTGAGTCAGCTTACACAAACTCTGTCGTAACTGTGCAAGAAGCAGGGCCGGTCAGGGCCCCTAGGTAATGCAATTCTCGGGGCCCATTTCCTTTATCCTCCTCTAACTTTTTTGAATACATTTTTTCTATATATAAAAGTCAAGTCTATCTCATCTGAGCGTTTTTCCGGTTCAAGTTGCATCCTAGGCATACTGCTGTTGTATGTTGTGTTGCGAGTAACATGCAGTCGGACTTTTTTTATAATTACTTGTTTTACTTTGTAAAAAGTATTTTATCAACTTTATTTTAAGAAACAGGTGAAGGCACACTTTCTTCAAAAACTGTCAGATAGACTGTATTGTTTATCATAGTATATACTTAATAGCGTGTATTTTTTTGTGTGTAGTTTATTGTTTTGACATATAGTCTTAGGCTTTAAGTCCGCCATTACACTTGTATTTTTTGTATGAAGTTAAATAAATAAAAATATAAAAAAAATATGCATTGAAAAAAAGGAATAATATTAGTATTGAGAAAGTATACAAATAAAAATAAAATCGTTCGTTGAAACGTGTTTTTTTTTCTATTGTGCGTGCACGGGGCCCCTAGTCGATGCGGGGCCCCTAGGCAGTGGCTTAGTCCGCCTTATGCATAATCCGGCCCTGGCAATAAGGTTACAACACTTACAACATTCCATAATATTATACTATAGATTAGTTAAAATAACCTTCAGAATGGATTTATGTTGGTTGCGGCTTGTTCTACTACTCTACTAACGTTTTAATATATAACACGAAAAAAAATCGACATTTTCATATAAAAGTGTTTGGCCGGCCCGGCAATTTGTATGAAAATGTTGATTTCTTTTCGAT
This sequence comes from Acrobasis suavella, assembly GCA_943193695.1. Lineage (NCBI taxonomy): Eukaryota > Metazoa > Arthropoda > Insecta > Lepidoptera > Pyralidae > Acrobasis > Acrobasis suavella. The sequence goes on along the minus strand of OW971952.1, from coordinate 2,064,114 downwards.
TTTCAAGCATTGGTCCCATAGGAAAAGATGTTCATATTGACGGTCTGAGTTGCTCCTCCAAGGATCGGACAGGGTTTTTGTTACATATTGTAAATAATATTTTCCGATGAAAGTATGTTTCTTATATTTAATATATATATATATAAATATGTTTCTTGGGGAAAGTTATAAATATCATGGACTGAATTCACCCTTAATATAGTTTCAGTATATTTTGTGAGAACTTTTAATAATATAAGTAGACTTTAAGTAGGTACTACTACTAAGTAATAGACAAGTACAAAAGACATCAACGCTTCCTTCAAACGAAACCTTTAGGGGCCATTCATATATTACCACAGCTACAGGGGGAGGGGAGGGAGATCATACCTAATGTACTCTGTAACCTGTAAGTCTCTTAGTCGCCTCTTACGACACCCGTGGGAAAAGAAACTGGTAGTGATAAATTGTATTCACTCTGCCTTCATGTATCTCATTCATGTATCTAGTTAGATCAAAACTATTCATTAAAGAAACGCTATTTTTTTATACCAAATAAAAAAAATCATGGGATAAGTCCGCCTTTGTATATTTGCTCTTTCGAATGTTGTCTTTGTAATGTAATTTTTTTTATATAAATATAAGAGGCCTGTTGTATGAAATTGTAGTTCAGTGTCACTATGATCGCCTTAGAATATAGAAGCCTACAAGGAAGAAGTATTTTATTGTGCAGGCCACTGTGAACTATCTGAGCAAAGGAACTCGGAGATGATACCGCACGGTGCTGCCGGGAGGGACTGGTCAGCTCGGCTTCGCTTTTTTTGACTACTTAATATTTTTTATTACGCAATTTATGTTTGTTTACTTGTTCGCAAGCATTACATGTTATAATGTGTCAACATTGTATTATATTATAAGTATTTATTAATTAAAAGACAATTATAATAATATGACAAGGCCCTTCTGGCGAGTAGGCGACCAATACTGTGAAAATGAGTTTCTTTCGGCGTTTCTTCTCAGCAGTGGTCGTTACGAAGCGCTGGTATCGGTAGCTTTTCTTCAAAAATAAATTAAATTTTAATATACTTTACACGTAACATAAATTATACTTATTGACGTGTAAAAGTGCCTGTAAAGGTCTAATTACAGAATAAACATTTGAATCTTTGCACTGGTTTCCGTCGGTAACATTAATAATGACTAGGGTAACACTATTTCCTGTAAACTAGCTTCCGTTTGAAAAGAGTATTTGTATTGTTATGGGTACTTTAAAAGAGCAATAGCCTGAATCCTCTCCTCATTTGGTCGTTGAAGAATACAGATATCTGAAGTGATTTGTTGTTTCTAATTTTATTACCCCACAGACTGCTGGGCAAAGGCCTCCCCCTGTTCTGTCCACACGTCTCTATTATGAGCTGCCATCCACTTATGATTGAGTCTATATCGTCCCTCCATCTTTTTCGTTCGTTCGTGTCAAAAAAATAATAATAATTTGTTTTCAAAATTTTATTCCGTTTCGTACAAACACCATCGTCACATATAAACACAAACTGTAATAAAATTAAAATTATTCCAAATAGCGGTATTTACGTAAGTATATTGCTATTTTTTATTGTATTTATTAAACAACTTCAAAAGAAAGATATATGAACTGATGTGTAGTGACATTAGTCACCATCACTACACATCAGTTCATATACAGGATGTGAAGAAACGAAGAATAAAGCCGATTGAGGGAATGGTAGTGCAACTCTGTATTAATGGGGATGTAATTTTTTTTTTTTTCAATATAAAAGACATACCAAACTAATTGATTTATTCCATCTGGGACCCCGAAATATATCGTCATTTTCATGAACAAGCGGGCAATAGCGGTAAAGTTGTACATATATTATATATACTTATATATTTTATTTAAAAAAGAGATTTAAAAAAAATGTAAGTAAAAAACTGTGTTATTAAATTAATTCCGTATAAGTCCTATGTCACTACAATACTATAAATAATCTGATTAATATATTAAGATTGAACTTAAATATTGCTAATATTTAGGTTCACTCTTAATATATTTAATATTTACATAGTTTGTTGATATAACTTAATATGTACGTCGATAATTATGCTAATATATGACGCAATCCTTTATTTTATTGTTAATTTTGTAAATAAATGAACAAATATAATTAGTATCTATATAACATGAATAAATTAGACATCTAACATTTGATATATTAATTCTGAAATAAATAATGCAACATATTCATTACTTAAATGACTAGTTTGATAGACTATTTTGTTACATTTATGTTTTCTTTGTTAATAATTCTTCGTTATACTTATATATATCCTACTTCTATATGTAAGCCACGTTTATTAAAACTAATAAACAAATTAATACCAAATTATTGATATAACCTCAAAACAGTTCTTTATTTACTTATAAAAAAATCGAACTCTTAAGGAAAACTTACATAGAGGTATAATAACATTTTAAAGTTACATTATTGCACTATAATGTAACTTTCTTTATGTATGAATTATTGTAATTTAATATGGAAACTGTATTTTTGTGTGGACTTCGTTGTACAATGTGTGTTCTGTGTTTGATCAATTTACTGTTGCACTATTCGCTTTGTTACATTTTTAATATATTTAAATTAACAAAAATGTTCTATAAAATCATTGTTAACATTTCTTGATCCAATATATGGCATTGGTTGATCAGCAATGCAACACCAAAGTTTTAAAGCAGTCAATGCATAGGCATACAGTAGTGAATAATTGCGCTAATATCGATATTTCTGGTAAGCATAAAAGTTGTTTTTTTTTTTTTTTAATTTTAACTATATTTTATTCAAGTATTATTTATTTTAATTTCAAAATCCCCAAGTCTTCTTGTCGAATCAAAATGGTTCCAGTATAGTTTCTATTTCAAATGACATTTGACCAGTATGTGGCCAGGGCGATCCCTCTGTCGTTAGCCTCAAGTCCTCGATGGCACATAACTTAGGGCACTTCAGACACGGCAGAAGGTGGTCCATCGACTGAATGGCACCGCAGTCGCAAAGGACGTTATCTCCCAAACCAGGCCGGAGTCTATTGAGAAACTTCCAGGCTGACCAGGGGAAATCTCTACCAGGTGGGAGTTGCTCTGCAGATAGTAGGTTTGGCTCATAAGGTGGATATTTGTTTATCCATTGCGCAACTCCTGCATCAGGAGCTTCTGCGCCTGATATGTTTAACTGCCTGAGGAAGCTGTTACGACTTTTGAAACGTGCAGGTGGCGGAGTCTGTCCATAAAGAAGATGCCTCTTATCGGTTGACTGCTTAAATTCTTCCACCACACATGCTACATCACGTCCAACACTTTGCGGAGCAATACCGGACAGGGTGTAGAGGTAGGACCGTAGTGTGGAAGAGTGCCTGTGATGGTTCGGCATGAATCGTTTAGTGCTATGTCAACCTCTTTTGCGAGTGCGGAGCGAACCCACACAGGGTCCAATCCCAGAGTAAAAACTTTATAAAATAGGAAAAACAATACCGTCGTAAACATCATGGGCTAGGCATGCTACAAGTATCTAGAGACTATAACGTCATCAACGGTTCTTCAAAAAAGGCGTAATAAGATTACTTTAGGGTCTGTACTGTGTGGCACCCCTATTGTTGCAAGCGTTCATAGGTGTCCCTTATTCCAGTTTTGATAATTCTGGTGTCAAATTGGATATGCTATATCATAACAATAATAAAAGCTAGGTCTTAAAACTAATTAAAACTACACATCCCTCAGTTATAAATAATTTAAAACTAATTAAAAATCTGAGTACGGCATGTTCCTGCCAGTGCCATCTAGCGACACTGGTCTGTAATAGTTTGACATTTCGCCCCAACCGCGCGGCGCTACGTTGAAGTTCGGGCCAGAGACAAGAGGAAGACGCGGGCTTTTTGGCGCGGCATAGACATCATTCAGTTTCGTCGGAGCCAACGGCACTGGCATCTCAATATTTTGCACAGTGATAGTTGGTGTAGGGGAGACGGGGAATGGCTCCATTTTCGGCAGACAGGAGTTTGAGTTTTTGAGCGCAGATTTGGGATAGGTCTTCTGGTTTCGCAGGCTGGACGGTGGGCGGTATGGGGTGTCGTGGTTGGCAACTGGGACTGGTGTGCTGCATGTATTTGATGTGTTTCGACCTGTAAAAAGGAAATAGATAAAATTAGACGTTGGCCGGTTCAATCAAATACACTTTGATTACATTATTATCAATAGTTGAGGACGTAAAATTAGAATATTGGAAATCACAGGATAACAGTAGACACTTTCAATTTACGTATTCAGGACGTAGAGAGACACATTCACTTCCTAACCAGGGAAATTTCATATTTCGGAATATCGTTCTTAAGTATTGTATCAATATCATGAACTCAATTTGCCGTAAAAAATTGACTTTTTTTCGCACGGGCTTAAATACCCAGAGTAATATATCTTTACTTTTTTAATTAGCACGTGTGTTAAAACCTTCTTTTACGTTATGTTTTTTATACGTACTTTTAACTTGATTGACAACACATTATCCTTCATATTGTGTTGTCAATCAAGTTAAAATAAGAAAGGATTAAACGTGATTTAGAACGAAATATATTTATGTTATAAGACTTAAGAGGCTATAAGACACAAGATGTATAAAATTATACAGTCCAATTCAAGTCGATAAGTTAAACGGTTATTCAACGTGTGATATAGATTTTTATTTTTATATTAAGCAATGCATCAAAGAACACACAGGTCATGCCTGTCGCCCGTAAATAATTCTATATTCTGCGCTGGCGACGCACCAACTGTCATGTCGGATCATCGGCTTATGCTCTGGCGGGCAGGATAATTAATTTTATAATTAATCCCTTTCCGATAAAGCAGTCTTAAGTGTTTTACAGAATTCATGAGTGTGAACGCCATCTTGGATTTCAAAAAGATCACATTTTGATGATAGGGTCGCCATCTTGGATTTATATATTCTTTTTAAATTTTAGCGCTTGGTTTGTGAGATCCGGCTCACGGTCTCGCAGCCAGCGCCGCTCTCTAGGAGTAGGTAGATAATAACTTGTGGCGCAGCGTGAATTTGGACTGGTGAGTAGTTCGATCTAGGAGTAATACTCACCTCTTCAGGTCTAAATAATGAAGTCTTGGACGAGTGAGTAGTCGATTTATTATCATCATACCTTTGCCCATTGGGTTGGTTTCGGTGTTGACTCTCTATTATGCCTATGACACTTTCATCCGCTGCGGAATGCCTAACATGACACTATAACATGGGACTATAGGAAATTGGGTATAGTTCGCAATTTTTAAATTCCCCGACCGCTAGTAGCTATTACCTGATATTAAAGATTAATAAATGTGAGTGCCCTATATACAATTTTATACATATTAATAGACATATGAGCATATCGCACGAGGCCTCAGAACTATGCCAAGTATGGCTCCAAAATAGTGCAGTTTTAATAGAACCCAGAGTTCCACTGCCAAAGCACAGCTGTCGTCTTTAGACATATATACAGACGGAATCAATACGATAGGTCTAGATTTGGAACGGTGAACGTACAGGGAATTCCAGACATGACAACCGCGGTGGATCAGCGGACGCACGCAAGCCCCAGAAGGTGGAGACACGAGTTCGCTCCTCACGACACGAAGCGCGACTTGTACTTCTGAATTAGTACTCATTTTTAGGGTTCCGTACCCAAAGGGTAAAAACGGGACCCTATCACTTTGACTCCGCTGTTCATCTAGTCTGTCTGTCTGTCACCAGGCTGTATATATGCAGTTGAAATTTTCACTGATGATGTATTTCGTTTGCCGCTATAACAACAAGTACTTAAAACAGAATAAAACAAATATTTAGTGGGGCTCCCATACAACAAATGTGATGTTTTATAGATAACGGTACAGAACCCTTCGTGTGCGAATTCAACTCGCACTTGGCCTGTTTTTATCTACCACCACTTGTTTCTGGTGAATAAATAAATTAAAGTCGGGTTATTTACACCATTTACAACTTAACAGGTTTCTATCGAAATAAAAAATTGAAATTTAGAAAACCAAAGTCAGTCTAAGCCTCCGAAAATCTCCTTTTTTGCACAAATTTTAGCCGAACTTCGACCGTACATAAAGTACTCATAAGTTGTAAAAGTAAAGAAAATATTTCGATTAAAACCTCGAAAATTTAATGAAAATTTTGAATAAAAAACATTTATTTCACATACTTGTAAGGCTTACAGACAAACACGTATCTCCTGGAAAAAGTTTTATGAAATTTCCACACCCTATGAATAGCTAATATTCTTTCAATGGATAGTTAAGACGAAGTGGTAGCTGAAGTGGCGCCCTCAATTGAAATAAATTGTTTAAAACGAAATATGGTGATAATTAAAAATTTGATTTGTATAAATGTCTAGAAAGACCTTTAAACTGTTTTATGAATAACTTTTGAAAGTAATATTGGTAGGCCATCTTGTTTTAAAACTGTTTTAAAACTAGACGGACTATTAGTAATAATTTCAAAGGTTATTCATAAAATAGTTTAAAGGTCTTTCTAGACATTTATACAAATCAAATTTTTAATTTTCACCATATTTAGTTTTAAACAATTTATTTCAAATGAAGGCGCCACTTTAGCTACCACTTCGTCTTAATAAAAATACTAATTTAATTTAATAGAATGCAAACCATGCCTTTAGGCGCTATCTCTCTCTTTTTGGTTTGCCTCTTTTTCTTGCTTTGCCCTGGATGAAACACCAAGCTTTTCAAACTATGCTCGCGTTGAAAACAGAGCGACCGGGAAGGGCCGCCTTAAGAACGGCTGGGCTAGCTTAGGCGATTCTCACACTGCTCCGCACCCCGCTGCGTAGCGCGGGGCCGGACTGTATGCCAGTACCTCAATTTGTATAGAAAACACGCATAGTACAACACACTGACACCGCATCTACGCGCGTCATTTTTGTATGGCGGTCCCGCGCTACGCAGCGGGGAGCGGAGCAGTGTGAAAATCACCTTAGACGAAATTTGGTTTGAAACCTGTGGAAAAACATAAGGTAGTTTTTATCTCGAAATTCTCACGGGAAAGTATAAAGAAAACCCACCTCGTCCTTCGTGCACCCACTTCACGGACCTCTTCTTGCGGTTGACGTACATGCTCTGGCCCCTGCTCATGTGGTTGCTGGAGTCGCTCAGGCTCTTGGAGATGGACCGTGCCAGGTCCATCTGCTCCTTGACTGTTGGGTGCACGCCGGGCACGTAGAACGCTGATGACGCGAATGTCTTTTCTGGAAATTTAGAAGAATAATTTGTACATAGATACACAATGAATAAATATATACTACTATATAAGGCAGCGCGTTCCCCGTTGTATCCTCAGCTTTGCTGCTACAGAGTCCTGGTTCCGCTTTTCTGCTTCTACAAATATAATATGCCTGTAAACAGTCGGTCAAGGATGCAGAAGACTACGTGAGATCGAGAAGAAATTGCCGGCACAGTTATAACGATTTTCTATTGTTTGACGTCAACGCTCTTTGAGAATGCATTTGTGCAGCTCTACAACCAGCCGCCCGATGTTTACACTACATTGAAATGCAGTTGTCGCACGAGATGTTGGTGCTTTGTTCTTTAGTCGCCTCTTACGACATCAGAACAGATGGAGTGGTGTTATTCTAAACTGGCAGCCACACGGCCGACTGCTTATTGAACGAGCGACCGAAGTTCTTCGAGTCTACTCAAACAATCCGGCGTTTGGTTGTTGGTTCGACGAAAACTCAAGTAATTTTAATGGGTAGGCGTTTAGATGTAGCTAATAGAATTGTTAAGTTTGAACACGAGCCAAGGGGTTGTCGAAACATATTTGTAAGCTAGAACGTGTCATATCTTTCCCAAATACTTACTTAAGTACCAATTCCAATATCAAGTCATTGATCCGGCCTTAAAACTCGTAAATAACATTCTCGACATCCCCACTTTTTTCTCTCGAGCTTATGAAAAGTCTTTTGCTGTCATGGCTGCTCATTTATGGAATGAACTAACGTCTAGTATTCAAGCGTCTACTACCTTGTATTCCTTTAAGCTATGGTCATAAACTTTAATATACGAGTAGACTCCTGACTGACCGTGATTGAATTGTATGTTTGGTTGCATTTTATTTTTTAAGTATTGTACAATGTTCCATTCTACTTAATGGAATTCTCTCTGGATTTAGGTTGACTGGAAGATTACTGTTTATTTAGGTTGATTTTGTATTTTTCTTGTGTCCTTTTAAAATATTTTACATACATACATATTTATTAATTAAGAAATAAAGAAAGTATACGTGTCCTTGGTTTATCCCATAAGCTGTTTATTTTGTATCTTTAACGACAATATTTATAATAATTGATTAGGTCAAATAACGACAAACCTGTATGATCAATCTTGTAATAACTACAATCAGAGCAATATTATTATGTATTCATCTTTATATCCGTGGAGAGATTAGCACTCCTCAGACCGGTTATGTGGGTCGATGCTTCTGATTCAGTGAACACTGTTAATGTATCAAATTCAACTGCTTAAATTAGTAGCCTTTTAGCTGTGTGACTGGATTGGGAGGGCTGATTTCTTAAGAGAGTTAGTACTTAGTCTATAATTAGTCTATAGTATAATTAGTCTTATTTTTGCAATGTCACGTACATTACAAAAATAAGTTAGACATGTGGATACATGATTGGCAACATTTCATAAAGGAAGGTACAAATGATTAAGAATGCCTAAAATTAAAATTAAAAATACTGTACCTAACTTTCATTTCCTAAGCTTAAAAAAGTATAAATATTGGTATAAGAAAATGGTTTAATTATATTAACACTTATAGTAAAATAAAATATAAAAATGTGAAATGTTGTCAATTATTACTTGGTTGTAAATTTAGATAAATATATATAAAACTAGATACCTACAAAGAGTTAATTGTTCAGATAGACAGTAGCCACTTAAAATAAGATAAAAATAGAAGAAGATACCTACATATAACTGTGTAAGTTATCCACGAGAACCACTGCCGACAAACTGCTGCGCAGTTTGGCAGACTTTGTATGATGAACTTGTAATGTTTTAAAAAAAAAAAGAATAAAAAAAGAAAAAGAATAAACGAAAACTTACATGAGCTGAGATTCCCTTAAGAGGTTACCGAGCTAGATAGCTCGGGGCGAACTCTAGTTATTCTAAGATTGTAAATAGGTACTTAAAACTATTTACTATCTTAGATATATAGACACATATCCTGTGGTTTATTCTTGGTTTTATTTAGTCTATAGAACGTTAACTTATAAACTTTACACTTATCGCACTTTCACCTTTCTAAGGTTTTAGCTGAAAATCAGCTCAATGCTCTTTGAGCAATATTTTCGCTAAGCTTTTTGTGCTGCTGCAGAAAAAAATTCTAGACCTATGGCTGCAGCATACACACATCGCTAAAAACCTGTATGTACACAAACGGCTTTCGTGTATTTCCTTTAGACTGTGTGCAGTTTTGATCTATCTATCTATGATCAGGCAGGAAGAAGATAATTCTGGCAGCCAAGAAAATCTTACCGAATTTCCGGTCCTTCTTGATGAGATGCTCTTCAGCGTCAGGCGCGGGCGTGAAGATCTTGTTCAGGTCCACCTCCTTGTCCCCCACGAGCAGCGGCTTGTTCTCCAGGTCCTCCTGGAAGACCAGCCTCCTTATTAGAACAGTGGATAAAAATCTCCTTTATAAGGACTTTAACTTTAGATAGATAATAGATGACTCTCTATTGTACATTAATATAAGACTAAACATATGTCGTACCCCCCTCAGCCTCCCTCAGCGCTGTGGCGTAATATCTGGGTGGCCCCTAAGGTGGTATCCTCAGATATGGATGTACAATACATAGTATAGTAGTGGTGGTATCCCATTCAAAACATCCTGGATACCTATTTCTTCAGGCATATGCCATTTCGCTTCGCATTCATGTTTCAATTTTACCGGTTACCTAAACGAACCTACTCAGAATTAAATAGAAACTGGCCACCCAAGAGTCTTACTTACCCAAATTCTGACCTAAAACTAAACTGATTTAATAAAAACCTGTAATGGCTCTCCTAAAGGATCGGTACTTATATTCTGTGATTGATACTATATTATAGGTTATTTTTTTTTCCTCGCAGGGAAAATTCTGTGATTTACGTTGGTAAAAAAACATAAAAAAAACAACAAGAAGAAGCATAAGTTTTATAAGACTAAACTACGAACAGAACAGATGAAATGAATATGTAAAATTATACTAGAAATCTGCATTGAAAAGAGAAACAGATTAAAAATACCTAAGTACTTCTTATCCAGACATTAAAACGGATTTAGACACTTCAACCTCGATTTTAAACATTTAATGTGTAGTACTAAAGATACACTAACTAGTTTTATGTTTATGAGATATGGCGCAAGTAGGATATTACTGCAGAGAGTGTGTTAAATACTAGAGATAAATACTAGATTTGGCCTTTGGCCGACAAGCCGATTAGTCGGTTGTGAAGAGGCCGACTAGTCGACCGACTATTCGGCCAAGCTGGTCACGGTTTCGGGGATTTCCGAAACGCTTCGTTTCCAGCTGATTAGCGCGCAAGTCGCAAACGCCGCGCCGCCTGCGATCGTGTCCGAACCCTGTTTTGTTAACTTCGCAATTTTTTGTTTTCTAATTAACAAAGGAAAAGTTGCTTTGATTTACATTTCAAATTGTGTAAGACTGATCATTAAATAAAAATATTGATAAATAATCATGGTTTTTATTTAATGTACCTAATTACTCCTTCATGTACATATTATTGAGAAATACATACACAATAAGAAGTCGGATGGTCGGATACTCTTTGCCGAATATTCGCCGACTAGTCGCTGACTACGATAGTAGCCGGATAGTCGGCGCTCTTTGCCGAATATTCGCCGACTAGTCGCTGTCTACGATAGTAGCCGGATAGTCGGCGCTCTTTGCCGAATATTCGCCGACTAGTCGTTGACTACGATAGCAGCCGGGTAGTCGGCGGCGTCAGCGCTCTGTGCCGAATATTCGCCGACTACTCGGCACATCTCTATTAAAACATATATTCAATTCAAATATATCTTTATAATCATAGGAACTTTATAATATCTTTTAATCATCGTATACAACGTGGAAGGGCACCACGTACTTACCCGTAATAAATCAAACCATAGGCAATATATACTTTATCATTATAGTAAAAAAGCATTAAAATAACAGGCAAAAACCAAAAAAAAAAACGGCATTTGCATACAAAATACTCGCCGCCCGGACAATTTGTATGGAAAAGTCGATCTTATTTGACTGTTATTTTATTTCATTTTACTTTATCTAGACTCAATTTATTACTGATATGTCCTTTTCGCGTTGAAATGGATAGGGTATGTTGTACTGAATCGGTTCGCCGCCCGCCGCCCGCTGAGCCTCTTTACAGCCCCGGATCTAGGGGGGGCAAGCCAGGGTCCATGCCCCGGGCGGCGAAGTCAGAGGGGCGGTAAAATCTAATATATCCACCCCTCCCATGCTACCGACACGGAATGGGGGCGGCGTCTGGTTACTTTTGAAAAACTATAAAAGTTGTTTACTATTCAAAAATGTACAGTCGCATCTCGTTCTGAATCTCGTACTGTTCAGCTACTAGTAATCAAATAGGCGGCAAAATCAAGCAGAGGCGGTATATGCGCAAATTTTGCCCCGCCTCAAAAAAATTCTAGATCCGGTACTGCCTCTTTAGTCGCCTTACCCCCGCGCCCCTGTACTGCGCAGGCGAAAACTCACTAAAGCGGTAGCATCCATCAATGGAAGATGTGTAATTAGAAATGACAATGTTTTGTTAAGATTATTTAGACAGAAAATAGCACAAGCATAGTTATTACCATTAAATATTAGGTTAGAATCATGTTAGAACTTAAACCATAAAAATAGATTTATTTCTTATTTTGAATTCGTTAGCAACATTTGATAATATATTCGTAAATAAATGGCATATACGGAGGTAAATGGTGAAACTGCAAGTAGGTATCTATTTTAATAACAAAACAATATTTTACAAGAAATTCTTCTAAATGTGACATCAAATGCAACCTAATGAGACAAAAATATGGTATATTTACAAGAAACAATGTAACTAATGCGTCCATGGTTTTTGATATTTTGGGACTTTCTTACGAGCGGCAGTTCCAGTGGCTGCACGGCCGCTCCATCTCGGGAATATTCTCCATCGTTCTGTGTAATACAGGTTTTTCATTAAATTGGGACTTTGTGGCGGAAATCTTGTTGCGACCCTATTATTGTCTTCGCAGATACTTATTTACTTAATAATTTCCAATAAGTTATTTAAATAGTTTGTTAGTGAAATTTGGAAGTACCTTAATAGGTTGAGAGCTCAGGTTGTCCGATGCGATGCGATTATCTAGTCAGGAGGAAATAGATTACTCGGAAAAAACTTTATCGATTAGTCGTATTCACATCATTTAGTTGTGTGTTTCACAATCATCTTAGGACTATCCAGTTTCGTAACAACCACGGCTGAGAAGATCCACCTTTCATATAATCAATTCTTTATTTTATTCCTATACGCCATATAGTTTCCGGCAGAGTAGAATGGGACCTCTGAAAGTCTTTCCGTGGATGTAGTAAAAGGCGACTATATAGGAAATGCAACCTCTCCAACCCGTCTGGCCAGGGTGGAGAGTGTAGAACTTTTAGACCAAATCCTCTGGCTGCTATGGCCGACTAAATAGACCGATGATAATAATGATATACAGTGTTTATAGACATGAACTAGCGATAATTTAAGGACATACGGCATACCGTAGTCATCTATAGGAAAAACTTTTACTAAGAAAAGTTACGAAATCGCGAAAAAAAAAAAGACGGGTTGTACTCCGGGAGTGCCGGCAGAAGTGAAAACTTGAATATTAACATTGTGCATTTGCGAATATTCGTGCAAGCGCCCTGCGCCGCCTAAACGAAACGTTGAAAGAGAGGGGGATACTTCCTCTCCTACGCCGCCGCGCCGCACCGGCTATCTACTCTCCATCCGTGTCCTGACGCTTACGTATTACGAATTTTCGATCAGGTCACGTGTCCTGACGCCCTGACGCCCAGACGCGCCCTGACGCGAGTTTAACATTTTTTACCCATTACGAAAAAAGGTTACAACGCCGCTATAGAAGTTTTCACTTCATAAATTCGCTCCTCCAAAACAATTACATACCTGTCGCATGAAAAAAATATGGAGCAGCGAATTTTTTATTCGCTATTTCGTAATTTTTCCCTTAGTAAAAGTTGTTCTTATAGATGACGACAGCATGTCCTTAAATTATCTCTAGTTCATGTACAAACACACTGTATTTCCTGTTATCATTATAATGATCCTACGGTTTCAAAATTGCGTCATAGTAAGTACTGTAACCATGTTGCAATAAAACTCAAATCTGCATGTTCTTTCCTTATTTCACCATCATTTCATTCCGTCCACCTTTCAAATTTCATTTCTAGATCAAATTTTTAATTCTTCACACATAACTTCCTCGTCATTCTGGAGCATTCCTCTACCACCTCTCATACTGACGGCAACTTCCTTATTAATAAATGTTTAATTGTATTTATTTTTAGTATAGATTTTAATTTAGTTTTTAATTTTACTTTTAAGTTTTATGTTTGTCAGTAATTGTATAATTTTATATCAGTTCTGTAATTAAATAACAAATTAATTTATTAACCTTTTTGATTAATCTCTTGCTCTACGACTACTTGTTCATATTTCATGTGGGAGCCAGGCGCGGTCCGAAGGGGGGGTCACAGGGGACATGACCCCCCCCAAAATCTAAGGTCAAATTGAAAAATCTCAAAAATTTGCCAAATAATAAAAGGAAATTTCTAGCTATCCCCAACAGCGATAAATTTATAGTTTGTTGACATCTAGTGGTGTTTTTACGCAATAATGTTTATTTTATTCCAGATACCAATTTTTTATTAGTGTAGTGAGTGACCCCCCCAAAATTTCAAGCTGCGACCGCGCCTGGTGGGACCATGCAGGAGTTAACAAAGTACGAGTACTTAATTTACTCGTAGAAGTCCATCGACACATGTCCGAACTTCTGAATGAAAGTATATCTGAGTGAATTTCCAGCCACCACTACCAAATTCGAACAGACGTTTCGTCTGAAACGCAATCTTGGCTGCCTGCCAGCGCCTACCACTCCAAGCCAGCTTCTGGTACTTTATAATATCCAGGCCAGCTTGCGACGAGAAAGTCGATGGTCTGTGCTGATTGATAGACAGAAATATGGTAGCTCGGTAAAAATGTAACACTATATTCATGACATAACAATGTATTCTCAGTCCACACATCTAATTTTAATATCAGTATAATTGTTAGTTGACGTTTACGGAGAAAATGCTGCAGTACAGTTTGTTACCGCTTCTTCTGTACTTGCGCTTAGGAAGCGACAGTAAACTTAGTTGTAAGTAAATGATCTGACGTCAACGATTATTGTTATGAAATAGAAAGAGAGAGAAAAGACAATTGTCAAGTGATACAAATATCTAAAAATAAATAAATGATTTTTAACTAAAATAATAAATTATAATAAAATAATATACAGGGACAAATAACACTGATTGAGCTAGTCCCAAAGTAAGTTCGAGACTTGGACTTAGCTAACTAGCTGTATAGGTACTGTGTTTTTATAACAATCATCCAAAGTATGTAATTATTGTTGGGTTAGAACTACTCTATTTTTAACCGACTTCCAAAAAAGGAGGAGGTTATCAATTCGTCGCGATCCCTTATTTTTTTTTATGTATGTTCACTGTTTATTCAAAGACGCCTGGACCGATTTAAAAAATTCTTTTTTTGTTTGAAAGGGTGTACATATATATATATATATATATATCAAAATCGGTTGTGTAGTTTGGGGGTGAAGTCGGTTTTTAGTTTTGAAAAATTATATTACAAGCTTTTATTTTAGTTTCACCTGTCTCGTTGTCTGTCTGTCTGTAATCAAATCTTGCAAGTTAAATTTGACCCACTTCCCGGTTTCCGATTGAGCTGAAATTTTGCACGCATACGTATATCGCGTGACAATGCTATATTATGATGACATGGAGCTGATCTGATGATGGAGCCGGTAGGTGGTTACAGGAACTCTGTAATGAAACGTCGCAATTCCATCGAATTTGAGCTCGTTTGATTCATCTTAAAGAGCACTTTAGATAAAAGCTTATTACTCGACTGCGCCAGAAGGAGGGTTATGTTTTTCGAGAGTATGTATGTATGTATAATCATTTGGCACACTCTGCAGTCTGAACGGCTTGATGCATTTTAGCTTGAGAGTTGTCGTTAGATTCGTATTTACCGTGAGAGTGACAGTGGGTTTATAAAAGAGCACTCGGCTTTTTTTTTTAAATAATGTTTTGGTTTTAAAAATATTTTTTTTAAAAGTACTCTTACTTGTTTAAGATATTTATGAACGGCATCTCAAAGGAACATTATATCTAAATACATAACCGTAAAATATTATTTTTTTGCTTTACCTGAAAATTAGGATCAGCTAATCAGTCAACTTGCGTGGGAGGCCATACATTATTTTTCGATCTTTTCTTTGCTAAAGTTTAGGTGTTCTAGAGCTTTCGCAAGTTAAGCACTTAGATAGGTAAATAATTTCTCCGTGCTCTAGAAGGCACGGTAAGCCGTTCCCGGCTGTCGTTTATATTAGTACTCGTCAAGCTATGTCAAAAAACTCTCTTCAGCGAAGAATACTACAACATACAATTGTTTATAAATACTTGACTCGACTTCGCCATTGAATTTGAACCCATAGCCACCCGGAAGAGTGGCCAGAGGTCGACAACACGTGAGGCCGTGACCAGGGTTCGATGCCCGGCGGAGTCCTATTTCTAGAACAATCTAATGAGTTTCAAATTAACTCTTCAGTATTTATTCTAGTTACTGGTCTGAATTTCAGTTGCTTGTATCGATTTTTATTGGAACTGTGCCTAATTTCAGTGGCCGGTTACCAGGCAAAGTAGGCACACGCCTTAGGGCGTGAAATTGCAATGGGGGGCAAAATGAAGCATGTCAGTAAGACGCCTATAAAGTACTTAAGATAAGATAAAATATTACATTAAAATGTAAAAATAACTATTTGCCATCGACCGTCCAAATTTGCCTCCAACTCAGCTTATGCTGGTATTCGCAAACAAAGCACCAGTGCTGGTCTTCCGTTGAAGCTACTTGACAGTGCGCTCTCAACATATAAACTTATTTATTTATTTTATTGTTTATCTTTATTGTTCATCAAATTCAAATTGTACAGAAAAATAGGCGAACTTTATAATAATGCATTTTATTTGTTACAAGCTGCGCCCCGCGGTGTTACTCTAGGGTTACTTACTTGTTAATCCAGGCTGTCAGCTTCCCTTACGTATACCAAATTTTATCAAAATTAGTCCCGCCATTTGCGCGTAAAGAAGTAACCAATATATACACACACACACACTCACAAACTTTCGCCTTTATAATATTAGTGTGATTATTTTTATTCTGCACGTATTTAATGTGTTATTAAGTGTCTTTTTAATATCAATAAAATAATTATCTAAGTATCTATGTAATTTATCGCTAAAAGCATTGTCTCCTAGTCATTTATTACAAATAGTATATTGTATTTTTGGCACGCATAACTTGTAAATAAATATATAGGGACAAATAACACTGATTGAGCTAGCCCCAAAGTAAGTTCGAGACTTATGTTATGTGATACTAACTCAACGATACTATATTTTATAACAAATACATATATACACAGATAAACATCATTTGAAAAAGGTCATTATCCAACTTGCCCCGACCGGGGATCGAACCCGGGACCTTGGGTGGCGGACTAACATGGTGACCACTACGCCACGGAGGTCGTTAAACATAAAACCATGTGATTTTGACGGTTATTAAAAAAAACCAAAGATATAGGAGGTATAAATTTTTTTTTGCTCTATGAATAAAACACATCGGCACTTGTCACCGGTCATTGACTCCACAAGTGTAACATTGAAGAGGCTACTATACTTATAAAAACCTAACGTAGGCAGTGTCGAACTGGCTATACATACAGTTGAAGAGGAGTTAGTTTACCAACCGGGCCCTGGGCCCTTGCTTAAACACTACGGCAAGGTAGATGTTATGATTACTGTAAAAAGTTTGAATACTACTAATCCTTATAAAACGTTAATTTACCTACCGGACCCTTGCCCAAACACTATGACTGGGTAGAAGGATTATAACTGTCAGAAAGCAGTTTAAAAATACAGACTTTATTCTTCTTTTTTGACTTCATTTTCTTTTAGGAGTATCTTCCATACCTCAAATAAAAAAAGGATCTTTAAAAATCGGTTTACTGATAGTGAAGATATCGCGTAACGTACAGTCAGGCTTCAAAAATGGAGTCATCATTTCTCATACTAGTTGTATGATAAATTATGACTCCCTTTTTTAAGCGTACTATACATAAAAAACATGCGGAATTGATAACCTCCATTTTTGAAGTCGGTTCAAAACTGGCAACTGGGCCTTAGTCTGGGCGGGCTCCCTTTCCTGCCTACAACAAAATAAAAGCCTGCCACACGGCCACCTGGGCCCTGGACTCAGTCCGACCCTGTATAGTACATGTCACAATAGAACATTTATGTTGTTGTAATATTGTGACAGGTAGTGGGCGAGATATCGAAGAACATAAGAATCTATATGCAATTCAAAGTCATTGCTCTATGAGTAACATATATAAGAGTACTTGTGCGTTTTAATCAAACTTCCTACGTACAGTCAGGGGTCACAAGTACTGAGATTGATATACCTATAGAGTACTGTTATATAAATAAATATATGCGGACAAATCACACAGACTGAGCTAGCTCCAAAGTAAGCTTAAGCTTGTGTGTTGGGATGCGAACTCAACGATACTATATTTTATGATAAATGCATATACAATGTTTTCGTATTTCGATATACATTTATCGGAAAAAGTTGTTGAAAATGAAGGACTGAATCACCCCTTAAAATATTTGTACTTAATTAAAACGGACATTGTATAGATACACACCAAAGACCCAGAACAATTTAAAAAAAGCCATTTTCCAACTTGCCCTGGCTGGGGATCGAACCCAGAACCCCCGGATTGGCGGACTATAACTGAATTTTTGCTAATGTGCGTAGAAAAGCTTCACGTTCTTACTTTAAACAATAAACAGTAGTCCATAAAATAGTTAGAAGGGTTATCTAGGGTCTGATCAAGACAAAATTTAAAATATTATCTCCGTTCCTTTCAAATGATTTATTTCAAATGGGGGCAGCCCTGGACCCCGAAAAATTCAGGTAGCTTAAATATTTAGTAGCCTAGCGTGCTTGTTTTATTTAATTCAATACGCAAGGGAGGTCGGTCTTAAAATCGCGACCAACTGTGACAAGGAGGAGGTGGGGGTTAAAAGACATCAAATTGGTGTGACGTAATTTATGGATGGTCCCTGTTGAGGTAGAGAAAGGTGGAGAGTGTAGAGACTCAGACGATAAAAGATTATAATGAATGTGGATCTTTTCAAAGGTAGAATTTCATATCTACCTCTCTTATCTCTTCATGTGTTGCAAATAATAAAACAATAGATAAACAGTTGACCTGGGAGGAATTCCTCCCAGTGACAGGTAAAGGGTTATTCATATTGAGATATGAATAACCCCTTACCTGTCACTGGGATACACAATCGTTCTTTTATCTCTTGCGAAGTAGACAGAGCCAAATGCTACAAGATCCAAAGCAAAGGCCATTGGAAAAATACATTTTGACCGACTACAATGAAACTTTTACATATGTAATAAAGCCACAAGATAGAGTAAAACAACTGTTGTTTACGTTTGACGCGGACGGAGTCGCGGGCCAACAACTAACAAATGCTAACTGAATGGTTGCCAGTAACAATGTATGCTGAAAATACTAGACGAAACCAGGTTATTATTAGACAATAGCGAATATTTAAGACCAGCAGAATTGCTAGATAACTGGGAGTGATAAAACGGAACTGTCGAAAGTTAAGAAAAAACACTAAAAATAAAGTAGATACACTATGAAATAAAATTAAGAGCTCGGTGTGCGCCAGGGACAGGAATACCGATATTTTTTTATCGATATATCGATATCCGATTTCGGTATTTTATCTATATTTCAATAGGTATATCGACCGAGGACTGCCTCCGTGGTGCAGTGGTCAAGGCGTTCGCCTTGTGATTCCCACTGGGAAGCATACTTTGTGAAAAGTTGTTTCCAGTCTGGATAGGATATTGCAAGCTTGAATCACCTGATTATCCGAAAAGAAAGATGATTCTGTGTTTCAGAAGACACGTAAAACTGTGGGTCCCGGTAGCGTTTGATCATCAAACTATCCAAGGATTGGTTCCTGGTTCACCCTTTGTTTTTTTTGTGTGTGTTGACTTTTACACACAAAAACAAACAATTTAAAAGAAAAATAAGGGCCGGCGCACATATGCACATCCGACGAAGCGCACCGCAGAGTATTTTTCACTGTCAAAGTATTATCGATCGTCTTTGGAATAATATCCAAAATCAATGAACACAATACTTACGAACAAATGGCGAATTTCGATTCGGTAATAATAAGTATTGTGTTAATTGATTTTGGAAATTATTTTGAAGAGGACAACGTCAATAATAGTTTGACAGTGAAAAATGCTCTGCGCTATGTCCGCCGGCCCTAAGAAACTATCACAGGAAACTATAACACTAGTGTCAACTAGTGTTTGCCACTTACACACACAAAAACAAACAATTAAAAGAAAAATAAGAAACTGTATTTGTGTAAAAACACTGAAATGATCCATTTCCATTTGTTCAAATGGTTGCAGTAAATTTTGAGTTTTATTTGATCAAACAGGATCTACAACGCAACACAAATAATTTGAACAAAATGGCGGACTTCAAAGCATTTTTGTACAAATTCCCGACACGTAAATTGAACCAAAATGGCGGTTGTCGGCGCATTATTTGTACCTGCGCCGATAACCGCCACTTTGGTTCAACCTCAGTGCCGGGAATTTGTTTAGAATTGCTTTGAAGTCCGCCATTTTTGTTCAATTTATTTATGCCGTCGCATTGCAAGTTGGTAGATAATACACAAGCCAACCATAACAACAACTTTAACTTCATCCAACCCACCTCAACGAAATCCTCCATGCTTTCGACGCACACCACATTCGAAACATATTCGATCTTCTCAAAGCTTGACTTCTCAAAGCTGGACTTTTCAAAGCTCGAAGCACTTGTCTCCATGTCCATCTCCCAACTATAAGTATATACTTCCGGTTTTATTTTTCACAAGATTTCTTTATTTTTTTTTCACAAAAAACACAATTTTAGGTGTCACTTCGCGTTTTAAAATTTTTATAAAACTTTTGTAAGTTTACAAACCTTCAGTTACTTATTTCAAAAAATTCTATTTTTTTTTTCAATAATTTAAAATTTGTGCAATTTGCCGTTCATTTTTTAAGAAATTCATTCGATTTTTTAGAGTGAAATTGTATTATTTCCAACAAAAGAACGAATGATTGAACAGTTATATTGTGAGGTACTCGTATGTACGTCTAATACCGCGGTCACAACTCGACTTCCAATCGATTTGATGTTAGAGAGCAAGATTTTTGTAAGAAAACAGAAATAAAACCAGCGCCCGGCCATCTCCCATTATAATTAGATGCATCCCAACATGAGGGGGATAAGTAGGTTAATCTGCCCGTTTGTCTGTCCGTAACGCATAAACACACTGTCCTGTCTTAGTTTTTGACGTTTTCAAACTGTTGGTTAAACTAACCGCAGCTATTTTAGAGCGTTGTTTCAAATTAACACAATATTATGGATCAAGTGATAAATTGGGTCATTTTTCATAATGCCCGGGTATTATCAATAATGACAAGCTACTAGCGGCAAGGTAATTAATTATATTTTGAACTTCCTTACTAATTAAATTGCCTAATCATGTTGTTTTCGAGCAATCGTATAATACACAGGTACACGGCACGCGGGGATTCACCTACGGTTGATTTATCGTCCAAGTGACGAAAGCAACCAATTGGCTTGTCTACTAAATAATATAAAATTTTGTAAATGGTTTTAATAGAAAATATAGACCATTTTAAGAAAGTAATTTGAATAAAAAAATTCTAAGTGTTATCAGGATTCTTTTATATAATTTTAAACTTTGCACCGGAAGTGACGACACACAGCAATCAAAGTTTACATATTTCCTATGCCTGCACAAAAAAAACCAATGACAACGATCATCTGTCAATGTCACCTGTTTAAATTTTTGTTATGTTGGTTGTAGTCGTTTGACATATATTGTTATAGAGAGATTACAGTGACAGTGACAGTACCATGGGATTATATGTACTTCGTTAGACAGTACAGTACTGAAAACGGAAATTGCCAATCTTCATCGTGACTTCACTTCCTCAAATAAGTTGACCTTGCTTGAAAATGACGGTCATTTGGACTTTTGCAAATATCTAAATAAATAAGACCTTATTTTAAAATCTGATTAGAGAAAGTTTCGCCTAGAGGCTATTCCTCGAAAAGGTTTGCGAATTTGACAAGCGAATCTGGCTTTCCCGATTTATGTACAGGTCATTTAGATAGGTTATGATGCGACACAATTACCTATACTAAATGACCTGGGTGGTATACATTATGACTCTGCAACACTAGTCTGCTGTAGGCCGCTTTTCTTCCCTATAGACGATAAACGCGATGACATTTATTTTAACGTCTTATTTATCACTTGGTCTGTAACACATACATACTAATCAAAATATATTCAAGGGCCAAAATCAGCAAATATTTGTGGGTACTGGTCTGAACCATCAAGATCCTGTATGTTTCTATCAATCTTTTTTTTTCTTCTTTTTCTCGTGTCGAAAACTCAAAATGAAATATTTTTTTCCCCCTAGTATGTTGCCACTTTCACAGCGTTCTCTGAGGAGGCCTCAGATAGGTCACGCTTAGTGCAGCTGGTGGGGCACGATGGGCAGAAGGTTTTGTCAAAGTTTGGTCGTTATGACCACATTGACACTGTGTTGGATCAATATACGAGTACCACCACCGGGCTTAATTATGCTTGCACCAGCCTTCCTCAGTTCGTATCGATTCAAGCTTTCTCATCATCACCATCATTCCGCATAACGTCCACAGCTGGACATAAGCCTTTCCCAAGGATTTCCAAAATTACCGACCTAGAGTGGCCTGCATCCAGAGCTTAGTCTGAAGACCTTGGTCAGGTCGTCAGACTAACTTGTGGCTGGGTGTCCAACGCTTCGCTTACCAGTAGTACGTCGAATTTGAGAAACTTTTTGCCCCATAGGCCATCGGTTCGTCGCGCTATGTGTCCTGCCACTTCAATGAACCAATCCGCTGGGCAATGTCAGTGACTTTTGTTCTCCTAAGAATTTCCTCATTTCTGATTCGATCACGTAGAGAAACACCGAGCATAGCCTACTATCACGTCTTTATACGTAACGGGACAGACATTAGCCTGGGTCTTACGGCTCTGATCAAATAAATCAAGCTTTATCAATTTCCTAAACTCCCAAGATATGCTCTCCCAGTAAGTGCCGGCTGCTTGGCACGGCTCCAGACACAAAAGTTAACGCGTTGTTCCTTGAACTGGTTCGCTCAAGCGAATTGGCAGCGGTGTTAACTGTGATCGCACTGATCGCCCATTGGTTTAGTGGTTCAACTGCGTACGCTTCGGACGTCAATAAAGATTAGGCTGAAAGTACTTTAGCTAGTATCGATAGAATATAGAATAGAAGAGAATCACTTTTATTCCGTCGTCAATATACCAAACTGAATGCAGGCGTGCAATACAATACACATATCTACCTTATTAAGCTCTCATTACACAATTTTATTATTAAAAGTTATTTAAAATCTATTAATATATTTTAGTATTTATACATATAATATTTTTCAATTTCAAAAATTTCCTTGTCTAAATTTTTCCTTCGATGATTTGATTTTCGTTAATGTTAATATTTTATATAATAAATAAATCAATGTTTACTGTCCATATAACTCCATAATGCTAAAATCTTTTTTCATTCAACCATTCCTTTTTCAATTTAGTAAATCTAAGTACCTAAATTTTGGTTTGTGTAATTGACGTTTAAGAGCAGTCTTCCCGTCCCGTCTTACTTTTCATACAATCGCTCGTACGTAATTAAGGCGTTGTACGTGATCATTCTTGAAAACTTTTGAACTAACAGATATCTTGTGCACTAATTCTAGGTTTCTATCGAAATAAAAAATTAAAATTTGGAAAAGCAAGTTCAGTATACGCCACCAAAAATCTGCTTTTTTGAACAAATTTTACCTGAACTTCGACCGTTCATAAAGTACTCATAAATTGATAAAATAAAAAAATGCCCTAAGGCGCTATCTCTCTCGTTTTGGTTTGCTATTTTTTTTAGCATTGTCCTGGATGAAAAATTAAGCTTTTCGAACTATGCTCGCGTTGACGACAGAGCCCGGAAGGGCCGCCTAAATAAGGGTTTTGTGCCTGAAATAAATGACTTATTATTATTATTCCTTCAATTCGATGTTTCGGATATTTCTTGGAAATCTACAAGGTTTTAGAGGAATAGCTTTCTGTGAACTTTGAATATGTGGAACGGGTCTTAAACCCTGTGATGGTATTTCCACATGAGTTTAAAATCGGCGTGAAAAGGCGTATTACTAAGTTCCCTCGTATCGTATATCTCCCGGCTCCGTCATCAGAACAGCTCATTGACTCCATAATATTGTATTGTCATCAGACTTACAAGAGTACCTATACAATATTTCAGTTCAATTGGTTGAAGATAATTGGTTGAAAATTGTGTTGCAAGATTTGACTTAAACAAACATACAAGTTAAATAATACTTGCAAAAAATGCGTAGTCTACACTACAAGATAACTTCTACATATCACAAGGTACGTTACGCTTCAAATATGAAGTCAATATTTCTTATACCAGTTGTATGAGAAATTATGACTCCATTTTTGAAGCCTGACTGTACCTACTACCATCGATCAATTAGTAATATTTGATCCAGCTACAACGTACTCTGCTAATTTGGGATATGAATCAAAATGTCGAATAACCTTGATATCATGGTAGAAGAAACCAATATTTTCCAAATGGACCCCTTTAAGAGTTTTTCAGACGAAAAGACAAGTAATTGTTCTCAGCAGTAGTCGTACCGAAACACTTGTTTGTGACACTGTCTAATAAGTCCCTAATATCTCTTCTCTTAAACTTTTCACAAAATATCTCAGCAGGGATGCTTGTGCTTGTACTTGTAACTTTATTGCACGAAAAGTATACAAAAATGTAGTTATTATCGGCAATAGTATTATACATCACATGGTTTCGACTTGATAATTGTCGCTTTTTGAGACAGCGTAGCTTACCACCTAAATAAGCCTCGAAGACTAAACTCACACTGTGGCAAAATATGTACCCGTCCTCACCATCTGACATTCCACCTGACGAGAAGCTGCCCCCGGGTAAGGATCTCCCCTGGGCTGTTTGGAAATCTTTAAACAGACTCCGCTCTGGTACAGGGCGATGCCGGGAGAGCAGAGCCAAATGGGGTTGGAACTCTGGCAACAGTTTGTGTGACTGTGGGGTCACACAATCCATGGACCATCTTTTGTCATGTTCCAACTGCCCGATTCTTTGTACTAAGGCAGATCTGAATATGGCTAATGACAGGGCGGTTGCCGTGGCTAGGTTCTGGTCTAACAATATCTAATATGAGCCATTTCGACTCGATAAGAAGAATCTGGTAGTGTTTTCTCTCTTATCTCTTGGTACCACGGAAGACCAGCGGCATGATGTAAAGGCACATCATTGCCCTATGCTGAGTGGTGCCATTTCCGTGTAAAACTAATTTTAGTTATTTAGTAATGCAACTGATGTAAATTTACACTAAATAAAATATTTTTCTTTCTTTCAAATGGCCGACTGAACGCCATGATATTATGTTTTCTTCTAGACAACCATTGGACCAAGTAAAGAAATAATTTGGGTTGCGCATCGTACATTTCTAGATTTAGTTCCATGTATGTAGCATTACTTTAACTAACATAAAATACAATATCATAATACTTATTTCATATAAATAATGTTAATAGACAATATCTAACTACGGTTAATAATACTTAAATAAATAAATACCAAATACCAAGGGTCCCAACATCGTTCCCTGCGACACACCTCGAGTATTAGAAGCCAAATCTTAAACTAGAATAGATACACTTACCCAACTTACAGGGAACAACTTATAACTGAGATTAGTGAGGAACTCCTTCTTTTGAGGGTCGAACATGTCGGAGGGTTTGAAGCCTCTTTTGGTGATCAGGGCGCTGTTGACGCTTGAAGAACTATTCGTATTATCATAGCTGTCTCGGTGAACGATTCTATCGTTTATCTTGTGGAAGCTGGACATCTTGTTCGAAGAATACTGACTCTCGCTTATAGTCATCATTTTGAATGTTCAGTCTCGGTTCACTTCGTTTTTTTTTGTGTGCTATTTTCGTACTTGTTTACTCACTGTAGAAATGATTAATGTTACTAATTGCGCGAATTATTTCACCGGTTTATGCTCAGTAATATAATTCGCTGTTTCTAGGTCGGCATTTACGTCGGTGAGTTCAGTTTTGTGTTTAGAATTTTAGATTTTACATTTTATATGAGATTATTTTTTGTTTTCGTAATAGTGATATTGCGTATCTATGTATTAGCATTCTTCAAGGTTGAAACTAATTAAATGCGGGGATTCTGACACAAATATTATTTTGGCATTGGTTTTAATTTAAAATCTTTATTAGTGAAATCAGTTGAGTAATTTATATATCTAAGACTGCTATAGTTACGCCTGATTACCTTTACATCTTTTTGATTAGTTATTGCATATTTTTTAGTTGATATTTTCTACGAACCACCAAAGTTGTTATCTACTAAATACGCTACTTGCCTTGCAATTATATACATTTTGGATAAATTCAATTTGTTTGTTATTTAACTTTATAGATCTACTAAGTGCATATTACAGCATATGTACTTATATATTCGCGTTTTAGATTTAAGGGCCCAGGGGTAACGAGAAATTTATTAAGTTCATGTTTGTTTGTTTATCATTTTTCAGTTCGCTCTAGCTCTAACAGAAGAGCTAAAACAACTTTATTTATATGCGTTCTTCACGGACGAAGGTCGAGATAACACAGACGCAGCATCAGGAAACGAAGCTATGATGAATCGTTCGAAATACGCCGTTTCTTTACAATTTTAGAGTATGTAGAACGTAAGATAAAACGTTACATCTTTCTTGTAAAAGTGTGTGGAAAACATTGAGCTTTAATATGTTTCTTTATTTTATTTACTCGTAAGTTTGTTGTTTATTTTATTTATTCCAATGACGTCCTTAGTGATGAATTTTTTTACCAAAAACAAAAAAAAAATCTTTTTTTCTTTCTTTCTATGTATCTATCTCTGTGGACTTTTTGAAGCTGATGATGATAAACTTTACTAAACTGCCACAAGTTCAAACTCAAGGCACTAAGGTACCTACTACGAATTCTGTTACTGCTTCAAACTGATTTTGAGTCGGTTTTATTCGTTAGCTTAAAGTGTTTGGAAATAGTTTTTTTTTTTTTATTGGAGTGAGACTAAGAAATTGATGAAATTAAACAAATATAGTCTTCATTGATTTGACATCTATAAATTTTAAGTAAGTAAGTAAGTATTCAAATGCTCGACTGTCACACGTTGTTAATAGTTAAATCAAACTCAAGGTTCAAACTACCTACTTCAAACCTAGACCTAGATTTTTAACTGCTTCCAACTGATAGCTGAGTCGGGTTTATTAGTTTCATATTGTTTGGAATAGTCACCAAAATATAAATTTCGGCGATTGAATAGATAAACATATAGGGACAAATGACACTGATTGAGCTAGCCCCAAAGTTCGAGACTTGTGTTATGGAACTCAACGGTACTATATTTTATAACAAATACATATATAGATAAACATCCAAGACCCAGGACAATTTAAAAAAGACCATTTTCCAACTTGCCCTGACCGGGTTTCGAACCCGGGACATCCGGGTGGCGGACTAGCATGGTGACCACTACGCCACGGAGGTCGTCTTTATTGGAATGTGATAAAGAAATAAATAAATTTAGCCTTCATTAATAATATTCGACATAATTTGTTACGTATCGAAAAATATGCTGGACTTGCATTGAATTTTCCAGATGTGGCAACCCTGAAAAGTAGCACAAACATTTCCAAACAAAAGATGCTTTATAACAACGTAACTAGGTAGAGATTTATTTGCAACATAGCATTTTAAAACGCCAAAACAGTGGGTGTTACCGAAATAATTCATCTGGTTGCCAAGCGCCTTACATTTTTCATGTGTTTACATGAATCATTGCTTTTTCAAAGATTTTGACGCAGGCAGCCTAAATATTGGAAAAATAACTTCTTATTTATGATCTCTTTGTGCCTTAGAAATTAGAAATTGACTGAAGAAAATGTGTAATTTTTTTTATAAGTACTTAATTTATTTCGTCCAGTGCTTGTAAAAGTAGCTTAAACTTTTTTTTTATTTAATATGAATTAATAAGTTGACCAAAGCATTGTCTTGTTTAATGTTAATATTGATGTTCAATTCTATACTTCTTTCTATGCTGTTTCTAGCGGTGAAGACCTTTAATTGGCTCTATTATTGCTATATTTTCTGTTTTTACTGTATTTTTTTTTGTTTAAATTGGTATATGAATTTTCTTCCACTTATTCAGTGAGACGTCCGTGCGTTTTTACACAATTTATTCTACTTAAAACTTTTTTTAAATTGAAGAATGGCGCACTTTAATGTCGGAGGCCAAGATCCTGCGAATATCCTGAGCCACCGACGAAGCAAGTAAAAACTCTTTTATCAAAAAAAATATTAGTTTTTTTTATCAAGAATTGCTCATCGTGTTAACATAAATAAACATTTTTAAATAAATTTGCCTACACGAAAAAATCTCGCGCGTAAAAAATATTTCGCCTAAAATTCACTAAATTTTCACCACTATTACACAAATTAACACATTTTCGACTAAACTTGGCGACTAACTATATTCGACCGGTAGCGCACGTGCGTCCGTCGCGAGAACTTTTCTTACTGACTAAAATAAGCTTCGTTGCATAACGCGAAAAGCTCGGTGTAGGGTGACAACTGACAAGCTATTTGTTTTTTATTTTTTTCGGTCGCTCGATCTTGCCGCACTTTATTTGTATGTGCACCATTTTATTTGCAGGTTGACTTTTAAAAACGGTTATGTGACCAAGTGCCCAAGTTAATGACACTGAACAACTTTAACATTCGGCGAGCCGTCGACTTGCGTTAAGACGAAGTGGTAGCTCAAGTGGCGCCCTCATTTGAAATAAATTGTTTAAAAGTAAATAAGGTGATAATTAAAAATTTGATTTGTATAAATGTCGAGAAAGACCTTTAAACTATTTTATGAGTAAACTTTGAAATTATTACTAATAGTCCGTCTAGTTTTAAAACTGTTTTTTGCCAAAAGTGGCCACTTTTGGCGAAAAACAGTTTTAAAACTAGACGGACTACCAATATTACTTTCAAAGGTTATTCATAAAATAGTTTAAAGGTCTTTCTAGACATTTATATGAACTACTGTTTATAGTTTAATAAGAATAAATTTAAGGTAGGTAAGGTATATTTACATACTAAACACATATAAGTAAAAGTATAAAATAACTTAAACTAAGACAAACTAAAGCTAAAGTAAAGATAATTTAAAGCTAGTTAAAGCCCCGCCAAAAACAGAACAGACTAGTTCGACGCTAATGTCTGTCTGTGTGATCGTAGGTCCGATGGATGGACCGATTTTGATGCGGTTTTTTTACGTGAAAGCAAGTTCTTCTGCGATGGTTCTTGGATATGTTTGATGAAAATGTATTCAGCCGTTTTAAAGCTTGAAAGTCGGGGTTTTTTTAATTTTTTACCTGGCAAATAATAGCTTTACGGATATTAATTCCACTTAAAGCTTACGGAGACGAGGAATTTTTCTGCAAAAGTACGGGGGAGTCCCCGAAAAAAATAGAACTCGTGACTAGGCGAATCATCGCACATGGCGTTATATCTGCGTTTGTTCTTTACATTTTCGGGCAACAAATGATCGCAGACCGTATGCGTTGAGTTCGCGGTAAATCCGCGGCGGACTTTTAATTCGCGGAGCGTACATTTTCTCCGCCGCGGAGAAAACTCTGTCGTCTGCGCAGGCCTTTAACATCAGTTTTATTATGGAGATCCGCCAATTATCACAAAATAGTAGGCCAATTATCACAAAATTTTTGAATTTGCCTGGCATATAAGTTTGATGAGACAGTCGTGTATAAAGTGACTGTTAGCTATCACAACGTATTCCGAGTTGCATCCTCAGCTGTAATGCTGTTAAAGGGGCTCCGCTTTCCGGCGTTTTCTTCTCCACTGTAAAAACTATCGGTCTTAAAATATAGAAACATTGTGGTCACCCTCGCCGGCCGTCATCAGTCTAATTTCGGCCGCCGCTCAGTACGCTTTACTTTCTTGCCCAATACAACACACTTTTTATTTACACTGCTGAAATGCAGTTTATGTCCCCAATAGAAAAAGATTTGTCAGGATCGTTGCAAGTAGAGGTCCACAATCTCTGCCTACCCCTAGGTATGTATAGAAACACGGACATTTTGTTACTCATTAACATGATTAAAAAAACTCTCGAATGAAACATTCATCGTATCAGCCACAAACAAGATTTCAAAGATTCAAATGTTTATTCAGTAATAAGACCTTTACAGGCACTTTCAGTCCACTGCTGGACATAGGCCTCCCTCAAGGTTTGTTAAAACGACCGATCGGAAGCGGCGTGCATCCAGCGTTTTCCTGCAACCTTGCTAAGGTCGTCCGACCACCTAGGTGTCCTACGCCGCGCTTGCCGGTAAGTGGCCGCAATTAGAATGATTAGTAGTTAATGTGTTGTTAATGTCCGACCGATTTCGATCATGGCGACCACTTTAGACTCCTAATTGGTGTTTTGGCACTGGTGTGCCCTAAGATGGCTAATGTAGCCGATCTTTAGAGTGAACCTCCGTGCACATTGAGGGCACGTAAGCTCACCGTCCTCATAGTTATAAACAATGCCAGCAGGTGGGCGTGCCTTTATCTGGTCACGTTTAACTTCGAGGTCAGTTTTGCGCTGATCCTCGAAGTCACGTACGTGGGCATTGATTACGTTGCGCCATTCTGACCGCTGTGCTGCCAAACGTTCCCACTGAGATGGCTCTATATTGCATCTTTTCATGTGACGCCTCTGTACATCTTTATACCGAAGGAGCTGACCACCACGTTTTCGTTTTCCCTCCTCCAGTTCATAGTAAAATATGCGCGTAAAAAAAAACCGATTAGTAGTTAGGTTGCTAATAATTGCAAAAAAAACAGTAGCCTGATGCGTAATAGGAAACATTGGGGTAAACAGTGGGTAGGGAACACATTGAAACATTGCAAGATCCACTCCGAAACTTTGATGCTCTTAATGTCATTTTCGAAACGCGGTGTCACCGACAAATCGGTTTTTTCACCAAGATATTTACAAACTTATTTTTACTGAAAAATTGTCTCATGGGGCGAGTTAAAGCCCCACAAGTCGACACAAAGAAATTCCCAAGCGTCGAAATTATTCTCTTATATCATCATCATCATTTCAGCCACATAACGTCCACGGCTGGACATAGGCCTCTCCCAAGGATTTCCAAAATGACCGATCAAGAGCGGCCTGCATCCAGCGCTGACCACCTTGTGGGTGGGTGTCCTACGCTTCGCTTGCCAGTACGCGGTCGCCAATCGAAAACCTTTTTGCCCCATCGGCCATCGGTTCTCCGCGCTGTGTCCCGCCCACTGCCACTTCAACGAGCTAATCAGCTGGACTATGTCAGAGACTTTTGTTCTCCTATGATTTTTTTTATTTCTGTTTCGATTACGTAGAGAACTTCTGTTATAAAATACTCGACAATAGATTTAATGGACAATAATCTTCCAGATAGCAATATGTGAAGCGAGGTGACGACTGTGCATACGTCAATGCTGACGAATTCACGAGTCGATGCCAAACGCTCGGTACATGCAGCCAAAAACTTCGAAAATTCTATAAAATCATATTTCCATTCTCTAAATGCCCCAGGTTATTTCTTATATTCTATTATATTAGCGTTTTATAGGAGCGAGATAAATAAAACAAATAATAAAATAAACAAATTTAATTTATTGATATAATAACTAAAAAAAAAAATATTTTACACAATACATTATCATTAGTATTACACCACTAAGAATAATTATTTTAAACATATCAAGACGTGGACTAGCAAATAAAAATTAACTTATACAAAACGTTTCAATAGTGTCAAAGGAATTTGATATACATTTCGGGACAATCTTTTAATTACTAAATCACCCGAGGGTACCCAATGTTCTACATTATACTCTAGGCTATCCCGTAGGTAATTCCGGATTAATCTTGTATATTTGTGTATATCTAAAGCGCATATAAGAACGCAGAGCCCACCTCGGTGATATCCATTCCCTTTAAGTAATATTAAAGTTACAGTTAAGGTTAAAATATGGCAGTCCATTCCAATAATACGATGTAAAAGTGAGAAAAATTGGTCTGAAAATCAAATAGGAGCCATAAACTATTCATTAAATATCATAAATATCGATAATGCTATATTATATTAAATGTTGTCGTACATCGATCGGAAAAGAAGCCATTACAGTAGAAAAAAATTGTTTATTTTTAAAAAATTGTCTTATTCTAGGCGTAAAACTAGCAGACCAGAGCTAACTTCAATTACCCACGTTTTTATCTGTCCAACACAGCTATGGCAGTATCAGAGTTCTACCCTTGCCACGCTGCAACCGACTCAGTGGTCCGCCATTTTGTTTGCGTTGGACACATAAAATGGCATCCATTACGAAACCCTTAAATAGACAAGTAGATGCATGCGTGTTTATACAAATATTTATTTATATTATTATAAATATCTTATGCGGGATACGTGAAAATCATCAATGAACTTGGTATTTAAGATTATGTATAAAATGGCGGAAGAAATCTGATATGCCATTCGAAACGTACAGTCATTTCTTCGAAGCTTTCACGTGTGGGGATAAATAAATAGATTTTTAATAAAAAAAAATACACTGTTCACAACATATTTCAGTTATTTTGAGTCTAAGATACATATTTATGCGTATTTGAGCACGATACATATACTAAAGTACATAGTGTTCATACGATAATGGTGAAAAACGGTGACGCATCCGAAGCGTATTGAAAACCGCCGAGTTCACAGTCGCACCGCCAGCCCTATATAAACATCTAAATAACCTATCTAAGACAGAGGCTTAGCGAAATAAAGTAGCTCGACAACCATCCATCGACTAAACAATTAAATTAAAAAGCTAACGGGCAACACTTACAACATTACGTAACCCTTTCTAATCACTAAAGTAACGACACTAAGCACAAAGAATTTCGTACATTGACTCTATCGCATGCGCATCGCTGTGCGAACGGGACAGCATTATATTGCTGTCCTGCACAGTGACGTTCAATGCCAAGAGATGACGTGTCAATGAGCGAAATTGTTTTCGCTTAGCGTCCCCGAACATTATTCAAAAAATGTTCGATTCATTTTAGAAACAAGGCCACAGTTGTTCGTGTCACCCAGTTTTGTGCTATTCCAAATAAATACTGCAATGAAAACTTACGAAACATTCAACAAAATGGCGCTTGTGAATAGCAACACAGAACGTCGAACGCCTATCAATAACCCTTACCACTATGGCCTAGCTTATTCTAGAGAATGAACTTTTGGGACGAATCGATGTTGACGTCCCAAGTTTAAAGGGTTTTGGTAAAAATCATTCTGGCTGCATCGCGCTGTCAGTAAGAGATGGAAATGATTTCGTATAAAATGATGCCTAAGTACATTAGGATATAACGTTTAGTTAGAAAAATGTTAAGCCCCGCTCTCTTAGAGCTTACTAAAAAGTTGCTTCTGTGCTCGAGATAATAACTAACGTTACAAAAGCTATATTTATTCCAAATTAGTCCAAGTGTAGACAAAAATTACTTACAATGCGACACAAATAAGTTGAACAAAAATGGCGGTCTTCAAAGCATTTTTGTACAAATTCCCGTCACGTAGGTTGAACCTAAATGTCGGTTATCGGCGCAGGTACAAATAATGCACCGATGGATGCTGTTTTGGTTCAATTTACGTGCCGGAAACTTGTACAAAAATGCTTTGAAGTCCGCCATTTTTGTTCAACTTATTTGTGTCGCATTGTAGTTGCTGATAAAATGGCACTTCTACCGACCAAATCAAAGTGTTGCCAGCGTTTTCAATTTATATCGTTATGAATTTTAATTCTAATGCTAAAACTGAAATAAAAATGAATGAATCGTCCAAATAATTATATTTCCAATTCACAGATCACATTAATTGTAAATAAAATCATCAAAATAACAGGAATGGGAGCTGAAATGCACTTTTTCTTAACATTTTTTACACATGTGCGTAATTTTCATTTTGTGCAGCGAAAAATCAAATTCTCAAAATAATATTCTTAAGTTAGGGGTAGGTACAATGCTATTATTGATTTGAATTACATTATATTGCAATGTCAAACTACTGTTACAAATGAATTGCCTCCCACCAAAACAAATATATTGGGGGGTAAGCAAGGTCATATACATGAACCGTGTGTGTTAAAATCAGATGACTACTAACTCACTATCTTCCGTCTTTCTCTTACGTCTTAAGACAGAAAAGGACACAAGTTAATTCGTATTTGTCAAATGTTAACCCCTATTTTGTGCACAGAAAGTTAAGTTCTCTTTCTTTCTTTCATTCTTTAATTTGTGCGTTTCGGTCCATGTATACTTAGGTTATCTAAAGTTGGCACCATCAACTGTCTCGAACACTGATTGTCTTCATCTGTGCCTCGGAAGATGAAAGAACATTACCTTCGTAATACCAAATTCTTACACATTTTCTTTTAGTATAGTTCCCATTCTTACGTAGCTTATAACCGAGATCGGATAACCGAATACATATTAACCTAAAGTTAAGATGTTGGCTATTATGTAAAAGCACTTGTTTATAGAAAAAAATCCGCGATCTCTGGAAACTTTTCCCTACATCTTACATACACACATTGGGGGAATAAAAAATACATCCGATGGGTTATGCGATTAAATCTGATTAGTTATGCAACTCCGAAATCCCGGGATTTGAAGCTGCTTTGATAATTTGTAAGCCAAAAATTAGATAAAAATGTATCTGATTTCCAATCTCTGCTTATGACATACGATAAGTGTGAAAACAGACTATGCCGCGACCAAACTTCTGCGAAATTTCGCCTGCGATGCTATTTAAATTACTAACACCTATGCCGAACTTACTAATAAATTAGCCGCGGAACTTCAGCCGCGTAATTTCGGCGCAGTGTGTTCGGACACATATCATAGAACTGATTCTTTAATTGTTTTCGATCTTTATACACCGTGCCAACTTTAGACAACTTTTAAGACCAAAAACAGTAGTTCCGATAAAAGATATCCCTGACTCATCTAACCTTAAAACGTGGCCTACGACTAACATACAATTACATAATAAAATCATAAATTAGCTCCAACGGTTAGATTTACATTTTTATATACGTCGAAAAGAAAATCTCTCATTCAATAAATTACACATAGGTACATTAATAATAGTATTTGGTTCTTTACTTTTAAGTTTTTTAGAACTTGTACGAATTTCCTATTGTGCGATGTGTCATCTGGAATGAAGAAGATTCATTTTGTAATTTTTCAAAACTAAAAACTAAAAACTAAAAAAATTTGGTAACATTTCTATGGAACCAAGAATTTTCCAAATCGGTCCGGGAGTCGTCGAATACGTCAAAACTTTCTGGTTTCGAGCCGACTTCCAAAAAAGGAGGTTATCTTTTTGTTGTGTGTTCACCGATTATTGGAAAACGCCTGGACCGATTTGATTATTTTTTTTTTGTAAGTGTATTCCTGTCAATTGGAGAAGTCGGTTTTTAGTTTTGAAAAAATATTCTGTAACCTTTTTTCATAGATATACAGTCCACTTAATGGAACTAAGTTACCGTACATGTACAATTTTATTTAGTTAGTCAATAATTTTTCAATACAATTATTTTCTACCTATGATGGAAGAGAAAAAAAAAAAGAAAGAATAGAGTACTTACCGAGTCACAGAGAAATAAAACTGCAGCTTGGCCCTGGGGGTCCGGTTGGGTGCTACGCTAACCATAACTATGTTAATATATAATATAAATGTATATCAACACTCACACGTACCACCCTACAAGTTTAAATGCTCATTGATACAGTGAGGAAAGAGTCGAACGATCATTCGGGTATCTTCGTAAACGACGAACTTAGCCGAATGTACGGTCCAGTATAATACGTGCCAGTTAAAGTGTCAATTGTGTACAATGACCTATATCTTTTGCGATATTAAATAGTGTATTACTGGTATTTAAAAGCTAAAAGGTTTGTTTGGTTAAAGTATTTCTAAGATATTAGTATAGAAATCAGTGGTTTTAAAGTAAGCCTCATTAAGGTCCTTTATGGTACATAACGTAGGGCAATTTGGACATGACAGCAGGTTATCCATCGACTAAATGGCAACGCAGTCACAAAGGCCGTGGCTGACGATAGGGTTCGCCATGGCCACATACTAGCCAAATATCATTTTAAATTGATTCTTAACTGAAACCATTTTGACTTGACAAGGAGGTATAAAGTCCTTAATGACATTACCAAACAGAGGTCAACGTACGATATTGACTAGCTTACAGGCGCGTAGTATAATTACTAAGTTTAATTGGCAAAGTTCAAGTTTACGAAACTACCCGAAAGACCTTTCGAATCTTAACCGACTGTAACTAAATAAATAGCAAAGTGCTCTCCCTGCCCGTTTGAGACGTTGAAAACAACAGGGAATTACTGATCAGATCAGATACACATATATTACAAGTATACGAATTATATGAATGTTATCTCTACTACAAAAGGCGGGTGACACATTTCTGCGTTAAAAATAGCTCTAATGTGCGTAAAGAAAAGCATTTCGCACTTTACTGGCCTTAAAAATACGTCAAAACTTGCAGGTTTTTCTGCAACCATTTTTCAAAGATATACAGTCCACTTTATGGAACTTAGTCACAGTTTCCATGACGTATCCTTGTTTTATCTACCTTTGAACTTGAAATGTCCGTTTTTAGCAATTTAGGGTCATTTTTGACTTTTTGCGGACATGTCCAAATATTCACGGGTCCGTTAGTTTATAATGCTAGTTAGGCTTTTGTCTGGACAAAATAAAAATATTCAAACACATGGCTTTTCGCCCAAATTGTACACCCTCTTTAGATTTACCAGCAAATATCGCCTCATCCGCTTCTAGAAATAGCGTATAAATTCATATAAACCGTACAAATGCAATATACTCGCGAAGCGTTCGTCCCAGTCACACACCGCGCATTAAATTCATTCGTATTACGCGTACACTACACAGTATAAAACAAAGTTCCCCCCTTCGCGTCTGTACGCAAACCTAACGTTGTAGTTTGAACCTTAACGACTGTGGCGTAAGGCTCATATTTTGATGACGACACAACTACTTATGCCTTCAATAAGATTTATAAATAATCGCAAAAATGAATGTAATTTTGTCAACGACGTGTTGAATATAAGGGCAGACTAGTAAAGCCCTTACGTGCAAGTTAAGTCCACGATACTCAACAACTTTCTACAAGCACAGTATAAATACGAAAAAAAGAAATCCTTCCTTACAAATGAGCGATCAGCTGATCGAGATTTAGTACAGAAGTATTTTTCGTATTTTACTGCGGAAATTTGTTAAGTATGATATGCGGAACTTGTTCTCTATGTTATTTACTAGTCACCTTATAGAAAAAAGTGCCATTCTGACACCGACAGCCATTTCTAAACATGGCTTTATAAGATTTTTCTCATTTCATCACACATTCTCATTCGTAAACTGATTTATCAACAACATAGCCTGCTTTCCGAAAGATGCGTATTAATATACGAAATAGCGCCATTTTGGACAAGTAATATTATTTTCATGATTTAGAAATAACTATTTTGTTCGAAAGACTCGTTACGATCATTCGAGAAGATAATCAAATTCGAATGGAGCCCCTAGTTGACGCGTGTGGGGGGTAAGTGCGGTGTTAGGGAGTTTAGGGGGGTTTATGAGGGGGTTTAATTCCAGATGCGTAGGAATGAGTCCCAGGAGCCGGTGGCGACGGCCATGCCGTTCTCGGTGACGCCCAGGCACGACACGCGGTTGTCGTGGCCCGCCAGGATGCCTGCAACGAAAACAAATATGATAAGCAAATAAATAAAAAAACCCGACGAAAATGTCAAGAACGCCATTTAGTGATGAATAGATTATAGCGCCATCTATAATTTTTTAGGGAACAGTTATAGATGGCGCTATAATCTAATCCTTGTCTTTCAAGCTGTAACCCCCAATAACTTTTAGGCGGCAGAACCGATTTTCATCAAACATAGCTAAGAACCACCGCAAGGGAACTTGCTATTACGTAAAAAAAAACCACATCTAAATCGAGCTCATTTGAAATCCATTCGTTCGAGCGCTACGATGCCACAGACAGACAGACATTAGTGTCAATAAAACCCTCTCTTTTTCGGGGTTAAGATTTTCGGCCGAGCGATGTCGTCTTCCGGCGTTATCGCGGGAGGCTTCCCGACACCGCGACATCGTGCAATGCGTCACAGACATTACGTACAAAATAGTATTATTTTTAAGTTTTATATTACATGTATATTAGTCTGTAAGGTATATATAAATATACTTGTATGTTTTGTTGCCTGAAATAAACGATTTTTTTAATATATTTATTTATAAATTTCAGCCTTTCAGTCCCCCTCCGGCAACCTTGCTTAACCATCGACACTTATCTTTTGACGCCACCGGGAGCACCCTAAGATGACAACGACTCTCCTGACAGACTGAAGAGTTAGACTTCGTAGTCTAACTCTTTTAAGTTGGGAGAAGACGCAACACAGCTGCACATAACACCAGGAACATGTTAAGCTGAATTTCCTGTAGATATCGTGAGGTGTAACAGCAGACGAGTAATAAGACTCCCCAGCGAGCTCGCTCTTCATGTAGTCTCCATCTTTTGAGGACAAGCAACAGGAGTTCCCTGTATGAGGCATGAGGTTCAAAGGCAGAAGAGGCACGAGACTCACCAGCGCGCTCGCTCTTCATGGAGTCCCACACGTTGCAGTTGAAGTCGTCGTAGCCGGCCAGCAGCAGGCGGCCCGACCTGGAGAAGGCCACGGACGTGATGCCGCAGATGATGTTGTCGTGCGAGTACATCGCCAGCTCCTGGTCCGCGCGGATGTCGAACATGCGGCACGTCGCGTCGTCAGACCCCGTCGCGAACGCGAACCCGGACGGGAAGAACTGCAAACAAACAACCATCCCTCAGTTAGCTTCATTGTTATAGAACCGTTTCATTTGAAAACTCAAAGCGATCTCTTAGGCGCTGGACACACAGAAAAGACATAAGACGTGGACGGGGCGCAGGTATATGTCTCCTCCGCGAAGCATCGCAAAGCAGAAACACACAGAAAAGACGGGGCGCCCGTCTTTTGTGTGTTCTGCTTTGCGCCGCTTCTATACATATTGTATGAACGGACGCGGAGCAGACATATGTCTGCGCCCCGTCCACGTCATCCCGTCGTTGCCCCGTCTTTTCTATGTTCTGCTTTGCGACGCTTCGCGGAGGAGACATGTCTGCGCCCCGTCCTTGCTTGCACTTAAAGCGCTGGACAGACAGAGAAGACGCAAGACGCAAGCGAGACACGGACAGGACACAGAATGGGTGCTGTTGCGAGTTTTGAAAATATAGAAGAAACAAGGCACAAACGTGACAGATGCGGACAAATCCGTATCTGTGGCAACACTGGATTGTAAGCGACCAGGTAAGTGCTGATCACTAGAGTTGTCTCACGCGGCCATATTTCCGCAATGGCGGATGTCCCACAGCTTGGCGGACGTGACGTGACGCTGACTTACCGTGACGGCGTTGATGTCGCTCTCGTGGCCCGGGAAGGTCTGCTTGCACTGGCAGTCGCGGATGTCCCACAGCTTGGCGGACGTGACGTGGCGCTGACTTACCGTGACGGCGTTGATGTCGCTCTCGTGGCCCGGGAAGGTCTGCTTGCACTGGCAGTCGCGGATGTCCCACAGCTTGGCGGACGCGTCGCAGGCGCCGGACACGAAGGTGCGCTGGTCGGGCGCCAGCGACAGGGACATCACGTCGCCCGTGTGCCCCGTGAACTGTCCGCACTGCTGGCCTGTCTCGATGTCCCACAGGGCGCTGCCGAATAACACAATACCCATTTAATATTCACAAATAGGGTAGTTTTTTGGGTCAAAAATAAATTATTTTGTACGGATAAGAGAATAATATATAATATTAGAGTATCGCGTTAAGTCCCGTAATATAACCGCATTAAGACGGTTATATTACGAGACTTAACGCGTAAAGTTAAAAAATTATATTCTCTTGTTAAAAAATTATATTAACTTGACTTTAGGCAATTTTATTTATTTTTGTTTATTCAGGAATAACAAGCAGTTACAAAATACAATCTTAAATGTTTATTAATGGAGTAAAACTAAGAGCGTTATTTGACTTTCAAAAACTATGATGTCACAGTTTGGTATTTCAAACAAATGCTAAAAATGTCTGTTTTGACATTAAGAAAAGTATCTTATTTTACTTGTAGAATACGAATGGATTGCATTCACATTTTTTTACTACACAGAGTCATGGCCAGACTTACCAGGTCATATCTCCAGAGCTGGTAAGGATCTGGTTGTCGTCCAGGAACCGGCAGCAGGACAAGTAGCCCGAGTGTCCGGGCAGCTCGCGGGACACGCGCACGTTGCCTTCACGCGTTTTCAAACTGAAATAGATCAAAATAACCATATGTCACTACTTTGGAAAATCTCTACACAATATATACCTAATTTTTAATAGACCTGATGTTTTTAGCCGGCCGCAGAAATGGGGGAAAAAGGAAGAAAGGGTTAATTGGGCAACGAAAAAGGAAGGGAAAAATTGGGTAAAGGAGGAAAATAAAAAAGGAAGACAAAGATTAAAATGAGGACTGGGAAATAGAAAATGAAAAATTCAGTGGAAGGTCAAAACTCAGTCAAAACAGGGTAATGGAAGAAACGCTTACGTCACCAACTCATCACCCACGACTGTAAAGTAGGATTCCCAGAAATTATTTTTTTACTATTATTTTTATTTAATTTGCTTTATTTCCGAAACTTTTTTTTACCAACTGAACAATTACGAGGGTGCGTTTTTAAGTTCGCGGAATGAGAGGGTTGGAGGGGGGTGATTAGGCTCATTAGGACCGTTACGCGTTCAGTGACTCATAATTAGTATAAATACGAGGTTTCATTGTTATCAGACAATTAGTCTTTGAGCTATCGTCAACCATGCAACATAATCGGGAGTGAAAAGTGAAATATGGAAAAAATCGAATATCGTGCCGTTATAAAGTTCCTTACCAAGCAAGGAAAATCAGTTGCGACCATAATGTATGAGATGTCATCGGTTTACGGTGACTCTTGTCCAGGAAAAACCATGGTATACAAGTGGCACAGTTTGTTTAAACAAAGAAGGGAATCCCATAAAGACGACCCGAGGCCGGGCAGGAGCATCGAGGTGACCACGCCAGAACTTATTCAAAAAGTCGAAAAAATTGTATTCGAAGATGCTCGACTAAAGAAGAAACAACTCGCAGAAATGGTTGGAGTATCCGATACAACCATTTTTAAAATCCAGCACGATCATCTTGGCATGACTAAGGTCAGCGCAAGATGGGTACCGAGAATGCTCACGCCGCCGCAAAAACAACAACGCGTAAAGTGTTCACGTGCATTTTTGGACCTCTGCAGTGACGACAAGGATGGTGTATTGAGTCGAATTGTTACTGGAGACGAAACTTGGGTTCATCATTATGAACCTGAGTCGAAACAAGACTCCATGCAGTGGCATAAAAAGGGCACAGCACCCCCCAAGAAGTTTAAGGTGTCACAGTCAGCTGGGAAACTCATGGCAACGGTCTTTTTTTCAGAAGGAATATTGTTGATCGATTATAAAGATAAAGGTGTTTCTATAACCGGAGAATACTACGCTTCAATATTAGAGCGACTCAAAGGAGCCATTAAAGAGAAAAGACGGGGAAAATTGACGAAGGGTGTGCTACTTTTGCACGACAATGCGCCCGTCCACAAGAGTCGCGTTGCGTTGGCTGCCCTGCATAAGGTGGGCTTCGATATTTTAAACCACCCACCCTACAGCCCAGACCTAGCCCCGAGTGATTATTACCTCTTCCCAAAAATGAAAAAAGAGCTTCGGGGTAAAAAATTTACCACCGATGATGAAGTTAAGGAGGCAGTTTCAGCGTATTTTGAAGACAAAGATAAAACATTTTTTTATGAGGGTATAAATAAATTAATTGAAAGGTCTGAAAAATGTATCCGTCTTGCAGGTGAATATATTGAAAAGGAAAAATAATTCGGTTTTTTTATTTCCACCCCTTACCCTCCATTCCGCGAACATAAAAACGCTCCCTCGTACCTTAACAACTTTTTCACATTATCTTGGGAGGTAACCTGTAAATGGAGATGTTGTCGAGGCCGCCGCACGCGACGTACGAGCCAGACGGAGCGCACGCGCACGTCATCACCCACGACGAGCGTAGAGGGATCGCGTGCACCTTATTGTTCCAGACAAAGGGAGGGAGGGGTAATAAAGGGAGGTC
This sequence comes from Acrobasis suavella, assembly GCA_943193695.1. Classification (NCBI taxonomy): domain Eukaryota; kingdom Metazoa; phylum Arthropoda; class Insecta; order Lepidoptera; family Pyralidae; genus Acrobasis; species Acrobasis suavella. Next base: position 2,021,954 of record OW971952.1, on the reverse strand, counting down.
ACCTGTAGATGGAGCAGATGTTGTCGAGGCCGCCGCACGCGACGTACGAGCCAGACGGAGCGCACGCGCACGTCATCACCCACGACGAACGTAGAGCGATCGCGTGCACCTTATTGTTCCAGACAAAGGGAGGGAGGGGTAATAAAGGGAGGTCACCTGTAGATGGAGCAGATGTTGTCGAGGCCGCCGCACGCGACGTACGAGCCGGACGGAGCGTACGCGCACGTCATCACCCACGACGAGCGTAGAGGGATCGCGTGCACCTTATTGTTCCAGACAAAGGGAGGGAGGGGTAATAAAGGGAGGTCACCTGTAGATGGAGCAGATGTTGTCGAGGCCGCCGCACGCGACGTACGAGCCAGACGGAGCGCACGCGCACGTCATCACCCACGACGAACGTAGAGCGATCGCGTGCACCTTATTGTTCCAGACAAAGGGAGGGAGGGGTAATAAAGGGAGGTCACCTGTAGATGGAGCAGATGTTGTCGAGGCCGCCGCATGCGACGTACGAGCCAGACGGAGCGCACGCGCACGTCATCACCCACGACGAGCGTAGAGCGATCGCGTGCACCTTATTGTTCCAGACAAAGGGAGGGAGGGGTAATAAAGGGAGGTCACCTGTAGATGGAGCAGATGTTGTCGAGGCCGCCGCACGCGACGTACGAGCCGGACGGAGCGTACGCGCACGTCATCACCCACGACGAGCGCAGCGGGATCGCGTGCACCTTGTTCGTCGTGTGGCTGTCCCACACGATCAGCTTGCCGTCCTGGCTGGCGGACACCAGGTTCCTGGGGGGCAAAATTCGAATAAATATTGGTTGTAGGATTATAGTCATGCTGACTGAGATTTGTCCGTACATATTTATTGCTGTTTAATATCCTATACTTAAAACGAGTAATTCTTGTATGAAAATGTCGACTTTTTTTCGAGTTTCAAGCATTGGTCGCTAGGAAAAGTTGTTTATATTGACTGCCTGAGGTGCTCTTACAAGTATCGGACAGGGTTTTTGTTACATATTGTATAAATGAAGATCTCGGAAACGGCTTTGATAGAACTCTGTTAGGTATTTAGGGAGTGCCCAGACTAAAAAAATAATTTTCATAAAAAAGTAAACGAGCAAAGGTCGGTCGCCCAGTTAGTTACTACTATTTTCACTAACGCACCATTTATTTATTATTACTTTTATGTGCCAATCCTGTAACCCAAAACTAGCCTATAAGAGATTGCCTTGGCGATAAAACCGTCTATTCTACATCAAGTTTACTTAAATGTTATTTTCATGTGTTTTGGCGCAATAGAGTGTTTTTAGTTACTTACTATATGAGGGTAACTAACGTCCAGGTTACTCGGACGTAAAAATCCTAGGGAGAACAACATACAAATATCGTCCTACCAGGATACAAAATTAAAAACCTAAATCTCGTTGTCTTTGACATCCGATTCAAAGATTCAAAGATTCAAATGTTTATTCAGTAATTAGACCTTTACAGGCACTTTTACACGTCAATAAGTATAATTTATGTTACGTGTAAAGTATATTAAAATTTAATTTATTTTTAAAGAAAAGCTACCGATACCAGCGCTTCGTAACGACCACTGCTGAGAAGAAACGCCGAAAGAAACTCATTTTCACAGTATTGGTCGCCTACTCGCCAGAAGGGCTTTGTCATATTATTATAATTGTCTTTTAATTAATAAATACTTATAATATAATACAATGTTGACACATTATAACATGTAACGCTTGCGAACCAGTAAACAAACATAAATTGCGTAATAAAAAATATTAAGTAGTCAAAAAAGCGAAGCCGAGCTGACCAGTCCCTCCCGGCAGCACCCGTTCACGAGTTGACACACGGATCAGCCATCGTTAAACTCAACCATATTAGAGGGAATCCAACGACCCGACCAGCGACGCCACCACCGGATTGGACATTTTAGTGAGCATGAAAAACCCGAACTCGCAGACCTTGTCAAGAGAAAGTATTAATTATATGTTGGTCACTTATTGATCGCAGAGCATTTACATGTTTTTACAGTAGGCTTATTATGGTAACAGAAAATGCAGCTATTTATGTTTCATGTGTGGAGTGTAATGGAAAATGTTTAGGAAGTATCCACGCGTTTTTATCTCTTAAATAATCATTGATAGTATAGTACGCATTGTTCAATAAAACTTTTTTAACATGTGTTTTAAATTTTGCCATTGGTAGGTTAACGATAGATTGCCGTCTCGCTCTAACTATTTCCGTCGCTCTCTTTCTCCTCTGCCAACCTTCGATCAAGACGCACGCGTCCAACTGTTGTATAGTTATTATTATAATTTCGCATTACATAGTATCTGTGAGTATAGTGAAAGTAACAAGAGTAAAGTATAGTGCTGCACAATAAACGGTGCTCGAAATTATACGTCTTTTACTCCACCTCCCGGCGCGCTCTACCACTCAGCAGACCCTTACGAATAATACAGTCCATTTGGGAAAAACCACGTGGCAAAGGCAGCAATCCATACTTCCGTACTAATATTAAAAATGCGAAAGTGACTGTCTGTCTGTTTGTTACCCCTTGAAGTTTGAGACCCGAGGAAGGACATTGGATGGTTTTTATTGTTAGCCTGAAATTCACATGGGGAATATAAAGAACTGTAATAGAGTAGGTAATTGCCCGTGTTTTGGTCAATATTTTATACGAAACAATAAATAAAGTATTATAACATTAAAAAGAAAAACAAATAAAACCATAAAGACAGTTAGTTATGAATGAAGAACTGTGAAAGCGTGGTGAGGACATCTCGCTATGTCTTAGGTACTTACGCGCGTAACCTAATGGCAGTGACATGGAAAATCTTACTCATTTACTCATTTATTATTCGCTAACATGTTGCTTAAGGTGGTAAAATATAAGTGCAGTAATACATGTACCCATTTTGGGTGTGGCGATGCAAACATTGAATAGAATTTAACAATATTAGTATATGTACCCGTTAAATACATTTTTAAATTTTAAGATTATAATATAAGATTTAAAAGTTTAATAAATTGACAACGAAAAAAAAAAGGTTAAAGTATGTCAAGGGCTATCATGCAGGTAAAAAGAAGTACGTAAGCATGCTTAGTCAACATTCTTAGATTCTAAAAACGTCCTAGGTAGTCAAACAATAGGTAGCTACTTATCTATTGTCACATTTTTAGGTTTATGTAAGTCAAATATAGAACGAGAGATTGAGAACAAGTCACTGTAAATGTCAAGTATAAATGAGATGGTTAGTGAATCTTTATGATACTTGACGGTTTCCCTTTCCACCAGATTTGACTTAAAATTCATATTTAAGCGGATTGAAAAATCATTTTGTGTTTCGGGTTTCGGATCATGTTACTTTTTGACATGAATCATAATAAAAAATAGTCAAATACCGTATTACACACGCACAGCAACAACTGCTTCAGTAAAAAACGTACTTTTTTATAAACATAGTAGTAAGTTGGCTCTGCTGGCCTTCCAAGAGATACTATAATTTCTAAATAAGATAGTTATAATTGTAAGGCGATTCTCACACTGCTCCGCACCCAGCTGCGTAGCGCGGAGCCGGAGTGTATGCAAGTACCTCAATTTTTATAGAAAAAACGCATGGTACAACGCATTGACACCGCGTCTACGCGCGTGATTTTTGTATGGCGGCGCCGCACTACGCAGCGGGGTACGGAGCAGTGTGAGAATCGCCTAAGTAGCCAACACTGGTGTCAGATTTGCTGCCTAAAGGCATCTGAGACATATCTTGACGACTGCCATATAATGATGACAGCTGAGACCAACGGCTTATACGTGCCTTCCGAAGGAGCTCTAAAATTTTTTATGTCACTTGTGGTCACCCATCCAAGTGCAGACCACGCCCGCTGTCGCTTAACCTGCGAAAGCGCTAGCAATGCGTACTCCCGTCGAGCTACCGAGCTCCACATAGTTAGTATACCCAGGCGGGACAGATTAGCGTCGACACAGGCCAGGCGGGCAGCTATGTAAACAACACAGAAACCTATTTTCGGAGCGCTTTCTGCCCAATGTGAGTGAACTCATTCGAAGCCGAGTTGGTGTATTAAATTATAGTATATTCAATTTATGGGTTATTCCACAGATTACTAGATATAATTATTAGTTCAGACCTGCCCTGACCTACTTGATTGCGTTATAGGGAAGTGTATTGCACGTAATGACGTAATAACGGGGAAACCCGCTCTCGGCCTAAGCCCCGTGATGGTAAAACCGGAGCCACACCTCTCGACACCCTCAACTACTCACATTGTGTTGCGCCGCATTTTCGTGGCTAGTTAGGGTGCCAACAGGCAGTGTTGCCAACGAGCAGCGAGTCACCATCTACCAGGCTAGATTGTTTTGAATGATTTTTAGGTACATGTCTGTATTTCACTCCATAACCCAGTTATCCGGTCCACTAACATCCCATCCACATAGCCCAAACCGAGTAAATCCCTCCCTGGCAATAGTTCGGCAGCTATGGAGGACCGCGTTAGTGCATCTCAATGGTACATTAAGGGATATACCTCCCTAGATCCACCATCTCACTTTTTAGTTAAAAAGGTACTAAAAGGCCTCTTCATGTTGGCTTTGGCCCCATGAACGCCTCAAAGGACCGCAGGTCTCCAAGGACCCGTGGCTGAAAAGCCACATAATAATATAAGTTTTTTATATCAGATACATTGGTACATTAAATTATTGGTTTTTAACAGCACGCATTTGACGCATGCGTTATTCTTCACTACTGCCCACTATTTAGAAGTGTGGTATTCCACTTAATTCAATTTCGATGAATTGAAAGTTAATTAAAGTGAAGAAGGCTTTTGTTTAAATTATAGGTTTTTAACAGCATTATTATTATTGCTCGGATTATTATCCAAATCAAAAAATATGATTTCGGCTCTGCTGAGAGCTGAAAGACCCAAAACACTATTCGTCTTATTATAAAACCCAGACTAACTTTGTTACTAGGTTTAAAACATTATCCGCTTAAAATGAACTTGACATTGACAGGTGAGATAGTGTGATATTAATAGATGCCAACTTAATCTTGTCAAACAGGGGTTTAAACCTAGTAACAAAGTTAGTCTGGGTTTTATAATAAGACGGTTAGTCTGCCCTCTGAGGACAAGAGATCGGTGGCCCAGCTGGAGTGCGTATTACTAGCCTTATTGCAAGTTAAGCGACACCGGGCGTGGTCCGCAACCACAACTAACATAAAAAATTCTCGAGCTCCTCCGTAATTCAAAAGGCAAGGTATAAGCCGTTGGTCCCACTGTCATCATCGTATAGCAGTCGTCAAGCTAAGTCCGATGCCTTTAGGCGCTGGACACATAGAAAATACGTAAGATGCAGACGGGGCACAGTCGCCGTCGCGACTTTTGAAAGCAGATAGAAAAAGACGAGGCACGGACGTGATGTTTCTATGGCAACACCGCTCATGACGACGGAGCAGACATAGGTCCACGTCTTACGTCTTTTTTTTTTTTTGTTTTTCTGTGTGTCCAGCGCCTTAGCAACATAAAAAAATTGACAAGTGTTACCTACTTACACACACAAAAAACAAAACAAGGAGGGATAAAGACGTGTTATTATGTACGTATGTAGAACTATTGCGTGACAACACAATGGCCACCGATAGCCATTTCGGTTGTTTGAGGAAAACATTAGCCGCTAATGGAGCCGTCTGTGCGGTACAAGGTGATCCGAACAAAATAAATACATTACACTGCTTTGTTCATTTCAATTCAAACTCAAATATATTGTTATTATCATTGGATTTTTATAATATCTCTTAATAATCGTCACTTTGTTTTGTTGTACAATTGTAAACGTCGAAAAGTTACTTAGAGCTAAGTTTACTGCCGCCTCCAAAGCGCTAGTGCAGAAGAAGCGGTAACAAACTGCACTGCAGCATTTTCTCCAAGAACGTCAATGAAACTATTATTTAAAGTTGATATGTGGACAGAAAATTAATCTTTGGTATGTCATATTTTAAATTAAATTTTTTAAATGTTGAAATTTTTAAATAATGACAAGTCAAGTTATAGATTCAGTATGTACCAAATTATGACGTTTGTTACAGATTTGATGCAGAATTTAATTGAAATTGTCTCGGTCCGGCTCGAAGGAAAAACGTAGAGATTTGAAGAAGAATGACAGTAGACTTTTAAGGGTAAAAAATGTGTTATTTTATTTATTCCGTTAACTAGATAATTCAAAAATCAGGGACACATATTTTTTCGTTCAGCAAAGAAGTAAAAAAAAACACAAAAATACAGCGCTTCAAAGTTTTCGAGTGGAAGTGATTTACGTCACCTTTGGTTAAAAATCGTTGCCAATCATGACGTCAAACGTAATTTAAATGCGCTGTATCTTCCTCATTTTTCGCTAAACAGAGAAAAGAAAACACCACAATTTATAATTATTATTATATGTATATATATATATATATATATGTATATATCCAAGGGGACAAAAAATTTTTTTGCCCATATCCCTATTGTGACACTTATACCTAGTTTACAAAGTACACATGAGACCCTGGCAGGGCACTACATTTAATAAAATATTTACACTTAGTAAAATCAGTCCAGCAGCGGATTTCCTGCAGTGGGCATGATGGTGATAGTAAGATCAGAAGAAATATCCTTAAGGGGAATACATAATTTTTTAAAATTTTGTTTTGATGAAGCCCTAGATAACCCTTCAAACTATTTTATGAACTACAGTTTAAAGTTAGAACGTGAAGCTTTTATCCACACATTTTCCACTTTTGGCAGTCCAGTCCAGTTATCTATTCAGGATCCAATTATATACTACTACAACTATCCTGGCTCAGCGACCCAAAGTGAGTCTTGGCCTCCAGCACAAGAGCACGCCAGCGCTCTCGGTCCTGTGCTAGCTCTTGCCAGTTGTCGCCAACTTGAAGCTCGCGCAGGTCCGACATCACCACGTCGCTCCAGCGATACCTGGGACGGCCCACTGGCCTGCGACCGATTGGCCGGCCCTGGTATGCTCTCTTCACCCCCCGACTCTCTTCCATTCTTTCGACGTGTCCAAGCCAGCGAAGTCGGTGCGCTTTAATTTCACCCATGATATTAGGGATCAAGTTATATGTTATTTGAAATTTTGTCCTCATACGGCTTTAGATTACTTTTCAAACTATTTTATGAACTACTGTTTGCAGTTTAAAATGACAAAGCATTTTTGACAAAAGTGGCCGTTTTATAAACTTTATTTTCTACCGTACGTAAATACAGGGTGTTTTTTAAATCACTGGCATCCTTTCTACTGGTGAAAGTACTCATAAATATGAGCAACATTTTGTATGGGAACTCAATCCAACCGAAAGAAAAATGAGCTGTTCCATACTATTTTACAATACTTAGAATCCCAAAATGTATGGAACAGCAGATTTTTTTTCGGTTGGATTGAGTCGGTCCCATACAAAAAGTTGCTCATATTCATGAGTACTTTCACCAGTAGAAAGGATGCCAATGATTTTAAAAGCACCCTGTATATTAAAATCCTCAAAGAGACAAAACTCGGTAGAGAAACAACATATTTTGCGCATTACGAATTTGTTGAAATGATTTGATTGACAAATTTCCCCTGAACACTTTTCCTCAAAACTAACTTTTAACGACGCGACCGACCATTCCGAGAAATTGTTCTCACGAGGGAAGCACTTATTTGTTTATGTAAAAGATTTAGGCGAAACCGCTACTCATGATGTGTTTATATTATACGTGTATAAAGCATACCGTACCACACAACATGTACGGTCATACTTACGCAGGTATTACTCATTATTTGTGAATGCGTCATTTGATTATTCAATTCGAAACATCACATGTTGAGAAAATCCGTATGGGTTGTTTGACACTACAGTTTTAATATGAAGGAAGTATTGTGGCGTATTGAGAAATAAAATGTGAAACTGAATTATGCAAAGTTCGTAGTCAATAAGAAACCGGCCAAGCGCGAGTCGGGCTCGCGTACGAATCCTGCATCTATAAAAAAACACGTTTTTTGTATGGGAGCCCCATTTAAATATTTATTTTATTCTGTTGTTATAGCGGCAACAGAAATACATCATCTGTAAAAATTTCAACTGTCTAGCTATCACTGTTCATGAGATACCACCTGGTGACAGACAGACGGACAGCGGAGTCTTAGTAATAGGGTCCCGTTTTTACCCTTTAGGTACGGAACCCTAAAAACTAGCCAAACTGGAACAGTGTGTTTGTATATTTCACCTATTTTTGACGGCGAAGCTGAATACAAAATTAAGGATAAGCGTTGGAACTCATCAGTCACCACGGAACGGAATTTTCGTATGCTGCCATCCTTTTCCGTCGCTCAGAAACGTCATTTGCTGGAGCGGGAGAGAGCGACGGAAGATATCAGCATGGCCGATTGTGTGGCGTTCTGTCGCTCTAACGACTGATTGTTCTGAGCATCAGAAAAAGATACAGCATAATTAGGAAAGCGCTGTTCCGAGCTGTCAGATGGGTTTCAACCTAAAAGGACTTTCGCTATTTCTTCCGCTATCCATAGATAAATTTTATCATTATAAATCGCGCGACGGAGTAAATGATTATCAGAGATCGCAATCACGGGTGCTATTGCTTTAAAAAGTATGGATATGAATATATAATCTATAAATAAAACAATCATAATTATGTGATTTCAGGATATATTTTAATCGAAAAAAATATACGTATCCTGAAATCATATAATAATATTTATTATGATTGTTTTATTTACATAGTACCCATATAGATTCTCGAGAAATCCCGGAATTTTTATTCATATCCATACTTTTGATACCAATAGCACCCGTGATTTCGATCTTTGGTGATTATGTATAATAGCGATCGATAAACGCTGTCGCCGCCCCGGTGCTATGCTACGGGCCTGATAACGCTAACTTATATTAGATCTTCTTAGTTGTTTAAAGCTTGGGCTTTCCATTATCATCCAAGCGTGTTCCCGGTTGCATCCTCAGCGGTAACGCTTCAGAGGCCGGGGTCCACTACCAAACCTAGATGATTTGAAGAGGTTACTGCTTTCTACACAGAGCGACTGTCGTCTCACTCCCCAACCAAAAGGGTAGACCAGAACCAGTCCTTGGATAGGCTTGAGCCAACGCTAAATGGCGTTCGGGACTCACAGTTATACGTGCCACGAAACACGGAGTCATCTTTCAAATCGGATAATCAGTAGATCAAGCCTGCAATAACCTAACCAGACTGGAAACAACTTTTGCTTATGCAACCCAGTGGGATTCGAACCCACGACCTCCGGATCACAAGGCGAACGCCTAGACCAGAGGTTCCCAAACTTATTTTGTCAAACGCCCACTTTAAAAAATCAGTTATTTTGTAGCGCCCCCCATTTTTTTTCACCATAAAAACCTGAATCACATATTTGTCTTGCCTGTAGTTTAATTCAACCTATATTCTAAACGAGAGAGCAATAATAATACATACACCAGTACATTAGAGTATCTTTTATAAAAAAATAACAATAATCAACATTGTTAATTTTAAATAAAAAAATAGCAATAATAATACAATTTTACAATAATAAAGAGTATCGGAAGTGGGGCCCTCACCTGGAAACTTTAAAACACGAAATTTTTTCAGTGTTTGATTCCTTTAACGGTATAAATAGCGTTGTGAACGCATTAAAATAATAAATATTAATTACATTTTTAGTTTATATTTATACAATAAAAAAGGATAAGAAGTAAGAGGATTTTAATTTCAGTGAAATTTAAAATATGAAATAGCTGAAGTTATAAATCACTCATTGCTTAAATCAGGGGCGTGGCCTAGACCACTGGATCACGGAGGGTCAAAGCTTATGCATTGTTACCTGGAATCGCTGCCCCAGTGCATAGCGTAGATCTTGGCGAGGTGGCCTCGCAGGGTGCGCCGCGTGCGCATCTGGATGCGGCCGATGGGCTCGAGGTTGGCCGTGGCTTGTGCGAGCGACGTGTCGCACGCTGCTTTCCGCGCATCCTGTCATCAACACAGTAAATTTATAATATTTTATCTTATCAACAGAGTCAATTAACCCTTTCATCGCGAGACTTTATATAAGTTGCCGTGCCCCCAGCGCGAGGGGTAGTAAATCTAAAATAAATACCTACAACTAAAAAGGATTGTGGCAATACGAGCTTTTTTTTGTCGGAAATATCCGACGCTCGCGGAATGGGCACGACAATGTTTGTCGGATAAATCCGACGTTCGCGGTGAAAGGGTTAATAATATAGTACCTTTGAGTTGGTATCCCATAACACAAGTCTCGAACTTACTTTGGGGAGTTTGGGGCTAGCTCTATCAGTTTTATTTGTCCCTATTTATTTATTATTTATTTATTTATTTCTAAGGGACCATGTGATGAGTATGCCCATTCAAACAAAAATAAAATCCAAGTCAGCTCAGAAGTCTTCGAGTAATCGGCGAACATGCATAAAAAAAAAAAACAAAAGATTCCGACGAATTAATAACCTCCTTTTTTGAAGTCGTTTATAAAACTGATATTAAGGTTTAACTAGTCGATACTTTTCTACACAAACTTCGGAGAGGATTTCCTTTACTGTTTGACATTGTACAATCAAAGTTTAATGATATCGTTTTGTCTCATTATAAATCTTCACGGATACAGAATAGTAAAATAAAAAGCCATTAAAAAGTTATAAGCCATCAAAGATTTTTTTTCCTTTTTTTACGCAACTTTCGGCGTAAATAAGTAATAAAAGAAATGTAAAATCTCCAAAAAGTCCGCACCGACACAGCTTAATTATCAAAGATTTTAATAAACTTTCTTTGATTAATATGGTAGTTTCTGCATATATAACCCCTTTTTCCAAAGAACTTTACGTAATATTTACGCGCTCGATTTACTATAAATTATCGTGCATTTCACCTCACTGCTTCGCCCGAACACAATGTTAAGTGAGACAGTATGCTTTTAGGCCGCGCCCACCTGTGAGTTCGAGCCTGCGACTAGTTCAACCTTAACAGCGCTATTTAACTCCAAGAAACTATGATGTCATTAGTCTATATATCTTTAATAGAAAATGTTTGTTTTGACCTTTAGGAAAAAATATCTGAATTGAGTTGTTGAAAAGTAGCGAATTGGCATGATGACTGATAGAACGCATATTCGTGACTTTTCTTTTTTCTGACTAAATAAATATCGAAGACACAGTGCTTAATTAAATGCTAAATTTTATTAAAATAATATAAATAACAAACTAAATAGACTGAAGAAAATCGACCCAGTCATCATCCTTATTGTTTCAGGTTGAATTCAACGCCGACGTCCACACTCGCAGTGCAGTAAATACGCCGCAAAACGGTCTGTAACACTAATTACTGTGTTACGAACGTTACAAAACAATACCGGCGCGTTACACAAGACTGCCACTCGTCGACGCCTTTTGAAACTGCTTTCACGGATTCAGACTGCTGAACATTCTGACAGGTCGTCCGTTCGGATTTAGTTTAGCGTATGTCAGTCCAGTGCTGGACTAAAAGCGTATCCCTATAAAATGAGGATTTGCCCATAATCACCACGGCACGGGCAACGGGCAGGTGGGTTGGTAATCGCTGAGGACGCTGCTGTCCGATCCCTGTTATTAGCTTTTATTTAGTTTCACCTGTCCCGTTGTCTGTCTGTCTGTTTGTCTGTCTGTAATCAAATCTTGCAAGTTAAATTTGACCCACTTCCCGGTTTCCGATTGAGCTGAAATTTTGCACCCATACGTACATCGCGTGACAATGCAATATTATGATGACATTCAGCTGATCTGATGATGGGTTGGAAGCTGGCCATAAGAACTCTGTAATGAAACGACGCAACCTCATCGAGCTTGGCCTCGTTTGGTTCTTGAGGAGTATTGAAGATAAAAACTTGTTATAAAAATATTTTATTGAAAAAATTACTTGTTTTTTTTTTTAACTTATATAGCTAAAGCATTCTCTCCCTGTCAGCCTTTAGGAAAATATAAATAGATAAGAAAGTTGGCGTCTAAATGAAAGATAAAATATATAAAGCCAAATATCTTAATAACTTTAAATTATCATAAAAACAATAAGGTATTAAAGATTTATATAGGAAGACAATTTTTTTTTTCGATTTTCGTCTTGTTTTATTATGGGCAGTTCAGTGTCATGGACTGAACATGAACCAAAAATTTTGCTGGTGGTTAAAAAGAGTCTTCTACAAATCTGACACCAGTGTCAACCAAACTGGTAAGATTTCTCAAGTTACTTAGACATCTGACAACGAATACGGTCACATTTCATACTAATTTGGGTGCAAAATCCTAAAGGTGTATGATTGACATAAATCCCCATATTCCACTGAACTAAAAAAGCCAAATCCGAAACAGAGTTTCAACAAAGAGCGGTCGAAAAAAGGGATAAGCCGCTTACGCCGCATATCTAGATCTGTGTGTAGAATGGGGTTACGAGTCTGACACAATAACTAATGACACGAACTGACCCGTATAACCTTAAAAAACTGTGTGAGATGATAATCAATTTGTCCGTATATATTTATGTAGTTTCCTGTATAAAATGTAGGTATGTACAATGTAAATAAATTACTACTGGTGCAACAGGTTATGGGCCCATTTCCAACAGGTTGTGGGCCCAGTACACTACAACTGTGTCACTCCAACTCACCCGGATGGCATTTTTGAGGGTCTCCGCCTCTTGTCGCAGGCTGTCCAGCTCGTTCATGATGTGGCTTCAAGCACAACGACCGGAGCAAACGCCTGTGGTACCGCCGCGCGACTACGATTACTACGCAACGCACCGACCTGCAAAGAAAATAACATATACTGTAAGTTAAAAGTAACAAAAAAAAGTAAATAAGTTGTTTTTAAAGTTAAAATAAGTACACGTTTTCAGTGAGTGCCCTTCCACCTCCATGATCAGACAATGGATATGATCATAGTACTTGTCGCGACAAATCATAAAAAAAAAACTAAATAACCGGCCAAGTGCGTGTCGGATTCGCTCACGAAGGGTTCCGTAACATTATCTATAAAAAAACACGTTTGTTCTATCCTATAGAACAAACGTAGTCCACTTAAATATTTATTTTATTCTTTTTTATTGTTAGAGCGGAAACAGAAATAAATACACCATCTCTGTGAAAATTTCAATTGTCTACCTGTCACTGTTCATGAGATACGGCTCATACGGCCTGGTGACAGACAGAAAGAAAGAAAGAAAGAAAGAAAGACAGACAGACAGATAGACAGACAGACAGATAGACGGATGGACAGACAGATGGACAGCGGAGTCTTAGTAATTGGGTCCCATTTTTACACTTTGGGTACGGAACCCTAAAAAAACGAATAGTCAAAATATTCAAATGCGTATTACGTTTTCGTATGTACTTCTTACGCCAGTGTATGAATATACTTTATGAATATTACACTGATATTAAAAAAAAAATTATTACGACAACCGTACAGGTAAAACCATGTGGGTTTTTCAAAAGGCAAACAATTTTTAAAACTAAAAACCGACTTCACCCCCAAACTACACAAACGATTTTAATTAAATGTCTAGGGGACCAGCTGACCGCTTACAAACAAAAAAAGAATTTTGCAAATCGGTCCAGGCATCTTCGAATAATCGGTGAACAACTAAACATACAAAAAAAAAACACAAAAGCTCGGGATGAATTGATAACCTCCTCCATTGTGGAAGCGATTCTCAAAATTGTTTGATACGATGGCTAGATTCGCCAAGTCAATGTACAAATCCGTATCGGCTGATCCGTGCGTCAACTCGTGAACGGGTGCTGCCGGGAGGGACTGGTCAGCTCGGCTTCGCTTTTTTTGACTACTTAATATTTTTTATTTTTTTATTACGCAATGTATGTTTATTTACTACAAGCATTACATGTTATAATGTGTCAACACTGTATTATAAATATTTATTAATTAAAAGACAATAATAATATTATGACAAAGCCCTTTCTGGGGAATAAGCGACCAATACTGTGAAAATGAGTTTCTTTCGGCGTTTCTTCTCAGCAGTAGTCGTTACAAAACGCTGGTATCGGTAACTTTTCAAAATAAATTAAATTTTAATATACTTTACACGTAACGTAAATTATACTTATTGACGTGTAAAAGTGCCTATAAAGGTCTAATTACTGAATAAACATTAGAATCTTAGAATCTTTAAATCGAAAAATTAGGTAACAGTATTTTTTCTATGTTGCGTGTGTTCTTCCAATTTTTGAGTCCGCGCATTACATCTGATGCCGAAACCAACAAATCCTGATCTTACCCAATGGCATTCGCACAAACTTATAGGAACTTGCAGAAGTTTCAAAGACATAAACCATAGATTTACGAGTTTCCAAGGAAAGCACAATCATAAACTACACACAGAAGAGGAAGGATCAGTTTCTCGGCGTTCTGCGAATGTTGACGCAGACTGAGCTTTTTTAAGACACGAGCGGAAATTAAAAAGCTCTATATTCTATTGCTTCGGCCGCACTCGTGCCTATCTATACTTTACTTATTAATATACGAGGGGGGGTCAAAAAGTTCGCGGAATGGAGGGGATAGCGGGGGGTGGGGGACCTGCCGCAGGTAGTAACTAATGAGCAACTCTTTGTGAGTATATATGCCAAGTTTGAACCTGATTGTGTCAATAACCTTTGACCTGTCGTCGATCAAACAAGTGAATCCGGAAGAAAAACTTGAACATGGAAAAAATCGAGTTTCGTGCCGTCATAAAGTTCCTCACTAAGCAAGGAAAACCACCTCAGAAAATTTTGGAAGAAATGTTATCAGTATACGGGGACTCTTGCCCTGGGAAAACCATGGTGTACAAGTGGAATAGCCTTTTCAAGCAAGGCAGAGAGTCTCTTGAAGACGACCCTCGCTCAGGACGGCCGATTGAGGCCACCACCTCAAACATCGTTGAAAAAGTGGAGAATCTTATACTGGAGGATACTCGTTTGAAGAAGAAACAACTTGCAGAAATGGTTGGAGTATCACCTACAACCATTTTAAATATTCTACACGACAATCTTGGGATGTCAAAAGTCAGCGCAAGATGGGTGCCAAGAATGCTCACACCACCACAGAAACAGCTGCGCGTCGAGTATTCAAAGGAGTTTTTAGACCTCTGTAGCGCCGACAAGGAAGGAATTTTTGCAAGACTTGTTACTGCAGATGAAACTTGGGTTCATCATTATGAGCCTGAGTCGAAGCAAGAGTCTATGCAGTGGCATAAAAAGGGTCAGCCCCCCCCTAAGAAATACAGGGTGTCACAATCGGCTGGAAAAATCATGGCAACTGTTTTTTGGGATACAGAGGGTATTTTATTAATAGATTATAAAGATAAGGGTGTTTCTATAACGGGAGAATACTACGCTAATCTACTAAGACAATTAAAAGAAGCAATCAAGGAGAAAAGGCGGGGAAAGTTGACAAAGGGTGTGCTGCTTTTGCATGACAACGCACCGGTACACAAGAGCCGCGTTGCGATGGCTGCCCTTCATCACTGTGGCTTCGAAATGTTAAACCATCCTCCCTATAGTCCAGACTTAGCCCCCTGTGATTATTTTTTATTTCCCAAATTAAAAAAAGAGCTTCGGGGGAAGAAATTTTCCGATGATGAAGAAGTCAAGTCGGCGATTTCGGCCTATTTTGAGGACAAAGACAAATCATTTTTTTTCGACGGTATTAATAAGTTAATAGAGAGATCTGAAAAATGTATTCGACTTAAGGGGGAATATATTGAAAAAGAAAAATAGTACAGTATTTTATTTCACCCCCCTTCCCCTCCGTTCCGCGAACTTTTTGACCCCCCCTCGTACTTTACAATTAACGTAAATTATACTTATTGACGTGTAAAAGTGCCTGTAAAGGTCTAATTACTGAATAAACATTAGAATCTATCGTCCCGAAGCAATTCGCGGCGAATCTTCGTACGTTTTGTATACTAAAAAGTTATCGCGATAGAGCGCTGGTCACACTAGCGGCTTCGTTATTTTTCACGAACTATATGGCAATAATCCAAGATGGCGTCATCTCCGTGTTTTAAATATGGACGACGACTTTCTTTTCTTTAACATGTGTGCTAACAATTACACAATGCATTTATTGAAATCTAAAAAGAAACCTGAAAAGAAAAAGCTAAAAATTTTAACACCATTTTATCGTTCCACTCCATTTTTACGCATTAAAAACCGTGGCACCGTCGCACAGCACGCGTCTGAACAAGTTGAAAACAAACGTCAAAATGAACAACGCAAGTGCGACCACGCAGAGGGAATTGTTAGCGTGCTTAAATCCTTTGATGTATCGCCACCCGCGCGATAACTAACACGAAGTCCGAATATTCGGGACGAAACCCGATAACGGCCGGTCTCATTTGCGTGTTTCGTGTAATAGCACGAAGCTTCGTGACGATAGGCGCAGGTCCGGTCCAAGCATATCAAGTATACACAAGATAACGTCCAAGCTGTAAAGTTTACATTCAAGTGATCAAACGTGTAGATTTTACGCACATTAGCGAAAAACGGCCACTTTTGGCTAATGCGCGTAAAAAAGCTTCACGTTCTCACTTTAAACTGTTAACAGACGTTCATAAAATAGTTCGAAGGGTTATCGAGGGTTTAATCAAGACAACATTTTAAATGATATCACCGTTTATTTTCAAATGATTTACTTCAAATGGGGGCAGCACGGGACCCTAAAAAATTCAGGTAGCACTTAAATGACAGATGTGTGCACTAAGGATTTTTAGAAATTCGTCCCCTAAAGGGTTAAATAAGGGTTGAATATTTGTAAGAAACTTGGTCAATTTAATGTTAGATTATGGAATAAATGCTTAGTTTTAAATACATTTTTTTTAAATAATTAGGTAATTGTTATAATTTGCCTGGCAAATAAAATTGTTAATACGGTTATTAGCAGAGATCGAAATCACGGGTGCTATTGCTATCAAAAGTATGGATATGACTAAAATTTCCGGGATTTCTCGAGAATCTGATTGGGTACCAAGTAATAAAACAATCATGATAATGCGATTTCAAGATAAGTATTTTTTTTTTCGATTAAAATATATCCTGATATCACATAATAATTCCCAATAAATATAAATCGAAATACGAAAAATCTTTTTGCATTTTTCATAATAACGATATCACGTGACTACTTCGATCTGTATGAGAACCTAAATTTTTTTTTCGTATTTCGTTATATATTTATTGGGCAAAGTTGTTTAAAATGATGGACTGAATAACCCCTTAACATATTTGTACTTAATAAAAAAGGACATTGTATAGTCAAATCTATACTTTTAATAGCAATACGAGTAGCACCCGTGATTCCGATCGCTGGTGATTAGCCGTTGCAGCCCCGGCGTTCCAAATCTGCGGCATCGTTAGTTCGATGAAAAGCTTCAACTTTACACGATAAGCTCTTAATTTGATGGATAGATAAGCTGTTGTTCGCTTCTTTATCTCTGTCCTTTATCCGACATCCTATACGCTTGCTTTGAAGATAAAATCAGAATTTTAGTGGTGTTATAAGTTTAAGACTGGGAATACACTATACTGAATTAAGATACTGTTTCTATATACATTGCCTGTTTTGTAAAGTTCGGTCAAAATTGTATCGTTACAAAACCAGCAATGTATATAAAATCAGTCTCTGAATTTCCGTACATGGATTCCCAGCCTAACGTGATAAATAGAAAATGCTATGATGGAAGTATTGTAGTAAATATAATTACACACATTACGTTACTAAATATTCATACATACATATATTTGCGTAAACTATGATTTATGCAACGTGCTAGCAAGATGACGAGTCCTGGTGACCCGTAACACAAGTTCTTCGGAAACCTATCATAGGCACCAGTTCTCCACATCTTTTATTGATTATTATTTAATTTCTTTTAAGTTAATTACTTTTAAGTTTTATTTTACCCTATAATATGTATAAAAGTTTATTACCTACTCTTAACATACTATCCAAATAACTGTTACCCTTATTTTTGTGTTTTCTCCTTTTTAGTAAGGCACTTAATGCTCATTCGCTTCTGCTACAGTAGATTCTTACAAAAATTAATATTGTTAAAATACCGAAATTACTGGCACTGTTTAGGTCTATCATGTAAACATTTTTTATTTATAATGTTATAATCTGTATATGACTGTTTGTTGCCATTAATAAAAAAATAAAAAAAAAATAAAAAAATAATCTTGCCACCTGATTCTGGGTCTACCTAGGGCTGTCGGGGTAGAGATCACTATTATATCTAATATATAAAATTCTCGTGTCACAGTTTTAGTTGCCATACTCCTCCGAAACGGCTTGACCGATTTTGATGAAATTGTTTGTGCTTATCCGGTATCTATGAGAATCGGCCAACATCTATTTTTCATCCCCCTAAATGTTAGGGGTAGTCCACCCCTAAATTTTCATTTTTATTTTTTAGACAAAATTTTTAATTTCTATTATTTTATGATACAACATACAAAAATACATACAATCCTCAATTTTGGCAAAACAACGTTTGCCGGGTCAGCTAGTAATGTAATAAAATTAAAATAAGTCAGAAAAACAAAATTCGACTTTCCCATACAAATTGCCCGTTTTTTTTTTGCTTTCTGTTATTTTGATTATCTATAGTGATCTAGTATAGCCCGTGGTTCGATTTATTACGGGTATGTCCCTTTCACATTGTATGTCAAATTTTAACAAATATTAAGGCTCTGCGCAAACCACCAGAAAACGCGGCCACCTTTCCTGCTAATTTTGTGGCCGCCACTAGCGTCATCGTCCATTAAAAATGTATGAAAACTACAGGAAAGTACTCGGTGGCCGCGTTTATTGGTGGCCCGTTTTCTTTTTTATTTTATAGGGCGGCAAACGAACAAACGGGTCACCTGATGGTAAGTGATCACCGCTGCCCATGGACAACTGCAACACCAGGGGTGTAACAGTAGCGTTGCCGGCCTTTCAAGAAGATATTAATATATTAGCCTTAATATTTGATAAAATTCGACATATAAATCATATATTCCGCAAATCAATACCCATTTGCGCCGAGATTAAATAGATAGGGAGTATATTTATTCAATTACAAAAAAAACTTAAAGTAGTAAGGTCAATAACTACAGTTGAACATGAGATATTTTTAAGACGTTGAAGTAATATTTAAACTTTTTGTATTCTTAAAATGTATAATATTTTCTAAAGCGGAAAGTCTATTGAGAAAATCAATATCCGAGAACATAACTCTATATCTATTGAGTAGGTGCCAAGAAACCAGGCTAAAGTACGTAATAAATTAGTATCCTAACGCGCTGGACACACTAGAAGACAAGACGCGGACGGGGCGCAGATACGTCTTCTCCGTGTCCTTTTAATACAAAATATATAGAAGCGTCGCGACGCAGCAAACACAGGAAAGACGGCGCAGGCGTCTTTCCTGTGTGTTCTGAGACGTGTCCGCATCTTAGGCGCTAGACACACAGAAAAGACGTAAGACGTGGACGCCGTTTCGTACAAAATGTATAGAAGCGTCGCAAAGCAGCACACAGAAAAGACGGGGCACCGACGGGGCGCAGACATGACGCTTACGTGTCTGTGCCCTATGGTAGAACACACAGAAAGGACGGGGCACTGACGCGAGGTGGCGAATCGGGCACATATGGACGGGTGTGGCTCGCGCATCGCGGTGTTGCCATACATACGGAATTGTTTGTATCTGTCACGACCGTGCCTCGTCTTTTCTATCTGTTTTCAAAAGTCGCGACGGCACCCTGTCTGTGCCCTGTCCGTGCTCCGTCTGCGTCTTACGTCTTTTCTATGTGTCCAGCGCCTTACGCTTAAGAAAATCCTAGTACATGAGCCGTAAATGTTTACAGATTCAGTATTATGTGCTAATGATGGGAAAACGGATATTAACTCGTTGCAATTTCAAATGCCATGGGTTACCGAGCAGATGGAGTTAGATACGAAGCATTAATTTCTTATAGCAACACCAGCTGAAGGATTGTAAAAAATTTGACCATGCGGGCAAATTTTTACAGGCCTCACATTTTCCCGCAGTTTAGCCCTTCTAGCCGAGTTTCATTCAAACTTTCACCCCCTATTCCACTTCGAGAATAATTTTTTCGTAACTACTGATTCAGTAACCTAGAGCTCATAAGTCATGTTTTACATTGAGCAGCATTATTCGAGATAGACTGAACATGGACACGTTTTCAGTCTCTTATTGCAATTCTGTGGTAAAGACAAGTATATTCATCGACCTAAATACAATACAAAGACACTCTGGCTATTTCATGTGTAAATTGACTCCTAAATTCATCCAAAGAGCCACTCCGCTTCACAAAAGAAAACCATCTTTTTAAGGATACTTAAGTACAGAAAACATTAACAATGGAGTAGGTTGCACTTAAAGACGTCACTTTGTTCGTAAGAGGAAAATGCGAATAATTTATTGCCTCAAAGCTAAATGACTCATTAAATCGTTAATAATAATAACTAGTACTTCGCCCCGAACTGTGAAATCGCGAACCCCACATGTCGATAACTCCTTGACCGATTTCGCTCATGTTCGAACTCAAAAACTCTATAGGCTACTTTTATATCCCTACCAAATTTCATGAAGCTCCGATTAACATTACTCGAGTTACCGTTGAAGAAACATAATATGTACATACATACAAACGCCGGATTGTTCAAGTGGACTCGGAAAAACTTGCTAGCTTCGCTCGCTCGTTCAAAAAACAATGCCTCGCTCTGCTTACGCCGGTGAGGTGGATATTGCTATTAATGATACTGGAGGCTTGAAGTCAAAACTCCTAAAATTGAGTATTTTCCTAAGTCTAAAATAATTGTTTTGCACTGTTAAGAGTCTCCTTACCCTGGACAGAATCAGACCTTCCCATACAAACGTAGTCTACGTTTTATTTGGAAACGACATGTCGGATATGGGCATAAATTACGTCATTTTAAAGAAATTGCAATTATCTAGGGTTATAATTGGACTGAAAAATTATGAACTTAAAAGAGAATATAGTGTATTATATCATATTTTACCATCAGTATGGAAAACTTCTACACCCTTATTATTTCTTTCCAGTTCATAATTTTAACGTCGGAAACCAATAACCCTAGATAATTGCAATTTCTTTAAAATTACAAATTTTTACCGAAATCTGACATGTCGTTTCAAAATAAAACGTAGACTACGTTTGTATGGAAAAGTCTAGGGTAAGGGGATTCTTATGAAAACAAAACATCACAAAATAATGTCACTTGTCATTCAACATATCCATTTTAACGTCATTTTAGATTTATTATTACAGAAAAACTACACGCTACATTGATATAAGAGCGCTATTTGACTCAAGAAACTATGACGTCATCTGCCTGTATTTCATACAAATCCTATATAAAATGTTTGTTTTGACGTTTAGAAAAAGTCATCTGATTTGGCTTGTTGAAAAATAGTGGATTCTTATACCCTTTAGCAGGCATCGCTCCACCTTTGCTTCGGAGAAGAATCGTTTGTGAAAGACAGAAGCGGGTCTCTGACCCTAGGATTTGGAACTCAGCCCATCAGTTATTGTCAGTATTATATCGTTCAATGTTTGCAGAGAAAGACTTATCATCAATAGCCGGAAAACAGACCCTAAGCTCCGAAGCAGCACAGGTCAGGATGCAACCGGAACACGCTGCGAGAATGACCTATTAGGTCAAGGAGAAATGAGGTCAACGAACATAAATTTTTAATGCCATACAGCCCAGTGACACATGAATGCGAGGCATGATTCCTCAGATTAGATTGCAAAATGTGTTAAGTTTATTTTGACGGATCGTTTAACTTACAAAGATAAACTTGAATATATAATAGCGGAATGAAGTCCTGAGATTATGAGATACTTTTGATCAAATACAGTCAAAAGAAGAGTGAGACACACTTCACGCACCTTTACGCTGCGGTGATAGTGACGTAATTGCAATGAATTCGATAAGATTGACGTTTTTTGTTACGTTAGTATTTTTATATTAATTATGTGCCGTCATACAGACCCCAAATCAGGTATCTCGAGCTCTCTTCCATGTGCCTTTTGTCTTCGGGAATTATTTATTGAAAATACTGAATTTCGGATGTGACGAATAATAAATATATTAATTAATCTTCTTCCTCAGTAATATTATAGGTTTTAATATATCGCGTACATTAAAATCCCGGTTATCCCGGCCTCTTATAGAACGTGTGATCTTGAACACCTGGTTTGCTTGTTGACTTATTTCCCACTTATCGAAAACGGCGATATTTGGGGCGCTGCCAATATTCTCACACACTAAGAAAAAGAAATCGCAGAATCAGTTTTGCTGTTTACGATTTGATTAGTAGATACCAAACTTTTGTTTCTACTAGCTTTTGCCCGCGGCTTCGCTCGCGTGGTGGTGTAATTTATCAAAATCCTTTCTTAGGGGATGCCTACGCTATAGTAGCTTTATGCATGCAAAGTCTCAGCCCGATCGGTTTAAAATTGACAAAGTTCCATACAAACTTTCATCCCCTATTTTATCCCCTTGGGGGTAGAATTTATCAAAATCCTTTCTTAGCGGATGCCTACGTCATAACATCTACCTGCATGCCAAATTTCAGCCCGATTCGTCCAGTGGTTTGGGCTGTGCGTTAATAGATCACTATGTCAGTCAGTCTGTCACCTATGAGTTATATATATTTAGATTAGCAGAACCAAATAGTTACAAGTCCCAAACTACAACTATTAAAACACATTTTAACTACTAGTAGCCTTTCAGCAGTCACTCGATTTTGGTAACGTGTAGCAAACATTTTTGCTACTAGCAACCATTCTTTTTTCTCAGTGTAGTCAACTGCTCAGAACTGGAGTGCTATTTTTCATTGAGGGACTCACCGAAACACAAAACGTGTAGTTTTTCAAGTCACCGCTTGCGTAATATACCATTTGGACGTATTTCAGAAACCGTCGTGTCAGCCAAAACCAATATTGTTTTATGCAGAAATCTTCGGAAATATGTCTATGGGTATTTAAAATCTTCACCATTAAGCAGCGTGAATCGGAACGAATTCGCTATGAAATATTTCTTTGACATATCTACGCTTTACGCTACAAATGTCCAAAATAACGAGTGGTCAAGACCACTCGTTGCAAATCCTTCGCAAACGATCGATTCAAAAATACGCCCGTTGGAAACGCTCTTGTTAACCATTCGTATAGTGACAAGTGATTTCAAAAATGCGTCCCTTGGATGAGTGCTTTTGAAAAACTACAAAAAATTTTGGTCGAAGTTCTTAGTTATGTCGTTGCCAAATATTAGAATTGATCATTTCATGATATGGCCGATCATTTCATGAAATGGTTGTATTTCATGATAAAGAAAGTACCCGCTGTAACCATAATGAACTGGTCAAATCAGAATATTGAAGATCCGATCCAAGATACTGATTTATGAACATGCCCGATTGTCCAAGTAGAGTCAACAAAATGAGTATATAAAGAATTCACATATTGTCTTGCGGGAAACAAGTAAGCCAACCACCGGAGGGAAATTTCTGAATTCAATTCCAGAAGGATTTCCCGAGTAATCCGCCTGCCATCACGGTAAAAGTGAAGCTCTGTCACGGATAAAGCAAACACAATGCTTCTTTATGATTTATGAATTTACTGAACTACTGTACCACTCGCGATGCGTTACGACGATAGCTTTAGATTTGCTGGTTTTTACAAGCTTTTATTTAGTTTCACCGATTCCGTTGTCTGTCTGTAATCAAATTTTGTAAATTAAATTTGACCCACTTTCCGGTTTTCGGTTGAGCTGAAATTCTGCACGCATACGTAAATGCGTGACAATGCACTATTATGATGACATGACACTGATATGATGATGGAGCCGGAAGGCCTTTGAGTTCATTGTTTTAGATTTAAGCTTCTTATAAATAAATAATTACTGCTTGGCAGGAAAACTAACACTGATTAAAGGTTTATATTTTTATGATACCATAAATTCTCTATATTAACTTAAAATTTTGCATATGAGAAGAGAACAGCTTAGTTCGTTCACCATTAATGCTATTTGGCGTCGTCTTACAGCATCCAAAGGACATCGCAAATATCGTTTTGCCAGGTGCCACCCCAAAACGCCTAAATTTTCAACTTCAGTAAGTAACCTAAAACTGTAAATTTTATGCGACTACCTAATAGATAAAATCAGGCAGTCTTGGCCTGGGGCGAAGCGCGTTGCATAAGTCAGTAAGATTGAAGGAACACTAAAGCCCTGTGCCGCGCCCAAGGGAGTAAATAACAATCCTCCCAAAGGTGATGACGCTAAGAGCGCTTTGGTGCACATAGAAAAATCAAGACCACTTTTGGGCAAAACAAATAGTTTTTAAGCGAAATCTCACAGCACACTGTCTGTAAAGCACTCGTACAATTGCAATCCGATTGTTACGCCTTGCAAGATATAGCTCATTCTGTTGTAGGTACAGTAGCTACAGTAGTACCTACAGTAGCTACCCCATCGCGTGCAGCCCAGAATTTTAACGTCAATCCATTGTTTGACATAATAGTCGCTGCGTCATCATCGTGGCATGTCATTATGAGCAATTGGACGTGTCAATTGATTGTTTTTTTTATTTGCGGATCCCTACTTTCATAATAATTTTGTTTTAGTATGCCACTTATATATCTTGCTTGATGGACTAGTCAAAAAGCGCCATAACCTGTGGCGTTTGACGGTCAGATCTCACCCGGGAATTCTCAGCATATCAGCCGTGGCTTCCGTGCTCCGTCTTGAATGGGACAGCGACAGAAATGGCCTATTGGAGTGGAGATCTTTGCCCAGCAGCACGACAGTATACTTATAAAAAAGAATGGTCAGTATAACAACCTTTCTACCCATTTTTGGGCAGTGCCCTATTTCCGTTTGTAATATCGTGGTGTCTTCTAACGAATGCATGCATGACCCACTCATCGTATCGGAATTTCTCGCATTTAAATAATGGAACCAGACTCCTTTTATTTTATTTTGATGTCAAAAGGAACGCGTGAAAGAAGATTTAGTAAATGAATGGTGGCGAGTGCGGTGCGATCGATGGTAACTGATACGCCGACATTTTAGCCTGGACTGGTCTGTGCCCCGTCTTTTTTGTGTTCTGCTTTGCAACGCTTGTATGAAATGGACGCGGAGCAAACATGTCTGCGCCGCGTCCACGTCTTACGTCTTTTCTGTGTGTCCAGCGCCTATATCTCATAAGTGGTCAATGACCTCCCCCAAGAATTTCCAAAAGACATATCCATGACCTATCCAAAGCAGCCTGCTGCGTTTTCTTTCGACCTTGGTCAAGATCTGAAAGGCGTAGATGGATCTCTTACGTTGAGTTTGCCAGTACGTAGTCACCATTCCTCTTTCCAGAGAACCTGTCTGCAGGAAGTCCACTCCCGGACTTAGGGCTCCCTAATCATTTCCAAAACGACCGACCATCGGTTCTCAGCTGTGCAAATTGTGTACAAACAAAACACTACGGACAACTTGACGCATCAGCTGTTGTGTTACGTAACCTATGTTTAGAAACTCGTTTGCGAATTTACAGCCGGCCAGTATATTTAACCGGTCGTATGTAGTATTTTTATAGCACTTTATCTCACTTGCGCGAAGCGGGTTTATTACTATTGTTTTAAATATTCGGACATGTTCAGACCTTCCCTCCCCCTCGTTTGCTAATATGTATCTAAGCTCTCAATCTTTGTTGATAGGGGATACACGAGTACTCAACATATTATTAAAAGTAAGGTCTGATATCTCCCCGACCTAGGGAAGACACTAAAAAATAGATCAGGACTTGTGTCTCGTGTCCCCAAAGGGAGACATCAGGGCAGACACGAGCCCGGAACCTATTTTTTGAGGTTACCATTCAGTCTGAAACAAAGGGCAAAACCTTTGCGCTGGACACACTGAAAAGACGTAAGACGTGGACGGGGTGCAGACATATGTCTGCTCCGCGTCCGTTTCATACAAAATGTATAGAAGCGTCGATAATCAGAACACACAGAAAAGACGGGGCACCGACAGGATGCAGACATCACGCTTACGCGTCTGTGTCCTATGGTAGAACGTATATAGAACGAACGAGGCATTGACGCGAACGGGCGGAACGGGGTTGTGGGGGGACTCACGCATCGCGGTGGTTGCCATAGATGCGGTTTTTGTATCTGTCACGTCCGTGCCTCGTCTTTTCTATGTGTTTTCAAAAGTCGCGACGGCGCCCCGTCGGCGCCCCGTCTGTGCCCCGTCCGTGCCTCGTCTGCATCTTACGTCTTTTCTATAAAGAAAATGCTCTGTCAGCAAAGACTTGATAGTATGTGTCTAACTATTAAACACTAAGCATTAATTAAAAGACAAGGCTTTTGGTGCAGGGAGGGACACCTCTATAATTTACTTGAAAATAAAGACTATTTATTTATTTATTAATAATAAGCATTATCTCGAACAGTGTTAGCACAGGGCCGCACTAACAAATTAGGGACCTAAGGGCGTGGTTCGGCCAACTCATTTCAGTTCGCAACGTCAGCTCAAAACGGCTAAAGTGCTTTATTATTCATTTTAGATTATTTTTTCAAGTATTGATAAATGCCTTGATAATTCTCGATATGTGATGTTTTTAAGGAAGCAAACAAGCATAGTGTCTGCCTGACGAAAAGATTTGAATTATGAAAAAACAAAAGAAAACCCAAGTCCGTCAAAATAAATTTTTATGAAAAAAAATTGTTTTTTTTATTGTGAGGCCAACTAAAGTACTTATGTACTTTATTGTGTGGCCAACTAAAGTACATAAGTACTTTAGTTGGCCACACAATAAAAAAAATTACGACAAATTAAGACAAATGAAATAAGCCCAAACTTGATGGAATTGCGTCGTTTTATTGCTGAGTTCCATCGACCACCTTCCGTCTCCGTGATGACACCCTAGACATCGTCTACCATAAAGTGCTCGTCAAGACAAATCAAACGAACCCTACTCAATGAGAACAACAAATAATGTTTTTTGTAAGGATTATTTTCTCCACACGAAATGCATCTAAGCCGGACATTCACGACACTGCCGTAAAAATCCGATGTTCACTGCAAGATGCGCGACACAACTTGCGTTGTTCATACAATTTTTGCTTGCGCAAATTGCTTGTGGTGTGAACTTTGGGTAACTATGAAAATCTATGAAACGCCATGTAGGCGCGTAACGCGACGCAAGTTGCTATGCGCATCTTGCGCTGCGTGTGTTTCGACCCTTAAGTGCCGGACCAAACGGGACGCAAGTTGCGTCGCGCAACTTGCGTCGCGTTGCGCGCTTACATATCATTTCATACAATTTCTACCAATCGTTCACACGACGCGCAAGTTGCGTCTCAACGCAACTTGCGCTGCGTTACGCGTGCTCGCACGCGCCTGCACAGTGGTTGCGTAGTGTTAGAAAGCGGGACAAAAATGTTTTGAAAAACTTATTTTTGAAATACAAAATCGACCTTGTCTATGGGACTTGTCTTTGAAAAATGGTGGCATTTCACCATATTGTCTCTATACATCGGTTGTCTGGAAAAAATTAGCTTTTAGCGATAAGACCGCCCATGCTACATTATAATTATTTTTTATTTTTTGGTCTACAATGAAGTATTACTTACTCATTATGTTGCGTATCTAGCTTTTTTTCTCGTAATTTATGATAAGCACCACGGAAGTTAAACTTGTATAAAAATTGAATGAGGTCTTCTACTTAGGGCACCCGTTTGAATGGCACCTGTGCGAATGGCACCTAGTCTATAACAAGAAGGGCACCTATTTTTGACCACGAAGAGTATCTATAAATCAGCAGCCTAGTGTGGGATTTAAATATTTAACTTTTATTATGAATAAAAGCAATATAATTCACTAAAACGTTAATTAATTACGCATACATTTAGACATATTATCTCGTCTTTATAACATACGGGATAAACAGAGCCCGGGGCCGTCAGAACAAAGGCCATACAAATTATGCATATATACTTCGTACATATGCATAATAAAGCCGGATACCGTCTATTTTGGCTGGACAAGCAAGAAAAAGCCTAGCTATGTCCGGCTTTATCCGGACGCCTGACAACGTTAGGTAGGAAGAAGTAGGTACAAATAATTCACCAAGCGAGTGAAATGAGCGAAGCGAGATTGGCCAAAAATATTTTTGTCCAGCTGTTCTCGCCTACAGGTCGCATTTCTCAACCGATTCTTGTGAAATTTTGAAAGAAGGTTCAAAAAGTATATAGAACTTTTAGGAAAATTCAAATGTTTGAAATTTGCTCAAAATAGCAAAAAGCGGGCAAATCTTATTTAATAAAATAAAATATCATAATTCAGTCATTTGGAAAATGTTAAAAAAAATTAATTATACTTTTTTTGTTACCCTTATTAAGACGCAACTTTTTTGTCTGAACAACTTTTTAATCCGATAAACTTTAACGGGTCGGGGTGATTCGTGAGGGAGTAGACCTCACGAGTCACTAGTAATAATTAGGTAGGTACTTATCAGTCATCAAGTTTAGGTATTTATAACCTACTTAATTAAGTTTATATATCATATTTGTGTTTATATTTTGTTCTTTTACCTACCTACTATGTTATATTTTAGTTATTTAGGTAAAGTCGTATTTATTCATACGACGCAATTGATAAAAAATATATTGAGATAATAGGGGTGACGACAGGGTGAGCAAAGTATAAGAAAAGTAAAGAAAAATAATATATCATGATTACGAGTATAATTAGTCCGTCTTTTAGACTATCCAAAAATAATAGACCCGTTTTTTCAGTTTACCAAAAAGTAAAAATTCTTTAAGACACGGAGCATCAAATTTCCGGACTGGGGGCTTGCGACGTCACCGCTAAGTAAAAATACCTAGCCATGACGTCATACGAAATTTAAATGCGCTGTATCTTTATCATTTGTTGTTTCTCAGAGATAAGAAAAAATAAGTGTACAATATTTTTTAATAATCTAACCGATGGGCGAAATATATTTTTCATTTGTCATGCCTATTCATTGTATTCATTTTGATGAAGCCATTAATAGGACAATTCATTTGGACAATGATTGCCTTCATTTAGACAAAGCTATTGACAGGATAATCCACAAGACAATATTGTCTCATTCATACGACGCCGTTCACAGGACAATACATTGAGACAATTCATTGTCTTCATTAAGCCGGAGCGATTAGCAGAACAATTCCCTAAGATGCTTCATTGTTTACATTAGCCATTACAAAGGATAAGCCACTAAGACAATGACTGGCTTCATTCTACAAAGCCATTGACAGGACAGCCTACTCAAACAGTTAATTGTCTTAGTGAAATCCACTTGGACATTGATTGTCTGCATTCAGACAACGCCATTGACATGACAAACTGCTAAGAAAATTCATTGTCTTTATTCAAACGAAGCCATTGATAGGACAATCCACTAAGACAATTATTGTCTTAATTCATACAAAGCCATTGATAGGACAATCCACTTAGACAATGATTGTCTTCATTCAGACGAAACCATTGACAGAATAATCCACTGTGACAGTGATTGTCTTCATTCAGACAACGTCATTGACATGACAATCCATTAAGACAATTCATTGTCTTCATTCGAACGAAGCCATTGATGGGATAATCCACTTAGACAATGATTGCCTTCATTCAGACGAAACCATTGACATTACAATCCACTAAGACAATACTGTATTTTGGCCAGCTAAATTGACCAAAAAATCTGTGTGCGTCATTATGTACTTAGCGCATCTTGCGCGGGTAGAGCGGCCACACGGAGCGCGAGCTGCGCAGCGCAACTTGCGCTGTTACGCGACGCAACTTGCGTCTCGTTTGTTTCGACCCTAACCCTAATCGACAGGCAGTGTACGTTATTGTACACACCACAGGACCGTACTAGGGTTGGGCTTGGCAAACTCAATTTAATTCCGCACGGTCAGCTTGCTCTTTACGACGGCAAACAGCACTGAGTACACCTCTGGGACGTATTAAGGTCGTATTTCCATCGGATGTAAGCTCAATAAATAAGCCTATTTCAAAAATACTAGTCGTTTTTTTTCAATGTCGATGGCGACACAGGCGTACATACTTTTTAATTTTAACTTATATGTCAATGTCAAATATCGTGTGTATGAATTGTATCTGCTCATGTACAATGAATTAATTTCTCAAAACACCAACGTCAATACCAATTTTGTTAAAATTTCTATGGAAAAAAAAAAGAATTGTTCTAATTGGTCCAGGCGTTTCCGAATAATTGGTGATACATTAAAAAAAAAACAAACAAACAAAGTTCCTATGAATTGTTAACCATTCTTCCTTTATTGAAGTTGGTTAAAAATTAAACCAAAATAGTGATGGGTGGGTTTTTTTTTTACAATATAATGGTTTAGGCATTTGTCCTCAATCTCACCTGATGGTAAGCGACGATGAAGACTAGGATGAAGCATGCCTATCCAAAAGATACCCATTGAATCTACTTTTGAATGTCCTGGGACTGTACTTCTCTGGGAATATAGACGCAAGCAGTTCATTCCACACCTTAGCTACTCGAACCAAAAACGATGGATGTAACTTTATGTATCTATGCTGCAAATGGTTTTGACTATGTCAAAGACCGTGCCATAAACAAAAAAATAGAAAAAGAAACAAAAACAAACTTTAATTTCCCGTTGTCCTGAAGAAAACAGCCTGGTAATAAGGAAAGCAGTCGCAAACCGAGCAGATGCGGCTTAATGAACACTGTTTCCTTTTCCTTCGAGGACTAATGAAAAATATGTTTTGTCTCTGCCCGCCGGCGCCGCGAGCTGAAGGTATATCGGCTATTGATTTTCGTTGTGATTCAATACACCATTGCTATTTCTTACTGTTTTTGTATATCTTTTATTGACGACCTCGGTGGCGTCACTCACCATGCTAGTCTGCCACCCAGAGGTCCCGGGTTCTATCCCCGGTCAGGGCAAGTTGGAAAATTGCCTTCTTCAAATTGTTCTGGGTCTTGGATGTTTATCTATATATGTATTTGTTATAAAATATAGTATCGTTGAGTTAGTACCTATCCAATAACACAAGTCTCGAACTTACTTTGGGGCTAACTCCATCAGTGTAATTTGTTCCTATATATTTATTTATTTAATCTTATCTATAGTCGAGGAGCTCGGTAGCCCGGCGGAAATGCGCATCACTAGCGCTTTAGCAAGTAAAGCGACACCGGGCGTGGTCAGCACTTGGATGGATGACTACAAGTGGCATAAAAATTCTTGAGCTCCTCCGTGCTTCGGAAGGCACATAGAAGCCGTTGGTCCTTGCTGGTATCATTGTATGACAGTCGTTTAACTATGTCAGATGTCTATAGGCAGCTTGAAAAATCGGACACAAGTGTTGGCCACACGTCAAACAAACATCTACAGTCTACAGGTGTAATTCTGTTATCCTCTAGCCCTCAAGTAATGTCTTCGATTTGATGTTCAATACACTTGTATCATTCTTATTACATTAGGGATGTAATCAATAAATTAAATAGTTATTACAAAATATTTTTTATCCAGCAGCAATCATTATCATTCTCATACGATAAGATTAAAGTTTAACAAGATAGATTTGGTACAGGTTTTCAAAGCTGCTTAGGGAACGTACCCATACTACGTGACCTATTTTTTTTAATTTTTTGACCCCTCCCTCCCCTCGGTAACCACTCGTAGGATATGCCAAGACCCCCCCTCCCCCCCCCCTGCAAGTTTTTACGTAGTATTGACAAGTATGATTTTTAATCAGTTTGCAAGCAGAAAGTGTAACAAATAATAATAATTTGACTCATATTTGTGTTTATTAACACGCCGTTTATTGCAAAAGACTGCATGCATGCTTAAAATTATTAATAAATTACATATTAAATTAAATTTTATGAAGAAGAAAAACTTTAACATTTTATATGCCTTTAATAAAGGCATTCACGTCGCATTACAAAAAAAAAAGCTTATGGACTGTAATAAATACCGGCCAAGTGCGAGTCGAACTGGCGCAGGAACGGTTCCGTGCCATTATAAAAAAACACGATTGTTGTTTGGGGGCCCCACTGAAATATTTATTTTATTCTGTTTTTAGTACTCGTATTTGTTGTTGTAGGCAACAGAAATACATCATCTGTGAAAATGTCAACTGTCTAGCTATCACCGCTCATGGGATACAGCCGTGTGACAGACAGACAGATAGTCAGACAGACGGACAGTGGAGTCTTAGGCGCTGAACACATAGAAAAGACGTAAGACGCAGACGGGGCACGGACAGGGCACAGAAAGGGCGCCGTCGCGACTTTTGAGAACTGTTAGAAAAGACGAGGCACGGACGTGACAGATACAAACAAATCCGTCCGGCAATACCGCGACGCGCGAGTCCACACCCGCCCATAACCCCGATTCACCACGTAGAACGTACAGAACGGACGGGGCTCACGTGTGTGCCCCGTCCGTTCTGTACGTTCTACTATAGGGCACCGACGCGTAAGCGTCATGGCTGCGCCTAAACGTCATGTCTGCGCCCCGTCGGTGCCCCGTCTTTTCTGTGTGTTCTGCTTTGCGACGCTTCTATACATTTTGTATAAAACGGTCGCGGAGCAGACATATGTCCGCGCCCCATCCACGTCTCACGTCTTTTCTGTGTGTCCGGCGCCTTAGTAATAGGGTCCCGTTTTTACCCTTTGGGCACGGAACCCTAAAAATGAATAAAAGCTACGTAATACCTTTGATATGCTGACCAACTCACCTGTCGTCGCACCCCTCTTTGTTGGCCGTACACGACCCCACATAATAATTGAAAAGGTTTGCAACGCAAATAACTTTTTACTAATTAAAACAGGTCCCTTTGTACCTGCGCCGAGACTTCGTGCGACAAGATTGTTAAATAATAAGGTGGGCTTGTCTCGACTTCATGAAATTTGAATAAATATAAGGCAGGTTTAGACGAAGACTATTTTCAGCCGCCTTAATTACGGCGCCTAAGAAAGGCACCGTATAAACACTTTTGGCGCCATTTTTTCGCGGCATGCCAGCGCTGGCACAGAATAGAACACGCGCCTATTTTTTGGCGCCAGTGACCTCCGCCCGCGTCTGTCGCTGCCCCCGCGCCTATTTTGCTAATGACTGATACTGAAAAGGCACCATGTAAACGACTAGTGTCGGTTTGGTGGTCACTGGCGGCGAGATTTAGGCGCCTGAAAATAGTAAACGGTCTGAAGATGTGCTGTACGGTTGACACTGGCGCCGTAATTTAGGCGTCTCAAAATAGTCTTCGTCTAAACCTGCCTTTACATTCCCGTGGTATAGTGACGTTATGTCGCAAGATAGGTTACTTCCACGCTAGTCTGGGGCCTGAGGTCTATAAAACTGGCAGTGCGAAATAGGCGGAAATTGAAAATACAAAACTCATAATTTGTTGCTTATTTGTTGCTAATTAATTGCCATAAAATCGATTTTGTTGCTTTTGCCGATTTTGAGAAATTGCCGATTATGCTAGCTTTACCATAAGCTGGCATAAACTTTTGACAAAAATTGGAAACGGAATAAACTGAATACACACAAATTTGTTGCTAATTAGTTGCTATAAAATCGTACTACATTCGACATGAAAACCGTACAAATTTTTTTTTTTGGAAAATTATAATTTTTGTTTGCCATGCTTGCTTGAATGTCGGTTTCTCCACTGATAAAATATAAAATTAATTTGTTACTCATCGTAGCATCACTTTTTGTCACCTGAAGAGTCAGCAACAAAATAGAAACCGGAAGTAGGATAAATTTTGAAACCGGTTAACTCACAAACCGGTCACGCCAGCTTAACTTCCGATTTTTGGCAAAAGTTTATGCCAGCTTATGGTAAAGCTAGCATAATCGGCAATTTCTCGAAATCGGCAAAAGCAACAAAATCGATTTTATGGTAACTAATTAGCAACAAATTATGAGTTTTGTATTTTCAATTTCCGCCCATTTCGCACTGCCAGTTTTATAGACCTCAGGGCCTGGGGGCCAAGAAGAAACGTAGAATGCAGCAGCTGCATTTTTCCCGCGATTTTTTTCCCCGGATCGAGGGAATTGGCGAGATCTATCATGCTATTTATTAGGCGATGCGGTTAGCGATCTATGTTTATTTTTCAAAAGGATAAAATGTTGCCTTTGGCAGGCCTGTGTCACTCCCCGTTTAGGTATCGAAAATATACCTACATTATTGCTATGCACGCGGCGAGCAGAAATTTAGTTACATGAATCGCTTGTCCATAGTAATAAGAATGAAATTGGCTTGCAATGGATGTCTAGGTATCTAAACGAGGTGAGGAGTTCGGACGCGAGACAAATTAAACCATAGGGCTAAATTTTGAATTTATTTTTTGAATAAGACTTCTGTACGCGAGTATTAGTGCTTATTCTGTGCCTTTGGCACATACAGATCTAACTAGCTGTAACCCGCGACTTCGACCGCGTAGAAGTCGAAAATGGGTCTAATAGGTATTTTGATTACTTTTTTACGTAATTAATTTTGATATAATTAAAACATACAAAATATTATGTTAAAATATTTGATCACATATAAAATATAACAATCTTTATTTAAGTATAGGTATTGCCTGTTCTCGTTCCCGATCCCATTCCCGGGGTCGCAATTTTTTAAAATCTTATTATTGTATTATTATTTTTTGCTAATCACTAATTCAAAAATGTAGTGTCTCGCTTCAAAAATGACGAAGATTCATACAAACTTGCAACCCCTTTTTCACCCCCATAAGGATGTAATTTTCAAAATCTAGTAAATACATTATTATTTTCTACTAATTCCTAAAATTAATTAAAAACTTCATGTGTCTCAATTTAAAAATTACGAAGTTTCATACAAACTGTTAACCCCTATTTTATAGGGATGGAATTTCCAAAAATCCTTTCTTAGCGGACGTCTCCTAGTCACAATCTACCTTCCTGCTAAGTCGTTTTCGAGATTTCGTGATGAGTGAGTGAGTGAGTGATTTTCGCTTTTATATATATATAGATAGATTTCCTTTGATTTTTACGCAATGCTGTACATACTGAAATACCTAAAGACGGGCGCCCTGTCCTTTATGTGTTTTGCCTCGCGACGCTTCTATACATTTTGTATGAAAGGGATGCGTAGAGGACATAAGTCTGTGCCGTCTGCGTCTTATATCTTTTCAGTGTGTCCAGCGCTTATGTCTACCCCGTCAGAGACAAAATGGCCGCAGATTTTTGTCCGTTTATTTATTTCGAGTCTTGATCCTTAGTCTGACATTTTAGGTACTATTTGAGAAAACGAGGGAAACTATTTTATCAAGCAGGCTTCAATCTACTTGGACCTATTTGGTAGTTCATTAGCAACTGATATGTGACGTGTTATGCGTACCGCCGTGACTTTCACATGTATGAATGTGCATGAGGGGAAATTATTGTGCTGTCTTCGTAGAGTAGGTACCTACTTATGTGGCAGAGCGCTGTCGATGTATCTTTATATTTTACAAAACTAACGACGAACTAACGGCTAACGAGCTCCTCTAAAAATTAATAATAACTGGCCAATTGCAAATCAGACTTGCACACTTATTTCAATTTATTTGTTGTTTTTGTTAAATTAAATTGTACACAACACTTTCTACATAGTCACTTCTTAAATTAGTAAGTTCAACATGAACCCTGATAGGGGATTGCAACAGAAAACACGATGGAATCCATACAAGCAAGTATCTATAAAAAAAACAGGGCAAGTGCGAGTTGAACTCGCGTGGGAAGGGTTCCGTACAATACCAAACATTTTCCGTAAGTGAACGTATTATATTGAGTTTACTACTTTATTTTGAATTGATAGAATTCTTATATTATTTTTCCTGTAATCTGCAAGCAATAAACTATGTTATGTATTTAATTTTTTCAAAGTTTTAGGCTCAGTTGTTTTGGAGATCAGGGGGGGTAGTCAATTTTTGTCTTTTTACGTGATCAAAATCAAAACTATTTATCTTAAAATAATAAAAAAATATATTTGAAATCCTCATAATAAGCCCTTTTATTTGATATATGACACAGTAAGGTTTGCAAAACTTTTTTTTAAATTTCCTAATTTATCCCTCGAAAATGACCCTTATTTTAAAAAAATATTAATTTACTTTGCACATCTATGTTTGGGTCGTAGGATTACACCATTCATTTCACCTGGTTTGGTCCAGTAGAGTCGGAGCAAATTGACTGTGACAGACGGACGGACAGACAGACGCACGAGTGATCTTATAAGGGTTCCGTTAAAAGTTGGGAGCCCCTTAACTATTTATTTTATTCTGTTTTTGATATTTGTTGTTATGACGGCAACAGGAATACATCATCTGTGAAAATTTCAACAGTCTAGCAATCTAGCTATCACGATTCATGAGATACAGCCATGTTCATGCTTGTATCTCATGAATCACAAACAGACAGACGGGCAGACGGAAAGCGGAGTCTTAGTAATAGGGTCCCGTTTTCAATTTTAGGTACGGAACCCTGTGGGCGATGGGAGTACACGTTGGTACCCATCCAAGTGCGGACCACGCCCGGTGTCACTTAACTTGCGAAAGCGTTAAGAATGCGTACTTCCACCGAGCTCGTAAGATTTACACATAAAACGCCGGCAATATTTGTTCTTGTTGACGGCTCCTTAGGAAAATCTCATAATTCATACTTTAAGTAGCTATAGCTATGTTTTGAATAGAGAAGATGCATAATGAGTAGATTTTGATAAACGTCCCTGAGTTTATAGGCATTTACGTAAAAAAGGCCTCCAAGCACAATTATATTTTTTATCGATTCATTAATTTTGATTTTTAGTTAATTGAATAAGTAAATTTAAGAAGTATTAAAACGTTAAAAAAATAATATTACCATAGGATTTTCTTTAAAAAGTATAGCTACTTTTGTTATGGGTCCAATACTGTAAACGCAATATTTGACATAGCACCCAAACAAATGTTCTTACATTACGCCTACAAATGCATATAAATGACGTCACTCCTGTCCGGTCTTTCTAAGGCGCTCCGAGACGCCGTCCACAGGCGGACGTGACTTTGTAACCTTTATATCTTAAATAAACTTTGGGTTATAAATATACATATATAAGGTCAAAAAACACTGATTGAGCTAGTCCCAAAGTAAGTTCGAGACTTGTATAATGGGGTACTAACTCAACGATACTATATTTTATAACAAATACATATGGATATAGATAAACATCCAAGACCCAGGACAACTTGAAAAAGGCTATTTTCCAACTTGCCCTGACCGGGGATCGAACCTCTGGGTAGGGGACTAGCATGGTGACCACTACGCCACGAAGGTCTTCAAAGGTTAGCAGGATAGTTTTTTCTTGGACGTGACTATTTTTAGAAACTCTTTCCGTATAACAACGAAAAAAAAATGCATCTTCCCTATTGCATGTCCGTCCGTCGGTCAATTTTCAACGCATTTCACACTACTGTTGCGCAAACAAGGCCGACCAGTACACGAGTCTAGTACATGTTTCACAGGCAACGTACGGACTCCGTGTATAGGTGTATAGTGTACAGGGCCAGATTTAGGGGCGTTTAGACGCGGCCACTGCCCCAGGGCGTCCACATAGAGGAGCCCCCACAAGTTTCTAGTTTCTGGCGACGGGAAAAGAGGGGCTTCAAATATCAGTCGTAAGTTTGCCGCCTAACAGATTTAACGAATTAGGGGCCTCCATTCCTTCGTTGCCCCAGGGTCCCCACACTTAAAAATCCGGCCCTGCATATTGACACCAGTAACGTTTTGCCCCCATGGCGTGACATCGTTGATAACCTGTCAATAAGTGCTACGGTTAACTTACTTCGGACAAGTATAATTCCGCTTGATTTGATAAGGTGTCCTATACAAATCCATTTGTATATATTATGTGTAATGTATATTTATTTATACAGGGTGACATTTTTATTCACCAATTGACCAAAAATTGTGGAGCAAGTTCTGTCTATGATACTGAACTGCTTTGCATAAAAACAATTAACGAAATAAAAAATTCGGCTTCCCATACAAGTCAGCGCTCGGCCTATCAAATTTTGTGCTCTCAATACAAACCAGTTAAAAGCCTAAATAAATACTTGTGTCACAAAAGTAAAGCACACACAAACATAACAAGGCCGAATTTGATATTAACTTACATAATCATGTATGTTGTTATTACCTGTTGTATCCACACGAAATTAACAATATTATGTATCCTAGATAGAATTACCCTTAATTCAATTGGCATCAATTTATTTATTTATTAGTTTCAATTGGAGTAACCTGTTATCTATAAACTTTCCTGAGAAAACATTCAACACCTAGATAAATAAAGGTGGGACAAAGAAGACTTGCTTTTCCCCAAATCCTGAAACCTATTTTA
Organism: Acrobasis suavella; assembly: GCA_943193695.1. Classification (NCBI taxonomy): domain Eukaryota; kingdom Metazoa; phylum Arthropoda; class Insecta; order Lepidoptera; family Pyralidae; genus Acrobasis; species Acrobasis suavella. Next base: position 1,983,354 of record OW971952.1, on the reverse strand, counting down.
CACAATGCAAAATGGTAACCTTTAGGCCTTTTTATACAGAAGATTTACACAGAAAATAAATTCAAAAAAATATACACTAAATGTGGTTAGCGCTATGGTTTGATTTGGCTTGCGTTACCTCGTCATTTAGATACCAGACATCCATTGCAACCCAATTTCATTCTAATTACTTGCACAAACGATTCATGTAACTAAATTTTCCCCTTCGAAGTGGTCGGCGCGCGCATAGTAATAATGTAGGTATATTTTCGATACTTAAACGGAGAGTAACACAGGCCTGACTCTGTCTAATCTCATAGTCATAGTCGTAGTAAGTAATCAAGTAAAGGATTGGTTTTTTGCTAATTACAAGACAATTTTATATTTAAATCACAATTAAGAATAATATAAGTCACTAGTAAGATTGTATGGGTTCAAAACTGGCATGTATGTAAAATTGTAAACATTGTGATGTCATGTTCAACTTAAGTTGGTGAGTATCCAAGATAAAAGCAAGTCTTAATGGTTTTTTTTTACAGCTAAAAGTCAAGCATCTTGTTAAAAATCTGATATGTTTTGCTCATAATATTGTCAGATAAGTATCATTCAATAGTTATTATTCATAAAATGACTGAATATGTACATAAATCATCATCAGTAAATTTAAATACTGCTAAAAACGTGTGTACCTTTTGCAAAAATGGAAAAGCACACAGTATGTTTTAGTAGTCGACATGTTAAGAACTATGTTCTTGTCAGTGGAGTATTTTCCATTAATACATATATAAATAATTTGTAATTTTCACACTTTGCACAGTAAATCTGCTTTTCAGATGTAAACTTCAACCTTTTCTATCTTCTTAGTGAGTCTAAATGGCTTTTTATATGGCTGGTTGTGGATCAGTGTGTGCCCACTCTTACTGCCCTGTCATTAGCCGAGTTCGGTGGTGTGCGAGGAGCTCGGTGGCCCGGTGGGAGTGCGCATTAGTAGCGCTTTCGCAAGTAAAGCGACACCAGGCATGGTCCGCATTTGAATGGGTGACAAAAAGTGGCATAAAAAAATCTCTAGCTCCTCCATGCTTCGTAAGGCACGCATAAGCCAAGATCCTGGTTGTCATCATTGTTTGGCAGCCGTCAAGCTATGTCAGATGCCTTTAGGCGGCCTCAAAAATCTGACACCAGTGTTGGCCACTGAGACACACAAAAAACAAACAACAAATCCGAGTTTAAGTCAATGATCAGTGCCTATCTAATAAAATATCGAGTCATTCTTGTAAATTAGGTATGATTACCTAAATTACAAGAACGGTATCATATTGAAGATACTATTTCTCACTTTGCCGTCATTATTAGGGTGGCACAGGGTACACAAATTTGGATTTGTCTGTATGAAATGCATGTCACTGATGCACCACAATAGTTGTGAATTTTGTCGATATTGACATTTCAATTATTTCTATCCATGTTTTTGTTTAATTTAACTTTTTACTAATGTTTTAAGGTAATCAATGCATAATTGTGTCTTGTCCACTTAAATCCACCGACTAGTACAAGCTCCTAAATTACAAGAATCAAAGGGGGCAACACAACTCAATTATTGTAATAAGCAATACATACAATTTCTAATACCATTTATAAATCATAGAATTTTGCAATAATTCCAACCAACGTAGGTAGATAATGATTCAAATTACTACATACCTACTCACCTTTAAATAAATGTAATCACCATGATACATAAAAGATACCTACATTATCAGTTATCAATCAGCACCAAACATCGAAATACGCATAAAAATAAGTAGAATAACCAGAATAGTGCACAAAAACAAGTGGAAACCCCATAAAATGCGTAAATTCAATACAAAAAGCAGACAATATGAACAAATCGATGTCCTTTTATCTAGCAACAGGGCCGCCTAGCCCTACAAATCTATCTATATAACACTCATATGACTTTTATCGACAAAACTGTAACATCCTGCTTTCTGTCCACCCAAATACGGATCCAGAGCTGGTGCAACAGCATACGTGAGTCCATCACACGATAACAAGGACCTTTTTAGCTCTAATAGGCGTTTCACGCAACGCATCGCCCGGCGCCTAAGGCATACACCCATCTCGTAACACCACGCGTACCCTATCCATATCCCATATAATCATGCCAGGAGTAGTTTTAGGCAAACTGAAGTGCAATTAAAAGATAAGAGCAGCGGAAAAACGAGAGGAATAGCTAAAATGATAATAGAACTTTACCCTTCTGCCAGCTATGTCTCGTAGTAAGTCCCTCCAGCGGTGTTCAGGCACTTCCTATATCACCATTAAGACTGGATTCTCACTCTTTGGCACATTTTGTATCGTTTCAACGGCACCACACTGAATTAACAATATACTCACTAGTTTAAATCACTAAATCATCCACCATTAGCTTTTCATACACCCTCGATCTCAGTCCTTTTCACGGCCATTTGCAAATTGCGTCAAAGTTCCTAGAATGTGATTGGTCCGTTCCCTGCTAGTGTAGTTCGATTCAGTAACGCCATCTTTTGTATATAATACACACGAAAAATATTGCTATTCAAAATTGAACGCTTTGTTATTGTAATAAGAGCAAATAGTTTAGCAAGCAGATAAAAATACAACCTTTTAGCATGAATTAAATAGGGTGCGGTAAGACATATTTGAGAACCCCAAATCGTGACGTCAAACTGGGCGTGAAATACAATTTCGCGGGATTTATAAAATATGGCAAAAAATAAGATTTATATTTTATAAAGAGGTTTCTATGATAAAAATACCAACTAAAGAGATCACCGATTTAGATATCTATGCCGAACATACGTTCATTGCTGTCTGAATGTCACTTAATCCCATCAAAATCCATCAGTCCCTCACTACCCATTGCACCCATCCAAAGAGCAAGAAACAATTTTTACGTTCATAATACTTAAACCTCCTGTTTGTATGCACCCATCTTTCTCCTATTCTAATCGTTTACGAACAAACTCCAAATCAGACAAACATACATTCGAAAAACATAACCCTCCTTTAAGAAGTTGGGTATTGAACATTAATCGTCCAATCAATAACATGATTCGCATTTTTGCCCATTCCTTCGATAGGATTATACGTTCTACGCAGAAATAGAAGCAGGCGAAACAGCTGGTACTTTATGATGTTTTTTTCTTTTCTCCCAAACCAGCATGAAGGAGAGAGCATATGCCTGTCCTCCATGTCTTGCTATACTTTCAGTGAAATATTTTACAGTAGTAGGTCGGTGAGCGTACCGAAGGTGCTCTGGCGAACGGTGCTCGCTCATGCTCACCACAAAGTACGTTAGTGCACAAATTAGATCCTTGTTACAATGCATTGCTTTGGAAGTTTTGAAATGCAATATTGCATACATTCCTTAGTTCATGATGAACACAAGTAGTTGAATTTTGTTTGGCCCACCCATTCATTAGCTTCTTGGCACTGCAAACTGCAAGGGCCAAAAGATGGCATGCTACTATTGCTACTGCACTGCACCGCTAGCTGCAAGATCTAGACAGTGTCGGATTCTTTTGTGATTGGTTTGTTTGTGAATTGTAAATGATAAAGCCTAAAAATCCACACTGTAAACGGTAACTGTTCTTAGGATACCTACGGTTTCATTTTGGATTTTATGCGACAATCTATGGACGGATCTGTCTTTGCGTAGCCCTCACTGACAAAGTCAAAGCTGTCAATGTTTGTATTAATTATGTCAATGTCAAAAAGTTTAAATGGCAATTATTGCTGATCACAGAGTACTTTTGTATATACTGAAATAGAGACCTATCTTCGCGGTGTGAAGCGGAAATAAATTTTGCAATGCATAACTAACGCCATCTGTTATTTTTAGTAAGGATTAGATATATATATCTATACCACGAAGCCGTCTATGGTATACCTACTTTATAGTTTACCTACGTATGATGTTTTTGTTCTGGGAGATAAACCTGCCATACTTCACAATGTTTATGTAATTACTCCAAAGAGACAATTAATGGAGATGGCAGTCACACAATATTTTGGATATAAATAATTAAGTACATAAACAATGCGAAATAGGCTCAAAATGAAAGCCTTATTTAAAATGTAATGAAAATCAATTATATTATCAAATCACACGATCATCGCAGAATATACATGGTTGAAATGACAAAACATATCCAAAATATAACACAGTTCTATTTGTCTCAGCACATACTTTATATATTTAGTAAGTTTTCTTGATTTTTGTTTCACACCAAAGTTCACATCACAACATTACAAACTAGTACCTACAAGTTTAAAACTTTATCGGTGTTGCCATTTACAGATATAGAAATTGTACCAAGACAAAATTGACGTTGATGTAATTTTACGGACATTTGTCTTTTTATGGTTTGTTAAATGTTTTTTTAGTTAAAATCATATTTATTGGTTTTATTTTCACCCTCATTTGTATCGAATTATATTTTTTTTATTATTAAAATCTACTATCGTTAAAAAATGAGTAAGTAACTAGAGACATCTTTTCAAATTCTATTGAACTATTTAGTTACTTTTACTAGTTATGCCATCTGTTATTTCTAGTACGAACTTATATTATATGACCAAATAAAATGATCTTGGTTTATATAAGGATCATACAAAGATAGAATACATTTTGAATCGATATCATTATACATCATAATTTCCTACTTTGTTGTACTAACATTAACCCCTCTGTTGCTGATGTTGTGCTAAAATGACCTATTTTTATATCTAATTCAAAAATAAATTAAAAAGATTTAGTTGTATTGTATCTAAAGATTATTTGCTTACTTTCTCCTCGTCCTTTTTCTTCCCTGGAACTATGGCATGTGTCATGTCAGGATGTAAAGCTCATCCTGGTAAAATTAGCTATCAAAATCAAGATATAAGTTTTCATCGGTATGTATCATATAATATATAAATAGATATAGAAATAGAATATTGCTTATCCTTTCACCTGACATTTAGTTATAGAAGCATAGAGGAAAAACAATCGGTAAATTATGTGTTTGTTCCACCTAAACCCTTACATCATCATACTTCTTACTTACTTCCCTCGAGGACGATATCCGTAATTAGGTCCGAATTAGTTGGTCCTGTTTTGCGTGAGTAGCTGACGCCGGCCTCAGTTTTCAAACCAGCCCAGCTCCCGCAGAAAGCCTAGAACGCCTGCTGGCGCCCTGCACGCTTCCGCCATGGTTCCCGGATGTTCTAGGAACCTTCCTCTTATGTGTGCGACCCCATCGCACTCCAGGAGGAGATGGCTCGCAGTTTCTTCAGCCTCCATGCACACTCTGCACAGGGGGCTGTTTGTAAGACCTAGGGTGAAAAGGTGTTTGTTTAGTGCGCAGTGACCAGTAATGATGTCAATCATACGGCGTAGGTTCCTCTGTGGCAATGCTAACAGACGTCGGGATAAGCGGCTGTCCCATTGGGGTAGCGCCTCCTTGGCTTGCCTGCAGGTCCGAAGGGATTGCCATGATTGAGATTGTTCTTCGCTAATGCGATTTCTGATCCAGAAGCGAACCTGCGTGAAGGGAATCGGAGCCATCGGTAGGGGTCAAAAAAGGTTACATCATCATTTAACCGCTTTACCTGACCAGGATCGCTGGGATAACTCAGTGTGTAGGCCACTGGCCGCCGCAATGTGAAAAAGCTTCTTTCAAGTCCACAAAGTCTGTTTTAATTTTCTCTCAAACAAAGACACTTTATTTGCCCTCATTTTAACAGCTTGTATGATAATTAAATGGCCATTTTTATTGATAAAAATGAATAAAAAACAGCTTATTTAGTTGAATCTTGAATGCATTTATTTTTTATTCATGTTCGGAAGGCACTCGGCTGTCATCATTTTAAGAGCGGCCTTTCCGTCTTACTTTTCATATAAACGCTTGTATGTGATTATGGCGTTGTATCTGATCTTTCTTGAAAACGTTTGAACTCACAGGTATCTTGGGTGCTATTTCTAGGTTTCTATCGATATAGAAAATTGATATTTAGAAAAACAAAGTCAGTTAAAGCCTCCAAAAATCTGCTTTTTTGCACAAATTTTAGCTGAACTTCATAAAGTACTCATAAATTGTAAAAGTAAAGAAAATATTTCGATGCAAACCTCGCAAACGTAATGAAAATTTTGAATACAGAATATTTATTTCACATACTTGTAAGGCTTACTGGTAAACACGTATCACCTGGAACAAGTTTAATGAAATTTCTGCACCCTATGAATAGTTAATATTCGTTCAATAGATAGTTAATAATAATACTAATTTCATTTAATAGAATGCAAACCATGCCCTTAGGCTCTATCTCACTCTTTTTGGTTTGCCTCTTTTTTTAGCAATGCCCTGGATGAAACACCAAGCTTTTCAAACTATGCTCACGTTGAAAACAGAACGGCCAGGATGGGCCGCCTTAAGGGAGTCGTCAAGCCATGTCAGGCTTTGGACAATTTCAAAAGTGGGGCACTATTGTTGTACACACACACACATACACACACGAAACAACAAACAAACATTTATCAAAGACTCTTGAACTTGTCATAAACCATCAGTTGAGTGGATTTCATAAGTATTTATTAAAGAACTGCTAACCACTACATCATGCAGTCAATTCCAGTTGTTAACCACTTTTCTAATTTATTCCAGGTTTCCAAGAGACTTGCATATGAAACAGACATGGCTTAACATTATATGTACATACAACCAAAACTACACCCATAAAGCCCACCATAGGGTGTGTTCTAGACACTTTGAAGATAAATATTTATCAAAAAAAGATTCTAAGGGGCTGGAGGGATCGAAAAAGATTCTAAAATTGGAGTATACTGGGCCAAGATTAAAAAAAACTGCAATACCCACGCTGTATCTGGGTAACAGAGTAGATGCAGTCAAGAAAGATCCTGACAAAACAGAAGGTTGGGCGTTATCCCAACCTGTCAAAAAGGAAGGTTTGGTTCTGTCGCATCCTGTCAAAACAGAAGGTCTGGATCTTACCCAGCCTATTAAAAAGGAAGGTCTAGATTTATCTGATCCTGTTGAAACAGAAGGTCAGAAGCTATCAGATCCTGTCAAGAAGGAAACTGTAGATGTATCCCAACCTGTTATAAAGGAAGAAAATGACTCTGTAAGAATTTTTCAGTTCTTAGATTATATATAGTATTAACTAGGAACAAAATTACAAAGGAAAATAATTTTTAAATTGATATGATTCAGTTAGATAAAAAAGTATGTATTGTATAAAGTTTACCATTAGTATGCATAGCCATTTATCAAAAAATAAAATAATTTCAACCCCTGCATGATTTATAACTTTAAATATTTTTTTACAGTACATTGGTGTCCAAAGAGTAGATTCTATGTTGGAACTGGAAGTGCCTGCCATACCTACGCCCACAATTAGTGCACCCGTTGATCTAAAAAAGAACAGTGGAAAGAACCCAAAAATAAAAAACAAGAAAACACACAAACGTAAGCCAAGAACTGATAAACTATCGCAAATACCATTAAACGACTACCCTGCCCGTGTATTAGAATTGGAGAAACATCTAGGAAAAGAGAAACAGAAATCAAACCGGCGACTGATGACGGTGAAGGCCTTACGTGAGAAGTTACGGCGAATGACACTGAAAAATGACAAATTACAGGCAATGTTAAAGCTTGTGCAACAAAATGGTTTGAATGGTAGTATGGATGCAGAAGACAGTGCTAGTTGCTTGACGAGTCACATTGGTGATGAGACTGATGAAGTTGACCCAGCGTCTTTAGTACAAGTGCAATGTGACATTAACACATAGCATGTCAGCATTGCAGTGTCAAGCTACATTTATCTTTATTAGCCCTTTCACTGGGAGACTTTATATCAGTTGTCTGCCCCCAGCGCAAGGGGAATTAAATCTAAAATAAATACCTACAACCAAAAAGGGATGTGGATACTTAAGTTATGTGCAATACGAGCGTTTTTTTTGTCGGTAATATCTGACGCTCGCGGAATGAGCACGACAATGTTTGTCGGATAAATCCGACGTTCGCGGTGAAAGGGTTAAGTAATGATAAAACCTAGTTTGGTTGGGTGTTATATTTTAATGCTAGTCATGTTCTTGTAGTATGGATAGATAAAGCCCTCCCTATAACTAATGGAGAGACAACTAAAGAGAAAAGTAAGGATGGATGGAGCATCTCTAAATGATTAATAAAGAAACAGGTTAAGGGTTGCCTAAGTTTGGACAAGTAAGGATGGATGGAGCCCCTCTCTAAATTACTAATGGAGAAACAGCTGAAGCTCAGATGGAGACGATGTTCCACTTCCGCTTGTCAAATCAATAGGCCATCTTTATATTTTGTTTGCCCAATTCCGAACCTAACTGCAGTTTAAGAGGGGGGGTCATGGGTTTCATGATATGGGATGTGTTAACACAATTATTAATTTTTTAGATAAATTAGAAATAATGAAATAGAAGATGGAGTTAAAGTTACAGCCAAGTGTGGGAGAAGTAGACTAGGAGAACTTAGCTCACTTTACTCGCATAATAACTAGTTAAATAGTATGAACGTGTGTTATTTATTACTGATATTATATCAATAAAATGTTTTTACTACGTGCATGGCCAGAGTTTCATTTCCTTGACCAACTTGGCTTGCCGCCCACCGCGCCTACGGTTGCCGCGGACTAGTAGTGCGATTTATCAAACGCGGAGTCACCTAAACGGATGGTTTTTTATACAAAAAACTGCTCGTTTAGTGACTCGGCGTTTGAAAAATGGCACAGATGTAATGTTATTGCGGCTGATTTGCACATTCCCGCGGGAACTTACTTATTTTCGCCACGCTACTTGACGCCACGATCTCGTCAGAAATAGAAGTATTTATAGAACAGGCAGGGCAGGGATTATTTTTCACCCGACTGCGCCAGAAGGAGGGTTATGTTTTTCGAGAGTATGTATGTATAATTGTTTGGCACGCTCTGCAGCCAAAACGGCTTGATGGATTTTAGCTTCACGAGGTGTCGTTAGATTTGTATTTACTGTGAGAGTGATACTAGGTATATCAAAATAATAAAATAAATAAAAAAAGCCAGTCACGTTTTGTTTTTGTAATAATTACTTGTTCTAGACTTGATTGACTGAAGACTAAATAAAGACGAGGCACTTTTTCTTAACCTATTTTTTCGTCCCTCTTCGTGGCTCGTGAGTCGTGCGTGGCTTTACAAATGTGGATTTAGTGTTTAGGTAGAATTAATGCTATTTGCTAACAGATGGATGAAATAAAATATACGCCTTGGTCATTTTTTTTTGTAGCCAGACAGTGACAGTTGCCGACAGCAAAATTGATACTGACAGCTAATAATAGACAGAGTGACAAGAATATTAGAATAAAAAAAATAAATGTCAATGTCCATGTCCATGTCAAATGTTGCTTTGTGATTTGTGAATTTTGTGATGTGATAGTGGAAGTGCGTACTGTATTTCTTCGAAAATTATCCGCGATATTTACAAAATATATTGTGTTCGGTAATAAAAACAAGTGGTGAAAGCTATTGCTTATTACAAAACGAGAGACACTGACTTCTTCCGACCGTTTCCGTAGCATATCGACAAAGAACTGAAATCATCACACTGTGGTTTTGAACAAACGAAAGAAATCTCTGAATAGGTAAGCTGTCTATTAATTATTATTTCTGCGTTGATGAATGTCGATATTATTTTTAGTTGCCCTCTATATCAACACTATGCGATTCTTCAAGTTAAGAAAATTACGGGCCAACTATTATATACAGCTCTAATAAGAATCCATTTGGAATAGAACAATAAACTTTATTTGACTGTTTAGGATTGAATAGATCTCAGGGTTTTAGATATAAAGCGTGCTAATATGAGCTTACTATAAAACCGGCTAAGCGCGAGTCGGACTCGCTCACTAAGGGTTCCATGCCATTATCTATAAAAAAAAATCACGTTTGTTGTATGGAATGCCCACTTAAATATTTATTTTATTTTGTTCTTAGTATTTGTTGTTACAGCGGCAACAGAAATACATCATCTGTAAAAATTTCAACTGTGTAGCTATCACAGTTTAAGTGATACAGCCTGGTGACAGACAGACAGACAGGTCGACGGACAGTGGAGTCTTAGTAACAGGGTCCCGATTTTACCCTATGGGTATGGAACCCTAAAAATGAGCCTATGAAAAGTACATTCAAGTAGGCGGAGCTTATAAACTACATCTCTTTTTCAGCTCTATTTCTTTCCTACTTTGTTAAAATAGAAAGTGAAGTTTAGTGCAGGTAGTTGTAATAATTATGTGATAGTCTGGATTTAGTCATAACACAACAACTGCTATCTAACGTGTATTATGTCATATACACATGGCACTTAATGTGTCAATTATTTTATTTTTTTATTCCTAATCCTAGAACTTTTTAACTATTTCTCTTTTTTCACTAATACTCTAGGCCCTATAGCTGGGCCAGTCATCATCATCCGAGCGTATTCCCGGTTGCTTCCTCAGCAGTAACGCTTCAGAGCCCGGGGTCCGCTCTTTACCAAGGAGATTTGATGAGGTTGCTGGTTTTTACACAGAGCGACTGCCGTCTGACCTCCACAACCCAAAGGGCAAACCAGGAACCAATCCTTGGATAGTTTGATGATCAAACGCTAGGTGGCGTTCGGGACCCACAGTTTTACGTGCCTTCCGAAACACGGAATCATCTTTCTTTTCGGATAATCAGGTGATTTAATCCTGCAATATCCTATCCAGACTGGAAACAACTTTTCACAAAGTATGCTTCCCAGTGGGAATCGAACCCATGACCTCCGAGGTCACAAGGCGAACGCCTTGACCACGGAGGCAGTCCTATAGCTGGGCCAGTAGCTAGACATAAATACATAAGACGTTGACTAAAAATATCATCATCAGGTTAAGCCTTTGGCCTGTGTATTCTCAGTCCACATATCTAATGTCAATATCAGTATAATTGTAAGTGATGTTTTTGGAGAAAATGCTGCAGTACAGCTTTTTGCCGCTTCTTCTGAACTTGCGCTTAGGCAGTAATAAACTTAGCTGTAAGTAAATAATCTGTCATCAACAACAACCTATTATGAAATCAAAACAAAAATTTACAATAATCAAGTGATTCAAATGTCCAGAGATAAATAGATTATTTTTGACTTGGTTCCAGCTGTCGTCATTCTAAGACAGTCCTTGAGCTATGTCAGATGCTTTAAGGCAGCTCGAATAATCTGACATTGTCATGGCCATTACATCTTGTAACTTAAGAGCTTGCTATTGTCAGTGAACTAAGTGGAGATGCCTCTATTTCTCACTTATTGCTGTCATCTTTTTAAAGTGCTAGTAGGACCTTGCACACGAAAACGTTGACGTCCTTGGAGAAAATGGTGCAGTGCAGTTTGTTACTGCTTCTTGGTCACTAGCGCTTTGGAAGGGGCAGTAAACTTGGCTGTGAGTAACCATTTGACGTCAAAAATTATGTAACAAAACTAAGTGACGATTATTAAGAGATATTGTAAATATCCTATAATCATTGAGATATATTCTTTTTCCATATTTACGGCCACCATCACGCTAAGCGTGGCCTTTGGTTCTTACAGGGCCCTGGGCTCTGTCTACCCCGTCAGGGATAAAGATGTGAAAATATATCTGTATTTATTTATTAAAATATATTTGAATTGAATCGAAAATTGAATAAGCAGTCAAGCCCCCTTTTTAAGCATCTCTCCCTCTGTCTCTCAATAAAGGTGAACGCACACTTATCCTAGCCAAATGCGTCGAACGAGCCGAACGAAACAAATTTTAGAATTCTTTATATGAAATCCTATGAAACCTCGTACACCTGACCGCGTCGAATCGTCCGAATCTGGAAGAAGCAGAATTCCTAGACAAATCGTATGACTTTATCAAATTCGCCGCGGGTGATGCGATCGAATCGATCGAATCGCCTGCATTCCGATGATGAGAAGTGTGTGCGTAAGAGCAACAAGAGTTATGAGATCGAGTAACTACTTCGATTTATTTTAAATGTTACAAAAATGAGTGATTCTAACATAATTGAATAATAAAGCACTTATAATAAAAAACTCGTCAAGATTCATCACAATTGAATCTATGAGTCTTTGAATTTGAATCGTTTCGACGCGTTTGGCTCGGTTAAGTGTGCGTTCACCTTAAGAATCTAAACATTCATTATTTTGCCACATTACAATATCATTAGGTAATAATAAACAAATAATATTATTTCCAATTCTATTATCTATTGAAATGATTTCTTAATTTGTTGACATTGAATTAGCTTAACACGTTTTTTGATGATAAACACATTATTAAATACGTAGGTATTATCTATTGATTTGTGAGTGGTAAGAATGAATGATTAGATATAATTAATAACATTGCTTCAATAAAATCAAATAGTTTTACTTGTGCAGTGTAATTTTATAAAAATTTTAACCGGCTTCTAAAAAAGAGGAGGTTATAAATTCGTAAGATACTTTTTTAGGGTTCCGTAGTAAACAAGGAACCCTTATAGTTTCGCCATGTCTGTGCGTCCGTCCGCGGTTTAACTCAGCGACTATAAGTACTAGAAAGCTGTAATTTGGTATAGGTATGTATATTAATTATGCGGACAAAATGGCAAAATAAAATATTGAAAAAAAAATTGTTTTTAGGGTAGCTCCCATACTAGTAAAGTCAAAAGTCAATTTTATTTTCTCGACTAACCAATCATGGGGGTATCGTTGAATAGGTCTTTCAAAAATATTATGAGCTTGTTAACACCGTTTTTCGATTTAGGGAGCAATTTCTGTAATATTTGGTTGTAAAGTGAAATTTTTTGTTAGAGTCAAGTGTCCCCCCCCCCCCCTCTATGTGCTAAACGGTTATATAGGGACACGTAAAAAAATTTACAGCTATAGTAAATATAACGAATTTGAAAGGAAAACTATTAGAGCTAAGTAGGGTTTACAAATTAAAAAGTTATAGGTGATCAACTTATAAAATGTACTCGGAAAAGGAAAATTTCATTCAAATGCAATAGAAAATTAGTTTTTAGACGTTTTTAGTGGCATGAACTCAAAGTTGGCATTCGTAACTACGGAACCCTACACGGCGCGTGGCCCGATACGCACTTGGCCAATTATTTATGTTTGTTCACGGATTATACGAAAACGCCTAGATTGATATGAAACATTCTTTTTTTGTTTGAAAAGGCATACTTGTCAGGTGGTCCGATAGCAATTTTAGCAAAATCGGTTGCGTAGTTTGGGGGTGAAGTTGGTTTTTATAGTTGTAGTTGTAGGTAAAGTAAAATAACTTTCATATTATACTTGTACATTATCGCGTCTTTATTTCTGACGGGGCAGACATAGCATTTTTGGTCTTGCAGTTCTAAGCAGACAGAGCACAGAGCCGCAAGACTCAAGGCCACTTGCAGGGCCCCCGTAAGCGCTACTGGCGCCTGTGTGCAAAAAAGGATTTTGGCGCCCCTTAAGGCATTTTGAATTATCTTTTTTTTTGATGGTAGGTAGGTGCTAGAAATAAAGCAAAGAACTGAAATTTAAAAGTCATATTTATTTGTAGACTAAAAAATGAAATAATAATAATAAATTCTTGTTCACACTCATTTTAAAGCATTTACTTAACTAATGGGGTACAGACACGTTGTTTATAAATACTAGAAAATAACCCAAAACTAAAAATCACATTTTTTTAGGAACAAATAACAGGAATATTGCCTAATGTCTACACATAAAACGTGTTAATGAGAAAGCGCAAAACCTGAAATTAGTTTGTTCAGAATCGATATACTAATAAAATTTCGTGTGTACTTATACCTAATCCTATTTAATTTCTCAACTTTTATTTTAAACTAGCTTTTGCCCGCGGCTTCGTTCGCGTAGCGGTGTAATTTATCAAAATCCTTTTTTAGGAGATGCCTACGTCATAGTAGCTTTATGCATGCAAAGTCTCAGCCCGATCGGTTTAAAATTGACAAAGTTTTATACAAACTTTCATCCCCTATTTTATCCCCTTGGGGGTAGAATTGATCAAAATCCTTTCTTAGCGGATGCCTACGTCATAACATCTACCTGCATGCTTTTTCAGCCCGATCCGTCCAGTGGTTTAGGCTGTGCGTTGATAGATCATTATGTCAGTCAGTCAGTCACCTTTGAGTTATATATATTTAGATTAAGACTATTATTGTTGTTTTTTTTTTTTCAAATTTTTTTGGGCCCCTATAGAATTGCGCCCGTGTGCATTGCACACTTTGCACATATGGTAGCGGCGGCCCTGGCCACTTGTAGCGTAAAAGTGGAAAAAGGAATCAAAATAGTGATGGCTCTTAGTTAAAAAGTGGTTTGATCAGGTTCCTTAATCACCTATTTCTAACTATCTTATGTGTCTTGAATCTTCTTTTATTGTAAGCAAGTTTTATATAGGTTATCGGTTTTCTATAGGATACATTTTGGAGAGTGTTCGAAGGCTCTTTTTGATCTCGTGAAACCCTCACCATTTCTCTATCGGACTACGAGGCGCGGACAGGGGTTTCACCCCTTTGTCGTTGAAATACGTAAGTCTCGAACTAAACGCTTTGACAATTCCTTTTTGGTTCGAGTAGCTAAGGTGTGGAATGAACTGCCTGCGTCTATATTCCCAGAGAAGTACAGTGCCGGGACATTCAAAAGTAGATTGAATGGGTATCTTTTGAATAGGCATGCTTCATCCTAGTCTTCATCGTCGCTTTCCATCAGGTGAGATTGAGGACAAATGCCTAAACCAATATATTGTAAAAAAAAAACCTGTTAATTGAGTTCCTAGATATTTAAGTACTCGTGCTGATGTAGATATTGAACTGTATTGATTTTCCAAATAAAATATAAATAAAATAGACAGTGGCACACGTGGTACATCTATTTTTATAGTTATTACATGTGTAGTACCTATAAACCCCTTTGTTCCTTTGTGTAGCGTGTAATAATAATATCCTCTTTAGCGCATTGGCTTCTTATTGCTAAATCGTGAGTCATTGTCCATAGCAAGCTGAGTCAGCAGACTTAACCGCGAGAACAAAGGTTTACGTATGACGGACATGTGGGCTGTATGCCTATTTTCTTACTTAAGATTCCCCGACAGAATCAGACTTTCCCATACAAACGTAGTCTAGGTTTTATTTTGAAACGGCATGTCAGATATTGGCGAAATTATGTTATTTCAAAGAAATTGCATATATTAAGGCATATAACTAGTTTTCACAGTCAAAATGTATACTTCAAAGAGAATATAGTGGATCATATCATATTTGACCTTCAGTATGGAAAACTTCTACAATGTCATATTTTCTTTCAAGTTCAAATTTGACTGTCGAAAACTAGTTATATGCCTAGATATATGCAATTTCTTTATAATTACAAAATTGTGTAGAAATCTCACATGTCATTTCAAAATAAAAGTTAGAGTACTTTTGTATGGAAAAGTCTAGGGTAAGGGGATTGTTCACAAGTTGATTTGCCAGGCAAATTAAAAAACCTTCGACTTTTAAGAAATTCATGTTCACCTCCAATATTTTTAACCCTTTCGGCGTGAACATCGGATTTATCCGTCAAACATTGCCGTGCCCATTCCGCGAGCGTCGGATATTTCCGACAAAAGAAACGCTCGTATTGCATATAACTAAAAAATCCACAGCCCATTTTGGTTGTAGGTATTTATTTTAGATTTACTACCCCTCGTGCTGTGGGCACGACAACTGATATAAAGTCTCGCGGTCAACGGCTGAATCGATTTCCATCATACATATATAAGACCTTCGTGGCGTAATGGTCATCACGCTAGTCCGCTAATCCGGAGGTTCTGGGTTCGATCCCCAGCCAGGGCAAGTTGAAAAATGGCCTTTTTCAAATTGTCCTGGGTCTAGGGTGTTTATCTATATGTGTATTTATTATACTTTAAAGTATCGTTGGGTTAGTATCCCATAACACAAGTTTAAACTTATTTTGGGTCTAGCTCAATCAGTGTGATTTGTCCGTATATATTTATTTATTTATTATTTATTTAACCAGTGTGTCTCGTCATCGTGTACGCGCGTCATTTATTTGTTATAGTATGTACTCCTATTATTTATTGGTATACATATATTCTTCTACACTGTAATACTCTAACCGCGCCAACTCCCCCACATCTTTTATAGTTTTCTCTACCCAAAGGTTGGCTGAAAGAAATCGCTTTAGTAAGAAGCCCGCATTTGTACCTACTAGATTTTAAATGTACTTTTGATTATTGTCATACTTAAGACGAAGTAGTAGCTAAAGTGGCGCCCTCATTTGAAATAAATTGTTTAAAACTAAATATGGTGATAATTAAAAATTTAATTTGTATAAATGTCTAGAAATCCCTTTAAACTATTTTATGAATAACCTTTGAAATTATTACTAATAGTCCGTCTAGTTTTAAAACTGTTTTTCGCCAAAAGTGGCCACTTTTGGCAAAAAACAGTCTTAAAACAAGACGGACTACCAATATTACTTTCAAAGGTTATTCATTAAATAGTATAAAGGTCTTTCTAGACATTTATACAAATTAAATTTTTAATTATCACCATATTTAGTTTTAAACAATTTATTTCAAATGAGGGCGCCACTTTAGCTACCACTTCGTCTTAATTGGTGTTTGACTTAACTTGACTTATTGTCCGATGTCCCCTGGGTGGGGCAGAGGACCGCTACAGTACTTCTTTATCTCGTTCTGTCTTGAGCAACGCGCTTTACTTCAGGCCGAGATAGCCCGATTGTCTTCATGTCCGCTGTTACCGACCGTCGCCAGGTCTGCTTTGGTCTACCACGCTTCCTCTTGCCCTGAGGAGTCCCTTCCAGTGCCTGCCTTGGAATGTAAGTGGGGTCCCTCCTAAGCGTGTGTCCAATCCATGTCCATTTGCGACAAGCTATTTGGTGATCGATTGGTGTTTCACCACAGAGCTGCCACAGGCGTTCATTAGAAATCTTCTCAGGCCAAAAGATAACTAATATCTGTCGAAGACAGCGATTTATAAAGACTTGGAGTTGCTGCGTGATGTCTTTGGTGACCTTCCACGTTTCGCACCCATATAGTAGGACTGTTTTCACTTATTTGGTGCAATAAAGAAATTTTATCTTATCTTTTCCTCTAGTCAATCTCTACGTCAGTAAAGTATCTGTGTTTCACGTTAGTTTTTAACCCCCTACAAAAAGAGGGGTGTTATAAGTTTGACACTAATGTCTGTTTGTCTGTGTGTCTGTCTGTGGCATCGTAGCGCTCGAACGGATAGACCGATTTCGATGTGTTTTTTTAGATGAAAGCCAGCTTCCTTGCGGTGGTTCTTAGCTGTGTTTGATAAAAATCGGTTGAGCGGTTAAAATGTTGATGTTAACGCTTGAAAACAGAGCTTTCTCTAGCAAAATAATAGATGGCGCTACGGATAGCCATCTAGTTATGGGTAGCAGAACTACCGAAGTCGTATCGGTATTTCCTCTACTGATGCCGCTAATGGTGTTCTTGACAATCAGGGCCTTTTTTAATTAGCTAACAAATAATTATGTAACAAAAAAACTACCGATTGAAAGATAATGCTTAATTTACATAACTCACCAAGGTGTTATCAACATCATAACTATATGACGTTCATATTACAATATCAAAGATAATTTAATTATATTAATAACTTAACAGATACCCAACGCCATAGAAACGATTGGAGGGCCCGAAAGTAGGCAAAACTGGAGTTGCGGGTAGGCACACAGAGACACGCACACACGACTAGCACAAAGAAAGTGTTGAAACCTTTAAAAATATTTATTATATTCCGTATAAGTTATATTTCATAAATTATAGTACTACTTTATTTAAATAACAGTAATAAAAGGTTTTAATGTTTTAATAAATAGCTCTAGCGCCATCTAGTGACAAGGAAGAGAAATAATTATGTCTATAAGGCGATGGGTGGGCATGACAACACGATGATTATGAAATGTGTCATTAGAAGTTTATTTTTAACACGGATGTAGGTAATTACTGTTGTATCTTATTATACTATCTCAAGATAATATGCATGCTTGTCTAGAACAATTGTGATTGAGCTTTTAGAAATTAATAAGACAATTACTCTATTATAGGACCTACAAGGGCACAAATTACTTATTAAGCAGTGATCGGAGTAGGTTCTCGTAGATTGATTTTATGTACTTGTGTCATGAACTGTGATACTGGATAAGCCTTTTTCCGGGGTTTCGTTTCTGGTTACCTTTTCTTTAGAGTAGACGCAGTGTGTCTGTGGCGACCTCTACGGCCACTACGAGGAACTACAACAAATAACCAATCAAGAGACAACTGACAATATAGTTCACAAGAAGCATATGAGATGGCGCCAGCAGAGTATCCTACATCTCGATCTCAGAGTTCGCCCGATTCGCTGCATATATACAACTTCCGACGATACACCGTTGGAGCCGCGGTTCCCCAGGCGCAACAACATGCCTGGCGGGAAAATCTTCCCTTTGTGGCGGTCGAGCATATCACCTCGCTCCCGCTACATGTCCATCTCTTGCGTTTTTACCTGTCTCTCTTACTACGTGTTTTTACATCTCTTGCATTCTTTCCTGTCTCTCTTTTTAAGTTTTGCCATGCCACAGATTTTGTTCGCTTAAGAAGGCCAGTCACTAATACCGTTGAAATGACGCTGAAAGTGTGAAAAAATTCTTGCTTTTATTTATATATTCGTCATCCTACCTCTATATGAAACAATTTTAAAATTTCGGAAAAAACTTGATCATTTTTAAATCCGGAGGCATGTCTATATTAATATGAACGTTTCAGTTCATTGACCCGAAAACAATCTACCTACTCCGATCACTTTTGCCTGCAGTTATGCGTACAAGCATTATGGGAAACTTTTTCAGGGTTTCGATTAGCTTTATTGACGATCGACTTTTCATTTAATTTGATGAATTTCCAAATGACCAATTCCAATGAAAAATTAATGACATTTCCAAAGAGGGTTCACGTGCACGTTAAGGGGCTACCTGAATTTTCCAGGGTCCAGTGCTGCCCCCATTTGTAATAAATCATTTAAAAGAAAACGGAGACATCATTAAAAATTTTGTCTATAACTATTGTTTACAGTTTAAAGTGATACGGTGAAGCTTTTCTACGCACAATTGCGAAAAACGGCCACTTTTGGCGTATGTGCGTAGAAAAACTTCAATTTCTCACTTTAAACTTAGTTTTATTCTTATTGTAAAATAGCATTGCCAGAGACCGGATACCGATATTTCCTGAACATCGATATTTTGAAGAAAATATCGATAAGTGAGATATATATCGATATTTGTATCGCTAATAATGAGTACTGGTATAAAAGTATCGATAATTTTATCGATACCCAGTACTAATATACAATGTCCTTTTTAATTAAGTACAAATATTTTAAGGGGCGATTCAGTCCATCATTTTGAACAACTTTTCCCAATAAATGTATACAGAAATACGAAAAAAAAAATTTAGGTTCTCATACAAATCAAAGTAGTCACGTGATGTAGTTAGTATGAAAATTGCAAAAAAAAATTGCATATTCCGATAAACATTTATTGGGAAAAGTTGTTCAAAATGATGGACTAAATCACCCCTTAAAATATTTGTACTTAATTAAAAAGGACATTGTATATCAGTACTGGGTAATTATAAAATTATTGATAATTAGCTTGTCAACTAAATAATATAAAATTTTGTAGGTGATTTTATTAGAAAATATAGACCATTTTAAGAAGGTAATTTGAATAAAAAAAATTCTAAGTGTTATCAGGATTTTTTTATATAATTTTAAACTTTGCACCACAAGTCACGACACATAGCAATCAAAGTTTACATTATTCCTATGCTTGCACAAAAATAAACAATGACAACGGTCATCTGTCAATGTCACCTGTTTTAATTATTTTTGTTATGTTGGTTGTAGTCGTTTGACATGTGTGTATTGTTGAAGGGAGATGACAGTGACAGTACCATGGAATTTTATCTACTTCGAAATTGCCAATCTTCATCGTGACTTCACTTCCTCAAATAAGTTGACCTTGCTTGAAAATAAGGGTCATTTGGATTTTTGCAAATGTCTAAATAAGTGAGACTTTATTTTAAAATCTGATTAGAGGAAGCTTTTCCTAGAGGCTATTCCTCGAAAAGGTTTGCGAATTAGATCTTTTTTCAAATTACTAACCGAATTTTATCGATATGCGGCGTTGCCACGTAGCTATGCTGCATAGCTAACAGTGGTGTTAGATTTGTAGAGCTGCCTAAAGGCATCTAGCGACCGCAGTCATTTCTTCACACCAGTGAAGTAGTGTGCTGCTTTCCTAACCATGTTTTCCTTCACCTAAAACAAGTGGTAGTGGTTGAAAATGAATGTTGAAAAAACTCAGAGTCGCGGCTAGTGAGGATCGAACTTGTTACTTCACAGTCACACAGCTAGTAACATAGGTTTCAGCGTTTTCTTCTCCACTTTGCACGTACTATGGCATTCTTGCTAAGACCATTGACGTAACATCTTTGGATAAGACTGCTTTTAAACGAAATTATTTTTCAAAACTAAAAACCTTTGATGTCGGTTTTACCAACCAAACTACATAACAGATTTTGATAAAATTTTTATTTAAACCGGTATGTTCCTTCCACGTTGTAAGTATACATAGAATATTTGAGGATTTACTCCGATTTATCGAGGATTCCACCATTAGATCATCACCTGGTGAAAATAGGACTAACTAGCATTATTTACCCTTCGAAATAAACAAGCAATTAAAAAAAAATTGTACACAAGCTTTAAAGCAATGAGCTCATAAGGTTAAAGACCTCCTTAAATCAAATGAGCCCGAACTCGATGGGTTGCGTCGTTTCATCACAGAGTTCTTATGGCCACCTTCCAGCTCCATGCTTGCTCCATGTCATGATAATATTGCATTGTCATGCGATATGCATACGTATGCGTGCAAAATTTCAGCTCAATCGGAAACCGGGAGGCGAGTCAAATTTGACTTGCAAGGTTTGATTACAGACATACACAGTAAAAAAGAATTTTCTAAATCGGTTAAAATTTTATCACGCCAACCAAACATATTTTATATCTACGAGTATATATGTATTTGTTATAAAATATACTATCGTTGAGTTAGTATCCTACAGCACCCCCCCCCAATGGGTTCCTGGTTTGTCGTACCGGGGGGGCTCAGTACCCGTGGTAGGCGATAGCCACGGGGAAGCTAAGAGGAAAAAGCGTCCGTGAGTTCCGGACGCGCCGACTTGGTGAGTGGGGAGGCGCTGTGACGTCCCCGCGGAGGGGCCGCTTTGGCGGCCAGCCGCGCCGGGGTTCGCGGTTGTATTTCCGTTCCCGTGTCCCCGGCAAAAGCGGTTGTGATGGAACTCCGGAGGTTTTTAGTGGGTAGGCACGTCACTCGGGCGTGGAGTCCCACATAACACGACAGCCTCCCCCGCAGGCTGACGGGTATCCGTAACAGGGATCTTTCCTCCGTAAAAAAAAAAGAAAAAAAAAGTATCCTATAGCACAAGTCTCGAACTTACTTTGGGACTAGCTCAATCAGTGTAATTTGCCCCTATATATTCATTTTATATTTATTTATTTATCATCTGTTAAAAAAAACAACTGTCTAACTGTCACTGTTCATGAGACACAGCCTGGTGACAGACAGACGGACGGACGGACGGACAGCGAAGTCTTAGTAATAGGGTCCCGTTTTTAAACTTTAGGTACCTACGGAACCCTAAAAACGGAGATATATACTCTGTAGCAGCATATGATTAAAATTCTTATAACATGTCTACGTAAATATGTAAAATTTATAATTTATGATGCAAAGAGTCACGTGTGTAGATAAGGAAGTTGTCACAAAAATTTGAATTTATTGCTCTTGTTTTATATTGGCTTTCAAAACCGGTTTAACAAAATCACGCGAATCATGTATTAAATTAAATTATCCATTTGCCAATATATTATTATAGGTATATTATGACATATTGGCAATGTTTTAGTCTGTATATTTACCTTCATATTTATTTATTTTATTTGACGACGAGCTTCGTTAATTAACACGCCAGTCCGCCACTTCGGGGGTTTCGGGTTTAATCCCCAGACAGGGCAAGATGGAAAATGGTCTTTTTAAAATAGTACTGATTCTTGTTTATCTGTATAGATATATTTAAGTAGAGTGGAACTTAAAGATACTATATTTTATTAAAAACACAAATTATACAATATGTAACAAAAACCCTGTCCGATCGTTTTAGGAGCAACTCAGACCGTCAATATGAACAACTTTTCCTATAGGATCAATGCTTAAAACGCAAAAAAAATCAGCATTTTTATACAAATTGCCGCGCCGGCCGGACACTTTTGTATGTTGTATGAAAATGTCGATTTTTTTTTAAGTTACAAGCATTGGTCCCATAGGAAAAGTTGTTCATATTGATGGTCTGATTTGCACCTACAAGGATCGGACAGGGTTTTTGTTCTATATTGTATAATTTGTGTTTTTAATAAAATATAGTATCTTTAAGTTCCACTCTACTTAAATATGTATAGGGCATATAGATGTGGACAAAAAATGTTTTTGTGGCTCGTTACATAGATTTATTAAAAAGTATGGTATACATATTTTTTCCTTTCACTGATTAGCAAACAATGACGAAGATACAGCGACGTCACGATCAGCTACGATATTTAACCAAAGGTGACGTAAATCGCCCACACTCCGAAACTTCGAAGCGCTGTGTCTGTGAATTTTTATTACTTCGCTAAACGAAAAAAACTTCGGTTCTTTATTTTTGGATAATCTAGTTGAGAGAATAAAAAAATATATTATTTTTAGCCAGTCCACAAATCTATTGTTGACGACCTCCGTGGCGTAGTAGTCACCATGCTAGTCCGCCACCCAGAGGTCCCGGGTTCGATCCCCGGTAATGGCAAGTTGGAAAATAGCTTTTTTCAAATTGTCCTGGGTCTTGGATGTTTTTGTATTTTTTTTTATTAAATATAGTATCGTTGAGTTAGTATCCCATAACACAAGTCTCGAACTTACTTTGGGGCTAGCTCAATCAGTGTTATTTGTCCGTATATATTTATTTATTTATTACCATCTTTTTGAAGTCCAGATTTACATTTATTGCATTACCTATGCTACCTAAGTACTGTTGCAAATTGATCACAAACCATACAGCTCCGCCATGAAATGATCGCGTGCCGGGCCGTCATTTCATGTCATTTCTGCTGTCATTGACAGGGCGTATCCAATTTGCCATCTCTTCACGGCCATTCGTCAAATTACCGTGTACTTCACACGAAACTTGGCGATTTCGCAATTTATACTTACTACACTGTACAAGTGATCACTGATATCGCAGTAATAGTGACCAGTTTAAAATGGGCTGGACACATGAGCAGAGGAGATGGTCGTTGGGCGCGTAATACCTCAGAATGGAGACCTCCGGTGAAATGTTGGAAGGTCACCTATGCGCTCGGCCAGGCCTGTGTCATTCCCCGTTTAGGTATCGAAAATATACCTACATTATTACTACGCGCGCGGCGACCACTTCGAAGGGGAGAATTCAGTAATAGGAATCGTTTGTCCAGAGTAATTAGAATGAAATTGGCTTGCATCGGATGTCTAGGTATCTAAACGAAGAGGTGAGGACTTCTGACGGGAGCTAAATTAAACCATAGCGCTAAAGCGCTAACCACATTGAGTAGATATTTCTTTGAATTTCTTTTCTGAGTAAGACTTCTGTACGTGAGTACTAGTACTTATTTTGTGGCTGGGCCGCTGTAAAATATTGGGCAAGACCTGGCTACGGACTGCAGAAGACCGGGTCAAATGGAAACTATACGAAAAGGTCTATACCCAACGATGGGTGAATAAAGGTTGAAGAAGGAGAAGATACTATACATTCTCGTCTTTACCCGTAATAGGACACACAGAGCATTTTGTATCTTGCAGCTCCAAGGACACATATCTCTGACATTAATATACAAGAAATAAAAAGAATGTGGTGTCGTGGGACACCAGGTAGGAACGAAGTTCCTTCGGCTAATGTAGAATCGAAACAATGTGTATACGACTGTCGCGCCTGCGCACGTCTCATTTAACGAGGTCATCCTTACGGTTTTACTATCACATTTTTTTCAGTTCGGTCGCGCAGCAAAATCCCTATCTCCTCCAAGCCTGCCGTAAGGAACTTCGTTCCAATAATTTTCTAAATCTAAAATCCTACTTCAACACCAAACCTCCACCTGGAGGGAACAAACAAAAACATAATTTTCCAAATAGCGTTTTCGACGTTCACGCGTCTTCGAGTATTCAGTGACGTTACATAAAAAAAAACCGACGAATTGATTACCTCCTCCTTTTGTTAAAGTCAGTAAAAATTAATTCCTCCTGTGTGACAGCAAAGCATTTTAAAGAAATCGGAGATATCATTAAAAATGTTGTCTTGACCAAGCTTTACATAACCCTTCAAACTATTTTATGAACTACTATTTACAGTTTAAAATGAGAATGTGAAGCTTTTCTACGCACATTAGCCAAAAGTGGCCGTTTTTCGCAAGTGTGAGTAGAAAAGTTTAACGTTCTCACTTTAAACTGTAAACATTAGTTCATAAAATAGTTTGAAAGGTTATCTAGGGTTTGATCAACACAAAATTTTAAATGATATCTCCGTTTCCTTTGATAAAAATATTTCAAATGGGGGCAGCACTGGACCACGAAAAATTAAATATATAGGGACAAATTACACTGATTGAGCTAGTCCCAAAGTAAGTTCGAGACTTGTGTTATGGGATACTTAACTTACTCAACGATACTATATTTTATAACTTATAACAAATGCATTCCGTACGCCAATCAATCTTTGAGAAAAGGCGAACAATTATCACCTGGGTCATAAACAAGTCTAGACTTTCTACACTTAGCTCGGTCTAACGCCGGGAGCGAAAAGCCAGCTATCTGAGATAAGAAAGTGGTTTTACTTTCTTAGAACCTTATGCTTATGGGAAAATTACCTGTTTCTGCTATGTGTTATGTTCACGGTAGCTGGGGAGCCGACGAGGCTAAATTTGGATTTACTCCAGCACCGTGACATATTAGATTTGAAGATTAGACAGTAGGTAATAAGAAAAAATGGTAATGTTATGTATACCATTTACTGGTGGGGGGAGCGTCTACAGGGTTTCCAAATTGTAAAAAAGGTCGATAAATGGAAATATTCGAGTGCGTCAGAGTATTACACCAGAAGGTTTAGTTTGTTGTGCTGATTGTGCTAGCCAGTGGTGCTAGCCCAAAATCTGATGATTATTTGGAGGGATTTTCTTAATCTGACGGTTTTGAACTGTCATTGTATGGCGGCCATCTTGAATTTTAAAAGAAAGTTAAATATAGGTACTTACCCCTCTACATGTTAATCTGACGTGCTAGAGTAAATACAAATATTCCCTCTTGGGCTCCCATAACCAAACTTTCAAAGTGATTTAAGATGTAATTCGATTTTTAACCGACTTCCAAAAAGGAGAAGGAAGGTTATCAATTCTTTAATTTTTTTTTTAAATGTATTTTCACCTATTATTCGAAGACGCCTGGATCAATTTGAAAAATTATTTTTTTTATGCATGCTTTTCTGGTGGATATTTATGAAATATATTTAAGTAATATTTTAAATAGTTTCCAAAATAGCTTGTGAGTTTAATGCACACAACATTTGAGCGAATTAACTATACAATAAAACCTGACATCGCCGAAGTTGGGTAAAAAATGTAATGTACCAATTCTTTCGTGTTGAAAATAGGAACGTAAATGATGATTTATTTCATTTATTTGCACCCTTCATGTCCCTGCGCAAATATTTGGCGTCCATTGCAAATTCGCGTATCTGTGTCAGTGACTGGGTGTTTCGCAAAGCTCGCACTTGAGCCTTTCAAGTGTGTTCTAGGACTTTGTATACTAAGCAAGCTTAAAAGGCAAACACATAAATATAGAAACCGCCGCAATTAAATGTCAAACGGCAAGCGGCTAGTTTTTTCTGTGGTCAAATCGTTTATTAACTACTAGCTCATACCCGCGACTTCGTTCTCGTGGACTTTATGACTCCGGCGTATTTGCAACAGGTGTTACAGATCTTCGATTTTTATACTTCAACAAAAATGCTCGTCAGGCTAAAGATCGTTTTCTAAGGCGTCATTTTTATAACTCTTACAGTTTAACTGGACCATTATGGTTCTGCATCAGGGGTTCCATTTTCCAAAATCAATTATACCCTATTGCCCAGGTTTAACATAAAAAGATTCATTTGAATCTGACCAGTATTTCCGCAGATAAGCGTGTACAAAAAGACAGACATTTTTTTAAAATTCTTACTCTTTTACTTTGCCCATTTTTATTTTGAAAATTTATTCAATGTACAGACACATTTTTTTACTGCTTTATTATATGTGTAAGTATCTCCTTTGAGAATCCCGGATCTTTTCACCCCGGTCCTTAAAGAGACTTGCGTGGGGATATAGATTCAACACGTAGAGGACCTTTGGACAAGTTGATGTTATGTGGCGTTCCCGCCAAAGCCCATTTATGGATATTTATTTATTTATAAATCTTTATTGATCTACAATATACCATTGTTTACAATTGGAGAACTTAAGGGGCTACATTAATTTTCCGGGGTCCAGTGCTGCTCCCATTTGAAATAAATCATTTGATAGGAAACGGAGACATCATTTAAAATTTGGCTTTGATCAGACCCTAGCTAATCTTTCAAACTATTTTATGAACTACTTTTTACAATTTAAAGTGAGAACGTGAAGCTTTTCTACGCACAATTGCGAAAAGCGGCCACTTTTGGCGTATGTGCGTAGAAAAGCTTCAAGTTCTCACTTTAAACTGTAAACAGTAGTTCATAAAATAGTTTGAAGGGTTATCTAGAGCCTGGTCAAAACAAAATTTTATATTATGTCTCCGTTTCTTTTAAAATGATTTATTTAAAACGGGGGCAACACTGGACCCCGGAAAATTCAGGTAGCCCCTTAACGTTAAAAGCGTTCTCTCCCAGTCAACCATAGGGATAAACAGAGATCTAGTTGCGGCGCAAAATTACCTTAATAAATATACCTACATATACCCACGTTTATTATATGTGTATACATACTTAAACATCCATACATAAACATACATACAATATATAAATAATTAATGATGATGGTGAAAATGAAATATACATTATTTTAGAAGTTGAGAGTATACTTTTTTTTAAAAGAAAATTTAGTTGAAATGTTTGATTTTAACGGGCAAAGCATTCCAGAGCCGTGAAGCTTGTAGGATAAAGGAGTTTGTCATAAAATTTGTGCGATGTAGAAGAATAGAAATAAGATGAGTATCGTCAGAGCGTAGTTGCCGATTATTAGTGTCGGAAAGAAATTGCAATACCTATATATCTATGAATAGTTTACCCTTCACACAGAATAAGTACAAGTACTTACGTACAGAAGTCTAAATCAGAGAAGAAATTTAAAGAAATATCTACTTAATGTGGTTAGCGCTATGGCTTAAGGGGCTACCTGAATTTTTCGGGGTCCAGTGCTACAATTGCGAAAAACGGCCACTTTTGGCGTAAGTGCGTAGAAAAGCTTCACGTTCTCACTTTATACCGTAAACAGTAGTTCATAAAATAGTTTGAAGGGCTATCCAGGGTCTGATCAAAACAAAATTTTAAATGATATCTCCGTTTCCTTTTAAATGATTTATTTGAAATGGGGGCAGCACTGGACCCCGAAAAATTCAGGTAGCCCCTTAATTTAGCTCGCATCAGTATAACTCCCTCGCCTCTTCGTTTAGATACCTAGACATCCATTGCAAGCCAGTTTCATTCTTATTACTCTGGACAAACGATTTAAGCAACTGAATTTTCCCCTCCGGAGTGGTCGACGGGCGCATAATAATAATATAGGTACATTTCGATACCTAAACAGGGAGTGACACAGTATTGCAAAAACACACACTATTGCAAAAAAAAAAGATCAGGGGGGTTACTCCAATAGCGGTACGCGAGACGGACGTCACTGTCGTACGACTAACGTATTATTTATGGAGTCTGGTGAATGGGTTATGGAATGTGTTTGGGATGGACCTCTTGCAATTGAAACGTGTCTAAATCATGATTAAATCGTCATTTTCATACAAGAAAAAATTGTCATTTCCATACAAATTGCCGAGCCGGCCGAACACATGTATGAAATGTCGATTATTTTTCGCGTTTCAAGAATTGTTTCCATAAGAAAAGTTGTTCATATTGACCGTCTGAGTTGCTCCTACAAGGATCGGACAGGGTTTTTGTTACATATTGTATACCCACCTTCAAGGTAGTCCCACCCAGAAGATTGTTAGATGACCTGTCCAAAATCGCAGGAAAACGCTAGATGCAGGCCGCTTTAGATCGGTCATTTTGGAAATCTTTTTTAGAAGCCTATGTCCAGCAGTGGACGTTATTCGGCTGAAATGATGAATGATGATGACACGGACGTAAAGGTAGTAGCGTAAGGGTTGGTTCACATCTGTCAGCACGGAACAGCACTTTTCTATGGCGACCTCTGTGGCGCAGTGGTCACCATGTTACTCCGCCACCCAGAGGTTCCGGGTTCGATATCCGGTCAGAGCAAGTTGGAAAATAGCTAGCATGAGGGTTGGTTTACATCTGTCAGCACGGAACAGCACTTTTCTATGACGACTTCCGTGGCGCAGTGGTCACCATGTTACTCCGCCACCCAGAGGTTCCGGGTTCGATATCCGGTCAGAGCAAGTTGGAAAATAGCCTTTTTCAAATTGTCCTCGGTCTTGGATGTTTATCTATATATGTATTTGTTGTAAAATATAGTATCGTTGAGTTAGTATCCACACACAAGTCTCGAGCTTACTTTGGGGCTAGCTCAATCAGTGTAATTTGTCCCTATATATTTATATATATATATTTATGCTGCTATCCTTTTCTGTCGCTCAGAATCGTCATTTGCTAGAGCGAGAGAGACCGACGGAACGCATCAGCAAGACCGCTCCCGTGGCGTTCCGTCGCTCTATAGCCTGCTAGCGCGATAACGCATAAATTTGATTTTTGCTCCAATATATATTATCGTGTCATTGTCAATCCTGACATTGACGTAATAATCGTTTTTCTAATTTGAATCTTATTACCTAATCTTAAGAATGTAATTGATATATTCAAAACGGGGGTTACTGAACTGGCTCACGTCGAAGGATTGTGATTAGTGGAAAAATGATAACATCGAAAAATGAAATATGTCTAGTATTGTCAAGTTTGTGTTATCGATCCTTTGGCTCTACGTAGGGCCGTTGCATGCTTGTGCATTTTTTTTAAGTAAAAGTAAAAAGTAATGCATATTTTATCGCATTTATCATGGGGAATGCTCTCAAGAATTGTTCAACTTAATGCCTGCTGCAAAATTTCACCACCACACCACCCGCTTCAAATTAAAATTTGGCAATAAACCACCGTACATTTTAAAACGAACTTTTTACCATGTACAACCGAACTGTGGTATCAACTTACTGCAGCAGTGTTCCCGGACCGAACCTTCACAAAACGAGTCTATATCTTCCTGAAAGGCCGGGAACGCTCCTGTTACACCCCTGATGTTGCAGTTGTCCATGGGCAGCGGTGTTCACTTACCATCAGGTGACCCGCTTGTTCGTTTGCCGCCTTATATCATAAAAATGCGATTATGCATCTTTTTGCTGTTGTTTGGCAGTAAATAAGGGAGGGGCGTATCGAAATGGTCAATAGAATTTGACGTCACTCTCTCTCGTTCTAGAAAATGACACAGCATAGAAAAGAGCTGGCCCGTGGTGATGTAGTCCAAACCTAACCTATCAAAATTTACATCCAGCCCTACCTAGAGCCCTACCACAGAATTAAAATAAGCTTAATTAGTACCACTTATAGTACACTTGACTTGGTTAGTTACCTAGTTGGTTCTGCAACGGAAGTCTCGCTTGCCAAACCCGTTCGGAAGATACGGCGTTTACGAAACCGTTGCGATAAATGTATCCTTGCGACTGCGTTTTATTATAAAACACGGTGTAAGTTTATACCTTGATTTTTTACTGTTTAGATTTGACGACCTCGGTGGCTTTGTGGTCATCATGCCAGGCTGTCACACCGGAGTCCCGGGTTCGATCCCCGGTCAGGTCGAGATGGAAAATGATCATTTTCAGATTGACTCGGGTCTTGCTTGGATGTTTATCTACTTATGTATTTGTTATAAAATATAGTATCGTTGAGTTGGTATCCCATAACACAAGTCTCGAACTTACTTTGAGGCTAGCTCAATATGTGTGATTTGATATATATATATTTATGATTTACAGTTTAAAGTGAGAACGTGAAGCAGCCTACGCACATTAGCCAAAAGTGACCGTTACTCACTTTAAACTGTTAACAGTTGTTTATTAAATAGGGTATCTAAGTCTTGATCAAGACAACATTTTAAATAATATCTCTGTTTTCTTTCAAATAATTTATTTAAAATGGGGGCAGCACTGGACCCCGAAAAATTCATGTATCCCCCCCTAAGGGCAGAAGTGGCGCCCTGATTTGAAATAAATTGCTTAATCGTAAATATGTATGATGACGGTCCGACCCCCCCGCATTCGTCGTAATCGAATACGTAGGCGTAGGAACATTAGCTCGTTCACTAGGTACCGCCCGGCGGTACCTGGACAATTTGCGTCCTAAATAGGCCCTTCTGGCACCGTAGCTTCGGCCCTTCCGGCAAAACATAGGTGTTGCAGCACCCCAAAATTTGTCATAATCCCTAGCGCGCCCAAAGCCGAGGTTTCCCCCTTGGGAGCCCTTTGCGCTGCTGCTAGTAGTATATAAATATAGGATGCCGGGCCTCTGGCCCGCTCCTCAAACCTTGTCCGGGTGAAGTAGGAAATGCCGTCCGAGGCAACCTATGTATGTCATTTCAAAAAAAAAATGTATGATAATGATAATTAATATGTTGCTCACCTTTAAACATAAGATATACCTAATTACAGTAATTACCCCTAAAAAACCCCCACCCTGCCATCTACACTTTGTCATTTAAATTACCACCATCAAATCAGTATCTTTAGTATACTACGTGTACTTTCCGCAATATGTTTTTATTTATTTTAAATGTTTGCTTATAAAACGTTTACTAACGTTTGTAAACATTTTATAACGGCAGTGTGGTAGCATCATAATATAAGATGTTGTATTGTAGTATTATGTATGGACACAGAATAAGTACTAGTACTCACGTACAGAAGTCTTACTCAGAAAATAAATTCAAAGAAATATCTTCTCAATGTGGTTAGCGCTAAGTCGCGTCAGACAGAACTCTTTACCCCTTCGTTAAGATGCCTAGACATCCATTGCAAGCCAATTTAATTCTTATTAATCTTGACAAAAGATTCATGTAATTAAATTTTCCCCCTTCGAAGTGGTCGCCGAGCGTATAGTAATAATGTAAGTATATTTTCGATACCTTTTTTCACTTATGTTATTGACATTGCTTTTAATTCTTGAAATTATTTAGGTATTATCAATAGGTATTTAATTTAATAAACTTACTCACTTATTCTTAATAAATTATATTCCTGTATCAATCATTCATTACGTAATAAATTTATCTTTCACACCTCTTAATACACCATTCCACCCGAGGTACACCTACAGGCTAAAACTGAAAACCAGTGTGCCGCCTTTTAGGCCAACCACGCTGAGTTTTGGCCTACTTTGCGCTACTGCAGCACATACATGTGCAGTATCACTGTTTTCTACTGTTATTGTTGCATGTTTATTGTTAAGTATTGTTTATGTACTGTTCTGTTCTTGTGTCTACTATAAGTGTGTGTATGTGATGCAGTATTCGTAAATAAACGTATTATCTATCTATCTACCTAAACGGGGAGTGACACAGGCCTGGTATAGATTAACAAAGAACTAATATGGGATTAACGAAAGTTTTTATTGTTTCAGACCGAACACGCAATATGACAAAATCATGTAAGTACTAAGGTTTTCTATATGTCTTTATATAATTTTTTATTGACCACAATGATACCAAATGTGGACTTTATACTAATGCATATTCTACCAGTCAGCCTTTACGATTATAGAATTTACGATCGAGGGAATAGGCAATAGAAATTGCACGATGCACGGCATTAATACGTGTTGTGGCAAGTAACCCTATTTACCCGACTGCGCCAGAAGGAGGGTTATGTTTTTCGAGAGTGTGTATATGTATGTATAATTGTTTGGCACGCTCTGCAGCCTGAACGGCTCGATGGATTTTAGCTTGAGAGGTGTCGTTAGATTCGTATTTACTGTGAAAGTGACTTTTGGTATATCAAATTTAAAAAACAAAAGGCGGAGTATTGGCGCCAAATTCAAATGTTTGGCACGCTTGCTCGCTTGCTTGCTTGCTCCATCGAGCCTTTAAACGGCTCGATGGAGCAAGCAAGTAAGCGAGCAAGCTTTATATGTAGACTGAGAGGTGTCGTTAGATTCGTATTTACTGTGAGAGTGACACAGGGTATATAAAAAGCAGTCGTGTTTTTTTCTTTTCTTTATAATGACTACTGGTTTGATCCCATTTTTCCAGCTTCTCGCCCATCAATACTATATAAGTGGCCTTTGGATCTTGCTTGAGTCCCTGGGCACAGAATAAGTACTAGTACTCACGTTCATGACGTATAGAAGTCTTACTCAGAAAAGAAATTCGAAGAAATATCTACTTAATGTGATTAGTGTTCGCGTCAGAACTCCTCACCTCTTCGTTTAGATTGCAAGCCAATTTCATTCTTATTACTCTGGACAAACGATTCATGTAACTGAATTTTCCCCTACGAAGTGGTCGCTGCGCGCATAGTAATAATGTAGGTATATTTTCGATATCTAAACGGGGAGAGACACAGGCCTGTCCTGGGTTCTACCTGCCCCATTAGGACTAAAGACGTGATAGCGTATTCTATATAGTAGTAGATAGGGAACGATTCATGCGAAAATTAGGTAACATACACTATGTAACAAAAACTCTGTCCGATCCTTGTAGGAGTAACTCAGACAGTCAATATGAACAACTTTTCCTATGGGACCATTGCTTGAAACTCGAAAAAAAATGACATTTTCATACAAAAGTGTTCGGCCGGTCCGGCAATTTATGAAAATTTCAATTTTTTTTACGAGTTTCAAGCATTGGTCCCATAGGAAAATTTGTTCATATTGACGGTCTGAGTTGCTCCTACAAGGATCGGGCAGGGTTTTTGTTACATATTGTATGTATAATAGTAGATAGGGAACGATGTATGCGAAAATTAGGTAACGTTTACAATTAAACGCACAAACGGGTTTCGCGTGTAATGTTAACGGTTGGCGCATAGTGTTGCAACAGATGCACTGCGGATACAGCACTGCGCTTCAATGGAGGGTGTCTGCTGCGTAACAGTTTAATATTTTACTTGTAGTTCGCCCCGAACTGTGAACTAGCGGACCCCATATCTCAGGTACCCGAACCCTAGAACCCTAGTGAGAAACCCAATATAGCTCATGTCGTGTGCTTGTTTGTGACTTCAAATCTCAGTCGGCGCGAATGTTTTCATTATGTAGGCACTTATACAATATGTAACAAAAACCCTGTCCGATTCTTGTAGAAGCAACTCAAACCGTCAATATGAACAACTTTTCCTATGGGACCACTGCTTGAAACTCGAAAAAAAAAACACATTTTCATAAATTACCGGGCCGCCCGAACACTTTTGTATGAAAATGTCGATACCCGGCGGGAGTACTTTACGCATTACTATAGCGCTTTCGCAAGGTAAGCGACACCGGGCGTGGTCCGCACTTGGATGGGTCACCACAAGTGGTATACAAACATCCGTGCTTCGAAAGGCACGTATAGCCGTTAGTCCAGGCTGTCATCATTGTATGGCGGCAGTAGTTAAGCTATGTCAGATGCTTTTAAGCAGCTTGAAAAATATGACATCAGTGTTGGCCACGCATACACGCGAAAAAAAAACATATGGTACAAACTAGAAGGGCGTCAGTTCAAATCTTAGTCGGGGCAATTTTTTTAATTATGTACTTTCATTGTTTTAATTTAAGGTCCTGTGGTATTTTGTGGTAATTTGTTTCTTGAGCTGGTCATTATAGCACATAAAATTAAAGGGCATAAAGGGCATATACAATGTAGACAATGAAAGCAATAGAATCCACATTATAACTGCCTATAAGCCAAACCGTGTATGTACGGTTATTAAATTTGCATTGCAAATGTCCCATATTTGCATGTTGCATAACTTTAACATATCGACATATGACATCACTTGACATTAGTGAGATGCTGCGCGCGCGCACATTTTAGACGCAGTACAAAATCTGCCTTTGTTGCCTACTCCGACGGAAACCCCACATGTTTCCAAAGCAAAAAGTATCTATATGCGCAAATCTAGGTTATAAGTATTAGTACAAACATTCCAATCTATAGTCGTTTTGAATTGACATCAGAAAAACAATTTCAAATTATATTCGGAAAAAGTTTCGCATTTTTTGATAGTTACTTACTAGTAAGAAATGATACTGACAGAATTGCTTCAAGAAGTCAGGGTTAGTGAGCAATATAGTGTATGAGTCAGTTAGTTTACTACGGAAGCAGCTAGAAATTCAAATAAGTATGAAAAATATTACAAAATTTTGTAATAAAATAATGTCTAAATCCAACATTATGTCTCTTAACTATAATTTTAACGTTTTTGTGTTGAGTATACCTATGTGCTGTAGTCTTATGTATTTTGCGTGTATAGTTACATTCAAAGAAACAAAATTAATTTTTAAATTTTGCTATTTTGACTCCGAATTACGATGTTAATCCCGACTGTTGCGACTACGAAATTCAGTCGGGATTGAAGTTGTTAAATGCGTGTCTTCAGTGTGCGCTCCAGTTTTCTCTCACTGACCACCTGACCAAGTGTGCACACACAATAGCCCTTTCGTTCCGTACAATTGCAATAGTGATGTGCTGTAATTTCGCAAAGACTTATCGATAATCGATAATATGAATGAATGGAAGAAGTTGGTTTGTTAGAAAAAAAGGTTGCTGTAGAAGATAGTCGCCGGAGGCGCGGGCGCAATTCTCCTTACGACAAAAACGACTTTATGCTAAATATTTTTATGATTTATATTGTGTTGCTTTGACTATTCGCCTCCAATACACGTATATCACGGATGTTTTACGCCTAATGTCAATATTAAAACACGTTTGTGAATATTAGATTTATATCAGTATTGCTTAATGGTGATGAAAGCGGAATTTAGATGTTTTTATCACATATCTTTAAGCCTTATATCGGGTTATACCTCTGTTGATATTCGCCTTTAAGACGAAGTGGTAGCTAAAGTGGCGCCCTCATTTGAAATAAATTGTTTAAAACTAAATATGGTGATAATTAAAAATTTGATTTGTATAAATGTCTTGAAAGACCTTTAAACTATTTTATGAATAACCTTTGAAAGTAATATTGGTAGTTCGTCTTGTTTTAAAACTGTTTTTCGCCAAAAGTGGCCACTTTTGGCGAAAAACAGTTTTAAAACTAGACGGACTATTAGTAATAATTTCAAAGGTTATTCATAAAATAGTTTAAAGGTCTTTCTAGACAGTGATACAAATCAATTTTTTAATTATCACCATATTTAGTTTTTAACAATTTATTTCAAATGAGGGCACCACCTTAGCTACCACTACTGTTTTGTTTTAAATATGACACTAGATTGACAAGTGTTTGTAATTTATGTATCAAATATTCAGTATCTAATATTATTATTTTGTTGCCTACTAAGTTTATCTAATATAAGTAAAAAAGAAGTTTTGTTTTAATAAATTTAATGTACTTAATGATCGAAGTAGGTATCTAAATAGGTAGTTGTTAATAAAAATATTAATAGTTAAATTACCTGTTAACATATATTCCAATATAATTATGTTCTACATAAAATGGTTGATATACTTACTAGATATGTGGCTTTGGTCAAAATAAGTATTAACTCTAATGTCAAATGATCGGTTGTCTACCCAACTTAGTCGGCTTATATTTCTGTTTTAAACTCTTGAAGTGTTTTATATCGTCTGCGTCATTGAGATATACAAATTTATCATTTGCTACCTTAATAAGATATACAACAATTTTAACTGCAATCTTATCAACTTATCGTAATTAATGTCCGTTCTAAGGATAAGGTCAAATAATCCCACTCCGCAAATTGAATTATAATGACTTCGCATTTGTGTAACATTTATTATGTTTAATTATAAATTTTATAATTATTATAATACAACCATTACATGGAATGTTATCATAAAATTTAAGTAACATTTTCCCAGCATTTATTTTTATTACCTACACTGTCCATTAACAAAAATATATATTATATTAAAGTATTTATTGTGTACCTGTGTACGTTGTGTATTCAGGCGGCAGTCGCCCTGTGTAAAAACCAGTAACCTCGTCAAATCATCTAGGTTAGGTAGCAGTCCCCGGGCTCTGAAGCGTTACTGCTGAGGATGCAACCGAACAATACGACGATGATGATGATATATCCTCGCACCGTCGATATTATAAACAAATTACTATCGATAAGTGCACATCCCTTCTCAAGTTACGAAACTTCTCACGCTTATGTTATTCAACATTACTCGTATCATCACGTGAGATCTTTGCCGGCAACTGCAGGACTCCATACAAACATACATGTACAATACATACAGTGATATAGTATATGTAGAATCGTTCAACTATATTATGATAGTTTCGACTTGTTTAAACACAATTGCCACAAGTATTAAAATTTGACGACCTCCGTGGCGTAGTGGTCACCATGCTAGTCCGCCATCCAGAGGTCCCGGGCTCGATCCCCGGTCAGGGTAAGTTGGAAAATGGCCTTTTTCAAATTGTCCTGGGTCTCGGATGTTTATCTATGTATGTATTTGTTGTAAAATATAGTATCGTTGAGTTAGTATCCCATAACACAAGTCTCGAACTTACTTTAGGGCTAGCTCAATCAGTGCAGCTTCTCCCTATATATTTATTATTATTATTTATTAAAAAAAAATTATGGGTTCCGTTTCCAAAGGGTAAAAACGGGACCCTATTACTAAGACTCCACTGTCCGTCTTTCTGTCACCAGGCTGTCTGTATCTCATGAACTGTTATAGCTAATGTATTTCTGTTGCCGCTATAACAATAAATACTAAAAACAGAATGAAATAAACATTTAAGTGGGGCTCCTATACAACAAACGTGTTTTTTATAGATAAGTGTTTCGATTTCATGCTGTATCTCTCCATCTGACAGTCAGGATAGACTTAAGTTGGGATTAACTAGTTCGATTACGTCTTCTGTCGGTTTAGTGAACTTTAGTGCATGAAAACTAAATGAACTGTCGGCATCGTGTTCACCGAGATTTCGT
Organism: Acrobasis suavella; assembly: GCA_943193695.1. Classification (NCBI taxonomy): domain Eukaryota; kingdom Metazoa; phylum Arthropoda; class Insecta; order Lepidoptera; family Pyralidae; genus Acrobasis; species Acrobasis suavella. Next base: position 1,945,750 of record OW971952.1, on the reverse strand, counting down.
CTGTCGGAATTGAATGGGGTAGGCTCATGTTACGAAACCCTTCGTACGTGAGTCCGACTCGCACTTGGCCAGTTATTCCATCTTGCGCTGCGTGTGGTTTGAACCTTATGATTTTCGGGATTTCAGGGTTTCGCTTCTGTCTGTTTGACAATTATGACCTCCGTGGCGTAATGGTCAACACGCTAGACCGCCAATCTGGAAGTTTTGGGTTCGATCCCCAGCCAGGGCAAGTTGGAAAATGGCCTTTTTCAAATTGTCCTGGGTATTGGGTGTTTATCTATATATATATTTATCATAAAATATAGTATCGTTGGGTTAGTATCTCATAACACAAGCTTAAGCTTACTGGTGTCGGAAGATGTCAGGAAAACCGGGTTAGGTGGCGTTACTCAAAAAAAAACGAAACCAAAAAAAACTTTTTTGGTTTCGTTCACTGATTTATTTATAAAATTAAACATTTTGGCATCCTTCGACCTTCGTAGGGCACGTTAATCCGTTGGTTCCGACAGTCATTAATAGATGGCAGAAGTCAATTTCAATTTATTTATTGCATTTAATAATGTACCTTCAGTTCTAACTACTAAAAGTCACTGTCTTATAATAGGTTAACTATGAACCCTGTATCGCATCATCATCGCAGGGTATCGCATAACTAAAAGTGGAACGTCGAGCGGATAATTAATATACATAAATATTTTCTTTTTTTTATATATAGGTACAAATCACACAGATTGAGCTAGCCCCAAAGTAAGCTTAAGGGTACGCTAGTCAGGTGTTTCGCCATACAAATTCTGTAGGGTGATGACTCCGTTGTTCGGTATCGTCTGTTTAAAGTTTTTAATTCTATCGATTTGTCTTGACGTTATCTTGTATTGTATGCTTGTATTGTATGCTTGTATGGAATCATGATTGTAAAATGACAAGTACTTTAAAAGTTATGAGTCTCAAAACATTCCGTTTCAATACGTAATTTTAACGCAACTTTGGGCACAATTAAATACCGGAAGGAGTATAAAATCTCTAAAACAAAATTCGTACAAGCATAGTTTTGTTATTAAAAAATTGAAATAACTTTACTTTTAATTAAAACATTCAGCTGTTTTATCACAAGAACACTTCTCCCAAACGCATACTCGTGAATTTTTAGACGTGCAACGTAAAGTTTTTTTGCGATGTCGGATACGACACACTAGACTGTAGTTCCGATGTGCGTATAAATCGGAGTAAATAGTTCCGCACTGTTCATAACCGAGTCTATCCCTTTCTCAGCGAAATAGCACGCAAATAAGCCACGTGCGCCGACGAGTTCGAGTTCCGAACTAGCTCATCCTTAAGCTTGTGTTAAGGGATACTAACCCAATGAAAATATAAACCAACCAACGATATTCATAAATATAAACCGAGTATAGATAAGTATGTATTTAAACACAACGTGGAAGGACGTACCCGTAAGAAATCGAACTACGGGCTATACAAGGTCACTTTCGTATAACGAAATTAAAATAACAGTCAAGAAACTAAAAAAAAATATTTGGCATTTTCGTATAAAAGCTGCCCGGGCAATTTGTATAGGAATGTCGAATGTTTTGTTTTTGGAACGAAGTTCCTTATCGCGCTTTTCGAAAGGGAGCTAGACGGAAAAAATTAAGACCAAAAGTTGTAAAGACACTGTTAGTTCATTCAAATTTATGAAGATAATAAAAACTTAGTAGTTAGTGCTAAAATCAATTTATTCAAAGAAATATACATAGTTACAAAATAATACTACTTAATACCTAAAAAATCAATAAAAAAAAAACAATAATAGTAAAAACAATAATATAAACCCTAATCAAAATCCCACCCCGAATTGTACCCGGCTCAAAAGTGCCCATTACGCTTGCTGCGTTTCCTCTTTGAATGGCTATGGATATCCTTTGAGCCAGGTGAACTTTTGAACCACCCTGAGCGTTAGTTAGTTTGTTAGTGCTTGGTTTTGGAACGCAGAAAAGAGTTTGAATGTAATTTAGACCTATTTATATTTTACTTCGTTCCATCCGGGTGTCCCTTGACACCTCTCAAGTTTTTTTTTATACTGTTATTTTAATTTCATTATACCATTAGTTATTTATCCCGTGCTTCGATTTATTAAAGGTATGTCCCTTTCACGTTGTATAACTGGGCAGATATTTGGTATATTATGATAAGCCAACCTGTGTTTAATGTTTAGATGTACTTAATGAGTAATGTTGACCACTTATACAAACACGTGTGACATCCAACAATAGCGTGATGGTGTGACGTCACATCTCGTGACGTCAAATTGCATGAAAACAAAGCCAGACTACTATAAGTATTTTGTCGTTGAAATACCTAAGTCTCGAACTAAACGCTTCGACAATTCCTTTTTGGTTCGAGTAGCTAAGGTGTGGAATGAACTGCCTGCGTCTATATTCCCAGAGAAGTAGGTACAGTCCCGGGACATTCAAAAGTAGATTGAATGGGTATCTTTTGGATAGGCATGCTTCATCCTAGTCTTCATCGTCGCTTACCATCAGGTGAGATTGAGGACAAATGCCTAAACCAATATATTGTAAAAAAAAAGTAGTCCGAAAAACATAGACTTAGATTTTGAAGTGAAAACTTCTTTAGCGGCGTTGTACACTTTTTTGTAATGGGTAAAAAATTTTAAACTCGCGTCAGGACACGTGACCGCGTCAAAAAATATTGAAAAATAAAATGCTGATAAAGTACCTCGAAACGAAAATAAAATCTGATTTGATTACAGGAGGGTTACTCTATTAAATCATACGTAAGTAATACGATACTGACGACCTATTTCTATGAGATTTTCCAAATAAGATTTTATCATCATACATTCACACTGAAATGCGGATACGCAGTAGTAACGTGTGTTTTGCGCTGCGTACCGCTTTTGGAGTAACCCGTCAGATTTCCAAAATGTGGCTTAGTGGTCACCATGCTAGTCCGCCACGCAGAGGTCCCGGGTACGATCCCCGGTCAGGGCAAGTTAGAAAATTGCGTTTTTCAAATTGTTCTGGGTCTTGGGTGTTTATCTATATATGTATTTGTTATAAAATATAGTATCGTTGAGTTAGTGTCCCATAACACAAGTCTCGAACTTACTTTGGGGCTAGCTCAATCAGTGTTATTAGTCTATTATACTTATTTACTTTTTCGTCGGGAGCAGTGGACTGAAGCTTTCCGTCTATCAGTTTGTCACTCTGTCTTTTCTCGCCTAAAAAGACCATACTAGCCGAGCAGGCGCGGTCGCAGCTTGAAATTTCGGAGGGGGTCACTCACTACACTAATAAAAAATTGGTATTTGCAATAAAATAAACATTATTGCGTAAAAACACCACTAGATGTCAGCAAACTATAAATTTAACGCTGTTAGGGGTTAGCTAGAAATTTTCTTTTATTATTTGGCAAATTTTTAAGTTTTTTCAATTTGACCTTAGATTTTGGGGGGGGGGGGGTCATGTCCCCGCACTGTACCCGAGTGCGACAGATCATAGAATAACTGTCGTCACAAGAGCAAAAGATAAGGCGAATAAAATTGACCATGAGACAAGTTTTCATATAAGCCATTATCACCCTGGTTTGAACATCGTCACACGAGAATTGGATCAAAATATAAACTGTGTTAATTTGTAAGTTATCTTACCTTGGAAAGATGGATTCGTGCTGCTTTACCGATAGTACAGTAACCGGCACGTAAGTTACCAAAAATGGCGGTCGTCGGCGCATGTTTAGTTGGAGATAAAAGTGTTAAAAGAGATTTTTTGGCCGCTAATCACATTATTATTATGTATCTCCTTTAGATTCACGGGTCTTTTCACCCCGGTCCTTTAAGAGGCTTGCGTGGAGATACAGATCCAACACGTAGACGCCCTTTGGAGAAGTTGATGGAATGTGGCGCTCCCGCCAAAACCCATTCCTGAATATACTATAAAAGGTGTACCCTTGAATAGGTTTCGGCAGGAGAAAGATCTATTGCAAGAAAAAGGGAAAGGTCTATGGGTTATAGAATGAGAGGGGGATGTTATTATTATTAGTAGATATTTATTTGAATTTCTTTTCTGAGCAAGACTTCTGTACGTGAGTACTAGTACTTATTCGGTGACTATATATACTCTTTGCAGCGTACTATCCGTTATCTTGGTTCAATGTCCATATCCGCTTATCAATTGCGTTTAACTTAATTACACTTACTCACACCAAATTATATCAATTATTAACAAAGTAAAACAAGTGATACACATACATGCAAGTCTTTGTTTTATGTTTAACCTTCGATAAAAAAGAGGGTGTGTTATAAGTTTGACGCTAATGTCTGTGGGTCTGTTTGTGGATCGTGGCTTCTGAACGGATGGACCCAGAAAATTTCTTTAGCGGCGTTGTACACTTTTTTTGTAATGGGTAAAATATGTTAAACTCGCGTCAGGCGTCAGGACACGTGACCCTGATCGAATATTCTTAAGACGGATGGAGAGTAGACAGCCGGCGCGGCGTAGGAGAGGAAGTATCCCTCTCTTTCTACGGCGCGGCGAAAATGTATGCCTGCGTCTGCTGTTTCGTTCACGCGTCGCATGGTGCTTGCGCGTGGCACGCTGTAAATAAATAAATATTGTATTCTACCACATAAATGATAGTACTTTTATACTAATAATTAAAGCAATTCGTGCAAAATTATTCCCTAACCATTCCAAAATATAAAAAATGCACAACGTTCAAGTTTTCACTTCTGCCGGTACTCCCGGAGTGCAACCCGTAGTTTTTTTTTTTCGTGAAAGCAAGTTCCCTTGCGGTGGTTCGATGAAAATTTCTTCATCACTTCTTCTTCACGCATTTGAAGCATGCGTAATTCTTCATATACAATTTGTAACAAAAACCCTGTCCGATCCATGTAAACAAGGATCGGGCAGGGTCCGATCCTTGTAGGAGCAACTCAGACCGTCAATATGAACAAATTTTCCTATGGGACCAATGCTTGAACCTCGAAGAAAAATCGACATTTTCATAAAATTGTCGGGCCTGCCGAACACTTTTGTATGAAAATGAAGATTTTTTTCTTCGAGTTTCAAGCATTGGTCCCATAGGAAAAGTGGTTCACAGTGACGGTCTGAGTTGCTCCTACAAGGATCGGACAGGATTTTTGTTACATATTGTATAGAATATCATATTACTCACATCCACATGGGAATAGTACAAATAAAATATGTAACTGCAATGACGTCACGGCAGATTTATAACCAGCACGGTTTCTTTACGAGGCACGCAAGTGGCATACAAACACACATTTTAGAGTGATCGACAATGGATAATGGCGCCGGAGTTTAAAAATTGACGCACGAGACCACCTGTAGAACGGGATCTCTCCTTGATTCTCCTAAATTTTTAATTCATAATATACGTATTGTTTGTCATAATCATAGTTCGGATAATCGGATGCATATTTACCTAAACTTATTTTTTGGCTAAGAAAATATGGAGACGGCTTCTTTTTTCGGAATTGTCTTTTTCAATGTCGGGATTCGAAAAAAATCAGGGATTTTGAACTAATCGGATATAAAACAAATTACGAATTTACGAGTTAGTTGGTTACCTACCTATCAGATTATAATATTAATTTATAATTATAAAATATATATTTTTTTTTTATAAAATAACTAGCTACTAAGCTTCGAACATCATAAATTAATTCATAATGGATATTCGCAAGCATCTGCACTTAAACTGAATTTTAAACGTCGATGCAAATGTATTAAGTATTTGAAAGGTGAAAGAGGAAGGGTAGCATGTGCTAAAAAAAGACAAAAATACATTATTTTTTTTATTAAATAAAGTTGCTCCACCGACAAGAGTTGAACTCTTAAGTTAAAGAAGAAGAAAATTATATATACATAGTGTTTTGATAACAATCTTAATCACTATCTATCTCTATGATTTGGTCACTGGAATCTGATGTTTGTGTTGAACATGATGGTTTTTCGTCAGATTCCTGTGACTGTTCTTTATTGCTAACTCTATTGACATCTAAAGAATTGCAATAAATAACAATAATTTTCTCCAAATTTTCAATAGTCAGTCTATTTCTTTTAACATTTAAGATCCATTTAAATATAGAAAATGATCTTTCCACATCTACTGATGTAAGTGGCGCAAATTTATATATACTAGCACAATTGTCTGTACTCATTTTTTCACTTATTTCCCTTAAAACATCAAAATCGGGGTTTCTGTCCATAAGTTGTTCCATTTTGTTTATTAACGTATTATTTAAAGTTTCATTAATAGTAAATCTTACATCATCAAATATTTCAAACACTTCACTTATAGATAGGTCGCGTTTTTCCAGCTTAACAATTGAAGTATTTAAAATTTCGAAATTTTCGCTTAAATAGTTTAAATCAATCTTTAAATTTGGTTTAGCTAGCACTGCCTTGACATTTCTAATAGATATTGCTTCATTGCTATCCAAAAGAGCGACAACACTTGAAATTTTGTCTAAATGTTTGGCATAGTAAAAGGCTGCCTCCAACCATGTTCCCCACCTAGTAATAACTGGTTCTGGAGGCAAGGATAAATTTGGATGTAACTCCTTAAAAATTCGAATCCTGTTAGGGGATTTTAAAAATATTTTCTTCACATTATTAATTAAAATGTCTACATCACTATAGTTTAAACGTAATGTTTCTGTTAACCTATGCAAGGCGTGAGCTAAACAAGTGAAATGTTTTAAATTGGGAAACGTGTTTTTTAATATTTTGCCAGCTAGTAACATATATGCTACGCTATCGGTACATAATATTAAAACATCTTGTACTTTATTTTCGAATTGACATCCCCATAAGTTTTTTAAACATTGAATCACAAACTCTGCTACTGAGCGACCATTAACCACATCTAAAGCTTGACAGGTTAGCAAGTATATTGGTTCTGAAACATTTTCACTTAGAGGTTTTACTAAAAAGTTTACAACAAATCGACCCAGACTGTCAGTGGTTTCGTCTAACGATATCCAAATCTTTTTGTTTTGTATTTTACTTTGGATACGTTTCATTTTATTGTCGTAAATTTCACTCAAGTACTTCTTTCTCAGCAAAGACTCACTTGGAATGGTTCTGTCTTTGTTGTTACATTTACAAACGTATTTTTCGAAAAAATTGCGAAAATTAGGGTTGTCAACTTTTGACCATGGTATGTTGCACATAATTAGAAAATGAACCAGATCAAAATAAAAATCACTTGGCGCTGCTGCTTGAACACCACGATGTTTTTGTGACTTCAGATGTCGGTTGAAAATAGTTTTCTTTGCACTTAAACGTGTCTCACATTTTGTGCAAGTTATACTGCTAGTTGCCGGATCGTAAAACATCTCTGGGTAATTTCTTATCCATGATTGAGCTATGTCTTCTTTTTGAGTTGATTCCGCCATTATGGCTGAAAAGAAGACTATTCGTTAATTATTTTAACACTCTGTATTGTATTGCAAATACTCGTATGAACTGTTTTAGAACAAGTTGCAGAATACAATGTGTAAGCGCAATAGGTACATACAATTAATTAATACATTTTTTTGTAAAATACAATAATCCTTACCTTGTAAATACAAGACGCAACGCAGAGTTCCGAGATCCGTAGCACAAGACGTCGTTTCAAGAAAAACTAAAATCCAAAACCAAATCACGATGCAAATCAGAATCCGTTGTTGAATAGCCAAATCGTTAGAAAATTGCAAAGGAACACAAAACACACCCGTACGCATGGCAAGCAAAGCGACGAATATTTTCAAGTAACTAATAGATAGATAAGATAACAAAAGACATGCATTACCGGGGTTTCTTGCACCTACCTGCACACAAACCGGTTTTGAGAATGCCGTCTCACTCGCACAAGCAGCCAAAGTTACCTATCCGTCTCACTCGCACATTCACATTTATAACGCTTTTTTAAACATAACGAGAATTGTAAATTCAAAACTGAAATTGATCTCCATTTATTTTTCGATATATTCTATAATAGTTAAAATCTTAACGTTAGTAAATGTGCAGCTAAGTGCACAAGCTTTACAATGTTATTCAAATATTGTTCTCAACGCAAATAATTACGGCTCCTCATTTAAAAACCTTTATTTGAGTGTGCATTCAATTATATTTATAACCAAAACGCTAACGGTATTCATCCCGAAACATTCGGGTTTTTTTCCATACAAGTAATGTACATACAAATAATATATTGTAATAGAAAACACTACAAACGTAATTAAAATACATTTAATTCTATATTCCGAACATTAAACGCATCAATTCCGAAATCCCGAAATCTTTACGATAAAGAAGTGCTTTCCATACTAAGCCGCCGGTCAACTTTAGGTAAATATGCATCCGATTATCCGATCTCTAGTCATAATTCATAATTCATAATGATTAATGACTATTATTTGGCGTAACTATAGTTTGTGTTTTTTTCTCATAATGTTTCTGTAGTCATAATCAAGTTTTTTTAAACCAATTGGGTATCTTAATGGGCCAAAAAATAATTATTTGATTACTATACTGTCACTTGTCATGATAATATCAATTCTCAACGTGATTTAGGATTTATTATTGCAGACAAATTGATGCTATTGACTCAATAAAAAAGTATATAAAGTCATTAGTCTATATTTCATACAAATCTTAAAGAAAATGTTTGTTTTACGTTTAGAAAAAAGTATCTGATTTGAGTTGTTGGAAAGTAGCGAATTTTCAGTCTCAGTCTTTTTCAGTGATACGAATGACATAAATTATACTTTAGGTTAAGGTGCGGCAAGGATGAACCACCCCAAAGCCGCGACCATATTTTTCTCTAATAATCTAAAGTATTTTTACTAATTATTTAATGTAATTATGATCTGAGATAAATGTTATGTTTCTTAATTTCTGCTTCTTTTTTGCAGTAAATCTGATTAAGTAGAATAAGTGTACATAAGACCTGATTGTAGACAAAATACTAGTATTTTAGTACACCTGCCCCCTTAGTATGGCACCAGCGACAGCGTTTATCGAGCGCTATCTTCTATCACTATCTCGCTCTACGTAATAACAACGAGCGGGATGGGTGGAACTAGTCCGTCACGCGACATAAACTTAAATGATACACCTGGGATACACCCAGTATCCAAGGTTCCATGCTAATAGCATCAAAGAAATATTACTAGTAATTATTATATTATGTTTGCTGCTAGTCATTGTATTGTTGAAAATTAATTACTAAGCAACAAAAAGTAGCGTTCACCGTGAGTTGCCGCAACAATAAGTGGTACCATTTACGGTGCCTGTTTTTGTACGATAGCTTAGGGCCTTAGTAGACGCGCGACATGTAGGCAGTGAATCCACTATGCTAAGTTTAATTTGCTTATTTTATTTTATAAACAAGATTGGTTAAAGTGGGTGCCCCCTTAGGCTTGAGTTGACCAACATTTTGTTAACTGTTAACGTTAAAGTGATTTAACAGTCCGTTATAGTTTTTTATGTATGTGATATTTATTTATTTTACTTTATTACAAATGCAATAGGCGGGCTTAAAGCCATAGGCTTTATCCAACAGTCAACCTACTGGTGATGCCGAGATTAAAAAGTCTTTTGAAGGAGGCGCAAAATATGTATTTGAAAGATATATTACTAATAATAATATAAGATATAATATATATTAATTAAAATAACAATATATATCAATAGACATACCAATACGTATACTACATATTCTTTATTTGTATTTAATCTGACAGTTCCCGAAGATAATGTGCACGCACTGCACTTTCAAAAGCTACTCTAGTACGAGCCTTCTGGATATTGATTGGAAGGGCGTTCCAAAGCTTTGCCGCTTGAACAGCAAACGAACGTTCCAAGAACCCACTACGGTGAAATGGTTTATCGAGCCGGAGATTGCTAGAAGAGCGAAGATTTTTGCCATGAGTATCACCAAGAAAAGTGAATTTTGATTCGAGATATGACGGAGTTTTAGGGTCAAAAAGAAGGGTGATATGGCCTATATTCAGCTGTGGATTCCTGTGGTTGATATGAGCGTGGGCGACAGACATTAGCTGGACTGAACTGATACTGATTTTTCTTTATCTTAGCGCGTTCCCAGTTGCATATTCCGCTGCTTCGGGGCACGGGATGATTAAAGGATATAGATATGAGATCGTGCCCCGTAGCATGGCACCGTCGATAAACCCAGATAAAGTTTATATCACGCGGCAGACTAGTGTCATCTCGCTCATTATTCATTACCTTGAGTGAGATAGCGATAAAGTCTGTTCGCCGAGAGTTGATAGGTAAATATTTATAATTCGTCTCCGACTAGCGAGTGTCTCTTTATTTTCGCTAACTGTGTGGCGGCCGTCGCTTATCTCCCGCTTTAACCGTTGGCGTGGTATAAGGCACGCAGTTGATGTCAACCGCGGCCCGAACGGATGAGCGGACATGGTGGCCATATATTGCTTTTCTGTTTTATAATGCGCTTCGTATGAGTCGTTTGGGTGTTTTTGTGTTGTTTTCTGCTTTATACAGTTAATATTGTTTAAAATTGAAAAATAAAATTGTATAAGTTTTTAACTAATAAGCTGGATTTAGCAACTTTCCGCGAACAGACTTGATGATAGCGCTCGATAAACGCTGTCGCCAGCGCCATACTACGGGGTTTGACTGTCAGCGACACACATCTGCATGAGGCAAAAGTCGCTCAAGTTAAAAGTATCTCGTGTGTTACGGCCCCATAGTTTAACAAGAAGAATTATATTCGCACCTTAAGACCCAGCAATGGTGGCTGGTATGGTGAATGAAAAAGCAAGCAAGTGGGAAACTTGTAACAGGTAATTAAGGGCAGTCAAAAGATATGTGAAAAAAAATGTAACCAAGGAATTTGTTTCTGAGTAAAGAATTAATTTTATTTAGTGAATCGCATATTTGATTGAATCCAATAATGGAAGCCGCTGTTGTGAACGAAAAAGCTGTTGGTCGGAAAGTTATAACAGGTGATTAGGGGCAATGAAAGAAACTAGTTGTAAAAAAAGTTGGTTTGTGAGATAATTTTTCAAAACTAAAAACCGACTTCTCTCCCAAACTACACAACCGATTTTGATAAAATTTCTATTGGACCGCCTGACAAGTATGCCCTTTCAAACAAAAAAAGAATTTTCCAAATCGGTCCAGGCGTCTTTGAATAATCGGTGAACAAAAATAAAAGACCGCGACTTGTTACCTTTTCTTTTTGATTTTAAAGCGTAAATTCACAATCAGTAGTCCTTTACTGCTTTCCGGCGTAATTCCTTATTGATATCGATCCTAATAAATAATATCCTTAAACCATTTTGATTTCTTAGGGAATAGATTCTTTAAAATGTTATTAATAGATTCTCATGGAAGTCATTCTATGTTACACAACAGTTACGTATACATACATACTGATCTGCCTACGATTAATGATATTTTCGTGTAGCTATTTTGTTATCGCGTCAGATATTTTCGTGTAAGTATTGTTTATATCTATACTTGTTTCCCCTTTGTACACGAAGTTATTTAAAATCTCCTTGGTCGAACCGTTAATGATATTTTCATGTATTACTTAATTTGTTTATTTTACAAGCCTTTATCTAGTTTTACTTGTGCCGTGCCGTTGCCTGTCTATAATCAAATCTTACAAGTTAAGTTTGCAGTCCCCGGTGAAAACCGCCTGAAGGCGACCCAAAATCCTCTCGACTCGAAATATGGCGCAACCGATACCCACCTCCCTCTGATTTTATAACAACTTCAGAGGAACTGCCCCGGGTCATGAACTGCCTTGGTCCACATGGAAGAGCCTTAATCGCCTTCGAACTGAGGTAGTCCGATGCAGGCATAACCTGGCTCGATGGCGTTACATTGATAAATCCGCAACACAGTACCAGTGTGGCCATGGCGATCAGACTATGTCACACCTCCTCTCCTACCCATCGTGCCCCACCAGCTGCACTAAACGTGACCTTTATAAGGCTTCAGACAACGCTGTAAGAGTGGAAACAATTTAATGTTTGAGCCAACGACACGAAAAGAAGACTTCCCGGTTTCCGATTGAGCTAAAATTTAACACAATGCAATATTATGACGACATGGAGCTGATCTAATGATGGAGCTGGAAGCAGGCGCGGTCGCAGCTTGAAATTTTGGAGGGGGTCACTCACTACACTAATAAAAAATTGGTATTTGGAATAAAATAAACATTATTGCGTAAAAACACCACTAGATGTCAGCAAACTATAAATTTATCGCTGTTAGGGGTTAGCTAGAAATATTCTTTTATTATTTGGCAAATTTTTGAGATTTTTCAATTTGACCTTAGATTTTGGGGGGGGTCATGTCCCCTGTGACCCCCCCCCTTCGGACCGCGCCTGGCTGGAAGGTGGTCATGGCATTCTCTGTGATAAAACAACAGAACCCCACCAAGTTTGGGCTTGATTGATGTGTCTTGAAGAGCACTTTAACCTTTTTAAGTCATTGTTATATATAAAAGCTAGTTTTAAAAAATATTTTTAAATAATTACTTCCTTTTAGGATACGCTTTGAGTATTTATTCAAAGACAAAGTTATTTCAAATCTTCTTTTTCAAAACGTTAATGATATTTTCATGTATTTCTAAATTCGTTTCTCATTCATAGACAAGGCAAAGTTATATCCTGGAAAATGGGTTATTTTATTATTCTTTGGTTATTCCCAATTAAATGTCCATGATCAAATACGTAAAACATTTGACATTTTGTGCAAACAACCGAAGACTTGTTACTTAGAAAGTTCACAAGTAAGCGAAAGAGAGAGGACTTTCTAAATAAAATGCTCAAAATAACCAAACCAAATTCTAGAACGCTGTTTGGCACGTTTTAGCTTCTTTAAAAGTGAAATATCAATCATATGTTTAATATATGTTCTAAGAAATAAATCTATCTATCTAGCTTCAAAACACAAAAACCACAAACAGTTTTGCGTCCTTGCTTCATATATGTATAAAGCTTCAGCACACAGCTGAAGCTTTATTTATGAAGCAAGGACGCAATGATATTAGTTTTCCGTCCATCGTACTTACCTATATTGATGGTGTTGCAAAAACAATTAAGTGCAATGTACAGGATGTGTTACCAATCGTAGCCAAGAGACCATTGCTTGCGTCATCAAAGGATGCGTGGAATCATATGTTGCAAAACCGAAAGAAAAAATGGCAAAACAATGAATTGTCTAGCAAAACAGCTAATGCTATCTTAATCGCATGTTGGGTTGCTGTTGTGTTGACCTTACCACCGCAGTCGTGGTAAATCGTTCGTGTACCGCTCAGTACATAGGCGCAGTAGTCGCTCGAACGCCATTTACGTCGGACGTATACGATTCGATTACTCGTTATCGTGCGCTCATCGAGTTGATAATCGAGAGAATCGATCTGTGTTGTTTTTGTGATTGGTGTTTGTGTTCTGTTTTGTTTACGGATCCATTGGTGAGTTTATTTTCTATTATTCCTTTATTGTTATGACAAGTATTCTTTTGCGACAAATTTTGGGTTTGTTTACGTGAGATCAAATCTCTCGTTATGTTAACAGCGATGTCTGTATAATGTGTACGTTCGTTTATATGGTTGTATATATCGCCAGTGTTTGTAGGATTACGTTATACCTGCAGTAACATATACTAGATATAGCCAGTTCGAGTATATCTTTACTTAGATCAGTTCTAGAAAGCCAGTGTGCCAGTTAATGCACTCTACAATTTTCTACAAGAGCTAAATAGTAATATTAGACGCGTAAGAAAATTTGCCAACATTCTTTGGATTAGAATTCATTGGAGTTTTTTATTCAGTCCACTGCTGGTCTAACAGCATCTTACTATCTGTTAAAGCACAGTAATATTATAAAGGCGAAAGTTTGTGTTTGTGTTTGTTATTCTTCACGCGCAAACGGCTGGACCAATTTTGATAGAATTTGGTATGCAGTAAGCTGACACCCTGGATTATCACATGGGCTACTTTTCGGCGGGTAACACCGCGGTGCGCAGCTAGTTATTTATAAATGTCTGTACATGATTGTGCAGATTATTGAATAATTCGCTTCCATACAACAAAACAAATCGGATACTTTTTTCTAAACGTCAAAACATACATTTTCAATTGGATTTGTATGAAATACAGACTAATGACGTCATAGTTTCTTGGAGTCAAACAGCGCTCTTAAGGCGGCGCTTCCCGGCGGCTCTGTCGTCAACGCGAGCATAGTTTGAAAAGCTTATTGTTTCATCCAGGGCAATGCTAGAAAAAGAGGCAAACCAAAAAAAGAGAGATAGCGCCTAAGGGCACGGTTTGCATTCTATTGAATGAAATTAGTATTATTGTTAACTATCCATTGAACGAATATTAACTATTTATAGGGTGCGGAGATTTTATAAAACTTGTTCCAGGTGATACGTGTTTATCAGTATGCCTTACAAGTTTGTGAAATAAATGTTTTGTATTATAAATTTTCATGACATTTGCAAGGTTTGTATCGAAATATTTTCTATACCTTTACAATTTATGAGTACTTTATGAACGGTCGAAGTCCAGTAAAAATTTGTGCGAAAAAGAGTTTAGAGGTTTACACTGACTTTGTTTTTCTAAATTTTAATTTTTTATTTCTATAGAAACCTAGAAATGGCACACAAGATACATGTTGGTTCAAAAGTTTTCAAGAAAGATCAGTTACAACGCCATACTAACGTACAAGCGTTTGTATGAAAAGTAAGACGGGAAGGCCGTTCTTAAGGCGGCCCTTCCCGGCGGCTCTGTCGTCAACGCGAGCATAGTTCGAAAAGCTTGTTTTTTCAGTGTCAGGACAATGCTAGAAAAAAAAGCAAACCAAAAAGAGAGAGATAGAGCCTTAGGGCACTGTATTGAATGAAATTAGTATTATTATTAACTATACGTTGAACGAAATGGTTGGTTCCTGGTTTGCCCTTTGGGTTGTGGAGGTCAGACGGCAGTCGCTCTGTGTAAAAACCAGTAACCTCGTCAAATCTCCTTGGTAAGATAGCGGACCCCGGGCTCTGAAGCGTTACTGCTGAGGAAGCAACCGGGAATACGCTTGGATGATGATGATGACGTTGAACGAATATTAACTATTCATGTGCGGTGCGGAAATTTCATAAAATTAGTTCCAGGATATACGTTTTTGTTAGTAAGCCTTACAAGTTTGTGAAATAAATGTATTTTATTTAAAATTTTCATTACATTTGCGAGGTTGCAATCGAAATATTTTTTTATTTCTACAATTTATGAGAACTTTATGAACGGTCGAAGTTCAGGTAAAATTTGTGCGAAAGAGCAGATTTTTGGAGGCGTATACAGAACTTGTTTTTCCAAATATAAATTTTTTATTTCGATTGATACCTATAAATAGTGCACAAGATATTTGTAAGTTCAAAAGTTTTCACGAAAAATCACTTACAACGCCATAATTACGTACGAGCGTTTGTATGAAAAGTAAGACGGGAAAGCTGCTCTTAAGGGGCTACCTAAATTTTCCGGGGTCCAGTGCTGCCCCCATTTAAAATAAATCATTTGAAAGAAAACGGAGATATAATTTAAAATTTTGTCTTGATCAGACCCTAGATAACCCTTCAAACTATTGTATGAACTACTGTTTACAGTTTAAAGTGAGAACGTGAATCTTTTCTACGCACATACGTGAAAAGTGGCCGTTTTTCGCAATTGTGCGTAGAAAAACTTCACGTTCTCACTTTAAACTGTAAACAGTTGTTCATAAAATAGTTTGAAGGGTTATCTAGGGTCTGATTAAGACAAAATTTTAAATGATATCTCCGTTTTCATAGCGTGTCCCCACACAGCACACAGACTATTGTTTTATATAATAACTTCTGTATTTTTATGTTTTTTTTTTTCGTCTGTCTAAATAGCTTGTGTGTGTTTAGTTATATTCAATAAAGATTATTCTATTCTATTCTATAATATTTATTTTATTCTGTTTTTAGTATTTTTTGTTTGGTATAGCGGCAACAGAAATAGATCATCTGTAAAAGTTTAAACTGTCTACTTATCACGGTCGGTGACAGACAGACGCACGGACGGAGGGACAGCGGAGTCTTACTAATAGGGGCTCGTTTTTACCTTTTGGGTACGGAACCCTTAAAAGGCCATTTTCCAACTTGCCCTGGCCGTGGATCGAACCCGGAACCTCCGAATGGCGGTTATTCTATGTTATTCTTCTGCATCAACGCATCCCATCACTAACAATCTATCTAAATATATATAACTCAAAGGTGACTGACTGACTGACATAGTAATCTATCAACGCACAGCCCAAACCACTGGACGGATCGGGCTGAAATTTGGCATGCAGGTAGATGTTATGACGTAGGCATCCGCTAAAAAAGGATTTTGATCAATTCTACCCCCAAGGGGATAAAATAGGGGATGGAAGTTTGTATGAAACTTTGACAATTTTAAACCGATCGGGCTGAGACTTTGCATGCATAAAGCTACTATGACGTAGGCATGCCCTAAGAAAGGATTTTGATAAATTACACCCTACGCGAGCGAAGCCGCGGGCAAAAGCTAGTATTTAATAAATATAGCTTCATAAGTATAAAATTTGTATGTATGTATGTATGTGGGTATATAATATTTCGAATGTTGTCTAGTTTTGCACAAAGAACAGTAGGTTGGCGGAAATTCGCCGTGGTAGGTATATTAATTTGATTGTGTTAGAACGAGTTTAGTCAAATAGATTGATATCAACAGGTATTATGTGGGTGGCATGAATACACTGCATTACTGTATAAGGAAGACTTGTTTTACTTAAAACGGGCCAAGTGTGACTTGGAAGCGCGCACGAAGGGTTCTGTACTATTCATCTATAAAAAAAACACGTTGTATGGGAGTATCACTTAAATATAGATTTAATTCTGGTTTTAGTATTTGTTGTTATAGCGGCAACAGAAATACATCACCTGTGGAAATTTAAACTGTCTCGCCATCACGGTTCATCAGATACAGCCTGGTGACAGATAGACGGACAGCGTAGTCTTAGTAATAGGATCCCATTTTTACTCTTTGACGTACTAATTATAATTATACTTTTCTATCCCTGTCGTCACACCTATTATTGTATTGTTTTAAAAAGACACTTTGCTATGTCATGCAGACAAGTACGTAAAAGAAGTTTGAATAAAATATTTAAATTTAATGCAATTGAATAGTAAATACCTACATATAAATTTGGAAACTTACAACATATACATTATGCAAATAATCACAGTAAAAGATTCAGCAGTTCCACAAAAAAAGGAAGAATAAACTTAAATAAAAAGACTTTTTTTCCTTGATTACTTTTCTGGTTACTCACTCTAAATACTCTGATTACTTTTCTTAAGTAATATCCATACCCATTTCTTTCAAGGCTCGTATATGATTACCTCTGAAATTATTTTGATGCTGTTTTCTCTAATATGTAGAGCATTTCTCCGGGGATTTTGGCACGTACACACAGACTGATAACATGGATATTACGGGCTAACTTTATTTTACTAGGTTTTAATTATTATCCGACCTAATCAAGTTGAAATTGACAGCGGAGATAGTAATATTACTTTAAAAATTTCAACTGTTTAGCTATCATGGTTCATAAACTGCCTGGTGACAGATAGACGGACGGACAGACAGCGGAGTCTTAGTAATAAGGTCCCGTTTTAATCCTTTAGGCACGGTACCCTAAAAAGACCATTTTCCAACTTGCCGTGGCCGGGGATCGAACACGGAACCTCTGAACGGCGGTTATATAACAATGATAATTTGAAACCTTTGATATCTTAACGACAGTATATTACCTAGGAATTGCGCGTCAATCTATCAATCGTCATCATCATCCACTGACTAGCTGTTTATTACCTTTGTATTCTAATTGGTTATCAAAGAAAATAACTTTAATTTGCACGTGTCTATGAATGTCACATAGATATTATAATTTATTCATTATTAAATACATCCAAAACAATTTCGTATATTTATTTAAAAACTTTATTATATGAAGAGATTGTGTATTTGCTCTTTCGATTTTTTTTTGTATTTTATTTTGTCGTTTGGTACAATAAAGTTATTACAAACAAAGAGACATTCTCTTCCTGTTAGTAGTCCTTGGCGAAAATGCTGCAGTGCAGTTTGTTACCGCTTCTTCTGCACTAGCGCTTTGGAAGCGGCTGTAAACGCTGTAAGTAACAAAGACCAAAGTGACGATTATTAAGAGATATTATAAATATCCTATGATAATAACAATATTTGTGAATTTAAATTGAATTGACGCAAACCTCGGGTTTGGGCTTGTTTGAATAATTTTGTCAAGTACATACTTTGTATTCTGGATATGATGATGAATCGCTAGGAAATGGGCTGATGCTCGCAAAAGCAAAGCTGCTGATCTACACGACACGAAGAAAGCATATAACGCTGCTGCCAAGTCTTGCAAAAAAGTGTTCAGAAAGGCTCGTTTCGATCACGTTGGTCGTATTGGAGACAAGATTGCTTCTTGTCCCTCAGGAAGTAAAGCATTCTGGTCTCTTGCTAAGTCGGTTGAGATGAACTTCTGTCGCCCAATACTGCCACCTCTGCAAAAGCCTGACGGTTCTCTGGCTCATAGCGCAAAAGAGAAAGCAGACTTGTTTGCTAATCTTTTTGCAGATTGTTCGCGTCTAGATAGTAAAGGTAAAAGTCCACCTCAGTTACCTCCGTTCGGCCCCAAGATGCAAGACGTACAAATCCACCAAAAAGAGGTTCTTAAATGCATGCTAAGTCTGGACGTGAACAAGGCTAGTGGACCTGATGGTATTCCAGCAGTGGTTTTAAAGCGCTGCGCACCCGAGTTGTCCCCTATTCTGACACGCCTCTACCGACTTTCTCTGGAGACTGGCATGGTCCCGAGTTCCTGGAAGCTTGCCAACGTACAACCTGTTCCTAAAAAGGGAAGCCGCTCCGACCCGGCCAATTATCGACCTATAGCAATCACGTCAATATTATGCAAGATTATGGAACGTGTATTGAACAATCGTCTCCTGGCATATCTGGAAACCAACGAGCTCCTTAGTGACAGTCAATATGGGTTTCGGAAGGGTCGCTCAACCGGTGACTTATTGATATATGTCACGCATCTATGGAGCGAAGCCTTAGAGGGTCACGGTGAGGCAATTGCCGTTTCACTCGATATGTCCAAGGCTTTTGACCGGGTCTGGCACGAAGCTCTCTTAAGTAAGCTTCTAGCGTATGGTATATCAGCAAACCTATGTAGCTGGATATCCGATTTCCTGAGGGAACGGTCGATTCGAGTGGTTGTAGAAGGCTGCTCTTCTGACCTAATGGCTATTAATGCCGGGGTACCTCAGGGATCTGTTCTCTCTGCAACCTTGTTCCTACTGCACATTAATGACCTTCTGACATCAGGCATTATTGGCTACGCCGATGACAGCACCGTTGTAGAGAGTTATATGTCCAATGCCCGTACAAGTCCACAAGAAATCCAGTCACTGAGAGAGTCTATGATTGAACGAGTTAACTTGAAATTACAGGGGGTGTCGGATTGGGGTGACGCCAATCTTGTGAAGTTCAACCCGTCCAAAACCCAGGCGTGTCTCTTTTCTGCAAAAAAGAGTAACTTCCAACTTACACCCACTTTCCAAGGTGTTTCCTTGCCGATAGTTGACCATCTTGGGCTTTTAGGCATCAGCATTACGGCCAAACTCAACTTCGGCCAACAGATAGAGTCGATGGCACTGACTGCTTCCAGGAAGTTGGGCGTCATTTCTAGGGTCCGGCGGTACTTCAGCCCTGAACGGCTACTTAATCTTTATACAGCCCAGGTTCGCTCCTGCATGGAGTACTGCAGTCACTTGTGGAATGGCTCCGCTAAATACCAACTTGAGGCACTAGACTCTGTTGACCGAAGAGCCCGCAGGCTTATAAACAGCGATGAGCTTTCGAATAGAAAATTGCAGTCCCTAGAGCATCGTCGCAAAGTAGCCTGCTTATCGGTTTTCTATAGGATACATTTTGGAGAGTGTTCGAAGGCTCTTTTTGATCTCGTGAAACCCTCACCATTTCTCTATCGGACTACGAGGCGCGGACAGGGGTTTCACCCCTTTGTCGTTGAAATACCTAAGTCTCGAACTAAACGCTTTGACAATTCCTTTTTGGTTCGAGTAGCTAAGGTGTGGAATGAACTGCCTGCGTCTATATTCCCAGAGAAGTACAGCCCCGGGACTTTCAAAAGTAGATTGAATGGGTATCTTTTGGATAGGCATGCTTCATCCTAGTCTTCATCGTCGCTTTCCATCAGGTGAGATTGAGGACAAATGCCTAAACCAATAAATTGTAAAAAAAAAAAAAAAAAAATGTAAAAATATAGTTTTGTACGAAAACGTTATTAGAAAAAAAAATTGAAATGAAAACTTATTTATGCGCTTTGGGCATGCACGGAAAGCATTTTTGAGAGATGGGAAAAAACCATTGAACTCGCGACACCGTTACCGTAACCGACACCAAGTTTTCACTTCTGTCGGCACTCCCGGAGTGCAACTGTTATTTTTTTATTTTGTCACTGGGTGCTAAGTCATCTTGAATAATTTAAATATGTTCAATTTTAAATTGAGTGAGCTGAATTTTAATTTTGAATACCTACTAAACATTAATTAACACGTAAACAATTAAGTAGGTAACAAACGGTACTTTTTTATATGAGTCATAGTCTGTTTCTTTATTTATTTATTTAAATCTTCATTGACCACAATGGTACAAAATTTGGACTTAATGCTAATGCATTCTCTGCCAGTTAGCCTTTAGGAAAAACAGAAATTAATTAATTAACATAATTAATGACAATGTTTAAAACTAATTGACTATTGGTGACCTCCGTGGCGTAGTAACCGTTTCAAACAAAAAAGAAATTTTCAAATCGATTTAGGCGTTCTCGAATAATCGGTGAACAAACATAAATCTAGTTTTCACAGTTAAAATATGAACTTCAAAGAGATAGTGTATCATAATCATATCATATTTGACCATCAGTATGGAAAACTTCTACACCCTTATATTTTCTTTCCAGTTCATAGTTTTACTGTAGGAAACCAATTATAACCCTAGATAATTGCAATTTCTTTAAAATTATTTTTTTTTACTGGTATCTGACATGTCATTTCAAAATAAAACATAGACTACGTTTGTATGGAAAAGTCTAGGGTAAGGGGATTCTTAAGTTTAGAAAAAGTATCTGATTAGCGTCTTAGAAAGTAGCGAATTATTTATCATTTCAAAGTAAATCCTTAGATAATGATTTAGGCATATGAGAATCTCCATACAACCTTACCGACTCCAATCATGGCATAATCATTGAAAAAAATTCACATCAAAAACAAACAAGAAAGAAAGTAACTAAAGTAAGTGGCTGTCAAAAAAATTTAAGAACTTATAACCACTTTCACCGCCGGCCGGTCGCCGGCGACCTACAAAAAAAGTGCGTCGCGTTGCATCCAAAAATCGGGGACGCCCTAATGGTGAACGCACATTTATCCGAGCCGAACGCGTCGAATCGATCTTAGTTTTTAAGGCCTCGCATATCTATCCGCACCGAAAGAAACGAGCGCGCCGAAATAATTGTTTGTATTTCCTTAACACCTGTCGCACTGTAATAACATAATATGAATTGTGATGAATGACGAGATTTTTACTGTCAGTGCTTTGTTAATCAATTATGTTAGAATCAGTAATTTTTGTAACATTTAAAATAAATCGAAGTAGTTACTCGATCGCATAACTCTGGTTGCTATCTTACGCACACACTTGTCATTGTCGAAATGCAGGCGATTCAATCAATTCGATAGCATCACCCGCGCCGAGTTTGATGATATCATCCGAATTCGTCTAGGATATCTGTGTTTCTTCCAGATTCGGACGATTCGACGCGGTCATGTGTGCGTGGTTTCAAAGTCAAAGTCAAAAATCATTTATTTATCTTTGGATATTTATATCACTTGATAATTGTCATTTCATTTTTCTTTTTTTCGATTTCTTAATAGTTAGTTGTTGACGTCAGATCATTTACTTACAACTAAGTTTACTGCCGCCTCTAAAGCGCAAGTACAGAAGAAGCGGTAACATACTGTACTGCAGCATTTTCTCCAAAAACGTCAACTTTACAATTATACTGATATTAAAGTTAGATATGTGGACTGAGAATACATTGCTATGTCAAAATTATTAATTAAGAATCATGTCAAATTTAAATTAATGTCAATTTGTAAATAAAGTACACGTACCGATTGTACTAAAACTATAAGATTACGAATAGTTTGCGCGAGCGTTTTCAAAGAGGCGCAATTTTTAAATTGGTCGAATGCGAAGGATTTTCCGTGAGCGGTCTTGACCACTCGTTATTTTGACATTTGCAGCGTAGCTATGTCAAAGAAACCTTTCATGGAGAATCTGTTCCGATTCTCGCTGATTTTTTTTTATTTATGCTGAAATTCTTAGAAAAACCGACACCTTTTCGAAGTTTTCTGCGTCAAACAATATTGTTATTGAATGAAGAATTAATAAAAGAACTCCTGGTAAATTTCGATGATGACATTACTCTGCTTGTTTTGTAAAGTTCGATTAAAAAATTATAGTAACATATTATACATGTATGTAAGTAATATATTCTATCTGAAGTGAAGACAGAGTAGATGCTCGTAGGAGGAGATTATATTATAACAAGCCATTTCTGTCCCAATGTTGGGCAAAGGCCTTTCTTTCTTTTCCATGTCTGCCGGTCTAGCCTATAAAGTCTATAGGAAGTGATAGTACAAAGAAAGTGCGTCGCGTTGCATCCATTAACAAATAAATATAAATATGTATAGGGACAAATAACACTGATTGAGCTAGCCCCAAAGTAAGTTCGAGACTTGTGTTATGGGATACTAACTCAACGATACTATATTTTATAACAAATACATATATAGATAAACATCAAGATCCAGGTCAATTTGAAAAAAGCCATTTTCCAACTTGCCCTGACCGGGGATCGAACCCGGGACCCCATTGGCGGAATAGCATGGTGACCAGTACACCACGGAGGTCGTCAATAAAAACCGCTAAACTGTTAAAGTTATACAGGCTGGACATTTTACCAACCAGCCAAATTGTTGAAGCTTGTTCAGTCCATGATATTTAACTCTTTTTTATAAAAAAAAGAAATGTGGTGTCGTGGGACACCAGGTAGGAACGAAGTTCGAAAGTTCTTGTGTATACGACTGTCGCGCCTGCGCACGTTTTACTATCACATTTTTTTCAGTTCGGTCGCGCAGCAAAATCCCTATCTCCTCCAAGCCTGCCGTAAGGAACTTCGTCCAAAAAAAAGTTATTTAAAATCGATAAAAGAAATTCGTTCTCCCATACAAAATCTGTTTGGGCTAAACCGAATATTTTTTTCGATTGTCGTAAAGGGGCTACCTGAATTTTTCGGGGTCCAGTGCTGCCCCCATTTGAATTAAATCATTTAAAAGGAAACGGAGATATAATTTAAAATTTTGTCTTGACCAGGCTCTAGATAACCCTTCAAACTATTTTATGAACTACTGTTTACAGTTTAAAGTGAGAACGTAAAGTTTTTCTACGCACAATTGCCGAAAACGGCCACTTTTCCTTTTAAATGATTTAATTCAAATGGGGGCAGCACTGGACCCCGGGAAATTCAGGTATCCCCTTAATTGTTTTCATGGTAAGTAGTTCAGTATCATGGACATAAATTGCTCCAAAAATTTGGCTGGTGGTTAAAAAGTCACCCTGTCTGTCCGACTGTGGCATCGTAGCGCTTGAACGGATGGACCGATTTTGATGCGTTTTTTTTAATTGATAGCATTGCAAGCAATCAACCCTTGCGGTGGTTTTAATTTTGACCGATTTCCTTCAAACATTAGCTATGTTTGAAGGAAATCGGATCGGCCGATTTTATGGAAAGTAATTCAGTATCGTAGACAGAATTGCTCCAAAGTTAGCTTGTATATATAATTTACTAGCCGATGCCCGCGGCGTTGCTCGCGTGAAATATTTTTGACGATCCCACGGGAGCCTCACATTTTCCCAAAATAAAAAGTATCCTATGTATTGTTACGATCTCCGGATCGTCTGGGTATCACACACTTCCTCATTCAAGTACTTTTAAATAAAACCTGGGAGCTCGTATAAATCTTATATATTCTGTATTGGTATCATATATACATTTCAACACTTTAACACAATCATCTCGAGTCCTGATAAAAAAGCGGCAAATCCTCTAATGTCAAACTTAATAGTTGACAGCAGCGTGGCCGGTGTTACCATTTTCTTACATTTTGGGTTGCCAGTATTAATAAAATCAAGGCTGATTTATGGAAATGCTAACAGTATTACTCCAAGTGATAAGCTATCTAAGTGCCAAGTTTCATTCCAATCCGTACAGCCGTTTTTGCGTGAAAGAGTAACAAACACCTGTCCATACATACAAACTTCTATATTATATAATATTATTATAATATAATATAATATATTAGTAAGATAACCAAAACAGTTGGAGTTTTACTGCTCGTACAAACGATTTTGCATGCTTACGAGTAGGTTTTATATTATGTACAATATGTAACAAAAACCCTGTCCGATCCTTGTAGGAGCGACTCAGACCGTCAATATGAACAACTTAACCTACGGGACCAATGCTTGAAACTCAAAGAAAAAAATTTCATACAAAGTGCCTGGCCGGCCGAACACTTTTGTATGAAAATGTCTATTCTTTTTTCGAGTTTCAAGAATTCGTCCCATAGGAGAAGTGGTTCATATTGACGGTCTGAGTCGCTCCTACAAGGATCGGACAGGGTTTTTGTTACGTATTGTATATCTTAATTTATTGTATGTATCTTTGTGAATTCAAATAAAATTAATTCTCAATCTATATGTGTAATGTATACATGTATGCATATATGCAAACATGATAGTTAAAACGTGTCGAAATCTGCGTATAAAGCTTCGTAACTTGAGGTCTATTAGGAAATTCGACATTGCCCTTCAAAAGGTTAGGCGTGTTACATTCATTATACGAAATGATTAACAATATATCAATATCAATATATATAATAAAAGGTTTAGGTATGGTATGCATAGGTAATAGGTTGACTGCCTCCGTAGTCCAGTGGTCAAGGCGTTCGCCTTGTGACCCGGAGGTCATGGGTTCGATTCCCACTAGGAAGCATACTTTGTGAAAAGTTGTTTCCAGTTTGGATAGGATATTGCAGGCTTGAATCACCTGATTATCCAAAAAGAAAGATGATTTCGTGTTTCGGAAGGCACGTAAAACTGTGGGTCCCGAACGCCACCTAGCGTTTGATCATCAAACTATCCAAGGATTGGTTCCTGGTTTGCCCTTTGGGTTGTGGAGGTCAGACGGCAGTCGCTCTGTGTAAAAACCAGTAACCTCGTCAAATCTCCTTGGTTAGGTAGCGGACCCCGGGCTCTGAAGCGTTACTGCTGAGGATGCAACCGGGAATACGCTCGGATGATGATGATGATGCATAGGTAATAGGTACATTATACATAATCCATTTGTTTAGGTATTTAAAAGAATATAAACAATCTGGACATGTCTTTTTATTGAAATATTCACTTTATAAATCAATACTTTTGCAAATTACAAAAAAATAATAATATGTAATTTATAATTTATAAAACAAATAGTTATTTGCGAAGGTATTGATTTATCCTATCCTAAGTAGGAATAGGAATTTTATCCCAGAAGATGGGTGGGAAGGAATGCGCAGGATTGCAATTGAGGGAGAATTCTTATTCAAAATAATAATTTTCGTCTTCTATCATGAATAAATACAAAACTATTTATTTTAAAATAATAACAAAAAATAATTTATTTTATTTAAATTTTCTCAAAATATTCACACCTGGTAATCCGCAACACGCTTCGTCAACTATACTATATTTGAAACAAAAATATATTTGAAATCCTCATAACGAGCCCTTTCATTTGATATATGAAAAAGTCAGTATGCAAAACTTTTTTTTCAAAATTCCTAATTTGTCCCCCTTAAATGAACTTTATTTAAAAAAAATATTTTCTTTGCACATTGCACATGTGTGTTTGGGATAATACCATCGTACCAAATTTCACCTGAGTTGGTCCAGAGATTCGGAGCAAATTGGCTGTGACAGACGGACGGACAGACAGACGCACGAGTGACCTTATAACGGTTTCGTTTTTTCATATTTTGTACGGAACTCTAAAAACTAATGTCGGTGCGCGTATGTCGCAATAGAAATCCGCTCAAAAGTAGCGATAGCATAGTAAATTATTAAAATTATGATCTTTCGACATTGCGACCTTGACGCTACCTTGAAACCGTGTTTTAGTAATCTTGGAGTGATTTCATCACACAGGTGGTACGAGTATTTGTTTTTTTTTTATATGTATATATAAAAGATGTTCCAACGTGGCAATAGGCCAAATACTCTGACTATTATTATGGCCAATTATGACTCTGGAACCGAATTAATATAAGTATTACAGAGAGAAAGGAATCTCCTAAGGTCCCGTGCAATATGCATCCCCCCCCCCGTTTCCCGTTCTTGCCCCTCTCCCCCGTTCTCGCCTTGTCGAAGGTGGCTGCGGGCGAGCACATACACATTGCCGTGTGCATGGATGTATAGTTTCTTTTGTAGTAGTGTAGGTACAAATGTTACACCGCTTTTATGCGACTCTGGTAATACACAGAGAGTCGTACTTAGGGTTGCCATCTATTAATACATATAAAGCCAGACTCTGTGCTGATATAAGACCGGACGTTTAGCTCCAAAAGCCCGACGCGGATATGAAATCAGAGTTTTGTGTAAAATAGTTGTGTGACCTAAAAAAAAGCTTGTACGCTTTGCCAAAAAGCCGAACAGAAGTCATACACATATATGTTTGGCCGGACGCGAACCGAAAAAGCCAAACATGTCGGGTAATCCGGACAGTGCCTTGTGTTCGGCCGGCGACATGTTTGGCAGATGGCTTTTTCGGTTCGTGAAAGGATTCGACGCGATCAGACGGCAACCCTTCCTATTCCTGCAGTGCAGGAGACTAAAAAAAGACCTTATAACGATGTGATGATGAGAAAAGAAGTTTCTTCATTTATAAATAAATTCTAAATTGCAATAAAAGCTTGAAAAATCTGACACCAGAGTTGGGCACTTCTTCTCAGCAGTGATCGTTCGGGGACGGTGGTAGTTTGTGGGTTTATTCTATATGTATTTCGATTTTTCTATAGGTGTTTCAAAACATTAATTGACCCGAAAAAGCTTCTAAAAGGCCTTGTTTTTGAAGAGAAAAGAAGAGATCCCTTAAAGGGATAAGTCCGCCTTTGTATTTTTTTCTTTTGTATTTGTGTTGCGTCCTTTTTTTTTCCATAAATAATTTAGTTACCTTTATCGACTCCCTCGTCTACACTGTCAAAAATTATGTAATTTCTAAATAATATTGCAATTTTACATGTAAACAATTATATAATGCTGTAAAGATCCGAAAAATCTGGGAAATTTACGGCAAAATATGAACATTTACACATTTTTTGCTGAAAATTGACGAAATTTATGTAAAATTTTACATTTTTCCGTAAATTTCTCAGATTTATTGGGAATCTTGCAGGTTTATGTAATTTTTAACATGTAAAATTACATAATTTTTAACAGTGTACCTTTATAAAATAAAATTGTAATGCATACATACATACATAGATTGGTCATTTTGGATATCCTTGGGAGAGGCCTATGTCCAGCAGTGGACGTTATGCGACTAAAATGATGATGGTGATACTTTCGACGGCTAGGCGTATTACAGTTCTAGACGTCCAAACCGACTCCTACTACCCAATAGTAGAACTATGATTTGCTCTAGAAATTGTAGTAGCATGAGTATAAAAATGTATAATCTTCTACCCGAAAATATTAAATGCCTACCAATTAAGACATTTAAGAAAAATCTTTTTGACTGGCTCACTGACAAAGCTTTTTAAGACTAAAAAATCATTAATATTATATGAATGATTTTTTAGTTAGATAAATCTTATAGTGTTTGATCGATTTTATATACAATTTTATGATACATGCTCTAATTTAATTTTATATAATATTTAATTCTACGATTTATTATTATGTGACTAGTATCTGTTTCACTTTGACCAAAATCTAAATATATATAACTCAAAGGTGACTGACTGACTGACATAGTGATCTATCAACGCACAGCCCATACATACCACTGGACGGATTGGGCTGAAATTTGGCATGCAGGTAGAATGGATTTAATCAATTCTACCCCCAAGGGGATAAAATAGGGGATGAAAGTTTGTATGAAACTTTGTCAATTTTAAACCGATCGGGCTGAGACTTTGCATGCATAAAGCTACTATGACGTAGGCATCCCCTAAGAAAGGATTTTGATAAATTACACCCCTACGCGAGCGAAGCCGCGGGCAAAAGCTAGTTATGACATAAGTTGAATGTATTATTTAATTATTTTTGCATGCTAGAAACAGCTAGGTGTATTGAACTTATGCGAAATAAATGATTTGATTACATAAAAACACTGTCACGTCTCTATCCCTAATGGAGTAGACAGAGCGTTTTGTCATGTTTCGTATTGATGGATCGGTTGTGGGTGTAGCATAATTTGGTCGCAATTCTTGTCGTGACTTCTGAATGCGGTTAGAATAAGAAGCAATGATAATCTGTGACCTCACACAGCGGAATGATGAGAATTGAGGTCGTCACGGCCACAAACCTCAAACTTACTATTGTGTATCACGATGATAGATAAGAACATTGCATTGACGTAAAAATATACGTCAACTTTGATAAACTTTTTGGGAAATAAAATAAGAAACGAAAAATTCAATATAGCTCTAAAGGACTCGTATACAGCGACGTAAAATGATTCTTTAAAAAAATTTATGTCCTTGTAGGGCTGAGAAAAACCATGTCGTCTGCATAACCACAGAATATACAGGCATAACTGAGGTTGTTGACGACAAAGTCGTTTTAGGTTTCGTTCCCAAAGGGTAAAAACGGGACCCTATTACTAAGACTCCGCTGTTCGTCTGTTTGTCTATCTGTCTGTCTGTCACACGACTGTATCTCATGAACGGTGATAGCTAGACAGCTGAAATTTTCAAAGATGATGTATTTTTGTTGCCGCTATAACAACAAATACAAAAAGAGGAATACAATATTTAAGTGGGGCTCCCATACAAGAAACGTGATATGTTATTGATAATGGTACGGAACTCTTCGTACGCGAGTCCGACTCGCACTTGGCCAGTTTTTAAATAAATAAACTCGTTTATATTTGTAATAATACTCGTTTATATTTGTATAATACCTTCTGCCCGTTCTCTGTTACCAGCCAACCCGTATGCTCAGTGTGGTGAATATGGGCCAATCCTTCTTGTGTCGGGATAGGCTTTTTAGTCCAGCAATGAGATGCTGTTAAAGAAAGAAAGGAGTAGTTATAATCGAGTAATTATTTTAAAAAATTTTTTTGAAACAAGCTTTTGTATAAAGTACTTCTCAAGACGAATCAAAAAACTCAAACTCGATGTGGTTGCGTCGTTTACATATTACAGAGTAAAGTCAAACCTTCCGGCTCCATCATCAGATCAGCTCTATGTCATCATATACATATGCGTGCAAAATTTCAGCTTAATCAGACACCGGGAATTGGGTTGATTTTAACGAGCAAGATTTGATTATATATATATATAGGGAACGGGTCAGATGAAACTAAATAAAAGCTTTTAAAAACGAAAATCTGAAAATATTTTGTTTTATATTAAAACTCTTGTCTTTATTACTATATTATTGCACATTCTATTGATAAATCAACAAATAAATAAATATATAGGGACAAATTACACTGATTGAGCTAGCCCCAAAGTAAGTTCGAGACTTGTGTTATGGGATACTAACTCAACGATACTATACTCGTATCGAATAACATATACATATATAGATAAACATCCTAGACCCAGGACAATTTGAAAAAGACCATTTTCCAACTTGACCTGACCGGGTATCGAACCCGGGACCTCAGGGTGGCGGATTAGCATGGTGACCACTACGCCACGGAGGTCGTCAAACACGAAAATTCGGCATTTGCATACAAAAGTGTGTTTTTAGGCAATTTCTATGAGAATTTCAATTTTTTTTTGGATTTTTGGTTGTTATTTTAATTTCATTATACTATAGTGATCTAGTATAGCTCATGGTTTGATTTATTGCGGGTTGCTCCTTCCACATTGTATACTTACTTAACTGTTTGTGCCGCCGTTTATAAATAACCGCAATGACACCTCATTGTTAAGTCAGTTATCATTTTTTACTTTCTCCATCGAGCGTTGGAAAGTATGGGCAGTATTGTCAGAGTAAGAAAGTTTAATCATTTCAAAATATATTTGAGGCTTATCCGGCCATGTTTGAGGTCTTTTGTGCGTCATTGTAGCCGATGAATTTGACACATTGACACAATTTCGACTCACAAAAAATGAATTTTTTTTTTTAGAAAGTTAAACATATATTTTTTATGGTAATAAGCGGTTTGTTTGACGGGAGTCGTATGGTATGAGATGAGACAAAGAGCATTGCGTTCAAAAGGGCAAAGAAGTCCCAGCAAGAAAAGGCAAAGGGAACACACTTTCTACGTGGTGAACAATCGTGAAGAAGAGAGATCGTATCCAGACAACCCGGGACCGAGCGTCCTGGCGCCGCGGTACGGGGGCCGACCCCAAATAACAGGACAAGGCAAGGCAAAAGAAGAAGAGTAAACGTTGATGTTTGAGTATGTATTTGCCGTTATACTAAAATTAAGTTCTCATTCAGATTCCTTTGGAAAATTAACAACATTAGCTGTAAATAGGGAGACAAGACAAATACTCCACTGACAAGAACATTCATTTCATTAAAATCCAAGAGCGACGCTCTTGTTGGTGGAGTCCGGACTCGTGCTTCACCAAGTCCTCCACTGGAGTTTTTTTCGTTCCTGTCTCAGCCAGCCTTTCGACACCACTCCTACTTTCTCCTTTATCTACTTCATAAAGCTGTATCTGAATAGAATATAATAGAATAGAATATCTTTATTAACAAATTTGAGGAACGTACATTTTCATATATCTATTACATATAACTATGTTGCATGTTGTACAAATATGTTTCGCCTTAAATTTTTACAATTTTGAATATACTTATTAATTACATTGTAATATAATAGTCATAATTTAAAGAGATAACTTTAAACATTTAAATTAGTAAAAGGTCTCGAGTACACGCCTGTATGCCTCTCTTACATAAGCATCTCCTCTCACAGGTCTACTGTTAAGAGATCTCCTTTAAGATAAATGGGGCCTTTGTACAACATTTATTTGATGTATTCTCGATATACATTTTCGTGTACATAAATTGGTAAATAAAAAAAAGAAATGTGGTGTCGTGGGACACCAGGTAGGAACGAAGTTCCTTCGGCTAATGTAGAATCGACACAATGTGTATACGACTGTCGCGCCTGCGCACGTCTCATTTAACGAGGTCATCCTTACGGTTTTACTATCACATTTTTTTCAGTTCGGTCGCGCAGCAAAATCCCTATCTCCTCCAAGCCTGCCGTAAGGAACTTCGTTCCAATAAAATAAAATAAAAAAATCAAAATAAGTTATGTGTCACTAAATAACTTAAAAATAACTATTTTCAGCTGTAAAGGGGCGTCCTGGGGTTTCCTCTTTCCCTCCTTTCTTCTATTATCGTCTTTATGCATTCGTCGTACCGTACCAAGTGCCTTCTATCCGTGGCTTTACAGACAGGAACCAAGATCTGAAATTTATTAATTGCATTAGTGCCATAGAAAGTTGTTTTTAAACGCCTTCCAACAAGAAGGAGGTTGTCAATTAGTCGCTATCTTTTTTTTATTGTGTGTAAACCGATTTTTCGAAGACGCCTGGACAGATTTGGATTTATTTTTGTTTGAAAACAGGTGTCAGGTGGTCCCATAGAAGTTTTATCAAAATCGGTTGTGTAATTAGGAGGCGAAGTCGGTTTTTAGTTTTGAGAAATTATAATATGAGTCGATAGCATTGTTGTTTGAAGATTTACCGTAACGAATACATTTAGATATTTAATAATATTCCATTTAGTTCCGTTTAGTTCCGTTTCTAAACTACCTATATCTCCCGAAGTTGACGAAAGCGATTTCCGACGTGAGAGTTGTATCAGACTAATATCGGTTGTACCGGCCAGGTCAAGGTGGTCTGCTCGAGAATATTAATAAGTATTTAATGCTACGGTATAGTGCAGGTTTGCATCACAACTATTTGAATTTTTATGAATAAAATTTAGATTTTATTATCACTAGTTAAGATTTTTGAAGTGAAAACTTCTTTAGCTGCGTTGTACACTTTTTTGTAATGGGTAAAAAATGTTAAACTCGCGTCAGGACACGTGATCTGATCGAAAATTCGTAATACGGATGGAGAGTAGACAGCCGGCGCGGCGTAGGAGAGGAAGTATCCCCCCCTCTTTCTACGGCGCGGCAAAAATGTTTGCCTGCGCCTGCTGTTAATATTCAAGTTTTCACTTCTGCCGGCACTCCCGGTGTGCAACCCGTCGTTTTTTTATTTATATATTTTTTTCAAGGATTGGTAGCAGGTCGCACTAAATCGGGATGAGTGGAAGGATATGGAGACCTTTGCCCAGCAGTGGGACAATAAAGGTTATACGATTGTGTATGCCAAGATATCACTGTCGCTCAGGGGTGGACATAGCCTACGGGTGTAAAAACCAAACACTGCGTTTAGCGCATTGGGAATCAGAATAGTGATAACTAGTAATATCACCTATTATAATGACTAGGGATTTCGAAGTCTGTTTTTGTTTTTTTTTTTAATGTCAGGGCGGCCAACGAACAAGCTGGTCACCTGATGGTAAGTGATCACCGCTGCCCATGGACAACTGCAACGCCAGGGGTATATATAACAGAAGCGTTGCCGGCCTTTCATGAAGGGAAGATTTAGGGGGAGGGGGCTACGGCTCTCTCACTCACCTAATGAAGCATAGAAGCTGTTCGTTGTTGAATTGATAAAGTCAGGGCTTCTTAATTCGTTACAAATTGCGGCCCGCTTATTATCTAACAACTTATACAACTTAAAGTAAAAATAAAAAAACAACAAGCAAACTTCCAAACGACTCGTTCGAAGCGCATTCCAGATGTGAATGACAAAATATGGTCACGTTCGCTTGCCTGTTTTAGCCGCGGTTGACAACAACCGCGTGCCTCGTTGCTTTTTTACCCGACTACGGCAAAGCAAAAGGAGATAGATAAATGTTCCTGTTTGGAAAGGCGTAGTCACACGTTACATATACCTACCTACCGTAGCACTTTGACAACGTGTGACTACGCCTTTCCAAACATGAAAATTTATCTCTACATAGTGAATATTGCATACTTCAGAATAGTATTGTATGACATTATTGTCAATTTACAACGAAGGCATCTTGGTAGAGTCTACTGTGTCCATTTACTTGCAACTACATTAGCAACTTTGTTCAGTTCAGTATTCTGGAAATCTTGTTTTATACTTTTTCAGCGTCGTTTTGTCGTAGTTGGGTTTTAGTTTTTTTACTTTTTATTATTTCAAAGTTTACAACAGTATTTTCTGTGTCTCAGATGGTAATAAAACAAAAGATATTATTTACATGAGTGGACGCTTTATCATTAAACTGCGCCTTTGATGTTTCTATTATTGTCGCCTATTTGCTATTTGTGTCAGAGTGGATGTGACCTCTCCTACTTACGTATATTTGTATAAAATGTTATCGAACAACATGATTTAGATTGCAGCCGAGTTAAGCATGACCTCTATTTGGTTAGCCTAAGTAAGTCGTGGAAAGTTTTAAGCTTGGACAAAGTTTTTTTTTTGTCGTTTGAATTGTTTTCCTATTTAAAACAAAATTATGTGCCTGGTTTATTGATTAACCGAATTTCAAAAAAGAGGAGGTTATCAATTTGTCGGAGTGTTTTTATTTTTCGATGCCGATTATTCGAAGACGCCTGGACCGATTTGGAAATTTCTTTTATTGTTTGAAAGGGTATACTTGTCAGGTGGTCCAATAGAAATTTCATTAAAATCGGTTGTGTAGTTTGGGGGTGAAGTCGGTTTTTAGTTTTGAAAAATTGTTTGAAGATTGTCCGATTCTAACATAATTTATGATTGGCAGATAAGAATTCAGGGCCAGCTATTTATCAATTGTAAGTGAAGGATTTTACTGGAAAGATTTTTGTGTACGAAAAGCCATACCCATGCAAAGCCAGAGCTTAAAGCTTGTTAAATCATATAAGCTCAAATATTGATAGAATTCACTACTTTCCACAACTTTTATACTTTTTTAAACGTCAAAAGAAATATTTTTTTATGAAATACAAACTTACTAGCTGCGCCTAGTGTTATCCGCTGTCTATATAAAAAGTAGCCTATGTGTTAATCCAGAGTGTCAGCTTCCTGCATACCAAATTTTATCAAAATTGGTCCAGCCATTTGCGCGTGACGAAGTAACAAACACACACACACACACACGGTCACAAACTTTCGCCTTTATAATATTACTAGCTGTGCCCCGCAGTCGCAGTGTTACCCGCTGAAAAGTGTTCCTAGCCTATGTGTTCATCCAGGGTGTCAGCTTCCTGTGTATCAAATTTTATCATAATTGGTCCAGCCGTTTGAGCGTGAAGAAGTAACAAACACACACACACTCACAAACTTTCGCCTTTATAATATAACTAGCTGCGCCCTGCGGTGTTACCCGCGGAAAAGTAGCCTATGTGTTCATTCAGGGTGTCAGCTTCCTGCATACCAAATTTTATCATAATTGGTCCAGCCGTTTAAGCGTGAAGAAGTAACAAACACACACACACTCACAAACTTTCGCTTTTATGATGTAACTAGCTGCGCCCCGCAGTGTTACCCGCGGAAAAGTAGCCTATGTGTTCATTCAGGGTGTCAGCTTCCTGCATACCAAATTTTATCATAATTAGTCCAGCCGATGCGCGTGAAGACGGAAGGCGAAGTATATCGAAAGAAATGACTTAGGACGAATTTAACTACAAAACTTAATTCAGTTAGAGAAGTAAATAGTAAAAGTGAAATTTAACACAAATGAACACAGGCAATCGCGCAAACAACGAGTGAGTTGCTTTAGCAACCTCCGCAACTGCATCGCAATGGTTTCAGCCGGCAACAGTCCAATGACCCTGCCGCTCTAATGGCCGTGATAACATAACTTAGTTTCATAGTCACGGGTGCCGGTCAAAAATTCAAAATTCAAATGTTTATTCAGTAATGAGATCTTTACAGACACTTTTACACGTCGATAAGTATAATTTACATTACGTCAGTAATTAAATTTATAGTAAAGAGTCTTTAACATGCGACCTGCCAGCCGACACGTCGTCAAGCTATGTTAGATGCCTTTAGGTAGTTGTTTGTTTTTCGTGTGTGTAAGTGGTCAGCAATCGTGGTTTACTAGTTATACAATAATTCTCTCCAACCAAAGGTCAGGACAACAAATTCATCGCAGTTGTGTTGCGTTGCGTCGCATTTGCAGTCTTTTCTGACGCTCTGGCAAGTAATATAGTTCGCTGCGCTTGCGCCGGTACGTGGTCGCCATCCGAGAACCTTTCTGCCCCAGCAGCTGAGCTGGTCATCCAACCATATCACTACGCCCCGTTCTCCGCACTTCCATGACCTTAACCCCTTAGTGGCAATTAAAAACCAATTACTCACGTGTGCCACATTACACCCGCTCGTGTAATCTCGGCTAATTGCTTCTGAATAACTATTATAGTGATTAATTTGATCTATCATTATTGCTAGATCTCGTAGAACGCTTCAGGCGTTTATTTATTTTTAATAACTATCATAATCATCAAATCGAAAGGGCGCCCAAGTCATATCCAAATTGTGTTATAATAGTGTTGTTTGTGTAAAGTATTTTTTCTCTGAACTCTTCTTACTCTATTGATAGTTTGTGAAGGAAAATTTCTCGCCACGACACGACTAATGCTCCTCAAACCCGTACCATGAGTCCACTTTCAATTGTGCTACTGTGACTTAATTTAGATAAGATTGTTATGCTATTTAAATCAATTTTTCGACCATCTTACTCTTTTATTTATTTTTTATTTATTTAACTTCATACACAAATACAAGTGTAATGGCGGACTTAAAGCCTAAGGCCTTATCTACCAGTCAACCAAACGGGTGATGTAGAGAATGACAAGGGTAGTGCAAAACTTGAATATGTACATGGCGAAAAAAAAAAGACTATATGTCAAAGCAATAAACTACATACAAAAAATACACACTATTAAGTATATACTATGATAAACAATATCTACATATACTACATAAATACACTATGATCAGTCTGACAGTTTTTGAAGAAAGTGTGCCTTCACCTGTTTCTTAAATGAAAAGCGGGTTTTAGCCTTCCGGATATCAACTGGTAAATCGTTCCATAGTTTGATAGCCTGGACGATGAAAGAATTTGTAAAAAACCCACTCCGGTGAACTGGCAAAATTAGGTTGAAATTGTTAGAGG
Organism: Acrobasis suavella; assembly: GCA_943193695.1. Lineage (NCBI taxonomy): Eukaryota > Metazoa > Arthropoda > Insecta > Lepidoptera > Pyralidae > Acrobasis > Acrobasis suavella. Next base: position 1,909,024 of record OW971952.1, on the reverse strand, counting down.
AGCGAAGATCTTTGAGATACTCTCCATCTATGATCATTGTTACTACATCATGGAGGCATTATTAATTTAAAAGTAAGTAACTATTATAATCATTGAATCGTCAAAACTCCATTATAGTCAGGGTTTTTCTAAATTTTGTTATTAGAATTATTTGTTGATTTTCATTTTTCCCTGGGACATTATGTTTTTAGTTAAGCGCGTTTCCCGGTTATATTTTTAGCTGTACTACTTCGGAGATATAGTCACATATACATACATACATTACGAGTATTCTCCTGTGGGGCCCATGGGGGTATGCAGAGATAGATCTCTGCAAATTTCTTTAATAAAACCAAATTATAAAAAAAGCAAACCTATAACCTAATAATTAACAACCGCTTGCTAAATATGTATTTTAGTTAAAATATCTTTTATCCATTTCCCTCTTGTCAATATTTGACATAGTAAGAACGAGACAAAACACATACGAGACAAAACACATTTTAACTAAAAAAGGTTTAGCAAACTTTTGATAAGTATTATGAATATGGGGGCTAGTCTTTAATTGTGTAAATTAAATGAAATACTTAACGAGTTTATTTTCCAGGCAAATAATAATAAATAAATAAATAGGAACCAATAACACTGATTGAGCTAGCCCCAAAGTAAGTTCAAGACTTGTGTTATGGGATACTAACTCAACGATACAATAATTTATAAGAAATACATATATAGATAAACATCCAAGACCCAGGTCAATTTGAAAAGGCCTATTTCCAACTTGCCCTGACCGGGGATCGAACCCGGGACTTTGGGTGGCAGACTAGCATGGTGACCACTACGCCACGGAATCGTCAAAAACAATCAAAAACACCCCCCAAGACACATTTGCTGATGAGTGAACAGACAGAACTACATACTCTAGTTGATGTTAAGTGGAATAGATATCCGTAGCGTCATCTATTATTTGCCAGGTAAATTAAAAAAACCCGACTTTTAAGCGTTAAACCCCAATAACTTTTAAATATTTTTTTGAAAAGATTTTTTTTTAATTATGTCTCATGCAGCTCTAGATAACCCTTCAAACTATTTCATGTTCTACTGTTTACAGTTTATAGTTAAAATGTAAAGCTTTTCTTAGTATTTGTGAGAATGACGGCCACTTTTGGCAAAAATGCCCAAATGGGGCCCAGCACTGCAGTCACTGGAGTCCGAAAAGTTTACGTTTCCCCCTTAAGGGGCTACCTTTCCGGAGTCCATTTAAAATAAGTCATTTGAAAGAAAACGGCGATATCATATAAAATTTTGTCTTGATCAGACCCTAGATAACCCTTCAAACTGATTTATGAGCTACTGTTTACTGTTTAAAGTGAGAACATGAAACTTTACTACGCACATACGCCAAAAGTGGCCGTTTTTCGCAATTGTGCGTAGAAAAACTTCACGTTCTCACTTTTAACTGTAAACAATACTTCATAAAATAGTTTAAAGGGTTATCTAGGGTCTGATCAAGACAAAATTTTAAATGAAATCTCCGTTTCCTTGCAACAGATTTATTTCAAATGGGGGCAGCACTGGACCCCAGAAAATTCAGGAAGCCCCTTAAGTTAAAGTGAACAACAACAGATAGTTGTTGGCTGTAACAAGTTTGTCCTTTTACGTAGTTTTACGACTTGACTAGATTGAAAATGTGGTGTTATTATATTATTGTGCTATGTGATTTTATTAACGATTGCTTCGAATGCTTGCTTATAATAAGCACAATTTATCAACCTTTAGAGAAATTTCTTACAAGTATTTCTCAGAAGTAAAAGCACCTACTTAATTGAAAACTTTCACTTGCTATGTGAGTAAGCTTGGGATTTTAGATTTCTATAATAGAGAGGTCTTCCATGCTGGTATTGTAGAAAAAAAAAATAAGAACTTAGCTCTGACGACCTCCACGGCGTAGTGGTCACCATGCTAGTCCGCCACTCAAAGGTCCCGGGTTCGATCCCCGGTCAGGGCAAGTTGGAAAATGGCCTTTTTCAAATTGGCCTGGGTCTTGGATGTTTATCTATATATGTATTTGTATTAAAATATAGTATCGTTGAGTTAGTATCCCATAACACAAGTCTCGAAGTTACCTTGGGGCTAGCCCAATTAGTGTTTTTTGTCCATATATATTTATTTATTTATTATACCAGTTGCTTCTTTCTCGCGCAGATTGTAAAAGCTGATCAAGGGAATGGTCGTTAAAGTGAAGAAATGGCCTGATATGAGATTCATGGTAATAGGCGTACATATAATAAAACAGTAGTAAAAGTGACTGTAAATTGATTATATTAAAAAAAAATTGGGGCGATGGAGACATAGTAATACGAGTAATAGCATAGATATTACAATAACATCTGGTTTTACTTTCAAAAGAAAAATTCGTGAGCTCATGATCTAAAATTGTATGCAGCATTCACAAATGTTAGTTTGAAATTGTATTTTTTAGAGTAATCTGTGGTAAACGGTGTTGAAAACACAATTACTTTACAACACACTAATATTGAATAACTGTATTTATTGTGTTTTTGTTTGTTTACCCCAATAAAGAGAGAAAAAAAAAGAAAAGAGTAGAGTAAGAAATTAAAAAACGTCTGCCTGTTTGTACACGCTAATCTCCGGAAATACTGGACAGATTAGAATGAAATTTCTTTTGTTATAATGCCTATAGCCGTAAGCCCGGGCTACATATAGGGTAATGGAAATTAGAACACCTGATGCAGAACCAAAGTGTTCCAGCTAAACTATAAGAAATATAAAAATGACGCCTCAGAAAAAGCAGTTTAGCCTGATGACCACTTTCTTTTTTTTTTTTTTTTTAATAAATATATATAATTAAATATATAGGGACAAATTACACTGATTGAGCTAGCCCCAAAGTAAGTTCGAGACTTGTGTTATGGGATACTAACTCAACGATACTATATTTTATAACAAATACATATATACATAAACTTTCTTTTGTTGAGGTACCTATAAAAATCGAAGATCTATAACACCTGATGCAGAACCATGTTAAATTCATTTGCATAAACATGTGTTTACAAAACATCTATGATCATAATACGGTCATAAAGTCTACGCAAACGTCACAGCCCCGGATCCAGAGTGGGGGGCAAGCCTAAGCCCCGGGCGCCTAAGTCGGAGGGGGCGGCAAAATCCCCCCCCCCATGTACTCATATTGTTCAGCTCACCCCGTAATCAAGGAGGCGGCAAAACCAAGCAGGGGGCGGCATATTCACATATTGGGGCAATATGTGAATATGCCGCCCCTCAAAAAAAATCTAGATCTGGTACTGGCAAACGAAGACGTGGGCATCAGCTAGTTTAAATAATGTAAAGTTAGAACAAAGTAGTTAGTCGTAAATAATTTATTAACCTACTTTCTCATATCAAGTGCACGCGTGGTTTGCAACTGGTCGTTAATTTAATAGCATATTATCTTTGTAACTAGCGAAGATGATTATTTTATGTTTGTTGAGGTTACGGAGATATGCTTCGGTAGATTTTAGTTTTGCAAGCGTCGGCTCTGTCTACCAGTAGGGAAACAGATTATGTATGTGGTGTATACGAATGAAATGTTTCAATTCAGTTTAATTTCGTTGCGTAGTTAGTGTTGCAAAAAAAAATTTTTTTTTCTAACATGAAAAAAAAACTTGAAAAAAAAATGAAAAAAAAAAAACTTTTTTTCTGGAGCATGCTTTTTTTTCAAGAAAACAGAATTCAAAATAGATAAGGCAGTTTCCATAAAAGATTATTTATAATTAGTTTTTTATTTATTTATGAACCTACCATACTTTTTGGTGGAATAGTACCAAGTTTACATGAATATATTGGCAACATTCAAATTGCGCACCGGGATTCCCGGTACCACTTGGTATAAACTAGGGTTGCATCGATACGCCTTTTCGCCGATACGATACCGATACCGATACCGATACCGATACGTTAATTGAATCAAACGTGAAGATGAAATAAATAAATCACCAGTCGGATTATTTTTTTATTAATATGAAAAGTAGTTTAGTACATAGGTCGATATTAGATAATTATTATAAATTTTAGTAATTAACATTAATAACATTTTTATTTAAAAAAACAAAGTAATCTTAAGTTTTGCAGAGAAAGGCGATTTAAAAAAAAAAGTATCGTTGAATCGGTCATAAAAATATCGTCGATACCGATATATCGGCTAACCCGAAGTATCGCCGATATATCGGTATCGGTATCGGTATCGGTATCGGATGCATCGCTAGTATAAACATAAACCGAACGGGGATTTCCTGGTCCAGGAGACAGGGACATTCATTAGTAATGAACCAATGAAACAAAAATTCAGTCTAAAAACATCAAAAAAGTCTAAATTAAATAATCCGATATGTAATTTTAGTAAAATGTGAGAAATAAGAAAGCAATGAAAGCTAACATCAATAAATTTCAATTTTCTATAGATTTTTCTTTCTGAAAAAAAAAACAAATTTAGAAAAAAAAACAGTGGTACTAAGTTTTTTATCATGTTTTTTTTCAACATTGTGAAATAAAAACAAATTTGTTTTTTTTTTCATTTTGCATCCCTATGCGTAGTACAACATGCTTAGGGATGAGGCAAGTTCTACATGCGAACCAGAGTCCCCGATGTATGAAAATGCGTTGCGAATGAAGCCAGGGTTTTAAGACCTTAGTACGATTACGTCAGGGTCAGAGCGACCTGAGTCCGATGAAGCCTGAAGCCCATGCCGCCAAGAGCGTCCCATGTTGCCGAAGCAAATTACTTATTGTGTATACAATATAAGCCGAGTCAAAGTATTAATATAATAAAATAGTCATGGGAGACTCTAATTTGGGCTAGGTCTTCCAAAGTGCACGTATTTGTGCATATAGGATACGAAAGTAACACTGCCATCGTTTGTGGAGAGACGCCGCACTGACAGTCTGCGAGTGGCCGATTTTTTCCACTTGGTCAAATTGTCTTTATAACGGCCAACCTGGGTTCGCATTTTATTTAGAAACAGGTTTAAATGGACATGACATAAAATGGGAAAAGGTGAGGGAGATGATAATAAATAATATATAAGGACAAATAACACTAATTGAGCTAGCTCCAAAGTAAGACTTGAGACTCGAGACTTGTGTTATAGGATACTCACTCTACGATACTATATTTATAACAAATACATATACATATAGGTAAATATAAACCTACATTACCACTGACTCACTCACTGATTGACATAGTTGTTTGGTTTGTTCCCGGGTGACAGGAGTAATAAATGGTGTACCATCGTATAGCGGGTGCTCCAGTGAGTACCAGAAAAATCTGACATTTCAAGATCTGCAGAAACCTCATGTGGAAGGTGTACGGCCTGCGAAAACGGTGGGGGTTGGGGGTGTGATTTTTTTTTCAAAATGTAGGGGGTTGTAAGCAATTTTACGACTGTCATTTGTTTTTTTATTTTTTTCAAAATTCAAGATGGCCGCCATACAAGGACAATTTCCCTCCATACAAATTTCATACAAAAGTCACCCGTAAGTAACTAGGCGAAGGCCGCAGGCCGAGCCCTCCCCCCCCCACTCACCCCCCTCCCCTAAGTCATTTACACGAGGCCGCAGGCCGAGTGATGCGAGCCCGTAGGGCGAACTGCGTGGCGAGGCCGTAGGCCGAGCCACTTCCACCAAGGGCTGCGTTTTTTTTTAATTTTTGGAAATCCAAGATGGCCGCCGGAAGTCAACTGCTTCCGAATTGGCTGAAAATCGATATCTATATGTATTTTGAGCCGAAAAATCAAAATTTGACATTTTTTGGAATCCAAGATGGCGTCTACATTAAAAAAAATTAAATCGTCGTAGGGGTCTGAAATTTTGTATCCTGGGGTAAAGGTAATACAGGCGGACTAACCCCAAAAAGGCATCCCTTTCAGCTAACACAGCATCAAAAAGGAATAAAGTTATGCAAATAGGGTGGAGTTCTCATTTGGAATCGTTGGGTGGATGAAGAAGTAGGGAAATAGTGGGACATTGAGGGATAACAATAAACATACAGCGCTGACCCCGAATAACAGGCGATATCATTTATATACCTATACTTAAATTAAAGAAGCCATTGAAACTTCTAGAATATTCCAGTCGGCTCGCGACAATTACTCATTACTGTCATCGTAAAGGAAGTCAGAGTGGCCTTCGACCAAAAACAGCGAGAGGTTACGTTTGTTTTCCTCTCCAAACATCCACGACTAGATAACTTGACTATTTCCTCGTTACAGTTCGAGCTGTTTGTTAGTTTTTTGTGTGTATAAGTGGAGAAGGTGTCTGATTGTTCAAGCTGTCATGAGGCATTTCACATGACATGCCATGACATGACATGCATTAACATTAACTCCAACTTTTGTGCAATTATAGTCAATAAAGATTTAATAAATAAATAAATGACTTAGTGACGTGACGACCTCCGTGGTGTAGTGGTCACCATGCTAGTCCGCCACCCAGAGGTCCCGGGTTCGATCCCCGGTCTTTTTCAAATTGTCCTGGGTCTTGGATGTTTATCTTTATATGTATTTGTTATAAATTTAGTATCCCATAACACAAGTCTCGTACTTACATTGGGGCTAGCTCAATCAGTGTTATTTGTCCCTATATATTTATTATTATTATTATTTGTTATTAAGTGACTGCAACAATTCTAGATTTATGACTAAAACTGATTTTGGCAATTTGGAACGATAAATGTACAAAAATGGTTTAAAACTAGATAATACCAAACTATAAAAAAAAAATTCAGAGCAAAAACGATAAATCAAGTCAAAGAAATAAATAAAAAGAAAGTGATGCCAAGACTAAAATTTGACGCGGGCTTAACAGATTCTGGGACACTTACGGCAGTGGCCGTAATTAATGTTATTTCTATTGTGTCTGGTTGAGTGTCTCGGAATGTGTTAATGCACCTTGAATTTTTTGGAGTTCAGTGCTGCTCCCATTTAAAATAAATTATTTGGAAGGAAACGGAGATATTATTTGAAATTTTGGTCTCGTCATGCTCTAGATAACTCTTTAAACTATTTTATGAATAAAAAGAGAAAGTGAAGCTTTTCTACGCACATAGCGAATTCGCAAATGTGCGTAAAAAGCTTCACGTTCTTACTTTAAACTGTAAACAGTAGTCCATAAAATAGTTTGAAGGGTTATCTGGGACTTGGTTGAGACAAAATTTTAAATGATATCTCCGTTTCTTTTCAAATAATTTATTTCAATTGGGGGTGAAATGGACTCCGAAAAATTCAAGAGGATACTTGAATGTTTCGTTACAATATAAACAGTTCATCGGACAAGGAGGAAAATTTTGATGAATACAGTAAGGCCGCTGCCGGTGGCCTGGTTGTGTGACTTGTGTCTAACCTAAACTTATTTTCGTCTATTTCCTAGATCCAACGCATAATATTACCATTTAAGTTCGCCAATGTATAATTATTTAGTTGCATTCACATTCAGACTTTGGTCTACGAGGTTGCCAATTTATAACTGATATTTGTTTCAACACGCATTCAGTTTCGCAAGCAGACGTTGCTTCGGTTAATTCTTGTTCGGTTAGAATTAACGGCGTCGTAAATGCCTTCAATATATCAAGATGTAGGTATATAGTATACAGGAGAGGTCAGAAGCGCCCGCATTCTGCAGCGGGCATGCATGAAGATAGTAATGATTGTAGATGAAGCGAAAGAGGTCTGTCTCCTGACAGACTTCTTTCGCTTCATCTGTCGTATCAAGTGGAGTCCATAGTCTTTGCCTACCGCTGTCGGAAATAGGCATGATAGTATGTATGTATACTATCACGTCTTTGTACCTTACCGAGTAGACGGGGCTCGAGGCTTAACATTCAAAGGCCACTTTTTGCGAGTTGGTGGACACGAAGGTGGAAACATTGAATCGTAACATTAATGGGTGGCTATCGGTAGCATCATCGCCTATTATTTTTGCTCATTGATCCTTGATCGGCTTTAACGATCTCTGTGGTTAGAGAAGTAGCTAGAACTCTCTAAGTTTTCTTTTCTTCCAATCTTAGTCCAAAATGAAAAATTAAGAAACGCCTATAATATGTTAAATGGTTATTTATTTTTATTTAAAAATGTATTAAGCGAAAAGCTATAATAGGTGGTCCTGATACATTCTCTCCCTTTCAACCTTTAGGAAAGGAATAGATAAGATAGTTGACGACTAAATAACAGATAAAAGATATAAAGCCAGTACAAGTCTCGAACTTACTTTGGGGCTAGATGAATCTGTGTTATAATTATCATAAATGCAATAAAAACATATTTCATACGTAATTTAATTTATGAATAATCTAATACAGGTAGAAAATTAAGTTTGTTAACCTCGACATATTGTGTAAAAGGTCTGGTACTAAATCCATTAAGTTATTATCCATAACGCAGATGAATAAAATTCGGTGGCGTCACTTAAATTAAGCATGGGTCATTTACTCATTAGGATACCAGAAATATGAAGAGAGGCCTAAAACAAACTCAGCTCGTTGAGAAGAATTTTTAAATATGCCTTATCAATCTCCTTGTGTTTCACTCTGGGACATGAGATAGTAGTGTTTATTTCTATCATGAACTCGTGGAGTAACGATATTTGGCAAATTGAATGGCAAAAACTACCGCTGTAGATAGAAACATATAGGATTCTACAGGGAAGGCCTTTGCATAACATTAGGGGCACAATGGGTTGATGAACGAAATGTTTGACATTTTTACTCTAATAAATCTACAGTTCACTACGTGACGCCATAACTTTACGGCTCTAAAACATAGTTGTCGACCTTAAGAACCAGTAAAATGCCAAAAGGTACCCCACCATTGCGCAAGCATGCATCAAATACGTGCCATGAGATATTTGCATTAAACTTAGGTCGATGCAATTGCCTCGGCCTGCAGTTTGATTACCTCTTATTACGGTACACGCAAAGTCTAATTGTCTATTCTTTAGCTTCAACAAAGCCTTTTGACTGTGCGCATCACGCTTCCCAAGTTATGCGACGTGTCTTCCTTTTCCAGTGTTGTTGCTGTGTGATGCCAATAATCAACTTGCTAAGAGACAAAGCAGTCGCGTGCCCATGAGTCATTTGAGGGTCAAGGTTGTGTGTTCTTATTGAAACACGTGCGTGTGTACCTCAGGGATCTATTTTGGATTGAATTTTGTGTGTGATTTTACTAAGTATTTTAGAAGTTTCTAGGAGATCACTAAACACGTGAGTTATGACCATATTTGTAAGTTGTAAATTATTAGGTACAATTTAAATTTTGAAATGTAATTAATATTGAAAAGCCGTCAATCAATATCAGCAATTGGTTATAATATATTCATGATTTGTGGTTGATTTTCAGCTTCCTTTGTCATAGGTTTCTTGGAAATTAATCAACACCAAATATGTAGATGTGCGATTCTAAATATTTAATTAGCCATCAGCTAATCGTTCTTTGAATATATTAATATCTTATTCGCGTAATATGTACATTCAGGCTTCAAAAATGGAGTCAAAATTTCTCATACAACTAGTATGAGAAGTTATGACTCCATTTTTGAAGCCTGACTGTACATATAATATATGTTGACATCTACCCATTGTATTTGCAATGCTCCTTGAGTTGCTATGATGAGAACATCAATATACCTAAGACCTGTATGTATTATAACTCATAGTTAGCAAATAAATGTTTGAATATTTGAATCTTTGTTTCGAGAAGGATACATACGAGTTATTTATATTTAACATGTTATGATTTGTTTGTATTTGATCTGACGACCTCTATGGCCTAGTGGTCATCATGCCAGGTGGTCGTACCGGAGGTCTGGGGTTCGATCTCAAGTCAGGTCAAGATGGAAAATAATATTTTTCGGATTGACCTGGGTATTGGATGTTTATCTACTTATGTATTTGTTATAAAATATACGAGTAGTACCGTTGAGTTACTATCCCATAACACAAGAACTTGATCTGAGATTTGATCGTTATTTTATGATAAAACGTTTTGCTATAAATAAAATTAAATTTAAATCACTTCAAAAAAACGAAGAGTTAATTTTCGATGAAACATACGTAAATTTTAATGTAACGTAGTAGTTTATAACTGGAATAGACTACCACAAGAAGTGGTCACTGCGCCTTCCATAAATGCATTTAAAATAATACTTGACAAGTGGATAAGGACAATAAAGTCTCTGTAGTAAATTGATAAACTATGAAAAGGGTTTAGGGACTTTCGGCACTGTATGAAATAGACATATTTGCTTAAAGCTGCTCGTCTTTAATATATATAAGTAAATATTTCACTGTTAACTAAATAGGGTGGTCGCGCATTTGTTTGACCTTTGCTATGTAATGTGGGCACTTGATTAAGTCTTCTTTTAATAAGCAATATAACCAAACAGTCTGTCTATTCTGTCAATTTCTTCATCTCCATCATATTTATTGTTTTTTTTTTTAACTTTTATTTCTTTATTTCCTTCAGTTATAGTTTTAAATAGGATATCAAATAATTCAATTTACATGCGACCAGTATTAATTGTAGATCTCATTCATTTATTGTCAAAGTTGAGTTGAACAAAGATGTATGTAATTTCAAAACACGTTATGCAATAAGTACTTCAAAACTCAAGAATTTCTTCTCCAACAAGTTGGGAAACTGTGTAATAAGAGACACAATGGAAACGCTTATGTTAATGGTCCCGAAGTTTGTATGCGGAGAGAGCTTATGTGGTTAACATTTGCAGTAAGAATCAATAAGCAGACATTCTAAGGTTGTAAGTTCAGCATAATCGTGTGTAAATAAATTTTTACGTATGTATTTTTTTTTGACAGACGACAGTCGCTCTGTGTAAAAACCAGTAACCTCGTTAAATCATATAGGTTAGTGCGGACCCCAGGCTCTAAAGAGTTACCGCTGAGGATGCAACCAGGAATACGTGAGGATGATGATGTTATTTGTTTTGGCATCGAGCAACTCTTTTTAATGCTTATCTATGCTGCTTCGGGGCTCGGGGGCTCTTCCGTCTTTTTCATCTCCAAATACATTCTCGTATATTCTATTTCATTTTCAGCCTATACTATCCCACTGTCCCACTGCAGGGTAAAAGCCTCCCTTCCAGCACTCCAACTCTCTGTCGAGGGCCTTTGAGGCCCAATTCCTGCAGTAGGAGTCAAGCTCGACCCTCCCATCTCTTTCCGGGCCTACCGGGCTTTTGCTTTCCGTTTTGAGGAATATATTGTGTCACTGATTTAGCTCACATTTCGTCGGATTAAGATTAAAACCCCACAGATTTCAACCCCAGAGGTTCTGGGTTTGATCCCCGTTAAGGGCAAGTTGAAAAATGGCTTTTTTCAAATTTTCCTGGGTCTTGGCTGTTTATCTATATATGTATTTGTTAAAAAATATAGTATCGCTGAGTTAGTATCCCATAACACAAGTCTCAAACTTACTTTGGGGCTAGCTCAATGTGTGTGATTTGTCCCTGTATATTTATTTATTTTATTTGTAAAATATGCAAACCCAAAAAATGCCGAAGACCGTGATAAAGAAAGTGGAGAAGAAATGCTAGAACTATTAGAACGATTTGGGTGTGTTTTTGCGAGAGAGTAGCAAAGGTTTGTTCACTGAAATGGTTTGCATATTGTCGGCGCGCTACAATGGCCACGTCTTCGAAGAGCCGTTGCCGGTGGATCGATCGAGTATACCAATCATTTCAACGAACGCACTGAACTGTATACAGTGCGTTTCGAGGTCAAAATCTAGAAACATTGTTCATTTTCAATCTTGCATAAAAGTGGGTCGTGATCGTGATTGGTTTCTCAACAGCCGTTGCAGCGGATGTTGGAAAGGAAATTATCTATTAAGCGCATTTTGCCAGCAGGATGCAGTTCCGATGAGAGAAATAATATTTGCTTTTTATGTTATTGAAAATCAAAATGGTTGACTTCGGGTGGCGGCCATGTTAAAATTTTCGTATAAATGCATTACCACGATAGGTTAATGTCAGGCGGCGGGTCGTAGAGCTACAGCCAATAGTTAGAGGTTTAAGCTAAAATAACATATTTACCTCAGAAACATATATTACTTGTTTTCAATTGGGGGCGGCACTGGACCCCGAAAAAATTATGTATCTCTTTAAGTCCGCTTTTTTGAACGAGCTAGTGAAGTTATCCCAGTCTACTTGAACAATCCGCCGTTTTTATGTATGTTTGTTCGACGATAACTCAAGTAGTTTTGATCGGAGCTTTATGAAACTTGTTACGCGTGTAGAAGTAGCCAATAGAATTTTTAATCTCGAACATTAGCCGAATCGGTTAAGGGGTTGCTGAGATATGGGGTTCACAAGTTCGTAGTTTGGAGCAAACTACTAGTATAATAAAATAAAAAAAAAATGATTCGGATGTTGTTTTACATTTTTACATTATTACACTTTTTGACCAGCAGACGGATTTTTGCAGCAAGTTCTGTCCAGTATACTGAACTTCTTTCTATAAAAACAATTAGCAAAAAATGAAAATTTGGATTCTTCCAAACGAATTTTGTATGGGAGGACGCAATTTTATTTCGATATTTAATATTTATTAACTTTTTTTATATAAAGTAGTTCGGTATCATGGACAGAACTTCCTCCAGAAAATTTGCTGGCGTGTAAAAAGGCAACATGTATATGTAATCATTATGTTAGGTGGTATTGAATATAAAAAAAACCATGATCACTTCATAGTGACGTCAACAGAGGCGGTGCGGGCACCGCCTTTCTAGCAAAGTGTGACTGGGAGGTAGACGGGCTGAGGTACTGTCAATCATACCCCATTTTGATTTTGACATCGTGCGTCTATTGTTAAATTAAATTTAATTATTTTTTAAACATTTTATAGAATTACCAGCTTATGATAGTATACTTGATAGTGAGTTCTTCAAGAAATACGAGTACAACGTGTCCTTACTTACACGTTGTATTTCTTGTAGAACTATACATATATGCATATATATATGCGTAATCAATCGAACCATGGGCTATACGATATCATTTAGTATCATGAAATTACACGAACAGTTTAAAAAAACCATACAAATTGCCAGGGCGGTTACACTTTTGTATATAAATGCCACTTTTTTAGGTTTTTGGACTGTTATTTTAATTTCATGATACTGAAGTGGTCAGTACAGCCCGTGCTTCGATTTATTACGCATATGTTACTTACACTTTGTATACAATGTGGACCTACCTACAACCAAAAAGGGATGTGGATACTTCAGTTATGTGTAATACGAGCAGTTTTTTTTGTCGGATACATCCGACGCTCGCGGTTTGGGCACGACAATGTTTTGTCGGATAAATCCGACGTTCGCGGTGAAAGGGTGAATAGTTAACACTGGTTTTAGATTTTTCGAACTGCCTAAAGGCATCTGACGTAGTTACGAGATAGTAAAGATACACTACACTTTACCATAAAGTAACTTACCTATGTTATCTATGAAACAGCGAAATTCGAAAAAATGGTGTGCGATGGTAAACTTTCCATTACGTTTCGATTTCTAGTCCCGCATCTATTTTTAGCACTTATGTATACTACCGGTTAGGAAGGTCAATCTGTACGTCCATTTTATCCATTTAGATATAAATATTTACACAGCTGGACGTTGCTTCGATTCTCGTCTGCTGTACTCGTATGATTATTTAGAAAAAGAAGTATTAACAGCATTGAGTTCGTCAGTGTGAAGAAGAAAGAGGTTGTATGTGAAGTTTTAAATAAATAAATATACAGGGACAAAAAACACTGATTGAGCTAGTCCCAAAGTAAGTTTGAGACTTGTGTTATGAGATACTAGCTCAACGGTACTATATTTTATAACGAATACGTATATAGATAAACATCCAAGACCCAGGACAATTTCCAATTTGCCCTGACCGGGGATCAAACCCAAATTCTGCGAGAAATTTTACGATAAAATAAAAAAAAATCTCGCGAAAATGCAAGGGAAGGAAGAGGGTTGTAGGCTTTTTTCCAGCTTGGGACATGGATGGCTAATAAAATAAAACCTGCCAAGTGCGAGTCGGAATCGCGTTCGAGGTTCCGTACCATTATCTACAAAAAATCACGTTTGTTGCATGGAAGGCCCACTTAAATATTTATTTTATTCAGTTTTAGGTATTTTTTGTTATAACGGCCACAGAAATACATCCTCTGTAAAAATTACAACCGTCTAGCTAGCACGGTTCATGAGACAAAGCCTGGTGACAGTCAGACGGACAGACGGACAGACGGACAGTGGAGTCTTAGTTATAGGGTCCCGTTTTTACCCTTTGGGTACGGAACCCTAAAATTATCACCTATTTACATAAAGAAAAAACTTAGAATGTACCAGCTGCATCTCTTTCCGCGCAGATCGTAGAAGCCGATCGAGGGAATGGGCGAACATGCAAATCATGTTCATTTACTTATGCAGTTCATTTATTGTTAAACTAAATACAACGACTTTCACCAATAATAGCTATAATAGGCGATGCGGCGGGCAACCCATCACTGTTTTGATTTCTTTTTCCTCTCTTTCGCTCAACATCACGCTAAAAGTGGCCTTTGAGTCTGTCTGTCTGTCTGCTTAGAGCCGCAAGACTCGAAATGCTCTGTCTACCCCGTTACGGATGGAGTCGTGATAGTGTGTTTACCTACTATTCACATAGAAGCTAAACTTCTTCCTTCCAAAGTAAAGAAAAGCACTTTAAAAACTAAGGCAACGTTGCTACAAGATGTTTACTGTAAAATAAAATTTACCACTTTGGAATAAATAATATTTTTTTTACTCCTGTACTGTTATCTGTCTTTTAAATGGTCCCGAACACTAATATAAGAACATAGATTAAATGATTTCAGAAAAGTCTATAGTCTATTCCTAATATAATAGCACATGTGTCGTTAATTCGCCAAAACGATACTCCTAGCTATAGACCTATAACTTTTTTTCTTTAGATCTACCATACTGCCAACATAATAAAATCGTTATTTTAACATATGGTGCCATTTTTCAAACGTGGAGTCACTGAACAAACGGTTTTTTGAATGAAAAAACATTCGTTTAAGTGACTCCATGTTTCAAAAATGGCACTTTTGGTCACTAGGAAGACGTCAATAAAAAAAATATTAAGTCTTCCATAGATACCTAGTATCTACCAAACATATGGTAGTATTTCATACTTTTATTTGTTTATTTTTGTATTTTAGTAAATGTAGGCGTAGAAAAAGTATTGTATGCAACGTTGTATAAGTATGTAAAAAAATGCTCGATGGCGTCTCCTTACAATGCTCGCCAAGGCTCGCATCGTAACTTGCGCCACTCGCATTTTATGAACCTTCTTATACAACTGTTGCATAAAATACTGTTATACAGCTTTTCAAGCACCCCCTAGAGATGTTATAATTTTTCAAAACTAATAATTTACTTCATCCCAAACTACACAGCCGATTTTGATAACATTTCTAGGAGAACACTTGACCCGAGCAAACAAAAATATAATTATAATACAAATCGATCTAGAAATCTTCGAATAATCGTTGAACAAGACACAAAAAAATTATAACGACGGATTGATAACCTCCTCGTTTTTGGACTTCGGTTAAAAAAACTAAGATAGTTAAAAAAAATCACGAATTTTCTTTTTAAATGTACCTTTTCATTGTTACAGAAAAATGGACGAGCGACGAGACACGACCGCCACTTGATCATACAAACGTGACTAAAGATATTATAGCGCTATAATATCGTAAACCAGTTCCAACCGTCTGTGATTATATAACCCATAAGAGATCTCCTAAACTAAGTACCGTTAGTACTAAGAATAACATTACTATAAACCATACTGATGATATACATTTTGTATTAGTTAACGTTAATGATATACAAAACATTTGTAATAAAATAAACGTTAAAGAGAGTGTTGACATTAATGAATTTGATGACACTGTTAATGCTAAGAATATAAATGATATTGATCGCACAGATTGTTATAATCATTTGAAAGACAAATCAAACTTCAATGACGATATAGCTTTAAATAAAAGTGACAGACATAATTTGAATGAACAAAACGATATCGCTGATGATATAAAGATCAAAAGAATTGACAAAAGACAGATAAAAGGAAACACTAGTGTTTTAAACGAAGATTTTGAAGAAATAAATGCTAAAGGCGGTTGTGTAGAGAAAAGACAAGATGCCAGCGATTTTGTCGAAGATTCGAGAGCAGGCGTCGCGGGTGCAGCCGTCGCTGGCTGTGGGAGTGGGAGTGGGGGTGGCGTTGGCTGCGTGTGCGCTGTACACCAGCCGGGAAAAGAAGCAGGTGCCCCCGTGTCACAACAACAATAATTATAAGGTCAGTATAATAATCTTTTGTATATTTAGATTAGGTTTTTTTTCGATCCATAGTCTCGGCTTATCCCCTTGGAGAACAGGCGTGGTAATATGTATGTCTATTTATAATGGGTTAGGGAAATTACAGAAAAACAGCTGATACAATTTTTGCCTGTCTTTAAAAAAGTAGGCGGTTCACTCATTGCTCGAAGACGCGTGGACCGATTTGGAAAATTTATTAATTATGTTTGAAGGGGCAATCTTGTCAGGTGATCCCATAGAAATTTTATCAAAATTGGTTGTGTACTTTGGGGCTAAAGTTGGTTTTTAATTTTGAAAAATAGTTTTTAAAATTTATACGATTTTTATATCACGCGCCCCGGGTGTCGTGTCTTGCTAAAACCTGGTGGAATCATTTCCGAAACATTTGAGCAAAAGGCGTCATTATTCTCCTAGGAACTGGTTCCGTGGGCATTTTTCCGCGCCTAGACTCTTCTTTTGAGCCCCTTGCACGTGAGGGAGGCAGCGACATTCTTCTGTGTCTCCCCTTTTGGACTGTAGATGTTTTCATTCGAGCCAGCCCAGCTCGTCGAGGTAGCGGACAGCAGTGCAGATGGTGCGCTGCAGGCTTCCACCGTCGTACTTGGAGATCCCAAGTACTTCTTTCTTGTTGATGCGACGCACGGACATTCCAGTATCACGTGCTTCGCTGTTTCTTCTGTTTCCATACAGCCTCTACATAGGGGGCTGTCGGTTATACCTATAACGAATAGATGTTTGTTAAGAGTACAGTATCCTGTTAATAGGCCTACCATTTTTCTAAGTTTTACCCTTGGAAGTGTAAGCAGTCTCCTATTTCACCATTAAAAGATTTTATTCAAAAATGTTAAAAATGTTTATAGAGTTTTAATTTCGGCATTTAAGAGCAGCCTTCCCGGCTTACTTTTCATATAAACGCTCGTACGTAATTATGGCGTTGTAAGTGATTTTTCTTGAAACTTTTTGAACTTACAGATATCTTGTGAACTATTTCTAGGTTTCTATCGAAATAAAAATGAATATTTGGAAAAACAAGTTTAGTATACGCCTCCAAAAATCTGCTTTTTTTTACAAATTTTACCTGAACTTCGACCGTTCATAAAATACTCATAAATTGTAAAAATAAAAATAATATTTCGATAGAAACCTCGCAAATGTAATGAAAATTTTAAATAAAAAACATTTATTTCACAAACTTGTAAAGCTTACTGATAAAAACGTCTATCCTGGAACAAGTTTTACGAAATTTCCGCACCCTATGAAAAGTTAATATTCGTTCAATGGTTGTTAATAATAATACTAATTTCATTCAATAAAGTGCAAACCGTTCCCTAAGGCTCTATCTCTCTATTTTTGGTTTGCTTTTTTTTCTAGCATTTCCTGGATGAAAAAGCTTTTCGAACTATGCTCGCGTTGACGACAGAGCCGCCGGGAAGGGCCGCCTTAAGATGTAGTACTGAAGTACTTTAAATAATGAGACAAGAAATGGCGAAAAAATACTACGTGAGCGATATTTGAACCCAACCTTGAGATGTTAACATTTGTTATTGAATTTTTTTAATCGGTAATAATTTAAATTTTCAACAAACACAATTTTTTCCCCTAAACATCGGGCTGATGGCCTGACTTAAAGGACATAAAGTCGATTATGTCATTTAAACAGGTATGTAACGCGGCCAAGTGCGAATCAAATTCCGAAAGGGATCCGTACATGATTTATAACCATTTTTTTTGGATATTTAAAACTAAGCAGCTTTAGGTAGTTTCTGTTGAAGCAACGATGACGACCTCCGTGGCGTAATGGTCAACACGCTAGACCGCCAATCTGGAGGTTCTGGGTTCGATCCCCAGCCAGGGCAAGTTGGAAAATGGCCTTTTTCAAATTGTCCCGGGTCTTGGGTGTTTATCTATGTATGTATTTATCATAAAATATAGTATCGTTGGGTTAGTATCTCATAATACAAGCTTAAGCTTACTTTGAGGCTAGCTCAGTCTGTGTGATTTGTCCATATATATTAATAATAATCATGCAACTTTCATAAGCTGCTGACAAAAGTATAGTATAACCAAGTCCCAGGACAATTCGAAAAAGGCCATTTCCCAACATGCCCTGACCGGGAATCGAACCCGGAACCTCCAGGTGGCGGAC
Source organism: Acrobasis suavella (assembly GCA_943193695.1). Lineage (NCBI taxonomy): Eukaryota > Metazoa > Arthropoda > Insecta > Lepidoptera > Pyralidae > Acrobasis > Acrobasis suavella. The sequence goes on along the minus strand of OW971952.1, from coordinate 1,890,451 downwards.
TTGCATGGTGACCACTACGCCACGGAGGTCGTCATTATCTAGAGAAATATTATCTTTGGTAATAGTGTACGGAACCCTTAAAATAACAAAACAGTTATCCTTTGTATTATTGTGGTCGTGACATTGATTTATGAATAATATTTACATTGTACATTCAAATATTTTATGAAAATAACAAGAACTTAGGTATTTTTTGAAAATGTCAAATGCATTTACAAAAATGTAAGGTGACATATTTTCTTTTTTTTCACTTTCTTGTCGTACCTACATACTGTTCAATAAGTACGCTAATATTATTACAATCTAGCCTATTAATCTAAGACTAATTAATTAGTAATTTTACATTGACCTAGTTTTATAAGCAATAGTATAAGAATGTGTCCATCGGCACTTTTCTTACTGTCTCTATTAAGGGGAAGGCACGTTGTTCGTGTGTCTTTAATTATTGCACTATGACCGCACTAAGTATTATTTTTTTATTGTCACTACACTACACTAATTCGAACGGTTTAGTTCGTTAAAGTCTTCTCACTGTGTCCGTGTTGTCGAGGAGCTGGATCGCCTCAACGTTCACATGATGAAGCAATCGATACTCGTGTGCTTCTGCATATTTTTTAATAACTTTATCGACGAACTGCATGTTAAGGTCCCGGTGCAGGTCAGCATTTCTAATGTACCAGGGTGCATTGACAATGCTCCTGAGTACTTTGTTCTGGAATGTTTGGATCATACTGATATTGCTCTGTTTGGTACAGCCCCACAGCTGTATACCATAAGTCCATACTGGCATCAGGACTTGTTTATACAAAAGTATTTTGTTGTGCACTGACAAGGCAGAGATATTTATGAAAATAAAATGTATTTCCCTCCAATACATTACATTACAGTTTTTGTTATAAAACTGTAATTTTATGTTTTAATAATACATACACGAGAAATAAAATCTTATTCAACTAATATATACATAGGTACTAACTTAAATGTTTTTGAAGGACTGGTGCCCATGCTAAGTTTCCTAAGAACCCGTAATTAGAGGTCACCAGATTTCAATATAAAATGCCAATCATCATCATAATTTCAGCCGCCTTACGTCCACTGCTGGACATAGGCCTCTCCCAAGGATTTCCAAAATCCGATCAAGAGCGGCCTGCATCCAGCGCTTTCCAGCGACCTTGGTCGGGTCGTCTGACCACCTTGTGGGTGGGTGTCCTACTCCTTGTTTGCCAGTACGCGGTCGCCATTGCCAATATTAATCATAAATCAATGTTCTATAAAAAATATTTATTTCGAATATTTTTTTAAATATAAGTTGTAAAACTTTAACATGTATAACAGGTTTTAAACCGGACTCAAATTTTAATTTGCAAATTCATGGGTAATATTTTATGGGTAATTAATTTGGAAATTTAAAAAACTGGACAAAGACGAATGCTTGTAGTGCGAAACGTGCCGAAATTAAAATTGAGCAGTAGTTACTGGTAGACAATATGAATCACGTACCTGATATTTATATATTGACGACCTCTATAGTGTAATGGTTAACATGCCTGTCCGCTACTCAGGAGGTCCCGGGTTCGATCCCTGGTCATCTTTTTCTGACTGGCCTGGGTCTTGGATGTTTATCTATATTTTGTTAAAAAATATAGTATCTTTGAGTTAGTATCCCATAACACTAGTCTCGAACTTCTCTGTGGCTAACTCAATCTGTATGATTTGTACCCATATACCTCTCTCTCTCTCTCTCTCTAGACAAAGCCAAGGGTCGCAAATCCCCTCTCATCTTTACACAAATACATACATACATTATCAACAAAAAATCTATAGTTATATTATTTATTGTTAATGTTAGTTTATTTCACTTATAACTCAAACACAACAAAACTATAACGTCAAGCTGGTTACCAAAGTTGAAGGTGAAGGCGGAAAGAGCGCGGTCGTCCCGCGTCTCAGGTCGAGTTTCAAAAACCAGTATAAACCGGTTTAAAGCATGCGCGGAACGTGCCGTGCCTCAGGCCGGTGTTTTACCTACACTATCAGTGTGCACTCACACAAATGCAAACCTAAGCTTACGTTTCGACAGCTTTAGGCAGTTTGGCAGATGGGCGGAGGCAAATTAAATTGAAAAAAGTAGAAAGTCAAAGTCATAGAAAAATCCAAAGAAATATTGACAATAATTATCAATTGATAAAAATATCCAAAGATAAATAAAATTTTAAAAAATTTACTTCAATTATTTCAAATTATAAAAGTTATTTCAAATAATATATACTACATAAATACATGTCAATCAATTTTGACGTTGAATACGTCAGTCAAACAGTCCGCCCCGAATCGTACCTGATGCAAATGTGCCCATGACGCTTGCGGCATTTCTCCGTATTGCAAGCGATATGCGTTGCATCAGATAAGAGAGATAAGAAAGAAAATTAATGATTTTTGACTTTGACTTTGAACTACCTTTTGTGAGGTCTCATTAAATGTTTCCTTCTTCCAGGTGTCCAAAAATGGAAAGCTACAGGCTGTGGAGAATGGTAATGGGGTTGCCGAGACCTGCGGGGGGCGGTGCGGCGCGGAGCAGTGTGCGCTGTGCAGGGGAGACGCCGACACAGACAACAAACAGAATATTGTGAGTAAAAGGGTGACGACGGGGTCAGAAAAGTATGAGTGTAATTAGTCCGTCTTTTTAGATTATCCAAAAATAATGAACCCATATTTTTCAGTTTACCAATAAAGTAAAATATCACAAAGTTACGGAGCATCAAAGCCGTGACGTCATGCGATGCGAAATTTCAATGCGCTGTATCTTTGTTATTTTTTTGTTTCTCAAAGAAATAAAAAAAATTCATGTACATTTTTTTTTTTAAATCTAACCTATGGGCTAAGAATAATTTTCCATTCGACATGCCTGTTATATGATATCAGGCTCAAGTGATATATTTCGTCCTCCTGGGCCGCTACTTGCAGCTGCTGTAGCATGGGACTCACTATCTCACTCGACGTGATAATAACGAGCGTGATGGCAGTAGTCCGTCGCGCGATATAAATTTTATTTGAGTTTATCGACGGTGCCATGATACGGGGTCTGGACAGAGGAAGACGTAAAATTGAGTACATGCGCAGGTGCATTGCATGCATATTTCCCTGTTATGCATCCACGCTAACAGGTTGGAAATATGGAGGGAAGGAAGAAAAGGCTCGGCCTTCGACCTCGCTCGGCAGATCGGCCTGCGGTTTCGCGGGAGAGGGAGAATTCCTCCTTGGTTATTCCCTTTTCCCTTGCCTAAACCCCTATACAGTTTACTACAAGTCATTTTTCCTATCAGCCAGGAGCGGGTCAAACAACTATGTCAATGAGTCAGTGAGTCAGTTAAGCATTGAGTCTAGCTTATATATACAAAATGTAATAAAAACCCTATCCGATCCTTGTAGGAGCAACTCAGACCGTCAATATGATCAACTTTTTGACGACCTCCGTGGCGTAGTGGTCACCATGCTAGTCCGCCACCCAGAGGTCCCGGGTTCGATCCCCGGTCAGGGCAAGTTGGAAAATGGCCTTTTTCAAATTGTCCTGGGCCTTGGATGTTTATTATTTAAGTATTTATTATAAAATATAGTATCGTTGAGTTAGTATCCCATAACACAAGTGTCGAACTTACTTTGGGGCTAGCTCAATCAGTGTGATTTGTCCGTATATATTTATTTATTAACTTTTCCTATGGAACAAATGCTTGGAACTCGAAAAAAAATCGACATTTTCAGTATCAAGCATTGGTCCCATAGGAAAAGTTTTTCATATTGACGGTCTGTGTTGGTTGCTCCTACAAGGATCGGACGGGGTTTTAATTTCATATTGTATACCTAAAATGTTACCTTCCAGGAAGATGCAGACGAAACCCTATCAGTCCCAGAGGAGCACGTTCCGGGCCTAAACCTGGAGTTCCTCCGGCAGTTAGTGAGCCTCGCCAAGATCATGGTGCCAGGGGTCCGCAGCCACGAGGTGGCGCTCTTGTCAGCTCACACCCTGTGCTTGTTCACGAGGACTTTCTTGTCCATATACGTCGCTTCCCTGGAAGGGTCCATAGGTAAGTTGATATCTTCTGCTCGTCTTGTTTCATTCTTACTTAACACCATCTCCGCAAGTGGCATTCCAGAATATCTCCAATGTGCGACAGGGCGGCCACTGGATTTTTTTAAATTATTTGCTCTGGATACTAGTCCTTTAGAGCCCCTCCTTATTTATGCACTCCTTTATTCCTAACCTAACCTTAGCTATACAATCAAAGGTAGGTGCAGGTCCTTTGATTGCTTCAAGGAAGCTTCTGGCGACAAATCTATATGAGCCCACTGGTTTTCATAGCTGATTGAATTGCGGACGGCGCCTAAAGACGCCCACCACAGTCCGCAAATATATATATCATTACAACCGCACTATTAGTGTCCACTTTAAACAATTTACATATTGTCCATGAGCATGAGCATTTATAACACTAAACTACACCGATTTCATATTATAAAGTCCAATAGAATCAATTTGCAAAACAATTTGAAGTAAACTCCAACTGAACCCCTTGACTTCCCGCCAAAAACTGGATCCACTGGATCTTACAACTAGTGTTGACGCTCGATGATCTCGTACTATCGATAGACTTTTAATAAAACCGATACTATTGATAATGTCGATCCTGACGACAAACAAACTATTAATAGTATCGATAGTATCGATCGATGACGGCGAGCAAACTGTCGATACTATCGATAGTACATAAACTATCGATACTATCGGTCGAGGACGAAGACCACACTCAGTGGCGTAGCATAGGTCACTAGCACCCGGTGCGGATTCCAAATTTGCCGCCCTCTTATTTTTGTAATCCATTATAAAAAATTTGGGCATGGTAAAAAGAGTACTTTTATTAGTTTTATTGAATGATTTATTGAATTGAAAAGTGAAATTAACATTTTTTGACATAGGTAGAATATCACAGAAAAATTACAGAGAAAACGTAATAGAATAATGGAGAAATCGCCTATTTCACAAACGCTCTTTTGCGCATCATGCATAGAACCTGCATAGGTACCTGGGTATTTGGTAACATAAAAAAAAAATGACGAAAAAAACACAGAAAGAAATTAACTTTTTTTTTTAATTTTAATTTTTTTTTCTAACTGCCACCTCCGCAGCGCCGCCCCCGGCAAAGTGCCGCCCGGTGCGGACCGCACCCTCCGCCCCCCCCCCATGCTACGCCACTGACCACACTACGGATATTATCGCCAGTATCGATAGTTTGTTCGTCGTCATCGATCGATAGTATTGTTGGTTATCAATAGATTTTCACTAAATTGCTGTAAAACAGCTATCGAAACTATCGAGTTGCGCATTTTTCGATTGAAACTATTGATTGTATACTATCCATTTTTCGGCAACACTACTTACATCATATCACTATACCGTTTCTCTAGAGGACTTAGCGAACTGGAGCGTTAAAAAGCCTTAAGGGGCTACATGGATTTTTCGGGGTCCAGTGCTGCCCCCATTTGAAATAAATCATTTGAAAAGAAACGGAGATATCATTTAAAATTTGGTCTTGATCAGACCCTGGATAACCCTTCAAACTATTTTATAAACTACTGTTTACAGTTTAAAGTGAGAACGTAAAGCTTTTCTACGCACAATTGCGAAAAACGGCCACTTTTGGCGTATGTTACCTGTCCCTATAAATAAAACAATAGATAAACAATTGACCTGGGAGGAATTCCTCCCAGTAACAGGTAAGGGGATAAATTACAGGTATATATATTTTCCTGGTAAGGGGTGAAATTTTGTCACTAAAACATTATTATAGCCATAAAACTTTGTACATTTTGAGATTTACACAATCAAACCATTGGACGTTCAGTCATGTGAGCAGCTATGCCCCGGAAGGGTTTACTTTAACAGTTGACAGGCACAGAAAAAAAAGCTGTTGAAAAACGGCACCGACACAGCATTCAAGTATGTACTTTTTTAGAATGTATACTATTTGGGACTTTGCAAAGGTGTCTTTTTCACGGCCAATGCCATGTGCAATTATTTATAGATTGTTGTAAGATTGTGTGTAAAGTTAATGTACGAGGAACTTGCAAAAATAGCAGTACCGGATTTTAAATCCCGTGTGTTATTTTTTTATGACTATCTTGTTGACTTTTGACATTCCAAGCGAATGTCAAGCGATATTTTTATATTATACTAGCTTTAACCCGCGACTTGGTCCGCGTAGAAGTCGAAAATGTTTCTAATAAGATTTTGTATTCGTCCCGTTCTCGTCCCCATTGCCGTCATTTGCTAGAGCAAAAAAGAGCGACGGATCTGATTATCAAAATTTTTTTGTCTCTCACTAAAATAATTACGAAATTTCCTAAAAATAATTTTCAACCCCTAAAACATCTTCGGGGACGCAATTTTTTTAAATCCAATTAATGTATCATTATTTATTATTAACCACTCATTCAAAAATGTCATGTGTCTTGCTTCAAAAATGACGAAGATTCATACAAACTTGCAACCCCTATTTAACCCCCTTAGGGATGGAATTTCCAAAAAACCTTTGTTAGCGGACGTCTCCTAGTCACAATCTACCAATCTGCCAATCATTTCATCTTCATTGGCTGAGTAGTTTTCGAGATTTCGTGATGTGTTTTTCTCTTTTATATATATAGATTATTATGTGAGTACTATTGTCTTGTGCTACACGATTGTTTTTGGTTTTCTACATTGGGTTTTACCCGTTTGAAAAACCCATGAAATTTTAAAGTCCTGCACGATAGTCGATATTCGTGTTTGTCTGAGTTGAACTTTATGAACAAAATCAACCTTTTGTACGCCAGCGATTATTTACGTTACTTTACCCCCGACGCCAAGCCTGGTACAACTAGTACATTTTAGACAACTTTAGTTTTCAATGGTGTCTCAGTTACGCGACCGTTTTGCAACCAATTTGGTCAATGGCGCTTTAAAAGGCTATTGCGATTTTCAAAGTGGCCCGATACTGGAGTGACATAATCTAGTAGGTACCATCGACACGAAATCACAAAATAAGTACTAGTACTTACGTACAGAAGTTTTATCCGGAAAATAAATTTAAAGAAAATCTACTCAATGTGGTTAGCGCTAAGGTTTAATTTAGCTCGCGTCAGAACTCAGCACCTTTTCGTTTAGATACCTAGAAGTTTTTGCAAGCCAATTTAATTCTTATTACTCTGGATAAACGATTTATTTAACTGAATTTTCCACTTCGGAGTGGTCGCCGCGCGCGTAGTCAAAATTGAGGTATATTTTCGATACCTAAACGGGGAGTGACACACGCCTGACGAAATGAACGAGAATACGATTATCTCTACTCTGTTCACTTAAAGCATGTAGCCAAAAATAGGGACTTCACCGACAAGAACCTGGTTCTTATTGGAACAAGCTACCAACCATCCTAAAGATCCGCAATCGTTGGGCTAGTAACCCATAGAACAACTGATTAAGTTATTAAATATTTTGATTACCAGTAAAAGTATATTATTCAAAAATACAGACAAGGGTAGGCCAAAAAAGCGCTGGCGAGTAGATCTCGAGGCGTTCCAGACAGGGTCGAGTCTGTGAAAGAGATAAGTGGAAGAAGATGGGAGAGATCTTTGCTCAACAATGGGACTACAATACAATACCCTTTATTGCACAAAATATATAGAGACATATAACACTGATTGAGCTAGCCCCAAAGTAAGTTTGAGACTTGTGTTATGGGATACTAACTCAACGATACTATATTATATTACAAATACATATATAGATAAACATCCAAGACCCAGAACAATTTGAAAAAGGCCATTTTTCAACTTGCCCCGACCGAGGATCGAACCCGGGACCTTTGGGTGGCGGACTAGCATGGTGACCACTACGCCACGGAGGTCGTCCGAAAAAACAAATAAATAAATAAAGAACATAATTATCTTAAAACCTATAAAATGCGCAAGAGTCGGCCTTATCGCTAAGCAATTTCTTCCAGGCAACCTCGCTATATAGAAAATAGTTATGGGAAATTAGGTAGTGCGGGGTTAAACAGATTAATTATTAAAAAAAAACCGGTAAGTTATTATTAAGAATTGAACGAATATCATAAAAAATTGCCCCTTGTTTTGGACATTCGATGAAATTACCACAAACCATAGATATTATACTCGTAGTTACGCCAATCGAGCTTCTAGTATTCAATTTTTTTTCTGAAAAGTGAATTCATGAGTTTTCCCCATTTCTCTTCCAGTAAAACACATAGTGCAAAAGGACATGCGTCGCTTCGCCGCCTTACTTATGCAGTGGTTCGGCATCGCTGTGCCAGCTACCTTCATCAACTCCATGATCCGCTACCTGGAAGGTCGCCTAGCCCTGGCCTTCAGGACGAGATTGGTCAACCACGCATACGAGTTGTACTTCAAGAACCAGACCTACTACAGGGTGGCTAACTTAGACGCTAGGATCGAAAACGCCGATCACAGGTATGTTTATGTGTGTCTGTTTACTCGACCGCCACAAAGGGAAGATCTTCCCGTCAGGCTATGTGCTATATACCCGAACGCCATAAAGGGAAGACATTTCATTGAGAGCTTGTGAAAACATGGTTGATGAACCGCGGCTCTACAGGTAATGTCTGGCGTTGTATATGTAGCTGATCGTAAAAACTCTGCTACTGCGTTTTAGGATCTTTATACTCATTTCGATGATTTCGAAGTATCGACGATAAGACAAGTAAAAGTATATCTACTTCTCCAGTGGTTCGGCATCGCTAGGATTGAAAACGTTGATTATAGGTATGTCCTTCAAGAACTGTAGGAAGAGCGAGGTCGTAAAGTGTAAACTCGACCGCCATAAAGGGAAGATCTTCCCGCCAGGCTGTTATATACCCGAACGCCATGAAGAAAAGAGATTTCTCCACACGTGGTTGGGGTATCGCGGCTTTACAGGAACTTTTTTTTTTTGAAATGACATACGTAGGATGCCTCGGACGGCATTTCCTACTTCACCTGGACAAGGTTTACAGGAACTGCCTGAGGTTGTATATATGTAGACGATCGTAAAAACTCTGATAGCGCGTTGTAGGATCTTAATAGTAACGTTGGATGTATCGGCGCTAAATCAAGGATCGTAGTAAGTAAATCTCTCTATGACTGCAGAGGAATATCTTTCGACGGATTTTCATGTAACGATTCTTGGCACCATTTTTTGGAGTTTCTTTTAATTTCATAATTTTTGTTTACAGATTAACAGAAGACGTGTCGGTGTTCACACAGTCCGTGGCGCACCTCTACAGCTCGCTGACGAAGCCCTGCTTCGACCTGCTCCTTATTGTACTGACGCTGGCTTCCTACTCCAGCAAGATGAAGGGCAACATCTTCATTGGTGAGTTGACGAAAATACAGGGTTACTTTCAAAATACCAGCAACATTTTTGAAGCAAGTTCAGTCAATGGTACTGGACTACTTTCCATAAAGACAATTATCAAAAAAAGGAAACAAAAATTTCTACTTTTCATACAAAATCCATTTGGCTGAGCGCCAAAACTTGACATTTTGTTTTGTATATGACGGAGTAAAAGAAAGAGAGAATGGACATTAAAAATAAGACGGTAAGGTCGGTGCCCCACCTCGCCCTGACCCATGAGAAACTGCCCTGCGAAACCTCATCACAACAAGAAACTTTCTGGCCCACACAGAATTAAAGACTGTGTCCAACAGGGCTTACCGTCCAGCAAACTGCCATTGTAATAAATTGGATCACCGAATCCCACAGACAACAAAGGGAAGCAGACCAAACATTACGTACTTAGAACGCGTGGCAATGTTTCACTCGTAGCTTATTTTTTTATTGCCTAAATAATATATTTATAAACAGTTGTTGCGGGTTTTTGTATTCTAAGTACTATTTACATTCATAAGGAATATTAATTTACTATTTTTGTTTCAAATATGACCAATTATGATAAAGAAAAAAATAAAACTAATGTAGTTTAAGAGCGAACTATTTTATACTTTTCTATACAAATTTCGGTGGGGATTTCCTACAGTGTTTGACATTGTACATTCAAAGTTTAGCATGATATCGTTTTGTATGATTATAAATTTTGTACGGACACAGAGTAGTAAAATAAAAAGCCATTAAAAAGGTTATGAGTCATCAAAGATTGTTTTTTTTGCTTATTTTTACGCAACTTTTGGCGTAAATAAGTAATAAAAGAAGTGTTAAATCTCCACAACTAAATCTACATCGACACGACTTATTGATCAAAGATTTTAATAAACTTTGCATTTCACCTCACTGCTTCGCCCGAACACAATGTTAGGTGAGACAGCGTGCTTTGAGGCCGCGCCCACCTGTGAGTTCGGGCCCGCGACTAGTTCAACCTTAAGTGTAAATTCATGCCATGCGGCATTCTTTGTATCACGCAATAATGTTTAGTCTGCTTCCCTTTATATGTCTGTGTCAAATTCACATCCATTACAATTTTTATTACTATATATATACACTAACTTTCAATATAATTATATTGTGGGTATTTTAGACATGTTTGTATGTTGTGTAGACATTGACTATATCGAAAATTAGGTCACCAAAATTTAAAATTTTTGATGACCTAATTCTCGATACCCATTACCCACACACATAAACAATAAAAAATGTCTACAATATTTAACATATATATTGAAAGTTAGTGAAACACTTTTCTACAAATGAATCACATTTTTTAATAATCTTTAAAAATGTTGTGCGAGCGACACAACCAAATGTGAAAAGCCTCTTAATAATTACAATAATCACAATTAATCAATTAATTATGTGTTAAAACATGAATATTTATAGTGGCTTAATAAACTTTTCCCAGGTCCCGGCATAGCGACAGTGGTGATCTGCCTGACGGGGCAGCTGCTCCGGCTGCTGAGCCCGAAGTTCGGCGCGCTGGCCGGAGAGGAGGCGCGGATGAAGGCCAACCTCAGACACGTGCACTCCAGGCTCATAGCTCACGCCGAGGAGGTCGCCTTCTATGGCGGACACAAGGTAGCTATCATATCATCACTGGACCCCGTTTTGGAGGAAATGCTGCAGTACAGTTTGTTGATTTATTTATTTTATTAATTCTTTGTTGTTCATAAAATACAAATTGTGCAGAACAATAGGCGAAATAAACGCTAAAAGCGTTGTCTTCCAGTCAACCTTTGGGTTATACAGATAGTCTAAATGTGGGTTGCAAGATGTGCAAGACAAAGTAAAGCACTTTAAAAAACGATGTAAATTAAAGTAAATACAGATAAATACAATAATATAATATTTTCCATAAACATACATATATACCAGAGGTTCCGAAACTTATTTTGTCGAACGCCCACTTTAAACAATCAGTTATTTTGTAGCGCCCCCCCATTTTTTTCACCATAAAAACCTGAATCACATATTTGTCTTGCCTGTAGTTTAATTCAACCTATATTCTAAATTAGACTTTTTTACAAGAGAGAGCAATAATAATACATATCCCAGTACATTAGAGTATCTTTTATAAAAAAATAACAATAATCAACATTGTTAATTTTAAATAAAAAATCGCAATAATAATACAATTTTACAATAATAAAGAGTATCGGAAGTGGGGACCTCACCTGCGAAACTTTAAAACACGAAATTTTTTCAGTGTTTGATTTTACGATATAAAAAGCGTTGTGAACGCATTAAAATAATAAATATTAATTACATTTTTAGTTTATATTTGTACAATAAAAAAGGATATAAATATGAACTAATAAATGGATGTTGAGTAGTAAGAGGATTTTAATTTCAGTGAATTTTAAAATATGAAATAGCTGAAGTAATAAATCACTCATTGCTTAAATCACATCAGCGCCCCCCAACTTTATTCTGGGCCCGTTACCGCCCTTAAAGCCTCCAGCGCCCACAAGGGGGCGTCATCGCCCACTTTGGGAAAGACTGATATATACTATAAGATTGTTACCGCTTGTTCTCTACTTGCGCTTAGGAGGCAGCAGTATACTTAGTTATAAGTAAATGATACACAATGTACCTTTTGTACTATAATCTTAAGATTTTATGTGCAATAAATTAAATAAATAAAAAATTTACTAAATTAAATACCTGCGTACCAAAATATATGGAGCTGCAATTTTTTTTACGATTTCTGTTATGGTCCCGTAGTAAAAGTTGTTCACATTGATTAGTATATTAACTCCTTTCCGGGTTGATACTCCCTTTCCTTTACACGTTTTATAACCTATAACAAAATATATCGAAACCATTTTATGGGCGAATTCAATTGATACTGAATAACTTTCTCCAAGGAACATATATCGTAAATAAGAATAATAATTTGGTCTTCCATATGTGAGCAAAATAAATACTAGACACAGTTATACGTAATACATATTTATTTTGCTAGGTAAACCGTTAAGCTTAATACATTGATCACTAGAACTTAATGAAATATCTACAATTACTTCAATAAGATATAATATATGGATTGACACAACCTTACGTGGCAAACTTTGAATCCAGAAGACCGTTGACCGCGCATGCGCAATATCGTACCGCTATCAATCGGATAGGGTTGCCCGCTGCATTACGATGTTGCCAGCCGCTACACGGTGTTGCAAGTGTCAGCGCCAGAAATGCGCTAACACATACATGACCGATCAGGTCCGAGTTTGTATAGAAAGTCTACAAATATTTTTCAGATTTTTCTGCATGTTCCAAAAAAGTTCAGCATCAAAGATTGAATTCATATAACCATAATAAACATAACCTTGTTGAGTAGGACTCGTTTGATATGTCTTGACGAGCACTTTATGGTAGACGATGTCTAGGGTCTGATCACGGAGACGGAAGGTGGTCGATGGAACTCAGTAATCAAACAACGCAACTCTCTGGAGTTCGAAATGCTGTGAGGAGGATCAGGCGGTGTACTAACGTTGAAACTGCTAGGCTAGTATACTTTAGTTATTTTCACAGCATAATGTCATATGGCTTGCTCTTATGGGGTAAAGCGGCTAACATACATGCTATCTCTGTGCTACAAAAGAGAGCAATTCGGTCGATCTACGGACTAAAATCACGCGATTCCTTAAGAGAGTTATTTAAATCTTTAAATATTCTTACTGTGACATCTCAATTTACTTACGACAATCTTCTATTTGTTAAATCTAGGTTAAATACTTTCAAGAAAAATAGTTATGTTCACAGTTATAATACGCGCAACAAAAATCAGCTTCATACGCCTAAATTTCGACTTGCTAAAACTAGAAAGTCACTCTTAGGTCTAGGTAATAAACTTCCCGAAGCGATCGTTAACCTACCAATGGCAAAATTTAAAACACATGTTAAAAAGTTTTATTGAACATTGCGTACTATACTATCAATGATTATTTAAGAGATAAAAACGCGTGGATACTTCCTAAACATTTTCCATTACACTCCACACATGAAACATAAATAGCTGCATTTTCTGTTACCATAATAAGCCTACTGTAAAAACATGTAAATGCTCTGCGATCAATAGGTGACCAACATATAACTAATATTTTCTCTTGACAAGGTCTGCGAGTTCGGGTTTTTCATGCTCACTAAAATGTCCAATCCGGTGGTGGCGTCGCTGGTCGGGTCGTTGGATTCCCTCTAATATGGTTGAGTTTAACGATGGCTGATCCGTGCGTCAACTCGTGAACGGGTGCTGCCGGGAGGGACTGGTCAGCTCGGCTTCGCTTTTTTTGACTACTTAATATTTTTTATTACGCAATTTATGTTAGTTTACTTGTTCGCAAGCATTACATTTTATAATGTGTCAACATTGTATTATATTATAAGTATTTATTAATTAAAAGACAATTATAATAATATGACAAAGCCCTTCTGGCGAGTAGGCGACCAATACTGTGAAAATGAGTTTCTTTCGGCGTTTCTTCTCAGCAGTGGTCGTTACGAAGCACTGTATTGGTAGCTTTTCTTTAAAAATAAATTAAATTTTAATATACTTTACACGTAACATAAATTAAACTTATTGACGTGTAAAAGTGCCTGTAAAGGTCTAATTACTGAATAAACATTTGAATCTTTGAATCTTTGAAGTTATTTAATTTGTGTTAATAAATACTTTGGGCTCACATTAAAGCTAGTTAAAAAAATGTTATTTTCTCACACATGCTCGGAAATGTAGGCATTATTGCAGTAAAAAGAAGACACGAACTTTGTTATTCTTGGCTCACGCTTTACTTTACCGGCCCAGGCCAGGAAAGTAGTATGAAAATTTATTCCGAGCCGCAAAACTGCTCGTCCGGCAAATCGTTTTCTAAACTTATAAATAAACCAACTTTGCCCTCAGGTGGAGCTAGGCCAGCTGCAATCGGCGTATCAAGAGTTGGTGGCGCAGATGACGTCCGTGTTCAACAAGAAGCTGTGGTACGTGATGCTGGAGCAGTTCTGCATGAAGTACGTGTGGTCCGGCACCGGCATGGTCATGCTGGCGCTGCCCATCCTCACCGGCACCTCCGGAGACGGTGAGGCTTATTATCTTTTGTTTGTTTCTCGAGTGATGTTTTGCCCCTTTTTTAAAGTGTGTTCACAGATTATTCGAAGACGCCTGGACCGATTTGAAAAATTCTTTTTTTGTTTGAAAAGGCATACTTTTGAGGTGGTCCCGTAGAAATTTTATCAATATCGTCGGTTTTTAGCTTTGTTTAATCATAAATAAGCCTGTAAAGTGTTAATTGTTGGGTAAAGCTCCCCTTCCTGCTTCTACAGTCCTCGATACCACGCAGACAGCGTTCGATGTCCTTTCGCCATCTGTCTGTGGCATCGTAGCGCTCGAACGGATGGACCGATTTTAATGCGGTTTTATTTAACGTGAAAGCCACTTCCCTTGCGGTGGTTCTTTGGGGCCGTTCAAGTATTACGTAAGCACTATGAGGGGGTGGGGGGGTCTTTGTTTTGCTTATTTTGGATGACATGGGGGGTAGGGGAGTCTAGATGATGATTACGTCATCGATAGTTATTTACTTTTTTAAACGAATGGCAACCCTTAAATTGTCTATGCTTGAAAACGAAACGCATTTTCGGGGATTCCCGTAAATAATGCATACGTTTAGGCACTCGCTCTAGAACCGATTAGGGGAATTACCGCGCGCTATTCACTTGTCAAAATTTCTTCTGTCAGTGTATTGTTTCGTTTGGATACTATAGCGAGTAGACGTATTTAAGCATAGCAAAGCAAGTTAACATTTGTTACCGTTGATTCAATTAGCCAAAGTTTAACGTTTAAATAAAATGTCGTATCAAATAGACAAATGCAAGTTATACCAAAAATTGTATGAAAGTTTAAAAAATCTCATACAAGTACGAAAATACAAAATGTGCAAAAGTTAGTTAAGGAAGTGTGTCGAAAAAATTGTCTTGATCTTTCAGTCAATTTAGCTCTACGCTTAAGTGCTTCATTCAAAGATTTCCTGCAAATAGCTTACAATTATTTTTGTCCGACGTTAAAATTGAGGCTATCAAATCGAACATGCAAAATGTGTGGTCTTTTTCATGCTTCCGTTAAGTCACTAAATCGTCACATCGAGAAGTTCCATAAAAAAAGTAAACACGCACACTGATAGGAAAGTTAGACCTGTAAGAGTCTCTGCTCACCGTGCTAATGAACTGATGACACATTCCAAAATCGGATGAAAGTGAGCAGACTCACAACACTGAGCAGCAATGCAAGCAATCCAATGTCATCGAAAACTTAGAATCATGGATTCGGGTTTCATTGACTGAAGACTGTTAGTTTGAATTTAATACTAAAAATTTTAAATAAGTTTGTTATGTTCGTAAGATTATATATAATATTTTTGTCCCTTACTCTATGTTGAATACCGTATCAGTAAAATCTGATCTCTATCCTTAATCTATCTTCATATTTTTTAAATTATAATTATAACATTATAATTATAATATAAAAAAATACATTTATAATTGAAAAATGTTTACGTAAGAATGGGGGGAGGGGGTAAGAGCTTTGCTTACTTTTGCTGACAAGGGGGATGGGGGGGGGGAATTGTAATAAATCTGCTTACGTAATATTTGAACGGTCCCTTAACCGTGTTTGATGAAAATCGGTACAGTCTTTTAAAAGTTATTAGGTGTTAACACTTGAAAGCTGGGGTTTGTCATTCACCTGGAAAATAATAGATGGCGCTATTATGTAGTTCCGCCCCTTATCACTAGATGGTGTAACGTCGTCGGGGCTTTTTTAATTTGCCTGCAAATCAACTTGTTGTTGCAGGCAAGAGCGGCGAGAGTATAAGTGCGCGCACGGAGTACATGACGACGTCACGGAACCTGCTCAACTCGGCTGCTGACGCCATCGAGAGGCTCATGTCTAGTTATAAGGTAAGCTTTACTTATTAGCCCATACTCTTTTACTTAATTGTTTACTTAGTGACTTACTTTATAACATACAACTTGGAAGGGACATACCTATACTGAATCGAATCACGGGCTATACTTTAAAATAACATTCACAAAACAAACAAAAAAAGTTGACATTCCCATACAAATTGCCCGGACGGTAATTTGTATGGGAATGTAAATATATATTTGTTTGTTTGTTTTGTGATTGTTATTTTAAAGTATAGCCCGTGATTTGCTGTACACTTTTGTATGGAAATGCAGATTTTTTTTGTGTTTTAGCTGTTATTTTAATTTCATTGTACTATAGTGATGTAGTATAGCCCGGGTTCAATTTATTGCGGGTATGTGCCTTCCACGTTGTAAAACGAATGCAACATCAACAGCCAGTCAACATTTTTTTGTTTCTATATAAAGGTGTTAGCACATTTCAAAAATGTATACTTTGTTAGCCTTTCGTAGTCGGATATTTGTTTTTTAATCCTTTAACCGCGAACAAAAATTTTCGTTCCTATATTGAAATAAATAGAAAGCATATGGCAATGATGTCCCTTTATATCATGCCGCAGGTCTTCCGTTCGGGATTGGGTTAAAGAATCCAAGGTCTTCTTGTAATTTCAGTAAAAAAATATTTTGTCGGAAACATCTGCCGTTCGCGGTGAAAGGGTTAAACGTATCGGAAAAATCCGCCGTTTGCCGTGAAAGGGTTAAACGTATGTCTTGTAATTTTTAACCGAAGGAGTTTATCAATTTGTCGCTATCTTTTGTTTTTTTTTTTTATGCATGTTCACGAATTATTCGAAGAGTCCTGGACCAATTAGGAAAATTCTTTTTTTGTTTGAAAGTGCACACATGTCAGGATGGTCCCGTACAAATTTTATTAAAATTTTGACTGATAGAGAATGCTATTAGCATCAAGTCCGCCTTTTGTACCATTTATAATTGGTCAATGAATGAATGAATGAATGAAAAACTTTTTATTGCACGAATACAAAAAAAATAAAGTCTTATACAAATAAAAAAAACTTGAGAGAGAGGGACACCCGGATGGAACGAAGTAAAATATATATAGGTCTTAATTACATTCAAACTCTTTTCTGCGTTCTAAAATCAAGTTTTTATTATCTTCATAAATTTGAATGAACAAAAAGTGTCGTTACAACTTTTGCTCTTAATTTTTTCCGTCTAGCTCCCTTTCGCAACGCGCGATAAGGAACTTCGTTCCAATAAAATCGGTCGTGTAGTTTGGGAGTGAAGTAGGTTTAGAGTTTTGAGAAATTAATTTTTGTGCAGGAAATAGTAACCCTGGCGGGGTACGCGACGCGCGTGTCGGACATGCTGACGGTGTTCGGCGAGGTGGCGCGCGGGAAGTGCGTGCGCGCCGTGCACGTCGCGCCCGCGCACGCGCACGGCTTCCAGGTCACCTTCCGGGACAGCCAGCCCGTGCCGCAAGGTAGCCCAGCCTCTCCACCATCACCATCACCATCATCATCATCAATATACAACACTCACCCAGTGGCGTGCATATCATACAGACAAATACAAATTTGTCTACCCTGTGTCACTCTAAAAATGACGGCAAAGTGAGATGTACGGTAAGGGCCGGCGCACACACGGCGAAGCGCAGCGCAGAGCATTTTTCACTGTCAAACTATTAACGACATTGTCCTCAGCCATACAAAATTTTCATTAAAACATTTTTTTTTGTTCGGGCAATTTGTATGGGAATACCGAATTTTATTTTTGGTTATTTATTTGCTCTTTTCATTATCCTATAGTGATCTAGTATAGCCCGTGGTTCGATTAATTACGGGTGTGTCCCTTCGGCGTTATGTAATAAAATATCAAAAACAGTAATGCACGTCACTCTCGCACTCACTATCATCTGTATCCCAACACTCAGTAACACCCTCATTAACATTACACTCACAATCATTATAACATAACAAAGTATTTTCAAGATTCAAGCTCTGAAAGAAGGTTTTATTTAACTCAAAATCAATAAGTAATAAATTTGAAAATCTTAGGCGGCCAGACGGCTACCTATAATAATTTAATAAGCATAAATTTAGTTTTATTTGTAAACCAAGCGCAGTGGTTGCCACGAGTGGCTGAATATGCCAAGAGCACAGGACCATTAAAAATACTGCAAAATATATTTTTATTGACGAGTTTATGTCAAAATTTGGATTAGAAATATGAATCAGTAAAAATAGAGGCTGAGGCAGTCATAGAGTATTAATTACCTCCGATTCCAAAGGAATTTTCAATAACTTTAAGTAGATAGATACTTAAATAACAAAATCTGTTTAAACAGTTTTTCATTATTTCCTTGCTATTATGATAGAAGATAGTAAGTATCAATTTCACTCTCGGACTATAAGCACCCTCGCTAGCTTCGCTCGCTCGTGCATCTGAACATCTCTGGTGTAATTGTTCACTTTCAACCCTTGTTTAACAATCTACTATTTCAGTCCAGTCCAGTTTCAGTCAATTATAATATCAGTATAATTGTAAGCTGACGTTTTTGGAGAAGTATAGTTTGTTGCCGGTTTTTCTGTACTTGCGCTTAGGAAGCGGCAGTAATAACTTAGCTGTAAGTTAATGATCTGACGTCTACGACTACCTACTATGAAATCGAAAAAAACATTGACAATTATGAATCGATACAAATAACCAAAGATAAATATATGATTTTTAACTTTAAATTTCTTGGGTGTTTATCTGTATATATTTATTTGTTATAAAATATAGTATCATTGAATTAGTATCCCATAACACAAGTCTTGAAATTAATTTGGGGCTAGCTCAATCAGGGTCATTTGTCCCTATATATTTATTTATTTATTTAAAAAATATATAATTATAACCGTTATTATCATCCTGACCCACGCTATCATCCTCACCCTATTTCTTAGTCATATCATCTTGGAATATCGTCATATCGTTTCAGGCAAGATCATCTACACGAGTGACCTGTCCATCCGTCTCCGCAACGTGCCTGTGGTGACCCCCGCCTGCGACGTGGTGGCCAGCGGCCTGAACCTCAACATCGCTCCGGGGACGCACCTGCTTATCGTGGGGCCAAACGGCTGCGGGAAGTCCAGGTATTTATTGATACGGCGAGAGAGATTAATAGAGAGAGAAAGAGAGGGAGAGAGACATTGTGGCTGACGTGGTGGCCAGCGGCCTGAACTTCAACATCGCTCCGGGGACGCGCCTGCTTATCGTGGTGCCAAACGGCTGCGGGAAGTCCAGGTATTTATTGACATAACGAGAGAGAGAGAGCGGTAGTGTTGCGCCCTTTAAGACGAAGTGGTAGCTAAAGTGGCGCCCTCATTTGAAATAAATTGTTTAACCTTGGCGAGCATCGTAAGGAGACGCCATCGAGCATTTTTTGACATACTTATACAACGTTGCATACAATACTTTTTCTACAACTACATTTACTAAAATAAATCCAAAATTAAACAAAGAAAAGTATGAAATACTACCATATGTTTGCTAGATATTAGGTATCTATAGAAGACTTAATTTTTTTTATTGACTTCTTCCTAGTGACCAAAAGTACCATTTTTGAAACATGGAGTCACTTAAAACATTCGTGTTTTTCATACAAAAAACCGTTTGTTCAGTGACTCCGTTTGAAAAAAGGCACCATATGTTAAAATAACGATTTTATAATGTTGGCAGTATGGTAGATCTAAAGAAAAAAGTTATAGGTCTATGGCTAGGAGTATCGTTTTGGCGAAATAACGACACATGTGCTGTTATATTAGGAATAGACTATAGACTTTTCTGAAATCATATACATATGTTCGGGACCATTTAAAAGACAGATAACTGTACAGGATTAGAAAAACTATTTTATGAATAATATTTGAAAGTAATATTGGTAGTCCGTTTTGGTTGTTTATAGACATAATAATAATAATATTTATAGACAAATAACACTGATTGAGCTAGCCCCAAAGTAAGTTCGAGACTTGTGTTATGGGATACTATGTAACTCAACGATACTATATTTTTGTGGTGTATTTATCAATATTGTGAAGTAGACGCAACATACTACATGATTTGAATTACTTTGTGCAATTCCGCCACCAGTTAGTTCATGCAAACTATTGCCGGCCGGCGCCCACCCACTACTGTTAGTCCCAGCATACCTGCCACCAACAGCCCGTGTGCACCCGCCACCAACAGCCCGTGTGCACCCGCCACCAACAGCCCGTGTGCACCCGCCACCTACAGCCCGTGTGCACCCGCCACCAACAGCCCGTGTGCACCCGCCACCAACAGCCCGTGTGCACCCGCCACCAACAGCCCGTGTGCACCCGCCACCAACAGCCCGTGTGCACCCGCCACCAACAGCTGATGCATGCTCCCTCCGATACTGCTGCATCCGCTGCGGCTGCAGCAATATCGGACACCGCATACGTGACACGTGTTTCACCTCTCCACGAGGCATCTTCAGGCACCAAACAAGTTGTTGATCGTTCGGCAGTCAAGCGTCGAATGATAAAACTACACCGTATTGCCATCCTTTTATACTGTTAGAGAAGAGGTCCGATATTGCTGCAGCCGCAGCGGATGCAGCAGTATCGGAGGGAGCATGCATCAGCTGTTGGTGGCGGGTGCACACGGGCTGCTGGTGGCAGGTATGCTGGGACTAACAGTAGTGGGTGGGCGCCGGCCGGCAATAGTTTGCATGAACTAACTGGTGGCGGAATTGCACAAAGTAATTCAAATCATGTAGTATGTAACTTTGACTTCCGCAAAGTAACACCTGAATCTATTAACTAAGTAGACGCAAGTCAAGGTGGCGTCAGTCTGTTACCGAGCAATAAACGGGTTGCATCGATTCCGTGTTTCTCTTCTTAGTTTCGCCTAAACACCATAAATTGGCGACGATTGCTACTCACGCATTTGTTTATATCAAATTTTCTACATAAGGGTGTGGATTGCGGTGTTAAAATGACGAGTGAAGTGAAATACATGATGATCGGTGGCGGGCTCAGTTTCGATCATCGAACGCAAGAATGGAGTATTTTTAAAAGCCGTTTTAATCAGTTTTGTTTAGCAAACGAGATTGACGATACAACGGATAAGGCTTTTCTGAAGCGTCGAGCAATATTGTTGTCTTCCTTGGTAGAAGATACCTATCGAACTGCCAAAGACCTTGCTTTCCCTGCAGAACTCGAGGATTTAGAGTATAAGGTTCTTCTCGAAAAATTGAGCACGCGTTTTATTTCGAAAAAGTGTACGTTCGCAGAAAGATATAAGTTCTACAAGGCGGAACAACGGCCTGGCGAAGATTTGCCAGAATGGGCGGCAAGAGTCAGATGTTTAGCTCAGTACTGCGGTTTTAGATTGGAGCTTGATACAGCATTGCGAGATCGTTTTGTTCTTGGGTTAGAGAACAGTAAAGAGAAAGAAAAATTGTTTGCGGAAAGTATTGACAAATTAACATTTAGTAAGGCGTTAGAATTGGCTCAGAGTGTTCGAGGTGCGAGGACGGCCCTGCAGGCATCAGCCGCCGCCGCCCGCCGAGCCTGTGTTTGCGCGGGCGCCGGCGCGACTGGCGCGGCCAATCCGGAACTGTCCGGGGTGTTCAGTAAAAAGTGCTGTGCGGTGTGTGGGTACAAAAATCATTCCAAAGAAAAGTGCCGTTTCATTAATTATTCGTGTCAAAAATGTAACAAGAAGGGTCATTTAAAGCGTGTGTGTAAATCAGTTGTCAAGAACAACAATTTTTTGTCTGCGGATGATGACGACATACTGACAGGTGAGCCCATGCAACAAATGGTTTCGATAGGTTCGGTAAATATTCAGTTCGAGATCGATAGCGGTAGTGCGGTTTCCGTTTTACCTTTGAATACTTACCAGTCTTTTTTCAAAGATAATTACAAATTGCAAAAGTGCGGGGTAATTCTTAATTGTTATAATGGTAGCAAAATTGCTCCTTTGGGGTTCATACAAGTACCGGTTTTTTACAATGATCGTGAGGAGTTTTTAAAGTTTTTTGTTATTTTTACCAAAAATAAACAGCCGGTTCTATTAGGCCGCGATTTTTTATGCAGATTTAATTTGCAATTGTGTAGTGTGGAGTGTAATAATTTGAAGTTAGACGTTCTGAGAGAATCACTTAAAAATAAATTTTCTAAACTTTTCTCTGACGAGTTAGGAACTTTTAATAAGTATAAAATAAATTTAAAAATTAAACCAGAGGCTGAATTGAATTTTTTTAAGCCTCGACCTGTGCCATTAGCGTTGAAGTCAAAAGTTGAACAAGAATTAGATCGTTTGGTTAATTTAGGTATATTAGAAAAAGTGGACCTTTCAGATGTGGCTACCCCTATTGTCCCAGTTTTACGTTCAGATGGAAATATAAGGATTTGTGGTGATTTCTCAGTAACCTCAAATAAATATTTGTATACGGATAATTACCCACTACCACGTATAGAAGAGCTTTTTGCAAAACTACACGGTGGTGAAGAGTTTAGTAAACTTGATTTATCGCGGGCTTACTCACAACTATTATTGGATGATAGCAAAGAATTGACTACAATCAACACACATAAGGGTTTGTTCCGTTACAATCGATTGGTTTTTGGTTTATCGAGTGCGCCCTTTATTTTTCAACGCACAATGGAACAATTACTTTCTGGCATCGAAGGCGTGTGCATATTTTTAGACGATATCTTAATTTCGGCGCCTAATCGGTTGCTGCATTTAGAAAGATTAGGAAAGTACTTAGTATATTAGAAGAAGCAGGTTTGAGATTAAAAATAGATAAGTGTGAATTATTAAAAGACTGTCGAATATTTAGGATTTGTAATTGATAAGAGTGGTTTGCATAAGTCAAAAAAGAAAGTAGAAGCTATGTTGAATTGTAACCAACCCAGGAATATAAAAGAATTAAAGTCGTTTTTAGGGTTAATCAATTATTATAGATGTTTTATTCCGAAAACATCTGCTTTGTTATATCCCTTACATTTATTGTTAAAAAAAGATCAAAAGTGGGTATGGGGAGAATCTCAAAATATTGCGTTTAGAAGAATTAAAGAGGCACTCGCGTCGGACACCATACAATCCGGAGTGTAATGGCGCATTACAATCCGGATTGGCATATTACATATGGCTGTAGATGCTCATTCGAAGTGGGTGGAATGTTTTATGATGACGGCCACAGACAGTGAAGCAGTCATCAGCATGCTGTGCGAAATGTTTAGTCGTTTCGGTTTGGTTCGCGTCCTAGTGACAGACAATGCGACAAATTTTTGCTCCAATAGGTTAAACGAGTTTTGTTTGGCTAACGGGATCGAACATTTGACTATAGCACCTTATCACCCCGCCTCCAACGGGCAAGCCGAAAATAGTGTAAAAACTATTAAAAAAGGAGTAAAAATTATTTTGAGTGATAATTGTAGCCAAAAAGTTTTAATTAAAAAACTTAACAAATTTTTATTTGATTACCGAAACACCACACATCGCACGACGGGATTTTCGCCCGCGTAGCTTATGTTTGGCCGGCCGTTACGCTGTCGTCTCGATTTGTTGCGGGCTCCAGAGACTCACTTCGGAGGAGTGTCGTCATCATCCACAGCTAAAGATAATGTTTCTTCTGCGCAGATCTCACAGCATAAGCAGAAGGAAGCAGGTGTTTGTTCGGGCTGATAAAGTACTTGTTAAATGTTTTATAAAAATGGGAATAAACATACGTGGAAGTTAGGTGTAATTGAAGAAGTTATAGGTTCAAATATGTATACCGTTCGTTTATTACATGATAATTGTATTTTACGTAAACATATCGATCAATTACTAGCGTACAAAGGTTTTGACAATAATTATGATGATTTTGACGTAATGTCACCTGTTAACGGAGATTGTATTCGTAGCGAAGTCACTTGTGAACCCATTCAAAATCAGGGAATTTTATCCCCAGCAGGTTCACCGTCAGGCGCTTGTTCCGAGGCCATTGTAGATGACGTGTGTGTGAGTAGCGGTACGCCGCCGCTGCCGCCGTCTTGTGTGGTATCGGATGTTAATGTTGAAATGGAAGCGGGGCGTGAACCGGAGGATGAACAGTTTTTTGAAGCGATTTCATCTCTACCTTCCGCGCCTACGGTTCAAGCTAATTCTGACGGTCAGCCTGTTGACACTTTAAATTGTCAGGAGAGACGAAGACTTCGGTACGCCTTGCGGAAAGAAAAATGAAAGTTATATTACTATGTTGTAGCTTCTAAAGAAATATAGTTTAAAAAATATTTTGTAATGTATTTTAGTGACTAGTGGTGGAGGGATTTGTGGTGTATTTATCAATATTGTGAAGGTAGACGCAACTCAAGGTGGCGTCAGTCTGTTACCGAGCAATAAACGGGTTGCATCGATTCCGTGTTTCTCTTCTCAGTTTCGCCTTAACACCATAATTTTATAACAAATACATATATATAGATAAACATTCATGCTTTGAAAACAATAAAATTAAAGATTTAAAAATATTAACGTTACTATCGATGTACATATTAGAAGCCTGCAAATTTGTTCGGAAATATCCTCAGTTCTACACTAAAAAAGAAGACTTACCACGAAGATATCCCACACGAAAGAAAAATGTGTTCGTGACACCCCTCTCCAAGCTAGAACTCTTCAAGTCTGGCCCGCTAGCAATGACAATAAAAATTTATAATTGACAACATTTCATTTTCTAAAAGGTATGACAATTCGAGAATCATTTCGAGATTTAGCAATTCTGAACACGTAAAATATTTTTTCAGATTTTTTTGAGTTATATTTTTAGAGATAAATGAAAAAAACTCAAAAGTATAAGGATATAGGCATTTAACAGGTTACGCCTTTGCTTGAACATCTAAAAGTGAAGAAATTATGTCAAGCTGTCAGCTGTCAATTGACACGCGTCAATCTGACAACTGACATCACGAGTGAGAGAGAGAGAGATAATAGTAGTGTTGTCTATAGAAGTATCAGTTCGATTCGATGAAGATCATCTAATATCGATAGTTCTTTCAGTAAAGTAGAATTAGGATTGGAAAAAATACATATGCATTAAAATGTTTACATAGTTTGGTGACGAAATGCTAATATTTCCTTTATATGATTGATATTTCAGGTTAAATAAAAATAATATTGACATCCAGGTCTTAAAAACTATAAAAAAATGAAGTAAGGAAAAATGCTACCCTAAAATGGGGCGACTTTCAAAACACAAGGTAACATTTATTATAGCTTTTTTTTGGAGCCCTTGTTTTTATTTTAAGTCAAATTCACCCCTATTAACTTTAAAACGCTGTAACTTAAAAAGTGAAACATTTTTTCTTTGTGTTCTTAATTCCTGTAAGGGGCGACTATGAGAATCCGTTAATAAACGTGGGTTACCCAAAAACCCCATTTCAAGTATAGAGATGAAAGGGCAAATTTTTTTTGTCGAGTATTACAAGCGTAATTTTTTATGCCATTTGTTTTCCACATACCAAGTCGTCAATATAATATTTTTATGCCAAAAGTGACTGAGATAGAAGCGTTTGAATTTTTAAATTAATCAAAGTAACCCTATTTTACGATACGTAAGATTTTGTATCGATATCGATATCTTACTGCTACAAAACACAACTCTATAGACGTCAGTTTATTTTTTAATTATAATGTATGGCAAAGATGTAAACTCGTTACATCCTAACTCTTGTACTTACGCTCTTTTAGAATGGAGAGATTTTAAACAATTTAATTTTAGGAGAAATAATGAAAAGAAATGAAAAAGAAAAAATACGTATGTCCTTTTTTTTGAAGTTCTTTAAGGAAAAAATATAAAATGAGAATATAACATTTTTGAAATGTTGTCAATTCCCTACCAGACAGCCTACGAAACAAAAAAAAAAATTCTAACTTTATAAATAAATCGGAACAAATTTTAATTAATAAAACATACTAAACAATAGACGAGTTTTTAATGATAAAAAAATAAATTAAAATTGATGTTCTGAATAAAAAACTGTCATTGACTACATTTATGACTGACACTAAACACAAATGATAAACATTCGCAAAAAATAATAATACTTCAAATTTCTACCAGTTATATTTAAATACATATATACTAGGTAAAATACTAGGTTTATATTTATGAATTAACCTCTGCATAACAAATCCGCTTGCCGTTCCATTTTATTTTTGCGATACCCGACAGGGTTCGTTACCTTATAATATGACAGTGACTTTTAGTAGTTAGAACTGATGTACATTATGAAATGCAATAAATAAATGAAATCGAAATTGAAATATGCGATCCCATCAGGGGTTTCAATTTTCCTTTTGAGGTACAGGCGGAAACCTAAAAAGTCTATTAACTAAGTGTAGGGGTGTACATACACTCACGCTTTCGCACTAAATCAGCGTTTTTGCGGTCTAGGGAATTGAAGCCAGTCGCCTCGTGTCCGCCTACCGATTGTCGCGCACGTAGTTATACTTCCGTACTCTATGTAAATTGCGTTATACGAACACTGAACTTTTGATTTCACTATTCCGATGTTGTGTGTTAAATTTAAATCTGGTATCAATATATTCGGACATTCGTGAACTGCATTGTGTTGTTTTACTGGAGCACTACCCTTCTGAACATTACCGATCAGTGATTTACTCAAGGACAGCTTAAAAAACCATGCCTACTGCATTTTGATGATAAAATTGTGTGTTGATGCAGCCTGTTCCGCATCATCTCCGGGCTGTGGCCCGTGCACGGCGGCGAGCTGTGGGTGCCGCGACCCTGCGAGTGCGCGTACTGCACCGACGACGGCTCCGCCCAGGACCACTGCTCCACCAGGCCCATCATGTTCTACATCCCGCAGAGGTGTGCTTAACCTGTCCATCTAGTTCTCCGGGACTTTCAAACTAAGACCAAAAGCTGTATAGACCTTTCAGGCGTGTCGTATCTAATGTCCATACGAAAAACTTATGCAACGCAATACGCAATATTCTTTTTTATAACAATTATCATTCCCGCCATATAAAATGCATTTTTCAATCAATTAACCTAGTAGTAGGGGACTATAAGTATTTAATTGAGTCTATAATCACTGAATAATGTCAAAATTAAAGCTTTTCGTCTTTTAATTATTTATTTTTTTACGAATAGTTCGATTTATCTATAGTTGGTATAAAGAGTCGTTTTTAAACATTTTAAAATTTAAATCTTTTTAATCGATAGTTTATTGTAATTTTTATAACCATACCAAGAATGTTTTTTCTTGACTAGAACAAGCCTATATCTCAAAAAAAAAGAAAAAGTTTATTTATATATAATATTTTTTTATTTACCACTTTTTTGGTATTTTTTTTAAATCTGGCTAATTTCGAAAATTTTGAACAAGTAAAATTTTTTTATTTACCACTTTTTTGGTATTATAACTTTTTTTTAAAATCCGGCTAATGTCGAAAATTTTGAATAATAATGAAAAAATGTAATAAAACGGTTTTTTAAAATGGTAAATATTTAACCTGTGTCTTGCTAGCCTATACAACTATTTTAACATTTGCTATAGTATCGTTACAGATTGTTTTTTTTAAATGAAATGTAATTCTTTTTTTTATAATTTTTACACAACATTAATGGGCAAAAGTCTTTGGATTTTGTATCTTATAAAGATTTTCTTAATAAAATATGCTTTTGTTCCTTTAATTATTCCAAAACATTGCCCACTCACTTGTCAAAAGTCTTCCGATCTGATCTCCAATAAAGATTTTTGATGTCCAGGCCATACATGTCCATGGGCTCGCTTCTGGACCAGGTGACGTATCCGTCCCGCGTGGTGGCCGGCACCCCCGAGGCCAAGGTTGCGGAGGCCCGCGCCAGCAAGATCCTGAAGCTGGTGCGGCTCGACACCATGGCGGCTCGACACGGGGGGCTCCGGGCTGTGAGGGACTGGAGGGCCACGCTGTCTGGAGGGGAGAAGCAGAGGATGGCCATGGCTAGGATGTTCTACCACAGGTAAGACTCAGCCATACGTATAGTACAAGATATAAAATTGTACCGTTTTGGTTAGTAAAACCTAGATTTAGGATCTAGGAGGATAGATGAGATAAAGGAAAGACTAGATATTGGCAAATGAGATAGGTATAATGAACATTACATTAGTTACAAAGATTCATAAGAACACTAGGTACAGATTAGGTAGTCAGGGTCGTGAGTTATAGGCACTAGATCCGTTGAGTAGCCCTTCTAGGTAGAAGAACTACTTAGCTGGAGATGCCGCCGAAGAAAAGAGGACGAGCGCCGGCCGCCGCGCCTTATATATGGGCATGGCCCCCCCCGCTGCGCCGAAGAGGGGCGGAGGAGTGCTGGAGCCCGCGCGATGTCACAAAATATTGTAGTGAAAAATGTGACCAAAATTGAAATGTTTGTGAGATTTTAAAAGTGTTGTATTTACAATACCTGATACATCGTTCCAAGGCTAGATTTCTATTAATGACCGTTAACGTTTTATTTGTCGTACTCACCTAAGCACTCGGTGGTCCGTAAAGTAAAAACAAAAGCGTATTCAAGCATTTGTAACTCCTGGTATCGAGTTCAAATGAGCAAGATTTTATTTCATAAAGTTGACAGTGAACTGAAATGAGAAAATACTTTCATAAAATAGTCGGAATGGCTATGGAAACCGATAAGACAGCAGTTTTATTAAGAAACCTATCCCAAGCCCGGCAACACGACGGGTTCAAAATGCTTGCGCGAGATTCTGTTTTATAAAGGAGTAACAACTTAATGTTGTGTGTTTATAATGTGTTAATTTATAATACTTTGAATATCTAATATATAAAATTCTCGTGTCACAGTTTTCGTTGCCATACTCCTCCGAAACGGCTTGACCGATTTTGATGAAATTTTTTGTGCTTATTCGGTATCTATGAGAATCGGCCAACATCTATTTTTCATCCCCCTAAATGTTAGGGGTAGTCCACCCCTAAATTTTTTTATGGCAAAACAACGTTTGCCGGGTCAGCTAGTTCATTAATAATGAATGTACCTAACGGTAGTTATGATAAATTGAAATATTTTTTCTTTGTCACCAACAGGCCAGTGTACGCCCTTCTGGACGAGTGCACGAGCGCAGTGTCCATGGAGACCGAGGTGGTGATGTACGAAGAGGCTGTCAAGGAAGGCATCACACTCCTCTCCATCACACACAGGCCTAGCGTGTGGTGAGTATGTCACTTTGTTCAGGGTCACAGCTTTTTTAGGGTTCCAAAAACGGGATCGTATGACTCCGCTGTCTGTCTATCACCAGGCTGTATCTCACAAACCGTGATAGCTTGATAGCTAAATTCTTACAGATGATTTACGTGTATTTCTGTTGTTGCTGTAACAACAAATACTAAAACAGAATAAAATAAATATTTAAGTGGGGCCCCCAATACAACATTTTTTTTTATAGATGGTAATACGGAACCCTTCGTGCGCGAGTCCGACTCACCCTTGGCCGGTTATTTAATGACTTTTATGTACTTTGACCATCATTATATAATGGTTACGACACTTACTTCAATCGCCATGAACGTACTTCTTATATTCTTTCACCTTGAGGGTCGAGGAAGGACTTTAATAAGAGGAAGACGTGTTGGTTTTAACAATCGATGATTTAGCGAAAAGTACAGCCCCTATACCTATACAGGGTCATTTTTAGGGTTCCGTAGTAAACAAGGAACCCTTATAGTTTCGCCATGTCTGTCTGTCCGCGGTTTTACCCAGCGACTATAAGTAGTAGAAAGCTGTAATTTAGTATAGGTATGTATATTAATTATGCGGAAAAAGTGGTAAAATAAAATATCGAAAAAAATTTTTTTTAATGTAGTACACTAAAAAATTTTTTATTAAATACAAGTAAAGTCAAAAGTCAATTTTATTTTGTCGACTAACCAACCATGTGGGGTATCGTTGAATAGGTCTTTCAAAAATATTATGAGCTTGTAAACATTGTTTTTAGATTTAGGGATCCGTTTCTGAATTATTTGGTTTTAAAGTGAAAAATTTTTTTAGAGTCAAATGTCCCCCCCTCTATCTGCTAAACGGTTATATATGGACACGTGAAAAAATTCACAGATATAGTTAATATAACGAAATTTAAAGGAAAACTATCAGAGCTAAGTAGGGTTTACAAATTAAAAAGTTATAGGCGATCAACTTATAAAATGTACTCGCCAAAGGAAAATTTCATATAAATTCAATAGAAAATTAGTTTTTAGACGTTTTTAGTTGCATGAACTCAAAAGTTGGCATTCGTAACTACGGAACCCGACACGCATTTGGCCAATTTATTTAAACACTAGCTATACAACTTGTTAATGAAAAAGCGCAAAACCTGAAATTTGTTCAGAATTGAGAGTAGAATCGAATCCACAAATAAAAAATAGGGGTGAAATTTTAACCAAAAAAAAAATTTTGATTAGGCCCTGTTTTATCATTACTTAACTCTATCAGAGCAATGAACTATCTACATTAGTTACTCATCTACTCATACACGTGCATGCATACCTGTGATGCACACATTGGATTCTTGCAATCAGCGTGTGAAAGGTCATTACGTTTTCAGAAATGCGCGAAAGAGATAACAAGTGCGCGGGCGAGTGGGTGGACAGCGCGCAGATTGAATTAGAAAAAAATATTCTTATTCTAATTCAAGCTATATTGTGCATTGCGCGAATAGAAATTAAGGTGAATATAGTTTGACGATGAAAGTGCGCTGACCCTGGCATGAGATAAGACTAAATGTCAAAAGCTTTTTCGAAAATCCTTTTACCTCACTTAACAAAACAGCAAAATGGCTTTATGACTGCGTGCGTGTGACGATCTATTTAAATATTTATTTATAAAAACTTTATTGATCAACCATATACAATTGTTTAAAATTGGCGGACTTAAGAATCCCCTAACCCAAGAATTCTCCATACAAACTAAGTCTAGTTTTTATTTTTGAAATGACATGTGTGAGATTTCGGCAGTATTTTGAAATTTTAAAGAAATTGCATATATCTAGGCAAATGACTAGTTTTCGACAGTCAAATATGAACAGCGATGCCATGCCACTCTTGACCTAGTTAGTTCGGCCGGCGCTTGCGTCACAGGTGCGCGCGTTCATTATGAGATGAAAATTTGCATGCGCGAACGTTTCGTCATCATGACTTATCAGTACACGAATGCAAAGTATTGTGAAATGGTTCGGAAGTAGCTCGGTGCAATGACAATGTGAATGAAGCAGTGAGACGTCATCGTGCACAATTTGGTGGTTTAGTTTCAACATGAAAAGCGCGGCGGCACGCGAAGCGGCAGCGTCTCCCTAGATCGCGCGTAATTACCATAGACTTTCTAATTTGCAACAAACACAAGAAAACAAAAAAATGCTAATATCTTCGTAAATAATCCGCGTAAATTAAGTTTAATAATTTATATAATTCTTTAATATTAAAAATAAGTTGGGGTGTCTGAGGTTTTGCGTTTATTCACTAACACGTTGTATAAACTTAAAAAATATATTAAATATTGATAAAAAATTTCGTCCTCCCACAAGATTTCCCTTTGGCTGAACGCTGATTTGTTAGGAAAGCCGATTTTTTTTTCGTTTTCAATAATTGTTTTATGGAAAATAGTTCAATGACTCGAACTTAACTTGTTCCAAAAGTTACCGGAGTTTAAAAAGTAACTCTGGATAGCCAAACGGTATTTCTTTAATTACTTATGATTATTTTGGTGCTAAAGAATATAATCATTGTTTATCATTAATTTTTACAGGAAATACCACACCCACGTGCTAGAGTTCGACGGCGCAGGCAGCTGGGCGTTCCGTCCGCTCGAAAAAGACGCCCCAGCCATCACTCCCGGACCTTTACCTATCACCAACACTATTTCCAATAATACTAACACATCTACAACTAATAATACTTCATCTAATACTAATAATACATCATCTAATACCAATAATACGTCGTCTAATACTAATTATACACCAACTAATGTGAATAATACAGTATCTAATAATACAAGTTCGACCAATGTTAGTTCAGATGTAGACACGAATGAGCACTGAAACTTGCCAAAATTAGGAAAATTATATTGTAATAATGAAGATAGTAAGTGCTGAGGATTTCTAAATTGCGGGTTGGCTATGTAGTTTAGAAATATATGAAAAACATAATATTTATTTAACCTTTATTGTACAAAATACAATTAGTATAGCACATTTTTATTAAAACGAGCAATTGTTGTATATATTTATATATCATTAAGAATTCGGATACGGCTCCAACGACTTTTATGCGATTTAGTGTCTAGGAGGCCGTCGGCGCCAAAAAGACGATCTAGCTAGGTTTCATTTTCAGAGATCCTCGTTTGCTGCGTGATTTTCTTCAAGCGAACCTCGGTCCCCCAGATACTGGATTTTTAATTTTATTTTGGGTTTTAAAGGAGTTCTATTAACTTGGATTGGTGACCACGAGAAGTATAAAATGTATTTATCACCTCCGTGCTTCGGAAGGCACGTTAGTCCCGGCTGTTATTATAAAATGCATGGCAGTCCATAAGCTATGTCAGATGCCTCTAGGCAGTTTGACACATCTGACATTCGATTTTACCACTTAACTCGCGCAGGGTGACAACGCAGAGTGACAAAGCTTTTCTGGCGAGTATGCGTCGAATTCCGAGAAAATGAGTTTCTCTCCGCGTTTCTTCTCAGCCGTAATCGGCATCGGTAGCTTTACTTTAAAAATAAATTTTAATATGCACGGCACTTAACGTAGACCATACTTATTGACATGTGAAAGTGCCTGTAAAAATCTAATTGCTGAAAAAACATTAAAATTTTTAACTTTTGGTGTTTACAATTTTGCACTTATTTCCAGTAAAAAAATCTAGGTCTATGCTTATTTCTAAACTGTATAGCCATTCGTAGGTATAAATTACTTATAATTTTTTTGCAGATTATCTATAGATATAGCAAATATTATAGAGGTGAACAAATAAGTTAGTGGGCCTCGCCATACTATGGTAAAAATCGGAACTAAATTTGTCATGGCATCGCACATAATGCCATTTATGTAATCTTAAACCAATAATACGTCGTCTAATACGAATACTTATAGTGGTGACGACAGGGTTAGAAAAGTATAATTGTAATTAGTCCGTCTTTTAGATTATCCATAAATAATGGACCCATATTTTTACAGTTTGCCATAAAAGTAAAAATTCACTAAAGTACGAGGCATTAAAGTTCCGTAGTGGGGGCTTGCGACGTCACCTCTATGTAGAAATCGTATGTAGCCGTGAGGTCATGCGAAATTTCAATGCGCTGTATCCTTGTAATTTTTTTGTCTCTCATAGAAAAGATAAAATACGTGTTCAATTTTTATAATAATCTAACCAATGGGCTGAAAATATTTTACCATTCGTCATGCCTATTATACACTGACTAATGTGAATTATACAGTATCCAATAATCAGAGATGGGAATCACGGGTGCTATTGCTATCAAAAGTATGGATATGACTATATAATCTATAACTAAAACAATCATAGTTATGTGATTTCAGGATATATTTTAATCGAAAAAAAAATAGACTTATCCTGAAATCACATAATTATTATTGTTTTATTTACTTAGTACCCAATCAGATTCTCGAGAAATCCCGGAACTTTTTTTAAATTTTATTTATTGGCACACAAAACAGTCTTACAACGCAGCTTAACAAAACAACTTATATAATAGAAACATGTCTAGTTGCAAAACCAAAAAAAAAAAATAGTGCGCACAGCATGTTAAACATTATTTACTCACAAGAAAACATTATGTAAATTAGTAACATAATAAAGCTGTGGACATATAAATATAAGGTAAGTACATATGTTGACAATATACATTATACAAAATATCATTGAAATATAATATAATTTATAGAATAAATAAGAATTTAAAGCTACATATGTTAGGTGGTAAATATGATTTGAAAGTTTAAGACAATAATTGACGGATTCTGTGCTTAAAACTATTCAGTGA
The DNA here is from genome assembly GCA_943193695.1 of Acrobasis suavella. Taxonomy (NCBI): domain Eukaryota; kingdom Metazoa; phylum Arthropoda; class Insecta; order Lepidoptera; family Pyralidae; genus Acrobasis; species Acrobasis suavella. The sequence goes on along the minus strand of OW971952.1, from coordinate 1,855,942 downwards.
TAAACTATAGATGTCAGGTACTTTATCTGAATTAAAACATTCATAGAGGTTGTTGTATTCGCGGCAGATCCTAAGAATCGGATTATGAGAGGAGACATTATTGGCACATATGGGTATAGAGAAGGGTATGATGATGCGAACATTAGTCATATCCATACTTTTGATAACAATAGCACCCGTGATTCCGATCTCTGCTAATAAATACAAGTTCAACTAATGTTAGCTCAGAGGTAGACACGACTGAGCACTGAAGATTTACAAACAGACGGTGGCGCCATCAGTACAAGCCCACTAACTTGTTGTTGACCTATCTTAATTAGTTATTTGCACTAAAGAAATGGGATTACATCACATGGTGATTATATCATTAATCATACGTAAGTGTCAAATATTTTCAAAATTGTGTTAGGAATATTCTTTTATTCAGTGCGTATTTTTTTACAGTAAAATCAGTTTTTGATGTAAATAACATTTTCCAAGAAACAAATAGCTCCAATTATTGCTCATATTTTTGGTAGATACTAGGTTTCTATTGTAAACTTATTTTTTTAATTGACGTCTTCTTACTGACTGTGTTAAAAAACTTTTTCTTATGTTGGCAGTATGGTAGATATAAAGAAAAAAAGTTTTAGGTCTATGGCCTACCTTTTTGGCGAAATTACGACACATGTGCTGTTATAGAGAATAGACTATTGGCTATCCTGAAAACAATGTTCTTATATATACTGTACAGGAGTAAAAAAGAAACCTATACTCCATTTGATATGTACCTATACTCAATTTGGTTCGGTATTCTTTTCTACTTTTTACTGACATAGGCACAAGGAGGCTTATGCCGTTGAGAGTTGACGATGAACATGGTAATGTAGGTACGACTTCTAGCTTTGGTACAGTTTTTGACGAACCTTTGTAACCTTTGACGAAGCATGTTGCGGATAATTTCTTGATTGCATAATATACAAGTAGATTTGCAGACAAATTAAAAATCTCCCTACGACACCATCTAGTGATAAGTGACGGAACTACATACTGCTTTAGTTTATAGCGCCATCTATTATTTTTCAGGTAAATTACAAACCCCACCTTTCAAGCGTTAACATTTTTTAAACGACGAAACCGATTTTCATCAAACATGGCTAAGAATGATCGCAAGGGATATTGTTTTCACGTAAAAAAAACTACATTGCAATCGGTCCATCCGTTCGAGCGCTACGATGCCACAGACAGACACACAGGTCGTTAGCGTCAAACCTATAAGCACCCGTCTTTTTTGACGGGGACTAAAACAGATCTCGGACGTATTTTGCTCTAAAAATGTGCGCACTGGATAAAAGTCTTCCTGTTAACATTTACTTGACGTGTAAATATACATCAGATAAACATACAATGTGGATTAGTGGCGAATAGTCTAGAAATGAAGCTAATTTTATTACAATTTGATCAATGTTACCGTAAATATCACTTATAAGTCACAAAGTAAACTTTATACATACAAAACTAGTCTCAAACCGACTTATTATAAAACGAGGACTAATTTTAGACTTGGTTTAAACCATTATTCACCCAGATGAAGTTGACAGTGACGTAAGAAAAGGTGACATATTGTGAGGGGTCATTTTTTTTTGGGCGGATAATGGTTTAAACCAAGTACTAAAGTTAATCCGTGTTTTATAATAAGACGGAGGGGTTTATTATGTTTAAAGGGCAATGTACTCTATTATGAACAACTTTTACCATAAATAAAAATACAACATGCCACGGAAAGGGGTATCAACCCGAAAGGAAGTAAACATACTAATCAATGTGAACAACTTTTACTATGGGACCGCCCCTGAAGTCGTAAAGAAAAATCTGCAGCTTCATACATTTTTCCACGGTAGCTATTTTGATTTTGTATGACGGTGAAGGCTTTTTTTTTACGATTTCAGCGATGGTAATATGGTTCCACCCTTTCGGGTGGATAACCCTTTTCCGTTACACGTTGTATCACACAGATTAAGCTACTTATGCATGAATTTTCGGGGTCCAGTGCTGCAGTACTTATGCATGAATTTTCGGGGTCCATTTGAAATAAATTATTTGAAAGGAAACTGACATATCACTTGAAATTTTGTTTCATTCGGCTCTATATAACACTACAATCTATTGTTTGAACTACTGTTTACAGTTTAAAGTAAGAACGTGAAGCTTATTTTAGCATTTTTGCGAAAAACTACCACTTGTGGCAAAAATGCTAAGAAACGCTTCACGTTCTCACTTTAAACTGTAAGATCAAAAATCTGCACCTAACTAGAAATTTATGGAGAAGAGCAAAAAAGTTATCTTTTTCAATAGATAATCTGACATTTCCCATTTATGGGAATTTACTGTTGCAAGAATGAGACTTCGCTAAATGTCAAAAGTACGAAAGTAACCTGTTTGCTGCGACAAAAATTAAACAACATTGTCTAATTACATTCAGTTATATTTAGGTGATTTTTTTATTAAGTCCTACATGTATTGGCGTATTTCTCATAAAAAATACGTTACTGCGATTCAAAACGACGACCTCCGTGGCGTAGTGGTCACCATGCTAGTTCGCCACCCAGAGGTTCCGGGTTCGATCCCCGGTCAGGGCAAGTTGGAAAATTACCTTTTTCAAATTGACTTGGGTCTTGGATGTTTATCTATATATGTATTTGTTATAAAATATAGTATCGTTGAGTTATTATCCCATAACACAAGTCTCGAACTTACTTTGGGGCTCGCTCAATAAGTGTTATTTGTCCCTATATATATATTTATTTATTATTTTATAAACAGGTTATACTTTTGAGACTTCAACGCGAATCTATATACTTTCTATATCTATGACGTATGGACTAACGAATTTTTGTCAAGACTTCATGGCTGGTCTCTTAGTAGAAGTTGTTCGGTTCGTATATTGAGTACATTCACCTCTTTTCGACTTTATTTGCCCATGTTGACTAGAATTGTATTTAAATTAGGTTAACGATCATCACATCACATTTATTCAATTAATAAAAAAGAAAGTTTTATTAAAATTAAAGTTCATTTGGACATCTTTTATTTTAAACTATTATGTTCTACATTCATTGTTAAAATTATTTTTAATTTGGTAAATACTTATTCGTTTTTAATTCATCAAATATTTTTACGAAAATGTATCGAAAGTTTTTTTATTTAGTTTTTTACAATTTCTTTTAGTGTTCTTAAGTATATTTTTTACAATGAGGGTTTTGAAAAATATGTGACTCAGTGACGTCAGGTCCAATCGGCTGTTGTGATTGGACCGTCAGTTGACAGGTTCTTTTGATCCGTCAAATGTAGCCAATAACAGCAGCTTATTGGAGCTGACGTCACTGTGCTGCCATCTATTGTCCCATATTTTTTAAAACCCTCATTTTATTATTAATGTGAGATTCAAGTAACTGGCTGTCAATAAATATATTATTTTTTTACATCTTTTAATTTAGAATTGAATATTAATTGAAATTGTATATTAATTTATTTTTGTGTCGGTTTTATGCATTCGGGTGACTTCTTTTTATTTCATATATTTGATATAGTTTTGCTCCCGAATGTGCTGTGTATAATTGTACATATTATAACTTAGCGTACGTGTATGTTACGAGGTACCGATAAAGAGATGAAATAAACGGGGTTTATATTAAATATTTGTTTTAATTTAATACTTAGACATATCTATTTAATATATACATTTTAACAAAAAAATTACAAACCTATAAAATATGAATACCAAATCGGAATCGCGCACGAAGGGTTTGTATAATAAATCACGTTTGTTGTATGGGAGCCCTACTTAAATATTTATTTGTTTTTAGTATTTGTTGTTATAGTGGCAACAAAAATACATGATCTGTAAAAATTTCAACTGTCTAATCTAGCTATCACGGGTCATACAGCCTGGTGACAATGTCATGTTGGGCGAGGTACTCAATGGACAGACAGACAGACGGACAGTGGAGTCTTAGTAATAGGGTCCCGCTTTTTACCCTTTGGGTATGGAACCCTCCAAAACAAAACATAAAATTACATTCCGCTCCTTAGCGTTTCCAGTGCAAAGGTGCCCAGAAAGCTTGCCGCGACCGTGCTGAGTGGCTATGGCCATTCTTTGCACCAGAAATTTGTTTTAATTAATTTAATATTTATTCAAGAACGAGGCTTTTACCCCATTTTTTATCCGACTGCGCCAGAAGGAGGGTTGTGTTTTTCAAGAGTATATACGAGTATGTATGTATAATTGTTTGGCACGCACTGCAGCCTGAACGGCGCCATGGATTTTAGCTTGAGATGTGTCGTTAGATTCGTATTTACTGTGAAAGTGACACTGGGTATATCAATTAAAAAAAAATAATAAAATTAAATGAAAAAAGGCGGTCGGGTTTTTGTTTTTGTAATAATTGCAATAATGTAACGGTGGGCGTGGTTGACTATCGCAGCAGACAGATAGTATAAAATCGTTGGAAACACGCTACTGCCCGTTTCACGAACTTCTCTGTGTTTCGGAAGGCTCGTTAACCTTTTGCTCGCCAGCGCTTGTTAACGTAACTTTACCCCCGACGCCAAGCCTAGTAAAAATAGCACAATTAATTTCGACTACTTGTCGAAGGCATCTCAGTCACGTTATCGTTCTGCAACTGAAGAGGTCAATTGCGATGAAAAGGTATACTCGTTTGCCCCTGCTGTCATAATTGTATGACAGTCGTGAAGCCATGTTAGACATTTTTTTTATTTTTTTATGTCGTATGGCAACGAACAAGCGGGTCACCATGGTAAATGATCACCGCTGTCCATGGACAACTGCAACACCAGGGGTGTAACAGAAGCGTTGCCGGGTTTTCAGGAAGGGAAGATGTAGGGGGAGAGGATTAGGGAAGGGGCTCCGGCTCTCACTCTCCGAACGAAGCATAGAAGAGGTGACGCTACTACTCAGACGTCGATTTTCTGTGAAAGTGTGGTACTTCCCCGGACGAGCCGGCCCGTTCATGCTACTAGCAAAACAGAGTTTTGCCGGTAGCGTGGCTCTACCACATGTTAAATATAGTAAGTATAGGCATGCCTACCTATCGGCTTATAAACTTAATTATTTCTCTTCCTTATCACTAGCTGGCGCTGTAGCTATTTATTAAAACATTAAAATCTTTTATTACTGTTATTTAAATAAAGTACTACTATAATTAATTATATGTGACTTATATGAAATGCAATAAATATTTTAAAAGCATATTCAACACTTTCTTTGTCACTTTTTTGATAGTCGTGTGTGCTGCCATCTCTGTGTGCCAACCCGCAACTCTAGTTTTGCCTTCTTTCGGGCTCTCTAATCGTTTCTATGGCGTTGGGTTTCTGTTACGTTAGTAACATATAGTACTCTGTGGTTAGTAATTATATTATCTTCGGTATAGAATAAGTAAAGGCAGCTTGTAAAATTTGACTCCAATGTTGAGCATCGATCCTTGGTCTGATGTTGGCCACCAAAAAATCAAAACTATAGAACAGATTATCTTTATTAACTGTTTAAATACTAGCATATCTTTATTACTGTTTTAACTGAATATTTTTATTCTGTTTCCTTCAACTGTGGAGGGTATGTTGTCCTGAGATACAAGCTCTGCTTAGTTCAGACACCAGTCTCGAACAACTGCTAACCATGTCCTACGTCGACGATATCTTTATGTTATGTAATATAATGTAAGATTATGTAAAAATAAAAAAAATATAGAAAAACAAATTCGAGGAACGTGTATTTTCTATAAAAGAACATTACCGGGGAGGCTCTCCAATTGCATACATTGAGTCTGCTAAAAACTTAGGGGTTATTATAGACAGAACCTTAAGTTGGACTGCCCATATTTCCGAGATTAGCCGTAAATTACCTACACTATTCTTTACATTCTCTCAAATTTCTTCAAAATTTCTTACCATTTCAAACTAAAATCTCCCTCTGTCATTCCTTATTACTCCCAATTCTTGATTATGCTGATGCTTGTTTCCTTGACGCTACAGAAGAGCTTCTTACTTAACTTGAACGTTTGCAGAATTTGTGTATTCGCTTTATTTTTGACTTGAGGAAATTTGACCACGTCTCCGACTTTCGCAAACAACTCAAGTGGCTCCCCATCCGCCTTCGCCGGAACACCAGAATCCTTTGCCTCCTCTTCAATGTTCTGTACAATCCTTCCTATCCTCCCTACTTACGTGAAAGATTCTCTTTCGCACGGCCTGTCAACGCTCCCTGTCGGTCCACCCATAAATTAATCCTTCAATTCCCAATTCATAGCTCCGCTACCTATACCCACTCCTTTTCCGTGCAAGCAGTTAGGCTATGGAATCAGTTACCACTAAAAATTCGTGAATCAAAAACCATAACCACGTTTAAGAAACGAGTAAAAGATTACTATCTGTCTTTATCATCCTGATCATCATATTTAGAAATATTATCTTATGTATTCATTATTGTATATATCAGTATATATTTATGTATTTATGTAAGTTTATTTTACGTACGTCTATGTAGGTATTTTTATTAATTTATTTATGTTTCTTGTAGGTATAAGTATTTATTTATCTTTGTATTGTGCACGCCAATTACCTCTTTCTTCCCATTTCCTCTCGCGGGTCTACTGGAAGAATTTTTTTAGAAATAAGTAGCACCTATGTACTACGTTAACTTTTATAAGGTTTTATTTGTAAATTTTCAAGTGTACCTGAACCAAAAAAATAAGTAAATAAACAAATAATGTTCTTTTACCGGGCAACCCTAGTGTTTATGACCTAGGTATTATCTGTAGTTAATTATGCATGCTTATTGTTGGATATGTTATTCTGCGCACAATTTGAGGGGGTCAAACACGCCGATATTATATTATTGCACAATATATTCCTTACTAGTAATCTATGGTCATGACATTCATTACACTTGAAAAATAATCAATTCTAATTAACTTAATTGGTACAAAACCATCAAAAAATATTATCATTCTTACCTTGGGCCGTTTATAATTTTAATAAGACATAAATTCCAAACTTGATAAGTGTCATTATTTTATTTCAATTAGTTATTGTACTTTATATGTACTGTGGTCAACTATACGCAGAGAACATCCTACAGCGATCTTCGCGTACAATATAATAACGCGTTCCGGGTGTTGATGGGGCTGCCGCGTTACTGCAGTGCCTCTGGCATGTTTGCTGAGGCTCACGTAGACGGGTTCGCTGCGATCATGCGCAAGCGTTGCGCTTCTTTCTCATCTCAGGCGCATGCGCGACAGCCCCAACACTATCTGGCAGACCGCTGGGACTCACCGATGCTCGCTTGATGGATACAACTGCATGCAGTTAAGTAGGCCGTCCAGCTAACATCGCTGAGTACTATTATCGATGAAATATTACTGTTAATATTTCATCGATGGTACTATATGTGCGTGCATGTCCATCTGCTATTTTTAATTTATTTTATTATTACTAACACCCTAATTTTTTAAAATTAATTGTTATTAACCCTTTGTATGGATCTTGTTGTCAGAAATAAACGATTTATTATTATTATTATAATATTAGTAATTACAAGATTTACAAGTTATTTTTAAGCAACTTCCAAAAAGGAGTAGGTTACCCATTCGTCACGCTCTTTTTTTATGAATATTCGAAGACGCCTAGACTGGTTTGAATTTTTTTTGTTTGTAAGAGATTCTTTTCAGGTCGTCCCATAAAAATATATCAAAATCGGTTGTGTAGATTGGGAGTCGGTTTTTAGTTTTGAAAAATTATACATTACCTACTTTCTGTGGTGAGTCCTAAAACCCCCAGTAACTGGCGACAGTCAGGATTTGTCTGCCAGGCATGGTGTAGTTGTGTGGCGCCATCTTTCGGACATCATGCGGCAAGCTGATATCAACATGGATTGAAGCTGCGTTTTTTTCGTTTGGCCGACACAACATGTTAACCTCCGACACCTGGCCCACAGAAAGCTTTATATCCGTATGTTTGTCCGACACAAAATGGTGACCCGTGACCTCCGACACGTAGCCCACAGTACGCTTTGTATCCGCACGTTTGTCTGACACAAGATGGTGACCCGTGACCTCCTACACGTAGCCCACAGTACGCTTTGTATCCGCACGTTTGTCCGACACAACATGTCGCCACCTGGCCGACAGTACGCTTTGTATCCGCACGTTTGTCTGACACAAGATGGTGACCCGTGACCTCCGACACGTAGCCCACAGTACGCTTTGTATCCGCACGTTTGTCCGACACAACATGTCGACATCTGGCCGACAGAACACTTTGTATCCATACGATTGTCTGACACAACATGTCGACCTCCGACACCTGGCCGATGACCGCTGGCGAGCTCAAAAAATGGATTGCCTCAGGGTACTGGCCTCGATTCTTTTTACCATATATACAAACGACCAACCTGGACTAGGTTGGCCCTTCAATAGAGAGATTCTTATATGCAGACGACTTAGCGCTAACTTCGCAGACAAAAACTTTAGAAGATGCAGAGGAAAATTTATCCAAAGCTCTATAAGACCTTAGCAAATAAGTATTACACTGCCAATGCTCTGCGCCCATATCCCTCTAAAACAGAGTCTTTAATATCCGTAACAAACAAGCCAACCGTAAACTCAATATCACCTGGCGAGGATCGAAGATACAGCACTGTAATAACCCATCCTTTTTAGGCGGTTCACTGGACAGATCAAAGAAATCACTGCCTGAACACAAAAGGAAAGTAGAAGCGGGCAATCACCTACTTCAGCGGCTAACATCTAGCTCATGGGGAGCTAAACCACACTCTTTAAGGACGAGCGGCTTGGCGCTCTGTTTTCTGCTGGTGAATATGCATGCTCAGTATGCAATTGTTCTGCCCACGCCAGGGAGGTGGACAGCGCGCTCAACGACACTTGTCGCATAATCACCAGAGGCCTGAAACCAGCAAAGCTAGACTGCGGGCATTGCACTACCATCAGTGCGAAGAGTTATTGCAAGTGCTCTTGAAAGAAAAAAGCAGGCTTCTGATCCTAGGCACCCACTTTATGGAGCTCAACCCTTTACCAGCCGACTTGTTAGGCGCGATAATTTTGTTAACACAATATCACTTGAAGGCGAATCAAAATCCTCCCGGGTCCAACTGTAGCGTAGCAGACATCCACCCCCTCCTGATTTCATTTAAACATTGGAGGAACTACCACCAGGTCATGAGCTACCATGGGCCTCATGAAAAAGCTTAAACCGACTCCGAACTGAGGAAGGCAGGTGGAGATATATCGATGCAACTGCAACATAATGTCAATGTGGGCATAATGACCAGACTATGACACCCCTCCTCTCCTGCCCATCGTGCCCCACCAGCTAAACTAAGCGTGACCTATACGAGGCCTCTGACAGCGCTATGAAAGTGGCAACCTAGTGGAGGGAAAAAAAACGACGGGTTGCACTCCGGGAGTGCCGGCAGAAGTGAAAACATGAATATTAACGTTGTGCATTTTTGATATTTTGGAATGGTTAGGGAATAATTTTGCACGAATTTCTTTAACTATCAGTATAAAAGTATCTACTATCATTTATGTGATAGAATACAATATTTATTTATTGCGTTATCGTACACAAACATGACAATTTATATTACATTAATTAAACACTTTATATACACGAATTTTACGAATACACAGCAATGTGGCCGCTACACAGACTGTCGAGCCATCAGCCGTCACTGTCACCATCCATGGATGCGCGTGGCACGCTGTAACATAAACACACACGAACATTCGCGCAAGGCGCCCTGCGCCGCCTAAACGAAACAGCAGGGGCCTGCATACATTTTCGCCGCGCCGTAGAAAGAGAGGGGGATACTTCCTCTCCTACGCCTCGCCGGCTGTCTACTCTCCATCCGTCTTACGAATTTTCGATCAGGGTCACCTGTCCTGACGCCCTGACGCGAGTTTATCATTTTTTACCCTTTACAAAAAAGTGTAAAACGCCGCTATAGAAGTTTTCACTTCAAAAATTGATATTATTTTGAGCTTTCGACACGACATGTCCACCTACGACACCTGGCTGAGAGAACGATTGTTCACCATAGTTACTCGCCCAGTTCCAATTCAATCTAGAATTAACTACCTAAATTATTTTAAAATAATTTAAGTCGCATGATAGATACTCGTACATTTGTCAGGTTAGGTACTTATGTGACCCGTGCCCATAGGTATAAATATGTATATTTCGTACGCCCAATTAAGTAAACGGAAAGCTAACGAAGCGGCGACCTCCGCTCCCGACAATGCGCTATCTAAATTAAACCCCATTCTTATTACCTACTACTGATATCAGAGTCGTTGCGACTCATTGAAAAGAGTTTTCAGTTGGTGACTTGGTGACTGGATGTACCTAGACGGTTTTAAGCCGTGGAGCTAGTTATTTCTGGCGACAGAGAGGGGGAGATCTGTAAATAGGAGTCTTTAAGAATCCCCCTAGGTACCCTAGACTTTTCCATACAAACGTACACGGAAAGAAATGTACGTTTACTATACTACCAGAATGTATAGTTGATTAAATTTTGTTGATATTACAATAATTATGTTAATACCACAGATTTATTCGTTCCCTCAACGATTTGATTAGTTTCTAATACTATGTATTTGTAGTCCGTACGATGTAGCGCTAACAATAAATATAGTGGTGGTAGGAACGTAGTAATTTGTTGAATATAATTGTACTAAACAGATTGTAAATTAAACTTTATGAACTGTTGCCTTTATAGCAGTAACAGTACTAAAAACATAACAAGTTGTTCCAGGAACTCATGATCTGTTGAAAGTTTATTGTACTAAACGGTTTGTAAAGTTAAATAAATGATTTGTTATATACACAGCTATAACGAGTAATAAATACTCAATAGGTTGTTAGTACATACCGTAGTTTGTTAAATATAATTGTACTGAACAGTTTGTAAACTATATGAACTGTTGCCTATATTCACAACTAATCCAATAGATGGCGTTGTGCAGTTTCGTGAAATTTTAAAACTCGCTATGGAGATTTTTTCATCTTAGATATAAGGTCTCCGAGATTTTTTTTAAACTGCTGTTACAATTAATGGGATGATTAAAATGTCTCCCTTTGTACAGGGCCCGCAGCATAGTTGAATCTAGTCGCTAGCGGTTAGATACAAATATATTAATATACTGCGACCATATTATCGGCTACTCAATTCACCTGTTTAGTAGACAACAAATATATTATAAAAGTAGATTCAACTAGTTATATAGCAGATACAACTTAACGTATCATATAGTAAGGGCAATCTACCCATAATAAATACAACATTAAAATATAGTAGGTACAACAAATAATTTAGTAACAAAAACAAAATAAATTACACAAAAGATTGTAATTGTTACAAAAAGCTTAGTAATTGCTACAATACGATCTTGTTGAACCTACTGAAAATGACAACATATCACATTTTTGAGTTTACAATATACATTTGTTGTAAAAACTATACATATTTATCGTACCTGCAACAAAAACACATTAACTATAACTGTGTAGTAGACCTTACTAACCGTGAGGGTTGTCACAAACAGGACTATAAATACTGTATAGTGAACAATAATTCTCGTTAGGGCAACGATATTTTTTTTCCGTGTAGTAGTCTAGCTTTTATTTTGAAATAACATGTGAGATTTCAGCAGTATTTTGTAACTTTAAAGAAATTACATATATCTAGCTAGTAATATTTAATCGATGTATCTAGGCATATAACTAGTTTTCGACGCTCAAGTATGAACTTGAAAGAAAATATAAGAGTTTAAAGTTTTCCAAACTGATGGTCAAATATGATACGATACACTATATTCTCTTTTATGTTCATATTTTGACTGTGAAAACTAATTATTTGCCTTAATATATGCAATTTCTTTGAAACTACATAATTTCGCCAATATCTGACATGCCATTTCAAAATAAAAGCTAGACTACGTTTTTATGGGAAACTCTGATTCTGTCTAGCAAGGGTAAGCGAACTCTTAAGTTTCCCACCTCTGACCAGACCCAGCTGTCGCCCCGATTTATGATCCCGGCACCACCTAAAATTGGTTATCTACGGCATCAATGCTGTAGATAACCATCTGTCCCTCGCTGATTCGCAACGAGGCCTCGAGGCCTCGTTGATTCGAGGCTTGTTTTTAACAATTTAATTTGATTACCTTTGTTAGAGGTTTCTTTCATACTTTACCAGCTTATATTTTCTGTCGCTTGTCTGTTAGAACTCTTGGACTTTTATTATAGAATACGTAATTGTGTAGTGTTTAATCAAACATGCTCAGAAATGTAGGCATTATTGTAGTAAAAAGAAGACACGAAGTTTGTAATTCTTGGTCTACGCATTACTTTATCGGCCTAGGCTAAGCAAAAGCAAGTATGAAAATTCTTTCCTGGCTGCTGCTCAAAACTTGTTAATTCATCATGTAACAGCCAATGTTGCTACCCCACACAGAACTATATCAAGTAGAAGGAAAAAGTGTATGTACCTCGCGTGCTAAAACGATATGTTGAAGGCGCCAGTGCTCGCCGCAAAGTTCAGTCTGCTCCCATCGCTTTCCGCGTGCGACGTCAGGTTTCAAAAGAAAAATGACTCGTTATTCGGTAATTAACTGTTAAAAAGACCACCAATAAAGTTGGAGCTGAGCTGACACTTCACAGTGGGAGCCCATTTTTTTGGTTTCTTGAGCAATATCCGTTGCGCCATCTATTATTTGCAAGATAAATTAAAAACCCCGACTTTCGACAGTTAATCCCCATAACTTTTAAACGGCTGAACCGATATTCATCAAACATAGCTAAGAACCACCGCGAGGGAACTTCCTTTTACGCATAAAAACCTTATCGAAATCGGTCCATCCATTCGGAGCTACGATGCCACAGACAGACACACAGAAGTTGTCAAAATAACTGTAATAGGTACTATCAAATGTAACGCAATTTACATTTGGTTAGGTAGGTACTTAGATAATTACTTAGAAACATATTATCATTTTCTAATTCGATTATGATTATCAGTTTCTTTGTCGGTTCATTTCTATATTTTAAATCGATAAAAATACACCTACTTGCGTAATATTATTTAATTTACAAACAATTTACACCTAGTGATTTGTTTGTGGTCACACGAATAAACTTAAAGGTATGTAAGGAGGTACTTACTTGTCTTCATAACGAAAACGAAGACAAAATTACACCGTAAAGGCAATATACTAAATTAATAAAAATTCCTGACATATATAAAAAAATTAACATATAATAACTATTATCAATGTAAAAGTTTGACATCTATTAACTTATTATTAATGAATAAATTTATAATACGACGAATAAAATATAACTTGCATGGATATTATATAGGTACATAAATTGAAATATATCATAAAATAATTCAATAACATAGATTTGACAAAAATGCGGCCCTTCCCCATTGCAGCGCCCGTCAGGGTCCTTAATTGTTACTTATTTTGTTAATAAAGACCTGTATGATACATTAAGGAAGCAATAAATGATATGATATGATATGATATGAACGAACGACCGATGTTTTTTGATCTTGTCAACCACAGTTGCTACGCTGACTTCGGGACCTAGAATCGTTGCCGTGTTTTACTAATCGATGCTTTTGAATCGTTTTCGCGCGGATTTTACGCTACAGTCGGGACGCCATATTACATAGGCAAAATGTTACACGCATGGTCCCGATACAAATCGTTTATCAATACAAACAATTTATCAACAACATTCCGGTCCATTCTCTTATGTTCCTCAGCCACGATTTTTGTGTCTTCCAATGCGTCTTTTGCCTTCGACTTTGCCCGTTGGTCCTGTCGTAGAACGCGGCCCATTAAATATTTAACCTTACGCTTTTTGACGGTTTGCAACAATCTTCGCTGTATTGCGACACGTTTTAGCACCTGTGTCCAGCTAGTTCGAAGCATGCGACGGTAACACACATCTCGAAGGCTTCGCCGTCGTCTCACGTCTTCTTTAATAGTCCATTTTTCGCTGCCATAATAATAAAGCGTTGGAGAATTCGTACAGGGAGTTGAATCTTTATGGGCTAGTTACCTGAATTTTCCGGGGTCCAGTGCTGCCACCATTTGAAATAAATCAATGGAAAGGAAACAGAGATTTCATTTAAAATTTTGACTTGATCAGACCCTAGATAACCCTTCAAACTATTTAATGAACTACTGTTTACAGTTTTAAGTGACAACATGAAGGTTTTCTAATTAGTGAAAACGGCCACTTTTGGCTAATGTGCGTAGAAAAGTTTCACGTTCTCACTTTCGGAAGGATGTAACGGTCCAGAGATAACGATACAAAAGGGAATAATGCACTAAGATGTGAGAGCTAGAGTAAGTTATGTAACTTACCTTCCAAGTAGGTAAGTCATGCATCTCAACGACCCTAGGTAGCATAATTGTTGTCACAACATATTATTATGTTGTTTTAGAAAACAACATTATCGTTCATTGCTCTCCCACGAAGGACGAACGGCTGATCGTAGAAAATAGACAAAGTTCAAGTTTTAACCTTGTACTAATTAAGTCTTTACTGGTATTTATTATTTATAAACAGGTGTTACTGTACTTAAAGTAAATGAACACAAACACTGAGAGAAACCATTTTGGTAGCATATTTTGTTCATTGTGTTTTATGTTCTGTAGTAATTTTTATTTTATTTTGTATATAGGTATAGTCCAAATTAAGATTTTTATATAAGTACTATTCTATTCAATATGTTGTTCTTTTGTGGTAATACTTTCCTGGGTCAAAAATAAATTATTTGGTACTGTTAAGAAAATTAAACATCACAAAATAATGTTACTTATGTTTAATCATCAGTCATCACATATCCATTTTCAGCGTGATTTTAGATTTATTATTGCAGAAAAACTGATATTAAGAGTGATACTTGAATCCAAGAAACTATAACGTCATTAGCCTGTATATCATACAAATTAAAATGTTTGTTTTGACGTTTAGGAAACAATATCTGATTTGAGTAGTTGGAAAGTATAAGCGACCCCTTTTTCACCATAACGCCCACATCAAGCTAATCATTTTTAAAAAAAGAACCCGCTTGCCTTTTTTATATACCTAGTGTCACTCTCAGAATTAAGACGAATCTAATGACACCTCTAAAGCTTAAATCCGTCGAGCCGTTCAGGCCGCAGAGCGTGCCAAACATTGGAATTTGGCGACAAAAATCCGCCATTTTGTTTTTTTTTTATTTTGATATACCCAACGTCACTCCTACAGTAAATACGAATCTAACGACACCTCTCAAGCTAAAATCCATGGAACCATTCAGGCTGCAGAGCGTGCCAAACAATTATACATACATACATACTCTCGGAAAACATAACTCTCCTTCAGGCGCAGTCGAGTAAAAATTGCCTTTGTCACTTACGGCCCTAGGGCCGTAACAGACGGGGCGCAAGTTGCGCCGCGTAACAGCTAGTGATGGGAGTTGCATAAATACTCAATCATCCCATTTAAATTATTACTCAGTAGATTGAGTAAATACCCGATAAATATCCTAATTTATCCATTTGGTAAGTTGATTGATTTATATGAGTTGCGACTTTATTTATATTCATATTCATTATTTCATGTTTTCATGACAATTTTGAAACTTAAATCTAGTATACACTTGCAATTCTTGTCGAAAAGTGTGCATACGCCATAATATGCTTAAAATGTCGGTAAACGTTAAATGCGACGCTAAAATATATGAAAATACCATACTAATCATACACTGAAAGTAGGCTTCCTTGACTTTTTTTACAATATATTAGTTTAGACATTTGTCCTCAATCTCACCTGATGGTAAGCGACGATGAAGGCTAGGATGAAGCATGCCTATTCAAAAGATACCCATTCAATCTAAATTATCATTTTTTGCTGGGAGGTGTACAAAGACGTAATTTTATGTTAAAATAAGTAAACAGACATCAAATGCGATGTCAATATATGAGCACGCTCTATTTACTCTATTTATTAAATCTAATGAGTAAATACTTAAATACTTACTGCCCATCTCTGGCTGTTACGCGACGCAACTTACGTCCCGTCTGTTGCGGCACCTAGGTTTAAACAAGTAATAGTTTAGTGCCGCAACAGACGGGACGCAAGTTGCGTCGCGTAACAGCTAGAGATGGTTAGTGGATAGTACTCAATCTATCCATTTGAGTATTTACTCACTAGATTTAATAAATAGAGTAAATAGAACGTGCTCAAGTATTGACATCGCATTTGATGTTTGTTTACTTATTTTTCGTAAAATTACGTCTTTGCACACCCCCCACAAAAAAATGATAATTAGTCAAAGAAGTCTACCTTCAGTGTGTGATTAGTATGGTATTTTCATATAATTTAGCGTCGCATATATCGTTTACCTACATTTTAAGCATATTATGGCGTACGCACACACTTTCCGACAAGAATTGCAAGTGTATACTAGATTACTTAAGTTTCAAAATTGTCATGAAAACATGAAATAATGAATATGAATATAAATCAACTCATATAAATCAATCTACTCACCAAATGGATAAATAAGGATATTTATCGGGTATTTACTCAATCTACTGAGTAAATACTCAAATGGGTGGATTGAGTATTTATGCATCGCCCATCACTAGCTGCTACGCAGCGCAACTTGCGCCGCGTCTGTTACGGCCCTTATATTAATATTTCGTAAGAGCGGTAACGTAAAAACCTAATGTTGTAGGTAAAGCCGAGCACTAGTTCACCACGTGCGATGTGATAGCGGGTTGTTCACTTTTCACGAGTCCCACTTTTATTCGACGTGACGGTGACGTGCGCTTGCTGCGTAGTTAGTACGTGTTTAGTTTTCTTTTTATTCGATTACCGAATAGGTAATGTTGCTCGAGCAAGCTTATGTTTATTTCATAAACCTAGAATTTGTATTTATAAACAGGTAAACTAAACTAAAATAAAATTAAACGAAAAGTAAATAATAAATGAAAAAAAAATAATTAACCTAAATTAAAGATCTAAGTGTGGTTTATTCTTGCGCTGAAAAGCTACTGCAGTCCCTTGCGCGAGATATGAGCCAGGCGTCTTGTCACCAGCGGCGTCGACAAGCCGAGGGGTTAATTTTTTAATGACCTAGAATGATTTTTTACTGCGTAAAAAGACCACACACACACACAGCAAAATAGATAGCGATCAATTTAACAATGAGAAAAATTTTCATATCATACAAAACTTATAAGCCATTATAACCCATGCTCGAACGCATATTGAACAACTTTTCCCAATAAATGTAAATCGAAATACGAAAAAAATAATATTTTTTCATAGTACCGTTATCACGTGACTATTTGACTTGTATGTGGACCTCAATCTTTAAAGTATTTTGATATGCATTTATTGGGAAAAGTTGTCTGAATCACTCCTTACGATATTTGTACTTAGTAATAATTTTTCACAACTGAAAACTGACTTCAACACCAAAGTACACAGCCGATTTTGATAAAGTTACTATGGGATAAAGATAAATTTATTATGCTAAACATGAGTTACAAGCAAGATATTTACATTTATGTTCATCCAATCATGTTTTACCATCACAGGTGTGCAAATTTTCAGAAAGGCTGTTTATCATAAATATCATAATACAAGAAAAATATACCACTTATAATGAATCTATCAATCTACCATAATATACTTACTAAAATCAGTAATTACAAATTATCAGATAAAAAATCTTTTACACTATAATAACAATTTTCAGTCAACAATAACTTAATTTTTTTCTTTAATAAATTTAAATTATAAGGGAACATCTAAATGCCCTTTTAAACAAAAAAATATTTTTCAAATCCGTCCAGCAAGGCGTATCCGAGTAATCGGTGAACATACATAAAAAAAAACAAAACATTTCGACAAATAAATGACCTCCTCCTTTTGAAGTCGGCTGAAAGAAGGTGACATTGTCTATCATAAAACCGAACCTTGCCACCCGGTTGCGGGCACTTTAGATCCGGCCTAGTCCAACCCAGCACCCCAGCATCAGTATGTACAGTTAAGGCGGCCCTTCCCAGACGCTCTGTTTTCAACGCGAGTATTGTTTGAAAAGCTTGGTGTTTTATCCAGAGCAATGCTAGAAAAAAAGGCAAACCAAAAAGAGAGAGATAGCGCCTAAGGGCATGGTTTGCATTCTATTAAATGAAATTAGTATTATTATTACCTATCCGTTAAACGAATATTAACTATACATAGGGTGCGTAAATTTCATAAAACTTGTTCCAGGAGATACGTGTTTATCAGTAAGCCTTACAAGTATATGAAATAAATGGTTTGTATTCAAAATTTTCATTACATTTGCAAGGTTTGTATCTAAATATTTTTTTTTACTTTTACCATTTATGAGTATTTTATGAACGGTCGAAGTTCAGCTAAAATTTGTGCAAAAAAGCAGATTTTTGGAGGCTTATATTGACTTTACTTTTCTAAATTTCAATTTTTTATTTCGATAGAAACTAGAAACCTAGAAATAGCGCACAAGATACTTGTGAGTTCAAAAATTTTCAAGAAAGATCAGATACAACGCCATAATAACGTACGAGCGTTTGTATGAAAAGTAAGACGGGAAGGCCGCTCTTAAGGATACAACAGAATTGTCTATGTTTTGAAGAAATAAATCCTACCACTACCAGTTTTGGTATCTACGACGACGGCTGCCCTACTCATCATAATTCGTCGCTGTAAAGCCCGGGATCCACTACCTAACCTAGGTGATTTGACAAGGATACTGGTTTTCACACAGAGCGAATGCTGCTCGACCTCCGCAACCCTTAGGGTAAACCAGAATCAATCCTTAGATAAGCTAGGTGGCGTTCGGGACCCACAGTTTATACGTGAAATGTTTGACTATGAAAGAACTTTCATCAGAAGTCTAAGGGGGTGTTCGTAAGATTATTTACAATTCACTTTAAATGAGATATCTACATACTAATGTGAGCAAAATAAATACTAGATACAGTTATACGTATTTATTTTGCTAGGTAAACCGTTAAGCTTAATACATTGATCACTAGAACTTTATGAAATATCTACAATTACTTCAATAAGTTATAATATATGGATTGACACAACCTTACGTGGCAAGCTTCGAATCCAGAAGACCGTTGACCGCGCATGCGCAATATCGTACCGCGATCCATCTGATAGGGTTGCCCGCTGCATTACGATGTTGCCAGCCGCTACACGGTGTTGCAAGTGTCAGCGCCAGAAAGGCGCTAACACTAAAATAATTAAATATACAGGGTTACTGGTAACTAACGCAAAACCTCTTAACATCGTTATCAGAATCTTAACATAATATAATCTAAGAAAAAAAAAGGAATCTTCATAGAAACTCGACCAGGTGATCAGTGAATTTGTATGGGAAGTCAATTTTTTTTTCTGCAATTTTCGCCTTTTTTCTTGCAGATCTATAATGTGCTGGGGAGTCTGATTTCGATGTTAAGAGGTTATGAGTTAGTTACCAGTAACCCTGTATAAATTGACATTAAATACTGGTCGCGAAATCTTTTTTTTCGGATAATCAGGTGATTCAAGCGTTCAATTTTCACAAAGTATGCTTCCCAGTGGGATTCCAACCTACGACCTCCGGATCACAAGGCGAACGCCTTGACCGCTAGACCACGGAGGTATAATCTACTATTATAAGATAAAGATTTTAATTATTACAATTTCGTGGACATTTCATCATATTCCAGAGGTGGGCACGTGAGCACGAGCACGATCGCGCCTGCATCCCGTGTGCCGCCCAAGCGTGGTGACCTGGTACATCTTATCAGTCTTATCAATCAATTAAGCATTGTGGTTTTTTTATACAAACAATTAATTGTAAAGTGTGACACCGTGTAAAAACCTGATAAAAAGATAGTTTTTAACTTTTGCACGCCATGTTTTTACATTTGACGACCTCCGTGGCGTAGTGGTCACTATGCTAGTCCGCCACCCAGAGGTCCCGGGTTCGATCCCCGGTCAGGGCAAGTTGGAAAATGGCCTTTTTCAAATTGTCCTGGGTCTTGGATGTTTATCTATATATGTATTTGTTATAAAATATAGTATCGTTGAGTTAGTATCCCATAACACAAGTCTCGAACTTACTTTGGGGCTAGCTCAATCAGTGTTATTTGTCCCTATATATTTATTATTTATTTATTATTTATGTTAAGGTAACTTAACCCCCGACGCCAAGCCTAGTAAAAAATAGCTTAATTTCGACCACTTTAGTTGTCAACGGCGTCTCAGGCACGCGACCGTTTTGCAACTTATGTAAGATGGAGCTCAAAATGTTAAGTTTGCAACTACTGACACTACCAAAACTATCGATAGTACAGCTTTTTCTATAGTATTAATATCGATACTATCGATATAGTATCATTAGTTTTGGTAGTCATCAGTAGTATTGCAAACTATTGGCTATCGATGTTTCTATATTGTGACTATTTTTTAAGGCCAACTATCGACAGTCAAACAATCGATAGTCCTGCAAGGCTAGTTCATAGATTCAAGTTTAACTTTTCGTAACTCAATTCAATTCATTTAAGAGCGGCCTTCCCGTCTTACTTTTCATACAAACGCTCGTACGTGATTATGGCATTGTATCTGATCTTTCTAGAAAACTTTTGAACTCACAAGTATCTTGTGCGCTATTTCTAGGTTTCTATCGAAATAAAAAATTGAAATTTAGAAAAGTAAAGTCAATATAAGCCTCCAAAAATCTGCTTTTTTGCACAAATTTTAGCTGAACTTCGACCGTTCATAAAGTACTTATAAATTGAAAAAGTGAAGAAAATATTTCTATACAAACCTCGCAAATTTAATGAAAATTTTGAATACAAAACATTTATATCACATACTTGTAAGGCTTACTGATAAACACGCATCTCCTGGAACTTGTTTTATGAAATTACCGCACCTTTTAATTAGTTAATATTCGTTCAATGGATAGTTAATAATAATACTAATTTTATTTAATAGAATGCAAACCATGCCCTTAGGCGCTATCTCTCTCTTTTTGGTTTGACTCTTTTTCTAGCATTGCCCTGGATGAAACACCAAGCTTTTCAAACTATGCTCGCGTTGAAATCAGAGCGACCGGGAAGGGCCGCCTTAAGTATTGCATTCATATCATACATCAATTCTTATGAGTCTTAGTGATATTACCACTGTTCTCAAGTACAATATGAACCATGTTGTCAAAAGTCAAAGTTACATGCTCTTTGATTTGAATTTATATCAACTCCCCAGTATTCTCTGGATCATAAAAATGTTCTAGGTCTATGCTCTGGACTGGTCCATAGATTTAGAAGTTACAAGATAGCACTAGCGTAATATAAAATGTGACCAGAATTGAATTGTTTATGTGTGAGTATAGAGTTGTACTACACGTACCTACTTCATGATATTGATGAAAATTATTTTTAAATACATTTTAATCCTTTTTAATGCCTTGCCTCTAGGGGCTCAAATGTCACGTTCAGTATAATGATGAACGCGTATTGTTCCAATCCCTCAATAGGCTTTTACTATCTGCGTAGAAAGTGAAGCAGCTTGTTTATATAACGCGGAAGGGACATACCCGTTATAAATCAAATCACGGGCTATACTAGATCACTGCAGTATAATGAAATTTAAATAAAAAAAATCGACATTCCCATACAAATTTCCCGGGCGGCTGCACACTTTTGTATGGAAATGCTTTTTAAATGTTTTTGCTGTTATTCTAGTTTTATTAAGCTATAGTGATCTAGTATAGCATGTAGTTCGATTTATTACGGTACCTATGTACCTTCCAAGTTGTATATTTATTCCAATGAGGTAGTCTCGTCGGAATTATCTGGACCATAAAAATATTCTAGGTCTATGTTCTGGACCGTAAGTGCAACGCTGCAATCATTCATAGATCACATGCCGCATGTAAAGTGAGGAATGACACCACTCAGAAAGAATTTCACTATCTGTGTATAAAGGTAAGTATTTATTGCGTAAAAAAGCTTCGCGGTCCACGTGCTTCGATAAGCTTGACCTGCCTGATGCAAATCAACACAGTTGTTTATGCACGTGCCGTAATTAAAATTAATAATTATACTTAAACACCTAATGATAAAAAATAATTTCTTATAAATAAACAAATATAGGGAGTTCGACGGTTGCTCCAATAGTGGACCAGCTGAAAGACATCGTGTGACCTGGTTTGGCCATGTAATGAGGAGGGATGCCGAACACCTGGCTAATTCAATGGTACATCTAGAGCTAGATGTTTGTAGAGGAAGAGGAAGGTCGACAAAGACGTGGAGAGAATATGTGAGGATAAATTACATTTTGGCAGTTAAAAGTGGTTTTGACCAATTATGAGTTTTGACTGTAACATATACAATATGTAACAAAAACCCTGTCCGGTCCTTGTAGGAGAAACTCAGACCGTCAATATGAACTACTTTTCCTATCGGACCAATGCTTGAAACTCGAAAAAAAATCAACATTTTCATACAAAAGTGTTCGGCCGGCCGGGCAATTAGTATGAAAATCTCGATTTTTTCTTCAAGTTTCTAGCATTGGTCCCATAGTAAAAGTTGTTCATATTGACGGTCTGAGTTGCTCCTACAAAGTCAAAAATCATTTTTTTATCTTTGGATACTTATATCACTTGATAATTGTCATTTCATTTTTCTTTCTTTCGATTTCTTAATAGTTAGTTGTTGTCGTCAGATCATTTACTTACAACTAAGTTTACTGCCGCCTCCAAAGCGCAAGTACAGAAGAAGCGGTAACAAACTGTACTGCAGCATTTTCTCCAAAAACGTCAACCTTACAATTATACTGATATTAAAGTTAGATATGTGGACCGAGAATACATTGATATGTCATAATTATTAATTAAGAATGATGTCATATTTGAAATTAATGTAAATTTGTTAATAAAGTAGATGTACCGATTGTACTAAAATTATGTCATATGTGGGTATACAAATATAAACCTTTAAGAGGGACCCGCGCCAAGCTCAAGCCAGACGTTCTTGTCTTTAAGATAATCATCGGTTCCGTAATAAGCCTTCTCACAAAGTACTTTCTTTACATAAGCTTTAAATTTTTGATCTGGCATATCAAGGACCGATTCTGGCAATTTATTATAAAACTTTATACAGTTTCCCTTAAACGATTTACTGACTGTTTTCAGCCTATAATACGGGGTAACTAGAACATTTATGTTACGTAAGTTTCGACCTGTCATATCACCTGTTTTATTAAATAAGGCAATATTTTTCCTTGCATAAATTATATTTTCAAATATGTACTGGATCTACAAGGATCGGACAGGGTTTTTGGTACATATTGTATAAAGGAACAAGGGGCTAGTGTATTAATATGGTTCATGTCATGATACAAAGAAATTGAGAGAGTTGTCTTACACAGCCGACCCCAAATAAGAAAAGGCGAGGAGGATGATGATGAATCAAATATACAGCTTTTACTTAAAGGTGAATTGATCCTTGAAGCTAAGAAGATATACAATGTACCTAAATATTTTTGAAAATGTACTTGTAGGAATTAAAATAAATATTAACCAAATTACACCAAAACTAAACTTTTTGAAATGGACTCTTTAAGACTTTTCATTTTATAACTCACTTGAAATAGAAAAAAAAATTTTTTTGACTAACTTTTTATTTGCAACAATTGTTAAAAAGGTTGGTGATATGTACATTTTTTGCATAAAAATTGTACCTAGCCTATATGCCACCCGGAAAATAATGACGAATGGATTGACATATTATTTGTGAGAATTAGATATAAGGGTGGTTATACAACAATATCGCATTAAGTATTCCAGTCCTGTCCCGGTGTCATCCTTAATTTAAGAAAATAACGCTTAATTTCATAAAACAAATAAGATAAGTAAAGAATGTTAATGACTTTAATTAAAAAGAACAGCTATTAGCGAAGTGATATATATATGAATGACCTTTTTATTATCATTGCACGATTGATGTTTAGATGTTCAAGAAAAAAATTGTATAACTTCGTGCGAAACTCGTGCCTGATCATAGATAAAGTAACTGGGTACATAGCTTGATAGTGTTGACCTAATTATTAAATATATCAATAGGGGCAAAGTTTCTGGAAAAGTTAAAGTGGTATCTCAACTAAAGATGTGCGTAGTAAAGAAGATAACCAGCCAAGTGCGAGTGGGACTCGCTCACGAAGGGTTCCGTACCAAATCTATAAAAAGTCACGTTTATTGTTTGGAAGCCCTTTTAAATATTAATTTTATGATTTAGCATTTGTCGGCAAAGCAGCAACAGAAATACATTTATCTGTGAAAATTTTAACTGTCTAGCTAGCTCGGTTCATGAGATACAGCCTGGTGACAGACACACAGACGGACAGCCTACAGACTGACAGATAGAAAGACAGACGGACAAACGGAAGGACAGACAGATAGACGGACAGCGGAGTCTTAGTAATAAGGTCCCTTTTTTAGGGTTCCGTAGTAAACAAGGAACCCTTGTAGTTTAGCCATGTCTGTCCGTCTGTCTGTCCGTCCGCGGTTTTACTCAGCGACTATAAGTACTAGAAAGCTGTAATTTGGTATAGGTATGTATATTAATTATGCGGAAAAAGTAGTAAAATAAAATATTGAAAAAAAATTTTTTTAGGATTGTTACCGTACAAGTAAAGTCAAAAGTCAATTTTATTTTGTCGACTAAACAATCATGTGGGGTATCGTTGAATAGGTCTTTTAAATTTATACTGAGCTTGTAAACACTGTTTTTCGATTTAGGGATCCATTTCTGAAATATTTTTTTTAAAGTGAACATTTTTGTTAGAGTCAAGTGTCCCCCCTCTATCTGTTAAACGGTTATATGTAGACACGCGAAAAAATTCACAGATATAGTAATTAAATATAACGAAATTTAAAGAAAAACTATCAGAGCTAACTAGGGTTTACGAATTAAAAAGTTATAGGCGATCAACTTATAAAATGTACTCAAAAAAGGAAATTTTCATACAAATTCAATAGAAAATTAGTTTTTAGACGTTTTTAGTGGCATGAACACAAAGTTGGCATTCGTTACTACGGAACCCTACACTGGGCGTGGCCCGACCTGCACTTGACCAATTATTACCCTTTGTACGTGCGTACCTAACTCGTTTAAAATATTTAAGTATTAAAACCTTTTTTTAACCGATTCAGAATTTCCCGATTCAAAATCGTTGAACATGAATGTATGTGATGGTTTCGAACCTGTATGCCTTAGGCTTTGACCATGAAATGCTGTGTCACGACATGATCTGCTGACTATCATCACGTGGGCACGTGATCACGTATGTACAGTGTACAGTGCGTCAGGTATTAATTGATAGGCTGTGGAATGTTCCACCTGTCACTAAAGCCTTTTAGCCAAGCGGGCAATGGGTAAAAGAAAAGATAATGTGTAGTTAATATAATTTTTCAAAACTTAAAACTGACTTCACTCCCAAACTACACGCCTGATTTTGTATAAATTTCTAAGGAACCATCTGACAATTATACCCCCCTTACAAACAAAAAAAAGAATTTTCCAAATCGGTCTAGGAGTCTGCGAATATTGTTTTATTTATTTTATTTATTTAACTTCATAAACAAATACAAGTGTAATGGCGGACTTAAAGCCTAAGGTCTTATCTACGAGTCAACCAAACGGGTGATGTAGAGAATGACAGGGGTAGTGGAAAACTTGAATAGGTATGTGGCGAAAAAAAATACAATATAGTCTTTATTGCTAAATAATCTTATTATAAAACAATAAACTAAATAGAAATATTACATGTTTTACTATTAAGTATATGAATACTATGATAAACAATACATAAATACACTATGATGTCAGTTTTTGAAGTGTGCCTTCACCTGTTTCTTAAAAATAAAAAGCGGGTGTCATCCTTCCGGACATCAAATGGTAAATCGTTCCATAGTAGCATGGACAATAAAAGAACGTGTAAAGAACCCACGCCGGTGAACTGACAAAAATAGGTTGAAATTGTTAGAGGAACTAATCTCAAAGATCTCTTTGAGATGGGTATCACGGATGTGCAAGTTACGCCGTGAAGTTGGGAGCGGTAAGAGGACACATGATCATACTTACGAAGACCAAAAATATAGCGAATACAGTTATTGAGAAGACGGTCTAGTTTGTTTAGTATATCACCAGTGAAATCCGAGTGGCACACTTCAGCATAAATGATTGGCAGGATCAATGTTTTAGTTTTAGTATCACTTGTTTTAGTAACACTGGGGAGGAATTTTTTTGACGTATTAAAGAGAGTTCGTAGGACACCCGTAACCTTTTTAGAAACCGTGACCTGTGTATCTACGATAGATATGGATCTATGTGCAGACCCACCTCTTTGACAGTTGGCCAAATGGCATTACTGCGCCCTCAAAACAAACAGATAGTTGGGAATCAATGTCAATCCTTCAATAAAGTATGAACTGCCAACTAGTAAGGCCTGACATTCTTTTGGATTCACCTCGACCCTGAATTTTCGCGACCACTCAGCTACGGCACTCAGAGTAATGACTTGACCAATAGCACCGTCCAGATAGATCTCCTCCACGCTTCGGAAAGCACGTTAAGCCGTTATCGTGAAAGTCAAAATTTTCAAAGATGGGTTTTCAAAGATGATACATATGTAATGTAAATAAATAAATACATAGGGACAAATCACACAGATTGAGTTAGCCCCAAAGTAAGCTTAAGCTTGTGTTATGGGATACTAACCCAACGATACTATATATTATGATAAATTCATATATAATATATAGATAAACACTCAAGACCCAGGACAATTTGAAAAGGCCATTTTCCAACTTATATGTTTGTAATGTAGTATGTTTCAACAGTCATTAGCTATATATATGCCTATGGCAGCTGCACCGACTTTCAAGCGTTCACCCCTAATACCTTTCGAATGGCGGAACCGATCATCAAACATAGCTAAGAACGATCGCAAGGAAACTTACTTTAATTTAAAAAAAACCCTCATCGAAATCTGTCTATCCGTTAGAAAACTATGATGCTAACTTAAATATTTAATTTGATTATTAGCCATCATGTACAAAATATTAAGTTCTACACAGAATATGTACAATTTATCTTTAACCAACTTCCAAAAAGGAGAACTATCAATTCATCGAAATCATTTTTTATGTATGTTCGACGATTATTCGAAGACTTCTGGAGCGATTTGGAAAATTCTCTTTTTGTTTGAAAGGGTATACTTGTCAGGTGGTTCCATAGAAGTTTTATCAAAATCGGTTGTGTAATTAGGAGGCGAAGTCGGTTTTTTAGTTTTGATAAATGATTTAACTTATACTTGATACATTGTACTCGTATGTCTCTATAGGCTCGTATTTAAAAATAATCTTAATTTTATTCAGCTTCCTTAAATATCGTGTAAAAATAGATACATAAGTACTTAATGCTTAATTAAATTCAAACTCTACACTGCTCGTGTCTGGTCAAGGTCTCACGTCGTCGAATTTAAGTTGAAAGTCTAGTAAGACAAACTATGTGATAATGTTTCAATACTTAAAACCGATTTTGATAAAATTTCTATAGTTTAATAATCGGGGAACGTACATGAAAAATGTAAATCCTTGGGAGAGGCCTATGTCCTCAGTGGACGTTGTGCAGCTGGAATGATGCTGATGATATATAAAAACACTGCGGACATAGGCCTCTCTCAAGGATTTCCAAAATGACCGATCAAGAGCGGCCTGCATCCAGCGCTTTCCAGCGACCTTGGTCAGGTCGTCTGACCACCTTGTGGGAGGGTGTCCTGCGCTTCGCTTGCCAGTACGCAAATAAAAAACATACAGGATGACTTCTCAACCACCAGCCAAATTTTTAGGGCAAGTTCAATCCAAGATATTGAACTACTTTCCATTTCCACGTCGAATGTTAAGATTTTACAAAAAAAAATCTGGATTCTCTAAAGAAATTATGGGCCATTTAGTTTAGATCTCAATTCTTTAGTTGGATTTTGAACTTGGCTCCCATTTTCACATTTGTGTTTTTGGTGGGAGAGCATTACTTTTTGCACAGCAATATCAGAAAACATCAGCAAGAATATTTTTTGCACGTAATAATAAAAGATTTATAATAATATAAATCTTTTATTATCAGACCATTGATCCATACAATTTAAATTAAAATGACATAATTAATAACATATTATATAATAGTATAATTTTAATAGGTTTTTATTTTATTTTATTTTTTGTATACGCGTAATAGTCTACCTAGATGCCAAATATCCATTTTCCAGGTCATATGGAAGTAGGTTATCATTTTGACCATGGATAGTGACTCAATTACATTTTTCCAGTTTTTAAACTTTATTATATCAGCAACTGTTTGAGCTACATTACATTTGCATGTTTTTAGGTTAAATAGATTTTGAGTTGTGAAAGGGTCAAAAGTAGCTCGAAATGGTTTGTGTTTATAGTACTTATATACTATACACAGACCATTTTGGTTATACCACCACTATATACACCAGCAACGTAGCAACGTGTACCGAGTTCAAAAAAAACAACTGGCAACACACGGCTGCCACGTTGCCAGTTCGTTTTTTTGATATAGGAGTACACACGGCTACCACGTTGCCAGTTCGTTTTTTGATATAGGAATACACACGGCTGCCACGTTGCCAGTTCGTTTTTGTATATAGGAATACACACGGCTGCCACGTTGCCAGTTCGTTTTTTTAAATAGGAATACACACGGCTGCCACGTTGCCAGTTCGTTTTTTTGATATAGGAATACACACGGCTGCCACGTTGCCAGTTCGTTTTTGTATATAGGAATACAAATGGCTGCCACGTTGCCAGTTCATTTTTTGAAATAGGAATACACACGGCTGCCACGTTGCCAGTTCGTTTTTTGATATAGGAATACACACGGCTGCCACGTTGCCAGTTCGCTTTTGAACTCGGCTCTGACACGCTGCCGGGTGTCTAGATCCTCTGCATGCTCGCGTTTTGCAGTTTACGCTTTCGAGTGTCATAAAAAATGCTCTCCGCTGCGCTCTTCTGTACGGTAAGACGGTAAGCATTTTAAGAATGATTCAATGATATTATTTATATTGAGATAACAGTTACACAAACAAAAAGGTTCTCGATAAGCCTCGGATTCGGAATAACACTCGATAGCCGGTCGACGACTTCGAGCCGACCAGGAACTAGGTCGGATGTCAAAGGTAACATTGTGATTATGTGCAAAAAATCGCCGAAAAAAAGACAATAGAAAAAGTTACAAATTTATATTTTAAATTAATTTTTAACAGCCTCCCAAAAAGGAGAAGGTTATCAATTCGTCGTGATCTTTTTTTAGGGTTCCGTAGTAAACAAGGAACCCTTATAGTTTCGGCATGTCTGTCTGTATGTCTGTCTGTCTGTCTGTCTGTCCGTCCGCGGTTTTACTCAGCGACTATTAGTACTAGAAAGCTGTGATTTGGCATGGATGTGTATATAAATCCGGCGGAAAAAGCAGTAAAATAAAATATTGAAAAAAAAATTTTTTTAGGGTGGCTCCCATACTAGTAATGTAAATTGGCTATTTTTTTTCTCGATTAACCAGTCATGTTGGGTATCGTTGAATAGGTCTTTCAAAAATATACTGGCGACAAATGTGTAAATCCGCCACTGAAGTTTATGGTAAATTTTTATTTTTTTTAAATATTATTTTTCCTTCTTGGTCAGTTGCACCACCGTCTTTGTCTTTCTCACATTCCTCTCCACCCGGTTTTTTGGAAGAGATCGCTTTAAGCGATAAGCCCGCCCATTGTACTCATTTAATGTTATTTCTTTGTGTTACATGCATCTTTTTGATGTATAATAGAGTTATCTATCTATCTACATTCTCAGTTTTTTAATTTCTTCCAGACCAGCATTTAAAACAGAAAAGAAATCCTTAGAAAAGACATTATAAGTGCACGAAGAGCTAGTTGGACGCACATATACGATGATGTTCTTATATTTAATTTGGATAGCGATACTTTAATTCCCTATTTTATATCACACTTTCAATTGTTTACGAATTCAAATAAAATAATAACCAGCCATATGCGCGTGCGTGCGCGTAAATATTTATTTTATTTTCAGTATTTTATAGCGGCAACAGAAATACATCATCTGTAAAAATTTCAACTGTCTAGCTATCACCGTTTATGAGATACAGCCTGTTGACAGACAGACGGGGAGAACGGACAGCGGATTCTTAGTAATAGGGTCCTCTTTTTACCTTTTGGGTACGGGACACTAAAAATTTCAAACAAAATCCATTGGAGTTACAATTAATCTGCCATGCTGTCTATTATTACATATATTTATTGATAAATTAAGCGTTATTAATCTTATTATTACATGCTATAGGTAAATAAGTCCAACCACTTGAACAAACAGACAGACAAGCAGACACTTCGGCACGCAATGGCTGATTTCATTGTCACTAACCAAGACGAGGTGGCCGAGAGGTTAAGGCGTTGGACTGCTAATCCAATGTGCTCTGCACGCGTGGGTTCGAATCCCATCCTCGTCGATTTCTTTTGCTTTTATTAGTTTTTACCTCCGTCTCAAAAGAGGGACGTTAAGGGGGAAACATGTTTTTTTAGGGGGTCCAGTGCTGCCTCAATTAGGAATAAATTATTTACGGAAACGGAGATATCATTTAAAATTTTGTCTTGATAACCTTTCAAACTATTTAATAAACTACTTTTTACAGTTTAGAGTAAGAACGTGAAGCTTTTCTACGCACATTTGCGAAGAACGACCACTTTTGGCTAATGTGAGTTTTTTGATGTGATATTTTTAACCAAATTCCAAAAAGGAGGCGGTTTTCAATTCGTCGGAATCTTTTTTTAGGGTTCCGTACCGGAAGGGTAAAAACGGGACCCTGTTACTAAGACTTCGCTGTCTATCTGTCTGTCCGACTGTCTGTCACCAGGCTGTACTTCAAGAACCGCGATAGCTAGACAGTTGAAATTTTCACAAATGATGTATTTCTGTGGCCGCTATAACAACAAATACTAAAAACAATATAAAATAAATATTTAAGGGGTGCTCCCATACAACAAACGTGATTTTTTGTACTGAACCCTTCGTGCGCGAGTTCAAGTCGCCGGTTATTCAGTTATGTGTGTTCACCGATTCGTAAACGAATTGATTAATTTGGTGAAATCTTTTTTCGTTTGAAAAATACTTGTCAGACGGTCCCAATAGAAATTTTATTAAAATCGGTTGTTAAGTTTGAAGGTATAGTCGGTTTTTATTTATAATATTTTGTTTGTTTTTGTTTTTTGAAACATGTGTTTCAGACATTTAAATGTAAAAGTCGTGAGAGGCGAGGTGGTAA
This sequence comes from Acrobasis suavella, assembly GCA_943193695.1. Classification (NCBI taxonomy): domain Eukaryota; kingdom Metazoa; phylum Arthropoda; class Insecta; order Lepidoptera; family Pyralidae; genus Acrobasis; species Acrobasis suavella. The sequence continues at coordinate 1,824,413 of OW971952.1, read as the reverse complement.
AGTAAAGAAAAGTACTTGTAATATTTCGTGTAACTGTTGGAGATAGCAATAATTTATAAATTTAAAACTATAAATCATTTTTGTACTATGGCAACTCGAATTGTAACTGTCATTCACTCTCTCGACTTAGCCTCCATCTGCTGATATTCTGTCTAATTTGTGATCCTCTGTGTAATCCACCATCATTTTTCCTGCTTTAACTTGTTTGGTGCTTGATAAAAGGATTTGTACCATAAAACCACGCAGTTTCAACCATCGCAAGACTCTTCCAGTAACTTGTTTTTAGTTGCTGGAAGAGTCTTGCGATGGTTGAAGTGTTGAAACTGCGTGGTTTTATGGTACAACTGGTGGTACCTACTGATATTCACGTGATAAAACCGTGTTAACAATTTAAAGGTTCATATATCCCATAATGTGACATAGATAAATCTCAGTTCCATAGACTTCGACCCGGAGGCAGGGCACAGATAACATATCGTCAGATTGTAATCCGGCTTTCATCGTAATCGGTATTCCAGGATGTGTGTGTAGAAGTTTTATTTTTTTTTCTATTTAGATAATTTATTTATTTTAAATTAACAAAAAAAAAAAAGAAACTAAAACTAAAAACTAACTTTTTTATTTATAAGTAAGTAATTTAAGTAATTAGTACTTAAATTACTTACTTATAAATAAAAAAGCCCCAAAGTAAGTTCGAGACTTATGGGATAGGTACTAACTTCACGATACTATATTTTGTAACAAATACATATAAAGATAAATATTTAATAATCCAAGCCCCACGGCCATCGTAAAAATGTAAATTTTCCTTGACCTGATGATCCTAAATTCTAAAAAGTAAAGTATTCGATGCATGGATTTGCTCGGACAATAAAAATATGATAAACGATATTAAAGAAATAATTTAATAAAATAATGTACATAGGTTTATATAAGTACTAATAATAAATATATTTTGCATACTATTTGATTAGCTTAATAAATTTAAGGACACATTGTATTTTACTATCTTTGTAAATAAATAAATAAATATATACGGACAAATTACACTGATTGAGCTAGCCTCAAAGTAAGTTCGAGACTTGTGTTATGGGATACAAACTAAACGATACTATATTTATAACAAATACATATATAGGTAAACCCTATGCTATATGCTGTTTTTTAAGTATTTCTCATTCCAAATTACAATAAAACATATAAGATGTATATCTTTTTGTAACCCTTTACAACGTGAAAGGGACATGCCCGTAATAAATCGAACCACAGGCTATACTAGATCACTATAGTATAATGAAATTAAAGTAACAACCAAATAACAAAAGAAATCGACATTCCCATACAAATTGCCCGGGCGGCTGCACTTTTTTATGGAAATGCCGATTTTTTTTGTGTTTATGCTGTTATTTTAATTTCATTATACTGTTGTGATCTAGTATAGCCTGTGGTTCGGTTTATTACAGGTATGTCCCTCCCATGTGGTATAAAATGACGTTCAATCATTAGAATTACGAAATGAAGGAGATTGATGAGTGTAGATGAAGCGAAAGTGGTTTGTCAGGATCGTAGCAAGTGGAGGTCCATAGTCTCTGTCTACCCCTGTGGGAAATACGCGTGATATTATGTATGTATGTAAGAGTTAGAATTACATTTCTTCCGAATGATACATACTTAACATAGAGTTTGTCATGGAGGGAATCAGATTTTTTTGAAGGGGGCTTGAGCCCCTTAAAACACCCCTAAATTCCCGCTAAATGTGTAAATTATACTAAGGTACCCAATTTGACTGTATTGTTTACTATGGAAGTCCCGGTACAAGCCCACCTCGGTATCGCAGAGGTCAGCGTTCTTGGACGATGGACTTAAGATACTGTGCCAGGCGATCTAGCTTTGCTTTTGCGCTGTTTTTATTTTAACTCCTTAACGGTTGCCGGGAGAAACTAACAACATAAGTAAATAAAAATTATTTAAGTAAATAAACAGTTATGCAGGTAATCATTAAAAAATTAAGAAATTTTAAAATTTCCTTTCTTTCTTTCTTTCTACCTTCATGCCAAATTTCAGCCCGATCCGTCCAGTGGTTTGGGCTGTGCGTTGATAGATCACTATGTCAGTCAGTCAGCTTTGAGTTATATATATTTAGATTAAAGATTATTATTAAGATACGATTTATGAGTTACAAAGAAAGCTCATCTGGAAGTCTTCCTAAGGGCGAATGTGACTCGAGACGCACGCACTCGAAGTCGCCCCGAACCACTTGACAACGATATCTCGTCATGAAATTTGGCAATTATCTCCATAATCACACTGAATTTAATACAAATTTCACTTAAGCATATAGTGATATTTATTTTATTTATTATTATTCAAACTTATCGATACACAATTAACAATTGTTTACAATTGCAGCGTTCTTTCCCAGTCAACCATAGAGAAAACAGATCAATTTTTGCGGCGCAAAAATAAAAACAATAAAATTACAACGCAATATATTTACAATTAGAATGTACCAGCCTCTCTTCCCACGGAGATCGTAGAAGCTGATCGAGGAAATTGGTAGAAATGCGAATTCGACCGTAATCACAATTTTGATTCCTTTTCCCACCATCACGTTAAAATTGGCCCTTAAGACGTGCTGCCCTAGGCTCTATTTAGAGCCGTAAGACCCCAAATTCTCTATCTTCTCCATTAGTCACAGACTTGTATTATAGACAATAGTGTATCACTTCATTAGCCCTCTACAGGCGGCGGGAGCAGTATGCTCCACCCCCCGATCACATCTAACCTTCAAAGGAGCTACCGCCAGGTCATGAACTGCCATGGACCACGTGGAGGTGTTTGAATGGCCTCCGTACTGAGGTACTTAGGTTGTTTTAGGCACAAACTGGCGCGCTGGCGCTACATTGACCAGGCAGAAGCACAGTCTGTCTGTCTAGTGTGGTCACGACGACCAGACTATGCAGCACCTTCTCTCATGCCCTCTTTGTGCTCCACCAGCTGTATCATGGTTGACCTATACTCTGCCTTGGAGAAAGACGCAAAAGTAACAACGTATTGGAAAACAAAATTTTAAATTTGCGCCAAGTACACTATAAGAAGAAGCCCTCTCCCCGTGAGTTCATATTTCATAAGCATTGATAACCAGGCCAGGCAGTCCTGGAGTCCCGGGTTCGATCCCGGTCAATTCAATTCAATTGAATTCATTTATTTGCAGTAAATAGTGTTTTTACAACCCTATATACTGCACCTCCGTGGAGACGACCTCTGTGGCGTAGTGGTCACCATGCTAGTCCCGCCACTCAGAGGTTCCGGGTTCGATCACCGGTCAGGGCAAGTTGGAAAATGGTCTTTTTTAAATTGTCCTGGGTCTTGGATGTTTATCTATAATGTATTTGTTATAAAATATTGTATTGTTGAGTGAGTATCCCATAACGCAAGTCTCGAACTTACTTTGGGGCTAGCTCAATCAGTTTTATTTGTCCTTATATATTTATTTATTTATAAATATTCTGTGTGACGATTATCACATGCAAGTGGAGCAAGTTTCACTAAACAGGTATTTTTTTAATAACATCGGGATTCTTAGATAGTTAGGGTTATCTATACAGTCATAAGTGAAAAAATTGCGTGATATTCCTTAACCTACTATTACCATACCATTTTACTTAACATTTCCAATGTGTTTAGATTATTTAAAAGTTTTTTAGTTTTTAGATTACGAGTAATTAAACAAACACTCTTTTATGTTAACTCTCAAAAATTTCTAAAAACTCTCTTTTGTACTCATAACTTAACATTTTTAACATTATCTTTAAAAAGGGATGAATTTTCAGGTGTGTGACTCAACCCCTCTATATACTGAAACTTTTCACGTGTGACTCAACCCCTCTATATACTGAAACTTTTCACGTGTGACTCAACCCCTCTATATACTGAAACTTTTCACGTGTGACTCAACCGCTCTATATATACTGAAAATCTATGACCCGATCGTCAGTCGTGTGCCGACCGTGTCACAGTCCGCACGCATGCGTCTCGACCTCCTAGCGTACTTCAACTGCCTCCGTCGTAGGCATCTCCCGTACGATGGCTTCGCGAGTGTTAACTTTATTTCTAGTCATTATTTATTTAAGTTCTTGTGAGATGTTCTGCGCGAATTGCGCAAGCGGAGAATTAACTATTACGGAGTTGACAGAGGCTCGGATAGCCTTCGTGAAGCAGCAGATCTTGAAGAAGTTGCGGCTGAGTAAGAAGCCGGTGGTAGGGATGCAAGTGAACAGCCTCCCCGTGCCGGTGGCGCAAGGGCAGACGCTAAACGAAAACACGGACAAACCACCGGAGTTTGATGACTATTATGGAAGGACGGAGCAGAAGATCATATTCCCTGTTGAAGGTAAGACTGAGGATCTTTGATTTATCCCTAGTGTGGCCTAGTGGTAATCACGCCAGGCAGTCACATCGGAGGTCCCAGGTTCGATCTCCGGATCTATTTCAGATTGACCTGAGTCTTGAATGTTTATCTATTTATTTGTATTTGTTATAAAATATAGTACCGCTAAGTTAGTATCCCCTATCACAAAAGTCTGGAACTTACTTAGGGGCTAGCTCAGTCTGTGTGATCATAAAAAATAACAACCTTTTGCTAAACCTATATTAGTTAAAACATCTTTCATCCCTTTTCGTCTTTTCAATATTAGACATAGTAAGAACGAGACAAAACACATTTTAACTATCAGAGGTTTAGCAAAGGTTTGATAACTTTTATGAATTTGGGGGTTATTATTTAATGACCTTTTTTCTCCGATGGGAAATTATTTCATTTAATTTAAGGTTAGCTCTCCTTGTACGTTTTTAAGGACACTTGACTTAAGTACTAACTTTTTAAATGAACATAGTAATATTTATTGTTAAAGATATTTCTTCTGGATCGTAGTAAGGAAAGAAATAAAAATAAGCAAGCAAGAAAATCAAATCATACCTTACTGTAAATTTATCAAAAAGAAATAAAAATTTTGGTACTGAAAACCTTATAACCCCAAATAAAAAGAAAGAAATAAGGAAAAAACAGGCTCCGATCATGTTGTAGGTTGACGGAGAAATAAAAAAAATCATATTGGTTGTAGTTAGACCACACTAGTTAATAGTATTTTAACACTAGTTTTAAGTTCTATTTTTCTAGTACTAACACAAAAAAGTAATATAATCCTTGTTAGTTGAAATAAAAAAAAAATATTCATTTTGTACTGGTAGACTGAGTCAATTGTTACTGAATGCTTCTTATTTCCACCTGTGATTCCCATAAAAACTAATAAAAATATAGTAAATAAAGACTATTTACTAAGTAAAAATATAATCTCACGGCACTTATTATTTTGTCAACATTATAGACTAACCCCTTAAAAGATTGCTTTCTCAGCATCACCTGTTGGTTTCGCTTTTTTTGACTACTTAATATATTTTATTTATTTTTTATTACGCAATTTATGTTTGTTTACTTGTTCCCAAGCATTACTTGTTATAATGTCAACATTGTATTATATTATAAGTATTTATTAATTCAAAGACAATAATAATAATATAACAAAGCCCTTCTGGCGAGTAGGCGACCAATACTGTGAAAATGAGTTTCTTTCGGCGTTTCTTCTCAGCAGTGGTCGTTACGAAGCGCTGGTATCGGTAGCTTTTCTTTAAAAATAAATTAAATTTTAATATACTTTACACGTAACATAAATTATACTTATTGACTTGTAAAAGTGCCTGTAAAGGTCTAATTACTGGATAAACATTTGAATCTTTGAATTTGAATCTTTGAATCTTTGGTTCACTGGTAGAATAGACCCCTGGCCTTAAGGCGGCCCTTCCCGGCCACTTTTCATTGGGTGCGGAAGTTTCATAAAACTTGGTCCAGGTGATACGTGTTTTTCAGTAACCCTTACAAGTGTGTGAAATAATTTTTTTTTATAATACATTTGCAATGTTTCTATCGCAATATTTTTTTTACCTTTACAATTTATGAGTACTTTATAAACGGTCGAAGTTTAAGTAAAATTTACGAAAAGCAGATTTTTGGAGGCTTATACTTAATTTGTTTCTCCAAATTATAATTTTTTATTTCGATAGAAACCTGGAAATATCGCACAAGATACCTGTTAGTTTAAAAAATTTCAAGAAAGATCAGTTACAACGTCATAATCACGTACGAGCGTTTGACTGCCTCCGTGGTCCAGTGGTCAAGGGGTTCGCCTTGTGACCCGGAGGTCATGGGTTCGATTCCCACTGGGAATCATACTTTGTGAAAAGTTGTTTCCAGTCTATATATATAGATAGGATATTGCAGGCTTGAATCACCTGATTATGCGAAAAGAAAGATGATTCCGTGTTTCGGAAGGCACGTAAAACTGTGGGTCCCGAACGCCACCTAGCATTTGATCATCAAACTATCCAAGGATTGGTTCCTGGTTTGCCCTTTGGGTTGTGGAGGTCAGACGGCAGTCGCTCTGTATAAAAACCAGTAACCTCGTCAAATCTCCTTGGTTAGGTCGCGGACCCCGGGCTCTGAAGCGTTACTGCTGAGGATGCAACCGGGAATACGCTCGGATGATGATGAATCACGTACGAGCGTTTGTATGAAAAGTAAGACGTGAAGGCCGCTCTTGAGTCCGACATTTACCTACAAGTAAAGTTATAAAGTACAGAAAATATTTATTTTCTCAAACATGCTCGGAAGTACTGGTTATATTGTAGCAAAAAGAAAACAAGAAGTTTGTAATTCTTGGCTCATGCATTAATTACAAATTTACTTGTTTACTTTCCTGACCTAGGCCGGTAAAGTAATCTTTACCGGCCTGGGCCAGGAATGTGAGTATAAACATTCAATGTTAAATTTTTAAAATTTATCTGTGTGACTTGTCATAAAGCCAATTGCTTCCCCACTATAAACAATGCACTCTTCGAGTATGTATGTTTGTGGATATGATAATAATTTTATTAACATGTTGGTATAAAATCACACTAAAATATGCTTAATTTTCATTGCAAAAGAAAAATACAATATCTATCCTTTGCACTTATTGACAATTGAAACTTAAAAAAGAAAAAAAAAGGCAAGAAATCAAATTATTTCAGTAAAGCACGTACCTATACCTAGTGATTAATAGTCATTATCTGCAAAGTTGGTTAATTCTTCAATTAATTCCTCACATTTTTTTGAAACAAGCCTTAGTTCATAGAAAAGCACTATACTATATACATACCTCGGCGGGAATGGGATTGCCGGACTCGTAATTATTATCAAGTCCTCACTAACGAACGGTCTTGAAAACTCTACTCTTCCGGTAATCCCTAACTTCCCTCAATTTGAAGAATTGTTATAAAAAAATGCTTCATAGTGTGTTAAAGAAACCACATAACTAATACCACAGAATAAGTACTAGTAATACTTTAGTACTACTATACTAGTAATACAGAGGTGTTACTCAGAAAAGAAATTCAAAGAAGTATCTACTTAATGTGGTTAGCGCTGTGGTTTAAATTAGCTCGCGTCCTCGCCTCTTCGTTAAACACCTATACATTCATTGCAAGTAAATTTCATTCTTATTACTCTGGAGAAATGATTCACGTAATTGAATTTTCCTCTTCGAAGTGGTCGCCGCGCGCACAGTAATAATGAAGGTATATTTTCGATACCTAAACGGGGAGTGACACAGGCTTGCTAATACCTAATGCACTTGGGTAAGAAAAAGGAATGTGTTTTCTCCCATGAGGACAAGACGTGCGAGATATCAGGTGTAATTGTTTCTTGGCGTAGTAAAGCATCGATATTAGTTTGATAACAGACAATTAATTAAAGTGAATAATGTGAAGGAATTGCGATGTTACTGAGAGTTCACGAGTTTATCTTACAGAGGAAAAATTTAAGCCAATCTGGTTATTTAAGTAAGTTACAATTTTTATTGATAAAAAGTCGAAAGCGCGACTAACCGATGGTTGATGGGGCAAAAAGATTTTCGAAGCCGCTCTAGATCGGTCGTTTTGGAAATCCTTCGGAGAGGCTTTTGTCCAGCAGTGGACGTTATGCGGCTGAAATGATGATGATGAAATCGAGAAGAATTCTATAAAAAAAAATTGCTATGAAAATAATTTTTTGCACGTGAAAAAGATTTTTCTGATTCAAAAAAGGAAGCGAAACATTAGGTTTTTATTTCATTTTATTGGAAAGATCAACTAAATTGTCCGATCGAGCGAAGCGTCTCAGTTTCGATATTGACCAAAAATGCTTTTGTCCGTCTGTCTGTCTGTCTGTCCGGCTGTTCTCGCCTACAGATCGCATTTCTCACCTGACTCTCGTGAAATTTTGTGATCAAGTTCAAAATGTATAAAGGAATTTTTGCTGATTCAGTTCGTAGAAAATTTTCAAAATGGCGGAAATACGGGGATTGATAACTTTAAAAATATCATATCTCAGGCTATTTTTTTTCCTTCTTAGTCAGTTGCAGCACCGTCTTTGTCTTTCTCACATTCCTCTCCATCCACTGGTTGTCTGGAAGAGATTGCTTTAAGCGATAAGACCGCCCATTGTACTCATTTAATTTAAAATTATTTCTTTGTGTTACATTTTTCTTTTGGTGTAGTATAAAGGGTTATCTATCTATCTATCTATTTAGATTTTTTTACCAAAATGTCAAACTTTTTTGTTACTGTAGACGAAATGTTATGCCTGAACATCTTTTTTACTTGTTTATCCGATAAAGTTCCACGAGATGGGGTGACTCGCGAGATTTATAGCTCACAGAGCCTCTAGTTTCCATACAGAACAAAATAATAAGATACAAAATCAATTGAAGAGTAAATTCACACGCAACATCTTCATTTCCATAAAAAATTATAGCTCTTACTGAAGTTTCAGAAGTTTTTACTCTTTGCACTGTACAAAAAAAAAAAGGAAATCACGAAATTGGGTTAACATCTTGTTCAAAACACAACTATCGCGGTGTGCGTTGATCTTTCTCATTAAGTTGTGTTGTTTTATAAATATACAAGTGATAACGTTAGTATCTGATAGTGGACGCGCGCGGGCTGCGTGATGCCCAAAGCTGGGGAACCGGAACGCGTAAGCTTATCGGAAGAGGATATATTAAAGTAACCTTTTTTACAAGCTCCGTGGCGTGGTCACCATGCTAGACCGCCTCCCAGAGGTTCAGGCTTCAACCCCGGTCAGGGCAAGTTAGAAAATGGCCTCTTTCAAATTGTCCTGGGTCTTGGATGTTTATCTATATATGTATATGTTATAAAATATAGTATCGTTGAGTTAGTATCCCATAACACAAGTCTCAAATTTACTTGGGGCTAGCTTTATCAGTGTTATTTGTCCCTATATATTTATGTATTTATTATTCCTATCATTCAACTATCTTTTAAATATCATTAATGCGAAAGTTTGTACGTATGTATGGTTTTTATGAATGTTTGTTCTGCTTTCTCGCCAAAACGGCTGTATCCGATTGCTATAATTTTCATAACTAAATATCGACCTCTCACCCCCAAACAACAAAAAAAAAAAGATTTTTCTAAATTAGATAATTATAATTCGACTATTTTGATACGTCTTTTTGATATTTTGATTTAGAAGATACGATATATAGACTCATTTCATTCAGTCAATAAATTCAGTCAAAGAATAAAACGTCACAAAATAGTTTTCCACATGATTTAAGTTAGTTAGTTGAAATCTTTATTGCAACAAAACATAATGAATTAAGATTTGTTCATTAAGATTTACTAATGCAGAAAAACTGATAATAAGAGCGCTATTCGACTCCAAAATAGTATGACGTCACGGTTGTGATTTTCATACAAATCCCATGTAAAATGTTTGTTTTGACGTTTAAGAAAAAGTGCCTGATTTGATTTTTGGTTATCTAGCATTCGTTCGTCTATTTCGTATATTCTCATTTCTGTTTCGATCTCATAACGGTAGCCTTGAACAACATCACCATTACATCAGAAGGCCTTTTACATCACGTGTGTGCATAAATTACCATGCACTTTGTCCCGAGTCCAAAGTGCAATAAAACACCTGCTCCAGCAATAATCGAGCATTTTACTACAAGTCAAGCAATAATCGAGAAACAAGCATTTTTATACGAATCACGTTTTCTTCACAGTGCAATGCTACGGACTTTGATCCCGCAATAAATGCACTTCTGTCGGCTGCTTTATTTACAAACAAATAAATACCCTTTTTTTTACAATATATTGGTTTAGGCATTTGTCCTCAATCTCACCTGATGGTAAGCGACGATGAAGACTAGGATGAAGCATGCCTATCCAAAAGATACCCTTAGTTAAATCTTAACTGTTTAATTCATGACCATTCACAACTGGAACTTTCTTTAATGTTAATTCTAAAGATTATTTCATATATTATTGTTTGGTATTTAATTCAATTCGGTTCAATTTAATGTTTTAATTCAATTCAATATTTTATTTGCTTACCTAGTTAGTCAAAGTTTTACTATATGGTCTTATAACTACTTGGTGAGTAATTAAAACAACCTATAATACATTGCATTTCTAATTTAAATTAAATTATGTACTATCGTAGCTAATTTTAAATCTATTATTTTATTAATCTATTTTATAAAATGTAATTTTTATGAATAAAAACTGTAATAACGTTTAGATCGCTACTAGTCAAAATATAAATAGGTAGGTAGCTACGCCACTAGTGACAGTGCGCGCAGTAGAAAATTTTAGAAGGAGTTTTTGGCGGGAAGTCAATGGGTTCAGTTGGAGTTTGCTTTAAATTGTTTTGCAAATTAATTATAGTAAACTTTATAATATAAAATCGCTGTAATTTAGTGTAATAAATGCTCAGACTCATGGAGAATATGTGAAATGTTTAAAGTAGACACTCGAAGTGCGGCTGTAGTAATATTTATTTGCGGACAGTGGTGGGCGTCTTTAGGCGCCGTCCGCCACTCAATCGGCTATGAAAACCAGTGGACTCGTATAGATTTGTCGCCAGAAGCTACTTTGAAGCAATCATAAGACCTACACCAACCTTTGATTGCATAGTTAGTGTTAGGGTTAGGAATAAAGAAGTGACAAAATAAAGATTGGCTCTAAAGGACTAGTATCCAGAGACGTAAAATAATTATTTAAAAAAACATCAAAATCAGTGGTTGCTTAACAAGAGCAACATCTCGCTGAACTGTAGCCCTTCTGTGCTTCTGTGGCACACATGGTGTATAATAGCTTAAGTTAGTGTTGAGATATTAATTTTATGCGTAATTTTCCCCTTGTATTATGTGTGTTACAGATAAATCAAAATAGATCTTTTATCTCTCATATATCTATAGGGTATCCGTATTAACCATAAAAAACGCTGCTAAACCTATTTTTGTTAAAATATGTTTTGTCTCGTTCGAAGGTATGACGACATTTTAAAATAAAAATATTAAGTTTTATTTGAAATAGTCAGTTGATGTCTTTTTCACGGGCGTTTGTTCCTAACAATTTCTTTGCAATGTCTTTACACCCCGGTTCTTTGGAAGGGTTGCGTGCGTGCATACCGATTCAACACGTAGAGGCCCTTTAGAGAAGTTGATGTTATGTTCCCGCCAAAACCCATTTTTGGATATAACTACCTATGAAAAGTGTACCCTGGAAAAGTTTTCGGCAAGAGAATGATTAACTTATTTCAAGAAAAAGGAAAGGTTTATGGGTTATGGAATGGGTTTTGGATGGACATACTTGCTGGATTGTGTGTCCAGTTTGTCATGTGACACATAGACCTGTAGCGGGAGCGAGGTGATATGCTCGACCGCCACAAAGGGAAGATCTTCCCGCCAGGCATGGTGTTGCGCCTGGGGAACCGCGGCTCCAACGGTGTATCGTCGGAAGTTGTATACATATATGCAGCGAATCGGGCGAACTCTGAGATCGAGATGTAGGATACTCTGCTGGCGCCATCTCATATGCTTCTTGTGGACTATATTGTCGGTTGTCTCTTGATTGTAGTTACTCGTAGTGGCCGTAGAGGTCGCCACAGACCTCTTCCAACATTTTCCAATTAAAATCTGTCTCTTGCTTTTCTTTCTCCAGAGTTTTCCTCCAATTGTCTTAATATCATTCTTTTTCGGAGATGATTTGCATCCATGCTTTCTTAAATACAAGACGAGATTTAGCTTTCCGGACTGGTATGGCGTTCCAAAGTCGCACAGCATGAGCGACAAATGAATTATTTTTCTTATTAATTATAGCGATTCCTTATTGTGTGTCCTCATTTTATATTTATAAATATATGAAAAAAATAATAATTTGGTACTTACTAAAGTAACTAAAACAAAGGTGTTTAAACTTTTTTTAAGTTATTTTTTTAAACATAGTAACTTGACTAGATAACTATATTGCGTCATAAATTATAAAAAAATGCGCGAGTGTCGTAGAACACTCGGTCGGAAAGAAGATTGGAAAAAAAGTCGTGACTGAAAATCTTATCTTTTTTTCGCCTAGCCTCAATCCCATCCGCCAAGTCCGTACCGGCCGAAAAGGAACTTCGTTTCTCGAAATTTATCTTCCTGTTTAAAATAAAATCAAATATAATGTTTATTAAACATTGTTATATTATCAAAACAATGATAAGAAATGTCGTAAAATATGGGCTATATGGGCTACAATGTATATGATATTCGATGATACATCGTTACGTTTCATTATAATGATATAACGATGATTATATAACGATCATAATCGTGATTGTTTTTATTAAAGGTTTCCTCGACCATTGACCTGTCAATGATATTTCATTTATTAGTATTGTAAAAAAAATAAGAGTAATTTTCCATTTTATTATTATATTACTGGCACGAGTACGATATTATGACTCTTTTGAAATAAAATACCTACATTGATTATACAAACCTATATTTATTCATCTATAAAATTTGCAAATATTATATTATTAATTCCGCAAAATTTCTAGTGTGGCTCTCCCAGCGTTTTTGTCTTCGATACATAGCATTGAAAGTCTTTTCTAGAAAAAGTATATAAAGTCACCAAGCGAAATTTGCTATGCATCGGAGGCTAGGAACGCGAGGCTAGGCTGGGACGGCCCGGTTTGCAGAATTGCACAAGGTCATTTAATAGAAACGTCAAACGTCAAACAATTCTGTAGAGCATGCCCGCCTTAATTCTGGGAATCTGAACTTTGGTTACAGGCCTTACCATCCGCCAACCTAGGTACCTTGTTGCTTAAGGGGATACATGAATTTTGCTGCCCCCATTTGAATTAAATCATTTAAAAGGAAACGGAGAAATAATTTAAAATTTTGTCTTGACCAGGCTCTAGATAACCCTTCAAACTATTTTATGAACTACTGTTTATAGTTTAAAGTGAGAACGTGAACCTTTTCTACGCACATACGCCAAAAGTGGCAGTTTTTCGCAATTGTGCGTAGAATAGTTTCACGTTCTCACTTCAAACTATAAACAGTAGTTCATAAAATAGTTTAAAGGGTTATCTAGAGCCTGGTCAAGACAAAATTTTAAATTATATCTCCGTTTTCTTTTAAATGATTTAATTCAAATGGGGGCAGCACTGGACCCCGAAAAATTCAGGTAGCCCCTTAACGATGCGTTCCGAGTGGAAACTGCGCTGCGGGTAGGCTACATGTGTCCCACATCCGTTACACGTACCGTCGATGGCCTTGGACTCCACGGAATTTCCTGCACCTGGCTCAAAGAATCTGTATTGCCATACAACGTGGCAATGGTGCCAGCCTTTTGGCCACATAACTTGTAATTTCTTTTTAGTTTTAGGATTTAACTTTTATTAAGTATAGTTTTAATTTAATTAAAATTTTATTGGTTCTACAATTTATCTATTGATTTATATGTCGTATTTTGGAAAGTACTGGAGTTTCTTTTTTATCATAAATCTACCATAAGTAAACATATTTGTATATAATATATTTCTGATCCCGCGCAGATCGCAAAAGCCGATCAAGGGAATTAGCAAAAATGCGAATCATGTTAATAGTCGATGTAGCTAGAAACCCACCACTATTTTTGTTCTTTTTTTCTATGTTATCTCCCACCGTCACGCTAAGTGACCTTTGGGCTTTTGTATGAAAATTTCGTTTTTTTTTTTCGAGTTTTAAGCATTGGTCCCATAGGAAAAGTTGTTCATATTGACGGTCTGAGTTGCTCCTACAATCGGACAGGGTTTTTGTTACATATTGTATTTACACGTGTTTTAGGTACACATTGTTGGACCTGGTGGGTCAAAGTCTAGCCGAAGCTATACAATGCATGAATGGAGCCATTGAATCAAACATAACTTGCCGTGCTTGAGCTAAACTTAGCTTTTGTGTAACACGAACTTGGAATTCCTTGTAACGGTACACTCGGCTGTATAATTTGTTTTTTTAACCGACTTCAAAAAAGGAGGTTATCAATTCGTCGTTTTTTTATATGTCTTATGAAATTCACAGATTATTCGGAGACGCCTGGACCGATTTATAAAATTTTATTTTTGTTTGAAAGGGTTATACTTGTCCTTAAGACATTTTATAAAATGGTGAAGTCGATTTTTAGTTTTGGTAAATTACCTATAGTATAACTTTTCATAAAAAAATATTAAATATTTGCTTAATCATATTGGAGTGAAAATATGTTTTGTTCCTTACTCCGTTCTTATCTCTTTTTAACTCTTGACGAAAAAGTGGGATGACGAAAAAGTTGACGTGTCTGTGTGTCTGTGGCTACATAGCGCCTAGGTTTTTTTTTGCTTGAAAACGGTTTTGATCTAGATGGTTCTTAGCTATGTTTGATGGAAATCGGTTTGGCAGTTTAAAAGTTATGGGGAGTTGGGGAACGTTAAAAGTTATGGGGAACGCTTGAAAGTATTTTTTTAATAAGATAGTAGAGTGAGAATAGTAGTAGAGATCGCATATAAAAACTTGTTGATATTTGGTCAAGCGAAAACGAGACAATATTTGTCGCATCTCGCAAACTTGATATATTTCTAAAAAAGACGACTTACTCATAGGAGTAGTGGTCTTTTGTGTTGCATAGTAATACTCTTAGTAATATCCTTACTAATATTATAAATGTGAAAGCGTGGATGTTTGTTACGCTTTCACGCAAAAACTACTTGACGGATCATCATGAAACTTTGTACACATATTTTGGGAGGTACTAGAAGTAACATAGGGTACTTTTTATTAAAAAAAAAATATTTTTTACAAAAATAAAAAAAAAAATATTTGATAGATTCGATGCGAGCGAAGCCGCGGGTAAAAGCTAGTCATCTATAAGCCTACATCATGAATCGTATATCGAAGTCGTATGGACCGTAATAAATCGAACCACGGGCTATTCTAGATCACTTTAGTATAATGAAACAAAAATAACAGTCAAAACCCAAAAAAAAAACAGAATTTCCATACAAAAGTGTGCAGGCGCTCGGGAAATTTGTATTGGAATATCGTTTTTTTTTTGGTTATTTGGTTGTTATTTTAATTTCATTATACTGTTGTGATCTAGTATAGCCCGTGCGTGCCGCCCGCCCGAGCGCCTGCACACTTTTGTATGGAAATCCATACAAAAGTGTGCAGGCGCTCGGGAAAATAAATGAATATAGGACATAATTATCTTAAAAACTTGGTTTGTCAGGATCGTAGCAAGTGGAGGTCCATAGTCTCTGCCTACTCCTGTGGGAAACAGGCGTGATGTATATGTAAAACTAGGAAATGCGCAAAAGGCGACCTTATCGCTAAGCAATCGTTGTATATGGTACTTACAACATGTTTTTTTTCTATATAAAAAAAAAAACAAGTAAAACTTGTCGTTGATTGTACACAATATATTATATATTTTGTTCCGCGCATGCTTCGGTATGTAAACACGTTTATGTAATAATTTCCTTGTTCAATTCTTGAAACCGATTCTGATATTCGCGAGTATGTTTTTTGTAAATATTTACATGTAATTGTATATACGTAGTATTAGGTATAAGATATCGATTAATTGAACCAATCTAAGTTATTTAAAACTTGGTTTACCAAAGGTTAAGTGATCGAAATAAATATTTTAAAATATTACTCCGTATCCGACCGAGATAAATAGATTAGTAAGTACATTTTTTGTGAAACATACGAGTAGATACAGTGAAAAAACTGTTATTACGTGATTTGGGCTTTTATCTCTGTTTTGTTCTGCGCAGTTGGCTATTTTAATGTACGGTCAGGTTACAAAAATGGTGTCATAATTTTTGATTATGATACGACTCCATTTTTTAACCATATCGTACTTGCCTACTTAATTTACCCGACACCGGCGAAGACAAAACGAGGGTTATGTACATGTGTTTAGGGAATGCAATCCTGATTGTTGGAGATGAGCGGGGGGAAAAAATCCAAAGCAACCCCTTTGATTTTTTATACCCCTATAACTTAAAAAAATATCGAAATCTCGCGTGATTGTATTTAATTTATAATTTCGCGAGATCTCGAATTTGCGATCTCAAGTCGAGGTTGCATTCCCTACATGTGTTTCGTCGCTATGTATGTTTATATGTATGTATGTTCATCTATTCTCTCGTATCTTCAATGATATCCATGGTACCTTGACAAATAGGGTATCGTTGAAAGCGTTTTGTTGACTAATCGCTGGTTATGAAATTAAATGAATGAATGAAATGAAATCGTTCATGTCAATGCATCCAGCGCTTTCCAGCGACCTTAGTCAGGTCGTCAGACACATTATTACGCCCTCTATAGACCAAAAAGTAATGAACAATAATATAAATTGAATAATAACGTGTTGGATATAAAGTGAAAATGCTCAAAAGGCTTATTCTTAAATATATACATTGTTACTTGTTGCTCCCTGCTATGCTTGCATTGACTGGATAAACGTACGTTCCAGTAAGTTTTTTATAAAGTCTAACACAAGCACAGTGCTGGTTTAAGCATTACCAGCGCTCTGGGCGAGATGTCAACGGCGCTCCGTGCCTAACTTCAATTCAAACCCATTTGGACAAAGGCAAAAGATATAATTAAATAACCATTAACTTAAAAACAAAAAAATATAAACATAACGATTTTTTTACCCCCGATAAAAAAGACGGGTATAAGTTTGATGTGTAAGTTTGTCTAAACGAATAGGCTAATTTAGTTGCGGGTTTTTTTGTTTGATCGTGATGTGTTTTAGCTATGTTTTATGGAAACTGGTTCAGCGGTGAACCCTTGAAAGTCGGGGTTTTTTTTTTTAATTTGCCTGTCAGTTAAGATTGTTCGCTAAACCAACGCCTTGGTCGATGAGGGATTTTAAGAGAGCCGCCTGGCCGTGGCGCCTCTTTATACCCGGCGCCCTGGGCGGTCGCCCAACCGCGCCCTACTCTAAAACCGCTACTGCACAAGCATGACCATATTTAGATACGCAAAAGTTAACTTTTGAACACACGAGATAAGAAGACAGCGGCCTTTAGATATCCACCGCCAATTTACAATCAAGTGCCTCGCTAATAAAGCTAAATGGATCTTTAATTGCGTAATTGGATGCCCGCTGTGCTATCGGCATCGCTCGATAGCGGCATGCGGCTTCAATGACTAGTTGCCTACATGTGCATGACCTATGTCTTGCACTTAGCTACTTGTGTATTATACTCATCGTATCGTATCTAAACTATTAGAATTACTAGACGAATATCAATTCACCACAAATATAAGCTTACCTTACGCTTATCACGTCACACTAATATTATTAAAGAAAGTATCTCACTTGTGCGACAAACCCGGCAGACCTTTGACCGACATAACATTTGATCGGAGGCGAATATTTGTGAGTGAGTGTGTGTTTGTGTGTTTGTTACATATTTATTTAAAAAGTTACAGCCAGAATCGAATTATTTAAATTCATTCCTCACGTGAGGATGGTGATGATGAATTTAAATAATACTTTAGCAGCAATTTATTTCCCTAATTTTTTTTTGTTTCAAACTAATTTCTCAACTGTTTTATTACTTAAACTTACTGTATGCACATGTTTTGAATTGTTGCCCTGCTATTAAGTTTAAACATAAATGTATATAATGTTTTACTTTGGTGACAATTTGTTATGTGTATCTTATTTAAATAAAAATAAAAAAAAACTTATAATAAAACGAACTTATATAACTGAAATAAAACGATTCTTTCATTTATTCCTTTTATTGATTTTCTTGTTAGTTTTATTTAGTTTTTATTTAAATTTATTGTCCTAGTTAATTTATGAATATTATAATTTCTAATATTAGCCCTAATTTTATAATTTCTAATATTACATGGACATCATATGCATAATCAAATAAACAAAATAATTCGATTCTGATTATAATTTTTTAAATAAATTTTTCATAAGTATGATGATGATGCATTTAAATAATTCGATTCCGAAGCGGGGGTTATATCCTCAGCGGTGACGTATCAGAGCCCGGGGTCCGCTACTTAACCTAGGTGATTTGACGAGGTTACTGGTTTTTACACAGAGCGACTGCCGTCTGACCTCAGCAAAAGACCAGAACCAATCCTTGAATAGGTTTCAGCAAACGCTAGATGGCGTTCGGGGCCAACAGTTTATACGTGCCTACCGAAACACGGAATCGTCTTTCTTGTCGGATAATCAAGTGATACAAGCATGCAATATCGTAATCAAACCTATCGAATTATTTAATTTATGGTTTGAAAAAGTAGACATTATGGCTTTTATTAAACAAACATAACAAGGTTCAAATCCTTAACAACTTGAGTCCAGAACATAAAAAATAAAGTTATTAATTAGTGTTTCACAAAAGGCAAATTTTTCCAAAAAAATCACTATCAAGTTGTTGTGGAGATTATTGTTGGAAAACCCTTATGAATCCCCTTAGGTACCCTATACTTTTCCATACAAACGTAATGTAGCTTTTATTTTGAAATGACGTGTGATATTTCGGCAGTATTTTGTAATTTCAAAGAAATTGCATATATCTAGGCACACAACTAGTTTTCAACAGTCAAAGATGAACTTGAAAGAAAATATGAGAGTGTGGAAGTTTTCCATACTGATGTTCAAATAAAACTAGATAAGCTGAAACTAGATAAGCCTAGATATATGCAATTTCTTTAAAATTACAAAGTTACAAACTGTGAAAACTAGATAAGCCTAGATTTATGCAATTTCTTTAAAATTACAAAGTTACAAACTGTGAAAACTAGATAAGCCTAGATTTATGCAATTTCTTTAAAATTACAAAGTTACAAACTGTGAAAACTAGATAAGCCTAGATTTATGCAATTTCTTTAAAATTACAAAGTTACAAACTGTGAAAACTAGATAAGCCTAGATTTATGCAATTTCTTTAAAATTACAAAGTTACAAACTGTGAAAACTAGATAAGCCTAGATTTATGCAATTTCTTTAAAATTACAAAGTTACAAACTGTGAAAACTAGATAAGCCTAGATATATGCAATTTCTTTAAAATTACAAAGTTACAAACTGTGAAAACTAGATAAGCCTAGATTTATGCAATTTCTTTAAAATTACAAAGTGACAAACTGTGAAAACTAGATAAGCCTAGATTTATGCAATTTCTTTAAAATTACAAAGTTACAAACTGTGAAAACTAGATAAGCCTAGATTTATGCAATTTCTTTAAAATTACAAAGTTACAAACTGTGAAAACTAGATAAGCCTAGATTTATGCAATTTCTTTAAAATTACAAAGTTACAAACTGTGAAAACTAGATAAGCCTAGATTTATGCAATTTCTTTAAAATTACAAAGTTACAAACTGTGAAAACTAGATAAGCCTAGATATATGCAATTTCTTTAAAATTACAAAGTTACAAACTGTGAAAACTAGATAAGCCTAGATTTATGCAATTTCTTTAAAATTACAAAGTTACAAACTGTGAAAACTAGATAAGCCTAGATTTATGCAATTTCTTTAAAATTACAAAGTTACAAACTGTGAAAACTAGATAAGCCTAGATTTATGCAATTTCTTTATAATTACAAAGTTACAAACTGTGAAAACTAGATAAGCCTAGATATATGCAATTTCTTAAAAATTACAAAGTTACAAACTGTGAAAACTAGATAAGCCTAGATTTATGCAATTTCTTTAAAATTACAAAGTTACAAACTGTGAAAACTAGATAAGCCTAGATTTATGCAATTTCTTTAAAATTACAAAGTTACAAACTGTGAAAAATAGATAAGCCTAGATTTATGCAATTTCTTTAAAATTACAAAGTTACAAACTGTGAAAACTAGATAAGCCTAGATTTATGCAATTTCTTTAAAATTACAAAGTTACAAACTGTGAAAACTAGATAAGCCTAGATATGTGCAATTTCTTTAAAATTACTAAATACGGCCGAAATCTCTTCAAAATAAAAGTTAGACTACGTTTGTATGGAAAAGCTTAGGGTAAGGGGATTATTAAGTAATATATGTAATTTCTCTGAAATCACGTAATTTCGCCAATATCTGACATGCCGTTTCACGATGCAAGATGCAACACGATTATGTACATGCGTCAAAATATACATTTATATAAGAAAAATAGTGATATTCATAGTATAAACACTAGAAATAAAAATAAATTAGCTATCTCAGCTTTTCGGTTGCAAAAAACAAAAAAATCTTTTGTGGGTCTTGGCTAACGCCTCTATAATAAGATTCCAGATAATGTAGTAGCGTTACCATTATCTAAGTTTAAGACTGCCATTAAAAATCATTTAATCAAAAATGCGTATTATCATGTAAATGACTATTTATCATCATCTGATCACAATTCTTGGAAATAGATGACTGCAAATTTTAATTGTATTGTTTAAATATATAGTATAATGTATACCTAGCTAAAGTGTTAATATGTATTGTAACTGTAATATAGCCCATCAGGCTGGGTAGGGACCAATACTGAACTGGGTTTCTTTCGGCGTAATTTTCCCAGCAGTGGTCGTTCCGAAACGCTAGTAGTTTTTAGCTTTTGCACTAAAATAATATTTAAAAAAAATGACCTTCAATAAGAGATACATTTATCCTTCATTGAATAAAAAATTTTGACTTTGACTTTGACTTTGAATTTGACAAAATAAAAGCCAGACTACGTTTGTATGGGAAAATCTGATTCTCTCTAGGGTAATGGGGCTCTTAAATTCTCATATTAATTTCTATCGGGTTTAAGTACAATTGTCACGGTTTCAAAGTTCAAACAGTCAAACGGAACTACTTACTTACATATATTTATCGAAATAGAACGGGGTAATAAAAAAAACTAATTTACCGCGACCCCTGACTCCACTAATTGGACATATACTTTATATGTATATGTATAATTGGTCAGATACAGCGGCAGTTAAATTTGAACTGATTATTTTAACGGTTATGTGGGCAAGGTCCTAATTTTATTAGATAACGGTTACACGCTTTACTGGGCGTAGGTAAATAAGTAATATATGTTATCACTTTCTATTAGCTCGTATCATTTTTAAGCGGATGATTTGCAAAATGTCCAGACCGCTGCTGAAAACATAGACGGTGGAGTGGTTGAATTGAACATGGCTCTGAAATTTCTATCTGGTCGGACAGTTTTGGTCAATCCGTCCAAGTGCCAGGTTGTTAGGTGGTTCAAGATAATTGGCTAAACTTGATATGAAGTCTATTTCCCCTGTTGTTTTTAACAAAACAACCAATCCGTATAGTAAATCTCTCGAGACTTTCTTTGGACGTTGAGCTGAAGGACCCAAGTGATAGAGGGCTGCAAAAAATTCAACTATTCGTTATAGTATTTAAATAGTTTTAGAAATTTCCTTCCAGTTTAAGACGAAGTGGTAGCTAAAGTGGCGCCCTCATTTGAAATAAATTGTTTAATACTAAATATGGTGATAATTAAAAATTTGATTTGTATCAATGTCTAGAAAGACCTTTAAACTATTTTATGAATAACCTTTGAAAGTAATATTGGTAGTCCGTCTAGTTTTAAAACTGTTTTCGCCAAAAGTGGCCATTTTTGGCGAAAAACAGTTTTAAAACTAGACGGACTATATATTTAGTTTTAAACAATTTATTTCAAATGAGGGCGCCACTTTAGCTACCACTTCGTCTTAAGCCAAGATAACTCTTGTCCTGTCATTTATCTTTAACCGACTTTCAAAAAGGAGATTATCAATTCGTAGGAATCTTTTTTTATGTATGTTCAACGATTATACCAAGACTCCTAGACCGATTTGATGTTTTTTCTTGCTCTAAAGCGCATCCTTGTCAGGTGGTTCCATAGAAATTTAATAAAAATCGGTTGTATGGTTTGGGGGTGAAGTCGGTTTTTAGTTTTGAAAAATTATACCCAAGGTTAAGATTATAATCATGGCACTACGAGTAAGATCTGTTCATCACTTTTGTTGCATAGGTACCTAGTAGCTACTTATTTACTATTATGTATATTACAATTGGTTTTATTTGGTTTCACCTGTCTCTGTCTGCCTGTCTGTAATCAAATCTTGCATGTTTGACCCACTGCCCGGTTTATCATTGATCTAAAATTTTGCACGCATACGTATATCGCGTGACAATGCAATAGTGTGATGACGTGGAGCTGTTCTGATGATGGAGCCAAAAAGTAGCTATAAAAGTAGCGATAAAAATTTATAATGCCCTACCCGACAGCCTAAGAAATGAAGAAAAAAGTTCCTTATTTATAAAAAAATTGAAATTAATTCTAATACATAAAACGTATTACAAACTAGACGAGTATTTTAACGATAAATTTTTTAATTAAAATTGACAATTCAAAAATACCTACTTAACAAATATACTAAACTAAATTGACAATAATTTACAAATAATAAATATCACACAATCTGGCTAATAAATATTAAAAATAATA
The DNA here is from genome assembly GCA_943193695.1 of Acrobasis suavella. NCBI lineage: Eukaryota > Metazoa > Arthropoda > Insecta > Lepidoptera > Pyralidae > Acrobasis > Acrobasis suavella. The sequence continues at coordinate 1,801,493 of OW971952.1, read as the reverse complement.
ATAATATACATATACTATTAAATAATATTTTGTAAACATTTATATTTATAAGTTATCTGCATGTCATAAATGTCGCTTGCCGTTCCACTTTTTGTTTTGCGATACCCGACAGGGTTCATAGTGTTCCTATTATAGAAGACAGTGACTTTTAATAGTTAGAACTGTTGTACTTTATGAAATGCAATAAATGATTTGAATTGAATTGAATAGGAACTCAGTAATGTAACGACGTAACCCTATCGAGTTTGGGCTCGTTTGATACGTCTTGGGGAGCACTTGGTACTTGATTTTTGGATTTTGATAAAAGCTTGTTTAAAAATATTTTTTTAATAATCACTTTGCAGGAACTCCTAGTAGGTAGGTAGCCACGGACTAGCTGGGGCAGTTGGAGCTCCTACATGAAGAGGTAGGTAAGGTACGTAGTGGAGAGCTTGAGAGAAATAGACAGCAGAGTTATTTTATTTATTATAACTTTACAATACTGATATATTTAAATTTACAATACTGATATAGATGTGATCAGCTCGTGCTAGTGGAATGATTGTAGAATAATGAGAAACGAATCTAAAATTTAAAAATTAAATTTGAAAATGAAATTATTTTTAGACAGATGGACAGTATGAAATGGAAATAGGAGGTAAACGAGAACTTTATGGCCCTGGACGAGAGGTTTATGGCCCTGGACTCTGTCACTCCCGTTAGGAATAAAACCGTGATGTCTATGTCTTAGTTATCTTCTCCCAGAATTTCCCACGCTTCTAGCACGTTATCACGACCCTAACACGCGTCGCTCGAGTGAAGCCCGAATTTTATGATAAAGCCATGACCTGTGACTTGTCGTCTAACTCTGCTTCAGACCTATGACTTACAACAGCTTGATAACGTTTTTTTAATCTTGCTGGGTACAAGCTTCGGTACCTACAGGAAGCTATGATGATAACTCCCTCCTTTTCTCAGTTTATATCAAAGGGAAAAATGGTTTTAGTCCACTTTAACGTGGGAATAGGTCTTTTTTCCCCATGCAATATATCACCGCCCACTGCCGGGCGACAGGCGGGCGTCAACAGGCGACGGCTAAGTTGGGCACAAAAATATCTTTTTTGACTCTGAAATATAACTTTTTTTTACTCGACTGCGTCAGAAGGAGGGTTATATTTTTTCGGTGTTTGTCTGTATGTTTGTATGTATGTACAGATTGCGCAAAATAACTTGGCGGCTCGGAAGTAAGCTAAAAGTGACAGTGGGGTAGCTGACGCCCGGCGCACTGTACCGGCGCTCTCCTGTATTCATCTACTGCGCAGCGTTCCGCGCGAAGTTCAGAGCCGCCGAGTTATTTTGCGCGTACTGTACCTACGTTTAGGTTTATGAGACGCTCTGCAGCCTAAACGGCTTTAGAGAGGTGTCGTTAGATTCATCTTAATTCGGACAAAGACACTGGGTGTAATAAGGTGGGTGGACCATGGAAGGCCATGCTCCTTCGAAGGCCAATTATTAAAATTTCGTAGTTATTGCCATGTGATGACAAATTCCTTCTATTTACACAAACACCCATCGAACTGGAAATCACAGACGCGGCGGCAAATCTCTCGCGCTACTATTTTGGCAGTACGGTCCCTCGCTTCTTCGATATCGGGAATCGACGACGTTAAAATAAGGTGGGTGTACCATAGAAGGCCACTCTAACAAATACACAGTTATTATTCGTTTATTTACTGGATAAATGAAACTAACAAATATTTAAGTAATACTTTGTTTTATTACTTAACATATAAACCACTTCTTTTTGTTGTAGATTTAATCGCTATTCAGTAACTTTTAGTGTTAAATGACTGATTTTTTATGATGGCCTTCCAAGGAGCCTTGTTCCTAGCAAGGCCATTTGGAAGAGTTCAATGAAACTTAAGTTCAGTCAATATCGATTAAATCTGCAATTCAAAAAAGTGATTTATATGTTACATAATAAAACAAAGTATTACTTAAATATCTGTTAGTTTTATTTATCTCGTAAATAAACGAATAATAACTGTTTATTTGTTAGAGTGGCCTTCCATGGTACAGCCACAAGAAGCATTCAGGTTGCCCACGAGGTTTAGTTAGACTGGAAACTGAAATATTGCTTGTCAACGTAGACTAATCAAATGATTCCACCAACGAGACCCCCTTTGTATGATCAATAAGTTTCATGACTAATAAGTATTACATCGTGTAACCGACGTGGATACCGTGGATCATTGTTTACTTCGGTTTATCTGTCACAAGTATTTTTTAATGAGCAGTGCCCTTGCACTATCTCCTTAGAGTATTTTTATGTCCACGGCTGGTAAACAAGACCAGTGGACTTGTTGACAATGCGAGTTTATTAAAAATGTATTTACCAACAACAGTTTGTTTTGGAGGGAAAATAGAGGGTAAATTACAACGATAGTTTTTTGAGAAAGTTGCGTATAATGGTGTAAGCAAGGAGTTTGCACATGCATGCTGAAGTACTGGCCGCTAAGAAGAAAAAGTTAAAACCGTCAGAGAAAAATGTAACACACACAATAATTATGACATGTGTGATTTCGCGCGTATTTTGCAATTTTTAGGGTTACGTACTTAAAGGCTAAAAACGGGATCCTATTACTAAGACTCCGTAGTCTGTCTGTCTGTCCGTCGGTCTGTCTCCAGGATAATAAATAAATAATAAATATATAGGGACAAATAACACTGATTGAGCTAGCCCCAAAGTAAGTTAGAGACCTGTGTTATGGGATACTAACTCAACGATACTATATTTTATAACATATACATATATAGATAAACATCCAAGACCCAGGACAATTTGAAAAAGACCATTTTCCAACTTGTCCTGACCAGGGATCGAACCCGGGACCTCTGGGTGGCGGACTAGCATGGTGACCACTACGCCACGGAGGTCGTCAAAGGATGTATTTTATGAACCGTGATAGCTAGAAGTTGTCATTTTCACATATGATGTATTTTTGTTGCTATAACAAATACTAAAAACAGAATAAAATAAATATTTAAGGGGGCTCCCATACAACAAACGTAATATTTTTGTAGATAATGGTACAGAACCCTTAGTGCACAAGCCCGACTCGCACTTGGCCGGTTTTATTTGTTATCTATGTTATTTAGTGCTATAACTTGTGACTATAACCAGACAGCTTATATAGTATATATGTATAAGTACCATGACTATATCTAACTTTCATCCTTTTATTTAAGGATTCAAGCCCGGTTAACCTTTTATACATTATCCCTCAAATTCATAAAAAATAATAAGCGTTTGCTAAACCCTTTTTAGTTAAAACATGTTTTGTCCCTTTCCCTCTTTTGAATATTTGACGTTGAAAGAACGAGACAAAACATATTTTAACTAAAATAAGTTTAGCAAACGTTTATATTTTTTTATGAATAAGGGGGAATAAACAAACACATATGTTTAAATTTTTTTGCGGTTTATATGAATAGTTGCAAATCTTCAGTAACCTATAGTCATTTTCCTGCAATATCGTCCACATGGAAACTGACTCTACCTTGTTTATAATAATTAATTATGTAAAACCAAAGCAACTAGGATTTACATTTTGCTTTAGTTCTATGAACTAATATGCACTGTCTATGAATTTATATGCACTCAATACCGCCTTAATTCTCATTCATATAAAATCCTATTTCCCCACTTGAACCTTATAACTGGATGAGAAGATTGGCCTCATTAGTTTACTGGACACCGGCATAATACTTAAAGTTTAAACGCCACCATCAAGAAAAGAAAAATACTTATTCCTTCCTTCTTAATAAAATCTAACAGCCATATTAATAAATACTCACCCCTCTTAAATGAGGCATATAGTGAGAAATCTACCAAATTAAGGTGCGCAAACGTTTTGTTAATGTAAAATCGTTATTATCTAGCTGATTTAAGAGCGGATATTTTACGTACAAATTTTTCAAAACTAAAAACTGACTTCAGCCCCAAAATACAAAACCGATTTTGATAAAATTTCAATTTTCGTTGTTTGAAAGGATCACAAATAAAAAACAATGTCATTAACGGTCCAGGCGTTTTCGAATAATCGGTGAACATACATAAGAAAAGAGATCGCGACAAAATGATAACCTGCTCCTGTTTGGAAGTGAATTTAAAAGGGACAAACTCAAAATAAAACGCACAAACTAATATCAACATAACTCGAGTAAACTCGCGATTTCAACACGCGAGATAAAGTACCTATACACACGCTGCGCTATCACTATATCAGCACCCGCGGGTCACTCCTTGGTCCAATTAGCTGGGGGTCAGCATACTACGTGTATTTTAACTATAAAAAATCGTCACATGATAACTTACTACGCTCGATTAGCGAGCTGGCTTCGTTTGTTTACATACTCATAGATTATAAGTACAATTATACATACTTACGTAGGTACTTGGCAGTTAGTTACGTTCTTGCAGAAAAAAGTATAAGAAATCTATTATCTTTATATAATAAAATAGGTAAACAGTATTTTTTTATTACAATATTTATATATTAATATATTTTTAACTTTCATATTTCGATACGTCACGTGTTCTTTGGGGATAGTTCTTCAGTATTATGGACTGAATTCGCCATTGAAATCATTTCAGTATATCTTGTTATATTTAAGCGCCAAAAACTTTTTGTTTCGATACTTCGGTCTTGATTAGCACATTTCAAAAATATAGACATTGTAAGTCGTTTAAGGCTTTTAAGCAAACTTGGGTATTCGTTTTTGAACGTACAAAAGTACGAGATGATGATTGCTGTTCCAGGTCATGCACTTAAAGTGGAACTGGGCAGGGCACCTGGCTCGACGGAGTGATGGCAGGTGGAGCAGGGCTTTTAGCGAATGGTGGCCCAGAGCGGGTGAAAGAAGCGTCGGACGTCCAGCAATGAGATGGGTTGACGATATAGTAAAAGTCATGGGTCGCACCTGGATTAGAGCAGCACAGGACCGAAATGGGTGGGACGAAGGGAGGCCTATGCTCAGCAGTGGGCGGAAGAAGGGCTGGGATGATGATGAGGTTTATCTCATAATATCGTTATCTTCTAATTTCTTAACCTTCTTCTTTATCCTAGCACATTGCCGGAGGAATCTGCGAGGGAAGAGAAGAAGCTTCATTTTAAGTTTTTTCATTTCTTCCTTACAAATATGTACGAACAATCTTTACATGTACATATATTCCTTGTTCCAGGGGAGTGCCTGACGTCGGGCCGGTACCCGTTCAAGTGCCTGCAGTTCGAGCTGGCCCCTGACGTGGAGCCTGAGGAGGTGGCTGTGGTGGAGCTCTGGTTTTATAAGGTGAGCCTTGCTACGTCTTTATCCCCGACAAAAAAGAGGCGTGTTATAAGTTTGACGCTAACTTCTGTCCGTCTGCCTGTGTGTCTGTCTGTGGCATCTTTGCGCTCGAATGGATGGACCGATTTCAATGCGGTGTGTTCGCGGTGCGGTGTTTGAAAGTAACTTCCCTTGCGTTGGTTCTTAGCCATGTTTGATAAAAATCGGTTCAGTTGTTAAAAAGTTATTAGGTGTTAACGCTTGAAAGCTGGGGTTTGTAATTTACCTGGAGAATAATAGATTAGAATATTATATACGAGTAGTTCCGCCATTTATATTTTTAGATGGTGTCGTCGGAGGTTTTTTAATTTGCCGGTCAATCAACTTGTTAGTTGATGGGTTTAGGTGTTACTTTGCAAAAGACAAAGCTACATGCTCTGCCTTTCACCGCGAGACGTTATATCTGTTGTCGTGCTCCTATCGCGAGGCATAGTGAATCGAAAATAAATACCTACAACCAAAAAGGGATGTGGATACTTAAGTTATGTGAAATACGAGCAGTGGGTTTTTGTCGGAAATATTCGTCGCACGCGATATGGGTACGAAAATGTTTGTTCGCTCTGAAAGGGTTGCTCTAAACTACTTCATTGCCAGCCGGCGCCTGCCTATTATGCCTATATATGTAGGTTTATACCATTGTTAGTCACTTCTTAAAAAAATAAACTTATTGGAATACAAGTTAGAATATTATTACATAAAAACTAATATACTTATTTAATACTAAGCCGTTTCTCTTCCCGCGCAGTTCGTAAAAGCCGACCGAGGGAATGGACGATATCTTAAATCATGTTCATAGGCGATACGGCTAGCAATCCATCACTATTGTGATTCCTTTTTCTATTTTAACGCCCACCATCACGCTAAAAGTGGGCAATAAATCTTGCGACCCTGTATGCTTAGAACCGCAAGAGCCATACACTATTTGTATATTCTACAAATTACCTTTACCTTTGGATTTGCACTACTTTTTTAAATCTTTGGATTTGTGACGATGTGTGTGAACGAAAAATAACATTCACAGCTGTTTGCGCTGTTGACGCCATATTTGTTTTATTGACTACTAGCGCTGCACTGGAAATAATCTGAACTAAATTTGAATTACTTGGCTAAGTCTTGTCAGTCATCTTCAAAGGGCTGACTTTCAATATGCCAAGTTCTTAAACGTTGAGTGATTCTAGATTAATGAACTGTTCATGTCGGCCTTGATATCCAATTGGATGCCGGCCTTCAAGGAACGGCCTATAGGGTTAACTAGGTGGCTACGACATTTGTAAATCGATACCAATCTTTCCATGAATATGAATACCATAACTTTCGTAATTTTTGTCAGGGTGGTTTCGTGGTTTCTTACAGTTTGTGTACAAACTCGAACCACAAATCATTTTTGAGTCCTAATCAAAAACTACTATTCCAGGAGCCCGACCCACTAGACGAATTCAACCAGACCTTCGTGATCTCCGAAGCGGCGCACTGGGACAGCCAGCAGCAGTTCAAGAAGACTAGGCCTATAGCCATCAAGGAAACGGATGTGGGGGAAGGCTGGGTGAGGGTGGAGCTGGCCTGGGCTGTCAGGGTGTGGCTGGAGGGAATGGAACGGCTGCACACTCTGCACGTCGCCTGCAGAACATGTCAGGTTGGTAACACATAATTACTGCGCGTGTAAGAAATCTTTTGATTATAGGCATGTGGAATGGAAAAATATTTTTAGTCCATTGGTTAGATCATAAAAATATATTGTACACGTATTTTTTCTTTTCTTTGAGAAACAAGAAACGCATTGAAATTTCACATGACGTCACAGCTACGTACATTTTTTACAGACAGGTGTGAATTTTTACTTTTTTGCCAAACTGAAAAATATGGGTCCAGCGTTTTTGGATAATCTAAAAGAAGGACTAATTAGGTACAATTATACTTTTCTAACCCTTGTCGACACCACTATTGATAATAAGAAAGGTAAGTGTGGTGTCCACTATTAATATTAAGGAAGGTAAGAAATACTTCCATGCTGGTCTGGGAGAAAGAAACACTTCAACTGATTCTCTTCATCCGCAGATAGTAGAAGCCGTGAGAATGAACGAAAATGCGAATAATGTGGTGATAACACAACATATTGTCTTTTTTTTAACGCCCGAAAAAATAGAGGGGTGTCTAAGTTTGACACCAGTATCTGGACCGATTTCGATGCGGTTTTTACGCAAGTTTTCCTTGCGGTGGTTCTTAGCTATGATTGAGGGAAAGCTTCGAAAATAAAAGTGTGATTTCTTTGCCACCTTCTTGCGCTTGCGCTCTTATCACGCTAAGTGGCCTTTGGGTCTGCAGCCAGGGCTCTGTCTGCTTCCGCAAGACCCAAGATGCTCTATCTGCCCTATTAGGTATCATTAGTGATGTACAAGACTCGAGTCCTTTTACTTAGGATTCGGAGTCGTTTACAGGGCTCGACTTATTTAACGGAAGACTCGACGACTGCGAGCTTACGTGAGCCTCGAAACCAGCCTCGAAACCTGAGATTAGAACTCGAGTCTCTTTTTGCACCCGAGCCTTTTTCTACGCCCGTTCTTTTTACCCGACTGCGAAATTGTTATGTTTTTGGAGATTGTTTAAAGCAATGATTTTTCATTTATAAAACTAAGTCTAAATAATAAGAAATAAAATAGGATTGATTACAATATTAGTTGAAAGAATGTTTTCTTGCATACCTTGTGTAACTAAAATTAAGCCTCAAGTCCTTGTAAGCTTTCAAGAACAGCTCACGTTCATTTTAAGACTCGAGCTCTTTTAAAGGCTCGAGTCGTTGCTCAGAGAACTCGCGCTAGTCAAACCTCGGAACTCCAAGCCTATCGAGCTCATAGAGCCTTGCTAAACGGACTCGAGTCTTCAAAATTAGAACTCGAGGACTCGAATCTTGTACACTAGGTATCATCTTCATCATTGTCAGCTTTCATAAACCCACTGTTATGCATTAGCCTCTTGTCTGTGTCATTTGGTATAAAAAGGTGGGAGGGTATAGTAACCTCTTCTCTCTTCAACAGCTGCGGCGCGCCCCGCTCTCTTTCCACAAGAAGCACCGGCCGTTCCTGGTGCTGTACACGCGGTACGCCGGCAAGCACCGCCGCGGCCGCGCCGTGGACTGCTCGCCCAACACCAGCGAGTGCTGTCGAGAGCCCCTCTACGTCAGCTTCAAGGTGCGCGTGCGCAAGTTGTTATATTCTTCTTTGTCGAGCGAGGGAAGCGAGCAAAGCGAGATTGGCAAAAAATGCTTTTGAGCGAGTATCAAGTCGCAACTTTTTTGTGTGAACAACTTTTTTTATCCGATTAACTTCAACCGATTGGGGGTGACTCGTGAGGTCTACAACTCATAATTATCACATTGCTGAACTACAGGCCTCTCCTAACTGTTGGCGGGTTGGCGGTAGCTGTAGAATGTATACATTCTTAAAGACGATACTGCTGCCTATTCTCTGTTTATTTTTTTATTTTATTTTATTTTATTTGAAATTTTGTGATAGGGGAAAAGGTTGACAAGTTATCTAGTTTGCCCATATCATGCGGCATATAACTATAACACACAAAAAGCACAAAGAGCAGATCCACACGGGCGTTGCGTCGTAACAACGCGAAAATTTTAACAACGTACGTTGCTACAACGTAGTTGCAATGAGGTACCCCTCCCCGCTTCATCTCGTATAGGCTGCAGTTAGTCATGTATGCGTTGCGTCGAACGCAACGCAACGTGTGTACTAGTGCAGTGGTTATTTCTACATTTTTGATGTAAAATGACGCAGCGACAGTGTTATTTCGACGTAACGTTGATGTAAGTGAAGGCATATTTTCTGATGTTTTATTTTCTTCCAGGAGTTGGGCTGGGATGACTGGATCATCAGACCCGCTGGTTACCACGCGTACTTCTGCAAGGGGAATTGCGCGCCGATATCAGAGGTTATGAAGGCGGAGAGCTATCATCATAATATTATTAGGGTAAGTTGTAGACATTTATACTATTCTTTCATGCTAGTCTGGGAGATCTGAAAACGTACTAGCTGCTTCTCTTCCCCCACTGATCATAAACGCCAAACGAATAAATTGGCGAAAATGCGAATCGTATTAATATTAACAGAGCGACGGGGCTAGCAACCAGCACTGTTTTAATTCCCTTTTCCAATTGGGTCTTGTGGCCCTGGGCTCTGTCCCAAAATCCTATTAGTCGGCCGGTTTAAAGTAGCATATTCGTTTCAATAAAAATACGAACTGTTTTCTTTTACAGAAATATTTCTACACGGTCTCAAATAAGAAGAAAGTACAATTCAACCCCTGCTGTGCGCCGACCACCTTCAGCTCGCTCCAACTCCTGTATGTGGACTCCAACAACACAGTCACGCAGAAGACCTTGCCTAATATGGTCGTGGAGTCGTGTGGGTGCATGTGATAATAGCAACTATGTGGGGTAATACGTACAATGTGGGGTAAAAGTGAACAGTAAAATGATTTGGAACATTTATGTGGATTAATGGATTTTGAAAGAGTTTGGATATCATTATGAATAGTGCTGTGACATTTTGAAATAAAATACTAACGGTAATGGACTGCGAAATAGATTTAGTGTTGTTGGCTGATGTAAATTATGTTCTATTAATACTAAAACCGAATGTGGGTTTAAACGATTCAAACATTCTCAGTAAATTAATTAACAAAATATGCTGAAAATTACATATACACATATAGATTTTTTACTCATTCAGTCTTTCAAAGATTTATTTATTTTTGTAATTGTTTACTGGACAGAATTTAAAAGCTTGGAAATGCACGTTTTGCATTGTTTTATGAATGGAATCCCTTTAACATTGTAGTTTTTGTTAAAACCAAGAACAGGACCAAGAGTACTTACTGTAAAAACAATCTGTATTGGGAAATTAAAATAAAAGAAAAAAATCCTTATTTTGAACAAAAAAAAAAGCAACTACAAGACATATTGTAATGTAACAGGTATTCAGTCGCCCATACCTTATTTGATTCGAGCTACCTACTTCCTACAAATATTGAACGTTTGGCGGATCAGCTTTACATTTAGATTTGTAAGACATTTGTGATTCGGGTTATATCTAATAATTTAATTTTGTTGCATTTATTTATAATCTACTTAATGATAATTTTAATATGCGGAGAAAGTGAGAAAAACACTTCTAAAACATTATTTTAATGTTAAATAATTTTTTAGTATAATGGGATAAAAGTGGAACATAACATGGGGCAAAAGGGAACAAACATATTTTTCTCATTTTGCAGTATATTAAAATTGTAACTTTTAATTACGTTATTTCTAATGTAATTTAATGTATGATAAATTATCAACTATTTTATATTATTGTTTTGTCTTAATGTAAGGAGAGGTAAGGATATTATAACAGACATTCGAATTCGTCGAAATTTGTTCCTATTTAGGTTATAAAAATATTAAGGTCACATTGTTATCAATGCAAAATCATACAAGGAAGAACAGTCATAAAATAGAAAAAGCCAATGAGGTACTTACTTATTTAAGAATCCCCTTACCCTAGACTTTTTCAGACAAACGTAGTCTAGCTTTTATTTTGAATTGACATGTGAGATTTTGACAGTATTTTGTAATTTTAAAGAAATTGCAAATATCTAGTTTTCGGCAGTCGAATATGAACTTGAAAGAAAATATGACAGTGTAGAAGTTTTCCATACTGATGGTCAAATATGATATGATACACTATATTCTCTAAGTTCATATTTTGACTGTGAAAACTAGACTAAACGCCATAATGTATGCAATTTCTTTAAAATTACATAATTTCGTTTTAAAATAAAAGCTAGACTACGTTTGTTTTGGAAAGTCTGATTCTATCTAGGGTGAGGGGACTCTTAAGTAACTTGTTTCTGATATACAGTTCTTCCTTATACAGTGTGTTCGTATATGAACTCATAGTAATTTAAGGACATGATGTCGTCATTTATACGAGCAACTTTTACTCTGGGAAAAATTACGAAATCGTGAAAAAAATCGCTGCTCCATAGTACACACAAACCTATCGCATAAAAATGTATGGAGCAGCGACTTTTTTTTCGCGATTTCGTAATCTTACCCTTAGTAACAATTGTTCGTATGTATAGATTCAAGATTCAAGATTATTTATTTCCATACAAAATACATTGTGTTGAAATGTTGATACTTATATACTAATTTACATCTATAGGTTCTTACAATATTATTTACTTGTGTCAAATAACATAATGATAATTACGTCAAATATACATTATTTCAAATACTCTTCTACTGAATAATAACATTTTTGTAATAAGAATACAACTATATATAACAAAATAGATGACAACAGCATGTCCTTAAATTATCGCTAGTCCATGTCCTAGTATATATTAAGGTAAATATCAGTCTTATTATGAAACGAGGACTTATTTAGCCTAAGTTTGCCTAATATTGTCAATTTGTATTTGATGGAAAATAAAGGTTAAAAATAAATAAAACAGTTTGTACAATGCGACACAAATAAGTTGAACAAAAATGGCGGTCTTCAAAGAATTTTTGTACAAATTCCCGACACGTAAATTGAAAAATAAAAATGGCGGTCGTCGGCGCATTATTTGTACCTGCGCCGATAACCACCATTTTGGTTCAACCTACGTGCCGGGAATTCGTACAAAAATGCTTTGAAGTCCGCCATTTTTGTTCAACTTATTTGTGTCGCATTGTATAGATGGAAAAGGAAGGCCCACATAGATAAGTAGATATCAATATGTTGAAGGATATTGGTAATTAAGACGGTTAAGGTACATTTCTCAATATCCGTGTCAGGGTCAATTTAGACAGAGGAAAAATGCTTGAGCAACATACAAACTCAATTGAAAATAAGACCGTATTACAATAGCCTAAAGTGAATAAACGTTCGAGATCGCGCGAGCAGACTCGCGTTTTTCAGATTATGCTAATACTTAGTGTAAAGTTTATTTTCGAGTGTTGTAAAAAAAAAATCTCTCCGCTGCGCTCTTTTCTGTCTGAACTGACCCTTATTATGAAACACGAACTAAAGTTAGTACAATGCGACACAAATAATAAGTTGAACAATAATGGCGGACTTCAAAGCATTTATGCACAACTTCCCGACACGTAAATTGAACCACAATGGCGATCGTTGGCGCATTATTTGTACCTGGGCCGATAACCGCCATTTTGGTACAACCTACGTGCCGGGAATTTGTGCAAAAATGCTTTGAAGTCCGATATTTTTGCTCAACTTATTTGTGTCGCATTGGACTTGGTTTAAACTATTATCTGCCCAAGTGAACTTGACACGAACAGATGAGCAAGTGACAATGGTAGATGTCAACTTATTTCAAGGAATAGTGGTTTCAATCTAATAATAAAGTTATTCCGTTTTTCAAATTAAGACTGTATCCGTCTTATTTTAAAACACAGACTGTTAGGACTTGGTTTAAAATATTATTTACCCAAATAAGGTTGACAGTTCCGAAAGAGAAGGTGACATAATATGATAGGGCTTCTTATTTTGCGCGGATAATGGCTTAAACCAACTAAGTTATTGTTTGAACCAGTACTTAGGTTCGTGTTTAAAACAATTAGACGTTATGTCTGAACTAAAACTAAGGACACTGCTGTTCTGCCGTAGGTCTGCATTGTACTTAAGTGTTAGAAAACCGTACGTTTTGTGAAGCCCAGTAGTGTCCAAGTATTATGTATGTTTAAGGTTTGTAGATAAAAGTAATATATTAAAAGAAGTATCTCTAAGTTCCTCTCTTTTATTTATTTGAAACAGGAGTTTTACTCCAAAATTTGACGACCCCTGTGGCCTAGTGGTCATCATGTGCGTCACACCGAAGGTCCCGGGTTCGATCCTCAGTTAGGTCAAGCCGTCTTCTGAAATGGTCAATGGCGCTCAAAGGTAGATTATTAAAGTAAAGTAAAATATATAGTATATCTAACTTACAACGCACTTTCTATTATAGAATACGCATATATAGTAGTTATTTATGCAACTGTAGTACAATAAGGGGTATTAAAACACGAATGTGGGTTTATCACACGAGGCTTCGCCTCGTGTGATAATAGTATTACATGAGTGTTTTAATACCTGATTATTACAGTTGCATACAAAACTATATCTACACTCATGATATGAATCCTCTATAAATGGTTCTAAATCCATAGGGTGTTGTACAAGAACTCTATGTAAATTCTTGGTAAGTTTATTGCTGAGTATCTAATACAAATTATTTATTGTAATAATCATTTAAATTTTGGATCGTACATTTACTGGAATTCAAATTATTTATATTCGATATTAGTAAATATCGAACAAAAATGGCGTGATACAACGTGAATTCGAATAACCAATAAGTTAATTTTTTAAATCACGGAGCTGTGGTAGTGAACGGCGCGCGACGATGTTCTTTTTAAAAAATTCATAATGAATGTAGCTGTTTGATGAGTAAGAAAGGGACCGAGTTTGCATTGCTAAATGAAATTTAGTACATTATAACACTCGTTTGGGTGATATAATGGTTACTATGACACTGGGTGTTTTAATGTTGGCAATAAGCTAACTGTTTCAGAAACTTTTATAGAGGATTTATAGCATGGGTGTAGAGAAAATATATTATAGAATAAGGTAGACAAGAAAATAAAAAAATCCAAATCTCAAAACATATTTATTAGCATCACTAACAGGATGTTTTAAGCGTACGACATTTTGTAATTTAACGAAGGCACATCAAACAAACAGCTCACAAAATAATAACACTAATAACAACAAATATTAAATATAAATTTAAACATCACAGAAGTCTAGGAAGCACGTCCATACAGCAGAACAAGGTGTACGTTTAAAAAACTATACCCGACTACAGGAGTCATTTACGAGAAACACAACACAATAACGGTTTCTATTGACACCCCACACTATAAAGAAAAATAAAAAAAAAAACATATTTTTGACTTACGCTTTTTTGTATGTAACAATCGTTGTACACATTTATTGCATACAAATTGTAGCCTATGTCACCCGGACAATAATGAAAAATCGATAAACATCTTATTTGTCAAAATTGGATAAACGGTACGGATGCTACGGTGGAAGACACATCGATATACATGTATATATATATATATATATATATACATGTATATCGATGTGTCTAATGTGTGTGTATATATATATATATACATACATAGACTGTTAAAATCATTACACATCCTATTGGCTTTCTCGTAGTCGGGTAAACAGGTCTTTCAAAATATACTGCAACTATTTTAAAGGTTGTGGTATACTCGCTCTAATGTCACAATCCCATCCTCCTTGTCAAATATCATATTTTGGAATGAAAGCCTCAAACAAATTATTTGTATTTTATTTTGGCACTCGAATTAAAAAATATCAGCTAAAGGAATGCTCTTTTCTTTATGGCGACATCTGTCACAATGACACCTGCCAAAATGACATCTGTCACAATGACATTAGAGTTAGTATACCACAAAGGTGAATCCAGTCCATATTATGATACTAAACAAATTTCCCCAAGGAACGTAATTATTCCAATCTCTCACCATGTCCCAAAGGGAAACTAGTAGATAATGCTAGCATTAAGTTTGACCCATTGTAATCAATCCGTCATAAGATTGTGTGTAATAAACTTTAATAAATAAACGTACAGTCAAGTACCAAGATACCTGACCAGGCTCTCTACTTATATCTTCAATTTTCTCTTAAACTAAAAATAATATTAACATGACTTATTTAAAATCTGTCTGAATATACATTTTCATGTTAATATAATTTTTAGTTTAAGAGAAAATTCAAGATATAAGTAGAGGGCCTGGTCAGGTATCTTGGTACTTGACTGTACATCAAAATATGAAAAATATTTTGACAGACGATATTAAAAAAATTACCGATCAGCTGATAAGAGTTTGTATGGAAAGCAAAAAAACTTCGATATACCTATGTTCTTTGGGTGAAGTTGTTCAGTATAACTCAATTTCCCTTTAACTTCTCTCAACCCTTAAAATAGTGTCAGTTTACGTCATACATACCAATTCATACTTTGAAGCATCACATAGTCACAAACACATTAATTTATTATCACCAGAGGTCGGAATTAGGTAGAGTTATTTATGTATTTACACTGATTTCATACAGCGAAAAAATAAAGTGGATATGCCTCAAATCCCGGGATTCATTTTAAAGAGCAGAAAAATGCCGTGGTATCTTAAAACAAAGTTATTTATTTCTACACAATTTAAACCACTGCACGCGCGACGTTGCCAATATGTTAAAACTAATAAGAATACTAATGCAAATACTAATAAAAATTGTACACATGTAATTATCTTTGTTTTATTTGTCTTATCTATCTCTGAGGTTTTTATGATTATTTATTTGTAATATTGTTGGCAATTAGAAATCCTCGGAAGATCCAAATTAATATCAACATCTCGATGCAAGTACATAAATAACTCTACCTAATTCCGACCTCTGAGTATCACGTTTCTATCCCTTGCGATGTAGACACAGCCTACAGTTGCAAGACTCTAAGGCCACACGAAATTGCGGGCACTAAATGTAGAAACTGCTGTATAAAAAGTGATAAGATACAGTTCATGGCCTATTTAGGTACATACTTAAGGGGATTTTTAGCCAAAAGAGACCGTTTTTCGCTTATGTACGTAGAAAAGCTTCACGTTCTCACTTTCAACTGTAAACAGTAGTTCATAAAATAGTTTGAAGGGCTATCTAGGGCTTGATGAAGACAAAATTTTAAATAACGTATGCGTTTCCTTTCAAATAAATTTATTTCAAATGGGCAGCATTGGATCTCGAAAAATTCTATGTAACGCTCATACCTTCATCTTATCGAGTGAGGGAGTAACTGACGTTGCGCAATTACTGTCATCTAGTTACAACAGTAGTGATCTAGTGTGTATAAAATAAACAGTTGGTACAGTCATACGTAAAATTAAGATGAATGACAAGAAAAAAATAAATTTTAATTTTCATGACCTACAAACTAGAAAGAAATGACAATATTAAAAAAATGTTATCAACTATTTATTATTAAACTTTTTGTGATTTTACTATAACGTAACCATTTTCTTATTTAAAGCTGTTTTTGATATGTATCAAGTCCAAAACATAGCTATAAATGTTGTTAGACAGGACGGACCGATTTTTTTTATTGGCCATGAAGACAACAAAGATAATAATTTTCATTCAACTGAATCAACACCACACAAAAACGCTAGTATTTATCAGATACGATTCCTCAAAATGGCACATAGACTAAACTCTTTACAGTTATATATACCTATAATAAAATGCTACCATTTGAGAAGACTCCTTAATTTGATAATTTCTCGCTAAGGACTGATTTATTAGAGCAGATTTCATATTAATATTGCAGAATGACTTTAATTTTATCGCTTTTTACAGTTATACATTTTGAGTCAAGCTAATTTATTTTCCAGGATTACTTAACTGGACAAAGATACAGGTTGATTTGCACTTTCTAGCTATATTAAATGATTAAAATCTCTGATAAAACACTAAACCGCAAGAAAAAGTCACTTTTTCTGTAAAATTTCTAATAAATTGTTAACCTACTTACTGACTTTAATATAACGTGCGGACGATGCCCTCTCCGCGCGCCGGCTGCCGCCTGCTAGTCGCCCGGTAGCGAGCGTGGATATTTAAATGAGAAATTTTTGGCATATGCATTTTTCGACTGATATCTCTGGTTTTCAATATAAAATAAGGTACTAAGAAAAGCATATGTATTTTTTAGAGCTTAGAGTACATTCCTCTCAAATACTGGCCGGTTGACTGGAAGAGATCCGTATGCGGGATAAGTTCGACATTGTATTACTTAACTTTTCTGTTTCTGTATCTGTATTTTCTCTTGTCTACAGTAAAGCTTTATAAACAAACTTACTTCCCTTGAATATAGCTAGGAGGTTCATTAACCTTGTATGCTTGTTTGTGACATAAATACCTAAAATAACGACACATTACTTACCCATCTTCTAGTTCCAAAACCTACACGTAAAAATTGAAATTACCGAAACAAGAGTTTGATTTTAGTAAGGGCCGGCGCACATATGGCGAAACGCAGCGCACTGCATTTTTCACTATCAAACTATCATCGACCTTGTCTTCTTTGAAAAATATCAAAAATCAATTAACACCAAACTTACGCACATAGGGCGAATTTCGACTAGGTATAAGTATTGTTTTATCTAATTGATTTTGGATGTTATTTCAAAGAGAACCATGTCGATAATAGTTTCACAGTGAAAAATGCTCTGCGCTGTGCCATATGTGCGCCGGCCCTAAAGGTGCATTTATTTACATGTAGAGTTGAGAACGTTTAGAGCTGGCAATAAGCCTTAAAATAACTTATGACTAAAGACAACTTTTGGAATGATTTAAAATCACAAGCCTTGCAAATTTGGCCTAATACAGGGTATCACTTGAAATATTCATATAACATAAATCAACATTAACTCCGTATACATTATTATTTCAATTTATATATAATATTTATTTCCGTCATACTAATAGTGAAATACCCCATAAATCGAAAATCTAAAGCACTAATTAAGCAATATACTTTCAGTATTTTGCTAGATTATTCCATTTTTGTATATCTTGATGACATGATTATAAATGCATTAAAATAGGTTAATTAGTAATTAAAACCGAAATATACTTACCTAAAAATATATTTAATTAATAAAATTAGTTTTTCATATTACTATTTGACGACCTCCGTGGTGTAATGGTCAACACGCTAGTCCGTCAATCCCGAGGTTCTGGGTTCGATCCCCAGACAAGTAGGAAAATGGCCTTTTTCAAATTGTCCTGGGTCTTGGGTGTTTATCTATGTATGTATTTATCATAAAACAAAGTATCGTTGGGTTAGTATCCCATACCACCAGCTTAAGCTTACTTTGGGGCTAGCTCAATCTGTGTGATTTGTCCCTATATATTATTAACTATTTAGTTTCTAGGTAAAGTTGGACAGCTGAGTTTCTAAAAGAAATGATATCATTTAAAGTTATACAAAATTTCACTAACAAACTATCACGTATTTATCCCTATAAACGGTGTAGACAGAACCTAGGGCCGTAGGACTCAAAGGCCACTGTAAGCATGACAACATTGCACAAAATTAAAAACAACAATGCCCATAACGTATTTGATAAAACAAAGAATTCGAAAAAAAAGTCATTAAGATATACAAACGATTTGTGACTAAAACATATACAGCAGCACCATATCAAAGTTCACAACAAAACATCTCTAAAATATATAATTTACGTAAAAAGATCGATATTAAAACTATTCTCACAAAATGTGAAATATAATCTCTAAGGCACATGATTATGCTTAAACATACGTCGGGGACCTATCTACAGTTTCGTCAAAGTCGTATCAGTCGTAATATATCAATTGATTTGAGAGTAAGGTATAACTAAAGATACACATATCAGTTTAATTTAAAAACTGGGAAATGGATATTTAAAGACGAAATCAGAAGGTTTCTGTTTTGATTTTTGTGATGAAATTAATCGAAAATCACTAATAGTCACTCAGTAACCTCTGATCTTTTCTTAAGTCTATTTTTAACTTTGCGAGTAGTTTAAAACTATAAAATGTCTTTGATTTTTATGAAGTTACGTATTACGTATTTGTATTTTTTCGATTTAAGTTTTATTTTGAATAAAATCTACTTTTCATAGTTCTGTATAATCTGTTTAGCTATCTTCTTCCATGTCATAGTTAACATTTTTGAGTCAAGGTTAATAAAATCTATCTCATTTTCAGACCTATTACATGGACAAAAAACTTAAGATCTGGTTTCATCAGAGACTTCGGGTTAATAACACAGTTTAAAATAAAAATAATGTCCGTGCATAAATATTAGCAGTTTTAAGCGATTATAATCAGTAACACCACACGTCAAACATACGACACGAGTTTTTCTTTAGTTTTTTATCATTCATGAACTTTTTAGACCTTGTTTAAAACATTTAGCCTTCAACTTTTTTTTAAATATGAACACGGACACCAAATTAAGTTAAATGTGTACATAACATATTTTCTAATGCCAACCCAAAGTCTATCCTGATATCATAAGGAAACTCATATTTCTTGAACTATTATTGTTGTAGTCCTACAAAATAATGGCGTCTCACAAGGGTGTGTACTAGGTCCTACTTATCTCCCGACTGAGCGGTAAGCTTGGCAGTCTCGCTGTCGCTTGGGGGCGCGGGCTCTGTGGTCACCACCTTGATGAGGGTGGGCATCGGGGTAGTCGGGGGTTCAGGCCGCGTGGCCAGGGTTAGCACTCCGGAGTTCACGTCTTCGATTGCTTTGCGGAGCTGTGGAGAACGTAAGAAAATTATAAGGAGCAATTGAAATTTGTAATGTATTATTTGTTATGATGTCATTATCATCATTTACAGCCCACATCAGCCCCTTGTTGGGCATATGTCTCCTATTTATAGGGTCCCGTACCCAAAGGGTAAAAACGGGACCCTATTACTAAGACTCCGCTGTCCGTCCATCCGTCTGTCTGTCACCAGGCTGCATCTCATTAACCGTGATAGCTAGACAGTTGAAATTTTCACATATGTATTTCTGTTGCCGCTATAACAACAACTAAAAACAGAATAACAGAATAAAAAAATATTTAAGAGAGACGACACAAACGTATCTTTTTATAAGAGATACGAAACAATTCGTTTGCGAGTCCGATTCGCACTTGGCCGGTTTTTTGCACCGTTTACTATGGTCCTGTGTGCCAGCCTTATCTAGTGCTTCCACCTCGTCAACTACAGAATGATGTTCTGATGCTTTTGCATTTTTTTATTTATAAGATTGCATTTCGTAAATTAGAAAGGGACAAATAAAATCTCTTCTCATTTGATGTTAGGTGATAAAGCAGTTTTTTTATGAATACCTCTCCGCTCTCTTTTAAAGACACAAGCAAAAACTTAATTTCATAGTCTAATGTACTACGGGATTCTTCTATGGGGAGTGCAGCTGATATACAGACTATTTTTGTTTTACAAAAAAGGGCAATTCGTTTTATTTACAGTTTAGGATCGAGAGACTCTCTTAAGAAAATTGATATACTCCCTGTACCATCCCAGTACATATTTAAAAATATAATGTATGTAAGAAACGTATTGCCTTATAAAATAAAACGGGTGTTTTTACGGATAGAAACTTACGTAATATAAATGATTTAGTTATCCCGTATTACAGGCTGAAAACAGTCAGTAAGTCGTTTAAGGGAAACTGTATATAATTTTATAATAAATTGCCGGAGTGTTGATATGCCAGATAGAAAATTCAAAGCTTATAAAGCTTATAAGGCTTATTACGGCACCGATGATTACCTTAAAGACAAGAACGTCTGGCTTGAGCTTGGCGCGGGTCCATCTTAAAGGTTTGTATTTGTACACACACAAATGTCAAAATTTGAGTATAATCGGTGCATATTTATATATTATTTATTAAATTTACAAATTGACATTGATTTCAAATTTGACATCATTTTCAATTAATAATTATGACGTAACAATGTATTCTCAGTCTACATACGAGTATCAATTTTTAATATCAGTATAATTAATTGTAAGTTAACGTGTTTGGAAAAAATGCTGCAGTACAGTTTGTTACCGCTTCTTCTGTATTTGCGCTTAGGAAGCCGCAGTAAAATTAGCTGTAAGTACATGATCTGACGTCACCTATTATGAAACCGAAAGAAAAAACTGTCACTTATTAAGTGATACAAATATCCAAACATAAATAAATGATTTTTGACTCTAGAACTTAATTCGTTTCCTTTTTTTCAATTTGAGCTATTGACCTTTGTGATATATATAAGAAAGACAGTAACTCAAGTATAATTGGTTATTTTTCTAGGTCAAAAATATATATTAGGTACTGTTAATGTCACTTGTCCTGATTATATCAGTTTTCAACGTGATTTTAGATTTATTATTGAAGAAAACCTGATATTAAGAGGCTTTTTACATTTGGTTGGCTGTCTCGCTCGCACAATCAAACATTTTTAAAGATTATTAAAAAATGTGACTCATTTGAAGAAAAGTATTTCATAAACTTTTTAATATATTATATGTTACGTATTGAAGACGTGTTTTTTTATTGTTTGTGTGTGTGTGTGTATCGAGAATAAGGTCATCAAAAATTTAAAATTTTGATGAACTAATTTTCGATGTAGTCAGTGTCTACACAATATACAAACATGTCTACAATATCTAACATATAATATATTAAAAAGTTTATGAAACACTTTTCTTCAAATGAGTCACATTTTTAATAATCTTTAAAAATGTTTGATTGTGCGAGCGATACAGCCAAACAAATGTGAAAAGCCTCTAGAGCGCTATTTCATCCCAAGAAACTTTGACGTCGTTAGACTGTATTTTAAACAAATCCCATAGAAGTTTTATGTTTTGACAATTAGAAAAAAGTATCTGAATTGAGTTGATGAAAAGTAGCGAAATAATAAAAAAACTAAAAAGATACTAACCTCTTTAAGCGACACAACGCCAATAAGTCTTCCAATCGCAGTCACGTACGCCCGGCTCACGCCCAGCGTCGAGAATAACGAGTGTACCTGTAATATTTTTTTTGAAGTCATCCACCTCTCTAAACCTTTATAACTCTGTGAATTTACTTTCATACCTTAGTGCAATGAATTTTTTATCATTTAAACTCTGAAAGGATGCTGTATTTAACTCAAAATCCGGGTAGTAAGTTCGATTTACATCTTTAGGGAGGTAAGTAAATTTAAAAATCGAAGGTGGCCAGGCGGCCGCTACTTTAGGCTCCTATAATATGCATAAATTGAATTTTATTTTTAAAACTAGCGCACTGGCCACTATGAATAGCTGAATACATGGTAATGGCTGAATACACCAAGAGGGCAAGGCCATATAAAAACGACTTGGCGCGCTTAATTTTCTTATTGAAAAAATTTTTGCAAAAATCAAGACTATATTTTTTTTAAATTACGAAATTAAAATAATGATTTGGATTCGACTCCTGAATCGATAAAAATAAAGGCAAGAAAAACAAAAAAAAATATCCGAATTCAAAGGAAATTTTGTTGAATTGTAAGTAGATACTTCTAACTTACCAAATCTGTTAACACTTTTTCATTACCTCGCTACTATAATGAAAAGCAGTAGTTCAACTCTAGTATAAGTGACGAATTACACCCTCGAACTATAAGCGCCCTCATTCGCTTCGCTCGCTCATGCGCCTAAATATCTCAGGTATAATTGATCACTTAAAATTGTTGTTTAACAATATTCTATTTATTTCCACAAACTTATATTTACAGGTTAACCTAATGTGATAGAAGTTGTTTTTTTTATCTGTATTAATTTTCTTAATTTATTTTGGACTTTAATTTAAGGTGATAAGAAGTTGCATTAAGGTAGATTGATATTTATTTTTACCGCGTGAAGTTTAGGCAAATAAGCGCCCGATTATCCGACCACTGGTGATAAGGTTCGATTTAATTGTAAGTACCTCTGACAGGTAAAGTGCCCAGTAAGACAGTAATGTAAAGTAAGAAACGTCCATACCTTGAGCAGCGAGGTCCTCTCGACGAGCTGGAAGGGCGCGGGGTCGATGTGGCAGATGTACAGGCTCTCATCTTCGTACTCCGTGTCCTCGGGGTGCTGTCAACAAAAAACATGTAAGTCAATAACTATGCAAAATAACCGGCCAAGAGCGAGTCGGACTCGCGCACGAAGGGTTCCGTACCATTATCTACAAAAAATTATGTTCGTTGTATGGGAGCCCCACTTAAATATTTATTTTATTTTGCTGTTACAGCGGCAACAGAAATACATCATCTGTGAAAATTTCAACTAGACTAGCTATCACGATTCATGTGATACAGCCTCGTGAAGGACAGACAGACGGACAGCGGAGTCTTAGTAATAGGGTCCCGTTTTTACCCTGTGGGTACGGAACCCTAAAAGTTGGTTTTTGGGGCTCGGACAGACGAGCGACAGTTGTGACCCTGCTCGACGACGGACGGCGATCAGTGTATAAGCAAAAGTAAGTGTATAGCCTTCAGCTGTATAAGGCACAAGTTAGGCCGCATATGGAATATTGCTCCCATCTCTGGGCCGGGGCACCTAAATTCAAATTTAAATATTTATTCAGTAATTAGACCTTTACAGTCACTTTTACACGTCAATAAGTATAATTTATGTTACGTGTAAAGTATATTAAAATTTAATTTATTTTTAAAGAAAAGCTACCGATACCAGCGCTTCGTAACGACCACTGCTGAGAAGAAACGCCGAAAGAAACTCATTTTCACAGTATTGGTCGCCTACTCGCCAGAAGGGCTTTGTCACATTTATTGTCTTTTAATTAATAAATACTTATAATATAATACAATGTTGACACATTATAACATGTAATGCTTGCGAACAAGTAAACAAACATAAATTGCGTAATAAAAAATATAAAGTAGTCAAAAAAAGCGAAGCCGAGCTGACCAGTCCCTCCCGACAGCACCCGTTCACGAGTTGACGCACGGATCAGCCATCGTTAAACTCAACCATATTAGAGGGAATCCAACGACCCGACCAGCGACGCCACCACCGGATTGGACATTTTAATGAGCATGAAAAACCCGAACTCGCAGACCTTGTCAAGAGAAAATATAAATACCAACTTCTTCCTTTTGACCGTATTCAAAATCGCGCAACTCGTATAATCGACGATGTGACTCTCGTCGGCCGTCTCGATCCTCTGGCTCTACGTAGGGATGTTGCATCCTTGTGCATTTTTTATCTCATTATCAAGGGGAATGCTCTGAAGAATTGTTCGACTTAATACCTGCTGCAAAATTTCACCACCAAACTACCCGCCTGAAATTAAAATTTCATCCACACCACTTGGATAGTTGGCAATCAACCACCGTACGTTTTCAAAAGAGCTTTTTACCACGTACGACCGAACTGTGGAATCAACTTCCTGCAATGTTCCCGGACCGATACGACATTGAAACCTCCAAAAACGAGTCTATATCTTCCTGAAAGGCCGGAAACGCTCCTGTTACACCCCTGGTGTTGCAGTTGTCCATGGGCAGCGGTGATCACTTACCATCAGGTGACCCGCTTGTTCGTTTGCCGCCATATAATGTAAAAAAAACGGTCGCTGTCTGTCAATGAATGTCACACGACAAATAAATAAATATATAGGGACACATTACACTGATTGAGCTAGCCCCAAAGTAAGTTCGAAATTTGTGTTATGGAATACTAACTCAACAATACTATATTTTATAACAAATACATATATAGATAAACACCCAAGACCCAGGACAATTTGAAAAAGGCCATTTTTCAACTTGCCCTGACCGGGGATCGAACCCGGGACCTCTGGGTGGCGGACTAGCATGGTGACCACTACGCCACGGAGGTCGTCAAAAACAACGGCCGACAACTGTCGTCGACGGTTGCCAACGGTCACTGACGGCCGTCGAAGCACAGAACAAGTAATAGTACTCACGTACAGAAGTCTTACTCAGAAAAGAAATACTAAGAAATATCTCCTCAATGTGGTTAGCGCTATGGTTTAATCTAGCTCGCATCAGAACTCCTCCCCTCTTCTAGATACCTAGACATCCATTGCAAGCCAATTTAATTTTTATTAATCTGGACAAACGATTCATGTAACTGAATTTTCCCCTTCGAAGTGGTCGCCGCGCGGATAGTAATAATTTAGGTATATTTTCGATACCTAAACCCCCAGTGACACAGGTTTGACCGAATGTAGCGCAACAGTCCGCGACACTGTGTTGCGTACACTATGGCTCGTCTGTAAAAGCAGTACTTAAGAGCGGCCTTCCCATCTTACTTTTCATACAAACGCTAGTACGTGATTATGGCGTTGTATCTGATCTTTCTTGAAAACTTTGGAACTCACAGGTATCTCGTGAGATATTTCTAGATTTCTATCGAAATAAAAAATTTAAATTTGGAAAAACAAATTCAATAAACGCCTCCACAAATTTTACCTAAACCAACAAATTTTACCTTTATGAAGTACTCATAAATTGTAAAGGTAAAAAATTATTTCTATAAAAACCTCGCAAATGTCATGAAAATTTTATACTTATAAAAAACATTATTTCTCACACTAGTAAGGTTTACTGATAATCACGTATCACCTGGAACATTTTCTAGTATTGCCCTGGATGAAACAACAAACTTTTCAAACCATGCTCGCTTTGATTATTGAGCGGTCGGGAAGGGCCGCCTTAAGAAGTCGATCTAATAAAAGCTTGTATAATATTTCTAAATTAATAACCGATTTCACCCTCAAACTACAAAAATAATTTTAATAAAATTTCTATGGAACCACCTGACAAGTACCCTTTCAAACAGAGTTTTTTTTGAGATTAAAGAATTGGCTTGTCAACTAAATAATTAAAATATTTGTAGTTGGTTTTAATAGAAAATATAGACCATTTTAAGAAGGTAATTTGATAAAAAAAATCTACGTGTTATTAGGATTTTTTTATATCATTTTAAAATTTGCACCGGAAGTGACGACACACAGCAATCAAAGTTAACATTTTTTCTATGCCTGCACAAAAAAAAAAACAATGACAACGGTCATCTGTCAATGTCACCTGTTTAAATTATTTTTGTTATGTTGGTTGTAGTCGTTTGACATATATTGTTATAGGGAGATGACAGTGACAGTGACAGTACCATGGAATTATATGTACTTCATTAGACAGTACAGTACTGAAAGCGGAAATTGCCAATCTTCATCGTGACTTCACTTCCTTAAATAAGTTGACCTTGCTTGAAAATGAAGGTCATTTGGAGTTTTGCAAATATAACTAAGACCTTATTTTAAAATCTGATTAGAGAAAGCTTCTCCTAGAGGCTATTCCTCGAAATGGTTTGCGAATTAGATCTTTTTTCAAATTACTTGACTAGCGAATTATTTTCCAAATCGGTGCAAGCGTTTTCGAATAATCGGTAAACATACATAAAAAAGATGATTCCGACGAGTTGATACCTCCTACTTTTTGGAGGCCGGTTAAAAAGGGGACAGTTTATAGTTCATTCGCATGTTACATTTTATAAACAACTAGCTTTTGCCAGCGGCTTCGCTCGCGTAGGGATGTAATTTATCAAAATCCTTTCTTAGGGGATGCCTACGTCATAGAAGCTTTATGCATGCAAAGTCTCAGCCCGATCGGTTTAAAATTGACAAAATTTTCATACAAACTTTCATCCCCTATTTTATCCCCTTGGGGGCAGAATTGATCAAAATCCTTTCTTAGCGGATGCCTACGTCATAACATCTACCTGCATGCCAAATTTCAGCCCGATCCGTCCAGTGGTTTGGGCTGTGCGTTGATAGATCACTATGTCAGTCAGTCAGTCACCTTTGGGTTATATATATTTAGATTAGATTCCACTCTTTGATTAAACTCTTGGACTTACCATATCTCGTTTCCTGGCGATCTGCAGCATCCGGTCGAAGTCGATTTCCTTGGCCATCTCCAACTGCTCCCACGCTTTCTGGTCTTCGGGAGACATGTCGCAAACTCGTTCACGAGGCTATACAAACAAGAAGATAATGTTACAACTTAAAGAGTCCCCTTACCCTGGACAGAATCAGACATTCCCATACAAACGTAGTCTACGATTTACTTGGAAACGACATGTCGGATATGGCCAAAATTACGTTATTCTTAAGAAATTGCAATTATCTAGGGTCATAATTGGTTTCCGACGTAAAATTATGAACTTAAAAGAGAATACAGTGTATTATATCATATTTGACCATCAGTATGAAAAACTTCTACACCCTTATAATTTCTTTCCAGTTCATAATATTACCGTCGGAAACCAATTATAACCCTAGATAATTGGAATTTCTTTAAAATTACAATTTTTTTACCGAAATCTGACATGCCGTTTCAAAATAAAACGTAGACTACGTTTGTATGGAAAAGTCTAGGGTAAGGGGATTCTTAACTTAATAAAAAAGGATCCCCCCCGTTCCCCATCTCCGCAACTCTCCCCCGTTCACGCCGTGTGGAGGTTGTTGAGCGGGCGGCTACAGCCGCCTCGACAAGGCGAGAACGGGGGAGAGGTGCGAGGACGGGGGACGGGGACGCATATTGCGCGGGACCCTAGGAGATTCCGTTCTGTATTAATTCTCTGGTTGAGGTCTTGCATACCTCGATGTCGCAGGCACAAATCCACTATAGAGAGCACGATGGGCATGCCCACAATTTAACGGACTTGTTACGTCACACTTTCCCGCCAAATTTTATAAGAGGCAGCAATATCTAAATATATATTTGACGACCTCCGTGGCGTAATGGTCACCATGCCAGTCCGCCACACAGAGGTCCCGGGTTCGATCCCCGGTTTGTTGGGAAATGGCCTTTTTCAAATTGTCCTGGATCTTGGATGTTTATTTATATATGTATTTGTTATAAAATACAGTATCGTAGAGTGAGTATCCCATAACACAAGTCTCGAACTTACTTTGGGGCTAGCTCAATCAGTATAATGCATCCCTATATATTTATTTATTTATTTATATGCCGCCATTATTTTTGTCAACGAGAGTACAGAGTGAGGGGCGGCGCTGGAAATCTCGAATCCCACGTTCATAACAACATAAATAATAAACAAATATATAGGAACAAATAACACTGATTAAGCAATTCCCAAAGTAAGTTCGAGACTTGTTATAACTAACGATACATATACTCCACGATACCATATTTTATAACAAATACATATATAGATAAACATCCAAGACCCAAGACAATTTGAAAAAGGTCATTTTCCAATTTGCCCTGACCGGGGATCGAACACGGGACCTCTGGGTGGCGGACTAGCATAGTGGCCACTACGCCACGGAGGTCGTCAATAACAACATAATGAGGGTTTTCAAGTTAGGTCCATAAGCTGCTGTCATGGAATACATTTGACGCAGCAAAAGAAACTGTCAACTGATGGGCCAATGACAACAGTCGATCGCTATTCACTTCAACGATTTTCATTTCCCATAAAACTATTTGTAGGTCTTTTAATACAATATTTAGCAATTCCCAAAATCTGTTTACATCGAAATTTCATTTACTCGATATTTATTATTTACAAACTCTTTGGTTATTTCTTTTCATATTTTATGTATTTTATCGAAATAATGTAACTTCAAAGTTTTGTCAGTCATTATTTTATTTTAACGTAAGTTTCAGTTTGCAAAATAGTTGAAGTATTTAAAACGAGCGCTAGATCAGTTCTATCCATTTTAATAGGTTCTTTATTTCTTTTTAAACCTATTACAGGTGTACCGTTACATATTGAAACATTATTTCATGAACAGTTTTATCGATAACTTAATATTTTATATGAAATGTTAGTTTTACAATTATTAAACAATTATTAAATATTTTATATTAAACAATTATTAAATATTTTTTATGAAATTTTGTTCGAGATGATTTAACATTCGATTTATTAAGGCGGCCCTTCCCGGCGGCTCTGTCGTCAACGCGAGCATAGTTCGAAAAGCTTGTTTTTTCATCCAGGACAATGCTAGAAAAAAAAAGCAAACCAAAAAGAGAGAGATAGCGCCTTAGGGCACGGTTTGCATTGTATTGAATTAAATTAGTATTATTATTAACTATCCATTGAACGAATGTTAACTATTCATAGGGTGCGGAAATTTCATAAAACTTGTTTCAGGACATACGTTTTTGTCAGTGAGCCTCACAAGTTAGTAAAAAAATTATTTTTGATTTAAAATTTTCATTGCATTTGCGAGGTTTTTATCGAAATATATATTTTTTATTTTTTAATAATTTATGAGTACTTTATGAACGGTCAAAGTTCAGGTAAAATTTGTGCAAAAAAACAGATTTTTGGAGGCGTATACTGAACTTGTTTTTCCAAATATTTATTTTTTATTTCGATAGAAACCTAGAAACCGTGCACAAGATATCTGTTAGTTCATAAAGTTTCAAGAAAGTTCACTTACAACGCCATAATTACGTACGAGCGTTTGTATGGAAAGTAAGACGGGAAGGCTGCTCTTAAGACAAATATATACTAAAAATCGTGGAATAGTTTTCTGGGAAATGAAATTCGATGTCGAAAAAATCTGTATTCTTATAGACACTCATTTCAAAAGTCCTCATTTCGCAGAAATTTCTCACCAGCTGAACTTTCTTGTTGATGGAGGGGCTCCTTGGCAGTCCGTCGTGAGCCTCCGCGTCGTGTCCGTCGTGCACGTCCTGCAGGATCGACGACCGCTTGAAGATGGCCTCAAACGCAGCGCGGATTCTAAATAATGATGTTGTTATTCAAAAGTAGATTCACAGTAAACTGTTTATTTGGGTTTCTAAAGAAAATCAGCGAGCGCTGTGCACAAGAACCGACCGCCATTGACAAAAAGGAAAGAGAGTGACAACCTTCTAAGAACATAAAGAAATTGTAAGCATGGAGACCTGGTGACCTGAAATACAGGCTTTGCCTAGCTCAGGCACCAGTCTCCCACTACGCGTTGATTAAAATGGATTGTGTAATATAATTAGCAAAAGTACAAAAAGTAACAATACCGTACATTAAATGTTTGTTTCTTAAATAACTGTGATGTAAAATTGTTATTTTGTGAGAGAAATAAATAAATTATTATTATGTTGGTACGCTTTTCAGCCACGGGTCCATGGGGACCCGGTCCTTTAAGGCGTTATTTATTATTAAACACGGATTTCTTTTTCGTATTTATAACCGCGCAAGTTAAGACGAATCTAACCACGAAAACCAAAATCTATCGAACCGTTTAAGGCTACATAACGTGCCAAAAAATAATCATACATACACTGGAAAAAGATAAACTTCTTTCTGGGTCAGTCGGGTAAAAATAAACACGTTACCTGGTCTCGGCTCCAGTGACGGTGGTGTAGACGGAGGGTTGCGGGGAAAGGGGGGAGTGGGCAGCTGTGGGGGTGCCCAGCCCTCTGGAGAGGGTGAACGAGTTAGTCTTTTTCAGGATCGACTTCGGACGGAACAGTTGGCCGGGCGCTGAGGAAGGAAACAGAAACAATTAAACTATTTTTTTAGTATTTATTCATTTAAATACATTAACACGGTTCTACTCACGTAGTGTATTCGGAAAGGCCTACTAATTTCGATCGGTTTAGACGATCATCATCAGAGCGAGTGTTAGGAGGGACGGCGTCCCGACGGTTTCGCTGCCCTCAACGCACTGAGTGTAGCCATGTGTGTCGTCTAAACCGATCGCAACTAGTCAGCCTTGTTTGACTATACTACGTGAGCAAACCCGTTTAAAATATTTAGTTATGCCATCTCACGTTAGTTTCAAAAATATTATTTTTTTATTTATCTATATTACGTTTGTTGAACTCTAGCGCCATCTACATGGCTTGCGTTGCATTATGTACCTTGTACTATCACACTTGATACTATAAGCATCCTTGTCAATAGGTGATTCGATTAGCCGACACTAGATGTCATATTGTACGCACACAATAAATTTTTTTTTTTGAATTTTCATCGTCTTTTTGTCATTTAGTAGTTATCTCGAACTAAATCGATAGACAATTTCCCTCTTTTTCTCGGGCACCTATTTCACAAAACAAACATTTTTTTTACAGTATTATTTCAATTCAAGCTTAGATACGAGTTCTTTCATTATTATCAACAGGTCTTTTTAGGGTTGGATTTCACTTGTCAGCGCGGAACAAAACAACACTTTCTAATGCTAACCTTTTTTGTCGCTCGAAACCGCTCTGGCAAATAACGGTCGCTGCAGGAGCACGACCTTCACAATACTACCAAAGCCATACTTGGCCAGAGCAGTCAGAAAGTTTTGGCCTACACTTAGTGCTGGTTTTAGCAGTACCAGCGCCCTGGGCAAGATTTTTACGCTGCCCCCTTCCTGACTGCAATGCAAACCCATTTGAAAAAAGTCAAAGTATTTACAATTTATTAACAAAAAACTACAGAAAAATACGAACATAACGATGTTTTCGCTGAATTGAAGGAATTGAAGAGTAAGGGTAAGTAGGCTTTGATCAATGAACGACGGGATATACAGGGGCGGCTGTGGCGTCTCTGTATATCCGGCGCCCTGGGTGACCACCCAACTGCGCCCTACCCTAAAACCGCTACTGCCTACACTCTCCACGCGCCAGACGGGTAGGAGAGTGGAGTACTATGACTGTTTACTAAAATACACGAAGGAAACTAAGAATGATTGCACTATTCCCGAGTTATTTGGTTTCACCTTGTAAAATAGGCGCCCGAGTGAAAGAGGGAAATGGGTATTTAACGATTTATCTCGGGGCGACTGCTTATAGTTAAATATATAATAATAATAAAATTGACATAAATAAAGTGATACAAATATGCAAAGATAAATAAATAATTTTTGACTTTTGCTAAAGTGCGTTGAAACAGAGGACGAAAATTCCAAAAAAGTGTTTATTTAGTATGCGTTTAATGTGACATCTAGTGGCGGCTAATCGAATCACTTATTGACAGGGATGCTTATAGCATCACGTATGATAGTACACATAGATGGCGCTTGTGTTTAACATGCCCGTTCCAAGTTCCATGGATATTGAGATAAATCAATACCAGGGTGACTTACGTGGTATGAGTCCGCCCTGGTCCTTAGTGGTGAGTGAAGATCCGCGGGTCATGCCCACGCCGGGGACCTGCAGCATGTCGGGGGCCGGGGTCACCTGACAAACATACAACAAGATACAGTTTAAAAAACTAAAACCGAGACGAGCGACAATGTGCCAGTGACAGCTTGGCCCCCGGTCGGTTGCTAATGGTCGCTAACGGTCGCCAACAGTCGTAATCGGTCGCTAACAGTCGCCAACGCTCACTAACAGTCACCTACGTTTGCGAACTGTCGCTCATCTGTAATTGCCCTAAAAGGTAAAGCAGTTTCTTTAAAAAATAATTACATTCTTCCACCTACCTCAAACTTGCTAGACCGCTTACTCCCCGCCTCCTCGTTCCTCCTCCTGGCCGCCTAGCCTTTTCTCCTTTCCAACCTATTTCTCTATCACTCTTACAAGCACCCAGCAGTTTATGAAACTCACAGACGAGCGACAATGTGCCAGCGGCAGTTCGCAAACCTGGTCTGTCACAGTCATCATTGGTCGCCAATGGTCGCCATCGGGCATCAACAGTCGCTAACGGTCGCGAATTATCGCTACTCTACAAGGGCTTTAAAATACAATTTGTACAATTTGTTTTTTCCAGCGGTACATGAAACTTAGAGAGACGAGCGACTGTGCTAGCGACAGCTTACACACGCGGTCGCTCGTCAATGGTCGCTAACGGTCGCCAACGCTCGCGAACTAAGGCAGTTTCTAAAAAATATATAGTATTCGCCCTACCTCAAACCTGCTGGGCCGCCTCCTCCGCGCCTCTTCGTTTTTCCTCCTAGCTCCAGCCCCCGGTGCCACATGGCCGCTATCGATCTTAGAAGCTCCCAGCGGCGAATGAAACTTAGACACACGAGCGACAGTGCCAGCGACAGCTCGCACAACCGGTCGGTCGCCAACGGTCGCTGACGGTCGTTAACAGTCGCCAATAGTCGCCAAAGCTCGCGAGCTAAAGCAGTTTTAAAAAATATATATATTCTTAGTCCTACCTCAAACCTGCTGGGCCTCCTCCTCCTCGCCTCCTCGTTCCTCCTCCTAGCCTCAGCCTCCCGGTGCCACATGGCCGCTATCTGCAGCCTCCGCTCCCGGCCGACCTGCTTCTCTATAACCCGCACCAGCTCCCAGCGGTGGATGGAACCTAGGAGAACCATAGACGCGGGCGCGTCTACTAGAGGGAAGCTCTTGATTGCCTGTTACAAGAAGGTAAAAAGTTTAATGAGATTACATTTATCAGCCACGAGAGTAAAAAAAAATACAGAAATATTATTATCATTTCAGGTCACTGTGTGACAACGTGTAAAAATTCTTGATATGTGGATCAGAAAAAAAAAATACGTGAAGAGTAACATTTTTTTTATAATCATGTATACATGAATAAACTGTTGATAATGTGGTTGGTTACAAAATAAGGGTTAGCGGCTTAGCGCTTGAAAGTCAAGGTTTTTAATTTACCTAGGAAATAATACATAGCGCAAAGAATTTTACTACGGATTCTACATACTCATATGGATGTAATATGTAGTTCTCTCACTCATCACTAGAGGCGTTGTTGGGGTTTTTTTTAATTTGCCTGTCAAATAAACTTGTGTCACTGTTTGTTGTTCCGCAATAAACATAATAAAAGAGAGAGAGAGAGAGAGAGAGAGAAAGAGAGGTGATATGAAAATAACCTTGTTTTCCTTGAGCAAGTCTTTGAGTTGCTGGAAGGTCATCCTATTCCAGATGTACTTCACGTCGCGCACCATGAAGTCTTCCACACAGATGTCGTACATACCTGGAAACCAACATTGCGTCTCATCATCATCCGAGCGTATTCCCGGTTACATGCAACATGAATATCCTACTCCAAATCGAATCATCATAGGGAGATCTAAGTGAAACGAGATTGCAGCGTGAAACAAAGAAGACACAGTGCAACAGCAATGTAAGATCCTCCTCACGCAGAGGCGGCGTAAGGCCTCGCGGTGCAAAGGGTCTCGCGTCTCACAGCCGAAAACAAATTTGAAAAAGTATGGAAAATCCACGCACTCTACAAGAATGAAGCAGCTTTGGCAGTTTTATGTAGTGAAGATATATACGAACCAAATCAGTAAAATCAAAACTAGAAAATTTCTGTTTCTTTATTATTATTTTTCGTTTTTGTTTAATGTTCTAAAGAATTATAGTAAAGATTTAGGTTTGTTTTAACTTTTAATTCTTTTTTTTATATTTCACCGCCAGAGCACCATCAGAGGGCCGCACAGAGCATTAAAGGCACCATCAGAGGGTAAATGTTTTATTACATTTAAGTTTAAGTCTTTTTTTATTAATATTTAGGGACAAATAACACTGATTGAGCTAGCCCCAAAGTAAGTTCGAGACTTGTGTTATGGGATACTAACTCAACGATACTATATTTTACAATAAATACATATATAGATAAACATCCAAGACCCAGGACAATTTGAAAAAGGCCATTTTCCAACTTGCCCTGACCAGGGATCGAACCCAGGACCTCTGGGTGGCGGACTAGCATGGTGACCACTACGCCACAGAGGTCTTGCGCCGCCACTGTCCTCACGTATTCCCGGTTGCATCTTCAGCGGTAACGCTTCAGAGCCCGGGTCCGCTACCTAACCAAGGTGATTTGACGTAGTTACTGGTTTTTACACAGAGCGACTGCCGTTTGACTGCCACAACCCAAAGGGTAGACCAGAACCAATAGCATAGCTTTGAGCAAATGCTAGATGGCGTTCGGGATCCACAATTCATACGTGCCTTCTGAAATCATCTTTCTTTTCGGATAGTCAGGTGACTCAAGCCTGCAATGCCCTAAACAGACTGGAATAAACTTAGCACAAAGTATGCTTCCCAGTGGGATTCGAACCCACGACCTCCGGATCAGAAGGCGAACGGAGGACCACTGGACCACGGAGCCATTTAATCTATTATTTATTTATTGGGTTATACACGAGAAGCTGATATGTCTATTTCAGGCATTGTTGCCATTTTTTGCTTAATTTCTTCACATATTCACAAAATGCAACATTATAAAAAAAAATTAAAATACCGCGACCAGGATCCCCTAGGGGATTGTAATTCCATATTTTTAACACAAGCCAATTGTAAGAGCAAGTTTAGTCCACGATACTCAACTACTTTCCACAAATATAATAATTGAAAATAAAAATAGACAAATATCTTCTTCGATCGGCGTTTACGATCTACTCGTTTCTTTTCTTTTCTTTTAGACCAGCATAGTTATGTAAATCCTTACAATCCAATCCTATAACTATCCAACCAAAATGAGGAAATTCGTAGAAGAACAAAAGTCACTGACATAGCCCAGCATATAAACTCGTTGAAGTGGCAGTGGGCGGGACACATAGCGCGAAGAACCGATGGCCGATGGGGCAAAAAGGTTCTCGAATGGCAACCGCGTATTGGCAAGCGAAGCGCAGGACGCCCACCCACAAGGCGGAAGCGCTGGAAGCAGGCCGCTCTTGATCGGTCATTTTGGAAATCCTTGGGAGAGGCCTATGTCCAGCAGTGGACTTTATGCGGCTGAAATGATGATGATGATGATAGTTTAAAACCTAGGGAAGGGCATAGGGTAGTTTTCATCCCGGAATTCCCACGGGGAGTGAAGCCGGCGGGCACAGTTAGTAGAGAAATAAATTAACTTGTCAATTCAATAACGACAGAACCAGCTGTACCAATAACAGTAAAAGCAATAAATATTCACATAAAGAGTTTTATTGCTGTACCAACATTAAAATTTGTCACAAATGTTAGTTGTGTATGCAGCTGCAGGCTTATGCGTGGGTATGTTTCGAAGGCGATGTACATGACGAGGTGGCCGAGAGGTTAAGGCGTTGGACTGCTAATCCAATGTGCTCTGCACGCGTGGGTTCGAATCCCATCCTCGTCGGGAGATTTTTTTTACTACCATCCAAATTTTTGTACGTTTCAGCATGATAATAAAATTATTATGGAAGTGAAAGCTTTTTAAGAGGCGTTGGGAATGCACGGAAAGCATTTTTTGAGATGGAAAAACCCATTGAACTCGCGACACTGTTATCGTTACCGACACAAAGTTTTCGAACACTACCCTTATTTAAAAAAAAATAATATACTTTGCACATCTGTGATTAGGTCATAGGGTTACATCATTCTACCAAATTTCACCTGATTTGGACCAGTAGATTCGGAGCAAATTGGCTGTGACAGACAGACGCACGAGTGATTCTATAAGGTTTTCGGTTTTTCCATTTCTTGCACGGAACCCAAAAAAACAAAAACAATAAAAACTTGTTGCTATAATGAACCCCAGGTGACTGATATGTACAAGGGGAAACCGGAGTCCCCCCAATGAACTGGTTGCCGGGCTGACAACACGCTCTTACCAGAAACGACTCAAAATCAAAGGCATATTGTTCCTGAATGATAAGTAGAGGCTCTCACTGGAGAATCCACTAAAAAGCCACAACAATCATCAACAAAATTGCTTAAGGTTGAACTAGTCGCGGGCCCGAGCTCAGAGGTGGGCGCGGCCTAAAAGCATGCTGTTTCACCAAACATTGTGTTTGGGCGAAGCAGTGAGGTGAAATGCACGACAAATTTATAGTAAACCGAGCGCGTAAAAAATACGTGAAGTCCTTTTAGAAAAGAGGTTTTATGTAAAAATTACTGCATTAAGTGATTAGGAATAAAGTTTATTAATTTTTTTAATAAATAAGCCGTGTCTGTGTGGACTTAGTTTTGGAGATTTAACACTTCTTTTATTACTTATTTACGCCGAAAGTTGCGTAAAAATAAGCAAAATAAAAAAAAAAGAATCTTATTCTAATTTGATGGCTCATACCTTTTTAATGGCTTTTTATTTTACTATTCTGTATCCGTACATACAAAATTTATAATCAGACAAAACGATATCATGTTAAACTTTGAATGTACAATGTCAAACAGTGGAGGAAATCCCCTCTGAAATTTGTATAGAAAAAATATCGACTAGTCCGCTCTTAAAGCGAAACACTGCTGATCGCAAATGAAAACTGGAGATATAAAAAAAATTACCGTGTGGCCCATGACAGACATGACAGGTACTCACGGCTAGCCGAAGACAGTAGATCTGGCAGATACGGCAGCTTCTTGATGAGGATGATGCTGTCGAAGCAGGACGGCTGCAGCAGCGCTGCCACGGCGTTCGCTGCCAGCACGGCCGCCATCACGGGCAGTAAATGGGTCACCTAACAAAAAAATAATAATTAGGAGCCATCAATTAATTACGTCACACGTTAAGGGGAAGGGTCAATGATTCGACGACTTCTGTGGTTTAGTGGTTCATGTGGTAGGTGGCATCACGCCAGAGATCCCGGGTTTGAACCCCGGATTAATTTTGCTACGGTTCAAAAAGTACCTAAGATGTTTTGCAATCTGTAGTATAACTTTAGAAAACGAACTTCCGATACTTTACCATAGATGGCGTTATTTTCAAAATTATTTTTGTCAAATAAAGACATTATTTGCTTAAGGGGCTACATGAATTTTTCGGGGTCCAGTGCTGCCCCCATTTGAAATAAATCATTTGAAAAGAAACGGAGATATCATTTAAAATTTGGTCTTGATCAGACCCTGGATAACCCTTCAAACTATTTTATAAACTACTGTTTACAGTTTAAAGTGAGAACGTGAAGCTTTTCTACGCACAATTGCGAAAAACGGCCACTTTTGGCGTATGTGCGTAGAAAAACTTCACGTTCTCACTTTAAAATTTATTTGTTGCACTCGGTTACTGTGGTCTAAAATATTTCCAGGTCTACGCTTTTTGACATACCTGCCCCGTCATCTCGCTGACGATGACGATGGTGGACACGGTGTGCGTGACCGCACCCGTAAACGCTGCCGCACCTACTGTCGCGTACCCACCTGAAACAGTGATGGAATCAGGATCCATAACGAATTTAGTTGACAATGCAGATTTAGAGAGCTATGGCGACTAGCGGACTATGGCGACTAGCGTGGAACATTTTTTTCACGGCATGATACAGTAAAAATGTCTAATGGGCTATGTTATTTTAAAAATAGAATAAAAGTTTCAGTCCATTGTTTTCAAGAATTTTGACCAGATAATTTACATGATAATAAATTATTCGGGGCGGCAGCTTCTCTTAGAAGACTACGTAACTTTCTGCCTACTGCCACTAAAATTGCGCTAGCTCAGTCTCTTTTGCTTCCTATCTTAGACTACGCCGACGCCTGCTACCTTGATCTTACAGAAGAGCAGTTTCACAAGCTTGAGCTACTTCAAAATTTTTGTATAAGATTCATATTTGGTTTACGCAAGTATGATCATGTTTCCCACTATAGATCTCAACTCAAGTGGCTTCCCATACGTCTTCGCCGGAATACTCATATTCTAAGTATACTATATAATGTATTATTTAGTTCCACATCTCCACACTACCTTCTAGAACGTTTTCAATTTCAATGCTGTAGCCATACACGTGACTTGAGGTCATCAGACAGCCTTAAGCTTAATATGCCGATGCATCGGTCATCCTTCTACGACAATTCGTTTACAGTTCAAGCTGTGCGTTTATGGAACGAACTGCCTGAGTCTATTAGACGTGCACAATCTGTCTCCATCTTTAAAAACAGACTTAAAGAATTTTATCTAGCTCAGTAATCGTACATTACTATTATTATTTTAATAATTGTATTATATTTATTTGTACGTATGTAATATTTACTAAACTTATTTATGTAGCTATATTGTATTGTATATATGTAGTTTTTTGTGTAAGTGTACTATAGAATATATGTGTAGTGTATTATGTAAATTAAAAAGTAACCTTAGCTACCTATTGATTTAACTTATAGTTTTCTTTGCACCGCCGTTATTTCTGACGAGCCTACATTCCTCTCCATCCACCGGTTGTCTGGAAGAGATCGCTTTAAGCGATAAGACCGCCCATTGTACCTATGTATTTTAAATTTTAAATCTTTTGTTTTCGCTATTTTTTTTTGTATTGGTGCAATAAAGAGTTTTTCATTCATTCATTCATGATAATTATCATTTTTACAAAATAATTTTTGAGTTTGGAAACCACAGAAATTTCTTTACCAAATAAAATAGAGCTATATGTGTGAGCGAGAAAACGATTACGACGAAAGAGCGGGCTGTCAGTATGATACTTGTCAATGTGTTGTGTGTAATTAAATTACCTGAGCATAATACTCAATATTTTATTGCAAACCATAAAGTACATTAGATAGAGAGAATACATTTTTGAACTTTATGTACCAATTACGAGTTTAAATACAAACCTGGTAGGATCTTCTGTATATGACCACCATACGCCACGCCTAACGGGCAGTAGTAATGCATGATTTCTCCCGTAAACCTTCCTAAGCAAGCGCCCATCTTGAACGCGGGTACGAAGATACCGGCCGGTACAGGTAGTGTGCAGGACACCATGCTCAGGAAATACTGTAAAAATATATACACTTACCCTCAAATTCATAAAAAATTACAACCATTTGCTAAACTTATTTTAGTTAAAACATGTTTTGTCCCTTTCACTCTTTTGAATATTTGACATCGAGAGACGAGACAAAACATATTTACACTAAAAAAGGTTTAGCAAACGTTTGTATTTTTTTATGAATAAGGCGGTTAGTGTTTAAACAGAGGGACTCAGTAGTCCAACCAGGTTTGTTGTACCAGTAGGATAACTGGGATTTTTTTTCTCAATCGACCTACCAGTAGGACAACTGGGAATTACAGTCCCATTAGTCCTACTGGTAGATCGATTGAGACGAAAATCCTAGGAGTATTTCCAACAATGTGTAAAATAGTGTAGCCACTACAGCAAGCTGAAAATTTATCTCTATTTTTGGCCATCAAACACTAGCACTCGCACGCGCCGTCGCCCATTACCAAATTAGGGAATCAAACAGGACCCAGGAGCAGTCGCGCGCCGCGCCTACCAATCACAACACGGGAACGAGAACGCAGCCGCATTAGCCCATTGTTACGTCTCATAACGTCTCTTTACTGATAAGCATTTTTTTTCTAGCCATTCAGGTTCCATAGTTGGGCAAAGGCCTCCCCTTGTTGTTTCCAGCTGTTTCGATCTTTAGCTCCTTCCTTCCAATCCTTGAAAAGAAGGAGCTAAAGATCAAAAGCAGACATCGAAAGCAGACAGGTCGTTACCTCATCTCATTAAAGCCCTTCCCCTTGATCGTTTCCCGTCTTCTGGAATCCACATGGTCGTTATGTGAGCTAAACCTGTCCGGCGTCATTCGGCAAACGTGACCCGCCCAGTCCCATTTCAATCTGGCACTCTTCCTGCCTACGTTGACCACTTGGATGATGGAGCGCAGCATAGTGTGACACGGTCTGTACGTTTTACACTGAACATTCTGCGCTCCATTGCCCTTTGGCAAACGTGCAGTTTGAGTTTTTGTTTTTTAGTCAGCGACCAAGTTTGAGCACCGTTTGAGCGTAGCATAGAACACGCATTTTATTTTTCACCCGTAGGTACAGTAACCTACCTACAAACACCAATTTTAGCATCCATAAGCTATAATAGGATATTTAGCATCCATAAGCTATAATAGGATATTGACTGCCTCCGTAGTCCAGTGGTCAAGGAGTTATCCTTGTGACCCGGAGGTCATGGGTTCGATTCCCACTGGGAAGCACACTTTGTGAAAAGTTGTTTCCAGTCTGGATAGGATATTGCAGGCTTGAATCACCTGATTATCCGAAAAGAAAGATGATTCCGTGTTTCGGAAGGCACGTAAAACTGTGGGTCCCGAACGCCACCTAGCGTTTGATCATCAAACTACCCAAGGATTGGTTCCTGGTTTACCCTTTGGGTTGTGGAGGTCAGACGGCAGTCGCTCTGTGTAAAAACCAGTAACCTCGTCAAATCTCCTTGGTTAGGTAGCGGACCCCGGGCTCTGAAGCGTTGCTGCTGAGGATGCAACCGGGAATACGCTCGGATGATGATGATGAAGCTATAATAGGATATGAGTAGGAAGGAAATGACGGACCAATTGGCTGGAGATAAAACGGGTCGAAAAAAACTATTTAAGTATGTTTTAACAAACCTGAAATTATTAACTTATTTTAACAAGTATTTATTCAACTTGCAATGTATGTATGTATGTATGTTTGTTTAGGTCAAATCTTACAACTCAATTTTCAACCAGTTATCCTCAGCCAATTGTGCTAAAACTTTGCATACTTTTGTTAGTCGGACAATACCATAATATGGAGTCAATGAGCTATTCTGATGATGGAGCCGGGAGATATTCGACGGACTCAGTTATAAAACAACATAATCCTCTTTGAGTAAGACTCGTTCATTGAGTAAGACTCGTTGGATTTGTCATGGCGAGTAATTTATGGTAGATGATGTCTAGGGTCTGATCACGGAGACGGAAGGTGGTCGATGGAACTCAGTAATAAAGCGACGCAACCCCATCGAGTTGGGGCTTATTCTATATGTCTTAATAAGTACTTTGGCCTCACAGTAAAAGGTTGAACAAAAAATGTAATCCTTTCAAAACTCTTATTTACATTAAAAAGTTACGACTTAAGACAATGGAAAATACACGCTGAATTTTCATTGGTTTTGGAAACAGAAATGTCGTATAGTAAATAAATTGCTCTATATATATACTTAATCCTAATTTGTGTATGACATAAGATATAAAAGTTGCGAAAATGAGTTTCGATCGAGACCACGTAGTTACGCCCGTTCAAAACTGCCGCGTGACCCCGATGAACTCGAAATCTTGCCGGCGCCGGTGCTACTAATTGATCTCACGATTTTACTTTCGAGTTTAAGTCAACATTTTTTGTTTCAGAATTTTTATTTTGATTAGCTGATTAGGTCTTACTAACGATTAGCGATGCCAGATGTAGATAGCTGAAAATCGGTTCAGAAGCTTAAAAAAAATCGAGATCATGGCTAACAGAAATAATTAAGGAGCTTAAAAATCTTTATTTAAAAACATCAATAGCTGTTGTCACCATCACCATGGTAATGGTGACAGACTATAATAGGGTCCCGTTTTTAGGGTACGGAACCCTAAAACTAATGTCGCGGCAAGATAAGCTAAATGAATGAATGAACGAATAGCTAGGTAAAGACTATAAGTAATTGGAGTTACAAAAACGTTAAAAATGACAATCCGTACCTTTGACTAACTTTAATAACCTTGTAATAAATTTCTACGACCAGCCAAAAAATCGGGACATTTAGCGTCCCGATCAAGGTGTAATCGGGACGTGTCCGTATACCCCTTGTAATCGGGACGTCCCGCTCAAATCGGGACGCCTGGCAACGCTACTAACGATCCTCATAAAGTGGCCTTCGGCTCCAAAACCAATGAAAAATCACCGTGTGTGATGTAAGAAAAACATTGCATCCTAAGGTCGTTCATCACGGCTAGACACATCACGATTTCAATTGACTACTTTTGTAAACCATAATAATGAGTACTAAGTAATTAGCCAACTGTACAAACATATACACGTATTCTACCTACTTTGAAGTGGAAACAAAAAACATATTTGAGGTCCATTGCACGCGAAACACTTTCAAAAATTTACATTCCGTTAAGATCACGGGCAATGGATGTCTTTCTGATGTTACAAATTAATGTAAAAAAGTGAAGGCTTTTTTGGATGAAGTAGATATGACGAGGTGGCCGAGTGGTTAAGGCGTTGGACTGCTAATCCAATGTGCTCTGCACGCGTGGGTTCGAATCCCATCCTCGTCGGAAGCTTTTTGCACCCCTGGTACTTTTACTGTCTCTCCCGTTTTCCTCTATTGAGACGACCTCTGTGGCCTAGTAGTCATTATGCCACACTTTCACACAGGAGGCCCCGGGCTCGATCCCCGGTCAGGTCAAGATGGAAAATGATCTTTTTCAGATTGACCTGGGTCTTGGATGTTTATCTATATGTGTATTTGTTATAAATTATAGTATCGTTGAGTTAGTGTCCTGTAACACAAGTCTCGAGCTTACTCTGAGGCTAGCTCAATCTGTGTGATTTTTCCCTATATATTTATACTTTATTTAAAATAATAAATCTGAGGTTATGAAAATCGAAATATATACAGTATTACATTTTCTTACAGACTCCTTCACCCACGAGCAGTAAAAATCGAGGAAGATCAAACTCTTTTAAAGGTTAAAAATGGAGTTAGTGGGTTTCGCCATATTGCGGAAAAAATGGAATTAAATTTACCATGGGACCGTCCATCACACAGATAAATAACCAGCCAAGCGCGAGTCGGACTAGCGCACGAAGGGTTCTGCACCATTATCCATAAAAAATCACGTTTGCTGTATGGGAGCCCCACTTGAATATTAATTTCATTCTTTTTAGTCATCATCATCATTTCAGCCGCATAACGTCCACTGCTGGACATAGGCCTCTCCCAAGGATTCTGGCCTACATCCAGCGCTTTCCAGCGACCTTGGTCAGATCGTCTGACCACCTTGTGGGTGGGTGTCCTACGCTTCGCTTGCCAGTACGCGGTCGCCATTCGAGAACCTTTTTGCCCCATCGGTTCTTCGCGCTATGTATTATTTTCTTTTTTTTTTCAATACTCAATACTCAATCCTTTATTGCTTCCTTAATGTTGTACATACATGTGGTGTTTAATATAAAATGAGAACCAATTAAGGATCCTGACGGGCGCTGCAATAGCAGCTTTTTAGTATTTGTTGTTATTAAATACATCATCTGTGAAAATTTCAACTGTCTAGATATTGTATTAAATACAGCCTGGTGACCGACAGATAGACAGACGGACAGCAGAGTCTTTGTAATAGGGATCCCGTTTTAACCGGGTGCGGAATCCTAAAAGACAACCGGGTGGCGCCATCGTTTCAGGTTTACTTTAGTGCGTGACGTATATTCTACTCTAACGTTTCCAAAATATCCCTCAGTAGGTTATCGGTCATCTACTGCAGAATCGTATCTGATAAAATCTGATTAACTCACAGGTACATCAGTCTTCTACCTGAGGTAAGCCGTGTTGCACGTTTTGCATAGATTGCGATTAAAACCCGTCTTAGCTGGATATCTATTGTGCGCCCTACTATTGTGGAGGCCCCGGGCTGTAGCTCCGGTTGCCCTCCCCTAAATCCGGCCCTGGTTATGGTTTTAGTTAGGATTTATATTTTATACTTAAATAAATGAACATGAGTGCCATGATCAAGTGGGAAACGGGCGACATTAGAAGATTTATTACGTGTAAATATTTACCCCCCCCCCCCCCCTCCCTTTCGAACGGCGCCTGCTATTTAGTTTCCAAACATTGAAATAACTTTAGATAATCTTCTTCAATCTCGTAATACACAGCATGTAATTAAAGCACAGAGTAAGTAATAAAAACCTGCGTACAAATTAAAGGCTAAAGCGTGATTTACGTAAGTAATACTAATTAGCCAACTGTGTAAACATTGTAACCAACATTCATGTGTTAATTTATTGACTGCTGCATTACAAGACGAGGTGGCCGAGTGGTTAAGGCGTTGGACTGCTAATCCAATGTGCTCTGCACGCGTGGGTTCGAATCCCATCCTCGTCGAAAGCTTTTGGATTAATTGAATTCTTCGATTACCTTTACGTAAAAATTAAAGTTGATCGAAGAATTTTTTGTCGCACATTTAAGTAGGTAGTA
The DNA here is from genome assembly GCA_943193695.1 of Acrobasis suavella. Classification (NCBI taxonomy): domain Eukaryota; kingdom Metazoa; phylum Arthropoda; class Insecta; order Lepidoptera; family Pyralidae; genus Acrobasis; species Acrobasis suavella. The sequence goes on along the minus strand of OW971952.1, from coordinate 1,756,620 downwards.
TTAGGAGGGAAAGCAAGGGCCTGTTGGTGTTTAATGGCACTATCGGTTTAATGTGCCTTACGAAGCACGAAGGAACTCAAGAGAGGTTCCTTGCTCCGAAGTATGAACACGCCTGTATGCCTCTCTTGCAAAAACATGTCTCAAAAGCCTACTGGAAGAGATCTCTTTCGAGATAAGTAGTGCCTTTGTAAATCTTTTATTTTATGTATTCTCTGTAAAAAATTTCCGTGCACATAAATTGGTAAATAAGTGAATAAATGAATGGACGGTCACCCATCCAAATGCGGACCACGCCAAGTGTTGCTTAACTTGCGGAAACGCTAGTAATGCGTACTCCACCGAGCTCCTCTCCTATGACTGTCTCTTATAAATTTCTACATAAACCCCCAAATTCATAAAAAAATACAAACGTTTGCTAAACTTATTTTAGTTAAAATATGTTTTGTCTCGTTCTTTCAATGTCAAATATTGAGTAGAGGAAAAGGGACAAAACATGTTTTAGCTAAGATAGGTTTAGCAAACGGTTGTATTTTTTTATGAATATGAGGAAAAGTATTTTGTGGGTTGGTGTGCTACGCTTCGTTTGTGCAATGAGGCAGCAATTTTATCATTTCAAATATAACATTTGACGACCTCCGTGGCGTAGTGGTCACCATGCTAGTCTGCCACCCAGAGATCCCGGGTTCGTTTCCCGGTCAGGGCAAGTTGGAAAATGCTCTTTTTTAAATTGTCCTGGGTCTTGGATGTTTATCTATATATGTATATGTTATAAAATATAGTATCGTTGAGTTAGTATCCCATAACACAAGTCTCGAACTTACTTTGGGGCTAGCTCAATCAGTGTAATTTGTCCCTATATATTTATTTATTTATTTATAAGAGTGGGTGCGTGGTGGGGACATCTCGCTATCTCTTTTGTAAGCGTGATATCTAATGACAGTGACATCACGCGGGTGTATGTGCATCTTTTTTCTGTTATTTGACAGTTTCCCCTTCCATCGGATTTGAAAGGCTTATAACTTGCTTATTTTTGAGCGGAGTAAAATTATTATTTATGTTTTCGATTGCGTATCATGTTACTTTTTGATATGAATAAGAAAAAAAATCGAGTTGAATACTGAGTTAAACGATTGTTCACGTAGAGCTACTGGCCGACATGTTTCGACCTCATCCGGAGGTCTTCATCAGGGCTAATTTGACTAAGGGACGCGCACACATGATTCGCCTCGAGACACAGTCGGCCAGTACCTGACTCTCCACGTGAGTAACCCGTTTAATTCATGCTAATAATGTCTGTCTTACGTTAGTTTTAACTAAAAAAGACCTTTTTGCTCTATAAAATTTGTACTTATTTAAAACTAGCTGGTGCCCGCAACTTCGTTCGCGTAAAATTAAAAAAATGACGGCAACTTTTTTCCTATCAAATTTCAATAAAACAAAGCTTTTATGTTGCTCTGAGCTGAGTTTAATCTATTATTGAAAAACCGCGCTAATATCCTCTAGTAGTTTCGAAGATTATCGGGAACATACGTACAGACAGACAATTTTATTTTCTCTTTTTTGTGTTCAGATACTTGATTTTAACGCCGACACTGTTTTTCTAGATTTTTACTGTTTTTAAATATTGATTACGTCGTAAAAAATCAAGAATCAGTTCAGAAGAAGGAACAGACTTACAATGGAGAAGAAATAGATGACCAGGCAGCCGAAGTAGTTGACCTCGGGGGTCTCGAAGTGCGACACGATGGACGCCTGCTGCGCCGTCAGGTTGTCGCCCCACGTGAAGTTGGCGAACAACGCGTGCACCTAAAATAATAAAAAAAGTTTAAGACGAAGTGGTAGCTAAAGTGGCGCCCTCATTTGAAATAAATTCTTTAAATCTAAATATGGTGATAATTAAAAATTTGATTTGGATCAATGTCTAGAAAGACCTTTAAACTATTTTATGAATAACCTTTGAAAGTAATATTGGTAGTCCGTCTAGTTTTAAAACTGTTTTTCGCCAAAAGTGGCTTTTGGCGAAAAACAGTTTTAAAACTAGACGGACTATTGGTTATAATTTCAAAGGTTATTCACCATATTTAGATTTAAAGAATTTATTTCAAATGAGGGCGCCACTTTAGCTACCACTTCGTCTTAACAATGTAAGTTACGCCACACAAATTTTGCTAAGAAACATCTCCACACGTCAGCCATTTAAAAAAAAATCGGCCAAGCGTAAGAGGGTCCCGTGAAATGACAAAGATTTTTCATAAGTGAAATTGCCACTTTAATTTAAATTGACAGAATTCATATAGTAGTTTTTCTGTGATCTACAAGCAATGAACAATATATTGTATTTTCTCAAAATTTAGGCTCAGTGGTTTCGGAGATCAGTGGGGGGGGGGCGTGGATATGGTCAATTTCATTCAATCATGAATGAAATCAAAACTATTTATTTTACAATAATAACAAAAATATATTGGAGATCCTCCTTTTATATTCTAAATTGTCCCTCGAAAATGACCCTTACTTATATAATAAATATTTATTTACTTTGCAAACCTGTGTTTGGTTTATAGGATTACACCATCCTACCAAATTTCACGTAATTTGGTCCAGTACATTCGGAGCAAATTGGCTGTGACAGACGGACGGACAGATAGACGCACGAGTGGTCTTATAATGGTTCCGTTTTTTTAATTTTTTCTACGGGACCCTAAAAAGGATATATACCTTCTATATACCTATTACTGATAACCTCCTCCTTTTAAGAGTCGGTTAAAAGATTGAAGACATGTAATTTGGGCCGAAAAATTCTACTAATTTGTTAAAAAGTGGTTGTTAAATAAGGGTCTTTTTTAATATTTGTTTTGCTCCGTCTAAATGCATCCAATAACATCAGTTTATTGGACCTGACTTCCCTGTGCTGCCCTCTGGTGTATATTTTTGAAAACTCTCATGGTTTAGGAAGACGGTATACCTGCCCCTGGTTGCCGAGGTCCGCGGCCATGTACTTTCCGATGCCGGGCGGGAACAGGATCGACATCACCGCCAGCGTCATGAACCCGGGGTAGATGAAGCGGCTGCGGACGAGACAATACACAGTTACGGCTGGTTAGGCGTTCCAGAGACTAATAGCTTGAACAATAAATTAATGACATATTAGAAAAAGATATATACAACGTGTAAGGAACATAATAATGCGTAATAATCGAACCAAAAAAAAAATATATGCATCTGCCTGCGCAATTTTTATGGGTACCTATACCAGTTTTTCTATATCAGTTTTTTTATTGTTTTTGACTGTTTATTCCAGAGGTTTCCAAACTTATTTTGTAAACGCCCACTTTAAAAAATCAGTTATTTTGTAGCGCCCCCCATTTTTTTCACCATATAAACCTGAATCACATATTTGTCTTGCCTGTAGTTTAATTCAACCTGTATTCTAAACTAGACTTTTTTACAAGAGAGAGCAATAATAATACATACACCAGTACATTAGAGTATCTTTTATAAAAAAATAACAATAATCAACATTGTTAATTTTAAATAAAAAAATAGCAATAATAATACAATTTTACAATAATAAAGAGTATCGGAAGTGGGGACCTCACCTGCGAAACTTTAAAACACGAAATTTTTTCAGTGTTTGATTCCTTTAACGATATAAATAGCGTTGTGAACGCATTAAAATATTAATTACATTTTTAGTTTATATTTGTACAATAAAAAAGAATATAAATATGAACTAATAAATGGATGTTGTCTAGTAAGAGGATTTTAATTTCAGTGAAATTTAAAATATGAAATAGCTGAAGTTATAAATCACTCATTGCTTAAATCACATCAGCGCCCCCCAACTTTATTCTGGGCCCGTTACCGCCCCCCTTAAAGCCTCCAGCGCCCACAAGGGGGCGTTATCGCCCACTTTGGGAAACACTGGTTTATTCAATTTTATTATAGGTACTATAGTGATCTAGTATAGCCCGTGGTTCAAATTAATTACACATATGTCCTTTACACGTTGTATAGTTTGTTTGTTTGTTTGTAAAATCTTTATTGTACATAAACACAGGACAAAAATACAGGTTTGAACTAGAAAACAGTACAAAGGCGGACTTATCCCAGATAGGGATCTCTTCCAGTCAACCTTGAAATATGAGGACAATTTACAACACAGGGTAGAGAGCGGGTACAATATACAGAAGACACACAATACAAAACAGAATTCAATTACACTTAACTATTTACTACACTACAAACTATTTGAAATTAATACTTGTAAATAAATACCTTACTATAACACAGTAAATATAAATACATATATGAATACACACATAAAATATATATACATATGCAATAAATATATACCTAAGCAATCTATACTTATATACATATATAACTCAACTCAAGTCTTCAGAAGTTTCCACAAGCTTCCTCAATCTAAACTTAAAAGAATGTAAAGTTGACGACATTTTGATTTCTAAAGGCAGTTTGTTCCAAAGCCTTGCTGCAAAAACTGCGAAGGACTTATTATATCCCTGCGAAGAGTGAGCGGGTATGTGCAACGTCGGGTTGTTACTCGACCGAAGACGGGGGTCTACGTCGCGAAATGAAAATTTTTCGGTAAGGTATTTAGGAGAGGAGGGATTAAACAACACTTTAAAAAGGAAACAAAGGATGTGATGGTCACGCCAAGTTTTAATAGGTAACCAATTAAGCCGCGCGCGGAACTCAGAAATATGGTCAAATTTCCTGAGATTATACACATAGTGTATGCACATATTTTGAATAATCTCTAGTTTGTTTGTCAGTTCGTCAGTTAGGTCTAAGTACGCAACATCAGCGTAATCAAGGACGGGGACAACGAGCCAACAAGGCTTTTGTATCAGTAGGTAAAAAGTTTTGCAATCGTCTTAAGGAATGTAGAGATACAAAAATCTTTCGACTCAGCTCACTAATTTGTGGGGACCAGGAAAGGGTTTCATCAGTTCGAACAGGCCGCTTCCGATCGGTGCCTTTTTTTCTTCTTATTTATTTATTAAATTTCTGAATAGTTTAAATTATTATAGGTCTTTTTTTTAATTAATTAATTTTGCTGTCGTAAACAAAACTCGTCTGGTTTCAAAATATTTTTCATATTTCGATATATGTTCCTTGGGAGAAGTTGTTCAAAATCATGGACTGAATCCACCCATAAAATAGTTTTATTATATTTTGTTACACCCTGTATACAAATAACACTAACATACTAAATAATATATAAGTACACGTGGAAGGAACATACCCGTAATAAATCAAACCACGGGCTGTACTGGATCACTATAGTATAATGAAATTAAAAATAACAGCCTAAACACAAAGAAAATTTTCAACATTTCCATACAAAAGTATTTTTGTAAAGGCAATTTGTATGGAAATGTCGATTTTTTTTTGGGCTTTTAGTGTTTTTTTTTTATTTAATTATACTATATTGATCTAGTGCATACAGCCCGTGATTCGATTTATTACGGTTATGCCCCTTCCACGTTGAATAATAATTTGTGTCAAATAATTTCGTATCAATAAAGTATTTTATTATTTTAATACTCACTTCTTCTGCAAGAAGTTGCTCAGCACCTTAGTGTTCCTCATGAACAGCACGTACTGCCGGTGTAGGAACACCCATAGTGCAGCGAGCAACCCCGCCACTATTCTGCAAGGAAGACAAATAATTTATTTATTTTATTTAATATATCACTCATTCTCTAGTTTAAACAACATGTAACATAAACCCTGTCCGATCCTTGTAGGAGCAACTCAGACCGTCAATATGAACAACATTTTCATACAAACGTGTCCGGCCGGCCCGGCAGTTTGTATAAAAATGATGATTTTTTTCGAGTTTCAATCTTTGGTCTCATAGGAAAAGTTGTTCATTTTGACAGTCTGAGTTGCTCCTACAAGGATCGAACAGGGTTTTTGTTACATATTGTATACATACTAGCTGCGCCCCGCGAAAAAATAGCCTATGTGTTAATCCAGGGTGTCAGCTTCCTGTATACCAAAATTTATCAAAATTAGTCCAGCCGTTTGCGCGTGAAGAAGTAACAAACATACACACTCCCAAACTTTCGCCTTTATAATATTAGTGTGAAGTGTAATATAATTAAGGAGTCGTTTATTAACCCCTCACAAAAAGACGGGTGTTATAATAAAAATTGTAAGTTTTGGTATTTTTAGCGTTCAGTACCCAAAGGGTAGAAATGGGACCCTATTACTAAGACGCCGCTGTCCGTCACTCGCACAGACAGACAGACGTTGGCGTCAAACTTACAACACCTCTCTTTTTTTGTCGGGGGTTGAAAAAGAAATACATAGAAATAGATGACAACAGAACAGAAAGATAAAAGTGGAAAAGTATAGGCTTTTGCCCAAATTGGGGCATAACCGCAACAGTTGCAGTATTAGTAATAGAAGGATTTAAATACTTCCAGCTTTTGTGTAACTACTTCAGGGGAGCTACTCCCAAAGCGGAACGCAAGTCGGACGAACCGCGTATCCGCGTTTCAGTCTCAAGTAACATTGAGCACTAATGTGCAATTATAAAGTCTACTTTGGTTTGACATAGAAATAGCACGTCACTATCGTACGACTAACGTATTATTTAATGGAGTAACCCCCCCAGAGGTGCTTCGACATTTCTCGAGAAAGCCTGACGCTACTGTGCTGCCATCTGACCACAGTTATGGTGCACACGTCAGTGTGTGAGTTTCGCAACCCAACATACTCGACAGCGGGGGTGAGGTGCGGGGACGGGACGGAGACGCAAATAAGGGTGACGACAGGGTCAGAAATGTATGATTGTATTTTAAAAAAAAGCCCGACGAGGATGGGATTCGAACCCACGCGTGCAGAGCACATTGGATTAGCAGTCCAACGCCTTAACCACTCGGCCACCTCGTCTTGTGAGCGGAGTGTCAATGAAGGAATATATAGGTACTTATCTATACAATAGAGTTATTGTACAAACAGAACATATGTATGTTTGTACAGCTGGCTAATTGTTACGGACTAGCTGAGCCCCGCGGTGTTACCCGCGGAAACGTAGCCTATGTGATAATCCAGGGTGTCAGCTTCCTGCATACCAAATTTTATCAAAATTGGTTTTGCGCGTGAAGAAGTAACAAACACACACACACATACACATACACACAAACTCACAATCTGAGAGAGAGTAATATACAATATACATATCCTTGGTGCCGTCGCTGAGATCTCGTTGATTTTCCTATATTTTTAATTCTAAATATTGTTTGTCATAATTGCTTGGGCATTTTTTCAGACCCATTTTTCATATTTTAATAAACTTATAAATTATATACAGTCAGCATCAGAGATACCTGACCCCTCGTCTACCTACATTTTGAATTAGCTCTTAAACTGAAAATAATATTAAGACGAAAATTTATTTTTAGAAAGATTTTAATGAAGTCTTATTGAATATACATTTTCATGTTATTTTCGGTTTAAGAGAAAATTCAAGATGTAGGTAGAGGAGGGGTCAGGTATCTCTGATGCTGACTGTACAGCTAATTTTTGATTTAAAAAAATATTTAATTTTTATTTCATAATATACAATATTAAAGTAGATATATTTAGAAATAAAAACGAGACGACCTCCGTGGCGTATTGGTCACCATGCTAGTCCGCCACCCAGAGGTCCCGGGTTCGATCCCCGGTCTGGGCAAGTTGGGAAATGGCCTTTTTCAAATTGTCCTGGGTCTTGGATGTTTATCTTTAATGTATTTGTTATAAAATATAGTACCGTTGAGTTAGTATCCCATAACACAAGTCTCGAACTTACTTTGGGGCTAGCTCATCAATCAGTGTGATTTATACCTATATATTTTTTATTTTTATTTTTAAAAAGTTTATTTGCCAGGCTAATTAAAAAAAAACCCGAATTTCAAGGGTTCACCCCCAATAACTTTTGAACGGATGAACCGATTTTCAACAAACATAGCTAAGAACCATCGCAAGGAAACTTACTTTTACAAGAATAAAATCGCGTCGAAGTCGGTCTATCTGTTCGAAAGCTATGATACGATAACTTATACCACCCCTCTTCTTGCGGTTATAGTATTTTATGTTAAGTGAATTATTCAAAATATTTTATGAGAATTAACAGAGAACCTTTTAGAAATCCTCAGGGGCTCATGTCTAGGACTTCTCTACCCTGTGTTGTAAAATTGTCCTCATATTTGAAGGTTGACTGGAAGGGATTCCTATCTGGGATAAGTCCGCCTTAGTACTGTTCTATAATTCTAACCTGTATGTTTGTCTTGTGTTTATGTACAGATTTTACAAACAAACAATTCCTTACTATCATGATGACGTGACTTACCCCAGCAGTACGAACACGGCGAACTCCTGAGGGTCGAAGGGGAAGTCCTGCGGGAGAGTGGTCGGGAACAGCGGCTTGACGGTCGGCATGGCGCCCGACCACACGGACAGGAGACGGAACATCTGACAACGAGAACAACATTACAGACCGTCATCATCCAATATTCCCGGTTGAATCCTCAGCGGTTACGCTTCAGAGCCCGGGGTCCGTTACCTAACCTGATGATTTGACGAGGTTACTGGTTTTTACACAGAGCAACTGCCGTCTGATCTCAGCCACCCAAAGAGGAGACCAGAACCAATCCTTGGATAGGTTTGAGCAAACGCTAGATGGCGTACGGGATGCACAGTTTATACGTGCCTTCCGAAAGACGAAATCATCTTTCATTCGGATAATCAGGTGATTCAATCCTGTAATATCCTAACTGGAAACAACTTTTTACAAAGTATGCTTCCCAGCGGAATTCAAACCCACGACCTCCGGATCATAAGGCGAATGCCATGACCACTGGACCACGGAGGCAGTCAAAATTCTAGACATTCATTTACAGATACTAATATACCATTTGTAGATTGAGGGTTTTCAAAAATATGGAACAAATTTTGAAACAAATACATATAGATAAACATCCAAGACTCAAGACAATTTGAAAAAGGCTATTTTCCAACTTGCCCTGACCGGGGATCGAACCCGGTACCTCTACACCGGACTAGCATGGTGACCACTACGCCACGGAGGTCCATGCTCTTCCTCTTGGCTTTGTTGTAGTCGGGTTAAAAGAAGAAGACAAGCAGACACATCAAAGAAGATAAACCAGCTACTCACAATGGCGCTGCAGCAAGCGGCGAAGAACCCTCGCCAGTAGTTACGGACTGCGAAGTACGTCGTGGTTACTTCGATGGAGAACAGGACACCTGGAGAGGAAGCACGAGTTCAAATTACTTCTTCAGGAGTTCAGTGGCCCGGTGGAAGTAAGCATTACTTAAGGACGTTAATCACGAAGAATTTCGTACATTCAGGGTTGGATCTCACTTTTTAGCACGGACACAGAATAAGTACTAGAACTCACGTACAGAAGTCTTACTAAGAAAAGAAATTCAAAGGAATACGAGTATATACATAATGTGGTTGGCGCTATAGTTTAATTTAGCTCGCATCAGAACTCCTCACCTCTTCCTTTAGATACCTAGACATCCATTGCAAGCCAATTTCATTCTTATTACTCTGAACAAACGATTCTTCTTCGAAGTGGTCGCCGAGCGCATAGTAATAATGTAGGTATATTTTCGATACCTAAACAGGGAGTGACACAGGCCTGGCATGGGGCAGCACTTATATGTTGCTATCCTTTTCTGTTACTCAGAACCGTTATTTGCCAGAGCGAGAGAGAACGACAGTACGCTATCGCACCGGCCGTGTGATAGCGTCCATCGCTCTGTCTCGCTCTAGCTAATAAGAATATAAGAATTGGGCTAACAGCACTTTTCACGCTCTCTCTCTGTCCACGCTTCTACTTGATCGTATTTTTAGAAGAGAAATAAAATCCGTGCTGCCGTGACAAGTTGTATTTTTAGAAAAAAGTAGAGCGGTGGCGAGTGCTGTCAGAGTGACATTTAAACAAACATAACGCCATCTATGAATATTTACTAAAAACGGTGTGAAAGATGTTGATCGCAGTCGCACCATTTTGTTTGTAGTACTACGCTTTTAAACTAGGTGGCGCTAAGTGCAACACTTTCGCACCAGGGCATGACGGTTCTGAGCGACAGACAAGGATAGCAGCATAGAAAAGTGCTACTCCGTGCTGACAAGTGAGATCCAACCCTTACACGCTATTTCCTATCTCTATCACACGCGCATAATACGGATGTAGACAAGGTAAAATTTTGAATTGCATTATATAATATTTAAGTCTGATTTATTTTTATTTTTAATTTAATTTGATTTTAATTGGTTTTTAATTTGATGAACCTAATTAATATTTCTATTGACTAAGTTGTCTGACAATAAACGATTTTATTTATTATTTATTTTATTATTAAAAAATATATGATTTTATTTAGTCCGTCGACTAGATTATCCAAAAACAAAAGACCCATATTTTTTCGTTTGACAAAGTAGTAAAAATTCACAAAGACACAGCGCTTCGAAGCGGGGATGTTTCACGTTACCTTTGGTTAAAAATCGTAGCTGACCGTGACGTCACGCGAAATTTGAATGCGCCATACCTCCGTTATTATTTGCTAATCAGTGAAAAACAAAAATACTTATACCATAATTTTTAATAATCTTAGATAGATTATTAATAATTAGCCAAGTGCGTGTCGGGCCACGCGCAGTGTAGGGTTCCGTAGTTACGAATGCCACCTTTGAGTTTATGCCACTAAAAACGTCTAAAAACTAGTTTTCTATTGAATTTGTACTAATTTTTCCTTTTCCGAGTACATTTTATAAGTTGATCGCCTATAACTTTTTAATTCGCGAACCCTACTTAGCTCTGATAGTGTTCCTTTAAATTTCGTTATATATACTATAGATGTGAATTTTTTCTCGTGTCCTTATATAACCGTTTAGCAGATAGAGGGGGGACATTTGACGCTAACAAAAAATTTCACTTTAAAACTAAATATTTCAGAAACGGATACCTAAATCCAAAAACAGTGTTTACAAACTCATAATATTTATAAAAGATCTATTTAACGACACCCCACATGATTGGTTAGTCGAGAAAAAAATACATTTCACTTTACTTGTATGGGAGCTACCTACCCAAATTTTTTTTTAATTTTACCACTTTTTCCGCATAATTAATATACTCACCCATGCCAAATCACAGCTGTCTAGTACTTATAGTCGCTGTGCAAAACCGCGGACAGACAGACATGGCGAAACTATAAGGGTTCCTTGTTTACTACGGCACCCTAAAAAGTATGGTATACGTATTTTTGCTTTTCACATAAGCAAAAAAAAAGTTTCTGTCTCATCCCTATTACTTTGCTCTCCCACTCGCACACTGGCATTGACCGCCGGGTCATAGATAGGAAATGGCTTTTCAATGTACGCAAGTTAGTTTTCGTTAAGTGACACTGGGCGTGGTTCACACTTAGATAGGTGACCACAAGTGGCACAAAAAAACACGCGCTCCTCCGTGCTACGGAAGACTCGTTAAGCCGTCGGGCCCAGATGCCTTTAAGCAGCTCTCACCTCCGACGGGTGCGGCGAAGCACGAGGCCACTCCCACCGCGCACGCGGCCGCCAGCATCTCCGAGGTGCGCGACTCGTTGCTATAGATGCCCTGGAAGCTCGTCACCAGCTTGGACAGCAGTGTCGCCACCATCGATGCTATGTGCACGGACGGGCCCTGAAATTGACATAGAATATACATCGTGTAAGTGACAGGTTTTTTTTTGGCGGGAAGTCAAGGGGTTCAGTTGGAGTTTGATTTAAATTGGGTACATCCATGGGTCAAACATAAATATTTTTTATCTATTCATCTTATGTATAAACACGCCTGTATGCCTCTCTTACATAAACATATCCTCTCACAGGCCTACTGGAAGAGATCTCTTTGAGATAAGTTGTGCCTTTGTACAATTTTTTGTTGATGTAGGCATTCTCTGTACAAATTTTCCGTGTACAGTCAAGTACCAAGATACCTGACCAGGCCCTCTACTTACATATATCTTCAATTTTCTCTTAAACTTAAAATAATATTTACATGAAAATTTATATTCATACAGACTTAATTAAAATCTGTCTGAATATAAATATTCATGGTAATATCATTTTTAGTTTAAGAGAAAATTCAAGATATAAGTAGAGGGCCTGGTCAGGTATCTTGGTACTTGACTTTAAATAAATTGGTAAATAAATTGTGACAAAATAGTCATTTGTCATTGATCAAATACACATAATTATTGCAGAAAAACTGATATCAAAAGCGCTATTTGACTCCGAGAAACTATGACGTCATTAGCCTGTATTTCATGCAAATGCCACAGAAAATGTTTATTTTGACGTTTAGAAAAAGTATGATTTTAGTTGGAAAGTAGCGAAATTGGACTTTATAATTTGAAATTGATTTAAACCACTGCACGCGCGACGTTGCCAATATGTTAAAACCAATAAAAATACGAATGTAAATACTAATAAAATTTGTATGTAATTATCTTTGCTTTATTTGTCTTATCTATCTCTGAGGCTTTTATGATTATTTACTTGTAATATTGTTGGCAACATGGGATTGTCCATTAGAAATCCCGGGAAGATCCATATTAATATCAACATTTCAATGCAAGTACATAAATAACTCTAACCTAATTCCGACCTCTGATATCTCCGTTTCGTTTGAAATTATTTATTTGTAATGGGGGCAGCGACCCCGAATAATTCAAATATATTAACTAGATTTGATTGTTTGAAAATTGAATAAGTTTTTATGATAAAATTCATGACGCCATATATTCGAAAATACAACAGGGACCAATGTTTGAGATAGCTGGCCAATATATTCTGTATGTCTATGTTTGCTAATAGAGTACTGTTTTTTGGCGAAGAGGTCGGTTACCTCTTTTCCCAGGGGAAGCCCGGACCCCAGCGTTGCAGTCAGTCCCACCAGCTTCGATACCAGCGCACGGAACGTCAAATATTCTTTCAAATGCACTCCTCGCAGGATTGTCTTCATTTCGGGAATGCCGGACCCTGAAATTGTTGTAACGTACATTTAGGAGCAAAAGGGTTAGGCTACATATGTTAGCACTGAACAGCACTTTTCTATGCTGCTATCCTTTTCTGTCGCTCAGAACCGTCATTTGCTAGAGCGAGAGAGAGAGAGAGAGAGACCGAACGCATCAACATCGGCGATACCGCGGGGATCCGTCGCTCTTTCTCCCTTCAGCGCATTACCGGAGTCGTGTCGGTAGTTCGGCAACTCATCTCGAGATAGATATCCGTAGAAATCCCTGACTTACAAGCGTTAATCCCCAATAACTTTTAAATGGCTCAACCGATATTCATCAAACATTTCATAAAACTAATTTCAGTTATTTAGTAATGCAATGCAACTGATGTAAATTTGCACTTTCTTTCTTTTCTAAGACTCATCGCAAGAGAGCTTTCTTATACGTATAAAAACCGCATCGAAATCGGTCCATCTGCTCGATGCCACACTCAGACAGACAGACAGCGTTAAACTTAGAACATCCCTCGGGGATTAAAAAGATCGCGACGAATTAATAACTTTCTCCTTTTTGTAAGTCTGTTAAAAAGAGGTAGCTACATGCCATTAACATGTACTTATTGTAATGAAGTTCAATAAATAAAAATAAATAAAATATCCAAAAGTGGCAGGTTTTCGTGTAAATGCAAATTTCTAAAAATGCAGAAAAAAATTAGAGCTTTTACCTATACTCTGCGCAGCCACTATATGCACAAATCCCGCTGCGAACAGTATGAGACACACGGGCAGGGACACCCACGCGACGTACTGGCTGAATGTAGACGTCGCTAGGTCCTTGTACATCCACATCCGAGCTGGAAACCAAAACGAAAATCTTTATCGATACATATAATAAAACAGTAAAAAAATGTGTCTTTACATGTGAGACACATCTGTCAGTTTGTCGATAAAATACCAGTATATTATACAAAATATCAGTAAAATACTGTTATCGGGTATCGATATATCGATACAAAATATCGGTATTGTCTAGACCAGAGGTTCCCAAACTTATTTTGTCAAACGCCCACTTTAAAAAATCTGTTATTTTGTAGAGCCCCCATTTTTTTCACCATAAAAACCTGAATCACATATTTGTCTTGCCTGTAGTTTAATTCAACCTATATTCTAAACGAGAGAGCAATAACAATACATACACCAGTACATTAGAGCATCTTTTATAAAAAATAACAATAATCAACATTGTTAATTTTAAATAAAAAAATAGCAATAATAATACAATTTTACAATAATAAAGAGTATTGGAAGTCACCTCACCTGCGAAACTTTAAAACACGAATTTTTTTCAGTGTTTGATTCCTTTAACGATATAAATAGCGTTGTGAACGCATTAAAATAATAAATATTAATTACATTTTTAGTTTATATTTGTACAATAAAAAGGATATAAATATGAACTAATAAATGGATGTTGTGTAGTAAGAGGATTTTAATTTCAGTGAATTTTAAAATATGAAATAGCTGAAGTAATAAATCACTCATTGCTTAAATCACATCAGCGCCCCCCAACTTTATTCTGGGCCCGTTAGCGCCCCCCTTAAAGCCTCCAGCGCCCACAAGGGGGCGTTATCGCCCACTTTGGGAAAGACTGGACTAGACACATCTGTCAGCACGGAACGGACCTTTCGTATACTGCTATCCTTTTCTGTCGCTCAGAACCGTCATTTGCTAGAGCAAGAGAGAGCGAAGGGACGCATCAGCATTGCCGGTTCCGTGGCATTCCGCCGTGATTTCTCGCTCTAGCAAATGACGGTTCTGAGCGAGCGACACAAAAGAATAGCAGCATACTTAAGTTCCGTTCCGTGCTGACAAAAGTGTCCAGAGACAGGACAATACTGATATTTTTATCGATACATCGATACCCGATACATCGATACTGGTATTATAGCTATATTTTGCATAAAAAACTGGTATCGGGTATCGATACAAAATATCGGTATTCCTGTCTCTGGATGTGTACCAACCCTAACTATCCTTTCACATTGCTTAGGTTATTTTTGAATCTGTCACTTCTTACCATCACTGTTAAGTAAAGTAAATTACTTTTTGATTCAATTCTTATTTGCAATTACGTAAACTAGACAACTTTTTCAGTTGTCTAGTTTCTTTCAGAAGAATAGAATGAGACATTTTCTAACTAGATTTTATAAATAAAAAGCAAAAAGTAAGTACCTCTCACCGTCCTCGGTTGGCGTGAAACAAAAAAACGTCTAGATAGGTATTACAGAAGTAGAAGGTTCAGAAGGATAACTTCCTCCAATTACTAATAGCCACTTACCACCTAAGTAACTATGTATTTTCATTTACTTTGAAAGATAAATAATAACAAACCGACTTTTTTCGATCGGTTTAGACGATAATTGTTTATCTACGTGGCTAAATTGTGTTAAAGTAGTTGGCTTCGAACCGTAATCTCGCGGACCCCATAACTCGGCCACCCTTTGAACGATTTGGCGCATGTCTAAACTTAAAATGACTGTTGGCTACATCGACGACCCTAATTAAATCGTCGAACAAACCTACATACATACAAACGGCGGATTGTTTAACAACACTCTAACGCTCACGTCACGCGCTCATTCAAATATACCGAATGTTTTAGAGGCTTTTCACATTTGGTTGGCTGTCTCGCTCGCACAATCAAACATTTTTAAGATTATTAAAAAAATGTGACTCATTTGAAGAAAAGTGTTTCATAAACTTTCAATATAATTATATTGTGGATATTTTAGACATGTTTGTATATTGTGTAGACATTGACTACATCGAAAATTAGGTCATCAAAATTTTTAATTTTTGATGACCTTATCCTCGATACACACACACATAAACAATAAAAAAAAACATGTCTACAATATCTATCATATAATTATATTGAAAGTTTATGTAACACATTTCTTAAGATGAGTCACATTTTTTAATAATCTTTAAAAATGTTTGATTGTGCGAGCGAGACAGCCAACCAAATGTGAAAAGCCTCTTTAAGTTTTTTTTTTTATGAACGCAGTGCGATAAAGCTTTAATGTTAAGTAAATCAATGCGCAAAGAGTAATTTTAACCTAGTGACTACCTCAAAAAATAGCAAAGTAAAAGTTATCGAGCCGACTTTCTGTTTATACTTATTCTATGGCCATTTGTTGAAACGGTATTGATTCCAACAGACTATGGTAGTTTGCGATAATATTATAAATGTAATTTTTATTGTACTGAGCACTTTATTGGACTCTTTAAATTATAATAATGATTTATTTATCTGTAATTATTATTATGTACGAAAAATCAAGGTTGCCTTTTATAAATATTGATAATGGACTCTTCTTCGATTGCAACAATCTACAATGCGACACAAATAAGTTGAACAAAAATGGCGGACTTCAAAGCATTTTTGTACAAGTTTCCGACACGTAAATTGAACCAAAATGGCAATCATCGGCGCATTATCTGTACCTGCGCCGATAACTGCCATTTTCTTACTTTACCTACTAAAATCGAAACAACGAAAAAACATTTTGCTGCTTCGCTATATCCTTTTTTTTGAACTTGGCTCTGTCACGCTGCCGCGTGTTTAGATAAGCAAAATATTGCAAACGAGGGTTAAAATAAAGCATTTTAAAAACTACCATAAACGTTACATTAGAAAATTAAATATACCTACTGTAAAGGAGAAGATAAAAGAAAGAATGCCTAAATAAATTCCTTTTTGGCTCGGGTAGCTAAGGTGTGGAATGAACTGCCTGCGTCTATATTCCCAGGAAGTACAGTCCCGGGACATTCAAAAGTAGATTGAATGGTATCTTTTGGATAGGCATGCTTCATCCTAGTCTTCATCGTCGCTTACCATCAGGTGAGATTGAGGACAAATGCCTAAACCAATATATTGTAAATAAAAAAAAAACAATATAAAGACCGGATACTGGACCCGAGAGACACCGAAAGTCATATTATCCAGAATAAAAAGGAAGACTCCACTAGATTTATGCTAATAACTGGTGACCATATAAAAACTGATATGGCCATTGGCCATATTATCGACTTAAATCATTGGACTTCGACCACGAAAGCTGCTAAATAAGAAAATCTATTGCTAAACGTCCTTATGAGATAGATTGCAATAAGAAACTCACCATTATTACAAACAGCTATCCCCCGGTCCATGGCGAAGTTGAGGCACGCCATGATGATGCCGAGCAGTGCCAGGAACACCCAGTCCTCGCCCAGCCTCGCGAACGTGTGCCGCCAGACATAGCCTGCAGGAAACTTTATATCATTGTTTATTTATTGTGACCACGAGCCAATTCAGACTCTAAAACTTTAAAAATGCTTGTTGTGTGGCTTCCGGCCTAGAAGCCCACATCTCTTCATGTGGATGTCAACGAGGCAACTAAAAGACTAAGCATAAACAACTCTACTACCACTGCATTTCCAAGGAGGGTCGACGGGCGGAGGTTGCAAACAAACCATTCAGTTCTAAAAATTTAAATAACTATTTTGTTCTTGCTCCATCTTACACCAATTAACCATTTCTTTTTCATCATAGCGCACTCCCGGTTGCATCCTAAGCTGTGCTTCTTCGATCCCGGGGTGCGCTTCCCCGCTTTTTCTTCTCCAGATATAAATGCATGTAAATGTTCATCGAAGGATATCAAAGACCATGCTAATCGTCATTGAATGTAGCAGCATAAGACTTGCTGTTTGAAATGGTACAACAGTAAGTGGCAAACTATTATTTAAACTTTCCTTTACAGCCTATTTTAGTCCACTGCTGGGCAAAAGGCCTCTCTCAACAAAGAAAAGATTTGCCGATCACCACGCTGGGCATACGGGTTGGTGATCGCAGTAGATGTTTAAAAGTTTTCGCACACAG
Source organism: Acrobasis suavella (assembly GCA_943193695.1). Classification (NCBI taxonomy): domain Eukaryota; kingdom Metazoa; phylum Arthropoda; class Insecta; order Lepidoptera; family Pyralidae; genus Acrobasis; species Acrobasis suavella. Next base: position 1,738,650 of record OW971952.1, on the reverse strand, counting down.
AACGCTGCTGCCCATTCTCTGTTACCCTTAGTCGCCTCTTACGACACCTGTGGGAGAGAAAAAGGGTGGTGGCACCTCTTAATCTACTCTGCCGTCACCTCACGGCCAATATTATTTGAACATTTCCCTAAAATCCCGATGTCAGAACCCCACTTACTCCCATTTGTGAATCCTCCTAAATCACTTAAGACAATCGCCGCGAGGGGCGACCTCGATAGCGTCGAATTTTAATTTAAGACCACGGCGGACCTGATGAATATCAATTTATTCTGCGGGATAGCCAACGATAACTGGATCAAATGTGCGCTGGACGGGTTATTCCCATATGCTCCCACTAAGGACCACACTTCATAAAACTATAGGATGGAGACTCTTTGGTAAAAAGTCTGTCAGTAGTGTTTTGGCCTTTGTGTGCAAAAATACGACATCGATCATTTAGGAGGAACTTCGGTCACCCCTTTTCCTAGTCATCGCAATTCGGCACTTTATCATAGAACTTAATCAAGAGACAGAGCGTTACCATGCGATAGCTTCTAAATAGATGATATACTACGACTAAAAGTTACTGTTTTCCACTCTTTTTTCTTTGACAAGACAACTATTTGGACAAATATTTTGCTAAGACTGGTCATATTGGGTTTTGCGACACTTGATAATCTTCGTCTTCTTTACGAGCGTATATGCGTGAAAGTATGAAGCCATCAAGCGTTTCCTCAATCCTATCCAAGGATTGGTACTAGTCTACCCTTTAGGTTGTGGAGGTCAGAGGGCAGTTGGTCTGCGTAAAAACCAGTAACTTCGTCAAATCTCCTAGGTTAGGTAGCGGACCCCGGGCGGGCTCCGAAGCGTTACTGCTGAGGATGCAACCGGGAATACGCTCGGATTATGATGATGCGTGATAGTATGAATGAAGTTCTCATATGCCACTAATGGGAGCAGTACCAACACGACCGCTTGGGAATGGCAAAGAATAAATCTGAAGATCGTCTTTGTTCGGGTCTTTGTTGTTGTAGTGGGCTACTCTGTCATAACATTTTCATCTGCATTTTCGTCGGGCAGTTAGGACACGAAAAAGAAAGAAGTTTGACGTATGACTTCGAGATCCTAAACAGCTCATGTTTACATCCGTTTCTTAAGTCCTCTTTAGGACAAGGCAACATTCACATGAGATAAACCAATGGGAATAACCCAGTGGATTGTTTTAGCTCGGGCTTTGTTGTTGCGAGCAACTCCGAGCTAAATTGAAGAGCAACACATTCAGATGCGTGTATTTTGATCTGCAATTTGTTTATTAGTTATTATTGTTACGACTTCGGGACTATAAAGACGAATATACTCATATCCTAACTTTGAAGTAGTTAACCACCAGTGTTGGCCAGTTACACGAAGTAGTTCCGCTTGTTGCGACGTGTTGCTTGTTGTGGCTAGAAGTTTCTAGAACATCTTTTCGAGTTTCATTCTATACTTTGAAGAAATTTCCCCCCTATGCTTCCCGTCGCTTCTTGCTCTTCTGCCTCGGTTTGTTGCCTTTCCGCCGCTTCTTGCGTTATCGTTGCTTCTATCTTTAACGTTAGACCAACGTCAAGCTATATCACCTAATACCTAATACTTTGGAGAACTTCCCTCTGTGTCTATGCTTGCCTATCGCTTTGAGTTCCTTCTGATGAAGCTTGTCGTCTTTCCATCACTTCTTGCTTAATCCCTAAGCCCCTGACACTATGTCTGCCATCTTATATTTTTTATGGTTTGATATCTTTAAACTTCTCGTCTCACTTTTCATTTGTATTTACTTTTACTTGTAACCAGATCTTACCTTGAAGAACTTCCCTCTGTGTCCATGCTTACCGGTTGCTTCTAGTTAGTCCTTTTGCCGAAACTTGTCGTCTTTCTGCCGTTTCTTATTTCATCAATCTTTTTGTTATGAACTTATACTTTTTGTGGCTGTTTGATTTGTTTTATCTTGTCGTCTCACTTTTTTTATTTATTTGACTACCAGTAACCAGAGTGTAACCAGGTTTTACCTAATACTTTGAAGAACTTCCCCCTAGGTCTATGCTTGCCGGTTGCTTCTAGTTCCTTCTGCCGAAGCTTGTCGTCTTTCCGCCGCTTCTTGCGCAGTCTGCGGAGTCTCCTCGCTTCTTCCCTGGCTGCTTCGCTTAGGTCGCGTTGGTAGCGGCCATACATCTGGGGAAGAAAGAGAAGTGTATAAGTTACTAGCTGACGCTGGGAAGAGATTTCCTTTATCGGTTTTTAATATTTGCGTGGGAAGATAAACAGCTGTAGGTAAGCTTTTTCGTTTCCACCAGCATGGAAGAATCCTTATCTTCACCCATGGTTTAAAAAGTTTAGAAAAACCAGCTAAATGCGATTATCTATTACGTTTGGTGCGTGGGAGCCCCACCTATTTATTCTTTTCTGTTTTAAGTATTTGTTGTTATAGCAGCAACAGAAATACATCTTGTGTAAAAATTTCAAGTGTCTAGCTATCACAGTTCATGAGGTACAGCCTGGTGACACACAGACTGACGGAGGGACAGCGGAGTCTTAGTAATAGGGTCCCGTTTTACCCTTTGGGTACGGAACCCTAAAAATCACCTACGGCCAGCCAAGATATATAATTCCCGAAACTAGGTAGGTACTTCCGCGGTAAGTACATTGACACTAAAGTAGCTACTCTCTAACTCGTGACTGTCCTTTTGTTTGTGAAAGATATCAGATTATCATCTGCTTGTTTTAACAGAGATAATACAGCAGCAGTGTAATTATTTGTACTCCAAATGCGTTCAAATTGACCTTGATTAGGAGTTTAGGAGATAATTCCTTTAAACTAGCCTACTTTAAAGTTTCAGAATCTTTTCTTGAGGAACTTCAACTGAATCTATTTCATTTGTGGAACACCAAAATTTACTGCAAATAATAAATGAGGTTGCGAAAATCATCTAATAATAAATTCATCAATTTATTTAAGAACTATGTTCTTGTCTTTAATAAATAATGAGAATATAAATTACTTACTTTGGGGCTAGCTCAATCAGTGTAATCACTAATCATCATTATCCTCACGTATTCCCGGTTGCATCCTCAGCAGTAACGCTTCAGAGCCCGGGGTCCGCTACCTAACCAAGGAGATTTGACGAGGTTACTGGTTTTTACACAGAGCGACTGCCGTCTGACCTCCACAATCCAAAGGGCAAACCAGAAATCAATCCTTGGATAGTTTGATGATCAAACGCTAGGTGGCGTTCGGGACCCACAGTTTTACGTGCCTTCCGAAACACGGAATTATCTTTCTTTTCGGATAATCAGGTGATTCATTCCTCGCTTCATTATCACATAGTGATAATGAAGCGAGGAAAATGATGATAATGAAGCTTTCGCTAAAAAATTGCGACCGACTCTAAAATTATACATTCGCGAAATTAATCTAGTAAACAAGTTATTTTTTTACATAGATGCATTTGTCAAAAAAAAATGGGCCTTTTGGTTAAAGATGGCGGCAAGCGTTTACCTTCACTACAAGGTTGAAATCTTGAATTTTTTAACCGACTTCCAAAAAGGAGGAGGTTATCAATTTGTCACGAACTTTTGTTTTTTTTTTGATATATATGTATGTTCACCGATTATTCAAATTCTTTTTTGTTTGAAAGTAGTCCTATAGAAATTTTATCAAAATCGGTTGTGTAGTTTGGAATTGAAGTCGGATTCTAGTTTTGAAAAATTATATATAAAGCCTTTATGACTTTACAACCTCAAAATCGCTTTTGCTTCGCTTTATGCAAGGCTTTATGACGACCTCCGTGGCGTAGTGGTCACCAGAAGTCCCGGGTTAGATCCCGGGAAAGTTGAAAAGGCCTTATTCAAATTGTCCTTGGCCTTGGATGTTTATCTATTTGTTATAAAATTATGTGACTAGTATCTGTTTCACTTTGACAAAAATTATGACATATGTAAGTTGAATGTATTATTTAATTATTTTTGCATGCTGGAAACAGCTAAGTGTATTGCACTTATGCGAAATAAATGATTTGATTTGAGTGTCGTTGAGTTAGATTCAAAGATTCAAATGTTTATTCAGTAATTAGACCTTTACAGGCACTTTTACACGTCAATAAGTATAATTTATGTTACGTGTAAAGTATATTAAAATTTAATTTATTTTTAAAGAAAAGCTACCTATACCAGCTCTTCGTAACGACTACTGCTGAGAAGAAACGCCGAAAGAAACTCATTTTCACAGTATTGGTCGCCTACTCGCATTAGTATCAAATAACACAAGTCTCGAACTTACTTTGGGGCTAATGTTATTTGTCACTATATATTTATTTATCATTTCCCTATTGACCAGACTAAAGATACAAAAAGGTAAAATAGGTTTTTTTTTAAAATCTCATGACAAAATTAGGTTAAGGTTAATACCTAAAGCCGCCACAAGGTCGCTGGTGGACGTTTCGGAAATTTACTGTTTTATCTTTTTAGGGTCTTTTTATTGCTGTACTTAAGCAGACTTTGAATTACAGCCTTAAAAACAAGGATGTATCAAAGAATTTTTAATTCAAAAATACTAATGTTTGTTTTCGAGAGTGTGGGGTAACACAACGGATGATGATGATTGGGTAGTATAAATAACGGGTTTTTCAACAAGAACTTTTTTTTCTAAAACAAAATAAAACAAAGAATTTACATGAAGATGATTCAAATTTTTACTGTAATACGAATAGAAAAGTTTGGCAATTATGAATGAAAAATGATATCTGGTAAATGTGCATCACGAGCACACTGACAGATGTCGATTCTTTCATTAAAGTTTTTAATCACTTTTTGGCAAAATGGCGGGTCTATTTCGTTAATCACATCACGTATTTTGAGTTTTAAGGCTGCAATCGATTCGATTGGCTCCGTAAAGACTCTGCCCTTAACATAGCCCCACAAAAATAATCCAATGGTATTAAATCACACGATCTGGCTGGCCACTTAACCGTTGAATTTCGTACGCCAAATTCTTTGCGTAAGGATTTGGCTTTGAAGCCTTACAGTTAAGGTTAAGTGGCCAGCTAGATCGTGTGATTTGTTGTGTCTCATTATAAAATAATCTGTACGGATACAGAATAGTAAAATAAAAAGCCATTAAAAAGTTATAAGCCATCAAAGATTCGGTTTTTTTTTGGTTATTTTTACGCAACTTTCGGCGTAATTAAGTAATAAAAGAAATGTAAAATCTCCAAAACAAAGTCCGCACCGACACAGTTTATTATCGATGATTTAGGTGAGACAGCACGCCTTTAGGTCGCGCCCACTTGTGAGTTCGAACCCGCGACTAGTTCAACCTCAAGACTTTCTCAGTGACGTCGTTTATTTACATTCGCACCAGTTTATTTACCAGGCAAATTAAAACCCCCGATTTCTAGGCGTTAACCCCGAAAACTTTTGAACCGCTTCATCGATTTCCATCAAACATAGCTATGAACCATCTTGATCAAATCAGCTTTAAAAAAAAAACCGTATCAAAGTAGACCCATTGGTTTAGGCGCTACGATAGCACACGCACAGACAGACACACAGACACGTAAAACTTATACTCGTAACGTAACATTCCGCGAGCGTCGGATATTTCCGACCAAAAAGTCGTTTTTGGTGTTTATTACATTTGTTGTAGGTATTTATTTTAGATTTACTACCCCTTGCGCTAGGGGCATGACAACTTATATAAAGTCTCGCTGTGAATGGGTTAAAAACGGATAACCGTGCTTCGGAAGGCACGTATAAGGTATAAGCCGTTGTTCCCGGATGTCATCATTGTATGGCAGTCGTCTAGCCTTTAGGTAGCCTGAAAAATCTGACACGTCTTAGCCACTTACACACACGAAAAACAAATGGATAAACACTGCAGACAGAGCATCTCCCTTTAATGAAATCAGATATCACACATGCATCTCCAAACATAGCTCCACCCACGCAACCGACTCCGTTGTAATTGCTGCTACAATTACGTATGATATACTATTACTAGCACGGGCGTAGCCAGGTTTTAGTATCGGGGGGTTCAAGTGCACGTGCGATACCAAACATTGCGGCACGAAACTATACGACGATTACCGAGCTTGGCGCGGCGGCGCGGCGGCGGGCGGGATGATAGGGGATCCAAACCACATAATTAATATTTTAGTGTAATAGCGTGGCGTGGGATACGAAACGTCGCGGTACGAAACTATACGAAGGTTACCGAACTCGGCGCGGCGGCGGGCGGGATGATAGGAAATCCAAACCACATAATATTCTAGTGTAATAGAAATGAATGAGATATGCCCCATCCCTGTCCTTATTTTAATTTCATAATGTGTCATAATGTGTCAACATTTTAACTTTCTAATATCTTAACCCTTTCACCGCGAGACTTTATATCAGTTGCCGTGCCCTCAGCGCGAGGGGTATGAAATCATAAATAAATACCTACAACCAAAAAGGGATGTCGATACTTAAGTTATGTGCAATACGAGCGGTTTTTTGTCGGAAATATCCAACGCTCGCGGAATGGGCACGACAATTTTTGTCGGATAAATCCGACGTTCACGGTTAAGAGTTAAATCGGGTTAAACCCCCAAAACCGTCCCCCTGGCTACGCCCGTGATCACTAGCGACTATTTATCTCATGATTTTTCCTGGTCTGGAAGAAAAGAAAAACTTGGTATTCCCAGCTGATTTTTTTCTAGCACACACAGTAAAAGCTGATAGAGGGAATGGGCGAAAATGCATGTTAATATGCGATACGGCTAGCTATAGGATTACGATTTACTATCACATCTTTATACCTAATGCGGCAGACAAAGCATTTTGGGTCTCGGCTCTAACAGAGCCCAAGGCCGCAAAAACCAAATTCCTCTTTTAGCTGGGCGACAAGGTGGAAAAATGATTCAAAATATACATATAACAAAAATATACATAATGGGCGTTACAACCGAGACCCAAAATGCTCTGTCTGCCGCATTAGGTATAAAGATGTGATAGTAAATCGTAATCCCGACCCCAAATAATCGAGTGACGATCTTGCGATGCCATACGGCATACAGCCTTAGCATAGCAGCATTACTTGTATATAACCTCTTAGTATTATACAAACATAATCCGTGGATAAACTTACAAGTTGTGTACACATTTGCATTTCATAAAACAGTTATATTATAAGCCTGCAAACATTGGCTTCAGTAGCTAAAGTCTTTCAGGCTTACATTGTTCAGTTCTAAAGGCGCAGAACCTAATCTAGTAGCGGCATTCTACTTATACTATCATTTACTATTCTTCCTTCTTTTTGGATGATTGTAAGTTATGTTTTTAACATTAATCAAAGGCATGTTAGAGTTTGTTAAATTATTATAAACATACCCTCGTATTCATAAAATATAACAACTGTTTGCCAAATCTATTTTAGTAAAACAATCTTTTGTCCCGTTCCCTCTTAACAATACATAACATAGTAAGAACGAGACAAGACATATTTTAACTAAACGAGTTTTAACAAACCTTTGGTAATTTTTATGAATACGGGGGGTAATTTTTAACCGACTTCCAAAAAATGAGGAGGTTATCAATTCGTCGCGATCTTTTATGTTTTTTTTATGTATGTTCACCGATTATTCAAAGACGCGTGGACCGATTTGAAAAAATCTTTTTTTTTTGTTTAAAAGGGTTTACTCTCCAGGTGGTACCATGGAAATTTTATCAAAATCGGTGTAGTTTGGGGGTAAAGTTGGTTTTTAGTTTTGAAAAATTATTATGAAGACTATCACTGAACAAGAAATTATTTAAAAATATTTTTAAACCTAGCTTTTATTAAAGCAATAAACTTAATCGTTTAAAGTGCTTCAAGACTTTTCAAACGAGCCCATAGTCGATGAGGTTGCAGAGTTTTATTACTGAGTTCCTGCTCCCAGCTCCATCATCAGATCAGCTCCATGTCATCATAATATAGCATTGCCACGCGATATATAATATACCGATATATACGTATATCGCGTGGCAATACAATGCGTGCAAAATTTCAGCTCAATCAGAAACCGGGAAATGCGCCAACTGGAATATTTGATTACAGACAGACAGATACAAAAAGGGACAGGTGAAACTAAATAAAAGCTTGTGGAAAGTATGGAAATCCCGTGAGATTTTCAGATAACGAACAATGTCCACGCGCGTAACTGCTGGTTTAAAATATTATGTAAATGAAATACAGATAAATAATAATTATACTTCCGCCTTTAGAATTTCTTAGATAACATTTAATTATTTAAACAATGTAACCTAAATAAACAACTAATTAGTACTGGTCAAGTCGATTGACGTCACAGAGTTCATCGATCCGTGCAAAAACTGACAGACTTCATAATAAGATGACGAAAGAGGTATCAGACTTCGAGAGCGATTGACCGAGCGAGCGCGAAGCGTCTGTTTCAGGGGGGTTACTCCATAAAATAATACGTAAGTCATACGGAAGTGACGTCCTATTTCTATGCCAAACCAGATAAGACTCATCAATCTCACATTCGCCATTAAGACTAAGCAGTCAAAAAATATTCCCACGCTAGCTCCGCCTTCAAGTCCCCCCCCTCCCGCAAACAACATGGATTTTATTCACAAGCAATAAAGTCGTCTATCGCTTACTTCATCCTCAGGCGTATAAACACAGAAGTAAAAGTCGTTAGTCTCAAAACTGTTTTCGTTAATTACTACAAGAATAAACGATGTATAGAAATAATCTTTAGTCAGTGTTTAGAACATGTTATTTCCCTTGTGTACGATTAATTTTATAACACTATAGTACGTAATACAAGACAATTACGAAAAAATCCAAAAATGAGGAATGAGTTTCTTAAAAATACAGTAAAAGTTAATCATATATGTAAATACTTAGTATCATAAAATCCCAGGTTAAAATCCTACATTCATCAAACATACATATGTCAGGTTCACATGGATTCAAAAACACACCAAATTTTGGGACCCTAGTCTTAATGCTTAATGTTAATTGAAACTGAAACGCGGATACGCACTAACGTCCGTCTTGCGTACATTTTTTGGAGTAACCCCCCAGGACCATACTCCGTCGATAGTCGTCCGATACGACGACGAGACGATAGTGTCGTGCTATTGCGACGTCGGGTTGCTACACACCCATTTTCGGCGGTATATCCATTCCATTTACCAGCACTGGGGTCAAATGGGAAACTAATAAAGCAAAAAAAATACATTCGTCATCACTGGGGACAAATGGGAATTGTAATGGAAGTCTGCCCCATACGTACCCAGTGGGTATGATGCGGTGGGGACAATCGAAAATCACAAAACTAAAGATTGTCCCATTCTTCCCCAGTGAGGCCGTCCACTGGGGGACTGGGGACGAATGGGATATACCTATTTTCGGCATTAATCGGCATGATGAATGTTCGGTAATCACAAACCGCTCGACTGTCGCATTAAATCACTTGGCTTGGCAACTGCCGAATTCGCTAAAAATACAAGTCTAATCAGGGGACGCATTTTTGAAAGCACTTGTCACATTACGAATGGTTTTTTCGAGCGTTTCCAAACGGGCGCATTATTGAATCGATCGTTTGCGAAGGATTTGCAACGAGTGGTCTCGACCACTCGCAATTTTGACATTTGTAGCGTAGATGTCAAAGAAACCTTTTATGGAGAATCCGTTCCGATTTATACTGCTTTTTATTTCCTCGTAAAAATTTTAGAAAACCATAGACATATTTTAGATGATTTCTGCATAAAACAATATTAATAATAATATTCCGCTGACACAACGGTTTCAAAAATACGGCCAAATGGTATTTCACGCGAGCGGTGAGTTAGAAAACTACACGTTTTATGTTTCGGTGAGTCCCTCAATGAGAAATAGCACTCCAGACACTTTTTTCTAAACGTGAAAGCAAACATTTTCTATGGAAATTGTAATTAATCACCAACTATGACGTCATACTTTTTTGCAGTCAAACAACGCAATTTATATCCGTTTTTCAGCAAATTTTAAATCTAAAATCACTTTGAAAATGGATATGATCAATTTAAAGTGACACTATTTTGTGACATTTCATTTTTGACCCAGTCATCTACCCAATTATGTCGGTCGGCTTTTGGGAATAAAGATTTCTCTCTGCTCAATCTGCTTAGAGCCGCGAGATCAAAAATGCCCTGTCTGCCCCTTTAGAGAAAAAGACGTGATTGTATCGTGGGTAGGCTTTCGTACATGCAAGCAAAATGCGCAATTCTAACCTGATTGTGCATAATACGAGTATGTTGGTTAGTTGTAACTTCGACTCGGGTCTTTGAAACCAGTTCCTCGGACCCTGGATTGTTTATTCAGAAATGTTACATACTCGTAAGTACAGTCGGGGACGGGGACATATAAACTTGACCGCCTGCTTTTGAGGGCCGTAAGGTACGGGTAGGCAGGACACAATTATAGGTAACCTTAACAAAAGGTTCATAGTTTTTTTTTTAAAGCTCTTCATCATGTCTTCATCTAATCAAATCTAATGAATACTGGACCAACTTGATAAGTAAAGGCTTTCAAATAAAACAGAATCATTTAAATTGGCAAAGTAATCGCGTAACATACATAGATACACAAAAAAGTACATATTTATTTATTGCAAAATGAAATGACACATATCAAATGTTTATTATTATTTAATTACACCATTACAGGCACTTTTACAAGAATAGGCGATATAAGGAATAAAGACAGACTGACTCCGTGGTCCAATGGTCAAAGTAGTCTCCTCGTGACCCGGAAGTCATGGGTTCGAATCCCACTGGGAAGCATACTTAGAGAGTTGTTTCCAGTCTGGTTAGGAAATTGCAGGATTGAATCACCTAATTATCCAAAACAAAAGATGGTTTCGTGTTTCGGAAAGAACGTATAAACTGTGGATCCCGAACGCCATCTAGCGTTTGATCATCAAACTATCTAAGGATGGGTTCTGGTTTACCCTTTGGGTTGCGGAGGTCAGACGGCAGTCACTCTGTAAAAACAGTAACCTCGTCAAATCTCCCTGGTTAGGTAGCGGACCCCGGGCTCTGAAGCATTACTGCTGAGGATGCAAACGGGAAAATACGCTCGGATGATGATGAGGCACTTTTACAAGCATTAACACGACAATAAGTATAATTCACATTCATGAAGTGAATACTAAAATTTAATTTATTTTTAAAGAAAACTACCAATAGCAGCGCGTCGCAACGACCACTGCAGAGAAGAAACGCCGAAAGAAACTCATATTCACAGTATTGGTCTCCTACTCGATTTTGCCATATTATTATTGTTATGTCTTTTGATTTATAAATACTTATAATATCATACAATGTTGACACATTATAACATGTAATGCTTGCGAAGGACGAGTTAACAAACATAAATTACGTAAGAAGAACAAACCTGACTTTTAAGAGCAGCCTTCCCGTCTTACTTTTCATACAAACGCTCGTACGTAATTATGGCGTTGTAACTGATCTTTCCTAAAAACTTTTGAACCAACAGATATCTTGTGCACTATTTGTAGGTTTCTACGCCTCCAAAAATCTGCTTTTTTGCACAAATTTTACCCGAACTTCGATCGTTCATAAAGTACTCATAAATTATTTAAAAAAAAAATCGATAGAAACATCGCAAATGTAATGAAAATTTTATATAAAAAAAAAATATTTCTCAATTTTGTAAGGCTCACTGACAAAAACGTAAATCCTGGAACAAGTTTTATGAAATTTCTGCACCCTATGAATAGTTAATATTCGTTCAATGGATAGTTAATAATAATACTAATTTAATTCAATACAGTGCAAACCGTGCCCTAAGGCGCTATCTCTCTCTTTTTGGTTTGCTCGCTTTTTTTTCTAGCATTGCCCTGGATGAAAAAACAAGCTTTTAGATATATGCTCGCGTTGACGACAGAGCCGTCGGCTTTGTCGGGAAGGGCCGCCTTAAGCAAACTATTTACTTTCTATGTTAGTCCATCCATACTAAAGTAGTGGCTCTGTGAGCTGGAGACAACGCGAGTCACCCCGACCCGTTGAAGTTTATCGGATGAAAAAGTTGTTCAGATAAAACCTTTGCGTCTGTATAAGGGTAACAAAACAGTGTTAATACATCATATTTTTTTTTTAATGGCAGAAACGAGAAATTTTTAAAGTTTCCAAATTCCTAATATTTCTGCTATTTAAAAAAAATTGTAAAACTGCGTCGACCGTAAAATTCTATTTGATTTTCAAACCTTTCACAAAATTTCACGAGAATCGGTTGAGAAATGCGCCCTGTAGGCGAGAACAGCCGGACGGACTAACAGCCAGACATTACACTTTTTTTATTTTTTTAAATGGCAGAAACAAGATATTTTTAAAGATTCCAAACTCTATATTTCCGCTATTTAAAAAAAAATCGCAAAGCTGCATCGACCGAAAATTCTATTTGATTTTCAAACCTTTCACAAAATTCCACGAGAATCGGTTGAGAAATGCGCCCTGTAGGCGAGAGCCGGACAGAAGCATTTTTATCCAATCTCAAAACTGAGACGCTTCGAACGATCGGTCACTAATGTTTACTTTCATTCTTAAATACTGGTGTCAGGACAGTCAGGTTTTCAAAGCTACCCCAGTTCCTCACGACGTTTTTCCTTCACCGAAAGCAAATGGTAGTTGAAAAGCAAAAGCTGGAAACCGTGCCAAACAAATATACATACACGAAAAACATAAGCCTCCTTCCTGGCGTCAGGTCAAAAAGTGATTACAGGATCATGTGTCGATGGATGACTTTAAACGGGCAAACTGGAAGTGTCCAATAAGTATCAGCTGCAAGGCGACACCTTGGATTACACATTACACAATTGTGTCACAGGTTAGGCATCCCGTGGGAGCAGGATCTGCCTGATTAGGGAAATTTCACAGTTTGCGCCAATTGCTCGGGTAAGAATCAGTCGCGGCCACATTATGAGATCAGGTAGGTAGGATTCGAGGCTGTTCCTTCTTACAGATACACTATGAGTTAGGTTACATCAGTCAGCAAAGAACAGCACTTTTTTCATGCTGCTACCCTTTTCTGTCGCTCATTACAGCGAGAGAGGGAATCGCCCCGGTGCTGATGTGTTCCGTCGCTCTAGTGAATTGTTCATATTGACGGTCTGAGTTGCTCCTACAAGGATCGGACAGGGTTTTTGTCGATGCCGAAAAACTTGCGGAATCGAGAAGATAAAGCAGGGGCAGAAGTTTTGGCTATAACTTACAGACACTAACTATCAGGGGGGTTACTCCAAAAGCGGTACGCAAGTCGAACGTTACTGCGTATCCGCATTTCAGTGTCAAGTAATATTGAGCACTAATGTTCAATTATAAAGTCTAATTTGGTTTGACATAGAAATAGAACGGCACTATCGTACGACTAACGTATTATTTTATGGAGTAACCCCCCCAGGTCTTTACCCCTAACGGGGAATGGGTGCACAAAGCTTAGGGCCGCTAAACCCAAAGGCTATCCTTAGCGTAATGGTGTGTGAAGGCAGGCCTGTGTTACTCCCGGTTTAGGTATCGAAAATATGCCTACATTGTTACTATGTACGCGGCGACAACTTTAAAGGGGAAATTCAGTTACATGAATCGTTTGACCAGAGTTATAAGAATGAAATTGGCTTACAATGGATGTCTAGGTATCTAAACGAAGAGGTGAGAAGTTCTGACGCGAGCTAAATTAAACTATAGCGCTAATCACATTAAGTAGATATTCCTTTGATATTCTTTTCTGAGTAAGACTTCTGTACGTGAGTTTTAGTACTTATTCTGTGGTGAAGGTGGAAAAGGAAATAGTGATGGGTTGACCTACATCATTTATTGACATGATCCAGATTTTATTAAAATGAATTAAACGGGTTCTCACGTAGGGAGTCAGCTTCTGACTGACATGTTTCGACTTAAACCGGGGGTCTTTATCAGGGCAAATGTGACTGGAGGACGTGCGTTCACGATGCGCCTCGGACAAACACAAAAAAAATCTGATTCTCGTCTTTTTCTTCGATCGGTTTTTACGATCCACCAGGACGAGGCAGCTGGTACAATCTTCGTTTTTAGGGTTAAAAATGGGACTCTATCACTAAGACTCCGTTGTCCGTCTGTCTGTCACCAGGCCGTATCTCATAGACCGTGATAATGTGTTGAAATTTTCACAGATGTATTGCTGTTGCCGCTATAACAACAAATACTAGAAACAGAATAAAATAAATATACAAGTGGAGCTCCCATACAACAAACGTATTTTTTTTTAGATAATGGTACGGAACCTCTCTGACCAGCATGGAAGAAATTCACAGGCCCATTTGACATTGTAATTGTTCTGTAGACACTGCTATCAAAAAACTATGATAAATATGATGGATGAGCTGCTAATCATCGTATCAGGAAGCTGATGAAGGCTAGGCGGTCACCTGACTCTGAAACTTTAAATAGAGGCTAAAAACCACAAGACTATCCCCTGTAGCATGACAGCGGTGATATACCCGGATATTCAAAAATTCGGTATTTAACTCGACTTTTTTTTCCTGATTCATATCAAAAAGTAACATGATACGAAACCGAAAACATAAATAATAATTTTACTCCGCTCAAAAATAAGCAAGTTATAAGCCTTACAAATCCGGTGGAAGGGGAAACTGTCAAATAACAGAAAAAGGATGCACATACACCCGCGTGACGTTACTGTCATTAGGTTTCACGCTTACAAAAGAGAAAGCGAGATGTCCCCACCACGCACCCACTCTTATATTTAAAATAATAAATGCTGCCTCATTTAGCAACCAATTTCCTTTTTATTTTCGGAAAACTGCTTCTTGTTAGTATTATTTGTTATTCGTATAAAATATTGTCCAAAAACAAACTAAGTCAAATAGCCTATTAATTCAATTTATTTATAAACAATGATACATTGCATGCGAATACTAACAAAACAAAAAAATACAAAACAACGGTCATGATTATCATTTCAGCCACAACAAATTAGTCGGATTTTTTAAAATGTATGTTCAACTATTGTTCGAAGACTCCTGGAACGATGTGGAAAATTTTTTTTTTGTTTGAAAAGGCATACTCGTTAGGTTGTCCCATAGAATTTTTCAAAATCTGTTGTGTAGTTTGGGGGTGAAGTCGGTTTTTAGTTTCGAAAAATTATTGAAACAATCGTACTACCCATTTAGTAGGTGGTGAGATAATTTTGTAGCCGAAATCCTGGAATTTGTAGTAAAATGTATCAAAAGTTACAGTAACGTTACTCTCTAGACCTCTGAATTAAGTATTGATTATACAATGTGTTTTTTATACTTGATTAAACGAAATATGCGGATATTAGACAAAATATTATCCATAAAAAATCGGAAAAAAATCGTTATTAACACTTTTTTTGTAAAGGTGTTTCGATTTTTTTTCTCTTTAGTAAACGGCGTATTTTCTTCAAAGTGAATTGTCTCATTTGAAAGCTACAAAGTTTAAGCAGCTACAAAAGTAAAATAATTGGCTAAGTGCGAGTGTAGGGTTCCGCAGTTACGAATACCAAATTTGAGTTCATGCCACTGAAAACGTCTAAAAACTATTTTTTTATTGAACTTGTACGAATGTTTCCTTTTCCGAATACATTTTATAAGATAGCCTATAACTTTTTAATTTATAAACCCTACTTAGCTCTGATAGTTTTCCTTTAAACTTCGTTATATATACAATAGCTGAGAATTTTTTCACGTGTCCATATATAACCGTTTAGCAGATAGCGAAGGGGTGGAAACTTGACTCTAACAAAAATGGTCACTTTAAAACCAAATATTTCAAAAACGGATCCCTAAATCGAAAAATGATATTTTTGAATTGGATCCGTTTTTGAAATATTCTTAAAAGCTCATAATATTTTTAAAAGACCTATTTAACGATACCCCACATGATTGTTTAGTCGAGAAATAAAAATTGACTTTTCACATTACGTGTATGGGAGCTACTATAAAAAAAGCAGTTTTTTATTTTACCACTTTCTCCGCATAATTCATATACATACCCATGCCAAATAACAGCTTTCTAGTACTTATAGTTGCCGAGTAAAACCGCGGACGGACAGACAGACAGACATGGCGAAACTATAAGGGTTCCTTAAAAATAATTAACTCCGCATAATAACGGCACACTTCGTCTGATCAAGTATAAAAAATACACATTGTATATCGGATGCAACATTATGTTTAAACCTTCTTTTTTGGTAATGAAGGACCTAAAAATTGGCTTAAACAAAATCTTGAAATTTTATGTTAATCATTCATTTTATTACATATACACACACTTGCATTTACCATATGAGATGTTTTAAAGGAAAAAAAATTAAAAATATAAAACCACATAAAGTTGTTAAAATAAATGACCACCATAAAGTGCAAGCTTACAAAATATTTTCAAAAAGTTAATTTATGGGCTTTCAACATTTTCGAAAACCCAAATCCCAAAACAAAGTTATCTTTATCCGAAAATGATAAGGTTTATTTTGCTAAGACTGGTTTTTTTTCGCTTTTTGGCAGTTGTGAACATACTAAGAGAACCTTTTTGGGAAAATATGGCTTTATAAGGACAATTGGACAGTCAAGGATCAGGTTTGAACACTGGCGTTTGACCTCAAATTAGACTGATAGAATCTACAAATAGGCATCTCCAGACAGACAGACTGACTGACTGGAACCAATGACATCTGGAACTAGTTTCACATCCCTGCTTCGCAAGGGTATGGTTAAGTACATGTTTAATATGGTTTAAGCTAGGTTAATTAGGCAAGGTAGAGTATGTAATTTCAAAATTTCCGCGCCTCATTAACAATACAACATAATTTTTAGAAACTAAAAACCGACTTCTTCCCCAAACTACAGAACCGATTTTGATAAAATTTCTATGGGACCACCTGACAAGTATACCTTTTCAGAAAAAAAAAAGAATTTTCCAAATCGGCCCAGGCGTCTCCGAATAATCGGTGAACATACATAAAAAAAAAAAAACATAAAAGATCGCGGCGAATTGATAACCTCCTCCTTTTTTGGAAGTCGGTTAAAAATTCCTGTATCATAAAGGTAAAAAAATCACATAATAACACTAATATGTATACAATATAACACTATTATTAGTCAGACATGACATGACGAATGGAAAAATAGCCCATCCGTTGATTATTAAAAAATATTGTACAGGTATTTTTTTTTTCTAAGAATCATAAAATGACAAACATACAGCACTTTGAAATTTCGCATGACGTCACGGCTACGTACGATTTTTACATAGAGGTGACGTCGCAAGCCCCTACTTCGGAACTTTGATGCTTCATATCTTTGTGAATTTGTACTTTTTTTACTTTATGGATAATCTAAAAGCTGGACTTATAACAATTATACTTTTCTAACCCTGTCGTCACCCCTATTATAAATACGAGATTCTATTTTTATTGTTTTGATAAGGTATAAAATCGCTTCAAAGTTTATAATTCGAATTTTATGATACGAGTCAAATAAAAATTAATATGAATTTTTGATAAAAATATTTTAAGGTAACAGCAATACTTAACAGGTATCTAAATATATATAACTCAAAGGTGACTGACTGACTGACTTATTGATCTATCAACGCACAGCCCAAACCACTGGACCGATCGGGCTGAAATTTGGCATGCAGGTAGATGTTAGGACGTAGGCATCCGCATCCATAAGAAAGGATTTTGATCAATTCTACCCCCAAGGGGATAAAACAGGGGATGAAAGTTTGTCTGAAACTTTGTCAATTTTAAACCGATCGGGCTGAGACTTTGCATGCATAAAGCTACTATGACGTAGGCATCCCCCTAAGAAAGGATTTTGATAAATTACACCCCTATGCGAGCGAAGTGGCGGGCAAAAGCTAGTTAAAATTAAGCATAAAAACAAGTGCATTGGATATATTAATAACTTTTTTCCAAAATCTCAAAAAAATTATACTTATTTAATATCTAAGTAGTCGTTTTGGCTCATCCATTGAGTGTTTTTCTTCAAATTATGCGTGGGCCTTTGACCTTAAAAGGATGTGAAGATACCATCTCACGATGACGAATGTCATTTATGCACTTTGAATGCAATTGCATGAATTGCATTTACAAAACGATCTTGTAAGATTGTCATTTTTGAAGAATTTTTACGGCCGCTACTTATACTACCTACTGCGTAGGTTCAGCGACCCGAAGTGGGTCTTGGCCTCAATTCAATTCATTTATTGCATTCATATTAAACATCAGTTCTAAGTTTTACTAATTAAAAAGTCAAAAATCATATATTTATCTTTGGATATTTGTATCACTTGATAATTGTCATTTTTTTCTTTCGATTTCATAATAGCTAGTTGTTGAAGTCAGATCATTTACTTACAACTAAGTTTACTGCCGCCTCCTAAGCGCAAGTACAGAAGAAGCGGTAACAAACTGTACTGCAGCATTTTCTCCAAAAAAGTCAGTCAACCTTACAATTATACATTAAAGTTAAATATGTAGACTGAGAATACATTGATATAATGATGTCAAAATTTAAATGAATGTCAATTTGTAAATAAAGTACATGTATGTAATGTACATTTAAATAAGGGGCTTCCTGAATTTTCCGGGGTCCAGTGCTGTCCCCATTTGAAATAAATCACGTTTAAATTGAAGGCCTCCGATGGCTCACCGGTGACCACCACGGCCTGAACGGAACAACACTGCTCGGCTCACCGGTGACCCCCATGGCCTAAACGGAACAACATGCTTTGTCCCGTCGGCGTTAACGTGTTAACTACATAATAAATTAGTTCGTGATTGCGTACTCAAAAGATTCTATTATTTATTGTTTTATTATATGCTGAAGGTGTTCACGACAACATAATTATAGTATGAAAAATGCTACAGCAATTATGGCAATCCGTCAATCAGGCGAATGGCCAGAGATTTGTGTAAACGTCGGCGTTTAGCGAAATGCCTCCATTTAGCAACTACTAACGCTTGTAAAACAACAATTACCTACGTGTCACCTGACACTCTGACACATTCGTTTAGAAGATCATGTTTGCTTTACATTCCGTGATATTATTTTATATTCCACGTAATGTATGCCTGCATCTGCTGTTTCGTTTAGGCGGCGCAGGGCGCTTGCGCGTGGCACGCTGTAAATTAATAAATATTGTATTCTACCACATAAATGATAGTACTTTTATACTAATAATTAAAGCAATTTTTGCAAAATTATTCCCTAACCATTCCAAAATATCAAAAATGCATAACGTTAATATTCAAGTTTTCACTTCTGCCGGCACTCCCGGAGTACAACCCGTCGTTTTTCTTTCTTGGTCGTATTTGCAAATTACTGGCCATATTTTATGCACAGCAACAAAGAGGATGACACGCAACATGTCATAAATAAATTGTAATGCAAACAAACGTCGTGACATTCGACGACAAGGAAAGTTCTTGACTATTATTATAAAATTTACTTCACATTGTTAGAGTATCACTTGTCGCTGTGGACGAACACTATACTCTCACTTCTATCTTGTTATCATTGTTTGGCATTTGTCAAGTAACGTCAGATGCCTTTAGGCAGCTTGAAAATCTGACACCATTGTAGCCCACTTACTCACACGAAAAAACACTTCATAACTTTTAACAGGGCCGATAGAATCACTTAACGTGATATATCATATGAGTAAGACGTTATACATCATCATATCAGTCACAGGAACTCCACTGCTGGACATCGGCCTCCCACAAGAATTTCCAAATAAATACATACATACGTACATAAATATATTTATCATTACTGTTTCCTATGGATATGCAAAGGCTGTATCGATCTCCATTTGCTACGATCTTTTCAAACCTCTTTTGCTTCGTCAACACTCATTATTGGTACTTTTTAACATGCTCTCCGATTTTGGATACTTTCATATTGCATCTTTCTAAAGTATACCTTTCATACAGACGATCTCCGTGGCATAGTGGTCACCATGCTAGTCCGCCACCCAGAAGTCCCGGTCAGGGCAAGTTCGAAAATGGCTTTTTTCGAATTGTTCTGGAACTCGGATGCTTATCCTATTATAAGTATTAATTATAAAATACAGTATCGTTGAGTTAGTATCCCATAACACAAGTCTCGAACGTACTTTGAAGCTAGCTCAGTGTTATTTGTCCATATATATATATATATATATATATATATATATATATATATATATATATATATATATATTATATATATATATATATATATATATATATTTATTAATTTATTATTTATAATTATACTTTTCTGACCCACTATATTCCTATTAGGCTTATACATTTAAACAGACCTTTCCGACGATAAGTTTAGTGTGCTCGCTCGCAATTCAATGCGCCCGTTGACTCGCCAAATATAAGCTAAGACTTTATAGTAACATAATATTATAAGTAAGACATTCTTCATTTGTATGTGCGTATGTGAACTATTGTATTCGACATTGTGGCTTAGCTCGAACTTGGTCTAGATTCTAGTATTGATGAGTCTGGTCTAGCATTTGAGGTGTCCCAGGCATCTGGAGAATTCTGATGATTAACATGACTTCTAGGAGTGTTCGTATTATATCTTGTTTGATCCCCAAAAAAAAGAGGGGTTTTATCAGTTCGACGCTGTCTGTCTGTTTAGCATTGTAGCTCCTCAAAGGATGAACCGATTTTGTTTTTTACGTGAAAGCACCCTTGCGGTGCGGTGGTTATTAGCTATGTTTGTTGAAAATCAGTCCTTCCATTTAAAAGTTATTGGGGGTTAACGCTTGAAAGTGGGGCTTTTTTAATTTACCTGGCAAATAAAAGATGGCGCTACGCATATCCACTTAATATCGGTGGAATACGTAG
This sequence comes from Acrobasis suavella, assembly GCA_943193695.1. NCBI lineage: Eukaryota > Metazoa > Arthropoda > Insecta > Lepidoptera > Pyralidae > Acrobasis > Acrobasis suavella. Next base: position 1,717,718 of record OW971952.1, on the reverse strand, counting down.
TTCCGCCTCCCATCACTAGATGGTATCATAGGGGGCTTTTTAACTTGCCTGGCAAATTAACTTGTTATCTTCTTTACAACATATCAGTCGACAACTGGACTAAAAGTGTGTCCCAATATATATATATATATATATATATATATATATGGGTCATTGTCAAATTTCGCGCAGGTAATCGTAACTAAAAATGTTGAACTTATAAAAAAATAAAAATACTTTAACATGTCTTTTTTTATAGCAATGTCTGTTAAAACAATTAAATTTTGCTTTGTTACAATCGGCCGCGATGTTTAACTAATGATATTTTAATTATTCTAGATTTTGTGGGTTAGGGTGTAAAAAAAAATACAACTCTGTTATCACAACATTTTAACTTTTATTATCAAATTAAATGATTCAGTCCCAAATAATTTGGCATTAATGTTAATTACAGTCTTTTATCTTTTAATAACAATTAGAATCTTAACATTATTTTTAAGTTTACCAATTATTAATTTAAATTCCAAACAACTCTGTGACTGATTGAATTTTAACAGACATTCAATTCCACCTAAATACTTTTAGTGCTTATATATTCACCGCTAACTATAAAATATGACCGTATAAATATCTAACGTATAAAGATATTCTAAGATAACCACATTATTTTAAGTAGCTTTTCATTAAAATCCTCAATAAGTCATTAAATCTTTGGGACAGAATGGTAACAGAGTTGTAACACAGTAACAAAGTTGTTCTTTTTTGTACTTTACTTGACTAAATTGCACTCTGTTGGGCTTAAGATCTCAATAACATAAACTTCAAATATAAGTAATAATTTTATAAGACTACCAGTCTTTTTATCAATCCATAATTATCTTGATGAAAAAAAAAACAGTATTAGGGATAAATTGATCTTGATCTGACGGGATTGGGCTGTTTAAACGAGAAGGTGATGACTCTGGGGTGTGCATAACAAGCAACGCAGAGCTCTGGCCTTATCTTTTCGCCTAGCGTTTGCAGATCGCCATTTCTTTTGCTTCATGTTTATGTGTTGTTAAATCCCCAACTAAGCTTTTGTTTGCATGGTATCTCTCCAAATCTTTTCTTTTACATTCTGCTTCCTTTTACGCCGAAGTTGGTATTATCGCTGCTTCTCAGCAGGCGTGAGACGTATCTTGAAATCGCAAAGAAACACACTGTATCCTGTAACAATGTACTTAAGTTAATTTGAATATTCACGTTTTATTTATATTTACCAAGCCTAAAATAGCTAAGCAAGCCGAATATTAATAAAAATATATTTTGAAACATGAAATTTAAGCCCAAAATAATAGAATATAGCCATATACAACTCAGTTATTTTCTTAACACAACTCTGTTACTACGCGCTAGTAACAGAGTTGCGCAGTAACATAGTGGTAAATTTTACATTTCTTGTGTCATAATTAATAAAGTGAAGCATGAAGTACGTTTTTTCTTTCACATTAAGAATATTTACCTCTATGACAACACATTAAACGTAAAACAATAAAAAATACGTGATTTACTTACATAAATAGATAGGTAACAGAGTGGATGCACAATAAAAACACGCAGTCTGTTGAAAGCCTCGCGGTCGACTGGCGCCTCTTGTACCGCTCCCCCCGTTCTAGCGATCGGTCATGATCGATGCAGACATCGCACCCAACCTAGTACCTAGTCTAAGCAGCGTCATCTCTATTTCATGTTGTAATTTATTCAGTAACATAGTATTTTAGATAGTTAAGCGACAACCGCGGGACAAAAATTTGAAAAAATGTGTATTTTTAAATTTTGATACTTTTTGTATTTCAGGCATATATCATAAATGTTAACATTATTCTGTTTATAGTAATAATTTATTTAAGGTAGGTTGATATAGCAAAAAATGAAACTATTGGGTCTTTATTATAACAGAGTGTTGCCAGGGACATATGGAGTTTGTAAGGAAAACCACTCTGTTACCAGAAATGACAACTATGTTACCTCAAGAATAAACAAAAAAATCAAAACTAAAACTTTGTTTTAGTTAACAATGTTTATAAGTATGATGTATTTTGTATTTCATATAAATTTTTTTAAGAGGTTGTGTTATTTATTAGTAAAAAAATTAACTTAGTTGAGGGACCAGTTTACCTGCGCGAAATTTGACAATGACCCATATATATATATATATATATATATATATATATATATATATATAAATATAGTAACTAAAAACCGACTTCACGCCCAGACTACACAAGCGATTTTGATAAAATTTATATGGGACCACCTGACAAGTATACCCTTTCAAACAATAATTTTCAAAATCGGTCCAGGCGTCTTCGAATAATCCGACATCATACATAAAAAAAAATCGTGACGAATTAATAACCTCCTCCTTTGGAATTCGGTTAAAAAGGAAGATTTGCTCATAATCACCACGCTGGGGAGACGGGTTGGTGATCCCAGTGGACGGTTTGCAGAGGACATCTCTGCCCGTTCTTGAACCTTTGGAAGAGGAAAGGGATGGTGACAAATTGCATTCTACTTCGCCGTCACCACGTGGAAGTACATTTAATGAAAGTAGTTGATAAAATTGAGCTACATTAGATGCCTTTAGGCAGCTCGAAAATGTGACTCTAGAGCTGGATAAGAAAATTAATCTAATCAATATACATCACAGACAAAACGCAGAAAAAAATAAAATATATCCTATAACTAAAGATACAAATAGAAACACGGAAGACCCCTGATAACACAATCCACTATTTCACCACATCTCCAGTTGACCGCCGCACTTTAGTATCACTATCACGGGTCACATGGACTGTGTTTGTTTTCTCACAACTATTAGAAACGATAAATGAATTAATTTACATAAGATTATTAATCGCAGGAGTCCCGTGACTTTTGACGTCACCGTTTACTAGTGTTGCCGAACAATCGATAGTTTTAACGACAATTTTACAAACGATAGTTTAAATCGAAAATGTCAAAGTATCGATAAGCCTATCGATAGTATTAATACTATCAATAGTTCCCGTTCCCGTTTCCGTTCTCCTTCCCGTCCCTGTTACTGGATAGCGACGAATGTATGGCACACAAGCAGGTAAAATTAATTATATATATTGATCGATAGTATTGATACTTGCCGAACAATCGATAGTTTTACAAGCGATAGTTTTACAAACGACAGTTTTACAAACGACAGTTTTACTAATGATAGTTTAAATCGAAAATGTCAAAGTATCGATAAGCCTATCGATAGTATTAATACTATCAATAGTTCCCGTTCCCGTTCCCGTTTTCGTTCCCGTCCCTGTTACTGGATAGCGACGAATGTATAGCACACAATCAGGTAAAATTTATTAGGTATATATATTTATCGATAGTATTGATACTATCGATAGCAATACATTAATAAACATTAATACTATCTATAGTATCGATCTTGCCGACGAAAAAACTTTCGATAGTATCATTTGATGACGACGAACAAGCAATCGATACTATCAATAGCTATTAGAGTAATACGTCATCAGGATCAATAATATCAATAGTATCGGTTACCAGCCGAATAGTATCGGTTTTATTTTAGAAAACTAGCTTTTGCCCGCGGCTTCGCTCGCGTAGGGGTGGAATTTATCAAAATCCTTTCTTAGGGGATGCCTACGTCATAGTAGCTTTATGCGTGCAACATCTTAGCCCGATCCGTTTAAAATTGACAAAGTTTCATACAAACTTTCATCCCCTATTTTATCCCCTTGGGGGTAGAATTTATCAAGATCCTTTCTTAGCGGATGCCTACGTCATAACATCTACCTGCATGCCAAATTTCAGCCCGATCCGTCCAGTAGTTTGGGCTGTGCGTTGATAGATCACTATGTCAGTCAGTCACTCACCTTTGAGTTATATATATTTAGATATGTACCGATAATCTATCGATACTGGACTGTCGAGGGGCAACACTACCGTTTACCTTCTGTTTGTTTTAATGAGTCCTTATTGTGAATTATTTTTCCTAACTGTCTTGTGAATATCTTTCATGCTAGTAAGAGAAAGAACTAAGAATGTACTATCTGCTTCTCTTCCCGAACATGAGTCGATCGAGGATATGGGCGAAAATACGAATCATATTAACTAGGCAATACGGCTAGCCAACCTCATTATCAAAATTTTGATTCCTATTTCCACCTTCTCGACCATAATCACACTAAAAGTGGCCTTTTTGCTTGTGGCCCTAAAATCTATCTGCTGTGAGCCATAGCATCCAAAGTACTCTGTCTGAACCAGTAGGGATTAAGACGAAGTGGTAGCTAAAGTGGCGCCCTCATTTGAAATAAATTGTTTAAAACTAAATATGGTGATAATTAAAAATTTGATTTGTATCACTGTCTAGAAAGACCTTTAAACTATTTTATAAATAACCTTTGTAATTATTATTAATAGTCCGTCTAGTTTTAAAACGATTTCGCCAAAAGTGGCCACTTTTGGCAAAAACCCGTTTTAAAACTAGACGGACTACCAATATTACTTTCAAAGGTTATTCATAAAATAGTTTAAAGGTTTTTCTAGACAGTGATACAAATCAAATTTTTAATTATTACCATTTGAGGGCCATTACAACAAATGAGGGCGCCACTTTAGCTACCACTTCGTCTTAAGGGAAAAGAAAAAATTATATCTATGATCAACTTTTATGTGATGCGCTGTGGTTTTACCATTTTGACGTATCAAAACCGGTCTTAACGTTTTTTATGACGTCGTAACATACTTATTATGTTTTTGTGTCACCTTTACCGGTACGGTGAGATGTATAATTTGTGTATATAAACATACGTACCTATATTTGTTTGTATTTTTTTATCGACCACCTTGTATTGTACCTTACCTTACTTATGAGATATCTGCCTCGGGTAGAGATTTTTGTGACGTTATTTATTAGTTCCTGTTTAATTTTAAATTCATTATTAGGGTTCCGTACCCAAAGGGTAAAAAAGGGACTATTACTAAGGCTCCGCTGTCCGTCTATTTATCTGTCTGTCACCGTGATAGTTAGTTGAAATTTTCACAGATGATATATTTCTCAAGCCGATATAACAACAAAAACTAAAAACAGAATAGAATAAATATTTAAGTGGGAATATTTAATTCAAATGTTGGTTAATTGGTTGTAATATCCGTTTTATCGTAGATATTTGTGGTTTTGATACCTAGATAATTTGGCTTAAATGTCTTTAACACCAAAATATCAAAGACGCTGATTGGAAATGTTGAGAAAAAAAATTACAGCCCATCCCATAAACTTCGTCAAAGGGATTTTTCTGGATAAATAAAATGACGGAAATCTCTTAAACTATCAACTTTTTGCTAAGTAATAGGGGTGAAAACGATTTTTTTGGCCACATCTAACACTTATACTCGTATGTATGTATATGGAAAATATTATATTATTGTATTTATCTGTAAATCTGTATATACTTATTTATTCACATTGTTTTATTTAAGTGCTTTACTTTGTTTTGCAACTCTTGCAACCCACATTTAGACTATCTGTATAACCAAAAGGTTGACTGGTAGACAAGGCTTTAGCGTTATTATAATAATAATTAAGGGGCTACGTGAATTTTTCGAGGTCCAGTGCTGCTCGCATTAAAAATAAATCATTTGAATAGAAACGGAGATATGATTTAAAATTTGGCTTTGATATAACCCTAGATAACCCAACTATTTAATAAACTACTGTTTATATTTTAAAGTGAGAACGTGAAGCTTTTTATAGCATTTTTGTTAAAAGTGGCCGTTTTTCGCAAAAATGCTAAAAAAACTGCTACACGTTCTCACTTTAAAATATATACAGTAGTTCATAAACTAGTAAGAAGGGTTATCTAGAATTATATCAAAGCCAAATTTTAAATAATATCTCAGTTTCTTTTCAAATGGCGGCAGCACTGGACCCCGAAAAATTCAGGTAGCCCCTTAAGTTCGCCTATTGTTCTGTACAATTTTTATTTGATTAATAATAAAGATTAAATAAAATAAATAAATAGAAATAGGTCGACGTACACCTACTTTAACACTAAAATTCGCAATCAAATTGGGCCTTCATAATTTCGTGAGAGACGTTCAAATTGGTGCAAAAATTCAATGATCGCACGAGCGCATGATAATGAGATATTAGTATGATTGCGGGGCATTACTTGCCAATTAGCAGGTCGTGAACGATGGTTACCATCATCTTTATGGATGGTTAAGTCATTAGCAGCCGGCTCCGGATTGCCCGAAATGCGAAAGTTTGGATGTAAGGATGTTCGTCCGCTCTCACACCAAAACGGCTGAAGAGACTGAATTTACTTGTGCAGTACTGACTACTTAAAATAAAACATTTTAATTTGACACAATTTTTTGTACGGTACTCTAAAAATTGAATAATATTTTTCAAATACATAATCTGTACTTGAATATTTATTCTTTCTGTAAAATCCAATATTAATTCATGATTTTTTAAATCACGGTATCAGAAAAATATTGTATTTTTTAGAAGTGGTATTATCCCATTCTATGTTACGTACCACCTCGAAGTTTAGGTAAATATGCACTGAAATATCCAATCTCTGACAAAAAAATTATAGCCATTTATAGCAGACAGACATCATTTTAGAGCTGCAAGACGCCACGAAGTCTCCGATATTCTAATGTCATTATAAATATTATCTTTACTCTAATTTATTTTCACATTAACAGCTTTAGTATGGTGTCAATCATTTTTTAATAGAGACTGCAATTTGTGTATACTCCGTTTGTCCAGCATAAGTTTTTGTCATTAACCAAAATTGAAATAATTTTACAGAAAATTAACTTTAATTTGATAGCCAGTTTTATTTTTTGACTAACTATGTTAGTAGATGTCACGCCATTTTAGGGTTCCGTAGTAAACATGGGACGCTTATAGTTTCACCATGTCTGTCTGTCCGCGGACTAGACAGCTGTTACTTGGTGTATATTAATCATGCCAAAAAAGTGGTAAAATAAAGTTCCCGTACAAGAAAAGTGGGAGTATTTTTTTTCTCGTCTAACCCATCGTGTAAGGTATCGTTAAATAGGTCTTTTAAAAATATAGTACGTTTATCAATAATTATTCGATATAGGGATCCGTTCCTGAAATATTTGGTGTGATAGTGCAAATTTTCGTTAGAGTCAAGTGTCCGGTTGTATCTATACTTATATGTGGACATGAGAAAAAATGGCCGACACGCCCTTGGCCGGTTATTTCTCCTTTACGACCTCCGTGGCGTAGTGGTCAACATGCTAGTCCGCCACCCAGAGGCCCCGGGTTCGATCCCCGGTCAGAGCAAGTTGAAAAAGCCTTTTTCAAATTATCCTGGGTCTTGGGTGTTTATCTATGTATGTATTTGTTATATAATATAGTATCGTTGAGTTGGTATCCCATAACACAAGTCTCGAACTTACTTTGGGGCTAGCTCAATCAGTGTAATTTGTCCCTATATATATATTTTTTTTTACAAATATGTAAACACAAAAAGATAAGGAAGGTATAATATATGTATGTATGTAATGTAAAGAAAAATTTCATACATATTCAATATAAAATTTGTTTTTTAGTCGCGTGATCTCAATGTCAGCTTTCGTAAATACTGAACCCTACACTTCGCGTAATTTATGTATGTATGTGACGAGGCACAGGAAAAGGTTCGATTTACGAGTATAACATACTTACGATGGCAAAATAATTGCATTTTTGTAACCCAAAACTGGTTTATCATCATTGTATCATTAAAAAGGTATTAACCCGCAAAAAAATGTTTACAAATACATACAACATACTGAATACTTACTGCGTATACAGATTTGAGCGGTAAAATAATAGATTAAGGATGTTAGTGTTAAAGCATATTAAATACAAGTAAATATCCAACGGTATAGTATGTCCAACGGACGGACATAGAAAGAGAGGTAGACCGAAGACAAGATGGGCAGACGACTTAAAAGCATTCGAACAGGATTGGAAAATTAAGACCTTAAAAGTATTCGAAGAAGATTGGAAGGAAAGAGGGCAGGCCTTTGCCTAGCAGTGGGACATGAGCGGTTAATAAAATAAAATAAAAAAAGAACTATGTATCAGTAGCGGTGCCTCCTTAGAAGCCCATTCCCATCAAGTTGCCTTAGGGGTTTCAAATATATACGCATTTATTATTAATAATATTATTAACTACGTAGATCGGCGCACCGCACATTATAATGTCCATTTACTATTTTCATAAGCCATAAACTAGCAGCATGACTGGATTGCAAACACCCACATATTCAAAATACTTAAATTTTCCCTGGTTATTCAAAGACATTAACAATAAACAATTTTGTATAAACACGCTCAGAGAGATATATTACTCACACCAAGTCAATACAAATAAAAATATGCGAATTATAAGTCGGACATTGAACGGCTTACTAATCTTTATAGAACCTAATTATGTTGTATTGAATTCGATTCATAGTTTTATAGCAGTCCTAGCTCAAATCCCCGCCCAACGCCACTGGTATGTATGAATGTATGAATTCATTAAATTAGGTATCTCCTTATCATTGACATTGCGGGATTGACTGAGATTACTTTAGATAGTTAACCGGTTTTCATGCTATACAATGTGTATTTTTTATACTTGATCAAAGGAAATCTGCGGATATTAGACGAAATATATTATTATTGATAAATAACCGAAAAAAAATCGTTATTAACACTTTTTTTTTTTCTTCTAATGGTCATGTTTCGGATTTTTTTTATTTCCATAAGTAAACGGCGCATTTTTTTCAAAGTTGTCTCATTTGAAAACTACAAAGTTTAAGAAGCTAAGAAAGTAAAGAATAATTAACAATACCAAACAGGAATTAGTTAAAAAATAAATGACAAGAAATTAAAGTGCTTGGATTTTTTGAATAACATTACAATTTTATTTGCGTTTTTATTTCATAAAATTTCGTCTCATATCCGCACATTTTGTTTTATCAAGTATAAAAAATACACATTGTATGATATGTAGTGCATATAAATATATCTATGATAAATACTCTTCTATTCGCATATAGAATATGGTAGAGTTAGTATTGTACCTACCTCGTAAATTTTATGCGCTCTGATAGCGAATTGTTGTGGTCATATTATGTTATTCTTATTTTATTAATATTTGTTGATAAAATTAAAACAACATTTACTTATTATATTGCAATGTCCAGTGGCTTTCTTCTAGACTGATAAAAATGGCAACAAAAAAAAACAACAACACGCATTTAAACCTAAAATATCTTATTTTGCAAAATTAAAAAAAAAAGATGGCGGTTTTTTTTATTTCACTTACCAAAGTGCCCAGGTAGCTGTGTCCAATTTCCTCCTCCGAGGTGTCACCTGACACCAGGGTTTGTCTCTTGAACCGCATTTTTTACACTTTTTCTCACTTCAAAAAAGTTCTGTTCCTTTTCGTGTTCCAGTGTGATTAATCTACTTTTTCATAACTTTCCTATTAATTTTTTGCATCATTTACGATAGTTATACTACAATAAATAAATAAATTAAAGTCCTTCTTTAGATAAAACATTTTTATCAAAGTTTATGTAACATGTTTTGTGTGAAACATTTATTGTAAAATCATTGATTCGTAATTCAATGGTTTGTGACATTTTTACGACAGCAATAAGCATTTTATTAAAAAGGATGTACTTTTTTGTTCAAAAACATCTTAAAGTTTAAAAAAGTAGACTACTACACGAGAAAAGACCAATCACATCACTGCTTCCAAATTCGAAACGCGTTCTAAGGCAAAGAAATAAAAAATTTGAATGTTGAATTTTCGAATTCGATTTTCGAAACGCCCGTCGAATCCTTCGAGTCAGGATGGCGCGGGCTGACCACGAGAAGGCAAGAAGGCAAACTAAGAGATTTGCCGGCAGCCACTACCTACACGAAATGCTCTGAAACACTGAAACTTAAGCCGCGTCCACACAAGCGTTTTTTAACTCTTTATTTATTTTAAGGCTTTTGTTTTTTCAAAACATGACAGCTTATCGTAACCTACCCTATTATATTTGTCTTCATTAAAGGGAGTTACTGTTGCGCAGCCACTGCTAATTTATATACTGCAATCGATCGCTCCATCCGAAAATGGTTCTGATAATAAACAATGCAACAACCGTTGCCAGGTGTTCTGAGTTGCAATAAGTAACATTGTTACGTATCGGGGGATTTCCCCTTTGGGTAACAGTGTGACATATCGAGATCAAACTTATTTGAGCGGGACGTCCGGATTTTCAGAGTACTGGTGACAAGTCGCGCTTTAACCTTAAGGCGGCCGTTCCCGGCCGCTCTGTCGTCAACGCGCGCATAGTTTGAAAAGCTAGTTTTTTCATCCAGGGCAGTGCTAGCAAAAAAGGCAAACCAAAAAGAGAGAGATAGCGCCTTAGAGCACGGTTTGCATTATATTGAATGAAATTAGTATTATTATTAACTATCCATTGAACGAATATTAACTATTCATAGGGTGCGGAAATTTTATAAAACTTGTTCCAAGATATACGTTTTTTTTTAGTACGTGTGTGAAATAAATGTATTTTATTTAAAATTTTCTTTACATTTGCGAGGTTTCCATCGAAATATTTTTTTTTACTTTTACAATTTATGAGTACTTTATGAACGGTCGAAGTTCAGGTAAAATTTGTGCAAAAAAGCAGATTTTTGGAGGCGTATACAGAACTTATTTTTTCCAAATTTTATTATTTTATTTTAATAGCATCCTAGAAATAGTGCACAAGATATCTGTTGGTTCAAAAGTTTTCAAGAAAGATCAGTTACAACGCCATAATTACGTACGAGCGTTTGTATGAAAAGTAAGACGGGAAGGCTGGTCTTAATCGGGAAGATTTTTACTAACATCCCTAGCGTGTACTTTAATCAATATTTTTGGCAAGATAAACTAATTCTACTGACAAGAGCCCAGCTCTTAAAAATATAAGAAGAAGTAGAAGATACCAATTCATGACCATCCGTACGCTCTCCATTAGCGCATAAAACTGTTTTTGCTTTGATATTTACACATTTTTTCACCATACTGAAATAGTCAGCATAAAACTTTAAATTTCTTTTTTTTTTAATTTTCATTAATTTCTGCTTGCAATTCTAATTCTTCGCGAAATGAATGATAAACAACTGAAGTAGTTGACACTCAAAGTGTGCTTTGGAAGGCACATTAAGCCGTTGATGTTGGCCTTCATCATGAGATGCCAATCAAGCTATATCAGATGCCATTAGGCAGAAACACATAAAAAGTCCGGCGTTTCTGAAATTCTTATACGGATAACGGAATGGCAGACACTGACAAATGCAATATTGCTTGGAAAATTTTGACACACCTGGCAACACTGGTTCACACGATCTCAACGGCTCATGTTATGTCTAACAAGTGCAATTTTCATTTGAAAATTGCTCAATTGGCGTTTGCGATTATGTTAACAAAGATACTGCTTCTAGAATTGCAGTTAATGCTGGTTTTATATTTATACAGGAAGTATCCTAACTCTGTGTAGTTATATCAAACAAACATACATATTATCACGCCTGTTTCCCACAGGGGAAGGCAGAGACTATGGACCTCCACTTGCTACAATCCTGACAGACCTCTTTCGCTTCATCTACACTCATCACTCATACAATATGTAACAAAAACCCTGTCTGATCCTTGTAGGAGCAACTCAGACCATCAATATGAACAACTTTTCCTATGGGACCAATGCTTGAAACTCGAAAAAATAATCGACATTTTCATACAAAGGTGTTCGACCGACCCGGCAATTTGTATGAAAATGCTTTAAGTTGTTTGTTTGTACATCACCCATTATAAAATTTAATGGTGGTTTGATGTGCCTTTTATCGTAATACGGACGTAACGTACGAAATAATCATTTAAAACAGGGGGGTTACTCCATAAAATATAACGATAGTCCGATAGTCTTATTTCTTTGTCAAACCAAATTAGAATTTATCATCGTACCTACATTACCTCTGCCAACCTCCGTGGCGTAGTGGTCACCATGCTAGGCCGCCACCCAGAGGTTCCGGGTTCGATCCGCGATCGAGCAAGTTGGAGGATGGCCTTTTTCAAATTTTCCTGAGTCTTGGATGTTTATCTATATATGTATTTGTTATAAAATATAGTATCGTTGAGTTAGTATCCCATAACACAAGTCTCGAACTTACTTTGGGGCTAGCTCAATCAGTGTTATTTGTTCGTATATATTTATTTATTTATTTATTAATGTCGATGTCTCAATGTTACTGGACACTGAAACGCGGATACGCAGTAACGTCCGTCTTGCGTACCGCTTTTGGGGTATCCCCCTTTATTCCTTTCTCGTATTGCCCCTATTCGGAGTACATCGATTTTCTCCCTATGAAGCAGAAATAAAGAATTCTTTTTAACCCGCAACAAAAAGTGTTATAAGTTTGATGCTTCGTAGTTCCCGAATGAATGAAGCGATTTCGATACGGTTTTTTACGTGAAAAAAAGTCCCTTGTGGTGGTTCTCAGCTATGTTTGTGGGGCTAGCTCAATCTGTGTGATATTAATTTATGTTAAAAGTAGTAGAACTTCGCTGTTTTATTCGATAATTTGCTATCTTTGCTTGTGAAGCGTGCCTTAGCATCCTTCTAACCAGTATTTCCTTATTTAGGTACCTACTTGTTTGCTTGACTGATATTTTTTTTTGTGTCATTGGACGGCAAACGAACAAGCGGGTCACCCGATGGCAAGTGATCACCGCTGCTCATGGACAACTGCAACACCAGGGGTGTTACATAAGCGATGCCGGACTTTCAGGAAAAGAAGGGAGGGGCCTCCGGGTCTCTCACTCACCGCACGAAGCATAGAAGCGGTGACGCCACTACTCAGACGTCGATTTTCTGTGAGAGTGTGGTACTTCCCCGGACGAGCCGGCCCATTCATGCTACTAGCAAAACAGAGTTTTGCCGGTAGGGTGGTTCTACCACAACTTGTGGCAAGTTCTGTTACCCCACATGCGTTCTCAGCTGTCTCTCTCTAGAGCCCGGGGTGCGCTTTCCACATTTTTTAACCCCCAAAGAAAAAAGAGAGGTGTTATTATAAGTTTCTGTAAGGTATCTGTCTGTATGTCTGTAACATAGTAGCGCTCGAACGGATGGCACGATTTCGAAGCGTTTTTTTTACGTGAAAGCAAATTCTCTTGCGGTAGTTCTTAGCTATGTTTGATGAAAATCGGTTGAGTCGTTTTCAAGTTATTGGGGATTAACGCTTGAATAATATAAAATTATAGACGGCGCTACGGATATCAATTTAGTGACGAGTAGCGTAACTACCGATGCGACTTCGGTAGTTCCGTTGAGACGTTGGCGTCAAAATTATAATACCCTCTTTTTTTTTGGGGTAAAAAAATAACACCATTTGCCTGAATTCTGTGCACTGTGGCTTACTATCCTTGTTTCTGTTGCTTCATTTCATTTGCTGAATGGTTAGAGCGTCCTCGCGTATAAATCGCACTAATGACTCGATAATATACCCAAATTCACGTGACCGGTGATTCGAACAGTGACGTCATCAAGTTCTACTTAGGCGATACACACACTGCTCCGCACCTAGGGTTACCATCCGTCCGGATTTGCCCGGACATGTCCGGACTTTCTGCCTTTTGTCCGGAGTTTGTCCGGCTTATTAATTTGTCCGGATTTTTTTAATACGAGTCATGAAGCTACATATTAATGTATGTATTACATCAAATAATTCAAAAATCTTTATTTACTTCTCATTTTTGTAAACTAAGCGGGTGACGTTTTACATTTTGTGACTAAAATGTTAGGACTTTTATCGAAATGTCCGGCTTTTTATCAGGACCTTTCAAATTTTTATATGGTAACCCTATCCGCACCCCGCTGCGTAGATTCAAAGATTCGAATGTTTCAAAGATTCAAATGTTTATTCAGTAATTAGACCTTTACAGGCACTTGTACTTACATGTACACGTCAATAGTGCGGGGCCGGACTGTATGCAAGTACCTATTAAGGGGCTACCTGAATTTTCCGGAGTCCAGTGCTGCCCACATTTAAAATAAATCATTTAAACGGAAACGGAGACATGTAAAATTTTGTTTTGATCAGACCACAGATAACCCTTCAAACTATTTTATGAACTACTGTTTAGTACGGACTACCAATATTACTTTCAAAGGTTATTCATAAAATAGTTTAAAGGTCATTCTAGACGTTTATACAAATCAAATTTTTAATTAACACCATATTTAGTTTTAAACAATTTATTTCAAATGAGGGCGCCACTTTAGCTACCACTTCGTCTTAAAGTGAAAACGTGAAACTTTTCTACGCAAATTTGCGAAAAATGGCCACTTTTGGCTAATGTGCGGCTTTGAATTAGTCTTTCGAAAAAAAAAAGAATCATCAAAATCGGTCCACGATTGACGAAATATCGTGTAACATGCATACAAAAAAAAACCCTGAGTCGAATTGATAAGCTCCTTTTTTGAAGTCGGTTAAAATTCGACAAAACAGTTCTTGAAACCGCATGGCGGCCACGTACGCGAACTTTTTATTATATTATCAGACCATTGATCCATACAATTTTAAATCACATAATTAATAATAAACAAATTCAATTACAATTATTTTTTTTATTGAAATTAAATCAAAAAAAATGTTATGTCTTCGGCGCATCATTCGTACTTATGTAAAAATCTAATTAAATTTTTACAAGCTTCTATTTAGTTTCATCTGTCCCGTTGTCTGTCTGTAATCAAACCTTGCAAGTTAAATTTGACCCACTTCCCGGTTTCTGATTGAGCTGAAATTTTGCACGCATACGTATATCGCATGATAATGCAATATTATGATGACATGGAGCTGATGAAGCTGATCTGACGATGGAGCTGGAAAGTGGCCATAGGAACTCTGTAATGAAACGACGCAACCCCATCAAGTTTGGGCTCTTTCGATTCGTCTTGAGGATCACTTTAGATAGGGTTGCCATCCGTCCGGGTTTCCCTGGATTTGTCTTAGTTTAGAGGGCATCCGGGGAGCGTCCGGGTGAGGTTTTATTTGTAGTCGGGCTTTTTTTTTTAAAGTGAAAACTTCTTTAGAGGCGTTGTACACTTTTTTTGTAATGGGTAAAAAATGTCAGGACACGTGACCGCGTCAGGAAACGTGACCTGATCGAAAATTTGTAAGACGGATGGAGAGTAGACAGCCGGCGCGACGTAGAAGAGGAAGTATTCCCCTCTCTTTCTACGGCGCGGCGAAAATGTATGCCTGCGCCTGCTGTTTCGTTTAGGCGGCGCAGGGCGCTTGCGCGTGGCACGCTGTAAATAAATAAATATTGTATTCTACCACATAAATGATAGTACTTTTATCCTGA
This sequence comes from Acrobasis suavella, assembly GCA_943193695.1. NCBI lineage: Eukaryota > Metazoa > Arthropoda > Insecta > Lepidoptera > Pyralidae > Acrobasis > Acrobasis suavella. Next base: position 1,702,275 of record OW971952.1, on the reverse strand, counting down.
TAATTTAAGCAATTCGTGCAAAATTATTCCCTAACCATTCCAAAATATCAAAAATGCACAACGTTAATATTCAAGTTTACACTTCTGCTGGCACTCCCGGAGTGCAACCCGTCGTTTTTTTTTCTTGAATTGACATACATAGGCTGCCTCGGATGACATTTCCTACTTCGTCCAGGTTTAAATATTTATTATAATTATTATTGAGTTAAAAAAGTTACCTCAAAATTTGTAAGATTGAATACTAAAATGGTTTCAGTACTTTTAAGACTTTTCTTTAAAAAAATATTTGAATTTTGTTAGGTTTAACATTTAAATAAGGTTTCGTTTTCTTAACAGAGTATATAAATAATTTGTGGTTTATTTTAAAAAATAAAAAATCATAACTGGTTATTTAAACAATTTGTAACAAACTGTAATAAGATTCTGTTTTGTTAGGTACATTTTGAATGATGCTAAAAGATGACTTAATTTAATTTAAATTCTGATGATAATTAAAAAGTTGATTTATGACATTTCAACTGTTTTTTATTACACTATGTTTAAAAATACCTGTTGACATGTCCGGATTCTGGGCTCTGAAATCCGGGGATTTCACGCGTTTTGTCCTGGTTGCCAAATTTTAGAGATGGCAACCCTAATTTAGATAAAATCTTGTTGTAAAAATATTTTTTTAAATAATGACTTGTTACTAAATAACCTGAATGATCTTTACAAAACCAGGAAACCAATAAACGATTGATCATTGGTAACTTACTTCTCACGTGCCACTCAGACAATGGCGTTATGCCATAGTTCGTTTGTAGCATTTAATCATTAAATCTCAGTTCACTATTTACCTGTAATGTTATAGTCATAAATCCATAATTACCAACGCAGTAATTAAAACTGACTTTTATGCAGATAGTACAATTACAAACTTTCGAAATTGAAAATGAGGAAACGGCGTGACTGTATGTATTCTTATGTTTGTTACACCCTCCGGCTGTGAAGGCATTTACTTTGAACATGACGGTGTTAGGAAAATTAAATTGTTGATCAATTACTAATAAACAATTACTTGATAATCAAGTTTGTTGCAAGTAACAATTTATTAATTGTAATTCTAACACTTGCAACTAACAATTAATCTAACAATTGATTATTTGTTGCCCATTAAGTAGATCGGCTTTTACGATCTGGGTGGACAGAGTGGTTTACATGCAAGAAAAGATTAACAACATCAATTGACAGGCCTTTCGATTGAATCGATTATAATGATATCCAATACAATATGTAACAAAAACCCTGTCAGATCCTTGTAGGAGCAATTCGAAAAAAAATCGACATTTTCATACAAAAGTGCTCGGCCGGCCCGGCAATTTGTATGAAAATGTCGATTCTTTTTCTTCGAGTTTCAAGCATTGGTCCCATAGGAAAAGTTGGTCTGAGTTGCTCCCACAAGGATCGGACATGGTTTTTGTTACATATTGTATAGTCTATTCGGTCAATTGGTTGGAATGCCGTCAGCGAGCCGAACTGCCGACAAAAAAGGCGACGGCTTTTTCAAAGATGCAGCCTTTGTGCCGCGCAAACCAAACGACAAATGAACACGCCAATTCAACAAATGAACATACAATCCGAGTCCGTAACTAAAAAAACCAGCCAAGTGCGAGTCGGACTAGCGCACGAAGGGTTCCGTACCATTAATTAACAATAAAAAAATCACGTTTTTCGTATGGGATCCCCATTTCAATATTTATTCTGTTTTTAGTATTTGTTGTTTTAGCAGCAACAGAAATACATCACCTGTGAAAATTTCAACTGTCTAGTTATCACGGTTCACGAGATACAGGTTAGTGACAGACAGACGGACAGTGGAGTCTTAGTAATAGGGTCCCGTTTTTACCCTTTAGGTACGGAAGCCTAAAAAGGAAGACCACAAAGCTCATTCAACAATTAAACCTAGTGTCAATCAATAACACGCGGCAATCTATAACGCACATTGACCCATTAAAAATTAATGATATTAATGATTAATGTGTTATTGTTTTGTTGTCCGTCAGTAGCTACGTAAGAAATGAGTCAACACTTACAAAGTAAGAGTCTCGTACAGACGACGAACATAAAAGTTTTTTTAGCTCATTATAATCCATTTCATTAGGTACAGTGGGCCACATAGAAAAGTATACCATCAATATAACAATGTAGTAGTACCGAAAGTATAGAAGTGGTATACTTTTCTATGTGGCACACTGTACTTAAAAGAACGTAAACAATCTTGACATGGCCTAATATTGAAATATACACTTTACAAATCAATACCTTTGCAATTTACAAAAAGTATTGATTTATAAAGTGTATTTTTCACAGAAAGACATGTCAAGTTTGTTAACATTCTTTTAAATACCTAACCAAATGGACTTAAGAATCCCCTTACCTCAGACTTTTCCATACAAAAGTACGAGTAGTCTACGTTTTATTTTGAAACGACATAGATATAACATTTCGGTAAAAAATTGTAATTTTAAAGAAATTACAATTATCTAGGGTTATAATTGGTTTCTGACACTAAATTATGAACTGGTAAGGAATTATAAGGGTGTAGAAGTTCTCCATACTGATGGTCAAATATGATATAATACACTATATGCTCTTTTAAGTTAATAATTTTACGGAAACCAATTATAACCCTAGATAATTGCGATTTCTTTAAAATTACGTAATTTTGCCCATATCTGACACGTCGTTTCCAAATAAAACGTAGACTACGTTTGTATGGGAAGTCTGTGTTAGTCCAGGGTAAAGGGACTCTTATAAGATAAGGGTGATAGATCAGTATAAATTTATAATAATTGGTTTTCCGTTTCTTTTCTCTGATTAGCAAAAGGTTCCAGTGCGTTTAAATTTCGCATAATGTCATGATCAAGTACGATTTTTATTTTACGGTGAGGTTAATCATCAATTGACTGCCTCCGTAGTCCAGTGGTCAAGGCGTTCGCCTTGTGACCCGGAGGTCATGGGTTCGATTCCCACTGGGAAGCATACTTTGTCAAAAGTTGTTTCCAGTCTGGATAGGATATTGCAGGCTTGAATCACCTGATTATCCGAAAAGAAAGATGATTCCGTGTTTCGGAAGGCACGTAAAACTGTGGGTCCCGAACGCCACCTAGCGTTTGATCATCAAACTATTCAAGGATTGGGTCCTGGTTTGCCCTTTGGGTTGTGGAGGTCAGACGGCAGTCGCTCTGTGTAAAAACCAGTAACCTCGTCAAATCTCCTTGGTTAGGTAGCGGACCCCGGGCTCTCAAGCGTTACTGCTGAGGATGCAACCGGGAATACGCTCGGATGATGATGATGATGATGGTGAGGTTAATCATCCCGACTTCTTCGATGCGATTTTGTTGAATGTTTACTTTAGGTAAACGTAAAAATATGGGTCTATTAGCTTTGGAAAATCTAGTTGGTGAATTAAAAGAATTTGGGTGCCGTGGAACACTCGGTTGGAACGAAGATACTTTCGAACAATTTAAAAAGTTATAGGCAATCAACTTAAAAAATGTACTCGCAAAGTGAAAATTTCACACAAAAATCGTTTTGAGACGTTTTTAGTGGCATGAACTCAAAGTGGGCATTCGTAACTACGGAACCGTACACTGCGCGTGGCTCGACACGCACTTGGCCAATTATTTTAAATAATAATATTATTTACAACGCGGAAGGGACATTCACATACCCGCAATAAATCAAACCACGGGCTATACTAGATTACAATAGAATAATGAAATAAAAATAACAGTCAAAAAACAAAAAGAAAATCGACTTTCCCATACAAATTTCCCGGGCGGCTGCACACTTTTGTATGGAAATGTCAATTTTTTTTTTATCGTTTTTTTAATTATATTATATGTACTATACTTATCTAGTATAGCCCGTGTTTGATTTATTACGGGTATGTCCCTTTCATATCGGGACGTGACGACCCCATCGCCCACTGGATTCAAAGTGCAGTCTGTCAGCGCAGGGCAGCTTGTGATGAGCTGATAGTGAGGGGCCACACCGCTTATGCTACTCCTGGGATCATCCTCCTCAATAGAATTTTTAAGTTCAAAATTGACGCAAGTGTTCCGGCGGTTACCGAGATATGGGGTTCGACAGTTTACAGCTACTACGGAGCGAACTACTAGTAGGTATATTTATATTATAGTCAGCAGAGATTAGTATAATTGCTGAACAAACAAAGACCATCACACAAGTCACATCATACGCTAGAGATCTCTCACGAGCGGGTCTGATTTCATTATCTACTACATTACACCTGCAGAGGCGGAAGTCTTACTGAGCTACTGTGTCCACTGTCTGACACGGCACGACACAATATTGCTGATTTTTATTCTCAGTCGTCACTGAGTGTATGTTCTTGATGTTTCAAATGCAATATGGAATTTAAAAACCCAGTTACTGGATGTACCTTGCTTTTATACTACTTTTAAGAAGTCTACTATGCAATCTAACATCAATTTAGATGATTTTTCACAAGTTTCTTGCAAGATTACTGCAATTAATGCGCTATTACTGTATTCAAATAACATAACTTTAAAACCTCTTATATAGACTCAGGATTTGTTTACCATATATTATCACATCTTCATTCGTATTGGAGTTAAATGAGAATTTTTAATCTTGCTGCTAAATCAGGATTTGAGTAAATTCTGGATTGATCAAAATTTTTGAAATTCACATCTAAAACAAAAAATTTCGTGTTGTCTTCATTATGATTTTAACCTGGTTTTGGTTCCTTCTGCAAAATTTGCGAAAAGGCGTCTCAAATACTAGTGAATATACTGTTGGTACTAAAGATTTACATACTTATGTACAAGTAGATAGTAAGTATATGAGACTTGTCATGTTAAAGGAAGTTTTTACTATCATTGAATAAACCTCTGAGGGTCAGGTGATTCTCTTGAGGACGATTATTAAGATACAATCCATTGCCTTGTAGGTACATGTTATCACTTGGTTACTATTCTAATGGTAAAGAGCGGTGAAGAGACTTAAATTTATGTAATTGGAAAAGGTAATCAATCTATGAAGGTTACTGGAGTGGCAGAAACAGAGGAACGCCTCGACGTGACATCTTTGAGTTCTTTTCATTTCTGAACCTAATTGTTCGCTTTCAGTGATTTGAAAACAAATGTGAAAACTAATTAGAAATGAACGATGATGTCTAATGATAAGTGTCAATGTTTAAAATAACCGAAATTAAATTTTATCTATACTGTAAAATAAATTCCCCTGGCGCGTCTATTTGTCTGTCACTCTCGAATTCTCAATAAAATCGGAAACCAGTGAGGTATTTTTAAATGGTTTTCACTAACATGTAAATCATTACTCCAAGAAGAACTCTACATGCAATAATTATTACGTGAGCCGGGACGGGTCGTTTACATATTTAAATACTTCACGACAAAAAAATCGTATCGTACCAGAGCATGGAAACGCGCAATCTCTTCCCCTCCGAGACAATTGACCATTATGATTGCTTCTTCGTGTGCGAGACCAGCGTGCGTAAGCAATACTTACCGACGTCTCGGAAGTACTGAGTGTAAGTGGCTAACACTGGAGCACAGAATGAATGTAAGTACAAACGGAATTAATATAAGGAATCGCCTGCTCCGATGACGTTCCTGAGTATTTCCCGCAAATCGAGATAATCTTCTTCTTATTTTTTCAATTGCAATTATTGTTTATATCCAATTGGCCCAGAATTTCGCTACATCTATGGCCCTTTATGGGTTGGAACGGAACACTATAGCACCGGCCGTGCTATGGCGTTCCGTCACCCTCTCTTGCTCTGGCAAATGACTCCAAGAAAAAATCGTCACTTTCACATAAATTGCCTGACCGGCCGAACACTTTTGTATGAAAATGACGATGTTTTTTCGAGTTTCAAGCATTGGTCCCATAGGAAAAAGTTGTTCATATTGACGGTCTGAGTTGCTCCTACAAGGATCGGACAAGGTTTTTGTTACATACAAAAGTGTATCATCATTTTCATACAAAAGTGTCCGGCCGGCTCGGCTATTTGTATAAAAATGATTTTTCTTCCAGTTTCAAACATTGGTCCCATAGGAAAAATTGTTCATATTGACGGTCTGAGTTGCTCCTATTTGTTACATATTGCATACATATATTTTCTAAAACAACCTTTTATCAAAAAGAATGGACTTAAAAGTTTAAAGTGCTTCTTAAGACGAATCAAACGCACTTGATGGGGTCGCGTCGTTTGATGCCAAAGTTACTATGGCCACTTTCCGACTCCATCATCAAATCCATGTCATCATAATATTGCATTGTCACGTGATAAACGTATGCGTGCAAAATTTTAGCTCTATCGGAAACAGGGAAGTGGGTCAAATTTAACTTGCAAGATTAAATTACAGACAGACCGACAGACAACGGGACAAGTGAAACTAAATAAAAGCTTGTAATAAGGTTTGTCGCTACGAATCTGACATGGTTTGACAACTGCCTGACAATAATGGTGACAGATAGAAGACGCTCGGGTTAATATGTCGATTTTAGTCATTCACACAAAGACACGTGTGTACGAGTATATATGTATCTATCTGATTTGTGCAAAATTTTGGTCATGTATTTGCCATACAACTAGGCAATGCTGCCACCCTTTTGGGCACTCTTACGCAAGGGAAGGATTTGCGGGATTATTTTAATTTATTATATTTTATGTTTATAGTTTATTTTTAGTATTTATGTTTATTTTGTGAGTTTTAGTTTAGTTATTATTAGTTGAATTTAAATTAAAGCACTGGTCAAATTTGTTATGAAAATATTTTGATTTTGTATAGCCATTCGACTCGAAAGAAGAAGAAGAAGTTGAATTGTTAATATTTTAATGCAATACTTTCAAAACGTAAAAAATTTCGGAAAAACGTCTTCTCTCATTTATCGGTCCCTAAAAATCTTTGTTTTGGCAATTTATGACAAAAAGAAAAAAAAAACATTTTACCATTAGACAAAACTGAAAATTTCACAAATTCACTTCCTTTGCCTTAGAAATTTTTCAAACTTTCAACACTTTTTCATAAAAATTTCAAAACGCACAAAAAGTTTTTTTAAAACAAAAAAAAAAACGCGCGTCTCCTTTTGAATCTTAAAATAATAAAAATCTTTGAAAAAAGAAAACCTCGAAATTTCCCGAACGGACCGAATTCCGAAACCGACCGCGACATCCAATCAGGACGAGACCAGACCAGGGCGAGACCTACTAATTACTGCTTCTGCGTTAAGTGGCCTAGTAATTGCACTGCCGAGAGTACCGTGCACATATTTACAATATAGATTGTTCATATAGACATATAGCAGTTAATTATAGCGCTGCGGTCGCTGTAAAAATGTCGGGATTTTCGTCAAATGTCTAATTAAATTTTTTTTTATGAATCATGGATGGTAAATGATGGGCAAAGTCGTGAAATTTGCACGCATATGTATATCGCGTGGCAATGCTATATTAGGATGATATGGAGCTGCTCTGATGATGGAGCTGGAGGGTGGCCATAGGAACTCTATAATGAAACGACTTAACCCCACCGAATTTGAGCTTATTACATTTGTCTTGACTATAACTTACTATTATTACTTAGGCTTCACAACCAAAGCTTGTTCGAATTTATTTTTTCTAAAAATTTTCAGTTTGGAGGAGGGAAATTAGTTTCAATAACTAGCAAAAATCGTCTAATGTAATAAACGAATTGGGCCTAAGCAGACAGAACCCACGTCCGTAAAACACAAAGGCCACTTTTAGTAAGTTAATGGGCGAGAAGGTAAATAAAACGAAGTGCGAGTCGTTCCGTACCATTATCTATAGAAAATCACGTTTGTTTTACGGGAGCCCCACTTAAATATTTATTTTATTCTGTTTTTAGTATTTGTTTTTTTTTTAGCTTAGATTATTTGTCGTTTAGCGGCAACAAAAATACATCATCTGAGAAAATTTCAACTGTCTAGCCACCACGATTCATGAGATATAGCCTGGTGACAGACAGACAGACGGGCGGACGACGGAGGGACGGACGGACGGACGGACGGACAGCGGAGCCTTAGTGATACTCTTTGGGTTCGGTACCCTAAAAATTAATCAAATGACGCAGTCCGGTAAATAGTGATAGGTTGTTTATCAGGTGCATCACCTATAAATTTGTATTTCCGCCAATTCCCTCGATCAGCTTTTACGACCTGCACGGGAAGAGAAGCAGCTGAAACATTCTGAGTTTCTTCTTATCTCCCTGACAGGAGGATCAAGAGATAAAAAATATAAAGAAAATAAATATAATATTGGACATTATAAGAAAATACTTATTACCCAGTTTAACCGCAGCATTCTTGTGATTAATCTCTTGTGCTTAAAAATGTGATCTCCGCCATTTTTCGCTTTAATCTCACGTGACGTCACAGTGACGCTCGCAGCACGAATCGTACGATAAATGAGCGTGCGGTCTTATTAATTTTAGGCAATTTGAAAATATATGTAATGGTCATAAAATTTTCAGTTTTGGTTCTTATTCTCTAAATGTAGAATTTTTTGCAGAAAAGGAGAAAGGTTTTACCCGACTGCGTCAGGAGGGTTATGCTTTTCGAGCGTTGTAAATTATATATGTATGTATATTTCTATGGGACGCTCTGCAGCCTAAATGGCTTGATGGGTTTAAGGGTACGCTAGTCAGGTGTTTCGCCATACAAATTCTGTAGGGTGATGACTCCGTTGTTCGGTATCGTCTGTTTAAAGTTTTTAATTCTATCGATTTGTCTTGTCGTTATCTATGCTTGTATGGAATCATAATTGTAAAATGACAAGTACTTTAAAAGTTATCAGTCTCAAAACATTCCGTTTCAACACGTAATTTTAACGCAACTTTGGGCACAATTAAATACCGGAAGGAGTATAAAATCTCTAAAACAAAATTCGTACAAGCATAGTTTGGTTATTAAAATATTTAAATAATATGTTGCTGTTTTATCACAAGAACACTTCTCCCAAACGCATACTCGTAAATTTTTAGACGTGTAACGTAACGTTTTTGGGCGATAAGTCGGATACGACACACTAGACTGTAGTTCCGATGTGCGTATAAATCGGAGTAAATAGTTCCGCACTGTCCATAACCGAGTCTATCCCTTTCTCAGCGAAATAGCACGCAAATTAGCTACGTGCGCCGACAAGTTCGAGTTCCGAACTATCCTTAAGCTCATCCTTAAGCTGGAGAGATGTCGTTAGATTCGTCTTAATTTTGAGTGACACTGGGTAGGTATATACATATATATAACCGGTCATGTTCGAGTATCTTAATAATGGTACGGAACCCTTAGCGCGCGAAGGGTTCCGTACCATTATCTATATAAAGTCCCGTTTGTTGCATGTGAGCACTTAAATATTTATTTTATTCTGTTTCAGTATTTGTTGTTATAGCGGTAACAGAAATACATCTGTGAAAATTTCAACTGATAACAGACAGACAGACGAACGGACGGACGGGTGGACAGCGGAGTCTTAGTAATAGGGTCCCGTGTTTACCCATTGGATACGGTACCCTAAAATTTAAACAAAGGCTGGAAAGCGAATTTTCAGAAATTTATCAAGCAGTCGAGTCTTTTTAACAACTACTTGTATTATTTACCTTCGGGAATTTTAAAAAGTATCACAAGCGTTTACAGAAATAAAAAAGATATATTAGTATGGTTTTTTCTAAAAGGTAATTTCAGAATTAAAAACCAACCTCACACCCAAACTACACAACCGATATTGATATTTTTTTTATGGGACCACCTGACAAGTACACTCTTTCAAACAAAAAAGAATTTTCCAAATCGGTCCTGGCGTCTTCGAAAAATCGGTGAACATACATAAAACAAATCATTATTAAAAAACAAATAAACCAGCTTTTATCTAAAGTGATCCTCAAGACGAATCAAACGAGCCCAAACTCGATGGGGCTGCGTCGTTTCATTACAGAGTTCCTATAGCCAGGCTACCTGCCAGCTCCATCATCAGATCAGCTCCATGTCATCATAATATTACATTATCACGCGATATACGTATGCGTCCAAAATTTCAGCTCAATCGGAAACCAGGAAGTGGGTTAAACTTGACTTGCAAGATTTGATTACAGACAGACAGACCGACAGACAACGGGACAGGTGAAAGTAAGTAAAAGCTTGTAAAAAGTGGAGCTGGATCGGTCATACGTTGCGTCACGACCATATTCTCCGTAGAGCCTTTGATTGGAATCCACAGGGTAGGCGTAAGCGTGGCCACCCCAAACAAACTGGGCGCCGTACCGTCATCTCGGAAGCTAAGCAGCTTGGATTATCCTGGAGCTAAATCAAGATCACAGCGGTTGACAGATAGAATTGGCGACGAGTTGTGTCTGCCCTTTGCCCCGACAGGGGGACATAACATAAGTAATGAAGAAGTACGCAAAAACACCGACGACTTGATGACCTCAGCTCCTTTTTGGAAGGCGGTTAAAAGGAATGGCGCAGACAGAAGGAGGCTTATGACCAACAGTGGGAAACTCTTAAATCTTTTGATAAATATCCAGCACAAAAAGTTTATTTGTGTAATCAAATCAAAATTACCAGTAAGTAGGTTTTTACGTACTCGACACAAACAAATATAAGCATTACGTCATTTTGCATTGTTTTCTAGTAACTTCCATACTTTGCGGACAGTAGGTTACAACTTCAGCAATTTTATAATAATGCCATATGAATCATTATCCTTGATAGAGGTTATTATTTTAGCTGAAAAATATTCCGTTTCAACCATCGCCAGCAACAAAATGCTTTGATAAACTATGCATTTTTTGATGTGGTTGAAGTCAATACGACGGAGTCACTTAATGAATACTTAGTAGTTCGCCGCGAAGTTAGACCTTGCGATTACAATGTATATTAATATTTCAAAAACTACTGAACTAATTTTGATGCCCAACGAACTTATAAATAAATAATTATATAGGGACAAATTACACAGATTGAGCCATCCCCAAAGTAAGTTCGAGACTTATGGGATACAAACTCAACGATACTATGTTTGATAACAAATACATTTATAGATAAACACCCAAGACCCAGGGCATTTTGAAAAAGGCCATTTTCCAACTTGCCCTGACCAGGGATCGAACCTGGAAACTCTGGGTGGCGGATTACCATGGTGACCACTACGCCACGGAGGTCGCCAAAATTTATATGCCTACATGCCTACCAAATTTCATCAAAGTAGGACGATCGGTTCGGCAGTTATTGCGGTACAAACAATGTGTTTTTGCCCCCAAGTTCGCTCGCTCGTATTAAGTATTGCATAAAAATGCGTATAAACTTGCGATCGACTGGGTAGACCAAGTCTGAATGTCTCCATGGAATGCACGACTCTGCCACTAGACCACTACCCTTCATGAGACTTTAAGAAGGTTGAATGCAGGTCGCTTGCGATCAGTTGTTTAAAAAATTCTCGGAGGAAGCTTATAAGTTTGACGACCTCCGTGGCGTAGTGGTCACCATGCTAGTCCGCCACCTAGAGGTTCCGGGTTCGATCCCCGGTCAGGGCAACTAGGAAAATGGCCTTTTTCAACTTGTCCTGGGTCTTGGGTGTTTATCTATATATGTATATGTTATAAAATATAGTATCGTTGAGTTAGTATCCCATAACACAAGTCTCGAACTTACTTTGGGGCTAGCTCAATCTGTGTGATTTGTCCGTATATATTTATTTTATTTATTAAGTCCAGATGTGCACTTTCTGTTGCTGATATGAAGATTATCGTCATCATTCTCCTCTCCACTTCCCTATTTGGGGTCGGCTCTGTATGTCTACTGGATGTTACTTCTGTTTTTTACCACGCTTGCACTAGCCTCGTTCCGTCATAAACATTACAAGCCTTTCTCGGTCTCTCTATTCCTCTGCAGCCCGCCAAATGGACCATCCTCTTAGCCATTTCTTCGGCATCACTCTACATCAGTCTTTCCCAAAGTGGGCGATAACGCCCCCTTGTAGGCGCTGGAGGCTTTAAGGGGGGCGGTAACGGGCCCAGAATAAAGTTGGGGGGCGCTGATGTGATTTAAGCAATGAGTGATTTATAACTTCAGCTATTTCATATTTTAAAATTCACTGAAATTAAAATCCTCTTACTACACAACATCCATTTATTAGTTCATATTTATATCCTTTTTTATTGTACAAATATAAACTAAAAATTTAATTAATATTTATTAAAAATTTAATTTAATGCGTTCACAACGCTATTTATATCGTAAAAGGAATCAAACACTGAAAAAATTTCGTGTTTTAAAGTTTCGCAGGTGAGGTCCCCACTTCCGATACTCTTTATTATTGTAAAATTGTATTATTATTGCTATTTTTTTATTAAAAATTAACAATGTTGATTATTGTTATTTTTTTATAAAAGATACTCTAATGTACTGGTGTATGTATTATTATTGCTCTCTCTTGTAAAAAAGTCTAGTTTAGAATATAGGTTGAATTAAACTACAGGCAAGACAAATATGTGATTCAGGTTTTAATGGTGAAAAAAATGGGGGGCGCTACAAAATAACTGATTTTTTAAAGTGGGCGTTTGACAAAATAAGTTTGGGAACCTCTGCTCTACATGATTTAAAGATTCAAATGTTTATTCAGTAATTAGACCTTTACAGGCACTTTTACACGTCAATAAGTATAATTTATGTTACGTGTAAAATATATTAAAATTTAATTTATTTTTAATGAAAAGCTACCGATACCAGCGCTTCGTAACGACCACTGCTGAGAAGAAACGCCGAAAGAAACTCATTTTCACAGTATTGGTCGCCTACTCGCCAGAAGGGCTTTGTCATATTATTATAATTGTCTTTTAATTAATAAATACTTATAATACAATGTTGACACATTATAACATGTAATGCTTGACGTGGCTATACCACGTGAGACGATGGCTTTTCAACTCGTCCACTATTAGAGCAACCTTTAAACTTCCTCGGATCTTATCTATTTTCGTTTCACCGCACATCCACCTCAGCGTTCTCATCTTCGCCGCATGCATCCTATGCTCCTCTTTCTTTTTGGTCGCCCAACATTCCGCCCCATACGGCAGAGCAGGTGTTATTACGATGATGTGAAATTAATATACAAATATATCGCACTAAGATAGATCGTGTGAACAACATACTTATAAAGCCTCTCCGTGGCAAATTGATACGCAGCAAATATTTTGATAGCCACTGTTTGGCATTTTCTCCTTGCTGATAATGAGATTGTTAGTGGAGAGCTGAATTGAAAGAGAGACTATTTACAATAAAAATTTATGGTTTTTTTTTATAAAACCCGACTTCAACGCAAACGACTTTGATAACATTTCTATGGGACCAACTTGAAAGTATTATAAATACGCTACGAGACCTAAGAAAACCGCTAGATATCTGCATTTTGTGATCACCATGCTAGTCCGTAGAATCTTTGAATCTTAAATATTTAAATCATGAATCTTTTCATATTGTCCTAGATATTGGATGTTTATCTATACATAAGTATTTGTTATAATATATAATATCGTTGAATTAGTATCCCATAACACAAGTCTTCCTTCCTTTGGAACCTCTCAATCAGTGTAATTTGTCCCTATTTATTTATTATTATTATTTATTTATAACACACTATAGTGAACTACTGTGCAGTAAGATTTTTTGGTTTTTGCAGGACGTTGCAAATTTTGCAATTAGTCGTCACGGTGTTATGATTACGAGTTGTTAATTAAAAATAATGAATTAGCTCATTGATAAAATATTAATAATTTAAAAAAATATATCATATTTTTTGTACGCCTCATAATTGTGAAGTTTGATGTAGTGCTCAACTCTCAACATGTTCTGCATGTCTCAGCATTTTTCTGGACTTAAGACGAAGTGGTAGCTATAGTGGAGCCCTCATTTGAAATAAATTGTTTAAAACTAAATTTGGTGATAATTAAAAATTTGATTTGTATCACTGTCTAGGAAGACCTTTAAACTATTTTATGAATAACCTTTAAAATTATTACTAATAGTCCGTCTAGTTTTAAAACGGGTTTTCGACAAAAGTGGCCACTTTTGGCAAAAACGCGTTTTTAAACTAGACGGACTACCAATATTACTTTCAAAGGTTATTCATAAAATAGTTTAAAGGTCTTTCTAGACAGTGATACAAATAAAATTTTTAATTATCACCATATTTAGTTTTAAACAATTTATTTCAAATGAGGGCGCCACTTTAGCTACCACTTCGTCTTAAACTGTCTTTTGGTACTCTTATCAACTTTTTTGTCTCAACAAATATTTAATTCCATAAACTTCAACGGGTCGGGGTGACTCGCGAAATCTACGGAGCTACTAGTATCACAGAATAAGTACTAGTAGTCACGTACAGAAGTCTTACTCAGAAAAGAAATTCAAAGAAATATCTACTTAATGTGGTTAGCGCTATGGTTTATTTTACCTCGCGTCAAAAGCAAAACTCCTCACCTCTTCGTTTAGATACACAGTCACTCATTGCAAGCTAATTTCATTCTTATTACTCTGGACAAACGATTCATGTAACTGAATTTTCCCCTTCGAAGTGGTCGCCGCGCGCATAGTAATAATGGTATATTTTCGATACCTAAACCGGGAGTGACACAGGCCTGCTAGTATGTAATCTGTAGCAGAGGGGAGAAGCAAATGTACTGAACTCTCTCAATTTGTATCGAGTGCAGTGACCTTTGCAGATTGCACAAAAATGCAGCATTCCAAGTTGGTTATACAGGTGTGTGCATAAAATTTTATATGACCTACATACTCTTCTCAGTAACTACTCGTTTTATACGAGTAATTTTCTACTTCAACAAGGTATTGCTTTATGTTAATATTTTTATCACGTATTGTACATCGACGCAAATATGACATTTCAAGAGCGTGTTTGTAGTATTGTTATGGACACAAAACATGACTGATAGTGGTAAATAATTTGATGTTTCAATTTCAAGAGCGTGTTTGTAGTATTGTTATGGACACAAACCTGACTGATAGTGGTAAATAATATGATGTTTCAATTTCAAGAGCGTGTTTGTAGTATTGTAATGGACACAAAACATGACTGATAGTGGTAAATAATATGATGTTTCAATTTCAAGAGCGTGTTTGTAGTATTGTAATGGACACAAAACATGACTGATGGTAAATAATATGACGTTTCAATTTTCAGAGCGTGTTTGTAGTATTGTTATGGACACAAACCTGACTGATAGTGGTAAAAAATATGATGTTTCAATTTCAAGAGCGTGTTTGTAGTATTGTAATGGACATAAAACATGACTGATGGTAAATAATATGACGTTTCAATTTTCAGAGCGTGTTTGTAGTATTGTTATGGACACAAACCTGACTGATAGTGGTAAAAAATATGATGTTTCAATTTCAGGAGCGTGTTTGTAGTATTGTAATGGACACAAAACATGACTGATAGTGGTAAATAATATGATGTTTCAATTTCAAGAGCGTGTTTGTAGTATTGTAATGGACACAAAACATGACTGATGGTAAATAATATGACGTTTCAATTTTCAGAGCGTGTTTGTAGTATTGTTATGGACACAAACCTGACTGATAGTGGTAAAAAATATGATGTTTCAATTTCAAGAGCGTGTTTGTAGTATTGTAATGGACACAAAACATGACTGATAGTGTTAAATAATTTGATGTTTCAATTTCAAGAGCGTGTTTGAAGTATTGTAAATGGACACATCACACAAAACATGACTGATGGTGGTAAATAACATGACATTTCAATTTCAAGAGCGTGTTTGTAGTATTGTAAATAGATACAAAACATGACTGATGGTGGTAAATAACATGACGTTTCAATTTCAAGAGCGTGTTTGTAGTATTGTAATGGACACAAAACATGACTGATGGTAAATAATATAACGTTTCAATTTTAAGAGCGTGTTTATAGTATTGTAATGGACGTAAAACACGACTGATGGTAAATAATATGACATTTCAATTTCAACAGCGTGTTTGAAGTATTGTTATAGACACAAAACATGACTGATGGTAAATAATATGACATTTCAATTTCAAGAGCGCGTTTGTAGTATTGCTATGGACACAAAACATGACTGATAGTGGTCAATAATATGATGTTTAAATTTCAAGAGCGTGTTTGTAGTATTGTTATGGTCACAAAACATGACTGATAATGGTAAATAATATGATGTTTAAATTTTAAGAGCGTTTTTGAAGTATTGTAAATGGACACATCACACAAAACATGACAGATGGTGGTAAATAACATGACATTCCAATTTCAAGAGCGTGTTTGAAGTATTGTAAATGGACACATCACACAAAACATGACTGATGGTGGTAAATAACATGACATTTTAATTTCAAGAGCGTGTTTGTAGTATTGTAAATAGATACAAAACATGACTGATGGTAAAAATATGATGTTTCAATTTCAAGAGCTTGTTTGAAGTATTGTAAATGGACACATCACACAAAACATGACTGATGGTGGTAAGTAACATGACTTTTCAATTTCAAGAGCGTGTTTGTAATATTGTAAATGGACACAAAACATGACTGATGATAAATAATATGACATTTCAATTATTATTTATATTATAACACACTATAGTGTGTTATTTGTAGTATTGTAAATGCAAAACAAATAAATAAATATTTTTGAAATTTCCTAATTGGGCTTTTTCATTTGATACCAAACACGGTATGATTCGATTTAATTAATTTTAGTTACTTACTTTTAAAATTTATTGAGACGTCACATAACCTATAACCAGCCTACAGCCAGGACACTTCCAACTATACCTCATTTGTTAAGGTACCATGGATATAATAGAAGATACAAGGGACCAGGTAAACAAACATACATATATACACAATACACAGCGGCGAAAGCGAAACACAAAGCTGTTCGCACACAAGTCAAAGTCAAAAGTCAAAGTCAACATTTTTTATTTAATGAAGTATAAATTTATCTCTTATTAAAGGTCATTGTTTTTTAAATATTATTTGAGTGCAAAAGTTAAAAACTATTAGCGTTTCGGAACGACCACTGCTGAGAAGATTACGCCGAAAGAAACCCAGTATTGGTCCCTACCCAGCCTGATGGGCTATGTTTCAGTTACAATACAGATTTATACTTAAGCTCAGTATACATTATATTATACATCTAAATACGTGGGGCGCACTATAAGTTTCCGGAATGAATATGAAAAAATACTATTAAAGGTACAAAACTAATTCATTGTTTTTCAAAATAATCTCCCTTGGCGTCTATGCACTTTTTCAGTCGATGAAACCAGTTTTGAAAACTTTTGTGCCACTTCTCTGTGGTGACCTCTGAAACGTGTTTTTCATACTCCTCGACAGCCTCTTCTGGTGATGAAAATCGTTGACCGCGTAATTGGTTCTTAATTTTTGGGAACAGAAAAAAGTCACAAGGTGCCAGGTCGGGACTGTATGCAGGATGACTCATGAGTTTTACATTTTTCACCTTCAAAAAGTCGTTTGTCTGTCTGGCCGTGTGAGAACTCGCATTGCCGTGGTGCAGGATGATACGGCGTTTACGGTTATTTTTACGGAGTTCGTCAATAACTTCCGGCAAACAAATGGTCGTGTACCAGTCACTATTCACTGTACGACGATTCTCTAAGGCAACAGTAGCCACGTGTCCAGTTTTATTAAAAAAAGAAGCAATCATCCGCTTAGATGCACTTTTCACGCGCGCCACTTTGGTTGGTTTCGGCTCATCTTGAAAGACCCATACGCTCGATTGCTGCTTTGTTTTGGGATCGTAGCAATAAATCCATGTTTCGTCACCTGTTACTATGTCCCACACCGACGCACCTTCGTTGAATCTGGTAAGCATGGCACTGCACCAAGTGACGCGGTCCGTTTTTTGAGCCTCGGTCAAGTTGTGTGGGATCCACCGCGAGCACAGCTTTCTCACACCCAAATGTTTGTGTAGGATTAATTGTATTTGACTCATGCCTATTTCTAAGGATGCGCGAATTTCACGGTAGGTCACATGCCTGTCTGTTTAAATCATACGGCGCACAGCATCGATGTTTTTGTTGGTCACAGCGGTGGACGGCCGACCATCGCGAGATTCGTCACTGAGATTGATACGACCACGCTTGAATTCTGCAAACCAGCTATAAACAGTTGTCTTGCATGGTGCTTCATTGCCAAAAGCTGATTCAAGCCGAGCGATGCTCTGTTAAGCTGTCAAATTACACTTAAAAACGTAGAAAATCATACTACGAAAATTTTCCCGAGTTAAATCCATGTTGATGCAGACACACAATTTTTTAAATGGCGCCACAAGGTAAAAACAAAAGACAGTCAGATGAAACAAACTGCATTCTACAGCCAAAGAGTTCTATTTTCAAATGTTGCAATAAATTTTTAAATATTGTTTATGTAAGTGGCCAGTTCCGGAAACTTATAGTGCGCCCTATGTAATACAATTAAAATTTGCAGTCAACTATTTCCAAGAATTTGGATCAGATAAATAGTCATTTACATGATAACAAGCATTTTTTAATAAATGATTTTTAACGCTGCAACACTGCTCCGCACCACGCTGCGTAGCGCGGGACCAGACTGCATGCACTAATCTCAATCTGTATAGAAACCGCGCATACACACCGCGGCAACACACTGACACCGCGTCTACACGCGTCGTTTTTATATGATAGTGCGTCAATCGCCTAAATCTCCTTTTGACTTCGCCGTAGTCGGGTAAAAACGATCTTCGTGGTGTAGTGGTCACCATGCTAGTCCGCCACCTATAGGGTCCGGGTTCTATCCCTGGTTAGGGCAAGTTGGAAAATGGCCTTTTTCAAATTGTCCCGGGTCTTGGGTGTTTATCTATATATGTATTTGTTATAAAATATAGTATCGTTGAGTTAGTATCCCATAACACAAGTCCTGAACTTACTTTGGGGCTAGCTCAATCAATGTAATTTGTCCCTATATATTAATTTATTTATTATTTGTACAGAAAACGCGCATAGGACAACACACTGACCGCGTCTACGCGGTCCCGCGCTACGCAGCGGGATGCGGAGCAGTGTGTCAATCGCCTAAGGGTTGAATCTCACTTCTCATGTTCCCACAGAGCGAGAGAAAGCAAGGGAACGCTGCAGCACCGGCCGTGCTGAAGCGTTCTGTCGTTCTCTCTGGCTCTGGCACATGCCGGTTCTAAGCGACAGGAAAGGATATCAGCAAAGAAAAGAGCTGTTCCGTGCTGACAAGTGAGATCCAAACTTACTCGCCTTTTAGCTGAAAACGGCATTCCCAATAAAAACCGATAGAGCTCATCAAGCAGATATCGTACAAGCCTTACAAGGAAGTGTTGACGTCTGCCGTCAACACTCTATTGACATTGACTTTTACTCTCTATCTTATCCATTTTGCTATCGCCGAAAGCTGGCCGATAATGTCATGTGACTAGATTACCGTTATCAATTGTAAATTTTACTTTCAGAGGATTAGAGTGATAGGGAGTGCGTACGATGAAACTGAGACAAGTTTCTTCGCCAGGCCCTGACTTTCAAGCTTTCACCCCCCATATTTTTAGAACGTATACAATGTTGATACATTATAACATGTAATGCTTGCGAACAAGTAAACAAACATAAATTGCGCAAAAAAAAATATTAAGTAGTCAAAAAAAGCGAAGCCGAGCTGACCAGTCCCTCCCGGCAGCACCCGTTCACGAGTTGACGCACGGATCAGCCATCGTTAAACTCAACCATATTAGAGGGAATCCAACGACCCGACCAGCGACGCCACCACCACATTAAACACAGCTCAAAATCATCTTGACAGACGAGGTTTTCGATTAGAAGAAACCGCATTGAAATCGGTCCATTCGTTTATGACCTACAGAGCACACAGACACGTCAAACATACGTATAAATAAATAAATACATAGGGACAAATAACACTGATTGAGCTAGCCCCAAAGTAAATTCGAGACTTGTGTTAAGTAACTCAACGATACTAAATTTTATAACAAATACATATATAAATGAACATCCAAGAAAGACCCAGGTCAATTTGAAAAAAGCCATTTTCCAACTTGCCCTGACCGGAGATTGAACCCAACCTCTGGGTTGCGGACTAGCATGGTGACCACTACGCCACAGAGGTCGTCAACACACTACTCAATAACACTCCTCTTTGCATCGGGGATAAAAATGTATCTAATAAGCTGGTTCTGAGCAATTTCTTTCTTGCATTTGGTGTTTACCAACCAAATCTCTTATCTAAGATTTAGATTCAAATGTTTATTCAGTAATTAGACCTTTACAGGCACTTTTACACGTGAATAGGTATAATTTATGTTACGTGTAAAGTACATTAAAACTTAATTTATTTTTAAAGAAAAGTTTCCGATACCAGCTTTTCGTAACGACCACTGCTGGGAAGAAACTATGAAAGAAACTCATTTTCACAAATCGAGTGGGTTACTGGTGCAATTTTTTTGAGCTGAGGATATCGATGACTTTCATCAGTGATAATAGTCATATTTAACAGTATGCTCCACCCCCTGATTATGTCCAACCTTCAGAGGAGCTACCACCAGGTCATAAACTGCCATGGGCCACATGGAGGAGCTTGAATCGCCTCCGAACTGCGGTAGGTCGATGTAGACACAATCTGGCGCGCTGGCGCTACATTGACCAAGCTGAAGCACAGTGCCAGTGTGGTCACGATGACCAGACTATGCAGCACCTCCTCTCATGCCCTTTGTGCCCTACCAGCTGTACCATGCTTGACCTATATATCTGCCTCGGAGGAAGCGTAAAAGTGGCAACGTATTGGAAGAACAAAATTTGAATTTTGAGCCAGCGACACGATAAGAATATAGTCATATTTAACCCCCAACAAAAAAGAGGGTAGTTATAAGTTAGACGCTAATGTCTGTATGTGTCATCGTAGCGCTACTAGCGCTCGAACGAACGGATGGACAGAGTTCGATGCGGTTTTTTTTACGTGAAAGTAAGTTCTTTTGTGGTGGTTCTATTTTTTATGAAAATCAGTTCGGCCGTTTAAAAGTTATTGGGGGTTAAAACTTGAAAGTTAAGGTTTTCACTAGCAAATCGCTATAGAACAAATTCCAATTGATATCGCTATGGATATCAATTGGAGTATGTAGTTCCGCTAGTCATCGTTAGATGGTGTTGTTCTTGAAAGTCGGGGTCTTTTTCATTTGCCTTAGCAAATCAACTTGTATCATTTTCAATGCTCAGTCAGTCAGTATGAAACAAGTCTTATTAAAAAAAATATATCCGATTGCCTTTTTATATACCCAGTGTCATTCTCAGAATTACTAAGACGAATCTGAAGCTGAAATCCATAGAGCGGTTCAGGCTGCAGAGCGTGCCAAATATTAGAATTAGGCGCCAAAAATCCGCCATTTTATTTTTTTTAGTTTGATATACTTAGTGCCACTCTTACAGTAAACACAAATCTAACGACACCTTTCAAGCTAAAATCCATCGAGCCATTCAGGCTGCAGAGCGTGCCAAACAATTATACACACACACATACATACATACATACATACAAACATAACCCTTCTGGCGCAGTCGGGTAAAAAGTGCGACAACGCGGCTATCAGCAATTTTACGGATTTTCCTAATGATGTCCACACTGGTGTTATACTTTGTGAATCAACATAAAAATTGAGTTAAGTTACCTTGTAATTTAAGTTTAAATGAAGAAAATCATAAATATAATGATTTTCTTCATTTCAAATATTAAGTTGATTTCACGGGTTGATTCTCATGTCGCTGTCGTGAAAGTTAAATTTCAAATGCGTCACACTTAGACTTTCTTGACAACTTCTTTACAGCAATGTGGCACCCAGCCACGCTATCGTGAAAATTAAAATTCAATTTTTTTTTTTATTATTTAGGGCTGCAAACGGACAATCTTGTCACCTGATGGTAAGTGATCACCGTTGCCCATGGAAAAAATGCAACACCAAGGGTGTAACAGATGCGTTGCCGGCCTTTCAGGAAGATATAGATTCGTTTTTTGAAGGTTTCATCCGTCCGGGAACACTGCTGCAGGACGTTGATTCCACAGTTCTGTCGTACGTGGTAAAAAGTTTCTTTTAAAACTTACGGTGTTTGATTGCCAACTATGAAATGCGTCACACTTAGACTTAATTGACAACTTCTTTACAGCAGTGTGGCACCCAGCCACAATATACAAACAACTAGCCTTCTCCAATGTAATCACCTTGATTCTACATTCAGCACTCGCCGAGCATGACATCCTGCACAGTGTTAATTAGCTGACCAAACTTCGAATGGTTGAATATTTCAACATGTATTTACTACTGGTGTACCTTAGATAGTGGTTAGGGGATACCTAAATTTTCCGCGGTCCAGTGCTGCCCCCATTTTAAATAAATTATTTAAAAGGAAACGGAGATATCAATTAAAATTTGTCTGAGCCAAGCCCTATATAACCCTTCAAACTATTTAATGAACTTACTGTTCACAGTTTAAAGTAAGAACGTGAAGCTTTAAAGAAAAACGGCCACTTTTGGCTAATGTGCATAGAAAAACGTCACTTTCTTAGGATGTCAGCACGCAAAAGCACTATTCTATCCTGTTATCCTTTTCTGTCGCTAAGAACCGAGAGAGAGAGACACGGAACGCTATAGCACCGGTGCTATCGAGTTCCGTCGCTTTCTCGCTCTGGCAAATGACGGTTCTGAGCTTGTCTATGCTGCTATTCTTTTCTATCGCTCAGAGCCGAGGGAGAGCGACGGGACGCTATAGCACAGGTGCTATAGCGTTCGTCGCTCTCTCTCGCTCTGACAAATGACGGTTCTGAGCGACAGAAAAGGATAGTCATAGCAACATAGAAATGTGCTGTTCCGTGCTGACAAGTAAGATCTAACCCTAAGGGCTTTGAGGTCATCATCATCATCATTTTAGCCGCATAACGTCCACTGCAGGACATAGCCTCTCCAGAGCGGCCTGCATCCAGCGCTTTCCAGCGGCCTTATTCAGGTCGTCAGAACACCTTGTGGGTGGGTGTCCTACGCTTCGCTTACGTGGTACGTGCCAGTACGTGGTCGCCATTCGAGAACCTTTTTGCCGGCCATCGGTTCGTCGCGTTATGTGTCCCGTCCACTGCCACTTCAGCTTTGAGGTCAAACCAACGAAAATAATCTCACGATTATATAGACTCACGTCTATAGCTAACTTTCGATTATAATTATGGTTTAACGTATTACATGCGCTAGAGGCTAGAGTCTAACCTTAAGTTCTAGACAGGAATGATTAAGATTTTCCTGTCCTCAAAGCCCTTAAAGGAAACTAGGTATTATTCAATTAGGTACCTCTTTAACTACAATGATTGCCAAATTATCATTTGAGCTAGTAGAAACACGCTAAAAAAGCAGATTGTGTAAATTAGAGTGGAAAAGACGGGATGATTAAATTCGCTGTGACGACAGACTGCCTACCTGATGATCTAATGTCAACACTTTCTTGAGATTGCAAATCTTGTAAGCACTAGATGTTTGAGCCTAGTCTTTTGTCGCTTCGTAGGTACCTACGCCATCCACAGGAGAGGTGAGGAGATGAGAATGAAAAAGGATAAAAACCTGAAGGATGGACTGATTCTAATCTAGGCTAAGCACCACAAGACCACGGCAAATGAGGTGTCTCTCATCTGCCGTGGTCATGCGGTTTCTGGCTCAATGACAATTTTTTAGCACCAAAACGCTAATTACAAGAACTCAGATCATTTTCCGATTAAGATTGCGAATAGAGGAAAACTTGCACACAGCCTCAGATGTGTTTATTACGAGGAAAATGGACTAACTAATGTATAAATTCTAATGGGTAGTTACCTAGCTAGCCATTTAAATTATAGCAGAAAATGGCCATCACTGCTTTTCTTAATAAATATGTTTATTACGAGGAAAATGGACTAACTAATGTACCTATACATTCTAATAGGTAGTTACCTAGCTAGCCATTTAAATTATAGTAGAAAATGGCCATCATTGATTTTCTTAATAAATATGTTTATTACGAGTAAATTGGACTAACTAATGTATAAATTCTAATGGGTAGTTACCTAGCTAGCCATTTAAATTATAGCAGAAAATGGCCATCACTGATTTTCTTAATAAATATGTTTATTACGAGGAAAATGGACTAACTAATGTATAAATTCTAATGGGTAGTTACCTAGCTAGCCATTTAAATTATAGCAGAAAATGGCCATCACTGCTTTTCTTAATAAATATGTTTATTACGAGGAAAATGGACTAACTAATGTACCTATACATTCTAATAGGTA
This sequence comes from Acrobasis suavella, assembly GCA_943193695.1. NCBI lineage: Eukaryota > Metazoa > Arthropoda > Insecta > Lepidoptera > Pyralidae > Acrobasis > Acrobasis suavella. The sequence continues at coordinate 1,677,843 of OW971952.1, read as the reverse complement.
GTTACCTAGCTAGCCATTTAAATTATAGTAGAAAATGGCCATCACTGATTTTCTTAATAAATATGTTTATTACGAGGAAAATGAACTAACTAATGCATAAATTCTAATAGGTAGTTACCTAGCTAGCCGTTTAAATTATAGCAGAAAATGGCCATCACTGATTTTCTTAATAAATATGTTTATTACGAGGAAAATGGACTAACTAATGAATAAATTCTAATAGGTAGTTACCTAGCTACCCATTTAAATTATAGTAGAAAATGGCCATCACTGATTTTCTTAATAAATATGTTTATTACGAAGAAAATGAACTAACTAATGTATAAATTCTAATGGGTAGTTACCTAGCTAGCCATTTAAATTATAGCAGAAAATGGCCATCACTGCTTTTCTTAATAAATATGTTTATTACGAGGAAAATGGACTAACTAATGTATAAATTCTAATAGGTAGTTACCTAGCTAGCCGTTTAAATTATAGCAGAAAATGGCCATCACTGCTTTTCTTAATAAATATGTTTATTACGAGGAAAATGGACTAACTAATGTATAAATTCTAATGGGTAGTTACCTAGCTAGTTGTCAAGCCGTTTAAATAATTGCAGAAAATGGCCATAACTAATTTTCTTAATAAATAAAAATTAGAATACTTTTTTACTTTTTATCTTAAAAATTTTTTGTTTAACAATGTCGTCTCCATCACTTTTAATTTTTAAACCCCCGATGAAAAAGAGTGAGTGTGGTACACATAACTTTGACTTGATTTGTGTCTGTCTGTGGCAATCGTTGCTCCTAAACGAATGGACCAATTATGATGTGTTTTTTTTATTTCAAAACTGACTTGATCGGGATGGTTCTTAGCTAAAGTTTTGCTGAGGACTACTTGGAATTTTACAAGCTTTTATTTAGTTTCACCTGTCCCGTTATGTATGTCTGTAATCAAATCTTGCAAGTTAAATTTGATCCACTTCCCGGTTTCCGATCAAACTGAAATTTTGCACGCATATGTATATCGCGTGGCAATGCAATATTATGATGATATGAAGCTGATCTGATGATGGAGCCGGAAGGTGGCCACAGGAACCCTGTAATGAAACGACGCAAACCCCTTTGAGTTAGGGCTGGTTTGATTCGCCTTGAGAGAGCACTTTAAGAGCGACCTTTCCGTCGTACTTTTCATACAAACGCTCGTACGTGATTATGTCGTTGCATCTAATCTTTCTTGAAAACTATTGAACTCAAAGGTATCTTGTGCGCTTTTTCTAGGTTTCTCCCGAAATAAAACTCGAACTTACTTTGGGGCTAGCTCAATCAGTGTAATTTGTCCCTATATATATATATATATATATATATATATATATTTATTTAAAAAAATTAAATTTAGAAAAACAAAGTCAGTATAAGCCTCCAAAAATCTGTTTTTTTTTTGTGGAAATTTTAGCTGAACGAAATTTCTGCATAAATAAAAACCTTATGAATAGTTAATATTCGTTCAATGGATAGTTAATAATAATACTAATTTCATTCAATAGAATGCAAACCGTGCCTTTAGGCGCTATCTCTCTGTTTTTGGTTTGCCTCTTTTTCTAGCATTGCCCTGGATGAAACAACAAACTTTTCAAACTATGCTCGCGTTGACGACAGAGCAGTCGGGAAGGGCCGCCTTAAGAGTACTTACTTAGACAGAATCAGACTTTCCCATACAAACTAAGTCTAGCTTTTATTTTGAAACGGCATCTCAGATATTGGCGAAATTATGTAATTTCAAAGTAATTGCATATATTAAGGCATATAACTAGTTTTCACAGTCAAAATATGAACTTAAAAGGGAATATAGTATATTTTGGATCATATCATATTTGACCATCAGTATGGAAAACTTCTACACTCTCATATTTTCTTTTAAGTTCAAATTTCACTGTCGAAAACTAGTTATATGCCTAGATTAGATATATGCAATTTTTTTAAATCTCACCTGTCATTTCAAAATAGTTTGTATGGGGAAGGTCTGATTCTGTCCAGGGTAAGGGGACTCTAACCGTCTTATTATAAAACCCAGACTAACTTTGTTACTAGGTTTAAAGCATTATTAGACAAAGTCAAGTTGACATCTAGTATCACAGACTATCTCACCTGTCAATGTCAACTTGATTTAGACGGATAATGGTTTAAACCTAGTAACAAAGTTAATCCTGTTTTTATAATAAGAAGGTTAAAGTTTTGGGAGCTGGCTCTGTCAACCGTATCAGTAATAGTATCTGTCGAGTGCAGGATTGCACAGCGCTTGCATACGTAATCAGATAGCTCGAGTGCATTGACAATCAAAATCGTTATCGTCGTGTTGACCTCACTCAATGCTTATATTGCGATAAGTAAATTGAGAACACGGTTAATAAGATTCCTGCTGTGTAGTTTAGGCCAAAGATTCAAAGATTCAAATGTTTATTCAGTAATTAGACCTTTACAGGCACTTTTACACGTCAATAAGTATAATTTATGTTACGTGTAAAGTATATTAAAATTTAATTTATTTTTAAAGAAAAGCTACCGATACCAGCGCTTCGTAACGACCACTGCTGAGAAGAAACGCCGAAAGAAACTCATTTTCACAGTATTGGTCGCCTACTCGCCAGAAGGGCTTTGTCATATTATTATAATTAATTGATACTTATAATATAATACAATGTTGACACATTATAACATGTAATGCTTGCGAACAAGTAAACAAACATAAATTGCGTACTAAAAATATTAAGTAGTCAAAAAAAAAGCGAAGCCGAGCTGACCAGTCCCACCCGGCAGCACCCGTTCACGAGTTGAGGCACGGATCAGCCATCGTTAAACTCAACCATATTAGAGGGAATACAACGACCCGACCAACGACGCCACCACCGGATTGGACATTTTAGTGAGCATGAAAAAACCCGAACTCGCAGACCTTGTCAAGAGAAGGCGTATGAAGCTGATTTTTGTTGCGAGTATTATAACTGTGAACATCACTATTTTTCTTGAAATTATTTAACCTAGATTTAACAAATAGAAGATTGTCGTAAACAAATTGAGATGTCACAGTAAGAATATTTATAGATTTAAATAACTCTCTTAGGAATCGCGTGATTTTAGTCCGTAGATCGACCGAATTGCTCTCTTTTGTAGCACAGAGATAGCATGTATGTTAGCCGCTTTACCCCATAAGAGCAAGCCATATGACATTATGCTGTGAAAATAACTAAAGTATACTAGCCTGGCAGTTTCAACGTTAGTACACCGTCTGACCCTCCTCACAGCATATGCTGCCGAACTAAGTTTCTTGGCAGTGGCCTCAATATGTTTATCCCATTTTAAGTTCCAGTCTACAGTTATGCCTAAAAATTTGGTGTTGGGTACCCATTCTAGAACTTGACCACTAAGACTCAAAGGTATTAGGTAAAGGAGTATTAGGTTTATTCAATAGTAAAAAATTTACGCACTTAGTCTTTTATGTGTTTAAGGCCAGATTATTAGTCGTAAACCAACTAAGTACTTGTGACATAGTATTGCTTACATCGTCATAATTTGTGCATTTTCTGTCAACCTTAAAAAGTAAAGATGTATCATCAGCAAACAATACTACTTCACACAACTTTTCTGCAAGACAGGGGAGGTCATTAATATAAATCAAAAACAAAAATGGACCAATTATTGAACCCTGAGGCACACCCATGCTCACAGGTGAACTATTTGAGGATGCTCTGTTGATTTCAACTCTTTGAGTTCTATTATCAAGATAAGATGAAATAACAGAGAGTGCAGTATCAGTAAAGCCATAAAATTTTGGTTTACTTTTTAATATTATGTGATCGACACAATCGAATGCCTTCGACAGATCGCAAAAGATACCTATAACGTCTTGTCGATTCTCCCAGGCTTCGTAAATAATCTTAACTAAGGTCGCTGCTGCATCAGTGGTAGAGCGCCCTTTTGTAAATATAAGACTTGTCAAATATAAGACTTGTCTTCTCAGGATGCCAAAGAGCGTGTGAAGTGAAGATAAAAACAAGTAATTATAAAAAAAAGCGGCCAAGTGCGAGTCGGACTCGCCCATGAAGGGTTCCGTAGCAGCAAGTAACATAATATAAAAGTTCTTGTAGTTCGTTGTAACTTTGATCGATGTTTTAATAAACGTATTAAAAAAAAAATACTTACTAGATCTCGTTCAAACCAATTTTCGGTGGAAGTTTGCGTGGTAATATACATCATATATTTTTTTTAGTTTTATCATTCTCTTATTTAAAATAAGAGAATGATAAAACTAAAAAAAATTGACTTCTAAAATAAATTATATAAGTTATTTTAGAAGTTACACATTTTACTGTCTCTCGCGCAAACTATTCACTTTAGAAAAAAATGATATTAGAAATCCGAAAATCATTTTTGAAGACCTATCCATAGATACCCCAAACATAGGGGTTTGATGAAAAAAAAAACTTTTCAGTTTTAGTTCTAAGTATGGGGACCCCCAAAATTTATTGTTTTTTTTTTCTATTTTTGTGTGAAAATCTTAATGCGGTTCACAGAATACATCTACTTTCCAAGTTAAAACAGTATAGTTCTTATAGTTTCGGAAAAAAGTGGCTGTGACATAAGGACGGACAGACAGACAGACAGACAGACATGACGAATCCATAAGGGTTCCGATTTTTGCCATTTGGCTACGGAACCCTAAAAACGGATATTTTTCAAAATAATCTTTTATCTAAAACAATTAACTTAAAAGTTTAAAGTGCTCCTCAACACGAATCAAACGAGCCGAAACTAGATGGGGTTGCGTTGTTTTCAGTACTGAGTTCCTAAGAACATTGACCACCTTCCAGCATCATCATCAGATCAGCTCCATGTCATAATATTGCATTGTCACGCGATATACGTATGCGTGCAAAATTTCAACTGAAAGTGGGTCTTTAACTTGCAAGATTTGATCATAGACAGACGGACAGGGGTCTCGTGAAACTAAATATGTAAAAGGTTTAATAAGACCATCATTAGGGTATTGGCACACGAAGCACTTGTTTACATTTTGTTTATTTATAATGCTGTAATCTCTCTATTATACAAAAAAAAATCATAGGAACAAGACAGATTTATAAATTATTATAAATTGCACAAGGGCGGGCTTATCCCAGAAAGAGATTTGTTTTGTATGCTTTTATAGTATAGCACGCGCTCCGTCCATACAAACAAGTCATATTAAAACAAAAACACAAAGAAACATGACTGCTTTTTTATATTAGGTATATAAAAAGGCAGTCAGGTTTTTTTTTCTGTCACTCTCTGAATGAAGACGAATCTAATGACACCTCTCAAGCTTAAATTCATCGAACCGTTCAGGCCGCAGAGCGTGCCAAACATACATACTCTCGAAAAACATAACCTTCCTTCTGGCGCAGGCGGGTAAAAAAAAAAGCAGATGAAGATAACGTTTTTCTACTCCTAAAAATTATCTTATCTCAATGATTTTTAAACCCCGTCAAAAAAGAGGGGTGGTTTTACATAAGTACCTATGACGCTAATGTATAGTATCGTTGAGTTAGTATCCCATAACACAAGTCTCGAACTTTGGGGCTAGCTCAATCTGTGTGATGTTTGTTTGTCTGTCGGTCTGACAGGAAAAGGATAGTGATCCAGAGGACTATTAGCTTTTTTGAAGCCTAGACTCTTAATTAAGGGGCTCAACAGCCTACAAGCCTATAAAGGCTTTTAGTCCTTTAGGCTCGGCCTGTTGAATAGGCCGAGCCTAAAGGACTATATATCTTTTTAGGCTTTGGTTCGATGTTGTTTTGGCGATATTTAAGTCAAATATAAATTTTTTTTTTCTTTTTTTCAAAATAAATTAGAAATTAAATAAATCCTTTATTTATAATTATGCTGGCTAGCTCAGGTTGATACAAAAAATGGCTAGAGCCTAAACATAAGCCTATTACTCTAAAAAAACCTACAGTCACAAAAAAGGCGTTTTAGGCTCATAGGCTTTTACAAATGACATAGCCCTAAAAAAGGACCGACAGGCTTAAATCTAGGGCTAAAAGCCTATAGTCCTCGGGAATACTAGAATAGGATAGTGAGAAGATGAATCCCACTCTGCCGTCACCACACTGAAGTTATAGGGTTCCCTGTTTGATCTAAGAACTACTAGATTGAATCATAATTTAAACAATGTTGTTTCTATTACGACGCTAAACACACTATATTGTTAAGATAAGAAGGCATAATTACATAATAAAGAGAAGCGACTTCTAGTGGAAACACTCGAGTTTCTCAATAGTCTGTGACCTATTTATTATGCGTTTATTTTTACAGACAGACGCGGTTCGTAGTTCTAGTCTTTTATTATGATTACGTATATGCAGGGACAGGAATACCGATGTTTTGTATCAATATATCTATACAAAATATCGATATATCGATACTAAATACTGGTCATCATCATCCGAGCGTATTCCCGGTTGCATCCTCAGCAGTAACGCTTCAGAGCCCGGGGTCCGCTACCTAACCAAGGAGATTTGACGAGGTTACTGGTTTTTACACAGAGCGACTGCCGTCTGACCTCCACAACCCAAAGGGCAAACCAGGAACCAATCCTTGGATAGTTTGATGATCAAACGCTAGGTGGCGTTCGGGACCCACAGTTTTACGTGCCTTCCGAAACACGGAATCATCTTTCTTTTCGGATAATCAGGTGATTCAAGCCTGCAATATCCTATCCAGACTGGAAACAACTTTTCACAAAGTATGCTTCCCAGTGGGAATCGAACCCATGACCCGAGTCTTGTCCAGTGGACAAGGCGAACGCCTTGACCACTGGACTACGGAGGCAGTCACTAAATACTGGTATTATATCGATATTTGTACCGATATATCGACATATCGATAGAAAATACCGATAAAATACCGATTTCGAGTATCCATAAAAAATATCGGTATTCCTGCCCCTGCGTATATGTACGCGTTTTCAAATATAAACTATTAAGGGGCTACCTGATTTTTTCGGGGTCCAGTGTTGCCCCCATTTGAAATGAATCATTTGAAAAGAAACGGAGATATCATTTAAAATTTGGTCTTGATCAGACCCTGGAAAACCCTTCAAACTATTTTATGAACTACTTAATACATTTTAAAGTGAGAACGTGAAGATTTTCTACGCACATACGCCAAAAGTGGCCGTTTTTCGCAATTGTGCGTAGAAAAGCTTCACGTTCTCACTTTAAACTGTAAACAATAGTTTATAAAACAGTTTGAAGGGTTATCCAGGGTCTGATCAAGACCAAATATTGAATGATATCTCCAATGATACCTCCGTTTCTTTTCAAATGATTTATTTAAAAAAGGGGCAGCACTGGACCCCGAAAAATTTAGGTAGCCCCTTAAGCCTTAATACATCATGGTTTTAGGCTGAATAATATTTTTTACGAAAAAAACAACGTATTACATTTTCTTTCAGAAGTATGTTCCATATCTCCTAAGTTTTTTATTATATCTTTTTTCTTTACCAAATTAATATGGGGCCAACTTGGTACTAAAAGCTTTCAAATGAAAAAAGGTCATCATCAAAATCGGTTCACAATATAACAAGGTCCCAAAAAAAAGGAACTTAATTTTGAGTTTATTTAAGAGACACCTAATGTAATTATTAATTGACAACTGCTATTACACATCAAAAAGTTTTTTTATGATATAATATTAATGTCAATAAAATATAATATTATAATATATGTATAGTACCTACTAACCTTATTTTTAACGCTTGAATGCGATCTCCCCGTATCTAACCAAATTGCTGTGCCCGACAGGGTCCATAAATGATCTTATATTGTATTGATACGATCTTATGTACTTTATGGTTTGCAATAAAATATTGAGTATTGAAGATATCGTGTACATACAGACAAATAATTTTCAAAACTAAAAATCGACTTCACCGAAAACTACACCGATTTAATCAAACTTTTAGCGGACCAACTGGCAAGTATACCGTTTCAAACAAAAAGGGAATTTTTAAATCGGTCCTGGCATCTTCCAATAATCGGTGAACATATTGTTCGTGTATTCGTTATAGTATGTGCTCCTATTATTTAATGGTATAATTATATTCTTCTACACTGTTAGTGCTGGAACAAACGGGGCGCAAGTTGCGTCGCGTAACAGCTAGAGATGGGCAGTGGATAATACTCAATCTACCCATTTGAGTATTTACTCACTTGATTTAATAAATTGAGTAAAAAGTGTGTTTACTTATTTTAACATATAATTACGTCTTTGCACACCTTCCAGCAAAAAATGATAATAAGTCAAAGAAGCCTATTTTCAGTGTATGATTAGTATGGTATTTTCATATATTTTAGCGTCGCATATGACGTTTACCTACATTTTAAGCATATTATAGCGTATGCACACACTTTTCGACAAGAATTGCAAGTGTTAACTAGATTTAAGTTTAAAAATTGTCATGAAAACATGAAATAATGAATATAAATATGAATCGCAACTCATATAAATCAGTCTAGTCACCAAATGGATAAATACGGATATTTGTCGGGTATTTACTCAATCTACTGAATAAATATTCAAATGGGTTGATTTAGTAATTATGCATCGCCCATCACTAGCTGTTACGCGGCGCAACTTGCGCCGCGTCTGTTACGGCCCTAAGTGCCGCAACAGACGGGACGCAAGTTGCGTCGCGTAACAGCTAGAGATGGGCAGTGGATAGTACTCAATCTACCCTTTTGAGTATTTTCTCACTAGATTTAATAAATAGAGTAAATACAGCGTGCTCATATATTGACATCTCATTTGATGTCTGTTTACTTATTTTAACATAAAATTACGTCTTTGCACACCTCTCAGCAAAAAATGATAATTAGTCAAAGAAGCCTACTTTCAGTGTATGATTAGTATGATATTTTCATATATTTTAGCGTCGCATTTAAGATTACCGACATTTTAAGCATATTATGGCATATGCACACACTTTTCGACAAGAATTGCAAGTGTATACTAGATTTCAGTAACAAAATTGTCATGAAAACATGAATTAATGAATATGAATTTAAATATAAGTCGCAACTCATATAAATCAATCTACTCAGCAAATAGATAAATTTGGATATTTATCGGGTATTTACTCAATCTACTGAGTAAATATTCAAAAGGGTTGATTGAGTATTTATGCAACTCCCATCACTAGCTTTTACGCGGCGCAACTTGCGCCCCGTCTGTTACGGCCCTCATACTCTAACTGCGCTAACTCTCCCCCACATTAGGCCTGTGTTACTCCCCGTTTAGGTATCGAAAATATCTGTGAAAAATATACTTTGGCCGCACTTGTGCCTATCGTCCCGAAGCTATTCGCGGCGAATCTTCGTACGTTTTATACACTAAAAAGTTATCGCGATAAACTACTAAAATGGTCACACTAGCGGCTTCGTTATTTTTCACGAACTATCTGGCAATAATCCAAGATAGCGTCATCTACGTGTTTTAAATATAGACGACTTTCTTTTCTTTAACATGTGTGCTAACAATTACATAATGCATTTATTGAAACCTCAAAAGAAACCTAGAAAGACGAAGCTAAAAATTTTAACACCATTTTATCGTTCCACTCAATTTTTACGCATTAACATCAAACGTCAAAATGAATAACGCAAGTGCGACCACGCAGAGCGAATGGTTAGCGTGCTTATCCTTTGATGTATCGCCACCCGCGCGATAACCAACACGAAGTCCGAATGTTCGGGACGATACCCGATAACGGCCGGTCACATTTGCGTGTATCGTGTAATAGCACGAAGCTTCGTGACGATAGGCGCAGGTCCGGCCCAAGCATTACATTATTACTATGCGCGCGGCGACCACTTCGAAGGGAAAAATTTAGTAACATGAATCGTTTGTCCAGAGTAATAAGAATGAAATTGGCTTGCAATGGATGTCTAGGTATCTTAACGAAGCGGTGAGGAGTTCTGACGCGAGCTAAATTAAACCATAGCGCTAACCACATTGAGTAGATATTTTTTTGAATTTATTTTCTAAGTAGGACATCTGTACGCGAGTACTAGTTAGTACTTATTCTGTGCCCACATCTTTTATATCTTATTTACCCAAAGGTTGGCTGGAAGAAATCGCTTTAGTGATAAGCCTGCCTTTGTACCTACTATATTTTAAATGTACTTTTGATTATCATCATTAGTTGGTGCAATAAAGAAATTTTATCTTATCTTATTATCATACATATAAAAAAGATTCCGACGGATTGATAACCTCCTCCTTTTTGCAAGTCGGTTAAAAAACATACGGGTCGAAATGAAACCTTTTTTTGTAGTTGGTTAAAACCAGACAGAGCCCTTGCACAGAATAAGTACTAGACTCACGTACAGAAGTCTCACTCAGAAAAGAAATTCAAAGAAATATCTACTTAATGCGGTAAGCGCTATGGTTTAATTTAGCTCGCGTCAGAACTCCTCACCGCTTCGTTAAGATACCTAGAGATCAATTGCAAGCCAACTTCATTCTTATTACTCTGGACAAATGATTCATATAACTGAATTTCCCACTCTGGAGTGGTCGCCGCGCGCATAGTAATAATGTAGGTATATTTTCGATACCTAAACGGGGAGTGACACACTCGATCTCTTTCTATCCTGAACCATATTTGCACTAGTCTCTTGTTCCTTTAAATATAAAATGAATGTGTGACAATGTGTTTTCCCACGTCTTTCTGGGCCTTCCTTTTCCTCTACAGCCATCTACCTCCAGATGGACCATTCAATTAGCCAGGTGTTCGGCATCTCTCACAGTGGTCACACCAGGTCAAACGATGGCTTTTCAGCTTTGCTACTATTCAAACTTTGAAGTTTGAGTAGTGGTTTTATAAGTGGCCCTTCTTTTACAATAATAAAAATCATAAAAGATTAGTTTGTCTGTCAAATCTTCACATCACAACTCTAAAACCCATCAGCGTAATGACTTCATAGTAGTAGGTACCTTTTTTTCTCAAGGTACGAACATAGGTACTTTTTTATTTAATACTATAAAATTATCTACTTGAAAACTATAGATAATTATATATATTTTTTTTTTAAATATTTATAAGGAAATACAATGCTACGTTGATTGTATATGAAGTAGGCCTGTATCCTTGGTTTTAATTACCTACGCATTTAAGCCTTATGCTTTTAGATATTAACGAAATTAAAAAAAAAACTACTTACCTACCTATTATTACTTTTAGGAACCATTTGTAGGAAACAGATCTTTGAATGAGCAAACTGGTAGATTTGGTTTGTTTCTAGTTCCGTACCCAAAGGGTAAAAACGGGACCCTATTACTAAGAATCCGCCGTCCGTCCGTCCGTACTTTCGTATGTCTGTCTGTCACCAGGCTGTATCTTATCAACTATGATAGCTAGACAGTTGAAATTTTCACAGCTGATTTATTTCTATCGCCGCTATAACAACATGCTTAAAACAGAATAAAATAAATATTTAAGGGAAGCTCTCATACAATAAACGTGATTTTTTATAGATAATGGTACGGGACCCTTCGTGCGCGATTCCGACTCGCACTTGACTGGTTATTTGAGAGTGGTTTGGTGTGTAAATATTCTTGCTATATGGGTCATCTTGCTGAGCAGCCAAGTTTGGCATAAAAGTTTACTAAATGTACTAAATACCTACCTACAGTTATTTTTTTCTTGGTTGCCTATAACTTTGCACCTCACCAGTTTTCAAACATCTCCAAGTACCTCGGTTGCCTGGAAGAGATTGCAGTTGCGATAAGGCCGCCTTTTGACGTATGTTTTATGTTATCCATTTTTATGTAACATTATGTTTTGGTGCAATAAAGATTTTAACTAACTAAAGTTTGTGGGTGTTTGTAATTTGTTTTTATTCATTTAAACTTTAACACAAAAATGTAACAGGCGGAGTGAAAGTCTCAAGGCCTTTTCTACCTGAACCACATTGACGTAAGTACAATGCGACACATATAATTTGAACAAAAATGGCAGACTGCAATGCATTTTTGTACAATTCCCATCACGTAGGTTGAACCAAAATGGCAGTTATCGGCGCAGGTACAATAATGCGCCGACGACCGCCATTTTGGTTCAATTTACGTGTCGGGAATTTGTACAAAAATGCTTTGAAGTCCGCCATTTTTGTTACACTTATTTGTGTCCCATTGTACTGATTAGAATCTCAAAACAGCTGAATGAATTGCAATGAAAATTTGCATGTTGTACTTTTTAAGCTTCCTTAATTCCATGCTGGTCTGGAAGAAAAGAAAAAACTTAGAATGTACCAGCTGCTTCTCTTCCCGCGCCGATCTTTATTAGGCGATGCAGCTATCAACCCATCACTATTTTGATTACTTCTTCCACCTTCTCGCTCACGCTTAAAGTGGCCTTTGAGTCTTGCGGCCCTAGGCTCTATTTGCTTAGTGCCGCAAGACCCCATATGCCCAGTCCACCCCGTTAGGAATAAAAACGTGACAGTATGTATGTATAATTTTAAGCAGATTAGCTGATATTGAAGTGGCAGTGGGCGGGACCGATTAGGGAAATAGGTTCTCAATTGGCGACGCACTGGCAAGGGAAGCATAGGACACCCACCCACAAGTTGATAGACAACCTGACCAAGGTCCCTGAAAAGCGAAATGCAGGCCGCTCTAGATCGGTCATTTTATCGGTCATTCGGATAATTAGGAAAGGCCTATGTCCAGCAGTGGAGAATATGCGGCTGAAATTATGATGATGATATTTTTTTTCATCAGGTCCTGAAGATATGACAAAATTTTGGGCTCTGCAATCATGCAGGCGCAGTTAATGGCTTGTCAAGATATGTGAAACTTAATCTCATAAGGAAATAAAGAGATATCTTGTTATAATCTTATCATATTACACAATATGCTGTCACAATCGATAACACTGTATTTTGAAGAATACTAAACATCCATGATGATCTGGGAGAAAAGAAAAAGCTTAGAATGTACCAGCTGCTTGTCTTTCCGTGCAGATTGCGCTGATCGAGTGAATGGGCAAGATCTGAGCTTTCAGCTCTAAGGGCCCTAGCAGCCTAGTCACATTACTTCTTACTCTTAACTTCCCTCGAGGATATTTTCTGCAAGTAGGTCCAAATTTTCCGGTCACGTTTTGCGTAAGGAGCTGACGCCGGCCTCAGTCCTTGAACCAGCCCAGCTCCTGCAGGAAGCCCAGAATGCCTGCTAGCACCCTGCACGCCTCCGCTCTGGTTCCTTGGTGTTCTAGGAAACCTTCTTTGTATGCATTGCCACGTTTTATGGCAATGGTTATTTTTTTACCTAGATATAGGCCAGCCTTTTGGTCACAAGCAAGTTCAATCATTTTCCTTGAGATAGAACTGTACAATTTGTGAGCCGATACTTTTCTTAAAATTTTCTTATACTTACTTCAGACCTGATTCCAGTTTTTAGAATTAACATTAGGTAAAATATTTAGATGCCTTTGTGAGTAGTGGAATATTACCAGATACTTCTGTTCTGATATGAAATTTAAATAAGGTGTTGAATTAAAGATTAGAAGTTTCAAATACCTACTCATGTTTTGAACAATACATGAACTTAATACATATGTTTATGTTTGGGCATTTTAAACATTTAAATAAATAAATAATATATAAATATATGTGGACAAATCACATTGATTTATGTAGCCCTAAACTAAGTTCTTGTATTAAGGGATACAAGCTCAACAATATTATATTTAATAATAAATACATAAAAAGATAAACACCCAAGACCCAAGATCATTTGAAAAAGGCCATTTTTTTACATGCCCTAACTAAGGATTGAACCCTGAACCTATGGAGTGGGGAACTGGTGTGTTAACAACCACACCACTGATGTCCTTCTTTGAAATGGATAGACATTAGTCACGCTACTGCAAAAAGATGAATCTAAGTAGATCATAGCAACAAGGAATAAATAGCAAGCCCAAATTTGGGGAAATAACTTAATCCCTACTTGATTACTTGTGATGTGTAGATGTTTTCATGTGCACTCAAACATAACTGCGGCAGCGCAAACGTCTCAATGTACCAAAAAGGTTCTAGAAATCTTAGAACCTTTCCCAGAGACGCGATTGCAATTTTCTTCAAAATAGAAAGTATGTCTGCCATGCAAATATATAAAAGAAGTAAACTCACCAAAGTATTTTGGTATCCCAGCCCCGCCTCATCGTCCGATGTTTCTTCTTTATTCTCATGCCCCTTCATCTTTCTTACGACACAAAAAAAAACAATAACAATTAAATCAAAACAATTCGCAAACACTGACTGCGCGTGATTACTTTTTAAAACCTCGGTTTATAACTATATTCGTAGCCCGATCACTGTGTCCGGCCGTGGCTACGCATGCCCGCTGCTCATACGAGCTTCTAACAACTGTAATAAGATAATATGCAATTGAATAAACGCGATTTCATGCAAATTGCCCGGTCGCTAGCGGAAGAGCAACACACGTTTATCTCCGACGTCATGCGATGACCAACTGACATAAGACGAAATACGAAATGTCAACGCAGTGACAGTCCCCGATGCATTCGAAAACCGGCTCTATAAATTGACCATGAACTTGAACTCAATTACTCATTATCTTAACTGGCAGTAAAATACTTGTGAATAATAATTAATTATTTAATTAGTAACAAAAGAATAAAATATATTATTTCAATGTTTTCTCGTGCGCGGAAAGTAGATAAATATAAATGTATATTGTTCGGAATGTTGAATCAGCATGATTTCAGAACGCAATCAAGTGACAGATTTATCAACGTTCCGTTTCATAGTTGATAAGTTTTATTTACCTTCCTATTCCTCAAAGATAAGTTTTTATCAGCTAATAAGTTTGCAAAAACATGTGACATTCATTAGCGATTACGAATGCTTAAAACAAGTGTTTTTTATTAAGATACCACTTACTTGAGCAACGCCAGACGCTTCTTCAACAAACAAAGCCAGTCAGGGAACAGAAATCATATGATTCCTATTCCCCTGATTGGCTTTGTATGTAGAGAGGGAATGGGGTGAAGGGGAATGGGAAAATAATATACATACATATACATATTTTCACGCCTGTTTCCCATGGACCCCATGGGAAACAGGCGAGGCAGAGACTATAGACTTCCACTTGCTACGATCCTTGCAAACCTCTTTTATTATTAACAAAATAATATTATTTTCCATTCCCTTTCATCCCATTTTCTACACGATTAATTTTTATGTTAGGTCTCCGTGTCGTAGTAGGTATATAATAACCACGCAAGTCCGCTACATAGTCGGAGTTCTTAGGTTCGATTCCTTAGAAAATTCCTTAGAAAATGGTGTTTTTCAAATTGTTCTAGGGTCTGGGTAGTTATACATATACATACATATACCTTTTAAACAGAGGACTAAGGCTTCTCATGGGCTCTACATCCGTACCATGATTATTTATTGAACTTGATTATATCAATAGCTAGTGGCACATTGTCCGTGCTCCTGAAGGCCAGTTTTTTTCGCCGTTATTTTTTTCAGTCTATCTCTTTTTTTTTAATTTCGAATTTCGGCTTTCCTCACCAGTTTTTTTGCCAGTCCAACTCGATTATTTTTAGTTTCGACTTTCGGGTTTCCTCAACTCCTCTTACTCATTTAAAAACAATACAACAATAAGTTATTACAAGCATAATAGCGTGACTAATGTCGCACAAACATCGTTCATTACGCTTTACGCTCAAACTCAATGTTTTAAGACTTAGCAATGGCTATTCAAGTGTATTTGTACGAGTAATTATGGATGACTTGTGTATGAGAACATTACTCGTATCTTCAATTTGCTTTGAAGCGCTAGACGTATTTTTGAATTTGGTGCCCCGGGCCAGGGCCGGATTTAGGGGAGGGCAACCGGGGCTTCAGCCCGGGGCCTCCACAATAGTAGGTCCCCCACAATAGACTTCGAAAAAATCTTTCAGATTCCGACTAGTTAGCACTAGTAAAAAACTTTTCCATTGATTTCTTTCGCTGTTTTACCTCTACCTATAGTACTTTTTATAAACATGTTGTTCTTAACTATTAACAAAAATCATTGATCTATATTGTTCACTCCAATCAGAAAAACCGACTTTAATACCAACCTACAAACCGATTTTGATAAATTTTCTATTAATGGGACCACCTCAAAAGTATGTCCTTTTAAAAAATCTAAATAGGTCCTGGTGTTTTTGTTTAACATAAGTACTTGCGAGGTAGGAATATAAATTTTATTATATCGTTTGTGTAGATAGGCGTTGTAATAGATTTTTGTTTTTGAAAAATTGTCTTGTATAATAAGACGAATTTTCTTGGTGGAAACAGGGGTTATTATTCTTTGGGTGGAAATATTGTGGTGCAATTTTTCAAAAGCGGAGTCACTATACGACCGGTTTTTTGTATGGAAAAACCATTCGTACAGGTGACTCCGCATTTCGAAAATGGCACTTCTGTACTAAAAAGGTGCTAATGTAAAGTAGCAAAAGAAATATGACAATCGATAATAGATCTCAACAATAAATTTACCTTGAACTTGACCGATCCGAAAGTTTTGAACCGTTCACGCACGGCTCACTGACGTTTAGTTAAATCTTATAAATTTAGAAGTCATTGTTGTTAATTGTTACTTACTTAACTCTTTTTTGTATCGCACAGTCGCACTGCACTATTTCTTCTTATAGCACTATTCTCCATTTAAATGAATTGTAACAAGATATTATCCACCTTTGTTTGTGTATTATTTTATTACACAACTCTCGGTACTAATCCCCAGTACATAATAAGTACTAGTACTCACGTACAGAGGTCTTACTCAGAAAATAAATTCAAAGAAATATTTACTCAATGTCGTTAGCGCTATGGTTTAATTTAGCTCGCGTCAGAACTCCTCACCTCTTCGTTTAGATACCTAGACATCCATTGCAAGCCAATTTTTACCTATTTTGGACAAATTATTCATGTAACTGAATTTTCCTCTTCAAAGTGGTCGCTGTGCGTAGTAATAATGTAGGTATATTTTCGATACCTAAACGGGGAGTGACACAGGCAGGCCTGTCCCCAGTAAGTAAAACGATTCTGTAGAAGACGGAATTTCTCAAATGAACATACAAAACTTTTTTTCAGAGCGTGATTGTACGGAACGTTTTGGTTGAGTACCTACTATAAAATGGAACGATCCTCATGCAATAATGTTTTCCTCAAAGACTACAGCATTTTTAACCAACTTCAAAAAGAAGGAGGGTATCATTCAATTCGTCGAAATCTTTTTTTAATGTATTTTCACTGATTATGATTACTCGAATACGCCTGGACCAATTTGTTTTTTTTTTGCATAGGGTATACTTATCAGGTGGTCCCATAGAAATTTTATCAAAATCGGTTGTGTAGTTTGGGGGATTACCTAATACGGTTTTTACTTTTGTAAAAATTTATCTTAGCGAGTTCCCGATTTAAATTTTTGAGCTTTGCCCTTTAGTCCTTTAGTCGCCTCTTATGACATAATTGTATTTTATGCAACAGTTGTATAAGAAGGTTCATAAAATGCGAGTGGCGCAAGTTACGATGCGAGCCTTGGCGAGTATCGTAAGGAGACGCCATCGAGCATTTTTTGACATACTTATACAACGTTGCATACAATACTTTTTCTACGACTACATTTACTAAAATAAATACAAATTAAACAAAGAAATATTACCATATGTTTGCTAGATACTAGGTATCTATGGAAGACTTAATTTTTTTTATTGACATCTTCCTAGTGACTAAAAGTGCCATTTTGAAACATGGAGTCACTTAAACGAATGTTTCTCATACATTTTTTGTATTTGTTCAGTGACTCCACGTTTGAAAAATGGCACCATATGTTAAAATAACGATTTCATTATGTTGGCAGTATGGTAGATCTAAAGAAAAAAAGTTATAGGTCTATGGTTAGGAGTATCGTTTGGGCGAAATAACGACACATGTGCTATTATATTAGGAATAGACTATAGACTTTTCTGAAATCATATAATCTATGTTATTATATTAGTGTTCGGGACCATTTAAAAGACAGATAACAGTACAGGAGTCGAAAAAGAAAATAACGTTACAACAGAAAGAGATGGAGTAGGTAGTCCTAAGACCATCTAATCAAAATAGGTGTGAATACATCCCACCCAATTACAACTATTCTAACTCTATGATTCGTACTAAATTTTGTAGAAATCAGTCCACGATAGCATCTTAAGTCGAACACATGACCAAGTATAAAATGGTAATGACTCTCCTCCTTCAAGCTATTTTTATTTTTAGATTTTTCCTCGTCATTCTCATTCAATTATTACAATTCAATGAGAGAGCAGACTCAGATCTATTGTTTGGTCTCGTGTTCACTGTTTTTTTTAAGGAAAGTTACACAGATTTAGCTGGCCATAAAGTAACTTTTAAACTTGTGTGTTTGGGAATAAACTCAACGATTCTATATTTTATTATAAACATATTATGTGTACAAGATTAAGGAAAATTTAAAAAAAGCCTAACATGTCCTGGCCAGAGATCGAACCCAAATCCTTTGGAGTGGTGAACTGGCGTTTTAACATTGTTAACCACTACGCTACGGAGGTCGTCTAAATTGGCTTATCTAGATAATCGAGGTTTGAATCAAACAAATGTGTAGCTGAAGCGAAAGAGGTCTGTCAGGATTGTTGCAGGTAGAGGTCCATAGTCTCTGCCTACCCCTGTGGGAAACAGGCGTGATAATATGTACTTATGTCTGTATGTATGAATCAAAGAACATAAATTTATTAGCTCTGTTCTAGAAAGACTAACATTAACAACCTCAAATCCAATTATTACTTCAATAGTAGAATTTGACGACCTCCGTGGCGTAGTGGTCACCATGCTAGTCCGCCACCTAGAGGTCCCGGGTTCGATCCCCGGTCAGGGCAAGTTGAACAATGGCCTTTTTTTCAAATTGTTCTGGGTCTTAGATGTTTTTCTATTTATGTATTTGAAAATATAGTATCGTTGAGTTAGTATCCCATAACACAAGTCTCGAACTCACTTTGGGGCTAGGTTAATCAGTGCTATATTTGTTTTCTGTCCCTTCCCCCCTATGAAATTCTACGATCTGTTACCACATGGTACTCAAATACAAAGTTTGCAAATAAAACAACAATCTGAAACGATTTCATATACTTATTTTCTTAGCATAACAACTTTCTATTCTACTGAACGATGTTGTTAATAGGCATATAACATCGTCCAACAGAATACAATAAGTAGCGTACATATTTAAGATTGAATAACATCTAATTCGTCACTTATTTAATTACCTCATATGTTCTTCTACAGAAAAATGGAATCTAACTAAGTAGGAATTAAGTCCAGTGCTGCGAACATCTAAAATAAATTATTTGAAAGGAAACGGAGAAATAATTTAAAATTTTGTCTTGACCAGGCTCTAGATAACCCTTCAAACTATTTTATGAACCACTGTTTACAGTTTAAAGTGAGAACGTGAAGCTTTTCTACGCACATTTGCGAAAAACGGCCACTTTTGTCTAATGTGCGAAAAGCTTCACGTTCTCATATTAAACTATGAACATTGAACAGTAGTTCATAAAATAGTTTAATGGTTATCTAGGGTATGATCAAGACAAAATTTGAAATTATAGATATCTTCGTTTCCTTTCAAATAATTTATTTCAAATGGGATAGCGCCGGACCCCGAAAAATCAATGTATCCCCTTCAATAAGTAAGAATACTTAAATATATTTTTTTCTAAGCATGATATCCCACTGTTGGGCAAAGGACTTCCATAGATATATGGAAATACTGGAACGGCCAAACTACCGCTGCAGACAGAGATTATAATGGTAGTTACCAGTTTTCTAAGGTATTTTTTACTTTGGAAATATAAGGACGTGTTGAACGACACGCGCATGGCATGTCCACGCCTAGCACTCTTTGAAATTTTTGAAATTTGTTGCATATAATTTGAGTGCTATCACTAGTGCATGCATAGAACCGGGTCCGATTCCAGATTTTTCATACCCGGTTCTTGGAGTAGTCTGAACCGGGTTACACGGTTCCAAGTGACCAAATCGTATTTTCTATTTTGTGTATTAATAATAATTGAGAGTTATATTACTCAGGAATCACAATGAGATATGAATAAATAAAAAGTAGGTATTGCTGTTAAATCAATGTTTATGACGACCTCCGTGGCGTAGTAGTCACCATGCTAGTCCGCCACCTTGAGGTCCCGGGTTCGATCCCCGGTCAGGGCAAGTTGAAAAATGGCCTTTTTTCAAATTGTCCTGGGTCTTGGATGTTTTTCTATTTATGTATTTGAAAATATAGTATCGTTGAGTTAGTATCCCATAACGCAAGTCTCGAACTTACTTTGGGGCTAGCTCAATCAGTGCTATATATTTGTCCGTATATATTTATATATTTCAAAAAAAGTTAACTATTATTAAATACCAACCAAAAACTTACTCCTCATACAGTAAAATAAACAACCAAAACTTACTGTGGAAACTACAGTAGGGCCTCGGTAATCCGGACTCTCGCTTGTTCGGTGATCGCTGTAATCCGGCCGGGCAATGGGATACGCGGGGGAGGCCCGGCGGCGTGTAGGTGCGGGGGCTGTCATGAGCCAATGCGCCGTCAGTCTTTTGTTTATCGCCTTTCGTGTAATACGTAGTGTCAATTAAGTGCGCTCGCTAACATCATGGCGCCGCCACGTAAACATTCGACATTAACAATAAAAGACAAATTACGGATTATAGAAATGTTAGATAAGGGTGACAGCTACCCTGTCATTGCTCGGAAGTTTGGTATAGGCAGGTCAACTGTAGGTGACATAAAGAAAAACAAAGACAAACTCTTGAAGTTTGTTAGCCTAACAGAACGTGGTCCCGGTGTACGAAAAACACTAAAGAAATCGGAAAATCCTGTTTTAGAAGATGCTTTGTTTACGTGGTTTTTGCAACAAAGGCGATTGCATGTTCCTGTAAGTGGTGATATGATTTGTGAGAAAGCTCGAATTTTTCATCGCCAGATTACAAACTCCAATATCGGATTTAATGCAAGCCGGGGATGGTTAGACAAATTTAAAAAACGCCACGGAATAAGACGTTTAAAAATGGCCGGTGAAAAACTGTCAAATGATGAAGCCGCTATCGGACCATTCCAACTAGAGTTACAGAAAGTTATTAGAGAGAAAAAATTAACAGCGGAACAGGTTTACAATGCTGACGAATCTGGTTTGTACTGGCGATTATTGCCAGATCATACATTAGCCTCTGGCAATGAGCAGTCGGCTTCCGGAAGGAAAATGATGAAGATGAGAGTGACATTCATGCCTTGTGCAAATGCGGCTGGAACTCATAAACTTCAATTGCTTGTTGTCGGCAAATCAAAAAACCCACGGGCATTTAAATCAACACGTCTTCCTGTTTGTTATCGTGATATGAAGTGTTAACTGATGAGGAGATTGTGCGAGCGGCTATGTGTGAGGACGATGAGGAAGATGAGGACAATAGCGTTGAAATTCTAAAAATCACAAAAGTTGGTAATTCAGAGGCAGTAGGAGCTTTAAACACAGCTTTAAAATGGGCTGAAGATAACGAATTTGATAGCCACGAAGTTATGTTTCTCCGTCGACTTAGAGACCGGGCTTTCGAAATGAAGTGCGAAAATTATAAACAGAAGAGTATTACAGACTTTTTCAAGAAGAATTAACTAATGTTTTATTTTAACTTGCTGATTTCCTTACATAGTTGTTTGTATGTAATTTTGAACATGTACATTTTGACTGTATGCTATAATTTAAAAATTGATTAAAGAAACTAAGGTTAAACATGTGTTTTATTAACATTTAATATGGCATACTATAATCTGGACGCCTTGATAATCCGGAAAGGGTCTTGTTTTTGCCTCTCCGGATTAACGAGGCCCTACTGTATTATTAAATCATAAACAAAATCTTCCTCTTCATACAGTATAATAATCAACAAAAACTAACTCTTGAAACAATTTTAATAATTTGATTTGATATTTTTGGTTTGCAAATGACACAAAATTAGGCAAAAATCACCACAATAGCACATTAAATGTATAATAGATAACTCAAACACTTAAACACGATTCATTGGATGGTATATTACGTAAAAAAATAAACAATGGTTAAATCTGAAAAAAATATTTACTGATAAATTTAAAAAAAAATACAGAATCGGGCCAACTCGGTTCCATCGCTGAGATCCGGTTCCACAGACTTACTGAAATACCCGGGTTTAGCCTGGTTTTTCGGAACCGGGTATACCCGAGTGCATGCCCTCAACCTATCACACATCAATACAACTCTAATTGCGATTACCTACTGAAGTCCCCACGCGCACGCCTCTCCTACGACACGCGCTCGCCTTGCTTCTTGCTTGATAGGTAGGGCACGCACCCGGGTATACCCAGTTCCGTGATAGGACTCAAATTATATGCAAGAAATTTCAAACCGCGTTAGGCGTGGGCTAGCCGTGGGCTTTGAGTGCGCTTGCGCTTGTTGTCTGAATCTGAACGCGCCCTAAAGTGTGTTAAATAAATAAGATCTGAGAGATCGTCTGACCGGCGTTCTTGTGGCATCTCTTTCTTCGCCAGCTTGCAGAGAGAGAACCATTCCGTGGTTATTTTTGACCTTTCTAACCCAGTCTTACTAATTTGGCTCCTTACTAATACAATATGAAGTCTAGCAAATTTTATTGAAACCATTTTAGCAATAGATTCAGCCCTTGACACTGATCAACTTTCCCCAAGGAACGTACATACCGAAATACTAAAAAAATGCTTTCCCTGCAAAGCTGACCAGGCAACTTGTAATGAAAAAAAAAAGTCAAAATTCAAATGTTTATTTAGTAATTACACCTTTACAGGCACTTTTACACGTCAATAAGTATAATTTACGTTACGTGTAGTTTATATTGACATTTAATTTATATAAAGAAGAGCTATCGTTACAAGCGCTTCACAACGACCACTGCTGAGAAGAAACGCCGAAAGAAACTCATTTTCACAGTATTCGTCGCCTACTCGCCAGAAGGGCTTTGTCATATTATAATTATGTATTTTTTAAATTAATAAATACTTTTAATATAAAACAATGTTGACACATTATAAACATGTAATGCTTGCGACCGAGTTAAGAAACATAAATTACGTAAAAAGAAATACTAAGTAGTCAGGGAGGTCAAGCTTTTTTTCTTCATACTTTTTATACGTTTTTTGGGGAAAGTTGTTCAGTGTTACGTACTGAATCTACCT
Organism: Acrobasis suavella; assembly: GCA_943193695.1. Lineage (NCBI taxonomy): Eukaryota > Metazoa > Arthropoda > Insecta > Lepidoptera > Pyralidae > Acrobasis > Acrobasis suavella. Next base: position 1,654,465 of record OW971952.1, on the reverse strand, counting down.
TTAGAATGGTTTCAGTACATTTTGTTAGACTTTATATTGTTATATGGATTGAAGTATATTTCATTACACCCTGTTAACATACAAATCAATGTGAACAACTTTTACTATGGGACTATCCATGAGATCGCAAAAAAATTAAGTTTACTTACCATATATTTTGGCACGGTAGGTACTTAATTTTGTATGTAGCTGGTCATTTTTTTGGGATTTCAGGGGTGGTCCCGTAGTAAAAGTTGTTTACATTGATTAGTACGTTAAGTCCCTTTCGGGTTGATACCCCTTTCCGTAACACGTGGTATAATAATTACAAAGTGGAAAGGCCATAGCCGTAATAAATCGAACCACGGACTATACTAGATCACTATAGTATAATGAAATTAATAAAATAGAAACATTTACATACAAAAGTGTACGGTGTATGGTAATGTAAAATCCGAATTCGAAAAACAACCAAATAACCAAAAAAAAATCACACTCCATACAAATTGCCCGAGCGTCTGCACACTTTTGTACGGAAAAGCCATTTTTTTTGTTTTTTGGCTGTTATTTTAATTTCATTATACTAAAGTGATCTAGCATAGCCTGTGGTTAGATTTATTACGGGTATGTCCCTTCCAAGTTGTATAATATATAAATAATATTAAATTTTAATTTGATATATTTAATATGTAATATAAATAACACGTAAATAATCCTATCTACAATTAATTAGTTAAATCGCTTAAATTATTAACTTCTCTAAGCGAATAATATTTGTACTTAGTTAATAATCTCAACAATTATTAATCCATCGGATATTAATTACTATATTAAGGTACAGGTACACAACTAGTTATTTATCTTTGTTACATAATTATGCATTAAGTATTCTAATAAATACCTAAAATGTTCATTAAATATATCTGTGCTGTAACGTAATTATTTAAAGCTGCCTAGTTATTTAATATATTTAAAATTTATTTTTCACCTTTACATTTACGTTAATACAATGCGACACAAATAAGTTGAACAAAAATGGCGGACTTCAAAGCATTTTTGTACAAATTCCCGGTACGTAGGTTGAACCAAAATGGCGGTTATCGGCGCAGGTACAAAAAATCCACCGACGACCGCCATTTTGGTTCAATTTACGTGTCGAAAATTTGTATAAAAATGCTTAGAAGTCCGCCATTTTTGTTTAACTTATTTGTGTCGCATTGAACCTACTTTTATATAAATTTAAATCTTATAGGTACTACGTTCAGACGTTTTAAAAGCAACGAAAAAGATTTTTTGAAGTGAAAAGATATTTAAGCGAGCTGGGCATTTTTGAAAATGGCAAAAATACTATTGAACTCGCGACACTTTTATCGTTTCCGTAACCAACACCAAGTTTTCACTTCTATCGGCACTGTTTTTTTTTACTACTCCACTCAGTCATTAAGTATTTTATTTAAACCTTTATGTTCTCTAAAACAACAAAAAATGACGTGCGTCCACAATTCAATCAAAAAACGTGAAACGCCTTATCCACTCGTCTGAATTTGTAAAGGTTTGTCGAAGTTTGCCAAATTTCAAAACTACATATACTTATCATCGGCGAAATGACCATTCGGAGGTTTCACGGTCGGCCAGATTCTTTCGAAAAATTATCAGTTCATAAAATCTTCAGATTAGAATCCAGTCTGGATTCTGTAGAAGTTTACAAGCAATGTACCGAGAAAACGCTTGCTGCTGTGGCCATGCTGCGAAAGCTTGAAATGTAGTCTTTATTTGTCTTATTATAAAATCCAGACTAACTTTGTAAGTAAGTGTTGTAACTTTGTAAGTTTGTAACCTAGTAAGGTTCAAACCATTATCTGACCAAATCAAGTTGACATTTAGTATCACACACTATCTCACCTGTCAATGTCAACTTGATTTGGGCGGATAATGGTTTAAACCTAGTAACGAAGTTAGTACTGTTTTATAATAAGAAGGTATGAGATCTAATAAATGGAACGACATTATAAGATAAGAGGACGATTGTATCTAACAACTGAAATGATGGCGCCACCGGTTGCTTTTTAATCTGTGTTTGGGACGGTGTCATGTTAAGCACTGGGGGCAGCACCTTACCCCGAAAAATTCATGTATCCCTACGTATTTTTCAGGGTCCAGTGCTGTTAGAAAGTAAGTATAGCTAAAGCCCATATAGCTAAAATTCTGCATGGATCAAGCCCTAGATGACTTTCAAACTATTTTATGAACTACTGTTTACAGTTTAAAGTGAGAACGTGAAGCTTTTCTTCCCACATTAGTGAAAAACGGCCACTTTTGTCTAATGTGCGTAGAAAAGCTTCACGTTATTACTTTAAACTGTAAACTGTAGGTCACAAAATAGTTTGAAGGGTTACTTATCTGGGGCTTGATCAAGTCAGACATTAAATGATATCTCCTTTTACATAAAAAAAAATGTCTAATGTAAATAGCACTGATTCCCGAAAAATTAATGTATCCCCTTGAATTTAGTTACGATTTTTTTCTCATTATGGCGACGCCTGCTAACTTATTTGTTAGTCTTTACTAATGTAATCTTAATTCTCTGTCTTAATCTTGGAGAATTCTGAAATGAACCTAGTAAAAAAGGAATGTGAAAGGAAATAAGATGGGCTGCACAAGGACAGAAAGAACATGAGCCAGTCAGATGTATTGCGCGAACTGGAGCCAGTAGGTGGCGTTGAGAACAGAGAACAGCAGCGGGAAAAACACCCTGGAGAAGCGGTCGATGTTGATGGCCCGCATCCTGGCTTTGGCTGCTTCAGCCGCGTCCTGGAATGAAGATAACCTTTAGGACCCTGTTGCAATAATGGGCCAAATTAGAAAATACAAGCCCACTACGAGAAGCTAGTTATATCTACATTACTGTCATTCTTTGGCAGGCACTTCCCAACAAACATTTTCGTCATATAAGTAAAATTTATACTGCTCAAAATGCTATAAACGTCGCATTGAAGTAATTTTAGCCTATAATATGACTTAGTGCCTCTAATCTTTATACAACTTGTAGTTGTATAAAGACGTCGTATACACTTCTATGTGACTATTTTATACGACCATTATACAACTTATAGTGGTATAACCGGCGCTATCGTCCTAGTAACGTTTGTACGACTTTTACACTGACATTAATTGTATAAGAGTCGCGTGAACTACTTCTACGTGGCATTCGTGAAAGAGTAATAAATTACACTATTACTCGATTTTTAGTAACTTTACATACTATTATGACTGGATGTCTTATAAGTGTAGACTGTAGAGTATAATAATTCAGCCATCTTTTTCTAACGACAAGATAATTTTTATCAAACTGGAGTTGGTTCCGTACAGATCTTTATTTTGAACTCAAGAGAATTGAGCTCAGTGCAGAATCTAGAGCTGGAGACAGAAGATTATGTTGCTCCAAGCGCATTAAGTAGATCTTAAGATCCGGGGGTCATAGGTTCGAATCCCACGGGAAGCACTAGTTTATTAAGATGTTTCCAATATCGTAAGAACAGTGCAGGCTTGAATCACTTCAATGCCTAAAAGAAAGATGATTCCATGCTTCGGAATGCACGTTAAGCTGTGGACCCCTTTCATGATCCTTTCGGTGTGGTTCCCCTGTTGAAGGATTATGGAGGTCAGACGATAGTCGCTCCATTGTAATAACCATATCCGTCAAATCTGGGATCATTATTGGGCTCTGAAGCCTAGCAGCTAGAGATGCCACCGGCACATCACACTCGGATGATGATAATTGGAACTCTGAAGTGACAGGTGTTAATAAAATAGTAAAATCACATTGGTTGGTATTATTTATTATCAATTTACGAAAAAAAAAACAACAACAAGTGTATTTTAAATGTATATTTTATACATAGTCATTTAAATGATTTGTGAATTATTAAGTAGGGTCTCATAAACGCAGTAAAGTTTCTGATTGGAACATGGCTTAAATTAGATAACAAAAGTATGACAATCACAACCTTTAGAATTCTCAGTTTCATTTTGAATTATTGTTTAAAGCTAGATATTTAAATTAATTATCACAAACTTTCAACCAAAAACAATCACCAACACAAAAATCACGAGTTGAAATGTGTAAATTAAAGTGTATTGAACCCTAATTTTGTTAATATGGACACAGATAAAAAAATATCAGATAAAAAAGAGTAAAAAGTCGTTTGGATGTTGTATTACGGTTATGTCTTAAACCATAAGTCGTACAAAAGTAACTGTTGGCACATTCATTAAAAATATAGTAAAAAATATTGATTAATTTTAAGAATTTTTAAGGCGCGTTCATCAAATTGAGAAAACTAGCACATATCACACGATAACATTAATTTCCCAACAGATTAATGTGCTTCAACACGAGTTCCGGAGTTGTAACATATAGATAATAAATAAAATGGCTGTATCTACAAAAATAGTAACTTTGAAAATTCTAACATAACATTAAATTGTCCGTCACAATATCTGTTTAAATTGACTACATTTATCTAATCATTTTATAACAAAACCCCATATAAAAGTCGTGATTAGCACTGTCATATGGCAAAGTACCGTAAAACTGAGGTAATAAATACCATAGCGCGACAAAAAGTAGAACTCACTACATCTATGCGACCACTACACCACTATTTTGTCATTTATACGACGATTACGCGACTTTATCACGAGACTGATTCGTATAAAATGGGCCCATTCTCGGTCGAATCGACGTAACGACGACCAGCTTATAGAACCAAAAGTTAAAATCGGCACGTTGTGGCGACTCCATTAATGTTTGTTGGGTTTGGACTAAGTAAAAGGGAAAGTGTAAAGAGTATTTAATAGAAAATTGACAATTTGTGCTTTATGTTGTGTTTAGATGTAATAACTAGCGTGGTCTCATAGTGGGCCAAATTAAACTACTATTTATCCGGTGAATTATGAAATTATATTCTTATCACTTTTACTTGGAAGTGTATACGTGTGACACCTAGCACAGTCGGCAACGGAATGAACGAGACCACTGGTAGGGTAGTTACAAAAAGTAACTTGTGTGATTTAGTATTGCCATAGTAAAAAATGAAGATTGATTTTTGCAAATTAAATAATATAAATTAACAACACCCACCCACAAGGTGGTCAGACGACTTGACCAAGGTTGCTGGAAGGCGTTGGTTGCAGGCCGCTCTTGATCGGTCATTTTGGAAATCCTTGGTAGAGGCCTTTGTCCAGCAGTGGACGTAATGCGGCTGAAGTGATGATGATGAAGTAATCTTTGCGGTTTTCAGCCCTTAGGACCATTCACCAGTGACGTGGCGTAGTGGGGGCGGCAGGGCAAAAAATAATAATATGACGCAAATCATCAACATCTGTGTGTCTGGAGGCGTCACAGTGAACGCGCGTCCTCTAGCTACATTCACCCTGATGACCTCCGGAAAAAGTCCGCATCCGCAACCGCATCGAAATTAATCCAACCGTTCGAGAGCTACGATGACACACACAGACAGACATTGGCGTCAAACTTAAAATACGTAGGGGTTTAAAAATTCACCCACTTTTGGTTTTCCAGCGCCGTCTCCAAGCACGATGTTCACGAGGCAATACTCCATGAGCGCCATGAACACGAATCTGAAAACAAAGAGCTTATTAAATCACAAGCCTTGGTACCTAGGTACTTATTCTGTGCTATCAATCTGAAGAAAAATAAGCGTAGGTACCATACCTCGTTAAGTAACTGTTTTAAGGTTGAGCTAGTCGCGGGCTCGAACTCACAGGTGGGCGGGGCCTAAAAGCATGCTGCCTCACCCAACATTGTGTTCGGGCTAGTGATGGGTAAACGCCCGGATTTAAATCCACCGCTGGATTAAAATCCATTTCTGCCCTATAAATGCCCAATAAAGAAATTAAATTTATTTTTGTTCATACATTCGTGTGCGTAATCGGTAACAAAAGCTACGGCAAGGTTCAATACGAACTTAATTTAAGTGTTTATACAGTAAATTTCCATTTATGCCCGCCGAAATGGGCAAAAATCCATTTGGGCAGAAAAGGCAAAAATCCATCGCCCATCTCTAGTTCGGGCGAAGGAGTGAGAGTCAAAAATACGTAAAGGTCCTTTGGGAAAAGAGGTTTCATTTAAAATCAATTACAAATAAAGTTTACAACGGTATTTTGTATAACAGTTACTCGGTGAAGAAAAATTTGTCCGGCCGTTAAAGGAAAAACAGTGCTCTCGGCCAACCGTTACTCGTCGAAGTGTAATTTTTTGAAGAGAGCAATGAAGGACGGTTTTGTGTTAAACAGTTGCTCGGCCAAGGTTATTTCGGTCTAATGTTGTGAGCTCATTAAAATCTTAAACAATAAGCCGTGTCGGTGCCGACTTCGTTTTGGAGATTTTTCACTTGTAAATAACAAGTGAAAAATCTCCAAAACGCCAAAAGTTGAGTAAAAATACCTATGCAAAAAATACGAATCTTTGATGGCTCATAACTTTTTAATGGCTTTTAATTTTATTATTCTGTATCTATACAGACAAAATTTATAATGAGACGAAACGATATCATGTTAAACTTTGGATGTACAATGTCAAACAGAGGAGGGAATCCCTCCGAAATTTGTATAGAAAATATCTCCAAAAACAAAACAAAAGTTTAGCAGGTGGTATAAAGTCACCCTACCACAGTTGGTACCTATGGAAAGAAAAAAATATTTTTCATATTTAGATACATGTTCCTTGAGCAAAGTTGTTCAGTGTCATGGCCTAAATCTTCCCTTTAAATAGTTTTAGTACATACAAAATACCCGTAATAAATCGAACCACAGGCTATACTAGATTACTATTATATTGTATAGTGAAATTAAAATAACAACCTAATAACCAAAAAAAAATTTCGACATTCCCATACAAATTGCCCGAGCGCCTGCACACTTTTGTATGGAAACGCTGATTTTTTTGTGTTTTGGCTGTTATTTTAATTTCATTATACTATAGTGATCTAGTATAGCTTGTGTTTTAATTTATTACGGGTATGTCTCTTCCACCTTGTATTTTTAGACATAAAAATATATTTCTTTTCTGATTCGATTCTTGTTATAACGAAAAAATAAAAACACACTAAAAACTAAAATAAAGATAAAAATACTCACTACACACAAATATTTACATATAAAAAATGCCCGGTAATTGTATACCCTGCGGCAACGTGCCCAGAAGGCTGGCAGCATTGCCATTTTATACGACAATGCTTATTTCTTTACGATTACTACGCAACCCTTCGAACAGCGTCTAAGTATTGCTATTCAACGCGGAAATGCCGCCAGTCTCTTGGGTACTTTGCCCTGTGACGGCAGCGATTTGGCCTCCATTTTTTATATAATTTAATATAAGTTTTTATTATTTAATTATTTTAATTTTATTTAGTTTTAATTGAAGTAGGTAGGTAGTATTTTAGTTTGTTTAGTTTTAATTAAGTTTTTTTTTTCTTATATTGTATATATTTTTGTGTGTTTAATAAAATAAAGTTGTTATCACCCTTCGAAAAGTTATGCTTTCAGGGTCTTTGATGAAGAAATATGATCAAACGCTACTCACACTGTACACACAGACATGAAAGCATCAACCGCCTTCAGGTAGGACACCGGCGGCAGCTGCGCTTGCGACTTGGCGTGCTGGGTGGACAGCGTCAGCAGTGACGTCACGCCCAGCGTCACGCGAGCCGGAGCGGCGTCCGGTTTGATCCAGAAGGACACCCACTGGGGGGTTGAGAGAGAATATTAGAATAGTACTGTAACGATGTTACAATACACCTGATGCTACATGTTCGCGTTTACTATTTTTTAAATTTTAGATTCCTTCCTCATCATTCTGATTCAGTCCACTACCATCTCTCGAGCTGATTACATCTATATCAGTATTGACACAAATAACACTGATTGAGCTAGCCCCGAAGTAAGTTGGAGACTTGTGTTATGGGATACTAACTCAACGATACTATATTTTATAACAAATACATATATAGATAAACATCCAAGACCCAGGACGATTTGAAAAAGGCCATTTTCCAACTTGCCCTGACCGGGGATCGAACCCGGGACCTCTGGGTGGCGGACTAGCATGGTGACCACTACGCCACGGAGGTCGTCGAAATATAATATATCAGTCGAATAATATATCAGTATTGTAAAATTATAATAAATAAAATAACTCTGTGCTGTTTCTCTCAAGCTCTCCACTACGTACCTTACCTACCTCTTCATGTAGGAGCTCCAACTGCCCCAGCTAGTCCGCGGCTAGCTACCAAAAGCTACTACAGTACAAACTAAATAGTTAAAAATAACCGGCGAAGTGCCAATCGCACTCGCGCACGTAGAGTTCCGTACCATTAATTATAATAAAATCACGTTTGCTGTATTGGAGACCCCCTTAAATATTTATTTTATTTCGATTCAATTATATATTTTAAAAGTGAATATACAATTATACAATGTCCTTTTTAATTAAGTACAAATATTTTAAGGGGTTATTCAGTCCATCATTTTGAACAACTTTGCCCAATAAATATATATCGAAATACGAAAAAATTTTTTGCATCTTTCATAGTAACGAAATCACGTGACAACTTCGATCTGTATGAGAACCTAAATATTTTTTTTCGTATTTCGATATATATTTATTGGGCAAAGTTGTTAAAAATGATGGACTGAATAACCCCTTAAAATATTTGTACTTAATTAAAAAGGAAATTGTATATTCTGTAAATATTTCAAGCGCCTAATTGTTACCGTTATTAATATCGAGCAAAAAACGGCAAAAAGAATCACGTTTGTTGTATTGGAGCCCTTAAATATTTATTTTATTCTGCTTTTAGTATTTATTGTTATAGCGGCAACAGAAATACATAATTTGTAAAAAAATAAACTGTCTTGCTATCACGGTTCATGAGACATAGCTAGTGGTGTACAAGACTCGAGTCCTCGAGTTCTAATTTTAAAGACTCGAGTCGGTTTTGTAAAGCTCTATGAGCTCAAAAGGTTTCTGAGTTCCGAGGCTAAGCAAGCGCCAGTTCTGTGAGCTACGACTCGAGTTTTTAAAAGAGCTCGAATCTTAAAATTAACGTGAGCTGTTTTTCAAAGCTACCAAAACTCGAAGCGTGTGGTTTCAGATGAATTTATGTTTTCCAAGGTATGAAAGCAAACATTATTTTAACCACTATTTTAATCATGTTTTATTTTTTATTGACAGATCAGTTTCATAAATAAAAGAAATATTGCTTTTAATCACATTAGAAAATCATAACCCTCCCTCTTCAAAGTCGAGTAAAAAGAAGCGGGCACAGAAAAAGGCTCGGGTGCAGAAAGAGACTCGAGCTCTAATCTTATGCACCGAGGCTCGCTTAAGCTCGCAGTTCTTGAAGGTCATTGGTTCTTGAGCCTTCCGTTAAAAGAGTCGAGCCCTGTAAACTACTCCGAGTCCTACGTAAAAGGACTCTGAGGACTCGAGTCTTGTACATAACTAGACATAACCTGGTAATAGACAGACGGACGGACGGACAGCGGAGTCTTAGTAATAGGGTCCCGTTTTTACCCATTGGGTACGGAGCCCTGAAAATTTATGATCACATTTCCCTCTGTTGACTTTTCTTTATTTCTAAGAACCACCGCAGGTAAATTTGCTTTCACTTGAAATTGGTTCATCCTTCGAGAGCTACGATGCCTCAGACAGACAGACAGACAATGGCGTCAAACTGAACGTCAAAGTGAAAAGAGGGGTATTATAACACCCCTCTTTTTGTATCGGGGGTTAATGTAATACGAAATGGTGAAAGATACCACGTGAACGGGACTCCAATCCGTGGCCTTGGTACCTTGGTTTAAATATGATCATGCTCTTCAAAATGATGATGATGATGATAGTTTGGGCACTGGCATCTTAAATGCCTAAAATCCAATAAAAGCAAGGTAAGAATAGGAAAACATAAACATCTATTTATCCAAATTAAAGACACACATGACAGAAATACGCGCCACAAAAATAAATTAAATCTACCGAAATCAAATATGCAATGTATCAAAATAGTCCATATGTTATGTCAATTAAGATATATAATACAATTCCTGAAAGCATAAAAGTAGAACAAAAAGACACAATATTCAGATCACGCTTAAAATTATTACTGATCTCTAAGGCCTATTATTCTGTGGATGAATTCTTAAACGACAAATTTAGTAAATATAAATTAGCTTGTAGCGTGTGCTACCTCATTCTCACGCCCACGGAAAAAATGAATTAAGTAGGTATAAAATAAATTAATGGAATAACCTGTATATATCTAATTAATAATATTGTTTTCTATTTGTTTTTGCTACACCCAAACTGGGTACATGTTGATCTACACAACATATTGTTAATTTCTTGCTTACATGTTGCGAATAAATAAGTTATGACTTAGGATGCATTTGCTTTTCCCTGCTAAGCAATATACTTAATTTTTTCAAAGTTACGAATAAGCAAAAAACTAGATAAAGAGACTAGAAAGGTTTCAAAAAAGTGGTAATTAGTCATTCTAGCAATCGAAAGTACAAAGTGCTTAGACGTACCCAAGGACTTCCAAAATGGCCGACAGAGGCTAATTAGCTAATGATTAAAGTCTCATTAGTTTTTAGGGTTTCGTATCCAAAGGGTAAAAATGGGACCCTATTACTTAGACCCGCTGTCCTTCCGTCTGTCTGTCTGACAGGCTGTATCTCATGAACCGTGATACTCATAGACCATTCCTTTTGTGACGACGCGTGTGGGATTTCCACTTGTCCCAGCTTATTAGGTGTGCTGCCACATGAAATATGCAGTAGTCGCATAGCCAGAGATCGAGGGAAGAGATAAACGACAAGGGTTAATAAATTTAATTGTTATAATTATAACGGAACTGATAAAATTATCCCCTTACCTGTCACTGGGAGGAATTCCGCCCAGGTCAATTGTTTATCTATTGTTTTATTATATTAAGTAGTTATACGTGGGGCGCACTATAAGTTTCCGGAATGAATATGAAAAAATACTATTAAAGGTACAAAATTAATTTATTGTTTTTCAAAATAATCTCCCTTGGCGTCTATGCACTTTTTCATTCGATGAAACCAGTTTTGAAAACTTTTGTGCCACTCCTCTGTGGTGACCTCTGAAACGTGTTTTTCATACTCCTCGACAGCCTCTTCTGGTGATGAAAATCGTTGACCGCGTAATTGGTTCTTAATTTTTGGGAACAGAAAAAAGTCACAAGGTGCCAGGTCGGGACTGTATGCAGGATGACTCATGAGTTCTACATTTTTCGCCTTCAAAAAGTCGTTTGTCTGTCTGGCCGTGTGAGAACTAGCATTGTCGTGGTGCAGGATGATACGGCGTTTACGGTTATTTTTACGGAGTTCGTCAATAACTTCCGGCAAACAAATGGTCGTGTACCAGTCACTATTCACTGTACGACGATTCTCTAAAGCAACAGTAGCCACGTGTCCAGTTTTATTAAAAAAAGAAGCAATCATCCGCTTAGATGCACTTTTCACGCGCGCCACTTTGGTTGGTTTCGGCTCATCTTGAAAGACCCATACGCTCGATTGCTGCTTTGTTTTGGGATCGTAGTAAGAAATCCATGTTTCGTCACCTGTTACTATGACCCACACCAAATTTGACGCACCTTCGTTGAATCTGGTAAGCATGGCACTGCACCAAGTGACGCGGTCCGTTTTTTGAGCCTCGGTCAAGTTGTGTGGGATCCACCGCGAGCACAGCTTTCTCACACCCAAATGTTTGTGTAGGATTAATTGTATTTGACTCATGCCTATTTCTAAGGATGCGCGAATTTCATGGTAGGTCACATGCCTGTCTGTTTCAATCATACGGCGCACAGCATCCATGTTTTTGTTGGTCACAGCGGTGGACGGGCGACCATCGCGAGATTCGTCACTGAGATTGATACAACCACGCTTGAATTCTGCAAACCAGCTATAAACAGTTGTCTTGCATGGTGCTTCATTGCCAAAAGCTGTTTCAAGCCGAGCGATGCTCTGTTGAGCTGTCAAATTACACTTAAAATCATAGAAAATCATACTACGAAAATTTTCCCGAGTTAAATCCATGTTGATGCAGACACACAATTTTTTAAATGGCGCCACAAGGTAAAAACAAAAGACAGTCAGATGAAACAAACTGCATTCTACAGCCAAAGAGTTCTATTTTCAAATGTTGCAATAATTTTTTAAATATTGTTTATGTAAGTGGCCAGTTCCGGAAACTTATAGTGCGCCCTATGTACAACAATTATAAGTAAGTTACTATCAGTATGAGAGGTGGTAGAGGAATGAGTCAAAATGACGAGGAAGGAATGAATCTAGAATTTTATATTTGATTTGGGTATTTACCTGGATTAAATATAAATTATTTTTATATACTGATAAGAAAATAAAAGTCGCAATATAAAGTCACTTGTCTTTGATCATATCCATTTTAACGCGATTTTAGATTTATTATTGCAGAAAAACTGACAATAAGAGCGTTATTTGACTTAAAGAAATCACGACGCCATCTACCTGTATTTTATACTAATCCCATAAAAAATGTATGTTTTGACGTTTAGAAAAAAGTATCCGATTTGATTTTTTGGAAAATAGCGGATTTAGAAATGAAATATGAAAAGCTGGACGGAATGTAATGATGCAGGAAGGAGGTAGGTAAGAACATGCAGGATTAAGATTTATTGTAACATAACACATGTTTCGAAAATAGGTCCAGAGCTCCATGGTCCAACAGGGTACATGACCCCTCCCCAAAATCTAAGGTCAAATTGAAAAATCTCAAAAATTTGCTAAATAATAAAAGGAAATTTCTAGCTATGTAACAGCGATTTTATAGTTTGCTGACATCTAGTGGTGTTTTTATGAACTACGTACGATGGCCAAAATAACTTGGAAATGACAACTAGTATACCTATTTTTTATTAGTGTAGTGAGTGACCCCCTCCAAAATTTCAGGCTGCTACCGCGCCTGCCATGGTTGCAACGTAAACAATATCGCTCATGTTCAAAAAGAGCTCTGAAGACGCGCCGAAGCCCGAATTTGTATTGTAGTTATATCATTCGCTCTAAAATTCTCTTGTCTAAAATTTTTTTCTCAGTCCCTAGTAGACTCCTCCATCATCAACCCCCTCCTATTAGTCTGTCAAAAGTCTCAACCAATTATAGAAAAAACTCATTCTTGTGGCGAGCAGGTAATTCTCTTAATAATTTCTCTAAAAATGTAGACATAGATACGAGGGGGGGTCAAAAAGTTCGCGGAACGGAGGGGAAGGGGGGTGAAATAAAATACTGTACTATTTTTCTTTTTCAATATATTCCCCCTTAAGTCGAATACATTTTTCAGATCTCTCTATTAACTTATTAATACCGTCGAAAAAAAATGATTTGTCTTTGTCCTCAAAATAGGCCGAAATCGCCGACTTGACTTCTTCATCATCGGAAAATTTCTTCCCCCGAAGCTCTTTTTTTAATTTGGGAAATAAAAAATAATCACAGGGGGCTAAGTCTGGACTATAGGGAGGATGGTTTAACATTTCGAAGCCACAGTGATGAAGGGCAGCCATCGCAACGCGGCTCTTGTGTACCGGTGCGTTGTCATGCAAAAGCAGCACACCCTTTGTCAACTTTCCCCGCCTTTTCTCCTTGATTGCTTCTTTTAATTGTCTTAGTAGATTAGCGTAGTATTCTCCCGTTATAGAAACACCCTTATCTTTATAATCTATTAATAAAATACCCTCTGTATCCCAAAAAACAGTTGCCATGATTTTTCCAGCCGATTGTGACACCCTGTATTTCTTAGGGGGGGGCTGACCCTTTTTATGCCACTGCATAGACTCTTGCTTCGACTCAGGCTCATAATGATGAACCCAAGTTTCATCTGCAGTAACAAGTCTTGCAAAAATTCCTTCCTTGTCGGCGCTACAGAGGTCTAAAAACTCCTTTGAATACTCGACGCGCAGCTGTTTCTGTGGTGGTGTGAGCATTCTTGGCACCCATCTTGCGCTGACTTTTGACATCCCAAGATTGTCGTGTAGAATATTTAAAATGGTTGTAGGTGATACTCCAACCATTTCTGCAAGTTGTTTCTTCTTCAAACGAGTATCCTCCAGTATAAGATTCTCCACTTTTTCAACGATGTTTGAGGTGGTGGCCTCAATCGGCCGTCCTGAGCGAGGGTCGTCTTCAAGAGACTCTCTGCCTTGCTTGAAAAGGCTATTCCACTTGTACACCATGGTTTTCCCAGGGCAAGAGTCCCCGTATACTGATAACATTTCTTCCAAAATTTTCTGAGGTGGTTTTCCTTGCTTAGTGAGGAACTTTATGACGGCACGAAACTCGATTTTTTCCATGTTCAAGTTTTTCTTCCGGATTCACTTGTTTGATCGACGACAGGTCAAAGGTTATTGACACAATCAGGTTCAAACTTGGCATATATACTCACAAAGAGTTGCTCATTAGTTACTACCTGCGGCAGGTCCCCCACCCCCCGCTATCCCCTCCATTCCGCGAACTTTTTGACCCCCCCTCGTATATTCGACATTTCTCCGGCCAAAGCCAAACGTCTACTTTACGACTCTTTCTTTAAAGGTGGTTAAATCTTTCGCTCAGTACTTTGTGTTTAGGTACTTTATTATGTAATTTATCTTTTATCGCATATATTTATTAATCTTAACTGATTGTACGTATAAGTTTGTTTTATATAACTAAGTACTTAACTTGGCGTTTTGGCGTTCCCGAAATCTCATAATAATTGTATTGTGTTTTTATTTGTGAAGACCTGTTATTGGCTTTTTGATTACTACTTTGTAACCTATGTTGTAAGCGTAGCTGTTGGTCATCCGAATGTATAAAATAAAAATAAAAATAAAAAATAATACGAATAGGCGATAGATCCTACGATTCATCTATACTTGCCTTAGATCATAAATGATCTAAGATACTTACAGACATAATAACGATGAGACACGTCGGTATGTACGTGTTGAACAGATGGTATCCGAGGCGTCGCTTCAGCTTGAAAATCACCTCCAGGCAAGTGAAATTACCTGAAATTTTAATGATTTATTTGTTTATTTACAATAACAACAAAAGATAAAATAAATTAAAGGTAATGTTGAAAGAGATATCAAAAATTTCTTGAAGCATAGCTAAAAACACTCTCGATTATCTCTTCAGACAAAAACCTATTGAAATAACTTCTTTGTATTGAGTATTAACATGCCCACCCATCGCCTTATAAACACAATTATTTCTCTTCCTTGGCACTAGATGGCGCTAAAGCTATTTATTAAAACAAAGTCTTTTTATTACTATTATTAACATTAAGAAGTACTATAATTAATTAAACAAGACTTATACGAAATGCAATACATATTTTAAAAGCATATTCAACACTTTTTTGCTCTTTTTTCCTAGTCGCGTGTGCTGCCATCTCTGTGTGCCTACAGGCGACTCCAGTTTTGCCTACTTTCGGGCCCTTCAATCGTTTCTCTGGCTTTGGGTATCTGTTACGTTAGTAATTAATTATATTATCTTTGGTATTAATATATCCCACCAAAAACATAAATGTGAAAATGGGTGCCAAGTTCAAAATCCGACAAAAGAATTGAGAACTAAATGACCTAAAAGTTCTTTAGAAAATATTGAATTTTATTTATAAGAATCTTAACATTTGGCCAAGTTCTTTACAGAATATTGAATTTTATTTATAAGAATCTTAACATTTGACTTGGCTAGTTTTTTACTGGCAATTCTGACGTTTAGAAGAAAAGGACCTTACAATGTAATAACAATAACGCATAACGTAAAGATGGTAAGTTGATTAGCCGAATATAAATAGGCTTGCTAAACGTTTAATTAAAAATTAATCAAATTTACGAATTCACTATTTTTTAAATTTTTCCTTTGTATACGCGTAATAGTCTACCTAGATGCCAAATATTAACTTTCCAAGTCATATGGAAGCAGGTTACCTTTTTGAAAAATAATCAAATCTATGAAATTCCCTCTTTTTTTTTAAATTTTTTTTTTGTATACGCTTAATAGTCTATCTTGATGCCAAATATCAAATTTCCAGGTCATATGGAAATAGGTACCTTTTTTGAAAAATAATGAAATCTACAAAATTCAATTTTTTTGAATTTTTCCTATGTTTACGCGTAATAGTCTACCTAGATGCCGAATATCAACTTTCCCGGTCATATGGAAGTAGGTTACCTTTTTGATGATGGATCAGTGGTCAATCACATTTTTCAGGATTTTTAAACGTTATTATATCAAGAACTGTTTGAGCTACATTATTGAAATTTTAGATTCGAGATGAGCTAACTTTAATGTATGGGCAAAATTTCACGTATTTAGGTTAATTAGTTAAAATCTTAATTTTTTTGGCTATTAGGTTTTGAGTTATGAAGGGGTCAAAAGTAGCTCGAAATGGTTCGTGTAAATATACACACGGCTGTTACGTCGCCGGTTCCTTATTTTTGAAACTTGGCTCTGACATGCTACCGGGGTGTCTAGATCTTAAAAAAAATGAACTTGGTTTCTTTTGTTTAAATGAACTTGGTTTCTTTTGTTTAAAGAGAGTTAATACACCACAGATAAATCCACAGGAATTTAACATAAGTTAGTCAGATACCCTAATCTTACAGAAATTAAACGGTCTTCTCTATTTTTGCTATAATTAAACCATAACTTATTAGTAAACCGTTTCATTAAATAGCCTTGGACCACTTCTCTCCAATGATATCAATGAACTTTCAGTTAATCTTTATCAAACATGGATTATCATGAATTGGGGTCGCTAATAATCTAGATTACATGATGTTTGGAGTTTTGGACATTACAAGCAAATATTTGCCGCTACGTTTCTGCTAAGACGCTTTTTACAACTGTTTGTACATTGTTAATTTTAGGATATCAGCTTACAGAAAACAACTGAAAATGAAAAATACATACGCACTTATCACATCTTCATTGGTAATAGAGTAGACATAGTCTATGATTCTATAAGACCCAATGGTCACTTTCAGTTCAGGTATAGATGGAAAAGCAACCCAAAAAGTGACGGCCCAGACGGGTGCTAGCTAACCACCTTCTATTGACATGATTTAGATTCACGCCTTTTTTTCTTGATCAGCTTTTACTGTCTATGATAAAAGAAGAAGAAAGAAAGAAAATAAAAATCTTTATGAGGCAAAAAATCGAATGTACTAGACTTTCTTGTATCTATTAACTTATAGCTTTTTGCTACGGTGTGAACTATAGCGCTGATTTTCAGCTGGTACCAAGTGAAAGAAAGAAAGAAAGGAGAAAGAAAATTTGTTAATTTGGTATACAAATACAATTTCAATTACCAATTGGCGAACAATACCAAATTGGTCTCCGCTCAGCAATTTGACATGGGGTTGCCATGAGGATATGACGCTAGTCTTCCGCAGAGTCTAAAAAAATACACAATTTTAAAGTAGTAAAATAGCTATACTCAGAAAATAAATGACTCAGAGGTTAGTTAGCTTATACAACATGAAAAAGACATACCCGTAATAAATCAAAACGCGGGTTTTACTAAATCACTATAGTATAATGTAATTAAAATAACAGTGAACAAAGCTAAAAAAATTCAACATTCCCATACAAATTGCCCGAGCGGCTGCACACTTTTGCTTAAGCCAAATTCTTTTTTTCTTACTTTTTCACTTTTATTTTAAGTTCATTATAGTATAGTGATCTAGTATAGCCCGTGGTTCGATTTATTACGGGTATGTCCGTTTCACATGTATTATGATAATTATTAAATCTAAATATATAAACTCAAAGGTGACTGACTGACTGACATAGTGATCTATCAACGCACAGCCCAAACCACTGGACGGATCGGGTTGAAATTTGGCATGCAGGTAGATGTTATGACGTATCCGCTAAGAAAGGATTTTGATCAATTCTACCCCCAAGGGGATAAAATAGGGGATGAAAGTTTGTATGAAACTTTGCCAATTTTAAATCGATCGGGATGAGATTTTGCATGCATAAAGCTACTACGACGTAGGCATCCCCTTAGAAAGAATTTTGATAAATTACACCCCTACGCGAGCGAAGCCGCGGGCAAAAGCTAGTTCACATATAACATCGACAATACGACACTACACAACACTTACAATACTCCCTGATTATTAAATTAAACTTGAAAAAGGGGTACACAGAGCTAGTACATATTATTTTACGCGCAGTCAGACCACCTGGCCAAGGTCGTTGGAAAGCGCTGGATGCAGGCCGCTCTAGATCCGTCATTTTGGAAATCCTTGGGAGAGGCAGCAGTGGACGTTATGCGGCTGACATGATGAATTTATTCTACGTTTTTTGTCTTTTGTTGCAGTCACCATGGAATGAATTATATACTTAACTAAAATAATTCATTTTTGAATATCTGTCCATCTGTCTGTCTGTCTTGGCATCGTAGCTCTCTCGAACGGATGGACCGATTTCAATGCGTTTTTTAGAATAGAATAGAAAAATCTTTATTCAGTGATGATAAGGTACACTTAACAACTTACAAGTAAATCTTTAATATTGCGAAAATACTAAATCATTAAGACGAAGTGGTAGCTAAAGTGGCGCCCTCATTTGAAATAAATTGTTTAAAACTTAATAAGGTGATAATTAAAAATTTGATTTGTATCACTGTCTAGAAAGACCTTTTAACTATTTTATGAATAATCTATCATCTAGTGGCAAGGAAGAGAAATAATTATGTTTATAAGGCGATGGGAAGGCATGCCTAAGGTTAGAATATATAGTTCCGCTACTCATCACTAGATGCCGCTGTCAACGGTTTTAATTTTTTTAATTTTCCTAGCAAATAATCTTATCATATACTCACCTGTGGAATACACCTGAGTGCAGTCAGCGGTCCTGTTCTGCACCAGCTCCAGCTGCGGCAGCTCGATGTTCTCGTCCACCACGAGCGGCACGTCGGGGTCCCATTGGAACACCAGGTCGTCGGTCGTGTGCGACACTGGAAGGAGTGGAAGAGAGATTGTGACTGGACTGCAACGGAGCTGCAAAGGAGCCATAATATGACTAATAAATAATGTATATATGTAACAAAAACAAGACCGTCAATATGAACAACTTTTTATATGAGACCAATGCTTGAAACTCGAAAAAATCGTCATTTTCATACAAAAGTGTTCGGCCGTTCCGGCAATTTGTATGAAAATGACGATTTTTTTCGAGTTTCAAGCATTGGTCCCATAGGAAAAGTTGTTCATATTGACGGTCTGAGTTGCTCCTACAAGGATCGGACAGGGTTTTTGTTACATATTGTATAAGTATGTTACAGTTAAAAACAGTGGTAGGTTATCACGTTACCTATCTCAAATGTTCAGTTATGTAAAGTCAAGACGTCCCGGCAGCTCTGCCTAAATACTTACTTTGAACAAGTAGCATTTTCAAATAAGGTAAAAGAATTATTCTTGGAAATAAATATACTTACAAGTATCTTACTATCTTTTTATCCCCATACTTGATTGCCACTCGAACGAAAATATCGCCAGAAAGCAGTGACCGAAAATAAAAGTGTCCTCGCGACTCGTTATTCCTTCATTGTGGCGGAGAGCTCTCCTGACATCGCCGACACTGCCTCTCGACACTCTACTCGACTACAAAATAGCGAGAGAACAAAATCGACGGTTTATTTGACATGTAATGTTCTTACCCACGACAAAAAGAGAGGTGTTATAAGTTTGACGCTAAGTGAATTTTAGGCTTGTTAAGTTTAAATAAGTATTTCTTTGGCATGCTCTTGTTGGGTTTTAGCTTAAGAGATGACGTTAGATTCGTCATGTGAGTGACACTGGGTTTTTTTCTAGTATTTTTTGTGTCCCACAGCTGGGCAAAGGCCTTACCCTGTTCCTTCTACACGTCCCTATTCTGAGCAATCTGCTGCTTATGAAAGAGTCTATATCGTCCCGCCATTTCTTTCTCATTCTGGGTAAGTATATCAAAAATAAAAAAGTGAGGGGTTTTGGCGTCAAACTACCTAATTGCTCCATTCGTCCGAGAGCTACGATGCCACAGACAGACAGACATTACCATGAGACTTATAACCCTTCTTTTTGTAGGGGTTAAAAAATATAACCCTGCAGCTGGTATAAGTTACTCGTTATTTTCTTTACTCCCAATCAGTATAGGAGACGTTTATTAGTTACTAGCTGTTACCCGCGACTTCGTTCGCGTGGAATTTATGACTCTAGCGTATCTGCATCAGGTGTTTCTGATCTTTGGTTTTTATATCTCACCAAAAAATTCTCATCAGGCTGAAGAATGTTTGCTACAATTATGGTTCTGCATCAGGTTAACTGCTATATAACAAACTGCTTACAAAAAAAGATTCATTCGAATCCGTCCAGTATTTCCGGACATCAGCGTGTACAAACAGACAGACATTTATTTTAATTCTTACTCTATTACTGTATCCATTGCCTAATTTTTTTTTAAATATTATATATATGTATACAATATGTAACAAAAACCCTGTCCGATCCTTGTAACAGCAACTCAGACCTTCAATATGAACCACTTTTCAAATAGGACCAATGCTTGAAACTCGAAAAAAGAATATCGACATTTTCATACAAAAGTGTTCGGCCGGCCCGGCAATTTGTATGAGAATGTCGAGTTTCAAGCATTGGGTCCGTAGGAAAGGTTGTCCATATTGACGGTCTGAGTTGCTCCTACAAGGGTCGTACAGGGTTTTTGTTACACATATAGATATGTAACACATACTTTACTTTAGGTTTATTTAGTTTTACAGTTTAGTTAAGTTTTTATTCAATGTCTAAAAATCTACCTACTTAATTTAAATGTAGTTCTTTCTATTTCGTCAATAAACAACTGATTATGTGGCAAGATATTCTTCTACGCATTCCATAAGTCTGCCCCTCGGCGTCTAATTATAATCGCTAGCCATCATCCCCTGTCTCTCGCTATCAATCGCTTGACACAGATGTTTATAGCGGCCTTTGATGATGATGATTATGGCACATTTAACCTACAAAATTTGAAAAAAAAAATATGCGACTAGCTTTTGCCCGCGGCTTCGCTCGCGTAGGGGTGTAATTTATCAAAATCCTTTCTTAGGGGATACCTACGTCATAGTAGCTTTATGCATACAAAGTCTCAGCCCGATCGGTTTAAAATTGACAAAGTTTCATACAAACTTTCATCCCTTATTTTACCCCCTTGGGGGTAGAATTGATCAAAATCCTTTCTTAGGGATGCCTACGTCATAACATCTACCTGCATGCCAAATTTCAGCCCGATCCGTCCAGTGGTTTGGGCTGTGCGTTGATAGATCACTATGTCAGTCAGTCAGTCACCTTTGAGTTATATATATTTAGATATGAGTATATAACAATTAATTTGACATATGTTTTATAAAAATTAATTCAGCCGTTTTCTACCTTCTGGAACCCAAACTTGGTATGTTTTGAAAATGTTTTGATTTTTTCAGAAAACAAGTGACTGAAATGTAACGATATAGTACTTAAATATTTTAGAATCACCTCATATAGCCCCTTACATTTGACACCCCCACGACAGACAACATTTTATTTTAATTCATTCAAAAAATTTATGATATCCTTACCCGACTGTACAAAAATTCAAACTGCTCACCTTCTTAAATCGATGTTTGATTCATAAAGATCAACTCAGCCAAAGGAAATTTCTTGATCACCACTTGCCGTATTTTTTAGCGTAGATCAGCGTATTTGTAGGAATTGATACATTTGATTTATCGACTATTGAAATTTCGATGGTTTTTGTTTTTAACATTTAATTGTACTTACTGGAGTTATATTTATTATATTTCACTGTCAATGAGTAAAAGATAATGACTAATAATAATAACATTAATAACTGATAATCATGTGATAAAAAATAATGAACTAAACAAGTAAAAACATATTAAATTGGTAAGTCTATTTGAAAAACAAAAAAAAAATTTTGGACAAGCTATTATTGTGAGGCTGAAGTACTTATTAGAACAAATGAAATATGTAAGCCCGAACTTAATGGAGTTGCGTTGCGTTGCAGATTTGTATGAAATAAAGGCAGATGACGTCATAGTTTCTTGTAGTCAAACAGTAACTCTTAGTATCAGTATTTTTCTGTAAAAAATAATCTAAAACCACGTTAAAATGGATATTTTTAATGACAAGTGACATTATTTTGCGACTTTTTATTTACTTATGAGTACTAAATAATATATTTTTAACTCAGGAATATACCTAATTCTACATTGCCCGTGTAACCCAAAGGATATTATGGGTTTGTGATTTTGAGTAAAAGAAGTTGATATCAATAAGTCGATAAATTAAATGTTTCACAATCTAAATCTTCTAAATCTAAATATATATAACTCAAAGGTTACTGACTGACTGACATAGTGATCTATCAACGCACAGTCCAAACCACTGGACGGATCGGGCTGAAATTTGGCATGCAGGTAGATGTTATGACGTAGGCATCCGCTAAGAAAGGATTTTGATCAATTCGACCCCCAAGGGGATAAAATAGGGGATGAAAGTTTGTATGAAACTTTGTCAATTTTAAACCGATCGGGCTGAAACTTTGCATACATAAAGCTACTATGACGTAGGCATCCCCCTAAGAAAGGATTTTAATAAATTCCGCCCCTTCGCGTGCGAAGCCGCGGGCAAAAGCTAGTTCCTACATAAATGCGACTTCTATGAGACAAGATGGGGTGTTCAAATGAGGTTAAAAGCGTCTAGGCTGGTTATGGTTACAGGCTATGAGACGTCACAATAAATGTAATATGTGTCCCTCTATAGGCAAACAAGTAACTAAAAAATAAAATAAATCGAATCATGCCATGTTTGATATCAAATGAAACGGCAAAATTAGCACATTTCAAAAAAATATGCATTACTAACAGTTTTTCCCTGCTGTGCTTGCAAACGTAACTAGATGACAATTGGGTAGATAACTCAAAAAAATAAATTATTCGGTACAGTTTACAAAATAAAATGTAACAAAATAGTGTCACTTTTCATCGATAATATACATTTTCAACATGATTTTAGATTATGAATGCAAAACTCATATTAAGGGGGCCCTTCCTCACCGCTTAATCGTCAACGCGAGCATAGTTTGAAAAGCTTGTTATTTCATCCAGGGCAATGCTAGAAAAAGAGGCAAAGCAAAAAGGGAGAGATAGCGCCTAAGGGCTCGGTTTACATTTTTAAATGAAAATATTATTATTATTAAGTATCCATTGAACGAACATTCACTTTTCATTGGGAAATTTCAAAAAACTTGTTCCAGGTGATACGTGTTTTTCAGTACGCCTTACAAGTGTGTGCAATAAATGTTTTTTATTTAAAATTTTCACTACATTTGCTATTTTTTTTTACCTTTACAATTTATGAGTACTTTATAAACGGTCGAAATTCAAGTAAAATTTGTGCAAAGAAGCAGATTTTTGGAGGCTTATATTCGTTTCTCTAAATTTTAATTTTTTATTTCGATTGAAACCTAGAAATGGCGCACAAGATACCTGTTAGACCAAAAAAAATCAAGAAAGATCAGATACAACGTCATAATCACGTACGAGCGTTTGTATGAAAAGTAAGACGGGAAAGCAGCTTAAGAGCGCTATTTGACTGGAAAAAAATTATGATGTCACGCTTTTGAATTTCATATTAAATCCCATAGACAATGTTTATTTTGACGTTTAGTAAAAAGTGTCTAACTTGACTTGTTGTCATCTAGCGGATTATCGAACAACGTCAATGCCCCAACCCAAGGGCCTTAGTCGCCCAGAGCGAGATAGTCTTATTGAGATTTCCAAAAGAAGAAAAAGAAAAGAGTGCCTTTTTTTGTCTCTATCACCGACCGAAAATTTTTTTATGGTCGGATTATAGGTACACTTCAAATTGCATATACTTAAAGTGTGCCTATAACCCGACCACGAAAAAAATATACGCAGTATCATTAATATGTCTTTTTCTTACCCCTGGTCGCTCGGTAGCAAATCTACACTACTTATATATTCTAAATCTTTACAATGCCCTTAGGCAGCTTACACAAACATCTGACTCACGATGATCACTCGATGATAAGGAGAAAAGGTTATGGGCCCAGTGCACTGAAATAAAAACGTAAAGAAGTAAAGTGTCATTCAAGTTAGTACAATACCACAAGCCTTATTGTAATTTTATTTTTTAGTTAAACATTTAGAATTTGCCACATAATTGCAGTCTGGTCTGCCTGAAGTGGCTGGATCTGGGCCAAGTCCCAGCCAAGGGTCCTTCAGAGACCTCTCCTCCGCGAATTCAGCACTTTCTTATCGGAAACGAGACTGTCTGACATCTATGAATATATGCACTTATTTATAGTAAGTTTTTAAACAAAACAGCTAAAGATTTGATGCTGAAATGCAAAACTTATAGTTTTTAGGGTACCTCGAAAGGAAAAACACGGAACCCTTATAGGATCACTTTGTTGTCCGTCCGTTTGTCTGTCTGTCAAGACCATTTTCTCAGGAACGCGTAGAGATATCAAGCTGGAATTTATATCAAATACTCAGGTCTACCTTTGACTGCCTCCGTGGTCCAGTGGTCAAGGCGTTCGCCTTGTGACCCGGAGGTCATGGGTTCGATTCCCACTGGGAAACATACTTTGTGCAAAGTTGTTTCCAGTCTGGATAGGATATTGCAGGCTTGAATCACCTGATTATCTGAAAAGAAAGATGATTCCGTGTTTCGGAAGGCACGTAAAACTGTGGGTCCCGATCGCCACCTAGCGTTTGATCATCAAACTATCCAAGGATTGGTTCCTGGTTTGCCCTATGGGTTGTGGAGGTCAGACGGCAGTCGCTCTGTGTAAAAACCAGTAACCTCGTCAAATCTCCTTGGTTAGGTAGCGGACCCCGGGCTCTGAAGCGTTACTGCTGAGGATGCAACCGGGAATACGCTCGGATGATGATGATGACTCAGGTCTACCGTCCCTTGGAACTGTAAAAAAATCAAACATCTAAGCCGACGCAATCAAAAGATATAGCCGTTTATGCCGCAAATTTCCGCAAATTTTCGACACTCGCAACTACTCGCAAGGGAATCAAAACCTACAGAGTACGCAACTTCTTATAGCAAAGATTAAAAAAAAATGCGATAACCGTGTGTTGCCGAAAAATCGATTGTTTTAATCGAAAAAGATCAAACAATCGACAGGCCTATCGATAATATTGATAGCTGTTTTAGAGCAATAGGTACTATTATTAACCAACAATACGATCGATGACGACGAACAAACTTTGGATACTATCGATCTATAATATCTATCGGACAGTAACCGATACTATCGATAGTATTGATAACTGTTTAAAAGCAATACATCTATTGTTTGTTCGTAGTGAGGATCGATAGTATCGATAGTATCGGTACTATCAGTAAACTATAGAAAATATCGGATTTATTTAAAATACTGAGGCTGGTTTCAGAGTCTTATTGTTTTGTTTTATTTCTGACCAGTCTGAGAGTCTATCGATAGTGGAATATCGCGCGGCTACACTAAGTGCCGCAACAGACGGGGCGCAAGTTGCGTCGCGTAACAGCTAGAGATGGGCAGTGGATAGTACTCAATCTACCCATTTGAGTATTTACCCAATAGATTTAATAAATAGAGTAAATACAGCGTGCTTTTATATTGACATCGCATTTGATGTCTGTTTACTTATTTTAACATAAAATTACGTCTTTGCACACCTCTCAGCAAAAAAATGATAATTAGTCAAAGAAGCCTACTTTCAGTGTATGATTATTATGGTATTTTCATATATTTTAGCATTTAACTGGAACCTGTCTAGATAATATTGCACATAATCTAAAGCTCAAATGTAAAAGTCAAGTGATAGATTTTGCATTATCAGACCATTCGGCTCAAACAATGCAGATACCAGTCAACAAAATAAGTAAGTTAAATTGTTGGAGTGTTAAAAAAAGGGATTTATGTGATGAAAATTTAAACATATTTAAAAAACATATTAAACAATTTTCCTTTACTGGTATTTATAATACAGAGGACCCAAACATTGCCTTTGATTATTTTTTTGACAATTTTCTAATGATTTATAATCTCTGTTTTCCTTTCAAATTTAAAACATATAAAAATACTAAAAAAGTTAAATGGATCTCAAAGGGAATCAAAGTTAGTTGTAGGAAAAAAAGACTGTTACTATGGCAACATAGAAAGTCACCATCAAGACAAACAAAAAATATTTTGACTAATTATTCTAAGAAATTGAAGAAAATAATAAACTTGACACAAAAGGCTCAAAATTCATATTACATTAACAACGCACCAAATAAAACAAAAGCTACGTGGCGAATAATAAATGACAAATATAAACCTAAAAACCATATTTCAGAAATTGAATATGAAGGAAAAATAATATCAGATCCCAAATTAATAGCTGATGCATTGAACTCTACTTTTATTGATACAATAACAAATTCTTCAAATCATTTAGATGATACAGTAGATCTTACTATTCAGTCACAATCAATGTTTTTGTTGCCAATTATGATTGAAGAAGTTATTACGATTACTGTGTCATTAAAAAATACTAATAGTACTGGGTATGACGACATTTCTACAAGAGTTGTAAAGTTTGTATGTGAAGATATTGCTCCACATTTATGTCACCTAATAAATATGTGTATATCTGCTGGTATCTATCCTGAGAGATTGAAACCTACAATCGTTAAGCCTCTTCATAAAAAAGGAGACAAACGAATTATTTCGAATTATAGACAAGTAGCTCTAGGATCAGTATTTACAAAAATTTTCGAAAATTACTTATTTGACTCTATTTATAAATACTTGACGAAATATAAACTTTTATGTGACGAACAAATGGGATTTAGAAGAAATAAAACTATCAATATGGCAATTTATGATGTTCTTAATATAGTGATGAGAAATGTAGATAAGAGGAAACCTGTCTGTGTAATGTATACTGACATGACGCAAGCATTTGATTATGTTTATCGGAAAAAATTAATAAATAAACTTAATGCATATGGAATAAGAGGAAATGTGCTTAATTTAATAGAATCATATTTGAATAACAGAAGCCAGTATGTTGAAATTTCTAGCCTGTGTGCAAAAAAAAGACAAGAGGTAAGTTACAAGTCAGAATATAGAATAAATAATTTTGGTGTTCCTCAGGGAAGTGTATTAGGACCTTTGCTATTTTTAATTTATATTAATGATCTGCCTCAAAATGTTAGAAAAAAAATGGTACTGTTTGCCGATGATAGTACAGCCATAATTACATGTGACGACCCAAGTGGATATGAATTTGACATAAATAATACATTGAGTGACATTATAGAATGGTTAGATAAAAATAATCTGAAAATTAATCTGAAGAAAACTAAAATTATGCATTTTTTTAAGAAAAAACTTCCTCCTAAACTTCAAATAACTTATAATAATCAGACAATTGAAGAAGTCCAGACAACAAAATTCCTTGGCCTTACACTTGACAGCAATTTGACATGGACTTATCATGTAGAGGAAGTTTGTACAAAACTAAGCAAATCGGCTTATGCTTTATTTAGATTAACTAAAAAAGTTAAACTAGAAGTTGCTTTGGTAGCTTACCATGGCTTGGTTTCACCTCATTTGAGCTATGGTGTAATATTTTGGGGTAACTCACAGGAGAATGACAAAGTCTTTAAAGCCCAAAAAAGATGTCTTAGGTCAATGTGTGGTTTAAATTCTAGAGACAGCTGTGTACCTTTTTTTAAATCTCTAAATCTATTGACTTTACCCAGTATATACATCATGGAGTTGTGTCTATTTGTAAAAGCAAATCCACACTTATTTCCTAAATTCACGGAATCAAGAATGAGATCAAATAATGTTAGAAATCAATACAGACAAAAGTTGATAATGGGCGGACATAAAACTGCCATGATGAATAAAAATGTAATAGGTATGGCTCCTACTATTTACAATAAATTGCCAGATAATTTAAAAAAATTAGACATGTTGACTTTTAAAAAGAAATTGAAATTGCTCCTGATTGAAAAATGTTATTATAATGTTAAAGATTATTTCAACGATATTTTGATCATATAATTTATTGCATGTTATAATATAATTAAATGACTAGTTCTAATTTAATGTGAATTTTATAATTATTTAATTTTTTGATCAATGTAAATATAACCATTATATTATTGTATATCCATAAGGATAGGTCACAGTGATTCCTTAATACTTATAAGAACTTTGTAAACCTGTGTTCCACAATAAAGATATTTGATTTGATTTGATTTGATTTGATTTGATTTGATTTGATTTTTAACGTTTACCGAAATTTCAAGCATATTATAGCTACACACTTTTCGACAAGAATTGCAAGTGTAAACCAGATTTAAGTTTGAAAATTGTCATAAAACATGAAATAATTAATATATACGGATATTTGTCGGGTATTTACTCAATCTACTGAGTAAATATACAAATGGGTTGATTTAGTAATTATGCACCGCCCATCACTAGCTGTTACGCGGCGCAACTTGCGCCCCGTCTGTTCTGGCCCTTATCACCGTCGGGGATTTATGTTCCCAGCATTATTAAGTGGAATTGATATCCGCAACGCCATCTATTATTTACACTTAAAAAAACCCGACTTCAAGCTTAACCCTCATAATAACTTAAAACAGCTGAAACAATTTTTATTTAAAATAGATTAGAGTCTCGACACATAGACGGGACGCAAGTTGCGTCGCGTAACAGCTAGAGATGGGCAGTGGATAGTACTCAATCTACCCATTTGAGTATTTACTCTCTAGATTTAATAAATAGAGTAAATAGAGCGTGCTCATGTATTGACATCGCATTTGATGTCTGTTTAGTTATTTTTACGTAAAATTACGACTATGCCCACCTCCCACCAAAAAATGATAATTAGTCAAAGAAGTCTACTTTCAGTGTATGATTAGTATGGTATTTTCTTATAATTTAGCGTCGCATATAACGTTTACCTACATTTTAAGCATATTATGGTGTACGCACACACTTTCCGACAAGAATTGCAAGTGTATACTAGATTTAAGTTTCAAAATTGTCATGAAAACATGAAATAATGAATATGAATATAAATATGACTCGCAACTCATATAAATCAATCTACCCACCAAATGGATAAATAAGGATATTTATCGGGTATTTACTCAATCTACTGAGTAAATACTCCAATGAGTTGATTGAGTATATATGCATCGCCCATCACTAGGTGTTACGCGGCGCAACTTGCGCCGCGTCTGTTACGGCCCTAATTATAAAGTGTAGCCCTTGTAAACTCAGTCAAGGAGCAATGTTTGCAAGCGAACTTTGAAAGTGTTTTTACGTACCGTACTCGTGAGCAGTATCCCCTCTACATGTCGCTCAGCGCTAAACTTACCTGCCGCAATATGTACATGAAGTACATCGCGCTGCGTTTGGTGTGTGGTACTCCATATTAATGCATACAAAATGTCGCCGCGGCGCACCGCGCAGTGCCTCACCGCTCTCGGTGTGTGGAGACCCCTAGAACTCCGCAAGGGAACTTGCACAGAAACTTGCTTTCACGTGACAACCACATCGAAATCGGTCCATTGGTTTAGGAGCTACTTACAATGCCAAAGACCGATACACGATTACGTCAATTTTAAAACTTAAT
This sequence comes from Acrobasis suavella, assembly GCA_943193695.1. NCBI lineage: Eukaryota > Metazoa > Arthropoda > Insecta > Lepidoptera > Pyralidae > Acrobasis > Acrobasis suavella. The sequence goes on along the minus strand of OW971952.1, from coordinate 1,624,647 downwards.
AAACCCCTTTTCTGCGTCGACGGTTAAAAATGACCTGTTTGTAGTTTAATTTTAACTAAAATTGTATCTTTTTTAACCTCCTTACAAAAAGGAGGAGGTTATGAATTCGTCGCGATCTTTTATTAGTATTATTTTTATATACATATGTTCACTGATTATTAGAAGACACCTGGTCTGATTTTTTTGTTTGAAAGGGTCTATACTTTCCAGGTGGTCCCATACAAATTTTATCAAAATCGGTTGTGTAGTTTGGGAGTGAAGTCGGTTTTTAGTTTTGAAAAATTATTTGTTTTGAAACATTATTTTCTTTACAACGTGCAACGGAAAAGGGTATCAACTCGAAGGCAGTAAACATACTAATCAATGTGAACAACTTTTACTATGGAACCATCTCTGAAATCGTAAAAAAAATCTGCAGCTCCTTACATTTTGGCATGGAGGTGAAGATTTTTTATTACGATTTCAAAGAGAAGAACATAAATCAAAGTTGTTCACATTGATTTATGTTTACTCCCTTTCGGGTTGATACCCCTTTTCGTTACACGTTGTAGGTATACAACGTAGAAGGGACATAACCGTAATAAATCAAACCACAGGCTGTACTATCACTATAGTAAAATGAAATTAAACTAACAGACAAGAAACGAAGAAAAAAAATTAGGCATTTCATACTAAATTTCCAACTTTTTATTTGTGGTAGAGCCACGCTACCGGCAAAACTCTGTGTTGCTAGTAGCATGAATGGGCCGGCTCGTCCGGGGAAGTACCACACTCTCACAGCAAATCGACGTCTGAGTAGTAGCGTCACCGCTTCTATGCTTCGTTCGAGCCGAAGCCCCCTCCTCTCCCCCTTCCCTTCCCCCACATCTTCCCTTCCTAAAAGGCCGGCAACGCTTCTGTCACACCCCTGGTGTTGCAGTTGTCCACGGGCAGCGGTGATCACTTACCATCAGGTGACCCGCTTGTTCGTTTGCCGCCCTATGACATAAAAAAAAACTGTGTTCTGCCGCCCGGGCAATTTGTATGGGAATGCCTTTTATGTTAATTTCATTATACTATAGTAATCTAGTATAGCCCGTGGTTCGACGATAATATTACGCATGTGCCTCAACACTTATATTTTTACAGCCGTAAGAAGAATTGATAAATATCTACATGTATTATAATTCCCCGAGCCGCTGTCACAATCGGGAGCACCCTGGAGGACCCTTGGCCCACATCGAGCCCCTTGAGACCTCAATTTTTGTATCGAAAGCACTCCAATGTTTGCAAGCGAACTTTGAAAGTGTTTTACGTACCATATTTCACTTCCTTGAAAATACATTATCACGTTTTTATCGCTAACGGCATGGACAGGGCCTAGAGCAAAGATTCAAAGATTCAAATGTTTATTCAGTAATTAGACCTTTACAGGCACTTTTACACGTCAATAAGTTTAATTTATGTTACGTGTAAAGTATATTAAAATTTAATTGATTTTTAAAGAAAAGCTACCGATACCAGCGCTACGTAACGACCATTGCTGAGAAAAATCGCAAAAAGAAACTCATTTTCACAGTATTGGTCGCCTATTCACCAGAAGGGCTTTGTCATATTATTATTATTGTCTTTTAATTAATAAATACTTATAATATACAATAATAAATTATAATATAAAATATACAATGTTGACACATTATAACATGTAATGCTTGCGAACAAGTAAACAAACATAAATTGCGTAATAAAAAAAAAATTTGGTAGTCAAAAAAGCGAAGCCGAGCTGACCAGTCCCTCCCGGCAGCACCCGTTCACGAGTTGACGCACGGATCAGCCATCGTTAACCTCAACCATATTAGAGGGAATCCAACGACCCGACCAGCGACGCCACCACCGGATTGGACATTTTAATGAGCATGAAAAACCGAACTCGCAAAATATTTAACCTAGATTTAACAAACAGAAGATTGTCGTTAATAAATTGAGATGTCACAGTAAAAACATTTATAGATTTAAATAACTCTCTTAGGGAATCGCGTGGTTTTAGTCCGTAGATCGACCGACTTGCTCTCTTTTGTAGCACAGAGATAGCATGTATGTTAGCCGCTTTACCCCATAAGAGCAAGCCATAGGACATTTTGCTATGAAAATAACTAAAGTATACTAGCCTAGCAGTTTCAACGTTAGTACACCGTCTGACCCTCCTCACAGCATATGCTGCCGAACTAAGTTTCTTGGCAGTGGCCTCAATATGTTTATCCCATTTTAAGTTCCAGTCTACAGTTATGCCTTAAAATTTGGTGTTGGGTACCCATTCTAGAACTTGGCCATTAAGACTCAAAGGTATGTGAGTATTGGGTATATTCAATAGTGAAAAATTAACGCACTTTGTCTTTTGTGTGTTTAAGGCCAGATTATTAGTCGTAATCAAACCAAGTACTTGTGACATATTATTACTTACATCGTCATAGTTTGTTAATTTTAATGTGTCGTCAGCAAACAATACTACTTCACACAACTTTTCTGCAAGACTTTAAATCAGTGTTCGTGCCCCCAGCGCAAGGGGTAGTAAATCTAAAATAAATAGGTACCTACAACCGAAAAGGGATGTCGATACTTCAGTTATGTGCAAAGCGGGCATTTTTTTTCGGAAATATCCGACGCTCGCGGAATGGGCACGAAAATGTTGGTCGGATAAATCCGACGTTCGTGGTAAAAGGGTCAAGTGTAACGTGAAAATGGAAAACCGGACAAGTGGGAGTCTGACTCGCCCACAAAGGGTTCCGTACCAATATCTATAACAAATCACGTTTATTATATGGGACCCTCACTCAAATATTTATTTTAATGCTGTTTTCAGTATGAGTTGCTATAGCGGCAAAAGAAATACATCATCTGTGAAAATTTCAACTGTCTAGCCTATGACCTAACACGGTTCATGAGATACAGCCTGGTGACAGACAGACGAACGGACAGACGGATGACCAGCGGAGACTTAGTAAAAGGGTCCCGTTTTTACCCTTTGAGTACGGAACCACCAAAATGGAATCGAAATAGCTACATCGTCTATTAACATAACAATGGATTCTCAGTCCACGTATCTAATTTTCATATCAGTATAATTGTTGTTGACATTTTTGGAGAAAATGCTGCAGTACAGTTTAACGACTCGCATCGAATGAAAACTAATAATTGCATAAACAATGATGGCTTTCAAAGTAATAAAAAATTTTTACGACCTTCATAACGATCAAGGCAGTAATATTTAATCAAAATCGAAAAAAATACATTCACCTTCTATTGTATTCTAGTTTGCTGATGCTAGTTATTTTCTGTTCTACCTCTGTTATTTTTGGAGAGTACCTAGTTAGTTGATGGCAAATAGCAGCGTACCCAATTGTCTAGCACACACACTGTGTGCACAGTTGCACACACATATCTAAGCCGTAGTTCACAAATGTACTAACTACAAAATTACGATTTTAATTTTTTTTGTGCCAGAAACATAAAATTTCGCGCTCTTTCGTTTGCGCCTGTTGAAAAATCGCTAATCAGTCTCTTTCTACCAAAAACTTAGTGCCACAGTTGTAATTTTAAGATTCGGGCGTAGTCACTAATGGGTTTTAATCTATTTTTATAAATTCAATCCACAAGTATTATAACTGATTTTAACTTCTGCAACAAATTTCAAAGTACAGTATAATTTCAAAGTCTGGCGTATCATTTTTATCAAAATCGGTTGTGTAGTTTGGGGGTGAGGCCGGTTTTTAGTTTTGAAAAATATTTTTTTTTTCACTTAATGCATGTCAACATTGTGAGTTATAGTGCACAAATGTGGGGTTATAAGTTTATTTTACTATTTTTTTAGAATAAAATAACTTTCGTAACACCACAACTTTTAGATATAATGTAGTTAAGGGACTAGAATTTTGAATAGACGTGAAATTGTGTAATTATTCTATCTTACTAGCTGCACGACGCGGTGTTACCAGCGGTATTTATAAAAATGCCTATGTATTAATCCAGGGTGTCAGCTTTCTACATACGAAATTTTATCAAAATTGGTCCAGCTGTTTGCGCGTTCAGAAGTTACAAACATACATACTTACAAACTTTCGCTTTTATAATATAAGTGTGATTTTTGAACTGTTCATAACTTAACATTAGAAAACTTTAAAGTGCTCTCCTGTAAAGTTGACCAAACTGTAGTTAGTACATTTTGAACTATGGCATCGATATGTATACTCGTATCTACCATGAGTTTGTTGAACACTTGATTCACGACAGTTGAATTATAACGGGTGTTTTAACAGCTTTACGGATTTCGATGAAATTATAGTGGTATCGGGTTTGAAAAATCGATCTAGCTGGGTTTTATTCTGCGAGAACTCTTTTTAGGGTTCCGCAGTAAACAAGGAACCCTTATACAAGGTGGGCCGTATCGTAACATCAATATACTTTACACGTAACATAGATTATACTTATTGACGTGTAAAAGTGCCTGTAAAGGTCTAATTACTGAATAAACATTTGAATCTTTTAATCTTTGAATCTTTGGGCGTTGGGTAAAAAGCCACCCTGTAGCTTCACCAATGACTCACCATATATGTTTTTCTGTCTGTCCGCGGTTTTACTCAGAGTCTATAATATAGAAAGCTCTAATTTGGCATGGGTATGAATATTAATTAGACCTACCGACAAATAAAATCATGAAAAAAAAAATGTTTTTTCCTTGCTCCCTTGCCTACGTAATGTGGGAGTAATATTTTTTCTTGACTAGCCCATCGTGTGAGGTATCAAAATTATTGTGAGCTTGTAAACACCATTTTTCGATTAAGGGATCCGTTTCTGAAATATTTGGTTTTATAGTGCTAAGACGAGATCTCGAATGATTCAATCTCGTATTAAAATTTTGTGACGAGATCTCGATTCGTCAATCTTGAGTCAAGATTGCTTTCCCTAGTTATAGGCGACCAACTTAGCTTAGGGATATATTTATTGCATATGTATACAATGTGTCCCTTCATCGGTGTTTAGTGAATACTTTTTTTTTCTTCTACTGTTGTAAAATGGCAGTTATTTTGTTTTTTTGGAAAACAAGGCATGGTATTATTATTATAAGGCGAATATTTATGGTTGAATTATAAAGAGTTTAATAATTCAACCATAAATATTCGTGTAAAGATCCTTATAAATTAGACAGCGAACTTGTTTAAATTTCCCATAGAATAAAAAAAAGAAAAAAATCTAAGCGAAAAAATATCATGATTTTTTGTGTATTTTTTGGATTATTAGCTGTTTTTGAAAAAACTAGGTTATTAAACTGCTTGTTTTGTTTTTTAAAACGACTCTACAGAATATTATCTAAAATAAAATCTTAACACCTTTGCGTTCAGTAAGATAGTTTTGAAGTTATTACAATTTGAATAAGGACAATTTAAAAAATTGCATACATTTTTAGAGAAATAAATAATCTTTCATCAAAAGAATAAATTAAAAAAAAAAGACTTAAACGACTTATTTTGTAGATAAAAACTGCCGTATACCATACCACTAAAGGCTCCGACACCGATGACGGGACACATTGTATATATTTTATGTGTGTATTCATATATGTATTTATATTTACTGTGTTATAGTAAAGTATTTAATTTTATTTAAAAGTATTAATTTTAAATAGTAAATAGTTGTAGTGTAGTAAATAGTTAAGTGTTATGGAATTCTGTTTTCTATTGTGTGTCTTCTGTATATTGTACCCGCTCTCTACCCTGTGTTGTAAATTGTCCTTATATTTCAAGGTTGACTGGAAGAGATCCCTATCTGGGATAAGTCCGCCTTTGTACTGTTCTCTTGTTCAAACCTGTATTTTTATCCTGTGTTTATGTACAATAAAGATTTTACGAACAAACAAAAATGTATTCGGAGAAGTAAACTTATTGACTAATTACTGAATAAACATTTGAAATATGAATCAAATTTCACACAAATTCATTAGATTTTTAGAAGTATTAGACCCTGGAACACGAAGTCAGCAATCGCAACTACGGAACCCTACACTGCGCGTGGCGCAACACGTACTTTGGTCGTTTATTTTTTGGTTTTTTGACGGAGTGAAATTCGGTCACCCACTGAAGAATGGAATAGTGTTTTTAGTCTAAAAACTGTCTTCAGCACCAATTTTGATATAGACGACCTCCGTGGCGTAGTGGTCACCATGCTTGTCCGCCACCTACAGGTCCCGGGTTCGGTCCCCGGTCAGGAAAAGTTGGAAAATGGCCTTTTTCAAATTGTCCTGGGCCTTGGATGTTTATCTATATATGTATTTGTTATAAAATATAGTATCGTTGAGTTAGTATCCCATAACACAAGATTCGAACTTACTTTGAGATCTTTTGGGCTAGCTCAATCAGTGTAACTTGTCCCTATATATTTATACAATATCCTTTTTAATTTAGTACAAATATTTTAAGGGATTCAGTCCAATATTTTGAACAACTTTTTCCAATAAATGTATATAGAAAAACGAAAAAAAAATTTTAGGTTCTCATACAAATCAAAGTAGTCATGTGATATAGTTAGTATGAAAAATGTAAAAAGAATTGCGTATTTCAATAAACATTTATTGGGAAAAGTTGTTCAAAATGATGGACTGAATCGCCCCTAAAATATTTGTACTTAATTAAAAAGGACATTGTATATTTATTTAATAAAAATGTATGGGACGACTTAACAAGTAAGAATTTTCTAAATTCGTCCAGGCATCTTCGAGTAATCGGGGAACATATATACAAAGTGGAATTATAGGGACATTCCCGTAATAAATCGAACCACTGGCTATACGACACCACTATAGTTTAATAATAATAAAATAACAGCCAGAAAACAAAAATATCGACATTCCTATAACTGCCCGGACGCCTGCAAATGAACTGCACTCTCACAGAAAATTGACGTCTGAGTAGTAGTGTCACTCATATGCTTCGTCCGGTGAGTGAGAGAGCCGGAGCCCCCCCCCCCCCCCCCCTTCCCTCCCCTCTCCCCCTACATCTTCCCTTCCTGAAAGTCCGGCAACGCTTCTGTTACACCCCTGGTGTTGCAGTTGTCCATGGGCAGCGGTGATCACTTACCATCACATGACCCGCTTGTTCGTTTGCCGCCCTATGACATAAAAAAAAACCTTTGTATGGAAATGCCGATTTATTACAAGCTTTTTTTTTAAGTTTTACCGGTCCTGTTGTCTGTCGGTCTGTCTGTAATCAAATCTTGCAAGTTAAATTTGACCCACTTGCCGGTTTCCGATTGAGCTGAAATTTTGCACCTATACGTATATCGCGTGACAATGCAATATTATGATGACATGGAGCTGATCTGATGATGGAGCTGGACGGTGGCCATAGGAACTTTGTAATGAAACGACGCAACCCCATCGAGATTGGGCTCGTTAAAAACTTGTTTTAAATAATTGGCCAAGTGCGTGTCGGGTCACGCGCAGTGTAGGGTTCCGTAGTTACGAATTACGAATACCAACTATGAGTTCATGCCACTCAAAACGTCTAAAACTAATTTTCTATTGAATTTATTTGAAATTTTCCTTTTTCATGTTCATTTTATAAGTTGATCGCCTATAACTTTTTAATTTGTAGACCCTACTTAGCTCGGATAGCTTTCCTTCAAATTTCGTTATATTTACTGTAGCTGTGAATTTTTTCACGTGTCCATATATAACCGTTTAGCAGATAGAGGGGGGGACACTTGTATGTAACAAACATTTTCACTTTAAAACCAAATATTTCAGAAACGGATCCCTAAATCTATAAACGGTGTTCTCAAGCTCATGATATTTTTGAAAGACCAATTCAACAATACCCCCCATGATTGGTTAGTCTAGAAAATAAAATTGACTTTTGACTTTACTTGTATGGGAGCAAACCTAAAAAAAAAATTTTAATATTTTATTGTACCACTTTTTCCGCATAATTAATATACATACCTATACCAAATTACAGCTTTCTAGTATTTATAGTAGCTGAGTAAAACCGCGGACAGACAGACAGACAGACATGGCGAAACTATAAGGGTTCCTTGTTTACTACGGAACCCTAAAAATATATTTTTAAGTAATGACTTGCTTTTTCTTGATTTTTGACAGTTATTTTTATTTCATTATACTTTGTGATTCGATTTATTACGAGTTTAAAAAATCACTATTAAATTAATATAAATAAATAAATATATACGGACATATAACACTGATTGAGCTAGCCCCAAGGTAAGTTCGAGACTTGTGTTATGGGATACTACATTACAACTACTAACTCAACGATACTATATTTTATAACAAATACATATAAGTATAGATAAACATCCAAGACCCAAGACAATTTGAAAAAGGCCATTTTCCAACTTGCCCTGACCGGGGATCGAACCCGGGACTAACTGTTTAGCAGTTAGAGGGGGGGGGGGACACTTGACTAACAAAAATGTACACTTTAAAACAAAATATTTCAAAAACGGATCACTAAACCGAAAAACGATGTTAACAAACTCATACCGTCTTATTATAAAACCTGGACTAACTTTGTTACTAGGTTTAAACCCTTATCCAACCAAATCAAGTTGACATCTAGTAATATCACACTATCTCACCTGTCAATGTCAACTTCATTTTGGGCGGATAATGGTTTAAACCTAGTAACAAAGTTAGTCTGGGTTTTATAATAAGACGGATAATATTTTTGAAAGACCTATTTTGTTTGCTTGAAATATTCACACAATACTAACTTGTTTGTTCACTGTTAAAATAAATTCCATACAACACACCTAAATTTTTTACAGACAATGGTACGGAACAATGGTACGGATCATTTCGTAGAAAAGCTTCACGTTCTCACTTTAAACTGTAAACAGTACTTCATAAAATAATTTGAAGGGTTATCTAGGGTCTGATCAAGACAAAATTTTAAATATGTCCGTTTCAATATACCTATCTAGTTTAGCTTTTTCTTCATAGTTATTTTTAGTTTAGTCATACTTTATTTTATGTTTTATAAGTTCTGTTATTTCAAATGGGGCAGCACTGGACCCCGAAAAAATTCAGGTAGCCCCTTAATCTGGCTCTGATCGGAAAAGAAAAAAGAAAAATTAAGAAGTACTTACAGCTCTCCATCTGCAGTTTGCACTCCTGTGTGTCGTGGGGGTAGATGAGGAAGTTCATGGCGCAGGACAGCTTCAGCGTGAGCTTCACCATGTACAGGATCGTCTTGTCCTTCAATAATAGAAAATTAAAAACAAAATATATTTATTACTAGATGATGCCCTCGACTACCCTTGACCTTGGTGCGTCCCTGATGCCAGTCATAGTACCTTATTATTTGGGATTATTGGGCGGTAGGTGTAAAATAAAACACCTCAAATAGTAACCTCTCTGCAATATTTAATTTATAAATATAAATAATACATTTAATATAATAATTTTTATGTGTATTTAAAGAGAAGTGTCCCCTACCTGCCAGACTGTGTTATCTCCGTTCTTAAGTAAGCATTTCACTGATTACTAACACTGCACTGATTGACACATCATCACTATCCACTGCACTATGGAGGACATCAAGCAGAGCATGGTGGAGCTGCAGCAGATGTTTCTTCACAAGATGGAAGACTTTGAATCTCAGATGCAGAAATCTACATCTCAAAAAACTGTAGCTACGCTGACTGCTGACTTTGCTTCTTTCAAGTCCGTCATTCTGATTGCACTTCAGTGTCTCCAAAATCAAGTGCAATTACTTGCTCGCGATGTGGATAACATGGAAATGGTCAGCCGGAGGAAGATTCTGTTATTCCATGGTGTGCCCGAGTCAAAGGATGAAAATCTTGCAGCAGTTGTTGCCGAGAATGCAGTCAGAAAGTTAAAGATTGTGGATTTTGCGACTAGCAACATCAAGCGCTGCCACAGGATGGGACGTGCTGCCACTTCTAGTAAGCCTCGGCCAATACTGGTCAAGTTGTGTGATATGGGTGTCCGAAACAAGATGTGGAATGCTAAGACCAACTTGAAGGGATCCGGCATTACTTTGTCAGAGTTCCTGACGAAGACTAGGCACGACATCTTCATGGCCGCTCGTGAAAAATATGGTATTGCTAAGTGCTGGACGCGGGATGGCTCCATTTACGTCGTGGGATCCGAGGGAACTCGGCACCGAGTGATGTGCCTCTCAGAGCTGGACGGTATTGATGAGGCAGTATCGAGCGGTAGTAGCAGGCGGGCGGCGTCTGCCGCCAAGAAATGAACGGCTGTGGCATTTGTTTGTGGCCAACATTTCATGCTTGCGTAGCATGATAACTAGTTAATAGCACAGTTATTTTGTAAAAGTAGGTAATTCAGTAATTAATTTTACTTATTAACTATTATTAACTTTACAAGTTCTTATTAAGCCGATAAGGAAGGTAGTTTAGTTTTACTCCTTTTATGAGGTATGTAACCTTAGCCTGTATTAACTGTCACTGTCATTGAGTGTCATGTCACTGTGAATGCGTTCGGTTTTACGTAAAAACAAAAACTCACCGAACTCTTGTTTGTTTTTAATATTTCCTTTTTTTTTTTTCTCTTCTTTTTTTATTAGTATATTTTATGTATTTCATTTAATCTGCATAGGTAGTTATAGTATTGTGAAGAATGCGAACTATGTTAGTATAACCTAAATTGTCAAAACACGGCTGGTGGGTGGAGGAGGATATTTTTTATAGAATAAGTTAGTACTTAGTAGGTATTATCCGTATTATACTTTAGTTTATTATACATATTTATTTTATTTGTTTTTATATATATTATTTATTTTATTTGTTTTTATATATATTATTATATAATATTTATTTTATTTAAATTCATTATGAATGATTTATTTGATAGTAATGATGAATATCAGTCACTTTCTTCCCACAGTAGCAATATTAGTGAAGATAGTTTTTCGAGCCTTCCTACTCTCTCTGATACGTTGTGTAACGTTTTTTCTGATGTACCAAAAAATTTTAATGTAGTACACTTTAATGCCCAAAGTATACCGGCACACTTTTCTGAAATGCAGGCATCTTTTGACAATAATAATATCCATGCCATTTTAGTTTCCGAGTCGTGGCTTCCTCCTTCTCTTCCTTCCACTTTATATCCCTTGCCAGGATTTCGACTTATTCGCAATGATAGAGTCACTGACACGTGTGGAGGTGGTGTGGCCATATATCTACGTTCATATATCCCATATTCAATAATTAGTGTATCTACTCAGCCACCTCCTGCAAGTGCTGGTGAACATCTTTTCATTGAATTGAATCTCTCTCACAATAAAGTCCTTCTCGGAGTCTATTATTGTCCCTCTTCTAATATTAACTATTTTTCTTCCTTTGAAACCCTTTTAGAAACTTTTAATCCTTTGTTTAGTCACACCATTATCATGGGAGACTTTAATACTTGTCTTGTTAAAAATGATAGTCGTTCTCGCTCATTAGAGTCGATTGTCTCATCAAGCAACTTGCACATTCTCCCTCTTAGCACTACACATCACTTTCCTAACAAAACACCCTCTCTTCTAGATCTTATTATTGTTTCCTCAGTACAGCATGTTGCTAAACACGGGCAATATCCTGCTGATGCTTTCTCTTACCACGATTTATTATTTTTGTCTTATAAAATTCGTCCTCCTAAATCCAAACCCAAAATTATTCTTCAGCGCAATTTTAGTAGCATAAATCAAGAACATTTACTTTGTGACGCGCGTGCATTAGATTGGACACCTATTTACAATGCAAAGTCTGTTGATGAGATGGTATTAATTTTTAATACTAATATAATTGAACTGTACGATCGCCATGCACCATTAAGGCCAATCAAAATTAAACATTCACCCGCACCTTGGCTAACTGAGGAAATTAGGGCGTTAATGCACAAAAAAAACATTGCAAAAAGCAAATTCAAACTCCGTCCTAGTGATGCAAATAGAGATAAATATATTCGTGTTCGAAATCGCTGCAATACAGTGCTTAGGGACGCTCAACGCCGTCATATTCACAAATCTGTGGAAAACGAAGATCCAGCTAAAGCATGGAAATTCCTTAAATCGCTTGGAGTTGGTAAATCTCAGAAATACACTGTTCATAATGATTTAGATATCGATTCTCTTAATGCTCATTTTACCTCTGCTCCTGTTCTGGATGACAATATTAAATCACAAACCATTACTCACCTGTCTACCATCTCTACTCCTGAGTATGAATCATTGAACTTTTCTCAATTTGCTGCTTGTGACGTTAAAAAGAGCATTATGGCAATTACATCTAATGCGGTGGGAATAGATGGTATAAGTCGAAACATGTTAGTTCCTATCTTAGATTTTATCCTTCCTATTCTTTGTTTTATTCTGAACGCATGTCTTACAGACTGTACGTTTCCTTCAATTTGGAAGGAAGCTCTTGTCATTCCTTTACCCAAAATACCTAACCCTAAAACCTTTTCTGATTATCGTCCTATCTCCATACTTCCTTTTCTATCAAAAGTCCTTGAACGCCTTATCCAGTCCCAGATATGCAGTTTCCTTAATAAAAATAATTTATTTAATCCTATGCAATCAGGTTTTCGTACAGGTCATAGCACCGTTACTGCCCTTATCAAAATATCGGATGACATTCGCCTTGGTATGGAAGAAGGGCTGCTAACTGTACTTTCTTTATTAGATTATAGCAATGCTTTCAATTCCGTTAATTTCGATATACTTCTTGCAACATTGCGCTCTATTAATGTATCTCCATCAGCAATTGAATGGTTTCGCAGTTATCTGTATGGTCGCAGGCAGCGCATTCGCCTCGAAGACTCTTATTCTTCGTGGTGTAATGTATCTGCTGGCGTACCGCAAGGCGGCGTTCTCTCTCCTCTTTTATTTTCAGTCTTTATTAATTCTATTTCAAAACACATTTCTTGTCCCTATCACTTGTATGCTGACGATTTACAAATTTATTCTCAAGCTCCACCCAGTGATATTGCCAAGGCTATCCAAGATATAAACAATAACTTAACGCACATAACTGAGTGGAGTCGTTCAAACGGACTGATAGTGAATCCAACAAAAACTCAGGTGATAATCATTGGCAGTTCACGCATGCTGGCTAAATTAGACAGATCGACTTTGCCTCAAGTACAATTTGATGGTGTGAATATACCTTACTCAAAAACGGTTAAAAACCTAGGATTGACCTTTGATGAAAATTTATCTTGGGGTCCTCAGATGCAAATTACAGCTAGTAAGTTATATGGGGCTGCGGCTTCACTTAGAAGACTGCGTAATTTTCTACCTACTGCTACTAAACTGGCGCTTGCTCAAACACTTTTGCTTCCTATTTTAGATTATGCGGATGCCTGCTATCTTGATCTCACTGAGGACCAGCTAAGTAAGCTTGAGCGACTTCAAAACTTCTGCATAAGGTTTATATTTGGTTTACGCAAATATGATCATGTCTCACAATTTCGTACTCAGCTCAAGTGGCTTCCTATTCGTCATCGCCGGAATACTCATATCCTTTCTTTATTGTATAACATATTATTTTACCTCCCATCCCCCTGTTATCTTAAGGAACGTTTTGAATTTCTACATTCTAAGAATATGCACAATTTAAGATCATCAGAAAATCTAGCTTTGGACATGCCTATGCATCGAACCAATTTTTACGATAAGTCCTTTACGGTTCAAGCGGTGCGCCTGTGGAATGAACTGCCAGTTTTAATACGGCAGGCACAGTCTCTTCCCGTTTTTAAGAAAAGGGTAGTAGATTACTATCTATCAAAAAGTAATTAATTGGAATGATCACATTATAAATTACTCTATTTTATGTAGCTATCAAGTTATCAGTAAGTCTATTTGCTATTTAATAATATGTATTGTATATGTATATGTGTTATATATAATTTATGTATTGTATATGTATATGTGTAATATATAATTTATGTATGTATATTGCCTAAACCTATTTATGTTTTAATGTATTTATAAAGGTTAAAATGTGTGTAAATTTATGTTAAATTTATAAGTTTAAAGTTGCTTTAGATACATTTTTTTTTCCTTCTTAGTCAGTTGCACCACCGTCTTTGTCTTTCTCACATTCCTCTCCATCCACTGGTTGTCTGGAAGAGATCGCTTTAAGCGATAAGACCGCCCATTGTACTCATTTTAATTTAAAATTATTTCTTTGTGTTACTTTTTTTCTTTTGGTGTACAATAAAGAGTTATCTATCTATCTATCTATCTATCTATCTTATTTATTTGGTACTATTTTTTCGTCAGTATCGGTATGATACCGGTACAAATCACGTCAACCGGTATTTATGGGAACCGGTATCATTGACCTTGGTGCGGTACCAGTGCCAGACAGCACAGACCTGCACTATCTGTACCGGTACTATTTTCCGTCAGTATAGATACTATTCCTGTGGCAGTACCGGTAAAATTCACGTCAGAGCAAGGCTTGAAATACCGGTATTTATGGGAACCGGTACCATTGACCTTTGTTGTGTTACCGGTATCAGACATAGTAGGTACCTGTACTATCTGTACCAGTTCTATTTTTCCGTCAGTACCGGTACTATACTGGTGCCAAAACCGGTACAAATCACGTCAGAGTGAGAAAACAGACACCAGCAGGTACACGTATAAGCAGATTGCAGCAAGTACCTTAATTAGATACCTGTACTTTAAAGGAGGAGTACCGGTACCCATCTAAAACTGGTACCCGGGTGCTGAAATGCAAGGAACCTCTAAATACTGGTAAAAAACCTGTACTTTTAGTACCGGTTTGTGTGGTGTAACTGCGACTTATCACAACTGCATCGCTTTTATGTTTTCTTTTCTGTGTAAGGGTCTTTGAGTGCATCCGTGGTCCAGTGGTCAAGGCGGTCGCCTTGCTGTGATCCAGAGGTCGTGGGTTCAAATCCAACTGGGAAGCATACTTTGTGAAAAGTTGTTTCCAGTCTGGTTAGGATATTGCAGGCTTAAATCACCTGATTATCCAAAAAGAAAGGTGATTCCTTGTTTCGGAAGGCACGTATAAACTATAAACTGAGGATCCCGAACGCCATCTAGTGTTTGCTCAAGCTTATCCAAGGATTGGTTCTGGTTTACCCTTTGGGTTGCGGAGGTCAGACGGCAGTCGCTCTGTGTAAAAACCAGTAACCTCGTCAAATCACCTAGGTTAGGTAGCGGACCCCGGGCTCTGAAGCGTTACCGCTGAGGATGCAACCGGGAATTCGGAAGGATGATGATGGGACGAAAGGATGAGAACTTACTGGTGGTATATCATGAAGTTTTTTTTTTATCTTTCACTGTCATGTATGAACTACTTGGTACCTAACGTTTAGACCATTCGCTAAATTGGCTGGTACGCTGTCGGCACGCCGGCTTCGGCTTTTTCAAAGGGGCGGCCTTTGTGGCGCGTCGACAGCGTCCACACCAATGCAACAAATGGACTATTCATATACACATATGTTTGGATTACACTGTTGCACAAAAGAAAAGAGCAACAATAAGAACCAACCTTGTAGAGCCACACGTAGTGGTTGGGGATCGTCATGGTCTGGAAAGTCACGGACTTGGCGTTCTTGAAGAAGGAGTCTGGCCGCCACATGTGCTTCAGCCAGTCAACCTCCAGGAGCCTGGTGGACAACGTACATAATGTCACGTCTTAATTCTTAATGGGACAGACAGAGCATTTTGGGTCTTGCGGCCAGGGACAGGAATACCGATATTTTTTTATCGACATATCGATACCCGATGTCGGTTTTTCATTGATATTTTTTATCGATATATCAATATCTCGATACAAATTTTGATAAAATACCGGTATTTTATACAAAATCTAAATATATATAACTCAAAGGTGACTGACTGACTGACATAGTGATCTATCAACGCACAGCCCAAACCACTGAACGGATCGGGCTGAAATTTGGGCATGCAGGTAGATGTTATGACGTAGGCATCCGCTAAGAAAGGATTTTGATAAATTCTACCCCCAAGGGGATAAATTAGGGTATGAAAGTTTGTATGAAACTGTCAATTTTAAACCGATCGGGCTGGGACTTTGCATCCATAAAGCTACTATGACGTAAGCATCCCCTAAGAAAGGATTTTGATAAATTACACCCCTACGCGAGCGAAGCTAGGCTGCGGGCAAAAGCTAGTATCGATATAATACCAGTATTTTATACAAAATTTCGATATAATTGGGTATCGATATATCGATAAAATTATATCGGTATTACTGTCCCTGCTTGCGGCTTTAAGCAGAGCCCAGGGCCGCAGGACTCAAAGGCCACTGGGCAATAAGGTTTGGATCTCACTTGTCAGCACGGACAGCACTTTTCTATGCTGCTATTCTTTTCTGTCGCTCAGAACCGTCATTTTCCATAGCGAGGCCCAATGCTATAGCGTTCCGTTGCACTCTCAGCATATAAAGTGCTGATCCGTGCTGACAAATGAGATCCAACCTTAAGCTGGAAAAAGGAATCGACATGGGTTTTTCATTTTCGCAAATAGGCATGACGAATGGAAAAATATTTTTAGCCCTTCGGTTACTTTATTAAAAAAATATTGTACCCGGTTTTTTTCTTTTCTCTGAGTAACAAAAAATTACAAAGATATGTGATGGCTACGTACGATTATTACATTGAGGTGACGTCGCCACTCCGGAACTTTGATGTTTCGTATCTTTGTGAATTTTTACTTTTTATGTAAACTGAAAAATATGGGTCTATATTTTTGGAAAATCTAAAAGACGGACTAATTACAATTACCTATACTTTTAACTTTGTCGTCACCCCTATTTCTTCGATCGGCTTCTACTATCTCTGTACGTGTGTGTTATGTACCACTCAAATTATATGCAACACTAGCTTTTGCCCGCGGCTTCACCCGCGTAGGGGTGTAATTTATCAAAATCCTTTCTTAGGGGATGCCTACGTCATAGTAGCTTCATGCATGCAAAGTCTCAGCCCGATCGGTTTAAAATTGGCAAAGTTTCATCCCCTATTTTATCCCCTTGGGGGTAGAATTGATCAAAATTCTTTCTTAGCGGATGCCTACGTCATAACATCTACCTCCATGCCAAATTTCAGCCCGATCCGTCCAGTGGTTTGGGCTGTGCATTGATAGATCACTATGTCAGTCAGTCAGTCACCTTTGAGTTATATATATTTAGATATAGGCATGTGCTAGGCATGCGCTAGGCATGCGTTAGGTATGTGCTAGGTATGCGCTAGGCGTAGGCTTGGCGTGCGCGTGTCATCCGAACACGCCCGTGAAATAAACAAGTATTTACAAAGACATGTATTTTTAATGTAGTTATAGTTAGGCTTGTAGTCCGTGTGTCCGTATTGTGACATGGAAATCCGTTTAGCGGCAATTAAATTACAGTGGCATATCGTCTGTAATTAATTCAAAACATGAACAATGTTGATTACAATTAATTAAACTTTTTAATCTGAACTGAACCTGAAACTCAGTACAGGCTATACTTATACCTATTAACTACATTCCGAATAAGTACGAAATAAACATTCGATTTTCTTAACACCTGACACAAATGGGGATGTTATAAGTTGGACGCTAATATCTGTCTATGTGTCTGTCTGTGGTATCGTAGCTCTCGAACGGCTGGACTGATTTCGATGTGTTTTATTTTACTTGAAGGCAAGTTCCCTTGTGGTGGGTTCTTAGCTCTTTCTTAAACTAATATTTCCTATTGAAAAAGTCTGCGATATCGGGCTTTTCATGCTCACTAAAATGTCCAATCTGGTGGTGACGTCGCTGGTCGGGTCGTTAGATTCCCTCTAATATGGTTGAGTTTAACGTTGGCTGGACCATGCGTCAACTCGCGAACGGGTGCTGCCGGGAGGGACTAGTCAGCTTGAAGTCAATTTTTTTGACTCCTTAGTATTTCTTCTTATTACGTAATTTATGTATGTTAACTCATTCGCAAGCATTACATGTTATAATGTATCAACATTGTATTATAGTAAAAGTATTTATTAATTTTAAAAAGACATAATAATAATATGACAAAGCCCTTCTGGCGAGTAGGCGACCAATACTGTGAAAATGAGTTTCTTTCGGAATTTCTTTTCTACAGTGGTCGTTACAAAGCGCTAGTAGCGGTAGCTTTTCTTTAAAATAAATTAAACTTTAATATAAACTACACTTAATGTAAATTATACCTTTTGACGTGTAAAAGTGCCTGTAAAGGTCTAATTACTGAATAAACATTTGAATCTTTGAATCTTGAATCTTTGAATCTACTAATATTATAAACGCGAAAGTTTGTATGTATGGATGGATGTTTGTTACTCTTTCACGCATAAACGGCTGTACGGATTGGAATGAAACTTGGCATGTAGATTATTAGCTTATTACCTGGATCAACACATAGGATACTTTTTATCCTACTAAAATGTGAGGCTCCCGTGTGATTGTCAAAAATATTCCACGCGGGCAACGCCGCAGGCATCGGCTAGTAAAGTAAATATCAAAGTGGGGCTCCCATACAACAAATTTGACGACCTCCGTGGCGTAGTGGTCACCATGCTAGTCCGTCACCCAGAGGTCCCGGGTTCGATTCCCGGTCAGGGCAAGTTGGAAAATGGCCTTTTTCAAATTGTCCTGGGTCTTGGATGTTTATCTATATATGTATTTGTTATAAAATATAGTATCGTTGAGTTAGTATCCCATAACACAAGTCTCGAACTTACTTTGGGGCTAACCCAATCAGTGTTATTTGTCCCTATATATAAAAAAAAGCGTGATTTTTTTTATGAAATGAAAGGACGAAACCTTTAGTGCGCGAGACCGACTCGCACTTGGCTGGTTATTAAAAGATAGGGTAGCTCCTATAGGTAAGTTAACTTGCCTATACTCTGAGGTCATGTTCTCAGGCAGCCTCAGCCTGAAGTCCTTCCACGTCTGCGCGAAGAAGATGTCAGCGGCATAAGTCTGGAAAGAAGAGAAATACTGGAAAATCTGCTTAGTTTTCTGATTTCTAGAAATGACGTATTTATTTGAGGATCTACACAACAGGAACAGGAAGGGACATACCCCTAATAAATGGTACAACGGACCATACAATACACAATACAGTAAATACAATACTGTTTATTGCACAAAATTAATAAATACAGGACATTATTAACCTAAAAAACTAGGTAATGCGCGAAAGGCGGCCTTATCGCTTAGCAATTTCTTCCATGCAACCTCGCTATATAGATAATTTTTCAAAACTAAAAATCGACATCAGTCCCAAACTACACAACCGATTTGTATAAAATTTCCAACAAAAAATAGTATATTATGCAATTAGTGAATAAAGGACGGATTTACTTCGAGGGCCATAGATGAATCACGAGCAGGTGAAGGATTCTAACGACTGAATCACGAGCGTAGGTAGTGAGTCATGATGATTGAATCACGAGCGTAGCGAGTGATTCAAGTGTTAGAATCCTGAATAATGCGAGTGATTTATGGCCCTCGATGTAAATCCGCTTTATTCAAGAATTGCATACTATACTTTATACCATGACTACGAGAATAATTTTTCAAAACTAAAAACCAACTTTTCCGCCAAACTACGCAACCGGTTCTAATAAAAAAAATATGGGACCACATGACAAGTCTTTCCTTTAAAAAAAGAAATGTGGTGTCGTGGGACACCAGGTAGGAACGAAGTTCAAAAGTTCTTGCGTATACGACTGTCGCGCCTGCGCACGTCTCATTTAACGAGGTCATCCTTACGGTTTTACTATCACATTTTTTTCAGTTCGGTCGCGCAGCAAAATCCCTATCTACTCCAAGCCTGCCGTAAGGAACTTCGTTCCAAAAAAAAGAATGTTATAAATCGGTACAAACTTATTCGAATAAATCGATCAACGTATATAAAACATAAGATTCCGACGAATTGATAACCTACTCTTTTGGAAATCGGTTAAAAAGAAAAATTTAAGCGAAAAAAGACATTTAATTAAGAAAAAAAAAAGGTTAAATAAATTAAAACGGACATTAAAATTGGAACAATTATACTAAAATTAAGAGTAAATTAAAAGTAATTTCTAAATTCAAACATCAAAATAGTGAGTAAAAGTGCATTTTATTCACTGTTTTCAGTGAATAAAATAAACTTTTTAGAGGGGAATGGTATAAAGATTTTTTTTTAATCGGTGCAGGCGTCTTTAAATAATCGGTGAACATACATAAAAAAAAATAAAGCATCGCGTCGAATTGATAACCTCCTCCTTTTATGGAAGTCGGTTAAAAATTGTAATGGGAAATTAGGTAGGTAGTGCGGGCTGGTCAATATAAACATACTTACTTATATACAATAATTATAATAAATATTTACATCTTACATAAATACATACAACCTACGCTAAAAAATATATATATTAACAGTACGACAGGAAGGGAAGTGGAAACAAAGGAAGGATATTTATTAACCTTTCATAAGGATAGAAAATAAAGAGTTAACTTTCGATTTAAAGCTGGCTATATATGAATGAAACGATATATATATGAGAGACATAGATCATTATAGTATAATGAATTTAAAATAACAGTCAAGAAACAAAAAGAATTGCATTTTCATGTTAAAGTGTGCTGCCGCCCGGGCAATTTGCATGAGGATGGCAAACTTTTTTGCTTTTATAATGTTTTTTTTTTAAAATTTCATTATACTATAGTGATCTCGTTAAGAATTCCCTTATACCCTAGACTTTTCCATACAAACGTAGTCTACGTTTTATTTTGAAACGACTTGTCAGATTTCGGTAGAAAATTTGTAATTTTGAAGAAATCGCAATTACCTTAATAATTAATTGGTTATAATTAATTGGTTTACTACAGTAAAAATATTAACTTAAAAGAAAATATAAGGGTGTAGAAGTTTTCCATACTGATGGTCAAAAATGATATAATACCCTATATTCTCTTTTAAGTTCATAATTTTACTGTAGGAAACCAATTATAACCCTAGATAATTGCAATTTCTTTAAAATTACACAATTTTGCCCATATCCAACTTGTCGTTTCAAAATAAAACGTAGACTACGTTTGTATGGGAAAGTCTGATTTTGTCCAGGGTAAGGGGACTCTTAAGCCTGTGTTCGATTCATTAAGGGTATGTTCCTTCCACATTGTATAACGCGCAGCAAAAAATACTGATACTGGGTGGATGGGTGAATTCAGTGCATGATACTGATCAATTTTTCCCAAAGAACTTAGTATCATCTTCATCAGGGCGAATGTGACTAGATACTGAATGAAGACCTCCGGATGAGGTGGAAACATGTCGGCCAGTATCTGACTCTCTACGTGAGTAACTCGATTATGTTTTCTTCCGTCTGTTTGTCACCTCACGTTAGTTTTTAACCCCCGTTCAAAAAGAGGGGTGGGTGAGTCTGACGCTAATGCCTTTCAGTGGCATCGTAGCGCTGGAATGGGTGGACCAATTTCCATGCGGTGTTTTTTACAAGAAAGCACATTTCCTTACGGTAGTTCAGAGCTATGTTTGATGAAAATCGTTTCGGCCGTTTAAAAGTTATTGGGGATTAACGCTTGAAACTCGGGTTTTTCTAGTATGGCGCCACGGATTAAAATTCTACTATTTAGCTCCTCCGCCCATCACTAGATGGCGTTTACATGTAAAAGCTATTGAAAGTCGGGGGTTTTTAAATTTACTTGGGAAATCAACTTGTTATCAAAAAGTTCTTACCTACTTACTTAAAGGTTAGTTGCTCTTATCGGTAAAGTATGCGTAAAACTTCTCTGTCGTTCAGCCTTACTCTTAAGTGCTAGATACGACATGACCCTTGCTTTTTCTTTCTGGTCTACATAGCTCTTTCATTGTGATCCTAGCCTCTTTTACCTTTTACCTTTCCTTCTAGTAAGCTTTAAAATAATGGGTCTTGTCGTGGTCACTTAGACCAACGGAACCGAATACTCCATCTTTATAACGTACCATAGAATTTTCATCGATGGAGTCGAGCCCCATGACCGTGACGTGGAAGTTGACGGTCGTAGGCTGGTCGTTGACCTTCGGGGGACGCATTTTGTCGTACATACGGGGGTCGTCTGGCAGCAGGTCTTGGAAGGTCAGAAGCGTGGACCTGGAGCAAGGAAGACCTTTATATAGGTACTATATTTTATAACAAATACATATATAGATAAAACCTCAAGATGCAAGAAGGTCAATCTGAAAAATATAATTTTCCATCTTGACCTGACCGGGGATCGAATCTGGGACCTCCGATGTGACAGGCTGACGTGATGACAAATATGCCACAGTGAGGCCACTTTTGCAGATGTTCTAGCTAAGTATTTTACATTTAGCGAGGATACTCGTTTATTTGGTACTATAACACACAGAAATAAAAAAATACATACAATCTAATATATAAAATTCTCGTGTTTTCGTTGCCATACTCTTCCGAAACGGCTTGACCGATTTTGATGAAATTTTTTGTGCTTATCCGGTATCTATGAGAATCGGCCAACATCTATTTTGCATCCCCCTAAATGTTAGGGGTAGTCCACCCCTAAGTTTTTTATTTTATTTTTTCGACAAAGTTTTTAATTTCTATTTTTTTATGATACAACATACAAAAATACATACAATCCTCAATTTTGGCAAAACAACGTTTGCCGGGTCAGCTAGTAAAATATAAAATCAGCCTCAAAAAGAAAAGCTTAGTTCTATACCTACCTGTACAATTTTCAATGTGTTTGCTACAGCAATACAAATAGGCAACAGCTCAGTTGAAATATTGACATGGATTAATATACACAGATTTTCAGTTGTGACACAATATAAACTGTGACCAAAAATGAACTTTATTCAAAACAAATTAAAAACAACACAATACAAAAAATAATAACGGTGACCTGAATAGATGAAGATGAGAATATTGTGAAAAATAATTAAATAAGGCTGTGTTTATGATTATATACACAAATAAATAGTATGATAGAATACAAAAGTTTAAATAATAGGTTGGGGAAAAAGTCTTTTCGCATTTTATATGAAAATTCAAAACATTTTTTAATATAGTTTATTTACATTTAACTAAAGTATGTAGGTACCATTTTGTTCGATAACTTTTTGCCATCTTATAGGTAGGGACATGATCCCATTGATAAAGAAATTTTGGGGCTTCTGATCAAAAACTGCGTCAAGTAGTTTTGGCAGTCCTCTCGGGATGTTAACCTGACACTGCCTAAAGAATTCTGAAGAGACCGAAACAGGTGGAAATCTGAAGGTGCCAGGTCAGGACTATACGGCGGATGCATTAACACCTCCCAGCCAAACTCTCTTAATTTTTGCTGAGTGGTTAAAGATGTGTGAGGTCTAGCGTTATCATGATGAAAAACCACACCCCTTCTGTTGATTAATTCCGGCCGCTTTCTCTCAACTTCTTGCTTTAATCTTATCGGTTGTTCGCAGTAGAGTTCTGAATCGATGGTCCTGCCTGGTGGTAACAGCTCATAATGAATAATGCCCTTCCAATCCCACCACACACACAGCATCACCTTGTTGCGAGTTAACCCGGGTTTCGCCACAGTCTGTGAAGCCTGACCGGCCTTTGACCACGACCTTTTTCGCACGTTCTTGTCGTACGTGGTCCACTTTTCATCACCAGTTATCAATTTCTTCAAAAATGGTTCGGTCTCATTACGTCATAATAAAGAATCACAAATGAGTACACGGTTCATTAGGTTTCTTTCAGAGAGCTCGTGAGGTACCCAAATATCGAGCTTTTTTTATGTACCCATTTTTTTTCAAATGCGCCAAAACTGTTTTGTGGTCAATTCCCAGTTCCTCAGCTACGTCGTAACTACTGATAAGCCGATCTTGCTCCACTTTTTCAAAAATAGCATCCATTTTTTCCGTAACAGGGCGACCAGAGCGACGTGCAACTTTGACATCAAAATTTCCGAATTGAAAACGCTTAAACCAAATTTGTGCTACTCTCACAGACACTGCACTAGGTCCATAAACATCGCAAATATTTTTCGCGGCTTGCATTCCATTTTTACCTTTTTGGTAGTAAAATTTTAAAATGTATCTAATTTCTTCATTAGATTCACTCATCTTGACGGTAAGAAAAACAAATGAAAATCACGAATTTTTCTAATTTGAATTTGGAATTATCTTCTTTAAAATTTAAACTTTTAAATGATACCAAAACCAGCCAGGTACAAATAGTATAGCCAAAGTGGTTTTATTACAAGTTCGTACATACTATATGCGAAAAGACTTTTTCCCCAACCTAATACATTTATTGTTACATTGCTCTTGTATAAATATTGTCATGTGGCATTGTCATTATCACACGAGTCTGTTAGGTAGGAAGAATGTACGACAGGACATTTGTACCTACCACTATACAAGAACATCGTTCTTACGTTTATTGATTGAATACATGTCATGTGGCATTCTACCTACAATAGAACCATATGCCATCTATTCCTAGATGTCGTAAGAGGCGACTAAGGACTAAGGACAAACTTTTCGTTCTACAACTGCATTTCGAAGAAGGGTTGGCGTCGGATGGTTATAAAACTTAAGAATATCGGATTTTTTTCTCCACTTTACGCAAGCTCAAGTTGAATGTAGGAGTGTATTCTAGACAGTGAAGAACCTGCAGTTTGTTTTGGTTAATGTTGGTGTCTCTGTAGGGTGTTTTTGTTGAGTCCTTAGATCATATAGATGATCTAAAGTCGAGACTATTAGGATAGTGGTGATGGAAACACGAGAGTCGTTGAGTGACTCTTTCCATCTTTAGATCATATAGATGATCAAAGTCGAGGCTATTAGGATAGTGGTGATGGAAACACGAGAGTCGTGAGTGACTCTTTCCATCTTTAGATCATATAGATGATCTAAAGTCGAGACTATTAGGATATTGGTGATGGAAACATGAGAGATGTTGTTTGACTCTTTCCAGCTTTAGATCATTAATATGATCTAAAGTCGAGACTATTAGGATAGTGGTAATGGAAACACGAGAGTCGTTGAGTCTTTCCATCTTCACAAGCTGCTCGTTAAATACACGTTGACTACTTTAACTATATACCATATATATAACTATAAACCTAATTCAGTTATCTTAATTTAATCTACTTATATCATTTAACTTTAAATAAGGTAACATAGCAAGTAACGTTATACATAATAGGCATGTAGTATAACACGTGGAAGGGACATACCCGTAATAAATCGAACCACGGGCTGTATTAGATCGCTATAGTATAATTAAATTAAAATAATAGTTAAATAACAAAAAATATATAATTGGTCAAGTGCGTGTCGGGTCACGCGCAGTGTAGGGTTCCGTAGTTACGAATGCCAACTTTGAGTTCATGCCACTAAAAACGTCTAAAAACTAATTTTCTATTGAATTTATATGATATTTTCCTTTGGCGAGTACATTGTATAAGTTGATCGCCTATAACTTTTTAATTTGTAAACCCTACTTAGCTCTGATAGTTTTCCTTTAAATTTCGTTATATTAACTATAGCTGTGAATTTTTTCACGTGTCCATATATAACCGTTTAGCAGATAGAGGGGGGGGGGGACACTTGACTCTAACAAAAATTTTCACTTTAAAACCAAATAATTCAGAAACGGATCCCTAAATCGAAAAAACGGTGTTCACAAGCTCACAATATTTTTGAAAGACCTATTCAACGATATCCCACATGATTGTTTAGTCGACAAAATAAAATTGACTTTTGACTTTACTTGTATGGGAGCTACACTAAAAAAAAATTTTTCAATATTTTATTTAACCACTTTTATCGCATAATTAATATATATTCTTATACCAAATTACAGCTTTCTAGTACTAATAGTCGCTGAGTAAAACCACGGACGGACAGACAGACAGACAGACAGACATGGCGAAACTATAAGGGTTCCTTGTTTACTACGGAACACTAAAAATTGGCATTTACATACAAATTGACCGGGCGGCAGCACACTTTATGATGGAAATGCACCATTTTTTCTTTGTTTCTTGAATGTTATTTTAATTACATTATACTATAGGGTATGTCCCAACCAAGTTTACTCAAGAAATTCAGTCAAGATTTTGTGTTGTTTTTGTAATAAGAAAGAAAATCACTTCCCGCCTTTTCCTCGGGATGTATGACAGAGTCATTCAAGAGAAAGGTTTGCATGTATAATACACACACGTGCGAGGTCAGGGCGGGCCGCTAGTAAATAATAAAAAGGTTTCCACACAATACAGAGCATGAATGCTGCTACACATTAGCCAGATGACGTCTGGTTTCGGAGACAAGAGAATCAGGAAATGGATAAACAAAATGATATGAATACTCATAAAAGCCATATGTCCTTGGACATCCTCTGTAAACACAACATGAAACTTTTGTCAAACCGAATTGAAATGAATTTCCGTGGTAGGTATGCAGAGAGCATTATACCTTTTCATCTACAGTTGAGTATTTAGGCAGGTACCTCTATAAAATTTCATAGCATAGATTTAATAAGATACACATATCTGCCTACATGTAGAAGTATCTATAGGATTAATGTTATCCTATAGATGCATCGATATACTTCTACTATTTTTTTTTTAATTAATAAAACTTTGTTCGAATCATGATTTCCACGACACTGACACATTTTTTTGTCCGATAAACTTCAACGGGTCAAAGTGCAGCTCACAAAGTTTAGTCATTCATCATCATTCATCATTTCAGCCGCATAACGTCCACTCCAGGACATAGGCCTCTCCCAAGGATTTCCAAAATGACCGATCTAGAGCGGCCTGCATCCAGCGCTTTCCAGCGACCTTGGTCAGATCGTCTGACCACCAGGGTGGGTGTCCTACGCTTCGCTTGCCAGTACGCGGTCGCCATTCGAGAACCTTTTTGCCCCATCGGCCATCGGCCATCGGTTATTCGCGCTATGTGTCCCGACCACTGCCACTTCAACGAACTAATCCGCTGGGCTATGTCAGTGACTTTTGTTCTTCTACGAATAATACAAAGTTTAGTACTACGGCGAAATCAAATGGAGGGTTATGTGTTTCACCGCTATGTATGTATATATGTATGTTCATCTGTTTCCTCGAATCTTCTATAATATCCAGGTACCTTAACAAATGAGGTACCGTTGGATGCGTCTTGCCTGGGCGCTGGCTGGTTATAGGCTACGTATGTGTCGTTACAATAAATACAATATGGTACGCAAAAAACTGTTTTTTAAACCTGATGTATCTCCCACTGCTGTGCAAAGGCCAAAAAATAAGTAACTTAATAAAAACGAATCATCATACCGTGTTTGGAATCAAATAAAAGAATTCAATTAGCACATTTCAAAAATATATAGGGACATTACTAGTGGTATGGTCACGTCATGAGGAAGGATGCCGAACATCTGACTAAGAGGATGGTCATTTGGAGGTAGAGGGCTGCAGAGGGATAGGGAGACCAAGAAAGACGTGGAAAGAATGTGTAAGGACAGATAGGAAGGAACGAGGGGCTGTGAAAGTATGGTGAATGACAGAAAGAAGAGGAACAGTTGACATACAGAGCCGACCCCAAATAGGGAAGTGCAATGGCGAGGAAAATTATGATGATGACATTATTAGTTGACTAAACACTGAATAAATCTACTTCTCAGCAAGAATCTTCCCGTAGTAGGGTTTTTAGTTTAACTATAATATACCTGTCATTATCATCCGAGCGTATTCCCGGTTGCATCCTCAGCAGTAACGCTTCAGAGCCCGGGGTCCGCTACCTAACCAAGGAGATTTGAGGTTACTGGTTTTTACACAGAGCGACTGCCGTCTGACCTCCACAACCCAAAGGGCAAACCAGGAACCAATCCTTGGATAGTTAACTATAATATACCTGTATTATGTGAATAAAGATTTGATTGCTTACTTTGAGAACACTTATTTTTATTATGAAAAAAAGAAATTGACTTAATTTAATTTCTTTTATATTTCGCGGTATATAGCCATAGAATAATAAATAATTATACGGGTATGCTCTCGCGCAGGCATAATGGAATTGTTTTTCAGAATGGTATTCATCAAATGGCATGCGTAAAATGAGATTGGAACTTGTTCTCATGGAATCCAGGAAAACTTTCATGCTAGTCTGAGAGAAAAGAAAAAAACTTAGAATCTACCAGTTGCTTCTGTACCCGCGCAAACCGTAAAGCCGATCGAGGGAATTGGCGAAAATGCAAATCATGTCATGTTCTTAGGCGATGCGGTTAGCACTATTTTGATTTATTTTTTTACTTTCTCGCCGACCATCACGCTAAAAGTGGCCTTGAAGTCCTGCGGCCCTGGAGTCTGCCTGCTTAGGGCCGCAAGACCCTAAATGCTTTGTCTGCCCCGTTAGAAAAACGGATAGTGTATTTTTGTAGGTATGTATGTATGATAGTGACAGGTGCGCACACGCTAGGCTCTGAAAAAATACAGCTAAGGGCCGTAACAGACGGGGCGCAAGTTGCGCCGCGTAACAGCTAGTGATGGGCGATTCATAAATACTCAATCAACCCATTTGAGTATTTACTCAGTAGATTGGGTAAATAACCGATAAATATCCTTATTTATCCATTTGGCGGGTAGATTAATTTATATGAGTTGCGACTCATATTCATTATTTCATGTTTTCATGACAATTTTGAAACTTAAATCTAGTATACACTTGCAATTCTTGTCGGAAAGTGTATGCGTACGCCATAATATGCTTAAAATGTAATTAAACGTTATAAAACAGGTGATATTACGGGTAGAAACTTACGTAACATAAATGTTTTAGTTACCCCGTATTATAGGCTGAAAACAGTCAGTAAATCGTTTAAGGGAAACTGTATAAAGTTTTATAATAAATTGCCAGAATCGGTCCTTGATATGCCAGATAGAAAATTTAAAGCTTATGTAAAGAAAGTACTTTGTGAGAAGGCTTATTACGGAACCGATGATTATCTTAAAGACAAAAACGTCTGGCTTCTCAGTCCACACAGCTAATTTTAATAACAGTATAATTGTAAGGTTGACGTTTTTGGAGAAAATGCTGCAGTACAGTTTGTTACCGCTTCTTCTGTACTTGCGCTTTGGAGGCGGCAGTAAACTTAGTTGTAAGTAAATGATCTTACGTCAACAACTAACTATTAAGAAATCGAAAGAAAAAAGAAATGACAATTATCAAGTGATATAAATATCCAAAGATAAATAAACGATTTTTGACTTTTTGACTTTTATGGGACGCTAAATTATATGAAAATACCATACTAATCATACACTGAAAGAAGACTTCTTTGACTAATTATCATTTTTTGGTGCGAGGTGTGCATAGACGTAATTTTACGTAAAAATAAGTAAACAGACATCAAATGCGATGTCAATACTTGAGCACGCTCTATTTATAAAATCTAGTGAGTAAATACTCAAATGTGTAAATTGAGTACTATCCACTGACCATCTCTAGCTGTTACGCAACGCAACTTGCGTCCCGTCTGTCGCGGCACTTAGAAGTGGGATTTGCATTGCCAAAATTTTTCGACTCCGTGGCGTACTGGTCAACACGCACGCTAGTCTGCCGATCCGGAGGTTCTGGGTTCCCCAGAAGTTGGAACATTTCCTTTTTTAAATTGTCCTGGGTCTTGGGTGTTTAGCTACATTATGTATTTATCATAAATTATAGTATCGTTTGGCTGAGTATCCCATAACACAAGCTTATGCTTACTTTGGGGCTAGCTCAAGCTGTGTGATATGTCCCTATACACGAAGATTTTTCATTGGTTTTGGAGCCAAAGGCCATTTCATAAGGATCGCTAGTAAGACCTAAGTAGCAAGTCAAAATAAAAATTCAGAAACAAAAAATGTTGACTAAAACTCGAAAGTAAAATCGTGAGATCAATGAGTAGTACCGACGGCTGGCTAGATTTCAAGTTCATCACGATCACGCGGCTGATTTGGACTCGATCAAAAATCATTTTCACAACTTCTTTATCTTATAGCGTACACAAGTTTGGGTTACGTATATTTATAAATATAGATGATATATTTATAAATATAGATGAAATTATTTACTACATGACATTATTTTTTCCAAAACCAATGAAAAGTCACCGTGTATATTAAAAAAATTATACTAAATCACTTGGCAAATACGTCTTTATCGTGCTTTGCTACTTTTTTAATGTAGTGATACAATGTAGAGCAAACCCTCTCCTTTTAAAGATAAAGTGGCACAAGTCCAAAAGTGGCCGTTATTCGTAATTGTGCGTAACGTTCTCACTTTAAACTATAAACAGTAGTTCATATATAATGTGTTGTAATATTATAATACAAAACAATAGTTTGAAGGGTTATCTAGTGCCTGGACAAGACAATTTTTTTAAATGATGTCTCCGTTTTCTATCGAATGATTTATTTCAAATGGGTGCAGCACTGGACCCCGGAAAATTTAGGTATCCCCTTAAGTAGGTAGCAAGACGCTGCATTGGGATCGTGGCTGTTATAATTTTTAGGATTACGTACCCAAAAGCTAATACTAAGACTCCACTGTCCATCTGTCTGTCTGTCACTAGGCTGTGTCTCATGAACCGTGATATCTAGACACTTGAAATTCTCACATTTGATGTATTTCTGTTGCCGGTATAACAAAAAATAATAAAAAAACATATAAAAGAAATAGTCATGTAGAACGTATTTTTTTAATAGATAAAATGGTACGTGATCCTTAGTGCACAAGGCCAACTCGCTTTTGGTCAGTTTTTTATTAATTTAGCCCGTACTGTCGAAATACTGGGCAAAAGCTTTCACTCTAGTACGCCACTGATCTCTGTTTTTCCCGATGGATTTCCAGATGGAGTGGAGAGAACTACCTCTCTTGCGACGCCAGCCTACCTACATCCATTATGTATCAATCTTGGTTCACATATATCTTGGTGCATCCTACACACATGCTCAGCCTAGTGCCATTGCGTTGACAAATAAAAAAAGTTAAAATTATAATGTTGTCTATACTTACTGTGCATAGCATAGGTCGGTAGCTCCAA
Organism: Acrobasis suavella; assembly: GCA_943193695.1. Lineage (NCBI taxonomy): Eukaryota > Metazoa > Arthropoda > Insecta > Lepidoptera > Pyralidae > Acrobasis > Acrobasis suavella. The sequence goes on along the minus strand of OW971952.1, from coordinate 1,593,548 downwards.
GCCATAGCCGGAGAAGAACAGTTGAAGCCCACAACAATCTTCCAGCCGCCATTTTGTTACAAAAAAATCACACTCATTTGCATTTTATTTACGACTGAATGTTTTGTTTATAATTGTAGGTTATTACAATGAATATTTGGTTTATTTTTTATTTGGTAATATTTTATTTTGAAGTAAGTTATATACTTAGATAGTTTATAGTTCTAGATCTTAACGTATAAAGTTTTGTTATAGGTATGACTCATTTCTAACTTTGTACCAATATACCTAATTGTTAACGTTTTTATATTAATTCTGACATAAATATTTACAGACTTTAGATACTTTTTGAAGATATGTAATTCATGATAAACTTACGTAAAAGTTTTATGTTTGTATCATTTAAAAAGAAAATAGTTGCGCATTGTCTATGCAGCACTTTTGAATTCCGAACTATTATTTTCCCGCCGCGTGAAGGAAAGCGCGCGTAATTTGATAGGCGACTGCGGAAAATGCAATGACGGACGAACAAGAAAAATACATTTCAGTGTTTCACCGTCCGTTTTTAAGTTTGTGACATGCGCATAACATAATGACGATGGCCAGACCAGCTGAACTGGACTGAGAAGATATCTTCTGAGCTGTGATCGTTCCGAACGTTCATATTCAGTACTTTGTAGCTTAATTAAAATTAAAATCCTTTAATATTTTTTAGTTAAAACCTTGCTTTGATGCAGTCCTGTCTTATAAGCATTATTTTTATATGACACGCTGTGTTTGATCCAGTTTGTTTTTCGTGTATAAGAGGTCAACCCTCATGTCAGATCTTTCGAGCTGCCGAAAGACATTCATAGCTTGACGACTGCCGGGACCAACGGCTTAACCTGCCTTCCGAAGCACTGACACCATTGTCACTGTAGATAGACGCAAACACGACAAAACAGGACTATGTTTTATTTGTAAATAATCAAGTGTACTTACATGTACCAATATATATTAAATTAAATCATTATGTATACAAAGTGGAAGGATATACCCGTAATAAATAAAACCACGGGCTGTACTAGATCACTACACTATAGTATAATGAAATTCAAATAACAGTAAAAAAGCAAAAAAAAATCGAAATTTTTTTTGCTTTTTGACTTTTATTTTAATTTCATTATACTATATCATAGTGATGTAGTATATAGTACCCGTGATTCGATTTATTACGGGTATGTCCCTTTCATGTGTACTACCATGTACACGTGGTTGTTTATGTGGCAGGCAAGGACAGGGATTATCATACTTACTTAGATTCAAGAGTTACTTTGCGGAAGTCAAAGTTACATACTACATGATTTGAATTACTTTGTGCAATTCCGCCACCAGTTAGTTCATGCAAACTATTGCCGGCCGGCGCCCACCCACTACTGTTAGTCCCAGCATACCTGCCAACTACAGCCCGTGTGCACCCGCCACCAACAGCTGATGCATGCTCCCTCCTATACTGCTGCATCCGCTGCGGCTGCAACAACGCGAGCGAAACACGTGTCGCGTATGCGGTGTCCGATGTTGCTGCAGCCGCAGCGGATGCAGCACATAGGTAGTTTGCATGAACTAACTGGTGGCGGAATTGCACAAAGTAATTCAAATCATGTAGTATATACTTACTTACTTTATTATGTAGGTATCACTGCTTTCATACGAGGCAGCCCATATATAGAAGCAACGACATAATTACTATGTAAACAACATGGTTGGGACGCTAAACAGGGCTCGCAAATAATAATAGATAGACGCAGACGATTCAGTTCAATCGGACCAGGAATGGTATACATCGGTACCATTTGTACCATCAATGATACTACCTAATGGTACAGATGATCCGGTGGCGACCAGTTGACGACCTCCGTAGCGTAATGGTCACCATGCTAGTCCGCCACCTAGAGGTTCCGGGTTCGATCCCCAATCAGGGCAAGTTGGAAAATGGCCTTTTTCAAATTCTCCTGGGTCTTGGATGTTTGTCTATTTAAGTTTTTGTTATAAAATATAGTATCGTTGAGTTAGTATCCCATACAAGTCTCGAACTTACTTTGGGAAAGGCTCAATCAGTGCAATTGCTCCATACAGGTATATTTATTATTATATTACCAGCGAGTTGGTCAATTTATTTTAATTATTTACTTGATTACTTGCCTAGTTACACATTACGAAAATCTTGTAAAACAATATTTAACTTGAGTACCTATCTTTATTTGTAATCTAGACTATTTGAAAGAAGTTATTTGCCTGCAAACCCTTAGGAAACAGATAAAAATAGCGAGTCCGCGGTCGCGGAGTCAAGCTGATAATGTTTGAGGTTCGAGCGCCCCTTGAGCACGCCCGCAGCGGCTTTGCCTCGGTGGAATTAGCAGGAGATGTAATACCTACGCTAATATTTTTAACCGACTTCACAAAACGGAGGAGGTTATCAATTCGTTGCGATCTTCGAAGACGCCTAAACAACCGATTTGGAAAATTCCTGTTTTTCTTTGAAAGAGTATATTTGTCAGGTGGTCAAATAGTTTAATAAAAATCGGTTGTGTAGTTTGGGGGTGAATTCGGATTTTAATTTTGAAAAATTATAACGGTAACGCTTCTTCTGCGAGTCGAAAGGCAAGTTTAATTTCATTATAATAAATTTGATCAGTGTTTGGATACGGTGACGCGTTCTTGCAATGTGCAGGAATATAGGTACACGTAACGATAAAATAGGTGCTTGTTGTTCCTTTTAAAATTGCACACCTATAGGTGGGTATATACACTTTGGGTGGTGATAAAAAAGAGTACCTATTCGCTCATGCTAATTTCGGTGCGAGTAAGGCCTTCACCGAATGGTATCCAAGAAATGGGAAACGTAGTGTAGGACGTCCGGCAGCTGGGACATCAGGCAATTTGCTAAAAGCGTGCACATACATACTACTATGACGTCGTTAATCCTAATGAGGCAGACAGAGCATTTTGCGTCTTGCAGCTCTAAGCAGGATAGCCCAGGGCCGCTTTAAGCGTGATGGTGGGCGAGAAAGTAGAAAAGGAATCAGAATAGTGATAGGTTGCTAGCTGCCTCGCCTAACATGATTCGCATTTTCGCCCATTTTCTCGTTCGGCTTCTAAATTCTAAATTCGGCGGGAAGAAGCAGCTGTTACATTTAAGGCATTTTTTTTTTACCCGGTGAGCGTGCCTGAAGTTTACCTTGTGTTAGGAAAAAATAAGAAAATGCTCTGAACACTATATGTACTTGTAATGCGACACAAATAAGTAGAACAAAAATGGCGGAACTCAAAGCATTTTTTAACAAATTCCCGACACGTAAATTGAACCAAAATGGCGATCATCGGCGCATTATTTGTACCTGCGCCGATAAACGCCATTTTGGTTGAACCTACGTATCGGGAATTGTACAAAAATGCTTTGAATTCCGCCATTTTTGTTCAACTTATTTGTTTCACATTGTACCTATAATATGTATATTTTCTTAGGTAAGCACTTATTAAAAATCCAAAACGGTTTTTTCTTCTTTCTATGTAAGTACTTTAAGTAAAGTAAGTCAGTACCTTTCTAGTTACAATTAATTGTTTATATAAAATAAATGTAACAAAAAAGCTGTTGAAACGAGTAAGTTATCGTAGGTAAGTATATCATGCCGAAAGTAGTTAGTTCCAAATTTTACGTAACTATACTCCTCTTGATGTCCGTCTTTGTTATATTATAATCAATAAATACGCCGTTAGTCTTTCTTTATAAATGGTGAACGGAATGTAAATTTACTCAGAAATGGTCATAATTTGGTACATTAGGTACATACTGAATCTACAACTTGATTTGACATTATTTAAGAATTTCGACACTAAAAAAAAATTATGTAAATTTTGACAACAAACAATGTTTTTTTTGTTGTGGTAATGTCAGCTCTTACAATTCCCGGAGAAATGCTCAGAAAGACGTGCTCAAGTGGTCGTAAGCTCGTCATCGAACACGCTAATAATAGGCTCCGAGGAACTGCTGCGTTGCGAGCGGAGCCTCCCCCACCCCCCACCATATGCGCTAGTTTGGTCTAGTTATATTCCGTAGGTATATTAGACTAAACTAGCGAACAAAGTAAAGATTGAGTGTTGATACAGAATCAGAATGAATATAAGTAGGTATTACATACAGAGCGGATCTCCTAAAGTCTCGCGCAATTTGCGTCTCCGTTCCCCGTCCCCGTTAGCGGGCGAACACACACATATTGACGTGTGGTGTGCACGAATGTAGTTTTTGTAGTGGTACGTAGTAGGCATAAATTATACTCCGTATCTATGAAATGCCATGCCATGCCTGTGGTGTTGATGAATTAAAGCGATACCTGAATTTTCCGGGGTCCAGTGCTGCTCCCATTTGAAATAAATCATTTGATAGGAAACGGAGAAATTATTTAAAATGTTGTCTTGACCAGGCACTAGATAACCCCTTAAACTATTTTATGTTCACAGTTTAAAGTGAGAATGTGAAGCTTTTCTACGCACAATTGCGAAAAACGGCCACTTTTGGCGTATGTGCGTAGAAAAGCTTCATGGTCTCACTTTGAACAGTAAACAGTAGTTCATAAAATAGTTTGAAGGGTTATCTAGGGTCTGATCAAGACAAAATTTTAAATGATATCTCCGTTTTCTTTCAAATGATATATTTTAAATGGGAGCAACACTGGACCCCGGAAAATTCAGGTAGCCCCTTAAGAGGCTACCTAAATTTTCCGGAGTCCACATACGCCAAAAGTGGCCGTTTTTCGCAATTGTGCGTAGAAAAGCTTCACGTTCTCACTTTAAACTGTAAACAGTAGTTCAAAAAATAGTTTGAATGGTTATCTAGGGTCTGTTCAAGAAAACATTTTAAATGATATCTCCGTTTTCTTATAAATGGTTTTTTTCTTTAAATGGGGGCAGCACTGGAACCCGGAAAATTCAGGTATCCCCTTAAAAGAGGTTTGCGCATGGATCGTAGCAAGTGGAAATCCATAACAGAGGTTATCCCGATAGGAAACAGGTGTAATAAGTATATGTATGTAAACTAGCACATAGTAGTTCTAGTTATATTTTTATGGGGTTTTTAGGCATGCAAAATGCAGTACTAAAGAAGTCAAATGTCTGGTGCATTCTGTTCTGAGAACCACCACTGCCGCACTTCGTATTGGATAGACGCACAAGCCTAGCGTGTTAAATATATAGATAAATAAATAAATATATAAATATATAGGGACAAATAACACTGATTGAGCTAGCCTCAAAGTAAGTTCGTGACTTGTGTTATGGGATACTAACTCAACGATACTATATTTTATAACATATACATATATAAATAAACATCCAAGACCCAGGGCCATTTGAAAAAGACCATTTTCCATTTTCCTACTTGCCCTGACCGGGGATCGAACCCGGGACCTCTGGTTGGCGGACTAGCATGGTGACCACTACGCCTCGGAGGTCGTCAAATTAAAGGAATCGAAGATGCTGGAGAAATTCGGCATGCCGGATGAACAAGACGGTAAGAGCATGGTCGTATTAAGCCCGAGGTCGCTGGTTCAATCCCCGGCTCACGTGGTATTCTCTTCACCATTTCTTATAATTTATTTGTTTAGGTATTTAAATAAAGTTAAACAATCTTGTTTTGTCTTTTGATTAATATTCTTAGCCAATTACAATTCAATTTATTTATAAATCATAAATTACGTATCTACTTTATTTGTAATGTGTAAAGAGATTGATTTTAAAGTTTATACCTATTTTAATAAAAAGACATGTACGATTGTTTACATTTATTTTAATACCTAAACAAATGGACTATAAACATACCCAGATAAAAACACAATCGTTACCCTCTGCGGAAAAGACAGAGCCTAGGGACCTTAGACCCAAAGGCCGCGCTTTTATCAAAATATATAGGTAGGTAGTGATGGGTTGCTAGCCGCATCCCTCGATCGGCTTTTACCATCTGTGCAGAAAGAGAAGCAGTTGTTGCTGTTACATTCTACATTTTTCTGTTCTCCGAGACCGACTTGGAAAAATACCTACAATATTTCGTATACCAAGTACTTACTTATTTGTGAGAGAACTAGCGCTTAATATTCTTGACGACCTGTGTCATCATGCCCCAGGCTGTCACACCATAGGTCTCGTGTTTGATCCCCGGTCAAGACAAGATGGAAAATTATCTTTTTCAGATTGACCTGGGTCTTGGATGTTTATCTATAGCGCAGCGACCACTTCGAAAGAGAAAATTCAATTACCTACATGCATCGTTTGTCCAGAGTAATGAGAATGAAATTGGCTTACAATGGATGTCAAGGTATCCAAACGTAGAGGTGAGGAGTTCTGATGCGACCTAAATAAAGCGCTAACCACATTAAGTAGAGATTTCTTTGAATTTTTTTTTTAAGAGTTCTGTACGTGAGTCTTGTACTTATTATTTGCTTTGCGGCTAGCTCAATCGGTCTGATTTTTCGGTATATAAAATAAAAAAATAAACATTACGTTTCTGAGCTAAAATAGGACCACTCCATCTCTTCCAGTGGATGTTATAGCAGGCTACTAAATGACTAAGCATTAACATTTTGTGCTACAACTTAGCACCTAGGTACCCGATGATGTCGAGCGGCGGCCAGTTGTAATAGTACAACCAATTCGTTCTCTACCAACTAGTCATTTCTTCTCCACTTCGTGGTCATCGGCATCCTTGGGCAAAGATAATATTGTCGCGAACCAGATAGACGCAGAATGTTCGCGAGCAAGAACCTCGTAGAAATACGTCGGTATAATGCAAGCGAAACTAGGCCTTATGTCGTTATAGCATAAAGTCTAGAGTTGTTTGTCAAGTTGCACTTACACACACATATACCGGCGTCTCGACTTTTTGGCGATATCGAAAAACATTCGTCAGAGAATACCTTCAGTTATCTGAGAGACCACTCATCCCCGATGAGCAGTTTGGATTCCGCGCCAAGCACTCATCCGTCCACCAAGCGCATCGCTTCACGGAGCACATCCTCAAATTTCGCCGATGGGGCCGCCGCACAGGGGCTCTCTTCTTTGACGTCGCGAAAGCGTTCGACAAGGTCTGGCGTGCAGGCTTGCTTTACAAGCTTGCAAACATGGGACTACCAGACAGTTTCGTGCACATCATCCGAAACTTCCTGTCGAATCGCACAATTCGCAACAGATATGAGGGATGCCTCTGACGGCCCCGCCCCATAAGAGCCGGAGCAAGGCTCCGTCCTCTCTCCCCTCCTATACTCACTGTACACCAGTGACGTCCCGTGTACCAAAGGCGTGGAGTTGGCTCTCTTCGCCGACGACACAGCCCTCTATTGCTCTGCCACCATGGTGCAGACAATAGGCAATCGACTCCAGTGCGCTGTCGACGCACTAAGCGAGTGGTTCAGGAAGTGGCGCATCGAAGTGAATCCGGAGAAAAGTAACGCAGTTTACTTTACGAAGGACCCACAAGGTGCGTCGCGACCTCAGAACAACAGACAGCACCGACCCAAGCCCATCAGGCAAATCTCCCTATACGGCAAACCCATTCCATGGACACGCACGGCCAAGTATCTGGGCGTCACCTTCGACAGCGACATGACCTTCGGTCCTCACATCAAAAGGGTATGCAACACTGCATGCTTCTATTTGAGCCGTCTCAACCACATGATACGCAATGAAAAGTTTACTCTTGGTAACAAGTTAACTCTTTTCAAACTTTGCATTCGCCCAGTCCTGACCTACGCAAGCGTTGTCTTCGCACACGCAGCCCCAACTCACATGCTTAGGCTTCAAAGAGTACAGAACCGATTTATCCGCAGAGCTACCAACACTCCAACGATAGCGAGAAACTGCGACCTACACCGCGATCTCGAACTCCCGTCCATACAGTACCGTCTTCACCATAAGGGCACACGGGGCCCGTGCCCAGGGCCCCCATTCTCAATCCCCGAAGGACCGACAATTTCTCTCACACATTTATTCTCAAAACATTTTTGTCGGGTACATTACACTTTTTTGTATTTGTACAAATCCCGAAAGAAACCAAAAAACCAGCAGCATTCTAATCTGCTGGTGATTGGTCATTCTTAGTAAAAACATGTTATTATAATTCGCTTTTTTACTTCCAAAAGGGCCCCAAATTCTTGTGTGCCCAAGGGCCCCAGCCTAGTTTAAGACGGCCCTGCGTCTATAAAGCACTTTATGAAAGAAGCGTCCGAACGCTTCTTTGATAAAGCCGCCGACCATCCGAACCGACTAGTTAGACAGGCAGCTAACTACATCCCGGAGCACAACCCTCGCCGACTCACCGGCAGACGTCCGAGGCATGTTTTCTCTGATTCCGATGACCAGATTATGGCTGACATGGTCCAATTTGATACCTCTTCGGCTCCGAGCAGCCAGAGGAACCTCGCGGTCCGACCCCCCCGCATTCGTCGTAATCGAATACGTACGCGTAGGAACATTAGCTCGTTCACTAGGTACCGTCCGGCAGTACCTGGACGATTTGCATCCTAAGTAGGCCCTTCTGGCACCGTAGCTTCGGCCCTTCCGGCAAAACATGGGTGTTGCAGCACCCCAAAATTTGCCATAATCCCTAGCGCGCCCAAAGCCGAGGTTTCTCCTTGGGAGCCCTTTGCGCTGCTGCTAGTAGTATATAAATATAGGAGCCGGGCCTTTGCCTCGCTCCTCAAACCTTGTCCGGGTGAAGTAGGAAATGCCGTCCGAGGCAACATGTCTGTCGATACAAAAAAAGAAAGCTCCACGACTGTTCCATACGAGCTACGGAAGCGATCACTTCGAAGCGAACCGAAGCCTACTCTAGTGCGACAAGTGGAAGTACCTGCGACAACCTCTGCTGCTACGCGACTCGGACTTGGACATCAGGAAGACCATCTTCAGGTGTCAACTTAGAGTTCTGTAGTGAATAAAGACCCTCATACGAAGTTTGGCGTTTTTCTCCAAATCTCGAACCCCAGTTTCGTAACAATATAATTATTAACGTAACAGATACCAACCCAACGCCATAGAAACGATTGGAAGTCCCAAAAGTAGGCAAACGTAGTTGCGGGTAGGCACACAGAGATGGCAGCGCACACGACTAGCAAAAAGTAACAAATAAAAAGTGTTGAATATGCTTTAAAAATATTTATTGCAATTCTTATTAGTCATGTTTAATAAATATAGTACTTTATTTAATGAATAATAAAATATTTTAATGTTTTATTAAATAGCTACAGCGCCATCTAGTGACAAGAAAGATATATTGATTATTGGGTAGGAAAGAGAGAGGTTCTTACATTTGTTGAGGCGCAGTAATAAAACACATATAACTTTAATCACATTTAATAAGAAAACAACATGGATAAAAACAAAAAAATAGTAATCAGCGTGGCAAGCATGGTGACGGCGACAAATTTTTTTTCTTGTGATTTGTCGCATTTCGCGTAATTTACCGCAACAAACATAGACAAAATTGAGCGAAAAAATAACTTTCAGTCATAAAACTTATTTCATCTCATGCCTAACTCCCGTGCGCGACATTTTTTTGACAGGTCAACGTAGACATTTCGACAGTTGCTAGACCCACATGAGACGCACTTAAACCATTTCAATTGTATTTTAAACAGTTATTCTATTAAATTAATATTTAATGTATATTTATATAATTGGATGTAAGCAGACTTCTGTATATGATTGAAGTTAACAAACTTAAAAAAATATTTAAGTACGAAACCATAGCGCCATCTTCTGATGAATCCAACAACCACTCTTCAGTGGCTGTTATTTCTTTATGTTGGCTGTACGACATGAGTTAATATTTCATTTTAATACCCTTTGATTGCAATATTATTTCTGGGAATTATTACGTAGTTCGGTATCATAGACAGATCTTCCTCACAAAAACTTTGGCTGGTGGTTAAGGGGCTACCTAAATTTTTCGGGGTCCAGTGCTGCCCCCATTTGAAATTAATTATTTAAAAGGAAACGGAAATATCATTTAAAATTTTGTTTTGATCAGACCCTGGATAACCCTTCAAACTATTTTATGAACTACTGTTTACAGTATAAAGTGAGAACGTGAAGCTTTTCTACGCACATACGCCAAAAGTGGCCGTTTTTCGCAATTGTGCGTAGAAAAGCTTCACGCTCTCACTTTAAACCGTAAGCAGTAGTTTATAAAATAGTTTCCAGGGTTATCCAGGGTCTGATCAAGACCAAATTTTAAATGATATCTTCGTTTCCTTTTAAAATTATTTAATTCAAATGGGGGCAGCACTGGACCCCGAAAAATTCAGGTAGCCCCTTAAAGTCACCCGGTAAAAACAAGTGGTTTAAAAAATTAATAACAATCAATTTGTATACAAGCTTTTATTGTGATAGCCTTCCGACTCCATCATAAGACGCTCTATGACATCATCCCAGTAATACAATAATAAAATGTCATCTGATTAACATGTCTACATATGCCAAATTTTAACTAAATTATACTTTAGACAAGACATGACATGTGCATAAGCGTAGCCAGCCATGGGCTCAGGGTGGGGCAGCAATCTGAAATAATATGTAACTAGCAAACTACACGGTCCGCCGCTTACCCCAGTTAATTTTTACACATAAAATGTCGAGTGTGAACTTTCTTACGAATATTAAGTATTGTAGTAAGTACCTAGATAATCAAATTTTTTGGTTTGGTTCGGTAACTTAAAGGTCTGAGCCAGGGTGGGGCAAGCGCCCCACCGTGTCCCACTGTGGCTACGCCCATGGACATGTGAAACCAAATATTAGAGATATTGTAAATACTTATTCTTCGATACATTATAAAAAAATGGCTTTAACCGTTGGGTCACACCAAGATAAAGATTAGTAACATTGGTACTCATTGAAAAAAAATTCTCAATGAGTAACTGAACTGTGATACACATTGCAACAAACATTTTTCCCAATAAGTCACACTGACAATAATCGGCACCCTGTATTCCTGTTGAGTTCATAAAAAAAGCATTTCTTAAGTTTATTATTAACCTTTGTGTTTAACGGGAATACAAAATGCCGAATAGTAACAGTGTGACTCATTGGGAAAAATGTCAGTTGCAATGTGTATCATTTTTATTGCGTTTTTTTTTTCCAATAGAAAAATTTCATTTGGATTTTTTTTTACCATGATTAGTAAAAAAAATCCAAATGGAATTTTTTTACTAATCATGGTGTGACTCAACGGTAACAAACGAAAAAAAGGGTTAAAAAATGTGTGTTAGTCATCTGGATTTTTTATACTTATTATAAAGTAGAGCAAAACTGCTTTAGAGGGCTACCAAAATTGTCCCGGGTCCAGTGCTGTCCCTATTTGAAATAAATCGTTTGAAAGGAAACGATATCATTTAAAATTTGTCTTGATTACTCTGTTAACAGTAGTTAAGACGAAGTGGTAGCTAAAGTGGCGCCCTCATTAGAAATAAATTGTTTAAAACTAAATATGGATAATAAAAAATTTGATTTGTATAAATGTCTAGAAAGACCTTTAAACTATTTTATGAATAACCTTTGAAAGTCATATTGGTAGTCCGTCTAGCTTTAAAACTGTTTTTCGCCAAAAGTGGCCACTTTTGGCGAAAAACAGTTTTAAAACTAGACGGACTATTAGTAATAATTTCAAAGGTTATTCATAAAATAGTTTAAAGGTCTTTCGAGACATTTATACAAATCAAATTTTTAATTATCACCATATTTAGTTTTAAACAATTTATTTCTAATGAGGGCGCCACTTTAGCTACCACTTCGTCTTAATAAAATAGTTTGAAGGGTTATATAGGGTCTGTAGATAACCCTTCAAACTATTTTATGAACTACTGTTTACAGTTTTAAGTGAGAACGTCAAGCTTTTCTAAGCGCATTAGCAAAAAACGGCTATTTCTGGCAAAGAAAAGTACTCGGCCTGACAATAAAAGCTTGTAAAAAAAATTTACATTTTCAAAAAACTTATTTATAAATATGTTTAAAGATATAATACGATGTAATGTGTCTTACAAAGGTATACTTATATTTTTGGGCGGTTTTCTCTGTCGGTATATAGAATAAACCCTTAGGTACCCTCATGTTCATAAAAAAAGCGTATGTTAAACCTACTTGAGTAAAAACATGTTTTGTTTTCCTTCTTTTCAATATTTGACATTGAAAGAACGAGACAAAACATATTTTTACTAAAGTAGGTTTAACATACGTTTATTATTTTTTTGATATATTGTATAGTGTAATGATATATTACAATAAAATACATTTTATACTTCACTTGACTTGCGCTGCACTTAAGTATATATTTTTAAATATTTACATTTTTGGTGATACTTATTAAATTCTATAAATTTTTATAGTTACAAAAGATTCGCGAAAAAAAATTTTTTTTTTCGACGGCCAATTCGGAAAAATTGGACCACTAATTTAAAGTTTTTATCAGTCGACAGAGCGTTTATCTCTATGTGCAAAAATAATTGCTTTTTATCTTATTTTTTGCTAATTTTTTTGTAAAAAATTAAGCACGGTAAAACTCTAACTTTATGTGTAGTGTACTATATTAAAGCTTTATTATTCTTATTTGATTCCTTATATTTTAAAATATTTGATCAGACTTAATAGCAAATATCTCTCTTTGGTTCTTAAGGTACACTGAAGATAAGCGGCAGGCGGCAGCTGCATGTGCCGTGCGGCAGGCGGCACTAGTAGTTACAATGGTTTCGTATGAAATGACTGTAGAACCACGCGACTCGCGGTGCGGCGAGTGCCGCGAATGGCACGCGGCCAGTGACGGCTCCGGCCGTTAGGTCCTCATTCCGCGACGCGCTCGGCATCGCGCGACGCTCTCGAAATTTAAAATTTGTTTTTCCGTGACTCCCTCAGCTTCGCGCGTCGCCCTCGAATTTTAAAATTTGTTTGTCCGCGACGCCCTCGGCCGTGACGCTCTCGGTTATAAAACAAGTATACTCGCGTTTTAAAGTTTATAATAGCTAATAGTATGTACTACTTTTGTTAATTCTTTGCAGTTTAAAGTTTATTTTCGAGTGTCATAAAAATATCCTATCCGCTGCGCTCCTCTCTGTCTAAACTGATCCTAACTCGTGTATTACAAAGTACATGTGATGTTTTTCAGTACCTTATACCTTACATATACTTACTGTGAAATGAAATCTCAAAAATTTTAATATGCAAGGCACACATAAGGCCCCAATTGGGTATTATTTTCGAAGCTACATAGACTACAGACACTTTCCAAGCAAATAGGCTTTACTTTACCACATTTAATAAATAGAAACCAGCAACCTTAGCATGGCACCTTTAGTAAACACCATTTAAACGTAGATAAAGTTCATATCGCGCGACTGACCATTTAGTTGCTACTTTATCGATGCTAGTACCATCCTGCTCGTTATTATTACCTATAACGTGTTTTATAATGGGTGACCACAGGTGGCATACAAAGCCGAGCTCCTCTGTGCTTCGGAAGGCACGTATACGCCGTAGTTCCCGGCTGTCATCTTTGTATAGCAGTGGTCAAGCTATGCCAGATGCGTTTAGACAGCCTGAAAAGTCTGACACCAGTGACGCCACTTACACACACGAAAAACAAGACTATTACGTAAAGCGAGATAGTGAAAGATGATAGCGCTCAATAAACGCTGTCGCAGGTGTCATGCTAGGGGGGCTGATGTGTAGAGACAATAAAATGTTCACTTGATCGGATATTGTTAATTCTGTAAAATTCTTAAGTACGTTTAATTATTATATATGAGCAAAGTGGCAGGAAATGCAGGACATTTGTATCAATTGCTTTAAAAATCCTTGGGAGAGGACTATGTCCAGCAGTGGACTTCCTGTTACTGGAATGGTTGCAGGTTTTAAAGTATAATTTTAATGATGCTGACATTACCGGATTTAGGAAAAGGCAACCGAGGCTACAGCCCCGAGAGCCTCCACAAAAGTGGATCCCTATAGACTTCGAAAAATAAATCTTTCGAATTCCGACTAGAAAACAAATTTTCCTTTGGTATAATTTACAGGGTTACAATATTTTCAGAACACTTATTATTGATTAAAAACTTGTGACAAAACGCTAAGAGTTGGACTTATTTTGTAGCACCGAATAGCTTTTTGTATGCTGCTTCATTTGCTAGAGCGAGAGAGAATGACAGAACGGCCATGCTGAAGCGTTCCATCTCACTCTCTCGCTCTAACAAATGACGGCATTAAGCGACAGAAAAGGATAGCAGCATAGAAAAGAGCTGTTCCGTGCGACCAAATGAGTCTCAACCCTAACCTAAGCTTGACTAGGTGACAAGATTGTGTTTCAACTGGAGATGTGCAGTGAAAATATTAGCCAACACCAAAATAGTACCTCACAATCGTGTATTCTCGTTGGCCCCACGAAGGGTAAGTTACAAAATTCCTTTTTCGTTGACCCCATTGTTCACATAGGCAATGGGGCCAACGGTAAGTTAAAATTTCACGTGTCGTTGTCTACTTTATTTTATTTTAAATAATTAATATCACAATACAGGGTGGCCAAAAAGTCGTGGATCAAACGAAACAGGGAGATAAAGGAGGTAATTTTCAACAAAAAATCTTTCCCCAGCATGGCCATAACTTCATTGCACGAAAAGATATGAATTATTTTAGTTTTTTCAATGAAACTACCGAGTTTTTTTACAATTTAATCAGTAAAAAATTAAATTGATTAAAAACAATAAAACAAAAGGTGTTGTATTATGAGTCGATAATGTATCAATACTACAAAAATTGTATTGCAGCTCTTGGTATCAAACTTAACGAGCAATGATTTTTTTTCCGTAAATTTTAAAGCGTTACAAAAAATTACTGCTCACTTTAAGAGCACTTATTTGCAATGAAGTTATGGCCATGCTGGGGATTTTTTGTTAGAAATTACCTCCTTTATCTCCCTGTTTCGTTTGATCCACGACTTTTTGGCCACCCTGTATACGTTAAAACCATAATTACTTTAATGAAATCTTCATAAAAAGTCAATCCTTTGAAATTTCAACTTTATGGGGCCAACGGGAATTAAATTTAATTATTTTATTAAATTCCCGCTGGCCCCATTAATGGGACGACGGGCGATGGGGCTAATGGGAATACACGCTCACAACTTATTATTTAATTCGCTAATATGTGATGCCATTTTTTAAATGCGGAGTCAATAAGACTGGTTTTTTGTATAAAAAAAAACCATTTGTTAGGCGACTCCGCGTTTCAAAAACGGCATTTTCGTTAGCCCAAGTCTCTTATGGTGAACGCATATTTATCCGAGCCGAACGCGTCGAATCGATCGAAGTTTTTAAGGCCTCGCATATCTATCCGCACCGAAAGAAACTAAATTGTGATGAATCTTGACGAGGTTTTCATTGTCAGTGCTTTATTTATCAATTATGTTAGAATCACTCATTTTTGTAACATTTAAAATAAATCGAAGTACATCGATCGCATAATTCGCGTTACTTCTTACGCACACACTTGTCACTGTCGAAATGCGGGCGATACGATCGATTCGATCGCAACACCCGCGCCGAATTTGGTGTCATCCGAATTAGTCTAGCATATATCTGTGTTTCTTCTAGATTCGGACAATTCGACGCAGTCAGGTGTGCGAGGTTTCATAGGATTTCAAATAAAGAATTCTAAAATTCGTTTCGTTCGGCTCGTTCGACGCTTCCGGCGCGTTAACCTTTACAGTACAATAACATACTCAACGCACGCAATATACTTAGCCCATCTCCAGTGAAAAAATGGATGTGGAGTAAAAAATATTTCGGCTCATCAAATAGTTTAAAAAGTATGGTACGTATTTTTTCTTTTCTCTGATCAGCAAATAATGAAGAAGCTACAGCGTATTTAACTTTCGTGTGAAATTACGATCAGCTACGATTTTTAACCCCCCACGGAAAAAGAGGGGTGTTTTAATTTTGACGCTTACGTCTGTCTGTGGCGTCCTAGCGCTCGTACGGCACCGATTTCGACGATTTTTTACGTGAAAGCAGGTTTCCTTGCGGTGGTTCTTAGCTATGTTTGGTAAAAATCGATCCAGCAGTTTAGACAATATCAGCTTTTTATCACCATCTAAACCATGGTTTACAACTAGATGGCGCTACCTAGCGCATTAAACTGAAAGGTCATTTCAAAATATAGTGTAACTTATAGTTGATTGAGCTTAGCTTGTATATTCGATGTTACCGGTTCAAGTCCCAGCATATGCATGTATTTTTATTTAATTTTATTTCTATTGTTTAATTTATTATAATGTATATCCTTTATTTATTAATAAAAAAGTGTAAGATTTTTCCGTCACTAATTATAATTTACTACAAAAGGTTTCCATAAAAATTCCGTATCAAAAAAGTGTCGCTGCAATCGTAGCTGTATTCAGAGGCAATAGTCTGTACATGGAAGATAATGAGAAAAAATATTGCTAGAGAATTTAATCAACGCAATAAATTACATAATTTTTTTTTTAAATTTTGTCTGTTTGTCTGTGCGTTTGTGCACGCAAAATTTAAGAATATCGATGGTTTTGGATTGCCTATCCTTAAAATTCAGTTTTTTTTGCTACCGATAGATGGTGCTATTCAAAATTTGGACCAATTTTTAACCCCCGATAAAAAAAGAAAGTTATTATAAAATTACCGCAAAAAAAATCCGTCTGTCTGTTTGGTTAGAATATGTTGTTTCGCCACTTATCACATGATGGCGTCGTTGGGAATTTTTTTAATTTGCCTATCAAATATATTTTTTAATCAAAGGTGACCTAAATCACTTGACAAATTTTGGATAATCTATTTGACGGCCGGATGAAATTTTTTTTTTTCCGGAGGATTTTTTTTTTCCAGTCCACATCCCTATTCAACCTAATACGTGATAGTATGCTAAATCTAATACACAAAAGTGTTATTACATTTTTTTATCACAGTGTACTTAAACATTTATATAAAAAATACACATTTCGGTTTCTTTAATAGGCCTCCTTTGGCAACATATTCCATATCTTCAGCATTTCGTAGAAGCCTAAATCTGGTGGTCCAAAAATGAACCTGCCAAATTGTTTCGGTCCTAAATTTATGAGAGATTTCGTTTCGGAACGGGTGAGAATGAGACCAGCTAAATGAATAGGAGTCACCCCGATTTTCTTCGCACATATGCCCGTCACTTGGACGTCATCAATCCAGAAATATGCCATAGACTGAGCTACTTCTAGCAATTGGGGTATGACATCTTGAGAGTAGAGGACTGCCCAACCTGTAATAGAAAATATAAGGCTACACATCACATGACACAATTCGCTATTTACCAACAAGGTCAAATCAGATACTTTTTTCTAAAAGTCAAAACAAACTTTCTATGGGATTTGTATTAAATACAGGCAGGTGACGTCATAGTTTCTTGGAGTCAAATAGATCTCTTATTATCAGTTTTTCTGCTAATAATAAACCTAAAATCACGTTAAAATGGATATCTTCAAAGACAAATGACATTATTTTGCGATGATTTATTTTCTTATCAGTACAAAATACCCAATTTAAAAACTAACATTGTACATTATAGTCGGCCACATTATCATCACCACATTCAGATAAGCCTACTACAATAGAAACTATACATCCGGGCACACGTCAATGTGTGTGTTCGCCCCTCAACACACGCGACATGGCGAGAACGGGGGAGAGGTGCGAAGACGGGGAACGGGGGCGCATATTGCGCGGGGCCCTGGGCGTTCCTGTGGTGTATATAATACTTAAATAAATAATAATAAATATATAGGGACAAATAACACTGATTGAGCTAGCCCCAAAGTAAGTTTGCGAAATGTGTTATGGGATACTAACTCAACGATACCATACTTATAACAAATACATATAGGTAGATAAACATCCAAGGCCCAGGGCAAGTTGAAAAATGCCATTTTTCAACTTGCCCTGACCAGGGATCGAACCCGGGACCTCTCTGGGTGGCGGACTAGCATGGTGACCACTACGCCACGGAGATCGTCAATTAATATTAATTCTGTACAAATACTTTAATAGATTAAGACTTAAACCTTGTTTACATTACTTTACCCCCGACGCCAAGCCTAATAAAAATAGTACAACTTTAGTTGTCAATAGCGTCTCAAGTCACTCAGTTTTGTAGTCAATGATGCTCAAATGGTTAAATGCCATAACGATCACCTTGTGTCTAATAAACAATTAAAAAAAAACAATAGATTACAGTTTTATACAAAATACACCATTTATAATCTGCAATGCTAGTCAAGGTGGTAATAAACAGTGAAAAGATTGTATGTACAGTCAAGTACCAAGATACCTGACCAGGCCCTCTACTTATATCTTGAATTTTCTCTTAAACTAAAAATAATATTAACATGAAAATTTATATTCAGACAGATTTCAATTAAGTCTTTCTGAATACAAATTTTCATGTTAATATAATTTTTAGTTTAAGAGAAAATTCAAGATATAAGTAGAGGGCCTGGTCAGGTATCTTGGCACTTGACTGTACTCGCAGCACTGTGTGAAATAGACATATCAACAAATATAAAAAAAAAAAACAGTAAAAAAATGTGCCTTTACCTACATTGAAAATATTTCCAAAACAAACATTTGGGGTTATGGAGATGTAGTAAAAGAGTGAAATGTCTGTCATTTGTCTATTTACACACTAATCTCTGGAAATACTGGGTGGATTCAAATAAAAGGTTTTTTGTTATATATATCGGAGGAAGTATCAAGTTGACGCGATTGCTGTTTAAAAAAACGTTCAATGTTAAAAGTTGATTGTTTT
Source organism: Acrobasis suavella (assembly GCA_943193695.1). Lineage (NCBI taxonomy): Eukaryota > Metazoa > Arthropoda > Insecta > Lepidoptera > Pyralidae > Acrobasis > Acrobasis suavella. The sequence goes on along the minus strand of OW971952.1, from coordinate 1,574,699 downwards.
CATATTGAATGTTTTGTGAAATCCTGATTTAATTTAATTTGATTTCTAAAATGATTTACACTGTGGTAACTCATAATAAATTAATTAAAAGTTATGATTTCTGCAATTTAAGTACTAGGCATAGCTAATCAGAGCGGAGGGTAAGCCTGGAGTGGGTCCGGGCGCCATCTTGAGTTGTGTTACTGTGGTGTGTAGCGTACATTTTGAATGATAATGTTGGATTGAGGTAGATCCTGAAGATATTTGGTACTTGGAAAAGTGAGATCAATGTCAGGAACCCGCTACTTAGAATTAATTCAATAGCTTTAAAATTATAAACCACAGATTAATTATCTTCTGGAAAATTAACCCTATCTTTTCCTTCTCACCGTACTGGATTTCTTTCTAATTCTTTTGCTGTCACGGCTGTACGTCTTTGGAATGCCTGCCCGATGACATTATGAGAGCACAAAAAAGGGATCACTTCAAGATGCTTGTAATTCAACACTATCGCGAGAAAGCAATGCTGCAATAATAGTATAAGTATGTTTATTATACGTATTTATATACATGTAAGTTTATAATATGCATTTATTACTTAATTTTTGAATATTTATATAGTATTATATTTAAATATTTATATATATGTTGTGTATAGTTTATGTAATTAAATACATCTTAATTCATTACTTTCGATATACTTATCTAATTAAATTTGCACCCCATCTACCATTTTTTCTGCTACGTCCCAAAGGTGAACTGGTAGACAATGCTTAGCAATAACTTGTACCTTTTGTACTATAATCTTAAGATTTAAGTGCAATAAATTAAATAAATAAATAAATAAAAATATAACAGTGAAGTGACAAAGAACTGTAAAACATGGAATATAATTGTATGAAAAGCAATACTTCTTTTGTTTCATGCTCACATATAACCCTGATACCATTAAACCCATGATGGTTGAGGATGTCTAGGAAGATATGTTAACTCAGACCCATAGCTGTTTAACCTGGGCAACATATAGGGTATAATTGATTTTACACTTATCACACTAATGTTTTTATGACCTATCACACTTATCACACTAATATTATAAAGGCGAAAGTTTATGAGTGTGTGTGTTTGTTACTTCTTCACCAACAGCTTGACCCTGGATTAACATATAGACTTTTTATATCCACAGGTAACACTGCGGGGCGCAGCCAGTAAGAAGTATAAAAATGATATCTTACCAAAAGTTGTTCAGCCTGAGCATTTTTTGTTGAGGTATAAAAATCGAAGATCTGGAACACCCGATGCAGGGCACAAGTGGCAGGCATCTGCTAGTCTATTATAAATAAATCAAAAAAGCTTAAAAAAACACATACCCGCACAATAAGTAGGATAATAATGCTCTTTATACTCCTGCACCGAAACTTGCCACTTAGACCAGTTACTTCTCTGTGCCGGGGCCTTCTCATACGTGTGGCACATTATTAACCCCTTCGCACCCCATGGTGATAGGACTTCCCCCAAAAACCTCCTCAGCTCGTGAATATTCACCACAGTATCATCATCCGTTTTCACAACATATTTAGCCATCGGACAATGATGCTTCACCCATTTCAACCCCATAAGATGTTTGTATGTCATGTTACGATAAGCATCTGTGAAACTTCCTTGCACTATATCACCGTAGACCTCACTTTCATTATAAATATCTTGATTCGTAGTAGCATTGTTTGTTTCTCCAAGCAAAAACACCAGTTTAGTGGAATCCACTGCTCGACCCCAAGTGCTTCTTATTACTAATCGGTTAGCGACATGTGAAGGCCGAGATGAAACGATTACTACCAATAATATACCTTGTTCGTACTCCTGGCAAGGCTGAGGATTTACTAGAAACGAAAAATTCTTAATATCCATCAACTGGGCGTAGTCATCGAAGTTATTATCAAAAGTCGTGTTGTAAGGTCCGAGTAAGGATATCTTTGGTTCTGGGCTCGCTGGCTTGGAAATAACATATTGATAAACCAGTAAACAACATAGAAGAAGTATAATCAACTTGTGTATGTTTGATTCGGCTATAAAGCTCCGCTGGTAGTCGAACATTGCTTTTTGAGTCACAGTTTTAATTCACACAACGTTTTAAAAATCTTGAAAATACTTAAAACTACCTTAACTATCTATGATTCTTTGTACCACTTTGCTAAAACTTAAAATTATAAACATTTGTTAGCAAAGAAACAAATCGAACCTTGTGTGGTTACACACTTAGCCACACTTAAATATTACAAAATAAAATTCACATTAGTTTAATAAGTTGTCAATGTCAAAACAGTGTGACACTGCCTGCAGTGCCTGCCTGCCTGCTGACCGGTTAGTGTTGCATGTTACATCATGCTAAAATTAGAGCTTTATAAATTAATTTTACCCGACTGCAAAAAAGATGTTTATTTCTATCGCGCATATTTTTTATGAATGCATGTTGTTCTTTGTTATGTTATGTAAATTCTTTATTGTACAAAAAGGACACAACACAAATACAAAAGAAAACAAAACAAAGGCAGCAATTCTTTATATCATATCATAGAGTAGAATAATGCCGCTTTCTAGCCGAGCGAAGGACTAAATTAATGTTTACATTACACTCGTCATTGCTAGAATGGGCTAGGGTGCCACCGCGGCAGTTAGATTTGCCAATTTTGCTATAGATAAAGCTCCTTAGATAGATAGATAGATAAAAACTTAATTCGCTAAAAGGCCACATATTATACAATTAATTATGAGTAAAGCACGTAACTATTAACAAATTTTAAGAGTAGTTTTTAATAGTGGTAGTGCAATGCGGTTGTACTGAGAGATGTGACCTAGAGAGCAAAAAGGTCCTGACTCAGCATGATGTCACAGACGAGCTAGTCGAGCTGCGACGCAGATAATTCTGCCCTTAAGGCGGCCCTTCCCGGCCGCTCTGTTTTCAACGCGAGCATAGTTTAAAAAGCTTTGTGTTTCATCAAGGGCAATTCTAGAAAAAGAGGCAAACTAAAAAGTGAGAGATAGCACCTAAGGGCATGGTTTGCATTCTATTAAATGAAATTAGTAATATTATTAACTATTCATTGAACGAATATGAACTATTTACAGGGTGCGTAAATTTCATAAAACTTGTTCCAGGTGATACGTGTTTATCAGTAAGCCTTACAAGTATGTGAAATAAATGTTTTGCATTCAAAATTTTCATTACATTTGCAAGGTTTGTACCGAAATATTTTCTTTACTTTTACAATTTATGAGAACTTTATAAACGGTTCAGCTAAAGTTTGTGCAAAAAAGCAGATTTTTGGAGGCTTATACTAATTTTGTTTTTCTGAATTTAAATTTTTTATTTCGATAGAAACCTATAAATTGCGCCGAAGATACCTGTGAGTTTAAAAGTTTTCAAGAAAGATCAGATACAACGCCATAATCACGTACGAGCGTTTGTATGAAAAGTAAGACGGGAAGGCCGGTACTCTTAATTACCATCATGTTACCATAACGTAGTTCTTTCAATGAGCAATTTTGGTCTTTGAGCGTACGTAACATAGTACTTACCTCTTACGCGGACTAACTTTGTTACTGGGTTTAAATCTGTTTAAAATAATTATGTGCTCAAATTGATATTAATTTCTTGAATAGATAGTGTCAATTTGCTAGATTTAAACTTGTTTACGCGGGGTATACTTGATCACTAAAGTATGTATAATGAGAAGGAAATAACAGTAAAAAAAATCGACATTCCCATACAAATTGCCAGGCGGCTGTACACTTTACTAGGAAGTGCCAATTGCTTTTTTAGCTTCTTGACTGTTATTTCAATTTCATTACTATAGTGATCTAGTAAAGCCTGTGCATTTGATTTATTACCGGTATGTCCTTTCCACGTTGTATTACTCGTATAAGACTCATAATTACTTTAGTATATTTCTTGGCTAGGAAATGAATTCAAGACATAGATGCCTCAAAGCATAACCTCAATTTTCGTCATTGGTTTAATTATAGAAAAATGACAGTATGTAGGTAAGTATAGACTACATATTAACTTTTATATACAGAGTTACTGGTAACTAATGCAAAACCTCTTAACATCAGAATCAAACTCCCCAATACATTATAGATCTGCAAGAAAAAATGCAAAAATTGCAGAAAATAAAATGGGCCTCCCATACAAATTCACTGATCACCTGGTCGAGTTTCTATGGGGATTCCAATTTTTTTTCTTAGATTTTTTTATTTTTTTCTTGCAGATCTATATTATGTTAGGATTTTGATTCCGATGTTAAAAGGTTTTGCGTTAGTTACCAGTAACCCTGTATATTGAAAACATGTTTCTCTATTTTTAAATTTATTCTTATTAAGTAAATAAGTACCTACCTATTCAGTCAGTACAATACAAATTGTAGATCATGTTGTCCGTACATTGAAAATATACCCGGTTGAAACTTTCGATGCATGAGGGAGAAAAATACTTAGAATGTACCAGCTGCTTATCTTCCCGCGTAGATTGTTAAAGCCAATCGAGGTAATAGGCGAAAATATGAATCATGTTAAAAGGTCCTCCACTTTCTCGCCCACGGAAGAGAAAAGACTAGTTTTCGCCCATCATAAGTCATGCCAGGCCAGACTGTTACACCCGAGGTCCTAGTTTCGATATCCCGTCAGGTCAAGATGGAAAATGATCTTTTTCAAATTGACCAGTGTCTTGGATGTTTATCTATGTATTTGTTATTATATACATCATCATCATAATTTTTCATATATACGTTACCTATTAGATATATAAGCTGCATTTAATACAGCCTGGTTCCAATGAATTTTCGGCAAATCAAATAAAAAAAAATAAAACTTTTGTTATAAAATACCGTCACCGTTTTTTAAGTAGCCCATAACACAAGTCTCGAACTTACTTTGGGGCTAGCTCAATCTGTCTCATTTGTCCGTTATATATTTATTTTTATTATTTATCAGTAAAAAGCATTCCGTGCAAACTTTATAAGTAGTCACCAGGTTGAGCTATGTCAGATGTGTTTAGGCAGCTCGAGAACCCTGACACCAGTGTTAGTTAATAAATAAATAACACATTATTAAATAACCATCGATCAGTAGATCAACCTTGCCTTGATATAACTTGAAGTAATTTCAATTTCGACGAAGCCACAGAATAAGTACTAGTACTCACGTACAGAAGTCTTACTCAAAAAGAAATTCAAAGAAATATCTACTTAATGTGGTTATGGTTTAAATCAGTTCGCGGCAGAACTCCTCACCTCTTCGTTAAGATACCTAGATATCTATTGCAAACCAATTTCATTCTTATTACTCTTGACAAAAGATTCATGTAACTAAATTTTCCCCTTCGAAGTGGTCGCCGCGCGCATAGTAATAATGTAGGTATATTTTCGATACCTAAACGGTGAGTGACACAGGCCTTATTAAAACATGTGGCTTTCCGTAACAGACTGACTTTATTTCAATTTTTTTTACAATGTTACACATAGTAATGCATAGATGGCGTTAGTCGACACATTTGATAATTTTGTTACCTATAAATTCTAACAGGCCTGACGAAGCACAGTCTGTATTGCAAGTTTGTATTGTCATTTAAAGGTACTTATAATATGCCCTAATCGATTCTCTCAGAGTCACTAAGTTCTCGTCCGTCTACGGACGAAGTCGCAGGCAAAAGCTAATAGTATTAATAGTTAAAGTACTCATTATTTCATTGTTACAATACCGTGCGTAGATCAGTCAACTATTGAGATCTGCAGTTAAAGTACTTAGATCTTTTATCATGAGAATTATTGGACCAGCTGTTAAACAAGTGAGTCAACTGTTTGAGAGCAAAGTTAAAACCTACTGTTGATTTTTCAGTGATAAGTACTAATGTCTAATAAATCAATACTACCTACATATAATAAAATCGTAACCGATCGATGCCTGCACATGGGAGATAAATGAGCAAAAATATGGTCGCGGATTTTAATCAGCGCAATAGAACACAAAACAAAAATGTTTAGAACTTTTTTCTGTTTGTCTGTGCGTTTGTGCACGCTAATCTCGCAGAAACGGCTGAACCTATTCGGTTGCGGTTTTCATTTATGTATTGTGATAAGCTTCTCAAATAATTTAGTGTTTGTTTTATTTAAATCCGTTCATAAATAAAAAAGTTATATCAATTTAAAGAACTACGTCAAATATTTTTGTTCGATCAATATCCTATAAAATAACTGTTCGGTTGCATTGGCTAAAACTTTTGTCAATTTTTATATTATGGTTTATATCTGTTGTATGGTTGTATTTATATGGTTCCGTACCATTATCTACAAAAAAATCACGTGTGTTCTATATAGTACTTAGCCACACTTAAATATTTATTTTGTTCTGTTTGTTTGTTTGTTTGTTATAACTTTACTGTAGTGTGAAAACACAAAATTACATACAGTAACACAAAGAGTAAATTGACATATCTTAGAATGGAATCATCCAGTGAACTGGCGAATAAGAATAAGTGAGTAATTCTGTTTTTAGTATTTGCTATAGCGGCAAAAGAAATACATCATCTGTAAAAATTTCAACTGTCTAGCTATCACGTTTCATAAAGATACAGCCTGGTGACAGACAGATGGACGGACAGTGGAGTTTTAGTAATAGGGTTCCGTTTTTACCCTTTGGGTTCGGAAAAATTGGTTCTTTGGTCACCGATAGATGGCAAATTTAAGTGCATCTCTGGGCTTAGAGACTCTGCATATAGAGCCGAGGGCTACAAGACCCAAAGACGCCCAACAGCCACTCATATCATGACCATTTCCTCACGTAAAAAACGTTTAAATTTGGTAAGGTTAGAAAAAATACAATAAAAATGTCTGGGACATCCATGCCAAGACTAATTAGGGCCGAAAGATTTCGGTGGCGGTCAAAGATGCCAATCTGTCAGATACGCGAAGTACACCGTCGACATCCCCGTCAGCCGGTCAGGCTCAGTTGGCGCTTTATGGCGATGACACGGCCCTTTTTGTTGTTAGTTTAAACTCAAAGTACGCCGCCAATAACTTCCAGACAGCCCTAGACGCTCTTCACATCGAGGTTCGTAGTGAACGTCAACAAGATGCAGCCATTGATCTCAGAGAACACCTCCGGCCATTCGTGGAGCTCTTCGGGAAGCGCTAAGCGACTTAAAGAGGGATACCTACTAAACATTGCTACAGTGGTCACCTAAACCATTCGTAGTCACCTAAACCTATCGTTTAGGTGACTACGCATTTCAAAAATGGCACTTCAGTAGGTACTTATTTTCTGCGTAGTAACAGTCAGCGCTAGAGTTTGGTACCGGTGCTGCATTTGTAGGTACCTAAGTAAAAAACTTGAAATTAGAGTAAACTACAAAATTAAAATTAAGACTTAAAGTGATAAGTAAGTATGTAAAAAAACACGACACGTAAATTGAACCAAAATGGCGGTCGTCGGCGCATTATTTGTACCTGCGCTGGTAATCACCATTTTGGTTCAATCTAAGTGCCGGGAGTTCGTACAAAAATGCTTCGAAGTCCGCCATTTTTGTTCAACTTATTTGTGTCGCATTGTATCTGTATGTATTTCAGACATGGGCGATCTCCAGCATTCTTCTCAGCATCCTGGGGCAGGGGATGCTGATGGGTCACGCCTCCTGCCTGTACCCGGCCCTGATGGACCCCAAATCTGACATTAAAGCCGATAAAGCTGCTGTCACATGGATGGGTAACCACAATTACTTTTAAAATCCTTCATACAGGATACAGGACCGGATTTGGAGGTATGGAAGCCTGGGGCAACGAAGGACCGGAGGACCCTAATTATTTTCCGAATTAAAAGGAACAATTTTTCCGTGAAATCTGCCAGGCGGCAAATTGTTTTGCAAAGCCAGAATGAAAATTCTTTTTTATGTTTATTTTATTTATTTAACTTTATAAAAATACATGTTAATGGCGTAAGGTTTATCAGTATTACTCTTTTATCAGGCGGCCCAGTTTTCTACATGCATTTAATAACTAAAAGCAGTAGGTAAGTTTTATTACTTAATACTCACAAAATGAAAAAGGTTGCCTTCACAGACTTAGTTTTCATTTCAGTATCTTCTGTCGGCACACTGGTCGTGTTGGGGCTCATCGTGGCTTCCCTGCTCATGGAGTGGTGTGGGAGGAAAGCTGCCTTTTTGGTCACCAGCGTACCAGCCATCGTCGGCTGGATAGTTACCTACTTCTCCACCACGGTTACCATGCTCACAGTTGGAAGAATCCTCGGAGGAATCACCTGCGGCTCCATCGCTGTGCTCGGAGCCATCATCACTGGCGAATTCACCAGTCCTAAATATAGAGGCACCTTTTTAAACCTCAAAACAGCGTCAGTCTGCTTGGGCAGCACCCTGGTACATGGATAGGGAAATTTGTTTCATTGGAGAACCGTCGCTTTGGTCGCATTAGCGCTAAATGTCATTTCGTTTCTTATTGCCTGCACTTGGCATGAAAGTCCGGCATGGTTGGCTTCTCAGAAGAAATTTAGTAAATGTGAACAATCCTTCTACTGGCTCAGAAGAACCAGTGAGCATTCTAGATGGGAAGCTGACCAGTTGATCAGATCTCAGAGAGCAAAAGTCGACGATCAAAAGAAATCTAGAAATGTTAGTTGTATTAGAAAAGTTGTAAATTTACTCAAAAAATTTACAAAAAGAGACTTTTTACATCCTGTTTTCATTATATTCTTAGGAGGAGTACTTTTAGAGGCTTCTGGGAGGTATATTTTCCCGGCCTATGCTGCTCAAATTCTGGAGCAAATAACAGAAACTAAATCTCAATCATCATTTTATTTGCTTTGCATTGATTTAATCATCACAGCCAGCGCCGTATGCTCATCAGTCTTAGTTAGAATGATGAAACGTAGAACTTTACTATTTTTTACGGCTTTACCAGCACTGATTGTTCTCGCAACTGTTTGTGTGTATTTATACTTAGTAGATATTAATATTTTATCAAAAGGTAAATCTGTATCTTGTATATCTGTATCATTATTTATTATCTATTTTATATTAGCTAATTTAGGATGTACTCCTATTCCAATAGCTTTATGCGGAGAAGTTTTTCCTTTGGCTCACAGAGGGACAGGGTCGGTGGTCGCTGGTATTCTGTTTAACCTTGGTTTAATAGTGTTTTTGAAGTTCACCCCGTATTTATTGCAAAGTGTAAAAGTCCACGGGACTTTTGGTGTGTTCTGTCTAACAATGGCTGTAACTCTTTTGATTTTGTATTTTGTCATGCCGGAAACTAAAGATAGGACACTGCAAGAGATAGAAGAATATTTTCAAAATGGCAAATTTAAACGCCATAGTGCCGAGGATGATGAAGCTAGAGCCAAAATGGTCGAGGAAGAGAAACTGACTTAGCTTGAAATTTTCGAGAAACTCTGATCGTATTTAGAGTTATGAGTCGATTGGTTTCAAAATTGGTCAAATCCACTTTAGGTCATTTCCAGAAAAAGTAAGTTTTTAATAATTTTATACGGCAACTCTAGATATAGTCAATGTTTTTGGCAACAGATTTAAATGAGCTATTTTAAAGCGTTAAATGAAAATAGACATACCATCTCATACAAAAAAGGTTCAAAATATGTTGTTCAAGTTTGATTTGACTTAATTTGATAATGGTTAATGGATTTGACTATTTTTGATTTTAAGGAAAGCGGATTTGACTGATTTTGAATGTACACTGAGTGGATTTGGCTGAATTAGAAAATTGATTCAATAAAAGCCAGAGGTGATCAACTTAGGTTGTTCAAAGTTAAAAAATAAACCCAGGTTTATTGAAAATATTTTAATTACTAGCTTTAACCTGCGACTTTGTCCGCGTAAAAGTAGAAAACGTTTCTAGTTGGATTTTGAATTGTTTTTTACGTGATCTAATATTGTTATATGATATTCAATATAACAATCTTTGTTATATAATAATAACAATCAGTACTGTATTAATTTAAACAGGATTTAAAGGCCTAGCGGACCCAACGGTCTTTGTTCCGCTCGTTTCCGTTCCCGTTCCAATTGCCGTCATTTGCTAGAGCAAAACAGACCGACGGATCTATTTATCAAATTTTTTTTTACTTTCACTAAAAAAAATACGAAGTTTTATAATAATATAAATTTGCAATCCCTAATGCACCCCCGGGGATGCAATTTTTTAAAATCCAATTAATGGATCATTATTTTTTACTAACCACTAAATTAAAAATGTCATGTTTTTCGCTTCGGAAACTACGAAGATTCATACAAACTTGCAACCCCTATTTCACCGCTATAGGGATGTATTTTCAAAATCTAATAAACGCATTATTATTTTTTACTAACTACTAAAATAAATCAAAAATTTCATGTGTCTCACTTTAAAAATTACGAAGTTTCATACAAACTGGCAACCCCAATTTCACCCGCTTAGGGATTGAATTTCCAAAAATCCTTTCTTAGCGGACGTCTCTTGGTCACAATCTACCTTCCTGTTAAATTTTATCTTCATTAACTTGCTCACATCGCTTGCTCTGTTCAATGAAAAAATCGACCTGTCCTAAAATCAGCCTAACGACCCAATGGTTTACAATCCCTGAAAAACAAATGCACTGCTCTCTACGTAAACTTATGACTGTATGTAAACTTACCTAGAAATCTTATTCCTGGAACACTTCCATGTAGATGTTTGTTGTATTCGGTTCCTTGATAAATCAGGTGGTGTTTCAACAATCTGATTAATTATATCATCCATTTTTGTTTGTTTGTTTGTTTGAACTCTTTATTGCACATTCAAAAATAAAAAGTTACAAAACATATAAATTATAAATAAAATGTACAACGGCGGGCTTATCCCTTTGAGGAATTTCTTCCAGCCAACCAAGCATCCGAAAGAACAAGAAGAAAGCATCTGGGTAGTAGTGCAACTAAAATCTGACACTTATAAATACATAATACCTATTATAAACTAATATATATAATACCAATATTATCTAAAATACATCATACATATACATACATAAATAAATATAAATTGCTCAATGTTCTGAAGAATCGAAGTACAATTTCCTAACTCGAGATTTAAAAGAATCTGAAGAGAGTGCCATCTTTATATCCAATGGCAGTGAATTCCACAGTTGTGCCGCATGCACAGTAAACGACTTAGAGAATGATCGTGACGTATCAATTTGGCGAAAAGAGAACCTATCATGGAGATATTTCGGGAAGGAAGATTTATAAAGCACGTTGTATAGCAGTGAAAGGGTGTGTACGTTGCGGCGATGCCTGATAGGGAGCCAGTGAAGCTGACGACGGAACTCTGAGATATGGTCAAACTAGCGAAGACCGAATATAAAGCGAATAGCTTGATTTTGTAGGCGTTCTAACATGTCTAATTGCTCCTCAGTAACATCTAGAAAAGCCACATCGGCATAGTCGAGAATAGGAATGAGGAGAGACTGCGCAAGAAGAATCTTAGTTTTGGTAGGTAAAAAGTTCTGTGACCTACGAAGCGAATGCAAGGAAGCATACATCTTACGGCCTGTTGACGACAGACAGCGTGCCGCCTGAAATTTGTAAGAGGACCGACCAATCAGGACGCCTACATTTCAGCCAATGAGAGGCACATCCCTCCTCACGCACACTCGGGCGATCCCCGAGCGCGCGCCCTGATTGGTCGGGACACTCACGCGTATCGGCGCTACCTGCGAGTAGCGCCCATTGTATATATATAACCCTAGCTTGTACAAAGTTTGTAGTCAGTCGTAGTTAGTCAGTCGAGTCAGATCAGTCAATCGAGTTCAGACAGTGAACAAGCAGCAACAGTGAATATACCATCAGAGCGAAAATCTCTCCGGCGTTTCATTTGGAACCAGCATCTAGTGTCTACAGTCCACTAAACATCCTTACAAGGACCTGCGTTGGCCCATCGTCAACAGCGCGTGGTCCTTCGAGCCGGATCAAGAAACAAGAATTGGCGTTCAAGAAACACCTAGGGGATCAAGATGGTCGTCACTCGAAGCCAAAGTGGAGTGGATGAGGGTCGTCGCGTATTCGACGAGCCACCTCAATCACCGTCCGCATCAAGCGCTGCGCCTGTCCTTCGAACTGGAGTTCCCACCGGCGCCCCGCTACCTGGGCACTCAGTGCAATCTGAGGTGCCCCCCACCAACGTGCCTATACGTGATCAGCATCGTACACGTTTGGTGGCGCATTCCGGCCAGCCGACCGCAACCGGGACACGGTCACGAACTGCGCGCTCTACACGATCGACTGCGAGCGCCGTGGCACGTCTACAGTTCGAAGCCGAAGAACGCCTGGCCGCCATTCGACGCCAGGAGCTTCAGATCGAAGCCGAACTCATAAAGAAGCGACTGGCTGCCGACCTCGCCGAGCTTGAGGACGACGACAGCGTCGAGGAAGATGGGGAGCCGACATCAAAAGCGAGAGCCGCCTCGCACCGCCGCCGCTGCCTCACGACCGGAGGCAAAGAAAAAACAAGTCTACGCTACGACTACGCCGAGCGAAGACGAAAATCGCTGCCCAGCGTGTGAAGAGCCGCACACGCTGCCCGACTGCCAGAAATTCAAGAAGATGCAGTACGACGAGCGCTGGGAGGTCATCAAGAAGAACGGGCTGTGCTTCAAATGCATGGCCAGCCGACACCGACGCTACAACTGCAAGAAGAAGACTTGCAGTATCAATGGCTGCAGACGACCTCACCACCGGCTGCTACACGGCGAGCCGAAACAAGAAGGTGCCAACTCCGCCGGCGCCACCGCCGCCACCGCCGCCGCTGCGGCGGCCGCCACCGACAGCGACACTGCAACCGTCACTGCCACAGCTACGCGCAGTGACGTCAAGCTGAAGATCTGCCCAGTGACAATCTCCGGGAAGCGCGGCAGCCTTAAGACCTTCGCGCTGTTCGATGAGGGCTCCACCGTTACATTGGTGGACGACGACCTGGCGCGACACATTGGCGCCGACGGTCCAGCGACGTGTCTACAAGTGAAGAGCATCGGCAGCAAGAGACAAGACGTGAGGAGCCGACGTGTCAAGCTCACAATCAAGGGCGCTGGTGGAGAAGAGTTCAGCATCGCCGCCAGGACGATGGCGGGCCTGGACCTCACGCCGCAATCTATCTCTGCTGACGTGCTACAACTGCGTCATCTCAGCGACCTCAGCGCAGACGACGTAGTCTACAGCGACGCAAAGCCTAAAATTCTAATAGGCACCGACAACTGGCAACTCATCGTGACACGGGAGCTGCGCTGCGGAGGAGCAGAGGAGCCGGCCGCCTCGAAAACCGAGCTCGGCTGGGTGCTACACGGAGTAATGCCGAGCGCGATGCTGAGACGCGCACACGACGTCTTGCACGTGGTCACCAACGAGCCTGCCGGTGCCGAGCCGCTAGAGGACTTACTGGCCCGACACTTCCAACTCGACGCTTTGGGGGTGTCGACATCTTCACAGCATATGAAGATCGAAGATAAGCGAGCCGTGAAGATCTTCGAGGACACAGTACGCTACAAGGACGGGCGCTACGAAGTGGGCCTGCCGTGGCGCAACGACGAAACCCAGCTGCCGCCGAGCTACAACGCCGCATTGAAAAGGCTGAAGACACTCGAGGCCAAGCTTGAAAAGGACCCGAACGAGAAGAAGCAATACCACGCCAAGATCAACAGCATGATCGACAAGGGCTACGCCGAGCTCTGCGACGGGACCGAAGACGCCAGTCCTGTTTCGTGGTACCTGCCTCACTTCGCGGTACGCAACATAAACAAGCCCGGCAAAATAAGGGTGGTACTGGACGCGGCGGCGAAGACCCACGGGACGTGCCTGAACGACCATCTACTTCAGGGGCCTGACATGCTGCGGTCCCTCAACTCGATCCTGTTTCGCTTTCGAGAAGGCGACTACGCAATCACCGCGGACATAGAAGAAATGTTCCTGCGAGTGAAGATCCAGAGGAAGGACCAGCCGGCTCAGATGTTCCTGTGGCAACGACCGACGGACCCGCCGTGCAAGTACAAGATGACGTCGATGATCTTCGGGGCATCCATCTCACCGTTCCTGGCCCACAGTGTGCGCAACAAAAACGCACACCACCATCGAGACACACACCCGGCCGCCCTACGGCCAATAACGGAGTCGCATTACATGGACGACTTCGTCGAGAGCTTCGACGACCTCACGCATGGGAAGGAGGTCATCAGACAAGTGGATGAGGTCCACAAACACGCGGACTTTCACCTGCGCGGCTGGAACAGCAACAGTGCCGAGCTGCTCGCCGCTACACAAGAAGACCGCCGTGCCAGCGCAGCAACAACGCAGCTGGGCGGAGCCGAGAAAATGCTGGGACTTCTGTGGGACTCCAAAACGGACAGCCTGAGCTTCAACACCGCCTTGAACAAGGTTCCTGAGGCGGTCCGGACACGCACAAGGGCGCCTACCAAACGCGAGGCGCTGTCAACAGTGATGAGCATCTACGACCCGCTCGGACTCCTGTGCTGCTACACCATCACAGCGAAGATCACGCTGCAGAAGTTGTGGCGCTGCCAGACTGCATGGGACGAGCCGGTGCCTGAGGACGTCGCGACCGACTTCGACGCGTGGCTGGCCGGGCTCCAAGGAACTTTTCGACGACCCACCACCAAGCTCATCGCGCTCCAGTCATCGACCGCAGAGCAGAGCGAAAATCTCTCCGGCGTTTCATTTGGAACCAGCATCTAGTGTCTACAGTCCACTAAACATCCTTACAAGGACCTGCGTTGGCCCATCGTCAACACGGCCAATTTCACTAACATGAGGTATCCAAGATAAGGTCTGGTCCATGATGATCCCCAAGTTAGTGACTGAAGAGGAGAAAGGAATAATGCTGTTTTCAAACACTACATTAGGCACCACCATGTCGTTGACCTTAGCCATGAAGTATGGGCTTCCAATTATGATGGCCTGTGATTTGGCAGCATTAACCAGTAAAACAAAATCATGTGACCATTTGGCGATCTCAACCAGATCAGAGTTGATTGTATCAATAGCGACATTTAAGTTATCGAAAGAGGAGGCTGAATAAATCTGCATTTCGTCAGCATACAGGTGGAAATTTGAAGAAAGTGAGGACGTAATACCGTCAATAAAAATAGAAAAGAGTAAGGGAGAAAGTACTCCACCTTGAGGAACACCGGTAATGAGCTCCCCCCAGTCTGAACGACTGTCGTTAAGTTTGACCAACTGTCGGCGTCCCGTCAGGTAAGAGCGAAACCAAGCAAGAGAGTTTGAAGAAAAATTCAAAGAACGCATAATTTCGATTAAAATGTCAAAATCTACAGTATTGAAAGCACTAGTGAAATCTAAAAGAACAAGTACGGTGAGCTCTTTACCATCAATATTTTTACGAATATCATCTGTGATTTTAACGAGCGCAGAAGTTGTACTATTTTTATATTTAAATTTAATAAAAATCTCAGATACTTTCACACTTACGCGCCAAGAACTAATCAACACTAAAAACAACATGTCAGAGAATCCTGAAACCTGATTGGTCGATTCGGATTTGACCATTTTTGAAAGTTGGTGATTATGGATTTGGCTAATTTTGTTACTAAGGCAACATTTTAACGCGTTTTTACTTGCAAAACGGGTGGATGTGACCGTTTTTGATAAGCATAAATATATCATATTTACACTGGAGAATATAACTCAATCCATAAACAAAAAAAAATGAATTTTTGGATTTGACTAATTTTGATACCAATCGACTCTTATCTTTAATGTAAAATTTCTTTTTTAGTTTAATTGTTTGCGTATTTTGTAAGTTAGTATGACGTTATTTTTATAAAATAATGCTGAAGAAAAAATATCCAATATTTTGTTAAATCACTGTGCAGGCAATATGTACCTACCTACGTCAGTTGAAGCTATTGTACCTAGGTTTTTGTTGAGATCCAGACTATTTTGTTACACGAACAAAGGTTTAAAATACAGCTGTGTTAATATACAACGGTGTAACCGTGCACAATTTTTAATGATATAAAGACATACCTAGATTGATAGTAATTAATTTACTATATTTTTATGGATAGTATCCATAGTAATATCTATTAGATACCAGTGTGACAGGTGCGCGGAAAGTAGTCGTTTAACGAAATCGTTTTTCTTTAGGGAGGATAAGAGGCTGCTTGGGTAAGTAGAAATGTTGATTTTAGTATTTTGCGTATCTGCCTGCACTAATACTGATTTCGTTTGTTTTCCGTGCTTTTTATAAGTCTTAAAGAATGTAAAAAGAAATAAAAACCGCGGCATTAGATGCTTGATTTAGATCTTAGCATCTTTGACCGTGATACCCTCGGAAGTGAATGATTTGTAATGTTGAGTTCTTTTGCTTTTTATATATAACTAGCTGACCCGGCAAACGTTGTTTTGCCATATAAATAGATTGTATGTATTTTTGTATGTTGTATCACAAAAAAATAGAAATTAAAAATTTTGTCTAAAAAATAAAAAATAAATTTAGGGGTGGACTACCCCTAACATTTAGGGGGATGAAAAATAGATGTTGGCCGATTCTCATAGATATCGGATAAGCACAAAAAATTTCATCGAAATCGGTTAAGCCGTTTCGGAGGAGTATGGCAACGAAAACTGTGACACGAGAATTTTATATATTAGATAATAATATAAGGCCGAGAAGGACAAGCTCAGCAAATACCTTGACTTAGCCCACGAGGTGACTGCCATGTGGGATGTGGATTCGACGATCATTGTCCCGATAGTCGTTTCGGCGAACGGTCTAAGGGAAGAGTCTTGACCAACACCTCAAGACTCTCTCGCTAGATAGCTGGGTCACGGGTCAGATACAGAAGGCAGTACTCCGGCTACGGTACAGTCACGGCACGCATTGTCAGGAGGTTTCTTTCTCTGCGGCCCTAACCGCCGGTAGCCTGGGCCTTGCCCTAGCAGCTAGATTAGGTTTTATTTTTATATGTGTATATTTTGTAGTATATTTATATCTTACTTTTTATAGATATATTGTAAAAAAATCTAAAATAAGACAATTAAAATAAATAAAGAGATAATATGTTCATCATGGCACTGATTTTATCTATATTAAATTGGTTATCTAGCATGTGTACTAATTTAACAATACAATATGCATTGGGATATAACTGTTTTCTTCTGGTTTCAATAAAAATAAAAATAACTGAATATTTAATATTTATGTATTGGAAGAAAAATTCCTTTTAAATCTTACTTCAGCCCCATTACCGAGGCATGGTAAATAATGCACCTCGATAATATGTTGTTGAGGAATCTAATGTCGATGGGTATAACTTTGCATTCACGTTTCCATACAAAATATTCAGGGTTACGTTATCAAACAATGAATTTAAATATTTTATAATATGTTGTCTTTAGATCTGTGCGTGTGTCTGTATATGCACATGTGCGTTAGATCAATTTTAAAAAATGAAATTTTTATATACATAAAGGAACGCTGGATACCTCCATCGTAAACTTTTTCAAGTACTAATTCACATTAGAGAACGTGGTTTATAAAACTAAAAACATCAAATATATGTATGCGGCCATAGATGACGGCCGTTGGCCTTTCCACGGAAATAGATAAGGCAAAAGCTCTTATCGCGTTATTTTTCTCACTTGAGTAAATTAAGACACAATAAAATGAAATTCGCTTATTCGTAGTAGTTTACTTCAACACACACCGGACGTTTACAAGTGTGAAGGTGGTGATGCGACAGGGTGTTTCATACAAACGTGAAACGACTTAGGAAAGTATACTCATATTTAATATCCAAGTTTATTAATATGACGTTTATCTTTATGAATTTGTCATTTATAGCTATTTTGTATCATTAAACTTACCATATTATTAAAATTTTATCCTATTTGTAACTGATTTGATACCTTAAAAACGAAAAACAAAATAAAGCCGTAATAGGCATACAGTTTTAAAGGTTAATCTTAATTCGGTACTTGCAGCCGTTTTAGGAGTAAAATTGTGTTTTATTTAATTGGTTATAACCTCCAATATAATTACTTGTGTAATAAGTTTTAATGATTATTATTATCACAGACTAAAAACCTATTTCTGCGCTATGCATTATGCTCTAGGAGTTTTATTAAAAAACGAAAACTGGTGATTCAAAGACGACGGTTACCTAGAAAAGTAAACAAATGTATGTGTATTTTAGTTTAACAAAAATCAGTCCTATTGTATAGAAGGTATTTGGTGCCGGAGCTAGTATGAAAAACAACGGGTGTTTTTCATCCTAGCTCAGGCGCCATTTATTTCTGTATTTCTTTATACAACGTGGAAGGGACATACCCGTCAGTAATTGAACCACAGGCTATACTAGGAGAATGAAAATTAATAACAACCAAAATTAAAAAAAAAGACCTTTAGCAAAAATGTGCAGCCGCCGAAATGACGAAATTTTTTTTGGGTTATTTATTCTTTTTAATTAAATTCTAGGATGGTGCTCTAGTACAGCCCAGGGTTAATTTATTATAGATATGTCCCTTCCACTTTGTATAATGTGTGTGCCTATAATTTAAAAATTATCATTTAAAAATATAATAAAAAAAGTAATTATTAAAAAAATATAGCAGTTGACTTTTACATATATTAACCAAAATACTGTTGTAGTTTTTTTTTTTATTTGCCTCTGTTAATTGTTTATGTATCAATGATTTGATGAGTCAGAATGAGGATTAAATAAACAAGAGCAGTTCTCTTATTACGGAGTTAGGAATTTTAGCTAGGTCCGTAATAGGCTCTACGAGCTCCTATGTCGGTGCACATGGTGCATGGTAACAGAAACTTTATAGTACCTATTAGTAATATTGATTTTGTTATTAAGGTTTTCATAGGTATACGTATTGTATTATATTTCGTATCATTTAATTTTAACATTCCTATGTTTATTCGTCCACATCCACATTTTAGTTTTAAGAATACATTAGATTGACGTTTTGAAAAAAATGGTGCAGTGGAGTTTGTGGGCTGCTTCTTTTTCATTAACGTCTAAGAAGCGGTATAGACTTAGCTTTAAGTAAATTGATGTCAATAAGTGTTATAATTTAGCTTATGTTAAAAAATAAACAAATTGAAAAAAATTACGGTCTGATACTTAAAGCTTAAAAATATAACAAACATATAATTATTGCTACTTTAGCATTTATTATTTGTTAGGAAATTGTACAGAACCGCAATAAATTTAAGAAGGCAACACTCTGTATTAAAAGCAGACTGCCGCCTAGCAGGTCTAGCTTTAATCGTAGCTCCGTAATAGATTAAATCGACATAAGCATTTAAATATATATTTTTTTTAAACTTATAAATTCTTTTATAACAAACAAAATGTCATAAGAAATATAAAATGCGATTTCCATTTATAGAGAAATAAATATTTAATGCCAATCTTGATGCTTAGATAGAAATGTTTATTTTTCTTTCTTGCTTTCAAATGTTGCCATTTAACTCCTTAATAGGAGCTTTTACCTTAAGATGACCTTTCAGACTAAAGATACCAGGATTTTCATTGTGAAATCGATCTAAAATCTGTTTTATGTTATACATTTTTATGTAACATTATGTTTTGGTGCAATAAAGATTTTAACTAACTAACTAAAAAAGATAATGTATTAAAAGAAACCTCAAGAAAACTCTCTTATTGAATATCAAAAAATATCTGGAACTTATAAATGCTTAATTTTTACTTCTGCTTTTCTTTGTTGTTTTTTACCGCCACCGCAAAAAGTCATTTTCTGGCCCCAGAGGACAATTTTTTTTTGTAGCTTTCGTCATTCTTTTTCAGAAATGTAAACAGTATCATATGAACTGATCTTGGCTTGACGTCCTTTTTAGGGTTCGCCATGTCTGTCTGTCTGTCTGTCCGTCCGCGGTTTTACTCATCGACTAGAAGTACTAGAAAGCTGTGATTTGGCATGGGTATGAATATTAATTATGCGGAACAAGTAGTAAATTAAAATATCGAATAGATTTTTTTAAGGTTTTAGGTAGCTTATACAAGTAAGGTGAAAAGCCAATTTCGTTTTCTCGACTAACAAATCATGTGGGGTATCGTTGAATAGGTCTTTCAAAAATATGCACATGTGAGCACTATTTTTTGATTTCGTGATCCGTTTCTAAAATATTTGGATTTAAACTGAAATTTTTTGTTAGAGTCAAGTGTCCCCCTCTATCTGCTAAATGGTTATATTAGACACGTGAAAAAATTCACAGCCATATTGTATATAACGAAATTTTAAGGAAAACTATCAGATCTAAGTAGGCTTATTACGGAACCGATGATTATCTTAAAGACAAAAACGTCTGGCTTGAGCTTGGCGCGGGTTCCTTTTAAAGGTTTATATTTGTACACTCACAAATGACATAATTTGAGTACAATCAGTACATGAATTTTATACAAATTGACATTAATTTCAAATTTGACATTTTTAATTAATAATTATGACATAGCAATGTATTCTCAGTCCACATATCTAATTTTAATATCAGTATAATTGTAAGGTTGACGTTTTTGGAGAAAATGCTGCAGTACAGTTTGTTACCGCTTCTTCTGTACTTGCGCTTAGGAGGCGGCAGTAAACTTAGTTGTAAGTAAATGATCTGACGTCAACAACTAACTATTAAGAAATCGAAAGAAAAAAGAAATGTCAATTATCAAGTGATATAAATATCCAAAGATAAATAAATGATTTTTGACTTTTTTTTTTTACTTTTGTTTACAAATTAAAAAGTTAAAGGCGATCAACTTATAAAAGTTAAGTAAGTTTTTAGACGTTTTAAGTGACATGAACTCAAAGTTGGCATTCGTCACTACGGAACCCTACATAGCGCGTGGCCCGACACGCACTTGGCCAACTATTCTTTTTTAATTTGCTCGCGGGACAAAAACGTCCTGCATAAATTATATCAACGGTACCAGTTTATTTTCTTTAAGTAATAAGTGAAATTACCACGTCACGCTAACGTGTAAAATTTATTGTTAATTATACCTTAACATGCATGCTTTGTCATAAAATCTGTGGTAAAACCGTTCAAGGTTATTTTTTTTCAACAAATCAAGATAAACCTTATATTAACTCAGTAAACCTTCCATGTACTTATTTACACAATGTTTTTAATTTACTTATATCCATACCCACCCAGAGAGAGTATGTAAGTGGCCAAGACTGGTGTCAGATTTTTCAGGCTGCCCAAAGGCATCTAGCTTGACGACTGCCATACAATGATGAAAGCCAGAACCAACGGCTTATACGTGCCTTTCGAAGCACGGAGGAGCTCGAGAAATTTTTGTGCCACTTGTGGTCACCCATCCAAATACGGACCACGCCCGGTATCGCTTAACTTGCGAAAGCGCTAGTAATGCGCACTTCCGTGGGGCCACCGAGCTCCTCAAAATACAGGGTGAGATAAGCATTCGGCGCCAAAGTAGGTACTTAGTCACAGAATTAATTAAGTATTATATACAGTCAGCTCCTAGGGTCCCGCGCAATATGCGTCCCCGTTCCCCGTCACCGCACCTCTCCCCCCCGTTCTCGCGTTGTCGAATGTGTTAAAGGGTGCATAGTTTAGTTTGTAGTAGTAATAGGCATACCTAAATGATACTCCGATTCTATGAAGTGGCATCCCTGTGACTTAGGCACAATATTCTCCAAGTCTAGGTACTTAGATAAAGCCTCCTTCGGGGCGTGGGAATGACCCCCTGGGCAATGACCCTGTGTATGGTAAAGACGGTATTAGTTGGGGGTTATGTTTTTGCAGCCAATCAAAGAAATGGCGAGATCACGAAAAGTTGTGGGATATCAGTGTCTCTTCTGGACACTTGGGGCTTCTATTATGGTCAATAAAAACCCGAGATTATTCAAATTCCCATGTATTCTTCAAATTTGAAATTATTTTACAGAGCAGTAGTTAAGCGTGGCGCTTGCAAGTTGAGAAGAAGGAATTGTACTTGAGGTATTTAAAAAATAAATGACATTGTACGCCTCATAAAATTGAATAGCAAATATTCATTTTGAGGTCCTTATTATATATTCTTGGTAGGCTTGAACAATCAGTGCCATCAAATATCTATGTTGTAACTTCGCTGTTAAGGTTGTATCTTCTCGATTGGGCTACCTCTGTCGGCACGGAAGGGAACTTTCGCATGCTATCCTTTTCTGTCGCTCAGAACCGTCCTTAGCTAGAGCGAGAGGCGCTCCAGCCTTGCTGAAGCGTTCCGTCTCTCTCTCTCGCTCTGCACTGATCACCTTGTGGCGGCCCTTCGTGCATCGCGGCAATCAAGAAGGTAGAAGGGTGCTTTTAACCGACTTCCGAAAAGGAGGAGGTTTCGTTTGTCGCGATCTTTTGTTTATTTTTTATGTATGTTCACCGATTACTCGAAGACGCCTGGACCTATTTGGAAAATTCTTTTTTGTTTGAAAAGGTATAATATCAAAAAATTACAAGCGCGACTGCGGTGCTGTCCAGTCAATGACACATCTACTGTCCTGTCCCATATGCCCTACATCCTGCACTATGCAGGACCTCAACGAGGCAAATGATCGGGCAGTTGCCGTAGCCAAGCACTGGTCAAATTTGTTATAAAAATATTTTGATTTTGTATAGCCATTCGACTCGAAAGAAGAAGAATGTCAGGTGGTCCCTCCCATAGACATTTTATCAGTATAGATTGTGTAGTGATTTCGGTTCTTAGTTCTGAAACATTATACAGGGTTACTGGTAAGTAACGCAAAACCTTTTAACATCGGAATCAAAATCCTAACATAATATAGATCTGCAAGAAAAACATAAAAAAATCTAAAGAAAAGAAATTGGAATCCCCATAGAAACTCGACCAGGTGATCAGTGAATTTGTATGGGAGGCCCATTTTATTTTCTGCAATTTTTGCCTTTTTTCTTGCAGATCTATGATGTGTTGGGGAGTTTGATTCTGATGTTAAAAGGTTTTGCGTTAGTTACCAGTAACCCTGTATATAGAATCTAAAAATAATTTTTCAAAACTAAGAACCGACCGCCCCGTTTACAAATCGAAATATCTAGATTCTAGATATTTCGATTTGTATGCAATATATGAAGACTACTGGCAGCACGTGTGTAAATCCACCATTGCCCAACCCTAAGAGTCGCTACAGTCGCAACCTGCAAAAAAGATAGGGGTTCGGAGGGCTACGCCCCCCACCATATGAAAAATATATTAGTACAAGGCCTCCGAGAATAAATTTAGTTGTAATGCTTATAAAAAATTAAGGGTGTAATGCTTATTAAAAAGAAACGTAAGAAATAGATAGATCCTACTTATTATTAGTGCAAGTTCTTCCTATGTAGGTACGTGTAATTTGGACATTAGGAGGCGGTGGTGGCCTAGTGGTTAAGTCCCTGGCTCTGCCCATATGAGGAGCGACTTTCTTCTGAAGCTGTACTTACGTACGGTACGCTTCAAAAATGGAGTCATAATTTTTCATACAACTAGTATGAGAAATTATGACTTCATTTTTGAAGCCTGACTGTACATTCATTCATTGGAATCAACTTCCTGCTGCAGTGTTCCCGGACCGATACGACATTGAAACCTTCAACAAACGAGTCTACCTATATCTTTCTGAAAGGCCGGCAACGCTTCTGTTACACCCCTGGTGTTGCAGTTGTCCATGGGCAGCGGTGATCACTTACAATCAGGTGACCCGCTTGTTCGTTTACAGCCATATAAAACAAAAAAAGTCTCAATACCTACAACCACTTGATTTCTGTGAAGGAAAACATCGCGAGGAAACCTGCACACTAGTGATTTATTAACTAGTGTATCGAATGGAGAAGGGCAATGTAAATCACTCCATTATTTCGGCTCGTCATTGTGTGTCTCTTTCCATACAATAACACCGACACGGACATATTATGTCTAGATTCGACTTCGCGCACTTCACCCTCATTATCGTACAAAAACCAAAGTAATAAAAGAAAAACATTATGACCAGCCAGCTGTACCGCCTTTACATTTAGTTTATGGTTTACTTTCAATATAACAGCATGTTTGAGTGATACATGATAATGTTTTTGCAAAAGGCACCTTTGGCAAAGCAGGTAAGAATATTTATTTACATAAAATTATCTGTTTACTTATAAATGTTTGTTTTTAGTTTGTAAGTACGTACATACTTACATACATCTGGACTGTTCCAATTGTTCCACACAGTTGTTCCAACTGTCTGAAGAAATTCGATATAGTTTGACAAGGTATCAATAGCTATCTATTTGCTGGCAATAATATATTCGTCCGGTTTTTCCCGATCCAGTATCAGACGCACGGGTCATGTACTTTCTTATGTTTATATTACAAAAATATCATCATCATCATGTTTAGCCGCATAACGTCCACTGCTGCTATAACCTCTCACAAGGATTTCCAAAATGACCGATCAAGAGCGGCCCTCATCTAGCGCTTTCCAGTGGTCTGGTCGTCTGACCACCTTGAGGGTGTGTGTCCTACGCTTCGCTTGCCAGTACGCGGTCGCCACTCGAATCTTTTTGCCCCATCGACCATCGCTTCGTCGCGCTATGTGTCCCGCCCATTGCGACTTTAACGAGCTAATCCGCCGGGCTAATATGTCAGTGACTTTTGTTCTCCTACGAATTTCCTCATTTCCGATTCGGTCACGTAGAGAAACACCGTCGAGCATAGCCCCTTTTCATTGAGCGACCTTTAGCCTTCTTATGAGACCAATAGGGAAGGGACCACGTTTCAGAGCCACAAGTCATCATTGGGTAACATACATTGGTTGCATGCTTTAGTCTCGAGGCGTAAAGGTATTTTGGACGAGAAGACAGTGCGTAGCTTCCCAAACACTGCCCAGCCGAGTCGGATTCGTCGGAAGACCTCTTTCTCGAAGCTGGAACTTCCTGACTGGAACAATTGACCCAGGTAGACATACTGGTCTACAACTTCGAGGGTGGAGCTATTAACAGTAGTAGCGCGACATGGGCATTCGACATTATTTACTTTCGTTTTGTCCATGTTAACTTTAAGGCCCACTTGTTAAGAAACTCGATTAAGGTCTCCGAGCATAGTAATTAAGTCTTCCATCGATTCTGCCATGAAAACAATATCGTCGGCAAATCGAACCTGAGTGAAAGTGAATCCTTCCCATTCCAGAATCTTGAAGGCATCTTCCAGTGCAACGGTGAACAGTTTCGGTGATATAACGTTTCCCTGTCTTACACCTCTTTGCAGTGGAATAGCCCTCGTGCACTCCTGTACTCGAACTGACAAATCTAGTGGCGTTACTGTATCTCATTGACCTACGCTCCCTTAGATAAGATAAGATAATATTTTATTTGCAATAAATAGGGTGTACATTACAGGTGTTTAAAAATACAATTTTAAAAGTAGCTTAAACATATTTAGCCATATTAAATAGCATGCCTTAGCTTGGTGCTTCATCTTATACAATTATATTCCATAAGTTACGCTCCTTTTCAGATATGGACAGTGTCGAGTGTGTTACTGTACAGCATGGGTTGTGGAATGGTGACTGTTTGTGGTGAATCACCATCAGATGTCACTCCTTGGAGAGGTACTTAAGTCAAAGCAGTAGAATAAAGAGATCTTAAAGCAGATTTTGAAATGATACATGGTTGCAGACTTTATTTAAATACATAGACACTCTCACTTCGTTATCCCTCATGGAGCAGACATAGCCCGACAGAAAGCCCTAAGGATCTTGCGACCTTGGGCAGACAGAACCCAGAGCAGCAATACCCAAAGGTCAAAATTAGCGTTATAATGGGAAAGGTGGAAAAAGGAAACCAAATAGTGATGGGTTGCTTGCTACGCATCGCCTAATATAACTTGATCTACATTTTCGCCCATCCCCTCAAACTATTATTACGATCTGCGCAAGATGAAAACCATTATTTTCTTTCCTCCCAAACCAGTATGGACTATTATTAATGATTAAAAAAATGACAAGTTTTTTTTGCTAGGCAAATTAAAAAGAAACCCAACTGTCAAGAACGCCATCTTATGATTAGTAGCAGAACTAAAGATACGACTGATGTCCCTAGCGCCATCTTTTATTTGCTAGAGAAACCCCTAACTTGCGTTAACCCCCCAATAACTTTTTAGCTAAAAGCCACCGCAAGGCAAGTGTACCGCATCGAAATCAGTTCATCCATGCCACAGGCAGACAGACAGACATAAGCTTGAAACTTACAACCTTTTATTTCGTCGGGCGTTAAAAATTCTAATTTTGAAATTACAGAACCTCCGTCCCTTCTCATTTCTTTCCTCGGGTTATTAACTGCAGCTCTATTGATTCATCGGTACGGACGTCGCATCGCCTTCAGCGTTACCACCTTCTCAGCCATCATTGCTTGGCTTACCATCTTTGCAGACAACCCCATCGCAACTGCTGTAGGAAGAACATTAAGAGATTTCACGAAGAGCACTGGAGTCTTAGAAGCTATTATCATTGGAGAATATACCAGTCCACAATATAGAGGAGTGTTCATAACCCTAGCTTCAGGATTTTCAGCTTTTGGAAGATTAACAGCATATTATCTTGGCGATTCTAGAACCATCGCCAAATTTGCCTTACTTTCAAGTATTTTAGCTTTATTAATAACTTGTAAATGGCCTGAGAGCCCTGTTTGGTTGGCGTCGAGGCAACGGTATGAAGAATGTAGGAAATCTTTCATTTGGTTGAGAGGAACAATGAACGAAAGTAGGGAACTCGAAAAACTTTTCCAACAACAAAAGGAAGATGCAGCGAAGATCAGAAACAAGGGAGTGTTGTATTTAGTAAATAAATACATGAATAAAAGTTTGATTAAACCTACTGTTCTCATTGTCTTTGCAAGCATAATATTGGAAGCTTCTGGAAAATCAATTTTTGAAGCACACGGTTCGCAGATCGTCGGCGAAATATTTGGTAAATCATCATCATCGTATGTTTTGTACATTAATGTTGTATTTACAATTAGTATTATATTTTCATCAATATTAGTCATGATTTTGAAAAGAAGGACTCTATTCCTTTTATCCGGATCTTTAAGTGTCGTTGTATTGTTTTTATTAAGTCTTACTTTATTTTTAAGATCGAATAATGTATTTGTTTTGCCGTGGATACCTATTTCAATGTTAATAGTTTATTTGATATTTATAAATTTAGGTTGTACAATAATATTCCTAATATGGTGTGGGGAATTATTCTCTTTTGAAAATAAGAATGCTGGGTTGTTAATATCAGGCTTACTTTTAAATATAAGCTGTTATATATCTTTATATACAACGCCGTACATTATAATAGGTTTAAAACTTTATGGCCTATTTGGTATATTGGTGATTGCTTTAAGTTTATCACTTTTAACTTTGTTTTTTATTGCGCCGGAAACGAAAGGCAAGACGTTGTTAGAAATAGAATGTTACCTTGAAAATGGCAATTTTGACAGCGAAGGTGAAGTCACTTGTATCTGTAGATAAGTGCAATGTGCATTAAATGTAAAACTGACATGTGTGTTATAAATAATACCTACTGCGAACAAAATTAAATAATGACTTGTATTTTTGTCCCCAGAGTGAGTTTTCCGGCTCTCTCTTGGCTCTTGTGAGGTCAATGGCAATATTAATGACTAGTTAAGTATACATAAAAGACTTTTATTTTATAAGAGACTAAGATAGACTTTATATTTATACCATCTACTGTATAAATATAAAGTCTATACTTCAACACCAACCGTGTTTTTTTTGGGCAAAGTCTAGCAGTGGATGATATAGGCTGTACCTAAACCTGTAAACTAGGCTGTATAAAGTGTAGGTTTAACATAGGTACCTATAGGAAATGTATATAAAATGGTAAGTAATCTTGGTTTAAAGAATTTTGTCTGTCCCACTAGTCCCACGATGGGACAAGTCACAAGTGGGGTTTCCAACCCCCTTCGCCTACGCGGCTCGTGCGGCCGTGATTTATTGCGTTCGCGTTACATATTTCCTATTTTTTGATCGATCTTTAGATTTCAGTAAAAAGACCTATTAGCTTTTACTTACTCTGATCACAAATTCAAAGAAACATCTACCTAATGCGGTTAGCGCTATGGTTACCTAAATTTAAATCGCGTCAGAACTCCTCACCTCTTCGTTTAGATACCTAGACATCCATTGCCATCCATCATTCTTATTGCTCTGAACAAACGATTCATAGTACCTAATTGAATTTCCTCCTTCGAAGTGGTCGCTACTGTGCGCATAGTAATAAATGTGGTATATTTTCGATACCTAAACGAGGAGTGACACAGGCCTGACTAGAGTATTCTTTCAGAATTCGGAATAAATTATGATAAGCTGTTACGAACGTGACTGATAAGAACATGTTAATATTACCGTAATACTAAAAGTGACTTTAGGTATATTGAAACAGTAAAAGAAATTCGGAATTTTAGGAAAGACAGTGTTATCAATTATTCTTGTGTAAAACTCGTCACAGCCGAGTAGTTTCGGTCATATCAGAACATAAGGTCCAGAACCTCTGCCTTTTCCTGTGGGAAACAGGCGTGATGTCATGTATGTATGAGAACGAGTGCAAGAAACAGTCTTTTTATGTGTTCTTTTTCAAGTCTACGTTAAAAATACGGCAATT
The DNA here is from genome assembly GCA_943193695.1 of Acrobasis suavella. Classification (NCBI taxonomy): domain Eukaryota; kingdom Metazoa; phylum Arthropoda; class Insecta; order Lepidoptera; family Pyralidae; genus Acrobasis; species Acrobasis suavella. The sequence continues at coordinate 1,545,997 of OW971952.1, read as the reverse complement.
GGTAATCAAGAGATTTTCTTTGGCAGGGTGACCCTTCTGAATCCTTAGACCGTTTTAAGGGGAGCTATCTTGAATTTTGTACAGTGGAGTGTTATGTAAATTTTTTGTATGGAATTAATAAAATATATGTTTTTACCTTCCATGTGGGGTATAAATGAAAGGGCTTTATGGGCTTATTCTAAAAATTTACTACCTAATACATCATTACAATTCCGTCACCTGTTTTCTGAGCAAACCACGGTAGTAGCTTTTACTTACAAAAAAAAAGGATTTCTTAATCTGTTTGAAATGTAAACTTTTTAAAATTGAATATCCTCCAAATAATGGTCAGATTTTGGGCAAACAAGACTAGAACATCAAGCTAAACCATCTGTATAAATATACTGACACACACGCTTGAGTATTTCCATGTAATTGATCTTTTGAACACTGTAGATGCTTCCCCCACCGGTGAAAAGGAACACATTTAAGGGGCTACCTGAATTTTTCGGGGTCCAGTGCTGCCCCCATTTGAAATAAATTATTTGAAAAGAAACGGAGATATCATTTAAAATTTGATCTTGATCAGACCCTGGATAACCCTTAAAACTATTTTATAAACTACTGTTTACAGTTTAAAGTGAGAACGTGAAGCTTTTCTACGCACATACGCCAAAAGTGGCCGTTTTTCGCAATTGTGCGTGAAATGATTTATTTAAAATGGGGGCAGCACTGGACCCCGAAAAATTCATGTAGCCCCTTAACCTTTTATTCTTTTTATAATCCAATATTCAAAATCCAACAGGACCCCACGACACTTGAGTAAATTCCCACTTAGCATCATGGGCCAAATGACCCTGCTGATATTTTTTCACTTTTTGATAATAGTTTCTATCTTTACCACTACGATCTCCGTGGCGTAGTGGTCACCATGCTAGTCCGCCGCCCAGAGGTTCCGGGTTCGATCCCCAGTCAGAGCAAGTTGGAAAATGGTCTTGGATGTTTATCTGTATATGTATTTGTTATAAAATATAGTATCATTGAGTTAGTATCCCATAACACAAGTCTCGAACTTACTTTGGGGCTAACTCAATCAGTGTAATTTGTCCCTATATTTATATATTTATTCCTCCCTATATAGTCCCTATATTTATTTATTTATTATTTATTTAATAGCTGTATATCCGCAACCAATGGATTCAGTGCTCGGGTTGAGCGCAAATTGTAACAAATTTTATTTGCTTGACAGAAGTATAGAACAAATATACCTCATAAACGCTACATGCGTAAAACGCTACGCATACATTTTTGCGATTTTTGCCTTATGTCGATGACGACAGAGCTAGTAATATATTGTTTTAAATATTCCTAATGACACTTTTCCTAGGAAATTTTTAACCACATTCAATATTTTTTATTTCTTAAAATATTTGAAAATATTATGCCAAGGATGTCAGTGTTATGCCACATAAATCAGGAAACTAAATCACCTCTTTAAAAAAAGGCATCGTATATAATGTCTCAGTTACAGATACATTTTATTGTCTTCAACCCTGACGGGGTAGACAGCGTCCAGGGCTAAAGACTTAAAATAATAAATAAATAAATATATAGGGACAAATAACACTAATTGAGCTAGCCCCAAAGTAAGTTCGAGACTTGTGTTATGGGATACTAACTCAACGATACTATATTTTATAACAAATACATATATAGATAAACATCCAAGACCCAGGACAATTTGAAAAAGGCCATTTTCCAACTTGCCCTGACCGGGGATCGAACCCGGGACCTCTGGGTGGCGTACTAGCATGATGACCACTACGCCACGGAGGTCGTTTATAATATTTTAAAGGCAACGCTTAGCGCATTGGTAGGCGATAAGATGAAAAAAGAATCAAATAGAGACGGAATTGTAGCCGCATCACAGAACATTATACAGATTTGGGTTTCATTATACACGATGATTTTTCATTGGTTTTGGAGCCGAAGGCCACTTCATAAAGATCGTTAGTACCTAAGACCTAATCAGCTAGTCAAAATAAAAATTCAGAAACAAAAAATGTTTACTAAAACACGAAAGTACGTGAGATCAATTAGTAGCACCGGCGTTTCCGCAGCGGCCGGCTAGATTTCGAGTTTATCGGGGTCACGCGGCAGTATTGGACGGGCGTAACTACGTGGTCTCGATCGAAAATCATTTTCGCAACTTTTAATGTTATGTCAAACACAAATTGAATTACGTATATGGATATAGAAATTTGTTTACTATACGACATTTTTTTTCTAGAACCAATCAAAATTCAGCACGTGTAACTAAAAGTAATGATTGTTGTTACGTCAAACACAAATTGGATTACGTATATGGATAGAGAAATTTGTTTACTATACGACATTTTTTTTCCAGAACCAATGAAAATTCAGCATGTGTAACTAAATTCTTAAAGTAATGATTGTTGACGAAGCAAGAGGTTTGCAAGGATCGTAGCAATAGGCAATCTATATAGTCTCCGCCTACCTCATGGGAAACAGGTGTGAAAATATGTATGTATATAACAAAACTAACAAAACCTACCTGCTATGCCAAACAGCTGATTATTCAATCTAACTGCGACATATACTATATGAGTGGGTTTGTTTGTTTGTTTAAACTCTTTATTGCACATTCAAAAATAAAAAGTTACAAAACATATAAATTAAAAATAAAATATACAACGGCGGGCTTATCCCTTTGAGGAATTTCTTCCAGTCAACCAAGCATCTGAAAGAACAAGAAAGCATCTGGGTAGCAGTGCAACAAAAACCTGACACTAATAAATACCTAATACCTATTATTTAATAAACTAATATATATAATACCAATATTATCTAAAATACATCATACATATACATACATAAATAAATATAAATTGCTCAATGTTCTGAAGAGAGTGCCATCTTTATATCCAACGGCAGTGAGTTCCACAGTTGTGCCGCATGCACAGTAAACGACTTAGAGAATGATAGTGACGTATGAGGGGGTATGAATAAAATAGGATTGTGACTCGCACGTGTGTCAAACGACTATCAATTTGGCGAAAAGAGAGATCATGGAGATATTTCGGGAAGGAAGATTTATAAAGCACGTTGAAAGGGTGTGTACGGTGCGGCGATGCAACTTTTTTGATTTTTTGTAAAAATAAAACACAGTTTAAGTGGATACGTCTAGAAAACTCTTTTTTTTCTGTCACAACAATATACAATCGTCATAATTAATATACAATAAATCTTTACACTACATATATCTCACCTCTCATACAATTATATGACTACCACTTCCGATATTGAAAAAAAAGAAAATTACTTAAAAAAATTATATCCTGTAGAAAGTCGCCAGCGACATTTCGCATTATAAAATATAACAACATGCATTTATATTAAGGGGATACATGATTTTTTCGGGATACGGTGCTGCCATTTGAAATAAATTATTTGAAAGAAAACGGAGATATCATTAAAAATTTTGTCTCGGCTTCAGATAACCGTTCAAACTATTTTAAGAACTACTGTATACACTTTAAAGTGAGAACGTGAAGCTTTTGCCATTTTGCCAAAAGTGGCCAAAAGTGAAAACTTTGCTTGAGAACGAGCAGCTTAATTTTCTAAGCATTTTTGCCAAAAGTAGCCAAAAGTAAAAAGCCTGTAAACAGTAATTATAACAAAAACAAAAAACCCGATTGCGTTTTTTTATTTTATTTTTTATTTTGATATGGTTCCCAGTGTCACTCTCACAGTAAATACGAATCTATCGACACCTCTCAAGCTAAAATCCATCGAGCCGATCAGGTTGCAGAGCGTGCCAAACAATTATACATACATACATACTCTCGACGCATGAGACAAAATTTGAAATCTCCGTATCTTTAAAATAATTAATTTCAAATGAAGGCAGCACTGGACCCAGAAAAATTTATGTATCACCTTAAAGTCTATAAATTACGAGATTGACAGAGCTACAGGCAATAGGACTCGAAAGCCCATAATATATGTTTGGGAAAATCTGGTAATAATATGTAAAAATGACGTAATATGAGCTGATATCTTTGGTTTTATTGTGAAATAAGGTACATACAGTACATAAAATGTATTTTTTACTTTGGATAAATAATATTTTCCTTGAATATAATAGATCTAATCACCCTGTAATCCCTTTCACCGCAAGACGTTACGGGTTGGATCACATTTGTCAGCACATCGCAGCACTTTTCTATGCTATCCTTTTCTGTCGCTCAGAACCGTCATTTGCTAGAGCGAGAGAGAGCGCAGAATGCTATAGCACGCTATATCGCACGGCCAGTGCAATAGCGTTCCGTTGTTCTCTCTCGCTCTGGCAAATCACGGTTCTGAGCGAAAGAAAAGGATAACAGCATAGAAAAGTACTGCTCCATGCTGGCAAATGATATCCAACCCTATATCTACAACCGAAAAGGAGTTATGTGCAATACGAACAAAAAATTTCCATCGCCATACAGCGCGGCAATGCCGCCAGTATCATGGGAACATTTGAGCCGGGTACGATAAGGGGTGGTCACTTAGATTAATAAATTTGACGAAGCATGTTGCGGATTAGTAACTGTTAAAATAGTTGACGAAGCGTGTTGCGGATTACTAACTGTGAAAATGTTGACGAAGCGTGTTGCGGATTACCAACTGTGAAAATGTTGACGTAGCATGTTGTGGATTACCAACTGTGAATATTTTGAGACGAGTTAAATAAATATAATACGAACAGTTTTTTTTCCGACGCGAACAAGGCACGAAACTGTTTGTCGGATAAATTCAACGTTCGCTGTGAAAGAGTTAAACTATATCATGTTTTCAGCCTGAGCAGTGACTTAAAGTGAGATTGGGAGGGGGGGTGTCAAATATCGGAAGTGACAGTCGAAGTTACGTTAAGCCTAGACCTAAGATAAAGGCGCTTCTTGAAACTTTACAACTATTTAGTGCTCGAAACGTACAATAAGTTAGTGTAAGGGCCGTCCTCACTGTATTTCCAATATTTGTATGTACTATAAAAAAAATTGCAGGTGACAATTGCATAAAAACGTTTACATTATTTGGAGGAAGAAACAACTAAGTGAATGCTGATGAATGCTCAGTTCAGCTCATGTGGCCTAGTGTTCATCATGGCAGGCAGTCATACCGGAGTTTCCGGGTTCGATCCCCGGTCAATTCAAGGTGAAAAATTATCTTTTTCAGATTGACCTGTGTCTGTCACATATGTATTTGTTATAAAATATAGTATCGTTGAGTTAGTATCCCATAACACAAGTCTCTAACTTTGGGGCTAGCTCAATCTGTGTGATTTCTTTGAATATATTTATTTTTATATCTCTATTTACATGATATTCGAAAATGTTCATAAGTAAATATTGAATATAAGCCCACCAAGCGGTGTCTGCAGCTATAGCTGCACACACACACACACACACACGACCCCACAATTTAAAGTCTACTTTAGCATACTAAAGTAGACTTTAAATTGTGGGGATAAGGTTTATAACGCAATGGTTTGTCGGGCCTATGGGACCAGGTGCACTCCAAAGTTTAGGTCTGAAGCAAAGCTGCCCCTCTAACAGGGCTTTTTTATAGACATAAGGTTGAAATTGTCTAAAAACTTAACCTACATTAACATATAAGATCCTTTTCATCCCGGGAAAATGTGAGGATCCCGCGGGATTGTCAAAAACGTTCCACGGGGGCATCAGGTAGTTTGCGTATAATGCAACATGAGCTGTTCAAATATTAGTAAATTTGTGACAATGGCCTTTACTTTACATTCAGAGTTATTTACCACTGACGGCTAAAACAAATGTAATAATATACAATACAAAATAGACTCTATTGCACGATCACTAATGCTCACAATACGTTTAGCACAGAATAGAATACCACGCACATACAATGTTTACAGTGACGGTACATAGTACCATATGTGTAAATATTAACCAACTTATACAATTAACTGTATAAAACAGAAAACAACATGCAAACACACAAACGACTCATTCGAAGCGCATTTTAGAACAGAATGACAATATATTGCCGCTGCGTCCGCTCGCATGTTCGAGTCGCGGTTGACAACAACTGCGTGCCGCGTACCACGCAAACGGGAGACAAGCGACAACCGCGGTACAGTTTGCGATAGTTATGCGACACTGGTCTGAGACGAATTATAATATTTATCAACTCTCAGCGAACAGTTTTTAGTGAGTCAACTTTTTTTCGGGGCATAGAAGCCTCTTATAAAGCTTACGCAGACGAGGGATGTTTGTCCGCGGACTTTTTTATCCGCTAAAATAGATCGCTTACAACTGTATCGAGTAACGCAAACGAGGGATTAAAAGTACCGCGTACAAAAAGGCCCCCGAATAACCGAGGACATGCAGAGAGCGGACCTCGACTGCCTCCGTGGTCCAGTGGTCAAGGCGTTCGCCTAGTGACCCGGAGGTCATGGGTTCGATCCCCACTGGGAAGCATACTTTGTGAAAAAGTTGTTTCCAGTCTGGATAAGATATTGCAGGCTTGAATCACCTGATTATCCGAAAAGAAAGATGATTCCGTGTTTCGGAAGACACGTAAAACTGTGGGTCCCAAACGCCACCTAGCGTTTGATCATCAACCTATCCAAGGATTGGTTCCTGGTTTGCCCTTTGGGTTGTGGAGGTCAGACGGCAGTCGCTCTGTGTAAAAACCAGAAACCTCATCAAATCTCCTTGGTTAGGTAGCGGACCCCGGGCTCTGAAGCGTTACTGCTGATGATGCAACCGGGAATACGCTCGGATGTTTATGATGATGCAGAGAGCGGACCGGACAAAAGTACGGGGGAGTCCCTGAAAAAATAGGGACTCGTGTGACTAGGCGAAGCAACGCACACGGCGGACTTGATGATGATGATGACTTTTTTTTCCGCCGCGGAGAAAGCTCCGTCGTCTGCGCCGGTCTTTATACTTACTACGAAACGATGCGTGACGATTTTGTAACATTAATTGTTTCGTAGATTATTGTGTAAAGATGTTTGAAAATGAACAAGAAAATTCTGGAATAATTTAAAACGATTCGACATACTAATAGAAATTCAAACATTTCTATTTTATATCTCAACTCTAAATCTATTGAAATAAGGTACAATTTAACCTGCCAGTGGTAAAATTAATCCAAAAGTTTTTTTTGTGATATCTCGTGTGTGTTTCCAAACAATAATGTTACGTACGTAAACGGCTTAAACTACCGTCTAATGTAAAAAAAATGTACATCGTACAAGCATGAGAACACCCTTACCTAGACTTCTCTATACAAACATTCTTTAGCTTTTATTTTTAAACGAAATATGAAACCTAGTTTTTTACAGTAAAAAATGAAATTAAAAAAAATATATATATCGTGTACATATTTTCAATTAATAAGATCAAAAATTATGACACTATATTTTCTTTCAAGTTCAAATGTTGTTTGTGAAAAACTAGTTAAAATCCTAGATATATGCAATTTTTTTATTACAATTTTTTGTTGTAACATTACGTTTGTATGGAAAAGTCTATAAAAAAGGTGTTACTATATAATACGAATTTCACACTGAAAATACACCCTGTTTATTGGATAGAGAAAAAATAACATCAGTTGGTGGGGGAGGCCGTTAAACGAATGTGATTCTAATATGGTTAAAATTTATATTAGGTAAATTATGAATACTTTATATACAGTGCTTTACAGGAAGCCAACCGTTTGGCTTCCTGTAAGCCTAAGGGTTGCTACACACATAAGCGGACAGGCATTTTCGGGTCAGCAGAATTTGTCGAACAACAAAGCCGACCCGATGCAATCACTGCATTTGATCGGCTTCATTCGGCTTGTGCCAATCGGGTAGTTCATTCGGGTAATAGACTAAAAGCTCTGCCGTAGTACTTTGTTATCTTATGTTGGTGAAATAACACTTTATGGTACGTAATAAGTAATTATTTATAGGTTTATTGGTACATATGTCTTACTAGCTTTTGCCCGCGGCTTCGCTCGCGTAGGGGTGTAATTTATCAAAATCCTTTCTTAGGGGATGCCTACGTCATAGTAGCTTTATGCATGCAAAGTCTCAGCCCGATTGGTTTAAAATTGACAAACTTTCATCCCCTATTTTATCCCCTTGGGGGTAGAATTGATCAAGATCCTTTCTTAGCGGATGCCTACGTCATAACATCTACCTGCATGCCAAATTTCAGCCCGATCCGTCCAGTGGTTTGGGCTGTGCGTTGATAGATCACTATGTCAGTCAGTCAGTCACCTTTGAGTTATATATATTTAGATTTGTATGTATATGTACAATCGCATATATTAGATGTATTATGTTATGTACTTCTTCGCCATGCCCAATTTATTTTTACTCGGAGTCCTACTAGCGTGGTTGCCTGTAAGAAATTGCTATTGCGATAAGGCCGCCATTGTAAATCCAAATTGCTTGTTTATTTATTTTTAATGTATTATTTTCTTGGTGTAATAAAGAGTTGCATTTAACTGAATATTTTAATCATATTCGATCCTACCCGCCTTTAGCCATCTCGCTAGTTGCCCGGCTAATGAAAACCTAGCCGCTTTTTCTCCGAACGTTCATCTACAAATATATTCGATTTTACCGCTGTGCCGATTCATGCCGGGCCGCTTATGTATATAGCAATCCTAACACGAATCTTGATTAATCTCGTCTAAATTACCCGAAACTGTGTGAGTTATACAAAATATTCATAAGATACTTCATGAAAAAAAAACTACGCCTTTTTTTTAAAGGCCCACATTGGTTCTATCCCTGGCTTCACTTAAAACATCACTTAACGCCCACCCCACAAATCTATACAACAAAATAACAGAACTTACAACTATTATCACTAAGGGTCGTTTCTCCCCGAGGCGCAATCATCGAGATATACAATAATAAACTTTATTGACTGCACAAAACGGTTCATAATATTTTGAATACCGCAAAAAGCAATGATTTTAAAATCAAACTAAAATGGGCATTTAAAAGTCGACTCAAATTCATAAAAAATAAAAAGCGTTTGCTAAACTTATTTTAGTTAAAACATGTTTTGTCCCTTTAAAACAAACCATAGTGAGTTTTAATTTGGCAGCACGCCATCTAGTGACGTTTCAGCGAACTAACTAAAACACAAACATTGCGTATCTAGCATAGAATCTTAACACCCTCTTTTGAATATTTGACGGTGAAAGAACGAGACAAAACATATTTTTAACTAAAATAGGTTTAGCAAACTTTTGTAATTTTTTATGAATAAGGGTGTTTACCTTATGCGCGCTAGCGCTTGTTAACGTGACATTACACCCGACGCCAAGACTAAGGAAATTAGTATAATTTTCACAACTTAAGTTGTCAATAGCGTGTCAGTCACGCGACCGTCTTGCAACTAAAGTAGTCAATGCGTCATAAGGTTAGGGACATAGACTCCGGGCTGGTGTTGAAAGATGTCGAGAAACCCGAGTTAGGTGGCTTCACACTGATAACATCCTTTGCGACTGCGGTGCCATTCAGTCGATGGACCACCTTCTATCGTGTCCGAATTGCCCTACGTCGTGTACCATCGAGGACTTAAATGAGGCTAACGACAGAGGGATCGCCGTGGCTACCTACTGGTCAAATGTCATTTGAATTAGAAACTATACTGGAACCATTTTGACTCGACAAGAAGAAGATAAGGTGTGCAATTTCAAACGTACCAGGATACAAAAAGTTAAAAGAACCAAAGACCGCGTTTAGCAATATAAGCCCTATGATGGAAAACAGTAACCAAAAATAGTAACAAATTAAAACATGTGATGAAAAATTTCGCCACGAGTGGGATTGGAACCCGCGTCCCTCACGTTAACGCCGTGAGTGCACTACCAATTGTGCTACCGTGGCTTCGAATCACTTCGAAATTTCTCATCACATAGTACACACGCATTTGAAGCATGCGTTAATAAACTGAGAATTGTAATGCTATTAAAAAAACCAATAATTTAAAAATAGTAACAGTTTTTCAGCCCATCTGTCAGCCTCTCCGTTTCACCGCGACTTCATATCACCTAGTGCTCCCAGCGCGAGGCATAGTGAATCGAAAATAAATACCTAAAACCAATTATAATTTTTCAAAACTAAAAACCGTCGTCACCCCCAAACTACACAACCGATTTTGATAAAATTTCCATGGTACCACCGGGAAAGTATACCCTTACAAACAAAAAAAGAATTTTTTAAATTGGTCTAGGCGTCTTTGTATAATCGGTGAACATACATAAAAAAAAATAAAGGATCGAGACGAATTGATAACCTCCTCCTTTTATGGAAGTCGGTTAAAAAGGGATGTGGATACTTGTAATGCAATACGAGTGGTTTTTTGTTGAAAATATACGACGCTCGCGAAATGGACAAGAAAATGTTTGTCGGATAAATCTAAGGTGAAATGGTTAAACCTTTTTCTGGGACATCATCCATTCCCCGATGTCACGAACTACGCGGAAGTTCAACGTTTTATTAGACGTTTAGTACAGTAGATAAATGTCATTATTGTAAAGCATCGTCAGTTTGCATTGCATCTCAGAGTAAGGCCAGTCACACACTGAATTAAATTTAAATTCTGATTTGATATACATTGCCTGATTTGTTGCTAATTTTAATTACATCGATACAAAACAGGCAATGTAATATAAAACTGAATCTCAGTGCATGTCTAGCCAAGCCGACGCTAAAATAATACGCGAACAAGGACCGAAGCTACCCAACTATACAATGGCGTCGCCAGAGAGGGGCAGGGAGGGGCTGACTTTTAGAGATCTCTCTAAAATACTTCTCTAATCAAATTGCTGTGTTCGACATGGTCCATAAATGATCTTAAATTTATTGTTAACATCTTATGTTTGCAATAAAATATTGAGTATTGACTATATTACTGGATACTGGAACAAAAATGTCCTTTAAAACCTTGGAACCGCTTCCCCCGCCCCTCCTGGGTAAACTCCTGGCGACGCCTTGCACTTACATCAATCTGTATTTACATTGGTGGGCTCGTGTGAAGCGGAAAATATTACAAGAATTTTTTTCATGTCTTTTGTGAATTTTTAATGTCAATCGTGTAGAAAATTGTGAAATGTCGAATGTGTTATTCGAAACGACAGACGCAATATGTATTATTATATTATATATGGTAAGCACACGGTAATTTAGATCAAATAGCATTTAATACGGATGAAGATTACGAGGTTTAGTTCGTCAATAAGATTATCAAAAAAAAAAAAAAAAATGGACCCACAGAGTTTTCGTTTAGCAAAGTAATTTACGTCACTTTTGGATAAAATCGTAGCTGATCGTGACGTCGCGCGAAATTGAAATGCGCTGTATCTCCGTCATTATTTGCTCATCAGAGAAAAGAAAAAATACGTAAAACACACTTTTTAAATTACATTTAATGAGGCAAAAAAAAATTGTCCACATCCGTATTGTTTTCCTTTTTTTTACTGTGTAGATCGTAACCTTTATCGTCCCTAAATAAGAGTTTAAAAAAATATGTGACACGAGATGGCAGCACAGTAAAGCAGTGGCGTGCACTCCATACAGACAATTAATTTGTCTACCCTGTGCCACCCTAATAATGACGGCAAAATGAGAAATGTACCCATTTTCTTCGATATGGAGCTGTTCTTGTAATTTAGGTAATCATAGCTAATTTACAAGAACGGCTCCATATTTTATGGGGTAGGCACTGATCACGGGGCCTTCCTTATAAAAATAGCAGTGCACGTCACTGCAGTGAAGTCAGGTTCAATGAGCTGGTGTAATTGGCTACTTTTGTCAGAGCAAAAGAACCTGTCAACTGGTGGTCCAATGATTACAGTTGATTGGACTGTCGTCACTGTACCATAATCTGGTGTAATATGCTTTGTAAAACCATTATAATTAAAAACATTAATTATTTTGAACAAATAAAGTAATCGCATCTGTCCTTTCAAAAACTTATACAATAATGAAACAAATTTTAATACTAAACACATATCAGATCTTTGTATTCACAATATATTTTTATTTCCAATGGTTTTTTTACAATTTCACTTACAATATAAGAAAATACGTAAAATAAAAATTCGTAACGCGGTAATAGAAACAAAAACACTAATTTTAGAATGTCTAATGACATCGACCATGTAAAAAAATAATAATAATAATATTAAAAGAAATATTTTTATAATTTTGCATAAGTTTTTCACTGGTTTAACAATTATGCATGAAAATATTGACGGCTAATAAATTACAGTATCTTTTTTGATTACTTTTTCTCAATTGTTTAAATAATTTTCTATAGTTTATTGATATCTGTACCTCAAATCCAAATTATATTTTAGATGCCAAAAAATAGTTTCTTTTTGACGATTATTAAATATTATTTTCACGCATTATAACAAAATATAACTTAATACGATGCTTATGTATATATAGCGAAAAAAGAATACAAATGTCGACATGTTATATATACTATAATAATATTAAATATAATAGAAATTGTGATAAAAATATTCATCATCTACAGTAGATCCTGTCGCCTTGTAGCATTTACTCAAAATCGCATAAAATACTTGTTAAATGTTATGAGTATTAGTATTTATGTAGGATATATTTACTGTAGGAATCGAATCAAAAAACTTTTATTGAATACTTTAAATAACTCACCGAATAAAATCAAAAGGAGCGTAGAAAATATACTTTTTTTGCTTTCCATACAATTTGACCAAAAGTTTCTGTGGAAAGCTATTATTTTTTTTTATTTCGATATCATGTCTAGAGCGCCGGACACACTGAGAAGACGTAAGAAGTGGACGGGGCTCAGACATATATCTCCTCCGCATCTATTTCATACAAAGTGTATAGAAGCATTGCGACGCAGAACACACAGGAACGACGGGGCGGCGTCAGGACACAAACACGACGTTTACTCGTCCGCGTCCTATGGTAGAACACACAGGACGGACGGGGCAAGGGCGCGAGCGGGCGACTCGGGGTGCGGGCGGATTGAGGGGACGCGTCGCCATTGTTGCATAGATACGGATTTGTCTGTTCTGTCGCGTCCGTGCCTCGTCTTTTTTATATGTGCCCCGTCTGCGTCTTATGTCTTTTTTATGTGTCCAGCGCCTAGGGATTTATTCAGATATATTTATATCTGTGAAATTATGCCATTCCACACTCAATCGCAATTTTGCCTTCACTATCATGGACTGAATTTGTCCTTAAAATCTAGTATATTTTTGACGAAAGTAAATTACATATACAAGGTAACAAGATCAACTAACGAATGTATTACACCGAAACATTTGAGAGCCAATATACCGACAACACTTATTGGTCCTTCCTCTAAATACATATATAAAATATATATCTCCCGTCCGTTCGCTTAGCTACGACATATACAATATTTTAATCTACTTACATTAATATATCATTTTGTGTATCTTGAGGATTTTACCTAAACGCTGCTTCGCCGTTTTCATACCCTTTTTCAGTCTTAAATCTGGAACAAAGCAACATTTTGATGTTGTAAATTAAGTATTTAATTAATATAAAATAATTCATCCGGTGGTGGCGTCGCTGGTCGGGTCGTTGGATTCCCTCTAATATGGGTGAGTTAAACGATGGCTGATCCGTGCGTCAACTCGTGAACGGGTGCTGCCGGGAGGGACTGGTCAGCTCGGCTTCGCTTTTTTTGACTACTTAATATTTTTATCGCAATTTATGTTTGTTAATTCTTTCGCAAGCATTATATGTTAAATGTGTCAACATTGTATTATATTATAAGTATTTAATAATCAAAAGACAATATTAATAATATGAAAGCCCTTCTTTCGAGTCGACCAATACTGTGACAATGAGTTTTTTTTGGCGTTTCTTCTTAGCAGTGGTCGTTACGAAGCGCTGTTATCGGTATCTTTTTTTTTAAATAAATTAAATTTTAATATACTTTACACGTAACATAAATTATACTTATTGATGTGTAAAAGTGCCTGTGAAGGTCTAATTACTGAATAAACATTTGAATCTTTGAATCTATGAGTAAAACTATTAATTAATGAATAAATGAAGTTGTAACACAATGGAATACTAATAAAACCGGCCAAGTGCGAGTTTACCAAGAGTTCTATACAATACCAAAGTTTTAAATTAATACAAAATATCACATTTGAAATCCTTACAGACACGAGTTGACCACTACTAACGCTATCTAGTAGTGTTTTAGTGAGTTTTTTTCCGTAAGTGAATGTTCCTAATTGATTCGCCGAAAATGAAACTTATTTAAAAAAAAAAATTACTTTGCACATCTGTGTTTGGGTCACAGAATTACACCATCCTACAAAATTTCACCTGATTTGGTCCGGTTGATTCGGAGCAAATTGACTGTGACAAACGGACGGACAGACAGACGCAAGAGTGATCCTATAAGGGTTCCGTTTTTTCACTTATTGTACGGAACCTTCAAAATAAAGTGAAAGTGCATTTTCTTTAAAATCTCACCCTCATATTCATAAGAAAATACAACCGTTTGCTAAACCTATTTTAGCTAAAACATGTTTTGTCCTTTTTCCTCTTCTCAATATTTGACATTGAAAGAACGAGACACAACATATTTTAACTAAAATAGGTTTGGCAAACGTTTGCAATTTTTTATGAATTTGGGGGTAATTGTCTGGCGACAAAAGTAAATGATCTGACGTCAACAATAATAACAAAATCGAAAGAAAAATTGACAATTATCAAGTGATACAAAATCCAAAGATAAATATATGAGTTTTGTCTTTGGTTTGACTTTCAAAGTTGATATTTTGAAGTTCTGTCAGCAATATCTTTGAATTATAACATTTTGTTAAAATCTAACGCGTTGTTTCGAAATAAAAACTAAACATAATAGGACTTTATTTAAGGACTAGCTTTTGCCCGCGGCTTCGCTCGCGTAGGCGTGTAATTGATCAAAATCCTTTCTTAGCGGATGCCTACGTCATAACATCTACCTGCATGCCAAATTTCAGCCCGATCCGTCCAGTGGTTTGGGCAGTGCGTTGATAGATCACTATGTCAGTCAGTCAGTCACCTTTGAGTTATATATATTTAGATTAAAATAAATATATAAAAAACTAAATTACAACTTAATGAAACTAAACTAACAAGAAAAGAAATAAAAATAATAGATAGTAGACAAAGCTAAACTACTTTTGTTTGGGAAAGTTAACTACCTCCATTTTTTCGGGGTCCAGTGCCGTTTGAAATAAATCATTGAAAATGAAACTGAGATAACATTTTAAATTTTGTCTTGATCAGACCCTAGATAATTTTTCAAACTATTTAATGAACTTTTTACAGTTTAAAGTGGCAACGTGAAGCTTTTCTACGCGCATTAGCCAAAAGTGGCCCTTTATTCGCTAATGTGCTAAGAAAAGCTTCACGTTCTCACTTTAATCTGTGAATAGTTAATAAAGTAGTTTGAAGGGTTTTCTAGGGTCTGACCAAGACAACATTTTAAATGATATCTCCGTTTCCTTTCAAACGATAAATTTCAAATGCGAAAAATTCAGGTAGGTTAAGGGTCCAGGTCAGTGTAAGTCAGTCAGGTTAAGGGTAAGAGTGTTCTAACAGAAAGAGAGGTAGATATGGGATATCTCTACTCACTCTGTGTTTTTGGCGTGTTCTGCACGGGCGGCGGCGGTCGTTTGCTCTTCGTGGCGAGCACCGCTCGCTTTGCATTCTGAAACAACACAAGGCGTTTTAACGCAACATAAGAATATTAAGTAATACTTTGTTTTACACAAAAATGAAAACAGCCAAGTGCGAGGCGGACTCGCGCACGATTAGTTTCACAAAAAAATAACACAATTTTTGCATGAGAGCCCCGCTTAATTATTTATTTTATTTTAATTTAATTTGCCCAGCAGTGGGACAGTATAAAAAATATTATTTATTTTCAGTCAATGTATTATGTAACTAAATATTCTTTTGCAAAACTTGCCAAGCAAATAACGGCAAAAAATCACGTTTGTTATATGGGTACTCGCCTTAAATATTTATTTTATTCTCTTTTTATGTATTTGTTGTTAAAGCGGCAACAAAAATACATAATCTGTGAAAATTTCAACTGTCTAGCTATCACCGTTCATGAGATAAAGACAGACAAACGGACGGACAGCGGAGTCTTAGTAATAATGGTCCCCATTTTACCCATTGGGACGGAACCCTAAACAACAATAATTATCGCAACGTTACAACAATTGTTTATTATTTCCGTTTTATAAATACGCGTGTGATATGGTAGAAGCCTTGCTCTTTGCTAAAGCGTTTCAATCATTAATACATCTTATCTACTCCTGTACTATTATCTGTCTTTTAAATGGTCCCGAACACTAATATAAGAACATAGATTATATGATTTCAGAAAAGTCTATAGTCTAGTCCTAATATAATACACATGTGTCGTTATTTCGCCAAAACGATACTCCTAGCCATAGACCTATAACTTTTTTCTTTAGATCTACCATACTGCCAACAGTGCCAACATAATAAAAACATTATTTAAACATATGGTGCCATTTTTCAAACGTGGAGTCACTAAACAAACGGTTTTTTGTATGAAAAACATTCGTTTAAGTGACTCCATGTTAAAAAAATGGCACTTTTGGTCACTAGGAAGACGTCAATAAAAAAAATTAAGTCTTTCATAGATACCTAGTATCTACCAAACATATGGTAGTATTTCATACTTTTCTTTGTTTATTTTTGTATTTATTTTAGTAAATGTAGTCGTAGAAAAAGTATTGTATGCAACGTTGTATAAGTATGTCAAAAAATGCTCGATGGCGCCTCCTTACGATGCTCGCCAAGGCTCGCATCGTAACTTGTGCCACTCGCATTTTATGAACCTTCTTATACAACTGTTGCATAAAATACTATAATGTTAGTGCAGAGATATGGAAGATTTTGCTAAAGACTTAATTTCCCCGTACTATTAGAAATATTTTTTGAATTAGAAATGGCATGGTAAATTCAACTTCACATATCTCTGCAAAAAAGGTAGGAACATGAATCAAACTATGTTTTGAAGACAAACGTGGAACTTAAGGCGGCACTTCCCGGTTGCTTTATCGTCAACGCGAGTTTGATAAGCTTCTTGTTTCATCCAGGACAATGCTATAAAAAGAGGCAAACCAAAAAGAGAGATAGCGTCTAAGGGCACGGTTTCCATTTTATTGAATGAAATTAGTTTCATTATTAACTAATTCATTGAACGAATATTAACTATTCATAGGAAGCAGAAATTTTATAAAACTTGTTTCAGGTAATACGTGTTTAGTAAGTCTTGCAAGTATGTAAAATAAATGTTTTTTATTAAAAATTTTCCATTGCATATTTATATCGATTTTTTTTTACCTTTGCAATTTATGAGTACTTTATGAACGGTCGAAGTTCAGGTAAAATTTGTGCAAAAAAAGATAACAGATTTCTGGAGGCATATACTGTTTTTTTTTCCAATTTTTTTTCCGATGTAAACCTAGTACTTAATAGCGCACAAGAAATCTATAGTTCAAAAGTTTTTAAGAAAGATCAGTTAAAACGTCAATCACGTATGAGCGTTTCTATGAAAAGAAAGACGGGAAGGCCGCTCCTAATTTAGTAATTTGAAATTGACTTAAGATTTTTTTAAAATCAGTAGCTCCAAATATGCAAATTAAACTGAATTTGAAATTAAAGAAAAAGGAGTATTTCCACAAATTTAAGCTAATAAGAAGAAAACAAAATCATACAAGTGTACTGGAAGCACAAATTTGATTTCATGCAACATAAATATATATAGACTTTTGTTGCCTTGCGAATAGCTCGTTCACCGTACTATGCCTACCGATCGCCTTATAAACTTAATTATTTCTCTTCCTCGTCACTAGGTGGCGTTAAAGCAATTTATTAAAACATTAAACTCTTTTTCTCAAACATGCTCGGAAATGTAGGCATTATTGTAGTAAAAAGAACACACGAAGTTTGTAATTATTGGCTCGTGCATTACTTTGCTGGACTAGGCCAGGAAAGTAGTATGAAAATTCATTCCTGGCCGCTGCTCAAAACAAAAAGACGAATAAAGTGTATTCAGAATGACAAGATATTTCAGGTGACAATGGACGTTTCAGGTGACAATTTTGATTTTACATTTAGCAAAGACATTAAGCGTTTAATTCCATAACTTCTCATACAGCCATTGCTACCACGTAATAAAAAATGCACTCTGCCAGCAGCACTTTTTGTTATTTATATTCTAATGACCACAATTTTATTAAAATAATGTTGTTATAAAATCACAAGAAAATATGCTTAATTTTTGTTGCGATAGAAAAAAAAATTACGGTATTATATTTTTAGCGTAAAATATGACCGCGCCGTATGGGCTATGTTTCCTTTGCACTAAAAAAAACGGGAAAGCAGTTTCTTTTCTTTCAAAATACGAAGATACTCTTTGCAGCAAACATTAATTGCTTTCGGTAAATATTTGCATATTTCTGGTTATTTCTTTAATGATTTCTTCACATTTATTGAGAAAAGCACTATACATGCCTCGGCGGGAATGGCATTGCCGGACTCTCAATTATTGTCAAAAACTACTCATCCGGCAACGCCATATTTCCCGGCCTCTGCAGAAATGTACTAATGTTCGTCCGTACCTGCGGCTGCGGCGGCTCGTCCTTGTCGTGCTTGTGCGCGGGCGCGGTGGAGGCGGCGTGAAGTGCAGCGCGCACGCACTCGCGCCGCACGTTAGCCCGCGCCGGCCCGCGCGCGCGCGGCAATACGCGGCCCACACGCGCGCGCGGGGACCACGACTCGTCCCTGCGGAACACAGTCACAATCCAGAAAATACAGAATGTTTCCGGCAGAGTAGAATAGGGCCACTCCAAGTCCTCCCGTGGACGTCGTAGAAGGCGACTAATGGTGAACGCACATTTATAAATAAATAAATAAATATGAACAAATAACACTGATTGAGTTAGCCCCAAAGTAAGTTCGAGACTTGTGTTATGGGATACTAACTCAACGATACTATATTTTATGACAAATACATATATAGATAAACATCCAAGACCCAGGACAGTTTGAAAAAGGCCATTTTCCAGCTTGCCCTGACCGGGGATCGAACCCGGGACCTCTGGGTGGCGGACTAGCATGGTAACCACTACACCACGGAGGTTGTATCTATCCGAGCCGACCGCGTCGAATCGATCGAAGTTTTTAAGGCCTCGCATATCTATCCGCATCGAAAGAAACGACCGCGCCGAAAGAATTGTTTACATTTCCATTACACCTGTCGCAGGGTAATTACATGTAAATTGTGATGAATCTTGATTTTTATTGTCCGTGCTTTATTGATCAATCGTCAGAATCACTCATATTTATAACATTTAAAATAAATCCAAATAGTTACTCGATCGCATAACTCTCGTTGCTTTTACACACACACTTGTCATAGTCGAAATTGCAGACGATTCGATCGATTCGATCGCATCACTCGCGCCGAATTTGTTGACATCATTCGAATTCGTCTAGGATATCTGTGTTTCTTCCAGATTCGGACGATTCGACGCGGTCAGGTGTGCGAAGTTTCATAGCATTCGTTCGTGGCTCGTTCGACGCGTTCGGTTAGGATAAGCGTACGTGCACCTTTAGGGAATACAAGCTAAACAAAGCTTATAAATACATATCAATGAGAACTCTCCAACCCGTCTGGCCAGCGTGGAGAGTGTAGGCCAAGTCCTCTGGCTGCTCTGGCTAAGTATGGATCTGGCAGTACAGAGAGGGTCGTGCTACTGCAGTGGAGACAAAAAAACCTAATGATGATAATGGGTATATTTTGATAATTGTCTCTGATTTTGTAAGCTTTTACATAAAAAATGCCTTCAGGCGCAATTATATTTTTTGATCGATTCATTGACTTTGATTTTTAGTTGATTGAAAAAGTCAATTTTAAAAGTAATAACTTTTAAAATTGACTTTTTCAATCGATCATAAAATACAATTGCGTTTATAGGTATTTTTTTAAGAAAATCCTTTGATTTTTTTTAAATATAGCTACTTTTGTTATGAGGCCAATACTGTAAACGCAATATTTGACATAGCACCCGAACAAATGTTCTTACATCACGCCTACAAATGCGACATAAGTGACGTCACTCCTGTCCGGTCTTTCTATAGCGCTCCGAGACGCCGTCCAAAGGCGGACGTAACTTTGTAACCTTTATATCTTAAAGAGATTTTGGGTTGGCAAGGTAGTTTTTTTCGACGAGAGAAGATGTTCCTATTTTTTGGAACACTTTCGATAGCACATCGAATAAAAAAATATGCAAATTCTTTACCAACGGGTACGTAAGGCGCCGCCACCGGCCTCCGTTGATATCCGTACCCAGCGCTTGCACCGATTTTCTTATAAAAGCCCCGATGACCAGACTGCCGAAAGATAGACCTATTTGCCTGTTCTCTGAGCGAATTCATAACAACGGCTTTATAAGTAATGCGTTACAATAATTAACTGCTTCTCTATCGTATTGGTTCACACTGTAATGATAGATTTGAACTATTTTAAAATAAATAAATAAAGATAAATATTTCTATGGGACCTGACAAGACATAGCGCGATAAACCGACGGCCGATGGGCAAAAAGGTTCTCGAATGGCGATCGGGTACTGACTAGCGAAGCGTAGGACACCCACCCACAAAGTGGCCTGACGACCTGACTAAGGTCGCAGAAAGGCGATGGATGCAGGCCGCTCTAGATCGGTCATTTTGGAAATTTTTGGTAGAGGCCTATGTCCTGCAGTGGACGTTATGCGGCTGAGATAATAATGATGATGACCAAAAAAGTATACTCTTTCAAAAAAAAAAGGCAGTATATTTTTACTTTTACTTAAAACAAGTGACTGGAATAAAAATATGTGATAATATTTTTATTAATCAGCACAGAAGAGAGAGAAGCCCTTTCATTTGATACCACACGATAGGTCTTAGAACAATTTCTTTTTCCCATACAAAAAAAGAACGCGTCAACCGGTTGAGGGCACCCGGTTGACGCGGTTCAACCTAGCTCAGTTGTTAGAAGTCATAGCGCGATTATACACACCTTGTTGGATTGCTAATTATATAATCTACAAATTATAAACACACAAAAAATTGTTTACTGAGTAATTCGTGGAAATACTTTCGGATAAATACTTTTTTTTTGGAAAATTTAAACTTAACTTCATTTCTCGCAAATGTGGTATTAACAATGTCAAATGTAGAAACAATATTGTAGCGCATTTAATTCTTTTTATGACACCCCACACAAGCTTACATGTGACATACTTTCTGTTGTATACGCAATATTCTGAACGCGGCAGCGGCCATTTTGATGACGTCATACTGGCGACTCAACCACGTTAGAAACTGTCTCCCGATGGTTTTTTAGTCTGAATAACATGCGTAACAACATACTAAAATGTGGTGCTGGTTTCATCAAAGGCACCTTTTTTCCGCTAAGGGAAGCCACTGTTACGGATCCTCATTCCTCTGAAATGTCAGGTACCAAGATACTTGACCAGGCCCTCTACATATATCTTCAATTTTCTCTTAAGACGAAGTGGTAGCTAAAGTGGCGCCCTCATTTGAAATAAATTCTTTAAAATTAAATATGGTGATATTTAAAAATTTGATTTGTATAAATATCTAGAAAGACCTTTAAACTATTTTATGAAAAACCTTTGAAATTATTACCAATAGTCTGTCTAAAGTGGCCACTTTTGGCGAAAAACAGTTTTAAAACCAGACGGACTACCAATATTACTTTCAAAGGTTATTCATAAAATAGTTTAAAGGTCTTCCTAGACATTCATAGAAATCAAATTTTTAATTATCACCATATTAAATTTTAAAGAATTTATTTCAAATGAGGGCGCCACTTTAGCTACCACTTCGTCTTAAACTAAAAATGATATAAACATGAAAATTTATATTCAGACAGATTTTAATCAAGTCTTTCTTAAGTCTGTCTCTTAGCTTAAGAGAAAATTGAAGATATAAGTAGAGGGCCTGGTCAGGTATCTTGGTACTTGACTGTACGTGATGTTTTTTTTTTGTAGAAATTGAAATATTCAAGACCTTTAAATTCAAGTAAATTTGAGAGAAAATACGCTACTTACTTATCACTCTTCCCTTTACTGTCGGCTCTGTTCCTCGAATGCCGCCGCCGCCGCGACGTCACCCACTCCTCATCCTCGTCTGAACTCATCTCCAATGAGGGGTATACTAAAAAAAAGAAAAAAAAATCATTAGAAACTTACTTATACCTACTTACTTTTACGACCTCCGTGGTGTAGTGGTCAACACGCTAGTCCGTCAATGCGGAGGTTCTGGGTCCGATCCCCAGACAGGGCAATTTGGAAAATGGCCTTTTTCAAATTGTCCTGGGTCTTTGATGTTTATCTATATATGTATTTGTTATAAAATATAGTATCGTTGAGTTAGTATCCCAAAACACAAATCTCAAACTTACTTTGGGGCTAGCTCAATCAGTGTTATTTGTCCCTATATATTTATATTTATTTATTATCTATGTAAAAAGTATTTATCAATTGTATCGTTGGGTTAGTATTCCATAACACAAGCTTAAGCCTACTTTGGGGCTAGTTCAATCTGTGTGATTTGTCACTATATATTTATTTATTATTATTTATTTTACCCGAGTACCACAAAGCCAGAAGAAGGGTTACGCACGTGTTACGCAGCTTTTTTTTGCGGACAAATCACACAGATTGAGCTAGTCTCAAAGTAAGTTCGAGACTTATGTTATTGGATACTAACTCAACGATACTATATTTTATAACAAATACATCTATAGACAAACCTCCATCAATCTGAAAAAGAGTATTTTCCATCTTGTCCTGAACGGAGATCAAATCTGGGATCTCTGGTGTGACAGCCTTGCATGATGACCATCTGGCCGCAGAGGCCAACGCTTTATATGTATTTATATATGTTCAATAATCATCTGTTCCCTCGTATCTTCCATACTATTCATGCATGATACCTTGACAAAGCGTCTTAGTTCGTGGCTGTCATGAAAATACATACTTACGTACATAGGGGCGAAACACATAACCCTCCTTTTAGCTACGCCGTGGATAGGTAAAAAATAAGTCGAATCTTAAAATGAGAAGGCATGAAACTTACATACAACGCAGACTTACATAAAACCAATCCAGATTAAAGGAAATAGTAAAAAAACAACAGTCTATTCGCCGAGAGTTAAATATTATAATTCGTATCAAACTAGCGATTGTCGCTTAATTATCGCAAACTGTACGGCAGCCGTCGCTTGTATCCCGCTTTCGCCGTTTGCGTGGTACGAGGCACGCAGTTGTTGTCAACCGCGGCCCAATAGGGCGAGCGGACGCCGCGGCTATATTGCAATTTCGTTCTGGAATGCGCTTCGAATGATTCGTTTGTGTGTTTGCGTGTTTTTTTCTGTTTTATACAGTTAATAATAGTTTAAAATTGTATAAATAAAACTGTGAAAGTTTTTTATTAAATAAACGGGCCGCTATTTTTAGAAATCCTTGAATTTATCAACTCTGCGCGAACGGACTTCAGTGATGAATATTCCTTACCATATTCCTCGTCTCGATGTACTTCTTTTATGACGTCTTCTTCGTCTGCGTAGTCTTCGTCTGCACTGCTAACAGCCGTGGGTTTTCGAGATCTCTTGCTACTTGTGGGTGTCGTGTTATTACTGGAATACAAGTAATTGTTAGCATGCATTAACTAAACTAAAAAGAAAAAAAAATGATTAAAACTTACGTGAGACACAGACATTGTTAAGGTAGGACATGTCTTAGGTTAAGATAATTACCTTTTGCAAATCGTTAGGCATTAGATAGACCTTTCAATTATTTTATGAACAATCTTTAATTGTAATTAAATTAGTTTGTTTATGGCAAATCCTTCTCTGTACAAGGCACAAGGCTTTGGCCTTAGGTATAGCACAGAGAGCACGAGTAAGTGTGTATTTGAAGCATCGGATTGTTACTCGATCGAAAGCGGGGATCAATGTGGCCAAACGAGTTTTCTGCAAGGTGGGAGGGATGGACAAGACATTAAAAAGGAAGGAGAGAATACGACGATTTTTTATGGGTAGCCAATTAAGGGGCTACCTGAATTTTCCGGGGTCCAGTGCTGCCCCCATTTGAAATAAATCTATTGAAAGGAAACGGAGATTTCATTTAAAATTTTGTCTTGATGAGACCCTAGATAACCCTTCAAACTATTTTATAAACTATTGTTTACAGTTCAAAGTGAGAACATGAAGCTTTTTTACGCACAATTGCGAAAAAACGGCCACTTTTGGCGTATGTGCGTACAAAAGCTTCATGTTCTCACTTTAAACTGTAAACAGTAGTTCATAAAATAGTATGAAGGGTTAGCTAGGGTCTAATCAAGACAAAATCTTAAATGATATATCCGTTTCCTTTTAAATGATTTATTTTAAATGGGGGCAGCACTGTACCCCGCAAAATTCAGGTAGCCCCTTAAGATGCAGGTTTTAGTTAAAAAAAAAAGATTTGTCGTCTCATCTACTCGAAAAACGATGTTTTCATCCCAAAACATTTGGAGCTAAAGGTACTGGTTATTCTCTCGGGACTAAAAAGTGAAAAAGAAGATCTCTAGAAATTAAAATCAATTTGAAAACTGAACACGAGTTTAATCTATGTAGAAACAAAAATAATGTTAACAGTCCAGCAAAAACAAAGAAGAATTTTGTTTTAAAATAAAAAATAATTGGTACGGACGTCGTGATTTTTTAAATTTAGAATACATATCGTCGTCAACATGGATGAATGTAGGTTAACATTTTTATGTTCTTCGCTACGGAAAAAGGAATAAGTATAATTAAAAACGAGCAATTTTTTTCTTTGATTTAAGTAATTACAGAAGTTTTAGGTTATTTGTATTAAAATTATTTGTGTAGGTGTGAATATTTTCTCGTGAGTTTAAGCCAATGGTGAATAGTTATAAAGTTTACTTATAAAAATAAAAAGATATTGTTGGGTTCCTTTATAGGGAGACAAGTGAAACCGCGGACTGCTAGTAGCACACTGTTTATTGTACGCTTGCAATAGGGTGAAGCCCGCACATAAGTATAACGTTAACATACACAACATTTCCTCCCCTTATTTGACAAAATATCATTTATATGAACTATACATTTGTTTCAGAAATACTGCCTATAATCTACTTTGGGAATGTCTCTCAACAGCCTATTAGGGCATCTAGAACTCAGGTCTGACCCTATTTCTGCAGAGGGTGTCAATTGCGTCTCTGCTTCATCACTTCCCTCTCCCGTAGGAGCCTGCTCCACTGGTGCGTCAGTCGAGGGCTCATCATGACATTCAATGTCGTCGTAGTCATAATGTTGTTGAGGCTGTTGTTGCGAAACGTCACCTTTACATAATATTATTTGATTTTTATGTTTTTTTACAGTACATGAAGAGCTAGAGTCTTGAATAAGATAAATCACTTTACCCAGTCTCTTTTTAACAAAACCTCTGCACCAAATAAATTTTGCATTGTTTAAGAATTTTTTATACATGACTTCATCTCCACTTTGAAACACTTGTTTATTTTTCCCGCCATACGACTTAACTTGCGAACACTGTTTACGGTCAACATTATCCATGGGGTTAGTGAGGGAGGTCGATGGAGGATTAGGGTTAAACAAATCTAATCGTGACCTCAGCTTACGCCCAAACACCAGCTCAGCCGGCGAGAACCCCGTGACAGAATGTACTGAATTCCTATAGTCGAAAAGGTATTTTAACATTTTTAACTTACAATCATTTTTGTTCTGTGACGAGAGAACGCATGATTTAATGCCCTTTTTCACAATTTTTACAAAACTCTCAGCCTGGCCGTTACTTGATGGATTGTAAGCCGGAGATGTCAAATGGGTTAGACCGTTCAATGAGCAAAAGTTCTCAAACTCAAAAGACGTGAACGCGGCCCCATTGTCACTAACGATTGTATGTGGTAGGCCGTACTTTGACATAAAATCATATAATTTCTCGATAACGACTGTAGACGATGTGGATGCACTTACATCGTAAACTTCCACCCATTTGGTGTGTGCGTCTACGATTACCAAAAACATTTGATTGTTCAAACGACCTAGAAAATCAATGTGTATCCTATAGAACGGTACAGGCGGGTACCGCCAAGGAGCTAGCGGCGCACGCGGCGGGGACGGCCGAAGTTGTTGACAAATGTTGCATGAGTTAATCATAGACTCTAAGGCTGCGTCTACACCTGGGAACCAAAACCGCGCCCGAGCCTCTGCTTTCGTTTTCACAATTCCCAAATGTGAGTTATGTAACTCACGTAAAATTTTTACACGTAACTTTTCGGGAATTATGACCTTATGGCCTCTCATAAGACATCCATTTTCATAGGCTAATTGTGTTTTACACAAATAATATGGTTTGATACCTGTATCTGATAACAATATCCTTGGCCAGCCATTAAGTACGTGATTTACTACTTTGCTTAAAACAAAATCCTTTGCCGTTTCATTTTGCAACTCTTTTAAAGTAACCGGCAATCCACCCTCGACCACGAAATTGATATAAGTCGCCCGGTCGATAGGAGTAGAATTGACAGCGGCGAGCGAGTCTCCCGGGTCGTCCTCCCGCGCCCAATTTCGCTCGTCGTGAGGTATACTCGCTCGCGACAGGTAATCCGCGTTGTTATCAGCACTACGTACGTATTCTATTGTGTAATTATATGCGCTTAAAAACATTGCATATCTCTGTAACCTATTAGCCGATACCTCCGGTATGCCCTTGTATGGCCCGAAAATAGTAATGAGAGGTTTGTGATCGGTACGTAATACGAACGGTTCTGACCTACCGTACAAATACTGATGGAACCGCTTCACCCCAAATATAATAGCGGTTGCCTCTTTCTGAATTTGAGAGTAGCGCTTTTCGGCGGAATTCAACGTCCGGGACGCGTATGATATTGGGCGTTCCAATCCGTCTTTACCTACTTGCGATAGGACTGCCCCAAGGCCTTGAGGAGAAGCGTCCACAGTCAGTATTGTCTTAGAATTTAAGTCAAAATGTGCTAGAACCTGATCGGAAATTAAACATTTCTTAATTTTAGTGAACGCATTATTATGAATCGCAGTCCACTGCCATTTTCCGCCTTTTTTTAGTAGGTCATATAAGGGACTCAAAATGCTAGATGCTTGAGGGACGAAATTTCTATAATAATTAATTAGCCCTAAGAATGACTGCAAGGTATTAACATTGGTTGGTATAGGGGCATCAATAACAGCTTTTACTTTAGACTGATCCTTTTTCAACCCGTCCCTGTTGATTACGTAACCTAAATAGTTGATTTCATCCTTAAAAAATTCGCATTTGTCCTTGCGCACGGTTAGCCCAGCGTCCTGAAGCCTTTTTAGTACTATGTGTAATTTTTCCATGTGTAACTTTGGAGTTTCTGCCGTTATCAGTACGTCATCCAACAGGCATAACACACCGTCTAACCCAGATAACACAGTTTCCATGGCGCGTTGAAAAATAGACGGTGCGCTTGACAATCCGAACACTAAACGCGTATATATATACAAACCCCGATGTGTATTGATACATGTTATGTGCTGAGACTCCTCATCAAGCAAAAATTGGTTGTACGCCATAGACAAATCAATTTTCGAGAATTGTTGACCGCCATGTAGTTTCGAAAATAATTCATGAACGGTCGGCAACGGGTATTGTTCTATAACCAGTTGTTTGTTGATCGTAGCAGAGTAATCAGCACACAACCTTACCGAGCCGTCTCGTTTAAGCACGGGTACAATAGGCGAAGCATACGCGGAGTGTTGAACCGGTTTTAACACTCCCAAGTTTACTAGCCGTTCTATCTCCATATCAACCTTGTTACGTAACGCAAATGCAATGGGGCGCGCTTTGCAATATATTGGTTTTGCATCGCCTTTTAGTTCTAATTTTACGCGGTAATTTTTAAACACACCGAGTTTATCTGAAAACACTTCCGGAAACTGTGATTTCAAATGTTCAAAGGTACACTGACTGTTTTTAAGGAAATTAACTGGAGTTAATTTTAATTCAAATATAGAAATGAAATCCCTGCCTAGAAGTGGCGGCCCGCCGTTTCGTATTACATGTACATCAATCGGGTGCGTCCGTCCTAAGTATGTTATAGGCAAACGCAGATAGCCTACACATTCCATTGTGTTCCCAGTATAACTGTGGAACCTTTTATGAGACGTTAACAAGGATATACTTTTAAACAATCTATTATAAGTACATTCGGATATGACCGTTACCGCCGATTCACTATCTATTTGAAATTGTAATTTAAGACCATTTATTTCTACCGTCTCTGTCAGAGGTTCCCCCCGGAGTGAGGAAATGTTAAAAAGTGACTTACCGTCGTCATCGTCCTCGCTCACCTGCCCCGTAGAAACGTAGTTTATTTTATTGCACATCTTGCGTAAATGGCCTACCGTGTTACACTTCCGACACTTATACTTAGCAAACCGACATTGAGATGATTTATGATTAGTACGACCGCATACGGTGCAACTTTCTTTCCCGGCATTAGAAGATCTAGCACTATTAGGTCCCTTCGTGATTTTTAACACGGAAACTTGATCCACGGAGGTAGAAATGGTGGCCGCCGCGCCTGCGCGCGCGCACCGTACGCTCTCCGCCAGCTCCACTGCCTTCGCCAAGGTTAAGGTTTCCAAGTCCCGCGCGAACAACTTCTCACGTTCTGGACCAGCTATCATCCCCATCACAAACCGATCACGCAGTGCCTCCTCAACATTGCTAAATCCGCAATGTACCGTGAGGCCACGCAATCTACCCGCCCATTGCGTGTATGTCTCGCCCGGCTGCTGCGTAGCTGCGTAAAATTTGTGACGTTCGCTGAATCCGCATCGCTTTGGGGTGAAGTGACCATCCAGTAAGGTCACCAAATCTTCATACGGCACCTCCTGCACATCTTTAGGCAAAGCCAAGTCCGCTGCCAACTTGTAGGTACCGTCGCTGAGTGCGCTCAGTAGTATCGCTCGCCTCCTTGTTCCCGTCGCATCTGTTAGCGCGCTGATATTATTTGCGATGAACCATTGCGTAATTCGCCCTTTGTAGGTTTTCCATTCGCTAACGTTGTGGTCGAAAGTAGATAAAATTCCACAAAACGATTGGGCCATTGTGGGTAGATATCGTCGCCAGTGTTGGGTTCCTTTATAGGGAGACAAGTGAAACCGCGGACTGCTAGTAGCACACTGTTTATTGTACGCTTGCAATAGGGTGAAGCCCGCACATAAGTATAACGTTAACATACACAACAGATATGAAGGAGCACGCAAACAAAGTTATGAGTGAACATTTTATCTTAAGTTGGTGGTCTTCGAAAAAATAGTTCTTAGTATTTATTGTATGAAAACGACACCAAACAAAGGTTAGTATTAAGTTGTCGGTTGAAGTCTAATTAGGTATTGTATAGGTGTTCTACTGTTCTTTATATTCTGTTTTGTATGAGCTAGTTTTTCTCATAGATGGAGATGAAAAGTAGAGTGTACTACATGGGTACGGTAATATTTTTATCTCGGGCGATATACACGAATCCCTCGCTACACTCAGGATTCCACCGTAGAATCACTCAACTCAATCGTGATTCAACTGTGGAGTCCTTCGTTTCGCTCTGGATTCAAAGTAGCGCCCTCGCTGTCAAAATATTACCTTATCCCCTTGTAGCACAATCTACTATTTCGTAAGTTTAAGCCGATAGTGAATAGATATTAAGTTAACTTATAAGTTTACTTATAAAAATAAAAAGATATGAAGGAGCACGCAAACATTTTATTGTAAGTTGGTGGTTTAAAAAAAAAATCTTACTATTTATTGTATAAAAACGACACCTAACAAAGGTTAGTATAAAAAATTGTCGGTTGAAGTCTGATTAGGTAATGTATTCATGTAGGTGTTCTACTTTTCTTTATAGTCTGTTTTGTATTTGCCAGTTTTTCGCATAGATGGAGATGAATAGTAGAGTGTGCATGCTGTGTGACTTGATTACGGTAATATTTTTAACTCGGGCAATATACATGAATCCCTCGCTTCACTCAGGATTCCACCGTAGAATCACTCGCTCCGCTCGTGATTCAACTGTGGAATCCTTCGTTTCGCTCTAGATTCAAAGTAGCGCCCTCGCTGTCAAAATATTACCTGATCCCCTTGTAGCACAATCTACTATAACTTATATCGTGTCGGCCCTCACCTGTCATGTTTGGCGGTCTCCGGCGCGGCTTCCTCGTCCTGGTCGTGGTGCGCGAGGCCGAACGTCCGCTGCGGCTGCGTGTACCGCGAGCTGCCGATGCTGAGCATGCCCGCCACGGCTGCATCTTCCCTGTTCAACATCATATACAATACACAATTACACATATACGTCCTTATTTATAAAAAAAATTAAACGTTTGCTAATTTGAGTTAAAATATGTTTTGTCCTTATCTTATCTCTCTTTTAAATATTTGACATAGTATGAACAAGACAAAGCATATTTTAACTAAAATAGATTTAATAAACGTTTGATATTTTTTATGAATAAGAGGGATAGTTTTTACCACGGAAGAGAAATAAAGCGTGGAAGTGCCAAGAGGACGTGGACACGCCCACGTGACATAATTAACGCAACAGCACTCAATCCCGTATTCAAGTTTATAATTACTTCTTTTGAAAATAATAAAGTTCTAGATTTTTTCCTAAGTTTATACTACAGATTTCTCAACATGCTAAAATTTTTTTGAACCGCAGCATAATAAATCCAATTAATGTAGCCTTAATGTCATTATTGAAATAAATAAAAACGACCAATTAAACAAAATGTTCATATGTAATGCACGCGAGGCCGTAGGCGGATTTTTTTACTTTTTTTTTAAATCCAAGATTGTCGCCGATTCTCAACTGCAAGCGTTTTAGATGAAATTCAATATTCGTAAGGTTTTTGGGTCGCGTAATCCGAATCTATACTTGTTTTCATGTTTCCTTTATTGACTGCAGTTTTTACCCATTTTCTGTAAACATAGCCCACCTCAACAGCTGCACGAAAAACACCCGAAAAGCAAGTTATATGTATATACATACATGCAATCTATAATAATAAACAATGAATGATGATGGTAAAAATTAAAGGGAAAAAATTATTTTAGAAGATAAGTGTGTACTTTCTTTTAACCCTTTCACGGTGAGACTTAATATGACTCTACTATTTATTTCAGAAATTATAACCGCAACGCAACAATAGCTCGTCAGGGGTGTCAAGAGATCACTGCACGGTACTCATATTTATATCATCTTTGCTGTAATTAATTAAATATCTAAGAATAAATTTAATCATTAATTTTATTTGTCACTCTAATTCTCTAAAGCTGTTTATAGATAGGTAGAACTACATGGGCAAACCCTACATTTTTCTTCGAGTAAAATTAGTTATATTAAGTAGTCTAACAAATGGTTGGATTTGTTCTTTCGATTCTGTAATATTGTATAACTAATAGTATGACAGGATGGACTAACCCCCCTTCCACCCTCCCCCAGCGCGATGAATTGTAAATCTAAAATAAATACGTACAATCTAAAAGGGATAAGGATACTTAAGTTATGTGCGCAATTTTAAAATATGAGCATTTTTTTGTCGAAAATATCCGACGCTCGCGATATGGTCACGACAATTTTTGTCGGATAAATCCGACGTTCGCGGTGAAACGGTAAAGAAAATGTAGTGTAGTAATGTCAACGGGTAAAGCATTCAAGAGCCGTGAAGATATACTCACGTGGCACTCGGTTGTTCTTCCTCCGCGAGCACCGACGCCTGTATGAGAGATTCGATCCCGTTGGCCGGCGCTCGCGACGCTCGGTAGTTGGTGTTGCTGTTCGATGATGCTGCAACACACAAGGTTACTTGCTAGGCAAATAAAATAAAAAACACGACTTTCAAGAGTTCACCCCAAATAACTTTCAAACGGCTGAATTGATTCTTATTAAACACTACCTTTAACCCGCGTCTTCGTCCGCGTAGGAGTTAAAAATAGTTCTAACAGGATGTTTAATTGTTTTTTTACGTTATTCATTTTGTTATAACATATTAATTTTTGTATTAAAATGTTTAAATAATTAAAATATACAACATGGAAGGGACATACCCGTAATGAATCGAACCACAGAGTATACTAGATAACTAAATTATAATGAAATTAAAGATTTCCATACAAAAGTGTTCAGCCGCCCGGGCAATTTGTATGGGAATGTCGAATTTTTTTGATTATTTGGTTGTTATTTTAATTTCATTATACTATAGTGATGTTTATAGCCCGTGGTTCGATTTATTTCGGATATGTCCGTTAAAGTGTAGGGATTTAAGGCCTAGCTGTCACGGCGAACTTTGTTCCGACTGTTCCTGTTCCCGCCATTTCCTAGTGACAAAACGCTTCAGAATGGCCTTGGTAGTAGGTCACCCCATTTCATCCCTCAAGCCGTTGAACTTTTATAAATCCTGAAACACGTACGTCCTCATTTACCGCCAGGAGTACTTTTGCGAAGTTTCGAATAAAATGGTCAAACTAATCTTGTCCCTCCATACAAACTTTGGACCCCCGTTTCACCCCCTTAGGGGGTGAGTTTTGAAAAATCCTTTCTTAGTCCACCTAGAAACCTCATAAGAAAAGCTGGTGACCTTCATGCAGGCTGACTTTTGGCCGAAGGGTGTTAAGTATCGTCGCTTTCGAGGAACGATACCGGACACCCCGATGACGCGCAACACGTCGCCGCCTCAACGTGTGACGTAGAAGTTTGTTTTAAGTTTTATATTATATATATGTTAGTCTATAAGGTATTTATAAATATGGGCCTACAATGTAAATGTTCATTTCGTTGCCTGAAATAAATGGTTTATTATTATTATATTATATTATAAGAAACCTTTGTGCCAAATTTGGAGTCTCTAGACCCAGCGGTTTGGGCTGTGCTGATATGTCAGCCAGTCAGTCATTCATTCAGTTTCTTCTTTTATATATATAGCTAAGAATCACTGCAAGGAAACTTGCTTAGACGTAAAAAAACATCGAAATCGGTCCATCCATTCAAAAGTTAAGAAACTGCTGTTCCTGAAATCGCAGAAAAATCTATAGCTCCATAGATTTTGTCACCGTAGGTATTTAATATTGTATGGAGCTGCAGATTATTTTTTGCGATTTCAGGGATGGTTCCATAGTAAAAGTAGTTCACATTGATAAGTACGTTAACTACCTTTCGGGTTCATACCCCCTAGTCGTTACACATTGTACAGCTAGAAGGTGAATGAACATCGAAGTTATTATTCGGATAAATAGAGGCGTGTGTTAGATATTATAATAAAATAAATAAAAATTGTCTTTCTTTGAATAATACTAAATATTTCTTTTACACAAGTTACTTTATATTTTCAAATGTTAAAACAGTATATTTCATGTGGCAACATTTCTTGTGGCAAGATTGGCGGTGATTGGCCAAGATATTTTAAAAAAGAAGTGTAACGCCAAAATGGCGGATACGAAGCTTACTTATTTTGTGATAATCAAAAGGTCTTCACTTTTGATTCGGCAGCGATCTAGTAAAGGTTAGTTTCATTTCTCATATATTGTATCTCTTGAAGTAACAATTACTGTTTTCTCTTGAATTGTTTTATTAACGGTTATCTGAGTATATTATTAATAAATTGTAATGATGTGATATTATTGTAACCGCTACAGATATCTGTGATTGATAATATGTTTGTTATAATATTGTAAAGATTATTCTTTTGTGAACCGTGATAGAATAACCAATATACTAATTTGATAAGTAAAGTACAGATGTACTAAATCTTTTCCAAGTTAATCAATGTACCTACAAATTATAACAATAGTGAAATATGATGAACTGAAATAGTTGTAGCTTTGCTTTAATTTAAGAATTATTTTAAGAAAATAGTTGTTTTGAGGGAAATATATTATTATTTGAAATAAATTGTTTTTCCTCCCTCATCCTGGTATTCCAATTCTAAAACGTGTCTCGACTGAAGACAATCTACAGCGGGATATTGTTTTAAAAAAATATAACTATTTATGTAACCACTTGACGGTTTTCATTTTTTTTTCGTGTTTATAAGTAACTAGCTGTAACCTGTCGTCCGCGTAGAAGTCGAAAACGGTTCTAATAGGACCTTTAATTGGTTTTTTACGTTATAAATTGTGTTATAACATCCAGTTCCCGTTTCCGTTTCCGTTCCGTGTTATTTATTTTTTTTTACCACTAATTCAAAAATATCATGTGTCTCGCTTCAAAAATGATTAAGATTCATACAAACTTGCAACCCCTATTTCAGCCCTATAGGGATGTAATTTTCAAAATGTAATAAATGCATTATTATTTTCTACTAACTATTAAAATAAATTAAAAATCTCATGCGTCTCATTTTAAAAATTACGATGTTCCATACAAACTGGCAACCCCTATTTCACCCCCTTAGGGATGGAATTTCCAAAAATTCCTTCTTAGAGGACGTCTCCTAGTCACAATCTACCTTCCTGCCAAATTTCATCTTCATTGGCTAAGTAGTTTTCGAGATTTCTTGATGAGTGAGTGAGTGATTTTCTCTTTTATATATATAGATATACTTAACAATATATTTCTTGGTACAAAACCGAATTAAGTAGGAAGAATATTTATTTTCAAACAAGCTCAGAAATGTAGGCATTATTGTAGTAAAAAGAAACCACGAAGTTTGTAATTCTTTGCTCATGCATTACTTTAACGGCCTAGGCTAGGAAACTAGTATAAAAAATCATTCCTGGCCGCTGCTCCAAACAAGAAGAATGACACAAGACAGTGACATTGACGTTACAGAAGACGTTCCTCCTCGCTAACGCTCGGCCTTGAAAACTACTCGTCCAGCAATGCCATACTTCCCGATCTCTGCAGTAATATACTATTCAACATTCAACTCACAGAGTACCTTCTTTACATAAGCTTTAAACTTTTTGTCAGGCATATCAAGGACCGATTGTGACAGTTTATTATAAAAAAGTATACCGTTCCCCATAAACGTTTTACTAACTGTTTTGAGCCTATAATACGGGGCAACTAAGTCACTCTTATTGCGTAAGTTTCTGACGGTAAAATCGCTTACTTTATTGTATGAGGAAATATTTTTCCTTACATACAGTATGTTTTCAAATATACAGGGTCGCTAAAAAGTCCTGGATCAAACGAAACAGGGAGATAAAGGAGGTAATTTCCAACAAAAAATCTTTCCCCAGCATGGCCATAACTTCATTGCAAATAAGTGCTCTTAAAGTGAGAAGTAATTTTTTGTAACGCTTTAAAATTTACTGAAAAAAAATCATTGCTCGTTAAGTTTGATACCAAGAGCTGCAATACAATTTTTGTAGTATTGATACATTATCGACTCATAATAAAACACCTTTTGTTTTATTGTTTTTAATCAATTTAATTTTTTACTGATTAAATTGTAAAAAAACTCGGTAGTTCATTGAAAAAACTAAAATAATTCATATCTTTTCGTGCAATGAAGTTATAGCCATGCTGGGGAAAGATTTTTTGTTGGAAATTACCTCCTTTATCTCCCTGTTTCGTTTGATCCACGACTTTTTGGCCACCCTGTATACTGTTAGGGTAAGGTTAGTATACCTATTTCCTTGAATAATTCTCTGAGTGAGTCTCTAGAAAAACATAACCCTCCTTCTGGCGCAGTCGGGTAAAAGCTAAGCTAAAACTAGGTAATGTAGTGGTAACACGGCCAGTCACATAACTACACACATACTCTCGAAAAACATAACCATCTTTCTGGCGCAGTCGGGTAAAAGCTAAGCTAAAACTAGGTAATGTAGTGGTAACACGGCCAGTCACATAACTACACACATACTCTCGAAAAACATAAGCCTCGTTCTGACACAGTCGGGTAAAAGCTAAGCTAAAACTAGGTAATGTAGTGGTAACACGGCCAGTCACATAACTACACACATACTCTCGAAAAACATAACCCTCCTTCTGGCACAGTCGGGTAAAAGCTAAGCTAAAACTAGGTAATGTAGTGGTAACACGGCTATAGAGCGTGCCAGTCACATAACTACACACATACTCTCGAAAAACATAACCATCTTTCTGGCGCAGTCGGGTAAAAGCTAAGCTAAAACTAGGTAATGTAGTGGTAATACGGCTAGTCACACAACTACACACATACTCTCGAAAAACATAACCCTCCTTATGGCGCATTCGGGTAAAAGCTAAGCTAAAACTAAGTAGTGTAGTCAACAATAAAAAGGTCAATGGACTGACCGGCGGGCCTGTTGGCGGCGGGGTGTCGGCGCGGGGGCCGGCGGCGGCGCGGCGCGGGCGCGTCGTCGATGTACAGGTCGCCGTCCTCGTAGTCGTACGTGTTGGACACGCGCCGCCGCACCGGCCGCTCCGACCGCCGCACCGGCGCCGCGCACACGCCCTTCTGCTCCTCCACCACCTGGGGGGAATCACGAGGGGCCGACTAAATATTACGTGTGTAATACATTATGTATGGACATCAGTGTTCCCGAGGCTTTTAGCCCTAAATTTAAGCCTATCGGTCCTTTTTTAGGGCTACGTCGTTTTTAAAAGCCTATGAGCCAAAAAAGCCTTTCTTGTGACTGTAGGTTTTGTAGAGTAGTAAGCTTATGTTTAGGCTAAAGCCATTTTTTTGTATCAGCCTGAGTAAGACATGAATAGTGGATTTAATATATTTTTAATTAATGTTAAAAATAAAAAGAAAAGTTATATTTTACTTAAATATCGCCAAAACAACATCGAACCAAAAGCCTAAAAAGACTTACTAATCCTTTAGGCTCGGCCTATTTAACAGCCCTAGCCTAAAGGACTAAAAGCCTTTATAGGCTTTTAGCCTGTCATGCTCTTTTATTAGTATTCTAGGCTTCAAAAAAAGGCTAAAAGCCTATAGTCCTCGGGATCCCTAATGAACATATATGTCCCACTGCGAAGCAAAGGCCTCTTTCATTCTAGTACTCTCTATTTTCCTAGTTATGCTTTTTTACTCCTTTAATCCCATTTCCCCATCGCTATGGCGTAATATACAACGTGGAAAGGACGTACCCGTAACTAATCGAACCACGGGCTGTACTAGATCACATTAGTATAATAAAATTAAAATATTTGTATAAAAAATATTGACATTCGCATACAAATTGCCCGGAAAGCTGCACACTTTTGTATGGTAATGTCGATTTGTTTCTTGACTCTTATTTTAATTTTTTATACTACTAAAGTGATCTAGTATAACCCGTGGTTCGATTTATTACGGGTATGTCCTTTCCATTGTGTGAATGGCCCTTAATGATTATTTCAGCCTTAAACAGTCCTCTTAAGGGACTACATGAATTTTCCAAGGTCCAGTGCTTTGCCATTTGAAATAAATCATTTGATAGGAAACGAAGACATCATTTAAAATTTGACCTTGATCAGACCCTAGATAACCCTTTAAACTATTTTATGAACTACTGTTTACAGTTAAAAGTGAGAACGTGACGCTTTTCTACGCACATACGCCAAAAGTGGCCGTTTTTCGCAATTGTGCGTAGAAAAGCTTCACGTTCTCACTTTAAACTAAAATTTTATAAATGATGTCTTCGTTTCCTATCAAATGATTTATTTCAAATGGGGGCAGCACCGGACCCCGGAAAATTCATGTAGCTCCTTAAGTAAAAGTATGAAACATGAAAACGCCGGCTTATACGCTGATAAAGGCTAGTTTATTTGTATTTTCGAATCATCGTATACTGTATAGGAATGACCTTTATAAAAAAAATATTGTTTGAGGTGAAACCAACATAATACTAATCACTAGTTTATAAATATTACAAACAAAATGAGTTACTTGATAATATAAATAATTTATTTATTCAATGCACAATATATAATTACAAAAAATAAGTTCTTTTTACATGCCAAATTCGCCGCATGTTGCGCGGGACCCTAGAAGTTTCCATTCTGTATATAATACTTGTATTTATTCTATGGCCCTGGGACCGCCATCAAGTGCTGTAAAATAGTTGCCAACAATGCAGGCCAAAGGGCGAGCGTTATGCGTCCGTAAACAGAATCATTTACTAGGGAGGATACCCGAACCAAACCGAGCGCGTCTGCGAACTCTGAGGTAGCAGCCCCATCAGCAGACTAAGTCACAGCGGGTAAATATAAATATAATATATACGGACAAATCACACACTTTGAGCTAGCCCCAAAGTAAGCTTAAGCTTGTGTTATGAGATACTAACCCAACGATACTATATTTTATGATAAATACATATAAATAAACACCCAAGACCCAGGACAATTTCAAAAGGGCCATTTTCCAACTTGCCCTGGCTGGGGATCGAACCCAGAACCTCCAGATTGGCGGTCTAGCGTGTGACCATTACGCCAAGGAGGTCGTCGAAATCACCTAATTGGCTGAATTTCAACAGATTAAAAAACTGAAACAGTAAATAACCGGCATGAAAACACGGGGCTGACCTGACCCGAAAAATAGCGCGTAGCCACAGACCGTTCGCGATGGAGAGACTGTTGAAGCCCTCTGGACCTAAGGGCCTTAGTAATAAGTACTTACGTAATTAGTGGTAGTCCCGTACTGCTGCGCGATGGCCGCGTCGTATGAGGGTAGTTGTGTGTGGTAGTTGCCGTTGATCTGCTCCGGCACCGCCACTGCGTTGTACGTCGCCGCCTAAAGGCAGAAGTAAACCGGTCAAGTGCGTGTCGGACTCGTATATGAAGAGTGCCTTACCTCCGTACAATGTTTTTAACCCCCGACAAAAAGTGGGGTGTCCTTAGTTTGACGCTAATGTCTGTCTGTGTCATTGTAGCGCTCGAACCGATTTCGATGCGGTTTTTTTACGTGAAACAAGTTCCCGTGCGAGGCGAGCTGTGTAGCTGCGACTCAATGGCCGGAAAGCGTATTGACCTTTTTGGATCAGCATATCCTAAGTTAGAGGACTACAGTCACTACGCACCAAGTGACATTCTGAAGCTTATGCAGTCCTTCTTCAGAAATCCTGATGCTGGTGAGTAAGGCAAAAACCGTCAAACCTTTAGGTTATATTGTGTTACCCCCGTAACACAATATAACCTAAAGGTTTGACGAGCTTCTAAATATAGACCCCACAGCAACATAAGATGTAGTAGTTCCATTGCGGTGGTTGTTAGATGTTTGAGGAAAATCGCTTCAGTAGATTAAAAGTTATTGGGGGTTACAGCTTGAAAGTCAGGGCTTTCCCTAAAAAACTATAGATGGCGCTTTGAAAGTACTACTACTACGATGTCAAATCGTATCGGTAGTTAATGTTAATCTTAAATATGTCGTAGCCATATCGTAAATTTAATCTCATCATTAAATGGTCGAGAATTTTAATGAAATGGTCGCATTTCATGAAATGTTGCACTGGCTACTGGCCACATCGTGATGTGGATTGGGCGGATCAATGATAAGAAATTGTTTCTGATATGATCAAATAATTTCGACCATTACATGAATTTACCGTGTCACTTCATGAAATGGTTGATTTTATCGTAAAATTGTTATATTTTTAGTTTACACTATACATTCATGTTGTGCGGCGGGGTGGCCCTTGGGCCTTAACCTTACCCAACCTTAACCTACCTATAGCGCTCTGTCACAAGTTTTTGTTTTTGTTTGCTTTTTTCAGCCTGTTTATACGATCCGGCCAAACGTGGATGACAAAATCGTGAAACGTTGACGATTTCATGATCTGGTCAAATTAAGTTGGCCGTTTCATGAAATGCGACTATTTCATGAAGTGATCAAATCTACTATATGGCCACGATATATATAACACTACATAAATGTCTCCGCCAAAGCATTCCGTCAAATAAACATTACAACAGTGTACAATTGTACTGAAAAACCGGATTCATCACTAGATGGCGCTTTTGACATTTTCGGTCGGCTTTTTTAATTTGCCTAGCAAATAAACCTGTTTAATCATATATCTTGTTTCAAAAAACTTTGACCCTAAATACTACCCAAGTGATGACTTATGGCTCTGAAACGTGGTCCCTTACTATGGGTCTCATAGGAAGGCTCAAGGTCGATCAACGGGCTATGGAGAGGACTATGCTCGGTGTTTCTCTACGCGATCGAATCAGAAATGAGGAGATTCGTAGTAGAACGAAGGTCATTGACATAGCCAAGCGGATTAGCTCATTGAAGTGGGCGGGGCACATAGCGCGAAGAACCGATGGCCGATAGGGCAGAAAGGTTCTCGAATGGCGGCCACGTACCGGCAA
The DNA here is from genome assembly GCA_943193695.1 of Acrobasis suavella. NCBI lineage: Eukaryota > Metazoa > Arthropoda > Insecta > Lepidoptera > Pyralidae > Acrobasis > Acrobasis suavella. The sequence continues at coordinate 1,505,495 of OW971952.1, read as the reverse complement.
GCGCAGCGTAGGACATCCACCTGCTAGATGGTCAGATGACCTGAGCAAGGTTGCAGGAAGGCGCTGGATGCAGGCCGCTTCCGATCGGTCGTTTTGGAAATCCTTGGGGGAGGCCTAAGTCCAGCAGTGGACTTCCTGTGGCTGATATGATGATGAAGATGACTACCCAAGTATCTGAAGATACTCACAGACGTTTGCCTTACCTGCTGCACTGTGGGTAACTGTTCCTCGTACCGCTGGTACTCGTAGGGGACGTCGGTGGCGTACCCGTATTCAGGCTGGTAGGAGCCTGCCTTGGCCGTCGCCGCGTACTGGTAGTCCTGTTGGACGTCCTCCGCTGAGTACATGCCTGCGAAGTTATGAAAAAAAGTCACTACAACCAAATTTTTTTAATGTTCCGTAGTAAACAAGGATCCCTTAAAGTTTCCGCGGTTTTACTCAGCTACTATAAAAGTACTAGAAAGCTGTGATTTGGCATGAACATGTATATTAATCATGCGGAAAAAATTGTAAAATAAAATACTGAAGATTTTTTTTGGGTAGCTCCCATACAAGTAAATTGAAAGTTCAATTTCTTTTTTCTCTATTAACCAAGCATGTAGGGTATCGTTGAAGAGATCTTTCAAAAATATTACTTAATATAGAACATTTTTGTTAGAGTCAAGTGTAATCTATCTGCTAAACGATTATTTATAGACACGTGAAAAAATTCACAGCTCTAGTATATATAACTAACTTTAAGGGAAAACTATCAGAGCTAAGTAGGGTACACAAATTAAAAAGTTATCCTTTTACGAGTACAATTTATAAGTTGATCGCCTATCTTATAAAATGTACTCGAAAAAAGGAAAATTTCGTACAAATCCAATAGAAAATTAGTTTTTAGGCATTTCATTTCTGTGGCATAAACCCAAAGTTGACATTCGTTACTACGGAACCCTACACTGCGCGTGGCCCGACACGCACTTGGCCAATTATTTTTACCTAACCCTATATCGCCCCACTGTTAGGCAAAGCTCTCTCCTGACCACAGGTGGGCGCGGTCTATAGCATGCTGTCTCACCTAACATTGTGTTCGGACGCAGTGAGGTGAAATACACGATAATTTATAGTAAACCGAGCGCGTAAAAACATACGTAAAGTCCTTTGGGAAAAGGGGTTTTATGTAAAAAATACTGTAGTCAATAAAAATAAAGTTTATTAAAATCTTTGATAATTAAACTGTGTCGGTGCGGACTTTGTTTTGGAGATTTTATATTGCTTTTATTACTTTTTTACGCCGAAAGTTGCGTAAAAATAAGCAAAAATATATATTTTAAATGTCATTTTATTTTACTATTCTGTATCCGTACAGACAAATTTATAATAAGACAAAACGATACCATGTTAAACTTTGAATGTACAATGTCAAACAGTGGAGGAAATCCCCTCCGAAAGTATAGAAAAAGTATCGACTAGTTCAAGCTTAAAGAATATAATTAATTATTTAGCCATTTCGATTGTTTTTTGAAAGAATGTCATGAAACTTTTTTGAAAAACTTTTTTGTCTAAACAACTTTTTTATCCGATAAACTTCAACGGGTTGGGTGGACTTGCGAGGCCTACAGCTCACAGAGCCACTAGTACCACAGAATAAGTACCAGTACTCACGTACAGAAGTCTTATTCAATAAAGAAATAAAAAATAATATCTACTTAATGTGGTTAGAGCTATGGTTTAATTTAGCTCGCGTCAGAACTCTTCACCTCTTCGTTTAGATACCTTGACATCCATTGCAAGCCAATTTCATTCTTATTACTCTGGACAAACGATTCATGTAACTGAATTTTTCCTTTCATATGTAGTATGTATATTTAATAAAGTAGGTATATTTTCGATACCTAAACAGGGAGTTACACAGGCCTGCTAGTACTTACCAGGTCCATAATTCAGCTCCTGCGTCTCCATCCTCATGCTGGTCTGCAGATTCTCATTGGTAAACAGTATCTGCTCTTCGTGGTAGTCTCCAATATCCTTCTTTGAGATGGTCCACTGGTGTATCGGCTTGAGGGTGGGTCGGTCTGTGCGGATGAGGTGAGATTTGAGGATGGAGTGCTCGGGGAGGCTGTAGGGGGGAGGGGCTTCTTCTCGAGACGATGAGGGAGAGTTGCTGCGAAAAATTAATGTTTCCCCTTATCATAATGTCTTAATTTGTGTCAAAATATATTGTCGGGATTTATGATTCCACGCTCTCTTGCCACTTCCACCTTTTTTAGGGTTCCGTAACCAAAGGGTAAAAACGGGTCCGCTGTCCGCCTGACCGTCTGTCTGTCACCTGGCTAAATCACAACCGTGATAGCTAGACAGTTGAAATTTTCACAGGTAATGTATTTCTGTTGCCGCTATAATAACAAATACTAGAAACAGAATAAAGTAAATATTTAAGTGGGGCTCCCATACATTATACGTGATTTTTTTAAAGATATTTTATTATTCTCTCCCTTGATTGTAAATGACTCACTTCAGCTTGATTTTCAGCACAGTCTTCTTGTCCTGCCGGTCGAGGTACCCGTTCGGCTCCTGATAGCTCTGCTCGTCGTAATTCTGGAACGTGTACTTCTCTGGGAGCACGACGTCTTTGCTCTCTGGCAACCCGTTGTATTTCACTTCTTGTGTCAAGTACCTAGAAAGAAGAAAATAAATAAACAATAAATAAATAGGGGCAAATTACACTAATTGAGCTACCCCCACATTAAGTAAAATTAAATAACAGTAAAAAAGAAAAAAATATGCAATTTACACAAATAATTCCATTATTACCTATACATACATAGTTTGTTTACTTAACATGAATTTACATAGTTCCAACAACACTGAACATTACCTATGGATTTAAAAACTTTTATAGAGGATTCATATCATGAGTGTAGATAAAGTATTGTATGCAACTGTAATAATTAGGAATTAAAACACTCATTATGTGATAAACCCACATTCGTGTTTTAATACCCCTTATTATACCACAGTTGCATAAAATAACTATTTACATACTATAAACCAACCTGGCGTCATTGTAGATTTCTTTCTCCACGTAATATTTGTCAGCATACAGTTTCTCTTCCACGAACTCCCCGTCCTGCCCCATGTGCATGATGGGTCTCGGTAGCGTCAGTTTTAAGGACTTCTGCTTCGCTGGCGGTTGCTTCTTAGCTTGCTTCGTTGGTGATGTGTTGCTTTTGAATTTGTAGTCCTGTAATAAATTATGTTCAGAAATTATTAAACATTAGTAACCAAAGGGTAAAAACGGGCACATATTACTAAGACTCCACCGTGCGTCTGTCCGTATCTGTCTGTCACCAGGCTGTATCACATGACCCGTGATAGCTAGACGGTACAAATTTTCACAGATGATGTATTTCTGTTGCCACTATAACAATAAATACTAAAAACAGAAAAAAATTATTTAAGTGGAGCACCCAATACAACAAACGTGATCTTTTATAGATAATGGTACGGAACCCTTCGTGCGCGACTCCAACTCGCACTTGGCCGGTTTTATTTTTATCGTTTGTTTTTGTTTATTTTACATGTGCAAAGATAAAGTTGTGTACTACAACGCGCAACGACTATTTGTTATAACAATATACGTAAGCAAAGCGCATGAAAGCAAGTGGCCCTAGCGATAGTGATTTTGGAAGCCGGGCCTTTGGCTCGCTCCTCATACCTTGTCCGCTGAAGTAGGAAATGCCGTCCGAGGCAACTTATGTATGTCACATCAAAAAAAAGATAGATAGTGATTCAATCTTGTTCCGGCAGCCGTAATGTACACAACTCCTATCAATTTTATGTATTTTTTGTTTGTTTGTAGGAAAACAGTTGCAAAGAAAAAACAACACATTTAAAAAGAGAAAAGAGTAGCAACTCACCTTATCTTTGTTGGCAGCGCTTGCCGACCGTTTCTCCAGGGTCCTCAGTTCTTTGCACAGCTCTCGGACTAGTTGTCCCGAGTTGAGACACTTCGGGACGTTATCCCGTTTTGCGGCATCCGTCTGTAAAAGAATGTACTTCTGTAACAATTTCTTTGTGATGATTTATCAATTCTAGAACAATTATTTCGCCCGGTGTCGTTTAACTTGCGAAAGCGCTTGTAATGCGCACGCCCGCCGTGCCACCGAGCTCCCCACTCAACATTGTCGTTTGTCGTTCACTGCGAACGTCGGATTTGTCCGACGACATTTGTCGGACAAATCCCACGTGAGCGGTGAAAGGGTTAAAGGTGAACTTACGTTTTTGAGCGCGTGCCACTCCTTGAGCGCGTTGGCGAGTATCTTGATGCCGCGCAGCAAAGATACGAAGCATCAAAGTCCCGAAGTGGGGGCTTATTGCGACGTCACCTTCACCTTCACCATCACGCAAAATTTCAATGCGCTGTATCTGTCATTTTTTGTTACTCAGAGCAAAGAAAAAATAAGTGTACAATATTTTTCTATAATCTAACCGATGGACTAAATATATTTTTCCATTCGTCATGCCTACACGAGCAATTTTTTTTTGTCGGAAACATCCGACGAATCCGAATGTTTGTCGGAGAAATCCGACGTTCGAGGTAAAAAGGTTAAAGATGAGAGTGCGTGCGTTAATACGAGCTTTTTTTTGTCGGAAACATCCGAAGCTCGCGGTGTGGGCACGACAATGTTTGTCGGACAAATCCGACGATCGCGGTGAAAGGGTTAAAGGTGAACTCACGCTTTTGAGCGCGTGCCACTCCTTGAGCGCGTTGGCGAGTATCTTGATGCCGCGCAGCAGCAGCGGCGGCAGCGGCGCGGGCGGCGCTGCTGCCGCCGACTCGCACAGCGTGAAGTCCTCGTCCTGTGGAAACAGTACCTCATAATATACAGGTTGTTTTTTAAATCACTGGCATCCTTTCTACTGGTGAAAGTACTCATGAATATGAGCAACATTTTGTATGGGACCAACTCAATCCAATCGAAAAAAAAAACAGCTGTTCCATACTATTTTACAATACTTAGAATCCCAAAATGTATGGAACAGCTGATTTTTTTTCGGTTGGATTGAGTCGGTCCCAAACAAAAAGTTGCTCATATTCGTGAGTACTTTCACCAGTAGAAAGGATGCCAATGATTTTAAAACACCCTGTATTATACACCTTTACGGCAATGGGGAAAGGATGAAAATTTCAAAAAGCCTGAAAAATTTTTTGTTGTTAGAAATAACAATCTTCTTTATCGTAAATAAATATCAGACTTTTTGGTTCAGTCAATTAATTATAAAAAATAAAAATATTTTTAATCGCAATTTCGTTCACCAATCAGCTTAACCCCGCCATTTCTTTTGCCCGTCCCATCTAACGTGTAAAAAAGATGATGTCGTATGACAGTTGACAACTGAACTGCCATTGCGGTAAAATAGGGACACTATTTTGACAACTGTGACAGTTAAGCTGTCAACTGTCATATGACAGTGGCAGTTAAGTTGTGAAAAGTCATGAAATATATATTTTTTCATACGTCATATGAGAAAAGGCAAAGGAAATGGCGGCGTTCAGACAAATACTGTACGAAATTGTGATTAAAAATATTTTTAATAAAAATAATTAATTGACTGGACCGAAAAATCTGAAATTTATTTACGATAAATAGCAATGTTATTCCTAACACTAGAAAAAGATTCAGGCGTTTTTAAAATTTTCATCCCTTCCCCATTCTTATTTGTAGTAGACCTGTGCCAATCGATCATTTATCGTAATCCGGGTCGATCGTGACCCACTTGTATAGTGATCGGGTTAAAATGACTCGATCTTCTCGATCATTTGGGTCACAGAGTCACAGTTCATTTTGACGACCCCCGTGGCGTAGTGGTCACCTTGCTAGTCCGCCACCCAGAGGTCCCGGGTTCGATCCCCGGTCAGGGCAAGTTGGAAAATGGCCTTTTTCAAATTATCCTGGGTTATGAATGTTTATCTATATATGTATGCATTTGTATAAAATATAGTATCGTTGAGTTAGTATCCCATTACACAAGTCTTGAACTTACCTTGGAGCTAGCTTAATCAGTGTTATTTGTCCCTATATATTTATTATTTGTACGACCGACACGTCATTTTGTCGGTTGTACAAATGAACTGTGATGTGACTCAAATGATCTGCTACGCAGGTTATTATTGTTGTAGAACTTATGTTCACGCATAGGCATAGGTCACTGATACAACTATTTTGAAAAAATAAAATTCGGCAGATCACGTTCGCGATCACGACCCAAACAAACCGGTTTTTTTCACTCACGAGAGTGAGTGCGAGCGAACGAACGCGTTTTGGAAGTAAACGACAGAGATAGACACGTTTTGTTTGTTACGTCTCATTCACTTTACGTAAAAGACTCGATCATTTAGTAAGCAAGCAAATTATTACTGTAACTATATGACAATAAGTTGCAATTTGGTTTGCTTTATAATCGGGTCATAAGATCCGTGATTCGATCAATCGTATTACAATATATAGTATAAGACACAGGTCTAATTTGTACTTTGTCAGACACATTAAAGCTTCTTGAAATATTTGATACCAATGTGGGCCAATGAAGATGGGATGAAAATTTTGAAAACGCTTGAATAATGTTCCGTTGTTAGGAATATCATTCCTCTTTACCATGACAAAATATTGACCCATTTGTATATCCTATTTGTCCCCAGTGAAGACGTCTCCACTGGGGTCGAATGGGATATATATACCAATGGGACAATTATTATTATTATTTAAAAACTTTTTTTTTCACTTTATATTAATAACATTAATCTAATCTAAATATATATAACTCAAAGGTGACTGACTGACTGACATAGTGATCTATCAACGCACAGCCCAAACCACTGGACGGATTGGGCTGAAATTTGGCATGCAGGTAGAATGGATTTAATCAATTCTACCCCCAAGGGGATAAAATAGGGGATGAAAGTTTGTATAAAACTTTGTCAATTTTAAACCGATCGGGCTGAGACTTTGCATGCATAAAGCTACTATGACGTAGGCATCCCCTAAGAAAGGATTTTGATAAATTACACCCCTACGCGACCGAAGCCGCGGGCAAAAGCTAGTTACACATAATTTTAAACACAGTGCTGTACCACTGTGTTTAATTGGCGATTTGTCGGCCGGCCCGGCAATTTGTATGAAAATGACGATCTTTTCTTTGAGTTTCAAGCATTGGTCTCATGCTCGTAGGAAAAGTTGTTCATATTGACGGTCTGAGTTGCTCCTACAGGTATCGGACAGGATTTTTGTTACACATTGTATATGAGTAGACGATACCTGTGTCTCCTCGTTGTGTCTGCGCAGCATGGTCAGCAGGTGGGCGCCGGCGTACCAGTGCATCGCCTCGAACAGCGGGTAGCGGAACATGGTCGGCGTCTCCACACGCCGCTCGATCTCGTAAATCCTAAATAAGGGAAAAAAAATAACAATATAGGTTCATGGAGCACTCGGTTGGAACGAAGTTTGACAAAAAATATTCGTGACGGAAAAATCTTCAACACTTTTTCGCCTAGCCCCCATCCGCCAAGTCCATACCGTCCGGAAAGGAACTTTGTTCCAAAGCCGCTTGTTTCCAAAAGTCAAATCAGATACTTTTTTAGTAACGTCGAAAGTGTCGAAACACACATTGTCAAAAGGATTTATATGAACCGTGACGTCATAGTTTCTTAGAGTCAAGTTGGGCTCATTGTTGCTGCAATAATAAATCTAAAATCACGTTTAAAATGGATTGATGAAAACTGACATTATCTTGTAAAGTTTTATTCTCTTACAAATTAATTTATTTTTGACCCTGGATACAACCCTATTGGTTAAAACATCGGGAGCAGCCTGCATCCAGCGTTTCCTGGGACCTTGTTCAGGTTGTCCAACCACCTAGCAAGTGGGTGTTTTACTTGCCGGCACATGGCCACCAAAAAGAACCCTCTGCACCAACGGTCATCGGTTCTTTGCGTTATGTGCCCCGCCCACTGCCACTTCAATGAGCTAATCTGCTTGGCAAAGCCAGTGGCGTTCGTTCTCATACGAATCTTCTGCTTTCTGATTCACTTACAATAGTAAATCAAGGGTTTAAGGCTAGAGATTAAAAGAACTCGAGTCTTTTGAGTCCTAAATTTTAGACTCGGCTGACAAATTGCACAGCTCCACTCGTTACAACAAGACTCCCAGACTAGAGCACTTAAGTTTACATAAAGACTCGAGCGCAACATGGCGCTCAAGTTTTGATTCGCGCTCGAGCCGTTTTACGCGACAAGTCGCGCTCAAGTACTTTTCCATTTGGAGTTCCTTTATGAATAAACAGGGAATAAAATATGTAACTTTTGTGAGATATTATATTAATTTAGTTATTTTTGTAAAGTCTAGTATTCTTAGCTTTTGAAAATTCTACTAATATTATAAATGCGAAAGTTTGTAAGTATGGATGGATATTTGAGAATGTTTGTTACTCTTTCACAAAAATACTACTGGACGGATTTGGTTAAAACTTTACAGTAATATAGGTTATATGTCAGATTAACACATAGGCCATAATTTAGGAAGTCGCAGAAAATATCATAAAATTATAAATAAAAATATTTAAATAAATCAACTTTCATACGCTCAAGACTCGATACACTCGAGCTCTTTTTAAGACTCGAGCTCTTTTTGAAACGTTCTATTTTGGCGCTCGAGTTTTCGAGAAAGGATTGGAGCTCGGCTCGACTCAAGGCTCTGAGTTTTGTTAGTACACCGAATCTTGTAAAATTGAGCCGAGTCTATCGAATTAAGACTCAAAGACTCGAGTTCTTTACATCTCTAGTTTAGGCGGGTATTGAACCCAAAATCGCCACGGCGGGGGCATACATTTTCAGATTCTTATGTCCGAGTGGACATAAGAATCTGAAAATCCTTGTTGTTGTTGTTGTTAATGTCCGACCGATTTCGATCATGGCGACCACTTCAGACTCCTAATTGAAAATCCTTAACTAAGCAAAGAATAACTACTACTAGTACTCACGTACAGAAGTCTTAGTTAGAAAAAAATCAAAGAAATATCTACTTAATATGGTAAGCGCTATGGTTTCATTTAGCTCTCGCCAGAACTTCTCACCTCTTCGTTTAGATACCTAGACATCCATTGCAAGCCAATTTCATCCTCATTACTCTGACCAAACGATTGATTGAATTTTCCCTTTCGAAGTGGTCGCCGCGCGCATAGTAATAATGTAGTGTATTTTCGATACCTTAACGGGGAGTGACACAGGCCTGCCTCTAGCGCTGTTCATTAACACACGAAAGCGATACTACTAGTAGTTGTACTACTTACTGTAACTGCATCTCAATAGCGTAGGAATGCAGGAAGTTGCCCCCAAAGACTAAAGAGTCGCACGGGGTAAGCACGGCGTGTATCCAGCCCGACGGGATGAACAGAGTCTGGCCCGCCAGCAGCTCTGTCGTGCCGTACCATTCCACCTTAATTCAAACAAACACATTTATGCACTTCTTACTCGACTACGACGAAACCAAAAGTACGTTTATTGGAACAAGTTTATTTGAAAAATCAAATTAAGATACCCCAGACCAAAAATGACAAGAACGCCATCTAGCGATGAATTGCGGAACTAAAAAGATATATATTAACTTCCCTAAGAAATTATAGATGGCGCTATTATAGCGGTAGTTCCGTTATTATAGCGCCATCTATAATTTCTTATGGAAAGCCCGGACTATCAAGCTATTGTATTTTTTTTTTGCCTGGCAAATTATGGATGGCGCTACGGATATCAATTCCACAGAATGGTAGTTCCGCTACTCATCACTTGATGGCGTTATAATGTTTATATATGAAACCAAAACGTGCTATGAAGTTTTTTCATAATTAATGAACTTTGGCTTCTAATATTGAATTGGAAATTGGATCAGCGGTTTACAGTCTGTCTGACTGTCAGTCTATCACCACGCTGTATTTCATGAACCGTGATAGCTAGACAGTTTAAACCTTTCACCGTGAGACTTTATATCAGTTGCTGGGCCCCCAGCACGAGGGGTAGTAAATCTAAAATAAATACCTACAACCAAAAAGGGATGTGGATACTTCAGTTATGTGCAATACGATCATTTTTTTTTGTCGGATATATCCGACACTCGCGAAATGGGCACGACACTGTTTGTCGGATAAATCCGACGTTCGCGGTGAAAGGGTTAAGTTAATTTTCACAGGTGATGTATTTCTGTTCCCGCAATAACAACAAATATTGAAAACAGTATAAAATAAATATTTAAGTGGGGCTCCCATACAAAAAACGGGATTTACTTTATATAGATAATGGCACGGAACCCTTCGGGCACGAGTTCGATTCGCACTTGGCTGGTTATTTCATTTGTCTGGCAAATTCGCTTGTTTCTGCGTAAGAATGTGGTTTATGGTATTTCCGAAGTGATTTATGGTTTTTATTACTCACCATGTCTCCGAAGAAGCGTTCGTTTTGATTGTTAGCAGCGCTCCATTGCTGGTACAGAGCGAGATTGGTCGCCGTCGGCGGGATCAAGTAGAAGATCTGGAGCAAAAGTATCAAACAATTAATATTTCACGAGAACGAACGTAGTTCTAGAGGGCTTGGGTTTAGTGGCGACCTTTACGCCGCTGTACAAGTACTAACACGGGAATAGTTCACAAGAAGCCTACGAGATGGCGCTGTGGCAGTATCCTACATCTCGATATTAAAGTTCTGGTAGCAAATTGGCATATATACGGCTTCCAACGTTACACCGTCAGAGATGCGGTTCCTCAAGCAACTCCACTATGACGGGAAGATCCCGCCTGGCGGGAAGATCTTCCCGTCATAGTCAGCCTACAATTCTTTTACTGTGTATGTTACACAGTAAAAAAAATCTAGGCTCTGGGTTCGCTCATACTGACCTTCCTCCCGTGCAGCACGTGGTACCACACGGTGGTGCCGCCGAAGTCCACGTGGAAGTCGGTGTAGGAGCCGCCGGCCGACATGAGGCAGTACTTCTGCACGGCCGGCTTGGGTTTCTCGGCCAGCGCTTGTGCGGCCCCGCCGGCCCAGGCGCGCTCGGCCCAGTCCAGCCGCCGCGCCAGCCACGGCGGCGACACCAGCGGGGACAGGCTAAAGGACCACCGCATCATTACTACTCATCGGATAATCGAGCGCTTATTTGCCTAAACTTCACGCGGTACATAACACAGCGTTGATACAACCACCAACCTTATAAAAATGAATATTAATCTCTCTTAACGCAACTTTGCTTTTATGGTTTATCTATAGACGCTAGATACTATCTAGTTGTACATGGAATTACTATTAGTATCTAGTGCTGACTTTTAAAAAAATATGTTTCCTACTTATAAATTTTTTAGAAGTTATTGCGACTAAATTATAATATTTTAATTGAATACTTCTCACGTACTTTCAATGGGGCTACTTCCAAACGAGTTTAAAACCATAAAAGCAAAGTTGCATTAAGAGAGATGGATATTTTTATTTGGTGGGTGGTTGTACAACGCTGTGTTATGTGCCGCGTGAAGTTTAGACAAATAAGCGCCCGATTATCCGCCCACTGATTATTACGCCATTTTTGTATTAAACAGGGTTGCTGGTAACTAATGCAAAACTCGTAACATCAGAATCAGAGCCCCCAACACATTATACATCTGCAAAAAATGGGCATCCAAAACTTATCAAAAATATGACATGGTACCTACTAACCTTATTTTTAACGATTGAGTGCGATCACCCCTTGTATAACCAAATTGCTGTGCCCGACAGGGTCCATAAATGATCTTATATTGTATTGATAACATCTCGTCTACTTTGTGGTTTGCAATAAAATATTGAGTATCCACTGATCACCAAGTCGAGTTTCTATGGAGTCCAATTTTTTTTCTTAGATTTTTTTATATTTTTCTTGCTGATCTATATTATGTTAGGATTCCGATGTTTTGCGTTAGTTACCAGTAACCCTGTATATCCAATGGTTTCGTAAGCTGTAGACCACCCCGACCGATTGAAGTTTATAGGACAAAAAAGTTAATTAGATTAAGAGTGTTTGCGTTTGCGTCTTAAGAATTCCCTTACCCTAGACTTTTCCATTCAAACGTAGTCTACGTTTTATTTTGAAATGATATGTCAAAATTTCGGTAAAAATTTGTAATTTTAAAGAAATTGCGAATATCTAGGGTTATAATTGGTTCTCTAAATTGTGAACTGGAAAGAAAATATAAGGGTGTAGAAGTTTTCCATACTGATGGTCAAATATGATATTATAAGCCACGCTTATTTTTTTAAAGTTTTTTTGCCTATAAAACCGGGCGTGCAGTCGATGGCGGGCCCATTCGCTGCTCGACCGCCATGCGGATAACACCTTGGTGAAATCTATCTTGTATTTTACTTGTTTTGCAAGTCAGTAATATTTCGGTTTAATTATTAGTAAATTGTTTAAAATGGCTGTTTAGTTTATTTAATTAGTGTCAAATTACATTTATGGATTATAACCAGAAATGTTCTTTAGTATTTGTGTTTTTTTTTTTAATAAAATCCCTTAGGATTGCTAAAAATATATTCTCTTTTACATTATATTCTCTTTTAAGTTCATAATTTTACGTCGGAAACCAGTTATAACCCTAAATAATTGCAATTTCTTTAAAATTACATAATTTTGCCCATATTCGACATGCCGTCTCAAAATAAAACGTAGAAAGTCTGATTCTGTCCAGGGTAAGGGGACTCTTAAGAGCGAACTAATCGATACTTTTTCTATACAAATATCGGAGGGGATTTCCTCCAGTGTTTGACATTGTACATGCAAAGTTTAACATGATATCGTTTTGTCTGATTATAAATTTTGTTTGTATGGATACAGAATAGTAAAATAAAAAGCCATTAAAACGTTATGTGCCATCAAAAATTATTTTTTTAGCTTATTTTTAAGCGAACTTTCGGCGTAAATAAGTAATAAAAGAAGTGTTAAATCTTCAAAACTTAGTCCACACCGACACGGCTTATTTATTGAAGGTTTTAATGAACTTTATTTGTAATCGCTTAATGCAGTCGTTTTAGCATAAAACCCCTTTTCCCAAAGGACTTTACGAATTTTTACGCGCTCGATTTACTATGAATTTATCGTGCATTAACCTCACTGCTTCGCCCGAACACAATGTTAGGTGAGACAGCATGCTTTTAGGCCGCGCCCACCTCTGAGCTCGGGCCCGCGACTAGTTCAACCGTAACAAAAAACTTTTAAGATAATTTTACATTTTTTTCAAACAGTCTGTAATATGATATTTTAAACGTTTTCAAACCCCATATTTTCGCCATTTTGTAAAATTTCGAAAAACTGAATCGACGTTAAAATTCTATCGTACGAGAATCGGTTGAGAAATGCGACCTGTACGCGAGAACAGCTGGACAGACAGAGACAGACAGCCGGACCAAATCATTTTTGGCCAATCTCGAAACTGAGAATCTTCACTCGGCCAGAAATAACAATATGACAAAGCCCTTCTGGCGAGTAGGCGACCAATGCTGAGAAAGTGAGTTTCTTTCAGGGTTTCTTCTCAGCAGTGGTCGTTGCGAAGCGCTGGTGTCGGTAGCTTTCGTAAATAATTTAAATTTTAATATACACTACATGTAATGAAAATTATACTTATTGTTTAAAAGCGCCTGTAAAGGTCTAATTACTGAATAAACATTTGATTTTTGACATATAATACAACAAAGTGATCTTATAAAGAGACTAGGGATTCATATTTATATTGCAAGTCACAAGTTTCAAGTTGTAAAGATAATAACAAGTGACGCCGTGCAATGGCACAGCAAACATGAGGGCAGATAGTCACAGACGCCATGTTACTTATAGTATAATTTTACAATACACTGTTTTTTATATAGTTTTCATACGGCAGACCCTTATGTCGAGTAGGCAAATTGTATTATTAAGTGTAGTTAGTCATTCATAAAGCTTACTATACTATAGAGATTTCTAGATGTGGGCTATTCTATTCTTACAAAACTTAAGAAAAAATTATATTTAAATACTAGCTATTGCCCGCGGCTTCGCTCGCGTAGGGGTGTAATTTTTCAAAATCCTTTCTTAGGGGATGCCTACGTCATAGTAGCTTTATGCATGCAAAGTCTCAGCCCGATCGGTTTAAAATTGGCAACGTTTCATACAAACTTTCATCCCCTATTTTATCCCCTTGGGGGTAGAATTGATCAAAATCCTTTCTTAGCGGATGCCTACGTCATAACATCTACCTGCATGCCAAAGGGTCTAGCCGTACTTTCATAGCGAAACTGCCCCCGATAGGAACCTATATCGTAACCTATGTTATATTGTAGAGGGAAGTAATAGTAGTTGATCCAGGAGATATTAGCTCTATATCTTAGTCAATTGAGGAGCTATTTGAAAAAAAGTGTCTGGAGGCGACTTTTTTTCAAAATGGTATATTTTTGTTAATTTTAAAGCTAGAATAATGAATCCAATTCCGTTTGTTATCGTAAATTTTACAGATTATTTTAAAATAATTTGCTATGAGCCAGCCCTAAATAACGATATGAAAAAATGAAAAAAAAAAATTTTTTTAAATTAATTTCTCTCAGATCGAATTGAATTACCACTTAGAGAAAAATATATAATAATTGTCTATACCTTGCCTAACAGTATGCCAAGTTTCATTAAAATCCATTGAATCGGACTTTGCCCGCACGTACACATGTTCCTACTCGATCACAGTGCATAGTCGTGGTACGCTTTCGTTGTTATTATTTGCGCAGTTTACAAATTCCTAATTCTGGGACGTATTGTTTGTTCATGTTTAAAAATATATATATATATATTTTTTTTTTTGGCAAAGTCCGATTCAATACAATTCGGAAGCGTCAACAAAGTGGTCATAGACGGTCCACTTATAAATATTTTTTTTTAACATGTTGCACCTAATGGATTTTAATGAAACTTGGCATGCTGTTAGGCAAGGTATAGACAATTATTATATATTTTTCTCTAAGTGGTAATTCAAATCGATCTGATAGAAATTAATTTAAAAAAAAATTTTTTTCATATCGTTATTTAGGGCTGGCTCATAGCAAATTATTTTAAAATAATCTGTAAAATTTACGATAACAAACGGAATTGGATTCATTATTCTAGCTTTAAAATTAACAAAAATATACCATTTTGAAAAAAAGTCGCCTCCAGACACTTTTTTTCAAATAGCTCCTCAATTGACTAAGATATAGAGCTAATATCTCCTGGATCAACTACTATTACTTCCCTCTACAATATAACATAGGTTACGATATAGGTTCCTATCGGGGGCAGTTTCGCTATGAAAGTACGGCTAGACCCTTTCAGCCCGATCCGTCCAGTGGTTTGGGCTGTGCATTGATAGATCAGTATGTCAGTCAGTCAGTCACCTTTGAGTTATATATATTTAGATAGAAGATAGATAAATAACCATCCACGTCATCTGAAACTAAACTAAGTTTGAAAGTTCCTACAAACATCTCATTACTGAATAAATATTTAATTCTTATTTTCTCATTTTCAAATATTAATTATATTTTTTTAATTTAGCCTTTCACTGACCACACACACACTCAAAGCTTACATAACTTACTTGGTTTCCGTAAACTCGAGGCTGAGTACATTGAGCACTTTCTCGTCCCGGTGCTCCGGGGGAGTCTCAAAGTAATCCACGAAGTCCCCCAGCGGCATGCGCAGGGTGCACTGTTTGCGGACATCTATTACTTCCACCTGTAACAAACCGAGGTGGTTAAAACTACATACTTATCTTCATCCAATCCCCGTTTAATTGACGTGTAAAAGTGCCTGTAAAGGTCTAATTACAGAATAAACATTTGAATCTTTGAATCTCGGTTGCATCCGCAGCGGTAACGCTTTAGAGTCCGGGGTCCGCTACCTAACCCAGGTGATTTGAAGAGCTTACTGGTTTTTACACAAAGCGACTACCGTCTGATCTCCGCAACACAAAGGGTGGACGAGAACCAATCCTTGGATAGGGTTTTGATGAGCAAACGCTAGGTGGCGTTCGGGACCCACAATGTTTTTTCCAAACACGGAAGCATCTTTATTTTCGGATATATTTCGAACCCACGACCTCCGGATCACAAGGCGAACGCCTTGAATACTGGACCACGGAGGTAGTCTGTACATACATACATACTATCACATCTTAATCCCTAGTGCGGCAGACAGAGCATTTCGGTTCTTGTGGCTTAAGTAGACAGAGCTAGGGATACGCAAAAAGTATCGGTACCTCAAGGTATCGATACTTTTGTTTCGATACCAAGTACTTTTGGAATCGATACTTTTGTTCCGATACTTTTGAGGTATACTTTCCTCCTTCTTCTTCTTCCCTCTCTTCTTCTTCTTATTTTTTATAAATTGGAAAATTAGTAATCGATATTTTAAACAAAACATTTTTCACGACACTTCTGAACATAAGACATGATTAAGGGAATTCCCACTCATTGCCGAGCACTTATGTATGTGTGTTAACATTGTATTATATTGAACTGTTTCAGGTGCTTTTCTAACGGGTTGAATAATGTGTGTAGTGTAGTTTTTTTTTTTCACTTTTTCAGTTTTCTTATATTTGCAGCCCTTAATGAAATGATTGGATTATTTGCGCAACATTGTTCCTTGGTTATGGGAAAGTAATTATCTGACATATTCCTGAAACAACAAGTAGCAACATTGCGTATGACACGAAGGTGACGTAAATGAGCGTCATGAAGCGTTTGCCCTTTTGAGTTTTCCATATCAATTTGTGATTTTTACTGTATCATTAATTTTTAATTTAAATAACACGATTAACGTGTAACTTGACTTAAAAATAAAAACATTATCCGTTTAATTGTTGTTCTGATGTATTATTTTTACGTTATGTCTAACAGTTTCTGAATATCTATTGGATATAATAATCACACGTTCCTTCTAGTTTTTCTTGCGAAACTTATTAATACAAACAACACTCTATCCAGGTCTTAGTAAAAGTATTAAAAAGTACTCTATACCTTCAGGTTTCGATACTTTCGTTCCGATACTTTTTTTGGTATCGATTCTTTTGATACGATACTGGTATCGAGTAAAGTATCGATACTTTTGAAATTTTGCGTATCCCTAGACAGTTTTTAGCATGATGGTACATGATGGTGGATGAGAAGGTGATAAAAAGAATCAAAAAAGTCATGGGTTGCTTGCCGCATCGCTTATTAAGATTCGCATTTTGAATAATATAATAATACTAGCTGACCCGGCAAACGTTGTTTTGCCAAAATTGAGGATTGTATGTATTTTTGTATGTTGTATCATAAAAAAATAGAAATTAAAAATTTTGTCTAAAAAATAAAAAAAAATTTAGGGGTGGACTACCCCTAACATTTAGGGGGATGAAAAATAGATGTTGGCCGATTCTCATAGATACCGGATAAGCACAAAAAATTTCATCAAAATCGGTCAAGCCGTTTCGGAGGAGTATGGCAACGAAAACTGTGACACGAGAATTTTATATATTAGATTACTTTATTACATACATGAAGTGGTACTGATTAAGTAATCCACTACCCAACTTTTGAAGGTTTGTATTTGTACACTCACAAATGCCATAATTTAAGTACAATCGGTACTTACATGTACTTTATTTATAAATTGACATTAATTTCAAATTTGATCATCATTTTTAATTAATAATTAAGAAATAACAATCTTTTTTCCGTCCACATATCAAATTTTAAATATCAGTATAATAGGGTAGTATCAAGGGTCAAAAATAAATTATTTCATACTGATAACAGAATAAAACGTCACAAAATAATGTCACTTGTCATTGATCATATCCATTTTCAACGTGATTTTAGATTTATTATTGCAGAAAAACCAAAAATAGGAGCGCTATCTGACTCCAAGAAACTATGACGTCACTCCGTGCTATTTCATACAAATCACATAGACGATGTTTGTTTTGACGTTTAGAAAAAAGTTTCTGATTTGACTTGTTGGTAAGTAGCGGATTGTAAGTTGACGTTTTTGGAGAAAATGCTTCAGTAGTTTATTGCTGCTTCTTCTGTACTTGCGCTTAGGAAGGGCAATAAACTTAGTTGTAAGTAAATGATCTGACGCCAACAACTACCTATTATGAAATAGAAAGAAAAAATTGACAATCATCAAGTGATACAAATATCCAGAGTTTTTTGGCGGAAAGTCAAGGGGTTCAGTTAAAATTTGCTATAAATTGTTTTGCAAATTGATTCTAGATGACTATATAATATGAAATTGGTGTAGTTTAGTGTTATAAACGCTCATGCTCATGGACAATATGTAAAATGTTTAAAGTGGACACTCATAGTGCGGCTGTAGTGATATTTATTTGCGGACTGTGGTGGGCGTCTTTAGGCGCCGTCCGCCACTCAATCAGCTATGAAAACCAGTGGACTCGTATAGATTTGTTTCAAAGATTCAAATGTTTATTCAGTAATTAGACCTTTACAGGCACTTTTACACGTCACAAAGTATAATTTATGTTACGTATAAAGCATATTAAAGTTTAATTTATTTTTAAAGAAAAGCTACCGATACCAGCGCTTCGTAACGACCACTGCTGAGAAGAAACGCCGAAAGAAACTCATTTTCACAGTATTGATCGCCTACACGCCAGAAGGGCTTTGTCATATTATTATTATTGTCTTTTAATTAATAAATACTTATAATACAATGTTGACACATTCTAACATGTAATGCTTGCGAATAAGTAAACAAACATAAAGTGCGTTGTCGCCAGAAACTCCCTTAAAGCAATCAAAGGACCTACACCAACCTTTGATTGTATAATTAGGGTTACGGTTAGGAATAAAGAAGTGAATAAATAAAGATGGGCTCTAAAAGACTAGTATCCAGAGCCGTAAAATAAATATCCAAAAATAAATAAATCATTGATGACTTTGACTGTACGTTATTCAAGGTTTAAGTTTTTGCTTAGGGCCTTAACAGACGCGGCGCAAGTTGTGCCGCGTAACAGCTAGTGATGGGCGATGCATAAATACTCAATCAACCCATTTGAGTATTTACTCAGTAGATTGAGTGAATACCCGATAAATATCCTTATTTATCCATTTGGTGAGTAGATTGATTTATATGAGTTGCGACTCATATTTATATTCATATTCGTTATTTCATGTTTTCATGACAATTTTGAAACTTAAATCTAGTATACACTTGCAATTCTTGTCGGAAAGTGTGTGCGTACGCCATAATATGCTTAAAATGTAGGTAAACGTTTTATGCGACGCTAAATTAACTACTAAATAAAACTACTAAATACCATACTAATCATACACTGAAAGTAGACTTCTTTGACTAATTATCATTTTTTGGTGGGAGGTGTGCATAGACGTAATTTTACGTAAAAATAAGTAATCAGACATCAAATGCGATGTCAATACTTGAGCACGCTCTATTTAGTAAGTCTAGTGAGTAAATACTCAAATGGGTAGATTGAGTACTATCCACTGCCCATCTCTAGCTGTTACGTGACGCAACTTGCGCCCCGTCTGTTACGGCACTTAAATGAAAACAAGAATGAACTTACTTCCAACTGAGCACCGCAGAACCTCAGCACAGACCTGACTGTGAACGTCGCTGCGTTCGGCACCTTCAGGTCCAAGCCTTCTGGCGTGTGGAATATGACAGGCCGGGTGAACCCGTCATCTCTGAAACACAAATGAAGTTAGTCAATTAGAAACCATTGCTTAGTTCACTCACATTATGCCTACCTACACACACACACTGTGGGTGCCGAACGCCATCTAGCGTTTGCTTCCGTTGCGGAGGTCAGACGGCAATCGCTCTGTGTAAAAACCAGTAACCTCATCAAATCACCTAGATTAGGTTTTTCAGGCCTCTAAAGAGATCTGCCATAGCTTGACGACTGCCATACAATGATGACAGCCGGGACCAACGGCTTATAAGTGCCTTCCGAAGCACGGAGGAGCTCGACAAAGTTTTATGCCAATTATGATCACCCAAGTGCGGACCACGACTGGTGTCACTTTACTTGCGAAAACGCGAGTAATGTGTACTCCTGCCGGGCCAACGAGCTCTACATGCTAGGATAAAGCGTAACCTATATTCATTAAAATTAATAAACGTTTCCTAAACCTATTTTATTTAAAATGTTTTGTCTTTGTTTGTCAAATATTGAAATGAGGGACAGCAACAAAGGACTTAAAGGTGGTCAGACAACATGGCTAAGCTCGCTGGAAGCCGCTCGATGTAGGCCGCTCAAAATCGGTCATTTTGGAAATCCTTGGGGGAGGCCTTTGTCCAGCAGTGGACGTATTGCGGCTGAAATGATGATGATGAAAGGTTATTGGAACTAACACAAAATGCTGAAACCAAAAAAGGTAAAACAAACGTTTATTTTTACTGAACATTGGACTTGACTAACCTGATAAAATCTTCTGTGAAGTGGTGTGCACGTAGTCTCTGCAAGGCTGCCGGGACCGGACGCAGCGGTCTGGCGGCCAGCGCTCGTACCCATGCAGGGGTCCCGACTTGGGAGGGGTGGTTCTCTGCACCAATCTCATATCTGTCAGCCCGGTGGTTATTTGTGGGGATTTTTACTGAAAAAAAAAAATGAAGAAATTGTTTTCAAATTTAAATATATTATCATAGTAATCATCATCCATATTTTTCCGGTTGCATCCTCAGCAGAAACGCTTCAGAGCCCAGGGTCTGCTATCTAACCAAGGAGATTTGACGAGGTTACTGGTTTTTACACAGAGTGACTGCCATCTGACCTCCGCAATCCAAAGCGTAGGTGCCAGAGCCAATCCTTGGATAGTATGATAATCAAACGCTAAATGGCGTTCGGGACCCACACTTTATAAGTGCCTTCCGAAACACAGAATGATCTTTCTTTTCGGATAATCAGGTGATTTAAGCTTGCAATTTCCAAACCAGACTGGAAACAACTTTTCACAAAGTATGCTTCCCAGTGGGATTCGAACCCATGACCTCTGGTCACAAGGCGAAAGCCTTGACCACTGGACCATTGAGGCAGTCATTATCATTATCATAGCATAGTATATATTCTAATATCTGACTTCCTCCGTGGTCCAGTGGTCAAGGCTTTCGCCTTGTGACCCGGAGGTCATGGGTTCGATTCCCACTGGGAAGCATACTTTGTTAAAAGTTGTTTCCAGTCTGGATAGGATATTGCAGGCTTGAATCACCTGATTATCCGAAAAGAAAGATGATTCCGTGTTTCGGAAGGCACGTAAAACTGTGGGTCCCGAACGCCACCTAGCGTTTGATCATCAAACTATCCAAGGATTGGTTCCTGGTTTGCCCTTTGGGTTGCGGAGGTCAGACGGCAGTCGCTCTGTGTAAAAACCAGTAACCTCGTCAAATCTCCTTGGTTAGGTAGCGGACCCCGGGCTCTGAAGCGTTACTGCTGAGGATGCAACCGGGAATACGTGAGGATGATGATGAGTATATTCTAATATCTAAATAATCATCACTTTGTTTTGTTGCACAATTGTTGAAATCAAATGGATACTTACAGCAGTTAAAGTTTGTAATGCAGCCATAATATACATTAATAAAACATTTTGCGCATGAATTCAAGATTTTCGTAATTTGTTTCATTTAAACAATAACCACTCAAAACAAACACTAGCAAATGAGGGGTCATATTACTATTTTTAGGTCTCAATTTTATAACAGTTAATAATATTAAAACTTTCATGAGATGACAACTAAATATTTTAACAGGTTTTGCTTACATAGTCTAGTCGAAAAAGGCTGACTATTTTCGATCGGTTTAGACGATCACCCTCAGGGCGAGTGTTAGAAGGAGCGGATAGTCAGCCTTTTCCGACAACACTACGTAAATAAAACCTTAAAATAATAAAATATTAGTTACGGTAAAAGTTTATGAACACTCTCAGGCTGAACAGTACAGTTATCCTCCCTTCCTCCATGCATCAAAAGACACAAAATAAAATGTTAATTAAGTTTTTTTTATCTATTATTTTACCGAGACTTTACTTCACTTGGTGTGACTATGCAAGCCTCATGGCGGAATTCTATTGAGTATTATCTAACTTTTGTGCACCATCACAGCTCGCAAGAAAAGGTTAGATGGCTTTTGACATGTGCTTAGCTATGAATAGAGATCGGAATCCGGGCGCTATTGCTATCAAAAGTATGGATATGACTAAAAGTTCTGGGATTTCTCAAAAATCTTATTGGGTACTAAGTAGATAGATAGATAGATAACTCTTTATTGTACACCAAAAGAAAAAATGTAACACAAAGAAATAATTTTAAATGAAATGAGTACAATGGGCGGTCTTATCGCTTAAAGCGATCTCTTCCAGACAACCAGTGGTACATTTTTTTCGATTAAAATATATCCAGAAATCACATAGTTATGATTGTTTTATTTATAGATTATATAGTCATATCCATACTTTTGATAGCAATAGCATTCGTGATTCCAATCTCTGGTTATGTGTTAAGCTCACCATTGTACATAAGTATTCCCGCTAAAGAAGGGCCAAGAAGTGCAAGGGAAAGAGATAGTTGGAAAGTCTTGGAGGAGGCTTATGTCAGAAAAGACAATCCAGGGAAAGGGTTATTATTTTTTTAATATGGATAAATTATTATTTACTGTATTGTACCTGGAATGAAGCTATAAATAAAAATTCCCGCTAAAAACTGGCCATGTAAAGCAGGTATACTGGTCACATTCCAGCAATACATGTATCTAGTCCTCAAACTTACCACAGTTATAACATAAGTATCAGAGGGTTACTCTGATTCATAAGAGAAACTTGTTCAATGATTCAAATTCAAGATTCAAAGATTCAAATGTTTATTCAGTAATTAGACTTTTACAGGCACTTTTACACGTCAATAAGTATAATTTATGTTAAGTGTTAAGTATATTAAAATTTAATTAATTTTTTAAGAAAAGCTACCGATTCAGCGCTTCGATACCAGCGATTTGATACCAGCGCTTCGATACCAGCGCTTCGATACCAGCGCTTCGATACCAGTGCTTCGATACCAGCGCTTCGATACCAGCGCTTCGATACCAGCGCTTCGATACCAGCGCTTCGATACCAGCGCTTCGATACCAGCGCTTCGATACCAGCGCTTCGATACCAGCGCTTCGATACCAGCGCTTCGATACCAGCGCTTCGATACCAGCGCTTCGATACCAGCGCTTCGATACCAGCGCTTCGATACCAGCGCTTCGATACCAGCGCTTCGATACCAGCGCTTCGTAGAGAGAAACGCCGCGAGAGAAATGCTGAGAAGAAACGCCGAAATAACTCATTTTCACAGTATTGGTCGCCTACTCGCTAGAAGGGCTTTGTCATATTATTATTATTGTCTTTTAATTAACAAATACTTATAATATAATACATGTTGACACATTATAACATGTAATGCTTGCGAACAAGTAAACAAACATATATTGCGTAATAAAAAAATAATAATTAAGTAGTCAAATAGGCGAAGCCGAGCTGACCAGTTCCTTCCGGCAGCACCCGTTCACGAGTTGACGCACAGATCAGCCATCGTTAAACTCAACCATATTAGAGGGAATCCAACGACCCGACCAGCAAACAATGGAACATGACCAGCCCTCACCCTAAATATACACACAAGATATTCATGAGAATAATGAATATCTTGTGTGTGCATTTAGGGATGAGATAATCCATGAGAATCTAGCCAAGAACTGAATTCAGAGTACTTTGATATCAGTAAAGCTTGAATAAGATGACACCAGTTTTACACTGGATTCAAACTGGTGTTTAACCCGTCAGCTTCCAGACCGTCAGATCCGACCGAGAGGACAATACATAACAATGGGTTTGCAAAATTGCAGTTGTTAACAGGTTAAAGATAAATTTGAGTTTTAATTATAATGCTTTAGTTGTTAGAAAGATATGTTATGAATTTTGAATACTTACAAACAGAGGGGCCATATGTCTGTGCACATTTTGGACAGTGATACTTATCAATGTCATCAGAGTGATAGATTTTAACATCAACACAGCTGAAACGTTAAAATAAATTATGAATAACTATTAAGCTTTTATAACTGAAAAAGATAAAGGTTACAATAATATTTAGTATACTGGAAAGTAATAGCTTTTTGATCCCTTGGAAGCCTCATCATCATCATTTCAGCCGCATAATATCCACTGTAGGACATAGGCCTCTCCCAACGATTTCCAAAATGACCGGTCTAGAGCGGCCGGCATCCAGGGCTTTCCAGCGACCTTGTACAGGTTGTCAGACCACCTTGTGGGTGGGTGTCCTACGCTTTGCTTGCCAGTACATGGTCACCATTCGAGAACCTCTTTGCCCCATCCATCCATCGTCCCCAGCCATCTTTTCGCCGCGCATGTGTCCCGCCCACTGCCACTTCAACGAACTAATCCGCTGGGCTATATCAGTGGCTTTTGTTCTCCTACGAATTTCCTCATTTCTGATTCGATCATGTTGGGAAACACCGAGCATAGCCCTCTCCATAGCGCGTTGAGTCACTTTGAGCCTTCTTATGAGACCCATAGTAAAACTTGGAAGCCTTATTCTAAGATAATATAGAGCCCTTAATCTTGCCCTTTCTTTTTTCTCAATATTTTTGAAATTATAATAATTATTGTAACCTGTACAGTAGTATGTTTCTCAACTTGTGTACAGTATTCGATAATAAATATTAGCTGAAATTTATCATAGATATTAACCAAGAATCATTAGAACTCAATCATCATTTAGATTGAAGCCCATGTTGAAAACACTTGTCCTTGCTTGGAGTTTCACAGTTTATTACTTGTTCTATCGAATATCTCGTATTTGGTCTCAAAATGTAGCTATTGCAGGATAAATGCAACTATAACGAAATATATCTCCTAGACTTAGATAGGAGAAGCGTTATCAATGTAGAGATTACTACAAAAACAAAGAGTAAAGTCAACACTTGTAGGTTTGTATGCAAGCATGTAAACATTACAATATACGACGAAAGACATTTTATGAACGTTAGAATATTTACGTTACCGTCCTTAAAAGCATTTAATGCCTTAAAGACCAACAAACGCCAAATAAAACAAGAATAAATTAACAAAACATTCGGGAGAAAAATTATGGCCGAACGGCAAGGCACTGTCAAATTTCAGCACTGGTTTTTTAACACAAGTCACAGTTTTCACACTGAAATTTATATATTATCCACTGTACCTTCCATGAAACCATTCACGACAGCAGTCGCATTCTATCATAAATTGTCCAACATTATATGGTTGACCACACAAACAATAAGTTTCCTTCGATGACGCCATTTTAATGGCGAATAGACAATTTCTTATTTTTTTTCTCCACGTCATGTCGGAATTGCCATATTCAAAAAATATATCATAGACAATTCATGCTTATTTAGCGCCATCTAGTAAGTCATTTTTGAAACAATGGCAATTGTAGTATATAAGCCATCTATTTCAAATATTGAGAATATAAGTCTTCCCAACAGATTCCTAGAGAGCGCTAGTATATCGTACATTTGTTTTGTTTGTCTTTTCACCATACTAGCTTTTCACAACAGACGGACAAATAAAAATGAAAACCGTCTTTCAAGCGTTCAGCCCCAATAACTTTGAACTGCTGAACCGATTTCCATCAAACATAGCTAAGAACCATCTGGATCAAATCTGCTTTCAAACAGAAAGAAACTGAATCAAAATCGGTCCATTCGTTTCGATACCACAGACACGTCAAACTCATAGGCCATAGCATATTACCCCTATTTTTTATTGGGGGTTAAAAAGATGTCTGCTTTTAGGTCCTTTAAAACAAAGCTTTACAAACAAACAAAAATTTATTTTATTCTGTTTTGAGTATTTTTTGTTATAGCGGCAAAAGAAACACATCATCTGTGAAAATTTTAATTGTCTAGCTGCATAATATTTCATCGATGCTAGCTGTCACGGTTTATGAAATACAGCCTGGTGACAGACGGCAGACAGGACAGACAGACGGACACCGGAGTCTTAGTAATAGGGTCCCGTTTTTACCTTTTGAGTGCGTAACCCTAAAAATAAATATTTTAAAACGAAACCAATCGAGCAGGGTATCAAAATGAAGAATTTTAATGAAAATATGGCCGTTTCTCCGGACTTTTGATTGTTACATCTGGTAATCCTAAGTAGTTGCTAATTGCTAATCGCAGCAGATGGTATAAATTCAGAATTCAAATGATTATTGAGTAATTATTAGACCTCAACAAGCACTTTAACACGTCAATAAGTATAATTTACACTACGTTTAGTTTATATTTCGAGGTCCAGTGCAGCTCCCATTTAAAATAAATTATTTGAAAGGAAACGGAGATATCATTTAAAATTTTGTCATAATATTATAGATATCATTTAAAGTTTTGTCCTTTTCCCTCTTTTGAATATTTGACGTTGAAAGAACGAGACAAAACATATTTTAACTAAAATAGGTTTAGCAAGAGTTTATAATTTTTTATGAATAAGGGGGTTAGTATCTAGCAAACATATGGTAGTATTTTATACTTTTCTTTGTTTATTTTTGGTTTTATTTTAGTAAATGTAGTCGTAGAAAAAGTATTGTATGCGTCGTTGTTTAAGTATGTCAAAAAATGCTGCCAATGTGCAAACGCAATATGCAAACGATGCGAGCCAATATGAACCTTCTTATACAACTGTTGCATAAAATACTATTATCAATATGATATTTTTTTGGATATTTTATGAAATAAGTTGCATTTCGCAAATTTGCAAAATGATTGTTTCCGTACCTGCAATTTATAATAATGCTTTCTGATTGTTTAAAGTTTTGGATGAGATAACAATAATAAATACGATAATAATTGTATTTTGGAAAGTAAGCTGTTAGAAGCTGTGGGAAAGTAGCGCATTGCACTGGTTCCTTCGACTCTGTTACCACGCGTCTAATGACTATGCTCTGTGCAATGCAAACATACGCAGGTGGCTTGTAACTCAAAAGTCTTACATCACGGTTGTGCAAAATATGACGGACGTGCAGTTGCATAAGTGTGGTGTGCCGGTCACTATTTTAGGGAAGGGATGAGGGTTTGTCGATACATTAACGTAAAAAGTACATTGGACCCCTAAATCTCGAGTGGTACTTTAAGTTAAGGACTTGTAACAAGTAAATTAGATTTTTATTTTTTAAATGAAGTA
This sequence comes from Acrobasis suavella, assembly GCA_943193695.1. Taxonomy (NCBI): domain Eukaryota; kingdom Metazoa; phylum Arthropoda; class Insecta; order Lepidoptera; family Pyralidae; genus Acrobasis; species Acrobasis suavella. The sequence goes on along the minus strand of OW971952.1, from coordinate 1,478,197 downwards.
CCTATATACTTACTTTATTTATTTTTCATCGAATTTAATAGATGTAGAAAAGGTGAACGTAAAGTTTACGCATTCTCTGCCTTAGCCTTTAGGAAGTATACCTACCTTTTATTCTAGCTTCAAATTAAGTCACCAGGCTATAGTATAAATATTTTGAAATAATGTCTAAATAAAAAATATATATGCTGCGTCTTCTCATTTCTGTATTCCAAGTTATTAAAATCATTGAAAAAATATTTATATTTAGGTAAGTATCTACCTACATATTATGATGTTTATCTTTATATGTATTCGTTATAAAATATAGTATCGTTGAGTTAGTGTCCCATAACACAAGTCTCGAACTTACTTTGGGACTAGCGCTGGTATCGGTAGCTTTTCTTTAAAAATAAATTAAATTTTAATATACTTTACACGTAACATAAATTATACTTATTGACGTGTAAAAGTGCCTGTAAAGGTCTAATTACTGAATAAACATAATTTGAATCTTTGAATCTTGAATCTTTGAATCTTTGACTAGCTCTATCAGTGTAATTTGTCCCTATATATTTAATATTTAGTTATTAGTTACATTTTTTCAATATTTTTATCGTTAATTCAATTCGTTTTTTCGATTTTCTATAATAACAACCAAATAAACAAGCAAATGCAAATAAACTTTCAATAGACGATACATACTTAAGTAAAGACCCAGAGTTCTCGAGCTGTGTTATGGAGCTCCGTAATCGGAACCGAAAGGTCCCGGACCCGGATATTCAAAATTAAAATCTATCCGTAAGTATCCGATACAAATATATGTATTATCAGTTATCACGTATTTATTCTTAGAAATCCCCTTTTTCTCCTAATTTTTTAAATCATAATATGGTTTGTGTCATATCGACTTTTTAATTATCTAGTTTCACATAATGTTTTTCTATCATTGAATCTAATATCTTATTTATTGATAAAATGGTTAATTATTTAGGCTTTGTCATAATTTTTCTTTTCATAACCATAGTTTAACATAATGTATTTTTTTTAATTCTCTTGTATATCATCATATCTTCTTCTTCCTTCCCTTATCCTATTATAAGTGGGGTAAACTAAAAGATATTATAAATAATTTTTACTCGCATAGTGTTTTATCGGTCCGGGCGTTATTATAATGCTAATCATCCATCACCTATGGGGCAGAATAGCCGCCAACAGGAGACTCTTTCTTACTTCTTAGAGGGTAATGTAAACCACCCAACAAACTACCAACGCCGCGAACATGTTTATTAATAGCTCAAAACAAACATAAACTTAACGGAACTTAACTTTTGTTTGACATTTTATGACTTCATTAATAATTGAGTTTAAAATAGTATTATGATAATGGAAATCAATAGTAATTATCTATTATTATGAATAAGAAATATTCTAATTATATTTTTTATGATCATTAATAAGTATGGCAACAAAAATTATGTTAAAAAACTTATGTAAACAAAAATTATGAAAAATAAATATTGTGAGTAATTATGATTATGTATTTTAAAACATTATCTCAAGCTATAATATACCAGATATTATTATGAGAAAAATTAGAGAACCGTTTAAATATTTCCCTGTTTTGGACATGTCGTTTCATAATTAAAGCGCTAGAGTATCTACGGAGTAAAGAAAACTCTAGGACAAGGTCGTCCTTAATCATTAAAAGAAGCACCTGTTTTTTGTTTCCATTATCATTGTTCATCATTAGATATTGTGATAAAAATAATTAATATCCGGATTGTTTTAAGTCAAAACTTTAGTTTTATGGTATAGCAGGTTTACCTTTCAAAGATTATACAAATAAAACCGGCCAAGTGTGAATCGGACTTGTGCACGAGTGTTCCGTACCATTATCTACAAAAAATAACATTTGTTGAATGGGAGACCCACTAAAAAATTTATTTTATTCTATTTTTAGTATTTGTCGTTAAAGCGGCAACAGGAATACATCATCTGTGAAAATTTCGACTGCCTAGCTATGAAGGTTCATGAGATAGCCTGATGATGAGAGGCCTGGTGACAGACACACGGACAGCGGAGTTTTAGAAATAGGGTCCCGTTTTTACCCTTTGGGTACGGAACCCTAAAACCACGTGCGGCAGTGATTAAATAATTGCAGATGATAGCAACAGCTGCCTACAGCACTATGTCAGTGTCGTAACAGATTCTCGATGCCATTCGGTTAGTAAGCAGTGAAATCTTAAGTCTCGAGTGTCGCTTTCCCCGCACTACTGCCGCGAAATGATCTTTATTAAATAATACTAAATAAATAACTTATAAAAGTGTGGTGGTGAATTGTGTACTGTGTTATTTGCAATAATGTGAAAGTGGAAAGTTTAAAGGTAAAAAGAAAGTTGTTTTTAAATGTTTTTACCAACTTTGGTCAATATAGGTCCCTTTCAAAAATAAGTTTGTATGTTTGTATGTAAGTATAAATGTAAGTATAAATAATATGTATTTATATCACGTGCAAAATAAAAAGTGAAAAGTAAAAAACGTGAAATAAAGTTGCGTTAACCACACCTGCTTCAGTAAGGAAATTACATTCTACTAACCCAATCATAACATATTATTTCAAAGAATTAAAAAGCATATTTCTACTTATATACCTAACTTCAATGTAAAAATTAAAATAAGTACAATACAATTATTATCGTATAAATTATTATTATTCAAAAACCGGCATTTCTGATATCGGACACAAAGCCGCTAAACTAAAGTGGGATTGGGCGGGGCAGGTTTGCCGAATGCATCCTTATAGGTGGGCTATTTCGGCTACAAAGTGGATTCCCGAAGATGGCCGAAGGAAAAGAGGTAAGCCCCGGAAGCGTTGGTGTGACGATTTGCGACAGTTTGAAAGGGAATGGTTGAAAGTGGCACACGATCGAGATATTTGGAAGGAGATGGGGGAGACCTTTGCCCAGCAGTGGGACAGTAGAGGTTAATTAAAAGAAATATATTATTACCTCATCCAAAACTTTAAACAAACAGAAATCATTATAATTTATTGTAGGCACAGAAACAATTATTTTGCAAATTTGCAAAATGCAACTTATTTCATAAAATATCCAAAAAATAACATATCGATAAAACACATTATCGACATTTGGCCGACCCTAAGGCCTTAGATCCCTAAAAAAGGGACTGCTTTGAAAAAATATTTACAAGTGACTATGATTCCGTATCTACAATACATAATATGCAATATGCATTCTGTTTATAGTTTTGTATGAAATACTCGAATATGTATTTTTTTAATCCCAAAATTAATTTTATCCTAAGAAATATTTATTGTAAGTAATTCATAAGGATGGAAGACAGAGTTGCTGAATCTCCGAACACACATTAAAACCGTTTATATTTGTACATATAATAGGCGTAAGCGATTCCATCATAAAGGTATGTATATGTCCACAATTTATATAAGAGTGACTTTTTTTGCTACAGATAGGTACTTAATAATAGTTTTACTTCACGAGCGCTCCTGGAGCCATGATTGTGTAAGTTTATATTGAAATACAACTACCTACTTTCCAACTACTCAAATCAGATAAGTACTCTTTTAAACGACAAAATAAAAATTTTCCATGGGATTTGTATGACATATAGACTAATGACGGCACCGTTTCTTGGAGTCAAATAGTTTTTATGCAATAAATCTTAAATCACGTTGAAAATCTATATGATCATGACAAGTAATATTATTGTGACGTTTTATTGTCTTAGCAATACCAAATAATTTATTTTTGACCCAGGAAAGTAAGTACAATGCAACACAAATAAGTTGAACAAAAATGGCGGACTTCAAAGCATTTTTGTGCAAATTCCAGACACGTAAATTAAACCTAAATGCCGGTCCCTTCAAGTGGCAAAACGCGCTCATTGGCTAATGCAATAATGGCGCGAAAACGTGAAAAATCATTGAAATTGTACACCTGCACTTTTAAAAATTCATTTTCCGTGTTTAGTTTTATAACTAGTAAGTATTGTATCATTTTGTGATCGTTAGGAAACATACTTAATTTTCAATTGTAAATTATGGAAATTCTACTCGTTTCTATGATGTACTTATAAATTGAATGTTAGCCTTTTTTTTTCACCGGATTTTTATATAAAAAACCAAATTTTCGTAAAACAAAACATTATGCATGCCAAGTTAGGCTTTTTATTTATACTAAAATAAATCCGCTTTTAGTTTAAAACTTACACCATACACCATCCCATAGTATTTTTTGTCACCATTCCCATTGAAACGCACACGTGTTAACTGCGCGATTCAAGATACAAATAATGCGCCGATGAAAATGTGCGCGGAATTGAAATGTCGAAAAATGTATAGGCAAAGATAACACTGGTTTACAACAAAAAATACCCACGCATGAAACTGATGTGTATTTATAGAATAAACCATCCCTAGTTCGATACTGAAGTAGAAAAAAAATCAGCACGTCCCATTTTAAAAATATTTATTAAAAAAGATTTGCAAAGTTTTTGCTTAGATAAACAATAAAAGGATTAAAAATGACTCAAAGTTCTTCTTCTTTTATGCTGGTCCGATTTAGTTTCTCTTTAGATAGTCCAGCAGTAATCGGCCAACATATTTTTGTCCCAAAAACCTTGGTACCTCTCTTCAAATGACTTTAAATCATGATGGAAACATTCGTCATGCTCGTTACTTACGATTCCCAGACTTTCAGGAGAAAAATCCAAGTGTGAGTGCAAAAAATGGATTTTAAGCGACATATGCACTCCCATTTTGTATTAGTTTTGTTTTTTTTTTAATAGCTAGATGTAGTGTCCCACTCATGGGCAAAGGCCTCCCCTCTTCTCTCCATCTCACGTTTTACCGATTCTGTAACATTTCTTTTCTTTTTTTGTTTTGATAAATTTACCGCAAATGTAACAAAAACTACTCAGGCTTAATTTACACTGTCTAGAAGATATATTAAAAAGGAAATCACTTTCACCAATTACTTTAATCTTACAATATTCTAGTAACAAACTAGAATCGACATATGAATTCGTATAAAACAACATGAGGGTATATTTAAAAACGTGACGTGATAAAAATATATGGCGTATGTAATAATAATATGAGGGTAGATACAAATCAAATTTACTAGAAATTATCTATGGGTATTGAAAATAATAAAAATTTGTAAACAAGTGTAATTAGTAACGTAACAGATATATAAATGCAAATCAGTACCTATACAGTAACCGTAGACTGACTACTTCGATACAGTAAAATGTTCTTTTTGCTAAAGCATTTTATCATTATCACCTGAGTGTATTGACATTTTGTATTCGTTCCATTTTTATTTTTATTAGCTTTGTTCCTAGATTGCCTCCTCTACAAGACTTAATCCAAAAGGAGGTTTTAGTATCCAGTACTATCTTGTACAATAGAGGGACTAACCAGGAAGAAGTGCTCAGTTTTGACGAAATTTGTATAATTAATATTATCGGTAGTTACGTAGTGGCCTAGCGTACTTAAAAAAACCGATAACGATCGGTTTTTTTTTAATCTTTACTGTTATGGCACCCTTGTCTCGTAAAAATAATACATTAAGGGGTTACTTCGGGATTTTTTTTATCACATACACACCGTGGAAGGGACATACCCGTAACAAACCACGGGCTATACTAGATCACAATAACAAAATGAAATATATAAAATAACAACCAAATAACCAAACAAAAATTTCGACATACCTATATAAATTGACACGGCTGCACGGTATGGAAACGCTGAATTTTTTGTGTTTAGGCTGTTATTTTAATTTCATTATACTATAGCGATCTAGTATAGTCCGTGGTTCGATTTATTACGGGTATGTCCCTTGCATGTTTTTTAGATCATGTAATGTAACCGAATGCGAATTTAACAAGATTACCTAAAACCTTAACCAAGACATACCTATCTTATTTTTCAGACTTTAAAACACAATTTACTACGTCTCAGATGCTTTTAAAAACTCAAAAACTCTTTCTATTAGAAAAACTTATGTAAAGGTGTGGTTTTTTTTATATATGTCATTTGAGTTTTTGCATGTAGATGCTTGAAACGCCACTAATTACAGTTTATTCCCAGACTGAAATTCCTAGTTATGAGTGTGAACAAAGTCGCTGGCAAAAGCTAGTCTTCGAGTAAATGCGTTCGTGTTAATTAATTAAAATGTTAATGCGTGTTTACCCGGCTCATAAAATAGCACGCACTTGAATGTACGTTTTAAAAGACCGTAAATAACCGGGTATTTATCAGTTAGTATAGGTAGCTACGTATAAATTTTATTGATTATAAGACGTAAAGTTAGAATGACGAACAAGCGGATAATAAATATTTTAGTGCCAATTATAAGAGCAAATTGTGATCAATATAGTTTTAAGACAGTCGAATTGGAATATAGGGTCCATTTTTAAATTATTTATTTTTATTTTAAACTAGGTACCTATTTATATTTAGTTTAGTAACTAGTTTTATTTATAGTTATATTTAGTTATCTATTTTAATTATAGGATATTTGGTTAATGTCATTTAGCTTATATAAATGTTTATGAATATAGTTATTGTTTTTAATAAATGAAGACAAACTATTGATTACACATTTAGACTATCTGTATAACCCAAAGGTTGACTGGTAGACAACGCTTTTTGCGTTCAGTTCGCCTACTGTTCTGTACAATTTGTATTTTATGAACAGTAAATATTAAAAAAATAAATGGACAGACTATTGCTTCTTTCAAGCTAGTCGGGGAGAAAAGAAAAAAACTCAGAATATACCAGCTGATTATTTAGCGATGTGGCTAGCAAACCATCACTATTTTGATTCCTTTTTCCGCCGTTACGCTTAAAGTGATCTTGAGTCTTGCGGCCCTGGGCTCTGTCTGCTTAGAGCTGCAAAACTCAAAATCAGGGACTGTAAAACCGGCATTTTGTATAGATATTTTTTTATCGATATATCGATAAAATACTTATTTTTGCACTAAATATCGAAATAATACCAGTATTTTGTATCAATAAAAATATCGGTATTACAGTCCCTGCTCAAAATGCTCTGTCTATTCCATTAGGGATAAAGACGTGATTAGTAATAGGATACTTACCTCCGACGTAAAAGGGCCTGCGAATTCTCTTGAGTTTTTATTTTTAACCGACTTCCAAAAAAGGAGGAGGTTATCAATTCGTCGCGATCCTTTATTTTTTTTATGTATGTTCATCGATTGTTCAAAGACGCCTGGACCGATTTAATTTTTTTTTGTTTGAAAGGGTATACTTTCCAGGTGGTACCATGAAAATTTGATTACAATCGGTTGTGTAGTTTGGGGGTAAAGTCGGTTTTTTTGTTTTGAAAAATTATATTGTAGAAATAATATTTTTTCAAAACTTAAAACCGACTTCGCTCCCAAAATACACAATCGATTTTGATAAAATTTTTATGGGATCACCTGGCAAGTATGCCTTTCGAAACAAAAAAAGAATTTTCCAAATCGGTCTAGAGTCTTTGAATGATCGTTGAACATACATAAAAAAAAGATTCCGACAAATTGATAACCTCCTCCTTTTTGACGACCTCCGTGGCGTAGTGGTCACCATGCTAGTCCGTCACCCAGAGTTCCCGGGTTCGAACACACCGGTCAGGGCAAGTTGGAAAATGGTCTTTTTCAAATTGTCCTGGGTCTTGGGTGTTTATCTGTATATCTATTTATTATAAAATATAGTATCGTTGAGTTAGTATCGCATAACACAAGTCTAGAACTTACTTTGGGGCTAGCTCAATCAGTGTAATTTGTCCCTATATATTTATTATTTTTATTTTATTTATTTTGGAATTTGGTTAAAAATTAAAAGTTTATGTAACCCCCGACACAATGTAAAGACCCATCTCGATCACGTCAGCTTGCAAATCAAAAAAAAAACTTCGTTTTAGGAGCTACGATGACACGGACAGACACACAGACAAACTCGTCAGACATAGCCCGTCAGGCTGGGTAGGGACCAATAATACGTGAGTACTAATATTTATTCTGTGCCAATACTGAACTGGGTTTCTTTCGGCGTAATCTTCCCAGCAGTGGTCGTTCCGAAACGCTAGTAGTTTTTAGCTTTTGCATTAAAGTAGGTAATATTTTAAAAAAGCGGCCAAGTGCGAGTCGGACTCGCCCATGAAGGGTTCCGTAGCAGCAAGTAACTTTTTTTTTTTTTTTAAATATATAGTGACAAATTACACTGATTGAGCCAGCCCCAAAGTAAGTTCGAGACTTGTGTTATGGGATACTAACTCAACGATACTATATTTTATAACAAATACATATATAGATATACATCCAAGACCCAGGACATTTTGTAAAAGACCATTTTCCAACTTGCCCTGACTGGGGATCGAACCCGGGACCTCTGGGTGGCGGACTAGCATGGTGACCACTACGCCACGGAGGTCGTATATATATATTCCCAGAGAAGTACAGCCCCGGGACATTCAAAAGTAGATTGAATGGGTATCTTTTGGATAGGCATGCTTCATCCTAGTCTTCATCGTCGCTTTCCATCAGGTGAGATTGAGGACAAAATCCTAAACCAATAAATTGTAAAAAAAAAAAATATAAAAGTTCTTGTAGTTCGTTGTAACTTTGATCGATGTTTTAATAAACGTATTAAAAAAACTACTTACTAGATCTCGTTCAAACCAATGTTCGGTGGAAGTTTGCATGGTAATGTACATCATATATTTTTTTTTAGTTTTATCATTCTCTTATTTAAGAAGTTACACACATTTTACCACTTTGGAAGTGTCTCTCGCGCCGACTGTTCAGTTTAGAAAAAAATGATATTAGAAACCTCAATATCATTTTTTAAGGACTTATCCATAGAAACCCCGCACGTACGGGTTTGATAAAAAAATTGAGTTTAAGTTCTAAGTATGGGAAAACCCCATTTTTTTTTGTTTTTTTTTTCTATTTTTGTGAAAATCTTAATGCGGTTCACAGAATACATCTACTTACCAAGTTTCAACAGTATAGTTCTTAGTTTCGGATAAAAGTGGCTGTGTCATATGGACGGACAGACAGACAGACATGACGAATCCATAAGGGTCCTGTTTTTTGCCATTTGGCTATGGAACCCTAAAAATGAACTTCAACAAGAGATAAATTTATCCTACACTGAATAAAAAAAAAATTGACTTTGACTTAAGAACATCCCTCTTTTTTCATCGGGGTATACAAAACATTCCTTATTTGCGTCCACCATAAAATACTGCGTCATAACCAGAGATCGCAATCACGGGTGCTATCGCTATCAAAAGTATGGATACGACTATATCTAATATATAAAATCCTCGTGTCACAGTTTTCGTTGCCATACTCCTCCGAAACGGCTTGACCGATTTTGATGAAATTTTTTGTGCTTATCCGGTATCTATGAGAATCGGCCAACATCTATTTTTCATCCCCCTAAATGTTAGGGGTAGTCCACCCCTAAATTTTTATTTTATTTTTTAGACAAAATTTTTAATTTCTATTTTTTTATGATACAACATACAAAAATACAGACAATCCTCAATTTTGGCAAAACAACGTTTGCCGGGTCAGCTAGTAATCTATAAATAAAAGAATCATAATTATGTGATTTCAGGATATATTTTAATCGAAAAAAATATACTTATCCTGAAATCACATAATTATGATTATTTAATTTACTTAGTACCCAGTTAGAATCTCGGGAAATCCCGGAACTTCTAGTCATATCCATACTTTTAATAGCAATAGCACCCGTGATTCTGATCTCAGGTCATATCACAACAGTACCTGATGAATTATAATAATAATAATATTTTAATTATTATTATTATAATTCATCAGGTACTGTTTATGCAACAGTTGTATAAGAAGGTTCATAAAACGCGAGTGGCGCAGGTTACGATGCGAGCTTTGGCGAGCATCGTAAGGAGACGCCATCGAGCATTTTTGACATACTTATACAACGTTGCATACAATACTTTTTCTACGACTGCATTTAAATAAATCCAAAAATAAACAAAGAAAAGTATGAAATACTACCATATGTTTGCTAGATACTAGGTATCTATGGAAGACTTAATTTTGTTTCTTGACGTCTTCCTAGTGACCAAAAGTGCCATTTTTGAAACATGGAGTCACTTAAACGAATGTTTTTTCATACGAAAAACCGTTTGTTCAGTGACTCCACGTTTGAAAAATGGCACCATATGTTAAAATTTTATTAGGTTGACAGTATGGTAGATCTAAAGAAAAAAATGTTATAGATCTATGGCTACGAAATAACGACACATGTGCTATTATATTAGAAATAGACTATAGACTGTTCTGAAATCATATAATCTATGTTCTTATATTAGTGTTCGGGACCATTTAAAAGACAGATAACAGTACAGGAGTAGAAAAAAAATGTTACGTCACTATCTAGGTAGCTACCTGTCGACAGAAAACAATGCATTGAGCAACTGTTTACATCCATCGGGCATGATTGGAGCATAATAGATATTGTTTCCTTGTTGTAAAAACATCTCTATAAAGAGTCACTCCACATTAGCAATTTTAAACCGACTTAAAAAAACGAAGAGGTTATCAATTCGTTGGAATCTTTTTTGATGTATGTTCACCGATTACTCGAAGACGCCTGGACTGATTTGGAATATTTTTTTTGGTTGGTATAAAAAAGATGTAAAATACTGTTTGCCCGTACAAAAGACACCAACGCGTCGATCAACAATGTTAAATAAAAAATTAATGAAACAAAAATGTCTTTAAAGAAAGTATATAATAATATATAAGCATATTATTATATAGGTAGGATTGTATTCAGTGCGTGTTTGATATAATATATTTTTCCAGTGAATTAACTAATTATTTACAAGGATATAAAATAAATAAATTAAAGAAAAAAAAACTAAAAATAGATATATTACTTAAATTACTACACACACCAAAATATCTAGTCGTAGTTTTAGTTCCAGTTCCAGTTTTACAATGATAAAAAAAAAATTGAAATTGATGTTCCGAATAAAAAACTGACATTGACTACGTTTATGACTGACATTAAACACAAATGATAAACATTCGCAAAAAAATAATAATACTTACCATGATATTTCAAATATGTACCAGTTATATTTAAATACATATATACTAGGTAAAATACTAGGTTTATATTTATGAATTAACCTCTGCATAACATAAAATCCGCTTGCCGTTCCATTTTTCTTTTGCGATACCCGACAGGGTTCATAGTGTACCTTATAATATGACAGTGACTTTTAGTAGTTAGAACTGATGTACATTATGAAATGCAATAAATAAATAAATTGAAATTGAAGTAATTATATTTATAATAATTATATTTTTAGTCTGTAAATACCTATTACTATTTGTTGACATTGAACTAATTACATTGTTATCAATTTTTAAATTTATATTTTCCAATTATTGACATCAATTTAACTTACCTACAGTTTAATTTACATATAGTCTTTTTTGCTACTTGAATACAAATATTATTATTATTATATAAACACAAATAAGACTTATAAGTTCGCAACGCCCTGCCAGGGTTCATGTACTCACCTACTAATCTTCTGTATGAGTGCATGTAAGGGATAAAGAAATACTTATTTTGAGATGAGTTTCAAGTTTAAGAACTTGGGAAAAGAACTTTGGAATCGTGGAGGCCATCAATTATTCGACGCTATCTCAAGGAAATTTATTGAAGTTTCCCGTGACCAGAAGGCATATCTTGGTCAGAAAATAAACATTGCCATACAACGTGGCAATGCTGCCAGCCTTCTGGGCACCTTGCCGCAGGGTAAAGAATTACCGGGCCTTTTTATTTGTAAATATTAGTGTGTAATGAGTAAAAGGTTTATAATCCGAAAAAAAAAAGAAATATTTTGGTTAGCACCAATATCTTTTTTTTATACCTACATATATAAAATAAATTTTCTGGGATCCCATAATACAAATTTTACAAATCAACTTTGTATAATAAGTCGATATCTTGATCCTAAAATTACATTTTATCTTATTGCGGCCAGGTTGTAAAGCAATTTATTAAAAAAAAAGGTAGTTCGATCTAACGCCGGCAATTTACATAAAATATTTTATATTCTACAAAAAACCTAATCGTTTCAATTTATGACTGAAATCCACAATATCCGATTGAGTAATCCCAATCTAAATCACAAAAACCACGGAATAACAAAATAAAATTGTTGAAAAAAACCTATTCGATTTTAAAAAAACGGCCAAGTGCGAGTTGGACACGCGCACGAAGGGTTCCGTACCATTATCAATAAATAAATAAATATATAGGGACAAATCACACTGATTGAGCTAGCTCCAAAGTAAGTTCGAGACTTGTGTTATGGGATACTAACTCAACGATACTATATTTTATAATAAATATTTAAAAAGATAAACATCCAAGACCCAGGACAATTTGAAAAAGTCCATTTTCCAACTTGCCCTGACTGGGGATCGAACCCGGGACCTCTGGGTGGCGGACTAGCATGGTGACCACTACGCCACGGAGGTCGTCAATTCTATAAAAAATCACGTTTGTTGTATGGGAGCCACGCTTAAATATTTATTTTAGTCTGTTTTTTCTATTTATTGCTATAGCGGCAACAGAAATACATCATCTGTGAAAATTTAAACAGTCTAGATATTATGGTTCATGAGTCATGAGATACCTACAGCCTGGTGACAGACAGACAGACGGACGGACAGATGGACAGCGGAGTCTTAGTAATAGGATTCCGTTTTTACCTTTTGGGTACGGAATCCTAAAAACGAATAAACGAATCCGCAAGTTATATCGAGTCATAGTACATTAATAAGGAAGCAAAAAACTTTAATTTGTTCTATTATTATCGTCGTTTCCTTATAAAATATAGGGACAATCCATTATAATGAATTTTCACCGATTATAAACGTGTCGGTATGTAGTTAACCTACAAAATTATGTAGATCTCTTTACATAAACAAATAGTTAAGTTGCAAAGTTCTTTTGTAACCGGCTGGTTTATTTCAATGCCAAGGTTTCTGATGGAAAAGAAAAAAAAAATATGACGATGCTTAAAAGTATGATCTCTATTGGGAAGTGGTTTAGTTTGTGCTTGGTTCTAGTAGGTACTGGTGTATTGTACGGGTGGACCTAAATTACTTAGTTCATATACTGGTGAATAAAAGGCAAGTGTTTATACTATAATTGCTGGATGTGTCCTAAGAAAGAGCCTACTCCCTTACTATATAAGTATTCCCAGAAACATCAAATATTGAAATTTGTCCTTATAGAGCAGTAAACATAAGGTAAGTGACCAGTAAAATGAAAATTTACATGAAAACTGAAAAACGCGAAAAAAAGTTGCATTTTTTGTAACTATGTTTTGCAAGCAACAAAACTTAATAGATTCAAAAACTATGGTTATCTTTTAAATTTGAAATTCAAAAACGTTACACAGTCTTTTCTTTACCCCCGTCGCAAAAAGAGGGGTGCTATAAGTTTGACACCAATGTCTGTCTCTCCGTGGCATCGTAGCCCTCGAACGGAAGGATCGATTTCGATGCGGTTTTTTACGTGAAAGCACGTTTCTTTGCGGTGGTTCTTACCTTTTGTTGAAAAAAAGGGTCAAAGTTGTTGGGGATGAATACTTTATTCGTTTTTTTTTTTCAATTTGCGTAGCAAATTGTTATTAAAATCTTTAAAAATAAAGTTAAAAATGGCTGATAGATCTAGTCCCCTGCTCATTTGACGAATTTTATCAATGAGATGTATTTAATTGTAAAATATTAAATATGATATGTGTGTTATACCTAATCTTATGTATAATAAATGTAATGATGTATAATTCTAAGATTTATAATATTGACATGTAACAAAATTTTATCAATATGTAATACTCGTATACAGATAAACTTAGTTGCTTTGTTTTTAAAGAAAGTTAAATTTAATATAAATATATATGGACAAATAACACTGATTGAGCTAGCCCCAAAGTAAGTTCGAGACTTGTGTTATGGGATACTAACTCAACGATACTATATTTTATAACAAATACATATACAATGTCATTTTTAATTAAGTACAAATATTTTAAGGGGTTATTCAGTCCATCATTTTGAACAACTTTGCCCAATAAATATATAACGAAATACGAAAAAAAATATTTAGGTTCTCATACAGATCGAAGTAGTCACGTGATATCGTTACTATGAAAAATGCAAAAAAATTTTCGTATTTCGATATATATTTATTGGGAAAAGTTGTTCAAAATGATGGACTGAATCACCTCTTAAAATATTTGTACTTAATTAAAAAGGACATTGTATAGATAAACATCCAAGACCCAGGACAATTTGAAAAAGGCCATTTTCCAACTTGCCCTGACCGGGGATCGAACCCGGGACCTCTAGGTGGCGGTCTAGCATGGTGACCACGACGCCACGGAGGTCGTCGATTTAAAGCTAAAAACCCGTGGCAAAAGCTAAAAATTTGTCCAAAAATGTTATTTTTTCACGCATTAGTTACATAAATTTTTCACTTGAAGCCAAACGTAGTTTTGTTGGTGGTGGGAATCACCCTATCTAGGTCCAAATACCATGCCAACAATGCAGCTTTAGCTATGTAAAGTTGCATTCTTGCAATGACACGTTTTATGTTGTTTTTTAGGGATTTTTTTATTCAAAAATTTTCAAATCTGTAGAACCGACTTCACCCCTTGACTACACAATTGATTATCATAAAATTTCTATGGGAACTGGAAAGTATACACTTTCAAACAAAAAAGCACATTGAAACGTAAAGTAATTAATGAGTCCATGCGCACGTAGTAATGATCTTGCGGAAATGTAGACTTTTGTTAATCTAGGGTGTCAGCTTCCCGCATACCAAATTTTATTAAAATTGGTCTAGCCGTTTGCTGTGTGAAGTAACAAACATACACACACACACTCACTCACAAACTTACGCCTTTATAATATTATGTGATATATATATGTCGTGGCCAATCGCAGATTTGCTCACTTCATGAAATGCTCGAGAATTTCACGAAATTGTCGCATTTCATGATGTGGGCAATGTAATTTGACCAGATCATTAAATCGTCAACATTTCACGATTTTGTCATTTACCTTTGGCCGGATCGTATAAATAGGGTGTCCATAAAATATTTAATAAAAATCCAGAATCCTACTTGGCAGACGCTAGTACCCACGACTTTATTCGCGTGAAATTTACAAATGACGGCAACTTTTGTTCTGCAAACAGATTTTAATAAAACGAAGCCTACATTATAGTGTTGCAAGCAATAGTATAATATATCGATAGTCTATCGATCGATACTATCGCGGCCTTGAAAAACAGTCACAATATCGATAGGACTATCGATAGTATCTTATAACCGATACTATCGATAGTATCGATTGCCGATAGTTTGCAATACTATTGATGTAAGGTAAAACTATCGATAGCATCGATACTATTGAATTTACTATACTATCGACAGTATTCGATTCTATCTATAGTATCGATAGTATCTAAATTCAATATTATCGATACTATAGATAGTTTTACCTTACATCAATAGTATGATGAAGCTAGAAGGTGGCCATAGGAACTGTAATGAAACGACGACACTCCATCCCGTTTTGGGCTTATAAACATTTGCCTTAGACCTCATAATAAGCTTGTACGAAAAACGATATTTAATAAAAACTTATTACGTTTTAGTAATAAGTTCTAGTGCTAATATTTTAGAATATAATAAAAGGGCAATTAGATTTTTGAAAAAAAAGAAACGTCTATATACTTTATGTAGCATAAACCGTGTCCTATCCTTATAGGAGCAAATCAGGCCGTACATATGAACAATTTTTCCTGTCAGACCAATGCTAAAACTCGAAAAAAAATCGACATTTTTATTCAAAAGTCTACGGCCGGCCGGCAATTTGTATGTAAATGTCGAATTTTCTTCGAGTTTCAAGCATTTGTCCCGTAGGAAAAGTTGTTCATATTGATGGTCCTACAAGGATCGGAAGGGTTTTTGTTACATATTCTATGTATAATGAAGATCTCGGAAAGGGCTCCAACGATTTTGATGAAACTCGGTATTAAGGGGCAAAAAAGAAAATGAATTTAAAAAAATAAGTAACCGAGCAAAGTCGGTCGCCTAGTTAGTGTATGATTAATGATTATTTAACACTAGATCTTCACATTTAGAGTAAGTATCGTTAACCATGAAGTATGTAGCACGAAAGTACGAGAGGAAAGATCGCGAGAACTGGTATGAATGAGAATTAGATAGATAAAGTCTCCGATTACGTCGGAGGTAGGAAAGAAAAATAAAAAAAACCATGAAGATTCAATGATGGAAATATCATTGAACTTGGCGGTCCCACAGATTACTAATAAGTTACTCGTGAGTCTGGTACATCCATTGTTTGAGTTAAGATAATAACTTCGCTAATTACTTGTTGGCAGCCCTGACATGCGCACACGTAACTGACAACCCTAGGTTATGAAACCATGCATAGGTATATTTAATAGGTACCTTTAGTCACCATAGAATAAGTACTAGTAGTTACGTACAGAACTCTTACTTAGAACAGAAATTCAAAGAAATATCTACTTAATGTGGTTGGCGCTATGGTTTAATTTAGCTCGCGTCAGAACTCCTCACCTCTTCGTTTAGATACCTAGACATCCATTGCAAGCCAATTTTATTTTTATTACTCTGGACAAACGATACATGTAACTGAATGTTCCCCTTCGAAGTGGTCGCCGCGCGCACAGTAATAAAATGTAGGTACTTATATTTTCGATACCTAAACGGGGAGTGACACAGGCCTGCGTTAACTCCGGGCGTGGTCTGCACTCGGATGGGCGGCCACGTGGCTTCAAATACTAAGGTGTAAGTCCCGGCTATCATCATTGTTTAAATAAATAAATAATAAACAAATATATAGGGACAAATGCCAATGATTGAGCTAGCCCCAAAGTAGGTTCATGTGTTATGGGATACTAACTCAACGATATTATATTTTATAACAAATACATAAATAGATAAACATCCAAGACCCAGGACAATTTGAAAAAGACCATTTTCCAATTTGCCCTGTCCGGGGATCGAACCCGGGACCTCTGTGTGGCGGATCAGCATGGTGACCACTTCGCCACGGAGGTCAAAACTTAGATACAATGTTCCTTTTAATTAAGTACAAATATTTTAAGAGGTGATTCAGTCCATCATTTTGAACAACTTTTTCCAATAAATATATATCGAAATACGAATTTTTTTTTTTGCATTTTTCATAGTAACGATATCACGTGACTACTTTGATCTGTATGAGAACCTAAACTTTTTTTTTCGTATTTCGATATACATTTACTGGGTAAAGTTGTTCAAAATGATGGACTGAATAACCCCTTAAAATATTTGTACTTAATTAAAAAGGACATTGTATACAGGGTGACCTTTTATCCACCAGCCAAATTTTTGGATCATGTTCTGTTCATAATACTGAACTACTTTTCATAAAAACAGTTATTAAAAATCAATAAAAAATAATTCGTCGAATTATACAAAATCGTCTTGGCCGAGCGTTAATTTGTATGGGAAGCCGAAATTTTTTGAGACTTGTTATAAGACCGATGACTACCTAAAAAACAAACCGTCTTATTATAAAAACACGACTAACTTTGTTACTAGGTTTAGACCATTATCCGCCCAAAATGAAGTTGACATTGACAGGTGAGATGGTGTGATATTACTAGATGTCAACTTGATTTGGTCGGATAATGGTTTAAACCTAGTAACAAAGTTAGTCTGGGTTTTATAATAAGACGGAAAAGGTCTGGCTTGAGCATGGCGCGGGTTTCTTTAAAAGGTTTGTATACTCACAAATGTCATAATCAATTTGTTACATTTGGGATATACTACTCGTAAATCTACAGCTAGACATTTTTTTCAAATTTCAACATTCTAAAAATTAAATTAGATTATGTCATAACAAACAATGTATTCTCTGTCCACTTATAATAAATATTAATTTCATTGTGAGTTGACGTTCTTGGAGAAAATGCTGCAGTGCAGTTTGTTACCGCTTCTTCTGCACTAGCGCTTTAGAAGCGGCAGTAAACTTAGCTGAAGTAACCATTAAACTTTATTTATTAATTAATAAATAAATATATATAAGTATACGGACAATTCACACAGATTAAACCAGCCCCAAAGTTAGTTCGAAACTTTTGTTATGGGATAGTAACTCAACGATAGTACATTTCAAAACAAATACATATATAGATAAACATCCAAGACCCAGGTCAATCTCAAAAAGATCATTTTTCATTTTGACCTGCCCGGGGATCGAAACCGGGACCTCCAGTTTGGCAGCCTGGCATGGTGACCACTAGGCCACGGAGGTCGTCAACTGCAACAAAACAAACTGACGAATATGTTTGTTTTGTTTTTCATGTGTACCTGGCCACTTAGAAAGTATTGCGAAAAAAGTTTTTATGTATGTAAGACTGGCCAGTTACAATCCATTTTGAAAATATAATTATTTATAAGTAAAAATAGGTACGTTCCAATTTCAAAATCGTGTTTCATTGAAAAATTAATCTGAGACAAGAACATTTTCGCGCTATGATTTTTCACGATTTCAAGTGTCGCCTGAAACCGGATGAATCGTACGATAGGCTTCAAATGGCATTTATGGGTGAAGGCCCTTCCAAGGCAACCGTATATCGTTGGTGTAACGAATTCAAGCGCGGTCTACTAACTTTGGGGGATGGGGAAAGAAGTGGTCGCCCTTTGACGGCTGTTACGGAAAAAAACGTGCTCGCAGTGAAAAATTTTATTCACAACAATAGGCGAGTTACAGACCGTTTAGAGAATGACTATTTTCAGGCGCCTAAATCTCGCCGCCAGTGACCACCAAACCGACACTAGTCGTTTACATGGTGCCTTTTCAGTATCAGTCATTAGCAAAATAGGCGTGGGGGCAGCGAGAGACGCGGGCGGAGGTCACTGGCGCCAAAAAATAGGCGCGTGTTCTGTGCCAGCGCTGGCATGCCGCGAAAAAATGGCGCCAAAAGTGTTTATACGGTGCCTTTCTTAGGCGCCGTAATTTAGGCGGCTGAAAATAGTCTTCGTCTAAACCTGCCTTTACGTATCAGGAGATTCAGCACGTCCTGCAGATTGGATCACCCATCCAAGTGCGGACCACGCCCAGTGTCGCTTGACTTGCGAAAGCGCTAGTAACCCGCCGGGCCACCGAGCTCCTCCGATTAAGAGAAATAAATATCCTATGATATGACAAAGACTACTTGACTTTACTTATCTTATAAACTACCATACAAATTGATCTTTATTTAGATAATAACTTTTAGCAATGATAAATACTAACAAAAAAACCGCATGCCGTTCCATTGTTTTCTGTTGCAATGCCCTATCAGGGTTCATGTTGTACCTACTAATTTAAGAAGTGACTATATAGAAAGTGTAATTTAGTATGTACAATGTGAAAAGCAATAAATAAATTGAAATTAATACAGATATATTTTAATTTTAAGAATTTGAATTCAAATTGAAATTGAGTATATGCCTTGGGAATGCAGTTGTAATTGTAACACGAGATTTCGACGACCTCCGTGGCGCAGTGGTCACCATGTTAGTCCGCCACCCAGAGGTCCCGGGTTCGATCCCCGGTCAGGGCAAGTTGGAAAATGGCTTTTATAGTATCGTTGAGTTAGTATCACCATAACACAAGTCTCGAACTTACTTTGGGGCTAGCTCAATCAGTGTCATTTGTGCATATTTATTTATTTAAGATGTAGGTATGCTAAGTTCAACGGAACAGCCGTAGTGGCCCTAATGTAGGCCGGAAAATACGCTTAATATAAACATTGGAACTACTTGTAGTTGGTAATTTTTCTCCAATCCTCAAGGTTTGCATTCACCTGTGACTAATTTGTTGATTACGCAATTCAGTATTTTCCTAGGTCAGTATTAAAATGGGTTGGTTTTTTTTTAGTTTACGTAAATAAAACGTCACAAAATAATGTCACTTGTGACTAAACATATCAATTTTCAAAGTGATTTTAGATGTATTATTGCAGAGTAACTGATAAGTTGACTCCAAGAAACTATGACGTCATATCATAGCCTGTATTTCATACAAATCCCATAAAAGTGTTGGTTTTGTTTGACGTTCAGAATAAATATTTCACTTGAGTAGTTTTTTTTTCTTGTTGTTGGCGATTAAACTTCGTTGAAGCTTATTTTGCCAGTGTCTAGTTAACCCATGGCGCCAATTTCTTTATTCCTAACCCTAACCTAACTATACAATCAATGGTTGGTGTAGATCCTTTGATTGCTTCAAGGGAGCTTCTGGCAACAAATCTATACAAGTCCACTGGTTTTCATAGCCGAATGAGTGGCGGACGGCGTCTAAAGACGCCCACCACAGTCCGCAAATAAATATCACTACAGCCGCACTATGAGTGTCCACTTTAACCATTTTACATATTGTCCATGAGCATGAGCATTTATAACACTAAACTACACCGATTTTATATTATAAAGTCCACTAGAATCAATTTGCAAAATAATTTAAAGCAAACTCCAACTGAACCCCTTGACTTCCCGCCAAAAACCCATTAGAGTAGTTGGAAAGTAGCGAATTAAATAAATAAATAAATATAGGGACAAATAATACTGATTGAGCTAGCCCGAAGTAAGTTCAAGACTTGTTTTAT
This sequence comes from Acrobasis suavella, assembly GCA_943193695.1. NCBI lineage: Eukaryota > Metazoa > Arthropoda > Insecta > Lepidoptera > Pyralidae > Acrobasis > Acrobasis suavella. The sequence continues at coordinate 1,457,385 of OW971952.1, read as the reverse complement.
GGGATACTAACTCAACGATACTATATTTTATAACAAATACATATATAGATAAACATCCAAAACCCAGGAAAAATTGAAAAAGGCCATTTTTCAACTTGCCCTGACTGGAAATCGAACCCAGAACCTCTGATTGAATATTCCTTCTTGGTTTCCGATCACAGCTTCCTTGAGATGGGGTAGAAAATGGGGCAGTATCCTGGATCAAGAATTGATTACTATTATGTACTGATTTAACTTGAAGAGGAGGCAATGCCGCCAGTCTCTTAAGCACCGTAGCGATCTGGGGTCTATTTTATATAATACCGAATGTTTTATTTTTAATAAGATATCTATTTTTAGTTTATGGTTCTCGTTTAACGTAGGTAGGTTATTTAGTTTTTAGTTTAATTATTTATTTTATGTATTGTTCTTGTTGATTTATATTATTTTATTTGCAAAAATCAAATATTTTAATTTAGCCTATACCGAGCAGATATTCCAACAGTTTTCTATGTAATTTGATTTAAATATTAAAATTCACTTAAAATTCGCTATTTTTGACCCAGGAAACTACCAAACTAGGTATCAAATTTCCCGAAAAACGAGAGGTTTCCGTGGAATTGTCAAATAAATGTCTTACCTTAGTATGATGTTTTATCTGAGAGTTCTTTACGTATCTTCCTTTATGAAGACAAGATAAAATTCATGAATGGACGCGTAGTAAAATGAGGCGTCACACGCAGGCAGGTTTTAACAGTGTTTCCAATGTCTGCTAAGAAAATATAATAATTTTAAATTAAAACACGCGTTTTGTAAAACAATCAACATAGATAAAAGAATGATATAAGTGTGTGATAATTCCTAATTCCAAGAAAAAATATTGCAACCAAAGAGTATTTAAAATTATTAAAATGAAATGTTATAAAAATGAATGTGCAACGGAACGTTTCAACTCATGTCGTACAACCAACATAAAGGAAAATACCACCGCCGAGTACGTACCTATGCATTCACCGCCGCCGGAGTGGTTGTAGGATTATTCATCAAAAGATGGCGCTATAGTTTCGTAATTAAATATATTTTTAAGTTTGTAAACTTCAATAATGCCTTGTTTAAAGATGTCTGCCTTCATTTAAATATGTAAATATACATATAATATTGTTTCAATGAAATAACTATTTAAAATACGTGTAAAAATGGTTAAATTGAGTCATATGTGGGTCTAGCAAATCGGCGACAAATTTACATGATTTCTCGTTGCCAACCGTCGATATGTCTATTTTGACCTGTCAAATCCATGCTCGCACGGGAGTTAGGCATGTGATAAAACGTTTTATGAATAAAAGTTATTTGGTCGCTTAATTTTGTCTATGTTTGTTGCGGTAAATTACGCGAAATGCGACAAATTTGAAGTATAAAATTTGTCGCCCTAATCATACTTGCCTCGCTGAATTATAGTATAATCTAGAGTAGTTTTTGGTATTATTATTAAAAAAAAACGGGTTGATGTTTGTTTGTTATAGATAAACACAAAAACTACTGATCCGATTCTTAAAATAATTTTACCCAAAGAAAGCTACATTATCAGTAAGCAACAAAGACTATGAAGGTGATTTTATGCCACCAGTCAAATATTTAGAGCCAGTCCTGTCTATGATAAAAGTAGATCATTTTTTTATCAATTTTTAATAACTTTTTTTATAGAAATTAGTTCAGTATCACGGATTGAACTTTCTCTATAAATTTGGCTCAGAATCAATTTGCAAAATAATTTAAAGCAAACTCCAACTGAACCCCTTGACTTCCCGCCAAAAACCCATTAGAGTAGTTGGAAAGTAGCGAATTAAATAAATAAATAAATATAGGGACAAATAATACTGATTGAGCTAGCCCGAAGTAAGTTCAAGACTTGTTTTATGGGATACTAACTCAACGATACTATATTTTATAACAAATACATATATAGATAAACATCCAAAACCCAGGAAAAATTGAAAAAGGCCATTTTTCAACTTGCCCTGACTGGAAATCGAACCCAGAACCTCTGATTGAATATTCCTTCTTGGTTTCCGATCACAGCTTCCTTGAGATGGGGTAGAAAATGGGGCAGTATCCTGGATCAAGAATTGATTACTATTATGTACTGATTTAACTTGAAGAGGAGGCAATGCCGCCAGTCTCTTAAGCACCGTAGCGATCTGGGGTCTATTTTATATAATACCGAATGTTTTATTTTTAATAAGATATCTATTTTTAGTTTATGGTTCTCGTTTAACGTAGGTAGGTTATTTAGTTTTTAGTTTAATTATTTATTTTATGTATTGTTCTTGTTGATTTATATTATTTTATTTGCAAAAATCAAATATTTTAATTTAGCCTATACCGAGCAGATATTCCAACAGTTTTCTATGTAATTTGATTTAAATATTAAAATTCACTTAAAATTCGCTATTTTTGACCCAGGAAACTACCAAACTAGGTATCAAATTTCCCGAAAAACGAGAGGTTTCCGTGGAATTGTCAAATAAATGTCTTACCTTAGTATGATGTTTTATCTGAGAGTTCTTTACGTATCTTCCTTTATGAAGACAAGATAAAATTCATGAATGGACGCGTAGTAAAATGAGGCGTCACACGCAGGCAGGTTTTAACAGTGTTTCCAATGTCTGCTAAGAAAATATAATAATTTTAAATTAAAACACGCGTTTTGTAAAACAATCAACATAGATAAAAGAATGATATAAGTGTGTGATAATTCCTAATTCCAAGAAAAAATATTGCAACCAAAGAGTATTTAAAATTATTAAAATGAAATGTTATAAAAATGAATGTGCAACGGAACGTTTCAACTCATGTCGTACAACCAACATAAAGGAAAATACCACCGCCGAGTACGTACCTATGCATTCACCGCCGCCGGAGTGGTTGTAGGATTATTCATCAAAAGATGGCGCTATAGTTTCGTAATTAAATATATTTTTAAGTTTGTAAACTTCAATAATGCCTTGTTTAAAGATGTCTGCCTTCATTTAAATATGTAAATATACATATAATATTGTTTCAATGAAATAACTATTTAAAATACGTGTAAAAATGGTTAAATTGAGTCATATGTGGGTCTAGCAAATCGGCGACAAATTTACATGATTTCTCGTTGCCAACCGTCGATATGTCTATTTTGACCTGTCAAATCCATGCTCGCACGGGAGTTAGGCATGTGATAAAACGTTTTATGAATAAAAGTTATTTGGTCGCTTAATTTTGTCTATGTTTGTTGCGGTAAATTACGCGAAATGCGACAAATTTGAAGTATAAAATTTGTCGCCCTAATCATACTTGCCTCGCTGAATTATAGTATAATCTAGAGTAGTTTTTGGTATTATTATTAAAAAAAAACGGGTTGATGTTTGTTTGTTATAGATAAACACAAAAACTACTGATCCGATTCTTAAAATAATTTTACCCAAAGAAAGCTACATTATCAGTAAGCAACAAAGACTATGAAGGTGATTTTATGCCACCAGTCAAATATTTAGAGCCAGTCCTGTCTATGATAAAAGTAGATCATTTTTTTATCAATTTTTAATAACTTTTTTTATAGAAATTAGTTCAGTATCACGGATTGAACTTTCTCTATAAATTTGGCTCGTGTGTATAATATGTCACTCGGTGTTTTAATCTTTCAAAACTTGGAAATAGCCACGGGAAACTGCTTATCCGGTGTTTTTCTTATTCATATCAAAAAGTAACATAAATTATAATTTTACTTCTCTCAAAAATAAGCAATTTATAATCCTTTTAAATTCGGTGGAAGGGGAAACTGTCAAATAACAGAAAAGAGATGCACATAGACCCGCGTGACGTCACTGTCATTAGGTGTCACGCTTACGAAAGAGATAGCGAGATGTCCCCACTACGCTCCCACTCTTATATTTAAAATGATAATTGCTGCCTCATTTAATAACCAATTTACTTTCTATTTTCAGAAAACGGCTTCTTGTTTGTGTTATTTGTTATTCGTATAAAATATTGTCCAAAAACAAACTAAGTCAAATAGCCTAATAGTAGATACAGTAGGTATACCGACTTACCAAATCAACAATTAATCAAAAGTTTCAATGCTAATCAATCTGTCATATTTATAATATCTATGGCTAAAGTTATTCAACAAGTGCCAGTTTACAAAAAAAGTACTTAAACGTACATTTACCTCAACTGGAAAGATTGACATCAAATTGACAGTATATTAAGTACTTAATAGGTAAGGTAGCTACATACTGTTTAATCTCGTTTTGATTACCACGTTAGACGGAGGTCTTGAGTTATATATAGAAAAATAATAAATATATACGGACAAATAACACAGACTGAGCTAGCCTTAAGTAAGTTCGAGACTTGTGTTATGGGATGCTAACTCAACGATACTATATTTTATAACAAATATGTATACAATTTTTTTAATTAAGTATAAATATTCTAAGCGGTGATTCAGTCCCATTTTCATAAACTTTTCCCAATTTTTCAAAATACGAAAAAAAAATTTGATTCTCAAAATCGAAGTAGTCACGAGATATCGTTACTTTGGAAAATGTAATTTTTTATTATATTTCGATATACATTCATCGGGAAAAATTTATCAAAATGATGGATTGAATCACCCTTTAAAATATTGGTACTTAATAAAAAAGGACGTTGTATAGATAAACATCCAAGACCCAGGTTAATCTGCAAAAGATCGTTTTCCATCTTGACCTGACTGGGCGTCGAACCCGGGAGCTCCAGTATGACTGCCTGGCGTGATGACCACTAGGACACCGAGGTCAACGCAAGTTGTTGCAAGAGATGTTATTGGTGATGATGTGGTCATCATGCCAGGCAGTCCCAGGGGAGGTCCCGGGTTCGATCCCAGGTCAAGATGGAAAATAATCTTTTTCAGATTGACCTGGGTCTTGGATGTTTATCTATATTTTTTTTATAAAATATAGGAACGTTGAGTTAGTATCCCATAACACAAGTCTCGAATTACTTTGGGGCTAGCTCAACCAGTGTGATTTGTCCGTATATACTTATTTACCACCGCAAAGTTATATTCTAGTTTCAATTATATTTTTGTATTTTTTGCAGTTCACTACTCCTGCATGAAGACACGTGGCAATGACGCCATTTTTAAAACAGGTAAGAAATCGAATAAGAAATAATCAAAAGGTTTTTAGCCTTGACATTCGTAGTGTATCGGCCTTGTCCGGTTCGAAGGACCAACGAGTATTATTTACGTGGTACAGTCGGCTGTAATAATTCTTATTTTTGCAATATATTTACTGAATTAAATTGTACGAGTAACATTTTCTTACATGTTGATATCTTGATTTTTTAAAATTCCACATTGCTGGATTGCCTTTCCGATTTGATTTAGGTATTTTATTTTTTAGTCAATTTAAGGCATACTAGCTTTTACCCGCGAGTTCATCTGCGTAAATTTGTAATAAAGTCTATAGTCTGGCAAAATAGAATTTTACTTCTCTTTTATCACATTTAAAGGATGAGTTTTGGGATAAAAACTGTCCTATGTCCTTCCTCGGGGCTCAAACTGTATCCATACCAAATTTCATCTAAATCGGTTTAGTGGTTGAAGCGTGAAGAGGTAACAGGCGTACAGTTACTTTTACATTAATATTAAGTATGAATATGGACATGGAACACAGATATAGAAGTACGGATAGAGGGCTCCATATTGAATTTAGTCAGACTAGCGGACAGCCAATACGCTTCAAACGATACCACATCTTTTAATTGAAAAAAATGTTTAATGAAACTACAGTAATTGTTACAATTTATACAGACTACTGAAGCCTCTTGCTAGTTAGTAAGATAACTTTTATAATGAAAAATAAACAAAATGAGACAATAAACAAATAAATATACAGCGTGGAAGGGGACATACCCGTAATAAATCGAAACAACGGGCTATAATAGATCACTATAGTATAATGAAGTAAATAAAATAACAAAAGAAACAAAAAAAATTTGGAATTTCCATACTAAAGCGTGTTGCCGCCCGGGCAATTTGTATGGGAAACCAAAATTTTTTTTGCCTTTACACTTTTATTTTAATTTCATTATACTAAAGTGATCTACTATAGCCTGTGGTTCGATTTATTACGGGTATGTCCCTTCCACGTGTTATAGGGACAGATTACACTGATTGAGCTAGCCCCAAAGTAAGTCCGAGACTTGTGTTATGGGATACTAACTCAACGATACTACATTTATGTTAATAATACATGGATATCATGGAAGATGTACCTATGAAGTAACAGATGAACATACATACGCGCGAAACACATGACCTTCTCTTTCTCGCGGTCGGGTAAAAAGGGGGTATACTTAACTTTTTATTTCCTCAGGCGTTCGTGGTGAGCGGCGCTGCCCTGAACATCATGGGACATGGCTGTGCCCACGGATTTCCGGCAGTCCTCTTCTCGCAGCTTCAGATCACCAAGGAGGTGGTACTCACGGAACATAACACCTCTTGGATTGGTAAGTCTAATATGAAAAAAGTTACGTCAGAAATTTTAGTCTTTCCGGTCTGATCCCCAAAATCTGATACCCTAGTGGATCCGTTTTTTTTTAATTATTTTTTATTCCGGTCTGATCCCCCGACAAGTGTATTAGAAATAATAATTAAATATTGTATTCCGGTCGGATCCCCAAACATATTTCTGGTACATTCAGCAACAAAACGTTTGTTGATCTACTGGAGAATATATTTTATCTGGTATAAAAATTGTCAGCTAACTTAAGGAAAGCTATAATCTACATTTTTTACCTGGAAAACTGTGGGGCGTGATATACAATAGAAAATCGTTATTAGTTTTTTTATTGACTATTTTTATTCATTTATTTTATCTTAAGCAACGGTGCAAATATATGATGATCTGTGAATGATTATTACTAATAATTTTTTATCGACAACTGTTTTTCTCTTGACTGTACTTACCCATGAAAAAAAAGGTAGGGGATCAGACCTAGTCAATTTTATAGTAGATCAGACTGGACAAAAGTAATAACAATAATTGACAGTGGATTCGTTTGGTGGATCAGACCGGAATAAATTATTTATTTTTTCTTTCATATTTTTTTACGTGATTTCTTCTAGTAAATCACGTAAAAAAATATGATATTTCGCTCTACAGAGAACACCGAGAAAACGAGATTCTTAAAAAAAACCTTGTTATATTGATCGTCCCAGAAATCTCAAACATACAAGATTTATTGAAATCGTTGGAGCAATTGAAATTCTGGCTGTACATAGTGCCAAAATCAAACATTCCTCTTTGAAACCCCTTCACCTAGGTTCTAGCCTTTCCCCCCTCCCATCCCCCTTGAAAAAAGTCTAGATAAACGTCATCAATATTTGTGTTTGCAAATCTGCTTTCAGCGTGGTTCAAATAGAAGGAAACAGATGAAATAAAAGCAATATTTTTTTAAAACTAAAATCCGATTTCAGCGCCAAACAACACAACCGATTATGATAAAATATAAATGGGACCACCTCGAAAGTATGCCCGTTTCAAACAAAATAATTTTCAAAATTGGTCTAGGGGGGTTACTCCATTAAATAACATGTTACCATAAATAAAACGTTAGTCGTACGATAGTGACGTCCTATTTCTATGTTAAACCAAATTAGACTTTATCATCACACGTTAATGCTCAATGTTGCTTTACACTGAAACGCGGATACGCAGTTAGGTCGGTCTTGCGTACCGCTTTGGAGTAATCCCTCAGGCGTCTGCGAGTAATCCGGAATCAGACAAAAATATAAATAGGTACTAGCTTTTGCCCGCGGCTTCGCTCGCGTAGGGGTGTAATTTATCTAAATCCTTTCTTAGGGGATGCCTACGTCATAGAAGCTTTATGCATGCAAAGTCTCAGCCCGATCGGTTTAAAATTGACAAAGTTTCATACAAAGTTTCATCCCCTATTTTATCCCTTTGGGGGTAGAATTGATCAAAATCCTTTCTTAGCGGATGCCTACGTCATAACATCTACCTGCATGCCAAACAGCCCGATCCGTCCAGTGGTTTGGGCTGTGCGTTGATAGATCACTATGTCAGTCAGTCAGTCACCTTTGAGTTATATATATTTAGGTATAGAAATGACAAATGGAAAAATACTTAATAGCCCATCGGTTAGATTATTAAAAAATATTGTACACGTATTTTTTCTTTACTCTGAGAAACAAAAAATTACAAAGATACAGCGCATTGAAATTTCGCACGAAGTCACGGCTAGCTACGATTTTAACGGCGACGTCGCAAGCCCCCACTCCGAAACTTTGATGCTCCGTATCTTTATGAATTTTTACTTTTTTGGTAAACTGAAAAATACGGGTCCATTATTTTTGGATTATCTAAAAGACGGACTAATTATAATCATACGTTTCTGAGCCTGTCGTTGACCCTGTAAACTTCCTTCTTTTTTGAAGTCGGTTAAAAATGGCAGAGATGCCATGCTCCATCACCACGATAAGACATTCATGCCTAATTTACCATTTCCATAAGCTTAGAGCTGGTCTCCGTTCCCCATGTTGCCATGTTCACAGAATAAGTACTAATTATTAATCACGTACAGAAGACTTACTCAGAAAATAAACTCAAATAAAGCTATGGTTTAATTTAGCTCGCGTCAGAACTCCTCACCTCTTCGTTTAGATACCTAGACATCCATTGCAAGCCAATTTCATTCTTATTATTCTTGACAAAACGATTCATGTAACCAAATCCCCAAATGGTCGCCGCACGAATAGTATTAATGTAGGTATATTTTCGATACCATACCTAAACGGGGAGTGACACAGGCCTGCCCCAGGACAGGAGGTCCCATGTTCGACGATCCCCGCCCCGCCCGGCCCGACTTTTACCTCTGTCTGTTACCTGTTCACGCTTTAATCACTGAACCGATTTAGATAAAATTAGGTATTTCGTTTGAGACCCAGGGAAGGACATAAGATAGATTTTATCCCAAAAATGATACATTAAGGGAAAAATAAGGCGAGTGGAACTGTATGGGGACTTTATTGCAAAGTACTGCGAAGTCGCAGGTAAAAGCTAGTATTAAATAAAAGCAAGGGAAGATTATTACCATCAGGTTGTCAATTCAATACTTATTACTGGTAAATATATTTACCAGTCTGCCTGTACTGGTAGTAAGTAGAGTACATACCTATGTACAAAAAGTTTGACAGACGAATAGCAGGCAGACAATACGCAAAAAGTACTTATGTCAAAAACTTAGTTGTTTAAATATATATATAAATATATATAGGGACAAATAACACTGATTGAGCTAGCCCCAAAGTAAGTTATAGACTTGTGTTATGGGATACTAACTCAACGATACTATATTTTATAAAAAATACATATATAGATAAACATCCAAGACCCAGGACAATTTGAAAAAGGCCATTTTCCAACTTGCCCTGACCGGGGATCGAACCCGGGACCTCTGGGTGGCGGACTAGCATGGTGACCACTACGCCACGGAGGTCGTCATAATTTCTTTTACTATATTAATCTGCAATTTGATTTTTCTATTAAAATACCAGGTGTATCTACTCGTACTTATGCTAACATTTTACAAGCATTCGAAAACACACGTTATTCTCACGTGATTACTATCACGTGTGAAGTGTAATGTTTATTACCTATAATATTAAATGCGAACATTACATTTTTTGTTATAATATACCGTTCAATAAATAAAAATATAATAAAATATTTATAGTCCATACTTATATCTTAATCTTACTTCGATTCCCAGTCAGGGCAAGTTGGAAAATGGCCTTTTTCAAATAGTCCTGGGTTTTGGATGTTTATCTATAATGTATTTTTTATAAAATATAGTATCGTTGAGTTAGTATCCCATAACACAAGTCTCGAACTTACTTTAGGGGCTAGTTCAATCAGTGTTATTTGTCCATATATATTTATTTATTTATATTTAGTTTAGTCATAGTTTATTAATGTTATTTAAGTTCTTAATGTAATTAAAAACTTTCGTTTATATATAAAAATAATAATAAGAAAAAAAAAATTATACCTACGTATTCTGATGAAAACAACTATCACTACCTAACCTAAGCTTACTTAATAGTTAGGTAGACGATTGCGAAATTTGACATCCCATCAATCTTTGGACTTTGGGTTCTGACTTTGGTGACAGACGAATAGCAGGCAGACAATACACAAAAAGTACTCGGGTCAAAAACTAAGTTGATTGAATCCAATAAAATTTTAAAACACATGTTATTCTCACGTGGTTAGTATCACGTGTGAAGTGTACCTACTGTTTATTACCTTTAATATTTATTATATGCGAATATATTTCATTTTTCGTTATAACGTTTAATAAATAAATAAATAAAAATAAATAAATCAAATACCTACTTAAGTATTCTGATGAAAACAACTATCAACTCTTAACCTATGCTTACGTAATCTTAGGTAGACGTTTGCGTAAGACATCCCATCAATCTTTGGACTTTGGGTTCTGTCTGTTACTGAAAAACGTATACATCCTATGCTATCCATTAAATAGATATAACTACCGAGATCTACTATGGTTGAAACAATACAAATTTATTTTTGACCAGGCGTCGCGTCTTACGAATTTGTTACAACGGAGACATCGATGCCGACGTCAAGGCGTATATCTGCCGCTTGGGCAAAGTGGCGGCAGGAGACTGGTGTCATTTGACACCCCAAAATGCCGATTAGGTAGAAAAGACAGGTCTACAAATCCATCATAAGACCTGTCCTTTTATATGGGAGTGAAGCATGGCTTTTACTTGAGCGGCACAAGCAGGAACCGCGTGTCACGGAGATGGAAATGTTGCGTTGGATATGCGGAGTATCACTGAGAGGTCGTGTGAGAAACACCCGGATCCGTAAGCCGCAGCCTTCATGTTCGTGACAAATCTGACAAACTGCAAGAGAGTCGCCTACGCTGGTACGGTCGTCTTGCGGAAACCAGCAAATTACGTAGATAACAAATGTAGACCCAAGAAGTGCTAGCTTGACGTCGTCAAGGAACAACCAAGGATGCTCAAGATCGTACGAAATGGAGAAGAAAAAGCCGGAAAGCGGACCCCGGGCGTCCCAGAACTACGGCTGAGGATGCAACAGGGAATGCGCTAAGATGAGAGAGAGGGAGCCGTGCGAAGTTGTTACAAGATGCTATGGGATTACGTATCCCATAGCATCTTGTAACAACTTCGCGTCTTAGAGTTCTCACAACAGAAGGCACTGTCTGCTATGAGATCTCTAAGGTCTCGTTCGTTTATTAGTAATCATAAACTAGCCAAGTGCGTTGGGCCGCGTGCAGTGTAGGGTTCCGTAGATGCGAATGCATACTTTGAGTTCAAGAAACTAAAAACGAAATTTAGCTTTTCCGAGTACAAGTTATATTTACCGCTTATAAATCTTTAATTTTTAAACCTTACTGAACTCTACTAGTTTTACTTTTTTTATATATAATATACTACTGCTGTGGATTTTTTACGTGTCCATATACAACCGTTTAGTAGATAGAGGGGGAACACTTGACTCTAACAAAAAATTGCACTATATAAACCAAATATTTTAGAAACGGATCCCTAAATCGAAAAATGGTGTTAAGTCACAATATTTCTCCAACTCACCACTCGAGTAAAATACCATTTGGTCGTATTTTTGAAACCGTCGCGTCGTTTCAGCGAATAACAATTAACTAAAAGAACTAAAGGTATACTTAAATATAAGAAGTGCTTAGGTGCAAATTGATAGTATAAAATACATTATTTTCCAGCAATTAGTATATCATTTGCCTTCCATGCTGGTCTGGGAAAAAAGAAAAAAACTTAGAATGCAATGCTTCCTTTCCCGCGCAAAGTGATAGCCGATGTTAAGGGGCTACCTGAATTTTCCGGGGTCCAGTGCTGCTCCCTCTGCTTACTCAAAAAACTGAAAATTTCTCTTCAGTTTTCTAAAAAGTTCAACATGAATAAAAAAGCAGCAGAAATGGAACGACCCCATAAGGTTTCTTTGACATTTGTACGCTACAAATGTAAATTACGAAATGAGCGATTAGGTGAATTTATACACTGAGTCATTGCGATACTAACCCGTGGATAAGACCACTCGTTGCAAATCCTTCGCATACGATACGACCGATTTAAAAAGTGCCCGTTTGAAAACGCTCGCACAAATCATTCGTAATGTGACAAGTGATTTCGAAAATGCGTCCCCTGAAACGATTACAGGAACGAGACCTTCACTTATAGTTATCGGAACGCAGTTAAAGTGTTAAAGATATGGTCCGAAATTAACATTACCCCAGAATAAGTACTAGTACTCACGTACAGAAGTCTTACTCAGAAAATAAATTCAAATAAATATCTACTTAATGTGGTTAGCGTTATGGTTTAATTTAGCTCGCGTCAGAACTTCTCACCTCTCCGTTTAGATACCTAGACATCCATTGCAAGCCAATTTCATTCTTATTACTCTGGACAAAACGATTCATGTATCAGAATTTTCCGCTTCGAAGTGGTCGCCGGGCGCATAGTAAAAACGTAGGCATATTTTCGATACCTAAACGGGGAGTAACACAGGCCTGACATTACGCGAGCTCAACTGACACTTGACGATTTTATTTTAAAAGTACTTACCTATATTCTGACATCTTTTCACAGGGGCAGTAGTCGGTGCCATGGGCATCGTCGGCAACTTCATATCTCCAATCCTGATGACCCGCTTTGGTCGCCAGAAAGCCCATCTCATCACCACACTACCAGCCCTTCTAGGCTGGATCACCTTCATCTTGGGAAAGTCAGTCACTGCATTCATCATAGCCAGGCTTTTCCACGGTCTCGCTTTAGGACTAAGAACTCCTTTAGCCGCCATCTTGGTCGCAGAATACACCGATCCCAAATATAGGGGAGCATTTCTAGGAACCTTTGCCATATCTCTAGGATTGGGAATACTTATGGCACATTTATTTGGAGCATATCTAACATGGAAGAACACTGCTATTATATGCTCAATGCTGCCTTTAATATCCATGGTCATCATCAGCCTTTCACCTGAATCGCCAAGTTGGTTGGTCTCGAAAGGGAAATTTAATGATGCTGCTAAAGCATTCCGATGGGTTAGAGGCGAAGGGAGAGAACAGAAGGAAGAATTAAACGCCATGATCGAAGCACAGACAGAAGAAATGAAAGCAGAAGAAAGAAGAAGAGCAGATGTCGTGAAAAAGTCTTCTTTGAAAGGTATATTTAAGTCCATATTTGATTCAGTGAAAGAAGTCTTGAGAATCTTCAAGAAAAAGGAGTTTTATAAGCCTGCTATAATAGCTATAAGTATGTTGATCGTGTTCGAATTCGGAGGTGCGCATATGGTGGCGGCATATGGAAACATAATGCTGCAAGCGGTTTTGGACAAGGAAAGGCCTACATGGGAATTGACTGTGGTAGATTTATTAAGGACAGTGTGCGCTTTTGTAGCGATATTTTTGTTAAAATACTTTAAAAGAAGGACTATACTGTTTACTAGTGGTACATTGACAGTTTTCTTTTTATCATCAATATCAGTTTTTGTGTACTTAAGAAAGGCTGGATTATTTTCCGAAGGTTGGGTCCTAGACTTCGTGCCTATGGCATTGATGATATTGTATACAGTGTCATTTTGTTTAGGATTGGTTCCATTGAATTGGGTGATATGTGGCGAAGTATTTCCTTTAGCGTATAGAAGTTTAGGGTCTACTTTATCGACATCATTCTTGACGCCATCATTCATGATATCAATGAAGACGGCTCCTCATTTATATTCAACAGTGGGGGTCGAAGGAGCGTTCCTAGTCTACTCAGCTATTCTCACAGTATTTTTACTGGTCATGTTTGCACTGTTACCTGAGACTAAAGATAGGACTTTGCAGGATATCGAAGAAAGTTTTAAGGGTGGGAAGACAGTTGATCCTGAAGTACAAATGACATTAATTAACAAAGAAGAAGTAGTTGTGAAATGAATACCTTCTTCAATAGAATGTAATGATATTGTACAAGAAATAAATAACATTAAGCAAGTTTATAGACATATTATAATCTACATAAATAAAACTGTTAGTGAAGCGACTGATAATAAATACAATGTGATAGCCGGAAATTTTAGAACGTTTAAGTTTTAAAGATACACTTAGGTACCTAAGAGAAACGAAATATGTTTTTTTTATTATGTTTCATTAAGTACAGTGATATTATAGACACTGTAATTAAAAACTGTCAAAATTCATAAGATAGGTTAGTTACTAACAGAATATATTTGTATCAATTCTAGAACCTTACGTGATTTGTAATCTTTTAAGGTAAAATTTGAATTATGTATGAACATCCATTGACTAAGTATGTTTTCCTTGTAGTTCCGACCTTACCCAACATGTAAAGTTACTAATTGATGATTGACATTGTTCTCTTGTCTACGTTAACTATAGACGTTAATTACAACGTTAGTAATAGGAGCATCGTACTTCGGGCCATGGACGTACGAGAATACAGGAAGTTTTTAACATGTTAAAAAATAATTTCAATGTCTATCTAGTTAATATGGTTTAAGATATAGAGCTCTGTGGCAGACAGATAGACCAGGTACCCTTTGGGTCTGAAACCCTAAAAATAACTTTGAATTTGAATGCGTCAACTACCTATTACAGCTAGCTGGAGGAGGAAGGGCACATCGGGCCGTTGACCCGGGTTAGCGGGGCGGCAAAAAAGCATAATTTTGCACCCTTTCCCTAATTACAGTATTGTTACCTTACAAGATATCTTTTGAGGGTTCCGTATCCGAAGGGTTAAAGCGGGACCCTATTACTAAAACTTCGCTGTCTGTCTGTCACTGCATCTCAAGAACCGCGATAGCTAGACAGTTGAAATTTTCACAAATTATGTATTTCTGTTTTCGCTATAACAACAAACACTAAAAACAAAATAAAATAAATATTTATGGCGGGCTCCCATACAACAAACTTATTTTTTTATAGATAATGGTACGGAGACCTTCGTGCGCGAGTCCGACACGCACTTGGCCGTTTATTTGGAAATATTTTAACATGTTAAATTTTGATTAATTTTGAAGATGATGATTTCAAATGCTCCACTTGAATAAAAAACAAAAGCTTAACCAGATTTTCGAAAAAAATTCAAGCAGTCGGGTTATTGGTTTTTTTATTTATTTTAAATATTACTTGCTACAAGCTTTTATTTAGTTTCACCTGTCACGTTGTCTGTCTGTCTGTAATCGAATCTTGGAAGTAAAATTTGACCCACTTCCCGTCTTCCAATTGAGCTGAAATTTTGCACGCATACGTATATCGTGTGACAATACAATATTATAATGACATGGAGATGATCTGATGATGGAGCCGGAAGGTGGCCATAGGAACTCTGTAATGAAACGACACCACCTTGTCGACTTTGGGCTCGTTTGATTCGTCTTGAGGAGCACATTAGATAAAAGCTTGTTTTAAAATATATTTTTAAAATAATTACTTGTTTTTAAGTTTCGGTACATTTAGCTAGGTTAGGACCCACTATTAAGCAATTGGGGTGGCGACAGTGTTAGAAAAGTATAATTGTTATTAGTCTTTTAGATTATCTAAAAATAATGGACCCATATTTTTCAGTTTGCCAAAAAAGTCAAAATTCACAAAGATACGAATCATCAAAGTTCCGGAGTGGGGGCTTGCGACGTCACCTCTGTGTAAAAATCGTACGTAGCCGTGACGTCATGCGAAATTTCAATGCGCTGTATCTTTGTCATTTTTTATTTCTCAGAGAAAAGAAAAAATACGTGTATACTATTTTTTAATAATCTAACCGATGGGCTAAAAATATTTTTCCATTCGTCATGCCTATTATAAGTATATTGGCCGTGTGCCTTTCGGCCTAGAATAGGACCCTCGGTTTCTTCCTGTGGATGGCGTAAGAAGCGACTAATAAGCACCAACAATTCGTGCAGGTCCATTTTCACAAGTAGGATTGAGGTCGGACGGCGATCGGTTGTAAACTTTTCACACAATTGGGAACATGCATATACTTTTTTTCGTTGTGCTATGGCAAGAGTTCCTAAAAATAGGCATGTCCATGAAAAAACTACCTTGCTAACCCAAAATCTCTTTGAGATATAAAGGTTACAAAGTCACGTCCGCCTTTGGACTGCGTCTCGGAGCGCATTAAAAAGATCAGACAGTGGTGACGTTACAGACACTTATGTTGCATTTGTAGGTGAGATATAAGAACATTTGTTCTGGGGCTATGTCACATATTGCTTTTACAGGATTGGCCCCATAACAAAGGTAGGTATATTTTTTTAAAGATAATGCTATGGTAACATTATAATACTTCTAAAATTGACTTTCTCAATCAACTAAAAACTGAAGTTAGTAAATTGATAAAAAAATTGTGCATAAAGGCTTTTTTGACGTAAATGCTTACACAATCAGAAACATTTATCAAAATCTACTTAGTATGCATCTTCTCTATTGCATTCCCAAAGGGAAGGTTGACGTCAGATAGGCGGCCGGTAGTAAAACTTAAGCCATATGGTTAAACTGTTAAAAATAGATGACCAGTGATGCAAAAAATTATTTTCTACAAAAAAGTCTGTTCCTTCACCATGACTTGACGTTCTGGTTATATTTGTTTAGCTGTAAGTAGCTAAGTACACTTATTTAATCAGTTGAATAGCAAGGTATTTCATGAATATCGTCAACAACATTTTTTGCAACATAGAAATATGCGCGGCGGATTTCAAAGAAATCCGCCGCGCATTTTTTTCGCATTTATTTTTCATTAGCGACAAATCACACAGAGCTAGCCCCAGAGTAAGCTAAAAGTTTTATGATGTATACGTTTATATACCTAGATAAACATCCAAGTCCCAGGACAATTTGAGAAAAAGGATATTTTCCAACTTGCCCTGCCCGGGAATCGAACCCGGAATCTCCGAACAGCAGATAGCGTGGTTAGCACTGGATGTAAACATACTTATTACTTATTTAACCTAATCAGAAACGGTGCCCATTTGTTCTATTTTTTTGTAATTTGAAAAATTAATTGGAGAAAATTGTTAAGAATCAAGGACTGAACTGCCCGCGTCCCTATATTTTTCAACTAACAAGTATCTATGCCCTTTCAAGGAAAAAAATATTTTCCAAATTGATCCCGGCGTCTTTGAGTAATCAGGGGACTTACATAACAAAACTTATACTTAAGTTATTCATTCGAATTGATAAGAATAGTTTTAATAAAATAATTGTTCTGTACCTAGAGTAAAAAGATTACCTATTAAGTTCCGAGTCGAAGATGTATATTTACCTAGTATTTAAGAGATTCTTTGAAACCATTGTAAAAAAATATCACAAATAAGTACTTAAGTAACTAAAATATGTTTTAAAAAAACAATTAATAAATATCTATAGTGCATTTGTTTAGGTACTTAAAAGAATGTAAACAATCTTGACATGTATACATACATACAAAATATTTGAGATGTCTTTTTATTAACCCTTCTAAAATATACAATGTCCTTTTTAATTAAGTACAAATATTTTAAGGGGTTATTCAGTCCATCATTTTGAACAACTTTGCCCAATAAATATATATCGAAATACGAAAAAAATATTTAGGTTCTCATACAGATCGAAGTAGTCACGTGATATCGTTACTAAGAAAAATGCAAAAGAAATTTTCGTATTTCGATATATATTTATTGGGAAAAGTTGTTCAAAATGATGGACTGAATAACCCCTTAAAATATTTGTTATTTAGTTTAGTTTAAATTATGAATAAAAATAAAAATTATGGTTCATTGCTTGTAGATAACAGGAAAACCTTAAATAATTCTATCTATTGAAAATAAAGTGGTAAACTCAGTATAATACGTTCACTTACGGTAAATCATTGGTATTATACGGAACCCTCTCCACGCGAGTTCTACTCGCAATTTGCCAGTTATTTTTCTATTTTGAAGTATAATGTTTAAATAAATAAATTTATTCATTTCTGTTTCCATTTTCTTTTTTATTAAGTTATTTTTAGTTTAATCATAGAATAGTTATGTTTATTTATATTTATGTTTATAATTTTTTTATTTTAAAATTTACGTTTTATATTTACTTTTCAGTGGGACTATTATTGTTGATGTGCAAACTATACTAATTATAAATTCGAAATAACTTGTCAATACAAGTATTTACAGACTTTCCTTTTAAAATCTTAGTATCTAAAATAATCTAAAATCTTTGTTCGATTTGATACTATCCTACATTTTAAGAATACATTTGTCGTTTATTGGTAAAAATATTACCCTAGGCCGATACTACGAAAATAAGTGGACGAATTTTGGGCGCAAGTGGCCGATCTTAGGGAAATTGGGTGTGTACGAACAAAAACATTAATATAAGAAAATATTATTCAATTTTCAAATAATTAGTGACATCATTATAAATTACATTATTTATTTGTAATTTGCAAGGGTATTGATTTATAAAGTGTATATTTCAATAAACAGACATGTCAGGATTGTTTACATTCTTTTAAATACCTAAACAAATGGACTTTAGAAGGAATGCGTCTAATATTTTGATGTGACTTGGCAATCATAGGATGTATGGAAAGCGGTGATTACCGAGTGACATCAATCAAGTATCCAGGGCCGTAAAATAATTAAAAAAAAGATAGACGCACTGCACTCTATTTTTAATATGTAAGTTATGTTTGTGAGAATTGTGAGACCCAAACTTTTTTTGCTCTTTTTTTAAAGACTTCCTAAGGCTCTGTCTACTGTTTTTGTGAATATGCCCTAATGATAAAATAAGTAGGTACTAACTTAAATCTATAAGTGTAACCATTTGAAGCAATATAATTTTGTTAATAAAACGTTAGAAACCTTGTGTCAGTTTTGTTTAATAAATGCGAACTAATTTTAAATGCCTAAAGATTTATAAGTACTTTTCAAAGTTATTTGTCATTGTTGACAGAATTTACCTTTTTTATATATTCAGTTAAATAGTAAGGGTCTTATACACTTCGATCGGTTACCGTATTCTCTAGCCCAATCTCGAATGAACGCCTGTGAGAGGTGTTAGGAAGACAAAGCAGATTATGCGCTACAAATGGATGCCGATAGTCCTCTCAGGATGCAAGCCCTGGAGTGGACCTATAACAGAATAAGTACTATCTAGTACCAGGGCAAGCGAAAAGTTGTCCATCCCAAGCAGACCTAGCGGCACAGAATAAGTACTAGGTAGTACTCACGTAACTACAGAAGTCTCACACAGTACATGATGTGGTTAGCGCTATGGTTTAATTTAGCTCGCGTCAGAACTCCTAACCTCTGCGTTTAGATATCTAGACATACATTGCAAGTCAATTTTATTATTATTACTCTGGACAAACGATTCATGTTACTGAATTTTCCCCTCCGAAGTGGTCGCCGCGCGCATAGTAATAATGTAGGTAGGTATATTTTAGATACCTAAACCGGGAGTGACACAGGCTTGCTAGCGGCACACAGCAGCGGCGGAGATGAAGACAATCGGGCTAACCTGGCTGGAAGCAGGCCTATATTTCACTTCCCAGTAATATACCTACATTATTACTATGCGCGCGGCGACCACTCCGGAGTGGAAACTTTAGTTATACAAATCGTTTGTTAAGAGTAATAAGAATGAAACTGATTGATTTCTAGGTATCAAAACGATATGGTGCTGAGTTCTGACGCAAGCTAAATTAAACCATAGCGCTAACGACATTGAGTAGATATTTCTTTGATTTTCTATGCCGAGTGAGTAATCTGTACATGAGTGCTGGTACTTATTCTGTGCCCCTGTCCTAGTTAGGGCCTTAATACATTTCAGTAGAACCATAGAATTAATATATGTTTTTATTAAATAAAGAACGGAATCTCTAAAGGTACCGCGTAATATGCGTCCCCGTTCCCCGTCCCCCCACCTCTTCCCCGTTCTCGCCATATCGAGGGTGTTAAGCGGGAGGACGAACACACACATTGCCGTGTGCACGGATGTATAGTTTCGTTTGTAGTAGTGTAGGCATAACTGATACTGCGCTTCTATGAAGTGCTCCATACCTGTGGTAGAATCTAAGTACTTATTTGCAATTGGTTGGCAATATAATCTTTTTATGGAGAAAACGAGTGATCCGGTTAAGTTGCCCTTTTGCAACACCACGAGAATTCGTCAGTCATTTGTGTAAGTGACCGTGCCAACTCTGGTGTTAGTACTTATTGGATTCAGGACACCTAGAGCACGTCCCGTCGGCCGTACTCGGTGTACCTTTCAAAATCCGTGTACAATGACAGGGTAGACACTAATCTTAAATAAATTACTAGAACGGCTAAATATCGGCAAATCACATTTTTTTATGTTATAGGGCGGCAAACGAACCAGCGGGTCACGTGATGGTAAGTGATCACCGCTGCCCATGCACAACTGCAACACCAGGGGTGTAACAGAGTACCTACCTGACCGCCTGATCTGCCCTAAACACAAAACTGCTGCTTTTCGTGGCAGCTTTAAATACGCTGCGACAAGCTGTTGGAATAATATCCCATCTCCTATCAGAAATTCTATGACTGTTGAGACTTTTAAAATTAAATTGAAAAGACACTATATAAGCAGCTACTATATACATTCAGAATATAAACAATTTAAGACTGTTTATTACTTTTCATATCAGTACAAACTTATGTTTATCTGTATATATATTCTTACATATATTATATATTATAGGTAAAATACTAAGAATACTTTATTTTAGAAATAGAAAGCTACCAAAGAATATATTTTTTAAGAAATATAAAGATATCGGTAATAAATAATGTTACCTAGAACCCCAAATTTAAATTTTACTTATGAATTAAATTTTTTCGTTTATTCATTTTTGAACGTGGCATCCGCGGAAGACCAGCGTTGTGGTTGACACTACAACATTTGCTGAGCGGACACCATTTTGGTGCTTTTAGTATAGGTAATGTTTTGTTTTGTTTAGTACATAATTTGTATTTCTTTTTTGTTACAAATAAAGATTTTTTCTTTCTTTCTTCTGTCTAGAAGCGTTGCCGGCCTTTCAGGAAGATATAGACTCATTTTTTTTCTCGCTAGTATCTGATTTCTATCTGTCTGTTCGTATGAATCAAATGCATGCTTCTACAAATTCCCCTCCTCTCGCGTCAATCAAGGGTTAATAACTGGCCGAGCGCGGGTCAGACTCGAGCACGAAGGGTTCCGTACCATTATTTATAAAAAAATCACGTTTGTTGTACGGAAGCCGCCACTATTTTTTTTTGTTTTCAGTAATTTTAATATTTTTTTGTTATAGCAGCAACAAAGTACATCATCTGTGAAAATTTCAACTGTCTATTTATCAAGGTTCATGAGATACAGCTTGGTGACAGACAGACAGACAGACGGACGGATAGATGGTCCAGTTTGTACCCTTTGGTTACGGAATTCTAAAAATGCTCGAGTATAACCCTATTGCCGCTTCACAACAACGCAATAGATTATAGAAAAACTGTAATATATTATATTTAACTATACATATTATGTATGTTTTAATTCGCATAAAAATAAAACCAATACAATAACTTTATCAATAAAAAATATCTATTATGCGATCACGGTAATCACGATTTTCCGTTGTCACGACACGGCTTTATAACCATTGAATAATAAAAGCTGCAAGTAATGCTTAGCGATTAATAAGTAGAATATTTTTTACGAAATATACCCAGTTACCTAGGCACCTGGTTGCACATATTATTTACATAAATACATGGACCCGTGGGCGTATACAACGGGAGGGGGGACCGGCACCCCCCCCCCCTCCCCCTGAAAGTCAAAGTCAAAAAATTTATTCAATGGAGGATGGGAGAGGAGGAAAAATGATAAATGTATCTCTTATAGAAGGTCATTTTTAAAAAATATTATTTTTGTGCAAAAGCTAAAACTACTAGCGTTTCGGAACGACCACTGCTGGAAAGATTACGCCGAAAGAAACCCAGTGCAGTATTGGTCCCTACCCAGCCTGATGAGCTTTGTTACATACATTATATACATTATATTATTATACATTTAAATAATACCTACCTACATTTATTAAAATTTGCAGTCATCTATTTCCAAGAATTGTGATCAGACATCAGACGATGATAAATAGTCATTTACATGATAATATGCATTTTTGATTAAACAATTTTTAATGGCAGTCTTAAGACGAAGTGGTAGCTAAAGTGGCGCCCTCATTTGAAATAAATTGTTTAAAACTAAAAATGGTAATAATAAAAAAAATTATTTGTATCACTGTCTAGAAAGACCTTTAAACTATTTTATGAATAACCTTTGAAAGTAATATTGGTAGTCCGTCTAGTTTTAAAACTGCTATTCGATGGGTAGTCATTGAGTAATGAATGAAAGTCTTTTATGATTTTTTAAAATGAAAAAACGCGGGTTATGGGAGCCGGATAGCTTTTATTACCTCACATGGCCTCCATTACCTTCGTAATGTTAACAATGGATATTTAGTACGATTTTAGATTCATATAAGTACTAATGGTTATTTTAGATGACACAAAAGAAATCGAACTGTATCGAAAGCTTATTGGACGGTTTATTACTTAAAATATGCAAAGTCAAAAATCATTTAATTTATCTTTGGATATTTATATAACTTGATAATTGTCATTTCTTTTTTCTTTCGATTTCTTAATAGTTAGTTGTTGACGTCAGATCATTTACTTACAACTAGGTAAGTTTACTGCCGCCTCCAAACCGCAAGTACTGTAACTGTACTGCAGCATTTTCTCCAAAAACGTCTAACTAACAATTAGGTATTATACTATAAACCTACAATACCACTCACTCACTGACTCATTGACAGAGTTGTTTAGTCTGTTCCTGGGTGACAGGGGTAATGAATGGTACTTATACCATCGTATAAAGCAGTCTTTCCCAAAGTGGGCGATAACGCCCCCTTGTGGGCGCTGGAGGCTTTAAGGGGGGCGGTAACGGGCCCAGAATAAAGTTGGGGAGCGCTGATGTGATTTAAGCAATGAGTGATTTATAACTTCAGCTATTTCATATTTTAAATTTCACTGAAATTAAAATCCTCTTACTACACAACATCCATTTATTAGTTCATATTTATATCCTTTTTTATTGTTATAAACTAAAAATGTAATTAATATTTATTATTTTAATGCGTTCACAACGCTATTTATATCGTTAAAGGAATCAAACACTGAAAAAATTTCGTGTTTTAAAGTTTCGCAGGTGAGGTCCCCACTTCCGATACTTTTTATTATTGTAAAATTGTATTAATATTGCTATTTTTTTATTTAAAATTAACAATGTTGATTATTGATATTTTTTTATAAAAGATACTCTAATGTACTGGTGTATGTATTATTATTGCTCTCTCTTGTAAAAAAGTCTAGTTTAGAATATAGGTTGAATTAAACTACAGGCAAGACAAATATGTGATTCAGGTTTTTATGGTGAAAAAAATGGGGGGCGCTACAAAATAACCGATTTTTTAAAGTGGGCGTTTGACAAAATAAGTTTGGGAACCTCTGGTATAAAGGGTGTTAAATGGAGTACCAGAAAAATCTGACATGTTGAAGATCACCAGATCCTGATGAGGAAGAAGTATGGCCTGCGAAAACGGTTTGGGTTAGGGGCGTGATTTTTTTTCCAAAATGTAGGGGGTTATAAGCAATTTGACTACCGTCATTTGTTTTTTGATTTTTTTCAAAATCCAAGATGGCCGCCATACATGGACAATTTCCCACCATACAAAAGTTCCCCCTAAGTAACTAGGTGCAGCCTGAGGCCGAAGGCCTGAGGCGCAGCCGTCCGCGAGGCCGCAGGCCGAGCTGCGTGGCGAGGCCGAAGGCCGAGCCCCTCCCCCCCCTCCTCCCTCCATCCCCCCAAGTAAGTTTTGCGAGGCCGCAGGTCGAGTGATGCGAGCCCGCAGGGCGAGCTGCGTGGCGAGGCCGTAGGCCGAGCCACTTCCAGCAAGGCCTGCGTTTTTTTTTTAATTTTTGGAAATCCAAAATGGCCTCCGAAAGTCGACTGCTTCCGATTTGGCTGAAAATCGAAATCTATATGTATTTTGAGCCGAAAAATCCAAATTTGTAATTTTTTTGGAATCCAAGATGGCGTCTACATTAAAAAAAATTAAATCGTTGTAGGGGTCTGAAATTTTGTATCCTGGGGTAAAGCACCCCGCGAAACTCGAAACTGCAATCAGATTTTGGATCCAAGATGGCCGCCCACACATTTTTTCATGTTTCCTCAACAGACTGCAA
Source organism: Acrobasis suavella (assembly GCA_943193695.1). NCBI lineage: Eukaryota > Metazoa > Arthropoda > Insecta > Lepidoptera > Pyralidae > Acrobasis > Acrobasis suavella. The sequence continues at coordinate 1,432,987 of OW971952.1, read as the reverse complement.
TGTTTATCCATTTTCTAAACTGGAAACATATTTAGTCTACCTCAACAGCTGCACGTAAAACCGCGGGCTGCTTGCAGCCCGCGCAACGCCCGAAAAGCTAATGATATTAAAGTTAGATAGATATTAAAGTTTTACACAGTTATACGCAATAAAGAATTTTGAAGTTTGAAGTTTAATATGTGGACTGAGAATACATTGCTATGTCATAATTGACAACATTTCATTTTCTAAAAGGTATGAAAATTCGAGAATCATTTTGAGATTTAGCAATTCTGAACACGTACAATATTTTTTCAGATTTTTTTGAGTTATATTTTTAGAGATAAATGAAAAAAACTCAAAAGTACAAGGATATAGGCATTTAACAGGTTACGCCTTTGCTTGAACATCTAAAAGTGAAAAAATTATGTCAAGCTGTCAGCTGTCAATTGACACGTGCGTCAATCTGACAACTGACATCACGAGTGAGAGAGAGAGATAATAGTAGTGTTGTCTATAGAAGTATCAGTTCGATAGGAAGACCATCTAATATCGATAGTTCTTTCAGTAGAGTAGAATTAGGATTGGAAAAAATACACATGCATTAAAATGTTTACGTAGTTTGGTGACGAAATGCTAATATTTCCTTTATATGATTGATATTTCAGGTTAAATAAAAATAATATTGCAATTCCAGGTCTTAAAAACTATAAAAAAATGAAGTAAGGAAAAATGCTACCCTAAAATGGGCCGACTTTCAAAACACAAGGTGACATTTATGATAGCTTTTTTTTTGGTTTTTTAATTAAATCTTCCTTTCTGAACGCATACTTATTTATATTTTTGAAATAGCAATCCTGGTACGTCCGCCATCTTTTCACAACGCGTGTACGCCGGAGCCCTAGTTTTTATTTTCAGTCAAATTCACCCCAATTAACTTTAAAACGCTGTAACTTAAAAAGTAAAAGTGAAACATTTTTTTTTTTAATTCCTTTAAGGGGCGACTATGAGAATCCGTTAAAAAACGTGGGTTACCCAAAAACCCCATTTCAAGTATAGAGATGATAGATCAAATTTTTTTTGTCGAGTATTACTAGCGTAATTTTTTATGCCATTTGTTTTTGACATACCAAGTCGTCAATATAATATTTTTATGCCAAAAATAGCTGAGATAGAAGCGTTTGAATTTTTTAATTAATCAAAGTAACCCTATTTTACGATACGTAAGTTTTTGTATCGATATCGATATCTTACTGCTACAAAACACAACTCTATAGACGTCAGTAAATGTATGGCAAAGATGTAAACTCGTTACATCCTAACTCTTGTACTTACGCTCTTTTAGAATGGAGACATTTTAAACAATTTAATTTTAGGAGAAATAATGAAAAGAAATAAAAAAGAAAAAATACGTATGTCCTTTTTTTCGAAGTTCTTTAAGGAAAAAATATAAAATATGAATATAAAATTTTTGAAATGTTGTCAATTATTAATTAAGAATGATGTCAAATTTGAAATTAATGTCAATTTGTAAATAAAGTACATGTACCGATTGTACTCAAATTATGTCATTTGTGAGTGTACAAATATAAACCTTTAAGAGGGACCCGCGCCAAGCTCAACCAGACGTTCTTCTCATTAAGATAATCATCGGTTCCATAATAGCAGCGTTTTACACTAAAATAAAACGCATATTAAGCGATTACCTAATTCGAAGCCTATTATTTGAGAGTGGCAACCCTGTTTTTCGTGTGACGTGTCGATATTTCGACTGTTTTACCATCTTTCCAACGGTTGGTGCTGCTTTACCGACGTCCCCCACCAGGTGCGGCACGCGCGTGGGTGCAGCAGTGCCGAGTTGTGACCATTGAGTCTCAAATAATTACGTTATATAAAGGCACATAACACTTGCGAAGCGAGGTTATTGTGCCCGATTTTATCACCAGGCAGGAATACAAAGCATAGGCTTCGAATTAGGTAATCGCTTAATATGCGTTTTATTTTAGTGTAAAACGCTGCTATTAAGCTTATGTACCGTAATTCGAAGCCTATTATTTGAGATGTGTTTGTTATCGCCTGGTGGGGCAGACGTCAATGTGATGTGAATGTGTAGTGTAAATCTTTACTTTGAATAGAATGAAATTGTGTATGCAATCTTTAGGAATTAAATTATGTATGCAATCTTTAGGGATTGCAGGTAAGTAAATAATACGGAAAAAAAGTACCAATATATATTTGGTAATAATGACACAACAATAGTCAGTGATAAATTCGTCGATTTTATTATTATTCAACAATATACAAACATATGAAATAGTTAAAGAGCTTGCAAATGTTTCCGTAGGAAGTTTACATATTTATAAAAATAATTAAAATCAGACTATTCGTGGTAAATTTATACAGGAATTAAAGAAACACAATAACCGAAATCATTCGGAACAGTATGTCATGTAACAACATGAATATTAATAATTGATAATGAGTTTAACCTTTCATAAACATATTTTTTTTTTTTTTTTACAAATGCAACAGGAATAATGCACAAATCACTGAGATAAATATTTAATTAATTCAAGCAGGCGTGAAACCAAGTTTTGAAATAGTTGAAGATGGATTGCTTGGTCTTATTTCTCTGCAGTAAAATTTTTTGAACGTGTTTTCTGACCGCCAGTTACCACGCGCTAGTATATCTTCCACTGAGCAGCTCTCTGACCAGCTCTTAGAGGCGACGGCTGGGCGGACACTTCCTGGACTTGCCTTTATGCCAGCTTGTAACAATGCCTTTTTAATCCAATTAGCCACTACAGTTTTTGATGCAGGTTTAGGCGGACCCGAAATTGTAAGAAAAAGGGAGTCATCTTGGCAAGCAGCTCTTCGAGTTTCTGATAGTTGAATTACTCTCTTTGTCCAGTAAACCACGTCTAATGCTTTTGCTTCTGTATTCGGGCTAAGGCGCCATCCGGATTGACGGTTTGTACTAGAGTCAGTCTTTGAACCGAATTTAGGCCATAGTATGATCGTATCATTTAAAAATATGCAGTTCTCTAGTTTAACCGACAACAATGTCAGGTCGTGTATACGACGCCCTGAGCACAGTAGCAAGAGGACAGCTGCTCTAGCTGAACATTCATAAAGACTAGTCTCATCTGGATGATTATTTTGAAGAAATCTTAATAAAATATCTATATCCCAGATTGGAGTTTTATTACCCTTTGGATTTTTAAGCGATATAGCTTTCAGTGCATGCTTCACTAGAGTATGAGAGCTTAAATTCGTATCCATGTTTGGGTTACACAGCGTTACAATAGCCGACTTATAAGTCAAAATCGTAGAATAAGATAGGTTATACACCTGGAATAAGTCAATTAAAAATCTCGCGAGATCTGATCCTGATGGATGGGTAGGATTGACTCTATTAACTTGTGACCATGTGAGCCACTTTTGCCATGCTGGCTTGTAAGTTTTGAGGGAAGAATCTCGCCAACTAGATCTTAGTAGGTCTTTTTGCTCTCTAGACCACGTGTCTAAACACCCTTCCCACCCCCACATTTCCAGACTTCTAGAATTAGGTCCTGGGCATTGGGAGGTGGACGCCCCGTTGTTGTGTCCAGCATTACATTGTGTAGATCTCGAATTGTAAACGGGGGAGCTATGGATCGGTTCTTGAGATCTGGTCTCCAGAAAAATTTTGCGCCATCTGGGAGCCACTATTAAAAACGTTCCCTTCGCCGAGTTGAGGTGTGTTAGCACTCGCGGCATTAAAAATGGCGGTGGGAAGACCCACGCTAGAGTATAGTTCCAAGGCTGACTTAGAGCGTCGAAAAGAGAGGCTTCTTGATCTGTCACGTCCAAGGTACCGTACTGGGGCACTACATGAGCTTGTGCGGAAGCGAATAAGTCGATTACTGGGTTGCCCCATTTGGCAAATATTATTTTGGTTATAGGAGGAAGTAAATGCCATTCTGGAAGTGGGGCTAGTCGTGAAAGCCGGTCGGCTTCGCAATTGAAGCGGCCTGGTATGTGGTGGATTTCTATGTAAATATTGTAAAGATCGAGGAGATTTATAACTTTGTGAGTTATTTCCGCCAAAGCTTGGGATTTCGTTCCACCCTCGTTTTTGAGGAATGCGACTACAGTTTTGTTGTCGCTCTGTATGAGCAGGGATGAATCCCGTAGCTGTGGAGCGAGATTTTCTAAAGAGTAGAGTACTGCTAACATTTCTCTTTGATTGGAGTGTAGATTCGATTCCCTCGTTGACCACTGGCCCGACAGTTGCTGATTGTCTATTTGTGCACCCCACGCCTGTTCGGATGCATCGGTTACTAAGTAATGACACACCGGGGGATGAAAAATTTTTGAAGCCTGTCGTAGGTTTACCACCCACCATTTTAACTCCTGCAAGGCTATTGCCGGTATTGGATAGCGGTAACGAGGGTTCTGATGAAGCAGTCTTTGGCAATAGCTTAGAAGAGCCCGATGATTCAAACGGCCCCGAGGTATGGGGAAGCTCGCAAAATTTACCGAACCGATAACACTCTGAATTTCCTTCAGATTTGCTTTTCCTCGACTCAGAACAAGATTTATTTTTGCAAGTAGCCTGTCGCGTTTTTGCGGTGGCAGGGCTTTTAAGTTCCGGTGTGGATCCCACCAAATTCCAAGAAATTCTAGGGCAGTCTGGGGCGATGTTATCGACTTCCCTATGTTCACGTGCCAGCCTAACTTCTTTAGGGTAAGCAATACTTCCTGAGCCTGATATTTTAAAACCTGACGATTCTGGTTTACGATTAGAAAATCGTCCAAATAGACCACTATGCGGTATCCTTTTTCCCTGAATATTTGGGCAATCCAATTGGTTAGGGACGCAAAAATTTTGGGTGAACATGCAAGGCCGAAAGGCAAACACGTCATTTGTAGTAGTTGTCCGTTGAAAATTAGTCTCAGGAATCTGCGATGGGAATCCTGGATGGGCAGGTGAAAAAAGGCATTTGACAAATCTATTTTTACAAGCCAGTCGTTTGGTTGTAGGAAATTTGGTAATTTCTGCACGTTTATTAACCGAAACTTGTCGACCTTTACATAACGGTTCAACATTTTTAAGTTGAATATTGGTCTCGCAGACCCGTCGCTCTTGGGCGTTAGAAACATCGGCGAAACGAAACTGGGATTTAAATTTCTGACAGGCTCTAGAACTTTCATGTCTAGCATATGCCTTATCTCGTTTTCCATCTCCACAGAATACGGAGTTTGAAACCGACTTAGGTCGGGATGGTACAGCGGGGGCTTGCGATAAAACGGAATCTTCAATCCTTGAATAATTCTTAATATATAAGGCGGGGCTTTCAGATTTTGCCATTGCGGTAAATAATGTTTTAACCTGCCCGCCAGAAATGTGGTCGAGTCAAGATCGTCTTTTTTGGTGATATTCTCGGCGAGCCGAAGATTGGGCCTGCGTTTTTCCATGTCCTTTAGCATGGGATTGAAAGTTATCATTTCCTTGATACCGATTTGGCCTGTTTCGGTTATCTTGGTTTGATCGTCTCTGGGGGCGAAAGTTGTCGCGCCCCTGATAATTGGGTGGATAATGAGAGCCTTGCGCAGGCTGCGGCACAGAATATTTGTGGTTAAACAAATAAGGATAATTTTGAGCACCTTGCGCAGGTACTTTGTAATTACTACCAGTTTGCGTAACTGGCTTAAACTGATTTGGCGCTTTGAGCGGCCAGAATGTTTTAGAAACACCACCGTTTTTCTCTATTGCGGACGAAAAAACATCTTTCTGGAAGAGATGTTCACAGCTAGGGGGGGATGCGTCTTAAAGAATCTTTAAAAAATTTATCTTCAACTGAACGAAGAATACTGTCTCGTCGTTGCTGAATAATATCGGCCCGGTGGCCACAAGCTAATTGCAAAAGGTCGTTAGAAATTTTTTGAAAACTACCCTCTATAAATAACTCTGAAATCTTTCTATGTAAGGACTGAGGGTTTAACTCGTCATAAGTCGAGGCTCATGAAATCAATTCCTCAAAGCCGCGCTGTGCAGCCTCTTTTTGTTTTATAAGCGCTTGCGTTATCGCGGCGAAACCCCGCTCGGTGAGCGTGAGGTTGTTAAACTTATCATAAGGCTTGATTTCATCATTAGAGTCTAAATCTGTATAGCCAGGGCGAGAACAGTATAATTTTTGAACTTCTGAGTAACGTACATTCGACCAATGCTCAGAGTTAAAATGTTGTAAGGATTTAATAATTTCGACATGAGCCGGTAAAGCATCGGGCACGGCAGGTTCCTTCAAAGTCGTGGTAAATGGTAAATCAATGGCGGCTGATGGCCCCGGTATCGCCTCTTGCGCAGGGGCATATGGAGCTTCGTGCTCATCATTATAGGAATATAATTCACGGCTGACATCCGCGTTCAGTTCTACGCTATTCGGGCTAGAATTATGAATAGGGCGGAAAGTATTTCCGATCAAATTTTTAATTTCGCTTACCTGCTCGGATAGCTGCCGGATAGCATCGCTATAACGACGCTTTTTCGGCACTGGTGCCGCCACTTTTTCTCCCGCTTGTCTTTTGCGAGACGTTGCGGGTAACACGACAGCTGGAGGTACTTCTACCTCTGCGTCAGAGTCAGATGACGACGATGATATACTTAAATCCATTGTCGGAGCACAACAATTTATAAAAGCACTCACCAACCAAAATTTAAAGACACGAACGGTTACACCGTTATAGCAATTTAATAAATTTTACGAATAAATATGCACTTTAGAGTATCTGATGGAGCACTCCAAGATACGTACGAACGTCACGAAAAACAAGACGCCAATGGTCACAACTCGGCACTGCTGCACCCACGCGCGTGCCGCACCTGGTGGGGGACGTCGGTAAAGCAGCACCAACCGTTGGAAAGATGGTAAAACAGTCGAAATATCGACACGTCACACGAAAAACAGGGTTGCCACTCTCAAATAATAGGCTTCGAATTACGGTACATAAGCTTAATAAGTCTTCTCACAAAGTACTTTCTTTACATAAGCTTAAAATTTTCTATCTGGCATATCAAGGACCGATTCTGGCAATTTATTATAAAACTTTATACAGTTTCTCTTAAACTATTACATAACATTAATTTACGCCATCTATCTCAAAATTATGGCAACATATTACCGACTTCTCACGTTTGGTATCGTTTCTGATAGATTTACGAAGATGGCGCCACTGCTAATCAATCAAGGCCTGTTTGAAAGAGAAAGGTATATCGGTAACCACGATTAGGGACGAAGCGGGGTAAATGGGCGTGGCTTGTGATTAGGTATTTGCTAGTCATGATTGGTCTTAAAGTGGAGAACGTGAAGTCTCTACGTATTTAGCCAAAGTTGCCGTTTTTCGCAAATGTGCGTAGAAAAGCTTCACGTTCTTTTTTTCAACTGTAAACAGTGGTTCAAACACTTGTTTGAAGGGTTATCTAGGGCTTGGCCAAGACAAACATGATATCTCCGTTTTCTTTTATATAATTTATTGCAAATGGTCTGACGACCTGATAAGGTCGCTGGAAAGCCCTCTGGATGCAGGCCGCTCTAGATCGGCCATTTTGGAAATACTTGAGAGAGGCCTATGTCCTGCAGTGGACGTTGAGCGGCTGAAATGATTGCAAATGGAAGAACCACCGAACCCCGAAAACTTCATGTATCGCCCTAAACTGTAAACAGTAGTTTATAAAATAGTTTCAAGGGTTATCTAGTGCATGATCTGATCACTATACCTATTTGATACACTTGCCAGTCATTTATGAATTTAAGTAATAGAATCGGACCCAGGTGCGATCCCTGAGGCACCTCTGAGTTTGCCACATATAGCTTTGAAGAGTAACTATCAGTTACCACTGTAAGTGGCCTAGATTTCAAATAAGAATCGAACCAGCTATGCAATGGTCCACTCACACCAAAATCCGACAATCTCCTTAACAAAAGGCAGTGACTAACTTTGTTGAAAGTACTGCTAAAATCTGTGTAGACAAACATTTTTGACACGATCTGAAACATAAGCTACCAAGTTTGTAGATACTGCTTTCCCACGACAAAACCCATGTTGACATTTGTCTTATAGAGGAGTTATATGATTAGTTAGGACCTTGCAGACAAATGATTCAAATAGTTTTATATAGACAGTCAATATTTCATGTTTCTGTTTAGGTATAAAGCTTTTGTAAGTTCATAAGAAAGAACACAGATACGAATCAGAAAAGTAAAAATAATAGAAAAAGTATAGAAATCTATTCCAGTGTAACGGCCAGTAATTTAAGAGGAATGTTTACTTACCTATATGTTTGGGCATTACTTTACTCTGTAGGTAATGTATGTTAATAATTTAATGATGATAAACATTTATTCAAATAATTACTAATTTTTTTATGATGATAAACATTTATTCAAATAATTACATGATTACAAAATAATATAAATTAATTCCTAAAAAAATCTCGCCCAAATTGTACCCGGCTCAAGGAGGAAACGCAGCAAGCGTAGACAATGGGTACTCCTACTCCAAGAAAGAAAGAGAATTAGTTTATTTTGGTAGAAAAAAAAAACACATTTTTAATCAATTTAACAAGCAAGACACAACATAAAACTAAGAAGTCTACCAAAAACACCATTTAAATAAAAAAAAAATAGAATAAAATAACGTTACTCTTGCTGCGTTTCCTCTTTAATTTAACATTTACACTATTTACATTTATATCACACTTTATTTTCACTTATATTCAATAGGGATGTGGACTGGGTTAAAAGTGGACTGTCTTATTATAAAACCCAGACTAATTTTGTTACTAGGTTTAAACCATTATCCGCCCAAATCAAGTTGACATCTAAAATATCACACGATCTCAACTGTCAATGTCAACTTCATTTTGGGCTGATTATGGTTTAAACCAAAACCTAGTAACAAAGTTAGTCCTGTTTTTATAATAAGACTGATAATCATTTATTTAGTTCGTCAACTAGATTATCCAAAATTATAGAACGCATATTTTTTCGTTTAACAAAGTACTAAAAATTCACAAATATATATATACTTAGCGCTTCGAAGTTTCGAAATGCCCCGTGTAACGTAACGTCACGCAGAATTTAAATATTCCGTATCTTTTGCTAATCAGAGAAAAGAAAAAATACGTGTTCAATACCTTTGAATAAACTATCTAATGACCCAAATCTTTTTTTTTTAAGCTACATCCCTGTTACTAATATCACGGTTAGCAAAACTGCTCTTTGCAGACATCCATAATCAAACGTTAATTACTTATAATGAGTACTTGATGCTCCTAGTACATGGGACATGTCATGTCATGTTCCCATTCGTCCCTAGTGGGGACGACGCGGTGGTGACAATCGAAACACACAAAACTAAAAATTATCCCATCTGTCCCCCGTGGAGGTCCCCATCGGGCAAGAATGGGATGGGATATCCGCGGCGAGGGTGTATGCGAAATGAAGATTTTTGTCACCGACCATGGTGTAAATTTTTTTAGAAACGAATATATAAGAGGAAGTTTAAAAGTTGCTCCAATAGTAGACAAGTTGAAAAGCCATCGTCTTACGTGGTATAGCCACGTCATAAGGAGGGATGCCGAACACCTGGCTAAGAGGATGGTCCATTTGGAGAGGTATAGGGAGACCGAGAAAGACGTGGAAAGAGTGTGTAAGGACAGATAGGAAGGAACGAGGGGCTAGTGCAAGTATGGTGAATGATAGAGAGAAGTGGAAACAGTCGACATACAGAGCCGACCCCAAATAGGGAAGTGGCGAGGAGAATGATGATGAATCTTTCCCTTAGTCGGAAATTGGTAATTTTGCTCGCGTGTAAATGCAACTTGAAACCAATGAACTTTCTCTTATTTAACATACATATATTTATACTATCACTTCTGTTCCCCACAGGAATAGGCAGAGACTAAGTTACTTTTATTTGATTTGGTTGAAAATACTTACTTACTATCATTAATTTTATATCAATTAGCTCATTATTGACCGAGCGAGAGAAGCGTCTCAGCTTCAATATTGCCAAAAATGCTATTGTCCGGCTGCTCTTGCCTACAGGTCGCATTTCTCAACCGATTCTCGTGAAAATTTGTAAACAGGTTCAAAAATTATAATGAATTTTTTGTAGATTCATTTTTGCGAGATTTTTCAAAATTTCACAAGCATGAGGCTTGAAAACTTTAAAAATATCATATTTCAGCAAATTCAAAACATCTTCAAAAATGTCATTTAAGTATCTTTATGTTATCAACTCTTATTAAAACGCAACGTTTCTGTCTGAACAACTTTTTCATACTATAAACTTCAACAGGTCGGGTGACTCGCGAGGTCTAGAGCTGACAAAGCCACTAGTCTCATCAATTTTTATTAACATTTTTTCATCATCATCCGAGCGTATTCCCGGTTGCATTCTCAGCAGTAACGCTTCAGAGCCCGGGGTCCGCTACCTTACCAAGGAGATTTGACGAGGTTACTGGTTTTTACACAGTGCGACTGCCGTCTGATCTCCACAACCCAAAGGGCAAACCAGGAACCAATCCTTGGATAGTTTGAAGATCAAACGCTAGGTGGCGTTCAGGACCCACAGTTTTACGTGCCTTCCGAAACACGGAATCATCTTTCTTTTCGGATAATCAGGTGATTCAAGCCTGCAATATCCTATCCAGACAACTTTTCACAAAGTATGCTTCCCAGTAGGAATCGAACCCATGACCAATCCGGGTCACAAGGCGAACGCTTTGACCACTGGACCACGCAGGCAGTCGATATTTTATAAACATTTTTTATTAGAGGGGAATGGAAAAGACTCACATGCTGTCCTGACCCCACGTAAAGTGGGATAAGGTGAGGAGGAAGAAAAAGAAACATTTTTTATTACTGATAAAAAATATTTCGCCCGAGGGATTCAAACCCACGCATCTTAGATCTGTACCGTAAGTGCACTACCAACCATGCTACAGTGACTTCAAATCACCACGAATTTTCTCATCACATCTATTTGTTACGCACGAGTTTGAAATTGTTCATTTATTAGTTCTTTATGATATTGTGGGCTTGAATCACCTGATTATCCAAAAAGACGGAAGGGACGCATAAATTGTGGGATCCGAACGCAATTTAGCGTTTACTCAAATCTATCAAGGATTAGTTCAGGATGGTATTTTTCATTGAAGGACTCACCGAAACACAAAACGTGTAGTTTTCAACTCACCGCTCGCGTTTAACTCTATTTGGTCGTATTTTTGAAACCGTCATGTCAACGAAAAACAATTTTGTTTTATCTACGCAGGAAACTTAGGTTTGTCTATAGTTTCTAAAAAAATCACCATCAATAAAAAAGCAGCGTGAATCGGAACAGATTTTTCATGAAAAGTTCTACGAATACTACGACGCTACGAATTTCAAAATTATGAGTGGTCAAGACAACTCGTTGCATATCTTTCGCATAGTACCGATTCAGAATTGCGCCTGTTAGGAAACGCTCGCGCAAACCGTAATGTGACAGTTATTGAAAATGCGTCCCCTGATCTGTAACCATTTTTTGATAAAATTGGTTGAATTTTGCGGTTACACACAATACACCGCCGCAGCATTGCGTGTTACGTAGTGTTGCCGAAAATCGAATTTTAATCGATAGTTTTAATAAAAAATGCCAAACTATCGATAGCTGATTTAGAGCAATACTATTGATAACCAACAATACTATCGATAGTACAGTAGGCCACATAGAAAGGTATACCACCAATAGAACAATTTGGTAGTACCGAAAGAATAAAGGTATTTATTTACATACACACTATACATAAACTATCATTAGTATCAATCAAAATTTTTCAAACTGTCCATGGTGTTTTAGATCAATACTATTGATAACCTATACTATTGATAGAACAGTGGGCCACATAGAAAAGTATAACACCAAAGGAACAATTTCGTAGTACCGAAAGTATAGAGGTACTATACAGGGTTACTGGTAACTAACGCAAAACCTTATAACATCGGAATCAAAATCCTAACATAATATAGATCTGCAAGAAAAAAATAAAAAAATCTAAGAAAAGATATTGGAATCCCATAGAAACTAGACCAGGTGATCAGTGAATTTGTATGGGAGGCCCATTTTATTTTCTGCAATTTTTGCCTTTTTTCTTGCAGATTTATAATGTGTTGGGGAGTTTGATTCTGATGTTAAAAGGTTTTGCGTTAGTTACCAGTAACCCTGTATACTTTTCTGTGTGGCCCACTGTACATAAACTATCGATAGTATCGATAACTGTTTTAGAGCAATAATATCGAGTTTTTTCTTCGACAGGATATATAGACTATCGATAGTATCGGTTTTATTTAAAATACCGATAGTCTATCGAAAGTGGGCTATCGAGCGGCAACACTAGTGTTAAGTTCTGAACGAATGCAAACAAAACCTATGCTGCAGAGGCCTAGTGTCGATATCAATAATTATTAATTAACTTCTAAGGTATTTCTTTTCAAATATAGATACAAGATTCTTAAGTCTATTTTCATATTCTTCTATTAAAAAAAAAATCAAACGTTAGGCCTTTTTAAGTTGAAATACCTTTTCATTTTCTTATCTCTCAATTCATATTTCAAATAGTAAGAACAAGACAAAACATATTTTGACGAAACATGGTTCAGCAGACGTGTAACATTTTTTATAAAAAGTTACAAATTTATACAAACAAAACATACCACACACAATTGTATCACTCAAATTGATAAGTTAGAGGGTTGCGGGCGGCGCGGGTGGCGGAGGTGAAAAGCGTGATACATTCCCGCAACTCTCTGAGTCCCATTAGACGTCATACCCCGCGCCCCTGTACCGCGCAGGCGAAGACTCATTAATGCAGAAGCCGGAAGACGGACCTCCGACTCCAAAGCAGCATAGCTTAGGGTCAGCTCAGACCGAGACGCAAAGGGAAACGAAGGGACGTGGCGCGCATTTTTGAAATTGAAATTGTTTCGCGTCGCGTCTCAGTCTGAGCCGACTTTTAATAACTGGGAATGAGCTTAGGTTTAAAACAATAAATATAATTCAACGACTAAATCGAATATAATAACAATGGAAGGAGTAACTTCATCAACATTCAAGATCATCGCACAAAACAGCCACGCGATATTTACAGGTAATCAAAGGCAAAGTCAAAAACAGTTTATGTATCTTGGGATATTGGTTTCACTTGATAATCGTATATTTTTCTTTTGATTTCATAATAGGAAGTTGTTGACTTCAGATTATTTCTTACAGCTAAGTTTAATAGTTAGGGAGCCCAAGAGGAGATTTTTGGATTTACTCGAGCGCGTCAGATTAACATATAGAGGGGTACCTTGCACCCTGTTGAGTACCTCCACCAAGTATAAGCTATTGATCTAGGGGGATGCGTCCTTTTTTTCCTATTTAAAAAAAACGATGGTCCGAAATACTGAAGCGCGTCAGATTAAGATAAGGTAGGTTAATTACATGCTGAAAAGAATGCATTTCAATAATCTGACGATTTGAGCGTGACGTAAGGGAGGGGGAGGGTCACAAACTTGCAAAAAAATGTCACCTGGACATACTCGAGCGCGGTCGACTTTAATTTTTAATTTGATGGAAATAATGTAAGAATAACATAATAAATATAATCTGACGATTTTCACTAGCCCAACAAGAAAAAATCGTAAATGCAGTATAGTGCGAGCAGTTGGTATAAAGCATGTATTCCCTACTCCACACCTCTCTTTCCCTTTCACTTTTTCACTATCCCTCATTCTCTCGCACCGTCCCCACATTTGATCACCAGATCTTGATGTAGAAGGGGTACGGCCTGCAGAAACGGTTAGGTTTAGAGACGTGATTTTTTTACAAAATATAGAAGGTTGTAAGCAATTTGACGACAAGCAACTATATTTAACTTTTTTAAAAATTCAAGATGGCCGATGACAAGGGCAATTTAAAACCGTCAGATTAAGAAAATTTCTCCAAATAATCATCAGATTTTGGGCTAGCACGATCAGGGCACCAAACTGAATCTTCTGGTAATCTGACGCGCTCGAGTATTTTAATATAGCATTTTTTTGCTATCGAATCGTCAGTCTTTTGAATGGGAGCTACTTTTAGGCTTAACTAACATTCCCTCTGAAAATCTGATGCGCTCGAATAAATTCTTTTTTTTTTTCCTCTTTTCAACCCTTCCGTATAACCACGTCCACCATACAAGCCGGCAGATTAACATGCCTTCGTTATCAGCGTCATCGGAGACATGTGGGAGCATTTAAGTTATCAATATCTGATGCGCTCGAGTATTTCCATTTATCGATTTATTTTCCAGTAAAAGGGTACACATTATACAACCTTTTCTTCTTATTTCTTTCTAATCTTAAAAATCTAAATAGGTCCTGACGGCACTTCAGTAAATCCTTTAGCCTCGTCAGCTCCCCAGCTATAAATTTAATAAAAGGACAATCGCTTGAAGCAGCCAATGTCCGCTCTGACGCAGTGCCATACTGCAGCCGCTCATTGGCCCAGCAATTGACGTGGATTAACGTTAGTGGAGGTTTACTTTAAAACTTAAAAACTCCTGTAAAATTAAAAAATACATCTCATTTTAACATAACAACAACGATGGTTGCGTTGCGATGGCTTTGAAGAACAAGATAAGGTGCTCCGACACAGCAATTAGAGAATGTTGCTTACATAACATTTGCTGTCTAACTTTTTTTAACAAATTGTAACAAGTTATAAATTGTTAATTATGTTATACAACTTCATGTAACAAATTATAACTTATGTTGGATAACATAATATAACAAATCATAACTTTTGTTGTATAACATCATCAGAGCCTCAGCGGGACGTACCTAGCGGAAGGGAAATAAATAATTGTTACAGAAAGTTATACGATGTTATATAACCAGTTTGGGAGCGTTTATAACAATATATAACATTCTTGACAAGTTGTAATAAATATTAAACACTATTATATATAACGATAACATGTTTGTTATCGTATTAAACAATGTTATATATGTAATGTTATATAACTGCTGTGTACGTTTAAACACTTATATACGTTTAAAAAACTAATACCCGACTACGGAAGCCATATACGCCTAACAATGTCTACATTTTTTGAAATGTGCTAATAAAAGCTTTCATTTGATACCCACTAGAATAAAAAATAAAAAATCTACGGTGAAACAGACATATACAATATCCTTTTTAATTAAGTACAAATATTTTAAGGGGTTATTCAGTCCATCATTTTGAACAACTTTGCCCAATAAATGTATATCGAAATACGAAAAAAAATATTTAGGTTCTCATACAGATCGAAGTAGTCACTTGATATCGTTACTATGAAAAATGCAAAAAAAATTTTCGTATTTCGATATATATTTATTGGGAAAAGTTGTTCAAAATGATGGACTGAATCACCTCTTAAAATATTTGTACTTAATTAAAAAGGACATTGTATACCCACATACATACATACATAGGCTGCTATAATGATTACCCTTCCTCTTTGCTTTGCCTTTAGTCGGATAAAAAACGTTACAAATAAATTGACAACCCTGTACATTTTTACCCGATTACGGCAAAGCAAAGAGTAAAGGGGTAATGATTTTAGCAGTCTATGTGTTCTTCATCTTCTTAGTCGTACACTCTTGACAGAGTGGTCGTGATTATGGATTAGGTTCTTCGTCCATGGCCGCTGCTCTTGCGATTTTTCTCCACATATCTGTCTGCGGCTTTTTTGGAGCATTTCGTTGCTGGGCACTGTGTTACAGCTTTGACAAGATCTAGCCACTTCGTTGGAGACCGGCCACGTGAACGCTTGCCTTCAATACGACCCTGAATCACCAAGCGCTCCACAGAGTTTTCTTTGCGGGTGACATGGCCTATGTCTATGTGTCATAGTCTATGTGTATGTTACCCCAAAGAAAATTCAAAACTTACAACATGTAACCAGGAAAATGTTCAACGCAATAATGACCAAACTAGGAGAAAATCTACCTCAAACACCAACAAAAATTACGAGTAACAGCAAAATAGAAGAACTTCTCCTAAAACAATCGCAGCAATTTGATATACTCCTTCAGCAAATGAACACCCGGGGCTCTTGACGACGCTCGTCAGCAAAATGAAATGATGTCGCTCAGAATAGCTATTTGGAATATAAATGGTGTTGACGACAGACAGCGTGCCGCCTAAAAATTGTAAGAGGACCGACCAATCACGACGCCTACATTCTAGCCAATGAGAGGCACACCCCTTCTCACGCACACTCGGGCGATCCCCGAGCGCGCGCCGTGATTGGTCGGGACACTCACGCGTATAGGCGCTACCTGCGAGTAGCGCCCATTGTATGTATATAACCCTAGGTTGTACCCTGTCTGTATAGCCTATAGAAATCTCTCCAGTGTTTTATTTGGTACCAGCATCTACCTACCTACAAACTCGAAGCAGTCCTGATTTCGGAAGCACATTGTACTACGGAAAGTAAGATTTCCATCAAAGACTACAATACCTACGTCACATACCACCCAGACGGAACTGCACATGGCGGGACGGCAATTATAATACGCAAATCAATCAAGCACCAACTATTGCCAGAATATAAAACGCAAAAAATCCAATCGATTTCTGTAACAGTTGAAGACAGATGTGGGCACTTTACTTTATCAGCCATTTATTGTCCACCAAAACACAAAATCGACTGTCTTAGGTTCACAGAATACTTCTCGACATTAAGAGGAAGATTTGTTGCGGGAGAAGATTGGAACGCTAAACATACCTACTGGGGCTCAAGATTGACGACAACCAAAGGAAGACAGCTTAAACTGTGTCTGGATACTAATAACCTCGAAGCGATTTCGACGGGTGAACCAACTTACTGGCCAACAGATCGTAAAATAAAACCTGACTTGCTGGATTTCTTCATCACAAAGGGACTCTCAAAACATTACCTTAAAGCAGAGTCCTGTTATGATAGCAGCACAGATCATACTCCGGTACTGCTGACTATCAGCACCACGCTTATAAACTACGACAAACCTGAGTCTCTCTATAACAGACTCACTGACTAGGAGAGCTTCAGAGACTATATAGACGAGCGTCTCAAGCTAAATGTGTCACTTAAAACACCAAAGGAGATAGACGATGCAGCCATGCACATTACTAATCTAATACAGATGGCCGGTTGGGAAAATACCCCGCAAAAAGACCTGAAAAGGAGTTACCACACACCTAAAAATATACCACTACACATAAAACACAAAGTCCTTGAGAAGAGAAGACTTACTTGGCACGCTTGTCCTATTTTCACAACTGATATGCCAATCGATTCGTCAATTGCAATTTGAATGCAATGTCTCTCATTGCATTCGTCAATTGCAATTTGAATGCAATGTCTCTCATTGCATTCAAATTGCAATTGACGAATCGATCTCGACGAGAGAAAAGTGGGAGTCAAAATAACTTTTTTTTTGTTTCTTATTCGATTAGCACATTTAAAAAATATATACGTTGTTAGCTGTATACTTCCGTAGTCAGGTATAAGTTTTTTAAACATTTAGCTGGTTGTATGTTAAAAAGATCTATCAATTTATCATCTATCTACTCAGTATCGCTTTCCAAATTTCCGAGATTCTATTCACTGGCAAATCCGGAGGGCCTAATATGAACGGCCCGACGTATTTATAGCCCAAGGTAGTGAGGACATTAGCCCGTCTCCAAGATAGTACCAGATTTGCTAGAGGAGTCCGTGCGATGCCGAGCCTCTGTGCGCAGGTGCCGGTGATGTGAACGTCGTCAATCCAGAAGTATGGCATTGACTGTGCTGCCTTCAGGAGTAGCCGGACTACATCTTGGGAGTACAGGATCGCCCATCCTGGAAAAGGGACAAAAATAAACTTATATCATCCATCAAAATTTAGCGAAAACACCCGTCGCAAAATGGGGGGTGTTATATAAGTTTGACGCCAATGTCTTTCCATCTGTGGCATTATGTTTCGTGTATGAAGTGACATAAATTATACAAAAACTAGAATGGCTGGTTTGAATTAGAAGTGGTACGATTTGAATGACTATGTACCTAAATTAGTGTTTTCTAAAATATGTGTCACCAGATGGTAGCACCGTGGCATCAGGTCTAATTGACTGTTGTGATTGGATCGTCAGTTCAAGGTTTTTTTGCTCCATCGAATGTATCCAATAACAGCAGCATATTGGACCCAAAGACATTGTGTTGTGATCAGAAGAGATGGCAGTGCCCCCTGCCGGAAAGTTGGGTGTTGGACAGGTGATCAAAAGAGATAGCAGCGCCCCCTGCCGGGAAGTTGGATGTTGGATAGGTGATCAAAAGAGATGGCAAAGCCCCCTGCCGGGGAGTTATATGTTGGATAAGTGATCAGAAGAGATGATAGCGCTCCCTGCCAGGAAGGTTGATGTTGGACAGGTAATCAGAAGAGATTCATGTTCATCGCAGTCGTGTATAACACTCACACTAAATAGTGTAGTGCTTCTGTATACAAATACGGAACAGGACAGGAATACTGATATTTGGTATCGATATATTGATACCTGATATCAGTATTTTATCAATATTTTTTATCAATATATCAATACAAAATATTGACATATCGATACAAATACTGGTATTTTATCAATATATTTTGATACAAAATATTGGTATTCCTGTCTCTGTTTCATGACATAAGCACACCAAGAAGTTAATATAAAAGAGTTTGAGACAACTCCCACAAAGTAACACCTGAATCCATACCATGAACTTTCATAAAAGACAAACCTTTGCAATAAGGGGGGTAATATTTTTGTGGGTATTCTTTAGTTGCTACAGACCATTTAGACTTGGTCCTGTGCACACTCATGTTATTAAGCACCTGGCACATGATCAGCCCTCTGGCCCCCCACGGAGACAGCTCCCGAACCAGAAAGTGTCTCAACTTGCGTAAATTTACCGTGATATCATCATCAGCCTTTAAAATATACTTTGCAACACTACAATGATGCGTAACCCATTTCAACCCCATCACATGTTTATATGTCATATTCTGATATGCATCTTTAAAGTTCCCCAATATAATATCACCGTAAATTCCACTTTCTTTATAAACCATTTGACTTCTCTTTGAATCTGCTAATAGGAATAAAACTTTGGTGGAGGCAACATGACGCCTCCATGTTATCCGGATTATCATACGGTTTATATAATTACTTGGCCTTGAAGCAACTAGGACGAGGAGAAGTAAGCCTGCTGAGTATTTCTTACACGGCTGAGGATTAACGAGAAAAGTAAAGTTTTTAATGTCAATCAATTGTTGATACACATCGGCAGTGGTGGGTAAATTTGAGTTGTGTAGAGTTGGTAATGAAAATTTGGAATATGAAATACGGGCCACGACGTAAAGGTAGTACTTATAAAACAGTAATAAACTGAAAGACGAGATGAGGAACTTATGTAAAGTTCTCATTTCGGCTTTTTCACCGCTGTGGAGCCTCGAGTTTTGACATAATTTCTGTGGCATTCACATTGTAACACCACTTGTCATATAATTTTCAGCTTGGTAGGTATTGCATAAAAATATTGTATTGAAATGCCAGAGAAGTAACACAGTTCGTAAAATTATTTCGCACTCTTCTCGACTCGGCATATAAACAAACAGCAAAAAAATTTAACAACCTAAAAAAATTGACTTTTAATCCAGTGTTGCCAGTGACATATAGTCAAATGTAACATGAGATGAGATTCTACAATAGTGCCTTATTTCACGAGAAAAGTAACATAACAGTATCAAGGATCCGTACAAAAAAAAACGAAAAAACGGAACCCTTATAGGACCACTCGTGTGTGTCTGTCTGTCCATCCGTCATATTCACATCACATCACAGCCAATGGGGGCTACCGCGTGTGAATTCGCCGCTAGTCTCCGAAATGTCAATTTTCGCAATTTCTGAAGTGCCATTTTCAAACGCGGAGTCACCTAAATGAATGGTGTTTCCGTGGTTTTTCTATAATAAAAAAGGGTACGTTTAGTGACTGCGCGTTTGAAAAATCGCGTTTATTACAATTTATAATTACTTTGTGAACTTATTGTAATGTTTTGGATTATGTTGAAAATATGAGTTACGCTTACGACTTACGGCTCAATGATGGTCAGTACTTTCAAACCGAAGTTGCAAAATAAGCGGTGCAAAACTAAGCGGGTCCAAGGAGCAGCTTATTAAAAAGTTAGTTGGTTTACTGTTTAGGAGATTCACACACTGCTCCGTACCCCGTTGTGTAGGGCAGGGCCGGATTGTATGCAAGTTCCTCAATTTGTATAGAAAACACGCATAGCACAACTAGATTCTACGCGCGTGTCAATCGCCTTACAAACACATTTATTGACAAAAGTATGCTTATTTACCGAGTTTACATCTATGTTTTTTCTTTAAGGCGGCCTTCTCGGCCGCTCTGTCGTCAACGCGAGCATAGTTTAAAATCTTTTTGTTTTATCCAGGTCAATGCTAGAAAAGGGGGCAAACCAAATAGAGAGAAATAGCGCCTGACGGCTCGGTTTGCATTCTTTTGAGTTAAATTAATATTATTACTAACTATCAATTGAATGAATATTAACTATTCATAGGGTGCGGAAATTTAATAAAACTTATTCCAGGTGACACGTGTTTATAAGTAAGCCTTACAAGTGTGTGAAATAAATGTTTCTTATTTAAAATTTTCATTACATTTGCGAGGTTTGTATCGAAATATTTTCTTTACTTTTACAATTTATGAGTACTTTATGAATAGTCGAAGTTCAGGTAAAATTTGTGCAAAAAAGCAGATTTTGGAGGCTTATACTGAATTCGTTTTTCTTAAATTTAATCATTTATTTCGATGGAAAACTAGAAATAGCACACAAGATAACTGTTAGTTCAAGTTTTCAAGAAAGATCACTTACAACGCCATAATTACGCACGAGCGTTTGTATGAAAAGTAAGACGGGAAGGCCGCTCTTAACTGACTTCAAGACTATGATAGAAATCTGTGATAAATAATAATTTTGTTGGAACTTTGATCAAAGATATGTTACTTGTCGTGGTAAAGTGTATAAGTGTGTGTAAGATATGTTACTTGTCGTAGTAAAGTTGAATCAGACACTTTGCCGCGTAAAAATAAGTAAAAATATTTTATCCGTGATAACATTACATGTCCGTGCAGCACGGACGTGTAATGTTATCACGGATAAAATATTTTTACTTACAATTATCTGCATTTGCTTCTTTAAAGAATGCATAATCGTTAGTGCTAAACTGAATTATTGTTTAGAGACACATCGCGTGTTTCTAAACAACAATTCAGTTAAGTTTTAAAGTGGTATAATTTGTTCCACTGCTTTGAGACCGTTTTATTCTTCGGAAACTTATGTTTCCCTTTTTTTAGAACAAACCAAGGCTCCGAGACAATGCTCAATATTAATAGGATATTATTTTTATATTTTATTTAAAACTAAATAAAACCTTTCTTGAGTCCATAACAAGTAACTGACAGCCGTACTGTGGACCTTACGCATTACGCAACAGTGGCGCCAACTGGTGAGCATAAAAACGGTTAGTACGGGAAGTATAGCGCTTTCCCGCAAACTGCTAGTAAAATAATGTAGAAAGGTACAGTTATAACTTTAGGTATATTTTAAGGGAATGGCTTGCCACTTCGCTAGCGTTCTTTGTATAATGCTTCGGCCGCACTTGTGCCTATCGTCCCGAAGCAATTCGCGGCGAATCTTCGTACGTTTTGTACACTAAAAAGTTATCGCGATAAAGCGCTAGTCACACTAGCGGCTTCGTTATTTTTCACGAACTATCTGGCAATAATCAAAGATGGCGTCATTTACGTTTTAAATGTGGACGACGACTTTCTTTTTTTTTAACATGTGTGCTAACAATTACATAATGCATTTATTGAAACCTAGATAGAAAAAGCTAAAAATTTTAATACCATTTTATCGTTCCACTCCATTTTTACGCATTAACAACCGTGGTACCGTCGCACAGCACGCGTCTAAACAAGGTGAAAACAAACGTCAAAATGAACAACGCAAGTGCGACCACGCAGAGCGAATTTTTAGCGTGCTTAAATCGTTTGATGTATCGCCACCCGTGCGATAACTAACACGAAGTCCAAATATTCGGGACGATACCCGATAACGGCCGGTCACATTTGCGTGTATCGTGTAATAGCACGAAGCTTCGTGACGATAGGCGCAGGTCCGGCCCAAGCATAGTAATTTCTTTGCCATAGACTAAAACCAAGTACCTGCGTGGAGTGTCTCCACAGACCACATCCGAGCGATTAAAATATCTCCCTTTACAGGGCGTATCCGTGTTATTGGTTGGAGTGATCTCCACCGATCGAATCCAAGCGTCGCCACAGACAGACTAAATCCGAGTGTCCTGTCGAGTGTCTTTACAACAGTGGCGTAGAGTGCTTTGGCGGGGCCCCGTATAAAAAATTGTTTGGGGGCCCATAGCAAGGGTAAAGATTTCTCACTAAAGAAAAAAAAATATTGCATCAAATTAAAAGAAATATTTATTCATCATAATTATTTAATTATCTAGGTATCTATCACTTTTCCAAAATTTTGAAAATTCCCCATTGAAGTAAATGACTTAAGGCGGCCCTTCCCACTATGGGTTTATCTTAAATGATATATGAATATCCTATTCAAAGTTTACTTAGAATAAGACATATAATTAAATGCGGTTCTATACATAGTTCGTAGAAAAATCGGGCCTTAAATAGCTTGAGGATTGAGTGAGCACAAATAATCATTTGTAATTTAATTATATCCTTAATAATTTAAAATTAAAAGATCCTAACTTAAGAGAGTTTTTACTAAAACTAAGACACTCGAAAACTTATTATATATGAAGATCTGGCCGCCATTTTGTGAGAACTGAGTGAGCCCACATTTAACCATTTATCTTGGGTGTAATAGTTTTACAAATTGTAAGATTCGTTTTACAAATGTTTTAGACCTTTTACTAATTGTTAAATAAATATTCATTAATCTCTGAAGGGGGGCTCACTCAATGCACACTGTGACTTGCAATAAAGATCTAAATCTGAATAAATCCTTGACCAATAACCGGTATCTACAATTAAAATTAAATCAGGTGTACCAAAACCTAAACAGGAGTGAGAGCGGGAGGAACCGCAGGAATGGGAATGGTAAAAAGAGAGCAGGAACGGGGGCAGCAGCAGGAATGGATAGGGAACAAAGTTCGCCGGGTTAGCTAGTGTTATATAAAAATAAACACAAACCTGCACAATAAGTGGGGTAATATTGCTGTGAGAATTCTTGAGTGGAAACCTCCCACTTAGAGCGGTGAGACCTCTGTACACGTGCATGTTCCAGCACCTGGCATGTGATCAGCCCACTGGCTCCCCACGGAGACAGCTCCCGAGCGAGAAACTGCCTCAACTTGTGAGAATTCACCACTATATCATCATCAGTTTTCAAAACATACTTTGCTACACCACAATGATGCGTAACCCATTTCAAACCCATCACATGTTTATACGTCATATTCCGATATGCATCTTTGAAATTCCCCAATATAATATCACCGTAAATTCCACTTTCATTATAAACATCATGACTAGTTTTGTCTGATTCTCCTAATAGGAATAAAACTTTGGTGGAGTCTACATTACGGCCCCATGTATTCCGGATTACCATTCGGTTTTTATAATTACTTGGCCTTGAAGATACTAGAACGACGAGGAGTATGCCTGCTAAGTATTCGTTACACGGTTTAGGATTCACGAGAAAAGTAAAATTTTTTAAGTCAATCAATGTTTTATAAACATCGTTAGTGGGGGGTAAACTTGAGTTGTACGGGCCTAGTAATGAGAATACGGGCTCGGAAGGGTGGTAGTAATCATAAATCAGGCCTAGTAATGAGAATACGGGCTCGGAAGGGTGGTAATAATCATAAATCAATAATAAACTGAAAAGCGAGATGAGGAACTTGTGTAAGGTTATCATTTCTGTTTTTTCACCGCGGGGCGCGGTGGAGCTTCAAGAGTTTTGACACAATTTCTATGGTATTCACATTGTTATCACAGTTTGTCACATAGTCATATTGTTGCGTAGATATATGTTAGAAAAATAACACAGTTCATAAAATTCCTGCTCGAGTCGACAACTATTTAGCCGAAATTTTGACACTTGCTTGATTGATCTCATTGATCTGACAATGACAGTTCGTAAGAAGTGTTGCTAACCGTCAAAATATAATTATTTACATTAAAAAGAGCCTTTTTCAAAACACGGAGTCATCTAAACGAATGGTTTCAACTTTTCCGTATAAAAAACACAAAGAGTAAAAAAATATTTATTTCAAAAACCATAAAATATGTTATGCGTTTTATGCGTTTATAAAAGAACACCATATAAAATTTACAGTCCATTACACCATTTTGGTGCCCAAAACTCTAGTGGCGTTGCCACGCAGCACGCTACATACCAATGGCCAGCCTTTGCATCAGAAATGCACAAGAGCGGGAGTCTCCATTTCTTTCGCCAATTCGGTGCCATAACTCGTGGATTAGACGTAGTTATGAAGATGTGTAAGGCTATCCCATTAAACAGTATTATTTTATTTCATTTTATTGAATGAAATTGCAATCAGCGGACTTAAGGCACTGTGTTTATAAGTGGACCAAATGATTCATTAGGTGATATAATAAATGACCGCGCTGTGTATAAAATGCCCAAAATGAGGCGCAGTGTGATAAAAACTTTAAAAATTATCAACCGGGCATTATCATAATGCTTATCAATTCTAGGGCCATAGAATCACGAAAGTAGTATAATAAATAACCTTCTGCGTCCGTATGAATTCGCTTTCCATTTCAATGAAAATTGCAAAGTCTAGTGTTGCCGCTCGATGGTCCATTATCAAAAGCCCATCCCCAATCTCTACACAGTTTGTGAGCCTATCGAAAGACTACCAATAGTGTAAGCAAAACCAATAGTATCGATATTATTGATCGCTGAATAAACTATCGATACTTTGGATAATATCAATAGTATTACTTTTCAAAATAGAAAAACTATCGATAGTATCGATGTGTATGAATAGCGAAATTAGCGACACATTGATAACATTGTTTTATTGGCAGACCACGACGCGGACTGTACTTAACTGGGTGTCGCTGCGACAGAATTTCACCACGGACTATCGCCACCTGTCGCAGCGACAGTAGGCGACAGTCCGTTATATTGACAGAAGGTACGTAGATAGTGATAAAGAGCTGACACTCTTTAAACAGCTGAATCGATTTTAACCAACCATAGCTAAGAACCTTAGCAAGGAAACTTGCTTACACGTAAAAAAACCGCATCGAAATCCGTTCATTCGTTGGAGAGGTACGATGATACAGACAGACAGACAGACAGACGTTAGCCTCAAACTTATAACATACCTCTTTTTAACCGACTCCTAAAAAAGTGGAGGTTATCAATTCGACTAGGTACCTATATGTTTTTTTTTAAGTGAAAACTTCTTTAGCGGCATTGTACACTTTTTTGTAATGGGTAAAAAATGTTAAACTCGCGTTAGGGCGTCAGGACGTCAGTACACGTGACATGATCGAAAATTCGTAAGACGGATAGAGAGGTGACAGCCGGCGCGGCGCGGTGTAGTAGAGGAAGGATCCTCCTCTCTTTCTACGGCGCGGCGAAAATGTATGCCTGCGCCTGCTGTTTCGTTTAGGCGGCGCAGGGCACTTGCGCGAATGTACAGCGTCCCACGCGCATCCATGAAAATGCACAACGTTAATATTCAAGTTTTCACTTCTGCCGGCACTCCCGGAGTGCAACCACTCGTTTTTTTTTTGTATATATGTTACGGGATATCTTCGTCAACCGTGGACCAACTTTGATGCTTTTTTTTATTTATTTGAAAGCTTGTAGCACCAAGTGACTTTTATTTTTATTTTATTATATTCAATCATTGTACATTTTTACAAATTAAAATATAATAAAAATTACAAATAAAAAAGAGATTCCAACGCATCACCGCGAGGCAGAGTACCCATAAGGCTGCAAGCATTGCCTCTCTGCACCGCAATAGAAATTCTTTGTGCAAAGAAACTGCCCGCCCTTAGATCGCCCGTAACATCGCGGAGACGCGTTTAAATCTCAGTCACAAAAGCTTTTGCTTCTGGGCCCCATGGACCCATCGTCTCTACGGCGAAGGGCACAAAAATGTAATTTCCAAGAAGATCAGCATATTTTCCACGCTTTAGGACTTCCGCTGAAACAGCCGCTGCACCAGCTCGCACAGATGTTGACGCAACATGCGAGGACGCGAGAGTATCCACGCACGTTGCGTCTCAAATTAGACATTTGCCAAGCCTCCATGGTACCAGTGACATCCCGTCAGGCCTTTTGCCATCTAATTTGGTTGTTCTAAGTTGGTCCCATATTAATTTGGTGAAGATATGATGAAGAACTTTGGAGATATGATGAAAACTCTTAAAAGGAAATGAAGGCGGTTGTTTTTTTTTTTGTTAAAAATTGAATTATTATCGTCGAGGGTTGAAAACGAAACTAACGTTTCCGTTTTCGGAAAACTCGTACGAATACAGTGTGGTAGGACTGTCACGTACTAAAGAATAGCGTTTCGTTTCTCAAGTAAAAATATTACTGTTCAAGTAATAGTTGAACGAAAAAAAAAAACAATCAAAATTGAGAAAAAGTTTTCTGTAAAAGGTTTTTTGTTGCAATGAAGTTTTAATTTACTTATCGGATAACTTTTGCAGACCGAGATTTATGAATATGTTATGGACGATTTGGGACATTAATAAAAGGGCATTATTAATAATGACAAGCTAATTTGGGGGAAGTAATAAATTATAAATAGAATTTCTTCATTTATCACACTGTCTAGACATTGTGATTATTGTCATAGAGCTTACGGACATCTGATAATACACAGAAAAAAGGCGAGACATACGCGCGCTGACCAAAAAATAGACTCAAAGGACTTGTATCCAGAGCCGAACATCAACACAAATAAAAAAAACGACGAAAAATTGACGATGTTTTTTCGCGGACTGTCAGTGACTGTTGCTGCGTCTCAGCGACAGTCCACAACATTGATAGCGATACCATCGACAGAAAACAATCGATCGTTCAAAACTGTTGATAGTATCGATACTATCGATAGTTGTTTTGTATAAAAGTTTGTTTAGTAGTTTTGTATAATAAAGATGACGACGAGTAAACTATCGATAGCGAAAGTCTATCGATGGTAGACTATCGAGCGGCAACATTAGAGAAATTGAAAGCGACTTACTAACAACTTTACCTACAGATTATATTATATATATACTATGTTCATGTGTTAAATTATTCTGCCCGATATGTGATGAGCATTATGATAATGCCCGGACAATTTGATAATTTTCAAAGATTTCATCACACTGCCCCTTTTTTGAGCATTTTTCACTCTGTGCGGACATTTATTATGCTGTCTAATTTATCACTTCGTCCTTACCATACATATACAGTATACAATATCACGTATTAAGGAGCTACCTGAATTTTTCGGGGTCCATTTGAATTAAATCATTTAAAAGGAAACGGAGATATAATTTAAAATTGTGTCTTGACCAGGCTCTAGATAACCCTTCAAACAGTTTTATGAACTACTGTTTACAGTTTAAAGTGAGAACGTGAAGCTTTTCTACGCACGATTGCGAAAAACGGCCACTTTTGGCGTATGTGTTTATAAAACAGCAGCAACAGGGGCAGCACTGGACCCCGGAAAATTCAGGTATCCCCTTAAGGGGCTACCTGAATTTTCTGGGGTCCAGTGCTGTGCCCATTTGAAATAAATCATTTGATAGTAAACGGAGACATTTAAAATTTTGTCTTGACCTGGCACTAGATAACCCTTCAAACTAATTTATAAACTACTGTTTACAGTTTAAAGTAGGAACGTGAACGTAGCTTATGTAATAAATAAATAAATATATAGGGACAAATAACACTGATTGAGCTAGCCCCAAAGTAAGTTCGAGACTTGTGTTATGGGATACTAACTCAACGATACTATATTTTGTAACAAATACACATATTATAAACATCCAAGATCCAAGACCCAGGATAATTTGAAAAAGGCCATTTTCCAACTTGCCCTGACCGGGGATCGAACCCGGGACCTTATGGGTGACCACTTCGCCACGGAGGTCGTCATAATCGTCATGAGAAAAGCTTCACGTTCTCACTTTAAACTGTAAACAGTAGTTCATTAAATACTTTGAATTTGTTATCTAGGGCCTGGTCAAGGCACAATTTTAAACGATGTCTCCGTTTCCTTTCAAATAATTTATATCAAACGGGGGCAGCGCTGGACCCCATAAAATTCAGGTAGCCCCTTAATGGTGCATACAGAGCTTTTTGAGCTTTGGGATCTTAGCAGATAGAGGCCTCTAGACCCAAAGACCTCTTAACCCTTTCACCGCGAACGTCGGATTTATCCGACAAACAGTGTCGTGCCCATTCGACGAGTGACGGATATTTCGAACAAAAAAAAAATACTCGTATTGCACATAACTTAAGTATCCACATCCCTTTTTGGTTGTAAGTATTTATTTTAGATTTACGACCCCTCGCGCTGGAGGCACGGCAACTGATAAATTCTCGTGGTGTAAGGGTTGACGATGGGCGAGAAAGCGGAAAAATAAATCCAAATAACTAGCAGGACATGGCAGGAGGATGGCTATGGACCTCCACTTACTACGATCCTGACAAACATGACGATGAAGTCGATATAATATAAATATAACGATTGCAGCAGTCACGTAACTCGTACGTAACGATATCGAAAGTTCCATGAGTACGGACTCACGGAACCCGTTTTATCGACGCTCAGTACAAATACACTCTTTTATATAAACGCCCGTCTTCTAATGAAATAATTTAAATGCAAATTACGTATTTTAGTGATAACACAGTGCAAACATGAGGCGGTGTTAGTTCTCTAGTTTTGTAATAAAATAATAATGGAGTATAAAAATAGATGCGTGACTCCGTTTTTACTGCAAGTAAGTACCGCGTTTTTTAATGGTTTCATTAGTTTTTTTTCTCCTCTTCGCGCAGTTATCGTTTGGGAGAGAATAACTATGCATGTGTGTGTAAAGGACAGGTGTACAAATCCATCATCAGTTCAGCGGTGCCATTTTTCAAATGCGAAATCATTATTTGTATTAATATTATATAGGTTTTATGACTCCGCGTTTTAATAATAACACTTCCGCCCTCTTATTTGGCAGTTTAGCGTGGTCTTTGCTTAAAGGGAACAAGGTGGAACTACGTAATAAGAAGCAAATCTTGCGCTGGTATGTGTAGAATTTCGCGGAGACCCGCCTGAGGAAAGCCGCATTCACGGCAACCTTCATATCCAGTGCCGGATAAACCTATTGCAATTTCTACGGGCCCCACGCAAAGAGGGGTCCCGCGTTTTTTTTTCAATTAAGACCACCTACCCATCTCTACAGAAGAAAGACAACCGGCCAATAGATAAATATTGGTCTCAAAAACTACATCAATCTTTCTTCTTCTTCTTTGCCTTTTCCCTATTTGGGGTCGGCTCTGTATGTCAACTCTCTCCATAATTTTCTGTCCTTCGCCATCTCTGTACTAACCCCCCGTTGCCCCATATCCGATCTCACGCATTCTTCCCACGTCTTTCTCGGCCTTACCCTTCCTCTATACCCGTTATATATCAATAATTTAAAAAAAACTTCCTCTATACCAATAATTAAAAAAAAAGAAATAATACTCTTAGTGTTAAATTCTTTGAGAAAATTTTACTTAAATAATTTGACACTAACAGTATTATTTGTAACAATATTGTTTTTCTTTTTTACTACCTTATCAAACATAAAATCCTAGGTACAGCAAAGAAAGGGCCCTCTCGATAGAATTTGCTACGGACCTCGCTCAGGCTTCATCCGGCACTATTCATGTCCGTGACATAGCAGACAAACAGCATAAGAGGCGCCTCTGCTGGTACGGTCATGGTTTTCCTCCGCCGGGCCCTAGTAGTAGTGGTAGACCCAAGAAATGCTGGCTTGACGTCGTCAAGGATGCTATGCGAGACAATGTCCGAGTACAATGAGGACCTCCGTGGCGTAGTGGTCACCATGCTAGTCCGCCACCCAGAGGTCCCGGGTCTTGACGCTAATGTGGCTGTGGCATCGTAGCTCTCGAACAGATGTACCGATTTTGATGCGGATTTCTTTAAGCGCACTACACACTAAACCCGCCGACCCGCCGACACAACCCGGCGGCCTATGTCGAAAGAAGCATGTCGGCAACCTGCGTTCACGCGTGTTGCCCGCCGACACGCCGGCGGCTTGCGTACGCAAGCGCTCAGTTGCCCGGCGACATTTGAGATGTAAGCACGGCAATGACTAACTGCCAGCCAAATAAGTTCCTGATGTCGAGCCGCCGACATGCCGTCGACATAGTTTTCCGACTTGCAATGAGTGAAGCTGCCAACCTAGCCCGCCGACAAAAAGTTGCCGACATATGTCGGCGGGTCGGCGGCTTTGGTGTGTAATGCGCTTTACGTGAAAGCAAGTTTCCTTGCGGTGTTTCTTAGCTATGTTAGATGAAAATCGGACCCATGTACTCAATGTTCTTACTTTGTTCGTTCCTATGTTTGTATTTTGTGTACATGAATTTTGTAAATAAAATAAAAAATAAATACAATAAAATCGGTTCAGCCCCTTAAAAGTTATTGAGGGTTAAGGCTCGAAAGTCTTTGTTTTTAAGTTTACCTTGCAAATAAGAGATCAATAGACTACGTAGTTCCGCTACGCATCACTAGATGGCGTTCTTGAAATATGGGGTATTTTAATTTGCCTGGCAAATAAACTTGTATTTGATCAGGAAAATTCTAAAATAAATATTTGGTTCACAAACTTTGAAGACAAATCGGGGAAAGCTCCACTTTGACTTTGCAACGGACAGACAGATACACAGACATACCATTACCAAGCCTTTGTCACTCCCCGTTTAGGTATCGAAAATATACCTACGCTACGTTATTGCTATGCGCGTGGCGACCACTACAAAGGGGAACATTCAGTTACATGAATCGTTTATCAAAAGTTATAAGAATTAAATTGCCTTGCAATGGATGTCTAAGATTCTAAACGAAGAGGTGAGGAGTTCTGACTACTTCCGACGCGAGCTAAATTGAACCATAGCGCTAACCACAAAAGGTAGATATTCTTTTTAATTTAATTTCTGAGTAAGACTTCTGGTCTTGAGTACTAGTACTTATTCCGTGTCATTACGTAACTATCGGGTTTGTATTAAACTCTGTAAATTAAGAACCTACAGATTCATTTTAAAGAAATACAATGAAGTTACAGTCATTGGCGAAAATAATAGAAAACTCTTTTTCCATTTCACACAGCAGTGAACAATCAGCAGTATCGGAGTAGGTACCTAGATTGATTTTATGTACTATCATGAACTGTCATATAAATCACAACATATACCTAAGCCTTTTTTCCGGGATTTCGTTTCGGGTTTCCTTTTTATTCTTTCCAGTCTCTCTTAATTAAGTTTTGTCATGTAATAGTTTTTCGCGATAAAAGGCCAGTTATTTATACCGTTGAAATGATGTTGAAAGCGTGAAAAAATCTTTCTCATACATATCCATCATCCTACGTGTAACAATTTTGAAATTCCGAAATAAAACTTAATAATTTTTAAATCTCGAAATCCCAGAAGCATGTCTATAGTAAGGGACTACCTGAATTTTTCGGGGTTTACTGCTGCCTCCATTTGAATTAAAAAATTTAAAAGAAAATGGAGATATAATTAAAAATTTTGTCTTGACCAGGCTCTAGATAACCCTTCAAACTATTTTATGAAGTACTGTTTTCAGTTTAAAGTAAGAACGTGAAGCTTTTCTACGCACAAACGCCAAAAGTGGCCGCTTATTTCGCAATTGTGCGTAGAAAAGCTTCACGTTTTCACTTTTAACTGTAAACAGTAGTTTATAAAATAGTTTGAAGAGTTACCCAGAGCCTGGTCAAGACAAAATTTTGACTGATGTCTCCGTTTCCTATCAAATGATTTATTTCAAATGGGGGTAGCACTGAACCCCGGAAAATTCAGGTATCCCCTTAATATAAACGTTTCAGTTCATTGAAAAAACAATCTTCCTACTCCGATCACTGACAATCAGTAAATGATTACTTATTATAAATCTAGGGAGGTACATATTTATAAAACAAACAAAAACGAGAGAGTCATACATGAGTGACGACCTCCGTGGCGTAGTGGTCACTATGCTAGTCCGCCACCCAGAGGTTCTGGGTTCGATCCCCGGTCAGGGCAAGTTGGAAAATGTTATAAAATATAATATCGTTGCAGATTCAATATAATAAAATATGGCTGCAGATCCAAGAGCCAAGCTAACCCGACACTATACCGAAGATATCCCGGACATCAGTCTTTACGAGATTAGGATGGCCCTCAAACAGCTAAAAACAACAAGTCGCCGGGTGAGGATGGAATCACAGCAGAGCTTCTGAAAGCGGGCGGAACGCCAGTACTGAAAGTCCTTCAGAGGCTCTTTAATTCCGTTCGGCTCGAGGGAACAGAGGCGTGGTGGTCCTTTTCTTTAAAAAGGGTGACAATACTCTATTAAAGAATTATAGGCCCATCACGCTTCTGAGTCACGTCTATAAGTTGTTTTCGAGGGTCATCACGAATCGTCTGGCTAACAGATTTGATGCCTCCCGAACAAGCCGGATTCCGAAAAGGCTACAGTACCATGGTCCACATCCATACTTGGCGGCAGGTTATAGAGAAGACGAGGGAGTATAACCGGCCGCTGTGTTGAGGTTCGTGGACTACGAAAAAGCCTTCGATTCGATCGAAACTTGGGCCGTGCTTCAGTTTCTCCAGCGGTGCCGCATTGATTGTCGGTATATCGAGGCGTTGAAGTGTCTATATAACAAAGCCACTATGTCGGTCCGAGTACACGAGCACAGTACGAAGGATACTTATTTCATTGAATAGAGGCGTGAGACAGGGAGATGTCATATCTCCAAAACTGTTCAACGCCGCTCTGGAAGATGCCTTCAAGCTCCTGGAATGGGAAGGACTAGGCATCAACATTAATGGTGAATATATCACTCACCTTCGATTTGCCGACGATATCGATGTCATGGCAGAATCGATGGAGGACTTAAGTACGATGCTTGAAGACCTAAATCGAGTCTCCCAACAGGTCGGCCTAAAAATGAATATTGACAAGACGAAGGTCATGTCAAATATGCACGTTGCGCCTTTACCTGTTTCTGTTGGGAGCTCCACCCTCGAAGTTGTAGACTACTACGTCTACCTACGTCAATTGATCCAGGCACGAAGTTCCAGCTTCAAGGCGGATTCTTTCGGCGAATCCGACTCGGCTGGGCAGCGTTCGGGAAATTACGCAGTGTTTTATCGTCTAAAATACCTCAGTGCCTGAAGACGAAAGTGTTTAATCAATTTGTGTTACCAGTGATGACTTATGGCTCTGAAACGTGGTCCCTTACTATGGGTCTCATAAGAAGGCTCAAGGTCCCTCTACGGGCTATGGAGAGGACTATGCTCGGTGTTTCTCTACGCGATCGAATCAGAAATGAGGAGATTCGTAGGAGAACGAAGGTCACCGACATAGCCAAGCGGATTAGCTCATTGAAGTGGCAGTGGGCGGGGCACATAGTGCGAAGAATCGATGGCCGATGGGGCAGAAAGGTTCTCGAATGGCGGCCAGGTACTGGCAAGCGCAGCGTAGGACACCCACCTGCTAGATGGTCAGATGACCTGAGCAAGGTTGTAGGAAGGCGCTGGGTGCAGGCCGCTTCCGATCGGTCGTTTTGGAAATCCTTGGGGGAGGCCTATGTCCAGCAGTGGACTTCCTGTGGCTGATATAATGATGATGATGATGATGATTATGATAGTATCGTTGAGTGAGTATCCCATAACACAAGTCTTGAACTTACTTTGGGGCTAGCTCAATCAGTGTTATTTGTCTCTATATATTTATTTATTTATTTATAATATGTTATGCAAAAAGGATCGTTAAGGGAAAAATCATGTCAAAAATATTCTGATAACACCAAAACAAACATCACAGAATTAAAATTCATGAAAAAAAAATGAACCGTTCCGTGTCCAATCCCTTCAGTGCATTTTTAACCGATTCCAAAAAAGGAGTAGGTTGTCAATGTATCGCGATATTTTTTTTACGTACACTCTGTTCACCGTTTATTCGTAAACGCGATTTGAATTTTTTTCTTGGGTATACCCACTTGTCTGGTGATCCCATAGAAAATTTGTCGAAATCGGTTGGGTAGTTTGGGGGTGAACTTGGTTTTTAATTTTGAAAAATTAATTACTGCACAACCACTCACATAATATGTAAGTGGTATACGCAATATGTTAACATATTAACTAACATAACTTTAAAATATTATGTTTAAGCCGTAGACCTAGAAATTCTATGGATAAAGCGTATTTAAATCTTCTTAACTGCGGCGATACCCAGGAAAGGGCGTCGCTGACAAATTGCCTTCAATTTGCCGCCCATTAGATCTGCCCTGTGCTCCAGCCTGTTGGTAACCGCCACTGGACGGGCTTGGAGGTGAACAAGTTAAGCTACTTGCCACACAAGTTAAAAGTCCCCTGACTTTCGTGAACGCGATCTAGTGATGAGTAGCGAAACTACATACTCTTATTGATATCCGTAGCGCCATCTTGTATTCGCTAAGCAAATTAAAAACCCCGACTTTCAAGCGTTAATCCCCAATAACTTTAAAACTGCTAAACCGATTTTCTTCAAACATAGCTAAGAATCACCGCAAGGAAACTTGTTTTCACGTACAAAAACTGCATCGAAATCCGTCTATCCATTCGAAAGCTACGATGCCATAGACATACTCGTCTTTTTGTCGGGGCTTAAAACGACCTTCCCGGCAGCTCTGTCGTCAACGCGAGCGTAATTTGATAGCTTGTTATTTCATCCAGGGCAATGCTAGAAAAAGAAGCAAAGCAAAAAGAGAGAGATAGCGCCTGAGGGTTTGGTTTACATTCTATTGAATGAGATTATTATTTTTATTAACTATCCATTGAACGAATATTAACTATTCATAGGATGCAGAATTTTCATAAAATTTGTTCCAGGTGATACGTGTTTATCAGTAAGCCTTACAAGTCTGTGAAATAAATGTTTTGTATTCAACATTTTCATTACATTTGCGAGGTTTGTATCGAAATGATTTCTTTACCTTTACAATTTATGAGTACTTTATGAACGTTTGAAGTTCAGCTAAAATTTGTGCAAAAAAGCAGATTTTTTGAGGCTTATTCTGACTTTGTTTTTCTAAATTTAAATTTTTTATTTAGGTAGAAACCTAGAAATTGCGCAAAAGATACCTGTGAGTTTAAAAGTTTTCAAGAAAGATGCAGAAACAACGCCATAATCACGTATGAGCGTTTGTATGAAAAGTAAGACGTTAAGGCCGCTCAGAGAGAAGAAATAGTTTCTAGAAATTGTTAGTACGGTGAAGGCTTCGGTAATCACCTAGAACCACGCCATACATATGAAGATATGTTGATGTTGTTGCTTGATGATGATATGAAAGTATGTGGAGCTGGAGAATTAAATATTCAAGACCACTTAACTTGGAAACATTCAATTGCTGATAAGTATAACATGGTCCTGAATTGGTTGTGACGGGTCCTTTCTCGATCGCCGCTCGTTAGTATCCAATAGTCGAGTTGAACAAAAATGGCGGACGTCAAAGCATTTTTGTACAAATTCCTGACAAGTAAATTGCACAGAAACGGCAGTCGTTGGCGCATTAATTTGTACCTGCGCCGATAACCGCCATTTTGGTTCAACCTACGTGCCGAGAATTTGTACAAAACTGCATTTAAGTCCGTGCATTTTTGTTCAACTTATTCGTGTCGCATTGTAATTGATTTAAAATGTAAAGCGAAAACAGCTGACACGCGACCTTCTTACATACGTAGTTCAATACTAAACTTGTATGTGCAGCCGAAATGTGCAACAATAGCTCGTAACAACTACATAGTTTAAGCTTTAATAACATTATTTTGCCTGATCCAATTTCTCCGATCAATTTTCTTAATAAAAAAAACAACTGCAACATTCTGGAAAATACTGTCACTCTCCATTGAACTGTGTTCAAGTAATTTGAATTGTAATGCTGAAGAAATAAAGTCAATATTAGATTGTATTTCAATAGTTATTTTCTAGGTTTTGGACGAGATAAGTAATCCGTTATCTATACCAGCGAATACGGTATAAGAACAAAACGTGTTAAAAATATCTATGTATCAAAACATCTTAGACTTCTGCAATTTAGGCTAAGTAACATTCTAGGCG
Organism: Acrobasis suavella; assembly: GCA_943193695.1. Lineage (NCBI taxonomy): Eukaryota > Metazoa > Arthropoda > Insecta > Lepidoptera > Pyralidae > Acrobasis > Acrobasis suavella. The sequence goes on along the minus strand of OW971952.1, from coordinate 1,396,471 downwards.
ACTTCTCCGTTATTGATTGAATTTATGTACTTAAATGTTATTATCGGATGTTGATATTTGATATTTAATTACTTTTAAGAATTAACATTGAGTCTAGCCCAATCTCAATCATAGTCAACAGTATTACATAGTATTGTGTTGTTATGCTTCGGCCGCACTTGTGCCTATCGTCCCGAAGCAATTCGCGGCGAATCTTCGTACGTTTTGTACACTAAAAAGTTATCGCGATAAAGCGCAGGTCACACTAGCGGCTTTGTTATTTTCCACGAACTATCTGGCAATAATCCAAGACGGCGTCATCTACGTGTTTAAATTATGGACGACGACTTTCTTTTCTTTAACATGTGTGCTAACAATTACAAAAATTTTATATTAGTAATAAAAATTTTTAACACCATTTTAAAGTTCCACTCCGTTTTTACGCATTAACAACCGTAGCACCGTCGCTCAGCACGCGTCTGAACAGGTTGAAAACAAACGTCAAAATGAATAACGCAAGTGCGACCACGCAGAGCGAATGGTTAGCGTGCTTAAATCCTTTAATGTATCGCCACCTGCGTGGTAGCCAACACGAAGTCCGAATATTCGGGACGACACCCGATAACGGTCGGTCACATTTGCGTGTATCGTGTAATAGCACGAAGCTTCGTGATGATAGGCGCAGGTCCGGCCTAAGCATGATAAGAACTATTCGAGCTTTCTACAGTAAAATTATTATTTTATTTCTGTTTTTCTAAAGGATAAATGCATTAGCATTAAGTCCACCTTTCGTTCTATTTATTTATTAACTAATTTATATACACGGATTTATACAGATAAAACATCAAATAAATGTTGTACTATTATGGTCAATAAAGATTTAATAAAATAAATAATTTTTCAAACTTTAACTCCCAAACTACACAACTGATGTTGATAAAATCTCTATGGGACCGATTCTGATAAAATTAAAAAAAAAAACATATCTATCCAGGCGTCTTTGAATAATCGGTGAACATAAAAAAAAGAATCCGACGAATTGATAACCTCCTCTTTTTTGGAAATCGGTTAAAAAATGATGAACAGTACAATTTTGCTGATTTTTTTTATTTATTTATCTTTATTACAAATGTAATAGGCGGACTTAGGGTTTATCTACCAGTCAACCCACTGGTGATGCCGAGATTAGGAAGTCTTTTGAAGGAGGAGCAAAATATGTAATTTTGAAAGATATATTACTTTTTTTTTTTTTAAAGTAATATATCTATCAAAATTAACTTTTTTTTTTAATATATTACTTACATTCAAAATATACATAGATATAAGATATAATAACCAATTCGTGTACTACATATATTATTTGTATTCTATCTGACAGTTCCCGAAGATAATGTGCATGCACTGCACTTTTAAACGCTACTCGAGTACGAGCCCTCTGGATATTGATTGGTAGGGCGTTCCAAAGCTTTGCCGCTTGAACAGCACACGAACGTTCAAAGAACCCACTCCGGTGAAATAGTATATCGAGACAGTATGCGAATGACTAGGGTCTGGTACCCTGCGGCCCTTGACGTCAGTTTTGAGCAATCTGTTGATGATGTACAGAAATCTAAGAATCATTTTCCACGTTCCAGTGCTTCGTGACGGCGGGTGTGTCGCTGAACATGGCGGGGCTTGGATTCGTGATGGGATTTGCCACGGGCCTGTTGCCACAGCTGCGGCGCCCTGACTCCCACATTCCCATTGATGACTCCTCAGCTTCGTGGATCGGTAGGTTCCATTCATCATATGACCAGTGTCGGAGTAGGTAGATTATTTTAGGGTCAATGAATTGAAACGTTTAGATTAATATAGACATGCCTCGCGGGATTCCGGGATTTAAAAATGTATTAAGGTTTTTTTGGAATTTCAAAATTGTTACACGTAGAATGAAAATATATCCATATCAGAAAGAATTTTTCACACTTTCAACGGTATAAATGACTCGCCTTCTAAAGCGAAACAAAAACGATTACATTTCAAAAGTTAGAGAAAAAAACCTAGCAAGAGAGACTGGAAAGAATGAAAACAAAACGCAAAACGAAATCCCGTAAAAAAGGCTTATCCATGTTGTGATTTCTGTGACAGTTCATGATACAAGTACATAAATTCAACTTACCTACTCGGACCAGATCAAACCAAACAAGCGAACGAAATTCTTCGAGTCTACTTGAGCTCAATCGCTTACGTTGGTCTTGGTAATCATGTCTGATCCGTGCGTCAACTCGTGAACGGGTGCTGCCTGGGAGGGACTGGTCAGCTCGGCTTCGCTTTTTTTTTGACTACTTAATATTTTTTATTACGCAATTTATGTTTATTTACTTGTTCGCAAGCATTACATGTTATAATGTGTCAACATTGTATTATATTATAAGTATTTATTAATTAAAAGACAATAATAATAATAATATAACAAAGACCTTCTGGCGAGTAGGCGACCAATACTGTGAAAATGAGTTTCTTTCGGCGTTTCTTCTCAGCAGTGGTCGTTACGATGCGCTGGTATCGGTAGCTTTTCTTTAAAAATAAATTAAATTTTAATGTACTTTACGCGTAACATAAATTATACTTATTGACGTGTAAAAGTGCTTGTAAAGGTCTAATTACTGAATAAACATTTGAATCTTTTTACGGCTTGAACGGCTTAATCGATTTTCATCAAACATAGGTAAGAACCACCGCAAGGGAATTTGCTTTCACGTAAAAACCGCATCGAAATTGGTCCATCCGTTTGAGAGCTACGATACCACAGACCAACACACATAGGAGACAGATATTAGCGTCGGACTTATAACGTCCTCTTTTTGTTGGGGGTTACAAACATTGTACACGTGCAACCTGTGGAGTAATTATACCAAAACTTTTACACGTCAATAAGTATAATTTATGTTACGTGTAAAGTTTTATTAATTTACTTTTAATAATTTACAAATTAAAAGGAAAATTTAAACTAAAAACGAAATTCAATCTAAATTAAAACTAAAGTACAAACTAAACTAAAAACTAAATAAGTAAAAATAAAAAACTTTAAAAAAATATATGTCGTGCAGATTATTGCCCTGCGGTAAAGTGCCCAAAAGGCTGGCAGCGTTGCCACGCTGGATGGCAATGCTTATTCGTTGGGCGAAGTAATTGCCAGCCCTTTGGTCACCTGACACCTCGACCAACTTTTGATTAAAAAATTTAAACAGTTTATGGGTTGATGGCCCCCACGGACCTAAGGTCTCAACCTCAAACGGCTCAAATATGAAGCCGTTCCCTAGGCATTCATACTTGCGCCGTTTTAGGGTTTCCGCAGTGGCTGCAGCTGCGCCAGCCTTGGAGCTTGTACCGTAAAGATGGGAGGCCGCCAGAGTATCGATACACGTAGCGTCCCACACCAACGGCTTTCCCAACTTTCATGGCACAAGCGTCGTACCATCTGGTCTCTTGCCATCATCGCGAGCCAAACCATTTGCTTCTAAAATGGCTGGCAACCCGATGGTGACAAGAGCTCGGTGTATAATATTATTTAAATTGGCATGACGTGCCATTCTGCCGGCGCTCTTAGAGCACGAGAGTCCGTGGTGACCGAACTGGTCGACAGTGTCACCGCAAAGGCAATGATGCGGGACGTTGGTTTTGGCTCCTAAACGTAAGCATGTCGCCAAGCGAAAGGTATGGTCATCGAGGAAAGTCCCAATGTTCCAAGAAGGCAGGACCTGCAACCACAAACCAGACTCCCACTCAGCAGTGGCAATAAGACGAGCGCGCTCTACAGAGTTGCTAACAGAAGATTGTAGGAGATTACTCTGTACAAGTCTGCAAAGCGGCTCGTCCCATTGTCTCTGCGAGAAAGGATGTTCGGGCAATTTTGAATTAAGGGATGCCTCGGACCACACCGTTTTGGCCTCCGTTGCATGAAATATTTCCAAAGTAGAATGTTTTAAAATTTTGTTGAATAGTATTTGAGTACTATGAACGGAAGACAAAAAGACAGGCAAGGCAACACTGGAATTTTTGCGGATTCCTAGTCCTCCTAACCTGACCGGCAAGGAGGCTTGATTCCAAATAGACTGTTGATGTAAATCGGTATTCAGAATAGTTGATAACGAATTTTGGATTATGCCGTCTAATTTTGAGAGTAGGTCCGGATATTTCCAAAGATGGCTGCACCGTAGGTTGTAGGTAAAGTTGGGAACAAAAGAGCAAAATGGGAATGTAAATTCGAAAGGTGTTTGGCAGCCAAATGGAAATTTAGAATTTTTGTGTCAATAAAATTTGGAAAAGACTCGTAAAAAATTGGGGATCCTAGGAGGTGAAGAGTGGATTTATCAATAATTTTGATGTTACGAGCGAGTGCATTAAATTGAGAAGTAATTTTAATCTTAGATAAAAGTGGCATTTCATTATCTAGAAATAGCTCACATTTCGAAAAGTTTAAATTTAGCCCGATGGACTCAAGATCAGTCCTTAAAGTGTCTAAATCTGCCAAAACTGTAGAGGCATCTCCTCCTAGAGTCCCGTCATCTAAATAGAAGACATTAAATTTAGACTTTAGTTTTTTAATTATTGTACATTCATGCCTGTTCTAATTACTGAATAAACATTTGAATCTGTGAATCTAAAAGAGTAACTTGAAAATTAATAAATCTTTGTGTAAACTAGCTACTGTATAAATAGGTATAAGTACAGTAATTATGTGTAGCTAGATAAAAAGATAAGAAGTCATCATTTGTCACTTCGTTTTTATTCGTTTCGTCGCAATATAATTTATTATATAATATGTTTATATTAGTTATCGGGATCACGCATTCTGTAATTCGTTTGTTGATTGTAGACAAATATTACTGCGAGTAGAAAATATATATATATATATATATATATATATATATATATATATGAAATTCTCGTCTATCACGATGACAATTTCATTTGGCGTGATATACTTTGACATTTAGGTACGAATGACATAAATGTATTGTTTATAAAATCGTCTATCATACTACATACTATTACCATGATCAAGAAAAGGGAATTGAAATACACCCCTGGTGTTGCAGTTGTCCATGGGCAGCGGTGATCACTTATCATCAGGTGACCCGCTTGTTCGTTTGCCGCCCTATAACATAAAAAAAACTTAAATATCTTATGCACACTTTACAGTGAATTTATAATAACTGGCAAATAGTGTTCTTTTGATAAGCCTACCCTCGTATCTCTTTACCGATCTCATCCTTGGTTCTGGCAGAATTATCAGCGTCGCAGCTCTTCTGTGACATCATGCTGAGTCAATTAGTACCTTTTCGCTATCTAGGACACATCTTACAGTACAATCGCATTGCACTACCTATTGTAATAAGTACTAGTACTCACGTACAGAAGTCTTATTCAGAAAAGAAATTCAATGAAATATCTACTTAATGTGGTTAGCTCTATGGTTTAATTTAGCTCGCGTCAGAACTCCTCACCTCTTCTTTTAGATACCTAGACATCCATTGCAAGCCAATTTCATTCTTATTACTCTGGACAAACTGTTCGTGTAACTGAATTTCGAAGTGGCATAATAAAAATGTAGGTATATTTTCAATACCTAAACCACTAGTATTTATTCTGTGCCTAAACGGAGAGTGACACAGCTTAGGCCTGATATTGGTTAATTGTTAGGTGCTTTACTCATGTACCGTGTATAATATGTGCCCTTTTAGTCAATAGAAATTTTATCTATTTATCTTATCTATCTAAATTGACGAAGTTCGACTACTCGCAAGTCTCGCAACTCAGACGAGTTGCGATTTAGTCGAGTGTCTACGTAGACTAGGTATTTGCGTTTAAGACTATTTACAACGTATAACGGAAAGGGAGTATGTATAATATAGGGTAGATATGAATTTAACAGAGTAGAAATTATGCAGAGTTTAAGCGAATTGGGCAAAAAAAATAATTACTAATTACAAGACACTAACCACGGAACCATTTCTGTAGTGCTTGTACAACAATAGTCGGTGACCATGCATTCATACAACCGACAATAATAATAATAAGTACCTAACCTAAGGTAAAATGAAATTACTTAAATCTAACACTTAGTCTTTTGGGTGAACACCTTACGTCCAATTCTTCGTGAAGGTTTTCAGTGCATTCGAAGCCTATACAATGGTGGCCACCAATTACCCCAAAAATACACACTTCACCAATTGTCTGGAGAAATCCACTTCTCTGTTGGTAGTTCACACACACATATATTTCATCAACAATTTACATAGTTCATCACTGATCCATTACATAGAATTGTCCAAGTCATTCAGTCCAATCAATTTGTGGTATGAGTTATAAGCAGTGGTCGGATAATCGGATGCATATTTACCTAAAGTTAATTTTTGGCTAGGAAATTATGGAAGCGGCTTCTTAAGACATATTTTTTAAATTCAAATTCCGGGATTCAAAAAACTTCTCACTAATCGATCAAGTGCATTCCACATTAGCCAACACCTGAACGTAAGTAAATATACACCTTACCCGATTTGATTCTATAATCAAAACACAAAATTTTGTCGATTCTGGAATCCTGGGATTTTTCAGATACAAAAGTGCACTCCATAACTGCCAACATCTCAACTTTAGGTAAATATGCATCCGATTATCCGACCATTGGTTATAAGTTCGTAAACAATATTTTGTCTAATCAGTTCACTTTTAATACACTAGACTCCATGTCTGTTTGAGGTTACAATTATATGCGATTGACGCGATTCAATTATCAGGCACTGATTTTAATACAAATAGTCAATAATAGTTTAAATCTGTTTACCGTGTTACACAAAACTTTAGTATAATAGAAAATTAATACTAAATGTGACACGCTCCATGCGGCCATGGGCCCAGCACGCTTCCACTGCGTGGCTAGAATTTTGCTTATCTCGCGAGTTATTCACGCCCGAACCGAGTTTAACACACAATCAAAATACTTTACTATCGATCATCGATTGATACAATCAAAATAGACCGTTCACGGTTATTAAAATAAAACTAAAACGCGGTCATCGCGATGTCAGCGTTCCACTGCTGATTCAAAATGACACCACTTTCCCGAGAGGCGATCGGATACAAAACTGAGTTGGACCCACCGTTAGGGTTGTGCCACGCTGCACCGATTCCAAATCGATATATTCTTAACAGAGTATCAACCCAAAAGGAAGTAAACATACTTATCAATGTGAACAACTTTTACTATGGGACCATTCTGTAACCGTACAAAAAAATCTTTACCTCCATACAAAATTAAACACCTACCAAAATGTATGGATCTGCAGATTTTTTTTACGATTTCAGGGATAGTGTCATAGTAAAAGTTGTTCACCTTTACGTGACACGTTTTATACTAACTCGATATAAATAAATATATGTATATGGAAAAATAACACTGATTTAGCTAGCCCCAAAGTAAGTTTGAGACTTGGAGACTTGCGTTATTGGATACTAACTCAACGATACCATATTTTATAACAAATACATATATAGATAAACATCCAAGACCCAGGACAATTTGAAAAAGGCCATTTTCCAACTTACCCTGACCGGGGATCGATCCTGAGGCCTCTGAGTTGCGGACTAGCATGGTGACCACTACGCCACGGAGGTCTTCCAAATAAAGATTACTTCTCTATTTTATTTGCAAACTACATACATGACATGTTTACGCACGTTTGGCTATAATAGAAAAAAGCTACTTATAACAGTATTTAAACCTCCTTTCCAGCATCTCTACCGGGCGTCGCAGTCATCGTGGGCACCTTCATCGTTCCTGGCATCATGAGCAAATTGGGGAGACGTACAGCCAACCTTTGCAGCTTAGGAGTGGCTATAGCCGGCTGGCTCTGCGTCGAATTCTCAACTACTGTCATCGTCCTCATCGCAGCTCGGTTCCTTCAAGGCGTGGCCATGGGCATGATCGCTGCTCTAGGCCCTGTGCTTATCGGAGAATACACCAGCCCCAAAAACCGAGGACTGTTCCTCATGACCATATCTGTCACTATAAGCGTTGGAGTCTTCGTTATTCAAACCTTAGGAACGTACTTACCATGGAAAATTTGCGCTCTTATCTGCATAGGCATAGTTTTGTTCAACATCGTGATAGTAGTATTAAGCCCGGAATCGCCAACGTTTCTGGCTGACAAGGAAAGATATGATGAGTGCAGGAAAGTGTTCAGATATTTACGGGGCGACTCGGAAGATGAAGAATTGGAAAAGATGATAGCAACGCGAATAATGGCGAAAAAAGAGCAAGGCGATGAATCACAGAGTATCAAAGAGAAAATAAAATCAAAACTGGTTTACTTGAAACAGACATTAAAGAAAAAAGAGTTTTACAAACCGATATTGATAATGCTCCACGTTTACACGATGGCGCAATGGTGTGGAGTAAACATACTGACATCTTATACGATAGATCTGTTTGAAAACGTAGTTGGATCAGACGCAGGGGTGGATATTCCTCTAATGATAGTGATAGTTGGAGTGCTGAGGATTATAGGAAACTTAGTTGGGATGGTTCTTATAAAGACTTTGAGGCGGAGAGTGATGTTGTTTTCGATGATTGGTTTGAACATTGTAGCACTAGTAACAACTGCGGCATATACCTACGCGAATCACCTTAACGTACTTCCATTTAATGAGCCTATAGTTGGTTTATTGTTGATACATATTCATATGTTTGCTGTAGCTACTGGAGCTATTCCATTGGGCTTCGTCTTAGCTGGCGAACTATTTCCAATGGAATACAAGAGTCTATGTGGAGGTATTTGTATGCTATTCTTTTCTACTAATCTCTTCGCTAGTACGAAGACAGTCATATTCTTCTTCAATTTATGGGGCATCTACGGGACTTATTGTCTTTACACAGTTATAATAGTGTATTGTTTAGTGGTAGTTGGAATACTTCTTCCTGAAACTAAAGATAAGACTCTACAGGATATAGAAGAAGAATTTAAGGGGAAAACCGTATCTACCTAATAAGAAGGTAATACAGAAATAAGAAGAGAGAGAAGGTATTCATGACTTTCTCAGGTTAAAGATACTGGCCCAGTTGGTACAATAAAACGTATTGTACCAACTGAGAACAACAATCAAAGGCCCATTAAGACGATGCAAATTTCTTACTTGTTGCATACCATATAATTTGTATGGCTGACGATATTTAAGAACATGCAATTTATCTATTACTTCAATCATAAGATGGTTATAGCGTATCGTAAAGTATGACCAGACACTTAAATATTTTTTGTGACCCTATAAGGGTTGTATATGTACCTACTACATGAACTACCGGTAAAGCAGCACGATACCATCCTCTAAGGTAAGGTAACTTACAAATTAACACAGTTTACAATTTGAAAAATCTAATTTTCGTATGACGCTGACGATGCTCGAGCCTGGGTGATAATGATATAACTTATGTACTTGTCTCATTTTCAAATTGATCGCTATCTCTTTTGTTCATGTAAGGGTGACAGTTCTCGTATTGTTTGCCGCACTCGGCTAGTGTGGTCTTTTTACGCATTAAAAAAAGGCTAGGTCTGTTTTCAATAAAATAGTATGCAATAGGCAATAATTTTTAATCAATCAATCAATTTATTTAAGAACTATGTTCTTGTCTGTGGAGTATTTTCCATGCCTCCTGATCTTTAGCTAAATGCTTGATCTCCCCATACGACACGACTTCTGCCTTTTCCTTTACGTCATCTATGAACATCCTTCTTGGCCTTCCCTTTCCTCTCTCGCCTCTATCTTTCCTTCCAAGATATATCTGATGAAATTATCGTATCGTATAAGGTGTCCAAACATTTTTCCTTTTCTTACATCGATTGTCTTCATCAACGTTATTTTCTCTTTTGTGATAAATTGAGTCTCAAAATGGCTTCCGTCGCGTCGGAAGGATCAACATGAAAAAATGTTGTTTGAGTTGTGAGACATTGTCTTTTAAGTCTCTGAGGTTGATTCTGAGCGTAGACCATAGACAAAGATTTGTATTTATTTTTATTCTGCAATTCTGGGGGGTTGTTTGTATAGAATATGTTTTATCTCTTTGTGTGTAAGTACAAAACACTAAACTTGTATCAAAAAAAAGTAAGCCGCACACAAAGCATTACGTTTACCCTCATATTTTTAAAAAAGCAACCGTTTGCTAAACCTATTTTAGTTAAAACATGTTTGGTCGTTTTCCTCTTTTCAATATTTGACATTGAAAGAACGGGACAATGGATATTCTCAAAAAATTTTTGCAAATGTTTGTATTTTTTTTTAATATGTGTGTTAGTGTGTGGCTTTTGACTGACAATAGATTCTAGCTACACCATAGGAATTAGCTCTAATTATCCTACTTTTGCTCTGTCTTTGTCATCAAACTAATATAAAAACTATTTTTTTTGCTATTTGTAATATGCCATCGTCGCAAAGGTAACAAACTTTCCAAAATTGAAAACTGAACCAGGTACTTAATATTTTACTAAGGTAGTAATCCTTGATTATATTATTTTCGAAATAAGTAAATAAATTATTACTGTATTAATTGGTTTCTTTTATACACCCTTTATTCACAGTTTCTTCTCCTCTTAGCCATATTTCTTCAACCATCCTAGTTCCTTCCCATAATCATACTTACTAGTATTGTGCATGGAGAATATGCACGTATTTTTTTTATTGGCTCAATTAAATCTTTATTTACCACAGTAATCAAATATGAAAGAATTTTTAAAATATCTTAATCAGCGACGAACATGTGATACTTTAAAGTTTCAATTAGAAAGAGAAGTCCGATATGGACTGGTGACGTCAAAGTCCATATCATCTATACATTTACCATAGAAAGTAGCGTTTTTGCGAGTGAGATAGATATATTTTCGGGAAATTGTTATATCTCGTTAGTTTTTTAACCAATTCTTATTTTGTTTTCACTGTTAGTAATTTACTTTTGAATATTTATGGAAAAACTGGTTAGATAACAAATATTTTTTTCATGCATATACCTATTGTACCAATATTACTTGAGGTCATGACTTATTTCCCTATGTCCCTGGGCTGAGGGCCACTAGTTATATCTATCTTCTACGGGCCAAGACAGCAAGATTAGTACACCTCCGCTGCGCCTATCGCCGCCTGGTTAATAGCAAACCAGGCGGTCACGCTTCATCTTTTAAGGGGCTACCTGAATTTTTCGGGGTCCAGTGCTGCCCCCATTTAAAAATAAATCATTTGAAAAGAAGCAGAGATATCATTTAAAATTAGGTCTTGATCAGACCCTGGAAAACCCTTCAAACTATTTTATGAACTACTGTTCACAATTTAAAGTGAAAACGTGAAGCTTTTCTACGCACATACGCCAAAAGTGGCCGTTTTTCGCAATTGTGCGTAGAAAAGCTTCACGTTCTCACTGTAAATGATATCTCCGTTTTTTTTCAAATGATTTATTTCAAATGGGGGCAATACTGGACCCCGAAAAATTAAGAGGAAATTGTTAGGCCGTACCTTTCCTTTTTCCATACAAACGTAGTCCCCGATTCCTCGCCGGAAAGTGCCAATAGAGCAATGATTTCAAAATGTCTTCGTTGTTTTCATAATTTTATTATTTAAAAGAGATACGAAAAATTAGCAAGATTTTCCACTGTGTTCCGACATCTAGCAATCAAATTTGACGAGATTATATTACAAAAAGAAAGCATCGGAACACAGCTACAGCTTTTCTATATCTTTTATTAAATAGGAAATTAAATCAGTAAAGGTTTACAGGAGACTAGACCTTAAAAGATGTTGATAATAATCGAACGGGCATCTTTTTGCTTGGGACGCCACATAAAGTAAGACTTCAATAATTCAATTACAATTTACATGTTTAAAATTAAAAGAATTATTGGCCTTGGACACGTTTCGTCACACTAAAAACACTTGTTTTAGTGTCACTATTGCCGTCAGACATTGTAGTAAGCTAGTAATTATCACGAAGTTTTACTGATATCATCGTATAGGTACAAAATTCATTGTTTTAGTTATTCTGTGCACATTGTTTTTCGTTTTTTTTTTTTAACAAATTTTCAGTCCATTGTATTTAGTACATGATCTTATTTCGCTAATGGTTTCTTGAGGAATTGTAGAAACATTAAGGTAAGCAAAAGAGGTACGAATAAAACCTTATCATTTACTAATTTCTTGACCAGTTTATATCCCTTATGGGAAGTCGAAATGATATTTCTTACATTCCAATGTAATTCTCAATTAATAATTATGTCAAAACAATGTATTCTCAGACCACGTGTCTAATTTTAGTATCGGTTTAATTGTAAGTTGACGTTTTTGAAGAAAATGCTACAGTACAGTTTATTAGGTACCGCTTCTTCTGTACTTGACTTGCGATTTGGAAGCGGCAGTAAACTAAGCTGTAAGTAATATTCTAAACCTTTGTAAGTATATGATCTGACGTCAACAACTGCCCATTATGACATCGAAAGAAAAAACAGACAATTATCAAGTGATACAAATATCAAATGATAAATAGGTAAATGATTTTTCACTGTGACTTTATTGTTTTTCAGTGATAATAAACAGGACCATGAACTTACTTAAAATCTACGCCCTGGAAAAAGCGTGTTTTACAAGTAAATTATAAATTATCTGATTCTGCTTGTATGTTTTTGGAAAATGGCTGAAGGAACATCGCGGTTAATCACACCGTTCTTGAAGCAGGTGAGGACATTAAGGGCTCAGTCAGACACTATACACGCTGAATTTTCATTGGTTTTGGAAAAAGAAATGGCGTATACTAAATAAATTCCTCTATCTATATACTTTATCCTAATTTGTGTATGAAATAAGATACAAAATTTGCGAAAATGATTTTCCATCGAGACCACGTAGTTACGCCCGTCCAAACAAAACCGCCGCCGCGTGACCTTGATGAACTCGAAATCTAGCCGGCGCCGGTACTACTAATTGATCTCACGATTTTACTTTCGAGGTTAGACAAAATTTTCTTTGTTTCTGAAATTTTATTCTCAACCTACGTTATATGGTCTGTGGGTCTTACCTATCGTAATAAATTGGCCTTCGGCTCCAAAACCAATGAAAAATCACCGTGTATAGCAATCTATGATAGCAATAGTGTCTGTCACTTACTTAGTTTTTAGGGTTCCTTACCCAAAAGGGAAACACGGGACCCTATTACTCAGATTTTGCTGTCTGTCTGTCTTTGTCACCAGGCTGTATCTAATGAACCGTGATAGCTATACAGTATAAAATTTCACAGATGATGTTTTTGTATTGCCGCTGCAAACAAATCAGAATAAAAAAAATATTTAATTGGGGCTCCCATTCAACACACGAAATTTTAATATAGATAATACTTACCCTTCGTGCGCGAGTCCATTGTTTTAGCAGTTTTGCCAAAAGAGGCCGTTTATCGCAGAAATACTTAAAAAAACTTTAAATTTTCACTTTGAAATTTAAGCAGTAGTTTATAAAATAGTTGGAAGGGTTATCCAGGGCTTGATCGAGGCAAAATGTTAAATAATGTCTCCGTTTCCTTTCAAATGATTTATTTCAAGCTGCGCCTCGCGGTTTAACCCGCGGCAAAAGTAGTCTGTGTTGATTCAGGGTGTCAGCTTCCTGCATAACAAATTTTATCAAAATTGGTCCAGCCGTTTGCTCGTGAAGAAGTAACAAACATACACACACACAAACTTTCGCCTTTATAATATTAGTGTGATGGCAGCACTATACCCCGGAAAATTTAGGTAGCCTCTTAAAAAAATGATTTTGTATTTTTTTTAAACGTATTTTTTTAGTGTGTCTCAGTAATAACTCGAAACCCTGGCTAGCGGCTGCTGGTGACCAGCGTCGAGAAATGTCTCGCGACGGTTGCGCACTGTCGCGCTGCATTAAGTCGACCTTCCTTGGTAGTGCAGTTGTGACAATGCGACACAAATAAGTTGAACAAAAAGTGGCCAAGTGCGTGTCGGGTCACGCGCAGTGTAGAGTTCCGTAGTTACGAATACCTACTTGAGTTCATGCCACTAAAATGTCCAAAGACGAATTTTCTATTGAATTTGTGTCAAATTTTCATTTTGCGAGTACATTTTATAAGTAAATCGCCTATAACTTTTTAATATGTAAACCCTACTTAGTTCTGACAATATTCCTTTAAATTTCGTTATATATAATAGCTGTGAATTTTTTTACGTGTTTTTATATAACCGTTTTAGCAGTAAGGGGCTACACTTGACTCAAACAAAAAATTTCACTTTAAAACTAAATATTTCAGAAACGGATCCCTAAATCGAAAAACGGTGTTTATATCCTCGTAATATTTTTGAAAGACCTATTCAACGATACCCAACATGATGGGTTAGACGAGAAAAAAAATGCATTTTCACATTACATGTATGGGAGCCAACTTAAAAAAGAAAATTTTCAATATTTTATTTTACCACTTTTTCGCCAATTAATATACATATTCTTGCCAAATGCAATTAATATACATATTCTTGCCACAGCTTTCTAGTACTAATAGTCGCTGAGTAAAACCGCAGAAGGACAGACAGACAGACAGACATGACGAATCTATAAGGGCTCCTTGTTTACTACGGAACCCTAAAAATGGCGGACTTCAAAGCATTTGTGTTCAAATTCCCGGCACGTAGATTGGACCAAAACCTGTCTTACTTTTCATACAAACGCTCGAACGTGATTATGGCATTGAACTGATCTTCCTTGAAAACTTTTGAATTAACAGGAATCTAGTGCGCAATTTCTAGATTTCTATCGAAATAAAAAATTAAAATCTGGATAGTTAATATTCGTTCAATGGACTAATTTCATTCAATAGAATGCAACCCAAGCTCTTAGGCGCTATCTCTCTCTTTTTGCTTTCCCTCTTTTTCTAGCATTTCCGTAGAATAAACAACAAGCTTTTCAAACTATACTCGCGTTGACGATAGAGCGACCGGGAATGGCTGTAACAGACGAGCGATAGTGTGCCCGCGACAGTCCGCAACATCTGTCAGCGACGGTCTGCGCTGACTTTTCATTGGTTTTGGAAAAAAAATCGTATAGTAAATAAATTCCTCTATCACATATACGTAATCTAAATTTATGTATGACGAGAAAATAAAGTAGCAAAAACGATCGAAACCAAGTAGTAACGCCCGTCTTAAAACTGCCGCGTGAGTTGCTGGACACACCTCAACATCCGTTTCATACAAAATGTAGAGAAGCATCGCAAAGCAGAACCATGCCTACCCATGCCTTATAAACATTATTATTTCTCTTCTTTGTCACTAAATTTACAAACTTGCCAATAAAATAGTGCTATAATTATTAAAATTTGACTTATACGAAATGCAATTAATATTTTTAAAGCATATTCAACACTTTCTTACTAGACGTGTGTACATTAGGGACCTCCAATCGTTTCTTTGGGTATCTGTTACGTTAGTAATCCGCTGTTTTCCAAAAAGTCAAATTAGATTTTATCTTAACGTCAAAACAAACATTTTCTATGGGATTTGTATGAAATATGACGTCATAGTTTCTTGGAGTCAAATAGCGTTCTTATTATCAGTTTTTCTGGGATAATAAATCAATATCACGTTAAAATGCATATGTTCAATGACCAGTGATATTATTTTGCGACGTTTTAATAATATATTTTTGAACCAGGAAAACACTTAATTATATTATCTTTGGCAGAACACACAGAAAACGATTTTACTTTAGAGTTTTATTCAACATTTTTTGTTTCGGATTTTTTATTTTGACTAGCCAATTAGGTCTTACTAACGATCCTTATGAAGTGGCCTTCGGCTCCAAAACCAATAACAAATCACCGCATGAGACGCTACTGTCGTTGAACGTCGCCCAACCGTTCGTGGCAGCAGTGACAGTCGTCGACTGTCGTCTACTGTCGCGCGACAGGGTCGTGGGCATTCTATCGCTCTTCTGTTAAATCGTCTCTTTTGACGTCTTTACGAAGAGATGGACGGGCCTTATTCTAGAATACACACTACACAAATTGCAACGTGTTTGGGTATAATGGACTTTTTCCTATTTTCCTATTCCCCAGAGCTTCGTGACAACCGGAATTGCAATCAATGTGGCTCAGTTCGGGATAGTGGCAGCCTACGTGGTGGCCATCGTACCGCAGCTGCAGCGGCCAGGGTCTGTCATACCCCTGGATGACGAGACTGCCTCTTGGT
Organism: Acrobasis suavella; assembly: GCA_943193695.1. Taxonomy (NCBI): domain Eukaryota; kingdom Metazoa; phylum Arthropoda; class Insecta; order Lepidoptera; family Pyralidae; genus Acrobasis; species Acrobasis suavella. Next base: position 1,380,233 of record OW971952.1, on the reverse strand, counting down.
TTGGTATGGATCATATTATATAAACGCTCTCCCGGCTGCATCCCCAGATAGTGATGTACAAGACCCGAGTCCGCGAGTTCTAATTTTGAAGACTCGAGTTGGTTTTGCAGGGCTCTATGAGCTCTAAAGGCTTGGAGTTCCGAGGCTAGGGGAGAGTGAGTTCTCTGAGCAACGACTCGAGCCTTTTAAAAGAGCTCGAGTCTTAATATAAACATGAGCCGTCTTATTATAAAACCCAGACTAACTTTGTTACTAGGTTTAAACCATTATCCGACCAAATCAAGTTGACATTTACTAATATCACACTATCTCACCTGTCAATGTCAACTTAATTTTGGGTGGATAATGGTTTAAAACTTGTAACAAAGTTAGTCTTGGTTTTATAAATAAGACGGGAGTTGTTTTTGAAAGCTTACAAGGACTTTAGGCAAACATTCTTATATCTAATATTATTATCAGTCATATTTTATTTCTCATTGACAGATCAGTTTTATAATTGAAAAATTATTGCTTTTAAAAGGACTCGGAAAACAACCCTCCTTCTCGGGTGAGAAAAAGACGTGGGCGCATAAAAAAACTCGGATGCAGAAAGAGACTGGAACTCTAATCTCACGCTCCGAGGTCGAGCCTTTCGTTAAAAGAGTCGAGCCCTGGGGGGTTACTCCATAAAATAATACGTAGGTCGTACGAAACTGACGTCCTATTTCTATGTCAAATCGAATCAGACTTTATCGTCATACATTAGTACTCAGTGTTGCTCGACACTGAATCGCGAATACGCAGTAACGTCCGTCTTGCGTACCGCTTTTGGAGTAACCCCCCTGTAAACGACTACGAGTCCTAAGTAAGAGGACTTGGAGGACTCGAGTCTTGTCCATTACTATTCCCAGCTGTGTTGTCTCGGAGCCCGGGGCGCGCCTTTCGGATATTTCTTGTCCTGGAATAATATATCCAAGATCACCAAAAGAAACAAAAGACCGTAACAGCATCAAGAGCCATAAATCGAAACGTGGGCTTGGGGTTTGGGGCTTTGGGGTTTAACGGGGTGTGCAGGTATACATATACAGGGACAAATAACACTGATTGAGCTAGCCCCAAAATAAGTTCGAGACTTGTGTTATGGGATACTAACTGAACGATACTATATTTTTATAACAAATACATATTTAGATAAAAATCCAAGATCCAGGACCATTTGAAAAAGGCCATTTTCCAGCTTGCCCTGACCGGGGATCGAACCCGGGACCTCTGGGTGGCGGACTGGCATGGTGATCACTACGCCACGGCGGCGCTAAGAAGACTAATTAAAATAGTGATACTTTTGGTTGTTATAAACAGAGCCTACTGACATGATTTCAAAGAACTCCAATCCTGAAGATAACTCAGCCAGCATAATACCTCTTTCGAAGGTCCTTACGAAGGACTTCGAAGGTTTCATAATTTACTTTTCTGTTCCAGCGTCCATCCATGCGATGACAACCATTGTTGGTAACGTGATGATCGTCCAGTTAATGTCAAGGTACGGGCGATGGGTTTCTAATATCACCAGTGCTAGCTTCATGTTTGTTGGGTGGATGTTCATCGTGGTCGCAGACAGTGTAGCGTGCCTCTTAGTAGGCCGCATTCTGCAGGTATCTTATTACCTCTACCTACATATGATATTCAGAATAAAATACTAACTATCAGACAACTGGAAAATTTCATTATATAATGATAGCCGAGAGCAACGGCGAAGCGTGCCTTCAGATTTCTGAAGCACAGTGCTCAAGATTTTCTAATTGTGTTTAACCTAATTTTATCTAATAATCCCTTAATTTACTTTATATATATTACATAAAATATTTTCCATTGTAAGTATATTTCTTATTTTTACATTTTACTTCCAGGGTATCAGCCTCGGCCTGATTCTTGCACTAGGCCCCGTCATTCTTGGAGAATGTACCAGCCCGAAATACCGTGGCTCATTTCTTGCTTCCACCACGGCTCTGATGTCCATCTCAACCACCTTTGTCCACGTGATAGCATTAATTTTACACTGGCGAACTATTAGTTTAATCTTCGTAATCATTTCGTTCTTCAATTTACTCATCAGCATATATTCACCAGAATCTCCTAGTTGGCTTGCAAGTAAAGGTCGATATGACGAATGTAGGAAAGTTTTTAGATGGTTCAGAGGTTGCGACGAGGAGGAAGAACTTAAACATCTGATACAAGTGAGCATAGAAGACAAAGCTAAAGTTACAAAAAAGAAAACTGCAAAAGACTACATAATAGATATGATGAAGAAAAAAGAAGTATACAAGTCTATGGTGGTAGGAGTTCATTTGTTCATAATAAGCTACTGGTGTGGAGTGGCGATTATTTCTTCGTACCCCATTGTAATAATAAATGTGGTTGTAGGTGCCAATTATAATACACCGCTAATACTCGTATCACTAGACATCCAGAGATTGGTAACCAATATGGCAGCGATATATGTAGTTAAGAAATTTAATAGAAAAACAATGCTTCTTGCTGCTGTAGGTCTAAATGCTGTAGCATTCTTTGTGATAGCTGGATATTCTTACGCTAAAGACTTAAACGTTCTGCCATTTGATCATCCTATTATAGGCATTGTGTTACTTCATTTACAAATGTTTTTTATATCTATGGGTGGGTTGCCTTTACCGTTGATCATTATTGGAGAGATTTATCCACTAGAATTTCGGAGCATATGTAGTTCTGTCTCAACTAGTGTAGCGTCTTTGAATTTATTTCTAGTGTACAAAACATTTTTGCTGACGGTACAGAATTTTAAATTATCAGGAACTTACATCATAAGCGGTGCCGTAGTTGCGTATAGTTTAGCCGTGGTGTATTACTTTCTGCCAGAAACCAAAGATAAAACCCTACATGATATAGAAAATGAATTTAGAGGAATAACTCCCAATAATAAGGATACTGCGGAGGTGCTCTTGAAAGACGTTGATGAAGAAAATTCTAGAATAGAATGTAAGTGAATAAAATTTCTTTTAAAACATTTCTTTTTTATATCTTCCTTCACAAACACTCAGTTGCATTGATATAAGAATCTGTAACAAATGTATGAGGGTAAAAATTCCTTTTATTAGTCTAAGACACATATACTTACCTTGTTGGTCTATTTAGTATACCTAAGCTTGTTTTAGAGGTTCACAGTTTTGCTATATTGTACAAATTTTTAAAGCTGTTTAACAGGAAGGTAGCTTGACAGACAGTCATTTAGCTGTCTGTGACTATTTTATTTTATTTTTTATTTTATTTATTTAACTTTATTAAATGAAATTGTAATTGGCGGACTTAAGGCCGTAGGCCTTTTCTACCAGTCAACCTACAGGTGATGCTGACGTAAGTAAATTTCGGAAATATGGTGCAAAAACTCTAAAATTTAAACTGAGAGAACTTATATTTTAACAAAATACTTACCTACGTTACCACAGAATAATAAATAATATTATACGTATAAATACAAACTAACTGAAAATAAAAATTAAATAAAAAAATATATAATATATATAAATATAAATTCACTACATTCTACATATTCTAAATAAATACAAATACTAAATATGGTACAAGAATACAGCGTGAATTTTTTCCTTACAAATACTGACTACCCTGAATATCTAAAATGTAAATTTAATTATCTTTCAGACACTCTTGATCGTCAACTTCGTTCTAATGAGACGGGCCAACACTTTATCCCCCGTTTCCAGACAAATTGTATGCATAATTTTTTTTTCTCTTCAAGCTCTGGAATGCTTTTCCAGTTGACATCATAGAAATTTCTACCAAATTCTCTTTTAAAAGAAAAGTTCACTTCCACCTTTTAAACTCCCTTTCTTCATAAAGTCATCATTTTTTAGTTCTTATCTTCATAGCTATTTATTGTAAGTATAAGTAAATGTATGTGTGTTTTGTATAAGCAGATATTCATATACAATGTCCTTTTTAATTAAGTACAAATATTTTAAGGGGTTATTCAGTCCATCATTTTGAACAACTTTGCCCAATAAATATATATCGAAATACGAAAAAAAATATTTAGGTTCTCATACAGATCGAAGTAGTCACGTGATATCGTTACTATGAAAAATGCAAAAAAATTTTTCGTCTTTCGATATATATTTATCGGGAAAAGTTGTTCAAAATGATGGACTAAATCACCTCTTAAAATATTTGTACTTAATTAAAAAGAACATTGTATAATGGGTATATAATATTATATAGTTACCTATACATATTTGATAATGTAAGTAAGTATATTGTATTGCTTTTTGTGCCGCATAATTTTCTCTGTTTATCTCTATAGTTGACTGGTAGATAATGCTTTTAGCATTAAATACGCCATTTGTTAAAAGTATATTTGTACTTTGGAACAATAAAGTTAAAATAAAAAAAAAGTTGTATTGTATCACAGGGCAGCATCCTCTTCCCACTTTGTTTTAGGAATTATTTTCTTAATTCTATATATAGAAAAAGGCTAGGTAACGTAGTATATTTTAATAAGTAATTTTAGAGTAGCATCACGCATGAGATTTTTATCTTCATTTTAGTAAACTCGGTATTTAAACTCAAATACCGAGTTTATTACGGAAATACTTATAAAAATCATGAGAGGGCTCAAATCTTTATATACATCGTACATACATACCAATTGCGTGAAAAACTAAATAAAAGTGAAAAACTAAATAAAAATATTTTCAAACACATAATATTAATCGTTACAACGATTAATAGTTGACACATAAAGTCTTATATGAACAATTGGCTATGAACAGATGATATTCAAAAGGACAAAATTTTGTGCCACATGTTTTGAGAATCAAGGTCGGCAGTACAATGTGTAGCAGTGTTAATGTGATATTAAGAATAACGTGTACTAATGGAGAATAGCCGTCGAAAAAAATGGATCACCCCTTTTGTGAGACAAGTAAGTTTTCCCAGATTAATTTTAATTAATAATTACATTAATGGAAACTAGAAAGATAAACTTGTTATAGTATTTTATGCAACAGTTGTGTAAGAAGGTTCATAAAATGCGAGTGGCCCAGGTGACGATGCGAGCCTTGGCGAGCATCGTTAGGAGACGCCATCGAGCATTTTTTGACATACTTATACAACGTTGCATACAATACTTTTTCTACGACTACATTTACTAAAATAAATCCAAAAATAAACAAAGAAAAGTATGAAATACTGCCATATGTTTTCTAGATACTAGGTATCTATGGAAGACTTAATTTTTTTATTGACGTCTTCCTAGTGACCAAAAGTGCCATTTTTTAAACATGGAGTCACTTAAACGAATATTTTTCATATAAAAAACCGTTTGTTCAGTGAGTCCACGTTTGAAAAATGGCACCATATGTTAAAATAACGATTTTATTATGTTGGCAGTATGTTAGATCTAAAGAAAAAAAGTTATAGGTCTATGCAATGGCTAGGAGTATCGTTTTGGCGAAATAACGACACATGTGCTATTATATTAGGAATAGACTATAGACTTTTCTGAAATCATATAATCTATGTTCTTATATTAGTGTTCGGGACCATTTACAAGACAGATAACAGTATGAGTAGAAAAAGTTTATTAATGTATTTAGTGTTTATGCAATCGTCAGTGGCATCGACGCAACACTCAGATCATCATCATCATCAGCTTTCAAAAACCCACTGCTGGGCATAAGCCTCCCTTTGTCTGCGCCATCCCGTTCTGTCGGCAGTCGCTGCTATCCAGTTTTTTTCAGCAACTTGCTTGATATCATCGAACCACCGAACCACCGGACGTCCCACAATGCGCTTACCATTTCTGGGATACCACTTTTTTCCAAATGAATAGCGTTAAAAAGCAACACTCAGATTATTAAAAAACATGCAAAACTGATCTATTCAATGTTACCAAAACCTTGTCCGATCCTCGTAGGACCAACTCAGACCGTAAATATGAACAAATTTTCAAGCATGAACAATGCTTGAAACAATAGTGTTCGGTCGGCCCGTCAATTTGTATGAAAATGTAGATATTTTTATTCGAGTTTCAAGCATGGGTCCCATAGGAAAAGTTGTTCATATTGACGGTCCGAGTTGCTCCTACAAGGATCGGACAGGGTTTTTGTTACATATTGTATAAAGTCAGCATTTGTAATTTTTACATTATATTCACACTGAATTGTGAATAGATATTATCTTGAATGTAGAAAGTGTCGAATTCAGAGTAGTTATTCCTGAAAGTTCTTTATAGGCATGATAAGATGCACCATCTATTATAATATGTACAAATCTTCAACCGACAAAATTTTATATCGATTAACCTATTCCAGGTTTTGGTGGTGCTGGGAGCGTCTCTCAACATGGGACAGCTAAGTCTGGTTGTAGGGTTCACGGCGAGGCTCTTACCTCAGCTGCGACGATCTGACTCGACTATACCCATCGACGACTCTTCAGCGTCTTGGATAGGTTAGTAGATTCTAAATATCACAATCACCAAAGCTCAGAAGACTAAACCATGCTGATCTGAAAAAAAAAATGTAGTTAATCTGTATCCAATAGACAGAGTAATAATGATGATCAAGACAGTGCGAAGTTGAGAAGATGAAGCCCGAAAACGGACTCCAGTCTTTTCAGCATTACAGTTTAGGATTTAAGTAGTAACGCTGAGATGAGGGCATTCCTTTAGGAGTGTTAATCTCCAAGGATTTCAAAAATTGCTAATTGCAAACGGCCTGCATCCAGCGTTATTCTGTCTTGCCCAGGTCTTTTGACCGGTTTGTAGGTGGGTGTCCCATTTTGCGCTTGCCGGTGTCCAATCTGTGTCAAAAACTATTCTGTTACAGTGGCTATTTGTTCGTCATGCTATTTCTGACCACACTTTCCCACAGTTGAACAAATTAGAATAGGAGGCCGAAAATCGTTTTTATGTACGCTAGGGTGGAGCAAAAAAAAACTTATTTCTGATATTCCTGAATTACCAATGGATGTTCGACATTTTCCAGATCATAAAACAAAATTTCAAGTTTCTATGTTAACATCATATTTGAATTTTTAAGGAAAATACAAATTTGAATCTTGTATCAATATTTTATTTAAGCCACATTTTTACCATACGTTTATACTGAAGTTTTAAATAATAATAAATTTTTAACTAAATAAAAAAAAATCAGTTATCAAAAGTGAGTTTTAACTTTCAAAATCAGAAGCACACAGACTCTTCTTTTTGCCTAAAATACTGGGACTTTATGTCGAATATTGGTATGTCTTGCCTTGCTTGATTCTAGAACGAATTAATCCATCTCTTGCTTCTGGTCCACAAACAGATGCTGAAGCGTCAGTTTCGAGCTTGGCGCACCGTTCCACTGCCTGAGTGCGGCAAGGATACTTTTCAACTTCAAATATTTTACCGCCTGAGGAGATCACGTCTGAAATTTCTGCGTCACTATTTTTCATAGTCATTAGATGGGTTCTGTTAATCATAATAATTTAATGCCTAAACCTTAAGATTTGGAAGCTAAAACCCTCGGACTTTCTTTCCTTTAAATTCCTTTCTTGCCCTTAAAACTCTATGGAGAGCCAGTTCTCTAATGTCTTGTCCTCGTCATCTTGTAACATAGCCAAATTTATGTTTTCCGGATGTGCGAAGAAGGAATTCCTGTATAGTTTTTATAGCAATAAATAAATAAATATATAGGGACAAATAACACTGATTGAGCTAGCCCCAATGTAAGTTCGAGACTTCTGTTATGGGATACTAACTCAACGATACTATATTTTATAACATATACATATATAAATAAACATCCAAGACCCAGGGCAATTTGAAAAAGACCATTTTCCAACTTGCCCTGATCGGAGATCGAACTCGGGACCTCTGGGTGGCGGACTAGCATGGTGACCACTACGCCACGGAGGTCTTAACCATGTTAAAGACCTGATATGAATTGGACCATGTTTTCAAGACGGTTTTGACTTGATATCAAACCAAGTTGTTGCGTTGGCTGTGTTGTACAGGCCCATATAGTTGTTCTGGAACGATAGAAAATAAAATTAGAAAAATGAAATGTGTTAAATTTCTCTCAGGCGGTAAAATATTTGAAATTAAAAAGTATTCTTGCCACACTCAGGCAGTGGAATGGGGCGTCAGGCTCAGCATCTGTTTGTGGACCAGAAGTAAGAGATGGATTAATTCTTTCTAGAATCAAGGTAAGGCAAGACATATCAATATTCGACACAAAGTCCCAGTATTTTAGGCAAAAAGAAGAATCTGATTGCTTCTGATTTTGAAACTTTATACTCACGTTTGATCACTGATAATTTTTTATTATTAAGTAAGAAGTATTATTATTAATTTAAAGCTTCAGTATAAAAAGATTGGTAAAAAACTGGCTTAAATAAAATCTTGATAAAAAATTAAAATTTTTATTATCCTTAAAAATTTAACTGTGATGCGCCGCCTTAATAAGGGCTACCTGAATTTTTCGGGGTTCAGTGCTGCCCCCATTTGAAATAAATCATTTGAAAAGAAGCAGAGATATCATTTAAAATTTGGTCTTGATCAGACCCTGGAAAACCCTTCAAACTATTTTATGAACTTGTTCACAATTTAAAGTGAAAACATGAAGCTTTTCTACGCACATACGCGAAAAGTGGCCGTTTTTCGCAATTGTGCGTAGAAAAGCTTCAAGTTCTCACTTTTAACTGTAAACAGTAGCTTATAAAATAGTTTGAAGGGTTATCCAGGGTCTGATCAAGACCAAATTTTAAATGATATCTCCGTTTCTTTTCAAATGATTTATTTCAAATGGGGACAGCACTGGACCCCGAAAAATTCAGGTAGATGTAGACATACAAACTTGAAATTTTGTTTGAAGATCTCTGTAGAGATGTCGATTAAAAAACATCTGTTGAAAAAGTTCATTTGTTTATTCTATCTGTCCCGTACCTCACTTTTTTTTATTCGTGCACAAACCTCCAATGATAATTAATAAAAATCATTTTTATTATTCTCACGAAAAAGTAATAGAATACAAGGTTACGAAATCCTTGTTGCAAAAGACAGACAATTGGCTCAAGACAGGAATTACCTGGCGAAAAAATGTGGCCAAAGTTGCTTATGGCAGTAATGTAATGTCCCTCACCTATATAAGGATACTAGCTTTTGCCCGCGGCTTCGCTCGCGTAGGGGTGTAATTTATCAAAATCCTTTCTTAGGGGATGCCTACGTCATAGTAGCTTTACGTCATAGTAGCTTTATGCAATGCAATGCTCAGCCCAATCGGTTTGAAATTGACAAAGTTTCATCCCCTATTTTATCCCCTTGGGGGTAGAATTGATCAAAATCCTTTCTTAGCGGATGCCTACGTCATAACATCTACCTGCATGCCAAATTTCAGCCCGATCCGTCCAGTGGTTTGGGCTGTGCGTTGATTGATCACTATGTCAGTCAGTCAGTCACCTTTGAGTTATATACGAGTATATATTTAGATGACGCAGAAGGAATAAGGAATTTGGAAAGCTTACTTAACAGTGATTTCTTGTCTAAAATACATTCAGTAGAGAGTATATCATCAACGTATTTCATCTGTGATGATTCTGGTACATTACTTACGCTGAATAGAATAGCGAGGGCAAAACTCGGTGTTTCATATCGATCATATTATATCAACCGACGGCTCATACTCGTAAGGCAGAAAAGTAAAACGACAACCACGTGGCAAGCAAGCGTAGCGTAGGAAATCAGCCTTCAAAGTGGTCACTAACCAGATCCAAGTCACTGAAAACGCTGACTGACAGGTTTGGAAAATTCTTGGGCAATGGATGTCATGCGGCTGGAATGATAAATATGATCAACGTAATACTTATATTGTATTTGACATTTAATATCAAAATATCCTATATTTTTTCTGAATAAGTGCGTCAAAATACCTTTCGCATATTTCAGCTTCCACCATGGGAATTTCACTGGTTATTGGCAACTTAGCAGTAGTACCCGTCATGGGAAGATACGGCCGAAGATTTGCTGGGATTACTTCTAACCTCATGAACCTCGTCGGCTGGATTTGGTTGTCCTTCGCTACCTCTGCCATCTCCATTATCTTAGCTAGAACTTTACAAGGGTTTGCTTTGGGCTTTGTCACCTGTGTTAGCCCGATAGCTATTGGAGAATACAGCTCTCCGGCAAACAGAGCTGCCTTCTCAGGATTGCTGGTCTTAGTTTTATCTTTTAAAGCGATGTTTATTCACACAGTTGGATCTTATTTATCATGGAAAGTGACTTCGATTATTACATCAGGTGTAACTGTAGCCAATTTGATCATGTTAGTATTGAGTCCAGAATCCCCTTGCTGGTTGGCAGACCAGGGGAGATATGAAGAGTGTAGGAAAATATTCCGATATCTCAGAGGAACAAATGCAGACGATGAACTAGAAAAACTAATTGAAGGGAGTAAGATCAACAAAAATAATACATTAATGAATTCTTCTCTTCCAAAAAATATAGTATATTCAAAGTTCGCGTCGTGGGTAAAAATGATTAAGCTCAGAGAATTTTATATACCCGTGATCATAATGTTTAATTTACATACTTTGGGACAGTGGAGTGGTATGGCCATAATAGTTGGTTTTACTCAAGATTTATTTTTCTGGTTAGTTGGGCCAGATGCGAACTTTGGTTTGCAGATAATACTGGTGGATATCAATCGAATGATAACAAGTGTAATTGGAATCTACATAGCCAAAAAGCTTCGACGAAGACTATTGCTATGGACAACTGTAGGGGCAAACGTTGTTGTATTGTTATTAATAACGCTGTACACGTATGCCAAAGAGAATGAGATGCTGCCTTTTGACAGTCCCCTGATTGGGATATTTTTGGCACATGGTCTTATGGTTACGCTTGCCTTGGGTGCTTCTCCGATAATTGTAATTATTTCTGCAGAAATATTTCCATTAAAATTCAAGAGCCTTGTGGGAGGTATGTGCACGACCCTTTTATCGATAAATTTTTTCGTTGCAACTAAGACTTTCATTTTCATGCTGAACACCTTTGGTTTACATGGGTCGTGTTTCTTGTATGCAATGATAACATCAGTATGCCTTGCTTTTGCCTTGATTTTTCTTCCTGAAACCAAAGATAGGACTCTCCAGGAAATAGAAAATGAATTAAAAGGCAAAAAACAAACACTGGAAGCAAATGAACCGCTTACTCTATTGACTCCAAATAATATAACCGAATAGAAGAAGAGATATAGTCTTTAGAAATAAGTACCTAATAAGTTTCTACCATGACTTTTATATTTGCTGTAATTTCTTGTTTTATTTAAAATAAAAAAGCTAAAGATTCTTTTTTTATTTTCTTTAAAAATAAGTAGAACCTATACAATATTTCTGAAATACATTTAAAATTTGTTAGTTTTCACATGGATCATAAAATAATAACGTAAATTAATCACATTACTAATTTTAAGGATTCGCTAACTATAATTAATAAAATAAAATCATATTATAGAAGCTGCAAGAAAGTTCCCAGCTGGAGATATGCCTGCACCAAAGATTTCCAAAATGACTAATTGGAACCGGCCTGCACACAGCGTTTTTAGTGTGTTACAGTAAAGCTGTAATTTTTAACAAACTTATTTTATTTCAGCTTCTATCGTGGGAGTGCCACAGATCGCTGGAAATATTTTAGTGGGATACATCATGGGGAAGTATGGTCGAAGTCCAGCTGGGATAGTTTCCAATTTTATTTTTCTTGTCGGGTGGATCTGGGTGTCGTTGGCCACGTCCACTACTTCTTTAATCATGGCCAGGTTATTGCATGGTCTTGCCCTGGGCATGGTAAGCATCGTTGGATATACAGTCATCGGGGAATGTAGTAGCCCGAAGAAAAGAGCAACATTTACATCACTGTCAGTTTTCATATTCTGTTTCATATTGATAGTCATACATACAATGGGATCCTTCTTGCCTTGGCAGCTTACAGCTTTGATAACAGCTGGAATAACTTTTGTTGATTTTATAATTATAATACTTAGCCCTGAAACCCCGAGTTGGCTTGCAGACCAAGGAAGATATGAAGATTGCAGGAAAATATTTCATTTCTTAAGAGGAAATGATGAAACCGACGAATTGGATAAACTTATTGAAGCCAGCAAATTGAGAAGGAACGCTAAACTAATGAAATCTTCACAAGCAGATGGTGCCAATATATCTTCAAGGGTAGCATCGTGCTTAGGCACTATTAAGCTTAGAAGATTCTATATTCCAATGATTGTGGGGATAAATCTTACTATCTTACAACAATGGAGTGGTTTGAATATCATAATTGGTTTCATTGAAGATGAATTTTACTGGATCGTTGGACCAAATGAAGACTTTGGGTTGCAAATATTTCTTGTGGACTTTACTCGGCTTTTGACATCTATTGTAGGTATATTTCTTATCAAGAGGTTTAGAAGGAGACATATTTTATTAGTAACAGTGGGAGCCAATATAGCTATGTTATTATTAATAGCTGCCTACTCATTTGCTAAGGTAAATCATTTACTGCCATTTGACAATCGTCTGATAGGGATTATGTTGGCACATCTTTTTATCATTTCTCTATCTTTAGGACCATCTCTTTTGACCATAACTATAACATCGGAAATTTTTCCATTAGAATTCAGAAGCCTCATGAGTAGTTTGAGTAGAGTCATTGCATCGATAAATTTCTTTATTGTGACAAAGTCATTTGGATTTTGCGTGAAAAATCTGGGTTTTTATGGTACATTTTGCTTGTATGCTAGTCTTACAATGCTAATGGTATTTCTACCAGAGACAAAAGACAAGACGCTGCAAGAAATAGAAGATGAACTGAGAAGTAGAGATAATTCGTCAGAAGAAAACCAGCCACACTGTCTTTTGAATGCATCAACTGTAGCAGAGCAACGTAGTTTGTAATAGACACAACTAACAACCTAAGCGAATAATACAGTATTAAATTTAGTATGTCGAATTTTTATTTTTTTACATATTCTCCATCATCGAACCTATACGAACCAACGCGGTCATTGCGAATTAGGTGGAAGCCTGATTCGCAATGACCGCGTTGGTAAGGGAGGTGGCGGTGTTGCTATATGTCTACGTTCACATATACCTTTTAAGGTTCTTCGCGTTTCTCAAGTCTTTGATTATTCTTTGGAAGCAGAATACCTCTTCATTGAGGTCACCCTAATGCACACACAAATTCTTCTTGGAGTTTTCTACAGTTCTTCTGACTCCATTAATTATTATTTTTTCTTGGAAAATTTGCTTGAAGAATTATCACCAGTTTATAGTCATACAAAAATTATGGGTGACTTCAACATCTGCCTACTCAAGAATGACCTTCGAGCTCACAATCTCAGCTCCACCGTTGACGCCAGTAACTTATCCTTAGTTCCACTTTAAGCTACTCACTACTTCTTCCCTAATTGTAAACCGTCACTATTGGATCTTATTTTAGTGTCCTCTTTAGATCATGTTGCAAAACATGGTCAAATTAACAAACAAATTAACTTCCAAAAACCATCATCTTATTTTCCTCTCCTACAAAGTTCATCCACATAAGCCAAGATTCAAAATCCTCTTTCAGCGCAATTTTAGATCCATCAAAACTGAACTGTTACGTGAAAATGCCATGAACAGCTGTGACTGGAATGCGATTGCTAATCTTGACTCTGTCGACGATCAAGTGGAATTATTTAATAAAATGATTATCAGCCTTTATGATATACATGCCCCTTTACGTCCTATTATAGTTAAGCATCTCCCAGCGCCTTGACTTACAGACGAGATCGGGGTAACTATTGCCAAAAAACTCTGAGTCAAGACTAAATTTAAAGCTGATCCGCACAAGTACCGCGATAATATCAGAGCTCGTAACGCCTGCAACAGGATGTGTAGAGATGCACAGCGCCGTCATGTCCACCAGTCCGTTGAAAACGGGGATCCAGCTAAAGTTTCTTTGACCTTCTTAATAAACATTTCTCAACATCTACAGATTTTGGTGGCAATGATAAAAGCAAGATATTAAACCACCTATCTTCAATTCTCTCCCCTGACTATCCTTCTTTATCTTTTAGTTCTATAACTGAATGTGATGTTCAAGAGTGCATAAATTCAGTAACATCTAATGCCGTAGGTTCGGATGACATCAGTCGTAAAAATTTTTTTCCTATCCCAGAAATTATACTTGGAAAAGTTCTTTTATCACTCCATTACCCAAATAATTGGCCAGGTGCGTGTCGGGCCACGCGCAGTAGGGTTTCGTAGTTACGAACGCCAACTTTGTACATGCTAAAAAAATTTTTTTTCAATATTTTATTTTACCGTTTTTTCCGCCTAAACACATATTCATGCCAAATTACAGCTTTCTAATACGTATAGTCGCTGAGTAAAACTGCGGACGGACAGACAGACATGGAGAAACTATAAAGGTTCCTTGTTTACTACGGAACCCTAAAAAGCTAACCCTTGTCCTTTCTCTGACTTCTGTCCAATATCTTTACTTCCCTTCCTCTCGAATATCCTTGAGCGTATTGTCCAAAAACAACTCGATCCCTTTCTGCGTAAAAACTCCATCCTCAACCCATTCCAATCCGATTTTAGAACATGTCACAGCACTACTACAGCGTTAGTTAAGATCACTGATGATATTCTTGCCGGAGAATAAGCAGTTAACTGTTATGTCATTATTTGACTTTTCGAATGCATTCAACACTATTGATTTTAAGGTTCCTTTAGCTACCATGCGTTCGCTAAACATATCTCCATCAGTTATTGACTGGTTTCACTCTTATCTATATGGTCGCCGACAATGTGTACGTATTGAGAGTAAATCCTCGACGTGGTGTCAAACATCGTCCGGTGTGCCTCAAAGTGGTGTGCTTTCTCCATTGTTATTCACATTATTTATTAATTCTATCTCTAATCATCTTCGTTCATCTTACCACCTGTATGCAGATGACCTCCAAATATATTGCCATGTTAGTCTAAATAACCTCAGTTCAGGGATTGATTTAATCAACGGTGCCTTATCACGTATATCTGAATGGAGTAAGTCTTATGGGCTTATAGTTAATCCCTCTAAAACACAGGCTATTATAACAGGCAATTTTTATTATATCTCGCGCATTGATTGGCAATCCCTTTCATCAATTATATTTAACGGCGTCAGTATTGACTTCAGCCTCAAGGTAAAAAATCTAGGTGTCTTGATCGACAAGAATTTGACATGGTCGCCTCAGCTCACAGAGGTTAGTACAAAAATATTTGCGTCTGCGAGTTCTCTCAAAAGACTGCAAAACTTTCTCCCTGTGAAGACTAAAATTGCGCTGGCACAATCTTTACTTCTCCCTATCCTTGACTACGCTGACACCTGCTACCTCGATCTCACCAAAGAGCAATTAAATAGACTTGAAAGTCTCCAAAATCTCTGCATTAGATTAATATTTTAACTTGCACCTTTGCCTTCTTTATTCAGTCCTGTTCGTTCCTTCTACTCCGCTATACCTTAAAGAACGCTTTAGCTTCTTTCGTGAAAACACGAATCGAAGTGTGCGTAGCACAGTCTCCTTAAAACTCTCAATTCCTGTTCATAGTACTCATTTCTATTCTAATTCTTTCTCAGTTCAGGCAGTAAAACTTTGGTATGCTTTGCCACTGGATATTCGTAAAGTGCAATCATTGAAAAAATTCAAAGATTTAGTGACGTCCCATTACCTTTCCTCTCGCTCTAACTAATATCTCTTTACTTCTTTTCTTTTCACTGGCTACTTTCATTTACTTTTTTTTAATGTTCGTACAAATTTTATGGTTTATGTATTTATATTACTTTATTGTTCATTTATTTGTTATTGTATGTTCTCCTATTATTTATTGGTATACTTATATTCTTTTACACTGTAATACTCTAACTGCGCCAACTCCCCCACATCTTTTATAGTTTTCTTTAGTGATAAGCCCGCCTTTGTACCTACTAGATTATAATGTACTTTTGATTATTGTCAAACTAAGTTGGTGCAATAGAAATTTTATCTTATCTTATGAAAATTGATCTTTTAGACGCTTGAATCACGCTTTCAAGTACGAATTGACTGTTTTACACCCAGTACCTATGTCTGTTTAAAAAAAATATTAAAATTCGCTCACATCATCGCAAGTTTAAAGACAAGTCACGGAGCCACTGAACCATGTCTCCATCTGTCTCGAGGGTGGAGCAAAACAAAAGTTTTATCATTTTCGTCACGGCCCATTAGGCAAACGAAGGCATTTCATCAAATAACACGATGCCCTTGGTCGGGTCCCGCTTTACAATTGAGAAAATATATTTATGATCATCATCTATGTTAAGACTTACGCTTTTATGGTTGGAATATGCGTTTTCTTCAAATTATCTGTCTCGTCCGCCAGTTGTTTCACTTTTTTGTACCACATGAAGTCCACCTTCACCTTTATCTGTTTCATGTAGCTATGCCTGTCCTCCTGGACCTCTTTTCCCTTCTATCTTCCCTTCAATGATAGTCTTTATGAAATCGTCATCCTTATCAGGCGACCAAACATTTTTCCTCGTTTATTCTCTAATCTATGATGCACCTCTGTTAAAATATGTTTGTAGCATTGATACATAATTTTATTTTTCTACTTTATAGTTTGAAAGAGATATTTCTTCCAATTTAAATTCAAATATATCTTTATTATCATAGGATATTTATAATATCTCTTAATAATCCTCACTTTGTTTTGTTGCACAATAATTGTTGACGTCATAAAGCTACTTAGAGCTAAGTTTACTGCCGCCTCCAAAGCGCTAGTGCAGAAGAAGCGGTAACAGACTGCACTGCAGTATTTTCTCAATTAATATTCATACTTCATTATCATTTCTCCACGATACTCATAATGTCTCTGTCTGTCTGTCTATTGACGTGTAAAAATGCCTGTAAAGGTCTCATTACTGAATAAACATTTGAATCATTGAATCTCATTTGACTTATCCAAAAACATGAAGATATTTGTTAAGTTTTTTTTTTTATGAGTAGGTGCAGTATGTGTTTATTTGTCACTAATTTTCTTAAGGTTTCTGCCAAGCAGTTTAGAGGTAAATTTAAAATATAATGACTGCTTTATTAACCGAGTTCATCTGGTTTTTTGTATGTTTGGTACGCGATATTTTTGCCTTATTTAGATGGTTTCAAATTAATTTGGTAAAGATACGAAGAACACGATATAAAAGAAGCTTATCAACGAAAATGACTTTGGTTTATTTCGTTTTTTTTTTATTGTTCGTACATGAACGAATTGTATTTTTTACTAACCTAAGCTGTGCTATTGTTGGGCAAAATAGGGGGGAACCTGTTTTATCCTATGTATCTTATCTAGACATGCGACAGCATGTCAGAGCCAAGTTAAAAAAAAGGAACTGGTGACGCAGCAGCCGTGTGTATATTTACACGAATCATTTCGAGCTACTTTTGACCCCTTAACACACACACACATACATTAAAGTCGTCTTGCTTATCTCAAATCCAAAATTTCAATAAGTAGCTCAAACAGAAAAGACCTTTACTTGTATCAAATGGCGCTAAACCAAAGGAATAACAAAGTTTTATAGTAAGTAATTTGGTACTGTCTGTACGTCAAGCAAGCTATAGCGAATTTGGATTTATTTGAATAAGCCGATTGAGTATGAAATTTACATAATCTTCGAATTTTATGCAAAATTGCACTTTATATAATTTTCGTTTATGTTGTTATTAAATTACTTAGGTAGGTATCTTGTTTATAAATTTTTGGTACACGCCAATTCGGTACTCGACATACTAAATCTGAAACCGAAAACAAAAAGATTATAAGAGTAGCAAGATGTCCCCACCGAGCTCCCACTTGTATACTTACTAATTAACAGCCCTGGATCTAGGGGGGGGGGGGAACCGGGTGGCCCACGCCCCGGGCGGTGAAGTCAGAGGGGCGGCACAAATGAATATATCCACCCCTGCCATGCTACCGATACGGAATGAGGGCGGCGTCTGGTTACTTTAAAGAAGTATAAAAGTTGTTTACTACGCATCTCATTGCATCTCATCTCGGTCTGGATCTCAACAACTAACCATTACATACTTCCCCCCCCCCCCCGTGTATGCGTAATCAGTAAGCAGTAAAACCAAGCAAGGGGTGGCATTTCACATATTTTGCCCCGACTCAAAAAATTTCTAAATCCGGTACTACTAATTAATACTGATATTTGACATGATAATAACTGCTTCATTTAATAACCAATTTTCTTGCTGTCCTTAGAAAAAGATTTCTATATAGTTTTAATTTTTGTTTCGCAAAAAAATATTATACAAAATCAAACACAGTCAAGTACGCATTAGTTTTGCCACTGGATAGTCCACTATCAATCGCCTATCGATAGTTTATGCATTATAAGAAGCAATATGTACTGTCGTTATTATCGATACTATCGATAGTTTTTCGTCGAGACCATCAATACTATCGACAGTTTGGCATTTTTCAATTAAAACTATCGATCGTAAAACTACCTATCTATTTTTCAACAACACTAGTATATTAGATACTAGTGTTGTTGAAAAAACTACCTGTCTATTTGTGTTTACTACCTATCTATTTTCAACAACACTAGTATATTAAATACTAGTGTTGTTGAAAAAACTACCTATCTATTTGTGTTTACTACCTATCTATTTTTCAACAACACTAGTATATTAGATACTAGTGTTGTTGAAAAATAGATAAGTAGGTATACGATCGATAGTTTTAATTGAAAAATGCCAACCGGGTAGTGACTGAGGCAAAAATAATTATTCAGTACAGTTAATAAAATAAAACATTACAAAATATTTTCACTTTACATAGATCATATCTATTTTCAACAAGATTTTAGATTTATTAATGCAGAAAAACTAATATTAAGACAAAGTGGTAGCTAAAGTGGCGCCCTCATTGAAATAAATTGTTTAAAACTAAACATGGTGATAATTTAAAATTTTATTTGTATCAATGTCTAGAAAGACCTTTAAACTATTCTATTAATAACCTTTGAAAGTAATATTGGTAGTCCATCTAGTTTTAAAACTGTTTTTCGCCAAAAGTGGCAACTTTTGGCGAAAAACAGTTTTGAAACTAGACGGACTATTAATTATCACCATGTTTAGTTTTAAACAATTTATTTCAATGAGGGCGCCACTTTAGCTACCACTTCGTCTTAAGAGCGTTATTTGACCCCAAAAAAAGTGTAACGTCACGGTCAGGCCTATGTCACTCCCCGTTTAGGTATTGAATATATTACTATGCGCACGGCGACCACTTCGAAGGGGAAAATTCAGTTACATGAATCGTTTGTCCAGAGTAAGAAGAATGAAATGGGCTTGCAATGGATGTCTAGGTGATCTAAAACAAGAGGTGAGGAGTTCTGACGCGAGCTAAATAAAACCATAGCGTTTACCACATTACCTAAGTAGATATTTCTTTGAATTTATTTTCTGAGCAAGACTCCTGTACGTGAGTACTAGTACTTATTCTGTGTCACGGTTGGTTATTTCCTACAATTCCCACAGAGAATTTGTGTTTTGACGTTTAGAAAAAGTGTCTGATCTGACTTGTTGTGATTATAATGTAAGTATGCTTGATACCGTCAGAAGAAATGTTTCACGCCACAAGAATCTCCTGTTGTTGTCTCTTTAAAGGGACTTTCACCCAATAATAACATATGAAT
The DNA here is from genome assembly GCA_943193695.1 of Acrobasis suavella. NCBI lineage: Eukaryota > Metazoa > Arthropoda > Insecta > Lepidoptera > Pyralidae > Acrobasis > Acrobasis suavella. The sequence continues at coordinate 1,360,465 of OW971952.1, read as the reverse complement.
CAGCATCGTTACATGGAACACGAGGAAAACCAAGGCCGGCAGTTTATATCCCCGTAGGCTGAGGCATCTAAAGTATTTGCAATAAAAACTTCAACAAATTGTAAATCCGGAGTTTTGGTTTCTAGACTAGGATTTTTTGTGGTTTTGTCCGCTCATGGCGAGTTTTTATGCGGCGGAAATATGTTTCGCAGAAAGAGAGAGACTAACTCACATCTTCATCCGAGCGTATTCCCGGTTGCTTCCTCAGCAGTAACGCTTCAGAGCCCGGGGTCCGCTATCTTACCAAGGAGATTTGACGAGGTTGCTGGTTTTTACATAGAACGACTGCCTTTTGACCTCCACAACCCAAAGGGCAAACCAGGAACCAATCCTTAGATAGTTTGATGATCAAACGCTAGGTGGCGTTCGGGACCCACAGTTTTACGTGCCTTCCGAAACACGGAATCATCTTTCTTTTTGGATAATCAGGTGATTCAAGCCTGCAATATCCTATCAAGACTGGAAACAACTTTTCACAAAGTATGCTTCCCAGTGGGAATCGAACCCATGACCTCCGCGTCACAAGGCGAACGCCTTGACCACTGGACCACGGAGGCAGTCTAACTCACATATTAAGATATAACTGGTATAACGCCAGTTAAGTCCATCATGTCGATCAATTTTTATACAGCGGAAAAGTTTTTCTTTATCTTATATGTTCTTGTTTTTCTTAGATATTGGGGTTAAGGATAATTTTGAAGGTGGTTGAAACAAAATTATCGAAATCTGAGAATAATTTTAAATAACTATTTTTTATTTTGTTTTAATAATCTAATTGTAGCGTAGCTCAGGACAAAGATTCAAAGATTTACTCAGTAATTAGAGCTTTACAGGCACTTTTAGACGTCAATAAGTATAATTTACGTTACGTGTAAAGTATATTAAAATATAATTTATTTTTAAAGAAAAGCTACCGATACCAGCGCTTTGTAACGACCACTGCTGAGAAGAAACGCCGAAAGAAACTCATTTTCATAGTATTGGTCGCCTACTCGTCAAAAAAATTTGTCTTTTAATTAATAAATACTTATAATATAATACAATGTTGACACATTATAACATGTAATGCTTGCGAACAAGTAAACAAACATAAACTGCGTAATAAAAAATATTAGGTAGTCAAAAAAGCGAAGCCAAAAAAAACAAACATAAATACACAAATAGATATATCATTAATTAGCTCGTTGAAGTGGCAGTGGGCAGAGCACATAGCACGAAGAACAGATGGGGCAGAAGGGGTCTCGAATGGGCGCCACAAGCGCAAGCGCAGCGTAGGACACCCACCAACTAAGCAGTACCGCATCTAGAATTTTTTTGAGGCGGGGCAAAATATGTGAATATGCCGCCCCCTAATTGGTTTTGCCGCTTACTTGATTACTATTACCGGAACAGTACGCATACACGGGGGGTTGCAGACAGCAATGGACATTTAAGATCCAGACCGAGATGCGATTGTAAATTTTTGAGTAGTAAACAACTTTTATACTTCTTCAAAAGTAACCAGACGCCGCCTCCATTCCGAATCGGTAGCATAGGAGGGGTGGATATATTCGATTTTGCCGCCCCGCTGACTTCGCCGTCCGAGGCATGGGCCCCGGCTTGGCCCACCCTAGATCCGGGGCTGCAACTAAGAGGTCGGACGACCTTAGCAAGGTTGCAGGAAAATGCTGGATGCAGGCCGCTTCCAATCGGTCGTTTTAGAAAACCTTGATGGAGGTCTATTGTCCACCAGTGGACTTCCTGTGGTGATGATGATAATAAAATAAAAATACAGTAGGTAAATACGTAGGCGACAATGGGGAAAGCCTTTGTCCAGTATAGTGGTAAAATAGTTCATAATTTTAAAAAGTTGTATTCAATTGCCTAAAAATTTATAAACAGACAAACGTTTCAATTAGATAAATAGCTATAGGTATAAAGGATAAATTATCCAATTTAACTGAAGTTTTTTGCCAACCCTATAATCTATTGTGACATAATGCGCCTATTTCTTATTGTACGGTGACTACAGTAAAAATACTTGAGAAACAATAGAGTCGCTATTAATGGACGTTTTTAATAAATTTATAACGTATAATACCGTATTTTTTAATATAAGCAACTTTTTAGTAGGGTAACCAAGTATTACTGGAGTTTTTATAAATTCATTTTTTTATAAAAAAATAAAGAAAATGTGTACTTACCTATGTATTTAAAAAAATATCTGACAAACAACTTTAAAAAAAATATTTTGGAAACCGAAGATAATTACAAATTAATGAATTACTTAATCAAAGTTAAAAGAAAAACTACTTTTAACCTGGTTTTATGTCTAAACATCTCATTAAATATTAATAAACCTAAGAAAATGTCACGTGAATTCTATAACATAAGCACCATGGCCACTACACCCATGGTGACATTTTTACACGTAATAATTGTCACATCACCGTTTTTCCCACTTTCCTGAGACCAGTTGAAGAACACATTTATTTTTATGCACGTTTTTGATTGTTGTAAATCTTTCATATATCGCTATTTTATTGGTGCGCGTGAAAAAATAGCTTTTGACATTTCATTGAGGGAATCAAAATTATTTACTGTCGACATAATGCTCATTTTTAGGGTTACGTATTGAAATGTCATAGTTCTGGTTACCTAATGTTTTGCAATGTCATTTTTCAAACAATAATTTGTTGAATTCATTAGGTCTTAAGATTTTTTTATGAAAAAGTACTGTTTTAATTTTAAAATATATCTAAACCCATGATCAAATCATAGTAACATTGTATAATTGTATATTTTCGCAATTTTACCATGAATATTATATTTTACTGCTAATTCTGTAACTTAATTTTTGGATTCGAATAATCTATTTAACAGCTCATTTTTTAAATTGTTGCTTGTAGTAAAAAGAACAAAGTCTTTGTCCTACATGTCGATGGGTCAAATCACACTATATGTGGACTTATATTTTTTATGCATTTAGGTCACAATGTTTTGCAATAGCCTTCCTTTTTGTTTCCAAACTATGTTAATTATATATTTAACTGTTTCACTCCATTCTTTGACAAAAGTGGACTGCTCGTCCCTCCACCTCATCCTATAATTATAATTTATGAAAAATAAAATACAGAAGATACGGAACCCACAAATTATTTTCATGTTCAAACTTATCAAACATTTATTTTACTTTTAGTTTCACGGTGAATGTCAGTAGGTCCCTCTTTTCCAACGTGTCGGCGCCACGGGATACACCTGGAAGTCAATTTGTTTTAAATAGTTAACAAAAATACAGTGAATTTAGTTTTTATTTGTGACTTGTGTTAAAATTTCACTTGTGACGTTTTTTGTGATAAATTGAAGCGTATATTTATCTACTTATTACATAAATTCCGAGTTATTAAAAACCAAGCATCATTTTGTGGAAATCTTTACACATAAATACAAAACTCAGTGCACATAACCTATAGGTATCAAAATACCAGGTATAATATTTCATATGTCAAAAAATTGAGAATTATTTTATATCTATTGTAAGTTTATAATTTAGTGCTGAAGCGTATTCAACAACCAACAACTCCAAGTGATTTAACTAACATGCATATAGGTGCATAAAGTAAAAAATAAAAACAAAAAAAAATAAAATTGCAGACTATTGACTCCCCAAATATCTAGTCTAGATATCTCAATCAAGTAAAAAAAAAACATTGCAAACAATTGACTCCACGGCGTTTCTGTGCGGCACGAAGCAAGGAGTGGCGTTCCACGGCTGATTTAGCATCAGTTCTCAACGAAAAGCCATAGACAAGAGGCTTGATTGCCAGTCCGGAGACCATGTCCTTAGCGGAGGCACCTTCCGACAACGAACAGATCAGGACAGACCGGAGCGAGGATAAGAACAGCGTGAAGAAGAACGACGTCAATAATAAGGAAGGAAGGCAGGTATGTTCATTACGTTTTATTTAAAAAAATATATTAAAAAATACCGACTTTATACATATATTCTTGAGAAATCCATATTTCCAAAGTTCTTCGTCCTATCTTCATCAAATGAATATGGGACCAACTGGATTATTAAATTGGGTTCTCAATTGAGAAAGATATCGCGTAACATACAAAAAAATATAAACTCTTCATTTTTTGAAGTTTTTAAAAAAATCTAAGACCAACTTCGAATTATGTCGTAACTCAAGGGTTAAGCTTTTCCGGGTCACTTATGGCTAAGAATTAATAGAGTATCTTATGGTTAAAAGTGTGTAAAATTCAATTTGAGTGTCCCGCAAAGTGCAAAGGATCTTAGAAATTCAGTGAAGCAACTTTTTTGTGGAGTTTTTAATTTATAGTTTACAACAACCCCATACGTAGGTACCTAATAGTGTTTTACAGTACCTACCCTTAATACTTATTAGGAAGGTTTATTACACCCAACTATTCTTATGGGACCAACATACATTCCCAACTTAAAAAATATTCGTGTGTGTTGTGTAACACAAAAAACATTTAATTGTTTTCAAGTTTTATTTATTAGCCAGTCCTGCTCAATGCTGGGCAAAGGCATCCCCCTGCTTCTTTATAATTAGACATCCAAAATCGTATGAATCGTATAGAATAAGTGTAACTTAATTTGACATTGTCCATAATGTCCATAGTTGGGTTTACTTTGTAATTAAGGGGCTACATGAATTTTCCAGGGTCCAGTGCTGCCCCCATTCGAAATAAATCATTTGATAGGAAACGGAGACATAATTAAAATTTGGCCTTAATCAGACCCTAGATAACCCTTTAAACTATTTTTTGAACTACTGTTTACAGTTTAAAGTGAGAACGTGAAGCTTTTCTACGCACAATTGCGAAAAATGGCCACTTTTGGCGTATGTGCGTAGAAAAGCTTCACGTTCTCACTTTAAACTGTAAACAGTAATTCATAAAATAGTTTAAAGGGTTATCTAGGGTCTGATCAAGGCCAAATTTTAAATTATGTCTCCGTTTCCTATCAAATGATTTATTTCAAATGGGGGCAGCACTGGACCCCGGAAAAATTCAGGTAGCCCCCTTAATAAGGACATGAAAACGAACAATTGTGTGTGTAAGTACTACTAACAAACTAATTCGTTTTGAAAAGGACGTTACGAATAATCAAAAAGGCACATGATTTTTCATTTTCAAAAAATGTAGATTTATGCAAATTAGCATTTCCTATTGGAATTTGTGCTATATAAAGTCCCATGTTTCTTTTCAAATCTCTACGCAACATCTTACACATATGCAAACATACACACAAACATTACAATCACATTTGACTTTGCTTTTAACACTGTTTGTACTAAATTAAATGTTTAACTATTGAAGCATTAACGTGGTTACTGACTAATTTGGACTGAAATATAAAATAAAGTTGTATATTTAAGATTCATTTTATGTTTAATTTATAAAAAATGTGCAACAAAAAGGGGGTTATCAACCCGAAAGGGAGTAAACATACTAATCAATGTGAACAACTTTTTTCATAAGACCATACCTGAAATCCCAAAAAAAAAACCTGCAGCTCCGTACATTTTGGCACGGTAGGTATAATTTTGTATGGAGATGCAGATTTTTTTTTGGGTTGATACCTCCTGTTCCTTACACGTTGTATAGCTTTATTTTAAGTTAAAAGAAACAGTTTTAGATGCAAATTAAAATTTAGATTTTATCTAAATTTTAATTTGCATCTAGCATGCGTGCGGCTCAATAGTTTTTTGTTTGGACCGAAATAACTGAATAAAGTTTGTTGAAGTAATATATCGATGGGTTTAATAATACATTGCTATATTTTTGGTTTATAGGATGTGTAATAAGTAAAAAATATACATGGGTAAACGAGAGTATCATAGTATCAACAAGAAATATTTAAATAAAATATTTTTAAAACAAGCTTTTATCTTCAGTACTCCTCAAGTCGAATCAAACGAGCACAAAACTCGATGGGGTTGCGTCGTTTCATTACAGAGTTCCTATGGCCACCTTCCATATCCATCATCAGATGAACTGCCTGTCATCATAATATTGCATTGTCACGCAATATACGTATGGGTGTAAAACAGCTCAATCGGAAACCGGGAAGTGGGTCAAATTTAACTTGCAAGATTTGATTACAGACAGACAGACAGACCGACAGACAACGGGACAGGTGAAAGTAAATAAAAGCTAGAAATAGTTATAAGTTTCTATCTACCATAAATAAATATCCACATATTCTGGCACAAAATAGTTACGTAAACAAAAAAAAAAACAAAACAACCCACGAGGTTTGATCACATGACCGTCTAGTCTATAGCTATGTGACACAAAAAAAAAGCAAATACTTTTATTTGTGGCCAGTTATTACGTACTTTTCAGACAATAAATATATCGCGATATTTCATAAACTGCCGGCGGATGAAAGATTTTATGTTGTTAGAAAACTTTGTTGTAAATCTGACTCTATTGAACTAGGTGAAGAAAGGGATTTGATCGTCTTCAAGTGTAGATAAAACTGGTCAAGTGCGAGTCGGACTCGAATATAAAGGGTTATGTACCTTGGGACATTATTTAAAAAAAATTGCAGCCGCATTAATATATATCAGAGAAAATTTCAAGAACCTAGTAAATGTCATCGTAAATTTATCAATGAAGATCGAGTTAAAAACGCTAAAAAACACGTTTCTTATATTTTATCAAAAGTATTTGTTGTTATAGCGGCCACAGTAATCACACTATATAATATTATAAAAGTGAAAGTTTGCGAGTGTGTATGTTTGTTACTTCTTCACGCGCAAACGGCTGGACCAATTTTGATAAATTCCTGGATTAACACATAGGCTACTTTTTATATATACCGCAGGTAACACCGCGGTGCGCAGCTAGTACATGATAATCGATGAAATTTCAAGGTATTACTGTTCAAGAGATAGAGCCCTGTGACAGACGGTCGGATAGATAGTGGATTCTTAGTAATAGGCTCCCGTTGGCACTCTCTAATCTCTAAAAAGAATTTATTTGACCAATGGAATGTGTCGAATATGAACCTCGTTAATTTAAGTACTTCTGTATTATGATTAAAGTAAACAATTTTTCGCCCAAAATAAGAAGACGTGATTATCAATAACTTTTCAACGGCTTATCAAACATAGTTAAAAACTATCGCAAGGAAACTTGCTTTCACGTAAAAAAATTCGATGCTACAATGTAAAAAGATTGGCATCAAATTTATAACACCCGTCTTTTTGCGTCGGGGGTTAATAATACCTTCGTCAAGCCAGGCTGCAAGGCGTGCTTAGAAATATACATACACTCGAAAAACATTAATCTCCTTCTAGCGCAATCGGGTAAAAAACTATTATAGTCATGTGTTCTAACCACAATATAATTAGAGCACGCTACTCCAATTATCTCCAACCAAGAAACAATAAAAGCCAAAACAGAAGGAATTGGCGTAATAAAGCTTATTGGAAACTGGGCAATTATTCAGTTGGCCGTATACGGTTGTGGGGTGTCGTGGGAACAGATAGACAGACAATAGTTACGCCCACGCGCATGTGGAGGCGTAATGGCCGCTTGTTTAGTATAAACATTTAATTAAAAATTGTGCGCGTTTGTTATTGCTTTTTGATCGACGTTTTATGCCAAACGAGCAGACGAATAGCATTTCGGGTTTTGCGGCTAGAAGCTAGTGTTGCCGCTCTATAGACGTCGCAAAGTATGGATGTGGTCCATGGTTCTGTAGTCTTTTCGGAACCCGGCTTGTTCGGGAGGTTGGAAGGCATCCAATCTGTTAGCGGGACGATTCGCGATGACCCTCGAAAACATAATTCTTAAATAGAGTATTGTCACCCTTTTTAAAGAAAAGGACCACCACGCCTCTATTCCACGCTTCTGGAGTTACACCCTCGAACAGAACGGAATAAAAGAGCCTCTGAAGGACTTGCAGTACTAGCGTTCCACCCGCTTGCAGAAGCTCTGCTGTGATTCCATCCTCACCCTTGTTTTTGAGCTGTTTTAGGGCCATCCTAATCTCTTACAGACTAATGTCCGGGATATCCTCGGTAGTGTCGGGTTAGCTTGGCTCTTGGATCTGCAGCCATATTCCCGCTAGGTTTCGCAACGAATGTTGCCAAGTTGACCTTCTTTATCATCTTTTGTTGATACCATGTTACCGCCCTCCGTCTTTAGCTTAGTCAGTCGGCTTTGCCCAGTAGATATAGTCTTTGCAAACACTTTTAAACCTTTGTTTCGTACTATCGTCTCCTCAATACATTTAGTATTAAAGGAGCGAATGTCGTGTCCTTGCGACTTTAGAATTCTTCTGTTGAGCCGCCGATACGACTTAGCGTCTTCGGAGGTTTGCATCGTAATGGATCGTCGTTCTGCCATAATAGCCTAGATTTATTTTGCAACGGATCAAAAAGTATTTACAATGTTTTGCAATCTGTATTATAATTATTTATAACTTTACAAAAAAAATCTGGTACTTTACCATAGATGGAATATTGCATTCTAAAAACAATAATAAACGTAAGATTAACATAGTCTTAATTTACGTCAAAATACAGGGTGACTTCTTACTCACCAGCCAAATTATTGGAGCAATTTCAGTCCATGATACTAAACTGCCTTCCATAAAAAAAAGTTATTGAAAATCGATAAAAAGTGTTCGTCCTCCCACACAAAACCCGTTTGGCCGAACGCTGATTTGTATCGGATGTCGATTTTTTTTCCTTCTTTGTTTATGTTTTTATGGACAGTAGGTATCATGGGCAGAACTTGCTCCAAAAAATTGGCTGGTCGTTAGAAAGTCAATTTTTGTCGGGTCGTTACAATTTTTGTAATAAAGTTAAATAAATAAATAAATATATTGTCCGGATTGAGTGCAGTTGTGCATAATTCTGACACGCGCGCCACGCCCACTTGGCACTTCCCCCTTTTTTTACCCGACTGCGCCTATGTTCTTCGAAAGTATGTATGTATGTATAATTGTCTGGCACGCTCTGCAGCCTGAACGGCACGATAGATTTAAGCTTGAGAGGTTTCGTTAGATTTGTATTAACTGTGAAAGTGACACTGGGTATATCAAAATAAAAATAAAAAACTAAATGGCGGATGTTTGGCGCCAAATTCAAATGTTTGGAACGCTCTGCAGCCTGAACGACTCAATGGATTTTAACTTGAGAGGTGTTGTTAGATTCGCATTTACTGTGAGAGTGACACTAGGTATATAAAAATAAAATAAAATCCTAATAAAAAAACAGCAAACGAGTTTTTTGTTATTGTAATAATAATTCTCTTTCGTGACTACAATCACCAACCCGTCTGCCTAGCGTAGTGATTATGGGTGAATCATCTCTTTATTGGGAGAGGCCTTAAGTCCTAGCAGTGGACTGTTATAGGCTGAATAAGACTGTTAATACCGGACAAACTTTGTTTACAAAGGATATCTTCCAGCGGGTATAAAAAAGGAGTGTTACATTTTGTACTAATTTTTAGCAGCCGGAAACATAAGAACAATGGCTCCGAAGCACTCCCAGTGTTCAATGGGGCGAGGCAAACTGTCATTACTGTTCCACTGCATTGTATTCTTATGAGACGATCTGCTGGAGATTGAATAACAACGGTCGTAAAGAACTCTTTATAGGAAAACAGATTCAAAGATTGGATATAGTCCTTCAATTGTTTTTCCTTCCTCCTGAAATCTACAGAAGAGATTTTACAATAATACGATGAAAGCTAAGTTTGAATAATTTAAGAGTTTTAAAATTGAATTGAGGCCACGCAAATTAGAAAATCAGAACGTCGAAGTTAATGCTTCGGTATTTCAAAAATTTGTCAATAATTTAAATTCGGCGATTGTTCACGTTCAATTAGTAACACCCGTAATAGGCACACATTTAAGTAACGTGTTACAACTACACGTATTTTAACCTGCCAATTTTGCGTCAAGAGGAAACAAAGATTAAAAAAATATGTAGAAAATTCACAAAAACCTTACGGGAAAAAATAATTAATAAAACATATATAGTGATAGTAAAAGTAACCTGCAAATTCTACGAATTTAGCCTCTGGGGTATTAACCTGCAAATTCTACAAATTTAGCCTCTGGGGTAAAAGAAGAATTAAAAAAAAGCACAGTAGAATTAGCATAAGTAATCTGTACAAAATGCCCAATAATACTATGAGCAGGCTTGTTGTTCGACAGATGTCAGATTCTTACATGTGGAAAGAGCAGATCCACACTCTGATGAAGGGCGGGGAGAGCGAGTCCGACATCTCGGACTCAGAGCACTTCCTCACCAAAGGGGCCTTCCTTATCACGCCCTCCCACGGACTCAGCATGGAGAAGGCCTCAGCCATCTGCGAGAAGATGGAGTTCAAAGGCTGCTTCTCCTTGACCAAGACCGCGACGGGTATACTCTTTAAGTTCTCCCACGTCGACGACTACCAGATGGTCTTCAAGAAGGGGTTCCATAAAGTCACTGGATCGAGATTCTACAGAAAGGTATGTTTTTTGTGATCGGCGGATATTTGTTTACTGTTGTATAAGATTTGATGCGCATTTAGATATCTAAAGTAGGTTTCATCAGCTCTAAATATATCAATTATTTGAAGTATGCGTCAATGGATATCACCACAATAAAAATTTCTTGATTCTAGTTTAGTCTTTATGGACGTCAAATCGTTGTGTCCCTGAAAAGTCAAAACGCAATAAATAGCCCCTCAAGAAATACATTGGCCAACGCTAACGTACTCGTAACTTTAATTTAACTAACAACATTAGTAAGCTTTTATATTTCTTCTGTGAAGTCCCTTCAAACGTTGTCCGTCCGACAACACGAGACTTTAACACTTTTACTTTATATCTAAATCTCTGCAGGCTTTTACAGACTAGTAAACATTCCAAATATGTTTAAAGGACACATTTATAAATTGTGTATTTCTAGCGATTGCCAATGAACGACTACTATCTCTCTCTTTTGTGTTGTCTCTGTGCTCATCATCTGCTTCTCTCTTCGTCCTTCTCTGCTCTTTCTAATGTGTTCTGCTTTTTCTTCTTTAGTGTGCTTTTGCAGCATCACGCGCATTTAAATCGGAAGCTTCAGTAATAAAACCTGATTCATTTATAGAAAAGTTATTTGGAATCGTATATAACTAAAATCTACAATCTAACGTTTCATTTCACGCAGTTATAAAAATCTCCAGACGTTCTAAAGAATAATCTTGGAAATGGCTCCAACGATTTTAATGAAATTTTGTACGTCGGTTTCGCGGATGAAAAATCGATCTAGCTAGGTCTCATTTTTATAAAACCTAGTTTTCTCCGTGTTAATCACCGTGCGAAGCTCGGTCGACCAGGTACTGCAAGCTGCCTAAAGGCATCTGAAGACGACAGCCGGTACCAACGGCTTGACGTGCCATCCAAGTGAGGTCACCCCCGGTGTCCCTTATCTTAACGCGCAAGCGCTATTAATACGCACTCACGCCGAGCCACCGAGTTCCTCAAGATGGAACAAAAGACAGTAAAAACTAGCAGATCCAATAAAATTTGTTACTGAATTCTAATCTAATCCCCGATTTGAACTTCCAGATCGCGATCCCGTGCCGTCCCCAGAAGACCTTCACCATCTACGTATACGACGTGCCCGACGAGGTCCCGGAGGAGGACGTACGCCACGCCCTCTACAAGTTTGGCTCCGTGGTGGAAGTAGTGCGCCTGCATTTTTCTGGTTCGCCCCGGGATGGTAATAATGGTTGTTGGAATGGTTTGCTGGTTCTTGCACTTTCTGCTCCATAGCATGGCACCGTCGATAAATCCAGATAGTGCCATCCCTCTCGATATTATTGCGTAGAGCGAGATAGTGGTTAATGATAGCGCTTGTTAAACGCTGTCGTCGGTGCCTTGCTTTGGGGGGTAATGGTTCTTATATCCGTGTAGTCCGGAGGGTCTATATGTTTTAAATGGTCCAAAAAATTCAAATGTTCAGTCAATCAGAGTTGTAAATCTATGCATTTACAAGATTAGTGTTTAAAGAGAGCCAGTCGAAATAGAAATATAAGTGGGGACCTATGGACTTTCCATTTTCTATGTAAATTAGAATAGTTGTGGGTCTTTCTAATGAAATAATAAAATAATAATTAAATAGCCTATAAGTGTTATAGTATTTTTGGATACTATAACACTTATAGGCTATTTAGCCAGGATAAAGCAACGAAGCCAGGATAAAGCAAAGTAAAAGCCAACGAAGTATACTATAATGTAGAAGGCTTCAAACATTGGTCAATATGTGACAATGTCGAAAAGTAAAAAGTTATAAAGGGAACAATGTTTATTGCTTGATATCATTAAATTAAGTATCTTTCTAATATGTCTATCTATTTTTCTACTGGATATCTTACACTTATCTTGTAAAATCACCTATAAGTAATAACGTTTCCATAGACATTTCATGAAGGTCGTCGTCATAGAACTAAATCATATAGATTTAGGAACCATTACTATCTTTAAAAATAACGTTTCATATGATGCACATAATGAGCTAGTAGATGGAAGACAGCTCAAAGTTTTGAACTACACCTGAAAAATGTTAAATCACTTTGTCTTGAGTAAATGAGCAACAATCTTGAGCACTCAAATGAGCCAAAACACAGACAACAGCTCATGGCACCGATTTTTTTTGCACTGTGCACATAATGAATATATTTGTACAGTTAAAAATAGCACAAAATCTTTCATCAAATTAACTATGTAATCAATAAAAAAAAGACTTAATTAGAGACATTCCTAATCCTAAGAATTTAAAGAATAACTAAAAGCGTTGTAAGATTCTTGCTGAGAATTCCATATATATTATTAAATGTAATAGTTATTTCTTTTCTAGCTGTAATAGTAATAATAAATATAAAGAGGGAAACATAAACCCAGAAATACCCGTAACACTTAAAAGTTTAATTAACTGGTAAGAGTTCTTCTAAGACACACTCAAAATTGGCGATATTTCAATTGATATAGTTAATGAAATAGTAATTAGTTGCAAATATTAAACAGTAGAAAATATTAGATGACGACAAGAAAGAATGCTTTAGGATTGAGTCCATTTTATTGTAAAAGATATTGTGGACAATAAAGATTTAAATAAATAAGAACGTTGAAATGAATTTATTAAAGATGATGATAAGAAGATAGTAGAGAATATAGTTAATCATCTAGCTAGCTTCGTTTGTCAGGCAGATGGTGTCTGCGTCATCTCCGGACGGTAACAGTTTTCAGTTCGCAGCCTCTGCCTTGGGATCCACAAACTTTGACACTTCGTTGATTCTGGTTCGGATTTGCGAGATTTCAGGTCGTCATTATGCTTGCATGATTCTTTAATGTGTCTTCAGAATATTAGCTGACGGTCAATTGAGACAATAGGTGTTATCTATGGGCTAAAATCTTGACATTATTTCTGATTTCCATATATCTTTAAGCGCTAATCCCCTTGTGACCTTTGGTTTTCTCAGTTCCTTAAGACCTACCGTAAAGTCTGTTTTAACTTTATCAATCATTTAGCAAGTATAATGACATCCTAATTTAAGTGTTGGTGTTTAAACTGTATGCTTTTAAAACATACTAATGTAAGTTCTTTTCGCTTTTACTAAAATTGCATGTTTGACTTATTTCATAAAAATGATAGGTGTTACAAAAAGCTTTGTCGTTGTTGGTTGTTGTTTTTGTATTTTATTGTATTGGTTTGGTTTTTCACACAACATAAGCACAGACTACACCACACATCACATACTATACTTATTTATTTGTCTGTATTATTTAGACAAACCTAAGTGAAGTTATCTTCAACATATTAACTTCAATTGAAATTAACTTTTTGAATAAGCATGAAATTAAAATTTAAAACTGTTCGCAGCTCGTGTCAACGTAAACAAATATTTGTTGTTGAAATATTTCTATTACAGATGAGTTATTACAAGTTATCAAACCCTTTTTTGAAAAATGTAACTTACAGTCACAAAACTCTATAAAAACAAAAAAGGTACACACGGTGGCAATCTGGCAATTTATGAAATCAAAAAAAAAATATTACGGTACTTAACAAACATTGTTAAGTACCGTAATATTTTTGAGTTGCTCGATTTGCCAGTGTACTGCTCAAACTTAAAACTAAGAAAAAATCTAAATACACAGGAACTTCTACACCGAAACCAATGGATAAGACTCCTCCGCGGGCCCTGACCACTATTGATGGTGAGCTGGTCAGCAGCATGATCCCGAAGGAGGCGTCAAGCGTGCTCCGAGTGACGCTCGCCAACATCGAGGAGGCCAACATCCTTCTGCAGAACGGACTGGACTTCTATGGAGCGACGTACTTCCCCACGGAGCTGGCCACGCCCGCACAGGCTGCCAAGTTGATCAAACCCAGCAGGTAGCTTTTTCATACCTACCTATTTTGTTTCACACGTGGGAAAAGGTCCCCAAATCCTACAAACTTTCTGTCCAATGCGATCTCCGACCATTGTTGTTCCACCTTGCGTAAGTCATCATTCTAGGCCTGGTATTGGTATTGGTAGGCCCCTCCTGCGTCAACTACCTTCGAGATACTATTTCGTTACTATATGAGCCCAGGTAGCATACACTTGAAAAATCTAACACCCAAGTGGGTATTGGTCACGTACAAATTACAAAAAACACTTCCATCCATTCATAAAGTTATCAATGCCATCCCACCACTTTTTCGTTACCCTACTCCAGCGTCCTTCTGGAACCCGCAACGTTGCCTTTCTTTCCCATCTTTCCGGTCTCATATGACAAACAAATAGCCCACTCTCTTTTGAGTTTCGCTGTTCGTACTTACTTCTTTAATTTTTTAGCTTACTTATCGCATATTTTGATTCCAGAGTGACTGGTGGAACAGTCTCCGCGAGGGTGCGAGATCTGCTGCCTGTGTTTGACCAACAAGGGTTCTCCAAGTTCGCTCCACCTTCCTCCCGACTCGTCAAACCCCGGTCCAAGTAACCATCACAAAAGACCATATTCCATACACTTCACTATGACTTTTCCTAAATTTAATGCGCTGATTAGAGGCAGTTAGAAGGTAGAGGTAGAGGTAGAGGTTCAAGGGTATCAAAAAGTGATTGTCATTAAGTAGACTCTTCAAGAGCTAGTTCTGAACAGTCTAAGTAGTAAGCGTGACACTCTTGCATGGCTCCACGAAATTAACATTATCTTGGAATTTTAAAGGTGTAACTTTTATTCTTCTATACTATGACATTGCAAAAATTCTAATATTTCTGATTCTAGCACTCAAAATTTTCACAAAATGTCTTTCAAAATTAAACGTCTACCATTGGCGTCTCCAACGGACTCGTACTTAGGACTCGGTTTAACATCACTTTCGATAAGATCCACTAATCTGTACAGTAGACTACTTATCAGGCGTAACATTAAAACTTTTAAAAGGTTCTCAAACTATTACGCTTGACTTGCGCCTACTGTATAATTTATTATTATTTCCATCTCATTTCCATTGTCGCTTGTCGTTTTTGTTTCTGTACCAAATGCATTTATTTTTAGTTAATGTTAATAACTAATAAATGTGCCATTTAAATGTTTTCATAGACATATATTTTGTATTATCATTTTGTTACAAATAAATAATAAAATTAAATATTTTACATGTTGTTTTTCTTACATCTAAAAGTTGGCAACGTTTTGTGTTACTATCAATAAATAGCAACACGTAGGTAACATGTAATAACGTCATTTATGACAACATGAGAATCACAGATTTAAATTACTTTGCTTTTAGCTAAATTTAAACATAATTCCCTTCAGAGTATTGTATGTAATTTCTAAGGTTCACTTTTGTCTTTCTGCCTCTTGAATTTGTCTTCAATCTCCTGCAGGCTCTTACCTTTTGTTTCCGGAAGAATGAAGTACAATATGCCTGTTCCTATTAAAGCTATAACTCCGTAAATAAGGAATGTAATAACTTCTCCAAAGTTAGTCATCATACCCGGTGCTGTTTTCACTACTACGAAGAAGGTCAAGAACGTTGTCGCTGAGCTGATGCCAGAACCAAGTCCCCTTACCCTCGTGGGGAAAACTTCACCACACATAATCCATGGCAATGGCACCAATCCAATGGAAATGGCACATATGTAGATCATCAAGAATATAAGGGGTACCCAAGCCATATTTGGTGGTTTCCAATACAAAAACATTGATAAGCCGACCATTGACAAAGCTGTGAAGATTCCACTGATGAAACATAAAGGTCTTCTTCCATACTGTTTGCAGATGACGCAAGCAGCAACTGACACGACCGTTCTTAAAGCATCTATGATCAGCATCACCATATAATGGTCTAAATCCGTCCCAACAGCTTTCTCTACAATCTCTATAGAATAAAACGCTACAGCATTCACTCCAGAAAATTGGCAGGTCACAAAGAATAATATCATGATCCCAAGAGGTTTTAATAATTCCGGGCTCTTAAGGCTGATTATTTTTTCTTTCAAGCTCATTTCTGGTTCTGAATCCACTAGTTTCTTTTTATCTATAAGACCTTTTAACTCCGCGTTGGCTTCAGGGCTTGCTCCTCTCAACCACGTGAAAGATTTAGCGCCTTTTTCGATTTTTCCTTGATTAATTAGCCAAGTTGGACTTTCTGGAATAAAAGTCAGTAGAACTACGGTTAGAACGGGGAATATACAGCAAATTCCTGCAGTTATTTGCCAGCTAAGGTATGTTCCAAGCAAATGAGCCACTAGGAGGCCAACTGCTATAGCTAAAGATACTCCTGCTAGGAAAAATCCTCTGTACTTTGGATCTGACGTTTCTCCAATATAAACAGGTCCTAGAGGACCTAAAAGGCCAACGCAGAGTCCCGAGAAGAACCTTCCAAGTAGCATGATGGCTAAGTTATTGGCACAGGAAATTAGGATCCAGCCAAGGAGAAAAGGCGCGCACACGATGTAATGTGACGATTTTCTTCCAAATTTCTCCATCAGCCATCCCGATATGAGGCATCCAGGAGCCATTGGCAGGGCCGCCATTGAAGCTGAAAAAAGAAATTAACATTCATCAAAATCATACTTCGTTATTCCCGATTATAATTACTGTTTTCCATAAACTCGCACATGTTTTTAATAAAATAAATAAATATATATGGACGAATAACACCGATTGAGCTAGCTCAAAAGTAAGTTCGAGACTTGTGTTATGGGATACTAACTCAACGATACTATATTTTATAACAAATACATACATATATAGATAAACATCCAATACCGAGGACAATTTGAAAAAGGCGCTTTTTCAACTTGCACTAATCGGGGATTGAACCTGAAACCTCTGGGTGGAAGAGCATGGTGACCACTACGCGACGGAGGTCGTCGTTGTATTTTAAACCTACCTGACAGATAGGTGTAACAAAAAGAACATAAATGGTGTTGGTAGCAATAAAGAGCCTTGCATGACACCAGCGCGGCATATTACCCGCATTGTAGGAGCACCCACATAATTAAATGGCATTGCTATTTCTTTATGACAGGAATAATAACTACTTTAAAAATACTTCGTTGAAGATTTAGTGACAATACAAATATCAAATGCGCAACTAAATCGAAAGCTTTTGTCAAAATGAAGGCTAATGCTTTTTCTTCTATTTTTTCTTTTATTCAATGATAAAGTGAAAATGTTTTTCACTCCAGTGTTGGGCCACTATAATACCATTTTCACTGGCAGTCATAATTTCTTCGGTAGCAAGTGCTTAAAGAATTTTTCTTTCTTTCTTTCCTTCTTACTTAGACTGTCTGTGACGAGAAACCACGCTGGCAAATGTTTATGTTGATATTCTTTCAACATAAACATTTGCCAGTATCGGGTCTGAAATTGCTCAAATTATATTTTTCTAAACCAACCCCCGTAGCATGGCAACAGCGACAGCGTTTATCGACCGCTATCATCTTTCACTATACGCAATAATAACGAGCGGGATGGAACTAATCCGTCGCGCTATATAAACTTTATGTGGGTTTATCTACGGTACCATGCTACGGGAGCAGACCATGGTCATTGGCATCATTTAGATCTGCCTAAAAAAGTATATTTAAAAAAAAGAACCGACTGCATTTCCTTTCACGAGTTTCTTCCATATCTTCAGTTCTTTATCATATCTTAATCAAATTAATATGGGACCTACTAGCTTTCAAATATAAAAAAAGAATTAATTAAATTAATACACAAGTGGCGAAGATATCGTACAAAAAAATAAATTAAAAAAAAAACATAAGGTTCGAATTGATATTTTCCTCCTGTTTTGAAGTCGGTTGAAAAGATAGAGATTTTAATACTCACCGATCCAAGACTTAGTACTCTCATCGATGTATATGGGGCTGCCGGGCTCCTGCAGTTGCGGCAGCAGAATACCAGAGTATCCCGAAGTGAGACCGGCTGTGAAGCTGAGAAAGATCGGCGCCAATGCTGCCAACGACTGGAAAAAACATTCTTTGAATACACACTATCACGGCACAGGTATTGCACTTCATGCAAGCGGAATATCATTTATGCCTACACTACTACAAACACACCTATACATTTCTGCACACGGCAATGTGTGTGTGTTCGACCGCAGCCGCCTGCTCAACACCTCGAGGCAAGAACGGGGGAGAGGTGCGGGGACGCATATTGCGCGGGACCTTATGAGATTCCGTTCTGACCTTTATGATCTGATCCCTAATGGGGTGAAAAGAGTCTAGGGCCACAAGACCCCAAAGGTTTTATTGTATTCTAGCGAGAAGGTGGAAAAGGAATCTTAATTTTGATGGATGGTGATTTTGAAGCTAGTCGTTTATTAACATGATTCGGATTTTCAGTCATTCTCACGGTCAATTTTACGATCTGTTTGGGGAGAGAAACAGCTCTCAGAATTTTCTACCTGACCAGCATGGAAGGTGAGTGCGGAGTCACACAAGGGTGCCGAAGGAGATACACAGGCTGCCATTTTGACGTCAATTAATGAATTATATATTTATACGGACAAATCACACAGATTGAGCTAGCCCCAAAGTAAGTTCGAGACTTGTGCTATGGGATACACGAAACTATATTTTACAACAAATACATATATAGATAGACATCCAAGACCCAGGTCAATCTGACAAAGATCATTTTTCCTTGACCTGACCGGGGATCGACCTGGACTTCCAGTGTGCTGCCCGGCATGATGACCACAGACTTGAGGTTGTGCAAGCTTTTACAACCGGCGTCTCACAGTGAAAATACCTACAGTTGCTGCACAAGATGATTATGCTTAGGTAATCCTCTATATCTCATGCAATGTCTGCTAGAAATAGGAGACTGGAAGGGTCTTGCGCTGGTTGAAACTGCGTGGGATGGTTTAAATCCTTTATTTTGAGCACCAAATAAGTTATGGCAGACCAAATGATGGAGGCGTGAGATGTTGGTTAGAACGGGAGTGAATGACCATTACAACGCGAGTTACCATAGTACAAAAATGCTTTATAGTTTTAAATTTATATTATCACGATAATATATCAATATAATATATTATTGCTATCTCCAACAGAGACGGAATCGTCAGAATGTCAAAAACCGGTATAAGTAACTGATAAAACCATAGAGTGTGTGGTTTTCAAATGCATGAGGCAGCTTGAAAAATCTGACACTAGTGTTGGCCACTTGCACACACGAAAAAGAAGAATAGATACGGACTACGAGGCGCAGACAGGGGTTTCACCCCTTTGTTGTTGAAATACCTAAGTCTCGAACTAAACGCTTCGACAATTCCTTTTTGGTTCAAGTAGCTAAGGTGTGGAATGAACTGCCTGCGTCTATATTCCCAGAGAAGTACAGTGCCGGGACATTCAAAAGTAGATTGAATGGGTATCTTTTGGATAGGCATGCTTTATCCTAGTCTTCATCGTCGCTTACTATCAGGTGAGATTGAGGACAAATGCCTAAACTAATATATTTAAAAAAAAAAGATAAACAGGTACCTAATGGATTTACATAAAAGTATCTAGCAGTAGGTACAAGTGATTGTGTAATGAGAACAATGGAAGACAACAAACAGAATTTAATTATAGGCTACATCAACACTGCTATTGAAGTAAATATTATACGGGCTGCAGATATTTATGTCACTCGCGAATGTCATTTGATAAGATAATATGTATGTACGGTGACGTCGGCGACGTTTGATGTGTCTAATAGTAACAAAAGAAGTAATCGTAGCCTACCCTCATAATCATAAAAAGTCTCCTGCCCCTCTTCGAACATATGCTACCAATATTTTGTTCACCTTGTGATCCGGAGGTGGTGGTTTCAAATCCCACTGGGAAGCATTTACTTTGTGAAAAGTTGTTGCCAGTCTGGTTAGGATATTGCAAGCTTGAATCACCTGATTATACGAAAAGAAAGATGATTCCGCGTGTTTTGGAAGGAACGTATAAATTGTGTGTCACGAACGCCATCTAGATTTTGCTCAAAGCTATCCAAGAATTGCTTCTGGTTTACACTTTGGGTTGCGGAGTCAGATGGCAGTCGCTCTGTGTAAAAACCAGTAACCTCGTCAAATCGCCTAGCTTAGGTAGGGACCCCGGGCTCTGAAGCGTTACCGCTGAGGATGCAACCGAGAATACGAGAGAATGATGATGACGCCCACCATTACGCTAAAAGCTATCTTTCGGTATTACGGCCCTAATCTGTATCTATCCCGTAGGGACAAGACGTGTTTCTGTGTTTCACAGACACAGTTTATTGAGATGAAGCGAGATGCCTTCAAAACAAGAAATGAGCAGTGGCAGAAGAAGCGCGGGCTGGACTGGAGCGAGGGCATGCCATCGCCTTATAAACATAATTATTTCTCTTCCTTGTCACTAGATGGCGCTGTAGATATTTATTAAATCATTAAAATCTTTTATTACTATTATTTAAATAAAGTAGAATTCTAATTAATTAAATATGACTTATATGAAATGCAATGAATATTTTTAAAGCACATTCAACTCAAAGTTTTGCGTACTTACAGGCCCTCTATTAGTTTCTATGGCGTTGTGTATCTGATATGTTGGTTATTATATTATTATCTTTGGCGATGGTGGTAGGCAGCTCTTTGGTTCTTTTGTAAAGCTAAACATCGCAAATTTATTGAGATGCAATTTTATCAGGTTTTCTTATCGGTGACTTTGACGCTGACATTGATTATTATTCGCAATAAAAAAAGTTATTCGAATCAGAACAAAATTAGAACGGATTTAGCGAAGTTAATAAATATGTAGAACCTAACAAACATGGTGTCATTCTCGAATCGGCCATGCAGGTAGTGTCTATGCTAATGAAGTGCAGTACCTCGATCCCGGCAATAAATAAACTGTTGGAATATCTGTTCGGTATAGGCTAAATTTAAATACTATTTTACTGGTGAAGTATGAAATTATATTATTTTCACTTTTACTTGGAACTCTGGAAGTAAATATGTCTAACACCTAGCACACAGCATAGAGAAGAGAGATGACATAAGTGGGGTTTTCCAGCACCAAAAGTACAAAAATGAAGATTGATTTTTGCATATAATATAAATCAAAATAAACATTATGCTAATTCAAATGTAAACGCTTTGATAATGTGTTCTATTTTTGCCATTTTCGTTGCATATTGTTTGCGAGAGTTTTAAAGATAACATCCGACAGTAATGTGATAAGTGTTGTCAAGGTGGGCAAATGACTTATTGAACCCCGTTATCTACCGCACAGTTGGGGGCAATATGAAGCAATTTTGATAATCCGAATCGACACAAAAAAAAAAGTTGATTCACTCACTGACTACTATTTCAATAGATTTGATTCATACTTAGCAGAGCTCTGCTATTTTGATGTTTTTATTTATTTATTTATGATTGTAATTTTCATGCTAAATAACAATATATTTTCCAAATTATATGGAGTCAAACTTCGTCACCCGGTTAAAAATCTATGATTTTTTTACCTCTAAAGATGTAACGGCAAAAATTATTAGTGGTTTGTAAAGCTCTATGCAGTTTTTGTTTACAATGCTCTTTTTAATTTGTTTTTCCTTAATTTTTATCGACTGATTAATATTTTTTACAGACTGGATTTTTAATAAATGTGTTTGGTAATTTTGAATGGATCGATTTGCCTATATGATGCAGCCAAACTAATGAAATTTTATTTTGAATATCAAATACAATATTCATAAACACAATTTAAGTAATAATCAATTTTATTTTAACAAATAACTTTAATTAAAAAATATTAATCAACTAATGATGTGAAGCAACATCACTATTTTAACGTGCCCCCAAACTGAGCATTAGATAAGGGGTCTAGTTATAAAGTATTTAATAAAATAAATACAGTTAGCTCAGTCTGAGAACAGTAATACGGAAACGCACTAAAGTCACTGATGTCTTAAGATAATGACAGTTAAAGTGGAGATGGGCTAGACACATGACTAACAGAGAGCATGGTCGTTGGACCCGTAAAATTGCAAAATGGACACCTCGACCTGGCCGGAGAAAAGTCGGGAATGCACTGGGACGAAAGCATCTACAAAATATTGGGCAAGACCCATTTACGGACTACAGAAGAACGGGTCAAATGGAAACACCATAAAAGAGCCTTTAATGAACAATCGGCGAATAAAGGCAAAAGAAGAGAAGAAGAAAAAGAGAGTACTAGAACATGTGATACTTAAGTGTTAGTAAATCTACTCTAATAGTTACCAATTCATCTTTATCAAAACATGAATATGCAATATCTACAATAAACAATTTTGACAACTACCTATTGACGTCAAATAGTTTACTTTAAACTAAGTTTAGTGCCGTGTCAGTAACAAAAATAAATAGAAATTCGTTATTCCGCTCACCTGCCTCCAAACTGGTGAGAATCTCACAATAGTCTTCGACGCAGCTAGCAGGGTCGCATCCTTTTCCACTTTCTCGCTCGCCAGTCCATTCGAGTTAGATATAACTATATTTTGTACGTATTTCGAAAATTCTTCACCTATCTTTTCTTCCGCTTTTTCTTCTGTCTTATCATTTCTTTTATTTGCACTCGTGTCTTCTCTTTCTTCTATATTTTGTTTTATTGTGATGTTAATATTATCTTTGATTTCATTACTCTGGTTTTCTTCTACAGTCTTTTCTATGTTACTGCTTTTTTCTGTCGGAACTGTTATCGATGCATCGTCTTCTGGCTGCCCTGAATCTTTTGTCATTGTTATACCTGAAACAAAACATGCATGCTTTAGTCATATTTTTATATTTTTTTAGATATAAAGTAGGTTTTCCATAGTAAATATACGAACTTGACAGAAATAAGTGTGTCATTCATTTTTGTTCATCACAATTGAAATCTTCTACACCCAAAGTTACAATTAGAAATATATTTTCTTTCAAGTTACGAGTACTTGAAAGAAAATATATTTCTAATTGTAACTTTCTGTTGAAAGTGGAAAACCCAAAGATTAACAATATAAAGAAAACCCCGCTAAAATCCCAGACACCTATATGTCAAAATGTTTTCGAAATTTGACATGCCGTTTCAAAATAAAGCTAAGAGTACGCATTTATTATTATAACATGAGAGTACCTAAGTTTGTATGGAAAATTTTCAACTCTTTCCTATTCTTCAAGAAATGTCACACTCTTCAGTCATGTGTCAATCTTAAAAGATGAAATGGGCGTGATCATAGATTTTGTACTGAAGAACGTAATATGTATATAGCATTTGTACGTAAATTATGTGACGTAGAACTGAGGCTCGCTCATTGTAAGCATTGAGACCATTAGCTGATCAACAAGATAAATCTTAATCAACTACAGTCCACTCAACCTTATCATTATTATCTTACCGGCCATTTTACATTACTCATAAACAATTCTATGCTCACGCGAAGTCTGAATCTCCTTCACTGTCGATGTCATAAATTAAACATGATGCAAGTAGATTAATAAACTAATCGGTTATCATAAACATGAATCATGATTCACGTGGACTAATCGTGGATTAATAACAGATCGATTATTATCGACTTTAAAATATGGGAATATCTATAGTAATCGTGCATGCTGGTCAGGAGATATAAGTTATACTATCAGTCTTTATCCCTAAAAGGGGTAGACAGAACCCAGGGCCGCAAGACCGAATAATCGGAGTTTTTGGCGGGAAGTCGAGGGGTTCAGTTGGAGTTTGCTTTAAATTGTTTTGCAAATTCTAGTGAACTTTATAATATGAAATCGGTGTAGTTTAGTGTTATTAATGCTCATGCTCAAGGACAATATGTGAAATGGTTAAAGTAGATACTCATAGTGCGGCTGTAGTGATATTTATTTGCGGACTGTGGTAGGCGTCTTTAGACGCCGTCCGCCACTCAATCGGCTATGAAAACCAGTGGACTCGTTATTTATCGCCAGAAGCTCCCTTAAAGCAATCAAAAGACCAACACCAACCTTTGATTGCATAATTAGGGTTAAAAGAAGTTATAAAATAAAGATAGGATAATAATAAAGTTGTGCCTAGAAAACCAAGCATATATTATTGGTCTATGTTCATGTGGGTACAAAAGTCATAGCCAGTCTGAAAATGGACAAAAAAATAACAATTGAAAGAATAATTAAGTGGTTACGTTCGTAGATATTATAGGTATGCGGCAGACGTGGTAGATTAGATCCCAGAAATGTTGGCTTAACGTCATCAAGGATGATATGCGAGGCAATTTAAAATATAACAAGTCATTTTAAAAAAAAAGGCTAACCCGACTGCCTTTTTGTGTACCCAGTGTCACTCTTACAGTAAATACGAATCTAACGACACCTCTGAAGCTAAAATCCATCGAGCCGTTCAGGCTGCAGAGTGTGCCAAACAATTATACATACATACATATATACTCTCGAAAAACATAACCCTCCCCTAAAAATACAAATAAGACAAAAGAACAGTAACGGCGGACTTATTCCAGACAGGGACCATCTTTGATTTGATAGGAAAATTTACAATATCTGTGTAAAGCAGAGAGTGGGCACACCGTACAATACACAACATTTAATTATTCTTAACTACTTACTACACTAATTACTATTTAAAACTAATGCCTACACAATTATATTATTATATATGTATACTACTTCTACAGCACTGGTACAAAGGTGAAAGGTTAGGTCAAGATTACACTAGTGGTGTTTTTTCATTGGATCGAATTTAAATTGCAAAAGTACTCGTTTATAGCGAACACTGCTGCCAAATTTTTCATAATGCCGAGCGTTGCCATCTCTAAAATTTGGCAACCAGGACAAGACGCGTTAAAAACTCCGGATTTTAGAGCCCAGAACCCGGACATGTAAACAGGTTTTTTAAACATAATAAAAGCAGTTGAAATGTCATAAATCACCATTTTATTTATTTTCAGACCTGAAAATTCAATTAAGTCATCTTTTAGCATCATTAAATGTACCTAACAAAACATAATCTTATTACAGTTTGTTATAAGTTGTTTTAATAACCTTTATATTTTTTTATTTTTAACATAAAATACATATTATTGATATTCTCTGTTATGAAAACAATACCTAAATTATTTAAATGTTAAACCTAACAAAATTCAATTATTTATTTGAACAAAAATCTTTAAAGTACTGAGACCATTTTAGTATTCAATCTTAAAATTTTTGAGATATAACTCTTTTAACTCAATAATAATTATAATTAAATATTTAAACCTGGACGAAGTAGAAAATGCCATCCGAGGCAGCCTTTGTATGTCAATTCAAGAAAAAAAAGCCGGACTACAAATGAAACTTCACCCGGACGCTCCCCGGATGCCCTCTAAACTAGGACAAATCCGGGGAAACCCGGACGGATGGCAACCCTAATAATGCCTAAAAGGCTTAAGTATCATAAGTATTTGAAAGATCGGATTAGAAATGATATCATAAGGGAGCGCTGTGGACTGAAAGATGATGTAGTAACAAAAATTGAGAAAGGAATGTTAAGATGGTTCGGACATGTAGAAAGGATTGATGAAAGGAGATTTACTAAAAGGGTTTACAAATCGAATTTAAGTCGAAGAGTACGTCAGCGTTGTCCTCGACGAACGTACCACGATAAGAATGAAGACGTTCTTAAAAAAAAAGAGGTCTGTCAGGATTACTCACGATCGTAGCAAGTGGAGGTACATAGTCTCTGCCTACCGCTGTAGGAAACAGGTGAGATAATATGTATGTATGTATGTATAAGAAGTGAACGTCCTTATTTCAGTTCATTAACCTCTAGTTGATAAATCAGAAATAGACATATTGCTGTGTTTGTACTGTAGGTAGGTACTTTAAACTATACCTACATATTTGACAGATAAGTTTGGCAACGTAACTAAGTTCGATTGTCTACCAAATTTTATATTATCTAAGTATTTGATTAAAAGTAACGTGTGATAAATTAATTATGCTTATTATTGAACGGTTTTCTCACGTAATCATGTCAAAAATAATCTGTTTAACACACTTGCTCGTAAGATGGATCTAATTTCACCGGTTATGGATACTCATAAGTTTATAAAGCAGCTCATTTAACACGCGTGTGTTACAAACGCGAAATAGTGAAGTTATATTCTATACTTTAACCGCACTATTCGTATTTGCTATTTATATGCCTCAAACTGTTTTCTTTTTTTTTCAAATTTCAGAAGAGCGCGCTGCGATTTTTGAAAAACGTCGTTCGATGTATACGTACTTACATGGGATTATTGCTTAAACACACTCGGCTCTATTAAATTGAAGTATGATCGACGAAGATGAAATTCGTCCTTGTAATTATAATTATGAACTTCGCCCAAAGTAGCTTGGCATAATTCATAATTACCGGGCATTATGAAAAATTTCCCAATTCATCACTTGGTCTATAACGTACATGTTCCTTGGGGAGAGTTGTTCATTATTAAGAAATGAATTCGACTATAGCATATTTTGTTAGAGCCTGTAAGTCTAGATTTCTTAATCGCTGTACGAGCAGAATTAAGTAGTTGCTCCACGAGTGGTCATGGTATGGGCCTTGAGCCAATTATTTCATAAGGACCTGACTAATAAGTATACCAAGGCTCAGCTTGTTATGGCAAGCAGCGACGACTGCGGCCGTTTCTTGATGAGTTAAAGTAAAAGGTTGGGGAAAAAGTCTTTTCGCATTTTAGTTTTATTGGGAATCATTCACGTTGTTGATAAAAAAATCCCTATTAACTAATGCATAAAATTTAAGCATTTTATTTACTATTTATTGTCTATGATCTTCTAGAATATTCGATCATAGACAAAATGTGGAATATTTTTAGAACCGGGTAGTTAAGTAAAATTTTTGTTTTCGGTATCATTTAATAGAGATGAACTAATTCCAAAGTCTAGGAGGACGATTCATTTTCGAGATCGGCTGGCATTTACTGCACACAATCTACTTAGTTACTGAACTTTTAATGGTCGTGGAAGACCTTTCAGTTTATCTGAATTATTTTAAATAATTTGTTTAAATTATGTGTTTGTGTTCCCTGATAAGAGGAAACTAGCGGAAATTAGCGGTGAAAAATTGCGGCTGGGCGTGACGCTGTCCTACACTAAGAAGCGGCAGCCATTTTGCGTTGGACAAGTTGCCGACGGCGTCCCTTCCGAAGTACCTCCGTAATACAAGTAAGTCCCGCTCCGAGATTCAAAGACCACCACGTTTTTTTTTCTCTCCAATATCAGAGTTTTTGTAAACGTATCTG
The DNA here is from genome assembly GCA_943193695.1 of Acrobasis suavella. NCBI lineage: Eukaryota > Metazoa > Arthropoda > Insecta > Lepidoptera > Pyralidae > Acrobasis > Acrobasis suavella. The sequence goes on along the minus strand of OW971952.1, from coordinate 1,332,651 downwards.
CTGTACAAGATTACTTATTTTTTTCGCCGGACCTGCGTCTGTCCTTAGAGATTTTTACTTTTGTGTTTTTGTTTGTATTATTTTGTGGAAAGGACAATATAGTTGTTGTGTCTATTTTGTGCTTTTATTGTCCCTTCCCTAATAGTTATTTTTTTATTTTTTTGATTGGGCTTATCCCGTAGCAATTGGCGCCCTTTAGGTGGTCTTGTACAGTACCTACAGTTCGTGGTCGGTGGATCTTGTTTTTTTATTATTATTTTTATGTATAATTTGTTTTGTGTAACTGTGGTAGAAGTCAGTGCCGGCTTCGAACCGAGAGGGACCACTCCTGTCTCATATTGTTTGTACAGAGACAGGATTCGGATTTTAATTACTGGGCACAACTGGGGCATATAACATACTAGTTATCTACCCCAGGGCTTTGTGTTTGTCTTTGTCTTTATTTTTATTTTTTTGTGTTTTTATGTATTTATTTAGGAGGGTTAATACAGTCAGCGACTCACCTTTGACAGTGGACACACACTGTAGCTTTTCCTTAGATTTTTTTTTAGAGTTTAACTTATTTTTTTTTTTAACAAAATGAACTGAAACTCCACCTTGTTTAGTTCAAATTTAATTGTAAAATTGCCATTTTTAGTGCAGATCTTTTATATAGTCTTAGTCTCATGCGCTCACAGTTTAGGCTTGAGTTACCGTTTTCTTTTTCTTTAAATTAATTTGACATTATTCATTGTTTAAGGTTTGACAATAATTTTTTGTCTAATTTGTTATATTTGTTTCATATTTTTTGACTTTTTATGGTCGTTTTTAGGTAAGGGTCGCGGGGTCGATTCCTGTTTATGTAGTGTTTTACAATTTATAATGTCATTGTCCCTTCCCTAATAGTTATTTTTTTATTTTTTTGCTCGGGCTTATCCCGTAACAAGGTGTCATTAGATTCTTCTATATTTCTGAGAGTGACAGTGGGTATAAAAAAGGCAGTCGGGTTTTTTGTTTTTTAATAATAATGACTTGTTGACTTTTGTTCAATATTTTTATAAAAACGCAATAACAATAATAATGAAACACTTAATGTTATCAATAAAACTGATTCTTGAGACGTAATATTCTTGTGACGTAATTTGTGTAATGAGATTTCTTGCGGACCGTCCAAGTATTACGTAAGCGCCAAAGAGGGTAGAGGCCGTTTTTCGATTTGCTTATTTTATTCACATAAACGTGGATACGGTCTGAACGGAAATTGAATCTCTATTATATTTAAATACATAAAATCTATAAAATTATGCAAATAAAAATATTAACTTATTTTTATTTGCAAATAGTAATATACTTACTCGTATTAAGAATTTGAAATAGTATTTAATAAATATAGTTTCAAAAAAGTATTCGCTCATGAACAAAACAGAGAATAGAAGAAAAATTAGATGATAAGTAACTTGTGTCTTATTAGGATTAGAGCAGCACAGGACCGAGATGGGTGGCAAAGGGAGGTCTATGATGAGGCTGAGATGATTGTGTCTTACATAAAAATTATACTGAAGTACCTATAATATTTACTAGTGGAAGAATTCATTTTTCGGGGAGATCGTGTAACAAATTAAATTTGGGATCGAATAAATAAGTTAAACCTATATTTTATTCTTCTATTTCAGTAACTGCCTACGTAATTTATGACCGACCCCTTATCAATATCAAGGTTGTTAGCAATGTGACACGGAAGTGGTACCTACACTGCAGACTTCCTAATTCAGACAATCATTATCTAATTTCGGCAATATGTAGGTACTTTTTGTGGCAAATGTACTTATTTATTTAGTTACTTACGTAATGCTTGATTCATGGAAAAATGACCTGACTTTAAAAAAATAAACACTCTAGTAAAATACTGTCTAAATAACAGGCCAAGTGCGTGTCGAGCCATGTGCGGTGTAGGGTTCCGTAGTCGTAATATCCGACTTTTCCATTGTTAATTTTTCAGTGCTAAACGTCAAAAAAAAAGAAAAGACTAAGTTCACGCCTTACAGTGTTATACGACAACATATTGTAATATAAAAATTTTCATTTTCCGAGGACATTTTATTAGCCAAATCTTGCAAGTTAAACTCGATCCACTTCCCGGTTTCCGATTGAGTTAAAATTTAGCACGCATACATGTCGCGTAAAAATATATACTATATTATAATAACGACCTCTGTGGCCTAGTGTTCATCACCCTGTCACACCGAAGGTCCCGGGTTCGATTCCTCGGTCAGGTCAAGATGGAAAATGATCTTTTTCAGATTGTCCTGGGTCTTGGATGTTTATCTATACAATGTCCTTTTTAATTAAGTACAAATATTTTAAGGGGTTATTCAGTCCATCATTTTGAACAACTTTGCCCAATAAATATATATCGAAATACGAAAAAAAATATTTAGGTTCTCATACAGATCGAAGTAGTCACGTGATATCGTTACTATGAAAAATGCAAAAAAATTTTTCGTATTTCGATATATATTTATTGGGAAAAGTTGTTCAAAATGATGGACTGAATCACCTCTTAAAGCATTTGTACTTAATTAAAAAGAACATTGTATATGTATTTATTATAAAATATAGTATCGTTGAGTTAGTATCCTGTAACACAAGTCTCGAACTTACTTTGGGGTTAGCGCAATCAGTGCAATTTGTCCGTATATATTATTATTTTTTAATTTAATGACATGGAACTGCTCTAATGATAGAGCTGGAAGGTGGTGGTGACAACATGATGACCCCACCGAGTTTGGGTTCGATTGATTCGTCTTGAGGAGCACTTTATCATTGTGATAGAGAAAAGTTTCTTTTAAACCTTTAAAGTTGTTCTTATAGTTGGTCCAAATGTGAAGTTTATTTATTTATCTAACTTATTCTTTGGAGTCGAATGGATTCTTCTTTTTCTTTATCCACACCTTATCGACGACCTCCGTAGCGTAGTGGTCACCATGCTAGTCCGCCACCCAGAGGTTCGATCCCCGGTCAGGGCAAGTTGGAAAATGGCCTTTTTTGAATTGTCCTGGATCTTGAATGTTTGTCTATATATGTATTTGTTATATAATATAGTATCGTTGAGTTAGTATCCCATAACACAAGTCTCGAACTTACTTTGGGGCTAGCTCAATCAGTGTAATATGTCCCTATATATTTATTTATATTTATATATATTATCCCAGCTATGGCCTTCCTCTGTTCCATTTTGTTTTGTTTTTCGTGTGTGTAAGTGCCCAACATTGGTGTCAGATTTTTCAGGCTGCCTAAAGGCATCTGACGTAGCTTGACGACTGCCATGCAATGATGACAGCCGGGACCAATATTTTATTTAATTTATTAGCCGGGATTTATACGTGCTTTCCGAAGCAGGGAGGAGCTAGAGAATTTTTTATGCCACTTGTGGTCACCCATCCAAGTGCGGACCACGCCCGGTGTCGCTTTACTTGCGAAAGCGCTAGTAATGCGCACTCCCGCCGGGCCACTGAGCTCCTCCCTCTATTCCTGAATCCAGTAATCTTCCTAACGAGGCAGACAGACCATTTTTTGTCTTACAGCTCTAAGCAAATAAAGCCTAGGGCCTCAAAACTCAAAGGCCACTTTTAGCGTGACGGTGGGCGAGAAGGAAGAAAATGAATCAAAATTGTGATGGGTTGCTAGACGCCTCGCCTAATAACATGGTTCTTATTTTCGCCCATTCCCTCGATCGGCTCCTACCATCTGCACAGAAAGAGAAGCAGCAGGTACATTCTAATTTTTTTCTTCTCTCCAAGACCAGCATGGAAGCAAACAGTAAACTTCAAGTGGCTTCTAGGGACATACCCGTAATAAATAAAACTACGGGCTATACGAGTACTAGATCACTATAATATAATGAAATTAAAATAACACTCAAAATACTATAAAAAAAAAATCCACTTCCATACAAAAGTGTGCAGCCGCCCGGGCAATTTGTTTGAGAGTGTCGAATTTTTTCTGATTCTTTGACTGTTATTTTAATTATATTTTACAATAGCATGTCTACCCACTGCCTTATAAACATAATTATTTCTCTTCTTTGTCATTAGATGGCGCTGTAACTATGTATTAAAACAATAAAATCTTTTATTACTGCCATTTAAATAAATTAGTACTCTAATTAAATAAATATGACCTATATGAAAACGCAATATATAGGTACTTTTTTTTACTCCTGTACTGTTATCTGTCTTTAATAAAAAAATTAGTCTTCCATAGATACCTAGTATCTAGTAAACATATGGTAGTATTTCATACTTTTCTTTGTTAATTTTTGGATTTATTTTAGTAAATGTAGTCGTAGAAAAAGTAAGCTCGCCAAGGCTCGCATCGTAACCTGCGCCACTCGCATTTTATGAACCTTCTTATACAACTATTGCATAAAATACTATTTAAGCATATTTAACACTTTCTTTGTCACTTTTTTGCTTGTCGTGTGTGCTGCCATCTCTGTGTACCTACCGGCAACTCTAGTTTAGCCTACTTTTGGGCCCTCTAATCGTTTCTATGGCGTTAGTAATTATATTATCTTTGACAATAGTGATCTACTTAGTATATATAGCCAGTGGTTCGATTTATTACGGGTATGTCCCTTCCATGTTGTATATCACACTTAAGGGGCTACCTGAATTTTTCGGGGTCCAGTGCTGCCCCCATTTGAATTAAATCACTTTAAAGAAACGGAGATATAATTTAAAATTTAGTCTTGACAAGGCTCTAGATAACCCTTTAAACTATTTAATGAACCACTGTTTACAGTTTAAAGTGAGAACGTCAAGCTTTTCTACGCACAATTGCCAAAAACGGCCACTTTTGGCATATGTGCGTAGAAAAGATTGATATTCTCACTTTTATAAACAGTAGTTCATAAAATAGTTTAAAGGGTTATCTAGGGTCTGATCAAAACAAAATTTTAAATGATATCTCCGTTTCCTTTTAAATGATTTATTTTAAATGGGGGCAGCACTGGACCCCGGAAAATTCAGTAGTTAACTAATCTATTCATGCTGCACTTATAGGATATCTAAAATTAGTATTAGGAAGAGGTTGTGTAAGTACTGTTACCCAAGCCTGGCTCGCCTTGGTACAGAAACACACATAGCGTTTGCCAAAGTAAGCTGATTAGGTACCTACCGTAAAGATGTAGACACTCGAATACTGATATTTTCATAACTATGATTTCACGTCACATTAAAGAAAATATGTTTATTTGGTAGAAATATAAAATAACAAAACATCAGACACTACGAGATGATGCATCATTTTCTACCAAAATGGTCTCCGCTAAGCCAAGTTACCCATCGCCTTATAAACATTATTTATTTATCTTCCTTGTCACTAGATGGCGCTATAGCCATTTATTAAAACATTAAAATCTTTTATTACTGTTATTTAAATAAAATAGTACTCTAAATTAATAAATATGATTTACACGAATTGCAATAAATATTTGTAAAGCATATTTAACACATTCTTTGTCACTTTTTTGCTAGTCGTGTGTGCTGCCATCTCGGTATGCCTATACAAATCACGTTTGTTTTATGGGAGGCCCACTTTAATAATTATATATTTCAAGGTGTATAAACAACTAAATATTCTGTGAATATTTCAAGCGTGTACCCGTTGCCATTTTAATATCCAGCAAAAAACGGCAAAAAAACACATTTGTTGTATGGGAGCCCCCTTAGTATTAATTTTCTTTTGTATTTAGTATTTTTTGTTATAGACGGCAACAGAAATATTCGTGAAAATTTCAACTGTCTAGTTAACACGGTTCATGAGATACAGCCTGACAGACAGATAGACATACGGACAGCGGAGTTTTAGTAAAGGGTCCCGTTTTTACTCGTTGGGTATGGAACCGTAATAAAGGATTTAGCATGATATTTGCCCGATTTTTTTTTTTGGGTATTTATAAGCAGTTAGTATTTTGTAGATTTTTAAGGAAAAGTATAGGAATTTATTAAAATGGGCTCTACGAATTTATTGGAGTGTTGTATTGAGTTCTGTTTAGTTTTGTTGATAACTCTCACGTGATCACAATCTGCGCCTGTTGTTACAAGTGATAAACTGTCCTCGTTTGTACGTAATTAATTAGGCAAGTGCTATTTTTATCCTAATAGGAAGTCAATTGACACCAGTCGAGTGAGAACGACAATATGAACCACTTTTGTTAAGAAAACAACGATGGGATCTTGAAAAAATTACCTACTGACAAAGCCCCTCTGGCGAGTAGGCGACCAATACTGTGAAAATGAGTTTCTTTCGGCGTTTCTTCTCAGCAATGGCCGTTACGAAGCGCTGGTAACGATAGCTTTTCTTTAAAAATAAATAATCTTGTATTATATTTTACACGTAACATAAATTATACTTATTGACGTGTAAAAGTGCCTGTAAAAGTCTAATTACTGAATAAACATTTGAATCTTTGAATCATTGAATCTTTGACTGCTTGCTGTGCTTTTTAAGGTTCCGTAGAAAACAAGAAACCCATATAGTTTCTCCATTTCTGTCTATCCGCAGTTCTAGTTGAAGACTGGAATACTATAAAGCTGTAATCTGTCATTGGTTTGTTTATTTATCATGCTTAAAAAAAATGATTTTAAGGGTAGCTCCCATGCATGTATAGTAGGAGTAATTATTTTTCTTGTTTAACCCATCGTGTCCTATGGTTAAATAGATCTTTCTAAAATATTTTGAGCTTCTGAACTTTTTCGATTTATAAATTGGCTTCTGAAAATGCAAATTTTTGTTAGAGTCAGTGTCTTCCTTTATATCTGCTAAAGTGTTGTTTAAAGACGGCAGTAGTATATATAACAAAGTTCAAAGGAAAACTATCAGAGCTAAGCATGGCTTATAAATTAAAGAATAATAGGTCAACTTATTAAATGTACTCGGTATGGAAAATTTCATTCAAATTCAATAGCAAATTCGTTTCTAAACGTTTTTAGTCGCGTGAACTTAAAGTCAACAATCGTTACTACGGAACCCGACACTCATTTGGCCGGTTTTATTTAAGACACACACATACAAATTACAAACTCTACACTCTACACCAGCCATACTCTAAGTGTGTTCCGCGGAACCCTAGGGTTCCGCGATACTTCTGTAGGGGTTCCGCAAGAATTTTTAAAAATGATGATGATTTTCATTATTAAAGTGATGAAAAGACTCTACAAACGTATAATACGAACAAGTATACAAAACACCATGGTTGTGTGATGCCTTTTCCCAAGCTTTGTACTACGCATGCGCGCACAAACATGTTTAATACAAGTACAACGCTGAGGCTCAAGCAAACTCGTTTCATCGATTTTCAATTCACAGACGCTACAGAAGTTTTCACTTCAAAACTATAACACACCTCTCCCTGGTCGACCGTTCTGACTTCTGACGCGGCGTAGCACGATTCACATTATGTTATTGTAGGGTTCCGTCAAGTATTTCGCTTTCCAAAAGGGTTCCGTCACCAATAAAGATTGAGAACCGCTGCTCTACACCATCACGACTTTTTCCTAATGGGACAGACAGACCATTTTGGGTCTTGTGGTATTGTGCTCTGCTTTTAACTAGATGGTGGGCAAAATGAATCAAAATAGTGATGGGTTGCTAGCTGCATCGCCTATTTACATGATTCGTATTTTCGCGCATACCCTCTATCCGCTTTTACGATCTACGCGGGAAGAGAAACAGTATGGTACTTATATTCTAAGTTTTTTCTTTTCTCCAGACTAACATTTGGTAATGTTGCGTGATTCAAATATTAATTTTAAGCAAAATATACAGTTTTTCATGAGGCCATAGACTAGGCGAGGGCGAATCCCGAGCCAATCCCCCCAAGCGCTGCTTTTTTTTTTAATTTTCGAAATCCGAGATGGCCGCCGAAAGTTAACTGCTTCCGATTTGGCTGAAAATCTGGAAAATTCTCTAAAGACATTTTCTACATTTCTACATACAAATACATATGTACCTAGTACTAGCTGCGCCCCACGCCTAAAGTAGCCTATTTGTTAATCCAGGGTGTAAGCTTCCTACATACCAAATTTTATCAAAATTGATCCAGCCGTTTCCGGCTCTCACTCATCGAACGAAGCATAGAAGCGGTGACGCTACTACTCAGACGTCGATTTTCTGTGAGAGTGTGGTACTTCCCCGGACGAGCCGGCCCACTCATGCTACTGGCAACACAGAGTTTTGCCGGTAGCGTGGCTCAGTCCGATTCTGATGAGGTTTTGTGTCAGTTACCAGCAACCCTGTATACAATGTCCTTTTTAATTAAGTACAAATATTTTAAGAAGTGATTCAGTCCATCATTTTGAACAACTTTTCCCAATAAATATATATCGAAATACGAAAAAAATTTTTGCATTTTTCATAGTAACGATATCACGTGACTACTTCGATCTGTATGAGAACCTAAATATATTTTTTCGTATTTCGATATATATTTATGGGGCAAAGTTGTTCAAAATGATGGACTGAATAACCCCTTAAAATATTTGTACTTAATTAAAAAGGACATTGTATATTCGAATTGATTACCTCCTTCTTTTTTGAAGTCGGTTAAAAAGATTGAAGAATTTGGCTCTGAAGTAGACAAAAAAAGGAATAATAATCGCTTAGTTATAGGCAATACCCGCAAATAAATTCATTGGGTTTTTTGACGAATTTTTTGCTAGATTTGCCGTTGAACCTTGTGAAGTGTTTGATTTTTTTTTTATTGAGACTTGAGAGTAAGACAGATTACTAATATTAGTGATCTATGGTAAGATAAACAATTTTTTTGTACATGCCTTAGAAAATTACACGGCGGAATAGTGTTTAAGGTAAACTACAGCAAAATAAAAACAAAAAAAAAATTAATTTTTTTAACATTTCTTTGCGTCTTACGTAGTATCATATTGGCGCCTATGAAAAACGATAAACGAAAGTTTGCGAAAAACTGTCACTTTTGTCAGATGTGCGAAAAAAGCTTCACGTTCTCTCTTTAAACTATAAACAGTAGTTCATAAAATAGTTTGAAGGGATATCTAGGGATTAGTTAAGACACAATTTTAAATCATATCTCCGTTTCCTTTCAAATGATTTATTTCAAATGGGGGCAGCACTGGACCCCGTACAATTCAGGTAGCCCCTTAAACTACAAACAAACAGTAGTTCATAAAATAGTTTGAAAGGTTATCTGGGGCTTGGCCAAGACACAATTATAAATCATATCTCCGTTTCCTTTCAAATGATTTATTTCAAATGGGGGCAGCACTGGACCCCGAAAATTAATGTATGCCCTTAATAGATGCTTTATACAATGTTCTTTTTAACTAAGTACAAATATTTTAAGAGGTGATTCAGTCCATCATTTTGAACAACTTTTCTCAATAAATATATATCGAAATACGAAAAATTTTTTTGCATTATTCATAGTAACGATATCACGTGACTACTTCGATCTGTATGAGAACCTAAATATTTTTTTTCGTTTTTTGATATATATTTATTGGGCAAAGTTGTTCAAAATAATGGACTGAATAACCCCTTAAAATATTTGTACTTAATTAAAAAGGACATTGTATATTTGTAGCTTAAAATGTTGGCAGAAAAAATACACGTGAGAGCTCTCTATTTCAGTTATATTACAGTACTCTAAGCTTCATCATCATCCGAGCGTATTCCCGGTTGCTTCCTCAGCAGTAACGCTTCAGAGCCCGGGGTCCGCTACCTAACCAAGGAGATTTGACGAGGTTGCTGGTTTTTACACAGAGCGACTGCCGTCTGACCTCCACAACCCAAAGGGCAAACCAGGAACCAATCCTTGGATAGTTTGATGATCAAACGCTAGGTGGCGTTCGGGACTCATCTTTCTTTTCGGATAATCAGGTGATTCAAGCCTGCAATATCCTATCCAGACTGGAAACAACTTTTCACAAAGTATGCTTCCCAGTGGGAATCGAACCCATGACTTCCGGGTCACAAGGCGAACGCCTTGACCACTGGACCACGGAGGCAGTACTCTAAGCTTACCTGCCAGTAATACATTGCACCTCAGGCAAAAAAAACTACTTTTACCAGCCTCGCAAACGTCTTTCGTTCCAGAGAAATAGTGATATGATTTCTAATAGTTTATTATGAATCCCCTTACTTTAGACTTATCCATTCAAACGTAGAATGACATGTGTGATTTCGTCAGTATTTTGTAATTTTAATGAAATTGGCATATACGAGTATCTAGGCATATAACTAGTTTTCGACAATCGAAAGAAAATATAAGAGTGTAGAAGTTTTCCATACTGAAGGTCAAATATGTTATGATTCTATTATATTATCTTTTAAGTTTATATTTTAACTGTGAAAACTAGTTATATGCCTTAAATATATACAATTTCTTTGAAATTTCATAATTTCCCCAATATCTGACATGACGTTTCAAAATAAAAGCTAAACTACGCTACGATTGTATGGGAAACTCTGATTCTGTCTATACAATGTTCTTTTAAATTAAGTACAAATATTTTATGGGATTATTCAGTCCATCATTTTGAACAACTTTGCCCAATAAATGTATATCGAAATACGAAAAAAAATATTTAGGTTCTCATACAAATCGAAGTAATCACGTGATATCGTTACTATGAAAAATGAAAAAAATTTTTCGTATTTCGGTATATATTTACTGGGAAAAGTTTTTCAAAATGATGGACTGAATCACCTCTTAAAATATTTGTACTTAATTAAAAAGGATATTGTATACATATCCTCAGATTCATAAAAAAAACAAGCGTTTGCTATACCTTTTTTAATTAAAACATGTTTTGTCCCTTTCCCTCTTTTGAATATTTGACGTTGAAAGAACGAGACAAAACATATTTTAACTAAAATAGGTTTAGCAAACGTTTATGATTTTTTATGAATAAGGGGGATAGAGTATACGAAGATTTCTTTTTCAAGTGCGTAATTCTTCACATTTAATTTACTATATAAAATGCTATTTTAAATAAAATACTTCTCACGAAACTGGTGAAATAGAAAAAGTTATTCGCCTTCCCATACCTACAAAGAGCTGTAAGTAAAAAAAACCTGTCTATATACCTATCCAATGACGTCACTCAAGTATAATTTAATGATTAAGTATTATTTTATACACTTCCGTCTGACAGGTCGTAAAAAAGAATTCGTGTGTTGCCAACCAATTAGAAATAGGTATTTTATTTAATCGTTTTGTTTTACAGATATCTATTTAATTAAAGAGGATGATAAATATTTACGAAATAATTGTTTCAAGTAGGTGTATTATCTGAACACTCATAAAACTAGGTAAAGAGTAATGAACTCCTTCAAGACAGAAAAAAAAGCCTGAACAGTTTTCTCCGACAGCCAGCCCTTGATGCCAAAGAATCCGCTAGATCAAGAGTAGAGCTATGGGGCCATACATTTCCAGATTCACCATCTGATATTCCGCCTGCTGAGAAACTTCCACCGGGTGCCGATCTCCCCTGGGCAGTCTGGCAGTCGTTAAATAGACTCCGGGCTGGCGTTGGGAGATGTCAAGAGAACAGAGTTAGGTGGCGTTTCTCCAAAAACGATAAATGCGAGTGTGGTGCTATCCTATCAACGATTCACTTATTGTCCTGCACATTACAGGACCTTAGGGCCGTAACAGACGGGGCGCAAGTTGCGCCGCGCAACAGCTAGTGATGGGAATTGCATAAATACTCAATCAACCCATTTGAATATTTACTCAGTAGATTGAGTAAATACTCGATAAATATCCTAATTTATTCATTTGGTGAGTAGATTGATTTATATGAGTTGCGACTTATATTTATATTCACATTCATTATTTCATGTTTTCATGACAATTTTGAAACTTAAATCTAGTATACACTTGCAATTCTTATCGGAAAGTGTGTGCATACGCCATAATATACTTAAAATGTCGGTAAACGTTAAATGCGACGCTAATATATGAAAATACCATACTAATCATACACTGAAAGTAGGCTTCTTTGAATAATTATCATTTTTTGCTGGCAGGTGTGCAAAGACGTAATCTTATGTTAAAATAAGTAAACAGACATCAAATGCGATGTCAATATATGAGCACGCTCTATTTACTCTATTTATTAAATCTAGTGAGTAAATACTCATATGGGTAGATTGAGTACTATCCACTGCCCATCTCTAGCTGTTACGCGACGCAACTTGCGTCCCGTCTGTTACGGCACTTAATGAGGCAAATGATCGGGGAGTCGCCGCGGCCAAATACTGGTCAAATTTATTTATAGCCTTTCGACTCGAGAAGAAGTAAGGCTCAAATAGAATACCTAAATTGTTTAATCCTAAATGTGTTGATCATAAACATTTTGCAAATTGTTAGGAAAATAGGCATTAAATAGACCTTTAATAGTATTTTATGCAACAGTTGTATAAGCTGGGTCAAAAACGCGAGTGGCGCAGGTTACGATAGGGTTGGATCTCACTTGCGCGCGGTTGTGGGGGACGACCTTTCACTGCCGACTGTGGTACGTTGCATGGTCGACAGTGAGACGTCGTGGACAGCAGTGCAGGCCTTTGCGGAGAGCGTCATGCTCCGCAAAGAGGCGGCAGAGAGAGAACGGGAGGCGACGACCAACCTGGTCATCCGCCGCCGGCGCACAGGGCGCAGGAGGCGGGCCTATGGCCTGCAACTGCTGCCCTCATAACGAGGGCCAGTCGGGCGATGGAAACGGGATTCCATCGCTCGACAAATATGGTCCTCCGGGTTGAAAGGCGCGTCTGTGTCAACACACGCCTTTACCCTAGCGGGTAGAACTGAAGGCCGACGGGCCACCCCGCAGGCCACTCCGACCCCTCTCGCTAATTGAGAGGGTACCGTGAGTGAGCCAAGCCGAGGCCGCTGAAAAGCAGCCGCCGTGCCAGGTCTGTGGAGCGAGAGTAGCACACGGACTTGGCAATAGCGGTACCGGCGTTGACACCGCGGAGTTTTTAGTGGTAACACCACATAACCTTACCGGTCTCCCGTGACTGGTAAGGTATCCGAAGAGATTTTCTCCGCGTCAAAAAAAAAAAAAAAAAAAAAGGATTGGATCTCACTTGTCAGCACGTAGCAGCACTTTCCTATACTGCTATCCTTTTCTGTCGCTCAGAACCGTCATTTGCTAAAGCGAGAGAGAGCGACGGAACGCGTCGCGACGCTATAGCGATCCGTCGCTTAGCGAGCCCCAAAAAAAATTTAAGTATCCCCTTACGGGGCTTCCTGAATTTTTCGGGGTGCAGTGCTGCCCCCATTTGAAATAAAAAATTTGAAAGGAAACAGAGGTATCATCGAAAATTTTAGTTTTTGTCTTGATCAGACCCTTCATAACCCTAAAAACAAATTTATGAACTACTGTTTACAGTTTAAAGTGAGAACGTAAAGCTTTTCCACGCACATTAGCGAAAATCTGCAAAATTTGGCTAAAGTGCGTAGAATAGCTTCACATTCTCACGTTAATCTATAAACAGTTGTTTATAAAATAGTTTGAAGGGTTATCTAGGCCAGTCTGATCAAGACAAAATTTTAAATGATATCTCCGTTTCCTTTCAAATGATTTATTTTAAATGGGGGCAGCACTGGAACCCGAAAATTCAGGTAACCCCTTAAGTACCTGCCTTCTATAAGCTATTATCTAGTTTCTAGCTATTACTAACTAGAATAGCTATTATTAGGAATTTGACCATCCCACGGGAACATCACATTTTTCCGGTGTTTCTTTTTTTCGATCGAGACTTGTGTTATGGGATGCCAACTCAACGATACTACATTTTATAACATATACATATATAAATAAACATCCAAGACCCAGGGCAATTTGAAAAAGACCATTTTCCAACTTGCCCTGACCGGGGATCGAACCCGGGACCTCTGGGTGGCGGACTAGCATAGTGACCACTACGCGACGGAGGTCGTCTCAGTATAAAAAGTATGCTACTCGTATTTACTATCGAAATGCCAAATTTAATTTCAAACCGTTTTTGCGTGATTCGAACTTTTAACTCACAAACATTTACATAAGGTACCTATAATATTTGTTGGTCAATGACCTTTCTACCTAACCACGCCAGAAGGATGGTTATGTTTTGACTGAGTGCCGATATTAAATATATGATTTATTTACATTTTGTATTTGATGAACAATAGATGTTGGGACAAATCACACAGAATAAAGAAATAATAACAATACACAGCAAAACCAATCACGTATAAAGATTTTAAAAATACATTTCTAAATTATTAAAATCACAATAAAATAATACTTACTTAGATATAATGATATAAAAATAACAATCACACAGTAAGAAATGAAATGAAAAATGAAATGAAATTGTTTTATTTTCAGATATCAAAGATCCAAGTTTGTTAGTATACAACTTATAACTAATGTTAGTATATAATGTAAGGCGGGACTAATTCCTAAATTAACTTTTCAAAGAATATAAAGTAAACCTTAATAAATTCTCCTCCAATTACAATAACAATAAATAAATAAATACGGACAAATCACACAGATTGAGCTAGCCCCAAGTTAAGTTCGAGACTTGTGTTATGGGATACTAACTCAACGATACTATATTTATAACAAATACATATATAAATAAACATCAAAGACCCAGACCAATCTAGAAAAGATCATTTTCTATCTTGACCTGACCGGGGATCGAACCCGGGACCTCCGGTGTGACAGCGTGGCATGATGACCACTTGGCCACAGAGGTCGTCAGTAACATAACTACTAATAATAACAATACACAGCAAATCCAATAACACAGTTTTTTTAGGAGATTGTTACACAAGGGTTGTAAGGGATCGATTACAGCCGAAAAGTTCGAGGGTTTTATTGAACACTTACGCTCTACTTTTCATCATAAAAGCGAGGAAGTAATGAAAAACTGGTAAAACAAATTTGGTTATTTAAAAAGTATTCATCTACAATTAAATAAAAATTCGTTTGAAATCGGAGGTAATAAGTTTTCTATTACTGCCTTAGCCTCTATTTTATTCTGGCGTCAAATTCAAATCTTCACTTGAACTCGTAATTTTTTGTTAAAAAATATAAATAATTTGCAATTTTTGCAACCAAGATTTAAACTAGAAAATTTTGTATGCCAAGCCGTATTTTTTATGGATTGGCATATTCAGCCATTCGTAGTGGCCGGTGCACTGGTTTGAAAAGAATTTAAATTTTGCAATTTTTGCATCAAGATTTCATCAAGAAAATTTAGCGCGCAAAGCCGTAATTTTTATCGTCTTACGTTTTTAGCGCATTCGGCCCTTCGTAGCGGCCAGTGCGCTAGGTTAAAAAAAAAAAAAAATCATGCTTATTACATCGGAGCCGCCTCGCCGCCTTCGATTTTGAAATTTACTTAACTCCCTTAGGATGTTAATCGAACTTACAAACCGGATTTCGAGTTAAATACAGTCTCCTTTCAGAGCTTGAATGATGAAAAAATAATTGAAAAAAGCTGTTATAAATTGTCTGATTATAATCAAAAAATGTTAAAAGAATATAAATTCTTATAATCACAGTAAAATATAACAACTAAAGAGAATAACAACGAAGTATGACTTCATAAATTTCAGAAAATATAAAAAAAAATAACAATTACCTTAATAAACTCTCCTCCGATTATAATCACTATAAAATAATAACTGAATATAATAAAGTAACAATCACACGGAAAGCGGGTAGTGTTGTGCATCACAATCACTTAACTGGATACACACTTCCATTGACAAGGCGTGTACGCGGCACGCGACGCTAGTAATGTGGCGCAGTCGATAAAAATATTACATAATTTTGTAATTTAAATTATATTTATGGTCCGAATATTATTGTGCTCAATTTGATCTGAGTGTAATCCGCAGTGGGGACAAATTGAAAAATGGCCTTTTCCACATTGTTCTGAGTCTTTGGTGTTTCTCAGTTTATATATTATAATACTAGCTGCGCCCCGCGGTGTTACCCGCGAAAAAGTAGCCTACATGTTAATCCAGGGTGTCAGCTTCCTGCATACCAAATTTTACCAAAATTGGTCAAGCCGTTTGCGCGTGAAGAAGTAATAAACATACACACTCACAAACTTGCGCCTTTATAATATTAGTGTGATAGTCTTCTTGTGCCTTGCCTTGTGCCATTATTTGGGGTCGGTCCTCCTCGTACCACCTCACCAGGATGCTCGGTCCCGAGCTGTGCCCACTTTTTACTAGTTGTAGTTTTCTGGATAGCATAGAACACAGTATCCCAATAAATAAGACATACTTTGAGGCTAGGCTAGCTCAATCTGTAAGATTTACGTATACTTACTATTCTTGACTTATTTTTATTTTTCATATGCTTAACTTTTGTGGGAACCTTGACATCCTAATACTGATGAAAAAATGTGATGGGAAGAATTGGACGGCAAACTCCCAGCTGTCCGTAAAATCCTTTGCCGCCGACATAATTACTCCTTATTTTAAGGGTCCGAGAGTTTTTAAAATACAGTCGGCTACAGTTATTGTTTGTATTTTTTTTATTAAAAAGTTTTTAATAAAAAATATGGGTACTAAGTAAAATACAACAATTTTTTAAAATCTATACATATAACACCTTACAATTAAATGTCATGAAAGTTCTTAAAAGGATAAATAGTGTTTTAATATAATTATTGTATGTCCTCGGTTCACATTTGCATTTATTACTTTTTTGTTATATTACAAAACGTAAACTTACCTTAGTCAGCGTCTTATAATAAGACTGATTATATATAAGACTGTATCCTAAACCTGTTTAATCATTATATTAATATATTTTTTTATTACAGTAAATTAATCTTGCCTTAACAATTAATTATAAGTGTATTGCAATTCTCCCTAAGTATGGAATTTAAATTATTGACTTGGACCCGCTGGGGCCGAAATTTCGGACCGCTGCGAGTTTGCCAATTAAACTTTACTTATACACTTTACCATGTCTTGATTGTAATCGCTTACTGAGTAGAATCACAAAGGCTGACAAGGCAGGATTAAAGTGAAAAGCAATTACAAATACCTACTAATGCAAAAAATAGTGCTGGGTCCAAAAATATCTCTTTAGATATAATGCCCTCTTACATACTATATTTTAAATGTACTTTCTTTTAATTATTGTCATAATTTTATCTTATAATATAATAACTAAGTATATTAGTGTTTAGGTATGATTGTAATCTTGGTATATATATTTTGGTAACTATGTACATTAAAAAAAAAAACTGTGGCACTCCGGGAGAGCCGAAGGGTGAAAACTTGGTGTACGAGTAGGTTACGGTAACAGTGTCAAGAGAACAAGGGTGTTTTCTTATTTTAAAAAAATGGTTGCGTTCATGCACGTCCTAAAGAAGTTTTCTCTCCGAAGAATATCGATATTGATGATGTATTGGTCAATCCCATCACTAGCGATCAGTGAGTGGTTGTCGCACTTTCGCTGACCTCTCATAACAATTATAGTTTGTTCAATATTCTGCAGCACAATACGCACCTGTTTCACACGGGTATACCTATAGTTTATTGTTTAAATAATATTATATTTAAGACGAAGTGGTAGCTAAAGTGGCGCCCTCATTTGTAATAAATTGTTTAAAACTAAATATGGTGATAATTAAAAATTTGATTTGTATAAATGTCTAGAAAGACCTTTAAACTATTTTATGAATAACCTTTGAAATTATTACTAATAGTCCGTCTAGTTTTAAAACTGTTTTTCGCCAAAAGTGGCCACTTTTGGCGAAAAACAGTTTTAAAACAAGACAGAATACCAATATTACTTTCAAAGGTTATTCATAAAATAGTTAAAAGTTCTTTCTAGACATTTATACAAATCAAATTTTTAATTATCACCATATTTAGTTTTAAACAATTTATTATAAATGAGGGCGCCACTTTAGCTACCACTTCGTCTTAAATAGCCTTTACACTGGGCAGATTGGCGGCACTTCATCGGATGTCTACACTCATGAGTTAATTCCCATAACACAAGTTTAAAACTTTTGAGCTAAATTATAACGGTGTACAATATGTAACAAAAACCCTATCCGATCCTTGTAGGAGCAACTCAGATCGTCAATATGAACAACGACCAATCCATGAAACTCGAAAATAAATCGTCATTTTCATACAAAAGTGTTCGGCCGGTCCAGGCAATTTGTATGAAATTGACGATTTTTTCTTTGAGTTTCAAACATTGGTCCCATAAGAAAAGTTGTTCATATTGACGGTCTAAGTTGCTCCTACAAGGATCGGTCAGGGTTTTTGTTACATATTGTATATTGATATAAAATTTTGAATAATATTTGTGTCAAATCATAAGTAGCTACCTACTTATAATATCTCTCTCTACAGATCCTATTAGTCTACACTTTAGGAGCGCGACCTATATAATAAAGTAAAATAACTAGGTAGTTCACTTATTTTGCTTTATTCTATTACGACGACCTTTTCTTAACCCTAGAGCAATCTAAATATCTAAATATATATAACTCAAAGGTGACTGACTGACTGACATAGTGATCTATCAACGCACAGCCCAAACCACTGGACGGATCGGGCTGAAATTTGGCATGCAGGTAGATGTTATGACGTAGGCATCCTCTAAGAAAGGATATTGATCAATTCTACCCCCAAGGGGATAAAATAGGGGATGAAAGTTTATATGAAACTTTGTCAATTTTAAACCGATCGGGCTGAGACTTTGCATGCATAAAGCTACTATGACGTAGGCATCCCCTAAGAAAGTATTTTGATAAATTACACCCCTACGCGAGCGAAGCCGCGGGCAAAACCTAGTGTTATATATAAAATCTGAATAATACAAGAATATATTTAAAACATTTATGGCTTTACCGGTTTGGATGAAAATAAAAGACTCGAGCAGTTTGACCATGACAATGACAATGACAGTGAACCGCGGTCGGTGTCGTGATAATAATAAGTGAGAGAATGTACTTCTGTGCGGTAGGTACCTATAGGTACTTAAAGCACAGAACAAGTACTAGTACTCACGTACAGAAGTCTCACTCAGAAAAGAAATTCAAGGAAATATCTACTTAATCTGGTTAGCGCTACGATTTAAATAAGCTCGCGTCAGAACTCCTCACCTCTTCGTTTAGATACCTAGCATCTATTGCAACCGAATTTAATTGTTATTACTCTGGTCAAACGATTTATGTAACTGAATTTTCCCCTTGGAAGTGGTCGCCACGCGCATAGTAATAATGTTGGTATATTTTAGATACCTAAACGTGGAGTGACACAGGCACAGAGCAAAGCACAGAAGTACATTAAATAACTTACAGTAAGGTTTATATTCTACTTCTATATGTTATATAGTTCTATTTTAGTTTCACGGGTCTTTTCACCCCGGTCCTTTGAGAGGCTTGCGTGGGGATACAGATCCAACACGTAGAGGCCCTTTGGAGAAGTTGATGTAATGTGGCGCTCCCGCCAAAACCCATTCCTGAATATACCTATGAAAGGTGTACCCTTGAATAGGTTTCGGCTGGAGAAAGATCTATTGCAAGAAAAAGGGAAAGGTCTATGGGTTATGGCATGAGATTGGGTTGGACTGATGCTTGGATATTGCAATAGGAACGTCACCTGCCATAATCATGATTACTGACTATTGTAGGCAGGTGGTGGCTTGCCGCCCACTAGATCGGCACCCCAAACGCGCCAACAGTAGTTGCCGGCAAAGGAGTAACACCGGTGTAGGCGACTCAGGGGTGACTCAAGGGTGACATTTTTTATAGAGATTAAAACAGACCATATTTAGTGGCTAACGTAAAATAAGTTTGAATATCAGTATAATTGTAAGTTGACTTATTTGAAGGAAATGCTGTAGAACAGTTTGTTGCCGCTTCTTCTGCACTTGCGCTTAGTAAGCGGCAGTAAACTAAGCTGTAAGTAAATGATTTGACGTCAACAATTATTATAAAATCGAAAGAAAAATTTACAACTATCTTATATTTTTCAAACGCGGAGTCTCTAAACAAACGGTTTTTTGTATTAAAAAACCATTCGTTTAGGAGATGCCGTGTTTCAACAAGGGCCCTTCTGAATTTCTATTGAAATCAATAAAAATCATATTTCGATATATATGTATGATCCTTGGGAAAATGTGTTCATTGCAGTGTCATGAACTGAATCAAATATAAAATTAGTTTCAGTATCTTTTGTTAGATAGAAATTATAGTATAGATTATTTTAGATTGACGACCTCCGTGGCGTAGTGGTCATCATGCTAGTTCGCCACCCAGAGGTCCCGGGTTCAATCCCCGGTCAGGGCAAGTTGGAAAATGGCCTTTTTCAAATTGTCCTGGGTCTTGGATGTTTATCTATAATGTATTTGTTATAAAATATAGTATCGTTGAGTTAGTATCCCATAACACAAGTCTCGAACTTACTTTGGGGCTAGCTCAATTAGTTTAATTTGGCCCTATATATTTATTTATTTATTATTTATATCTATTGTGTAAATGTACCTACACACTCTTCAAGCACCGATTGGCCCGATCGGGTCAAAAGAACAATTGAATTCAATTGTGTCTGCGATTTATGTGCTCGAAGGATTAAACTTATGGGGCTACCTGAATTTTTCGGGGTCCAGTGCTGCCCCCATTTAAAATAAATCATTTAAAAAGAACTGGAAACATAATTTACAATTTGGTCTTGATCAGACCCTGGATAACCCTTGAAGGGTTATCCATCTATTTTATGAAATACTGTTTACATTTTTGAAATTGAGAATGTGAAGCTTTTCTACGCACATACGTCAAAAGTGGCCGTTTTTCGCAATTGTGCGTAGAAAAGCTTCACGTTCTCACTTTAAACTGTAAACAGTAGTTTATAAAATAGTTTAAAGGGTTATCTAGGGTCTGAACAAGGCCAAATTTGAAATGATATCTTCGTTTCCTTTTACATGATTTATTTCAAATGAGGGCAGCACTGGACCACGGAAAATTCATGTAGCCCCCCTTAAAGAAATGATTCGGCCCGTCAATATTCAATGAACAACTTTTACTAAGAAACCAATGGAATCTCAAAAAATACTCATACAGAAGTTTCCTGCATTTTTTGAGCCTAATGTGCTTGGGCCTGCTTTACTGAAGAAACTGATGCGTCTACTAGGAAGCCATGGCAGGAAAAACCTTTAATTATATCCCTCTCTTATGACATAGCAATGTATTCTCAGCCCACATATCTAATTTTGATATCAGTATAATTGTAAGTTTGACGTTTTTGACGAAAATACTTCAGTACAGTTTGTTACCGCTTCTCCTGTACTTGCGCTTTGGAGGCGACAGTATACTTAGTTGTGAGTAAATGAACTGACGTCAACTATTAAGAAATCGAAAGAAAACAAAAATGACAATTATCATGTGATATAAATTTCCAAAGATAGATCAATGATTTTTGACTTTTGACTTTTTTTGACCTCCTTCTGGCGAAGTTGTGTAAATCCAAAAACCTCTGCCCTCGCGCAATCAATCAGTTGAATTCGCGAGATTTGATACTGACGTTATTATAAATGTAAAAACAGAGCATGTAAATAATTTTTATCAATTGACGTCATAACCGTAACGGAAAATGCTTTGATAAAAAAATAAAAGTACACACTGTCTACTTTATTTACTTACATTCAATGCCTGAAAATCGAGTCGTTAGGCGTTTCACACCGCGGTGCAAATCGCTCAAGAAATTTTTGTCATGTGTCAAGACAGTTCTCTTTTTCGCTAAATATATATATTAAATTTAATACAATGTGACACAAATAAGTTGAACAAAAATGGCGGACTTCAAAGCATTTTTGCACAAATTCCCGACACGTATATTGAACCAAAATGGCAGTCGTCGGCGCATTACTCGTACCTGCGCCAATAACCGGCATTTTGGTTCAACTTACGTGCTGGGAATTTGTACAAAAGTGCTTTGAAGTCCGCCATTTTTGTTTAACTTATTTGTGTCACATTGTAGTAGCATTTAAAATATTCCCTGCTCCCACAAAAAAAGATAAACATCTGTTGAGCAATAATTATATCAAAAACAATAATCACTTGTTTTAGGTAGACAAGAGTGTATACGTGGGCGCACTATAAGTTTCCGGAATGAATATGAAAAAATACTATTAAAGGTACAAAATTAATTTATTGTTTTTCAAAATAATCTCCCTTGGCGTCTATGCACTTTTTCATTCGATGAAACCAGTTTTGAAAACTTTTGTGCCACTCCTCTGTGGTGACCTCTGAAACGTGTTTTTCATACTCCTCGACAGCCTCTTCTGGTGATGAAAATCGTTGACCGCGTAATTGGTTCTTAATTTTTGGGAACAGAAAAAAGTCACAAGGTGCCAGGTCGGGATTGTATGCAGGATGACTCATGAGTTCTACATTTTCGCCTTCAAAAAGTCATTTGTCTGTCTGGCCGTGTGAGAACTAGCATTGTCGTGGTGCAGGATGATACTGCGTTTACGGTTATTTTTACGGAGTTCGTCAATAACTTCCGGCAAACAAATGGTCGTGTACCAGTCACTATTCACTGTACGACGATTCTCTAAAGCAACAGTAGCCACGTGTCCAGTTTTATTAAAAAAAGAAGCAATCATCCGCTTAGATGCACTTTTCACGCGCGCCACTTTGGTTGGTTTCGGCTCATCTTGAAAGACCCATACGCTCGATTGCTGCTTTGTTTTGGGATCGTAGCAATAAATCCATGTTTCGTCACCTCTTACTATGTCCCACACCAAATTTGACGCACCTTCGTTGAATCTGGTAAGCATGGCACTGCACCAAGTGACGCGGTCCATTTTTTGAGCCTCGGTCAAGTTGTGTGGGATCCACCGCGAGCACAGCTTTCTCACACCCAAATGTTTGTGTAGGATTAATTGTATTTGACTCATGCCTATTTCTAAGGATGCGCGAATTTCATGGTAGGTCACATGCCTGTCTGTTTCAATCATACGGCGCACAGCATCGATGTTTTTGTTGGTCACAGCGGTGGACGGCCGACCATCGCGAGATTCGTCACTGAGATTGATACGACCACGCTTGAATTCTGCAAACCAACTATAAACAGTTGTCTTGCATGGTGCTTCATTGCCAAAAGCTGTTTCAAGCCGAGCGATGCTCTGTTGAGCTGTCAAATTACACTTAAAATCGTAGAAAATCATACTACGAAAATTTTCCCGAGTTAAATCCATGTTGATGCAGACACACAATTTTTTAAATGGCGCCACAAGGTAAAAACAAAAGACAGTCAGATGAAACAAACTGCATTCTACAGCCAAAGAGTTCTATTTTCAAATGTTGCAATAAATTTTTAAATATTGTTTATGTAAGTGGCCAGTTCCGGAAACTTATAGTGCGCCCTATGTAACGTTTGGTATCATTATTCTTTATTTATATTTAGAAAATATTATTTTCCCTTATGTTTGTTAGTTTTTTTTTTCAGACCAGCGTGGAACAATGAAAATCATGCCGGGGAAAACTGTAACATATTTTGGCATTAAACTTTATTGTGTTTGAAGAAATACATTCGGTACAACAATTTATAACCTTATTAGTATCTCTGGAATGGTGCCAACGATTTCGAAGAAATATACAAAGTAGAAGGAAAATACCCGTAATAAATCAAAAATTCGACATACCCATACAAAATGCCCGGGCGGCTGCACACTTTTGTATGGAAAAGCCGAATTTTTTTTTGTGCTTTGGCTGTTTTCTTTTTAAATTTCATTATAGTATAGTGATCTAGTATAGACTGTGGTTCGATTTATTACGGGTATGTAATAGTTTTGGGGCCGAAAAATCGATCTGAGTAGGTTTCATTTTTAGAAAAACTGGTTGGTGTTTGTTTGTTTATAAAGCTTTAGTGAACATAGATATAAATCAGAAACTGAATGTTAACTTATTATTGTTTGGTGCAGAAGTTGTACAATGCGACACAAATAAGTTGAACAAATTTAAAACAAATTCCCGACACGTAAATTGAACCGAAATGGCGGTCGTCGGCGCATTATTTGTACCTGCACCGATAATCGCCATTTCGGTTCAACCTACGTGCCGGGAATTTGTACTAAAATTCTTTAAAGTCCGCCATTTTTGTTCAACTTATTTGCTTCGCATTGAAAGAAAGAAAGAAAGAAAGAAAGAAAAAATGTTTATTTGGTACAAGTACATTGTACAATATAAAATGTAAACTACACAAATAAAACTGAGAATAAGCTTACATTTATGTATAGGTATATAAATAGGTAGCTCGAAAAACATGGGATACTGAAAAAACCTAAGAACGATGCCATTTTTAACCGACTTCCAAAAAAGGAGGAGGTTATCAATTCGTCGCGATCCTTAATTTTTTTTATGTATGTTCACCGAATTTTTAAACACGCTTGGACCGATTTAAAAAATAATCTTTTGTTTGAAAGGGTATACTTTTCAGGAGGTACTATGGAAATTTTATTAAAATCGGTTGTGTAGTTTGGGGGTGAAGTCGGTTTTTAGTTTTGAAAAATTATAGTATCTAAGGAGAGTGAATTCGAATGAATTTCACGGGTGTGTTTTCATTCAGCGAAGCACTTTCGCCCAAGTACTATGTTTAAAACCAGTTATTATCGCAGTATAAATAACAAAAACTAGTAGTTCGCGCCGAACTGTGAACTCGTGAACCCCATATCACGGCAACGTTAAACCTTGACAAATTTGGCTCATGTTCGGACTTAAAAATTATATTGGTTGCGTCTTCATGCCTACGAAATTTCGTGAAGTTCCGATCAACACTACTCCAGTTATCGTCGAACAAACAGACTTATATACAAACGCCGGATTTTATTTGCATGATTTATGTAACTATCTGCATGCAGGTGTGCAAATATTAAAATGTATGTCTATTTAGTTAAACTTACAATGTACAATTTTATTATATAATATAATAAATTCAATGTTTAATATCCATATACATTTTCAAGTAGACTCAGAAAACTTCGCTATCTTTTCTCGGTCGTTCAATTAGTGAGAAAATAAGGAAGGTCTGGCCGTCTGGCAACAGTGGCGTAGCTAGTGGAGGGCTAGACGGGGCAGTGCTCCAGGGCCCTCAAGCTCAGGGGGCCCCACGAGCTCTGACTTACGAACTATAAATTAACCAAAATTTCTCCCACATCACACTATATGTGGAAGAAATTTTGTGTGTATGTTTGTTACTTCTTGACCAATTTAGATAAAATTTGGTGTACAGGAAGCTGACATCCTGGATTAACACATAGGTTATTTTTCCGCGGGTAACACTGCGGGGCACAGCTAGTTCGGAATATAAATAAATCAGATTCCAGGAACGCGAGTTTAATAATGGCAACTTATTTGAAAAAATACGGGGGAATTCCCAACAAGTCTCGAACATCTATGTTTGAAACTTGCGAGGAACTCCCCTGTATTCTTCGGCTGGTTTCATAGTCGCGCCGTTGAACAGCGTGTTTCAACAACACGCGCTTGACGCAAGGTGGACCTATGAGATATGCGGCGCGCTTCAAGGAGAGTATAAAACGCTACTAGTGAATTCACAAGCACGAATCTAGGGGACGAATCTAGAATACGTCGAATTCGGAATACGAAGAATTAGGAACAAACGATTTTAAATAGTTTAGTTCGGGCCTTAGTTAATTTTTTGGCCCAGGGCCTTTGGTTACCTAGCTACGCCACTGTCTGGCACTTCTGTGGCTCTGGATCTTGGTCCATTATGCTCCTTGACAACTGGTCTACTGCCATAAAGCACTTTAATTTGCATAAACCTTTACACCACTCAAGTTAATGGGTGTAGACCGAGCTTTAAATTAAAAACTGTGATACCACGACGCAGTTCCCAGAATATTTTAAAAAAAAACTTATAAGAACTGCCAATGAGTTGCTATAAGGAAGCATAATCAATAAACTGCACAAAAAGTTCAATTAGACACGTACAGTGGGCTGCGTTACATTTGCATTTCAGTCATCGCGTCTATTTCAACACACTAAGAGACGTTTACAATATGTTACAAAAACCCTGTCCGATCCTTGTAGGAGCAACTCAGACCGTCCATATGAACAACTTTTCCTATGGGACCAATGCTTGAAACTCGAAAAAAATCGATATTTTTATACAAAAGTGTTCGGCCGGCCCGGCAATTTGTATTAAAATGACGATTGTTTCTTCGCGCTTTTCAACCTATACATTGAGGGGCTGGTTGAGGCGCTCAGCAATCTTCATGTTGGATGCCATGTTGACGATGTGTGTTTCAATAATATTTCATATGCAGATGTAATTTGTTTGCTGAGCGTGTCAATTGGAGGCCTTGGGGAGCTGGTGGGCGTCTGTGAATCATACGCACAGGATCATGGCCTTATATATAACGCAAAGAAAAGCAAAGTTATTTTGTTTATGTCAGGTAAAGAGACACCGACAGAGGTTCCTCCCGTGAGACTGGGCGGCGTGGCTTTGGAGGCGTGTACACAGCTTTATATATTTTGGTCACATAGTAGACGATGAATTGAACGACAATGCGGATGTTGAGCGTGAACGGAGGGCGCTGTCGGTGAGGGCCAATATGATAGCCCACAGGTTTGCTCGATGCTCGAGGTCGGTAAAAATAACTCTTTTTAGAGCATACTGTACGTCATTTTATACCTGCAGCCTGTGGGTAAGGTACTCCCAACGTTCTCTAAACTCCCTTCGCGTTCAATACAACAACGTGATTAGGAGGTTGCTGTGGCTGCCCCGGTTCTGCAGTTCATCAAACATTTTTGCCGAAGCACACGTGGATGGCTTTCATGCTACTATGCGAAAACGCGCAGCCTCCATGATGCAGCGGGCACGTGACAGCAGCAACAGCCTCCTGGCAGTTGTTGGGGATCGCAAGGACGGACCCTTTATGTCTAGTTGGGTCGCCTTGCATGCCCCAGTAATCCGCGAGAAAAAAAAAATATTTAATTTAAAATTTTATAAATCCAGGGAATTTAAATTATTGATAGAAATTTAATAACAACCAAAAATGCTGATATATACTAACATTTAGTTTCTAAGTCATATAATTTTATTACTAACAAATGATGGACTAAAATTGTCTGGGATATTTGAATAAATGAATTGAATTGAATTGAATAGTATTGCTCCAAAACAACAATCGATTCTATCAATAGGCATATCGATAGTTTGGCATTTTTTTGATTGAAATTGTCCATTGTAAACTATTAATTTTTGGGTAACACTACTTCAACCTACTCTACCTGTTAGTAAACCCAGCTACTCGTCCTATCTATTGGTAAACCCGCTGCGTTTTATATTAAGGGGATACCTGAATTTTTCGGGGTCCAGTGCTGCCCCCATTTGAAATAAATCATTTGATAGGAAACGGAGACAAATTGTTTAAAGGATTATCTAGAGCCTGGTCAAGACAAAATTTTAAAGGATCAAGGCAGCACTGGACCGCGAAAAAGTCAGGTATCCCCTTAAATTTCTAATAGAGGACGAAATGACATTCCAATAACGTGTCGCAGAATATATGAAACTACCTGCTGCTTTTTACCCGACTGCCAAAAGGAGGGTTATGTTTTTCGAGAAATTTTAAATTATATCTCCGTTGTATGATTTAATTCAAAATTCAAAAAATTCAGGTAGCCTTTTAAGATAAAGTGAGTGTGTCGTCTCTGAATGTACCTCTGCATCTTCTTCATCTTAGCACGTTCCCGGTTACATCCTCAGCTGTTCTGCTTCGGAGCCTGGGGTTCGCTTTCTCCCTTTTTCTTCTCCAAATATAATATGAATGCCAATGGTCACCCAAGATTGCCGAAAACCATGCCAAATGGAGAAGAAATTGCCAGAACAATTTAGCAACAACTTAAGCTTTAAATATTAATTTAATTGTGAGTGACGTCCTTGGAGAAAATGCTGCAGTGCAGTTTATTGCCGCTTCTTCTGCACTAGCGCTTCGGAAGCGGCAGTTAACTAAGACGTAATCATTTGACATCTATAATTGTGCAACAAAACAAAATTACGATTATTAAGAGATATTATAAATATCCTATGATAATAAATTTATATTTGAATTGGATTTGAGCGCATGCCTGACGTCAGTCATCTCCAGGAATAAACTTGTTGGTACATCAGATCAATTTAAAATATATAGACCCGTATCGAATCACACTTTGGATCTCATTGCTTCGCTGAACATTTTAAGCCAATTAACTGGTTTTTTAACGAACAAAAAATTCCACGCGAACCTACTCGACTTTTTTTATCGATTTTGATGAATCTATTTTTAACATAGTGTTTTGATAAATGGCAATCACTGAAAGAGGCCAATTCCCAGCTCTTCAACGAGCTAATCCGCTGGGTTATGTCAGTGACATTTGTTCTCCTACGAATTTCCCCATTTCTGATTCGATCACGTTGAGAAACACCGAGCATAGCCTTCTTATGACACCCATAGTAAGGGACCACGTAGCG
Organism: Acrobasis suavella; assembly: GCA_943193695.1. Classification (NCBI taxonomy): domain Eukaryota; kingdom Metazoa; phylum Arthropoda; class Insecta; order Lepidoptera; family Pyralidae; genus Acrobasis; species Acrobasis suavella. The sequence continues at coordinate 1,304,111 of OW971952.1, read as the reverse complement.
GCCTTGAGCCTTCTTATGACACCCATAGTAAGGGACCACGTAGCGGCCTTGAGCCTTCTTATGACACCCATAGTAAGGGACCACGTAGCGACCTTGAGCCTTCTTATGACACCCATACTAAGGGACCACGTAGCGACCTTGAGCCTTCTTATGACACCCATAGTAAGGGACCACGTAGCGGCCTTTAGCCTTCTTATGATACCCATAGTAAAGGACCACGTAGCGACCTTGAGCCTTCTTATGACACCCATAGTAAGGGACCACGTAGCGACCTTGAGCCTTCTTATGACACCCATAGTAAGGGACCACGTTTCAGAGCCGTCAAGAGAGTAAGGTAGCCGTCAATGCCTCAAGACGAAAGTGTTTAATCAATGTGTGTTACCAGTGATGACTTATGGCTCCGAAACGTGGTCCCTTACTATGGGTCTCATAAGAAGGCTCAAGGTCGTTCGCGCTACACAGCACCGCAGCGCGGGACACCATCTAGTGATGAGAGGCGGAACTTTAACAGATGTTAAGTGGAATTCATCCGTGGCGCCATCTATTATTTGCCAGGTAAAAAACCTCGACCTTCAAGTGTTAAGGGGCTACCTGAATTTTTCGGGGTCCAGTACTGCCCCCTTAAACATGGAACAGTCAGTAGTTCTTTAAAATTTGACGACCACTTGTCGCAGTGGTCACCATGCTAGTCCGTCACCCACAGGTCCCGGGTTCGATCCCCGGTCAGGGCATGTTGGAAAATGGCCTTTTTCAAATTGTCCTGGGTCTTGGATGTTTATCTATATATGTATTTGTTATAAATTATAGTATCGTTGAGTTAGTATCCCATAACACAAGTCTCGAACTTACTTTGGGGCTAGCTCAATCAGTGTTATTTGTCACTTCAGAAGAAATTTTTTTTTAAATAGGTTTCATCTCAAAATTTCAAATGATATCTCCGTTTCCTTTCAAACGATTTATTTCAAATGGGGGCAGTACCGGACCCCGAAAAATTCAGGTATCCCCTTTACCCCAAATAACTTCTAAACGGCAGAGCCGATTTTCATTAAAGCTTATAACCAGCGCAAGCAAACTTGCTTTCACGTAAAAAACAACGCATCGAAATCGATCAATCCATTATTATAACTTTGCCACAGACGGAAAGACAAACATTAGAGCCAAACTTACAACACCTCTCCTTTCTTATCGGAGGTTAAAAATGTAAGAAATTTTTTTCGCTTAGTTGAAATCATTCCCTTAGTGTAAAAGTTGTAAATATACACGCTGACTTTTCATTGGTTTCGGAAAAAAGCATGTCATGTAGTAAATAATTTCCTCTATCCATATACTTACTCCAAATTTTTGTATGACATAAGATAAAAAAGTTGCGAAAATGATTTTCGATCGAGACCACGTAGTTACGACCGTTCATAACTGCCGCGTGACCCCGATGAACTCGAAATCTAGCCGGCCGGCGGTACTACTAGTTGATCTTACGATTTTACGTTCGAGTTTTAGTCAACATATTTAGTTCCTGAATTTTTATTTTGAGTAGCTAATTAGGTCTTACTAACGATCCTTATGAACTGGCCTTCGGCTCCAAAACCGTATGTATGATGATAAAAACACGACCTTAAGTTATCGCCAGCTCTATCGCAGACCTACCAGTATATTTACTCACTACTTAAGGGGCTACTTGAATTTTCCGGGGTCCAGTGCTGCCCCCATTTGAAATAGCGTGAAGCTTTTCTACGCACATACGCCAAAAGTGGCGGTTTTTCGCAATTGTGCGTAAAAAAGCTTCATGTTTTCACTTTAAACTGTAAACAGTAGTTCATAAAATAGTTTAAAGGGTTATTTATAGCCTGGTCAAGACAAAATTTTAAATGATGTCTCCGTTTCCTATCAAATGATTTATTTAAAATGGGGGCAGCCCCTTAAGGGGCTACCTGAATTTTCCGGGGTCCAGTGCTGCCCCCATTTGAAACAAATCTATTAAAAGGAAACGGAGATTTCATTTAAAATTTTGTCTTGATCAGACTTTTCAAACTATTTTATGAACTATTGTTTACAGTTTAAAGTGAGAATGTAAAGCTTTTCTACGCACAATTGCAAAAAACGGCCACTTTTGGCGTATGTGCGTAGAAAAGCTTCATGTTCTCACTACAAACAGTTAACAGTAGTTCATCAAATAGTTTGAAGGGTTATCTAGGGTCTGATCAAGACAAAATTTTAAATGATATCTCCGTTTCCTTTTAATTGATTTATTTAAAATGGGGGCAGCACTGGACCCCGGAAAATTCATGTAGCCCCTTAAGTCGGCAATCCCTACAAATGACACGTGATTGTGTACTTATGTTTATTGTCTATTACGTCATGTTTACAAAGATATATAGAACCAGACCCCTAAGTGTCAGATCAGTATGATAAACGAGTCAGAAATACAGCTGCTGTGTTTACTTACTTAGAGCTTTATAGTAACTAAAAAAAAAACTTGAGAGGTGTCAAGGGATACCCGGATGGAACGAAGTAAAATATAAATATAAATAGGTCTGAATTACATTCAAACTCTTTTTTGCGTTTTAAAATCAAGTTTTTATTATCTTCATAAATTCGAATGAACAAAAAGGTCGTTACAACTGTTGGTCTTTATTTTTTTCGTCTAGCTCCCTTTCGCAACTCGCGATAAGGAACTACGTTCCAAAAAACTAAACTTGAGAGGTGTCAAGGGACACCCGGATGAAACGAAATAAAATATAAATAAATATAAATAGGTCTAAATTACATTCAAACTCATTTCTGCGTTCTAAAATCAAGTTTTTATTATCTTCATAAACAAAAAGTGTCATTACAACTTTTTTTTTTTTTTTTTTTTATCAAACTTTATTGTTCCAAAGTACAAATATACTTTTAACAAATGGCGGACTTAATGCTAAGAGCATTTTCTCCCAGTCAACCATAGGGATAAACAGAGAAAATTATGCGGCACAAAAAAGCAATACACATATACTTACATTATAAAATATTACTATATAATATACAATTACATTATATACCTATTATATATACATTTCAGAATAAATATCTACTTATACAATACTTACATATACATTTACTTATACTTACATATACATCTATCTATGAAGTCGAGAATAACTAAATAATGATGATTTTATGAGGAAAGGGAGTTTAAAAGGTGGGCGTGAACTTTTCTTTTAAAAGAGAATTTAGTAGAAATTTCTCTGATGTCAACGGGTAAAGCATTCCAGAGTCGTGAGGCTTGAAGAGAAAAAGAGTTCGACATAAAATTTGTCCGGAAAAGGGGGATAAAGAGCTGGCGTGTCTCATTAGAGCGAAGTTGTCGATCATGAGTGTCTGAAAGATATTTAAATTTACATTTTAGATATTCAGGATAGTCAGGATTTGTGAGAATAGAAAAAAGAGTGCACAGTAGCCGAAGTTCCCTGCGTTGGCGGATAGGAAGCCAATTAAGTTCAGAACGAAAGGAAGACACATGATCATATTTTCGAAGACAGAATATAAAACGAATGCAGTTATTAAGGAGTCGATCAAGTTTATTAAGAAGATCAACATTGAGGTCAGGAAAACACACATCAGCATAGTCAAAGATAGGAAAAATTAAAGTCTGTACAAGTAAGACCTTAGTTTTAACAGGTAGAAAATTCCTAAGACGGTTCAATTGTTGGAGACTAACTGTGATGTTACGACTAATTTCAGCTATGTGAGTGTTCCAGCTAAGGGTGGCGTCAATTTGTAATCCAAGGTTTTTTACGGAATTGCAGAAAGGAATAATATTATTATTGAAATATACAGGTTGGATTGAATTAGTGTCAATTTGAGCAACCTGCCTCGAACTTCCAACTATTATAGCTTGACACTTAGAGGGGTTGACTTTGATACCGAAATCGTCAGACCAGGACATAATTGCTGATAAAGCAGTATTAATAGAAGCAACAGCCGTGTTGATATCCTCTGCTGGCGACTGAGCATAAATTTGTAGGTCGTCAGCGTAGAAATGATAAGAACAACCAATAGTAGAAGAAAGAAGATTTATAAAAAGAGAAAAAAGTAGGGGCGATAATATACCTCCTTGTGGTACACCAAGCGACAGGGTTTTCCAATCTGACAGGTCACGGTCCAATCGAACCGATTGCTGCCTGTCGCTTAAATATTCTGAGAACCAATCCAACACTGAGGATGAGAAATGGAGATGATTAAGTATAGCAAGGAGAATATCGTGATCAACCATATTGAAAGCGTTAGAGAAATCAATTAGAACAAGGATGGTGACCAAAGTATTCTCCATGCCTAATCTTATGTCCTCTGTAACTTTAAGGAGAGCAGTAGCAGTACTGTGACCAGGTCTAAAACCCGACTGTAGAGAAGTAAGGAGAGAATTAGAAAAAATAAAGGAAGATACTTGAGCGTGTACTACAGCTTCAAGGATTTTGGAGAGGAAGGGGAGTATAGAAATTGGTCTGAAATTATTTAAGGATTGAGGAGATGTAACTTTAGGAAGAGGAATAACGAAAGCTTTACGCCAAGAAGAAGGAAAGGTCCCAGTTACAAGGGAGAAATTGATGACATGAGCCAGGACGGGAAGAATTATTGGCAAGATGTTAATAATCATTTGCCTACTCACGTCATCACATCCGACCGCTTTTGACTTAATGGACATTATAATTTTGCGAATGTCATCCTCAGTGGAAGGAGAAAAAGAAAAGGGGTCTATTTGAGGCTTGGCCATGGAAGTTATTCTAGAAATTGTAGCAGCTTTGACAGTAGGATCAAGGGAGCTTGTAGAGTTAAAATGATTATTAAAGTCATTTGGGGAGAAACTAGTAGTTGAAAAAGAATTAGTTTTATTTTTAACAAGGCCCAAAGAACTTTTCCGTCTAGCTCCCTTTTGCAACGCGCGATAAGGAACTTCGTTCCAATAAATATATAAAAAAATATCAAGACATGCTGCGATCCCTCAACTCGATCCTGTTTCGCTTTCGAGAAGGCGACTACGCAATCACCGAGGACATAGAAGAAATTTTCGTGCGAGTGAAGATCCAGAGGAAGGACCAGCCGGCGCAGATGTTCCTGTGGCGGGAACGACCACATTACATAGTTCGGGTCTTGTGTTATGGGATATTAACTCAACGATATATCTCTATTTATAGCAAATACATATAAAGATAAACATCCAAGGCCCAGGTCAATCTGAAAAAGATTATTTTCTATCTTTACCTGACTGGGGATCGAACCCGGGACCTCTAGTGTGACCGTGTGGCGTGATCGCCGCTAGGCCACAGAGGTTGACGTTTGGCGTCGTCTACAAAATATATAACGTGGAAAGGAAACACCCGCAACAAACCACGTGCTATACTAGATCACAATGGCATTATGAAATTAAAATAACAGTCAAAAAACAAAAAAGAAATTCGACATTCCAATACAATTCCCCGGGCGGCTGCACACTTTTATATGGGAACTAGCTTTTGTCCGCGGCTTCGCTCGCGTAGGTCGTAATTTATCAAAATCCTTTCTTAGGGGATGCCTTCGTCATAGTAGCTTTATGCATGCAAAGTCTCAGACCGATCGGTTTAAAGTTGACAATGTTTCATACAAACTTTCATCCCCTATTTTATCCCCTTGGGGGTAGATTTGATCAAAATCCTTTCTTAGCGGATGCCTACGTCATAACATCCACCTGCATGCCAAATTTCAACCCGATCCGTCCAGTGGTTTGGGCTGTGCGTTGATAGATCACTATGTCAGTCGGTCAGGTACCTTTGAGTTATATAAATTTAGATGCCGAATTATTTTTGTGTTTTGATTGTTTTTTTATTGCACAATAGTGATTTAGTATAGATGTTAGTAGCCCTTAGTTTGATTTATTACGGGTATGTCCCTTCAATTATGTATAAAACTTTGCAGATTTTTTGTTCTGCTTTAGGGGCTACCTGAATTTTCCAGGGTCCAGTGCTTCCCCCAGCTCATTTAAAATTTTGTCTTGATCTGATCCTAGATAACCCTCCAAACTATTTTATGAACTATTGTTTACAGTTTAAAATGAGAACGTGAAGCTTTTCTACGCACAATTGCGAAAAACGGCCACTTTTGGCGTATGTGCGTAGAAAAACTTCACGTTGTCACAACTGTAAACAGTAGTTCATAAAATAGTTTGAAGGGTTATCTAGGGTCTGATCAAGACAAATTTTTAAATTATGTCTCCGTTTTCTATGTTAAAAATGTTAAGGAGCAACTCAGACCGTCAATATAAACAACTTTTCCTTTGGAACCAATGCTTTAAACTCGAACAAAAATCGAGATTTTCATACAAAAGTGTAAGTGTGCCGGCCCGGGAATTTGTATGAAAATGACGATGTCCACCACGAGCACGCTGAGTGGACACACTGACAGATGTCAATTCTTTCCACAAAGTTTTTAATCACTTATTGGCAAAATGGCGGGTCTATTTCGTTAATCACATCATCGATTTTAAGTTTTAAGGCCGCAATCGATTCATTTGGCTCCGTATAGACTCTGTCCTTAACATAGCCCCACAAAACATAATCCAGTAGTGTTAAATCACACGATCTGGCTGGCCACTTAACCGCTGAATTTCATGAAATTATGCGATCGGGATATTTCGTTTGCAATAAAGGTTTTACAACAAGAACTTTGTTCTTCTTTCGACATCTGTCAGCGTGCTCATGGTGGATATTTGCCAGATATCATTTTTCATTCATAATTGACAAACTTTTCTCTTCGTATTACAATAAAAATTTGAATCATCTTCATCTAAATTCTTTGTTTTAGAAAAAAAACGTTCTTGTTGAAAAGCCCTGTATTTTGGGCTGACGTATACGAACAAGGGTCATTGTGACCGCGAAACTCTAAAATCGCAATAGATGTTCATTCATTCATTTTTCTCGCCACTTCCCTATTTGGGGTCGGCTCTGTATGTCAACTGTTTCCACTTCTTTCTGTCATTTACCATCCTTGCACAAGCCCCTCGTTCCTTCATATCTGTCCTTACACACTCTTTCCACGTCTTTCTTGGTCTCCCTATACCTCTGCAGCCCTCTACCTCCAAATGGACCATCCTCTTAGCCAGGTGTTCGGCATCCCTCCTCATGACGTGACCATACCACGTAAGACGATGGCTTTATATAGATGTTATTTATACAAAAGGCATCTATTATAGTTTTTTGTCGGTAAAAAAATATTAACAATACGACCGTTCTACGGAAGGATGTAAACCTTCAGGGTCTTCAGGGCAGTGTCACGTATTATATGACGACTTGAGGTTTCTTTTTTCTTTTTCTAAGGAAGGCCTGACAGAAGGCCGTACCGTACTGATATGTATTCTGTGCCATACCAACGAATTAATATGTACGGTTTGCCCAAGAAATGAAGTCCCAATTTCTCATACTAATGAATTTTTGTATTACTTAATTATTTTTTTGCTAAACAGGATTTTTTTATTCAATTAAGAACATAAATAAACTATGCCTAAACTAAATATAACTACGAATGAAAAATTAAATTAGATATAAGTACTATAATAAGAAATTGAGCCCAAATCGCTGCGCTCGCAGGGTACCCAAGAGACTGGAGGCATTTCCGCGCTGAATGGTGAAAATGCGCACCAACCCTTGGATCCCCTGAGGCGTCGATTAGGCGTGCGGAAATCTCTTTATACAACTGACGGGCTTCCGCACCCCAAGGCCTCCACACACTTGGTACCGTTAAGTACCAAGTTACCTGACCAGGCCCTCTACTTATATCTTCAATTTTCTCTTAAACTAAAAATAATATTAACACGAAAATTTATATTAAGAAAGACTTAATTAAAATCTGTCTGAATATAAATTTTCATGTTAAAATAGTTTTTAGTTTAAGAGAAAATTTAAGATATAAGTAGAGGGCCAGCGAGGCAAGTATGATCAGGGCGACAAATTTTATCCTTCAAATTTGTCGCATTTCGCGTAATTTACCGCAACAAATATAGACAAAATTAAGCGACCAAATAACGTTCATTCATAAAACGTATTTTATCTCATGCCTAAATCCCGTGCGAGCATGGTTTTGACAGGTCAAAGTAGACATATCGACGGTTGGCAACGTGAAATCATGTAAATTTGTCGCCGATTTGCTAGACCCACATAAGACTAAATTAAAGTTAGTAAAACGTTTATGGGGAACGGTATACTTTTTTATAATAAACTGCCACAATCGGTCCTTGATATGCCTGACAAAAAGTTTAAGGCCTATGTAAAGAAGGTACTCTGTGAGAAGGCTTATTATAGGACCGATGACTATCTTAAAGACAACAAAGTCTGGCTTGAGCTTGGCGCGGGTCCCTCTTAAAGGTTTGTATACTCAGAAATGGTCATAATCTGGTACATTAAGTACATACTGAATTTACACCTTGATTTGACATTATTTCAAAATTTCGACATTAAAAAATTAATTTAAATTATGACAACAAACAATGTATACTCTGTCCACATATCAACTATAAATATTAATTTAATTGTGAGTTGACGTTCTTGGAGAAAATGCTGCAGTGCAGTTTGTTACCGCTTCTTCTGCACTAGCGCTTTGAAGGCGTAAACTTAGCTCTAAGTAACTTTTTGACGTCAACAATTATTGTGCAATAAACAAAGTGACGATTATTAAGAGATATTATAAATATCCTATGATAATAAAGATATATTTGAATTGAATTGAATTGAAAACCATTTTTAATCATATTTTAAACAGTTATTCCATTGAACTAACATTAAATGTATATTTACATATTTATATGTAGGCAGACATCTTTAAACAATGTATTACCAGTGAATGTACTCGGCGGTGATATTTTCCTTAATGTTGGTTGTACGGCATGAGTCGAAACGTTCCGTTGCACATTAATTTTATAACATTTCATTTTAATAATTTAAAATACTCTTTGGTTGCAATATTTTTTCTAGGAATTATTACATACTTATATCGTTCCATCTCTTCATCTCGTACTGTTAATAGATAGATAAATTCTTTATTGTACATAAAAAGACACAATTAAAACACAGTAAAAAAAAACACAATAGTACAAAGGCGGACTTATTCCTGTCAGGGATCTCTTCCAGTCAACCCTACAATATATATCATTCTTTTATCTATGGTGATTGTTTTACAAAACGCGTGTTTTAATTTAAAATTATTATATTGTCTTAGAAAACATTAGAAACTCCTTAAAACCTGCCTGCGTGTGACGACTCATTTTATTACGTGTCCATTCATGAATTTTATCTTGTCGTTACAGAGGGAAGATACGTAAAGACCTCTCAGATAAAACATCATACTAAGGCACCTAGTCAGGTATCTTGGTACCTGACTGTACATGGGATGAGTATAATAAGAAAATGTAATAGAATTTTTAGGCGTACCGTACTTAGTAGCGATACAAAATTGTCTCGTGATTGAAGTATAGGGCCGTAACAGACGGGGCGCAAGTTGCGCCGCGTAACAGCTAGTGATGGGAGTTGCATAAATACTCAATCAACCCATTTGAATATTTACTCAGTAGATTGAGTAAATACCCATTAAATATCCTAATTTATCCATTTGATGAGTAGAATGATTTATATGAGTAGCGACTTATATTTATATTAATATTCATTATTTCATGTTTTCATGACAATTTTGAAACTTAAATCTAATATACACTAGCAATTCTTGTCGGAAAGTGTGTGCATACGCCATAATATGTTTAAAATGTCGGTAAACGTTAAATACGGCGCTAAAATATATGAAAATACAATACTAATCATACACTGAAAGTAGGCTTCTTTGACTAATTATCATCTTTTGCTGGGATGTGGGCAAAGACGTAATTTGATGTTAAAATAAGTAAACTGACATCAAATGCGATGTCTATAAATGAGCACGCTGTATTTACTCTATTTATTAAATCTAGTGAGTAAATACTCAAATGGGTAGATTGAGTAATCCACTGCCCATCTCTAGCTGTTACGCGACGAAACTTGCGTCCCGTCTGTTGCGGCACTAAGTTAAGTATACTTTATTGTACACCAGAAAAAATAAGAATTATTAAAATATACACACAGAGAAGACATTTAAATGTACAACGGGCAGTCTTATCACTAAAAGCGCAGACAAACGATGAATAGAGAGAATATATAAGTGTAGTATAACATACTAAGATGCAAGCTTTGTTTGTTAAGAATTAAAAGTTTATTTGACAGCCAAATTAAAAAAAAAACTCGAGTACGCCATCTAGAGATGAGAGGCGAAACTACATATTCAAACCGATGTTAAGACGAAGTGGTAGCTAAAGTGGCGCCCTCATTTGAAATAAATTGTTTAAAACTAAATATGGTGATAATTAAAAATTTGATTTGTATAAATGTGTAGAAAGACCTTTAAACTATTTTATGAATAACCTTTGAAAGTAATATTGGTAGTCCGTCTAGCTTTAAAACTGTTTTTCGCCAAAAGTGACCTCTTTTGGCGAAAAACAGTTTTAAAACTAGACTGACTATTACTAATAATTTCAAATGAGGGCGCCACTTTAGCTACCACTTCGTCTTAAGTTAGTGGGATACATGAATTTTTACTTGAAGCTTTTCTACGCACATTAGCCAAAAGTGGCAGTTTTTCGCTAATGTGCATATAAAAGGTTCACGTTCTCACTTTAAACTGTGAACTGAGGCGTTATCTAAGGCTTGCCTCCGTTTCCTTTTAAATAATTTATTTCAAATGGGGGCAGGACTGGAACCCGAAAATTCATGTATCCCCTGCGAAAGCGCTAAGAATGCTGTACTCCCACAGAGTCACCGAACTCCTCACTATTTCCCTTCGATCATGTGATCGGAGCTATTTCCCGTGTCCACGTGTAAGATTCGTGGCCAAACTTGTTTACAATGGATTCGTAAAGGCGTGTAAATCTGACAGTCATCGTATTAGTTAGCTACATCGATATTAGGGTTCTTTTGGTAAATAAGAAACATAAGTATTTTTCTTTATAACCGACTTCGACAAGTTTATTTGCTAGCAAATTAAAAAAACCCCCGATTGTCAAGAACACCATCCAGTGATGAGTAGCGAAACTACTGAAGTCGAATCGTTAGTTCCGCCATGCCTACTTATCGCCTTATAAACATTATCATTTCTCTTCCTTGTGACTAGATGGCGCTATAACTATTTATTAAAACATTCAAATATTTTATTAATTTTTTCGTCACTTTTTTGCTAGTCGTGTGTGCTGCCATCTCTGTGTGCCTACCGGCAACTCTAGTTTTGCCTACTTTGGGGACCTCCAATAGTTTCTATGGCGTTGGGTATCTGTTACGTTAGTAAATATATTATTGACTTTGGTTCCGCTACTCATTATGGATATCCGTAGCGCCATCTATTATTTGTTAAAGAAAGCCCTGACTTTCAAGCGTTAATCCTCAATAACTTTTAAACGATTTAAGCGATTTTTATCAAACATAGCTAATAACCACCGCAAGAAAATTTGCTTTCACGTATTACAATAGTAAAATTTACTAATACCTGTTGTATAACATGACTTACTCTCCTTCCATGTTTTACTAAACAATCTTTGTTTTTAGAAAAACTGAATGCACCTCTATTGTATACGCTATTTAAAAATAAAAACTTCCTCGTTTATTCAGACTTATTTCTACCTGAGTGATACCCCAAACTAGATGTTCCTGGGTAACAGTTTGTCAACCCCCGGCACGGCACACACAACACAAACACACTTCATTACCACACTCACAATCACACACTTCTATACATACACATGTCCCATGCTTGTACCTTTATTATTTTTATTTCGTGTTTTTTTTTTTTTTAGCCTAAGTACCTAAATTTGTTCACTTTTTGAACTTTTGGTCCTCGCTTCTTATAAAATACGGCCGAACACTGGATTCCAAAATACAGGCTCCTGCCTAGTTTGGAAATCAGGGCTTAAGACGAAGTGGTAGCTAAAGTGGCGCCCTCATTTGAAATAAATTGTTTAAAACTAAATATGGTGATAATTAAAAATTTGATTTGTATAAACGCCTAGAAAGACCTTTAAACTATTTTATGAATAACCTTTAAAAGTAATATTGGTAGTCTGTCTTGTTTTAAAACTGTTTATCGCCAAAAGTGGCCACTTTTGGCGAAAAACAGTTATAAAACTAGACGGACTATTAGTAATAATTTCAAAGGTTATTCATAAAAAAGTTTAAAGGTCTTTCTAGACATTTATACAAATCAAAATTTTTAATTATCATCATATTTAGTTTTAAACAATTTATTTCAAATGAGGGCGCCACTTTAGCTACCACTTCGAAAATTAATTTGTACTACCTTTAACAACCTTTTGTGTAATAACAAACTTATGCTGTACAAATCTTTAAGCGAATAAAGATTTTATTATTATTTTTTATTATTAGTATTAAACATCTTTTAATATTTCTGTAATTTTCGTAATTTAATTTTTTGTATGTTACCTACCCTATCTTCTACATAAACCTATTTATGTAAGTATTAGTTTATGTTTTTATGTATTCATAAAGGTTTGTAATTGTGTGTAATATGTGTAAGTTTATGTTAAATTTGTTTAGTTTATAGTTTCTCCAGATATTATTTTTCCTTCTTAATCATTTTCACCGCAGTCTTTGTCTTTCTCACATTTCTCTCCATTCACTGGTTGTTTGGAAGAGATTGCTTTAACCTACCTGAATTTTCCGGGGTCCAGTGCTGCCCTCATTTGAAATAAATCTATTGAAAGGAAACGGAGATTTCATTTAAAATTTGGTTTTGATCAGACCCAAGATAACCCTTAAAACTATTTTATGAACTATTGTTTACAGTTTAAAGTGAGAACGTGAATCTTTTCTACGCACAATTGCGAAAAACGGCCACTTTTGTCGCATTTGCGTAGAAAAGCTTCGACTTTAGACTGAATTTTTGTTTAATTGGTTCATTACTAATGAATGTCCCTGTCTCCCGGACCGGGAAATCCCCGTTCGGTTTATGTTTGCACCAAGTTGTACCGGGAATCCCGGTACGCAATTTGAATGTTGCCAATATATTTATGTAAACTTGGTACTATTCCACCAAAAAGTGTGGTAGGTTCATCAATAAATAAATAACTCTAATTATAAACTGTTAAGTATTAATCTTTAACGGAAACTGCCTTATCAATTTTAAATTCTGTATTCTTGAAAAAAACATGCTCCATAAAAAAAACTTTTTTTCTCATGTTTTAAAGTTTTCAAGTTTTCAAGTTTTTTTCATGTTAGAAAAAAAAACTGTTTTTTTGCAACACTAGTCACACCCCTGGTGTTGCAGTTGTCCATGGGCAGGCGGTGATCACATACCATCAGGTGACCCACTTGTTCGTTTGCCGCCCTATGACAATTAAAAAAAAAGATATTTTTCAGATTGACCTGAATCTTGGTTGTTATTACAGGGTGATTTTAAAATCATTGGCATCCTTTCTACTGGTGAAAGTACTCATGAATATGAGCAACTTTTTGTATGGGACCGACTCAATCCAACCGAAAAAAAATCTGCTGTTCCATACATTTTGGGATTCTAAGTATTGTGAAATAGTATGGAACAGCTAATTTATTTTCGGTTGGATTGAGTTGGTATTCAAAATGTTTTTATAAAAAACACCCTACAGGGTGTTTTTTATAAAAATATTGTATCGTTGAGTTAGCATGCCATAAATAGCGTAGGTATTTACATTGGGGCTAGCTCCATCTGTGTGATTTGTCCAAAAAACCACTCTATTATGTCTGCCAAAATATCGTCAATGTGTGCGTCTATTTCTAAAGCCTGACTCTTGAATGTAGACAAGTTTATTTGCCGGGTAAATTAAAAAAAAACCCCCGACGATACCATGATTATGATCATGTGACTGCTGATGTGACTGTTGTTTTGTTTTGTGTTATCATATCAAACACTCACTTAATTTAGTTACAATGTGCGTCATAACATAAATGCGTTGCTCCCATAACATTTTGACCTATACTATATTGTTATACGTCTTATATTTATTTAATGCTGTGCCTATACGATATTACACTATACTATCTCTGCATCCTTGATTTCATTCCACAAAAACTAATGATAAAGTAAAGCCAAGTCAAGAAATAATAGAAAGTCAATTGTGCATGTTGTCCGAACAATCTTCTTCTTAAGAAACATGGATTTTCGAGGTCCAGTGCTACCCCCGTTTGAAATAAATTTTTTGAAAAGAAACTGAGATTCTTAAGAGAACTCTTAAGGGTACCCCCTCCAACTACTCAAGGTTGGCGATCAGCCTGGCGTAGTCTTCTTTGTTCTTAATACCGAAGAATAGGTCATTAAAAAGCTTTCTTTTATTTCGTAATTAAAACTCAAACAAATAAAAAAAAGGTCATAATAACGGTATTATTAAAGGTTATGTAAATTTATTACAGTAAAGATTATTTTTTATTTTATTTTATACACAACAGATTACAATTAAATACCCAGAGGATTAGTATTTAAGCATAAAAAGTATAGTTCTAAATTATAATCCAAAGGATGTGTGCCTAATAGCATCATTACATTATCACTATAGCAGGGAGCGCTGATATGTTGCGATACTTAAGTAAAATCAGTAGGTATAATTTTAATTATATTTTTTTTATTGTTGACGAAATAAAACTAATTAAAGAGACTAGGTATGACTTACCAGAAAATCAGCCATTATTTAAGATTTATCCAAATAAATTTCTTTTCAATTGTTTAATGAAGATGTTTTATGTTTGTCATGCCAAACAAAGTAGGCAGGTAATGAATTTCATAGCTTGACTACTTAATCGAAACTTGGCGACGGCACTGCCATGCATCCTGATTCGTGGCCACAAGCAAACATTGTAAAAGTAATTAGCGTTTGAATTAGGTTAATGCTGTAATCATAAGAAATGTGTCACCTAGTCTAATGTTTTTATGGTTTTCGTGTATGTAATGTAAGTGGCTAATATTGTTTCCAGATTTTTCAAGCTGAAAGGTATCTGAAATGATGACAGCCAGGACCAACGGTTTAACGTGCCTTTCTAACCACGGAGGAGCTCGAGATATTTTTTGTGTCACTCATCTAATTGGCGACCATGCCCGGGGTTACTTCACTTGCGAAAGCGCTAGTGATGCATACTTTTACCAAGCCACCGAGCTCCTTCAATGTTTGAGATATGAGAACCTGCTTTTCAAGGTCGTCTTGGGCCATGCCGGAGCCCTTGAGCGCACAAGACTTTTGGGGGCATTTTCACACCAGCCCGGGCAAGAACCTATTACTGTGATAAAACCATTCATTGACATTGACGAACAATGTTGCCAAATGGCTAACATAAAAAAAAAATTTCGGAATTAAATAAAGGTAGTCATTTTAGTTTGTTAGCCAAAATGCTAAGCAATGTCACGAAAACATGTTTCTTTTAGCTTTTCACTTTAAAATTATGATTATGTTGCTGCGGAATTGCCAAGTAATTTTAGTTTTAAACTTATTTAGCGTTGCGATTTTGCGAGAATGGCATTGCTTAACAGCATGCCTACCCATCGCCTTATAAACAATTATTTCTCTTCCTTGTCACTAGATGGCGCTATAGCTATTTATTAAATCATTTAAATATTAAAAACTTTTATTACTGTTATTTGAATAAATTAGTACTTATATTAAATTAATTATAATTAAATATGACTTATATGAAATGCAATAAATATTTTTGAAGCATATTCAACACTTTCTTAGCCATCTTTTTGCTAGTCGTGTGTGCTGCCATCTCTGTGTGTCTACACACAACTCTAGTTTTGCCTACATTTGGGCCCTCCAATAGTTTATATGGCGTTGGGTATCTGTTACGTTAGTAATTATAATTATCTTTGCATAACAGGTATGTGTTTTAGATATTTTAAAGGGGTTTTTGGGCATTGTAGTAGGCAGCAAGATGTAGTAGGTACTCAAACTAAATAATAACATAAATTTATTTTAGATTTCAAGTGCCTAGGTCTGTTAGAAGCACCTTGGAATTTAGATCATCGGTAAGTAAATGAGTTTTGAGTGAATCAGCGACACTCTTAGTTACAAAAAAAATGCCTTCCATCTTCTTCCACAATGAAGTTACACCAGTGTCATGTCTAAAGTACCTCGAAATGCCTTTTTTTGTTTGTATGCTTTTGCTCGACTTGGCGAGGGCACTGCCTGCTACCTGAATTTTGTAACAAATTGGGTAAGTCTGCTATTGACAGATCCGTAAGTATATTGGATATTTTGTTGTTTTTTCATGTACCATCGTTCATACAGTTTAGCAGAGACGTGCACACAACAACTTTTTGTAGCCGTGTGGAAACCTCTACGGCCACTACGAGGAACTACAATCAAGAGACAACCGACAATATAGTTCACAAGAAGCATATGAGACGGCGCCAGCAGTATTCTACATCTCGATCTCAGAGTTTGCCCGATTCGCTGCATATATATAGAACTTCCAACTATATACCTTCGGAGCTGCGATTCCCCAGGCGCAACAACATGCCTGGCGGGAAGATCTTCCCTTTCTGGCGGTCGAGCATATCACCTCGCTCCCGCTACAGCCGTTCCCGTCACTTAGGTAAGATTCATATCTTACTTAAATTACGAGAACGCTCGCTAGTTTCCGACATTATACGAGTATTACGTTGGCACAGGGTATACCAATTCTATGAGTCTGTATGAGATGCACGCTACTGCAGTTTAGTTTCCGAACGTTATCAATTATTTTATCTCCATAACAGACTAACAAAAACGGTAGTCTAATTCATTATTTTTTATAGGGAAATATATTGATTAAAATTGCTGCAGGAAGTGATAGGTTGTGGCCTTGGTGGTAGTGGCCCGATGGAACGGTCGTTACCATTATGGTAGCCGCTCATGCAAGACGGTTCGATTTTATAACCCCCGAGAAAAAAAAGGGTTGTTATAAGTTTTACGCTTATTAAATGTCTGTCTCTCTGTGGCATCGTAGCTCTCGAACTGATGGATTTCAATGCGGTTTTTTTATGTGAACGCAAGTTCTCTTGCCGTGGTTCTTAGCTATGTTTGATGAAAATTGGTTAACCGAAAAGTTATTGGGGGTTAACGCTTGGAAGTCAAGGTGTTTCGTAAGAAATAATCGATGACGCTACGGATATAAATTGGAATATTTGGTAACGCTACTCATCACTAGATGGCCTTTTTTATGTCATAGTGCGGCAAACGAACAAGCGGGTCACCTGATGGTAAGTGATCACCGCTACCCATGAACAACTGCAACACCAGGGGTACAACAGAAGCGTTGCCGGCCTTTCAGGAAAATGTAGGGGGAGGGGGGAGGGGAGGGAGGTGGGGGGTCTCCGGGTCTCTCACTCACCGAACGAAGCATAGCAGCGGTGACGCTGCTACTCAGACGTCGATTTTCTGTGAGAGTGTGGTACTTCCCCGGACGAGCCGGCCCATTCATGCTACTAGCAAAACAGAGTTTTGCCGGTAGCGTGGCTCTACCACAACATTCTTGAAGTTGTTGTTTTCTAGTTTGCGTAGTAAAGAAAGTTTTGATTCCCTTTTTCCACCGTTACGTTAAATGTGGCCCTGTGGGTCTTAGCTCTTCCTTTGACCCTGGGCTCGTCTCGGCCTTCGCTTGGAACAAAGACACTGTCATGACAGTGTATTTGACTGTATAAGACTTGTCATTCCCATGTGACAGTCAAATCTTATACAAATATTACATATTTACACTAAGACTTCGGGCCCTGAACGCATTTAGTATCGTAATTATCACTATGCTAAGGTTATGCATTGTTTTCGTTCAATTACCTAAGTTTCCGACGACCTCCATTGCGTAGTAACCACGCTAGTTCGCCACTCGGAGGTTCCGGGTTCGATCCCTGGCCAAAATGGTCTGTTTAACCCCCGTAAAAAGAAGGTTGTTATTAGTTTGACGCTATATGTCTATCTGTCTGTGGCATCGTAGCTCCCGAACGGATGGACCGATGTCGATGCGGTTTTTTACGTGAAAGCAATTTCCCTTGCGGTGGTTTTTAGCTATGTTTGATGGAAATCGGTTCAACCGTTTAAAAGTTATTGAGCGTTAACGCTTGAAAGTCGGGACTTTAATTTACCTGGCAAATAATAGATGGCGCTATATCAATTCCACTTAACATCGGTTGGAATATGTAGTTCCGCCTCACTAGATGTCGGGAGTTTTTTAATTTGCCTGCCAAATAAATTTGTTTAAACTATCTTGGGTTTTGGGTGTTTATCTAAGTACTTAAGTATGTGATAAGAATTATTTATTTAAATTAGTAAGATAGAATAATTTACATATTAACAAATAAAAATAAGAAGTATAATACCTGCTATAAATTTAATCTAATAAATCGTGTCCATGTGGCATAGTGCCAAGAACACTGGCCGCATTTCCCCGTTGGATCGCAGTACTGATGCGTAGAGCGAAAAAACAAATTTGTAGGTAGATATTTATTATGAAATATAATCACGTTGACTAAGTATATCATCATAACACAAGTTTCAAATTTATTTGGTGTCATTATCTTTTTATATTCATCCATACTTATTATTATGTTGGTACGCTTTTCAGCCACGGGTCCATGGGGACCCGGTCCTTTGAGGCGTTCATGGGGCCAAAGCCAACATGAAGAGGCCTTTTAGTACCTTTTTATCTAAAAAGTGAGATGGCTGCATCTATGGAGGTCTATCCCTTAATGTACCATTGAGATGCACTAACAGACAGTCCTCCACAGCTGCCGAACTATTGCCAGGGAGAGATTTACTTGGTTTGGGCTTTATGGATGGGATGTTAATGGACCGGATAACTGGGTTATGGAGTGAGATACGGACATCTACCTAAAAATCTCTCACAACAATTTTAGCCTGGCAGATAGTGACTTGCTGCTTGTTGGCTACACTGCCTGTAGGCACCCTAACTAGCCACGAAAATGCGGCCTGGGCGCAACACAATGTGAGCAGCTGAGGGTGTCGAGAGGTGCGGCTCCGGTTTCACCATCACGGGGCTTACCCCCGAGAGCGGGTTTTCCCGTTATTACGCCATTACGTGCAATACACTTCCACCCTGGAGCGTATGTTCTGCTCTTGCGACTCCACTCTGGCTGGCCGGTTAAGGCAAGACAGAGGCGGGGGGTGTGTAACTGTGTGTGTGTGTAAGCACTTGTGTGTATGGTCCCCCTGGAGGTAGGGTACGTGGTGTCGCCACTCACCATCAGCTCGCCACAAGCTGCCCTGCGTTGACTGACTGCACTGGGAATCCAGTGGGCGATGGGGTCGTCACGACCCGACGCTTTTATTATTTAGAGCCCGCTAGATCCCATTGTTGGGCAAAGGCCTCCCTCTCGGTTCTCCATTTCTCTATATCTTGCGCTTTTGCCTGCCAGTCCTTTGAGTAGGCATCTATCTAGGTTTTCCAAGACGCCGACGTCCGTTCGTTGGGGTCCACAAAGTTAGAGTTATGTGGCCCATAGTTCAAATACATGTAGATAATAATAATAATCCATGCTTGTTGGAAAATAATTCTCCTCCGTGCTTCGGAAGGCACGTTTAGCAGGTGGCCGGCGGTCATTGTGCGGCAGTCGTCAAGCTATGTCAGATGACTTTGGGCCGCATAAAAAATCTGACACCAGCATTTGCCACTGACACGAAAACCAAAAAAAATAATACCCCCGGCGAGTGCGAGTACTTACATCATTTTCTCTGAACTGTACATCTTATTTATAGCAAATAAAATATTATCTTATCTTACCTGTTTGTCTATAGGTACTTGATAAATATACGTAAACTTAGTAAATACTAGTAGCAAAGCTAATATATTATAATTACTAACGTAACAGATAATGCCATAGAAACGATTGGAGGGCCGCATGTATGCTGCCATCTCTGTGTGCCTACCCGCAACTCCTTGCGGGTAGGCACACAGAGATGGCAGCACACACAACTAGCAAAAAGTGACAAAGAAAGTGTAAATATGCTTTAAAAATATTCATTAAATTTCATATATGTCATTTTTAATTAATTAGAGTGCTATTTTATTAAAATTAAAGTAATAAAAGATTTTAATGTTTTAATAAATACCTATAGCGCCATCTAGTGACAAGGAAGAGAAATAAATATGTTTCTAATGAGCTATTTGACTTACTAGTTAGTTTTTGGACAATATTTTATACGAATAACATACAACATTTACCTACAAGAAACCGTTTTCCGAAAATAGAAAGTAAATTGGTTATTAAATGAGGCAGCAATTATCATTTTAAATATAAGAGTGGGAGCGTGGTGGGGACCACTACTCGTATATTCTAACCCCCTTATTCATAAAAAAATACAAACGGTTGCTAAACCTGTTTTAGTTAAAATATGTTTTGTCTCGCTCTAGCAAAATAAAATATTGAAAGGAGTGAAAAGGACAAAACAAATTTTTACTAAAATATATTTAGCAAACGTTTGTAATTTTTTATGAATAAGAGGGTAAATCTTTGGTGGGGACATCTCGCCATCTCTTTCGTAAGCGTGACACCTAATGACAGTGACGTCACGCGGGTATGTGTGCATCCTTTTTCTGTTATTTGACAGTTTCCCCTTCCACCGGATTTGAGAGGCTTATAACTTGCTAATTTTTGAGCGGAGTAAAATTATTATTTATGTTTTCGGTTTCATATCATGTTACTTTTTGATATGAATAAGAAAAAAATCAAATACCGGATTATTTCTCTGCTATGGGTAGGCATGTGGTAGGCATGCTAGTAGTAAAGCGTAGGTACTCGTATAACTTCCGCCGACGCGACTTCGACCCCAAACTACACAACCGATTTTAGTAATTATAATTTATGAGAGCACCTGAATAATATACCTTTCAAACAAAAAAAAATCTAATCTGTGAACATACAATAAAAAACAAGTAAAAGATCGCGACGAATTAATACCCTCTTCCTTTTTGGGAGTCGGTTAAAAAAAGATTACGACGAATGGATGACTTCCTACTTTTTGGAAGTCTATTTAAAAAAGGTCATTTGAGACAAGAAACTGCCGCCCATCTGGCAACAAGCCATGCACGGCGTTACTTACCAACCAATCACTAGATACGCAAGCATTGCGTATCATAAGCTTCGGACGTATCGTACCAATTGTTTCTTGCATAGATAATTAGATACCTGCTATAGTGGCTCTGTGATCTGTAGACCTCACGAGACACCCAACACGTTGAAGTTTATCGGATAAAAAAATTGTTCAGACAAAAAAGTTGCGTCGAAAAGTACTTAGATGAAAAAGAATCAAAACAATTATAGTGAGCAATCAAACAATAAGTGACTTGACTAATAAAAAAATCAACAGTGCCTAAAATAGACACACCAGATTGTCTATAACTCAATAAAAAAAAAATAGGGTCTGACAAGCCGTGTATTGGTATGAATCCTCAAGATTTTCACGAATTCCCTCTATCGGTTTTTACCAGCGCGGTACAAGAAGCATGTGTTACATTTTTTTTCTCCCATACCAAATCAGAATGAAAGTAAGTTATTTCTTCTGCTTCTTCTACATCTGATTGAAATCGGAAAATAATCTTTTTCAGATTGACTTGGATCTTGGATGTTTATTTATTATGTATTTGTCATAAAATATATAGTATATCGTTGTTTTCACAACATTTTTCTGCTCTGCTATCCTTTTCTGTCGTAGCATAAAAAAGTGCTGTGCCAAGCTGACAAGTGAGATACAACCCTAAATCCCAAACTCTAAAGTAAGTTACTTTAGAGTTTGTGTGATTTTTTGAAGATCTATCTTTGTCAGTGTCATTATTTATTGAAGAAGCTTACCTTGTTTTAAGTTATTCACTGCACTCACTCACTAAGAACATTTACACTTAAAAGTAACTAGGCAGCCTCCTATGTTTGTATACACAAAAAGATGGAAATAAATTCGAATATTCTTATCTGTCCTTTCTGAGCGATCAACTCAAATGAAGACGTCCAATCTAGTGATGTGCTTGAATGTCGATAAAAAAAAATCGATAGATAATGATAATTTTATGATGTCAGAAAAAGTTAGTGTCATTAAATTTACTGTTTTTATTCGCCAAGTTCCCTTTCGCTTTTGACTACTGAAATTTTAGTTCTTTTTACTCTTTATTTATTTTAAGGCTTTGGTTTTTTTTAAACATGTAAAAACATGTTTTAAAATTTTTTTTTTAAAGTTCGTTCTCTTTCTTTCGCTTTAAATGTCAAAAAAAGTCTACGGAAATATAATATAAATACCTAATTATTACAGAAAAAGTTGGCATTTCGTAACAACATATCATCTTTGATGTTTACCGGCTAAATAAAGTCAAAGGTCGTATAACCTAAAGAGCATGCTGAGCGATATGGCGAGCCTAAGATTAGAACAACTAAACAGGAAACACAATTGTTGATAAGCGAGTTCAATAAATATGTAAATAATCAATGTTTTTTTAAAATTAATATTAATGTCCTGCTGGGCAAAGGTCTCCCCCATTTCCTTCCACTCATCCCGATTTCATGCGACCGAATACGAATAAAAAGAACACGCCTATATCTAAGCTGCCAAAGATTATACAATATGTAACAAAAACCCTGTCCGATCCTTATAGGAGCAACTCAGACCGTCAATATTAACTTTTCCTAAGGGACCAATACTTGAAAAAAAATGGACATTTTCATCAAAAAGTGTTCGGCCGGCCAGGCAATTTGTATGTAATATCGATTTCTTTTTTTCGAGTGTCAAGCTTTGGTCCCATAGGAAAAGTTGTTCATAATGACGGCCTGAGTTGCTCCTACAAGGATCAGACAGGGTTTTTGTTACATATTGTATAAGTGGACATGAAGGAAGGTATACATAACGTATTTTTGTCGATATCGTATTTTTTACCCTTAGTTTAGCGTGTTCCTTAGCATCCTTAGCTATGTTACTCAAAGCCCGGGGTTTGTTACAATTCACATTAAATACAAATTTTTAAAAAAATGTCGTCTTTTCATCACTATGATATAAACTTTACGATTGATAATAAAAATAACTCACAGTGTTTTGTTTGTTTTTCCCAATATTGTTGTGTTCGCTGCTCCACTAAACTGAGCCAAGGACTCGGTGTTGGTGTAGTGCCAAGTCATCTCAGTTTGCCTGTTCTCTGACAAATATTAGTCACGTAATACTATGTAATTGCTGCATGTCAGGAAATGAAGTTGAGACTATTAATAACTTTTTTTATTAGAGGTACTGTTTTCACGGCTGAGCAAAATTCGGAGAGCCTTTAAGTTTAAAGCTAACGTTAAACTGCAGCCAAATCAGGACCTCTAGCGTATTTTCGGTAGCATCCTCAGTCGCGCTGCTTCTGAGGTTGGGGTGTGTTTTCTTGCTTTATCTTCTCCAAAGATGATTTGTCACAAAAATGCCGATTAAGTTCATAATAAAAAGCTGAAAAAATAAACACTAGACCCTTACTACAAAATCGACACGACTTGCCTACGTAGCTACTTGTTCACTCGCCATGTTGCAGTGTCAAGCAATACGAAATGATGATAAATTCTGATTGATTGAAATAGGACGTCACTATCGGACGATTGTCGTGGTATTTTTAACCCCCAAGATAAAAGAGGGGTGTTATAAGTTTGACGCTAATGTCTCTCTGTCGTTATGGCTGTCTGTCTATCCATCTGGTCTGTCTGTCTGTCTGTGTGACTGTTTGTGGCATCGTAGCGCTCGAACGGATGGACCGATTTCAATGCGATTTGTTTTACTTGAAAGCAAGTTTCTTAGCTATGTTTTGGGAAAATCGGTTCAACCGCTTATAGGATAATGGGGCTTACAGCTTCAAAGTCAGGGCTTTCCCTTAAAAAAATATAGATGGCGCTATAATAGCGGAAATACCGATACGATATCAAATCGTATCGGTAGTTCTGGAGTCATGGGCTTTTTAATTTCATTTTCAAATAAACTTGTTAGAGTAACGATCCAGTTTCATAGTTGTTAAAATAAATTCTTAGACATCTTTTGCATGTAAGTAGGTTGTAATTACCTTACTGAAACAAGTATGTTGACTATAACAATAGATTATAAAATAAAACCTTGGTCCTTGCGGATATTATTACTCAAGCAATTGCAAGAGTAATAAGGTTTCTGAAAATTACTCGTGCGTACTACTATAAAAGTTAGTAAAACAGACACGGCTACATAAAAAAATACTTTAATTATTTAGTTTTTGCTTCCTTTAGTCGCCTGTTTATCTACTACTTAAATACGTGGTATTAACTAAATTCTTAAATAAAAATTATTAATCTATAGATAGTACTTTTAGATATTTCTTTATACACGAGACTGGATTGAGGGCCCAAGTTATTTAATTAACTGTTTTAATTAACATTTATAGAAATGCATGGCTTTTTAATATTTAAAAATGGGCCATCGATACAGATGCACATTTTTTTGTTATAAAATAACCATAGTTAGTGTTTGTTACACACTACACACCTCTTCTGTACTTGCGCTTAGGAAGCGGCAGTAAACTTAGTTGTAAGTAAATGTTCTGACGTCAACGACTACAATCATCAAGTGATACAAATATCCAAAGATAAATAAATGTTTTTAGACTTGACTTAATTATGATCACTGGTAGAAAGGAAATAATTACTTAAGTGACAAAATCTTACGTCACTATGTCTGCACCGAATGTCCAGTAAATAACTGTTGTTCTTTATGCATGTTTATAGCTAAAACTACTTAATTATTTTCATAATCTCGTAATGTTATTAATTATGATCGTCTGTTGACTTAATACACAATATTTAATCTTGTAAAATAATAATTATTAACTATTATATTATCGATAAAAATGACGTCAATATCGACTCGGCGCATCCCTTTCGTTTGACGGAACTCGTCGAGTATTCTCTTGCGCAAGTCGCCTACTTTCGCCGCAGCGCAGAAATCTGTGCCTTTTTGGGTATTATTGCTTGTCAAGTTCGATTTTTGTTGCCTGTACTGTACTGTAACGCTGAAAAAAAGTCAAGATTCAAAGCTTCAAATGTTTATTCAGTAATAAGACATTTACAGGCACTTTTGCACGTCAATAAGTATAATTTACGTTACGTGTAATGTATATTAAAATATATCTAATTTATTTTCAAAGAAAAGATACTGATCTGGCATCAGCTTCGTAACGACCACTGCTGAGAAGAAACGCCGAAAGAAACTCATTTTCACAATATTGGATGGATCGTTTTCACAGGTTCTAGCTAACAAAGTCAAGAACTAAGATCTTGTCGGTGGAGTGGATCTTCCATTTCTTCCGATCTTCGGAGGATCTTGAGGAGCTCGGTGGCCTAGCTGGAGTGCGCATTACTAGCGCTTTCACAAGTAAAGCGACACCGGGCGTGGTCCGCAATTGGAAATGTGATCACATGTGAAGTGGCATAAAAAATTATCGAGCTCCTCCGTGCTTCGGAAGGCACGTATAAGCCATTGGTCCCAGCTGTCATCATTGTATGACAATCGTCAAGCTATGTCGCCTTTAGGCAGCCTGAAAAAACTGACACCAGTGTTGGCCACTTACACACACGAAAATAAACGACCCGACCTTCATTTTTGACTTCTGCCTTTTCCTTCACTTCATCCATGAACGGCCTTCTTGACCTTACTTCCCCTTTCCTAGCTTCCATCTTAAGGGGATAAATTTTTCAGGGTCCAGTGCTGCCCCCATTTGAAATAAATAATTTAAAAAGAAACAGAGATATTATTTAAAAACTTGTTTGCCGTTTGCCGTAGACATACCTTCAAACTTTTATGATGCGAACTACTGTTTACAATTTAAAAGTCAGAACGTAAAGCTTTTCCTCGCACCTTTGCCAAAAGTGCGCAAATGCGCGAAGAAAAGCTTAGATGTGCGAAGAAAGATACAGGTAGCGGCACGAAACTCTAGCGCTGACCTTGCCTGCGCAGAAGTCAAAAATTAATACCGTGCCCGTGCGCAGTATTCCCTCCACATGTCGCTCAGCGCTAAACTTACGTGCCGCAACGTGTACCTTAAGATATAGTGATATACCTACCAAGGTATTTACTTAAGTATCTTTTGATTAAAGTGCGTTATTCTTAACTAGTGCCCACTATTTAGAAGTGTTATATTCAACTTAATTCAATTTAGATGAATGAAATTGAATTAAGTCGAATTTTCTTCAGGGTGATTCGAAGCCACGGTAGCACAATTGGAAGTGCACAAAAGGCGTTAACGTCAGGGATGCGGGTTCGAATCCCATTCGTGGCGAAATTTTTCCTCACATGTTTCATTTTTGATACCTAATAATTCGAGCATTGTCAAATCTTATATTTGTTTACAAACACAAGAAATAGAATTTAAAAAGTAAGTAACCCCCGCCACAAGTGTAGCTAGGAACCATTTCGATCACGTTAGATTTCAAACTATAAAAACTGCGTCATAATCGGTCCAGTCGCTTAGAAGCCACAGACAGACCCAGACACGTCAAACGTATAACATAACGCCTCTCTTTTTACATCGGGGATTAAAAACAATGTGTATAAACTCGATGTTTCCCTACGTGATCGAATCAGAAATGAGGAAATTCGTAGGAGAATAAAAATCACTGACATACCCAGCGGATTAGTTCGTTGAAGTGGCAGGGCGGGACACATAGCGCGACGAACCAATGGACGATGGGGCAAACAGGTTCTCGAATGGCGACCGCGTACTGGCAAGCGAAGCGTAGGACACTCACCCACAAGGTGGTCAGACAACCTGATCAAGGTCGCTGGATAGCGCTGGATGCAGGCCGCTCTTGATCGGTCGTTTTGGAAATCTTTGGGAGAGGCCCTTGTCCAGCAGTGGACGTTATGCGGCTGAAATGATGATGGTGATAAATAAACTAACTAACCAACTTCCTAACCAAACTACACAACCGATTTGATTTCAAACGAAAAAATAATTATCCAAATCGGTCCAGGAGTCTTCGAATAATCGGTGAACATACATGAAAAAGAAAAAGATTCCAACGAATTGATAACCTCCATATTTTTCGAATTCAGATAAGAGACATTTTACATTTGGTTGGCTGTCTCGCTCGCACAATCAAACATTTTTAAAGTTTATTAAAAACTAGCTTTTTCCCGCGGCTTCGCTCGCTTAGGGGTGTAATTTATCAAAATCCTTTCTTAGGGGATGCCTACGTCATAGTAGCTTTATGCATGCAAAGTCTCAGCCCGATCGGTTTAAAATTGACAAATTTTCATACAAACTTTCATCCCTTTTTTTATCCCCTTGGGGTAGAATTGATCAAAATCCTTTCTTAGCGGATGCCTACGTCATAACATCTACCTGTATGCCAAACAGCCCGATCCGTCCAGTGGTTTGGGCTGTGCGTTGATAGATCACTATGTCAGTCAGTCAGTCACATTTGAGTTATATATAAGATGTGTCTCATTTGTTGAAAAGTGTTTCATTATCTTTTAATATAATTAAATTGTGGATATTTGAGACAGAACTAGGTCTTCATATAAATTCTAAATTTTTGATGACCTTATTCTCGATATACACACACATAAACAATAAAAAAACATGTCTAAAATATCTAACATATAATTATAATGAAACAATTTTCTACAAAGGAGACACATTTTTTAATAATCCTTAAAAATGTTCGATTGTGCGAGCGAGACTGCCAACCTAATGTGAAATGCCTCTTAAAAAGCTACTTTTAATGCTAGGTGTATCACTAAGGAAGTTCTATAAACAGACAGACTTGCAACTGCACTGGCCGTCGTCCAAAGATAATGTAATGTAATGTTACATTGACCGTGAATCCGGCGGCGGGCAGGCCGGCGCGCGCTTGACTCGCGTTATCGCAAGGTCAAGTTTACGGCCAAGCTCGCGTTACAATGAACAGGTTTGAGAAATTTATTAATTTATTGATTAACAATACATATACACACATTCATCAGACATACACACTAACCTTTTTAGGGTTCCGTCCACAAAGGGTGCCAACGGGGGCAACGGGGCCCTATTACCGAGACTCCGCTGTCGGTCCGTCTGTTCGTCCGTCTGTCACCATCATCATCATTTCAGCCGCATAATGTCCACTGCAGGACATAGGCCTCTCCCAAGGATTTCCAATATGACCGATCTAGAGCGCCTGCATCCAGCGCTTTCCAGCGCCTTAGTCAGGTCGTCAGACCACCTTGTGGGTGGGTGTCCTACCATTCGCTTGCCACTACGTGGTCGGCATTCGTGAAACTTTTTGCCCCATCGGCCATCGGTTCGTCGCGCTATGTGTCCCGCCCACTGCCGCTTCAACGAGCTAATCCGCTGGGCTATATCAGTGACTTTTGTTCTCTTACGAATTTCCTCGTTTCTGATTCGATCACGTATGGAAAACATAGCCCTCTAATATATCTATAATGCCCCCGAGCATAGCCCTCTCCATAGGGCGTTGAGTGACCTTAAGCCTTCTTATGAGTTTCAAAGCCATAAGCCATCACTGGTAACACACATGAATAAGCACTTTCGTCTTGAGGCACTGAGGTATTTTGGATGAAAAGACACTGCGTAGCTTCCTGAACGCTGCCCAGCCGAGTGGGATCCATCGAAAGACTTCTTCCTCCAAGCTGGAACTTCCTGCCTGGATCAATTGACCCAGGCAGATATACTCGTCTACAACTTCGAGGTCTGAGCTCCCAACACAAACAGTTAGGGGCGCGACATGAACATTCGACATTACTTTCGTTTTGTCCACGTCCGTCTGTCACAGGGCTCTATCTCTTAAACCGTAATACACACTTGAAATTTTCACCGATTAGAAAGAAAGAAAGCAGAAGGAATAATATTTATTCTAAAGACAAAACTAAAAACAAGTAATAATTAAAAAAATATTTTTAAAGCAAGCTTTTATCTTCAGTATTCCTCAACAATATTTTTTTTAACATTGTACGGCGGAGCGACTTCTACCGTAGAAAGTAAGTCAGATAAAAATGTTGTTAATAAATAAGGGTAGCAAAAAAGTTTTAAGGCCACATTTGAAAACTTATTTAGGAAGACTTCGACCCCCTTAACTCCGCCATTTTGAAAAATTTCGAAACATTTAATAGAGAAAAATAACTATCTAATTTTCGATCCTTCTCACAAAACTTCACATGAATCGGTTGAGAAATGAGACCTGTAGGCGAGAATAGTCGGACGGCCGAACAAAAGCATAAACATTTTTGGCCAATCTCGAAACTGAGACGCTTCGCTCGCTCGGTCAATAACGAAGTGCGCCTACAAAATTTAACTAGCAATTAATAATACAGAAATTTGCTTTATAAATTTTGCAAGGGTACAGACGCTTGACTAAGTTCATAAACATATCAAATTCCTGCTTAACTTGCATTGAAAATCAAGGGATAAATTTAAAGACAAATTTTTATTTAAAATCTTGACTTTGTAGGCTTTAACTTCAACCATTATTACGTTGTTTAACCATATGTACGTTTTTTATTGTTCACCGTTTACTCTAAGACGCCTGGACCAATTTGGAAAATTTTTTGTTTGAAAGGGCATACTTGTTAGGAGGTCCCATAATTTTTTTATCAAATCAGTTTTGCAGTTTCGTTGTAAATTCGGTTTTTATTTTTGAAAAAATATAGCCAGATATTTCGATGACCCTACCACCGTACTAACCACGACCAAGGCGGCAGTAGTCGTCGAAATATTTGAATGATGTCATTGTGACCGAGAAACTCATAAATAATAATACTTATCTAAATTTTAACGTCGATTTATAGGAGTGTACAATTTGTAACAAAAACCCTGTCCGATCCTTGTAGGAGCAACTCAGACCGTCAATCTATACAACTTTTCCTTTGGGACTAAAGCTTAAAACTCGAAAAAAAATCCGTCATTTTCATAGAAGTGTTCGGCCGGCCCGGCAATTTGTTTGAAAATGTCGATTTCTTCTTTGGGTTTCAAACATTGATCCCATATCAGAAGTTGTTCATATTGACGGTCTGAGTTGCTCCTATAAGGATCGGACAGGGTTTTTGTTACATATTGTATATACCTACAAGTAATTTATATTTTGGAACGATTACTTCTAAAAAAACGCTGATAGTCTGAAAAATCATAACGATGGAATGAACTGCCTAAATACTGACTTATCATTCCCTTTCGGCGCCGGAATATTTTGATATTTTTTCCCTGTATGCCGGTCATACATATAATCAACTACGAGATAAATCGTACCTGGCATAGCGAAACATAGAGCCGGACTATTCCGACTACGAGTATACCCGTATACGAATATTCTCGTAGTCGGCATAGATAAATGTATTTACTCGTAATTATGGCGGGAAAACAGGAATCAACCTGTCGTGCTCGGGTGCCAATCGAGTATAATGGTGCAAATCGTTTCGGCAGGTGTGTGGCTTAAGAACGAATGGTGTCGTGAGAGTGACATTAATCAGTTTATCTGCGTAATGCAAACGATGCGCTGTAGTAACAAGAAATTATTTGCATAAAAATGACTAAGCGGTTAAGTGAACAAGAAATATCTGATTTGGCAAACAGATTCAAATTCAAATTCAAATATATCTTTATTATCATAGGATATTTATAATATCTCTTAATAATCGTCACTTTGTTTTATTGCACAATAATTGTTGACGTCAAAAAGTTACTTAGAGCTAAGTTTACTGCCGCCTCCAAAGCGCTAGTGCAGAAGAAGCGGTAACAAACTGCACTGCAGCATTTTCTCCAAGAACGTCAACTCGCAATGAAATTAATATTTATAGTAGATATGTGGACAGAGTATACATTGTTTGTTGTCATAATTTAAATTAATTTTTTTAATGTCGAAATTTTGAAATAATGTCAAATCAAGTTGTAAATTCAGTATGTACTTAATGTACCAGATTATGACCATTTCTGAGTATACAAACCTTTAAGAGGGACCCGCGCCAAGCTCAAGCCAACTTTGTTGTCTTTAAGATAGTCATCGGTCCTATAATAAGCCTTCTCACAGAGAAACACATTTTTCAAATGTTTATACTTAATGCTGCAAAAATACATAACCAACCTAGTGAACTTGACTGAAAACCCCTACTGAACTTCACTGAAAATGTCATCATTTACTTACTAGGACAAAAATATATAGACTACTCTGAAAGACCAGGGCCGTCAAAAGAGCTTAATCAAAGAGCACAGGTTTTGGTTCAACATTATTTGGAATATATACCACCTACAGAAAAGAGAAGTAAACCAACTAAACCTTTTGTTGTCTGCTCGAAAAATAAGACTCGCAAAGAAACAAGATATCATCGTCTATTATGTCCAAAAACTCCGGCATTATGGATGTTTGATTGTTTTAAAGCGTATCACAGCTAAATTTATTTATTTTTAAAACAGAAAATAACATAATTATGTCGTCATATGTTTCCTTAATCGGAACAATTAATCATAACTTTATAATGTCAAATCTTTTTTCCACTAAAGTTCTAACCTTTGATTTTGGCATGTCTTTTCTTTGCTAATGCCAAACTCTAAAATACTGATCTTAAATGTAGTGTCAAGCAATATTTTTTTGTATGGGGAGCCTTGAAAATTTTAAGAATACTCGTAGTCGCCACGATGTTACAGTACCGCACTACGAGTATTCTCGTAGCTGGCACGGAAAGGGTTAACATTATTAGAAATTATGTCATAAGGGAGCGGTGTGGACTGAAAGAAGAGTAGTAACAAAAATTGAGACAGGAATGTTGACGTTTGGACATGTAGAGAGGATGGATGAAAGGAGATTTACTAAAAGACTCTACAAAGCGAACGTGAGTGGAAGAGTGGGTCAGGGTCGTCCTCAACGAACGTACCGCGATCAGATTGCAGACGTTCTTAAAAAAGGAGAGGTCAGAAGTACCCGTAACCGACGGGCATGCATGGAGAGAGTGATGAGTGTAGATGAAGCGAAAGAGGTTTGTCAGGATCGTAGCAAGTGGAGGTCCTTAGTCCTCTGCCTACCCCTGTGGGAAACAGGCGTGATAATATGTATGTATTAACGTAATATTATTTTAGGCAAAAACACTCCTTAGAATTTTGAATAAAATTCCAAGCCAAAACAAAACGTAGCCAGTGACGAATCGCGGTGAAATTGGCATTGTCTGAATTAACATTTTAGCTGTTTCACGGTTATTATGGAAACGTCTGATTTTTCATACGTTTTGCGACTTCAGATTCAGTACCATGTCACCTACGAGATGGATCACGCCATTCTTCAAACAAGTGAGTTTTTAACGAGGAATTTAAGAGTCCCCTTACCCTGGACAGAAACAGACTTTCCCATACAAACGTAGTCTACGTTTTATTTTAAAACGACATGTCGGATATGCGAAAAATTATGTAATTTTAAATAAATTGCAATTATCTAGGGTTATAACTAGTTTTCGACATAAAATTATGAACGGAATGAAGAGTATTTTATCATATTTGACCATTTTATCAGTATGGAAAACTTTGACACCCTTATATTTTCTTTCCAGTTCATAATTTTACCGTCGGAAACCAATTATAATTCTAGATAATTGCAATTTCTAAATTACAAATTTTTACCGAAATCTGACATGTCGTTTCAAAAAAGTCTAGGGTAAGAAAAAAATCGGGATTAAATTTAACATGGGCCCGCCTGTAACACAGATTAAAAACAGTTTAACAGTTGGCGCCATCATTTCAGGCCCATTTACTTAGTGTTGACCTTTAATAAAAAAAACAGAAGTGCTATTTTGGAAAAGCGGAGTCACAAAATAAATGATTTTTCCATATAAAAAACCGTTCGTTCAGTGACTCCGCGTTTTAAAAATGGCACCACAGAATGAATAAGTTACGAGTACTTACTAGTCGTTAAACATAATGTATACTTAATAGAGATAACCGGCCAAGTGTTAGTTGGACTCCTGCACGAAGGGTTCCGTACCATTATCTATAAAAAAAATCACATCAAAGTTTGTTGTATGGGAGCTCCCCTTAAATATTTATTTTATTCTGTTTTTAGTATATGCTATTATACCGGCTACAGAAATACATCATTTATGAAAATTTCAACTGTCTAGCTATCATGGTTCATGAGACAAAGCCTGGTGACAAAAAGTCGGACAGAGTGACAGACAGACGAACACCGGAGTCTTAGTAATAATCTTTGGTACGGAACCCTAAAAAATACAAGTATAAGTAATTATTAAAAAATATATTTATAAAACAAACTTTTGTCAATAACAGTAACCTAAAAAGTCAAAGTGCTTCTCAAGACGAATCAATCGATCCTAAACACGGTGGAGTTGTTCTATCACAGAGATGCCATAACGATATTCCAGCTCCAGCATCAAATCAGCTGCATGTCATGATATTGTATTGTCACGCGATATGCCTACGTATGCGAACAAAATTTTAGCTCAATCGGAAACCGGGAAGTCACTCAAATTTACTTGCAATATTTGATCACATACAGACAGACAACGAGAAAGGTGAAACTAAATTTAAAAAAAAAGTTTGGCTCGATTTGATAACCTCGTCTATTTTGATTTCGGTAAAAAATAGACTTAACTTTAAGTAACTTTATTGCAGTGTGTGGTGACAACAGGGGTGTCCATCAACATGGCGTCCAGCGGAATGGTGATGGGGTTCACCACGGGGTTGCTGACGCAGCTCAGAGAAGAAGACTCCACTATACACATAAATGACGAAACAGGTTCATGGATTGGTAAGCTTGATGAATATCATTTCACTAATTCGCATGTGATGTAAGAAAAAAAATTGGACTCTCCATAGTGTAGCGGGAGCGAGGTGATATGCTCGACCGCCACAAAGGAAAGATCTTCCCGTCAGGCATGTTGTTGCGTCTGAAGTTGCATATATGCAGCGAATCGGACGAACTCTTGTGAACTATATTGTCGGTTGTCTCTTGATTGTAATTTCTCATAGTGGCCGTAGAGGTCGCGACAATAGAAACTCGACCGGGTAATCAGTGAATTTGTATGAGAGGCCCATTTTTTTCTGCAATTTTTGTCTTTTTTTTGTAGATCTATAATGTGCTGGGTAGTTTGATTTTGATGTTGAGAGGTTTTGCGTAGCAACCCTGTAAATATCTTTAGTGCATCGCTCAATATAATTGAAAGGTCCTTTTTCGTTTATACTCGTACTTTGTCTCGTAGTTTGCTATATACACATATATGTTTCTTTAAGTAGCCGTTCAAAAAACGATTTTCTATTTTTACTGGTGGCCAATATATTCTATGTGCAATAATGTGCAAGCTGTGTTCGCTCCTAGAAGGTTAATTAATTAATTAACTTTACCCATTTAATGTCATGTGTATTTCTCTAGAACAGTTAGTAATATAGTAACCACCAGTTTGCGAACCACGTAAAAAAAATGCGTAGCGTGGCCTAGAAGGGCACTGTATCAAGAAATGTTAGGCTCTTTTACCTCAGAAAACGTAATAGTACTCACGTACAGAAGTCTCACCAAGAAATTAAATTCAAACAAATATCTACTAGTTAGTGGTATGATTTTAGCTTGCGTCAGAACTCAGTACCTTTTCGTTACCTAGAAATTTCTTTTCGATACCTAGAAATCCATTGCAAGTCAATTTCATTCTTATTGCTCTGGACAAACGATTCATATACCTGAGGTTCCCACTCCTGAGTGTTTGCAGCGCGCATAGTGACACAGGCCTGCTTCTGCAGGAATGCTTAAAGGTCAGGCTACACCAGTCAGCACGGAACAGCACTTTTCTATGCTGCCATCCTTTTCTGTCGCTTCGAACCGTCTTTCGTCAGAGCGAGAGAGAGCGGCGGAACGCGGCGAAATCGCCGATGCTGATGCATTCCGTCAAACTTTCTCGCTCTAGCGAATTTCTAACGCTTTCGCAAGTAAAGCGACACCTGGCGTGGTTCGCACATGGATGGTTTACCACAAGTGGCAAAAACATTTCTCGAGCTCCTCCGTGCTTCGGAAGGCACGAATGAGTCGTTGGTCCCGGCTGTCATCATTGTGTGGCAGTCGTCGAGCTATGCTAGATGCCTTTCGGCAGCCTGAAAAATCTGACACCAGTGCTGGCCACTTACACACATGAAAAACAAAAAACAAGGGCCTCTTACAACATCTGCAGGCAAAGATAGAGTGGTAATATTCTAGGCTGGAAGTACACGGTACTATAACTATTACCAATTACAGGAATTTGGAAGACTGAACTGTAATGTTTTGTTTCAGCGGCTTCTCCTGGCTTCACCCTGCTACTGGGAAACGTCATAGTCCCAGTAATGATGTCCCGCTGGGGGCGACAGACCACGAACCTGATTGCCATCGTCCTCCAAATCCTGGGCTGGCTGTGCATATCTGCAGCAGACACCCTCACAGTTCTCATCGCAGCGAGATCTATCCAAGGCCTTGCTTTGGGAATCACCATGGTCTTTGGACCTATTTTGATAGGAGAATACAGCAGTCCTCAATATCGAGGAATATTCCTGATGAATATTTCAATAATAACATCATTAGCTGTCCTGATGGTCCATGCATTGGGGTTGTATTTGCATTGGAAAGTCAATTCCTTGATTTTCGCGATCATAATGTTTGTAGATTTGCTGATAGTGATATATTCCCCGAAATCTCCTAGTTGGTTAGCTAGTCAGGGAAGAATTGATGAGACTAGAAAGAATTTCAGGTGGTTGAGAGGTGATTATGAGGACAAGGAACTGCAGAAAATGATAGATAACGACATGAAGATAAGCATGAAATCTGAAAATAAAACTTTACTGTTCAAAATCCAGGAAAAAGTGAAGTATTATAAAGCTATTGTTAAGAGAAAGGAGTTTTACAAACCAGTGATTATTATGATCCACCTGTACACCCTGGGGCAGTGGGCCGGGATCAACATAATGTCGGTGTATACTGTTGATATTTTCAAGCATATTGTCGGAGAATGTGACTCCCCAGGATATGTAATTGCTCTGGACGTCCAAAGAGTTCTATCAACAACCGCAGCTTTGTTCATCATCAGAAAAACAAAACGAAGACTAATGTTGATTATGACTACTTCTTTAAATATTGCAATTCTATTGCTTACAGCTGGGTATACTTACGCTAAAGACACGGACAGATCCCTAGATCAACCTTTAGTTGGATTAATACTGATACATCTGCACATGTTTTCAATCTCAAGTGGGACTTTGCCGATGCCTTTGGTGATATCTGGAGAAATATTTCCTCATGACGGGAGAAGTTTAGCGGGAGGGATCAGTATACTTTTCTTTTCTCTAAGTTTTACTTTAGTTGTGAAAACATTTCCACTCTTTATCCGAACTTTGGGTGTCCATGGGAGTTACTTGATTTACGCTGGTGTGACAGTGTATACTTTAGTTGTAGCCGTTCGTTTTCTTCCCGAAACAAAAAATAGGACACTTCAGAATATAGAAGACGAGTTTAAAGGGAAGGCGATTGAAGAAGAGCCTATGGAGAACCTAGTGTTTAGTGACAAATGTGATAATACTGTAGGTTCTAAGCTACTCAATAAAGATATAGCATAGAAATTACACTTATTTTGTCCATGGGACAGTTTTCCAATATCATGAACTGAATCTACTAATATAATAGTTTCAGAATTTTTGTTAGACGTTATTGGAAAATGTGTCGCTGGCACGAATCGAATATTTTGTAATGCTTTTTTCAAAACGTGAGGAACTTCCATGGTATCTGCAAAAACATAAAAACTTAGGATGTTCAAGCTTCTCCTTTTCCCGCATAGATCTTAAAACCAATCGAAGGAATGTGCAGAAATGGGAATAATATTAATAGGCGATGCAGCTAACAATCCATACCTAATTTTTGATTCGGTTTTCTACATATCTCTCTACCATCACTCTCTGCCTTAGAGCTGCAATACCCAAAATGCTCTGTCTACCCCATCATGCATAAAGACGTGATACCCAGTGTTTTATGTGTTTATGTGAGGAGCATTGTTCCAGACGGTGCCTCGATGGCATATTTTTTTCAAAGATGCGATATCTGTTGTTCGTTTCAGCAAAAACGTTTTAGTAATACCTCTACGTTTAGTAGACGTCACGTCACCATAACGTTTTGCAATAAATGTTTCACGCTACTTCGCCACGCACGTGGTATCGTCATGAATTCTCATTAGGGCAACACAGCAGTGGCTTCCTCATCATCATATCAGCCTATATAGTCTCTGTCTAAGCCGTGGTTTCGGAGAAGGAGACGCTAAACAAAGCCTATACTTAAACATTAATGAGACCTCTCCAATCCGTCTGGCCAGCGTAGAGAGTGTAAGCAAAATCTTTTGGCTTCTCAGGCCATGTATGGCTCTGGTAGTACAGAGAGAGTCGCGCTCCTGCAGTGGAGATAAATATGACCTGATGATGCCGCCACCAATAGTTGATGCATGCTCCTACCTACGCTGATGCATTAGAGTGACTGCAGAAGTGTTGCAAACAATAGTATAAAAATTTCGATAGTCTATCGATACTATCGTGGCCTTGAAAAACAGTAACAATATCGAGGACTATCGATAGTAAAGGTACTATTTGTATTAAAAACTATCGATAGTATTGTTACGAATATCGATATTGTAATACAATCGATCGTAATTTAGTTATCGATAGCTTTTCGTACAAAAAGTAGTTATCGTCAGGCGCGGTCCGAAGGGGGGGGGGGAGGTCACAGGGGACATGACCCCCCCCAAAATCTAAGGTCAAATTGAAAAATCTCAAAAATTTGCCAAATAATAAAAGGAAATTTCTAGCCTAACAGCGATAAATTTATAGTTTGTTGACATCTAGTGGTGTTTTTACGCAATAATGTTTATTTTATTCCAGATACCAATTTTTTATTAGTGTAGTGAGTGACCCCCTCCAAAATTTCAAGCTGCGACCGCGCCTGGTTATCGAAGTATCAATTAAAAACTATCGATACTATTGATAGTATCTAAAGTCAATAGTATCGATACTATCGAGGGTCCTAACGATATTGTGACTGTTTTTCGTGGTCAACTATTGATGGTTATGCAACGCTAGACTGCAGCATCTTCAGCTGTCGTCACACGACAACTGTTTCGCCTCTACACGAAGCAATTTCAGGCACAAAACAAATCGTAAATCGTCCGTCTGACCGCCGAACGATACTTATTGATATTACTAATTCAACTGATGTGATAAACCGAAGAATTATTCATTATTTATATTTTTTGCAAGACTGTGAAGTCTGTTGCATACCATTTTTTAGAAGCAACTAGCTTTTGCCCGCGGCTTCGCTCGCGTAGAGGTATAATTTATCACAATCCTTTCTTAGGGGATGCTTAAGTCATAGTAGCTTTATGCATGCAAAGTCTCAGCCCGATCGGTTTAAAATTGATAAAGTTTCATACAAACTTTCATCCCCCATTTTATCCCCTTGGGGATAGAATTGATCAAAATCCTTTCTTAGCGGATGCCTACGTCATAACATCTACCTGCATGCCAAACAGCCCGATCCGTCCAGTGGTTTGGGCTGTGCGTTGATAGATCACTATGTCAGTCAGTCAGTCACCTTTGAGTTATATATTTAGATAAATGATTTGTATTCCTGACCGTGCAAGTTATCTATTATTTTTATTTACTTAATTGTTTACATCAGACAAGAAACTTGCAAAACTTGCACCGTGTACATGAGCCCTAACTGGCGGACTAAATAAAATATTATTTTTCGAACCCACACCAATCCTTTTATCAATATACTTAACGAATGCGAATATTTTTAGGGATATCTGGACGTAAATAAACTCCAAATTTTTTTTTTAATTTTACCCCTGTAGTGGCAATCATTTTTTTCCTCAAATAACTGATAGCGTGGGGTGTCGTAGAATAGGTCTTTTAAAAATATTCTGGGTTTGTGAATACATACCATTTTTCAAAACAAATTTTGGCATTCCCATACAAATTGCCCGGGCGGCAGCACACTTTAGTAGGGAAATGCAAATTTTTTCTTGACTGTTTTTTTTAATTTAATTATACTATAGTTATCTAGCATAGCTCGTGGTTCGATTTATTACGGGTTTGTCCCTTCTACGTTGTATAACGTAGTTAAAAGAAAAACTATCAGAGCTAAATAGGGCTTACAAGACTTAAATGTACACGGAAAAGAAAAAAATATATAAAAATTCAATAGAAATTTAGTATTTTACACATTTTTATTCGTTAAACCATGAGCGAGAAAACAAAATCAGCATTCTTAACTACGGAACCCTACACTGTGCGTGGCCCGATTCGCGCTTGGCTGATTATTATTCTAATTAACATTTATTTCCAAAGTTTATTGCTGCCGTTACTGACTTTAGACTTGAGAGTTATAAACTGAAAATGTTCATAATAAAATATTCTACCTAAAATGAAATAATTAAAACTTTATAGGTAGATATATACTTATATTTTTCCCTGGTCGTTGTTTCAAAGTGACGAGGAAAATATCATAATTTTAATATTTATTTCGCATTTGGAAAGGCTACTCGGTGCGGCACCTTCCGCGTCGGTTTCCATGAACTGAGCTGACTCCAACACCTTTCATGATCATGGTCATTTAGGTCAGGTCTCTTTTACATCCTAATGTACTATTTATCCTACTTTAATGTTAAAATGTTGGAAATTATATTTAATTTGATAGCATGGATTAAATATTACTTTAGTAACATTTAACAAAAGATTAAATATCACTTTAGTAATATTTAATCCATGTTTGATAGGCATATTTCGCATTACATTATTTGACGACCTCTGTGGCGTAATAGTCAACACGCTAGTCCGCCAATCCTGAGGTTCTGGGTTCGATTCCCAGCCAGGGCAAGTAGGAAAATGGCCTTTTTTAAATTGTCCTGGGTCTTGGGTGTTTATCTATATGTATTTATCATAAAATATAATATCGTTGGGTTAGTATCCCATAAGCCCATAACACAAGCTTAAGCTTATTTTGGGGCTAACTCAATCTGTGTGATTTGTCCATATTTATTTAATTATTAATTTATTTATTTGTACATATGAATCAATAAGGAAAATAACTAAAATTATGGATATAACTAATAGAATTCGTACTCTTAAATGGGAATGGGCCGGTAATGTGAGTAGATTAGAGAACTAGAGGGGGACAAAGAGAGCTACGGAATAGATCCCAAGGGATGGGAAAAACAAAACAAAAGGAAGATGCGATGGTCAGACGTCTTCAAGAAGAAGGGCGGTTCTTACTGGATGAGACAGGCAAGAAATGGGGAAAAGTGGAAAAAACAAAGGCTACTTCCAAACCGGCCAAGAGCGAGTTAAACTCGCGTGGAGAGGGTTCCGTACAATACCAAAGTATTTCCGCGAGTTAACGTATTTAATATTGAGTTAAGCACTTTATTTTCAATTGATAAGATTCTTTCCTATAGGTTGTTCTTTAATCTACAAGCAACGCACTAAATTTGTATTTTTTTTTTCAAAATTTTAGGCTCTGTAGTTTCGGACATCAGAGGAAAGGTCAATTTTTGTCTTCTTTCGTGAATTAAATCAAAACTATTTATTTTACGTTAAAAACAGAAATATATTTGAGATCCTCATAACGGGCTCTTTCGTTTGATATATGATACAGTAAGGTGTGCAAAACTTTTTTTTTAGTTATTAATTTGTCCTCCGAAATTATTATTTACTTTGCACATCTGTGTTTGGGTCAAAGGATTACACCATCCTACCAAATTTCTCCTGATTTGATCCAGTACATTCGGAGCAAATAGGCTGTGACAGACGAACGAATAGACAGACGCACGAGTGATCCTATAAGCGTTCCGCTTTTTAATTTTTTGTACGGTCCCCTAAATATTATAAATACCCTAATTAATAGTAAAGTGGTAAATAAATATTTGACATATTGTATTTTTGGTAGATTAAAGACTTTTTTATCTTTATTATATTTTATTTAACCTCCTCCTCCTCCGACGTAGTGGTCACCATGCTAGTCCGCCACCCAGAAGTCCCGGGTTCGATCCCCGGTCAGGGCAAGTTGGAAAATGGCCTTTTTCAAATTGTCCTGGGTCTTGGATGTATATCTATATATGTATTTGTTATAAAATATAGTATCGTTGAGTTAGTATTCCATAACACAAGTCTCGAACTTACTTTGGGGCTAGCTCAATCAGTGTTATACTTATTTGTCCCTATATATTTATATTTATATTTATTTATATTTTTATTCATTTAATGTTTTATAAGAAAGTTTGGAAAAAGGGTTCATGATATACTTATTTGAAGATAATGCTGCAGTGTAGTTTGTTGCCTTTTCTCCTGCTTGCGCAAGGAAGCGCCAGTAAACTTAGCTGTGAGTAAATGATCTGACGTCAACAACTACTAAATATAAAATCGAAAGAAAAATTGACATTATCAAGTGTTTCATATCCAAAGATTAATAAATGATTTTTGACTTAAGTATAAGGGTTTGCAGAGGTATTCCGCTTAAGGTCCGGTCTGAATGGCACCTGCGCGAAAAGCACCTGGCCTATTCCACGAAGGGCGCCTAATATTTGCATTTCGCAGGCGCCCTTCGTGGACTTATATTTTTGTCCACGAAGAGCACCTATGATTTAGCAGCTTGTGCTGGGATTTATATTTTTTAATTTTTATCATGAATAAAATAAATCGATTTCGTATGTACGAAAACTATCTCGCTAATACAAAATACGCATATGGTGTAAACGTTTTAGTGATTTCTACCGATATCTTTTATTCATTTTAAAAAAACCAGCCGAATGAGAGTTGGCCTCGCGCTCGAAGGGTACCGCACCATTATCTATGAAAAATCATGATTGTTGTATGGTAGCCCCACTTAAATATTTATTTTATTCTGTTTTTATGATAGATACATTTATCATAGGTGCTCTTCGTGGACAAAAATATAAAATAAATTTAAGTCCACGAAGGGCACCTGCGAATATTAGGTGATAAGTGTACTTCGTGGCTGAATAGATAGTTTTTCGGGTGCTGCGCGGGCTGCAAGCAGCCCTCGGTTTTTCGTGCAGCTGTTGAGATAGGCTAATTTATGCTTCCAGTTTAAAAAATGGGTAAAAACTGCAGTCAGTTGAGGAAACATGAAAAAATGTGTGGGCGGCCATCTTGGATCCAAAATCTAATTGCAATTTCGAAATCCGCGGGATGCTTTACTGGGGGTAAATTTCAGACCCCTACAAAGTCCCACTGAGACGAACTCGTTATGTACGAAATAAGTTTAATATTTTTAAATCCAGACTCCATCTTGGATTTCTAACAAATGACAAATTTGGATTTTTCAGCTCTAAATACATATAGATATCGATTTTGAGCCAAAAGAGAAGCAGTCAACTGTCGTCGATAATCATGGATTTCCAAAAATTAAAAAAAAAAATGAAGCGCTTGAAGAGAGTGGCTCGGGCTTCACTCTCGCCACGCAGCTCGCCCTACGGTCTCGCATCACTTGGCCTACGGCCTTGTGAAAATTGCTTGAGGGAGTAAAAGGGGGGAAGGGGAGAGGGGCTCGGCCTTCGGCCTCGCCACACAGCTCAGCCTCAGGGGCATTTGTAAGGAATTTGTATGGGGGGGACTTTAAGTATCGAACATTTAAAAAAAATACCGGCTCTGGTAATTGATCAGGAACCCCTTCCATTTTGTCTATGGGGTCAAATCTCCAAGTCCAACCGCTTAGCCAGGCCGTACCCCTTCCACGTCAGGTTTTTCTGGTACTCGACCCCCAAATCATTCCTCCATAAGCCATCACCCCCACTATTTGGGAACAGGTCAAACAACTATGTCAATCAATCAGTGAGTCAGTGGTAAGTATAGCTTTATCTAGGTGCCATTCGACGGCTGCCTTAAGTGGAATACCTCGATTTGCATACTTTAACACTATGGAAGAGTAACTTCAAACATTAGGTTAGTATCGAATGGTCTAAAACGCAAATAGTCTATTTAGAATATGATAATGAGGCCTATATTGAGATGATATAGAGGTGATGAAAATGACAGAAACAATGTGTGATAAATTCACCAATGTATGTTTATTTTCCTGTGTTAACTTCAAAATATAGCTTTGTAAATAAGCCAACGAGCGAATAAATGATTCGTGACATTCACCTTCTGGTAATATAACTTAATTGCTAATTGCTATTTACATGAAGTATTACATTATTTACTTACCAATAGTAAGTTCAGTTACTTGTGTCAATTCTAAACTGAATCATCAATGTCGAAGAAACATTCGATATTACTACTTTTAAGAAAGCAAACACTTTTCCCACCTTTTGTCTAAATAGGCATGACGAATAGAAAAATAGTTTTAGCCCATCGGTTAGATTTTATTCAACAATATTGTACCAGTATTTTTTTTTCTGAGTAAAAAAAATGACAAAGATGCAGCGCATTGAAATTTCGCATGACGTCACGGCAAGCCCCTAGTCCGAAATTTTGATGCTACGTATCTTTGTGAATTTTTACTTTTTTTAAAAACTATAAAATATGGGGCTATTATTTTTGAAAGAGGGTCTAATTACAATTAAAGTTTTCTAATCCTGTCGTCATATTACCGTCGATTGACTATTCACACTTATGTTCCAATACAACCTGATAACGATTACTCCGGAAATAACATATTTACTATACTGTCATTGACCTGGAGATACCTTTGCTCGACTCTTGCGACACGTGCCGTTAAATTACTTACTATTTGTACACTGTTCAAAATTATGTATTATGTGTGTATGTATTTTTTACATGTAAAATTACATAAACCTGTAAAGTTCCCAAAAAATCAGAGGAATTTACGAAAATACATGAATTTTTGCATAATTTTCGTAAATTTTCAGAAATTTTATGTAGAATTTCATACTTTTTCGTAAATTTCTCAGATTTACGATAAAGTATGAAATTTTTTTGGGGTTCTTTACAGTTTTATGTAATTTATTTGCATTTAAAATTTCAATTTTTAAGTAAAATTACACAATTTTTAACAGTGTAGTTTGAAATGTTAATTTGATTTAATTGCGGGTCCTATATAATGTTATTTTAGGCCAGTCATATGGAATAATAATATCGCAAACTAGGAGTCAGTTCTGATTTTTTTGTATGTTGTTAGGACCCCACCAGTAGCGTAGGTATATCGAAGTTTGCAATCTTAAAAACCTGTGCTAACTTTGCAGCACTCGAAAAACCCCCAAATTTTCGCCTCACTTTGGTCATCATCATCCGAGCGTATTCCCGGTTGCATCCTCAGCAGCAACGCTTCAGAGCCCGAGGTCCGCTACCTAACCAAGGAGATTTGACGAGGTTACTGGTTTTTACACAGAGCGACTGCCGTCTGACCTCCACAACCCAAAGGGTAAACCAGGAACCAATCCTTGGATAGTTTGATGATCAAACGCTAGGTGGCGTTCGTGCTAACTTTGCAGCACTCGAAAAACCCCCAAATTTTCGCCTCACTTTGGTATTTACAATAAAATTTCAAAACTCTGCGTTTTAAAAAAAATCCATACATTTTTAAAGCAGGCGTATACAAAAATTGCTACAATTTGATACAAAAACCAGCAATACATGGCATCGCGCAAAATTGCCTTGCAAAAATTATATAAGTAATAGTCAAGTATCGCCCAATGTCTGCTTTGACGTAGCGTCATTAAGCAGCCACTGATTTTGTAATTGACGTCATGTAACGACTATTTTTAACTGACT
Organism: Acrobasis suavella; assembly: GCA_943193695.1. Classification (NCBI taxonomy): domain Eukaryota; kingdom Metazoa; phylum Arthropoda; class Insecta; order Lepidoptera; family Pyralidae; genus Acrobasis; species Acrobasis suavella. Next base: position 1,259,301 of record OW971952.1, on the reverse strand, counting down.
TCAAAAAAAAGTGTGAGTGGAATCGCGCACTAAGGGTTCCGCACCATATAAAAAAATCACGTTAGTTGTATGAGAATCATCAATTTTTATAGCTCCACTTGAATGGATGTATTTGTTGTTATAACAGCGACAGAAATAAAAAATCTGTGATAATTTGAACTGTCTAGTCTATCACGGTTACAGTACAGCCTGGGGACAGACAGACGGACAAACGGATAGCAGAGTCTTAGTAATTGTGTGGCGGTCCCGTTTTTGCCTTTGGATACGAAACCATAAAAGTGGAATCAAACAAGTAATTATTAAAGAAACAAAATACCCGACTGCCTTTGTTTTGTTTTTTTTTTCATATATTCAGTGTCACTCTCACAGTAAATACGAATCTAACGACATCTCTCAAGCTAAAAATCCATCGAGCCATTCAGGCTGCAGAGCGTGCTAAACATTTGAATTTGGCGCCGAAATACCCATTTTGTTTTTTTTATTATTCTGATATAGCCAGTTTCACTCTCGCAGTAAATACTTATCTAACGACATCTCTCAAGCTAAAATTCATCGAACCGTTTAGGCTGCAGGGCGTGCCAAACAATTATACATACATACTTACATACATGATAACTCTCGAAAAACATGACCCTCCTTCAAGCGCAGTCGGGTAAATAATAATGATCTTGCTAACCGCATTGCTTCACAACATGATTCAGATTCTCGCCCATTCCTTCGATCGGCTTATACGATCTACGTGGAAAGAGAAGCAGCGGACACATTCAATGTTTTTCCCGTCTCCCAGACCAACGTGGAAGAAAGAGTACGGAACCATATAGTATACGGAGTAGGTTAACAATTCAAATGACGCCTGGACCATTTTTTTATTAATAATTATTTTACGGCTCTGGATACTAGTCCTTTAGAGTACATCTTTATTTATTCACTTCTTTATTCCTAACCCTAACTATACAATCAAAGTTTTGGTGTAGGTCTTTTGATTGCTTCAAGGGATTTTCTGGCGACAAATCTATACGAACCCACTGATTTTCATAGCCGCAAACAGTCCGCAAATAAATATCACTACAGCCGCACTATGAGAGTCCACTTTAACCATTTTACATATTGTCCATGAGCATGAGCATTTATAACACTAAACTATACCAATTTCATATTATAAAGTCGACTAGAATCAATTTGCAAAACAATTTAAAACAAACTCCAACTGAACCCGTTGACTTCCCGCCAAAAACTTCCACGCCTGGACTAACTTAGAAAATTCTATTTTTTTTTTAAAGGGCATTTTTCTTATTTGGTCCCAAAGAAAATTTTTTTAAAAATTGGTGGTGGAGTTTGGTGTTGAAGTAAGTTTATAGTTTTGAAAAATTATTAGTAATGGTGACAATTTTTCGGGAGGAAAGTATAGAACGTCGAAGGGACATACCTTTAAAAAAACAAACCACGAGCTATTCTAGATCACTATAGTATAATTATAAGCAAAGGTCAGAATTAGGTATGGTTATTTATGTACTTACACTGATTTCATACAGCGAAAGAATAAGGTATATATACCTCAAATCCCGAGATTAATTTCAAAGAGCAGAAAAATCCCGTGATTTATTAAATAAGAAAGTTGTTTTCTTTAACACAATTTAAACCACTGCACGCGCAACGTTGCCAATATGTAAAAACGAATAAAAATACTAATGTATATAGTCAGGGGTGGCTTTCCTGAACTACCTGTCCGGTAGTTTATTGAATATGTCATACGGGTACGCGGACCCGGCTTCCCGAGCTGCTATGGACTCACTCCTTTATGTCTTCCGAGTCAGTAGTATCCCATCACCTCTTGTCCTATTCCAATCCCGATCAACCCTGTCCTTATATACTTTTATCTATGTATGTGTTACTTTATCCTTGCCTTCTTTTTTTTCTATGCCAATCTAAGGTCTGCCGTGCCGAGGGATGCGTGGCTAGGGGCGAGCCTAGTCTCGAGCGTGCCCCTTTTGCCCTGGGGTCGGGCGCCCCCAGAACAAGGCTAGCCTTCACCTAACAAGGGGCTCTGTCAGGTGTGACCGGATAAATCCCCATCACTCGTGGGAACGCAATGGATCAAAAGCAAAGAAGAAATCCGAATGGCGGCGACGCGGTTCGCAACTCGTCACGTCACGTTTCCCGCAGGTGCGAAAAGCGGTCTTTGGACAGCCGCTTGGCTACTTTAAATGTTCGAGGGGGAATGAATGAAAAGGTAGATGAGGTGTATCAGATGATGAGTGAAAGAAAGATTGATGTCCTGTGTGTGAATGAGACGAAAAGGAAAGGATGCGGAACCACTAAATGTGGTTCGTTCACGGCGTATTGGTCAGGAGTACCAGAAACCGCCAAAGGCTGTCAAGGAGTTGGCCTCATCCTTTCTAAAAGAATGGCAGAGTGTGTGAATGAGTATGAATTTGTAAGTTCAAGACTTGTTTGGATTAGAATGAAAGTTGGGTTGAATCGTATATTTGTATTGGGAGTATATGCGCCTACACAAGGTACATCTAAAAGAAATAGAGAAGAAAGAAAGGAATTTTGGGAAAGTGTAAATGATGTTTTGAGTGGTTGCAAAGACAATGAGAAGATAGTCATGTTAGGTGATTTTAATGGATGGGTTGGTATTAAGCGAGATGGTTTTGAAAAAGTATTGGGTTTGTTTGGCGATGAAAGGGAGAACGAAAATGGAAAAAGTTTACTTGAAGTATGTCTGGAGAAGAGTCTTTGTGTGACAAACACTTTGTTTTGTCACAAAAAGATTCATATGTATACAAGGGAGCAGAATGAAATGAAAAGTATGATAGATTTTGTAATAGTGGATGAAAGAATGAAAAAGGATGTTATTGATACAAGATCGTATCGTGGTGTGGGGATATTTACCGATCATCATTTAGTGATTTCCAAGATTAAAAATCTTTTTAGAAATTGGCGTCACCATAAAGTGAAATCCCCCAATAGGTTGGAGAGAGTTAAGGTTGAAAATTTGCAAGGAGAAGAATCGAAAGAGAAGTATAAAAAATGTTTAGGAGAAGAGTTAAAAGATAGATAATGAATGCGACATTGAAAATTTATGGAAGGTTTTAAAGGAAGGAATTATCAGTGCCGCTACCAAAGTATGTGGGATAGCCAAAAGAAGAAAGTGTAAAGATACGACGAAAGTATGGTGGGATTCGGAGGTTCAGGCTGCAGTTGTAAGAAAGAAGAAAGCATGGAAGGATTGGTTAGCCTTACGGGCTGACGGGAACAAAAATAGTATAACAAGTGAAGTTGTTTCTGCTGCAAGAAAAGAATACAAGAAGATGAATGTAATCGTTAAAGAAATAGTTAAAAAGAAGAAAGAGGAACAAAAAGATGATTTTGATAGAAGATTGTCTCAAAACTTTAAAAGTAATATCAAATACTTCTGGAAAGCTGTCGAAACTGCTAGAGGAAAGTCAGCGACCTCAGAGCTAACCAAGATCCGAGACAAGAATGGAAGATTGTTAATCGAGGAAAAGTGTGTCTTAGAGGTATGGAAGGAGTATTTTGAAGGATTGTTTGAAAAAGACGAAAGAAAAGTAAATAAGACGAATGAAGACATGCATGAGATTGAGTTGCGAGTTTGTGGTGAGGATAAAATAAAAATGGAGGAAGTCGTGAAAGCATTAAATGGAATGAAAATGGGAAAGGCTGGGGGATATGATAGAATTAATACTGAAATGCTGAAGGCCGGACAGGGCATCGTGGCAAGTCAGCTGTGTCGCCTTTTTAATATGTGCTTTGAAAAAGGCATGGTACCGAAGGATTGGTGTAAGGCGGTCATTGTGCCCCTCTATAAAGGCAAAGGCTCACAGCAAGACTGCAAGAACTACCGAGGCATCAGCCTTCTCAGCATTGTCGGTAAGTTGTATGCTAAGGTTTTGATTGAAAGAGTGATAAAAGATACTGATGGAAAGATATGGGATGTTCAAGCAGGATTCAGAAAGGGAATGGGTTGCGCGGATCAGGTCTTTTCCTTAAGATGCATTCTAGAAAAACTTTTGGCTAAAGGTCGAAAAGGCTATTGCGTCTTCATAGATCTGGAAAAGGCCTATGACAGAGTGGTGAGGAATGAGTTGTGGTCGACACTGTCTGAGTATGGGCTGAACGGTCAGCTGGTACGAGCACTGAAATCACTTTATAGCGATTCCAGTGCTTGTGTCAGACTTGGTGGCGAATACACAGACTGGTTTAATATTGAAAAGGGTGTTAGACAGGGATGTGTAGCGTCACCTTGGCTGTTTAACCTATTCATGGACAGTTGTTTGACAAATCTGAAAGATGTTGAATGTGGTATTAGAATGGATGAGTTACTTATAAAGTGCCTCCTTTATGCTGATGACCAAGTATTACTTGCAGACTCAGAGGAGGAATTACAGAAAATGGTAACCGTTTTGAATGAAGCTTTGGAGAAAAAGGGAATGAAAATGAATGTGAGTAAAACGAAAGTATTCGAGAGGGATGAATGTATAACAGAATGCAATATTGTGGTAAATGGGTGTACAGTGGAGCAAGTGGAAGAGTTTGTTTATTTGGGATGTAAGTTTACAAGAGATGGAAAGCACGAGAGTGATATAGAAAGAAGAGTGAATGCGGGAAATCAAGTGAATGGGGCACTACACTCCTTTATGAACAGCACGAAAGTGTCAAACACAGCACGTTTGGCTGTTCATAATGGAGTGCTGATACCGACGCTGGTGTATGGAAGTGAGAGTTGGGTATGGCAGAAAAGGCACGAAAGTAGAATAAATGCAGTTGAAATGAGAGCGCTGAGGAGTATGTGTGGTGTTACTTTGAAAGATCGGATTAGAAATGATGTCATAAGGGAGCAGTGTGGACTGAAAGAAGATGTAGTAACAAAAATTGAGAAAGGAATTTTGACATGGTTCGGACATGTAGAAAGGATGGATGAAAGGAGATTCACTAAAAGAGTCTACAAAGCAAACTTGAGTGGAAGAGCGGGTCAGGGTCGTCCTCGACGAACGTACCGCGATCAAATTGCAGACGTTCTTAAAAAAGGAGAGGTTAGAAGTACCCGTAACCGGCGGGCATGCATGGAGAGAGTGATGAGTGTAGATGAAGCGAAAGAGGTCTGTCAGGATCGTAGCAAGTGGAGGTCCTTAGTCTCTGCCTACCCCTGTGGGAAACAGGCGTGATAATATGTATGTATGTATGTATGTATGTATATACTAATAAAAATTGTATGTTTGTGGCCTGCACTGCCACTCCTTTTATACTTGTATTTTGTATATACATATATTTTGTATGAATAAGTTGTAAATATTGTAAATTTTCATGAATCGCAACATACAAGCGGACATACATTCTTTTACATGTATATAAATATATTGTCATTTATGAAAGACCGCTGCGCGCATGCGTGGCCATCAACCGTTTTTATGAAGACGGTGTCGCCACGCCTGACGTGCGGCGGCTAGTCGAGTAACTATTTTTTGCTCTCGTTTTTTTGTTTTAAAATTTTCCTGTGATAAATAAATTTTAATAGGGAATTGTAAATACTTTTGGAGAGCATCATTAATCCATAACTCCGATAACATCATTCACCTTCTGTATATGTTTGTGCTAGTGTGAAGTGTACATAAATAAACTGTAAATAGTGATCTCCTTCTTTTCCTTCTTTCCTGTGTACATAGCTTACGCCTAGCCATAACATTTGATCCTGCGCTTGACTTAATCTTTACCCAACGCGCTTCACTGGTGACCCACATTGAACACAGAAATAAATGATTCGGAGAGCAGAGATAGCCAAAAAGGCAAAATGGCGCTGGAGACATTTCGAGTCGGCGTAAAGGTACCTCCTTTTTACGCCGAAAAACCGGCCCTTTGGTTCGCGCAGCTTGAAGGCCAATTTCAGCTAGCCAATATCACCGCAGACGGAACCAAATTTTTCTATGCTATTGGGCAACTGGCAGCACAGTACGCCGCTGAGGTTGAGGACGTCATCACCTCCCCACCGTTGACCAATAAATATGATAAACTGAAGACCGAGCTCATCAAGAGGTTGTCGGCATCTCGTGAGAAGAAATTGAAACAGCTTATGGACCATGAGCAGTTAGGAGATCGCAAACCATCAGCATTCCTGCGTTACCTACAGAACTTGGCTGGCCCTGGGGTTCCTGAGGAATTTCTTAGGACAATTTGGACGAGCCGACTGCCATCTGGGACCCAGACAATCATAGCTTCCCAGCAGCGAGCAAGCCTGGATGTGCTAGCTGAGTTAGCTGACCGTGTCCATGACGTTGTCTCACCGTGTCAGGTTGCTTCGACTTCGAGAGAAACCCCATCTAGTAAGAGCAGTGAGACAGTGGAAAACCGGATCGCTGAGCTCACTAAACAAGTCGCAGCCCTCACAACGAAAATTAACCAGATGCCGGGAAGAGATAGCCGTCGTCGATCAGTCAACCGCAACCAAAGCCGTTCCCGGTCTAGAGCGAGATCCCAGTCCAACTACAGGAAGTACCCAAATTGTTGGTATCATGCCAAGTTTGGTGATAAGGCGGATAAATGCATCAAGCCGTGTGACTTTGGTTCGGGAAACGCAACGAGCAATCGGTAATGGCGGCCGACGATTGCGTCAATAGTGGTCGCTTGTTTGTGACGGACAAAAAGACTAAATTGCAGTTTTTGGTAGACACGGGGAGTGATCTTTGTGTATTTCCCCGTATTTATTGTAAAGAGCGCCGGGCTCGTACTGATTATGATTTGTGTGCGGCTAACGGCACGACTATAGCAACTTAAGGGCACGTAAACTTGGTATTAAACCTAGACTTGCGTCGTGACTTTGCTTGGTCATTTATTGTTGCCGATGTAACAAAGCCGATTTTAGGTGTTGATTTTTTGTCGTTTTATAATTTGATGGTAGATTGCAGGAACCAGCGACTAATCGACAATAGCACTAGTCTGTCGACTGTGGCTTCGCTTGCACGACCGTCGGATATCATTTCTTCGGTCAAATCCGTAACTGGTGAGTCCGATTACCTTGACATATTACGACAATTTCCTGACATCACACGCCCACACGGTACACACCACACACGTTTTTTTTGTTTTAAAATTTTCCTGTGATAAATAAATTTTAATAGGGAATTGTAAATACTTTTGGAGAGCATCATTAATCCATAACTCCGATAACATCATTCACCTTCTGTATATATAATATTTGTTTGTGCTAGTGTGAAGTGTACATAAATAAACTGTAAATAGTGATCTCCTTCTTTTCCTTCTTTCCTGTGTACATAGCTTACGCCTAGCCATAACATTTGATCCTGCGCTTGGCTTAATCTTTACCCAACGCGCTTCACTGGTGACCCACATTGAACACAGAAATAAATGATTCGGAGAGCAGAGATAGCCAAAAAGGCAAAATGGCGCTGGAGACATTTCGAGTCGGCGTAAAGGTACCTCCTTTTTACGCCGAAAAACCGGCCCTTTGGTTCGTAGTCTGTCGACTGTGGCTTCGCTTGCACGACCGTCGGATATCATTTCTTCGGTCAAATCCGTAACTGGTGAGTCCGATTACCTTGACATATTACGACAATTTCCTGACATCACACGCCCACACGGTACACACCACACACCTAAACACAATACAGTACATCACATACGCACTACACCCGGCCCGCCTGATTATTGTACACCCCGAAGATTAGCCCCAGACAAATTAAAAATAGCTAAAGAGCAGTTTGCATCTATGCTGCAGAGTGGCATAGCCAGACCCTCAGAGTCTTCCTGGGCTTCTCCTCTTCATCTTGTTCCTAAAAAGAACAATGGTTGGCGTCCCTGCGGGGACTATAGACTGCTTAATGCGAGGACTGTTCCGGACAGGTATCCAATACGCCACATCCAGGACTTCTCTCACAGCCTTTCAGGATGCAAGATTTTCACCACTATCGACCTGACGAAGGCGTATCATCAAATCCCAGTTAACGCAGACGATATTCACAAAACAGCCATTTCAACGCCGTTCGGATTGTACGAATTTCCGTACATGACTTTTGGTTTACGTAACGCCGGTCAAACTTTTCAGCGTTTTGTGGATGAGATGGTGCGGGACCTGAACTTCTGTTTTCCCTATCTGGACGATTTTCTGGTCTTCTCCAGGACTCCAGAAGAGCACAAAGAACACCTTCGCACTCTGTTTTCCAGGCTGCAGGAGTATGGCATCGTAATAAACTTTTCGAAGTGCGTTTTTGGCGCCTCGGAGGTAGTTTTCCTAGGATATCTCATTTCAGCTGAAGGTACAAAGCCCCTCCCTGCAAAGGTTGATGCTATAAAAGACTTTCCTGTGCCCAAAACAGTGCGCGAGCTTCGTCGGTTCCTAGGGATGATTAATTTCTACCGAAGATTCATTCCTGGTGCAGCTGTCCAACAAGCTCCCCTAAATGCACTTTTAGAAGGTTCTGTAAAAGGCTCGCATCCTGTGTATTTTTCATCAATAGAGAGCGAAGCCTTTGAAAACTGCAAGAAAGGTCTATGCCAGGCAGCCCTTCTTGCACACCCAGATTGCAACGCCAAATTTGCAGTCGTGACAGACGCGTCCGACAACGCTATTGGAGCAGCGCTGCAGCAATTCAAGGAGGACCAAGGATGGCAGCCTCTCGCTTTCTTCTCTAGAAAGCTGAGTCCAGCGCAGAAGAAGTATTCTCCCTACGATCGCGAATTACTAGCGATTTATGAAGCAATCAAATACTTCCGGCATATGGTCGAAGCTAGAGACTTCATAGTATATACCGACCATAAACCCCTATCATTCGCGTTCCATTCACGAAAAGAGAACTGCTCACCTCGTCAGTTTCGATACTTGGATTTTATATCCCAATTTACGACTGACATCCGGCACATAGCAGGTAAGGACAACGTCGTGGCCGATACCCTTTCGAGGATTGAAGAGATCGTACAGCCTGTTGATCCGAATCAATTAGCGGACGCTCAAACTTCAGATCCTGAACTGCGACTTCTCCTTGAAAACACCACGTCATTGCGTCTGAAGAAGATGAAGCTGCCAGATGTTCGGGTAGATTTATATTGTGAAGAAAGAGACGGGAACGTGAGACCTTACGTCCCAAAGATATATCGTTGGCAGGTATTTGACTGTCTGCATTCCCTTAGTCATCCAGGGGTGAATGCTTCCCTAAAATTAGTCACGGATCGATATGTGTGGCCAGGAATCAGAAAAGACTGCCGAGAATGGACCAAAAGTTGCCTTGCTTGTCAGCGATCAAAGGTCACTCGACACGTCTCATCTCCATTAGGTTCTTTCCACCTTCCGAGTGCAAGGTTTGCCCACATTCACATAGATCTGATTGGCCCACTTCCTTTATGCCAAGGTTATAGGTACTGCCTCACAGCTATTGACAGATTCACGCGATGGCCTGAGGTAATACCACTCCAAGAAATCACTGCTGAAGTCGTTGCTAAGGCCTTACTACATGGTTGGATTTCTAGGTTTGGCTGTCCTATTAGTATTGTCACCGATAGGGGCAGCCAATTTGAGTCTGCCTTATTCAAAAGTCTCTCTCATCTGGTAGGCTTTCAACACAAACGTACAACGGCCTACCATCCGTCTTGTAATGGCCTTATCGAGAGGTTCCATCGGCAGTTAAAAGCTGCGATTGTCTGTCATTCCAGCTCAAATTGGGTCGATTCACTTCCTCTAGTTTTACTAGGTATCAGGAGCTCTTTTAAGGAAGACCTTTCGTCTTCGACAGCTGAACTCACCTATGGCGAACCTTTGAGACTCCCTGGTGAATTTTTCCATCATAGTAAAGAAGATTCCACTGATTTAACTGATTACTTGTCACGTCTTAGGTCGTTTGTAGGTAATATTAGACCTACACCAGCTTCTCGACACGGCAAGCAATCGGTTTTCATCTTCAAGGACCTTGCAACTGCTACACATGTATTTATACGTGATGACACTGTTCGTGGGTCTCTTACTCCTGCATATTCTGGACCTCACGAAGTGTTAGAGAGAGGGGACAAGAATTTCAAAATATTAATTCGTGGTAACTCGGTTACGGTATCGACAGACCGCATTAAGCCGGCCTACATACTTTGTGACACAAACACCACACATGCCACCCCATCACATTCTAACACACGTACACACACCCCAGTTATGCCGTCATTACCTCACGATACACTCCCTGAACCCCAAAGAAATGATATCCTACGGACACGTTCAGGTCGTGTTGTACGGTTTCCTAGGCATCTATTATATTATCGCCCTTGACGGTCTCTGGAGGGGGGTGATGTGGCCTGCACTGCCACTCCTTTTATACTTGTATTTTGTATATACATATATTTTGTATGAATAAGTTGTAAATATTGTAAATTTTCATGAATCGCAACATACAAGCGGACATACATTCTTTTAAATGTATATAAATATATTGTCATTTATGAAAGACCGCTGCGCGCATGCGTGGCCATCAACCGTTTTTATGAAGACGGTGTCGCCACGCCTGACGTGCGGCGGCTAGTCGAGTAACTATTTTTTGCTCTCGTTTTTTTGTTTTAAAATTTTCCTGTGATAAATAAATTTTAATAGGGAATTGTAAATACTTTTGGAGAGCATCATTAATCCATAACTCCGATAACATCATTCACCTTCTGTATATATAATATTTGTTTGTGCTAGTGTGAAGTGTACATAAATAAACTGTAAATAGTGATCTCCTTCTTTTCCTTCCTTCCTGTGTACATAGCTTACGCCTAGCCATAACATTTGATCCTGCGCTTGGCTTAATCTTTACCCAACGCGCTTCATGTTATTTAACTTTGTTTTATTTGTCTTATCTATCTCTGAGGTTTTTATTATTATTTATATGTAATATTGTTGACAACACGGGATTGTCCATTAGAAATCCCGGGAAGATCCATATTAATATCAACATTTTGATGCAAGTACATAAATAACTCTACCTAATTCCGACCTCTGATTTTACAATACAATACAATACAATACCCTTTATTGCACAAAATAAATAAATCAGGACATAATTATCTTAAAAACTAGGAAATGCGCAAAAGGCGGCCTTATGGCTAAGCAATTTCTTCCAGGCAACCTCGTTATATAGAAAATAGTAATGGGAAATTAGGTAGTTAAGTCTAAAAACATCTATTTATACTCAGCGGATTAGCTCATTGAAATGGCAGTGGGTGGGGCAAACGGTGACAAACCCATGGCCGATAGGACAGAAAGGTTTTCAATTAAAGACCACGTGCTGGCAAGCTCAGTGTGGGACAACCACCTACAATAAAGAATCCTTCGAAGAGGCTTATCTCCAGCAGAGGACGTCATGTGTCTGAAGCTATTGTTGCTATAAGGTCGATTTTTTTTTATTGTAGGTAATGACGACCTCCGTGGCGTAGTGGTCACCATGCTAGGCCGCCACCCAAAGGTCCCGGGTTCGAACCCCGGTCAGGGCAAGTTGGAAAATGGCCTTTTTCAAATTGTCCTGGGTCTTGGATGTTTATCTATATATGTATTTCTTATAAAATATAATATCGTTGAGTTAGAATCCCATAACACAAGTCTCGAACTTACTTTGGGGCTAGTTCGATCAGTGTTTTTTATACAATGTGGAAGGCATACCCGAAGTAAATCGAACCACGGGCTAAACTAGATCACTATTAGTATAATTAAATTAAAATAACAACCAAAACACGAAAAAAAAGTTCGGCATTTCCTTATAAAAGTGAGTAGACGCCCGGGCAATTTGTATGGGAATGTCGAATTTCTTTTTTGACTGTTTTTAATTTCATTTTACTATAGTTATCTAGTATAATATCCCATGGTTCGATTTATAACGGGTATGTCCCTTTCACAAGGTATTTATTATTACCTTAAGGCCTGTCACTGCAAGACTTTGAGAGTTTCGTAAGGGGCTACATGAATTTTCCGGGGTCCAGTGCTGCCCCCATTTGAAATAAATCTATTGAAAGGAAACGAAGATTTCATTTAAAATTTTGTCTTGATCAGACCCTAGATAACCCTTTAAACCATTTTATGAACTATTGTTTACACTTTAAAGTGAGAACGTGAAGCTTTTCTACGCACAATTGCGAAAAACGGCCACTGTTGGCGTATGTGCGTAGAAAAGCTTCATGTTCTCACTTAAAACAGTAAACAGTAGTTCATAAAATAGTTTGAAGGGTTATCTAGGGTCTGATCAAGACCAAATTTTAAATGAAATCTCCGTTTCCTATCTATAGATTTATTTCAAATGGGGGCAGCACTGGACCCCGGAAAATTCATGTAGCCCCTTAACTATAAGACATGTTCTTGAACCGTAGATTGACTTCATTTAAAGCCCTAGCACACACGTGGCGTAGGTATAATTAATTATTAAACGAACTTACCTTAAGTGAAGTTCTAACATAATAATTATGTTCATTCGAAGATTTTAACTCCCACCCGACATATAGAGTGAGAAGTACACTAACATGTTCGACCCCCGGTCAGGGCAAGTTGGAAAATGGCCTTTTTCAAATTGTCCTGGGTCTTGGGTGTTTATCTATTTATGTATATGTTATAAAAAATAGTATCGTTGAGTTAGTATTCCGTAACACAAGTCTCGAACTTACTTTGGGGCTAGCTCAATCTGTGTAATTTGTCCCGATATATTTATTTATTTTTGTTCTATCTCCTCCCAATTCGTGCTATGTGTATATATTTTTAGAGACCATGGATGAGACCACCCATGGTCTCATCCAAATATTTAAAATAATCAACTATACAAGTTGATTATTTAATCTATGATCCATCACTGTTACAGACATTTGTCATATAGAGACTAAACTTTTTTTTTTCTGAATATAAAGCCCTGTGCCCGCGGGCTGCGCTCCCCGTGGAAATTTCAGGATAAAAACTATCCTATGTCCTTCCCTGGGTCTCAAATTATATCCATACCAAATTTCATCTAAATAGGTTCAGTGGTTAAAGCGTAAAGAGGTCACAAACAAACAAAAATATACAAACTCACTATCGCATTAAACTAGAGAATCATAATGGTTAAACAGTTGAAATTTTCGCCGATGATGAATTTCTGTTGACGCTTTAACAAAGATTCAAAGATTCAAATGTTTATCCAGTAATTAGACCTTTACAGGCACTTTTACAAGTCAATAAGTATAATTTATGTTACGTGTAAAGTATATTAAAATTTAATTTATTTTTAAAGAAAAGCTACCGATACCAGCGCTTCGTAACGACCACTGCTGAGAAGAAACGCCGAAAGAAACTCATTTTCACAGTATTGGTCGCCTACTCGCCAGAAGGGCTTTGTCATATTATTATTGTTGTCTTTTAATTATTAAATACTAATAATACAATACAATGTTGAAACATTATAACAATAAATACTAAAACAGAATAAATTGGGTCTTCGACTTCGAAACAACAAACGTGATTTTTCATAGATAATATGGAACCCTTGGTGCGCGAGACCAACGCGGAAGAAAGGAATAAGGAAAACATCGTAAGGAAACCCGCACACTAATTCATATGGATAGATAGATAGATAGATAGATAGATAATACGTTTATTTACGAAAACTGCATCACATACACTCACTTATAGTAGACACAAGAACAGAACAGTACATAAACAATACTTAACAATAAACATGCAACAATAACAGTAGAAAACAGTGATACTGCACATGTATGTGCTGCAGTAGCGCAAAGTAGGCCAAAACTCAGCGTGGTTGGCCTAAAAGGCGGCACACTGGTTTTCAGTTTTAGCCTGTAGGTGTACATCGGGTGGAATGGTGTATTAAGATGTGTGAAAGATAAATTTATTATATATGGTCTATAATTACTACTGTCACTAGATGACAGGCGATGATCTACGTCAGATGCTTTTAGGCAGCTGTTTTAGTTTGACACCAGTTTCAGGTATTCCAGGAAAGCCTATCGATAGACTATCGGTGTTTAAAAAAACTGATACTGCCGATGGTCTACTGATACTATCGGTAGTATTTTGGCTTTTAATATATTGCTCTAAAACTGCTATCGATAGTTTGGCATTTTTCCATTAAAGCCATCGATTGTAAAACTACAGATTTTTCGGCAACACACATGATAAGAAGAGAAACATTTTTTCTACGTTACCATTGCTGAGATCTCGAAGAACCTGATTATTATACAAGGTAGAAGGGACATACCCGTTATAAATCGAACCACAGGGTATACTAGGTCACTATAGTATAATGAAATTAAAATAACAGCCTATAAATAAAAGAAAATTTTTGCCCTTTCCATACAAAAGTGTGCAGCCACCCGGGCGATTTGTATGGGAATGTCGAATTTTTTTCTGGTAATTTGGTTGTTATTTTAATTTCATTAAATAATAAATAAATAAATATATAGGGACAAATAATACTGATTGAACTAGCCCCAAAGTAAGTTCGAGATTTGTGTTATTAGATACTAACTCAACGATACTATATTTTATAACAAATACATATATAGATAAACATCCAAGACCCAGGACAATTTGAAAAAGGCCATTTGCCAACTTGCACTGACCGGGGATCGAACCCGGGACCTCTAGGTGGCGGACTAGCATTGTGACCACACGCCACGGAGGTCGTCTCTATACTATAGTGATCAAGTAAAGCCCATGGTTCGATTTCTTACGGGTATTTCCCTTCCAAATTGCATACAGAACCACAAAACGCGAGGCTCAACTCGCACTAGACATTAAAGATACCACGATTTTCTATAAGTATGACAATATAAAAATACTTTCCCAGCCTAGCCACCTCAGTCGCGAGTCAACACGCACAGCCACTTGAATTAACATGTTAAAAAAATAATATTTTTTAAATTTTATGCAGAAACAATCCAATCCAAAAAAATATACATTTTAAAAAATAAATAACAACAAAGAAGGTTAAAATAAAACCAACTCCAATAAAAGCAAAAAAAATTAAAGCGTTTCTAATTCTTAATTCTTGTTTTATTTTTAATAAATACGAGTAAGCACTGGATTAAAAAAAAAATAAACACATCGCGATGTAGTGTATAATAAAAGTTTGAGGTGGATATTGTGAATCTAAATTATAAAAATCCTGCCTTATCTGTCGAGTGTTAAAGTTACATTTTAGTCGTCCTAGGATTTGGATAAAGATAATGCCACAATGGATTACGCCATTTTTGAAACAGGTAAGCATAAACAATTTAGTATTTTCCTGGGTCAAAAATAAATTATTTTGTTCTGATGAGAAAACAAAACATCGCAAAAAAAATCGGCCTTCGCATACAAATTGACGACCTCCGTGATGTAGTGATCACCATGCTAGTCCGCCACCCAGAGGTCCCGGGTTCGATCCCCAGTCAGGGCAAGTTGGAAAATGGCCTTTTTCGAATTGCCCTGGGTCTTGGTTTTTTATCTATTTAAGTATTTGTGATAAAATATAGTATCGTTGTGTTAAGTATCCCATAACACAAGACTCGAACTTACTTTGGGGCTAACTCAATTCAGTGTTATTTGTCCCTATATATTTACTAATTTTATTATTATTAAAAGAGTTTAAACGATCTTCTGCGATCATCAACCCGTCTATCCAGCGTGATGATCATGCACAAATCTCTTTGATTTTTTTCCCAACTGCCCAAGCTCTTGTTCATAAGAAGATTTAAACTCGGCTAATGACAGAAGCGAATTGACATAGCCCAGCGGATTTCTCGTCAAAACCGTACTGACGGAATTTGAGCAAAAGTGTCGGATGATCTACGCAGTCAAATGCTTTTAAGAGATCGCAGAAAGAACCGATTGCTTGTTTTCCCATACGTTGTAAAAGAGGGCGGGACACAAAACGCGAAGAACCGATGACCGATGGGGCAAAAAGGTTTTCGAATGGCGACCGCAAACTGGACACCCACCCACAAGATGGTCAGACGACCTGACCAAGGTCGCTGGAAAGCGCTGGATGCAGGCCGCTCTTGATCGGTCGTTTTGGAAATCCTTGGGAGAGGCCTATGTCCAGCAGTGGACGTTATGCGGCTGAAATGGTAATGACAGGGGAGTAAGTGTGGCCACACACTGGTTCACGAACTTATGAAAAAGCAATTCCGACTCGCTAAGAATGGGAGACGCCGTTGATCCATAAGGGTTGGATCTCACACGTCACTTTCCTATACTGCTTTCCTTTTATTTTTTTTACAACATATTGGTTTAGGCATTTGTCCTCAATCACAATGTCCTCAAACACATGTTAAAAAAGTTTTATTGAACAATGCATACTATACTATCAATGATTATTTAAGAGATAAAAACGCGTGGATACTTCCTAAACATTTTCCATTACACTCCACACATGAAACATAAATAGCTGCATTTTCTGTTACCATAATAAGCTTACTGTAAAAACATGTAAATGCTCTGCGATCAATAAGTGACCAACATATAATTAATATTTTCTCTTGACAAGGTCTGCGAGTTCGGGTTTTTCATGCTCACTAAAATGTCCAATCCGGTGGTGGCGTCGCTGGTCGGGTCGTTGGATTCCCTCTAATATGGTTGAGTTTAACGATGGCTGATCCGTGCGTCAACTCGTGAACGGGTGCTGCCGGGAGGGACTGGTCAGCTCGGCTTCGCTTTTTTTGACTACTTAATATTTTTTATTACGCAATTTATGTTAGTTTACTTGTTCGCAAGCATAACATGTTATAATGTGTCAACATTGTATTATATTATAAGTATTTATTAATTAAAAGACAATTATAATAATATGACAAAGCCCTTCTGGCGAGTAGGCGACCAATACTGTGAAAATGAGTTTCTTTCGGCGTTTCTTCTCAGCAGTGGTCGTTACGAAGCGCTGGTATCGGTAGCTTTTCTTTAAAAAATAAATTAAATTTTAATATACTTTACACGTAACATAAATTATACTTATTGACGTGTAAAAGTGCCTGTAAAGGTCTAATTACTGAATAAACATTTGAATCTTTGAATCTTTGAATCTTTGAATCTTTGAATCAATCTCACCTGATGGTAAGCGACGATGAAGACTAGGATGAAGCATGCCTATCCAAAAGATACCCATTCAATCTACTTTTGAATGTCCCGGGACTGTACTTCTCTGGGAATATAGACGCAGGCAGTTCATTCCACACCTTAGCTACTCGAACCAAAAAGGAATTGTCGAAGCGTTTAGTTCGAGACTTAGGTATTTCAACGACAAAGGGATGAAACCCCTGTCCGCGCCTCATAGTCCGATAGAGAAATGGTGAGGGTTTCACTTCTGTCGTTCAGAACCGTCATTTGCTATAGCGAGAGAGAGCGACTGAACGCCATAGCACCGGTCGTGCTTATTTTTCAAAACCGACCTCAACACCATACTACTCAAACGATTTTGATAAAGAATTTTCCCAATTAGTCCAGGCGTCTTAAAGTAATCGGGGAATAACAAAAACATAACATACATTCGAATTAATAACCTCCTTTTTTAAGTCGGTTAAAAAATTGTTTGCTATTTTCTGTTAAGGCAGGTTAAGTTTAATCACAGGGCAATGTACCATTCGAAAATAATGTACTAATCAAATGATGCTAGATATCTATGTATTTACTGATATACTTATAGATTACTTAATTGCACAGAAATCGGATCGCTATGCAGCTGGCTAGTACTTATCGATCAAGAAATCAATTACGAATACGTGTTTGAACTTCACAGATAGACATACAATATAACTTCTTTATCCCTGACGGGATAGACAGCGCCCAGGGCTTAAGAATCCCCTTATCCTAGACATTTCTATACAAACGTAGTTTACGTTTTATTTTGAAACGACACGTCAGATTTCGGTAAAAAATTGTAATTTTAAAGAAATTGCAATTATCTAGGGTTATAATTGGTTTTCTACACTAAAAGTATGCACTGGAAAGAAAATATAAGAGTGTAGAAGTTTTCCATACTGATGGTCAAATACGATATAATGCACTATATTTTCATTGAAGTAGTAGTTCATAAAATAGTTTGAAGGGTTATCTAGTGCCTGGTCAAGACAAAATTTTAAATGATGTCTCCGTTTCCTATCAAATGATTTATTTTAAATCGGGGCAGCACCGGACCCTGGTAAATTCAGGTATCCCTTTAAAAGTCTAAAAACGTAAAATGAATTTTTCTCTCCCTGCTTTGTCACAATTTATTGTTGCCAGCCTAAAGCAAAAATGTATTCCTTATCGCCCGCATCTTTAAATACTGTATTGACTCATTTTGTGTCATAAATACTGAATGGAAATAGATAGGTACCTATAAAGTTTGTTTTAACTAAGTAGCCGTGTAGGTTTCCGGACTCTGAGTATTCAGGGCCGGATTATCCATAAGGCAGATTAGGCAGCTGCCTAGGGGCCCCGCATCGACTAGAGGCGGGGCCCCCGGGCTGTTTTTTTTGGAACGAAGTTCCTTATCGCGCGTTGCTAAAGGGAGCTAGACGGAAAAAATTAAGACCAAAAGTTGTAACGATACTTTTTGTTTATTCAAATTTATGAAGATAGTAAAAACTTGGTTTTAGAACGCAGAAAAAAGTTTAAATGTAATTTGGACCTATTTATATTTTACTTCGTTCCATCCAGAACTTTAAAAAGAAATTACAAAAAAGTCGAACTCATCCACTCGACTTTTTTAAGGGGCTACCTGAATTTTGCCCCCATTTGAAATAAATCTGTTGAAAGGAAACGGAGACATCATATAAAATTTTGTCTTGATCAGACCCTAGATAACCCTTCAAACTATTTTATGAACTATTGCTTACAGTTTAAACTGAGAACGGTCACTTTTGGCGTATGTGCGTAGAAAAGCTTCATGTTCTCACTTAAAACTGTAAACAGTAGTTCATAAAATAGTTTGAAGAGTTATCTAGGGTCTGATCAAGACAAAATTTTATATGATGTCTCCGTTTCCTATAAATTGATTTATTTCAAATGGGTGCACCGCTGGTCCCCGGAAAATTTATAGAAAAATGTCTTTTTAAAATTAAAAAAACGGGGCCCTGAGCATTGCATTGCTTAGGGAAACTGATAGGGTTAATCCGGCCCTGTGAGTATTATACTGTAGAATCCTCTTCCTAAAGAAAAAGACTAGTAAGTGAAGGAATAAGCACACACGTCTCGCTCTACTGCGCACGCGGCTAGCAGCCTATTAATATTGTACACCCGTTGAACGTAGCCTTTGAATCAGTCGGATAACACATAGTAACAAATGTTGTTACAGATTCACTATAGTATCTATTCAGACCTGTCTGTCTGGAACATTCGCGTTGTTCTTTTTTAAACCCCGACAAAAAAGGTGTGTCATAAGTTAACGCTAACGTCTGTCTGTCTGTCTGTGGCTTCGTAGAGCTCGAACGGATGGACCGATTTCGATGCGGTTTTTTTTACGTGAAAGCAGGTTCCCTTGCGGTTCTTAGCTATGTTTGAAAGTCAAGGCTTTCTCGAGCAAATAATAGATGACGCTACGGATCTCAAGTCGTATCGGTGGTCCCGCTATTTATCACTAGATGGCTTTCTTGACAGTCGGATTTTTTTAATTTGCCCAGCAAATAACTTTTTGGTAATTTATACCTATCGCGTTGTAGTGCCTGTTAATATAAGAATAAAGTTTAGAATTTTGCTTTTTCAGACGTACGTGGTGAGCAGCGTGCTTTTCAGCGTCATAGGCCAGGGTATGGGCACCGGCTTCATCTCCTGCCTGCTGCCGGCGCTGCGGAAGACAGACTCCGACGTTCATCTCAGCTTGGCAGCAGAGTCCTGGCTAGGTAGGTTGATTTTTGGGTAAGTTATGGGTGTAAGTGTTATGGACATATGGTAGGATAAAAGCAAGAGGTAGGTTATGGGCCCATGTCTTAAATTTAGTTGACGGTAGAATTCTGGCTAGATTAGGTTAAGTAGGTTTTCTAGACGTGATAAAGCAGGGCATGGGTACCCACTTCATATTCAGTCTGGTCCCAGTCCCTGCTCTGTGGAAGACATCAGGCTTAGCGTAGCAGCAGAGTTCTGGCTAGTTTGGCGGTTTTAAATAGGTTATGGGTTCATGATAGGTTACGGACCCATGGTAGGCTTTGGGCTCATAGTAGGTTATGGGCTCGTGGTAGGTTATGGGATCGTGGTAGGTTATGGGATCGTGGTAGGTAATGGGATCGTGGTAGGTAATGGGATCGTGGTAGGTAATGGGATCGTGGCAGGTAAAAATGTTGTACTTACAAAATTATAAAAATAGGTGTACTATTTATAATTTTATTGCAATAAATAACAACCGGCTCCAAGTGCGAGTCTAAAGATCAATTCAGTCATTATCTATAAAAATCACGTTTAATATATGTGAGCCCCTCTTAAATATATATTTTATTTTGTTTTTAGTATTTATTATTAAAGCGGCAACAGAAATACATCATCTGTAAAAATTTCAACTGTCTAGCTATCACGGTTCATGAGATACAGCCTGGTGATAGACAGACAGATGGACGGACATCAGAGTCTTAGTAATAGGGTCCCGTTTTAGGGCCCCGTACAAAAAATGAAAAAACAGAACCTGTCCGTCTGTCCGTCCAACTATCACAGCCAATTTGCTCCGAATCTACTGGACCAAATCAGGTGAAATTTGGTAAGTAATGGTGTAATCTTATAATATAACCCAAACATAGATGTGCAAAGTATATAAATATTTTTTTCAATTAATTTCAAAAATTTTAATTTTAAAAATTAATTAAAAAAATATTGCTAACCTTACTGTGTCCTATATAAAATGAAAGGACTCGTAATCGCAAATATATTTTTTTTATTATTGTAAAATTGTAAGATATTTTAGATTTCATTCATGAAAGAAGACGAAAATTTACCAATCTCCGAAACTATTAAGCCTAAATTTAAAAAAAAAATACAAAATATAGTTTGTTGCTTGTTCAGATTACAGGAAAACCTATAAGAATTCAAATGAAAATGAAATCAGTTGAAAATGAAGTTATAAACTCAATATAATACGTTCAGTTACGGAAAATTTTGGCATTGTACAAAACCCTCTCCACGCGAGTTCCACTCGCGCTTGGCTGGTTTTTTATATTTTGGGTTCGGAACCCTAACAACAGTTCTAAATAAAAAAAGTCTTATTCCTTATTACATGTGTAAGTTCTTAATAAGTACCTAGGTACATGTTTTAGCTCTATACTACAACAACATAATTGTAATAAATAGCTTATCTGAATTCAAACAAATTGTATCATACGCAGTTTTTGACTGTAAACATATCATAAACTTAGTATTACTTTATTAATTAAATATAATATTCTTAATTACTTTATTGTACCTACCTACGCACTATCATGAAAAAAATCACGCATGCGGAATTATTTAAATCTCTTAATAAAGTTATTACGTGTTTAGGTATTTAGATAGCCAAAAGATTTTTATGTATTTTTATGTTTTAATATGTAGTTTCTGTTTTTCAGCATACTTCACGTATGTAATGTAACAACTCTTTTCGTGCAAGCCTTCTAAGGCGATCAAGGGAATAGAAAAATTGTGTATTGAAGAGGTGGTGGCTAGATACTGGGCTGTGCGTCGACGGACGGACAGCGGAGTTTTAGGAATAGCGTCCCGTTTATACCCTTTTGGGTACAGAACCCTAAAAAAGACGAATAAATAACATTCTTCTCTTTTTGAAGTTGGTTAAAAATCACGACGTCTGTGCCAATTATTTATTGTTTTCAAACTAAATTCTTCTTTTTTAAAATATATTTTTTATCAATTTTTTTTGCCGAACTGCTAACATTATTTTTGATTCTATAGATTAGGTACATTAATTGTTTTTATTCCCTAGAGATTTTCTTTTTCTCCTTTTAGTCCAGCAAGAATCATTTAAATTCAATCCCACCAAAAACATAAATGTGAAAATGGGAGCCAAGTTCAAAATCCTACAACGAATTGAGATTTAAATGACCGCCAAGTTCTTTAGAGAATATTGAAATTTATTTAACATTTGACGTGGCTAGTTTTTTACCGGCAATTCTGATATTTAGAAGAATAGGACCTTAAAATGTAATAACAATAACGTATAACTTAAAGATGATAAGTTGATTGTAAAATTTCTTCTTGACAAACACATCGATAATAATAAATAAATATATAAGGACAAATTACACTGATTGAGCTAGCCCCAAAGTAAGTTTGAGACTTGTGTTATGGAATACTAACTCAATGATACTATATTTTTATAACAAATACATATAAAGATAAACACTTAAGACCCAGGACAATTTGAAAAAGGCAATTTTCCAACTTGCCTTGACCGGGGATCGAACCCGGAACCTCTGGGTGGCGGACTAGCATGGTGACCACTACGGCACGGGGGTCGCCGTATATAGGTCTTTCAAAAATATTGTTAGCTTTGTGGCACTGTTTATCGATTTAGAGATCCGTTTTAAAAAATTTGGTTTTTTAGTGCAAATTTTTGTTAGAGTCAAGACGCCTCCTCTCTAACTATTTTTCTAATTTTAAATTATTATGTTACTTTTTATATTTATTCTAACAATGGAAAACTGACTAACCTATTAAGTAACTACACGGTAAATTTAATTAAAATTTTGTTATCGATTATGCATTAGCTTTTTATTTACAAATCTATTTTATTTTAATATAATCTCTGATTCAATTTTCCACCTTTACGCCCACCGTGACGCTGTCTACTCGGTTAGGGACAAAGACATGTTAATCTATCTGTGTAACCTAGCAAGATAGGTATAAATTTCGTTTATTCCGATAAACTTTATATTATGATTAAATTAAAGGTTAACTGGAAGAGATTCCTATCTGGGATAAGTCTGCCTTTGTACTGTTCTCTACTTCTAACCTGTATTTTTGTCCTGTGTTTATGTACAATAAACATTTTACAAACAAACAAACAAAAATTTATGCATTTCTTTAAAACATACTCACCTGTAATAAATTTACTGATAATATTTTACAAGTGATGAATCTAGTACAAAGTACAAAAGTCAAAGTAAATCTTTGGATATTTATATCACTTGATAATTGACAATGTTTCTTTCGATTTCATAATATTTGTTGACGTCAGATCATAAACTAACAGCTAAGTTAATCGCTGCTTCCTAAGCGCAAGTACAGAATTGCAACATGGCATTCTCTACCGGTCAACTTGGTTCCAAACGAAATCTAAAATAATCATATATGTAATTAAGTGTTTTGCTAGGAATGTACGATACCTCCTCCAGGCCGGTAGTTGTAGACCCATGCAAGAAATGCTGCTTTTACATCGGCAAGGATGACATGCGTGTCAATGGTCATAAAACCAAGGATTCTCAAGAAAAGAGAAAAACAAGCTGGAAAGCGGACCCCCGCACAGTGGAATATGTTAGAACAAACGCATATCATAAATGACTTTTACCACTGACAAATATAGGGTATCCTATGAATATAATTTAATAGTAATTCGAATGTAGAACTTTTATATTCTGTGCCTTTTTTTTTTTGTATACATTACAAGTAAATGTTTTTATGTACTAAAGTTAATCGTTTATGCAACTACAAATTTTAAGTCCTTCATCTACAATTTTCAAAATGAAATAGCTTTAAAACTTCAAGTAAAAGGTATAATGTATTATATATTTTTAGAAAGCTTATCTATCGGAGATTTCAAAAAAATATTATCTATTTTTTTATTTAAATATATAAATATATAAAAGTGTTAATCATCACATTGGGGAAAAAAACGGTATCTTTAAATTTCGTCGAAGGTTTTACCAACTACCCACGTTTGCCCACGCTTCGAAATTATTATTAGTTTATAGTATAGGTACTCCTTAAAAACATATAAAAAAATTAGCTGCTACTTCCTGCCAATCACGGAGAAAAGTTAAATTTATCTACGAAGAGTATGGGAACAAAATCACTATCAGTTGCAGTTTTATAGGTTGACGAGTCTTATCAATACTTTGTGGTATATTTATCAATTAAATTTATATGCTATTGTTAAGTTTTATCATTTTTGGTTTCATTTCCTGTGAGAATATAGATATTTGAAATAATTCATACGTTGTAAAATAGTATATATATAGAGCAGAAAAAAAAATATTTCTCCATTATTAATTCAGTTTACGTTTCGCAAAGTTCGACTATTTTATTTTAAAATGTCTACTTTTAAATGTTCTAAACGAGAGCTGATTGTGTCTTACATAGAAGGCGGAAAAACAACTGCGGCACTCTCAACATATTTAAAAGAAAAACAAGTTTCTGAAGACAACATATGCTTTATTATTGGTGATATTCAAAGGCATATTATTCCTTCATTTAACAAGCGCTGGCAAGAAGCAAGACGAAATAAGGATTTATTTTTAAGAAATAACACCAATTGGTTGGATTCCGAATATTCCGCGATCATACCGGCATCAGAAAACGTGACCGATGACTCTACACCGTCTACTTCTTCTGGGAAACGAGGAAGACCATGTGTGTCATACGGAGACTCTTCAGAATCGAGCAAAAAAAGAAAAAATGCTATTTTGCTAAATGAATATGGTATAGACCACATTCTTGATGCATATCTTCAGGGATTGCGTTCTATAGGAGAAGGAACTGAAGCCAAACTAGTTGAAGAACTAAGGTTGGAAAGCCGAAAAGAAACTTTTAATCATGAATCAGTTTTAACAATTAGAAATTGAATATAATTTACCTAATATTTCGGCAACTTTCTTCATAATTTTGATTACTTTTTGTATTCAGCGTTGTATGCGTAATATATACCTATATGTGCTATAACTTGTATTTTTTTTAATTTTTATCATTATAATATAGTTATCTTAACTGTTTACCTAACTAGTTTTAAGAAATATATACTCATACAAAATGTTTAAAAAATTGTGTCATCAAATATATACAATTAATTTATATTGTGACTTTTCATTATTTAAAAATAAATAATGCGTTATTCTATTTAAACGAAAGTAATATATATAATACCTTATATATCACTTATATTACTGCAAAATTTCATAGTTTTATCTTTAAAATTGACGGATTTACAGATTTTTGATCCAAAACGGACCCATATTTTCCACTGTGCCCCGGCTTCACAGCATTATAGCTGAGGATGCAACTGAGAACAATTTAAGATGAGAGAGTATGGAAGTTTAGGCATTAGCACAGGTTTAAACCTTCATACTCTAGATATCTCAGCGTTTTTAGCTCAAACGTTAGGGGAAAAATACGAAGGAAATAACAATGATAATAAATAAATATTAAAAGATTGAAATAAGCCTTTTATCAACACCAATATCTATTCTATTGAACTCTCTTACCAAAGTTTATTTTCTCTCTATTCTAGCATCATCTTTCGGGCCTTCCGTGCTATTGGGCATCATCCTAGCCTGTTCAGCTGTGGATCACTACGGAAGGCGCTGCACCTACCTACTGGCTTCCTTCCCTGGAGTTCTGGGCTGGGTTGCCATGTATCTAGCCAAGGATTACCCGACCCTTATCCTCGGCAGAATATTGACCGGCATCACGGCAGGTGCTGTCAGCTCCGTCGCCCCAATTGCCGTCGGAGAATACACCAGCCCAAAATACAGAGGCTTCTTCCTCAACCTCAAGACATTCGGCATCTGCATGGGAAGCACAATCGTCCATCTTCTAGGTAACTTCTTCTATTGGAAAACTATAGCTCTAATCGCTATGGTACCACATTTAATTTCAATTTTAATAGCCTTCACGTGGCCTGAAAGCCCGTCTTGGTTAGTTTGGAAGAAGAAGTTTAAGAAAAGTGAAAAATCCTTCTTCTGGCTAAGAGGAGACAGCAATGACTCAAAAGGAGAATACAGAGAGTTGATAAAAGCACAGGGGGAACAAACGAACGCTACTACAAGTGTAGTCAAGAGTATTTCAGAGTTCTTCGAGAAATTAAAGAAGAAAGATTTCTTGAAACCCCTTTTGATTTTGTCCATCGCGATGATGATGTTCGAGGCTTGTGGAAGGCACGTCTTCCCGACATATGCTCTCCAAATCATCGGAGCCGTACTCGACAGCAAGACTGAACCATATTATCAAACTTTATGCATCGATCTGATCATCACAGCAAGCACAATGTTCTCTTCAGTCTTAGTTAAAACTTTAAAAAGAAGAACAGTATTATTTGTGACTGGATTTTCAGCAGCGTCCATCCTCTTTTTGGCGTGTTTCTACCTGTTATTAGTATCCAGAGGAGTGATTTCTAAAGATTATTCTTGGGTAGGTATTGGTTTGTTTATTTTGTACTTCGTTTTGGCTAATTTTGGTTGCACGACCATACCTTTAGTGTTGCAAGGGGAAATAGTTCCGTTAAAGCATAAGGCTCAAATCACAGCTATCACTGGTTTAGTATTATCGTCATTTTTGATGATTATGTTGCAAATAACGCCTTTTATGCTCTCCGAACTTAAGGTTTATGGCACATTCATGGTGTTTGGTTGCGTGTTATTGTTAGCACTGTTAGTATTGTATGCCATACTGCCAGAGACTAAAGACAGAACGTTACAAGAGATTGAGGATTATTTCAATAAGGGCAGATTTAAAGGTGATATTAAAAGCAGTAACGATGAACAGATGAAGATGTTACAGTCTAATGATATTGAAGGATTTGTAAAAATGAATAAGAAAGGTGACATAATCTTTGAACGCTAAGTCCATATGGACAACGTGTCCGAGAAAAAAAATCGGGATACGACAAGTTCACTGACTGAACTCGTTGTAAAAATTGGCGGATAAAAATTACAAAATGAAGAAGTGATTATAAAACATAGCTATTTAAATAGGTACTTAATTTTAAAAGTAAATAACATGGGTATTATATTTAAATAAATGTAGCTATAGATTATGCATTTGCTTTTTATTGCAACCTGAGAAATAGACGAATAAACTAACGCCATGGATACCTGAGGATGGTGGATATCACAGGGGACGGCCGAGAAAGAGGTGGCGCGACGACATCGACGCTTTCCAACGTGAGCGGCCTAAGAAGGCAGGAGATAGAGACACTTGTGAAAGGAAATGGGAGAGACCTTTGCCCAGCAGTAATAACGTGAGATGACATAAATAAATATATAAAATGGATAACAACCCGAGCATTGTAATGCTGTTAAAAAACAATAATATAAAAACTGTTTTACTCACGTTTAGTCGGAAAAGGCCGACTAGTTTTGATCGGTTGAAACGATCATCATCAGGGCGACTGCTAGGAGGGCCCGCGCCGCCGCCCGCGCTGCTCTATTGGAAACGATGACTAATGGTGGTGTGTCCGTATTGTTGGTGATACACTTGTAGCTGTAGAAATCATCGTGTCATCGTCGTCTTCAGACTCGGGTATACTCAAGGCGCCTGTGTGTACCGACCTGATAATACGACTGCCCTTTATGGTCTCACTACCAGAGCTTTTAAAAGCTTAAAGAATTGGTTTCCAAGCGGCAGATAAATTCCATCCATCATCACTTATTTCAACCGCCCCTCGGATTTTCCGTGATACGAAAGCCTTCTCTCTTGATAATACTTTGGTCTTGTCAAATCTTATGAAATGCTTAACATCCGACTCCAATGGGCGCTCGACGTGAGTAAAACTGTTTTTATATAATTCGATATAGGTATACGTGAGTATTAGTAATTATTCTGTAATATAGGTTAAAAAAATAACCATTGATGCATGACGGCAGGGTACTCCTCAGGGGTGTAGAAGCCTAGGAAACGTCTGAAAGAAGCATATGTAACAGAGAACGGGCAGCAGCGTCCGCTGACTTTTAATTAATTTTGCAAAAAAAAATATGTCATATTAGAAATAAATTCCTCTATCCATACACGTAATCCACGACTTGTATATTAATCTTTGACGTAATCCAAATTTGTGTATGACACGCAGTTACGCCCGTCAAAAACGAAAGGTGTGACAACCTCCGTGGCGTAGTAAGTGCTCAACCCAGTGATCCCGGGTTCGATCCCCGGTCAGGGCAAGTTGGAAAATGGCCTTTTTTAAATTGTCCTGGGTCTACTGAAGACCCATAAAATATTGTTGAGTTAGTACCCCATAACACAAGTCTCGAACTTACTTTGGGGCTAACTCAATCAGTGTAATTTGTCCCAATATAAAAAAAAAAAAAACTGCCGCGTGACACAATTAACTCGAAACTAAGCGGCGGTACTACTAATGGACCAAACGATTTTACTTTCGAGTTTTAGTTAACATTTTTTGTTCCTGAATTTTTATTTTGTCTAGCTAATTTGGTCTTATGACGATCCATATTAAGTGGCCTTCAGCGCTAAAACCGACGAATAATCACCGTGTATTTATTTATTTAAAATCTTTATTGAGCCAAAAGCTGCTCTGCTCAATTTTTAGGAATACAATTTATACCATCTAGGTACTAAATCCTAAATCGAGTCTCCCAACAGGTCGGCCTAAAAATTAATATTGACAAGACGAAGGTCATGTCAAATATACACGTTACGCCTTTACCTGTTTCTGTTGGGAGCTCCACCCTCGAAGTTGTATGTCTACCTGCGTCAATTGATCCAGGCAGGAAGTCCCAGCTTCGAGGAAGAGGTCTTTCGACGAATCCGACTCGGCTGGGCAGCGTTCGGGAAATTACGCAGTGTTTTATCGTCTAAAATACCTCAAGTATTTAATCAATGTGTGTTACCAGTGATGACTTTGGCTCTGAAACGTGGTCCCTTACTATGGGTCTCATAAGAAGGCTCAAAGTCGCTCAACGGGCTATGCTCGGTGTTTCTCGACGCGATCAAATCAGAAATGAGGAGATTCGTAGGAGAATTGGTCACTGACATAGCCAAGCGGATTAGCTCATTGAAGTGGTAGTGGGCGGGGTACATAGCGCAAAGAACCGATGGCTGATGGGGCAGAAAAGTTCTCGAATGGTGGCCACGTACCGGCAAGCGCAGCGTAGGACACCCACCTGCTAAATGGTCAGATGACCTGAGCAAGCTTGCAGGAAAGCACTTCCGATGGGTCGTTTTAGAAATCCTTGGGGGAGGCCTATGTCCAGTGGTTGACTTCCTGTGGCTGATATGATGATAATGATGATGGTCCAGTTACAACGATAAGCGCGTTGGAATACAGGTTTGAGAAGCGCGTGTAGCTTTTTGTCAAGTCATAATCATTGCTTGTTTTTTTTTTGGTTTTCGTGTGTGTAAGTGGCCAACACTGGTGTCAGATTTTTCAGGCTGCCTAAAGGCATCTGACATAGCTTGACGACTGCCATACAATGATGACAGCTGGGACCAACGGCTTATACGTGCCTTCTGAAGCACGGAGGAGATCGGTGCCACTTGTGGTCACCCATCCAAGTGCTGACCACGCCCGGTGTCACTTAACATGCGAAAGCGCTAGTAATGCGCACTCCCGCCGGGCCACCGAGTTCCTCAATCATAATCATAATCATAATAAAGCATAAGGTAATAATATATTGTACAGATCAACATGTATCTAGTTTGGGTGTAGATATATAGAACGTGAAAGGAACATACCCGTGATAAATCAAACCTTAGGCTATACTAGATCACTATAGTATAATAAAATTAATATATTGACCAAAATCTAAAAAATATTCGCTCTTCCATACAAAAGTGTGCAGCCGTAACACAACAACAAGCTAAACACCGCGTGCTCACCGGACATCTTAATTTTGAATAATATTTTTGGCGCCTTTTATTTATATTTATATTTAAATTAATTTAGGATATTAGTCATCCCTAATTTATTTATTGGAACGAAGTTCCTTACGGCAGGCTTGGAGGAGATAGGGATTTTGCTGTGCGACCGAACTGAAAAAAATGTGATAGTAAAACCGTAAGGATGACCTCGTTAAATAAAACCGTTAAATGAGACGTGCGCAGGCGCGACAGTCGTATACACAAGCGAGTAGTGTATAATACCTTTCTCTTCCCTTGAGCACGATTTTTCTTTTGCAAATTGTGTCGATTCTACATTAGCCGAAGGAACTTCGTTCATACCTGGTGTCCCACGACACCACATTTCTTTTTTTTTATTATAAATTTCGTGGCACTAAATCCTTTTTTTATAAAGTGCTACAGTAACTTATACTTATCGTCAAAGAAGTCATCGATCGAATAATCCCACTGAGCATGAAACTTACAGAAAGTTTCTAACAAGTTGAATAACCTCCCATTTGAACGTTTAAAAATAAGGCTCCCAGGGACATGACAGCTACATAGATTTAAAATTACAATGAAAGTTATTTAACATGTAGAGATGGATGTAGCGCCAACATTACATATGAAAGTTTATTTTTAAACTTTGAGGCAACTTAGATTCATAAACTTATTGTAAGGTATATTAATAACATGGCTGCAATATAAATATTATAACATTGCAGATGAAACTTTGCAGCAATCTATATTTAACAACGTGCACTAGGGGACATTTCTATTACTTTGCAAACGAAACTTATTGAAATGTTTCATATTATTATTGCAGCAACGTACTTCATGCAAGGCATCAAATGTAAAGTTCCAGAAACCTTGCAGTTTCAATGTTGTTGTAACTTAGTTAAAAGGCATTGCTGGAACGTTTCAAACTAAAGTTATTGAAACTTTCAATACAAATATTACAGTAATTTACATCTTGCAACATATATTTTTTTAATTGCTGTACTGACACATTTTAAATGTAATTGTAAATTAGATAAAAGATATTGCTATGATTTTGCAAACTAAACTTATTGAAATGTTACGTAATATTATTCTAGCAACATACTTTTGGTAGGTATTGCAAAGTTTATTGCAATACCTACCAAAAGTTACAGTTTTATTTATTTTTTATAGTTTTTATTATAACATAACATTATAGACAGATAGAAAGAGTAATAGCAATGTCACTGCCTCAATGTTGTTAAAACTTGTATCCTATCTACGACATTGCAGGTATACTCGACCAAGTACACCCTTCACCACTTTTGAACCTTAAAAACATATAAATAGGGTCGAAAACTGATAAAGGACCGTTTTGGTCATAGTGTCACTATATTTTTTCCATCTTTCATTCCGAAGTGAAACGCTTATATGACTGGATCATATTGTGTTGGATTAAATGGTACCTATACAAATTAAATTAAACGTTAATCTGCCGTCGTGCCTGAACAAATATCAAGGCCTATCATAAATGCGTTCTTGAAAACAACTGGCACCACAGAGACGAGACTTGACCACACCGCCCGTATACCATACCATACTCTCTCGGCTAAAGTCTAGTTCGGACTAGGCAAGATTTTAGTCAAGTGGCAAGTAATTTAGTAGCTAAATTATTTGCTACTGCCCACAAATCGTTCGCATTACAGTTTAGTACAATACACAAGTGAGTGGTGTTTCAGTGCTGCCAGATTAAATATCTGATTGAGCGCTAAAACGGTACAAAAAGCACTAGATTTCAAGAAAAATGCACTTTAAAAAAGCGCTAGATTTCGTGGTAAATATTTGACCGAGCGAGCGAAGCGAGCGAGGTCTACATTCAAGTTGGGGTGAAAAAACATTGTTAGTATGTATGTACGTTTGTATGTATGTTCCGCGATAACTCTCGAACCGTTGCACTAATTTTGATGATATTAAGCATGAGTTTAGTAACTATTCATAGAATTTTTAAGTTCGTTGGACATCAAAATCGGTTCAGCCATTTTTGAGAAATACGCATTTTGGTACAAAAAAAATTGCTTACCGTTAATGAAAAAAGAGGGGTGTTATGAGATTGACCCCAATGTCTGTCTCTCTGATGGACCGATTGCGATGCGGTTTCATTACCTGAAATATATTTTCCTTGCGATGGTTCATAGCGATGTTTGATGGAAATCAATTCAACGGTTCAAAAGTTACAGGAGGTGAACGCTTGGAAGTCGGGGGTTTTTAAATATGCCTGACAAATAAACTTGTGGAAATGTGTGGTAATAATCGCGAGGTCTAAGTTCGCAGTGAATCACTAGTTTATTATTTATCTACAGTTTTTTTCTATAATTAAATAAAAACTACAAACTAAAATTAACCCAAACATCTGAAATTAAATTAATTAATTAAAAATAGCTGGACTACGGCCAGCTTCATTAGTATTGTTCGTCTTACAATATTTTTTTGATGTTTCAATCTATGTCACAAAACTCACAAGTCACAAGTTCACAACACAAGACATCGGCTGGTGGCTGATATTTAGAAAAATTGCTGTCATAAAGTCCAAATTATCGGTAATATAAATTCAGTAGTCTTGAAAAGACATAAATGAAAAAGCGCTAGATTATCCGCTAGGCGCAAAAAATTTGAAATGGGCGCTAAACACGCCGAAAAAGCGCTAGATCTAGCGCCCAAAGCGCTAAATGGCAGCACTGGCGTCAACTAATCGGAGTGTTCGGACTAGCGTTGCATAGCAATTGATAATTTGACTATCGATAGTTGACCTCTAAAAACAGTCACAATATCGATAGGACTATCGATAATATTGATAGTATCGATTGTCAATAGTTTGCAATACTATTGATGAAAGGCAAAACTATCGATACTATTAAATTTAGATAGTATCGATACTATCGATAGTAGCGAATGTAGCGATAGTTTTTAATTGCTAATATCGATACTATCGATATATCGATGCTGTAACTACTTTTTGTACGAAAAACTATCGATAGCTGTACTACTATCGTAGTATTATAATATCGATATTCGTCACAATACTATCGATAGTTTTTAATACAAATAGTACCTTTTCTATCGATAATTAATTACATTGTAATCATAATTACTTCGAAAATATAATGTATTTAGTTACAAAGTAATCCGATTATCAAGTAATCTAATTACAATGTAATTCTGTTAGTACTTAATGTAATTATTTTACATTAAATATGAAACAAATTACAAGTTTCTCAAGCTAAAATCATTATGCGACTGAAGATCGTAAGGTAATATCACAAAATAAATGTAACTACTCGATGGTAGTACGTATATTTTTTGTCACCGCTGTCACAGGCACATTGTACGTTCGCGCATCCACCAACAGTAGAACATTAGGTAGTACTGTACTACCAAAAGTAATTTGTATCCGGATTACATTCTTTATTAATTGATGAGTATTGTAATTGAATTTCACCCCGTCAGGTACTAAAACTAGTAAGTTTTAAGTAGGAAATAGAAAAAATAAATATTCGCCGGCATTGACGCGCAATGTCATATGTTACATTATAAATACGCGCAAACAACATAATCCCTTCTTAGCAGTCGGGTAATAACAAATTATTTTTACCGAAAATGTATAGTCTTGTATTATTTTAACGATATATATATATATGTGGTAGTAATTTTTTTAAGTTTAGAGTAAATGCCCAATGAAATGGACATTTACTGGTCGTAAATGGTCTTATATCGGGCGTTTCTTATTTTCGACTTTTTGCCCGGGCTGAAAATCATCTCTGATCCAGAGCCGTGAAATAATAATAAGAAATCTGGGGAAATTCGAGAAATCTCATCTGACAGCCCTGATTGGTAGGTGTAATCACTGGCGTCCTTGTAAGGATGCTAAGTAGAGTTTTACTACAAATCGAATGGTGTAATAACCCCGTTAATCCGAATTTTTGAAAATCTTGCGATATTTTACTCTTGTTCTAGCGCCTTAAAAAATTACAAGGTGGCAACACTGAAAACATCTTCCACAAATCTTCCATGTTTCATAAGTTTATTTTTTTGCTTTCATTGTTACACTTGTTTGTTCTTTCTTTGGTTGGTTGCTTGTTCGTGCGATTAGGCTGGTGTAGCATCGCATTTTTATAGCATCATACAATTCATACATAACTTTGCGTGACTTGCCGTGCGTCTTTCATTATTACCTACGGTGTTTGTGTGATTGCGGAAGGAAAATGGAAGAGGTAAGTGAATATTTATTCATTTCCTACACAAAACAGCCCCTTCAGCAACGGTAGGTAAGCGATTTTTTGTTTCAATATGGCGGACGTACATTGCGTTGTAAGCTTAGCAAAAGTAACAATCAACGGATTCAACGGGCTCCGTTGACGCGGCACTGCAGGGATCCCATAGAGGACAGTAATTATTATCTCTTCCAGTTAAATTAATCAACGGGGTCCATTGATTGTCATAATGAGCTTAAAATAGGTATTTATGCTGCATGTATTAAGTTATTACTTTTGGTACCTAGTATTATAGATCGCATGCAATGCATTTTCATTGATTAGATAGGTTTCTAGTCATAAATTTGTATTAATTGTATGTTTGTATTTACCTACCTACTCAGTGTAGGTAGGTACCTACCTAAGTATGTCTTATAATAGGACAATAATTGTTGCAGGAAAAACCACCTGTTAAAAGAAGAAAAACATTTGCAACAATGTCTCGGAAATATTTACGAAGTGTTATTCGTGAAAAATCAAATGAATCTCCTTCAATCAAAATTATCAATGAATCTCCATCTATTGGGATTGTAAATCAATCCCGTTCTATCGGTATTACAAATGAATCTCTATCTATCAGCATAAGAAAAGATTCTCCATCTGTCAGTATTACTCCTCATTGTTCTAACTCCATGTTGGCTCTGCCTTTACCTTCTTTAGATATCGGCATGGCAAGTACATCTGTTGTACCTCTCACTGTCTGCAATCAGGCCACAAGTATGTCTTCTACATCAAATGTGTCATCAGTACATGTTAAAACCATTGAATCTATAGATACAAATGTAACAAACTTAAGTCAAGATTTAAAACAGTGGGCTGTTGAAAATAAAGTTACTCACAATGTTTTTAATAATCTCTTAAAGATTTTAAAAAAAGTTCATGGCGTAGATGAACTAACCAACCTGCCTTCTGATTGTCGAACAATTTTAAAAGTTCTTAAAACAAACAATATTGTTAGCATGGAGTCCGGTAATTATTACCATTTCGGATTAGCAGAAGGAATATGTTATATATTGGAAAATTATAAAATTCTGATTGACGGAGTAATCTGCTTTGATTTAAATATTGATGGTTTACCGCTAACAAAAAGTTCTGGTAGCCAATTTTGGCCCTTATTAGGAAGTATTTGTTTGAGTAAAAAACCATTTATCATAGGTGTTTGGCACGGTTTCAAAAAACCTAAACATCCCAATGAAATACTAGGTCCATTCATAACAGAATATTTGAATTTAAAAAAATCTGGTATATTGTATAACAATAAAAAAAAGGATATTTCTTTGTCTAAGATAATTTGTGATGCTCCAGCTAAATCATTTGTTTTATGCATAAAAGGGCACAATTCCTATTTTGGGTGCACAAAATGTATCACTGAAGGTACTTATTTACATAATAGAGTTTGTTATTGTGACTTAACTGCAGCATTACGAACAGATAGTCATTTTCGGGCAGGGTTCTATGATGACTATCATGTTAACACAACCCCATTGTTACAGCTGGAAATAGATTTAATCAAAAACATTCCACTGGATTATATGCACCTGGTGTGTTTGGGTGTGATGAAAAGATTGATTTCATTTTGGTGTAAAGGTAATATGTCTATCCGAATGATGACAAATGACCTAGATGATGTTAACAAAACAGTTTTGGATATGAGAAATCACCTAAGTTATAAAGATTTTGCACGATTACCAAGGCCCCTTTTGGATAGTGATAGATGGAAGGCCACTGAATTTAGGCAATTTTTACTTTACCTGGGGCCTATTGTGTTAAAGGATAAATTAAAGCCTTCACAGTATATGCATTTTCTAAGTCTGAGTTGTGCTATTAGAATTTTGTGTAGTATTGAATTTTCTGTGCTGCATAATGATTATGCCAAAGAATTACTCTTGTATTTTGTAAAAAATTATTCAAAATTGTATGGTGAACAATATGTTTCTCATAACGTCCATAATTTAATACATTTAGCTGATGATGTGTTAAACTTAGGACCATTAGATAATTTTTCAGCTTTTCAATATGAAAACCACATGTCTGAAATAAAAAGAAGCTTAAAGACCTGTAATTTGCCATTACAACAAATCATAAACAGGGAACATGAAAAGCGGTCTCTTCAAAAATTTGATGTAGTTTATGATTCAAATAAAACTGTGTTTGGTTATATTACTTCATACAAAGAACCCCTATTAAATTACAGCTTAGTGAAAGCATATAAATCTGTCAACTTTTTACATTTTAAATTAGGCACGGATTTAAAAAATAACCATTGTGTCCTTAAAGACAGTACAGTAGTCAAAATTGTAAAAATAATTCAGTGTGACATTACCAAAACAATCTACATGATTGTTCAAAAATATTTAGGTTACGAAAGTTGTTTCATACAACCTTGTGAATCTACTTTATTTTATGGTGGTATTGTAACAAATTTATGTAGCATAAACAAGATAGTTAAGTTAGAAGAAGTCCTTACTAAATGTATTCATTACGAAAATTATGTAATAAATTTTATTGTGTGAATGGAGAATGGATGAAATTTTTGAAAACCACTTCAATTCGCTTGAAACTTTTTTTTTTAATATGTTGAAATTTATTCTAAGAAAAAAGTTACAGATTTTTCTATAGCTTTAAATAATTATAAAATTTTATTTAAGAAAAGAGTTTTCTCTTGCCCCATTATGGTTAACGGACAAAGTGCCGAGCGGGCACAGGTCACACGTTCGTACAAGGTTATTGCTCTTTAATTGGTTCGTACATGTAATTAAAAAAGAAAAACTGTCATGGGTGGCGAGCAAGAAGTCCAGTTGAAAATTCAAATGACATTTTGATTTAAAAAAAAACGTACTACGCATGACCTTTGCCCACTCGCGGCACCTCCCTGTTCGTTAACTATACCGGGGCAAAAGGGCGTTAGTAGGATATCGACTATAACGCAAAATATCCACGGAAGCTCTATTATTTATTAAACTTATTTAAAGCTACAGTAAAATCTGTAACTTTTTTCCTACAGAAGGTTATTTCAATTTATAAAAAAAGTTTTAAAGGGTTTTAAAATTTTTCATCCATTGCCCATTAAGTGCGATTGCGTCATAGCAGCAGGTGTCCTGAGTTCGTGACTCTGGTGGTATTCCTCTAAGTCTTCCCTGTTGATTTTAAACTAAAAACGAGATTATAAATTTATATAGAGGAAGTTTAAACATAAGTACCTACTATAATGTGTTTACTTACCTATAGGTATTATAGTAAATTTAGCTATTAAAACCACATACCTGACCCCCTGATGCTACCGAATTAACTGACGAGCAGCTACCTGAGCACCTTTAGGATGGGTAAGTTTTGTTAAAGTTTCGTGTACTAGAGATACCTGTATAATATTTTTGGCGCTTTAAGCTTGTAGAAGTAGTTAGTACTTCGTTTCACAGGATTTATAATACGGAAATTGCTCTCACAGGTACCTACTTAACCTGATGTATTGTATTATTACCAACTTTTATTCAGTTTGCGTTGTTTAATAGTATGTTGTATGTAAGTATATAGTGTTGTTTGGGCCATCGAATTTGGCTGAAATTTTGGTACACACAATCATGAAACTCGAATCAATGACATTGTAATGTTAGTGGTCAAAAAATTTTTAACAAAACTTATTTGTTGTGTTTCAGCTTGTCTATTCTGTGATAACATGGTCAGTAAACAACGAGGAATATGTATCAGCCGCTCCAAGAAATTGGATTAATGATGAAAACCATAGTTGCTTGTGGCCAAAAAATAAGAAAATAGAAAGGAAGGCTATCAATTTAAACATGAAACCCGAAGAAGATTGGAATAAACTAAATAATATCACTATTGTGGGACATTATGGTAATTAAATAATAATAATAATACTTATTGTGTTATTGGTTAGGCTACAAGACTTATTAATATTTTTTCAATTATTTTCAGCAACGCTTGCCGAAGCAAACGAAGTAGAAAAGAGAAAAACAAGGGCAACTAGTGAGTCTGAAGCAGCAGCAGTAGAGGACAACCAAAAAAGAAAAATTACAAAAAATAAAAAATACCGCGATGACTCTATTTCACCCCCACCTATTATTATTAAACAGGCCATACAACAACACAACACCACAACACCAGACAACTCCGCCAGTCCAGACAGCAGCCCACTAGTTTGCCCAGTAAAGAATCTTGTTCCTGAGGAGAATATTAAAGAAAAATCAGGTGTGTATATATTTTGTTAAAAGCTTTTCTATTTAGACTACCACATTGTTTGTTTAAACTTCACTTAGATAATATAATCTCGATTCAGTCTTAATGGCTTACTAGGTACCCTAGAATTGCATGCAAGTTTGCCCCTAGTACAGTCCAATACTGTTTAGGTTCAGTGCAGTCCAGTTGTTGTACAATAATAATAATAGGTGTGATGTCTCTGTAGATGTGACTGTTGTTACAGTGGTTTGTGTTTTATTCAGGTGATGCAGTTTCACATGGTGGCAGTGAATTCAGTGTGGGATTAGAGCATGCATTGACACCAGAAGATATTCGGCGAGCACAAATTATATTTCAAGATGATGATGAAGTATTACCATTAGGACAAAGTCGAAGTGAAACTTCATCAGAGTCGGCGGCACATAGTACTGATTCACTTACGAAACAATTAAGTAAGTTATGCAATTACTATTAACTAGTAGTTTCGAAACAAAGCGAGTTCTTCAGCTCAGAGCCCGCCCACTAGCACATATGTATATTTATGTTGCAGGTCAAGTAATGACTGAGCTGAAAAATCTCAAATCGATCGCTATCTTCACTATGCATAGAGTGGAACACATTGAAGATACTCTTAAAAGAGTTCAAGTACCTTCGCAACGTGAGAGCAGTCCCTCACTACTTCCTAATTTACCACTGATGGAATTGTGTCAGCTAAAAAGCTTAGAGGAGAATATGGCAGATGAACAATTCGAAAAACAATTGGTAATTTTTTTAATTTTTTTACTCGTTGGCGGGGGGGGGGGGGTAGTACTGCTGCCTACTGTGCTGGAGGTCACTGGTTCGATTACCGCTAGGGGCAAACTTTGTGTGATGAGTAGATGTTTGTACCGGAAAAAAGAAGTTTTATGCCCTTTCATGTTAACCTCCCCTTTTTTTTTGCCATTCTTTGCTCATGCCATTTTTTGCATGTAACTTAAATGACCGTTTTTATGGTCTATGTGTACATGCCTTTATTAATAATTTTAAAAGAAGATTAAAGGAATATCCTATTACTGTATACTAATGTACATATATTTGTAATTAGTATCTCAGAAATGGCTCGCGATTTTGGCCCAAAAGTTGATCTACATAGATCAACTTTTGGTTTCATCCTTGAAATATCGTCCGTCCACCGAGCAAAGCTCGGTCACTACTTATCACTTATTCAAGTAAAAAAATGTTCAATATATTTACCTCATTTCAGTTCAATATGCTGAGATATACGGGCGGGAGTAGAGAGCGCGACTGCGTGAATCGTTGCCTTGAGAAGATTTTTACAAATTACTTGGCGCAATTTTGCTCATGGACTGGCAAGAAAAACAACTACAAGCTGTCATCGCTCAAAATTATGACGACATTAAAACGTAAGTTTAGCAGGATAGTTTTTATAGTTATTTATTTACGAGCTTCTTCCTACCCGCTCGACTTCGTTCGCGTGGAATTCGTTTATCACGATTCCCCCGGGAGCTGTCCACTTTTTCGGCATATAAAGTAGGTCCTTTTCCAGGGTTTAAGCTATCTCCATACCAAAATGTATCTAAATCGGTTTAGCTGTTTAGCCGTGAAAGCGTAACACACAGACAAACAGACAGGTATTTCCATGGTAACTACGAAAATCCATTGTGACATGCCGGTGGGTGGGCTTGCACATAGCGCCGCCGCCTACTCCGCCTAGCAATCATATGTACAGCAGTATGTCACCGTTTACATCTGTTTACATCTTTAATGGCCGTTCCCAATATCCAGACCTTGGATCTAAGCGCACAGTAGTGCGCAGGCCAAGTTCCAGCAACAGGCCGCGCGCATGCCGTGCACTATTTACACGAACCGTTTCGACCCACTATTGACCCCCCTGTAGCTCAATGCCTATTGCAAGTACAGAGATAAAATTGTACCGACGTAATTGTATTGATATTTTAATAAATATATTCTTATATCTTATATTAATAATATATCTTTCAAAATCACATTATTTTGCGCCTCCTTCAAAAGACTTCTTAATCTCGGCATCATCAGTAGGTTGACTGGTAGATAAAGCCTATGGCTTTAAGTCCGCCTATTACATTTGTAATAAATAAAAAAAATATACTAGTACTAAAGCAGTATGCTAAATTTCATAGATCCTGAAATATGACCCTGTGAAAAAAGCTAATTTTGGCACTGACTGACTCACTCACTGACCGGTAATCAAAACCTCAAGGCCACGTCCAATGGACAAGATGCATTTTTTTTTTGGGTTGTGCTATGGAAAAAGTTCCTAATAATAGGCACGTCCACGAAAAAACTACTTTGCTAACCCAAAATCTCTTTAAGACATAAAAGTTACAAAGTTCTTTGGACGGCGTCTCGGAGCGCCTTAGGAAAGACCGGATAGGAGTGACGTCACTTATGCCGCATTTGTAGGCCTGATGTAAGAACAATGTTCGGGTGCTATGTCAAATATTGCGTTTACAGGATTGGTCTCTTATCATAACAAAAGTAGCTATATTTATGCAAGAAAATCCCATGGTAATATTTTTTTTAACTTCTAATATTAATAAATGATAAACGCAAGACAGAGTCAGATTTTCCAGCACGCATGCATCTCGATGGTGAAGTTGCTGATAATGGCCAACTTATAGCAGATTTATTCGCCAAGTCCTTCAGCTCCAATCTAACGAAGAGCACAGGTACCTCTGTCCAACTCCCGCCAAAAATGTGTGAAGCAGTATCCGATATAACAGTTACAGCGAAGGATATTCTGCTTAAGATACGGGAGTTAAAAGTAGATAAAAGATGCGGTGCAGCCCTGAATTTGCCACTGTCGATCATCTTCAATTCTTCCCTTCAGAGTGGGCAATTTCCAGACGAGTGGAAGAAAGCAAGGATAGTACCAATATTTAAAAAAGGCAACCGAAGTGACGTTCGCAATTTCAGACCGGTTTCCATGCTTTCCATCTTTTCAAAACTTTTTGAGTCAATCGTTGAACCTGTTATAACCAATCACCTTTGCAATCAGATAAGTCAATACCAGCACGGATTCAGAAGTAAACTATCTACAGAGACAAACTTGGTAACATTGGTGTCAGATATTTCACGCGAGGTTGATTCGGGATTACAAGTAGATGCAATCTATACGGACTTTACTAGTGCTTTCGATAGGGTTAATCATTCAATGCTACTTGCAAGGCTAGAAGCAAATGGTATTCATGGCTCCCTTTTAAATTGGATCAAGTCATACCTAGAACAAAGATCTCAAATTGTCGCGGTCCTTGGTTATGAATCTCAGGTTTACTATGCTGACTCCGGAGTCCCACAGGGTTCACATCTTGGGCCCATTCTGTTTTCCCTGTTTATTAGTGATTTGCCTGACGTTATCTTAAACTCTAAATGTTCGATGTTTGCCGATGATACAAAAATATATAAGGTTGTAAAATCTCCAACAGACGCTGATCTTTTACAACATGATCTGGACCGACTAACAGCTTGGTGCCGTGCTAATGATATGTCAATCAACATAAAAAAATGTCATCATATTACATTTACAAGAAAAAAGAAACCCATAGTCACAACATACAAAATAGGATCAGAAGAATTGCAAAAAGTAAACGTTGTCAAGGATCTTGGAGTTTGGCTGGATTCTAAACTCACCTTTGTTGAGCATTTTGATAACATTATTAGGAAATCAGCGCAAATGCTAGGCTTTCTTAAAAGAAATTCTAAGCAACTTCGTTACGCCGAAACAAAGATTATCCTTTTTAACTCGTTGGTCAGGAGTAACTTAGAATACGCCAGCGCAGCGTGGAACCCTACCTACGCAGTACACTCTCAGCGAATCGAACAAATACAAAGAGCTTTTACCAGGCATCTCGCGTTTTCAGCGCCTAATATCTCTCATCGGTGTCCTTATAACGAGCGGCTCAAGCACTTCAATATGATTTCATTGTTTAATCGAAGAAAAATTCACGACGTTACATTCCTATATAAAATATTTAATAACCATTTAGACTCTGGAGACACATTATCGGTTCTTAGTATTAAAGTACCACGTAGACCGCCGCGTTATCCTGTATTTGCAATACTTAGTGGACCGCCGTCTAGAACCAATCTGGGTAGACAAGCTCCAGTTAACCGTATGTGTAATACATATAACACCTTTAATCGCGGCTCAGTGGATTTGGACATATTTTGCGATAGCTTGAAGGTCCTAAAACATAAGATGCTGAATCTTCTTAATAATTGAAAATCACAAATTTAGATAATTTTAAACTCTCGATATGCTTATTTTGATCTTTTAGTCAATGTCGTGTATACCTGTCATTGGTATTTACATTAGAACCTAAGTACTATGTGTGTAAGTGTGTATCATGCTCGAATGTTGTATGTAAATACTGTTGGTGTACCTTATCCAATAAAATAAAATAAAAATAAAAATATTAACTATTTCAATCACCTAAAAACCAAACTTAATGAATCGATAAAAAAAAATAATCGTGCTTGTAGGCCTTTTTAACGTAAATGCTTACAAAATCAGAGACATTTATCAAAATCTACTCATTATGCATATTCTCTGTTGTCCTAGCGTCATGAAATTTGGCACGCAGGTCGTGTTTTATATGTAGTAACAAAAAATTAAGAATTTTAAGAAATCGGTCAAGCGTGAGTTGGCTCAATCGAATTTAGAATTTTAAATAAAAATATTTATGAACCAGTGATACAATGAGAAAACTATGAGGAGGGAAGAGGAGGGAGGGGGTTTTTCTAATACGATTTCTTGAAAAAAAGTATTGAAATCCCACCAAAAACATACCACCTGTTAAGAAGGGGGCCAAGTTCCTATCGGCAAATTGTTCGCCTATAAAAGGGTTGAAATCCAATCCAATTCCTGGTAAACATTTGCCAATGGCAATGGGAATGCCCAAGACTCGCCACCACACCCAGTCCTCCACCTTCCGCATCCAGATATTGAAAACGTAAGCTTTATGTAGATTTTTTATTGTAAAATATGTTTTTATAAAATGTTATTCACAGTTATAGTACTATGCTTGTATACATTAATACACTGCTGTACACATTTTGTGACATTGACACTGCAACAATGATGGTCCAAAATTAAACACATCCTTTGAACTTTTAATTTTTAAATTATAATAATTTTAGATATTTTTAACCAAGTACCTACGTATTTTCACAACTATACCATATTTTAAGTTAGTATGGTAAAGTGAATTTCGGCCAGATGGACCGTTGACGTGAATAAGGTGGCGGGTAGTGGCTGGATGCGGAAGGCGGAGGACTGGGTGTAGTGGCGAGTCTTGGGAATGGCAAATGTTTACCAGTGGATCAGGCTGTTGATGAAGACGATTATGATCGATTTTAAAGTGCATGTAAACTTGGCATTGGATTGGATTTCAACTCTTTTTTTAGGTGAACAATGAGCCGATAGGAATTTCGCCCCCTTTTTAACAGTTATGTTTTTGGTGGGATATAGATTACACATTTTGTACTCGTACGTAAAATTTAACACTTCGAGCAAGTGAATTTGACATTTCGTGTTTTAATTCTGTATTGACATAGATTAACACTGCATGTTTATTGTTACAGTTGCTGTAAGGGAATCATTCCCCAACATAACTGATGATGGGTTTGAACGTCATGTAATGTGCTGGTTCCAGCATGCCGCTACAAGACTGAAAAGGCAAACATAAGTTGTAACTTATGTTTGCCTTTTCAGTCTTGTAGCAAAGTACTCTAAGTACGCTCTAAGTAAGTAATTAATATGTATATCAGTTTGCCCAAAAATAACAAGATTTGTGACGTTGCGAACATTTTGGTTGCACTTTAAACATTGTCGCATGTTAATTATATATTTAAGAGATTCATTATTTTTTCTTTTTCAACGAGCTCCTATATAGGTCTTAATGTCGTAAACGAATGAATAAATTTGTACTGAATATTTGGTGTTTTTATTTAAATCACTACTTTAATCTTAGGGTGCGTCCTTATAGTGACTTGCGCATGTATGAAGGGTTTAGATATCTTGAATTTTGTTGTTATAATGCTTAGAATAAATACGTCTAGAACGGAGTCTTTCATACAACGGATCTGCGAAAAGAGAAGCCGCTTTTTGTCTCACATTTTGCATGATACATTGACGTTTTCTGTCATTCCAACGGATTGTCCGTTGGAATGACAGAAAACTTATTGACACTTAGCCCCAGGCTAACTAAAATTGTCTATACTTTCAAGCGTTAACTAGGCTTATAAATGTATTTATTCTAAGTTATAATGATGTTGCAGAGGTGTTTTCAAAAAAAGTGCACTCTTTTTCAGTATTTGGAATTTTATATTATTCCTACTCAGAATCATTAATACATTTCTAGTAGTTTCTTAACGTCACATGACTACGATCGTCGCGAAATGGATACTTAAAGTATGTAAAATTAGGGTCGCTATCTACTACTAGAATCAATAGTGTGTCATTCTGAGTAAGAATATAAAAATTCCAAA
Source organism: Acrobasis suavella (assembly GCA_943193695.1). Classification (NCBI taxonomy): domain Eukaryota; kingdom Metazoa; phylum Arthropoda; class Insecta; order Lepidoptera; family Pyralidae; genus Acrobasis; species Acrobasis suavella. The sequence continues at coordinate 1,214,574 of OW971952.1, read as the reverse complement.
TTCTGGGAAAAGGGTGGACGTTTTTTGATAACGCTCTGCAACATCATTATAAAAACAAATATTCAAGTTACCTTAACCTTACAAGCGCAAGTCACTTGTACATTGCAAGCGCATCTTCTACAACAACTTAAATGAAACATGCGTGCAAGGTTACAATTGCAACATAAGTGCAAAATTAAGTGCGCAAGTTACTCCTATGTTAAAAATGTAACTTTGCTACGACAACCTAAATAAAACTTGCGTGCAAGGTTACAATTACAACATAAGTGCAAAATGAAGTGCACAAGTCACTTCAATGTTACAAATGTAACTTAGCTACGACAACCTAAATGAAACTTGCGTGCAAGTTACGATTGCAACATAAGTGTAAAGCGAAGTGCGCAAGTCACTTGTATGTTGCAGATCTAAGTTTGCCACGATATGAGTTTGAAAACTTACTGCAATATGAGAATAGTTAGTTTCATTACACATTCTGATTTAAAGTTCCTACAATGTACACATCTGAACTTGCAGGTAACTTTCGAATGCGACGTTTCCTTTACTTATAATATTAATGTTGCCTGAAAGTTTAAAATAAAATGTTGATGCAATGTATAGAAATTAACTTGCAGCAACTTACAGCAATACTTTTCAAGTAAATTACCACTATTATGTCCATGTAACATGCAAAATGAAAGTTACTGAAAGTTTTAACTGGTGTTTATGAGCAACATTGCATCTAATATGACGGGTACGGCCGTTAGGGCCACTTATAGGAATACCTATAACCTTGCTAGAACGTTGCACCTTTGCATTTGTAACTTACACCTTCCCGATTTTTACTTATAGTAATGTTGACGCAACTTATGCTTGCTCAGTGGGATATAGGCCTTAGTGGGATAAATACTTACTTCAAAGCGATGAAAGGAGATGTAATAAACTTCTGATGGATAAATAAGCTTGATCAACATTGGACTTTGATAATGTTAAAACAAATAGGTAACATTATCAGAATTTCATATACCTATATAGTTTCACTATTAAAAATGGACAAGTGATGCATTTGGCATTCTGATCGGGTCAGCCACTAGACCAAAAAGAAAGAAATTAATGATTTTATAACGAGTCAACCTGGTTCCATCCGAATTCCTAAACTATCGTGAAGTCGAAAAGTCGTGTCTGGTTTCGAACTTTTACCGTCTTATTATAAAACCCAGATTAACTTTGTTACTAGGTTTAAACCATTATCCGCCCAAATCAAGTTGACGTCTAGTATCACACACTATCTCACCTGTCAATGTCAACTTGATTTGGGCGGATAATGGATTAAGCCTAGTAAGAAAGTTAGTCCTGTTTTTATAATAAGAAGGTTATTGTCACGTTTAACATTTCGAATAGGAGTTACATCCTTCGTGGCTCAGGTTCGTGCTACGCCCCGTTTATACAATATGTAACAAACACCCTGTCCGATCCTTGTAGGAGCAACTCAGACCGTCAATATGAACAACTTTTCCTATAGAACCAACGCTTGAAATTAGAAAAAAAATCGACATTTTCGCATACAAAAGTATTCGGCTGGCCCGGCAATTGGTATGAAAATGACGATATTTTTTTTTTGAGTTTTAAGCATTGGTCCCATAGGGAAAGTTGTTCATATTGATGGTCTGAGTTGCTCCTACAAGGATCGGACAGGATTTTTGTTACATATTGTACAGTGTGACTTTTAAATTACCAGTCAAATCTTTGGAGCAAGTCCTTTCAATAATACTGAACTAATTTCCATAGAAACAATTAACCAAAAACAAAAAAGATGTTCGGGTTTCCATGCAAAACAGTGCTCGGCCAAACGGGTTTTGTATGGGAGGCCGAAATATTTTTATACTTTTATACAATGTCCTTTTTAATTAAGTACAAATATTTTAAGGGGTTATTCAGTCCATCATTTTGAACAAATTTGCCCAATAAATGTATATCGAAATACGAAAAAAAATATTTAGGTTCTCATACAGATCGAAGTAGTCACGTGATAACGTTACTATGAAAAATGCAAAAAAAATTTCGTATTTCGATATATATTTATTGGGAAAAGTTGTTCAAAATGATGGACTGAATCACCTCTTAAAATATTTGTACTTAATTAAAAAGGACATTGTATAAAGTAATTCAAGATCATGGACTGAACATGCTGCAAACATTTGGCTGGTTGGTAAAAAGTTACAGTGTATATCCATACATTAATAAGCGCATGGTCAAAGTTTAAAAACCAATCAACATCATTAAAACCTAACAGCCGGACAGACCAGCCAATTTGGCCGGACATTTGGGTAAAATGGCCGGACACCCTACAGTATTGAGGATTTTGTGTGTCAGTATTAATAGTTACGTACGACAAAAAAATTGTATGAAAAATCAAGCAATTTGATTTTTACCAGAAATCATGTTAAATTCTAATGAAATAATGAATTCGCTTTATTATTTATCAGTCAAATAAATTCATTAGTCAAAATTAAATTCTTGATAAACATTTATCAACATATTTAAATTATCCTCAAATTTGAATGAAATTAATTTATCAAAATTGTATTAAGACGAAGTGGTAGCTCAAGTGGCGCCCTCATTTGAAATAAATTGATTAAAACTAAATAAGGTGATAATTAAAAATTTGATTTGTATCAAAGTCTAGAAAGACCTTTAAACTATTTTATGAATAACCTTTGAAAGTAAAATTGGTAGTCCGTCTTGTTTTAAAACTGTTTTTCGCCAAAAGTGGCCACTTTTGGCGAAAAACAGTTTTAAAACTAGATGGACTTTAGCTATTTCATATTTTAAAATTCACTGAGATTAAAATCCTCTTACTACACAACATAAATTTATTAGTTCATATTTATATCCTTTTTTATTGTACAAATATAAACTAAAAATGTAATTAATATTTATTATTTTAATGCGTTCACAACGCTATTTACTTATATCGTTAAAGGAATCAAACACTGAAATTTATTATTGCTATTTTTTATTTAAAATTAACAATGTTGATTATTGTTATTTTTTTATAAAAGATACTATTGTACTGGTGTATGTATTATCATTGCTCTCTCTTGTAAAAAAGTCTAGTTTAGAATATAGGTTGGATTAAACTACAGGCAAGACAAATATGTGATTCAGGTTTTTATGGTGAAAAAAATGGGGGGCGCTACAAAATAACAGATTTTTTAAAGTGGGCGTTTGACAAAATAAATTTGGGAACCTCTGACCTATACCTTTGCTTGAAATATAAATCACACAATTAACAAAACAATTTTTGAGCCTGTAATGACAGCACTAAACGACACTAAAAGAGGTAAATATTAATGCACGACTTGTGGCTTTTGCCCACTGTGAGAAGTAATGTAGTAATTTTATTACTTTGCGTAGGTACTGGTGATTTCCTAGTTGTAATAAACAAATTATGATGAGGAAATTTGATAAATACAGGTACAATTGTCCATTTTCAATCATAATAAAATATTCTTAAAACTTAGTTTTATTTTTTCATTCAAATGAGTAGAAAAATGGCAGATTAGGGCTCTTATATACGAGCCACAGTAAGCCCACGACACAGGTCACCGACAAACGCGCGGCAGTTTTTGGCAGATTGTGATAGATTGACATGTGACCGTTTGCGACAGTCGGCGATCGTCGCGCGACACGAGTCAGCGACGACGGTCGCCGACCATCGCCGACCTATGTCGCCGGTTACTCGCCAACATATTGTCGCTGGTCTGTAAGAGCGCTTAGATTTATCCACTGCTCATTAGCGCGCACTCGTCCATACTAAAAAAGAGAAAACGTTTTTTTAAACGTTGTTATCTGATCTCAATCATTTTTAGTATATTATTTACTCAATAAAATACTAGGTTTATGTTTACCTTTATTCAAAAATTACTAAAATAAATATATTTTTTTTTTAATAGGAAAAATAAAGAAAAACGTTTGAACATGTATCTCAATATAATGATTATACCCGTATTAAATCGAACCACGGACTATACTAGATCACTATATTTCAATGAAATTAAAATAACATTCAAAAGAAGAAAAAATCAATTTTGTTATTTCCACACAATAGTGTCCAGCCGCCCGGGCAATTTGTATGGGAATGTCGAATTTTCTTTTTGTTTTTTGACTGTTATTTTAATGGGTATATGAATTAATTTATTCAAAGAAATATACATAGTTACAAAATAATACTACTTAATACCTAAAAAGTCAATAAAAAAAAACAATAATAGTAATAACAATAATATAAACCCTAATCTAAAATCCCACCCCGAATTGTACCCGGCTCAAAAGTGCCCATTACGCTTGCTGCGTTTCCTCTTTGAATGGCTATGGATATCCTTTGAGCCAGGTACCACCCTAAGCGTTGGTCATACCCTCGATCCCGCAAACGGCGCCCTATCTCATTAACTAAGTCTTTAGCTTCGGGACACCAAGGACCAGCTGTCTCGACAGCGACTGGTACAAATTCATATTTTAATTGTATGTTTATTTCATTATTTTAATTGTATGTATAGTGTAGCCCGTGGTTCGATTTATCTCAGGTATGTTCCTTCCACGGCGTAGGCCTTATCGCCAAAGCAATCTCTTACAGGCAACCAAAAAGAAAAGGAATGCGAAATATATAATAAGATAACAGGTGGCGCAGTTTACAAAGTAGATAACATAGTTTTTATTGGGTCAACAAATACTAAAAATCATTGAGATGAGATAACATTTAGATTTAATTGGAAAAACGTTTTCTTCAGCTGTTTTTTTTTTTTTGCATGGACGGAGCCCTCGCGCCTATAATGACGTATCTTTACGATCGACATCGCTTCTCGATAGGCTTCCGATATAGTTTTATCTAATCGAACACGTTTTTATGCGAAATCAGCTAGAACAATATATTGGCAGTGTTATTCTAAGTGCGTGAGATGAGTGTTGCCGTAAGATGTCTGAGAAAAACCAAAGGTTTTCACCGTTTGTTAGACAAGTGAGTGGTTTTGTGGATTCCTTTGAATTTTTAGTGGCCAATACTTCTGTGAGACAGTAAATTATAGACTTCAAGAGGTTAAGTAAAAGGGAACCTCTAATACTTAAACTACGTTGCCCGGAGGGAGTACGCATTGCAAGCGCTTTTGCCCGTTAAGGGGCTACCAGAATTTTTCGGGGTCCAGTGCTGCCACCATGCAGACGACCTCCGTGGCGTAATGGTCACCATGCTAGTCCGCCACCCAGAGGTCCCGGGTTCGATCCCCGGTCAGGGCAAGTTTGACAATGGTCTTTTTCAAATTGTCCTGGGTCTTAGATGTTTATCTATCTATATATGTAGGTATATGTTATAAAATAATAGTATCGTTAAGTTAGTATCCCATAACACAAGTCTCGATATTACTTTGGTTCTAGCTCAATCAGTGTTATTTGTCCCTATATATTTATACTAGCTGATGCCCGCGACTTCGTTCGCGTGGACTTTATGACTCCGGCGTATAAATATAAATAAAAACTAATGAGAGAGAGAGAGAGACAGAGGGAGAAAGTACTTGTAACAGTGTTAGGAGTTAAAAGTCAATATTATTTTAATTCTTTCCTTCGGGAGCCAATATGAAAAGAGCTGAAGTGTTACTAACCCTGGAGAAAGCCACAATAAGTAGGCCATGCGAAAAACCAGTCCTTAGATCGACATCAGCAGCTTTAAGCCTCTAAAACTGTGACTTATTTTCATAGCAAAGCAAGTTAACATATGGAACTGTGTATTTTCAAAAGGAAAATTGTTGGGGATGAGTGGCATACGCGGAATAAATACAGTTTCACTGGCATCACTCACTTACTGTGAGCTTTAAGTGTCTCAGCAGACTATGCCGAAGTTTAGTGGCTAAAGTTCAGTGTCTAAAGTTCGGTGGGGATGACACACTAAATAAGCTGAAGTTCAGCTGCTGAAGTTCGGTGGAAACGCCGGACAGTAGTGATGTGCCGATATGAGAATTTAATCTTCCGTCTTTGGCGCGTCTGCGGCGAACGGAAACGGGAGCGGAAGAGGGAACGGAAGTGGAAGAGGGAACGGGAACGGGAACGGGAGCGGAAGCGGAAGCGGGAGCGGGAGCGGGAGCGGAAGCGGCAGCGGTGGCGGCAGCGGCGGCGGAGGCGGCGGCGGCGGCGGCAGCGGCGGCGTCGGCGGTGGCGGAGGCGTCGGCAGCGGCGGCGGAGGAGTCGGCGGCGGCGGCGGCGGCGGCGGCGGAAGCGGCGGCGGTGACGTCGGCGGAAGCGGTGGCGGCGGCAGCGGAGGCGGCAGCGGCGGCGGCTGCGGTGGCGGCGGCGGCGGCGGCGGCGGCGGCGGCGGCGGCGGCGGCGGCGGCGGCGGCGGCGGCGGCAGCGGCGGCGGCGGCGGAAGGTGCGGCGGCGGCGTCGGCGGAAGCGGTGGCGGCGGCGTCGGCGGCGGCGGCGGCGGCGGCGGCGGCAGCGGCGGCGGCGGCGGAAGGTGCGGTGGCGGCGTCGGCGGAAGCGGTGGCGGCGGCGTCGGCGGCGGCGGCGGCGGCGGGAGCGGGAGCGGGAGCAGGAGTGGGAGCGGAAGTGGGAGTGGGAGCGAAACGGGTACGGGTACGGGTACGGGTACGGGTACGGGTACGGGTATGGGTACGGGTACGGGTACGGGTACGGGTACGGGTACGGGTACGGGTACGGGTACGGGTACGGGTACGGGTACGGGTACGGGTACGGGTACGGGTACGGGTACGGGTACGGGTACGGGTACGGGTACGGGTACGGGTACGGGTACGGGTACGGGTCCGATTCAGGCAAAAGCATCGGAAGTTCGGCGTTATGTGTTGCTAGTAATGCAAATAACATTGCAGGCATGCATTGGCTGAAATTCAGCCGCTGAACTTCGGCATACAGTGCTGAGACATTAAGTTGGGTTCCGTTACACAGTTTCGGCGGAGTCAAATTTCGCATCAGCATTATTGGCCCTCCGACATTAAGACTTATTTTGTGAGCCGTGAGTCCATTTGCTGCAAGTGAATTAAGAAACTCAACTGGATAATTGGTGGCGTCGTCAAAAACACTATCCAAGAAATCTAAATATATATCTATATATCTAAATATATATAACTCAAAGGTGACTGACTGACTGACATAGTGATCTATCAACGCACAGCCCAAACCACTGGACGGATCGGGCTGAAATTTGGCATGCAGGTAGATGTTATGACGTAGGCATCCGCTAAGAAAGGATTTTGATCAATTCTACCCCCAAGGGGATTAAATAGGGGATGAAAGTTTGTATGAAACTTTGTCAATTTTAAACCGATCGGGCTGAGACTTTGCATGCATAAAGCTACTATGACGTAGGCATCCCCTAAGAAAGGATTTTGATAAATTACACCCCTAAGCGAGCGAAGCCGCGGGCACAAGCTAGTTAACAATAATTTGCGTCATAAGTTCTTTATTAATTGATTTTTAATTTTTTGGTGTCAATATGGCGCGTTCACATAACCAAGAATTTTCTGGTGTGTTATGCTCTAAAGGTCCGCAAATACTGAACTTATAAGTTCTACTTCGGACGAAACAACTTTTTTTTTGAAAAAATTTCAATGTACAGACACATTTTTTTTACTCTTTTATTATAGTATACATTTAGTATGTTTTTGTTCAGCGGCAACAAAAAACATCATCTATAAAAATTTCAACTGTCTAGCTATAATGGTTAATGAGATACAGCCTGGTGACAGACAGACAGACAAACAGTCGGACGGTCTAAGTAATAGGGTCCCGTTTCTACCCTACCCAATGGAACCCTAAAAATCGAATAAAATAAGTATTTATCGGGGGCTCCCATACTACAAACGTGATTTTTCATAGATTATGGTACGGAACCCTTCGCGCGCGTCCGACTCGCGCTTGGCCAGTTGTATTATAACTCAACAAAAAGTTCTCATCAGATTTAACAACTTTTGCTAAGGCGGCATTTTAATATTTCTTATAGTTTAGCTGGACCATTATAGTTCTGCATCATGTGTTCCATTTTCCAAAATCAATTATAGCCTATATGTTGCCCAGGCTTCACAGCTATATAACAAAAAAAGTTTCATTCGAATCCGACCAGTATTTCCGGAGATTAGCGTGTACAAACAGACAAACAGACAAACAGACAAACAGACAAACAGACAGACATTTGTTTTTATTTTCTTACTCTATTACTATATCTCCATCGCCCCAAATATTTTTTTTGAAAAATTTTCAATGTACAGACACATTTTTTTTACTCTTTTATTATAGTATAGATTAGTTTATTTGAAATAAATCATTTGAAAAGAAACGGAGATATCATTTAAAATTTGGTCTTGATCAGACCCTGGATAACCCTGGTAGCCCCTTAAGCAACGGGCATGGTAAACACTTGGATGGGTGACCACAAGTGGCATGTAAAATCTTGGGATCCTCCGTGCTTCGGACGGCACGTAAAGCCGTTGGTCCCGGCAGTCATCATTGTATGACAGTTGCCAAGCTAATGCCCGGAGCTTGAAAAATCTGACAGCAGTGTTGGTCACTTACACACACGAAAATCACAAAAAAACGCTGTACTACTAACATTTTCGACAGTGCTTTGTGACAGGCGCTGTGTGCTGCAACATCGTGGGCCATGGCTGCACCCTGGGCTACCCAGGCATTTTGTTGCCTCAGCTCCAAGAGCCAGGGAGTGTGCTTACCCTGAGCATAGCTAATGAGTCATGGTTAGGTGAGTACTATGTCTTACAATTGAGGCCATAACTCGTGAACGGGTGCTGCCGGGAGGGACTGGTCGGCTCGGCTTCGCTTTTTTGACTACTTAGTGTTTATTACGTAATTTATGTTTGTTTACTTGTTCGCAAGCATTATTACATGTTATAAATGTGTCAACATTGTATTATATTATAAGTATTTATTAATTAAAAGACAATAATAATAATATGACAAAGCCCTTCTGGCGAGTAGGCGACCAATACTGTGAAAATGAGTTGCTTTCGGCGTTTCTTCTCAGCAGCGGTCACGAAGCGCTGGTATCGGTAGCTTTTCTTTAAAAATAAATTATATCTTAATATACTTTACACGTAACGTAAAGTGGTCTAATTACTGGATAAACATTTGAATTTTGAATGATAATGATGAGAAATATTTTACCATCTATATATTTTATATAAAAATAACAAAATAGGCATTGCCCAGAAATCTTAAGTCACTAAAAAATATTGCTGACATAACGGAAGTCCAGAAACCACCCCTATGTTATCAATAAAATAAGTTACCCAAATACTCCTCCATCCCTTTTTGGTGCTTGCGTAATACTTAGCCAAGAGAAAGTGTGTAAGTACTTATTCTTATCGCTGGTGTTGCAGCGGCGGTGACTGGCATCATGCTGCTGGTGGGCAGCTTCGTGGCGCCCCCCATAATGTCGCGCTGCGGGCGTAAGGTGGCGCATCTAGCACTCACCGTGCCCAGCCTCGTGGGCTGGTTCATCACCATACTAGCTACCAACTTCGAGGTAGGTTGCTCATCGTTTCAAGGAGTCCACGAATAGACAGATATAGGCCTAACCGAGAGGAAAGTAAATGCAGGTCTGGACGAAAAGAAAAAACGTAGAATGTACCAGCTTCCCGCGCGAGGTATCAGAGTAATGGGGCAGTCAGAGAATTTGCGGTTAGCCCAGGACCGCATGACTCAAAGACTACTTTTAGGGTAGGGACTGATTTTTGTTGGGAATCAGGCTGCTATTCTTTTCTGTCGTTCAGAACCGTCATTTGCTAGAGCGAGACAGAGCGACGGAACGCTTTAGAATCGATCACCTTCGACAGAAAAGAGCAGCATAGAACAGTGTTGCTAAATGAGTCCCGACCCAACTCTTAGCGTGATGATGGGCGAAAAGATGGAAAAAGGAATCAGAATAGTGATGGCTTGCTAGCCGCATCGCCTTATAATAGATTCACGATCGGCTTTTATGATCTACCCGGGAGGAGAATCAGCTGGTAAATTCGAAGTTTTTTCTTTTCTCCCAGACCCTGAAAGAGATCGTTCATATTATGTATAATTTCCAGATGCACTTCATCGGCAGAGTCCTGCAAGGGCTGTCCTTGGGCATGCTGTCCCCGCTCCGCTCTGTGCTCGTTGGCGAGTACACCAGCCCCAAGAACCGCGGCGCCTTCCTCACCCTCATCGCCCTGGCCCAGGCCTTTGGCATATTTTTCGTGCACCTCCTAGGATCTCTCATAGACTGGCAACTAACAGCTCTAGTCTGCGTGTTCTTCCCATTCTTCAGTCTACTAATGACTATCTACGCCCCAGAATCTCCAAGCTGGCTCGCCTCGAAACGAAGATACGACGAGTGCAGATCAGTCTTCCATTGGCTGAGAGGTCATGAAGAAGACGAGGAACTAGAGGAAATGATTCACGCAAGGATTTTAATTGAAAAAGCTGCGAATATGGAGGATATGAGAAAAAAGAACTTCTTTAAGCAAGCGTTATCAACTATGATGAAGAAAGAATTTTATAAGCCAAACATACTGATGATCCATGCCTTCTGCATGATTCAATTTGTAGGAGGGACGACCATGGCATCATATTCCACAGTTATTATAGGTTTGATCGTTGGACAGGGAGTTAATGTGCATTTCTGGATGATATTCCTGGACACACAGAGAATCATATCGAATACGATAGCAGTCTACGTCATCAATAAGGTCAAACGGCGCACCATGACGTTCGCCACTGGAGGACTGTGTGTGATCAGTCACATAGCTATTGCTGCTTATGTTTACGCCAGAAATAACGGTTTGCTGCCATACGACGCTCAGTGGATCCCTCTACTCTTGATTAACATTCAGTTCTTCACAGTAGCAGTAGGCATGGTTCCTCTCCCAACGATCATTGCTGGGGAAGTATTCCCTCTGCAGTACAAATCTATCGGCGGAACCATCAGCACCTGGTCTCTTTCAGGGTTCATGTTCTTAGCTTTAAAAACCTTCCCAGCTTTGACATATAATATAGGAATCGATGGAACGTATTTCGTGTATGCTGGAATAATATTGTACAATTTGGCAGTGATGTGGTTTCTCTTGCCGGAGACGATGGGTAGAACTTTGCAGCAGATCGAAGACGAATTCAGAGGGGGGCGGTTAGAGGGGGATGAAGAGAAAGCAGTGGAATTGGATCCAGTGGCTTTGTATAGGAGGAGAAAGTCGGAGAGGAGATGTAGTAGTCCACTCGTATATTAATGTAAATAACCAGCCAAATGCGAGTCGGAATCGCGCACGAAGGGTTCCGTCCCATTATCTATAAAAACGTCGTTGTATAGGCACGTCCCCTTAAATATTTATTTTAATTAAATTATTTTCTAAATGAATTTACAACTAAATATTCTGTGAATATTTCAAGCGTTCTACCTGTTGCCGTTATTAATATCGAGCAAAAAAACAGCAACTAATCACGTTTGTTGTATAGGAGCCCCCGTTAAATATTTATTTTATTGTTTTTAGTATTTGTTGATATAGAGGCAACAGAAATACCTCATCTGAAAATTCAACTGTCTAGCTATCACGGTTCATGAGATACAGCCTGGGGACAGACAGACGGACAGACAATCGGACAAAAGCGGAGTCTTAGTAATAGGGTCCTGTTTTTACTCTTTGGATACGGAACCTTAAAAGCCTAGTGATTATTAACTCTGCGATAAAACCTAGCAAGATGAAGGATCAAGAAAACTCTCCCCATTTTCCCTATCAAGGTCGCTAGATATCCGCTTGTTTGTTTTTTTAATCTCATGTGTAAGTAGCCACTTCTCGCTAGAGTAGATGTAAATAAGAATTTCATTACCTTGTAGATGTGCGAGGACGGTATCAAGATAATGGTGAAGTGCTTGATGTCCAGTGATAACTTGTTTAACAAGTGATAATGATAAGGTATCGATGGAGGTCTAGGTCGATTAGAACGGAAGTCTTCCAAGTGGCGACCTGTATGGTGAAGTGGAAGGACTCTTTACTTGGCAAGCAACAGCAAATTATTCCAAGCTACCTAAAGGTATCCTACATATTTATGACGGCCACAAGCATTAGCATCGCCTTGATCCTCCTAAATTTTTAATTCATAATATTGTTTGTCATAATGACTTTGTCGTAATTTTTTAAAAGAACCCAGTTCGTAAATTTACTAATGATAATGAGTATATTTTTACTTTGATAAGTGAGAGTACTAACATTGTAAATGGGGTATCATTTAAAAGGACTTTATATTCACAAGATAATTTTTTGTTATTTTTAAATCTCATATTATTTATCCCAAATGGGACGAGCATTATGGGTCTTGCGCGCATGAGAAATGTGATATTACAAGTAGGTATACTGAGAAATATAAATAAAAGTCTTCACTATTTTCTATAATGTTCTATATTATTTGGTACACGATAAAGCCGGCCGGCCAAGCCCGCGGCACACCGGGAGCCACTGCCGCGCGGTTGGCCGGCCGGGACACACTTAGCCTAGCTTATGTACAAGTCATACACTCCGATCGTATCCACTTTATTCAGATCAGCCTGTATACTCCCAAAGTGGTCGCTTCACACCAAGACCCGATTCTTTCTTACAAAAGTTATTTTAAAAAAATATAGCTCGTTTATGAAAAAGGCACAGATAATCAAGAAAATACTCGTTATTTACTAGTATTTTCTTTAGTTTTTAACCGATATTAATATACGTGATTTTTTATAATTTCAAAAGATGTTGCAATTCAATCTCACAGAAGCTATTACTTTTCAAAAAATATTTTAATCAAAAATTAAAAGACTGTGTCTAAAAAATTGAATGCACACCGCATCGCGTATCGGTGTGAACCGACCCTTACTACTTACCGACAAATACTCCAAAACTGTACACAAAAATTCATTGCATAAAAAGACTAATCTTTATTTTACATTCAAACTTTTTCTTTAATTCAGAATTACAATTTTTACAGATATTTTTTGTATTTTTTATAAAACATAAAAAAACATTAATCGATCTTTTTTACATTCATTACTTGAATCATCTAATAACCACTGAGCACATAATCAAATAGATAACACAAAATCTATAAAAAAAATCTATCTTTTTTATTGCCGGTGTATTATCGGGAGCGGACAGGCGTGTGATGCGTGTCTCCTCTAGAGATCATCAATATATTTGCAAAAAAAGCCGGAAGTAACAAATTTATACAGCCATTTTATAAACGAGTCGTGGCGTGTACCTTTTTCAATATTTCTGAATTGACATTCATTTTGAACTTAAGAATATAACAAAATGTGTTATTTTTTGTTAAAACGACACACTTGGTGTGTTTTTTTAAGCAGTCAACGTGCTAGACACCTACTAGATTTTGATACATTTTCGGATAAACGTTAAAACAATTATTACAAATATAAAAAGTGGTACAATCAAAAAAAAAAAAACATTTTTTCAATTTAATATAAGTAAATGTAATATAGTTGATGTCAATTCAGAAATTTTGAATATTTTTATTTGTGCTCGCATAATAATAGTCTTATGGTAACTTGCTTTATCTTGTAAATGTAGAAATGCAGTTTTTTCAGTCGTTTAGACAATGTACATAATAATATTATTTAATATTCAATACTAAGCAAGTTATGTTTTGTTCTTAAATAACAAGGTACACGATCCACCGGCCATCTTTTAAAACGCCTAAAACTAAACAAATAAACAATAAATTTATAAAAATTGGACTAAGTCGCAAATGACTTACGTTAAGTTACTAAAGCCAACCTGTTTAGTCATTTTCTGCTATATAAAGATATATTTTCATACAACTTCAATAGACAATTTTTCTAATTCAATAAAATAAGTTTACATATAGAAATATTTATCAGAATATGACGAAACAGGTTTTTTTTATATATTTTTTGCTTACAAACTTTGTCATAGCGCTCCGAATTGTGTAAAAAAACTAATTAACAAAGCGAGTACCCCTATGTTAATCTCCTTGGAATAAGGCCCTCTTTTCCATCTTCGTATAATTTAGAACACTTACATCATAACTTATAAATCATGATAATATCCATTGAGACCCGATATATGTATATCGACTCTATTTCATTATCTATGTATTTATTTGTCCATTAATAAAAGATATAACATTTCCATCGAGAAATAAAACGTTGGTGACATCGATAACATAAATTCTAGACACGATAAAAATTTACTATCTCTTTGAAAAATACCTAATATCTTTTTATGGTCGATTGGAAACGTCATGTCTATAAATTATGTTATCATTGAAAAATTTACATATAACTGACACAGTGAGACATTGTGTACTGACGAAAAACGACAAGTTTTAGTCGCAACAAATATCGACAGTCGCTGGTCGCAGAGCTACAAAGTCCCGCTCTTTGATCTTCTAACCATAGACCAAAAAAGATGAGCGAACGCTCAAATATACATACATCAAATCGACTATAGACGATATTTACAATTCAATATAAAACTAAATGTTGGCTTTCGCTGAACGTGTGTAGTTATGAACACAAGGTTTTCCGAAATGATTTCAGCTTTAGTAGGCTTTAGACCAATTTAGTACACTTGTTCATTTTCTCTTTACTGGAAGGTTCTTTTCTTTTTCTTTCTTTACTGAAAGGTCTTTTAGTCAAAATGACTCAAGTCCATGTTTTATTTATTATTGTCCTGTGATTTTTTTTTATATATTTTATATATAGGGAAAATTACACTGATGTTTTATTATAATCACTTTGTTTCTTAACTTTATGGTGCAATAAAACTTTAATTAAGACAAAAACAATTTATGATATTGACGCTTGTGTTCTATAACTTGTTTTTATAACGCAAAAAATTCAGTAATATAGCTTCAGAACTGCTTAATCATTCTTTTTAACGATAACTTTAAACACATTCTGTCTACTTTCAGTACTTTACTTTTGTTTCTTTTTTATTCTTTATTGATTTAACTTCATTGCAAGAAATGTAACAGGCGGACTTAAGGCCCAGGGCCTTTTCTACCAGTCCACCTACATGTGATGACAATAAAAGCTAATTTTGGACGACATTAGTTTCCACACAAGTTCAGCTCAAGCGAAGCAGTCGGCAAATCATTAGAAGACTTTATGTCAGTACGTGTTGACAAAAAGTAGAGATATATCAAATTAACTTGTGGTATCTACGGTTTTCTATTATCAATGGCAAGCTTCAACACTTCCCTTAGTAAAATCTTAAATTCATTCATTAAATTGTCGCGTATGTAGCAAAACAGTTCCATTAAGGGGCTACATGAATTTTTAGGGGTCCAGTGCTGCCCCCATTTAAAATAAATCATTTGAAAGAAAACAGAGACATCATTTAAAATTTTGGTTTGGTCAGACCCTAGATAACCCTTCAAACTATTTTATGAACTACTGAATACAGTTAAAAGTGAGAATATGAAGCTTTTGTACGCACATACGCCAAAAGTGGCCGTTTTTCGCAATTGTGCGTAGAAAAGCTTCATGTTCTCACTTTAAACTGTAAACAATAGTTTAAACGGTTATCTAGGGTCTGATCAAAACAAAATTTTAAATGATATCTCCGTTTTCTTTTAAATGATTTATTTCAAATGGGGGCAGCACTGGACCCCGAAAAATTCAGGTAGCCCCTTAAAGGTCCATTTGAACACTGCAAGCTTCTAGCCTGTTGTACACAGTTAAATTCGTTTGTTCCCCTTAAGAACGCCCTTTGAGAACCACTGTTACTCATGGGGAAAAACTTCGCGATGAGTTCCACTGTTACTCATTGCAACTAGCATTCTTCCCAATGAGTACCACTGTGTCTTATCGGCTCTCCAACGGTGCGCTGTTTTCCTGTCAAGTACCACTTAAGACACTGTACTTGACGGAAATTTTGTACTCCCGTTGAGTAACGTAAATCGACCTTTGTGTGTTGCACCTTAAGAATTAATCAGATTGTCCACGTTATTATATATTTCAAATAGATTTGTTTCAATTCCATGAAAGAATTTTTTTTTTTTACTTTTTAACGAATTTACTTTTATATCCCATTAATATTTTTGTAAAAGCTTGCCAATGATAACTCGTGAGATTATGTAGCAATATGTTAAAATGCACGCGTTGACTTGTTACTCACTGCATTTGCAGCTCCACAGAAATTGACTGTCAAAACACAATCCGGTCACCAACTACAGAGGGGCAACAAGATATAGCATTTCTACATCTATCCACCAGTTTTAACAAATGTTAAAACTGGTGGATAGATTTAGATTCCTCCTCTCAAGCTGCTCTTACCAGCAATCGAGGTCCCGAAATGTTGGTTGTTATGGTAAAAGACGAGTCTTGGTTAACTTATGTTACGTATTTTTTATCCTGATTTATTTATTTAAACTTTATTTATCAAAACAACATTGTACAAAAGGCGGACTTAATGCTAATAGCATCATTTACCAACCTTCGGGTGAATAGAGAAAAATCTCGTGAATTTACTGACGTTATGTTCAATTTCCATCGAACGCAAAGGCAGTGTCGTCCCTACATTACGTCCCTAGAATACGGTGCAACTAAATAACGTTAGCAGTACAAAACTAATAAATAAAACAACAATGCAAATCAGTTCACACTTAACAAGTGACAAACATCAAGTTGGAGCGTCTTCGAACACATTGACTTACTCTATCACATCACCCTCTGCAGAATGGCTACATAGAAAGAATCCACCACTTTACGGACTAGTGCTATCTCACTCTTTACAACGTAGAGCGAGACGGCAGTCGACAGCGCTGGATATTATCGTAGCCAGACTGCAGTGGGCAAAATTCCAATTTAAAAAATTTACTATATCTTTAAAAAAATATTTACAAAAATCTTTCTGATATTAACCTTCTCGCTTCAATCCATACAAAAGTCCTACATTACATCGGCGGAACCGCTATTCTGCCAGATATCAAACTAAACAACATGTCTTTAAGCTCTTGTGTATATTTGGCAAGCCGCTGGGTTAATGCGTCGCCGATTAAAAACCAACGTGTAACATTGTTGTCAAATTGGCGACCTATGAAAACCCGACTGGAGGCGCAACACATTTGCAAATACCCTCATTCTTAAATCAGTTTAAAAAAATAATTTTTTTATCCGATTTACCACAGTAAAAAAAATACATTTTTTAAAGTTTAAAAAAATACATTTTTTATACTAATGCGAGAGAGCCACAGTACTTTTGACATTTCTACTATGAACACGGTATTTGTGTCATTTAATTTAGTACCAAAAATTTTCTGCAAATGGTGCGCTCTTTATACCTTTTGATTCAAGTGTTTACTTTTTTTATGAACATGACCAAGTACTTGCCAAATGTGCACAAGGTAATTTTTAAGATTTGATTTTCACACCCCATCTGGCATCTAGTATAGGGTCGGCGTCAGAATTTAAACATTTAGAAGTAGTGGTCTTTCAGTGTTCTACGGTACACCTGAATACGAGTACACATATTTTAACACCAAACACCAATTTTTGGGTGTTAGACAAACATGTCAAATAATATTGCAATCCAAATTTTATTATTTTTATTTGATCTTACTGATTGTGAATTACTTAATTGTTCTTTTTAAGATTAGGACTCTCAAATAGTATAAACTTTAAGCAAGATATTTGACATGCGCGTTGTTTAGTGGACAGGGGGGGGGGGGTCAGTTGGTCTACAACATCAAATACATATTTCCCGACTACTGTTTTTGACTTTGACTTAGGTATAACACTGAAACATGTAGAATATTCGAATTAATTCTATAAAATAAAGATACGTCCGTGTCTGTTCGTCTGTGTCACTTAAAGTTTAACATCAACATTCAAGATCAATTAAAGCATCTTTAAAATGATTACTCGATACAAGAAATAATCCAGTTTCATCATTATTATCCCAGGGCCTTCTTCAAATTAACTTATGACCTGTTCAGAAAAAAAAAGTAGGAACCTGTTGTTAGCATAGAAAATATAGAAAAATCTGTGGGTAGCCATTTGGATCAAAAAAATTGACTGCAGTTTTGAGTACCTTCCAGTTAAAAATCTATTTTGGTTTATTTTAGGCCATAGTGCATTTTTGGGCAAAGGTCTAGAGTTCCTTAATTCTGTCATTCCATTGCGTAAACTAAAATAACAAGTAAGTACATTTGGAACTGGAACAGCGATCCTGATGTTAAACTATTAGTGTTAATTACCATCATATATTCAACCTTATAATAACGGTGATAAATCCTAAAATCCTTTGTAATTTTTACAGTTTGTTCCTTTTTACGAGCTGTTATTATTTACCGAAAACTATCCGTTTAATTTGTGATGAGAAACGTGTCCAATTGCAAAGTATCAAAGTGCAAATTCGCCTAGCATGATTTTGGACATATACAGGGTAACGCAAAACCTCTTAACAACGGAATCAGAATTCTAACATAATATAGATCTGCAAGAAAAAAATTTGATATTTCCATTGTAACTCGACTAGGTGATCAGTGTATTTGTGTGGGAGGCCCATTTGTTTTTCAACAATTTTTCTTTGTTTTTTTTTTCTTGCAGATTTATAATGCAGTCTGATTCTGATGTTAAGACGAAGTGGTAGTTAAAGTGGCGCCCTCATTTGAAATAAATTGTTTAAAACTAAATATGGTGATAATTAAAAATTTGATTTGTATCACTGTCTAGAAAGGCCTTTAAACTATTTTATGAATAACCTTTGAAAGTAATATCGGTAGTCCGTCTAGTTTTAAAACAAGTTTTTGCCAAAAGTGGCCGTTTTAAAACTAGACGGACTATTAGTAATAATTTCAAAGGTTATTTATAAAATAGTTTAAAGGTCTTCCTAGACAGTGATACAAATCAAATTTTTAATTATCACCATATTTCGTTTTAAACAATTTATTTCAAATGAGGGCGCCACTTTAGCTACCACTTCGTCTTAACAGTTTTTGCGTTAATTACCAGTATATATTTTTAGCTAATTCAAAATGTCTATATACTGGCGATTCCGACTCTTATAGTTTTTATTTAAATACAGGTACAATTATAGTGAATATATTTTACTACTTTTACATATATATCCAAAGATATAAAACTTTTAAGTATACCCTGATATCACGAAGTTTCGGATTCGCCAGTATCACAGATTAAGTACTAGTACTCACGTACAGAAGTCTTACTCAGAAAAAAAAAAAGATCTGTTTAATGCAGTTAGCGCTATGGTTTAATTTAGCTTGAGTCAGAATTCCTCACCTCTTGGTTTAGATACCTAGACATCCATTGCAAGCCAATTTCATTCTTTTTACTCTAGACAAACGATTCATGTAACTGAATTTTCCCCATCGAAGTGGTCGCCGCGCGCATAGTAATAATGTAGGAATATTTTCGATACCTAAACGGAGAGTGACACAGGCCTGCCAGTATCCGCATGTTATACGCACGGTAGTGCGACTATCAAGTTAGGTAAAATGTTGTCTGGCAAATTCAAATTTCTTTAGACATGAATCGAATATAAGTATTCACTCTTAGTTACATATGTCTATTCGTGATGATGTTCACTAATGTTTTCTTTGATTTCTAGAGAGTACATATGAAATTACAACAACATTTCACACTAAATGTACTTTCAAAATCAAAGTATATTTCTGTTGATTTGCACAATTTAAAGCAATTTAAATACAAATTGTTGTTAATTAATATCATTATCCAAATTTGAACACATTTATAACGTAGTCGTACGGTCGCAATTTTGATCTCTAACAACTCTTCACATCAGTGCACATTAAAACCGAGAGATTATTTTCACACACAAACACGCTATCACATCTTTGTCACTGATGGGGTAGACGGAGTATGTCGAGTCTTGCGACTCTAAGCAAACAGAGCCAAAGGCCGCAGGACACAAAAGCCACTTTTAGCGTGATGGTGTGCGAAAAGAATTTTCACATCCAAATGAATAGACTTGAAAATATACACTCGGATACAGTTCGTCACGTTCACTATATTCTCAATGTTTAAAATATACCACAGAATTAACATACAGAATAGAATCTGCTGAGATCCC
This sequence comes from Acrobasis suavella, assembly GCA_943193695.1. Classification (NCBI taxonomy): domain Eukaryota; kingdom Metazoa; phylum Arthropoda; class Insecta; order Lepidoptera; family Pyralidae; genus Acrobasis; species Acrobasis suavella. The sequence continues at coordinate 1,194,493 of OW971952.1, read as the reverse complement.
GCGCATTATGCGTCTTCGCCCCCCGTACCCGCACCTCTTCCCCTATTGCGCCATGTGGAGGGTTTAGAGCGGTCAGCTGCAGCCGCTTCGACAAGGCGAAAAGGGGGGGAGAGTTGTGAGGACGGGGAACGGGGACGCATATTGCGCAAAATCAAATTCCATTCTGAATGTAATACTTATATCAATTCTGTGACCATACTAGAAACATCATAACGCTGTCAGTTCGTACATTATTTAATTTTGACCACGTTCACGTAAACAATAGACACACGGTAGTGCGCCAGCCAAGTCCGGTGCGTAATAAATTCGGGCACGTCACTCACAGTCACAGCTAGTCCCTTGTGAGCGTTCAGTGCTTGTTCCTGTTGCCTGCGCACGCGCCGCACACGTACTCATCGTCCTCCTGTAGCGCGTCCCTCCGCAGCCCCACGCAGTGCATGTGGAACCACTCGTCGCAGCCGCCATCGCACTGAACCCAGTCCACCTTACCTATATTAAAAATAGCGATCCATATTTTTAGTGATTCCACAAAATTGAAAAGGTTAAAAAATAACCACAAAATCTGATGATGATGACGACCCTTTTCACACGTAGTGCCCTACTTGACAAAGTCCACTATGTCCAGCAGTGGACGTCCTGGGGCTGATAAACATATCAAAGTAACAACATAAGGGACAAGTCATATCATCATCAGAGAATCAAACATCACTTGTCATCTGCGCTCCGAGCGAACAGCTGCGCGTGCGTGCAGTATTTTACCTTCGGGTAAACACAATTTGTACCTTATCAAGAAATACAGTCCAATACTAAGTTTAAACCTAGTATCAGCGCTGCAGTAGAGATCCTCAGTTCTACGGGGCTCGCTCCTCGTCATAATAATAATAATAAAATTTTATTTCAGACAGATACATCCATATTATGTTAGTATAGCACTTAACTTATTCTAGGGTTAGTAATTAATGAAATTTAGATTATATTAAATTGTCACACTCCTGTTGCCTCCACGTCTCTGGATTCTACAGTGCGTGAAGACCTAATTTTCTTGGGGTTTGGTTGGAGCAAAGAAAATAGCGGCCCGCCTGTTACAATTCCTTTATTCGCATCTCAGTACATACATTCGTTGGGTAAAGTACAGTGTCCGGCACACTAGTGCCATCTTTCTAAATATGTATGAACTAAAGTAGTATACTTGTGGAGGATGGAAAGGTGTTTGCTAAGCGAGCCGCGTGTTAGTGTAGGCACAACGCCCTAGATGGCGCTGTGTGTAATTTTGGCTGCTGTCGCTAGACACCTGTGCTATAGATATTGGTAGCTGGCAACAGGAGCGTGAAGCTATATCCAGCTACTTAAAATAGGGGAGTCCCCGCAATCAGGATTGTGTTCGATGAGCCACGCACTCGCGCCCACAGCGAGGCGCATCGCTTTCTAATGATGGTATAGAAGCAGTCTATATGCGCCTCAGCGAACATAAGTGACGCGCTGCAGAAACGCCGTAGTCCACACAACCTCCTAAACGCGTCATTGTACTGTACGCGTAGAGCGTTATATGCCCGCTGCGTGAAGTTGACCCACACACCACCCGTGTGAAACGATTGACAGTAGGCTTTGAAAAGCGTCGGCTTGGCTTGATTACTACAGCGTGCAAATCGGTGAATCAACATATTACAGCGAACAACGCCCTACGCTCTCTCTCAATATCCACCGTATCTGACAAGTTCTCAGTGACCCAGTGACCCAGATATTTGAATTTTTCAACTCTTTTCAAGGGAGTGCCTTGTAGAGTAGGACAAATTACTTCCCGCTGACTCCTCAAGGCCCCCGCTTATAAGTAAAAAACGACAAGTAATTTGAAGTAACACTGACCGGTGGGCCGCAAGCAGTCGGCCGCCGCGCAGTCGTCGTCGTCGTCGGCCGACGACTGCGACGACGAGCTGCTCCGCCGCGCACTTATGCCGCGTCTCGTCGCCGACGCTGACGCGGACGAAGTCGCGGACCCACCCGCTGAACGCTGACCTGAACAACAACACCAAGTTTTACCACTTCATAGAAGCGTATCATTTATGCTTCCAACTAATACAAGATTCAAAGATTCAAATGTTTATTCAGTAATTAGACCTTTACAGGCACTTTTACACGTTAATGCAAATAATTTACGTTACGTGTAATAGTTATTTATGCAGCTGTAGTATAATAAGGGGTATAAAACACGAATGTGGGTTTATCACTACTCAGGAATAAACTTACCAGGAATTTACGTAGGGTTCTTACAACACTGTACAACACCCTATGGATTTAGAACCTTTTATAGAGGATTCATATCACGGGTGTAGATAAAGTTTTGTATGCAACTGTAATAATTAGGTATTAAAACACTCATGTGATACTATTATCACACGAGGCGAAGCCGAGTGGTTATTATAACATTGGGTGTTTTAATATTGGCAATAAGCTAACTGTTTCAGAAACTTTTATAGAGGATTTATAGCATGGGTGTAGATAAAGTATATTACAATTAATTTATTTTTATAGATAAGCTACCGATACCAACGCTTCGTAACGACCACTGCTGAGAAAAAACGCCGAAAGAAACTCATTTTCACACTATTGGTCGCCTACTCGCCAGAATTACCAACTATACACCAACAGAATCTTGAAGGTGATAGATGAAAGAATGGATGCAGGTGTGTATAGGAAATACGATAAGCAACACATAGAATATACTTGCATAGTGTTGTGAGACAGATGTAAATTAACCAAAGATATGGGCCTCGAAACTTGTTTTTTTTTTAATTTTAGAAAAATGTTTGTTTTATTTATTTTTTATACATCCGTGCACACGTCAATGTGTATGTTCGCCCGCTCAACAACCTCGAATTGGCGAGAACGGAGATATATAAATTCTGTAGTTATAGAAATGCAACGTAAGATGTTTGTTTTTCGTGTATGTTAACGGTGTGTGTTGGATTTGTCAGGCTGCCTAAAGGCATCTTGACATAGCTTGAAGACAGTCATACAATGATGACAGTCTGAACCAAATACCAATGTACATACGTGCCGTCCGAAACACGGAGAATCTTGAATTTTTTTATGTCACACACAATCCTTATGGTCACCCATCTAAATGCGGACCACGCCCGGTGTCGCATCTCACGCTCCGAGGCTCACTTAAGCTCGCAGTCGTCGAGCCTTTCGTTAAAAGAATCGAGTCCTGTAAACGACTCCGACTCCTCAGTAAGATGACTCGGAATGCTCGAGTCTTGTACATCACTACCGGAAACAAGGTAGAACATATAACATACATATTATCACGCCTGTTTCCCACAGGGGTAGGCAGAGACTACGGACCTCCACTTGCTACGATCCTGACAGACCTCTTTCGCTTTATCTACACTCAAGAACAAAGTAGAATGAAGAAGACAGTGTTGTATGTACCTCTTCTGGCCTGGCGCGGCTGCCTCCCTCGGGAGTTGGCGAGGCCTCGCTTGCGGCGCTCCTGCCGCGCCATGTAGTGCTTCCGCATCATCAGACCAGAGCCCGATGACACACCCTGTATATAACAATACAATTTTTAAATAACATTACTACAATATCGAACAACAGCATATTAATCTTAAAAAAAACATGTGTCTGACTTTGAATGTTTGTAAGTATATTTCAATAAAATACAATACAATAAAATATAATAAACAACAGGACACAATTATCTTAAAAATAGTAAATGCACAAAAGGCGGCCTTATCACTAAACGAATTCTTTCAGGCAACCTCGTTATATAGAAAAAGTGATGGGAAATTAGGTGTTTTATTAACCTTTTATCTTGTTAAAATATTGCCGAATGATAACATACCTGTTTCCTGTTGAGATAATTTGTAGTGGTGGCGGAGCCTCGTTTTAACGTCGTCTTGGGTGCCGCTACCGCTGCAACGAAAAATACGTCATCATTAGGGATTTATTTTACTCTTGCCTTCCACTTCACTAAGGCGATTCACACACTGCTGCGGACCCGGACCGTGTGCAAGTACCTCAATTTATATAGAAAACACGCATAGTACAACACACTGACACCGCGTGTACGCGCGTGATTTTTGTAGTGTGCCAATCGCAATTTGTGTTTACTTTATGAACGGTCGAAGTTCAGCTAATATTTGTGCAAAAAAGCAGATTTTTGGGGGCTCATACTGAATTTAATTTTTTATTTCGATATAGACATAAAAATACCGCACAAGATACCTGTGAGTTCAAAAGAATTCAAGAAAGATCAGTTACAACGTCATAATCACGTATTGTATGAAAATTTAGACGGGAAGGCCGCTCTTAAGGCGGCCCTTCCCGGCGGCTCTGTCGTCAACGCGAGCATAGTTGTTTTTTCATCCATGGCAATGCTAGAAAAAAAAGCAAACCAAAAAGAGAGAGATAGTGCTTTAGGGCACTGTTTGCACTGTATTGAATGAAATTAGTATCATTATTAACTATCCATTGAACGAATATTAACTATTCATAGGGTGAGGAAATTTCATAAAACTTGTTCCAGGATATACGTTTTTGTCAGTAAGCCTTACAAGTATGTGAAATTAATGTTTATTATTTAAAATTTTAATTACATTTCAGAGGTTTCTATCGAAATATTTTTTTTATTTTTACGATTTATGAGTACTTTATGAACGGTCGAAGTCCAGGTAAAAAAGCAGATTTTTGGAGGCGTATACTGAACTTGTTTCTCCAAATATTCATTTTTTATATCAATAGAAACCTAGAAATAGTGCACAAAATGTCTGTTAGCTTAAAAGTTTTCATGAAAGATCACGTACAACGGCATAATCGCGTACGAGCGCTTGTATGAAAAGTAAGGCGGGAAGGCCGTTCTTAAGTCTGTTAGCCGAGAGTTGATGAATATTATAATTCGATCAGACTAGTGACTGTCACTTATAAATAAATAAATATATAGGGACAAATAACACTGATTGAGCTAGCCCTAAAGTAAGTTCTAGACTTGTGTTATGGGATACTAACTCAACGATACTATATTTTATAACAAATACATATATAGATAAACATCCAAGACCTAGGACAATTTGAAAAAGGTCATTTTCCAACTTGCCCTGACCGGGGATCGAACCCGGGACCTCTGGGTGGCGGACTAGCATGGTGACCACTACGCCACGGAGATCGCTTAATTATCGCTAACTGTATGGCGGCCGTCGCTTGTCTCCCGCTTTCATCGTATACGAGTACGTGGTACGAGACACGCAGTTGATGTCAACCGCGGCTCGAACGAGCGAGCGGACGCGGCGGCCATATATTGTCATTCCGTTTAGGAATGCGCTTCAAATGAATATTTTAGGTGTTTGCTAGTTGTTTTCTGTTTTATACAGTTAATCATTGTTTAACATTGTAAAAATTAAATTTTATCAGATTTGAAATAACTAGCGGGCTGTAATTAGTAACGAGTTAAAAAGCCTATCCGCGAACAGCAAAAGGCAAATGAAAATCATTTGTTTATCTTTGGATATTTTTGCCATGCTTTATGTATGATAGTTTCCATGAGTTTATGATAATTTCCTCAGTTTGTGAGGTCATTTACTTATAGTTAAATTTAGCGCATATATACACAATAAATAGACAGCAGCATAGTCGTCAAAAAATTTTAAATTTTAACATTGAAAATAATGTTTTAGTATGTAACAAATGTATCTTCTCCATCAGTCTATCATATCAGTCTTCCATGCTGGTGTGGGAGAAGGGAATACTTTGAATGTAATAGTTGCCTTCTTTTCTCGTGCAGATTGTAAATACTGATCGAGGGAATGAGCGACATTTGAATTATGTTAATAGGCGAAGCGGCTAATAACCCATCGCTATTTTTTAATTTCTTTTTACATCTTAATGCCCACCATCGTTCTAAGCGTGGCCTTTAGATCTTACGGTCCTGGTCTGTTTACCCCGTCATCGTGTTAGAATCTTGAACGACGTGAGTCATGGCCTTCGATAAAAATCCGTTTTATTCAAGAGCTGCATACTATACTTTATACTATGATTACAGAAAAAATTAAGCAAAAATAGTCATTTGAAGAAAAAAAAGGTTAAATCAATTGAAATGCGAAAAATAACTAAAATCAGGAGTAATTGTTCTAAACTTAAACATTAAAATAGTGATAGTGAAGTGAATAAAATAAATTACTAAAATAGCGAGTAAAAGTGCTTTGGTTACTTGCTTTATTCACTGGAAACAGTGAATAAAGTAAATAATCAAAATAGTGAGTAAAATTGCTTTTTATTCATTGTTTTCAGTGAATAAAAAAAAATAACCAAAACAGTGAGTGAAACTGCTTTTTATTCACTATTTTCAGTGAATAAAGTAAATAACCAAAACAGTGAGTAAAACTGCTTTTTATTCACTGTTTTCAGTGAATAAAGTGAATAACCAAAACAGTGAGTAATATTTTTGTGTTATTCACTGTTTTCAGTAAACAAAGTAAACTTTTCAGAGCGAGTATGTTATAAAATAAATGAGTGTGATGGTATGTATGAGTGTGAGGGTATGTATGAGTGTGATGGTATGTATGAGTGTGATGGTATGTTTGAGTGTGATGGTATGTACGAGTGTGATGGTATGTATGAGTGTGATGGTATGTTTGAGTGTGATGGTATGTACGAGTGTGAGGGTATGTATGAGTGTGATGGTATGTTTGAGTGTGATGGTATGTTTGAGTGTGATGGTATGTACGAGTGTGAGGGTATGTATGAGTGTGATGGTATGTACGTGTGCGAGGGTGTGTATGAGTGTGATGGTGAGGTGCGGTGCTGACCGTGCGCGCCGGGCCTGGTCCGCTTGAGCGGCAGGTGCGGGCGCGGCAGCCGCAGCGCGCGCTTGCGGCGGCCGGCGTCCAGCACGCGCCCGCCGCGCCGCCCGTCCGCCGCGCGCGCCGCCCACACCGCGCTCCACATCTGCCCCTGCTCCTCCAGCCGCACCTGCACACGTGCGAATACATCTTATACATGCTCGTCGATAAAGTTACATTTCTTGACGACCTCCGTGGCGCAGTAGTCACCGTGCTAATCCGCCACCCAGGTCCCGGGTTCGATCCCCGGTCAGGGCGAGTTGGAAAATGGCCTTTTTCAAATTGTCCTGGGTCTTGGGTGTTTACGAGTATCTATAAATGTATTTGTTATAAAATATAGTATCGTTGAGTTAGTAATTTAGTATCCTATAACACAAACCTCAAACTTACTTTTGGGGCTAGCTAAATCAGTGTTATTTGTCCCTATATATTTATTTATTATTATTTGAATTAAAAGAAAAATGTTCGTTTGTTTTCGTGTGGGAAGTTGCCAACATTGGTGTCAGATTGTTCAAGCTGCCTAAAGGCATCTGACATAGCTTGACTACTGCCAAACAATGATGACAGCCTTCCGAAGCACAGGAGGAGCTCGAGTTTTTTTATGCTACTTTCGGTCACCCATTCAAGTGCGGACCACGCCCGTTGTCGCTTTACTTGCGAAAACGCTACCAATTCACACTGCCGCCAGACTTTATAAAAAAAAATTACGTCTCATCATTATTCGTTAAAAGTGCCACAATTAGCAACTTTCCTACAAATCAGATATTTTTTTCTAAACGTCAAAACAAATATTTTCTATGAGAATTGTATGAAATATAGACTAACGACGTCATTGTTTAAAATTGCTCTCTTTATATAAGTTTTTCCGCAGTAAAAACGTTTTTCACTTTTCTATATTTTACACAGATTCTAGAAGGAACATAAAACCAATAATAAGAACTGTCTTTGTGTAATAAATTTGGGTATTAGAAAAATAAATATCCATCGTTACCTCAAGAAGATCGCCTTCTAGCATAAGTTCTTCCAACTTCTGCAATAATCCCGCGGGTACCCGCGCGTTCGGGGAGCGGGGCGTGGCGCTGTACGCGTGTTCCACACTCGCAGATGACCTGGAGACATGGTCAAAATCATTTATTTATCTTTGGATATTTCTATCAATAGGCCATTTGTTTTTGGTTTATATTTTAAATTAAATAAAAAAATACCACAGAAAAGAATATTTGTTGAAAATATCGAGAAAATTTGTTAATTAATAAAGAAGTTAGGGCCGGCGCACATAGGGCGAAGCGCAGCGGAGAGCATTTTTCTCCTTTGAAATACTTACGCACATATGGCAAATTTCGACTAGGCTATAAATAAGTTTATTGATTTTTTAGATAGTATTTCGAAGAGGACAATGTCGATAGCAGTTTGACAGTGAAAAATGCTCTGCGCTGCTATTGCCATTTCAAATATAAGAGTGGGAGCGTGGCGAGGACATCTCACTATCCCTTTCGTACGCGCGAGACATATTAGCAGTGACATCAAGAGCGCTGTACGTGCATACCTTTTCTAACGACAGTATCCCTTTCCATCAAATTTTAAAAGCAATTCCAATGAGAGAGAAATATTTGAGGTTGAAATGTTGACGTACCTTGAATTTTGTGACATGTTGTGTGCTTCGTGTGCCCTCCCTGTCGCCTTTTTCAGTTCAGCGTTCAGTTTATCTGCTTTCTCTCGATTTGCCTACAAATTTTTAAAGCATTCAAATACTTATTAACAGTATTATTGCGTCTAACGGATGTTTAAGTAAGAGGGATTCGGTAACTGTGTCTTCCTACTTTAAAAGTGTTTAAGGAGATACATGAATTTTTCTGCTGAAATAAATTATTAGAAACTTTTCAGTACGTAGTCGATTTAGGCGACTCCAAGCTCCTCAAGGCAGGCTATGGGCCGGAGAGCGTTCTTGGGAACAAAATTAGTTAACAATATAAAAAAAATACAAAAAACCCGACTGCCTTTTTAAATACCCTGTGTCACTCTCAGAATTAAGACGAATGACACCTCTCAAGCTTAAATCCATAGAGCTATTAAGGCCGCAGAGCGTGCCAAACAAATATACATACTTCTCGAAGAACATAACCCTCCTTCTGGCTCATTCAGGTATATTTTTTATTACGCAATTTATTTTTGTTTACTTGTTCGCAAGCATTACATGTTATGTGTCAACATTGTATTATATTATAAGTATTTATTAATTAAAAGACAATAATAATAATATGACTAAGCCCTTCTTGCGAATTGGCGACCAATTCTGTGAAAATGAGTTTCTTTCGGCGTTTCTTCTCAGCAATGGTCGTTACAAAGCGCTGGTATCGGAAGCTTTTCTTTAAAAATAAATTAAATTTTAATATACTTTACACGTAACATAAATTATACCTATTGACGTGTAAAAGTGCCTGTAAAGGTCTAATTACTGAATAAACATTTGAATGTTTGAACCCTTGAATTTTTGGTAAAAAGAATACAAGCTTCTGCACGTGGTGTTACCTGCATGCGGTCGGAGTTGTGCCCGCGCGGAAGGGTCGCCAGCTGCGGGCTGGCCAGCGCGGCGCGGGCGGCGTCCTGCCACGCCATGGCGCGCTCCGTCACGCACTGCAGGGCTTCGCCCTCCGCCAGCCGCACGGGCAGCTTCTGGAGCCACACCTGTAGGAAATAGTTATTTATGCCACTGTAGTATAATAAGGGGTATTAAAACACGAATGTGGGTGTGTGATAATAGTATCTCATGAGTGTTTTAATACCCAATTATTACAGTTGCATACAAAACTTTATCTACACCCATGATATGAATCCTCTATAAAAGGTTCTAAATCCATAGGGTGTTGTACAGTGTTTTAAGAACTCTATGTAAATTCCTGGTAAGTTTATTGCTGAGTATCTAATACAAACTAACTATATGTACAGGTAATAATGAAATTATTTATTGGATGGGACAATTATTAGAATGCAAATTATTTTTGTTCGATATTAGTAAATATCTAACAAAAATAGCATGATACGACGTGAATTCGAATAACCAATAAGTTCCTTTTTTTTAAATTACTGAGCTGTGGTAGAGACGGGCGCGTACATAACAATGTTCTTTTTTTGAAATTCATAAAGAATGTGGATCGAATTGACGTTGCATAATGAAATTTAATACAACATTATAACACTTGTTTGGGTGATATAATGGTTATTATGACACTGGGTGTTTTAATGTTGGCAATAAGCTAACTGTTTCAGAAACTTTTATAGAGGATTTAAAGCATGGGTGTAGATAAAGTATATTATAATTGAGTACTTTCCATAGTCAAAAATAAATCGTTTGGTACTGTTGAGAAAATAACACGACACAAAACTATGTCTCTTGTCATTAATCGTATTCATTTTCGACGTGATTATGGATTTAGTATTGCATAAAAACTGATATCAAGAGCGCTATTTGACTCCAAGAAACTATGACGTCATATTTTATCTGCATTTTATAAAAATCCCATCCCCTTGAATGGCGGGCAGACGAAATCAGTAGGACGTCATATAAAATGTTTGTTTTGTCGTTAAAAAAAAATGGAAGACAGTTACATTTTCTTCTATTCGCAGTAGACTGTGGGTCCTTGGGCCCTGAAGCTAAGTTATATTCTATATCAGAACGCGTCTCATTGAGACAACTGGTGGCTGGTATTTTTTTTCTCGGAGAATAAGTATCTCTATCAAGCGAGAGAATGATGCCTGCATATTAGGTACATTGCCTCAATATGGGGCGTTGGAAGTAATATTTTATTTATAAGCCTCTGTATTTATGTAATGTAATTTTTGTTTTGAATGAATGAATAAAGAAAAGAGATTCATGAGAAAAAGTCCAAGGATTGGTTCCTGGTTTGCCCTTTGGGTCAGACGGCAGTCGCTCTGCGTAAAAACCAGTAAACTCGTCAAATCTCCTTGGTTAGGTAGCGGACCCCGGGCTCTGAAGCGTTACTGCTGAGGATGCAACCGGGAATACGTTCGGATGATGATGATTTATGAGAAAAATTTGAAGACTCGTAGGAAACTAGCAGATTGCTTACCAATAGCGCCAGTATGCGGTCCAGCCTTGGCCGTTTGGTCCTCACGCAGTCGGGACACAGGAACTTGGGCTCGGCCTCGAACGGCAGCTCGGTGCGCTCCGGGGACGTCTCGCGGTCCTCGCCGGCCGTCGCAGAGGTCACACATGTGGCTGGAAACACAAACATCATCAAGCTTGCACAACACGACAACAACGTTTATCGCACTTTGAAATGAGTAGTCTTAAAGACCGTCGAACCATCTTAGACCTAACTTTCTTCCATAAACTCCTTCACAATCAAATTGATTGTACAGATCTCACTAACTCTATGCTTTTTACTGTTCCCTATAATATTCCCCGCAAACCTTTAAATAAGACATTTTCTTTACCTTCTCATAGAACTTACTTAGGCCTCCACCATCCTATCGCCAGAACTTGTACCATTTACAATGAAATTAATAGCAAAAATCCGGGACTTAATATCTTTCACGATAGTTACCATAGTTTTAAGTCTTAAATGCTGAAACACTTTCGAGTTGTAAATTATATCACAATTTTAATTTTTGTGATGCATAATAGTTTAATCCTCCAAAATATTATTGGAACGAAGTTCCTTACGGCAGGCTTGGAGGAGATAGGGATTTTGCTGCGCGACCAAACTGAAAAAAATGTGATAGTAAAACCGTAAGGATGACCTCGTTAAATGATACGTGCGCAGGCGCGACAGTCGTATACACAAGCGAGTAGTTGTGTCGATTCTACATTAGCCGAAGGAACTTCGTTCCTACCTGGTGTCCCACGACACCACATTTTTGTTCTTTTATATTAATTTTTACTTGAATTTACAATTTTATATTTTAACTTTACACTTTATTTAAACTAACGACTTTCTAAATTAGCAAATGCTGTGTATGCTATTAATTGGTGTCTACATATAAAACTCTAACTGTGTATGCTAATTTCTAAATCTATATGTATGTAACACTGTAAGCGTACCTCTATTAATAAAATAAAAATAAAATAAATAAAAAAAAATAAAACATCATTGTAAGGGATCGTCAATCAATCATGTGATGATTTTTAGCAACTTTTTAACTGCCCTCCCCCTTCCCTATCCTTACGAAAGTTACAGCGAGTCAAATTAACGCACATTTTCTTTATTTACCAATTTATGTACACGGAAAATTCATACAGAGAATACATCAAATAAAAGTTGTACAAAGGCACTACTTATCTCAAAAGAGATCTCTTCCAGTAGGCCTGTGAGAGATGTGTATGTAAGAGAGGCATACAGATGTGTTTATAAACATAATATAAAGGAAGAAGAAACGTAAAACTGGGGGTCCCGAACGCCACCTAGCGTTTGATCATCAAATTATTCAAGGATTGGGTCCTGGTTTGCCCTTTGGGTTGTGGAGGTCAGACGGCAGTCGCTCTGTGTAAAAACCAGTAAACTCGTCAAATCTCCTTGGTTAGGTAGCGGACCCCGGGCTCTGAAGCTTTACTGCTGAGGATGCAACCGGGAATACGCTCGGATGATGATGACACCCTATGTCAGACATACTCACAGTGGAACCAGTCTTTGCAGAGCTCGCACTGCGTCATCACGCCATACTGTCGTTTCTGACACAGACAGAACGTGACCCCGGCCGCGGGGGGAGCGCGAACTTCCTTACGCATATTCCGGGCCCTGGAACATAAAACAACAATACATAATAACTATTGGATCATACATAATATGTTGACCGAAGAGCCCGCAGGCTTATAAACAGCGATGAGCTTTCGAATAGAAAATTGCAGTCCCTAGAGCATCGTCGCAAAGAAGCCTGCTCATCGGTTTTCTATAGGATACATTTTGGAGAGTGTTCGAAGGCTCTTTTTGATCTCGTGAAACCCTCACCATTTCTCTATCGGACTACGAGGCGCGGACAGGGGTTTCACCCCTTTGTCGTTGAAATACCTAAGTCTCGAACTAAACGCTTCGACAATTCCTTTTTGGTTCGAGTAGCTAAGGTGTGGAATGAACTGCCTGCGTCTATATTCCCAGAGAAGTACCTTATAGGAGGCTAAAAATGTCATAGCGCGACGAACATTGGTTCGTCGCGCTATGACATTTTTAGCCTCCGACAAAAAAGAGGGGTGTTATAAGTTTGACGCTAAAGTCTGTCGGTCTGTCTGTTTGTATGTGGCATCGTAGCCCTCGAACGGATGGACCGATTTCGATGCGGTTTATTTTACGTGCTTAGTAGCATAGTTCCCTTACAGTGGTTCTTAGTTATATTTGATAAAAATCGGTTCTGCTGTTTAAATGTTATTGGGGGTTAAAGCTCGAAAGTCAGGGTTTTCTGTAGCGAAAAATAGATGGCGCTACGGATATCAATCGCTACTTTCCAATAAGTCGAATCAGATCAAAGATAAAATAACCCATAGAGGAATCAGATACTTTTTTAAACGTCAAAACAAACATTTTCTACGGGATTTGTATGAAAAATATGGCCGTTGGGGCAAAAAGGTTCTCGAATGGCGACCACGTACTGGCAAGCGAAGCGTAGGACACCCACCCACAAGGTGGTCTGACGACCTGACTAAGGTCGCTGGAAAACGCTGGATGCAGGCCGCTCTAGATCGGTCGTTTTGGAAATCCTTGGGAGAGGCCTATGTCCTGCAGTGGACGTTATGCGGCTGAAATGATGATGATGATACAGTGACATGCTTATACATCAAAGATATACCCACAACATGTATAATTAATGATACCAATGCAAAATATACAAGATTTATAAGAACTCCCAGGTTTTAGTTAACAGTATCCGAATGAGGAAGTGAGTGATACACAGGCGATCAGATCGAACCATTAGGATAGAAAAGAAGAAGACGATGGCAGATTAAACCTACCTCAACTCCTTAATAGCAGCAAGTTCCCGATGTTCAGCCTGCTTGAAGGCGGCGACTATCTCGGTGGGCGTGGAGTCCTCGCTGAAGTTCCTGAGGAACAGCCCCGCCTCCAGAGAGGACGGCGGCGGCGAGCCGGAACCCGAGGGCCTGGCTCGCCGGCGGGGGGGCACCCCAGGCTCCGTGCGGGGGGACAGCGCTTCTAATAGCGAGAACGGCCAGTTCTGTAACATGAACAGTTTATTCTTACAAATTCTTCTAGCTTCTCACCTTATTCCACTTTACATGAAGTTGGGTCAGCATGCGAGTCTGCCATTTCCCTCTATCCTTTGTCAAGGCACTTGTCACATTCTTTTTAACCGCCGAAAAAAAAGAGCGGTGTTATAAGTTTGACGCTAATGTCTCTGCCTGTCTGTGGCATCGTAGCGCTGGAGCGGATAGACCAATTTCAATGCGGTTTTTTTAAGTGAAAGCAATTCTTAGCAATGTTTGATGAAAATCAGTTAAGTCGTTTAAAAGTTATTAGATGTTGACGCTTGAAAGCTTCGGTTTGTAATTTACCTAAAATATAATAGATGGCGCTATAGATTAGATTATTATGTAGTTCCGCCACTAATCGCTAGATGGTGTCGTCGGGGATTTTTAATTTGCCTGCAAATCTACTCTCTTCTTCTCTTAACGCACTTCGGCCACCTTTCTTCCTATATCCAGTAATCTTAAAATTGGAACCTTTTTTAACGCCCGACAAAAACGAGGGATATCATAAGTTTGACGCTATTGTCTGTCAAAGGAGTTTTTCAATATGCCTGGCAAATGCTTGTTGACTGACCTTTTGAAGGAACATGTGTGCGCTTTCACTACTAGGATGACATCACTGCCGCCGCCAGCTGTGCATGTACGGGTACAAGTCTTTTGTAGAGGACGCGACCCTAGTGATACTAAGAAAAAGTCAGTCTGTTGTCCACACTGTGCATGTACGGGTACAAGTCTTGGTAGTGGACGTCACCCTTATGATGCTAAGATAAAGTCCGTCTGTTGTCCACACTGTGCGTGTTCGGGTACAAGTCTTGGTAGTGGACGCGACCCTAATGATGCTAAGATAAAGTCCGTCTGTTATCCACACTGTGCGTGTTCGGGTACAAGTCTTGGTAGTGGACGCGACCCTAATGATGCTAAGATAAAGTCCGTCTGTTGTCCACACTGTGCGTGTTCGGGTACAAGTCTTGGTAGTGGACGCGACCCTAATGATGCTAAGATAAAGTCCGTCTGTTGTCCACACTGTGCGTGTTCGGGTATAAGTCTTGTGTAGGGGGCGCGAGCCTAGTGATGCTATGATAAAGTCTGTGAGATTTTATGATGCTCATTTATTGCTTTTTATGACCATGAGATACGCTCGTCGAGGCTCTGAGGACCGTATGCATCGCCGCGCGATACGCCGCGGCAAATAGCTGGCTTAGCATACGAGCCTAGTGCAAATGCAGTTGCATCGAATGTGGCGACCTCTACGGCCACTATGAGGAACTACAATCAAGAGACAACCGACAATATAGTTCACAAGAAGCATATGAGATGTTGCCAGCAGTATCCTACATCTAGATCTCAGAGTTCGCCCGATTCGCTGCATATATACAACTTCCGACGATACACTGTCGAAGCCGCGGTTCTAGTTGTTAGTTGCTAGTTGTTGTGAACTATATTGTCGGTTGTCTCTTGATTGTAGTTCCTCATAGTGGCCGTAGAGGTCGCCACATCGAACATCTTTATTTCGTTATTTTTGACTGACCTTTTTGAGGAACATGTCCGCGGCGCCCCGCTTCCACTCCTTGGCCGACATCAGCGCCGCCGCCAGCTGGTCCTTCTCATACAACAGCAACGGTATCTGTTGCGCGCGTCGCACCAACGCTTCCACGCTGTGCATGTACGGGTACAGGTCTTTCGACTGCATTTCTTCCACCTGAGACAAATAGTTTACATTATTGTAAAATTTATAATCATTGATCGGTTAATCGGGCGCTTATTTGCCTTAAGAGCGGCCTTCCCGCCTTACTTTTCATACAAACGCTCGTACGCGATTATGGCGTTGTAAGTGACCTTTCTTGAAAACTTTGAGCTAACAGATATCTTGTGCACTATTTCTCGGTTTCTATCGAAACAAAAAATGAATATTTGGAGAAACAAGTTCAGTATACGCCTCCAAAAATCTGCTTTTTTGTACAACTTTTACCTGAACTTCGACCGTTCATACAGTACTCATAAATAGTAAATAAAAAAAACATTTCGATAGAAACCTCGCAAATGTAATCAAAATTTAAACAAAAAACATTTATTTCACAAACTTGTTAGGCTTACTGACAAAAACGTATATCCTGGAACAAGTTTTATGAAATTTCCGCACCCTATGAATAGTTAATATTCGTTCAATGGATAGTTAATAATAATACTAATTTCATTCAATACAGTGCAAAACGTGCCCTAAGGCTCTATCTTTCTCTTTTTGGTTTGCTTTTTTCTAGAATCGTCCTTGATGAAAAAACAAGCTTTTTGAACTATGCTCGCGTTGACGACGGAGCCGCCGGGAAGGGCCGCCTTAACTTCACGCGGCACATAACACAGCGTTGATACAACCACCAACCTGATAAAAATAATTGTTTCGCAGCATCATTCTAGCGATTTACATTAACTACATGTAGCTTTAAACAAGTCGTGCACGGGCTAGTAGTGGATCACACTGCTCCATGTAGTTAATGTAAATCGCTAGAATGATGTTGCGAAACATAATTATTTTTATCAGGTTGGTGGTTGTATCAACGCTGTGTTATATGCCGCGTGAAGTTTACATAAATAAGCGCCCGATTATCCGATCACTTTTTATAATAATTGAGTATTTATAAGATACCGCAAGATACAGTGGTCCACACTTGGATTGGTGACCACAAGTCGCATGAAAATTTCTCGAGCTCCTCCGTGCTTCGAAAGGCACGTATAAGCCGTTGGTCCCGGTTGTCATCTTTGTATGGCAGTCGTCAAGCTATGTCCGAGCCTTTAGGCAGCTTGTAAAATCTGACACTAGTGTTGGCCACTTACACACACGAAAAGCAATCTAACAAGAATTAAGGGGACATCTTCACTGGACTTGGCGGATATACGGACGAGTCTAAAACTTCTTCAATCATAATCATAATCATTTATTTTGTCAATCACAGGTACAATGGGTGTTAGGTACATAAATTCAAGTACCAAGTCCACTGTGTTGCGCCGTTGGGCACACAAAGTCATAAATTATTAATACATGCTCACAAGTATTTCTATTATTTTACTATATATTACTATAAAATATGTGACAAAAGCCCTGTCCGATCCTTGTAGGAGCAACTCAGACCGTCAATATGAACAACTTTTCCTATGGGACCAATGCTTTAACCTCGAAAAAAAATTTCGACTTTTTCATACAAAAGTGTTCGGCCGGCCTGGCATTTTGTATGAAAATGTCGATTTTTTTTTCGAGTTTACTGCGGCTAGTGGCTGGTGGTTACATGATAGCTAATCATGTACATGGCAACCCTGCCAGGATTCAAACGTGGGATCTTCCGATCCGCACCTTACACTTACCTTAGTCAACCAGTCCTTAGCATGGGTGCTAGCTGTCTGCAGCGCGTGATGCGACGGCAAGGTGTCCAGTTCCACCAACGTCGTGAACTGCGGCTGCGGTATGTCGCGAGGGCTCGTGGAGGTGTCGAGGTTAAGGACCATCATTACCTTCGTCAACCAGTCTTTAGCATGGATGCTAATGATCTGCAGGGCGTGGTGCGGCAAGGGGTGCAGCTCCGCAAGCGTCGTGAACTGCGGCTGGTGGCGTAGCTAGCATCCCCCTAGGTTTCACCCCAAAAGCACGAGGGGGCGGGGGTATTAAGACTGAAGGCGGGCAGGCCACAGCACCCCTAAGCAGTAGCTAAGGGGTGCTGCGGCCTGCATTTACTGCATTTATATGGCGACCCTACGAGGATTCTAACCAGGAATGTCTCGATCCACATCTTACACTGACTGTCATCAACCAATCCTTAGCGTGGATACTAGCTGTCGCGAGGGACTCGTGGCTTGGAGGCGTCGAGGTTAAGGTCCTCAGGGTCAGTACCTTCGTCAACCAGTCCTTGGCGTGGGTGCTAGCGGTCTGCAGCGCGTGGTGCGAGGGCAGCGCGGCCTCGATGTCGTCGGCCTCGGCCAGCAGCGCGTCCAGCTCCGCCAGCGTCGTGTACTGCGGCTCCGGTCTGTCGCGAGGGTCCCGTGGCTTGGACGTGTCGATGAGGACTTCGCGCGCGCGGGATTCCCAGTCTTCTACTTGGCCTGGTAAAAAAGAATTAAAACAATTTTACTACGTACTGGGTCACGGCAAAATAATTACTTTTTGAATCGTTGCCTTCCCGCGTCTATGATGTCGTACGGGGGAGTAACAGAGAAACACCCTTTAGGTTGTAGACTACTACTGTACGTACACGCTACAGGATGAACTACAACTTGTAGATAGTTAATAGATTCAGGTGTTACTTTGCGGAAGTCAAAGTTACATACTACATGATTTGAATTACTTTGTGCAATTCCGCCACCAGTTAGTTCATGCAAACTATTGCCGGCCGGCGCCCACCCACTACTGTTAGTCCCAGCATACCTGCCACCAACAGCCCGTGTGCACCCGCCACCAACAGCTGATGCATGCTCCCTCCGATACTGCTGCATCCTTCATCATTCATGCTGCATCATTCGACGCTTGACTGCCGAACGATCAACAACTTGTTTGGTGCCTGAAGATGCCTCGTGGAGAGGCGAAACACGTGTCGCGTATGCGGTGTCCGATATTGCTGCAGCCGCAGCGGATGCAGCAGTATCGGAGGGAGCATGCATCAGCTGTTGGTGGCGGGTGCACACGGGCTGTTGGTGGCAGGTATGCTGGGACTAACAGTAGTGGGTGGGCGCCGGCCGGCAATAGTTTGCATGAACTAACTGGTGGCGGAATTGCACAAAGTAATTCAAATCATGTAGTATGTACAACTTGTAGTTTAGCCTGTAGCAACGTCAACACCCCAACACCCCTTCCTTACCCTCCCCTCGCCCTTATCACGCTTTTTTCCTATCCCTTTACAATAAAATGGTTCAGGTACGAATGTCATATTTGGTATGACCTTTTGGATACAAAGGCGCAGTGGTGTTACGACGAAGGGGAATGAAGAAGGTGCGAACGTGTAAACATTCACGCCTACCACCCGCACACCCCTCAGCCCCCTAACTCGACATATCACTGTACCCCACAGACGAGGTCGGTCTATAGCAGTAAACTTCCTGGTACTGAAATGATAGTAACAGCTTACGATTCAGTTTGTAAAGCAGCGTTCCTCCATGGTAGAGCACCACACTGGCCGCGTCCTTTAGCTTGTCTATGACGTCAGAAATCAGCGTGGCGCAGTCTTCGACTTCACTTGCAGGGAGGATGTAAGGAGGGCTTTCACCTTTCAGTTTGTACAGCAACGCCCTCTCCACCTCCTGTAGCAGTTGTCTACCAGCGTCCTGTAGCAGTTGTCTATGACGTCCGGCGTCAGTGGGGCGCAGTCTGCGACTTCACTTGGGAATCGGTACCAAAAGTACACGCTCTGTACCGATATTTAGAGGTTCTATTCATTTCGATACCTGGGCACTTGTTCTAGCTGGGCACCGGCACTCCTCCTTGAAAAGAACATGTACCTAATTTAGGTACCTGATGCTATCTGCTTATACTTGTACCTGCTGGTATCTGTTTGTACTGGTACTGGTACCGGTATAGTCCCGTTACTGATGGAATAATAGTACCGGTACAGATACTATGTCTGGCACCGGTACCGCACCAAGGTCAATGGTACCGGTTCCCATAAAGACCGGTATTTCAAGCCTTGCTTGGGAGGGAGGTTAGCTAGTAGAAGAGGAGGTAGGGGGGGGAGATGCACGGTGAGTCACAGCTAACCTTTCAGCTTGTACAGCAGCGCCCTCTCCACCTCGACTCTATGGTCGGGCACCACACTGGCCGCGTCCTGCAGCAGCTTGTCTATGACGTCCGGCGTCAGCGTGGCGCAGTCTGCGCGGTACGAGCGCACTTCCTCGATGAACTTCACTTGCAGGTGCCGCGCTTGGAGGGGGGGCAGCTGGGGGAGGACGATGCACAGCTGGGAACCTAGCTCCACCACCTGTAATGCAGATTACACGATTACAGTACATTTATTTTTTCCAATTACCTTGGAAATCTAATTTAATCGCATAATAATTGATGTAGGACGACGGGTAAACATTTCGAAATCTGGTAGTTCCCTGGGTCAAAATTAAATGTATCTGATCATGTTAAGCAAATAAAATGTAGCAGTAATGTCATCGTAACGTCATTGAGACCTTCAAAAAACGAGTCTATGTCTTCCTGAAAGGCCGGCAACGCTTGTTACACCCCTGGTGTTGCAGTTGTCCATGGGCAGCGGTGATCACTTACCATCAGGTGACCCGCTTGTTCGTTTGCCGCCCTATAACATAAAAAAGGTATTCTAACCTCTTCAAGCTCCCTCAAGTAGGACGGCTCGAACTTGTCCAGGTCTTGGTTCAGCAATTCCGTCGCTCGGCTCTCGAACTCTGAAGTCTGTCGCAGTACTTCCTTTACCGCAGATCCTAAAATAGAAGCAATTTCTTGAATTTCGTGAAACGAGAACCAAGTGCAGTTTTAATCTAGACACGCGGCAGCGTGTCAGAACCGAATTCAAAGAAAGGAACTGGCGACGCAGCAGCCCTGTGTATATTTACACGAACCATTTCGAACTAATTTTGACCACTTCACAATTCGAAATCCATTTCATCTAAAAACATGATATTAAGCACGTTTTTATCCTTTTGTTTATCTTAAATCAAAAATCTCAATGATATAAAAATGTTAAGATCAAGTGTTAAGATTCTTATAAATAAGTTTCAGGATTCTTTACAGAACTTGACTTTTTACAGAAGTTTATAAACATTCATGTTTTTGGCGGGATTATCTTTTCAGCCGCATAATGTCCACTGCTCCAGACATCGTCTCACCAACTTGTGGGTGGGCGTTCGCTTCGCTTGCCAGTGCGTGGTCGCCATTCGAGAACCATTTTACCCCAACGGCCATCAATTCGTCGCGGCATGTATCCCACCCACTGCCACTCCATCGAGCTAATCCGCTGGGCTATGTCAGGGCCTTTTGTTCTCCTACGAATTTCCTCATTTCTGATTCGATCACATAGACAGCATAGCCCTCTTCATACTCCATACCCAATTAAGCGATCTTAAACCTTATTATGAGACATGTTGTAAGTTAATTGGCGGTTTAAAATACACAATGAAATATCGTGAACAAGATGTCCTAGAACAGAAAAGCTGTCTTGTTGTTGAACGTACCTTCGCGCAATACGCATGCTAGGCCGTCGATCTCCGCGGCAAAGAGCGTGAGCTCGTGCAGTGTGAGGCGGTACTTCGGGTCGTGGTTACACATACGTCTGCGCATATTGTTGTTGAACGTACCTTCGGGCAATACGCATGCTAGGCCGTCGATCTCCGCGGCGAACAGCGTGAGCTCATGCAGTGTGAGGCGGTACTTCGGGTCATGGTGTCTGGTGCGTGTGCGCATCTTGTTGAGGTCGAGCTGCGCAATCACCGATGCACACTTTTCCGCATCCTCGATGGCAGTTTCCAATGCACGAACCAGCTCAGTCTTCGGCATCTGGGAAAATATATATAAATCTTTAATATAATAATACAACATATATACAGATATGTGTATAAAGGAAGGAGAGGCCTTTGCCCAGCAATGGGACATAAATACAGTCTAATTAAAAAACTTTAATACGATAAAGATATCATAACGTAAGGATCCAAAATGGCCGCATATGTTTACTACGAAGACTAGTTGTGGTATATTCTAATAGTCAGCGAACTGTTATACTATGGAATAAATTCAAACATTATCACCGCGCAAAACGGCCCGTTGAAATTAAAATAAAATGACTGTCGCATGACGCAGCGTCAACTCTCAGCCAATGTCCGCTATGACACAGCGTTATACATTAACCGCTGACTGGTCCAAAGTGAAATAACGTCAGTTACAGTATTAGTGGAAAAAGTAAATGTAAAAATGGAAAAAGTAAAGTACCGACTACTTGAATGTACTTTTGATGGTGTCATTAGTGCTTGAATATGCTACCATAGTTTTATAGTGGTTCGCTGCCCATGGTATACCACAAGCTAATAAAAATCTGACAAAAATAAAGGGAATATAATAAACAAATTATATAAATGAAATTATACACAAAAATACAAATATTTCTACAACAAATCGATTGGAAAAGAAGACGCTCACTTTGAGATCACTGGCTTTCTTCAAATACGCCCTCAGTCCGTCCAGGTCACACGTCTTCGGCGTGTCAGGGTCCAACGCGTTCTGCACGGCTTCGGCCCACTCGCGGAACTGCTCCGACTTGTTCTTGAGCTTCTCCAGCATGGCGGGTAGCTCATCGAGGGTGTAGCGGTATCTGCGGAAAATAGTTTTGAAATACTGAATGAAAAAGTTATCACTCGTGGCGGCCTCTACGTTGCTATACGAGAACTAATAAGACATTATACGGGAATAGTTGACAAGAAGCAAACGAGATGGCGCTGACAGTATCCTACATCTGGATCACAGAATTAATAATAGTATTACATACAGAATGGAATCTTCTAAGGTCCCGCGGGCGGCTGCAGGCGCCTGCAGCCACCCCCTCGAAAAGGCGCGAACGGAGGAGAGGTGCGGGGACGGGGAACGGGGACGCATATTGCGCGGGACTTTAAGAGATTCCGCACTTCTTCATTTATTTGCATTATACAATCGATTTCTGAGATGTTAGTAAATGTTAGTATGTACATTGTATTAACCTTTCCTGTAGAATCATATCCGTTTTCATGGACGTCTGTCAGAGCACTGTTTCACACGATATTCGGCAATCTTGCAAGGCCATTTACATTCTTTTCATCTTAATATTACAAAAAGCCGGTGTACGTATACCAGGCTCCGAAGCAGCTCAATCCAGACATGCTTACCCATCGCCTTATAAACATAATTATTTCTTTTCCTTGTCACTAGATGGCGCTATAGGTATTTAATAAAACATTTGTTCAATCTATTGTGCAATGTAATTAAATATGACTTATATAAAAGGCAATAAATATTTTTAAAGCATATTCAACACTTTCTTGAAGACGACCTTCGTGGCGTAGTGGTCAACATGCTAGTCCGCCACCCAGAGGTCGATCCCCGGTCAGGGCAAGTTGGAAAATGGCCTTTTTCAAATTGTCCTGGGTCTTGGGTGTTTATCTATGTATGTATTTGTTATATAATATAGTATCTTTGAGTTGGTATCCCATAACACAAGTCTCGAACTTACTTTGGGGCTAGCTCAATCAGTGTAATTTGTCCCTATTCCTTATTTTATATTTAATGTCTTTGTCACTTTTTTGCTAGTCATGTGTGCTGCCATCTCTGTGCACCTACCGGCAACTCTAGTTTTGCCTACTTACCTCCAATAGTTTCTATGGCGTTGGGTATCTGTTAAGTTAGTAATAATGTTACTCGTGGTTCAGATGATCCCGTTACCTGAGCTTGTGTTTGTCGGGCGCGCAGTGGCAGAGCTGCGCGTAGTGCCGCAAGCACGCGACGTGCGGCGTGCAGCTGCACGTGACGCACGACAGGAAGCACGTGGTCTTGCACAGCTGGCACTGCCGCGAGTCGTCCGGCAGCAGCTCGAACGCCTCGCGCTCCGCCTCCGTCACGCCCTGTTACAAACGAAATTAGAATATCAATGTCTCGAGAGTGATTAAAACTGGTGGCGTGTTTTTTTCGTACCTTGAAATATAAATTTGTAAGAAAACAATATATTGCATAATGGATGGATGTTTATTTATCGTTATGTGTATTTGTGATAAAAATATACATATATCGTTGAATAAGTATCCTGTAACACAAGTCTCCAACTTACTTTGAGGCTAGCTCAATCTGTGTGATTTGTCTGTATTATTTATTTACACAACTGCAGGACTGCCTCCGTGATCTAGGATTGAAGGCGTTCGCCTTGTGAAACGGAGGTCATTGGTTCGAATCTTACTGGGAAGGATACTTTGTGAAAAGTTGTTTCAAGTCTGGTTAGGATATTGCAGGCTTGAATCACCTGATTATCCGAAAAGAAAGATGATTCCGTGTTTCGGAAGGCACGTATGAACTGAAGATCCCGAACGTCATCTAGCGTTTGATCATAAAAGTATCCAAGAATTGGTTCTGGTTTACCCTTTAGGTTGCGTAGTCAGACGGCAATCGCTCTGTGTAAAAAACCAATAACCCCGTGCTCTGAAGCGTTACTGCTGATGATGCAACTGGGGAAATACGCTCGGATGATGATGTTTTTTATTCACACCAAGCCCCCCTAAACCGGGGAAGAAACCACTCACCCAGTCCAGCAGCCCCTTCCTCAGCTTCCGCTCGTCGTGCAGCATGCTCCGCATGTCGCGGTACGCCGCCAGCGCCACGCACACGCTTAGATTGTCAGCCTCCAGCGCCATCTTGCAGACCAGCTCGTCGTGCGAGAACACGCAGTAGCGGCGCAGCGTCGAGTAGTGCAGGATGCATTCGCGGCCCATTTTTAACTGAAAATTTATTTATTTATGAAAATTTTATTGATACATACAATAGCCATGACGAATGGAAAAATACTTTTAGCCCATCGGATAGATTATTAAAAAATATTGTACATGTAGTTTTTCTTTTCTCTGAGAAACAAAAAATGACAAAGATACAGCGGATTGAAACTTCGCGTTACGTCACGGCTACGTACGATTTCTTCATAGAGGTGACATCGGAAGCCCTCACTCTGAAACTTTGCTGCTTTGTATCTTTGTGAATTTTTACTTGTTTTGGCAAACTGAAAAATATGGATCTATTATTTTTGTATAATCTAAAAGACGGATTAAAAATATATATAAAAGAAGAAACTTAATGACTGACTGACTGACATATCAACGCACAGCCCAAACCGCTGGGTTTTAAGGGGGTGAAACGGGGGTCCAAAGTTTGTACTGACAAACAGGATTAGTTTGACAATTTTATTCGAAACTTCGCAAGAGCACTCGCGGTAAATAAGTAAATACGTGTTTCAGAATTTTTCAAAATTCATCCCCTAACGGGGTGTAACAGGGGTCCAAAGTTTTTATGTAGGAACAAGATTAGTTTGACCATTTTATTCGAAACTTCGCAAAAGTATTCCCGGCTAAATAAGTAATAAATTTTTCAAAATTAATCCCCTACAAACGTCAAACGGGGGTCCAAAGTAGTTGTTTCACGAATGTATGGAGCCCCGACCTGGACATTGTACATGTATAATTTAGAAACTACATTATTAAATAAAAGTTATTTAAGTAACATTTTGGCTCATTTCGGCCTAAATATTGGTGTAAAAGCATTAAATACACTTAAGATAGGCAACACAACACACTCCATAATAATTTTTCGTCTGACAGTGACATTGACATTTAAACCTACCTTAAAAATAAAGATAGATGTTAAACTACAGAAGTGTCATGTTTGAAACGCGGAGTTATCTAAATGAATGATTTGTCCATATGAAAAAACCGTTTGTTTAGTATATGAGTTGTGTGACACCACGTTTGACAAATGGTACCACAAGTGTTGAACAATGTTGACAGTGACACTTGCCCACATTTGACGTTTCATTTCAAAGAGAGAGTGTACGTTCGTTCAGAAATTAGGAATGAATACCGTAAAATAAGTATTCGACAAAACAAAAAATTGATAAATAAAAAGTTGTTATTTTATTGTAATTAAGTGTATTTTCTTGCTTCAAAACCAAATTATGATTTTTTAGAATGTTATTTGTTATCAACTTAGCTCATATTATTACATTTCATTTCATCTGTCACACTGCAAATTGTATTTCGAACTAAGTTTCAGAACGGACGTGTTGTTGCCTGTTAAAATAAAATATTGCTTTTATAATTAAATTGCAACGAAAATACTAAAAATATAAAATAAATGTATTTTTTAAAATATTGTTAGATATTTCCTCAATTTTGTAAAATATTTACAATGTGCAGGCCTGATTTGAAACATCTCCTTTGTATGGAGAAAAAAGATTAGTTTGACTATTTTATTCGAAACTTCGCAAGAGTACTCCGGGCGGTAAATAAGCGAACACGTATTTTAGGATTTTCCAAAATCATCCCCTAACAAAGGGGGTGAAACGGTCCAAAGTTTGTATAGACAAACAAGATTAGTTCTGTCGCTCTCTTTCGGTCTAAATGACAGAAAAAGGGAACGAGAACGGGAATGGGAACGGGAACAGGGAACAGGGAAGTGCTTTGTCATATTATTATCATACCTTTTAAATAAATAACATAGCAATATATGTCGCTGAGATACACTTAATATTCAGTCCGGCGTTCCCATAGATATTATATTAAAATCAGTTGTATAGTTAGAGGTGAAGTCGCTTTATAGTTTTGAAAAATTATTAATGTACCATTATCGTAAGAAAATGAAATAGCGTAGAATTTTTTTTTTATCTCTTCGTAATATACAAAAAAAAAACTCTACACTATTTCATTTCATAGTCACCAGCTCAAACATTACCACGCAACTGGAAAATCTTATAGGTATCACTCACCCAGTCGGCAGGCGTGAAGTTGACCGCCTCAGCGAAGTTGTACCCCTGGTTGAAGCCCGCGTGGTACGCGCGGGGGAACGTGATCACGAACTCTCCCGCGTGTTGGTCCGTCCTGCAACAGAAACTTATGTCTCAGTTCCGTTCGTTCCGTTGCATACTGAGTTGTGTTGCTACAGACGAAGCCCAGGGTGTTTTTCTACTCCAAATATAATATGCATGTGTCACGCAAGGAGTCGGAAACCGCAGACTAGTTTCGTTGCTCATAATCAGGGCGAGTGGCTGTTTATTTATATATGTATTAATTATAAAATATGGTATTGTTTAGTTAGTATCCCATAACACAAGTCTCAAACTTACTTTGGGACTAGCTCTATCTGTGTTATTTGTCTCAATACATTTATTTATTTAAGGAGGGGTGAACCCACGAATTTACTGTCTGAATAAAAATGTACAGTACTTCCTACACACAAGCAACATCAGGAGGTTAGAACAGTTATGGTAAATGATAGAAAACTATGAAAGGAATTGACATACAGAGCCGACCCCGAATAGGGAGAAGGTAATGACACGTTATTAGCTAGTTAAAATTTGTAATACAATTTTATCATATTTCACCATATCTTCTTGAACAATATGTATAGTTTTTGTTTATTAGACGGGGTACACCAGCCTTCATCAGCACGTTAGGGTACAAGATGGTGACCAGCTGATGGAGAAGGTCGGGCTGCAGTTGAAACAGCTCGGATGCTTCCACCTTCATTGCAGCTTGTGTTTCTTTTATGAGGAAGACTTACCTATAGACAGGGACACCAGCCTTCATCAGCACGTAAGGATTCATGATGGTGACCAGCTGGTGAAGAAGGTCGGGCTGTAGTTGGAACAGCTCCGGAGCTTCCACCTTCATTGCTGCTTGTGTTACTTTTATTACAAAGACTTACCTATATACGGGGACACCAGCCTTCATCAGCACGTTAGGGTTCATGATGGTGACCAGCTGGTGGAGAAGGTCGGGCTGCAGTTGGAACAGCTCCGGTGCTTCGGCCTTCATGGCCGCTTCGAACTGCTCCGCCTTGGAACTCGGGACTCCGTACCTGAGTGAAAGGATTCGAAAAGTGAAATAGAATTTCTCTGGCAGGGAATATCGATATATCGATATTTTGTATCAATATATAGATATATCGATACAAAATATCGATAAAATACTGGTTTCGGGTATTGATATATCGATATTAAATATCGGTATATCGATTTATTGATATATCCATACAAAATATCGGTATTCCTGTTCTCTGGGAAAAACAACTGAATGACACCTAGAGTAACTGTGATCATCATTATCAGCTTTGAAAAACCTACTCCTGGACATAAGACTACATCCAATATCTTCTTCTTGTCGAGTCAAAATGGTTCCAATATAGTTTCTAATTCAAATGACATTTGACCAGTATGTGGCCACGGCGATCCCTCTGTCGTTAGCCTCATTTAAGTCCTCGATGGTACACGACGTAGGGCAATTCGGACACGATAGAAGGTGGTCCATCGACAACTGGGATTCTATGACACAATTTATTTGCAAACACGGTGTCATCATCATCCGAATGTATTTTCCCGGTTGCATACTCAGCAGTAACGCTTCAGACCCCGGGCACCGTTACCTAACCAAGGTGATTTGACGAGGTTACTGGTTTTTACACAGAGCGATTGCCGTTTGACCTCCGCAACCCAAAGGGTCAACCAGAACCAATCCTTGGATAATTTGATGATCGAACGATAGATGGCGTTCGGGCCCCACAGTTTATACATGCCTTCTGAAACACGTAATCATCTTTCTTTTCGGATGATCAGATGATTGAAAACTGCAATATCATAACTCGTTTAGAAACAGCATTTCACAAAGTGTGCTTCCTAGTGGGATTCGAACCTATGACCTCCGGGTCACAAGGCGAACGCCTTGACCACTGAACCACGGAGCAGACAAGCAGTAATTTGCATATACGATGTATTGTGCATTATCTTGACACCTAACGGAGTAAACAGAGCCTAGGGCCGCAAGACCCGCAGGCCGCTTTTAGCGTGATGTCAAATACGCAAAGGCCACTTTAATATGATGTAGAATTATCAAAGGTCTCCTTTATCGTGATTTAAAACTTCCAAAGATCACTTTTAAAATTTCAAAGGCAACTTATCGTGATCAAAATCTTCAAAAGCCACTTTTATATTTTAAAGGCAACTTATAGTGATTAAAAACTTCCAAAGGCCACTTTTAAATTTCAAAGGCAACTTATCGTGATTAAAAACTTCCAAATGCCACTTTTAAATTTCAAAGGCAACTTATCGTGATTAAAATCTTCCAAAGGCCACTTTTAAATTTTTAATGGCCCCTTGTCATGATTAAAAACTCCCAAAAGTCCACTTTTTGTATGATTAAAAAGTTCACAAATTATCAAAGGCTACTATTATCGTGATTATCAAAGGCCACTTTTAGCGTGATATAAATTTCGCTAGCTGTCCAAACTCACCAGGTCTTGGGCTCGCCCCAGTGCAGGTAGTTGATGGAGTAGCTCCAGTGGTCCTCGTTGTGCCAGCAGAACGTCGCGAAGCACATGCCCACGTACAGCCACGGGACCTGACGGGATTACAACAATGGTTTTAACATTCTACAGACACGGGACCTAAGGGAATAACAAGAATATAAAAAAAACATTAAAAAAACATGCATTTCCTAGTTTTTAAGATAATTATGTCCTGTATTTACTTATTTTTCATCATTCAAGCACTGAAAGGAGGTTGTATATAACTCGAAATACGTGTTGTGAGTTCAATTTACATCCTAAAGGTGGTAAGTAATTTTGAAAATCGAAGGCGGCCAGGCGGCCTCTAAGACCTATAGTTAATAAGCATGATTTTTTTGAATTGGGAGTTTATTTTTAAATAAAACAAGCGCACTGGCCACCACTCATGGCTGAATACACCAAGAGGCAAGGCCATTAAAAAAAAAGGCTTGGCGTGCTAAATTTTCTTGATGAAATCTTTGTTGCGAAAATTTCAAAATATACTTTTAACAAAAAATTACGAGTTCAAGTTAAGAATTGGATTTGTCGCCTTAATCGGTAAAAATGAGACAAAGGCAGTCATAGCCATATTACTTCCGATTTCATTCAATTGTGTATGTCGATACTTCTTACATAACCAAATCTAATATAAAAGTTTTTCATTAGTTCCTCGCTTTCATGATGAAATTAGAGTGTTCAACGCAAGTGTAAGTGATCAATACAACCTCGAACTATAAGCGCCCTCGCTCGCTGCGCTCGCTCGTGCCTCTAAATATCTCGGGTGTAATTCATAGATTCAAATGTTTATTCAGTAATTAGACCTTTACAGGCACTTTTACCCGTCAATAAGTATAATTTACGTTACGTGTGAAGTATATTAAAATCTAATTTATTTTTAAAGAAAAGCTACCTATACAAGCGCTTCGTGACGACCACTGCTGAGAAGAAACGCCGAAAGAAACTCATTTTCACATTATTGGTCGCCTACGAGTCGAACGTGTAATGCTTGCGAACAAGTAAACAAACAGCAATTGATCACTTACAACCCTTGCCTAGCATTGTGCAAAAATGGGTATTTATTGTATTGTAAAAAAAAATACATCTTCATTTGAGAGTTGACGATAAGGTCAGAATAGTAAAGTTTAAAAGAACCATACATGGTTTTTAGCCTAGAATTGGTCCGTCTCTTCCGATGAGATGTTCTCACCACGCTCATACTTTTCTTTACAGTAATATTTGAAATGCTAATTGCTGATTTATTTAGTAAAGTTCTTGGTGTTTTAAAAAAACATCTCCAACATGCTCGGCAATGTAGGCATTATTGTAGTAAAAAGAAGACATTAAGTTTGTAATTCTTGGCTCGTGCGTCACTTTACCGGCCTAGGCCAGGAAAGTAGTATGAAAATACTTCCTGACCATTGTTCAAAACAAGAAGACAAGAATGTGTATTCAGAAGGACAAGACGTCCTCGCTGACGCTCGGCCTTTAAAAATACTCGTCCGGCAATGCCATACTTCCCGACCTCTGCAGAAATGTACTATTTTTTCAGAGTTTATTTGTTGTTTCATATATTTTCCAAAAACAAAACAGTTATTTGTTGTTTCATATATTTTCCAAAAACAAAACAGTCAAATACCACATTCTTTAAAAGAATAACATATACGAAAGAAATATAACGGACAACACTCACCTTCATGCCAGATATGTCAGCATTGATGTGTCCAAGCACAGAGCCCTCCAAGACCGGCAGGTTGTTCAAATTCCAGCTGGATTCCGCATACTGTTGTTCACCGGGGTATAGGTGAGCACTGGATTTTGTCGGAAACCCTGAGAATAACAACATTGTATTGTGTAACTGAAATATTATTCTTGTAAATTCTTGTGAATGCAAGATTTAAAAAAAAACCGTTTCGTTCCGTACAATTATCTATGATACTAAACAACTCTCCCCAAGACACATACAGGGCGTTTTTAAAATCATTGGCATCCTTTCTACTGGTGAAAGTACTCATGAATATGAGCAACTTTTTGTGACCGAGTCAATCCAACCGAAAAAAAAATGTGCTGGCAAGCGAGGCGTAGGACACCCATCCACAACGTGGTCAGACGACATGACTAAGGTCGCTGGAAAGCGCTGGATGCAGGCCGCTTTAGATCGGTCGCTTTGGAAATCTTTGAGAGAGGCCTATGTCCTGCAGTGGACGTTATGCGGCTGAAATGATAATGATGATGGTGACACATCATAAAAAG
The DNA here is from genome assembly GCA_943193695.1 of Acrobasis suavella. Classification (NCBI taxonomy): domain Eukaryota; kingdom Metazoa; phylum Arthropoda; class Insecta; order Lepidoptera; family Pyralidae; genus Acrobasis; species Acrobasis suavella. The sequence goes on along the minus strand of OW971952.1, from coordinate 1,163,166 downwards.
CAACTTGTATAAGATACATACCTGATCCGTGGTCCATAGAGTGCAAGTCGGCGCCGTACTCGACGGTGACGTCCTCGTCTATGGAAGATACGATGCGCCAGAACTCTTTCTCTACAGTCGATGTAGGCACCATCTGTTCGACAAATGATCATTTTTTTTGAAGTGAAAACTTCTTTAGCGGCTTTGTACACTTTTTAATAATGGGTAAAAAATGTAAAACTCGCGTCAGGAAACTCGCGTCAGGACAAGTGAAACTGATCGAAAATTCGTAAGACGGATGGAGCGTAGACAGGCTGCGCGGCGTAGGAGAGGAAGTATGGCGAAAATGTATGCCTGCGCCTGCTGTTTCGTTTAGGCGGCGCAGGGCGCTTGCGCGAATGTTCGCGTGTGTTTATGTTACAGCGTGCCACGCGCATCCATGGAAATGCACAAAGTTAATATTCAAGTTTTCACTTCTGCCGGCACTCCCGGAGAGCAAACCGTCGTTTTTTTTTAAATTTAAATACGCAATTAAAAGCAATTTAAATATTTTGGATATTCATCTGCTAGTAAATAAAAAAAATTGAGATAAATCCTCTAAATACTTGTAATACTATCAGTAATATTTTTATAAACAAGCTAATCTATAACAATGACCTAAAAAGGTTAAAGTGCTCCCCTCGAAACAAATCAATTTGACAGATTGATTTGTCTTGATAAAACAGCATAACCCCACCGGGTTATGTTGTTTTATCACAGAGATGCCATGACCACCTTCCAGCTCCATCACCAGATCAGCTCCATGTCATCATAATATTGCATTGTCACGCGATTATATACGTATGCATGCGAAATTGCAGCTCAATCGGAAACCGGGAGGTGGATCAAATTTTTTCAGATTACAGACAGACATACAGACAACAGGACAGGTCAAACTAAAAAAAAGCATATAATAAAAATGGGTGTACTTTCTTATACAGACTAAAGTTTAACAGATTTTCGTTATTTAGAAATTTTTTATAAGATTATCATGTCATGGAATAATCAATATGTAGGTTACTCAGTATAAAGAATTTTTAATAATAGATTTTCGTTGCACAGAAAATCAATAATTAGAATGTTTGTTATGAATAATTTGAAATCATAGAATTTTATTACAAATAACATTTACTTTTGCAATGTTTCTAATATCAGAATATCAAATTAAATATTATTATTTTTAATAAGTTTAGTTAATATAATATTTATAACAAAGAAAAATTTTTTATGATGTGGTAGTTTCTAAACGTTTCTTGTCATACCTTTTATTAAATGCAGTAGTGTGTTGGTCACAGTTCTAACCTAACCTATAAGTTTGCCCTATGCTAGTAAAATGGATAAAACTTTTCCAACACTCGCCGGCCGCTACCGCGGCACGCTCGCTTCGCTCGCTCGGCTCGTACGTGTGTTGGTCGCAGTTCTAACCTAACCTATAATTTGCCTTATTCTAGTTAAATGGATAAAACTTTCCCAGCACTCGCCATGGTATTTAATTTGATTAAACAATGTTTTCACTTAATACTTCCTTAATATTTTTTTTACAGAACAAGTCAAGCAAACAAAATAAAATTCCATGAAAGATTATACCTCCTATACTCTTAAAGAAATATTCTACTGTTTGATTAGTTTGTTAAATGAAAATATGAGATTCTAAAATTCATTGAACTGTGTTTGTATAAATTGTGTTTCATTCAAGTAAATAGTCTTTGAAACAATAATATTTGAAATAAAAATATTCTATGAAACATTTTCTGTGAATCGAAATTCTATGAAATTTCAGTCTGTGAAACAAGGGGCACCCAATAATAATATTAAGTTTGTGATTGTGTCTCGGATGACATCGTGTACGCGCGTCCTGTAGTCACATTCGCCCTGATGTAGACATCCGGATGAGGTCGAAACATGACGGCGAGTAGCTGACTCTCTACGTGAGTAGCCCGTTTAATTCATGCTAATAATGTAAGGAAGCACTTACGTGTACGGGCATGTTGAAATAGTCACTCTTGAACTGGTCGGCCATTTCCCCAAACTGTTGAAGCGTGTACTCTCTGGAAGCTTGCTCGAAGCCGAACGCTTCCGCTGGTTTTGATACCTTGGTAAAAGAAAATCGTTATAATAAATATATACGGACAAATTACACTGATTGAGCTAGCCCCAAAGAAAGTTCGAGACTTGTGTTATGGGATACTAACTCAACGATACTATATTTTATAACAAATACATATATAGATAAACACCCAGGACAATTTGAAAAAGGCCATTTTCCAACTTGCCCTGACCGGGGATCGAACCCGAAACCTCTGGGTGGCGGACTAGCATGGTGACTACTACGCCACGGAGGTCGTCAAATGGAGTTATAAAATGGTGATCACATTCTTTTATCTTTAGAATTGGGTAGATGACTGGGTAAAAAAGAAGTTTATTCGGTGCACTTAATAAAATATCAAGGTCACTTTTCTTTGATCATATCTATTTTCAAAGTTATTTTAAGGCAGAAGTGGCGAAGCGCAGCGCAGAGCATTTTCACTTTCAAACTGTTATCGACATTGTCCTCTTTGAAATAAAATACAAAATCAATTAACACAATACTTACGCACATATGGCGAATTTCGACTAGGCTTGTATTGTGATTATTGACTTTAGATATTATTTCAAAGAGAACAATGTCGATAACAGTTTGACAATGAAAAATGCTCTGCGCTGCGCTTCGCCATATGTGCGCAGGCCCTAAGAGGGTTATTTGACTAACTGGAACTCATCTGGCAGCACGCAACAACACTTTCCTATGCTGCTATCCCTTTCTGTCTTTCAGAACCTTCATTTGCTAAAGCGAGAGAGAGTGACGGAACGCCGCGGAACGTTCTGTCCCTCTTTCTCGCTCTAGCAAATGACGGTTCTGAGCGACAGAAAAAGATAGTAGCATAGGAAAGAAAGAAAATATCATTTATTACCCTACTCTAAACCCCGTTATTCATAAAAAAATACAAACGTCTGCTAAATCTATTTTAGTTAAAATATGTTTTGTCTCGTTCTTTCTATGTTAAATAATGAAAAGAGGGAAAGGGACAAAACATGTTTTAACTAAAATAGGATTAGAACATGGTAGTTAACTTTTATGAATTAGAGGGTAAATCACTAAAGTAAAGATAGTTTAACAAAACTTTGCAAGCAAAGGAATAGCTCAGCTTGTGTTACCCCGGACCGGAGCCCGAGGTAACGTCGTTTTTCAGGCATCCCCTACTCTCTGTAGTTTTTGAGATGGTGGCTAAGAGATTTACATATTCTTATTAAATGTAATTCCAGTTTTATTAAAACTAACACAAACACTAAAATTTAAAAATAACATAGCTTCTTACTGATTCAAATAATCAGAATAATTTGTTTTATATGAAATATACTATGTATTCGTATATGTACGCTACATTATATACTCTCAAGAAGGGGTGAATATAATAGAGATAGAGTGTATGAATATTTGTACTTAAAATGAATTCTAGGGTTTATTTCTTTGTTCCTTATTTTAGAAATATAATAGAAAGTGCTGTTTCGTGCTGTCAGATTCTCTCGCTCTAGCAAATGACGGTTCTGAGCGACAGAAAAGGAAAGCAGCATAGGAAAGTGCTGTTTCGTGCTGCCAGATGAGTCCAAACTCTAAGGGCATTCAGGAGAACTTCGCTCGCTATTCCAGTTACCTCTTCAGCGAGGCAGACCGGGCACCGCCAGTCGCCCTTGGGCACGTCCGCGAGGGGGGGCACCAGGCAGAACGTGTGGTACGAGTCATCGCAGCCGTCACACAGTAACATCTGCTCTTCAATGTCCCCGCGCCCGCACACGTGGCACATGTACTTGGCCAGCTGGTAGTAGAAGATTATGGTTAAAGTCTATTCGTTCAATTGGCTGGTAAGCCGATGGCGTACCAACAAACACGGATCATCCTTTGAGGTGCGCCGATGGCGTGCACACCATTTCAACAAATGAACTATAGCAAACTAGATTAATTCCTGACCGATATGTTTAAAAGCCTCGCAAATAGCAATACGTATTGATGTTAAACACATACTCCCCCCCCCCCTCCATTCATTCACCATTTCATCTTTATTGGTTTTGAAGAATCTAAATATTATATATACTAACTTAACAGATACCCAACGCCATATACTAAATATTGGAGGGCCCGAAACTAGGCAAAACTGGAGTTGCGAGTAGGCAATACAAAGATGGCAGCACAAACTACTATCAAAAAAGTGACGAAAAAAGTGTTTTGATTATGTCATATACATAAGTCATATTTAATTCATTAGAGTACTACTTTATTTCAATAATAGTAATCAACTATTCTGATGTTTTAATAAATACCAAAAGCGCCATCTAGTGACAAGTAAGAGAAATAATTATGTTTATAAGACCATGGGTACGCATGCTAGGGCAGGCCTGTGACACTCCCCGTTAAGATATCAAAAATATATCTACATTATTGCTATGCGCGCGACGACCACTTCGAAGAGGAAAATTCATTAACACGAATCGTGTGTCAAGAATAATGAGGATGAAATTGGCTTGCAATGGATGTCTAGGTATCTAAACCAGAGGTTCCCAAACTTATTTTGACAAACGCTCACTTTAAAAAATCTGTTATTTTGTAGCGTCCCCCATTTTTTTCACCATAAAAACCTGAATTACATATTTGTCTTGCCTGTAGTTTAATTCAACCTATATTCTAAACTAGAGGTACATTAGAGTACACCTGTACATTAGAGTATCTTTTATAAAAAATAACAATAATCAACATTGTTAATTTTAATTAAAAAAATAGCAATAATAATACAATTTTACAATAATAAAGAGTATCGGAAGTGGGGACCTCACCTGCGAAACTTTAAAACACGAAATTTTTTCAGTGTTTGATTCCTTTAACGATATAAATAGCGTTGTGAACGCATTAAAATAATAAATATTAATTACATTTTTAGTTTATATTTGTACAATAAAAAAGAATATAAATATGAACTAATAAATGGATGTTGTGTAGTAAGAGGATTTTAATTTCAGTGAAATTTAAAATTTGAAATAGCTGAAGTTATAAATCACTCATTGCTTAAATCACATCAGCGCCCCCCAACTTTATTCTGGGCCCGTTATCGCCCCCCTTAAAGCCTCCAGCGCCCACAAGGGGGCGTTTTCGCCCACTTTGGGAAAGACTGATCTAAACGAAGAGGTGAGGAGTTCTGACGCGAGCTAAATTAAACTATAGCGCTAACCAGATTAAGTAGATATTTATTTGAATTTCTTTTTTGAGTAAGACTTTTCTGTACGTGAGTACTAGCACAGAATAAGTACTAGTACTCCCGTACAGAAGTATTACTCAGAAAATAAATTCAAAGAAATATCTACTTAATGTGGTTAGCGCTATGGTTTAATTTAGCTCGCGTCGGAACTCCTCGCCTCTTCGTTTAGATACCTAGACATCCAGTGCAAGCCAATTTAATTCTTATTACTCTGGACAAACGATTCATGTAACTGAATTTTCCTCTCCGGAGTAGTCGCCGCGCGCATAGTAATAATGTAGGTATATTTTCGGTACTTAAACGGGGAGTGACACAGGCCTGCAGGTACATATTCTGTGGCTAGGGGTAAACAACTGACCGGGTCGTCGGGGTTGTGCGGCAGCTCGTGCGGCGGCGCGGGCGTGACGGAGACCGTCATGTTGGACATGCGGTGCTCGCGCAGCCGCGTCGAGCGCGGGACTCGAACTCGCGACCCCGCGCCGCAGCTGCCCGCCGCCGACATCCACTTGTTCTCGCGGGGACCTGCCGGGACAAATACTACTGTGTTATTTACATCCACGAGTGGGATTGATGTTTCGGACCACTATGGTCTGGGAGATGAATAAAAATATTGCACAGTTGATGCACTTCCTTTGTTTTCTCAAGTTTCCAAGAGACAATTAAGATCAAATTATATTTGTAAATTAAATCAACCACGTGGACGCAAATATATTTATACAAAAAATGCGTACCACATGTGCATACAAGTATACAATAAACTGCCAAATAGTATTAAATTGCTAAATAAGAATAAATTCAAAAAAACATTGACGGAATGGTTGAATGAAAAAAGATTTTAAAGCATTAAAGATTATATGGACAGTTAACATTGAATTTATTTAATACTAATATTTTTTTTAAATGTAAAATTTGATAATAAATTTAAAATTATATTTAGTATTAAAATTGTATAATGTGAATTTAATTAAGTAGACTATACCTATATATTGTTAATATTTGCACGCCTGCAAGCAGGTTGGTTGTATAAATCATGCAAATAAATGATTCCATTCTATTCTATTCCCGCGCAAATCGTAACAATTGATCGAGAGAATGGGCGAAAATGCTAATTATTGTTAATAGGCAATACGAATCAAGTCAATCACTATTTTCATTCCTTTTTCTACCTTCTCGCCCACCGTCACGCTAAAAGTGGTCGTTTAGTCTTGCGGCCCTGTGCTCAGTGCCAAGACCCGAAGTACTCTGTCTGCCTCGTCTTCTTATTCTTTTCGTGCCCACTATATTTTGTCACTCCAGTACCACATCTTAGATCATTTAATACAGCAGAGGTTCCCAAACTTATTTTGTGAAACGCCCACTTCAAAAAATCTGTTATTTTGTAGCGCCCCCCCATTTTTTTCACCATAAAAACCTGAATCACATATTTGTCTTGCCTGTAATTTAATTCAACCTATATTCTAAACTACTTTTTTACAAGAGAGAGCAATAATAATACATACACCAGTACATTAGAGTATCTTTTATAAAAAATAACAATAATCAACATTGTTAATTTTAAATAAAAAAATAGCAATATTAATACAATTTTACAATAATAAGGAGTATCGGAAGTGGGGACCTCACCTGCGAAACTTTAAAACACGAAATTTTTTCAGTGTTTGATTCCTTTAACGATATAAATAGCGTTGTGAACGCATTCAAATAATAAATATTAATTACATTTTTAGATTATATTTGTACAATAAAAAAGGATATAAATATGAACTAATAAATGGATGTTGTGTAGTAAGAGGATTTTAATTTCAGTGAAATTTAAAATATGAAATAGCTGAAGTTATAAATCACTCATTGCTTAAATCACATCAGCGCCCCCCAACTTTATTCTGGGCCCGTTACCGCCCCCCTTAAAGCCTCCAGCGCCCACAAGGGGGCGTTATCGCCCACTTTGGGAAAGACTGTAATACAGGATTAGCCTTACCTGCGCGTTCCCCGCTGCCAAAGTATAAGATCAAAAATCTAATACGTTCATAAAAACTATTGCGTAATCGATTATGATCATTATATGAATCGGTAAAGCTGCTCGAGCATCGAGAAAACGTCTAAAGGTGCTCCTTGAAAAATGCTATTTTATGTATTTTCTCATGTAAAAAGAGGTCAAACACATTTAATCTTCTAAAAGATGGTATAACGTTATTTTCTATTTAAATTGAATTTCTGAAAAATTGATAGAATATCTATTAGTATCGATTACGAAAAAAAGAATCAAATCATGTTAGCATCTGATTGCCTTCCATCCCATAAAATAATCTAAGATCCCATACGATTTTCTCCCTTATTTACTGCCAAACCACAGAAAAAAAGATCTATAGTCGCATAACACAAACTTGACACATTTAATTTTTTCACTATATTTTGTTATGAGACTAGTTCATTAACCCCCGTTTTCAATGTATCAATTACATTTTGAAGGTTCTTTAATTAGGTTCAAATTAGTTGATGATATAGGCGCACTCCCCACGAGACTATAGCGCACTCCTTACGAGACTATGTATTTTTGATTTACAATCTTCGTCTTTATTCCCTGTGCATTAGATTTGATTATATTTTTTTGTCTTCTGTCTCTTTCTTGCCAAGAGTGTATTATTATGTGAATTTACACATTTTTTCAGTGTGTACTTTATTGGTGTGCAGAAAATAAACTAGTGTTTGAATTTTTTGTAGTGTGCAACTACAACATATATCAGCAATAGAAATTATTTATGTGAATGAGTGATTTTGTTTAGATGTAGCAGAGCGTAGCTTACCCCCGCACCAAAAGCGGCAGAAAGTTCTGTAAGAAGATTTGTCTGCGTAACTCATCCTGTATTAAATGATCTAAGGGCCACATCGATAGCTATGTCATTTGCGGCCATCAGGTCTTCCCAAGTGCAGGTATTTGGACACCTGGGACATGTAAGTACGTGCTCAATAGTTAGTGGGGAGAAACCACACAGGCTAAAGTTTTGCGAACTGTTTATCATCTTCCACCTGACCAAATTATCTTTACGACGGCCCATCTTCGTTCTTAGTCTGTTTAACGACTTCCAAATGGGCCAGTCTGCCCCGTTCGGGATACAGATATGGTTCATCGGCGACTCCTTCTTCTCTTCATCTTTGACGAGAGCCTTCATATTCTTCTCAACTTCGTCAGCACCCTCAGTGTTCCTTCAGCCGCGTGCAGCAGCTAGTGTAATTTTTAATACCTTTTTCCACTACTTTCCCCACCGTAACGATAAAAAGTAGCCTTAATTCTTGCGTTCCTGAGCTCTGCTTAGAAAAGCAAGTCTGCCTCATACATACATATATCCCATTAGGGATAAAAACGTGATAATATGTATACTCACTTCTTCTAGTTACAGGGTTCTCCTCTTTCACCGGCGACTTCTTGTCTCCATCTTTGACGGGAGTCTTCATCCTTCTGTCAACCTCATCAGCACCAGCCAGGGCGCCCTTGGCCTTAGGTATCAACTAATACAATATACTTACTCCTCCTAGATTCAGGGTTCTCCTCTTTCACCGGCGACTTCTTGTCTCCATCTTTGACGGGAGTCTTCATCTTCCTGTCAACCTCGTCAGCATCAGCCAGGGCACTCTCACTGTAGCTTCCTTCAACCGCGGGCATTAGCTAGTACATTATAATACTCACTCCTCCTAGTTTCAGGGTTCTCCTCTTTCACCGGCGACTTCTTGTCTCCATCCTTGACGGGAGTCTTCATCTTCCTGTCAACCTCGTCAGCCCTAGCCAGCGCGCCCTCGGTGTGTCTGCCCTTGACTTTGGGCATCAGCTAGTACAATATACTTACTACTCCTAGTTTCAAGGTTCTCCTCTTTCACCGGCGACTTCTTGTCTCCATCTTTGACGGAAGTCTTCATCTTCTCCTCAGCTTCGTCAGTCCCAGCCAGCGCGCCCTCGGCGTGGCTGCCCTCGGCCTTGGGCATCAGCTAGTACAATATACTTACTCCTCCTAGTTTCAGGGTTCTTCTCTTTCACCAGCGACTTCTTGTCTCCTTCTTTGACGGGAGTCTTCATCTTCCTGTCAACCTCGTCAGCCCCAGCCAGCGCGCCCTCGGCGTGGCTGCCCTCGGCCTTGGGCATCAGCTAGTACAATATACTTACTCCTCCTAGTTTCAGGGATCTCCTCTTTCACCAGCGACTTCTTGTCTCCTTCTTTGACGGGAGTCTTCATCTTCCTGTCAACCTCGTCAGCCCCAGCCAGCGCGCCCTCGGCGTGGCTGCCCTCGGCCTTGGGCATCAGCTAGTACAATATACTTACTCCTCCTAGTTTCAGGGTTCTCCTCTTTCACCGGCGACTTCTTGTCTCCATCTTTGACGGGATTCTTCATCTTCCTGTCAACCTCGTCAGCCTCAGCCAGCACGCCCTCGGCCTTGGGCATCAGCTAGTACAATATACTTACTCCTCCTAGTTTCAGGGTTCTCCTCTTTCACCGGCGACTTCTTATCTCCATCTTTGATGGGAGTCTTCATCTTCTTCTCAGCTTCGTCAGCCCCAGCCAGCGCGCCCTCGGTGTGGCTGCCCTCGGCCTTGGGCTCGGGCTCAGCGGCCTTGTAGCGACGCGCGGCCGGGGGCGGAGTGGCCGCGGGCGGGAGCTTGCTGGCCGAGCGGCTGCGGGTCGCAGGGTTGCTCTTCTCGGGGGTCTGCTCGCCTTTCACCTCGATTTTCTGTGGAGAATTCTGAATTTATTGAAAACATTAGGTTTTCTTATATTAGAACGAACAAAATGAAACTTTCAAAAAATATACAATTTTTTATGATGAGGTTTAATTTCAAACGAAAATTTCAAATCACTGAATGAGGTTATGTTGTTTTATAACTGAATTCCATCGAATATCTCCAAAATTTCAGTTCAATCGGTTGAATATGATTGAAAATTGAGTCACAAGATTTGACCTAAACAAACATAAATACACAGTTACATAGAAACATTGCAAGTTAAATAAAAGCTTTTAAAATAAATAAATATATGGGGACAAATAACACTGATTGAGCTAGCCCCAAAGTAAGTTCGAGACTTGTGTTATGGGATACTAACTCAACGATACTATATTTATAACAAATACATATATAAATAAACGTCCAAGACCCAGGACCATTTGAAATAGGCCATTTTCAAACTTGCCCTGACCGGGGATCGAACCCGGGACCTCTGGGTGGCGGACTAGCATGGTGACCACTACGCCACGGAGGTCGTCAACCGGCCAAGTGCGAGTTGAACTCGAGGTGAGAGGGTTCCGTAAGATGCCAAAGTTTTTAAATTAATACAAAATATCACATTATAAATCCTCACAGCAATACTCGAGTTAACTACTACTAGCGCTATCTAGTGGTGTTTTAGGGAACAATTTTTCGTAAGTGAACGTATTATATTCTTTTTTTTTATTTATTTATTGAGGAACAACAAACAGTTACATTAATAAAGGCTTAACTATCTAACAGATATAATATTACATATTATTATATGAAGTGGTAATGATTAAGTAACCCACTACGTTATTCACAGTTTGAATTTTGCGTCTTAATTATAAAGTAGCCACTAGAGGTAATAGATATATTGAGTTTACCACTTAATTTTTAATGGTTAGAATTAATTTTTTGAACGGAACCCTAAGAAGTATCTAATTTGAAGTCATCTATCGGATTCTGGGCAGACCTTCCCTTTATTTTTTTTTTATTTTTTTTTTTAATAATAAATATATATTTATTTTCCTCCACAAAAAAAAACTTACTGTAACTTAAAAGGTAAACTAGAACTTAAAAGTAATTAAATAATAATAATTAAAAGATGTGGAGAACTGGTGCCTATGATAGGTTTCCGAAGAACCTGTGTTACGGGTCACCAGGACTCGTCATCAACAATTGAGGGAGGAAAGTCCAGCACTGGACTGATAAAGTCAACGATCACAATCTCACCGTCTCCTTGCTGTCCCCAATGGCGCCATTGCTCTTGAACACGTCGTACGGGTACAGAATGCGCTCGTAGTGGTTCTTGAGGATCGAACCTATGCCCTTCCCGTGCGGGTGGCCCATGCGCCGCGCGATCTTCGACCATTTGCGCTCCGCTGAGCATATTTCGAAGCCGCCTGTTGGTGAAAACAAAAGTTTAAGTACTAGGAGTTCGCCCCGAGATATAAAAAAACTAAAATAAATATACAATGTCCTTTTCTATTAAGTACAAATATTTTAAGTTGATCGATTCAATCCATCATTTAGAACAACTTTTCCCAAAAAATGTACATCGAAATACGAAAGGCATCCGCACAGGGCACAGGCTCCCGCTTACAACCCCCATCGCCCGAGCGGGCGAAGGGGGTTGTGAGTGTGTCCACTGCCTAACAGTGAGTGGAGGGTTTCGAAAAGCTGAAATTCAATGTGACGAAATAATGTGAATTGGACCCTTGGGGAAGACAGAGCATTATTGGGATTGCGGCTCTTAAAAGACAGTGCCCTGGGCCACAATACTCAAAGGCCACGTTTAGCGTGATGGTAGGCGAGAAGGTATATCAAATCTCATTTTTTAACCCCGACAAAAAAGAGGGGTGTTATAAGGTTGACGCTAACGTTTGTCTGTCTATGGCATCGTGGCTCTCGAACGGATGGACCGATTTCGATGAGGTTATTTTACATGAAGTGAGTTTTCTAGCGATGTTTCTTAGCTATCATCGTTTTCTTCGCCACTTCCCTATTTGGGGTCTGCTCTATATATCAACTGTTTCCACTTCTTTCTGTCATTCACCTTACGGTTCTTAGCTATGCTTTATAAAAATCGGTTCAACCGTTTAAAAGGTAGTTGGGGGTTGACGCTTGAAATTCAGATTTTTCCCTAGCAAATAATAGATGGCGCTACGGTTATCAATTGGAATATGCAGTTCCGCTACTTGTCACTAAATGGAGATCTTGACAAATAAACTTGTCCAAGATCCACCGTTACTTTTAGTGGACCCATGGCTTTGTCTATCCCGCAATAGATAAAAACGTTAAATTAAATTTATCATCATCATATCAGCCACAGAAAGTCCACAGCTGGACATAGGCCTCCCCCAAGGATTTCCAAAACGACCGATCGGAAGCGGCCTGCATCCAGCGCTTTCCTGCAACCTTGCTCAGGTCATCTTACCATCTAGCAAGTGGGTGTCCTACGCTGCGCTTGCAGGTACGTGGTCTCCACTCGAGAGCCTTTCTGTACCATCGGCCATCGGTTCTTCGCGCTATGTGCCCCGTCCACTGCCACTTCAATGAGCTAGTCCGCTTGGCTATAGCAGTGACCGTGGTTATCCTACGTATCTCATTTCTGATTCGATTGCGTAGAGAAACACCGAGTATAGTCCTCTCCATAGCCCGCTAAGCAATTATTTATGAAATGTTCTATAATCGCTTTAATTTCCATAGAAAAATCTTAACCCAGACAGCGGCCATACTTGGCTATTTATCGCAAGTAATTTATTGCATTTTATGGCCATTTTATTGCTGGGCAAATGGCGACCTCACGGCGGCATTGAGACTCGCCATTTTGTTCGTGGAAATGTCAATCGAAAAGTTGAAGAATGCATTTCTTCAACTTTTAGTAAAGTAAAAAAAACTAGGGGTATATTAGAATATACCTATGTTCTCGTTTTTGATATTATTTTATTATTAAAAGAGATACAAACCTCCATAAACCTGAAAAAAAATTTACTATGTTCCAACATCTAGGAAACAAATATGACAAGACTAGCTTTAACCCGCGATTTCGTCCGCGTAGAAGTCGAAAATGGTTCTGGTAGGCATTTTTGATTGGGTTTTTACGTTAAGTTAAATACTTTTAAATTATAACATTTACAAAGATTCAAAGATTCAATTCTCTCCCTCTCTCTCTCTCCCTCGTGAGAGACCGAGAGAGAGCGACGGAACGCTTCAAAATGGTCAAACTAATCTTGTTTCTCCATACAAACTTTGGACCCCCGTTTCACCCCCTTAGGGGTTGAATTTTGAAAAGACATAGGAACACAGCCAAAACTTATCTTCAATTTTTAAGACGAAGTGGTAGCTAAAGTGGCGCCCTCTTTTGAAATAAATTGTTTAAAACGAAATATGGTGATAATAAAAAATTTGATTTGTATAAATGTCTAGAAAGACCTTTAAACTGTTTTATGAATAACCTTTGAAAGTAATATTGGTAGTCCATCTTGTCTTAAAACTGTTTTTCGTTTTTAAAAACAGTTTTAAAACTAGACGGACTATTAGTAATAATTTCAAAGGTTTTTCATAAAATAGTTTAAAGGTCTTTCTAGACATTTATACAAATCAGTTTTTAAACAATTTATTTCAAATGAGGGCGCCACTTTAGCTACCAAAGAAAGCGTCTTAAAGAAAAATCATAATTTTTGGAGGAGAAATCAGTGGAATACGAAAGGTTGATTTTCTGTATTTTTCATAGGTATTTTGGCTCCGGACTGCAGTTGTCTCTATCGCACATCGCGACAGGTGGTTCAAGCGGTTCAATAGATTTTACAAATATTACCTATTTTTCAGTTCTCTCGACCTTGGTGTTTTGTTTTCCCTTAATGAAGGTTATTTCAAAATTTATTTTCAATTAAATATCATTGGATTTTCGGAATAGAACTGAACACTGCTTAAATTCTCAAAAAAAAACTCAGTTCAGTAAATTACAACATTGACTAATATACAATGCTGCACAAATGTACGAGACGAAGGAGACATTTCATCGATATCATATTGTTCTATGTACTTTTTTCTATCTGGTGTTGTGGTATTTTTAGGCAATAAAGGAAATTCTATTCTATTCTATTCTATACTCAAAGAAAAATATCTAATACCAACCTGCTTCTTTCACAATCTTGTGTAGAGCATACAAATCCAGGGGCTTCCTCTCGACGGTAGGGATCTTGAGCACGGAGCCCTGCAGCTCCCAGAATTTGATGATTTGGTCCAGGAAGTTGAGCTTCACTCGGGTGATGGCCTAGAGCAAGTGCAAAATGTTTACGTTACTTTGATATCTAAATTATTTTTTTTTCCTTGCCTTTTTTTTTTGTATCCCACTGCTGGGCAAAGGCCTCCCCCTTTTCCTTCAATACGTCCCTATTCTATATCGTCTCACCATCTTTTTCGTGATCTACCCCTGCGTCTGCGTCCTTCTGGCACCCATAAGGTGACTTTTCGAGCCCACCTGTCCTGCTGCATACGACACACATGCCCAGCCCAGTCCCACTTGAGTTTTGCCGTCTTAACACCTACATCTACGATCCTAGTTTTAGCGCACAGGTATGGGCATACAGCTGGTAAATATATAGTTTACTAGCTTTTGCCCGCGGCTTCGCTCGCGTAGTGGTGTAATTTATCAAAAATTCTTTCTTAGGGGCCTACGTCATAGTAGCTTTATGCATGCAAAGTCTCAGCCCGATCAGTTTAAAATTGACAAATTTTCATACAAACTTTCATCCCATATTTTATCCCCTTGGGGGTAGAATTGATCAAAATCCTTTCTTAGCAGATGCCTACGTCATAACATCTACCTGCATGCCAAATTTCAGCCCGATCCGTCCAGTGGTTTGGGCTGTGCGTTGATAGATCACTATGTCAGTCAGTCAGTCACCTTTGAGTTATATATATTTAGATAATACTGTTGCGTTATTAAATCAAACAAATATGGAGATTTTTGAAATCAATTTTTCAAGTATTTCATCATCACATCAAGCTAACAACTATTCAACTAATATCTATTACATGTAATTAATGTGCAAATAAATGATTCTTGATTCTTTACCAACTGAACACTTACCTCTAACTCGTTCAACCTCTGTATCCGAGGAGTGAAGCGGAGGCGGTCCACGTCCACAGCGAATGGTGGCTGCCAATGCTGTAACAAGCAAAATAAGCAAATGTTAAAGTTAAAGCAATAGGCTTGACGAATAGAAAAATATTTTTAGCTCATCGGTTAGATTATAAAAAAATATTGCACACTTTTTTTTGTTTTCTCTGGGGAAAAAAAATGACAACCTCCGTGGCGTAGTAGTCACCATGCTAGTCGGCCACCCAGAGGTCCCGGGTTCGATCCCCGGTCAGGACAAGTTGGAAAATGGCCTTTTTCAAATTGTCCTGGGTCTTGGATGTTTATCTATATATGTATTTGTTATAAAATATAGTATCATTGAGTTAGTATCCCATAACACAAGTCTATAACTTACTTTGGGGCTAGCTCAATCAGTGTTATTTGTCCCAATATATAAAAAAAAAAAACATACAACACATTGAAATATTCGCATGAGGTCACGGCTACGTTCGATTTAGTTAGCGGTGACGTCGCAACTGTGATGCTCTGTATCTTTGTGATTTCTACTATTTTTGGTAAACTGAAAAATATGGTTACATTATTTTACGGACCATGTAATTACAATCATACTTTTCTGAGCCTGTCGCGATCCCAATTAAATGGTCAAATGTACAAACAAAAGAAACTCTTTTTAGACACTTCTAGCGGTAGGTAGAAGAGCCCAAAACTTTCTGACCCTGATCGACCACTACGCCACGGAGGTCGTCAAACAAACTTAAGACTGTTAAAAACTGAATGAACTGAGACCGTTCATAAAGTACTCTGAGTAAATTCAAAAACAACATTCCTCAGATTTTAGATATCTGGCTGTTTATTTTTACTTGTACTGTGCTATTGTTGGTGTCAGTAGCGGTTTTAGGGTAGGGCGCGGCTGGGCGACCGCCCAGGGCATCGGATATAAGGGGGCGCCACGGCCGCCCTGTACAGGGTTACTGGTAACTAACTCATAACCTCTTAACATCGAAATCAGACTCCCCAGCACATTATAGATCTGCAAGAAAAAAGGCGCAAATTGCAGAAAAAAAAATTGGCTTCCCATACATATTCACTGATCACCTGGTCGAGTTTCTATGAAGAGTCCATTTTTTTTCTTAGATTTTTTTTATTTTTTTCTTGCAGATCTATATTCTGTTAGGATTCTGATTACGATGTTAAGAGGTTTTGCGTTAGTTACCAGTAACCCTGTATATCCCCTAGCTCATTGATCGAGGCCTACTTACCAGCAAATACCTAAAATGTTATTTACTAGACTGACCCATGGTGTTGAGTGTCGTTGAATAAGTCTTTCAAAAATATTGTGAGTTTGTGTGCACCATTTTTTAAATTAAGGATCCGTGGACTCAAAGTCTGCATTGGCAACTACGGAACCATACACTGCGCGTGGCGCGACACGCACTTGATCGGTAATTTCGAATGGGTTGGGGGCGCCGTAGACATCTCGCCCAGGGCGCTGGTAGTGCTAAAACCGGCACTGGTTGGTGTCACTGTGTAAAATTGCACTGTGACTTTCTTGGTAGTGTTTATGGAGAGGTTGCTATCGACTTCTACATTTCTAAACTTTTATATGTACTTACTAATTTTAAGACTTTGGCAGCAATTTACTTCCCTATATATTTTTGTTACGCTTAGTTCTCAACTGTTTTAATACTTAAACTTACTGTATGCACATGTTTTGAATTGTTGCCCTGCTATTATGTTTAAACATAAATGTATATAATATATTACTTTGGTGACAATTTGTTATGTGTATCTCATTTTAATAAAATAAAAATAAAATAAATTGTAAAAATAAAAAAAAAAAAATTTCGATAGAAACCTTGCAAATCTATATAATATACACAAGAGGAAACTGAATGAATGACTGACATATCAACGCACAACCCAAACCGCTGGGTCTAGATACTCAATATTTGACAAGGCTTCTTATGAGGAGTGCACTAAGAAAGGGTTTTTTCAAAACTCACCCCTTAAGGGGGTGAAACGGGGGTTCAGAGTTTGAATGGAAAATCAAGGTTAGTTAGACCATTTTATTTGAAACATCGCAAGAGTACTCTTGGCGGTAAATGAGAAAGTGCATTTCAGGATTTTTCAAAATTCAACAACTAAGGGGGTGAAACAGGGGTCCAAAATTGTATAAAAAAAAACATGATTAGTTTGAAGCTTTTGAAGCGTTCCATCGCTTTTTCTCAGTCTAGCAAACGACGGGAGCAGGGAGCAGGGAGCAGGGAGTAGGGAGCAGGGAACAGGGAACAGTTAACAGGGAACAGATCAAAGATTCAAAGATTCAAATGTTTATTCAGTAATTAGACCTTTACAGGCACTTTTACACGTCAATAAGTATAATTTATGTTACGTGTAAAGTATATTAAAATTTAATTTATTTTTTAAAGAAAAGCTACCGATACCAGCGCTTCGTAACGACCACTGCTGAGAAGAAACGCCGAAAGAAACTCATTTTCACAGTATTGGTCGCCTACTCGCCAGAAGGGCTTTGTCATATTATTATAATTGTCTTTTAATTAATAAATACTTATAATATAATACAATGTTGACACATTATAACATGTTATGCTTGCGAACAAGTAAACTAACATAAATTGCGTAATAAAAAATATTAAGTAGTCAAAAAAAGCGAAGCCGAGCTGACCAGTCCCTCCCGGCAGCACCCGTTCACGAGTTGACGCACGGATCAGCCATCGTTAAACTCAACCATATTAGAGGGAATCCAACGACCCGACCAGCGACGCCACCACCGGATTGGACATTTTAGTGAGCATGAAAAACCCGAACTCGCAGACCTTGTCAAGAGAAAATATTAATTATATGTTGGTCACTTATTGATCGCAGAGCATTTACATGTTTTTACAGTAAGCTTATTATGGTAACAGAAAATGCAGCTATTTATGTTTCATGTGTGGAGTGTAATGGAAAATGTTTAGGAAGTATCCACGCGTTTTTATCTCTTAAATAATCATTGATAGTATAGTATGCATTGTTCAATAAAACTTTTTTAACATGTGTTTTAAATTTTGCCATTGGTAGGTTAACGATCGCTTCGGGAAGTTTATTAAATAATGTTATACCTAGACCTAAGAGTGACTTTCTAGTTTTAGCAAGTCGAAATTTAGGCGTATGAAGCTGATTTTTGTTGCGAGTATTATAACTGTGAACATCACTATTTTTCTTGAAATTATTTAACCTAGATTTAACAAATAGAAGATTTTCGTAAATAAATTGAGATGTCACAGTAAGAATATTTATAGATTTAAATAACTCTCTTAAGGAATCGCGTGATTTTAGTCCGTAGATCGACCGAATTGCTCTCTTTTGTAGCACAGAGATAGCATGTATGTTAGCCGCTTTACCCCATAAGAGCAAGCCATATGACATTATGCTGTGAAAATAACTAAAGTATACTAGCCTAGCAGTTTCAACGTTAGTACACCGTCTGACCCTCCTCACAGCATATGCTGCCGAACTAAGTTTCTTGGCAGTGGCCTCAATATGTTTATCCCATTTTAAGTTCCAGTCTACAGTTATGCCTAAAAATTTGGTGTTGGGTACCCATTCTAGAACTTGACCATTAAGACTCAAAGGTATGTGAGTATTAGGTTTATTCAATAGTGAAAAATTAACGCACTTAGTCTTTTGTGTGTTTAAGGCCAGATTATTAGTCGTAAACCAACTAAGTACTTGATCAGAATCTTATGAGTATTATAACAAAATTAATAATATAAAAAGCAATTAAAAAGCCTATAAGAACCATTTTCGACTTCTACCATATGAAGTCACGGGTTAAAGCTAGTGTAACGAATTTTTTTTAGCTAAATAGTGTGATTTGTCCCTAAATATTTATTTATTTATGGGTTGGTTGGCATAGTGTGCCTAAGTACAAAAATGATTTCCTGTTAAGTCACTGTTTAAATGAAATTTGTTATCAGTCAGTAGATTAAAACTTAAGGCAGTTATATCTTGTTATACATACTTATATTCATACACCTAAGAAACAAGAAATATATGTTTTACGTGTGGAGTGTAAACAATTTACTACACCTGTAAATCATGAATTAGATTCCTAGTGCAGGCAATTGCCTGTAATCCTGGGCGTGTTGTGTATGTTTGCAATAAAAGGTCAGATTTTTCAATGTTCACACACACCATCACACTTCTTCATCTATCACAAGACCATCACACTAAAAGCAGACTTCCAGGGCCCAAAATCCAAAGTCCTCTTTTAGTGTAATTGGTCTTCTTCTTCTTCTAGAAGAAAAACTTCGGATTTTGGGCCCTGAGCTCTATTTGCTTAGAGCCACAAGCAAGACCCTAAATGCTCTGTCTGCAAGATGTGACAATGATATAGTACGAAAGCGAAACTAAGTGGTAAAATTGGGTAGTTAAATATTATTCTTTTATGAAGCAATTAATTAATGATATTTTGTCTTAAAAGAAACCTTTTCACTTCACATTTCTGGGGCAGGTTTGAATCCCCAGATCTCCCCCCCCTGTCTGTACACATATAGTTACAATAACAACAGTGTTTCTATCACTTCATCTTCAAGGCTTGTCTAAAAGAGATTTTCCATCACTCACAGAAGAGGTCGCCAATATGGCCACCTCTCGAGCTTGAGTTGTCACACATTGTTTTCATTAATGCAATAATGCAAGAAATGCTTGATGTAGGTAATGTATCAAAACACACACAGGATGTGTTTGTCATGTCAATAGCAGAAGGCAAAGGCTTTAAACTGATAAGTTACGGACCTCTCTATTTATCCACATGTTTGCTGAAAGTTGGTGCGCTTGTGGTGGAGTTTAATGATATGATATGAATGATATTATAGTTGGTGCAATAAAGAAGTTTTATCTAACTCTCCCTTTCAGTAAATTTTGTTTTACTTTTCTTCTTCAACATTCTATTTCAGTCTACAGCTGAACAACAGGCCTCTAATAAAGGCCTGATTTGGCCACAATTACCACCCTAGGAAGGCGGGTTGGTGATCGCAGTAGAAGGTATAAAAGTCATTGTACTAAAGTTTTTGCTGTCTTTACTTCTAAATGTTACCTATACAGGAATTGCTTGATTTTACCTGACCCTTGGTGAATATGACAGTCTTTGCCATATTTGTGCCTCAGATGCACAACCAGACCTTGCTAGCCACTTCCTCAATGACAGTTATTGAGCTCTGATTTGATTTGATTTATTTATTGTCACAAAATCCACAGCTCTTAAATAATTTACAATATTATTCTTACTAAGTACAGCACTGGCAGCCAATAATGGATTTACATTTTTTAGTTTATTCTTAAATACAAAACAAACATTATTATGCAAATATTATTTTACAGAGTAAAAATTTTGGTACAAGAAAAGACAGTAAACCAACAAACTTGACTTGACTCTTCTCTAGACTTGAGCTACGTCCGATGTCTTTAGACAGCTCGAAAAATTTGATACCAACGTATTAACCTACTTCTCCAAACCCAGATAGCATTAAGGATTTTCATCTGGGTCTTGCAAGAATATTAGAAAGCATAGGTCTCAGTAGTAAACACACTCGATTTTGTTATTTTAACAATTATTGAGTAATTTAATAAGTTTTTTAAGTGCAAGCAAATTTTTATTGTGACCAATATAGTGTCAATGTGTAATTATTTTTATATGTCTAAGGAATTTGGCACAATTACTCTATGCATTTAGTAATACAGAGTTTAAAAATAAATAATTAAAATTATATTAGCCTGTTTATTTTTTAATTTGGTGGGGTAATGGATAACCAAAAACAATAAATTGGGTTAGGCACCATTCTCTACATGTACTATTGACACAAATTTGTGTGTAACAATGCAATCGCTCGTGGAAGCTTATTTTAAAATCACTGAGAGTAATACTAGTCAATGAAAATCATGTAGATAGAAGATTGAAATATGACTATTTAAGTATTGACCATGAAACATTAGGCATTCTCTGGCCATTTTGTGGCAAATTTGGATTTAAAAGATATTGAAAAGGTATCTATCTATGTATGTATATGTTATAAAACAGTTTTTCTTAATTAATGTAATAAGAAATATGAAGTTTAAGTAAAATTGATGGCACATCTGGTATTTCATAATTTTGTGAGATCAGAAATAGAACTTACAATAAAGAAATGTATTCTCTAGAAGCCTATTCAGCTGAGTCTAACTTATACCTATATAATTTGTGTGGAGCAAAATGTACACAGAAACAATGCAAGCCTTATGTAGGTCTCACCTCTCTGAGGCAATATAAATAACTATACAAAGTGCAACATACATTTTGCACAATTTGCATGCATTTGGAGGCCCAAACCAAAGGCACACTAAAATTGATGAAAAATTTACAAGTTTCAGCAACCAGAGTGGGCAATACAGTTATTTTCGACAAAAAACTTGTACCTAATTCTTTTTTTATCTAAACTATCGTAGACAGGAGGGCACGACACAAAATGGCAACCAGAATTCTCAAACAATATTGCATCTCTGTATGACGATATTACAATGCACTTTTGTGCATAATCTACGGCCAGGGGGTTCTCTGACACGTATTCTTAATGATTCTACCGTAAAACTGAAATAAAGATAACACGCAACTCGCAGGGACGAGGTAATATGGTTGCATCACAAGTGAATCAACGAACGTTTTAGGGTTAGAAAATCGAGCTACGACACGTATTTTCGACACAAAACCAGTATTTGAGATTAGAAACAGTAAAATGCACTTTTCAGAGACAAAGGGTACTCACCGCTGGTGGTTTTATCTTGCAGATGCCAGACTTCTCGGCGATTGGTCTTATTTTACTGATGTACGCCAGAGGATCCAAGAATTCCTCTGGGGTAGGCTCGAACACTGGTGCCTCCGGGGGCACAGTAAATGTAAAATTATCAGGTTTCATGGGGGACGCCGAGTCCCCCATGCTAACTTCGACATTGGCTTCGTCACATTTTCCCATTTTTGAGAAAAACTATGCAGTTCTCACAAATGCAACTACAAACAATACTTGAACATCATCTAACGTTAAGGAATAAACAATGCACGTCCACAAAGAAATAGCAGCATCAGGATTAGTTTTTCCATAAGGAACCACAATGACTTAATTTATTGAATTTATCACCAACAAATAACAGAATCCACTTGCACGTCCGCCATGCGAAATTGAACTTTCGAAACTCCAGTTGCCATACGTAAAATTACATTTTGATATTTTTTTACGCGTTTACGAAGCTCGTAGAAAATATTGATAAGCTTTTGGCTTAATTAATATAATTATCACGTTTTAATAGAAAAGTTGTTTATATAACCATATAAAAAATTAAGATACCTAGTTTGTTTGATTCTAAGATTTTTGTTGATCTTACTGCATTCAGTGTTCGGAAAACCCATTCATAAGATAAAGGTAACCCGGTTATATTGGTTAACCCATTTTCGGTAAATCCCTTGATTCGGTTAAGTTAACCTCACAATAAGGTTAATAGTAACCGTTATCTTTTAATTAGGTTAATTAGGTTTTTGGTGAGGCATATAGATACCGTGACCGGGTGACGAGGAATGAAAAACGTGTAGTACTAGTATCATGCAGCAGAAACCTATTTGTTGATTCAGTTAAGGTTAACCGCTACTATGGTTCATCAGGCAATTTCAGCTAACCAAAATATATGTTAACCCATTTCCAATTGGGTTAGTAACAGATTATTTCAGTTGGTTTACCTCACCCGTCCGATTCCTGACTGCATTGATGCCTGCCTGCCTGTAATAATAAGATAAAAATTATTACTATTATAATATTTTATTTCGTTATAATAAGAAGCCTGATTTTCTAAAATGAACTCGGAAGTTTTGGAACGAAGTTCCTTACGGCAGGCTTGGAGGAGATAGGGATTTTGCTGCGCGACCGAACTGAAAAAAATGTGATAGTAAAACCGTAAGGATGACCTCGTTAAATGAGACGTGCGCAGGCGCGACAGCCGTATACACAAGCGGGTAGTAGGAACTTCGTTCCTACCTGGTGTCCCACGACACCACATTTCTTTTTTTTTTTTATAAACATGGACAAATTAGACTGATTAAGCTAGCCCCAAAGTAAGTTCGAATGTTATGGAATACTAACTCAACGATACTATATTTTATAACAAATACATATATAGATAAACATCCAAGACCCAGGACAATTTGAAAAGGCCATTTTCCGTTTTCCAACAACGGTCAGGTCAAGTTGGAAAATGATATTTTTCAGATTGACCTGCGGCCTTAGTATGATGTTTTATCTTAGAGGTCTTTACGTATCTTCCCTCTGTAACGACAAGATAAAATTTGTCGTAGTAGTAAAATTAGTCGTCACACGCAGACAGATTTTAAACAGTGTTTCTAATGTTTGCTAAGAAAATATAATAACTTTAAATTAAAATACGTGTTTTGTAAAACAATCACCATAGATAAATGAATGATATAAGTATGTAATAATTCCTAGAAAAAATATTGCAACCAAAGAGTGTTTAAAAATTATTATAATGAAATGTTATAAAAATGAATGTGCAACGGAACGTTTCAACTAATGTCGTACAACCAACATAAAGGAAAATACCACCGCCGAGTATGTACATATTCATTCACCGCCGCCGGAGTGGTTGTAGGATTCATCAAAAGATGGCGCTATAGTTTCGTAATTAAATATATTTTTAAGTTTTTAAACTTCAATAATACATTGTTTAGAGATGTCTGCCTACATTCAAATATGTAAATATACATTCAATATTAGTTCAATGGAATAACTGTTTGAAATACGATTAAAAATGGTTTAATTGAGTCTTATGTGGGTCTAGCAAATCGGCGACAAATTTACATGATTTCACGTTGCCAACCGTCGATATGTCTACTTTGACCTGTCAAAACCATGCTTGCACGGGAGTTAGGCATGAGATAAAATACGTTTTATGAATGAAAGTTATTTTGTCGCTCAATTTTGTCTATGTTTGTTGCGGTAAATTACGCGAAATGCGACAAATTTGAAGGATAAAATTTGTCGCCCTAATCATACTTGCCTCGTTAAGTCTCGAATGTTTATCTTTATTTGTTATAAAATATAGTTTCGTTGCGTTAGTATCCCATAAGTCTCAATCTTACTTTGGAGCTGGCTCAATCTGTGTGATTTGTCCGGAACCGGATATATTTATTGTCAAGCGCTGGTCCTTGAGCTCTTCTCTTGACAATAATAATATAAATGTTCTTGACAATAATATTTTTAACACATGTCTCGTAAGCATTTGTTGATTTGGTACTTAACAATTTTTGTTATTAAGTCAGTTTGCAGTTCATTTTATTTCGGTCAATCCGAACTTTTCTGTAGCGGCTTCTGGACTCTGGTAGTGGAAGAATGGGGGAGGGGATGAAAATTTAAAAACGTCTGAAGCTTTTTCTATTGTCAGGAATAACATGCCTATTTATTGTGAATAAATGTTAGAATTTTCGTAGTCTCAGTTAATTATAAAAAATAAAAATATTTTTAATCACAATTTCGAACACTATTCATCTTAACGCCACCATTTCTTTTGCCTTTTCTTATCTGACGTATAGAAATAATAATTTCATAACCTTTGACAACTTAATTGCCAGTGTCATACGACAGTTGACAGCTTAACTGTTATTTAACTGACACAGTTAAAGCGCAGACGTATGTCTCCTCCGCGTCTTTTTCATACAAAATGTATAGAACAGAACACACAGGAAAGATGGGGCGCCGACAGGGCATAGACTCGCACGATACTTACTCGTCTGCGTCCTATGGTACATTCAGAACGGACGAGGCGCAGGCGCGAGCAGATGAAACGGGGTTGCGGGTGGGGTGGGAGACTCACGCGTCGCCGTGTTGCTATAGATACGGATATGTCCGTATCTGTCACGTACCTGCCTCGTCTTTTCTATATGTTTTCAAAAGTCGCGACGGCGCGGGCGCCCCGCTATGCCCTGCATGTCCGTGCGCCGTATGCTTCTTACGTCTTTTCTGTGTGTCCAGTCCACGCCTCACCTTTACTATAGTGCGTTTGTTTAAGTATTTAAAAGAATTTAAACAATCTTGACATGTCTTTTTATTGAAATATACACTTTATAAATCAATACCTTCGCAAATTACAATTTATTCATTTTATAAATTATAAATTACATAATTTATTTGTAATTTGCAAAGGTATTGATTTCTATAGTGGATATTTCAATAAAGACATGTCAAGATTGTTTATATTCTTTTAAATATCTAAACAAACGCATTATAATTATTTATATGTCGAAAGAAGAAGAAAAACTTTAACGTATGGCAACATTGAACTCACGATGCTCGTATTCGTAGCTTGCTTCGTGAATGCGCACAATCGAATGCAATCGATGAACACATCCGTCATCCGCCGCCATTTGCGAAAGGTCGATCGCTGCTCCGCAGCGCGAGTGTCATCGTTTTGATTATGACGAGTGTTTAATTTGTTATTTTCAATAAAACTGTGAACTCAGTGTCGGTTTATAATTAGTTAAAATGATTGTGAGAGTTTTGAGCGTTTTGTGCGTCGGAGTTTTGGTGGCTTCGGTGCAGAATGTCGAAGGAAACAACGACAATGAAGGTCTGTAATTTTTTATCATTTATTTATTTTCTTATCATCCTGTCATTTATTCACCTGGATTGGGATTATCTGAGTGAGATCTGGGTCAATATTATTGATTGCGAGATGATAATAACAGGGTTTTGTTATTAGAGGTCTAAAGTGAAAGAAAATCAAGAGTTTTCTTTGAAGACGCGGAAATTTCATTGGTAGAGAGTTTCGAAAACTCGCGTGGTTATAATCGTCGATTGTGTTCGATGGGTGCCGTGTGGGTGTAAGGTGGAACCGGCCTGACGACTTCTTAGCTGCACGTTGCACACACGCGCATCTTGACCCGTGCTGAGCGGTGGGCGTTAAGAGTCCGTGCCACTTTTTGCATTTGATTCATTTAATGAAGCCCATTGTTTGCGGACGAAATTAGTTTTTACACCATGATTCATAGTCTGATTGGTATCAGCAGTGGAAATAGATGTTTGGACACTATTTGCTTTCCAGATTTTACCTTTTATCAGTTCTCTTGTTTCTCATCACAACTAAAGTATAAGCAAGCATGTCTCACTCCCCGTTTAGGTATAGAAAATATACCTACATTATTACTATGTCCATGGCGACCACTCCAAAGGGGAAAATTCAGTTGCATTAATTGTTTGTCTAGAGTAATAAGAATGAAATTGGCTTGCAATGGATGTCTGGGTATCTAAACGAAGAGGTGAGGATTTCTGAGATGAGCCATATAAAACCATAGCGCTAACCACATGAAGTAGATATTTCTTTGAATTTTTTTATCTGTGCAAGACTTCTTATGTGAGTACTAGTACTTATTCTGTGGTATTAGCTGTGGTCTGGCTGTAGGCAAACTTATTTTGACCAACATTTTTCATACTAAAACAATGTCTCATGATAAAAGTTTGATATATGTAGTTAGATCTCAAGAGTAAATACTTGGTCAAAGAAAGATGTTATTGAATAATTACTTAAGTATTGACATTAAATATTTCGTTATTACAGGTTTAGCTTGAAAAAGATAAGAATAATGAAAATAGAACTAAATAGATGGAAGAAAATAAGGAACATTCTGTTAAGAAGTTTTCAATCTTTTAATATCACAGAAAATGTCTCTGCTAGTTAAATACTTATTCTTATAAAAAAATATGGTTTACTTTATTGTTTTTGGTTTTATTCTTAGAGTTATACTTCTGTTATCTAACTCAGTAGACTTATAACAAGGAAGAGATAGTGATTTGACGTATGGTACGCTTCAAAATGGTGTCAGAATCTCTCTACTCATTGTATGAGAAATTATGACTCCATTTTTGAAGCCTGACTGTACCTAGGTATCTGAAAATAAATCAATAAATATATAGGGACAAATAAAACACATTAAACTAACCCTAAAGTAAGTTAGAAACTTGTGTTATGGGATACTAAACCATGACTATATTTTATAACGAAAACATATATTGATAAATATCCAAGACCCAGGAGAATTTGAAAAATGGCATTTTCCAACTTGCCCTGACCGGGATCGAACCCGGGACCTCTTTGTGGCGGACTAGCATGGCCACTACTCCATGGAGGTCGAAAATCTATATGTAACATAATTCTGTTGATACATACTTGCTCTTACCGATTCATACTTTAGAAAAATTGTGAGTTAAATTATGAAAGTATATTTTTTATTTATTACTTTAGCACAATCCTAAGTAACACTATCTTATCTTGCTTTGGGGTCCACATTTGGAAGCACGTTGAACCTTTGTGTTGTATTGACTTACCCACATCCGGATTTCTAAAGACCTAGTACTTTACACATATTTATTTTTGACAGTAAATATACTAAAGTGACACTATCACATCTTTATCCTTAATGGGTTAGACAAAGTCTTGGGCCCTAAGAGCCTAAGCTTTTTTAGCACGGACATGGAATAAGAGAAAAAGAGACGGGCTGCTAGCTGCAACACCTATATTAAAATTTGGGTTTTTCGTCCATTCTCTTTGTCCTATCATTTTTAAACCAGGAAACTGTCTCATTTACCAGTTATTTTAGTGAGTATTGCAACACAATGTATAATTTGTCACAGTGACATGTTTTATGTTGCTTGTAACTCAAACTTTGCAACAGAAAGTTATTGGTTATTTTATTACCTTGTTATTGCAAAGGTATCTTGTTATGAGGAGAAACTTAAAACCTAAGAGGAGGCTGTATTAAGCAGTAAATGTTAGTGGACGTCAACATTATCGCTCGAAATTTACGTTCGCTGGGCCCTTAACCTGTCTCAGGTTAAGGGCCTAGCGAGCGTAATTTTTTAATTTATGAGTCGCTGAAAATTAGTTGCGTATTTCTGCAGATCGTTAATTTAGCAACTCATCACTTTAAAATGTTAACAGTAGTTCATTAAATAGTTTGAAAGGCACTGTAAATGCGCCATAAAGGGTCTTAAGTAGGCCTGTGTCAGGTAGGTATATTTTTGATACCTAAACGGGGATTTAGGTATCGAAAATATACCTACATTATAACTAGGGTCTGATCAAGACAAAATTTTAAATGATATGTCCGTTTCGTTTCAAATGATTTATTTCAAATGGGGGCAGCATTGGATCCCGAAAAATTCAGGTAGTAATTAAAACAGGTAGTAATTTAAATTCTACCATTTGAGGTCACCACTGTGCGCAAGCTTCCCATACATTAGTCGCTATTTCAACCCATTACACACCAGTGTTAATGTAAACTTGTACTGATGTGTGAATTAATCACGCATGCATCCGTTGCAACACTTGATTGTTTAACTGTAAGCCCTCAAGCAGTTTTAAACCCCGACAAAAAAGAGGAGTGTTATAAGTTGACGATAATGACTGTCTGTGGCATCGTAGCGTTTGAACCGATGAACCGATTTCGATGCGGTTTTTTCAATGTTTAATGTAAATCGGTTGAGCCATTTAAAAGTTACTGATGTTAACGCTTGAAAGTTGGGCTTTCTCTAGCAAAATAATAGATGGAGCTACCGCCATCACATCAGTAACTTTCAAACGGCTCAACCGACATTAATCACAAGGGAACTTGTTTCACGTAAAATTAAAACCGCATCAAAATCGGTCCATCCGTTCGAGCGCTACGATGCCATAGACAGACAGATATAAGCATTTTTTAAATATCCAACTGATTGAACTAGCCCCTTAAGTTCGAAACTTGTGTTATGTATGGGATACTAACTCAACGAATGATATTTTACTCGTATAACAAATACATATATAAATAAACACCCAAGACCCAGGACATTTTGAAAAAGGCCATTTTCTAACTTGCCCTGACCGGGGATCAAACCCGGAACCTCTGAGTGGCGGACTAGCATAGTGATCACCATGCCACGGAGGTCGTCAATTTACTAAAAACTTATATTGTAACACATCTCTTTTTTGTCGGGTGTTAAAAAATACCTAAGTTAATAGTAAATAAGGAGTAAGTAGCCTTCATTTCTCAACGTAAAGACGTTCTTAGAAAAGTGTCGTTCTGTCTGCAAATCTCTCAGTCCTAGGAGAGGACTTAATTACGTCGAAAACGGAAGGTCTGTTTTTAGGGTTCCGTAGTAAACAAGGAACCCGTATAGTTTCGCCATGTCTGTCTGTCTGTCCGTCCGCGGTTTTACTCAGCGACTATAAGTACTAGAAAGCTGTGATTTGGCATGGATATGTGTATTAATTAAGCGGAAAAAACGGTAAAATAAAATACTGAAAAATATTTTTTTTAAATGCAAAGACGCCTGGACCGATTTAAAAAATTCTTCTTTTGTTTGAAAGGGTATACTTTCCAGGTGGTACCATGGAAATTTTATCAAAATCGGTTGTGTAGTTTGGGGGCGAAGTCGGTTTTTTAGTTTTGAAAAATTATGCGAATGCCAAGTTCTTTCGCCAAGTTACTTTTGTCAAAGGAACGAAAACGATACGCCTTGTGTCTTCATCTCTAGATCGTAAAACTGTGTTACCAGCTTAATTGGCTCGAAGCAATTATAGAATTACCATAACGGGTAAACTACGTATAACTTGTAGGAACTTAGCATAACGTAGGTATTCCTTATTTACTTAATACTCGAGTAAAATACCTCCACTATTATAATTTATAATTTAACGAGCGAGCGACGAGCGAATGTGCGATTTTCAACGAATATCTTGATTGTCTTTGTAGGAATATCATGAATAGTAGTCAGATGTAGAGAATAGTAGTTGATGAGCTTAGAGCTAAAAAGTCAGATAGATGCACAAACATTAACGGGTCGTCATGGTTAGTTCAGTCTTCAAACAGACTCCGTGGTGTTGGGTTGGGAGCTGTCAAGAAAACCAAATTAGATGGTGTTACTCTGATAATAACCTATGCGAGTTCGTAAGGCCTATGGACCACCTTTTTACCCAACTGCGCCAGAAGGTGTGTTATGTTTTTCAAGAGTATGTATGTATGTATAATTGTTTGGCACGCTCTGCAGCCTGAACGGCTCGATGCATTTTAGCTTGAGAGGTGTTGTTCGATTCGTATTTACTGTGAAAGTGAAACTGGGTATATTAAAATAAAAAAAAAACAAAATGGCGGATTTTT
This sequence comes from Acrobasis suavella, assembly GCA_943193695.1. NCBI lineage: Eukaryota > Metazoa > Arthropoda > Insecta > Lepidoptera > Pyralidae > Acrobasis > Acrobasis suavella. The sequence goes on along the minus strand of OW971952.1, from coordinate 1,132,791 downwards.
GGCGCCAAATTCAAATGTTGGCACGCTCTGCAGCCTGAACGGCTCGATGGATTTTAGCTTGAGATGTGTCGTTAGATTCGAATTTACTGTGAGAGTGAGAAACTGGGTACCAAATCAAAATAAAAAAATTACAAAGAAAAACGCAGTCGTGTTTTTTGTTTTTGTAATAATTACTTGTGTAGTGTCAATCCAAACAGCCCTACTAAGATAAAGATAAGATAAAATTCTTTATCGCACCAACTAAGAATGACAATAATCAATGGTAGTACATTTAAAATATTGAAGGTACAAAGGCGGGCTTATCACTAAAGCGATTTCTTCCAGCCAACCTTTGGATAAAGAAGACTATAAAAGATGTGGGGGAGTTGGCGCAGCTTTAGTATTACAATACCTCATGAGTTAGGGGAGATTGGATTGGACATGAACTATTGAGGACCATAATGAGGCTACGACACGGGTCGCCGTGGCCACATACTGATCAAAGAAAATTTAAAACTACGTGTAATAAAGTATTAGAACTATTTCTACTCGACAAGAAGAAGTACGGGGCAAACTACTAGTCGCAAGCAGTTTTTTTTTATCGAGGCGCTAGGTATTGCGAATTGCAATTCCGTGTTTCCAGAAGTAATTTGATCTAATTAAGGCGCAAGCAAGAATTCTGGGGAAAAAACTATGTAGGTACTCGTACCTACTTACCTGATTAACTGGGTCTTTTTATTACATACGACATACCTATACATACATATTTGTTTCTTGAAGCAAGTGTTGTAATGTTCAGCTTGTGAGAATGTACCTATGTTTTATTCTTATGTATGTTTCCCGGTTACTCGAAGACGACCGAACCAATTAAAAAAAAATTTTTTTTATTTGATAGGGCATACTTGTAAGATGATCCCATTTTTTTAAATCAGATACGGTTTTTTTGTTTGGTATTGAAGTCTGTTTTTTTATATGAAAGCTGTAGTTTCGAGCATAGCGATTACGTAGCGTGGAACAGTTTAATGCTCAATGAATTCAATCTCAAGTTATTGTCCCAATTCAAAGTAGTATTAGAAAGTTGTTCTCCCTGACTTGATACAATATATAGTTAATAAGAAAAGGTACTGACGCAAAGCCTGAAGAAAACGAATTTATTGTTCAAGCATCACTTGATAATTGGCAATTTCTTTTTCAATAGAAACATTTGCTAAAAGGGAAAATATGTGTACAAATTCAGGCGTCGTATAAAACAGCTTTCATCTTACGCAGAATCTAAATAAAAATTTGTAAGTATAATTTGCCAATTAAGTATCTAATCTTGCATATAACCAGGACAACGAAATCTTAATTTTAAAATTAAGCACGATTCCATGTCTGCCTACCTGGCCATGACGTACCCAAGGCCTAAATTATGCAAAATTAATGCGGTATTCGATGCGCGTACGCAGATTTTGGCAAACCCTATAGACCTAAGTATAAATTAATGCTAGTTACAGATGTGGCACATTACAACACTATACCGAGAATAACTTTTAAAGCATTTCACCACGAACCTCAGTGGTTTATTTATTATTTTACTTATATTTATTTTATAATATGACAGAATAATAAAAACACACTTTTCAGCCCATCGGATGTTTTCTTCATAAGTCTAAATAGTTAAACTGGCGTTCACTATATCTAGCATCGGGCATAGTCAGACATCTAGCGATAGTTATCGGGGAAAACTGCTTTACGTGTCTTGCAAAGCACGGAAGAGTCCGAAATAAAGTTCCACTAGTAGGCGCTTTATGACTATACATTTTGATGGCGTCCTGATAAGTTTTTTTGGCGTTTCTTTGCCGTGTCATTCTTAGCAGTGGTCATTCCCATACGCGTATCGGTAATAGATATATAATAATCATTTCAAGAAATTTTAACTTTAACTCATTGAAGTGTAAGTACAGGCCTAATACTGAACACACATTTGATTGTTGATTCATCATGCTCAGTGCGTCATGAAGTTATCCTTCTGCCACGTCCATTTTCAGCCTAAAGGAAGTTCAAGTCTAGAATTCAAATCTGAACGTCTAATTTGATATTCAGGATGCTGTCCATTGAATAGATACTAATGTCAATGATCGCTGCATATGGCGATTCCATTTAGAGATGCAGACATTTAAGGTGCAACAAACAATGGTCTAGTCTAGAATTTAATGATATCTTTATTGCTTAAGGGGATACCTGAATTTTCCGGGGTCCAGTGCTGCCCCCATTTTAAATAAATCATTTGATAGGAAACGGAGACATCATTTAAAATTTTGTCTTGACCAGGCTCTAGATAACCCTTCAAACTATTTTATAAACTACTGTTTACAGTTTAATGTGAGAACGTAAAGCTTTTATACGCACAATTGCGAAAAACGGCCACTTTTGGCGTATGTGCGTAGAAAAGCTTCAGGTTACAAAGAAGAGTTACAAAATAGATAAAGTCCTCTTCGATTTAAATTTTGTCCTATTTATTGTTCGTCATTGTTCGCCGTTTCCGTTCCGAAATTTAGGATATTCTTTACGAAGCCCAGATGTCGTCATCATGTGACAATAATTTTTTAAAATTAATAATTTTTCAACACTGAAAACCGACTTCATCCCCAAACTACACAACCGATTTTGATAACATTTCCATGGTACCACCTGGAAAGTATATTTTTCCTTTCATAGTCTCAGAACACTTCAATATTTTTTGCCCTTTGAAACCAAAGTATCTTTATGCCAGTCCCTCATACTGCCACTCCTTGATTATGCAGATTCCTGCTATTTAGATGCTACACAGGAGCTACTGAACAAGCTAGAACGATTGCAAAATTTATGCTTAAGGTTCATATTTGGATTAAAAAAGTTTGATCATGTGTCTGAATACCGCAAACAACTTGAGTGGCTCCCTATTCGTTTGCGTAGAAACCATAGAATCCTATGTCTCCTTTTCAAAATTTTGTACAACCCTACTTATCCTACATATCTACGTGATCGGTTTTCTTTTGCCCGTCCGTCTAATGTGCTCTGTAGGTCCCACCTTAGAACCGTACTTAGAATCCCTGACTATACTTCTGCGTGCTATTCCCACTCCTTCTCTGTACAAGCGGTGAAATTATGGAACTCACTACCACATACTATACGAGACTCCAAATCATTTTCTGTTTTTAGGAAGCGAGTAAAAGAGTATTATCTTTCCTTAACGTAATGAATGGTATATAGTATATAGGTATATTTATTCTATACTTATATATAATTTTATTTATTTACATTTATAGTTAGGTATATTTTAGTTTATGTATTATATAATATGTATGTGTATGTTTTAACTTTTAGATAAGTACCTATTTTATGTAATTGTATTTAACTTGAGTCTCTCATGTACACGCCTACTATTACCTGTTTTCTTCTCTTTTCCTGTCCTGGGTCTGCTGGAAGAGATTTCTTATGAAATAAGCAGTACCTATGTACTCAATGTTCTTACTTTGTTCGTTCCTATTTTTGTATTTTGTGTACATGAATTTTGTAAATAAATAAATAAATATACCCTTTCAAACAAAAAAAGATTTTTTTTAATCGGTCCAGCCGTCTTCGACTAATCGGTTAACATACATAAAAAAAAAGATGGCGACGAATTGATAATTTCCTCCTTTCTTGGAAGTCGGATTGTTTTTTTTTTCGTGTTACATGTAAGTGGCCAACACTGGTGTCAGATTTTTCAGGCTGCCTAAAGGCATCTGACATAGCTTGATGACAGCCGGGACCAACGGATTATACGTGCCTTCCGAAGCACGGAGAAGCTCGAGAAATTTTTGTGCCACTTGTGGTCATCCATCTAAGTGCGGACCACGCCCGGTGTCGCTTAACTTGCGAAAGCGCTAGTAATGCGCACTCCCGCCGGGCCACCGAGTTCCTAATCGGAAGTCGGTGAAAAATGACGATTGTTGTGATAATTTTTCAATATCTCTACAACATAACAAATTGAGTTTTTCATTAAAAAAAAAAACTTTTTATGCAAGATTTATCCTAATTTACCGGTCAGTAATATAGGTAGCTTCAGAAGTGGCCATATCGCTTAGGATAACGACAGTCATTCCGAAGACTTGATGCCTCGGGCGCTATAATCAAAGTTCGCTACGCCATTGTTACATGGTTAGTAAGTACTGTGTAATCTGTACCATTGTTACCTTGTTATGATAACTATCTCCCAAACAAGACGATGTTATGCTTACGTTTAGTATTAAATTGAGTGAGTGTATCATTGAAGTGATTTATCGCAAATTGATTTTCGAGAGTATGTACTATGTATGTATAATTGTTTGGCACGCTCTGCAGCCTGAACGGCTCGATGGATTTTAGCTTGAGAGGTGTCGTTTGATTCTTATTTACTGTACGAGTAACTCTAGTTATATCAAAATATAAAGAAAATTACAAATTACAGAATGCAATATTGTGGTAAATGGGTGTACAGTGGAGCAAGTGGAAGAGTTTGTTTATTTGGGATGTAAGTTTACAAGAGAGTGATATAGAAAGAAGAGTGAATGCGGGAAATCAAGTGAATGGGGCACTGCACTCCTTTATGAACAGCACAAAAGTGTCAAACATAGCACGTTTGGCTGTTCATCATGGAGTGCTGATACCGACGCTGGTGTATGGAAGTGAGAGTTGGGTATGGCAGAAAAGGCACGAAAGTAGAATAAATGCAGTTGAAATGAGGGCGCTGAGGAGTATGTGTGGTGTTACTTTGAAAGATCGGATTAGAAATGATGTCATAAGGGAGCAGTGTGGACTGAAAGAAGATGTAGTAACAAAAATTGAGAAAGGAATGTTGAGATGGTTCGGACATGTAGAAAGGATGAAAGGAGAGGAAGAGTGGTCAGGGTCGTCCTCGACGAACGTACCGTGATCAGAATGCAGACGTTCTTAAAAAAGGAGAGGTTAGAAGTACCCGTAACCGGCGGGCATGCATGAAGAGAGTGATGAGTGTAGGTAGATGAAGCGAAAGAGGTTTGTCAGGATCGTAGCAAGTGGAGGTCCTTAGTCTCTGCCTACCCCTCTGGGAAACAGGCGTGAAAATATGTAGATATGTATGTATGTATAAATAAAAACAAAATGACGGATTTTGGCGCTAAATTCTAATGTTTAGCAGGCTCTGCAGCCTGTACGGCTCGATGGATTTAAGCTTGAGAGGTGTTGGTTTTTTTTAATTTTGACTTGTTGGCTTACTGATAGTAAAAGATCTGATTTTCGCTTAGCTTAGGCGAAGGACACACAGAAAAGACCTAAGACATGGACGGGGCGCAGACATATGTCTGCCTTGCGTCCGTTTCATACAAAATGTATAGAAGCGTCGCAAAGCAGAACACACAAAAAAGACGGGACACCGACGGGGCGCCCACATGACGCTTACGAGTCCGCGTCCTAGCGCCTGAGTCGCTTGTTTAAAATATCCCTTGAGATACGTTTTGGGGTCTTAAGTTTCTAGTTTTGGGTCTGAACAAAAAAGATCTAATTTTCGCTTAGCTTGAAGTCGATTGTTTAGAAAACCCTTGATACGTTTGGGTCTAATTTATTAGTTTTGGGTCTCTACAAAGCTGGCCTGATCCATATCCACTTACAATAACATACATAACAAAACACTAATTGCATATAATTAAATTGTGTACAATGTCAATCGTTGTTGAAAACTAAGCTGCACTTATTTTTTGCAAGAAAAAGCAAGCGTTCCTCAGAGAGCATCTCGAGCCAGAAAAAGCCAAGGATTTTGAAAAATCTGTCATTTCATTTACCCGCTTTATCACCTTTCACGTTCCGCTTCCAAAATTTGTAGGTTTTATGTCATCAAAGTTTCAATTTGCATCGCTCGGTGGATGCAGCTTTTATGCATTGTCATAAAAAGTCCAACTGAAAGTTAAACTTTTCGATAAGTCTGCCAGCTCGATCAATCTGTCTCAACGTGAAACAGCACTGCTGCTCGGATAGCTTTCGGATCTATTCTGGTTTTGCCTGGATTTAGGATTTGAGATTAGGTAACTCGAAGTTTGGTTAAAATTGGGAATTGGTATAGGCTAGTATATAGTACTCTGTGGTATAGGCAATCGCTTCTCTTAAGGCAGCCCCCCTCATGGCCGCTCTGTCGTCAACGCGAGCATAGTTTGAAAAGCTTGTTATTTCATCCAGGGCAATGCTAGAAAAAGAGGCAAACCAAAGATAGAGCAATGGTTGTGTCAATGTGCCGCCCGGAAACTCTCTGCTATCGGAAATTTCTTTCCTTGAAAATTTTCGGAAATTCCGGAGATTTTTAACATTCCTTGAGAATTTTAGTTGAAAAATTTCCTGAGGAAATTTCTCGGAAATTTACAAGAACTTTGTTGTTTACTAGAAATTTGTTGTGTCGCGAGTTCAGTGGTTTTTTTTTTCCATCTCAAAAATTCTTCCGTGCATGTCTAACGCGTCTAAAGAAGTTTTTACTTCAAAAATGATGACATGATTGTTAAAAATGTGAGTAATTTTTGATACTTGTCAACTAGGGTAAACCAGGTTTCGATCAAATATGAGGAGACCATCGGCGAATGCGGAGTACGTACTAAACGCGGTTACATTCCAGTTTGTACTTACGTCGCTCCTAATGGACATTTAATGAGACTGAGACTTGGTTCGCTCTACGGGCCCTACCTAATTGACTATAATACTACTTGACAGTGTGTTCAACTGTCAATAATTTTTACCATCAACACCGCGTTGTAGTTGTGCATACGCCAGTCCGCCACTCCAGAGGTTCTGGATTCGATTCCTAGCCAGGGCCAGTTGGATACGAGTGATCGCCTGTAGTATCATTGAGTTACTAACAACCCATAACACCAGCTGCACTAAGCGTGACCTATATGAGGCCTGTGACAACGCTGTGAAAGTAGCATCCTATTGGAGGGAATAAATTTAATTTTATTTTGAGCTTTCGACACGAAAAGAAGAAGACGTATCCCATGACACAAGTTTAAACTTAGTTTGGGGCTAGCTCAATCGGTGGGAATCATCCTTATCTATTTTATTATACATTTTATTTATTGTACTCATTGCCCACGGTCAAAATATGAACTTGGAAAAAAAAACAATCGGTAGAAGTTTATAAATGTACTAGCTTTTGCCCGCGGCTTCGCTCGCGTAGGGGTGTAATTGATCAAAATCCTTTCTTAGGGGATGCCTACGTCATAGTAGCTTTATGCATGCAGTCTCAGCCCGATCAGTTTAAAATTGACAAAGTTTCATACAAACTTTCATCCCCTATTTTATCCCCTTGGGGGTAGAATTGATCAAAATCCTTTCTTAGCGGATGCCTACGTCATAACATCTATTTGCATGCCAAATTTCAGCCCGATCCGTCCAGTGGTTTGGGCTGTGCGTTGATAGATCACTATGTCAGTCAGTCAGTCACCTTTGAGTTATATATATAATCTATATATATATATATATATATATATATATATATAATCTTCTAATCTATATTTATATATATATATATAATAGAAGATTAGAAGATTAGATTTATTTAATGTAATAAATTGGGTCATTTTTAATAACGCCCGGACATTTTAAAAATACTTTGGGTTACTTTGGACTAAGTAATTTATTATAATTTGAACTTATGCATTGCCTAGACATTATGGTTATTGTCATGTGGTTTTCGGGAAATTGGCACAGGGGGATTCACCTAACTACAGTTGATCTAAGGTCTATCGACCAAGTGATGAAAGCGACCATTTGGCTTCCCCGAATTATGCACAGGTCATGTTCTATAGCTTATAGTGCGGCACTATGACCTATACTATATGACCTGGGTGGTCTACATGACTGAAAGAACGAGCCTGCTGTTAGCGGCTAATCTGTCCCAAATATGATAAGTATTATAACAATGCCCAGACGGTTTGATTATTTTAATAGTTTTTACCACACTGCTCTTTCATTTTGGGCATTTTAAAACTGCGCGGACAATATTATAATAGGTATTTTATTAATCACTTGGTCCATAACATATATACAGCTTAGCTAAGTATACAGCCAGGCAATTGTCTCCGCTGCAGCCTGTCATTACAGCTGGTATTCGTGAGCTTGCTGTAGACAAAGTGAACTCTGTTATACAAGCATGTGCTGCCATTGTTACGTTACGTTACGTTGTGTGTGCAGTCTTGCAGTTTATGTACGTCGAACGTTGTGCAGTTTCGTCGTTCAAAGGATTTGAATTTAAAATTCTTGGGATGATGGCTAAATGCTTTAAACTCTCTTTCATTCTATAACCAAGGGTGCTTACTTTCTTGGTGTGTTAAATATGTTTGGAAACCTTTTAAATAGGAAACCATTCCCAACAAAAAAAAGGCAAAGGGAGCACTTTTAAGCACTCCCTTTCTTCAAGTCATTATTGTTTAGTTCTCTTCATAGATAGCTATTCATATGTGAGTATTAAGTAAATGTATATGTATGTGTTATACAGCCTAGTGACAGACAGACAAACGGACAGTGAAGTCTTAGTCATAGGGTCCCGTTTTTACCCGTTGGGTAAGGAACCCTAAAAAGATTCACCGCTTACTTAAATGTGACGAAATCCATACGTTGATCGTTCAACACACCTACTCCAAAACCCACATTGCCTATTTTTAGCGTATTGTTCAACCCGCCGACAAAAAACGTGAAAACCTCTAAATCATAAGTGATTTAGAGGTTTTCACGTTTTTTGTCGTATAATCAAACCTCAGTTTATCTATAATTACCACGAAATTCACAAAGCGCCGCCTCCCTTTTTTTTAAACTGTCAAACACACGCAGGTGCTTTACTTCCGCATTTGTGTAGTACTGAATGGAACCCCTGTTTTTTTGTGCATCTGTGGGTTAAAATCGAAATTATAGAAGGAACAGAAGTAACTTTTTATGTGGCATTTTGATTTGGAGACGCAAAGCTGCATGCGCACTATAATGCGAATAATTAGGGTTAATTTCTGATTCCCGTTTTCAATTTTTAAACCCACCAACTTGGTAAGTATGATCTTCGGGCCTTGCGATCCCTTAGACGTGACAATGTATAGAAAAAAGGCGAGATTCTTTGCAGAAAGCACTAGGAATTTCGTACATTGACACGCCATGTCCTATCTCTATTGCTTGCGCCTAAGTTTATTGCTATCCCACTCGCACTGTGACATTAACCGCTGCGTCCTTACTTTAGCAGCGTATTGGCAGGACAAAATTGAAAAGAGCCAACGGTACGACAAAATGTTTCACATCTGTTGCTCTCTTTAATGTATGTTTGTTGTATTGAAAAGCAACCTGAAAGCAGCCCTTTTTTTGCGCACTTTGCAGGTTGGACGTCGGCTTTTGAGAAATTGATGTCTGTTTTGACGTTTTGACTTTTGTTTTCATGTACGCGTGCTGTGTTTCGTTGGGCCATCTGTGTTGGTTTTTTTTTGCGTTGTTGCACCTGTCAGAAAGTTGTACTTATCAACTTTTTATATTTTGTTAAGTATGTATAAGCTATCAGTTTACGAAAAATCTATTGATTCTAGCATCAAGTGATACAAATATCCAAAGACATAATTATTATTTTTAGTGGACAAAAAAATATTTTTTTTTTGTACTAAAGGAACCATTCGTTTAGTGTCTCAGCGTTTCAGAAATGGCATTCCTGAGATGTTACATCATTCTTTCTCAATTAATTAATGAATAATTCTAAATACCAAACTCTCCAGAAGGAATAAAAAATGCGACTTAATGATCAAAGAGGCGGAATTTCAACGGGAATAAAATAGATCGTATCTCATTTAATCAACTGAGTGCGCCGGAAAGAAACTTCCGAATGTGATCTCTCACATGTATTACGTCCACATTTAAGAGCTAAGTTCTTGTTGTTATTGTGTATGTGAAAAGAAACGCACCCACATTTACGTCGATCGTCCAAGAAATTAATCTGATTGCCGTGTGGCTAGAGATGTAAAAATACCGTTTTATACCAAATGATCAGGTATTAAATAAGTATCATACAGTAACATACAGATTTTTTTGTATTTTTAGTATTTTATTTTTTAACTAGCTTTTGCCCGCGTCTTCGTTCGCGTAGGGGTGTAATTTATCAAAATCCTTTCTTAGCGGATGCCTACGTCATAACATCTACCTGCATGCCAAATTTCAGAACGATCCGTCCAGTGGTTTGGGCTGTGCGTTGACAGATCACTATGTCAGTCAGTCAGTCACTTTTGAGTTATATATATTTAGATTCATAAATTAAATTTTCTACCATTTTCACATATTATTGTTGACTGTTAAGTACATTATCAAATATAGAAGCATACTATTGATAATTATGATAAAATTATGTATCAATATTAGTGTAAGTAGGTAATTAAATCTTCATACACTAGCGACTCGCCAAGATTTCACAGTGCACGAAGTAGAGGTTTGCTCCGGGGCCAAATTTTGAGAACAGATTGAATTTACCGGTTTTTTTAGCGATCACTGGAGCATAAAGGCAAATGCAAGTTGAATTCTTAATGAGAGGGATCCATAACATAAAGCGTGTTTGAAAACCAACCAGAAAAATACTATATTGAAGATCCCCGGATCTTGAAATGGAAGGGGTACAGCCTGCAGAAACGGTTTAGTTAGGTATGTGATTTTTTTTTCCAAATGTAGGGGATTGTAAGCAATTTGACGACAGATAACTATATATTATATTTTTTTATATTTAAGATGGTGGCCATACAATGGTTATTTCAGAGTGTGTACCGCAGGACCGCAGGTTGAGTCGTCACCATGCGTAACTTTCCTCTCCCCACATTAAATAAATACTCTATCCATTTAAAACACATTAAATGAATAATTCCGTTGGATAAGGTAAAATACGGTTTAATACGGTATTTTTCGTATTATACCAACATGATCAAATGGTATAATACCGGGCTTACATCTACGTGTGACCACGAAATCCAATCTAACCGAAAGGTCTCTGGTTGGATTCTCGCCCAGTCCCACTCGTACGGTACGCTTCAAAATTGGTTTTAATTGTATGAGAAATTATGACTCCACTTCTGAAGCCTGACGGTACCTCTGTGTTTGTATACAACATGGTACTTATGGTAATTTTTATCGACGTACATAAAAATCATATATACATTCGAAGTCGCTTACTTTCTAACAACTTAAATCACATAGATTTTTCAAAAATGTTAAAACCAACATTTCGTATTAGTATTCGGATTTGTATGAAGTATAGACTATTGACATCATAGTTTCTTAGAGTCAAATATCGTTCTTAATATCAGTTTTTCTGCAATAATAAATCTAAAATCACGTTAAAAATGGATATGATCATGGCAACTGACACTATTTTGTAATATTTTATTTTCTTAACAGTACAAAATTTTTATACTACGTAAAAAAATTTGTGTTTACGTGATCGAATCAGAAATCAGGAAATTCGTAGGAGGATTAGCTTGTTGATGTGGCAGTAGGCGGGACACATTTGTTCTCGAATGGCGACCGCGTACTGGCAAGTGAAGCGTAGAGCGTAGCACACCCACCCACAAGGTGGTCAGTCGAACTGACCGAGGTCGCTGGAAAGCGCTGGATGCAGGCCGCTCTTGATCGGTCATTTTGGAAATCCTTGGAAGGGGATCCCTTTTTTCGCATAATTTGTTTTGTCCTAATGTTCTTTAGCATACCGGTTTTGGCATAAAATATTTCGGCATAATAGTTTTTAAGTATAATTGTTTTTTGGCATAGGGGTAATTTTAGCATATTTAACTTTTAGGCTAATTTGTTTTGGCATAATGTTCATTCGCATAATCTCCGAATTAGTCGCGAAAGGTAGGTTAGGTTATGGTTGTGCAGTAACCATCACAAGAGCGAGCGAGCGTCGACAAAGTGACAGAAGTGACCAATTCGACGTAAATAATTTTATGCTTAAGAATATTATGCTTAAATAGTATTATGCTTAGATACATTATGCTTCAAATAATTATGCGTAAACTGTTATGCGTAATAATAATAACGATAAGCTTATAAACAATTATGCCAAAAGACAGTAAGCCATTATGACTTGATTTTTTATGATTATGGATATAACCCCTTCGAAGAGGCCTATGTCCATATATGATGAACAGTACTAAATATAGTAGATTATGCTACAAGGGGATAAGGTAATATTTTGAAGGTGAGGGCGCTACTTTGAATCCTGAGTGAAGCGAGGGATTCATGTATATCGCCAGAGATAAAAATATTACCGTACCCGTGTAGCACACTCTACTTTTCATCTCCATCTATGAGAAAAACTAGCAAATACAAAACAGAATATAAATAAAAGTAGGACACCTACAATACCTAATCAGACTACTACAGACAATTTAATACTAACCTTTGTTTGGTGTCGTTTTCATACAATAAATACTAAGAAATAAGTTTTTGAAGACCACCCACTTACGATAAAATGTTCACTCATAACTTTGATTGCGTGGTCCTTCATATTTTTTTACATTTACACAAATAACTACAAGTCAATACAAATAACCTAAAATTTCTGTAATTTCTTGAATCAAAAAGAGAAAAATTGCGCGTTTTTAATTATACTTATTTCTTTTTCCAAAGCAAAGACCACAATAATGTTTACCTACATTCATCCATGTTGACGACTATAGTATTCCAAATTTAAAAAATCACGACGTCTGTGCCAATTATTTTTTATTTTAAAACGAAATTCTTCTTTTTTTTGCTGGACTTCCACCATTATTTTTGATTTTACATAGATTATACTCGTGTTCTGTTTTCAAATTGGTTTTAATCCCTAGAGATTTTCTTTTTCACGTTTTAGTCCCGAGAGAATAACCAGTAACTTCACAGCTCCAAATGTTTTGGGATGAGAACATCGTTTTTTCATAATCATAATCATATCTTTATCCCTTTAACTCTTTAACTTGCTTAAAACATGGTAAGGTCTTACAATAAATATTAAAGAACCATGTTTTGCTAGTAGTAATAGCATGCAAATATTAGTAGTCCAAGAATTGTCAGAGGCTATCAAAGTTTTTGTCAACAAGCCTTTTATAAAATTTTTTCTTAAAGAGCCTGACATTTAAATATTTTTGAGTAGATGAGATGAAAATTTATTTTTGACCCAGGAAATTAGGTACCCAGTTGATACTCTCCTTAACCAACTCAAAAGAGTTGATAAAATTACGTCATTGTGCAACAGATTAACAGTTACCGACTCGTAGTCTTAACGACAAATTGCCTTCATCTATTTCAATGGCGAACTTTTAAAGCTATTGTGAGCTTTCTGCAGCTTACGATATAGCTGCTGTTTCGACACGACACTAAACTTTTACCGTCTCAGCGCATGTCTTAGCCAGGGTTGCCACATATATTTTTATGAATATCTATTCTAATGCTGGTCTGGAAGAAAAAAAAAGAATGCGCCGTGAATTGTAGAAGTCGATTGAGGGCATGGGCAAGAGTAGGTATGTTATAGAGATGGGTTTATGCCCGGGCGGCGGGCATATTGGGCGCATTGCATAAATGCCGAATAAATGTCCATTGCCAGGGCAAAAATATTTATAGAACTTTTGTTTACTTCTTTATTGAAATAGCTACATTTGAGTATGCACAAAACATAATTAGATTATGACTAGTAAGGTGACAATGAAAAACAAGCAATTGATATTGTGTTTAATCACAGTCACAGTATCACTCCTTCGGCTCTCCAGTCGAGTCGCCGACGCAACGGGAGCGCATGAAAACTTTATCGAATTTATGATTTAACGTGATTAAACGTGACTATGATTTATTTTATGACCAATTTATTATATTAAAATTAAGATTTGCAAACCCAATTGAGTTCCTGTTATTTTTATTAAAATTAAACTATTTTTTTCTGCCCAGATCAGGCATTTATTTGACACGAAAAATATTTTTATTTTCTAAAAGACCTGATCAGCCCTAGAAACGTGTAGTGTGACAGGTCTCTTAACATTAAAAAGCGAAGAAGTCAGTCATCATTAACGTGTCGATTCGTTACAGTCAAGAAACTTATATAAAAACTACTAACAAAAATTCACAAATCTTTTTCTTCGTCAGGTCATCTTCTTGCTAACCCTGTTCGCAAGCTCAATGCATATAAATGTTCAGTGCTTATTGTTGTCTATGACATTATCCGACACAATCCAAAGCTTTTATTGTTATTTCACAAACTTTCAATGGATCCGAGCTTTTGTTTTTCTTTTCTATATTGGATTTGAATGCAAATTGCGCTATTGCTTTTATAAACTAGGTGCTATCACAGAATTGTCCACAACAGAGAATTTTTCCGTGTTGACCCAAGAAATGCTGGCTTGACGTCATCAAGGGTCTTATGCGGGCCAAAGGTCTTACAAACAAGGATGCGAAGTGGAAAAGAAAAAGTCGGAAAGCGAACCCCGGGCTTCGCAGCACTACAGCTGAGGATACAACTGGGAATACACTAAAATATGAGAGAGAGAGAGAGTGAGAGAGAAATTTTGCCTGCTGACTTCAAAACTTCAGTACGATAATGGCACTTATGATGATGATCACAATATACGAGTATAATCGTGAGGACACTTTCAGTTCTTGCTTTTAAATGTTGTGACAGTAACTAAAAACTGGTTTCTCCTTATCTTAAATAAATAAATACATTTGGACAAATTACACAGATTGAGCTAGCCCCAAAGTAAGTTCGAGACTTGTGTTATGGGATACTAACTCAACGATAACATATTTTATAACAAGTACATTTATAGATAAACATCCAAGACCCAGGACAATTTGAAAAAGGCCATTTTCCGACTTGCCCTGACCGGGGATCGAACCCGAGACCTCTGGGTGGAGGACTAGCATGGTGACCACTACGGCACGGTTTCAATAGGAATTTAGATTTATTATTGCAGAAAACCTAATGAGCGCTATTTGACTCCAAGAAACTATGACGTCATAGTGTCTATTTAAAAAAAAAAATCATAGAAAATGTTTGTTTCGGCGTTTAGAAAAAAGTACTTGATTTGACATTTAGATGATTTGGAAAGTTGCGAACTGAAGATATTCAAACATAAACGAATGATTATTAACTTTTTTTCTTTAATTCGGTACTCCAAAGGTGGCAGCCCTACTCTATGGTTTAATTAAACCCCTCAAACGAAGCTTGAAGGCAGATAAACGCGATGAAGCCATCAATTAAAGCCAACAGCCGTGTAATTATCATAAACCACTTAATCGCCGCAGTCGGGCAAAAACTAAACAAACATGGACATGGAACATGTTTTACTTAGAACGGCGAAGATAGTTTTACCATTTCTGTGTTCCGCCACAGATTATTTCTAAAAAGATCCGCGCATCAAGAGAGTTAAAGTAATTGCTAGAAGCTTCATTTAGGTACTTCTTTACATGGACATTTCTTTCTTATTTATGAACTGATGGAAATGAAACAATTACCACAATACATCAGCGAAATGCGCAAACTATGTTCGTATAATTGTAAGTTGACGTTTTTGGAGAAAATGTTGAAGTACAGTTTGTTACCGCTTCTTCTGTACTTGCGCTTTGGAGGCGACAGTAAACTAAGTTGTAAGTAAATGAACTGACGTCAACTGTTTATTAAGAAATAGAAAGAAATAAAATATGACAATTATCAAGTGATACAAATATCCAAAGTTAAATAAATGATTTTTGACATTAAGCCGTTTCTGAGTTTAACAAAAATTATAACAATAATGGTTTTGAATTCTATTGCGTTGATAAAGATAAAGACCGTAAATAATATTTTTTCTCATACTTCTTCCATTTACAGACAGCGATCAGTTATGTTTTTACTAAACGTACTAGCTGTGCCTGTGGGTTCCGCTCCCTGTGACGTATGATAGTATAGAAAGACGGTATACTTTACGACCTATTCTGAAACCTACCAAAAACATTTATAAACATCGGTCGAGTAGTTTCGGAAGAGCATGAACACAAAAACGAGAATTACATACGTGATGTAATCAAAAAAATCAACATTTTAGAAATAATAACACAGCCAGTCACAAAGCTCACAAATCATGACTAAACGGGGGATCCGAAGGCGTGAGGGCTTTCAACTCTACAGAGACCAATCGGCTATTGATCACAGATTGAAAAAGCGTAGGCTTCGACGTGACCCACTTAGCGGTACCGGTGCGTTAAGCTATATCGTGCCTTTATGATGATTTAAAGTAAATCAGTACAGTTGACTGTAGTGCTTAGCAACAAGGAGATCAACGAATTTTTAAAATTTTGTTTTAAATTTCCAAGTGGTTTAGGACATCTGTAATAATTTGATAGTTCCAATTCAATGATGAAAGTTGGGACTCACTGGTTAAGAAAATTTTTCGAAGGACGGAGCCAACCTTAATCATCCAGTAGGGGCTGACGACAGGGTCAGGGTCAGAAAAGTATGATTATAATTAGTCCGTCTTTTAGCCAAAAATAATGCACCCGTATTTTTCAGTTTACCAAAAAAGTAAAAATTCACAAAGATACGGAGCATCAAAGTTCCGGAGTGGAGGCTTGCGACGTTACGTAAATCTCGTACGTAGTTGTGACTTCATGCGAATTGGCTGAAAATATTTTTCCATTCATCATGCCTATTGGCGGCTGGGTGTGACTAAGTCCAGAGATGTCTCTCTCTGTAATGCGTACTCCAACCGAGCCACCCGGAGTAGCAGCCGGACTAGAGGCAACTAACAGCTTAACGTACCTTCCGAAACACGGCGGGGCTCGAGGATACATAATGGCACGTGTGGTTACAAACCCAAGTGGCACCACGCCCAGGGATATGTGCCCTTTGGTACACGATCTATGCTGTTAGCTTCTATTGTGACTGCGGTTAACTCCGCAGCTCTGTTTGCCTCGGGTTTGTAATGTGCTTTGTTTAGTTTACCGATTCGAGAACAAGCAATATAAAGTTTAAATTCTTTTATTGACGACCTCCGTGGCGTAGCGGTCATGCCATGCCATGTTAGTCCGCCACCCAGAGGTTCCGGGTTCGATCCCCGGTCAGGGTAAGTTGGAAAATGGCCTTTTTCAAATTGTCCTGGGTCTTGGATGTTTATCTATATGTGTATTTGTTAAAAACTATTGTATCGTTAAGTTCGAGACTTGTGTTATCCCATAACACAAGTCTCGAACTTACTTTGGGGCTAGCTCAATCAGTGTAGTTTGTCCCTATATATATACTTATTTAATTTATTATTCTCGGGCACAAGAACTTTTTATTGTATAATAATTTTGTAGGTCTTGCTGCATTCAAATACAGATTAAGTCTGACTGTGTTTTTCACTCACACACATAGTAACATAAGTTTCAAACGAAGATCTCACAGATGCAAGATCAAGATCACTTCTTCCACCGCTAACGAAAACGGCCTACGAAATACAAAGGTATTAAAATTGAAACGAAAACGGACGAGATAAACATCTGAGCCGAAGTAAACTTAATTAGCAACAAGCTTTATGCATTTTAAAGTAAGTAAACATCCATACAAAGATAAGATAATTTAGATTCGGCGCCCGTCCGGCCGTCCGACCCGCGCAATCAAAGTTGCCAAATGAAAAAGTTGGCCGATCCTTCGCAATGTTTATTTCCTCGTTCGGCCTTTTGTATTATTTTTTATGGGAGTTCTAAGTTGTTCAAAGCGGAATTTATCGCTGATTTTTGGGGCACATTAGACGGACTGGTTTAGAATATTGCCCCACTCGTCCCCACTTGAACTCGATGTTCCTTTGTTGAAAAAATGTCATTCGGGATTCATATTGAAGGGACATATCTTTTCGAACATTGTGAGCAACTAAGTTTATTTATTTATTAAAATCTTTATTGACCACAATAGTACAATAGGTGAACTTAATGCTAATGCCATTCTTTACCAGTTTGAGAATCCCCTTACCCTAGACAGAATAAGACTTTTGCATACAAACGTAGTTTGCGTTTTATTTTGAGACGACATGTCAAATATTGGTGAAATTATGTCATTTCAAACATATTGCATATATTTAGGCATACATGTTTATCTATGTGTATATGTATTTGTTATAAAATATAGTCGTTGAGTTAGTATCCCATAACACAAGCACACAAGTCTCGAACTTACTTTGGGGCTAGCTCAGTCAGTGTTATTTGTCCCTATATGTATATTTATTTATTTACTAGCTGATGCCCGCGACTTCGTTCGCGTGGACTTTATGACTCCGGCGTATTAATATAAATAACAACTAATGAGAGAGAAAGATAGAGAGAGATAAGAAAGTACTTGTAACAGTGTTAGGAGTTAAAAGTCAATATTATCTTAATTCTTTCCTTCGGGAGCCAATATGAAAAGAGCTGAAGTGTTACTAACCCTGGAGAAAGCCACATTAAGTTGGCCATGCGAAAAAGCAGTCCTTAGATCGACATCAGCAGCTTTAAGCCTCTAAAACTGTGACTTATTTTCATAGGAAAGCAAGTAAACACTGTGTATTTGTAAAACTGTGTATTTTCGAAAGGAAAATTGTTATACGCGGAATAAATACAGTTTCACTGGCACCACTCACAGTAAACTTTAAGTGTCTCAGCAGACTATGCCGAAGTTTAGCGGCTAAAGTTCAGTGTCTAAAGTTCGGTGGGGATGACACACTAAATAAGCTGAAGTTCAGCCGCTGAAGTTCGGTGGAAACGCCGGACTTTAGTGATGTGCCGATATGAGAATTTAATCTTCCGTCTTTGGCGCGTCTGCGGCGAACGGACACGGGAGCGGAAGAGGGAACGGAAGTGGAAAAGGGAACGGAAGCGGAAGCGGGAGCGGGAGCGGAAGTGGCAGCGGCGGCGGAGGCGTCGGCGGCGGCGGCGGAGGCGGCGGCGGCGGCGGCGGCGGCGGCGGCGGCGGAGGCGTCGGCGGCGGCGGCGGCGGCGGCAGTGGCGGCGGCGGCGGCAGCGGCGGTGGCGGCGGCGGCGAGAGCGGGAGCGGCGGCGGCAGTGGCGGCGGCGGCGGCAGCGTCGGTGAAGGCGGCGGCGGGAGCGGCGGCAGCGGCGGCGGCGGGAGCGGCGGCAGCAGCAGCGGCGGCGTCGGCGGCGGCAGCGGCGGGAGCGGCGGCGGGAGCGGGAGCGGGAGCAGGAGTGAGAGCGAGAGCGGAACGGGTACGGGAACGGGTACGTGGAAGAGGGAACGGGAGCGGAAGCGGGAGCGGGAGCAGAAACGGCAGCGGCGGCGGCAGCGGCGGTGGCGGCGGAAGCGGCGGCGGCAGTGGCGGCGGCGGTGGCAGTGGCGGTAGCGGCGGCGGCGAGAGCGGGAGCAGCGGCGGCAGTGGCGGCGGCGGCGGCGGCGGCGGGAGCGGCGGCGGTGGCGGCGGTGGGAACGGCGGCGGCGGCGGCGGGAACGGCGGCAGCGGCGGCAGCGGCGGGAGCGGCGGCGGGAGCGGAAGAGGGAGTACGGGTACAGGTACGGGTACGGATACAGGTACGGGTACGGGTACGGGTACGGGTACGGGTACGGGTACGGGTCCGATTCAGGCAAAAGCATCGGAAGTTCGGCATTATGTGTTGCTAGTAATGCAAATAACATTGCAGGCATGCATTGGCTGAAATTCAGCCGCTGAACTTCGGCATACAGTGCTGAGACACTAAGTTGAGTTCCGTTACACAGTTTCGGCGGAGTCAAATTGCGCATTCGCATTATTGGCCCTCCGACATTAAGACTTATTTTGTGAGCCGAGAGTCCATTTGCTGCAAGTGAATTAAGAAACTCAACTGGATAATTGGTGGTGTCGTCAACAACTCTATCCAAGAAATTAACAATAATTTGCGTCATAAGTTCTATAATAATTGATTTTTAATTTTTTGGTGTCAATATGGCGCGTTCACATATCCAAGAATTTTTCTGGTGTGTTATGCTCTGAAGGTCCGCAAATTCTGAACTTATAAGTTCTTCTTCGGACGAAACAACTTTTTTTTGGAAAAATTTTCAATGTACAGTCACATTTTTTTACTCTTTTATTTGTAGTATAGATTTAGTATGTTTTTGTTCAACGACAACAAAAAAAACATCATCTATAAAAATTTCAACTGTCTAGCTATAATGGTTCATGAGATACAGCCTGGTGACAGACAGACAGACAGACTAACAGTCGGATGGTCTAAGTAATAGGGTCCCGTTTCTACCCATTTGGGTAAGGAACCCTAAAAATCGAATAAAATAAGTATTTATGGGGGGGCTCCCATACTACAAACGTGATTTTTCATAGATTATGGTACGGAACCCTTCGCGCGCGTCCGACTCGCGCTTGGTCAGTTGTATTATAACTCAACAAAAAGTTCTCATCAGACTTAACAACTTTTGCTAAGGCGGCATTTTAATATTTTTTATAGTTTAGCTGCACCATTATAGTTCTGCATCATGTGTTCCATTTTCCAAAATCAATTATAGCCTATATGTTGCCCAGGCTTCACAGCTATATAACAAAAAAAGTTTCATTCGAATCCGTCCAGTATTTCCGGAGATTAGCGTGTACAAACAGACAAACAGACAAACAGACAGACATTTTTTTTTATTTTCTTACTCTATTACTATATCTCCATCGCCAAAAATATTTTTTTTGAAAAATTTTCAATGTACGGACACATTTTTTTTACTCTTTTATTATAGTATAGATATAACTAGTTTTCACAGTTAAAATATGAATTTAAAAGAGAATATAGTGTATCATATCATATTTGAACATCAGTATGGAAAATTTCTACACTCTTATATTTTCTTTCCAGTTCATAATTTTACGTCGGAAACCAATTATAACCCTAGATAATTGCAATTTCTTTAAAATCACAAGTTTTTACCAAAATCTGACATGTCAAATCAAAATAAAACGTAGACTACGTTTGTATGGAAAAGTCTAGGGTAAGGGGATTCTTAAGTTTAGCTTAAAGGCGTTTGACAATTTTCTTTGCTTCTCGGGTTCACTTCAGCTACTCTGTGTTTCAGAAAGCACATTGTATAACTCAGTAGCAAAAAACCCGAAATAGTGGTGCTTATTTAAATTTTATTAATATATCAAAAAAAAAACCGTACGTCAATTCCCAATCTTTTTTGAGAGTACATTTTTCTACTTTTTAAAACTAATGTTTCATAAACAGTTACATTTATGGACAGCATTCTTATTATAACCAAAAAGACGCATTGCGCGTCAAACACACATATTCGTTGGCCAGCCTTGTACATGCTTATTTCTCCCTTGACAAGAAATATGATTACTGTAATAGAGTTGAAATAAATAAAGTTTAAATAAGAAACTTGTCCGACGTGGCACTTAAATACAATTTACTTTCTAGTATCGCTATCTGCACCAAAATTAAACAGATCTGTCAATGTCTCTAGTAAATAAATTAGACTATTAAATTGAGGTTTTAGTTAAATGGAACTATTTTGTCGGTAAATAGGATGATTTCTTCAATTTCGTTTTTTTAGGTCGCACTTAGTAAGTTTGTAAGTATTTCTCATCTTTATTACTACCATTTTTTTAAGAATAAGTTATAATAAAATGAAATGGAGTGTCATTTATACTCGAGATTAGCTTTAATGGTCATCAGTCTACCTAGATTTAGGACTAAGACCTAATTTACTACAAAAGAAACTTTTTTTTTACGTTTTTTTTGTTATTTACGTTATTTTAAGTAGGAACTTATTTTTAAGATAGTAAATTCTTTTTTTCTCAAAAATAAGATTAAGCACCCTTCAATATTAGTTTTTAAGACGAAGTGGTAGCTAAAGTGGCGCCCTCATTTGAAATAAATTGTTTAAAACTAAATATGGTGATAATTAAAAATTTGATTTGTATCACTATCTAGGAAGACCTCTAAACTATTTTATGAATAACCTTTGAAAGTAATATTGGTAGTCCGTAGTATTATTAATAATTTTAAGTAATATTAGTAATAATTTCAAAAGTTATTCATATGAGGGCCACTTTAGCTACCACTTCGTCTTAAGGACATTGCACTGGTTTTTTGGGTCACTTATGTTGTTATTTTGTAAGTATTCTTTTTAATTTTTTTAATTTAATTAAAAATTGATAATTAATTATTATCTTTATCATCGGCGTTAGCTCTCAACGACCCATCGTTGGGCATAATTTAAGCCACCTTTTGTCTGAGCCATTTAATCTTAGCTATCCAGTTTCCTAGCTAAGCTGGACGCCCAGCACTCCGTTATCCATTCCTGGGGTACTCGATGATAGCCCTACTCCACCTCCTCGTTTCATAGCCAGGTGTCCTGCCCAGTTCCATTTTAGATTCGCAATCCTGGAAAGGAGTTCTATCCTTCATCACATCCTTTTAGGAGTTCCATACCCAAAGAATACAGGAAATACGGGACCCTATTACTTAGACTCCGCTATCCGCCTCTCCATCTGTCTGTCACCAGGCTGTATCTCATGCACCGTGATAGCTAGACAGTTGAAATTGTCATAGGTGATGTATTTATTTTGCCGCTGTAACAAAAAATACTAAAACAGAATAAAATAAATATTGAAGTGGGGCTCCCTAACAGCAAAAGTGATTTTTTTAGAGATAATGATGCGGAACCCTTCGTGCGCGTGTCCGTCTCCCACTTGGCCGATTATTTAATTACGTTTAATTAATCTTGAATTTTAAGAAATTAAGTTTGTATATGAATATCTTTTGTCCGACAACCACTTACGTTGGTCTATTGTATTTTCGACGACCTCCGTGACGTGGTGGTCACCATGCTAGTCCGCCACCCAGAGGTCCCAGGTTCGATCCTTGGTCAGGGCAAGTTAGAAAATGGCCTTTTTCAAATTTTCCTGGGTCTTGGATGTTTATCTATATATATTTGTTATAAAATATAGTATCGTTGAGTTAGTATCGTTGAGTTAGTATCCCATAACACAAGTTTCGAACTTACTTTGGGGCAAGCTCAATCAGTGTTATTTGTCTATATATTTATTATTAATTATGTATTATTAATTTCGGACGGTTTTCTATTTAAATATTAAATAAATAAATATTATTATATAGGGACAAATGACACATATTGAGTTAGCCCCAAAGTAAGCTGCTTGTGTTATGGGATACTAGCCCAACGATACTATATTTTATGATAAATATATATACATATAGATAAACATCCAAGATCCAGGACAATTTGAAAAAGGCCATTTGCCAACTTGCCCTGGCTGGGGATTAAACTCAGAACAGAGGTTCTGAGTTTAATCCCCAGCCAGAGGGATCGGCGGACTAGCGTGTTGACCATTACGCCATTACGCCACAATTTAGTTGTATAAAATATCTTTCAAGAAAAAAATCTATCAAAGGTGTTAATTCATGGAACGATGCAGGTAAGGATCTAACCCTTTATTTGTTTAGTAAAGGTTTGGAACCCCTTGACACCTACACTGCCATAAAAAACTGACAAAAAAGTTGTTTATTAAGATACATTGTGTGTGTGGGACTTTTGGACCTTCCTGTTCTTAATAAGATTAATTTCTGATAGGGAGATTATTCTAGCAATTGTTCGAAAGCTTAAAATAAATTAACTAGCCTTACGTGCCGGTAAAAAAAATAAGGAAGAAATGCCCTTATTTCTCAACATGTAAAAAAGATCTAAATGTGTACTTCTGTGCCTCTCGGTCGCTGTATATACCTTCTTACTCGTGAGTATAAAATTTAAACCGCAGTTTCTTTAATATGAACTGCAAATCCGCTAGATGACAACAAGTCAAATTAGACACTTTTTTCTAAACGTCAAAACAAAACTGTCCTATGGTATTCGTATGGAATACAAAATTGACGTCATGCTTTTTTGGAGTCTAATAGTGCTTATAATACCAGTTTTTTCGCATTAATAAAATCTAAAAAGTCATGTTAATCTAATCTAATGAATAGTGACACTATTTTGTGACGTTTTATTTGAAGAAATGTACTGTCTAATTTATTTTAAAAGCTACAACAATACCTACATTTTTTTTCCGGATTTGTGCAAACTAATTAAGCATGAAAAATCATACAATTCAGAAGATTTTGAACAATTGTTTATTTTATAGACACATAGAAAGACAGAGAGCATTCGTTCAGAAACACTCCATTACAAACAAAATCGTACAAATAGGTGACAAATGACATAACTAAACAAAGTTTTTAAGTGTTAGAAGAGATTTTTAAAGATGAAAACGAAGGAATTCTTAAAAGGATTATCAGCCATGAATAAATCAAAGTTCAATAACGAAAAAGGAGCGATAAAAAGACTAACCCAAAACTTTGGGTTTGTTTCCAGGCAACTTTGATTACAGGCCGTTAGCAGTCTAAAACGAAGTATTCAAAGCGATCGACAAAATAGAGCAAAAATTAGTTTGCAAGTCGAAGGAAAGAATTTAGATTTAAAAGACAGTTCGAACTTTAGCCAATTCGGGCTGAACATTATACACTGTTACAGATCCGACCCCCTCCCAATTATTGTCATCCTTATACATCTCCTCTCACAGACCTACTGGAAGAGATCTCTTTTGAGATAAGTAGTGCCTTTGTACAATTTTTATTTGATGTATTCTCTGTATACATTTTCCGTGTACATAAATTGGTAAATAAAATAAATATAATTCATTTACTGTCCAACAAATCAAATACATTTTTTTCTAAAAGTCAAATCAAACGTTTCTATGGGATTCGTATGAAATATGACGTCATAGTTTCTTGGAGTCAAATAGCGCTCTTGATATCAGTTTTTCTGCAATAATAAATCTAAAATCACGTTGAAATCGATATGATCATGACAAGTCACATTATTTTGAGACGATTTATTTTCTTAACAGTATTAAATAATTTATTTTTGACCCAGGAAAGTAGGTACCCAAAAGTATGATGTAACAAAACTTGATACACAAGAAACTGTACAAAACACCAGTGAAAGTAGATGAAGTCCGACGTGTAATAACGGATAATTCGTAGTAATGATATCAACCGTCACTATTATTATTAACGTCCCTCGATTTTATTTGTTACAGGTATGTTTTGTGAGTTACAATGAAGAAAGCAACATTTTCGGCGCTGGTAAGAGAGAAAAAAAATCACACAGATCAAGCGTGCCCTGAAAAGTCGACAAATCAAATTCATCTGCAGTCCCAATCGGGATTAGGAATAACTACTCGCATTCCCGATTGACAGAAGCGTTACCTTGCTAGATCATCGGTAACACCACAGACTCTTTGGTACATATTTCGGTCTAATAATGTAACAATAAGTCTAGAAATTATTAATGATTTTCCAACTTATTTTGCTCATTGGGCTGACAGAATAGTAAATATATTGGGACCGTAAAGTAGTAGTAAAAGAACTTAGTTTCTATCTACAAGAAACGTCAAAATATATTGCAGTTTATCAATTTTGGCTTAGATAAGCCAAACAAGCTTTCGTGTTTTTTAGATGAAATATAATAAAAATACAAAATTTTTAAGTATAAGGACAAATTACACTGGTTGAGCTAGCCCTAAAGTAAGTTCGAGACTTGTGTTATGGGATACTAACAACGATACTATATTTTATAACAAATACATATATAGATAAACATCCAAGACCCAGGCCAATTTGAAAAAGGCCATTTTCCAACTTGCCCTGACCAGGGATCCAACCCGGAACCTCTGGTTATTATTGTAATAATCAAGTCGCCTTTATCATCATCATATCAGCCGGAGGAAGTCCACTGCTGGACATAGGTCTCCCCCAAGGCTTTTCAAGTAGTCGCGTCTATATCTTTCTTTAATTTGTCTCTTTGCGAACTTAGCCGTTTAGTCTGTCGCAAAAAGTTGGAAATTCTCAAGAGAATACATTATTAGTTCTAAACAGAAGGACAAACGAACCGAATTGGCTTATTTGAACTTATTTCGTTCGTTATCAAGCTTTTGAAACTAAAGTTATGACGATTTACTTCGCAACAAACAATGTACTAGACGTGTTTATGAAGACAAATAGATTATTTGAAGATGGGAATAAATTTTAAAGGGTGTGTTTCTGCCCGTGTGATTTCCGGCCTTGAGACCACTCCATGCTCTAACATCTGATGCAAAGACTACTCCAATCCCAAGGAAAGTTAACGTCGGATGGCGGCGGGTTGTGAAACCTTTTGCACAATTGTGAAGCAAAACAGCAAAAAGTACTTGCTCCCCTGGCTCTCGCAGTACGTAAACGTCAACGTCCTTATCACACAAATAATTGTTATCGGTCGTTTTGGAAATCCTAGGGGGAGGCCTATGTCCAGCAGTGGACTTCCTGTGACTGATATGACGAAGGGGATATAGAATATGTAACAAAAACCCTGTCCGATCCTTGTAGGAGGAACTTGATGTTTTCATATTCAAATTGTTCGGCCGGCCCGGCAATTTGTATGCAAGTGTTAATTTTTTCTTCGACTTTTAAGCATTGGTTCCATGGGAAAAGTTGTTCATATTGACGGTCTGAGTTGTTCCTACAAGGATCGGACAGGCTTTTTGTTACATATTGTATAAATTTTTCGGAGTCCAGTGCTGCCCCTATTTGAAACAAATTATTTGAAATTAAACGGAGATATCGCCCTAGATTACTCTTCAAATTATTTTATGAACTACTGTTTACAGTTTAAAGTACCGACGGTAAGCTTTTCTACGCACATTTGCGTAAAAAAGCCAATTTTTGGCTAATGTGCGTAGAAAAGCTTCACGTTCTAGGGCTTTGTCAAGACTAAAAATTTTAAATGACGTCTCCGTTTCCTTTCAAATGGGGGCAGCACCGGGCCCCGAAAAATTCAAAAGCCCTAGCGTGATGGTGAATGTGTAGGTTTTCGGGCGTTCGAATTCGGGCTTTTACCCATTCACGCGATCTGTGCTGGAAATTCAGCTGGTACTTTCTAAGTTTTTTGACCTGCAGTAATTATAATTTACTAGTAGCTTGCCCCAGCTTTGCCGGGGTCTGTCATCATCATAATTTAAGAGCGGTGCTCTTGTCGGTGGAGTTTTTTCCATTCTATTCTGTTTTCCGCCAACCTCTTGACATCTTGATACGACACTGCCGTCACCTTTTTCTTCTGTATTATACTAAACCTTCCTCTTGAATAGGATTTCTTCTTAGGAGTTGCTCACACTCCCCTCCCTCTAACTCTGCTACTGGTTGTCGAGGCATACTCTTTCGTCGCATCGTCATTCCGCCGCTAGCTATACCAAACGAAAACACATATACAATTTTATTTGCTAGGCAAATTAAAAAAACCCCCGACTTCTCTTCCTTTCTTGCAAAACGCCATCTAGTGATGAGCAGCGGAACTAGGATTTTTAACATTTCCTAGGAAAGACCCTAAGTGTCAAGTGTTTACCATCCTCCTTTTGACGGGGGTTAAAAATACACGTGTCATTCCGCCGCTGCCTTTACCAGAAGAAAACACATAAAAATTGTTGTTGTTCTTATCCCCTGTATCAAGATGAACACGAGCATAAAAATATCAATGTTTCTTCGAACTGCCAACCCTAGAACCGCGTCGCTCGTATTCAAATATTCAACATATTCATTGGCCACATTGTATTACTCTGACAGACCGCTTTGGGTCCTCTATGTGGCCGTTTTAATAAATAATATCCTTCTTAAGATGGAGTCCACACGAAAAGGGTTCGAGATTTCTTATTATAATTTATTCGGACGGTTTAGCTTTTAGATTAAGTCTTGTGTGTGTCCGATTTTGCGATCGAGCAGTACTAGTAGATACATTTTTTTTTGTTATGGCCCCGTATTCCAACTGCCCACTCGGATGAGGTGCGGGGCGATCTGCGAGGCATCCCGCAGACTTTAACATATCTCGTCTTAGTGAGGAACTGTAATATAGCCCATCAGGCTGGGTAGGGACCAATACTGAACTGGGTTTCTTTCGGCGTAATCTTCCCAGCAGTGGTCGTTCCGAAACGCTAGTAGTTTTTAGCTTTTGCACTAAAATAATATTTAAAAAAAAAATGACCTTCAATAAGAGATAAATTTATCCTACATTGAATAAAAAAATTTGACTTTGACTTTGACTTTGAACGGGAGGCGGGGAATGAACGTGAAAGGACGCGGAATGTAGATTTTATCGATTTTTCTTAAATAAAGTAATCATTTTCCAGAAAGTAACCAGAAATAATTATAGTATGTGTAATTTACTTTTTTTGACATCTTTTTTTTTTAAGTAAAGTTTTCATAAACTCTGTAATAAATATAATCAATAATACACCCAAAAATCGTCAAATTAATTTCAATTCAATTCAATTCATTTATTCAAATATTCCAGACAATTTTAGTCCATCATTTTCCGCTGCCGATTTTTTTTTTGATCGAGGTAAGTTATCGATATTGATAGTCCAAGTACATAAAGTAAACTACAGTGTATATATTTTTTTGACTTTCGTAACTTACTACTTGTTAGTTTATTATTGAGCCAAAGTGATGTTACATTGGGAATACCTAGTCTTAAGGTAATTTGTAAGGCAATTTTGTAGTTGAGAAGTGTTCTATAAGAGAATGAAACCCAAAAGAAAACTTTTTTAGCTTTTTTTTACAGTATATTGGTTTAGGCATTTGTCCTCAATCTCACCTGATGGTAAGCGACGATAAAGACTAGGATGAGGCATGCCTATCCAAAAGATACCCATTCAATCTACTTTTGAATGTCCCGGGACTGTACTTCTCAGGGAATATAGACGCAGGCAATTCATTCCACACCTTAGCTACTCGAACCAAAAAGGAATTGTCGAAGCGTTTAGTTCGAGACTTAGGTATTTCAACGACAAGGGGATGAAACCCCTGTCCGCGCCTCGTAGTCCGATAGAGAAATGGTGAGGGTTTCACGAGATCAAAAAGAGCCTTTGAACACTGTTCCATCGTTGAGCAAAAATATTAAGACACAGGGCAAGCTAAATAAAACCGTTTAAAGACATCCACATAGAAATTTATTGTATCGTCGGGCCATTTTAACCGACTTCCGAAAAGGAGGAGGTTAGTAATTCGTCGCAATCTTTTATGTTTTTTTTGTGTATGTTCACCGATAATTCGAAGATGCCTAGACCGATTTTAAAAATTCTTTTTTTGTTATAAAGGGTATACTTGTCAGGTGGTCCCACAGAAATCTTATAAAACACCGGTTTTTAATTTTGAAAATTTTTAATAAAATTCGTAAAATGACGTAGGTAAATACTTTTTATTTATCACAAATAATTTAAATTCACGCGCTGTACATCTCTCTTAATTATTATCAGAGGTCTCGGCGAGGACGGAGGTGATCCAAAGTGACACATGTCACATTTGACATTTACATGTTTTTAAATTTTGAAAACATCGGTTGCATTTTTCGAATACGAGAAATATATCATAAATAACAATCAATCCATCGACATGCGCTTTTTTGCAATATGTTTGAGCAGGCTTATATATAACACTTCATTACACAGATAAAGAAGTCACTAATGACATTATTATATATAAGTATAAGGATTTATCTGTTGGACTTTGATTATGTATTTCAGACTTAATCAAAGAACATAGCAATCAGAAGAGGGATCATAAGCAAAGCATTATTAAATTAATCTTTTATTATGTATTTTTTGACTTAATCAGAAATACAACAAACGTAGCAATAGTATAATAGAAGTATATAAGCAAAGCAGTATTAAATTAATACAACTCGTTATAGCCCCAATAAAGAACATGTGCTCTGTCGTCAGGTGCCGTAAGTAGTGTTCTTGAGGACGGCTTTGAGCCCTAAATTTAAACCTGTCAGTCCTTTTTAGGGCTTTGTCATTTTAAAAAGCATTTGAGCCTCAATACCTTTTTTTGTGACTGTATGTAATTACTCCAAAAAGTAATAGGCCTATGTGGCTAACGGCCTTTTTTAGTATCAGCCTGAGAAAGCCATCATAATTATGAATAGGAGATTTATTTTATTTTTAATTAATTTAAAAAAAAAGAAACGACGATTTATATTTTACTTAAATATCGACAAAACAACATCGAACCAAAAGCCTATAAAAACTTATAGTCCTTTAGGCTTGGCCTATTCAACAGGCCGAGCCTTAAGGACTAAAAAAGCCTTTATAGGCTTCTAGCCTGTCAAGCCCCTTAATTAAGTCTAGGCTTCAAAAAAGGCTAAAAGCCTATAGTCCTCGGTATCACTAGCCGTAAGACGTCGTCGATTTAATGACGTCAGGCCTCATACTCCTCGTAAACGCTGATTAGAGTACCGTGTGTACTGATCTTAATTTGATGGCGGATGATGGCAGTTGCTTTGGCTATACTATAGCTGAATCATCATCATCAGGTCTCTTTAGTCTCCATTGCAGCAGCACGACCCTCTCTGTACTACCAGAGCCATACTTGGCCAGAGCAGCCAGAGGATTTGGCCTACACTCTCCACGCTGGCCAGACGGGTTGGAGAGCTGAATATCTTTGTTTGCGAGACTTTATGTAAGCTGCCGTGCCTCCAGCGCGAGGGGTATGAAATCTAAAATAAATATCTACAACCAAAAAGGGATGTGGTTACTTAAGTTATGTGCAATACGAGCGGTTTTTTTTTGTCGGAAATATCCGACGCTCGCAGAATGGGCACGACAATGTTTGTCGGATAAATCCGACGTTCGCGGTGAAAGGATTATCAACCTTCCCGGCCATTGGTAATATGGTATACTCGTGTAATTTTAATTCGCTACTTTCTAACATCTCAAATCAGATACTTTTGTCTAAACGTCAAAACAAACGGTTTCTATGTCATTTGCATGAAATATATACTAATGACGTCATAGCTTCTTGGAGTCAAATAGCGCTCTTAATGTCAGTTTGTCTGCAATGATGAGTAGCGGAACTAAATTTTTTAACATTTCCTTGGAAAAACCCTAAGTTTCAAACGTTAACCCTCTCCTCTTTTTGTCGAGGGTTAAAAATACTTGTGTCATTCCGCCGCTACCTTTACCAGACGAAACCACATAAAAATTGTTTTTGTTCTTATCCCCTGTATCCAAGAAAATCCTATATAATACAAGTATCACTTTGTCAGAATATAAATACTAACGTAAAAGATACCCAACAGCACAAAAACTATTGGAGGGCTCGTAAGTAGGCAAAACTGGAGTTGCTGGTAGGCACACAGAGATGGCAGCACAAACGGCTAGCAAAAAAGTGACAAAGAAAGTGTTGAATATGCTTTAAAAATATTTGTTGCATTTCATATAAGCCATATTTGATTAATTAGAGTCCACTTTATATTTCAATGTTTTAATAAATACATATAGCGCCATCTAGTGACTAGGAAGTGAAATAATTATGTTTATAAGGCGATAGGAAGGCATGCCTATACATACTCGTACATTTGTACGCCGAATTGTCTAAGTAGTTAGTAGAACATTGTTCGCTCTTTCAACTACTCCCAGGTAAGTTATACAGGATGTTTTTTAAATCACTGGCATCCTTTCTACTGGTGAAAGTACTCATGAATATGAGCAACATTTTGTATGGGACCAACTCAATCCAACCGAAAAAAAAATCAGCTGTTCCATATATATACTATTTCACAATACTTAGAATCCCAAAATGTATGGAACAGCAGATTTTTTTTTCGGTTAGATTGAGTCTGTCCCATACAAAAAGTTGCTCATATTCATGAGTACTTTCACCAGTAGAAAGGATGCCAATGATTTTAAAAACACCCTGTATATTAATAAAACGCTGTTTGTGACAAAGTGATACTTGTATTAACGTAACCGCAAGTGGAATTATGAACTTACAGTATTCCACCCAGTTTTAGTATTTCCATTCAGTAACTTGAACCGCAATAAATGTGAAACTTATTCGCGGTAGGGGCAAAATTTACGTTAACTAATTACTGGAATCTACTTAAAAATTATATTAAGGTTTCAAACCCTTAAAGGAAAACATTTATCAATATTTGCATTGGTCCTTTACCCTAATCAATATCTGCGTTCTGTCTGTCTGATATCACAAATCAGATAATAAATAAATATAATAGGTTGGGGAAAGTCTTTTCGCATTTAATATGAAAATTCAAAACATTTTTTAATATAGTTTATTTACATTTTGTTCGATAACTTTTTGCCATCTTATAGGTAGGGACATGATCCCATTGCTATAGAAATTTTGGGGCTTCTGATCAAAAAACTGCGTCAAGTAGTTTTGGCAGTCCTCTCGTGATGTTAACCTGACACTGCCTAAAGAATTCTGAAGAGACCGAAACAGGTGGAAATCTGAAGGTGCCAGGTCAGGACTAGACGGCGGATGCATTAACACTTCCCAGCCAAACTCTCTTAAATTTTGCTGAGTGGTTAAAGATGTGTGAGGTCTAGCGTTATCATGATGAAAAACCACACCCCTTCTGTTGATTAATTCCGGCCGCTTTCTCTTAACTTCTTGCTTTAATCTTATCAGTTGTTCGCAGTAGAGTTCTGAATCGATGGTCCTGCCTGGTGGTAACAGCTCATAATGAATAATGCCCTTCCAATCCCACCACACACACAGCATCACCTTGTTGCGAGTTAACCCGGGTTTCGCCACAGTCTGTGAAGCCTGACCGGCCTTTGACCATGACCATTTTCGCACGTTCTTGTCGTACGTGATCCACTTTTCATCACCATTTATCATTTTCTTCAAAAATGGTTCGGTCTCATTACGTCGTAATAAAGAATCACAAATGAGTACACGGTTCATTAGGTTTCTTTCAGAGAGCTCGTGAGGTACCCAAATATCGAGCTTTTTTGTGTACCCATTTTTTTTCAAATGCGCCAAAACTGTTTTGTGGTCAATTCCCAGTTCTTCAGCTACGTCGTAAATACTGATATGCCGATCTTGCTCCACTTTTTCAAAAATAGCATCCATTTTATCCGTAACAGGGCGACCAGAGCGACGTGCATCTTTGACATCAAAATTTCCGGATTGAAAACGCTTAAACCAAATTTGTGCTACTCTCACAGACACTGCACTAGGTCCATAAAGATCGCAATTTTTTTTCGCGGCTTTCGTTGCCTTTTTACCTTTTTGGTAGTAAAATTTAAAAAATGTATCTAATTTCTTAGTTAGATTCACTCATCTTGACGGTAAGAAAAACAAATGAAAATCACGCATTTTCCTAATTTGAATTTGGAATTATCTTCTTTAAAATTTAAACTTTTAAATGATACCAAAACCAGCCAGGTACAAATAGTATAGCCAAAGTGGTTTTATTACAAGTTCATACTATACTATATGCGAAAAGACTTTTTCCCCAACCTAATACATGGAGGTTCCTTAATTCTTTTAAATAATAATATTAAATTCAAAGAAAGAAAAGACATAGTAGGGTTGTCTCTTGAATGTACCATTGAACTATCATGTGTGGAGTTAGATAAATACATTATTATTTGTGCTTACAGACCTCCTTCAGCTTGTAATAACACTTTTGAAAACGTTATGGAAGACGTCCTAACCCGAGTTAGCTCTCAAAATAAACATATTATTGTATGTGGCGACTTTAATGTGGATATTTTAGTTTCGGACACAGAAAGTATTAGGTTCATTAACTTATTTAATTCATTTAATTTGAGGTATACATTCTTTGAGCCCACTCGAATAACTGAAACATCTGCCAAGTGCATTGATAATATTTTTTGTGATTGCCCAGTCATTGATAAAAAAATCTTTGATTGTCTTGGCTCTGACCACCTCGGCCAACAAGTATCACTTGTATCTCCAAAAGATCACACCCCACGACCTATCACTTGCAGGCCTATTACTACCAATCGTAGAGTGCATTTTCGGGAATGTATACAAAATAATTTACCTAGATTAGATTTTATTGCAAACCCTAACGACCATTACAAAAATATTTTTAACACGGTGGAAGGAGAGTTTAGCAAAAGCTTCCCACTAAAAACTCTTAAAGCTGATAATAAACCTAAATTTTGTGATTGGGCCACTAAAGGTATTTACACTAGTAGGAGGAAATTATATGAACTATATGGTGAAAAAAGATATAATTTTAATGCGGATTTTTTGGCATATGTTAAAAAATATTCAAAATTGTTCAAAAAGGTGTGTTTGGCTGCGAAAGCATTACATCTAACGAACAAAATTAAAAATTCTAAAGATAAAGTTAAGACAACATGGTCAATTATTAATAATGAGACAGGAAAAACCAATACTAGGGACTCAACATTCACATTAAAAATTGGAGATAAAACCGCTGACTCGGATATCGAAGTAGCTAATGAATTCAATACTTTTTTTGCTAACATTTCCAAAGATATCACCCAGTCATTGCTTTCATGTCCGAACGCCGCCGATGAACTATTGAAAAGTAATTCATCTACGCCCAAAACAACTTTTACCTTTACTAGCATAACTCCATATGACATTATCTCAGCTTACAAGGCTCTTAATAATAAAAAACTGAGGACCTATGGGGTATTTCGGTTTCCGTTTTGAGCAGTATCATCGACCTGATTGCTCCTCACTTAACTTTAATATTTAATAAATGTATTTCAGAAGGTGTTTTCCCTGACTTAATGAAAGCAAGTAAAGTTATACCACTGTTTAAACAGGGATCCAAAGATGATCCGAACAATTATAGACCAATTTCAATATTACCGGCTTTAAGTAAAATATTTGAAAAAATTATATTAGACCAGCTAGTATCGTATTTTAATATTAATAAATTACTTCACTGTCGCCAATATGGATTTACAAAAGGGCGCTCTACCACTGATGCAGCAGCGACCTTAGTTAAAATTATTTACGAAGCCTGGGAGAATCGACAAGACGTTATAGGTATCTTTTGCGATCTGTCGAAGGCATTCGATTGTGTCGATCACATAATATTAAAAAATAAACTAAAATTTTATGGCGTTACTGATACTGCACTCTCTGTTATTTCATCTTATCTTGATAATAGAACTCAAAGAGTTGAAATCAACAGAGTATCCTCAAATAGTGCACCTGTGAGCATGGGTGTGCCTCAGGGTTCAATAATTGGTCCATTTTTATTTTTGATTTATATTAATGACCTCCCCTGTCTTGCAGAAAAGTTGTGTGAAGTAGTATTGTTTGCTGATGATACATCTTTACTTTTTAAGGTTGACAGAAAATGCACAAACTATGACGATGTAAGCAATACTATGACACAAGTACTTAGTTGGTTTACGACTAATAATCTGGCCTTAAACACAAAAAAGACTAAGTGCGTTAATTTTTCACTATTGAATTAACCTAATACTCACATACCTTTGAGTCTTAATGGTCAAGTTCTAGAATGGGTACCCAACACCAAATTTTTAGGCATAACTGTAGACTGGAACTTAAAATGGGATAAACATATTGAGGCCACTGCCAAGAAACTTAGTTCGGCAGCATATGCTGTGAGGAGGGTCAGACGGTGTACTAACGTTGAAACTGCTAGGCTAGTATACTTTAGTTATTTTCACAGCATAATGTCATATGGCTTGCTCTTA
The DNA here is from genome assembly GCA_943193695.1 of Acrobasis suavella. NCBI lineage: Eukaryota > Metazoa > Arthropoda > Insecta > Lepidoptera > Pyralidae > Acrobasis > Acrobasis suavella. The sequence continues at coordinate 1,097,290 of OW971952.1, read as the reverse complement.
TGGGGTAAAGCGGCTAACATACATGCTATCTCTGTGCTACAAAAGAGAGCAATTCGGTCGATCTACGGACTAAAATCACGCGATTCCTTAAGAGAGTTATTTAAATCTATAAATATTCTTACTGTGACATCTCAATTTATTTACGACAATCTTCTATTTGTTAAATCTAGGTTAAATAATTTCAAGAAAAATAGTGATGTTCACAGTTATAATACTCGCAACAAAAATCAGCTTCATACCCCTAAATTTCGACTTGCTAAAACTAGAAAGTCACTCTTAGGTCTAGGTATAACATTATTTAATAAACTTCCCGAAGCGATCGTTAACCTACCAATGGCAAAATTTAAAACACATGTTAAAAAAGTTTTATTGAACAATGCGTACTATACTATCAATGATTATTTAAGAGATAAAAACGCGTGGATACTTCCTAAACATTTTCCATTACACTCCACACATGAAACATAAATAGCTGCATTTTCTGTTACCATAATAAGCCTACTGTAAAAACATGTAAATGCTCTGCGATCAATAAGTGACCAACATATAATTAATATTTTCTCTTGACAAGGTCTGCGAGTTCGGGTTTTTCATGCTCACTAAAATGTCCAATCCGGTGGTGGCGTCGCTGGTCGGGTCGTTGGATTCCCTCTAATATGGTTGAGTTTAACGATGGCTGATCCGTGCGTCAACTCGTGAACGGGTGCTGCCGGGAGGGACTGGTCAGCTCGGCTTCGCTTTTTTTGACTACTTAATATTTTTTATTACGCAATTTATGTTTGTTTACTGGTTCGCAAGCATTACATGTTATAATGTGTCAACATTGTATTATATTATAAGTATTTATTAATTAAAAGACAATTATAATAATATGACAAAGCCCTTCTGGCGAGTAGGCGACCAATACTGTGAAAATGAGTTTCTTTCGGCGTTTCTTCTCAGCAGTGGTCGTTACGAAGCGCTGGTATCGGTAGCTTTTCTTTAAAAATAAATTAAATTTTAATATACTTTACACGTAACATAAATTATACTTATTGACGTGTAAAAGTGCCTGTAAAGGTCTAATTACTGAATAAACATTTGAATCTTTGAATATGTACATAAATGGACACAATTCACACAGATTGAGCTAGCCCCAAAGTAAGTTCGAGACTTGTTTTATGCTTGGGCCGGACCTGCGCCTATCGTCAAGAAGCTTCGTGCTATTACACGATACACGCAAATGTGACCGGCCGTTATCGGGTATCGTCCCGAATATTCGGACTTCGTGTTAGTTATCGCGCGGGTGGCGATACATCAAAGGATTTAAGCACGCTAACAATTTGCTTTGCGTGGTCGCACTTGCGTTGTTCATTTAAAAATGGAGTGGAACGATAAGATGGTGTTAAAATTTTTAGCTTTTTCTTTCTAGGTTTCAATAAATGCATTATGTAATTGTTAGCACACATGTTAAAGAAAAGAAAGCCGTCGTCCATATTTAAAACACGTAGATGACGCCATCTTGGATTATTGCCAGATAGTTCGTGAAAAATAACAAAGCCGCCAGTGTGACCAGCACTTCATCGCGATAACTTTTTAGTGTACAATACGGACGAAGATTCGCCGCGAATTGCATCGGGACGATAGGCACAACTGCGGCCGAAGCATTATCGATACTACATTTTATAATCAACACATATACAACGTGGATGGGACATACCCGTAACTTAATTGACTTTGACTTTGACTTTGACATTAACATGACGGTCAGAAAACTAAAAAAAATTGGCACTTCCATACAAAGTGTGCAGCCGCCCGGACAATTTGTATGGGAATATCGAATTTGTATTATGTTTTTTGACTGTTATTTTACTGTTAGTTCCTATAAAGAAACTCCTAAAAGAAAATGAAGTGGGTTTTTCATTTTGTGAAAAAGTTAAATTATTTGAGTTTTTGAGCCATTATTCGGTTTCCGATTGAAACGAAATTTTGTATGCTATATTGTGACAAGAAGCTGATCTGATGATGGATCCGGAAGTTGGCCATAGTGTAATAAAACGACGCAAACCTATCGAGTTTGAGCTTATTTTGCCTCCACTACACTATCGGCGTCATCGTTGATCGTGTGTTCGTCTGTAATCGGCTCTTTTTGTCTCAATAGTTCCTTTAAAGTATTTTCTTCCTGCCTATCCTCTTTAATGCATTCTCTCCACCGTTACTTTGGTCTCCCTCTATTTCGAATTCTGTAGAAACTTGAAAATTTAAAACCTGTCTTGCAATGTGACTGTATACTGTACTGTCATACAATATTTTAGCAGCAAGTGGGAAAAAGAAATTCCTCTTGGAACATTTTATGTTATGTTTGCAATATTCTGAATAGAATTGAAAGTGTTCCAGAGCAAATAAATGTTCGCAATTACGCGCCATTCTGAATCAGAGGAGCAAAATGGGTTAACGATATCACATTGGAACGAGTGGGAATAACTCGAGGCTGAAATTCAACCGGTGGATTTGTGTGAGACTCGAAATTACAAGCTGAAGGTTATACTTTGCAATTAGATACACGAGATGTGTGTGTATGGTACACACCAAGATAATAATTGTATGATAAAATAAAGTTCAATTGCAGAGGAGAATAAAGTAGAGTACAAGTGCTGGGCCCATTAAATAATTACAACTAATTACAAGACACTAACCACGTAACCATTCCTGTAGTGCTTGTACAATAATTGGCGATGACCATACATACATACATACAAAACAACAACTAATAATAATAAATACTTAATCTAGGGTAAAATGAAATTACTTTAATCTAACACTTACCCCCAAATTCATAAAAAATAGAAACGTTTGCTAAACTTATTTTAGTTAAAATATGTTTTGTCTCGTTCTTTCAATGTCAAATATTGAGAAGAGGGAAAGGGACAAAACATGTTTTAGCTAAAATAGGTTTAGCAAACGGTTGTATTTTTTTATGAATATGAGGGTTAGTCTTTTGGGTGAGCACCTTACGTCCAATTCCTCGGGTCGTCTTCAGCGGATTCGAAGCCTATACCTCCCCAAGATGGCCACCTTATCCCAAGAATTACACTTCACCAATAACCTGGAGACGTCCACTTCTATGTTGTACTTTAATGCATTAGACTCCATGTCTGTTTGAGGGTACAATTACATGCAATCGACGCAATTTATTTTTAAATAAATAAATAAATATATAGGGACAAATTACACTGATTGAGCCAGCCCCAAAGTAAGTTCGACACTTGTGTTGTGGGATACCAACTCAACGATACTATATTTTATGACAAATACATATGAAGAAAAACATCCAAGACCCAGGACAATTTGAAAAAGACCATTTTCCAACTTGCCCTGACCGGGAATCGAACCCGGGACCGCTGGGTGGCGGACTAGCATGGTGACCACTACACCACGGAGGTCGTCATATATTATATATTATATTATATATATTATGGTCAAACACTGATTTTAACAAATAGTCAACAATAGTTTATTTCCGTTCACCGTATTACACAAATCATTATTATAATAGAAATTTAACCGATCCACACTTCACGTGGACACGCGCCATGCGTGATTAGAATTTTGCTTGTCTCGCGGGTTATCCAAGACCGTACTGAGTTTTAACACACAACCAACAATACTTTATTATCGAACACCGATAGATACAAATAAATAAGACCTTTCACGTTTCAAATTAACTAATTCATCGCGATGTCAATTACGGACAAGTGTTCCGCGGCGGATCCCCGGGCAACTGGACGACGCCGCGTCTCGACCCTGATGACACGGCGTACGCGCCGATGACGTCACGGCGAGTGGTATGACTGAACCGGTTTCGCCTCGTTTTATTCGTAACAATAATTATGTACTGAAAATCTCCCTGATAGTACACGAGGCGAACTAAACGGCCAAGTGCGAGTGGACCATTATCTATAATAAATCACGTTTGTTGTACGAGAGCCCCACTTAAATATAATATGTAGTGTGTAATTTTATGTCATTTTAATTTTGTTCTCCCTTTATCTTTTGTTTATAAACATGCATGTATGCCTCTCTTATATAAAAATCTCCTCTTACAGGTCTACTGGAAGAGATCTCTTTTGAGATAAGTAGTGCCTTTGTACAACTTTTATTTAATCTCTGTATAAATTATCCGTGTACTTACATAAATTGGTAAATAAATAATTAGTATAATTATCACATTCAATAAAATATTAGGTTGGGGAAAAAGTCTTTTCGCATATAGTATGTATGAACTTGTAATAAAACCACTTTGGCTATACTATTTGTACCTGGCTGGCTTTGGTATCATTTAAAAGTTTAAATTTTAAAGAAGATAATTCCAAATTCAAATTAGGGAAATGCGTGATTTTCATTTGTTTTTCTTGCCGTCAAGATGAGTGAATCTAACTAAGAAATTAGATACATTTTAAAATTTTACTTCCAAAAAGGTAAAAATGCAACGCAAGCCGCGAAAAAATTTGCGATGTTTATGGAGTGCAGTGTCTGTGAAAGTAGCACAAATTTGGTTTAAGCGTTTACAATCCGGAAATTTTGATGTCAAAGATGCACGTCGCTCTGGTCGCCCTGTTACGGATAAAATGGATGCTATTTTTGAAATGAAAAGTGGAGCAAGATCGGCATATCAGTAGGTACGACGTAGCTGAAGAACTGGGAATTGACCACAAAACAGTTTTGGCGCATTTGAAAAAAAATGGGTACACAAAAGATGCTTGATATTTGGGTACCTCACGAGCTCTCTGAAAGAAACCTAATGAACCGTGTACTCATTTGTGATTCTTTATTACGACGTAATGAGACCGAACCATTTTTGAAGAAATTGATAACTGGTGATGAAAAGTGGATCACGTACGACAAGAACGTGCGAAAAAGGTTATGGTCAAAGGCCGGTCAGGCTTCACAGACTGTGGCGAAACCCGGGTTAACTCGCAACAAGGTGATGCTGTGTGTGTGGTGGGATTGGAAGGGCATTATTCATTATGAGCTGTTACCACTCAGCAAAAAGTAAGAGAGTTTGGCTGGAAGGTGTTAATGCATCCGCCGTATAGTCCTGACCTGGCACCTTCAGATTTCCACCTGTTTCGGTCTCTTCAGAATTCTTTAGGCAGTGTCAGGTTAACATCACGAGAGGACTGCCAAAACTACTTGACGCAGTTTTTTGATCAGAAGCCCCAAAATTTCTTCAGCAATGAGATCATGTCCCTACCTATAAGATGGCAAAAAGTTTTCGAACAAAATGGTACCTACATACTTTAGTTAAATGTAAATAAACTATATTAAAAAATGTTTTGTATTTTCATATAAAATGCGAAAAGACTTTTTCCCCAACCTATTATTAGTAATACTTACGCAACTCTGTTCTAGTGTTGTTTTATTGATCAGGCCAGGAGTTAGCTACTGAAACCTTGAACTAAGGCCCTACTATAATACTCGACCTGATTTTCATATCGCATTGCGGTGTCTGCCTGCACACACTTTTATATGGAGAGAAATACGATAACTAGCTCTGGAGGGGGTGGGGGGAGGGAGCAAATAAAAGCATAAGTTTACCGCTTCGCATTTATGATTGTGATTTTTCGTGAATGGTAGCCGGATGCATGTTATCCGTTGACGACCTGCGTAGCGTAGTGGTCACCATGCTGGTCCGCCATCCAGAGGTCCCGGGTTCGATCCCCGGTCAGGGTCAGTTGGAAAATGACCTTTTTCAAATTGTCCTGGGTCTTGGATGTTTATCTATATATGTATTTGTTATAAAATATAGTATCGTTGAGTGAGTATCACATATCACAAGTCTTGAACTTACTTTGGGGCTAGCTCAACCAGTGTTATTTGTCCCTATATATTTATTTATCCGTGGTGAAGAAGTCTGTTCAGTGTCCAAGCCAGTTCAGCTTAGCAACCGGGAACATGATGAGGTGTTTGGTTTTCGTGTGCGCTATGATGATGAAGCATCTCTGGGCTCTAAATCAACGCAGCTGTAGTTGGAACCAGGAATGCTGTAATTCCCTTTTTTTTTTTTGCAAAACTTGTTTTGTCCTAATGTTCTTTGGCCTACCGGTTTTGGCATAAAATATTTCTGCATAATAGTTCATAGGTATAATGTTTTTTGGCATACAGGTAATATTGGCATAATCGACTTATACCCTAATTTGTTTGTTTGGCATAATGTTAACTCGCATTAACTCCGTAGGCGTAATAACTATATGACTAATAGTATTTAGGCATAATTTTTTTAGGAATAACAGAAACAAAATTAAGTTATTTTAACCTGCTTATTTTTTTAACTATCATGCAAAAAAATTTCAACTATGACAAAATTTTATGCAAAAAAATAGAGAACCACGAAAGATAATACGAGAACTTCTTTATTAATATGTTCTGTGAACAAGACAAACTATTTTATCCACTTCCATTTTGTTCACTCTACACATTAAAAAGTTTTTACAACTTGCATCATAATTAATAAAGCATGCGCTGCATTCTGAACTCGCTGCAAATGCTGTGATGTCACAATTAACTTCATTATCTCATTCAAGTTCGCGCCTCTGAAACTCGGTTAGCAAAATATCATTCATTCCTCGCAAACTCATCGTTCGGGCACAAATTAAGGATTTAACAGAAGTGTTGTTATAAGCAGACGGTTATAATACAAACATTTGGTACATCATCTTTGCCATCAGTGTTTTTAACCCCGGAGGAAAAAAGGAGTGTTATAAGTTTGACCCTAATGTCTGTCTGTCGGCATCGTAGCTCTCGAACGGATGGACCGATTTCGATGCGGTTTTTTTACGTGAAAGCAAGTTCCCTTTCGGTGGTTTTTAGATATGTTTGAGGAAAATCGGTTCAGTTATTGGAGGTTACCTGTTGAAAGTCAAGGCTTCCCTAAAAAGTTATAGATGGCTCTATCATAGCGATACTACTGATACGATATCATATCGTATCGGTAGTTTTGATATTCATCACTAGATGGCGTTCTTGACATGTCAGGGTTTTTTTTAGCCCACCGAATAAACTTGTAGTCAAGTAACTCTCTCTCTTTCTCTCTCTCTTTGCCTAGCCTTATCCCATTTAATTTGGAGTCGGCTGTCATTCGCCGCCAAGCTCTTCGATTTTGGGTCTTCATAATATTTATTTGGGCTTCCTTTGTGTCATTGTTATTTGTCCCTATATATTTATTTATTATTGTTGATGACGGACATCCAAGTTTGTAGGGTCTTCCCGGCTTTCATAAACCTGTTTACTTTTTTTGTCAAATAACTATTGTTTCTTTATTATATTGCACAAACATTAAGGCTTCGAAGGGAGAAAGTGAGATCTAAGACTTAAGCTTACAGGAGCTTATATTTCAGAGCGAAGTTATTTCTACACGGTATCTGTATTCAGTTAAAATTCTTGTAATTGAGCGAAATGTATATTAGAAGTAAACAGAGCTAGTATAATTATGACTTATTTCCTTTTTCCGAGTGACTTTTCTCCAAAGTCCTATTTTTTAGCTGTAATTATATTACCCTCATTTTCAAAACAAAAACCAACCTTTTCCGGCCGTCTAAAGTATCTTCTAATATATAAAATTCTCGTGTCACAGTTTTCGTTGCCATACTCCTCCGAAACGGCTTGACCGATTTTGATGAAATTTTTTGGGCTTATCCGGTATCTATGAGAATCGGCCAACATCTATTTTTCATCCCCCTAAATGTTAGGGGTAGTCCACCCCAAAATTTTATTTTTTATACAAAATTTTTAATTTCTATTTTTTTATGATACAACATACAAAAATACATACAATCCTCAATTTTGGCAAAACAACGTTTGCCGGGTCAGCTAGTAATTCTCAAAAAACTTTATTTTACAACTGGCTGAGAACAACTGGGAATACAGCGGCAATTACCCAAAATATGATTTCATTCGTTCGTTTGCCTGTTCATTCATTCAGCGCTGAATTCAAAATGACTGTAATTCCATTTTAGTTGGTTCCAATGAGCTATTTCAATTTAAATAGGGTCGCTACTTTGGAATATGCAAACAAAAAGCAACATCTGAATCCGTATTGTTCTTACCCGACTGTCCCAGAAAGAGGGTTATGTTTTTTGATATGGCTGTTAGTTCAGTCATTGTATAACTTTTGTTGCAACCAAGAATGTAATTATTATTAATAAAATAATGATATAAAATCTAGCTAGGTTATACAATATGTAACAAAAACCCTGTCCGATCCTTGTAGGAGCCACTCAGACCGTCAATATGAACAACTTTTCCTACGGGACCAATGCTTGAAACTCTGGCAATTTGTATGAAAATGACGATTTTTTCTTCGAGTTTCAAGCCTTGGCCCCATAGGAAAAGTTGTTCATATTGACGGTCTGAATTGCTCCTAAAAGGGTCGGACAGGGTTTTTGTTACATATTGTATATTAAGAGAATCTCTCTTGCTCAGATTTTTTCATCGAGCGAAGCTCGGTCACCGGGGTACATTGAAAGTGATAAAAAAGTATATATATCAATACGGAAGGCGTAGGGTCTGATTTATTAATCGATTTATAATCCTTCCTAATTTGGATTATTTGACCTTTGACTGTTTTGCGCAAATGACCTTAGGCCTTAGTACTAAAACCTGAATCATCACTATTCATCACAGAAGAATTGCGCACACATGGTTGAACTAACTTGCTCGTATTTAGCATCTTTAAACGCAACAAAAAGATTTACAGATCTTTAAATTCAAAGATTTCGGACTAAATCATTTTTGCCTGGATGGAAGGCTAAAAAAAACAAACAAATAGACTGCGTCCATGGTCCAGTGGTCAAGACGTTCGCCTTGTGACCCGGAGGTCATGGGTTCGATTCCCACTGGGAAGCATACTTTGTAAAAAGTTGTTTCCAGTCTGGATAGGATATTGCAGGCTTGAATCACCTGATTATCCGAAAAGTAAGATGATTCCATGTTTCGGAAGGCACGTAAAACTGTGGGTCCCGAACGCCACCTAGCGTTTGATCATCAAACTATCCAACGATTGGTTCCTGGTTTGCCCTTTGGGTTGTGGAGGTCAGACGGCAGTCGCTCTGTGTAAAAACCAGTAACCTCGTCAAAACTCCTTGCTTAGGTAGCGGACCCCGGGCTCTGAAGCGTTATTGCTGAGGATGCAACCGGGAATACGCTCGGACGATGATGATGATGGTAGGCTAAACAAATGACTTTAGGTAGTATGTAGATAAATCCATATACAATACAAATATGTTAAGAGCTACCGGAATTTTCCGGGGTCCAGTGCTGCCCCCATTTGAAATACATCATTTGATAGCAAGTAGCAAGTGGAGGTCCATAGTCTCTGCTTACCCCTGTGGAAATTGACTTTCTCACTTTAAACTGTAAACACAAGTTCATGAAATAGTTTGAAGGGTTATCTAGGGTCTGATCAAGACACAAATTTAAATGATATCTCCGTTTCCTTTCATACATACATATTATCACGCCTGTTTCCCACAGGGGTAGGCAGAGACTAAGGACCTCCACTTGCTACGATCCTGACAGACCTCTTTCGCTTCATCTACACCCATCACACTCTTCATTCATGCTCGCCGGTCACGGGTACTTCTGACCTCTCCTTTGACGTCTGCAATCTGATCGCGGTACGTTCGTCGAAATGATTTATTTCAAATAGGGGCAGCACTTCACCCCGGAAAATTCAGGTAGACATTAAGACTAGATGGTTACACAAAGGTTATAAAAATTACATACATATTATAATACTTGTATTCTTTGCGAGTAGGCAGAGCTATATATGAGGAATACGTAGGAGAGTGATCTCCACCCCATTCTCTGTGATCCTTAAAAATCACTTTCACTTTGTTAACAATCATAAATTATTCTTTTCATTTATGCTAATTTATATGTATTTTTAAATGCTTGAATTTAAAATAATTTCTGTTTTGTTCAGTTCTTATATCATTTACACAACAGTTACATTTATATTATATATTTCGCTAAGTTCTAAGATTCTAAATACTGTAATGGTTTTACCATTACAGTACACCTTTGTGTTAAGACTAACAATAAAAAAAATAAACCCACTAAAAGATAAATGACTGAGTTTAGGGGAAGGGAATCAAACCAGAGTAGGTATTGAATGTCTTCCAGTCACCGCAGCCTATCTGTTACCTCACGCAATTGGTGTTGCCTCACACTTGGAATGCTTGGAAATGTTACTTAAGTTCATACTATTCTCTTCTCTGTTCGTATCGCCCAAAATTAGGCAAATTAGTACAACTATTTTATAGTGTGTTTTATTCAATCCATGGTTTTCAACAACATTTCCTAAAAATGTATTGTCGAAATATTTTTGGTTATAAAAATCGAAGTAGTCACGTGATATAATTATTATGGAAACTGATGCTACTGCACCACCCCTTAAAATATTAAGTACTTGATTAAAAACCTCCTAAGTGCGAGTCGGCCTCGCGCATTAAGGGTTCCGTACCATTATCTATAAAAAATCACATTTGTTGCATGGGAGCCCCACCTAAATATTTACTTTATTCTGTTTTTAGTATTTGTTGTTATAGCGGCAACATATATATGTCGCAGAACGGCCGAGTAAAAGGTGGGTAGAGCATGGCGTGGCGTGATCGGCATGTGACATCCCGAGTGACGTGAACTACCCACTTAGTTACTTACAGTTCGAGAACAGACTATAATGTCAGGATGAAAACTTACTTACAGTCTCGTCACCTTACCGATGCCGCCACATGAGAGACCTTACGTGAGCCTTATAAAAATGTGACGGAAATCCAGTGCCCCGCCTCCGCACTGAATCATGAATCGCAACCACCATGTCTGGATTCCCTGGCCCCACAGAATTGAATACTGTGTATACACCTGGGCTTACCGTCTTGCTTTAAACAAACTGTCATTGTAATAAATCGGTTCATCAATCCACATCCATTACAATAATCACAATTAAATGAGTCATGGCCAAGCCACAGCAAACTACACAAACGAGTTGTGCACAGTACGGCCACTCGAACAAGACTGTCCTCACTGTCACTAAGGCGACCGGCTTTCATAACCTGTTGCTAACGAATATTGCCATTTAAAATCCAACGGTTGCATTTTGTACTAAACAACTTTCTCTTCGCACGTGTAAAACAATAAAAAAGGGAATTTTACATTGAACTCATACCGCGTCATCTATTCTTTCTTTGTCAACTGTCTAAAATTACATTGACACGAAATTACTGCCAAACGACATCGAATTATTCAAAGTAAAGGAATCTTGTTTTATTCAGCCATTGTATATTACGCTCCGACATATACATCATCTGTGACTTTCAACTGTCTAGCTATCACGGACAGACAGACGGACGGACGGACAGACAGCGGAGTCTTAGTAATAGGGTCCCGTTTTTACCCTTTGGGTACGGAATCCTAAAAAGCGTCTTATATAGTTGATTTTCGTAAGAAGATTCGTAAAGAAGATACGTATTTTACAAAGATTAATATTTAATATTAATTAATAAATTAAATTGAGATTTTAAGCAGTTTTCAATTTAATTTACTTTATTTAGTTTTTAATTTATAGAATTTAGATATATAGTTTAATTTTTTCTATTTTTTATGTCATTTGTGTATTTGCTTGTTTGTGATTGTGTGGAATAGGTACCCATAACTGGCATTAAATTAGAAATTTTACATAATTACATATTCTTTGTTCCAGGTATGAGTCATAGACCTTGAGGAAGACGGGTTAAAAGGATGAGAATATAGGATGTTGCTTAAAGTGTAGCTCACTTAGTAGGTACGTAAAAATTATACAGTTTTTTTTAACCTTTACTGTCCCACTGCTGAGAAAAGGTCTCCCCCATCTCCTTCCAAATATCTCGATCGTGTGCCACTTCAAACCATTCTCTTTCAAACTGTCGCAAGTTGTCACACCAACGCTTCCGGGGTCTACCTGTTTTCTTTCGGCCATCTTCGGGAGTCCACTTTGTTATCAAAGTTTATACGAATTATACAAGTTTACTCGCCAGGCAAGTTAAAAAAAAAGACTTTCGATAACGCCATCTAGTGATGAGTAGTGAAACTACATATTCTTTTTGCTAGGCAAACTAAAAAACCCTGACTTAAGCGTTAACCGCCAATAACTTTCAAAGGGCTAAACCGATTTACATCAAACATAGCCGAGAACCACCGCAAGGAAACTTGCTTTCACGTAAAATGAACTGTATCGACGGTCCACCTTTTCGAGGGCTACGATGCTACAGACAGACAGACATTAGCGTGAAACTTATAACACCCCTCTATTTTGTCGGGGGTTAAAAATTTGGTGGCGCCATCATTTCAGGCCTACTAACTCCGTTGATGACTTTATTACAATCTTTATTTTTTAACCTTCTCTAAACAAGTCTTCTATTGTATTAGCATGAAAACGAAAACACGAAAATGTTCAAATTAATGAACATAACTAGCGAAACAACGAAGTTTCTACACAGAACAAGACTTTTAATTGTTTGAAACAGAAACATTTTACTTCAAAGCAAGTAGAAATTAGAGACATAGTCGAAATGAAACAGTAAGGTGAAACAATCATATACTATTTAAAAGTACCTATTGTATTCCACTACGTATTGTGTTGTATGTATTGAAACAATATGGTTGACTCATTTTTCAAGAACAACACATCTTAGATTTTTTAATCCCACCAAAACATACCTGTTAAAAAGGGGGCCAACTTCCTATCGGCTAATTGTTCGCCTAAAAAAGGGTTGAAATCCAATCCAATGCCAAGTTTACATGCATTTTAAAAAATATCTAAAATTATAATACTTCTAAATTTGAACTTGGCAGGTTTTCGTGCTGTACGTAACACTTGATTAATTGTATAGTTAAATTTATTATTATTTATATAATTAAATTAACCTGCCAAGTTCAAATTTAGAAGTATTATATTTTTAGATATTCTTTAAAATGCATCTAAACTTGGCATTGGATTGGATTTCAACCCTTTTTTAGGCGAACAATTAGCCGATAGGAACTTGGCCCCCTTTTTAACAGGTATGTTTTTGGTGGGATTTTAATACTTTTTTCAAGAAATCGTACCTATTTTACCTTTATATAAGATATCAAATCGTCGTAAGTGTATTAAGAAACGCCCATCGATTTCTTATCAACTTTTCATATATACTGCAGACTTTCATATGTAATTTATAACAATAGAAGCCTGATTTTTTAGGTAAGCAGTATTTAATAATCTAATAATAAGCTATATATTGTGCATTATGTATACATGACAATATTTTATACCCCCTCCCCCCTCTCCTTCTCCCCCCTCCTCATCGTATTCTCATTGTATCACTGGTTCATAAATATTTTTATTTAAAATGTGATATTCGATTGAGCCAACTCACGCTTGACCGATTTCTTAAATTTCTTATTTTTTTTGTTAATCTAAATATAAAACACGACCTGCGTGCCAAATTTCATAACGCTAGGACGATTGGAAGTGGCCTAGAGGTTTTGATTACCGGTCAGTGAGTCAGTCAGTCAGTGCCAAAATTAGCTATTTTCACAGGGTCATATTTCAGGATCTACTGAAGCTATGAAATTTGACATACTGCTTTAGTATTAGTATATGATTACGTAGTTTCAATTTTATCTCTGTACAATAGGCACTGAGCTACAGGGGGGTCAAAAGTGGGTCGAAACGGTTCGTGTAAATAGTGCACGGCATGCGCGCGGCCTGTTGCTGGAACTTGGCCTGCGCTCTACCGTGCGCTTAGATCCACTCTAGAAAAAGTAAGTTATATTTCAAATCTAGTGGAAAGGAAAACTGTAAAACAGAAAAAAGATGGCCGTATTAGCATGTGACGTCACTGCCATTGGGTTTCGCGCGTATGAAAGAGATAGGGAGATGTCACTTCTAATTTTCTTTATATCAATATTTGTAACTAATTGCTGCTTCATTTAATAACCAGTTTTCTTGCCTTTTTTCAAAAAAGACTTATTTCGTACAAAATATTGCCAAAAAACAAACAGTCAAATATTTTTGAAAGAGATAGGTTTCGTTAGATCGTTACTTTAACTTTAAAGGTTGTCAGCGACTACGAAAGATTTCTTCGAGTTTAACTTGTAGCGTATATTTGTCTGTCTCTTTTACAAAGTAGTAGAAGTGCAGATATGTAACACCTAACGAAATTTCCTGAACCTATTTTAAGAGTAGATTCAGTCTATGATAATTAAAGGCTTTTTATCAAGAAACAAATATCGATATATGAAAATGTTTATCTGTAAATAGCAGGCTGATGTCCAGTTGCGATCGTTATGCGACTGAAACCTTGAAAAACCCAAAAACAAATCAACTCCAATCGATCTGCACACTTATTTTTTCTCTTTTAGAAAAGCAAATTTATGAGTAGAAGCCGCCATGTTATTACGTCATTCGAAATGAGAAGTGATAATATTTAATTACCCTTGATCCAGTCTTGGAAACTTTTAAAATCTGTTTCCGCCCAATGTTCTGTTCCGCCCAATGTTCTGTTCTGGCCTATGCGTAGCCACTTGAAATTTTAAAAAATAGTTGAAAAATTATGTTTTGATCCTTACAAACAATGCCGCCCAACGTGTTTGTGGTCATAAATACTAGGGTAAAGTAAACGGTCTTAGGTATCTTAGTCAGGCATAATATCTGTACCTTCGGTATTTTGTAACACTTTAATGTTTCGCGATTCTTATTGACTCGAACAACCCAAAGCTCTTCACGAGGTCCAATTTATGGAGAACTTTGCCTCCCGATTGGCTACTGATACCCTTTTCGACATTTTTAGGACCCGAGGGTCTCTCCTACGTGATAAATTCATTGAGCTCTTGGCCCTACTCAAAAACTTTTAACCAATCGTAATAGCAGGATTCATGACTATTTTTTTTTATTTTATTTAACTTTATTACAAAAATTGTAACAGGCGGACTTAAGAACCAGGGCCTTTTTTACCAGTCAACCTACAGGTGATGCGGATAAAAGCTAATTTTGGACGACATAGTACATTCTAATTTAACTATAATTTAATTACTATCTTCAAGTTTTACCAAAAATACATTTAACGATAATTTTATTCATATATATACTTATCTATATATTCATAAACATACATGGAAAAATACACAAATATTGCATAAATTCATAAACCCTACATAGACTACATAAATATTTATAATACTCTATGACAATTGGTGAAGATAATGAGCGCGCACAGCCCTCTTAAACGCCTATACTATAATTTTTATTAATCGTTTAATCTAAAATAAAATGTAGAACTTTTTGCTTTATTACTTATATTTAATCTTGCACATATTTGTAATTCATTTATTACTAGCTGAAGCCCGCGGCGTTGCTTCATGGTAAATTTTTTACAAGACCAAGGGAATAACCATTTTCCGGGAAAAAGGTAAACTATGTTTTTGTCCAGGCAATAACCTATCTAGGTACATGCCTTTAATTCTAACCTACTTTGGCGTGAAAGCAGAACAAACATACATACAAACCTTCCACGTTTTTGCCTTTTTTTGAAGAACCATGAAGATATATTTTTACTTTATTAATATTTACACTACGTTCTGTCCAGATTTAAGAGCCAAGTCGTCAAAATTGTCTATTACGGTTTTAGAATTTTTTTTAAAATTCGTTTGGATAGTAGAAATTTAAAAGGTAATTAAAACCAAAAAAATACTAAAAACCTTGAGAGGTGTCAAGGGACACCCGGATGGAACGAAGTAAAATATAAATAGGTCTAAATTACATTCAAACTCTTTTCTGCGTTCTAAAATCAAGTTTTTATTATCTTCATAAATTTAAATGAACATAAAGTGTCGTTAGCACTTTTGGTCTTAATTTTTTCCGTCTAGCTCCCTTTCGCAACGCGCGATGATGAACTTCGTTCCAAAATAAAAACAAATTAATTATATCTTTATTTTTCAAATAAAGGGCCAGATAGAAAAGAAGAAGCGAGCAGTATTAATATAAGGTTCATTCAAATTTGGACGGCTCCTTTCATCATTGTCTCAAAGAGGGGGGGATAAGAAATAAGGGGCGCTACGTTGCAGTTAAATGTTAAATGAGTCGACGGTCTTGACTTACACAAATTAATTAGAGGCAACGTTCCATCCGATTTCAAGAACTGTGAAATGTCAATTGAACTATTACGTCTGTATTTGTACGAAGTATATTATTTCTCTGTGGTCAATATTCATATTGGTAATAATTAATATAGGTATGTACGTAGGTTGACAGTGTGTTATAACTAGAGATCGGAATCTGGGCTATTGCTATCAAAAGTATGGATATGACTAAAAGTCCCGGGATTTCTCGAGAATCTAATTGGGTACTAAGTAAATAAAACAATCATAATTATGTGATTTCAGGATAAGTATATTTTTTTCGATTAAAATACAGGGTGTTTTTTGTCACTGGCATCCTTTCTACTGGTGAAAGTACTCATGAATATGAGCAACATTTTGTATGGGACCAACTCAATTCAACCGAAAAAAAAATCAGCTGTTTCATACTATTTTACAATACTTAGAATCCCAAAATGTATGGAACAGCTGATTTTTTTTCGGTTGGATTGAGTCGGTCCCATACAAAAAGTTGCTCATATTCATGAGTACTTTCACCAGTAGAAAGGATGCCAATGATTTTAAAAACACCCTATATATCCTGAAATCATATAATAATGATTGTTTTATTTATAGATTATATAGTCATATCCATACTTTTGATAACAATAGCACCCGTGATTCCGATCTCTGGAGTTATAACTTATAAGTGTTCTCAGTTTTTACAGTGCCGTACCCAAAGGGAAAAACGGGTCCCTATTACTAAGATGCCGCTGTCCGTCTGTCTATTTGTCACCAGGCTGTATCTCATGAACCATAATAGCTAGAAATGTTCACAGATGATGTATGTCTGTTGCCGCTATAACAACAGTTTTACAGTTCGCTACCTTACAACAATTCAAATCAGATACTTTTTTCTAAACGTCAAAACAATAATTTTCTATGGGATTAGTATGAGATATAGACTAATCACGTCATAGTTTCTTGGAGCTACCTAGCGCTTTTGAAGTCAGTTTTTCTGCAATAATAAATCTAAAATCACGTTGAAAATGGATATGATCATGCCAAGTGACATTATTCTGTGACGTTTTATTTCCGTAACAGTATCAAGTAATTTATTTATTTGTGACCCCGAGAAGTACCCAATTGAACTAAAGAGTTTCGAACTTTTAAAGCTTTGGAGTCTTAAATCGTGGCAGTGACAGTTAATTTGTCATCGGATCGGCTGAATTATGGTCCGACAAGAATAGACACCGTGAAATCGGATCTAAAAAACGACACAAAAAGGCGGGAAACGGTGATTTATCGGCTGGCGGCCATTTTGGCGTCGCGCGTTCAGTTTTGGCATGTTGCCGCTGTCTTGATAATTTAAGTATGAATATGGTTACAACCTACTCTAAACAGATGACACTATCTCGTCTTGATTCCTCAGGGGTAGACAGAGCCAAGGTCCGTTAGACCAAAGGCCATGTTTATAATAATAATAAAACGAGCAGCAAGTCACCATCTACCAGGCTAAATTGTTGTGAGAGATTTTAAGGTAGATGTCCGTTTCTCACTCCATAACTCAGTTATTCGGTCCACTAACATCCCATCCACATAGCCCAAACCAAGTTTATCCCTCCCTGGCAATAGATCGGCAGCTATGGAGGACTGCGTTAGTGCATCTCAATGGTGCATTAAGGGTTATACCTTCAAAGATCTCACTTTTTAAATAAAAAGGTACTAAAAGGCCTCTTCATGTTGGCTTTGGCCCCATGAACGCCTCAAAGGACCGGGTCCCCATGGACCCGTGGCTGAAAAACGTACCAACAACAAATAATATATTTAGCGTAATGCCTCATAGTAGACATGACACCTGGATTCGCGTTTGGTAAACTTTGCTATGCTTATGACCTACTTTCATGGCGATGCGAATCGCCGTGGCCGAGAATGGCGTTGTTAGTCGAGATTTTGATAAGCTGTGAAGCCCAAAGAGGTAATAAAAGTTAATTTCTAGTACGTATGGCGAAGTTGAAGCTTGACCAAATGTGACTAACTAGAACTATACGTTTACGGTATGTTTATTTACTACTGGAAGAGATCCCATAAAGGGATAAGTTCGTCTTTGTATTGTTTTCTTTTGTATTTGTGTTGTTGGAACGAAGTTCCTTACGGCAGGCTTGGAGGAGATAGGGATTTTGCTGCGCGACCGAACTGAAAAAAATGTGATAGTAAAACCGTAAGGATGACCTCGTTAAATAAAACCGTTAAATGAGACGTGCGCAGGCGCGACAGTCGTATACACAAGCGAGTAGTGTATAATACCTTTCTCTTCCTTTGAGCACGATTTTTCTTTTGCAAATTGTGTCGATTCTACATTAGCCGAAGGAACTTCGTTCCTACCTGGTGTCCCACGACACCACAATTCTTTTTTTCTTTTTTGTACAATAAAGAATTTAAATACTATATTTATTTTATGGGTGCACATTCGGTTCACACACAATTGCGCATGAGTTTAGGAATACAATATTTTCATACGACAACGATAGTTTGCCTACTTCTGTAAAGTGTAAATAAAGAAAAATTTATAGTATTTGGTTTACTATCGTACTTTAAACACATATCCAACAGAAAAAAAAAATGTTTTTGTTATGTACAGAAATTCAAAAGGTTTGCATTCTTGGCCTGGCATACATTTGCATATTAATTAAAAAACCTAATATGCGAGTAACAACAGCAGTGCAGATAATTCTAATAAACACAAGAAAAATTACTTTATTAGCGCGAACAATAAAACATGTTTGTTTTGGTTTTTTTCTCGCGTGTTTAAGTTGCCAACACTGTTGTCAGATTTTCAGGCTGCCTAAAGGCATCTGAAAAGCTTGACGACTGCCATACAATGATGATAGCTGGAACCATTGGCTTTTACGTGCCTTCCGAAGCACGGAGAAGCTCGAGAACTATTTATGCCACTTGTGATCACCCATCCAGGTGCGGACCACGCCCGGTGTCACTTACTTGCGAAAGTGCTAGTAATGCGCACTTCCGCTGGGCCACCGAGCTCCTCACAATAAAAACATGGCACAGATTCAACGGTATTTTAAAAAATTCAAGATTTTATAAAAGAAAATCTTCAAAGACTGCAGTCGCTGCTCACCCTTATCTGTCGATCAAAGGAACATTTCCACTTAATTAACTCTCTTTTTTACCTCTGCTATAATACCTTCCGCTTCAGTGATACTAACATTACAGCTTAAATACGATAGGTTCTTATTAATATTGAGAATTACGAAATCCTTCAACGTTGAGGAATTTTGAATTGGGTCAGTTCAGTCAGACCGAGAGGAGCGTAACGGAGAGGATTTGTTATGACACTCAAAAATAAACTTCAGAATTGATATTAACTAGTGTTGCCAAAAAAATCGATAGTTTAAACGATCGGCCTATCGATAAAATCGATACTATTGACAGTATCGACGAATTACTATCGATAGTATTAATAATAATAAATAGCTGAAAAACTAACTAAATACACAGAATTAAGGGACTAAATAACTAGAATCTGGCATCTTCAAAAAGTAACAATAGTCCCAATAGTTCTTTCTTCCACTGGAGTCATACCCAAACAATTGCATCAATCACTTCAAACCCTAAATCTAACACCTACAACCTATCATCTTCTCCAAAAAGCAGTTATCTATACTATAATAAAAGAGTAAAAAAAATGTGTCTGTACATTAAAAATTTTTCAAAAAAAATATTTGGGGCGATGGAGATATAGTAATAGAGTAAGAAAATAAAAAAAAATGTCTGTCTGTTTGTCTGTTCGTCTGTTTGTCTGTTTGTCTGTTTGTCTGTTTGTACACGCTAATCTCCGGAAATACTGGACGGATTCGAATGAAACTTTTTTTGTTATATAGCTGTGAAGCCTGGGCAACATATAGGCTATAATTGATTTTGGAAAATGGAACACATGATGCAGAACTATAATGGTCCAGCTAAACTATAAGAAATATTAAAATGCCGCCTTAGCAAAAGTTGTTAAGTCTGATGAGACCTTTTTGTTGAGTTATAATACAACTGGCCAAGCGCGAGTCGGAGGCGCGCGAAGAGTTCAGTACCATAATCTATGAAAAATCACGTTTGTAATATGGGAGCCCCCCATAAATACTTATTTTATTCGATATTTAGGGTTCCTTACCAAAATGGGTAGAAACGGGACCCTATTACTTAAACCATCCGACTGTTTGTCTGTCTGTCTGTCTGTCACCAAGCTGTATCTCATGAACCATTATAGCTAGACAGTTGAAATTTTTATAGATGATGTTTTTTTGTTGCCGCTGAACAAAAACATACTAAATCTATACTATAATAAAAGAGTAAAAAATATGTGTGTATATTAAATTTAAAAAAAAAGTTGTTTCGTCCGAAGAAGAACTTATAAGTTCAGTATTTGCGGACCTTCAGAGCATAACACACCAGAAAAATTCTTGGTTATGTGAACGCGCCATATTGACACCAAAAAATTTACACTACAAATCAATTAATAAAGAACTTATGACGCAAATTATTGTTAATTTCTGACGACGCCACCAATTATCCAGTTGAGTTTCTTAATTCACTTGCAGCAAATGGACTCTCGGCTCACAAAATAAGTCTTAATGTCGGAGGGCCAATAATGCTGATGCGAAATTTGACTCCGCCGAAACTGTGTAACGGAACCCAACTTAGTGTCTCAGCACAGTATGCCGAAGTTCAGCGGCTGAATTTCAGCCAATGCATGCCTGCAATATTATTTGCATTACTAGCAACACATAATGCCGAACTTCCGATGCTTTTGCCTGAATCCGACCCGTACCCGTACCCGTACCCGTACCCGTACCCGTATCCGTACTCGTACCCGTACCCGTACCCGTACCCGTACCCGCCTCCGCCGCCGCCGCCACTGCCGCCGCCGCTTCCGCCGACGCCGCCGCCGCCGCCGCCGCTGCTGCCGCCGCCGCCGCCACTGCCGCCGCCGCCGCCACTGTCGCCGCCGCTTCCGCCGACGCCGCCGCCGCTTCCGCCGCCGCCGCCGCCGTCGCCGCCACCGCCGCCGCCGCCGCCGCCACCGCCGCTTCCGCCACCGCCGCTTCCGCCGCCACCACCACCGCCGCTGCCGCCGCCGCCGCCACCGCCGCTGCCGCCGCCGCCGCCACTGCCGCCGCCGCTCCCGCCGCCGCTGCCACCGCCACTGCCGCCGCCGCCCCCACTGTCGCCGCCGCCACCGCCGCTGCCGCCGCCGCCGCCACTGCCGCCGCCGCCGCTGCCGCCGCCGCCGCTGCCGCCGCCGCCGCCGCCGCTCCCGCCGCCGCTCCCGCCGCCGCTGCCACCGCCGCTGCCGCCGCCGCCGCCACTGTCGCCGCCGCTTCCGCCGACGCCGCCGCCGCCGCTATCGCCGCCGCCGCCGACGCCTCCGCCGCCGTTGCCGCTTCCGCTTCCGCTCCCGCTTACGCTCCCGTTCCCTCTTCCACTTCCGTTCCCTCTTCCGCTCCCGTTTCCGTTCGCTGCAGACGCGCCAAAGACGGAAGATTAAATTCTCACATTGGCACATCACTACTGTCCGGCGTTTCCACCGAACTTCAGCGGCTGAACTTCAGCTTATTTAGTGTGTCATCCCTACCGAACTTTAGACACTGAACTTTAGCCGCTAAACTTCGGCATAGTCTGCTGAGACACTTCAAGTTTACTGTGAGTGGTGCCAGTGAAACTGTATTTATTCCGCGTATGCCACTCATCCCCAACAATTTTCCTTTTGAAAATACACAGTTCCATGTGTTTACTTGCTTTGCTATGAAAATAAGTCACAGTTTTAGAGGCTTAAAGCTGCTGATGTCGATCTAAGGACTGGTTTTTCGCATGGCCAACTTAATGTGGCTTTCTCCAGGGTTAGTAACACTTCGTCTCTTTTCATATTGGCTCCCGAAGGAAAGAATTAAAATAATATTGACTTTTAACTCCTAACACTGTTACAAGTACTTTCTTATCTCTCTCTATCTTTCTCTCTCTCTCTCTCTCTCTCATTAGTTGTTATTTATATTAATACGCCGGAGTCATAAAGTCCACGCGAACGAAGTCGCGGGCATCAGCTAGTTTTAAATACATGCCGACTAGTGAGAAAGTTCCTACAAACAGACGGTCACACTCTTACCCATACATCCATCACACAAACAACTTACCTTATTACTCATACACAACAAACCCAGAACCTCTCAAATAATGATCCCCAACAATTTGCGTTACTAGCAACTCAGCTAGAAATAAATAATATTACCAGAAATGAGAACAACAAGGAAAGTAATGACCTTCCTGAAATACACTTGGCTTAGGCCCGTGTATATCAGTAAACCGGTTTAATTATAAACCGAGAAAGTAAAAGAAACAAATAATAATAATAATAAAGCCATTTATTTCCAATTCACACATTACAATATAAATAGTTTTTCATGCATATTTCTGCCTTGATAGTATTGCTTCTCATAATGCATAAAATATCGATAGTGAACTATTGTTTACAGTTAAAAGTGAGAATATGAAGCTTTTCTACGCACAATTGCGAAAAACGGCCACTTTTGGCGTATGTGCGTAGAAAAGCTTCATATTCTCACTTTAAACTGTAAACAGTAGTTCATAAAATAGTTTAAAGGGTTATCTAGGGTCTGATCAAGACAAAATTTTAAATAATATTTCCGTTTTCTTGCAAATGATTTATTTAAAATGGGGGCAGCACTGGACCCCGGAAAATTCATGTTAAAGGAATATCTACTTAATCCGGTTAGTGCTATGGTTTAATTTAGCTCGCGTCAAACTCCTTACCTCTTCGTTTAGATACCTAGACATCCATTGCAAGCCAATTTCATTCTTATTACTCTGGACAAACGATTCATACAACTGAATTTTTCCCTTCGAAGTGGTCGCCGCGCGCATAGCAATAATGTAGGTATATTTTCAATACCTAAACGGTGAGTGACACAGGCCTGGTTATAAGCACTTCTAGGAGGAGGACTTCAAGGAGTATCATATATGCCTACTACTACTTACTACGGTGGCGCAGGTGGACCTTGGCCTCCGACACTAGATGGCGCCATTTCCTGCGGTCTTGTGAGCGTTGCTGCCAGCCGTCCACTCCGAGGCTTCGCAGGTCTTTCTGTACCTCGTCGGCCCATCTGTACCTGGGGTGACCACTCGGCCGACCCAAGTAGGCTCTCTTAAACGCCTGATCCTCTCCCATTCTTATAGTAAAACTACTACTAAAAACGAAACGAAACATGCGTGTACACGCCAAATGTGTGTGTTTCCCTCTCAACACACGCGACAAGGCGAGAACAGAGGAGAGGTGCGGGGACGAGGAACGGGGACGCATATTGCGCAGGACCCTAGGAGTTTCCGTTCAGTATGATTCATTCTGTGCCCAAGCTTACTCGAGTCTTGGTTATATATAACTTCAACAGGGAACTTATAACTACCCTCTTGAAGTTAATCATTTCTCTCGGGACGGAAATGAGAAACGAAAAGGAAAGTACAAAGTAATGAAAGAAATCTCAAAAGGAAAAGTAAGTGGGCTCGGAATGGTTTTTAATCAGCGGAAAGCGAGATGATCCAGTAGCAAGGAGCAGGTGTTAGTGGCTCCCGGGAATGTCTTGCTGTTAACGAGTTCTGTTGATAATGTCCGGTTTTGAAATCTCTTTTTTTTACATTTTAACTTTATTTACAAATTGAAAGCCCCGGATATTTAAGTGTTCACTCCCCATAAGTTTCGAACCGCTGATGCTGAACCGATTTCCATCAAACATAGCTAAGAACCATCGCCAGGAAACGAACGCAAACGCAACGCACGAACAAGATAAAAAAAAAACGCATCGAAATCGATCTATCCGTTAGAGAGTTACGATACTACAGACAGGCATAGGCGTCAAGCTTATAACAGCTCCTTTTTTTTTTGGGGAAAAAAATATATTGATGGGGTCATTTTTTTGCGCTCGATTTGTGTTTCCTTAAGGGGCTATCTGAACTTTTCGGTGTCCAGTCACTTTAAACTGTAAACGGTAGTTCATAAAATAATTTTAAAGGTTATCTATAGCCTGGTCAAGACGAAATTTTAAATGATATCTCCGTTTCCTTTCAAATGATTTATTTCAAATGGGGGGCAGCATTGGAATATTGTATTTCGTTGACCATTTTGATGCTCGAAAATATACATATTTGTTAATTTAAAATATATGATAAATATCTCATATTTGGCAATTTTTTTATCAATTTTTTCCAACATACTATTCAGTTAGTGTTATCGGACCAGCGGTTATGAAGGGAATAAAGCCGTCACGCCAACGTGAGAACCTTAGAGAATGCCTGAAAGAGAGCCGTGAAGTGACGGCGACAGGCGTGAACTTAAATTTTCTCGATTACCGGGAAATGGGCGCTATTGAAGTCGCCAGGATTCCTTGCGCAGAGTAGATATCTGTACAGATAATAAACTTAATAAGATTGGACTACTAATTCACAAAGATGTATGGAGCTCGGAAAATACAATGCTTAATTTTTTGGGTACTCAATACTCAATAATTTGTGATGAATAAGAACACGCAGATTAGATAGCAAGATAATACATAGATGATTCCTCAATCACTTAAGAGCCTGACTGAATGACCTTATTCTCGATACACACGTGTATCGGAAATAAGGTCATCAAACTTTTAAATTTATGATGACCTTATTCTCGATACACACACACACATAAACAATAAAAAAGATGTCTACAATATCTTACATATAATATATTAAAAAAAAAATATGTAACACTTTTCTTCAAATGAGTCACATTTTTTAATAATCTTTAAAAATGTTTGATTGTGCGAGCGAGACAGCCATAAGCGTAGCCAGCCATGGGCTCAGGGTGAGGCAGCAATCTGAAATAATATGTAACTAGCAAACTACACGGTCCGCCGCTTACCCCAGTTAATTTTTACATATAAAATGTCGAGTGTGAACTTTCTCACGAATATTAAGTATTGCAGTAAGTACCTAGATAATTTAATATTTAGGTTTGGTTCGGTAACTTAAAGGTCTGAGCCAGGGTGGGGCAAGCGCCCCACCGTGCCCCACCGTGGCTACGCCCATGGCGACAGCCAACCAAAGGTAAAAAGGCTCTTAAGGACCCTGATGGGCGCTGCAATAGGAGAGAGGAGGAATCGTGACACTGTTAATATATATTACCTTGAAGTAAATTAATTAATATACAATTTATATTTGTTTTATCTGTGTAACTATCATATAATTATATGAATACGTATATTTTGTCTGCCATTTAATTATAAAAAATATGGGTAATACAAAGTACAAAGATAAAGCAGAAACTTTGGTGATCTATCTCTCAAGTGTTTGTCTGAAAGAGAGACGTGAACCTTAATTTTATCAACAGGATTTCTTGCGTTAGTAGTGTTACTATTGGGTGGAAGTATCACCCGATGATGGTAACTGATGAAGGCGTCCATCACTACAAAAACCAATTTCATCCTATTTTGAAAACGTTATGTTGTCTGAAAATCAAATGTTTCTCAAGAATATCAATCAAAGCATATGATATAAAGTTTGTTGACTTCCTTTCCCGGTTACAACTTCGGTCATTTTGCTTCGGAGTCTGTGGCCCGAGCTTTAATTTCGATCTGTCCCTCTGCTGCCCCGTCTGCTGTTCGCTAAGTGACGCGGGCGCACGCGGCGGGTTTCAGTCTATCTCTGTCACAAACTCTAAGTGTGAAAAAGAGCAGAACCCTTCGCAGGTCTCCGTCGCATGCAGAGTTTGTGACAGAGATAGACTGACCCGTCGCGTGCGCCAGTCTCACCTAGCGAACGCCCTTAGGGATAAAGTCGAATCTGTTGTATAAACTTTACCCTCTGGACATAGGATCTGGCACTTCACAGAAGCGGAATATTATTTATGCCTACACTACTTCAAACGAAACTATACACGGCAATGTGTGCGTGTTCACCTGCAGCCGCCTGCTCAACACGTTGACAAGGCGAGTACGAGGGAGAGGTGCGACGATGGGGAACGGGGACGCATATTGCGCGGGTCCCTAGAAATTGATATTAATTCTTTGCTCTGGATGTGGATCCTCTGCATCCTGGCAAGCCGACAGCGACACCTGCTGCCAAAGCCATTCCCGAGGAAATCGACGGTAATTCTCCCCAACGCTGATAAGTTTCCCAGTTTTACAGGTGCTAATAAAGATTCCAAAGGTAAGGCTCTATCTTATAATTAAACCTTAATCATTTCAACCTATTTTTAGACATCAAGGAAACTTTTTTTATTACCTTATAAAGGTCGCTATTTTACTAAATGAAGAGTACTTTGGCGACCGAGCTTCGCTCGGGAAAAAAGACGGAGAAAAAAATTAAAAGTTGCTTGATTTTAAACCACCAAATCATCTTCAATAAATTTAAGAACTAGGTTCTCGTCGGTGGAGTATTTTCCATGTCCCCCTATTTTCGGCTAAATGCTTGACCTCCCTATAATATGACACGACTTTTGCCTTTTTGTTTCAAACTCCCTACATACAATTTTCAGTAACAGGTAATTCGTGTAAATAGAAATAAATTACATTTTAATGTATTTTTTTCGAACAATAGAAATAGTGAATTAATCAACCTCATTCCTTTCGGCGACTTTTTGTTATTTTCCTTTATTTTACGCCACGTATTGTTAAACTTATTTCCATTAATTTTACTAACTGCTTGCATTATAACAATGCTAATTACAATGTTGCAAACACATTACAGCTGTACCAAGTTGGC
Source organism: Acrobasis suavella (assembly GCA_943193695.1). Classification (NCBI taxonomy): domain Eukaryota; kingdom Metazoa; phylum Arthropoda; class Insecta; order Lepidoptera; family Pyralidae; genus Acrobasis; species Acrobasis suavella. Next base: position 1,070,350 of record OW971952.1, on the reverse strand, counting down.
AGATTTTCTCTAATGTTATCGCGAAGTCTGTTCTCAACTAAAATAAACACACAAATTTTAACTCCACTTTATTGTTGAAAGCCAAACTAGCTTCAACTAATTTGATTCGCAAAGTGTCAAAACATTTCGTTTAGGGCACAACGAGCCTTTGTTTGCTCTTAAATTTATTTATGGAGGCCATTTTGAAAACGCAATTTCGCTTCAAAAAGGTACGCTTTGAAAAATGCGAATACTTTGCGTTATGTTGAGACTGTTGAGAGGACGTCATCGCGTGGTATTTCGGCGTTTTGTTTTTGAATAATGTTTGGGTTGTTTGGCGTATTTAAGGAAAATGTTACAGTGCAATGCAGAAATATAAATTTAGACGTTATACAGCCATATTCTTCTTAAATCCGTCATATATAGTTGCAATCTACCAATTTCAAATGAGAATTATTCCCCAAACTACAATTTGTAAGAATACCTCCTCACTTCCTAACCTCAGAATCACTTCAGGCCCACCTCGGCGGTGTCTATTTGTAATAATACCTTCTCATTACTTCATTACGCCAGACACAAAGACCATATCTAGATCACAGAAGAGTAATTAGCCTAGAAGGGGAACACCTAATGTCAGTTTATTTGTAATTTCAGTACAGCAAATACTACGTCTTCGTCCCGTACGGGATCAATAGAGCCTAGAATCTTAGAACGAAATGCCACGCTTAGTGTAATTCCCAGTTGCATTCTCAGTTGTAATGCTATAAGGCCTGGGGTCTGCTTACCGGCTTTCTGACCGACTTGAAAAAAGGACGAGTATAAGTACGTGTTTTTTATGTATGTTCCTTGAGTACTCGAAGACGCCAGGACCGATTTTGGTTTTTTTTGGTTTGAAACGGCATACTTGTAAGGCCCCATAGAAATTTTATCACAAAATAGGTTGTGAATTCAGTTTTTAGTTTTTAAAAATGATTCTTCTCCACTTTGCACGGTCTTGAGCATCCTTGGTTTAGACTATTGGCAAACATATCATCCTTGAAGACGTCAATGCAGCTTCTCACACTGTTATCTTTTTTTGATTGACCGAGCGAGCGAAGCGACTCAGTTTCGAGATTGGCCAAAAATGCTTTTGTCCGGCTATCAGTTTGTCTGTCTGTGCGGCTGTTCTCGCCTAAAAGTCCCATTACTCAACCGATTCTAGTGAATTTATGTGGTGGTTGAAAGCTTTTAAAATATCATATTTCAAAACATTTTCAAAAATGACATAAAATTATTATTTGTTACCCCTATTATTGTTGAGGGCCTCCGTGGCGTAGTGGTCACAATGCTAGCCCGCCACCCAGAGGTCCCGGGTTCAATCCCCGGTTAGGGCAAGTTGGAAAATGGCCTTTTTCAAATTGTCCTGGGTCTCTGTGGGTCTGTCTGGGTAGGTATATATGTATTTGTTATAAAATATAGTATCGTTGAGTTAGTATCCCATAACACAAGTCTCGAACTTACTTTGGGGCTAGCTCAATCAGTGTTAATTACCAAAAATAAGAAGAAGAAAAAACGCCTTATTAAGACGCAACTTTTATGTCTGAACAACCTCTTTATCCGATAAACTTCAACGGTGGGGGTGACTCACGAGGTCTACAGCTTACAGAGCCACTAGTCTACAGATTCTGCGGTATTATGTTCTATTCATTTATATTCTACGCGAATACTATTCAGAGTGCCATTAGTGTAATTGAAACGGTATTGGCTGCGGTGCGGAGTGGGATCTGCGGTGCCATATTTATTTTCAAAAGTTTGTTTAAAACCTTATGAGCTTGATTTCAGTTTCTGCATTATCTGTACAAGTAAACTACTTATTTAACTAGAAAATATAAAAAAATTATAAAATTATTTGAATTAATTGTAAAACTAGAATTTATTTATTTTAATGTGGCTCTCACACTTCAAGATTCAAGATTCAAATGTTTATTCAGTAATTAGACCTTTACATGCACTTTTACACGTCAATAAGTATAATTTATGTTACGTGTAAAGTATATCAAAATTTAATTTATTTTTAAAGAAAATCTACCGATACCAGCTCTTCGTAACGACCACTGCTGAGAAGAAACGCCGAAAGAAATCATTTTCACAGTATTGGTAGCCTACTCGCCAGAAGGGCTTTGTCATATTATTATTATTGTCTTTTAATTAATAAATACTTATAATATAATACAATGTTGACACATTATAACATGTAATGCTTGCGAACAAGTAAACAAACATAAATTGCGTAGAAAAAAATATTAAATAGTCAAAAAAGCGAAGCCGAGTTGACCAGTCCCTCCCGGCAGCACCCGTTCACGAGTTGACGCACGGATCAGCCATCGTTAAACTCAACCATATTAGAGGGAGTCCAACGACCCGACCAGCGACGCCACCACCGGATTGGACATTTTAGTGAGCATGAAAATCCCGAACTCGCAGACCTTGTCAAGAGAAAATATTAGTTATATGTTGGTCACCTATTGATCGCAGAGCATTTACATGCTCTTATATCTGTACTGGACAGTTTGCTTGACAAACATTTGGGGGAGCACATTGAGTTGCACGACAATCAATTCGGCTTCAGGCCTAGCCTGTCTACAGAAAGTGCGATCCTATGTCTCAAGCAAACTGTGCAGTACTATACGAAGAGGAACACACCAGTTTTTTCCTGTTTCCTGGACTACTCACAGGCGTTTGATTTGGTCGCGTATGATGTACTCTGGGAAACAATGACTAATGACACAACACTGCCTCGGGATATTGTATCAATATTTAAATATTGGTACAGTAATCAGAGGAACAGTGTTAGGTGGGCAGGTGCGCACTCGGACGTATACAGGTTGGAGTGCGGGGTGAGGCAGGGGGGGTTGACCTCGCCCAAGCTGTTCAATCTGTATATGAACCGACTAGTCGGGGAGCTCAACAACACCAATATAGGTTGCCACATAGATGGGGTCAGTATTAATAATATCAGTTATGCCGACGATTTCGTGTTGTTGAGCCCTTCGATCGGCGCATTGCAGACACTGATACACATTTGCGAGGTGTATGCGGAATCCCATGGGCTCAGATATAACACCAGCAAAATTGAGTTCCTAATATTCAAATCTGGATCTAAAACTTATTCCACACCCCCTGTTAGTCTGTGTGGTAAGGAACTCACTAAAGTGAATAAGTTTAAGTACCTGGGCCATTGGGTGACTGACACGTTCAGTGACAATACGGATATTGAATGGGAGCGCAGAGCGCTGGCTGTGCGGTGCAATATGCTGGCCCGCAGATTTGCGGGGTGTAGCAGAGAAGTTAAGCTAACATTGTTTAAAGCTTACTGCCAGTCCTTCTACACCTGCAGTCTGTGGGCTGACTATTCGCGGCGCGCATACAGAGCTTTGCGCGTTCAATATAATGACGCGTTCAGAATATTGTTTGGGCTGCCGCGTTTTTATAGTGCGTCAAAAATGTTTGCCGACGCCCATACAGACTGCTTTTATGCAATTATTAGAAAGAGGTGTGCGGCGCTATTGGGTCGCCTACGTGCTAGCTCAAATAGTATTCTGCGCGTGTTCACAGATCGATGGGACTCCCCACTACTGGGCCACTGGATGCGCCTTCATACTGAGGTTGTTGTCCAGATACCGGTGACCAGTAGGTGGGAACCTAGCTGTTAGTTGTGTTGTTTTGTCTGTGTTATGTGCTGTTTCCTGTTACTAACACTAGGATTAAGTTTACTTTGTTCATTACTAACATAATATGGATTATGTCCGAAATAAAAATTATATTATTATTATATATTATATCTGCGGTGCCATTTTTATTTTCAAAAGTTTTTCTAAAACCTTATTAGGTTGTTTTAAGTTGAATTTATATATTATTTGTACGAGTAAGCTACTAAAATTAATTTACTGTGGCTCTTAGATGTCCCACAGCTTCATCTGCGGTGCCATTTTTATTGTCTATTGTTTAATTTTATTTAAACAACTTTGATGTGATTTCTCTTCCATAGACAAAAAATAAATTAAAAAATTTTATTTCAAAAAACCTTATCACTGAGCTTAGTGCAGTAATATTTCAATTTAATTTGATATTCAAGTTATTTTAATTTTCACTACAATGAATTTTTAAAATATACAACAAAAATAGGTACATGGTAAGGTACTTCGTTCTTTTATTTTAGAAATCAAAAATGTAGTACAAAAAGAGAATATATTACTAGAACAAAAACTTTATTCTCACTTTTAAACACGGGATTGATTAAAAGCTTTATCCCAAGTTGATTAAAGACAGAAAATTAATGAAAATGAAAGCGTCCCGAAGTTTGGATGCCGACAGCTTGGTTTTATAAAGTTAACTTTATTAAATCAATCGAATATCTGAGTCCTCTTTCAAGTAAAATGTGTTTCCATGCTTTTACCACCTTTTTCCGATTCGAAACTGTTCACCGTAGCACTGGAAGATGCCATAAAGCTTCTGGAATGGGAAGGATTTGGCATCAACATCAATGGCGAGTATATCACTCACCTTTGATTTGTCGACGATATCGTTGTCTTGGTAGAATCGATGGAAGACTTAAGTACCATGCTCGGAGACCTAACTCGAGTTTCCCAACAGGTGGGCCTTAAAATGAACATGGACAAAACGAAAGTAATGTCGACTGTCCATGTTCCGCCCCTACCGGTTTGTGTTGGGTGCTCCAACCTCGAAGTTGTAGACTAGTAAATCTACCTGAGACATTTGATCCCGGCAGAAAGTTCCAGCTTCAAGGAAGAGGTCTTCCGACGAATCCGACTCGGCTGGGCAGCGTTCGGGAAGCTACGCAGTGTCTTCTCTTCCAAAATACCCCAATGTCTCCAGACTAAAATCTTCAACCAATGTGTGTTACCAGTGATGACTTATGGCTCTGAAATGTGGTCTTTACTATGTGTCTCATAAGAAGGCTCAAGGTCATTCAACGCGCTATGGAGAGGGCTATGCTCAGTGTTTCTCTACGTGATCGAATCAGAAATGAGAAAATTCGTAGGAGAACAAAAGTCGCTGACATAGCCTAGCAGATTAGCTCGTTGAATTGGGCGGGATATATAGCGCGACGAACCGATGGCCGATGGGGAAAAAAGGTTCTCGAATGGCGACCACGTACTGGCAAGCGAAGCGTAGGACACCCAACTACAAGGTGGTCTGACGACTTGACCAAGGTCGCTGGAAGGCGCTGGATGCAGGCCGCTGTAGATCAGTCATTTTGGAAATCCTTAGGAGAGGCCTATGTCCAGCCGTGGACGTTATGCGGGTGAGATGATGATGATGATAAACATTTTATACATTAATTGAAGAAATGGAGAACTTTGGGGATATGGAAGAAACTCGTTAACGTCTTTCAATGATGAAGTGGATATTTAGAGTATTTATTAAAAGCCTGATGTGTAATAAAGATTGTGTAGATTTCAGTTAAAATCCTCAACCCCACCAATTAGCCAGATTAGTGGCCTAATGGTGGTTTAATGGCCCAACGCGATCGCGCTCCGCTCATCAATTTCAATTTACACCTGAGGGATTGTTCCATTTACTAAATATTGCCAAATAAAACTAATTTCGTTAGTTATTTCGCTGTAATTAATTATACAAAATCTGGATTTTATTTTCAGCAAGAGATCCTGAATATAAGAACCCAAAACGGGACGGATGGAGAAAAGGGTCTTAAAACAGAACTTGACCGGAGATCGAACGCTTTGACAGTAAAGATAGAACATAATTTATTCTATTATTATTACATCATTGTCACGTTTGGCTTTTTCGGGTCGCGTTCGGCCTGTCCGGCTTTTGTTAGGCTTTTTGGTTAACCCGTCAGCTTCCAGACGGTCGGATCCGACCGAGAGAACAATTGGTTTGCAAAATTGCGGTTGTTGAAAAGTTAAGCGCAAGACGTGTAACGTCTCACATATTATTACTGAAACGTTATTTAACGTTACCCAAGAAACTTACGCCGAAATATGAAAAATAAATAAACATACAGCTTTGAAAACTTGAATCAGCTGATCGGTGGACAAGGATCAAACCGACAGTCGCGCATGCAGTGCCTAAATCACAGGTATGACACTTCATAGAAGAGGAGTATCATTTAGGCCTACTCCTACAAACAAATTCTAAATCTGTGCATACGTCAATGTGTGTGTTCGCCCGCCAACACACTCGACAAGGCGAAAACGGGGGAGAGATGCGGGGACGGGGAACGGGGACGCATATTGTGCGGGGCCTAGGTGTTTCCGTTCTGTATGACTTATATAGTTCTTTGCCGCATGGCCACCACATCTTCAATAAATACGGCTTGTATATGTATATTTAACACACAATTAGGTAGGTACGTCAGGTAAGGTAGTGTCAGGTCAATGACTCGGCTTTGTTCTCGTTTCGGTCTAGCTCTAGGATCCAATTAAGCGTAAAAGCAAGTACTTTTTGTGTTTTTTGCGTTTCATTAGAAATAAACATTTAGCAAGATTTTTTTTACCAAATGAAAAAAAGGAGGTTATAAATTCGAATTTATAAATGTTTTCTTTTTATGTATGTTTCTCGTTTACTTGATGACACCATCTAATCTATCTAATCTAATAAATCTAATTTAGATTTTTTTTTGTTTCAAACGGTATGCTTGCCAGGTGGTCCCCTAGGAATTTATCAAAATCGGTTGTGTAGTTTGGTGTTGAAGTAGGTATTTTCGTTTAAATAAAAAATGAATTTCCGATCGGTTCTTTTGTAAAAAAAAATAAAATACTTTTGGATGAAACCTAACGTATTGATGAACTCTGTTCGATCCTTGTAGGAGCAACTCAGACCGTCAATATCTGAAGAAAAAAAAACGATATTTTCATACAAAAGTTTCAAGCATTGGTTCCATAGGAAAAGTTGTTCATATTGACGGTCTGAGTTGCTCCTACAAGGATCGGACAGGGTTTTTGTTTTACATATTGTATATTCTGTGGTCTGCGAGAATAGATAAAAACTAATAATAAACCAGCTGCTTCTCTTCCCGCGCAGATCGTAAAAGCCGATTACACTAAAATCATATTCAACATATTATAGAATAGAATGAAAGAAACTCCACCGACAAGAGCCCCGCTTTTAAAGTACGATCATTTTAACCGCATCAGGATCGTAGCAAGTGGAAATCAATAGTCTTTGCCTACCCCCATGGATGGAAAACAGGCGCGTGAAAATATGTATGTATGTATGTCATAAAGAAAGAAAGAAAACCATTAAGAATATTAAACGCTGTGGCTGCGCAGGTCTGCGCGAGAATGCATTGTTATATTTGTTACTAGCTTTTGCCCGCGGCTTCGCTCGCGTAGGGGTGTAATTTATCAAAATCCTTTCTTAGGGGATGCCTACGTCATAGTAGCTTTATGCATGCAAAGTCTCAGCCCGATCAGTTTAAAATTGACAAAGTTTCATACAAGCTTTCATCCCCTATTTTATCCCCTTGGGGGTAGAATTGATCAAAATCCTTTCAGCGGATGCCTACGTCATAACATCTACCTGCATGCCAAATTTCAGCCCGATCCGTCCAGTGGTTTGGGCTGTGCGTTGATAGATCACTATGTCAGTCAGTCAGTCACCTTTGAGTTATATATATTTAGATTTGATATTCCGGCATACAAGAGTATCCATCACTATTTTGATTCCCTCTTCCATCTTTCCGTCCACAATAAGGCTAAAAGTGGCCTTTGGTGTTTTACGACTACAGTTATATGCCTTAGGCGCTGTATACCCCGTCATCGATAAAAAACGTGATAATGTAACTATGTGTATGTGAGCCAACGTCACGGTATAAATGGACAAAACGCCCATAGTGTTCATTCTTTTACCACCAAATGAAATTTCATGTTTTCTAACAATGTTATGTTAGAAAGCGGTGGCAGGCGGACCTGGCTTAATGTTAACCATAAATACAAGTTTTTTTCCTAGGCAAATTAAAAAAACGACTTTCAAGAACGCCATCTAGCGATAAGTAGCGGAACTACATATTCCAGTTCATATCCGTAGGGCCATCTCATTCGCTAGGCAAATTAAAAAACATCGACTTTCAAGCGTTTAGACGAAGTGGTAGCTAAAGTGGCGCCCTCATTTGAAATAAATTGTTTAAAACTAAATATGGTGATAATTAAAAATTTGATTTGTATCACTGTCTAGAAAGACCTAATAAAAAAAATAAAAAAGTGGCCACTTTTGGCAAAAACCTGTTTTAAAACTAGACGGACTACCAATATTAATTTCAAAGGTTATTCATAAAATAGTTTAAAGGTCCTTTCTATATGATAACAAATCAAATTTTTAATTATCACCGTATTTAGTTTTAAACAATTTATTTCAAATGAGGGCACCACTTTAGCTACCACTTCGTCTTAAAGCGGCCCTTCCCGGCCGCTCTGTCGTCAACGCGAGCTATTTTGAAAAGCTTGTTGTTTCATCTAGTGAAAGGCTAGAAAAAGATGCAAAGCAAAAGGCTCGGTTTGCATTCTATTGAATGAAATTAGTAGATATGGTTATTAACTATCCATTGAGCGGAAATTTCTTAAAACTTGTTCCAGGTGTTACGTTTTTTTCAGTAAGCCTTACAAGTGTGTGAAAGAAATGTTTTTGGAACGAAGTTCCTTATCGCGCGTTGCGAAAGGGGTCTAGACGGCAAAAATTAAGACCAAAAGTAGTAACGACACTTTTTGTTCATTCAAATTTATGAAGATAATAAAAACTTGATTTTAGAACGCAGAATACAGTTTGAATGTTATTTAGACCTATTTATATTTATATTTTACTTCGTTCCATCCGGGTGTCCCTTGACACCTTTCAAGTTTTTTATTTAAAAATCTCATTTTTGCGAGGTTTATACCTAAATATATATTTTTTACCTTTACAATTTATGAATACTTTAACGTCAAAGTTCAGCTAAAATTTGTGCAAAAAAGCAGATTTTTGAAGGCTTATACTGACTTTGTTTTTCTAAATTTTAATTTTTTATTTCTATTTAACCCTAGAAATAGCGCACAAGATACCTGTTATTTCAAAAAAAATCTCAAGAATGATCAGTTACAACGCCATAATCACGTACCAGCGTTTGTATGAAAAGTAAGACGGGAAGGCCGCTCTTAACCCCCAATAACTTTTAAACGACCGATCCGATTTTCACCAAACATAGCTAAGAACAACCGCAAAGGAACTTGCTTTCACTTAAAAATTACCGCATCGAAATCGATCCACCCGTTCGAGAGCTACGATACCAAAGACAGACACAAGCGCCAAACTTATAAAACCCATTTTTGTTGGGGGTTTAAGTACCTACTGTTCAAATGACGACCAAACATTTGCGAGTGGGGTTGACCACTAATCCGGCCAAATAGTTTTCGAGCGCGGGATAATGAGCATTCGATGTTGTGGCCGCTTAGTGGGGTTGTGCATCGGATACAGTGGAATTCTCAAAACACTATATTAAACTTAAATTTACTAAATTACTGTTGGGACTCCTAGTAGGTAGCCACGGACTAGCTGAGGCAGTTGGAGCTCCTACATCAGAGGTTCCCAAACTTATTTTGTCAAACGCCCACTTTAAAAAATCAGTTATTTTGTAGCGCCCCCCATTTTTTTTCACCATAAAAACCTGAATCACATATTTGTCTTGCCTGTAGTTTAATTCAACCTATATTCTAAACTAGACTTTTTTACAAGAGAGAGCAATAATAATACATACACCAGTACATTAGAGTATTTTTTATGAAAAAATAACAATAATCAACATTGTTAATTTAAAATAAAAAAATAGCAATAATAATACAATTTTACAATAATAAAGAGTATCGGAAGTGGGGACCTCACCTGCGAAACTTTAAAACACGAAATTTTTTCAGTGTTTGATTCCTTTAACGATATAAATAGCGTTGTGAACGCATTAAAATAATAAATATTAATTACATTTTTAAGTTAATATTTGTACAATAAAAAAGGATATAAATATGAACTAATAAATGGATGTTGTGTAGTAAGAGGATTTTAATTTCAGTGGATTTTAAAATATGAAATAGCTGAAGTTATAAATCACTCATTGCTTAAATCACATCAGCGCCCCCCAACTTTATTTTGAGCCCGTTACCGCCCCCCTTAAAGCCTCCAGCGCCCACAAGGGGGCGTTATCGCCCACTTTGGGAAAGACTGTCCTACATGAAGAAGTAGGTAAGGTACGTAGTGGAGAGCTTGAGAGAAATAGACAGCAGAGCTATTTTATTTATTATAACTTCATAATACTGATATATATAAATTTACAATACTGAAATAGATGTTAGCAGCACGAGAGATGGTAGTGGAATGAATCAGAATGATAAGGAAGGAATCTAAAATTTAAAAATTGAATTTGAATATGAAATTATTTTTAGACAGATGGACAGTATGAAATGGAAAGAGGAGGTAAACGGGAACATGAAGGATGAGGTTTAATGTAACATCGTTACATTAAAAATATTTTTTTCTTTGTTTTTCGTGCGTTTAAGCACGGATATGGAACTTCATATAAGCGAAGTATCATTAATGCCTACTACTAAAAATGTTTGTGTGACTGTGCAGTCACACAATCCATATACCATCTTTTGTCATGTCCCATCTGCCCGACTCCTTGTACTAAGGCAGATCTGAATGTGGCTAATGACAGGGCGGTTGCCGTGGCTAGGTTCTGGTCTAACAATATCTAATTTGAGCCATTTCAACAAGACTACAAATGAAACTATACATACAACTATACACGTCACCGTGTGTGTGTTCGTCCGCCAACACACGGTGAGAACGGGGGAGAGGTGCGGGGTTTTGGAACGGGGACGCATATTGCGCGGAACTCTAGCCGTCTTATTGTAAAAACAGGACTAACTTTGTTACTAGGTTTATACCATTATCCGTCCAAAATGAAGTTGACATTGACAGGTGAGATAGTGTGATATTACTAGATGTCAACTTGATTTGGGCGGATAATGGTTTAAACCTAGTAACAAAATTAGACTTGGTTTTATAATGAGACAGTAGGAGTTTCTGTTTTGTTGGACTACATATACATTCGAATTAATAACACCCTTCTTTTTTGAAGTCTTAACCGACACGATTTACAACTAACCAAAGCTATGCGATCCATTGTCACATAAAACTCCATGCTTCGAAATCTTCATCATATTTCCAACTCTAATATTCACATGTAACAGTTCAAATTGAAATAACTGCACGCGGGAGTTTATATCCACAATTAGTGTAACACAATTATTGACTTTAAGTTGATGGTTCTAAGGTGTATGTTTGTCTGTGAACTGATGACGGTGTAAGATAAATATGCAGTGTAAACTTGCATGTCGCCGCAAGTAGGTTATCACGAGGAATGCAGCCAGGTGAAGGGGCTTATCCTATTGCAGTACATGAGTTACATGAATAAGAATTGTATCCAGATTTCTTGTTATTCGGTTATGAATATTATACTTATACGGGAGTTGCGGCTCAATCCGCAAGGCACACCGCACGTCATTACATATTTTGACTGACTGGGAAGCGGGAGGTCCATACAAGTAAAGTGGAAATTCAATTTTTTTTTTCTCGACTACCCAGCTATGTGGGGTATCGTTAAATAGGTCTTTAAAAAATTATGAGCGTGTGAAGACTGTTTTTCAACTTAGGGATCCGTTTCTGAAATATTTGGTTTTAAAGTGAAAATTTTTGTTACAGTCAAGTGTGCAAAGCAGATAGAGGGGGGGCTCTATCTGCTAAACGGTTATATGTGGACTCGTGAAAAAATTCACAGCTATCTAAACTATCAGAGCTAAGTAGGGTTTACAAATCATAAAGTTTTAGGCAATCAACTTGTAAAATGTACTCGGAAAAGGAAAAACTCATACAAATTTTATAGAAAATTAGATTTTAGTCGTTTTTAGTGGCATGAACTCAAAGTACCCTACACGCACTTGGCCAATTATTACTCTTTGTTATTATAGCGGCAACAGAATTACATCATCTGTGAAAATTTCAACTGTCTAGCTATCACGGTTCCATAAGATGCAGCCTGGTGACAGACGGACGGACAGCGGAGTCTTATTAATAGGGTCCCGTTTTTACCCTTTGGGTACGGAACCCTAAAAACTCTATCTACCTAGCCTTAATTAGACACTAGCTGTGCGTCTGGGAGGCACGGGTTCCATCCTCACTAAGTTGTGACTTGTACTTCGTGCGAGTTCTGTTTGTAATACAATATGTAACAAAAACCCTGTTCGATCCTTGTAGGAGCAACTCAGACCGTCAATATGAACAAATTTTCCTATGGGACCAATGCTTGAATATTTTCATACACATTTCCGGGTCGGCCGAACACTTTTGTATAAAAATGTCGATTTTTGTCGAATGACAAAATTGTTCATATTTACGGTCTGAGTTGCTCCTACAAGAATCGAACAGGGTTTTTGTTACATACTGTATAGACTGTAAGTTCAGAATTCTTATTCTTATCATAGAACAATAGCGTTGTCATCTGACAAGTTTGTATTGTTGGAACACCATAGATAGGACAATAGGGTAGTCTGCTGTGTAAAGCCGCGTCACTCTCGTTCAATTAGTTACGATTAGCAACCGGAGAGCGGCATTGTGCGGAATTTGCTAAGTGGAGCGGAGCGGAACTCAACGCATGGGGTAGATAAATCCCGCAAGAACGAAAGGCTGCGTTGCGCTTAATGGTGGGCGAGAAGTTAAAAATAGAAATCAAAATACCTCCGTGGCGTAGTGGTCACCATGCTAGTCCGCCACCCAGAAGTCCCGGGTTCGATCCCCGGTCAGGGCAAGTTGGAAAATGGCCTTTTTCAAATTGTCCTGGGTCTTGGATGTTTATATATTTAAGTATTTATTATAAAATATAGTATCGTTGAGTTAGTATCCCATAACACAAGTCTCGAACTTACTTTGGGGCTAGCTCTATCAGTGCAGTGTGAAAAAAAAAGTGATAGATTGCTAGCTGCATCGCCTCGGCTTAATATTAACTATAGTATCCGCCAGATAAATGTGCATAAAAGTTCATTCACTTACTCCTTACCACTAAGTTCCAAATTCCGAGCGATACTTATCGCTCACCATACAAACTGTCGCTAAATACGAAACGGTTTCGATTTATAATACCGTCGCAAAGTTGAAAATAATGTAAGTCCGAAAATATACAATTTCAGCAATTGTTTTGCCGGTGTACTTAAGGTTGTATTTTCACTTTAAAAACTTATTGAAAGTAATTGGACTACAAAACTCATACCTAAATTATGTTCAGTTTTTTTTTTTTCAATTTGTACAATTCGTGCGTAAACACGAACTTCAAATCATTGTATGCAAATAATTAATTATTCAAATTATTTAAAAGCATAAATAAATATAAGCAGGCAATAATTTTAACATATGAATGTATTGTTTTTTTTTTTACTCGAAAAGTGAAAAAAATAAGTTACGCTATTCTTCAGTTGGCTGCAAGGACGTCACAGGACTTCCAGGTAAGCAAAACATTTGATTCGCCATCTTGTGAACTTTGTTTTGTCACTTCGCCGCGACCACGGTCATTCGCGCCAAATTCATTCCGTGTCGCTAAGCCCTTGCGTCTAACGTACTTCAGAAGTGTTCAAGTAAATTTGATGTTATTTTTTAATTTGTTCGTTATTGTTAATTGTTATATTATTTATGTTTGTTATTTGGTTTTTATTTAGTACATACGTTACTTGTTTTTGTTAATTTTTGCTGTTGTTTTTGTTGACTATCTATTCTTGAGTAGTCATGGAATCGGAGAGAAGCAAACCACGTCGACGCAGGATTCTAGAACCTCAAGCAGGTTAGTACTTTTTAATAACGTACCTATATACTACAACAGTGACGATTGATTTGCAGTTTTGATTGGTTTATACATATGTACGACCGGGCCGGCCAAAATGTACTCAAAAAAGCGGCGTTCTTTGTACCGTCTTTGTTTTGGCCGGCCCGACGGCGACGCGTTTGTCCGGCCCGGGCGGCGACGCGTTTGTAAACATATTTATTCATTTCTATAATGCTATTAAAATGTGAATTCGTCGGATTAAAAAAGCCGACTATTCGGCCAAGTCGGTTGTAACTTGACAATTAAACTTAGATAGATGTCGTTGAAATTATAGACCGTATTGTGCTGTCAAAAGTTCCGAAATATTATTATGTACGTATTACATACGTCGATACACATAGATAAGTGGGATATATACAACGTAAAGTTGTTTGGCCTCTGTATATTATTGATGTTACTTAGTAATTAATTTTGTATGACATGACCATCTTTGACAGTAACAGCCAGCTATTCTTGTTCTTACGTAATGTTTCTTGTTTATTTTTGCAGGTTGCAGGTCCATCTTCAGCGAATCCGCCTCCACTGGATTCTCCTATTAAGAAACGAAAACAAACAACCTTATCTGTTGGAGAGCAAAATATGCTTATCAACGTTTATAAATATGTGAAGCATACCTGGCCTGAAGATAAATTCAAGTCAAACCCCGAAATGGTAGCTAAGACATCTGAAATGACTGGTGTTAGCAACCGAAAAATTTATAGTATTCTTAAGGAATACAAAGAGACGCACGCCGTTACTGCCAAAGGAACGATGAAAAAAAAATTGTCAATATGGGACAAATTGGACTATTTCGAAAAATCTGGTATCAGACGAAAAGTCCACAACTTTTTTTTGGAAGGGAAGCTTCCCACTATTCAGAAAATTGGGCAAGCGATAAAAGATGACAGCACGCTGCCAAATTTGAGCAACACAACGCTACGGCGTGTACTTAAGAAATTGAAATTTAAGTTCATGAAGCGAAATAGAAAAAGCGCTTTAATAGATCGGCCAGAAATAGTTGTATGGCGAACCAGATATTTAAAGGAAATCGAAAGATTCAGAAACCAGAATCGCCGTATCTTTTATCTCGATGAAACCTGGGTTAATGCAGGTAATACATTTTTTTCCTTATTTAGTTACAACGCAAACAGAATTAACGTAGCCCTGCGATTTTGCATGAAAAATCAATTTTAAATGTTTTGTTAATACTAAAGAGTAAATTTGAACAGCAGAAAATATCTATATCTCATCAAATATTTATATTTACTTTTATCATTTTAGGTCACACTATGTCTAAAACATGGGTGGACACGACAGTTACAACAAGTCGACAGGCTTTGATGGAAGGATTGTCAACTGGCCCAAAAAACCCTACAGGCAAAGGTAAACGCCTGATTGTTGTCCATATTGGAAATGAAGCGGGATTCATTGAAGAATGTCAGTGGGTTTTCGAATGCAACAAAACGAGCGACTACCATGAAAGTATGGATGCCGCACACTTTGAGGATTGGTTCGCCAAAGTGTTGACCAAAGTCGAGAAAAACGATGTGATTGTTATGGATAACGCAAGTTACCACTCACGGTGTGTATTACTTTTTTTTTTTAAATACTTTTGACAAGCATTTCTTCGTTTATATGTTTAGTACTGCTCGTTTTTTTTTTCATTCCATAATTAATCGTTAGTAATATGAGTAGTATTAAGATTACTAAAATATTTGAATTAAATATATAATTGACGTGACATAGTACATTGCTGCAGCGGCCGGCAAGAGAGGCATTGATGGACGAACGTGTGAATGTGGGCCGAGGTGAAGCCGCAAATTTCCAAGCATGTTTGAGAAAACGTCTTTTTCTTAAACATGCTTGGACATTTGAGCATTATTTTGACAACCTTCTTCAAGATAAATCGAACTTGCTGTACTGGTCGAGTAGCTGCCGGCAATATTTGTATGAAAATCTATAACTGTCATGTTTAGCGGCCAAATAAATTACTATGTAAAATCATATCTGTCCTGTAATTTAAAAATGGAACGATCTTTTACTCCGCAACATGACGACCAAAGAGGTAACTTATTAAAGGTTTAATTTAAATTTCGAACTGGCTGGCACATAGAAAGCTGTTTAGTGTAAAAAAAAAAGTGTTTAGAGGCGCGTAAAAAACTATTGTTATTAGTTGTTCGTCAACTTCGTCATTGGTTTTAAAGTTCTGAATTGTACTACTTAGTTTTAATTTCCGCGCATTATTTGAGAAAAGTACTATACAAGCCTTGGCGGCAACTGGCATTGATGGACTCACGTATTCACACGTTCGTCCATCAATGACTCTCTTGCCGGCCGCTGCAGTAATCTAATATATAAAATTCTCGTGTCACAGTTTTCGTTGCCATACTCCTCCGAAACGGCTTGACCGATTTTGATGAAATTTTTTGTGCTTATCCGGTATCTATGAGAATCGGCCAACATCTATTTTTCATCCCCCTAAATGTTAGGGGTAGTCCACCCCTAAATTTTATTTTTTATTTTTTAGACAAAATGTTTAATTTCTATTTTTTTATGATACAACATACAAAAAAACATACAATCCTCAATTTTGGCAAAACAACGTTTGCCGGGTCAGCTAGTGTACTATAAAATTGATGAACGCCAACTGCTTTTTATATATTTTGAATAAAATATTTTCATATGATGTTTTCAGCCGTTTAGAAAAAATTCCCACTATGGTATGGAGGAAGCAGTTGATTGTGGACTGGCTCTTGTCAAAAAATGTGCATGTAGAGCCGGAGGACACTAAGGCCCATTTAATAAATAAAACGAAGGCAATAAAAGAAAATTACTTAAAGTACGTTACTGACGAGATGGCGAAGAAGAAAGGCGTGGAGGTACTAAGGTTACCTCCTTACCATTGTGAACTCAATCCTATTGAGTTAATATGGGCGGACGTAAAGGGTCATGTTGCCCGTAATAACACCACATTTAAGTTGACTGACGTCAAAAAATTATTAGAGGAAGGGTTGAAACAAATCACTCCGGAAAAGTGGGCAAACTGTGTCAACCATGTAAAAAAAGAAGAGGTCAAACTTAAAGGAATTGACAATACAATTGATCGTACTGTCGATTCATTTATTATTAATGTAACTGATAGTTCTGAAGATGAAAGTTCCGAGAGTGAATGCTCTGATTCTGAAAGCGAACTTTCATCTTTAGAAGTACTATTATAAATATTTGTGTGAATAATAAATTGTTTAAAAAAAAAAATTGTTTCTTTCGTAGTCATCCCTTTGGTGTTAATACGATCTATGTTACGTGATGTTTTAATTATTCAAATAACGAAGTAACACAAAGTAATACAAATTTGTTTTTACTATAATATTGTCTTGAAAGGAGACACAATGGGGAAAAAAAAAATAACTTCGAAAATGTTGGTGATACATGACAAATTTGGGCGTTGACCTCACCCTGTACTATGTACCCGTTTGTAGTGAGTTTAGCGATTTGTCGCATAGACTTCTATCGTATCGTTTTAGATCAACCATGTTCATTAGTATATGGGAGTGATTGACCTTTTATGCACATTTATCTGGCGGATACTATAGTTGTTAACGTACCCAAAGGGTAAAAACGGGGCCCTATTACTAAGACTCCGCTGTCCGTCGTGTCTGTCTGTCACCAGGCTGTATCTCGGAAACCGTGATAGCTTGACAGTTGAAATTATTACAGATGATGCATTTCTGTTGTCGCTGTAACAAAAAACTACTAAACACAGAATAAAATAATTGTTTAAGTGGGGCTGTCATACAACGAACGTGATTTTTTATAGATAATGGTACGGAACCGTTCGTGCGCGAGCCCGACTCGCTCTTGGCCAGTTATCATTAACTCAATCCACGCACCGTGTCAAAACAATGCAAAGTAATTGTTATTTTAAAAGTGACAGTGAACGAGACCTTTTAAAGTTCCTTATCATCATCATCCTCACGTATCTCTCGTTGCATCCTCAGCAGTAACGCTTCGGAGCCCGGGGTCCGCTACCTAACCAAGGAGATTTGTCGAAGTTACTGGTTTTTACGCAGAGCGACTGCCGTCTGACCTCCGCCACCCAGAACCAATTCTTGGATAGTACAATGATCAAACGCTAGAACTAGATGGTGTCCAGGACCCACAGTTTATACGTGCCTTCCTAAACACGGAATCATCTTTCTTTTCGGATAATCAGGTGATTCAAAACAAAATTCGGTAGCGGAGTCTCTTGAATTAGCTTGACGACTGTCATACAATGATGAAAGCCAGGACCAGCTGGTGAAAAGTGCTTGTATCTACATATATTTTAATTAAGTACCCTTGTAACCACTTTTCTAGCAAATAAACTTTGAATCTTGAATCTTAAATCTTGAATCAACAGCTTATACATGCCTTCCGAATCACGGAGAAAATTAAATGCCACTTGTGGTCAACAATCCCAATGCGGACCACGCACAGGGTCGCTTTACTTGCGAAAGCGGTAGAGTATTGCACACTCCCGTCGGGCCACTGAGCCTCTCAAAAATATTGCTGGTGGGATTAAAAATTAAAAACAAACAAACGAAGTTATAATGTTTTTAAGATAAAAGCGCATTAACGCAAAACAACAAAGAATGTAACTAATTAGAGACATTTTCCTAACACAAAGGATTCTTGGAAATCGACGGAAAACACAGGAAACGGCGGGAAAATTTTAAAGTTGTGATTATGAAGCCTTTGCTGACATCTTACTTAACTTTTAATAGGAAGTTTTTAGAATAAACCAGCAATTCTCGACATGTTCTTTTATACAAGTTTAACAGCGTACTAGTCGATACTTTCGGAGGGGATTTCCTCCACTGTTTGACATTGTACATTCAAAGTTTAACATGATGTCGTTTAGTCTGATTATAAATGATGTCTGTATGGATACAGAATAGTAAAATCAAAAGCCACTAAAAAGTTATGAGCCATCATAGATTCGGTTTTTTTTTCTGATTTTTACGCAACTTTCGGCGTAAATAGTAATAAAAGACTTGTAAAATCTCCAAAACTAAGTCCACAATAAACTTTATTTGTTGCCTTAAGGCGGCGAAGTAATTCACTATTTTCTAACAACTCAAATCAGATACTTTTCTAAACGTCAAAACAAATATTCTCTATGGGATTTGTGTGAAATATAAACTTCCCTTTTGTTAAGATTCTATGCTAGATACGCAATGTTTGTGTTTTGGTTAGTTCGGTGAAACATCACTAGATGTCGTGCTGCGAAATTAAAACTAGCTATGGTTTGTTTTTGGAAGATGAAGACCCTGCGTGGTCTTTAGGACATTTTTAACTCTACGCTTTGGAATTACCATCCAATAAATATTGTACGCTACTTTCTTGGTGTTATTACCTAAGGGTGTTACAATAGAACCTCCCCCAAATTTGTGCTGTGTTGTACACCTTTATTTATAAAAATTACAAACGTTAGCTAAACCTCTTCTAGTTAAAATATGTTTTGTCTCGTTCTCTCTATGTCAAATATCAAAAAGAGGGAAAGGGACAAAACATGTTTTATCTAAAATAGGTTTAGCAAACGCTTGTTATTTTTTATGAATTTGAGGGACTTCAAAGTTTGTCAGTTATTCTGCAATAATACTCGTAAATATAAAATCACGTTGAAAACGGATATGATCATGCCAAGTGACATTATTTTGTGACGTTTTATTTTCTTAACAGTTTGACACAGGAAAGTACCCAATTATAATATAAAGTAAATAAATTAAGAGAAATACGAGTAGCTACAAAAAAAGAAGTAGTATATGTATGGAAAAATTAAAAAGTCCGTAAAAAAGATAATTAGATCCGAAGCTGTGAAAATTGCGGCCCTCATGCATATGCAATATGCATTTTATGCAAGTGCACTGGGATTCGCGTTAAATCCCTCCTAAAGTCTATTAGTAGTTAAAAAGTCGTTGAGTGCACGTTCTAAAAATGCGTTTTAGTCGACTGCCTGGAAAGTAGATTTTATTCTACAGTTTGAAAGTCTTAGAAGTAGTTTCGTTAGTTCTTATCATGCGGTTGCTTCGCTGTAGGTACTGGCTATGTATTCTTTGGTACTGGTTCCAAGGTTCAAGCACGGCAATTTTCTTAAAATATAATATGTATTTCAACAATCACGAAAACCGTGCGAAATGTTGAAGAAAAAGCCAATCTAATCGTTTTGTTCGTGGCTTTACTACAAGCTCCCTGCCAGCCTCGTGAGGAATGCATGAAATATACTACATTTTACTCCTAATGGGAAAGAAAAAGTATTTTTGGTTCCCGATCTAAGCATACAGCTCGCTCTATGACAACATCAAAAGTACATTTTAAATATAGTAGGACCCAAAGGTCGCTTTTAGTGTGATAGTGGGTAAAAGAAAAGAACAAAAGGATTAAAATATTTATGAGTTTTAATTGCTAGCCGCATTCCCGATCTACGTGAGAAGAGAAGCAGCTGTGGTACATTTATACTATTTACATAAGTTTTTTTTTCTAGATACTTTAGTCTCTTCTGAAGTCATGAACAGGAAGAGATGTCCCATTTTAGTCTAAGAACCACACGGCGCTATAATGAACACCTTAAACCCGAGACAATTTGAAATAAGTTATTTCCAACTTGCGCTAGCTGAGGTCCAAACTTAGAACTTTTTAAATAAATATATAGGGACAAATTACACTGATTGAGCTAGCCCCAAAGTTCGAGACTTGTGTTATGGGATACTAACTCAACGATACTATATTTTATAACAAATACACATATAGATAAAGAGCCAAGACAATTCGAAAAAGGCCATTTTACAAGTTGCTCTGACCGGGGATCGAACCCGGGACCTCTGGGTGGCGGACCAGCATGGTGACCACTACGCGACAGAATTACTGAGGTCCTCAAAGATAGATTTAAAATTTCTAGCTAGGAAACGAAATATTATACCATTTGTTGTTGTGTATGATAGATGCCTCCTGCCAAATAAACATTAAACCATGCCATCAAGATAGTATCCCAAAAAGAACCATCGACACGGAAAGAAGAATTTGTTGTTAAAAATATGTGGAGCTAAACGATCATTTTGGATTGCACCAAAATAATCGCTTCGCTCGTCGAAAAAGCGACAGTTTCACGTTTAACATGAAAATGAATCCTTTTGGCAACGATGCATATGCATGAGGGACGCAGTTCCCACCGCGATCTAATTACTTGGTATTAACTGCGTTTTTGCGCTTTTATAGCGGGAAATTGGGAATTTCGCTGGGAATAGTCCTTAAATGAAATGCTGAAAGGCCGAAGAGTAAATCGAAAATGTGCGTCTTTTATTTATGTTTTCAGAAGTGATATTCGTCTAGGCTATAGTAAAATTTTTAGGGGTTAGGTTGGATCATTCGTTAATCAATCTTTCTTTTAGTTAAGCGTCCCAAACTATAAACTCGGAATGTATTGTTTTAAGGTGTACTGTTTTCATCTCCAACTACTAACTATAATAATAAAGGCATAGTGTGAGGGTTTTGCCTGTTGGATACAATTTAATTAAAACAATGATTTGTATGATTGACGTTTCTTTAAGACTATGCAAGTCATCAAATTTTATTCAAATGGCAAGAAACTTTTACTATATAAATATCTTTATAAATAATACTTTCGGCACAGACTACTTATAAGTTACTACTTTCATTACTGTATTTGTTGTTTAATTTGCATTACAATTTCACTTATTTTTGTTACAGGTAAAAGCAGCAAATCGCCAAGGGGCACGAAAAGGCGGAAATGGATTGAAGAAAGAAAAATAAGTAGACTTATTCTGAATACGTTACATATTGTTTCGATTCTTTCAGACACCGTCATATCATTTTGTTGGAAAAGAGCGAGTGGAACAATTTTTATTAGTTTGGTAATGTTTCCCACAGCTGGAAAGGCCTCCCCTTCCTTCTTTGACTATCTAAAGCAGCTTGCTGCCAATTTTTACAAGCCTTTATTGAACTTGCGATGTAACTATCTTGTATGTAACTATGTATGCATGTTTGTTTAGGTCGAATCTTGCAATGAAAATTTCAACCAATTATCCTCAACAAATTGAGCTGAAATTTTGCATACTCGTGCATGACAATACAATGTTGTGAATCAATAAGCTGTTCTGATGATGGTTATAAATCAACATAACCTTATTTAATAGGACTCGTTTGATTTTCTTGACGAACACTTTATGGTAGACGATGTTTAGGGTCTGATTACGGAGACGGAAGGTGGTCGATGGAACTCTTTAATAGAACGATAAATTTTTCAAACAACCTATTTGTTTAAAGTTGTCGATGTCGTCTCGCCACCTCCTCCGTTGTTTACCTCTATGTCTTCGCCCTTCTAGCAACCACAAGGTAGTCTAGTCATCTAGTTTCTGGGGTCCAGTGCTGCCCCCATTTGAAATAAATAACTTGATAGGAAACGGAGACATAATTTAAAATTTTGTCTTGACCAGGCTCTAGATAACCCTTCAATGAACTATTGTTTACAGTTTAAAGTGAGAAAGTGAAGCGTTTCTACGCACAATTGCGATAAATGGCCACTTTTGGCGTATAGGCGTAGGAAAGCTTCACGTTCTCACTTTAAACTGTAAACAGTAGTTAATAAAATAGTTTACAGGGTTATGTAGGGTCTGATCAAGACCAAATTTTAAACGATATCTCCGTTTCCTTTCAAATGATTTATTTCAAATGGGGGCAGCACTGGACCCCGGAAAATTCAGGTAGCCCCTTAAGTATATAATATACTTTTGTTTGGATTTTCCGCTATTCTTTAGTTCACTTTATGTATGTAAGTAATTTAATTAAATTGTTGCAAAATTTAATATATTGATACAAAAATTTCATATAACTAGCACAAATGAGTCATACAAAGTGAATGTGTGCATGTTTCTAGTGTGTGTATGGTTCAAGTGTGTTTCGCATCCACGCACACATCATTTAAGTGTGAGCGTGGATGTAAAAAAAATTTTAATTTATAGAAGTAGTTTTACGTAGATTATGTATTCCCTAAGTCATTATATAGTACATCTATATATGTAACTATTTTATGTAGACGGGTGGTGGTAAAGAAGGATGATAGTATGTACGTATGCTCTTGTCAGTGAAGTCAAGTGGAGCTGCCTTATTATTAAAGATATATAAGACATAATTTTGATTCAAATTCAAATCTCCATCTACTCATATTTGCCGACTGTGGGTAATTTCAGAGACAATTGGATATTCCAAGAATAGAGATATCCGAGTCAACACGATCCACAAACAATGCTAATTGGATCCACCGACGTGACGTCACCTGTTTATACCGCGCCATCTCCATGCTTGCTCGGGGTAATTAGATAACCACTTGATTGTAGATTATATTGGATAGAAGCACAGCCACAGCTCTGAAACTCAGTTCATTTTGAGCAAAATTGTCACACAACCATGGACACAACATTTGTACATGCGCGACTATGATTGAGTAAAAAAGGGCTTCCTTATTATCACCATCATCGGATATTTTTAGTTTTCACTGCAGGAGTACGACCCTCTTTAACCAGAGATACATTTGACCAGAGGAGGCAGAGGATTGGCCTACGCTCTGGCCAGAAGAGTTGAGAGGTCTCACTGATGTTTAAATATAAGTAAGTTTGAAAGTTAGAAAACAGCAAGAAAATTGGTTTTTTAATGAAGTAGTAATAAGAATTTCAAATATAAGAGCGTGATGAGGACATCTCACTATCTCTTTCGTACGCGCGAGACTTAATAGCAGTGACATCAAGAGCGCTGTACGTGCAGTGCATCCTTTTCTGTTACTTTCGTTTCGATTTTAACTTACTTATTTTTGGGCAGATTAAAAAAAAACATTTTGTTTAGAGTTTCGGATAATAAAATATACTAATATGAATAATAAAAATAATTGATTAAAATACCGTATTATTAAATATTGCTCTCCATAATTAATGTCAATGAATAAATCGTAAATGGTTTAAATTTAAACTGTCCAAAGTCTCTGCCGATCACGTACGCCCAACTACGTTCCATAAAGGCTCAGTTCCGAACTGCGGTGTAGTCTGACAGGCGGCCGGCAGTTCGACTCCGACCGACGTCAGTCAAACTTCCAACACACGACGGAAAGCTTAGGAAAGCCAGCACAATATAGTGAAAGCACAGAAATAAAGTATTATTGTGAAGGTGTAACTATGTCTGATGTGTGATATTTACTTACTTACTCCGCTGGCTCAGCGACCTGAAATGGATCTTCGAGACGAAAGAGCGCCTCAGTTTTCTGTTCTTACCAGCTGACAACTTCAATCTCCAGCACCAAAATGAATCAGTCTTGATCCGGAACTGGTATTTCATTGACATGGCGCAGCCGGTAGGACCTATATCTGCATTACTAAAGGTACGGCTTTGAACGGGTATTTTTAACATTTAAACCTACTCTACACTACATGTGTGAAATCTGCATTAAATTGACAAACAGCACACAACAAAAAGAACTTTAAATATGACGGTTAATAGATATATAGGGGAAAGGAAAAACCAAAAAAGATAACGAAATGTGTAAGGCAAGATATGGGGTTAGTAGAAGTAGAGGTTAGTATGGCGGGAAATACGGGAATGTAGAAGGAGAAGACATACTGCGTAGACCCCAGATCATGGGGATACGGTGAGGCAGATGATGATAAGTTCCAAAGTTTATCAAATCAAGGCAGACAGACGATAAGCGCCAGAGGACTCGAGATGGATTGATATATTCCGGGTGATTATTTAACCACCACCCAAATTTTTTGAGCAAATTAACTTCTTTCCATATAAATAATTAGGGTAAACTTCCAGCCATTCGACGCTAACAGTCATTGGACAGAACACAATAAAACATTATTTATTAAGTTTACTTTCAAAACTAACTACTACACTGCAGCTACAGAGTATAAAAAAATATCAGATGTAGTGGGCAGAACACAAAAAAATCTTAATAAATAAAGTTTTATTTAAATCTGTCCAATGACTGTTAGCGTCAAATGACTGGAAGTTAACCCTAGTAAAATAAAAATTCGACTACAATGTGACACAAATAAATTGAACAAAAATGGCGGACTTCAAAGCATTTATGTACAAATCTCGACACCTAAATTGAACCAAAATGGCAGTTGTCGGCGCATTACTTGTACCTGCTACGATAACCGCCATTTTGGCTCAACTTACGTGCCGGGAATTTGTACAAAAATGCTTTGAAGTCCGCCATTTTTGTTCAACTTATTTGTGTCGCATTGTAGTCGAATTTTATTTTTCCTTTTTTACCTATTTCGTCGCCAAGCTGCACTTCTATAATCTCCATACTTTTGCGTTATTTAAATTGCTGCGAAACTCGGTATTATGGTAATGCCGAGCTTAGTCCGCTTTAGTTGCTTTAGTTTACCGCTTTTTGTTCAATGCTTGACACTTACTGGCTTACGGTTTGTGGATATATTTAAATAGAGGCTTGAAGTTCTGCAAAAAGGGTCTATTTGCTTGAAAACGTTTAAGGGGATACATGAATTTTTCTCGGTCCAGCGCTGCCCCATTTGAGATAAATTATTTGAAAAGAAACGGAGATGTTATTTAAAATTTTGCCTAAACTAGCCGTTTTTCGCAAATATGCGAAGAAAAGCTTCACCTTTTCACTTTAAACTTCGAATAGATGTTCATAAAATAGTTTGGAGGAATCTAGAGTTGTTAGAGATATCTCCGATTCCTTTAAAAAAAAATTATTTCACATGGGGGCAGCACAGGACTCCGAAAAATTCATGTACCCCCTTAAATGTGGACAATGAGGTAAATTCTGTTGTATTCATATTCCACGGCCCCGCAAAATTATAAAGGAATTGACTGAACAGACAATTCTTAACAAATATTTGATGATTTTGTTTAAAAAAACAACGATCAGTTATAAAAATGTTGGTCGTAACACTAAAATTGAAGATTTTTATTTACAATGTGTCTTTTGAGTAGGTACGTATAAAACTGAAAAAAAAATTGGTTGATATGGAGTTTTACAAAGGTTACAACAATCAGTCCTATTTTTTAAATGTTTTAATATTTGATTTATCATCCCAGTTTCTTTGTTCATTAACAAAACAGCTTCCCAAACGTGTCCCAAATGCGGTGTATACGTGGGAGTGACATCAATTTGTGAGCGCGCAATTTAAACAATTATCCACTCAGTTGATCGCGAAAATTGTTTTAGAAGTGAACTTGGCAATTTATAGGCGTCTCAGCGACGGCGAAGTGTTCTTGAGCGAGCCAGCTGGATTCTCGAACTTAGCAAGCAGTGTACATTTTAAACAAAAAAGTTTGTTTTATAGGACCATTTATAAGTGTAGCGAAGAAATGCAACATTTTATTAGTTGTTTCTTATGTTTTTATTTCAACCTACGAGTATTGCTGGGCAATCGTCTCCATCTTCTTTCATTTCTCTTCATCAAAAGTCAAAATAAAAATATTAAATACTAGCTGTAACCCGCGACTTCGTCCGCGTAGAAGTCGAAAATGGTTCTAATAGGATCTTTAATTGGTTTTTTACGTTATAAATCCTGCCTGCCGATCGTTCCCGTTCCCGTTCTCGTTACCGTTACCGTTCTCGTTCCGTATTATTATTTATTGACCACTAATTCAAAAATGTCATGTGTCTCGCTTCAAAAATGACGAAGATTCATACAAAATTGCAACCCCTATTTCACCCCTATAGGGATGTAATTTTCAAATCTAATAAATGCATTATTATTTTCTACTAACTATTAAAATAAATAAAAAAATTCAAGTGTCTCACTTTAAAAATTACGAAGTTCCATACAAACTGGCAGCCCCTATTTCACACCCTTAGGGATGGAATTTCCAAAAATCCTTTCTTAGCGGACGTCTCCTAGTCACAATCTACCTTCCTGCCAAATTTCATCTTCATTGGCTTAGTAGTTTTCGAGATTTCGTGATGAGTGAGTGAGTGATTTTCGCTTTTATATATATAGATTTAACAGCATATGATCTATTTTAATACTGATGTCTTCATTTTTCATTTGATATATCACCCATCGCAAAGTCAAGTTTAATAATTTTTTAACTTAGTGCTATCATCTAGCCTCAGACACATCCTATTCGAAAGCAGCGTTAGTCTGAGTTCTAAGCTCCTCAAATATAATCTTTCAGTACTTATTATCCCATTACGGGACAAGGGATTTACCGCGATTGACCCAAATACCTGTACCGTTTTTCACACCAGCGTTTTAGGCTGCCTCTCATGCTTATTTATCATCGAGGTAGCTGCTGCACCCCTGCGCCATCAAACTTTCGCTTTACCCAACCTAGCACACCCCCTGTTCCATGTTGCATTTCTAGCTTTGCTGCATTTTTAGCTTTGCTGCATATAGCTTTGTTACTACGAAGCCCGGTTTTTCTTCTCCAAAGATCAGGTATCTTGGTAATCCAAAGATGAGGAAAATCGTGAAGTGGAGAACAAAAAGCGTAACCATTTACCCGCACCTCTAAAACATAGTAACTGTGAGTAAAGTTAAATGGACACGGAGAAAATTGCACAGAAAACCGAGTATTTGTTTTAGAACAAGCATTAGGATTCCGAACACGCTTACGGCGCCCCGGGAGCGGAACGAAAAAAGCCCGGAAAGTTCCGAACTGTGACAGGATGTCCCGCTTTTGTCGGAGATATTTATTTCGCGAACACAGCCCATATTTTAGACGACATTTTAAAGGACTACGCCGTATTTAAAAGGACCGTTTTGACGCAAAATGTGTAAATCGTAAAGTGTGCAAATAAGTTTTATTTTTTTTAATATTCTCAATCTCAATTTATCTCTCTTATCATTAATATTCTGATATAAAATAAAACTGATGTGTGAAAACTGTTGTGTTATATCAAAACAACAGTATTATTCTAAAATTTGAAAGTATAGCATAACAATACACAATTTATGTCTGCCTGTCGGTTTTTTCGACTTTGATGTCCGATTTTGACGGGCATATAACTGTTATAAGGAGTAACTTAGACTACTAAAACCCAAACTAAGTTCACGCGGACGAAGTACAATTTTTTGCGAAGAACGGAGTAGGAAATTTATTTCGAATCGCAAGACCCAAAGGCCTCGTTTATCAAGAATATTTGCCCATCATTTTACTTATTTTGGCATTTTCTTTTTGCTTCTCCCACTATTTCCATCGTCAACGTTGTAATTTCAGTATTACTAGTTATCATCATCTTCCTCGCCTTCTCCCTATTTTAGGTTGTATATCTGTATGTCAACTGTTGTGTCTGGATATGGTAAATGAAAGAAAACATGTCCATAGTTTTCTGTCATTTACCATATCCATACTAACCCCCCTCTCCTTGTCCCGCTTCATACATTCCCCCCAAGTCTTTCTAGGTCGTCCTATATCTTTGTCGGGAATTCGCCATCCACGTTTAAGCTAACCATTTTATTTGTCAGATGTTGACATCCCGCCTCTTGACGTGACCGTACCATATTAAACGTTGGCATATACATCGTACATACTATCATTTTTTTTCAATGGCTTCCTACAGACACTGGATCTTTACTTACACACTTATGTCCTAGCTGGCAATTTAACTGACTCAAAGTTAATAATATAACATTTTGAGTATTGCACATTTTACTAATACTTCATTTTGCGATCTGTATATTTCGCGTCAAATACTCGAAAACCTTAAGATGGAGACGAATGCTGCGTCTTTAATTATCATCTCTCAGATTTTAATATTTTCATTAAGAACAGTTAAATTCACAATTTTTATATGACGTCGATAGGATTCGATTACTGTTCGGTTTTCATTTAAACTTTCTGTTTCGTCATCAATCTTTCCCGGTTACACCATTTTTATTAGAAGTATACTTCTAATGAGGATGGAAGCAGATGCGTGTTGTGTTTTATCATCATTTATTATTGTCTTGTTTTTCTTTGTTGGAAGAAGACACGGAATTGTAAGCTATTGTTGGAACGAAGTTCCTTACGGCAGGCTTGGAGGAGATAGGGATTTTGCTGCGCGACCGAACTGAAAAAAATGTGATAGTAAAACCGTAAGGATGACCTCGTTAAATAAAACCGTTAAATGAGACGTGCGCAGGCGCGACAGTCGTATACACAATTCTTTTGCAAATTGTGTCGATTCTACATTAGCCGAAGGAACTTCGTTCCTACCTGGTGTCCCACGACACCACATTTCTTTTTTTTAAATATCTTTATTTTATACAACTAAGTAAACAGGCGTACGGTCTGCTTGATGGTGAATAGTAAACAGAAAATAAAGATGAGTAAATTATAACTTAACGAGTAATTCTTGTTATTATAAGTGTATATTTATATTGTATTTATTTATAGTGTATATGTCGTAGCCATATCGTAAATTCAATCTCTTCATTAAATGATCGAGAATTTCATGAAATAATCGCATTTCATGAAATGTTGCACTGGCTACTGGCCACATCGTGATGTGGATTGGGCGGATCAATGATAAGAAATTGTTTCTCGATATGATCAAATAATTTCGACCATTTCATGTATTTACCGTGTCACTTAATGAAATGGTTGATTATATCGTAAAATTGTTATATTTTTAGTTTACACTTTACATTCATGTTGTGCGGCTTGGGGTGGCCCGAGGGCCACCCCGCCGCAACCTTAACCTACCTATAGCGCTCTGTCACAAGTTTTTGTTTTTGTTTGTTTTTTTTTAACCTGTTTCCGGCCAAACCTGGATGACAAAATCGTGAAACGTTGACGATTTCATGATCTAGTCAAATTAAGTTGGCCGTTTCATGAAATGCGACCATTTCATGAAATGTTCGATAATTTCATAAAGTGATCAAATCTACGATATGGCCACGACATATATAATGCAAATTTCAATTTCTTTCCGACACTCATGATCGGCAACTTCGCTCTGCCGATACTCGTCTTCTTTCTATTCCTCTACATCGCACAAATCTTATGGCAAGCTCTTTTATCCAACAAGCTTCACGGCTCTGGAATGCTTTACCCGTTGACATCAAGAATATTTCAACTAAATTGTCTTTTAAAAGAAAAGTACACTTTTATCTTTTAAAATAATGTATATTTCATTTTCAGCATCATCATTCATTATCTATATATTTTATGTATGTTTATGTATGTATATAAATATAGTCAA
Organism: Acrobasis suavella; assembly: GCA_943193695.1. Lineage (NCBI taxonomy): Eukaryota > Metazoa > Arthropoda > Insecta > Lepidoptera > Pyralidae > Acrobasis > Acrobasis suavella. The sequence continues at coordinate 1,040,258 of OW971952.1, read as the reverse complement.
TGCAGGTATATATATGTATGTATGTTTATTAGGATTTATTTAGTAATTATTTTGCGCCGCAACTAGATCTCTGTTTATCCTTATGGTTGACTGGGAGAGATCGCTTTCAGCGTTAAATCCGCCAATTGTAAACAATGTAAATTGTGGATCAATAAAGTTTTTTTTTAGGTTTAGGCATTTGTGCTTAATCTCACCTGATGGTAAGCGACGATGAAGACTAGGATGAAGCATGCCTATCCAAAAGATACCCATTCAATCTACTTTTGAATGTCCCGGGGCTGTACTTCTCTGGGAATATAGACGCAGGCAGTTCATTCCACACCTTAGCTACTCGAACCAAAAAGGAATTGTCGAAGCGTTTAGTTCGAGACTTAGGTATTTCAACGACAAAGGGGTGAAACCCCTGTCCGCGCCTCGTAGTCCGATGGAGAAATGGTGAGGGTTTCACGAGATCAAAAAGAGCCGTCGAACACTCTCCAAAATGTATAAATAAAATATTTAAATAACTTAAATCTATGTATCGGTTGTTCTGCTATTATAGCACCATCTATAATTTTTAGAGAAAGTCTTGACTTTCAAGCTCATTAACAGCGGTTGAACCAATTTTCCACAAACATAGCCACTTGCTTTCACGTAAAAAAAACGCATCAAAATCGGTCCATTGTCCATCGGACAAGTGAGATAAGTGTGATATTACTAGATGTCAACTTGATCTGGTCGGATAATGGTTTAAACCTAGTAACTAAACTTAGTCTGCGTTTTATAATAACGTTGTTTTCATACCTTAAAGGACTACGCCGTATTTAAAAGGACCGTTTTGACGTAAAATGTGTAAATCGTAAAGTGTGATTTTTTTTTTTTTTTAATATTCTCAATCTTAATTTATCTCTCTTATCATCAATATACTTACATATAATAAAACTGATGTGTCTGTGTGTAATATCAAAACAACAGTATTTTTCTAAAATGTGAAAGTATAGCCTAACAATACACAGTTTATGTCTGTCTGTCAGTTTTTTTCGACTTTGATGGCCGATTTTGACGGGCATATAACTGTTATAAGGAGCAACTTAGGCTACTAAAACCAGAATAAAGTTCACGCGGACGAAGAAGGCGTTTCTTCTCAGCAGTGGTCGTTACGAAGCGCTGTAATTTCGGTGCTACTAGCTACTTCATACTTATACGTAAGTAGGTACATAAATACTAGCATCATCTTCCTCGTTTTATAATAACGATGTTTTCATACCTGCCTGCAGGTTTATACAATGTGCGGTATGAGAAATGATGACTCCATTTTTGAAACCTGACTGTACAACATATCAGAAATCGATTGTATAATGCAAATAAATGATTCTTGATTCTTGGTAAAAAAATCGCAGAATTCTCCCAACTTCTTTATAAACACGAAAGATGAGCCTTTAGAAATGTGTAGAACGTTTTAATGCTTAGATTAATACAATGGAAATGAGATCACGCCAGACCTCGCTTCCAATATAGCAGATTGAGATCTCTTAATTAAATCTCGTAGTATTAAAACAATTCAAGTATTATTTATCCTCGGAGGTGGATTTAGTTAATTTTTGATTAAGTTAGGATTTTGTTTGTAAGCTGTATTTATTATCCGATCACGCATTTATTATTTAGTTAGTGGCTAGTGTTTAATTGAATGTATTTGCAATTTTCTAGCTTCTAAATATTGCTGAGATGGATTATGAAATTTCATAAGAAACAGTTTTTAAACGATGTTTAGTAAACATACTATGCAGAGATAGGTACAATCCCTTTGAGATATCATTTTCACTTTTCTGTTCTTACGTTGCAGTTTTCGCTAAAAGGAATGTCTGTTACTGCATAACCATAAATTAAATTAAAGTTTATTTGTTTATTGTATCACCTGATTATCCGAAAACAAAGATAATTCCGTCTTTCAGAAGGCACGTATAAACTTTGGGTCTCGAACGTCATCTGACGTTTGCTCAAACCTGTTCAAGGATTGGTTCAAGTGTACCCTTTGGGTTGCGGAGGTCAGACGGCAGTCGCTCTGTAGAAACCGGAAACCTTGTCAAATCACCTAAGTTAAGAAGCGGACCCCGGGCACTGAAGGGTTACCGCTGAGGATGCAACCAGGAACACGCTCGGATGACTATGAAATGATGTTTCTTACTCGATCATGATAAAACAGCTGAACTAAAAAAGGCAGCGCGATGACACTAGTCCGTCGCGCGATATAACTTTATCAAGGTTTGACCACGGTGCCATACTACGAGGGCAGGTACTTAAACATGCCCATTATACAGGGTTACTGGTAACTAACGCAAAACCTTTTAACATCAAAATCAAACTCCCCAACACATTATAGATCTGCAAGAAAAAAGGCAAAAATTACAGATAATAAAATGGGCCTCCCATACAAATTCACTGATCACCTGGTCGAGTTTCTATGGGGATTCCAATTTCTTTTCTTAGATTTTTTTATTTTTTTCTTGCAGATCTATATTATGTTATGATTTTGATGCCGATGTTAAAAGGTTTTGCGTTAGTTACCAGTAACCCTGTATACAACTGTGAGATATCGTAGTCACATCACTATCGTTCTGTATGACATCTCTCTCGCACATATAGTTATCTCTCTCTGTTGGTGTGTCAGTGATGGCGGCGGTTACGTGAGTGTCTCCAAATAAATTAACTATTAAAGTTAATAAGTGATTTCATTTACATAGACGTGACGAGAATGGGATCAATACAATCAATAAATGATATAATAGCCCTCCTATCCTTCGGAATAGTCCAAGCAAGTCTATCCAGCGCTTTTTCATTGACAAGTTAACAAGACCAACCAAGTTTTAACTTGAGTTCTTTGAAGTTCTATCCTAGTCCGGGCTATTTAAAGTTCTGCAAGTTTGGCACATCACAGGCAGTAGTAGCTTCCAAGTTTAATGGTTTGGCAGGCCGCCAGCAGTATCAAAGTTCATATAAGCTTATAGTTATAATTGTATTAATTAATATATCTATCTTCATTGGGTTAAAAATTCGGAAAGAAATTTCGGTTTGTTGCATTGATATATTCCTGAAAAAAAAATTAAAATATCATATAATTTAAAAAAACAATTGAAATAATCAAGTTTTTATTACTGTATTCTTTTAATGCAATTAAATCTTGCTCAGTATTGACTAATCAGATACTTCACTGTCGCTTTTTGAAGAATCTGTATTACGAAGCACAAATTCAAATGTTTCTCTTTCAGCAGATTGCATTAAATGTAAATTTGATATTACGCATACAAATTTATCGAGTGTTTCTGGAAGAAGTCGATTCCTGTCTCTTGTATGTGTTCGATCAAATATAGATCAGTTTCTTTCAGACGCTGCAGACGATGGCGGAACACTCAATAATCTTGTTGCAACACTCATAAGTAGTTTAGACTGACAAAATACTTTCCACCAGTCTCGGAGGTGTGAGGTTAAACTAAATGTGGGCCGGAACGGAATGAGCGCATGATAACAAAAACAAATCATTCTCCAAACCCTCCAAAACAATAAAAACATTCTGTGAAAAAAACATCAATACTTGTCTGTTTCTTTCAAAGTTTCCTGTTTTTTCTCGTTTTATTGATTAAAACATGAAAATTACATACATAGTTTTCTTTAAACTTTCGAATGAAACATGGAAAAAACGAAGGACTTTGAAAAAACCGGGAGATTTTCCCGCTTATTTCAACGCAAATTCTTCAGTCAATCATCTCCCGAAGCTAACAGTAGGCCTCTATTAATGGACTTATGCATTTCGTGAAACAAATATGATTTTTCTATATGTACCAGTCTTTGTCAGTCTACTGCTGAAATAAAGATCTCTTTCAGAAAGTAGGATTTCTTACTATCACCACACCATGCTGGGCAGGCAATGTTGATCTCATTAATTTCAAATTTGACAACATTCCTAATTATAATTATGACATAACAATGTATTCTCAGTTCACATATCTAATTTTAATATCAGTGTAATTGTAAGGTTGACGTTTTTCGAGAAAATGCTGCAGTACAGTTTGTTGCCGCTTCTTCTGTACTTACGTTTACGAGGCGGCAGTAAACTTAGTTGTAAGTAAATGATCTGACGTCAACAGTTCCCTATTATGAAATCGAAAGAAAAATTTGACAATTACCAAGTGATACAAATATCCATAGATAAATAAATGATTTTCGACTTTTGCCTTTTTGATCGTAGTGTATGGTTGAAATCGTTGCACAGAGGACGTTGCTGCCGTGATGGAAAGGCGTGGTGGGTGACAATTCCAATGTTGGCTTAGACACGTCCTTGATCTGTCCCTGGCAGTTGCTATCCAGTTCTTTCTAGTGACTTGGGAGTGGTTCTTAAAAGAACTTGGTTCCATTGTCACCACGTGAAGATCTGATGATAGAATCCTCGACAAATCGGGGGGAATCCTCAAATATTCTATGGACACGTATAGTGATTTTGATGTTTTTGTCAATAAATCAAACATTTGCATTTAGAAAGTGTCTATCGGTGGAACTGATAAAGAAGATCAGAAACGGTCTTATAAATGTCGCTTTTTAGTTTAAAATATAGTAAAGACTGTAAACAGCAGCTATATATTTAAGAAATAAATTAAATTCACCATTCCTCTCCAAGATAAACTTCCAATTATTCATTGGGAGACCGAATGCATTGGGTTTCGTTATAGAACACATTAGTACTTATATGTCGTACATAGTAATAATTCTGTATCACAACAGTATGCTTCTAAAGGATTGTGATTAGTGATTCTATTGTTAATTGTTTAAAATTTTATTAGTTACTCGCGGTTTGGCAAAGTTCCCAATAAAATTTTGATAGGCCATGCTAATGCTTAAAATTTTATTAACCTGTAGCTACATGATCATACTTTTCTTTTTGGCCGAGCTAGCGTCGTCTCCTTTTCAGCTTTGACAAAAATGATTTCGTGTCTGTCCGGCTGGGTGTACAGGTCGCATTTCTCAACTGATTCTCGTGAAATTTTGTGAGCAGAATTTATGTCGATTTAGTTTTGTAAATTTTACAAAATGGCCGAGTCATGGGGGTGTAAAGGTGCGCGGAGTTTACGCTATGCGAAGACTTGCGAGGTCTTTAACTCAGAGACAGTTATTTTATTTTATTTTTAATGTATTTTATTGAACACGAAGCTAAACTAAATTATGCGAAGTACACTAACCATTAGGGCTAATAAGGTATGTCAAAGATCACCCCGTCGTGAGGGATGAGGGCAAATCTGGTCTTTACGGACAGCTGTGACCTTATGGCCGTTGCTTTATACCCGACTTGACGACCCTTATGTTGATGGCCATAAAATATTAATATCTGCCCTTAATGCGTTTACTTCTAATAGTTCAGTGGTAACACAGAGTCGACATAGACACAGATTAATATAAGTATTACCAAAGATAATATAATTACTACCGTGACAGATACCCAACGCCATAGAAACGATTGTAGGGCCCGAAAGTAGTCAAAACTGGAGTTGCAGGTAGGCACACAGAGATGGCAGCACACACGACTAGAAAAAGTGACAAAGAAAGTGTTAAATATGCTATAAAAATATTAATTGCATTTCGTATAAGTCATATTTAACTAATTACAGTGCTACTTTATTTAGAGATTTTAATAAATAACTTTAGCGCCATCTAGTGACAAGGAAGATAAATAATTATAAGGCCATGGGTAGCCATCAGTGGCGTTGGGCGAGAAATTGGGCTAGCACAGCCGTAAAACTATGAAAGTCAAAGTCAAAGTAAAAAAAAAATTCAATGTAGGATAAATTTATCTCTTTATTTAAGGACATTTTTTTTAAATATTATTTTAGTGTAAAAGCTAAAATCTACTACACACACACACACACACACACACACACATTGACGTGTGCATGGATGTATAGTTTGGTTTGTAGTAGTAGTAATGCATTAATGATACTCCGCTTGTCATGCTCCGTGACATACTAGACATGTAGACAAATGATGAGACATAAAACACTTACTTTCCTTTGTGTGAATCTCAACTTTGTTGTGATTGAGCATAAAGTTTATTAAAAATTATAGTACCTTGGATAGTTCTTTAACCTACAATAAAAGTTTTAAGAAATTGATTTGATCTTGATTTGATTTATTAACTGTAACAAAATCCACTTATACACAGCTCCTTAATAATTTACAAAATGAGTTATAGTTATTACAGCACTGTAACGGATTTACATTCTTTAGTTTCTTATTTATTTATTTATTTATTAAGAAACTTTATTAAGCCAAAACCTACAATAGGTGGAGTTAATGCTGAAGCATCCTCTCCCTGTCAACATTCTTCTTAAATACAAAACAAACATTATTATTCAAAGACAAAGTCGAATTTTTTGTTCAATGTAGAATAATTTTTTTTCTTATTGTAATTCAAATATTACTTTACGGAGCAAAAATATATAGGTATAAGAAAACAGAGTAATAATAAATAAATAAATATATAGGGACAAATAACACTGATTGAGCAAGCCCCAAAGTAAGTTCGAGACTTGTGTTATGGGATATTAACTCAACGATACTATATTTTATTACAAATACATATATAGATAAACATCCAAGATCCAGGACAATTTGAAAAGGCCATTTTCCAACTTGCCCTGACCGGGGCTCGAACCCGGGACCTCTGAGTGGAGGACTAGCATGGTGACCACAACGCCACGGAGGTCGTCAAGTAGAGAGTAAGCACTGACAACCAACAAAATTGATGCCTATATCCAAAATGTATTTTTGTTTACAAAATCTTTTTTCGACCTATGTTCTTACACTATTGAACCAAGGATTCCTTATCTCTATTCAGCTATGGATAGAAATGGGGGCTATACAGTGTAAAAATATCAAAATTATTGCGAAGGTGCCGGGAGTTAAAGTCCCTATCATTTTCAAATTGAATAAAACAAAGGCAATTATTTTAATACAGAGTGATTTAGATCGCTAGAAGATAGAATTATGCTTAATTTAATTACAGCTAGCAACAAAGTTAGCGGACTCTGAACAAAGGGCTGTAAAGTAGAAGGGGTTACGATTTGCCTGCTTTATCAACTGACTTCCAAAAATGACGATGTTATCAATTCGTCGGAATCTTGCGCCAGAAGAAGGGCTATGTTTTTCGAGAGTATGTATGTATGTATAATTCGGCACGCTCTGAAGCCTGAACGGTTCGATATATAATGTCTATTTGTTTTATATATGTTCACCAATTATTTGAAGACCACTGGACCGATTTGAATAAATATTTTTTGTGTAAAATGGTGGTCCAATAGACATTTTATCAAAACCAGTTGTGTACAATACCCGGCACGTAAGTTGAACAAAAATGGCAGCAGTCGGCGCATGTTTAGTCGGAGATAAGTGTTAAAAGAGATTATTTGGTCTTTCTTCAAAACCGAAATCATTTCTATCTGAAGTTCGGATAGAAATGTGATTCTAAACGGACAGACAACGTACAACCACGACCGCCATTTTTGTTCAACCTACGTGCCGGGTATGTTTGAATGTGAAGTCGGTTTTCAACCGACTTCGCAATAGAAGGAGGCTATCAATTCGTCGAGATCTTTTTTAATGTATTTGAAAAGTTTTTACTACAATTTCGATTACACTTTCCGCATTCTCGCCTACGATCACGCTTCGGGTGATTTTACTCGGACCACCCGCTTAGGGATAAAAACATCATATTCTACCTAATTAACGTAAAAATAAAGGTTATCCCGCAGGGACACTCCAAGTTAATTCATTGACGTAACAACCAATTTAGTGAAGCCCCACTGACGCTTAATTAACCAAAAAAAAAAGTATATAACGTTCTAGAAGAGTGCAGTACAGGCTGAGTCTAGTTTATTTGCTAGGCAAATTAAAAAATAACCGACTTTCAAGCACGCCATCTAGTGATGAGTAGCGGAACTACATATTCTATGATTATTAATAAAGCACGGGTTACTCATGTAAAGAGTCAGCTACTGTGCACGAGCGCGTCACATTCGCCCTGATGAAGACCACCAGATGAGGTCGAAACATGTCGGCCAGTAGCTGACTCTCTACGTGAGTAACCCGTGCTTTATTAATAATGTCTGAGTCTTACGTTAGTTTTAATCAAAATATTCTATGATATCTGTAGCGCCATCTATTATTTCCTAAGGAAAACTCCTAATAACACGATAAAAATATATTGTTCCCCTAACGCGAATTATTGTTCACTATACAGTATTTATAGTCCTATTTGTGACAACCCTCACGGTTAGTAAGGTCTACTACACAGTTATAGTTAATGTGTTTTAGTTACAGGTACGATAAATATAGTTTTTAAAACAAATTTACATTGTAAACTCAACAATGTGGTATGTTGTCATTTTCACCATCTAGGTATCGATATTTTTACTCGATACCGTATCGGTCATAAGGTATCGATACCTAATCAGTATCGAATGAAACGCATCAATACTTGTATCGGACAGTATTTGATGGCTTTTTAAATGCTTGTGCAAATTATATCGCACGTCTTTGAAGCATTTCTAGCACGTGGCTTGTTCTCTTTTTCTTTTTTTTTGTAAACTATTTACTTATATACAAAAAATTTAGTCACAATACACAGTTATACACAAACGACGCGCATATGGAATTAATGAATGACGGATGACGGGAATGACAGCAATCACCAACAAAACAAGTCTATCCACGAGCAAGGCTGCCACTGAACAATAGAAAAGTGCGTTCGAAACAAGCTCGTAATAAAAAAACCGCTCGGGAGTGGGAAAGACTGAATCTGTTTTATGCAGGTAACTTTCTATTATGAATCGTTTGTATAGAGCAGAGGTTCCCAAACTTATTTTGTCAAACGCCCACTTTAAAAAATCTGTTATTTTGTAGCGCCCCCCCATTTTTTTCACCGTAAAAACCTGAATCACATATTTGTCTTGCCTGTAGTTTAATCCAACCTATATTCTAAACGAGACTTTTTTTACAAGAGAGAGCAATAATAATACATACACCAGTACATTAGAGTATCTTTTATAAAAAAATAACAATAATCAACATTGTTAATTTTAAATAAAAAATAGCAATAATAATACAATTTTACAATAATAAAGAGTATCGGAAGTGGGGACCTCACCTGCGAAACTTTAAAACACGAAATTTTTTCAGTGTTTGATTCCTTTAACGATATAAATAGCGTTGTGAACGCATTAAAATAATAAATATTAATTACATTTTTAGTTTATATTTGTACAATAAAAAAGGATATAAATATGAACTAATAAATGGATGTTGTGTAGTAACTAGGATATATATTTAATTAATAAGCAAATAATTTATTTTGTTAATTTAGCACATCACGTACTAACTGGACGTGTACATTCAATATAACACTGTACAATGTTTTTGTATAAATACTCTTCCTAATTCAAATAAATTATCCATTATTCCGTTGCCACTCCTGGCCTATAGACGGTGATGGATTGAACCAGATCCAATGGGTTTAATTAGTACCTTCGTGGTCGCTATGTACCCCGACGTGATTCCTTGTACCGGTCACTGTGGTTTGATTTACACACACGCTATACTAGGCATCTTAACGAAAAGATGCTGAGTTCTGATGCGAGCTTAGTTAAACCAAATCGCCAAACACATTGAGTTGTGGTATTTCTTTGAATTTATTTGCCAGAAGACTTCTGTACGTGAGTACTAGTACTTATTCTGTGGTTTGAGGACTAGACTAGGACTAACCAATTTGCGAAAAAATAAAAGCTAAGTCCCACAGGTACACTCGAAGTTAATTGATGACGCAACAACCAATTAAGTGAAGCTCCACTTGGCATTTCATGGATGGCAACTTGATTAAAGCGGGCACAAATATACAATATGTAACAAAAATCCTGTCCGATCCTTGTAGGAGTAACTGAGACCGTCAATATGAACAACTTTTCCTATGGGACCAATGCTTGAAACTCGAAAAAAAAAAACGAAATTTTCATACAAAAGTGTTCGGCTGCCCCGGCAGTTTGTATGAAAAGAGTTTCAAGCATTGGTCTCAAAGGAAAAGTGGTTCATATTGATCGGATCGGGTTTTTTGTTACATATTGTATATTGAAGAGGTTCGCAGAAGAGACGAGTGGGAAAATAAGGGGGAGACCTTTGCCCAGCAGTGGGACACAATACCTACAGGCTAGGAAAAAAATTTTGAAGACATAGAACAATAGATGACGAGTTTGCACTCGCTCTGGCGTGGTAAGTAACCCTGTGATTGGCACGAGACTGACCACAAGTGGCTTCCTCTGTGCTTCAGATGGCATGTTCAGTTATCCCTCAATCCTATCAACTACCACGTCAAGAAAAAGCCAAAATCGAATCGAAATGTCAAATCAAGTCCACGAGCGTGGTTTTAGCTGTGTAGTGGCGAAGTTTGCGTTGTTGAAGTTGATCGTTTTTATGGAAAACATGAGAATAGGGTAGTATCCAGGGTCAAAAATAAATTATATTGTACTGATAACAGACTAAAACGTCACAAAATAATGTCACTTGTAATGTGAACATATCCATTTTCAATCCATTTTGGATTTATTATTGCAGAAAAACCGATTAAAGGAGCGCTATTTGACTCCAAGAAACTATGACGTCATGCCGTGCTATTTCATACAAGTGCCATAGAAGATGTTTGATTTGACATTTAGAAAAAAGTTGCTCATTTGACTTGTTGGAAACTAGTGGATTGCATTGCGGTTGTTTAAATAAAACATATTTTATACTGATTTTTTTCTGCAATAAAACTTAGTGGTTCTGTACCTGCAAAACGGCTTGTTGCTGTTTTTACAGGTTCCTATTTTTCTTAGATCTTCTTTTACTCCATCTCTAGTATCTTAGGGTCTATTCTAATATTTGTTTAACGTTTTACACGTATATTTCATCTGCAGGTGGTTAGTTGTCTGTAAATCGAGCTAACTGAGCGGAAAACGCAATAACATAAACGCTGCACGGTCGGCTGCGCCCTGCAGCCGCGTTTGATCGCTTGCATGCCATTGATGGCTTATTGATCTTTCGGTCTTACTGGACGATGGAATTCATGCTGAAACTGTAAACTTTAGGGTCGAAAACCGATAGACTTTTTTGGTTGCACGATCAGAAATCTTTATTTGCCTGAATGCATTACAAAATATGACGTGTTCAATACAAGCATAGTCTGTGTTCAGCCTGCAAGCAGCCGTGCAGAATGTTCAAAGTAAAGTAAATAACAATAACATAAAAATAAAAATAACTTATTTATGCAATTTAAAAAGCCAGTTAACTTATCTAATAATGTAACAAAATATTTAAAGTATAAAAACTTTATCTTAAAAGCCATATTATAACAACAATACTATATTATCACATTAGATATTTGCGCGCAGAATAGAGCTATGGAAATTCAAAATATGTATGTACCATTTTTGTTCTTTAAAATTTTACGTTACTACTTCTTTAAAGAAAATTCAATATGCTTTGCAAATTTGTAAATCTGCCACTTACATGAAATTGCTAAATTAACAAAAATACATATCAATAATATGAGGCAATGAGGTTCTCAAATGGCGACCATATACAGTCAAGGAAAGCGAAGGCTACCCTAACTGGTTGTTAGACGACCGACGAAGATCTGGAAAAATCTGGATGCAGGCCGTTTTTAACCGACTTCCGAAAAAGGAGGAGGTTATCAATTCGTCGCGATCCTTTATTTTATGTATGTTCACCGATTATTCGAAGACGCCTGGACCGATTTAAAAAAATCTTTTTTTGTTTGATAGGGTATACTTTCCAGGTGGTACCATGGAAATTTTATCAAAGTCGGTTGTGTAGTTTGGGGGTGAAGTGGGTTTTTAGTTTTGAAAAATTATGGATCGGTAATTTCGGAAATCCTCGGGGACGCGTATTTCTACTCGTAGCAGCGGACATCATGCGACTGAAAAGATAAAAAATAAAAACTCTTCGGTGCATACAAACGCATGAGAATCGAATCTCTCAACCAATTTAAATTGCACGGTTCACTGCACTCGCTGCATGCATTTGATTTTCGCAGCAGCTACAAGCAATATCTGTTGAGCTGGTTTTATGACCGATTGTTAGCTTCAACGAGGACGAATCACAAAATTATTTGCATTCTCTTTTCATGCAAAATTTTTTGAATTCACGAGTTCATCATCAGGTCTTTTTGTCTCCACTGCAGGAGCAGCCACTTGGCCTACACTCTCCACGCTGGCCAGACGGGTTGGAGAGGTCTCATTGATATTTATAAGCTTTGTTTAGCTTGTCATTCCCTAAGTCGCCTTCTACGACATCCACGAGATGACTTGGAGTGGTCCTATTCTACTCTGCCGGAAACCACACGGCCAAATTCTTGAGTTGATCCACCACAATTAAAAAGGTATAAAGACGATGGGATTAACCCTGGAAAAGCAATAGGAACTGACAATAAGAGAACTGGCTTGAGAAGATTAAGGGAACCCCAAACTATTCGGGAACGGGACGATGATAACTACAAAATTTACATGTACAAGCGAGCAAAGAACCTTTACTCCAAAAGCGGCACGACATACGTAGGTACGTGACCGCGTTGCGATATCAAGCAACACTGAACGACCACATATGATGATAAAGTCTATATTGTTTTAACTTGGAAATCTAGTAGATGTAGAGAGGTCTAATTTGGGCAGGTACATGAAGGTGTAATTGTCAATTCGATTCGATAAGCTTGTAGTGATTAAGTTATGTTCGACGAGACGACGATAATATTTGTTTGTAACATTATAATTATATGCAAGTAGTTCAGGACGATATAACTTCTAGGTTGGAATGAGAGCTAAATTGGACAAGGAGTTGCCGAGATATGTTGTAAGAAAAATCAAGAGTTCACATTATAGTAGGTGAACTACTAGTTGTTCACCAAACACAGTACAAAAAGTACAAAAAGACACTAATATTAGCTAAAGATCAGTCTTTCCCAAAGTGGGCGATAACGCCCCCTTGTGGGCGCTGGAGGCTTTAAGGGGGGCGGTAACGGGCCCAGAATAAAGTTGGGGGGCGCTGATGTGATTTAGGCAATGAGTGATTTATAACTTCAGCTATTTCATATTTTAAAATTCACTGAAATTAAAATCCTCTTACTACACAACATCCATTTATTAGTTCATATTTACATCCTTTTTTATTGTACAAATATAAACTAAAAATGTAATTAATATTTATTATTTTAATGCGTTCACAACGCTATTTATATCGTTAAAGGAATCAAACACTGAAAAAATTTCGTGTTTTAAAGTTTCGCAAGTGAGGTCCCCACTTCCGATACTCTTTATTATTGTAAAATTGTATTATTATTGCTGTTTTTTTATTTAAAATTAACAATGTTGATTATTGTTATTTTTTTTATAAAAGATACTCTAATGTACTGGTATATGTATTATTATTGCTCTCTCTTGTAAAAAAGTCTAGTTTAGAATATAGGTTGAATTAAACTACAGGCAAGACAAATATGTGATTCAGGTTTTTATGGTGAAAAAAATGGGGGGCGCTACAAAATAACTGATTTTTTAAAGTGGGCGTTTGACAAAATAAGTTTGGGAACCTCTGCTATAGATACTAGTAACTATAGCTAATTTTACTTTTTTTTTTAAACTTAATATCTACTACCGTTCGTTCAAATCGTATATCGTTCAAAAGAAGACCGCTGCTCTGAAAGCAAAGCACACTGGACCAATTTGTGTAATAATCTCCAACTAACCCTTTCAAAATACTCAAGCTTTACATCTGTGCCACAAACTGCCCACGATCCGGAAAATTCCGGCTCAAACCAGCTCAAACGGGATCGGTTTCAGCCAGTGAGACTCAGAAATATCATGGATTTCAGAACATTTTCATTGTTAAGAGAAAACAGTTAGAAAGTCGATTTGAAAAATTGGTATTTGAATAAACTTGTTTCTCAGGACCACATCTTCGCCCATTCCTCGCTTCTGTTAAGTGGGAGACCATAAATGAACTTGCATTTTGACTTTACTATTCAAATTCGTATTCGAGTCAAACATTGTCCTTTGAATTTAACTTGACGTGACATTCGACGTAAAGATCAGACACTGAGTTTGTTTGTTAGTTTGTAGCAATCAAAAAAACTTACTATCTTTTACTCCATTTTGAAACGAAGCTACACATCGAGGTAAAGCTATGTTGAAAACTAGTTAATAAAAAGTAAAACAAAGAAAAACCACTAAAATATGTCAAACAATAAAAGATCACGGACAAAAATCCTTGAAATCACATCGGTCCAAGACACAAAGGGTGAAATTTCCTTTCAGAGCGGCTATAGCAATATCTAGACAAAAGAGATTGGATGTATGGACGAAAAAGCAAATTAAAAACCCTTCAGAAGCTTTTCAATCTTCTCCAGAGGGGTAGCGGGAGGAATCTGTAATTAATCTGCCTTGAAAGGGGCATTTTTCCGCTTAGAACCGGTTGGAAGCGGTTCAATCTAGCCCGTTGCGGTTTAGATCGTTGTCTTATTTCTGCTAATTGAATAGGTCTGCGGCTACGTTTTGTTAAACCGATTCTGGGGTGGATTGGAGTGCTAGGTTCTATTTGAGGTAATCGACCGTATTCTAAACCTCAAACAGTGATTCAAAGATTCAAATGTTTATTCAGTAATTAGACCTTTACAGGCACTTTTACACGTCACTAAGTATAATTTAAGTTACGTGTAAAGCATATTAAAATTTAATTTATTTTTAAAGAAAAGCTACCGATACCAGCGCTTCGTAACGACCACTGCTGAGAAGAAACGCCGAAAGAAACTCATTTTCACAGTATTGGTCGCCTACTCGCCAGAAGGGCTTTGTCATATTATTATAATTGTCTTTTAATTAATAAATACTTATAATATAATACAATGTTGACACATTATAACATGTAATGCTTGCGAACAAGTAAACAAACATAAATTGCGTAGTAAAAAATATTAAGTAGTCAAAAAAAAAGCGAAGCCGAGCTGACCAGTCCGTCCCGGCAGCACCCGTTCACGAGTTGACGCACGGATCAGCCATCGTTAAACTCAACCATATTAGAAGTGAAAACGCACATATCACTATATTATATATTTGCCTTCATATTCATGAAACATCAGCTCCTTTTCAATCAGTTGTATAGTACAATGCTACCGATGTAAGATATGTTTATTTTTTCTGTCAAATTTATAAAAAGTCTGCGCTCTTTAAAATTATCAAATAATAATTATTAAACCGATCATACAATGAGTACGCTACCGATTCAAGGGCAGACTTTTTATTGAACTCACAGCAGCGTTTAAATTTTGCGTTGGTTCTGTCTGTCCACTTTTGTAATGAGTTTAGCTAGCTAGATTGGCTATTACTGTATGTAGAAATAAAACTTTAAAATGCACGGCAGGTCGCGATGCTATCATTTCCTGCAAGCTGCTTGTAACGTGAGAAGCATACATTGTAATCAGACACATATATTCTGCAACATATTGCACGGATTCAATGGCGGTGCCGAATAGACATAAATACGCGAACTTATGTATTTTTTTGCAGTTTATTTGCTTTGGTTAAGTTTTTACTAAACAGTTGATTTCTCTCTTGTTTCAGGTAGTAATAATTTGAGTCCTTTCTTGAAGGGCCCTTTTGGAACCGAATTATAAAAACAAGTAATTATTACAAAAACGAAAAACCCGACTGCCATTTTGTTACATCTTTTTTTGTATTTTTTTTATTTTGATATATCCAGTGTCACTCTTACAGTAAATACGAATCTAACGACACCTCTCAAGCTAAAATCCATCGAGCCGTTCGACTGCAGAGAGTTTCAAACAATTATACATACATACATACTCTCGAAAAACATAACCCTCCTTCTGCAGTCGGGTAAAAAAAGCGTATGAACCTAATTTATGCTGTCATAAGTTGTGATGTGGATGCGAGAACCGGACCGGGTCGACCTCGATGAACGTTCTGCGACCAAATTGCAGATGTTCTGAAGAAAGGTAAAGAAAGGAGTACCTATAACCGGAGAGCATGCATAAAAAGCGTAATGACTGTTGATTCAAAGATTCAAATGTTTATTCAGTAATTAGACCTTTACAGGCACTTTTACACGTCAATAAGAATAATTTATGTTACGTGTAAAGTATATTAAAATTTAATTTATTTTTTAAGAAAAGCTACCGATACCAGCGCTTCGTAACGACCACGTTGACGAAGCAAAAGAGGTTTGGAAGGATCGTAGCAAGTGGAAATTTATAGTCTCTGCCAACCCCCATGGGAAACAGGCGTGAAAATATGTATGTATGTTTTAGTTGAATGTTACCCAATTTTTTTTAATTTGGTAGTGTTTTAGCACAAAGCGTTAATTTTACGGAAAAATATTGTCCGCTTGTGTCCGGGGGAGGCTTAAACTAATATTACAATAAACAGAAACTAATAAACAGCAATCATCGAACGGTAGTAGTTTTTCCATAATACTCGTATATCCTTAGTTTCAGGGGTGAAAACCGTTATTAATATTTGTGTGAAAATGTCAGGTAAATTCTATATTAGTCAAATGCTGAAATTAATTGTAGGAATAATTTGACTTTTCAGTTGCTTCCATATACATACGCCTACGGAAATTAAATTGCCGGGTGGAGTTATATAACGAATGTAGACGTGCTATTGTGAACGCGGTCCTTTAATTAATTGGAGCTATGTTTAGACACACCTTGAGGGAGCTGGAATTTTCCTAGCAAATAGATTGTAATAAATATTTTAAATTATATTTAAGCAGTTAATAGATTCAGGTGTTACTTTGCGGAAGTCAAAGTTACATACTATATGATTTGAATTACTTTGAGCAATTCCGCCACCAGTTAGTTCACGCAAACTATTGTCGGCCGGCGCCCACCCACTACTGTTAGTCCCAGCATACCTGCCACCAACAGCCCGTGTGCACTCGCTACCAACTACTGTGGTAGTTTGCATGAACTAACTGGTGGTGGAATCGCACAAAGTAATTCATATAGTATGTTATATTTAAGTGATCAAAATGAAAAAGAATGTATACTTCAATTAAATAAAGCTCTAATATGGGTCTTTGCCGCATGATGTCCAAAAGATGGGTTCACATTACAACAATATGGGTCCTACAGATGGAAAGGAAAGAGAAAGGTCCAGAGAAAAACCTAGAATGAGAGGACAGACACGTTGTCAGTTTTTTATAACGAATGGAAAGAAATAGCCGAAAATAGAAGAGATTGGAAACAAAAACGGGAGACTTTTGCCCTGCGATGTGAACCTCAATAGCTAAATAAAAAGGCGATGTCAGAGCAACTACATAAAGTACAGAATATAATATAGATATAATATATAAAGAAATTATTCAAAGAATAGTTTCAGATCATGACACCGAACAACTTTCTCCAAAGACTGTCGAAGTACCCAAATAATTGCTTTTCATTGAAAACGAAAGACAAAACGAAGGATAAACGAGAGAAATGAAAAGACCCACATGCTCTTCCAACTTTCAAACTTATATAATGAGAGAAATAAGGTCAGTCAGAGTCAGGCAAAAGAAGAATTTACTAGAATTGAAACAAGTAACACAAAAGCTTGCTAATATCATTATAATGTCTCCAATTGGTGACATAATCGGTCAAACTACAAATCAATTGGTGAATTCACAAGCAGCATGATTGCATGTTTGTATTGTGATGTCACTGCTAATTGGACATTTTGACACAATCCGCTAAACGGTCCTTTCTTCCCTGTTATGACTCCATGCAGCTTTGTTTTATTTTGTTTCTGACCAATTTCTAATAACGTTATTATATTAACATACGCAAAATTATATCCCCCTACTGCGAAGTCAAAACTCAAAAGAAGGATTATATGTTCCGCCGCTATGTGTGTATGTTCATCTGTTCCCTCATATTTTGTGAGGTGTCCATAATACCTTTACAAATGAGATATCATAGCGTGTAGGGTATCAAATGAAAGGGCTTAATTAGATAAATCAATACTCATACTTCTAACATCATAACTTATTGTTTTCAGTGCTACCTTAGTTAATTTATTCAGTGTACAAAAGAATATAATAAAGGAAATATATTATTAAATACTGCAAGTTCGTTGCCTGCTGCATACAATCAATTTAAAGCAATAGATGTAGGTAGTCGTGGGACCTTCGTAGAAGCCGATTCCCATCGAATACCCTCAGGGCTTTCTAATTACATACGCATTTATTACTTTCAACAATTAAAACCTACGTATATCGGCGCAGCGCGCATTAAAACGTCCATTTACTATTTTCATAAGCCTTCAACTAGGAGCATGACTGGATTGCACAAAATTTGAAAATTTTCGCTGATTTTATTAACTACACTTACCATGAAAGATTTTGTATAAACAAAAATAAAAATATGCGAATTATAAGCCGGACATTGAACGGCTTATTGACCTTTATAAAATCTAATTAGGTAGGTATTTAATACGTTTCATAGTTTTGAAGCAGTATTTTTCCAAATTCTTACCCAACGCCACTGCTGTATGGTCAAAACAAAACGTTAACCATACAAATAGCTTTTTTTACAAAGTCGTGATAGTTTATGTATAAATATGAAGCTTCAGAGCTGTGTCGACACCAAAGTTTGTACTATAAATACCGGAAACTAATGATCACCTATTCTGTCCACACAATCTGTTTGCCATGCTTGTTTGACCATTCGATATGGAAATATTCAAATTGGTTGCCGATCAATTTAGTAATTGATGTTTCGTACAAACTCAATATTTTATAGGATTTGGTGATTTGAATACCACGCTTGCGTATTTGTTAATCAAAATATATTATAAGTAGAATGTTCCAGCTGCTTTTCTTCCATAGTTAAAGTAGATCAAGGGAATGGGTGACAATCTGAATCATGTCAAGGCGATACGATTAGCCACCCATCACCATTTTGATTCGCTTTCCCACGCGCACCATCACGCTAAGCGTGTATGATCTTGCCCTAGGCACTATCTGCTCCCTCAATGATAAAATCAAAACGAGTCAAAAATTATTTATTGGTCTTTGGATATTTGTATCACTTGATAATTGTCCATTTTTAGGGTTCCATGCCCAAAGGTAAAAACGGGCCCTATTACTAAGACTCCTCTGTCCGTCCGTCCGTCTGTCTGTCTGTCACCAGGCTGTATCACATGAACCGGGAGGGACTGGTCAGCTCGGCTTCGCTTTTTTGACTACTTAATTTTTTTATTACGCAATTTATGTTTGTTTACTTGTTCGCAAGCATTACTTGTCATAATGTGTCAACATTGTATTATATTTATTTATTAATTAAAAGACAATAATAATAATATGACACAGCCCTTCTGGCGAGTAGGCGACCAATACTGTGAAAATGAGTTTCTTTCGGCGTTTCTTCTCAGCAGTGGTCGTTACGAAGCGTTGGTATCGGTAGCTTAACTTTAAAAATAAATTAAATTTTAATATACTTTACACGTAACATAAATTATACTTATTGACGTGTAAAAGTGCCTGTAAAGGTCTAATTACTGAATAAACATTTGAATCTTTGAATCTTTGAATCTTGAACCGTGATAACTAGACTATTGAAATTTTCACAGATGATTTACGAGTATTTCTGCTGCCGCTACAGCATCAAGTACTAAAAACAGAATAAAATAAATATTTAAGGGGACTCTCATACAACTAACGTGATTTTTTTTATAATGGTACGTGACCCGTCGTGCGCGAGTCAGACTCGCACTTGTTAGATAAAGACTCTTTCATAATACTGTTATATCAATTTACTAGCTTTTGCCCGCGGCTTCGCTCGCGTGGGGGTGTAATTTATCAAAATCCTTTCTTAGGGGATGCTTACGTTATAGTAGCTTTATGCGTGCAAAGTCTCAGCCCGATCGGTTTAAAATTTGCAAAGTTTCATACAAAGTTTCATTCCCTATTTTATCCCCTTGGGGGTAGAATTGATCAAAATCCTTTCTTAGCGGATGCCTACGTCATAACATCTACCTGCATGCCAAATTTCAGCCCGATCCGCCCAGTAGTTTGGGCTGTGCGTTGATAGATCACTATGTCAGTCAGTCATTATAAATAAATAATAAATAAATATATACGGACAAATTACACTGATTGAGCTAGCCCCAAAGTAAGTTCGAGACTTGTGTTATGGGATACTAACAACGATACTATATTTTATAACAAATACATCATCATCATCATCCGAGCGTATTCCCGGTTGCATCCTCAGCAGCAACGCTTCAGAGCCCGGGGTCCGCTACCTAACCAAGGAGATTTGACGAGGTTACTGGTTTTTACACAGAGCGACTGCCGTCTGACCTCCACAACCCAAAGGGTAAACCAGGAACCAATCCTTGGGTAGTTTGGTGATCAAACGCTAGGTGGCGTTCGGGACCCACAGTTTTACGTGCCTTCCGAAACACGAAATCATCTTTCTTTTCGGATAATCAGGTGATTCAAGCCTGCAATATCCTATCCAGACTGGAAACAACTTTTCACAAAGTATGCTTCCCAGTGGGAATCGAACCCATGACCTCCGGGTCACAAGGTTAACTCCTTGACCACTGGACTACGGAGGCAGTCCATTTTATAACAAATACATATATAGATAAACATCCAAGACCCAGAACAATTTAAAAAAGGCCATTTTCCAACTTGCCCTGACCGGGGATCGAACCCGGGACCTCTGGGTGGCGGACTAGCATGGTGACCACTACGCCACGGAGGTCGTCGTCACAGTCATTCACCTTTGAGTTATATATATTTAGATTTCCTTTAAATACTTGACAAGGGAATATTTCTAACGATACACTTTAAAATATGCTGCGACTGAAACCTGAATCAAAGCTTTGATAGAATTTTGCAAACAACTATGGTTCCGAATCCGGAATCTATTAATTGCGGAGTTGGTCTGTGTAATCTGTTTGCGGCTATTGTTTGACATCCTATCGAACTTATTTCCATTATTGGTTTATGGATCTATTGACTCTGCTAACGATATGACGATTGGGAGTGTGCGTTAAATGCTTTTAGATTTTTCAAAGGCTTTTTTAAGCGTCCATCTCCTTATTTTGAATAAAACTGTTACTTATATTGTCAGTACGTTGTTTACTCCATATAAAATTGCAATAACTAACTTCTTTAAAAATTATAACATAATCATTAAAATAACGTTGCTTTTGAAAACATCACTGATTTTAATAGTGTACCACAGGGTTTTATACTGGGCCCTTATCATTCTTTATTATTCTTAGCTGACAATCTTTTGATTTGATTTCCGATTTCCTTACACTTACGTTTTTATATTTATATTGTACTTAAATCTTTATCATAGTGATTTTTTCGGAAGATTTATACAAAATATCAAAATCATCACTAATAAAAGTTATAAATAAATACGAACAAATCACACAAATTGAGTTAGCCTCAAAGTAAGTTCGAGACCTGTGTTATGGGATACTAACTCAACGATACTATATAACAAATACATAAATAGATAAACATCCAAGACCCAGGTCGATCTGAAAAAGATCATTTTCCACCTTGACCTGACCGAGGATCGAACCCGGGACCTCCGATGTGAGACAGCGTGACACGAAGACCACTAGGCCACTGAGGTCGTCAAAATCACTAATATAGGTTTATAATACTTACACTTTCATGAAGTTTCGATTAATGATACTCCAGCTATCGTCCGAGTAAATTCTGGGACCTTGCTTGTTGAAAAAGAAATGTAATCGGGAGTAAAACCGGCTTATTTTCATCGTTCCCGAAACAGAAATGATTATCTTTAAACGGTGAAATCAGGTCGCGTCCCACGGGAAATTAGCGGGCGATGCGAGCGGCATATAGTTTTATGTCGAGAGGATTACGTGGCACTGGCATGGAAATCTGTACAATATACATTTTTTTGTCTTGATGTATGTAGAAAAACTTATCGAGAGATACCTAAGAAATACTTAAGAATGAAACCGCAGCAGAATCTGTCCAATAGGAAAAGAGTTGGCTGATGTATAAGAGTAAATTTCAAAATTGTTGCATATATTTATATATCGTATATTGTATATATTCAGTATCGTATAATGTAATGTATAGTATTATGTATGTATGTAGGAAATATATTATTGTTTTTATCGTTCTTAGGGTTCCATTGTAAACAGCAGACAGACAGACAGACAGACAGAGAGACATGACGAAACTATAAGGGTTCCTCCCTTATAGTTTCGTCATGTCTGTCTGTCTGTCTGTCCGTCCGCGGTTTTGCTCAGCGACTATAAGTACTAGAAAGGTGTGTTTTGGCATGGGTATGTATACACGGTGATTTTTCATTGGTTTTGGAGCCGAAGGCCAGTTCATAAGGATCGTTGGTAAGACCTAATTAGCTAGTCAAAATAAAAATTCTGGAACAAAATATGTTGACTGAAAACTCGAAAGTATAATCGTGTATAAGTAGTACCGCCGGCCGGCTAGATTTCGAGTTCATCGGGGTCACGCGTCAGTTATGAACGGGCGTAACTACGTGGTCTCGATCGAAAATCATTTTCGCAACTTTTTTATCATATGTCATATACAATTTGGATTACGTATATTGATAGAAGAATGTATTTACTAAATGACATTTTTTTTCCAAAACCAATGAAAAGTCAGCTTGTATTAATTATGCGGGAAAAGTGGTAAAACAAAATATTGAAAAAAAAATTTTGCGTAGCTCCCATACAATTAAAGTGAAAAGTCATTTTTTGCTCGACTAACCAATCATGTGGAGTATCGTTGAAAAATTATGAGTTTGTGAACACTGTTTTTCGATTTAGGGATCCGTTTCTGAAATATTTGGTTTTAAAGTTTTTTTTTTGTTATAATCAAGTGTCCCCTCCCTCTATCTGCTAAACGGTTATATATGAACATGTAAAAAAAATCACAGCCATAGTTTATATAACGAAATTTAAAGGAAAACTATCAGAGCTAAGTAGGTTTTACAAATTAAAAAGTTATAGGCGATCAACTTACAAAATGTACTCGGAAAAGGAAAAATTCATACAAAGTCATTAGAAAATTAGTTTTGAGATGTTTTTAGTGGCGTGAACTCAAAGGTGCCATTCGTATTTACGGAACCCTACACTGCGCGTGGCCCGACACACACTTGGCCAATTATTATTTGATGTGCCATACTTTTATCCCCACATTTAGACTATCTGTATAACCAAAAGGTTGACTGGTAGACAACGCTATTAGCGTTAAGTTCGCCTATTGTTCTGTACAATTTGTATTTGATGAACAATAAAGATTAAATAAATAAAAACGGACTGATAAATATTCGCCCCAGGGACTTTATTTTATAATATGTATGGATTTTTTTTTGTTATCTATAAGAAGTCCCATAGTTGGGCAAAAGCCCCTCTCTGTTTCCGTCCTTCGCGGTCCCTAGATGTGATCGGCCATGTATGAAATGTAAGTTTTTAATATTATACAATTTGAAGGTATGAAATCGAACCACAGGATATTTAACCTCCGTGGCGTAGTGGTCACCATGCTAGTCCGCCACCCAGAGGTTCCGGGTTCGATCCCCGGTCAGGGCAAGTTGGAATGTCCTGGGTCTTGGATGTTTATCTATACATGTATTTGTTATAAATTATAGTATCGTTGAGTTAGTATCCCATAACACAAGTCTCTAACTTACTTTGGGGCTAGCTTAGTCAGTGTAATTTGTCCCTATCCATTTATTTATTTATTTATTTAATGAAATTAAAAAAATAAAACAAATCGACATTGTATGGAATTGTCTTCTTTTAAATTGTTATTAACAAGCACGGGTTACTCACGTGGAGAGTCAGCTATGGCCGAAAAGTTTCGACCTCATCCGGAGGTCTTGATCAGGGTGAATGTGACGCGCATACACGAAGCCGCTACGCGACACACTGATGGCAACGGGTTGTCATGTCATGTTGCTTGTTAATAATGTTTATGTCTCACGAAATTAAAATAACAAGTATATTTTTTTAAATAAAGTAATCAAAAAAATATACTTGTTTTAATTATATTGGTTGTTCGATTTATTACGCATAAATGTTTCTTACACGTTGTATAGATACTCCTCAACCGAACGTATTTTCACCACAAATATTCTTGATATGGCAATAAAATAAACCTACACGTGGCAATAAAACAGCTATAAAGGATTTTGCAGATGCTTTCCCTTGTATGAAACTCCGATGTTAACGACCAGACAAGAGTTTATAAACGTTTTGATGTCTGGACTCTGGACACATCTGTTGTTTTATAGATTAAGTATACGTATAGTTTTTGCTTACTTTTTCATCATTTTATTCAGTTACGATGGTCCCTATTGTTAGCATTTCCGGAAATCAGCCGTAATTTTATTAATACTGGCAACCCAAAATGTGAGAAAATGGTAACACCGGCCACGCTGCTGTCAACTGTCAAGTTACACAGAACGATTGCCGCGTTTTTATCAGGACTCGAGATGATTTTGTAAGTATTTGAAATTTATTTATGACACCAATACAGAATATATTAGATTTATAGAGCTCCCAGGTTTTATTTTAAAGTACCCGAATGAGGAAGTATGTGATACCCAGACGATCCGGAGATCGTAACTCTATGATAGTTAATATACTCCATAGTTAATTATTATTATGCATCGTTATTAATTTGCTTTTTTTGACTACTTAATATTTTTTATTACGCAATTTATTGTTTACTTGTTCGCAAGCATTACATGTTATAATGTGTGAACATTGTATTATATTATAAGTATTTATTAATTAAAAGACAATTATAATAATATGACAAAGCCCTTCTGGCGAGTAGGCGACCAATACTGTGAAAATGAGTTTCTTTCGGCGTTTCTTCTCAGCAGTGGTCGTTACGAAGCGCTGGTATCGGTAGCTTTTCTTTAAAAATAAATTGAATTTTAATATACTTTACACGTAACATAAATTATACTTATTGACGTGTAAAAGTGCCTGTAAAGGTCTAATTACTGAATAAACATTTGAATCTTTGAATCTTTAATTAAACTTAAAAAGTAAAACAAAAGGGAGGTGGCTTAAAAATTTTTTTTTGGGCTGTTTAGAAAGTATGGTATACGTATTTTTTACTTAAATAAAGACACAGCAGGATACAGTGCATTTCAATTTCAAGTGACGTCACGATCAGCCACGATTTTTAAACCAAAGGTGACGTAAATGGCCCCCACTCGAAAACTTCGAAGCGCTATATCTTTGTGAATTTTTAGTTATTTCTAAACGCAAAAATATGTGTCCTTTATTTTTGGAGAATCTTGTTGACGGACTGAATAAAATAATATATTTTTTGCCAGTCACAGCCCTATTACTTTTTACATTCTTCTAAACCGCGGAGACTCAAGATAAAGCTTTTCCTCTTTATCACGCCACCAATTTTCAAAAGAAAACTTGTGATAAGGCGTTGACGTAACCTTTGTAGCCATCAATATGGAAGCTATCGTTCCGGCGAGTCACGCAAACTGTGGGCGAAGGCGATCAAAGAAGAAAGGAGATATGATAAAACTTGAGAGGTAAAACAATCGTTCCGCTTCTGTCTTTTCAGCTATTTTAACGCAAAAAGGTTTAGGCCTCCGCCAGACAATGCCATCGTTCCCTTGATCTTACCAACGTCTTTTTCATGTTATTTTACCAACGAATCTGTGATCTTCCTTGTGGGTGTTTTTCGCCCTACGGTTTACATCATGAAACTTGTTTTCTAGTGCCATGATCAGCTCATCGCGACTTGAGTCTGGACCTCGTTACTTTTTAGGATATTCAGTACCCAAGGGTTAAAAACAGGTATTATGACTCCACTGTCCATCTGTCCGTCTGTCTATCTGCCAGGCTGTATGTCGTGCATCGGGACAGCTAGACAGTTGAAATTTTCACAGATTATGTATTTCTGTGTCCGCTATAACAACAAATACAAAAAACAAAATAAAAAAAATGGAGCCGTCACGGGACGCCTGGTAGATGTGAAACATCGACGTTATTTCGTAAAAGTAGTATGCAGAAAAGAACAGATTGTGGTAGGAACTAAAAATGTCAATGAGTACTGTAATAAACAGAGTATACATTATAGGTATCCGAGCTCAGTGGAGCGAAAGAGATGGCTTAACGCCGGATCGAGTGAGAGAGAAACGCACAGTCGATTGCGCGTGGCGACGCGTCGCCACGCCAGAAATCGGTCTCACGTGCGCCTATAGATGTTTCACATCAAAATATTTAAGTAGGGTTCCCATACAACAAACGTGATTTTTTATAGATATATATACGGTACGGAACCCTTCATGCGCGAGTCCGAAGAAGCCGAAGAAGTTTATTGAATTTGACAATACCATTGAGCTAAATCACCTTCATTTTCCAGTAGTGTACAGTATCATCAAAATCTATGCAGGTACTTAAATAAATAGCAACTTGTTAAGTACTTTAAGCATCGTATTGCGTCTTTTCCCTGATCTAAGGCCAACACGATGACTGACCGATTCTCAGTAACATGGCTTAGTAAACCAACGATCGTATGATGTCACTTCTGTCTTGAATGATATTACGTACTTTGCATAAAGGACGCTCGGGACTTCTTTTAATAGAATTTTGACGGTAAGGGCGTTTGCACACTACTCTGCTGTGGCGCGGCGGTGGTTTGCGCCGCTACGCGCCGCCTCTTGGTTTTCGACAATTCGATAGTTTGGAATCGGTATCCTTTTAACCGCATTATGGTATTGTATTGTGTATGTTTTTTTAATGGTTTATAACTCTGGGAGCTGTAGACCTCTTGACCAACCAACCCGTGGAAGTTTATCTGATAAAAAAGTTGTTTAGACAAAAATGTTGCGATTTAACAAGAGTAACTAGAAAGTTTTGACTTTTTGAGAATTTTCAAAGTTTTCGATCCCACAAAATGAAAAATCGAACGCGTCGAACAAGCCGAACGAAATGAATTTTAGAATTCCTTTAATGAAATCCTATGAAACCTCGCTCACCTGACCGCGTCGAATCGTCCGAATCGGGAAGAAACACAGAAGTCCTAGACGAATTTGGATGACGTCAACAAATTCGGCGCGGGTGATGCGATCGAATCGATCGAATCGCCTGCATTTCGGCAATGACAGTGTGTGCGTAAGAGCAACGAGAGTTATGCGATCGAGTAACTACTTCGATTTATTTTAAATGTTACAAAAATGAGTGAATTTAACATAATCGATTAATAATAAAGCACTGAAAATAAAAATCTCGTCAAGATTCATCACAATTTACATATAATTACAGCGCGACAGGTGTAAAGGAATTGCGAAAAATTTTTTCGGCGCGCTCGATTCTTTCGGCACGGTCGATTCTTTCGGTGCGGATAGATAAGCGAAGCCTTAAAAACTTCGTTCGATTCGACGCGTTCGATTCGGATAAATGTGCGTTCACCATAAACAGAGAATAGTGCCGTAAGACCCAAACGTCGGGGCGTCCGTGCAGCTCGTGTGTGGGAAGAGAAGCAGCTAGTACATTCTATTTGATCAGACCCGCCCTGACCAGCATTGAAGAATAGCTCAGAAACTTCCAACAAAGCTGACGAATAAAGTCTGATTTTGTTTTCTTCTTTGTTTTTTGTATGTGTAAGTGACCAACACTGGTGGCAAGTTTTTCAGGCAGCCTAAAGGCATCTGACATAGCTTGACGACCGCCATACAATGATGACAACCGGGACTAACGGTTTTTCTCCTACGAGCCTTCCGAAGCATGGAAGAGCTCGAGATTTTTTTATGCCACTTGTGGTCATCCATCCAAGTGCGCTAGATCGCGCTTCCGCTAGTAATACCAGGCCTGTGTCACTCCCCGCTTAGGTATCTAAAATATACCTACATTATTACTATGCACGCGGCGACCACTTCGAAGTCGAAGTCTAGGTATCTACACGAAGAGGTGAGAAGTCCTGACGCAAGCTAAATTAAACCATAGCGGTAACTACATTGAGTAGATATTTCTTTGAGTATTTTTTTTTTCTGAATAAGACTTCTGTACGTTAGTACTTGTACTTATTCTGTGGTAATACGCACTCTCGCCGGGCGACCAAGCTCCTCAGTTCGTTGATTTGAAAATATTTTTTAAAGACATCAGTCTGTCATCGAGGCAATCAAACTCAAGCCCTTTCCGCGATCGAAGTCGTGCTGTCTTGGCAAGGGCGACCCTCGACCCACTGACCCGCCCGTCCTTGGCCCGATAGCTCATAAACTTTCAACAAACCTGAAATATAAAATCTAATTTTGTTGTCTTCAAAAGAATTTTCAACGACCTCTTAATAAATAAAAATATTAAAACGTAAGGCTCTTGATAGACGGACAGCTTTAGACTGCCAAATTGCAGTTCAGGTGCAGTTTGATTGCAGTTGACAAGACTGCGATGAAACTGTAACCCAAACGTGCAGTCAAATGATTGCAGTCGGCGTCAAACTGCATTTGACGTGAAATTGACAAGATATAGAGAGATATTCAAAGGATCACAAGCCTGCATTGACTTCATTTA
The DNA here is from genome assembly GCA_943193695.1 of Acrobasis suavella. NCBI lineage: Eukaryota > Metazoa > Arthropoda > Insecta > Lepidoptera > Pyralidae > Acrobasis > Acrobasis suavella. The sequence continues at coordinate 1,011,621 of OW971952.1, read as the reverse complement.
AGTTTAAATCTGCAACTGTCTTTAATCACAGCTTTTTAGACGGAAGCCCCATATTTGTAATAAGCTTGTAGGGATGAATGTAAAACAGAATGCAATATTGTGGTAAATGGGTATACAGTGGAGCAAGTGGAAGAGTTTGTTTATTTGGGATGTAAGTTTACAAGAGATGGAAAGCACGAGAGTGATATAGAAAGAAGAGTGAATGCGGGAAATCAAGTGAATGGGGCACTACACTCCTTTATGAACAGCACGAAAGTGTCAAACACAGCACGTTTGGCTGTTCATAATGGAGTGCTGATACCGACGCTGGTGTATGGAAGTGAGAGTTGGGTATGGCAGAAAAGGCACGAAAGTAGAATAAATGCAGTTGAAATGAGAGCGCTGAGGAGTATGTGTGGTGTACTGTACTTTGAAAAATCGGATTAGAAATGATGTCATAAGGGAGCAGTGTGGACTGAAAGAAGATGTAGTAACAAAAATTGAGAAAGGAATGTTGATATGGTTCGGACATGTAGAAAGGATGGATGAAAGGAGATTCACTAAAAGAGTCTACAAAGCAAACGTGAGTGGAAGAGCGGGTCAGGGTCGTCCTCGACGAACGTACCGCGATCAAATTGCAGACGTTCTTAAAAAAGGAGAGGTTAGAAGTACCCGTAACCGGCGGGCATGCATGAAAAGAGTGATGAGTGTAGATGAAGCGAAAGAGGTCTGTCAGGATCGTAGCAAGTGGAGGTCCTTAGTCTCTGAGTACCCCTGTGGGAAACAGGCGCGATAATATGTATGTGTGTATGTTGTAGGTACTGGCTACCTCTGTACGATAGATATCTGACTCCAATCTGTACATGAGTACTACTAGTACCAGGCCTGTGTCACTCCCCGTTTAGGTATCGAAAATATACCTACATTTTTACAATGCGCGGCGACCACTTCCAAGGGGAAAATTCAGTTACATGAATCGTTTGTTTAGAGTATTAAAAAATAAATTAGCTTGCAATTGATGTCTAGGTATCTAAACGAAGAGGTGAGGAGTTCTGACGCGAGCTAAATTAAACCATAGCTCTAACCACATTTACTAGATAAATCTTTGAATCTTTTGTTTGAGTAAGACTTCTGTACGTGAGTACTAGGACTTATTCTGTGGTCTTAGTGAGGGGTAGATTAAATAATAATGACACGTCACACGGCCTATACGAGTATGGACCTGATACGAATTTTGTGCAGTTATATTAATAATTATAAATTCGCTAAATTAAACCATAGCGCTAACCACATTAAGTAGATTTTTTTAAATATTTTTTTTCTGTGTTATAATTTTGTACGTGAGTACTAGTACTTATTCTGTGCTTGTACTTATTCTGTGACAAGGCCGACAGTCGACAGTCGTGGCTCGCCGGCGCACCGCGGCAAGAAGTTAAAATTGCTCACCAAACATATTGTGACCCTACAGCTCTAATATTTTTGTATAATTTAATACACGACGCTCAATCGTGGAAGCTGCAAACTCCAAACTTTATGTTTATCACTTCGCCAAAAGCTCATTACAAACTCTACCTCCGCCGTAAAAGCTAAGCTCACACATTGTTGGCGACACAAAGTAACGTAAGTTACAGATGTGGATGCACTAAATAATTTTTCAAAACCAAAAACCATCTTTATCCCCGAACTGCACAACCTATTTTGATAAAATTCTGATGTATCACTTGACAAGTAAGTAATTCGTATAGATACGTAGAAATGCAATGCAAGCTAATTTCATTCTTATTACTCTGGGAAAACGGTTCATAATAGGTAGGTACGTACACAAAACTTGCGATTCAGTAAGCGGCGGATTTGGTACTGAATTTCCCCTTTCCCGAGCGGTTGCCGCGCGTAGATATATTTTCGATATCTAAACGGGGAGTGATAAAGGCCTGCTACAGTAAACTGTAAGGTTGTACAGTAACTGTTTCCTATTCTATGACAAGGAGAAGATCACTGAAAAAACTGTACTCAGAAAACCAGACGGGTTGGAGAGGGCACATTGATGTTTATAAGCTTTGTTTAGCTTGTATATCCTAAGTCGCTTTCTACGATATCTCCGGCAAGATTTCAACAACCAACAGGGTTAGTATTGTACTTAAGAACAGTTCCTAATATTAAAAAATAAGAACTGATGTAAGATGTGAATGCAATAAGTGAATTGGCTACTCCAAGTCAATTCTACTCATGACATGAAAAATGAAAACAGCACTTCCTCGCACATATTTTTTCAAAACTAAAAACCGACTTCATCTCCAAACTACACTACCGATTTTGATAAATTTCTATGGGACCACATGACAAGTATGACCTTTCTAACAAAAAATTACCACTTGACAAGTATACCTTTTAAAACAAAAAAAGTTTTTTTCAATTCGCTCCAGGCGTTTTCGAAAAATCTGTGATCATCTTAGATCATTTAATACAGGATAAGCCTTACCTGCGCATTCCCCTTTGCCGAAGTATAAGATCAAAAATCTAATACGTTCATAAAGTCTCGACCATAAGCTGGTAAAGAAACCGTAGTTCATTCTGCACCCTAGGCATTTTGCAGCGACGCATTGTGACAGCACTCAGCAGATGAAACGTCTCCAGCCTCCCAGCTTCACAGACGCGTCGCTTCAGGCGCTGAATTTCAAAGATTTACAACGTTGAGAGGAAAAAGGAATAATACCGTTTCTGTGGGCTTCATCAAAATGCTTGACACGGTTTCTTTGATTTTTTTACAAGTGTACTTTGATTTAAATTAAATTTCAGATTATACAGATATTTTTCTTCAGAGTTCTGTCTATCATATAAGTCCACCATAGTGATTGCATACTCAAAAAAACGTAAAGGGTATTTTCTCGATTAGATAACTACATATCCCTCTCGCGCCATTACAAAAGATTTAAAAATAGGAATGATGACCGGGTGTATTCTTATTAAGGGGCTACCTGAATTTTCCGGGGTCCAGTGCTGCCCCCATTTGAAATAAATCATTTGATAGGAAACGGAGACATCATTTAAAATTCTGTCTTGACCAGGCAATTTTTCGCAATTGTGCGTAGAAAAGCTTCACGTTCGCACTTTAAACTGAAAAACAGTAGTTCATAAAATAGTTTGAAGGGGTATCTAGTGCCTGGTGAAGACAGAATTTTAAATGATGTCTCCGTTTTATATCAAATGGGGGCAGCACTGGACCCCGGAAAATTCAGGTATCCCCTTAAGAATACATTTAAAAAGAACTGAATCTTTATTTAGGCAGGTAATTATTTTGCGCCGCAACTCGATCTCTGTTTATCCTTATGGTTGACTGGGAGAGAACGCTTTTGGTGGTAAGTCTGCCAATTGTAGAAAATTGTATATTGTGGATCAATAAAGTTCAAATTAGTAAATAAATCAAATCTTTCGTCATCTCAATTAAAAATATAAATATATAGGGAACAAATAACACTGATTGAGCCCCAAAGTAAGTTCGAGACTTGTGTTATGATGGGATACTAACTCAACGATACTGTATTTTATAACAAATACGTATATCGTTAAACATCCAAGACTTAGGCCAATCAGAAAAAGAATCATTTTCCATCTTGACCTGCCCGGGGATCGAACCCGGGACCTCTGGGTGGCGGACTAGCATGGTGACCACTACGCCACGGAGGGCGTCAAAGACGCCGTCGCTGCGTCGGTTAATTAAGTATGTCATAAGGCGATGCTGCTACCGACCCGTCACTATTTTGATTCGTTTTTCCAGTCGGCCCCAGGTTCTGTCTGCCCTGTATGTGTAACTGAATGATATGAATATCAGGTATCCCGCCAGACAGGTAAATCTCCAATATAGCCGACAGCGCTGGCCCCGATGACGTCACACTGCAGGCAGTTGCGGCTGCCGGTCACAAGTCGCCTATTTATATACTTCAGTCAGACTTAGATACAATCATATCACATCTTTATCCCTATGGGGCAGAGTACAGGGCAGAGTCTTGTGGCTCTAAGCAGACATAGCCCTGGGATGCAAAACCCAAAGGCCGCTTCTTCTTATCGTGTCAATGGCAATTATTGTTATCTAAATTGTCATCATCAATTTATTTAAGAACTATGTTCTTGTCGGTGGAGTATTTTCCATGCCTCCCGATCTTCAGCTAAATGCTTTACCTCTCTATACGACACGACTTGTGCCTTTTACTTCATCCATGAACATCCTTCTTGGCCTTCCCTTTCCTCTCCTCGCCTCTATTTTTCCTTCCATGATATTTCTGATGAAATTATCGTGTCGTGTAATGTGTCTAAACATTTTTCCTCTCTTACATCGATTTTCTCCATCAACGTTCTTTTCTCTTTTATATATCCCAGGACTTCTGTGTTAGTATTTTTCTCCTTCCAACTTATCTTTTCCATATACCTCCAACACCACATTTCAATCTAAATTGTATTGGCCCAGAATTTCGCCAGATCCATAGCCTTTTGGTTGGCCTCCATTAGATCTTCTCTAGAGCAAGATGCAGTGGACGTGGGGCATGACATGACAGCAGATGTTCCATGGACTGGATGTTTCCACAGGTACATCGGTCGTCGTCGTCGTCGTCGTCGTAATAATTACTTGTTGTATTCCTTTATATTATGTGTGTGACTATAATGTATAAATTATCATTTAAAATATTGAATAAAAAAATATTTACTTTTTTATTAATATGTATATACAATCAAAATCAAAATAGTGATGGGAAACCGCATAACCTGTTATATGATTCGCATTTCTGCCCATTCCTTCGATCGGCATAAGAAGAGAAGCAGCTTCTGGTACATTCTTAGCCGTTTCTGCTCTCCCAGACCAACATGGAAGTCCATGTTGGTCTGGGAGAGCAGAAACGGTATGTATGATTGTATGTAGTACACTTGTACTACATACTAATACACTATACTATTTAAACTGCAACAAGCTGTAACATCTGCAGCAAACTAATCCAGTTGAATCCCCTTTTAATTTTCCGGTGTTAGTGCGCTATTCATAAACGTCAGGTCATATCCAGGATTACTGCTACGGGTTGCAGTATTGTAGTTTACTTTTATACTTGGAATTAAAATAAGCTTACAGTCTGGCCTCAGAGGAAGGAATAAACTGGTCAAGTGCGAGTCGAAGTGCCTCCGAACTGAACATTTTGCTATTATAAACGCTGAAAAACCACGTTTCACGTAATTTTTAACTTTATTTTTGGCATTTTTTATAGCTGCCACAGTAATACATAATAGGTATTTCAAGTGTCTAGCTATTACGACGACCTTTGTGGCCTAGTGGTTACCATGCCAGGCTGTCAATCCGGAGGTCCTGGGTTCGGTCCCCGATCAGGTCAAGATGGAAAATGATCTTATTCAGATTGACCTGGGTCTTGGTTGTTTATCTATAATTATGAATTTGTTATAAAATATAGTATCGTTGAGTTAGTATCACATAACACAAGTCTCGAACTTTGGGGCTAGCTTAATCTGTGTGATTAGTCCGTATATATTTATTTATTACGGTTCAAGAGATAAAGCCCTGTGATAGACGGACAGACAGACGAGTTTCAATAATTTGGTCCTGTTGGCACTCTTTGGACACGGAACCCTATTTAAAGAATTTTTAAGTTTGTACAGGTGCCAAATCGGTCAAGGGGTTGAAGAGATATATGGTTCGCGAATTTACAGTTCGGAGTGTATTACTAGTATATGTGTAATACGGACCCGTGCAAAGCCGGGACGGGTCGCTAATGATAGATAAACCTGCACTCTGCGCTCTATTGTTTTATCTCCTATAACAACATTCAGCTATTCAGCATTAGCACAATGGCGGCGCGAACATTCATCTTATGCTCTTCGTCCTATTATAAAGGCGTGACGTGTAATAACTGTGTTCAGAGATATGTTTACGAATGAGGAATTGTTTCATTATTTGTCTCACCTCCATCCTATCCTATTATTATACTTACTTACTTACAGTATACCACTTCTCTCGAGTTACATGTATATGTTAAGGGGCTACCTGAGGTCCAGTGCTGCCCCCATTTGAAATAAATTATTTTAAAAGAAAAGGAGATATTATTTAAAATTTGGCTTTGATATAATCCTAGATAACTCTTCAAACTATTTTATGAATTGGTGTTTATATTTTAAAGTGAGAACGTGTAGCTTTTTGGAACGAAGTTCCTTACGGCAGGCTTGGAGGAGATAGGGATTTTGCTGCGCGACCGAACTGAAAAAAATGTGATAGTAAAACCGTAAGGATGACCTCGTTAAATAAAACCGATAAATGAGACGTGCGCAGGCGCGACAGTCGTATACACAATTCTTTTGCAAATTGTGTCGATTCTACATTAGCGGAAGGAACTTCGTTCCTACCTGGTGTCCCACGACACCACATTTTCATTTTTATTATAGCATTTTTGCGAAAAACTGCCACTTTTAGCAAAAATGCTATAAAAAGCTACACGTTCTCACTTTAAAATATAAACACCAATTCATAAAATAGTTTGAAGGGTTATCTTCGATAATATCAAAGCCAAATTTTAAATAATATCTCCGTTTCTTTTCAAATGATTTATTTCAATGGGGGCAGCACTGGACCTCAGGTAGCCCCTTAAACACAAGCGCCATTTATATGGCTTGCATTTCATTAAGTACCCTATTGATTATTGTATCAATGCTTGATGCAATAAGCATCCCTGTCACTAAATGATTCCAGTAGTCGCCACTAGATGTCCTATTGTTCCAGCTAAGTAGTATATAAGGAATTTTGGACAATGTCCGGTCTCTATTTCAACGCGCCGTGTTACTAAGCAGTTACCTTATTAAATGGATATATACCAAATTTCCCTCTTTCTCTCGGGCACCTATTTTATGGTATATTATGTAAATCTTCCCCGAGAAATACTCTCACGTTGTAAAAACCTCATCAAAGTCGCTTCATAATGAGAAATTAAAAAAATTGTCTCCTTGTATAGCATATTAAAAAGTATTTTTTTCTTATCTCTGATTAGCAAATAATGACGAAGATACAGCGCATTCAAATTACGCGTGACGTCGATCAGTTTCGATTTTTAACCAAAAGTGACGTAAATCACTGCCACACCCCTAAGTTTGAAGCGCTGTCTTTGTGAATTTTTACTACTTCGCTAAACGAAAAACTATGGGTACTTTATTTTTGGATATTCTAGTTAAGGGGCTACATGAATTTATCGGGGTCCAGTGCTGCCCCCATTTGAAATAAATCATGTGAGAGGAAACAGAGACATCATTTAAAATTTTATCTTAACCAGGCCCTAGAGAACACTTCAAACTATTTTATGAACTAATGTTTACAGTTTAAAGTGAGAACGTGAAGCTTTTCTACGCACATCCGCCAAAAGTGGCCGTTTTTCGCAATCGTGCGTAGAAAAGCTTTACGTTCTCACTTTAAACTGTAAACATTAGTTCATAAAATAGTTTAAAGGGTTACCTAGGGTCTGATCAAGATAAAATATTAAATGATATCTCTGTTTCCTTTCAAATGATTTAACTGAAATGAGGGCAGCACTGGACCCCGAAAAATTCAGGTAGCCCCTTATTAGTCTAAATAAAATAATATCAATCAGTTAAATATCAGTCTACATTCCTAGTATGAGTCTATCGCTAATGTACGAGTCTTTCTGCAAGTATTTTATTTGTTCAATAAAGATATAAAAATTGTTTCAAAAATATTGTTTTCAACTTAGACAAAGATGTTAAAGAAGTAATGCAAACGAAACATGATTTGTAGCTTCACTAATTCCATTTAATGATTGCGATCGTGTTTATTTGTCCGCCATTACGCGCAACGCCACCTGCCGCCGTTTGCAGAAAATAATTTATGGCAAATATTTCATAATGCTGTTTGACACTTCTGAATAACGGTCTTAGTATTTATATGCAGAATAATTATTTTTCAATGCGTGAATCTCTATAGTAAATTAAGTCTGCGATAGTGGCTACACACCCAAGAAATATACAATATGTAGCAAAAACCCTGTCCGATCCTTGTAGGAGCAACTCAAACCGTCAATATGAACAACTTTTCCTATAGGGCCAATGTTTAAAACTCGAAAAAAATTGTCTTTTTCATACGAAAGTGTTTGGCTGGCCCGGCAATTTGTATGAATATGTCGATTTTTTTCGAGTTTCAGGCATTGGCCCCATAGAAAAAGATATTCATATTGACGGTCTGAGTTGCTCCTACAAGGATCGGACAGGGTTTTTGTTACATATTGTAGGTGTGGTAAAACGCAAACATCTACATATATGTCATATATTTAAGTAAAAGTAGAAATTTACTTTACTTTATTCCAATATCGGCGAAGTCATCAAGAATATAAGATTTTTGAAAGAAAAAATAATTTTTAACCGACTTCCAAAAAAGGCCGAGGTTATCAATTCGTCGCGATCCTTTATTTTTTTTTATGTATGTTCATTGATTATTCAAAGACGCCTGGACCGTTTTAAAAAATTCTTTTTATGTTTGAAAGGGTATACTTTCCAGGTGGTACCATGGAAATTTTATCAAAATCGGTTGTGTAGTTTGGGGTGGTCTGTTTTTAGTTTTGAAAAATTATTCGTACGAGCTTTTATTGTGAGGCTTAAGTACTTCTCATGCCAAACGTAATAACCCCAAAGACGAGGGGGTTGTGTCGTTTTATTTATGGTTTCTATGGCCACCTTCCGACTACATCATCAGATCAGCTTCTTGTCACAATAATATTGCATTGTCATCTGATTTACATTAACATACAAAATTTCAACTCAATCGGAAACCGGGAAGTGATTCAAATTTAACTTGCAAGATTTGACCCAAAAAACTAAAAACATAAAAAAAACAGGGCAAGCTTAATAAAAGCTTGCAAAAAGTCCTTCATTGTAAATTATTTTTAATTTATTTATTAGTAGTCTGCACTTTATTAAACACGCAAAAATATATACAATATAAGAAGAAGAAAAAAAAAACTTAGTTCAAACTTAACAAACTAAAATACTACTTCAATTAAAACTAAATAAAATAAAATACAAGACATGAATATATTCGTTGTCACACTAACAAACAAACAGAACAGACAAGTTCAGTAAATTGAAATTATGTGCTTGGCTAATTGTTTCTTGTACACATCAAACGAGTTAATATGTTTGATGTCCGAGGGTATCTTGTTAAAAAGGCGCGCACCTTCGTATGTTATCGTCGACTGGCCGTAACATTTTATTTGCCGTTTCCTTTCTAAAGAAAATCTTATCCTTTAAAGTAAAGTAAATAACTTGCGGTAATTCTCGTAACAGCAAACACGCGAAATGAACACAATAATCCACCGAGTATGTTCATATGACGTCATTACTGAGTGTCAACAGCGAAAAAGGCGTGATTACTTTCAGCTGTTACCCAGACGTCTAAAAAATTCTATTTTAAACCTTATTGTAATCTTCATAAATATGATGTTGTTTTTAGACATACGCCCCGCAATATTGCCAGCTCAGACGTGTTTACACTTGAGATTGCTAGGTAACCCGATATAACCCCATTCTACGGCCTTTGAACTGTGTTTTACTCGACTGGGGTAAGACTTATACCGTCTTATTATAAAACCCAGACTAACTTTCTTACTAGGTTTACACCATTATCCGCCCAAAATGAAGTTGACATTGACAGCTGAGATAGTGTGATATTACTAGATGTCAACTTGATTTGGTCGGATAATGGTTTAAACCTAGTAACAAAGTTAGTCTGGGTTTTATAATAAGACGGATATAATTTTTTGAGTACGCTGCAAGAAAATGAGAGTTTTTTTTTTCATATTTTTATATGCTCTCAATGACAGAGCACTGTGCAAGTATCAAAGATACGTTTTAAGTTAATCTAAGCTCATTTTTACATAACAAATAAAGTGCTCTGTGATGTCTTTCATTATACCATTACTCTAGGGTTGATATGTAGTGGTATGGAGTAAGGGCCATAACAGACGCGGCGCAAGTTGCGCCGCGTAACAGCTAGTGATGAGCGATGCATAAATACTCAATCAACCCATTTGAGTATTTACTCAGTAGATTGAGTAAATACCCGATGAATATCCTTATGTATCCATTTGGTGAGTAAATTGATATAAATGAGTTGCGACTCATATTTATGTTCATATTCATTATTTCATGTTTTCATGACAATTTTGAAACTTAAATCTAGTATACACTAGCAGTTCTTTTCAGAAAGTGTGTGCATACGCCATAATATGCTTAAAATGTAGGTAAAAGTTATATGCGACGCTAATTTATATAAAAATACCATACTAATTATTCACTGAAAGTAGGCTTCTTTGACTAATTATCATTTTTTGGTGGAAGGTGTGCATAGACGTAATTTTACGTTAAAATAAGTAAACAGACATCAAATGCGATGTCAATATATAAGTACGCTCCATTTACTCTATTTATTAAATCTAGTGAGTAAATACTCAAGTGGGTAGATTGAGTACTATCCACTGCCCATCTCTAGCTGTTACGCGACGCAACTTGCGCCTCGTCTGTTGCGGCACTAACATTTAAAGACTTTTAAAAATGACTTGCTACCTCGATAAATTGAACTATGGTAGGTAGAAACTTTTACATAGAATTGATTTCATGATATCAATTCTATAATTATATGTAACGTCTAAACTAGAATGAAATTATAGTCCAAGATACAATACGATTCAAATGAACTTTATTGCACCATAATAGACACACAAAAATTAGAAAACAACAAGATCAACTTTCACCAAGAAAAGTATTAAAAAAATTTTTCATACTTTTCATATACATAGGATCAGCTGATCGGTCAGCTTGCATTGTAGTCCAATTTTCATTCGTATTTCTCGATATGCTCCCCTTGGGAAAATATTCTTAGAATCACGGACTGAATTTGCCCTTGAAATAATTTCAGTATGTTTTGTTAAAGCCGGTTTATGATTCGTCGCGCCGTCTTTTAGGCGCTAATCATCGTTACTATCTACCTTAATGTTCCATAAAACAGTATTAAGCCCAGTATCTCACTGTAAATATGATTTCGGAGACGATGCTCGTAAACCGAATCACCTTCACCTATTTAGTGCCATATGTTCGGCCGTCGACACTGTTACAGTGAACCAGTTCGGTTTTGGAGGAATGTCTTTAGAGATTGTAGTTAGAATATTACTTTTTTAATGAGTTTCTTTTCGGCGTTTCTTCTCAGCACTTGAAATCGCCTTCATCTATTTAATGTCATAATATGTTCGGGCGTCGACACTTTATAGTGGAAACTACCTCAGTTGTATAGTGAACCAGTTTGTTTTTTGGAGGAATATCTTTTGAGACGTCTTGTAGTTAGAATAATAGTGTTTGGTTTCGGCGTTTCTTCTCAGCAGAGGTAATCACTTTTACCTATTTAGTGCTATATTATGATCAGGAGTCGACACTGTTACACTGAACCAGTTTGTTTTTGGAAGGAATGTCTTTAAAGAAGTCTTGTAGTTAGAATCATACTGTTATATTTCGGCCTTTATTCTCAGCAGTGGTAATCACCTTTATCTATTTAGTGCCTGTGTTTGAACGACGTTTCGTCATCCGGAGAACAATTATGGCATTCTAATTGTTCCAAGCTGATAGATACCAGTTGGGTGGTTCAGTTATGATAACATTCAGGAATTTAGTTAGTCAGTTAATTATATAAAGTAAAAGGAATATAACGAGTAAGTTTGGACATGAATTAAATACACATTTACAGTCACAAAATAAATTCATTTGTTTGTTACCGCTAAGTTTTGTTTAAAGTTTGTTAAGTTACAAGCATAAAACAAATTTATCTAAAATAAATTCATAAACTGACCTGTTTCTTACCGCTAAGTATTGTTTAAAGTTTGTTAAATTACTAGCACAAAACAAACTTATCTAAAATTTAGTAGAATGGCCCAGTTGATAGAATTTTGTGAAATGTTTTGTCGTATTGAGACTAAGCATTATTTTTTGACTCTTGCAATCAATGAAGCAAATATTGAAGACGACAATAGGAATTATAGAAACTCAATCTTCACACAAAGGAGACGAGAATCAAGGGAAACGAGGTGTAATGAAGTATGACATAGCCCTTTGATACATACGGTTTGAAGGGGACATATCAGTCCTTTTGTGAAGATCAGATCTCGGCTTTCAATACGCTGTACTTGTAACACTTGTGTGAGAGAATGAGAGTTTATATGTGTGCTGGACTGTATTAATTTTAAATTATGAAATAAAACGATACTATGCGATATTGTCAGACGAAGTTGAGCTCGCTTCTTGTTTTGATTGGAAAATGGATAGGTGTTATGGCTTATGACAGCGTACCCTGTAACCACGCCTGTACGCTGATTCAGTAACAACTTTTTTTGGTAGCTCAAGGATATACCAATATACACATAAATATCTATAACGAGTATTATAATGCTCCCAACGCCATCTATTACTCAATATAAAAACTACACTTCCTTCCTTCAAAACATTGCTTTGGAGAACAAACCTGTCGTGTTATAATGCCGACCTGGTACCACCTCACCTGATGACCTCACCACTCGTGACTCTCATCTGAATGAGCTTCGCTACCAGTGAGCGGATTGACCTTTGTTCTACGGCAATGGACTAATCGAATTGCATACGGCACGCCCTGCGTTTTAGCCACGCCTTTCTATACTAGATTTGTATACATTCTCAGCTTGTGCACGCTGAGTCACGTCTATTTTTAGAGTTCCTTACAATAAATTAAAAAACGTAACCCTTATAGGTTCACTCGTGCGTCTGTCTTTCTGTCCGTCTCTCACAGACAATTTACGTCGAATCAACTGCACCAAATCAGGTGAAATTTAGTAAGATGGTATTCCTATGACCCAATCACAGATGTGCAGTCAATAAATATTTTTTTTAAATAAGGGTAATTTTCGGGGCTAAATTAGGAAATTAAAAAAAAGTTTTGCAAACCTTATATATATATATATATATACCTTATATAATATATCAAATGAAAGGGCTTATTATGATAATCTCAAAGATTTTTTGTTATTATTGTTAAATAAATAGTTTAGATTTTAATCGTGAAAGATGTCTTAATTCGATCATTCCCATCCCCTAATCTTCGAAACTACTGAGCCTTAAATGTTGAAAAAATACAACATATAGTTTATTGCTTGTAGATTACAGAAAAAATAATATGAGAATTCTTTCAATTGAAAATAAAGCAGTAAACTCAATATAATACGTTCACTTACGAAAAACCTTCGGCAATGCACGGAACCCTCTCCAGTCCAGTTCACTCGCACTTGGCTGGTTATTTTATTTGACAGAGTATAACGACATACGACTTCACCGTATATACTGATCACGTCCCATAGAGACGTACACAATAAGTAGTAGATGTCCAAGAAAACATAGTGAAATTATTTAAACGATGTTGAAGGTCAACCTATTCAATTCAAATATATCTTTAGTATCATAGGATATTTATAATATCTCTTAATAATCGTCACTTTGTTTTATTGCACAACAATTGTTGACGTCAAAAAGTTACTTAGAGCTAAGTTTACTGCCACCTCCACAGAGCCGGATTTAGTGAGGGCAACCGGGGCTACAGCCCGGGGCCTCCACAATAGTAGGGCCCCCACAATAGACTTCGAAAAAATCTTTCAGATTCCGACTAGTTAACACCAGTAAACAACTTTTCCTTTGATTTTTTTCGCTGTTTTACCTCTACCTATAGTACTTTTTATAAACATGATTATGTTGTTCTTAACTATTAACAACAATAACAAAATATTACAGGCCCTGGCCCTAAACCAGGGGGCCTCCACTCCTTGTTGCCCCGAGGCCTCCAGACCTCTAAATCCGACCCTGCACCTCCAAAGCGCTAGTGCAGAAGAAGCGGTAACAAACTGCACTGCAGCATTTTCTCCAAGAACGTCAACTCACAATGAAATTAATATTTATAGTTGATATGTGGACAGAGTATACATTGTTTGTTGTAATAATTTCAATGATTTTTTTTTATGTCGAAATTTAAAATAATGTCATATATAGTTGTAGATTCAGTATGCACCTAATGTACCAAATTATGACCATTTCTGAGTATACAAACCTTTAAGAGGGACCCGCGTCAAGCTCAAGCCAGACTTTGTTACTCAAGCCTAACATTTTCAATTAAATTAAAACTTATTTTCGCTATAACTCATCTTGAAATGTTAGCTCGGTTAGAAGCAGGTCGATTCGATCAGAACCAGGATTCCCTCCGGAGTGATTGATCAATTGGCAACGAGTTCACTATTTATAGTATTCTACATTTCGGACGATGTAATCTATAATTTTGATGGGACATCTGCAATTTAGCTTGATTATATTTGTCTCTTAATATTATACAATATGTAACAAAAACCCTGTCCTATCCTTGTAGGAGCAACTCAGACTGTCAACACAAACTCGAAAAAGAAATCGACATTTTCATACAAATTGCCTCGCCGGCAGAACACTTTTGTGTTCCATCTATGATCGGACAAGGTTTTTGTTACATATTGTATTTATTTATTAAATCTTTATTGACCAAAAAGGTACAAAAGGTGGATTTAATGCTAATGCATTCTCTACCAGTCAGCCTTTAGGAAAAACAGAAATAAATTTGCGAGCGATAGGCGCTTAAAGATATAACTATATTATAGATATATTTTATTAATATAAATTCATATATTTTATTAATATATACATACACATACATAAATACATAATGTAAAACAAAACAATTTAAGATAATGATTAGTTCTGCTGCATCAAACTTTCAAAAAGGTGCATGTGGACTTTTTTCTTGAACAGGTCCCTATTCGTGATACTTTTGATGTCTTCGGGTAAGGCATTCCAGAGACGCGTAGCCTGAACAGTAAAAGAGTTAGTCATAAAACTTGAGCGAAATAAAGGAAGGCGAAGAAGAGAATGACTAGAGCGAAGCTCACGTTCATGGCTTTCAGACTGAAAGCGAAATTTGTTTTTCATATACAGGGGGGAGAGAGGATTCTTTAGTATAGAAAAAAGAGTACAAAGCATTCTTTGCTGTCGGCGCTGACGAGCAGGAAGCCAGTTAAGCTTAGATCGGAAAAAAGAGATGTGATCGTACTTACGAAGACAGAAAATAAAGCGGATACAATTATTTATAAGACGATCTAGCTTATTGAGAAGATCTGCGTTTAGATCAGGATAACACACATCAGCATAATCAATTGTACAATACAATACAATACAAATCAACTTTATTGCACCATAATAGACACACAAAAATTACAAAACAACAAGAAACAATATAGGCACAAAGGCGGACTTATCGCTATAAATGCAATCTCTTCCAACCAACCTTTGGGTGGAGGAAAAATTTATTTGAAACAAGGTGGGCGCAGTACTAATTCTATTTTACCTACTTACATATGAATATATACCTAAATACATATACACACATATATAATACATAATAAATATATATATGATACATAAAAATATTTACATAAATACATATAGTAACACTGAACAGAACTGATTATATCGTCAGGTAATATTCATAAAGGCGATTTTTAAAGTTAACCCAACCAATAATCTCCCATAGTCGACCTCTACGGCAACAATAAAGTCCATTTCGATCATAGACCGAAACAACCTTTTTAAAGGTTGACACACAAATG
This sequence comes from Acrobasis suavella, assembly GCA_943193695.1. NCBI lineage: Eukaryota > Metazoa > Arthropoda > Insecta > Lepidoptera > Pyralidae > Acrobasis > Acrobasis suavella. The sequence goes on along the minus strand of OW971952.1, from coordinate 995,905 downwards.
AGATACTTTTTGCCACTGGCTGGACTCCGACAGACGGTAGAAGGAAAAGAGGCAGACCAAGGACAAGGTTGTCGGATGAGTTGAGACTGTTTGATAGGAATTGGGAAGGAAAAGTGAACAACAGAAGTGTCTGGAAACTTAGAGGCTTTTGCCCAGCAGTGGGACATAGAGAGCTAATAAAAAAAAGTACCCAATTACACCGTGTGCCGTGTGGCTTATTGTTATTAAGGGGCTACCTGAATTTTTCGGGGTCAATTGCTGCCCCCATTTCAAATAAATCACTTGAATAAAAACGGAGATATCATTTAAAATTTGGTCTTGATCAGACCCTGGATAACCCTTCAAACTATTTTATGAACTACTGTTTACAGTTTAAAGTGAGAACGTGAAGCTTTTCTATGCACAATTGAGAAAAACCGCCACTTTTGGCGTAGTGCGTAGAAAAGCTTCACGTTCTCACTTTAAAATGTAAACAGTAGTTCATAAAATAGTTTGAAGGGTTATCCAGGGTCTGATCAAGACCTTGTTAAATGATATCTCCGTTTCTTTTCAAATTATTTATTTCAAATGGGGGCAGCACTGGACCCCGGAAAATTCAGGTAGCCCCTTAATAAATTCTCCTCGATATCGCATGGTGGTTGGAATCCTTGGGTGGCCCATGACATGCATATAGAAAAATCGTATGGTGAAAGTTTAAGTTAAATACTACATTGTAACCAGTCGGGTGACATCACCTGCGATCCATATTTGGTGTCGAGTGAGGTAGTGTTATTGTGATCCTTCATTTTGGCGCCTGTTCCTCTTATGGTCAGAACCGTAAAGAAGCTTATATAGCATTACGAAACTGGATAATTGACGTTTACTGCAGACTTTTCTAGAAAAATGATAGCTTTTGGAGGCGATATTTTAGTTGAATTTTTGACATGAAACGCTCTTCATGGATTTACTTTTTTCAATTTTTATGTACTTACAGCTGTCGCATAGTATTCCACCTCATTTTCTATCTAGTAAAAAAAAAGACAACCAACCACTCTGAAAGACATGTTAGGTACGCCATCTCTAACTGGTGTTACACCTGCGACGCAGGGTTTATTAAATAGCCGACCAAGTGTCGACATATCAAGTCGGACTCGCGCACTAAGGGTTCCGTACCACTGTATGGAACCCTTCTATAGTGCGCGAGTCCGACCCGCATCTATAAAAAATAACTTTTTATTGTATGGGAGCCCCGCTTCAATACAATGTGTAACAAAAGCCCTGTCCGATCCTTGTAGGAACAACTCAGACTGTCAATATGAACAACTTTTCGTATAGGACCAATGCTTGAAACTCGAAGAAAAATCTACATTTTCATACAAATTGCTGGGCCGGCCGAACACTTTTGTATGAAAATGTCGATTTTTTTTAATTCAAGTTTCAGGCGTTGGTCCTATAGAAAAAGTTGTTTATATTGACGGTCTGAGTTGCTCCTACAGGGATCGGACAGGGTTCATGTAACATATTTTTTTTTTTTTTTAGTATTTGCTGTTATAGCGGCATCAGAAATACATCATCTGTGAAAATGGCAACTGTCTAGCTACGGATCATGGATACAGCCTAGTGACAGACAGACAGTCATATGGACAGACAGATGGACAGCGGAGCTTTAGTAATAGTGTCCAGTTTTTAACCTTTGGGTACGGAACCCTAAAAAAAAAACTTACAATAAGTTTTACATTATCTTATTGGCAACTTCGTGTCTTTTGACACAACCATAGCTAGAAGTTCGGAAGTCGAGCAAATTATTCAGTAACTCATTTAGCAAGTTGAGCATTATGCCGTGGTGCTAAGGAACTTTTTATTTGTTGCAGGTACGAAACAAGTTTACCACAAAAACTGGTCGGAGAATCAAAGAAGAGCGAATTATGGGTGATTTGGAATGAAAATAAGCGGATTTGCTTTTGTGTTTTTAAGAAAGACAGAATTGTGTTTGGAAAAATTTGCAAAGATTCAAGGAATGTTAATCTTATTATTATATAAAAAACTGGCTAAACTAGTATTATATTATAAAGAAAAATAAATTTTCTCAAACATGCTCGGAAATGTAGGCATTATTGTAGTAAAAAGAAGTCACGAAGTTTGTAATTCTTGGCTCGTGCATTACTTTGCTGGACTAGGCCAGGAAAGTAGTATGAAAATTTATTCCTGGCCGCTGCTCAAAACAAAAAGACGAATAACGTGTATTCAGAATGACAAGAGAGTGACATTGACGTTTCAGATGACAGTTTTTACATTTAGCAAAGACATCAAGCGTTTAATTCCGTAACTTGTTATACAGCCAATTGCTACCACATTTTAAAAAATGCACTCTTCGAGCATTATTTATTATTATTTATATTCTAATGACCACAATTTTATTAAAATAATGTTAGAAAATGACACGAAAATATGCTTGGTTTTTGTTGCAATAGAAAAAAATGTAATCTACGGTATTATATTTTTTGCGTAAAATATGACGGGTATGTTATGACCTATGATTCTTTTGCGCAAAAAGACGCGGGAAAGCAGTTTCTTTTCTTTCAAAGCACGCAGTGTTTGATTTTATACTCTTTGCAGTAAACATTAATTGCTTTCGGTAATTTTTTTCCTCACATTTATTGAGAAAAGCACTATACATGCCTCGGTGGGAATGGCAATGCCGGACTCGTAATTATTGTCTACTAAAACTACTCATCCGGCAACGCCATATTCCCGGCCTCTGCAGTATTGCACTATAACTGAAACAGAGGATAAAAATAAATCAAAACATACCGCGTAGGGTATCGAATGAGAGTGCTTAAATTAACCTAATTTATTAGCACTCCTGGATCAATTAACGTACTTTTCAATGGGAATTTTCCCGTAGTAAGGTTGTAATTTTTGACTATTTTTACTGTTTTGATTTGACCATAGACATAAAAATTTTTTTTCTACTCAAAATTTTTTTTTTTTTGGCATTTTAATGATGGAAATTTTTTAAAGGCCTTAATTTTATATTACAATTAAGTCTATAATCTTAGGAAATAAAATAACCAACTACTCGTAAAAGCTAACAGTTTTAATGTCATCACATCACATCAAGATCTTCAAGCTTTCTCCTTGTAAGGCATGTAACCACCGCTGTTGTACTGGTTCCCGAAGCCGGACTGTCCGCCCTGATGGTTGCTGAAGCCGCCTGAACCCTGTGCGCCAGAGCCAAAGGAACTGCCTCCACCGATGTCGTGGCCTGAGCTGTGGTGGGAGTCGGTTATCTGAAATAAATAGGGGTATTTGAAATCACGGTAGAATGATTTGAAGTCATGGTACATAATTGAGGGGCGTGTGTTCAAATCTCGAGCCGAAACAAATATTTTCCTTCACATATTATTTTGATGTTTTGCAAGCATTGTTGTAATTTTAAATAAATATTTGAAATTAAAAGAAACTGCAAAAGAAACAGACTTCGTTTTCATTGAGGAGTTTCTTCCATATCTTTCCAGTTCTCATCTTAATCATAGTGGGAACAACTAGATAGGAAAGGCTTTCAAATAAATAATAAAAAACCTGCCAAGTTCTAGTCGGACTAGCGCATAGATCGATCAAAATTGGTTCACATTGGCGAAGAAGTCGCGTAACTTTATATAATTATTGTCTAGTTAAACTATAAATTATGGGACTAATCAGAAAATAATTAATGAATTGGTGTCTGTAAATACAGTTGTGTCAATAATGTTATTAAGGTTTAGGTACGTAACGCTATTATTTGGCCGCATGGCCGGCCAAATAAGCTATTTACTTACATAGAAGAAAAAGTAACAATTATTTCGTAATTAGTTCAATAAAAGCCCTCCAATTCCATACTTCTCTCTCTCTCTCTCTCTCCCTCTCTCCCTCTCTACCTATCTCCCTCTCTCCCTCTCTCCCTCTCTCCCTCTCTCCCTCTCTCCCTCTCTCCCTCTCTCCCTCTCTCCCTTTCTTCCTCTCTCCCTCTCTCCCTCTCTCCCTCTCTCCCTCTCTCCCTCTCTCCCTCTCTCCCTCTCTCCCTCTCTCCCTCTCTCCCTCTCTCCCTCTCTCCCTCTCTCCCTCTCTCCCTCTCTCCCTCTCTCCCTCCCTCCCTCTCTGTCTGTCCTTCTCGTTTCAACGTATTTCCAGTGGCATCCTCAGCTGTAATGCTGCGAAGCCCGTGGTTCGCTTTCCGACTTTTCCACTTCGCACAGTCTTGAGCATCCTTGGTTGTAAGACTATTGGCACGCATCATCTTTGACGTCGTCAAGCCAATTTCTTGGTTCTACCACGCCTGCCGGGCCACGGCAGAGGCGGCATGGCTATATATATATTTCTCCCTGCCCTCCAGACTTTTTACAATGATAAAACGGTCTAAGCCACACATTTAATATTAACAGGCACTCGGTTTGAATGTATTAAGATCAATGGTAAACTTCTACGTGATACATACGTAATGATTATGAACGTATTCAAGAGCACGTCTTTTGAGCCATTTGTTCCAATAAATATTTAGCCAATAAAAAATGGCTTAAAATTGAACAGTCGTTGACAAACAAGTAAATTTATAAATTTTTACGACGGACCGAAAAAATGTAACTAAATTCTAATTAAATATAATTTTATGACGTCATCAAAGAGAAAAAGAAACTATTTACTTTATTGAAAACAGCTATTTTAAAATAATTTTCGCAATATTCATTTTGAATAAAATGAAAATGTTAAGTTTTTATTTGCAAAACATTTGCAATGTTTCGATGTAAAAATGTAGATTGTTGTCTTTAAAAGGTAGGTAGTTATTACAGTGGATATGTATAGGTAGGTATAGATACGTTTGAAACTATTTTAGAAAAGCAATAAAACTCGAATGACGTCACAAAGCGATATTCTTTATAATATATAACGAGATACGTTACTTTTTAGATTTAGCAATCAGAAAAATGTTTTTTCAGCAATTAATTACCTAGGTACCACACGACATTATCTTAGATTCAGTCAAACGACAAATAACTTGTCTAGCGAATTTATGTCCTTGCATTAAATACACTAGAGTGGAGTTTTTGAGAATGATAAAATATTCTGTCACCTAGCAGAGGATCTAAAAAAAGCCATTTTGTATAAACCTCTGTCGAGACGTAATTTTTGTGTGAAATTTCTGATGCGTGAGATTACTTAGTTTTAGCATCTCGTTTAATATTCCTTTTGAGTCTGTTACTCTGATGTTATTACATGTTAAATTTGGTCATAAAGTACATGTATTTTGATATGGCGTGATAAAATATTTTAGAATATGATAGTTACTAAACAAATTGTTCTATTCTTATTTTCGTACCGATGTATTTTACGGTAAATAAATGTAGATTTACAGTGCTTTTTAGTCCATGCGTATTTTATGTATTCCCAAAAAAATTACTCCTCCCTGCTGTGGTACCCGCCCTTACTGTACCCGTGGCTCGCTGACCCGTAGCCCTGCTGCCCATAGTTCTAGCCTGAAGAGTACCCGTCTCCTTAGCTTTCCTGAGTGAAGTCATGTGGTTCGTGTCCTCTGTCGTGGCCATTGCTAGACCCGCCTTGCTGGTACCCGCCCTGACCGTACCCCTGGCTCGCTGACTCGTAGCCCTGCTGCCCATAGTTCTAGCCTGAAGAGTACCCGCCTCCTTAGCTTTCCTGAGTGAAGTCATGTGATTCGTGTCCTCTGTCATGGCTATGGCTGGACCCGCCTTGCTGGGTCCCGCCCTGGCCGTACCCCTGGCTCGCTGACTCATAGCCCAGCTGCCCATAGTTTTGGCCTGAAGAGTAACCCGCCTCCTTAGCTTTGCTGAGTGAAGTCATATAATTCGTGTCCTCTGTCATGGCCATTGCTGGACCCGTCTTGCTGGTACCCGCCCTAGCCATACCCTTGGCTCGCTGACCCGTAGCCTTGTTGCCCGTAGTGCTGACCTGAAGAGTATGCGTTTCACTAGCTTACCTGAGTGAAGTCATTTGATTCGTGTCCTCTGTCATGGCCATGTCTGGACCCGCCTTGCTGGTACCCGCCCTGGCCGAACCCCTGGCTCGCTGACCCGTAGCCCTCCTGCCCATAGTTCTGGCCTGAAGAGTACCCGCCCCCTCCCATACCCCCCATACGGCCGCGCCCGCCATACATGTCGCCGCCGAAAGCGTTGGTGAAGGCTAGGACGGAGGCTAGAACGATGATGGGCTGAAATAAATGAAAATGCATGTTAGGTTATGATAGGTGGGCAGCTGACTTAAGGCTAGATAGGCCGAGTTTATGAGTTTTTGAAACCATCAGAAACATAGAAAATAGTGTATTAAAATCTGACAAAAAGGTATGGCCTAGTTAAGGTGCAACGCAGCCTAAAAGTATGCTGTCTCACCTAACACTGTGTTCGGGCGAAGCAGTGAGGTGAAATGCACGATAATTCATGGTAAACCTAGCGCGTAAAAACAAACGTAAAGTCCTTTGGGAAAAGGGGTTTTATGCAAAAACTACTGCATTAATCAATTACAAATAAAGTTTTTTGTATCATAATTTTGGGTGTTTCACACTTCTTTAATTACTTATTTGCACTGAAAGTTGCGTAAAAATAAGCAAAAAAAAAACGAATATTTGATAGCTCATAACTTTTGAATGGCTTTTCTTTACTAGTCTGTATCCGAACATACAAAATTTATAATGAGACAAATTTTGAATATACAATGTCAAACAGTGGAGGGAATCCCTTCCGAAAGTATAGAAAAATATCGACTAGTTCGCTCTTAAGGATCTAGCTAGCCTAATCAAAGTCGCATCAGTAACAAGATCTAATAAACTTCACTCGATAAAAAATCCCAAAGCCGTTTTGTAATATTTATTCAAGACTGACTAAACTACTGATATTTTACATTAAATTCTTGTGCTCATTTAAAGCCACGAAATATTAATAGACAATTTCGCATGTTCCTTTTATCCATTTTTTTTAAATAATGAATTTATATGGTGTTTATTTATAAAATACTACTCTATCTCTAGTCTATTTTTGTGTGGCAACACAAGCTTTCCCATATAAAGGTTCACTCCCCTTTTCATTCGCTTAATCAATTATTTTTGGTTATAACCCAAAAATCATTTTATCAACTTTGCTGTCTTTCCCCGGGCCAAATTACATATCCATACCAAATTTTATTTAAATCGGTTCAGTGGTTAACGCCTGAAGAGGTCACACACAGACAGACAGGAAGATTTACTTTTATATTAGTAAAAATAATGAAATAAGGATTATGTTAAATCAATGAAATTATACCAAAATTACTGTAAAGTCATTATTTAGTTGATGTATTGAATACTGTGTGATAGTAGATTCCCGAGGGATGCCCTGAATGGAATCACCAACAGCTAGTTTACAATTAAATAGATTTAAAATATAATTGGTACGGTTAAATTATATTTACATTTGGGATTCGCTAATATAATTAGTGAGTTGTATTTCGATTATTGAAATTTCACAATAGTTCTTGAATTCACTAGTTTGATCAATAATTTACTTTTTTTTATAATAATTAATAATTAAACTTTTTCATCACAACCAAAGGATATTCTGCCATAATTCTTTATTTAATGGTACTTTTTCTGAAAAAAAAAATGTGCCGAAAAAGAAAATGATTGATAGTGTTACTGCTGTACAAATTCCCTATTCTTACTTCCCATTTGATAAATAAAAAGAATTTTAATTTCAGTAAATTGATAATTTGTTAATGTTAAATATACATATTTTTGCTATATTTATTAAGTACAGTAGTTGAGCAAGTTCCTTCGATTTCAGTTAACTTTTATCACCAAATATGTTCCTTAAGTGATTTTAATTATAAGTATTACGTACCAGGCACTTCATTTTGGTGGTTTAGTTCACGACAACACACAGACTGATTCGTTTAACCTGTCTCTCTATCTTTTATAGCAGTATTAATTACTATAAACTGTACAACATTATTTACTAATTACCGTTACAATAATGCGCTTTTGATTTCTATTCCTATTAAGTGCTGATAATTTAGCCGAAAATAGGGGAATTGGAAACTACTCCACCGAGAAGAACATCGTTCTTAAAAACGATGACGGTCCGGAAATTAGTTAACTGTCGAATTTGTTAACGACGGGCTCTATTTAATGTAATTAGTTTTGGAGAAACCCTTACTCATTACCGCAAAAGATGTCATTGTTATTTGATAGCCAAGTTTGGATTTGTGGAGATTTTTCTCTGTATTTCTTTGCTAAACTTATTTTAGTTAAAACAGCTTTTGTCCCTTTTCCTATTTTGTATACTTGACATTGAAAGATCGAGTCAGAACATATTTTAACTAAAATAGGTTTAGCAAACGATTGTATTTTTGGAACGAAGTTCCTTACGGCAGGCTTGGAGGAGATAGGGATTTTGCTGCGCGACCGAACTGAAAAAAATGTGATAGTAAAACCGTAAGGATGACCTCGTTAAATAAAACCGTTAAATGAGACGTGCGCAGGCGCGACAGTCGTATACACAAGCGAGTAGTGTATAATACCTTTGAGCACGATTTTTCTTTTGCAAATTGTGTCGATTCTACATTAGCCGAAGGAACTTCGTTCCTACCTGGTGTCCCACGACACCACATTCCTTTTTTTATAAATAAGGGGGTTTATCTTTTCTGACTTATGGTTACTTACGTATATTGTACAGATTTATAAACCTACAAGTTCTATACATAGGTAATCACTTATTTGGCGAACTAAACAAGGAAATAAGACATGATACGACAATACCACACGCGCAGGATTGAACCGGCGACGTCTTTAAACAACTTGCTAAATTCCACTGAGCTATTGATACAAAGATTCAAATGGCACCTTTACACGCCAATAAGTATAATTTACGTTACGTGTAAAGTGTATGAAAAATTTAATTTATTTTTAAAGAAAAGCTACCGATACCAGCGCTTCGTAACGACCACTGCTGAGAAGAAACGCCGAAAGAAACTCATTTTCACAGTATTGGTCGCCTACTCGCCAGAAGGGCTTTGTCATATTATTATCATTGTCTTGCAAATAATAAATACTTATAATATAATACAATGTTGACACATTATAACATGTATTGATTTTCTTAGAAGACCAAGAAGATCGTACATGGATGAAATAAAAGAGGAAGCAGGAATTCAGTTTCAAATTACTTTATTTTAAACTTTATTGCATACATGCAAAGACACCACATATTATGTACCTACTCAAACTAATGTACCTACTTATATATAAGATGGGCTTACTGCAAAGCAATAAAAAAATATATTAGTTGAAAACCATAGACGGTTTTTCCACATGAAAAATTTTATACCGTAATCGGTATGTCGTTATGAAGTAAAAAATAAAACTCTAATTTGAAGCCTCCTCAGTGCCAAGCAAGACAATAGCAAGTTTAAAGTGTTGTTTGTCTATCTGTTGCTGCGTGGGTGGAAATTGTTTTCATTTAAGTTTCAGTTTAAACAAATACCCACGAAATATGGAGGAAACAGAAGTCGCATTGTGAGGTGCCTACATTATTTATAAATACTTGATTCCTTTATGTACCTACACTGTTGTTTGTGTTTGCGGCTTATAGACAAGGTGCGAATCAACAATGTGCGCTGTCAAACGCAAATTGCTCATGTAGATGCAAAAACAGCCAAATTGAAGTGGAACTAGGTAGGACCATGTCTGTCGGATGCGTTCCGAAAGATGGGCCAAATAGAAAAATATACTAAGCCCATGGGTTAGATTATTAAAAAATGTTGTACACGTATTTTTTCTTTCCTCTGAGAAACAAAAAATGACGAAGATACAGCGCATTGAAATTTCGCATGACGTCACGGCTACGTACGATTTTTACATAGAGGTGACGTCGCAAGCCCCCACTCCGGAACTTTGATGCTTCGTATCTTTGTGAATTTTTACTTTTTTGGCAAACTGAAAAATACGGGTCCATTATTTTTAGATAATCTCAAAGACTGACTAATTACAATTATACTTTTCTAACCCTGTAGTCATCCCTATTGTCTACATTCTGGATTCCAGTAGGAGTAGGGTTAGACAAGATGACGGGACGACCTAGACAGATTTTTATGCGAGTGGTAGAAGGTCGAAGAAGGTAGGGATGTGTGGATAAGGGGAAGCCCTTTACCCAGCAGTAGATGAGATTTCTCATTTTGGTTAGGGGGTGTCCGAGATATGGGATAGAAATTAGTAAGTGAGATCGCTGATTCGCCACAGTTCGAGGTGAACTGTGGCGAATCTTGCGGAACCAGAAACTTCTTAGTAACTTACTCTTTTTATAAACCCAAGATAACTAAGTAAACACACTATACGGTTCACATGATGGTAAGTGGTCAGCGTAACTCAAGAAGAAATCTTTTTACTTAATTTTCAAAAGTTGACACCTAAATATGCACTCCCTTTATTTTGTACACACTCAACCTTGTTTGTTGAATTAATTTAATTTATTGAAGTCAATTTGAATATTACATAAAATACTTGTTGAAAGTAGACGTATCACAGGCAACGGCTTCTGACAAGACAACTTAAAAGTAAGTATTTATTTGTTACTGAAAACAAAATAGAAAGATACGAGTCGATAACTTTGTAATTCTACGAAGTTTCAGATACTTAATAAAGATTGATTGTATTCAATTATTTATTTTCTATTGTAAATGGATTGAATTTCTTACAAAATGATTTATTTTATTGCAACGTTATTATCATTAGTTATTATTTGCGTAATCTATTAGAGTTTCAGATTGCGTAAAGATAAGAAAGTGAAATAATAGTCATCATCATCATTTTAGCCACGTGACGTCTTCTGCTGGACATGAGCCTCTTCCAAGGACTTCCAAAATGACCGATTAAAAGCAGCCTGCATCCAGCGCTTTCAGGTCGTCTGACCTTGTGGGTATGTCCTACGCTTCGCTTGCCAGTACGCGGTCGCCATTCGAGAACGTTTTTGCCCCATCGGCCATAGATTCGCCGCGCTACGTGTCCCGCCCACTACCTATTTAACGAGCTAATCCGAAACACGTGTACAATGAAGGTTTTTAAAATATGGAACACAGTGAAGTCAGGTCCAATTAGCTGTTTAAAAAAGCAAAAGAACTTGTCAACTGATGGACCAATGGCAACAGTCAATTGGACCACACGTCACTGTGTTGCCTTCTCGTCTCACATATTTTTGAATACCCTCATTGTATATAAATACATTCATACAAACTTTCGCATTTATATTGTTAATAGGATTTTCTGTATTCCGTTACCTAGGAAGTAACTTTTACCGCACGCGTAGCCGTAAATACAACCTTTTTGCCCGGGAGGATGTAAATACGCACAAGTGCGAAGCCGAAGCGTAAAGCTACCCTATTACTACTCTTGTTAAGAAATGTGTTGTAACATGATCAACTTGATTGATCATTAATTTCATATTGTTAATGTTTTCAATATTATCAACATGCTTCGGAGTTGTTATATCCAGAAAATTAAAAACGAATCTTAGGAACATTAAAATGATATTATTTCAATCATGTGATGTCATTTGTGTTCATGTACCGTTAAATCATTTAATTCGTTATTCTAATGATGATATTGTTAAGTTTATGGTTGCTTTAGATAAAACTTTTCCTTCTTAGGCAGTTGCACCACTGTCTTTCTCAAATTCCTCTCCATCCACTGGTTATCTGGAAGAGCTTTAATCGATAAGACCGCCCATTGTACGCATTTAATTTAAAATTATTTCTTTGTGTTACATTTTTCTTTTGGTGTACAATAAAAAGTTATCTATATATCTATCAATCGTCTATACATACAAAAGATATCTTTATGTTCTTAAGTGTTTCTACCTATTTTTTTTTTTCAAATTAGTTTTTCGAATTGTTGTTTGGTTTTTAGAAACGTTGAAGAAAATAGGAGGGACATTCAAGCTTTATCTTTTCTCAGTTCATCTCAGTGTTTTTATGCCAGTTCCCCGGAGTGGGTTTTATGAACATTTTATTGGTAAAGCTGAACAACTCTAGAACGCTTTACTGCTTGTTTTAATATCAAATGTCGAGAACTATCATTTAAACTATCTATGGCTATATGGTTTATGATTTAGGTATATTTTATAATAGTTTCAGTGTTGATTTCATGTGCAGTTTATTGATTAGTACTTATTTTACTTTTCTGAATATTTACACAATTGAATTGGCTGGTATTAAACGCCTCGGATTTTACAAGTATGCCCACTATTTGTGTAGATCAAGAAATAAAAATAATAAATCTTAATAACACTCTCAACGCCACCCATATATAACGATTTTCCAGAACAGCAGGCCGTGTGGGCGGCGCGCGGCCCAAACGATTCGTTTCGCAGCACGCCACCGTCGATTTTATAAAACTTTTGTGGCAGGCCATGTGGTATGCCGGCGGGACACGTCGAAAACTATATCAGCAGGCCGTGTGGTCCGCTGTGACCCGAAAAATTCATATAGATTTCTTGCCTTTGGCGTGCCTGATAAGGAGTCAAAATCCACTATTTCGATTAGTATAGACAAAAACCTACCAGTGAAAAAAAAATTGACGAAAATCGGACTTTATTTACATGACTACATTGGGTTGAAAATAAATTAAGAAAAATTGATTGAAATCACACATTTATTGGGTGTTACGTACAAAATTAAAAAAAAATGACAAAAAAAATTATTTGAAAATGAAGAATTATTTGTTCAAATGAATTTCAGCGTAGCACTCCGCACATACACTTGGCTTAGAGGGGCACTTTAGGCAGACCGTGTTCACTTTTTTCGTGCTGTTTCTGGCTTCAACGGCTGACAGACCTGCAGTACGGTATCTTTCATAACAATGAATACATCTTCGGCGAACAAGTCGTCCTCTATGGTCATTCAATGAAGTTTTGCTGAACTGATGATCTGACTGTTTTTGTGAGCTCCCTGCTGAGTCTTGATTTGAAGTAATTCCTAACATCTGTAGGCAGAGATTTTCCCGGAAATTCGTTATAGTGTATTTTTTGCTTCTCAGCTGTTTGTGCATTTTATAAATTATATAGGCATTTGTAACGCCAGTAGAAAATATCAGGTCCGAGGCTAATTTCTGAAACCAACGGATACTTCTTCGAGCAGGACTAGCATAACTTGCTAATTGATCCGACAAATCAATGGAACACTTGTGTTTATTGTATTCCGATATTATAATAGGTTTCATTACTTTCTTGTTTGGGTTCCTTTTGCTCTTCACAGTCACAAAACCATTGGAGTGTTTTGTGGACAAAGCCAAGACGTCACGTTTATCTTTCCATTTAAAAATAAGAACCCCGTTATTATTTTCCAATGCGCAAACTTCGCCTTTTTTTAGTTTTTCTTTAATAATTTTCTTCGGCAACCCCTTTCTATTTTTTCTCAGAGTTCCTATTAAATGTGTGTTGTTTTCCAATAATTTTTCAGCCAACTCCACGCTAGTGTAAAAATTATCCGTAACCACACTCCTACCCACTCCTAGGTATGGTTGACACAGCTTCATAACTATATTGGTGGCCACATTCTCCTGCTTCGTTGCTTGTTTTCCTTCGTAAATGATGAGGTCATGTGTGTAACCATCATCATCGCACATCTTAAAAATTTTTATGCCATATTTGTGGCGTTTACCAGGAATATATTGCATGAATATAATGCGTCCTCGAAAAGCAACCATGCTTTCGTCTACAGTAATATATTCACCAGGCGTTTTTAAATTCTGAAATTGTTTTGTGAGTAACTCCACTAAACGTCTTACTCTGATCAGACGATCAGCATGATTTGGTCCCAAAAATACGGTGTCTTCAAAATGCCAACATCTCAGCATTAACTCAAACCTGTTCCTGCTCATAACCCGGCCAGCTACTTTATTTTCATACAAAATATTCTTACTCCAATAGTCACTAATTCTAGGTACTTTTTTTAGTCCCATGTATACTAATAAGCCTAAGAATTTCCACATTTCTTCAGGAGTACAGTCTGTCCATTTAGCGAGTCTCATGTTACGTGTAACGACTTTGAGCAATTTTGATTTGTTGGCATAAGAATTGGTCATTTGCACCATAAGATCAATAATTTCGTCGTTGAGGAACAATCGAAAACAATCGAATTCCGTCTTACAATTTTGAGGAACATTTATACCTGGTTGTATATTCAGTGGAAACTGCTTTTGACGTGATCCATCAGGAAGATACCATTCCGATGTCGGCGATTGTTCTTGCAGGTCATTTGATGGTATATCATCATCACATAATAGCAAACTTTCGTCGTAACTTGATTCAGATTGCGATGAACCCGTTGATGACGATGGTTGATAATCTGGATCGCTTTCGGAATCCGACATGTTGACAGCGCGTGAGCAAAAGCGCGCGAAAATCCTTTACCGGCAGGCTACGTGGGCGGCGCGCGGCCAACTGACCTAATTACACTAGTGGCGCGCCGGTTTGTATTTTTACATGCATTAACGGAAAAATATGACAGCAAAACAGGCGCGAAATTTGTGGTATGCCCGCCGCCCACATGGCCCGCTAGGATAAAATCAAAAATTGACCTCAGCCTGCTGCGCTCGAATTTTTGTGGGCTGCCGGCGGACCACATGGCGGTGAGAGTGTTTATGATTTAGGTATATTTTATAATAGTTTCAGTGTTGATTTCATGTGCAGTTTATTGATTAGTACTTATTTTACTTTTCTGAATATTTACACAATTGAATTGGCTGGTATTAAACGCCTCGGATTTTACAAGTATGCCCACTATTTGTGTAGATCAAGAAATAAAAATAATAAATCTTAATAAATAAGTCTTTTTATTATTTACAATATCATCTTCATACATAAAGTCATCACTCACTTCATTAGTCATCACTTTATGTTTTTGAACCTAACATCTTTATCCGACGAAACCACCCGAGTTGAATCCGTTTCCGAATCCGGACTGGCCTCCTTGGTATCCTCCGTAGCCTCCTTGGCTGCCACCAGCACTACCAAAGCTGCTGCCTCCGCCGATATCATGGCCTTCCGATTGGTGAGCATCGGTGATCTGAAAAAAATATTTTGATTTTTCAATATAAAATTTGGTCAATAGATCAAGTATTACTTTGCGAAAGTCAAAGTAACATACTCGTGGCAAAAGCAAACAAAGTAATCGAGATCAAAATATGTTATTTAATATGTGTCAAAATTATTTCATCGTCTTCGTTATTGTCGGTTTTATTTATTTATTTGCTTCTCTAAAGTCTTACAGTTATTTCTTATAGATACTATAATAAACATACATACATACATATTATCACGCCTGTTTCCCACAGGGGTAGGCAGAGACTAAGGACCTCCACTTGCTACGATCCTGACAGACCTCTTTCGCTTCATCTACACTCATCACTCTCTTCATGCATGCCCGCCGGTTACGGGTACTTCTAACCTCTCCTTTTTTAAGAACGTCTGCAATTTGATCGCGGTACGTTCGTCGAGGACGACCCTGACCCGCTCTTCCACTCACGTTTGCTATAATAAAACTATGATAATTACTAGACTCCATCTTTAGTCGACGTAAGAATTGCCATCAACAATAAAATTGTAAATATCATGATCACAATTTAAATACTTCATGTCATCAATATTACTATCATTGTTAGTTTTATTAAGATTGAACTTGCTTATCATAATGAGCTACAGAATTGTCTATAAAACCATAATCACTCCAGTCCTAGATGTTTTAACAGTACCTAGTACCATCTTTGTTATTTTTATCAAATTTACATTACTTTATATGCCTTCAGTAATTACTTTTTGAATCTTATAATCTGTTTTTGTCTCGCTTGTTTACTTACTTGAGTAAAGCTAGAGCTAGCCCCTCCCCTGTTATATCCGCCCTGGGATCCTCCAGCCTGGTAGCCTTGGCTGCCGAATCCCTGACCACCAGCCCCATAACCAGCGCCGCCATAACCTCCTCCTGATGAAAAAAGAAATATGAATTTAAGAAATGTTAAAACAACTGCAATATGGACTGTATACGTAAAAGAATTGAGATGACTGGAAGGTTTTGACTGTTTGATGAAAGGTTAGGCCTGAGTCCTCGATTTGAATCTGAAGATATGTCTTTTCAGTGCAGTGCTAGAGCAAAGGATAAAATAAAATAGTAAAGTTATGTACAACAGTGGTCATGTTGTATGAAGCGCTAAAGAATAAGGTGGAATGCCTAAAAATTTGGTGTTTGCTCCGACAAAAGTTCTTAAGGAGAAGACGATGTTACTAACAGATAATGAAGAACAACAATATTGTATGTTTTTGAGTGGGAAGCAGATTATAGCAATAGAAAATAGAAGAAAGTTTACATACCTGATTGGTAACCTCCTCCAATACCGCCAAGACCGACGCCTCCCATTCCAACTCCCCCGACGCCTCCCATACCAACTCCTCCCATACCAGGCCCTATACCGGCTCCCATCATGCCTGGGGTTCCTACCCCTAATCCGACTCCTCCCATGGGCATTCCTCCCATTATACCCATTGCACCGAAGGGTGCTGCCTGGACTGCAAGGGTGCAGCTCAGAATAGCGATGGCCTGTAATAAAATAAGATTTCAGTAAACAGGTTTGCAAAACATCACTAACATTTTAGTTTTTTTAAAGGAGTTTTAAAGCCCTACGGGAATACGCATTATTAGTATGGACTAATACACATAATAGTGGCTTTGAAAGACTAATCAGATGATGATCCCGATTGGCATCACGAGAAGGCATCTCAGATCTATTTATATCACAGACCACTTAAGCCAGAATTTGACACCAGTGTTGGCTACATATAAGGAAAAGAAAGAGATGCTTCAAGAAATCATTTTCATGAAGCATCTCTTGTAAATTACAACATCGTGAGGAAATTCAAGCTTCAGAAGAAATACATTTGTAAATTATGTTTCCTGTTGTTATCACTAGATTACAGTCTACTTCAAACACTATTGTTAGCCATTTACAAATTGTACAAAAACAACTGAGAATAAAATACAAAAGAGCCTATCGAAATATCGATGGAAACTAAAATTAATAATTCCAAAAATAACAATAGAGGGGATGTCTCCCGGCGGGCTTCTATCAACATTAGTGACTGAATAGCATTGAACGAGGCTATTTCAGAAATTCGAGAACCTATTCAAATTTCAAAGGCTTCAAATTCAATTTTCAATATTCCACATGAAACGTTATCTAGCTCTTTGAAATCATTGTGAAACGTTATTATCTGCTAACGGTACTAACCTAAATTGTAATATTGTTTGTTTCGAACAATTGAAGACGGCATAAAAAATTAAATAAGTCTAAAAATATTTTTTATTTTATACACTGATACAGCCAAGGGTTCTAAGACTATGCTAAGCAAGATGATTAAATTTAAATTATATTAAATTTTATTAGTATTAAGTACGCCGTTTGTGCCATGTGTCTTTTGTGTTTTGGTAAATAAAGTTTAAATTATCCTAGTTTCTATAATTTTAAAATTAGGCTTTAAATCAAAGTACTAATTGGAGCTGAAACTAATAATAATCCCTTTTTAGAATAGCCTATGGATACAAAAAAAAAACTTATGATGAAAACTTAAACTTATCTTTAAATAAAGAAGGAAAACCCTGTGCGAAGCGAAAAAGCGTGCCTTGGAAACGCTGTAAAAGAGAAAAAGACTAATCTGTCTAGTCCATAATTATAGCAAATATAATCAATTAACTGGATGTTACAACTAAGTCATCAACAAAAATGAAAAGATATTTGCAAGAAAACAATGTCTCGTAGCGGGCAATAAAGATAAGAGTTCGGAATTAGCCGAACGTAGTGCAGCGAAAGTTCCAGTTATTACCGTAACTCAGATTTAAACTGAGATTAAAATGCAGGGGAAACCACTAGAAAACGCTAGGAGAGCTGCTTGAATTATTTACTTTGATCTAGAGACTGGATTACAGAATACTCCTCACTCGCCTCACTTAAATATCTAGTATATTCTGTTTTTAGTACTTTTTGTTATAGCGGCAACTGTGAACATTTCAACTGTCTAGCTATAACGGTATGGTATCATGGTATGATAAAACCTGGTGACGGACGGACGGATGGATGGACAGACGGACTGCGAAGTCTTAGTAATAGGATCCCATTTTTACAATTTGGGTACGGAACCCTAAAAACTAAGAAATATGGCGAAAGAAAACTAATTTGTTTAGCCTCGGGACATGAATTTGCTATAAAAAAATTGTATTTATCGTGAATGAAAAGGACATATCAAAAAAATGGGTTAATATTTTCGGTGACATAGATAAGTAGTATCAAGTTTCATGTAATATGACTGGAGTGAGTACAACTAATTCAAATATTTATAAAGAAAATAGACAGGTTGAAAGAAAACATGGAAAACTTACTACTCGTAATAAAAACATAAATAAAATCAAAGAAAGTAAAGAAGCTATTGCACTTACCACAAACTGGAATGCCATTTTGTGTTGTCTTGCCTACTACAAACTAAAGAATGATTTGTAGACAGTTAAACTAAAACTTATATACCAGACCTATCAGAAAGCAATTATACAAATGTCAATTAATCGATTCTTTTTCTAAACGATCACTTAACGATCGAATATCCCCAACGGTCATCAGAAGTAGGATGTTTAGGGATAGCCAACATTATCCTCATTAACTAATTGTTTCTGGCAACTTGGGGGTTCTGTCCGATTTGTAATGAGGTTCTATTCATTTAAGGCTTCACGTTAATCTTAGCTGGAAGCTAAACAAAGGATTTCATTTGATTTATGAGTAAACTGTTCAAAACAAATTTCTATATGAATGTTTAGTATATTTCTGAGAAATTCTCTTGTTATAGCGCTGTGCTAGATCTACACAATTTTTGAAATGTTTTTAGTGTGTTTTTCTAATAAGCTGATCTGGGATAAAAATAAAACATAAACCGCAGCTATTAGCTGCTTCTTTTTAGGGTTCCTTGTTAGTAAAGCCCTTATATTTTCGTCATGTCTGTCTGTCAGTGTCAAAGTATGAGTAATTTTTTTTTCCTTAACAACCCAAAAGAAAATCTTCATTTTCATACAACTTTTGTATGAAAATGTCGATTTTTTTTTCGAGTTTCATTCATTGGTCCCATTATCCCATATAGGAAAAGTTGTTCATATTGACGGTCTGAGTTGTTCCTACAAGGTTTGAACACTGTTTTTGTTACATATTGCATTTTTTTTAGATTCAAGTGTTTTTTTCACTACCGCCCTTTGTCTAAACAGTTGTATATGGACGCGAAAAAATTCACAGCAGTAGTATATATAACAAAGTTTAAAGGAAAGCTATCAGCGCTATGTAGGGTTTACAAATTCTTAGTCATAAACGACGTAACTTATAAAACGAACTCGAAAAAGTAAAATTTCATACTAATTCAACAGAAAATTAGTTTTCTAAGATGGTTTTAGTCATGTGAACTCTAAGCGGGGATTCGCAACTACGGAATTCTGCACAACGTGGGCCCGTCACGCACTTGGCCCGTGTATATCTATACAAATTTTTAAATGTTTTTAACCCATTCACCGCGAGACTTTAAATCAGTGGTTGTGCCCCCAGCGCGAGGGGTAGTAAATCTAAAATAAATACCTACAACCGAAAAGGGATGTGGATACTTCAGTTATGTGCAAAACGGGCATTTTTTTTGTCGGAAATATCCGACGCTCGCTGTGAAAGGGTATGTGTTTTTTTACCAATACTGGTTTAGGGTATAAGAGAAACATGTTAATGATAGAATTATTTATTATTCTCTATATTAATTAAATGAAGTTGTTTCTCTCAAAGGTAGGACTCGTCGAAAATGTAGTGTTTCGCTAGTAATACCCGATTGTAGTATGTACTTGTACCAACAATATTTGCATACTACCAGCAAATTGCGACTGAAAGGACTCGTTTGGAGCAGACGTCGCTCACATTTGATCTCCACACGCTCACAATTACACGTATTCAAGTTTATGTGACTGGTAAATGTTCGGGAATTGACGTGAATTCGATGTTGATCTAATGAATACGAATTCCTCGTCGTGTTGCGCCTGGAGAACCGCGGTTCCGGCGGTGTATCGTCGGAAGTTGTATATATGCAGCGAATCGGGCTAACCCTGAGATCAAGATGTAGGATACTGCTGGCGCCATCTTATATACTTCTTGTGAACTATATTGTCGGTCGTCTCTTGATTGTAGTTCCTCATAGTAACCGTAGAGGTTAGAGACCATTTAATTTAGCAGGAGATAAATGTCAAATACAAAAACAAAACACCATGTGTCACAGATGTCATCTCATCAGCTGTTAACAGTCCGCCATTAAAATACTCCTAGTTAACTATTCCTAGAAAATTGGCCGTATAAATAGCTTACTCTGGAATAGACATCTTATTCTTAGATTAGTAAAATGCAAAATCGAGTTATTCTAGAGTATTTTGCCATTTATTTTCGGAATAAATTTTAAACTAGTTTGGTTGAATCCGCCCTTAATGTTTAGAATGAAAACACTGATTGACCTCAGACAGTTCCGAATAAAAGCCTTCCGGATTGAAGTGGAGACCAAATATCTTGATAAAGTTACGTGGGCGCTTAGTTGAACCTCTTAGCGGCGATGGTTTACCAGAAATAGACGGTTTATTATTGTAGATACAATCTAGCGTTAATAAAAAAAATAAGATACGAAATGAAGATTCGTTTCGTATCTTATTTTTTTTTAATTTCATACACATACAAGTGTTATGGCGGACTTAAAGCCTGAGGCCTTATCTACCAGTCAACCAAACGGGTGATGTGGAGAATGACAGGGTAGTGCAGAACTTGATTGGGTATGTGGCGAAAAAGAGACAATATATGTATAAATCATAAAATAAAAAATCATAAAAAAAAATACAAATAATACACACTATTAAGTATATACTGAGATAAAAATAGCTACATAAATAAAAAAAATACCAATCAACTTTATTGCACAATAATAGATACAAAAAAATGACAAAACAACAAGAAACAATATAGGCACAAAGGCGGACTTATCGCTATAAATGCAATCTCTTCCAGCCAACCTTTGGGCGGAGGAAAAATTTATTTGAAACAAGGTGGGCGCGATACTTATATCTATAGTTAATTTACCAACTTACATATGAATATATACCTAAATAAATATACACATATATAATAAACAATATAATACATACATGCTTATACGATACATACAAATATATACATAAATACACTGAACAGAGCTGATTATATCGTCAGGTAATATTTATAAAGGCGATTTAAGCGCGCCGGTATTTCAATGAGTAGAAGTCTACTTGTACTTGGGTTCAAACGCCTAATCGTCAAAATGTACAATATGCTGAGGTCATAATATTCTCGCGACCGGCTGGTGGTATGAAAGTGTGGCGAACTCTACGGCCACTACGAGGAACTACAATAAGAAACCAATCAAGAGACAACGGACGATATAGTTCACAAGAAGCATATGAGATGGCGCCAGCAGTATCCTACATCTCGATCTTAGAGTTCGTCCGATTCGCTGCATATATACAACTTCCGACGATACACCGTTGGAGCCGCGGTTCCCCAGGCGCAACACCATGCCTGACGGGAAGATCTTCCCCTTCCTGGTGGTCGAGCATATCACCTCGCTCCCGCTACTGGCTTTTAACTATGTAACGAGGAATTTGTATTCATTAGATCAACATCGAATTCACGTCAATTCCCGAACATTTACCAGTCACATAAACTTGAATACGTGTAAATACGACAATGCCATGTGATCTTTAGATGGTACTTACTAGATTTTGTCACTCCAGTAACTGGCCACCAAGACAGATATGTCATTTGCGACGAAACCAGTAACCTCGTTATAATCAAATCAGGTTAGGTAGCGGACCCCGGGCTCTGAAGCGTTACCTCTGAGGATGCAGCTGTGAATACGCTCGGATGATGATGAAAAGGAAGAACTTTGCCAAAAAATTAATAATTACAACTTTATTTTCTCATTTCTTATCTTTATTCTAAAAATCCCAGTCCTAACTAATCGGGTTGAAATCGAGGCGATCGGCGTGAAATTAAAACGCTTTGATCTCAGTCTGGAGGTAATCCAGTCTGGATTAAAATGTCTAGATTTGACACTTAAAACTTTAAGACTTTATTTTACTAGTATATTATTCGACATCGAGTCAAAAGCAATGATTTGAAGATTCTTTGCCATCGCGATAAAACTATAACGCTGTTCTCTTTTAACCCGACTACTGCAAAGCCACCAGGAAGGGTAATGATTTTAGCAGTCTATGTATGTTTTTATGTATGTATGTGGGTATGTCTGTTCTACTGTAGCATTCGAATCGCTTGACCAATTTTCACTAATTATATGTGTTGGAATATCTGTTCGGTACGGGCTAAATTAAAATACTATTTGTCTGGTAAAGTATGAAATTATATTGTTTTAAATATTACCGCCTCGACTGGGCAGCGTTCGGGAAATTACGAAGTGTTTTATCGTCTAAAATACCTCAGTGCCTCAAGACGAAAGTGTTTAATCAATGTGTTACTAGTGATGACTTAAGGCTCTGAAACGTGGTCCCTTACTATGGGTCTCATAAGAAGGCTCAAGGTCGCTCAACGGGCTATGGAGAGGACTATGCTCGGTGCTTCTCTACGCGATCGAATCAGAAATGAGGAGATTCGTAGGAGAACGAAGGTCACCGACGTAGCCAAGCGGATTAGCTCATTGAAGTGGCAGTGGGCGGGGCACATAGCGCGAAGAACCGATGGCCGAAGGGGCAGAAAGGTTCTCGAATGGCGGCCACGTACCGGCAAGCGCACCGTAGGACACCCACCAGCTAGGTGGGTGTCCTACGGTGGGTCCTATGGTGGTGGTACGGTGGGTGTCCTCCCAGATGGTCAGATGACCTAAGCAAGGTTGCAGGGAGGCGCTGGATGCAGACCGCTTCCAATCGGTCGTTTTGGAAATCGTAGTAGGCCTATATCCAGCAGTGGACTTCCTGTGGCTGATACGTGGGGCGCACTATAAGTTTCCGGAATGAATATGAAAAAATACTATTAAAGGTACAAAATTAATTTATTGTTTTTCAAAATAATCTCCCTTGGCGTCTATGCACTTTTTCATTCGATGAAACCAGTTTTGAAAACTTTTGTGCCACTCCTCTGTGGTGACCTCTGAAACGTGTTTTTCATACTCCTCGACAGCCTCTTCTGGTGATGAAAATCGTTGACCGCGTAATTGGTTCTTAATTTTTGGGAACAGAAAAAAGTCACAAGGTGCCAGGTCGGGATTGTATGCAGGATGACTCATGAGTTCTACATTTTTCGCCTTAAAAAAGTCGTTTGTTTGTCTGGCCGTGTGAGAACTAGCATTGTCGTGGTGCAGGATGATACGGCGTTTACGGTTATTTTTACGGAGTTCGTCAATAAATTCCGGCAAACAAATGGTCGTGTACCAGTCACTATTCACTGTACGACGATTCTCTAAAGCAACAGTAGCCACGTGTCCAGTTTTATTAAAAAAAGAAGCAATCATCCGCTTAGATGCACTTTTCACGCGCGCCACTTTGGTTGGTTTCGGCTCATCTTGAAAGACCCATACGCTCGATTGCTGCTTTGTTTTGGGATCGTAGCAATAAATCCATGTTTCGTCACCTGTTACTATGTCCCACACCAAATTTGACGCACCTTCGTTGAATCTGGTAAGCATGGCACTGCACCAAGTGACGCGGTCCGTTTTTTGAGCCTCGGTCAAGTTGTGTGGGATCCACCGCGAGCACAGCTTTCTCACACCCAAATGTTTGGGTAGGATTAATTGTATTTGACTCATGCCTATTTCTAAGGATGCGCGAATTTCATGGTAGGTCACATGCCTGTCTGTTTCAATCATACGGCGCACAGCATCGATGTTTTTGTTGGTCACAGCGGTGGACGGCCGACCATCGCGAGATTCGTCACTGAGATTGATACGACCACGCTTGAATTCTGCAAACCAGCTATAAACAGTTGTCTTGCATGGTGCTTCATTGCCAAAAACTGTTTCAAGCCGAGCGATGCTCTGTTGAGCTGTCAAATTACACTTAAAATCGTAGAAAATCATACTACGAAAATTTTCCCGAGTTAAATCCATGTTGATGCAGACACACAATTTTTTAAATGGCGCCACAATGTAAAAACAAAAGACAGTCAGATGAAACAAACTGCATTCTACAGCCAAAGAGTTCTATTTTCAAATGTTGCAATAAATTTTTAAATATTGTTTATGTAAGTGGCCAGTTCCGGAAACTTATAGTGCGCCCTATGTATGATGATGAACTATTACTTGGAACTCTTGGAAGTATTTTATGTCTGACACCTAGCACACAGCATAGAGAAGAGAGATGACATAAGTGGGGGTTGCCAGCACCATAGTATTGCCAGCCATAGTACAAAAATAAAGATTGATATTTGCAATTAAAATAATATAAATCAACTATAATGCTACAATTTGTATGCAAAAACGTATATAACGAATATTACATACAAAAAATTGAGAGTCTATTTTGTTTTGTTTCTATATCGAGTGGGTTAGCAAATGAAAGGTCTTGATATAACACATTTCAAAAATATATACATTATTAGCTGTAGAGGACTCCCGTAGTCGGGTATGAGATTTTTTTAAACGTAAATCCTGTTACATATACAATGTGTCCCGTCATCGGTGTCGGAGCCTTTAGTGATATGATATACTGCATTTTTTATCGACAAATCACCCCCAATACTTTTTGTTTCTTCTACTGTTGTAAAATGGCAGCTATTTTGTTTCTTTTTTTTTGAAAAAAAAAAACAAGGCATGGACTCTTTAATAATTCAACCATAAATATTCGTGTAAAGATCCTATACTCATAAAATAGCTGTCATTAGATAGCTAAACATGTAGACAATAATTAGACAGCGAACTTTTTTAAATTTCCCATAGAATAAAAAAAAGAAAAAAATCAAAGCGAAAAAATATCATGATTTTTTGTGTATTTTTTTGGATTATTAGCTGTTTTTGAAAAAACTAGGTTATTAAACTGCTTGTTTTGTTTTTTAAAATGACACTACAGAATATTATCTAAAATAAAATCTTAACACCTTTGCTTTCAGTTAGATAGTTTTGAAGTTATTACAATTTGAATAAGGACAATTTAAAAAATTGCATACATTTTTAGAGAAATAAATAAACTTTCATCAAAAAAATAAATAAAAAAACGACTTATAATCGTTGATTTGTAGATAAAAACTGCCGTATACCATACCACTAAAGGCTCCGACACCAATGACGGGACACATTGTATAATATAGTTCGTAGAGTTACACAATAGGCATGACGAATGAAAAAATATTTCTAGCCCATCGGTTTGATTATTAAAAAATATTGTACACGAATTTTTTCTTTTCTCTGAGAAACAAAAAGTAACAGATACAGCGCATTGAAATTTCGCATTACGTCACGGCTACGTACGATTTTTACATAGAGGTGACGTCGCAAGCCCCCACTCCGGAACTTTGATGCTTCGTATCTTTGTGAATTTTTACTTTTTTGGCAAACTGAAAAATATGGGTCCAAAATTTTTGGATAATCTAAAAGACGGACTAATTACAATTATACTTTTCTAACCCAGTCGTCACCCCTACTTTAAAACTTACTTTGGTAGTACTTCTTCTGTGCTTTGTGGCTAGCTCAATCTGTGTTATTCTTCAATCTACGTATACTTTCACGTTATTACGTTTTATGAAGTGGACAATGCCTAGGTCCATTCAAAACAAGTAAGTTGTTGTTGCTACTTTTGCTAGCCGCATAGCGTACTGACATGGTGCCTGAACATTTTCGCTCGATTGGCTTTGACGATCTACTCGCAAAAGAAATACAGCTGGGAAATTATTTGTCATTTTCAGCGGAAAAGGAAAAATAGTAGAAGTGCTACTAGAAAAAATTAGTATCGAAACCGTTATCTCCTAACTCTCACAAATAAATCACTAATCACATTTGCATTACATATAAACAATTCGTTTAAAGCCGGGTCCGCTGCCACCGTTTTCTAACATAAAATTGTTAGAAAACATGAGATTCCATTCATTTGAATGAACAAAACGCCCATAGTGCTCATTCAAATGAATGAAACATGTTTTCTAACAATGTTATGTTAGAAAATGGTGGCAGCGGACCCGGCTTTATTGGTTCGTTTTTATTTATTTCAATAATGGCCTTAAGGATTTATTTTGCTACGTTTTAAAATTTCATCTGTAGTATAACTTAAGACGAAGTGGTAGCTAAAGTGGCGCCCTCATTTGAAATAAATTGTTTAAAACTAAATATGGAGATAATTAAAAATTTGATTTGTATCACTGTCTAGAAAGACCTTTAAACTATTTTATGAATAACCTTTGAAATTATCACTAATAGTCCGTCTAGTTTTAAAACTGTTTTTTGCCAAAAGTAGCCACTTTTGGCGAAAAACAGTTGTAAAACAATACTGACTACCAATATTACTTTCAAAGGTTATTCATAAAATAGTTTAAAGGTCTTTTTATACATTTATACAAATCAAATTTTTAATTATCACCATACTTTGTTTTAAACAATTTATTTCAAATGAGGGCGCCACTTTAGCTTCCACTTCGTCTTAACGAAAAAATCTAGTACTTTACCATAGATGGCGTTACTTTCAAAAGAAGCAATAACTTATAATCTTAAATACGATTAACATAAGGTCTTTATTTACGTCAAAATATTTTTTCGGGATTGAGTGCTATTGTGCGTAATTATGACACGCGCGTCACGCCCACTTGGCACTTCCAATGGTTTTTTCTTTCCCCCACCCTCTGCTTGAAAAATGAAAACTCACTGTGGAAATATTTTTTCTGATTTCCGTTGGTTTGTGTGATTGCTTTCTTCTTTGACTTTTAAAAGTGTTGTCATGTTATGGGCGAAATTAAATTTTTTAGATCTCATTATAAATATTCAAAACCGGCTACTTACTAAGTCAGTTATGCCAACCAGCTTTCAAATATTTATGTTTAAATTAAATTATATCAAGAACTCCTTGACTTGAAAAAAGTGTCTTTGAAAAAACTGAAGTCTTATTCTTATTTCTCCAGTAATTGGGCGTCCTCTCATTACGCCGGACCGTCTCAAGTCCGTCCGGTCGCCGGACACCGGACGATAAATAAAAACGTTAATTAGCCACCCTCATCCCTTATCTCAACCCTTCTTAAATTAATAGTTACTGATTCTTTGTTTTTGTTCAGTTTTTTGTGATAAATGATACGACGGTCTTTGTGACGCAAATTCCTCAGGAGCGCTGGATATTTTCCTTTCGATTTCGATAAAAAAAATCGGACAAGTATGCTCTTTCAAACTTAAAGAATTTTCCAAATTGTTCCAGGCGTCGTCGAGTATTTGGGAAACTTGCATAGAAAAAAATAAACATTCGAATTAATATCCGCCTATTTTACAATTTTTTATTTAGTTTCACCCGTCCCGTTGTCTGTCGGTCCGTCTGTCTGTCTGTTTGAAATCAAATTTTGCAAGTTGAATTTGACCCACTTTCCGGTTTCCGATTGAGCTGAAATTTTGCACGTATATCGCGTGACAATGCAATATTATGATAACATAAAGCTGATCTGATGATGGAGCGGAAGGTAGTCATTGAATCTCTGTGGTAAAACAACGTAACCCCACCGAGTTCGGGATCGCTTGTTTCGTCTTGAGCCCTTTAACCCTTTTAGATCATTGTCATAGATAAAACCTTAAAAAAAATACTTGTGTTAAAGACGGCTAATAAAAAATGTCTCGTTACGAAACTCATTCTAGACACTTCTAGAACCAGCAAGTTTTCACATTAACTTGCCAGCTTGACTCGCAGCCACTAATAAAGGCCGCCATGAAGATGCAGTTGCGAGAGAGATGCAACTTATGTAACAAGCTTGTTATCCGGTTATATAACAATGGTGATTACGTTGGAGTGCATTATTTATGTGTGCCGGCACATTTTCATGTGATTCATTTTTATCTGGTTCATTTTATTCCTTTCAAGCAGATCTGGCACTAATATAATTTTTCAAAACTAAAAACCGGAAAAACAGGAAATTAAACTAATTCAACTGTAATTTTTTAACGATAAGATATATATAGCCTATGTTACTCGCTGATAACGGATCTTTCTACAATATGTAACAAAAACACTGTCCGATCGAAAAAAAATAGATTCGATTTTCATACAAAAGTGTTTGGCCGGCCCGGCAATTTGTATGAAAATGTCGATTTTTATCTTCGAGTTTTAAGCTTTGGTCCCATAGGAAAAGTTGTTCATATTGACGGTCTGAGTTGCTCCTACAAGAATCGGACAGGGTTTTTTTACATATCCTCTATATATATCAGAGCAAAATCACTCACTCGTCACGAAATCACGAAAACGAAATTTGGCAGGAAGGTAGATTGTGACTAGGAGACGTCCGCTAAGAAAGGATTTTTGGAAATTCCGTCCCTAAGGGGGTGAAATAGGGGTTGCCAGTTTGTATGGAACTTCGTAATTTTTAAAATGAGACACAAGAAACGGGAACAGGAACGGGATATTATAACACAATTTATAACGTAAAAAACCAATTAAAGATCCTATTAGAACCATTTTCGACTTATACGCGGACGAAGTCGCGAGTTACAGCTAGTTGTATGTATATTTGTTAGACGATAACTTGAGTAATTTCGATCGGAGCTTTATGAAATTTTGTAGGCGTGTAAAAGTGGCCAATAGAATATTCAAGTTCGAACATGAGCCAAATCGGTCAAGGCGTGGCCGAGTTCACGGTTTGGGCGAACTACTAGTAGGTAATATAGTCTAGACGAAAGATGAAATTTCTATATTGTAATGGATCCAATCTCTTTTGGAAGTAGGCTCCAACGAGGTATTATTTTTCCATCGATCCACCCACAAATCCTCCTTCCTGTCACCCGTATCATCGTCACCTTCGCCCGGATCACCGGCTCCCGAAATAAGACTTATTACCGGGTATCCGGCACACCTGAGTAACGCCTGCTTTGTTTTGTTATTTCTTTCCTTATTATATCCGGTTTTCTGAAAACAAAACACTTTTTTTTGCTTAAGGGGAGGAATAAACTAAGGGTTGCAAAATACAAACAACATTCAAATTCTTGCGCCTATACAGTGTGTAACGAAGAGGGGGTATCATCCCGTAAGTGATTAAACGTACTAATCAATGTAACATTGCGCCATTAACCTAACAACCAATTTAATTTATTATGTCAATACAATTTATTATGATTATTTAAATTTCTCAATTAATTATGTCACACTATTTTATTTATTTATATAAACATACACATAGTCTTATTTTTGCTATTTATGTTCATCATTTAGTATTGGATCCGCACCACACATCTCCTCAGGTCACAACTGAAAATCAGTGTCTTGCTCCCGGGCAATGTTACCACTGAGTTTTGGCCATTTTGTATTGCTGTAACACATACATTTAAAATTATACAGGTACGTATCTATACATTTTTATGTCTGCATTTCATTTTTTTTGCACAGTTTTTGTACTTATATTATGTGTTGTAGCTGCAAATAAATGAATTTATCTATCTATCTAACAAAAATTTGTAGCTCCATACAAAATTAAACACATACCGTCTCAACATTTATGGTGCTGCAGGTTTTTTTATCCGTTTATGTACAGGGATGGTCCCATGTAAAAGTTGTTTCGAGTAACATACCTACGTATATGTGGGCGCGAGCTTTTACTGCCATCTAGTAGTGATCACTTGTAAACCTGTTTAGATATTTTGTGACGTCTAGCGATATCTAGTAACTATAGAGAAACTATGTAAAATGTTTTTAATAGCTTTTTATTGAAATTAGTATTAATAAGAACCTAATACAAATCAATAATTAGTTATTTACAATTTTAAAACTAATTTTAGATAATATTTACACAGAATTTTGTATTAACCTAATAAATATGTTAAAGTAACAATATTGGAAGATGTCGGTGTGCTATTTTATCATCTTTTCATTTCCGTTCAATTTTAGTAGTTTTTTTGTGACTAATTAAATAAGAAAATTCATTTTAAAAGTTTTTGTTAAAATGTATAGATAATTTATATTATTTTGGTAATTTCAAAGTACAACGCAAAATGATATTTGTAACTTGAACTAAAATAACTTTAATAACATTGTCTTTTGACAGTACTCTGGGAGATATGACATTTCTGATGACTGTGTAAAAAAATTGTTTTTACGAAAAGCAAAAAGTAATAAATTACTGTCATACTGTGTAAAGTTAAACGTTTTTGTTTTATTATATAATGGATTCTGCCAAAATATCTAACGAGGCGCCGACATCATAGTACATTTACTTTTCGGGTTATTTCGGTCCAGTATTGGCAAAAATGCTCAAAAAAGCTTCATGTCCTTACTTTAAACTGTCAATACTAGTTCATTCAATAGTTTGAAGGGTTATTTAGAGCCTCGAGAGACAAAATTTGGCAAAAATGTTAAAAAAAGCTTCAAGTTCTTACTTTAAACTGTTAATAGTAGTTCATTTAATAGTTTGAAGGGTTATTTAGAGTCTCGAGAGACAAAATTTGGCAAAAATGCTCAAAAAAGCTTCATGTTCTTACTTTTAACTGTTAATAGTAGTTCATTATATAGTTTGAAAGGTTATTTAGAGTCTCGAGAGACAAAATTTGGCAAAAATGCTCAAAAAAGCTTCATGATCTTACTTTAAACTGTGAATAGTAGTTCATTAAATAGTTTGAAGGGTTATTTAGAGTCTCGAAAGACAAAATTTGGCAAAAATGCTCAAAAAGCTTCATGTTCTTACTTTAAAATGATATCTCCGTTTCCTTTCGAATATTATTTAAAATGGGGGCAGCACCCCGAAAAATTCATGTATCCCATTATCATGATTCTCAATTTCGCTCATTCCTTCAGTCAGCGCAGGAAAAGGAAGCAATCTGGCACATTCAATGTTTTTAATCTCCCAAACCAGCATGGAAAATCATTAATAACGACATAAGTACAAAACAAGGTAAAAAGGAAAGTAAATTAGCACAAAAATCTATGCGTCACTCGGAGAGTTGCTTAACTTCGGTAATATCCTCGCTAATGGCCGATAATGAGCAAGCGCTGAAATTCCAACTACCCGCCTTATAATGAACTCTGTGACTCAGGGAATAGAGCGGCTGATGTTTGGCAATTAACCACGGACATTAGTTAAACATAGGGTTCAAGCGAGTTGCAAATTATAGAGATGACAGAGGCAAAACTGGTGTGGGATGTGGGCTCAAACATTTTTTGGCTCCTTAGATAGATTTTTAAAAAGTATGGTATACGTATTTTAACTTTTCTCTGATTAGAAAACAATTAAGATACAGCGCATTTAAATTTCCCGTGACGTCACGATCAGCTACGATTTTTAACCAAAGGTGACGTAATTCGCCTATTGTGCTTTACAAAATGTATTTTGTACAATAAAGGTTAAATAAATAAATTAAAGAAATAATTAAATGAGTATATTGGACAGAGAAGCGATCTCTTCTAGTCTCCCATTTCTTTAGATTTCCATTTCTTCAGATTCTCGTTTCTACAGATTCTCATATCTGATTTTAATGTCTACAGAATCCCATTTCTGCATAACGTCACCAAATTTAGCTAGACATATTTATATTTATCTACACCCACGCTATAAATCCTCTATAAAAGTTTCTAAAACAGTTAGCTTATTGCCCACATTAAAACACCCAGTGTCATAATAACCATTATATCACCCAAACGAGTGTTATAATGTTGTACTAAATTTCATTATGCAACGCAAACGAGTGTTATAATGTTGTAATGAATTTCATTATTCAACGCAAACTTGATCCCTAAATGTAAGCCCCTGCCAATCGCTGGGCGATAGTTTCCGGTGCTGGGTGTGGCTTTAGGCCCATTAGCCTGGGCTCTGTCTGCCCCGCAATAGACAGGGACGTGATATTATAAAAATTGCTCGTGAAGTGATTTTTTCAAAGAGGGTATCTTCCAGATATATTTGATTAAAAATTGATAATCTTCGATTTAGCCGGTCATAGTTGCTGAAAGGGTGGTTTCGGTAGGTCAGTGAGGGAAAAAAAATTACGATACAAAATGTGAGTAATTATTACGATAAATAAATATAGTATCATCTATACATAGTTTGTTCGTATTGGATACTCAGCAATACTTACTATGAATTTACATAGAGTTCTTACAATACTTTAATAAATATCCTATGGCTTCAGAACCTTTTATAGAAGATTCATATCATGGCTGTAGATAAAGTCTTGTATGCAACTGTCAAATTTGGTTTTAAAACACTCATGTGATACTATTTTCACACTCGGCTTCGCCTCGTGTGATAAACCCATGTTCGTGTTTTAATACCGTTCATTATACAACAGTTGCATGAATAACTATTATCGGTTCATTAAGGCATAATTAAAGTATAGCTGCCGTCTGTGGTAGCTTGGCCATGATTTAAATAATACTAGCTTTTGCCCGCGGCTTCGCTCGCGTAGGGGTGTAATTTATCAAAATCCTTTCTTAGGGGAAACCTACGTCATAGTACCTTTATGCATGCAAAGTCTCAGCCCGATCGGTTTAAAATTGACAAAGTTTCATACAAACTTTCATCCCCTATTTTATCCCCTCGGGGGTAGAATTGGTCAAAATCCTTTCTTAGCAGATGCCTACGTCATAACATATACCTGCATGCCAAATTTCAGCCCGATCCGTCCAGTGGTTTGGGCTGTGCGTTGATAGATCACTATGTCAGTCAGTCAGTCACCTTTGAGTTATATATATTTAAGATATGGCACGTATATTAATATACAATATGGAACAAAAACCCTATCCGATCCTTGTAAGAGCAACTCAGACCGTCAATATGAACAACTTTTCCTATGGGACCAATGCTTAAAACTCGAAGAAAACATCGAAATTTTCATACAGATGGCCGGGCCGGCCGAACACTTTTGTATGAAAATGTCGACTTTTTTAGTGTTTCAAGCATTGGTCCCATAGGAAAAGTTGTTGATATTGACGGTCTGATAGGCTTTAAAAAAAAATCTAGATACACGTGCTATCCATCTGTTGCCCATTCTTATTGCTTTCAGAACGCTCCATAAATTGTGTATCGACTTTTCTCTCGTTAGTGAAATACCTACGTTAATGATGGATTATGCACAGTTTTTACCCGACACTGTACAAGAGGGGTTACATTAACTTTTGTGGGAAAACTGGCCTCTGGTTCGCTTAGCTTGTAAAAGCAATAGCAATATGTACTTAAACCAACGAGCTACTCAATAAACTAACCGATAACGAGCCAAGACGAGACCACAGAAGCGCAGCCCACTGCTTACATTTTTCGAAGCGTCCGATTTTTGTACCCTTATAGATTCGGTCTGAATACTGCTAGAAAATTACTCTAGGACCTTATGGGCACCAAATTAACGCCTAGTGAATGAATTATTTTCAGTACATTAGCCCATATAAGTGTCTACGAAACTCTTAAGAAACGGCTAGGTCACACATTTTGTAGTGTTGCGGATCGATAGACCATTATCAATAGTCTATCGATTGTCGGCCAATAGTCGGAATATCGATAGTACCTATCGATAATATTGATAAGACTCAATAGTATCGATAGCACAAACACAGCAATACTATTGATGGGATTGCATAGTATTGATCAACACATAGTTTTGCACTATCGATAGTATTGATTGCTTAGCTGCTATTGACGGTTGGTACTATCGATACTATCGAATTCCATACTCAATACTCAATCATTTATTGCATCTCATGTGTTTACATAGGTAGTTTGTACATATGGTATAAGGAGCACATTAAGTTCCAACATGAACCCTGTTAGGGCACAGCAAAATTAAATAATCTAAAATAATAATCTAACATATAAAATAGTTATATAAAATAATAATCTTAAATAATACGAAAATTCAATGTCAAGTTTGATAAAGTAAATTAAATTTATTTTCATGCATGTCTTTGATTGGCAGGATTAATTGTTTTAAAATTATACAGAATGTGATCATCAGTCATGTGTGATTATCCTACTTAGTCAAAAATTCTTGCAGATTGTAGTAGCTGTTCTCTATGAGATATTCTTTTAACTGTTTTAAAAATGTTTTAATATTATCTTCGTTTTAATATTATCTTGGTAACTTATTATATATTTTTATTGCATGTACATATGGTCCTGATGAGTGTAATTTTAATCTAGATGTAGGCAAGGCCAGTCCATTTCTATTCCTTAAGTTATATGATCGACTATGATGGTCACCATCAATAGACGACCATCAATAGTATTGTTGCGTTTGTACTGTCGATAGTATCGATACTTTTGAGTCTTGTCAATATTATCAATAGTGCTATCAATATTGTGGCTGATTTGAACTATTGACTATCGATAGAAAAACTATCGATAGTTTGGCAACACTAACATTTTGACTAAGGTGTAGGGTTGTATCATTGAGTTAGGTTGTAGATACTGTGATTCACGCAGAACGACAGAATGCTTATGAGTTTTAACAGTGACAGTTAGAAAGTATTAGGTTAAGGCGTGTAGAGTTAGGAGCTTGGCTCACCATGAGATCTTTCAATGGAAGCAATATCTACTCGTCTTGGCTCTTCTTTACATGAAAATGTTCTTGGCGGGATTCCTTTAAAAAAAACT
This sequence comes from Acrobasis suavella, assembly GCA_943193695.1. NCBI lineage: Eukaryota > Metazoa > Arthropoda > Insecta > Lepidoptera > Pyralidae > Acrobasis > Acrobasis suavella. The sequence continues at coordinate 961,083 of OW971952.1, read as the reverse complement.
AAACAATAGATTGCTCGGAGACCAAAACTTGATCAAACATAATGAGAATTAAGGACAAGAAACTCAATATTAAAAATGAAATCCGTCTCAGAAATAAAATTAATGATATCTCAATTTTCTTGCAAATAACTTCGAAAAGATTTGAAAAATTCCTTGTTAAATTCTTTAAAAATAATAGCTTATAATTTGAACTCATTATTTTATATTCGTCTTTGAAAGCCTTTGAAGTGTAATCTTAACTTTTATTTTGAATCTGTTCTAAATAGGCGAATTGCTAAAAACCTGTCACTGTGTGGAGGGTCCCTAAGGACCTAGCAGACAAACGTAAAGTGAGACTTTCTTCGTCCGTCAACTTCCCAAGAGAATCGGCGTGTTCAAAGGTGTCAACTGGTGTAAATGTAGCAAATAACCAAAACACATAAAACGGCGGTTTAGTACTGGAGACCCCCGTCGGATCCAATCGAGATATCTGTGTACGCAGTATATAGTAAGGCAGAAGGCCTTCTCTTTTATCTGAATGTTGATTGGCCTAATTGGAACAAAAGACTACGCTCTGCAGTGGAAAAGCGGAAGAAGAGCTGGGATGACGATGATGCTAAATGTACTACCAGTAGTATCACAAAACTTTCGTTATTTAACAGTAAAAAAGTGAAGCAGTTTTTAGTTACCTATCAGCTTTTAAAATATTATTTTTATTTCGTTACAGGTAAGAAATGTCGTCATCTTTAATGCTCATAACCGAATTTACTGTGGAAGCGGTAAGTTATAAGAGTATAAGGGACTTGGCAGTTTTAAACTTGAACCTTATGAAGATATTGGACATCTAACAGAAATAAGACATGAGAATTTCCTTAAAATAGAATTAGAAAAATAGGAAAAAAAGAAAAAGGAAATCTTGGATGAAGTTTTTCCAGTAAATTAAAAATATGGAAGAGATGATAGCATGTTTAATTAAATTAAACAATAGACAATAAAGTAACTTATTATCTTTTATATGAATTGCTGGCAACATGATTCTTCTTAGTTTGTGGTCAACTGTGACGCCATCTTCTCTAATAAACCCCGTGTAGTATAAGTTGTGAGATCTGATGTAAAATTATTGTTGAGCTCAATATAGTTCAAGTTTTACGAATAAAGTAATTAAAGATAAATGAATGATTTTTGACTTTTTTTAATGTTATTTAAACACAGCAAAAGGCAATATGGAGGAGGATGATACTCCACTTAATTCCACCAACCAGAGCAATCTCTTGAATGACAAGGAAAGAAGACAATTCTAAATTCTTATAATTTTACTTCTTGGAGTCACAGTTGCTTTGCGACGTTGACAAACGATTGAGCTAACCTTCTGCCTCAGTTATACTATGTCCACTTTAGCTCCCACGTCCGAACGATCGTTGGAGTAGTTTCCAAGATTTTACGAGCGAAACTCGATTGACGGCGATGTTTTATTATGATCAGCCAGTGTCGATGCTAACCTCTACATATTTATGGTAACCCATCCATCTTCCACATATTGATGTAAAGGTTTTGATGGTCATATTAGAATGGAGTGATAAAATTTGAAAGACCTGTCTTGTGTTAAGATATGTTACAAGCATCTTTATCCCTAGGGGTGTAATAAGGAAAATCTAAGAATGTAAATTCTTATATTTTCTTTTTTCACAGATGAGCATGGAATAAAGGTGGTTTGTCTCAATCAGTACTTTATGGATAGTAGCTACTGCTGACTTTTGTTATTTTCGTGCGAAGAGTTCTTCAAAATTTTGTAACTTTAACTAGGTAGGTACTTATAGTAGTAACATAAACAAGTAGATAATATAACGCCTAGATAAACCACGATAGCACAGTTGTATTAAAGGAGATTGATATTTATTTTTATCAGGTTAGTGGTTGTATTAACTCTATGTTATTATGTTTAGGAGCGTCCGACAATCCATTACTAGTAATAAGTATATCTTACTGACTAATAATCAAGTTTAAAAATTGAGCACTAGAAACAAAACTATCCCGTAATGTAACATCTACTCAGCTAAACCTATTGAAACAGCTAGATTTTCCCCGAACGTCGCATCGCGTCGCCTGAATACTAAATCTAATTCTGCAGACTGGGATTCCAGAAATCGACTGCACTTTAACTGTCGTACACCGCTGGAAACTCAGGGGACCAAATAATAAGTTAATGGATGTAGAGGGGTCCGGGGATACAGCTTTTTCCCTTAAAGGTTTAAAAAAAATCTGCCAGATGCGCTAGTGGTATAATGTTTTTGTTTTTAGAAGAAAACGGCTAATTTGGGATGGGATGACAAGTGTCATTATTGTGTGACTTTTAATTTTATTATCAGTACAAAATAGTTTATGTTTAATCCAGTTCACATCCCTATTGCTTCATTCCCTCAGGGACCTATTTCAATGATTAACACCCTCTCACCTGGGGGATTCCACCAATGTTTTTGTTTCAAAGCTCCGTTTTGATCCATTGCCACGGAGTTTGTTTTCGTGTCGTACTTTTACGCAATTCGTGTTGTTTTACTAGGGATTACAATGCTTTTGCAGTAATTGAGTTGTTCTTTGGACATATGTTCATTTATATGAAGTCAAATAAGCCATTACTACATAATAAGGACGTGGACTGACTGGGTAAAATATATATATTGTTTTATTTAGCCCGTCAACTAGTTTAGTGAAGTTTTTAAGTAGTAAAAATAAACAAAGAGACAGCGCTTCGAAGTTTCGCAGTGAGTGTGATTTGTCCACATCCCCATTACATTTTTTAAATTTAAATTAATTATGTGATGCTCCCGCCAAAACCTAAGTATTCTTGGATATTACAATACAATACAATACCCTTTATTGCACAAAATATATAAATACAGGACATAATTATCTTAAAAACTAGGAAAATGCGCAAAAGGCGGCCTTATCCACTATATTACCAACGAAAGTTACCCTTGAACAGGTTTCGGTAGGAAAAGGATCTATTTCAAAAGGTTTATGGTATAATGTTGGGCTGGAATGATGCCTATGTCCAGCAGTGGACTTCCTGTGGCTAATATGATGATGATGCTGGGCTATTGCAATAGGAACTGCGACATAATAATGATATTTGACTGTTGTAGACAGCTTGCCGCCTCCTACATTTTTATTGCTTACTTATTTACTCATGAATCTAGGCCTCCAGCACAAGAGCACGCACATTTTATTATTAGGTATGAAATTAACACAAGAATAAAATCCGAAAACAAAATCATAGAAAGCAATAACAGTCTGTCAAAATATTACGTCTAAACTAAAGGCACGCTAGCTCAATATTGGCAATAAAATCCAATATTTGTAATAGTGACATAGTGTATGAAGCGGAGCGCCTGCAGCGACGCCGAACGATTATACGTCTCCGTAACTTGTTGCTATTCGGTCTTGGCAGGCGCTTCAATAATAAATTGTCTTTGAAATAAACCACTCTATTTTAGTTGCATATGTTTGTTTTAAGTTACCAACACTGTAAGGTAAGTGTAAGGTTTGTATAAAAATAGAATATTCTTCCTTTTATTTTATATGTATTCAGCTACCATAGCAATTCGAAGTCGAAGTACCTACTTTAAAATCAATGCAGGGTCTTCGCAAGGCTATATGAGTTATATACGTTATACCTTCCGTACAATATGTAACCCTGTCCGATCCTGGCAGGAGCAACTCAGACCAATAATATGAACAACTTTTCCCATGGGACCAATGTTTGAAACTAGAATAAATATCGACATTTTCATACAAAAGTGTTCTGCCGGCTCGGCAATTTGTATGAAAATTTCGATTTTTTTCTTTGAGTTTCAAGCATTGATCCCATAAAGTTGTTCGTGTTGACGGTCTGAGTTGCTCCTACAAGAATCGGACAGGGTTTTTGTTACATATTATTATATAGAAATAGAATACTCGTCCAGTTATTTTTAAATGTACTCAGCTTTCATAGCAATTCGAAGGCAAAGTACGTTTAAAATAAATGCAGATTCCTCGGGAGACTCTATGAGTTATAATGGTTGTATATTCTATAATAAGTATAGTTTTTTCAAGGTGTGTGTGTTTTAGAGTTACAGGCCTCCTTAGGTCAGCAATACCTTCACTCCATAAAATTACACAACAGTCTTCCAATAGTGATCTATTTCAATGTCAAATCAAATTGACTATATCATCATTTCGTAGCTCTCAATCTTGCTTGACACTGCAACACGTAGCGTCGTACGCATGTTGCTTCGCATTTGAGTAAAGGTCCATGTAGATCATATGCATGTTGTCCTATTAATAAAAAAAAAGACGGGTTGCACTCCGGGAGTGCCGGCAGAAGTGAAAACTTGAATATTAACGTTGTGCATTTTTGGAATAGTTAGGGAATCATTTTGCACGAATTGCTTTAATTATCAGTATAAAAGTACTATCATTTATGTGGTAGAATACAATATTTATTTATTTACAGCGTGCCACGCGCAAGCGCTGCGCCGCGCCGGCTGTCTACTCTCCATCCGTCTTACGAATTTTCGATCAGGTCACGTGTCCTGACGCGAGTTTAAAATTTTTTACCCATTACAAAAAAAGTGTACGCCGCTAAAGAAGTTTTCACTTCAAAAAAAGGTATGCTTTTGGTAATTCGTTAGTAACAGTTCCCAAACAAGTAATTATTTAAAAAAAAAACAAAAACGATGTTCAAGAGACAAGAATTTTATCAGTATAATTGTAAAGTTGACGTTTTTGGAGAAAATGCTGCAGTACAGTTTGTTGCCGCTTCTTCTGTACTTGCGCTTAGGAGGCGGCAGTAAACTTAGTTGTTAGTAAATAATCTGACGTCAACAAATATTATGAAATCGAAAGAAAAATTGTCAATTATCAACTGATACAAATATCCAAAGATAAATAAATGGTGTTTAACTTTGAGACGAATATAACGATACCTTAATTGGGTCCTCTCCTGGGTCAAAAATCAAAGATTATATACAAGTAGTGTAGATTTGACACCGAGCGTCCAGGGCTACGAGAAAGACATATTAATAATACTATGTATATTTTTTCATGGTCGGGTTATAGGCACACTTTAACCCTCAAATTCATAAAAAATAATAAGCGTTTGCTAAACCCTTTTTAGTTAAAACATGTTTTGTCCCTTTCCCTCTTCTCAATATTTGACGTTGAAAGAACGAGACAAAACATACTTTAACTAAAATAGGTTTAGCAAACGTTTATAATTTTTTATGAATAAGGGGGTATGTATATACAAATTGAAGTGTGCCTATAACCCGACCATGAAAAAATGTTCGGCCGGTGATAGAGACAAAATACGGCACTCTTTTCTTTTTCTTCTTTTAAAAATCTCAATAAGACTATCTCGCTCTATCAAAGCGTGTCAGGCCCTTGTCAAAAATAAAGTATATAAAGACCATAAATTATTTGGTACTGTTCAGAAAAAAAAAAGGTCACAAAATATGGTCACACTAGCTTTTGCCCGCGGCTTCGCTCGCGTAGGGGTGTAATTTATCAAAATCCTTAGGGGATGCCTACGTCATAGTAGCTTTATGCATGCAAAGTCTCAGCCCGATCGGTTTAAAATTGACAAAGTTTCATACAAAGTTTCATCCCCTATTTTATCCCCTTGGGGGTAGAATTGATCAAAATCCTTTCTTAGCGGATGCCTACGAAATAACACTTACCTGCATGCCGAATTTCAGCCCGGTCCGTCCAGTGGTTTGGGCTGTGCGTTGATAGATCGCTATGTCAGTCAGTCAGTCACCTTTGAGTTATATATATTTAGAAGAAGATAGATGTCATTGATCATATCCATTCTCAACGTGATTTCATATTTATTATTGCATAAAAACTAATTTTAAGAGCGCTATTTGACTCCAAGAAACTATGACGTCAGTCGCCTGTATTTCATACAAATCCTATAGAAAAAGTTTGTATCTATGTTAAAAATCATTTATTAAAAAAATGCTTATTATCATGTAAATGACTATTTATCTGATCAAAATTCTTGGAAATAGTTGACTGCAAATTTTAATTGTATTATTTAGATGTATAATATAATGTATACTGAGCTTAAGTGTAAATCTGTATTGTAACTGTAACATAGCCCATCAGGCTGGGTAGGGACCAATACTGAACTGGGTTTCTTTCGGCGTAATCTTCCCAGCAGTGGTCGTTCCGAAACGCTAGTAGTTTTTAGCTTTTGCACTTAAATAATATTTTTTAAAAAATCACCTTTAATAAGAGATAAATTCATCCTATATTGAAAATAATAAAAACGTCCGATTTGAGTTGCGAGAAAGTAGCGAATTGTCGCAATCCATCCAGCCGTTTAAAATATACGCGGTAATAAATTTTGCAAACAAACAAACAAGACACGGGCGAAACACATATCTTAACCTTTTTTAGCAGTCGGGTAAAAAAGGGATAAATAAGGAAAGTGTGTACAATGTAGTACCTACGAGTCTTTGATGCCGTCTACGCTAAACTTCCTGTTTCCTCACATAATCAAATTCAATATACATAATATACTTACTGTATATCCTTAGATGTTTTCCTTGATCGCAAACTTCTTTTAACCTCTCAAAAGAAAATGAACAAAAAATGAAAGGACTTTTTTAAGCAGGTACGGCATATTATTGTTTGTTTAGGTACAAGGCGTATACAGGGCAGGAGAGGTGCGTTGATGGTTGAATTTAAAAAAAATTGTTAAAAAATACGTTTTGCTAACCCTCCCTCAGGCATTAGAAAACCTTTAAAACTAGCAGTTGGAATATCTGTTCGGTATGGGCTAAATTAAAATACTATTTAACTGGTGTAGTTTGAAATTACATTGTTTTAACTTTTACTTGGAAGTATTGTGTCTGACACCTAACACACAGCATACAGAAGAGAGTGACATAAGTGGGGGTTGCCACAGCACAATAGTATTGTCAGCCATAGTACAAAAATAAAGATTGATTTTTGCAATTAAAATAATATAAATCAACACTAGCTTTAAAACGCGTTTCTGCTAAAAGTTGTAACTTTTGGCGAAAACACGTTCTAAAACAAGACGGAATAACGCAATTCATTTCAATCTGTTGTCCATAAAATGATATTTCTGAATTTTACAGACTGTACAATTACTACGATTCTGACTGTTTCAATGCGAGTTTATTTTAGCGTTTCATTTTAGCAGTAGTCATTCCTTAATTCTATAATAGTTTATAGCTCACTTGAAAGATGGCGTGACCATCACACAGATGGATCCAGTTCGTCCAACCCAACCAAAAAGAGTAATTTAGAGCCGGCACGATAGTGGAGAGAAATGGACGCCATTTGTAATAATTGTGGAGATAGCGCCCGTGCGGCAAGTGTTTTGATACTCGGCAGTCTCTTTACTTTTTATTAAAAAACATTTACTGTATTTTTAAACACATCATTCAGCCTAAAAAAGTTGATATCTAGGAAAATTACTTTATCTAATCTGTCAATGTCGACTTGATTTGCGATGATGGTTAAAATTTTTAACCATTAAGTCATAAAGTTTGAATGCGTTTTATAATAAGACGGAATGAGTTTTTTTGGCGTTTCTTCTCAGTAGAGTTTATTCCGTAACGCTAGTAGTTTATTGCTCTTTTGAAAGATGGCGTGATTATCACTAAGATGGATCCAGTCCATCCAACTTCAACAAAAACTGTAATTTAGACCCGCCATGATAGTGGAGAGAAATGGACGCCATTTGTAATAATTGTGGAGATAGCGCCCGTGTGGTAAGTGTTTTGATACTTGGCAGTCTCTTTAACTTTTTATTAAAAAACACTGACTCTTTTTTTACGCATTATTCACCATAAAAAAATTGATATCTAGAAAAATCACTTTATCTAATCTGTCAATGTCAACTTGATTTGCGCGGATGATGGTTAAAAATTTAAACCATTAAGTCATAAAGTTTGAATGCGTTTTATAATAAGGCAGAATGAGTTTCTTTTAGCGTTTCTTCTCAGTAGTGTTCATTCCGTAACGCTGGTAGTTTATTGCTCTTTTGAAAGATGGCGTGACCATCACTAAGATGGATCCAGTCCATCCAACTTCAACAAAAACTATAATTAAGAGCCGCTACGATAGTGGAGAGAAATGGACGCCATTTGTAATAATTGTGAAGATAGCGCCCGTGCGGCAAGTATTTTGATACTTGGCAGACTTATTACACGAGTTTATTTTCCAGGCAAATTAAAACACGCTTTCAAGAACGCCATCTAGTAGTGAGTAGTGGAACTACATATTCCAAAAAATTACTTTTCAAATCGGTCCAGGCGTTTTCGGATAATCCATAAACATAGAAATTTTATGGAATAATCGGTGAACATGAAAAAACCATATAAAAAAGATTCCGACGAATTGATAATCTCATCCTTTTTTGAAGTCGGTTAAAAAGTTAAAAGGGCCATAGTAATTTGATCATAAAAACAATACTGCTATGTTTTGTAATTTCGTCACAAACTGGGGGAGTGTGTGTGTTTGGTAAACTCGAACGAAGAGTCTCACATTACAAGTTACGGCAGTAATTGAATTCCAGAATTCGCAACAATGACTCGCTTGTAAAACTCGCTAATGTGAGTTGAGCCTTTGTTGAACGACTTCAAAAATAGGAGGTTATCGATTCTCGTTGTATTTTTTTGTCAACTTTATCTCTTTACAGTCTTTGTCGGGCCTTAACTAGACTAAAAGCCCCATCCAATAAAAGGGGGATTAGCCTAAAATCACAACGATCGACAGGCGGGTAGAGATCCCAGTAGATGGCATAAAGTTTAGTATAAATAAAGTATTTGCGCAGAAGACTTTGCCGCCGTATTTAAGCTAACATCAGTCTACTTTGTTAATTGGTTCCAAGAATCTTATATGTAAGTTTATTCTTAGTTGTATTCATGTAGTTTACATCTTTATATTATTTGTACAGTATCCTACTGTAATTTTATATTGTACCGTTCCACTTCTGCCCCAAACGCATAATAGGTAAACATTCCTCTCAATTACTGGCCGGTTGACTGGAAGAGATCCCTATAAGGGACAAGTCCGCCGTTGTATGTTTACTTTTATGATTTGTAACTGTGTTCTTTCTTATGTACAATGCTTTATAAACAAAAAACAAACAAACAATCTTTGCACAAGTTTATTTACCAGGCAAATTAAAAACCTCCGACTTTCAAGAACGCCACCTAGTGTTGAGTAGCGGAACTACGTATTCTAATTTATGTCGGTAGCGCAATCTCTTAATTTCTAGGAAAATTAACAAAAACCTAGACTTTCAAGCGCTAACTCCCAATAACGTTTAAACGGCTAAACCGATTTCCAACAAAGATAGCTAAGAACGACGGCAAGAGAACTTCCTTTAACGTCCATCTGTTCAATAGCTACGATGCCATAGACAGACAGAAAGACATTAGCGTCAAACGTACAAAACTCCGCTCATTTGTCGGGCTAATAAATGAACTAAATATCGATCATTCCTCCATTACCGATACCAACCCTCAACAGGTATTACATTTACATAATCTGGGCTTACTCGGCCGCTTTTATAGCGAAGTTATGATATTCCGATAAACCGCTAATTGGCTATCAATGTCGTTGGAATCGATAAGAAAACAACGACAACGATATCTAGTTTATTCTCAAAAAAATCCCTTGTAGCTTCGAAACTCTATATTAAGGCGGCCCTTCCCGGCCGCTCTGTTTTCAACGCGAGAATAGTTTGAAAAGCTTGGTGTTTTGTCCAGGGCAATGCTAGAAAAAGAGGCAAACCAAAAAGAGAGAGATAGCGCCTAAGGGCATGGTTTGCATTCTATTAAATGTAATTAGTATTATTATTAACTATTCATTGAACGAATATTAACTATTCATAGGGTGCGGAAATTTCATAAAACTTGTTCCAGGAGATACGTGTTTATCAGTAAACCTTACAAGTTAGTGAAATAAATGTTTTGTATTCAAAATTTTCATTACATTTGCGAGGTTTGAATCGATATATTTTCTTTAATTTTACAATTTATAAGGACTTTATGGACGGTCGAAGTTCACCTAAAATTTGTGCAAAGATTTTTGGAGGCATACACTGACTTTGTTTTTCTAAATTTAAATTTTTTATTTCGATAGAAACCTATAAATAGCGCCCAAGATACCTGTGAGTTAAAAAAATTTCAAGAAAGATAAAAAACTACGCCATAGTCACGTACGAGCGTTTGTAGGGAAAGTAAGACGGGAAGGCCGCTCTTAAAACCGAATTTAAAAAACTAAAGAGTCGTCTAGCTATTCTAATTTAGTTGTGTACGAAGAAGTATCCGCTATAAAAATAATAATACAAAATTCACAATTAATCGTCAATATTACTATATTTATTTAAAGAAAGATTTGTTCAAAGAGTGCATACATACTACAACAATATTTGTATGAGTGAAGCCGAAAATTAAAGTAACAAAGTAACCAGTTTGTAAAACATAACCATGCATTTTTGGAGTAAATGAGTATTATTAATACTTTATCTATATATTTATTTAATAAATCTTTTTAAACCAAAAAGTTACAAAAGGTGGACTTAACGATAATGCATTATCTACCAGTCAGGAAAATCAGAAATACATTTATGAGCGATAAGCTATATGAAATAAATCGGTCAGAAATTACTTCCCGGATTGTACCCGGTTCAAAGGTACCCATTATGCTTGCCGCATTACCTCTTTGGATTGCTATGGACAGCCTCCGGACCAGGTACTACTATCCGGAGCGGTGGTCATATCCACGGGACTTTAACCGCCTTCCTATCTCACTAAAGTGCTTCGCTTCTGAACACCGTGGTCCAGCTGTATCTACGGCAACCGGAACGAATTCGTACTGGTTAGATAAAACCGAATATTTTTATGTCCAGCTGCCAAAGATTCTGAATAAACGTTTAAATATATAGTACCCAATACTGGAGAGCATGCATGAAATAATAATGACTGTTGCCGAAGCAAAAGAGGTTTGCAAGGATCGTAGCTTACACTATGGGAGACAGGCGCGATAATACATTATGTTGATTAATATGTTCCATGTTATATTATCCTCGAATACTCTAGCTAGTCCCTCAAAAATCTGAAAACGGGATAAAACCAGGTAATCCAGCTGCAACAACAATATACTGAGAGTTCCGACCATAAATAAATCACGCCGGCGTGTGGGTTGAATGTGTAATAGTGTCGGGAGAGGCTGATGTGAAAATTTAAAACGTGTGTTCTTATAAAGGGTGAACATGTCTTTCCTTCTTCTTTCTCTACAGCCTATTATTAGAACAATGCCGGACGAAAACCCACTTCCCATGAAGGAAGACATGCCCATAATCACTACTCTCGGCTGGGCAGGCGGATTGATGTTCAGCTGATCGCATTAGATGGTAACTTTATGGTCCCGATATTTATCATATCATATCTACTTAGTATTTCCACTTTATTGAGCTATAAGTTTCAAAAGTCATCATCATCATATACATTAAATAAGTTTATCAGCCACAGGAAGACCACTTCTGAACTCGAAACATATTCTATTTTTTTTAAACCATTGCTTTATAGATGGCATCTCATCCTGCCATTTAACCATCACGGTGTTAAGGCTCCAGATGTACCCAATATATTATTTCAAGAATAATTTATGGCAAAAGCAGAGTTTTATAAGAAGAAATATTATATTTACTGACATCTAATATAGCAGGAACATCTCGTAAAAGACTTATTAAGGTGTACATCTGGAGTACTGCGTTATACGGCTGCGAGGCGTGGACAATAAAGAAGAAAGAAATAAAGAGATGAGAAGCATTTGAGATGTGGTGTTGGAGAAGGATAGAAATAGTTAGCTGGAAAGACAGGGTTACAAATGAAGAAGTACTAAACAGAGCAGGGGAAAGGAGGCAATTGATAACAATTATCGCAAATAGGTGAAAAATAAGTTGGGACACTTGGTAAGGCACGACGAATTTATGAAGACGATAATGGAAAGCAAAATAGAAGGAAGAACGGGAAGAGGAAAACCTAAATACAGCTTTATAAAGCTAACAAAAGAGAAAGTAGGAGTGGAGTCGTACCAAGACGTCAAAAGGCTGGCTGACGACAGACAGGAATGGAAAAAACTCCACCGACAACAGTGTCTGACATCGTTCTTTAATTTAAATGCAAACATTCATGGGCTTAAAGCTAAACATATACTCCTGCTAATATACATAAATTATATTTCGTTATGTCATCAAGAGCGCTGCATAAATTATTTTCGCTTTGATAGTTAATGTCACGTTTAATACACAAAAGACCGTATCTGTTCCAAGCCTAGAACTACAGCCGGCCTATTAATGATTCAACTCACCACAAGGACTCCGCCATCTTTTATTTACGCCTCTGTAACTCAGGCCTAGATTTGCACATATTTCATTCAAATCAGGTCGAATGAAAGTGCCTTTTGGCTGCAAACGTCTTGGAATCTTTTACACGCCGCGTCTGATATTTTATTTACATTTTGACTTTTTGTATCGATGTGCGTTGGGGTTTAGATATTTTGCAGAAGTATCATAGATTTTGAATGCTTTCAATTTGTAAGTTTGTTCTTTGGAGAGTGTCGCGAACTACTTAGATTGTTAAGATATTTTGGTGGTATTCGTTTTTAGAGCCACGAAAACACGCGTACTTACGTCGCATCAGCGAGTTCCAACGTTTTTATTTTCTTCTTATATTATATCAAGAAAGGGTTAAATATTTTTAATGTGAATAACTTTTTTAAAGGACAAGCCATAGACCCTAAAAACTTCATTTCCTCAATGTTGGAGATACTCTCCTGGTAACATTTCGGCGTATCTGTTCTTTCATATATTTTTCTTATAACATGTTGCGAATAATCTTTCAAGGGCATTCTGTTACTCTCGTGCGTCCCAAAGTTTTGTACATTTAAGATTCAACTATTATTATTTTTGGTTCTTCTCGTCCATCATAAATTCATTACGCTAAAAGTGGCCTTTAGTTCTTTTGGCCTTGAACTCGGATGCTCTATCTGAACAAATGGAAAAAGGACGAAATAGTGTATTTGTATTTTTTTAAACCTCTACTGTCCCACTGCTGGGCAAAGGTCTCCCCTATTTCCTTCCAAATATCTCGATCGTGTGCCACTTCCAACCATCCCTTTCAAACTGTCGCAATTCGTCACACCAACGCTTCCGGGGCCTACCTCTTTTCCTTCCGCCATCTTCGGGAGTCCACTTTGTTACCTAAGTAGCCCACCTATCAGGATGTATGCGGCAAACGTATAGAACTTAAAATTTTACGCATCATAGTCCCATCACCTCAGTATAATTTGACCAGCTAATGACGGAATCGCGTGTCGGTTTCTTTGTAAAACGAATCGTAGAAGTTGCTTTGCGCAGGCGCCGTGACCTGGCCAGGTGGACAATTATTAGAATGATTTTAATATTTTATCATTGAACTTAGGTTTATGTCTTGCTTTTACTAATGCTATTAACGTGAAAGTGTTGTTTATTTATTTGGTTTGTTTGTCCGTCACTAGAATCAAATATTTTTCGTTCATAAGTTTAGTATTTTTTATTTAGTTATTTAACTTCATACACAAATACAAGTTTAATGGCGGACTTAAAGCCTAAAGCCTAATCTACCAGTCAACCAAACGGGTGATGTGGAGAATGACAGGGGTAGTGCAAAACTTGAATAGGTATGAGGCGAAAAAAAAGACTATATGTATACAAAATAATCATCAAAACAATAAACTACACACAAATAATACACACTATTTAGTATTTACTATGATAAACAATACCTACATATACTACATGACTATGATCTATCTGACAGTTTTTTAAAGAAAGTGTGCCTTTACCCATTTCTTAAATGAAAAGCGGGTTTTAGCCTTCCGGATATCAACTGGTAAATCGTTCCATTGTTTAATAGCTTGGACGATAAAAAAATGGACGAACCCACTTTGTGAACTGGCAAAAATAATAATAAAAAATAAAAATAATAAAATAACGTTTATTTGTTTAATAGTGCATACATACTACAACAATTTTTTATAAGTGAAACCGAAAGTTAAATTTAATGTAACAAAGCAAGCAGTTTGTAAAGCAACCATACATTTTTAGAGTAAATGAGTAACACTTAAACTAGATACCTACGTCCGTTTTTTTTCCTATTAGAGGAATAACATTAAATAAAGTTTTTTTTTTCAGAGTTTGTACATATTACTACAGTATTAGGTTGAAATATAGTATATATGAAATATAATTTATAGCTACCGATACTAGCGTTTTAAATGACCCAATGGACTGTCGTGACTGTTGCATGCATTCTGATACTTAAATTGGGACTCCAGAGAGTGACATAGGCTTCAATATTTTTTTCGATGCTGGTTTGGCAGAAAAGAAATTAAAAACTGTACTTGTCTGCATCATGTTAATAAAATAGACGATGCTACCAGCAACCTGTCACTATTTTGATTTCTCGTTTTCAACTTAACCATTTCTTTAAACGTGATCTTTGGGTCTTATGGCCTGCGGCTTTGTCTACGCCATTAGGGATCAAGAAGTTTTAATGTACTTATTTGTATCAGAATTAGTTTTTTGAGGCTTATGGAATGCGTAATAAAAGTCGCGCACAAAAAATATGTACCTATGTTTGGTATGACTCATACATATAAAATATACAATATGTAACAAAAACCCTGTCTGATACTTGTAGGAGCAACTCTGACCGTCAATATGAACAACTTTTCCTATGGGACCGATGCTTGAAACTCGAAAAAATATCTACGTTTTCATACAAATTGTCGGGCGGGCCAAACACTTATATGAAAATGTAGATTTTTTTCGATATTCAAGCGTTGGGCCTATAGAAAAAGTTATTCATATTGATGGTCTGAGTTGACTATAAGGATCGGACAGGGTTTTCGTTACATATTTTATACTAGCTTTTGCCCGCGGCTTCGCTCGCGTAGGGGTGTAATTTATCAAAATCCTTTCTTAGGGGATGCCTACGCCATTGTAGCTTTATGCATGCAAAGTCTCAGCCCGATCGGTTTAAAATTGACAAAGTTTCATACAAACTCTCATCCCCTATTTTATCCCCTTGGGGGTAGAATTGATCAAAATCCTTTCTTAGCGGATGCCTACGTCATAACATCTACTTGCATGCCAAATTTCAGCTCGATCCGTCCAGTGGTTTGGGCTGTGCGTTGATAGATCACCATGTCAATCAGTCAGTCACCTTTGAGTTTTATATATTTAGATACCTAAAAAATAAGTACAAATACTTGTGATACTTATTCATGATTGGAAAAGATCGAAGAAATAACAAAGTTGAATCATATTGAAAGCTTAAAAGTTGCAACTGTATCAAATGTCCAACATTCAAATCAAACACGACCCTCCCTCATACAAGCCATTCAACATTCAATAACCCTACAGTAAAAACTCGAGGGCCATCCCACACGGCGATATCATTTCACCCTTATTAGGGCAAAAGCTCCCAAAAACCCCTGAAAGCTCGCAAAAGCGCCCATTGACCCTCGTAAGCTTTATTATGATACTTTTTAATATCCCACACTTTGCAATCTTCGTATTAAAACGTTCGATACGTTATGAGTTTTTTAATGGAGTGTGGGGACTGGGGACTAGTGTTGGGCAGGACTTGAGTCCTTTGAGACTCAATCTTAAAAACTGGGCTCAAAATTAAAGGCGCGGGACTCAATGAACTGAGTTTTTGTTAACTCAAGTGCTTTAAAAAATACTCAATTTAGTCTCTTAAATCCTTTTTTAACCGACTTCCAAAAAAAAGGAGGACGTTAACAATTCGTCGCGATCTTTTATGTTTTTTTTTATGTATGTTCACTGATGGTTTGAAGACGGTTGAACCGATTTTAAAAATTCTTTTTTTGTTAGAAAGGGTATATTTGTCAAGTGGTCCCATAGAAATTTTATCAAAATCGGTGTAGTTTGTGGGTGAAGTCGGGTTTTAGTTTTGAAAAATTATTACACTTGTATATACATACATACATATTATCACGCCTGTTTCCCACAGGGGTAGGCAGAGACTAAGGACCTCCACTTGCTACGATCCTGACAGACCTCTTTCGCTTCATCTACACCTCTCTTCATCGGTTACAAGCATACTCGAAGACTTACTAGTACGTACGTTTTGCCTTCATCATCATCATTACTATTGGGAATAGACTTCTTTCAGATAACTTATTAGTATTCTACTGCTGGGAATAGACCTCTTTCAGATTACTTATTAGTATTCTACTGCTAGGAATAGACCTCTTTCAGATAACTTATAAGTAATCTGTGCTCTCAGTGCATGCTAACCTCAGACGAAGGATTATACAGATCGGTGATCTAAACTCGGTCTTACGCCTTCCAAAATCAGACCAGGCCTGTGTCACTCCCCGTTAAGGTATTAAAAATATACCTACATTACGAGTATTACTATGCGCGCGGCGACCACTTCGAAGGAGAAAATTCAGTTACATGAATCTAGTTTTCGTCCAGAACCAGAACCATTTGTTCAGAATAATAAGAATGAAATTGGCTTGCAATGGAAGGTATATAAACGAAGAGGTAAGGACTTCTCACGCGAACTAAATTAAACCATAGCGCTAACCACATTAAGTAGATATTTCATTGAAATTCTTTTCTGGTTAAAACGTCTGTACGTGATTACTAGTACTTATTCTGTGACCAGACGACCCGCGATTTTTCTTATATCACCCACCGTCGTCTTTGGACGACCCTGCGACAGCGTTTATTGACGGTGCCATACTACGGACGCTGGTTTTTCGGCTCTGTTTTAAAAGACTGACTGAGAAGACTCCAGTGTTGCCCATCACTAACGGGGACCCTGTGAAGTATATTGACCTTCGACAACAATGGCTGTGTGTTGAGTGTAATCGCTGAAATTTTTTACGGTCCCAGTGAATGTACGTATTGTGTTTGAAATCGGTATAATATACCGATAGTCAGTCGATACTGGAAAAAGGTGGTTGAATTTAACGGAGTTTTTTATCTTTTGGTTTTTACTTGTACCAATTTTTTTGTGCTTCGAAAAGAATGTTATTAGAAGATTAAAATGCGTAACTATTTTTGTATGTTTTTGATTTTTGCTTATTTTGTCTTCTCGGCCTTGTTTTTATAAATTTATGATTGGATTCCGACTTTAAGTTTTAAGGTTCATCTAGGCGGTGGAAGATTTTTGCCTGTTGCATACTTTCATTGAAGCAAAATTATCTATTTCTTCAATAAAATGGCATGCCACATACCTGGGGACGCATTTTTGAAATCTCTTGTCACATTACGAATGGTTTACGCGAGCGTTTTCAAACGGGCGCATTTTTGAAATGATCGTATACGAAGGATTTACAACAAGTGGTATCGACCATTCGTAATTTTGACATTTGTGGCGTTGATATGTCAAAGAAACCTTTCATGGAGAATCCGTTCCGATTCATGCTGCTATTTGATTCATGATGAAATTCTTAGAAAACCATAGACATATTTTCGATGTTTTCTGCGTAATGCAATATTGTTTTTAGCTGACACGACGGTTTTAAAAATACGGCCAAATGGTTTTTTACGCGAGCGGTGAGTTGGGAAACTATACGTTTTGTGATTCGGTGAGTCCTTAAATGAAAAATAGCACTCCAGAAACTTGCACCGTATAAATAAGCCTTTAAAATTAGTAACCCATAACCTATCCTTTCTTTTTGTTCGTGTGGAAAAGAAATGCCGTCTCGTCCTCCCAGCCACGGAAAGCCGGGTGAGTATGTGAGGTTTGCACCCACTAAACACCACACTGTGTCACCATTGCAACCGCTTCCAGCCGGGGCCGTGTGCTTCTTCATACTTCAAAGCCCCAACGCGGCCGGCCGCTACCTCAGTCAGTAGTCCAGACTCGCGTGCTCTCTCTGCTTTAGACAGATGGGCCGGAGCAGCCATCAGCTTGGCTTCTCGGCCCGACAAGCACAGGCGCGCTGACACGACATGCGCCTTCTATTCCGGAGGGCTGTCTGTCAGACGATGGAATCCCATTTCCACCGTCCAATCAGCCCTCAAGATTCCTGTAAAAGCAGGCCCTGCCCCAGGTCCGCCTGACGGCGACCGAGGCCATTGCAGCGGCAACGTAACACCGACACTCCTCTACCCCTGTGGCCTCACCGACAGCGCCACGGCAGGCCTGTGTCACGCCCTGTTTAGGTATCGAAAATATACCTAGGTACATGGTAACTACGCGCGCGGCGACCACCCCGGAGGGGAAAATTCAGTGACATAAATCGTTTGTCCAGAGTAATAGAAATGAAATAGGCTTGCAATGGATGTCTAATTGTCTAGGTATCTCAACGAAGAGGTGAGGAGTTCTGACGTGAGCTAAATGAAACCATAGCGCTAACTACATTAAGTAGATATTTCTTTGAATTTCTTTTCTGAGTAAGTCGTCTGTACGTGAGTACTAGTACATATTCTGAGGCCGCGGCCACGCTTGAACTCATAACCTAACCTAACCTAAAAGTGAGACTATATTTTAAACACCCAAGACCGAGGACCATTTGAAAAAGGCCGTTTTTCAACGTGCCCTACTGGAGATCGAACCCAAAACCTCAGAGGTCACGCCACAAAAGTCGTCAAGTTATATAAAAAACATGTTAAATAAAAGCCTTTGAAAGGCAAGTAGGTAATTCCCGTATACCTTTACCTTTCCCTTTGTAATTGACTCCTAACTCGGAGTCGGAGTGACACCAATTACTTCACAAAAAGGATCCATTACGGTGATTACTAAAGAGTTTGGTCGCTCGTTACACAAGGTGTTTCAGGGAAGAGGTCTAAGTGGATCTAATGTACATTATCATCGAGGTCAACTAAAAACTACAACTAACGACTTTTCCCAGATGAGAGTTATATAAAGTAAGATAGTTTGTCTCATTTATTTGCTGCAAAGATTCAAAGATTCAAATGCTTATTCAGTAATTAGACCTTTACAGGCACTTTTGCACGTCAATAAGTATAATTTATGTTACGTGTAAAGTATATTAAAATTTAATTTATTTTTAAAGAAAAGCTACCGATACCAGCGCTTCGTAACGACCACTGCTGAGGAGAAACGCCGAAAGAAACTCATTTTCACAGTATTGGTCGCCTACTCGCCAGAAGGGCTTTGTCATATTATTATAATTGTCTTTTAATTAATAAATACTTATATTATAATACAATGTTGACACATTATAACATGTAATGCTTGCGAACAAGTAAACAAACATAAATTGCGTAATAAAAAATATTAAGTAGTCAAAAAAAAGCGAAGCCGAGCTGACCAGTCCCTCCCGGCAGCACCCGTTCACGAGTTGACGCACGGATCAGCCATCGTTAAACTCAACCATATTAGAGGAAATCCAACGACCCGACCAGCGACGCCACCACCGGATTGGACATTTTAGTGAGCATGAAAAACCCGAACTCGCAGACCTTGTCAAGAGAAAATATTAATTATATGTTGGTCACTTATTGATCGCAGAGCATTTACATGTTTTTACAGTAAGCTTATTATGGTAATAGAAAATGCAGCTATTTATGTTTCATGTGTGGAGTGTAATGGAAAATGTTTAGGAAGTATCCACGCGTTTTTATCTCTTAAATAATCATTGATAGTATAGTACGCATTGTTCAATAAAACTTTTTTAACATGTGTTTTAAATTTTGCCATTGGTAGGTTAACGATCGCTTTGGGAAGTTTATTAAATAATGATATACCTAGACCTAAGAGTGACTTTCTAGTTTACTACTATTACTATAACATACAAAAAATTATATACACAAATCAGACACAAAAAGTAAATAAGCTTCTACCTACCTGTACAAATTCTCAATGTGTGTGCTACAGCAATACAAATAGGCCACAGACATTCACGAATATTTTTTTTATAAGTTGGCTTGACAATTAATAATTTCTATATTAAGACGAAGTGGTAGCTAAAGTGGCGCCCTCATTTGAAATAAATTGTTTAAAACTAAATAAGGCGATATTAAAAATTTGATTTGTATCACTGTCTAGAAAGACCTTTAAACTATTTTATGAATAACCTTTGAAATTTTTACTAATAGTCCGTCTAGTTTTAAAACTGTTTTTCGCCATAAACGGCCACTTTAGGCGAAAAACAGATTTAAAACTAGACGGACTACCAACATTACTTTCAAAGGTTATCCATAAAATAGTTTAAAGGTCTTTCTAGACATCGGTACAAATCAAATTTTTAATTATCACCATATTTAGTTTTAAACAATTTATTTTAAATGAGGGCGCCACTTTAGCTACCACTTCGTCTTAAATGTGTATATAAGAAGATTTAATAATCTTCATATCTCTGTACTTATATAATTATATTAGTGCACTATGAATATTATAGAAACAGTTATCTTGACCCTGACTTGTTCAGAGTAGAGCACTACAACAACGCTCCGCTTTTGAGGCGTGCAAAATGCTTTTGAATCGTTGAATCCCCTCTAATATGGTTGAGTTTAACGATGGCTGATCCGTGCGTCAACTCGTGAACGGATGCTGCCGGGAGGGACTGGTCAGCTCGGCTTCCCTTTTTTGACTATTTAGTATTTTTTATTACGTTATTTTTGTTTGTTAACTTGTTCGCAAGCATTGCATTATATAATGTGTCAACATTGTATTTTATTATAAGTATTTATTAATTAAAAGACAATAATAATAATATGACTAAGCCCTTCTGGCGAGTAGGCGACCAATACTGTGTAAATGAGTTTCTTTCAGCGTTTCTTCTCAACAGTGGTCGTTACGAAGCGCTGGTATCGGTAGCTTTACTATAAAAATAAATAAATTTTTTATATACTTTACACGTAACGTAAATTATACCTATAGTGTAAAAGTGTAATAGTGTAAAAGTGCCTGTAAAGGTCTAATTACTGAATAAACATTTGAATGTTTGAAACTTTGAAATTACCTTCAAGGAAATTGTATTCAAAAGGTCTAGCTTTGCGCTTCTCGTGTAAGAATCATAATAATTGATTGCCCTAAATTAAGTATATCCTCACAAAATTTGATATTCAACAAAGATTAAACGATAATTTAGAAGGTAATCAACTCCCGCGACCTGATTAAGTCAGTTTAATCTGTTAAAAGTTAATTATGAGGTTCAGAATTAGAAACAAAATAAATAATTAAGACTTGAAAGAAATTCTACGCCACGTAATAATTGCGGCTGGCAACACAGATCTTGGTAGATTTTCTTTCCGATTCTGTTGGGCACAAACTGTGCCTTTGATTTGTTATGTGTCTTTACCAAGTTTGTCCTTAAATTTTCAGTTATTTCATGTCAGTTTTGCCACTGAGGAAATGAAATGGTGTTTTGTATAACTAATGTTTTGTCTTATTTTGTTTACAGGTAATTTAATATGCTGTGAAAATCTATATCAAGTACATGTTACGCTGTAGGGTAAGCAGATCACCTCCTAGTACTTATGAAGTTATGTATTTAGAAATACTAAAGCGTCGAGGATTTTTATATACGAAATCATGGACATTTTTACTTATGCAAAAAGCGATCAGGCAATGTGATAAGGCTTAATAAATAAAGTAAATTAGTCGATTCCTTAGAATACCGAATACCATTTATTTATATAAGTTTGAATTTTGCTGTCGAGGTAAAATAAATATTTAGATGGGTTGGTCAGTTTTTCAGTTAACCATTTTATGTTATTATATTGTTTAATGTGGAGCATTTTTAGTACATGCTAAGTATAAAGGAAATATTTCAAACAAAGAGCCGTCAATATCCATAAAATACATTTTGGTAGAATTTTTTGACACTGGCATCACTAATTGCGGTGACGTCATCAATACGTACGACATGTCCGATATTTTCGACCAGTAACTACAAATGCGGTTGGTCGAGCGAACTTGCAGGCCGTTCTACACTCACCGCGCGGTCACGAGTTCGAATCTTGCCGCGCATTACAGTCTTAATGATGTTTTAGAAATGACTATAATAAATTACATTTATTTGTATGTTTGTCTATGCATGCTGCACAGAGGCCTGGCTTTTATAGTCAGTTCATCTGCAACATCATGCTATAACAAGGGAAGAAAATTTACATGAATTTCATCTAAGAAAGTCGTGTTGTGTACACTTCCTACAACTTTTGTTTCCGTACCTAATTTATTCATTCTTTTTAACCGATTTCCAAAAAGGAGGGTACTATCAATTCGTCACGATTTTTTATTAAGTATGTTCGCCGATTATTCGAAGTCATTAGCTCAAGCGGCCAAGGTGTGATGGTGGAAAAAGGAATCAACAATAGGGGGTTGGGAGCCGCATCGCTTATTAAGAGGGTACATGAATTTTCGGGGTCCAGTGCTGCCCCTATTTGAAAGAAACGGAAATATTATTCAATCATTTTTCAATGCTTTTCGTTAAAAAAAATCACATTTTTGCCCTTTGTCCACCAGCTGCTTCTCTTCCCGCGAAGAGGTCCGAGAAGCAGCTGGTACATTCAAAGTTTTTCGTTTCTCCCAGACCAGTATGGAAGGAAATGTTGCAAGAATTGCTAAGAAAACAAATATGAAAACTGAGTAACTAAAAATCGTATCCACTGCCAAAGATTATTAAACAAAAGTTTATGTACTAATTATAACATCTACTTTAAAAGTCGCGGGGCCTGCCTAGAACCTGATTCCCATCGAGTTCCCTTAAGAGTTTCTTATATATATATATATGTATTTATTACTTTCCACAATTAAAACCTACGTATATCGGCGCACCGCGCATTAAAATGACCATTCACTATTTTCATAAGCCGTAAATTAGCAGCATGACCTGATTGCACACACTCACATATTCAGAATACGTAAATTTTCGCCCGTTATTGAAATACTTACACTTACAATAATAAAGTTTGTATAAATACGCTCAGAGACAGTAATGTGTCTCACGTAAGCAATAAATAAAAATATGCGAATTCATCATCCGAGCGTATTCCCGGTTGCATCCTCAGCAGTAACGCTTCAGAGCCCGGGGTCCGCTACCTAACCAAGGAGATTTGACGAGGTTTCTGGTTTTTACACAGAGCGACTGCCGTCTGACCTCCACAACCCAAAGGGCAAACCAGGAACCAATCCTTGGATAGTTTGATGATCAAACGCTAGGTGGCGTTCGGGACCCACAGTTTTACGTGCCTTCCGAAACACGGAATCATCTTTCTTTTCGGATCCAGACTGGAAACAACTTTTCACAAAGTATGCTTCCCAGTGGGAATCGAACCCATGACCTCCGGGTCTCAAGGCGAACGCCTTGACCACTGGACTACGGAGGCAGTCCAATAAAAATATGCGAATTATAAGCCGGATATTGAACGGCCTATTAACCTAATTATGTTGGCTTATTATAAAAACTAATTATTAGGGTGCTTCTTATTTTTCGACTTTTGAAATGTTACCCGGTCACGTTGTGATTTGAATTTCTACCGTAAAATATGAATCAGTGTTTATTATTTTAATTTTTAGACCAAATTCAGAGGTCGCTACCAGTTGTCAAACTTTAAAAAAACGTTGTATAGACATTTGATTATGGAGTCTCCTTAATTGATTAAAATTAGTGGTTATGTTATGTTTTATAGCGAAATATGCAGAAAGGTCTCCTTCCTGTACCTTCTCCATTCCTTTCTTCACCTGGAGCACGTCAAATGTCTGCAATACGAGTACACTAACTCCATGGAATTTCAGCCTTTCGACACCACTGCTGTAAAAACCGGTATAAGATATTTATTATAAGAAAAAATTCGTTTCATGGTTTTATAACTGAAGTAGCCCAAATTGTTTTCCAACACCACGGAAAGGTATTTACCTTTCCGTGGTGTTGGAAAACAATCTAATAAATTTAATAACACCAAAATTAAGATTCTATTTGTATTTCCACTAAAATTGGCTACATTCGGCGAAAAATTAATTCGCATTTGATTGTCGATGTCAAATCGTTATTTGGGTAAAAAATTGTTGGGATGAAACAAAAATTGGTTATTACGTTGCGATATTTAAAATGTTTTGATATCAATAATAAATTGTTTGATTGATGGATGGAATCAATCCATGTACGAAGAGTATAATTCCATCAAAAACACGATAATTCCATCAAAAACATCATGGGAGGAAAGATCGAGGCTAGGAGAGGAAATGGATGGCCAGGAAGGATGTTCATGGAAGAATTAAAGGAAAAGGCAGAAGTCAAGGTTGAAGATTGAGAGGCATGGAAAATACTCCACCGCAAAGAACATAGTTCTTAATATTGATGATGCTTGGTGATTGAAATCGTTTCCGTTAACTGAAATGCGGAACAAGCATACAGAAATACGGTGAGCACCTGCGAATCTGTGAGCTCGATATACTTTCACGTGAACGCTTCAGTAAATGCGATATTTACGTTATATTTAGCAGTTATCGCGCAAATTGTTGTCCAACATAATACGAATACAGTTTTTTCATTGTTAACTTTTTATTCCAAGTTTGCTGCTTCAATAAATACGTTATTTACGTTGTATTTTGCATTTTTGTATTGCGTACCTAAATGCGGTATTTATTTGTCAAGTTTTTTAACTGACTTCAAAATAGGTGACCTTTTTAATGTACCTATCTATGGTTCAAATTAAAAAAAAAGGTATTCTCTTCCCGTGCTGGCCTAGGAGTATGTCACGATTAGTGTTACATACCACTTGTTGCAATTTTTAATAAATTTAGGGTCTTTCTCAAGTATTTAAGAATTTACCCTAAACTTTTCCATACAGACGTAGTCTACGTTTTATTTTAAAACGACATGTCAGATTTTAGTACAAATTTGTTATTTTAAAGAAATTGCAATTATCTAAGGCTATAATTGGTTTCCGACGGTAAAATTGTGAACTGGAAAGAAAATATAAGGGTATAGAAGTTTTCCATACTGTTGGTCAAATATGATATAATACACTACCCGTATATTCTCTTTAAGTTCATAATTTTACGTCGGAAACCAATTATAACCCTAGATATTTGGAATATCTTTGAAATTACATAATTTTGCCCATATCCGACATGCCTTTTCTAAATAAAACGTAGACTACGTTTGTATGGGAATTTGTCTGATTCTGTCCAGGGTAAGGGGACTCTTAATGAATATAAAGTAAAATACTAACTTAGGGACTTATTGCTACGTGTTAAAAGGGTCACGTTATATGGGTATTTTCCCTTTCCATTTAGTATTTCTTATAATTCCCAGCCTTTGTTGAGCTAAAAAATATTTTAATTACGTCTCTCGAGCATTTACCTGTCTCGTTTCATTGACCGGCAACGCCATCTGAATTATTTATCCTTTAAAACACTAGTCGTGTCGCCCGACCCCGCCCGTCTCGCCCCCTGACGCCATTTTAACGCCCCGTAACGGAATTTTAAAGGGTTGGTAGACTTATTAATTGATAGAGCGGTCACAACAAAGGGCTAGTTGTTTCATATTCTATACTGTAACGTTCTTTTGTTGATAGCATTGTATTTCATTGGGCATAGTTGTATAATAGAACGATACAAGTTGTTTACTGAAGTTTATAAAGCAAGTTACTTAAAATACTTTTATTAGTACTAGTAGGGGTTTTTGGCGGGAAGTCAAGGGGTTCAGTTGGAGTTTGCTTTAAATTATTTTGCAAATTGATTCTAGTGGACTTTATAATATAAAATCGGTGTAGTTTAGTGTTATAAATGCTCATGGTCATGGACAATATGTGTAATGGTTAAAGTGGACACTCATAGTGCGGCTGTAGTAATATTTATTTGCGGTCTGTAGTGGGCGTCTTTAGACGCCGTCCGCCACTCATTCGGCTATGAAAACCAGTGGACTCGTATAGATTTGTTGCCAGAAGCTCCCTTGAACCAATCAAAGGACCTACACCAACCTTTGATTGTAGGTTAGGGTTAGGAATAAAGAAATTGGCGCCATGGGTTAACTAGACACTGATAAAATAAGCTTCAAGGAAGTTTAATCGCCAACAACAAAAAAAAAATTAGTACTAGTACCTTCGGTTTCATGTTGATATGAAGAAGTGATACCATAAGTGACTCGTATAACAGGGACTTAAGTAGTACCATGGGATACATTTCAAGGCTTCAAGTGAGAATGAACGGATTTATAAGTTGATGACTACATACGTTAATATTTTTTATCTACCTACAATACTTTAATTTACTTTTTCTATTCACAAGTAATCAACTTAATATACATTGTATTTTAATGACAGTAAATAAATCACCTGCTTTTTAAACGCTTTCTATTTCAAAGTTATATTCCCGACTGGACTGGTCTACATTTTCATAAGTCTATGCCAGGTGAGGGCCATGCCCTTCAATCTTGTCACTTATTGCGCTAAAAAGATGTCGCCACCCTGAAATTGGAGATGACTGTAAGTTAATATCCCGTTTGGAGAGATACTCTGGAATCTAATATTCGTTGCAGCAAAATGAGCTCTTAAAGGTTTTTCTGGGGCTTTGAATTTTTATTTTTATTTAAGTTAAAGATATTTAAACTTACAATATCTTAAAAAGAATGATTACTCCTGTTTATGTAGTATATTGCACTAATTAAGTTTTTTTTTTTACTTTTTGTCTCCTGTTATTTTAGAGTACGCAAGAGATTGTAATGCTATGTTTGCTATTATTTTTACGTAGGCGTTTTTATTAGGTTTGGTTACATAGACCAGTAGCGTGCATTTCATACGGATTCGTGCCTACCCTGTGCCATCCTTATATAATATTGGATACTAGCCTTGCAGTGGCGGATTTAGACATTTGACGTCAGTAGGCTATTCATATTTTGCCGCTCTTAAGCTGCGTTCTATGAAATATCATAATAAAAGCAATCTTATACCTTCTCGATTGATGCCCCGATGCACGACGATGCAATTGGCCTCAAATTTGCTGCCCCGCGAAATGCCAGTAGGATATTAATATTTTGCCGCCCCTAAGCTGCGTTCATTGAGCACCTTTTTACCTTCTCGATGGAGGGTGCACTTGGCCTCAAATTTGCTGCCCCCGAAAAGTGCCGCAATAGGCTTTAGCCTAAGCAGCCTATTGGTAAATCCGCCACTGTACCCTTGTTATTTAGGTAAGATTAGTGCCTACCTACCCTGTCAAAAAAAATTGTGCACGTCACTGCACTGTACCCTAGTTCTTTTGTGGGGCTGCCACTTCAGAGCTTAAGAACACGCTCGTTTTGTTGACGGGTATCCTCCCTAGTGCAGAATTCTGTTTTGAACAGTCTCCTTATGCCCTGTCTCCTCGGCTCAGCATTTAAGGCGGTCCTTCCCGGCCGCTCTGTCGTCAACGAGCATAGTTTGAAAAGCTTGTTGTTTTATCCAGGGAAATGCTAGAAAAAGATGCAAAGCAAAAAGAGAGATAACGCATGAGGGCTTGGTTAGCATTGTATTGAATGAAATTAGTATTATTATTAATTATCCATTGAGCGCATATTAACTATTTATAGGTTAAGGAAATTTAATAAAACTTGTTCCAGGTGTTACGTTTTTTTCAGTAAGCTTTACAAGTGTGTGAAATTTAAGTTTTTTATTTTAAAAAAATCTCATTAACCCTGCACCGCGAGACTTTAAATCAGTGGTCGTGCCCCCAGCGCGAGGGGTAGTAAATCTAAAATAAATACCTACAACCGAATAGGGATGTGGATACTTCAGTTATGTACAAAACGGGCATTTTTTTTGTCGGATATATCCGACGCTCGCGGAATGGGCACGACAATGTTTGTCGGATAAATCCGACGTTCGCGGTGAGTGTTAAATTTGCGAGGTGTATATATATTTACCTTCACAATTTATGAGTACTTTATGAACGGTCAAAGTTTAGCTAAAATTTGTGCAAAAAAGCAGATTTTTGGAGGCTTATACTGACTTTGTTTTTCTGAAATTTTAATTTTTTATTTCGATAGATACCTAGAAATAGCGCACAAGATAAGTATCTTGTGCGCTATTTCTTCTAGGTATCCATCTAGAGAGGTTACTTAAAAAAAAATGAAGAAATTTCAGTAACAACGTCATAATCACGTACGAGCGTTTGTATGAAAAGTAAGACGGGAAGGCCGCTCTTAAGACGAAGTGGTAGCTAAAGTGGCCCCCTTATTTGAAATAAATTGTTTAAAACTAATTATGGTGATAATTAAAAATTTGATTTGTATCACTGTCCAGAAAGACCTTTAAACTATTTTATGAATAACCTTTGAAATTATTGCTAATAGTCCGTCTAGTTTTAAAACGGGGTTTTCGTACCCCTTTTTAAAACTAGACGGACTGCCAATATTACTTTCAAAGGTTATTCATAAAATAGTTTAAAGGTCTTTCTAGACAGTGATACAAATCAAATTTTTAATTATCACCTTATTTCGTTTTAAACAATTTATTTCAAATGAGGGCGCCACTTTAGCTACCAATTCGTCTTAAGGTAACGGTCGCGCGGTTGCGCGGTCGCAGTAAGTCCCAGGGTTGACGGCGGGGACGTGGAAAACTCGGACTGGCCGGGGCTTGGCTAAAAGCATAGTGTTCCGCTTCAAACACAGCAAATGATTTTCATTGGCTTTTTCCGGGCAATGCTGGCCGCACCTGGCAGCGATTCCTACCATCCATACCCCGACTTCCCACCTCAAAGTAAGTCAAGTCACTGCACTGAGTCATAGGCATCCCTTATAGTGCAGACAGCCCTGTCTCTGTATTTTGAGTCGCGTAGTTTTATATCGCAAACATTTCTAGACAAAACATAAAGAGATCGAATCCGGACGGACAGACTTTCGATTGCCAATCGAAAATCGCTGAGTCGCAGTTTACGTTATTGCCCGCTGTTTGACTTGCACTGCGACCCTTCTTTTTATTTGCACGTGGTTCTCTTCATTCGGTTGGAGAGGAAAGCTTTTTTTGCTTGATGTTCCTCAATTTTATTTCAGCTGAGCTAGTTTTCATATGAGAGCCGTGTGTCCTCGAACAGGATCACCCCATTGCTTGCTTTTCGTGTGTGCAAGTGGCCAACACTAGTGTCACATTTTACAAGCTGCCTAAAGTTATGACTTATGACGTATAATTACACCATATATTGACAGCCGGGATTAACGGCTTATTCGTGCCCTCTGAAGCACGAAGGAGCTCGAGAAATTTTTATGCAGACCACGCCCGGTGTCGCTTTACCTGTGAAAGCGCACTCCCGCCAAGCCACCGAGCTCCTCTCTCCATTTCTTCGTATGGATGTTGTAAGAGGCAAGTACTTAAGGCGGCCCTTCCCGGCAGCTCTGTCGTCAACGCGAGCATAGTTTTAAAAGCTCGTTGTGTCATCCACGGCAATGCTAGAAAAAGAGGCAAACCTAAAATAGAGACATAGCGCCTAAGGGCACGGTTTGCATTGTATTGAATAAAATTAGTATTATTATTAGCTATCCATTGAACGAATATTAATTATTCATAGGGTGCGGACATTTCACAAAACCTGTTCCAGGAAATACGTGTTTTTCAATAAGCCTTACAAGTTTATGAAATAAATGTTTCTTATTGAAAATTATCATTAAATTTGCGAGGTTTCTATCGAAATAACTTTTTTACTTTTACAATTTATGAGTACTTTATGAACGGTCAAAGTTCAAGTAAAATTTGTGCAAAAAAGCAGATTTTCGGAGGCGTATACTGAATTTGTGATTCCAAATATTAATTTTTTATTTTCAAAAGCTTTCAAGGAAGATTTGTTGAAACGTCATAATCACGTACGAGCGTTTGTATGAAAAGCAAGACGGGAAAAGGACCTTTAGTGCTACAATTGCATTTCTAAGGAGACTCTCTGTCTCTCTTCATCACTAAATGAATAAAGACGTAACAGTGTACGTAGAAGTTAAAATCGCTTCATCACTGAAACCCAACGTTAAACCGTAATACACCCCTATTTACCCGAACATAAACAACTTTTCTTTACAGTCGGGTCAGAAATACTGCAAATAGCGACGATAAAGTTGCCAAGTGATCGCCCACGGGTTTGTGCGCCACGAATGTGAGCTCGCGGGCGGAATGCAAATTGGTGGATGGATTCCGATTACGAAATCAGAACATGTTACGTGATCGAACATCGTTACATCGAATTCCATAATTCGGACGACTCGAAGTTGTTTGTTTTTCGTGTGTGTAAGTGGCCAATACTGGTGTCAGATTTTTCAGGCTGCGTAAAGGCATCTGACACAGCCTGACTACTGCCATACTATGATGACAGCAGACAGATTTCATTTATTAAAATTGTGGATTTCAGATTCTTATTGCATTCAGCTGTTCATCATATTATATTTTACAAGTAAATATCTGTTAGTCAGATCCTACAAGTGGTGTGGCATAATATCAGTGTTTTACTCATATTTTGTATGAGTAAACTATACACTGAGCCACAGCCCATTTGATCTGCTCTAAAGAGCACATAAAAATAAAATAAAAACTATGTTATTTCCTCTTTTATAAAGATAAAGATAATTTATTTGCCAAACATGTGTTACAAGATATTACATTCAGTTTCGTCCAATCATGTTTACCATCACCGGTGTGAAAATTTTGTCAGAAAAGCTATCATCTATCATAATAATACTATAAAAAATATACCTACTTAATCTATAAACATTTTACGATTTACTATGAAACAAAGTCAATTTACAGTTTATCAGATAAGAAATCCTTAACACTATAATAACATTTATCTATCAAAAATAACTTAATTTTCTTCTTAAACAAAGCCACATTTAATTCTTTATATTGTTTTGGTATTTTATTAAATATTATCGGTGCCGTACCTAATACACTATCATGTTATAAGATATTAAAATAAAATAGTTCCTAATCTAACATTACACAACTTATAACCTAGCGCCCGATCGCATCTGTAATGTTTGTTTATACTCGTGCTACATGTTGTTTACGTCGAATGAGTACTGCTGCCCTGCCGTCATACAGTGCACACTAGTACGGAGGGTAGAAACAATTGTTCTGACAAATGTAACGGCAACTGAGGTGATTCATTACAAACTATAACCAATTAACTGGTTTTAAAATGTATTTAAGACGAAGTAGTAGCTAAAGTGGCGCCCTCATTTGAAACAAATTGTTTAAAACTAAATAATATGGTGATAATTAAAAATTTGATTTGTATCAAAGTCTAGAAAGACCTTTAAACTATTTTATGAATAACCTTTAAAATTATTACTAATAGTCCGTCTGGTTTTAAAACTGTTTTTCGCAAAAAGTGGCCACTTTGGTCGAAAAACAGTTTTAAAACTAGACGGACTACCAATATTACTTTCAAAGGTTGTATTCATAAAATAGTTTAAAGGTCTTTCTAGACATTGATACAAATCAAATTTTAAATTATCACCATATTTAGTTTTAAACAATTTATTTCAAATGATGGCGCCACTTTACCTACCACTTCGTCTTAATGGAACATAAGTTTTAAAGTAGGAAAAGAATGAATTTCTATCCAATGTAGTTTTACTTCTACCAATTGTTTGGAAGTCTAGTGTGTGGTGAATGTACTGTGACCTACCAGAGTGATTAATATATGTAAATGTATACCTATTGTGAACAAAAATAGTAAAACCAATAATGTCATCCTCTGTAGTACTGCACATTGGTAACGTAAGTACTTACCTACTTCCAATTTTGGTTAGTTGGTATTATTAGTTAATAAGATATTGCACGTACCTTAGTTGATGAAATAAAGATTTTATTAATATTATATTATTATTGTCTTTGTGTATAATGTTTTTTATTATGTATTATGTGTGTTTTTAGATCAAATAAATCCATGTCTATGTCTATGACAGCCGGGTCCAATAAATACAACGGCTCAACGTGCCTTTTGAATGAACAAGTCTCCGCTGGCACGCGCGATACACACTCTGAATTTGATCGCGGGCAGGATAGACATCTTCCAGTGTACTCTGTGTGAATTTACAAAGGTTGCCGTGTGTATAATAAGTTATAAATAATGTAAATAATCGAAAAATGTGGAATGTTTTGCTATTCTATTGTATTGGGTACAAACCTGTAAAAATAGAATAAGTGGAGAATAAATAAATAATAAAATACTAAATAAATAAAACACGGAATAGGTAGTTCAAGAATTTTTTTTATACTTGTGGTCAATTTAAGTGCGGACGACGCCCCGTGTCACTTGGGAATACATTCTAAAGGATTATGACGTTGGGCAGCTGCCGGTTGTAAAACCACATTGCAATCGTTTTTTCTTTGTTTGTTTATAAAACATGCCACTACCTTTAAAAGTAAAAAGAAGGAAATCACATCCTTGGTTTCAAAGCAGCATTTACGTGCACACACAAGTCTCGATCCTACTGTGGGGCTAGCTCGATCTGTGTGGTTTGCCTCTATATATTTATTTACTTTAGGACTCGTATGCTGCCGGGAACGCGTTGAGATGCGGAGGAGAGGGGAGAAGCGAGTGGGCTAAAGGATCACACGCAGTTAACTGTCCCTTCAAACAAAAAAACAGCCCTTCTGGCGAGTAGGCGACCAATATTGTGAAAATGAGTTTCTTTCGGCGTTTGTTCTCAGCAGTGGTCGTTACGAAGCGCTGGTATCGGTAGCTTTTCTTTAAAATAAGTAAAATTTCAATATACAATGTCCTTTTTAATTAAGTACAAATATTTTAAGGTGTTATTCAGTCCATCATTTTGAACAACTTTGCCTAATAAATGTATATCGAAATACGAAAAAAAAATATTTAGGTTCTCATACAAATCGAAGTAGTCACGTGATATCGTTACTATGCAAAATGCAAAAAAATTTTTCGTATTTCGATACATATTTATGTGGAAAAGTTGTTCAAAATGATGGACTGAATCACCTCTTAAAATATTTGTACTTAATTAAAAAGGACATTGTATACTACATGTAATGTAAATTATACTTATTGACATGTAAAAGTGCCTGTAAAGGTCTAATTACTGAATAAACATTTGAATTTTGAATTTTGAGCCGAAGGTAAGCAAAAGAACCCACCGGCTAGTTTACACGTTTTTGTTTGAATTTTCAGCAGCAATTTAAATCCGAAAAAGTTTCATTTGTACCCGTCCAAACCGTTCATCTCGGACGGTCTCAAAGGCCCGTAACGAGGTCTTTCCCGCCCTTTGATTCCGTTATGAAATATAACCCTTTGTCACGGAACAACGAGATGACAGATGTAAGTAAGTAAGTAAAAACACTTTATTGCACCGAAACACATGAAAATTACAGTAAATCAGATGTACAATAGCTCTTGTTATGATGTAAATGTATCTCTTGTTTTGTACTGTTACAATACAGGTAACAAAATTATCAAACGTGTTGACTAACGCCATCTATGTTTAACGTTTTCAAATTGAAATAAATCAGTCTTTTACATAAAGCCACACGCTTTGACAGGTTATGAGCAAATATTCATAGTTTTACGGTTTTTACTGTGTAGTTTTATAAAAAGGTGAAAATTGTTGACTTTTTTTTAACATACGAGTATATACCAGTTTTGTGCCAAGCAATAAGTTCAGTTTTATGCTGGGATGGAAGCCTGGAAGCATATAAAAAGAGTTGGCTACGTCTTCTTCAGCTTTGGCGCAGTTTGTAGAACGCAGTCTACCAAGTTACATATCACAATGGGCCAATTACTGTTACTCTCTTTAATTCCCTTTCCATTTCTTATGCCTACAACTTGCTAAGGGTCTTGTTACATAACACGTATTTATTCATAAAAAATACAAACGTTTGCTTACCCTATTTTAGTTAATATATGTTTTGTCGCGTTCTTTCTACGTCAAATAATGAAAAGAGAGGAAGAGACAAAACTTTTTTAAAATAAAATAGGTTTAGCAAACGGTTTTTAGTTTTTATGAATAAGAGGGGTAATAAATAAGTGTCCATTTATTATTTCAATTATTTTTAGTGGCCCTATTGTCCAAAGTTTCTTAAGTAGGGCTAATATGAATTAATGTGATAGCTTAAAGGAATACAACGCAAAGTGATGAAATTGTTTAAGACGAAGTGGTAGCTAAAGAGGCTCATTTGAAATAAATTGTTTAAAACTAAATATGATGATAATTAAAAATTTGATTTGTATAAATGTCAAGAAAGACCTTTAAACTATTTTATGAATAACCTTTGAAAGTAATATTGGTAGTCCGTTTAGCTTTAAAACTGTTTTTCGCCAAAAGTGGCCACTTTTAATATGTGGTGATAAAAAAAAAAAATTAACGTTTCGGTTAAATTGGCCACTTTTAGTAGAAATACGTTTCAAAGCTAGACGGACTATCGGTGATACTTCCAACAGTTATTAAAAAAAATAATTTAAAGGGGAAATTTTAAAGCTAATGCCTGATTGTTCAAAAAAAATATTTATCACAATATTTACGATTAGATAAATTGTTTATTTGTCACTACCGACACACACACACAAAAAATAAACTCTACACACATTGTTATTTTTTTTTTATTGGTGTACAATAAAGTATTAATTACGGAATTTTAAATACAAACGATTTATTCCAACGAGGGCGCCACTTCTGCACGTTACGTGCCTAAACGGCGCGTCAAAAGCGAAAACCCTTTGTGGTTTATATTTCTGCAATCTCGTTGTTTGCACAACCCCTTTTGTTAAAAAACGTTGATTCTTATCGCGCCCGATTTATTCGACGATCTTTTTTGTTTTAATGTCGGCCGCTTTTTGTTTTGCGTAACTTTTAAACAGATTTTACGCTGTATTTTTTTTTACGTAAACGAGAATTCCTTTTAAAGTTTGCTTGTGGGTATGGAAAATATTTCAGAAATATTTTGTTACTGACTGAGCCCCTTAGCAACTACGTTGATTGTTAAGTTTCAAAATAAAACCGGCTGTTGGCAACCTAACATTAATTTTGTAAAATATTCTAAATATTGACGACCTCCGTGGCGTAGTGGTCACCATTCTAGTCCGCCACCCAGGGGTCCCGGGTTCGATCCCCGGTCAGGGCAAGTTGGAAAATGCCTTTTTTCAAATTGTCCTGGGTCTTGGATGTTTATCTATATATGTATTTGTCATAAAATATAATATCGTTGAGTTAGTATCCCATAACACAAGTCTCGAACTTACTTTGGGGCTAGCTCAATCAGTGTTATTTGTCCCTATATATTTATTTATTTATTATTTATTCTTTTTTGTCTTATGGCAACTTTGTATCTTTTGTCCTTCTTGTTCGCTGCACGCACACAAGCAGCACGTTGAATCATAATTGGTAAACGTAATAAAAATCTCGTGGATTTTTATTACGTTTACCAGTAACATACACAGTCCATTCAGTTCTCCATACAATGCTATATAGAATTTCCTTCACCGGCCAAGTGTAAGTCGATCGGGCACGTACCATTATATATAAAAAAATCACGTTTGTTTTATGGGAACCCCATTTTATATTTATTTTATTCTGTTTTAGTATTTGTTTATAAAGCGGCAACAGAAATAAAAAATGTGTTCTAATTTCAACTGTCTAGATATCACGGTTCATGAGATACAGCTTGGCGAAAAAAAAAAATAAATAAATAATGTCTTCCCGTGGATGGTGACTTAGGAAACACAATCAAAGATTCAAATGTTTATTCAGTAATTAGACAGACAGAATTGCTCGCCTACTCGCCAGAAGGACGTCATATTATTATTATTGTCTTTTAATTAAAAAATACTTATAATATAATACAATGTTGACACATTATAACATATAATGCATGCGAATAAGTAAACAAACATAATATGCGTAATAAAAAATATAAGTAGTCAAAAAAGCAAAGCCGAGCTGACCAGTCCCAATCTAAGTAAACGAAGCTTTTAAACATCAATGTGACCTCTCTAACCCGTCTGGCCAGCGTGGAGAGTGAAGGCCCAAATCTCTGGGTGCTCTGGCCAAGTATGGCTCTGGTAGTATTTAAAGGGTTGTGATCCTGGAGTGGAGACTATAAAAATACCTTATAATTAACCAGGTTATTTGCCAGGCAAATTAAAAAGCCCTCGACTTTCAAGCGTTCACCCCCAATAACTTTAGAACGTCGGAACCGATTTGCATCGAACGAAACTTGCTTTCACGTAAAAAAAACCGCATCGAAATCGGTCCATCCATTTGAGAACTATGATGCCACAGACAGAATTGTTGTCAAATTTGTAACACCTCTCTTTCTCATGGATGTTAAACGTCAATAAATTACTCGCATCGTTTAATGGGACAGCGACAGGCTATCATATTCTCACTTTCCAAGTCTCGCCCTCTAAGCCTAATTCTCTAACATAATTCTCACCCTAAGACGCACTAATATGGAGATTACAGCATGGCCTCTCATAAACGAGTACCTACCCACATGATTATAAAATTAAAAACAGTACAGAAGGACCATCTCTCAGTATAATTGTGAGATCAAACTATCCAAAGTACGATGATGGTGAACTCCAGAATACAAATTGCCTAATCTAATTTCGGTGAATACCGATTCATATTTGACAGTTCAAATCGTAAGCACACCCGCGGAAAACTGTCGACATGCTGTCATCTATGACAATCAAGTCAAGTGCATTCATCTTGATTCAACCAGAATCAAGTCGATTTGTGTGTAAGAATATATATCCGAGTACCAATTCACAACTGTTAAGCGATTTTTTGTATCGGAGCTTACAAAACTAACAGCTCAGAATTGCAGTGCTGCACGTTGTGTGTACCGTGGTCTGTTAAATCTTCTTTCTTATTCGCCTTTGTTCTATTGGGAGTCATGGTCTGTATGTCAATTTCCTCTCCTTGTGCAAGTAAGAAGGCAAACAAGCATACGAATCACCTAATGGTAAGTGATTGCCGTAGCCATATGGATGCCTGAAGTCGCTGTAGCATGGCACCTTAGATAAATCCAGATAAAGATTATATCGCGCGATGGACTAGTACCATCCCGCTCGTTTGAGAAGTATGGGTCTTTTAGCCCCGGCTCGGCGAAGCTTGAGTGGGGATACAGATCCAACACGTAGAGGGCCTTTGGAGAAGTGGAAGTTATGTGGCGGTCCCACCAAAAACCATTCTTGGATGAAGCTTGTTCAAGGTGTACCCTTGAATAAGTTTTTGCAGGAGAAAGACCTATTGCAAAAAAACGGAACGGTTTATGGGTTATGGAATGAGGGACTGATGCTGCCATCCCGTTCATTAATATCACACAAAGCGAAATAGTAATAGATGATAGCGCTGGATAAACGCTGTCGCCGTTGCCGGTGCCATGCCACGCTTTAGTGTCACAATCACGCAGCTGATTCTGAAGAAACGTTTTACTCCTTTTACGAAATGGAAAAAAATCTCATGAAGTAACCTCTTACCACGAGATGGCTATGTCGCTCTTCGCTGGCTATGTCGTTTAAAAAAAATGGCATATATATACATATACCTCCGCGTCACCTTATGAACTAAGATTCAACGACCTCCGTGGCCTAGTGGTCAACATGCTAGTCCGCCAATTCAGAGGTTCCGGGATAGATCCCTATCCAGGGCAAGTAGGAGAATGGCCTTTTTCAAATTGTCCTGGGTCTTGGGTGTTTATCATAAAATATAGTATCGTTGGGTTAGTATCCCATAACAAGCTACTTTGGGCCAGCCCAATCTGTGTGATTTGTCCCTATATATTTATTTATATTCAAGAGTTATTCTCTATAATCCTATTAATTTGTATCGCAAACAAGTAGCGATGTGACGTATAGCGGTCCCGGGCAAATCCGGGCGCTAACTGAGCGAACCGTTATAAATTACGTGAATCCTGTACACGATTATCCAAATTACAGGACGGGACATAAGTGATGTAGTACACGGGCCCAGCAGGTCGTCTCTCTATAAGGTTTAACAAATTAAACTGAAATTATATTAAGGATGAATTCAGTCCGTGATACTGAAAAACTTTCACCAAGGGAAGACTTCTGTACTAGAACTTATTTTGAAAAATAAATTCAAAGAAATATCTATTTAATGTGGTTAAGCGCTATGGTTTAATTTAGCTCGCGTCAGAACTCCTCACCTCGTGCGAAGAAAAACTTCGTTTAGATAGACATCAATTGCAAGCCAATTTTATTCTTATTACTCTGGTCAAACGATTCATGTAACTGAATTTTCCCCTTCGCAGTGGTCGCCGCGCGCATAGTAATAATCAGTGGTTGGATAATCTAAACTTCACGCGGTATATAAGACAGCGTTGATATAACCACTAACCCAATAAAAATGAATATCAATCTCTCTTAATGCAACATTGCTTTTATGGTTAGAAACTCGTTTGGAAGTAGCCCCATTAAAATCACGTAAGAAGTATTCAATTAAAATATTATTATTTAGTCGCAATGACTTCTAAAAATATTATAAAGAAGAAATATTTTTAAGAAGTCATCACTAGATACTAATAGTAATTCCATGTACTACTACATAGTATCTAGCGTCTTTAGATAAAACATAATAGCAAAGTTGCATTAAGGGAGGTTGATAATTATTTTTATCAGGTTGGTGGTTGTTCCGCGTGAAGTTTAGGCAAATAAGTGCCCGATTATCCGATCACTAGTAATAATGTAGGTATATTTTCGATACCTAAACGGGAAGTGACACAGGACAGGTCTGCTACTGGGAGTAATAGATTTTTACCCACATCGTCTTTAACGCACTCCATCCACCTTTTGTTTTGCCTTCCTCAGTCCCTATAAAAAATAGTAGATTGTGCTAGCGAGTGATTCTACGGTGGAAGCGAGGGTTTCATGTATAACGCCCAAGATAAAAATATTACCGTACCCGAGTAGCACACTCTACTTTTCATCTCCATCTATGAGAAAAACTAGCAAATACAAAACAGAATAGATATAAAGAAAAGTAGGACACCTACAATGCCTAATCAGACTTCAACTGACAATTATTTAATACTAACCTTTGTTTGGTGTCGTTTTCATACAATTAATACTAAGAAATAAATTCTCGAAGGCCACCAACTCACTATAATGTTCACTCAAAACTTTGTGTGCGTGGTCCATATATTTTTATAAGAAAACTTGATACCTATTCACTATTAGCTTAAACTTTGAAAAAGTATTCACATATACACAAATAATTACATGTCAATACAAATAATCTAAAACTTCTCTTATTACTTGAATCAAAGGGGCG
Organism: Acrobasis suavella; assembly: GCA_943193695.1. Taxonomy (NCBI): domain Eukaryota; kingdom Metazoa; phylum Arthropoda; class Insecta; order Lepidoptera; family Pyralidae; genus Acrobasis; species Acrobasis suavella. The sequence goes on along the minus strand of OW971952.1, from coordinate 921,807 downwards.
CTTTTTTAATTTAATTTATTTTTTCGAAGCGAAGAACATAAAAATGTTTCCCTACATCCATGTTGACGATATGAATTCCAAATTTAAAAAAATCACGACGTCTTTGCCAATTATTTTTTATTTTAAAACAAAATTTTTTTTTTGCTGAACTGCCAACATTATTTTTGATTCTACATAGATTACACTCGTGTTCAGATTTCAAATTGGTTTTGATCCCTAGAGATTGTCTTTTTCACGTTTTAGTCCCGAGAGAATAACCAGTAACTTTAGCTCTAAATGTTTTGGGATGAAAACATTGTTTTTCGAGTAGATGAGATGAAAAATATATATTATCCGACAATCAGAGTCTATACAAACAATAAGTAAAAGAAAGTTGAAAGAAATTACAATTCATCGACCGAAGATTCACTGATCGTCATGTAAAACATGCGATTCAGCAAATCTCCTGAAGATCCTATGTCCAGTAACGTAAACTTCAAATCAAGCACCCTTTCAGTAACGGTCTCCTCATTACATGTCCATACCATCCTTGCCTGCTTCTCAGCTTTTCCGTTATTTGGGCCACCTTTGTTCTTCCTCTTACATTCACGTTTCTTTCTATATTTTCTTGTCACTCCACTCATCCATATTAACATTCTTATCTTCGCTGTTGATTCATACCATACATACATAGGGCGCACTATAAGTTTCCGGAACTGGCCACTTACATAAACAATATTTAAAAATGTATTGCAACATTTGAAAATAGAACTCTTTGGCTGTAGAATGCAGTTTTTTTTCATCTGACTGTCTTTTGTTTTTACCTTGTGGCGCCATTTAAAAAATTGTGTGTCTGCATCAACATGGATTTAACTCGGGAAAATTTTCGTAGTATGATTTTCTACGATTTTAAGTGTAATTTGACAGCTCAACAGAGCATCGCTCGGCTTGAAACAGCTTTTGGCAATGAAGCACCATGCAAGACAACTGTTTATAGCTGGTTTGCAGAATTCAAGCGTGGTCGTATCAATCTCAGTGACGAATCTCGCGATGGTCGGCCGTTCACCGCTGTGACCAACAAAAACATCGATGCTGTGCGCCGTATGATTTAAACAGACAGGCATGTGACCTACCATGAAATTCGCGCATCCTTAGAAATAGGCATGAGTCAAATACAATTAATCCTACACAAACATTTGGGTGTGAGAAAGCTGTGCTCGCGGTGGATCCCACACAACTTGACCGAGGTTCAAAAAACGGACCGCGTCACTTGGTGCAGTGCCATGCTTACCAGATTCAACGAAGGTGCGTCAAATTTGGTGTGGGACATAGTAACAGGTGACGAAACATGGATTTATTGCTACGATCCCAAAACAAAGCAGCAATCGAGCGTATGGGTCTTTCAAGATGAGCCGAAACCAACCAAAGTGGCGCGCGTGAAAAGTGCATCTAAGCGGATGATTGCTTCTTTTTTTAATAAAACTGGACACGTGGCTACTGTTGCTTTAGAGAATCGTCGTACAGTGAATTGTGACTGGTACACGACCATTTGTTTGCCGGAAGTTATTGACGAACTCCGTAAAAATAACCGTAAACGCCGTATCATCCTGCACCACGACAATGCTAGTTCTCACACGGCCAGACAGACAAACGACTTTTTGAAGGCGAAAAATGTAGAACTCATGAGTCATCCTGCATACAGTCCCGACCTGGCACCTTGTGACTTTTTTCTGTTCCCAAAAATTAAGAACCAATTACGCGGTCAACGATTTTCATCACCAGAAGAGGCTGTCGAGGAGTATGAAAAACACGTTTCAGAGGTCACCACAGGGGAGTGGCACAAAAGTTTTCAAAACTGGTTTCATCGAATGAAAAAGTGCATAGACGCCAAGGGAGATTATTTTGAAAAACAATAAATTAATTTTGTACCTTTAATAGTATTTTTTCATATTCATTCCGGAAACTTATAGTGCGCCCCACGTATTAACTTTATTCATCATCGCAATCAGTCTGTAGTAGTCCTGTACTCATCTCTTATTTCTAACTTAGCGATGTCAGAAATTAATTTTTATTAATTCATCAGAGGAATTTCTACTAAATTCTCCTTTAAAAGAAAAGTTCACGCCCACCTTTTAAACTCCCTTTCCTCATAAAGTCATCTTTATTTAGTTCTTCTCTTCATAGCTACATATTTATATATTAGTATAAATAGATGTATATGTAAGTATTGTGTAAGTAGATATTTATTCTGAAATCGTATAATGTAATTGTATATTATATAGCAATATTTTATAATGTAAGTACATATGTATTGATTTTTTGTGCCGCTTAATTTTCTCTGTTTATCCCAATGGTTGACTGGGAGATAATGCTCTTAGCATTAAGTCCGCCATTTTTTGAAAGTATATTTGTACTTTGGAATAATAAAGTTTGATAAAATAAATAAATGTCAATCAATCTAGTGCTACGCACCACGCGCAATGCTAGGGCGCCATTTACTGAAAACCACTGGCTTCCTCACTGGCCCCGTGTAATTTGTCCTTTAAGGCTTAAACTAACATTAATAACGTGGCGCTGCCCACGATTCCGTGGTCCTCTGAATAAATTACAATTATGAAAGAATTTCCTTTATTACGCCCTAAGTATTCTTTCTACTTTTTCTCTGCCCTTATTTGTTCGTTGTATGATATTAAATTGGTATACTCGTAATTTTCCTTTTATTAAATCGCGTGAGTGTTTCTGGAGGAAGTATATTTTGAAACGAAATATATTTTTTTTATTTATTTAAGTTTATTGCACACAATCTTATGACGGATTGATTACAATGGGTCAAACTTAATGCTAATGCATTATCTACCAGTTTGCCTTTGGGACATGGTGAGAGATTGGAATAAGGGTGCAAGTGTAGCAAGACAACTTGTGATATTTCAATACAATACCTATATAATATTACATCTAATATAATACATATATTGATTGTTATAATAAAATATAACATACTTTTTCATGATATTCAATTAATACAGAGGTTCCCAAACTTATTTTGTCAAACGCCCACTTTAAAAAATCAGTTATTTTGTAGCGCCCCCCGTTTTTTTCACCATAAAAACCTGAATCACATTTTTGTCTTGCCTGTAGTTTAATTCAACCTATATTCTAAACTAGACTTTTTTACAAGAGAGAGCAATAATAATACATACACCAGTACATTAAGTATCTTTTATAAAAAAATAACAACAATCAACATTGGGGACCTCCCCTGCGAAACTTTAAAACACGAAATTTTTTCAGTGTTTGACTCCTTTAACGATATAAATAGCGTTGTGAACGCATCAAAATAATAAATATTAATTACATTTTTAGTTTATATTTGTACAATAAAAAAGGATATAAACATGAACTAATAAATGGATGTTGTGTAGTAAGAGGATTTTAATTTCAGTGAATGTTAAAATATGAAATAGCTGAAGTTATAAATCACTCATTGCTTAAATCACATCAGCGCCCCCCAACTTTATTCTGGGCCCGTTACCGCCCCCCTTAAAGCCTCCAGCGCCCACAAGGGGGCGTTATCGCCCACATTGGGAAAGACTGAATTAATAAATACTATTATCAATTCACCATAGTTGTCAGGAATCCAAATAGTGACTAGTTGCTACTCGCATCGTCCATTCTCTTGATCGGTTTCTACGATCTACATCTGTCTTTTCTACCAGACGAGCATGGAAGAAAATTCCAGAGTTACCTCTCCGGAAAGGTCATCGAGCTCTTAAGTAATATTTAATGCTAGAGACATGGTACAGTAATAAACCTACAACCTCCCTGCATTTGACCTGCATTCACTAGAGCACGTGCCCGGCATTGGAAATAAAACAGCCATTATCCGAGAAAATTGAAAATCCCCGCCGTCGGGGCAACGAGCGGTGCTTATGTTGCACCAATAGAGGGTTAATATACACTACACATGTAGAAATCGTGTAATCCTGATGTACTTACTTTTGTTGCGTTTCGAGACAATTTCGGCATTTCCACTCGGTAGTGGTCACTGGAAGTCGAAATGAAAAAAAAAACAGTTTAAGGATAAAATTTAATGTAATTTTTCAATTAGTTTTAGTGCAAAAGCTAATAAATACTAGCGTTCCGAAATGGTAGAAGTTTGTCCCTTCAACTCGAAAGAGGAAGTTGTTTGTGTCTTTACTTCTTAAACAATTGGGCATTTTTATGTATTTCTGACGATAATTTCATAAAATTTGGAAGGCCATTGAATTTTAAAGGTTTATCATGAGCCAGATTGGTCGTAGGGGCTGTCTTTTATAATGATGTAAGTGGGGTGCTAGGCTTAATGTATCGAAGTGAATAATAGTGTATAGCATTATTCTCAATACAAGGTAGAATACCCGTTAAAACTTCTGACGTCCGTTTTCACCAACACAAATTTATCAACCTACGAACTAAAATAAACAGCTTAATTTTAAATTACCTTCTCCACGTATTTATTTTATTACTCAAAAATATATTATTAACTTTTTTGCAAAGCAATATTCAGAATTGCGAATATATTAACGTGTTCATAAATTAGCATGACAGACGGTGAGACGGGCAAAAACTCGTAATACTTGTATAATATTCAAGAAGGTACGTGTTTTTGCTATTGCAAAACGTGCCCTTCCTCTTTTGATGTTCAAAGTATCATAAAATGGTTGTCATGTACAATATGATCCATTAAAAGCAAGAATTCTTGTTTTTGGGACATGGTCTATTTCAGAGAATCACGTATTAATCAAAGACTTAAGACGTGTACAAAGGCGAACTTTTTTTTTTAAAATATGTACAAATAACACAGATTGAGCTAGCCCCATAGTAAGTTCGAGACTTGAGTTATGGGATGCTAACTCAACGATACTATATTTTATAACAAATACATATATAGATAAACACCCAAGACCCAGGACAATTTGAAAAAGGCCATTTTCCAACTTGCCCTGACCGGGGAATCGAACCCGGGACCTCTGCGGCGGACTAGCATGGTGACCACTACGCCACGGAGGTCGACTTTTTATGTGACTAGTTTCATCAAAATCGTTGGAGCCGTTTCCGAGATCTTCATTATATATACACAAGAACTGCTCGTTTACAGTATAGAAAATAATAGCTAGGTTTATTATTATATACTTTCGGGTTCATTTGTTTTTAATATGGAAATTATAAAGACCTACAAAAATACATAAGAAAAGCGTTGCCCAGTCCCCTTAGCACCGTTGATAAACAAACCTAACCCTAGCCATTTCCATACAAACGTAGTCTACGTTTTATTTTGAAACGACATGTCAGATTTCGGTAAAAATTTGTAATTTTAAATAAAAATTGCAATTATCTAGGGTATTGGTTTCCGAGGGTAAAATTATGAACTGGAAAGAAAATATAAGGGTGTAGAAGTTTTCCATACTGACGGTCAAATATGATATAATACACTATATTCTCTTTTAAGTTCATAATTTACTGTCGGAAACCTATTATAACCCTAGATAATTCCAATTTCTTTAAAATTACACAATTATGCCCATATCCGACATGTCGTTTCAAAATAAAACGTAGACTACGTTTATTTTGAAACGACAATTTTGGGAAAGTCTGATTCTGTCCAGGGTGAGGGGACTCTTAACGCGCCATTAGAATAAGCTTATATCGTGGGCATCTGACACAAATACTACCATACCACAACCGAAGACAAAACCCACTGTAAAGCGTAGGGTTTTCGCCCGCAGCTCTTTGATCCCGCCTACGTCGCAAGGAATAAAAACTGGTTTTATTATCTTTACACACGGACAACTTATTTTCCTTATCATAGAAATGATTTTACTATTTTCTAAACGTTTCTCTCGTTTTTCCAGGTACTTGCACAGACGGCACGCGCCCACGGAGCAGTTTATCCTTTGAACCTTACTGCGTTGTAATAGAGTCGTTTTTGTGATTGCTGTATAGATTTGTCTTTCTCCCACGAAGCTTGTCTTAGGATCACATGCTCAGACGAGTCTTTTGTTTTGTCATAAGGATTCACTTACGTTTATTTGTAAAGTTTTTATAAGGAAAAAGGCAATTTGCTTGTAATGAGGTATACAGGTTTTAATATGGGACGTTGATACATGGAAATGAAAATGCGACTCAGATCATAAGGAACTGGGAAATATGGGAGTGTGTTTGTGTGGAAGAATCACGCATGCTTCAAATGCGAGAGTACTTCATGTGGTGAGGAAATTCCTAAGGGCAATCGTGCATGGCTGATTATCACATAGCATCGACATAATATATTTAGACCAGCTGACTTCAATAACGGCCATGTCTTTTTTGGTGATTGACACTTATCGCGCTGCAGCGCTAAGTTCGCTTTTAAGTCGTCCTTTAAAAGCACAGCGCTAGATTCGCTGATTGTCATTCTCACTCATTCAATCGATTGACAGATGTCATAGACTAAAGCATTCATTTCATTCATTATGTCGGCGGGGATTTTGCAATCCGTATTTAATTTTCAGATAATGAAATCTAGTCATTGCTGAGGGAAAATTAATTCTTTATATTTTGCCTTGTTCTTTTTTACATGAACTACATTAGTTGGATAGATAGATACTAATTACGATAGCAGTTCCCGCAGGACTAAAAAAAAACAAAATAAGTTACAACTAATTTATTAGAAAATAAAAATTACAATATAAAACTTATGTGCTAACGCGTCGACGTTTCGTAGTAAGGAATAGAAGTCCGCGCTGACGCAATGCTTGCCCGATGACTCGTTCACGTGTTGCGCCGTCAGCGGTTTACTTTAGGTGCATGGAAGTATGTCGCAATAATATAATAGAAATGAAATGTTCTAGAATGATCAATGTCTTGGCAGCATATTACATTAGGGTTGTGCACATAACTCTTTGTTGTACACCAAAAGAAAAAGGTATAACAAAGAAATCATTTTAAATTAACTTTTTTTTACGTCATAGGGCGGCAAACGAACAAGCGGGTTACTTGATGGTAAGTGATCACCGCTGCCCATAGACAACTGCAACACCAGGGGTGTAACAGAAGCGTTGCCGGCCTTTCAGGAAGATGTAGGGGGAGGGGGAAGGGAGAGAGGAGGGGGGCCTCCGGCACTCTCACTCACCGAAGCATAGAAGCGGTGACGCTACTACTCAGACGTCGATTTTCTGTGACAGTGAGGTACTTCATCGGACGAGCCGGCCCATTCATGCTACTAGCAAAACAGAGTTTTGCCGGTAGCGTGGCTCTTCCGTACAATGGGCGGTCTAGCGATCTCTTCCAGACAACCAGTGGATGGAGAGGAATATGAATATGAAAAAGACAAAGACGGTGGTGCATCTGACTAAGAAGGAAAAATAATATCTAAATTACTATGGAAATGGAATATATGAATGGAATATGGAATTGGATTACATTTACTATAGAACTAATGAATGGGCCGGCTCGTCCGGGGAAGTACCACACTCTCACAGAAAATCAACGTCTGAGTAGTAGCGTCACCGCTTCTATGCTTCGTTCGGTGAGTGAGAGCCGGAGCCCCCCCTCCCCCCTCTCCCTACATCTTCCTGAAAGGCCGGCAACGCTTCTGTTACACCCCCGGTGTTGCAGTTGTACATGGGCAGCGGTGATCAGAGACGACCTCCGTGGCGTAGTGGTCACCATGCTAGTCCGCCACACAGAGGTCCCGGGTTCGATCCCCGGTCACGGCAAGTTGGAAAATGACCTTTTTCAAATTATCATGGGTCTTGGGTGTTTATCTTTATATGTATTTGTTATTATAAAATATAGTATCGTTGAGTTAGTATCCCATAACACAAGTCTCGAACTTACTTTGGGGCTAGCTCAATCAGTGTTGTTTGTCCATAAATATTTTTTTATTTATCACTTATCATCAGTTGACCCGCTTATTGGTTTGCCGCCCTATGAAATAAAAAAAATATCGAATAAACGTTTGGTTTCTATTCTTGTTATTCCGGAACTGATAATATTAATTAATTGGAAACTAACTCACTGTTTAACTACGATAAGAGAACGGAGTACAATGGGAGTAATCTAACTTGCGGCTATTGTTCCGGACGGAAGCGGAAACAGACCGGATACGCCGCAATCGAAATTGTCGGAAAATTATTGCAACAACTATCCGAAAAGTTGTGTTAAGTGTTTGCTGGAATATAATTCTTCATTTCATCCTATTAAAAGTAAATTAAGAAGAAAGTAAACGACAAAAGAAAAATAAATAAATTAAAAACTTATATATGGGGCAAAAAGGTTCTCGAATGGCGACCGCGTACTGGCAAGCGAAGCGTAGGACACCCACAAGGTGGTCAGACGATATGACCAAGGTCGCTCGAAAGCGCTGGAGGCAGGCCGCTCTTGATGGGTCATTTTGGAAATCCTTGGGAGAGGCCTATGTCCAGCAGTGGACGTTATGCGGCTGAAATGATGATGATGATGATCATCGATGCTTCTTCTGCTTATTTTTAAGAGCTGGGCTCTGGTCGGTGGAGTGCTTTACATGAAACCCAGAATATTTTTCGATTAAATAAAAGCAAAATTGAACGTGAAAACATAAATACGAAGGATATGAACTTAGCGGAAGAGAAACGTGGAAAGCTCATCGATGCAACGTGCCCAAAATGCTGGCAACATTGCCCCAAAAGGAAATAAAAATCCTGTAGCTTTTGACTTAACAATGCCACACATACGTGTTTCAAAACTTTCCTAACTTCTTGTTGTTGGTACATTTTATTATAAGTTTGTAAATTGTAATGTAACCAGATCAAACCAGCCCTGGAGACCTGAAAGTAATACTATTACGCGTAACGTAACGTAACCATCAACGCCATTTTGTCATTACCGAAGTACAGAAAGACAAAACTTCCCCAACTAGTCTCAGCCTCATTATCCGCACGTCTAATACAACTTGGAACAAACTACATGAGTTGCCGACAAAATGGCGGATCAAAGATGGCGGCGAGGCCGTCAAAGGCGTCTTATTCACCCATACATTGCTTTATTTCGTTCACTTCCCCATTTCAGGGTTTATAAACAAAATGAAAATTGTTAAGAAGAGTAACTTGTATATGTACAGTCAAATTCTTGCCAAGTTTTAAATTTAATGCTATCAGCATTTGTATTTTAACAGATATTTGTGTGTAGTTTATTTAATTTTATATAACTATACTGCACTTACTATCTATTACATTTTTGTACGAGTACAATAGGTAAATCATAACCATAAGCGATAAACTAATGTATATCGACATAGCCCATCAGGCTGGGTAGGGACCAATACTGAACTGGGTTTCTTTCGGCGTAATCTTCCTAGCAGTGGTCTTTCCGAAACGCTAGTAGTTTTTAGCTTTTGCGCTAAAATAATATTTAAAAAAAAAATAACATTCAATAAGAGATAAATTTATCCTACATTGAATAAAAAAAATTGACTTTGATTATGAGAGGCGATAGATAGGGTGCAAGCGTATATAAAATGGATATATATTTAAAATAGGTGCCCGATAGATAGAGGAAAATTGGTACCCATTGATTTAATTCGTGGTAACTGCTTATAGCTAAAGCGCATTGAAACAGAGCACGAAAATAAAAAAAAAGTTAAATAGTGTGCGTACAATATGACACCTAGTGGCGGCTAATCGATTTACTTATTGACAGGGATGCTTATAGCATCAAGAATAATAGTACTTGGTACATAATGCAATGCAAGCCATATAGATGGCGCTTGTGCTTAATAATACATACAGTTATAACATTATGCAGTTAAGAGCATTTTCACCTTTGGTTGGCTGTCTCGCTCGCACAATCAAACATTTTTAAAGATTATTAAAAAATGTGACTCATTTGAAGAAAAGTGTTTCATAAACTTTTTAATATATTATATGTTAGATATTGTAGACATGTTTTTTTTTAATATTATTTATGTGTGTGTATCGAGAATAAGGTCTTCAAAAAATTTTTTTTTTTATTAACAGAGATCGGTATCACAGGTGCTATTGCTATCAAAAGTATGGATATGACTAAAAGTTCCGGGATTTCTCGAGAATCTAATTGGGTAATAAATAAATAAAACAATCATAATTATGTGATTTCAGGATAAGTATATTTTTCGATGAAAATATATCCTGAAATCACATAATAATGATTGTTTTATTTATAGATTATATAGTCATATCCATACTTTTGATAGCAATAGCACCCGTGATTCCGATTTCTGGTTATTAAGACGAAGTGGTAGCTCAAGTGGCGCCCTCATTTGAAATAAATTGTTTAAAACTAAATAAGGTGATAATTAAAAATTTGATTTGTATAAATGTCTAGAAAGACCTTTAAACTATTTTATGACTAACCTTTGAAAGTAATATTGGTAGTCCGTCTAGTTTTAAAACTGTTTTTCGCCAAAAGTGGCCACTTTTGGCGAAAAACAGTTTAAAAACTAGACGGACTATTCGTAAGAATTTCAAAGGTTACTCATAAAATAGTTTAAAGGTCTTTCTAGACATTTATACAAATCAAATTTTTAATTATCACCTTATTTAGATTTAAACAATTTATTTCAAATGAGGGCGCCACTTGAACTACCACTTCGTCTTAAAGAAAGAAAGTGCAACTTCTGTAATGTCCTTATTTTGTCGTAGAAGGGTTGTGTTAAAACGCACTCCAATTGTTTTGAGGGTATTTTCGGGAAAGCGTCCTGGTTATTGGTAGTTTCATCCTGCCTATGATACGGAAACCTCTTTGAAACCACATTGTGATAACAAATTGGGGAAATTGCTTCCACGCTAGTATAAAAAAAAGGAAAAGTCTGCTTCTTGCGCAGATAGTTAGAGCCGAGCAAGGGAAAGGGCGAAGATGATATACAACAATCGATGATACGACTACCAATCCTATTTAAAATCCTTCTTCACTTTTTCACACACGATTACGATAAAAGTGGGCTGGGTCTTGTGGCCCGCTTTGTGTTCAGTCCTATGTAGGTATATTAATTAGCGAAAACGTTTTTACCACAGTTTTTAGGGTTCCGTAGTAAACAAGGAACCCTTATAGTTTCGAAATGTTTGTCGGTCTGTCTGTCTGTCCGTCCGCAGTTTTACTCAGCGACTATAATTACTAGAAAACTGTTATTTGGCATGGGTATGTATATTAATCATGCGGAAAAAGAGGTAAAATAATAAACTGACAAAAAAAATTAAGGGTAGCTTACCCTTACAAGTGAAAAGTATTTTTTTTTCTCGACTAACCAATCATCTGGGGTATCGTTGAATATGTCTTTCAAAAATATTGATCTTGTCAACACCGTTTTTTGATTTAGAGATCCGTTTAGGAAATATTTGGTTTTAAAGGGAACATTTTTGTTACAGTTAAGTGTCCCCCCCTCTATCTGCTAAACGGTCATATATGGACACGTGAAAAAATTCACAGCTATAGTATGTAAGGACAACTATCAGAGCTAAGTAGGGTTTATAAAAGAAAACGTCTAAAAAGAAATTAGTTTTTAGACGTTTTCAGTGGCATGAACTCGAAGTTGGTATCGTATTTCTCATTCGTAACTACGGAATCCTACACTGCGCGTGGCCCGACACGCACTTGGCCAATTATTTACTGTATAAAATGGCTTTGTCTACATTTAAACTCATATTCTAATTAAAAAATAAATAAAATAAGGTCGTTCACCACCTCAGTGTAAAAATATCTCGTCACATTTCCGCAGCAGTAAGTAATGCCTCAAATTTCTCTCCCGTTTTATTTTCTCTGTCATATTTTGAGGATTATGTTGACATCGGTATCTCGTAAACACGGCGCTGGGAGTCCGCATGAATGGGCTCGAGGAATTACGGGGAAGAAAAATAATTAGGCTTGAGGTGGAGCATTGAAAGGTCGCTACTTTGTACCCGACTGCGTTTGAAGGAGGGTTATGTTTTGTCGAGTTTATGTTTGTATATTTCTATGGAATGCTCTTAGAACTAAACGGTTTGATAGATTTAAGGTTGAGAGGTGTAGTTGGATTCGTCTTAACTTTGAGAATGACACTGGGTAAGTACTATATAAAAAAAATAGCAAAAAATAGTTTTTTTTTTGTTTTTAAACGTAATCGTTTTTTGCGCAAAAATGCGCAAAGAAAAGCTTCGCTTTAAACTGTAAAAAGTGGTTCGTAAAATAGTTTGAAGGATTATCCAGAGGATAATGTAAACAAAATTTTAAATGAGATCTCCGTTTCCTTTGAAAGAATTTATTTCAAAGGGGGGCAGCACTAGACCTTGAAAAATGCATGTAAGACAAATGAAATAAGCCCAGAATCGATAGAGTTGCGTCGTTTTATCACTGAGTTCCATCGACCACCTTCCGTTTTCGTGATCAAACCCTAGAACATCATCTACCACAAAGTGCTCGTCAAGAAGAATCAAACGCGTTCTATTCAATGAGGTTACGTTGTTTTATAACTGAGTTCCGTCGAATATCTCGCCGCTCCATCATCAGAACAGCTCATTGACTCCATATTATTGTAATGTACTGTATCCGACATACACAAGTCTGCAAAATTTCAGCTCAGTTGGGGATAACTGGTTGAAAATTGAGTTGCATGATTTGACCTAAACAAACAAACATACAATGTTACATACATAGCTAGTAAAATTAAAGCTTAGATTATATTTTGATTATAATTATTGTTTAATACCTGCTGCAAAATTTCACCATCGCACTACCCGCCTGAAATTAAAATTCATCCACACCACTTGGATAGTTGGCAATCAACCACCGTACGTTTTGAAAGGAACTTTTTACCACGTACGACCGAACTGTGGACTCAACTTCCTGCTGCAGTGTTCCCGGACCGATACGACATTGAAACCTTCAAAAAACGAGTCTATATCTTCCTTAAAGGCCGGCAACGCTTCTGTTACACCCCTGGTGTTGCAGTTGTCCATGGGCAGCAGTGATCACTTACCATCAGGTGACCCGCTTGTTCGTTTGCCGCACTATGACATAAACATAGGTTCGGTAGTTACGAACGCCAACTTTGAGTTAATGCCACTAAAAACGTCTAAAAACTAATTTTTTATTGAATTTGTATGAAATTTTCCTTTTCCGAGTATATTTTGTAAGTTAATCGCCTATAACTTTTTAATTTGTGAACCCTACTTAGCTCTGATAGTTTTCCTTTAAATTTTGTTATATATCCTATAGCTGTGATTTTTTTCACGTGTCTATATATAACCGTTTAGCAGATAGAGGGGTGGGGGGGACACTTGACTTTAACAAATTTTTTCACTTTATAAGCAAATATTTCAAAAACGGATCCCAAAATCGAAAAACGGTGTTAACAAAATCATAATATTTTTAAAAGACCTATTCAACGTTACCCAACATGATTGGTTAGTTGAGAAAAAAACAATACTTTTCACTTTACTTGTACGGGAGCTATCCTAAAAAAAATATTTTTCAATATTTTATTTTACTGTTTTTTTCCGCCTAATTAATATACATATTCTGGCCAAATCACAGCTTTCTAGTACTTATAGTCGCTGAGTAAAACCGCGGACGGACATACACACATGGCTTTAGGGTTCCTTGTTTACTACGAAACCCTAAAACCCTAAAAAAGATTAATAATTCTAACACTGGTGTCAAATTTGTCAAGCTGCAAAGAGCAAAAAAAATTTTTAGGTTCAAGCTGCCTAAGGGACATCTGCCGTAGCTCAATGACATCATCTATAAAAAAATGATTTTTTGTCTCTGTTGGCCATAAAGAAGTGGCGCTTTCGAGACTCATAAAACGAGAATAGCGCACAATACGGTATTTTTTTACATATTTGTTGAAAGAAAATATTTTCCCAAACGTAAGAAAGATTTATTGGCTCGATAGCGAGTATTCGCGGAGTGTTGTTCGAGTGTTTGCCTGCTGCATATGTATGGAATGTCGAGATTGGGACCGCGGAGCCTTCTGTTCAGTCAGCTTCCTTGAACACAAGTTTAGTTTTCGACAGCCTGGTTACTCAATACTCAATATTTTATTGCTAACTATAAAGTACATGAAATGTTATCAATAAATATAAGATCATTTAAGGACCCTGTCGGGCACAGCAATTTGGTTAGACAAGGGGAGATCACACTCAAACGTCTATCTTATTGCCTGGGAGTAACCAGGCTGTCGAAAACTGAACTTGTGTGTATAAAATCTATTTATATCTAGTTTACATGGTAATGATTAACGCGCATGCTTTTTTAAACTATTTAATTATGTAGGAAAAAACGTAAGTATAAAAAAATGTTCGGCTCTTAAGAGGCTTTACACCTTTGGTTGGCTGTCTCGCTCGCACAATCAAACATTTTTAAAGATTATTAAAAAATGTGACTTATTTGTAGAAAAGTGTTTTCCTAACTTTCTATATGATTATATTATGGATATTTTAGACACGTTTGTATACTGTGTAGACATTGATTACATCGAAAATTAGGTCATCAAAATTTTACATTTTTGATGACCTAATTCTCGATACCCACACACATTAACAATAAAAAAAACATGTCTAAAATATCCACAACATAATTATATAGAAAGTTAGGGAAACACTTTTCTACAAATTAGTCACATTTTTTAATAATCTTTAAAAATGTTTGATTGTGCGAGCGAGACAGCTAAATAAAAAAACTTTTCCGAGTACTTTAACTTTTTAATTTGTAAACCCTACATAGCTCTGAAAGTTTTCCTTTAATGTTCGTTATATGTTATATTTTTTCACGTGTCCGTATATAACCGTTTAGCAGATAGATGCCACCCTAGACACAAAAATGTTCACTTCAAAACCAAAAATTTCAGAAACGGGTCGCTAATTTATAAAATGGTGTTAATAATTTCATAATATTTTTTAAAGACCTATTCAGCGATATTGACTTAACGAGAAAAAAATACTTTTCACTTTACTTGTATGGGAGCTATACTAAAATTTTTTTTTTCAGTATTTAATTTGCCACTTTTTTGCATAATTAATATACATATCCATGCCAACTCACAGCTTTCTGGTACTAATAATCGCTGAGTAAAACTGCAAACGGACAGACATGGCAAAACTAAAAGGGTTCCTTGTTTACTACGGAACCCTAAAAACGAATCGTTCCAGGCGTTTTCGAATAATCGGTAAACATACATTAAAAAATATAGCAATGAATTGATAAGCTCCTCCTTTTTGGAAGTCGGTTAAAAACTCTGTACAAACTAGCTATTTTTTTCGGCAAATTTCAGCCATAAACATGCGTGCCGCGCATTATTTCCGCACTCCCGGTACACCCAAGGGAAACCTGATGGGCTTTTCTTGTGTACGGTATTCTTAAGTAATCGTGAGAAACAATATAAGCATGTTATAGATTATACTTCGGAGTTTTCTCGAGGGATTGGTGAGAGGTAAGTGTTACGCGTCTGCTCCAAAAACGAGAGTAATGTTTTCAGCTCCTCCGTGCTTCGGGAGGTATATTAAGTCCCCGCTGTCATTATCGTATGGTCGTCAAGGTATGTCAGATGCCACTCGCTTAAAAAGTTCTGGCAACAGTGTTAACTTATAAATAAATAAAATAAATGAATATATAGGGACAAATTACACTGATTGAGCTAGCCCCAAAGTAAGTTTGAGACTTGTGTTATGGCATACTAATTCAACGATACTATATTTTATAACAAATACATATATAGATAAACATCCAAGACCCAGGGCAATTTGAAAAAGGCTATTTTCCAACTTGCCCTGACCGGGGATCGAACCCGGAACATATGGGTGGCGGAGTAGCATGGTGACCACTAAGCCATGGAGGTTGTTAACTATTTACAAACACGAATTTTTTTATTTTAATAATAGCCATCTATGTCCCTGTTGGGAAAAACCTATCTCTTACTTCTCTATCACTCGATTTTGTGCTATTGATTGCCAATTTTAATTGTATTTATTTAGAGCGGCCAACCCTTCTTACGTTTCATACAAACGCTCGTACATGACTTTGGCGTTCAATGGATAGTTGATAACAATACTTATTTCGTTCAATAGAATGCAAACCAAGCCCTCAGGCACTGTCTCTCTCTTTTTGCTTTGCCTCTTTTTCTAGCATTGCACTGGATGAAACAACATGCTTTTCAAACCATGCTCGCATTGACGATAGAGCGGCCGGGAAGGGCCCTCTTAAGGTAATAACACGAAACATTCATAGATTAAAAATTCCAAACATTTGGCATTTCAATTAAACATCATCAAAGTCAATCAAGCTTAGTAATCGTTTTGAAAATCACATTTCATTGTAAATTATCAACACTGGCATTGATTGGGGTTACAATTGTGACAGATCCGAAATTCAATTGGATTATATAGTGACGATCAATGAAAGTTAAGATGTTAATTTTTAATTTTTAACCGACTTCCAAGAAACGAGGTTATCAATTCGTCGCGATCCTTTTTTTTTTTATGTATGTTCACGGATTATTCAAAGACGCCTGGGCCGATTAAAAAAATCTTTTATTGTTTGAAAGGGTATACTTTCCAGGTGGTATCATGGAAATTTTATCAAAATAGGTTGTGTAGTTTGGGGGTGAGGTCGGTTTTTAGTTTTGAAAAACCATTTAAGTTCGTACTAGAAGTTATTTTTATTGTTGATCTGACTCAATGAAATTTACTAGTAGGAATGTTAGTGTCCACAGTAAAACAACAGGTTTGCAGTTCACGAAAATCCGGGTAACACTAGTACAAAACAAAAATACATATGTGGCAGTAGTCCGCGAGTGGGAGCAGAGGCAGGCGGAAGGCGACTACCGTGCGCCCGCGCTACGGGAATTTCCTGGATTTCGTTTTACAAATGTATTGCGGGCTCCAGACTCCTGCGTGATTTCACGGCGTGAATCATGGGGGTGAAAGTCCCATACATTGCGAATTTTTCGTTTTGAACTACGTTATCTATTAATCTTATCCCGGACTAAATATCAAAACCACTTTTAGTTAATAGTTTCCTAGAATTTGTATAGATGTCGTACTACATGCTTTCTCATTCTACCGTTTTACAGCATAGTAACCAATAATTTTCAGATATATAGTACGTAACCTGAATGGTGTAACGGTTTAGGCGTCCTAAACTATTCAGGAGGCCTCAGGTTCAATTCTCCACAATGGCTAAATAATACAAAGTCTTTTATTCATTTTTCTATTAATTTAGTGTTAACTTTATAAGCGATAATTTTGCATGTGCAATACCAAGCCTGAATGGTCTAATGATTAACGCAATAGATTCAAATTAATATAGATCTCAGAAATCTCAGGTTCAAATCGCAACTCGATGTAAATTAATTTTATATGTGAATTTTATTTTATTTTGGAATAACATTAATAGATGACACTACAAGTGCAGGTTTGCATTGCAGCTTAAATTGATGGCACAAAAATTACGCGAGATGGCTCTCTATTTCAGTTATATTATAGTACTCTATGGCGTGAATTCACGCCGCAATTTTGCCGCGAAGTCGGCGCGATAAACATGTCCCATCACACTCGCTATCGTTCACAGTTTAGTTCGCGCGCTCATCGAGAATGGACGCCGAAACATGCACTGTTATCGCCGTGACACTGTGAGCTGAGGCTCAAAAAATAAAACTAAAAATATGGAGAAGACGAAGATGTGACACTCACACCGATGCACCGTCCTCGGTAAACAAATAACAGAATCTCAAGGCACCAAGTCTCGCGCGTTACTGTTTTCACGCGCAAGTGTGGATGCGTTCGCGTTCACGGGAGGTTCGCGCCTCGCAAACCCTTTGACGCGGGCGCAAATACCGACACCGAACGGAGAACAAGGCGTGAACAGGCGCGAAGCCCGTGAACGGCCGCGAAAGCCATCCACACATGTATACACGCGCGAATGTGGTGCCCGCTTATGAGTATACCCCTACACTTATTTTAATTTCGGAACGAAGTTCTTTATCGCAGATTACGAAGGTCGACGGCTCTAATTCAGCAAGTCGCGTACGTTACACGCTTCCGAATGTTACCGCCAACTAACGAACGATGCCGAATGAGTATTTACTACCTAATAGGCATACGGTGTCCACTTTCTTCTCGCAAGTTGCGAGGTCCATCTTCTTCCATGCTGGTGAAGAGGGAGAAAAGAAAAAAAAACTTAGAATGGGTGAAAAAGCGAATACGAGTAATGTTGATCAACAGACGACGCGTCTAGCAAACCATAATTAATTTTATTAACCTCACAGAGGACAAAAAAGAGGGCTGTTATAAGTTTGACGCTAATGTCTGTCTGTGTATCTGTCTGTAGCATCGTAGCTCTTAAACGCATGGACCGATTTCGATGCGGTTTTTTGATCCTGCAGGATGGAGTGCACCTTGTGTTATTTTGGCCAAGGCGATGATTCAAAATTTATAGTTAGCAGTAATCGCCTGGAATGAAGAATAACCTGATGCATGCAATAACTAGATGGTAATCCATTAGGGAAATACACGTGATAGTGTATGTTTTTTAAATACAAATCTTCCTTTGTAATAAATCTAGAAAATGTTTTTTTTTTTAGGTTAAAATCTGCCTTTTTTGTAACAATAAATCTATGGCTATGCGGCCAACTGTCCGGAACAATTGGGCTCCGCAAATCGGTTTTATTCTATTTCATTCCTTTATATCCGCCGCGGCCGGCCGACCCGAAGCGATTGCGGCCATCGGCCGGTGAACAAATATGTTTGTGAAATGTCTGGATGGCTCAAATTGATTCCTTTTGGGTTCAAGCTTGTCATTGTGTTAAAATGGGTAATGTGGGTCGCCTTTATCTGTACCGGTTTTCAGGTTATTGTGATACCTAAATTGAAAATCTAGAATATTCTATCTTCTTTAAATGTTTATACAATATGTAACAAAAACCCTGTCCGATCCTTGTAGGAGCAACTCAGACCGTCAATATAAACAAATTTTCCCATGGGACCACTTGAAACTCGAAAAATAAATCGAAATTTTCATACAAAAGTGTTCGGCCGGCTCGTCAATTTGTATGAAAATGTAGTTTTTTTTTTGAAGTGACTACATGTTTGTAACTACATTTCTTTGTAACTACGTTTCTGTGTAACTACTTTTTTGGAACTAAATTTGTAAGAAAACGTGCCGAAAACTCAGTATTACGGCCGCGGTGCACCGGCCCTCTTAATGACTCCCGGACGCCCGCCATAAATTATATCAACCCTCATAAATAACTTAATTATCTTAATTCGTGGGGCGCTGTTGTTGAGGTTACTGAGTTATGCAAGTTTACAATAGAATATATCTTCACCCGACTGTCCTTGGAACGAAGGTTACGTTTTTGAGGAATTGCTCTAAACACGACCAGTGTCGTAAATCCGATTAAAGGTAGGGTTTGCCCATAAACACCAAGCTAGGCACCACTGCCATATTACACTAGGCAGTGAAACTAACTGAATAAACGTCCCGTCTAGAGTAAACAAGCCTAATAAATTGACGTAATTGACTACAACACATAATAGAGATACTGAAACTTTGTGAACATAAAAGTTGAGTTGTTTTTGTTAACAAAATATATTTTAATTAAGCGTGAAACGTCCAACTTTAAGTTAATAAAACAGTTGAGCAGATAAGCTTTAGGTTTAATGCCGAGCTGCAAAATGCTCGTTTGTTTGCAGTGTTTTGTTGATTTAAGTTTGACATCAAAATTAGTAGATTATGCATCAATTACAAAATAATACAAATTAATTTCTAAAAAAAATGGCTGTTGGTGAGTAACGACACCACGGACCCGAGTGCTCCAGAGAACAGGTCAGAGCCTTCGTCCCTGACGCCTCTTGAACGGTCGGGGTGGAGACCCAAGCTCTGCAATGCCTTAATTGGCCGTGCAGAGAGGAGTTGTTGCTCCAGGGGTGGAAGTGTTAAAAGGCGTAAAGCCGCGAGTAACTTCGGAGAAAGCGCAGCACACCTCTCGACACCCCTGAGTCGCCTGCACCGGTGTAGCTCCTTGTCGGCCGTTTGAGGGGCTTATCAAGCGGGCGGCAAGCCACCACCTGCCTACAATAGTCAGTGATCATGATTATGGCAGGTGACGTTCCTATTGCAATATCCCAGCATAAGTCCATCCCAATCTAATTCCATAATCTTTAGACCTTTCCCTTTTTCTTTTAATAGATCTTTCTCCTGCCGAAACCTATTCAAGGGTACATCTTTCATTCAGGAATGAGTTTTGGCGGGCGCGCCAC
Organism: Acrobasis suavella; assembly: GCA_943193695.1. Taxonomy (NCBI): domain Eukaryota; kingdom Metazoa; phylum Arthropoda; class Insecta; order Lepidoptera; family Pyralidae; genus Acrobasis; species Acrobasis suavella. The sequence continues at coordinate 901,564 of OW971952.1, read as the reverse complement.
ATTACATCAACTTCTGCAAAGGGCCTCTACGTGTTGGGTCTGTATCCCCACGCAAGCCTGTAGAAAAACCGGGGTTAAAAGACCCGTGAATCTAAAGGAGATACAACAAATTAACGATGATAGATCTTAAATGTCATGGAGCGACCATAAGCTAACAAGCGAGGTAGAAACACCAAGTATTGCTTTGGGTGGACGATATTAAGCGTCACGCAGGCTGCAACTGGATGCAGGTGGGTGGCAAGAGAAAGAGAATGGAGACAACAAGATTTTACTTTTAAAAAACTAATATCAGACAACAGAGGACGCCATCGTGAATTTACTGTGACGTCACATACCCGGAATCCAGCTGACAGCAAAAACGCTTCCGATGATTAGTATATCACTTGCCAAGGTATCGTGGATATTTTTGAAGATACAACAGATGAACGAACTTACATTGCGACGAACCTCATGACCCTCCGTTTGCCTTCGCCGTTGTCGGGTATCTACGTGCTTTTCAGTGGAGTAGTTTCATAAATGTATGTCACGTCCAATTGATCGTTCCCTGCCCGACATCCTGCAATTTCAAACGTTCCTCGACCAATAAGCAAATGTCTTGAGTTATTGCATTCCTGCGATGGAATGTCACTATCGAGCGGTGACCTCGACGAAGGACATATGTGGGGTAGAAATAACAGTTCTCCTTACCCCCCCCCCCCACTTGCATAAGTTATGAGGATATTTCATTAAAGGGATACATGAATTATTCAGGGTCCAGTGCTGCCCCCACAAGAAATAAATCATTTGAAAAGAAAAGGAGAAATCATTTAAAATGTTGTCTTGACCAAGCCCTATATAACCCTTCAAACTATTTTATAAACAATTTGTTTGTTTGTAAAAGCTTTATTGTACACACATAAATACAAAAATACAATTTAAGAGAACAAGCACAGTACAAAGTAAGTTTTAAGTAAGAACTTGAAGCTTGTATACTCACATTTGTAAAAACGGCCACTTTTGGTCAATTAACGTAGAAAACCTTCACGTTCTCACTTTAAACTGTAAACAGTAGCTCATAAAATTGTTTGAAGGGGTATCTAGAGATAGGTCAAGACAACACTTTAAATGATATCTCTGTTTCCTTTCAAATGATGAACGAGGGCAGCACTTTACCCCAAAAAAATTATGTACCCCTTAAGTAGGAGCTTCATGGACCGGTGGAAATACGCATTATGTACCAGCCAAGCTCGCACATTTCGGCTGCACGCGGTTACTATTTGGGTTGCGTGTCAACTGTTTTTGCCCGACTGAGCCAATAGGAGGGTTATGTTTTTCGAGTGTATGTTCGTATATTTCTTTGGCACGTTCAGTCCGGCTTGATGAGAGGTGTCGTTGGATTCGTCTTAATTCTGAAAGTAGATCAAAAGTTATTAAAAAAAAACCGACTCGGACTCTTCCGTTAAGGGTTAATAAAGGGTTCCGTACCTTCTAATGGACGGAACCCTTCATGTATTTCGGTACGGGCGGAGTCTCGGTAACATGGTCCCGTTGGTATCCTTTGGGTACGGAACCCTAAAAAAGGGAGATTGGTACGGAACCCTTAAAAACACTGAGAGATTTTCGAATACTGCTGTTGTGTTCATTTTCAAAATGACGGGTCCGTGAGGTCTACAGCTGCTCATATGGGCTATATGGGCACAGTTCTCGTTGTTTTGGGTTTAAAACCAAACTACTGAACTGAATACGGACCTAATCTAGAAGTAAGTATATCCTTTTAAATAAAATAGGAACTAATTTTTCAAATCGGTTACACATAAAAAAGAAAACAAATAAATAACCTCCTTGTTTGAATAAATTGAAAAAGTAATCCGTATCTATGTTTACATGTAATGTAATCCATACCCCACTTTCTGAATCCCAGGGGTAATTACGAACACCTCATAGCTAATCCCCTTTATCACGATAGTCTCGGGGGCTATTCCGACTGGCGAGCAATTACTATAGTTATCTCTGGGATGAGATATCGTGTCGGTTGAGTTATTAAATGCTGTTGCGATGGAATCAATCCGAAACTTATAAGAATATTTTTTTTGCACATTATACTGAAGCAAAGTGAAGTTAGTTTGACAAATGTTTGACAGCACGACGTCACAAAATGGCGGCGCGATGGTTTTTGGCGGGAAATTATGGGGTTCAGTTGGAGTTTGCTTTAAATTGCTTTGCAAATTGATTCTAGTGGACTTTATGATATGAAATTGGTGTAATTTAGTTAAAGTGTGTTTAAGTGTTAATGTGTTAAAGTTTGGTTAAAGTGGACACTCATAGTGCGGCTGTAGTGATATATTTATTTGCGGACTGTTGTGGGCGTCTTTAGGCGCCGTTCGCCACTCAATCGGCTATGAAAACCAGTGGAGTAGACTCGTATAGATTTGTCGTCAGAAGCTCCCTTGAAGCAATCAATAGGTATTAGGAAAAAAGAAGTGAAAAAATAAATAAAGATCTAAATAACTAGTACCCAGAGCGAAATAATAATTTAAAAAAAATGGCGGCAGTTTGGCCCTATTCTTATTTCAATTGCATAAACCTACAATACCACTGACTGACTGGCTGATTGACAATTTTTTTTTGAGCTGTTTCCGCGTGATTGTGATTAATATATGGTCGTGTAGAGGGTATTCCAGTAAGTACCAGAGAAATCTGACATTTTAAAATCTGTGGAAACCTGATGTGGAAGGGTTACCGCCTGCGAAAACGGTTAGGGTTAGGGGCGTGATACTTTTCCAAAATGAAGAGGGTTGTTAGCAATTTGATGACCGTCATTTGCTTTTTTTTAAATTCAAAATATAAGGTGGCCGCCATACAAGGACAATTCCCGAGTGTGTTCCGCGAGACCGGAGGCCGAGCTGCGTGGCGAGGGCGAAGCGTTTTTTAATGTTTCCTGAACTGACTGCAGTTTTTACCCATTTTCTCAACTGGAAACATGCCTTAGTCAACCTCAACAGCCGCAAGGAAAACCGCGGGCTGCTTGCAGCCCGCACAACGCCCCAAAAGCTAGATCTAATTTGAATCGCATTGTACCCGTCTTTATGAAGGTTATAACATACGAGTGTAATAACCTTCACAATCAAACCCCTAGATTTACGACCTTTATCTGTACCTTCTCATAATAGGGCAATGTTCCGCGATACCGGATAGCAATCGGATCGGAACTTAGACCTAGTTCCGTTCCGTTACGACAATGGGCTACGAGCGTCTACAACAATACGGTACGAGCGGCTACGAGATTATGCTACGAATATCTACAAGCTGTAGACCTCGCGAGAGTCGCGAGTCACCCCGATTCGTTGAAGTTTTCGGATAGAAAAGGTGTTCAGATAAAAAAAGTTGCGTCTTTATAAGTATAACAAAAAAGGTTTGAAATTTTTGATTTTTTTTCGAAATGGCTGTAATATGATATTTTTTAAGTTTCCAACCCCGCCATTTTGAGCAATTTCGAAAAACTTAATCGACAAAAAAACTATAATTTTCGAACTTCCTCATAAAATTTCACGAGAATCGGTTGAGAAATGCGTCCTGTAGGCGAGAACAGCCGGACAGACAAAGTGTCAGCCGGACAAAAGCACTTTTGGCCAATCTCAAAAGTAAGACGCTTCGCTTGCTCGGTCTATTATTGGCTATGCTACAAAATATATGGACTGGTAATTTTTTTTTTAAATTAATATGAAAATAAAAAGTCTAAAATAAAGCCATTTGTCATAATTACATCAACTTAACTGCATACTAGTTTTTTTTTTATTATCATATTTAATCAATTTTTATTTGATTATATGTAACATTTAATCAAACTTTATTTGATAATTATCGTAAAATGTTATTTTAAACTTTCATTACGAAAAAAAAAGAAATAAGGTATAAACTTTTTTTTTAACTTGTGATAAATGATCAACATTTTTTTTAGAAAACTTGAGGCTAGTCAACCCAATTAAGAATGAAGATTAAAAATTATTTGAAAATATTTTATTATTTCTTTAACAACATTTGGTGTATAAAAACTTGTGATTGTGTCCTTCTGTTAAGTGGAATACTCCTGTATTAAGAGGGGCACACTCTTCTATAGCCATGGTAAAACAGTTCCTATTAAATGATTTATCATTTTTTTTTAAACTAGAGAATAACTTAAGGCGGCCCTTCCCGACCGCTCTGTCGTCAACGCAAGCATAGTTTGAAAAGCTTGTTGTTTCATCCAGGGCAATGCTAAAAAAGAGACAAATCAAAAAGAAAGACATAGCGCCTAAGGGCTCGGTTTGCATTCTATTAAATGAAATTAGTATTATTATTAATTATCCATTTAACGAATATTAACTATTCTTAGGGTGCGGAAATTTCATAAAACTTGTTCCAGGTGATACGTGTTTATCAGTAAACCTTACAAGTTTGTGAAATAAATGTTTTGTATTCAAAATTTTCATTACATTTGCGAGGTTTCTATCGAAATATTTTCTCTACCTTCACAATTTATGAGTACTTTTTGATCGGTCAAATTTCAGCTAAAATTTGTGCAAAAAAAATCAGATTTTTGGAGGCTTACACTGAACTTGTTTTTCTAAATTTTTATTTTTTATTTCAATAGAAACTTAGAAATAGCGCACAAGATACCTGTGAGTTCAAAAGTTTTTAAGAAAGATCAGATACAACGCCATAATCACGTACGAGCGTTTGTTTGAAAAGTAAGACGGGAAAACCGCTCTTAAGTGCATAATGTATATAACATTTTATTCGTTTTTTTTTCAAACAGAATGAAACACTCTTAGTTTAAGTCAGTCCTAAAATACATCCAAACAAGAAACTCAATGGTATTCACCTATACAATACAGATCTGTGTAGATTCATACAAGAAAAATAATGACCATTTGTCTTTTGTAAAAATACAATAAAGGAGCATCACTCGGCATAAGTAATATTTTAATTTAGCGCGGCAAATATTTTCGTGGAGTGCCGGGCGTTTCAATGCGACCGGGGCGAACAATACGGCTTTGTCCTGCTATAGGTCGATCACGAGACAATAAGAGTTATGAAGAATAAATATAAATTATATAAGAGCAATAGTACATTTATTGCAGTGGTAGTAGTCTAGTGATTTTCCCTCCGGCTCGAGTACTTCTGACCATCGATTTTTTTATCATTCTGTTGGGCTACCCTAGTCGCACCCTTTGATTAATAGCTTATGCTGCGGCTTCACTTAGAAGACTGCGTAATTTTCTACCTACTGCTACTAAACTGGCGCTTGCTCAAACACTTTTGCTTCCTATTTTAGATTATGCAAATGCCTGCTATCTTGATCTCACTGAGGACCAGCTAAGTAAGCTTGAGCGACTTCAAAACTTCTGCATAAGGTTTATATTTGGTTTACGCAAATATGATCATGTCTCACAATTTCGTTCTCAGCTCAAGTGGCTTCCTATTCGTCATCGCCGGAATACTCATATCCTTTCTTTATTGTATAACATATTATTTTACCTCCCATCCCCCTGTTATCTTAAGGAACGTTTTGAATTTATCCATTCTAAGAATAGGCACAATTTAAGGTCATCAGAAAATCTAGCTTTGGACATGCCTATGCATCGAACCGACTTTTACGATAAGTCCTTTACGGTTCAAGCGGTGCGCCTGTGGAATGAACTGCCAGTTTTAATACGGCAGGCACAGTCCCTTCCCGTTTTTAAGAAAAGGGTAGTAGATTACTATCTATCAAAAAGTAATTAATTGGAATGATCACATTATAAATTACTCTATTTTATGTAGCTATCAAGTTATCAGTAAGTCTATTTGCTATTTAATAATATGTATTGTATATGTATACGTGTTATATATAATTTATGTATTGTATATGTATATGTGTAATATATAATTTATGTATGTATATTGCCTAAACCTATTTATGTTTTAATGTATTTATGAAGGTTAAAATGTGTGTAAATTTATGTTAAATTTATTAAGTTTATAGTTGCTTTAGATACATTTTTTTTTCCTTCTTAGTCAGTTGCACCACCGTCTTTGTCTTTCTCACATTCCTCTCCATCCACTGGTTGTCTGGAAGAGATCGCTTTAAGCGATAAGACCGCCCATTGTAAGAATTTAATTTAAAATTATTTCTTTGTGTTACATTTTTCTTTTGGTGTACAATAAAGAGTTATCTATCTATCTATCTATCCATCTTATAACTGGTGGAAGTACTCAACAGGGTGCACCCTATGTTAATCTTACGCGCTTGAGTAAATTCCAAAATCGTCTCTTGGGCTCCCCCCCCCCCCCCCCCTATAAGTACGCAATTAGTTGTGTAGCACGATTATTACTTCTTTTATAACAACTAACTTTGTGATGAATTCTTCATTGGCAACGGGATGTGAAAGAGAAATGGAATTTCTTTTTGTGCAACTACGTACGTAACAACTACTGTAGAGGAGAGGTATCGCTGTCTTTTTCGGCGAGTATGATCAGAGAGGGATGGAGACGTGGACCTCAACGGCGGTGGTCAGCGTCCTGACGAACAGTCTTGTTTCATACGTCATTGTGACAGTGCGCATGCGAATTTGCGGCTCCGTGGCCACCCGCGCGCCGAATTTGATTCTCACCGGACCTTTATTACTGCTCTGCTACAGAGAAGAGAAGGACTGGTGCACCAGAGAAGTCTGCAGCTCGTCAACGAGGTAAGCGATTACTTAGTTCCTTAAATCACCGAGTTGTAGCATTTCTTCCTACCCATAGGCCGTTTGATCTAAGTCTTATCCGAGACATTAGATGTAACCTTAGGTCCTCGAACCGCTTCATCCCCAGGAGACGACCTATTTACACGGTCGTCTCTTCTAACTAAAATATTAATTCTTTTTTAACAACTGGTTGCGGATCATAGTTGCCACAGAGGCCGGCGGGGTGATTTTATACAAACATACAAGTTAACAAAAATTAACACATCTATATCCCTAAATGTGCAGACATAGAATTTTGGGTCTTGCAAGGTCTTAACAGAGCTCAGGACCTAAAGACTCAAGGTATCCCCCAATCACGATTCGGAATTTTGCCTCCACTCGATCGTTTTTTACGATCTCGCGGGTAGAGAAACAGCTGATACGTTTATAAGATATTTCTTTTCTACCAGACTAGCATGAAAGGCTCGATTATCAGGTATACATATGTTTTTATCAAATTATAGACGAGCGACTGTTTGTGACATTAGACTAATATTAACGTGAAGTCTTTCTACACATATTCGCCAAACGTGGCTGTTTTTCGCTAATGTGCGTAGAAAAGCTTCACGTTCTTACTTTAAACTGTAAATTACTATTTGCTGTTTAAATTATTTTATAAACTACTGTTTACAAAAATAGTTTGAAGGGTAGATTTAAGACAAAAATTAAATAATATCCCCGTTTCCTTTCAAATGGGGGCAGCACTGGATCCCGAAAAATTTAGGTAGCCCTTTAATTGTATGACACTAATCGGCGACGGTCCCAGACGGTTGTCGCGCGGCCGTCGCGCGCTAATGAAGAAGGTTCACTAATTTTTGATTTTTAGCTTATAGTATTATCTGTTGAAAAAAAAACGACGGATTGCACTCCGGGAGTGCTAGCAGAAGAAAATGAAAACTTGAATATTAACGTGGTGCATTTTTGATATTTTGGAATGGTTAGGGAATAATTTTGCACAAAATTTAATTATTAGTATAAAAGTACTGTAATTTTTGTAGTAGAATACGATATTTATTTATTTACCGCGTGCCACGCGCAAGCGCCCTGCGCCGCCTAAACGAAACAGCAGACGCAGGCATACATTTTCGCCGTGCCGTAAAAAGAGAGGGGAATACTTCCTCTCCTACGCCGCGCCGGCTGTCTACGCTCCATCCGTCTTACGAATTTTCGATCAGTGTCACGTGTCCTGACGCGAGCTTTCTGACGCGAGTTTAACATTTTTTACCCATTACAAAAAAAGTGTACAACGCCGCTAAAGAAGTTTTCACTTCAAAAATATATATCTGTTAAGAAATATTTTGAAATCCCGAAATGAGTGCGCGACGCGAGATTCCACCAGACCAGCGTTTGACGCGGTGACGTCACATTCTACTGGCGGGCCGGGTAGTGCCACGTGCGATCGAGGCGCGAGCGGAGCGGGGCGTTGGAATGTGACGTCACACGCTGAACGCAGACCTCTATTTAATGAGAATTTTAACTGTCTCTTAAATCATAACTACTAGGTCTTTTTGAATGAAACAAAAGTAATCTATTTGTATACATACAAGTTATAGCCGTTTAAACGTTCAAGCATTTCTGTATACCTAGTATCTTGTAAATTTCGAGAAATTTCCGAAGCGGGCTAGAGACTTTCCGGGAAATTTCTCGCAAGAAATTTCTCCAGGAAAATTTTCAACTATATTTCTTGAGAAATTTTGAAAATGTCCGAAATTTCCGAGAACAGAGAATTTCTCGGCGGCACATAGTGATGTACCGCAAGCTGTCGCTGGCCTTACGCTAGTCTGTCTGAGCCCTTGGTTGCACAAAAACCCTACGAACACGAGGCAAAGCTGTGCAATTTGTACGTGGAGCGACTTTAGTGGCACACGTTGGAAGCAATTTAAAGTTAAATTGGAAAGTCGATACCACTAAAAACGGCATTTGCTCAACTTTTTTGAGCCCTTAACGTAATACTCGACAGGTTTCTTTTTCAACGTGTTTTTATTTAACAAAAAAAGTTCTTTACTGTATGGAAGGATTGGAAAAGAAGGGGGTACAACATAAGTGTTAGGATTTATAGAAAGATGGCTTTTAACCTCGCTTGGACATTTTATTTATTTCGGAAAACTTACAGCCATTTCATAACTTGACGACCCCCATTGAGTAATGCACACGCTAGTCCGCCAACCCGCAGGTTCTGGGTTCGATCCCCAAACAGGGCAAATTGGAAAATGACCCTTTTCAAATTGTCCTAGGCCTTGGGTATTTATCATAAAATATAGTATCGTCGGGTTAGTATTCCATAACACAAGCTTAAGCTTACTTTGGGGCTATCTCAATCTGTGTGATTTGTCCCTATATATTTATTATTTATATTTATATACTTCTATATATTTATGTAAACAATAACAACAAATAGTTATAAAATTTTGCCATTAAAATTAAAATTTAAACATAGAGCTAATTAAATAAAAAGTTTCATTAAAAGGGTAGGCTAGTTTTAGTTTGCCGCTGGAGAAAAGAAGAAACACATAGAATGTACCAACTGCTTCTCTTACCGCGCAGATCGTAGAAGCCGATCAAGGGAATAAAGATGTGGACTGGGTAAAATAATCAGATTGTCCAAAAATAAATGAAATCCCTCAATAAGAGTAATATTGCATTTTTCAACGTAGACATACCCGTTATAAATAGAACCACGGGCTATACTAGGAGTAGATCACTATAGTATAATGAAATTAAAATAACAGACAAAACACAAAAAATTTCGCCATTTCTGTACAAAAGTGTGCAGTCGCCCGGGCAATTTGTACGGAATGTCGACATTTGTTTTTTGTGTTTCGGCTGTTATTTTAATTTCACTATACTATAGTGATCTAGTATAGCCTGTGGTTCGATTTATTACGGGTATGTCCCTTCCACGGTGTATATTTTTGTTATTTAAAATTTGCATTCACTAAATTGTTTTCTCTCATTACAGGTAAGCAACGCGTTCCAACAACTTTAGGGCCGTAACAGACGGGGCGCAAGTTGCGCCGCGTAACAGCTAGTGATGGGAGTTGCATAAATACTCAATCAACCCATTTGAATATTTACTTAGTAGATTGAGTAAATACCCGATAAATATCCTAATTTATCCATTTGCTGAGTAGATTGATTTATATGAGTTGCGACTTATATTTATATTCATATTCATTATTTCATATTTCATGACAATTTTAAAACTGAAATCTAGTATACACTTGCAATTCTTGTCGAAAAGTGTGTGCATACGCCATAATATGCTTAAAATGTCGGTAAACGTTAAATGCGACGCTAAAATTAATGAAAATACTATACTAATCATACACTGAAAGTAGGGTTCTTTGACTAATTATCATTTTTTGTTGGAGGTGTGCAAAGACGTAATTTTATGTTAAAATAAGTAAACAGACATCAAATGCGATGTCAATATATGAGCACGCTGTATTTACTCTATTAAATCTAGTGAGTAAATACTTAAATGGGTAGATTGAGTACTATCCACTGCCCATCTCTAGCTGTTACGCGACGCAACTTGCGTCCAGTCTGTTGCGGCACTTACGAGTATGTATGAGTGAGTTAAATACGCGCATAAAGGTTACGTAGTAGAGATTTTCCTTGGAGGGGCACATCAAGTATGAATAATTTTTTTTTTTTATATTTATATAAAAAAAATAAAAAACGACGTAAATCGTTAGTAAGACCCAATTAGCTTGTCAAAATAAAAATTCAGGAACAAAATATGTTGACTTAAACTCGAAAGTAAAATCGCGAGATCACCTAGTGGTGCCGCCGACCGGCTAAATTTCGAGTTCATCGGGGTCACGCGTCAGTTATTGACGAGCGTAACTACGTGGTCCCGATCGAAAATCATTTTCGCAACTTTTTTTATCATATGTCATACACAAATTTGGATGAAGTATATGGATAGAGGAATTTATTTACTACATGACATTCTTTTTTCCAAAATCAATGAAAAGCCAGCTTGTACAAACATACCATGTGCGGTACCAAATGAAAGGGCTTTATGAGTAGACTAGCTTTTGCCCGCGGCTTCGCTCGCGTAGGGGTGTAATTTATCAAAATCCTTTTTTAGGGGATGCCTACGTCATAGTAGCTTTATGCATGCAAAGTCTCAGCCCGATCGGTTTAAAATTGACAAACTTTCATCCCCTATTTTATCCCTTTGGGGGTAGAATTGATCAAAATCCTTTCTTAGCGGATGCCTACCTCATAACATCTACCTGCATGCCAAATTTCAGCCCGATCCGTCCAGTGGTTTGGGCTGTGCGTTGATAGATCACTATGTCAGTCAGTCAGTCACCTTTGAGTTATATATATTTAGATTACACAGTAATAAACTTCACTCCCATATTGGTCAAACCCACAGACTATATATAGTACAAAAGTTAAATAGTTGTAAAAGCTCGCGAGGTCTACTGTTCTCACAGAACTACTAGTTACAAGGAAGTTGTCTTTACCCCATACCCTACCCCTGTATTATCCTGTATACGCCCAGAGCAAAGGGCTTCACGTCGTTCTGATTTATCAAGTAATAAAAGCTTTTTATTCAAAATGGCCTCCGAAATGACTGCTATTACCGCTGTTGTACCCGTAATAAGTTGCGACTGAAAGTTATGTTTGTGCTGTAAAAGAACAAGTAAAACACTTATTTGTTTCTTAAGGTAAGGTGGGTTAAAAGTAGTCACTTTTAACAATAAAAACTATAGCATCAAATGGTCATACTTTCGTACTTTCAAAGGTTATTCATAAAATGGTAAGAAGGTGTATCTAGGGTAATCCGCTATTAAAATTTTTAATTATCACCACATTTACGATTAAAATTATTATTTCAATTGAGGGCGCTATTACGAACCCACATCACCTTAAGGCGTAATTTATTTCTTTAACTTTACTTTAACAAAATTTATGATTTCAAAATATTAATTATGACTGTATTAAATATGACGACCTCCGTGGCGTAGTGGTCACCATGCTAGTCCGATACCTAGAGGTCCCGGGTTCGAATCCGTTCAGGGCAAGTTGAAAAATGGCCTTTTTCAAAATGTCCTGGGTCTTGGATGTTTATCTATATATGTATTTGTTATATAATATAGTATTGTTGAGTTAGTATCTCATAACACAAGTCTCGAACTTACTTTGGAGCTAGCTGAATCAGTGTTATTTGGCAAAAATCAACAGATTAAAGGTAACAGGCATGTCTATTCGTATCCTAACCGATAGTGCAGCAGTCCTTCATGCTCTGAGGAATCCAATGATTGACTCTGCAGTAACCCTAGAATGCCACAAAGCATTGGAACAACTCTGTAAGTATAACAACAAAGTCCCTATCCAATGGATTAAAGTGCATAGTGGCTCACTGGGCAACGATGCAGCAAACCAACTGGCGAGAAGGGGGTCGGGCATGGTGCCAGTAGAACCACAACCACTAGCCCCTATCCCCTTCAACCAAATTCGTTCCTGGATCCAAACTAAAACTAACAAAGAAAAACAACAAGCCTGTAATACCCTAGGAACATGTCGACAACAACATCTACAGTCCAAAAGGGAAGACACAGAAGAATGTTGCTGCCTCCCTCACGTGCAAGGGGCTCAAAAGAAGAGCCTAGGCGCGGAAAAATGCCCACGGAACCAGGTGAACCAGGTGAACACTGATTGAGCTAGCCTCAAAGAAAGTTCGAGACTTGTGTTATGGGATACTAACACAACAATACTATATTATATAACAAATACATATATAGATAAACATCCAAGACCCAGGACATTTTGAAAAAGGCCATTTTCCAACTTGCCCTGACCGGGGATCGAACCCGGGCCCATTGAGTGGCGGACTAGCATTGTGACCACTACGCCACGGGACCTCCGTGGCGTAGTGGTCACAATGCTAATCCGTAGTCAAGTAAAAAAGTAACCCTCAATAAGGTTTTTTTCGTTGCTGTTAAACTATATGCAATAAAGTGCAAATAAATAAAAACGCAATAAATATAATATGCACTAGATAACAAAACAAATATTCTGTATGTACTTATATGAAAATATTTTCAAGAAAAAATAAATATATAAACTTTTTTTTTATCTTACTAATGAATGAGCCCCGTCATTTTCGTGATTTTTTTAAATTGTTTTACTATGGTACCTATATTAATAACAATGTTTGGGGCGTCATATTTCAAGTCAACATAGTCGACGACATTTATTTGCCGTTAGACCGGAGACACTCGTAAATTAGGACCGGTGCACACTGGAATGCAATATGCAGCGGGTGTGTACATTGCCTAGTCTAGAATGGGGTAGGTATTCTCGTTATGAAATAGCAGTGAAGTAAAGTGTATTTTAACCGACTTCAAAAAAGGAGATATGTATCAATTCGAATGTAAACGTTTTTTTATATATGTTTCCCGGTTAGTCGAAGACGCTTGGACCAATTTGCCAAATTCCTTTTTAGGGTTCCGTAGTAAACAAGGAACCCTTATAGTTTCGCCATGTCTGTCTGTCATGTCTGTGAATATGTATATTAAGTAGGCGGAAAAAACGTAAATAAAATATTGAAAAAAAAAAGTAGGGTAGCTCCCATACAAGTAAAGTAAAAAGTAATTTTTTTTCACGTTTTACCAATCATGTTGGGTATCGTTGAATAGGTCTTTAAAAATATTGTGAGTTTGTCAACACCGTTTTTCGATTTTGGGATCTGTTTCTGAAATATTTGCATTTAAAGTAAAAAAATTTTTAGAGTCAAGTGTCCCCCCCATCTATCTGCTAAACGGTTATATATGGACACGTGAAAAAATTCACAGCTATAGGATATATAACGAAATTTAAAGGAAAACTATCAGAGCAGGGTTTACAAATTAAAAAGTTATAGGCGATAAACTTTTATAATGTACTCGGAAAAGGAAAATTTCATACAAATTCAATAGAAAATTAGTTTATAGACGTTTTTAGTGGCATGAACTCAAAGTTGGCGTTCGTAACTACTGGAACCTACTGCGCGTGGCCCGACACGCACTTGGCCAATTATTTTGTGTAAAAGGGCTTTATTTCTTGTCAGGTGATCGCATAAAAATCAAAATCAGTTATGTAGTTTGGTGTTGAAGAGGAAAAAAAAAAGATCTTACTTCCATTGTTGTTTGGGAGTAAAATTCTAGAATACTCGTATACCAGGTGCTTATCTTTCCGCTAAGATCATGAAAGCCGGTCGAGGAAACGGACGGAACAATCGCATGAATTATGGCCTTAAGCTCTTTCTACCCTGTAAGGGATACATACTTAAAAAGATAGATATAGAGAGAGTTATTCACAAAAAACTGCGTCCCATACAAAGAAACTTACAGGGAGTTTTTGGCGGGAAGTCAAGGGGTTCCGTTGGAGTTTGCTTTAAATTATTTTGCAAATTGATTCTAGTGGACTTTATAATATGAAATCGGTGTAGTTTAGTGTTATAAATGCTCATGCTCATGGACAATATGTAAAATGGTTAAAGTGGACACTCATAGTGCGGCTGTAGTGATATTTATTTGCGGACTGTGGTGGGCGTCTTTAGACGCCGTCCGCCACTCATTCGGCTATGAAAACCAGTGGACTCGTATAGATTTGTTGCCAGAAGCTCCCTTGAGGACATACACCAACCTTTGATTTTATAGTTAGGTTAGGGTTAGGAATAAAGAAATTGGCGCCATGGGTTAACTAGACAAAACAAAATAGACAAAATAAGCTTCAACGAAGTTTAATCGCCAACAACAAAAAAAAAAAACTTACAAACTACATATATAAACTAATACCAATCAAATTTCCAATTTACATGCATTATAAAATTATAAATGTATGTGCTGCCCCCTTAGCAAAGCACCGGGCGTTTATCGACCGTTATCATCTATCACTATCTCATAATAATGAGCGGGATGGCACAAGCCCGTCGTGCGATATAAACTTTATCTGAGTTTATCTACGGTGCCATGCCACTAAGGTTGCAGTGCAAAATGCTGGAGCTATCTCCGTCCAAGGATAAGAGCCTGCAGTTTTATTGAACCTTTTAAGAATGACATGAAAAGAAATGTCATCTTCTGGATGTAGGTAGTGCTTTCTCTCTCATTTCTTCGTACCACGAAAGACCAGCGGCATGATGTAAAGGCACATCATTAGCATATGCTTAGTGATGCCATTTTTGTGTAAAACTAGTTTTAATTAAATTTTACGCTAGTTGTTTTTAGCTTTTACACTAAAATAATATTTAAAAAAATGACCTTCTATAAGAGATAAGTTTATCCTACATTGAATAATTTTTTTTGACTTTAAATGCACCAAATACAGTTTTTTTCTTTCTTTGTTTCTTTCCTCTTTTAAAACTAAATAAACTGTTAAATTGTGTGTAATTTAAATAAATAAACAAATCTCAGCGTGGCCTGTGACAGACACATAAATCAGTTGCACCTATAATTAAGATGTATATTATACAATTTTAGTGAAAAAACTAAATAAATAAATAAATAAATATATGGGGACAAATAACACTGATTGAGCTAGCCCCAAAGTAAGTTCGAGACTTGTGTTATGGGATACTAACTCAACGATACTATATTTTATAACAAATACATATATAGATAAACATCCAAGACCCAGGACAATTTGAAAAAGGCCATTTTCCAACTTGCCCTGACCGGGGATCGAACCCGGGACCTCTGGGTGGCTGACTGGCATGGTGACCACTACGCCACGGAGGTCGTCGAGGACAAAACTGCTCTTTAATCTATATTCTACATCAAACTACAAATATTTTCTTCCCTCCCTTGCAATAAATAGACACATACATATAGTAGGTAAGTATATGTATACTTCTTCCCGCTGGTATTCGCCGGGAATTTCATATGGGACGCGCCGGCTGCCCGGAATTCGGATTCTGTTTTATAATTGACTTTGCGAGTTCATTATTACGCGAGGCTTTGAATGCTGGTAGATACTTTAGCTTTTCTGTGTTTCATCAGTTCGTTTATCATAGTCGAGAAGGTCCACACGCCAATACCGCCAGTCCGGAGTTTCTGACTACTTAATATTTTTCATTTCGCGATTTATGTTTGTTTACTTGTTCGCAAGCATTACGTGTTATAATGTGTCAACATTGTATTATATTAAAAGTATTTAATAATTTAAAGACAGTACAGTCCCGGGACATTCAAAAGTAGATTGAATGGGTATTTTTTGGATAGGCATGCTTCATCCTAGTCTTCATCGTCGCTTACCATCAGGTGAGATTGAGGACAAATGCCTAACCCAATATATTGTAAAAAAAAAAGACAATAATGATAATATGACAAAGCCCTTCTGGCGAGTAGGCGACCAATACTGTGAAAATGATTTCAATTAGGATAAATTTATCTCTTATTGAAGGTCATTTTTTTTAAATATTATTTTAGTGCAAAAGCTAAAAACTACTAGCGTTTCGGAACGACCGCTGCTGGGAAGATTACGCCGAAAGAAACCCAGTTCAGTATTGGTCCCTACCCAGCCTGATGGGCTATATTACAGTTACAATACAGATTTACACTTTAGCTAGGTATACATTATACTATATATTTAAACAATACAATTTAAATTTGCAGTTCTTCTCAGCAGTGGTCGTTACGAAGCGCTGGTATCGGTAGCTTTTCTTTAAAAATAAATTAAACTTTAATATACTTTACACGCAACGTAAATTATACCTATTGACGTGTAAAAGTGCCTGTAAAGGTCTAATTACTGAATAAACATTTGAATCTTTGAATCTGGGTGCGATCCCCGGCCAAGGCCTTTTTCAAATTGTATTTTCCAACTTACTACTTATATTTAATCATATATACATACATACTATCACGTCTTTATCCCCAACGGGGTAGATAGGGCATTTTGGGTCTAGCGGCTCAAAGCAAATAGAGCCTAAGGCCGCAAGACTCAAAGGCTACACTGGAGGTCCCGGGTTCGATCCGGTCAGGTCAAGATGGAAAAAGATCTTTTTCAGATTGACCTGGGTCTTGGATGTTTTTTTAAATATGTATTTGTTATAAAATATAGTATCGTTGAGTGATTATCCCATTACACAAGTTTCGAACTTACTTTGGGGCTAGCTCAATCTGTGTGATTTGTCCGTATAGATATATTTATTTATTAAGCTGACCGATCAGCTGATTCGAGTTTGTACGTAAAGTTAAAAAATATCCTTGTATTTTACAGGAAGGATATATAAAATAACATTTATTTTATAGCGATAATTCCGCTTTAAAAGACCTCCCTCTCGTCAAAAAAAGTTAATGACTGCATTTTGTCTAAAAGGTTTACGATTCACTGAGCAGCCATTTTGTCTGCATCGTGCAATATCAAATTATGTCTGTGACGTAATAAAAAGGGGAAAAGTGACGTCGCCGTCACTTATGTCACTCTTAAGCATCGACAACACTTACTTAATTGTTTCATTAAAACACCCGGGCATAAATTAATTATGAATATTGGTAAACAATATAAAGCGTTGATATATACACATCCTGTATTTAATATACACAAAAGTCATGCGTGTATTTCCTTGTGTGAGTGAGTGTGTGCATTTCATCATCATCAGCTTTCAAAAACCCACTGCTGTGCATAAGCCTCCCTTTGTCTACGCCAGTCTTTCCCAAAGTGGGCGATAACGCCCCCTTGTGGGCGCTGGAGGCTTTAAGGGGGGCGGTAACGGGCCCAGAATAAAGTTGGAGGGCGCTGATGTGATTTAAGCAATGAGTGATTTATAACATCAGCTATTTCATATTTTAAAATTCACTGAAATTAAAATCCTCTTACTACACAACATCCATTTATTAGTTCATATTTATATCCTTTTTTTTGTACAAATATAAACTAAAAATGTAATTAATATTTATTATTTTAATGCGTTCACAACGCTATTTATATCGTTAAAGGAATCAAACACTGAAAAAATTTCGTGTTTTAAAGTTTCGCAGGTGAGGTCCCCACTTCCGATACTCTTTATTATTGTAAAATTGTATTATTATTGCTATTTTTTTATTTAAAATTAACAATGTTGATTATTGTTATTTTTTTTATAAAAGATACTCTAATGTACTATTATTGCTCTCTCTCTTGTATAAAAGTCTAGTTTAGAATATAGGTTGAATTAAACTACAGGCAAGACAAATATGTGATTCAGGTTTTTAAGGTGAAATAAATGGGGGGCCCTACAAAATAACTGATTTTTTAAAGTGGGCGTTTGACAAAATAAGTTTGGGAACCTCTGGTCTACGCCATCCCGTTCTGTCAGCTGCCGCTACTATCCAGTTCTTTCCAGCGACTTGCTTGGCTCGACCCACCGAGCCACCGGACGCACTGCGCTTACCATTTAAGAATTACTATTTATTTATCTATAAATAATATAAGTAAGACTGTTCAAGTTTTTATCATTAGGGCGAGTGTTAGGGGCGTAGACCCGACGGTTTCGCTGCCCTCTAATTTTGATCTGAAGATCTAAATTGGTCTGGTCGGCCTTTCCGACTATATTAAGGCGGCCCTTCCCGGCCGCTCTGTTTTCAACGCGAACATAGTTTGAAAAGCTTGGTGTTTCGTCCAGGGCAATGCTAGAAAAAGAGACAAACCAAAAAGAGAGAGATAGCACTTAAGGGCATGGTTTGCATTCTATTAAATGAAATTTGTGTTATTATTAACTATCCATTGAACGAATATTAACTATTCATAGGGTGCGAAAATTTCATAAAACTTGTTCCAGGAGATACGTGTTTATCAGTAAGCCTTACAAGTATGTGAAATAAATGTTTTGTATTCAAAATTTTCATTACATTTGCGAGGTTTGTATCGAAATATTTTCTTTACTTTTACAATTAATGAGTACTTTATGAACGGTCGAAGTTCAGCTAAAATTTGTGCAAAAAAGCAGATTTTTGGAGTCTTATACTGACTTTGTTTTTCTAAATTTCAATTTTTTATTTCGATAGTAACTTAGAAATAGCGCCCAAGATACCTGTGAGTTCAAAAGTTTTCAAGAAAGATCATATACAACGCCATAATCACGTACGAGCGTTTGTATGAAAAGTAAGACGGAGGCCGTTCTTAAGTTGATAAATTCCAATAAGCTGGGCTTAGAGGCTTGACTTTGCCTACCTTTTACACATTTACCATTTTTAACTTCCGACTTACTTTTAGATTTATCAAATTAAAGTGCAAGTCGGGCTCAGGTTTGAAGGGTTCCGTACCATAATTTACAAAACACCACGTTTGTTGTATGGAAGCCCCACTCAAATATTTATTTTATTCTGTATTTGTTGTTGTAGCGGCAACAGAAATGTGAAAATTTCAACTGTTTAGCTAGCACGGTTCATGAGAAGCCTGGTGAAAGACAGAAAGATGGACGGACAGCGGAGTCTTAGCAATAAGGTCCCGTTTTTGTACGGACATCTTTCAAAGAACGTAAATTAAAAAAAAATGCACAAAATTTAGATAGGTACATAGATAAACACATTTATTTGCTGCTATAACACACATAAAAAAATACTGACTTTGAATTGACTGCCTCCGTAGTCCAGTGGTCAATGAGTTATCCTTGTGACCCGGAGGTTATGGGTTCGATTCCCACTGGGAAGCATAGTTTGTGAAAAGTTGTTTCCAGTCTGGATAGGATATTGCAGGCTTGAATCACTTGATTATCCGAAAAGAAAAATGATTCCGTGTTTCGGAAGGCACGTAAAACCGTGGGTTCCGAACGCCACCTAGCGTTTGATCATCAAACTATCCAAGGATTGGTTCCAGGTTTACCCTTTGGGTTGTGGAGGTCAGACGGCAGTCGCTCTGTGTAAAAACCAGTAACCTCGTCAAATCTCCTTGGTTAGGTAGCGGACCCCGGGCTCTGAAGCGTTGCTGCTGAGGATGCAACCGGGAATACGCTCGGATGATGATGATAACACACATAAAAAAATACATAAATCAGCCACAAAAAGTAAACAACCTTCTACCTACCTGCACAATTTTCAATGTGTGTCTTACAGCAATACAAATAGGCCACAGCTCAGTGGTAACATTGCCCGGGAGCAATACACTGATTTTCAGTTGTGCCCTGAGGAGATGCGTGGTGCAGATCCAATAATATTACTGTTAAAAAAATATATAAATAAATAAGGCTGTGTGTATGTTTACATAAATAAATAGTGTAATAGAATACAAAGATTAGGCAAATACATATATATCGCATTTCTATTGTGTGTGTTTTTTTTACTTTATTTTAATTGTGTCTTTTTATGTACAATAAAGAATTTATCTATCTATCTATCTATCTTCTATAGCGTAAATACTTAAATGGCAATTTCATCTAAAACCATACACTTAACCGACAGTTCAATGTGGTATTCCACCTTTACGACACGCCAGTTCAGTTATTCAGCGTGCAAACATAAACAACTACAAATGTCGCGCTGTTTTATGTCCGACAGCGACTAATGTGCTGCATTGTTTGTCTGTGCCGTAAAATAAATAAAGTGCGGAATAGCGTACACCGGGGGCGAGGCAGCAACAAAGATTCAAATGTTTATTCAGTAATTCGACCTTCACAGGCACTTTTACACGTCAATAAGTATAATTTATGTTACGTGTAAAGTATATTAAAATTTAATTTATTTTTAAAGAAAAGCTACCGATACCAGCGCTTCGTAACGACCACTGCTGAGAAGAAACGCCGAAAGAAACTCATTTTCACAGTATTGGTCGCCAACTCGCCAGAAGGGCTTTGTCATATTATTAAAATTGTCTTTTAATTAATAAATACTTATAATTTAATACAATGTTGACACATTATAACATGTAATGCTTGCGAACAAGTAAACAAACATAAGTTGCGTAATAAAAAAATATTAAGTAGTCAAAAAAGCGAACAACGTTTCGGATTTAAGGAATGTGGGCATGATATCACTGCCTGATTTAAACCCTTTCACCGCGCGACTTTATATGAGTTGCCGTGCCCCCAGCGCGAGGGGTATCAAATCTAAAATAAATACCTACAACAAAAAGGGATGTGGATACTTAAGTTATATACGAGCGGTTTTTTTTTTGTCGGAAATATTCGACGCTCGCGGAATGGGCACGATAATGTTTGTCGGATAAATCCGACGTTCGCGGTGAAAGGGTTAAAAGAGTTGTAACATACATACATATTATGACCCCTGTTTCCCACAGGGGTAGGCAGAGACTACGGACCTCCACTTGCTACGATCCTGACAGACCTCTTTCGCTTCATCTACACTCATCACTCTCTTCATGCATGCCCGCCGGTTACGGGTACTTCCGACCTCTCCTTTTTTAAGAACGTCTGCAATCTGATCGCGGTACGTTCGTCGAGGGCGACCCTGACCCACTCTTTTCCACTCACGTTCGCTTTGTAGACTCTTTTAGTAAATCTCCTTCCATCCATCCTTTCTAGATATCCGAACCATCTCAACATTCCTTTCTCAATTTTTGTTACTACATCTTCTTTCAGTACATCTTCTTTGAAAGATCGGATTAGAAATAATGTCATAAGGGTGCGGTGTGGTTCCTTATGACATCATTTCTTATCCTATCTTTTAAGTAACTCCACACATACTCCTCGGCGCTCTCATTTCAACGGCATTAAATTAACGATGTTGCAATAAACCTTTCTCCATCATTTCATTCTGTCCACCTTTATCAAATTTCATTTTGAAATTCAATTTTCTAAATTTTTGACAGGAACGAGTCAAAATGATGAGGATGGAATTCATCCTCAACATTAACTCCACCACGTCTGGTCCAAGCAACTTAAATTATATGTTATTAACACAGCACGGGTTACTCACGTAGAGAGTCAGGTACTGGCCGACTGAGCAGCTGGAGTGTGTCGCGGAGCGCTCTGTGAACGAGTGTCACATTCGCCCTGATGAAGACCTCCGGATGAGGTCGAAACTACGGTTTGCTCCCGGGAATTCCCGGTACTCATTTTTCGCCGGGAATTCCCGATATTCTATTCCTTTACCTAGTACCGGTACTGATAATGCAGTTCCCGAGACTTTCGGTACTTTCGGGACTTCAATAATCATTTTGAATAACTATTTTTTTTAGAAGATATTTGCGCCAATCGACAGTATTCAGCCCGACTGCGCCGTTCGCTCACCAGTCGTCTGGATTTTATGGCCCTGGTGCTTACAGTAGTAAAGTTATTATTCGTGTGTGTGTGTGTTTTGTAACCTACTTTTGATAATACCAATTTGAGGGTGTTTAAAATTAGATTGTATACATCACATCTAATTCTTAACATCTTGACAAGTATCTGTATACTCGTCAAGATGTTAAGAATTAGCGCAAAAATGTTTGTAGAGTATCGTAAAAAGTTTAAATATTTTCGCGCTTCTGATTTATATTACTTTATATTCTTTAAAACGAATTATAACTTGTTTTGTTGTGTAATTGCTTTGGTTGATTAATTATTAAGATAGAACAATTTAACTAAAGAGAAAACGATTAATATTTTTGTTAACCTATTCACATTTTTTAGTAAAACTAAGTACAAATTTGTAATGTTTTTCTTTTTTAAATAAACTATTAACTTGGACACCGAAATTCCCGAATTTCTCGGTTTTTCCAGTACTGACTTAAACCTGGTACCGGTAATTTAGTAACACACCTTAGTACCGGGAATTGCATCCCCTAGTCGAAACATGTCGATCAGTAGCTGACTCTCTACGTGAGTAACCCGTGCTGTGTTAATAATGTCTGTATCTTACGTTAGTGTTAACATATTAATCCTTGCCGTTCTTTCTCTTACTTTACGACTGTTTTGAATCTACATAATTCTCATAGCGCGACGAACCGATGGCCGATGGGGCAAAAAGGTTCTCGAATAGTAACCACGTACTGGCAAGCGAAGCGTAGGACACCCAGTACAAGGTGGTCTGAAGACCAGACCGGGGTTGCTGGTAAGCACTGGATGTAGGCCGCTCTTGATCGGTCATTTTGGAAATCCTTGGGAGAGGCCTATGTCCAGCAGTGGACGTTATGCGGCTGAAATGATGATGATGAATTCATGTGGGAGCACACCTACTAGCTGGGACAGATGAAGTTCCCAAAGAGTTAACTAGTATTTAGGTTCTTCTTAACCGACTAAAAAAAAAGGAATAGGAATGGTTTTTTAACCCCTGACAAAAAAGGGGTGTTACATAAGTTTGACGCTAATGTTTGTCGGTCTGTCTGAGTCATCGTAGCGCTCGAACGGATGGATTGATTTCGATGCGTTTTTTTTGCGAGAAAGCAAGTTCCCTTGCGATGGTTCTTAGCTATGTTTGATGAAAATTGGTTTAACCGTTTAACCCGTCAAGCACATAAAAAAATCTGACACCATGTTAGAGCTATGATTCCATAAATCACTTAAATGAATGAATTGATAAAAGTTAATTGAAAAAAGTTAAAAATTACTTCAATTATGTTTTTTTTTCTGCACTAAGTGAGCCTCTTGGAACCATAGGAGAAGTGAATAACTGTGTCGTGCACCACAATTTTTTACAGTGTATTTATACTTAAATTACGAGCGACTGCCTCCGTGGTCCAGTGGTCAAGGCGTTCGCCAGCGAGGTAGGTAGCGGACCTCTGGCTCTGAAGCGTTACTGCTGAGGATGAAACCGGGAATACGCTCGGATGATGATGATGATGATGATGATCATAGTCATCGTTCCTCCTCACCTTATCCGACTTTACGTGGGGTCGCGTCGGGACAGCATGTGAGTCTTTTCCATTCCCTTCAATCCTTTGTCAAGGCAGTTGTCACACTCTTGTTATCCATATCGTTCTTAACGCACTCCATCCACCCTTTCTTTGGCCGTCCTCTTTTCCTATTTCCAGTAATTTTTAAATTTAGCATCTTTTTTATAACGTGGCTCTCCTCTCTCCTCATGACATGTCCATACTATCGTATTCTATTGCTTCTTAGCTTTTACGTCATTGGGGCCACCTTTGTACTTCCTCTTACATATTCGTTTATAATTCTATCTTTTCTTGTCACTCCACTCATCCATCTTAACATTCTTCTTTTATCTGTCACTTTAAAATAATTGAATTACCCTTGCGTGAACTCTATATTTTGTGTTCTATCTGTACGTTCTATAGTCCCGTTGTATTGTGGGTGCTACTGCCTGCATTGAGAATGAAATATTACTCGGGGTGCACTGTGGTACCTGTTGGGCGTAACTATTTAATACGGAAACGCTCGTTTTGCCTTGGGATGGATGGATAAGGGTAAATAAATAACTGTAAGAACTTAAATCATTATGCACCTAAATGAAGTTGATAATGACAAAAGACGAGCTGACATATTGCGAAAAGATTCAAAGATTCAAAGATTCAAATGTTTATTCAGTAATTAGACCTTTACAGGCACTTTTACACGTCAATAAGTATAATTTATGTTACGTGTAAAGTATATTAAAATTTAATTTATTTTTTAAAGAAAAGCTACCGATACCAGCGCTTCGTAACGACCACTGCTGAGAAGAAACGCCGAAAGAAACTCATTTTCACAGTATTGGTCGCCTACTCGCCAGAAGGGCTTTGTCATATTATTATAATTGTCTTTTAATTAATAAATACTTATAATATAATACAATGTTGACACATTACAACATGTTATGCTTGCGAACAAGTAAACTAACATAAATTGCGTAATAAAAAATATTAAGTAGTCAAAAAAAGCGAAGCCGAGCTGAGCAGTCCCTCCCGGCAGCACCCGTTCACGAGTTGACGCACGGATCAGCCATCGTTAAACTCAACCATATTAGAGGGAATCCAACGACCCGACCAGCGACGCCACCACCGGATTGGACATTTTAGTGAGCATGAAAAACCCGAACTCGCAGACCTTGTCAAGAGAAAATATTAATTATATGTTGGTCACTTATTGATCGCAGAGCATTTACATGTTTTTACAGTAAGCTTATTATGGTAACAGAAAATGCAGCTATTTATGTTTCATGTGTGGAGTGTAATGGAAAATGTTTAGGAAGTATCCACGCGTTTTTATCTCTTGAAAGTCTTCTTGTTTTGGGCGGACAATGGTTTAAACCAAGTACTCAAGTTAATCCTGTTATTATAAGGGTTGGGACGTATCAGCACTTTTCTATGCTATCCTTTTCTGCTCAGAACCGTCATTACCTAGAGCGAAGGAACGCTTCAGCACTGGCCATGCCCGGGCCTGTGGCACTCCCCGTTTAGGTATCGGAAATATACGTACATTATTACTATGCGCGCGGCGACCACTTCGCAGGGAAAAAGTTAGTTACATGAATCGTTTGTCAGAGTAATAGGAATGAAATTGGTTTGCAATGGATGTCTAGGTATCTAAACGAAGAGGTGAGGAGTTCTGACGCAAGCCAAATTAAACCATAGCGCTAACCACATTAAGTAGCTATTTCTTTGAATTTATTTTTTGAGGAAGACTTCTGTACGTGAGTACCAGTAGTGGCCATGCTGAAACGTTTCGTCGCCGTCTTTCTATCTAGCTAATGACGGTTCTGAGCATTGGAAAAGGATAGCTGCATAGAAAAGTGCAGTTCCGTAAAACCCTAAGACGGCTTAAGTTTTACGGAACATATTTATAGTTTTATCTAATATATCTACGTGATTGTTATAAAATTATAAGCAGCTGGATTTGTTTATCTTTAGTGAATCTGTCTGTGCGAAACATTTTACAAATCGCTTCTACTTTCGAGTCGAATATAGCAAGTTAATGAAAATAAACCCGACTAGTATTTGGCCACGGTGACTGCCCGATCATTTGACTCAAGGAAGCCTCTCACTGAGCAGTTTGTAAGACTTTAAGCAAGATAAACAAACAAGTACCGCTCGATGAACTGAACGAAAGTGCGGAAGTTGAGCGTGAACGGAGGGCGCTGTATGTGAGGGCCAATATGATAGCCCGCAGGTTTGCTCAATGCTCGAGGTCGGTAAAATTAACTCTTTTTAGAGCATACTGTACGTCATTATATACCTGCACCCTGTGGGTAAGGTACTCCAAACGTTCTCTAAACTCCCTTCGCGTTCAATACAACAACGCTTTTAGGAAGTTGCTGTGGCTGCCCCGCTTCTGCAGTGCATCAAACATGTTTGCCGAAGCACACGTGGATGGCTTTCATGCTACTATGCGGAAACGCACAGCCTCCATGATGCAGCGTACTCGTGACAGCAGCAACGGCGTCCTGGCAGTTGTTGGGGATCGCATGGACGGACCCTTTATGTCAAGTTAGGTCGCCTTGCATGCCCCAGTAATCCGCGGGGAAATAAAATATTAATTTTATTTAAAAAAAAAATTGATAAGGAAATAAATTTAATAACAACCAAAAATGCTGATATATACTAACATTTAGTTTCTAAGTCATATAATTTTATTACTAACAAATGATGGACTAAAATTGTCTGGAATATTTGAATAAATGAATTGAATTGAATTGATGACATCCCTCGATAGTTCGAACGAGATATCCGTGCTGAGGCCTCGGCTACAACATCAACAAAAAGAAATATAGGCCTCAAGCCTGGGATGCTTTCTTTTGTCGAGGTATTTTATTTGTGCTAAGTCTTTGCCTTTTTCAACATGCTCAGAAACAGTGACGGATTAAGACTACTTGATGTCCTAAGCAATCCACGGCTGTGAGCCCCTATCCGTATGTCAACTAGAATCGGTCTTTAAACCTTTACCGCCTAAAAACATTAGTTTTTTTTTTTTAATAAGATGATGAGATGTAACGTACCTTAGAAGTAAAGTAGGTGCGACAACAATAAAAACCAAAGCATTTATTTATCTTTTGAAATACGCCTTGCGACTTTTTCGGGCATTTTGGTGTGGTTTTTGGTGACGAGAGGTTGAGACGTGATGCCCTAAGGACGGATTCTTTTTATACTTCTTCTGGTGCCCCCCCAGACATGATGCCCTAGGCAATTGCTTAATTTGATTAAGGGTTAATCCGTCACTGCACAGGAAGAAATAATAATCTTTTTAAGCCTCTCTCGTCGAGGTGTATTTTTAACCCCCGACAAAAAGAGGGATGTTATAAGTTTGACGCTAACGTCTATGTATCTGTGGCATTCGTACGGATATACCGATTTCAATGCGGTTTTGTTTTTACGTGAAAGCAACTTTCCTTGCTGGTTCTTAGCCATGTTAGATGAAAATCGGTTCAGTCGTTTAAAAGTTATTATCTGTTAACGCTTGAAAGCTGGGGTTACCTGGAAAATAATAATAGATGGCGTCACAGATTAGAATATTATGTAGTTCCGCCAGTTATCACTAGATGGTGTCCTCGGGGGCTTTTTAATTTGCCTGCAAATCCACCTGTGTAGCCAGATTTTTACTTACTTTTACTTCGCTGGCCAGCGACCCGAAGTGGATCTTGGCCTCCGAGACGAAAGAGCGTCACAATTTCCTGTTCTGAGTGATATCTTGCCAGCCGACCACTTCCATCTCGCGCAGATCAGCCTGCACCGAATTGCTCCAGCCAGATTTTTAATTTTATCTAATCAAATCATTGCCTCACTGTCCGCCATTACTGCTACCATCTGCACTAATTAACGACAGCTATAAGCGTGCCATAAACCCGCCATAAAACCCGTAGTAAGCATAATTAGATTAATTTTACCGGCGTTAAACGGTCGTAAAGTTTTTACTTTGCGTAAGTGTATTACAATGCGTTTTTACAGGCGTTACGCAAACACTAATCGCATTTATCCGTGGCGGAGTGGACAGAGCCTAGGGCCATAAGACCAACTGTAAAATATGTGCCCGAGAGAAAGAGGGAGATTTGGTTATCTATTGACTTATTTCCAGGTGACTACTTATAGCTAAAGCGTGTTGAAACAGAGGACGGTAGTTAAAAAAAATGTTTAAATAGTGTGCGTACAATATGCCATCTAGTGGCGGCTAATCGAATCACTTATTGAAAGGAATGCTTAAAGCATCAAGCATGATAGCTATACTATAGCTAGTTTTAGCTACATAATGCAATGCAAGCTATGTAGATGGCACTTGTGTTTAACATCTACTTTCAGTATGATGGTGGACGCGTAAGAAAAAAGAAAATAGAAACGGTAGCCCTATCGCCTATTATCATCATAGATTCTCGCCTCCCTGATCGGCTTTAAAGATATGCACAGCAAGCAGCTAGCAACATTCTGCGTTTTTTTCCCCTTTCTCCCAGACTCTTGAAGTTAACAAGATAGAGGGTAAAAAAGAATGAGTCATTTTCGTAAAGATGGATGTCGAAACTTGTCTGGCGCAATGTGCCCATAGCGCAGCGGTTCCAAAAAGTGCAACTTCAAAAAATATCATAACTCTACTAGCTGAAGCCCGCGGCGTTTACCGCTTGCAACATTTTTGACAATCCCACGGCATAAAAATTATCCTATATGTTATCATCGTCATCCGAGCGTATTCCCGGTTGCATCCTTAGCAGTAACGCTTCAGAGCCCGGGGTTCGCTACCTAACCAAGGAGACTTAACGAGGTTACTGGTTTTTACACAGAGCGAATGCCATCTGACCTCCACAACCCAAAGGGCAAACCTGAACCAATCCTTGGATAGTTTGATGATCAAACGCTAGGTGGCGTTCGGGACCCACAGTCTTACGTGCCTTCCGAAACACGGAATCATCTTTCTTTTCGGATAATCAGGTGATTCAAGCCTGCAATATCCTATCCAGACAGGAAACAACTTTTCACAAAGTATGCTTCCCAGTGGGAATCGAACCCATGACCCCCGGGTCACAAGGCGAACGCCTTGACCACTGGACCACGGAGGCAGTCCTATGTAAAAAGTATCCTATGTGTTAATCCAGGTAATAAGCTATCTACATGTTCATTCCAATCCGTATAGCCGTTTGCGTGAAAAAGTAACAAACATCCATCCATACATACAAACTTATGTAAGATAATAACATGCTCCAACAGGTATTATAATAAACTGATTGATATTCGCGTCATTTTGTTAGCACGATGGGTTAGCTGCGCCCATTCATCATCGATGGCATATCATGGGGAGACGGATCGATACATCGAAATATCCGAATTTCGAATAACCTCGTACTCGTATGAGACTCCGCTCCACCGACGCGCACTCGATTCGTCAATTTGCGCGGCCGTCCGTCCAAAATTAATAAAGTTTAATTTTGGAACGGCCCCTATTTTTATTTTAATTCAGGCACGCGTTGCGAAGCATCGGTTAAATCGGGCGAATCATTAAGTTTTTAATTATTTAAATATTTGAATTTCACGGTTCATTAGCGCTTTGAGAGCGCGTTGCGCTAAAATATTCTTGATTTATAAACGAAAGTTTCAAAAACAATATCTTTGGATTTTGAACTATTTTAAAATTATTATTTAACCGATTTCAAAAAGGAGGAGGTTATCAATTCGACGGAATATTTTATGTTTTTTTTTTTAAATTATGTTTATTCACCGATTATTATTTAAAGACGCCTGGACCAATTTGGAAAATCTTGTTAAGTTGAAAGGGCATACTTATCAGGTGTAAATTTTACCAAAACTGGTTGCGTATTATAATAAACTGATTGACATTCGCGTTATTTTGTCAGCACGATGGGTTAGCTGCGCCCATTCATCATCGATGGCATATTATGGGGAGACGGATCGATACATCGAAATATCCGAATATCGAATAACCTCGTATGAGACTCCGCTCCACCGACGCGCACTCGATTCGTCAATTTGCGCGGCCGTCCGTCCAAAATTAATAAAGTTTAATTTTGGAACGGCCCCTATTTTTATTTTAATTCAGGCACGCGTTGCGAAGCATCGGTTAAATCGGGCGAATCATTAAGTTTTTAATTATTTAAAAATTTGAATTTCGCGATTCATTAGCGCTTTGAGAGCGTATTGCGCTGAAATATTCTTGATTTATTAACGTATGTTTCAGAAACAATATAGATTTTATATTGTTTTAAAATTCGTTTTAACCGACTTCAAAAAAGAGAAGGTTATTAATTCGACGGAATCTTTTATGCTTTTTTTTAATTTTTATGTTTGTTCGCCGATCACTCAAAGACGCCTGGACTAATTTGGAAAATTCTTGTTAAATTTGAGAGGGCATACTTATCAGGTGTAAATTTTATCAAAACTGGTTGCGTAGCTTGGCGTTGAAATCGGTTTTTAATTTTGAAAAATTATTATTCGTATAAAGCATTTGGCTGAAATAAGCAATGTTTACTGTTACTATTATATTTTGAAAGAGATGAGTCGCCTTAGTTGTTAATGTAATCCTTTGGATTTTAATAGAACCTATTTATAACTATTTAATTTCCTGGCAGAGAAGATAAATTTCGTTTTAACCAAGGGGGGGTCACTATCCGGGATAATTCCGACCCCGACTTAATTCATTATTCAGGGTTGGCAATTATATCAATTAGTGGCAAGGATTGATTTTTCGCTTGGATTGAAGGGTTGTTTTAGTGATTTCCTCGGATTTGGGTTCGGATGTTCTATGGACGGATGACAGGTGAATTTACTAAAATAATTAAATATGTAGGGAACAAGGATCACAGTATTGGATTTGGTCGGGACTTGGGACAGTAAGTGAATAGGAATGTGCTAATGACTTATCTGATTAACAAAATGTATAGCCAATTTAATTACAAACTATGTTGAGTAGAGAATTATTTGGCACAAAATTTTATAGTACTACCTTTTTATTTTATTTTGAAGCGCCGATTACGATTAGAATACAATACCCTTTTTTGCACAAAATAAATAAATACGGGACATAATTATCATACCAACTAGGAAATGCGCAAAAGGCGGCCTTATCGCTAAGCAATATCTTCCAGGCAACCTCTCTATATAGAAAAAGTGATGGGAAATTATGTAGTACATACAACGTGACACAAATAAGTTGAACAAAAATGGCGGACTTCAAAGCATTTTTGTATAAATTCTCGGCAAGTAGGTTGAACCAAATGGCGGTTATCGGCGCAGGTACAAATAATGCGCCGATGACCACCATTTTGGGATTTCACTCATTGTACGCGGTGGTAAATATAATAAACATACTTACATACAATAATTAAAATAAACATATATAATTATATATACATCTTACTTAAATACATATAAGTTACTTAATAAAATAAGTACGAACGTATTATCGGTAAAGTTTTTTTTAATACGATGCAAGGAAGAGTATGCTCTTGGTATTAAGTCTACTTTTTGTAGCGTTTTGGCTCACTCAGAGATAGGGGTAGGCCTAAGAAGAGATGGACGAAATACGTAAGGAATTATATGGGAATAATTGGAGTGGATAAAAGAATGGCGGGTGATAGATGATAGACGGACATGGAGAGACAAGACATACTTCGTGGACTCCAGATAATGGGAAAATTATAATTTTAAATATTATTTCTGGTTCTAGATCTAGTTCTAGAACTCCTAGTTCACGCTATGCTTTACTTTATCTGGGTTTATTCACGGTGCCATGCTACAGGGGCAGCTATAATATTTTTTCAGCATCACACTTATCCAACAGATCAGTGGAGATATAATCGCTTGGTAATGTGCGCTAAGTAATTTCGTTTTTACGACCTGTGTCAGCGCGTTTTGTGATATATCGTGAGGGGTGTGGGAATGCGGAAGTGACGTAAAAATTAACGCGAGTGCAGAAATGAAACTTTTTACGTGTCAGAGTAAGAATGAGAGCGTGATTGAAACTTTGTTTGTGTCAGCCCTAGCAAAAAACAAATTAAGGGTTGCCAGATTATGAAATACCGCGGTATTTTGTGGTTTTCGGCAGGGAACTATAATACTATATTAGGGTAACTTCAAACATTTTATCATTGTACAAAATAGCCCCATGAAATTTATGTAAAAAGACTGTCGCATAACGCAGTATCAACTGTTGGCCAATGGCCACTATGATGCAGTGTTAGTGCCACTAACTGGTCCAGCATTATGTTACATGTGATAACATACAACTGCGGGGACCCTGGGGTACTTCCATTGGCCTAAAGAGCTCCTCAAAATAGAATAGTGAATTATCTTTCTGTCACTATTTTTCCGGGGTTGCATAACAAGTGAAACGAGCTCCTCAAAGTTAAGAGTTATCTTTCTGTCACCATTTCATTTGGAAGCAGATGTGTGCTAAATTGATTGTAAAACATGTATAGCACCGCCCGCCGTTTTTAATGGATTCCCGAGTGTAAATATTAGATAGGAAGCTTGCAAAATTGCAAAGGTGTCAATTGGTAAAGTGTTGTTGCTTACAGGCAACGATTTTAATTTCGTATGAACCTTGCCTGGAGGCAAGGGCAAAAGGGTTAGTCTCAAACCTGACCGCATCTCACCAAGGGGGAGGAGAGGTTTAAAAGTAGATAAAAACATCACGTGACCCCTAAGGGTGTGATATGATGAGGTTTGAGACTAACCCACAAAGGTCGGAAGGACGGAGAGGATGTATACAATTTGTCACAAAAACCCTGTCCGATCTTTGGAAAAGCAACTCAGACCGTAAATATGAACAACTTTTCCTATGTGACATGAAAATCGAAGAAAAAAATCTACATTTTCATACAAATTGCCGCGCGGGCCGAATACCTTTGTATGAAAATGTCAATATTTTTTCGAGTTTCAAGCATTGTTCCCATAGGAAAAATGTTCATATTGACGGTCTGAGTTGCTCCTACAAGGATCGGACAGGGTTTTTGTTACATATTGTATAGCCATGTCGATGACTTTTGTTCATATTCTTCGGAAAACGTTCTAAAACTGAATGACAAAAGATATTAAGTCCAAAATCTTTTCCCTGGCAACATCAAAGTTATTATTACCCCGTGATCGATAACAAAATGCCGGGCGGCTAATTTGGCGGGATTGGGAAATTTTAATTTTTCCCCAATCCGCTCATTGGCCGCTGACGCTGTTAAATATTACTTTGTCGGATTAAACCGTAATTGATGGCGGATATTGCGGAATTCATTTTTATCTTTCTTTTATTTTTGACTGGAAATATGAGGGCTTTCAGAGTTCTGAGTTTTGATATTTTGTATAGATATAAGTACTTTTGCGCATTTTTCTAGTTTTTCAAGATTATGTCCTGTATTTATTTTTTGTGTGCAATAAATTGCATTGTTACTATAAATGCTATTTCTTAGCGAGTCAAAGACATTTACCATCTGATATTCCGCCTGCTGCGAAACTTCCACCGGGTGCCGATCTCCCCTGGGCAGTCTGGAAGTCGTTAAATAGACTCCGGAATGGCGTTGGGAGATGTCAAGAGAACCGAGTTAGGTGGCGTTTCTCCAAAAACGATAAATACGAGTGTGGTGCTATCCAATCAATGACCCACTTATTGTCCTGTCCAAAAAGCCCCACTTCCTGCACATTGCAGGACCTTAATGAGGCAAATGATCGGGGAGTCGCTGCGGCCAAACACTGGTCAAATTTATTATAGCCTTTCGACTCGAGAAGATGAAGACCATGGTGGGAAGTTAGCGGAACGCATACAATACATATTTGTTTGCGAAGACGGCTGGAAGAGACTGAATGGCTGAATCGAGATTCTAAGTAAAAGAAATTAAATTCTTTATATTTCAGTAAGTTGTTCTTTAGGGAAAATTTTGCTGAAGAAATTTCCCGTCTCTGCTTACGTCTACAGCTATGTATCTATCTGTGTTTATTGTACACACATATTTACTACCTTCATTTTTGTTTCAGGTATGTGCAGCATTTTCAGTAGACTCTTAGGAGATATAAGAGTAAGTTTTAACACTTTGTAGGATACTTCAACAGACGATGCATTTACCAATAGAGGGTGCGCTGCACGCCTTCACCAACGTACTTGGGGATCCCAGATACTTCTGTCTTGTTGATGCAACGCACGGTCATTCCAGTATCACGTGCTTCACTGTTTCTTCTGTCTTCGTACAGCCTCTACACTGTGAGCTGTACTGCTGTAAGTTACCTTTACCTATAACGAATAGACTGTGGACTTAATAGTCATCATTTCAGCCGCATAACGTCTACTGCAGGACATAGGCCTCTTCCAACGATTTCAAAATTGACCGATCTAGAGCGGCTTGCATCCAGCGCTTTCCAGCGACCTTATTCAGGTCGTCAGACCAACTTGTGGGTGTCCTACGCTTACTAGTAAACATGTTAAAATTCAGACAGAATGCACCGACGGCAGCATTTATGGAAAATTAGGCAACCGTTTTAAAAACGAGCAAATGGATATCCTAC
Source organism: Acrobasis suavella (assembly GCA_943193695.1). Lineage (NCBI taxonomy): Eukaryota > Metazoa > Arthropoda > Insecta > Lepidoptera > Pyralidae > Acrobasis > Acrobasis suavella. The sequence goes on along the minus strand of OW971952.1, from coordinate 867,566 downwards.
CTCTACGATGAAATCCATTTTTAGGGACCAAAATGGAATTGGGGCAGCAGAAATGCTCGCAATTGCCGCTATGATGGGCACTCATGCAAAATTAGATAGCGCGGACATTTCGGAGTTCGGACGAATCCTCTCCATTATGGCTCTCGGCGCTAGTCTTTGCTTTTGCTGACCTAACACAGTGCAGGCTTTTATGATTTAATGTGGTAAAGATTTATTATATGACATTACTTTTATTATACCGATTTTCTTGACGTTTAAGTAAAGTTAAAACCTATTTTTATACTTTTAGTTCCTGAATATTTGTATACTAAAAACGGCAAGACATAGCGAACTATTTTATATTATATTGTAACATCTAATCTATTTGTACCTATGTTTGACAAATAAATGATTGATTGATTGATTGATCTTTCATGCTAATCTGCGAGAAAAGAAAAACTTATAATGTAAAGCAATAACCTCAGGCTGAGAACGACAACTTCCTAGAATGACCACTACATTAAAAGACAACTTCTTAAAACGTCTATTGCAAAATAGTCAATTTCCGAAAATGACAAATTTCGATCATGACAAATTCCGAAATTGATAAAGTCCTAAAATAAACGATTCCGAAAATTACAGATGTGCCGAGGGTCCGGAACGGGCAAACCGAAGCAAAAATAAAGACGATACGTATAATAGTTTAAGGTTTGCAAGGATCGTAGCAAGTGAAGATCCATACTCTCTGCCTACCCCCATGGGAAACAAGCGTGGAAATAGGAATGTATGTTTGTAAAGTAGTTTCTCTAGATTGCGTGATTTGAATCATGCCAAAAACCGACCACAATTTCGGTACTGTGTGCCCACACTTCTGCTTTTCAGTTACGCGGCATCTACAATATGTAACAAAAATCCTGTCCGATCATTGTAGGAGCAACTCAGACCGTCAATATGAACAACTTTTCCTATGGTACCAATGCTTGAACATCGAAGAAAAAATCGTCATTTTCATACAAATTGCCGGGCCGGCCGAACACTTTTGTATGAAAATGTTTCAAGCATTGGTCCCACAGGAAAAGTTGTTCATATTATCGGTCTGAGTTGCTCCTACAAGGATCGGACAGGGTTTTTGTTACATATTGTATACCTTATGCGCCATTCAAATATAAACAAAAGCTTAACGCAAAATGGTGAATAATCCATCCAACAACACAGTTATTGGAGAAAACATTGTTAAGCTACAAAATGCAAACATGACACAATTTAAATAAAATTTGCGAGCTTCTACCACACTTTAATTAATAAACATGTCCGTCGAATTGGACGCGTTATTTTCCGCTGTTTCCAATATGGCGGCAACAAGGCTGGTATGACACCTGCGTTGTGAACAGTGGCACAGAATAAGTACTAGTACTCACGTACAGAAGTGTTACTTAGAAAAGAAATTCAAAGAAATATCTACTCAATATGGTTAGCGTTGTGGTATAATTTAGCTCGCGTTAGAAATCCTCATCTCTTCGTTTAGATACCTACACATTCATTGCAAGCCAATTTCATTGTTATTACTCTGGACAAACGATTCATGTAACTGAATTTTCCCCTTCGAAGTGGTCGCCGCGCGCATAGTTAGAATGCAGGTATATTTTCGATGCCTAAACGGGGAGTGACACAGGCTTGAGAGTGGCTAAATATCAAATAATATTGTCTACATTGTGTTATGTTAATAGGTGATGTGGCTTGCAACCCATCACTATTTTGATTCCTTATTCCAACGACCCTAATAGTGGCCTTGTATCTTGCGTCTAGGCACGCCTGTGTCACTTCCCGTTTAGGTATCGAAAATATACCTACATTATTACTATGCGCGCGGCGACCACTGCGGAAGGGGGAAATTCAGTTACATGAGTCGTTTGTCCAGAGTAATAAGAATGAAATTGGCTTGCAATGGATGTCTAGGTATCTAAAGATAGAGGTTAGCAGTTCCGACGCGAGCTAAATTAAACTATAACGCTTCTTTGATTTTTTTTTCTGAACTACACTTCTGTACGTGAGTACTAGTATTTATTCAGTGGTCTGTGGGCTTTGTCTGCTTATTAGAGTCGAAAGACATAAAATGCTCTGTTTGCAATATTAGGGGTAAACACGTCAAAGTGTATAAATATGTCTAATGTTTAAAAAGTGTGAAATTTCTCGTTTATACAAATATGCAAAATAAATTAAACTATGACAGTTTTTGAACTGTTCCCTTCCCTAGGCGGCCACTAAAGTTGCCAAACTCGCAAAGTTACAGAAATGCCCCATATTCATTTCACGAGTGTTTCGCTGCCAACTTCACAACTATTGGCATTTTTCGGACTTCACTCGGGGCCAAGTTTCCAAACTTTTGTGAAGTTATTCTTTCGCAAATAAACTTTCGTTGCTCCGAAACCAACATGACACATTTAGATTTTCTTTTTAATTTTGGTGTGTTTTTTTGTTCAGATATTTTAGACTGCTAAAGGCATCATACATATCGTTTCGACTGTCATCACTTGTCATTATATCCCATCTATGTTTATTTTACATATAAAAAGTAATTAAAACATATACAATATGTTACAAAGATCCTGTCCGATCCTTGTAGGAGCAACTCAGACCATCAATATGAACAACTTTTCCTATGGGACCAATGCTTGAAACTCGAAAACATATCGTTTCGACTGTCATCACTTGTCATTATATCCCATCTATGTTTATTTTACATATAAAAAGTAATTAAAACATATACAATATGTTACAAAGATCATGTCCGATCCTTGTAGGAGCAACTCAGACCATCAATATGAACAACTTTTCCTATGGGACCAATGCTTGAAACTCGAAAACATATCGTTTCGACTGTCATCACTTGTCATTATATCTCATCTATGTTTATTTTACATTAAAAAGTAATTAAAACATATACAATATGTTACAAAAATCCTGTCCGATCCTTGTAGGAGCAACTCAGACCATCAATATGAACAACGTTTCCTATGGGACCAATGCTTGAAACTCGAAAAAATCTACATTTTCATACAAATTGCCGATCGAAAACTTTTGTATGACAATGACGTTTCTTTTTTCGAGTTTCATGCATTGGACCCATAGGAAAAGTTATTCATATAGACGGTCTGAGGTGCTCCTACAATGATCGGACAGGGTTTTTGTCACATATTGTATAACACATATCGGTTCCCAGTAAATGCGGATTATCTCAAATCTTTTGTACTGGCCTACGTATTGCATGTGATGCAAAACACGACAGGGGCATTTGTGCAAATGGGTTATTAATTAGTGTTACCATATTAGTGTGGTTGTTAATTATGATTAGCCCTCGATATAGCGGAGTATTGTTTGCCGAGGATAAGTGCCGCAACAGACGCGGCGCAAGTTGCGTCGCGTAACAGCTAGAGATGGGCAGTGGATAGTACTCAATCTACCCATTTGAGTATTTACTCACTAGATTTAATTTATAGAGTAAATAGAGCGTGCTCATGTATTGAAATCCCATTTGATTCTGTTTAATTATTTTTACGTAAAATTAAGTCTATGCACACTTCCCACCAAAAAATGATAATTAGTCAAAGAAGTATACTTTCAGTGTATAATAAGTATGGTATTTTCATATAATTTAGCGTCGCATATAACGTTTACCTACATTTTAAGCATATTGTGGCGTACGAACACACTTTCCGACAAGAATTGCAAGTGTATACTAGATTTAAGTTTCAAAATTGTCATGAAAACATGAAATAATAAATATGAATATAAATATGAGTCGCAACTCATATAAATCAATCTACTCACCAAATGGATAAATAAGGATATTTATCGGGTATTTACTCAATCTACTGAGTAAATATTCAAATGGGTTGATTGAGTATTTATGCATCGCCTATCACTAGCTGTTACGCGGCGCAACTTGCGCCGCGTCTGTTACGGCCCTAATATGAAATTTTTATTACGTCTATTTCAGGAGGACCCGGCAAGCATGTATGAATGAAGTTAGATAAACCGAAGGAGGTCTGTCAGGATCGTAGCGAGTTGAGGTCCTTAGTCTAACCCACTTATTCATACAAAAATTACAAACTTTGCTAAACCTATTTTAATTATGTTTTGTCTTGTTCTTGCAATGTCAAATATTAAAAAGAGTGTCAGAGACAGAACATATTTTAACTAAAATTGGATTAGCACACTTTTTATTTATTATTTATTTACCAATTTATGTAAACGGAAAATATATAAGGTGTAACAAAATATACTGAAACTAGTTTAAGGGTGAATTCAGTCCATGATACTAAACAACTTTCCCCAAGGAACATGTATCGAAATATGAAAAGTAATTTGTGGCCTACCATACAAGTTGGCCGATCAGCTGATACGAGTTTTTATGAAAAGCCAAAAATTATTTTTCAAAATTCGACATATGTTCCTTGGGGAAAGTTGTTCTCTATCACGGACTGAATTCACCCTTAAAATAGTTTCAGTATATTTTGTTAGACCTTATATACAGAGAATACATCAAATTAAAGTTATATAAAAGGCACTATTTATCTCAAAAGAGATCTCTTCCAGTAGGTCTGTGAGAGGAGATGTTTATGTAAGAGAGGCATACAGGCGTATTTATACATAAATTAAAAGAGGAAGTAAATTTAATGACTTAAAACTACACTAACTACAAATAAACATAGATATATTACACATATAATTAAATCAATACATATGTCTGTTTAGAAGGAAATATGAGTCATCATCATCCGAGTGTATTCCCGGTTGCATCCTCAGCAGTAATGCTTCAGAGCCCGGGGTCCGCTACCTAACCTAGGAGATTTGACGAGGTTACTGGTTTTTACGCAGAGCGACTGCCGTCTGACCTCCACAACCCAAAGGGCAAACCAGGAACCAATCCTTGGATAGTTTGATGACCAAACGCTAGATGGCGTTCGGGACCCACAGTTTTACGTGCCTTCCGAAACACGGAATCATCTTTTATTTCGGATAATCAGGTGATTCAAGCCTGCAATATCCTATCCAGACTGGAAACAACTTTTAACAAAGTATGCTTCCCAGTGGGAATCGAACCCATGACCTCCGGGTCACAAGGCGAACGCCTTGACCACTGGACCACGGAGGCAGTTAGAAGGAAATACGAGTATAATATATTTTACTTTTTTTATGAATAAGGGGGTAGGAAAACAGGAGTCATAATACTTATGTAATTAGTCTGCAGATTTCCTCACGATGTTTTCTTCTACCGAAACCAGGAGGTGATAAATAAAAATGGCCGTACATTAGCGCAAACTCAGAGGCACAAAATCTAATCTCGTCTTGTGAGATCAAACTCGTAATCTTACAGACGCTCAGCGCGTTAACCACTTGGCCACCACCGCTTTGACCCACACACGTCAAATAATAAATGAATTTCGTTAACAAAACGTCAAACGCAAAACAAAGCCGTCATAATCCTCGCTTGTGGTTCGTTCCAGAGTTTGATTAAATTTCGTATAATACGATTAGTTCCTAAATAATCCGACAGACGGCACCAGTGATATGCAATAGTAGGCGACAAAAATTGCAAAAAAAAAAACATTTAAATATCCTTTTTTTTTTCTTAAATATACTGTAAGTACTTGCGAAAATAATAATAGTCGACTACAGAATATTTTGAAAATATAAATACTCGGAGACTAATATTTACTAAAAATCTATTTTTATTAATTTATTTAGTTTTAATTGAATATAAATATAAATATATAGGGACAAATTACACTGATTGAGCTAGCCCCAAAGTAAGTTCGAGACTTGTGTTATTGAATACTAGCTCAACGATACTATAATTTATAACAAATACATATATAGATAAACATCCAAGACCCAGGACAATTTGAAAAAGGCCATTTTCCAACTTGCCCTGACCGGGGATCGAACCCGGGACCTCTGGGTGGCGTACAAGCATGGTGACCACTACGCCACGGGGGTCGTCAAAAGGTAGTATTTTAGTTTGTTTAGTTTTAATTTAGTTTTTTCTTCTTCTTATATTGTACATATTTTTTGTGTGTTTACTAAAAATGTTTATAAGAAAACTTTCGTAATATTAACGACTAAGTACCTATGTCTGTGTTATCTCTACGCCACTTCTAAGAACTATTCCCACCACGAAGAATCTACAACATTGTTCACAAGGAGCACACAAGATGGCGCTGTCAGATCTTACAACTCCATCTCAGAGCTTCTTCATTGGCTGCATATAAATACAACCTACATCTGAACATCGTTGGAGCTTGCAACCTAAGTAGTCCCTTCTGGCACCGTAGCTTCGGCCCTTCCGGCAAAACATGGGTGTTGCAGCACCCCAAAATTGGCCATAGTCCCTAGTGCGCCCAAAGCGGAGGTTTCCCCCTTGGAAGCCCTTTGCGCTGCTGCTAGTAGTATATAAATATAGGAAGCCGGGCCTCTGGCCCGCTCCTCAAACCTTGTCTGGGTTAAGTAGGAAATGCCGTCCGAGGCAACCTATGTCTGTCATTTCAAAAAAAAAAGAAACATCTTTGAAGCCGCGGTTCCCCAGGCCTTATATTACCATCATGCCTGGCTGGGAAGATGTTTAATTTGTGGCGGTTGAGTACACCACGCTTCTGTTATATCTTAACGCGTAAAAAGCAGACCACCTAATTTTTACTCGCACGGGTATTGGGCGACTATGACACAGAGAACTGCCAGAACCAAGAAAATGGGAAAAGATATCTATATATATATATATATATATATATATTTTACAATATATTGGTTTAGGCATTTGTCCTCAATCTCACCTGATGGTAAGCGACGATGAAGACTAGGATGAAGCATGCCTATCCAAAAGATACCCATTCAATCTACTTTTGAATGTCCCGGGGCTGTACTTCTCTGGGAATATAGACGCAGGCAGTTCATTCCACACCTTAGCTACCCGAGCCAAAAAGGAATTGTCGAAGCGTTTAGTTCGAGACTTAGGTATTTCAACGACAAAGGGGTGAAACCCCTGTCCGCGCCTCGTAGTCCGATAGAGAAATGGTGAGGGTATCACGAGATCAAAAAGAGCCTTCGAACACTCTCCAAAATGTAATCTATAGTTATAGTTTGCTAGCCGCATTTCATTTTCGCCTACGTTTTGCCAATCATAATCCTACAAATCCAAAATGAGTGATCGCACAAAACAATCATACAATTTTGATTGAAACACTTCATTATCAGGATCAAACAAGAGATAGGGAAGGATCCCAAGACCCCTCGAAACCGTCGGTTTCTCGGAAACAAGACGTGGGTGTAATACCGGGATCGACACGTTTGAAGCAATTCTGATTAAATTCTAGGGGCGAACGGAAAAGGGGTGTAAAGGTAAGACGGGATGGTAATTTATACGGCTATTTTGAGAATGTTTACAATGACTTTGAGAATTTTACTAGCTGTAAACCTTGCGGATCTGTTTTTCGTTGGCTTATAATTTTTCAAAACTAAAAACCGACTTCACCCGCAAACTACGCAACCGATTTTGATAAAATTTCCATGGTACCACCTGGAAAGTGTATCCTTTCAAACAAAAAAAGGAGCGTCTTCGAATAATCGGTGAAAATACATAAAAAAAAAAGTAAAAGATCGCGACGAATTGAGTTAAAAACTGAATTCATATTCTTATTTTATTTCAAGCAACAAACAGGCTTAAATATTTCACATAGGCTTATGATTTATAAGCACATCGCCAAAAAGTTTCTACTTCTACGTTATACTTACATTGACGTTGAAAGTTTCATTAATAAATCTAACAAAATCAAAAACAAAGCTGCTTATAACTGTCACCTTCTCTTTTCACCGCGCATCTGGCCAATCTTATGGCAACCATGGATCCGCAATTTTTAAAAATTTTACAAATCGAACAAAATTTCACGAGAACCGGTTGAGAAATGCGACCTGTAAAAGAGCAACCGAACTGACATACAAAAGCTTTTTTGCCCAAAGTGAAACGGGGACGCTTTGCTCTAGCTCAGTCCAGCTAAGATTATTTTTTGAAAAATCTAACTATATATGTCATTAGAACCCACCACCTATCACGCATTGCCATCTTATAGGCTTACGTCTGGGCCGTGAGTTATTTCGAATAACTTTTCTTCATCAAATATGAAATAGGGGTGACGGTAGGGTTAGAAAAGTATAATTGTAATTAGTATTTAGTCCGTCTTTTAGATTATTCAAAAATATCGGACCCTTATTTTTCAGTTTGCCAGAAAAATAAAAATTAACATAGATACGAAGCATCAAAGTTTTGGAGTGGGGGCTTGCGACGTACGTAGCCGTGACGCCATGCGAAATTTCAATGCGCTGTATCTTTGCCATTTTTCGTTTCTCAGAGAAATGAAAAAAATCGTGTACGATATTTTTTAATTAATTTAACCGATGGGCTAATACTATTTTACCATTCGTCACGTATTTGAAGTACGTGGAAATTGAATCCTTCTACTCTTTCGTCTTTAACAGTCGGCTTCAACATATCAGTCCACTGCTAGACTGATATCGATTGGACGAAAATAGCATCTTCCAATAAAGAGAGGATTTGCCTATAATCACTACACTGCAGGTGGGTTGATTTTTCAACTTCCACCTCTTGATCCCGGTGAAGGAAAACATCGTAAGGAAACCTGTACACAACTTCACTATAGTGCGTAAAAATGACTGTTTTATCTAAGTGAAGACTTTGTTTGTTAAATGAAAAACCTCCGATTGACAAGAACACCATCTAGTGATGAGTAGCTAAACTACCAAAATCAGTTCCGCTACTCACCACAAGATGGACATCAGTAGTGTCATACACAACGTGAAAGGTTCATACCCGTAATAAATCGAACCCCATGCTATAGTAGATCAATACAGTATAATGAAATTAAAATTTCATCAAACATAGCTAAGAACTATCGTAAAGGCACTGGCTTTTACTTGGAAAAACTGCATCGAAATTGGTCCATCCGTTCGAGCGCTTATAACACCCCTTTTTCGTCGGGGTTTAAAAACAGTGTTTTCATTGAGCCTTGACAGGTTTCTTAGGAAAAATCTGAGTTATTAACACACTCGAAAAGTTTTAGGTCCACTTTCGTTTTCCCTATGGCTTATCCGTCCAATTCCATTGAACAACTTACTTACCTACCTTTCAAAACTTCGCAGAAACAAATTACGACACTCAGCACTTGTACATTCCCAACCGCATTTGAACAAAAATCCCTCATTTCCGTGAGAAATGGACTGGTCGCGGCGTCCGGTGATCCGTCTCTGTCGGCCGCTGTTCGTCCGGCGTCCGGCCCGTGTCCGGACTCCGGACGATCCGTCACCTCACTGCTAAATGATTTGTCATGTTTATATGTGAGAAATTGTGGGGTTTTACTATTATTTTTATTTCAGAGTGAAATTTGAAATGAGCAAATGCCCTTTATGAATGTGGTTCCTGCGCCCAAACCCATAACTAATAGGTGGTCAGACGACCTCAACAGGCCGCTTCCGAGCGGTTGTTTTGGAAATTGTGTGAGGCATTTGTTCAGCAGTAAACTTAATAGCTGATATGGTCTGATTCCTGATGTAAGTCAAAAGCAAACTCAAACTTCATCTTCACCGTGATGAGGACCGAAATTTCGCAGGTTGACTGGAAGAGATCCCTACATGGGATAAGTCCGCCTTTGTATATTTGCTCTTTCGTAAGTTATCTTTGTAATTTTTTTTTTGTACAATAAAGTTATTACAAATAAATAAACTAACAAACAAAATTTATCTGGTATGGGAGAATGAAAAAAAATTAAACAGTGTTATTATAAAACCCAGACTAACTTTGTTACTAGGGTTTTGCGCGGGAAAAGACGCAGCTGATACATATACCATCTTATTATAAAAACAGGACTAACTTTGTTACTAGGTTTTAACCATTATTCTATCAGCTGCGGCTTTTCCCGCGCAGATCGAGGTAATGTGCGAAAATAGGCGACGCTACCCATCATTTTTTAATTCCTTTTTCCACCATCAAACTAAAGGTGGCTTTCGTTGTGCTTAGAGCCGCAAGACCCAAAATGCTCTGTCTGCCCCGTTAAGGATGAAGACGTTATAGGATGTATGTACCAGGGATGTTGCTGTTGCCGATTTTTTCACATCCGCGTATGCGAATGCGAATGCGGGTTTTTGAAGGCTCACACATCGGCGGATGCGGATGCGGATATTTAGGAACTTATACAATATGTAACAAAAACTCTATCCGATCCTTGTAGGAACAACTCAGACCATCAATATGAACAACTTTTCCTATGGGACCACTCGCTTGAAACTCGCCGGGCCGGCCGAACACTTTTCTATGAAAATGATGATTTTTTTCGAGTTTCAAGCATTGGCCCCATAGGAAAAGTTGTTCATATTGACGGTCTGAGTTGTTCCTACAAGGATCGGACAGGGTTTTTGTTACATTTTGTATAAATATAGTATATATGAATGAATAATTAAAACAATGATAGCGTAATTATTTGTAGGCATTGTTAATTAACTTGGATAATCTATCAATAACGGGAAACTCGCTGAAAAAATAAAAAATATTTTTATAAAACGATACACTTTACCCATAATAAAACGTATTACCGGTGTGACATAATGGCATTTACCTGGCGATTTTAATTTAATAAGCTAAGCTGAGACTAATATAAAGATTTTCCAATAAACAATTATTTACACATAATAAAAAAAACATCTATCTTTACGATAAGTAATCCACAGCGTCAACAAACACGTAATGATTTATTTAAAAGAAACAAATGATGCATCACAACAAACGCGTCGGATTTTGTTACCAATTTTTTCGCTCCCATTGGTCATTGTCACGCATGACCATCCGCATTGATTATTGCGGATGCAGATGTCCAATACTATGCGGAAGCGCCACATTTGCGTATGCGGATGCGAATATTCGCAACATCCCTGCATGTACCTGTATTATCTTAAATATACACACGACCCGGAAAAACTTCAACTGAATAAAACTTAGAACAAAAGTAAAACTGATTATTTAGACTTTTCTGCTCAAGTTATTGCAAGTTTGCAAATGCTTATTTTCTCAAAGGACACAATTTGATTTTCCATCGCTATGTTTGTTCATTGATTACCAAGCCGAATATAACCGATTCAGTGGATCGGAAACTTCTGGTCGGACCACCGAAGCGTCCCGGGTTCCAATCCCGGTTGCGATCTTCCTTTGTTATTGGAATTATCGTCAAATGGAATGTATTTATAGTTTGTACTCATTTGCTAGAGCGGCGCCACTCACTCAGTACAGTACAGAGGCATATTTAGTGTTGCAAAAAAAACAGTTTTTTTTTTCTAACATGAAAAAAAACATGACAAATTTTTCACTTTATTTATTTAGGTTCTTAGCCAAGGTTTATAATACCATATGTAACAAAAACCCTGTCCGATTCTTGTAGGAGCAACTCAGACCGTCAATATGATCAATTTTTCTTATAGGAACAATGCTTGAAACTTGAAAAAAAATCGACATTTTCATACATTATTAATAAAACACGGGTTACTCACGTAGAGAGTCAGCTACTGGCCGACATGTTTCGACCTCATCCGGAGGTCTTCATCAGGGCGAATGTGACGTGCTCGTGCACAAAGCCGCCGCCCGACACACTGATGTTAATGGTGGGTCGCGCGGGCGGCGCGAGCGATCGCTCGCTTCGCTCGTAGCGACAGTGGTGGGGATTGCTGGTTTTCTGCGTCGACGACTCCCGCGCATGTACTGGGAGCCTCAATATCATCTTCTTCATCGTCGGCTGCTGGTGATGATGCCCGTGTGTGAAAAAAGCTCACTGTGTCAGAGACTGTCGGCTGTACATAGCATCTATTATGCGTCTCTTGAAGAACCGGTTTCCAGGTAGGGGGAAAGCTCCAACCTGCATCTCGATTAAAATTGGGACGTCGACTAATTTCTATTGCTTCTCGTATTTTTCGAGGGACAAAACCTTTCTCTCTGGCTAAGACTTTAGCTTTGTCAAAGCGTATATAGTGAAAAAAACATGTCGGCCAGTAGCTGACTCTCTACGTGAGTAACCCGTGTTTTATTAATAATGTCTGAGTCTCACGTTAGTTTTAACCAAAAAAAAGACATTTTCTTAGATCAAATGTTCGGTCGGCCGGGCAATTTGTATGAATATGTCGAATTTTTTTCGAGTTTCAAGCATGGGTCCCATAGGAAAAGTTGTTCATATTGATCCCGCATAGAAATAGGAAAAGTTGTTTATATTGACGGTCTGAGTTGCTCCTGAAAGGATCGGACAGGGTTTTTGTTACAGATTGTATATCTATAAAACGTGAAATAAAAAATACACATATCATAAAAAAACCTTATCTAATTGCCCGCTGGCAGCGGGGTAAAACCCAAGTTATCGGCGGTTAGGGCCCAGAGAGAAACCTCCTGACAATGCGTGCCGTGTCTATTTATTGTACGTCAAGATTAGACTGACTACCCTAATTACCACATCTGACGACCTCCTTGACGTAGTGGTCACCATGCTAGTCTGCTACCCAGAGGTCCCGGGTTCGATCCTCGGTCAGGGCAAGTTACAAAATGGCCTTTTTCGAATTGTCCTGGGTCTTGGATGTTTATCTATACCTATATGTATTTGTTATACAATATAGTATCGTTGAGTTAGTGTCTCATAAGTCATAACACAAGTCTCGAACTTAATTTGGGGCTAGCTCAATCAGTGTTATATGTCCCTATATATTTATTTCTTCATGGACGAAATAGCCCCATTCATTCGCAAAATTGTCCCACTTCGGGTTTTAAAGCCCTGGGCTCTGTTTGCCCCTTAGGGATGAAGACATAATGATGTATATTTTCTTGGAACTGATTGTACGTATTATAAATGTATGTGTAACCCAGAGGTTCCCAAACTTATTTTGTCAAACGCCCACTTTAAAAAATCAGTTATTTTGTAGCGCCCCCCATTTTTTTCACCATAAAAACCTGAATCACATATTTGTCTTGCCTGTAGTTTAATTCAACCTATATTCTAAACGAGAGAGCAATAATAATACATACACCAGTACATTAGAGTATCTTTTATAAAAAATAACAATAATCAACATTGTTAATTTTAAATAAAAAAATAGCAATAATAATACAATTTTTCAATAATAAAGAGTATCGGAAGTGGGAACCTCACCTGCGAAACTTTAAAACACGAAATTTTACAGTGTTTGATTCCTTTAACAATATAAATAGCGTTGTGAAAACGCATTAAAATAATAAATATTTTTTACATTTTTAATTTATATTTGTACAATAAAAAAGGATATAAATATGAACTAATAAATGGATGTTGTGTAGTAAGAGGATTTTAATTTCAGTGAAATTTAAAATATGAAATAGCTGAAGTTATAAATCACTCATTGCTTAAATCACATCAGCGCCCCCCAACTTTATTCTGGGCCCGTTACCGCCCCCCTTAAAGCCTCCAGCGCCCACAAGGGGGCGTTATCGCCCACTTTGGGAAAGACTGGTCTAACCTATATGCCTACGAAAACATGAAGTTTCGGAGTATTAGGTCAACAAACATCTCACAAACTTTACAGTTAACGCTTGTAAGAACTTGTTTAAGTATTGATCTTGGAGGCTTTGCTTAGTTGGGTACGTGCTATTATGTTGTTTGTAGGTTGTATATTTTTTTCGAGATATTACAATTCAATTCAAATATGTATATCTTTTTTTTTATTCAATCATTGTACATTTATATAAATTTAAATAAAATAAAAACTACAAATAAAAAAGAGATTCCAACGCATCACCACGAGGCTGGCGGCATTGCCTCTCTGCACCGCAATAGAAATTCTTTGTGCAAAGAAACTGCCCGCCCTTAAGTCGCCCGTAACATCGCGGAGACGCGTTGATATCTTAATACATACAGTACTGTATATCTTTATTATCATAGGATATTTATAAAACCTCTTAATAATCGTGACCACTGAGTTTTGTTGCACAATTGTTGACGTCAAAAAGTTACTTAGAGCTATGTTTGCTGCCGCCTCCAAAGCGCTAGTGCAGAAGAAGCGGTAACAAACTGCACTGCAGCATACATACTACACTATCGCGTCCTTATACTTAACGATGCAGACATGACTTTGGGTTTGCGGCGCTAAGCAGACAGAGCCCAGAGCCACATGACAGTGGAGTGTGCGAGAAGTTGGAAAAAGGAGTCAAAATACCCCTACATGGGATAAGTCCGCCTTTGCTCTTTCGTATGTTGTCTTTGTAATTTCTTTATTTTTTTTTTGTATGATAATGTTATTATTATATAAGTGTTTTTTTGTACAATAAAGTTTTTACAAACAAACGAACAAAATAGGGATGGGTTGCTAACCGCTTCACCTATTATTAACATAAAACGCATTTTCGCCCATTCCATGGCCTCGATCGGCTTTTACGTTTTGCGCGGGAAGATACGCAGCTGGTACATTCTAAGTTTTTTCTTTTTGAGAGTGGTTGAGGTTGCTCCTACAAGGATCGGACAGGGTTATTGTTACATATTGTATGAGTGTATGTTCATCTTTTCCTTATGCTGTTTGTATGTATGTACATACGTACATACATAGCGACGAAACGCATAAACCGCTTTTTAGTAGTCAGGTAAAAGGCGTTGAAGCATGTAGAATCCGTACCCAAACGTGTATACGAGTAATTGAAAAAACGCCATGTCAAACATTGCGATAACAATTGGAAAAGCTGTAAAAATCACGGAATAGATAGAAAACAAACAGGACACGGCTGTAACGTGAGAGCGGGCAATTAAAACAGGGAGCGTGTAAACTCGCATTAAAATGGCGGACGCAAACAAGATGGCGCGCGTCAAATAATGGGAGTCATAGAAGCGGAACCGCGAATGTATCTTGTGTTTGTGCTAGGCTAGGTTGTTGAATTCGCTACTTTTCAAACACAAACGTATTTTTTTTTCTAAACTTCAAACAAATATTCTCTGTGGGATTTGTATGAAATATAGACTAATGACGTCATAGTTTCTTAGAGTCAAATAGCGCTCTTAATATCAGTTTTTCTGCAATAATACATGTAAAATAACATTGAAAATGGATATGATCATGACAAATTACATTATTTTGTGATGTTTTATTTTCAAATGATTTATTTTTGACTCAGTCACAGAATAAGTACTAGTACTCTCGTACAGAAGTCTTACTTAGGAAATAAATTCAAAGAAATATCTACTCAATGTGGTTAGCGCTACGGTTTAATTTATCTCGCGTCGGAAATCCTCACCTCTTCGTTTAGATACCTACATTGCAAGCCAATTTAATTCTTATTACTTTGGACAAACGATTCATGTAACTGAATTTTTCCCTTCGGAGTGGTCGCCGCACGCATAGTAATAATGTAGGTATATTTTCAATACCTAAACGGGGAGTGACACAGGCCTGACCCAGTAAAGTAGAAAAATCTATATACAAGGAAACAAACAGACATATGATGAATGAAGTCCTAAGGAATCAGGACTTTAACGTAGTCTAAACAGTCTAGCACAACAATGAATGTATTAAGATAGCAAGGTAAAATAATCAAAGTCGGGACCTCTTCACAATAATGAGATCTAAACACCGAATTGGAGTCTTAACCGTCGGCCATTGTTATGGTTCTTTACATAAATTACCATTATTTGCACTATCTCAGTTATTTGGGCCAGTTGAACTTCTAGTATCACTGAATATTGTATTCCTGAGTTTAATAGCATTTATTACTTGAGGGCGTAACCAGGATGGCCAATAGAGGCCTTGCAAAAATATTTACTTGATTACGTATTTATACATTATATATCTACAATACGTTAAAATACAAATGAACCTTCATAAACACAAAATTCTATAACGGATTCTATAAGAAGAGCTCCTACTCGTTTGGCTTTCAAACGAGCGGTACACAAATTGTTTCTACAGCAGTCCTAGCCCAAGTCATCCTGATATATGTATTCATTTGTATGTATATTACATATATATCTATATGTATATTTTATTTTATGTATGTTGATATTTATTATATGTTTAATGGTTTATTCTTGTATATGTACTTATGTAGATATTTATATTTTGTTAACTAGATCATGAATTTCATCACGCCAGCCACACATATTTTCCGCTTGGTCTAATGGTTGACCGGGAGAGAATGTCATATGGCATTAGGTCCACCTCTTGTATATATATATATATATATATGTTTTAAATTGTGCAACAAAGTTTAAAATTAATAAATCAATAATATTACAAAACAATAAGAAACAATATAGGCACAAAGGCGGACTTATCGCTATAAATGAATCTCTTCCAGCCAACCTTTGGGTGGAGGAAAAATGTATCTGAAACCTTCTTACTCGCTTATAATATAAATAGGTATACATACTAACCTAACCATCACAGTATATATTTGAAAACATAATGTATGTAGGGAACAATATTTCCTTATACAATAAAGTAAGTGATTTTATCGTCAGAAACTTACGCAATAAGAGTGACTTAGTTGCCCCGTATTATAGACTCAAAACAGTTAGTAAAACGTTTGTGGAGAACGGTATACTTTTTCTAATAAACTGCCACAATCGGTCCTTGATATGCTAAACCAAAAGTTGAAAGCTTTTGTAAAGAAGGTACTCTGTGAGAAGGTTTATTATAGGACCGATAACTATCTTAAAGACAACAAAGTCTGGCTTGAGCTTGGCGCGGGTCCCTCTTAAAGGTTTGTATACTCAGAAATGTCATAATTTGGCACATTCACATCCACGTCGGGGTCACCAGTGAAGTGGTAGGTGCGCTGAAGGCCTAGGTGTCCTACGTAAGGGTGCGTGTACCTAACTTCCTAGCGGTCCTAACACTTACATAACTTGAGAGATCGGAACAGGTACGTGAAATAATAGGTGGTGACCCCGACGTGATTGAAAGCAACCTTCTCCATCAACAGCAGCCAAGCAGCCTTCTTCAGCATCGTCGAACTCTGTCATCATTGCTCCTCTCTCTCACTCAATATTGGTCAGCAGCAGTTTCACAGCAAGCCAGCGCAACGGGTCAATCTTCAGGTCCATCGCAGCCGACTCACCGAGCTTCCTGGTCCTGATACCAAGCACCCACAACTCACTCGATGACTTCAGCGACCGGCACATCCCCGCAGCATCGCACCCTGGATCTGAGGCATTTACTCTCCAGCGTGGCACTCCAGCAGGACATCATTCCGGCGCCAACAAGTCGACAACGCTCTACACAGTCTCGACTCACCGCAGACTACGAGCACGCTCGGCACGGTCCCGACTCACCGCAGGCCACGAGCAAGCAATTCACTTCTCACTGGAAGGCTTCCGACTCACTGGGACAAGAATCATCTGGCACTTGCAAGCTACGAATTGAAGCACAGACTGCACTTAAAAAAGCTATCAGACCTTCAGTCTTAGGAGGGAGTCCTGTGGCGACCTCAACGGCCACTATGAGGAACTACAATCAAGAGACAACCGACAATATAGTTCACAAGAAGCATATGAGATGGCGCCAGCGGTATCCTATATCTCGATCTCAGAGTTCGCCCGACGATACACCGTCGGAGCCGCAGTTCCCCAGGCGCAACAACATGCCTGGCGGGAAGATCTTCCCTTTGTGGCGGTCGAGCATATCACCTCGCTCCCGCTACAAGGTACATACCGAATCTACAACATGATTTGACAATACTTTAAAATTCCGAGATTTAAAAAAAAATTAATTATGACTACAAACAATGTATTCTCTGTCCACATATCAACTATAAATATTAATTTGATTGTGAGTTGACGTTCTTGGAGAAAATGCTGCAGTGCAGTTTGTTACCGCTTCTTCTGCACTAGCGCTTTGGAGGCGGCAGTAAATTTAGCTGTAAGTAACCATTTGACGTCAACAATAGTGCAACAAAAGAAAGTGACGATTATTAAGAGATATTATAAATATCCTATGATAATAAAGATATAATTGAAATTGAATTGAATTTGAAAATTTTCTAAAGCGTTCTACGCGTCTTCGAATAATCAGTAAACAGACATAAAAAAATAAATAACTTGTTCAGTAAGTATCTGCCCTCCCCGGCCCGTTCCTGGCTACGCCCTCGCCAGACTTATTCTAAGCATGGATAACCTGAGCCTTATGGTATTTACCTTGGATTAATTACTTCGTCAACCGTCGCGGATACTTCTTAATTTGTTTATAAGCTGGAGGCGGAGATAAGGTATAAATGGGAGAACTTTCCTCGACTTTCAATGGACAATATTTACATAATTTATGTTTAAATACCCTGAATTATTCCTGGAATAAGTTAGCTATGTTTAGAATTGGAGATGCTAGAGAAAAACCACTATTGGTTTGGCCGGATACCGGATACCACATCTTTTATAGTCTTCTTTTACCCAAAGGTTGGCTGGAAGAAATCGCTTTAGTGATAAGCCCGCGTTTGTACCTACAATATTTTAAATGTACTTTTGATTGTCATAATCAGTTGGTGCAAAAATAAAATTTTATCTTTATCTTATACCGAATGGCTGGATAGCCGAATGTCCGGCCGCCGAAAATTCGGCTGATAATGGTATACCTTGAGTCTTGCATTTTCGGCGGCCGAGTACCGGAGCGCTAGCGTACGGCACCTACCCTCTAGGTGGTCGGACGACCTGAGTTAAATAAATATAAACGGACAAAACACACAGATTGAGCTAGCACCAAATGAAGTTCGAGACTTGTGTTATGGGACACTAACTCAACGATACTATATTTTGTAACAAATACATACATATAGATAAACATCCAAAATCTGAAAAAGATCATTTTCCATCTTGACATGACCGGGGATTGAACCCGGGACCTCCAGTGTGACAGTCATAATGACCACTAGGCCACAGAGGTCGTCAGTTAGGTCGCAGGAAAACGCTGGATGCAGGCCGCTTCTAATCGTGTTGGAAATCCTTGGGGAGGTTTTCCCCGGGACTTCCTATGGCTGATTTGATGATATGCCAAATCTTCTTCTTCTTAAGATGCCTCTCCAACTAGTGAAGGTTGGCAATTAGCTTGGTGAATTCTTCTTTGTTCTTAGCTCGGCGGTATAGCTCAGCAGCGCTCGCTATCCCGGCCACTCTCGGATGTTTCGTAGCCAGGATTTCTTTCTCCTTCCAACCTTTCTTTTCCCTGCTACTTTGCCCATCATTATAAACTGAAGGAGATCGTATCGCTGATGTAGTAGAACAGTCTTTCCCAAAGTGGACGATAACGCCCCCTTGTGGGCGCTGGAGGCCTTAAGGGGGGCGGTAACGGGCCCAGAATAAATTTGGGGGGCGCTGATGTGATTTAAGCAATGAGTGATTTATAACTTCAGCTATTTCATATTTTAAAATGAACTGAAATTAAAATCCTCTTACTACACAACATCCATTTATTAGTTCATATTTATATCCTTTTTTATTGTACAAATATAAACTAAAAATGTAATTAATATTTATTATTTTAATGCGTTCACAACGCTATTTATATCGTTAAAGGAATCAAACACTGAAAAAATTTCGTGTTTTAAAGTTTCGCAGGTGAGGTCCCCACTTCCGATACTCTTTATTATTGTAAAATTGTATTATTATTGCTATTTTTTTATTTAAAATTAACAATGTTGATTATTGTTATTTTTTTATAAAAGATACTTTAATGTACTGGTGTATGTATTATTATTGCTCTCTCTTGTAAAAAAGTCTAGTTTAGAATAAAGGTTGAATTAAACTACAGGCAAGACAAATATGTGATTCAGGTTTTTATGGTGAAAAAAATGGGGGGCGCTACAAAATAACAGATTTTTTAAAGTGGGCGTTTGACAAAATAAGTTTGGGAATCTCTGTAGTAGAACATGACCCAGGTATCAAATTTTACGCATTTCACCGTTTTCATAAGAGTGTGCTTTTGGCCAGTTCGTTCCAGAACTTTCACATTATACGCCAGATGTTGTAAGTAAAAAAAAAAACCTACATTAGTCATACTCATGGAAAATCATTGAGAAAAATCCTTAGTCATAAAAAAAAATTAAGTTCTTTATTTCCAAGCCAGTACCTAGTTAAACAATACAGGTTTCTAGGACCAATAAACTTTGAAAAAGCCTGTGTCAGGGGGACCCGCTCTTCCAAACACTTAGTATTAACATAGGCCTAGTTTACAAATAGATTTTAAAAAGTTATAAAGAGTTTTAGGTCTAATGACATGTGTGTGTATGTTGTGTTGTGTGTTTGTGGAAATGTGTGGGTGTGTACATGTCAAGCCACAACACATCCAGCTGTGTAGTTTCAGAGTTAACTTTCTCTATTTTCTGTACTTCATCTTTACGGAGAAAATCTTATAACTTAATAATTCCTATAAACAAGTTTATTACAAATCGATGGCAGCTTTCAAGGAACAAATGGTTTTTTACGACATTTCCAGCAAATGCAGATGCTTTCATGCCGAGCTTTTAAAGCTAATAATAAGATGGGATGGGTTTGTGAGTCTGTGTGCTTGGCATACCCTGAGATTGTATTGGATTGGAATCAATGTCATTTACATGGGATTTTTTAATGATGGACCTTTTGAAATTGTGCAGGGTCTACCTGCTAGGAAATAAATATGCATATTTACGTTTGATCACGAACCAAATTGAGCTTTATTATAACTTTATACAGTTTAATTTGGTTATATAAGGTTGATAGTAAGATCAATACTTTAAACCCTCTATTCTTTTCTTCCTCTTATTATTTATCTAGTCAATTCTTTCACAATTAACGACTTCCACCAACTTTTCGCTTTTGGGTCTGAAATTTAGTGTGAATGTCACACTAAGAAATAGGCATTAGAAGTTTCAGAAGACTCGTTACTCCTGAGATGGGATTTCAAAGAGAATTGAATATTTAAGAGCAGACTCGTTAAGCAGTTTCGAGGGTCATCCAGATCTGAAGTGCCTTTTGATCATTATACAGCAAACTTAGAATTAAAACCTTGCTTGTTGACACCTGATCTTAATTCTTAAATCAATATAAAATGCAGAATACACTTATTAATAGGTTATAAAGTGAAGTACTTATCATGGGAAAAAAATTGTGTAAAAAAAACCTTGTTTATTGACACCTTAACTTAAATGAATATAGGTACTTAAAATGCAGAATGAACTTAATACTAGGTTCCAAATGCCAAGGTTACCTACCATGAAAAAAAAGTCGCTGATATAGATAAACTATCGCAAGAATGTTTCTAACGCATACACTCATACCGTTTTATTATGCCGCCATTTTTAAATTGAAGATTACTGACAAGTCACTCTTCTTTTCCAAAGTCACTCTCCTTTTCATTGTCCTACCTACCATAGTACAAATTCCAAACATTTGAAAAATAAACTAATATTTAAATTTACACATTTCGCTATAAATTCCGACAGAAAGCGAGTTTAAATCCAATATTGGCGCGGAGTCAGTGTCAACACGCCAGCCGAGCCGCCGCTCGATTGTAGGCAGCCATCGTGAAATACAATATGGCGGCAACAAGTGAATGCAATATCGTTTGCATAGATCTAGTTTTAATAAGGTTTCTGGCTGGATTGGGAGAAAAAAAAAAGACTAAGAATGTAACAGCTACTTATTGAGTACTTCTCGTCCCGCACACATCGTAAACATCAATTGAGAAAATGAGCGATATGCAGCAACCGGTCCACTTTTCCATCTTCAATTCCACTATCACGCTAAGCGTAGCTTATGGGTCTTGTACGGTGTATACCCCGTATACTTTTAGTGGAATCATGAATTTTTCAGTGTTCAGTGCTGCCCCCATTTGAAACAAAACGGAGAGATCATTAAAAAAAAAATCTTGACCTTCACGTTCTCACTTTCAACTATAAACAGTAGTTTATAAAATAGTTTGAAGGGTTATCTAGGAATTGATTAAGATACAATTTTTATTGATATCTCCGTTTCCTTTCAATTGATTTATTTCAAATGGGGGCAGCACTGGACCCCGAAAACTCATGTATCCATAAAGACGTGATAAAGTCTCAGTATGTTATCATCTTTCTTACCATTTCCCATTATCTGGGGTCGGCGCAGTCCTGTCTCTCCATGTCCTTCTATCACCCGGCATACTTCCATCCCTCCCACTCGCCACCCAGAGGTCTCGGGTTCAATCCCCGGTCAGGGCAAGTTTGGAAAATGGCCTTTTTCAAATAGTCCTGGGTCTTGGATGTTGATCTGTATATGTATTTGTTATAAAATATAGTATCGTTGAGCTAGTATCCCATAACACAAGTCTCGAACTTACTTTGGGGCTAGCTCAATCAGTGATATATGTCCCTAATTATTTATTTAAAAAAAAATACTATTCCTATATCATTCCTAACGCATTCGATCCATCTTTTCCTAGGCTTACCCCCTACCTCTGCGCCAATTCACTTCTATATTCAATTATTCATGACCTTTTTCACCCCCGACAAAAAAGAGGGGATGTTATAAGTTTGACGCTTATGTCTGCCTGTGGCATCATAGCGCTCGAATGGATGGACCGATTTCGATACGGTTTTTTTACGTGAAAGTTCCTTTGCGGTGATTCTTAGCTATGTTTGATAAAGATCGGTCAAGCCTTTTAAAAGTTATTTTGGGTTAACGCTCTTGAATGTTATGGCTTTACCTAAAAAGTAATAGATGGCGCTACGGATACTAAGTCATATCGGTAGTTCCGCTAGTCATCACTAGATGGCGTTCTTTAATTTGCCTAGCAAATAAACTTGTAGTGATGTGTTGTTCTTCGCCTCTCATAACATATCCCTACCAAGACAAACGCTTACTCCTAACTTTATCGTTTACCGACCCTAGCTTCTAGCTTTTTTTCACGTAGGTTTTTCATCCGTACGTATTCTTTAAAAAAAAAACACGTTTTTACACAAACGTATTTTACTTCCTCGTCTATTCGCAATCCGAAACCCTAATAGATTACGCAAACAGGCAAATCTAATTAAGTACAAAGTCCGCACGGGCCGGGTTTAAATTGCGGACTTTTTGCTACAAAAACTACGGTAGTGTTCACCCGGGTCCGACCGGATTATCCGGTGACGAGGCTTACACCCGACAGCTGGGTGTATAAACGCTACAATATAATAGAAATGGCTAAAGCCCCAGGTATATTTATCTCTTTTTCACGATGCCGTATAAGACGATTAAGGGTTGGATTTTACTTGTCAGCACGGAGCAGCCCTTTTCTATGCTGCTATCCTTTTCTGTCGCTCAGAACCGTCAATTGCCAGATCGAGAGAGAGAGTGACGGAACGCTATTGCACCGTCGGAGTGCTATAGCGTTCCGTCGCTCTCTCGCTGCTCCGTGCTGTCAAGTTCTTTATCGAGAGAGAGATCCAAACGGATTTCGTTTGGATCTCTCTCTCGATAAAGGACTAAGCACAAACATTCCCAAAAAGGATCTTCTTCTTATATTTAAGAGCTGGGCTCTTGTCGGTGGAGTCCTTTCCATATCTCTCTTTCCTCCGCCAAATTGTTAAGAGGCATTTCACAATTGGTTGGCTGTCTCGCTTGCACAATCAAACATTTTTAAAGATTATTAAAAAATGTGACTCATTTGTAGAAAAGTGTTTCATTAACTGTCAATATAATTATCATGTGGATATTTTAGACATGTTTATATATTGTGTAGACATTGAAACACACGCACGTAAGCAATAAAAACATGTCTACAATATCTAACATATAATTATATTGACAGTTAATAAAACACTTTTCAACAAATGAATCACATTTTTTCATAATCTTTAATTTGTTTGATTGTGCGAGCGAGACAGCCAACCAAATGTGAAATGCCTCTTAACCTCCTTAAATGTGTTCACGTTTTATTTTTCTTTGATTTGTTCGAAAATTTTTCTTCTGGGTTTTCCTACTCCTCTTTTTCTTTCCATTATTGTTTTCAAGAACTTATCGTGACGTAGTAGATGACCGAACATTTTCCCTCTTCTATTTTCTGTGAAGGGATCGTATGAGGCAAATCTATTTAAGTAAAAATGCGACCGGGCCGGGTTTAAATTGCGGACTTTTTGCTGCAAAAACTACTGTAGTCTTACCCGGGTCCGACCGGATTATCCTGCTACGAGGCTTACACCTGACAGCTATATCCGCGCTACAATGTAAATAAAAAAATAGAAATGAAATAGAAAGATTAACTATGAGGCGCTCAAATCAATCTAGTTCTTGTAGTGTGTTTATGCGGTTCTGAGATGATCTTTGAGATTGAACACTCGACTTTTGAGGCGATGTAGCGAGACCTTTCGATGTCTTTAATTAGACATTTTGAAGTGTTGGAGGATGAGTCGTGTATGATTTCTTTTGAGATGCATTCTAGGTTGTATCGCATTCATCCGCCATCTTTTTTTCCAATGGCCAAACCAGTGTCAAATTTTTCGTATCGCTTAATAAGGCGGCCGAGAAAAAGTGTTAAAAATACACACTAAAGAATCACTTAGATGGATTTTTAATTATATTGCAATTAATTTATCGGAAATATTATACCAACAGCCTTCTATCCTAAAGCCAATCCTTTGGTGGAAATTAAATTCCTTCGCAAAATTGCGCAAAAATAAATTCTCTCTAAGGGCTCTAAAAACATCAACTCTGTCCCTAAATACGAAATGAGGGTAGGAAAAAAAGTGAAGCTCGTAATATACTCGCAAATGGACCGTGACGTTCCACAGGGACGTGTATTGGGACGGAAGACGCGAATTATAGGTGTTGTAAAATTTTACAGCGCTTTAGAGCGCTGCAGGACCTCACCTGTTTCACAAAATAGGCGTTATAGAAGTGTCATATCTTCTTACTGGTTTAGGAAACAGAAAAGTAAAACGCGTACTAGCTGCTTTTCTTTCCGCGCAGATCGCCAAACTCGGTCAAGGGCTAATAATTGTGTCTTGACGTCACTTACCTATAACCGAGTTTTATGAGTGAGTTCATTAATAGTGGAAAGTCAAAAGACGGTTTAAAGCAATAGTGGATTTTAGAAAATAACTGGCCAAGTGCGAGTCGGACTGGCACATTTATTCCTTACTATACAAAAATCACGTTTGTTGCGGGAGCCTTACTTAAAGTATTTGTTTTTAAAGTGGCAACAGGAATATATCACCTGTGAAAATTTCAACTGTCTAGCTGTCACGGTTCATGAGATACAGCCTGGTGACAGACAGACAGACGGACAGCAGAGTCTTAGTAATAGGGTCCCGTTTTTACTCTTTGAGTACGGAACAGTTTATGGACTTATTTTCATGACAACTTTTATTATATTCGGTTACATTTACGACGGGACGATAATGATTAAGTGTGTATTCAACATAGTCGTATAGCGCGACATGTCGGTAGTTTTCACCTTTCTCTTTGGTAAAAGTCACGCGAGTCTTATCGATTGCTGCTTCAAGGTCCCACCCTGTGACACTGTTGTTACGTAATTTTGTGGGCTTGGCAACTACCATAGCTCACAACCCATTTGGAAAGAAGCAACATTATAAATTATACCTATCTCGTCTTTATGTCTAATAGGGCAGACAAAGGGCAGTAGGGCAGACATTTTGGGTCTTGCTGCTCAGAGCCCAGACCCGCAAGGCCCTAAGGCTATTTATTAAAGCGAGATGGCAGGGGTCATCCATCTCGCTTAAAATAGCTTTTGGGCCAGCATGCTGAATGTGGACAACACCCATCACTATTTTGATTCATTTTAAGAGACGTCCTCCGTGGCGTAGTGGTCACCATGCTAGTCCGCCACCCAGAGATCCCGGGTTCGTTCCCCGGTCAGGGCAAGTTGGAAAATGGCCTTTTTCAAATTGTCCTGGGTCTTGGATGTTTATCTATATATGTATTTGTTATAAAATGTAGTATCGGTGAGTTAGTATCCCATAACACAAGTCTCGATCTGACTTTGGGGCTAGCTCAATCTGTGTAATTTTTCCCTACATATTTATCTATTTTATTATTCTACCTTCTCGGTTAGCATCACGGTAGACGTTCTTATGGCCCCGGATGCTGTCTACCCCGTTAGGGATTAAGACATGAGTGTATGTCCTTTATTGACCAAGGGAACGAAGCGTTTCAGTTTCTGATTGGCTAAAGAAATGCTTTTGTCCCTCTGTCAGTCTTGTCTGATCTCCCCTAACGGTCGCATTTCTCAACCGATTTTTGAGAAATTAAGTGCGCAGGTTCGATAATTACATAAAATATTTTTGGCTTTTCAGTTATTCAACAAAATGGCGGAAATATGGAGCTGAAAACTTTAAAAAATGTCATAAAAAAATTGTTATCTTTATTAAGACACAACTTTTTCATTTAGGCAAGCCGTGACAGATTCTTATTAAATCAGAAGTTTTAGATAAGAATCTAGGTAAGTACGACTTTTGGGTGGCCAGTTCCTATTTAATTCGGATTCTGAGTAAGTTCGTGTATGAATAGGGCATTTTCTAAGTTATCCAAGTTCCCTAAATGTTAGGTTATTGTCTGAGCAACTTTTTCATCCGATAAACTCCAACGGGCTGGGAGTGACTCGCGAGGTCTTCAGCTCACAGAGCCCCCAGTTATACGAATAAATTTGACTCGTATAACAAGTAACACACATATCGTAATCAGATTTACCGTAGGCCGGTGTTGTTTGCGCTCCCGAGTGTTGAACCGTAACAAACATTTGTGTTGCTGGGCCTTTGTATTGTTTTGTAAGCTGGACGGGTGTAGATGTGTAAGGCTGGTTTCAGAGACACGCGTTCGCGCGTGTTTCGCAAGTTAGGTTAACGGTAGACGGCAGATGGACAGCCAGGAAACAGTTTGTGAAGATGCTAGTCATGGAAATTTCAAGGATTTAAACTAACGTGAGTCACAGACATTCTTAACATGAATTAGTTTCATTGAATTAATTTCAAATCAGTGTGTTTCGAGGCGACATCGTGGACGCGCGTCCTCTAGTTACATTTGCCCCGATGAAGACCTCTGGTCCAAACATGTCGGCCTGTAGCCGACTCTCCACGTGAGTAACTTGTTGAATTCATGCATATAAAAACTTGTTCCTGTAAAATTTCTCATAAGGCCACTAGCGTTGGTAGGCGAGAAGGTGCGAAAAGAAATGAAAATACTGAAGAGTTGCTAGTCTAGATTCGCATTTTCGCTCATTCCCTCGTTCGGTTTCTATGACCTGCACGGGAAGAAAAGCAGCTGGTAGATTCTTAATTTTCTTTTCTCCCAGACCATGGAAGGATCCTGATGGTAAGTTAAATGGACCGCCGGCTTAAACTATTATACCCGGGTCGATCGCCAATCGGGGTAAACGACTTCGCAATTTGAGGGATTACACTAGCGGCTTAGCCGTATGAATTTTCAGGCTTAAAATTAGCAATTATAATAGATGCTAGCTTTTGCATCCCATTCCCTGCACGACCCCTCAATCATCATCATTTTCCATAGTCCACTGCTGGACAAACTCTCCCAAGGATTTCCAAAATGACCTATTTAGAGCGGCCTGCATCCAGCGCTCTCTAGCGTTAGTCAGGTCGTCTGATCACCTTGTATGGGTGTCCAACGCTTCTCTTGCCAGTGCATGGTCGCCATTCGAGAACCTTTTTGCCTCATCGGTTCGTCAGGCTATGTGTCCCGCCCACTGCCAATCCGCTAAGCGATACAGTGACATTTGTTCTACAAATTTCCTCGTTTCTGATTCGATCACGTAGAGAAACACCGAGCATCTTGCGCGTCTCTATAGCGCGTCCCTCATTTCCCAATGGGGTCATGAATCATGACTTTCACGTAGAGAAACACCTAGCATAGCCCTCTCCATAGCGCGTCCCTCATTTCCCAATGGGTCATGCTTAAGATCTCAGATAATGTGATGATAAATGCTAAAATGCAACTGCACCAGAAACGTACCGGTGCCTCCATTCTTTTTAGTTTTACAAAAGCCCTAAATCCTATATTGATAATTATATGAATAGAACTTTAATTGTCTCTTCTGAGATTTTTTAAAGAATGCGTCACTAGGTCACCTGACGTCGCTGTGGGCAGCACAGTGACGTCAGGTCCAATCGACTGTTTTCATTGGTTCATCAGTTGACAGGTTCTTTTGCTCCGCCGAAGGTATCCAATATCACCAGCTTACTGGACCTGACTTCACTGCTGCTGCAATCTGATACATACATATTATCACGCCTGTTTCCCACACTGGTAGGCAGAGACTATGGACCTGTATTACTTGCTACGATCCTGACAGTCCTCTTTACTTTTGAAAATATTTAATGAGGAATAGAATAGTAGAAATCTCTTACCTTCAGATATAAGATGACAATAAAAAATCATAAGAAGATTATGAAAACGTATTTCGAAATAAAACCCCATTTAGAGAAAAAGCCATTCTCAATGCTGACCACCCTGTACAATAAAGGGAGGCAGGGGGGTGAAATTGTTTAAATGATATTGGGTGATCTGGAACCACTGATATAGAAATCCGCAGATAATCCTTGACCTCATCTTAGTTCTGGTAGCTGTGTTGCTTTGGAGCTCGGGGTCCGCTTTCTGGCTTCTTCTCTAAGAAAAAAAAGAAAAATACAAAGGAAAATTATAACTATTCGTCCGTGGATATAACGATAGTTTGACTTCATTCCTTGATGATTATGCTGATGCATTATGTATGACGCTTCTTACGACATCTTTTAATTTGAAATTGAAACCCGGTTACTTATATCCGTCTGTCCGGCAATAAATTCAAAATCTACCAGGGCCGATTGTATTGCGTTTTCTTTGACATTAAAATCATTCAATATTACTTAAGGGCTAGCTCAATCTGCGTGATTTGTCTCAGTATATTAATCTATTTCTTGCACGATAGTCTATCTGTCTGTCCGGCAATAAATTCAAAATCTACAGGGCTGATTGTATTGCGATTTTCTCTGACATATAGGACATTCAATATTACTTTGTGGCTAGCTCAATCTGTGTTATTTGTCCGTAAATATTTATTTATATTATTAATTATTTCACCATAGTCTATCTGTCTGTCCGGCAATAATCTCAAAAACTACTGGGCCTATTGTATTGCGGTTTTCTCTGACATACAGGAATCATTCAATATTACTGTGGGGCTAGATCAATCTGTGTGATTTGTCCCAGTATATTTGTTTATTTGTTTCACTATAGTACATCTGTCTTCACGGCAATTAACTCAAAATACTGGGCCGATTGTATTGCGGTTTTTATTGACATATAGAATAATTTCACCATGAAAATTTACGTGTATAGTAAATATCCGCGCAAATTTGAGTCGAGCCGCTAGATAGGAAATATAGAGAGCATATCTTGAGAATTAATCTATCACTGTCCTGAAATACGCTGAATACGGAACAAGGCTTTCGGTAATCTGAAGATTTTTACCGAATGTTGCTCAAAGCCAATTTTTATGATCGCCCGCTATGAGCTTTGCTTGATTAATATCTATCCTTTTCATTTCGGCATGATTGGCAAAAGATTTAGAGTTTTATTACAAGGTGATTGTGTTATAGAATTTAATGTTTCATTTCTTTTGTTTCAGGTATTACGGAATGTTGACTTCAACTGGAGGAGATGACAAAAACTAGTTTTACCTTACGGGCTAGATCTTATGCTGTTCCTAATACATTAACAGGTTTTTTTACCAGGCAAATTAAAAAAATAACACGACACCATCTAGTGATAAATGGCGAAACTACATATTCCAACCGATGTTGAGTGGAATTGATGTAGCGCCATCTATTATTTGCCAGGTAAATTAAAGTCCCGACTTTCAAGCGTTAACGCTCAATAACTTTTAAACGGCTAAACCGATTTCCATCAAACATAGCTAACGACCACCGGAAGCCTTCGAGAGCTACGATGCCACAGACAGACACATAGATAGACATAAGCGTTAAACTTATAAATCCTCTCTTTTTTTAAGTAGGTTAAAAACAATTTTTGATAAGAAGGTTACAGTCTAAATTATGAACCTTTCTTTATGTAAATATAAAAGCACCCAATAAAAACACAAATAAACCCACCCAATTCAATCCATAAACAAGCGAACCGTAAACTTTGCAGTCAAATTGAGGCATTTGTCTTATCTGTGGATGAAATTATTCAGGGGGGTTGAGTACAAAATAATAAAGTTGCAGAAGTGACACTACAGATGGCTAGGACTAAAAGCAGCCGGACGTTTTATTTGGATGGAAACAGATGGCGCCAATCCAGTGACGTGCACAAATATTTTTGTCAAGGTAGATACTAATCTTACCTAAATAACTAGAACCGCTACATATCAAGCAAAATACATTTTTAGCTACTATCCAATATTTTATTGTTTGCTGTACAGGAACATACAATGCGAAAAATGGCGGACTTCAAAGCATTTTTGTACAAATTCCCGGCACGTAGGTAGAACCAAAATAGCGGTTATCGGCGCAGGTACAAATAATGCATTGACGACTACCATTTTGGTTCAATTTACGTGTCGGGAATTTGTACAAAAATGCACCATTTTTGTTCAACTTATTTGTATCAGATAATACCCATTGTATTTACTTCGGAGGTGGACGTTGATGCCTGCGAGTTTTTTAAACTACTGCAGACGTCATCGGACATGATGTTTTTAAAATCACCTTGCTTACTGTTTTTAATTAACATATTTTCATACTGGTAAACACTATCCAGTCTTTATCCCCAATGAGGCAGACAGACAATGTAAGACAATGTGAATTATATTAGGCACAGGGTTGACAAAGTATATGCGTCTGTATGAAATGCATGCTACTGTACCACTCTCATAAAAATTAACGATAGGCTGGAAAACGTCAGTACCGACACGTAAAAGAAACATGTCAATCAAATAATGAAGAACATATAGAAATATGTAAGTGAAACAACGAATCTTAGCGTAAAGTACGAAGGCACTGGATGCAGATCCTCTAGATTAGTCATTTTTGGAAATCCTTGGGATAGGTCTATATCCAGCAGTCGACGTTATGGGGCTGAAATGACGATGATGTTGATGAGTAAAACAGCGCAAGAAGGACGCAAATAGGAACACCTTTGCTTCCTTTGTTGCGCTGTTTCGGAGCCTGAGGTACGACTAGAAAGTCCGTGTCAAATGGAGAAGAAAATTTAGTACCATAAAACGTTTTGGCTATGGTTTTGCAACCGGTACGTAGAAGATTCTACGTCAAACAAGGGAAACATCTATGCGAAACGTTAATATTTGTTCGCTGTCCGATGGTAATGCTTGAAATTCAGTTGTTGAATACGAGATGTTTATTAAGTCTTTTGGAGGCCTCTTACGATACCCACAGAATGAGATCGAGTGATCCTCTTCTAGGCTGGGAACCGCACGGTTGGGGGTTACTCCAAAAGCGGAACGCAAGACGGAAGTTACTGCGTATCCGCGTTTCAGTGTCAAGCAACATTGAGCATTTATTTATGATGAAAGAGTCTAATTTGGTTTGACATAGAAATAGGATGTGACTATCGGACGACTATCGTATCATTTTGTGGAGTAACCCCCAGTTATCTTTCTAGGCTCTCGATATTTTATCGGGGGGAAGGAGGCTTTCGAGGGACAGTCGTTATTCGATAATTAAGATTTGCCTTTCACCGTGATTGAACGGGAAACATTACCTCTTGATTGCAAAGTCGGATACAAAGCCGTTATTAAGTTACCAGGTACGAATATACTCTCACCCGACTTCGAAAAAGAAGGATCATTTTCGTGCATACGGGAAGACTTTTTGGCTCCGGCATCGGTCTCACCTACACTATGTGTGTGCACTCACACAAATGCAAAGTTGAGCTTATGTCTCGAGACCTTGTTACTAATTACAGCTACTCTGCGGTGGCAATAATACAGCTCGGCTACAACTTTGAAACACATGTTGAGGACTATACGTCCTTATATAGCAGTACTAGGTACACTTTAAACTTAGATTCTAGATTCTTTGATGAAGAAGCTATGGTCACGATTTCGTAGTTTTTTAAAATAAATAATGGCTTAACTTACAATATTATAACATCCGTAACTTTATTTTAAATAAAATGACCATAATGATATTTGCTGTCTTCCTGACGTAACCATTATGTAGTGAGGACGGACATTTGGTTAAACCCCAGCTGATGGTGGTCGGTGTGATTCGTTGGCTATGCTCCATAGCGTGAGCACGTTGTCTGCTCTGTGTCAAAGTGAATACATTTAATATTTCAAATGTTCTAATTATTTAATGAATTGAAGTCGTATACTGAAAATTAAGTGCATATAAAAACATACGATAAAGGTGGTTTTATTACACTATTATTTGTTTTCAGTTAGAAATTGGTCTTGAGGTTTCCATAATTTTATATCAAAATATACATACACTATCAGTGTTGCCCCCATTTGAAATAAAATATTTGAATATATATCATTAAAAATGTTGTCTTGACCAAGCCTTCAAGCAAGTTATAAACCTTCAAACAATTTTTTACAGTTTTAAGTAAGCAGGTGAAGCTTTTCTACCCACATTTGCGAAAAACGGCCACTTTTGGGTCATGTGCAATTCCCGAAAAATTCTAGTATCCCCTTAACATGATTCGTATTTTCACCCATACCCTCGATCGGCTTTTACGATCTGCACGAGAAGAAACGCAGCTGATAAATTATTTCTTTATTCCCAGGCCACTATGTTTCTTTTTTGGATTTTTTAAAAGCTGTAATGGGTAACTGGATGTTGTTCAAATTAATGATTACACTGTCTCATAAAATATTAAAAGCGAGTTTCGCTTTTATATCAGAACCTTTCAAATTTCCATTACAGCTGTAATGTAACCTTTAATCCAAAAACTGTACTTTATCGACCGTTAAATACAAAATTGTAAGTGTTCGCAATCTTGTTCCACCAAATATATTCCGGAATATATTGAAGGCGATAAACGTGTGGGTGATATTTTACGCCTCCGCCGATCTATTGCCTGCACTATGCATAATGGCGGGAATACAAGGTGTTAGGGGCTAAATGATTAGTGAAAGCGTTATTTGAGAGTGTGAACTGGGTTTGCTAACCGTGGCTCTGTCTATTTCGTTATGGATAAAGAAGTTTATTGTTTTGATCGTAAACATCGCTGAAAAATCACAGCAAAACAAAACGCAACGATAATGTTTACCTGGATGACATTTTCTTTAGTGATTATAGTTTGAAAACCAAACTACTGGAATGATTTTCTAAAAGTCATTTGGAAATTTGAAAGAATATTCTTTTGAACAAAGAATAATTTTCCCAATTAGTCAGATTTTTGATAGAAATTTCATAAAAGTTTGTTATGTGAGTGGATGAGTTTGAATTCAAACGTGAGTCGGACGGTCCAGAGATTTAAAGGCTTCCACAGGACAGGTATTGTTGCCTAGTGTGGGGCCACCAGTAAACATCAACCGTCTTATTATAAAAGCAGGATAAACCGCCCAAAATGAAGTTGGCATTGACAGGTGTGAAAGTCAATCAAGTTGACAACCCAAATCAAGTTGACATCTAGTAATATCTCATTACTAGATGTCAACTTGATTTGGGCGGATAATGGTTCAAACCTAGTAACAAAGTTAGTCTGGGTTTTATAATAAGACGACATTAGTTTAAGGAGATCGTTAAATTCACGCATTGGTATTTGTATTTTCTATTGCCAAGGTATAAGATTGTTCTTCCAATTCCCAGTATAAGGTATAAGTAACTAAGATAGTTACTAAGCTTGTGTATTCACCGCGTTTCCACTACACGTGCGCGATCTAAATCAATTTGCCTCCGATATGCGCCGGGAGTTTCTTGGCTTGGATTTTTCCAAGTCGATCAAATAAGGACCGATTTCTAGTAATTCTAGGCTAGTTTTTCGCTGAGTATCCAATGGCGTCTCCTTTGAAGTAAGGTTCTTGAGAAAAAACATAGTAAAAGTATAACGAAGTGCAGTTACTACAAAAAAAAAACAGACGTAAATAGCAGTAGAACAAAATGCCAATTAAACTTTTCGCAGCTCCATATATTTATATCAGTGTTATCTACTAACACATCCCAAAAAATAATATCCTACAATCGCCTTAGTAGATCCTCGAAAAGACAGTGAAAAAATGCCACACTTAACGTTTTTCCATCAACATTAAACCCCATATATCCGCCATCTCCACCTGTCAAGCATCGCATCCCCGCAATCTGATTCAATTTGCCTCGTTGTCAGTGTTTTTGCTTAATTCCCCCCTTCCCCCTCCTCGGAGGGGAGAATTTTCCTCGTTCCCGCAAAGGATTATCATTATCATGTGAATCACACTTGTTTGTCCTAGATTAACATGTCCGGGAGTGGATTTGCCGGAATTTGCCAGCTCTTTAGCCGTGATGCGAGTTTTTGTACGAGTCTTGGATTCTGTGGCGCAGAGGGTCTGTTTTAAGAATAAGAATTAATCGGTTGTTTATTTTGTTACTGAATAAGTTTGCGCTGGCGAGATATGGAACGAAATAAGAATTAGCGCCCAACATGTTACAAGTAATTTTTATATAATTAGTAGTTTAACACATGAATTTTACCGGGTGCAAAACTGCCCTCATTTGAGATTAATTAAAGGAAAAGGAGATAGCATATAAAATTTTGTCACATGTGGCTCCAGATAACCCTTTCAAACTATTTTATGAAATAGGTTATAGTTACAGTTTAAAGTAAGAACATGAATCTTGACATTTCGTAGCATTTATGCGAAAAACGGCTACCTTTTGCGAAAAATTTTATATTTTCGTGTGCTTTAAAATAATTTATTTCAAATGGGGGCAGCACTGGACTCCGAAAGATTTATGTATCCCCTTAAACAGAAAGCAAATTTTTTCCATTAAAAATAATATCTTGTAGTCAATGTTAGTCAGTATCCCAACATTAAAAGAACAATCTGAGAAATGGCGCCCAACACGTTACCATATGTAAATATTGTTTATGCCAATGTCTTCACATGGCATGCTCAAACCTTAATTCCTTAAGTCAGCCATCAAGCGAGTCAGCGTGCTATTAAACTAAATCGTGCGAAATGGCGGCAGCACGCGTAATGGCGGCCTAATGGCACATGTAATAGTGTTGTAAATAATTTCTGATGCGGACCGTTCCGAGAAATTCCGGAAATTCAGAATTTTGGAAAATATTCTCTTAATTAACGTAATCAGCGGTTTCGTCGACATTTTGGAGGACCTTTGTGAATTACTGAAACATGTTAGATTTATACGACAAAGTTTAGAAGATGGGCGGGCTAATAACTTTAATAAGGACCTTTTGGTTCGCCGAACTTGTTCTCTTGATGCTATTAAGGAGTGTTTAGTCCATTTAGTGTGCTATTTATACTTCTCATAAATATATGAATGTGTAAAGAAATTAAATAACTTTTACAAAATAGTTTTTTCATATTTACGACTTAATTTATCATTATCACTCAAAGATTCAAATGTTTATTCAGTAATTAGACCTTTACAGGCACTTTTACACGTCAATAAGTATAATTTATGTTACGTGTAAAGTATATTAAAATTTAATTTATTTTTAAAGAAAAGCCACCGATACCAGCGCTTCGTAACGACCACTGCTGAGAAGAAACGCCGAAAGAAACTCATTTTCACAGTATTGGTCGCCTACTCGCCAGAAGGGCTTTGTCATATCATTATAATTGTCTTTTAATTATTAATTACTTATAATATAATACAATGTTGACAAAAAAATGATCTTTTTCAGATTGACCTGGGTCTTGGATGTTAATCTACTCGCGCTTCTGTTTTCAAATATAGTATCGTTGAGTTGGTATCCCATAACAAAAGTCCCGAACTTACTTTGGGGCTAGCTCAATCTGTGTGATTTGTCCGTATATGTATTAAAATATTTTTGTATGTGTTTTCGAATTAGATGTTTTCTGTATGATTGACTAAAAAGCAACAATGTGCGCTCCAAAATGATATAATTTAATTTGGTTTGACAGTAAAATAATACGTCGCTATCGGACGGTTGTCGTGTCATTTTCAAGCGTTACGGTTTTGAATTCTGACATTTGTTACCAAAGCAGATTAAGTCGTTAAAAAAAAAAACAATGGCTCATAACGATCCCACTCAAAATAAATACAAAACAACGTATTGTTTCCCAAAACAGGTTGGAAGCCCGTGTGCGTCACTATAAACGCGCTACAATGCCATCGGATCCCGCGCTCGCCGGGCATGCAAAGTGGGACGTGCTGGGCGAGGCCTGCTTTATGACATGGCCTGAATATCTTCTTATATTTAAGAGCTGGTTTCTTGTCGGTGGAGTGCTTTCCATATCGCTAAGTTCTTAACCTCCTTTTATATTTTCACGTATAATTAAAAAAAAAATTTCGATCTATAATTTTTCCTACTCCTCTTTTTCCTTTTATTTTTCCCTTCATTATTGTTTTAAAGAATGCATCGTAAAGTAGTAGATGACCGAACATTTAACATTTAGGCCTGGATATACAGGGTGTAAAGGAATGGACCGTCGGACACATAATTCAAGGGGAACAAAGCTAATCCGGTTGAGTAAGGACCTATACTGAACTGAGTTTCTTTTGGGGTATTTCCTGACAGTGATCGTTCCCAAACGAATTATTGTATGGGAGCCCCACTTGAATATTTGTTTTATTTTGTTTTTAGTATTTTTTGTTATAGCGGCAACAGAAATACATCATCTGTGAAAATCTGCGCGGGAAGATAAGCAGAGCTGCTACAGTCTAAGTTCCTATACCAGCATGGAAGGGAGATCGATCACTCCATTATCTCTGCTCAAAATCGTTCACCGGGCCCTTTTCAATGAATAAAAAAAAACTCTTTATGCACCTCTAAAAAAAACATAAAAAAAGTTTTATAATTGGAAAAAAATGTACATAGGTACACTGGGCGGTCTTATCGCTTAGAGCGATCTCTGTGTAAAAATGAGTCTCTCGGCGTTTCTTCTCAGCAGTGGTCGTTACGAAGCGCCGGTCACTAAATTGGCATCATTTTCGCGGGTCACAATATAAAACTAACAAGTGTATGCGGGACACATGAGCACGCGTTTCGTCACGTCGCGTGATCGCTGATATTTTTCCTAATTCTCGGCGAACGTGCCGGCCTTCAGTCCCCGGGTGTCCACATCGTTACGCAGCAAATATTTGTTTGCTTTCTTTTATTTTCACACGGAAATGGACTCTTTCGCTGCGGATTTGGTAATCTGTTTATGGAAGCTCTAGCTTTTACACGAAAATCCCTTCGCGGTTCGTACCAAATTCTTGAAATAACTTTTTTAAAATGATTATTCAGGCAGGCAAGGCCAGAAAGCTCCCCCGGGCTCTGAAGCAGCACAACAAAGGAAAACCGAAGAACAAGCTGAGATAAAAAGAAGACAAAACAAACCTATTAAACTTTTTAAGCACCAAAACATTCGCGTGACTGATACGTCATTGACTACTAAAGTAGTCAGGATTGTACTATTTTAACTAGGCTTGGCGTCGGGGGTAAAGCAGCGCTGGTGTGTAAAAGGTCAATCAGTTTCCTTTTACGTTCTTTCTTCTTCTTTGTGAGCCTAGAACGGTCCATTGCTGGAATAAAGGCCTATTCCAAGTAAGGGAGGATTTGCCCATGATCATTTGGGTGTCAGTCCAGAGCAAAGTGTCTGTTAATTCTTAGATTTAAGCAAAAGTAGTTGTTACCGGTTGTGTATCACACTAATATTATAAAGGCGAAAGTTTGTAAGTGTGTGTGTGTGTGTGTGTGTTTATGTGTTGTTACTTCTTCATGCTCAAACGGCTGAAATAATTTTGATAAAATTTGGTATGCAGGTAGCTGACACTGCATTAACACAAAAGCTAATTTTTCCGCGGGTAACACCGCGGGGCGCAGCTAGTGCCATAATAAACAATAAATCATCACGACAGGCAGACGGGTTGGCGATCGCAGTATATTTATAAAGTCACCGCACAGAGAATGCTGATGTACCTGTACCCGTTACCTATTTAGTCCTCGAGGCGTAAGCTCAGCTTTGGATTAGTGCGAGTGAGCGCCAAAAGTAGTGTCAGTCAAAAAATTACATAAAAATAAAATCAATGTTTTATTAGAAAAACATGAACCAGTTTGATTATTAAAAAAAACAAGATATGTTTATTTATTTAATGGCATAATAATTAATATTAGTTTATTTCGTTAATAATTCAAACACAACAGCATTGAAACGTCAAGCTGCTAGCGGTACCAAAGGTAAGGCGTAAATTGCTCGGCAGGGAGATGACGCGGAAGGGTCGTGCCGTGTCTCAGGGCGATGTCTCTCCTACACTATCTGTGTGCATTCACACAAATACGAAGCTGAGCTGCTTACCTCCTGTAGTCTCCTCTTACGACAACCTGTTGGAGAGAAAAAGGGGTGATGTACAAAAAGTATTCTACTCTGTCGTCTCGTCGAGTATACGTCACATCATCAACATCATCATCATCATCCTCGCCTTGTCCCTATTTGGGGTCGGCTCTGTTTGTCAATTCCCTCCATAGATTTCTATCATGTACACATCTATACCAACCCCCCTTTCAATATCCTGCTTCACACATTCCCCCTACGTCTTTTTAGGTCGTCTTCTATGTCTGTTGCCATATATGTATATTGGCTGAGTCTTGTTCAGTCATCTTCAAACGGATGACTTTCAATACGCCAAGTTGTTAAACTTTGAGTGTTTAGTTCAGTAAATTATCGGCCTAGGCATTCAACTGAATGCCAGCCTTCAAGGAACGGCCTAGGCGTCCAATTATCTGGCTGATTTAACGAGATGGCTGCGACATATAATATTGTCGCGTATACGTCACATATCGCTAGAATAAACCCTGATGAATCTCAGGACAATTCCATATTAAACCTTGGATACGTGATCAGTTTATTTCGGTTGCTTTGGAATACAGATATTTGTGCGAACTACCTAAATCATACAAAAATACTCATATTTAGTTCTATTTTTGTACAACGCCATCTATTGTAATATAGATAAACTATGCCGGTTATACAAACCCTAACTCCAACTATAAACACATTTCTTCGCAAAAGCATCTAAATCGTCCAGTTTCCTGCTCATTCAAACCTAAATTGATGTCTACCGGCCGCGGCGCTTCCTCAACTGAATTTATTTCACCGATAAGGTACCGATCATTTCGGCTGCTATTCGCTCTAAATAGTATTAGGATTTATACACTATTTCATTTATTTAGCTCTGAGATGAAGTACGTTTCGTTTTAGATTTTATTAAGGTTGAAATGATGAAAAGGGTTACTGTTTTTTTAAACTACCTATGGGTACAACATTTTCGCACATCGTTTATCCTTGTTCTTCCGATAACAGTGTTAAGTTTGGCCAAATTGAACCATATACTATATGTTCAGAAAACACTGCTCGATCCTTGTAGGAGCAACTCAGACCGTCAATATAAACAACTTTTCCTATGGGAAAAATGCTGAAAACTCGAAAAAAAATCGTCATTTTCATACAAATTGCCGTGCCGGCCGAACAATTTTATACGAAAATGTAATTTTTTTTCGAGTTTCCTGCATTGGTCCCATATGAAAAGTTGTTCATATTGACGGTCTGAGTTGCTCCTACAACGATCGGACTTCGGATTCTAAACGCAAATTCGCTACTGCGTAAGTATTTATTTTTTGCAGAAGTTAAGTGACGTGTCTCTGTGTCTCGTGCTAAATAGGTGCTAAACCTTTGCGTTGAAGTCAAATAGACATGTCAGACTGTCACTAAAACTTTTTATTTACCTACTACCATATCA
Source organism: Acrobasis suavella (assembly GCA_943193695.1). Lineage (NCBI taxonomy): Eukaryota > Metazoa > Arthropoda > Insecta > Lepidoptera > Pyralidae > Acrobasis > Acrobasis suavella. Next base: position 827,674 of record OW971952.1, on the reverse strand, counting down.
AAGTATAAATATACTCATAATATTTCGTTTGCGAAGAGTTCCTTTCAATCAGTGCTCAAATGCGCTATTTCCGACGCCCCGTACCCACACGATAACACCGGAGACACATGAGGTAATACTCTCTTTTTAAAGTTTGTTTTTTGTCCAAACTAAAGCCCATAAGCTGAATCTTCCTTGTATTTACCACATGAAATTAGGAAAGGAATTCTTACTTACGAAATATGTGAAGTACATATTTCGTTGAGAAGAATTCCTTTCAAGCAGTGCTCAAACGCGCTATTTCCGACGCCTCGCTCCTAAACGATAACGCCATAGACACATGAAGTAATACTGACTTTTCTTTGTTTATTTTCGTGTGTCTGACACACCTAAAGTCATTAAATCTACCGTAAATACCCAACGTTTCGTTTGAAATGTTAGAGAAGTGAACGAAAATTATTATTTTTCTCAGAAACTACATTAGGTTTTTCAAAAAAGCACATAAATATTTTACAGGTTCAGCAACGCGCGTGATGAAGATGTAGATCTTTTATAAATCAAGCGCAATATTTAGAGTTTTGTCACAATTTTTAATTTAAAACCCTCAAGCCGCATTTTCTTTACTTCGAACCCAGTTTTCAGTATTCATTCACGTGGTTTGCACCTGAGGCACCGCTCCCATCATAACCGTAACATTTTTATGGTTGTTTACCTCGCGTAAAACCTCAGCTCGAAACGTAAGCGAATGTTGCTAAATAACCAACTAAAATATACGTTAACCGAGTTTTGAATTATCTAGATAAAACAACACGCTTTTATTTCATAAACCCTTGAGAGATATGAATGGTACATAAGACCACATCCTATTTATTAACTTGTGACGATGTTGCAATAAGTCTCCATTCTTTATTTTCTTACTCATCGCGTTCTTTCATCATTTTATTTTGTCCATCTTTTCAAATTTCATTTATAAATTCAATTTTCAAACTCTAGCATGATTCTGATTCATTTCTCTACCACCTCTCATAGTGATAGCAATTTACTTATAATTGTTAATTGTATCATTTCTGTTATATTAAGAACAAATAATTTATTAACCCTTGTCGTTTCTCTTTTCACTTGATCTCTTGCTATTCGACTACTTTCATCACCATCCTTCCGTATTCCCGGTTGCACCCTCAGCAGTAACGTTTCAGAGCCCGGGGTCCGCTACCTAGCCTAAGAGATTTGACGGGGTTACTGGTTTTTACACAGCGCGACTGCTTTCTCCGCAACCCAAAGAGTAAACCAGAATTGGTTCTGGTATACCTTTGGGTTGAAGAGGTCAGACGTTATCCAAGGATTGGTCCTTGGATAGTTTGATGGTCAAACGCTAGATGGCGTTCAGAACCCACAGTTAATACGTGGCTTCCGAAACACAGAGAATGGTCTTTCTTTTAGGATAATCAGGTGATTCAAGCGTGCAATATCCTAACGAGACTGGAAACAACTATTCACAAAGTATGCTTCACAGTGGGATTCGAACCCATGACCTCCGGGTCACAAGGCGAACGCCTTGACCACTGGACCACGGAGGCAGTTGACTATTTATATCTGCATATTTCATGTGGGAGCACACCTACTGAGCTGGGACAGGTGGAGTTCCCACATTCTTATACTGCGACTGCCTTTGGGCACCATTGACGAGCAAGTCATCTTTGGAAGTCAAAGTCACTGGCTTGGAGTAGCACAGCTAAAGATACAACAGATGAGAAGAAGATTATACCACAGCAGCTGTAATGCTGCGAAGTCTAGGGTCCGCTGCACTACACTACACTTTTGTTTTATTTTGATTTTCGTGTGTGTAAGTTGCCAACACTAGTGTCAGATTTTTCAGGTTGCCTAAAGTATCTAACGTAGCTTGACGTCTGCCATACAATTATGACAGCCGGGACCAACGAACACTTCGTTTTGATGCACAATTTTTGACGTCAAATGGTTAATTACAACTAAGTTTAAAGCGCTAGTGCAGAAGAAGCGGTAGCAAACTGCACTGCAGCATTTTCTCCAAGGAAGTCATCTCACAATGAAGTACAAATAAATATATCCAAGCGCCCGGCGACGCAACGGTATAGTGTGCAAATGCTCTTAGCGTGATGATAGGCAGGAAGGTAATCACATCAGTTCCCGGTTTCTTAGTAAGCTTCTTTAAATATACTAATGAATAATATGGGCTGAGAACCGATTTTTGGTGATCCTTGAATGTGACAGGGAAGGGTTTGATGACACCAACAGCATTCCTAGCTTAGCATTCTAGCACCACTGCTCTTGATGTAACTATACCTAGCGGGGCCTTTCTATCTAGGGGAAGGATCTTACGTAAACAAAGTTTAGGATATCTTTACGAAACATACTTCTCTGGGGAGGAGGGTAGGTATAGTTACATCTGCTATTATTATATCTTATTTCCTCGACTCAAACTAGGGTGGGTCAAAAGAAAGGAGAGAAATAGAATGCTACCGCATCACTTAATGATATTATTATCCCATTGCTGCCCGTTCCCTGCATAGTGAGGGAAGTACTGGTACATTCTACACTTTTCTTTTCTCCCAGACCTGAAATCAATAAATATATTTGGACATATCACACAGATGATAACAATGAGAGACATAAATATCAAGTTAAATTTATTTGCATCGTTTAAGACCAATGCAGAACGCGAAACCCAGCATATACGAGTATTTTCCATCCTGCCTGGAATATAATTACATGTAACAAAGTTAAACGACAAATACACGTGGGTAATGTGACTTGTATGTTCGTAACGCAGTTTGCTCCTGTAATCGGCTCCAAGTTTCCAACTCCCAACTCGGATTACGCTGTAATACAATTACGGCGTCATCTGATACTTGCCATCAGGGGTTGAGTTAAATGAATCATCCGAAGATATGTTTCTCTTCTTTTAAGAGTTTGCCCTTTTCGGTTAAAAGGAGATTCCTCCATTCTTCTCTTCTCTCTGCCAATCTTGTAATTTCCTGGTAGGACCTTACTCCTAATTTTTATCTAATTTATTGGTGTTAAACAGCGCGTTCTATATGGCTTGCATTGCACTATGTACCTTGTACATACTTAAGGCTATAAAGCACTTCTTTCAATAAGTGATTCGATTAGCCGCCACTAGGTGTCATATTGCATGTGCGCTATATGAATATTTCTTTTAAATTTTCGTCCTCTGTTTCAACACGCTTTAGCTACAAGCAGTCACCTCGAAATAAATCAATAGATACCAATTTCCTTGTTTCTTTCGGGCACCATGCAACACGTCGCAGCCTCAACGTGTTTTGTAGATTTTTTAAGTTAAGAGAATAAATGAAATGAAATATAATTCGAGGGACTGGCCGAGATTCTGAATTTTGTCAATATGCGATGCGGCCATTATTATTTTGATTTGCTTCTTCCACGTTCACGCTCACAATCACCTAAGATTGCCTTGCAGCCCAGCCCAAAGGCATGGTATGGTAGTTTATCTGTATCAAATTATTTTCATATTTTTGAAACGGCAACAAACTGCTGTAGCATCTTCTCCAACATCCATCAGCCCTCATTGGACTAAAAGGCCTCTGCCAATAAAGAGGGATATATCTCAATGCCAAATTAGAAATTTGCACTTAGCTCGTAGTAAATACTTCATAGTCTACTGGGAATACAGAGCTTTTAGCAGAATCAGTTGGAAGCTGAATATTTGAGAGGCCGTCTCTAGATGGATTCCCGAGACGCAAAGTTTCATATGTACTTAACTCACAAGTAGCATTTGAAACATTGATCGTGTTCCGAAGAGTCCGAAGATAAATACTCATCAAGTGAGCAGAAGCAAGCCAAGGCAGTTGAGTTTTTGTGGTGATTTATAGGAAGAATATTGATACCTACCACGTTGGGCGCCATTTTTAGAGCTTTTATTATTTTCGCTTTTTAATCAATGTACGGTCGGGGGCAGATAGCAGCTGACCCTCCTGATTTTTAAGACCGTACGATACGGTCACTTTTATCTGCCCCCGATTGTATTAGAAGCTCAATTAAAGTTGACACAGTCAATCTTGTAGAATAGATTGTAAGGACTTTAATTACACGTTGGGCGCCATTTTTTACGTGTATTCAATTAAGAAAATAAGAACTGCATTTGTGTTTTACAAAAAGACTAAATGACGAGAGAAACGTTGACAATATTGAATTTGTACAAATATACAAAGACAGTTACAGGAATAGAATAGCGATGCAACTGTTGCTGGATGGCGATGACAGTTGGAAATTCATATTTTATGGTACGAGCCACGAAATACGGACATTGCAATATATTCTCTGAAATATTTTCTTCGTGGGACGTTTTTGAAATTTGAGAATAAAAGTAGAATATGTTGTATAGGAAGAATATCGGTCCTTACCACGTTGGGCGTCATTTGTAGGACTTCTTTTATTTTCACGTCTTGATCATTGCACAGAAGAAGCTCGATAAATATAAAGTCTACACAATGATGATAATGTTACGGTTTTTTTTAAACCATCTTGACTCCGACAGTAGGAATTGGAATTTGAAAGTCCTCGATCAATAGATTTGCTGAATGAAAGGAGAAGAGACAGTTATCATCATATAAACCGCATAGGAAAGGTCTTTCATCCAGCTCTATGTTGCTCAGGTCGACTGATCACCTAGCAGGTGGGTGTCCTACGCTACGCTAGCTGGTACGTTTCCGCGTTTTTAGAAATCTGCCTCATCGGCTCTTCGGTTCTTCGTGCTGTGTCCAAAGCACATGTGTGGAGGAGTACAGGCTGAAAATGGAAATGTATATTTTTATTTCGACCACCTAAAGTAGTAGAACTCTGAAGTGCCATTTTTGAAACACGAAGTAACCTATACGAATGGTTTTTCCATAATAAAAATCGTTCGTTTAGTGACTCCGCGTTTGAACAATGGCACCACTGGATTCCGATGTTGATAGCTAAAGTTGCAACCGTTAACACGCCGAAATGAGAGAGAATCTTTAGAAATGATCCAAAGGTAATTTCTCAACCTAATTTGAGCAAGTATCTTTGCCTTTACCATTTTCCCATTGTGTACGAAAATACATAATTCAAAGGATAATGTGTGTATCAATTTAAATCGTACCCGAATATTTCATAACACGTAATCCTTACAAACGGTTGACAAAAACCGAAAAAAAGAGCTGCTTAACATAAATTCAGAAGTGGGACGTCATCGATCAAACGGGCCCATTTGTCTAAGCATTTTTGTCGGATTCGAACCGATACATCAGGCGTATCGAAGATTAATAGCCTGTGGTAGGGGTGTCACATGGTTATCGAAAATCTGAGCTTCTGTGTGATAAAACTACAAAAAACGTTTTAGGTTTTTTTTGCCTTGACCAAACCCTTCAAACAATTATACTGTTTATAGTTTAAAGTGAGGACGTGAAGCTTTTCTACGCACATTTGTAGTAATCCCGTGGACTATAGGCTTTTAGCCTTTTTTTGTAGCCTAGATATCTCTTAATTAAGGGGCTTGACAGGCTAAAAGCCTATAAAGGCTTAGTCCTTTGAGCTAGGCCTGTTTAATAGGCCAAGCCTAAAGGACTATAATCTTTATAGGCTTTTTTTTTCTTTTCTTAACGTACCTACTAAAGTAAATAAGCACGCTATCTATCACAATCTAGCCTTAACTCAGACTAATACGTTATTTAACATTGACCTAGTTTTATACGTTATTGTCTAAGAATGTGTCCATCGGCACTTTTCTTACTGTCTCTATTAAAGGGAAGGCACTTTGTTCTTGTGTCTCTGCTGGCACATCACTGCACTATAATATCAATGTATTTTTTAAAACTACACTAGTTCAAAAGGTTTATTTCTTTTGAGACGCACTATGTCCGTGTTGTCGAGAAGCTGGATCGCCTCAACATTCACATGGTGAAGCAGTCTATACTCATGTGCTTCAGCGTATTTCTTGATAACTTTATTGACGGTCTGCATGTTAAGGTCCCGGTGTAGATCGTCGATTCTTATATACCAGGGCGCATTCACAATGGCCTTCAGTACATTATTTTGGAAGCGTTGAATTATTTCAATATTACTTTAATGGTACAACCCCATAATTGTATACCATAAGTCCATACTGGCATGAGGACTTGTAAGCTTTAGGCTTCTGTAAGAAATAAATTTTTCTTCTTTTTGAAAATGAATTAAAAATAAAATAAATCCTTTATTCATAATTACGGTGGCTTACTCAGGCTAATACTAAAAAAATGGCTTTAGCCTAAATATAAGGCTGTCATTCTGAAAAAAACCTACAGTCACAAATATTTCACGAGGCCTATTTCGAATAAATCCTCGTAAATTATCTCTTCGTTTACAATTAAATATAATAAACAAAATTATTATATAATTAATAATTATTAGTATATCAAAAAAAAACAACATATACATTAAACATTTTACTTTGTTTCGACCCGTAATTGTTAAAAAAATACCAGGCTTGAGCTGAGAAATAAATCCATATAAATCATATTTCTCTCCCTGCGGCCCTAACCACCTGACTTGGGCCAGGCCTGTGTCACTCCCCGTTTAGGCAATGAAAATATACCTACATTATTACTATGTGCGCGGCGACCACTTCAAAAGGAAAAATTCAGTTACATAAATCGTTTGTCCAGAGTAATAAGAATGAAATTGGCTTGCAATTGATGTCTAGATGCGAAGTTCTAACGCGGGCTTAATTAAACCATAACGCTTACCTACATTAAGTACATATTCTTTTGAATTTCTTTTCTGAGTAAGACTTCTGTACGTGAGTACTAGTACTTATTCTGTGCTTGGGCATTGCCCCGCCGCCTGTGGGCAGCTAGGTTAGGTTGTTTATAATATGTGTATATATTGGAGTATATTTCATATTTTATGTTATAAATATATTGTAAATAACCTGATCTAAGATCAAAAATGGATGGATAAAGCAAATCATAATAAAGCCTATTATTGTTCTATCCACCTAAAGTTTCAAGAGACATACGTCTAGGACATCCAGACTTGACCTATATAGCTGCAGAAGCCTATCATCTGCAACAGAAACCACTAATTGGCCTTCTTGAACGTAGTCCTGTGCGGTCCAGTGAATTGCAAGATGATGTTCGGTCATCTGTTACATCAGGTGGTTACATATATATGTACATATGCGAGTAGTTTATTTATGTTTCTAGACTCTAAACGAACCTCTGTGGCCTAGTGGTCACCATGCCAGGCTGTTACATCAGGTCAGGTCAAGATGGAAAATGATCTTTTTCAGATTGACCTAGGTCTTCGATGTTTATCTATATATGTATTGGTTATTAAATATAGTATCGTTGAGTTAGTATCCTATAACATAAGTCTTGACCTATATGCTGTATTTAGTTATATCTATTTATATTATCAAAATAGCAAAGTGACTCTTAACAAGATACTTAGATTTCTTCAGACACCGAAAAGCACTTGTGTCTCCTGGTGTTTCTTGGGGTAAGGGTTGCCATCTCTACAATTTAACAACCAGGACAAGACGCGTGAATACCCCGGATTTTAGAGCCTAGAACCTGGACATGTCAACAGGGTTTTTTTAAACATAGTATAGTTAAAAAACAGTTGAAATGTCATAAATCACCATTTTATTTATTTTCAGACCTTAAAATTCAATTAAGTCATCTTTTAGCATCATTTTAAAAGTACCTAACAAAACAGAATCTTATTACAGTTTGTTACAAATTGTTTTAATAACCAGTTATATTTTTTTGATGATGATGATGATATTGATATTCTCTGTTATGAAAACAAAACCTTATTTAAATGTTAAACCTAATAAAATTTAATTATTTTTTTGAACAAAAATCTTTAAAGTACTGAGACCATTTTAGTATTCCATCTTAAAATTTTTGAGATACATAACCCTATTAACTCAATAATAATTATAATTAAATATTGAAACCTGGAAGAAGTAGGAAATGCCATCCGAGGCTGCCTATGTATTTCAATTCAAGAAAAGAAAGCCAAGGTTTTATAAGTTTATTCATTAATAATAAGTTAATAGATGTAATTTTTTTATATATGTCAGGAATTATTATTAATTTAATATATTGCCTTTACAGTGTAATTTTGTCTTCCAAATATAATGTCACCTTGATATATCAAAGTCCCTGTTCTAAGTAGTAAATAAAATAAGCGAAGAATATTGAGGAAAACTGTTCAAAGAGATTGTACAGCTCTGCCGGAGTTTGCGCAGCGGCCGTAATTGCCTGAACGGGGCAATAAAGATCTTGTTTTGTTACCTTGGTTACCTGCTTTTTACCTTCGTTACCTAGTTACCTCGGTTACGTAGTTTTTTTATCTTTGTTACAAAATTTTCGCTGTACTTTATCGAACATTCGCTTGCTTTATTGAAAATGGACGTATTAATAATTTTGAAAACTAAAAACCGACTTCACCCCCGAACTTCACAACCGATTTTGATAAAATTTCCATGGTACCACCTGGAAAGTATACCCTTTCAAACAAAAAAAGAATTTTTCAAATCGGTCCATGCGTCTATGAATAATCGGTGAACATACATAAAAAAAATAAAGGATCGCGACGAATTGATAACCTCCTCCTTTTTTGGAAGTCGGTTAAAAAAATATACAACGTGGAAGGTACGTACCCGTAATAAATCAAACCTCGTGCTGTACTAAATCACTATAGTATAATGAAAATTGTGTGTAAAGTGTGCAGCCGCCCGGGCAAATTGTACAGGAACACCTTTGGTACGGGAATGTCGATTTTTTTTTGTTTTTTGACTTAGCGGTTCATCTGAACGTGGCCTAAGGCTATTTTATAACCCCCGACAAAAAAGAAGGTTGTTTTAAGTTTGACCCTAATGTCTGTCTGTCTGTGTGTATATCCGTGGCATCGTAGCCCTCAAACGGATGAACCGATTTCGATGGTTTTTTTTTACGTGAAAGCAAGTTCCCTTGCTGTGTTTGATGAAAGTCGGTTCAGCTGTTTAAAGGTTATTGTCGTTTAACGCTTGAAAGTCAGGGCTTTCTTTAACAAATAATAGATGGCGCTACGAATTTCAAGTCTTATCAATAGTTCCGCTACGCATCACTAGATGGTGTTTTTGACAATTGTAAGTGTTTAAATTTGCCAAGAAAATTACTTTCTCTTCGGAAATTCATCGATTTCTCGTATTTATTCACGCGTGAACTAAATAGCAAAAACCGTTTAAAAGTCTCCTGGCCGCCAACAGCCGATCTGCAAAGTTTCCGCTACTGGCGACTTCAGAAAGCTCATTAAGCTTCGTCGTCTAATAGCCATTTTGTAAGCTTTATTTTACTGGAAAATCTGCTGAGATGCTTTTAGTTTCTTGCCTGGGCTTTTTTAGTTAACGAGCGGACGAGGATTTCGAGCTGAAGTTCCATTTTTGAAACGCGGTGGGAGGGAGGGAGAATGAATGGGTTTATTTAAGCAGAGAAGAGAAGCAGAGCAAACGTGTTGGGCACACTAAAATAATTACAACTAATTACAACGCACTAACCACGGAACCATTCCTTAACGCGGCCCTTCTTGGCCGCTCTGTTTTCAACGCGAGCATAGTTTAAAAAGCTTGGTGTTTCATCCAGGGCAATGCTAGAAAAAGAGGCAAACCAAAAAGAGAGAGATAGCACCTAAGGGCACGGTTTGCATTCTATTAAATGAAATTAGTATTATTATTAACTATCCATTGAACGCATATTAATTATTCATAGGGTGCGGAAATTTCATAAAACTTGTACCAGGTGATACGTGTTTATTAGTAAGTCTTACAAGTATGTGAAATAAATATTTTGTATTCAAAATTTTCATTACATTTGCGAGGTTTGCATCGAAATATTTTCTTTACTCTTACAATTTATGAGGACTGTATGAACGATCGAAGTTCAGCTAAAATTTGTGCAAAAAAGCAGATTTTTGGAGGCTTATATTGACTTTTTTTTTCTAAATTTTTTATTTCGATAGAAACCTAGAAGTAACGCCCAAGATACCTGTGAGTTCAAAAGTTTTCAAGAAAGATCAGATACAACGCCATAATCACGTACGAGCGTTTGTATGAAACGTAAGACGGGAAGGCCGCTCTTAAGTGCTTCAACAATAATTTAATTCCGCTGATCGGCGGTATCCTTAGGCTGTGACCATACATACACATACACCATGCAGGTATCCGCGAAATGTGGGAATAGACAAATCCACAAATTACAACATTAAATTACTTAAGGGGATACCTGAATTTTCCGGGGTCCAGTGCTGCCCCCATTTGAAATAAATCATTTGAAAGAAAACGGAGATATCATTTGAAATTTTGTCTTGATCAGACCCTAGATAACCCTTCAAACTATTTTATGAACTACTGTTTACTGTTTGAAGTGAGAATATGAATTTTTCGCAATTGTGCGTAGAAAAGCTTCACGTTCTCACTTTAAACTGTGAACAATAGTTCATTAAATAGTTTGAAGGGTTATCTAGGGTCTGATCAAGACAAAATTTCAAATGAAATCTCCGTATCCTTTCAATAGATTTATTTCAATGGGGGCAGCACTGGACCCCGGAAAATTCAGGTAGCCCCTTAAGTCTAACACTTACTGTCCTTTGGGTGAGCAGCTTACGCCAGAGAGAGACATGAAACGGTTCAGTTACGGGTATGCCACGTGGAAGGGACATACCCGTATAATAAATCGAACCACGGACTGTACTAGATCACTATAGTATAATGAAATTAATATAACAGCCAAAACACGAAAAAATATTCGGCATTTCCACACAAAAGTGTGCAGCCGCCCAGGCAGTTTGTATGGGAATGCCAATTTATTTTTTGGTTTCTTGGTTGTTATTTTAATTACATTATACTAAAGTGATCTAGTATTGCCTGTATTTCGATTTATTACGGGTATGTATACGTTGTATACCACGGGTCTGTGATTTCCGGCGATCGTCGTCGATATTCGATACGATACTTGATTACGATAGTCGCTTTGTCTCGAAGACCGTGCCGTAGCGTCGCGTATCGGACGATCACAGTTACTGGAATTGAAAACGGCTATTGCTTTTGCGAGTGTAGTAAATTTTAAGCTATACTGGAAATTTCCACGTGCTTTGGGGATGAAATTAAAGACAAAGACAAAGTAACTTACATGCTATCTATGGCAAAGATATCAAAGTGTTAAGTATTTTTAGTTTATACAAAATTTAACAAAAACCCTTTCCGATCCTTGTAGGAGCAACTCAGACCGTCAATATGAACAACTTTTCCTATAGGACCAATGCTTGAAACCCAAAAAAAATATCGATATTTTCATACAAAAGTGTTCAGCCGGCAATTTGTTCATACAAATTGCCGGCTGAAAATGACGATTTTTTTCTTCGAGTTTCAAGCATTGCTCCATTATTAAAAGTTGTTCATATTGACGGTCTAAGTTGCTCCTTGACAGGGTTTTTGTTACATATTGTATAGAATTGATGTTTATTTTTTACCCCCGACAAAAAGAGGCGTGTTATAAGTTTGAGTATCTGTCTATTTGTGGCATCGTAGCTCTCAAACGGTCTCGACCGATTTCGATGACGTTACATGAAATCAATTTCCTTAGCGGTGTTCAGCTAAAATTTGTGCAAAAAAGCAGATTTTTGGAGGTGGTTCTTAGCTATGTTTGATGAAAATCGGTTCCGCCGTTAAAAATTATTGGGGGTTAACGCTTGAAAGTCGGGTTTTTTTAATTTACCTAGCAAATAATAGATGGCGCTACGGATATCGATTCCACTTAACATCGGATGGCATATGTAGTTCCGCCACTAACCAATAGATGGTGTAATCGAGGGATTTTTTTAATTTGCGTGGCAAATAAACTTTTATACGACTGAGTAGTTAAAAGTCTAACTCTAAGGATGAACTTTAGACCATGGTAATCAACAACTTTCCTTAAGACGAAGTGGTAGCTAAAGTGGCGCCCTCATTTGAAATAAATTGTTTAAAACTAATTATAGTGATAATTAAAAATTTGATTTGTATCACTGTCTAGAAAGACCTATAAACTATTTTATGAATAACCTTTGAAAGTAATATTGGTAGTCCGTCTAGTTTTAAAACGGGTTTTTGCCAAAAGTGGCCACTTTTGGCGAATCAAATTTTTAATTATCACCATGTTTAGTTTTAAACAATTTATTTCAAATGAGGGCGCCACTTTAGCTACCACTTCGTCTTAAAAACATATCGAAATATGAAAAATATTTTTTGACCTATGAACACTAGTTGACCAACCATCAGCTGATCCGAGTTTGGATGAAAAGCTTATTAATATTCTTCATATTTCTACAAATGTCGCGATCTATTTTTGTATGTTCACCGATTCGAAGTCGCCTGGACCAATATTGAAATTTCTTTTTTGTTTGGAAGGGTATACTTCTCGGGTGGTCCCATGGGAATTTTATTGGAATCAGTTGTGTAGATAGGGTTGAGGTCATCATCAAATCAGCCACAGGAAGTCCACTGCTGGACATAGGCCTCCCCCAAGGATTTCCAAAACGACCGATCGGAAGCGGCCTGCATCCAGCGCCTCCCTGCAACCTTGCTCAGGTCATCTGACCATCTAGCAGGTGGGTGTCCTACGCTGCGCTTGCAAAGCTAAAAATGATTCTTCATATTTCTATATATGTTCCTTGGAAAAACTTGTTCGGTATCGTAGACTGAATTCATCTTTGTAATAGTTCCAGATTATTTTTTACCAACTTCCAAAGAAGAAGAGGTTATCAATTCGACGCGTTTTTTGTTTTGTATGTTCACCGACTATTCGAAGTCGCGTGGACCGATTTGGAAAATTCTTTTTTATTTGGATGGGTATACTTCTCAGGTGGTCTCATAGAAAATTTTTATCGGAATCGGTTGTGTAGATAGCGGTCAAATTCAAAATTCATATTCAAAATATATCTTTATTATCATAGGATATTTATAAAATCTCTTAATAATCGTCACTTTGTTTTATTGCACAATAATTGTTGACGTCAAAAAGTTACTTAGACCTAAGTTTACTGCCGCCTCCAAAGCGCTAGTGCAGAAGAAGCGGTAACAAACTGCACTGCAGCATTTTCTCCAAGAACGTCAACTCACAATGAAATTAATATTTATAGTTGATATGTGGACAGAGTATACATTGTTTGTTGTCATAATTTAAATTAATTTTTTTAATGTCGAAATTTAGAAATTATGTCAAATACAGTTGTAAATTCAGTATGTACTTAATGTACCAGATTATGACCATTTCTGAGTATACAAACCTTTAAGAGGGACCCGCGCCAAGCTCAAGCCAGACTTTGTTGTCTTTAAGATAGTCATCGGTCCTATAATAAACCTTCTCACAGAGTACCTTCTTTACATAAGCTTTAAACTATTTGTCAGGCATATCAAGGACCGATTGTGGCAGTTTATTATAAAAAAGTATACCGTTCCCCATAAACGTTTTACTAACTGTTTTGAGCCTATAATACGGGCAACTAAGTCACTCTTATTGCGTAAGTTTCTAACGGTAAAATCGCTTACTTTATTGTATGAGGAAATATTTTTCCTTACATACAGTATGTTTTCAAATATATACTGTGATGGTAAGGTTAGTATACCTATTTCCTTGAATAATTCTCTGAGTGAGTCTCTAGATCCTAAGCCGTAGATAGCACGAATTGCCCTTTTTTGTAAAATGAAAATAGTCTGAATATCGGCTGCACTCCCCCATAGCAGTATGCCGTATGACATTAAACTATGAAAGTAACTAAAGTACACTAGTCTAGCAGTTGCGACATCTGTCAATTGTCTTATTCTCCTAACAGCATAAGCCGCAGAGCTAAGCTTATTTGAAAGCCCCACTGAAGTTTCGAGTCGATCGTAATTCCTAGAAAGGTAGTACTTTCAACAAGATCGAGTTTTTCGCTATCTATCAGTATGTCGACGCAAGCTTGCCTCACATTGGGAAGAGAAAATCGAATGCATTGGGTCTTAAATTAATTAAAGTCGGTTTTTGGTTTTGAAAAATTATATTAGACATTATATCCAGTCCTATCCAAGGTCATTTGACCTTAGTACCCCGCTGTTGACATATTAATAATTCGGTCAGCGTGCCCGGAGTCCTCAGTTCTAATCCCAAGGGCCTAGTCTCCTATGATTTACTACGGTGAAGTTTTTGAGGGCCGAAATGCAGGTTTTTTGGCAACTACCCTCGAATTAGTTAGCTTCCAACTTAAATGTGTAAAATTCATGACTCGACCCCTTTGATGGCGCAAAGTTTAATTATTCAATTAATTTAAGTGAGAATTAATTTGTTAGTCCTTAACCTTAAATTAAACCTATACAATGACCTTTTCAATTAAGTACAAATATTTTAAGGGGTGATTCAGTCCATCATTTTGAACAACTTTTCCCAATAAATGTTTATTGAAATACGCAATTCTTTTTACATTTTTCATACTAACTATATCACATGACTACTTTGATTTGTATGAGAACCTAATATTTTTTTTTTTGGTTTTTCTATATACATTTATTGGGAAAAGTTGTTCAAAATGATGGACTGAATCGCCCCTTAAAATACTTGTACTTAATTAAAAAGGACATTGTATAGTGTCATAATACGTTTGACTATTTACATTTTAAAAATTAATTAATTGAATTCACTCATGTTTTAAAGCTATGAGTGAATTATATTTTCAGTTTTAGTTTCATTAATAAAACTCAGTAAAGTAAAATTAAGTTAAAAAATTGAACTATTAGTTATATTTTGGGGTTTGCCCTATTGGAATTGTGTAATATTTTGGAAATTGTTAACACTTTAATAAAAACTTTCTTCTACGTTTCTTTATGGCAAGATTTATCTTGATCAATTTGTCGTTGTTTTTTTTTTTACGGGGCTTATCTTTTTCAAATTTAAGTTTTAGTGGGTTGTATTTAACCCCGAATAGACTAGTATCATATTATTGGAATATCACATTGGTGAAAACTGTAACGATAGGATGAAGTTATTTCTTCTCCTTCTTTTCTCGCCTTTTCCCTATTTGGGGTCGGCTCTGTATGTCAACTCTCTCCATAATGTTCTGTCCCTCGCCATCTCTGTACTAACCCCCCGTTCCCCCGTATCCGATCTCACGCATTCTTCCCACGTCTTTCTCGGCCTTCCCTTTCCTCTATACCCGTCTACTTTCAAGTCAACCATTTTTCTAGGCAGGTGTTCGGCATCCCTTCTCATTACGTGGTCATTCCAGGTCAGGTCATATTTATTTATTATTACAAATAAATAAATCAATCAAATGTTCTCTATCATCTGTTGGGTGACTGATAGAAAATAACAGCTCTTATATGCTACCATAATATCTCTTATCTAAATATATATAACTCAAAGGTGACTGACATAGTGATCTATCAACGCACAGCCCAAACCACTTAACGGATCGGGTTGAAATTTGGCATGCAGGTAGATGTTATGACGTAGGCATTTGCTAAGAAAGGATTTTGATCAATTCTACCCCTAAGTGGATAAAATAGGGGATGAAAGTTTGTATGAAACTTTGTCAATTTTAAACCGATCGGGCTGAGACTTTGCATGCATAAAGCTACTATGACGTAGACATCCCCTAAGAAAGAATTTTGATAAATTACACCCCTACGCGAGCGAAGCCGCGGGCAAAAGCTAGTAACCAGATAAAATCGAATCGAGTGTGTTGACTGGTAGATAAAGCCTATGGCTATAAATCGAATGATTCCCACTAGTACCATTGCGTTTTTGTCCCATGGAACAAGTGCAACTCTTTGTCCCAGTAGTTCCATTTATCTACATAATGGAAAAAAATGCAACTAAAAAGGCCCACTAGTTCCATTATAAAAAAATCGGCTATAACATTTGTTATAAAGTTAAATAAATAAATATATCGAGGTTTACTTCGGATTACAGTGCAAATAAAAAGATTCTTTAGCATTAACAAGCAATATCGTTTGGGAAAAACATTATATTTCACCACTTCACACAGTTTATTTGTTTTAATAATTATAAAGTTGACCTAAAAAACTAAATTTAAAAACTTAACCAATATTTAAATTAAAATTAAATTAAAATCTAAATTAAACTATATTAAAAATCTAAGTGTGGTTCATGTGGTATGGTGCCAAGAACACTGGCTGCTTTCCCGCGCTGAATGGCTACTGCAATCTTATGCGCGAGATATGAGCCAGCCCTGTCACCAGCGGCTTCGAAACACATCTCGATCACAACCGCTTGCCTCATAACGACATAACGTCATCCGACCCCATTTCTCAAGTTTTAAATAATTTTGCCGTTTCGCTTTTTTAGAGCTAGCCCCAAAGTAAGTTCGAGACTTGTGTTATGGGATACTAACTCAACTCAACGATAATATATTTTATAACAATTACATATATAGCTAAACATCCAAGACCCAGGACAATTTGAAAAGGGCCATTTTCCAACTTGCCCTGCCCGGGGATCGAACCCGGGACCTCTGGGTGGCGGACTAGCATGGTGACCACTAGGCCACGGAGGTCGTCAACAAGCTTGATTTTTTATAGATGGTACGGAATCCTTAGAGTGCGTCCGACTCGCACTTGGCCAGTTTTCTTATATCTTTTTTTAAACCATTTTTCCACCTACACATCGTGATCTTTGGGGATGGTGACCCTATTACCTGAGCCCGTGAGCTTCGCTCCTTTCGGAATAATAACTATCCTATGTCCTTTCTTGGGTCTCAATTTATATACATTCGAAATTTAATCTAAATAGGTTCATTGGCTGAAGCGTGAAGTGGTGACAAACAAACAAACAAATTACAAACTGACTTTCGCATTTATAATATTACTCGTAGTTATAAACTTGAGATTAGGATTAGGAAAAAGCCTCTGTCAACTCTGTAACATTTAGTGCCGCAACAGACAGGACGCAAGTTGCGTCGCGTAACAGCTACAGATGGGCAGTTAATAGTACTCAATCTAACCATTTGAGTATTTACTCACTAGATTTAATTAATAGAGTAAATAGAGCGTGCTCATATATTGACATCGCATTTGAGGTCTGTTTACTTGTTTTAACATATATTTACGTCTTTGCAAACCTCCCAGCAAAAAAATGATAATAAGTCAAAGAAGCCTACTTTCAGTGTATGATTAGTATGGTATTTTCATATATTTTAGCGTCGCATTTGACGTTTACCTACATTTTAAGCATATTATAGCGTATGCACACACTTTCCTACAAGAATTGCAAGTGTAAACTAGATTTAAGTTTAAAAATTGTCATGAAAACATGAAGTCATGAAATAATGAATATAAATATGAGTCGCAACTCATTAATATCAGTCTAGTCACCAAATGGATAAATACGGATATTTGTTAGGTATTTACTCAATCTACTGAGTAAATATTCAAATGGGTTGATTTAGTAATTATGCACCGCCCATCACTAGCTGTTACGCGGCGCAACTTGCGCCCCGTCTGTTCTGGCCCTTAAAGACGTGACAGTGTATATTTATGTGTGATTTCGTATTTACAGCCAGGGCCGGGCTCCACTGCTTTTGTTATTCAAATCCAGCCCTGAGTGCGAGTAATTGTCGCATTATACGAGACGTGTGGTTTCGCTCCGCTCCGTTCGACGGCTTTCAGATTGATGGTGGCTCTTTTCAATCGACGTTTCTCCGAGTGTTTTTGTGACAAAATCCGTGAAATCTCGACGCCCGGTCGGATCCCGTCGATACTAATGACAGGAAGTGACAAATTGTGCGATTTTTGGCGATTGCTATTGGAGAGGAATAAGCAATGAGCCAAATGGAGCAGATGTATGATTAATACTTCTCAAGCCATAACTACAGTCTTATACATTCATACTTTCTCTTTATTGGTTTATACAAAAGGTAGACTCAACGTTTGTGCATTCTCTGCCAGTCAACCTTTGGAAATAGAATAGGTAATTTCTTTTCTTCTACATTTGAGGACGCACGAAATGACGATTTTTAAAGTGGTTTTTAAACCCTAATAAAAAAGAAGATGGGTGTTATAAGTATGACACTTTGACGCTAATGTTTGTCTGTCTGTGGCATCTTAGCTCTTGAACGGATGGGCCGATTTCGATGCGGGCTTTTTCGTGGAAGCAATTTCCCTTGCGGTGGTTTTTAGCTATGTTTGATAAAAGTTGGTTCAACCGTTTAAAAGTATTGGGGGTTGACTTTTTTTATCGGCTTTTTACTATCTTTACATATATATAGCTATTCATACTAATAGGGCAAACAGAGCATTTTGGGTATTGCGTTTCTAAACAGACAGAGCTAGGGCCTCAACATCCAAAGGCCACCTTTAGCGTGATGATGGGTGAGAAAGTAGAAAAAAGAATCAAAATAGTAATTAGTTTCTAGTAACCTAGACTAAGTAGCGTCTACACGCATCGCCTATTAATATCTGTACGACATATTTTGACTACTTAATACGTTATAATGTGTCGACATTGTATTATATTATAAGTATTTATTAATTAAAAGATAATAATAATAATATGACAAAGCCCTTCTGGCGAGTAGGCGACCAATACTGTGAAAATGAGTTTCTTCTCAGCAGTGGTCGTTACAAAGAGCTGGTGTCGGTAGCTTTTCTTTAAAAATAAATTAAATTTTAATATACTTTCCACGTAACGTAAATTATACTTATTGATGTGTAAAAGGCAGTAAAAAAAAGTCTAATTATTAAATAAACATTTGAATCCTTGAATCTTTGAATCACTGCTTTACTTAAATAAACAAAAATCATCAGTGTATTTCCTTGTGTGTAAGTGTGTGTGTGTGCAATTTTATCAATTTAATAAACGATTTATATGTCTATCTTGATGTCATCTCCATACAGAATAACAGTCAGTGTCTGAAGTCGTCAATTGTCGAAGAATCGCTGAAGCTTTCATAAATATGTTAAACGTTATATTATGCTTCAGATGTTATCGTGAGTACGTGTTTCTGTTCGGCTGTTTCTGTTGCTTTGGAAAATCAAAAGAAAAAATTAGGTTTATAGTCAGGCGACCCATTTTTCAACGCGGGAGAACCATTTCGAATGATTTGCGCGAGCGCTTCCAAAGTGGCGCATTTTTCGATGGCTTGTACGTAAAGGATTTTATTTCTTTTCGCTACAAATTTCAGATGAATTCTTCGAGTTGTTTGTCATAAAGAATTCGTTCCGTTTCATGCTTTTTTTTTTATCATTGACTGCTTAAGAATTTAAAACATAAAGTATGCCGAAAAAAAATTTTTAAAATAAAACAAGCAACAAGGATTGTCTATGAAATGTTTTTGTTATGGCAACATTGCGCTCTCTCTTGCTCTGCTGTTTTGTGTGTCAAGACGTGCTCTGTACAAATTTTATTTGAGATATATAAAACTTAGTCCAAAAAATCAACCCCAGCATTTTTTTAATGTATATATAAACGAGGCGAAGGATGTAACTCCTTTTCGAAACGTTAGACGTAACTTAAAAGGTTCGTGCTAAACCCTGTTTATATACTTATCTATACATATAATAAAACAGTAAAAATATTTTGTCTGTACATTTAGTATTTTTGACTAATAATAATAATAATAATAATAAATTCTTTATTTCAGACCATGGTCCATACAATATTAGTAAAAACACAAAGTACTTATCCTAATGTTAGTAATTACGAGCGAGAAAAATATTTAATTTATAAGGTCTACACCTCTATGCACGAGCAGATCTGCCCAGTGCCTTACAAAAGGCCCATCAATTTTGGCCGCTAGGGTGCTAAGGATACTGTTAGAGCCCCCTCGGAGACGCTGCAGCGCCGAGGCAGCCCGCTTACGCATTATTGCATAAAAATCGTCTATTCGTGCTTCGGCGAACATACCCGACGCACTACATCGCCGCGGTAGCCCCAGCAGCATCCTTAGCGCATCGTTATACTGGACGCGCAGAGCATTGTAAGCCCCCCGCGTATACTTCACCCACAGGCTGCACGAGTAAAATGATTGACAATAAGCTCTAAATAACGTGAGTTTTACTTGTTTAGTGCATCGTGCAAACCTGCGAGCAAGCATGTTGCAACGGGCGGTCAACGCTCTGCGCTCCCTGTCTATATCAAGGTCGTCGTTGAGTCGATCCGTAAGCATATGGCCAAGATATTTAAATTGATTTACTACACGAAGTGGTGTTCCATATAATCGGATAGGCGGCACGTATGTTACCTTCCTATGACGCGCTTTAAACACCATGACCTCGCTTTTCTCCACGTTATATCTTAAGCCATATTCCTCCGCATACTTCTCACAGACGGCCACCAGTTTTCTCAACCCATCTATTGACGGACTGAGCAGTACAGCGTCATCCGCGTACCAGATGTTGTTCATCATCACTCCATCGATGGAACAACCGACAGGAGAGCTGCTCAGTTCACGTACCAGCCGATTTACATAAAGATTAAACAATTTTGGAGATGTCAATCCACCTTGCCTGACCCCACACTGTAAGCCGTAAGGGGCAGACTGATTGTTACCCCATCTAACCATATTACTCTGATTTGAGTACCAGTAACTAAATATACTAATAAACTCAGAAGGCAAATCCGTCTCTTCTGATAGCTGCCCCCACAATATGTCATAGCACACGCGGTCAAAGGCCTGAGAGTAATCAAGAAAACAACTATAGACTGGCGTTTTCCTGTCCGTGTAGTACTGAACCGTTTGCTTGACACAGAGTATTGCACTTTCTGTCGACAGCCCAGCTCTAAATCCAAACTGCGCGTCATGCAGCTTGATACTAGCTTCTAACCTTGCGTCAAGCAAACTGTCCAGAACCTTGCCAATGACTGCGGCCAGAGAAATAGGACGGTAGTTGTTTTTATTGGACGGGTCTTTTGTCTTATTTTTAATGATAGGGACAACCAACGTTTTCATGAGGTCAGGGGGCAGGTAGGAGTGACCTATACAAAAATTAAATAACATAGTGAGAACTCTAGGTAGATGTACCCCAGCATTCCTAAGATGCTCCACACTCAGTCCGTCATGGCCAGGTGACTTCCCATGTTTCATTTTATTAATCGCATTCTTAATGTCTTTATGAGAGAAGCGGGCATGGTGATCACCTACTCTTGGAAACCGAGTGCTTTGCTTTTTAGTCCTCGGCTCACTTATTTCACTCGGCTCAATATTAAAAAGAGTTTTGAACATATTGGCTATATTCTCATTATTCGAGAGGCCATCTACGCATTCGGGTAAGCTAGGCTTGGGATTCAAAGAGTTGGTTTGCTTCCAAAAGTCGCTAAAATTTTTTTCATTATGATGTGATGCGATAATGTCCATTTTAATTTGCAATTCGTTATCCTGACACCATTTTAATTTACTTTTAAAAATTTTCCTAGTGCTATTCATTTTTTCAAGGATGGGGCCTGACCTTGGCTTTCCATAAGCTACCCACATTTGAAACCCAAGCCTCGCCTCCAGGTGTAGTTGTTTTACGTGCTTGTTCCAACCCGTAACATACTGTTTATATTTCTTCTTATTATGAGCCAATCTACGAGTAGAAGCAGCCGCTTCTTGTAAAATAGAAACAATTTTACAATACAAACTGTCTATGTAAATTCTATGGTGCGGGTCATCACATATTTTATCGCTACAATTCATTAGCTCAGGTGGAAAGTCAATATTTCGTAATTTTTCGTGACAAAAATCTGAGTAGCGTGCTATCTCTTCACCATCCCTGTAGGCCCATATGATATGATTTGGTTGACGTTGTTCAATACAACGTTTGGATACTAGTACACTGAATTTAAAAGTCGTTACGACGGGAAAGTGGTCCGACCAATTCACATCATTGTTTACATGTACACAGGCAATAGAATTTTTCATATTTTCTGATATTAAAATATGGTCTAACCACCTCGCGCATCGGTGCGAGTCACTAAGGTAGGTGTAGGTACCCGTGTGCAAACCGAGATAGTCAACATCGGCACATCGCCAATGATAATCAGAACAAAACTGCATTAATTCAGTAAAAAATAACTCACCAGGATGCGCGTTGTAGTCTCCCATTGCAATCACATTATCAATATTACTACACTCCACAATAGCATTTATTTCCGCGAGACACTCAGTAAATTCACTTAAATTCTTTTGATTATCACACGGCATGTAAACCGAGAATATAAGAATAGCACGGCTTCCGATTAATACCTTTATAGCGGCTAACCGCACGCTTTTGCACTGTATCACTGTTACACAATCGAATGCACTGGATCTCCATAATAGGGCGACCCCACCATATGGCCTTCCGCACAATATCTCCGACGATGTATCCACGGCAGATACCCCCGTCGCACTAAAACTGGGATGGATGTTACTAAGGTATGCAAGGTCATGCGATAACAGCCAGGTTTCTTGTAGTGCAATTATATCTGACGTTTCACATAATTCCCGCACAAAATCAACAGATCTCGTAATAGACTTACAGTTGAAGCTTGCCAGCTTACACTCCTTGTTGTCATTGTTTTGTGTATAAATCATTTCTAATTATTTTTACTATCCGAGACTTTTGCATTCCTTTCTCTAAACACTATGAATCGCCGGAAAAAAACGCCGTCCGGCCATAAGTTGCCATTGTCAAACAATAGTATTTTGTTTTTCGGAATTTGCAATTTATAAGAATCATAATCTTTATTCTTCTTCATTTGAATTTTTTCGGGTATAATAGTCACTTGCGTTTTTTCACGAATGTATCTTGTGATGTCCTCGGCGCTTACGTCTTTTGAGACGTTATACAACAAGAAAGGTATTTTGATGTCAGCTGCCCTAAACTTAGATGAAGGATCGATACTCGCCGTACCCATTTTCCCAATAAAACGAGACGGTTTTGTATTTTCATTTCTATACCGACGTCTCACTTCGGTCCATTCCCCTCCTGTGGGTTTAGGATTGGATTGGGTAGTTTTTTGGGCAGCTTCGACATAGGTCTGTATAGGTACAGAGTTTTGCGTGCTTTGGACCTCTGCGGTGTAGGCCTGAGACTCAGTTAACCGATGCTCAGGTTTCGTATGTGTCGGCGACACAATGACATCATGAGTGACGTACTCACAAGTCGGCAGGTCAGCTACCATTGAATGTGACACCTCCGCGGTCACTGGTAAGGATGGATGAGACCTATCCTTGGTATCGTGGACGCACTCAGGACTATCATCGCGTACGGAATCCAATATACACATCGGACCGCTATCCATAAAATTGTGGAGGGTAGACGCACCTCGCCTATTGCTATTAACATTTCGCTCAAAGTTGTATGTTAACGATTTATTCTCACTCATTATTTCTTTTTTGAGGTCTTCCATTTGCTCCATTGTTACGTAGTTGGATTTGACAGTTTGCACATCTCTTTGCAAAATCAGTATGTCCCTCAAGAAACGTGTAACGTCTACATGATCGAAGGAAACTGCCGGAAGGCGAGATAAGTCTTTAGCTACGTATATGGGCAATTTTTCTGGGTCTGTGTTTTTCAAAAGACTTATTATATCTTCTATATCTCGACGTAGTTTATCTTTTCTACGGGAAATACACTTCGTGTTATTAACCGATTTGAATAACAACGACTTTGCACTGTCAACTTCTTTCTCACTAAAACCCGTACTGCACACTTGAATGAGGCTTTCCTCATCCATTATATCTTTCTTGTTTTGTATAAAAGCTAGCACCTCGCATATTACTATATTACAAGAATTACACTTAAGCACCGACATTTTCAAAAATTCACAAGAAAGCAACGCCCCTCGTCCATTCGTAAACGCGGACGGGGACGACTGACTAAAATGGATGGAAAATTTATTTTTGAATTTTTTGTCTGTCTGTATTTATAATTATGCTAATCTCCGGAAACACTGGACGAATTCGAATGAAAGTTTTTTTGTTATATAGCTGTTAAGCCAGGGCAACATATAGGCAATAATTGATTTTGGAAATTGGAACACATGATGCAGAACAATACTGGTCCAGCTAAACTATAAGAAATATAAAAATGCCGCATTAGCAAAAGTTGTTAAGCCTGATATGCATTTTTTGTTGAGGTATGTACGTTAATAATGTGTTCAAAGCGCGATAGTTTAGAATCCCAGCATTTTATTTGATGTACATTGACTTTTGATGTTTTCTGCGTGTAAAAGACGTCGAGGGATGCACGAGTATCTAAATCATTCCCTTTAATAACGGTAAACAATAGATAAAAACTGCTAGGGCAAGGCATCAATTAAGGTGGAGGGCAAAAGTAAAAAGAAGGGAAACTTGATAAGGCCCTCTAATGAGATAAGGTCGGATCTAACGGCGGCTGTCAATTATAAAAGGGGATCAATCAGGATCAGCTCCCTATCAATATTAATTAAATAGAACATTCTCTTAAACTTATAGTAATTTCTTAATGAACAGAAAAATATTCACTTTTTATATACAAGTTGCTTTTTAATTAAGACGAAGTGGTAGCTAAAGTGGCGCCCTCATTTAAAATATATTGTTTAAAACTAAATATGGTGATAATTAAAAATTTGATTTGTATAAACGTCTAGAATGACCATTAAACTATTTTATGAAAAACCTTTGAAAGTAATATTGGTAGTCCGTCTTGTTTTAAAACTGTTTTTCGCCGTTTTAAAACTAGACGGACTATTAGTAATAATTTCAAAGGTTATTCATAAAATAGTTTAAAGGTCATTCTAGACGTTTATACAAATCAAATTTTTAATTATCACCATATTTAGTTTTAAACAATATATTTCAAATGAGGGCGCCACTTTAGCTACCACTTCGTCTTAAGTACAGATATGATAAGGGGTTATACACTCCGTCATTTTAACATTTTTTTTCCAAAAAGGATCGAAATTAATATAAATAAAAATAAATATACCTATATTTTTGTTGCCGCTATAACAACAAACAAAATAAAATAAATATTTAGGTGGGGCTCCCATACAACAAACGTAATTCTTTAATGATAATAAAAAAATATACAATATGTAACAAAAACTCTGTCCGATCCTTATAGGAGCAACTCAGACCGTCAATATAAACAACTTTTCCTATGGGACCAATGCTCGAAACTCGAAAAAAATCGTCATTTTCATACAAAAGTGTTCGGCCGGCCCGGCAATTTGTATGTAAATAACGATTTTTTCTTCGAGTTTCAAGCATTGGTCCCATAGGAAAAGTTGGTCATATTGACGGTCTGAGTTGCTCCTACAAGAATCGGACTGGATATCCAAGACCCAGGTCAATCTAAAAGATGATTTTCCATTTTGACCTGACCGGGTATCGAACCCGAGACCTTTGGTGTGACCAGGGTGGCATAATGACCACTAGGCCACGTGGGTTGAAATATATTGAACCAATATTGCTTGACGACCTCCATGGCGTAGTGGTTACCATGCTAGTCCGCCACCCAGAGGTCTCGGGTTCGATCCCCGGTCAGGGTAAGATGGAAAATGACCTTTTTCAAATTGTCCTGGGTCTTGGATGTTTATCTATATATGTATTTGTAATAAAATATAGTATCGTTGAGTTAGTATCCCATAACACAAGTCTCGAACTTACTTTGGAGCTAGCTCAATCAGTGTTATTTGTCCCTATATATATTTATTTATTTATAATATGGAAGGATTATTTTTCTTTTGTAAAATAATGTAAATACATTATTATACAATGTGGAAGGGACATACCTGTAATAAATCGAACCACGGTCTATACTAGATCACTATAGTATAATGATATTAAAACAACAGCCGAAACACAAAAAAATTTTTCGACATTTCCATACAAAAGTGTGCAGCCGCTAGGGTAATTTGTATGGGAATGTCGAATTTTGATTTTGTTATTTGGCTGTTATTTTAATTTCATTATACTATAGAACACACCAAATATGCCCCACTTAAGACGAAGTGGTAGTTAAAGTGGCGCCCTCATTTGAAATAAATTGTTTAAAACTAAATATGGTGATAATTAAAAATTTGATTTGTATCACTGTCTAGAAAGACCATTAAACTATTTTATGAATAACCTTTGAAAGTAATATTTATAGGCCGTCTAGTTTTAAAACGGGTTTTTGCCAAAAGTGGCCACTTTTGGCGAAAACCCGTTTTAAAACTAGACGGACTATTAGTAGATAATAATTTCAAAGGTTATTCATAAAATAGTTTAAAGGTCTTTCTAGACAGTGATACAAATCAAATTTTTAATTATCACCTTATTTAGTTTTAAACAATTTATTTTAAATGAGGGCGCCACTTTAGCTACCACTTCGTCTTAAGACATCCTGTTTTTATTCCTTTCGCGGTCGAAGTGAGCGGGGTATGGAGTGCAGAGGCCAAGGGGTTTGTGCGGGAGCTGGGAAGGCGGTTAAGGAATAACAGCAATGACCACCGCGCATAGTCTTTTCTGATGCAACGCATATCGCTTGCCATACAGCGGGGAAATGCCGCAAGCGTCATGGGCACATTTGCATCAGGTACGATTCGGGGCGGACTGTTTGACTGACGTAGGTACTCAACGTCAAAATTGATTGACATGTATAAAATTCACATATTATATTTTAGTAATTTTTATACTTATTTGCATTTCATAATACTATAGTGATTAGCGTTGCCAGGCGTCCCGATTTGAGCGGGACGTCCCGATTTCAAGGGGTATACGGACACGTCCCGATTACACCTTGATCGGGACGCCAAATGTCCCGATTTTTTGGCTGGTCGCAGAAATTTATTACAAGGTTATTAAAGTTAGTCAAAGTTACTAGATTGTCATTATAACGTTTTTTTAACGTTGTGCAACTCCAATTAATTACCTAAATATTCGTTCATTAATTCATTCAGACTTATCTTGCCGTGACATTACTTTAAGGGTTCCGTACCCAAAGAGTAAAAACGAGACCCTATTATAGTCTGTCACCATTACCATGATGATGTGATAATGGTGACAAACAGCTATTGATGTTTTTAAATAAAGATTTTTAAGTTCCTAAATTGTTTTTATTAGATCCCGATTTTTTTCAGCTTCTGTTCCGATTTTCAGCTATCTACATCTGGCAACGCTAATAGTGATATAGTTTAGCCCGTGGTTTGATTTATTTCGGTTATGTCTCTTCCACATACATACATACATACATACATATTATCACGCCTGTTTCCCACAGAGGTAGGCAGAGACTAAGGACCTCCACTTGCTACGATCCTGACAGACCTCTTTCGCTTAATCTACACTCATCACTGTCTTCATGCATGCCCGCCGGTTACGGGTACTTCTAACCTCTCCTTTTTTAAGAACGTCTGCAATTTGATCGTATGTTACGTATAACGTACTCAACCACGAGGAAACCAAAAAACAAACCTGTTACTATATTTTCTTCCCTTTTTACGAAAACCTCGTAAAAAATGAACCCGACATGTTCAATATCAACAATTTTATTATCTTTCCCGGACACGCGTCGTAAACCGCCGCTGACACAGGTGTCCCGGGTTCGAACCCACTTTATTTGTCCGGGATTTGCGGCTTCCCACGGGATTTGAGAGACCACGTTAGAATGCAAATATTGTGATGTTTGTTTTGCACTTACCGTACTTACTTTGTCTGAAATTGGGTGAAAGTACTTACTCGAGAACAAGGGCGTCGCCAAGGGAGGGGCAGTTGCCCCCCTCTAGAGATCAAATGTAGCTAGCCGCAAAGCGACCAAAGTCCTAAGGCCGTGCGAGCAATTGACTTCCTTACCTATTAATAAAGTCCGCATCGCATGACAAAACGTAAATAAATTCACGAGGTTTAATGTGTATCGTAGAAAGTATTGAAATATTCGGAATAACATTACATGAAGATATTGACATCCGTTTTTAAAATCGCCGCCCTTTTCATCAGGACTATATCAGATTTGCAAAAACGCAAGGCCATTAAACAGTGTAAAAATGTGTGTGTGTGCATTGCATTTCTATGACAGCCGTTCCTTGTAAAACCTAGTTTAACTGCTACCATTTGCCATTGCCCCGCGCTTAGTCATAAGCTGTTCTGGAAAAATGTCAAAGAAAAAATTTTAATGGATACTGGTAAAAATGAGAGTCTTCCGGAAGAATTTAGTGATCCAAACGACATAAACGATCACTTTTTAGATATTCCTGGTCCTGATAAGGTTCCACTATCGAAAATAACTTTTTTTGAACATCACAGACATTCCTCTGCATCTTTAAAGTTGCAACCTGTATCTGAGAATGATGTTGCTAAGTATATCCTCTCTGTTAAGTCAAACGCATGCGGCAGTGATGGAATTAGTCGAAATTTGGTGCTTCTCACATTGCCCCGTACTCTGAGTGTGATCACTCATATAATTAATAAATCTATAGCAACGGGTGTAGTCCCTCAGATTTGGAAAATGGCTTCGATCACACCAATACCAAAAACAAGTCAACCCTCAGAGCTCAAGGACCTCCGCCCTATCAGTATAGTGCCTTTTTTGTCGAAAATATTGGAAAAAGCTGTCAATGTTCAAATGATAAAATATATTGAATCTAACAATATTTTGCCATCTTTCCAATCAGGTTTTCGAAAAGGACGTGGCACTGTAACAGCTTTGCTCGACGTAACAGATAATATCCTCTCTAATCAAGATAACGGTAAAGGAACTATACTAACACTTCTTGATTACTCACGGGCTTTTGAAAGTCTTAACGTTCCCTTGCTTCTGTCTAAGCTTGCGTACTTTGGCTTCGACCCGATGACGGTTCAGTGGTTCCATAGCTATCTACAACATCGGTATCAATCTGTAAAGCTCATAAAGGGTGATGGGTCTGTTGTAATGTCCACTCCTAAACCTGTAAATAGAGGAGTCCCCCAAGGTTCCATACTAGGTCCTTTACTATTTATTATTTATAGTTCAGACCTCCCTAATGTGATTAAACACTGCCGATATCACTGTTACGCTGATGACGTTCAGCTTTACATAGCTTGCAATCCAGGGAATACAGGTGAATCTTTACGGAAACTTAATGAGGATCTTGCTAACATCGCTACTTGGTCTGAAAGCAACGCTTTGGTCTTGAATCCTTCAAAATCAAAATTTATGGTATTAGGATCTAAAAATCAGGTTGAAACTATTTTAGCTGATAACCCTATAGTTAAAATAGCCGGAACTAATGTTGAAAGCGTAAATGAAGCAAGGAATCTCGGTGTCGTTTTTGACAACGACCTGCGTTTTGAAAGGCTTATTTTGGACCTGGTTAGGAATTGTTTTTATCGACTTAAGATTTTGTATAAGATTAGGAAGTACATTAGTGAAAAAGCGCGTATAGCTCTGTGCGAATCACTCATCTTATCCAAATTAAATTATGGAGATGTCGTTTTTGGTCCACGATTATTGTATAGAACTCGGCGTCTGATACAACGTGTGCAGAACGCTTGCTGCAGGTTTATTTATGATATACCCCCGCGGTCGCACATTACACCTTACCTGAATCGCGCTTCCATGCTATATGGAATCGCGCAGGCAGTTACATCTGGCATCTCTTATGTTTGATGTCATATACCGAAACAATCCAGATTATTTGCATAAAAAAATTAAATTTCTGAATGGTAGGAATGTCCCTCGTGCATGTAGACCCTCGTTAGCGATGCACATACATAGAACGGTAGCATTTACTGGTAGTTTTCGTCATCAGGCGACCAAATGCTGGAATAATATTCCACCCCCTATTAGAATACTCACGTAAAAGCTAAATTTTAAAAGAAAAATTAAAGATATGTTGTTGGAAAAACAGAAATTGGTCGCTTAGATGACGGACACTATGAATCGTAGGTTATAATTGTAATCATCACTTTCTCTCTCTCTCTCACTTCTGTATTTTTTCGTTCATATTCTTTTCACACTTTTTCATTCCAACACGTCGGCACTTTGTAGTTAATAATATATCCAAAGCGGTTTAAAGCTAGGTATAACTAATCTTTATTTATAGCTCTTCCGACAGGCTCATGTTCTCTCACTCGACGGTGATGACTGAAAATCAGTGTTTGCTCCCTGAGCAATTTTAACGCTGAGTTATTGCCTTTTTGTATCACTGCGGTTCACCTTATTTCTAAAACTTATTGTCTATGATTTTATGTTGATTTGTATAAACATGTATATGTGTGTGCCTCAGTGAGACAAATAAAGTTTTTATCTATCTATCTAGCTGGCGACGCCCTTGCTCGAGAATGTGAACCAACTTCTATGTTACCGACGGAATCCAGTGCGGTTTTATCTCCGAGTTCCTTTGCTCAGCAGGATCGCAGTAGACTGCCAAATAAAACACTTCTCTTCCTTGGGCTTCTTTATTCCTTGGAGAATGTAATGTGAGGTGTATTTACTTTTATTGCAAGACCATTTTAGTTCGAGACTTCTGTTAAGGGACTTATGGGATACTAACTCAACGTTATCAATTTTATAACAAATACATTTATTAATAAATATCCAAGACCCAGGTCAGTGTGAAATAACAAGCTCAATGCGAGACGGACTCGCGCACAAAGGGTTCCGTACCATTATCTGTAAAAAATCACGTTGTATGGGAGCCCCCCTATTTTTTTTTATTTTAATTTTTTTATTTATTTTTAAAGTGAATATTCAACTATATATTCTGTAAATATTTCAAGCGTTGTCGTTATTAATATGGAAAAAAAAAAAAACACAAAAAATCACGTTTTTTTTATGGGGACTTTCCTCAAATATTTATTTTATTCTGTTTTTCATATTTGTTGTTATAGCGCCAACAGAAATACATTATCTGTAAAAGTTTCAACTGTCTTGCGACCACGGTTCGTGAGATAGAGCCTGGTGAAAGACAGACAGACGGACAGGCGGACGGACCGGACGGACTGCAGAGACTTAGTAATAGGGTCCCGTGTTTACCCTTTGGGTACGGAACCCTAAAAAGATCATTTTTTATCTTGGTCGACCAGGGATCGAACCCGGGACGTCCAGTGTGATAGCCTGTTATGATGACCTGGCCACAAAGGTCGTTAAGAATCGTTTTCATCTGCAATAAAGTATTGTACTTACATCCTGCTCTTCAAATTCCCATAAGCATGGTACGAGTCCTGGGAAAGTGTGCAGTCTGTGTAGTTATCTGGTCATTTCATCAGCGGGAACCATTACCGAGCCGTGAGGCGCCAAGACTGCAAAATAACGAGAGTACGAATGTGAACTCGCGAACCTCATACCAATGTCCCTTATGATACATTTAATATAAGTATTACATACACTCCTTCCTCCTTACCTTATCGCACTTTCCGTGTGGTCGGGACGGCATGTGTGTCTTTTCCATTTCCCTCTATCCTTTGCCAAGGCACTTGTCACGTTCTTTTTATTCATATTGATGCACTCCATTCTCCTTTTCCGACGTGTGGTTTCCGGCAGAGTAGAATAGGACCACTCCAAGTCTTCACGTGGAAGTCGTAGAAGGCGACTTAGTTAATACACGCTTTAAAAAAGTCCACAAACATCAAAAATACCTCTCCAACTCGTCTGGCCAGCGTGGAGAGTGTAGGCCACAACCTCTTGCTGCTCTGACCATGTATGGCTCTGGTAGTACAGAGAGGGTCGTGCTGCTGCAGTAGAGACTAAAAAGACCTGGAGAAAATTAACCTTTTCTTTGGCCTTCCTCTGTTCCTATCCAGTAATCTTCAAATTTAGCATCTTTTTTGTAACCTGGATCTCCTCCCTCCTCATAACATGTCCATACCATCCTAGTCTATTGCTTCTTAGCTTTTTCGTTATTGGGGCCACCGATGTTCTTTCTCTTACATATTCCTTTTTAATTCTATCTTTTCTTGTCACTCCACTCACTCACCTCCACTGCATGCAGTCGTCTTTCATCTGTCACTTTGGTAGCCCAACATTCCGAATGTAAGTACACTTGTTCAGTGTTCACAAAAAGTGTTACATATTTTTGTTAGAGCGCAACTCAAACAACCAAGGCAAATAAAACAGTTTCCTTTTTAAGTTTTTTTTTAAAATTTTAACATTGTACATCCCAATCCCACTATTAACTCACACTTCTCACATACAAACAGCAATCCCTATACAAAAGTATCTATTGTAAAAGAAAAGGAGCATTGGGACATTCAGTCATGTGAACAGCCATATCCCGGAAGGGGTAGGACTATTGGTAGGTCTAGTGGGACAAAAACTCTAATTTGAGCTACTGGTAGGACTAACTTCCTAGGTCTACTGAGACTACCAACTCTTATTACAAGCTGTTATAAAGTTTCGCCTGTCCCGTTGTCTATCTGTCTGTTTGCAATCAAATCTTGCAAGTTTAATTTGACCCACTTCCTGATATCATCATTCATCATCGTCATTTCAGCCGCATAACGTCCACTGCTGGACATAGGCCTTTCCCAAAGATTTCCAAAACGACCGAGAAACTTCTTGATTTATCGCGTGACAATGCAATATCATGATGGTACTGATCTGATGTTGGAGCTGGAAGGTGGTCATGGCATCCCTGTGACAAAACAACATAACTCTCGATTTATTTATCTTGAACAGTACTTAAACCTTTTTAGGTCATTGTTATAGATAAAAACTTGTATAAAAAAATATATAATTAATTACATGTTTTTACGAATTTAATATAATTATTTTTTTTGTCGAAGGTTTTTCTGTAACTTCTATATTTGTTTTGGAATTATTAAATTTTATCGCGGAGTTATTCTGCCAAGACCGGGTCGGCTATTAGGCGAATAGGGGTTTTCATTAGGCCCGTAATCTCGTCCGACACATGGACTGGGGTCGCTATATTTTGAACTTAGTGTGTTGAAATTGTTGGTTTAGTTTTGCATTTCTGGTTTAAGAGTTAGTAAAGGGCAATAAGTAGGTTTATTTGCACCTGTGATTTGTATTGGACATTTTGAACTCTTCTGGTTTACTGCAACTTTTTTAATTAAAAAAAAACCGACTTTACCCCAAAGCTATACAAGCGATTTTTAAAAAAATCTATAGGACCACCTGAAAAGTATACACTTTCAAACAAAAAAGAATTTTCCAAATCGATCCAGGCGTCTTCGAATGATCGGTAAACATAGGTATATGATGGTTGGTTTTCGTGTGTGTAAGTAGCCAACACTAGTATCAGATATTTCAAGTACTAGTATAGAACCCTAAAGGCATCTGACATAGCTTGACGACTGTCATACAATGATGACGGCCGGGACCAACGGCTTATACGTGCCTTCCGAAGCACGGAGGAGCACGAGAAATTTTTATGCCACTTGTGGTCACCCATCCAAGTGCGGACCACGCCCGGGGTCGCTTTACTTGCGAGAGCGCTAGTAATTTTTTAATTTTTTTTTTTAATATATAGGGCAAATTACACTGATTGAGCTAGCCCCAAAGTAAGTTCGAGACTTGTGTTATGGGATACTAACTCAACGATACTGTATTTTATAACAAATACATATATAGATAAACATCCAAGACCCGGGACAATTTGAAAAAGGCCATTTTCCAACTTGCCCTGACCGGGGATCGAACCCGGGACCTCTGGGTGGCGGACTAGCATGGTGACCACTACGCTACGGAGGTCGTCAAATGTAATGCGCACTCCCGCCGGGCCACCGAGCTCCTCGTACATGATAAACATAATTGATAACCTTCTTTTTTAAAGTCGTTTAAAAATATTTTCCATGTGAATGGTCGGTCACCCAAGGATGCCGAACCCACACACCCTGAGTGCTGACTCCGGAAAACTATGACGTCACGGTTGAGAATATAATAATCATACAAATATCAATGATAATTTTGGTTTCGACGTTTAGAAATAACCGGCTAAGTGCGTGACAGACTGTTTTTAATGTAGGCCTGCGCAAGACTGAAACATAGCCCATCAGGCTGGGTAGGGACCAATACTGAACTGGGTTTCTTTCGGCGTAATCTTCCCAGCAGTGGTCGTTCCGAAACGCTAGTAGTTTTTAGCTTTAGCACTAAAATAATATTTAAAAAAAATTACCTCCAATAAGAGATAAATTAATGCTACATTAAATAAAAAATTTTGACTTTTGACTTTTGACCTTTTTTGACGACGGAGTTTTCTCCGCGGCGGAGAACAAAGTACGCTCCGCGAATAAATAGTCCGCCGCGGATTTACCGCTAATTCAACGCACACGGTGTGCGATTATTTGTTGCCCGGAAATGTTGAGAACAAACGCGGACTAAAGTCCGCCATGTCCGTTGCTTCGTCTAGTCACACGAGTTCTATTTTTTCGGGGACTCCCCCCGTACTTTTGTCCGGTCCGCTCTCTGCCTGTCCTCGGTTATTCGGGGGACTTTTTGTACGCGGTACTTTTAATCCCACTTTTGCGTTACTCGATACAGTTGTAAGCGATCTATTTAGCGGACAAAAAAGTCCGCGGACAAAAATCCCTCGTCTGCGCAAGCTTTATTTGTTGTTATAGCGGACACAGAAATACATCATCTGTGAAAATTTCAAGTGTCTAGCTGTCAAGGTTAGCCTGGTGTCAGACAGACGGACGGACAGCGGAGTCTTAGTAATAAGGTCTCGGCTTTTTTACCCTTTGGGTACGGAACCCTAAAAAGTATCTGATTTGACTTGTCATTCAACTAGTGGATTAATCCTCGGTATGTTTGTTCCAGACATTCCGTACTTGGAGCTGGCGGAACCTGAGGAAGGCTACCACGGCCTGATCCGGGAGAACGAGACCCTGGTGGAGGTGACGCCGGCCATCCGGGCCCGGGGGCCGCTTTGCTCCTTCCTGATCCTCAACAACAAGCACCATGGGGAAACTCCATTTGAGGTATGTACTTTTGTACTTACTACGGTAGCGCATCGACCCAAAGTGGATCTTCGCCTCCGACACTAGATGGCGCCGTTTCTTGCGG
This sequence comes from Acrobasis suavella, assembly GCA_943193695.1. Classification (NCBI taxonomy): domain Eukaryota; kingdom Metazoa; phylum Arthropoda; class Insecta; order Lepidoptera; family Pyralidae; genus Acrobasis; species Acrobasis suavella. The sequence goes on along the minus strand of OW971952.1, from coordinate 792,735 downwards.
TCTTGTAAGTGTTGCCGCCAGTCATCAACTCCGAGACTTCGCAGGTCTTTTTGTTCCTATTTGGAATGATAAAAGTATCTGTTGTTGCGCAACGATTTTTTTAGTGACTTGGCAGGTTTTTATGTTAGATACACTTACCTATTACGACGCTTTGGCAGAGATTTTCGTGAAAATGAGAGAGAATGAAAACAGTCATGGGCGTACCGAGTGGGGGGATAGGGGTTATTTATTTATTTAACTTCATTACAATACATTTAAATGCCAGACTTGGAAGATGCTCTCCCTGGTTTTATTAACGTCCCAACTAACTATTAACTTTTGTCAATAATAGTTAAGAAAAATAACTTTTTGCCATTTGCAATACAATATAAGTATAACATTTGCCAGGCAAATTTAAAAAAAAACCCTTTCAAGCGTTCACCCCCAATAATTTTTGAAGGTCTGAACCGATTTCATCAAACATAGTTGAGTAAGAACCACCGCAAAGAATTGCTTTCACGTAAAAAACAGCATCGAAATCGGTTCATCCATTCCAGAGCTATGATGCCACAGACACCGATATGCTTTATCCCACTGCTACAATTGAAAGGTTATTCAGCACTCTCAGACGCATAAGAACGTGGCTAAGATCGACTTTGATCGAAATGAGATTAAATAGGCTTCTTATGCTAAGTGTACATAGAAAATTTGCTAACGCTACAATTCTTTTACAAAGACATCATAAACCGTTTTGCTGAAGACCCTCGAAATTCACTTATAAAAAAGCTATTTAGTATAACAAAATAATTTAGATTAAAAATACCTATTTTAATTTATGTTTATTAATTTGATTTAGTGCTTATAAAAATCTGATTTGCTTTGGAAGAAATAAGCTCGGTACTGTATAAATAAGCGGAGGTTTTATGCAACGTATTGATATAAGTTCCAAAGCTCTTTTGCTTCACATCTGCGCATAATTTTATGGAGCTATGCATAAATTAAACGACAACTAGACAAAGTATTGAACGTAACAGAAGTTTACCACTGGTACAAGTAGACACAAGACCCAAAACACAGAATAAGTACTAGTACTCACGCACAGAAGTCAAACTCACAAAAGAAATTCAAAGGAATATCTACTTAATGTGGTTAGCGCTATGGTTTAATTTAGCTCGCGTCGGAACTTCTCACCTCTTCGTTTAGATACCTAGACATCAATCGCAAGCCAATTTCATTCTTATTACTATGGACAAATGATTCATGTAACAGAATTTTCCCTTCGAAGTGTAGGTATATATTCGATACCTAAACGGGAAGTGACACAGGCCTATATACTCAGAAATGGTCATAATCTGGTACATTAAGTACATACTGAATTTACAACTTGATTTGACATTATTTCAAAATTTCGACATTAAAAAAAATAATTTAAATTATGACAACAAACAATGTATACTCTGTCCACATATCAACTATAAATATTAATTTCATTGTGAGTTGACGTTCTTGGAGAAAATGCTGCAGTGCAGTTTGTTACCGCTTCTTCTGCACTAGCGCTTTGGAGTCGGCAGTAAACTTAGCTCTAAGTAACTTTTTGACGTCAACAATTATTGTGCAATAAAACAAAAGATATTATAAATATCCTAAGATAATAAAGATATATTTGAATTGAATTGAATTGAATTGCCTGCCCAAAGGCCATTTTTAGTTGCGCGATGGTGTGCGAGAAGGTGGAAAAAGGAATCAAATAGCTATGTGTAGGCGATGGTATACATTGGGAATATGGAACATGGCCCTATAGAGTTGCGAATCATGGACAATGAGAAAGAAGGATAGAGCTAGATTGGAAGCGTTTGAGATGTGGTGCTGGTGCTGAATAGAAAGCGTTAGCTGGACAGAAAAGAAAGAGGAGGTATTGGCACTTGTTAAAGATAAACGCAAGCTACTGACTTACCTTGACTTAAGGTCCGAAGGCCCCTAGATGGGGCAGAGGGCTTCAACAGTCTTTCTCCATCGCGAACGGTCTTTGGCTACGCGTTTTACTTCGTGCCAGGTTACCCCGATTGTCTTCATCTCCGCTGCAACTGTGCGCCGCCAAGTCTGCTTGGGACGACCAACTTTTCGCTTGCCCCGAGGGGTCCATGAAGAGCTATGGTTTTCCTCCTGGCTGTCAGGGCGCCTCAAAGCCTCGTACATCTCTGGTCTTCATAGATGCTAGAGCCGTTTTTGTGAAATACACGTAAAATAAGCATAAGAAGAGGCGATGGTGAGAGGAACCGGCAACAAACTGCACAAACTTCACTGCGCTGTATAAAGTTGGTCTTCTGTACTATATTTATTTGTAAAGTAGGATAGGCGGCGCACGGTAGAACTAATTTGAATAGATAAAAACACTGTGCCGGGGTGGAGCGGTATTTTGATAACTTGGCAAATATTGTCATGAATTCTATTCATGACAATACAATTGTTCTTCTATGCTGGTCTGAGAGAAAAGAAAAAGCATAGAATTTACCAACTGCCTCTCTTCCTACTTAAGTCGTAACACGAGGAGATTGGTGGCCTGGCGGGAGTGCGTATTCCTAGCGCTTTCGCAAGTAAAGCGACATCAGGCGTGGTCCGCACCTGGATGGGTGACCACTAGTGGCATAAAAAATTCTCAAGCTCCTCCGTGCTTCGGAAGGCACGTACGCGTCGTTGGTCCCGGCTGTCATCATTGTAAGTTGACAGTCGTTAAGGCATGTCAGATGCCTTTAGGCAACCTGAAAAATCTGACACCAGTGTTGTGCCGCTTACACACACGAAAAACAAACGAAACAACACGAGGGAATTGGCGAAAGTGCAAATCTTGCGTCTAGCAACCCATTAATATTTTGATTCTTTTTTCCAGCATCATGCTAGAAGTGGCCTTTGAGTGCTTGCAGCCCTGGGCCCTGGGCCCTGTCTGCTTACAGCCGCATGACACAAAAGACTGCCCCATAATAGATAAAAACATGATATGTGTGTTTTATCTTAACATTTAAAAAAATCGCGGGTTTTCCTGCACTTTGTGATTTAAATGTCTTTATCTATATTATTTAAGAGTTATTCTTTTGTCGGTGCAGTATGAACTTTCTTCCATGTGTTTCGTTCGTCAGATTTATTTAGGTTTATTAAAAACCTTCTGTATAATATAAAAATATATTTTTTTCTCGTAACTAACGGCCGGATTTAGAGATTTTGAGGTCTCGGGGGGCAACAAAAGAATGGAGGCCCCCTGGCCCAAAATTTAGTAATTTACGGATTGCTTGAATGGAGTAAACAAATATAGATCAATAATTTCTGTTATTAAGAACAAAATAATCAAGTTTGTAAAAGGTACTGTAGGTAAAGGTATACATTGGGAATATGGAGCATGGCCCTATACAGTTGCGAATCATGGACAATGAGAAAGAAGGATAGAGCTAGATTGTAAATTATGTATGCCAGTTTGTGTGACTGTGGGGTCACACAATCCATGGACCATCTTTTGTCATGTTCCATTTGCCCGATTCCTTGTACTAAGGCAGATCTGAATATGGCTAATGACAGGGCGGTTGCCGTGGCTAGGTTCTGGTCTAACAATATCTAATATGAGCCATTTCGACTCGATAAGAAGAAGGTAAAGGTAAAACAGAAAAAAAAGGAAAGGTTTTTTCTAGTCTCTACTAGTCGGAATTCGAAACAAATTTTTTAAAGTCTTTTTTGTGGGGGCCCCTCTTTTGCGGAGGGCTGTTACCCCGGTGGCCCTGTCGTAACTACACGTATCTGGAGCAAGAAAGTAACTAAAGCACTCACTAAAATTGGTTCATCGAATACACAAATTTTAAAACACGCCATGTTATAAACTTTCGACCTACGTCTGAATTTGCGACAAAAAGCTCTAAAACTTTCGGCAGCGTATGCAAAGTTTGGCCACAGTTGAGAAGTTTACGATATATGACACATCTGCGGTTAGTTTAGACATACACGTATAGGGCTGGTATTAGGAATAGACGAACACTGGGAAGCATACTTTGTGAAAAGTTGTTTCCAGTCTGGATAGGATATTGCAGGCTTGAATCACCTGATTATCCGAAAAGAAAGATGATTCCGTGTTTCGGAAGGCACGTAAAACTGTGGGTCCCGAACGCCACCTAGCGTTTTATCATCAAACTATCCAAGGATTGGTTCCTGGTTTGTCAAATCTCCTAGGTTAGGTAGCGGACCCCGGGCTCTGAAGCGTTATTGCTGAGGATGCAACCGGGAATACGCTCGGATGATAATGAAACATTAAGAGATAATTAGAATATACATAAATAAATCTAATAAACAATATGTATAACAAATTGTTGAGAATAATTGTTAAGGGTCCTCCGACCCCAGTGCATTTATAATTGCTTTTCGAAATTGGAACAAATTCAAACGGAAGATATCTGTGTCTATATCATTGTACTGGCGACACATATGTGTCTGTGTTTCGGAAGGCACGTATAAACTGTCGGTTCTGAAAACCATCTAGTGTTTTCTCATCAAACCTTTCCAAGGATTGGTTCTAGTCTAACCTTTAGGTTGCGAAAGTCAGACGGCAGTCGCTCCGTGTAAAAACCAGTTATCTCGACAAATCACTTGGCTTAGGTAGCGGACTCTGAAACGTTAACGCTGAGGAAGCGATCGGGAATACGCTCAGATGATGATTTTTTTATGTTATAGGGCTGCAAACGAACAAGCGGGTCACCTGATGGTAAGTGATCACCGCTGCCCATGGACAACTGCAACACCAGGGTGTAACAGAAGCGTTGACGGCCTTTTAGGAGGATATAGACTCGATTTTTGAAGGTTTCAATGTCGTATCGGAAGTTGATTCCACAGTTCGGCAAACAATTAGTAGGCAAACAATGTTTTTGACAACTAATGATAGACTTGTATACAATAATTATAATAAACATACATATACATCTTACATAAAAACATACACACAGAATCAACTTACCATTGATATTACACCTATAGTGATGACAATGAACAAGTGACATCGAGTACGGACGGACGGACATGTATTTTATTTGACATAAGTATTTTATTTTTGACATATATTTATTTGTATATAGATTTGTTTTTAGATAATAATAATAGATTATTTTGCACACACATATATGTATGTATATATTGTTTTTAATTAACCTATACTGGCCCACTGCTGGGCAAAGGTCTCTCCCATTTTCCTCCACTTTTCTCTATCCAGAGCAGCTTCTGAACGCGTCCAAGTCATCGCGCCAACACTTTCTAGGCCTACCCCTGTATGCATGTACATATATCTAATAATAATTGTTATGTGTGATAAATTTAATTAGAGTAAACAGTTTTAATCACAAATAAAACAAATGGTGTGGTAAGAACTTTATATTTTGTTCGTCTAGTACCATATTTGTCTGTCTGAAAGCATGCTGCCGTCTCCCAGTATCTGCAAGTTGTAAATCATGCCCGTGCTGCAATTTGTATGCGGCGCAGCCGACAGAAGTGCATGCGAAGTAGTTCGTGTGTTCGTCTTTTATCTTTTATTAGCCGACTTCTGAGGAGGAGGTTATCAATTCGATCCGTATGTTTTTTTACCCGACTGCGCCAGAAGGAGGGTTATGTTTTAGAGAGTATGTATGTATAATTGTTTGGCACACTCTGCAGCCTGCACAGCTATTCTCGATGGATTTTAGCTTGAGATTTGTTAGATTCATGACACTGGGTATATCAAAATAATAAAAAAAAATATTAAAAAAAAAGAACAGAATAAAAGGACAGTTGGGTTATTTGATTTTGTACTTAATTACTTGTTTGTACGTATATGTTTCGCGATATCTTCTAGACTTAAAAACAGATTTTGAAGATCCTTTTTATTGTTCCGTGGTAAACAAGGTTATAGTTTCGCCATGTCTGTCTGTCTGTCGCGCCGCTCGTACCACGGCTAGTGTTGTGCAACGCTGCACCTATTCATACTCGATTCTATTCGTAACAGTATCGTTGAGTTATTACCCCATAACACAAGTCTCGAACTTACTTTGGGGCTAGCTCAATCAGTGTAATTTGTCCCTATATGTATATTTATATATTTCTTTATGTATTTATATTAAATTCTCTTTTCCACCTGTCGGTCGCAGTCGTCGATAAATGACAAAGTAGGTTTAACTCTCCTGTCAAATGAAGCGGAACACTGAATGGATAAAATTGAAATTGCAAGAAAGTGCGATCTGTTGCCGGGGGAAGGGATTACTGTTTCTATTCCTGTAGGGTTGCCGGATTGAATCGAATATAATATTTATTTATTGACCAATTTATGTCCACGGAAAATGTAAGCAGAGAATACATGAAAATAAAAGTTGTACAATGGCACTACTTATATCGAAAGAGATCTCTTCCAGTCCTGTGAGAGGAGAAGTTTATGTAAGAGAATATAATAATGCTTCGGCCGCACTTGTGCCTATCGTCCCGAAGCTATTCGCGGCGAATCTTCGTACGTTTTATACACTAAAAAGTTATCGCGATATGGTCACACTAGCGGCTTCGTTATTTTTCACGAACTATCTGCCAATAATCCAAGATGGCGTCAACTACGTGTTTTAAATATGGACGACGACTTTCTTTCCTTTAACATGTGTGCTAACAATTACCTAATGCATTTATTGAAACCTAAAAAGAAACCTAGAAATAAAAAGCTAAAAATTGTAACACCATTTTATCGTTCCACTCAATTTTTACGCATTAACAACAAACTTCAAAATGAATAAAGCAAGTGCGAGACCACGCAAAGCAAATGGTTAGCGTGCTTAAATCCTTGATGTATCGCCACCCGCGCGATAACCAACACGAAGTCCGAATATTCGGGGTGATACCCGATAACGGCCGGTCAAATTTGCGTGTATCGTGTAATAGCACGAAGCTTCGTGACGATAGGCGCAGTTCCGGCCCAAGCATAATACAAATATAACAATTCTTACAATCTCAATCACGTTTTTAAATCTTACGAGTTGACAGAGTCATTAGACCACAGATGTAGAACGCGAAGAGTACATTAAAGATAGTAGACAAATTGAAAAATCAAAATTTTGAAAATATGGCTAACTACACTTTCACGTCTTTTACTGTTACGGGACAAACAATGACGAAGGTAACAAGATCCAAAGACTAAGCTTAGCAAGTGGGAACTCATGAAAATAATAATTAAAGTCTACTGTTACAATATCCGTATTTTCTTTACTCGCCAGCATGGAAGACAAATTGGAGAAGTAAAAGCATGAATATCCCCATCTACTAACTTTTCTGCTACGTCCCAGAGATGAACTGGTAGACAATGCTTAGCATTAAGTTCTACAGTTTGTACTATAAATCTTAACCCCCTTATTCATAAAAAAAAACGGTTGCTAAACTGTTTTAGTTAAAATATGTTGTCTCGCTCTTGCAAAGTCAAATATTGAAAGGAGTGAAAGGGACAAAACATATTTTAACTAAAATAGGATTTAGCAAACGTTTGTAATTTTTTTATGAATAAGAGGGTTAGATTTAAGTGCAATAACTAAAAAATATTAAAATAAAATAATGTAGTAAAAAAAGAGACATCCCGGACGCAACCCTAGTTCCCAGTAACTTTTAACTGCGTTGATGTCTTTATTGGTTAAATTGATTCTGTTACTCCGCCGGACTTGGGTACCTACGACCTTTTTTAAAACGAGCAGAATTCCATTAAGTATTGTTATTTGTTTCTCATTCTTCCTCATCGTATCTACTCTACTGTACAGTTCCGGAAAAAAATGGAGTAAGTTCACACAGCGCGTTGCTGCAGAGCGTTGCGTCGACGTAGCGCTGTCGCTACGTCGTTTTTAACCCCCCACAAAAAAGAATGGTGTTTATGTTTGACGCTAATATCTGTCTGTCTGTCTGTCTATCTATGTGTCTGTCTGTGGCTTCGAAGCGCTCGAACGGATGTACCGTTTAATGCGTTTTTTTTTAACGTGAAAGCAATATGCCTTGATGTGGTTCTTAGCTATGTTTGGGGAAAATCGGTACAGCAGCTTAAATGTTATTGGGGGTTACAGCTGGAAAGTCAGGGCTTCCACAAAAAAAATACAGATAAATAAATAAATATTTATTGACAAATAACACTCATTGAGCTAGCCCCAAAGTAAGTTCGAAACGTGCGTAAGATGGCGCTATAATAGTGGAACTAGTTAGTAGTTTCGCTATTCATCGCTAGATGGCGTTCTTGACATTTTCGGGGGTTTTTAATTAGATTTTTCAAATACACTTGTATAATAATTAATAATCATGGCGTGCACACGATGCGCTGTGGTGACGTAACGCACACGATACTGATTGCAGCCCCTGAGACGAAGCGGGAGGGGTGTACTCGTATCGACAACGTTGCAGCAAAGCTGCGATGATGCACACGATGGCTTTGTGTCCGAAAATGCTTGAAGGGAACTTGCTTTCACGTGAAAAACCGCATCGAAATTGGTCCATCCGTTCGATCTTTCCGTCTGTGGCATCGTAGCGCCACAGACGGAAATATGGACAGACATTAGGGTCAAAATTATATTATTTTTTGTCGGGGGATATAAACAAACTTCATAAAATATATTCTAATTTTAACGAAATTTTAAATCCAAAGCGCCATCTAGCTCGTGATGTAATTATTGCATAAATTTATTCACGCCCGAGATGAAAGGTGGATGCAAAAACCCTCTGGATGTTTGATGTCAGAGTTAATGGACGTTTTCATGAGTTCACTTTTAGGAAAACAAAAATTGTTGTCGCTCCTAATTTGGGTTTCATTTTAATACAATATGTAAGAAAAACCCGTCCGATCCTTATAGGAGCAACTCAGACCGTCAATATGAACAACTTTTCCAATGGCACCAACGCTTGAAACTCGAAAAAACTCGACATTTACATACAATTGCCGGGCCGGCCGAATAGTTTTGAATGAAAATGTCGATTTTTTTTCGAAGTTCATACAAAACTGTTCGCCGGCTCGGCAATTTGTATGAAAATGTCGATTTTTTTTAGTTTCATGCATTAGTCTCATTGAAAAAGTTGTTCATATTGACGGTCTGAGTTGTTCCTACAAGGATCGGACGGGATTTTTATACATTTTGTATATTCGCAATTTACAACCTACATTACTTTACAAAAAAAAATGGTGCACCACATTGCTGTTACCTATTGATAATAGCATCGCCTATTAACTTGATACAAATCTTGCTCATTCCCTCAATTAGCTTTTACGATCTGCGCAGGAAGACATGCAGCTGGTACATTTAGTCTTCTCGATGACTATAGGCTTTTAGCCCTTAATTTAAGCCTGTCGGTCCTTTTTTAGGGCTATGTCATTTTAAAAGCCTATGAGCCTAAAAGGCCTTTTTGTGACTGTAGTTTTTTTTTGTTGTTTTAGACAATATATCTTTAGGCTAAAGCCATTTTTAGTAACAGCCTGAGTAAGCCATCATAATTTTGAATAAAGGATTTATTTTACTTTTAGTTAATTTTGAAAAAACGAAAAGAAAATTTATATTTTCCTTAAATATCGCCAAAACATCATCGACCCAAAAGCCTATAAAGACTCATAATCCGGCATTGCCTGTTCAACAGGCCTAGCCTAAAGGACTAAAAGCCTTTACAGCCTTTATAGGATTTTAGCTTATCAAGCCCCTTAATAAAGAGTCTAGGCTTCAAAAAAAGGCTAAAAAATGCAAAAAAAGGCTTGGGATCACAAGGTACACTCTAAGTTTTTTTCTTTTCTGCCTGTCCAGTATAATATAATAGACTTCTCTTCTTGTAATTTAAGAGCTAACTTATATATGAAAATAAGAAAAAATGTGAATGAAACACAGCAACGAAGCTTAGTTGCATTTCAGCTGGATCGAGCTGCATTTCCTCGTCTCGTTGCAGCTCGCCGTTTATTTTTATCGTTCTCTACCTGCTGGGCGACACAAAACAGTAAAGTATAGAAGTGGCGTAGTGGTCACCATGCTAGTCCGCCATCCAGAGGACCCGGGTTCGATCCCCGGTCAGGGCAAGTTGGAAATGGCCTTTTTGAAATTGTCCTGGGTCTTGGATCTTTATCTATGTATGTATTTGTTCTAAAATATAGTATCGTTGAGTTAGTATCCCATAACACATGTCTCGAACTTACCTCGGGCTAGCTCAATCCGTGTAGTTTGTCCTTATATATTTATTAAGGTTATATAAAACGGAAAAGCGCGTGTTTCCGTTATATTCACCTTATTTACTAGTCTTTTCGTACAAAACGAAGTGGGAAAATGCTCTCCTTGCCTTGGGAGAAGAATTTCTTCTTTGGGATTATATATTTTATCATACACTATTTTTTTATTATTTACTAGCTTTGCCCGCGGGCTCCGCTCCCCGTTTCAGAATAATTACTTCTATTTGTTTCCCTGAGTCTTAAACTATATCCATACTAATTTTCATCCAAATCGGTTCAGTGTGTGAAGCGTGAAGAGGTAACAAAAAAATGTACAAACTCGCGGTGTATATAATAAGTAGTCTATGTGTTAATCCAGGGTGTTAGCTTCCTGCATACCAAACGGCTGAACCAAATTTTATCAAAATTGGTTCACTCACAAACTTTCGCCTGTAGTAGTATAGTATGTAATGATAAGTTGGGATATTAGTTGGGATCGGATGGGATTGGTATTGGGATGGGATGTTGTTTTAATAATTTTACGAAAGTGTATTCGTACTTCAATGGTGACCTCGGTGACGATCGTCGATCAATGATCATCTTATTGTAAACTTTACAATAAGATGATCATTGATCGACGATCGTCACCGAGTAACTTTACAATGTAAAGTATGGCATAGTTGAGTTAATGCTAGCTTAAAACTTATACAGCTAGTTAAATTTGTGTTATATTTCCATAACTGTTATTTTAATAATCTACGTTGTACCACTGCTTGGCGAAGGTTTTCCTCTTCTCCTTTCACTTATCCTTTGTCAAAGGTAAAATGGGACCAATTGTTTCTAAAATGTTTCTAAAATCGTCAGCGCTACCTTGGTTTGCCCAGATTTCTTCGGCCACACAGGGGAATCTACCCTGCACAAATCCCACTTCGATTTGGCAACTTTGTGTCCCACGACGGCAACCACCGTTTTTTAAACGGAGTTCTGTATTTATTTTGGTTTATTGACTTCACGATACGAGTGCTTGTGAAACTTCTGTATCCTTTTTATTTCGTGTCGCTGCCCCGTATGCCGGAACTTCTTAACGAGCGATCGATAGGGCTGTCTCCGATGGAAATAGCGCAAGTTGTGCAATATCGAAATACACATCAGCGATTCGTATGAGTAAGTAGGAAGTTTCGTGATTTTAAATGATTTTTATGCTACACCCATAAGGTAGGCCGGTAGTTCAACAGTGGACTTCTTCTTTCTTATCGAGTGTGTTAACCAGGGACAGAAATAACGATATTTTTTATCGATATATCGATAAAAAACCAAAATTTTATACAATATATCGATATTATACCAGAATTTTGTATCGATAATCGATATTCTGTATCGATATATCATCGATACAGAATATCGATCCATCCACATCTGTCCCTGGTATTAACCTTTTGAGCGCCATTGACCACTCCCGCGTGGTCGCGACGAATTAAACACAAACAAACGATTGACAAAAGTGGTCAATGTCGCGTGACTGAAATGCAATTGACTACTAAAGTGGTCGAAATTGTTTACTAGGCTTGGCGTTGTTGGTAAAGTAACGTTAACAAACGTGCAATAAGGTTAATTGATAAAACTGGTGTCAGATTTTTCGTGCTACCTAAAGGCATGATGTAACAATATAGTGAACTTATTAAAATTGGTGACACGCTTTTTGACAACCCTACTGTTGAGGTAGACGTGACGCCACGCAGACAGGACAGGTAATCGATACAGAGTCCGCAGACGGAATTTGTAATGCCAGGGTGGTTATATAACGTCTAGCAAAATATTCTATAACTATTTTAAGGGTTAGCAGTCCATCATACTGGTAAATTTTTCCCAAGCAACATATATTAAAATACGATGACCGCGGATAATGTTTGATATTCGGTGTGAAAGAGGGGCCCAGTGGTCATTGGCTTATCTACTCGTAGCTTGCTGTAATCTCTTTGTATGTGTGTCTCTCTTATGTAGTGAAACAACTAACAATGCGACACAAATAAGCTGAACAAAAATGGCGGACTTCAAAGCATTTTTGTACAAATTCCCGACACGTAAATTGAACCAAAATGGCCGTCGTCGGCGTATTATTTATTTAATACCTGCGCCGATAACCACCATTTTGGTTCAAACAACGTGCCGGGACTTTATACAAAAATGCTTTGAAGTCCGCCATATTTGTTAACTTTTTTTTTTCTTGTTGTCGATTAAACTTCGTTGAAGCTTATTTTGCCAGTGTCTAGTTAACCCATGGCGCCAATTTCTTTATTCCTAACCCTAACCTAATAATACAATCAGAGGTTGGTGTAGGTCCTTTGATTGCTTCAAGGGAGCTTCTGGCAACAAATTTATATGAGTCCACTGGTTTTCATAGCCGAATGAGTGGCAGACGGCGTCTAAAGACGCCCACCGCAGTTCGCAAATAAATATCACTACAGTCGCACTATGAGTGTCCACTTTAACCATTTTACATATTGTCCATGAGCATGAGCATTTCATAACACTAAACTATACCGATTTTATATTATAAAGTCCACTAGAATCAATTTGCAAAATAATTTAAAGCAAACTCCAACTGAACCCCTTGACTTCCCGCCAAAAACTCCATTTGTTAACTTATTTGTGTCGCATTGCACACTGCTTTTTAAAAATTATTTTACAGCTCTGGATACGAGCCCGTTAGAGCCTATCTTTATTTCTTCGTTTTTGTTCGTATTCCTATCCGCTTAATCCTAATCAATCAAAGGATTGTTTGGGATCTTTGATTGCTTCTGGCGACAAATCTATACGAGTCCACTGGTTTTCATAGCCGATTGAGTGGCGGACAGCGCCTAACGCCGCCACAAAAGTCCGCAAATAAATAAATCAAAATTCAAATAATTTTATGCTACAATGCGCAAAAGATGCGCGTCCCTGGTGCGCAGGGTGCGGGCCAGCGACAACAGCATCCTGAGGATGATCGCAAGCAGGCTGGACTGCCGGTATGTTAACCACTGCTGCGCCACATCGGGGGGAGTGGTGCAGGAGTGGACTTTATAAAAATAAATGTTGATAGTGAAACCTACATGTTACTAATCCATAGTTATAATTATTACTAACAGAATGAGTCGTAGTTACTTGCTGAAATAAACAATTCATTCATTCATTCATTTGACTACTTTAAACATTGCACATATTGTTCGTGAGCACGAGCATTTATTACACCAAACTAAACCAATTTCATATTATAAAGTCCACTAGAATCAATTTTAAGCAATCTCCAACTGAAACCCTTGACTTCTCGCCAAAAATAAACCACTTACACTGCTGCCTGTAAATCTGTATGTTAAATTATTCATCATCATCCGAGCGTATTCCCGGTTGCATTCTCAGCAGTAACGGTTCAGAGCCCGGGGTCCGCTACCTAACCAAGGAGATTTGACGAGGTTACTAGTTTTTACACAGAGCGACTGCCGTCTGACCTCCACAACCCAAAGGGCAAACCAGGAACCAATCCTTGGATAGTTTGATGATCAAACGCTAGGTGGCGTTCGGGACCCATAGTTTTACGTGCCATTCGAAACACGGAATCATCTTTCTTTTCGGATAATCAGGTGATTCAAGCCTGCAATATCCTATCCAGACTGAAAACAACATTTCACAAAGTATGCTTCCCAGTGGGAATCGAACCCATGACCTCCGGGTCACAAGGCGAACACCTTGACCACTGGACTACGGAGGCAGTCAGTGTATGTTAAATTATTAAATAAATATATACTTTTATAACCCACGACCACTCTGTTAAGAATAATGACGTAATCAGAAAGTAGGTTGACTGGTAGAAAAGGCCTTGGGCCTTAAGTCCACCCACTTGTTACCTTTTTGTAATAAAGTTTAACAAATAAATAAATAAAAAATCGGCCAAGTGCGAGACAGAATCGCCGTCGAGGGTTCCGTACAAACCTATACCTTATATTTACACCACTTTATATTTAAAATAATTAAAAATATATTTATTATATGATGTACCAAAAAAAGGGTCTTGACAGACAGAAAAACGGACGGACGGACAACAAAGTGATCCTATAAGGGTTCCGTTTTTTCCTTTCGAGGTACGGAACCCTAAAAATAAATCATGTTGTACAGATGTATTACGTGTATAACTACGGATGAGCATGTATCCGCCAAATCGATAGTGCCCCGCCGCGAGCGCCTCCTCCGAGTGGCAATATCCGCAGTATTTGACAATCCTCGCTAGGGTTGTGTCTCTGCAAATTCTTGTCTTCATTTAGAATGGTAACATTAATGATCTTTTCATAAGTTTCATAACAAGGCTTAAAGTCGCTTCAAAATTCAAATGATAATTCAGTAGTTAGACGGTTAGACCTTTATTAGGTACTTTTCATTTCAATAAGTATAAGGCTATGGAGAAGGCTACGCTCGGTGTAAATGATTGAATCAAAATCAGAAAATTCGTAGGAGATTTAAAGTCACTGAGAAAGCCCAAAAGATAAGCTCGGTGCTCGGTAGGCCGGCGGGACTGAATATAACTTGCGCCTTTGCAAGTAAAGTGACACCGGGTGTGGTCCTCACTTAGATGGGTGACCACAAGTGGCATAAAAAATTCTCGAGCTCCTCCGTACCTACTTTGGAAGGCACGTATAAGCCGATATGACATCTTTAAGCTATGTCAGATGCCTTACGCAGCCTGAAAAATCTGACACCAGTTTTGGCCACTTACACAAACGAAAAACAAAACAATGATGTGGCAGTGGGCGGGACACATAGCGCGACGAATCGATTACGTAAAAATATTCTCGAGTGGTGTACTGTAATAAAACGTATTTTCTTTTTGGTGGCTATTTCTTTTAAAAGAAAACATAACCTTAATAAATATACGCATAAAAAATATGCGTGAGTGTCGTGGAAAACTTGGTTGGAAAGGAGTTTGAAAAATAATCGTGACGGAAAAATCTAAAAACATTTTTTCAGTTTAAAAAACAATCGTGACGGAAAAATGTTACACTTTTTTTCGCTTAGCCCCATCTGCCAAGTTCGTACCGTTCGAAACGGAACTTCTTTCCAAAAACCTATAACATTCTCGTAGCTGCTAACCCTAGGCAGGGCTGCCTCCGTCGCCTGTAGCAATCGCCGAGACATCCGCTGCTCGCTAAAAGCGACGTAGTTTTATTTGCTCGCGATACCTGCGCCACGTGTAACGTGCAAACTTTATCAATTTCACAGCGACACAGCTGTTTACTTGTTGACACGTTATTTAGTAGACAATATATCGCTTTTCTTTTTATACACTTTCCTCTATGCTGGTCTGGGAGAAAAAACATAAAATGTTCCAGCTGATTTTGCAAGAAAGAGAGAAAAAAAAATATTTGGTGTAATTATACCTGAATTTTTCGGGGTCCAGTGCTGCCCCCATTTGAAATAATTCAATTGATAGGAAAGGGAGACATCATTTAAAATTTTGTCTTGACTAGGCTCGCACAATTGCGAAAAACGGCCACTTTTGGCATATGTGCGTAGAAAAGCTTCACGTTCTCACTTTAAACTGTAAACAGTAGTTCATAAAATAGTTTGAAGGGTTATCTAGAGCCTGGTGTAGACAAAATTTTAAGACGAAGTGGTAGCTAAAGTGGCGCTCTCATTTGAAATAAATTGTTTAAAACTAAATATGTTGATAATTAAAATTTTGATTTGTATCACTGTCTAGAAAGACCTTTAAACTATTTTATGAATAACCTTTGAAAGTAATATTGGTAGTCCGTCTAGTTTAAAAACGGGTTTTTGCCAAAAGTGGCCACCTTTGGCGAAAACCCGTTTTAAAACAAGACTATAGCCTACTCAGCCTATTGGTAAATCCGCCACTGGTAGAAGGAGAAAGCACTGCTATTCTCTTCCCTTCCCGCACTGAATGTTAAAGCTGGTAGTGGGATTGGGCGAGAATCTGAATCAAGTCAGTGGGCGATGCGTCTAGCAACCCAGCACTAATTTTGATTGCCTTTTTCCTGGCTTTTGGTTTTATGGCCGTAGGTCCTGTCTTCCCGTTAGCGATATACGTGAGATAGTGTATTTCTACCTTTTTTACTACAAGCTTTTATTTAGTTTTACTTGTCCTGTTGTCTGCCTTTCTGTCTGTCTGTTTGTAATCAAATCTTACAAGTTTAACTTTACGCATTTCCTAGTTTCTGATTGAGCTGAAATTCGCTTGTCAAGTAATAAGAAAAATAATCTAATTCGCAAACCTTTTCGAGGAATAGCCTCTAGGAGAATCTTTCTTTAATCAGATTTTAAAATAAGGTCTTACTTATTTAGATATTTGCAAAAATCCAAATGACCTTCATTTTCAATCAAGGTCAATCTAATTTGAGGAAGTGAAGTCACGATGAAGAATTTCCGCTTTCAGTACTGTACTGTCATCAACAACAATATATGTCAAATGACTACACCCAACATAACAAAAGTAATTTAAACGGGTGACATTGACAGATGATCGTTGTCATTTGTTTTGCGCAGGCATAGGAAAATTGTTAACTTCGATTGCTGTGTGTCCTCACTTCCTTTATAAAGTTTAAAATTATATAAAAAGATCATCATAACACTTAGAATTTATTTATTCAAATTACCTTCTTAAAATTGTCTATATTTTCGATTAAAACCATCTACAAGACTTTATATTATTTAGATGACAATCCAATTGTGCACGCATATGTATGTATATTGCCTGATATGATAATGCATTATTATGTTGAAATGGAGCTGCTGGATGGAGCCGGAAGTTGACCACACGAACTTTATAATGAAACTGTCTTGAGGAGCAATTCAAACTGTCAGGTTCATTGTTTTGGATAAAGCTTGTGTTAAAGATTTTTTTTAAATAATTACTGGTTTTACACTCTGACCATGAATCAGGATCACAGGTCACATAAAATTATTTTTAGAATCAATTCTTCTATAGCAAACACGTCAAACGTCACTTAAAAAAATACGAGTGTTAAAAATAGACCTAAATAACGCCTAAAGTGGCAGCCTAGGCACTTTTCACGGAACACAAACTGAATACATAATTTCCGGCTGGCACGCTAGTCGGCAGCCCTAAATAGATTTGTTTCACTGACGTGACACCGCGGCGTGACACTGCGAGGCTGACACCGCGAGCGTGACACGCGACACTACCGTGTGAGGTGATATTAAATTTGCGGAAATTTAACGCACATTCGAATGAATGTTCTGTGAATAATCTAGTGGATTTTTAAACTAAATGGAATAATAGGCAAGCGGTAATCATAAAATTGATATATTAATAAAGGAAATTTCGAAATATTTGGTTAATTTAGTTGTTAAGTGCAGAATAAAAGTGTGATACTCTCTATGCCAAAACCGATAAATAAGTCCTTGTTTTAAAAGATATGCGTTTATGAATTTCATTTAATTTATAACTTTTTACAACCCCTTACCTGTCACTAGGACGAATTTCTCCCAGGTCAATTGTTTATCTATTGTTTTATTATTTGCAACAGATGAAGAGATAGTTAACGTAGATCAAGTAGTTAGAAACTAGACAAAGTTACTAAGTCTTGTGCTAAGTCAGGCCTGTGTCACTCACTCCTTGTTTAGGTATCGAAAATCGATAAATGAAATTAGCTTGCAATTGATGTCTAGGTATCTAAACGAAGAGGTGAGGAGTTCTGATGCGAGCTAAATTAAACCATAGCGCTGACCACATTAAGTACATATTTCTTTGCATTTCTTTTCTGAGTAAGACTTCTGTACGTGAGTACTAGTACTTATTCTGTGACTAAGTGTACTTTGAAAGTAGATACACTGTGCACTGTGATATATTTTTGTACATATATTGTATGATACAGTAAGAGCTTAGAACGGAAAGTGGATTTTATGATATGTGAACTTTAATTCATACATACGAGTAGTGTGAGAAGTAAGGAAAGTTTTTTTTAACTGGAAATTTTCGGAATGATCATTTTAAAATAAATCGTTCATTAACTCTTCATCTGTTGCAAATAATAAAACAATTGACCTGGGAGGAATTCCTCCCAGTGACAGGTAAGGGGTTAAAAGAAGCTAAATAGCAAACAAAGTAATGTATAAATGTTTGCGTTTTGGTAATATTGCACAGTCCAAAGTAATGAGACTTCATCATTATAAAGTCGAAGTATTAATATAGCTTTAAAAGCATATTTTCCAATAAATTGCTTGTCATAATTATGTTTACGAAGCCAGTTGATTGACGATGTTGTCTTTTATCAACGATATAACAATATTATAATACGTTGGAAATAAATTTTAATATAAATGAAATATTTGTTTATCCTTACATAAGTTTGTTTTATAACTTTATCCTTGCTGTCTTTTGATATAAGAAATCAGGAAATACCTTAAATAAATCGTTTAAAGGGCTTGTTGTTTTTTTGAACGACAACATTATTATTTGAAGGTCTCCAAATGCCGTCCATGATACTAACTTTCCCCATGAAACATGGAAAGAGGAATACTTAAGGTTATTATTGGTTTCGGCAAGTTTTTGTGTGTATAAATTTTCCTATCGAATAATATGCGAAAAACAGTCCAGCTAGTATATGATGAAACAAAGGGATTAAAAATCATTTAAACAAATTCCGTGACACTCAGCCGGACACAATAGAAATAACAATTGAATTACGTCCACAGCCGTAAGTGTGAAGAGTTCAGTGGTCCGGTGGGAGTGCGCTACTAGCGTTTTCGCAAGTAAAGCGTGGTCCACACTTGGATTAGTGACAAGTGGCATGAAAATTTCTCGAGCTCTGTGCATCGGAAGGCACGTATAAGACGTTGGTCCCGGTTGCCATCATTGTATGGCAGTCGTCAAAATATGTCAGATACCTTTAGGCAGCTTGAAAAATCTGACACTAGTGTTGGGCACTTACACACACGAAAAGCAAAGCACTTACCCCATGAAACATGGAAATAGATATATTTAAGGTTATTGCTTTCGGCAAGTTTTTATATATATAATATTCCTACCCATGCGGAAACAGTCCAGCTAGTACATAGGGCGCACTATAAGTTTCCGGAACTGGCCACTTACATAAACAATATTTAAAAATTTATTGCAACATTTGAAAATAGAACTCTTTGGCTGTAGAATGCAGTTTGTTTCATCTGACTGTCTTTTGTTTTTACCTTGTGGCGCCATTTAAAAAATTGTGTGTCTGCATCAACATGGATTTAACTCGGGAAAATTTTCGTAGTATGATTTTCTACGATTTTAAGTGTAATTTGACAGCTCAACAGAGCATCGCTCGGCTTGAAACAGCTTTTGGCAATGAAGCACCATGCAAGACAACTGTTTATAGCTGGTTTGCAGAATTCAAGCGTGGTCGTATCAATCTCAGTGACGAATCTCGCGATGGTCGGCCGTCCACCGCTGTGACCAACAAAAACATCGATGCTGTGCGCCGTATTATTGAAACAGACAGGCATGTGACCTACCATGAAATTCGCGCATCCTTAGAAATAGGCATGAGTCAAATACAATTAATCCTACACAAACATTTGGGTGTGAGAAAGCTGTGCTCGCGGTGGATCCCACACAACTTGACCGAGGCTCAAAAAACGGACCGCGTCACTTGGTGCAGTGCCATGCTTACCAGATTCAACGAAGGTGCGTCAAATTTGGTGTGGGACATAGTAACAGGTGACGAAACATGGATTTATTGCTACGATCCCAAAACAAAGCAGCAATCGAGCGTATGGGTCTTTCAAGATGAGCCGAAACCAACCAAAGTGGCGCGCGTGAAAAGTGCATCTAAGCGGATGATTGCTTCTTTTTTTAATAAAACTGGACACGTGGCTACTGTTGCTTTAGAGAATCGTCGTACAGTGAATAGTGACTGGTACACGACCATTTGTTTGCCGGAAGTTATTGACGAACTCCGTAAAAATAACCGTAAACGCCGTATCATCCTGCACCACGACAATGCTAGTTCTCACACGGCCAGACAGACAAACGACTTTTTGAAGGCGAAAAATGTAGAACTCATGAGTCATCCTGCATACAGTCCCGACCTGGCACCTTGTGACTTTTTTCTGTTCCCAAAAATTAAGAACCAATTACGCGGTCAACGGTTTTCATCACCAGAAGAGGCTGTCGAGGAGTATGAAAACACGTTTCAGAGGTCACCACAGAGGACGGGCACAAAAGCTTTCAAAACTGGTTTCATCGAATGAAAAAGTGCATAGACGCCAAGGGAGATTATTTTGAAAAACAATAAATTAATTTTGTACCTTTAATAGTATTTTTTCATATTCATTCCGGAAACTTATAGTGCGCCCCACGTATATGATAAAACAAAGGGAACTCCTTGTTTATTTAAAAATATATTTTTTTAACTGAATACTCAATATTTTATTGCAAACCACAAAGTACACGAGATGTTATCAATACAATATAAGATCATTTATGGACCCTGTCGGGCACAGCAATTTGGTTATACAAGGGGTGATCGCACTCAAACGTTCAAAATAAGGTTAGTAGGTACTATGTCATATTTTTGAATAGTTAAGTACATACGAGTATATTATAATATTGTATTTTATTAACATTTATATTTTATTATCTAAAAACTCATTAACTGTATAATAGCGTTTGTCAATTAATAATTCCATTAGGTGTCTCTTAAATAAATTCAAACTTAAGTTCCTTATTTTTTTTTGGGACCTTGTACTATACTGTAGAAGCCATTCCACACATTAGCACCGAACATAGCTGTCTTGTTCATCGACCAAATTCTGTCGTTGATGCGAGTGGAACTGAGGAATTGGAAACGGTGTATGTTTAATTTCACAAAAAGGGCTAGTTCACATATATACATTCCTGGCAATGTTAATATTTTTAGTCTTTAAAAATGTGGTACATATGAATCTCTAGTACGTATTCCACATAATGAACAAATGCACTTCTTCTGTGCTTTGAATGCTTTTTCTTTTCCTGTTGCATTACCCCAGAAAATCAGGCCATGGTAAGCAGTTGAAAGAACATTTCAACAAATTCCGTGACACTCGGCCAGACACAATAGAAATAACAATTGAATTACGTCTACAGCCGTAAGTGTCCCGCAGTGAGGAGCTCGGTAGTCCGGCGGGAGTGCACGTTATTAGCGTTTTCGTAAGTAAAAGCGACACCGAGAGTGGTCTGCACTTGGATGGGTGACCACAAGTACCAAGCATTTTTTTAAGCTCCTCCGTTCTTCGGAAGGCACCTCCACCGGAAGGTCATCCTTGTATGACATACACGAAAAACAAACAAGTGTCCCGGAATGTGTTTTATAAGATCAATTTTATATTGATCCAATCAAAGATAAAGGTGATCGACGAAACATTGAAAATTAAACTGTTTTTAGCTCCCGACAAAAAGGAGGGTTGTTATAAGTTTAACGCTAACATATGTCTGACTGACTGTCTGGCTGTCTGTGTCTGTCTGTGGCATCGTAGCGCTCGAACGGATGGATCGATTTCAATGCGGTTTTTTTTACGTGAAAGCTACTTCCCTTGCGGTGGTTCTTAGCCATATTTGATGAAAATCAGTTTAGTCGTTAAAAGTTAAGAGGTGTTGACGCTTGAAATCTTGGGTTGTAATTTACCTGCAAAATAATAGATGGCGCAACAGTTTATTATGTAGTTCCGCCAATTATCACTAGATGGTATCGTTGGGGATTTTTAATTTGCTTGCAAATCAAATTGGGTAGATGACTGGGTCAAAAATAAATTATTCGGCATAGTTCATAAAATAAAACGTCACAAAATACTGTCACTTTTCATTGATCATATTCATTTTCAACAAGATTTTAGATTTATTAATGCAGAAAAACTAATATTAAGAACGCCATTTGACTCCAAAAAAGCACGACGTCACGCTTTAGTATTTCATACAAATTCCATACAAAATGTTTGTTTTGACGTTTAGAAAACAGTGTTTGATTTGACTTGTTGTCATCTAGCGGATTGTGTATCTTTGTCCACAGATAATGGTGATCGACGAGAACGAAGCACGGCTCCGCGTCCGCTACCCGCTCAACTGCGAGAAGCGGCGGAACTACAAGTTCGACATCGCGGCGGTCGGCTGCGACGGCTCCTACTCGAACACGTGAGTTTATGTAGCTCTTTCCTGTTGTGAATAGAAACGTGTACATTACTTAATAAAAAAATATTCGGCCAAGAGCGAGTCGGACTCACACACGGAAGGGTTTTGTACAAAAATCTATTAAAAAATCACGTTTCTTGTATGGGAGCTCCCCTTTAATACTTATTTTATTCTGTTTTTAGTATTTGTTGTTATAGCGGCAACAGAAATACATGATCTGTGATTAACTGTTTAGCCAACACGGTTCATGAGATACAGCCTTTGACAGACTGATGGCTAGTTATAGGGTCCCGTTTTTACCCTTTGGGTACGGAACCCTTATATCTGTTGACGACCTTCGTGGCGTACTGGTCACCATGCTAGTCCGCCACCCAGAGGTCGCGGGTTCGATCCCCGGACAGGGCAAGTTGGAAAATGGCCTTTTTCAAATTGTCCTGGGTCTTAAATGTTTATCTATATATGTATTTGTTATAAAATATAGTACCGTTGAATTAGTATCCCATAACACAAGTCTCGAACTTACTTTGGGGCTAGCTCAATCAGTGTAATTTGTCCCTATATATATATTTATTTATCTGTCCATAAATTCTTCTTCTCACATGGTTAGCCACGTCAGGAGGTAAGCCGAACATCTGACTAAAATGATGGTCTATTTGAAGGTGGGTGGCTGCAGAGGTATTGGAGAACAGAGAAAGACGTTGAAAGAATATGTAACGACAAATATGAAGGAACGAGGAACTAGTGCTAATATGGTGCATGACAGAAAGAATTGGAAGCAGTTGATATACAGAGCCGACCCCAAATAGGGAAGTAATGATGATGATGATGGATAAATCAAAAAAAATAATAATCTATTTAGTTCCTCAGTTAGATTTTTAGCCTTGAAAAGCACGCAGTCAAATAAAACTGATCTCCCATGCAAACTTGGCCATCAGCAGATGTTGTTTCCTGAAATTGTAAAGACATCTGATTTCAAAATTTCCTTTATGGCTTTTTCATATCATGGACTGTGCAATCGTATATACTTTCTTAATGTTATTTCGACGTTCTTGAACAACCAGTAGATCGGATACTAAACAATTTTCCTTCGTTGTCAAAACATTAATTTTGTGCTAAATACATAAATAAATCAACTGTATATATTAACTGCGCGTGTAAGCAACCAGATATTAAATTTCAGGCCTCCAAATATTTCTACCGCTTAGTCACTTTAATTAAAAACACCGAGTAATTTTAACATTTCACAATTTTTTTCAATGATTGCTTTTTTATGAATAATGCCAGTTTTTTATAATTTTGTGAGCGCTTTATGTTTTGTACTTGAGAATAATGGTTGGTAATATTTTTTTCAATGAATAGGAGCAGTAAGAAGTTTCATTAGAACCTTATTGCTTTTTTTCTAGAGATAGAATAATAAAAAGGTATTAAATTTGTTATGAACTATTAGCGTCTGGGTTGTTGATACTCAGTCATATGTCAATCATAACAAAAACTGGCTATAGAATATTTAAACCAATACGATACTTTAAACTAAAACCGATAAAATGTATGGAACAGTTGTCGACACTGTCAGAGACAATTATATTAAGAGATACAATAGGCATGTAGACTAAAAAAAATTTGTTCACCCAGCTGGTGAGTTATTGAAAAATATTGTTTATGATTTTTACTTTTATCAACAAGAAGATTTATTTAATGAGCATAATAGTCGTAAGTATAATCTTATCTAACATTAGAAAATCATACAAAAATTAAAAATTAATATAAATTTGTTAATCAAAAATTAATAATAATAGATAAATATCAAAAATTAATATATAACCACGGATTGTACCTGGCTCAAAGGTACCCATTATGCTAGCTGCATTTCCTCTTTGAATAGCAATGGATATCCTTTGAACCAGGTACCAGCCAGAGCGGTAGTCATAACCACGATCCCTTAAGCGACGTCCTATCTCACTAATAAAGTCCCTTGCCTCCAGACACCATGGGCCAGCAGTCTCTACGGCGACAGGCACAAAATCATAATGTGTAGATCTTAGAATAATAACACCTAGAAACCGAGTCTACGCATAAAAAGTGAAGCACAAAATACCAAGCCGTTTTGGCTCGGTAGTCGAAACGCCGCGTCAGTGCTCAAGGTCGAATCGTGCCGTTAACATCTTCGTTCGCTCTCGGAATTTATATTTAAAATGACGGTTTGTGCAGTTAATGGGTGTCACAACTCATCAGAAAAATCGAAGGAACATTGCAACATAACATTTCACCTGTAAGTATTACGTTTTGCTTCATATTTTGACGTAAAACATTTTTCAAAACAAATACGAAATGAAAATAATTTAAGACGCCATAATATTTAAATGTTGCCAGTGAATGAACTTTTTCCCAAATTTTAAATCCATTAAATAATATTTTCTTAGACTTTTTATCATATTGGTACGTACCACTTGTTTTAACCGATTTCAAAAATAGGAGGAGATATAATATATGTTGCCAGTGAATAAACTTTTTCCCAAGTTTTGAATTTATTAAATTATATTTTGTCGGTACTTTTATTGTATTGGTACGTACCTGTTTTAACCAATTTCAAAACAGGAGTAGGTATAATATTTAAAGTTTGCCAGTGAATAAACTTTTTCCCAAATTTTGGATTAATTAAATTAATATTTTTATCATAACGGTACCACTACCACTTGTGTTAACCGATTTAAAAAATAAGAAAGTATTGTTTAGGATAGCTCTAAGCAAGGCAATAATAATAAATATTTATTGCTTGTTTCATAACTATTCAACACTGAGTAAAAAATATGGAGATATTTTTTCAATCTAATCTAAACCATTAATTTGACGTCATTAGTTCATATAATTAAATGTTCATTTTGTTACAGATTTCCTTCTGATCCAACTATAGCTGCTCGTTGGATTGAAAAAATTAAACTTAATCGTAATGATATCAGTTGGAAGCCAAGTAAACATACTAAAATATGTTCTTTACATTTTGATGAAACAGAAAAGTATACGACTAAAGGTGGCTTATGCAGATTACGTCGGGGTGCAGTTCCGAGTAAAGTAAATATTAAAACATAAACCCTACAAGTTGCTCACATTAATTTCTTTGTCTCATTGTTTTTTTTTTTGATTCAGAATATACCCATTTTTGTCGAGGAAAAGAAAGTTCAAATTGAAGAGCTAGTTGAAGAACCACAACCGGTAAGTTTAATAGAATTATTGTAAAGACATATTATTTATTTTAATATTTAGACCTGTCCTGTGCTTAACATGTTTTTCTATGATTTCAGGGTACCTCACATGACCGTACAAATTTGCTAACGGATTCACCGGCCGTATCTATATCATCTTCTATATTTGATACACCTAAAAAGGCTTCACTGCGGAGCGCATTAAAGAAAAAAACTTTATTGCAACAAAAACACGGTAAGAAAATCAAGATGTTACAACAAAAAACTCGCCGTTTAATAAAGAAAAATACTACATTGCAAAATATTGTAGTTATTCTGCGGAAGGAACGCTTTATTAATAAAGACATTTCCAACATATTGTCCGAAAATGTATTCGCTGCAGAACTTTTTAACAGCATGGCAAAAAAAATTAAGATGGATAAAAAACGACCAATGCCTAAGTATACACCAGAATTTAGAAAGTTTTGTTTAACCTTACATTTTTACTCACCACGAGCGTATACTTACGTTAGAAAAACGTTTAATACATGTCTTCCGCATCCAAAAACAATTTATAATTGGTATCGTAACGTAAATGGATCTCCAGGATTTACAGATGAATCTTTCAAGCTTTTAAAATCTAAAGTACTATGTTCAAACAAGAAATTAGTATGTGCTTTAGTAGCCGATGAAATGGCGATAAGACCACAAGATTTAAAAGGAGGGCATGGACGAGTGGACACAGGGACAGGCACATCCGATAGTGTTACGATTGCTACGGAAGCTTATACTTTAATTCTTGTATGCTTGAATGAACATTGGAAAATCCCACTTGGATATTTTTTAGTACATGGCATATCTGGGGGACAAAAAGTTAACATAATTAAAATGTGCCTTACAAAATGTGCAGAAGTAGGCGTAAAAGTAGTTGCACTCACATTTGATGCCCATTCAAGCAATATTTCAGCAATGCAATTATTAGGTTGCCGAATGAAAGACCCGGCAGATATGAACACCACTTTTAAGCATCCTACAGAAGCACACCATGTAGCTGTCTTTCTGGATTCATGCCACATGATTAAGCTTGTGCGAAATCATTTTGAGGAAAAAGAAATATTTTTAGACCAGGAGGAGAATAAAGTACAGTGGGATTTCCTCGAAAAATTAAATGAGTTACAGGAAAACGAAGGATTACACATAGGCAACAAACTGACACGTAAACATTTGGAATTTAGAAACAGTATAATGAAAGTGAAATTGGCTTCGCAACTTTTTAGTAGGAGTGTGGCAGTTGCAATCAAACTTTGTCGCGAGGATTTAAAATTAGATATCTTTAAAGGAAGTGAAGCGACAGAAAAGTTCATTATGATTTGTAACAACCTATTTGACGTTTTTAATACTAGGAAATTAACACAGCACGGGTTTTGTCATCCTCTTTCAAATTCCAATAAGGCGGAAATATTCGATTTTTTAGAAGAGACCAGAAATTATATTTTGAATTTAAAGATTAAAACTACCAGAAAACGAACGTTTAATGAAAATGAAAGCTCCATAAAACTTAAACTGAAGAGTTTTGAATCTGTTTTAACAGTTAAATGCTCGCCTGGATTTAAAGGATTATTAGTAAATATCGAAAGTTTGAAGCATTTATTTAGGACATTAATTGAAGAAACAAAAGAACTGGACTACATTTCCACCTACAGGCTAAGCCAGGATCATATTGAGCTGTTTTTTGGTTCGATAAGAATGCATGGTGGGCATAATGACAACCCAAATGCACTGCAATTTAAGGGCAGTTACAGAAAATTACTGTGCCGCATGGAGGTACAAGTTGGTGAAGCAGGAAACTGCGTTCCACTTGAAAATATATCTATTTTAACTTGTACATCTGCCTTGACCTGCATCAATGCCACTGCGTTCTCACAACGGTTTGAAGATACATATGAAGACATCAATCAGATAATCAAGACACTCAATGAAGGTGATGTCGGAACTGAAATTGTATTAGCCACTAAATATGATGACCCTAATTTCAGAAATCACATTGTAGGTTATATAGCTGGAAATGTAGTACGGTATGTATCAACTCGAATCAAATGTGAATTTTGTATTGATAGTATGATGGCAAAAGAAAAACTTTGGTTTCACAGATTGGTTTGCTTGCGGGATAAAGGTGGACTTATTTACGCTTCAGAAGAAGTGTACGTTATTTGTAGTGTTGCTGAAACCAATTTGCGAAGGTTCATTAAAGAATATCCAAATTATTTTCTTTTAGAGAAGCAATTAACTCTACAAATAATGACAACACTCATTGGAAGTAAGCTCTTTCCTACGTCTCAGGAGCACTTAAATTACCAACATCACAACACAAATTTAGCGCGACTTATAGTTGAGCGATACCTACGAATACGTTTCTTTTATGAAGCAAAAAAAGGAAATATTGCAAAAGTTGTCACATCGAAACGCCAATTATTCAGAAAGCAATTGCAATTTCAAGGCTATTAAAATACTATCGATTGCCCGTGGCTATGCCCACATTAAATAAGATTTACTGTCATCCCTCGGGAACATCTAATATTTTGAATTAAAACGAGGCATTAGAAATGTCCGTGTCGGGGAACCTCATTTTTCCCAGTAATTACATAACATGTGGAAGTGATTTTTATAACGTAATGCTGCATTTCATTGTCTTAATTTTCACAGTTGCAAAAACACGATTCTTTAACTTTTGTTACAAAGAAAAGAAAAATAATGTTATACTAGATAAGTCAAAACACATATTACTAAATGCCAGTTGGATTTTTGAACGAATTTATAGTATTTGTTCTAAATAAAAATACGTTTTAGATATTTTATTATTTGACATGTGTAGTTTTTATATTCACCTTTTCCTTATAAGATGTGAAATAGAAACAGTTTTGATTACCTGTATTTTTAATTAATAAATAATCCGCTTTGATGTGTAGTTTTTATTTACTATTCCTTTCCAATGCACAGTTCTTTTTTATATTAGATTTCGTTGTGCTCGAAATCATCTCACTTGATGGTAGGTGGTAATGGGGTCGATGATGGAGCACGGGAACTCAAATATTGCCTATTCACTCTTATTTTTAAGTCTTTCAGTAAGTGAGGGGCCTGCCGGGCTGATTTGTGAATCTAAACCATCCAGGACGCCACCCAAACGCATATAAAAAAAAACATTGAATTTAGTCCAGCCGTTTAGGAGGAGTTAAGTACATACGTACAGTAGAATTATTATATGAAAAAGGCCATTTTCTATTTTTCAACATGTGATTAGTATTAAGCATATACGTTATACAAACTATTTAAAATTACCATAAGTAACGTTATAAATATTTATTAACTAATTTTGGGCAAAATTTGATACCCTGGCAACATTAATTGTACATTTGTGTGAGTGTCGCAGTGTGTAGAAACGCGTGGCTCACGCACACGTCAATGTATTTTTTGCTTCACTATTGACAGATTATTTATAAGAGACTATCTTTCTAGGCGTTATTATTCTAAGGTGTAGATAACATTGAATACTTTGCTCTTTTTTTGGTAGCAGCAGCCTGCGCAGCTGACCCAGGTGATCGCGTGGTGCTAGTGAGATAAGACGCCGCGTAAGTGCTGACGCATGTTGCGTTCCACAACAAACTCCGTCCTCTCTGCCACGGAATCAAAGTCAATCCATCGGGTCTTTTGCCATCCGTCCTTGAAAGCCTGGAGGCTCTAACTGGCAAGGAATATTCGCGGATATTATTGCTCGACGTATTATGTCATTAATTGCGTGATGGTGCGATAAACGACCAGCACTAATATTTATCAACTAATATTGGAAAAGATATAATATTGCATTTGAATTCACGGTCTCGAACGATTTTATGGCGTCACATGCCCACTTCGGAACTTCGATGCACTGTATCTTGATTTTTTACTGATTTGATAAGCCTTAAAATATGAGTTCATTATATTTGAATAGTCTAACTGACAGACTTTTCTGACCCAGTTCATATTCATACCATTTAACGTCTATAGCCGTAATTGTACCGGAAACTGCTTAGTTATGTAAAATGCATTTTTCCGTCGACAGCGTGCCAGTCCACATAACCGTGACCGACGTGAACGAGTTCGCGCCCGTTTTCAATCAGGCCTCCTATGTGAAGACCGTGGACGAGGGCCGACTGTACGACGAGATCTTGCGAGTGGAGGCCACTGACCGTGACTGTACTCCAAGATACGGAGATGTCTGCAAGTACGAGATACTGACGGACCGCAGTCAGCCGTTCACCATCGATAATGAAGGTTAGTTGAAATATAGGTAGTAAGGAGAATATTCTACTTAAAAATGATAGAATTATTATTTTTAAGTAGAATATCGCAGACAGAACTTTAATTCTGTCACATGTGTGAATATCCGCGAAGACTCTAACTTAGCTCCAAAGGAAGACCAGCGCTGATGCTTCGTTTACGTAACACCAGCGTGCTGGTTGGGGCCAATTTAGAGCGTCGATGGCACATAGTTATTTTATATTTTAGTTCAAAATTGTTAATTACCTTATATAATCTTTAAAACAGTTGTTGTGAATCATTCAAATAAAATAAGTACTAACTAAAATTAATATTATTTTATTGAAGATAATGAATTAATGATGAAAATATAATTTTATGTAGTTTTCTGAAGTTCCCAGATTAAACGGAACCGAAACGACCAAATTAAATACCCATTGGATTTTATGTTTGTGGTTTGAAAATATTTTACTAAAGAACTGCTTAGCTGTTCTTTAAATTAAGCAAAGAGGCAAAAATTCTACGGCCCCCTTCATTGTAAGGTTACACGTGGAATGTAGATGGAGTCGTCATAGAATTATTTTATGTCAGACTAGGGAAAATTGTCCTTGTAATAAATTGCGATCTATATTTAGCTGCCATATTCCTATTTTGGACGATATTGTTTTGTTAAGGTCCCACGAGAAAATGTTTTAGCAATTTTATATAAAAGTTATGTTCAACTTCATAGACCACTAGAAATGTTTTTTTAAAATACATACTAATCGTTTTTTGTTTTCAGGTGTGATTCGCAACACGGAGCCCCTGGATTATGAGAAGTCGCACAACCACATCCTGTCGGTGGTGGCGTACGACTGCGGCATGATGCAGTCGGCCCCCGTCATGGTCACCATCAAGGTCAACAAGCCGTGCCGCGCTGGCTGGAAAGGTACACTCATCAACATTGATCATCAACTTACTTTTACTTCTTTTTCCAAGTCGTCTCTCCATGCCAACTTCATCGCTTATCGTATACCGTATTTGCACTAGCTCTCCTTTCCTTTTTGTCTCGTTTTAAGAATTCCTTCCGCGTTTTTTAAGGTCTAATCTATCTATATATATTATGTAAGAGCTACGCTCTTGTCGGAGGAGAATTTTTTTTTTTTCCATATTTGTCTCTCTCGTTCGCCAGCCGTTTTACTTCGCTACACGACACGACGTTCACCTTCTCCGTTATCTGTTTCATGTAGCTATGCCTGGGTGTTTCTGGTCCTCCTTTTCCTTCTGTCTTCCCTTCAATGCTGCTTCTTTTACATGCTGATCTGGGAGAAAAGAAAAACTTGGAATGTACCAGCTGATTCTCTTCTCGTGCAGATCGTAAAAGCTGATCATGAAAATGAGAATCATGTTAATAGGTGATGCAGCTAGCATTTTAAATCGGCGTACCTAATCCGTAGACAGATTAAATCGCGTTTCGCCTAAATGTCAAATTTATTAGAGCAACCCGTCACTATATTGATTGCTTTCCATCTTTTCGCCCAACATCGTGTTAAAAGTGGTTTTTGAGTCTTACGGCACTGGGCTCTTGTCTGCTTAGAGCCGCAAGATACAAAATGCTCTTTCTACCCCAATAGGGATAAGGACGTGATAATATGTATGTATGTCATCTTCCGTTTAATGATCTTTGTTTTTCTTTTTAGTTTCTACAAGTTATTTTTTTAAGGAATTTACATATGGTATTAATACTTGATGTTACGCTTTCAGGAGTAGCCGAACGCGTAGACTACGCCCCTGGCACCGGCCCTCTTGCCCTATTCCCGGCCGCTCGGCTCGAGGCGTGCACGTCTGACGAGCGCTGTCCCGGCGTCACCAGGATCCAAGCCGCTGTCACGCTGCAGGCGTCACACCAAGGCACTGGCTGCGATAGAGACACGTATTCCTTGCACTCTCAGCGAACTATTTGCGGTAAGATTTTAAAACTCAAATTGTTATAAGATTTATATTAAACTCTGTTCGACGAGTTCACGCAACTGTCACGCTGCAGGTGTAAAGTCTCATACTTGTGAAGGAAAATGTCACTCTGCAGATTGATTGTTTTTTGATGCAGATGTAAATACAACGAATGCGCCACCGACATAGCCATGATATTGTTTATGTCTCAGGGCATTAAAACTTATATCTCTTATACATATTCATTTCAAATCTTATTTTTGTAGGAAAATGTCACGCCATTAGTATTATAGTACCACACGAGTTTAGTCAACTGTCACGCTGCAGATGTAATCACAATGTGTCACCAACAGTGCCCCGATTCTTGTTGACTAATCTTTATTCAATTTATTTATTGACTATATTGTCTACTAGCTTTTGCCCGCGGCTTCGCTCGCGTAGGGGTGTAATTTATCAAAATCCTTCCTTAGGGGATGGCTACATCATAGTAGCTTGCAAAGTCTCAGCCTGATCGGTTTAAAATTGGCAAAGTTTCATACAAACTTTCATCCCCTATTTTATCCCCTTGGGGGTATAATTGATCAAAATCCTTTCTTAGCGGATGCCTACGTCATAACATCTACCTGCATGCCAAATTTCAGCCCGATCCGTCCAGTGGTTTGGGCTGTGCGTTGATAGATCACTATGTCAGTCAGTCAGTCACCTTTGAGTTATATATATTTAGATTTAGATTAGATTAATTACATTAAAATTTTATTTTTTTGTCTTATTTGGTATTTGTCGTATTTCAGGATTGGACCCTAAAACTATCGACTTGCTGCCGAGCCCGGGGGCAGGCAGCGAATGGACCAAGTCGCTTAAACCTGACTCAGGTAAATAAATAATGATCTTTATTGCTTACCTTCCTCGTAGGTCAATTTAGCATTTTTCTTTCGTTCGTAGTATGTTAGTGGCCAACATTTTACAAAATGAAGATCAAAAGCAGAAGCCCGAAGGAACCGCCATTTATGTTCGAATGCTGGCATTGGGACACAAATTCGGAGTCGTAACATATATATTTTTGTATATATGTTTAGCGATATCTTCGCCAGTTGTAGACCGATTTAGATGACCCTTTTTTTTTAATTTAATAACATTAACTTCATAGTTAACCCTGTATTAATTATTTAATTTCATTGTATACTTATATTCTTCTACACTGTAATACTCTGCTGCGCCAACTCCCCCATATCTTTTATAATCTTCTTTACCCAAAGGTTGGCTGGAAGAAATCGCTTTAGTACCTTCTACATTTTAAATGTACTTTTCATTATTGTCATACTTAAATTCAAATATATCTTTATTATCATAGGATATTTATAATATCTCTTAATAATCGTCACTTTGTTTTATTGCACAATTAATTATTGTTGACGTCAAAAAGTTACTTAGAGCTAAGTTTACTGCCGCCTCCAAAGCGCTAGTGCAGAAGAAGCGGTAACAAACTGCACTGCAGCATTTTCTCCAAGAACGTCAACTCACAATGAAATTAATATTTATAGTTGATATTTGGACAGAGTATACATTGTTTGTTGTCATAATTTAAATTAATTTTTTAATGTCGAAATTTTGAAATAATGTCAAAGCAAGTTGTAAATTCAGTATGTACTTAATGTACCAGATTATGACCATTTCTGAGTATACAAACCTTTAAGAGGGACCCGCGCCAAGCTCAAGCCAGACTTTGTTGTCTTTAAGATAGTCATCGGTCCTATAATAAGCCTTCTCACACAGTACCTTCTTTACATAAGCTTTAAACTTTTTGTCAGGCATATCAAGGACCGATTGTGGCAGTTTATTATAAAAAAGTATACCGTTCCCCATAAACGTTTTACTAACTGTTTTGAGCCTATAATACGGGGCAACTAAGTCACTCTTATTGCGTAAGTTTCTGACGGTAAAATCGCTTACTTTATTGTATGAGGAAATATTTTTCCTTACATACAGTATGTTTTCAAATATATACTGTGATGGTAAGGTTAGTATACCTATTTCCTTGAATAATTCTCTGAGTGAGTCTCTAGATCCTAAGCCGTAGATAGCTCGAATTGCCCTTTTTTGTAAAATGAAAATAGTCTGAATATCGGCTGCACTCCCCTATAGCAGTATGCCGTATGACATTAAACTATGAAAGTAACTAAAGTACACAAGTCTAGCAGTTGCTACATCTGTCAATTGTCTAATTCTCCTAACAGCATAAGCCGCAGAGCTAAGTTTATTTGAAAGTTTTGATATATGAGCGCCCCACTGAAGTTTCGAGTCGATCGTAATTCCTAAGAAGGTAGTACTTTCAACAAGATCAAGTTTTTCGCCATCTATCACTATGTCGACGCAAGCTTGCCTCACATTGGGAAGAGAAAATCGAATGCATTGGGTCTTTTTCGCATTTAACATGAGGTTATTGGCAGTAAACCAATCAGAAATAGAAGACAAGGTGCTATTCACCGCGCTAGCATCCGTGCTATGACGGCCAATTTTGAATATTAGCGAGGTGTCATCAGCAAACAGCACTATGCCTGCCTGTTTCTCAACCATGTAAGGCAAGTCATTTACATAAACTAAGAAAAGGAAAGGTCCTAGAATAGAACCTTGTGGTACGCCGATTTTAACATTAGATCCGTGCGATTTTATGCCGTTTAAATCAACAGTCTGAAGCCTATCTGTTAAATAAGATTCTATTAATTTAATTGAATTTTCATCAAAACCATATTGACGAAATTTAAGCAAAAGTGTCGGATGATCTACGCAATCAAATGCTTTAGAGAGATCGCAAAAGGATCCAATCCCATCATTTTTGCTCTCCCATGCGTCGTAAATATGAGTGATGAGTGCCACTCCCGCATCGGTGGTTGATTTTCCGCCAGTAAAACCGAACTGTTGGCTATGGAAAAGGTTGCAGGTCTTGAAGTGAAGTAGCATTTGATTGAGCAATATCTTTTCGAACACCTTACTCAAGACTGGCAAGATAGATATAGGTCTGTAGTTGCCAGGGTCTGTTTTTTCTCCTTTTTTGAATAAGGGGATTAGTTTACTACATTTCATTAGGTTAGGAAATATGCCTTCATCAATACATTCGTTAAATATAAAAGCTAAATCACCAGCTATGACATTTATAATATGGCTTACTACAGCAACCGACATGCCCCAATGATCTTCCGATTTTTTTAAATTTAACTGTTTAAATGCTTCTACTATATCACTAGGGCCAACATGCTCAAATTTAAATTTAGAATCACAAGGCCTAACATTATTCTTAAGCAAGGCTTCAGCACGTTGGGGGTTAGAATCCACATTGGAAGTAAGTTCCAAAGGTATGTTAGTAAAAAAATTATCAAAAATATTAACAATTTCTTCAGGTTTAGTAACAATCTTACCGCTAGCTTTGATTTGACAGATATTTTCTTTTGCTTTATTTTTACCAGTTTCTTTATTAATAACATTCCAAGTTTCTTTTATCTTGTTAGGGGCATTATTTATTTTTTTACTAATACGATTGGCCTTGGCTTGTCTACAAACTTTTTTAAATATTTTAGAATAATTTTTAACATATTCTACAAATGAAGGATTAAAATTAAATTGTTTTTGGGCATATAAGTCATAAAGCTTGTTCCTACTTATGTAGATGCCGGTAGTAGCCCACTCACTAAATTGTGATTTACTATGCACAGCAACTTTTTTTTTGTTTCAATGTTTTAGAATATTCTGAAGAAACACAATTAAAAAGCTTATTGTAATGGTCGTCCGGATTTTTCCCTGTGTATACGACAGATAACAGTTTGTTATCTAAATTATTTTTAAGTTTTCTTATATTTTTTGAAGTAATTGGCCTACAGAAGGTCTTATCTTTGTTCACGTGGCTGAATTTGCCTTTGGACTCCTTGACATAAGCTACGTATACACCCGAATGATCAGAAGGCAATTTATTAATAACAGATTTGTCAGAATATTGAATATTACTAAAAAAATTGTCTAGACATGTGGCAGATGTAGCAGTGATTCGGGTTGGCTCAAAGAATACGTTTACTAAATCATAACACTTAAAAAGATTTACGAATTGCGTACTTTTTGGATTATCTACTAAGATATCAACATTAAAATCTCCACAAACAATAATATTCTTTTTACTAGTTGAACAGGACTTAAGTACCTGGTCCATTGCTTTAAGGAAAGTTTTAAAATCACTATTAGGGGGACTGTATACACAAATAATTATATGATGATCTAGCTCGGCACAGGTCACCTCACAACAGCGCTCAACAGAAAGTCTGACAATATCCTTACGTTGTTTGCTGCGGAAAGAATCTTTAACAAAAATTATGGAACCCCCTC
This sequence comes from Acrobasis suavella, assembly GCA_943193695.1. Taxonomy (NCBI): domain Eukaryota; kingdom Metazoa; phylum Arthropoda; class Insecta; order Lepidoptera; family Pyralidae; genus Acrobasis; species Acrobasis suavella. The sequence goes on along the minus strand of OW971952.1, from coordinate 756,647 downwards.
GTTGAGCAGACTTCCTATTAAAGCAGCTTACAATATTATAGTTGTTTAGGCTGAACATCATCTGACTCTCATACAGCCAATGTTCAGTCAAACATAAAATGTCCACATCCATTTCTTCTAAAACTAATTCTACTAATAATTCTTTGCCGGAAAGACCTTCTAAATTTTGATGAATTATTCTTAGCTCATGAGGCCTTTCCGTTGTCTTCATGTTCAGTTTAAATCTGCCGTCAAGTCTACAGAATTACCATTACATATTACTGGCAATTCTGTAGGCATCTTATCCCTAGGTTTTTGTTTACAATGTAAACTCGTCCAAAAATTAATATTATTTGCTACTAATGTAGCAATCTTACGTCTAGAATATTTTGAAAGATATATATTATCTTTTGTCAGATTACATTCACTTATGAAATGGTTAGTGTCAAAAAACACTAATTTATCACTATAACGACATGTTATATTATGTATTAAATTATTAAGATAGTGAATGTTTTTGTTATTTGTTGGAGACTGGCAACGTAGATATGGGAATGCACATAATATTATTTTGCCTACTTCTAGTTCAGTTAAATAATCCATACAGCTGATTATTTCTTTCTTTCCTATTTTGTTACTATTGCCTATAAGTAATACAACAGTAGAATTATAATTCAGTTTAGTTGATTTAATTTTGTCTATAATTTGAGTATAGGTTGCATCCGGGAAGCAGTAATTAACACAAGCGTTATCAAGAATTGTGTTAAGCATGAAACCCATACTGCGACCCATACTGTCAGAAAAAACTACTGTATTACATGGAGTTTCAATAAAGTCAACACAATCAGACACATTATTGCACAAATTACTGTCACAAGGAGAGAGCTCTGGTGTGGAGACACTGATGGTGGGCTGGTTGAACTGCCCGCAAGTACATTGCTTAGCTAATGAATCAAGGGTTTCTTGATTGTACCTGCTGTCACTAATCAATTTCTCCACAGTCAGCATGTGCTCAGTATTTTGTTTCTGTTGGTAGTCATACTTAGAAAATAATGAGGAATAGTCCTCCTGCAATTTAGTAATATAAGATTCTAGTCTATTTCTGTTGACCTCATACAACTCCTGACTTTCCGCCAATTTATTATTACACAGGTCTAATTCTGTTTGTAATTTACAATTTAAAGAACTGGATTTTAATAGACATGATTTCCTGAGATTAATTTTTAATTTATTATTGGTTTTCTTAATTTTTTTACAAACTTTTAAATGTTTTTTAACTTTATTGTGGCTAGTCATGGTATTTGAATGATCTAAGTAACTAACACTGCATGATGTCTCACTAGTGAGATCAATCACTGAGGAATTAGTTGAGGGAGTCACAGGGACACTATCAATGAGCTCATCAAAGGGGCTGGACACCTCCGCTGACTGACGCAACTGGGCGTCTTGCTCATAACTACTTATAAGTCTATACTTAGTTGGTACTATACAGAAATTTTATCTTATCTTATTGATTTGGTTAAGATATGATGACGAACTTTGGAGATATGAAGTTCTTTTTTTGTAAAAAGGATTTTTTTCTTTAGCCTATAGTGTCCCACTGTCCCACCGTTGGGCAAAGGCCTCCCCTCCAGACTTCCATTTGGCTTTATCTGTAGCGGTAGTGTGCTATTTTTTATCAAATTTTGAGAGGTCAGACCATCTCCTTCTAGGGCGACCTCTCTTTCTACGTGAGCCTGCAGGGTCCGTGGTTATTTTAGCCCATCTATCCGGATTACGAAGTAATTTTTTTTCACAAAGGACAATGCGAATATTTTTTTTTTTTTTACAATTTATTGGTTTAGGCATTTGTCCTCAATCTCACCTGATGGAAAGCGACGATGAGTAACCGGCCTTAGAGGAAGTGTGTGGTGTTGAATTTTGCACACTTAAAATATAATTTTAAGTCGTATATTTTAAACCAACGAGTTTGTTTTAATAGGTATGCAAATTTGTAAGTTATTTTAGTAAACACAACTTTATAATTGCAGTATTTTTTTATAAATTACTTAAGCTATCGATTAAATATAGTCAGATCAAGAATTACCCAAGATTTAACGAGATAATGACGATACTGAGAGCCCATATATGTTTGCCATTAGCCTTTGCGTTATTTCTGTGAATATTTATTTCACATTTTTACGTATTCACAGGACGAGACGGCGAACAAATGTTCGAGTTCGACGGAGAGACCACCTCGGCCATCGTGCCCGAGGCGGTCCTGCCGCACTCTCTCGCCGGGAGCTTCGCCATCTCGGTGTGGATGCGCCACGCTGCCTCCCCCGACCAGGACAAACACCGCAAGGAACACGTGCTTTGCCTCGCCGATGATCACAGTAAGTTAGATATCCTTGCGTTTAATTTCTACTTTCCAACAAATCAGAAACTTTTTCTAAATGTCAAAACAATCTTTTTATATGGGGTTTGTATAAAGAATAAACTAATGATGTCATAGTTTTTTGGAGTCGAATAGTGCTCTCAAGGCGGCCCTCCCGGCCGCTCTGTCGTCAACGCAAGCATAGTTTGAAAAGCTTGTTGTTTCATCCAGGGCAATGCTAGAAAAAGACGCAAACCAAAAAGAGAGAGATAGCGCCTAAGGGCACGGTTTACATTCTATTGAATGAAATTAGTATTATTATTAACTATCCATTGAACGAATATTAACTATTCATAGAGTGCGGAAATTTTATAAAATTTGTTCCAGTAAATATGTGTTTTTCAGTAAGCCTTGCAAGTCTGTGGTATAAATGTTTTTTATTTAAAATTTTCATTACATTTGCGAGGTTTTTATCGAAATATTCTTTTTAATTTTACAATTTATGAACGGTTGAAGTCCAGGTAAAATTTGTGCAAAAAAAAACAGATTTTTGAAGGCGTATTCTGAATTCAATTTCCAAATTTAAATTTTTTATTTTAATAGAAACCTAGTAATAGCGCAAGAAAGATCAGTTACAACGTCATAATCACGTACGCGCGTTTGTATGCAAAATTAAGACGTGTAGACTGCTCTTAATATCAGTTTTTCTGCAATAATAAATCTAAAATCACGTTCAAAATGCATATGATTATTTTTTAAAAAAAAACTTACTCGCTACTTTTCCAACAACTGAAAAAGTAGTAAGTTTGTTAAAAGATTTTAAATTTGTATAAATAATGAAATTTCGATCAGCGATTGTGCATCTAAATACACACAGTGTGGTTTTTGAAAAATTGCAGCAGTTAAGGGGTAAAGTTGGACGCATTTCCTTTGACATTTATTTTTGTATTTTTTTGTGAATCATGTATTGTATTCTATCTTCTCTAGAAATGAACCGCCACCACTACGCGCTGTTCGTCCGCAACTGCCGCCTGATACTGCTGCTGCGGAGGGACTTCGGAGACGGGGACCTCAACATCTTCAGGCCCGCCGAGTGGAGGTGGAAGATCCCAGAGGTATGTATGCGAAAAAGGTGAATTGCACCGTGGATAAACTCAAATAAAGTTTTTTCGCGAACATGCTCGGAAATTTGTATTTAAAAGAAGACACGAAGTTTGTTATTCTCGGCTCATGCATTTCTTTACCGGCCTAGGCCAGGAAAGTAGTGTAAAAATTTATTCCTGGCCGCTGCTCAAAACAAGAAGACAATAAGTGTATTCAGAATGACAAGACCAGTGACATGACGTTTCAGATGACAGTTCTGTTTTTACATTTGGCAAAGACATTTAGCGTTTAATTTGATCACTGGTCATACAGCCAATTGCTACCAATCATAAAAACTGCACTCTTCCAGCATTTATATGACCACAATTTTATTAATATTTTGGTATGAAGCACACGAAAATATGCTTTTCAACGCCTCGCTATCCGATTGAAAACTACTCGTCCGGCAATGCCATACTTCCCGGCCTCTGCAGTAATGTACTATTATCGCGTGACGGACGTGAAAAGAGAAGCAAAATAGGTTTGTCAGGATCGTAGCAAGTGGAGGCCCATAGTCTATGCCTACCCCTGTGACACAGGTACTTCATAGAAGCGGAGTATCATTTATGCCTACCACTACTGCAAATGAAACTATACATCCGTGCACACGGCAATGTGTGTATATTCGCCCCCAACACACGCGAGGCAAGTAAGGGGGAGAGGTACGGGGACGGGGAACGGGGACGCATATCGCGCGGGACCTTAAGAGATTCCGTCCTGTATGTAATACTTTAATTCTGTGCCTATTGGAAACAGGTGTCGTAATGTCTTCCAAGTGACGGTAGTTGAAAATGACCGTACGTGAGTACAAACTTAAGGTTGAACTAGTCGATATTTTTTTTTTACAAATTTCGTAGGGGATTTCCTCCACTGTTTGACATTATACATCCAAAGTTTAACATGATATCGCTTTGTCTCATTATAAATTTTGTTTGTACGGATACAGAATAGAAAAGTAAAAAGCCAGTAGAAAGCTATAAGCGAAGATTCGTTTATGTTTGCTTATTTTTACGCAACTTTCGGCGTAAATAAGTAATAAAAGAAGTGTAAAATCTCCAAAACAAAGTCCGCGCCGACACGGCTTAATTTTATCAAAGATTTTAATAAACTTTATTTGTAATTGATTAATGCAGTAGCTTTTGCATAAAACCCCTTTTCCTAAATAACTTTACGTATTTTTTTTAAGCGCTCTGTTTGCTATGAATTATCGTACATTTCACCTCACTGCTTCGCCCGAACACAATGATAGGTGAGACAGTAATTCAATTCAATTCAAATTCAATTCAATTCAAATATATCTTTATTATCATAGGATATTTATAATATCTCTTAATAATCGTCACTTTGTTTTATTGCACAATAATTGTTGACGTCAAAAAGTTACTTAGAACTAAGTTTACTGCCGCCTCCAAAGCGCTAGTGCAGAAGAAGCGGTAACAAACTGCACTGCAGCATTTTCTCCAAGAACGTCAACTCACAATGAAATTAATATTTATAGTTGATATGTGGACAGAGTATACATTGTTTGTTGTCATAATTTAAATTAATTTTTTTAATGTCGAAATTTTGAAATAATGTCAAATCAAGTTGTAAATTCAGTATGTACTTAATGTACCAGATTATGACCATTTCTGAGTATACAAACCTTTAAGAGGGACCCGCGCCAAGCTCAAGCCAGACTTTGTTGTCTTTAAGATAGTCATCGGTCCTATAATAAGCCTTCTCACAGAGTACCTTCTTTACATAAGCTTTAAACTTTTTGTCAGGCATATCAAGGACCGATTGTGGCAGTTTATTATAAAAAAGTATACCGTTCCCCATAAACGTTTTACTAACTGTTTTGAGCCTATAATACGAGGCAACTAAGTCACTTTGCTTTTGGGCCGCGCCCACGACTAGTTCAACCTTAAGAGGTACAAGTCGCACTTAGCGTTAGTGAGATACAAACTCGTGCCTTACAAACGCAAAGCCAGTGTCTCAATCGCTTGGCCACTACCGCTTCTAAGAGACAGGGTAACTTTTTAACCATCAGCTAAAATTTTTGGCCAAGTTTAGTCTATTAAACTAAACAATACAATATTTTTTTTTATTCTAAATTGACAAAAATTGGCTGAGCGCTGATTTGTATGAAAAGGCGATTTTTTTTCTAATTTATAATTTTTTTTAAAATAAAATGTACCAAGATTAGTTTTTTTTACTGAGGTTTGCGACAACGAATGGCATCACTACGCGATCAACGTGCGCTTCCCCAACGTGGAACTGTTCGTGGACGGCGAGCCTTACCGCGCGGACGGCAAGGGCCCCGAAGTTATTGACGACTGGCCGCTGCACCCTGCGCAGGGAGTGAACACTACTATGGTCGTCGGAGCTTGCTGGCAAGGTATGTTGTCAGATTCCGCCGCTAGATGGCGTTAGAACAAAATTAAAACGCGCTATTAAAAGTTTGCAATGTTAAGGTTGATTGTTTATTTCATTAGTCACTAGATGTCGTTAAAGTCAGGTTAAAATGCGCTATTAAAGTTTTCAAGAAGCATTTCTTTCGGCTTTTACATACTTATACTGTAATTCAATTTTTGACCAACTTCCAAAAAGAAGGAGGTTATATTTATGTATGTTCTCCGGTCGGGCTTTTTTATTTATGTATTTTCTTCGATTATTCGAAGACACCTGGACCGATTTAGTAACTTATTTTTATGTTTGTAGGGCATATTTGACCGGTAGTCCCATAGAATTTTTATCAAAATTGGTTTGGGGAGGAATCCCGTTTTTAATTTTGTTAAAAATTTAATACTTTTTATCAAATACCTATCTTATTTCTAAGAGATGCTTATGTGTCATAGTACAGATAAATAATCTTATTTTGTTTTCAGGAACCGAAAGCGACATGAAACACCACTTGCACGGCTGGCTGGCCGGCTTGGGCGTACTCCGCGGCGGCGTCCAACAAGCCCGAGCCTTACAGTGCGTCGCCCGCTGCCGAGAAGGCCTCAGCCTTGCCCCTGATCTATACCTCCGCTCTGTCTCCGTCGAGGGTGATGGCGTAGCCGACGTCGAGACTCTGCTCCGCCGAGTGGCCTACGGAGATGCCCGAGCGTTCCCGACGCCCGGCCGAAGGAACGTGCACGTGGCTACAACGATTACGTGCGATAACGGACGTATTTTACACGCGAAACCGGCCGATTCTTACGTCATGGTGCTGCAGCCGCAGACGCCGACGATTCTGCTCAACGGAAGTTCGGACGCTGCGCGCGATTACGCGCATTTCCGCGCTGGCTTGCGCGTGTTCCCAGATTTAGGAGTGCATATCGTCGCAGGTTAGTTAAATCCATACTTATTATACAATAATTAACAAAATCCCTGTCCAATCCTTGTAGGAGCAACTCAGACCGTCAATATGAACAACTTTTCCTATAGGCCCATTTTTTAAAACTGAAAAAAAAGAACCTTTTCATACAAAATTGTTCGGCCGGCCTGGCAATTTGTGTGAAATTGAGGATTTTTTTCTTCGAGTTTAAGCATTCGTCCCATAGGAAAACTTGTTCACATTGACGGTCTGATTTGCTCCTACTAGGATCGGACAGGGTTTTTGTTAATTATTGTAGAATTAAAGTTGTGGAAACTCCACATGAATCCGCTATTTTCCAACAAGTCAAATCAGATCCTTTTTCTAAACGTCAAAACAAATATTATCTATGGGCTTTGTATGAAATATAGGCCGATGATATTATCTGTTTTTCTGAAATTATAAATCTAAAATCACGTCAAAATGGAAATGTCAAAGACAAATGGCATTATTTTGCGACATTTTATTTTCTTATCAGTACGAAATAATTTATTTTTGACCCAAGAAAATACCCAATTATGTAGATTTGTTTATGATTTAATTTTTTTTTGACCCAAAAAAAAACAGTCGTAGAGCAAGAGAGAGACACGATAAGGATTAATACATTTATTTGTCGACATTGATTAAGTTATATAATTCGAGTTTCTTGTATACCTAGATCATCTAGAGATCACCTAGAGGTGGTGAAGGAATTAATCAGAATTGTGAGGATGGAATGATTGTGTAAAAAATTTAGGAAATGAATTTAAATTTGAAACTTGAACATGTAGACAGAATGAAATGATGCAGAAAGGAGGTATGTAAGGACATTGAGGATTAGGGTTAATTACAAAGTCGCCAAGCACTTTGTTTGTCTGTTTGTTTGTATAAACATAAACAAGGATTTCGTTAAAATATTGGTATAAGAAAAGTTGGAGCGTGGGACGAATCCGCAAGCTTTCTAAGACATTTCTTTTGACTGATCACGAGCACGACGTTTCGTTTCTCAGAGATTCGCCGTCAGAATCTTTCCCCTATGGACTTTTTGCCGACAGAATGATTCACATATGAGTATTCCGACGACAGGATTTTTGTTAATGTGGTCTTCACACCTTCGTATTTTTTCACTTCGTTCCTTTTTTGTTACACAGATTTCAAAAAATTATAACTTAGTTCGTTTTGGGCAGATTAATAAAAATATTTTGTTTTCGGTTTCGGATTTTGTTGCTTATTGGTATGAATAATAAAAATAATCGATTTAAATATCGTATTGTGGAAGGAAACAGGGGAGGCTTTTGCTCAGCAGTAGGAAACAAATAGTTAATTAAAAATCCTCATCACAATTGACTTTAGAATTTCGAATTTTGAATGTAAAATTTTGAATCTTGAAAATTGAATCTTGAATTTCAAATTTCAAATTTTGAATTTTGAATCTTGAATCTTGAATCTTGAGTCTTGACTCTTGACTCTTGAGTCTTGAGTCTTGAGTCTTGAGTCTTGAGTCTTGAGTCTTGAGTCTTGAGTCTCGAGTCTTGAGTCTTGAGTCTTGAGTCTTGAGTTTAGAGTCTTGAGTCTTGAATCTTGAATCTGGAATTTTGAATTTGAATGGCAGGCGACTCGGCGTCTGCGCAGCGGCTGGACTCGTGCGTGGTGTCGGTGTACCCGGCGCTGAACCCGGACCACGAGGCGCTGGCGCTGCGCGACGCGGCCGACCTGCCGCTGCGGTACGACATCCGCGCCGCCGTCACGCGCGACGGCGTCATCCTCACCGGCGCCGACTCCGTGCACAACTACCAGAAGGTGACCTTGGGGGGCTTTTTTCTTTTCTATAATTATTTTACGACTCTGGATACTAGTCCTTTAGAGCCTATCTTTATTTATTGCCTTTGCTCCTAACTCTATCCCTGACTTTACAATCAAAGGTCGGTGTAGGTCCTTTGATGACTTCAAGGGAGCTTCTGGCGACAAATCTATACGAGTCCACTGGTTTTCATAGTCGAATGAGTGGCGCACGGCGCCTAAAGACGCCCACCATAGTCCGCAAATAAATATCACTACAGCCGCACTATCAGTGTCCACTTTAACCATTTCACATATTGTCCATGAGCATGAGCATTTATAACACTAAACTACACCAATTTCATATTACAAAGTTACACTATATCCAATTCGCAAAACAATTTAAAGCACACTCCACCTGAACCCCTTGACTTCCCGCCAAAAACTCCCACTTTAGGGGGACACTGGGATAGTGTTGCCGCTTGGTATCCCACTATCGATAGACTATCCACATTTTTAATAAAACCAAAGCTATCGATCTATCTATATATCTAGGCTATCGATAATACCGATCCTAACTCGATCTATATTATCGATAGTATTGTTGGTTATCAAAAGTATTACTCTGTACAGCTATCGATTCTATCAATACTATAGATAGACCTATCGATTGTTTGGCATTTTTCGATTGAAATTAACGATTGTAAAATTATCAATTTATCGATAACACTAAACTAGGAGAAGAGGCAAAGCTATGCTGATTAAACCGGATACCGGATACCGAATGTTCGGCCTGGCGTCAGCCGGAGAGCCGAATATCCGGTCGCCGAACATTCGATTCTAGTTTCGACATGTTGACACGTTGGCTGCCACGAGCATTATATTAATGCCACCAAAATAACATTCCCTTTTTTATTTCAATTTCACCGATGATGCTCTGGTATCTGGCTAATTACGACGATGTCGTTATGCTCTCTGAATGTAGTGCAGGGCTTTGTACACTGTTTATCCACACATCCGGTAGCCATTAGGCAGCCAACGTGTTAAGATTTTAAGTTTACGCAGATGACATTTTTTAACATTTCGCTTAAACAAGATCGAGAGCCTAGTCCCTAACCTTCCCAGAAAACATCTTAGTACTTTTTACAAAAATATAAGTTACAGTTTATAAGGTAAGTATAGAATGTTCTCAAAATTCGAAAAACTACTAGAAGGCGAGTCTTCTTTCTTATCAAGTCGAGTCAATTCAATTCAATTCAAATATATCTTTACTAGCTTTGACCCGCGACTTCGTCCGCGTAGAATTCGAAAATGGTTCTTATAGGACTCTTCCTCTCTCTGCCCCCTGCCCCCTTTTGCTGCCAAAGTTTCCGAGCTGTCTAATGCACGCTTGACTTGACCGCCGTGCCTTATGTTTCTATATCCCCTATCCGAGGCAGAGGATGTACACAAAGACTCCATCTCGATCTATCTTGAGCTATGCGCTTAACTTCACTGCAGGTCTTGCTGATTTTCTTAATTTCCTCAAGCTCGGCAAGCCACCAGGTATGTTTAGGGCGGCGGACTTTACGCTTTCCTTGGGGATTCCACTCCAAGGCCTTTTTAGGTATGTGCTCAAGGCGGCGTTTTATCTGTTGGTTGATTGGGGTTTCGTGACATCACTGATTGTCATCTAATAATTTGGGGACCTCCGTGGCGTAGTGGTCAGCTTGCTAGTCCGCCACCCAGAGGTCCCGGGTTCGATCCCCGGTCAGGGCAAATTTTCAAATTGTCCTGGGTCTGTTTGCCCATATATGTATTTGTTATAAAACATAGTATCGTTGAGTTAGTATCCCATAACACAAGTCTCGAACTTACCTTGGGGCTAGCTCAATCAGTGTTATTTGTCCCTATATAGTTATATTTATTTATTTAATGCATGCATTCGGTTTATTCTCTGAATTCAAGCTAAAAATATTTTTTTCCAGTCACAATGCCCATTGTTATGAAAAAGTTTTGACGCTTAATTTTAACAAACGGTTTGATTCCACAGGTCCTCCGCGAGATCGAGTACAGTAACAAGAAGCCGGCGTACTACCTGAACCGGGTGTTCAAGCTGACCTGTTCCGAGCTCAACGGTCGCTTCACCAGCAACGAATACGTGCAGACCGTGAGTACCCACTTTACAATACAATACAATGCAATACAGTACAGCAACAAGAAGCCGGAGTTCATAAAATGTATATTACTAGCTGCGCCCCGCAGCGTTATTCGCGGTATATATATAAAAAGCCTATGTGTTAATCCAGGGTGTCAGCTTCCTGCATACCAAATTTTATCAAAATTGTTTCAGCCGTTTGCGCGTGAAGAAGTAACAAACATACACATACGCACACACACTTCAAATTTTCGCCGTTGTAATATGTGTTACAAATAGTAATATATAATGGGTTATCTAGGATCTGATCAAGACAATTTTAAATTATATCTCCATTTCTTTTTAAATGATTTATTTCAAATGGGGGCAGCACTGGACCTTCAAAGTCATCTGACGTCAACTACCTATTAAGAAAACAAAAGAAAAATTACAATTATCAAGTGATACAAATTAATATTCACAGATAAATAAATGACTTTGACCGCGAAAAATCTAAGGGGCTACCCTTAAAAAAACAAAGCGTTAAGATGAAGAATGTAAATGCTAACCCTCAAATTCATAAAAAATAACAACTGTTTGCTAAATCTATTTTAGTTAAAGCATGTTTTGTCCCTTTCCCTTTTTTGAATATTTGACATTGAAAGAACAAAACAAAACATATTTCAATTAAAATAGGTTTAGCAAACGGTTGTTATTCTTTATGAGTATGAGGGTCTCAGCTTTTCGGTTGCAAAAAACAAAAAAATCTTTTGCGGGTCTTGGCTTACGCCTCTATAATAAGATTCCAGATAATGTAGTAGCGTTACCATTATCTAAGTTTAAGACTGCCATTAAAAATCATTTAATCAAAAATGCGCACGTATTATCATGTAAATGACTATTTATCATCGTCTGATCACAATTCTTGGAAATAGATGACTGCAAATTTTAATTGTATTGTTTAAATCTATAGTATAATGTATACCTAGCTAAAGTGTAAATCTGTATTGTAACTGTTATATAGCCCATCAGGCTGGGTAGGGACCAATACTGAACTGGGTTTCATTCGGCGTAATCTTCCCAGCAGCGGTCGTTCCGAAACGCTAGTAGTTTTTAGCTTTTGCACTAAAATAATATTAAAAAAAAAATTACCTTCAATAAGAGATAAATTTATCCTACATTGAATAAAATTTTTTAACTTTGACTTTGACTTTGACTTTGGTAAAGCTTTATTTATTCTTGTAATAATTTCCCCAGCTGACTGTGGTGCACCCGCACATGTCGGGCGAGCCGCTGTCCCGCGAGCTGCACCCCAGCGGCATGGCAGACAAGATGGACGCCGTGCGTGACAAACAGGTACAGTACCTCTGTGGCGTAGTGGTCACCATGCTAGTCCGCCACCCAGAGGTCCCGGGTTCGATCCCCGGTCAGGGCAAGTTGGAAAATGGCCTTTTTCAAATTGTTCTGGGTCTTGGATGTTTATCTATATATATATTTGTTATAAAATATAGTATCGTTGAGTTAGTATCCCATAACACAAGTCTCGAACTTACTTTGGGGCTAGCTCAATCAGTGTAATTTGTCCTTATATATTTATTTATTAAAGAAAAAAAAGAAAGTACGCGCAAAATAACTCGGCGGCAATGAACTTCGCGCGGAAGCTGCGCAGTAGACGAATACAGGTGTGCGTGGGGACGGTGCGCCGGGCGTCTGCTATCCCACTGTCACTTGCAGCTAACTTCCGAGCCGCCAAGTTATTTTGCGCGATCTGAAAGCAGTCATTTCCATTGGGTACCTGCTTTTGAGTTTATGAACAATCTGTGAAAATTAGCATGGCATAAACTACTCATTGTATAAAACTTGTTTGTTTCCTTTATTAAGACGCAACTTTTTGTCTGCACATCATTTTAATTCGATAAACTTTGACGGGTCGGAGTGACTCGCGATGTTTACAGCTCACACAGCTACTAGTTTGTTTATTTATACCATTCCCTCTCTGAAAAGTTTATTTTATTCATTGAAAACAGTAAATAAAAGCACTTTTACTTCCTATTTTGGTAATTTTATTTTATTGACTGAAAACAGTGAATAAAAATCACTTTTACTCACTATTTTGGTAATTTATTTTATTTACAGTGAATAAAACGATCATGCAAGCAAGCAATCACTATTTTGGTGTTTGAGTTTAGGAAAATTCTCTTGATTTTAGTAATTGTTCCAATTTCAATTTGCATTTCAATTAATTTAACCTTCCTTTTTTTCTTTAAATGTTTATTTTTGCTTAATTTTTTTTTCGTGTAGTCATGATATAAAGTATAGTATGCAACTCTTGAATAAAACGGATTTATATCGAGGGCCCTCGCATCGCTTAGGATTTTAACATTTAAATCATTTACTACGCTCGTGATTCAGTCATTAGAATCCTTCATATGTTCGTGATACAATCATCATGAATCACTCCCTACATTCGTGATTCAGTCGTAAGAATCCTTCACTTGCTCGTGATTCATCTATGACTCTCGATGTAAATCCGTCCTTTATTTACTTATTACACAATATAAGGCGATGTCGAATATTATAAGGCGGCATGCTGTCAAGACTCAACTTTTTTGCCGGAACATTTTATCCTATAAACTTCAACGGGTCGGAGTGATTCGCGAAGTCCACAGCTGAGTGACTAGCAAACGTTCGTTCCGCAGGCGTCCCACGCGCACGCGCACGTGGCGGGGCAGCAGCTGTCCCCGCGCGTGTTCGCGGCGCACGCGCTGCGCGCGCCGCACGCGGCCGACGTGCCCGCGCCGCGCGTGCTCGACCTGCGCTCCGAGCCTGCGCAGCCCACCAGTCAGTACACCTCTTTACTGTATTTTAACCGACTTCCAAAAAAGGAGGAGGTTATCAATTCGTCGCGACCTTTTATGTTTTTTTTAATTTATTTTCACCGATTATTCAAAGACGCCTGGACCGATGTGAAAAATTCTTTATTTGTTTAAAAGGGCACACTTTCCAGGTGGTACCATAGAAGTTTTATCAAAATCGGTTGTGTAGTTTGGGGGTGAAGTCGGTTTTTAGTTTTGAAAAATTATTAATTGTTTTTCGTCTCTTATGACATCCACAGAAAAAGATAAAGTGTTCTGCATTTACTTTTCTTCTCTAAAATGATATGCATGCCAAAGTATACCGAAAACCGTACAGTTATACATACATACATAATATCACGCCCATACCCCACAGGGCTAGACAGAGACTAGGGACCTTCAGTTGAACAGTTATACAATGTCATTTGAAGGATCAAGGTGATCAGAATGTCGAGACAGTTACATTGATGTTTCAGATGATAATTCTTTAGATAGCTTTTCATTGAAACCACGAAGTGATTGATTATACAGTCTTTACTCGTTTGGCAACGCCATACCTTCCGACCTCTGTAGTAATGTACAGTCAAGTACCAAGATACCTGACCAGGCCCTCTACTTATATCTTCAATTTTCCCTTAAACTAAAAATCATATTAACATGAATATTTACAATCGGTCAGATTTTTATTAAGTCTTCTATTATTGTGCGAGGAAATAGTTTTTCTTACATACAATTCGCTTGTCAACTAATTTAAAAAAATCTGATTTGCATACCATGGTGAGAAATAGCCTTAAGGAGAAGTTTTCTGTAATCAGATTTTGAAATAAGGTCGAACTTATTTAGATATATGCGAAAATCCCAATGACCTTTATTTTTAAGCAAAGTCAAGCTTATTTGAGATTGTGACGTCACGATGAAGATGTTTCTGAGTAATGTTGGCTATACTTTTGTTGGCGGTACTGTCAGTCTGTCACTACTGTACTGTCACTGTCATCTTCAGTTTACCGGATACCTATTTTTGAATGGAGTAAGCAAAACACGAACGTTCTTTAGCGACACGCTTAAGACCCGCACTAAGACCGACTTTGTGGCAGAGCAGTAAGTCACGAAATACCATTATACCTTTATTTGAAACCACCGCATTAGCAATGCCAAAAAATGATATTCTCTCACGCAGAAAACTTAAAAAATCTCTCAGAGTTTTTTACATTATATGATGACTGTTTCGTTCTCTCCCTCTCGTGTTCAAAAATAGGTTTCCTACATCGATATCTCACTTATTTTCCCTCATGACTTTGACAGTTGACTGACGTCGTTGTATTTTCTTGGTGTAGGCAAAGAAATAATGTTCACATTGATTGCTGTGTGTCGTCACTTCGTGTGTGATTTTTTTTATTCAAATCGTTTTCTTAAAATGTTCGTTACAGGGTGTAATTGAAATCATTAGCATTAATTAAACTAATTAACATACTTGCAAAAAGGATATTTTGTATGATGACAACACTGCAATTAATGCAGTAATTGAAAAGTATCAAAAAGTAAGAAAAATTACCAAAGTATCAAAACACTTGAGCCGCGCGCGTATTGTGTATACTCACGAGCCGGCGAGGTCTCCGACCTCGCCGCACACAGCTGAGCCACTGAGAGGGCGCGGGCGAACGGCACACAAAAGTAGACTTTAAATTACGTGGATAAGGTTTAAAATCGAGTGGGGACGGGTGGTGTCACACGAACGCTTGAGGATAGTGGGTT
This sequence comes from Acrobasis suavella, assembly GCA_943193695.1. NCBI lineage: Eukaryota > Metazoa > Arthropoda > Insecta > Lepidoptera > Pyralidae > Acrobasis > Acrobasis suavella. The sequence goes on along the minus strand of OW971952.1, from coordinate 741,345 downwards.
ATTCAAGGTTACATTCAAAGTAGGAACGAATGTTAGGTAACTGCGACGCCACGAAATTGATACTATTATAATTGATTTCTTTTTCGTGAGTTTTATGAGATTAGTTTTTTTATTTATAATTCAAGTAATGGTACCTATCAAAGGTTCTAACGCATGTTTAGAGGTTTTCTTTAACATGAAAATGACGACTTTCGATTGACGTTTTATCAGTGTTAAATTACTTTGTATCATGGGTATAATATATACTTAGAAGGATGCTGACGAATTCAATTCCATCCTGTACTTCGATAAAAGGCATCTGCAACATTGTCATATAGTTAAGTTGAGTACCCAATTGTTGAGCAGACCACGTGGCGCTGCTGATCGGTGTGGTGTCGTGCGGGGTGGTGGTGGTGCTGGGCGCGGTGGGCGTGGCGCGCGCGCGCGGCCGCGCCCACCGCCGCTCCGCGCCCCGCGCCGCCCGCCTCGCCCCCGCCCCGCCCGACACCGAGATGGCCTGGGATGACTCCGCGCTGACCATCACTGTCAACCCCATGGATGAGGTGTGTATGCAACAATATTTCTTTCCAGTGCGTATTTGGCAGCAAGTTATTTTGCTCTATACAAACCCTGTCCGATCCTTGAAGGACCAACTCAGACCATCATTATGAACAACTTTTCCTATGGGACCAATGATTGAAACTCCAAAAAAAATCGTCATTTTCATACAAAAGTGTTCGGCCGGCTCGGCAATTTGTATGAAAATGTCGATTTTTTCTTCAAGTTTCAAGCATTGGTCCCATAGGAAAAGTGATTCATATTGACGATTTGAGCTGCCCCTACAAGGATCGGACAGGGTTTTTGTTACATATTGTATAATAAATTTATTTCTGTTTTTCCTAATGGATGACTGGTATAGAAAACCCTAGCATAAAGTCCACCTTTTGTACCATTATGGTCAGAAAACATTTAATTAAATAGAATGAATTTCATAATGTTAACTAGCTTTTACTTCTTCTGCATATCATTCAATAATTGAAATGTGAAGAGGTAACAGACCGTTATTTTCACATTTGTAATATTAGTTTATAAGTATATGAAGGTATATTTAGATTTTGATTCTAGAATTATATACATCCATTTAGATCTCAAATCTTCTGTCGGATGTTGAACTTGGTTCCCATTTCATGTTTCGTTTTTGCCAATCAGCGGGTCGTTCAAAGACCCCATACCCAGGGCCATATTATCCATAAGGCGGATTAGTCAAGTGCGTAGGGGCCCCGCATCGACTAGGGCCCCTAGCACGCATAAAGAACGTTCCTAGGAAATAAATTTAGAAAAAAATTGTATACATATACCAGATCTGACGTAGTGATTGTATGCTCTTTGCTGATCGACTCGACTTGTTTAATAGAAAAAATGTATTTTGAAAAGTAAGGAAAGGGAGCCCCGAGAATCGCATTGCCTAAGGGCCCTGATACGGTTAATCCGGCCCTGCCCATTCCCCCTAAAGCAAGCAAGGTCAAACCAAATCTAGAATGTAGCGGGGCTCTCTTATATAGCTGTAAAGTCAAGAGTCAAATCTCATAAATCAATGTTAGATAAATTAATCTCTTATTGAAGGTAATTGGAACGAAATTCCTTACGGCAGGCTTGGAGGAGATAGGGATTTTGCTGCGCGACCGAACTGAAAAAAATGTGATAGTAAAACCGTAAGGATGACCTCGTTAAATAAAACCGTTAAATGAGACGTGCGCAGGCGTGACAGTCGTATACACAAGCGAGTAGTGTATAATACCTTTCTCTTCCTTTGAGCACGATTTTTCTTTTGCAAATTGTGTCAATTCTACATTAGCCGAAGGAACTTCGTTCCTACCTGGTGTCCCACGACACCACATTCCTTTTTTTAAATTATTATTTTAGTGCAAAAGCTAAAAACTACTAGCGTTTCGGAACTACCACTGCTGGGAAGATTACGCCGAAAGAAACCCAGTTTAGTACGTAATATGGTTATATATAAAATGAAATGTTTTTTTTAGACCGCAGCGCCGACGTGCGGCACACACGACTCGTCGGACGGCTCGTCGTGTTCCGACTCCGACTCCGACCGACACGACTCCTCCGACGAGGACGACGACGGAAACGACGGCAGAGGTATGTTACATTCATGAACTGACCCTCTGTAGAGCGATGGCCCAGTGGATTCTTTGACCGCTGTGAAAATGACGAGATACTTATTTAAATGGGGAGCTCTCTCGTCGTTTGTACAGTCAAGTAACAAGATACCTGACCAGGCCATCTACATATATCTTCAATTTTCTCTTAAACTAAAAATTATATTAACATGAAAATTTATATTCAGAAACACTTAATTAAAATCTGTCTGAATAAAAATTATATAAATAATAAATAAATAAATATATAGGGACAAATCACACTGATTGAGCTAGCCCCAAAGTAAGTTCGAGACTTGTGTTATGGGATACTAACTCAACGATACTATATTTTATAATAAATACTTAAATAGATAAACATCCAAGACCCAGGACAATTTGAAAAAGGCCATTTTCCAACTTGCCCTGACCGGGGATCGAACCCGGGACCTCTGGGTGGCGGACTAGCATGGTGACCACTACGCCACGGAGGTTAATTTTCATGTTAATATCATTTTTAGTTTAAGAGAAAATTCAAGATATATGTAAAGGGCCTGGTCAGGTATCTTGGTACCTGACTGTACTTACATACAAATAACAAAAAAAGAAAGTGAGTGTTGTTGTACACTTGGTTGGAACGAAGTTACTTTCGGAGTAAAGACGGAAAAATCTCACACTTTTTAATAATAACAAATACCCTTCTATACCCTTCTTGTGAGTAATTGTCCTATCTTCTCATTCGCCGGTCGACTGGAAGAGATTCCATTATGGGATAATTCCGCCGTTGTTTAGTTACTCTTTACGTTGTTATTTTATGTAATTTTTGTGTTCTCATAGCACAATAAAGTTATTACAAACAAAAAAAAAACAAATAAAAAAAAAATGTTTATTGGCGTGTGCTGTCTCAGGCATACGCTCTTCCAACTGAGCTTTTGACGAGATAGTCAAGTTTGTGAAATTACCTTTTTCTTTAATTCGTGAAGGAAAAAAGCGTCGGAAAAATCTTCACTTTTTTTCGTAAGTCCAATTGAACTTCACAGCTGCCGTTAACATTAGCATTTAAAATATGTACCAATCTATATTAATTTCATATTGTAAAGTCAATTAGAACCAGTTTGTAAAATAATTTAATGTCTTAACTGAACTCCTTGACTTTCCGCCAAAATGTTTTGTAGTTAAGTATTTTTTTCGCAGTCCGGTGAAGTGGTTTTTTTTAATAATGGCGATTAAACTTTTAAGGGGTGAATCACCCCTTAAAAGTCCATCATTTTGATCAACTTTTACCAAAAAACTTATTTCGAAATACGAAAAAAAATTTAAGTCCACATCGAAGTAGTAGCGTGATATCGTTACTACGGAAAATGACATTTTTTTTCGAATGTCGATATACATTCATTGGGAAAAGTTGTTCAAAGTGATGGACTGAGTAACCCCTTAAAATATTTGTACTTAATTAATAAGGATATTATATACTATTGTTTCAACGTTTGTTTTTTTTTCAGTGATGTCGGGCAAGCAACACAAGTACAGGAACATCAGCCAGCTGGAGTGGGACAACAGCACGATGTAATGCGTCCCCCGCGCGCCGCGCCCCGCGCCCGCCCCCTGCGCACCCCGCGTTCCCGCTGACACGCCCGCACGACACAGTGTGCTACCACCTTTAAATGTCTCGAATTTGTAAAATATTTTTTTTTAAAGCTGATTTTTCTGTAGCAATTGATCGTTAATCTGAAGCAAAGGACATTGTACTGTCCAGAATTTGTAAAAAAATATTTTTTTTTGCAATTTAAGATTTTACGACAGATTTATATAATATTATTTAAGACAGAAATAAGTATTCTATGATAACACGTCGTCAAATTGAAGCAAAGTACCTTTATCTGATCCGAATCTGTATATAAAAAAAATCTTTTTTTGCTATTTTTATCACAAACATTTGAGTATTCAATGAAAATAAGCCAATGCAAAAGACCTTTATCTGTTTCTAAGCAGTAAAAAAAAATCTTTTTCTTATTTTTATGACAAAAAAATTGATAAAATACCTTAAAACAGTTACGAGTTTGTAAAATTAAAAAAAAAACTATGAAAATGTCGTCTTATACGGAAAAGTTTATGAGATTAAATTAATAGACTGTAGCAATGATCTAGGAAAGCCTTGCAGTCATTAATATAATTACAGAGAGGTGAAAAAGTGCTGCACGGTTAATTTTTTTTTTTTTTTTTTAGGTCTAGTTCACCCATCATCATTTTTCATTTACTTTTGATGTGTCAGATGACACACTGACTTTTGATAATGAAAATACAGTTTATAGGTATATCTCTTTTTGAAGAAATCAAAAACGTGGTAAAGACAGTAGGTACTAAAGAAATGTAAATATGGGACGTAAGTGACATACTGTGTCGTGTGAGCATGCCGAACTTAGCCTTTGGTCTAAACTGTTTCTACTTACGTAATGCTACTCCTGTGATCTCTTCTCTAAATTTAACGACAGCTTCTAGAACAAACAAAAATATTTTTGCATTGATTTTGTCAAAGGCTTAATGAAAATTTTTTGTCAAAAATATGTGACGTCAGATGGCAACACAGTGACGTCAGATCCAATCGAATGTTGTGATTGGACCATCAGTTGACAGGTTCTTTTGCTCCGTCAAATGTAACCAATAACAGCAGTTTATTAGACCTGACGTCACTGTGCTTCTATCTGGTATCCCAAATTTTTGAGAACACTTATTAGAAAAACTTTTCTTTCAATTCTACTCTGACTTATTCACGAAGTAATTACGTAGCTTCAAATTCAACTTTATGGTGTATTGATAAAGTCTATTTCGGCCTGTAATTTGGACCCGATGACGCTAATATCAGAAATATCTAGTCAGAGTAGACGCTTTTGATTAAATTTTGGCCCGTTAAATATGCCTAGATTTCTACTTACTTTAAAGTTTGTATTCTTTCTATTTCTTACTTTATTACTATAGATAAACTCAAACGTGTAAGCGTTCAAGAAATATAGTTTCTTTATGTTCTTTGGTTCTTATATACAGAGTGACTTTGACTATAAACCAAATTTTTGGAGCAATTTCAGTCTATAAAAAAGTTACAAAAATCGATAAAAAAAATCCTCCCATACAATATTGGCCGAACGCTGGGAAGCCGAATTTTGTTTTTTTTTTTCTATTTCGTTAATTATTTTAATAGAAAGCAGTTTAGTATCACATGGACAGAACTTGCTTCAAAAATTTGGCTGGTGGGTAAAACGTAATCCTGAATGATCAAAGGTTCTTATTAAATATTTAAGCATGTTGAACGGGCCAAGTTTAGGCATACACAAAAGACTCTTAGATAAATATATTTTCCGTCAAATCAATACAAAAATATAGGTTATTAAATTGTAAAATCTAAAGATCAGAACATTGTCCCGAAGTCTAAAGTAAATGGGAGCAATTTTGAACGTTAGCGCACAGTTATAAGGCCTATTTTGGCTTGTCAGAAGGAATGCGGTGGTATTTCATGGAATTGATTTTTGCTGTGTATTCCGTGACGATTATCATACACATGGCGAGACACACCCCATTTTGAAAAGTGAAATGTGAGAGACAGATTTAATATAAATAGGAATTTTCGCATAAAAATCAACATCTGGGACATCTACGTGTTGGATCTTTATCTCTCCCTTCAAAAAATGGGTGAATAAACCCGTGCATTGAAAGAGAAATGGAGATTTTTTTTCAAATTAAACCAAAATGAATAAAAAAAAATGTGCATAAATTTGAAAAATTGCCGCAAATTTGAACGCAATAAGAAATTTTAATCATTTCATAATAATAGTTTTTTTTTTTTTAATAATGGAGATTTTAATGTAATTTCCCCGCTAAAAACTCTGTCTTACATTTAACGGAACCAAATGAGGTGTGTTTGGTTGTGTGTGTGAACTAACACAAACAGCTTGAGCACAACCGCGGCACAACGCGTGTGCGCCGCGGAAGCAGAGGGAATCGCGAGAAATATATATGTCTCTCTCTGTCACACGACGCGAGAACAGGACAGGCATTGTTATCGAAGTCTGTAAATCGTGGAATTGATTTTGTTGTATTTTACGAATTCTACTTTTTTTTTTGTATATTTAAATCCGGTAGCTATATTTATGCGGTATAGTGACTTAAAATTCTCGCGGTGCCTTCGTTTCTGCGCGGTACACATTTTATTTCTAGTATATATTCTAAGGTCTCAAAATTGATCATATCAAATCTTTATACGTAACGATATGGTTTCCCGCTTGCTTTGTAGGACGGAGTTTCTCCTTGTTCTCACTAGAGGTCGCCCTTCAAACTTTTCTATACGTTTCTAAGGGAATATGTAAAGCGTAGATGATTGTAATTTCGTATGGAGTCGGATAAGTAAGTAGTTTTTAAGATAACACTACTATTGTGTATTATACGGACACTAAGCAGCTTCACTTTAGCAAACCACTGTAATTTGCTAAGCACTATACATGTGGCGCCCTCTATGATTAATGCTTTCTTAATTTAACTACTGAAGACGAAGTGGTAGCTAAAGTGGCGCCCTCATTTGAAATATATTGTTTGAAACTAAATATGGTGATAATTAAAAATTTGATTTGTATAAATGTCTAGAATGACCTTTAAACTATTTTATGAATAACCTTTGAAAGTAATATTGGTAGTCCGTCTTGTTTTAAAACTGTTTTTCGCCAAAAGTTGGTACTTTTGGCGAAAAACAGTTTTAGAACTAGACGGACTATTAGTAATAATTTCAAAGGTTATTCATAAATAGTTTAAAGGTCTTTCTAGACATTTATACAAATCAAATTTTTAATTCTTACCATATTTAGTTTTAAACAATTTATTTCAAATGAGGGCACTTTAGCTACCACTTCGTCTGAAATATACTTTTAAAAGTTTCTGTAGACGCTCTGGCGCCATGTTTATTTTTTAATTCAGTACAAATCATGCATTTGATTTGGTGAAGCATTTATTTTGGTACAAAATGTGTTTTTTTTTCCGTAGAGTAATTTGTCATTCGACAAAAAAATGTCCAAAAACTTCTACCCTTTACGAGCTTCTCAACAAACGGCTTAAATGTATATTAGGCACAGAGTTATTTGAAAAAAAAAACATAGATGTACGATATTATACACATATACAGATGGTATCGGTTAGGATCAGCTACTATATGAACTACATATATAATTATATATATATATATTTTGAATGCGTTAAGGGATTTTTACTAACAATTAGGTAGTAAGGGCGTCGGCTCGGCGAGCCCGGTTAGCGTAAGTGTAAAACCCGACCACTATATTTATAAACCGCGCCATATAAAAAAAAACGAAGAAGCTAAATTTATGACCATGGGGTTAAAAGAGTTGGTTTATAAACTTAGTGGTAGGGGAGTAGGTAGGTTTTTATTTCTCCATTCTTTCCGCTTGAGGCGCGGCAGAGCGCTCGGGTTTCATATTGCTAGCGTTGCGAGGAACTCGAGTTTTCAAGTCAGTGGCGACATCTATTACACAAAAATGACAACAAACTTAAAAGTTGTCTTTTCTCTGATTTTAAAAAGGTCTAGGTATTTTTGAATTTCTACGACCTATTTTAGGATACACTTTGTATGTACGTGTACTCTATTGCTCATCCTATAGGTATGAAAACATATATTGCGCACTACATATAAGCCATAAAGGACTGAACTTACTCTGAATAATACACAAAACAAATGCGCAGTTCTTTATTCGCGTTGCAATTACAGATACCCATTTGGCCTGATAATAAACGAACTATAATATTTAAGTCAGAGAGCATTTAATATGTCAGGGATCGGATATCGGAGACATAAAATTTTCAAAGACGAAATGACTGAATGAATGTATGAAATGACTCTTCGACTCGAGTTCATCGCAACTGTTATTATTGCATATCATGGACCGTTTGCCATATTAGCATAGAGTATGTGTGTAAGTGGACACTGACTGTACATCGTTAAGCAATCGTTGTGGACATAATCATTGATGTATTCCGTCTTTAGACCTGTCAAGTGTTGTTCGTTCATTGTTCGACGCCCTGAGTTGGACTGCCAGTGTTGTGCACTATCTTTTTTATCTGCGCCCGATTGTAGGTCTATTATTTTTGACAGCTGTCATCTAATGTCACGCAGGGAATGAAATATAGTGATTTACGAAATTCTACACAGAATTGGCAACAAAATATTCTTGACGATCAGTTAATTGGATTCATTGTGTTGGTTATGCGTCATGCTGTTTTGCTAAACTCTCATTAGGATAAATTAACTTGTGAAATCATCATAGTATTTCATACTTGTTTATTGTCAATCAGAATGACATTGTCATCTGCTGACAGCTGTCAGAGATTGTGATTCCCACAGTCGGGTAGAGTTGTGTGTTTAGGGAGCCACTAGATTCACGATTTTCCGATTGATCAAAGAACAATTGTAGTGCCATCATATGACGTCTGGTTGGTTTTTTTAGAGTTTTCCGATCCCTAAACACAAGCTCGTCGTTGAATTTCTATTTTGTGTCCTGTTGTAGCGTTGTGTTTGTTCGTTTCACTCGACGACCGTCCAGCCTTTTTAATTATTTAACTATTTTTTTAATATTTCGACTAGTCTTTGCGCAACGCTGTATAAAAAAAATATCACAAAAATTATTATGTGTGCATTGGAAAATAATCTTTATTAGAAGGCAATAAAATTTGTTTTACCTTGTCTCAGTTACAGACTGATTTAGACGTATCTTTAAAATGAACTCTTTGTGATTGCTTTTAAGATTCATATTCAATTTGAATGTTTAGATTTCTGAATTAGTTCTCACACGTCATGGTCATCTATCCTTTAGCACGTTAACACCGGATCTTGATCGGCGAAACGTGAATGTTACATTGAACATAGATTGGCATTCTGTCTCAAAGTGATACATGTGTGTGTGTCTACGTGTTAACACACACAGCGTTGCGCAAAGACAAGGTGAAATTCGTCGCCATATGTTTTTTAATCGTTGACACGGCTCGATTCCGATAGCCATTGGTTCGATTCTCGTAAGAGTATTATGCAAGGTAGCTATTTTCTGTATTAGTTTTGTATCGTATTTTCTGTATTCATTTTGTATTGTATTTTCGTTTTACTTAATTTGTATTATCGCGGTATTATTACTGTATACTTAGGGAACTTCTTTGATGTATGAATTATTATATTTTAGCTAAAAATAAAGTTGGTTTAAAATATTTAGTGTTGTTTGATTTTAAACTGTGCTTGTAATCATTAATGTCTCCCTATCTTAGCGCGTTCCTGGTTGCATCCGGTATCGTTGAGTTAGTATCCCATAACACAAGTCTCGAACTTACTTTGGGGCTAGCTCAATCAGTGTTATTTGTCCCTATATATTTATTATTTTATCCTTAGCTGCGCTGCTTTAGAGCCCGGGCACTGAATTTATTATAAATATTACACACAGAACGGAAACTCGAGTCCCGCGCAATATGCGTCCCAGTTCCCCGTCCCCTCACTTTAAAATGTAAACAGTAGTTTTTAAAATAGTTTGAAGGGTTATCCAGGGTCTGATCAAGACCAAATTTTAAATTATATCTTCGTTTCTTTTCAAATGATTTATTTCAAATGGGGGCAGCACTGGACCCCGAAAAATTCATGTAGATTAAAGGTCTTTCTAGACATTACACTAGACATACAAATCAAATTTTTAATTATCATTATATTTAGTTTTAAACAATTTATTTCAATTTTTTTTTCTTCACTTTAATTTCTTCACTTCTTCTTACACTTTGACACTTCGTCTTAATTTATTTTTTGAGGTTGACATAAAAAGTCTACAAGTATTGTAATTATGTAGGTACCTACTTCAGTTTACGAAAATTAAAACCTTACGACTGATTAGGAGTGACAGCACGCTGCGCTGTAACCCTTAAGTTGAACTAGCCGCGGGCTCGAATGCACACGTGGGCGCCGCCTGAAAGCATACTGTCTCTCTTAACATTGTGTTCGGGCGAAGCAGTGAAGTGAAATGCACGATAATTAATAGTAATCCTAACGCAAAAAAAAAAACGTAAAGTCCTTTGGAAAAAGGGGTTTTACGCAAAAACTACTGCATTAATCAATTACAAATAAACTTTATTTAAAATCTTCGATAATTAAGCCGTGTCGGTGCGGACTTTGTTTTGAAGATTTAACAGTTCTTTTATTACCTACTTATTTACGCCGCAATATGCGAATAAAAAAGCAAAAAAAAAAACGAATCTTTGATGGCTCATAACTTTTTAATGGCTTTTTACTTTACTGTTCTGTATCCGTACAGAAAATTTATAGAGAATCAAAGTACTGCATGTACAATGTCAAATAGAGGAAATCGTCTCCGAAATTTGTTTAGAAAAATATCGACTAGTTCAACCTGAAATACGCAACCCGCATCGCAACGCTTCTCTACTGAACGATATAATACACATCAACTTCTGCTAGATGGCGCCATTAGCAATGTGAGGTTACTGCATCTCATCATCATCCGCGCGTATTCCCGGTTGCATCCTCAGCAGTAACGCTTCAGAGCCCGGGGTCCGCTACCTAACCAAGGAGATTTGACGTGGTTACTGGTTTTTACACAGAGCGACTGCCGTCTGACCTCCACAACCCAAAGGGCAAACCAGGAACCAATCCTTGGATAGTTTGATGATCAAACGCTAGGTGGCGTTTGGGACCCACAGTTTTACGTGCCTTCCGAAACACGGAATCATCTTTCTTTTCGGATAATCAGGTGATTCAAGCCTGCAATATCCTATCCAGACTGGAAACAACTTTTAACAAAGTATGCTTCCCAGTGGGAATCGAACCCATGACCTCCGGGTCACAACGCAAACGCTTTGACCACTGGACCACGGAGGCAGTCGTGAGGTTACTGCATCTATCAACGTGTAAGCTTTTGACCAAACGAGCTCCCGAAATATCTCTGTTTCAGCTTGGGCAACTTTCGCATGAGAGTTTTTAAATATGTGCCACTAGATGGCAGCACCATGACGACAGGTTATTAAGAGTCCCCTTACCCTAGACAGATTCAGACTTTCCTATTCAAACATAGTCTTAACTTTTATTTTGAAACGGCATGTATATATACACTCGCAAATGACATAATTTTAGCACAGTCTTTCCCAAAGTGGGCGATAACGCCCACTTGTGGGCGCTGGAGGCTTTAAGGGGGGCGGTAACGGGCCCAGAATAAAGTTGGGGGGCGCGGATGTGATTTAAGCAATGAGTGATTTATAACTTAGGCTATTTCATATTTTAAAATTCACTGAAATTAAAATCCTCTTACTACACAACATCCATTTATTAGTTCATATTTATATCCTTTTTCATTGTACAAATATAAACTAAAAATGTAATTAATATTTATTAAAGGAATCAAACACTGAAAAAATTTCGTGTTTTAAAGTTTCGCAGGTGAGGTCCCCACTTCCGATACTCTTTATTATTGTAAAATTGTATTATTATTGCTATTTTTTTATTTAAAATTAACAATGTTGATTATTGTTATTTTTTTATAAAAGATACTCTAATATACTGGTGTATGTATTATTATTGCTCACTCTTGTAAAAAAGTCTAGTTTAGAATATAGGTTGAATTAAACTACAGGCAAGACAAATATGTGATTCAGGTTATTATGGTGAAAAAAATGGGGGGCGCTACAAAATAACTGATTTTTAAAGTGGGCGTTTGACAAAATAAGTTTGGGAACCTTTGTTTTAGCATAATCGTTACATGTACTTTATTTACAAATTGACATTAATTTCAAAATTGACATCATTCTTAATTAATAATTATGACATAGCAATGTATTCTCAGTCCACATATCTAACTTTAATATCAGTATAATTGTAAGGTTGACGTTTTTGGAGAAAATGCTGCAGTACAGTTTGTTACCGCTTCTTCTGTACTTGCGCTTTGGAGGCGGCAGTAAACTTAGTTGTAAGTAAATGATCTGACGTCAACAACTAACTATTAAGAAATCGAAAGAAAGAAAAAGAAATGACAATTATCAAGTGATATATCCAAAGATAAATAAATGATTTTTGACTTTTGATTGGCGAAATTATGTAATTTTAAAGAAATTGCATGCACATTCAAAATATAAACTTAAAAGAGAATATAGTCGATCATACCATATTTGACCAACAGTAGGGAAAACTTCTACACTCTTATATTTTCTTTCAAGTTCATATTTGACTGTTGAAAACTAGTTATGTGCCTGGAAATACTGCCAAAATCTCACATGTCATTTCTAAATAAAAGCTAGACTACGTTTGTATGGAAAAGTCTAGGGTAAGGGTAAGTCGCTCCGTCATATGTACTTAAGAATCTTAAGTACATATGACGGAGCGACCACTGATGGTCCAATGAGAACAGTCGATTGGACCTGACGTCACTGTGCACATCTGGTATCCTATATTTTTGAAAACCCTCATAACCTACTTATATGGTTTGTTTTGGCGATTCAGAGGTCCCGGGTTCGATCCCCGGCAAGTTGGAAAATGGTCTTTTTCATATTGTCCTGGGTCTTGGATGTTTATCTATATATTTATATGTTATAAAATATAGTATCGTTGAGTTAGTATCCCATAACACAATCAATACTTTGGGGCTAGCTCAATCAGTGTTATTTGTCCCTATCTAGTCTAGTCTAGTCTAGTCCTAGTCTAACCTAGTCTAGAGTTCGTTAATTTTTCAAAATGACGTAGCCATGGGGGTTGAAAATGTAAATATCGCGAGGTCTTTAGCTCATTGAGCCACTAATAAGGTATCACAGGAAAACAACAGGTGGTGGCGCTGAAATCGGTAGTAAGTATCTTAGTAAAGCCAGGCCTGTGTGTTCCTGTTTAGGTCTCGAAAATATACCTGAATTATTACTATGCGCGCGGCGACCACTCTTTAGGAGAAAATTCAGTTACATGAATCGTTTGTCCAGACTTTCAGAGTAATAAGAATGAAATTGGCTCGCAATGGATGTCTAGGTATCTAAACGAAGAGGTGAAGAGTTCTGGTGCGAGCTAAATTAAACCATAGCGCAAGACATTAAGAAGATGTTTCTTTAAATTTCCTTCTGAGTAAGACTGCTGTATTTAAAAGTCCTTAGTACTTATTCTGTGCACAGGTGTCTTAATGAGGTGAATAAACCCTCAAAACTTGCTCCGTCTTATTATAAAACCCAGACTAACTTTGTTACTAGGTTTAAACCATTATCCGAACAAATCAAGTTGACGTCTGGTATCACACACTATCTCACCTGTCAATCTCAACTTCATTTTGGGCGGATAATTGTTTAAACCTGGTAACAAAGTTAGTCCTGTTTTTATAATAAGACGGGCTTAGTTTAAGTGAGAAGTTTCAGTAGGTCTTTCGACGAATTTGTCTCGGCTGGGCAGTATATGGTTAAATTAAACGTAATTATTATTGCGTTTCATTATATTAGGTAATGCGTGCATTAACGCTGTACATAAGTACCTATCCTATATCGATACCCAAGTTCAAGTTACCTTGGTGCCATTCAGTTGATGAACCCCTTGTGTAGTGTCTGTACTCTTCCTCATGTACCATTCAGCTTCCTCATGACCTCAACGAGGTTCAACACAGAAATTACCGTAGCCACATAATGGGTAAGGAATTTTCATATTTTCATAGTTAAATTCAAATAAAAATACATCTTTATTATTATACATACTACATGATTTGAATTACTTTGTGCAATTCCGCCACCAGTTAGTTCATGCAAACTATTGCCGGCCGGCGCCCACTAACAGTAGTGGGTGGGCGCCGGCCGGCAATAGTTTGCATGAACTAACTGGTGGCGGAATTGCACAAAGTAATTCAAATCATGTAGTATGTAACTTTGACTTCCGCAAAGTAACACCTGAATCTATTAACTTTATTATTATAGATATCATAGGATATTTATATTTTTTAATAAGAATAGCGGACAAATTACACAGATTATGCTAGTCTAAAGGTAAGTTGGAAACTTGTGCTATAGGACCAGGGATCGAACCTCGACCTCGAGTGTGTCAGCGTGGCATGATGACCACATGGCCACAGAGGTCGTCAAAATAATATCACGTAATAATCGTCACTTTGTGTGTGAAGCACAATTATTTTGACGTCAAAAGTTACTTAAGACGAAGTGGTAGCTAAAGTGGCGCCCTCGTTTGAAATAAATTGTTTAAAACTAAATATGGCGATAGTTAAAAATTTTATTCAAATGAGGCCGCCACTTTAGCTACCACTTCGTCTTAAGAGCTAAGTTTTCTGCCTCCAAAGCGCGCTGTGCAGAAGAAGCGGTAACAAGCTGCACTGCAGCATTTTCTCCAAGGACGTCAACTCACAATTAAACTTAATTGTAAGTAGATTCAGTATGTACCAAATGTACCAAAGACACTGTTCTGTGAGAACAGTAGACCTCGCGAGCCCTGACAACCACGGAATAACCAATATTTTACCGTTTCCCTGGCTAAGGAAAGCCATTTAAGAGTTTTGAAATCAAACTACCAGTGAAAACACTAAATATACTTAGAATCCTGAAATAAAAAAAATAAGGTTCGCAGTATAATGCTTTAATAAAAAAGCCAAAAAATATTTTTCATATTTCTAATGTATGTTCCTTGGGTAAAGTTGTTCATTTTCCAGGCACGTATCCAGAGGGGGGGATAGTTGGGATTTATCCCCCCCCGAAATCTGGCGTAAGCGTAACATAATAATGACATGATATAAAAATGGGAATAATTTAAAATTGGCGAGTAAGGAGACAGTCAGCGCGCGATTAGAGTTGACATTTATGCAAGCATCAGTTGCATTTGACTTATGAAGTTCTACATGCGCCCCTCCCTGCAGTTCCTGCACCCGCGCCGCGTTGCAAGAAACTGTTTTTTAGATATCAAACATTTCGGAGCAACTCCTCCAGTGAATCTTTCTTACACGATTTAATGTTTGGCATGGCATTGGTAAATCGGTTACCAATAACAGAGACCTGATTTCTATCATTGATATCGTTGCTTTATTAACCGAGCGAGCGAAGGGTCTCAGTTTCGAGATTGGCCAAAAATGCTTTTTTCCGGCTGTCTGTTTGTCCGGCTGTCCGGCTTTTTTCGCCTACGTGTCGCATTTTTCAACCGGTTCCCGTTAAATTATGTGAGAAGGTTTGAAAATGATATAGAATTCTTTTGTCGATTCACTTTTTCGAAACTTTTCAAAATAGCGGAAATATGGGGGTTAAAAACTTTAAAAATATCAGCCAATACGAGAATTTTTAAAAAGTAACTTTTTTTTTATTAGGACGCAATTTTTTGTGTGAACAATTTTTTGCACGATAAGTTTCAACGGGTCAGGGTGACTCGTGCGGTCTACAACTTAGAGCCTCTATTTATCCCTTCATTCCGCATTTAACCCCAAATTCTGAAATTGTGCTTAATGTAATGGCTGCTAGCGGCAACAGGATACTCATATATGATACGAGTAAAAAATCGATAACAGTGACTTGACTACTTTTACTTTCACTTTTTTTTTCAAATTGTAATTTTTGTGTAAGTTTATCCCCCCCCGAACAGAAAGTCTGGATACGTGCCTGTCATTTTCACTCCCTCTCCCACTTCACGTACTTCAACTTCTTTATTTGACTTTTGTATAGTCTGTGAGTTTGACCAATATGGGAGTGAAGTTTATTACTGTGTAATCTAAATATATATAACTCAAAGGTGACTGACTGACTGACATACTTAGTTATCTATCAACGCACAGCCCAAACCTCGGATCGGGCTGAAATTTGGCATGCAGGTAGATGTTATGACGTAGGCATCCGCTAAGAAAGGATTTTGATCAATTCTACCCCCAAAGGGATAAAATAGGGGATGAAAGTTTGTATGAAACTTTGTCAATTTTAAACCGATCGGGCTGAGACTTTGCCTGCATAAAGCTACTATGACGTAGGCATCCCCTAAGAAAGGATTTTGATAAATGACACCTCTACGCGAGCTAAGCCGCGGGCAAAAGCTAGTCTACTCATAAAGCCCTTTCATTTGATACCGCACATGGCATGTTTATATAAAAAATCTCTACCCACCTTTTCATACTTGTCATCCTAATTGTCATAATTGTCATGAATGAACTAATACAAAATGTACAGAAAACCCATTTTAGACCACTCTTGGACACGTTCAAGTTCATCGTATAAAAAAGTTATTTCAGATAAAAAAGTTGCGTTTGAATAGGAATGATAAAAAAGCCTTTTCGTTTTTTTTTTAAATTGAGACGCTTCTCTCGCTCGAACAATTAGTGAGTATGTAAGTACTTACAAGCCTTTAAGAGGGACCCGCGCCAAGCTTAAGACAGGCTTTGTCGTCTGAGACATTATGTTTTTAAATATTAAATGTGATGGTAAAATACACATATTTATTTGAACAATTCTCTGAGTTAGTTTTTAGGTCCTATGCCGTAAATAGCACGAATTGCCTTTTTTGTAAATAAAAATGGTCTAGAATATTGTAAAGTAAATATCGGATGCACTCCCTCATACCAGTATGCCATAAAGGACACTAAACTGTGAAAGTAACTAAAGCTTACCAATCCAGTTCTGTCCAGTGGGTCCATTTGAAATAAATCATTTAAAAGGAAACGGTGATATCATTTAAAATTGTGTCCTGAACTCTTGAATTGCCCTAAATAACCCTTCAAACTATTTTATAAACTACTGTTTATAGTTTAAAATGAGATTGCGAAGCTTTTAAGCACTCATTTGCGAAAATCTACCACTTTTGGCTAATGTGCGAAGAAAAGCTTTACGTTCTTAAAATAGTTTAAGTGTACAAGGTACAAGTGTACAAGTGTACAAGGTACAAGTGTACAAGGTACAAGTGTACAAGGTACAAGTGTACAAGGTACAAGTACAAGTTTAAGTGTACAAGTTACAAGTGTACAAGGTACAAGTGTACAAGGTACAAGTACAAGTTTAAGTGTACAAGGTACAAGTGTACAATACAATACACTCAACTGGTACAACCATAATGATATAGGAAGTAACTACTATTCAAAGCTCTTTGGATACAACACAACTGTATGACCTGCAGAGTGTCGCCATTTTTGAAACGAATGTTCTTTTGAAAGTAAGAAAAGTAACATAATCACAGACCTAGATTTTTTACGGACTATTGTAACGAGACCAAAACTCAGCTTCATTCCTGGCACCTAAAGGGACACAAGCGATAAAACTAATGTTAAAAAAAAAGTCTCTGTACCTCGACGTACTCTGTGCTCCACTGCGCAAACCTCATAAAATCTTCGTCAAACACACTACATAATGCACGCAACAAGACCCGCCTAATGAGTCCGAAAGAGACAGACATATACGTGCACCCAACGTACGCAAGAGACCGAGTATATGCGCTCGGAAATGCGCATTCCAGCAGAAGGGGACAGCGCGATTTTGAACGTATAGATTCGAGAGGGAGGGGCGAAGCATGGCTGCTGTTGGTCCAAATGGTGAATTATTGAACACTGCGACCGCCCTTTGGGCTGCGAGTGCCGCGGGGGTGAAGACAGGTGGAGGGGGAAGGTCCGCGGGCCTTTCCGACGTCACACCAATTTTGAATTTGGAACGGCCATCTTAGCGCGGCGGTGGTTGGTGCGGTTGCTCCTTTGACAGTTGACAGTGACCATAGACTTGTTTTTGAGTGATGGGTGTGATCGTGACGTATTGAGGATTCATTGCAGGTTTGTACCCAAAGTTTAATACCTACCTATTTGTTAAATCCTAACCTCGATGTTTAAGTAAAAAAAAAAGTTACTGTTGTTAAAATTGTTATAGTTTAGTAACTTTTAATTAGTGCCCCAGTGTGAATAATTTAATTCTTTAAATACATATTTGACCTTCGTGGCGTAGTGGTCACCATGCTAGTCCACCACCCAGAGGTCCCGGGTTCGATCCCCGGTCAGGGCAAGTTAGAAAATGGCCTTTTTCAAATTGCCCTGGGTCTTGGATGTTTATCTTTATATGTATTTGTTATAAAATATAGTATCGTTGAGTTAGTATCCCATAACACAAGTCTCGAACTTTCTTTGGGGCTAGCTCAATCTGTGTGATTTGTCCGTATATATTTATTTATTTATTATATACTGAAAAAAACAATACCTATCCACTTTATCAATTATTACTTAAGTAGGTAGGTGAAGGTACTTAATTACTGAATAAGGCTATAACTACTTAGTAGATACCTATTACAAGGTACGAGTAAGTATGTTTGTTTACCCATTCTTCCGTATTTTCCCGGTTGCATCCTCAGCGGTAACGCTTCAGAGCCCGGGGTCCGCTACCTAATCTATAGTCCATTTGTTTAGGTATTTAAAAGAATGAAAACAATCTTGACACGTCTTTCAATTTAAATATAAACTTTATAAATCAATACCTTCGCAAATTACAAATTATTTATTTTATAAATTATAAATTACTTATTATTTAATTTATTAATTTGCAAAGGTATTGATTTATAAAGTGTATATTTCAATAAAAACACATGTCAAGATTGTTTACATTCTTTTAAATTCCTAAACAAATGCACTATAGGTGTTACTGGTCTGACCTCCGCAACCCAAAGGGATAAATACCAAAAAAAAAATATAATAAACATTTTTTAATTTGTGAAGGTACTGATTTATAAAGTGTATATTTAATGCTGCCAGTCTCTTAGGCACCCTGCCTTGCGACCGTAGCGACCTGGGGTCTATTTTTTATATAATATAATGTTTTATTTTTAATTACATATATTTTAATTTATAGGTAGGTTATTTTGTTTTTTGTTTAATTATTTATTTTATGTTTTGTGCTGTGTATAATTTATTCTGGAATAAATGAGTATACACATAAAAGGATACATATTCTAAATAAATGCTTTCAATAAAAAGACATGTCAAGATTATTTACATTAATTAAATACCTAAACAAACGCACTACAGGTACTTACTTAAGTAGTTGATTAAAATGAGACACACGGATCGGATTGTGGTAACTATTAAACATCGATATACGATGCCCTATCAACACTAACGCAACGGAGTGAATGAGTAGGTACGCCAGTGTTGTGCACCGCTGCTGCAAAAACCTGCCACATCCGGCAATTACCCAGTAACCCATTCAGTAAGTGATATATTTGCAAACAACAAACCACTTCCGTGGCGTAATCCGCCGCTTTCTCGGCTATTTAGGACGGATTTTAACGGATTACGGGAGTTACGGAGAGATCAGACGACAGACTGACCGACGCCGATTTGTCTAGCACGAAACGCGTCCTTTTTTGCAATAAACATGCTTCGTTTTCAAAATATATACCTACGGACAAACCGCACAATTGAGCTAGCCTCAAAGTAAGTTCGAGACTTGTGTTATGGGATACTAACTCAACGATACTATGTATATTTTATCACAAATACATAATAGTAAACATCCAAGAGCCAGGTCAATTTGAAAAGAATCATTTTCCTACTTGACCTGACCCGGGATCGAACCCGGGACCTCCGGTGTGACAGCGTGGCATGATGATCGTCATTTCCTGTGTACTATATGTAGATATGTAGGTATCATATTATATGTAGGTACCTACATATAATATGATACTAGGAACGTAACCTACAAAACGAGGTCTGTAGCGGCAGATTTCCCGAAATTCTTTTTTACTATTATTTTAATTTTTATTCGCTTTACTCCAGTATAAGTAGTAGTTTTTTTAGCTAGCTGATAAAAATACAAGTAGTAAGTACTATAGGTACTGGCGTGATAGTATATAAATAAAATAAGAGTGCTTGCAGAGTTCTAATTTCTAAACTATTTATATTGGATTACTTACTTTTAATTTCCCTCAAGGCTGGTAGTGGTTTTACATCCTTGCAAAATGGGGATGAGGTCTAGAAAAAAATTTGGTCTCATTAGATTATTAAACAGTATGGTAAAAATATTTTTTTTTCTCTAATTATCAAATATAGTAACGAAAATACTTTTTAAAATAAATTGAGATTACGCATAAGACACTTAATATGTCTTATGCGGTTCAAGATAACGCTACAAACTATTTTATGAACTAGTGTTTATAGTTTAAAGCCAGAACGTAAACCTTTTCTTAGCACTTTTGTGAAAAACTGCCACTTTTGGCAAAAAATAGTTTGAAGGGTTATCAAGAGTCGCATGAAACAAAATTTTAAATGATATCTCTGTTTCCTTTTAATTTCCTACTTTATTTTAAATGAAAAGCACTGGACCCCGCAAAATAAATGTACCCCTTACACAAGTAATTAAATGTGGCTCTGATAGCTTAGTCAATCTATAATTCTATTCGCTAGATACAGAACTCTGTGCTTCGATGTTTGTTATTTTGTCTTTCAGTTAATTTTCGAAATTACCAAAGCCTACCGAATTAAGCAGGTGAAAAGTTCTCTCATTTAAATAAAAATTTAAACCTACCGAGGGTTTAAAACCTCGTTTTAAACCTGCCCCTTCTTATTGGCGTGACAGCCGGGTATTGAAGGGCGCGAGGACATGCATAATCCTGTTAGAGAGGTAATCGGAGGATCACCGGCCCTCAGGTGACAGCCCTCACACGGGGGAGAAAACCCGGCGGGGTAATGCAAAAACGTCTCTTCATTTTTAAATTTATTCGTTGTTTTATTTAAAATATAAAGAATAGTTTTGAGTGTATATTTATAAATATCTACTCAAGTATTTGTTATAAGAGGTCCAGTGACTTAAGTAAAAGTCTTAATTTTTAATTAATTCCTAGTTTTTTTAACCCTTTCAGTTGACATAATATCTATTTATTAATTTTATGGATACTTATCTGTTGTAAACAGACAGACTATACCGAGTAGAGTTATATCTAAGTTTGCAGCTTCGAAAAACCTGTGCTAACTTTGCAGCACTCTAAAAACCGCGAAATTTCGCGCTTTTTTGGTATTCAAAATATAGTAAATTAAGCGTTTCCCGAAAAAATAAATCTATTCGTTTATAAAGTATACTCGTACTAAAACTAGCTCTTTAGGTGCAATTCTTATACCTAGATTACATATGACCGGCCTATTTCGGCAAAGGCCATCTCTCAACTGTTTTAGTTCATTTTCTCCTACCTTAACACTTTATTTTTATTTTATTTACTGTTATCATACAAATTAGGTTACAATCAAACAGAGAAAAGTATCGTTCTTAATATTAATCCAAAGGAAGTCTGCCTAGTAGCATCATAATATCACGACTATATAATACTAGGGAGCGCTGATATGTAGTACATACTTATATTTATGTAATACATACAATCCTATTTTTATACTTACAAACAGCGTTTCAATCTCGTCCGCTTTGCCTAAGGGGCAGATTTTTCCAAGGGTGTCAATGAGGCCATGAGGACCTTAGTCCTGATTGTCCCGGGGCGGTCACAGCTGACTGGGCAGATGGAGTGAAATCGAGTGTGCGACATATTGTTACCAGTTAATTAGGCTTTGCAGGCAAAATGCTCTTTTGTTTCTTCACTGCTTTTTTTTGTTAATCGTGTGTGTGTAATACTGGTGTCAGCTATTTTTTTAATTTTTCGTGTGTGTAAGTGGCCAACACTGGTGTCAATTTTAAGCTGTCTAAAGGCATCTGACAAAGCTTGTCTGCCATACAATGACAGCCGGGACCAACGGCTTTACGTGCCTTCCGAAGCACAAAGGAACTTGAGAAAAATTGTATACACCTTGTGGTCACCATCCGGATAACGCCCTTGCGAAAGCGCTAGTAAGCATACTCCCAGAGGGCCACCGAGCTCCTCGCTACATAAATAAATAAACTGTTATTTATCTCTCCAATTATTTGCTTACAATTTGGTTGTTTTTTATAGTAAAAACCTAAAATAAGTGGAGAGAACTGGTGCCTGAGATAGGAAGGCATGGCCTTCCTGTATTACAGGTCGCCAGGCTCATCGCCCTTATGATAGATTGCACATCAAGATATAGGCAAAAGGAAATGGAGCAATATGAGAAAATATACTGATATGAGAAAAGATACTGATATACTGATACATAGTTCTATTGTTTTCTTTTTTATATTATTTAGTTTTTTTCTTACTATGTTGTTTTTATCGATATCGGTAATTGACATAGGTATGTACTACATAAGTGTAACTTATAAGTACTTAAGTTTCTGCACATATTTCCAAAATGATCGCATGTCAGCACCACCTGTAGGTTCATCATCATCCGAGCGTATTCCCGGTTGCATCCTTAGCAATAACGCTTCAGAGCCCGGGGTCCGCTACCTAACCAAGAAGATTTGACGAGGTTACTGGTTTTTACACAGAGCGATTGCCGTCTGACCTCCACAACCCAAAGGGCAAACCAGGAACCAATCCTTGAATAGTTTGATGATCAAACGCTAGGTGGCGTTCGGGACCTACAGTTTAACGTGCCTTCCGAAACACGGAATCATCTTTCTTTTCGGATAATCAGGTGATTCAAGCCTGCAATATCCTATCCAGACTGGAAACAACTTTTCACAAAGTATGTTTCCCAGTGGGAATCGAACCCATCACCTCCGGGTCACAAGGCGAACGCCTTGACCACTGAACTACGGAGGCAGTCCTGTAGGTTGACTGGTAGAAAAGGCCTACGGTCTTAAATCCGCGAATTAGGTACAATTTCATGTACTAGCTAAAGTTAAATAAATTTAAGCCTCAGTTTAAATTATTCACACGTTCTATTACTTCACTACACCAGGCCTGTGTCACTCCCCGTTTAGGTACCGAATATATACCTACATTATAATAAATAAATATTATATATTACTATAATAATAATAGCGTCGGGACGTGACGACCCAATCGCCTACTGGATTCCCAGCGCAGTCAGTCAACGCAGGGCAGCTTGTGGCGAGCTGATGGTGAGTGGCGACACCACGTACCCTACCTCCAGGGGGACCATATACACATGCGCTTACACACACACACAGTTACACGCCTTTGCCTTGCCTTAGCTGGCCGGCCAGAGTGGAGTCGCCAGAGCAGGACATACGCTCCAGGGTGGAAATGTATTGCACGTAATGACGTAATAACGGGGAAACCCGCTCTCGGGGGTAAGCCCCGTGATGGTGAAACCGGAGCCGCACCTCTCGACACCTACTAAAAGGCCTCTTCATGTTGGCTTTGGCCCCATTAACGCCTCAAAGGACCGGGTCCCCATGGACCCGTGGCTGAAAAGCGTACCAACATAATAATAATAAATAATAAATGTAGTAATAACGATAATAAATAAATATATTTATTTATTATCATTATTGCTATGCGCGCAGCGACCACTTCGAAGGGGAAAATACAGTAACATGAATCGTTTTTCCAGATTAATTAGAATGAAATTGGCTTACAATGGATGTCTATTGTCTAGGTATCTAAACGAAGAGGCGAGAAGTTCTGACGCGAGCTAAATTAAACCATAGCGCTTACCACATTGAGTTTGTTTGTTTGTTTATAAAGCTTTATTGTACACAAGAAAGAACACAGTTACAAATCAGAATAGTAAACATACAACGGCGGACTTATCCCTTATAGGGATCTCTTCCAGTCAACCGGCCAGTAATTGAGAGGAATGTTTACTTATTATGCGTTTGGGGCAGAAGTGGAACAGTACAATATAAAATTACACAATGATACTGTACAAATAATATATAGTATAGATGTAAACTACATGAATACAACTAAGAATAAACTTACATATAAGTATACATAAATATACATACTAATATACCTAATATATATATATATATATATACATATCAAATATCTAAAATATAAAATAAAATAAAAAATTAAGTAATTAGGTAGCTCGAAGAAACTTAGGATTCTGGAAAGTTCAATATTTTGTTTTTAAAGGAACCCAAGGACGATGCCATTTTAGTATCTAAGGGGAGTGAATTCCATAGGTGTGCTGCCATTACAGAGAAGGATTTAGAATAAGACTGCGAAGAATGAGGAGGTATATCAAGAAGAATATTGTCAGCGGACGCCTACGCTCCGCTGTCAATTTGACGAAAAGAAAATTTTTCGCGAAGGTAATTAGGACAGGAAGAGTTGAAGAGAGCATTGAAAAGGAGAGCGAGAATATGATAGTTACGACGGATTCGGATCGGTAGCCAATTGAGTTTAGCACGATATTCCGAAATATGGTCGTATTTACGTAAACCGTAGACATATCTGATGCAAACGTTTTGCAGGCGTTCCAGTTTATCCAATAGTTCCTCGGTAGGATCCAGATACGCGATATCAGCATAATCCAAAAGAGGAATCAGGAGTGAACGGGCTAGCATTGCTTTTGTGTTTGTAGGGAGAAAATGTTGTAGTCTTCTCAGGGAGTGAAGAGCAATAAATAACTTCCTACTCACCTCATTGATTTGTGGAGCCCAACTCAGGGTTTCGTCAACCGTTATTCCCAAGTTTTTTACGGTCGATGTGAAAGGAATGATGTTTGCCATGCTCCTTAGAAGGCCATTATAATAAATCAGTCATTTAACACTAAAAGTTACTAAATAGCGATTAAATCTGCAATTTAAAAAAGTGGTTTAAATTTTAAGTAATAAAACAAAGTATTATTAAATATTTGTTAGTTTCATTTATCCAGTAAATAAACGAATAATAACTGTTCATTTGTTAGAATGGCCTTCAATGGTTCACTCACCTTATTTTAACGTCGTCGATTCCCGATATCGAAGAAGCGAGGGACCGTACTGCCAAAATAGTAGCGCGAGAGATTCGCCGCCGCGTCTGTGATTTCCAATTCGATGGGTGTTTGTGTAATTAGAAGGAATTTATCATCACATGGCAATAACTACGAAATTTTTATAATTGGCCTTCGAATGAGGATGACTTTCCATGGTCGACCCACCTTATAATACTTATTTTAACTGAATTAAACTGCAGTTTAAAGTGTTCGCATGTTCTATTACGTCACTATACACCTCTTTTCAGACGAGCGCCCTCCCCCGCCACCCTCAAACGCGGTGCATCCGCGGGTTATCACTGTGATCTTATCGCTTGCTCATCAGTGATAGTGATGCGAGCTAATACCGTAATGACTCCTTTATCTTCTCGTTGTTTATCATTTGATCATCAAATCACTTCAAAAAGGGCGCAGAGAGATAAGTAAAATGTCTGATCTTTATTTGAAATTAATAAATTATTTTCTTGCTTACGGCAATGAACGATACTTACCTACGAGTTAATTTATCAATTTAAAGTATTTTGTGGGCTATTATTTTCTCTATGGTACGTTTTACAAATGAGTTAGGTAGCTATAAAATAGGATTAGGTATATATTTAAAGCGAAAGTTGCCATTTTTGACAATTAAGGATTTAGGTTTTCGACTGCCTCCGTGGTCCAGTGGTCAAGGCGTTCGCCTTAATGTGACCCGGAGATCATGCAATGGGTTCGAATCCCACTGGGAAGCATACTTTATGAAAAGTTTTTTCAGTCTGGTTAGGGTACTGCAGGCTTGAATAACCTGATAATCCGAAAAGAAAGATGGTTTCGTGTTTCGGAAGACACGTATAAACTGTGGGTTCCGAAAAGCATCTAGAGTTAGATCGTCAAAATAACCAAGGATTGGTTCTGGTTTACCCTTTGGGTCGTGGAGGTCAGACGGCAGACGCTCTGTGTAAAAACCAGTAACCTCATCAAATCACATAGGTTACGTAGCGGACCCCGGGCTCTGAAGCGTTACTGCTGAGGATGCACTGGTCAGATTTGGCACAGAATAGGGAAGAATGGCGCACTTTAATGTCGGAGGCCAAGATCCACTTCAGGTCGCTGAGCCAGCGAAGCAAGCAAGCATGTCCCTTCCACGCTTTAGTGTGACGTGCAATAATAATTATGAATAAATGAGTATTTTAGTACGGATCAACCAGTTTTTAAGCGTAACTTTTGAATTTTACAACCTTTAGCTCTATCTACCCCGTAAACAAAACAAACTTAATAAAATGTTACTTCTTCTATTTGAAACAAGATATTCGAGTCGGTACTTACAAATCACGGTTCTCAATCGCGTGTGAGTGGAACATTAAGAAAACTTAACTGTTCTGGAACGAGGCATGGAACTAAACCAATCTATTTATTTCATTCGATTGATTTACGATATATGTAAAACTATTAAAGGACAAGAGAATAAAACTTTGCACAAAATATGTCTGTTGGCGCCAACGCCTAGTGGTTTCAAGAAGCAAGATTATATTTCGTCTTGTCGTCTCACCCGCAACTAAAATGTCATTTTTATTATGCTTGACTTCAATTCAAAAACTCACTTGTTCGATTGATACTCCCTGTATTGTACGTTTGCAAGTTATTAAATTCTTTTATTTCAAGATCCGAGTTTATTTCCAAAAAAAAATAAATTCCAAGTGTCCACTACGAGACTATGTCACTTGTCTGAACACATCCATTTTCAACGCGTTTTAGATTTATTAAGGGGGCTACCTGAATTTTCCATATCAAGGCCATATTTTAAATGCCATATTTTAAATGATGTCTCCGTTTCCTAACAAATGATTTATTTCAAATGGGGACAGCACTGGACTCCGGAAAATTCATGTAGCCCCTTAAGAGCTCTATTTGACTCTAAAAACCATGACGTCATTACCAATTTCATTCAAGTCTAATGGAAAATGTTTGCCTAAAATATCTGTTTGACTTGTTGGTAACTAGCGGCTTAACTACCTACTACCTGAATTTTCCGGGGTCCAGTGCTGCCCCCATTTGGAATAAATCATTTGAAAGGAAACGGAGACATCATTTCAAATTTTGTCTTGACCAGGCTCTAGATAACCCAAAATTAACTATTTTATGAACTACTGTTTACAGTTTAAAGTAAGAACGTGACGTGAAGCTTTTCTACGCACATACGCCAAAAGTGGCAGTTTTCCGAAATTGTTTTAAATGATATCTCCGTTTCCTATGAAATGATTTAATTCAAATGGTGGCAGCACTGGACCCCGGAAAATTCGGGTATCTCCTTAATTTGTAACCTTATTAAAAATACAGAATATTTTTCTACTGCGCATTTAAAAGTTTGATGGGCAGGCGTTTCTAAGTATAAAAAAGTAGGTATTTTTATTTTACAAAATAATTTAAAGAAAGTGTTACTAAATTAAGAGCGGCCTTCCCGTTTTACTTTTCATACAAACGCCCGTACGTATTATGGCGTTGTATTGTAACTGATCGTTCTTGAAAACTTTTGAACTAACAGGTATCTAATGCGCTTTTTCTAGGTTTCTATCGAAATTAAAATTAAAATTTACAAAAATAAATTCAGTATAAGCCTCCTAAAATCGGCATTTTTGTACAAATTTTAGCTGAACTTTGACCGTTCATAAAGTACTCATTAATTGTAAAGGTAAAGAAAATATTTTGATAGAAATCTCGCAAATGTAATGAAAATTTTAAATAAAAAACATTTGTTTCACACACTTGTAACGTTTACTGATAAACACGTATCACCTGGAACAAGTTTTATGAAATTTCCGCACCCTATGAATAGATAATATTCGTTCAATTGATAGTTAATAATAATACTAATTTCTCTCAATATTAATGCAAACCGAGCTTTCAGGCGCTATTTCTTTTTTTTAGCATTGCCCGGGATGAAACAACAAGCTTTTCAAACTATGCTCGCGTTGACGATAGAGTGGTCGGGAAGGGCCACCTTAAGTAGATTATTTTTATACGGTGTGTTTTGCAACGATGATCGCTGAGGAGAATCGCCAAAAGAAACTTATTACTATAATGTTTGGAATTCTACGTCACATAAATAATTTTTAAGCGTCTGACGACATTAATCCGCTGTAATACGGCTATTATACAACGTTTACTCTATTGTGGTCATTCTTTGAGTATTGGTGCTAAATCCGGGGTTTAGTCAGCTCATCCGACTGTAGTTCCGATTGCGACGGAAATACTATTTATGCGGAACTCTTTGGTTACCTAATGTTTGAAGAAAAAAATTGTCTAAATAAATCTCTGACACTTTTACTTAGGACTTGACGACACTGTGTTTGACTATTCCTAGTCACTAGATGGCACTATAGCTATTTCTTAAAACATTCAAATCTTTGGCGGTGCAGTGGGTTCACCGCCTTAAGACGAAATGGTAGCAGAAGTGGCGCCCTCATTTGAAATAAATTGTTTAAAACTAAATATGGTGATATTTAAAAATTTTATTTGTACCAATGTCTAAAAAGATCTTTAAACTATTTTATGAATAATCTTTGGAAGTGATATTGCTCGTCCGTCTATTTTTAAAACGGGTTTTCGCCAAAAGTGGCAATATTTGGCGAAAAACCGTTTTAAAACTAGACAGACTATTAGTAATAATTTCAAAGGTTATTCATAAAATAGTTTAAAGGTCTTTCTAGATATTGATACAAATAATTTCTTTTTAGTTTCACCATATTTAGTTTTAATCAATTTATTACAAATGAGGGCGCCACTTCTGCTACAACTTCACCTTAAAAATTCTATTGGCAATATTTATACGCCTACGAAATTTCATGAAGCTCTTATCAAAGATACCTAAGTTAACGTCGAACAAACATACCTACATACATACATACATACAAACGCCGGATTGATCAAATAGACTCGGAGATCTTCGCTCGCTTCGTTCGCTGTAAATGCGTTCAAACGTGTTCCCGGGTTTCGGCAGATAGAAAATAAAAACAATATTTTTAATTTTCCTTATTTATTGGACGACTTTTTACAGCTTGACATTAAGGCAAATGTTGCCATAACACAAAATATATTTATATCGTGTTACTAGTTGCAACATATGCACATAGAAAAAACATGCATATGTTGCAACCGTGTAATACTACTTTGTTCACCTATAAGTACTAGTTTTAAATTAAGTAGTTGCCTTAATCTAGTGCCTACTCGCCCGCCTGTCAGTCGGAGTCCACTTGACTGAATTAAAGCCCTTTAGAAGAGCACTCGACGACGTGCAGTCTAAATTGATTTACATACGCCCTGTACATGAACTAACAGTTACAATAGAGAACATGCATTTTTTTTTCGTTGTGCTATGGAAAGAGTTCCTAAAAATAGGCACGTCCAAGAAAAAACTACCCTGTCTACCCAAAATCTCTTTAAGATATAAAGGTTACAAAGTCACGTCCGCCTTTGGGCGGCGTCTCGGAGCGCCTTAAAAAGACCGGACATGTGTGACGTCACTTATGTCGCATTTGTAGGCGTGATGTAAGAACATTTGTTCGGGTGCTATGTCAAATACTGCGTTTACAGGATTTTCCTCATAACAAAAGAAGCTATATTTTTTTAAGAAAATCCTATCGTAGTAATATTTTTAAGCTTTTTATTACTTCTAAAACAACTAAAAAACAAAGTTAATGAATCAATAAAAAAATATAATTTTTAATAAGGCTGTTGATGAAGATGATTATGATTGATTTTAAAGTACTTGGCATTGGATTGGATTTCAACCCTTTTTTAGGCAAACAATTAGCCGATAAGAACTTGGCCCCCTTTTTAACAGGTATGTTTTTGGTGGGATTTCAATACTTTTTTTCAAGAAATCGTACCTATTTTTTTCTTTTTATGCCACGCCCGCGTCCATTGTTACCTTAGAAGTCATTAACAATAGAAGTCTGATTTTTTAGGTAACTATTATTTAATAATAAGCTATACAACGTGCATTATGTATACATGACAATATTTTATATCCCCTCCCCCCTTTCCTCCTCATCATATTCACACTGTACGTGGGGCGCACTATAAGTTTCCGGAATGAATATGAAAAATTACTATTAAAGGTACAAAATTAATTTATTGTTTTTCAAAATAATCTCCCTTGGCGTCTATGCACTTTTTCATTCGATGAAACCAGTTTTGAAAACTTTTGTGCCACTCCTCTGTGGTGACCTCTGAAACGTGTTTTTCATACTCCTCGACAGCCTCTTCTGGTGATGAAAATCGCTGACCGCGTAATTGGTTCTTAATTTTTGGGAACAGAAAAAAGTCACAAGGTGCCAGGTCGGGACTGTATGCAGGATGACTCATGAGTTCTACATTTTTCGCCTTCAAAAAGTCGTTTGTCTGTCTGGCCGTGTGAGAACTAGCATTGTCGTGGTGCAGGATGATACGGCGTTTACGGTTATTTTTACGGAGTTCGTCATAACTTCCGGCAAACAAATGGTCGTGTACCAGTCACTATTTACTGTACGACGATTCTCTAAAGCAACAGTAGCCACGTGTCCAGTTTTATTAAAAAAAGAAGCAATCATCCGCTTAGATGCACTTTTCACGCGCGCCACTTTGGTTGGTTTCGGCTCATCTTGAAAGACCCATACGCTCGATTGCTGCTTTGTTTTGGGATCGTAGCAATAAATCCATGTTTCGTCACCTGTTACTATGTCCCACACCAAATTTGACGCACCTTCGTTGAATCTGGTAAGCATGGCACTGCACCAAGTGACGCGGTCCGTTTTTTCAGCCTCGGTCAAGTTGTGTGGGATCCACCGCGAGCACAGCTTTCTCACACCCAAATGTTTGTGTAGGATTAATTGTATTTGACTCATGCCTATTTCTAAGGATGCGCGAATTTCATGGTAGGTCACATGCCTGTCTGTTTCAATCATACGGCGCACAGTATCGATGTTTTTGTTGGTCACAGCGGTGGACGGCCGACCATCGCGAGATTCGTCACTGAGATTGATACGACCACGCTTGAATTCTGCAAACCAGCTATAAACAGTTGTCTTGCATGGTGCTTTATTGCCAAAAGCTGTTTCAAGCCGAGCGATGCTCTGTTGAGCTGTCAAATTACACTTAAAATCGTAGAAAATCATACTACGAAAATTTTCCCGAGTTAAATCCATGTTGATGCAGACACACGATTTTTTAAATGGCGCCACAAGGTAAAAACAAAAGACAGTCAGATGAAACAAACTGCATTCTACAGCCAAAGAGTTCTATTTTCAAATGTTGCAATAAATTTTTAAATATTGTTTATGTAAGTGGCCAGTTCCGGAAACTTATAGTGCGCCCTATGTATCACTGGTTTATAAATATTTTTATTAAAAATTCGACATTCGATTGAGCCAACTCACCTATGACCGATTTCTTAATTTTTTGTTAATCTACATATAAAACACGACCTGCGTGCCAAATTTCATAACGCTAGGACAATTGGAAGTGGCCTAGAGGTTTTGATTACCGATCAGTGAGTCAGTCAGTGCCAAAATTAGCTATTTTCACAGGGCCATATTTCAGGATCTACTAAAGCTATATGTATGAAATACTGCTTTAAATTTGGCATACTGCTTTTGTACTAGTATATGATTACGTAGGTATAATTTTATCTCTGTACTTGCAATAGGCACTGAGCTACAGAGGAGTTAAAAGTGTGTCGAAACGGTTCGTGTAAATAGTGCACGGCATGCAGGCGGCCTGTTGCTGGAACTTGGCTTGCGCACTACCGTGTGCTTAGATAGCGTCGTAACACAAGTCTCGAACTTACTTTGGGGCTAGCTCAATCAGTGTTATTTGTCCTTATACATATATTATTATATGGTTTTGTAGCCGTATTAGTTCAAATTTTTACCCAACACCCTTGATAGGCATACTCTATGCATACAAAAATATAGGCTTTAGGAAAAACATTCTTGGTATGACTATAAAAATTAACAATAAACTACCTAATGACATAAAAGATTTAAATTTTAAAATGTATAAAAAACGACTCTTTATACTCCTTATAGATAAATCATACTATTCTGTAAAATAATAATAAGGCCGCCTTTTGTGCATTTCCTAGTTTTTAAGATAATTATGTCCTGATTTATTTATTTTGTGCAAATACCCCTTGTATTGTATTGTATAATAATTTTTAAAAGACGACAAGCTTTAATTTTGACATTATTGACATTAATTTTGACATGGGGCCAAAGCCAACATTAAGAGGCCTTTTAGTACCTTTTTATCTAAAAAGTGACATGGCTATACTTATATTACTGTTATAGCAAATTTCTTGACATTTTATTAAAGTTAGTACCTATTTTTATATTTTTTATTCCTAAATATGTATATGCTGAAACATGGCAAGACGTAGCGAACTATTTTATATTATATTGTAACATCTAATCTGTTTGTACCTATGTTTGACAAATAAATGATTGATTGATTGATTGATTCTAACACCTCTCAATGGATGTAGGTCAACTTACCAGGCATATCTGACTAGGTAAACAAGTTTATTACTAAGCTAATTTAAAAAAAAAAACTTCTGACTTTCAAGAACGCCATCTAGTGTAATGAGTAGCTGAACTACATATTCCATTTATATCCGTAGCGCCATCTATTATACCTCAAGAAAATTAAAAAAAAATCAACAACCTTTTAAGCGTTAAGGGGCTACCTGAATTATCCGGGGTCCAGTGCTGCCTCCATTTGAAATAAATCATTTCATAGGAAACGGAGACATCATTTAAATTTTTGTCTTGACCAGGCTCTAGATAACCCTTCAAACTATTTTATGAACAACTGCTTAAAATTTAAAGTGAGAACGTGAAGCTTTTCTACGCACATACGCCAAAAGTGGCCGTTTCTCCCAATTATACTGAAACGTTTTTGAGGATAAACTCAGTTTATGATAGTGAATATCTTTCCCCAACCAACATAGGTATGTCGAAATATGAAAAATGTACTTGCTTTCCACACAAACCAACTTGTATTGGAGGGCAAAAATTATTTCTCATATTTCGATATAAGTACACATGTATGTTCCTTGTGTTCAAAAGTTGTTCACTATCATAAACTGAGTTTATCCTTAAAAACGTTTCAGTATACTTTGTTACACCCAGTGTTGCAAAAAAACAATTTTTGTTCTAATATGAAAAAAAAAACTTGATTTTTCTGTAGCATGTTTTTTTTTTTAAGACTACAGAATTCAAAATTGATAAGGCAGTTTCCGTAAAAGATTAATACTTAACAGTTTATAATTAGAGTTATTTATTTATTTATGAACCTACCATACTTTTTTGGTGGAATAGTACCAAATTTACATGAATATATTGGCAACATTCAAATTGCGCACCGGGATTCCCGGTACAACTTGGTATAAACATAAACCGAACGGGGATTTCCCGGTCCGGGAGACAGGGACATTCATTAGTAATGAACCAATTAAACAATAATCAGTCTAAAAACATCAAAGAAGTCTAAATTAAGTAATTCGATATGTAATTTTAGTAAAGTGTAAGAAATAAGAAAGCAATGAAAGCATACATCAATAAATTATTCAATTTTGTATAGATTTTTTCATTCTGAAAAAAAAAAACAAATTTTGAAATAAAGAAGGGTACTAAGTTTGTTTCATGTTTTTTTAAACATTGTGAAAAAAAACTTGTTTTTTTTTTCATTTTGCATCCCTAGTTACACCCTGTATATTAGCACTGGGAGAGCAACCTCGAGAAAGAAATCTTCTAATATATAAAATTCTCGTGTCACAGTTTTCGTTGCCATACTCCTCCGAAACGGCTTGACCGATTTTGATGAAATTTTTTGTGCTTATCCGGTATCTATGAGAATCGGCCAACATCTATTTTTCATCCCCCTAAATGTTAGGGGTAGTCCACCACTAAATTTTTTATTTTTATTTTTTAGACAAAATTTTTAATTTCTTTTTTTTTATGATACAACATACAAAAATACATACAATCCTAAATTTTGGCAAAACTACGTTTGCCAGGTCAGCTAGTAGCTTATAACTATTTCTCATAATATGAACTGGAAATGAAAACACTTCATACAAAATCTCATTATTTCTCTATTACCCCCACTCCACCCCATTACCAACCGTTTACCAACATTCCGAATTATTTTATATCCGCAAATTACACTTACAACCCCAAATAAACAACTTGTAAGCCCGTAACTGCTGTATAATGACAACCATTTACTGAGACCTACACTCCCATACAACATCCTTACAAATGATACCAACTTGATAGGTCAGCGTAACATGGACGTTTTTAATGACCCCAAGCAGATTATAGGATTGCGAGAGAGATAGACGTATGGTTTCACGTGAGTAAGAAAGAGATGGCGAGTGATTAAGGGTGACGGATGTCGGCGGCAGACTTTGATCTCGGTTTTAATGGCGTCTTGAAGTGACAGATGTCAAATTGAAATCATTTGGGTTGCGGATTCTCGCTCCGTGATTTTGGATTTCGGAAATGAGTGATTTTTTTCTTGGTTTATTGAAGATTATTGGGATTCGTGAAGAGAAGAAAGGGAATTTGGATGATATTGCTATTAAAAATATTATGACAATCGTATTTTCATTTGAATGTAAGTACTTGAAAGGTTTTGTCATTTTTTGTGACCTAGAGTAAGGTACTTGATGTCATCGCATCGTATCAACTCTTTGAATATAAAAATCTTTAAATATCTTTGGTTTTTATCAACAATATTTTTATTTGAATGTTATTAAGTAAGTAGGTACCTACTAAGGAAGGTTTTGTGTCACTTTTTGTTACACATATATTCGAGTTAAGTAAGTGGAGTCATCGTATCTGATCGTTTAAAATCTTTGAATATCATTACTTTTTATTGGAAATATTGCCAGAATTTTTATTTTCCTTTCCTTTAAGTATATTTTTTGATGCGTACGCTATAACAGACTCTAAAGTGTTTCTACCAAAAAGAAAAGATTTTCATACAAACCTTAGATCTAGACCTGCACTGTGTCACCGTAAGGCTTTTTGAAATTCTCACCACAACTCATCATCATCATCAGAGCGTATTCCCGGTTGCATCCTCAGCAGTAACGCTTCAGAGCCCGGGGTCCGCTACCTAACCAAGGAGATTTGACGAGGTTACTGGTTTTTACACAGAGCGACTGCCGTCTGACCTCCACAACCCAAAGGGCAAACCAGGAACCAATCCTTGGATAGTTTGATGATCAAACGCTAGGTGGCGTTCGGGACCCACAGTTTAACGTGCCTTCCGAAACACGGAATCATCGTTCTTTTCGGATAATCAGGTGATTCAAGCCTGCAATATCCTATCCAGACTGGAAACAACTTTTTCACAAAGTATGTTTCCCAGTGGGAATCGAACCCATGACCTCCGGGTCACAAGGCGAACTCCTTGACCACTGGACTACGGAGGCAGGCAAGAGTCAGAAATTCTCACCACAACTATCTTACACAAAACTTTGACTTCATATCCCCATCGGGCTTTTTGGCTAAATTTCCGGCCTTATTCAGCACTGAGTCCGGTTTTTTATTTTAACAGATAGCAACCCCATGGGAAGGCAATTGTTGTATTTCGATAAAATGTATGTGTACTTTGGGAAAGTGAAAAATCCCTCCTTAAAATAGTTGCAGTATTTAGACCAGCGTTGCCAGATTTTTTTTGTAAGTCGAGAAATTTGTACACAGCTTGCCGTTCCATCTTATTTTGTAGGAAATTCTTGGCAGATAGATGGGGGGATATTTGACTCTCACAAAAATGTTCACTTTAAAACCAAGTATTTCAAAAACGGATCCCTACATCGATAACGAAATCGAAACGGTGTAAGTGCCGCAACAGACGGGGCGCAAGTTGCGTCGCGTAACAGCTAGAGATGGGCAGTGGATAGTACTCAATCTATCCATATGAGTATTTACTCACTAGATTTTATAAATAGAGTAAATAGAGCGTGCTCATATATTGACATCGCATTTGATGTCTGTTTACTTATTTTAACATAAGATTACGTCTTTGCACACCTGCCAGCAAAAAATGATAATATTCAAAGAAGCCTACTTTCAGTGTATGATTAGTATGGTATTTTCATATATTAGCGTCGCATTTAACGTTTACCGACATTTTAAGCATATTATGGCGTATGCACACACTTTCCGATAAGAATTGCAAGTGTATAGGTACTAGATTTAAGTTTCAAAATTATCATGAAAACATGAAATAATGAATGTGAATATAATATAAGTCGCAACTCATATAAATCAATCTACTCACCAAATGAATAAATTAGGATATTTATCGGGTATTTTCTCAATCTACTGAGTAAATATTCAAATGGGTTGATTGAGTATTTATGCAACTCCCATCACTAGCTGTTGCGCGGCGCAACTTGCGCCCCGTCTGTTACGGCCCTAAGTTAGCTCATAATAATTTTTGAACGACCTATCCAACGATAACACACATGTTAGATTAGTCAAGAAAAAAATTGACATTTCACTTTACTTGTATAGGAGTAACCCTAAAAATTTTTTTTATTCATTATTTTATTTTACCACTTTTTTCGTATAATTAAAATACATATCCATGCCAAATCACAGCTTTCTAGTCGCTGAGTAAAACCGCAGACGGACAGACAGACAGACAGACATGGCGAAACTATAGGGTTCCTTGTTTACTACGGAACCCTAAAAAGTAAACATAGGTACTCACAAAGGCTGCCTTAAGGAGATCTCTTCCACTAAACCAGCCACCGTAATTTAGAGGAATGATTATTTATTATGCGTTTGGGCCAGAAGTGGTAATATCTACTGCCCTATCGCAAACATATTAATAACCTCATATTACCATCCCTTACGATTACCCTACGTGTCAACAAGAGTAATCACCTAATATAACAACAGCCAATATCAGTAATATCTCATAATCTAACATCTCATCCCATTACTATCCCCTAAGTATCTCTTTACACTAAACACGAAACATTAACACCCTTAAATCTTAAACATTAAGATTGAAAATCCGTTGCCAGAAAAACTATAAGACATGCATTAGACTTTAAACTCTATTTCAATAACTATATGGCTTATATTCGATGAAACAATGAAGAAAGCCCTACGGAAGTTTTCATGAAGTATCGTTACAGATGATGCAGCTAGTTTGAACTTGAGCTTTAAGAAAACTGAGTTAGAATTGGTTTTAAGTTGCAGTAAAGTTATAAGCGATTTGACCTGTTATTTGAAGGGCTGGTCTGGTTGAAATGGAGATAAATGACAGGAAGTGACATCTTTATAATACTGCAAGTTTATTTGCCAAGGAAATAAAAAATCTTTTGATGGTCAAGCGTTTACCCACATAACTTTTAAACCAATTAACCATAGCTAACAACTATTTCGATCTAGTCAGCTCTTAAACATGAAAAATTCGCATCAAAACCGTTCGTTTAGGCGCTACGCTGAGACACGCATACACATAAATACATAGACAGTATTTTAAGTTTCACGTGTACGCAGTGCACGTCAAACGTAATAACACCCTTCTTTTTTGTCGGGGGTTAAAAT
The DNA here is from genome assembly GCA_943193695.1 of Acrobasis suavella. Taxonomy (NCBI): domain Eukaryota; kingdom Metazoa; phylum Arthropoda; class Insecta; order Lepidoptera; family Pyralidae; genus Acrobasis; species Acrobasis suavella. The sequence goes on along the minus strand of OW971952.1, from coordinate 703,833 downwards.
ACGCAAAATAAATTCATTATCATGTAAGAAGAAACATATTTCGAAATATGAAAAATATTTTTTAGCTTTAAATAGTCTCGGACCAGCTGATCAGTTGCTTGTATGGAAGGCTAAAAATAACTTTTTATATTTTGATATATATTCCATGGGGAAAGTTGTTCGGTATCACGAACTGAATTCACCCTTAAAATAGTTTCAGTCCGAAAAAGAAGTTTGGCTCATGTCCGAAGTTAACAAATTTAAATCTGGCCCACAGAATTAATAAAAGTATTACATAACAGGCTTTAACAGAAAACAAATTTGTAAAAAAAAATATTTTTTTTTAACGTAAATAGACTCGGAGAAGTCAGCTCGCTTCTCTTTAAAAAAACTCAATGGTTAATCACTTCAGAAAGAGGTAACGTGATAAGATCGCACTGATAAAGCAGTGTGAAATCACCGTCCGGGCTTTGAAGAGTTGATTCTGTAAGATTTAAGGGGAGATACCTACAGATAGCATTACAAGAGCTTAATTGTGTAATAGGTGGCATTTTTAACGCCGGACATAAAAAGGCTAATAATTATTAATATTTATGTAAATAAAAAAAAATTGCATTTGAAAAAACAATGATTTCTTTTAAATAACCCTGATTGAATTAGCCCCAAAGTAAGTTCGAGACTTGTGTTATGGGATACTAACTCAACGATACTATATTTTATAACAAATACATATGTATATTATTTATGTAAACATAAAATTAAAATCTCAACTTTTCTACGCACATTTGCGAAAAACTGCCACTTTTGGCTAATTTGCGAAGAAAAGCTTCACGTTCTCACTTTAATCTGTAAACAGTAGTTCATAAAATAGTTTGAAGGGTTATCTAGGGCTTGGCCAAAACGAAATTTTAATGACATCTCAGGGACTCTTAAGTAAAAAAAAATAAAAATAATTCAGTCACTAGTTCGTTGATTGACTAATATTTTCGCGGTCAAATGAATAAGTCTCACCGCCAGGTGCGGTTGTTGGCACAACAGCGAGCTTTCAAAAGCTTTTGTCTCAGCTTTTGTGCGACTGGGCGGCAACCGTTAGTAGCGCGACAATCGCGGGGTTTTGCATTGTTTGGTGTAAGTGATTGGGATTGCACTGCTCCACTGTGTTCGTGGCCAACACTAGTGTAGATGCTTCTATTAGCTAAATTCCAAAGTTATCACAAGAGTCGTCCATTCGAGGCGGGAAGAAACATGACTATAAGATAAGATAATATTTTATTTGCAATAAATAGGGTGTACAGTATAGGTGTTTAAAAAAATATACAATTTGAAAAAGTAGCTTAGGGCCGTAACAGACGCGGCGCAAGTTGCGCCGCGTAACAGCTAGTGATGGGCGATGCATAAATAGTCAATCAACCCATTGGAGTATTTACTCAGTAGATTGAGTAAATACCCGATAAATATCCTTATTCATCCATTTGGTGGATAGATTGATTTATATGAGTTCATTATTTCATGTTTTCATGACAATTTTGAAACTTAAATCTAGTATACATTTGCAATTCTTGACGGAAAGTGTGTGCGTACATCATAATATGCTTAAAATGTAGGTAAACGTTATATGCGACGCTAAATTATATTAAAATACCATACTAATCATACACTGACAGTAGACTTCTTTGACTAATTATCATTTTTTGGTGGGAGGTGTGCATAGACGTAATTTTACGTAAAAATAAGTAAACAGACATCAAATGCAATGCCAATACTTGAGCACGCTCTATTTACTCTATTTATTAAATCTAGTGAGTAAATACTCAAATGGGTAGATTGAGTACTATCCACTGCCCATCTCTAGCTGTTACGCGACGCAACTTGCGTCCCGTCTGGTCCGGCACTTAAACTTAACTGACAGTTTTCTGACATATACATCATTAATATAAATAATATAGTCAATTTAGTTAGGTATTTTAAAAAATGTAAACAAACTCGACATGTCTTTTATTGAAATATAAACTTTATAAATCAGTACCTTTGCAAATAACAAATGGATTATGTATTTTATAATTTATTAAATAATTTATTTAAAATTTCCAAAGGTATTGATTTATAAAGTGTATATTTCAATAAAAAGATGTCAAGATTGAGCATTCACATACATTCTTTAAAATACCTAAACAAATGGACTATAAGTTCAGTCTATGATTTGTACACTATCTATATGTATTTATTGATAACCCCCGATGCAAAAAGAGGGTAATATAAGTTTGACGTATCTTTGTGTGTGTGAATCCCCGTGTCTGTATGTCTGCTTTAGCATTGTGGCTCCTAAACGAATGGACCGATTTTATGCGGTTTTCTTTGTTTGATAGCTGATCGAGATGGGTCTCAGATGCCGTTTTGTCGGGAGTTTGTAAATGTATGTTATGCAGTTGTGTTCGTACTTAGTAGATAAAGATATATTAATTAAAATATACTAACATATCAAACAAATGATGACGACCACCGTGGCGTAGTAGTCACCATGCTAGTCCGCCACCCAGAGGTTCCGGGTTCGATCCCCCGGTTAGGGCAAGTTGTAAAATGGTCTTTTACAAATTATCCTGGGTCTTGGATGTTTATCTATCATATGTGTTTGTTATTAAATATAGTATCGTTAAGTTAGTATCCCATATCACATGTCTCGAACTTACTTTGGGGCTAAATTGAGCTAGTCCCAAAGTAAGTTCGAGATTATGTTATGGGATACTAACTCAACGATACTATATTTTATAACAAATACATATATAGATAAACATCCAAGACCCAGGTCAATCTGAAGAATATAATTTTCCATCTTTGCCTGACCGGTGATTAAATCCGGGACCTCCGGTGTGACCAGCCTGGCAAGATGACCACAAAGCCACAGAGGTCAGAGGCCAGCGAGGTATTGTGAACATCTAATGTACTTTATGGTTTGCAATGAAATTTTGAGTATTGAAGTAAGAATTCGAGAATGTCAAGATATACTTTAATGTATTGAAACGTCTCTTTTCTTAACGAAATAGACAGAGGTTGGAGTGAGAAAGAGGTCGATCCAGCACGACGGTGGTCGTGCATGTGCAATGTCAAGATAAAGTCAAAAATACAAGTAAACATAATCCTCCTTTTGCAGTAGGCTTAAAACATTGGCAAATAAGAAAAACAGCGTTATAAAAGCTAGCTGTCTCAACAAGTAAAACGTGCACTTATAAAGGAGAGTGAGTGATCTAACTCCGGCCCTCGAGCTCACAATAAGAGGCTACGCCTTTGGGGCTCTCACAAATGTCAGATTGGGGAAATAGTATTTTTTCTATTTTTCTTATACTTAGTAAAAATTAATTTTTCCTCAGTTAAGAGTGTAGCGGGAGCGAGGTGATATGCTCGACGCCTCAAAGATAAGATCTTCGCGCCAGGCATGATGTTGCGCCTGGGAAACCGCGGCTCCGGCGGTGTATCGTCGGAAGTTGTATATATGCAGCGCATCGGGCGAATTCTGAGATCGAGATGTAGGATACTGCTGGCGCCATCTCATATGCTTCTTGTGAACTATATTGTCGGTTGTCTCTTGATTGTACTTCCTCGTAGTGGCCGTAGAGGTCGCCACAAGAGTATGGCTTTGTTATTTGCTTCAAATTTTTAGTCTTCAAACTGCGGTCATCATACTTTATTTGTTTTATATGTACTTCTAATAAGCTTTTAGTTTTCATCAATGCCAGAATCGTGGCCGGCAGATTTTAAACATTCCGGCTGTGGAGGGCTGATATTGGACAGTGGCCATTTGAAATACTTTTCGCACAAATGCACTTCCAACGTCAAGCAGGCGACGACGGGTCGTAAAATCGAAGACAACTCGTTTAAACTTGTAACGATGTTACAATAAACCTCATCTTTCATGTTCCGTTTACCTCCTTTATACATTTCATTCTGTCCACACCTTTCTAATAATAATTTTATTTTCAAATACAATTTTTTAATTTTAGATTCCTTCCTAATCGTTCTGATTCATTCCACCACCATCTCTCGAGCTGATTACATCTATATCAGTTATGATTTATCATAACTTTACAATTTACAATTACAATTACAATTACAATGCGACTTGTTTAGCTTCACATTCGTCTTCGTATTCTGTTTCTTTCTTTTCTCTTCTTCCTTTGTAATCCGTACTATATTTAATTCATATATTGTTCCTATCTTGTCCCTATCTCTGTGCATGTACTCGTATTAGGAGTGTACAAATATTATTGTTGCTGGCCAGTACTTGAAGGGTTACTCTGTAGATTTTCTAAAACTAAACCCTTATTAATATTTTATATTACATTTATATTATTATATATATACATATATATATATATATATATATATATATATATATATATATATATATATATATATATATATATATATATTATTTTTACTTAATATATTTTATATATTTCTAAATTTATTCATAATTAGTTTAGCTCAATGTCGGATGTACTTAGAGATAACTCAGATCTTGAATATTTTTCACTGTCTTCTTCTTCTTGCAGCTTGTTTAGTGCCTGTAGTGACGACGATGACGATATTTCTCAATATGTTTCATTGAATGATAATTTAAAGATCACATTCTCTAAATTTCAAAAGAATTTCAACGTGGCGCATATTAATGCCCAAAGCATACCCGCGCATTACAATGATCTTATAACAACTTTTGAATCGGCTAATATTCAGGCAATTTTGGTATCTGAAAGCTTTCTTAAACCTTCTTTACCCTCTACATTGTACCCATTACCTGGTTATCGCCTTTTCAGAAATGATCGCTCCTACACCATAACAAATAATGGTAAAACTAGAGTTGTTGGTGGAGGTGGTGTAGCTATCTATCTTCGCAGTGATATTTCTGCTCAAATTCTAAACCAATCCAATTCGGCACCCAATACCCCTGAACATCTTTTTCTTGAAATCAATCTTCACCATGATAAATTCCTCCTAGGTGTGTACTATAGCCCTTCCTCAAACATTAACTACTTCAACTCATTTGAATCACTCCTTGTTGATTATCGGGCCCAATATGAACATGTAATAGTTATGGGGGACTTCAACACGTGTCTCATTAAAGATGACTCACGCTCCAAATCTCTCCTTTCTCTTCTTTACTCCCTTGATCTCCATGTCTTGCCTTTAAATCCCTCCCACTTCCCCCATAACGGTCCACCTTCGTTACTTGACCTGATTATAACGTCTTCTCCGGATTTTTGTTCCACACACGGTCAATATCAAGCGCCATGTTTTTCAGCACATGATTTAGTCTATGCTTCATTTAGGTTGCGAACACCAAAGCTTCGTCATAAATATGTATTGCGTCGTAATTTCGGTGCTATAGATTGGAACGCGTTTAAAACTGAGCTTCGAGGGATTGACTGGGTTTTGCTGCTTTTGGCACCTGACGTGGATTCTAAAGTAGCTGCTTTCAACAAAATACTCCTTTCTATTTATGACAAGTATGCTCCAATCCAACAGGTTCGTGTGAAGCACTATCCTGCCCCCTGGTTGACTCCTGATATTCGTAAAATTATGGCTAAAAGGGACAAAGCCAAAATAAAGTTGCGTCGAAACCCTTCAGTGTCGAACACTGAAAACTATGTCCGCTTACGCAATCTATGTAACAAGCGATGCAGGGACGCAAGACGCAAACATATTTATGACAACATTGAAAACTGCCCTCCACACAAGCTTTGGAGGTTTCTGAAGGGTGTTGGAGTGGGTAAACAGGCGTCCAATGCTGCATTTGACACGGATATTAACCAACTTAATAAGCATTTCTGCGCTGCTCCTAAAAATCTCACACCTTTAATCAAACAAAGAACGCTGGCCGATCTTGCCAACAAACCTATTATTGATTGTCCCACTTTTAACCTTGAGGTAATTTCTGCTGACGAGATGGTTGACATTATTGGAAAGCTCAAGTCCAATGCGGTTGGTAATGATGATATATCCCTTGAAATGATAAAGCCCATTGTTCATCTCATTTCATTCCCTTTAGCTAATATATTAAATACTTCTATAACTACTGGAGTTTTTCCCTCTGCCTGGAAACTTGCACATGTTGTTCCTCTTCCAAAGAAACCTAATCCATCTTTACCCTCCCACTTTCGTCCAATCTCCATTCTCCCCTTACTTTCAAAGATCTTGGAGCACTACGTGCAACAGCGGCTAATGGAACATCTTACAAAGAACAACCTCTTAAGTCCTTATCAGTCTGGTTTCAGAGCTGGACATAGTACCACCACTGCGCTAGTCAAGATCACAGATGACATTCGCTATAACATCGAGAATAAACAGCTGACTGTACTGACTCTTCTAGATTTTTCCAATGCCTTCAATGCAGTCGACTTTGAGATCCTGCTCGGTTTTCTTAGAATACTAAATTTCTCTGAATCTTCTTTAACTTGGTTCCGCTCCTACTTACAGGGTCGCCAGCAGTTGGTGAAGATCGATCAGCATAAGTCTGACTGGTGTGAACTCGATGCGGGCGTCCCACAAGGAGGAGTGCTTTCCCCGGTTCTGTTCTCTATTTTCATAGACAGTATTACTTCTCTTCTTACTTCTTCCTGTCACCTATATGCAGATGACCTACAAATCTATGCGGCCGCCCCTTTTGACAATCTTCATCACGCTATCAGTGTCATTAATTCTGACCTTGCTGCTATAGCAAATTGGTCCCATAGCTTCGGGCTTACGGTCAATGCAGAAAAATCTCAGGCAATTATTATCGGCAGTCCTTATTTCATTAGCAAAGTCCATAACTCCACTTTACCCAACATTCAGTTTGACGGAAACATCATTCCTTTCACATCGACCGTAAAAAACTTGGGAATAACGGTTGACGAAACCCTGAGTTGGGCTCCACAAATCAATGAGGTGAGTAGGAAGTTATTTATTGCTCTTCACTCCCTGAGAAGACTACAACATTTTCTCCCTACAAACACAAAAGCAATGCTAGCCCGTTCACTCCTGATTCCTCTTTTGGATTATGCTGATATCGCGTATCTGGATCCTACCGAGGAACTATTGGATAAACTGGAACGCCTGCAAAACGTTTGCATCAGATATGTCTACGGTTTACGTAAATACGACCATATTTCGGAATATCGTGGTAAACTCAATTGGCTACCGATCCGAATCCGTCGTAACTATCATATTCTCGCTCTCCTTTTCAATGCTCTCTTCAACTCTTCCTGTCCTAATTACCTTCGCGAAAAATTTTCTTTTCGTCAAATTGACAGCCGCCTACGCTCCGCTGACAATATTCTTCTTGATATACCTCCTCATTCTTCGCAGTCTTATTCTAAATCCTTCTCTGTGATGGCAGCACACCTATGGAATTCACTCCCCTTAGATACTAAAATGGCATCGTCCTTGGGTTCCTTTAAAAACAAAATATTGAACTTTCCAGAATCCTAAGTTTCTTCGAGCTACCTAATTACTTAATTTTTTATTTTATTTTATATTTTAGATATTTGATATGTATATATATATATATATATATTAGGTATATTAGTATGTATATTTATGTATACTTATATGTAAGTTTATTCTTAGTTGTATTCATGTAGTTTACATCTATACTATATATTATTTGTACAGTACCATTGTGTAATTTTATATTGTACTGTTCCACTTCTGCCCCAAACGCATAATAAGTAAACATTCCTCTCAATTACTGGCCGGTTGACTGGAAGAGATCCCTATAAGGGATAAGTCCGCCGTTGTATGTTTACTATTCTGATTTGTAACTGTGTTCTTTCTTGTGTACAATAAAGCTTTATAAACAAACAAACAAACAAACAATTATTTTATTTATAAAATAACTCTTTGTTATTTCGCTCAAGCTCTCCACTACGTAAGTACCTTACCTACCTCTATGTAGCTCCAACTGCCCCAGCTAGGGCTCTCTACTAGGAGCTTCTACAAACTGGTTCGACCAAACACTTATAGGAGTCCTTTTAAAAGTCGAATCTTCATAGCCGCCATTTTAAATCTCCAAAAGCTAACCTCACAACGAATCAATTGATCAAACACGCCACCAATTATATTTATTTGCGCGCCGCGACTCGCGACCATATTTCCCGAGTTAGTCCCGCTGTTTCCCGCTTGGGACCATTCCTTACTTGCCACGTTCTGAACTCTCCATGCAAAGGCAACTACAAAAACCAGTTATCTTTAGGTTTGGATTAGATGTTGTCTCATGTCATTAAGTAGATGTTTGGATGTTATGTTTGCTATTCAGTCACGCAAAAACAGCTAAAAGTATTGTAATGAATTTGGCATACCTATGAATGTTTTCGTCAAAGTAAAATGTGAAATGAAAACATCCACCGACCAGAGCAAGCAAGAAAAAATGTAATAAAAAACTTATTACCCATGTGAGTAAAGCGGTTGTGCAGACGCATCTTAGCGCCAAAGAGGGACAGAAAAATTGTTTTATGTTCTCAGCAGATTACAGGCAGACTGTGCTTTACATGATTTTTGTTCTAACTTACAAGGTAAAATGGAGGCATCTACTTTTGACACCATCGACAAGAGCAAACTCTTAAATTACAAGAAAAAATGTGAAAGACTTATTGACTATGTGGGTAAAGCCGTTATATGCAGTCGCGTCTTAGCAGCAACATAGGAGACTAAATACAGACAGATACTGTGCTTTAAATTATTTTTTTTTCTAACTTTACACATAATTTTCATAGAGATTCCACACTTTGGCAAACAGGGAACCGTACCAACGGCGGGTCTAGTCGGCTCCATATCTTGTTGGATCTTAAAGTTACTTTACAAATTATGATCTACTTTAATTCGTACATATTTTATAAAGATTTCGGATCGTAGCGAATAGGGAATCGTCCCGGGGCGTGTCGCCCCCATTGTCTCGGCCCCATGGGACGGGGACATTGTTTCCCGGTCTTTGAGTGTTATTCTGATGAAATGTGGTCTGCAGGGAAATGAATGTGGGGTTTCAAGTGGTAATATTATTGAGGTTTATTAATTAGAGGCAGATGTAGGCGGAAAAATGTTCCTGTATATTTTGCATATCAACAGAATTACGTCTTTGTGCCGTACGGGGTAGACATAGCCTGGAACTATACCTAAGATCCAAAGGCCTAATTCAGCTTGACATAAATTGTGTAATAAGAAAGACATTTCTCGATTTAACGACTTAAATAAGAAAAACTTCATAAGTGAAGTTCTATCATAATTTTATGACTTACTAGCTGCGCCCCACGGCGGCCACGGCGTTACCCGCGGAAAAGGTAGCCTACGTGTTAATCCAGGGTGTCAGCTTCCTGCTTATACAACATGCTGAAGAATAAAATAAATTAATAAATATATATACGGACAAATTACACAGATTGAGCTAGCCACAAAGTAACTTCGAGACTTGCGTTATGGGATACTAACTCAACGATACCATATTTTATAGCAAATACATATATAGATAAACATCCAAGACCCAGGATAAACAGAAAAAGATCATTTTCCATCTTGACCATTATGGAAGATAATTACTACCCATTAACATTTATTTAAAATAACAGGCAAGTGCGAGTTGAGCTCGCGTGGAGAGGGTTCCGTACAATACCAAAGATTTTCCGTAAGTAAACGTATTATATTGAGTTTACTACTTTATTTTGAATTGATAGAATTCTTATATTATTTTTCCTGTAATCTACAAGTAATAAAATATAAAATATTTTTTTTTTCCAAAAATAACGTCAATTTTCGTGAATAAAATCAAAATTATTTATTTTAAAATAATCATTTTATTAGTAATAACAAAAATATATTTGATAATAACTAAAATATATTTGAGATCCTCATTACAAGCCCTTTCACAGTAAGGATTGCAAAACTTTTTTTTTTTAATTTCCTAATTTGTCCCTCGAAAATGACCCTCATTTTAAAAATATATTTGTTTACTTATTTTTTCTGTAATTGAGAAGTAATGAGCTATATTTTGTATTTTTTTTAGACATTTTTGGCACAATAGTCTCGGAGATCAGGGGGGAATGGTCAATTTTCGTCTTCTTTCACGAATAAAATCAAAGCTTTTTATTTTAATATAATAAGAAAAATATATTTTAAATCCTCATAATAAGCCCTTTCATTTGATATATGACACAGTAAGGTTTGCAAAACTTTTTTTTTAATTTCCTAATTTATTCCTCGACAATTACACTTATTTAAAAAAAAATATTTATTTACTTTGCACATCTATGTTTGGGTCGTTCGTAGGATTACACTATCCTACCAAATACCTGATTTGGTCCGGTAGATTCGGAACAAAGGGGCTGAGACAGACAGACGGACAGACAGACGCACGAGTGATTCTATAAGGGTTCCGTTTTTAATTTTTTGTACGGAACCCTAAAAAAGTAAGAATTAATTTACTAAATTAAATTAATTTTTATTATTGTTACTACAAATAAACACTTCCAAAACTAAAACCGACTTGAACACCAAATCCGATTTTGATAAAATTATGGGTACGCAAGTATGTATGTCCTTTTAGTGGCGTGCCTACAACACGACACGACATATTGTTTTTTTTTGTTGTTTGTTGTTTTTCGTGTGTGTAAGTGGCCAACACTGGTGTCAGATTTTTCAGGCTGCCTAAAGGCATCTGACATAGCTTGACGACTGCCATACAATGATGACAGCCGGGACCAACGGCTTATTCGTGCCTTCCGAAGCACGGAGGAGATCGAGAAATTTTTGTGCCACTTGTGGTCACCCATCCAAGTGCGGACCACGCCCGGTGTCGCTTAACATGCGAAAGCGCTAGTAATGCGCATTCCCGCCGGGCCACCGAGCTTCTCATAAAAATGCAATATACGGCGTTTGGTGAAATTTCCTTTGGCAGAGTTGATCCTTATGAATCAAATATGGATTTAAGAAGGGGGCCACCTTGAGTATTTGTCTGTACAAAAAAAATGTATACCTACTAACTTTTTCCAGGACTGTTCCCGGTTATGATGTTATACATTTTTTGTATGCAATATTTTTTTTAACTGTCGTGTGGGGTATCAAATGAAAAGGTTTTAGGAGCTGATTTTTAAAATATACTACATCATTTCATTTCAGTCACCTGTTTTCTGAAATAACCAAAAACATTTTCAAAACATTTTGACGACCTCCGTGGCGTGTAGTCACGATGCTAGTCCGCCCAGAACCCAGAGGTTGTGGGTTCGATTCCCGGTCAGGGCAAGTTGGAAAATGGCTTTTTCAAATTGTCCCGGGTCTTGGATGTTTATCTTTATATGTATTTGCTATTAAATATAGTATCATTGAGTTAGTATCCCATAACACAAGTCTTGAACACACTTTGGGGCTAGCTCAATTAGTGTCACTTGTCCCTGTCGAACGCGGAACCTCTGGGTGACGCACTAGCACGGTGAACACTACGCCACAGAGGTCGTCAAGTTATCGGAGAATATAGATTACAAAATTATACAAAATAATTCATAACCTCCTCCTTTTCGGAAGTCGGTTAATGTATAATAGGATGCTTTACACCACGTATCGCGGATTCGCGAGGCGTGCCCAAACTGCTATAAAGCTAGTGCAAGAGTCCAATGTACAGACAACAGCAGGGTAAGTTACCCTTCACCCCTATGTATTTGTAAAAGAGGCGATATTTCTATGGCTTTGCGTAGCTTGAAGTGCTGTTGATTGTATCTACTTGTTTTACGTAAAGTGCTCTGGGTAACACGGTCTCAACACCCGGCCAGTTAGAGATGTGAAAAATTGTAGTCATGATTTAGAGACTCGAGTCTTTTTAGGGTTGAGACTCATCTGTTAGCACGGAACGGAACTTTAACTGCACATTCTTTCGCTCTAGAAAATGACGGTCCGGAGCAGGGTTGTTGCGAATATCAGCACCAGCTGATCATCAGCGCCATTTCCACATCAGCATCAGAATCATCATCCGCATTAATCATTGCTGATGCTGATGTTCGAGTCGCAACATGTGGAGGAATCAACGTCTGGTATCGCTATCATCATCATCTTCAGGTCTTTTTGTCTCCACTGCAGGAGCACGACCCTCTCTGTACTACCAGATCCATACTTAGCCAGAGCAGCCAGAGGACTTGGCCAACACTCTCCACGCTGGCCAGACGGGTTGGAGAGGTCTCATTGATGTTTATATATTGATGATAAGCTTTGTTTAGCTTGTATTCCCTAAGTCGCCTTCTACGACATCTACGGGAGGACTTGGAGGGCCCTATTCCACTCTGCCGGCAACCACACGGCCACTATCGTGTCGCTATCGCTTGTGAGTTTTGTCCAATCAAAATGTTACATTGTTCATTCATTATTTTCTAAAATTTTAAAATACAATTCCAGTATTAAATAATACTTAGGTATTTAGTAATATTAAGTATTTTTTTTTTTGGTTAAAACTTACAGAATTATATTTAACTTTTATTGAAGTACATAAGCTAAGAAAATTTAATATTTATATAAAAAATCACAATGATGAGCACCTTTTAGGAAAAAAAAAAACCAAAATCAGCATTAGCATCCGCTGATATGCACATGAGTCCCAACCCTTAGCGACTTTTAGTCTCACAAGTCGTGGAATTTTTTTAATTTTAATTTGAAATAAATCCTTAATTTAAATACCCCTCGATAAGTTTTAATAAAAAAAAATCAAAATAATAAAATAATTTGGCGGCAAAAACCCGCCATTTCATTTTGAGGTTCCGTACCAAAAGGGTAAAAACGGGTCCCTAATACTAATGTTTATCTATTTAAGTATTTATTATAAAATATAGTATCGTTGAGTTAGTATCCCATAACACAAGTGTCGAACTTACTTTGGGGCTAGCTCAATCAGTGTGATTTGTCCGTATATATTTAATTATTTAAGATCCCGCTGTTCATCTGTCCATCCGTCAGTCTGTCTGTCACCAGGCTGTACCTCATGGACCGTGATAGCTACACAGTTAAAATTTTCAAAGATGATAAATTTCTGTTACCGCTATAACGACAAATACTAAAAACATAATAACATAAATCTTGAAGTGTCTTTTGTGTCTTGAATCTCCTACACAATAAACGTGATTTTTTAAGATAATGGCACGGAACCCTTCGTGCGCGAGTCAGACTGGCACATGCCCGGTTTTATTTCGAATTATTACAAGTACCTACCCAGTGTCACTTTGACAGTGAGGAAGAATTTAACGACACCTCTCAAACTAAAATCTATCAATAATAATTACGCTTCAAATCAGATAGTTTTTTCTAAACGTCAAAACAAACATTTTGTATGAAATATAGATTTCTGATGTCATATAGTTTCGTAGAGTCAAATAGCACTCTTATTATCTGTTCGGAATCCTTCTTTTGGTTCAATAAAAGGCGGACTGTACTGATTAATGCTGGTTATAATGACTTTGAGAAATAGGTACAAGATCAGACTTATAGATCACACACACAGAACGCACGCGCATACGCCGGCGGTTATATGGGAAGTAAAGTCCGGGGACGGCACGGCCTTCGGCAGCTTTCGGGCGCTTTCGGAAGTCTTCGGCGTAGGTCCTCGTTCGCGAATAGTATGGGCGCGAACATATCAGTTTTTCTGCAATAATAAATCTAAAATCACATTGTAAGTGGATATGATCACGACAAGTGATATTATTATGTGACGTTTAAGTTTTTTAAAAGTACCAAAGAATTTATTTTTGCCCCAGGAAAGTAATTTACGCTGCAGAGCGTGTCAAAGTTATAAATTATGAACATACACGCGAAAAAAAAAACTCATTCTCGGGCGATCGGGTAATTAGACTGGACTCAAGCGTATCCCAACCCAACACTAGCGTCGCGTTGCGTTTGACGCTACCCTTTCTGATGAAGTCGCTCCATTGTACGCTGATCGTTTGCAAACATTCGCCCGAATTGCTTTCTTTGAATACGTTTTTGACGTAGTGGAGTTCAAATGACGATTTGAGTGATTGAGTGGAGGTTCAATTTTTTTTGTTTTAAATAAATGTTTTTTTTTTCACATTTTCACTTCTTCAAAAACGTACTTACCTAAATTTTTGCAATTTAAAGAACAGTTAGCATAACTTTTATTACTAAATAACGCCACAAAGGGAAGATCTTCCCGCCAGGCATGCGCCTGGGCCGCCTGGGGAACCGCGGCTCCAACACGTGTAAAAGTGCCTGTAAAGGTCTAATTACTGAATAAACATTTGAATCTTTGAATCTTTGAACCAACGGTGTATCGTCGGAAGTTGAATATGCAGCGAATCGGACGAACTCTGAGATCTCATATGCTTCTTGTGAACTATATTGTCGGTTGTCTCTTGATTGGTTAGTTGTTGTAGTTCCTCGTAGTGGCCGTAGAGGTCGCCAAAACACATATAAGTACATTACAGGATGTTTGAAAAGGCCAAATAATCCCTGAATGCCATGCTCAGTCTGCAATGCGGAACAGCTTACTTAGAAAAAGATATTTCTAGATACGAAACTTTTTTTTTTATTTCACTAACAAATTAAGTAATCTTCGAGTTTCTGCAAAATAAGTATTTTTTTTTTACAAACTTTTGCTGTGAGGCCTGAGTACTTACCGAAGACAAATGTAATAAGCCCAAATTTTATGGGGTTGCTTCCTATTTTCACCTTCCAGCTCCATCATCAGATCAACTCCATAATACAATTATATTTTTGCATTGCAACGCGATGTTTGTATGCGTGCAAAATTCAAAATTTCAGCTCAACCGGAAACCTCCAAAGTGGGACAGGCAATGGGACAGGTGAAACTAAATAAAAGATCGTGAAAATAGGTTGTTCTAACGGCTTTCTTTTGTTCACAGATGCGATGCAGCCGTTCCAGACGAGCGGACGGTCGGAGGGACCGCGCGAGTCCTCCCCGGACCGCGCCAAGTCCCCCGATACCCCCGCGACCCCCGTCCTCAACTTCTCCATCGCCCGCCTCATGGAGCCCGACAGGAAGAAGTCCGTCTCTCCCGAACCTCCCCACCCACCAGGCTTCCTCTCTTACGGAGCTCAGTTACTCGACTCCGCCTTCAAGCAGTACATCCCAGCAGCGAGGAGACAACTCGTGTCTCACTATCCGCTGCTTTATTACGGTCCAGATCTAGTATCATTAACGTACGCGCATCAACTGCACTTACCGAGGCCTCCTGCCCCATCTTCTCCAGTCCAAAGGCCACAAAGTCCAAGAACTAATACAGCAGACCACGCTGTGTCTTCAACGACAGGCCCCACTCCATCGCCAGCAAAGAACAAGAGCTTCGCATGCGGAGATTGCGGTAAAGTATTCAATGCTCATTACAACCTGACGAGGCATATGCCGGTCCACACTGGAGCCAGGCCTTTCGTTTGTAAAATATGTGGAAAAGGCTTCAGACAAGCGTCAACTCTATGCAGGCATAAGATTATTCACACGTCAGAAAAGCCACATAAATGCTTGACTTGTGGAAAAGCCTTTAATCGTTCGTCTACTTTGAACACTCACGCAAGAATCCACGCAGGATACAAACCCTTCGTCTGCGAGTTCTGCGGTAAAGGTTTCCACCAGAAAGGCAATTATAAGAATCACAGATTAACCCACAGCGGGGAGAAGGCGTACAAATGCAACATCTGCAACAAAGCGTTCCACCAGATCTACAACCTGACCTTCCACATGCACACGCACAACGAAAGGAAACCGTTCACTTGTAGTATATGTGCCAAGGGTTTCTGCAGGAATTTTGACTTGAAGAAACATACGAGGAAGTTGCATCTAGGTGCTGGGGGATCTAATAATGGAGACTCCTCATTGGATACTCAAGATGAGTCGACGCAAGAGGCTACTCCAAGCCCCGTGGACGAAACCAGTAGGGCGGCAGCTTTCCGCCCGTTCTTAGGGTCTTCGTACCCTCGTCTTCTGGATCCCTCGCGGATGACGACCCCAAACACGTTCTTTTCGAAGTTATTGTGACCCAGCGCCCCCTATTTCAATAACTTTGGGGATTCGAACGAGTGAATTGATAAGGATTTGATGTACAGATAGATAATTGTATGATATTCTTTTGTGATCCCAAATACTACCTTTATAGTGAGAATAGGCTAGGATAGGGAGAGGAATTGAAGTAGTGATATAAATATAAACCTGAATCGGCAACGAAGTCGATTGGTGCAGCGCCATTGCTGTGGACGCATGACCTATTCTGTCACCTCGGCGTTTTTAACCGACTTCAAAAAAGGAGGAGGTAATCAATTCAACTGTACTTTTTTTTGCATGTATTTAACGCGATATCCTCGTTAACCGTGGACCGATTTTGATGATTCTTTTTTTTTATTTAAAGCTTGTGTCAAGTCCCATATTAATTTGGTGAAAATATGATGAAGAACTTTGGAGATAGGAAAGAAACTCTCGAAAGAAAATGATGTGGGTTGTGTTTTTTTGGTTAAAAATTGAATTATTCTTTTATGTCACGGCTCTATATTTTTTCACCTTTTATTCTCTAAAATGGCAGCCCATCACTGCTTTGCTCGTGTACGTATTGTACATACTTACATGTAAACCTTCCAGGAAAATAAAAATTAATGTAAATGAAAACCGCATCAATGTTGGCCCAGTAGTTTCGGAGTGTATCAAGTACAGACAGACGGATGCATATACAAGTCGCCTGGGGAGTTCACTCCAAAATATATATGGATAAACATATTTTTTGTGACTATTATGAGTCAGTCAAGACTTATTTGAGACTTTAGACGGCCAAGAAGATAAAATGATGACCTTACTCTTATACTTGCAGGGAATCGATAAATTTCGAAACAGATTTTAGCCGACTGCGCCAGAAGGAGGGTTGTGTTTTTCGAGAGTATTATGTATAATTGTTTGGCACGCTCTGCAGCCTAAACGGCTCGATGGATTTAAGTTTGAGAGTTGTTATTAGATTCATATTTAACCGACTTCAAAAAAAGGAGGAGGTTATCAATTCGTCGCGATCCTGTATTTTTTTTTTATGTATGTTCACTGATTACTCGAAGACGCGTGGACCGATTTGGAAAATTATTTTTTTGTTTGAATGTGTAAACTGTCCAGGTGGTCCCATAGTAATTTTATTAAAATCGGTTGTGTAGTTTGGGGGTGAAGTCGGTTTTTAGTTTTGAAAAATTATAATTCTAAGGGTGACACTGAATGTATAAAAAGGGAGTCGGTTTTTTTTAAATCGTCATCATTATTAGGTCTTTTTGTCTCCACTGCAGCAGCACGACCCTCTCTGTACTACTAGAGCCATACTTAGCCAGAGCAGCCAGAGGACTTGGCCTACACTCTCCACGCTGGCCAGACGGATTGGAGAGGTCTCATTGATGTTTATAAGCTTTGTTTAGCTTGTATTCCCTAAGTCGCCTTCTACGACATCCACGGGAGGATTTGGAGTGGCCTTATTCTACTCTGAGGGCAACCACACGGCCTCCTTTTATTAAAAAATTACTTGTTTCTTTATCACTTTGTACGACTTTTGTTATCCTTGGGTAACAATGATATGCATATCATATTTGGAGAAGAAAGCACATCCTCAGGCTCCAAAGCAGTGCAGCTAATAATGTGACGGGAAACGCGCCAAGATTTAGGTTTCTATTCTAAATGTATTCCATTTATTACAATGTAAGTAATTCTGTAACCGTAGGTGGTTGTAAAACTTGTAAATATTGCAATAAGTTACCATAATGTATATATATTGTGAATTAATTATAATATGTAGTAAATGTAAATACATTGTAAACCATGTTAATGGTCATCCACCCACGAGGTGGTCTGACGACCTGACGAAGGTTGCTGGAAAGCGCTGGATGCAGGCCGCTCTAGATCGGTCATTTAGGAAATCCTTGGGAGAGGCCTATGTCCTGCAGTGGACGTTATGCGGCTAAATTGATGATAATGTAAACCCAGTGTATGAAATTTGCCGATAGAATTTCAAAGTATATATTTAGTTGTTTTATGACATTTAAAATAAATTCGTGATAACTATAATGGCCGCCGTTAAATCTTTTTTTTACCCAACTACGGCAAAGGCAAAAAGAAGGGTAGTGATTTTAGCAGTATATGTAATAAATTGAACCGCAGGCTATACGAGATCACTATAGTATAATGAAATTAAAATAACAACCAAATAACCAAAAAAAAATTTACATTCCCATACAAATTGGGCGAGCGGCTGCACACTTTTGTATGGAGACGCCGTTTTTAGGGTTCCGTAGTAAACAAGGAACTCTTATAGTTTCGCCATGTCTATCTGTCTGTCCGTCCGCGGCTTTACTCAGCGACTATAAATACTAGAAAGCTGTAATTTGGTACAGATATGTATATAAATTATGCGGAAAAAGTGATAAAATAAAATATTGAAAAAAAAATTTGTTAGGGTTGCTCCCATACGAGTAAAGTCAAAAGTTAATTTTATTTTTTCGACTAACCAATCATGTAGGGTATCGTTGAATAGGTATTCCAAAAATATTATGAGCTTGCAAACATCGTTTTTCGATTTAGGGATCCGTTTCTGAAATATTTGGTTTTAAAGTGAAATTTTTGTTAGAGTCAAGTGTCCCCCCTCTATCTGCTAAACGGTTATATATGGACACGTGAAAAAATTAACAGCTATAGTAAATATAACGAAATTTAAAGGAAAACTATCAGAGCTAAGTAGGGTTTACAAATTAAAAAGTTATAGTCGATCAACTTATAAAATGTAATCGGAAAAGGAAAATTTCATACAAATTCAATAGAAAATTAGTTTTTAGTGGCATAAACCTCAAAGTTGGTATTCGTAACTACGGAACCCTACACTGCGCGTGGCCCGACACGCACTTGGCCAATTATTTGTGTTTTGGCTGGTATTTTTATTTCATTATACCGTAGCACCTTTATTGCTTGTTAAAAGATCATTATTTATTGGAATCATCTTAGTTGTAACTTATAATGTTCATATTAAGTTTTAAAAATACATTTCAAATACAATTATTAACAAAAAATATACAAAATTTACAAATAAATTAGAGATTCCAACGCGTCGCCGCGAGGGTGCCCAGTAAGCTAGCAGCATTGCCTCTCTGCACTGCGATAGAAATTCTTTGGGCAAAATAACTGTCAGCCCTTGGATCACCCGTAACATCCCGGAGGCGCGCTGAAATCTCAGTCACCAGGGTCATCGCTTGTCCAATTTTCACAAATGATATGTCAATCGATTCAACATTATTGTCCGTGTGACATATGCTAGAATGTCTATGCAAAAAATGTACCTATATAACGAATGTTACATACAAAAACGGAAGTCAAATATATTTTTGTTCTAATTGCAAATGAGGTATCAAATGAAAGATTTTAATAAGCAAATTTCAAAAATATATACATTACTCCCGTAGTCCGGTATTACTTTTTTTAAACGAACGTATATCTATCTTGTTAGCGATTGTTTTATTCTTTATCCCTATTGTATTGAAATATCTGCTTTAAGAGGCTTTACACCATCGGTTGACTGTCTCGCTCGAACAATCAAACATTTTTAAAGATTATTAAAAATGTGACTCATTTGTAGAAAAGTGTTTCCCTAACTTTCTATATAATTGGATATATATTGTGAATATTTTAGACATGTTTGTATATTGTGTAGACATTGAATACATCGAAAATTAGGTCATCAAAATTTAAAATTTTTATGACTTAATTCTCGATAATACACACATAAACAATAAAAAAACATGTCTAAAACATCCACAATAAAATTATATTCTCCGTGACGACCTCCGTGGCGTAGTGGTCACCATGCTAGTCCTCCACCCAGAGGTCCCGGGTTCGATTCCCGGTCAGGGCAAGTTGAAAAATGGCCTTTTTCTGATTGTTCTGAGTCTTGGATGTTTATCTATATATGTATTTGTTATAAAATATGGTATCGTTGAGTTAGTATCCCATAACACAAGTGTCGAACTTACCTTTGGGCTAGCTCAATTAGTGTTATTTGTACATATAAAAAAAAATATATAGAAAGTTAGGGAGACACTTTTCTACGAATGAGTCACATTTTTTAATAATCATTAAAAATGTTTGATTGTGCGAGCGAGACAGCCAACCAAAGGTGTAAAACCTCTTAAAGTGATACAAAGTTGTATTTTTTTCACTGGTGCCTAAAACTGATTTTTATTTTTAGTACCTAAAAGATTATTTTTTAAACACTAGGGAATTTGTAAATATAAATTAAATATGATCTTTAGGACTTGTAGTTGTCATAGTATTTAAACTGCAATATCAAATGTAATTACGAGTAAATATACATATTAATAAACTAAATGGCATTTCTTTTCTTTTTCACTTTCTGCTTTGTGGGAAACAACTATACGTCTGTGAAGAACGGGTTCGATTCTCACAGGCGCGACTTTAGCTCTAAGTTTATAATCATGTACGGTCACTATCACTACTAAGAAAAACATCGTAAGGAGATCTTCATACTCATACATACATACATCTACGTGAGTAACCCATGCTTGTTAATAAAGGTGAGAAAGGTGTATGGGCTATGACCAGCAGTGGACGTTATGCAGCTGGAATGATTGTGTAAAAATCCCCGCTGCCAGTTGTTACGAGATGACAGTCATTGTAATACGTCAGATGTCTTTAGACAGCTCGAAAAATCTGACACCAGTGTTAAGCTAAGTGTATTAACTCACTTTTTTTAATATGGACAAATAACACTGATTGAGCTAGCCCCAAAGTAAGTTCGAGACTTGTGTTATGGGATACTAACTCAACGATACTATATTTATACCAATTACATAGATAGATAAACGTCAATCACTCGACAAGAAACTTAAATTCAATTAAAAATTAGTAATTAGACCTTTACAGGCACTCTTTGTAGTGTATTTAAAATTAAATTTATTAAATTAAACAGAAAAGCTACCGATACCAGCGCTTAGCAACGACCACTGCTGAGAAGAAACGCCGCAAGAAACTCATTTTAGAAAAAAGAAACGTTAGATAGGTACTCTTGATTTCGGCAATCGTATCGATTTATTGTTATTATTAGTAAATCAAAACTACAACTGCCAAATGCATAAACTGACTTTGAACCGACTTCCGGTTTCGTCTCAAATGGCCGCTGTTGAGTCAGCGAGTTTTTGTTCGGCCAGCGAGCTTTTGTAAGCTCGTGCTCACGCGGCGCTTTGTTGTTTGAAAGAACCAAATTATAGAGTCGAAACGCCGTCAGTGGCTCCTAAACTTAAAGGGGATACATTATTTTTTTGGACAAAACTAACGTGAGACGTAGACATTATTAACAAGCACAGGTTACTTACGTAGAGAGTTACCCACTGGCCGATATTTTTCGACCTCATACGAAAGTCTTCATCAGGGCGAATGTGACGCGCGTACACGAAGTCACTTCGCAACACACTGAGTGACCCGTGCTTGTTAGTAAATTATAACAGATACATATACAACGTGAAAAGGGCATACCCGTAATAAATCGAACCACGGGCTATAATACTAGATCACTATAGTATAATGAAATTAAAATAACAACCAAAAAAAATTCGACATTCCCATATAAATTCACCAGGCGGCTGCTCAATCTTGTATGGAAATGCCGAATTATTTTTTGTGTTTTGGCTGTTATTTTAATTTCATTTTACTATAATGATCTAGTATAGCCCGTGGTTAAATTTATTTTTAGTTAGTGTTTATATTTGTTTGTAGAAGTAGTAGGCATAAATGATACTACGCTTCTATGAAGTGCCATACCTATGGCTGCAGTCAGTCGTGTGTACTATGCTTTGACACAGCGCAGTACATTATGGTTTGTATGTAAAATGACTCAACGACAGCGCTACATCGACGCAACGTCCATGTAGTGTAGACCCGCTCTAACTCGCACATTGAGAACCACTGGCCAAACTCGAGCAACTGCACTTAGTAACTCGATTCGTAATCACGAGTTGGGAAAACAGAGATCGCGCTGCGCTTTTGTGAAGCCAACCTTTGTGGAACACAATGCGCGCGCGCAGATTGACTTTAATTACGTGGCCGTTGAGCTCTGGGGGCGAAACAATGGGGACTTGAAATGCTAGAGATTTTGGTGTTTGATTACGTCTGAGGTGGTAGCATATGCGTTGCTGCGACGTTTGTCGCGGTGAAACCCGCACATACATACATACACTATAACATCTATCCGTATCTTTATACCATATGTAACAAAACCCTGTCCGATCCTTGTAGGATTAACTCAGACCTTCAATGTTAACCACTTTTCCTATAGGACCAATGCTTGAAACTCGAAGAAAAAATCGACATTTTTCATACAAATTGCCGGGCCGGCCAAACACTATTGTATGAAAATGTCGATTTATTTTCGAGTTTCAAAGTCAAAGTCAAAATTTTTTTATTCAATGTAGGATAAATTTATCTCTTTTTGAAGGTCATTTTTTTTAAATATTATTTTAGTGCAAAAGCTAAAAACTACTAGCGTTTCTAAACGACCACTGCTGGCTGGATTATGAGGCAGCAGTAGCGCTTGGTGAGAATGTTAGTACAGCTATAAAACGATTTAAATACCTACCTAATTTAATAGCCTTCTTTTAGATATTCCTAATCACTCCTCTCATACGTTTTCTAAATCTTTTGCTGTTATGGCTGCACAACTTTGGAACAGACTCCTTAAGGACATTAAAGAGTCGCGTACTCTGCATTCCTTTAAGAATAGGATTAAATTATTTTATGAAAGTTCCTGACTTGGATTGAATCAAATATGTATTTTTTTATATATTATGTATGTATAACTGATATTGTAAGTATATATATTATGTATCTGTATATCTATATGTATCATGAAATTATGATTAGTATTAAGTGTTTTAGCGTGTAAGTATTGTACAATGTTCCACCCCACTTTTGTAGTTATCTCCTCTGGTTGTAGGGTTGACTGGAAGAGATCCCTGACAGGGATAAGTCCGCCTTTGTACTATTGTGTTTTTTTTACTGTATTTTAATTGTGTCTTTTTATGTACAATAAAGAATTTATCTATCTATCTATCTAATTAGGTTCTTAGGTTCTATTAAGGTCAATAAGCAGTTCAATGTCCGGCTTATAATTCGAATGTTTTTATTTTTATTGAATTAAAAGTTACATGTCTCTGAGCGTGTTTACACTTTTATCATTGTGAGTGTAATTGAATAACCTGCGAAAATTTTCGTATTTTTGGTTGGAAGTGTGCAATCCAGTCATGCTGCTATTTACCAGGCAAAAAACAATGTATCTACAAATAATTTTATCAATGTATAATTAATTTAATTATCAATGTACAACGAATTTTATTATCAATGTACAAATAATCCACAATTAACAATTGTAAACAACTAACAAATTGTAAACGATTATTAATTGTGGATCAATAAAGGTTTGATCCACAATTAACAATCGTTAAGTAGAACTTTACAGACACTTTTAGACTTTAATAACTTTTACACGGTCAAGCGCGAGTGGGACTTGCGCGCACGAATTCAATTTAAATCAAATGCTTATTTTATTCTGGTTTAAATACTCGTATTTGTTGTTATGCGGCAACAGAAATTTACCATCTGTGAAAATTTCATCTGTCTAGCTATCAGGGTTCATGAGATAGAGCCTGGTGACAGACAGACGAACAGATCGACGCACAGCAGAGTCTTAGTAATAGGGTCCCGTTGTGACCGATTGGGTGAAGAACCCTAAAAATACAATACAAATCAACTTTATTGCACCATAATAGACACACAAAAACAACAAGAAACAATATAGGCACAAAGGCGGACTTATCGCTATAAATACAATCTCTTCCAGCCAACCTTTAGGTGGAGGAAAAATTTATTTGAAACAAGGTGAGCGCCGTTCTAATTCCTATAAGTAATGCTAATTAATTTACCTTACATATGAATATATACCTAAATATATATACACACATATAAAATACATAATAAATAAATCCCCCGACTTTCAAGCGTTCACCCCCTAAGTTCACCCCCAATCAAAAAAACAAATCGGTTCACCGTAAGGAACCTTGCTTTTATGTAAAAAAAATCGCATCGAAATCGGTCCATTCTTCGAGAACTATTATGCTACACAGAAGGACAGACATTGGCGTCAATCTTATAATATCCCCCTTTTTAGTCGGGGATTAAAAAAGATCTCCCGCTGAGAGGAAATGTCCGGACAGCCACAGAATAGAGGTGTCACGATTGACGCTACACGAATTGAACGCTATCTTCCTAATTGCAGGTCTGTTGTTGGCAACACACGGAAATAAAGAGGCGAGTTTTATCGAAAAATGGGACAACCGAGTTATTGCTGATTTTTATGAGCTCGAGAATATAGACACGATGCCTTAAAAAAATATATTAGCCCATCAGTTTTAATTGAGTAAATATCCTCTCAATCTATCGCAGCTTGACTGGAAGAGATCCATATATGGGATAAGTCCGCCATTGTATATTTGCTCTTTCGTATGTTGTCGTTTGTTTTTTTTTTTTTTTACAATTGTCGTTTTTATGTATTGTTATTATTTGTTAGGTAAATTTCTGTATATGTTTTTCTCTCAGACATACAAAAAATAATGAAGACTGCGTTGAATTCACTATCTTGTTTCTTAAAATAGCTGCGCCCCGCGGTGTTACCCGCTGAAAAGTAGCCTATATGTCTATCCATATCCACATCCAGGGTGTCAGTTTCCTGCAGACCAAATTTTATCAAAATTGGTCCAGCCGTTTGCGCGTGAAGAAGTAACAAATATACACACACACATACACTCACAAACTTTCGTCTTTATAATATTAGTGTGATAGTATGATGCCACTTTATTTTTATTTGATTTTTAATTTTTATTGACTGACATATTATATTACAGAATAAATATAACATAACATAATATATATTGTATGTATTTATGTAAGATGTATATGTATGTTTATTTTTAATATTGTATTTAAGTATGTTTATATTGACTGCCCCGCACTACCTAATTTCCCATTACTATTTTCTATATAACGAGGTTGCCTGGAAGAAATTGCTTAGCGATAAGGCCGCCTTTTGCGCATTTCCTAGTTTTTAAGATAATGATGTCCTGATTTATTTATTTTGTGCAATAAAGGGTATTGTATTGTATTGTATTGTATTGTATCGTATATATTTTCAATGAACTGATGGGCTTATATATAAATATAACTTCTAATGCCAAAAAACATTTCTTTGGACATTTGTAGCACTTGATAATTATTATTTTTTCTTTCGATTTCACAATACTTGTTGAAGTCAGATAATTTTTACTCACAGCTAGTTTATTGCTTCGTTCTAAACGCAAGTGTAGAAAAAGCGATAACCCTTAGGTATAAATAAATAAATTTTTATTATTATTATTAAATATACTGCTTTGATAAGAATCATTGTAGATATTTAATAGCTTACACGGGTGTCAGATTTTTTGAGATGCCAAGAGGCATACGTACATGAGGAAAGAGCAAAAAAGGCCTACGGCCAAGTCCGCTGATTACAGTTTCATGTAATAAAGTTAAATAAATATTTACTGTGTATCTTTGTTTTTATTCCATCCGAATGCGGAACACGCCCCGTGTCTCTTAACTTGTGAAAGCGCTAATCACGCTGTAAGAAGAAGACCAGTGCTGCTGATTACCTTAATTGGCGATCCGTAGCTTATGCTGAGTGGATATCAATATTACTTTCAGTGATAAAAAGGTTTTTATACCTAAATATTAAAAATTTACTTGTAAGTTGTTAAGTGTACATTATCACTGAATAAAGATTTTTCTATTTTGTTCTATACTATATTCCCAATGGGCTCCCATGTCTAGGTTCAGTCTATAAGGGTGACATTCGCAGGGTAGGAGAGGCAACGGCAGATTCTGGCAATTTGCAAGACGTGTTCAAGTGGTCGAGCTATGATGCCTTAGGCAACTGTCGTAAGCACACGACTTCACAGGAAGTGGTAATTATACAGGGTGATTTATAACTACAATACAATGAAAATCAACTTTATTGCACCAAAATAGACACCAGTGATGACTTATGGCTCTGAAACGTGGTCCCTTACTATGGGTCTCATAAGAAGGCTCAATGCCACTCAACGCGCTATGGAGAGGGCTATGCTCGGTGTTTCCCTACGTGATCGAAACAGAAATGAGGAAATCCGTAGGAGAACAAAAGTCACTGACCATTGCCCAGCGGATTAGTTCATTGAAGTGGCAGTGGGCAGGACACATAGCGCAACGAACCGATGGCAGATGGGGCAAAAAGGTTCTCGAATGGCGACCACGTGCTGGCAGACGAGGCGTAGGACACCCACAAGGTGGTCTGACGACCTGACTAGGGTCGCTGGAAAGCGCTGGATGCAGGCCGCTCTAGATCGGTCTTTTTGGAAATCCTTGGGAGAGGCCTATGTCCAGCAGTGGACGTTATGCGGCTGAAATGATGATGAAGATGAATGATGATGAATAGACACACAAAAATGACGAAACAACAAGAAACAATACACGCACAAAGATGGACTTATCGCTATAAATGCAATCTCTTCCAGCCAACCTTTGGGCGGAGGAAAAATTTATTTGAAACAAGGTGGCTACCTAGCTATACTCAAGGAAAGTACGTACTCCAAATAATTTTAAATATGTACAACAAATAGCGGCGCCTTGCGAATCGATCGAATCGCCTGCATTTCGACAATGACAAGTGTGTGTAAGGGCAATGAGAGTTATGCGATCGAGTAACTACTTCGATTTATTTGAAAATATAACAAAAATGAGTGATTCTATATATTTATTAAGACAAAGTGGTAGCTAAAGTGGCGCCCTCATTTGAAATAAATTATTTAAAACTAAATATGGTGATAATTAAAAATTTGATTTGTATCACTGTCTAGAAAGACTATTTAACTATTTTATGAATAACCTTTGAAAGTAATATTGGTAGTCCGACTAGTTTTAAAACGGGTTTTTGCCAAAAGTGGCCACTTTTGGCGAAAACCCGTTTTAAAACTAGACGGACTATTAGTAATACTTTCAAAGGATATTCAATCTAGACAGTGATACAAATCAAATTTTTAATTATCACCATATTTAGTTTTAAACAATTTATTTCAAATGAGGGCGCCACTTTAGGTACCACTTCGTCTTAATTAGCATTGACAATAAAAATCTCGTCAAGATCATCACAATTCACATGCTATTACAGTGCGACATTTGTAATAAAACAATTCGTTTTTAAATTAAAACAAATCGTCGTAAGTCCGGCGCGGTCGTTTCTTTCGATGCGGATAGATATGCAAGGCCTTAAAAACTTCGGTCGGTTCGACGCGTTCGGCTCGGATAAATGTACGTTCACCATTAAAAACCTTCCATTGCTCCTCTTAATGAGTCACCATGTCCAAACATTTGCTAGCTAGGTACAAATTCCTTTCGATTGTATTTTAATTTCACGTGATGAAATAATAAACAATAACTTTCAACCCCAAACACTCTAACAGGATCTGTGACGTCACATCACCCGCCAAGCCTGACTCAAGTCGACAGGCAGGAGCATATTGTTCCGTTTTTTATTATGCTTCCCTCCCGGCCTCCCCTCGTCACACAAATCTGCCGCTTGAAGCACCCGCGGCCATGAAAAGAATTAAACATTAAACAGAAAGGACGTTTATTGGTTCTGTATCTATTTAACCCATTTTCCGCAGTGAGGACGCTGAGACATAAATTTTCAAAATTAAAATTACATAACATTCACCCCCAAACTACACAACTGATTTTGATAAATTTCTATGGGACCACCCGACAAGTATACTCTTTTAAACAAAAAAGAATTTTGTCTTAGAATAATCGGTGAACATACATAAAAAATAAATAAAAGATCGTGACGAATTACTAACATCCTCCCTTTTGGAAATCGGTTAAGAATGATGAACCCATTATATAAGCGTTTTCACATTACGCGCTGCTATCTAGCTCTAATTATTTATACTGAAATAGATTAGATTATTCGTACTTTTATATGAATATAATATTATTCTACAATATAATTTAAAGTTTTATTTATTTATTTAAAACGTAAAATATATATACACGGTGATTTTTTACTGGTTTTGGAGTCGAAGGCCACTTCAGAAGAATCGTTAGTAAGACCTAATTAGCTTTAGTTAAAATACACATTCAAAAATGTTGACTGAAACTCGAAAGTAAAATCGTGAGATCAATTAGTAGCACCGGCGACTAGCAACTTTAGACGGGCGTAACTACGTGGTCTCGATCATATGCTTGCAAATTTCAGCTTACTTGCAATTTACAGCAAGTATAAAAAATTTTACTTACAAGATTTGATTACAGGCAGATAGACCGACGAACAATGGAACAGGTAAAACTAAACAAGCGGAAATTAACATAATTCGCATTTTCACCCATTCTCTCGACCGATGTTTACGATCTTTGCGGGAGGAGAAGCAGCTATGATATTCTAAGCTTTTTCTCCCAAACCAGCATGGAAGGTAAAGAACTGAAATTAATAAATATCGTTTGTCCATTCTGCACCAACTTACTCTGTGAGGTTATAACGATTTCCCTCGCTTTTTACATGATTTGTTCATTGGAGTGCAGTTAACATAATGTTTATTGCTCCCCTTGTTAATTGTGTTTATCGCGGCCCTTGTTAATTCGTGTTTATATTGTTTATTGCCCGGTTATTGTTGCAGTCGTGTGTTAAACGTTGTTTTGAGGGTTCGTAATAAGTTTGGAGTGGACGGTACCTTAATGAGTTTTTTGATTGAGTTTCAATACATGGTGGATTGTTAAACTTTTTATTGCATACTTAAGAGTCTCCTTGCCCTGGACAGAATCAAACTTACTCATACAAACGTAGTCTAGCTTTTATTTTGAAACGACATGTCAGATATTGGCGAAATTACTTATGTAATTTTAAAGAAATTGCATACAATGTCCTTTTTAATTAAGTACAAATATTTAAAAGGGAGATTCAGTCTATCATTTTGAACTTTTCCCAATAAATGTGTAAAGTTTCCCGCGGATAAATGTGTATCGATCGTTACTATGGAAAAAAATCGTATTTCGATATTCATTTATCGGAAATAGTTGTTCAAAATGATAAATTGAATCACCCCTTAAAATGTTTGTATTAAGACATTGTATAGTTAGGCATGTAAGTAGTTTTCCACAGTCAAAATACGAGTAGGTATAATGTATCAAATCATATTTGACCATCAGTATGGAAAAGTTCTACACTTTCATATTTTCTTTCAAGTTCATATTTGATTGTCGAAAACTAGTTTTATGCCTGGATATACTCAATTTCTTTTAAATTACATAATACTGCCGATATCTCACATACCGGCTGTGACTTTGACTGCCTCCGTGGTCCAGTGGTCAAGGCATTCGCCTTGTGACCCGGAGGTCATGGGTTCGATTCCCACTGGGAAGCATACTTTGTGAAAAAGTGTTTTCCAGTCTGGATAGGATATTGCAGGCTTGAATCACCTGATTATCCGAAAAGAAAGATGATTCCGTGTTTCGGAAGGCACGTAAAACTGTGGGTCCCGAACGCCATCTAGCGTTTGGTCATCAAACTATCCAAGGATTGGTTCCTGGTTTGCCCTTTGGGTTGTGGAGGTCAGACGGCAGTCGCTCTGTGTAAAAACCAGTAACCTCGTCAAATCTCCTTGGTTAGGTAGCGGACCCCGGGCTCTGAAGCGTTACTGCTGAGGATGCAACCGGGAACACGGGAGGATGATGATGACTGCCGATATCTCACATAAAAGCTAGTATGGAAAAGTCTAGGGTAAGGGGATTCTTAAGGGTCAATACTAACCTAATATTGAATCCTTCCATGCTGATCTGGAGAAAAGAAAAAGCTAAGAATGTAGCTGCTTCTCTTCCCGCGCAAATAATAGATGGATTGAATGGGCGAAAATGTGAATCGTGTAGCCATCCATCATTTTGATTCCTGCTTCTACCTTCTCGCCCACCGTCACGCTATAAGTGGCCTTTCAGTCTTGTGGCCCTAGGCTCTCTCTGCTTACAGCCGCAAGACCCATAATGCTCTGCCTGCCGCGTTAAGAATAAAGACATGATAGTATGTATGTATGTATGTCTTTTTACTTTTAAATAATTTAAAAAAAACTATTTATATGTTAGACTAATTTTAAAAGAGATATCAATTTATACTTATAGAAAGTGGAACCCAGATCGCTGCCGTTAGCAAGCCTGGCGACAGGCGACGGCGGCATTTCCAGGCAGGTGGCAGTTTTTGGACCAATGCATGACCAATGTGTTACCTCTAACCCATCTCTAGGGTCCCCAAAGACGTAAATCGGGCGTGGCGTGGCTGGGTCCTTGTATAATTGACAGGCTTCGGCCATTTATTGTGACATTAATTTTGAACATTAAATTTAAAAAATTCTACACTCTATATTTTCTTTGAAGTTGTAAAAGTCAGTGAAAACCTAGGTAGATATATACAATTTCTTTTAGACGAAACCTGACATATCTAACCTAGGTTTGTAGAGTTCATTCGTTTGAATAGAAGAATTCGTTTGAAAGCGATTACAATTTCATGTCATAAAGTTAAATGAATAAGAGTCTAAATATATGCCTGATTATCTACTTAAGGGGATTATTGAATTTGGGGTCCATTGCTGCCCCTTCGAAATAAATTATTTGAGAGGAAACGGAGATATCATTTATTATCTCATGCGGCCCTAGATAACCTTCAAACTATTTTATGAACTACTGTTTATAGTTTAAAGTGAGAACGTGAAATTTTTTTTAGCATTTTTGCGAATTGGCAAAACACTGGGCTCCGAAAAATTAATGTATCTCCTTAATGATACCTACTCACCGATGAATACCTACTCACTCAACCTTATGTTGAAACTTTTTAAGGAATATGAATAATACAAAAATACTCGTAGATCGTTCTATAACTTTGGATAACGCCATCTATCAAAATTTATACAAACTATGCAATTTAAAAGAGCTAGGTACTTTATTCTCGACATATGTGCATTCCCCGCGGCGCTTGCAACTGTTTGCTACACTAATAGAAACAAATATTTGTCCAAATTACACGATTAATTGGAGAAGTGTTTACTCATATTTCCATGTTATACAGATTTGATGATTGTATATAGGTAAGTTGGGATTTAGGGAAAGTCTTTAAGTACTTATAGAGAGAGGTATGGTTTCTATAACCGGAGAGCATGTATGATAATTTTCCAAAACTAAAAACCGACTTCACCCCCAAACTACACAACCGACTTTGATAAAATTTATATGGTACCACCTGGAAAGTATACCCTTTCAAACAAAAACAGAATTTTCTAAATCGGTCCAAGTGTCTTTGAATAATCAGTGAACATACATAAAAAAAAAACATAAAAGATCGCGACGAATTGATAACCTCCCCCTTTTTTGGAAGTCGGTTATAAAGAGTAATGAGTAAAGACCAGATTATATGCATTTGCATATTCGCATATGCATTTGCATATTTTAGCTATTCTCAGCGGTGATAGCAAATTTTACCTTAGATCTAGTTATGATGCATGGTACATTTACAATATTTTTCACTCACCCTGCGTTTGAAACATATTGAACAACCAGCTTTTGCCCGCGGCTTCGCTCGCGTAGGGGTGTAATTTATTAAAATCCTTTCTTAGGGAATGCCTACGTCATAGTAGCTATATGCATGCGAAGTCTCAGCCCGATCGGTTTAAAATTGACAAAGTTTCATACAAACTTTCATCCCCTATTGTATCTATTAAGAAAGGATTTTGATAAATTTTACCCCTAATCAAAAGAGAATTGATCAAAATGCTTTCTTAGCGGATGCCTTCGTCATAACATCTACCTGCATGCCAAACTTCAGCCCGATCCGTCCAGTGGTTTGGGCTGTGCGTTGATAGATCACTATGTCAGTCAGTCAGTCACCTTTAAGTTATATATATTTAGATATATATTATAATATAACCCAGGTTTTCAGTTTGTGTCAAATTGATAGTTTCCTTTATGGGAAACTATCCTAACTTTTGCTAGAAACTATAAGTGCTAACATAGCACCCAAGTTCAAATTCTGCCCATTTGCCTCAGTGGATGGAGTGATCCGTTTCCACTTACAAAAATATTCTAAATGATCGTAGACACAATCTTACCACTGAAAATTTGGAAAAATATTTGATTGTTTACGTTTACAAAAATTTTAAACACTTAATTTTAATGTGATATGTTACTATACCTATAATTTACTAATTGTATGCTGATTTTGAAAAAAAAATGAATACTTACGTTTCTCTTTTTTTTTGGGGATTTCTAAAATTTATCATTTAATTTCGCATATTCTGCCAATTTACGTGCATTTTTCAAGCATTTTTCATGCATATTTGCATGCATATAACAAGCTTTTTATGTTGCATATAATCCGGTCTCTAGTAATGAGTGTTGACGAAGCGAAAGAGGTATGCAAGGATGGTAGCCAGTGGAAATCCATAGTCTCTGGCAACAGGCGTGAAAATATGTATGTATGGTTTCTCAAGTACCTAAATACGAAACAGGCATGGTGATTTACGAATCTCTTATTAATTTATTTATTATAGAACACACATTATATTATGGAGAAGAAAAAACCGGGAACACGCTAAGAAGAAACAACACATCCAAATAGTCCAGCAAATATAGTTCTAATTCTAACACGGATCCACCTTCCTATTGTGACATAACAGATGTAATCCGCTACATTGACGTCCAAATATTGCACAAAGGCTGTTAATTCCTCTTTCTAAGCTCATTGCTTTTTTTTTCTTGCCCTCGGGAATCGCATACAACATACAATTGTATTTACTATCTGCTATTAGGGTTCCGTAACGTTAAACTTATATTGAAATCAAATTTAAATTTCCCGCCATAAAACATGTCAGTTCCATAATAAATCTATGGTCGTGTCCTCTCGTTATGACCGGCTTTTGTTGTAATAAAGAAAGTACAATGTGACACAAATAAGTTGAAAGAAAATGCCGGACTTCAAAGCACTTTTGTACAAATTCCCGGCACGTTGTAGTACTTACAAATAATGCGCCGACGACCATCATTTTGGTTCAATTTACGTATAGGGAATTTGTACAAAAATGCTTTGAAGTCAGTTATTTTGTTCAACTTATTTGTGTCACATTGTATCTATATAGTGAAAGTATAGCATTTGCGATAAAGGATACCGTACGTACAATAATTTTACCTACCAGATTTTTCTTATTGAGTCGAAAATTACTTTTCATACAATAGCTCGTACGTGATTATAAAGTTATATCTGATCTTTCTTGAAAATATTTGAACTAACAGGTATCTTATGCGCTATTTCTAGGTTTCTATAGAAACCAAAGTCATTATAAGCCTCCAAAAATATGGTTTTTTGTTCAAATTTTAGCTGAACTTAGACCGTTTATAAATTACACATAAATTGTAAAGGTAAAGAAAATATTTCGATACAAACCTCGCAAATGTAATTAACATTTTGAATACAAAACATTTATTTCACACACTTGTAAGTAAGCCTTACAAGTGTGTGAAATAAATGTTATATATAATGATAAACACGTATCACCTGGAACAAGTTTTATAAAATCTCCGCACCCTATGAAAAGTTGATATTCGTTCAATGGATAGTTAATAATAATACTAATTTCATTCAATATAATGCAAACCGTGCTCTTAGGTGCTATCTCTTTCTTTTTGGTTTGCCTCTTTTTCTAGCATTGCCCTAGCTAGATGAAACAACAAGCTTTTCAAACTATGCTCGCGTTGACGACAGAGCGGTCGAGAAGGGCCGCCTTAATTAGGTATACCTACGAGTATTTCTTTAGATCAGAACCTAACCACCTTGTCATTAGCTATATTTAGATCTACCTTATAAATGATAGACTAACTTTGGAGCTATCTACTTCAATCTAGTTACTTATCTGTTGATTATATTATACCTAATATCATAATTTTGACGACCTCAGTGATCTAGGGGTCATCATGCCACGCTGTCACACCGGACCTGGGTTCGATCCCCGGTCAGGTCATGATGGAAAATGATCTTTTCAGACTGACCTGGATCTTGCTTGTTTATCTATATATGCATTTGTTATAAAATATAGTATCATTGAGTTAGTATCCCATAACTATGTAATACTTATAATATTAATTGTGTGCCATAACATAAGTCTCGAACTTACTTTGGTGCTAACTCAATCTGTGTAATTTGTTTGTATATTTATTATTTTGTATTTATTTTTCATTACGTACGGAACCCTTGACCGACGAATCCGGCCCGCACTAGGCCGCCACAAAGTCTGCGGCTACCGAATCCTCAATGAGCTTCTTTCATCGTGTCTGGCGTTTTTCCCGACTAAGCCCAAAGGGGGGTTATGATTCAGCATTCGTTTGTCCGCAAATCCGCCGCGGACTTCCGCCTTCCGCTGCTGAAGAGGCTTTTGTGCAAAGGTATTGAGGTTCGATTCCGCGATATTGAGCCAATCAGCGGGACACGCCTTTAAGACTCACCTAGTTAAGGGTGAGCACTATTTGAACCGATCCGAAACAGATTCAATTCGTTCAATACGTAGAGGCCCGAGGATGATATACACCGTGGAAGGGACATACCCGTAATAAATCGAACGACTGGCTGTACTAGATCACTATAATATAATGAAATTAAAAAACCGGTTTTCTTTCCTAGCTTATTTAAAACAATTTCAAAAGTAAATTGCTTTCCATTATCTTATCTAAATATATATAACTCAAAGGTGACTGACTGACTGACACAGTGATCTATCAACGCACAGCCCAAACCACTGGACGGATCGGGCTGAAATTTGGCATGCAGGTAGATGTTATGACGTAGGCATCCGCTAAGAAAGGATTTTGATCAATTCTCCCCCAAGGGGATAAAATAGGGGATGAAAGTTTGTATGAAACTTTGTCAATTTTAAACCGATCGGTCTGAGACTTTGCATGCATAAAGCTACTATGACGTAGGCATCCCCTAAGAAAAGATTTTGATAAATTACACCCCTACGCGAGCGAAGCCGCGGGCAAAAGCTAGTCTTTGCATACAAAAGGTAATCTCAAAAGTTTACCCGTTTACAATGATGTTATATTTTCAGGACATATCGCATTACATTCAAGAAAGCAGACAAATTATTCATTGATGACCCTCTGTGGTCTATTGGTCATAATGCCAGGCTGTCACACCGGAGGTCCGGGGTTCGATCCCCGGTCAGGTTAAGACGGAAAATGATCATTTTCAGTTTGTCCTGGGTTTTGGATATTTATCTATATATACATATATATTTGTATAAAGAACAAGTAACTTGTTACTTTTTTGTTTGTTAGTTACTCTTGCACTCTCGTGTTTCACATCTCTTGTAAACTTAAATCACACTAATATTACAAAGGCGACAGTTTGTGAGAATGTGTGTGTGTGTGTGTATGTTATTTCTTCTCCGTTTGCGCGAGAAGAAGTAACATACACACATTCTGGACCAATTTTGATAAAATTTGGTAGCTAGAAGCTGACACCCTATATTAACACATAGACTACTTTATTTGCGGGCAACACCGCGGGGCGCAGCTACAATACATAATAAATAATAATTTTTCAAAACTTAAAACCGACTTCACCCCCAAACTACACGACCGATTTTAATAAAATTACTATGGGACCACCTGGACAGTATACCCATTCAAACAAAAAAATAATTATCCAAATCAGTCCACGCGTCTTCGAGTAATCAGTGAACACACATAAAAAACATACATAAAAAGGATCGCGACGAATTGATAACCTCCTCCTTTTTTTGAAGTCGGTTAAAAAACATGAGACAAAATCAAATAGAATGTTGCTCTCGTACTAAACTGTCATCACACGCGCGGAAATAACTTGGCCTTAAGCGAAAAAAAAAGTATAATCCCCCAACAAGAGTTGATTTGTGCCGACACCCCCAAACACAGATATAAGTAGCAAACCACAGATACAGTAACTGTGTAATCCTGCCTTCATAAAAGCTTCAGTTCCGGCATTAATGCAGCTTCCGAGATCGGTAACATGCAACGCTGTACAAAAAGTGCTTTCATAAATTGTATACTACGAGTAATTTTGGGATGAAAGTACAATTGTCAATCCTACTAGCTGTAGATTCTGTCTACCCTGCAAGAAATAGATAAATATAAATATGTAGGGACAAATTACACTGATTGAGCTAGCCCCAAAGTAAGTTAACAATAACTTGGTTGTTAGTGTTGCCGCTCGATATTTATTTATTTAATTTATTGCACTAAAAATCTTGTTGAAAAAAATTGGCAGTGGGCGGGACACATACCGCGACGAACCGATGGCCGATGGGGCAAAAAGGTTCGCGAATGGCGACCACGTGCTGGCAAGCGAAGAATAGGACACCCACAAGGTGGTCTGACAACCTGACGAAGGTCTCTGGAAAGCGCTGGATGCAGGCCGCTCTAGATCGGTCATTTTGGAAATCCTTGAGAGAGGCCTATGTCCAGCAGTGGACGTTATGCGGCTGAAATGATGATGATGACTTAAAATCTAAATATTATAGTGCAAACGGTACAACTTAATGCTAAGCATTGTCTACCAGTTCATATTTGGGACGTAGCAGAAACAATGGAAGATGGGGTGGATATTTAATTAGATAAGTATAAGGATAGGAATGAATTAGGGTGTATTTAATTATAATTATATCGATAATCCACTATCGATATATGGCGATCGATCCCTAGATGGCGGTGTCCCAGGTTGAAACTGGATATGGTTATTTTTGTGAGAAAGGGTTTATGTTTCCAAATTAACTAGTTAGAGAGTCAACTAACTACTTAGTTACTCTTATTTTGATAGATTTATCGAATGTACATAGAAGTTATTTTTAACTGCCTGATTTGTTACCTGCATTGCATATACCTCCTTAAAAACAAATACTTATGTTGTTTTCTTTATTTTTATTTGACAACAATATGTTTCATCAATTAAAAGTCCGCAGGAGCGTACCGAACATTAATAAAATTATTTATCTCCGCGTTTATCTGTCCATTCGGGCATTTCTCGCGAACTCGCGCTATAATAGGCTTACGTCCACAATTGTAGAATTGTATCATTGCACCAAATTATAGAGCATTATAGATGTTACACTCCATATGCAACTAATGCATCGACAAGAGTAATGAAAGAAAGTATTAAATAGAAAATTGGCTAATAGATTATTTCTGCCTTAGGATTAGGAGCCACATTGAATCAAATGATAGTTAAAGTCAATATTATTGCACAATTAACGGTGTTTTTAGAGATGATATAATAATATATGGTAGGTTTCAATAGTTTACCCTTTCAAGCATGAAATAGTGTCATAACAATGTTCTAGGTAAGTTTATGATTGTGTATCTTTGATCAGAACTTCATGAAAGGCTATAAATAAATGAGATTAAATATTTCTTTTATTTAAACAAACTAAATCGATCAAGTATAATGTGAATTCGGGACGTACTACTCGTACAAGAGCACAGTGAACGCGTAAAACCTAAATTGATAAAAATATATTTGAAAAAGAAAACAATTACGATTTAATTTCACATATATTTTCATACTGTAAAAAATGTAAGACAGTATGTCCATCATCCCCAGAAATGGTCTCTAACTCAGCATGCTGGACATCTAACGCTGGGTTTTGTATTTGCGAACCCCTGCGCTGATCTTTCGTTGGAGCTATTCTTGTGCTGTCAACTGCTGCCTCGCTGAGCTGGCAGCCTAAGGTTATTCTTCTGTGCCCTCCGTTACTTTGCAATCGTGTCGCGTCGCATTGTCGTCGGGCAGACAAAGCCGGATTACGGCATTGTCGGAAAACTCGCGCTTTGCGCAAATTCCACGCAGGCTGTGTGCGAGGGATTTTATTCTGAAACATATTTACATCCCATGAATTCGCGTGTTTATCTCTTTTCATTATAAATTTATACATATTAAACACATTTTAGGTCCTGAGGCTCTAAGCACAGTCTAAGCAGGGCCTAGGGCCTTGGGCCCTAGGCCCAAGGCCGCAATGCTCAAGGGCCACTCTTAGCGAGATGGTTGGCAAAAAGTGGAAAAAACGAATCAAAAGTATAAAAATACGGAAAAACATATTAAAAGGTTTTCGTAACACAGGAAAAATATCAAAGTGCCTAACTTTAAATTCGTCTTCCAAGCAAAATGCCTAAAATTAATGTCTGTCTACAAGGCATATTATCTTAACTACAAATCACCTAAAGAACAAAACGTCTATCAAGCAAAATGCCTAAAAGGCAATAGCCAGAGCCCAGCTTGAATACATCTTTAACTGACCGAGCGAGCGAAGCATCTTTTTCGATTCGACATAGGCCAAAAATGCTTTTTTGTCCGGCTGCCTGTAAGTTTGTCCGGCTGTTCTCGCATACAGGTCGCATTTCTCAACCGATTCTCGTGACATTTTGTGAGAAGATTCGAAAATTATATAGAATTTTTTTGTTTTTCTGCTTTTCGAAATTTTTCAAAATGTCTGAAATATTGGGCCTGAAAACTTTAAAAATATTATATCAGCAATTACTAAATAAAATCTTTGTTATTGTCCTTATTAAGACGCAATTTTTTTGTCTAAACAACATTTTTATCCGATAAACTTCAACCGGTCGAGGGTGACTCGCGAAGTCCACAGCTCACAAAGCCACTGGTAATTATTATAAAATTTATCAGAATAGGAACGTCTGGCGGCTGCAGGCATTCTCACGTTATCGTCGTCGATGCCACGTTGCCTTTGAAATTCTAGGAAATTAGGTATATCTGCGCGTTTTCTTTTGTTGAAAATTAAGGTTCATATTTCCAATTATTTCCAATCTAAGTAACTATTAAGAAGAAATTTAGCGTGCTGTTGTTTTGGCGAAGTTGTTTCACAATAAAAGTAATCGTTGGCATCAAATCGATTAGGAAACTCTTGGGAGTTACCTATGTCCAGCAGTGGACGTTATACGCCTGAAATGATGATGATGAAGTGTAATAATCTTCATCTTATTTAGGGCCATAAGAGCGTTTATATTATTTCAACATGGCGGCACCACATTGTCATGAGAGTGGGTTGGGGATAGGAAACGAAACGACAATCCTATGGAACAGTGCCTTTATTTTCAATAAAATGAATACAAAATATGACCTGGACATCTACCACGACTGGTTATCAAAATTTAAATCTACAATACAGTCATCCCATCTAAATGCATGTTAAATCAATTTCACTATTTTAAATCTTAACATAAAATAATTATAATTTCAATATAGTTTGATTATAAAATTTGTATTTAAATATTTACGTTTGCATATTTATATTTTATTTATATAACTTGCTGCTGAAACTTTTTAAATTTTAAGAATGTTGTGTTCACCTGTAATTGGGTTATATGCTAGAACACAGAACTAAATGTTAATTGTAAGTTTTTGTTATGTAACCTGTTGGTGTACCTAATAAATAAAATAAAATAAATTAAAAAATTTCAGCTCAAGCGGGTACTCACAGCGTTAGTCTTCTTTCCACGCCAAATGTCTCCTCACGCGTGTCAACTGCAGTAGTACGTACTTACGGGGAAATATCACTGCACTGTCTTGCACGCGGAAACGTCACTGCACTGTCAAGCGCGATACAGTCACTGCACTGTCACTCACGCCACGCGCGGAACTGTCGCTACTCTGTCACTCGCACGGAATTCACTGCACTGAACACTTCACCTTACTTACTACTTCAGTTTACTCGCTACCTACTTCACTTTACTCACTACTATTCTTTTCTTCTCATTTTCTCTCTTTTTACCTTCTTCGGATTTCACTTTCCAACTAAACTGTTTTAGGTCGCCGCTTGTACTGTTTATATACCTACCGAATGCGAACAAAATCGCATCAATGTTTCAAATTTTCTATCGCCTTCTCTCTCACTTATTATCTGCCCGTATTTTCTTTTCCATTTAGTCTAGAATTATCTAGAAACTTCTTATAAAACTTTAAAAACACTATACGTGACTGTGATTTCCCAGCGGTCTCCGATTCGCAGTCCATCGCTTAGACCACTAGACCAATCGTGTTTTGACGTAATCGATGAAACATTCCTTGAAGTGAATTCTTTTCGTTCTAATTCGTGACGTTGACATTGTCATTCATTGCCCTCCGTGACAATATGTAAGGGTCAGAAGTCAGAACAAATGCATACAATAACCAAACGCGTTTTCGCGGCTGCGGGGCGCCGGCGCCGCGAAAACCGCTGCCGCGAGGGCGTACTGTGTATTCTTATGTCGAAGTTTGAACTTGGCTTCCATTTTCATATCTATGTTTTTTTTGGGATATCATTACTTTTTGCACAGCAGTAGCAGAAAGAAGAAATGCTTGCTCGTATAATTTTATTGGGCACTTTACGTAATAAAATCGATTATTGGAAAATAATCAAATTTACGAAATTCACTGTTTATTGAATTTTTCCTTTGTATACGCATAGTAGTCTACCTAGATGCCAAATATGAACTTTCCAGGTCATATGGAAGTAGGTTACCTTTTTGATGATGGGTAAGTGGTCAGTCACATTTTTCGGGATTTTTAAACGTTATCTATATAATCGACTATTTGAGCTACATTATTAAATTTTGGGTTTGAGATGAGCTAGACGACTTCAATGTATGTGCTAAATTTCATGTATTTAGGCTAAAAAAGTTTCGAGTTGTGAAGGAGTCAAAAGTAGCTTGAAATGGCACCTTATTTTATTATTTTCATTTTAGTTTTCAAGCAAATTTCGTATGTTTATATGTATTTTTGGTTTTAAATAAATAAATAAACACCTAATCCATTTGAAAAATCTATAAGTAGTTAAGACGAAGTGGTAGCTAAAGTGGCGCCCTCATTTGAAATAAATTGTTTAAAACTAAATAAGGTGATAATTAAAAATTTGATTTGTATAAATGTCTAGAAAGACCTTTAAACTGTTTTATGAATAACCTTTGAAAGTAATATTGGTAGTCCGTCTAGTTTTAAAACTGTTTTTCGTCAAAAGTGGCCACTTTTGGCGAAAAACAGTTTTAAAACTAGACGGACTATTTGTAATAATTTCAAAGGTTACTCATAAAATAGTTTAAAGGTCTTTCTAGACATTTATAGAAATCAAATTTTTAATTATCACTTTATTTAGTTTTAAACAATTTATTTCAAATGAGGGCGCCACTTTAGCTACCACTTCGTCTCAATAAAACGACCATAATCGGCGACTGGAATCAGTAAATCACACAGAAAACATATTGCTCCCAATCCCAATCACATGGATTCCACGCGAGTGGCCCGTTTTAATTTGCGGCACGTGACGTCATCACCGTGACGTAGCCGCGACGTGCGGCCATGATTGCTTTTGTTTTTGATCACGCCATTAAAACGTGGGAAATTGGTTTGAATGATCTAATTACTATGCGATGTTTCTCTACGCGATCGAATCAGAAATGAGGACATTCGTAGGAGAACGAAGGTCATTCTCATCTCATTCTCTCATTGAAGTGGCAGAGGGCCCGGCTCATAGTGCGAAGAACTGAACGCCGATGGGGCAGAAAGGTTCTCGAATGGCGGCCGCGTACCGGCAAGTGCGGCGTAGGACACCCACTCGCTAGATGGTCAATGCAGCAAGATGCAGGCCGCTTTGAACAGGTCGTTTTGGAGATCCTTGGAGAGACCTATGTCCAGCAGTGGACTTCCTGTGGCTGTATGATGAAGATGATGATCTAATTACCACGTCTATATCGCTGATGGCGCAGACAGAGCGTTTTGGGCAGCTCTAAGTAGATAGAGCCTAAGGCTGTAAGACCCAAAGGTCGTTTTAAACATGACGATGGGTAAAAAGATGGAATATGAAATAATAAGGGCGTGTTCGGATGACACGCGCACGCCAAGACCAAGCCTAGCGCACTTTGAAATTTTTGAAATGTTACACATCAATACAACTCAAATTGCATTAACGAAGTCAAATAAATATATACAAATAACTGATCGAACTAGCCCCAAAGTAAGTTCGAGACTTGTGTTATGGGATACTAACTCAACGATACTATATTTTATAACAAATACAAACATAGATAAACATCCAAAACCCAGGACAATTTGAAAAAGGCCATTTTCAAACTTGCCCTGACCGGGGATCGATCCCGGAACCTCTGGGTGGTATAGCATAGTGACCACTACACCACGGAGGTCGTCAAAAATTAATACAAAGTGGAGAAAAAGAGATGAGAGATAGAGAGTACAGAGGTTAGTGTTGTATATGTCTAAGACTGAACTTGTCCTAATAATACTTAATCAAAAACTGTTGATAGATGTGATCGCTCAATCGTATAACTTAATATCCGTTTTCGTAGACGACATCAGTATAAAAACCATTGATTGATTCAATGCGGGCAGACTTGAACCTTGGACTTTAGGGTACGCTTCCTGCTTCAAGTAAAGAGGCTACTAATCAATAGATCTGTTGGTAGGTACTTATTGTTTATGTTTTGGGTATTATCATAATCTTTTACATAATTAATCGAGCTCCTCCTTGCTCCGGAAGGCACGTAAGCCGTTGGACCCTGCTATCATCGTTGTATGGCAGTCGTCAAGCTAGGCCCGATGCCTTTAGGCAGCCTGAGAATCTGACACCAGTGTTGGCCACTTACACACGAAAAACTAGAAACACCAACACGGTCTGGGAGAAAAGAAATTACCGTATTATGTCATAAATAAGATTACCTAATTTTAAATCATTTTAGTTTGTAAATTTTGTATATATGTACCGATTGTACTCAAACTATGACGTTTGTGAGCGCACAAATACAAACTCCGCGCCAAGCTCAAGCCAGACTTTTTTGTCTTTAAGGTAATCATCGGTTCCGTAATAAGCCTCCTCACAGCATACTTTGCGCAAAACGCTTCGTAAATACCCTCAACACCATCAACTGATCCTATTCACCACTATATTGTTTCACCAAACACCCAATTAATTTGAACCGGGGGGAGTAGGATCATAAATCAGTGAGTGACTAGAGAAATAAAAATAAATAAAAAATAAAATAGTCATTTATTACAGTAATCTTTGTTACAACATGATGCTAGGACTTCCCAGTGAGTAATCTAATGATACTCGTGATGGGAATGACCCGCTGCTTCCTATATAGGTATACATTAAGACTACAATTGTGGATGTACTATATTTATACAAATCAAAAAGAAAAGAAAACAAAGATGAGCATTCATTTTTTCCTTGTGTCAGTGTAAAGATTTGGAAGTGTGACAGTGTTTGTGCGTATGGATGCGTGAGAGTGTTGGTGCGTATGTATGTGATAATATTGAGAAGACCGATTAGATATGTGGAGAATGAGAGTGTGCGTAGGAATGTTCATAAAGTATAAAAAGATATACATATAGAAAAAGCTTACAAAATGCACGCAATAGTTTTTCAAAACTAAAAACTGTCTTCAATACCTAAGTACTGAACGAATTTTGATAAAATTTATATGGGATAATCTGAATGACAAATAGGTATGCTCTTTCGAACAAAAAAGAATGTTTCAAATTGATCCAGGCGTCTTTGAGTTATAGGGGAACATACATAAAAACAAATATATACTTATATTCGAATTGATAGCCTCTTGTCTTATCTTATGAAGTCGGTTCAATGGAAGAAAACTTGTTATAAGTAGTTTTAAAATTGCTTAGTTGTAAGACACATTCAATGCGACATAAATAAGTTGTACAAAAATGGCGGACTTTAAAGCATTTTTGTACGACACGTAAATTGAACCAAAATGGCAGTCGTCAGCGCATTATTTGTACCTGCGCCGATAACCGCCATTTTGGCTCAACCTACGTGCAATTTTTGTTTAACTTATTTGAGTGGCATTGTACTTGCATATCGCGCGAAAACCAGTAAAGAAAGCAAATAAATATACATATACCTATTCTTATTGATAAATTAATAGCTCGCTCTTTTCGGTGGAGTTAAGTGGATATGCCTCTCTTCTCTCTTCCATCCTTTTAATAATAGGAAGGATGAAGTTTTTCCAACAAATTAAAGAAAACCTCAAACGGAGATACGAAGGTATCGGAAATTACAACATATTTGAGCCGTTTGGGGTTGAAACTTTAGGACCGTGGGAGCCATCAGCTCACCAATTATTCGGCGCTATCTTAAGTAGGCTTATTGAAGTTTCCCGTGACCATTTTTTTTTGTTTTTTCG
This sequence comes from Acrobasis suavella, assembly GCA_943193695.1. Classification (NCBI taxonomy): domain Eukaryota; kingdom Metazoa; phylum Arthropoda; class Insecta; order Lepidoptera; family Pyralidae; genus Acrobasis; species Acrobasis suavella. The sequence continues at coordinate 659,486 of OW971952.1, read as the reverse complement.
AACGAAGTTTACGCTGTATGCTGGAAGCATTATACAGCTCACCGGACGCGACGGAATTTAAAAGGCGGGACCAACATTTGCCAGAATGGCGAGATGTTGTCCACACCGGAAAAAGTGACAGCGCAAAGGGCTCCCACAGGGTGGGAACGAACCTCGGCTTTGGGCGTCACTGAGATCGGCTTTGACTGAGTGTCAAGCGCCTGAAGGGCCGACCGGCGAAAAGCGTCCGGGTACCGTTCGGTACCTCGTGAACGCGCCAGTCCTACTCCTATTCCTGATCCGCACTCGCCGGCGAGTGGGATTTGCGATCGAGCTAATTGTGATTCTGTGCCTGCGTTGCGCAGGTGACTCTGTCGAAGGGGGAATCGCACGACTTATGGGGTCGTCCGGATCATGGAGCACATGCCTTGGTCTCCTACACCTGACGAAGTTGGATGGGTCGTAGTCGGCAGCTTTCGCTACCAACTGGTTTGGATGTGTGGGGGCGCGTTCAAAGGATCGTGAAGCGGTCTCTTTGAAGAATCGAATGATGGAGGAGAGCTCCAATTCGCGGTGCAGGTCCACAGTGCGGGTGCCCCATTCCGCCTGGGTGGCCTTCCTGAGGAACCTGTTTTGTATGACTTGGAGGGATTTTATGTGCGTTTACCAGCGTGTGCGAAGCATACGCTGGCGTACGACATTATAGGGCGGATTCCCGTGACCAGAAGCCAGGCCTATATCTGGGTCAGAAAATAAGTATTGCCATGCAACGTGGCAATGCTGCCGGGGTAAGAATTACTGGGCCTTTTTTATTTGTAAGTATAAGTGTGTAGTGAGTAGTATTTTTATATTTATTTTAGTCTTTAAGAAAATTTTGTATGTGTATATTTTTATGGAAAAGTTAGGAGCAGATCTAAATACCTACAATACTAAATGATTAAAAGCTTCAAAGATTTAAATGATTATTCAGTAATTAGAGGCACTTTACAGGCACTTTTACACGTCAATAAGTATAATTTACGTTACGTGTAAAATAAATTAATTTTTAGTCTTTTAATTAATAAATCATTTTTTTATTACTTTTTAGGATTCCCTTTTTTATTATAAAAATACATTTAAAATACAATTATTAATAAAAAATATACAAAATTTACAAATAAATTAGAGATTCCAACGCGTCGCCGCGAGGGTGCCCAGTAAGCTAGCAGCATTGCCTCTCTGCACTGCGATAGAAATTCTTTGGGTGAAATAACTGCCAGCCCTTGGATCACCCGTAACCTCCCGGAGACGCGCTGAAATCTCAGTCACCAGGGTTCTTCTGGGCCCCACGGACCCATTGTCTCTACCGCGAAGGGCACAAAAATATAGTTCGCCTCGAGGTGCTCATATTTCCTTCGCTTAACGGTTTCAGCAGCAACTGCAGCCCCCGCCCGTGCGGAGGTAGATAATACATGGGAAGGAGCCAGTGTATCCACACAATAGGTGTCCCATACCAAGCATTTTCCCAGCTTATAATACATTATAACATGCAATCCTTGTAAAATGCAGGTATATATTTAAGTTGACACGGCTATACTTCTGTACAACTGCATTGTGTGCAGGGTGTGTGCCGGGTGGCGACCGCGGCACGCGCTCCGCAGATATGAACTAATTATCGGCCGACGGTAGCGCCACTGTCGCGTCGCGGTACATTGAACAAACCTATATCCGGTAGCAGCGTCCTATTTCTAACCCTCGACAATAAAGAATATCTGTCTGTCTGTCTTTGCGTCTGTCTGGGGCACAGTAGGTAGCTCTCAAACAGATTACGAAAGAAAGTTCGCTTGAGAACGCACTTCCCAAATCATGTTTAGCTTTAAGTTTCAATTTAAATTCACAAAATCATCCATAAAGCTGAATAAAAACATTAAAAGACCACAATAAATCGTACTTACAAGCGGCAGCCAATTTGTCTAAGCCGTCATCGCGGCGCGGCCCTTCCCATCGCATATACAACCTAGAAAAATAGACGACACATTCATAGCGTGAAATTCCATCGAGTACGCATGTCAGTGCCAGCTGCCAGAGGTGGCCAGTACCCTGACTGCCCAAGCAAAACACTTTATTTAAATCAATATGCCACCCTCATATGTCCAGTATTTCTAGCGACGATTGAGGGAAGGGGTACACATAGAAGTCTCACAACAGGAAATCAGTGTATTACTCTGAGCAAGTCTTTTATAGGTGTGTTAACCGGGTGATGTGACAGTAGTAGAGAAAAATTTTAAGACATATCCGACAATCTTTGATAAAAATGTTCACCTGGACTATGTAATGATCTTATTTGGTTTGACATTGAATCAGGAAGACACTATGGAACGACTTTCGTGTATCTTTATTTTATAGAGTGAACCAAGATCATCATCTGAGCGCAGTCCCGGTTGCATTCTCAACAGTAACGCTTCAGAGCCCGAGGTCCGGGGTTACTGGTTTTTACACAGCGACTGCCGTCTGATCTCCGCAACCCAAAGGGTACATCAGACCAGAACCAATACATGGATAGGTTTGAGAGCAAACGCTACATGGCGTTCGGGACACACAGTTTATACGTGCCTTCCGCAACACAGAATCATCTTTCTTTCGGATACTCAGGTGATTCAAGCCTGCTATATCCCAAACAGACTGGAAACAACTTTTCAGAAGTAGGCTTCCTAGTGGGATTCGAACCCACGACCTCCGTATCAAACGGCGAACGCCTTGACCACTGGACCACCGAGGCAGTCTTGGTCAGAGTGGTCCAGGATCATTACTCAAATAAATAAATATATATGGACAAATAACACTATAATAAAATAACACTAGCGTCAAGACATATGCGTAGCTTCGTGCTCACGACGCAGAGTCAAACAATATTGAGCGCTACAGAATGTTGATATAATCTTATTTGGTTTGACATTGAAATGGCGACACTATCGGACGGCTAGGCGATTTTCATGTCATTTTATGGAGTAACGGCAGGCGTGTGTCATGTGTCACTCCCCGTTTAGGTATCGAAAATATACCTACATTATTACTACGAACGCGGCGACTACTTCGAAGGAGAAAATTCAGTTACATGAATCGTTTGTCCAGAGTTATAAGAATGAAATTGGCTTGCAATGGATGTCTAGGTATCTAAACGAAGAAGCGAGAAGTTCTGATGCGAGCTAAATTAAACCATAGCCCTAACCACATTAAGTAGATATTTCTTTGAATTTCTTTTCTAAGTAACACTTCTGTACGTGAGTACTAGTACTTATTCTGTGGTAACGGTCCTGAAGTGACAGTTTTTAAAAGCAAAGTCACCTGAACGAATGATTTCTCCATACAAAAAACCGTTCGTTTAGTGGTTCTGCGTTTGAAAATTTGCGTTTGAAATCTGTTTCGTGGGTTGGGTTGGCACAATGTTACAATTACCTCAATTATCTATTTCTTAGTTCGTCACGGGTCCATCGCAAATCGGGACAGATTGTCAATAAGGAGGGCGTCCCGCAAATATTTGACAAGTGTAATCGGTTTGGGAATATGGGATATGAACCCGGGACTATTGGTTTGGGGTGTTGGCGTTTGGCGCCGATTCGAATAGTGGAATGAATGCACAACCCCATAAAAGGGGTCGAGTAGTTTTGATCGACACGCTAATTTAAAAGATGCATTAAGGAATGTAATAATAGCTTTTTATTTCACTTACGGATTTTAATTTTCCTGGTCCGAGGAAGAGAAAAAAAATTGAATTATATCAGCTGCTTCTCTTCCCGAGTAAAAGCCGATCGAGGGAATGGGAGAAAATGCGAATCATGTTATATCACGCACTCGTCCATACAAAAGGAGAAAATGTTTTTTTACCCGTAAATGTTATCTGATCTCAATGATTTTTTTTGTATGTAACTAACTGTCCCGTGAGCTTCGCTTCCCGTGGGAATTTCGGGATAAAAAGTATCCTATGTCCTTCCCTGGGTCTCAAACTAGATCCATAACAAATTTCATCTAAATAACTTCAGTCATTGAAGCGTAAAATGGTAACAAACAAACAAATATGCAAAGTCACTTTCGCATTTATAATATTAGGATTAGAATTAGGATCTACACGTGTTAATAGATTATCCGTTTTTCAAAATTTGCTGTATGCAATAAGAATAAAATGCAAATATATTTGCCAATTTTGAAAAAAGGAAAACCTATGATTCATTTTGTCAATAACATAATAAAATATCATTGAGATCATATATCTAATATAGGAGTGAAAAACATTTTATTCTTCTGCTTTTTTTAACCCACCAGCTTCCAGTCGGTCGCATCCGACCGAGAGAAAAATTGATATCAATGGGTTTGCAAAATTGCGGTTGTTGAAGAGTTAACCGACTTCCAAAAAGGATGAGGTTATCATTTCGTCAAAATCTTTTTTTTTAAGATATATGGCCAACGCCAAGAACAACTTGGATTTTTTTTTTGTTTAAAAGGGCATGCTCGTCCAAGTTTTTATCAAAATGAGTTGTATAATTTCGGGGTGAAGTCGATTTTTAGTTTTGAAAACTTTAGATGGAGTGTATTATAGATAGATAAATAATCATTTTATTGACCATAAAGACACACACTATAGGCACTTGTTTAATGCAGCTAGCTTCATGCATCACTAATATTACTTTCCATCCTCCACCATCTCCGCCACTTGTGGTCACCCATCCAAGAGCGGACCGCGCCCGGGATTGCTGAGCCCACGCAAGAGAAAAAAGGTGGAAGTACCAGGAGAGCGTGTGTACAGACGTGCGTGTCATAATTAAGCACAGTTGCACTTAATCCTAACAATATATTTTGATGCAAATTAAGACCTTATGTTTATCTCACTTAATTATATTGCTTTTTTGAAAATAACTCCAACTATGATAACGTACCAATATTATTCGTAAAGTGATACTACAGTTCGCAAAACATCGTAGTTATAGCAAAATAATGAAGCCTGTTTGGAATGAATAAAAACGACCAATTAAATGAATTGTGTATATGTAATGCAAATGTGATTAGTGCTTTATTTGTGTGAGTTTGGCGACAACGGTTACGATACTAATTTCGTCATGAAGCACTTCCACTAGATTTTTTCTCTACAGTGTTTTTAATTTCAAGGTAATAATACTGAAGTCTCTGCATCCTTACCTTACTCTATACAACATACGAGCTTGCGACGGGCAAGCGTCAGCAAACAGTCATACTAACCTAATGAGAAAGAGCAAGACACACATACACGTCCCCCATACGACAAAGAGAGACAACCATATGCGGCGGGCGAAAGCGCAATACCTATGAAACGATGTTAGAGAAAGATAACAACACATTTTGTGTAGGTTAGAAAGAGAGAGGTAGATGTACTCAGTGTTGCTTGGTTTGTGAATAATTTACCGCGAACGCCCTTTGGTTCGCATCGATTGAAATGAATTTGACCTTTTGGGTACATAGTGTTATATATATGCAGGTTATATGTTTTATGTGAAGGCTGTATGTGGCGGTTTGTGGAAATTTAATGTTAGGCAGATGAGGTACCGCAAAAGTACCCATAAAGCGATAAATTAGGAACGCCCTTGTTCCACGACTTTACCATTCAAACCAACATACTTACATACTCCAGCCTTTATTTCGAAACGACACGTCAGATTTTGACATATAAGGAAATGCATAGCTAGGTTTTTTAAAACATTTGTCAAAAGAAACAAATAGCGTTTTTTTTTTGAGGCCTTTGTCCAGCTGTGAGCCGAAAATTCAGCACTTTTAACATACGTAAAATTAGTTTTAGGACAAAAAAAATCATACGTAAAAAATCTGGCACCTGTAATAAGTATAAAAAATAATAATTTACAAAGTTTGAAATTATTTATTTTGTGTCAAAAATATACTAAAAAATCATTGAGATCAGATAAAATTTTCTCCATTTTGTCTTTTTGATCTGGACGGAGTGCGTGCTGTAGGTACCTTACGTGGTCTCGCACCATGGGTCTCATAAGAAGGCTCAAGGTCGCTCAACGCCCCTATGGAGAGGGCTGTCGAATCAGAAATGAGGAGATTCATGGAAGAACCAAGGTTACTGACATAGCAAAGCGGATGAGCTCATTGAAGTGGCAGTGGGCAAGGCTCATAGCGCGAAGAACCGATGGCCGATGGGGCAGAAAGGATCTCGAATGGCTGCCACGTACCGGCAAGCGCAGCGTAGGACACCCACCTGCTAGCTAGATGGTTAGATGATCTGAGCAAGGTTGCAGGAAAGTGGATGCAGGCCGCTTCCGATCGGTCGTTTTGGAAATCTTTGGGGAGGCCTATGTCCAGCTGTGGACTTCCTGTGGCTGATATGATGATGATAATACGTGCTATACTAGGTACTTTGTTTTGTTTTTACTACTAAGTCAAATATTGAAAAGAGAGATAAGGAAATTTTTTTGAACAAAATAAGTTTCTAAACGTTCGGTTTTAAAACGTTTTTAGGGTTCCGTACACAAAGGGTAAAAATGGGACCCTATTACTAAGACTCCGCTGTCCATCCGTCTGTCTGACTCTCACGCAGGCTGTATCTCATGAACCGTGATAGCTAGACAGTTGAAATTTTCACAGATGATGTATTTCTGTTGCCGCTATAACAAAAAATACTAAAAACAGAATAAAATAAATATTTAAGTGGGGGTCCAATACAACAAACGTGATTTTTTTCGATGTTTTTCTATACTGTAGGTACATTGTACATGCAACGTGTAAGGCACATACCCGTAATATATCGAACCATACGGGCTTTCTAGATCACTATAGTATACCTAATAAAATTAGAAAACAGTCATAATACAAAAAAAATACATCCCCATGCAAATTGCCAGGCGGCTGGACAGTTTTGTATGGAAATTATTTTTTTGTTTTTTTTTTTACTAGTATTTTAATTTCATTACTTTCATTAGGTATACTATAGTGATCTAGTATAGCCTGTGGTTCGATTTATTACGGGTATGTCTCTTCCACTTTGTACTTAGTTTTTATTATTAAATATAGTATCGTTGAGTAAAATCCGATAGAAGTTTAAAGTTACTTTGGGGCTAGCTCAATTAGTGCCTAGTTAGTGTGATTTGTCAAAAAAAAACGTGTCAAAATTTGATTCAAAGATTCAAATGTTATTCAGTAATTAGACGTTTACAGGCACTTTTACACGTCAATAAGTATAATTTATGTTACGTGTAAAGTATCTTAAAGTAAGTAAAGTATCAGATCTTCGTAACGACCACTGCTGAGAAGAAACGCCGAAAGAAATTTATTTTCACAGTATCGATCTCCTACTCGCCAGAAGGGCTTTATCATATTACTAGCTTTTGCCCGCGGCTTCGCTCGCGTAGGGGTGGAATTTATCAAAATCCTTTCTTAGGGGATGCCTACGTCATAGTAGCTTTATGCATGCAAAGTCTCAGCCCGAGCCGTTTAAAATTGACAAAGTTTCATTCAAATTTTCATCCCCTATTTTATCCCCTTGGGGGTAGAATTGATCAAAATCCTTTCTTAGCGGATGCCTACGTCATAACATCTACCTGCATACCAAATTACAGCCCGATCCGTCCAGTGATTTGGGCTGTGCGTTGATAGATCACTATGTCAGTCAGTCAGTAACCTTTGAGTTATATATAGATATATATTTAGATTACCTACGTAATGAAAAATACTAAGTAGTAAAAAAGCGAAGCCGAGCTGACCAGTCCCTCCCGGCAGCACCCGTTCACGAGTTGATGCACGGATAAGCCATCGTTAAACTCGACCATATATTAGAAGGAATCCAACGACCCGAACAGCAACGCCACCACCGGATTGGACATTTTAGTGAGCATGAAAATTAAAATGACGACCCCGCACTGAAGAATTTTGTAGTCAATTCTGTCAGGTACCTGACAGAATTGACTACAAAATTCGACTTCATTCAGTGATAAAACTGATAAAGTACACTGGTTTACAAACATGATATCCTTGATAAGACCACAGAATAAGTACTAGTTCTCACGTACAGAACTCTTGCTTAGAAAAGAAATTCAAAGAAATATCTACTTGATGTGGTTAGCGCTATGGTTTAATTTAGCTCGCGTTAGAACTCCTCACCGCTTCGTTTAGATGCCTAGACATCCATTGCAAACCATTCATTCTTATTACTCTAGACAAACGATTTACGTGTGAATTTTCTCCTTCGAAGCGGTCGCCGCGCGCATAGTAATAATGTAGGTATATTTTCGATACCTAAACGGGGAGTGACAAGCCTGATAAGACATTGATTGAAATAGAAATGTAAAAACAATTTCGACGAGACACCTTCATTCATTAAAGCGGTTAACAAGGAGCCGGCGTCGAGTGCTATCGATTGTCTTTGATCTGAGGGCCTGAGGGCCCGGGTTCGAAGTTCGAGTGCCGCCTTTGATGCTGTGATGCACCAATATTTTGATGCGTGCATAAGTGCATCGCGGTGGAGGGTGGAAAGTTGATCATGCTTTTGAAAATAATGGAAGAGGTGTTGTCTGGTTTTAACGGACTTCCAAAGGGACGTCATCTATTTGGTTGAAATTTTTAATAAAAATCGGTTTAGTGGTTAATTTTAAGGGTTCCGTGCAAAAAATGAAAAAACGGACCCTTATAGGATCACTCGTGCGTCTGTCTCTCCGTCCGTCTGTCACAGCCAATTTGCTTCGAATCTACTGTACCAAATTAGGTGAAATTTGGTAGGATGGTGTAACATATTCCTATGACCCAAACACAGATGTACTTACTTACAAAGTACATAAATATTTTTTAAAATAAGAGTCATTTTCGAAGGACAAATTAGGTAATTAAAAAAACAAGTTTTGCAAACCTTACTGTGTCATACCTATATCAAATGAAAAGGCTTGTTGTGAGGATCTATTAATACTGACACATATTATTATTAACAACCCACCCCCCACTCTCCTGATCTCCGAAAATAAAATTTTGAAAAATAAAATACAAATCATAGTTCATTGCTTTTAGATTACAGGAAGAATAATATAAGAATTCTATCAATTAAAAATAAAGTGGTTAACTCAATGTAATACGTTCACTGTACGGAACCCTCTCCACGCGAGGTCAACTTGCACTTGGCCAGTTTTTTAAAACAAAATTCATTTGGAATAAATATCTTTTCTCTTAAAAGTAATGACGCAGAAAGTATTTTCTGTCTTGCGGCTCTAAGCATATGGAATAAGCAAGGATATAAGACACAAATGCCATCTTTTAGCGTCAGGGTAGGCGAGAAGATTCGCAATTCCGCTTATTCCCTTGATTAGCTCCTACAATCTGCGCGGGAACAAAGGGAAAAGATACAACTGGCACATTCTAGAATTTTTCTTTCCTCCCATACCAGCAGTGAAGAAAGTTTACGATGAATGTCGTGGTATTGAAAATGGTTTCTTTGTAACCCCCGACAAAAAAGGGGTCTTATAAGTTTGACGCTTATGTCTGTTCATTCATTCATTTATTTACATTTAACAATTTTTACATTGTGTTGGAATTACTTAAAACTAATATTATTATACTACTCATTAATTACATCTACTCTGTCTATGTATAAGTTTATAATTTTAACTGTATACTTTAATGTCAGAAAATAAAAAGAAAGAAAAAAAAAACGTAAAATGGTCAACTTGACATATGGTCAACATATAAAATAAAATTACAATTTTAAAGCATCACTTGAAAAATTCGTCAAGGGAGTAAAAGGCTTTGTCCAACAGATATGTTTTAAGTTTCTTTTTAAAAGGCTTAAGGGGCTACATGAATTTTCCGGGGTCCAGTGCTGCCCCCATTTAAAATAAATCATTTGATCAGACCCTAGATAACCGTTCAAACTATTTTATGAACTATTGTTTTTAGTTTAAAGTGAAGCTTTTCTACGCACAATTGCTAAAAACGGCCACTTTTGGCGTATGTGCGCAGATAAGGTTCATATACTCACTTTAAACTGTCAACAGTATTTCATAATATAGTTTGAAGGGTTATCTGATCAAAATAAAATTTTAAATGATATCTCCGTTTTCTTTCAAATGATTTATTTTAAATGGGGGCAGCACTGGACCCCGGGAAATTCATATATCGAAGGCCATAAGTACATTTAATTTCTTTAGGAAATTTGTTGTAAGCCCTATGTAGTCTGTGGCTCCCAAGGGGGAAACCTCGGCTTTTGGGCGCGCTAGAGACTATGGCAAATTTTCGTTCGCTGCAACTCCCATGTTTTGCCGGAAGGGCCGAAGCTACGGTGCCAGAAGGGCCTACTTAGGACGCAAATCGTCCAGGTGCCGCCGGGCGGTACCTAGCAGACGAGCTAATATTCCTACGCCCTACGTATTCGATTACGACGAATGGAGTTTTTGGCGGGAAGTTAAGGGATTCAGTTAGAGTTTGCTCTAAATTGTTTTGCAAATTGATTCTAGTGGACTTTACATGAAATTGGTGTAGTTTAGTGTTATAAATGCTCATGCTCATGGACAATATGTAAAATGTTTAAAGTGGACACTCATAGTGCGGTTGTAGTGATACTTATTTGCGAACTGTGGTGGGCGTCTTAAGGCGCCGTCCGCCACTCAATCAGCTATGAAAACCAGTGGACTCGTATAGATTTGTCGCCAGAAGCTCCCTTGAAACAATCAAATAACCTACGCCAACCTTTGATTGTGTAGTTAAGGTTAGGGTTAGGTTAGGAATAAAGAAGTGAATAAATAAAGATAGGCTCTAAAGGACTAGTATCGAGAGCCGTAAAATAATTATTTTAAAAAAAATACGACGAGTGCGGGGGGGTCGGACTAAAGACCCCCACTATAACGCTATATTAAGTGGTATAGGCTGAGTCTTATCGCCCTACTAGGTCGATGAAAGATTGCATATAAATGTAGAATATCTAGTGCAAGCCTAAAAAAACAAAAGACCCATTCTTTTACAGGTTATTGTTTATTTTGTGTTTTATCTAAAACTGGACTAAAGTTTGGGCAACAATTATTTTTAATTTTTTGAGTAAAGGAACTGCCGCTGCTTTTTTCCGACTGACATGTACAATCTTATTATAAAAACTGGACTAACTTTGTTACTAGGTTTAAACCATGATCCGCCCAAAATGAAGCTGACATTAACAGGTGAGATAGAGTGATATTCATTGTCAACTCGATTTGGTCGGATAATGGTTTAAACCTAGTAACAAAGTTAGTCTGGGTTTTATAATAAGACGGGTAACGTTTTTTACGCAAATGTGAGAAAAGCCCTCCAGCCTCGTTTGAAGTTGGTGTCTATTTGTTTTACAGGTTGTCAGCTAAGTTCTTTTTTGTACTTCTAAATATATATAACTCAAAGGTGACTGACTGACTGACATAGTGATCTATCAACGCACAGCCAAAACCACTGGATGGATCGGGCTGAAATTTGGCATGCAGGTAGATGTTATGACGTAGGCATCCGCTAAGAAAGGATTTTGATCAATTCTACCCCCAAGAGGATAAAATAGGGGATGAAAGTTTGTATGAAACTTTGCCAATTTTAAACCGATCGGGCTGAGACTTTGCATGCATAAAGCTACTATGACGTAGGCATCCCCTAAGAAAGGATTTTGATAAATTACACTCCTATGCGGGCAAAGCCGCGGGCAAAAGCTAGTTATAATTATAATTAAACGACATTGTATAAGATAGTAAGTCCACAAAAAAGTCTTGACTGTTTATACAACTTGGACGGGACATACCTGTCATAAATCGAACCACGGTCTGTATTAGATCACTATAGTATAATAAAATTAAAATAACAGTCCGAAAACCAAAAAGAAAATCGACATTCCCACACAAACTGCCCGTTCGGCTGCACACTTTTGTATGGAAATGCTGAAATTAATTTTTGTTTTTCACTGTTATTTTATATCATTATACTATAGTGATCTAGTATAGACCGTGGTTCGATTTATTACGGGTATGTCCCTTCCACCTTGTATAGAGTAGCAGAGTATTAGAGCACCACCTTAAAGCTCCGCTTATGAAGCGTGCAAATACTTTTTGAGTTGCTATGATTAGAACATCATCCTACCCAGAGGCGGCGTAAGGCGTGGGCGGTGTGGGCCACCGCTCACGGCCTCGCGGTGCAAAGGGCCTCGCGCCTCACAGCCGAAAATAAATTTGAAAAAGTATGGAAAATCCAAAAGTCGCCACAAGGGTTTTCTTATTTCCACTCTTTGGCGCACGAAATAAATGAGAATGAAGCAGCTTTGGCAGTTTTATCTATTGAAGTAGATATAGCAAATAAGTTACGAACCAAATCAGTTAAATCAAAAGTAGAACATATCTGTTCCTTTAACTTTTTTTTTCATTTTTGTTTAATGTTACAAAGGAGTATAGTAAAAATTTAGGTTTTTTGGAAATCCTCGCCTCGCGAAATGTACCTGGCCCACATTAAGTTTAAATCTTGCGCCGCCACTGATCCTACCTAAAATCTGTATGTATTATGGCCCATAGGTAGCAAAAAAATTTGAATCTTTGAAAGATAGATTAATGAAAATTCAAGATAGAGGGCCCAGGTATCTCGTTGGCCCACTGTACCTACCTATATTTAATCTTATATGTATTTAAGATAAGTATGTTTTTCTTCTATGAAAACGACAGTATACGTAAGTAGCGTCGTCATGATTGTGTAAAAACCAGTTCGCTTTCCTAGCTAAATTAAAATAATTTCAAAAGTAAATTGCTTTCCATTAACTTTGCATACAAAAGGTAATTTCAAAAGTTTACCCGTTTACAATGATGTTATATTTTCAGGAGATATCGCATTAGGTACATTCAAAAAAGCAAACAAGATAAAAGACAAATTATCCATCAACATTAGATATCTGATGAAAGTGGTTGGAGATTGTATACCTACCATATAATACGGCGATATAGTTAGCAACTTATTACTATTTTGAATCCCTTTTTTCACTTTCACGCTTACCGTCACGCCCCAAGTTGCCTTCGGGTCTTACAGCCCCCCAAAAAGTAAAAAATCATTTATATACCTTTGGATATATGTTTGTAATTATTTATTTTTTTTCGATTTCTAAGTTGTTGACATCAGATCATTTCACAGCTAAGTTTACTGCCGCTTCCTAAGCGCAAGTGCAGAAGAAGAGGCAACAGACTGCACTGCAGCATTTTCTCCAAATACGTCAACTTACAATCATACTAATATTAAAATATGTGGACTGGGAATACTTACATAGTATCTACAGATTTAGTCATCCAAGCGCGTAGGTTCAACACAATTTATGCGTAGGCTCGCCTCTCTCGTTTATTTTATCAAAAGAAACACATTAGCATCGCAAAGCAAGAGGCTGGGTGAGAAAATGGCGGGCTTTTGCATAACTTTACATTATGCACCTTTAACTAGAAGATTTATAAGTAGGCAAATACTTTTGCTACGTGAGAAATATACTTATTATAATAGTAAAATACATATACTCAGTGTGGTACTTAGGTATTCTGTGCTTTTTGTGTGTGAAAACTTCTTTAGCGGCGTTGTACATTTTTTAATAATGGGTAAAAAATGTTAAACTCGCGTCAGGACATGTGACACTGATCAACTATTCGTAAGACGGATGGAGCGTAGACAGCCGGCGCGGCGTAGGAGAGGAAGTATTTCCCTCTCATTCTACGGCGCGGCGAAAATGTATGCCTGCGTTTGCTGTTTCGTTTAGGCGGCGCAGGGCGCTTGCACGTGGCACTCTGCACGCTGTAAATAAATAAACATTGTATTCTACAACATAAATGATAGTACTTTTATACTAATAATTAAAGCAATTCGTGAAAAATTATTCCCAAACCATTCCAAAATATCAAAAATGCACAACGTTAATATGTTAATATCCTACAAGCTGCCTAAAGACATCTGACATAGCTTGACGACTGCAATACAGCGATGAAACACGGGATCAATGGATTGCCGTGCCATCCGAAGAACGGCAAATTTCACGAAATGTATTTTATGCCTCTTGTGGTGACCCATTCAAATTTGAGCAACGCTCAGGGTTGCTTAACTTACGAAAGCACTGGTAATGCGTACTTCAACTGGATCAGCTCTATGATCATCTACATGTATGTACTGTACAGCTCTCGAGACGCAAGCTCAGGTTTGCACTTGTGTGAGTGCACACAGATAGTGTAGGTGAGACACTGGCCTGAGGCACGGCCCGGTTTTAAACCGGTTTATACTGGTTTTTGAGACACGGCACGACCCTCACGCGTTATCTCCGTTCACTTTCCGCCCTAACCCTTTGGTATCGCTAATAACTTGACGTTTCAGTGACGTTGCGTTTAAATTATTAGATAAATGAACTACTATTAAAAATAAATAATATAATAAAATAAATTAACATAAAATCGTGTTTTTTTTTTAGTAATCAAATGGTGTGGTGGAACAATTTCGTTTCTTTTATTTTTATGTAATTTTTTGACTGACTCTACTTTGGTGATCATCACTCATAATGCAAAGCTGAGCTTACGGCTCGAAGAATGTATTTAAAGGCATCACTGGTTGATCGGGCAGGTTAGTCCTTTGGCGAAAAAAAATAGAAGATACCTCGGTTCTCACTTATACACGGTGAGTTTTGGAGCCGAAGACCACTTCATAAGGATCGTTAGTAAGACCTGCTAGTCAAAAAAAAAATTTAGAAACAAAAAATGTTGACTAAAACTCGAAAGTAAAATCGTGAGATCAATTGACAACATTTCAAAAATTTTATAGTCATATTTTATATTTTTTCCTTAAAGAACTTCAAAAAAAGGACATACATATTGTTTCTTTTTCATTTCTTTTCATTATTTCTCCTAAAATTAAATTGTTTAAAATCTCTCCATTCTAAAAGAGCGTAAGTACAAGAGTTAGGATGTAACGAGTTTACAACTTTGCCATACATTATAATTAAAAAATAAAACTTTTACTGACGTCTGTAGAGTTGTGTTTTGTAGCAGTAAGATATCGATATCGATACAAAAACTTACGTATCGTAAAATAGGGTTACTTTGATTGATTTAAAAATTCAAACGCTTCTATCTCAGCTATTTTTGGAATAAAAATATTATATTGATGAATTGGTATGTGGAAAACAAATGGCATAAAAAATTACGCATGTAATACTCGACAAAAATAAATTTGCCCTATCAATTCTATACTTGAAATGGGGTTTTTGGGTAACCCACGTTTTTTAACGGATTTTCATAGTCGCCCCTCACAGGAATTTAGAACACAAAGAAAAAAATGTTTTACTTTTTCATTTTTAAGTTACAGCGTTTTAAAGTTAATTGGGGTGAATTTGACTGAAAATAAAAACAAGGGCTCCGGCGTACACGCGTTGTTAAAAGATGGCGGACGTACCAGGATTGCTATTTCAAAAATATAAATAAATATGCGTTCAGAAATTTGGAAGATTTAATTAAAAAACAAAAAAAAAAGTTATCATAAATGTCACCTTGTGTTTTGAAAGTCGCCCCATTTTAGGATAGCATTTTTCCTTACTTCATTTTTTTATAGTTTTTAAGACCTGGATGTCAATATTATTTTTATCTAACCTGAAATATCAATCATATAAGGGAAACATTAGCATTTCGTCACCAAACTATGTAAACATTTTAATGCATGTGTATTTTTTCCAATCCTAATTCTACTTTACTGAAAGAACTATCGTTATTAGATGGTCTTCCTATCGATCTGATACTCCTATAGACAACACTACTATTATCACTCTCTCACTCGTGATGTCAGTTGTCAGATTGACGCACGTGTCAATTGACAGCTGACAGCTTGACATAATTTTTCCACTTTTAGATGTTCAAGCAAAGGCGTAAACTGTTACATGCCTATATCCTTGTACTTTTGAGTTTTTTTTATTTATCTCTAAAAATATAACAAAAAAATCTGAAAAAATATTTAACGTGTTCAGAATCGCCAAATCTCGAAATGAATCTCGAATTTTCATACCTTTTAGAAAATGAAATGTTGTCAATTAGTAGTACCGCCGGCCGGCTAGATTTCGAGTTCATCGGGGTCACGCGTCAGTTATGAACGGGCGTAACTACGTGGTCTCGATCGAAAATCATTTTCGCAACTTTTTTATCTTATGTCATACACTTTGAATTACGTATATGGATAGAGGAATTTATTTACTACATGACATTATTTTTTCCAAAACCAATGAAAAGTCAGAGTGTAGATATTTGTTTTTGTTCTAAGTACCGAATTGCATCAATGCACGGAGGACACCCGGCAAAATAAAGAAGTGCCCACTTCCGCGAACGAGTCAATTCAATTAAGTAAATCCTTTAATAAGCAAATAAGCGGAAGGAGAGGCCGAGATCAAAGCCCCTTGGAGTCCCGGGGTCCTCGGCCCTCACCCTACACTTATATCTACTACTACCTACAGTTACCTAAGAGACTTCTTGCGAAATCATGTTTATCTACTTATAATAATAAAATAAAATTTTAGTACCTAATCCCCGAAACAAAAAAGCTATAAGTTTTAAAAAAAATTGTAGATAAATGCTACCTTAATTTTTCGGGGTCCAGTGCTGCCCCCATTTAAATGAAAGGAAATGGAAGTATCATTTAAAATGTTGATTAGATCAGACCCTAGATAACTCTTCAAATATTTTATGGGCTAAGGTTTTCGGTTAAAAGTAAGAACGTGAAGTTTTTTTACGTACATTAGCGAAAATCTTGCGTAGAATAGTTCAATATGGAAGGTTTAACAATGTTAAAAATGTTCGTGATTAATTTTTATTGCAAGGCAGAAGTCACCCTTATTATGACAAATGAAATAAGTAACGGCGTTTTTTTACTGAATTCCATTGACACGTTTGTTAAAATACGTGACGTTCCCAAAAAATATACCTAGACCTAAGTTCCCTTTATCCCTTACCCGCGAACTGCCAGTGTAATAATGTAGAACGGATGGTGGGAACTCTAGGAACCCGGCAGGGCCGGATCTATCATATGGCTTTTTGGGCTTAAGCCCAGGGCCCCGTAGATTCCAGGGGCCCCAGCCAAGTTAAGTCAAAGTCAAAAATAGACGATAAAGAAATGTAACTGATCTTGATCAAGATTGAATCACGAGTTGGCAACCCTGAACAAAACATAAAATATTACAATATAAATCAAATGTTTTATTATCTTACTTTTTCCTATACATTGAGTAATTAGGTGGGCCCCTAAGTAGTATAAGCCCAGGGCCCCCTAAACTCACGGTCCGGCCCTGTTTTTCGGGAACGGTGTAACTTATGCATTCTAGATTGTTTGTGATTGATTTCTTTGATGCAGGTGCAGGCATAGGAAAAATGTAAACTTCGATTGCTGTCTGTCGTCACTTCCGGTGTAGTTTTTAAAATTACGTATATAAAAATAATCTTGATAACACGTAGAATTTTGTTTTTCAAATTAGGTACCTTCGATCTTTTCGAAACACTTCTATAGTGTTTAATTGACAAGCCAATTGCTGCTTTGCAAGATTTGAACTTACAAGATACTTTCCATTACTGATTAATGATTAAATAAAAGCTTGTAATAAAATAAATATTTGCATCTGGCCTAAATTATACAGGATAAAGTAGCTAGGGATGTGTCAATATAAGGACTCTTTAATTTGTGGTGTCAAGCGCCATCTTGTATACTTCTTGTGAACTATCGTGAAGCTTCCTTCCTTGGTATTAGTAGTTCTTGAATAGTGGTATAGAGGTCGCCACACGTCTTTAAATATGAATGGGTACTTGAATAACAAACTATAAAATATATAAAAAGACTGGAATTTTCTATTATTTTCTATTTTTTTAGCATAAAAAAGCATCACACAGCCTGGTGACAGACAGACAGACTGACGGACAGCTGAGTCTTACTAATAGGGTCCTGTTTTTACCCTTTGGGTACGGCCCCTAAAGAGTAGCCTTCTTCTTACTTCAGCCTCAACTTAGTACTTATGTTATCTGTACACGTAAGTACATTGCGCATTTTAATAAATGTCGTTTAGATTGTTCAATACAAGGCCAGCAATGTACATCAATATGCACCACAGATAAGCACTAATACAATAGATCGTTAAATTTTTAAATAAAAAAAAACACAAACGTTGCAAGTGGCGAAGATATCGCGTAACATACTTATAAATATATTTACAAAATAAAATAAAAACTTACGGGTCGAAGGTCGAATTGATAAACTCCTCCTATTTAAAGTCGGCTAAAATTAGCGACTGAAGTGCGATTTCTAAAACGCAGAGTCACCTAAACGAATGGGTTTCCTATACAAAAACATATTTCTATAATCTCAGTCTTAGGTGACTCCGCGTTTCAGAAATCGCACTTCTGCACCGGCGCAGCGGCGCCCAACCGAAGATTGTTTGAATTTGACATTGACACATTGACGTCATACGTCACGAGTTCCATCTATTAGGGATTGAGCATTGAATATGAGATACTATGATTAGGGGCGCACCCTTAAATATATACACAAATAAATACTCGTTGACAAGACAATGTTATTGATAATGCTCTGTTACTGTTTGTTTTGAAGCTTCCTAGAGGAGTTCTTTTGAAAATATTGGCAATATCTGTATTGTTTTCTGTGAAAAGAATTATATTTTAGCTGACACGCAATGATTTCTAAAATATGGTGTTTTGATTCTTTGTGCCTTCATGGGCGAGCAGGCGTTTATTGAAATTACCTATATATGCTAGAGTATATTTCTTCTTCTTTTTAAAAAGCTTAGTAAAATTCTTGACTTATACTATTTTTATCGAGTATATTTACCGATACTTATTTATTACACGTATCAGTTATGAAAAGAATGCCTTTCCAGTACGCAGAAATCGAGAACATTTTCAAGTACTTCACATAAAAATAACGACTGGAAAACATATTGCGTTAATGCGCAAAAGTGGTCGCTTTCGTCAATTAGTCCGTTACTATTTACTTTCTTTCGTAAGGCAGCCAACTTTATAATAAGTCAATACAGGACATCCACCTCTATCCACAAGAAGACTGAGATTATAGATATATCCACAAGAAGAAGAGGATGTGTTAATGGCGCACTAAAATTAGAAATAAACACTACTACTGAACCAACATTTTTTAAAGTCATATTTTTCACACGAGTGGCATTTTTTTACTAGTTCTAAATTTTGGTTCAGAATGTCAAAAAAGTTTTTACAACTACCGATATAATATTTTACTATTGGATACCTTCCTGGTTCAGAATTGGTACTACTAAGAAAATAAAACGTCACTAAATATTTTTACTTGTCATGGTCATATTTTTGATTTATTTATTGACTTTAGATTTATTATTGCTGAACAAGATATGATAGATAGATAGATAAACCGTTTATTTGTGATAACTGCACACACACACACAAGGAAATACACGAATGACTTTTGTGTATATTAAATACAGGTTATTGGCGATGTGACGTGATGCGTGTATGTATGCTGCAGCAGCACAAAAAGGTCGTAGGCTAGGATATTATGTTCGTTGTAGGATATTATGTTCGAAAAACTTATACCCGACTACGGGAGTGATATACGGCTAACAATATTTATATTTTTGAAATGTGCTAAGCAAGACCTTTCATTTGATACCCTACTCGATACAGGAACAAAAAAGTTCACTTTTCCTATTGTAATATTCATTATTTAAATTTTTGCATACAAATTGTAGCCTATGTCACCCGGACAATAATGACGAATCGATTAACATAATATCATTTGTGAAAATTGGACAAGCGTTTCGGATGCTACAGTAGAAAATACATACATACCCACATACATACATACGTCGACTGCTAAAATCTCTACTCTTCCTCTTCGCTTTTTGCCGTTCTCGGGTAAAAACTGACATTAATAGCGCTATTTGATTCCAAGAACTATGACTTCTTAAGTCTACATATATTTCATACAAATCCTATAGAAAATGTTTGTTTTGACGTTTAAAAAAAGATACATAACTGCTTTGAGTTGTTGGAAAGTAGTGCATTGCACGTAATGTTTCTACTTTCAGTGTCGATTTTTCGGTATATGTGGTAGCTAGTAGACTCAAACTTACGTACGTCTCGTTGTTCGTATTTAAGATGTGAAAAAGATCTATGCAAGCGAGTCGGTGGAAAACGAATCTACACCTACAAACAAGTTTATTTGCTAGGTAAATTAAAAGAAGTCCCTGACGACACCATCTAGTGATGAGTAACAAAACCACATATTCCACTTCTTGATATCCGTAGCACCATTTTTTTTGTCGTGGGTTAAAAAAGATGGAAAATGATAGACATATACCACATTAGACGAATTTTGGGATTATTTTATTAAATATTGCGGGATTGTAAAGTTACAACCGTCATTACTAGATCGTCCCTCAGAATACGGGACGGTTGGCTGCCTTATTCTATCGCCATCTATCTTATTGAAAATTGCGAAAGAGTTATTTGAAATCGACAACAGTAACTGATAATTTGGAATAAGTATTAAGTAGGTACCATTTTTAAAATGACGAATGTCATTGTGAATGGTCCTGTCTGTTGCCCCACATGATATAAAATGTATTTTATTATTATGTCAGCAAGCATCTACCTATGTCCCCAATTTATAGGCACACAGGTCAATCACTTTGCTACAAACTGACAAAGAGAGCCATAACCAATGTAGAGTTTTGAAAAAATAAAAAAGTTATTTTATGATACAAACTGCTCAGTTACCATAGAATTATAACCCGTTACATAGTACATATGTTATTTGAGAGCTAAAAATGAAGTATAATGTTAGACTGTTGAAATAATATAGCTGTACTGTACTATCCTGTAAGTTTTAACAATAAAACCTTTATTCTTGCTATTTGTGCAACAGCGTAGTATGAATTGTCTTATGAATACTAACCAATAAAAAAAAAATACGCTTTTGATAGAAGAGCGCTATCGATATGATTGACTTGCCTCCCGTACTCTAGTGCCGTCTACATCACATCGTATATCGTGATGCTGCCTAGCTAGCCGGGCGGGGCGAGCGACAAAACCATTCGACTTTTTACTTACATTTTTGAACTCGTGATATCTTTCGAATGGAATGTCCGAATTGAATGATTCATCTATATATATATTTTATATATAGATATATATAAAATATATATATAGATATAAACTTCCATTAAATGATTTTTTTTTTGTTGTATTGGTGCAGTAGAGTTTTTCATTCAATCATTCATCACACGAACCGCTCGATTTAATCTCTATTACGATCGCGCTTTCAGATAACTTTTTTGAAATCGTTAGTCATACAACTGATAAAACACAAAAAATATTTGCGCGAAC
Source organism: Acrobasis suavella (assembly GCA_943193695.1). Lineage (NCBI taxonomy): Eukaryota > Metazoa > Arthropoda > Insecta > Lepidoptera > Pyralidae > Acrobasis > Acrobasis suavella. The sequence goes on along the minus strand of OW971952.1, from coordinate 638,136 downwards.
GTTTCCAAATAGGCATACAAGCAGTTTTGAATGATCGTATTTGTACGTGAAAGCATTGCAACGAGTGGTCTTGACTTGTCCCTTGACCACTCGTATTTTTGACATTTGTCGTGAACAAATGTCAAAGAAACCTTCGTATTGTTTTTAATGGAGAATCCGTTCCGCTTCACGCTGACAAAGAGAGAAACAGCTAGTATGATATTGGCTCTCTAGCCTAATTAAGCGCAAAGTAAACTTCTAATTTTTATTTTACAAATATATTTTTTCACGTATTCATTCCATTTTGTGTTAATTAGTATTTTATTATTATTAATAGCCATCGATGTCCCAGTATTGGGCAAAGGCCTCTCTCTCTCACTGTCTTCTCCATGACTCTCGATTTTGTGCTATTGATTGCCAATTTTTATTGTATTTATTGAGGTCATCACACCAGCGTGTCCGAGGGCGGCCACGGTGGCGCTTGCCATTAAGTATCCAGTTGGTAACCGTTTTTGCCCATTGGCCTTGGCACATCCTGACTACATGCCCAGTCCAGTCCGATTTTAAATTCGCTGCTTTTTCTGCAACATCTATTATTTCGGTTTTTGAGCGCAGCGTGGTGTTTCGTAAGCGGTCGAAGTGTTTAACGCCGAGAATACTACGCTCCATGCTTCGTTGGCAAACCTTCAGCATATGCTTTTGGATGTCGGTCAAAGCCCAAGTTTGTGCTCCATACGTGAGGATGGGAAGAATGCACATGTCCATGAGCTTTCTTTTAAGGTGAAGTGGAAATTTGCCTTTCATTAGATCTTTCATAGACCAAAAGCTTTTCATGGCATTTTCGACTCGTTTTTTGATCTCGTCATTTTGTCTGGACTGGAATGAAACTATTTGGCCTAGATAAACATATTCCTGGACATATGCAATTGCTTCCCCCTCCACAACAACCTGATGTTCGGTACTATCTGTCATTATTTTGGTCTTTGACATGTTCATCCGGAGCCCAGAAAGTAGGCTTGCCAGGCTCAGGTCTTCTAGCATTGATTGTAGTTGTTCTTGTGACGAGGCGAATAGAACTATATTGTCAGTGAATCGCAAATTTGTCAACTGGGCTGTGTTTACATTATTTCCTATGTCTCGCCACCTCGGTTCTATTTCCCTAAAAATTTCCTCTATGGTACTATTGAATAATTTTGGTGATAAAGGGTCGCCCCGTTTTACGCCTCTATTAATGGGAAATGATGGACCTGTGGATTGGAGTTTGATAGAAGCAGAACTGCTTTCATATATATTGCGGATGAGATTTATGTATGTAGGTTCGATATCTTGGTTTTGTAGTCGAATATTAAATTATGGAAGACGCTGTCGAAAGCTTATGTATAGTCTACAAAACCAAGATGTACTCCTGGTGTTTATCGATTACCTGGTTTAGAGTGTGTAGGTGGTCTATAGTGGAGAGACCTGGACGAAAGCCAGCTTGCTCGGCGGGTTGGGCTTTGTCTAGTTTGCCTGATATTCGGCACTCTATGACTTTGATAAAGGCTTTATAAAGGTGTGATACCAAGATTAATTAGTATGCGATCGATATAAATTTTTATTCATTTAGAACGTTCTGTGGTGCTATTTTCAAAACACTGAGTCACTAAAAGAACGGATTTTGTACAACAATTTAGTGTAGTGACTCAATGTTTTAAACATGGCCTTCCTGTTCTGTTACGTTACGTTTAACTCAACCGACAGATAGACAGTTACCTGATATTTACTCTCACTTTGGATATTCTCTCGATATGCACTGAGTAAATACGCGTATTTATCCGTTAGGTGAGTAGATTGGGATATTTATTAATAATTGAGTGAGAGTCCTCTAATTATGTGTATAAATGGGAAGGTTATCTTATGTGTAAATAAATGGACATATCTGAAAAATAAATTATTTTCCAACTAAAAATGACAATTCTTATATTTCCATACAACCGGATACATACAACTGGTTTATACTGAATACTCCCAGTATTCAGTATAAACCTTTTAGAAGAAAGAAATTTTAGAAGAAGTTGTCAATACGAATATGTTTTGTTACGGGAACAACCCCAAAATCAGTAGTTTTGACTTGAATCAGCAGTCAAAGAAGACTACTCTCCAACTGATATATGAGTCTGTCTGTACATATGTGGACGGCACTTTTTGCTTATTTTAACACGCAATTAGGTCTTCACACAATTTCAAACAAAATGTAAATTAGTAGTAGTTAGATGAACAGTCAAAAAAACAACTCTAAATATATGTACGAGGTTGCTCATACATTAACATCGCAGATGTTTGTTTACTTATTTTAACACATAATAACGTCTTTGCACACCACCCAGCAAAAAAAAAAGATAAGTTAAAGAAACCTACTTTCAATTTATTATTAGTATGGTGTTTTCATATTTATACTTTACCGTAGTATTTGACTTCTACCTACATTTTAAGCATATTACAATCTACTGAGTAAATACTCAAATGGGTAGATTGAGTACATATTTATCCATCGCCCATCACTATACATTTGGCCTCCGCTAGGAGTAATATGTTCTGTGCACTTGGCTGCGTGAAACGTAACAGAATCCTTACAAAATTAGCATTCTGAATTTAAGAACGGGGATTTTGTTCACTCGTGCTGCCTTGCCATTTCCAGCCATTCATATTAAATATTAAAGTGCAGTCTGAACGGAGCTTGAATTTGAAACCAGGCAACCACGTCGAATTTGACTTTTGTTTGACAGTTGTCATTATAAAGAACCTCATTTTGATGGTTTAGTAATCATAGACAATTTCAGTTGTCGAGAGTCTCCAAAAAAGATCGGTCGGCGGATTGCCTGTAGAATTCGGTGTGGATTGAGATGTCGGATATCGGCAGCGGTGACGAGGGGATTTCTAGTCAGAGTACGTATCTATTTACAGCAGCGAAGGGCCAGTGGCCCTACACGGTCGGCTTTCGGGTTTCTATCGTCTCGAACCACGTCTTCTGCTGTTCTAACGTTCAAAAGTAAATATCTCATTGTTCCCGTTTCAAAATGGCGAAGTCTGTGCTATTTCTCGGGTTTCGGTGGTTGCGAAGGTTCCTCTTGCGGGACGGCTCTTGGGAGAGCGGGCGGCGGCGCGACGGCCCGCCCGGGACCGGCTCCGACCGACGGCCGGCAGAGGTTGACGACCTATCGATTTTTTTGTCTGCGACCTCTCTGTGTCGGGCGGGCCTGTCTGCGGCCGGGGCAGCCGGTGCGCTTGCAGGCTCTCACGAGCACGGCGGCTCTGGCTGCGAAGCGGGCTCAGGCTGGGCGGGCTTGATGGCGCCCTTTGTTTGACGCGTCGGCGCGTCAGCTGAGCAGCCCACCATGGCAGGTCAGTGCCCGCGGCCGCTACCTCTTCGCTCTAACCCAGTGACCTCGCGCGTCCAGTCTCGACTCCTCATAACCTTCCGAATCGACGTTTCCTTTGTTCCGAAAGTGTCAATAGTGCCAAAAAATTGGTCATCAACTTTCCAATAAGTCAGTGAAGTGAATTAATGTGGAGTGAAAGTGTTGCTATGCAGTGCAGTGATGTGATCAGGACAAAGGATTTGGCACTTATTGATACAAAGGAGCTGTCATTGTGTGAGTACTCAGATCCAGCTGTGAATAGTGTATTGTTATAGTGTGTGTTGTGACTTAGGACCTGTATTGTAAGTATAGAGGAGTTTTGGTCTTCTTGATCCGACAAGGTAAGTCTTCTTTAGTAATATAAATAAAGAAGATTGTAAACTTTTATACTGGGATCATGATCCTAGTAATATCTAGTAGTAATATCCTCAGCAGGTGGTCAGAAGTAGTCTCTACATGGTTCAATTCCTTCTTTCTATGACCAGATAATGTTAACAGACATCCAAGAAAAAAAATATTTTCCCATCTAGGAGAAAAAAAAAAGTTAAGCACTGATGATTGAAAAAATTGAGGTTGTTCGTTGCTTTAACATTTTTTATATTTAATTTGTTATAAAGGCTTCAGTTCTCTTGGTGTGAGTATGATCAATGCTGGATTTACTACCAAGTTCATAAGGCTATAACCGATTTCGACAGATTTAAGATTGAGCAGATTTTAGTTTGGACTAAACTGGTTTTATAAAGCGCTGGACACACTGAAAAGCCGTAACACACAGATGGGGCGCAGACAAAACACATGGAAAGACGGGGCTCACATCTTCCCTACGTGTTTTGCGTTGCAACTCTTCTATACATTTTGTAAGCGAAGGAGACATATGTCTGTGCACCATCTGCATATTACGTCTTTTCAGTGGGTCCAGAATCAGGCCTGGGTCACTCCCCATTTAGGTATCGAAAATATACCTACATTATTATTAAGGTGAGGCGACCACTTTGAAGGGGAAAATTCATTTACAAAATTTTTTTGTCCAGAGTAATAAGAATGAAATTGGCTTGCAATGGATGTCTAGGTATCTAAACAAAGAGGTGAGGAGTTCTGACGTGAGCTAAATTAATAGCTTTTTCTTTTTGTGTTGATGGTATGTTTATATGTATTTTAGTGGACCAGAATTGGGCCACATTTATTGCATTGTCGGAGGCGGCATATAAGTCATCCAAGGTGCAGGTGTTTAGGCACCTCGGGCTTGATAAAAGGTGGGACATTGTTTGTGGAGAGAAGCCGCACTCGCACCATAGCGCTAACCACAATAAGTAGATATTTATTTGAATTCTGAGTAAGACTGAGAAGGACTTATACTGAGCCAGCGCTGAACAAGAATCTAGGTAATCCTTGCTCTCATTTCTTGAAAGGAGTTTGGTTAACTTTCTCAGTAACAGAGTGGTTAATAACTGGAATAGACTACTAGAAGAAGTGGTCACGGCGTCTTCCATTAATGCATTTAAAAACAGACTCGACAAGTGGATAAAGACAAATAAAGTGATGTTAATGAATTAACAAACTGTGAAAAGACTTTATAGACTCTCAGCACTGTATGAAATAGACATATCAGCTCCAAGCTGCTTGTCTATAAATAATAATAATAATAAAGTAAATACGCTTAATTGTCAAAACCACAAAAGTTGAGTATGTAGAAGCCAACACTAGTGTTAATCATCTTATAGCTTTACAACTGTTATGCAATGCGCGTTCAGCCTTAAAAAAATGTGGTCACTCACAGCGACCTAAAATCCTGAAAATTGATCAAGTGCATGTCGGAGTATGAACTTGCTCATGATTCCAATAGATTTTTTCCGTTTGATGTCAACAATTGTGCAACAAAACAAAGTGACGATTATTAAGAGATATTATAAATATCCTATAATTATAAAGATATTAGGTATAATTTGAATTTGAAATGAGATTTTTTACAAGATAAATGATGCTCTGACCAAGATTTTGTGCAGTGTATAGTTTCATTTGGGCAAAGCCATGAAGCAATCAGTATTTCTACCTCAATAGACTGAGAAAGTATGACGTCACAAGCCTATTAGGGTTATGGGCATACCCATCGTGCCCACAAGGTGGATACATGCTTGCAATGATGTTAGCCAATGGTTTAACATACTTTCTGAGAAAAGGAGTGCAATTAAGTTTATTAGACCTCAATTATATTGCCAACTAACATTAATTATTAACTTTTTGCGGGTCATTGACCAGGGACAGGAATACCGATATTTTTTATCGATATACTGTATAAAATAGCGGTATTTTATCGAAAATTGTATTGATATATCAATAAAAAATATTGGTATTCGTGTCCCTGCCATTGACCACTTTAATTACAAAACCATTGTGTGACTGAGACACCATTGACAACTAAAGTTGTCTAATTATAGTCGTTTTACAAGGCTTGGTGTCAGGGGTAAAGTAACATAAATAGCTTGGTGTGCAAAAGTTTATATTTATTTAAACATTTATTTAATCGTTATTGTTCATCAGATACAAATTGTCCAGAACGATAGGCAAACAGCAAACTTAACATTAAAACTTTAAAAGTGTTGTCTAATTACCAGTTAACTTTTGGGTTATACAGACAGATATTCTAAATGTGGGTAGCAAGATAAAAGTACAGTACATGTATAAAAAAGCTATAAATACAATAATGTAATATTTCCTATATACATACATCTAATATATAAAATTCTCGTGTCACAGTTTTCGTTGCCATACTCCTCCGAAACGGCTTGACCGATTTTGATGAAATTTTTTGTGCTTATCCGGTATCTATGAGAATCGGCCGACATCTATTTTTCATCCCCCTAAATGTTAGGGGTAGTCCACCCCTAAATTTTTTTATGGCAAAACAACGTTTGCCGGGTCAGCTAGTAATAATATACATTACATATACGATACTTATATGTATTTATAAATGAATGCAGCAATTTTTTAATCTACACTTATAGATCGGTCAAGAAGTGCTTAAACAACTGTGTCTTAAAACTAGCGCAGGGCAGCAGCTTTTTCAGTGGATTCGGGAAGCGCGTTCCAGAGTCCCAATGATTCTGAGCAGGATTCTTTCATGAGTGAAAGATAGAATTAGAAAACTTGACTTAGGTATTCAGGGGCAATGGTTTAATAAAAACATTATAAAGCTTGTATTTTTAGAAGATTCTTGATTTGGCGGATGGGGAGCCCTTTATGGTCAAAACGGTATTCGGAAACATAATCATATTTACGAAGACAAAAAATAAACCTTATACAACTGTTAAGAAGTCTGTCTAGTTTGTTCAGATGGTCTTTTGAATTATGTTATGGCCAGTGACATTAAATAGTACAGTCAACTTGCCAATTGATGCCTAGATCTAGGCTAGGCAATGTGGCGTTACTATTATGTTTCTTTTTCCTACCATCATCCTACTAGTGACCTTTGGGTTTAATGGCCGTCTTCTTCTCGTGTCAAGATTTTTTTTTCCCTCCAGTAGGTTGCCACTTTCACAGCGTTGTCAGATGCCCTATAAAGGACACGCTTAGTGCAGCTGGTAGGGCTTAATGGGCAGGAGAGGAGGTGTGTCATTAGTCTGGTCAGTATGACCCCATTGACACTGTTCAGTTGGATCAATATATCACCAACGCAATAGTCTCTGTCTACCTTGATAAGCTTTAATATGTTGTATTGTATCTGTATTAATTACTTTATAATTTATTTCAAAAAACAAATGGAGCATACTTCTTATCTTACGGATAGATAGACTGATAAAATAAATAACCTAGCTTTAGCTTTGCCGTAGTGTAGTTAGTAAAATACTAACTGTCAGTCCTAAGCCTGAGAACAGTATGAAGGGGAATCGATTTTATTTTAACACTTACAATTAGTTATAAAACATTAGGTAATTTTTACTATCATTAAATATGTATGCATTAACAAGTTCATTAAAAAGCAAATTAAGGAATTATATAATTGATTCATGCAAGCAATTCAATTTCTGCTCTACTTGAGTTTCGGTGATTCAAATGATACGTTCCATTGATTCGAATCTTTAGACTAATGCAGATACAGATGATCCATTCACAACAATGCTAAACTTTTGCCAGGGCTACTTCTTACTTGGACAAATTTCCTCAATTTGGTCCGTACTGACTGGACCCGTATTGCATGGGGATGTTCAATATACCATTATTAATCCATAGTCCATTACTAGTCTGGATTAACAAATAGGATAACTATGTCCTTTTTCACCAATAATAAATAGAGCTCCTCTTGGTGTATGTCATCTCACAGTTTTGTACATTGGAAAACCAGACTTGGCCTGCACAGTGCCGATTTATAAATATATACCCTGGGCGAGATTTCTAAGGCGCCCCTTAATTGCATTTAATTCTTACGAAAAAAAGCAAAGGATATAATGCAATAACCATTTATTAACTACAAATAACCAAATATAAAAAAAAAAAACAAAAATTTTCTTATTTAGTGTATTTCTATCGGCGATCTCTTTTATTAGGTTAACAAAGACGATATTATTTAAAGGAAGTTCTATAAACCAAACAATGAAGCAACAAAACAAAATTAAACTATGAAGCTACACTGCGTCCCACTCTAGTGTTGCCAATGTTGCCATCATAATAGAGGCTGCACTGCACCTGATTATAGTATCGCCAACATAAAGCAAAAAGGGGCGCCCCAGGTAGGCACCCCTTTATATCCAGCGCCCTGGGTGGCGCTCAATCGCGCCCTATCCTAAAACCGCTACTGGAACTGCAAAACAAATATAGACTCATCTTCATCACCAGTGCTTCAGTTGCCAGTTGTTTGCCTTAACGAGGGTCCTGACATCACTGTAAGGGTGGAAACCTTCGATTGCTTTGAACGTTTTTGCTTCAATTTCGAGGCTTTCAACTGAAGAAGTTAAGTAACATTTTTTTTAAATGTTACTTCTGCTTTTCCATGCTAGTCTTGAAGAAAAGAAAAACTCTGAATGTACCAACTGCTTCTCTTCCCGTGCAGATCGTAAAAGCCGATCGAGGGAACGGGCGAGAATTTAAATCATGTTCATAGGTGATGCAACTAGCAACCCATCACTATTTTGATTCCTTTTTCCATCTTAACGGCTATCATTATGCTAAGCATGGCCTTTGGGTCTTACAGCCCTGGGCTCTGTTCACCATGTCAGGGAAAAGACTTGATAATGTATCCATAGTAACTATTTGTAAGGTAGGTAGATACCTCAGTTATTGTCACCTTGCTTTACCAGAAATCCTCAATTTAAGATCCAGTGTGCGAGTAACCTGGGCAACCGAGCTTCACTTGATCAAAAGCATGGAAAAAACCAGATTCTCTACCACTACCATTTATTTTGATTCTTTGCGCTATCTATTATCCTCTACCTGGAAAAAAACTCTTCACAACGATCAGCTTGGGTTCGTAGTCTATTGAGCAACTTTCAAGCAGGCCAGGAAAGATCCTGTCCAGAAGGCAATTCTTTGTATGATGATTTAAGGATTCTAATGATGTGTCATACAAAATTGGTCGAATAAAGTAACTCATGTTGTAAGTATATGAACCCTGAAGTCATACACTCTTTTTTGAGGCAAAATCGTGCTAGGCAAGGCTGTGTTCAGGATTGGACTGGGCCTGAAGGGCCCGGGTGCTAGGGCTCTTAATTTGAGTGAAAAAGTACAATTTTTTTTTATATATTATTTAACTACTTTCAAAAGGAGGACGTTACAATTGTTACAATTTGTCAGAATCTTATTTTTTTTTATGTATGTTCACCGATTATTCCAAGACGCCTGCCTGGACTAATTTGGAAAATTCTTTTTGTTTGAAAATGCCTTCCCCTTATCCTTCCACATCTCTATCTGCTGTGACCTCATGCAAGATGTATATATAAGTAGTTGAGCTATATATGATTAAATTATGTGATACCTACAATAAGTAATTTTTTCTTTTTTGTTCTTTAGATCTATGATCAGTCCTGTAACATAGATGGTCTTTCTTAATATCTGGAATATAGTCGTTTAAGGTGATTTTTAGGGTTCCGCACCCAAAGGGTAAACATGGGACCCTATTACTAAGACTACTCAGTCTGTCTGTCTGTCTATCTGCCTTTCTGTCTGTCACCAGGCTGCATCTCATAAACCGTGACAGCTATACAGTTTAAAGAGTGTAGCAGTATAAACACGGGTCAGATGCCCCTGGGAAAATTTATGTTGAAAATATTGATAATGAAATCACCGTCTTAAGAGAAATATTTTCCTAAGCTATCACACTTCTGAATGCGTAAGGTTTTCAAAAAAAAATTTTTTTTCAAATTTTCAAAAAAATTTTTTTTTTCTTACAACATAATATTTATTTTTTGATTTTTCTTACAAACATTAGATACACCAAAGAAGCATTGAATAAGGCATTTTCGAAGTCTCTGCAGTGATTTATATATCAGAATATCACCAATTCAAAATTTTAAAATTCAAAATTTCACGTATTTTAAGAGACACTATTACGATTTTTTTTTTATAAATAGCCCTTACTATGCTCTACAACATATATTTTTTTCAAAATTTTATCCAGGGTAGAACAGTCTTAAAAAAATATTATTAATATTCTGATATGAATATTTGAGCGTCTGAGCAAGTAATTCTGCTTTGATTTTTTAAATGTAATTTTTAATAATATAATAATAGTTAATCTTCATCACTGTTGGACAAAAATCAATATATTTTTAAATTATTTGATTATTTAAAAATAAATTTGTTCATGATAACAGTGCAAACATCTACATGAGAATCACTAAAACTGAACTGTATAAGAGCCAACTTTGTAATAACATGATTTTGTATTAGCAAGCAAAAGAAAAATACGTTAAGACCATGGATTCAAGGAAACAACAAAGTAAACAAACACGCATCAACATGTCGCGTATTCAGGGCTACGACTAGATGCTCACTTGAAACTAATGTAACAATAAAGCGATAACTAGAAAAGCAACAATATACATATAAATTAACTTCATATAAAATATATCCAAATAAAACAAAAACTAAAATATTTTTTTTTTATCAAAGCCAAAATACTCTCTTAATTTTCATGCCACTTGAGTAGAAATACGACTGAATGCATAAAATAGATAAAAATTTATCATTAAGAGTTACGAAAAATTGTAAACATGATAAACAAAAAGCGCGTTTCAATTTCTTACTGTTATAATTATTGAACATCGTAATTATTAAGATTTTAAATTTAAATGCATTTAAAACATCAAAGCAAAATTACTTGCTTAGATGCTCAAATATTCATATCAGAATAGTAATAATATTTTTTTTAAGACTGTTCTACCATGGATAAAATTTTGAAAAAAATATATGTTGTAGAGCATAGTAAGGGCTATTTATTAAAAAAAAATCGTAATAGTGTCTCTTAAAACACGTGAAATTTTGAATTTTAAAATTTTGAATTGGTGATATTCTCATATATAAATCACTGCAGAGACTTCAAAAATGCCTTATTCAATGCTTCTTTGGTGTATCTAATGTTTGTAAGAAAAATCACAAATAAATATTAAGTTGTAAGAAAAAAAATTTTTTTTTACAAAATTTGAAAAAAATTTTTTTTTGGAAACCTGACGCATTCAGTGGTGTGATAGCTTAGGCTAAAATATTTCTCTTAAGACGGTGATTTCTTTATCAATATTTTTAACATAAATTTTCCCAGGGGCATCTGACCTGTGCTTATACTGCTACACTCTTTTTACAGATAATGTATTTCTGTTGCTGCTTAAAATTACTTAAAACAGAATAAAATAAATATTTAAGTGTGGCTCCCATTCGACAAAAGCTTGTGATTTTTTTTAGATAATGGTACGGAACCCTTCGTGTGCGTGTCCGACTCGCACTTGGCTGGTTATTTTACCTGCATGAATGCTAGCTCACTAGAGTGAGGTTGGTAGCGAGTCACTTCTAATATCGCTCATAGAAGAGTCTCCTTCACGGTGGTAGGTAAATGGTGGTGACTGGTGTTTGACAGAATCCTCCCGTAGTCGGGTTCAAGTTTTTAAATCTATATTCCTAGATTCAGTTCTTTTCTTTTTCAATTTGAATCTTTCGACGAAGCTGTCTAATTCTAAACCAATTGGTACGATTCGAGATACATGGCAACACGAAGCAATTGCGATTTCCTGTTAACTGTGCGACATGCGTGCCAAAAAAACTGGGTCATGGCTGACCGTCCGCACATCATACATACTCTGTGAATGAGGCAGATTGAGGCTATTAGGATAGAAAATGTAAAACATTGAACTAGCGGGCTAAGGCGCTGGACACACGTAGTGGCGTAGTATGGGGGGGGCGGAGGGTGCGGTCCGCACCGGGCGGCACTTTGCCGGGGGCGGCGCTGCGGAGGTGGCAGTTAGAAAAAAAAATTAAAATTTAGAAAAAAAAATTAAAATTTAAATAAAAGTTAATTTCTTTCAGTGTTTTTGTCGTCATTTTTTTTTATGTTACCAAATACTCAGGTACCTATGCAGGTTCTATGCATGGGAGATGCAAGCGCAAGGTTTCTCAATAAAAAATGTTAATTTCACTTTTCAATTCAATAAATCATTCAATAAAACTAATAAAAGTACTCTTTTTACCATGCTCAAATTTTTTATAATGGATTACAAAAATAAGAGGGCGGCAAATTTGGAATCCGCACCGGGTGCTAGTGACCTATGCTACGCCACTGGTCACACACGTAAAAGACGTAAGACGCTGACGGGGCACGGACGCGGCACAGACGGGTCGCCGTCGCGACTTTGTAAACGTATATAAAAGGCGAGGCACGGACGTGACAGATACAGACAAATCCTCAGGGGCGTAGCTACCGCCGTATCTGCCGTATCAATTATACGGGGCCCCCGGGCCATGGGGGCCCCCCAACGTGCGTAAACAAAAATTAATAAAAACTTCCTAATTATTTTCTTTTCAGCAATGACACAAGTCAAAAAAGCGATTTCTTGTTTTTCCCGCGTAAAGCGTGCGTTCAAAAGTTGACAAAACTCTACATCGGTTATCGCAGGCTGCGGGATTTCCCCGTTTAAGTCATTTACTTCAGCAGGGAATTTTGGGGATTTTCAAAATTTCGAAAAAAGTGTCAGATGGATGGATGAATTATGATGAATAAATATTTCTTTTTATTTTATGCAAACCTTTTATTTTCTTTTGTGAGAAATCTTTGCCGTTCCTAAGGGCCCCCAAACAAATTTTTATACGGGGCCCCGCCAAGGCTCGCTACGCCACTGCAAATCCTTAACCTGAGTTTTTATGTATCTACCTACATAGGGTACCAGCAGGGGCTACCTGAATTTTCCGGGGTCCAGTGCTGCCCCCATTTGAAATAAATCATTTGAAAGAAAACGGAGATATCATTTAAAATTTCGTCTTGACCAGGCTCTAGATAACCCTTCAAACTATTTTATGAACTACTGTTTACAGTTTAAAGTGAGAACGTGAAGCTTTTCTACGCACCATTGCGAAAAACGGCCACTTTTGGCAACAGAAAAACATCATCTGTGAAAATATCAACTGTCTAGTTATCAAGGTTCATGAGATACAGCCTGTTGACAGACAGACAGACGGACGAACGGACAGCGAAGTTTTAGTAATAGGGTTCCGTTTTTACCCTTTGAGTACAGAACCCTAAAAAGTTGAATGTACCAGCTGCTTCTACTTCCGCACAGATCGTAAAAGCCGATCCAAGGAATGGGCCAATATACGAATCATTTAGTTACTGAATCATAATACTCGTATTAGGCGTAGGCAGGCCTGCGTCACTCCCCGTTTAGGCATCTAAAATATACACCTTCATTATTACTATGCGCGCGGCGATCACTTCAAAGGGGAAAATTCAGTTACATGAATCGTTTGTCTAGAGTAATAAGAATAAAATTGGCTTGCAATGAATATCTATATATATGACGACCTCCGTGGCGTAGTGGTCACCATGCTAGTCCGCCACCCAGGGGTCCCGGGTTCGATCCCCGGTCAGGGCAAGTTGGAAAATGGTCTTTTTCAAATTGTCCTGGGTCTTGGATGTTTATCTATATCTGTATATGTTATAAAATATAGTATCGTTGAGTTAGTATCCCATAACACAAGTCTCGAACTTACTTTGGGGCTAGCTCAATCAGTGTAAACGAAGAGGTGAGGAGTTCTGACGCGAGCTAAATTAAACTATAGCGCTAACCACATTGAGTAGATATTTCTTTGAATTTTTTTTCTGAGTGAGACTTCTGCACTTGGGTACTAGGCTCTGACTACCCTTCACGGATGACGTAAAGCATTAGCCTTATCTTCGGATTTCCTATTTTCACCATTCTATTCAGGAGCTCGTAAAGCGACACCGGGCGTGGTCACACTTGGATGGGTGACCGCAAGTGGCTTAAAAATTTCTCTAGCTCCTCCGTGCTTCGGAAGGCACGTATAAGCTTTTGGTCCCGGCTGTCATTGTATGACAGTCGTCAATCTATGTCAGATGCCTTTAGGCAACTTGGAAAATCTGACACTAGTGTTGGCCACCTACACACACAAAAACAAACAAACATTATTCTATTAAGTCTAACTGACGCCCGCGACTTCGTTCGCGTGGACTGTATAATTCTGGCGTATCTGCATCAAGTCATCAGATCTTCGATTTTAATACCTCTACCAAAAATGCTCATTAGGTTGAACAACTTTTGCTAAGACGTCATTTTTATATTTCTTGTAGTGTAGCTGGACCATAATGGTTCTGCATCAGGTGTTCCATTTTCCAAAATCAATTATTCCCGATATGTTGTCCAGGCTTAATAGCTATATAACAAGAGAAGTTCCATTCGAATTCGTCCAGTATTATGACCGAAAATTAGCGTGTACAATCAGGTACCTAAACAGACATAACTAGACTTTTTTTTTAATTCTATGTCTGCATCGCCCGAACATTTTTGTTTTTGGAAGAGTGTTCAATGTACAAACCCAATTTTCTTTTCTGTTTTGTTGTTAGGTACATGTTTTTTATTTTTGTTGTTCTGCCTTAATTCTGCTGGCCTGATTGCCTTTCGGCAAAGGCCATCTCTAGACCCTTCCACTTTCTATCTCGTGCGACTCTGTGTCAAGTCTTTCCCGCCACCTGTCTTATGCCGTCCACCCGTCTTGTCTGTCTCCCTCTCTTGATTTGACCCTTTCTTGGATACTAATGAGGGTTCTCAAAAATATGGGAACGAAAAAGTATGGGATATCAGAGCAGCACAGTGAAGTTAAGTCCAATACGCTGCTGTTATTGGCATGTTATTGGATACATTTGATGAAGCAGAAGAACCTGTTAACTGATAGTCCAGCATCATCATCATCATTTCAGCCGCATAACGTCCACTGCTGGATATAGGCCTCTCCCAAGGATTTACAAAATGACTGATCAAGAGCGGCCTGCATCCAGCGCTCTCCAGCGACCTTGGTCAGGTCGTCTGACCACCTTTTGGGTGTCCTACGCTTCGCTTGCCAGTATGCGGTCGCCATTCAAGAACCTCTTTGCCCCATCGGCCATCGGTTCTTCGCGCTATGTTTCAAATTCCGCCTTTGTGCCTATATTGTTTCTTCTCGTTTTGTAATTTTTGTGTGTCTATTATGGTGCAATAAAGTTCATTTGTATTGTATTGTATGTGTCCCGCCCACTGCCACTACAACGAGCAGGTCGTCAGGTCCAACTGTGTGGAAAAAACATGAGTCCTTTATTTTCGGATAATCTAGTTGACAGACTAACTTAAATAATATTTTTTTCCCAGTCCACATTTTTTTTAATTTCCTCTCCTTTTAGAAGTCGGTTAAAAGGGGAGGCATTTGACAAAATTACACATAATGTAAACTTTACTTATTAACATGTAAATTTAAAAGTGCCTTCAAAGGCCCGATTACTGAATAAGCATTTGATTCTTTGTGTGGCGACACGTGCGTATCTAAACAAGTAGGTCATGGCTTTTCCCGTGTACCTAAGTAGGTACATTGTAAAATTTGGCAGATTATGGTTACAAGGCCTTATTCACACTGAAGTAGAGCTGAGCGGCATGCCACAAAGCCGTTTTTTTTTTTTAAACTTAAATCTTTCTAAGGCCCTGTATTCCGACGGCCCACTCGGATGAGGTGCGGGGCGATCTGCGAGGCACCCGCACGCTTTAACATATCTCGTCTTACTGAGGAACGTCGGGCGACGGTCGGTTGTAAAACTCCTCACAAATGCATTCCCAAAGAGGGTTGACGTCAGGCAGGCGGCCGATTGTAAAACTACACACGTCACAGTCAAAATCATTTATTTGTCTTTGGATATTAGTATCACTTGATAATTGTCAATTTTTCTTTCGATTTCATAATAATTGTTGACGTCAGATCATTTACTCACAGCTAAGTTTACTGCCGCAGTAGAAGCGGCAACAAACATTACTGCAGCTTTTTTGCCAAATCGCTTAAACTGTTCCCGCATTTTCCCCTCGATTTCGCATGGTCTTCTTTCTTCATGGCATATCCTTGGGTGACCGTTGACATGCATATTTGACCGAGCGAGCGAAGCAAGCGAGGTCTGTAAATCGAGTTGGGGCGAAAACACATTGTATGTATGTATGTTTGTATCGTGATAACTGCCGACCCAAAGGTCCGGTTTTGATGAAATTTAGTAGGCATGTAGGAAATATCAATAGAATTTTCAAGTTCGTTGGGCATCAAAATCGGCTCAGTAATTTTTGAAATATAAATAAAAATATCAGCGATTATGTAGCGAACGAAACCATACCGCGTTCTAACTTTGGATAGCGCCATCTAGGTGTTAGTTAGGGAATTGTGTTAGAATAATAATCGGGAGGTCTAAGTTCGCGGCGAACTACAAGTATATTTAGAAAAGAAAAAGGCAGAAAGAGTTCCAGTTGCATCTTCAGCAGCTGTGTTGCTGAAGAAAATTGAAAAATTGAAAAAAATCTTTATCAGGGAATAGAAAATTCTTGATACAGTAAACATTGGCTAACGATGACACCTGCAGTAGTTAAAGTAACTGTGTCGCAGATGTCAACGCCCACCTCCAAAATGAAAGTTGCTGAAGATGAAGAAGGAAGCTCAGAGAGGTGCTTCAAGACGACGCGAAACTACCGATACAATCGATAGTGCATAAACTATCGATAGTCTTGATAATGGGCATCGTCATTTTTTTTTCATGTTTTAGTGCGGCAAACGAACAAGCGGGTCACCTGATGGTAAGTGATCACCGCTGCCCATGGACAACTGCAACACCAGGGGTGTAACAGAAGCGTTGCCAGCCTTTTAGGAAGATATAGACTCGCTTTTTGACGGTTTCAATGTCGTATTGATCAGGGAACACTGCTGCAGGAAGTTGATTCCACAGTTCGTTCGTACGGAGTCAAAAGTTCCTTTTAAAACGTACCGTGGTTGATTGCCAACTAGCCAAGTGCATGAAATTTTAAATTAAGGCGGGTGGTGCGGTGGTGAAATTTTGCAGCAGGTCGAACAATTCTTCAGAGCATTCCCCATGATAAATGCGATAAATAATGCACAAGGCTGCAACATCCCTACGTAGAGCAAGAGGATTGAGACGGTCGACGAGATTCACATCGTCGATTATACGAGTTGCGCGATTTTGAATACGGTTAAAAGGAAGGAGTTGGTATTTAGGTCTTCCATCTGACCGTATTCCCGGTTGCATCCTCACCGGCAATGCTTCAGTTCCCGGGGTCCGCTTATCTTACCAAGGTGATATGATAATATCGGTTTCATTTGAAATGTCTATAGTCTATCTATAGGCTATCGAAACTGGACTGTCGAGCGGCAACACTAATAGAAACTATATAGGAACCACGACTCGACAAGAAAGTAACCAGTCACCATCAGGTGGGATGTGTACTTGTTCACTAAGTTGCATAAATCATTGAGGTTCAGTGATATGACGTCACAGTCTCCTTATTTGGTTATCGCAAGCGATCTAAAGGACAAAAAACTGGTCTGGTAAGTCGGAACGTATTCGCGGAAACCATTGTCTATTGCGTAGTGTCTACACGCCGTATTCATGGCACTGCCCTCTTGAATCAGTCATCTATGAATTTACTCATGTAAGGGGCTACCTAAATTTTTCCGGTGTCCAGTGCTGCCCCCATTAGAAATAAATCATTTGAAAGGAAACTGAGATATCATTTAAAATTTGGCCTTGATCAGACCCTAGATAACCCTTTAAAGTATTTTATGCACTGCTGTTTACAGTTTAAAATGAGAACGTGAAGCTTTTCTACGCACATACGCCAAAGTGGCCGTTTTTCGCAATTGTGCGTAGAAAAGCTTCACGTTTTCACTTTAAACTGTAAATAGTATTTCATAAAATAGTTTAAAGGGTTATCTAGGATCTGATCAAGGCCAAATTTTAAATGATGTCTCCGTTTCCTATCAAATGATTTATTACAAATGGGGGCAGCACTGGACCCCGGAAAATTCATGTAGCCCCCTTAAAGAGTGCCAGACATGAATTTGACAGACAAAGCGCTCCAAAAAACGCATTGTAGTTACTATAAAACTGATTTATGGGGGTGAAGAATTTCTTATAAATACCTACGATTACTCCCGGGTAATTTTAAGTGAATGCTCCAAAAAAGGAGTGTAATGTTTTCAGGGTTCATAGATGAACCGATAAATTAGTTGATATTTAGTACAAACAAAGATATTAGTTATCTCATCTGCCAGCAACTACATTTTGGCGGAGACCTGGTGATAAAGTTATGCGTTTTTAAGGTGATACATGAATTTTTCGGGGTCCAGTAGTTCATATAATAGTTTGAAGCGTTATCTTAGGCTTGGTCAAGACTAAATTCTTAAATGATATTTGCGTTTCTTTTCAAATAATTTATTTCAAGTGGTGGCAGCACTGGACCCCGAAAAATTCAAGTAGGTTAACGGATTGTGTAAAAGTGCTAGTAAAGGCATACAAATAAACTACTGATTTATTTTAGTGACTTACTGATCAATTTCAGTCATATATTGAATAGAGTGATAAGGTAAAATCATTGAAACCTTCAAAAAACGAGTTTATATCTTCCAGAAAAGCCGGTGAAGTTTCTGTTACACCCCTGATGTTGCAGTTGTCTATGGGCAGCGGTGATCACTTACCATCAGGTGACCCGCTTGTTCGTTTGCCGTCCTATAACATAAAAAAAAATACTTTGTACATTTTTATGAATAAGGGTAAAATTCTGAATAAAGATTATTTAATTGGTTTCGCTATAATCACATTGGAAGCATAGAGCTAGAGGCCTAGAGGCGTCCACGGGGCGCTCGCCTCCATTGACTTGCCTCTTGCGCAAAAAGCGAGTTTCACTTTTTTGCCCGTCTGGGCCGCGTCTGTGTGCCGCTGCCAATGACCCGCCTTGAACCACTTGCATAACCACGTCTCGCCGCGCCCCATCCAAATAACAGGCCTCTCTACGCTCTTTGCACCTAAAGTCTACAATGTTTTTACACTTGTATTTGTCATTCAGTACATTGTCAGCCATTCTTAATTTTTTCTGTTTAGAAGGAAACAATATCGAATGGTACCTACCAGTGGCTTCTTGCTGCGCAGATCGTATAGAGTACTGATGGGCGAAAGTCACGAGTTATGATAATTCGCTAGCTAATCAGAAGTGCCATTTTTGAAACGCGTAGTCAAACTAAACGAATGGTTTTTCCATGCAAAAAACCGTTCGTTTAGTGACTCCGCGTTTGAAAAATGGCATCCCAGATGCTTTTTTCTAAACGTCAAAACAAACATTTTCTCTGATATTTGTATGAAATATAGACTAATGACGTCATAGTTTCTTGTAGTCAAAAAGCGCTCTTAAGGTGGCCCTTCCCGGTCGCTCTGTTTTCAACGCGAGCATAGTTTGAAAAGCTTGGTGTTTCATCCAGGGCAATGCTAGAAAAAGAAGCAAACCAAAAAGAGAAAGATAGCGCCTAAGGGCATGGTTTGCATTCCATTAAATGAAATTAGTATTATTAATAACTATCCAATGAACGAATATTAACAATTCATAGGGTAAGGAAATTTCATAAAACTTGTTCCAGGAGATACGTGTTTATCAGTAAGCCTTACAAGTATGTGAAATAAATGTTTTGTATTCACAATTTTCAATAAATTTGCGAGGTTTGTATCAAAATATTTTCTTTACTTTTACAATTTATGAGTACTTTATAAATGGTCGAAATTCAGCTAAAATTTGTGCAAAAAAGCAGATTTTTTGAGGCTTATACTGACTTTGTTTTTGTAAATTTCAATTTTTTAATTCGATAGAAACCTAGAAATAGCGCCCAAGATACCTGTGAGTTCAAAAGTTTTTAAAAAAGATCAGATACAACGCCATAATCACGTACGAGCGTTTGTATGAAAAGTAAGACGGGAAGGCCGCTCTTAATAGTTATCAGTTTTTCTGCAATAAGAAATCTAAATCACGTTGAAAATGGTATGATCATGGCAAATAGATATTATTTTGTGACGTTCTATTTTCTTAACTTGTAAAAAAAAAACCGCATATAATCGGTCCATCTGTTCGAGCGCTACGATGCCACAGACAGGCAGAATGACATACATTAGCTTCAAACTTACACTCCTCTTTTATTTTTGTCGGAGGTTAAAAAGAAAATAGATTAAACATCGATTTCGATCTAGTTATGGTAACCCTACGCACACGAACGCGTGTGTACGAACATTGTATCTACATGGGCGTGTGTAAATTTTACTCAGAATGTGTGAAGCTTTGTAGAATTTTTAACACGCCTCATAGAATCTTGATTGTGAGATGTGAGACCGTTTCGATTACGTCATATATGTATATCAATTGGCCCGAATTTAGCATCGTTTTAGGCGAGGACGTGCGTCAAGTTTAATTTAAAAATTTTATGATGTAGACCCATTTCTCAGTCTCCCAATTCATTGGATGCTTTCCTAAATTTAGCCGGCTTATCGGGCGTTCGGCGGAAATTAATGGTTAGAGAAATTAAAGTGAACGGCAACGGGTAGTATGTGCGCCCGTCAGCTATTATTTTTTTTTTTTTTTGTAATTTTAAAAGATATATTAATATATATCCATAAACTGAACATTTTATTAAACACACAATAATATATACAATATAAGAAAAAAAAATAACTTAATTAAAACTAAACAAACTAAAATATACGCATAATTTCAAAAGTATCGATACTTTACTCGATACCAGTATCGTTTCAAAAGAATCGATACCAAAAAAGTATCGGAACGAAAGTATCGATACCTGAAGGTACCGAGTACTTTTTAATACTTTTACTAAAAACCTGGATGGAGTGTTGTTTGTGTTGATAAGTTTCACAAAAAAATCTAGCAGGAACGCGTCATTAATATCCAATAGATATTTAGAAAAAGCTACTACATAACATAAAATTTTTAAGAAAATGATACATTAGAACAACAATAAAATTAATTTTGGATAGGCATGCTTCATCCTAGTCTTTATCGTCGCTTACCATCAGGTGAGATTGAGGACAAATGCCTAAACCAATATATTGTAAAAAAAAATTGTAAATTGAAAATGTTTTTTTATTTATTTTTCAGTAAAGTTACATGTTAATCGTGTTATTTTAATTAAAAATAAATGACAATAAAAATCACAACATAGTTTGGCAAACTCAAAAGACAAACGCCTCATAATGTTTATTTACGTCACCTTCATTTGAGTTGTACTTACATTAGCAGTGTTGCTTTTTGTTATTTCAGGAATATGTCCGAGAATTACTTTCCTATAACTAAGGAACTGAAAGATGCTGTAAAAATAATGAAATAATTGCATTATTTGCACAGCATCTTTCAGTTCCTTCCTAAAAAAGCTCCTGAAACAGTTCAATATAATACAATGGTAACACACATAAGTGCTTGGCAATGAGTTGGAATTCACCTGAATCAAGCCTTAGGTTTTGTTTGAAATATCAATTAATAATTTTCAATTCTTTTATTAATAATTATAAGAAATGAGGATAAGATCAAGAAGGAAAGTATCGATACCAAAAGTACTTGGTATCGAAACAAAAGTATCAATACCTTGAGGTATCGATACTTTTTGCGTATCCCTAATTATATTATACATTTACTCAGTTAATCATGTACAGGTACACTATTACGTCTTCATCCTTAACGATGTGGACAGAGTCCAGGGCCGATACCCAAAGACCAGTACCTATAAGCGTGATTGTAGGCTTGACGATGTGGACGAGTTTTTTGAAAGGGCACTTGTGGGCGGTCCCATAGAAGATTTATCAAAGTCGATTGTTTAGTTTGGCTTTTTTCACTGTCTCGCCCACCATCACGTCATGGTTTGTGGGTCCCTTAATGCTATGTCACGTATAGCCACGTAAAACCAGTAACCTCGTCAAATCACCTTGGTTAGGTAGCTGACCCCGGGCTCTGAAGCGTTACCGCTGAGGATGCAATCGGGAATACGTGAGGATGATGATGATGATGATATATATCCAAGTCTGCCTTATTAAGGCTATATGTATATATGTTTATACAGTTGGGGGCAGATTAACCTGACCCTCTTAACTTTGAAGGCCGGCCGTACGGTAGGGGGTCACTTTTATCTGCCCCCGACTGTACTTATAATGTATGTATATACAAAGTACATACAATGTGGACTATGGGCTGGTTTTCTTCACAAGTTATCCTTCTATCGGCCTCTGTATTGGGTGATGTCGCTGAGCGTTCCAGGCGATATAATATATAATTCGTGACAATTGGGAGGTCGTTGACATTGACGGGACACGTGTGCCGTGCCCGTGGGCGTCTGCCTGCAGTGACGACACACACACACACACACATAATATGTGTGCGGCTAGAATATAAGCACCTTCCATGCTGGTTTGGGAGAAAAATAAACACTTAGAATGTATCAGCTGCTTTACTTCCCGCTCAGACTGAGCCGATCGAGATGGTTGAAAATGCGGATGTTAATAGGCGATGTGGCTAGGGGTTAGATAGATAGATAAATCGTTTATTTGTACACACATACACACACACACACACAAGGAAATACACGAATGACTTTTGTGTATATTAAATACAGGTTTTTAGCGATGTGATGTGTATGTATGCTGCAGCAGCACAAAAAGGTCGTAGAAAGAGGTTGTTGGGCGTATCGGACCGCGAGTATTTTAGACCGAGGTCCGAATCACCCGAGTACTGTTTCTGAAGGGAGTCATTCGGACCGCAGGGGTTGAAGCGGTCCGAATGGCCCAAGGTATCTTTTGAATGGGTCAATTCGGACTTGAATCGGTCAATTCGGACCACTACCAAATAATCTTTACGTAGGTCCAATTTAGACATTTGTAGAGATGAATAGAAAAGTGGTTGATGAAAAAATAAAAAATGTAATATAATGCACAATTATCATATGTATTTCAAAATCAATATACAATTTAAATTTGGTATAATCACAGCTTGAGTACAAACTAACCGTCTCATTAGTTACAAAAATTTTTTTTTATTGAATGTGTAATAAAACTTTTTTCTTTGATCTAATTCAATCCACAAGGGAACTATTTGTTTCCAACTGGGGACCGAATCGACCCATTACAAAAATGTTCTAGCCGTAAAACCCTTGGCTAGCAACAATATTTAAAATAAAAGCTAGATTACGTTAGTATGGAAAGTCTAGGGTAATGGGGATTCTTGTTTGTCGAGACCCTGGACATGAAACTGGAATGAAACTTCGGGAGAGTCCGGACGAATTCCGACCATCTGGCATCCCTACGTCCTATCAAGTAGACCGTTCAGCCGATCCGAGTAGGGTTAGGGAAATCTCGACAGTTTCAAAGTCTCGGGACCCGAGACAAAACTAAATTCACAAAAAGTCCCAGGGTATCGAGACACGAGACGGTCCGGGACCCAATTAGCCAAACTCTCGAGTTTCTATGCAAAACAAAATTCTCCAACGGCAGGTATTCGTTGTCCATAAAACACGTTAGTTACGCGAACACGAAAATTTCTCGAGCTCCTCCGTGCTACAGAAGGCACGTTAAGCTATTGGTCCTTGCTGACATCGTTGTACGGCAGTCGTCAAGCTTAGTCAGACGTATCTAGGCAGCTTGAAAATCGGACACCAGTGTTGGCCACACACGAAAAATAAAATATCGAATGAAAAAATTTATTGCAGCATTGCACGTTGCATGGACGGTTGCAACATCAATGCTCGCGGATACGGTAACGATTAGGTAGGAACTTATCGATTTCACTTCGATATTACACTTTTTCAGTCTTATTACATGGCCTAAATTTAAAAAAAAACAAACCATTTGTTTATTTCAGTAAAATTAACCTTTACAGCCACTTGTACACATCAATAATTATAGGATTTCTTTTAAACTATTACTAACCTGACTCTAGGACTTCGTTTAAACTATTACTAATCTGACTCTAGGACTTAGTTTGAACTATAATAAACCAACCTCTAGGACTTCGTTTAAACCAGAGGTTCCTAAACTTATTTTGTCAAACGCCCACTTTAAAAAATCAGTTATTTTGTAGCGCCCCCCATTTTTTTCACCATAAAAACCTGAATCACATATTTGTCTTGCCTGTAGTTTAATTCAACCTATATTCTAAACGAGAGAGCAATAATAATACATACACCAGTACATTAGAGTATCTTTTATAAAAAATAACAATAATCAACATTGTTAATTTTAAATAAAAAAATAGCAATAATAATAATACAATTTTACAATAATAAAGAGTATCGGAAGTGGGGACCTCACCTGCGAAACTTTAAAACACGAAATTTTTTCAGTGTTTGATTCCTTTAACGATATAAATAGCGTTGTGAACGCATTAAAATAATAAATATTAATTACATTTTTAGTTTATATTTGTACAATAAAAAAGGATATAAATATGAACTAATAAATGGATGTTGTGTAGTAAGAGGATTTTAATTTCAGTGAATTTTAAAATATGAAATAGCTGAAGTTATAAATCACTCATTGCTTAAATCACATCAGCGCCCCCCAACTTTATTCTGGGCCCGTTACCGCCCCCCTTAAAGCCTCCAGCGCCCACAAGGGGGCGTTATCGCCCACTTTGGGAAATACTGGTTTAAACTATTACTAACCTGACTCTAGGACCTGATTTGAACTATTATAAACCAACTCTAGGACTTCGTTTAAATTATTACTAACCTGACTCTAGGACTTCGTTTAAACTATTATCTTAATTCTAGGACTTCGTTTAGACTATTATTCACTCGAATAAAGTAGACATTGACAAAAGATAAGCTATAGCAGAAGGTTGCCTTTGGTTGGTTGTACTGCTTTCCCTCTATTCCTCAAAAAGGAAGAAGGTGAAGATGATGAAGGTATTGCGGAAGGTCTTCTTATTTTAAGCGTATAATGGTTTAAACCAAGTTAGTACTAAAGTTAGTCTGCTTTTTATAATGGACGGTCGAGTTTATTAATGGAAGGTTAAGTTGAACATTCCTCTTGACTGCGTCCATGGTCCAGTGGTCAAAGCGTTCGCCTTGTGACGCGAAGATCGTGGGTTCGAATCCCAATGGGCAGCATACTTTCTGAAGTTGTATTCCAATGTGATTAGGATATTGCAGGCTTGAATCACCAGATTATCCGAAAAGAAAGATGGTTCCGTGTTTCGGAAGGCACGTATAAACTTTTTCTTAACGAGTCGGAATGGCTTTTTCAAAAGGTCGAGGACCAGTGTGTGGACACAATTACTCCGTGTCATTAGCCGACTACGTGGTTAACATAAACTGTGGTTCCCGAACGCCATCTAGCGTTTGGTCAAATCTCCAAGGATTGATTCTGTTCTACCGTTAGGGTTGCGGAGGTCAGACGGCAGTCGTCTTCGACGAACGTACCGCGACCAGATTGCAGACGTTCTTAAATGAAGTCAGAAATAACCGTAACCGGCGGGCATGCATGAAGAGAGTGATGAGTGTAGAGTAGATGAAGCGAAAGAGGTTCATCTACTCTCGTCAGAGTCAGGATCGTAGCAAGTGGAGGTCCATAGTCCCTGCCTACCACTGTGGGAAACGGGCGTGATAATGCGTATGTATGTATTCGTGAGAAATCCTGCCATTCTATAATAGGTAGGTACATGATTGCTAATCAGTGCAGTCGGTGTCGCTTCAGTGCGGCTTGTGCAACTGCACCCCCCTCCTCAGGTACACTCCCTTCCCCCCACGCGCCCAGTCAGCCGCGACCTGAACCAGTCCTGTCTGTAGTAAACTGGGAGTTTTATTAGTCGGCATGGATATTATGACTGTCGAGTCAAAGCTATTGTATGTTAGTTGTTAGGTCGATGAACCGATTCGTATCTTCAGTTAGGACAGGAGCACAGCTCTGAACCTCCGTGCATTCAGTGCAAAATTATTACATTACTAAAGGTATAATGATCTCAACACGCGTCCGTGTGTGTGTAAAACGTACGGCTGCCATAGATCATCAAACGCAGCTGCTAGGAAAAGGTCTCTGCATGCAATTATAATTTTTCAAAACTAAAAACCGTCTTTACCCCCAAACTACACAATTTGATAAAATTTCTATAGGACCACTTAACAAGTATACCCTTTTAAACAAAAAACAAAAAAAAAACAAATCGGTCCTGGCGTTTTCAAATAAACTTATTCAAATTTTTGTAAGTCGGTTAAAAATGATTTGACTACTAAAAAGTAATCCAAATTAAACAAATATCCGCGTTTTAAAAATGGCACTTCTGATTCGATGTTGACTCGGGTAAGTTGACCCGTTTTTAACCCCCGGCAAAAAAGACGTTTTAGAAGTTTGACGCTAATGTCTGTCCGTCTATGGCATCGTAGGGTTCGAACGCATGGACTAATTTCGATGCTTTTTTTCTACATGAAAGCAAGTTTCTTTGCGGTGTTTCTTAGCTATGTTTGATGAAAATCAGTTTGGCCGTTTAAAAGTTATTGGGGATTAAACGCTTGAAAGGGGGTTTGTAGTTCGCGTTACAATTAAAAGATGGCGCCACTGATAAAATTTCTACTATTTAGTTCCTCCGCCCCTCGCTAGATGGCGTTTACATACAAAACAATTGAAAGGCGGTTTTTTTCATTTGCCAAAGTAGCCAATAAACTTGTTCAAATAACAAGTTCTATATTATGATATAGTGTGGTTGTTTGTCGACGTCAACAACAAAAGAATTGATATTGAAATAGGTGCCAAGTTGTTACTAGAATCTCAACAGTTGACCTGGCTTGGTTTTTTTTTTTACCAGCTAATCAAATATTTATAAG
Organism: Acrobasis suavella; assembly: GCA_943193695.1. Taxonomy (NCBI): domain Eukaryota; kingdom Metazoa; phylum Arthropoda; class Insecta; order Lepidoptera; family Pyralidae; genus Acrobasis; species Acrobasis suavella. Next base: position 611,404 of record OW971952.1, on the reverse strand, counting down.
AACAAAACCTTGCAATATATGTAGTTGAAATGAAACAATAATAGGTATCATAAATATTATAAGTTATGACTCGACGAGGCTTGAAATACCGGTATTTATGGGAACCGGTACCATTGACTTTGGTGCGGTACCGGTTCCAGATATATTACCTGTTCTTTCTGTACCGGTACTATTTTTCCGTCTGTATCAGTACTATACCGGTACCAGAGAGAGAAAGCAGATATCAGCGGGTACAAGTATAAGCAGGATAGCAAGCAGGTCCCTAAATTAGGTACCTTTACTAGTACCTATACCTGGAAGGGTACCGGTACCCATCTAGTACATGTATCGAAATGAAAAGAACCTCTAAATACCGGTACAGAACCTGTACTTTTGGTACCAGTTCCAAGCCTTACATACCGGCAAGCGCAGCTTAGGCCACCCACTAACTAGGTGGTCAGACTACCTTAGCAAGGTTGCAGGAAAACTCTGTACAAGTAGGCCGCTTCTAATCGGTCGTTTTGGAAAATCTTGGGGGAGGCTTTTGTCCAGCAGTGGACTTCCTGTGACTGATGTGATGATAAGGTAATTAGTTATCCAAATATAATACGACTATTACGCGAAAATTTTAAAGACAGTTTGAATCAAGTCTTATTGAATATTTATTGTATATTTTTTTAAATACGTGAAATAATTTTCAGGTGTAATTTTATCGTGAAGAAACAAATGGGATTGCTTGGCATCAAAATCTGACTGACTCGTGAATATGTTTAAAGAATGCAGAACCTATTAAGGAATTAAATGATGTGATTTTATTTGATTCATTGTTTTTATGTGATTTCTAGTAATTATTATCTTAGTTTTATAACAATTTCCAGTACCACCTCTTTCATGAATAAAATATAAAGAAATATTTGTATTATTTATTGTAACTGTCTTTTGTTATGTTTATTTTATCATCCTACAAAGGTTTTCTGGCAGCACGGAACACACTTTCCAATGCTGCTATCTTTTTCCGTCGCTCAGAACCGTCATTTCCTAGAGCGAGAGAGAGCGACGGACTCATGGCCGGTCCCGTGGCGTTCCGTAAGCGTAGGAAAGTTCCGTTCCCTGCTAACCAGAGATCGGAATCACGGGTGCTATTGCCATCAAAAGTATGGATATGACTATATCTTCTTCTAATATATAAAATTCTCGTGTCACAGTTTTAGTTGCCATACTCCTCCGAAACGGCTTGACCGATTTTGATGAAATTTTTTGTGCTTATCCGGTATCTATGAGAATCGGCCAACATCTATTTTTCATCCCCCTAAATGTTAGGGGTAGTCCACCCCAAATTTTTTTATTTTATTTTTTAGACAAAATTTTTAATTTCTATTTTTTTATGATACAACATACAAAAATACATACAATCCTCAATTTTGGCAAAACAACGTTTGCCGGGTCAGCTAGTAATCTATAAATAAAACAATTATAATTATGTGATTACAGGCTATATTTTAATCGAAAAAAATATACTTATCCTGAAATCACATAACTTTGATTGTTTTTATTTACTTAGTACCCAATTAGATTCTCAAGAAATCCCGGAACTTTTAGTCATATCCATACTTTTGATAGCAATATCACCCGGATTCCGATATCTACTTCTAACAGATAAGTCCCCCTACCCTAAACAGTCCATAACTGGACTTGAGTCCTCTCGTGGGCTGGTGATAGCCGCATGCGAAAGTTCCGTTCCGTGCTGGCAGGTGAGTCCCAACCCTTAGGCGCCTCTTACGACACACGTGGAAAGAGGAAAGGGGTGGTGATAAACTTTATTCTAACCTCATCTTGTCGTATGGCATGTTACTTTACAAACCCTCAACATATAATGGTAGGTTGTTTAGCCATTCTACAGCTGGTGGAGTCAAAAGTATGGAGTTCACTAAGTTGTCCAGAGAATTGGTACAGCGTACATTCTTCGGCGAATTGTTGTAGTTTGTTTTTATGTTGTAATGTATTCTTACCTGTCGTCACCACACGGCTTCTCACCCCCATTTATAACCGGCTTGTCTGATTAAAATCTACCTTACATATGTATAACTTCAGAGACTACCTGTACTGTTAATCGCGCTGAATATGTTGTAACTAATCGCAGATTTGGTGATGTTTCAGAATATCATGGTCAAGGCATGGACGCGGGAGGCAACAATTTTGACTCCGGTGAGTACTGGTTTTATTTTATCTTAGTTTTTGGACGAGCGAGGGAAGTCTTGTATGTAGAGCTAGAGCGAAGATTATATTCAAGCCACACTGTCTTGAGAGTGTTGACTTCTTGAGACAAACTCTGACGGACTTAAAAGTTATGTTAGCCCTTTCACCGCGAGACTTTATATCAGTTGCCGCGCGAGGATAAATACCTACAACCGAACAAGAATGTGGATACTTAAGTAATGTGCAAAACGCGCATTTTTATTTTGTCGGAAATATCCGACGCTCGCGGAATGGGCACGAATGTTTGTCGGATAAATCCGACGTTCGCGGTGAAAGGGTAAAACGCTGGAGTCTGGACACACAGAAAAGACGTAAGACCTCTCCTCGAAAAGACGTGTTCTCCTCGTTCTTTTCATACAAAACAAAAAGGGTCACGAAGTATATGTATGTATATAATACACAGGAAAGACGGGCGCCCCGTCTTTCCTGTGTGTTCTGCGCTTTAAGGGGATACCTGAATTTTCCGGGGTCCAGTGCTGCCCCCATTTGAAATAAATCATTTGATAGGAAACGGAGACATCATTTAAAATTTCGTCTTGACCATGCACTAGATAACCCTTCAAACAATTTTATAAACTACTGTTTACATTTTAAAATGAGAACGTAAAGCTTTTCTTCGCACAGCTAAGAAAAACGGCCACTTTTGGCGTATGTGCGTAGAAAAGCTTCACGTTCTCTCTTTAAACTGTAAACAGTAGTTTATAAAATAGTTTGAAGGGTTATCTAGTGCTTGGTCAAGACAAAATTTTAAATGATGTTTCCTTTTCCTATCAAATGATTTATTTCAAATGGGTGCAGCACTGGACCCCGGAAAATTCAGGTATCCCCTTAAAGGGATGTTAAGATTGTTTGGATATGTAGAAAGGATAGAGAAAAATATTACCAAAAATATTTATTAGGCTAATGCAAATGCGATTCATAGAGTAGGACAGGGTTGGAGACTTCGGCAAACGTTCTGCGACCAGATACCAGACTGCTGAGGTTCTAGAAGAAGTCAAACTCGCGCACTAAGGGTTCCGTACCAGTACCGATATCTACCAAAATTCACGTTTATTTTATCGGAGCTCTATTTACATATTTATTTCATTTTAATTCAATTATTTATTTTTACAGTGAATATATAAATTAATGTCTGTGAATATTTCAAGCGTCTACCTGTTGCCGTTATTAATATCGAGCAAAAAGAGTTTGTTGTATGAGAGCCCCCTAAAATTTTTATTTTATTCTGTTTTTAGTATTTGTTGTTATATCGGCAACAGAAATCCATCATCGGTAAAAATTTCAACTGTCTAACTATCACGGTCAATGAGATACAGCCTGGTGACAAACAGACAAGATGGAAGGACGGACGAAAGGACGTACGGCCAGTGGAATTTTAGTAATAGGGTCCTGATTTTACCTTTTGGGTACGGAACCCTAAATATTAATATGAGGACAAACTCAGAGCTACAATTCGCGTCTAGTAAGGCGCTAGACGCATAGGAAAGACGTAAGACGCAGACTGGGCACGGACGGGGCACAGACGGGGCGCCGTCGCGACAAATCCGCCTCTACGGCAACACCGCGACGCTCGAGTCCCGCTCACAATCAGGCCCGCTCGCGTCTTTGCCGCGTCCATTCAGTGTGTTCTACACTGACGCGTAAGCGTCATGTCTACGCCCTGTCGGTGCCCCGTCTTTACTATATGTTCTGATTTGCGACGATTCTATACATTTTGTATGAAACGGACGCGGAGCAGACATATATCTGCGCCCCGTTCACGTCTTACGTCTTTTCTGTGTGTCCAGTGCCGGATCAAACTGTAATGCCTAAACCCACCAGCCCACCGTTTCCTTTCAATGTTGTATAAGCCACAGATCAATATAATGTATGGGAATGTGACAATTTTGCACAAAACGTATAATAACTTAGGGTTGTGACCTCGTTTCAAAGGCGCCTAACGCGGAACCCTAAAAAGAAAATTGTTGCATCCTGCGTAACGTTACAGAGGTAATCGATTCCGATTCGATTTCTAATTACGTAGGTGTTCGTATTTCAACAGATTACTACTTTGTTCGTAACAGACGGGTAAATCGACTTTGCATTTGTTTCACCAGTTTTCTTTACATTGAAATATGTTAACACGCCTGTTTCCCGCTGGAGTAGGCAGAGACAATGGACCCCTTCTGGCTACGATCCTGAGAAACCTCTCTTGCTTCAGCTACACTTAAATCAATTTCTTAGATAAATATAAAACTTATTCGAAACATCTAAAACACACAGTTTTACAGGTTAACAACTTATGATCTAAAAATATTAAAAAATCACCGGCCCAGTGCGCATCGGACTAGCGCACGAAGGGTTCCGTACTAATATCTACAAAAGTCACGTTTGTTGTAAGGGAGCCCCACTTAAATATTTATTTGTTGTTATAGCGGCAACAGACATACATCATCTGTGAAAAATTCAAATGTCTAGCTATCGCGGTTCATGAGATACAGCATGGTGACTGACTGACAGACGGACGGACGGCGGACAAATAAAACGTTACAAAATAAATAATGTTACTTGTCCTGATCATATCCATTTTCAACGTGATTTGAAATTTATTGCAGAAGAACTTAGAGTAGAAATACTAAGAGCGCTACTTGTCTCCAAGAAACTATGACGTCATTAACCAGTATTTCATACAAATCCCATACACAATGTTTGTGTTGATGTTTAGAAACCAGTATCTTTTGTGGAAAGTGTTGGAAAGTGTGAGCAGCTAATTACGGTTCCGTAGTAAACAAGGAACCCTTATAGTTTCGCCGTGTCTGTCTGTCGGTCTGTCTGTCTGTCCGTCCGCGGTTTTACTCAACGGCTATTAGTACTAGAAATCTGTGATTTGGCATGGATATGTATATTAATTATGCGGAAAAAGTGGTAAAATAAAATATTGAAAAATATTTATTTTTTAGGGTAGCTCCCATACAAGTAAAGTGAAAAGGCATTTTTTTTTTCTTCACTGACCTGTCATGTTGAACATCGTTGAACACGTCTTTCAAAAATATTATGAGGTTGTGAACACAGTTTTTCGACTTAGGGATCCGTTACTGAAATATTTGGTTTTAAAGTAAAAATTTTTGTTTGAGTCAAGTGTCCCCCCCCCCTCTATCTACTAAACGCTTATATATAAACACGTAAAAAAATTCACAGTTATAGTGCATATAATATAGGTTGGGGAAAAAGTATTTTCGCATTTTATATGAAAATTCAAAACATTTTTTAATATAGTTTATTTACATTTAACTAAAGTATGTAGGTATCATTTTGTTCGATAACTTTTTGCCATCTTATAGGTAGGGACATGATCCCATTGCTATAGAAATTTTGGGGCTTCTGATCAAAAAACTGCGTCAAGTAGTTTTGGCAGTCCTCTCGTGATGTTAACCTGACACTGCCTAAAGAATTCTGAAGAGACCGAAACAGGTGGAAATCTGAAGGTGCCAGGTCAGGACTATACGGCGGATGCATTAACACCTCCCAGCCAAACTCTCTTAATTTTTGCTAAATGGTTAAAGATGTGTGAGGTCTAGCGTTATCATGATGAAAAACCACACCCCTTCTGTTGATTAATTCCGGCCGCTTCCTCTCAACTTTTTGCTTTAATCTTATCAGTTGTTCGCAGTGGAGTTCTGAATCGATGGTCCTGCCTGGTGGTAACAGCTCATAATGAATAATGTCCTTCCAATCCCACCACACACACAGCATCACCTTGTTGCGAGTTAACCCGGGTTTCGCGACAGTCTGTGAAGCCTGACCGGCCTTTGACCATGACCTTTTTCGCACGTTCTTGTCGTACGTGATCCACTTTTCATCACCAGTTATCAATTTCTTCAAAAATGGTTCGGTCTCATTACGTCATAATAAAGAATCACAAATGAGTACACGGTTTATTAGGTTTCTTTCAGAGAGCTCGTGAGGTACCCAAATATCGAGCTTTTTTGTGTACCCATTGTTTTTCAAATGCGCCAAAACTGTTTTGTGGTCAATTCCCAGTTCTTCAGCTACGTCGTAACTACTGATATGCCGATCTTGCTCCACTTTTTCAAAAATAGCATCCATTTTATCCGTAACAGGGCGACCAGAGCGACGTGCATCTTTGACATCAAAATTTCCGGATTGAAAACGCTTAAACCAAATTTGTGCTACTCTCACAGACACTGCACTAGGTCCATAAACATCGCAAATTTTTTTCGCTGCTTGCGTTGCATTTTTACCTTTTTGGTAGTAAAATTTTAAAATGTAGCTAATTTCTTCATTAGATTCACTCATCTTGACGGCAAGAAAAACAAATGAAAATCACGCATTTTCTTTTTTTTTCACATTTGAATTTGGAATTATCTTCTTTAAAATTTAAACTTTTAAATGATACCAATACCAGCCAGGTACAAATAGTATAGCCAAAGTGGTTTTATTACAAGTTCATACATACTATATGCGAAAAGACTTTTTCCCCAACCTAATATAACGAAATTTAAAGGAAAACTATCAGAGCTAAGTAGAAATTACAATTTAAAAAGTTGTAGGCGATCACATTATAAAATGCACTGGCAAAATGAAAATTTCACACAAATCCAATAGAAAATTAGTTTTTAGACGTTTTTAATGGCATGAACTTTAAGTGGGCATTCGTAACTACTACACTGCGCGTGGTCCGACACGCACTTGGCCAATTATTAGTTATGCTAAGTCCGTCTGGCTCGCCAAAACTCTATTAGCCTGTCGTGGGCGGCCAGACGTAGTAACGCCAATTACGGGGTTTATCGTAACACGATATCGATGTTATAACAAGTTTAGAGAACGTCATAGACCCCCATTTATTATCCCCTGACGAGAAAGAGGAGTGTTGTAAAATTGACGTCAATCCAAACCGTCCATTGACGTCATCTACAATATGTAACAAAAACCCTCTCCTATCGTCATAGGAGCAATTCAGACCGTCAATATGACCAACTTTTCCTATGGGACCAATGCTTGAAATTCGAAGAAAACATCATCATTTTCATACTAATTGCCGAACACGTTTGTATGAAAACGTCGATTCTTTTGAGTTCCAAGCATTGGTCTCATAGAAAAAGTTGTTCATATTGACGGTCTGAGTTGCTTCTACAAGGATCGGACAGAGTTTTTGTTACATATTGTATAAAAAATCACGTTTGCTGTGCCTGGTTTTTTTTTAAATTACTAACATAACGATTTCTTTTTCCCTTTTTTTTTCGTTTAATCAAGTATAAAAAATACACATTGTAATTTGTTAGATCCTGTATACACCAGAGAACGTATGCAGCTATAAAGATGACAAGGATGACCTTTGGTTACAGGTCAGCAACAGCAAGAGCAGGAGCTGGCCACGAAGATGCTTCAGATACAGTCGAAGAGGTTCTACCTGGACGTGAAGCAGAACCGACGGGGGCGGTTCATCAAGGTCGCAGAGGTGAGTTTGCTTATCGTGTTTTTAAGTGGCCAACACTTACTCCGTAGTCCAGAGGTTGCGAGTTCGATCCCCGGTCAGGGCAAGTTGAAGAATGGCCTTTTTCAAATTGTCTTGGGGTCTTGGAGTATATGTATGTTATAAAATATATAGTATTGTTGTGTTAGTATCCCATAGCACAAGTCTTGAACTTACTTTGGGGCTAGCTCAATCAGTGTTATTTGTCTCTATATTAATATTATTATATTAAGGCGTTTGCCATTGTGATCGGAGGTTGTGGGTTCGTTTGTGAAAAGTTGTTTCCAGTCTGGTTAGGATATTGCCGGCTTGAATCACCTGATTATCTGAAAAGAAAGATGATTCTGTGTTTAGGAATGCATGTATAAGGGCCTTATCATACTAGCGGATTGCGAGCGGCTTCGTGGCGGAGCAGGCGCGTAGCGAATACGTAGCGGACGCGCAACGAACACGCCGCTCATACGCAGCGAATACGTCGCTGGTCGCTGACACGCAACAAAATAGCTGCGAATAGCAATGTCTACGTCATTTTAACATTCTCGTTCAAATAGTAGTGCCGTATATTGTATTTTTATGTTGGCAAAAATGCAATATACGGCGTTTAGTGATCAAGAGATTTCCTTGGGCTGATCCTTCCAAAGTCTTCGATGCTTTCGTATTCGTCTCTTACGTCTTCGAAGTAACAACAGCAACAGCAGTGATTCCTTGTCAGAATCCATTTTATAACTGCGTGTACTTTACATCGTATACTCGTTGCGAAAGCGCGACAAAAACGTTGCGTATTCGCCAGGCGCCCGCGACGTCTTCGCTTTCAGCCGGGACGTGTTCGCGACACATTCGCTGCGCGCCCGCTCCTCCGCGAATCCGCTCGCAAATCGCTAGTATGATAAGGACCTAAACTGTGGGTCACGAACTCCATCTAGCGTTTGCTCATCAAATTGGATAGGTAACCTTTTGGTTGCGGAGGTCAGACGACAGTCGCTCTGTGTGAAAATCAGTAACCTCGTCAAATCGCCTAGGTTAGATAGCGGACCCCGGGCTCTGAAGCATTACCGCTGAGGATGCAACCGGGAATACGCTCGGATGATGATGATGTTTTATAGGGATTTTATTTAAGGATTTTAAGGCATGATGCAGTACTTTATTTTTTTTATTTTTTATTTATTTATCTTTATTACAAAAATTGTAACAGGCGGACTTAAGACCCAGGGCCTTTTGTACCAGTCAATCTACAGGTGATGCGGATAAAAGCTAATTTTGGACGACATGGTACATTCTAATTTAACTATAATTTAATTACTAGCTTCAAGTTTTACCACGAATACATTTAACGATAATTTTATTCATTTATATACTTAACTATAAATTCATAAACATACATGTAAAAATACACAATTATTGCATAAATTCATAAACCCTACATAGCCTACATAAAAAAAAGAGGTGTCAAGGGACACCCGGATGGAACGAAGTAAAATATAAATATAAATAGGTCTTAATTACATTCAAACTCTTTCCTGCGTTCTAAAATCAAGTTTTTATTATCTTCATAAATTTGAATAAACAAAAAGTGTCGTTACAACTTTTGGTCTTAATTTTTTCCGTCTAGCTCCCTTTCGCAACTTGCGATAAGAAACTTCGTTCCAATATTTATAATACTCAATGACAATTGGTAAAGATAATGAGCGCGCACAGCTCTCTTAAACGCTTGAGGACTAGGGGCTTTGAGGATGTCAACGGGAAGGGCGTTCCAAAGCGATTATCAAGCGAGCAAGCGAAGTTCTCCGAGTCTACTTGAACAATCCGCTGTTTGTATGTATGTATGTTTGTTTAAGACGTTCACGAAATTTGGTAGGCGTGTAAAAGTAGCGAATAGAATTTTTGATAGTTACATCTGTAATCATTGCTAATGGAACGGATTGTGCTTATGTAACGCTGATAAGCGGGTATCGGCCGTCGACCCGCGGCCTTGGTTTGATGAAACAACCGGCCAAGTGCGAGCCGGACTCGCGCACGAAGGGTTCCGTACCATTATCTATAATAATTTTTCAAAACTAAAAACCGATTTCGCCTCCAAACTACACAACCGATTTTGATAAAGAATTTTCCAAATCGGTCCAGGCGTCTTCGAATAATCGGTGAACATACATAAAAAAAAAAACATAAAAGGTCGTGACGAATTGATAACCTCCTCTTTTTTTGAAAGACGGTTGAAAAAACACGTTTGTTTTATGGGAGCCTCACTTAAGAGCAGCCTTCTCGTCTTACTTTTCACACAAACGCTCGTACGTAATTATGGCGTTGTAAGTGATCTTTCTTGAAAACTTTTGAACTAACAGATATCTTGTGCACTATTTCTAGGTTTCTATCGAAATAAAAAATGAATATTTGGAAAAACAAGTTCAGTATACGCCTCCAAAAATCTGCTTTTTTGCACAAAGGGGTCGTTGCAGAAATGTATGGTAGCTGGGCGAGGTCATGGTACACCCACCTTAAATTAGTAGGTATTTATGGTAAGCAATATGTTATCGATAATTTCCAAAAAATCATTCTATTTTTAATGTAGTTTTAGTTTGAAATGCCGTAATTGAGGTAATAATAACATTATCAACTTCGCGCTTGTCAAAGTGACTTTGACGTTTGATTGGCATTAACATATGAATGAAATTTTCACAAATTAGACAGAATATATCCTGTGGTGTGATTTTTCAAACGCGGAGTCACTAAACGCACGGTTTTTTGTATGGAAAAACCATTCGTTTAGGTGACTCCGCCATTGAAAAATGGCACTTCTGCAAGAATGATCATCCGCCGGTCGATCGATGACGTTTTGGTGTTTGTCAATCGTTGTTTGACTTTGACAGTTACTAAATGTGACATTACACATTGACGTTCAGTGGTGCCATTTTTGAAACGCGTAATCACTAAAAGAACGGTTTTTTGTATGGAAAAACCATTCGTTTAGGTGACTACGCGTTTCAAAAATGGCACTTCAGAAAGTGCTTAGAAATGGTGCCACAAGTTTTGAATGCACCGAAAAGTAGCCGCCATGACAACGTCGCCGTTATGTAATATTATACTCGATTTTAAAGTTACTCTAAGATTGCAACGAATAAAAATAAAATGTTAGCCTCATTACATTCCTACTATTTTAAAGTATTTTTTGCGCTGGTGTACCTTTTTATTTTACGGAGGAAAGATCCCTGTTACGGATACCCGTCAGCCTGCGGGGGAGGCTGTCGGGTTATGTGGGACTCCACGCCAGAGTGACGTGCCTACCTACTAAAAAACCTCCGGAGTTCCATCTCAACCGCTTTTGCCGGGGACACGGGAACGGAAATACAACCGCGAACCCCGGCGCGGAAGGCCGCCAAAGCGGCCCCTCCTTGGGGACGTCTAAGCGCCCCCCCCACTCACCAAGTCGGCGCGCCCGAAACTCACGGACGCGCCGTACCTCCTCGGGCCAATTGAAAGGCGGCAGACTCCCACGCAGTCCACCGCCTGTGGACCCATGGGAGCCAGATAAACCGGCTCCCAGCGGCGGAGAAGATGGTAGGCTCCGCCGCTTGCCTCTCGCCGCAAACGCGGTGCGGCACCGCTCGGTCGCGGAGGATAGGGAGAGCGGCAACGTAACACCGACACTCCTCCTCCTCCGCGACCGATCTCCAACCACAGCCACGGCGGTGTGGCCCCGCCTGAAGCGCCAGGAGAGCAATGAAACATTCCTCTCCCGGCGGCCCCACCTCGGGTGGGGGGAAAACTTCCCACTCCCCCGCCGCCCCATTGGGCGCATCCCTACAGGCTTAAGGCCGAAGCCGAGCCCGCGGGAGCGCCCCTCCCCGGGTGGGGGGAGAACTTCCCACTCCCCCGCCGCCCCAATGTGGGCGCTCACTGCTGGTAGACGACAGCAGGAGCGCCCCCTTGCGGGTTCCTCTTAGCTTCCCCGTGGCTCGAGGCTACCACGGGTACTGAGCCCCCCTGGTAGGACAAACCGGGAACCCATTGGGTGGGGTGTACAATGACCTGGCTCATTATGGAACGACCCCTTTTACCTGAACTTCGACCGTTCATAAAGTACTCATTAATTGTAAAAATAAAAAAAATATTTCGATAGAAACCTCGCAAATGTAATGATTTTTTTAAATAAAAAACATTTATTTCACAAACTTGTAAGGCTTACTGACAAAAACCTACATCCAGGAACAAGTTTTATAAAATTTCCGCACCCTATGAATAGTTAATATTCGTTCAAAGGATAGTTAATAATAATACTTATTTCATTCAATACAGTGCAAACCGTGCCCTAAGGCTCCGATTCGCAAAAAAAAATATTACTCACTAACCACACCATATTTTTTCATTCTGTGAAAATCTTTTTACTAATATAAATTCTTTCCGTTAAATATCATAACAATAGTGATTATCGTTTAGTATTTATTGTTACAGCGGCAACAGAAATACATCATGTGTGATTCAACTGTCTAGCTATCACGGTTCATGAGATACAGCCTGGTGACAGGCAGACAAACGGACAGTGCATTCTTAGTAATAGGGACCCGTTTTTACCCTTTGGGTACGGAACCCTAACAATCGCTTGTATGGTGTGTAGGTGGCTATGCAATATGTGACAGTACGTGTTGAAGGGATTGGAAAAAAAACGGCCAAGTGCGAGTCGGGCTCGCGCACTGAGGGTTCCGTACAAACCTCTAGGTATAGTAAGTTTTAAATTATTAAAAATATTTTTATAGTACCTAACAAAAAAGTTACGGTTTTCGTTTATTGGACGTTGCTTCGTACCAAATTTCATGATTCTGAGTTCATGGGAACCTGTAGGTTTTGATTCCCTTGCGAGTGTCGAAAATGTGCGGTTTGCGGCCTAAACGACTGTATGTTTTGATTGCGTTGGCTTAAAAGTTTGATTTTTTCACAGCTCCAAGGGACAGTAGACCTGAGTATTTGATGTAAATTCCAGCTTGATACCTCCACGCGTTCCTGAGAAAAGGGTCTTGACAGACAGACAGACGGACGGACGAACAACAAAGTGATCATATAAGGGTTCCGTTGTTTCTTTTCGAGGTACGGAACCCTAAAAAGCGTGACATAGGGGGGAGAGGAGTTCGAAATGCGTATTATAATGTAGACGGCCCGTTATAAGAAGAAACTAGTTGTACCTTTGGCTTCGCTCACCGTTAGAATTTCAGGTTACAAACTATCCTATGTATGTCTTTTCCTGGGTCTCATACTATACATATATGCATATCCAATTTCATCTCTACCCAGGTTCAGTGATTGATGCGTGAAGTGGTAACAATCAAACAAAAAAATTTACGAATTCACTTCGCATTTCACCGCGAACGTCGGATTTATCCGACAAACATTGTCGTGCCCATTCCGCGAGCGTCGGATATTTCCGACACCAAAAAAACCGCTCGTATTGCACATATAACTTAAGAGCGTTTTCACCTTGGTTGGCTGTCTCGCTCGCACAATCAAACATTTTTAAAGATTATTAAAAATGTGACTCATTTGAAGAAAAGTGTTTCATAAACTTTTTAATATATTCATCATCATCCGAGCGTATTCCCGGTTGCATCCTCAGCGGTAACGCTTCAGAGCCCGGGGTCCGCTACCTAACCAAGGAGATTTGACGAGGTTACTGGTTTTTACGCAGAGCGACTGCCGTCTGACCTCCACAACCCAAAGGGCAAACCAGGAACCAATCCTTGGATAGTTTGATGGTCAAACGCTAGGTGGCGTTCGGGACCCACAGTTTTACGTGCCTTCCGAAACACGGAATCATCTTTCTTTTCGGATAATCAGGTGATTCAAGCCTGCAATATCCTATCCAGACCGGAAACAACTTTTCACAAAGTATGCTTCCCAGTGGGAATCGAGCCCATGACCTCCGGGTCACAAGGCGAACGCCTTGACCACTGGACCACGGAGGCAGTCGAAAAGTTTTTAATATATTATATGTTAGATATTGTAGACATGTTTTTTATTACATTTATTTGTTGGGGTACATCAATCAACACACAGCACTTTTCTATGCTATCCTTTTCTGTCGCTCAGAACCGTCATTCGCCAGAGCGAGAGAGAGTGATGTAACGCCGCCAAATCGCTGATGCTGATGTGTTCCGTCGGTCTCTCTCGCTCTAGCGAGTGGCGGTTCCGAGCGACAGAAAAGTATAGCAGCATAGAAAAGTGCTGTTCCGTGCTGGCAGATGTAGCCCATCCCTTACGATGTTTTCCTTTACCTAAACGTCCAATTTATAATACCTCTTTTTGCGTCGGAGGTTAACCCTTACACCGCGAGACTTTATATCAGTTGCCGTGCCCCCAGCGCGAGCGGTATGAAATCTAAAATAAATACCTACAACCGAAAAGGGATGTGGATACTTAAGTTATGTGCAATACGAGCATTTTTTTTTTTGTCGGAAATATCCGACGCTCGCGGAATGGGCTCGACAATGTTTGTCGGACAAATCCGACGTTCGCGGCGAAAGGGTAATAATATGCAGTAAGTGATTACGAATTCCACAAACAATCAGCAACGTTGCGGGAATTGTTTCGTGCCACGAAAGCATTGCGTTATGTAAATAGACTGACATATCCTATGCAGTCGCAATATTGCACAAATACCAACGTTTGTAGAAAGGATTTATTTAATTTGATTAAAAAAAAACCCGACTTTTAAGCATTCACCCCCCATAACTTTACTATTACTGAACCGTTTTTTATCAAACATAGCTAAGAACCACTTTTTTTTAATGTTACAGGGCGGCAAACGAACAAGCGGGTCACCTTGTTTCCACGTTTTAAGAAAGTATCAGAATCTGTCCATTGTTCGAGAGTGACTATTTTGACGACCTCCGTGGCGTAGTGTTCACCAAGCTAGTCCGCCACCCAGAGGTCCCGGGTTCGATTAAGGCAAGTTGGAAAATGGCCTTTCTCAAATTGTCCTGGGTCTTAGATGTTTATCTATACTATATATGTATATGTATTTGTCATAAAATATAGTATTGTTGAGTTAGTATCTCATAACACAAGTCTCGAACTTACTTTGGGGCTAGCTCAATCAGTGTTATTTGTTCCTATATATTTGTTTATTTATTTATATAAAACGTCCAAGACCCAGGACAATTTGAAAAAGGCCATTTTCCAACTTGCCCTGACCGGGGATCGAACCCGGGACCTCTGGGTGGCGGACTAGCATGGTGACCACTACGCTACAGAAGTCGTTTACGTACAATAAAGTTATTGCAAACAATCAAATAAAGGCAGAAAGCTCCTACAATAAACACACGACCTACTTTCAGATGTAGTAACGAGTTAACACTTCACCGCGAGTTACAAATTGCAACATCACAGCTTTGTTCGTTTCGCTGTTGCTAAGGACAGTTTAGTTTTTCGTGTGTGTAAGTGACCATCACTGGTGTCAGATTGCTGCCTAAAGGCATCTGACATAGCTTAACGACTTACAATGATGACAGCCGGGACCAACGGCTTATACGATCCCGGTCAACGGCTTATATATGCTTTTCGAAGCACGTAGGAGCTCTAGAAATTTGATGCGGATGCCTATCCAAGTGCGGACCACGCCCGGTGCCGCTTTACTTGCGAAAGCGCTAGTAATGCGCCGGGCCATCGAGCTCGCCAAAAAATAATATTTCCAGTTACATAAAACATTAGCACGTGTTTATCATGGGTAGACGAGCCTAGGGCCGCAGGTCCTAAAGGCCACTTTAAGCAAAGAATAAGTACTAGTACTCACGTACAGAAGTCTTACTCAGAAAAGACATTTAAAGAAAGATCTGCTTAATGTGGTTAGCGCTATGGTTTAATTTAGCTCGCGTCAGAATTCCTCAACTCTTCGTTTAGATACCTAGACATCCATTGCAAGCCAATTTCATTCTTATTACTCTTGACAAACGATTCATGTAACTGAATTTTCCCCTTAGAAGTGGTCGCCGCGCGCAAAGTAATAATGTAGGTATATTTTCGATACCCAAACGGGGTGTGACACAGGCCAGCGTTTAGCGTGTGTGAGAAGATGGAAAAAGGAAAAGTTATTAATAAAGTCATATTTTGAACAAGCATTCATTGTAAGGCCAAAGTACTTATTGAGACAAATGGAATAAGCCCAAACTTGATGGAGTAGCGTCGTTTTATAACTGAGTTTCATCGAACACCTTCCGTCTCCGTCAGATGAGACCCTAGGCATCGTCTACCATAAAGTGCTCGTCAAATTAAACGAATCCTACTCAATGTGTTGTTTTATAACTGAGTTCCGTCCAATATCTTCCGGCTCCATCATCAGAACAGCACATTGACTCCAATTGTATTGTCATCCAAATTACACAAGTATGCAAATTTTCAGCTCAATCGGTTGAGGATGTCTGGTTGAAAATTGAGTTGCAAGATTTGACCTAAACAAACATAAACAAGATACATTGCACGCCTGTTTCCAATGGGAGTAGGCAGAGCCTACAGATTTCCACTTGCTACGATCCTTCCAAACCTCTTTTGCTTCGTCAACACTCATCACTCTTTTCATACATGCTCTCCGGTTATAGGTACTCCTTACATCACCTTTCTTCAGAACGTCTGCAATTTGGTCGCAGAACGTTCGTCGAGGTCGACCCGGTCCAGTTTTCCGCATCCGCACGATAAATATTTTTAGTTAGTCTTGCTAATAATAAAGGCTTTTAAAATTTTCTTTTTTTACCAGATCGGCGCTGACGGGCGCCGCAGCCAGATCTTCTTGGCCATGTCCACAGCGGCGGAGTTCCGCGACCACCTATCCAGTTTTAGTGACTACTACTCGTCGCTGGGCCCGCCCAACCCGGACAACGTGCCGGACGACGGGAAACTCAAGTCAGAAATGATGCTCAAGGTATGGCGGCAGTTTCTCTTCCTGTCAATAAACAACAGATGGCAGCTCAGTGGCATCAAGTCCAATGGACTGTTGCCATTGGACAATGTTGCCAATGTTTGAGTGACATATCATTTGATCGTAGTGTTCCAGGGGATTATAGGCTTTTAGCACTAAATTTAAGCCTTACGGTCCTTTTTAGGGCTATGTCATTTTTAAAAACCTATGAGCCTTATAAGCGTTTTTTGTGACTGTAGGTTTTTTTGAGTAATAGGCTTATTTTTAGGCTAAAACCATTTTTTTGTATCAGTCCCTCATCGCTCAATGGCTCATGTTTAAGAGCGTCCTTCCCGTCTTACTTTTCATACAAACGCACGTGATAATGGCGTTTTAACTGATATTTTCTCAAAATTTTTGAACTAACAGATATCTTGTGCGCGCAGATAAGTATACGCCTCTAAAAATCTGCTTTTTTGCACAAATTTTACTAGAAATTCGACCGTTCATAAAGTACTCATAAATTGTAAAAGTAAGAAAAAAATTATTTAGGTATATAGAAACCTTGCGAATGTAATGTAAATTTTAAATAAAATCATTTATTTCACACACTAGTATTGGCTTACTGAAAATCACGTATTTCCTAGAACAAGTTTTATGAAATTTTCGCACCCTATGAGTAGTTTATATTTGATCAATGGATAGTTAATAATAATACTAATTTAATTCAATAAATTTAATTTTCGTAACGTACCAGAGTTTTATACTTTCTTTACAGTTTAACAGGAGTTCTAATTCCTAATTCACCAATTTGGTAATCATATGAATAGAATTTAAATCGTTTCTCCTGAGAGTTTTTAAAAATATAGTACACTAGATCGCAGCACAGTGACGTCAGGTTCATTGGACCATCAGTAAGGTTATTTTGTTCCGTGAAATGTATCCAATAACAGCAGCTTATTGGACCTGACTTCACTGCTGCCATCTAGTGTTCCATATTTTTGAAAACCCATTCTATTTTTTTTTATAATTATTTTACGGCTCTGGATTCTAGTCCTTTAGAGCCTATCTTTATTTTATCATTTCTTTATTCCTAACCCGCAATCAAAGGTTTGTGTAGGTTTTTTGATTGCTTAAAGGGAGCTTCTGGCGACAAATCTATACGAGTCCAATGGTTTTCATAGCATTTCACATATTTTCCATGAGCATGAGCATTTATAACACTAAACTACACCGATTTCATATTATAAAGTTCACTAGAATCAATTTGCAAAACAATTTAAAGCAAACTCCAACTGAACCCCTTGACTTCCCGCCAAAAACTCCCAAAACCCATTCTATGTCTGTTTCATTCGTCATAGATTTACTTAATTTTTTTTGCGGCCAGTAATTTAGCCAACAAAAAGTTTACAAACTCCTTACTGACATCTTCATTCAAACTAACGGGCCATTCTTAATATTTTATTTGAATTATTTACAATGGTTATTTCTTTACACACAAGCATACATACGTGTTCCAGGACAATCGACGGTACTACCTAGATCTAAAGGAGAACTCGCGTGGGCGGTTCCTGCGCGTTTCGCAGACTATCACGCGAGGCGGGCCTCGCAGCCAGGTGGCGCTGCCTGCGCAGGGCATGATCGAGTTCCGGGACGCCCTCACCGACCTGCTGGACGACTTCGGCACCGACGACGGCGGGTGAGCATCTACAGCATTGTGCACTCTGTGTTTATAGCGATAGAGTCCACATTACTCTGCGCAGGGCATGATCGAGTTCCGGGACGCCCTCACTGACCTGCTGGACGACTTCGGCACCGACGACGGCGGGTGAGCACCTACAGCATTGTACACTCTGTGTTTATAGCGATAGAGTCCACATTACTCTGCGCAGGGCATGATCGAGTTCCGGGACGCCCTCACCGACCTGCTGGACGACTTCGGCACCGACGACGGCGGGTGAGCACCTACAGCATTGTGCACTCTGTGTTTATAGCGATAGAGTCCACATTACTCTGCGCAGGGCATGATCGAGTTCCGGGACGCCCTCACCGACCTGCTGGACGACTTCGGCACCGACGACGGCGGGTGAGCACCTACAGCATTGTGCACTCTGTGTTTATAGCGATAGAGTCCACATTACTCTGCGCAGGCATGATCGAGTTCCGGGACGCCCTCACCGACCTGCTGGACGACTTCGGCACCGACGACGGCGGGTGAGCATCTACAGCATTGTGCACTCTGTGTTTATAGCGATAGAGTCCACATTACTCTGCGCAGGGCATGATCGAGTTCCGGGACGCCCTCACTGACCTGCTGGACGACTTCGGCACCGACGACGGCGGGTGAGCACCTACAGCATTGTACACTCTGTGTTTATAGCGATAGAGTCCACATTACTCTGCGCAGGGCATGATCGAGTTCCGGGACGCCCTCACCGACCTGCTGGACGACTTCGGCACCGACGACGGCGGGTGAGCACCTACAGCATTGTGCACTCTGTGTTTATAGCGATAGAGTCCACATTACTCTGCGCAGGGCATGATCGAGTTCCGGGACGCCCTCACCGACCTGCTGGACGACTTCGGCACCGACGACGGCGGGTGAGCACCTACAGCATTGTGCACTCTGTGTTTATAGCGATAGAGTCCACATTACTCTGCGCAGGCATGATCGAGTTCCGGGACGCCCTCACCGACCTGCTGGACGACTTCGGCACCGACGACGGCGGGTGAGCACCTACAGCATTGTGCACTCTGTGTTTATAGCGATAGAGTCCACATTACTCTGCGCAGGCATGATTTAGTTCCGGGACGCCCTCACCGACCTGCTGGACGACTTCGGCACCGACGACGGCGGGTGAGCACCTACAGCATTGTGCACTCTGTGTTTATAGCGATAGAGTCCACATTACTCTGCGCAAGCATGATTTAGTTCCGGGACGCCCTCACCGACCTGCTGGACGACTTCGGCACCGACGACGGCGGGTGAGCACCTACAGCATTGTGCACTCTGTGTTTATAGCGATAGAGTCCACATTACTCTGCGCAGGCATGATTTAGTTCCGGGACGCCCTCACCGACCTGCTGGACGACTTCGGCACCGACGACGGCGGGTGAGCACCTACAGCATTGTGCACTCTGTGCCTATAGCGATAGAGTCCACATTACTCTGCGCAGGGCATGATCGAGTTCCGGGACGCGCTCACCGAGCTGCTGGATGATTACGGCACCGACGACTTCGGGTGAGCAACAGCATTGTGCACTCTGTGTCTATAGCGATAGAGTCCACATTACTCTGCTCAGATGGGTGGAACTGCCCGATCGAGTTCCAAATAGTGAGAACGTGAAGCTTGTGTACGCACATTCACCAAAAGTGGCCGTTTTTCGCAAATGTGCGTACAAAAGCTTCACGTTCTTACTCGTAATTAAAACTTAGATTAGGAATGCTTGGTTGCAGTTCCCTAAAATCAGAATTTTCGTTGATATTCATTAAGATTTGTAATTTGAACATGAACAGCATGTCGATATGCTTGGACAGAAAGCTAGTATTGTATATATGTCTCGTGCTGGTGTTGCAGCTTCAAGGGCGAGCTGCCCGAGGGCCGGCATCTGCGCGTAGACAACAAGAACTTCTACTTCGACATCGGACAGAACAACCGGGGCATCTACATGAAAGTCAGCGAGGTGAGTGTCAACTCCATTGAATTGTATGTCTATTAATGCCAGACAAAAAATTTAAAGCTAATGTAATGGAACTACTATGTGAGAAGGCTTATTATAGGACCGATGACTATCTTAAAGACAAAAGTCTGGTTTGAGCTTGGCGCGGGTCCCTTTGAACTGTTTCGTTTCTCATCTTCAATGAACTGTTTGTTTGTTTATAAAACTTTATTGTACATAAGAAAGAACACAGATACAAATCAGAAAAGTAAAAATACAACGGCGGACTTATCCTGTGTAGGGTTCTCTTCCAGTCAACCGCGCTGTAATTGATAGGAATGTTTACTTATTGTGCATTTCGAGCAGAAGCAATATAAAATTACAGAAATATACTCTACAAATAATATTTAGACGTAAACTACACAAATATAACTAAGAATAAATCTACATACGTAGGGCACTCAGAAAGATTTGCGAAAATGAAAAGTAGGGTTCTAATGGTAATTTTTTTTTTATTTAAAGTACTCCGCCACCCTCTATACAAAGTTCGTAATTTTTTGAGTTAGAGACAAAAAAATTAAGACAAATAGATCATTTGTTCTCTTTTGCTTTAGCACGGGAACGGGAACGGAAATGGGAACTAGGTATTATAACACAATTTATAACGCAAAAAAACCAATTAAAGATCCTATTAGAACCATTTTCGACTTCTACGCAGACGAAGTCGCGGGGTTACAGCTTGTAAATAAATATATACGGATGAATACAATAATATAAAATTTTCCATTTGCATACATATATAATAATATACAATTCATATACTATATTTATATATATATATATACATGTTATTGTTATACACAATTCTTTATATTTGTGTTGCCTGCCCATATAGTGTGGCCAGTGTTATTAAAGTACTCCTATAATACTAAGAAGTTTGTAAAAGATGTTTAGTTAAATACTTAATTTTAACAATCTAACATGTATCCGCTTAAGACGAAGTGGTAGCTAAAGTGGCGCCCTCATTTGAAATAAATTCTTTAAAATTTAATATGGTGATAATAAAAAATTTGATTTGTATGAATGTCTAGGAAGACCTTTAAACTATTTTATGAATAACCTTTGAAAGTAATATTGGTAGACCGTCTGATTTTAAAACTGTTTTTCGCCAAAAGTGGCCACTTTTGGCGAAAAACTGTTTTAAAACTAGACAGACTATTGGTAATAATTTGAAAGGTTTTTCATAAAATAGTTTAAAGGTCTTTCTAGACATTTATACAAATCAATTTTTTTATTATCACCATATTAAATTTTAAAGAATTTATTTCAAATGTGGGCGCCACTTTAGCTACCACTTCGTCTTAAGTAAACAAATGATTCTTGATTCTTGATTCTAAGTAACGTACTCAGCCCGTTTAGGACGTTTTGCAGGTAAAGAGCAACTTCCGCACAGCTATAACGGTTCCCGAGAAATGTTGGACGCGGTTCCGCGACATCCTCGCCGACTACTGCGACAAGATGTGTCGCGCGCAACACCAGGAACAGCACCAGGTGAGCGACAAATAACACTGGTCGACAAAAATTTACATTTTATTCCCCATTAGAATAGGACTAATTGTCTCTTACAGATTTTTGCATAGTGTTTATGGACATAATTTGCTTTTGTTTCTATGAGGTCAGAATAGGGAATATGCACTTTTTTTTATCTATCTCTTTCTAAATATATATAACTCAAAGGTGACTGACTGACTGACATAGTGATCTATCAACGCACAGCCCAAACCACTGGACGGATCGGGCTGAAATTTGGCATGCAGGTAGATGTTATGACGTAGGCATCCGCCAAGAAAGGATTTTGATCAATTCTACCCCCAAGGGGATAAAATAGGGGATGAAAGTTTGTATGAAACTTTGCCAATTTTAAACCGATCGGGCTGAGACTTTGCATGCATAAAGCTAATATGACGTAGGCATCCCCTAAGAAAGGATTTTGATAAATTACACCCCAACGCGAGCGAAGCCGCGGGCAAAAGCTAGTTTGTTTAATAAAATCCTTATTTACCACAGTAAACAAATATGAGAAGAATTTATAAAATATCTTAATCAGCGACGAACAAGTGATACTTTAAAATTAGAAAGAGAAGTCCGATATGGACTGGTGACGTCAAAGTCCACATCGTCTATACATTTGCCATAGAAAATAGCATTTTTACGTGGGAGATAGACATATTTTCGTAAAATTGTTATATCTTGTTCGTTTTTTAACCAATTCTTATTTTGTTTTCACTCTTAGTAATTTACTTTTGAATATTTATGGAAAAACTGGTTGGATAACAAATATTTTTTTCATGCATATACCCTAGTAAAATTCGCTTTTCCCCAATTTCTGATTATTTATATCAAATAATCAGAAATTGGATAACCCTTTAAACTATTTTATGAAATAATGTTTACAGTTTCAAGTGAGAACGTGAAGCTTTTCTACGCACAATTGCGAAAAACGGCCACTTTTGGCGTTTGTGCGTAGAACAGCTTCTCGTTCTCACTTTAAACTGTAAACAGTAGTTCATAAAAAAGTTCAAAGGGTTATCTAGGGTCTGATCAAGGCCAAATTTTAAATGATATCTCAGTTTCCTTTCAAATAATTTATTTCAAATGGGGGCAGCACTGGACCCCGGAAAATTCATGTAGCCCCTTAAACTAGAATATAAACATTGGAAAATACCTAATTGAATTTATGGTATAATTTTGATTTTACCAAAAATATAAGTAATTTGAATTTTTGACGTATTATATTTGAAAATGTTGACGTCCTGCACATTTTTTACAACTAGATTTTGCATATTGAATTCTTTTAGAAATCGCTGCAAGTATGCTGGTGGCAAAATCTTATTGTCCAGTGTAATCGTTTGATAGTGTCTGACACATTGACTGCCTCCGTGGTCCAGCGGTCAAGCTTCGCCTTGTGACCCGGAGGTCATGAGTTCGAATACCACTGGGAAGCATATTTTGTGAAAAATTGTTTCCAGTCTGGTTAGGATATCGCAGGCTTGAACCAACTGATTATCCGAAAAAAGATGAATCCTTGTTTCGGAAGTATAAACTGTGGGTCCTGAACGCCATCTAGCGTTTGATCATCAAACTATCCCAAGGATTGGTTCTGGTTTACCCTTTAGGTTGTGGAGGTCAGACGGCAGTCGCTCTGTGTAAAAACCAGTAACCTAGTCAAAGCTCCTTGGTTAGGTAGCGGACCCCGGGCTCTGAAGCGTTACTGCTGAGGATGCAACCGGGAAAATACGCTCGAATGATGATGAGTAGAACACACATAAGTATTTAAGTAATCTCATTATGCAACAGTTAAATAAATTCCATGATTCTAGTTTATGAAACTGCCATTCCTTTACACATTTTTAGGGCCAAAGTAACCTTAAAATTGCGTATAACTAAAGTATTTTTCATCTCATCTACTCGAAAAACGATGTTTTCATCCCAAAATATTTGGAGCTAAAATCTCCAGATATTAAAAACAATTCGAAAACTGAACACAAGTGTAATCTATGTACAATCAAAAATAATGTTGGCAGTCCAGCAAAATTTACTTTTAAAATAATAAAAAATAGGCACAGTGGTCGTAATTTTTTAAATTTGGAATAGATATAGTCAACATGGATGAATGTAGGTAAACATTTATGTTCTTTGCTTCGGAATAAGAAAAAGTATAATAAAAAGAAGCGCAATTTTGTTCTTTGATTCAAAGTAATTACAGAAGTTTAGGTTAGTTTTAGTTTTGACATGAAATTATTTGTGTAAATTTGAATACGTTTTCGGAGGATTAAGCTGATGGTGAATATCAAGTTTACTTAAAATAAAAAAGATATGAAGGACCACGCAAACAAAGTTTTCTAAGAGTGAACATTTTATTAGAAATTGGTGATGTGCAAAAACTTTTTTCGTTAAAGTAAGTACAATGCGACACAAATAAGTTGAACAAAGAAAGCGGACTTCAAAGCATTTTTGTACAAAGTCCCGGCACGTAGGTTGAACCAAAGTGGCGTTTATCGGCGCAGGTACAAATAATGCGCTGACGACGGCCATTTTGGTTCAATTTACGTTTCGCGAATTTGCACAAAAATGCTTTGAAGGCCGCCATTTTTGTCCCATTGTAAGTACTTATTCAATGAAAACCACACCAAATAAAAGTTAGCGTCCGTCGGTGGAACTCTTGTTAGGTATTATAGGTGTTCTACTTTTCTTTATATTCTGTTCTGTATTTACTAGTTTTTCTCACAGATGAAGATGAAAAGTAGAGTGTGCTTTTCAGGTACGATCATATTTTTACTTCGGGCAATATACATGAATCCCTCGCTTCACTCAGGATTCCATAGTAGAATCAATCGCGTATCTTTCGTTTCGTTCTGGATTCAAAGTAGCGCCCTCGCCTTAAAAATATTACCTTTACCCCTTGTAGCATAATCTACTTTATGTAAATAACCTGTTCGAGGTAATCGAACACCGAATTTATCTACGCAGTGTGTCAGCATTTTACATTATGACGATAGTTAGGCAATAAGTAATTTAGTACGCAATAACCAGCCGCTCGGCGTGTACCTAGCATTTCAAACCATTCAAAATAACTATTTTATTCGTGCTCCATCTTTCACGCAATAACATTTCATGTAGCAGCGAGTCTCTGATACGTTAGGGTGAACTGCTACATAACCTCTCTTTAAAAAAAACTGCCACATAATGATTGGTAATAAAAACGAAAGTAATTTTTCAATACCAATCATTATGTGGCAGATTTTTCGAAAAGAGATGTTATTTACATTTTTATTTTAGAGGTTATATTTTAGGACTGTGATAGTGTTTAAACCAATAATTATGTGACAGTGTTTAAAAACCGAGCTGTAGGCGACATTCTTAACAATATGACACGAGTATTTTAAAAACCAGTTATGTGCAGTTTCATACACTACTTATTGTAATAAATATTTTCAAAGCATATTCAAAACCTTTTTTGTTACTTTTTTGCTAGTCGTGTGTGCTGCCATCTGTGTGTGCACCCGCAACTTCAGTTTTGCATACTTACGAGCCTTTTGGTTTGGTGTTGGGTGTCTGTTACGTTAGTGACCATACGTACGTTGTATTGCAGGAGGCTATGGGGGGAGCGGCATGCGCGGCGAGCTCGGGCGCGCGGATTTGATGCGGCGGCCCGAGCGGCCGCGCCGCGGGGGACCCCGCCGCCACGAGACACCACACGTAACTGGCAGATTTTCGTATTGCAACTCAACCTGGAACCAATCCTACCTTTTTTTTGCACTTTATCCGATTCGAATTTTAAAATATTAGCGTATAATTTGAAAGATCGATTTCCGTTTTGCGCTGTATTTTTATAGTGAATTTTAGTACTATGGAAGCAGAAATGAGCGCAAAAATGACCCCATTAAAAGTACATTCAAATAGGCGGTACTTAAGAACTAAGTACATCGCTTTTTCCGCCAATACCTAATAATAATGACGTGAGCGGCTGATGTATGTCGCTGCGTCACACAGTGGACATTGACCGACAGGTGACGCTGCGTCGTGCGACAGTCGTTTTATATAAATTTTATGACGCCGTTTTGCGTATTGTTTTTTTTTAATGTTATTGAAGTTTTTTAAATATCTTTTTAATTTTTAAAGTTATTCTTCCATAGTATTATAATTCGCTGGTGTTTAAGCCTCGTGACTCGCCTAGTCACTCGCATCCAGTCGAGTGGCGAGACGAATAGCGAATAGGCATATGTAAATACGGCGTTATATAAAACTTCGATGTCTGTATCAGATAAGTTAAACTTATAGGCTGACTGACTGGGTTAGTAGACCTTGCCATATTACGGAATTACGGGGAACTCAATTTACTATGGTAACACCCGTCATACAGAATTATTCAGTGGCGCTGTTATTAAGGTCTACTAATTTATTTGTCAAACTTGAAATGTTCATATTAAGTTTAAAAATTGTTTAAATAAACTTAGTTGTATATTTTTTTAATTTTCTAGGTGTTATATTTCACGTGTCTAACATTTTGATTGCGGCGTAAAAATGTGGATACATGGTCCTTTTATGCACGTGGCGTGTCATTCTCACAGTAGCGTTTAAATTCTCCGCAGTCAATGTGCTAAACGCGTGTATTGAATTACATTATTGCCAATTTGATGGCAAATCTGCTTTGTTATAATAACCACGAATTAACGTTAAAAAATCCACTTCGAAAGTTGATAGAAATACGAAAAATGTCTAGTTAGAAAGCGTCTTAAGTCCGCGTGATAGGTTTCAATCTTGCGTGCATTTCATCGCGAAAGTTGCGCCATTTGTCTCATTGGTTTACTTAATTTGGACAAGAGAATTTAAATATTGATCTATGCATTTCCAAAAAAAAAATTCTGCCAGAAATCATAAAAATATTTTGTTTATAGAACACGATTTAAATTCTCTTATAGATTTTTTTCTTTAGCCAATGAAAAGACAAAAAATGCAAAAAAATATATATACCCTGGAAATAGGAGATTTTACCTTAAAATGGGGAGATTTCCCCCGCCGCCAATGGCCATCTGTTAGAACCCGATCGCTGTCTTATGTATATAGTATTTTATATATCGTAGCGAGGTCTCGCGTCTCGACCTATACGTTAGTCGGTAAGGTGATGTGATATCCACGTAACAACACACACACATAAACAGAAGGTAGTCTTTAACCATTCATGTGTCTCTAAAACTAAATTCAAATGTGCATGTTAATGCGAGATTACCTTACTTACAGATTAGAAATCTGCTACAATCTTTGTATCGCAGCAATTTCAATATTTAGGGGTTCTCAATACACGTACCTCTCTATATCACCCTCAGTCAAATGGCATGGTAGAGCGGTTTCATCGAATGTTGGAAAGATATTTGTTGGAATTTGCTTGCGAAAGATATTTTTTCTGTGACGATCAGTTTGATTTAAGAGTTAAAAATGTAAATAATTAAACTTATTTACAAGGATAACAAAACTAATAAAATAATTGTAATATAAAATTTACGGTTGTAATGTAGCAATCAATTTAGGTTATAAGCTACATGATAGTAAAAAAGTCTTATTATTGTTAGAAAAAGTTAAAATATCTATCTATTACTTGAACGTTTGGCAAAATTCCAGTCACATAGATTCTGTTCGGCTACAGAGATTTCCTTTTGTTTATGTTTGTTGTGCCGCAACCGACGGGTTCGCTCTCACTCCACCTGTCTAGTTTACACGACGCCAGGAAACCCCATATTTCGCGCGAAATATTCCGTTGTAAAAAAAGTCGTGTAAACATAAACATTACCTTCGTGTAAATATTTTTTCCGGGCGTCCCTTCGGCAAACAATTCGTACCTTTATTGTAATACAGACGCGAACCATACACCTTTTCATCTGTAGCTAATAATATGACATGTAAAAAATCTTTCAATAATCTATGCCCAACGAAGTGACAATATTGCCTTCCAGTTATTTTCGACGCAACATTGTCACTTACTTACGGTATCGGTATTGAACGAATATGGAGTATTATTAAAAAAAAAAAAAACTGACGCACGGGTACATTGACCCTGACGACGCAAAATAATAAAATTCGAAAAAAAAAATGTTTCCTTTTGTAAAATGCCTCTTATCTAGTTCGTAGGTGTATGTGTTTTTTTTAATGATTTATTAATTTAATGATAGTGTTACGTCTGTTGCAAGTGGCATCGGCAGGCACGGTGTGCGGGGACCGCCGGCGCAGCGGTTAGCTTTTAAAATTGAATTGATAGTTAGGCTTTCGGATTAAGATTACAATTAGATCTGTTAACTGTGCCGTGTACAGCGCAAATTTGAAATATGCCGGCTTGCGCGTTTTCTATATTATAATACATCAGTGTGATTGATAAAACGTAAAAAGTCTGTGATTTGCGATTGTCGCGATAAAAAACTGGCTATACAAAAATTTGCGTCGAAGACGGTTAAAAAAATTAAGTTTGGATTGTGAGCGTTCGAATTCTTTGCCGCGCTCGGCGGTCACGCGAGCTGCTTCGGACTCCAGTGTCATCAAACGTGCGAATTTATGACAAACGCTAGATTGTTGGCACTTGACTTTGGAGAATAGCGGTAGGTCGCTGCGCACGCGCCGCTCTCGAATCATTAGATAAGGACGCACTGCTGTGATATACTCGTAGGCATACGACCCGCCCGGTTTGAGGTACGGTTTCGTTCATGTCGGACGCGCTTTGTAACGCTTATTTTTCTGATCGATAGATGGCGCCGTTATAAAAATTGAAACGCGGTATCAAAAGTTTTGGTTTAAGTCCATTTTGAAAGAGAATTGACATCCATGTTTTCTTTTAATATGGACGGGGAACACGACGGCGCGACTCGTATTTGATGTTATATTTTACAATTACTTTAATTATTGTGATGAAATTTTTAAGAAAGATAATCTTTGACATGTAGATAAATAACAATAGGATATAATAATTACATTTTTGTTTTTTTTTAGGACTTTAGGGTTTTTACATAATTCTTACTTTCTGTGTCGTTTATCGGAAGAATATTCATAAAAAACAATGAAAATTAAGTGGCACTTTCAATCAAAATACATTAAAATATACCATGTTCATATAAACTTCAAATAGTGATGCCGACAAAGTCGGCCATACCAAGTATGGGTCAGGCTTCTGGGATTTCAACCCAGGCCTTTCGGCTACAAGTCGGGGTTCTAAACCATTTGACCATCACTACCACAGGCAGCTAAAAGAAAGGTGAAGCGACGTCCGACATGAAATAGGATCGAGTTGGCGCGACCGTCGGATGTAAATAGTAAAGAATGGAATTCAAAATTATTTATTTTTTTATTTTCAAAATAGAATTTTTTTTTTTTTTTTGGTAATTCGCTGTCTCGGTTTATTATTTTTTGGTTTCCGCCTATTTAGAGGCAGCGTTGCGGTCGGTCGCGTCCGTTGGATAGGTTAAGTTTGGTTTTGTAAGCACCCTGTGTTTGGAAGGCCATGCGAGTTGTTATAGGCACATTTGGTTCCAACTTAAAACAGCCATTAAAAAAAATATGCTATAAAAGTTTGGATAACATGAAAAATGCCCACTTGCCATACCATAATGGTAAAAGTCCCAGACAATGCTTGATCTACGTAACATAAAACGTTTAAAAATAAAAAAAAAATGCGCAGATGTAGCAAGATAATATTAGTTTACTAGATAAAAAAAACTTTAAAAATGTTTCCAACCAATAACAACTCGTTGCGTGCGTGTATGCATGCGTGCGTGCGTGTATGTATATATGTATGTTTGTGTGTGCGCGGGACGTTAGTTGTAAGTGACTACAGCAGGCGTCGGAGTGCCTACCACTTGTTTTCGGGGTTGGTATACTACACTGTGATCCAATGTAAAAAAATAACTGCCTACAATTTGTGGCACGTAAGTAAAACCAAAATGGCGGTAGTCGGCGCATTTTTGAACAAATTCCCGAAACGTAAGTTGAACCAAAACGGTGGTCGTCGGCGCATTATTTGTACCTGCGCTGACGACCGCCATTTTGGTTCAACTTACATGCCGGGAATTGTACTTGTTTTTCCGCTTTTAAGTTATGACTATGACTGACTTTCCCAGACACATGCTGGGAGAAATAAAAATAGTTTGTCAAAACTAAAAACAAATTTCAATACCAATTACAGTCACAGAAAATCTGAATGTAAAATTTTTGGTTTCAAAACCAAACTAATTAAATGATTTTGAAAAAAAAAATATGGGACCACCTGAGAAGTATACTGCAAACAAAAAATAATTTTCAAAATCGGTCCAGGCCCTTTCTAGTAATCGGCAACCATACATAAAAAATATAAAATCAATCAAGTATGCTGTTAAGACTATTTTACTAGAACCTTGTGGTACGGTGTAGTGTGTTAACCCCTTTATTTCGCGTTGCATTTCTCTCACTCGCTAAAATATCCGTCTGCCCGAACCTTTACTTAGTGTCAAAGCTAGCGGCACGAAATCGTGACTCATTTGTTAATACATGGTTTTTTTTATTTTATTTTTCTCTGAATAATTTAAGTAATTCTGTCACATTATAATCTAAAAGAAAGACGTACCATTCAAAATAATTTTAATACGTTGTACGTTACATATATGAATTATAAAAAAAAACCGTTATACAGTTCAAGGATTTATGGGCTAGCTTTTACACTATTATTAGTCAGCATATCGAGGATATGTCAGTCGCACTCTTTTTTTAATGCGAGAACGAGATGCAAACATTCGATTCGCATGTTATACTGACGTGTAAACGTGTCACTTTGCAATCATTATTCTATGGCAAATTGAACTTTCTTATTATGTTAATGAATTTTAATTTTGCTTGACACTGTTCTAGCTACGTGAATCGCTTTTACTAAACAGTTGCCGTTATGACAAGCTAAAATGAACTTTGTTTCATACGGATAGAGTTAAGTTTCGCTTGTGTTTGTTACTGAAAGATTTAGGGTTAGACTACAGATAGGAACAGCACTTTCCTATTTTGCTATTCTTTTCTGTCGCTCAGGGGACGCACTTTTAAAATCACTTTTACGCGAGCGTTTCCAAACGGGCGCATTTTTGAAATGATCGTATACGAAGGATTTACAACGAGTGGTCTCGACCACTCGTAATTTGACATTTGTGGCGTAGATAAGTCAAAGAAACCTTTCAAGGAGAATCCGTTCCGATTCATGCTGCATTTTTATCCATGGTGAAATTCTTAGAAAACCATAGACATATTTTCGGTGTTTTCTGCGTAAAACAATATTGTTTTTAGCTGACACGACGGTTTCAAAAATACGGCCGAATGGTTTTTTTTTACGCGAGCGGTGGGTTGGAAAACTACACGTTTTGTTTCGGTGAGTCCTTAAATGAAAAATAGCACTATAGAACGCCACGGAACCGGCAATGATGCGTTCCGTCGCACTCTCTCGCTCTTTCAAATGACGGTTCTCAGCGACTGAACACGATAGCAGCATGCAAAAGTTACGTTCCGTGCTGACAGATGTCTCAAACCTAAGGTTGCGTGCATTTTGTAGGTACTTTTAGAAATTAATTGCAACGAATGATGTTGTTTCACTCCATTCGTCAGCGGTACGGTTTACACGTCGGTACTGAACTAGTTGATATATAATTAGTCGGTAAACGCGGCCCGGACACCGTCGGTTTACCAACTTGCGACTTTTTTGCAACTTGTGTAAATATTTTTTATGATTATTTTTTTAATATATATCCTACATAGTAGCTAGTTAGGTTCGTTTCAGTCAATAATTACAGATTTTCGCCACTGCTTCGGTCTCGTTCCATCGAACGCTTTAGGATAAGTACTTGTTAGGCGAGCTCCGAAATCAATGCAGCCATACGGTCGCCTCGTATCGAGACACCTCGCGCCTCGTATTGACGTGTAAAGTGCCTGTAAAGGTCTAATTACTGAATAAACATTTTAATCTTTGAATCTGCGGTAAGAAGAACTTCAAAAAAACGCACCATGGTTAATTTTTCAACAAAACTGATTAGGTTATGGGCCCAGAGCCATTGAAGAGAAAAATTAATTTGGTGCAAATTTAATTGCATTACGATACAAATTTAATTAAACCGGTCAGGTTTTGAGCCAAGGATCAACACAATATGGTACATATTTCGGTTAAGTTATGGGCCCAGTCTGGTTTTTATATACACTAACCACGACTTTAGAAAATAATTTCTACGTTTTCATTCTGCCGTGAACTTATTTAGCATCAAAATATGAAGACTTCCAACAAAGCACGGACTATAAGCAAACATAGTAGCATTTCATTGAAATATGTACCATATTGTGTAGATAATAAAGTTCTTAATTGCATGACATTCGCGCCGTGTCTCAATACGTGACGGTCCAGAGATATACATGCATTAAATAAGTTTGTACGCTTCCGTATACGATTAGTTTCGAGGCATCGGCGAGCCCAATTCAGCTTTTACATTTCCAGTTAACACTGCCGCAGCTTCGCCATTGTGATCCGTTTGTCAACTCTCTTATAGATTTAACATTGATGTAAAGCGGCACGCAAAGTGTTAAATAGATGTATATACCGAGTCGAAAGAGATAGTCGATGTTCGGAGTGTTTTCTCTTGCTCGATTATAATGTCATCTTTTCAACACAAAGTCTAATCATCGACTTTATAACAAATCAATAGAATTGAATTTCAAATAAACCAACACCAAACTGATAAATAGTGAACTATTTACATGCTAAAACTATATGATACAATACATGACATTGGTATGAGAGAAAGAGACAACGCTCTACGATGTACAAGCCATCTCTTTTCAACGCCCAAGTATTCGTATCTAAGTACACATTGCGTGCGCGCTCCTAGCTGTAAACGACATTTCTTTAGATCTCACCCCCCCAAGTGGTCTACAGATATCGTACGTAACAGAATGTAAAATAGTGTATTTTTCACCCTTACGATTCATAGAAATAGTCGCCTGTTAAGGCCACGTAGGTTAATTTACGGTACATTATCCTCTCAGACCACAGTCTAAGTGGCATTTGGTGACGTCCGATAAAATGTTTACGTATAGAGAAAAAAAAATACCTATATAAAAATCGTCTCATCTCAAAATGTCATATTCGCAAAATGGTATATGGCACGAAAAATGACAGTTACGTACACATAATGTCATTGTATATGCAAACGTTTCTGCAAAATATATTATTTTTAAATGTAACTAAACTAGCAAATGAAAAGCGACATCGTTACTGTTTTAATACAGATTATTAATATTTTGGTTTCCGACGTAGTAGAACAGAACTTGTGATGGTTTTATTAAAAAAAAATCTTTTGAAGACAGAACATTCTAAAAATGACATTTCTAGAATGTGTAGATAAATGTTGTGTTGTGAAATAAGTCATTTTGAGAACGTTTTGAGATTGGGTCATTATGATAAATGGCCATTTTCAACATCGTTTTGAAAAATGGTGGTTTTGAGAAATAGACCTTTTAAGAATGGGTCATTTTGAGAAATGGTCGTTTTGAGAAATAGACCTTTTAAGTATGGGTCATTTTGAGAAATGGACGTTTTGAGAAATAGACCTTTTAAGAATGGGTCATTTTGTGAAATGGTCGTTTTGAGAATACCTCATGTTGAAATATGGTCGTTTAGAAAAATTAACGTTTTGAGAAGCGGTCATTTTGAGACGAGACGTTGACACTTTCTATATAAATAGTTGTATATCCGGCGGGCGCGGCGCGGCGCGGGGGGCGGGGCGGCCGCGCTCTCGTCAGTGTTCGTACCGCTTGTCGCGAGGCGTGGCTTACTTTAACTATTTATGGTACAAAATGTTATTTTAGTTCCATAGACGTTTAAGATCTACAGAGTTTATATTCCGAGCTGTAAGGTCGTGATTTGACAACGAGATGTCGCTGACACACTGGGGAAGTTTGAATATAGATCTTATGTTGTCTTATTTAAATAGGTTTTTCCAGATACAAACACAACTCGAATTCATTCATTTACAACCTTAGATCTTTAAATACGTCAACCTAAAGAGATGTAAAGGAGGTTGGCTTCGGACAGAGAGAGATGGATATTGGTTGCTACACAGACGAGTGCTTAGCTCTTCCAAAGTAATTCTAATCGCTATGGATTTTCCTCAATCTGCTGTATATTTCCTGTTACTCATGACTCCATCATCAGAATACATTCTGGAATACAGATGAGCAATCCACATTCCATAATTTGTCTCTATGTGTAAATAAACATCCTTCATACATACATCCTTCAAAAATCGACTTACTCTAGGTGAAACATAATAATGGTGCTAAAAATTCGAAAAAAAAAACGCAACCACTGAACTTTTTTTTAAGTGTTGCAAGCAATAAATATCGATAGTCTATCAATACTATCGTGGCCTTGAATAACAGTAATAATATCGATTGTCAATAGTTTGCAATACTGTTGATGAAAGGTTGAAAGTATCGATACTATTGAATTAAGATATTATCGATGGTTTTAAATGAATACTATCGGTACTATTTAATTAATACTATCGATAACATTAATTAAAAACTATCGATAGTAGGTAAATTTAATAGTAACGATAGTTTTACCTTTCATCAATAGTATTGCAAACTATTGACTATATATCGATAGTCCTATCTATACTGTGGCTGTTTTTCGAAGTCAACTATCGTTATGAAACGCTTACTCTTTTCACGGTAAATTAATTCTTCCTGGCACGACATAAGACTCAAATATTTGATCTTCACCTACTGGCGTGTGGAAGCGATGTCTGTTCAAGTTACGGCCTTAGAGCGATTTCGCGGGCCTTCGCTCGCTCTACCGGGCGTTAATGTACTGTCGACACATACTTGAAGTGTCTCAGACTGTTAATTTGAACAACTTTATCTTTAAGACTAACTGTTCATCAAAGGTCTCAAAAATAAAACGACTGCGTCCAGACAGAGCGAATTCATAATAGTCTATTACCGTTCCTATATGCAATAAATTACAAAACAAACCATAGCGAGTTCTAATTCGCTTTTAGCGCCATCTATCAATAGAGGCGTCGGTCTGAGTAACTTTGAGATTTAACAATCTTTCTCATACAAAAGTGTTTAGTTAATCAGAGAAGGGGTCTTCTTCTTATCGAGTCGAAATTACTAGAATTAGATATTGTTAGACCAGAACCTAGCCACGGCAACCGCCCTGTCATTATCCACATTCAGATTTGCCTTAGTAAAACGAGTCGGGCTGTTGGGACATGACAAGAAAAGAAGGTATTTTCTTCCTTCTTTATCAGCACATAATAGTCCACTGCTAGACTTTATCAGTCTTATTCGAACTAACTTTAGTACTTGGTTTAAACCATTATCCACCCAAAATAAGATGACCCTCCGCAATGTGTCACCTACTCTTTTGTAACCGTCAACTTCATTAAACCAAGTCCTAAAGTTAGTTCGAGTTTTATAATAAGACGGTAAATCTCTTCTAATAAAGGCAGGATTTGCCCATAATCACCAATCTGGGCAGAGGACGTTGCTGCCTGTTTCCTTTAGTCGCTTCTTAAGACACCCGTGGGAGAGGAAAGGGGTGACAAATAGGGATATGGATTCGTCAAAATAATATATTATTTCATTTAGTCCGTCAACTAGATTTTCCAACCCATATCTTTTCGTTCGAATTACTTCATTGACTTACGTCAGATTTGGTTAAAAATCGTAGCTGATCGTGACGTCGCGCGAAATTTAAATGCGCTGTATCCTTGTGCTAATAAAAAAAGAAAAGAAAAAATACGTATAGTACTTACTTTTTAATAATCTATTTAACAAGCCAAAAAAATATTCCGTCGCCATACATTAGAATTTTTCTCGATAAATAATAACGGTACTGGAAAAAAAAATGTTCAAATTAACTGACTGAGTCTTCACTCACGCTCACTGATGAAAACACGTGTGTGTTTTGCAATAGACAAAACACCCTCGGTGTGTTTTCCAGTAGTGACGTGAACGAGTGTGTGTAAGCGGTATATTTACTCCCTGTATGAATTTTAAGAGATATATCACTTAAAAAGTAAATGTTAACTAGGTGTCTGTGTGTCGAGGCCGTCTGCCGTGTCGGGCGGCAGTAGTTCACGATCGGATTCGTTGAGGTTTTTATTTTCGAGATCTCCGTTCGGTCGGGCCGGCGGCGACTGCGAGAGCTGCTTTGTCTATCAATTTAATATCTATGGTCTTACTTTGTCAAAGAGCTGCTTTGTCTCTGGAAAGTCTTTCTTCGAGATCTTAGCACGTTCCCGATTGTGTCCCTAGGTGTCTAAACATACTATGCAGAAAGAAATATATAAAATGACATTGCAGGCGTAATGACGCCGAAGTTCGGTCGCGCAACTTCTGCACAGTGTGTCTAAATCTTGTCTTTCTTTTGTTTATGACAATTTTTTTTAAACTATCAAAGAATATTTTTTCTAACGTCTTACATATAAAGTCGAATTTCCCATATTAAACTCGTCATATTTGTCATGGCGCGTATTATGTACTTATTTTTAATATTCACATTTCTACATAATCACTGCGGTGTATGTCATTGTCTACTCATAAGTAGCATATTTACTCTTAATATGAGTAATCCTATAATCCGACTCGAAGGACTGTAATATTAACCGCATAAGTAGTTTTAAATTAAATATTTGCCATCCCTCAATCTGAGGTTCTTTAAGTGTTCATATCAATCTAATTTAATAGATTTAGAATCTAGCTCGAAGGACCATAGAATCATCTCCAGCGGCTCGAAGGACCATGCAATCGGAGGTCATTGTCCCCGCCGGCCCCCGCGCACTCCGAGTGGTGTCGTGCTCGTGTGCTGCCCCTGTGATATCCGTGGCTCGCCCAACCCGCCGCAAACGCTTATCCCCACCCCCTAACACTTATACTAAGCGTCAGTTGGCAAGTGAATACAGGGCATTGACCTATTCCTATCGTATTCGCTCGCACTGATATATAAATCTAGGTTTCTGGCTCTATTGGCTCGTGCATTGTCTGGTGAAGTAGCATTTGTTCTCAAAGGCTGCTTGCCACACCTCGTAAAGTTGGATATTACTCCGAAAAAGTTAGACAAGCAAGACAACAATATAAACAGCGCGTGTGACAAAATAGCTAGCAAAGGTCAATGTTGGATATTTACATAAAAACAGGCGCTTAGTATGCTGCCATTTTGAGAGGTTATGTACAAGTCATTTGTTTTACCTCGATTTAAGAAGTGTCATTCATTATTCTATAAAAAATCACTCGAATATTTTACCTTAAAATTACGTATGTAATTGATAGAGAAGAAAAAGAACCTTGCAGTCGTATTCTAACACAAATAGAGTAAGAGCTAGAAGCAAATAAATTTCCTTATAAGATAAATTGGTAACTTGTATTGTAACCTCTTCAAAAAGGCGTCTCCTTTCGCAAGCTTCGCGTATTTTCGTATTGATTTGAATGTCTGTCTGTTTGTTTGGCACACGGTCGCGATTGTTTCCCCGACTTGTTGATCTCCCTCCACAATAACACATTTTTCCTTCATTAATTTTTAGTAGTTTTGCTAGATCTTAGTTTTTGTATTCAGTTTCATAAGTTTTGATAAAAAAGTTTTTGCTATTAGTTTGGGAATCTACTAACAGAGATTCTTTTATTTACTTAGGCATTAAAGATGCATATTCTAATTACACCTTAACTTGTGAGTGTAAGGCCCTACCCTCTTTTCTGTTATTCTCCTTTGTTTATAGCTATGGGTTGCCCAAGTTTTTAAAATATCGTTTAAGATATTAATTTTTAACCTGTTATAAGTTTGACACCAATGGCTGGTTGTCTGTTTGTATCGTAGCTCTCGAACGGATGGACCGATTTCGATGTGTTTAAGTGAAAGCAAGTTACCTTGCGGTGGTTCTTACACACGTTTAATGAAAATCGGTTCAGTCTTGGGGATTACGCTGTAAAGTCGAGGGTTTTTCAATTTGCCTAGCAAATAAACTTTTTTTTTACTAGTATTTAGTGCTCGGCAAAACAGTCGCGCCGTGTGGAGTAAGTGCTGAAGTGATAGTCAATTATTATAATATTCATTCGCATAGCATCGTCGTCCGCACACTCACGTGTACCCATAAAATTTCTCTCGATGTAATAGAAAATAGCTCTATGTTTCGGCAGACTGAATTTGACTCCAGCTCTCGACTACTACTTTACAATTCGAAATCCCAGTATCATGTCGTGAAATACGTAGTATAAATAAATATCAGTTAACGAAATTCAAGGATATAAAAGACGAAAGTTTAACCTGAGAAAACTGTAGGTGTTACTCGAGTAGGCTGACATTTGAAAGGATAGTGTTCAGTCTGTCCAAGCAACATAAATATAAGTGATCTAGTTTCTGAAAATAGTCGTTTAGTGTGGAATGTGCGGCGACGGTGCTGCCACGCCGCGCCCGCCTCTCGTGTTACTGCATAGGTCACTAGAGATACGATACTACAGTGGAACTTAACATTAAAAGATCAGAGTTATAATAGTACGTTAGTTTTAATTATATTTCTGATATTAATTGATGTTTTGCTAAAGATAATTTTATCAGCGTTATGTTGTTCGCGTGGTGCGTGCGGAAAGCGTCGCAGCCCCACCGAATCGTTTCAACGGTCCTACTGCACTGTGTTGTTACTGATTGCAAAAACTAACTTACGAACGCGCGATGAGCTGGTCGCACTGGCGTTTTGTGGGCGCTGCTATGATCTACCTATATGTCCGAGACAAAAATGTAAGAAGGTTAGGTTGATGGTGGTTTGTATTTTCATGTCGCAACGCTTTCTGTACTGAAAACTTACCAAATAAGGCTCTCACACACTTAGGGCGCATTTAATTGTCAAGTCGTATGTTTCTTCTCTGAAAGAGTTCAGTTTTCGTTTACCTAGCTAGACGCTCAACCGAATAAAAAACAACTGGTTCACAAACATAGCCGCCAGGACCCGAAATGTGGTTAATATAAGAACATTTAAGAGCTCGCAAAATGCTAGTGTGAATTCAGTCTTAGCTCTCAGTCTAAATATCACAATAGGTGTTATAAATGTAAAGATTTCAATATGGATAGGTATTGAAATATAGACCGATGCTTTAGAAAAAGGTAGATACATCAATATGTACCTACCGTAAAAAAAATATATAGTATTCGATGTCTTATTTGTATGACAAAAATTTACCGCGATAAAGTTTAGACTGAGAGTTAAAGACGCGCATGTCGTCTGACTTGATAATTTGTGAAATCGATGATTGGACGGGACAATTGACAGATTTTATGATATTTGAAAAAATCCTTGCTAATACAATTTAGTGATTAATTATAGTATTTGTGTTCTTTAGTTAAAATGATTTGTTGAAATGACGACCGGAGAGATGGTAAAAATTGTTGCTATTATTAAAACCTCTTTATTCTAGGATTCCTATGCGGAATGTCGTATGCACCGTCCATCGTCGATCTGTCAGTCAGGCGATACCACCAAAACCGCCACAATGTAACCTCAAAATTCATTTCTATACATATAAGCAATACCACAGTACCTGAAAATTGAAAATAAAAAATTATAAAATTGTAATAGAACGGTAATATTGGTCGGAATCAAACTGGTAACAACTGGTTTCAACTGGTAATAGGCGGTGTTAATGCAGACTGGGGAAGCCACAAGATTCAGCGATTGTTTTGTGTTCCTTGTTTTTGGCGAGTTAGGTAGTTCTGGAATGTATCGCAGGCCTGTAATATCTTTTGTTTCGTTCATAGTCTGTTAAGGGAGGTTAGCGAGTCTGTTTAGACTTATTAGCAGATAGTAACGTAGCCGAACTTTTTCTTTTTTCGACTGATCTTTCGGCGCATTACAACGTTTTCTCAAAAGAGTCTGAGTCAAGTTTCGTTAGGCTGAAAAATGCGTCGACGTAAAATCAGTTTAGCATGGCGCAGTTTCGGTCGCGTTATTATCTGCTGGTGTTTAAAAAAACTCGCTTTAAAATAAGTTCCAGTGACACCTACTGGAAGCGTGCGGCTATTCGAAAAGTGGAGAGTGTAAAGGCCCATGCTAACTCACTGTTGAGGCGCACCAATGAGGCGGTATAGTCAGACAGATTTAGCTCGACCGAGACGTACGCAGCGCGTTTTTATATCTACCTTGAATTGGCGCGGATAATGGCGACATGCCAAATCATTTCGCTTCTTTTTATCGAATTGAAAATAGCTAATATCACTCTCGGCCAATTAGGGCCAAAGTGAACGCTTTAGTGCTGGCCTCATTCAGATCTGCCCTATTGCCTTTTTTATGTTATAGGGCGGCAAACAAACAAGCGGGTCACCTGATGGTAAGTGATCACCGCTGCCCATGGACAACTGCTACACCAGGGTGTAACAGAAGCGTTGCCGGCCTTTCAGGAAGATATAGACTCGGTTTTTTAAAGGTTACAATGTCGTATCGGTCCGGGAACACTGCTGCTGGATTTTATTTGCCTGACATATCACGTTCATTTGAAGTGTGTAGTGAAAGTTAGTTTTTCCAACTAGTTTCCACCTTGTATTTATAACGATGATTTTGAGTCAGTACATAAATTAGCTTCTACATTTTAAGTAACGTTTGATAAGCGATCATAATTTTATTTTGAAATATTTAAAGCCAATATTTTGCATCGATTTTTAGTAGCGTTGTAATCAAAATTGCTGATTTCAGTCAAAGAATCTCTTATTCCAAATCATCTTTTCATAAAAACTCAAGGTTTTAGATATTATTGCACGTTGCGTATGTTCCGTACGTCGGCTCAATGTGTCCTTGCTATAAATATAGGTCTTGGTTAGGGTAGATGGTTGAAGGGATCACATGCGAGGTGATAGAACTTAGGCATAGGGTTAGTTCTACTGATGCGTCTTTTAGTTCTACACTCTAAATTCTCGCATCAGTAGGTCTTAGATCTATGAGCGTGCCATACCACGGAACGGATTGTGACGTCGTCGTCGAGTTGACGATACGACGACGTTCCGATCCAGTGCGGTCACGTGACGTACCTTGAAGGTAATTAGGTACTCTTTGTATTTACGTCCAAAATGTAGACGGCGTGCACTGTCAATAACACTTCTGTTTGAGCGATCGTACATATTAGGCGGCATAACGCGTATGTATATACGTAAACGTACGTTTTGGTGATAAAATTTTAGGGTTGAAGCGATCGGATACAGGTTACTTTTGTATTAAAAAGGCAAGTCAAACGCCTAATGTGTACACGTGTCGTGTCTAGTATTGCCTTGGTGGGTATTGTTATAAATATGATATCAATTATGCATGCTGAAAAAGCAGCTACAGATTATTCGATGTAAATATTATTGTGTACCGTTTTACCCAGAGAACGTGGACCATTGGCAATGCATGTTGTACTACACGTTGTACCGAAGACGGACGGTCGAACGACACGCTCACGTCACGACGCGACGGATGCGACGGTTCAATATCAGAGTAGGGGGAGGTGAAAAATACTGCCAATCGATTGTAGGTTATACTTAATGGATAATGATTTGTAGCGTTAAACGATTTCGAAATATTGTGTCCTAAATATTTCATATTTTATGTATAGTATTGATATGCGTATACCCGATGAGTTTCGACCGCCGTAGTCCCCGCACTTCAACGGCGGTCGGGAGGCAGCGGGCACCATGTAAATGTTTTGATTAGGGAGAGGATGATGGATACAAACTGTGTTCTGTAGTGTACCGAGTGACAGGGCGTTGTCTAGATAGGTTTGCACTTAGGTTGGCGTCGTGGCCGCCATCTTGGATTTAAGGTGGCGCGCCGCGATGTCAGCCGACTAATTAAGGCGGGCTTCGGCCGCGGCTAAGTGGTAAAAATAATAGATTGCAATATAAATTGTGGTTGTTAGGTTTAAGAGTCGGCATATTGGGTGTTGTGTATGAAGAGGTTTGTTTAGCGACGCTCTATAAGTCCTTTTAGGGATTTTATTTATGTATAAATAATATGTTTGAAGTGAAACTTCTTAACGATATTTGACACTTCGACGTGGAACATGCATCGCAATTGTAAAACTTCTGGCTAGGGTTTGCTCTGCCGCGCTTTAAGGAGTTTCATTTCAGTAGCGGGACCTTATTGTTTGTAGCGCCCGACGTTTCTATGGAGTTTGTCATCGTGGTCACGGAGATGTATACATAAGTATGTGCTTTAAAAGGGCTACCAGAATTTTTCGAGTCCAGTGCTGCCCCCATTTGAAATAAATCATTTGAAAGGAAATCAGCCCAAAGTGGCAGTTTTTTGCAAATGTGCGTAGAAAAACTGCACGTTCTCATTTGAAATTAAAAAAAAATAGTACGTAAAATAATTTCAAGAGTTATATAGGTCTGATAAAATTTTAAATGATCCCTCCGTTTCCTTTCAAATTATTTATTTTAAACGGGGGCAGCACTGGACCCCTAAAAATTCAGGCAGCCCCTTAAGGTCCATTTACACAGTGCGAGTTTCTTGCCTGTTGCGTACAATTTAATTGAACCAATACATGATATTATTAAACTTGCACTGTGTAAACGGTCCTCAAAGCGCTTAGATGCTACCGTTACCATTCGACACGGTGTTATAACTCATATGACTGTTGCAACTGGAGCTTCTACAATACATCTTTGAACTTGGCTATCAAGCAGCTCAGCTTACACTGCAATGCGGTATTATGAGAAGTCCAATGAATTCCTATCTACTCATCTTAATTAGCTGCTTCGGAGTCCGGTGAGCGTGCACCGGCTTTGTATGATGCTGCGTCATAGCTGGACCAATCAATGGCTGCTGTACGATTCTGCGTCATAGTGGACATTGACTGACAGTTGACGATGCGTCATGCGACATTGAGTGAGACGTTTTCTGTTAAATATTGCACGATGAACATAATTTTTTTTTGATAGTAATAAAAAATCAATATTTAATAGTAAGGGATACAATGATGATGCTTAATCCTTCCATAATGTTATAGTTTGCTGGCGAAATCCTTTTGAACTGTGATTATGACACGTGTTGAATGGTGACGGTGGTATCAGTTGAGGGATTGCACCCAATATGCATCGGGTAGGTGGAGTGTTATCGTGGAGAGCTGTGGACTGATGCTCATGTGATGACGGTAATTTCTGTTTCGCTTTCTAAATTTCAATCGTGTGTAACACGGCTCGCTTGAGACTGGTTATGTGTGTAGCTGCGTGCGGTTTCCCCGTGAGAGCTCGGCTTTAGGCCATGGCGGTAAAGGTGGACACAATTTAACATTTAAACTGCAGCGACAACCTGGTGCTGTACCGCAGATTGTTACTGCAGAGTGTATGCCAGGTTGTGACGCGTGCAGTCACCTTAATACATTAACTTTGTCGGAATTATGTCTCAGATCGTAAGAGTTAGCCGCCCGAGCGGTGAGGGAAATTATCGAGATTTGATGCTGTTTAGAATTTTACTGTGCCAAGAAGAGGTATTTTTCGCACGTGTAACGTGAGTAAAATGTCTCTTACGGCCCGAGGTGACGTAAAATTTTTATGTTTACGGTCCGCGATTTTGGAAGGAGGAAATGTCTTAGTGGAAAGTGTCAATTTACAAAGTAGGTTGTAGCTGTTTCTTTAAAATGGCGGACAGTTGCTAAAGTAATTTAAACTATAAATGCTTTAGCAAAAAGCTCTCATTTAAAAGCCCAACGTTAGCTTCACGGGGCTACCGTGCGCCGAAGAGATTTTGTATCCAAAGATTGTATAGTGTGATGTATAACTTCCTATAGTTTTATTATACTAGTATTTTATATACTTGTTATTTTTCTATTGTTTGGCTATCGGAATTTTGGTACATTGACAGATCTCCAGACCGAATTAGAATTGTAAGTGCTGGGCCACGCTTCACACGCGAAGAATAAGCTTTTTAAAAGATTACGCCTAAAAGGCACCTTTTTATTCCCTATAGCATGTGGAGTGTGATCAAGCATAGAGTTTTAGGGGTTTGACTCCTAAGATCGGAGATATCGAAGATGTTTTCTAAACTCTCGACTGTCGCTTGATTAATTATAAAAATTGACATTTTGTATTATGTATTTTTCAAAATTTTCGGAACGGTCGGAAGTCCGCGTCCGGACCAAGTCCGACGCGGTCCGGCGCGGACAGTTTATATCGTATGGTTAAGAAAGGCAGTCAAACTGCAGCTAGATGGTGCTTGTGTGTACTTACGAAGGATATTATTATATATTGTTTCTAACAGAAAAGTAAGATAACGTTTCGCCTATTTATTTTAAGAACTGAGAGATGGTTATTCGAAATTGGTTTGCGGAAATGTCCATGTCCGATTAGTTTAGCTTATGTTGAACCTTTGTGAACGCTGCGCGTGCGTCCGCTCGCGCCGGGACGGGGCGCCCGTAGACTCGACATACACAAGGCGGAATATTGGTGCGTGACTGCGACGCGCGGTGTGCCGTAGGAAAGTTTTACG
The DNA here is from genome assembly GCA_943193695.1 of Acrobasis suavella. Classification (NCBI taxonomy): domain Eukaryota; kingdom Metazoa; phylum Arthropoda; class Insecta; order Lepidoptera; family Pyralidae; genus Acrobasis; species Acrobasis suavella. The sequence continues at coordinate 567,114 of OW971952.1, read as the reverse complement.
ATAAATGGTGAAAAAATAAAGAAATTACAAAAACTTCGGTGTCTCGTCATTTATTTTTTCCTAGTTATGGGTAGTATTGTGGATATCCGATATCTTAGTTTCAAACCCAATAATGATACCTCACATTGAGTCCGAACCCGTGCTTCGCCAAAGTTCTCCACCTGGGTGAAGCACGGGGACTTCTAAGGTCCCGTGCTCCAACTGATGACGTTATTGTCCCTTAGTACAGTCAAGTCACATTCAAGTTATACGCATTCAAAGCGTTACTAATTGCTTTTATGATTGTTTCTTCATACTTGACTGCCTCCGTGGTCGCTTTGTGATCTTGTGATCCGGGGTCGTGGGTTCGAATTCCACTGGGAAGCATACTTTGTGAGAAGTTGTTTCCAGTCAGGTTAGGATATTACAGGCTTAAATTACCTGATTATCCGAAAATAAAGATGATTCCGTGTTTCGAAAGGCACGTATAAACTGTGGATCCCGAACGCCATCTAGCGTTTGCTCATCGAACCTGTCCAAGGATTGGTTCTCATCTACCCTTTGGGTTGCGGAGGTCAGACGGCAGTCGCTCTGTAAAAACAAGATCCGATCTGTTAGGACTGATCCTATATTGTACTGATCTCATAATGGCGGACCCCGGGTTCTGAAGCGTTACTGCTGAGGATGCAACCGGGAATACGCTCGGGTGATGATGATGACTTAGGTTAGCACCTTTACTCGTCATATGGCTATGTGGTGCCTCCCACGGGATGGTATGGAGCGACTAAGGGAGGTAGATGTAACAGAACGCAATACAGCGAACTCTGTGCAAAGACTATTAACCCTTCACCACGAGACTATATTAGTTGCCATGCCCCCAGCGCGAGGGGTATGAAATCTAAAATAAATACCTACAACCGAAAAGGGATGTGGATACTTAAGTTATGTGCAATACGAGCGGTTTTTTTTGTCGGAAATATCCGACGCTCGCGGAATAGGCAACGACAATGTTTGTCGGATAAATCCGACGTTCGCGGTGAAAGTGTTAAGTATTCAATCCGCAACACCACCTAGGTACCTACCAAACTTGATGATGACTATGGGTAAATCCTCTCTTTATTGAGAGAATTTACCCAATAATATGGACTGCATAGAAGAATGTTATTATATGGATTCAAAGTTTCATGATTTTAGAAAAAATACCACTAGGTACCAAGTTTGTATGCCAAGTAAATTAAAAATCCCCGTACTTTCAAGGGATCACCCGTATAAGGCTGGTTTCAGAGTCACGCGTTCGCACGTGCGGGCGGCCGGCGATGCGGGCGACGCTCTTTGAGCCTCCTGCGGCCGTAGTATGATGTTTTATCTGAGAGGTCTTTACGATCTTCCCTCTGTAACGACAAAATAAAATTCATGAATGGACACGAAGTAAAATGAGTCGTCACACGCAGGCAGGTTTTAAACAGTGTTTCTAATGTCTGCTAAGAAAATATAATAATTTTAAATTAAAACACGCGACTTGTAAAACAGTCACCATAGATAAAATAATGATATAAGTATGTAATAATTCCTAGAAAAAATATTGCAACCAAAGAGTATTTAAAATCTAATATATAAAATTCTCGTGTCACAGTTTTCGTTGCCATACTCCTCCGAAACGGCTTGACCGATTTTGATGAAATTTTTTGTGCTTATCCGGTATCTATGAGAATCGGCCAACATCTATTTTTCTTCCCCCTAAATGTTAGGGGTAGTCCACCCCTAAATTTTTTTTTTATTTTTTAGACAAAATTTTTAATTTCTATTTTTTTATGATACAACATACAAAAATACATACAATCCTCAATTTTGGCAAAACAACGTTTGCCGGGTCAGCTAGTTATAAAATAAAATGTTATAAAAATGAATGTGCAACGGAACGTTTCGACTCATGTCGTACAACCAACATAAAGGAAAATACCACCGCCGAGTACGTATGCATTCACCGCCGCCGGGAGTGGTTGTAGGATTCATCAAAAGATAGCGCTATAGTTTCGTAATTAAATATATTTTTAAGTTTGTAAACTTCAATAATACATTGTTTAAAGATGTCTGCCTATATTTAAATATGTAAATATACATTTAATATTAGTTCAATGAAATAACTATTTAAAATACGATTAAAAATGGTTTAATTGAACCTTATGTGGGTCTAGCAAATCTGCGACAAATTTACACGATTTTATGTTGCCAACCGTCGATATGTCTACTTTGACCTGTCAAAACTATGCTCGCACGGGAGTTAGGCATGAGATAAAATACGTTTTATGAATGAAAGTTATTTTGTCTATGTTTGTTGCGGTAAATTACGCGAAATGCGACAAATTTGAAGGATAAAATTTGTCGCCCTGATCATACTTGCCTCGCTGGATCGTTACACAGTCGACCGCGCGTGTGAAGTATGGAGAATCGAGACGCGCTGCCGAAACCAGCCTAACTGTTGAACGCTGGAACGAGATACATTAAAAGAACGATTTCTTAATCTATAAATTTAGCCCTTTCATTCATCAAGCAGCTAAAACTCAAAGGTTTATTCAGTAATTAGACCTTTACAGGCACTTTTACACGTCAAATAATTTACGTTACGTGTAAAGTATATTAAAATTTAATTTATTTTTAAAGAAAAGCTACGGATAACACCGCTTCGTAACGACCACTGAGACCGCTAAGAGCCATTTCGATTAAGTCTACCTTCGAACAAGAAAAAATCTCATCAAAATCGGCCTATTCGTTAAGACTCTACGATGACTCTAGTGCAGTTTGTTACCGCTTCTTCTGCACTAGCGCTTTGGAGGCGGCAGTAAACTTAGCTCTAAGTAACTTTTTGACGTCAACAATTACTGTGCAATAAAACAAAGTGACGATTATTAAGAGATATTATAAATATCCTATGATAATAAAGATATATTTGAATTGAATTGAATTGAATGACACACTACAGACAGACACAACTCGTCAAACTTATATACCCCTTTTTTTTTCGTCTGGGGTTAAAAATGCATTAAATATAAACCAAAAAAGTATGTAATCAATACATAGTTATAACAAAAAAGTGAAATAGAATATTTTATTTTATCAAACTTTATTGTTCCAAAGTACATTATTATCATCATCATTTCAGCCGCATAACGTCCACTGCTGGACATAGGCCTCTCCCAAGGATCTCCAAAATTAACGATCTAGAGCGGCCTGCATCCAGCGCTTTCCAGCGACCTTAGTCAGGTCGTCAGACCACCTTGTGGGTCGGTGTCCTACGCTTCGCTTGCCAGTACGTGGTCGCCATTTGAGAACCTTTTTGCCCCATCGTCCTGCTGCTCGTTTTTGCCCCACTGCCACTTCAATGAACTAATCCGCTGGGCAATGTCAGTGACTTTTGTTCTACGAATTTCCTCATTTCTGATTCGATCATAGTTGTGGGCTAATCCTCTGTTTATCGGGAGAGGTATTTAGCCCAGCAATGGACTGATACGGGCTATAAGGTAGAAGAATCAATATCCAATAATAATCGTTAGGATCTATCTATTAATATGGATTCTAACTACTTAAGTACCTATACTCTGCAGTAATTTAAAAATGCATAAAATTGTTCCTGGCGCGTGCGAAGGCGAAGCTGCGGGTAACAGGTAGTGGAAAAATAAAATTGAATTCAGAGAGACATCGTTGTTAACACGTCATAATGATATAGTTACCTACATATATAACGTAGTAAAAAATTTTTTACGTCTATGATATTAATCATACAATATACGAGGGGGGGTCAAAAAGTTCGCGGAATGGAGGGGATAGCGGGGGGTGGGGGACCTGCCGCAGGTAGTAACTAATGAGCAACTCTTTGTGAGTATATATGCCAAGTTTGAACCTGATTGTGTCAATAACCTTTGACCTGTCGTCGATCAAACAAGTGAATCCGGAAGAAAAACTTGAACATGGAAAAAATCGAGTTTCGTGCCGTCATAAAGTTCCTCACTAAGCAAGGAAAACCACCTCAGAAAATTTTGGAAGAAATGTTATCAGTATACGGGGACTCTTGCCCTGGGAAAACCATGGTGTACAAGTGGAATAGCCTTTTCAAGCAAGGCAGAGAGTCTCTTGAAGACGACCCTCGCTCAGGACGGCCGATTGAGGCCACCACCTCAAACATCGTTGAAAAAGTGGAGAATCTTATACTGGAGGATACTCGTTTGAAGAAGAAACAACTTGCAGAAATGGTTGGAGTATCACCTACAACCATTTTAAATATTCTACACGACAATCTTGGGATGTCAAAAGTCAGCGCAAGATGGGTGCCAAGAATGCTCACACCACCACAGAAACAGCTGCGCGTCGAGTATTCAAAGGAGTTTTTAGACCTCTGTAGCGCCGACAAGGAAGGAATTTTTGCAAGACTTGTTACTGCAGATGAAACTTGGGTTCATCATTATGAGCCTGAGTCGAAGCAAGAGTCTATGCAGTGGCATAAAAAGGGTCAGCCCCCCCCTAAGAAATACAGGGTGTCACAATCGGCTGGAAAAATCATGGCAACTGTTTTTTGGGATACAGAGGGTATTTTATTAATAGATTATAAAGATAAGGGTGTTTCTATAACGGGAGAATACTACGCTAATCTACTAAGACAATTAAAAGAAGCAATCAAGGAGAAAAGGCGGGGAAAGTTGACAAAGGGTGTGCTGCTTTTGCATGACAACGCACCGGTACACAAGAGCCGCGTTGCGATGGCTGCCCTTCATCACTGTGGCTTCGAAATGTTAAACCATCCTCCCTATAGTCCAGACTTAGCCCCCTGTGATTATTTTTTATTTCCCAAATTAAAAAAAGAGCTTCGGGGGAAGAAATTTTCCGATGATGAAGAAGTCAAGTCGGCGATTTCGGCCTATTTTGAGGACAAAGACAAATCATTTTTTTTCGACGGTATTAATAAGTTAATAGAGAGATCTGAAAAATGTATTCGACTTAAGGGGGAATATATTGAAAAAGAAAAATAGTACAGTATTTTATTTCACCCCCCTTCCCCTCCGTTCCGCGAACTTTTTGACCCCCCCTCGTACATATAATCAAATCGTAACCGATAGCAGTCTGTACATGGAAGACAAGTAAAAAAAAAATTGTTGTTGGGGGCTTTTATCAACGCAACAGTACACAAAACAATGATTTTTTAGAATTTTTGTTTGTCTGTTTATCTGTTGGTCGTCCGTGCGTTTATGCACTCTAATCTCAGAAACGGCTGAATAGATTCGGTTGCGGTTTTCACTAATGTATTAGGCTTCACTTAACATGTAGTGTTTGTTTCATTTAAATCCGTTCATAAATAAAAAATATATAAATTGAAAGAATCACGTCATACATTTTTGTTCGAAAAACGGATTTTAAAATAACTTCGGTTGCATTGGCTAAAACTTTTGTTAATTTAATCTTCTTCTTCTTAATATATATAACTCAAAGGTGACTGACTGACTGACATAGTGATCTATCAACGCACAGCCCAAACCACTGGACGGATCGGGCTGAAATTTGGCATGCAGGTAGATGTTATGACGTAGGCATCCGCTAAGAAAGGATTTTGATCAATTCTACCCCCAAGGGGATAAAATAGGGGATGAAACTTTGTATGAAACTTTGTCAATTTTAAACCGACCCGGCTGAGACTTTGCATGCATAAAGCTACTATGCCGTAGGCATCCCCTAAGAAAGGATTTTGATAAATTACATCCCTACGCGAGCGAAGCCGCGGGCAAAAGCTAGTCGTTATATAAAATGATGATTAAGAGTTAATATACAGTTAATAAAAACCAGCCAAGTGCGAGGGGACTGGCGCACAGAGGATACCGTACCATTATCTATTTGTACGGGGGACCCCTTAAATATATTTTATACCATTCCCCCTCTCAAAAGTTTATTTTATTCACTGAAAACAGTGAATAAAATGCACTTTTACTCACTATTTTGATGTTTGAATTTAGAACAATTTACTCTTAATTTTGGTAATTGTTCCAGTTTTAATGTCCATTTTAATTGATTTAACCTTCTTTTTTCTTCATTAAATGTCTATTTTCGCTAAAATTTTTCTTTTTAACCAACTTCCAAAAGAGTAGGTTATCAATTCGTCGGAATCTTATGTTTTATATATGTTGACCGATTTATTCGAAGACGTTTGTACCGATTTAGAATATTCTTTTTTTTTAGAGAATACCTCATCCCATAATTTATTTATTAAAACCGGTTGTGTAGTTTGGTGGTGAAGTCGGTTTTTAGTTTTGAAAAATTATTCTCATAGTCATGGTATAAAGTATAGTATGCAATTCTTGAATAAAGCGGATTTTACATCGAGGGCCATGAGTCACTCTCATTACTCAGGATTCTAACACTTGAATCACGAGCGTAGCGAGTGATTCAATCATCATGAATCACTCCCTACGGTCGTGATTTAGTCGTTAGAATCCTTCACCTGCTCGTGATTCATCTATGGCCCTCGAAGTAAATCACTAATTGCATAATATACTATTATTCTGTTTATTAGCGGCAACAGAAATACATCATCTGTAAAAATTTCAACAACTCAGCACGGAAGAATTCAAAAAGCACGGTGAGTTCCGCGGTGCCTGGTCCTTGACAACGAGAAGACGTTAGACAGAGTGGTCTTATTAGGTAACGCTAGGTTCACACCATGGCGGACTGCCCAGCCTGGGCGAAAAACCGCTGAACTGTGCGCGGTAGAGGGGCACGGCCTTTCGGTGTCACTCGTGGTTCGTCACATGGTCGACAGCGAAACATCGTGGACAACCAGTGCAGGCCTTTACGGAGAGTGTCATTCATGCTCCGCAAAGAGGCGGCAGAGAGAGACCGGGAGGCAGCGACCTACCTGGCTATCCGCCGCCAATGACAGGGCGCAAGAGGCGGGCTTATGGCCAGTAACTGCTATCTCCATAACGTGGGCCAGTCAGGCGATGGAAACGGGATTCCGTCTCTCGACAATTCAAAAAAACACCTCACGTAATTTATGGACGCCCCCTAGGTTGCATTCGGCTTTCCGTGGCTGGGTAGACGAGACGGCAGGTCTTTTTCACAAGAAAAAAATAAAGAAATGGTTAAGTTAGGGGCTGCAATAAAAATAGGAACAACCATGACAAGACTGCCTGGGATTGTGACCTCTTTCCACGAGGACCGAAATATTACAGTGGCGGTAGTAGATTGGTACTAATCTGTCAGATTAGATATTCTCCACGTTGATATGTGCAGTACTTACACCGACAACATCCCCGTAGCCGGCTGTTGGTGTTCTTTGCCGACGACACGGCTCTTTTTGATTTAGTATTGTGAGCAAAATAAATGCTAGACACAGTTATACGTAATACATATTTATTTTGCTAGGTAAACCGTTAAGCTTAATACATTGATCACTAGAACTTTATGAAATATCTTGTAACGTTGTAACATATTCGTTACGATTTTTAATATAACTAAAACTAAAAATAAAAATAAATAAAGTATAACTAAAATTAAAACAAAAAAAAAGAAAGGTTTTCTTGTGCCTGAGTGCGTTAAACACGGATCCCTAAATATCTCTCGTCCCGCAAAACCTGTTTGACCGGTGCCCCGGCGGCTGCGCGCGCGCCTTTGCGCCGCTGATCTTATATTGAGACGGACACGTACTGCTGGTGATTTGGCTAAGGTCGAGCCTGCATTCTGATACCTTTTAATTTATAATTAACTTTTGGCAGTAGCTGTAAACCAGCCTAGTATTGGCTGCTGTGTGGTGGTTTTCCATTAATTTAACTTATTTGGATTATTAAACCCCGTTAGGGGTCCCAAGTTCCGGCTGAAGGTGCCGGCGGCGAGCGTCGTGTTGGTGACTTCTTCACGCCCGGCCATTTTGAAGATCGTCGATGCCCGCTTGGCCCACAAGGGAAGTACTAGACTGCGTGGCAAGGTTAGGTGGCCATCCGAACTCACGACCTAATTGTGATTTTGTGGGGGTAACCACTAAATAAATTTTGTTTAACGTTACCGGTGTTTCATTTAAATATCCGGAACGTAACACTGGCGCCAAGACGTGGTTTATTATACATGGCCTAACCTTGCTTCGTAGTAAGTAGTTGGTAGTTGGTGGTTGTGTTCTTTATTTTTTTTCTGTTTGTGAAACGTTTATTTTATTTTTTGGTTGCATTCTGCGCTAAAGCGTACCTTTTTAATACTTATTACCCATATGGTTCCGTATTGTTAGTTTTACAAATATTGTTGATTTTTTTGGTGTTTGTAGTGTTATACATAAAAAGGTACACCTTAGTCGTTTCCAGCTTTTTTTTCTTTCTTTTTTTGTGTGTTTTATTTTATTTTATATCATCATCATAATCATCATATTTTTATGCCAACCTAAACGTTCCATAGTTATTAATATTTTTATTGTAACAAAACGGAGTATTTTTTTTTGTTTTAAATATATTTTTAGTATCTCATTGTTCACAATTTACTCTATTGGGTTATTATACATAGTTAACTTTAAATTATGTCTTATCCGGTAAAATTTTTATCATTACAAAAGACTGAGTTAGAATATGAGGTTGCAATCAGAGATGCCACACCTGCATCAACGGTAGAGGAATTGCGGAAACAGATTTCTAATTTAGGCCCAACATTTCCATCTGAGGACATTTTAGAAAGTTGTTTCGATGTATTTGAGGATTTAAAGGGTATTAATATTGCACTTGAAAAAATAAAATGTAATCTAGTATCATCCTTAGATAAAAGCAATTTACTGAGAACAGAAAATCTTCTGCATCACTTATATCATCGATTCAATAGAATAATCGCTTCTGATGATACCAACGATTTGATTGAGACCTCCTCTCAACAATTTCGTTCGTATTTCGATAAGTATAATTTAGTAAAGGATCAGGGTGTGGACCGGCTGATTTCTCCAAACATTACTGATGCAGCTACAAATGCCCCATTTAACATCACAGTTTCCTGTAGTGATCGTAGTAAAACTGCCGATATTGGCAAATTCAAGTATGATGGCAAAACATGTGTGCGAGCGTTCATACAACGTATTAGCGAGTTTTGCGAGGCGAGAGAAATATCGGATTCAAAAATTTTATCCTACGCGACAGAAATATTCACTGGTGACGCAGTTCACTGGTACAGGAGCGTCAGGAATCGGGTTTCGAACTGGGATGAGCTAATTCAATTATTAAAACAAGATTTTGATCAGCCTGATTATGACTATAGGCTTCGTCTTGAAATTCATTCCCGAACACAGGGTAATAAAGAGAGCATTATAGTGTATTTAGCAGTAATGTCTGGACTATTCGCACGACTTTCAAAACCATTATCTGAGGAAGAAAAGCTCGAAATCTTGCTTCATAATATTCGTCCATGCTATGCAACCCTATTGGCCTCTGTACCAGACATTAAGGACATCGACACATTGAGGCAACTTTGCCGTAACTTTGAAAATATTAAGGCACGTGCTGCCCAGTTTCATGAGCCCATCGGTCCGACTCCTGATTCCTTAGCTCCTGAATTCGCTTATGTTGATAATTCTAATAAATCAAATAATCACTATAGTAAAAGTTACTCAAACAATAATAACACTAAACTTAATTATAATAGAAATTTGAATGCAAACAATACAATAAATCAAAACTATGTACATGCAATCCAATCTAATGTAAAGAAGCCGCTTTATTGTCCTAGATGTCGTGTCGATACACATAATTTAAGACAATGTACTGCTAATAAGGACAAGATATTTTGCTTTGTTTGCGGGCATGAAAATGTTAAGACACCTGATTGCCCTAATTGTTCAAAAGGTCAACCAGTTGCCTCAAAAAACTACTTGGGCAGAATTGTGGCAATATTGACCAGAACAGGTTCAATGGCAAGGACTGGAATGACTGGTTAAGATTCATCTCATTATATTTTAAATCATATAAAGTTGACACAATTCTGCAAACTAAACCTCACAATGATCTTAGGCCATATGCCGATGTTAAAGTAAACGATGTGCCGGTAGCAGGTCTCCTTGACTCCGGATCTGCAGTTACTATAATTGGTAGCAAACTCCGTGCACTTTTGGAAAGGAAAGGTACACAATTGGTAGAGGATGATTTTATTACCGTCTTTGCTGCTGGTGGGCAAGTTTTAAAAAGCTCCGGATACTTTAAATTATCTGTAACTTTCGAAAACTGTACTCATGTCATTAAAGCGTACTACATTCCAGAGATCACGTCATGCCTCATTCTAGGTATTGATTTCTGGCGCACCTTCAAAATTTGTCCAAAATATTTAAATGCAATATCGCTGAAAACTACTCACCAAAATGTTGACGATAATTCGGTTGCATTTGTTCATGGTTACGATAAACTAGATTCTGTCGAAAAAGCTATAGCTGATGATGTAATTGCTCAATTCTCATTAATTTCTTCTACTTATAAGGGCTTAGGAAAAACGTCTTTAATTGAACATGGCATCGACACCGGTAATGCACAGCCTATCCGTCAGCGTTATTACCGAATGTCACCCGAATGTTACGCGGATATTGGTCGAGCAAGTAGACGAAATGTTAGGTCTAGATGTTGTCGAGCCGTGCGAAAGTGCTTGGTCATCTCCGGTGCTGATAGTTAATAAAAAAAACGGCAAGCCTAGATTCTGTCTCGATAGCAGAAAACTTAACGCAGTTACTAAACGCGACGCATACAATTTGCCCTACATTTCCGAAATTTTGGATAATCTTCGTGACGCTCGTTATTTATCTAGCATAGATTTATCGAATGCATTTTGGCAAATACCTATCAGGCGCGAGGATAGAGACAAGACCGCTTTTTACGTTCCTGGGAGGGGCACTCTCCGTTTCAAACGTACTGCGTTCGGTCTAACTAACGCACCAGCAACTCAACAACGTTTAGTTGACCTGTTGTTTGCGGAATTCGATCTCAAAGTTTTCGCTTATCTTGACGACATAATTATAGTTTCCAATGACTTTAACAGCCATGTCGCCATATTAAAGAAGGTGCTTGAAAAGTTAAAAAATGCGAATTTAACAATAAACTTAGAAAAATGCAAATTCTTTCGTAGTGAGCTCAAGTATCTAGGGTATGTTGTAGATAGCAATGGTCTCAGAACCGATCCCGAAAAAGTGGAAGCGATTGTTAATTATCCGACCCCTACGTGTCGTAAGGATGTTAAACGCTTCCTAGGTACAGCAACATGGTACCGACGTTTCGTTCCCAATTTTAGTACGATTGCCGGTCCGCTGAACGCCTTAACCTCGACTAAGAAAGGTGCACCGAAATTCAGTTGGACTTCAGAGGCTGATGCTGCCTTTTCTAAATTCAAAGAGTGCCTTGTTTCTGCCCCTGTTCTTTCATGCCCCGATTTCACCAGAGCATTTGAAGTCCATACTGACGCGAGTAATTTTGGGATTGGGGGTATGCTTACCCAAGTGGTGGATGGTAAAGAACATCCCGTAGCATATATGAGCAAATCATTGTCAGCGGCCGAGAGGAATTATAGCATTACAGAACGCGAAACGCTTGCTGTAATTGTAGCTTTGGAGCACTGGAGGTGTTATTTGGAGAATGGGAAGCAGTTTACCGTTTACACGGATCATAGTGCTTTAAAATGGTTCCTATCGATAAGTAATCCAACCGGTAGGCTAGCTCGTTGGGGTGTCCGTCTGTCGTCTTTTAATTTCGAACTTAAACATCGACGTGGTAGTGATAATGTTATCCCTGATGCTCTTTCTAGAGCCGTACCAGTTAGTTCGTTGTCTTCCACATCTTTAGAAACCAAGGACAGTTGGTATAAAAATATTTTCAATGGCTGTATGACCAGTCCGGAAAAATTTCCAAATTTTTTATTAAAAGATAATGTTCTTTACCGGCTAACAAAAAACAAACACGAACTTACGTCTGAGTTTTCTTGGAAGGAAGTAGTGCCCCTTGAAATGCGCGAAAAGGTCATCAATGACAATCATTCCGAACCTACAGCGGGACATTTAGGAATTTTTAAAACTTATAGGCGCCTTGCTTTAAGATTTTTTTGGCCAGGAATGCATCAAGATGTTATAAAATTCATTGGTTCTTGTGAAAAGTGTCTTTCTTATAAAGCTCAGAACCACACTACTTTAAGTGAAATGGGTCGGCCTAAACAATGTTCGCGCCCATTTCAAATGTTATCAATCGACTTAATGGGCCCTCTTCCCGTTAGCCGTAAACAAAATAGCTATTTACTGGTAGTAACTTGCTGTTTTTCGAAATTTTGCTTAATATTTCCTATTCGTAGTGCAACTTCAACAGTTATCACTAAAATACTGAAAGAGTCAGTTTTTCTTGTCCATGGAGTTCCTCAGACTATACTGATGGATAATGGTACACAATTTATTAGTAAAATCACAGATTCTTTGTTTAAAAAATATAACATACCCAATGTATTTTTTACGCCTAAATACACTCCACAAGTTAATACTGTGGAGAGATATAACAGAACCATAATTACTTGTTTATCTACGTACGTCGATAACGATCATAGAACCTGGGACGTTTTTGTTCCAAAGGTGCAATTTGCTATCAATAATTCCGTAAATGAATCAACTGGTTTTACCCCGTCATTCTTGGTTTACGGCAGGGAACTTGTGACGTGCGGCAGTCACTATACAGATAACGACTTGGGTGATGAGGTCTTATTTCTTCCACGGGATCTTTATGCGGAAAGTTTGGGCTGCCTTTCTACTATTTTTAAGGAAGTTCAAGCTAAACTTTGGCATGCCCATTCTCGTAACACGTCTCATTACAATTTACGTCGCAAAGCCATCGAGTTCAATGTAGGCGATGTAGTAATGAAACGTGCTTATGTTCTTAGCGATAAAGACAAGTTCTTTTCAAAAAAATTAGCACCCAAGTTTTTAAAATGTCGAGTGATTGCAAAAAGGTCTCTTCTGGTCTATATTTTGGCAGACATGTCAGGTAAAAATATTGGTGCTTGGCACATCAAGGATTTAAAATTACCACTTGTTAATAACTAAATAGTAATAATTAACATGTAGGACATATTTCTTGCGAATTTTATTTAAAAGCTAAAATCCGTCTTCAAAAGGGGGGTACTGTAACGTTGTAACATATTCGTTACGATTTTTAATATAACTAAAACTAAAAATAAAAATAAATAAACTATAACTAAAATTAAAACAAAAAAAAAGAAAGGTTTTCTTGTGCCTGAGTGCGTTAAACACGGATCCCTAAATATCTCTCGTCCCGCAAAACCTGTTTGACCGGTGCCCCGGCGGCTGCGCGCGCGCCTTTGCGCCGCTGATCTTATATTGAGACGGACACGTACTGCTGGTGATTTGGCTAAGGTCGAGCCTGCATTCTGATACCTTTTAATTTATAATTAACTTTTGGCAGTAGCTGTAAACCAGCCTGCTGTGTGGTGGTTTTCCATTAATTTAACTTATTTGGATTATTAAACCCCGTTAGGGGTCCCAAGTTCCGGCTGAAGGTGCCGGCGGCGAGCGTCGTGTTGGTGACTTCTTCACGCCCGGCCATTTTGAAGATCGTCGATGCCCGCTTGGCCCACAAGGGAAGTACTAGACTGCGTGGCAAGGTTAGGTGGCCATCCGAACTCACGACCTAATTGTGATTTTGTGGGGGTAACCACTAAATAAATTTTGTTTAACGTTACCGGTGTTTCATTTAAATATCCGGAACGTAACAATCTACAATTACTTCAATAAGATGTAATATATGGATTGACACAACCTTACGTGGCAAGCTTTGAATCCAGAAGACCGTTGACCGCGCATGCGCAATTACGTACCGCTATCCATCTGAAGGGTTGCCCGCTGCATTACGGTGTTGCCAGCCGCTACACGGTGTTGCAAGTGTCAGCGCCAGAAATGCGCTAACAGTATGAACTCAAAGTACGCCGCAAAGAACCTCCAGACAGCTCTAGACGCCCTGCCTGGCAGGCTCTTCAAATGGAGGTTCTTTGTGTACGTCAACAAGAAGCAAACATTGATCTCAGAGAAAACCAACCTCCTTCCATACTTGAAGCTCTTCGGGGAAGATGTGCCGAGGGACCGCACGTCAATTACCTGGGAGTACCTTAAGTTCGGCAGATGCCTTAAAGCGTGATGATGGACGTTAGGATGAAAAAATCAAAGTCAAAGTCAAAGTAAAAAATTTTTATTTAATGTAGGAAAAAATTATCACTTAGTGAAGGGAAAGAAGGAAAGGGAATCCAAATAGTGACGGGCTGCTATTAATGCTACGCAACATGAATCAAATCTCGCCCATTCTCTCGGTATTTTACAATCAGCGTGGAAAAAGGAGCTGCTGGCACATTCTAAGTTTTGGCCTTTATCCCAGACCAGTATGAAAGATAAATAAAACTATTTAAATTAAATAATGAAATTAATTAATTATTCTTAACTTTATAATTTTAACCCATCAGCATTTGCAACTACGTAACTATTCACTGCGCGTCACCGACATGCACTTTGATTGAAAATACCAAAATCACAGTGCTCATAAACTAAACACGCTGACGAAGTCGCGCGCAACAGTTACTCTATTAATATATTTTTAAACTCTTTTGTTTGTATGTTTTTGTGTGTGTAAGTGTTCAACACTGGTGTCAGACTTTTTAGGCTGCCTAAAGCCATCTGATATACCTTAACGACTACCATACAATGATGACAGCCGGAACCAACGGCTTATGCGTGCCATCCGAAGCATGGAGGAGCTCGAGAATTTTTTATGCAACTAGTGGTCATCCAACCAAGTGCGGAGTAATGCGCTCTCCCGACAAGCCACCGAGTACCTTAAGGTTTAGTGTTGATGGATCATGAATATTTTATTTGGTACTGTTACCTACTTTTATTTGGTATAATTTCTTTTGACCCTCTAAGAAGATGGAATAATTTCATCTGCATCTATTTGACATTGACATGACATTTCATCTAAATCTATACTATTGTTGGTCAACATAAAAAAATAAGTATTCCAGAAGAGGAAAATTATTAAAAAATATATTAATTCATGATTCTACATTGAAATGACTATCTATACGTAAGAATCAAATACCAAAAGGCGATTCTGACTACGAACTTTTTGCGATATGATTTTATTTTTAGATTATTTGGCTATAAAATTTATGCTCTAAGATTATTCTGATTTTTAACATTATTGGTTCTGGATTTATGATAAATGAGTAGATGCCAAATTATTTTCTACGAAATGACATTTCTGTAAACCGCTGTTATGCATAATAATATTATAACTTAAAAGTTCTACTATAAAGGGTACTTAATTTCTTATCCTAAATTTTTTTGTCAAGATGTCATCATCCATAACACATTTGATATAAACTTTAGTGAGCATAATATTCGAGAGCCTTTTGGGTCTCCACCCCGGTCCCCGACCGATGAAGACGCGTCGGGAACGAGGGCGCTAACCGACTACCTGAAGTATTCGGGTCCGTGGTGTCGTTACTCACCCTACTCCTATTATTATTATTAGTAACCCCTGACGAACAAAAATTGGGCAGTTATAAGTTTGACGCAAAGTCTTTCTGACAATCGATTCAGCCGTTCAGAAGTTGTTGGGGATGAACGTTTGAAAAAAGGGGATGAATGCGTGAGAAACCTGCACGCATTTCGGTTTTTATAGCCGTAACATATTTGTATGTATTTATATACTTAAATATGCTTTACAAGTACCTACTTGTTTTTAATTTATTCAAAAAAAATATGTTTTCTGAAAAACAAAGAAATTAAATAAATAAAGAAAATAATAAATATAAAGCGAATAAGCGCTTTGTTATGGAAGTTAAAGATAGATGAGGAAGCTTAAATGAAAGATGATAGTGCTCATTACACTTATAATAGACTAGTTGATACAGTACAAACACGGATAGATAGAAAATAGGAAGAAGATGAAATCACAAGACTACGAGATAGAACGAAAAATAGCGGCGTAGCGAAAATGGTTTAGCGCGACACGGGTTCTGCGTAAGGCTTCAATCGGTGCACTGCCGAGCTCTGTGCGCCGGAGTGCCGGCTCAGGGGACTCGGTCGCGGCGCCCGCGCACCGCGCCTCGTCCCTCTCGACAGGGTCCTACTCAGGGTAGTGCAGTGCCGGATTTAAGTTATATAATAATATGTATGTATGTTTGTTTCCTATTTCAATTATATAAAACTATATATGTTAAAAATAATGTTTACTCAAAACATTAATAAGGTTCACCACAAATATATCTTTATTGTTCCTTTTTTAAATGCCATAAATAAAATATATAAATTTTGTAGTGTATAACTAAAGATATAATCTTTTGATTTCCGATTACACTTTTCTTTTGTAGAAAACAATTTTATTACGTGTGGAAAGGTACCTGAGGCCTGATGTCAAGTGAGGGACACTCGACGATAACGTGGGGCTCTCACCCACTAAAACCACACGGGGCCACGACTTAGTTTTTTACATTCTCTTCAAACGCTTCTCGATTGTGCAACTATCATCCTTTCATCTAGGCGACGTTTTCTGATTCTCCTCTTGCTGCCGGCGGCGACCGGGGCAGGGGAGGCGACAAAAACAGTGTCCCAATCCTACGATCAAATTATGGGAACAGGGTTGTATGTCCTTCCGCGTTGGCGGCAGATGCAGAATACTAAGAGCATGGCGAGCGCAGCAACGAGCACGAACAACACCGCGATGATCCTCTCGAGCACAGCGTGGCGCGGCGCGGCGGCTGCGATGTACATGACACCGCCCATGCCTGCAAGCACATGACCACACTCAACGGCAGAGATTCAAAGATTCAAAGATTCAAATGTTTATAAATATTAGACCTTCACAGGCACTTTTACACGTCAATAAGTATAATTTATGTTACGTGTAAAGTGTATTAAAATTTAATTTATTTTTAAAGAAAAGCTACCGATACCAGCGCTTCGTAACGACCACTGCTGAGAAGAAACGCCGAAAGAAACTCATTTTCACAGTATTGGTCGCCTAATCGCCAGAAGGGCTTTGTCATATTATTAATATTGTCTTTTAATTATTAAATACTTATAATATAATACAATGTTGACACATTTAACATGTTACGCTTGCAAACGAGTTAACAAACATAAATTGCGATAAAAATAATGCAGGCGACTCCAAGGCGTTATGGTTAACACGCTGTATCTTATAAATATAGTGAATATTGTATACGTATTTTTGGAACGAAGTTCCTTATCGCGCGTTGCGAAAGGGGACTAGACGGAAAAAATGAAGACCAAAAGTTGTAACGACACTTTTTGTTCATTCAAATTTATGAAGATAATAAAAACTTGATTTTAGAACGCAGAAAACAGTTTGAATGTAATTTAGACCTACAATGACGTAGGCATCCCCTAAGAAAGGATTTTGATAAATCACACCCCTAAGCGAGCGAAGCCACGGGCAAAAGCTAGTTTTGTACATATTTCTTCTGTATGTGTGTGACTATAGCAACAAATAAACATCTTATCTATCTTTTTAGTAGCCTTAAATTGTAGTAGGTAGTCCGAGCAATGGGATGTCGGGAGCACGTACCAGTGTGTGTGAACGAGTCGTAGTAGACTCGGTCGGGCCAGGAGTCGTCGGGCGTGAGCAGGAGGTGCGCGGGCGCGCCGGGCTCGCAGCGCTCGCTGAGCGAGCGGCCGAACGCGGCGAAGGTCGGGTAGCGGTAGTCGCGCCGCGGGTCTGCGCCGCGGGGCCTGCGCCACGGAATGGTAACGTAAGAACATACAGGAAGACCAGAGTTCGCCCCCTCCTGCGAGATCACGCTGTTGTTTTGATGTTATTCTGGCTTAAGGCGGCCCTTCCCGACCGCTCTGTTTTCAACGCGAGCACAGTTTGAAAAGCTTGGTGTTTCATCCAGGGCAATGCTAGAATAAGAGGCAAACCAAAAAGAGAGAGATAGCGCCTAAGGGCATGGTTTGCATTCTATTAAATAAAAATAGTATTATTATTAACTATTTTATAAAACTAAATTTCATAAAACTTGTTTCAGGTGATACGTGTTTATCAGTAAGCCTTACAAGTATGTGAAATGAATGTTTGATTTTCTAAATTTTCATTACATTTGCGAGGTTTGTACCGAAATATTTTCTTTACTTTTACAATTTTTGAGTACTTTATGAACGGTCGAAGTTCGGCTAAAATTTGTGCAAAAAAGCAAATTTTTGGAGGCTTATACCGACTTTGTTTTTCTAAATTGAATTTTTTTATTTCAATAGAAACCTAGCAATAGCGCCCAAGATACCTGCGAGTTCAACAGTTTCCAAGAAAGATCAGATACGATGCCATAATTACGTACGAGCATTTGTATGAAAAATAAGTCGGGAAGGCCGCTCTTAAATAAAAAATATCGCTATGAATCTGACATAGCTTTGCTGCATAGCTTTGCAACATAAATCTCAAAAGCAAGGCTGGAAATACCGGTATTTATGGAAACCAACACCATTGACCTTGGTGCGGTACCGGTTTCAGACATAGTACCTGCACTATCTGTACCGGTACTATCGTTCCGTCAGTATCGCTTCTATACCGGTACCAGAGAGAGAAAGCAGATACCAGCAGGTACAAGTATAAGCAGGATAGCAAGCAATCAGGCAAACCTATATTAGGTACCTATTACCTGGAGGAGTACCGGTAGCCATCTATTACAGGTACGCAGGTACCGAAATGGAAAGAACCTCTAAACTGGCTCGGTACCTTTCGGTACCGAACCGGTACAAGCCTTGCTCAAAAGTTAACAAAGTAGGTAAATCTGCTGACCTTTCGGCGACGCACTTGGGTCCCACGGCCGTGGGCTGCAGCCGCCCACGCCTGGGCGTGTACACTCCCGCCAACACTTGCACTGCGCGCTGTTCCTCTTCGCTGAGCCGCCCCAGTCCTCCGGCCGGGGAAGTCGCCACTATCAGTGGGTGGTACTCGCTGGCTGAATGAGGGTCGTTGCCTGTTTGAATCTGTTGAGAATATTTTGTTTCAATTTTATTTATTTCTTTATTTACAAATTTAAGTAATCAGTCCACTGCTTCTCCCAATAAAGGGATGATTTGGTCACAATCACCTTTGGGTCGGCGATCACAGTACATGTTACCAAGTTATTGCCCAAAGGACGCCGCTGCCCGATCGTTCTTATTTAAATCCCACATCATCATCGGATCGTTTCAGTCTCCACTGCAGAAGTAGGATCCTCTCTGTGTTATTAGAGCCCTAACTAGCCAGGGTAGCCAGAGGATTTGGCCTACATTCTCCACGATGGCCAGACGGAACAACCTACCTACAGAGCTTGTACTTATTTACTCGTAAGATTTGGAGTGGTCCTATTCTATTCTGCCGGAAATCAAAGGGTCAGCGATAACAAAGTTAGTGGAACAGAAATGATGACGTCACCGAATGTTTTTGAACCTGTGTTACGGACGAAGCCAAAGTTTAGTTGTTTTTCCGCAATAATGGCAAGGTCCACTAACCTGAATTACCTAGTAGAGCGTGTGCAGTAATGACGAGATCCCAATAAGATTTTTTTATCCTACTCTCTGACATCATCAGGGACTGTGTTGGCTAATAAAATATTTTTACAACTTATAGATATTTTAATAAATAATAATATACTAAGTAAACTAAATATATACTAATATATTAACATGCATACGTATAAATTTGACATTCCGATCAGACAAAAAAAAAAAGGAAAAAAAATCTCTAAGTGTTGCATCGCATGCTTCACCTAAGTTATTGTTTTTTTTTTTTTTGGAAAAATAGTTGACAGAACTTGTAACTGGTAGTAGAATAAATGGCTATTTTATTTTATTTTATTTTTAAGTAAACTAAATATGCCGATTTTTTTTAATACACATACTTATATACCAAATACTTTTCGAAATGCTCGACATGGCCACCGGCGCATGCACCAGTAGCCTGCCGACCACCTCGAAAGCCCCCTTCGAAGTAGTCCCACTAAGATCACCTGGAGCGTGTAGGTGCAGCCCCTGGTGAGCCGCACGGCGGGCGCGGGCAGCCCGTTGAGGCGCAGCACGAGCGGCGGCGCGGCGCGGCCGGCGCGGGCGGCCCGGCGACCAGCGGAGCGAGCGCGCGCCCGCCAGCGACGGGGGCGCCCAGCGCCTAGCGGGCGGGGGGGGCGGCCTCCTGCGAACCACCACACCTCATGAGTCCCAATAAATTATTCGACACGAAATTTGCCTCGGTGACGCCGCATCAGGTGTCCAGTAATTTCAAATGTGAACTTTGTTAAGACGAAGTGGTAGCTAAAGTGGCGCCCTCATTTGAAATAAATTGTTTAAAACTAAATATGGTGATAATTAAAAATTTGATTTGTATCACTTTTCACTTTAAACTATTTTATGTATTTTATGAATAACCTTTGAAATTATTACTAATAGTCCGTCTAGTTTTAAAACGGGGTTCAAAAGTGGCCACTTCTGGCGAAACCCCGTTTTAAAACTAGACTGACTACCAATATTACTTTCAAAGGTTAATCATAAAATAGTTTAAAGGTCTTTTTAGACGGTGATACAAATCAATTTTTTAATTATCACCATATTTAGTTTTAAACAATTTATTTCAAATGAGGGCGCCACTTTAGCTACCACTTCGTCTTAACTAGGTCGCAGAATTAAATTTCTTGCAATCGCCGCACGCTTCGTCCCATTTAACTGTTTGACACAAAACCACTTCTCTATTTGAGGTCGGCTCTGAATGTCAACTGTATCCACTTCTTTCTGTCATTATTCATTCACCACATTTGCACTAACCCCCCGTTCCTTCATATCTGTCCTTACACATTCTTTCCACCTCTTTCTGGGTCTTCGAGGGATAGGACCTCTTCAGCCTTCCACCTCCAAATGGACCATTCTCTTAGCCAGATGTTCGACGTCCCTTATGATGTGGATAAACCACGTGAGACTATGGCTTTTCAACTTTCCCAATATTGGAGCAACCTTCAAACTTCCTCATATATATTCGTTTCAAATCTCATCTATATTCTTAAGAAGTATACGTACAATATGAATGGAAAACAGTCGTCAGCTTTTCCAGAGTCGTTGGCTCCCCGGAGCAGTGTCAAGTTGGTAGGGACCCTTGAATACCGGCGGTGGAAGGCGGGCTGGTCGGAGTCCAGCTGCCCGATGGCGTACGTCACGGGCACGGGCGAGTCAAGCGGGAACTTCAAGTCTGCCAATTTAAAAGACACTTCAATATTTATATATTTTCTTTCAATAACTGGGCTAGTAGTAAAAAGTAATATTGTTGAGTAAAATAGAAAAGAGCTAAGTACCACTACTTAACAGCGTTTCAGATCAACCACTGTTTAGAAAAAACGTCGAAAAAAACTTATTAAGACAGTACTAGTTGCCTCTTTGCTCTATTTTGGATTTCGTTATTGATTGGTGTTACAATATTTCAACCATCGTGATTCGCCAACCTGGACGCCTGCCCTGGGCGCTAATTTCAGGGGGCGCCGCGATTTTTGAATATCATAATGAGATTTAGGAAGCTCCTTGTAATAAGTCAATTTTTTCGGACAGCAGGCAGCAGCGTCCTTTGTGCAAATACTTTTAAAAGTTAGACACTTCGATCAGAGAGTAGGTACGAAGAGTAGGTACCATCTGCGCCAACACATCTGGCCAGCGCGGTAACCAGGCCTGTAGTAGTACCAGTGGACTAATATAGGTTGTAAAGATGATTGAAATCTTATCGAATAGCAATAGAGTCGCAGGTACCTGGTTTGATCCTGAGGCGGAAGGTCACGGAGGTCAATCCGTCGACGCGGCTGGCCTCGAGAACTGTGTGGGAGCCCCCCTTGAGCTCGCACACGCCCTTCCACTCGCCCGATGTCATGCTGCACTGGAAAATAAAAACCACAGATGTGATGCCTGGTTATGGTAAAATTTTTCGTTAATCGCTCTGAATTAAGCAATTTTTTTCTTCATACTTTCGACCGATTTCTTCTTCATCATATTCATTGCACCCGCAGGACACAGAGACGTGAGCACCCCAGACATTCGTCGAAGCGGACTGATGTTACGTTTCTATGTACCTAGTTGTAATATTTATTAAAACTAAAAACCGACTTTGATACCAAACTACTCACCGGAGCCTTATCTGTAACGATGTAATCTTTAGCAAATCCTTTGCCTTCGGCGCTGGAGAAGTAGACGACGGTCACGACGGCGCCCGGCACTGAGCTGGCGTGGGGGTCGGCGGAGAAACTGATCGAAATGTACTCTTCCTCGCCCATCTGCGGCGAAACAAATATAAATAAATATAAATATAAAATAAATATAAATATATAGGGACAAATAACACTGATTGAGCTAGCCCCAAAGTAAGTTCGAGACTTGTGTTATGGGATACTAACTCAACGATACTATATTTTATAACAAATACATATATAGATATACATCCAAGACCCAGGACAATTTGAAAAAAGCCATTTTCCAACTTGCCCTGACCGGGGATCGAACCCGGGACTTCTGGGTGGCGGACTAGCATGGTGACCACTACGCCACGGAGGTCGTGATATATATAATAAAACTCTTAAAAATGATAGAATAAAACTCTTTCTTCTATATGATTCGAAATACTTTGTGTGATTCTGCCACCAGTTAGTTCATGATTGTAGACCCACTACTGTTCGTCCCAGCATACCTACCACCAACAGACCGTGTGCACCCGCCACCAACAGCCTATGCATGCTCCCTTCCACGCTACTGCATCCGCTGTGGCTGCAGCAACATAGGACGTCGTATACGCGACACGTGTTTGTGTGGGGGTGCACACGGGCTGTTGGTGGCAGGTATGCTGGAACAGACAGTAGTGCGTGGGCGCAGGCCGGCAAAAGTCTACATTAACTAACTGGTGGCGAAATCACACAAATTAATTCGAATCACATAGTATCTAACGTTGACTTCTGCAAAGTAACACCTGAATCTATTAACTCTCTTCTTCCAGCGAGCGGGTTGTCCGAGCCAATTCGGTCAATGGAGATGGCACCCAATGATGATGATTATTTGGACAACGCACAATACGTACTCGTTGTTTCCAAGCGTAACACAATTTGATAAACAAACCAAAGAACGGTAAGGCTGACGGTTTTGTGATGAGTTTAACGGACAACGATAATTCGGTCTACCGGACCGTGTATCTTGCGAGCTGTCCAATAATTTTCACAAACCACAGTTCGTATTTACGGTAGGTTTTACTCTAAATTACTAAATTAAAAAATAATATTGTGGGCAATGGCCCGTTCGTATAATGATACGAATATGACCTTCTCGCCTTATCTTCATCAGGTCTTTTCAGTCTTTACTGCAGGAGCACGACCCTCTCTGCACTACCAGAGACATACTTGGGCAGAGCAGCCAGAGAAAACTTACCTTCTCGCCTACCACAACTAAATGTGTGTAACGATGTTGCAATAAACTCCATCCTTCATACATTTCAAATTTCATTTCTAAACCCAATTTTTAAATTCGTGAAACATTAATTCTTTGGCATTCTTTAATCGTTTTGGAAATCCTTAGGCCTAAGTCCAACAGTGGACTACTTGTGACTGATATGACGATGGTGACTTACCTTGGCATTGACCTGGATGTACAATGTGTTGCCGATCACTTCCCAGCTGATCTGGCAGTCGGCGTCCAGCTGCTTGCAGTTCCGGAATGCTGGCCTGCGGACCAGAACGATCATTATACTTATCAAATAGGCCTAACATACTTTTGCTGTTTGTCAGCCACTTTGTCTTACCTATACCCTGCTTTATACATGCCATTCACCATTTCTTTGGTCTCTCTATATTGATGTCCCTCTGTCTCTCTCTCTTATCTCAGCGTATTCCCAGTTGCATCCTCAGCTGTAATGCTGCGAAGCCCGGCGTCCGCTTTCTGACTTTTCTTCTTCATTTCGTACGGTCTTGAGCATCCGTGGTTGTAAGACTATTTGTGCGCATATTCTTCCTTGACGACGTCAAGCCAACACTTCTGGGTCTACCACGCCTGCCCGGCCCAGACAGAAGCGGCATAGCTATACATTTGTTTTCAACGTAACTTGCTGATTTCCGCAAGATGCGACCGTACCAGCGTATTGATGTCCCATACTTGTAAAACCCGCCTCGTAACCGACTGAATAAATAGAAAAATACTTTTCTGATCAAGATCATATCCCTATTGCGCATCCGAACACGGTCAGCCCGCCCAGCAGTACAGCCGGGTGAACTTAGATGGATGAGAAACTTTCATTGCTACCTATGAGGATGTAAGACAACAGGCGTGGCTGGCGCATCTGCGGGCAGCTGTACCGCCGCGAGCAGCTCTCCCGCGCCGGCGTCATACACGGCGAGCCAGTCCACGTCGGCCACGGTCAGCCCGCCCGGCAGCCGCAGGGGCACGTCGTAGCCGGAGTAGGGCCCCAGGGGCTCCTGGCTAAGGAAACGAAACAGGTTACTTGTATGTAGGCAGCCCCGGAATTAAGGGGGGGATCGGAAATCCTTGCGTGATACAATAGCAATCTCTTCCAGTCAACCTTTGGGTAGAGACAAGAGAATGTTTCGAGATAGGCGGTGCAGTATGTCAGATTTACTGTAAGTTAATAGGGTGATGTTGGTTGAAACGGAGGTGTTGTGGTTGAAACGAATGAACTAATTTGAGACTTACTATCCAGCCTCGTCGGGGATCTTCCTCCCCTGGCTGTAGGGTCCGCTGCCCACCCAGAAGTAAACCTCTTTGCCGCTGCCGTCGTAGTAGAATTCAGGAATTCTGAAATATAATAATAATATACACTTACTACACTGTTCTATTTTAACCGACTTTCAAAAAGAAGGAGATTATCGATTAGAATTTATGGATCAAATAGTAACCAACAATAACAAGCGATTTTAATAAAATTTCTATGGGGCCACCTCGCTAGTGCACTTTCAAACAAATGATTTTTCAAATCGGGGAACATACACAATTAATAAGTACATCAAAGATGATTTACTGAAAAAGTGTACAAAGCGGAGTGGAAGAGTGGGTCAGGGTCGTCCTCGACGAACGTACCGCGATCAGATTGCAGACGTTCTTAAAAAAGGAGAGGGCAGAAGTACCCGTAACCGGCGGGCACGCATGAAGAGAGTGATGAGTGTAGATGAAGCGAAAGAGGTCTGTCAGGATCGTAGCAAGTGTAGGTCCTTAGTCTCTGCCTACCCCTGTGGGAAACAGGCGTGATAATATGTATGTATGTATCAAAGACGCCTAGACCAAATTGAAAAATGATTTGTTTGAAATTTTATTAAAATAAGGTTGTGTAGATTGGCGTTGAATTCGGTTTTAAGTTTTGGAAAATTCTAGAATATAAGTTTCGCAGATTTTTTACCACCGGCAAAAAAGACGGGTGTTATAAGTTTGACGCTCATGTCTGTCTGTCTGTCTGTGGCATCGTAGAGCTCGAACGGATGGACCAACGTCGATGCGGTTTTTTACGTGAAAGCAACTTGCTTTCACGTAATTCAATTCAATTCAAATATATCTTTATTATCATAGGATATTTATAATATCTCTTAATAATCGTCACTTTGTTTTATTGCACAATAATTGTTGACGTCAAAAAGTTACTTAGAACTAAGTTTACTGCCGCCTCCAAAGCGCTAGTGCAGAAGAAGCGGTAACAAACTGCACTGCAGCATTTTCTCCAAGAACGTCAACTCACAATGAAATTAATATTTATAGTTGATATGTGGACAGAGTATACATTGTTTGTTGTCATAATTTAAATTAATTTTTTTAATGTCGAAATTTTGAAATAATGTCAAATCAAGTTGTAAATTCAGTATGTACTTAATGTACCAGATTATGACCATTTCTGAGTATACAAACCTTTAAGAGGGACCCGCGCCAAGCTCAAGCCAGACTTTGTTGTCTTTAAGATAGTCATCGGTCCTATAATAAGCCTTCTCACAGAGTACCTTCTTTACATAAGCTTTAAACTTTTTGTCAGGCATATCAAGGACCGATTGTGGCAGTTTATTATAAAAAAGTATACCGTTCCCCGTTACGTATTTAATTTTCAAACAATGAGTTTTGGTTACTTACCGATGCACACAGCAAAGCGTTTTAAATTATATTTACCATGTAATCGTACGGTTTCCGCTTATAAACTTTCATAAGTACTAGTTAGGCGCATATAGAGTGGACTATACAATGTCCTTTTTAATAAAGTACAAATATTTGCAGGGGTGATTCAGTCCATAATTTTGATCAACTTTTCCTACTAAATTATATTTCGAAAAATGAAAAAAAAAATTTAGCTTCTCATACAAATCGAATTAGTCACGTGATATCGTTACTATGGAAAATGACAAAGTTTTTTTTCCAATTTCGATATACATTTATTGGGAAAAGTTACTCAAAATGATGGACTGAATCACCCCTTAAAATATTTGTACCTAATTAAATGGACATTGTATATCCGGATTAGACTTGGTAAAACCCCTTTAATTTGTCCAGATTTTTTAATCAGAGTTTTTAGTTAGAGTTATAAATGTAAATTCAATTCAATTCAATTCAAATATATCTTTATTATCATAGGATATTTATAATATCTCTTAATAATCGTCACTTTGTTTTATTGTACAATAATTGTTGACGTCAAAAAGTTACTTAGAGCTCAGTTTACTGTCGCCTCCAAAGCGCTAGTGCAGAAGAAGCGGTAACAAACTGCACTGCAGCATTTTCTCCAAGAACGTCAACTCACAATGAAATTAATATATATAGTTGATATGTGGACAGAGTATACATTGTTTGTTGTCATAATTAAAATTATTTTTTTTAAATGTCTTATAAAACTACCACAGTAGAGCAACTTCGATTCGTACACACGAGTCCGTGAGTAAGTGAAACGTAAGGCTCCCGTAGATCGAAGCATTTAACTCGGCTGTCTTATGCTGTCTGTCACTAACAGCAGTCACAGAATCAGCGATAAACATAGGTAACTTAACTCTCTATGTTCAAAGACTCCATAGTCTAATTTCATTCCAATCCGTTTAGCCGTATTGGTGTGACAGCCAAACAAATATCCGTCCATAAAATACAACCATTCAAACCTTTGCATCTATAATATTAGTAAGAGAAGTATACTTAGAAGGATAGATGCGGGTTAGTCCATCAAACTCACAGTAAAGTGACAGAGTCCAGGACCTGCACCGGCTGGCTGGAGACGCGCCTGCTGGAGACCAGCGCGTCGGCGGAGCGCTGCATGTTTCTGGAATCCAAAGAATTATATTTATAATCTAGAATGACTCACTCACAGAGTGGCCAAGGGCCTTAAGAATCCCTTTACCCTTGACTTTTCCATACAAACGTAGTCTACGTTTTATTTTGAAACGACATGTCAGATTTTGGTATAAAATTGTAATTTTAAAGAAATTGCAATTACTTATCTAGGGTTATAATTGGTTTCCGACAGTAAAATTATGACCTGGAAATAAATTATAAGGGTGTAGAAGGTTTCCATACTGATGGTCAAATATGATATAATACACTATACCTATTCTCTTTTGACTGCCTCCGTGGTCCAATGGTCAAGGCGTTCGCCTTGTGACCCGGAGGTCATGGGTTCGATTCCCACTGGGAAGCATACTTTGTAAAAAGTTGTTTCCAGTCTGGATAGGATATTGCAGGTTTGAATCACCTGATTATCCGAATAGAAAGATGATTCCGTGTTTCGGAAGGCACGCGTAAAACTGTGGGTCCCGAACGCCACCTGGCGTTTGATCATCAAACCATCCAAGGAGTGGTTCCTGATTTGCCCTTTGGGTTGTGGAGGTCAGTCGGCAGTCGCTCTGCGTAAAAATCAGTAGCCTCGTCAAATCTCCTTGGTTAGGTAGCGGACCCCGGGCTCTGAAGCTTTACTGCTGAGGATGCAACCGGGAATACGCTCGGATGATGATGATGACACTATATTCTCTTTAAATTTCATAATTTTACCGTCGGGAACCAATTAGAACCCTAGATAATTGCAATTTCTTTAAAATAACGTATTATTGCCCATATCCGACACGTCGTTTCAAAATAAAACGCAGACTACGTTTGCATGAGAAAGTCTGATTCTGTCCAGGGTAAGGGGACTCTTAAGGGCGCACCGCGTGCTAGAATCTAAGTTTTGCTCTCGCCTCCCGCACATAAATTTATACAAGTCGAAACGAGACAGCTTGCTGAGCCGGACGCGGGCAGCGCGGCAGCTGAAACGCAGATGGTTTACGCGTGGGTGTTAAAAATATAAGTTATACGCCAAAAGTGGCCGTTTTTCGCAATTGTGCGTAAAAAAGCTTCACGTTCTCACTTTAAAACGTAAATAGTAGTTCATAAAATAGTTTGAAGGGTTATCCAGGGTCTGATCAAAACCAAATTTGAAATGATGTCTCCGTTTCTTTTCAAATGATTAATTATTTCAAATGGGGGCAGCACTGGACCCCGAAAAATTCAGGTAGCCCCTTAACTTCACGCCGCTCATAACACAACGTTGATACAACCACCAACCTGATAAAATGAATATCTTCACGCAAATGCATTCTCTCTTAATGCAACTTTGTTTTTATGGTTATAAACTCGTTTGGAAGTAGTTCTATTGAAAGTACGTAAGCAGTATTCAATTAAAATATTAGTATTTAGTCGCAATGAATTCTAAAATAATTATAAGTAGGAAATATTTGTAAAAAGTCAGCACTAGGAACTAATCGTAATTCCACGTACAACTAGATAGTATTTAGCGTCTATAACCAAACCATAATAGCAAAGTTGCATTAACAGAATGATATTTATTGTTATCAGGATGGTGGTTGTATCAACGCAATGTTATGTACCGCGTGAAGTTTAGGCGTATAAGCGCCCGATTATCCGATCAGTAATTACAGGATGTCTACCTTATGTTAGATACAATTTTTATCAAAAGTTACGGGGGCTAATTTATTGAATTTCTTGAATACTAGCCGTTCAAAGTATAAATGGGAGGTAAAGGCAGTTTCTCAATTCTTTTCTATAGAAAAATTTTAAGCAGCCGTGTTTTTGAGTCATATAATCACTAGAGTTCGTCCTGAACATTGCTGTATTTTTATTTCAAAGTGAGTTTTTCGTTAAGGGGCTACCTGAATTTTCACATACGCCAAAAGTGGCCGTTTTTCGCAATTGTGCGTAGAAAAGCTTTACATTCTCACTTTAAACTGTAAACAGTAGTTCATAAAATAGTTCAAAGGGTTATCTAGGGTCTGATCAAGGCCAAATTTTAAATGATATCTCCGTTTCCTTTTAAATGATTTATTTCAAATGGGGGCAGCACTGGATCCCGGAAAATTCAGGTAGCCCCTTAATATTGATAAAACTTATGATTGTTCTAAGACATTTGGCACGCGGTGCGCCCTTAAACTTGTCCCTTTCTGCATTATTACACTAGTAATTTGTGAGAAAGGGATGCAAATAACTTTGGGTACAATTTTTGAGGTCCGACGTTTGATTTTTAATCATAAGCATTTTTAATCGTAAGCATATATAAGCTTAAGGGGCTACCTGAATTTTTCGGGGTCCAGTGCTGCCCCCATTTGAAATAAATCATTTGAAAAGAAACGGAGATATAATTTAAAATTTGGTCTTGATCAGACCCTGGATAACCCTTCAAACTATTTTATGAACTACTGTTTACATTTTAAAGTGAGAACGTGAAGCTTTTCTACGCACATACGCCAAAAGTGGCCGTTTTTCGTAAACAGTAGTTTATAAAATAGTTTGAAGGGTTATCCAGAGTCTGATAAAAACTAAATTTTAAATGATATCTCCATTTCTTTTAGAATTATTTATTTCAAATGGGGGCAGCACTGGACCCCGAAAAATTCAGGTAGCCCCTTAAATATTTCTTACCTGAGTGAACCAGATAGTGGGTAAGTTCCTTTGATTGAAGACCTTTCTGAGCGATGCTGTGTGATGACATCTGTAAAATCAACAAGTAATTATTAAGAAAAAGCAAAAAACCCGACTGTTTAATATTTTTTATATAGGTATCCATCCATACCCAGTCACTCAGAACTATGATGAATCTAACGACACTTCTGATGCTTAAACCTTTTAGGCTGCAGAGCATCCTACAGAAATTTAAAAACATACTTATATATACAGGGTGGCCAAAAAGTCGTGGATCAAACGAAACAGGGAGATAAAGGAGGTAAATTCCAACAAAAAATTTTAATACAAGGTCACTTTTCCGTAATACATTTTTTTTCAAATAAGTGCTCTTAAAGTGAGAAGTAATTTTTTGTAACGCTTTAAAATTTACGGAAAAAAAATCATTGCTCGTTAAGTTTGATACCAAGAGCTGCAATACAATTTTTGTAGTATTGATACATTATCGACTCATAATACAACACCTTTTGTTTTATTGTTTTTAATCAATTTAATTTTTTACTGATTAAATTGTAAAAAAACTCGGTAGTTTCATTGAAAAAACTAAAATAATTCATATCTTTTCGTGCAATGAAGTTATGGCCATGCTGGGGAAAGATTTTTTGTTGGAAATTACCTCCTTTATCTCCCTGTTTCGTTTGATCCACGACTTTTTGGCCACCCGTACATACACTCGAAAAACGCAACCCTCCTTCTGACGCAGTCTTGTAAAAAGCAAATGCGTTGCACAATATTATTCGAAGTGACTCATTAAATTCATAAACTTGAGTCTTGAGCATGACTAATTCCGAGAAATTTGATCACACTGTTTCTTGCTTTTGTCAGTTGTATGTAATTGTAGTTCACTATAAATTTAAATTAATTGTACCTATCCCTCATCGCGACAAATCAAATTTGACGAAGGAAGTCTACTGTCACAAAAAGTGAAATAAAAAAAAAAAGACGTAAACAGACATTAAAAAACTCACCTTTAGAAGTTAATAGAAAGACGAAACTAAAACCCAAACCCGTTGTAGTGTGTATTTAAAATACACTAAAAATGAAGCTATGTGGCGCTTGTATCCGATGCAAGTAGAAGGTAACGTTAACAAACAAAAAAATCTGATTTTGTTTGTAAGGCGTTCGGGGACCGCACCCGCGTGGCTACATGGTTGCGAAAAGGACTGTTCGCAAATTACACAGAATATATATAAGACAACCGCGCAGGGTGACCATCTCAAAATTGGGTAATCTGTCCGATACGGGCAAAAAATCTGACTAAACCCGACCCAAACCGTTAATATGTTATCTCATCATATTATTGCATCTAGCTAGGAGACGAGATGTGAGTAAAAAACTACGTAATTATTTAAAAGAATTCCTGCAACCAACACAATTTATTCTATTACTCTGTGATTTATTCTAAGTACTTGTAAGAATTTCAAAAATAATAAAGATACACTTAACTAGCTACCTATTAATGTTTGTTCTGTTTTATATTGTTGATGAATACATTTTTATAAACCCAATAATATTTACTTGAAATCTGCCACTTTTTTGAATCAACAGTTTAGTCTGTCATGGCTAAAATTTTAGTACCTAAATGGCAAAATCTGTCACAAATGGTCACACTGCTCGCCCGACCCGCGACCTAGACCGCCAAAAATTTGCGTGGGCACGCTTACACATTTTATTTTTAAGCGTACATTCGAGAATTGTGCTCAACAATTAATTATTCTCGTAAAAAGTATGTTTTCATGTTTGTGGAAAACAAGAAGCAGGGCAGAAAATGGCATGTTAATATTTTCCTGAATGTTGGGGTTATCTCTCTAAATATATATAAAGTATAGTATATAATATCATTGAGATAACTAAGCCTAATAGTCTTAGGGCTGAGCTTAAAAGGATATTTAAAAAAAATATACTTAAGTACTAACTTTAAGATAAGTAATAATCTACGAAGAGCGTAGGCAAGCATGTTTACCAATCATACATTTTGTGACGACGGATAAGTATATATTACAAAAAAAAAATATTAAACAAGTCACTTTATCATTTATTTCTTTAAATTACACACAGATTAAGAGTTTACACCAACCGAAGCATCTGCATGGTAATAAGTTCTTATACAGTGTGTTCGGTCATGAACTAGTAATAATTTAAGGACATACTGTCGTCATCTATACGAACAACTTTTACTAAGGGAAAAATTAGAAAATCGCTAAATAAAAAATCGGTGCTCCATAGTAATCACACACCTATTACGAAGCAACTAATATTTTTTTCGCGATTTCGTTATTTTTCCCTTAGTAAAAGTTGTTCATATAGATGACGACCGACAGCATGTCCTTAAATTATCGCTAGTTCATGTCCGAACACACTGTATAAAATATAGATGTTAAAACAGACACTAAAATAATTATATTTGTTCTTACACTTAATTATGTAAAATTTTACCAAAATGTTACACAAATATAAAAAATAAAACAAAGTCGGGTTACTCAATTTAAAATGTCAAACGATCAAATAATAAAATGTATAGAATCTAAATATAATATAAACTTGTTTATAAAATTATTGATAGAATCATTAAATATGTCAAGTTTTAAGTAAGTACATATTACTAAAAAATAAGACTATCCTTTAATTTCTTAAAAAAATATAGCCTCTAATCTCTCGGTACGTGTATGATATGATACCACATATCATCTGATCTGTTCGGGCATTTCGTAGTTATGGTACCTAGAATAAAGATATTCACATAAGTCTCCCCTCATTTAATGTGAGTGTAATTATGTGTGTCTTTTTGATATCAATAAAATAATTATCTATCTATCTATCTATCATAAGTACATACATACACCCAAAACACTTTCGCCTTTAGGCTTTTTTGTAAAAATTGCTTTGTGAACGAAATGAGGTTTCCTAATTGCACCGAGGATAATGTTATGTTTGTCCCTAGGTATTTAAAAGTCCCTTAACTATTTTGTGCATTCCTGAAAGCTACTTGTATATAATTTTTTTTCTACTCCTGTACTGTTATCTATCTTTTAAATGTGAGCTCGTCCAGTCCCTGCTTAGTTAGACGAGCCCCACATGAGATCGTAGCTAGCTAGCAAATGTGGCTACGATGATATTAAAGGAGTATGGTGAAGCAGAATAACAATGAGAACACATCGTTATGCAGGTATTGTGTTTCAGTTAACTGGTTACTTGGCTTACATTATAATTTAAAGCATAAAAACGACTTTGTTATCAGTAGGAGCTCTTTCTTGGAGAAATGATAGGGAGGAAGCAAGAAATGGCAGGGAGGAAGCAGCAGGAATGAAGAATTGAGGTGAATAACTGAGCAACATAAAGCGATCATACAGCATCGTAATAGGTAATTGTATTGGACACGTATTTAGAATGCATGTAACTAGATTCTTTTTTTTTTTCTATCGTTTAGCAATAGTGTCTGCCTCCCCTGTGGGAAACACGTGATAATATAATAAAAAATAGTCCAGTGTTTAAAGGTGTGTGTAAAGTATTATATTATTCTCTTTATTTATTTTTTTAGTTAGAGAATAACACTTCCTACTTTTCTACCTTGCTACCAATAAACACTAGACTTGCATCCATCTACTTACGTCCTTATACAGCAGTCATTCTTAATAAGAGGTTTGAAAAGTTCTTAGCCACACATAATAAACAAATATTGTATTATAATTTGCTGTCATTCATCAGCTTGTTTATTTATAGGTAAGTACCGAAGGTGGATCCAGGGCATGACTACCCCCCGGTGCTGGATTCGTCCTAAGCCTCTCTCTGTAAGGAACTCTCTCCACGTGAGTTCAACTCCCACTTGGACGTTTTTTTTAATAATTTAGAGTTGAGATAGCTTCCCTTTATGAAAAATAAAATGGACAGCGTTCGGAAGTCAAATGCCTTCATGAGAAGGGAGTAACTAACATAAAGCAATGTCATGAAACTTTGGTTAACTTTTTAAAGGATCTGTTCCATCATATTCCGGTATAAAAAAGTGGGTGCTTGAAGTAAAATAGTCTGGAGAGAATTGAAGTCGATCCTGAAACGGCAGGCCCACATCGTCCAACTACCCAGGTAAACTTCTTTAGTATCAAGGACCAGAAATAAACCATAAATAACATTGCTGAGATCACTAACATTTGATTATGAGGGCAAAATATTAATACTCAATCATTTTTAATAAACTGATACTAAAAATAAAAACATCAATTTATGTAAAAAATCGATCCCAAGTCGCCTCCGTCAACGGGCAAGGTCAATCAATCTATCAGTTTTTACAATGTTTCAAGCGATGGCAGCATAAATCGTTACGATTAATGTGTAGTTAAGTAACAATATTTTTTGTTAGATAAACATTGTTTTAATGGTTAGGCTAGAAATTTTTCAAACGGCTCTAGAATCGTTAGAAAATTCTTATCGACTTCTCATTACTTAATTTAGATAAAGCCTCTTTGTGTAGGTCCTGGCACCACAGCCGCTCAGTCACCAAGTCTTCAGAAGATTCATTGCCTGGAGATAAAAAAACCACAAAAAATAATAATATAATAACTTTTTATTTATTCCTCCACATTTTTATAAAACTAAGACATCCTGTTGTTCAAAATGTTAAAGTGAAGATTACTGTGGTTTAACTGTTTTCCACTCCTAAAACTTTGTTAATTAGGCCTTTG
Source organism: Acrobasis suavella (assembly GCA_943193695.1). Taxonomy (NCBI): domain Eukaryota; kingdom Metazoa; phylum Arthropoda; class Insecta; order Lepidoptera; family Pyralidae; genus Acrobasis; species Acrobasis suavella. Next base: position 532,455 of record OW971952.1, on the reverse strand, counting down.
GTATTAAATATAAACTAGGTACGTAAGTTTTTTTTAAAGTACCTTGATTAACATACCACTATCAGATTGCAGACGTTCTTAAAAAAGTATCCGTAACCGGCGGGCATGCATGAAAAGAGTGATGAGTGTAGATGAAGTAAGAGGTCTGTCAGGATCGTAGCAAGTGGAGGTCCATAGTCCCTGCTTACCCCTGTGGGACACAGGCGTGATAAAAAGTATGTATGTGGTTTCTATTTTTAAAAAAAAGTAATGTTTACGAATATTAGCGAAACACATGGATATCTATTTTAATTAGAAATAACACGTTCAAAAAAATGTACAGCTACTGTCCTAGTTTGTCATAATAACTACACCTACATCATTTCTAGAAATACAAAATCGGAGTAGGTTTAAAAGGGGGAAACCGTTATGGTTTTATTTATGAAGACATTTTGTCTACACAAGCCTTTTAAAGAGAAAATAAATAAAAGTCGAGAACCTGTGCTAGGTTTCTGAAGAAACTGAGTTACAGGTCACCAGGACTCGAAATAAACAGGAAGAAGCAGAAGCAATCATATTTCAACACAATATTTTTTGTATGAAAAATAAACAATCTGAATTTGAATCTGGCATATTAAAAAAAAACCATTGTCAAGAACACCATCTCTTGATGAGTAGTGAAACAACCGAAGTCGTATCGGTAGTTCCGATATTCATAACTAGATGGAGTTCTTGACAGTCAGGGATTTTTTTTTCATTGACCTTACCAATAACTTTGTCAAACTAGCGAGCATGCGTAAACGGAAACTAAAGGTACAAATTAACACATACAAATGATTAGTGAGAAAAATAAGGAAGGTCCGGTAGTTCCTAAGGCTCTAGGACTATAGATCTCTCATGTTCTAATAGCAAAAACAACCATAAAAAGTCAAATATATTTACTTGTGATGCTGCTCGCGATACAGCAATCGACTAAGAATCCGTCACCATGTTTTTAACCCATTGATGCAGTTCTTTTCTTTCACGAACAAAAGTTTTTAATTTTTCTGGAATAACACTATTGTCGTAAAAAGACAGTAGCTTAAAATTTTTAGGAAATTTCGAATCGGCCTCCAGTAACATCAACATAGAATCATAATATCCGTATTCCCAAGCAATATCTATCGCAAGTCCGTTAATTCTTGTATTTTGATAATTTATCAATTTCGCACTTTTTTAACGAGATTATTGCATCTATAACCTCAAAATCTATTTGTAACATTCTGTTTAATTCTTTTGATTTATCTTCTGTTAGTATTTTTTACCATCTTTTAGTAGAACCGCATCAAGTTCCTTGCTTTTATCATTAATTTTATAAATAGTCGCTGGTCGGTCACTATTCTGATTTATAAGAAATCCATTATTGTTACTATCCGGTTTTATATTAACTCTTCTTAATTCACCCTCCATCAGAAGTTTTTACCATATTGTTTTAATAGTGCATATCTTTTCCCTTTTCTTTGAAAGACTGCTTCACTTCTTGATGACTGGTGTATTTCTTGTCGTGAATTACTTTTGACTTCTTCATTGCATTGAATGTTTAATATATTATCTCTGCTAACGCATACTTCAGTTTTTGTAATTTTACATCTGTTAAAAATAGCGTCCTGTTTTTTTGTAGATTTGTATTTAATTTCTCTTTTGCTTGACAATTTATATCCATATAAAATTGTTGGTTCGTGTCGTAAATTATATCTGCTTTCTCCACAGTTCTCTTGGACACACAGATCATTACTATTGTTGTCAGCTAACTCTTTTGCCACTTTGCCCCCTTTTTCATAAAGGAATTTTATTGAAGTCTCGTAGTTTTTTGCAAAGCTATGTCTAAGATTGTTTCTCTCGCATTCAGGGCATTAATATCTGCTCCACCGTCAAGATATTCTTTAATTTCTTGTAGAATTTGTTCTTCAGGACACTTTTTGCTTACAGTAAGAAAAAGCTGTTCATTTCTAGCTTGTTGTTGATAAAATTTTGTTTTCTGTTCGCCTTCATCGCTACTATTTTCCAGCATACCTGAAAAAATACATATTTTAAGTTTTATTATACAAGTGAACATTTTTAATTTGTACAGCACCATATTTATCATTATCGTCATAATTAAGACTTTTTCGTCTCCACTCTCCCTTCTGTACTACCAGAGCCATACTTGGCCAGAGCAGCCAGAGTGTTTGGTCTACACTTAGAAAGCGACGCTGGCCAGATAGGTTGGAGAGTTCACATTGATGTTCAAAAGCTATGTTTAACTTGTATTTCCTGACTCGACATTTACAGGAAGACTTGGTAGTCCTATTATACTCTGACGGAAACCGTACGGTGAAAACCATATTTATCAACGCTTTGTGATCGTCACTGCCTATCTCCCTCTTAAAAGCGCGCATTTTTTCATTTGTAGCAGACATGTACCGACCAACGCGTCTTTGCGTGTCTTCCCAGTTTCCCAAGCGCGAACTACGAGTATTCTATGTAGCTCGATAATTACACTTATTTTTGGGACCGGCGACAGATCTAGATTCTAGACAAATAGCAAATAACTAGGGATGCAGTGTGTGTGCTAGATAGAAAACATTGTTACTACACGCATATTTTTAACCGACTTCCAAAAAGGAAGAGGCTATCAATTCGTCACGATTTTTAGGGTTCCGTAGTAAACAAAGAACCCTTATAGTTTCGCCATGCCTGTCTGTCTGTCTGTCCGTCCGCGGTTTTGCTCAGTGACTAACAGTACTAGTCCGCGGTTTTGCTCAGTGACAAAGCTATGATTTGGCATGAGTGTGTTTATTAATTATGCGGAAAAAATGGCAAAAAAAAAGTTTTTTTTTTATTAACCTATTCTGTCCCACTGCTGGGCAAAGGTCTCTCCCAATTCGCCTCCACTTTTCTCTATCCAGAACAGCTTCTGACCAATAAAAATAAAAGATTATAAAAAAGTGAAAAACCCTTTTTTTATCGACCAATCATGTGGGGTATCGTTGAATATTTCTTTTAAAAATGTTGTTAAATGTAAGTTTATGAACACGGTTTTTCGATTTAGGGAACCGTTTCTGAAATATTTGGTTTACAATAAAAAAATTTGTAGAATCAAGTGGGGGACACTTGATTCTACACCCCCCCCTCTCTATCTGCTAACTAACTTTAAAATGTGCTTGGAAAAGGAAAAATTCATACAAATTCAATAGAAAATTAGTTTTTAGACGTTTTTAAAAGCATGAACTCAAAAGTTATTTATATTTTTTATATATACGTTATACACGCTGATTTTTTTTCAACAATTAGGAAATTATTCTTCATAACTTTTCATGTTTATTTTTATGTTTTCTTTTTTTTATCACAAAGTTATACATTCTTTGTGCTAACGTAACCGTGTCAGGTTTTTTTAAATATTTGTTACTACCATCACGATTTTTTCAGATTTTTCAAGCCAGCGATTCAGCTTTTAAGGATACAGGAGGTACTTTGAAAAAATCTAAATTCCACGTCTAGCGTGATAGTGAGGCCATAGTGGGCATGAAGATAAAAAAAATGGATTCAAAATAGTGACGGGTGGCTAGCCGCATCGGCCATTAAAATGATTTGGAATCTCGTTCTTTTTCTCAAGAGGCTTTGATTCTGAAAATTCTGTTATTTTTCATAGACCAGCAATCAGCATGGGAGGAAAAAATTAATACCAAATCTGACTGTTTCTTCTTCGTTTCACGTGGTCAAAAGAAGAATAAGATAGAAAATGCACCCCTTTTTACCCGCCTGCTAGTAGTACGAGTATGTATGCAAAATTCTATAGGACGCTGTGCTGTTCAGCTTAAACGGCTCGATGGATTTAAGCTTGAGAGATAGCAGGTGTTAAAAATAATCAAGCAGGATTTTTGTTTGAAGTAAAAAAAGTGCCTTCACCGCTAAAAATGCAGCTGGAAACGCGAAATGGAAGTGTCATAGATCGACAACATAAATTATCGATGACCCTCAGTGTCGATAATCGATCCAGCCCATCACTAGGTGCGTGGCGATGTTTTCGAAATGCTTCTTGAGTAAAACATGTGGCCTTGACACGACAGTTTGGAGAGTTAGACTCGAATGGTTTGTGTTTTAAAGCGACTTTTAAATAAAAGTTTTTCAGTTGAGAAATTTGAAGTGGATTGAAACAAGTGCGTTCTGTTTGCCAATTCGCTCAATCGGGTTTTACGCACGGGATGAGAAGTAGTTGTTAGTACTTTCATTTTTTTTCAGAATCCTAACCAATTTGGAAGTCATAAAAACATCGAAAATTCAGCACCTAAAATATATGCAAGTCACGCGCACTGCGCAGACATTTTATTTCTGCTGCTGTGACTAAGTTTTACAAAAATATTGTACCGATATTGTCCATCGGCTAGCTAGGGTGACCATGACTTTAGTTCTACCTTAGCGGTATAGGGGCTCATTGACACATTAGCGTGTCACACTGCCAAGTACTACTTACATTACTCAGTGGACGAGTATAAAAAGTAATTTCGGTAGGTCTTACTTGCTGAAAAAGTTTCGAAAGCAGTGAGCGAACCCATCCTGGGTCCTACCAAAGTCATGATGATTTGACAGGAAGAGAAGGAAAACGTGAACATTAGGCTAATCCGTACTGATTCCATTGATGATGCCATAAAAAAGGCTCAGGAAGACGATAAGGACTTTCAACCACTATTGAACTGGCTAAGAAATGGAACTACTAAGCCGAAATAATTAGAAGTGGCCAAATACAGTACGGCTACAAAAAGTCTTTGGGCGCAATGGGACATTCTGGTGCTACATGATAGATTTCGTGATTTTAAAGGTTTTTCATGATGGCTCTTCAGGCGGACACCTGGGTATAAGAAGGACGCTCATAAAAATTAAAGAACTTCTACTGGTTACACTGCCGAGATGATGTAGAAGACTGGTGTCGTAAATGTCAGAGTTGTGCAGCTGTTAAGAGACCCCAGACTAGAAGCAGAGGAGCCATGAGATTGTATAATGTTGGAGCTCCTTGGGAACAGGTAGCTCTTGACATAGCCAGACCATTTCCAATCACGAACGCTGGCAACCGGTACATTTTGGTTTTCACGAAATGGTCCGAAGAATTTGCACTACCTAATCAGGAGGCTACCACCGTAGCGACGAAGCTTGTGAACAAAGTATTCTGTAGATTTAGTGTGCCATTGGAGATGCTCAGTGATCAGGGACGAAACTTTGAGTCACAAGTGTTCCGAGAAGTCTGTGAAATCATGGGAATCCATAAGACTCGAACGACGCCGTATCACCCGCAGTCAAATGGAATGGTTGAGAGGTTTAACCAAACATTGGAACGACATCTGGCAAAAGTAGTAGAAAGCCATCAGAAAAACTGGGACGAGTATATTGCGCTATTCCTCTTATCTTATAGGACTGTGGTTCATGAGACTACTACAATCACTCCAGCGTATGCCAATTTTGGAAGAGAATTGAGATTACCAGCTGATTTACTATCGGGTTGCCCGCCAGATAACCCGAAAGGAATAACTGACTACGCCAATGATCTTCAGACTAAGATGGTTGACGTCTATGAGCAGATTAGAGAGGCTGGGTGTAAAGCTAGTGAACGGATGAAGACCCGCTACGATCGAAGAGCTAACGGTCTCAGTTTCGAGGAGGGAACTCTGGTCTGGCTTCATAATCCTGTGAGGCGGAAAGGGAAATCTCCAAAGCTATAACCAAGCTGGGAAGGATCTTACAAAATAGTCACCAGAATTAATGACGTCACCTTCCGGATTCAGCATAATCCACGCAGTCCAGCAAAAATAGTCCATGTGGACCGGTTGGCATGTTATTACGGAAGTAATGATGATCGGGACGATCATGTCTTAAGAGGGGGCAGTGTCGCGTAAAGAGATGAATGAGACTGTCAACGTCACGAATTCGAACAAAAAGAATTCAACTGAAGGAAAATTTCATCAATAGCGTCAGAGCACGATTGGCCTAGTGTTCTAAGCGATGGACTGTGAATTTAAAGACCGCTGGTCCAAATCACAGCCACTTATAATGTTTTTGAAGTTTTGAAAGAAGTTTCTAGATAATACTAGACTAAATGGAAAAGAAAATACGGGACAGAAAATGAGTGAGAGAGAAGGCGATAGAAAATTAGTAATTTGAGTTTGGAACATTGATGCGATTTTGTTCGAATTCGGGGGGTATATAAGCGGAACAAGGCGCCGCCTGAGGCAGTTTAGTTGGAAAGTGAAATCCGAAGAAGAAGGAAGAAAAGAGAAAAGAAAATAATAGTAGTGAGTAAAGTGAAACAGTGAATAAAGTGAAGTGAAGTAGTGAGTAAAAGTGAAGTGTTCAGTGCAGTGAAGTCCGCGCGTGTGACAGTGCAGTGACGTTTCCGCACGTGTGACAGTGCAGTGACGTTTCCGTGCGTGTGACAGTGCAGTGACGTTTCCGCGTGCGTTTCAGTGCTGTGACGTTTCCGCAGGCCTGAAAGTGAAGTGACAGTTGGAGTACAAAGAGGACTGACGCTGTCAATTGTGAGTACTGCTTGAGTTGTAAATAAAGGCACCATTCAATAGGATTGTTGTTTTCTTTCCTATCCCCAACCCACTCTCGTGACAATATGTTTACAAGTTACAAAATGTTTTTGAAAACTCTTCAACGATACCCCGCACGATGGGTTAGTGGAGAAAAAATAATGAATTCCACTTTACAAGGTATGGGAAATTTCCTAAAAAAAAGTTTTTTAAATATTTTATTCCTTACCCTACCCCTTTTTCAGCATGACTAATATACATTGGTACCAAATTACAGCTTTCTGATATTCTAGTCACTGAGTGGGACCGCGGACAGGTTCCGTGTTTACTATGGAACCCTAAAAAGGGTAAAAATGGGACCCTATTACTAAGACTCCGCTGTCCATCCGTCCGTCTGTTTGTCTGTATGTCACCAGGCTGTATCTTATGAACCGCGATAGCTAGACAGTTAAAATTTTCACACATGATGTATTTCTGTTGCCGCTATCACAACTAATAGGTACTAAAAACAAAATAAAATAAATATTGAAGTGGGGCTCTCATACAACAATCGTTATTTTTTATAGAAAATGCTGCGGAACCCTTTTTGCGCGTGTCAGACTCGCACTCTGCGGGTTTATTCATGTATCCACACAGCTACACTTGATTAACAATGTTTTACTTATGCATTAAACCAAATTTTTCAATACAAACCTTCATTGCCCAAAATACATAAATCAGGACATAATTATCATAAAAACTAGAAAATGCGCAAAAGGCGGCCTTATCGCTAAGCAATTTCTTCCAGGCAACCTCGTTTTATAAAAAATACTAATGGGAAATTAGGTAGTGCGGGGCGGTCAATATAAACATACTTATATACAATATTAAAAATAAACATACATATACATCTTACATAAATACATACAACTTACACTGAAAACAAAATGATATTAACAGTACGAGATGAAGAGAAATGGAAACAAGGGAAGGATATTTATTTCCTTTTCTTGTTTGGAAACAAATGGATTTCTTCATTTCAAAAACTGATTCGTAAATCGAAAAAATGGTGTTCGATACACAATATTTTTGAAAAACATATTCAACGTTCCATTTTTTCTCGACTAACTCATGGGTTGGACACCCCAACCCATGAGTTAGTCGAGAAAAAACTTTACATGAGAACTACTCTAAGAAAAAAAATCAAGATCTATTTTACCGCTTTGTCGGTGTGATTAATATGCATACCCATACCAAATTAAAGTACTATACTTTCTAGTACTAATAGTCTCTGAGTAAAACCGCGGAAAGAGAGACAGACATTACTAAAAATTAGATACCAATGTGACATTTTAAATACGTTCTTACGGTGACTAAAAATTAAATATTCCACGATAACAAAGGTGTAAAAAGGATTTTTTTGTTAACCAGTGTTATTATTGCAGTAGCTACCCTGCCAGTTAGGAATGTTGCAATCTCACGCACTAACGTGGTGTCACCCTAGCGAAAAAACAGAAGATGTTATCCTAAATTCGTGTCAGCCACGTTTCGGCGGGTCGTGATTCGCGACACGTTTAGTTGCCAAGTTGATGTAGATCTGACTACGTTTCATGTTTGTTCAAAATCTTCCAAAAACAACTCAAACGGCGTTTCGGTATTCTTACGAGTTTATCTAATAATTGGCATCTGTAAATGACATTATAATATCTACATATAAATATTAACCACGCAGTAGTCAGTTGTTTTGTCTGCCTTCATAAAGATTGGCGTGAACAGAATGTCCGGGACTGACGGCGGCGACTCGGGGGATCCGAACCACAGTATGTACCTTGTTATTTATATTTTATCTATATATTTAGTAGGTACCTACTTAGCCTCATGCTTGCTGTTGTTCCAGTGAGTCATCTACCACAGGATGCCTCGATGCATTTGAATTATACTGTTTTTTATTTATTTTGTAGGTACCTACTCGACTGGTTCAAATCATAAAGAGTATCGAATTTACCGACGTACTTAAAGAGTGGAAGCTGCCAACGAATCACAATCTATATACAATATATAACAAATACCCTGTTCGATCCTTGTAGGAGCAACTAAGACCGTCAATATGAACAACGTTTCCTATTAGCCCAATGCTTGAAACTCGAAAAAAAAATCGTCATTTTCATACAAGTTGCCGGGCCGACCGAACACTTTTGTATGATAATGTCGATTTTTTTGTTGTTCATATTGACGGTCTGAGTTGCTCCTACACGGATCGGACAGGATTTTTGTTACATATTGTATAACTTAAAATATACCTAGATAACCTTTCAAAAAATTTTATGATCTAGTTTTTGCTAATGTGCGTAGAAAAGCTTCAAGTTCTCACTTTTAACTGTAAACCAGTAGTTCAAAAATAGTTTAAAGGGATGTCTAAGGCGTGGTCATGATTTTTTTAAATCATAAAATCGTTTCTGGTCAAATAATTAATTTCAAATGGGGGCAGCACTGGACCCCATGAAGTTCATGTATTAAAACTTACCCCTCTTACTAAATGTATAGAAAAAGATACGAATTTTTAATAAAATATGTTCAAATTTATACGTAATTATTCCAAAAGTACCTACCCTTATTGTAAGAAATAATCCGTCTTATTAAAAAAACAGGTCTAACTTTGTTACTAGGTTTAAACCATTACCTACCCCGTTGAGCGTGAAGACGTAATATATGTGTTCATATCTACTATTCATTCTTCTCTCCATTCTACGGGGATCTTTTGTTTCGAGATAAAAATACCCTATGCGTTATATCTCTGATAACGTTTGTTTAACTAAACACACTTAGAAAAGTTTAACGTACCTACTTGTATATTTATGTAATTTCATAAACTAACAAAAACCTGTCTCATAAAGGATAAGAAAAACACGATCTTATTAAGTAATTTTATTAAAAGCAATGGTGAAAGTATGTACATTTTTTATTTACAAAAGGACTTTACCAAAAAGTACAGAAGAAAACAAAACAAATGATTTTCTACCATATAAAATTATTGACCTCTACAAGTGAAAACTTTCTCATTGATATTATTGCATAGGTTTACAATTTTTATAACACTTTCTCTTGCGACGAATCCGGAAAGCAATTGACGAAGTCCTGAAAAAAGAAACAAATACTGAATACTAACTTATTGCACTGTCATGGAAATTTGTTATATTTTTTACAGAAGGGTTTCATTCTAATAGCAAATCAATTGTTTTTCCTAATAAATAAGAGAATAATGTTGTTCTTAAAATGTTTTGATTACCTTTTGTTGGGTATCCCATACACTCTCACTATTGGTTAATTATGACTCCCAGGCTTTGTTCTGAAGAGAACGGTTAGAAGCTATACACATCTTCATAAGTATGTAGGAATTCCCGGAGAAAATCCACCTGCCTCATAAAAATGGGTGTCGTTCCGCTGCAAAAAAAAAAACAAATTACTAGTGAAATTTCACATCAATAATTTTAACACAAAGAAATATGAACAACTTACTTGGTATTGTAAATTATTAGCCATATTCATGGAAAGATCTGATTTGCTTAATTTATCCAAACAAAATAAATAAATGTCGAAATGACATTTTAAATGGCTGCGGATATCAAAGAGAATATTATATCACTAACATAGAATTAAAACCAATAGAGATAACTACCAACATGGTTTGATAAAAAACTATTCCATATCACGCTCGCAAATGCAACACGGTTTCAAATTATAATGTTAAGCCTTTTTTTAAAATCTAATAGCGAACTTTTATAAGACAAATTAGATTTTAATGTCGTTATACATTGTGTTACATAATACAGTGCTTTGATACATGTTTTTTTCTAATAAAATTAATATTTTACTTGACATCCATCAAAATCAAATGGAACGCCACGCACCGGTGATAGAGCTATACGAAAAAATTATAGCAGTATCTCACTCTCACAATTATTTGGGAATAGACATATCATTCGTTTTTTCAAATCACTTGGCAAGAAAGAAACAGTCTTGTTTTAAAGCTTGTGGGACTCTTTGAAACAATCTTATATAAGCTTGAAACAAAACGGACCTAAACTGTCATGATTTTTCTGTTAAGTTTATGATAAAGCCCAAGACAAAAACATTCCCTCGATCGCCTTTTACGATTTCATATTTTTTTCGTCTCTTCCATATCTAATTTTTCTTTATATTATGATTACCGCTACTCAATCAACTATAAAAAGTAGTGGACTCATATAGTTTTGTTGCCAGAAGCAACCAAAGGACCTACACCAACCTTTGATTGAAACTAGTTCGGATTACGATTAGGAATAAAGAAACCAAGAAATAAAGATAGGCTCTAAATGACTTGTATCCAGAGCCGTAAAAAAAACCAATTGCCATTTTAATTGCTACTTTGACGTTTAAACAATAATGCTAATCATGCCTTCGTAGGATGACACCGTTGAGAAATCCAGATGAAGTAATGTCACAGAATAGAGACATACAGTATTCGCACTCGGCGCTGTCCTTGAAAAATATACCTACGCCACGTGTGCGCTAGGGCTGGATTGTAATGTGAATGAAAAAGGTACGTTAAATAAAAATACATGTTATGTCTTTTTTTAGTTTTTGTAGATTTAATAAAACAATCACACGCATACATACTTATACATTTGCGACATAAAAATATTTGCGCCTTGACTGAGAAGTACCTACGAAAGGCTTTATAATTAAATTTTAATGTATAAAAAATCCGCATTCTGATAATCAGTGAACATACATAAAAAAATCCTTTTCGAAAGTCGGTTAAAAATGCAAATTAAGTTATTCTGGTTTGTTCAATCTGGTCAGATTGAAAATGAGGCCGGATTACAATCCCTACTTTATACAGCATGGAGCAACTCGAAATAAAAAATTTTTGGTCACCCATCCGATATCGAAACGCTGCGGCTGTTTCTTAACATCAATCATATCATCGCGTGTGCAACCTACAGCAATCAAAATACTAATACAAAATCTTACTTAAATTAAATAATAGGTTGGTACCTACTTAACGTTAATCTGACTAGAAAGGTAGGTAGCATTATAATTACTTTTAATGATATTCTACTTCAATACTAATATATGTAAGTAGCTAAGTACCACATTAGTAAATTATGTAGCCTAGGAAACGACTACCTACCTACTAGTTTTTTTATCGCGAGGGTAGGGCGTAGGTACCTTACCCACTAATTTATTTTTAAGTCCAGGTATTTTAATTTGTGGAAAAAAGGAAAAACTTACATAATAAAAATGAAACAAATTACGTCCTAGTAAGTACCTATATAAAAACTATTATTTGTCTTATTATTCGGTGTTTTGAGATAACCTAAAAAAAATTTGGTGCTTTAATGATGTATTTAAGCAACCAAAACAGCACAATATTGTCTATGTTTTACCAAATTATTCCACGAATAAGATAATATATAATAAATGTATTCACAAATTGCATACTCACTGCTTACAACACACCGTTCGCCACTGATTTGTACGCCAACCGCGACTGTTTGTACGCCAAGTCACGGAACAAGTGTATGCTGACCTTGGATGCGCGTAGGTATGACTTGCGTTTCGACCGTTTGTATGAAGATACAATACTGTATATATCTGTACCGTGGTAATGTCGCTCGACAGACAAGTGCCATCCCGCTCGTTATTATAATATTACGTAGAGCAAGATAGTGATGAATGATAGTGCTCCATAAACGCTGTCGCCGGAGATACGAGGGGGGGTCAAAAAGTTCGCGGAACGGAGGGGAAGGGGGGTGAAATAAAATACTGTACTATTTTTCTTTTTCAATATATTCCCCCTTAAGTCGAATACATTTTTCAGATCTCTCTATTAACTTATTAATACCGTCGAAAAAAAATGATTTGTCTTTGTCCTCAAAATAGGCCGAAATCGCCGACTTGACTTCTTCATCATCGGAAAATTTCTTCCCCCGAAGCTCTTTTTTTAATTTGGGAAATAAAAAATAATCACAGGGGGCTAAGTCTGGACTATAGGGAGGATGGTTTAACATTTCGAAGCCACAGTGATGAAGGGCAGCCATCGCAACGCGGCTCTTGTGTACCGGTGCGTTGTCATGCAAAAGCAGCACACCCTTTGTCAACTTTCCCCGCCTTTTCTCCTTGATTGCTTCTTTTAATTGTCTTAGTAGATTAGCGTAGTATTCTCCCGTTATAGAAACACCCTTATCTTTATAATCTATTAATAAAATACCCTCTGTATCCCAAAAAACAGTTGCCATGATTTTTCCAGCCGATTGTGACACCCTGTATTTCTTAGGGGGGGGCTGACCCTTTTTATGCCACTGCATAGACTCTTGCTTCGACTCAGGCTCATAATGATGAACCCAAGTTTCATCTGCAGTAACAAGTCTTGCAAAAATTCCTTCCTTGTCGGCGCTACAGAGGTCTAAAAACTCCTTTGAATACTCGACGCGCAGCTGTTTCTGTGGTGGTGTGAGCATTCTTGGCACCCATCTTGCGCTGACTTTTGACATCCCAAGATTGTCGTGTAGAATATTTAAAATGGTTGTAGGTGATACTCCAACCATTTCTGCAAGTTGTTTCTTCTTCAAACGAGTATCCTCCAGTATAAGATTCTCCACTTTTTCAACGATGTTTGAGGTGGTGGCCTCAATCGGCCGTCCTGAGCGAGGGTCGTCTTCAAGAGACTCTCTGCCTTGCTTGAAAAGGCTATTCCACTTGTACACCATGGTTTTCCCAGGGCAAGAGTCCCCGTATACTGATAACATTTCTTCCAAAATTTTCTGAGGTGGTTTTCCTTGCTTAGTGAGGAACTTTATGACGGCACGAAACTCGATTTTTTCCATGTTCAAGTTTTTCTTCCGGATTCACTTGTTTGATCGACGACAGGTCAAAGGTTATTGACACAATCAGGTTCAAACTTGGCATATATACTCACAAAGAGTTGCTCATTAGTTACTACCTGCGGCAGGTCCCCCACCCCCCGCTATCCCCTCCATTCCGCGAACTTTTTGACCCCCCCTCGTAGTACTCATGCTGGTACCGATTGAACAAATGATTGTGTTTGACGTCACAAAATTGCTAGCAAAATCAACATTAAAGAAATATTATTTAATGTTGTTTTTATTGCTCATGGTACGAATTAACAAAGTAATATTAAAACAAGACTGCTTTAAGAGGTCATAGTAAGGCCCCTGATCTGTTACCGTGCGTTTTTTCTTCTTTTTGTAAAGTGTTGGTGTTTTGATTTCAGGCACTCAAGCAAGCAGTAGCGATGAAGACGAGCAGCAAGCTAAAAATGTGCTGTTATTTTCTATTATACGCAAAAGAAATATTACCGAAGAAGAAATTATTAAAGAAATAGAAAAGTGTTTAAATAGCGGAGCAGAAGTGGACGCAGTAAATTTAAGAGGGAAAAGTATTTTAGATATTGCACATCAGAAAAACTATAAGAATTTAGTGCATTTTATTTCTGAACGAGGCACAAAAGCGGCAATAGCCGTTGCCAAGAGTGGCAATGATGACTCACATATTCAAAATGGCAATGAAGTCAACACTGATTCACAACATCAAGTGACACAGCCAGCTAGTCATGAATTGTTGGATCAAATGAAAGACAACAGGGTGAGGGAATTGGATGCACTACTATTAGCAGACTACAAGACAACGCTTAATATTGAAAAAATAGAGTTATTGCACAAAAAACTACAGGATGGATTACAAAATCAAGTAGTGGTTAACTCATTAATGCAGTGTAAAATCGATATAAATCATAAAGATTCAAAAACGCATCTTCTTGCAATAGACATAGCATGGGAGTACGAGTATTATGACCTTGTATTGATATTACTTGAGACCGGATCAAAATTTCCCAATGATTTTACTTTGGATTCGATTTGTGAAGAAAATGATATACCTGAGAAATTAAAAACATATGTTTGGGAAAGACAAGAACTGCATCGATTTATTCAAAATAATGAATTAGACAAGATTCAAGAATTTGTTGTCGATCACCGAGTTACAAACTTTTTTAGTATTGAAAATAGATCGGCTCTAGAGGTTGCAGCAGAGTGTGCTAGTGTAGAGACTATAGCAGCTTTAGTAAATCTACAATTACCTTTCAACGGAACTTTAGTTTCAAATGATCACTACAAGTTATTACATTACGTTAATGCAGACGGCGATACTCTGTTATCAATAGCTGCCAAAAGTGGTAAGGTCGAAAATGTTTTGTTCCTTATAAGATGTGGAATCGATATCAATTATCAAAACGAGTCTGACAAACGTGCTGTAGACTTAGCTTGGGATAGTAAGCATCATGGTGTTTTGCTCAAATTATTGGAAGCTGATTCATATTTTCCTTATGATTTTAATTTAGATGGGTTAACTGAAACAGAATCTTGGAAATTATTGAAACAATTTGTTGAAAAAAGAAATTCCTTACACGAACTGATTAAAAACAATAGCTACTTTGAAGATGTAAGGAATTATATAAGAAATTACATAGATAACAATAACACAAAGCTGTGTTTAAATAGTCAAGGTGAATCAGCAAATTTTACAGCTATAAAACACAAAAAATTTAAGTTATATGCATTCCTTATATCTAAAGGACTTACATTTAAAAATGAGGAAGAAGCAGAATGTAATAATAAACTCACTGCGGGAGAGATAGATACACTTCATGATGAAATGATTGGTGTATTTCCTCAAGTGGATAAAGGACATATACTTTATTTAATATCAAAATCAAGGTCACACAAACCCGTTGATAATTTTCAGGGACGCATTGAAAAACTTTACAGAAATTTAGATGATATTCCTGAAATATCCTTAATACTGAAAGTATTACAATATACAGACTATTTTGATATTGTTTTTGACTTCGATAGTGAAAATATTAAACATATCAATCCTTCTGCATCACAAGCAACAAAAGGCACTACCGATTATAAATATGGCAGAATTTATATAGCGGCCAAGAGGGAACACAATCAACTGTTAGGTACGTTAGCTCACGAACTAACACATCTTGCTATGTATGTCCTTTATAAAAATGACTGTAATCCATACTATAATTCAGATAATACGCAAAGGAAGTTATTTGAAAGAATAGCGGCTACAATTAAAAATAATACCAAAGAGGTTGTAATAGGTACTAAAGACGAGCCGGTAGTAACTCTAGCTATGGCGTTTGGTAGTTTGAAGGACGAGTGGAACTCTGAACTAATAGTAAGAGTGCCCCATATACTTGCACAGTATCCAGTTACAGGAAGAAAATTCTTCGCACTTGAAAAATTTAAGTTGCTTTTTGATTACTACACCAATAAAGAAGAAGGAGGATTATCATACAGATGTAAAGAATTTATTAAAAACGGTTTTCTAATGAAGCCAAAAAATAGTATTCAATTTCTTAATGCATATTCAGGAAAAATAAATGATGTAATCAAACTAGGGGTTTCTTTTGAAAATTCCATTGACGTTGATTATTTTCTTCAGTCACAAAACCAAACTTTACTTGTAGAAACAGAGAGCACGTTGCTAAGTATTTTAAGAGTGTATGAAAGCATGGTCATCAAAAGTAACTATTCTCTTTATGATAGTCTCTTTTTGGACTTTAAAACATATGTAGAAAAAGAGAAGGAAATCACAAATCTATTTTATTCCCCAGCCAGCAAAGTACTATGTATTAGCTGCTTTTCGAAAGATTTAAATAAAGAAAAAATGCCACCGGTAATATCAAAACTAAAAGAAATTTTAGACCGCAAATCAGGCAAAAAAGTCATCATCATAATAGAAAAACCTGAAAAAGAGTTCTTA
Source organism: Acrobasis suavella (assembly GCA_943193695.1). Lineage (NCBI taxonomy): Eukaryota > Metazoa > Arthropoda > Insecta > Lepidoptera > Pyralidae > Acrobasis > Acrobasis suavella. Next base: position 516,109 of record OW971952.1, on the reverse strand, counting down.
ATTGAAATCAAAAGAAGTATGTTAAATAACAATACTGAGCAAACAAAGCATACTTTCACGTTGAATAGTTTAACCAGGGAATCACAGGAAAAGCTCCTAGAAAAGGAAATAGTTTTTCAGGAAGAACATACCCGTTTGGAAAAAATTATATGTATCTCTGATAACAATGAGAAAGAAGTAGTCAATACAAAAATATTAGTCAAGTTGATTAAAGGTAAAAGAATAGAACTCGCTCATCGTCCACCAAGCTTGAGTGATTTAGAAGGCGCGTATTCTTATTTGTTCAAGGAACTTGATATGACGATTTTCATTGATAAATTGCTATCGAAAGAGTCAAGACATGTTTATATAATCAGTGGGATATCTGGCTTAGATCAACGGACCGATTTAATAAGCTCTTTAAAAAATAAAGTACAAAATATTGACGCAAGATCTAAAATCAATAATCTGATGAATCATCTAGAAACATTTAATAAAGAAAAGTTTATGACTAGTATTAATAAAAGGGTACTAGTAGCTGATGAACAATTCAAAGAAAAAGATTTTAAGCAATTATGTCACAACAATCCTGCTTTGAAGATTATTTGGATTCACCATAGACTTGAAGTGAATGAATCTAAATTTATACTACAAATAATTTACAATCCTGACTTTTACATAGTAAGCAAAAGATTTAATCATGAAGTAGTGATAGAGAAACAAATCCTTGAAGTACTGTGTAGTAAAAATCTTTCTGAAATTTTTATCATCTGTGTGAAACACGACAGTGAAATCATTAAGTGGCTTCGGTTTGAAGTGGATGATCAAAAAGAACAATTTGAGTACAATTGTCAGAGCAAAAAGATTCAATTTGTACCTTCGCAAAATGAAATGGAATATTCTTTTCAAAACTTTATCAAAACAAACGCAGGTAAAACGGTACATATGTTAAACTTTGAAGAAAATCGACTTATTTGGTATAAAACCTATGGCTCATTAATCATTCTAAGTAAATATAGAGCTAAGTTTGATAAAAATATCCATGCTTTAATAGAAGAAGATAATGTTCTTAAAGAGGTTCTAGACAAGGAAGTGACAATCCTTGCTGGTGATCCCGGAGTGGGAAAAACTACTTCTCTAGTCCAGTTGTATGCTGCAAAATATACATTACCGTCTGCCCAAGAAGAGCTCATAATGAAGTCGTATTGGGTGATACGAATAAATCTACAAGATCATTTAGAATCAATAAAGTTGATAAATTTAAATAGTGGTGTAGACGAAACAACAATAGCAAGCGAAATAGCAGAGTTTTTGTCACTTGTCGAAAACAAAACAAGTGACCGTTCGCCCGAATGTTTTTCGAAAAGCTTAATTTATATTCGGTTACGGAAAAAAACTTGTACAAAGCCATTATTTATAGCATTTGATGGATTTGACGAAGTTTTAGACGAATCGAAAAGAAATAAAATTATCGCATTTCTACAGTATTTAAAAGATAAAACTTATGCAAAAATTTGTATAACTACACGTCTTCATTATAAAACATGTTTAGAAATAGCACTATCGACATTTGCTATAAAACTAGAGCCAATGGATGATCTAACGATACGCACATATATAACACGGTATTTTAGAAACCGAGTAAATCTGTTGTTGAGATCGGAGAAGTTTTCACAGATCTTTTATAATAATGGTGAAGGAATGTTGGAATACACTAATATGATTTTAAACAAAATTGAAAAAGTATTTAAAGGCGATGTATCTCAATTTATTGGCACTCCCTTACAGCTCTATCTCATGTTAGAGAGTTCTGGAGGTAGTTTTGAAAAATGGATTGATGATAATACTGAAAGCGTAGACTTGTGTGGTTTCAGTAATGACATATGGGCGTTGTATGAAAATTTTGTTTCTAAAAAATATGATATCGTTTGTAAAAAAATGGGACTTAAAGAAGAGACAAGACGGCATGAAGATAAAGAAAAATTTGATAAATATCACATGGATTTAGCAAAATATTTAAGAAATCATAAATCATCAGTAAAGAAATCTTTTGGTAAATTTCAAGACATGGTTCTATTAGCTGGTATTGTCAAATTTGATGGAAATAAGCTTGAATTTATTCATACAACATTTGCGGAATACTTTTGTGCTCAAGCATTTCTATGTTGGATAAAAAAATGGAAGGAGGCGTGTTCCTTTCAACTAACAAATTTACAAAAACAACAATATTTCTTTAATGAGATTTTACGGAAATCAGATCTTCGAATTGTTCGAACGTTTCTTAATGTCAAACTCTTAAAAGAAAAAATAAACAATGTTCAAATAAATGACAAGTTTTATGATAAAGATATATTACTTCTAGCAGCCAAAGAAAATCTTGTCGGAATTGCTGAATTTGTTTTTCATAATTTTCCCAACATTGATGTAAATGTTGAGCTTGAAAACCAACAAACATTTTTACATCATGCTGCTATTTTGGGGAACCTAGAATCAGTAAAATGGCTTGTCGAAAAAGGTGCTAATGTAAATGCTGCAAACAGTAATAGAAGGACAGTTTTGCACGCAGCTGCTCGGTCTGGTAATTTTGAATCAGTTAAATTGCTAGTGCAAAAGGGTGCCAATGTAAATGCTGCAGATGACGATGGATATACAGTTTTGAACGAAGTTATTACGTTTAGTCAGTTCGAATCAGTTAAATTGCTAGTCGAAAACGGTGCCAATGTTAATTCCGCGAGCAATAATAGAAGAACAGTTTTGCACGCAGCTGCTAGGTCTGGTTATTTCGAATCAGTAAAATTGCTATTGCAACAGGGTGCCACTGTAAATGCTGCAGATGAAAATGGAAAAACAGCTTTGCACGAATCTGTTATATCTGGTAATTTTGAATCAATTAAATTGCTAGTTCAAAAGGGTGCCAATGTAAATGCTGCAGTTAATGATGGAAGGACAGTTTTGCACTATGCTGCTAAGTCTGGTCATTTCGAATTAGTAAAATTGCTAGTGGAATACGGTGCTAATGTGAATTCTGCTAGTAGTAATAGAACGACAGTTTTGCACGATGCTGTTCGGTGTGGTAATTTTGAATCAGTTGAATTGCTATTGCAAAAGGGTGCTAATGTTAATGTTGCAGTTAATGATGGAAGGACAGCTTTGCACTATGCTGCTATGTCTGGTTATTTCGAATTAGTAAAATTGCTAGTGGAACACGGTGCTAATGTGAATGCTGCTAGTTCTAATAGAATGACAGTTTTGCACGATGCTGTTCGGTCTGGTGAGTTCGAATCAGTTAAATTTCTAGTCGCAAACGGTGCCAATGTTAATGCTGCGGGCAGTAATAGAAGAACAGTTTTGCACGTAGCTGCTCGTTCTGGATATTTCGAAACAGTTGTATTGCTAGTGCAAAAGGGTGCTAATGTTAATGCTGCAGATGACGATGGAAATACAGTATTGCACCAATCTGTTATATCTGTCAATTGCAAATCTGATGCTGACGATGGAAATACAGTTTTGCACAAAGCTGTTAAGTCTGATAAGTTGGAATCAGTTAAATTTCTAGTGGAAAACGGTGCTAATGTAAATGCTGCAAGCAAAAATAAAAGGACAGTTTTGCATGAAGCTGTTCAGTCTGGTTATTTTGAATCAGTTAAATTGCTAGTGCAAAATGGTGCCAATGTAAATGCTACACTTAATAATGGAAAGACAGTTTTGCACTTTGCTGCTATGTTTCGTAATTTCGAATCAGTAAAATTGCTAGTGGAACACGGTGCTAATGTGAATGCTGCGAGCAGTAATAGAAGGACAGTTTTGCACGAAGCTGCTCTGTCTGGTAAGTTCGAATCAGTTAAATTGCTAGTGGAATACGGTGCAAATGTTAATGCTGTAGATGACAATGGATGTACAGTTTTTCACTATGCTGTTTTGTCTCGTATGTTCGAAATAGTAAAATTGCTAGTGGAACACGGTGCTAATGTGAATGCTTTCAGAAGTGATAGAAGAACAGTTTTGCACGAAGCTATTCGGTGTGGTAATTTTGAATCAGTTGAATTGCTATTGCAAAATGGTGCTAATGTTAATGCTGCAGTTAATAATGGAAGGACAGTTTTGCACTTTGCTGCTATGTCTGGTCATTTCGAATCAGTAAAATTATTAGTGGAACATGGTGCTAATGTGAATGCTGCTAGCAGTAATAGAAAAACAGTTTTGCACGAAGCGGTCCGGTTTAGTAATTTCAAATCAGTTAAATTTCTAGTGGAAAACGGTGCCAATGTAAATGCTGCAGATAGTGATGGATATACAGTTTTGCACTATGCTGTTAAGTTTGGTAAATGCAAATCACTTAAATTGTTAGTGCAAAAAGGTTCTGATGTAAATGCTGCAGTTAATGATGGATGGACAGTTTTGCACTTTGCTGCTATGTCTGGTCATTTCGAATCAGTAAAATTATTAGTGGAACATGGTGCTAATGTGAATGCTGCTAGCAGTAATATAAGGACAGTTTTGCACGAAGCGGTCCTGTCTAGTAATTTCGAATCAGTTAAATTTCTAGTGGAAAACGGTGCCAAAGTAAATGCTGCAGATAGTTATGGATATACAGTTTTGCAATACGCTGTTAAGTCTAATAATTTTGAAATAGTTAAACTGCTAGAGCGAAATAGTGCCAATGTAAATGCTGCAGATAATGATGGAAATGTAGTTTCACACGAACCTTCTGAGTCTCGTAATTTGAAATTAATAAAATTGCCAGTGGAAAATGGTGCTAATGTGTAAAAGCTACAAATAGATGATGGATATTATACAGTTTTGCTCTATGATGCTATGCCTTGTACTTTAAACTATACCAATATTAATGTTGCAGATGACGATGAAGTCAGTTTTGCACGCAGATATAATCTGATAATTTTGGATAGTCCTGGAAATTAAAGACCTAATTCCATTTTGCCAGTTTTAAGCAAAATGTTCGATAATATAATGCTTAATGAAATGCATCATCACTTCATCACCCATAACCTTTCTCACAGCCAGCAGTTCGGTTTCCTCACTGGATTTCCCCACTGGACGAAAATCGACCACGGGCGCGGGGATAGCGCTAGTTAATCAATAATTTACAACGCATGGGAGAAAAAGAACGATGCAATCGGTTCTATTTGCTATCTCTCAAAAGCATTTGACTACGTAGATTATCCGATAATTTAGTTTAAATTCCGTCAGCACGAGTCCGTCCGTTGATCATATATAAATAAACTGCATTCAATCATATTTAACGGATAGGGTTCAAACTGTTGGTATAAATGGCATAAAGTCAAACGGGTCTCTTGTTAAAAAAGGTGTACCTCAAGATTCTGTCCTGGGACCGTTCCTCTTCTTAGTGTATTTTTTTTTTTATTTATTTTATATTGGGTTAACAAACAGTGTAATTTTACAAATAACGTAATAGAATTCATAAATCTTAAATATTACTAAAAGATACACCAACGACATTGACCTCATTTATATTTAAGTTTTACAAAGTTGAATGAGGTGATCGACAACTAATTACGGAAACAAAATTCTAAACAAAAAGCAGATACCATGTAGGTACTTAGATAGTATTATCTTAGTTAAAGGAAACAGGGGCCTTACTATGACCTCTTATAGCAGTCTTATTTTAATATTACTTTGTCAATTCGTACCACGACCTATAGAAAACAACATTAAAGTAATATTACTTTAATGTTGATTTTGCTAGCAATTTTGTGACGTCACACACAATCATTCGCTCAATCGGTACCAGCAGGAGTACGATCTCCGAAGACAGCGTTAATGGAGCCCTATCATTCATCACTATCTTGCTCTACGCAATAATAACGAGCGGGATGGCACTTGTCTGTCGGGCGACATTACTTTAACTGGGTTTCTCAACGGTGTCATGCTACGAAGGCATGATTAACATTATTGTTTAAACGTCAAAGTAGCAATTAAAATGGCTATTGGTTTTTTTTACGACTCTGGATACAAGTCCTTTAGAGCCTATCTTTATTTCTTTGTTTCTTTATTCCTAATCCTAATCCGAAGTAGTTTCAATCAAAGGTTGGTGTAGGTCCTTTGATTGCTTCAAGGGAGCTTCTGGCGACAAATCTATACGAGTCCACTACTTTTTATAGTAGATTGAGTAGCGGTATTCATAATATAAACAAGAATTGGATTGGAAGAGACGAAAAAATTATGTAATCGTAAAAGGCGATCGAGGGAATGTTTTTGTCTGGGGCTTTATCATAAACTTAACAGAAAATTCATGACAGTTTAGGTCCCTTTTGTTTCAAGCTTATAATAAAATTGTTTCAAAGCGTACCACGAGCTTTTAAAACAAGATTGTTTCTTTCTTGCCAAGTGATTTGAAGGAACGAATGATATGTCTATTCCCAAGCAATTGTGAGAGTGAGATAATGCTATAATTATTTCGTATAGCTCCATCACCGGTGCGTGGCGTTCCATTTTATTATGATGTATGTCTTGTAAAATATTAATTTTATTAGAAAAGAAAATGTAATAGAGCGCTGTATTAGATATGTTACACAATGTAAACGACATTAAAATCTAATTTGTCTTATAAAATATTCGCTATTATATAAACAAAAAACTTGAAATTATAATTTGAAACTGTATTGCATTCGCAAGCGTGATATGGAATAGTTTTTGACCATGAAGGTAGTTATCTCTATGGGTTTTAATTCTATGGTAGTGATAAAATCTAAAAATTTTTTTTTTGTTCTTTGGATATAATATTCTCTTTGGTATCCGCAGCCATTTAAAATGTCATTTCGACATTTATTTATTTTGTTTGGATAAAAAGTAAATCATATTTTTCCATGAATATAGCTAATAATTTACAATACCAAGTAAGTTTTTCATATTTCTTTGTGTTAACATTGTTGATGTTAAATTTTACTAGTGATTTGTAGTGGTAGATCTTCTTGACCCTCCCGCAGAAATTTCATGTGATTGGTTTGTTTTTTGCAGCGAAACGAAAAAATTATGAGGCAGGTGGATTTTCTGCAGGAATTTCTACATACTAATAAAGATGTGTATAGCTTCTAACCGTACTCTTCGGAACAAAGCTTGGGAGTCATAACATAACCAATAGTGAGAGTGTATGGGATACCCAACAAAAGGTAATCAAAACATTTTAAGAATTACATTATTCTCTTATTTTAAGGAACCACAATTGATTTGCTCTTAGAATGAAACCCTTCTGTAAAAAAATAACATTTCCATGACAAAGTGCAATAAGTTAGTATTTAATATTTGTTTCTTTTTTCAGGACTTCGTCAATTGCTTTCTGGATTCGTCGAGCAAGAGAAAGTGTTATAAAAAATTGTATACCTATGCAATAATATTAATGAGAAAGTTTTTACTTGTATAGGTCAATAATTTTATGTGGTAGAAAATCATTTGTTTTGTTTTCTTCTGTATATTTTGGTAAAGTTCTTTTGTAAATAAAAAATGTACATACTATCACCATTGCTTTTAATAAAATTACTGAAAAAGATCGTGTTTTTCTATCCTTTTATGAGACAGGTTCTTGTTAGTTTATGAAATTACATAATTAAACTATTCTATGTCTTCTTCTTATCGTGTCGCTGGCTCAAAATTCAAATTTTGTTCTTCCAATACGTTGCCACTTTTACGCCTTCCTCCGACGCAGAGTATAGGTCAAGCATGGTACAGCTGGTAGGACACAAAGGGCATGAGAGGAGGTGCTGCATGGTCTGGTCGTCGTGACCACACTGGCACTGTGCTTCAGCTTGGTCAATGTAGCGCCAGCGGCCAGATTGTGTCTACATCGACCTACCGCAGTTCGGAGGCGATTCAAGCTCTTCAAAGTGGCCCATGGCAGTTTATACATTAAATTATTCTAGGTGTGTTTGGAAGAAATAACGCATAGGGTATTTTTATCTCGAAACAAAAGATCCCCATAGAATTGACAGAAAATAGTGGATATACGCAAATACCTCACGTCTTCACGCCCAACGGGGTAGACAGGGTCTAGTGCTCGTTTAGGAGATTTTTTTTCTTTATTATGGTGTCGCATTACCCAAAGACCAGTGTTGATAGTGGAATGAGGGAATCTAATACCTAATGATGCGTGCTGCCCACATCGTCTATTGGCATGATTCAGATTACATACTTATTATTTTATTTACTTTGGGGCTAGCTCAATCTGTGTGATTTGTCCGTATATATTTAATGTAGGGTTTCGTCCATTCCCTCAACCGGCTTTTACATTCTGTGCGAAAAAAAATAAGTGGTAGGTACATAAAAAAATTTAATAAATTAAAAATTGTAAGTCTTTGGGTAAATTATTGATTTTTTCTTTTCTTCTACATTTGGATTATAAGACTCGGTTTCTTAATAAAAGTTTTGTCTCCGCGGCAACCGACCAACGTTTTCAAGATTGCTAATTTGACAGTAAAACAATACTGCATAGGAGCTCATAGTGCACATTAGAGTGAATGATTTACAGTGACGTCAACAAAACTGCTAGCAAATACAACATTAAAGTAATATTGTATTAATATTGCTATCAGACGCCCATCGGGCTCAAGAACGTGATAGACTTATACAAAATATATAGCGTTATCTCACTGTTATTCATTCGTTCTGTCACGTCAATAAGCAGGAATATCAAAATCTTGTTTCAAGAGCTCATGGTGCGATTTGAAACAATATTATTATAAGTTTGAATCAAAACGGAACTAATCCTTTATGGTTTTGTAAAAGTTCATGGTACGGCCCCAGGCTGTAAAAAATTGCACATACCGTACTCAAACGCATCCAATATTAATAGTTGTCCGTGATAAAAGTAGTAAATTAAATTAAAGTCCACATACTCATAAAGAACCCGCCCCTCCCCCTTTACAGAGAAAAAAAGAAAACCAAACTTTTGATTAATCAGCAGCATCGCCTTACACTATCAATCTATAAAGCGCAGATTCTTTACGAGTATGATTGTAGTGATAATTATAACAAACATTATACTATCTACCCGCCATTCAAAAGTGTCATCAAAATAAAACCGTACATAAAAGAAAACCATCATTATGGGCCGTGGTAACAGACTAAAGGTGTTAATTTACAAAAATAAGTACAGTCAATCACAGAGGCAGAACTTCGTAATAAATAAAGGTCTCGATGACGATCAATTAATTAATAAGATTTACCATTCAGCGTTGTGATGAAATGCGGCTGTAGACAAAAAAAAATCCCTATGACCATTGATCGATCGTGACGATCGTAGGCACCATCATACAAGGTTATATATACATTATCTACATTGTCATTTACTGTAACCGATGATTATCTTAAAGACAAAAACGTCTGGCTTGAGCTTGGCGCGGGTCCCTTTTAAAGGTTTATATTTGTACACTCACAAATGACATAATTTGAGTACAATCAGTACATGAATTTTATACAAATTGACATTAATTTCAAATTTGACATTTTTAATTAATAATTATGACATAGCAATGTATTCTCACTCCACATATCTAATTTTAATATCAGTATAATTGTAAGGTTGACGTTTTTGGAGAAAATGCTGCAGTACAGTTTGTTACCGCTTCTTCTGTACTTGCGCTTTGGAGGCGGCAGTAAACTTAGTTGTAAGTAAATGATCTGACGTCAACAACTAACTATTAAGAAATCGAAAGAAAAAAGAAATGACAATTATCAAGTGATATAAATATCCAAAGATAAATAAATGATTTTTGACTTTTAACTTTTTGCAATCGAGACCTGCATCCCGGCTAACCAACCTCACCACTGACTACGTCTTAGTAAGTACCCATAGTCCATTCGCCTAGGCGCCCTAAAGAATGCAAACAATCCCGACACGTCTCCCCACCGAAACACACACCCCACAAAACAATAACCCTGCAAATCACAAAAAGTATGATATGTATTTTATAAAATAAATAATTTGTAACCTACAAAGGCATCGATCCACAAAGCGTATACCCCAATAAAAAGACATGCCAAGACCGCCCACACTCCCCCAAATACCCAAACAAATGGACCACATATATACACTACACTACCTCACTAAAACGTAACAGAAAACAAAGATTTTACTAAAACATGGCTACACGCGGCACTCAGTATCCAACATCCACAACAGAACAAAATGCTGTCCCATATATGATAGCAACCGAGTCCGTCAATAGTTACCCACCTGAACAGAGAAAGGCTCATTATAATTATAACGTGCAAATAGCGAGCGCACCATTAAACCAGTTCGAAGGGTAGGTACATATCCACACTTGATAAAGGCTCGAGATCGGGACGGTACGATACTTAAAGATTATATCAACAAGCGATAATAGGGATGATAACGGTAATAGGGATGTGGACTGGGTGAACAAATAATAATATTATTTTATTTTATTTAGTTCGTCAACTAGATTATCCAAATCCATCCAACGAGCCAAAAAACAACTATGTATTTTAGTCCCACATACCTATTACTAAACATAGCTAGTGTTAGTAGGTACTTGTTCGTAATGGGTAATTAGATAACATCAAATTGAATACATTTACTATATTACATCAAGTTATTGTCCCATCTCTGACAGATATTTATTAACCGACTTGCAAAAAGGAGTAGGCTCTCAATTTATCGCGATTTCTTTCCTATGTAGTTCACCGGTTGTTCGACGACGCTTGGCCTGGATTGATTTTGAAAATTCTTTTTTGTTTGAAAGGGCATACTTCAGGTGATCCCATAGGAATTTTATCAAAATCGGTTGTGTAGGTTAGAGGTGAAGTCGAATTATAGTTTTTAAAATTATGTTATTAATCCAATTATTTTATCTTTACAATAATATTTAAATGTTTTTATCAATCATTGTGAGAGTGAATACAAATTTGTGGATTATAAAACTGCCAAAGGCGAGACAAACCCAAGGGATATCCTTCGGTCAGTGTAAGTCAATGAGTTGCGTTACGTGATTAAAAAACAGGCCGTCATTGTGTTGTTTGCAGATGAAATGTCTCTTATTTTTTAAATAGACCGTCATATCGAAGATGCTAATCAGATGAATGACAGCTTGTCGGCCATTTCTAATTTCTTGTAATTGATATTCAGCCAATGACCTTCTATTGAATGCAAAAAGCACCTAAAGCATTAGATTTAGTCTTCCGTGAGGCAGGTCAATGTTGATGTGCGGTCTAAACTTTAATCTCGTTAAAAAAATACTACTTTCTTGAGAATTACAGTAAATTCAAAACTTTAATTGGATGGATCCTTCTAAGGGAGTGCAGCTGCTATACAGATTATTTCTATTTAACAAAAAAGGGCAATTCGTTTTATTTATGGTTTAGAATCAAGAGACTCTAAGAGATTTTTAGAGTTCCATCCAAAAATGTAACCCTTTTACATTTTTTGTTTTTTACTCGTGCATTTGCTGTCTATCCGTCCGTCTGTCACTGCCAATTTGCCCCGAATTTTTTAATGAGAGTCATTTTGGGAGATAAATTGAGAGTTTTGCAATAATTACTATACGAGTAGTAAGGTTATAATATATTAAATGAAAGGACACGTTCTGAAGATCTAAAATATATTTTTCATAAAAGTTTCAAATAATAGTTTTGATTTTATTCATGAAAGAGATGAAAATTAACCATATCCAGGTGGGTATGGTCAATTTTCGTCTTCTTTTTCTTTTTTAAAAATTTTAGACTGTACTTTCGGAGACAAGGGTGTCTCCAAAACTACAGTCTAAAATTTTGAAAAAAAAATGCAAAATATCGTTCTTTCCTTGTAGATAACAGAAAAATCTTTAAGAATTCTATCAATCGAAAATAAAGTAGTAAACTTAATAAATAATATAATAATAATACGTTCACTTACGAAAACTAGTTCACTAAAACACCACTAGATAGCGTTAGTGATTTATTTAGCACTGTATTGATAATGGTACGAAAACCTTCGTGCGCGGGTCCGATTATATTATCAACTTTACAAATATCAGTTGAAACTGATGAAAGATATGTCAAAATCTGGACGTCTCTAAGGGGGCAGAATATAACGGTATTCCTTCACTGTTTTTGGTTAAATGTGCAAAGAAATTAGCAAAGCCTATAACATTCGTTTACAATTTATAGCTAAGAAATGTTGTTTCCCCTCAATATTGAAGAAACCACATATAGTACCGTATAGCGGTGGAAAATTATAGAGCTAGTTAATTATAGAGAGCAAAACACTCTGGAAAAGCATCTCAATATCCACATGTAGATAAATAGATAGATAGATGACTCTTTATTGTACACCAAAAGAAAAATGTTACACAAAGAAATAATTTTACATTAAATGAGTACGATGGGCGGTCTTATCGCTAAAAGCGATCTCTTCCAGACAACCGGTGGATGAAGAGGAATGTGAGAAAAACATATATGAACCAGCCAAGAGTATAAACAAGATGATATCATACCATACATAATAACGTCGACTGTCCGAAGCTAGTATCTAGCGTAGCTTACTGTACACCAGCCCGTCACACTCGCCACATCCCTCTGTTCTTCGTCAAGCATGGCGCTATAAAGTATACTAAGAATGCTCCTAATAAGGCACATAACAAATATATACAACACGGACCTGAATGACTTAGATATCATTTTTCTGTCAAAACCTCCATTCAAAAAGCAAATCACAAGATTTCTGATAGATACGAGTATCTAACCTGCTTCGCAGGAGAACATTTGTTATACTTTAACTCTTCCAGTTAAACAAATCTTGTACCTATGTATAATATCAGCATATTATGTAAAATTTATTTGGGTATTCATTTAATTAGGATCCTAGACATGTGAAATCTGAATAGGTGGTATTATTGTACTCTGATTCATTCAATTTATCGAAATATCTTAGTGTGAATGGCACTGTACTAAACATTAGGAAAAGATTATTATACATAATTAATAATTTATTCAAGTGAGATCCTGTAAATTGATGTAATGGACGAAGGTTGTGGTTCTTTTAACTATTCTACCTTAAATATCTAAGTTTGTACACATCTCTCGTATTAAGAAGACGGAGAAACCTGTTATGAGCCTTACTCAGTATATTATTACTCTGTGCTCTAAGTGAAACATGTAGTTAAGAAAAATTATTGTAAAAAAAATATTGGTAAAATAAATAATTATAAGAGGAAACGCAGCAATGGGACTTTCGATTAGGTTTTATATATTATTATTTTATTTTAAATAATCTTAGAATCTATTTTTTTTTATAAAATATCTATAAAAAGTAAAATATACTACAAAATTTACACATTTTATATTATTGTTATTACCATTATTGTATATTTATTTTATTTTTTAATATTTATGTTTTAAGGATTTGATTTGTATTATTTTGTAAATAATGTAATTCTTTGAATAAATAAAATACCCACAAATTATGATAACACAAGAAATATAACTTTCCTTTAATTTCAAAAAGATATAAACTCTATCACTCAGGGTCGTATATGATATGACATCCCGTCATATTCTGATCTGTTCAGGCATTTCGAGTTTATGTGATGGAATAAAGAAATTCACATAAGTAAAACACCAGTTTGATTGACTGGTAGATAAGGCCTTATGCTTTTCACTTGTTTTTGTGTATAAAGTTAAATAAATAAAACACACATTTTTTGGTTTGTAATCTTTATAGTAGTTTGTAATATATTATTTTCTGTGTTCTGTTCTTTGGTCAACTACTTAGGTAGATTAAAATTTTATTAGTTACGAAAGAACAGAGCTTACTGGTACATGTATTTTATTATTTAAAATTAGGCTCCAGTAATACCTGTTTATAAATGTAAACAAATTTACTAAATAAATTATTTTATTATAATTTTTATGTTTATTATTTTGCGGTCATGCGTTTCCTTGTCGTCCTCATCAGTTGTGCGTTCTTTTCGTTCCTTTTTGGGAAAGAGGGGGATGAGAGGGCGGGGGCGGGGTAGAGGTGTGGGCACAGAATAAGTACTAGTACTCACGTACAGAAGTCTTACTCAGAAAAGAAATTCAAAGAAATATCTACTCAATGTGGTTAGAACTATGGTTTAATTTAGCTCGCGTCAGAACTTAACACCTCTTCATTTAGATACCTAGACATCCATTGCAATCCAATTTCATTCTTATAACTCTAGACAAACGAGTCATGTAACTGAATTTCCCCTTCGAAGTGGTTGCCGTGCGCATAGTAATAATGTAGGTATAGTTTCGATACCTAAACCTAAACGGGAGTGACACAGGCCTGGTATGGGGGAGCGCCTAGGCCATGTGCCACACGTGTATGTAGGATGGCAACATCCAATGAAAGAGCGAGTGAGAGCGTGATGTTTGAAAGAGCGAGAGAGAAAATGATTAGGAGCAATAAGATGGCGATTGCATATACGGTGGTAGTCAAGACGTGTCCCGTGTGCTAAAATTAAAAATAAAACGAGTTCAAGAGTTGCCCGGCATTTTCTTTGGCTCCCCCGATCCCACATGTATTTCTTCTGTGGTGTGGTGCCACACCAACACAGGCTGGCACGTGGCTGCCACAGCTCGGCAATTGTTTAGTAAAATTTATAAAAATATTTGAAAAAAATGTCTCTCTTCTTTAATTGCCCCCTTCCAGACCGCTGTTTTTTTTTTTTATTGTGTTCCTTCACCGCCAATTTCGTTCCTTTTCAGACATCCCGGCGTTCTAAATCGCCAACCACTACTGGCAACACTGCACGAACGTGGTGTCACCCTAGCGAAAAGCGAAAACAGAAGATATTATTTATATCCTTGAAGGTCAACTAAATTCATTCACTGCAGACTGCAGAGTGATACACACCTTTATTTGCAAAGTTGATATAGTTCGACTACACGTTTCAGTCTTTGTTCCGAATCTTCCTAAAACCAATTCAAACGGTGCTCAGTGTTCTTACGAGGTTATCCTTTGGGCGTCAGTGAACGGCATTAAGTATATTTGTAAATAATAACAGTAGCCAGTTGTTTTGTCTGCCTTCATAAATATTGGCGTGAACAGAATGTCCGGGACCGGCGGCGGTGACGCGGGGGATCCAAAGCACAGTATGTACCTTGTTATTATTATATAGTCAAACCGTCTTATTATAAAACCCAGATTAACTTTGTTACTAGGTTTAAACCATTATCCGACCAAATCAAGTTGACATCTAGTAAAATCACACTATCTCACCTGTCAGTGTCAACTTCATTTTGGGCGGATAATGGTTTAAACCTAGTAACAAAGTTAGTCTGGATTTTATAATAAGATGGTATATATTTAAGTAGGTACCTACTTAGCCACAGGGCTTGCTGTTGGTCCAGTTAGTCCTCTACCACAGGTGGCCTCGAGGCATTTGAATTATTCAGATTCTTTTGAATTTTGTAAGTACCTACTCGGCTGGTTCAAGTCAGTAGAGATAGTATCGAATGTACCTTCGTACATAAGGAGTGGAAGCTGCCAAGAAATCTACCTAGATAACCTTTTTAAACAACATATGAAATTTTAAAAAGCATAAGTATTTTTGAAGTGAAAACTTCTTTAGCGGAGTTGTACACTTTTTGTAATAAGTAAAAAATGTTAAACTTGCATCAGGAAACTCGCGTCAATACATGAGATCTGATCGAAAATTCGTATGACGGATGGAGAGCAGACAGCGGGCGCGGCGTAGGAGAGGAAGTATCCCCCTCTCTTTCTTCGGCGCGGCGAAAATGTATGCTTGCGCGAATGTTCGTGTGTGTTTATGTTACAGCGTGCCACGCGCATCCATGGATGGTGACAGCTGGTGGCTCGACCGTGTGTGTAGTGGCCACACTGCTGTGTATTCGTAAAATTCGTGTATATAAAGTGTTTAAAATATGGAAATTGAACAACCATTCCAAAATATCAAAAATGCACAATGTTAATATTCAAGTTTTCACTTCTGCCAGCACTCCGGGAGTGCAACCCGCTTTTTTTCCCCCTTTTTATAAGGGATTCGAACTTGAGGTCTGACGAATTGTTTCGAATGCGTTTACTTTACCGTTTCGCCAATTCGGCTTTTTACTAAGTGTGTAAAATTATTGTTTATAGGACTTTTATTTATATTATATTACAGTACTCTCTGGTATCATCGTCATTAAAGCCGCATAATGTCCACTCACCCTCCCAAAGATTTCTAAAACGACCGATCAAGAGCGGCCTGCATCCAGCGCTTTCCAACGACCTTGGTCAGGTCGTCTGACCACCTTGTGGGTGGGTATCCTACGCTTCAGTTGTCAGTACGTGGTCGCCATTCAAGAACCTTTTTGGACCATCGGCCATCGGTTCTTCGCGCTATGTGTCCCGCCCACTGCCACTTCAACGAACTAATCTGCTGGGCTATGTCAGTGATTTTTGTTTTTCCTACGAATTTCCTAATTTCTGATTCGATCACCCGACCGACCGATAGGGAAACACCGAGCATAGTCCTCTTCATAGCGCGCTGAACGACCTTGAGCCTTCTTATGAGACCCATAGTAAGGTACCACGTTTCAGAGCCATAAGTCATCACTAGTAACACACATTGATTAAACACTTTCGTCTCACTAATAACATTGCATGGCATGATGACCATTGCCATAGAGGTCGTCAAATGCGATGCGATGTGCTTTTTTTATTTCTTTAAACGGCTTGATGGATTTAAGTTTGAGAAGTGTCGTTAGATTTGACTTGTCAGAGTGACACCAAAATTAACATAAAGAACAGTTTACATTGAAATAGATGATGTGGGAACATATCCATACTACGAGACACATTTAAAAAAAAAATAGGTATATGCCTTTACTCCCTATTTTTCACGAATACGCAATTTCAAGTAAAACACTTATTATCTAATTATTATTATATATAATTATTTTCATAAATGATGAATGTTAACATTAAGTTTTTGAACAGAAACCACCACAAAGCTCTAAATACTCTTAAATTTTGAAATACTAAAAGTTGGAGGATTTTATGACTGTATTTTTTTTTTATATGCAATGAGTGTCATTCTGAATTACGATAGTTAATTATTTTCGACAGTCCCAATTTGGAATAACAATAGTTCAATACTTAATGTTTCAACAGATCGACTAGTCCGACAGAACATACTTCGACAACAAACATCTTTGAAAAACAATACTTGGACAGAACCGTTCTTCGATAGTACGGGTATTTTTTTTGCGCTTGGGTTTGTTTCCGTAGTTCGCTGGTTTAAAGTACATAAATATATCACCCATTCACATGTAGACATGGGAGAAAATATTTAAATTTTTCTTGTGTGTAATTTGCCAACACTGGTGTTGGATATTTCAAGCTGCCTTAGGCATCTGACATAGCTTGACGACTACCATACAATGATGACAGCCCAAAAACCACAGTTTCTTCCTTAGATTGGGATTCCCCATTTTCAATGTTAAAGCCGTAAAACTTTCGCAAGTAGGAACTAACACGTATCGCAGTAGCGAGCGCAAATCGTGTCTTTAAATCACACATGTTTTAAAGCTTGCTAATCACAGTGCCATTATTTGAAGCACGCGCCATATGGCGTAGGTAGTCAATCACGCGCGTAACGCGATCCAATGCGGGAGGCAACACCCGAAGGCAGGGCCGCCATATAAGGACGAAGATATTTGGAAGAGAAATGATACCACAGGCAGCCTCGAATAATACTCTCTGAATTTTAGGTTTCATAAGAGTATATGTAGGATGTTAAGGAGTTGACTTTGACTCCGACAGAGAGAGATGGAAGGCATTGGTTGCTCCACAGACAAGAGCTTGGCTCTTTAATTATAAGAAGAAGAAGAGTATATAGACATGATGAGTACACATACACATAGGTAAGTAAAAACATGGGTACATGACATAGATTACACAATACAAGTGGGAGTTGAAAATGACCGCACCTGAGTACAAACTCAAAACTACAAGTCGCGTCTAGTCAGGATTGAACTCGCGCCTCTTGTATATACTAAGTCTTTTTCTGATTTTACCGCATGACTAGTCACATCGGCAACTGTATCACCCACCCATCACATTGTACTTATATAACTATGACTTCCGCAATCTGTTAGCATGCGATTTTTCTAAAGTGTTGGTGTATTGATTTCAGGCACTCAAGCAAGCAGTAGCGATGAAGACGAGCAGCAAGCAAAAAATATGCTGTTATTTTCTATTATACGTAAAAGAAATAATACGGAAGAAGAAATTATTAATGAAATAGAAAAGTGTTTAGATAGCGGAGCAGAAGTGGACGCAGTAAATTTAAGAGGGAAACGTATTTTAGATATTGCATATCAAAAAAACTATAAGAATTTAGTGCAATTTATTTCTGAACGAGGCACAAGAGCGGCAATAGCCGTTGCCAAGAGCGGCAAGGATGACTCACATATCCAACATGGCAATGAAGTCGACACTGATTTACAACATCAAATGACACAGCCAGCTAATCATGAATTAGCGGATCAAATGAAAGACAACAGGGTGAGGGAATTGGATGCACTAATATTAGCAGACAACAATACAACGCTTAATATTGAAAAAATAGAGTTATTGCACAAAAAACTACAGGATGGATTAGAAAATCAAGTAGTGGTTAACTCATTAATGCAGTGTGAAATCGATATAAATCATAAAGATTCAAAAACGCATCTTCTTGCAATAGACATAGCATGGGAGTACGAGTATTATGACCTTGTATTGATATTACTTGAGACCGGATCAAAATTTCCCAAAGATTTTACTTTGGATTCGATTTGTGAAGAAAGTGATATACCTGAGAAATTAAAAACATATGTTTGGGAAAGACAAGAACTGCATCGATTTATTCAAAATAATGAATTAGACAAGATTCAAGAATTTGTTGTCGATCACCGAGTTACAAACTTTTTTAGTATTGAAAATAGATCGGCTCTAGAGGTTGCAGCAGAGTGTGCTAGTGTAGAGACTATAGCAGCTTTAGTAAGTCTACAATTACCTTTCAACGGAACTTTACTTTCAGAGAATCACTGCAAGTTATTACATTACGTTAATGCAGACGGCAATACTCTATTATCAATAGCTGCCAAAAGTGGTAAGGTCGAAAATGTTTTGTTCCTTATAAGATGTGGAATCGATATCAATTATCAAAACGAGTCTGACAAACGTGCTGTAGACTTAGCTTGGGATAGTAAGCATTATGATGTTTTGCTCAAATTATTGGAAGCTGATTCATATTTTCCTTATGATCTTAATTTAGATGGGTTAACTGAAACAGAATCTTGGAAATTATTGAAACAGTTTGTTGAAGAAAGAAATTCCTTACACGAACTGATTAAAAACAATAACTACTTTGAAGATGTAAGGGATTATATAAGAAATTACATAGATAACAATAACACAAAGCTGTGTTTAAATAGTCAAGGTGAATCAGCAAATTTTACAGCTATAAAACACAAAAAATTTAAGTTATATGCATTCCTTATATCTAAAGGACTTACATTTAAAAATGATGAAGAAGCAGAATGTATAAATAAACTCACTGCGGGAGAGATAGATACACTTCATGATGAAATGATTGGTGTATTTCCTCAAGTGGATAAAGGACATATACTTTATTTAATATCAAAATCAAGGTCACACAAACCCGTTGATAATTTTCAGGGACGCATTGAAAAACTTTACAGAAATTTAGATGATATTCCTGAAATATCCTTAATATTGAAAGTATTACAATATACAGACTATTTTGATATTGTTTTTGACTTCGACAGTGAAAATATTAAACATATCAATCCTTCTGCATCACAAGCAACAAAAGGCACTACCGATTATAAATATGGCAGAATTTTTATAGCGGCCAAGAGGGAACACAATCAACTGTTAGGTACGTTAGCTCACGAACTAACACATCTTGCTATGTATGTCCTTTATAAAAATGACTGTAATCCATACTATAATTCAGATAATACGCAAAGGAAGTTATTTGAAAAAATAGCGGCTACAATTAAAAATAATACCAAAGAGGTTGTAATAGGTACTAAAGACGAGCCGGTAGTAACTCTAGCTATGGCGTTTGGTAGTTTAAAGGACGAGTGGAACTCTGAACTAATAGTAAGAGTGCCCCATATACTTGCACAGTTTCCAGTGACAGGAAGAAAATTCTTCGCACTTGAAAAATTTAAGTTGCTTTTTGATTACTACACCAATAAAGAAGAGGGAGGATTATCGTACAGATGTAAAGAATTCATTAAAAACGGTTTTCTAATGAAGCCAAAAAATAGTATTCAATTTCTTAATGCATATTCAGGAAAAATAAATGATGTAATCAAACTAGGGATTTCTTTTGAAAATTCCATTGACGTTGATAATTTTCTTCAGTCACAAAACCAAACTTTACTTGTAGAAACAGAGAGCACGTTGCTAAGTATTTTAAGAGTGTATGAAAGCATGGTCATCAAAAGTAACTATTCTCTTTATGATAGTTTCTTTTTGGACTTTAAAACATATGTAGAAAAAGAGAAGGAAATCACAAATCTATTTTATTCCCCAGCCAGCAAAGTACTGTATTAGCTGCTTTTCGAAAGATTTAAATAAAGAAACAATGCCACCGGTAATATCAAAACTAAAAGAAATTTTAGACCGCAAATCAGGCAAAAAAGTCATCATCATAATAGAAAAACCTGAAAAAGAGTTCTTAATTGAAATCAAAAGAAGTATGTTAAATAACAATACTGAGCAAACAAAGCATACTTTCACGTTGAATAGTTTAACCAGGGAATCACAGGAAAAGCTCCTAGAAAAGGAAATAGTTTTTCAGGAAGAACATACCCGTTTGGAAAAAATTATATGTATCTCTGATAACAATGAGAAAGAAGTAGTCAATACAAAAATATTAGTCAAGTTGATTAAAGGTAAAAGAATAGAACTCGCTCATCGTCCACCAAGCTTGAGTGATTTAGAAGGCGCGTATTCTTATTTGTTCAAGGAACTTGATATGACGATTTTCATTGATAAATTGCTATCGAAAGAGTCAAGACATGTTTATATAATCAGTGGGATATCTGGCTTAGATCAACGGACCGATTTAATAAGCTCTTTAAAAAATAAAGTACAAAATATTGACGCAAGATCTAAAATCAATAATCTGATGAATCATCTAGAAACATTTAATAAAGAAAAGTTTATGACTAGTATTAATAAAAGGGTACTAGTAGCTGATGAACAATTCAAAGAAAAAGATTTTAAGCAATTATGTCACAACAATCCTGCTTTGAAGATTATTTGGATTCACCATAGACTTGAAGTGAATGAATCTAAATTTATACTACAAATAATTTACAATCCTGACTTTTACATAGTAAGCAAAAGATTTAATCATGAAGTAGTGATAGAGAAACAAATCCTTGAAGTACTGTGTAGTAAAAATCTTTCTGAAATTTTTATCATCTGTGTGAAACACGACAGTGAAATCATTAAGTGGCTTCGGTTTGAAGTGGATGATCAAAAAGAACAATTTGAGTACAATTGTCAGAGCAAAAAGATTCAATTTGTACCTTCGCAAAATGAAATGGAATATTCTTTTCAAAACTTTATCAAAACAAACGCAGGTAAAACGGTACATATGTTAAACTTTGAAGAAAATCGACTTATTTGGTATAAAACCTATGGCTCATTAATCATTCTAAGTAAATATAGAGCTAAGTTTGATAAAAATATCCATGCTTTAATAGAAGAAGATAATGTTCTTAAAGAGGTTCTAGACAAGGAAGTGACAATCCTTGCTGGTGATCCCGGAGTGGGAAAAACTACTTCTCTAGTCCAGTTGTATGCTGCAAAATATACATTACCGTCTGCCCAAGAAGAGCTCATAATGAAGTCGTATTGGGTGATACGAATAAATCTACAAGATCATTTAGAATCAATAAAGTTGATAAATTTAAATAGTGGTGTAGACGAAACAACAATAGCAAGCGAAATAGCAGAGTTTTTGTCACTTGTCGAAAACAAAACAAGTGACCGTTCGACCGAATGTTTTTCGAAAAGCTTAATTTATATTCGGTTACGAAAAAAAACTTGTACAAAGCCATTATTTATAGCATTTGATGGATTTGACGAAGTTTTAGACGAATCGAAAAGAAATAAAATTATCGCATTTCTACAGTATTTAAAAGATAAAACTTATGCAAAAATTTGTATAACTACACGTCTTCATTATAAAACATGTTTAGAAATAGCACTATCGACATTTGCTATAAAACTAGAGCCAATGGATGATCTAACGATACGCACATATATAACACGGTATTTTAGAAACCGAGTAAATCTGTTGTTGAGATCGGAGAAGTTTTCACAGATCTTTTATAATAATGGTGAAGGAATGTTGGAATACACTAATATGATTTTAAACAAAATTGAAAAAGTATTTAAAGGCGATGTATCTCAATTTATTGGCACTCCCTTACAGCTCTATCTCATGTTAGAGAGTTCTGGAGGTAGTTTTGAAAAATGGATTGATGATAATACTGAAAGCGTAGACTTGTGTGGTTTCAGTAATGACATATGGGCGTTGTATGAAAATTTTGTTTCTAAAAAATATGATATCGTTTGTAAAAAAATGGGACTTAAAGAAGAGACAAGACGGCATGAAGATAAAGAAAAATTTGATAAATATCACATGGATTTAGCAAAATATTTAAGAAATCATAAATCATCAGTAAAGAAATCTTTTGGTAAATTTCAAGACATGGTTCTATTAGCTGGTATTGTCAAATTTGATGGAAATAAGCTTGAATTTATTCATACAACATTTGCGGAATACTTTTGTGCTCAAGCATTTCTATGTTGGATAAAAAAATGGAAGGAGGCGTGTTCCTTTCAACTAACAAATTTACAAAAACAACAATATTTCTTTAATGAGATTTTACGGAAATCAGATCTTCGAATTGTTCGAACGTTTCTTAATGTCAAACTCTTAAAAGAAAAAATAAACAATGTTCAAATAAATGACAAGTTTTATGATAAAGATATATTACTTCTAGCAGCCAAAGAAAATCTTGTCGGAATTGCTGAATTTGTTTTTCATAATTTTCCCAACATTGATGTAAATGTTGAGCTTGAAAACCAACAAACATTTTTACATCATGCTGCTATTTTGGGGAACCTAGAATCAGTAAAATGGCTTGTCGAAAAAGGTGCTAATGTAAATGCTGCAAACAGTAATAGAAGGACAGTTTTGCACGCAGCTGCTCGGTCTGGTAATTTTGAATCAGTTAAATTGCTAGTGCAAAAGGGTGCCAATGTAAATGCTGCAGATGACGATGGATATACAGTTTTGAACGAAGTTATTACGTTTAGTCAGTTCGAATCAGTTAAATTGCTAGTCGAAAACGGTGCCAATGTTAATTCCGCGAGCAATAATAGAAGAACAGTTTTGCACGCAGCTGCTAGGTCTGGTTATTTCGAATCAGTAAAATTGCTATTGCAACAGGGTGCCACTGTAAATGCTGCAGATGAAAATGGAAAAACAGCTTTGCACGAATCTGTTATATCTGGTAATTTTGAATCAATTAAATTGCTAGTTCAAAAGGGTGCCAATGTAAATGCTGCAGTTAATGATGGAAGGACAGTTTTGCACTATGCTGCTAAGTCTGGTCATTTCGAATTAGTAAAATTGCTAGTGGAATACGGTGCTAATGTGAATTCTGCTAGTAGTAATAGAACGACAGTTTTGCACGATGCTGTTCGGTGTGGTAATTTTGAATCAGTTGAATTGCTATTGCAAAAGGGTGCTAATGTTAATGTTGCAGTTAATGATGGAAGGACAGCTTTGCACTATGCTGCTATGTCTGGTTATTTCGAATTAGTAAAATTGCTAGTGGAACACGGTGCTAATGTGAATGCTGCTAGTTCTAATAGAATGACAGTTTTGCACGATGCTGTTCGGTCTGGTGAGTTCGAATCAGTTAAATTTCTAGTCGCAAACGGTGCCAATGTTAATGCTGCGGGCAGTAATAGAAGAACAGTTTTGCACGTAGCTGCTCGTTCTGGATATTTCGAAACAGTTGTATTGCTAGTGCAAAAGGGTGCTAATGTTAATGCTGCAGATGACGATGGAAATACAGTATTGCACCAATCTGTTATATCTGTCAATTGCAAATCTGATGCTGACGATGGAAATACAGTTTTGCACAAAGCTGTTAAGTCTGATAAGTTGGAATCAGTTAAATTTCTAGTGGAAAACGGTGCTAATGTAAATGCTGCAAGCAAAAATAAAAGGACAGTTTTGCATGAAGCTGTTCAGTCTGGTTATTTTGAATCAGTTAAATTGCTAGTGCAAAATGGTGCCAATGTAAATGCTACACTTAATAATGGAAAGACAGTTTTGCACTTTGCTGCTATGTTTCGTAATTTCGAATCAGTAAAATTGCTAGTGGAACACGGTGCTAATGTGAATGCTGCGAGCAGTAATAGAAGGACAGTTTTGCACGAAGCTGCTCTGTCTGGTAAGTTCGAATCAGTTAAATTGCTAGTGGAATACGGTGCAAATGTTAATGCTGTAGATGACAATGGATGTACAGTTTTTCACTATGCTGTTTTGTCTCGTATGTTCGAAATAGTAAAATTGCTAGTGGAACACGGTGCTAATGTGAATGCTTTCAGAAGTGATAGAAGAACAGTTTTGCACGAAGCTATTCGGTGTGGTAATTTTGAATCAGTTGAATTGCTATTGCAAAATGGTGCTAATGTTAATGCTGCAGTTAATAATGGAAGGACAGTTTTGCACTTTGCTGCTATGTCTGGTCATTTCGAATCAGTAAAATTATTAGTGGAACATGGTGCTAATGTGAATGCTGCTAGCAGTAATAGAAAAACAGTTTTGCACGAAGCGGTCCGGTTTAGTAATTTCAAATCAGTTAAATTTCTAGTGGAAAACGGTGCCAATGTAAATGCTGCAGATAGTGATGGATATACAGTTTTGCACTATGCTGTTAAGTTTGGTAAATGCAAATCACTTAAATTGTTAGTGCAAAAAGGTTCTGATGTAAATGCTGCAGTTAATGATGGATGGACAGTTTTGCACTTTGCTGCTATGTCTGGTCATTTCGAATCAGTAAAATTATTAGTGGAACATGGTGCTAATGTGAATGCTGCTAGCAGTAATATAAGGACAGTTTTGCACGAAGCGGTCCTGTCTAGTAATTTCGAATCAGTTAAATTTCTAGTGGAAAACGGTGCCAAAGTAAATGCTGCAGATAGTTATGGATATACAGTTTTGCAATACGCTGTTAAGTCTAATAATTTTGAAATAGTTAAACTGCTAGAGCGAAATAGTGCCAATGTAAATGCTGCAGATAATGATGGAAATGTAGTTTCACACGAACCTTCTGAGTCTCGTAATTTGAAATTAATAAAATTGCCAGTGGAAAATGGTGCTAATGTGTAAAAGCTACAAATAGATGATGGATATTATACAGTTTTGCTCTATGATGCTATGCCTTGTAGTTTAAACTATACCAATATTAATGTTGCAGATGACGATGAAGTCAGTTTTGCACGCAGATATAATCTGATAATTTTGGATAGTCCTGGAAATTAAAGACCTAATTCCATTTTGCCAGTTTTAAGCAAAATGTTCGATAATATAATGCTTAATGAAATGCATCATCACTTCATCACCCATAACCTTTCTCACAGCCAGCAGTTCGGTTTCCTCACTGGATTTCCCCACTGGACGAAAATCGACCACGGGCGCGGGGATAGCGCTAGTTAATCAATAATTTACAACGCATGGGAGAAAAAGAACGATGCAATCGGTTCTATTTGCTATCTCTCAAAAGCATTTGACTACGTAGATTATCCGATAATTTAGTTTAAATTCCGTCAGCACGAGTCCGTCCGTTGATCATATATAAATAAACTGCATTCAATCATATTTAACGGATAGGGTTCAAACTGTTGGTATAAATGGCATAAAGTCAAACGGGTCTCTTGTTAAAAAAGGTGTACCTCAAGATTCTGTCCTGGGACCGTTCCTCTTCTTAGTGTATTTTTTTTTTTATTTATTTTATATTGGGTTAACAAACAGTGTAATTTTACAAATAACGTAATAGAATTCATAAATCTTAAATATTACTAAAAGATACACCAACGACATTGACCTCATTTATATTTAAGTTTTACAAAGTTGAATGAGGTGATCGACAACTAATTACGGAAACAAAATTCTAAACAAAAAGCAGATACCATGTAGGTACTTAGATAGTATTATCTTAGTTAAAGGAAACAGGGGCCTTACTATGACCTCTTATAGCAGTCTTATTTTAATATTACTTTGTCAATTCGTACCACGACCTATAGAAAACAACATTAAAGTAATATTACTTTAATGTTGATTTTGCTAGCAATTTTGTGACGTCACACACAATCATTCGCTCAATCGGTACCAGCAGGAGTACGATCTCCGAAGACAGCGTTAATGGAGCCCTATCATTCATCACTATCTTGCTCTACGCAATAATAACGAGCGGGATGGCACTTGTCTGTCGGGCGACATTACTTTAACTGGGTTTCTCAACGGTGTCATGCTACGAAGGCATGATTAACATTATTGTTTAAACGTCAAAGTAGCAATTAAAATGGCTATTGGTTTTTTTTACGACTCTGGATACAAGTCCTTTAGAGCCTATCTTTATTTCTTTGTTTCTTTATTCCTAATCCTAATCCGAAGTAGTTTCAATCAAAGGTTGGTGTAGGTCCTTTGATTGCTTCAAGGGAGCTTCTGGCGACAAATCTATACGAGTCCACTACTTTTTATAGTAGATTGAGTAGCGGTATTCATAATATAAACAAGAATTGGATTGGAAGAGACGAAAAAATTATGTAATCGTAAAAGGCGATCGAGGGAATGTTTTTGTCTGGGGCTTTATCATAAACTTAACAGAAAATTCATGACAGTTTAGGTCCCTTTTGTTTCAAGCTTATAATAAAATTGTTTCAAAGCGTACCACGAGCTTTTAAAACAAGATTGTTTCTTTCTTGCCAAGTGATTTGAAGGAACGAATGATATGTCTATTCCCAAGCAATTGTGAGAGTGAGATAATGCTATAATTATTTCGTATAGCTCCATCACCGGTGCGTGGCGTTCCATTTTATTATGATGTATGTCTTGTAAAATATTAATTTTATTAGAAAAGAAAATGTAATAGAGCGCTGTATTAGATATGTTACACAATGTAAACGACATTAAAATCTAATTTGTCTTATAAAATATTCGCTATTATATAAACAAAAAACTTGAAATTATAATTTGAAACTGTATTGCATTCGCAAGCGTGATATGGAATAGTTTTTGACCATGAAGGTAGTTATCTCTATGGGTTTTAATTCTATGGTAGTGATAAAATCTAAAAATTTTTTTTTTGTTCTTTGGATATAATATTCTCTTTGGTATCCGCAGCCATTTAAAATGTCATTTCGACATTTATTTATTTTGTTTGGATAAAAAGTAAATCATATTTTTCCATGAATATAGCTAATAATTTACAATACCAAGTAAGTTTTTCATATTTCTTTGTGTTAACATTGTTGATGTTAAATTTTACTAGTGATTTGTAGTGGTAGATCTTCTTGACCCTCCCGCAGAAATTTCATGTGATTGGTTTGTTTTTTGCAGCGAAACGAAAAAATTATGAGGCAGGTGGATTTTCTGCAGGAATTTCTACATACTAATAAAGATGTGTATAGCTTCTAACCGTACTCTTCGGAACAAAGCTTGGGAGTCATAACATAACCAATAGTGAGAGTGTATGGGATACCCAACAAAAGGTAATCAAAACATTTTAAGAATTACATTATTCTCTTATTTTAAGGAACCACAATTGATTTGCTCTTAGAATGAAACCCTTCTGTAAAAAAATAGCATTTCCATGACAAAGTGCAATAAGTTAGTATTTAATATTTGTTTCTTTTTTCAGGACTTCGTCAATTGCTTTCTGGATTCGTCGAGCAAGAGAAAGTGTTATAAAAAATTGTATACCTATGCAATAATATTAATGAGAAAGTTTTTACTTGTATAGGTCAATAATTTTATGTGGTAATAAATCATTTGTTTTGTTTTCTTCTGTACATTTTGGTAAAGTTCTTTTGTAAATAAAAAATGTACATACTATCACCATTGCTTTTAATAAAATTACTTAAAAAGATCGTGCTTTTCTATCCTTTTATGAGACAGGTTCTTGTTAGTTTATGAAATTACATAATTAAACTATTCTATGTCTTCTTCTTATCGTGTCGCTGGCTCAAAATTCAAATTTTGTTCTTCCAATACGTTGCCACTTTTACGCCTTCCTCCGACGCAGAGTATAGGTCAAGCATGGTACAGCTGGTAGGACACAAAGGGCATGAGAGGAGGTGCTGCATGGTCTGGTCGTCGTGACCACACTGGCACTGTGCTTCAGCTTGGTCAATGTAGCGCCAGCGGCCAGATTGTGTCTACATCGACCTACCGCAGTTCGGAGGCGATTCAAGCTCTTCAAAGTGGCCCATGGCAGTTTATACATTAAATTATTCTAGGTGTGTTTGGAAGAAATAACGCATAGGGTATTTTTATCTCGAAACAAAAGATCCCCATAGAATTGACAGAAAATAGTGGATATACGCAAATACCTCACGTCTTCACGCCCAACGGGGTAGACAGGGTCTAGTGCTCGTTTAGGAGATTTTTTTTCTTTATTATGGTGTCGCATTACCCAAAGACCAGTGTTGATAGTGGAATGAGGGAATCTAATACCTAATGATGCGTGCTGCCCACATCGTCTATTGGCATGATTCAGATTACATACTTATTATTTTATTTACTTTGGGGCTAGCTCAATCTGTGTGATTTGTCCGTATATATTTAATGTAGGGTTTCGTCCATTCCCTCAACCGGCTTTTACATTCTGTGCGAAAAAAAATAAGTGGTAGGTACATAAAAAAATTTAATAAATTAAAAATTGTAAGTCTTTGGGTAAATTATTGATTTTTTCTTTTCTTCTACATTTGGATTATAAGACTCGGTTTCTTAATAAAAGTTTTGTCTCCGCGGCAACCGACCAACGTTTTCAAGATTGCTAATTTGACAGTAAAACAATACTGCATAGGAGCTCATAGTGCACATTAGAGTGAATGATTTACAGTGACGTCAACAAAACTGCTAGCAAATACAACATTAAAGTAATATTGTATTAATATTGCTATCAGACGCCCATCGGGCTCAAGAACGTGATAGACTTATACAAAATATATAGCGTTATCTCACTGTTATTCATTCGTTCTGTCACGTCAATAAGCAGGAATATCAAAATCTTGTTTCAAGAGCTCATGGTGCGATTTGAAACAATATTATTATAAGTTTGAATCAAAACGGAACTAATCCTTTATGGTTTTGTAAAAGTTCATGGTACGGCCCCAGGCTGTAAAAAATTGCACATACCGTACTCAAACGCATCCAATATTAATAGTTGTCCGTGATAAAAGTAGTAAATTAAATTAAAGTCCACATACTCATAAAGAACCCGCCCCTCCCCCTTTACAGAGAAAAAAAAGAAAACCAAACTTTTGATTAATCAGCAGCATCGCCTTACACTATCAATCTATAAAGCGCAGATTCTTTACGAGTATGATTGTAGTGATAATTATAACAAACATTATACTATCTACCCGCCATTCAAAAGTGTCATCAAAATAAAACCGTACATAAAAGAAAACCATCATTATGGGCCGTGGTAACAGACTAAAGGTGTTAATTTACAAAAATAAGTACAGTCAATCACAGAGGCAGAACTTCGTAATAAATAAAGGTCTCGATGACGATCAATTAATTAATAAGATTTACCATTCAGCGTTGTGATGAAATGCGGCTGTAGACAAAAAAAAATCCCTATGACCATTGATCGATCGTGACGATCGTAGGCACCATCATACAAGGTTATATATATACATTATCTACATTGTCATTTACTGTAACCGATGATTATCTTAAAGACAAAAACGTCTGGCTTGAGCTTGGCGCGGGTCCCTTTTAAAGGTTTATATTTGTACACTCACAAATGACATAATTTGAGTACAATCAGTACATGAATTTTATACAAATTGACATTAATTTCAAATTTGACATTTTTAATTAATAATTATGACATAGCAATGTATTCTCACTCCACATATCTAATTTTAATATCAGTATAATTGTAAGGTTGACGTTTTTGGAGAAAATGCTGCAGTACAGTTTGTTACCGCTTCTTCTGTACTTGCGCTTTGGAGGCGGCAGTAAACTTAGTTGTAAGTAAATGATCTGACGTCAACAACTAACTATTAAGAAATCGAAAGAAAAAAGAAATGACAATTATCAAGTGATATAAATATCCAAAGATAAATAAATGATTTTTGACTTTTAACTTTTTGCAATCGAGACCTGCATCCCGGCTAACCAACCTCACCACTGACTACGTCTTAGTAAGTACCCATAGTCCATTCGCCTAGGCGCCCTAAAGAATGCAAACAATCCCGACACGTCTCCCCACCGAAACACACACCCCACAAAACAATAACCCTGCAAATCACAAAAAGTATGATATGTATTTTATAAAATAAATAATTTGTAACCTACAAAGGCATCGATCCACAAAGCGTATACCCCAATAAAAAGACATGCCAAGACCGCCCACACTCCCCCAAATACCCAAACAAATGGACCACATATATACACTACACTACCTCACTAAAACGTAACAGAAAACAAAGATTTTACTAAAACATGGCTACACGCGGCACTCAGTATCCAACATCCACAACAGAACAAAATGCTGTCCCATATATGATAGCAACCGAGTCCGTCAATAGTTACCCACCTGAACAGAGAAAGGCTCATTATAATTATAACGTGCAAATAGCGAGCGCACCATTAAACCAGTTCGAAGGGTAGGTACATATCCACACTTGATAAAGGCTCGAGATCGGGACGGTACGATACTTAAAGATTATATCAACAAGCGATAATAGGGATGATAACGGTAATAGGGATGTGGACTGGGTGAACAAATAATAATATTATTTTATTTTATTTAGTTCGTCAACTAGATTATCCAAATCCATCCAACGAGCCAAAAAACAACTATGTATTTTAGTCCCACATACCTATTACTAAACATAGCTAGTGTTAGTAGGTACTTGTTCGTAATGGGTAATTAGATAACATCAAATTGAATACATTTACTATATTACATCAAGTTATTGTCCCATCTCTGACAGATATTTATTAACCGACTTGCAAAAAGGAGTAGGCTCTCAATTTATCGCGATTTCTTTCCTATGTAGTTCACCGGTTGTTCGACGACGCTTGGCCTGGATTGATTTTGAAAATTCTTTTTTGTTTGAAAGGGCATACTTCAGGTGATCCCATAGGAATTTTATCAAAATCGGTTGTGTAGGTTAGAGGTGAAGTCGAATTATAGTTTTTAAAATTATGTTATTAATCCAATTATTTTATCTTTACAATAATATTTAAATGTTTTTATCAATCATTGTGAGAGTGAATACAAATTTGTGGATTATAAAACTGCCAAAGGCGAGACAAACCCAAGGGATATCCTTCGGTCAGTGTAAGTCAATGAGTTGCGTTACGTGATTAAAAAACAGGCCGTCATTGTGTTGTTTGCAGATGAAATGTCTCTTATTTTTTAAATAGACCGTCATATCGAAGATGCTAATCAGATGAATGACAGCTTGTCGGCCATTTCTAATTTCTTGTAATTGATATTCAGCCAATGACCTTCTATTGAATGCAAAAAGCACCTAAAGCATTAGATTTAGTCTTCCGTGAGGCAGGTCAATGTTGATGTGCGGTCTAAACTTTAATCTCGTTAAAAAAATACTACTTTCTTGAGAATTACAGTAAATTCAAAACTTTAATTGGATGGATCCTTCTAAGGGAGTGCAGCTGCTATACAGATTATTTCTATTTAACAAAAAAGGGCAATTCGTTTTATTTATGGTTTAGAATCAAGAGACTCTAAGAGATTTTTAGAGTTCCATCCAAAAATGTAACCCTTTTACATTTTTTGTTTTTTACTCGTGCATTTGCTGTCTATCCGTCCGTCTGTCACTGCCAATTTGCCCCGAATTTTTTAATGAGAGTCATTTTGGGAGATAAATTGAGAGTTTTGCAATAATTACTATACGAGTAGTAAGGTTATAATATATTAAATGAAAGGACACGTTCTGAAGATCTAAAATATATTTTTCATAAAAGTTTCAAATAATAGTTTTGATTTTATTCATGAAAGAGATGAAAATTAACCATATCCAGGTGGGTATGGTCAATTTTCGTCTTCTTTTTCTTTTTTAAAAATTTTAGACTGTACTTTCGGAGACAAGGGTGTCTCCAAAACTACAGTCTAAAATTTTGAAAAGAAAAATGCAAAATATCGTTCTTTCCTTGTAGATTACAGAAAAATCTTTAAGAATTCTATCAATCGAAAATAAAGTAGTAAACTTAATAAATAATATAATAATAATACGTTCACTTACGAAAACTAGTTCACTAAAACACCACTAGATAGCGTTAGTGATTTATTTAGCACTTTATTGATAATGGTACGGAAACCTTCGTGCGCGAGTCCGATTATATTATCAACTTAACAAATATCAGTTGAAACTGTTGAAAGTTATATCAAAATCTGGACGTCTCTAAGGGGGCGGGATATAATTAATGGGTATTCCTCCACTGTTTTTGGTTAAATGTGCAAAGTAATTAGCAAAGCCTATAACATTCGTTTACAATTTATAGCTAAGAAATGTTGTTTCCCCTCAATATGGAAGAAAGCACAGCGGTGAAAAATTATAGAGCTAGTTAATTATAGAGAGCAAAACACTTTGGAAAAGCATCTCAATATCCGCATGTAGATAAATAGATAGATAGATAACTCCCTAGATAACACTAAAAGAAAAATGTTACACAAAGAAATAATTTTACATTAAATGAGTAAAATGGGCGGTCTTATCGCTAAAAGCGATCTCTTCCAGACAACCAGTGGATGGAGAGGAATGTGAGAAAGACATGTATGAACCAGCCAAGAGTATAAACAAGATGATATCATACCACACATAATAACGTCGACTGTCCGAAGCTGTATCTAGCGTAGCTTACTGCACACCAGCCCGTCACACTCGCCACACCCCTCTGTTCCTCGTCAAGCATAGCGCTATAAAGTATACTAAGAATGCTCCTAATAAGACACATAACAAATATATACAACACGGACCTGAATGACTTAGATATCATTTTTCTGTCAAAACCTCCATTCAAAAAGCAAATTACAAGGTTTCTGATAGATACGAGTATCTAACCTGCTTCGCAGGAGAACATTTAACTTACTTTAACTCTTCCAGTTAAACAAATCTGGTACCTATGTTTAATATCACCATATTATGTAAAATTAATTTGGGTATTCATTTAATTAGGATCCTAGACATGTTAAATCTGAATAGGTGTTATTATTGTGAATGGCACTGTACTAAACATTAGGAAAAGTGTATACATAATTAATAATTTATTCAAGTGAGATCCTGTAAATTGATGTAATGGACGAAGGTTGTGGTACTTTTAACTATTCTACCCTTAATATCTAAGTTTGTACACTTCTCTCGTATTAAGAGGGAGAAACCTGTTATGAGCCTTACTCAGTATATTATTACTCTGTGCTCTAAGTGAAACATGTAGTTAAGAAAAATTATTGTAAAAAAAATATTGGTAAAATAAATAATTATAAGAGGAAACGCAGCAATGGGACTTTCGATTAGGTTTTATATATTATTATTTTATTTTAAATAATCTTAGATTAGATTTTTTTTATAAAATATCTATAAAAAGTAAAATATACTACAAAATTTACACATTTTATATTATTGTTATTACCATTATTGTATATTTATTTTATTTTTTAATATTTATGTTTTAAGGATTTGATTTGTATTATTTTGTAAATTATGTAATTCTTTGAATAAATAAAATACCCACAAATTATGATAACACAAGAAATGGAACTTTCCTTTAATTTCAAAAAGATATAAACTCTATCACTCGGGGTCGTATATGATATGATATCCCGTCATATTCTGATCTGTTCAGGCATTTCGAATTTATATGTTGAAATAAAGAAATTCACATAAGTAAAACACCTGTTTGGTTGGCTGGTAGATAAGGCCTTATGCTTTTCACTTGTTTTTGTGTATAAAGTTAAATAAATAAAACACACATTTTTTGGTTTGTAATCTTTATAGTAGTTTGTAATATATTATTTTCTGTGTTCTGTTCTTTGGTCAACTACTTAGGTAGATTAAAATTTTATTAGTTACGAAAGAACAGAGCTTACTGGTACATGTATTTTATTATTTAAAATTAGGCTCCAGTAATACCTGTTTATAAATGTAAACAAATTTACTAAATAAATTATTTTATTATAATTTTTATGTTTATTATTTTGCGGTCATGCGTTTCCTTGTCGTCCTCATCAGTTGTGCGTTCTTTTCGTTCCTTTTTGGGAAAGAGGGAGATGAGAGGGCGGGGGCGGGGTAGAGGTGTGGGCACAGAATAAGTACTAGTACTCACGTACAGAAGTCTTACTCAGAAAAGAAATTCAAAGAAATATCTACTCAATGTGGTTAGAACTATGGTTTAATTTAGCTCGCGTCAGAACTTAACACCTCTTCATTTAGATACCTAGACATCCATTGCAATCCAATTTCATTCTTATAACTCTAGACAAACGAGTCATGTAACTGAATTTCCCCTTCGAAGTGGTTGCCGTGCGCATAGTAATAATGTAGGTATAGTTTCGATACCTAAACCTAAACGGGAGTGACACAGGCCTGGTATGGGGGAGTGCCTAGGCCATGTGCCACACATGTATTTCTTCTGTGGTGTGGTGCCACACCAACACAGGCTGGCACGTGGCTGCCACAGCTCGGCAATTGTTTAGTAAAATTTATAAAAATATTTGAAAAAAATGTCTCTCTTCTTTAATTGCCCCCTTCCAGACCGCTGTTTTTTTTTTTTATTGTGTTCCTTCACCGCCAATTTCGTTCCTTTTCAGACATCCCGGCGTTCTAAATCGCCAACCACTACTGGCAACACTGCACGAACGTGGTGTCACCCTAGCGAAAAGCGAAAACAGAAGATATTATTTATATCCTTGAAGGTCAACTAAATTCATTCACTGCAGACTGCAGAGTGATACACACCTTTATTTGCAAAGTTGATATAGTTCGACTACACGTTTCAGTCTTTGTTCCGAATCTTCCTAAAACCAATTCAAACGGTGCTCAGTGTTCTTACGAGGTTATCCTTTGGGCGTCAGTGAACGGCATTAAGTATATTTGTAAATAATAACAGTAGCCAGTTGTTTTGTCTGCCTTCATAAATATTAGCGTGAACAGAATGTCCGGGACCGGCGGCGGTGACGCGGGGGATCCAAAGCACAGTATGTACCTTGTTATTATTATATAGTCAAACTTTGTTACTAGGTTTAAACCATTATCCGACCAAATCAAGTTGACATCTAGTAAAATCACACTATCTCACCTGTCAGTGTCAACTTCATTTTGGGCGGATAATGGTTTAAACCTAGTAACAAAGTTAGTCTGGATTTTATAATAAGATGGTATATATTTAAGTAGGTACCTACTTAGCCACAGGGCTTGCTGTTGGTCCAGTTAGTCCTCCACCACAGGTGGCCTCGAGGCATTTGAATTATTCAGATTCTTTTGAATTTTGTAAGTACCTACTCGGCTGGTTCAAGTCAGTAGAGATAGTATCGAATGTACCTTCGTACATAAGGAGTGGAAGCTGCCAAGAAATCTACCTAGATAACCTTTTTAAACAACATATGAAATTTTAAAAAGCATAAGTATTTTTGAAGTGAAAACTTCTTTAGCGGAGTTGTACACTTTTTGTAATAAGTAAAAAATGTTAAACTTGCATCAGGAAACTCGCGTCAATACATGAGATCTGTTCGAAAATTCGTATGACGGATGGAGAGCAGACAGCGGGCGCGGCGTAGGAGAGGAAGTATCCCCCTCTCTTTCTTCGGCGCGGCGAAAATGTATGCTTGCGCGAATGTTCGTGTGTGTTTATGTTACAGCGTGCCACGCGCATCCATGGATGGTGACAGCTGGTGGCTCGACCGTGTGTGTAGTGGCCACACTGCTGTGTATTCGTAAAATTCGTGTATATAAAGTGTTTAAAATATGGAAATTGAACAACCATTCCAAAATATCAAAAATGCACAATGTTAATATTCAAGTTTTCACTTCTGCCAGCACTCCGGGAGTGCAACCCGCTTTTTTTCCCCCTTTTTATAAGGGATTCGAACTTGAGGTCTGACGAATTGTTTCGAATGCGTTTACTTTACCGTTTCGCCAATTCGGCTTTTTACTAAGTGTGTAAAATTATTGTTTATAGGACTTTTATTTATATTATATTACAGTACTCTCTGGTATCATCGTCATTAAAGCCGCATAATGTCCACTCACCCTCCCAAAGATTTCTAAAACGACCGATCAAGAGCGGCCTGCATCCAGCGCTTTCCAACGACCTTGGTCAGGTCGTCTGACCACCTTGTGGGTGGGTATCCTACGCTTCAGTTGTCAGTACGTGGTCGCCATTCAAGAACCTTTTTGGACCATCGGCCATCGGTTCTTCGCGCTATGTGTCCCGCCCACTGCCACTTCAACGAACTAATCTGCTGGGCTATGTCAGTGATTTTTGTTTTTCCTACGAATTTCCTAATTTCTGATTCGATCACCCGACCGACCGATAGGGAAACACCGAGCATAGTCCTCTTCATAGCGCGCTGAACGACCTTGAGCCTTCTTATGAGACCCATAGTAAGGTACCACGTTTCAGAGCCATAAGTCATCACTAGTAACACACATTGATTAAACACTTTCGTCTCACTAATAACATTGCATGGCATGATGACCATTGCCATAGAGGTCGTCAAATGCGATGCGATGTGCTTTTTTTATTTCTTTAAACGGCTTGATGGATTTAAGTTTGAGAAGTGTCGTTAGATTTGACTTGTCAGAGTGACACCAAAATTAACATAAAGAACAGTTTACATTGTCACAATCAGTTGAGGGGAGTTCATTTTTAGGCTAGATGATGTGGGAACATATCCATACTACGAGACACATTTTAAAAAAAATTGGTATATGCCTTTACTCCTTATTTTTCACGAATACGCAATTTCGAGTAAAACACTTATTATCTAATTATTATTATATATTATATATAATTATTTTCATAAATGATGAATGTTAACATTAAGTTTTTGAACAGAAACCACCACAAAGCTCTAAATACTCTTAAATTTTGAAATACTAAAAGTTGGAGGATATTATGACTGTATTTTGTTATGCAATGAGTGTCATTCTGAATTACGATAGTTAATTATTTTCGACACAGTCCCAATTTGGAATAACAATAGTTCAATACTTAATGTTTCAACAGATCGACTAGTCCGACATGAACATACTTCGACAACAAACATCTTTGAAAAACAATACTTGGACAGAACCGTTCTTCGATAGTACGGGTAATTTTTTTTGCGCTTGGGTTTGTTTCCGTAGTTCGCTGGTTTAAAGTACATAATTATTTCACCCATTCACATGTAGACATGGGAGAAAATATTTAAATTTTTCTTGTGTGTAATTTGCCAACACTGGTGTTGGATATTTCAAGCTGCCTTAGGCATCTGACATAGCTTGACGACTACCATACAATGATGACAGCCCAAAAACCACAGTTTCTTCCTTAGATTGGGATTCCCCATTTTCAATGTTAAAGCCGTAAAACTTTCGCAAGTAGGAACTAACACGTATCGCAGTAGCGAGCGCAAATCGTGTCTTTAAATCACACATGTTTTAAAACTTGCTAATCACAGTGCCATTATTTGAAGCACGCGCCATATGGCGTAGGTAGTCAATTACGCGCGTAACGCGATCCAATGCGGGAGGCAACGCCCGAAGGCAGAGCCGCCATATAAGGACGAAGATATTTGGAAGAGAAATGATACCACAGGCAGCCTCGAATAATACGAGTACTCTCTGAATTTTAGGTTTCATAAGAGTATATGTAGGATGTTAAGGAGTTGACTTTGACTCCGACAGAGAGAGATGGAAGGCATTGGTTGCTCCACAGACAAGAGCTTGGCTCTTTAATTATAAGAAGAAGAAGAGTATATAGACATGATGAGTACACATACACATAGGTAAGTAAAAACATGGGTACATGACATAGATTACACAATACAAGTGGTAGTTGAAAATGACCGCACCTGAGTACAAACTCAAAACTACAAGTCGCGTCTAGTCAGGATTGAACTCGCGCCTCTTGTATATACTAAGTCTTTTTCTGATTTTACCGAATGACTAGTCACATCGGCAACTGTATCACCCACCCATCACATTGTACTTATATAACTATGACTTCCGCAATCTGTTAGCATGCGATTTTTCTAAAGTGTTGGTGTATTGATTTCAGGCACTCAAGCAAACAGTAGCGATGAAGACGAGCAGCAAGCAAAAAATATGCTGTTATTTTCTATTATACGTAAAAGAAATAATACGGAAGAAGAAATTATTAAAGAAATAGAAAAGTGTTTAGATAGCGGAGCAGAAGTGGACGCAGTAAATTTAAGAGGGAAACGTATTTTAGATATTGCATATCAAAAAAACTATAAGAATTTAGTGCAATTTATTTCTGAACGAGGCACAAGAGCGGCAATAGCCGTTGCCAAGAGCGGCAAGGATGACTCACATATCCAACATGGCAATGAAGTCGACACTGATTTAAAACATCAAATGACACAGCCAGCTAATCATGAATTAGCGGATCAAATGAAAGACAACAGGGTGAGGGAATTGGATGCACTAATATTAGCAGACAACAATACAACGCTTAATATTGAAAAAATAGAGTTATTACACGAAAAAATACAGGATGGATTACAAAATCAAGTAGTGGTTAACTCATTAATGCAGTGTAAAATCGATATAAATCATAAAGATTCAAAAACGCATCTTCTTGCAATAGACATAGCATGGGAGTACGAGTATTATGACCTTGTATTGATATTACTTGAGACCGGATCAAAATTTCCCAAAGATTTTACTTTGGATTCGATTTGTGAAGAAAGTGATATTATACCTGAGAAATTAAAAACATATGTTTGGGAAAGACAAGAACTGCATCGATTTATTCAAAATAATGAATTAGACAAGATTCAAGAATTTGTTGTCGATCACCGAGTTACAAACTTTTTTAGTATTGAAAATAGATCGGCTCTAGAGGTTGCAGCAGAGTGTGCTAGTGTAGAGACTATAGCAGCTTTAGTAAATCTACAATTACCTTTCAACGGAACTTTAGTTTCAAATGATCACTACAAGTTATTACATTACGTTAATGCAGACGGCGATACTCTGTTATCAATAGCTGCCAAAAGTGGTAAGGTCGAAAATGTTTTGTTCCTTATAAGATGTGGAATCGATATCAATTATCAAAACGAGTCTGACAAACGTGCTGTAGACTTAGCTTGGGATAGTAAGCATCATGGTGTTTTGCTCAAATTATTGGAAGCTGATTCATATTTTCCTTATGATTTTAATTTAGATGGGTTAACTGAAACAGAATCTTGGAAATTATTGAAACAATTTGTTGAAAAAAGAAATTCCTTACACGAACTGATTAAAAACAATAGCTACTTTGAAGATGTAAGGAATTATATAAGAAATTACATAGATAACAATAACACAAAGCTGTGTTTAAATAGTCAAGGTGAATCAGCAAATTTTACAGCTATAAAACACAAAAAATTTAAGTTATATGCATTCCTTATATCTAAAGGACTTACATTTAAAAATGAGGAAGAAGCAGAATGTATAAATAAACTCACTGCGGGAGAGATAGATACACTTCATGATGAAATGATTGGTGTATTTCCTCAAGTGGATAAAGGACATATACTTTATTTAATATCAAAATCAAGGTCACACAAACCCGTTGATAATTTTCAGGGACGCATTGAAAAACTTTACAGAAATTTAGATGATATTCCTGAAATATCCTTAATACTGAAAGTATTACAATATACAGACTATTTTGATATTGTTTTTGACTTCGACAGTGAAAATATTAAACATATCAATCCTTCTGCATCACAAGCAACAAAAGGCACTACCGATTATAAATATGGCAGAATTTTTATAGCGGCCAACAGGGAACACAATCAACTGTTAGGTACGTTAGCTCACGAACTAACACATCTTGCTATGTATGTCCTTTATAAAAATGACTGTAATCCATACTATAATTCAGATAATACGCAAAGGAAGTTATTTGAAAGAATAGCGGCTACAATTAAAAATAATACCAAAGAGGTTGTAATAGGTACTAAAGACGAGCCGGTAGTAACTCTAGCTATGGCGTTTGGTAGTTTGAAGGACGAGTGGAACTCTGAACTAATAGTAAGAGTGCCCCATATACTTGCACAGTATCCAGTGACAGGAAGAAAATTCTTCGCACTTGAAAAATTTAAGTTGCTTTTTGATTACTACACCAATAAAGAAGAGGGAGGATTATCGTACAGATGTAAAGAATTCATTAAAAACGGTTTTCTAATGAAGCCAAAAAAT
The DNA here is from genome assembly GCA_943193695.1 of Acrobasis suavella. Taxonomy (NCBI): domain Eukaryota; kingdom Metazoa; phylum Arthropoda; class Insecta; order Lepidoptera; family Pyralidae; genus Acrobasis; species Acrobasis suavella. Next base: position 475,401 of record OW971952.1, on the reverse strand, counting down.
AGTATTCAATTTCTTAATGCATATTCAGGAAAAATAAATGATGTAATCAAACTAGGGATTTCTTTTGAAAATTCCATTGACGTTGATAATTTTCTTCAGTCACAAAACCAAACTTTACTTGTAGAAACAGAGAGCACGTTGCTAAGTATTTTAAGAGTGTATGAAAGCATGGTCATCAAAAGTAACTATTCTCTTTATGATAGTCTCTTTTTGGACTTTAAAACATATGTAGAAAAAGAGAAGGAAATCACAAATCTATTTTATTCCCCAGCCAGCAAAGTACTATGTATTAGCTGCTTTTCGAAAGATTTAAATAAAGAAAAAATGCCAGCGGTAATATCAAAACTAAAAGAAATTTTAGACCGCAAATCAGGCAAAAAAGTCATAATCATAATAGAAAAACCTGAAAAAGAGTTTTTAATTGAAATCAAAAGAAGTATGTTAAATAACAATACTGAGCAAACAAAGCATACTTTCACGTTGAATAGTTTAACCAGGGAATCACAGGAAAAGCTCCTAGAAAAGGAAATAGTTTTTCAGGAAGAACATACCCGTTTGGAAAAAATTATATGTATCTCTGATAACAATGAGAAAGAAGTAGTCAATACAAAAATATTAGTCAAGTTGATTAAAGGTAAAAGAATAGAACTCGCTCATCGTCCACCAAGCTTGAGTGATTTAGAAGGCGCGTATTCTTATTTGTTCAAGGAAGTTGATATGACGATTTTCATTGATAAATTGCTATCGAAAGAGTCAAGACATGTTTATATAATCAGTGGGATATCTGGCTTAGATCAACGGACCGATTTAATAAGCTCTTTAAAAAATAAAGTACAAAATATTGACGCAAGATCTAAAATCAATAATCTGATGAATCATGTAGAAACATTCAATAAAGAAAAGTTTATGACTAGTATTAATAAAAGGGTACTAGTAGCTGATGAACAATTCAAAGAAACAGATTTTAAGCAATTATGTCACAACAATCCTGCTTTGAAGATTATTTGGATTCACCATAGACTTGAAGAGAATGAATCTAAATTTATAATACAAATAATTTACAATCCTGACTTTTACATAGTAAGCAAAAGATTTAATCATGAAGTAGTGATAGAGAAACAAATCCTTGAAGTACTGTGTAGTACTAATCTTTCTGAATTTTTTATCATCTGTGTGAAACACGACAGTGAAATCATTAAGTGGCTTCGGTTTGAAGTGGATGATCAAAAAGAACAATTTGAGTACAATTGTCAGAGCAAAAAGATTCAATTTGTACCTTCGCAAAATGAAATGGAATATTCTTTTCAAAATTTTATCAAAACCAACGCAGGTAAAACGGTACATATGTTAAACTTTAAAGAAAATCGACTAATTTGGTATAAAACCTATGGCTCATTAATCACTCTTAGTAAATATAGAGCTAAGTTTGATAAAAATAACTATGCGTTAATAGAAGAAGATAATGTTCTTAAAGAGGTTCTAGATAAGGAAGTGACAATCCTTGCTGGTGATCCCGGAGTGGGAAAAACTACTTCTCTAGTCCAGTTGTATGCTGCAAAATATACATTACCGTCTGCCCAAGAAGAGCTCATAATGTAGTCGCATTGGGTGATTAGAATAAATCTACAAGATCATTTAGAATCAATAAAGTTGATAAATTTAAATAGTGGTGTAGACGAAACAACAATAGCAAGCGAAATAGCAGAGTTTTTGTCACTTGTCGAAAACAAAACAAGTGACCGTTCGCCCGAATGTTTTTCGAAAAGCTTAATTTATATTCGGTTACGGAAAAAAACTTGTACAAAGCCATTATTTATAGCATTTGATGGATTTGACGAAGTTTTAGACGAATCGAAAAGAAATAAAATTATCGCATTTCTACAGTATTTAAAAGATAAAACTTATGCAAAAATTTGTATAACTACACGTCTTCATTATAAAACATGTTTAGAAATAGCACTATCGACATTTGCTATAAAACTAGAGCCAATGGATGATCTAACGATACGCACGTATATTACGCGGTATTTTAGTAACCGAGTAAATCTGTTGTTGAGACCGGAGAAGTTTTTACAGATCTTTGGTAATAATGGTGAAGGAATGTTGGAATACACTAATATGATTTTAAACATAATTGAAAAAGTATTTAAAGGCGATGTATCTCAATTAATTGGCACTCCCTTACAGCTCTATCTCATGTTAGAGAGTTCTGGAGGTAGTTTTGAAAAATGGATTGATGATAATGCTGAAAACGTAGACTTGTGTGGTTTCAGTAATGACATATGGGCGTTGTATGAAAATTTTGTTTCTAAAAAATATGATATAGTTTGTAAAAAAATGGGACTTAAAGAAGAGACACGACGGCATGAAGATAAAGAAAAATTTGATAAATATCATATGGATTTAGCAAAATATTTAAGGAATCATAAATCATCAGTAAAGAAATCTTTTGGTAAATTTCAAGACATGGTTCTATTAGCTGGTATTGTCAAATTTGATGGAAATAAGCTTGAATTTATTCATACAACATTTGTGGAATACTTTTGTGCTAAAGCATTTCTATGTTGGATAAAAAAATGAAAGGAGGCGCGTCACTTCAAACTAACAAATTTACAAAAACAACAATATTTCTTTAATGAGATTTTACGGAAATCAGATCTTCGAATTGTTCGAACGTTTCTTAATGTCAAACTCTTAAAAGAAAAAATAAACAATTTACATATAAATGACAAGTTTTATGATAAAGATATATTACTTCTAGCAGCCAAAGAAAATCTTGTCGGAATTGCTGAATTTGTTTTTCATAATTTTCCCAACATTGATGTGAATGTTGAGCTTGAGTACCAACAAACATTTTTACACCATGCTGCTATTTTGGGGAACCTAGAATCAGTAAAATGGCTTGTCGAAAAAGGTGCTAATGTAAATGCTGCAGTTAATGATGGAAGGACAGTTTTACACGCAGCTGCTCGGTCTGGTAATTTCGAATCGGTTAAATTGCTAGTGCAAAAGGGTGCCAATGTAAATGCTGCAGATGACTATGGAAATACAGTTTTAAACGAAGCTATTACGTCTAGTAAGTTCGAATCAGTTAAATTGCTAGTGGAACACGGTGCAAAAGTGAATGCTGCGAGCTATAATGGAAGAACAGTTTTGACCAATGCTATTTGGTCTGGAAAATTCGAATCTGTTAAATTGCTAGTAGAACACGGTGCCAATGTTAATGCCGCGAGCAGTAATAGAAGAACAGTTTTGCACGCAGCTGCTCGGTCTGGTTATTTCGAATCAGTAAAATTGCTAGTGCAACAGGGTGCCAATGTTAATGCTGCAGATGAAAATGGAAAAACAGTTTTGCACGAATCTGTTATATCTGGTAATTGTGAATCAGTTAAATTGCTAGTTCAAAAGGGTGCCAATGTAAATGCTACAGTTAATGATGGAAGGACAGTTTTGCACTATGCTGCTATGTCTGGTTATTTAGAATTAGTAAAATTGCTAGTGGAACACGGTGCTAATGTGAATGCTGCTAGTAGTAATAGAACGACAGTTTTGCACGATGCTGTTCGGTCTGGTAAGTTTGAATCAGTTAAATTGCTAGTCGAAAACGGTGCCAATGTTAATGCTGCGGGTAGTAATAGAAGAACAGTTTTGCACGTAGCTGCTCGTTCTGGATATTTCAAAATAGTCAAATTACTAGTGCAAAAGGGCGCTAATGTTAATGCTGCAGATGACGATGGAAATACAGTGTTGCACGAATCTGTTATATCTGACAATTGCAAATCTGTTGCATTGCTAGTGCAAAAAGGTTCCAATAAAAATGCTGACGATGGAAATACAGTTTTGCACAAACCTGTTAAGTCTGATAAGTTCGAAACAGTTAAATTTCTAGTAGAAAACGGTGCTTATGTAAATGCTGCAAGCAATAATAAAAGGACAGTTTTGCATGAAGCTGTTCAGTCTGGTTATTTTGAATCAGTTTAATTGCTAGTGCAAAATGGTGCCAATGTAAATGCTGCACTTAATAATGGCAAGACAGTTTTGCACTTTGCTGCTATGTCTCGTAATTTCGAATCAGTAAAATTGCTAGTGGAACACGGTGCTAATGTGAATGCTGCGAGCAGTAATAGAAGGACAGTTTTACACGAAGCTGCTCTGTCTGGTAAGTTCGAATCAGTCAAACTGCTAGTCGAATACGGTGCAAATGTTAATGCTGTAGATGACAATGGACGTACAGTTTCTCACTATGCTGTTTTGTCTCGTATGTTTGAAATAGTAAAATTGCTAGTGGAACACGGTGCTAATGTGAATGCTTTGAGCAGTGATAGAAGGACAGTTTTGCACGAAGCTATTCGGTGTGGTAATTTTGAATCAGTTGAATTGCTATTGCAAAAGGGTGCTAATGTTAATGCTGCAGTTAATAATGGAAGGACAGTTTTGCACTTTGCTGCTATGTCTGGTCATTTCGAATCAGTAAAATTATTAGTGGAACATGGAGCTAATGTGAATGCTGCTAGCAGTAATAGAAGGACAGTTTTGCACGAAGCGATTTTGTCTAGTAATTTTAAATCAGTTAAATTTTTAGTGGAAAATGGTGCCAAAGTAAACGCTGCAGATAGTGATGGATATACAGTTTTACAATACGCTGTTAAGTCTAATAATTTTGAAATAGTTAAACTGCTAGAGTTAAATAGTGCCAATGTAAATGCTGCAGATAGTGATGGAAATGTTTCACACGAACCTTCTGAGTCTCGTAATTTGAAAGTAGTAAAATTGCTAGTGGAAAATGATGCTAATGTGTAAAGGCTACCAATAGATGATGGATATTATACAATTTTGCTCTGTGCTGCTTAGCCTTGTAGTTTAAACTATACCAATGTTCATTTTGCAGATGACGATGAAGTCAGTTTTGCACGCAGCTTTAAATCTGATAATTTTGGACATTCCTGGAAATTGAAGACCTAATTCCATCTTGCCAGTTTTGAGCAAAATGTTCGATAACATAATGCTCAATCAAATGCATTATCACTTCATCACCCATAACCTTTCTCACAGCCAGCATTTTGGTTTCACTGGAGGGAAATCGACCACCAGCGCGGGGATAGCGCTAGTTAATCAATAATTTACAACGCATGGGAGAAAAAGAACGATGCATTCGGTTCTATATGCTATCTCTCAAAAGCATGTGACTAGATTATTCGACACTTTAGTTCAAATTCCTTCAGCACGAGTCCGTCCGTCAACCAGTACGTTTTGATGATATATAAATAAACTGTATTCAATCATATTTAACGGATAGGGTTCAAACTGTTGGTATAAATGGCATAAAGTCAAACGGGTCTCTTGTTAAAAAAGGTGTACCTCAAGATCCTGTCCTGGGACCGTTCCTCTTCTTAGTATACATCATTACGCGATTAAAAAACAGGCTGGCATTTTGTTGTTCGCAGATGACATGTCTTGTATTTTTTAAATAGACCGTCATAGCGAAGATGTTAATCAGATGAATGACAGCTTTTCTAATTTCTTGTAATTGATTTTCAGCCAATGACCTTCTATTGAATGCAAACAAGACCTCAAGGATTAGGTTTACTTTTCCGTGAGGCAGGTCAATGTTGATGTGCGGTCTAAACTTAAATCTCGTTGAAAATACACTTTCTTGGGAATTACAGTAAATTCAAAACTTTAATGGGATGCCATATTTCTAAACTCGCTAATAGGCTTAGCTTACGCTATTAGGACAACCAGACAGTTGGCGCATGCAACTGCTAGACTAGTTTACTTTAGTTACTACCATAGTCTAATTTCCTACGAAATCCTTCTAGGAGAGTGCAGCTGCTATACAGATTATTTCTATTTTACAAAAAATTGCAATTCGTTCTATTTATGGAATTAAAAATCTCTAAGACTCTAAGAGATTTTTAGGGTTCCATCCAAAAATGTAACTTTTTTACGATCACTCGTGCATTTATTGTCTGTCCGTCCGTCTGTCACAGCCAATTAACCCCGAATCTTTTGGACCAAATCAGGTGAAATTTGGTAGGATGGTGTAATCCTATGACCCAAACACAGATGAGCAAAGTAAATAAACAGTTTTTTAATGAGGGTCATTTTCGGGGGATCCATTGAGAAAAAAAAGTTTTGCAATAATTACTATAGTAAGGTTATATTATATCAAATGAAAGGGCTCGTTCTGAAGATATAAAATATATATTTTCATAATAGTTTCAAATAAATAGTTTTGATTTTATTCATGAAAGAAGACGATAATTGACCATACCCCCCCCCCCCCCTTGTCTCCGTAACTACAGTCTAAAATTTTGAAAAAAAAATGCAGAATATCTTTCTTTCCTTGTTTACCCTTTCAATCGAAAATAAAGTAGAAAACTTAATAAATAATATACAAAAACACTTTCACTTACGGAAATAGTTCACTAAAACACCACTAGATAGCGTTAGTGATTTATTTAGCACTTTATTGATAATGGTACGAAAACCTTCGTGCGCGGGTCCGATTATATTATCAACTTTACAAATATCAGTTGAAACTGATGAAAGTTATATCAAAATCTGGACGTCTCTAAGGGGGCAGAATATAACGGTATTCCTCCACTGTTTTTGGTTAAATGTGCAAAGAAATTAGCAAAGCCTATAACATTCGTTTACAATTTATAGCTAAGAAATGTTGTTTCCCCTCAATATTGAAGAAACCACATATAGTACCGTATAGCGGTGGAAAATTATAGAGCTAGTTAATTATAGAGAGCAAAACACTCTGGAAAAGCATCTCAATATCCGCATGTAGATAAATAGATAGATACATAACTATTTATTGTACACCAAAAGAAAAATGTTACACAAAGAAATAATTTTACATTAAATGAATACAATGAACGGTCTTATCGCTAAAAGCGATCTCTTCCAGACAACCAGTGGATTAAGAGGAATGTGAGAAAGACATGTATGAACCAGCCAAGAGTATAAACAAGATAAAATCATACCATACAATATACATAATAACGTCGACTGTCCGAAGCTAGTATCTAGCGTAGCTTACTGCACACCAGCCCGTCACACTCGCCACACCCCTCTGTTCCTCGTCAAGCATATCGCTATAAAGTATACTAAGAATGCTCCTAATAAGGCACATAACAAATATATACAACACGGACCTGAATGACTTAGATATCATTTATCTGTCAAAACCTAAAGTAAAAAGCAAATTACAAGATTTCTGATAGATATCTAGATGTAACTCTTCCAGTTAAACAAATCTGGCGCCTATGTTTAATATCAGCATATTATGTAAAATTAATTTGGGTATTCATTTAATTAGGATCCTAGACATGTTAAATCTGAATAGGTGTTATAATTGTACTCTGATTCATTCAATTTATCGAAATATCTTAATGTGAGTAGCACTGTGCTGAACATTAGGAAAAGTTTATTATACATAATTAATAATTTATTCAAGTGAGATCCTTTAAATTGACGAAGGTTGAGGTTCTTTTAACTATTGTACCTTAAATATCTGAGTTTTGTACACTTCTCTCGCATTAAGAGGAAGAAACCTGTTGTGAGCCTTACTCAGTATATTATTACTCTGTGCTCAAAGTGAAACATGTAGTTAAGAAATATTATTGTAAAACGTGTAATTATTGAAAAAAAATGTTTTCTTAAAGAAATAAAATAAAATAAATAATTATAATTATTAATTATTCAAGGGTAACCTTTCAATTTGCCTTAAAAGACGACTCTTTGAAATGTTTATCCTGCCCATCCTAACCTACGGTGCACAAACTTGATCGCTGACCAAAAAACAAAAGCTTAAACTGCAGGTTTCTCGAAGAGCAATGGAGCGCAGTATGCTAAGATTAAAAAGAACAGACCGTGTCAGGAACATTACACTGCGCTCCGTTACGCAAGTAGTTGACGTTGGAAAGAAGTCTGTTAAATTAAAGTGGGACTGGGCGGGTCACGTCTGCCGTATGGAGCCCGAAAGATGGGCCCACACTACAACAACATGGGTTCCAACAGACGGAGTGAGGTCCAGAGGAAGACCTAGGATGGGATGGAGGGACGAGTTGTCCGCTTTTGACAAGGAATGGAGTGTAACAGCTAAGGATAGAAGTGGTTGGAAACAATGAGGGGAGGCTTTTGCCCAACTATGGGACCTAAATGGCTAAAAAATAAGAGGAAACGCAGCAATGGGATTTTCGATTAGGTTTTTTATATTATTATTTTATTTTAAATAATCTTAGACTAGATTTTTTTATAAAATATCTATAAAAAGTAAAATATACTACAAAATATACACATTTTATATTATTGTTATTACCATTATCGTATATTTATTTTATTTTTTAATATTTATGTTTTTAGGATTTGATTTGTATTATTTTGTAAATAATGTAATTCTTTGAATAAATAAAATACCCACAAATTATGATAACACAAAAAATAGAACTTTTCTTTTTATAGAATTTCAAAAAGATATAAACTCTATCACTCAGGGTCGTATATGATATGATATCCCGTCATATTCTGATCTGTTCAGGCATTTCGAATTTATATGTTGAAATAAAGAAATTCACATAAGTAAAACACCAGTTTGGTTGGCTGGTAGATAAGGCCTTATGCTTTTCACTTGTTTTTGTGTATAAAGTTAAATAAATAAAACACACATTTTTTGGTTTGTAATCTTTATAGTAGTTTGTAATATTTTCTGTGTTCTGTTCTTTGGTCAACTACTTAGGTAGTATGATGTAGCGCGCGGGGTGCATTAAATCAAACACACTCGGAGTAGGTTCGTAGGTAACTGCCCTTTATTGTTGGTTTTCCTCGGCTTATATACAAGATTTTCACAGCGTAGACTTTCGTCACTTGACATTGAACTTATAAGATAATAATTAAAACAATTCTTTATTTATCTAGGTCGAGTGACGTTACACTACGTAGATGTCCGTAGAGATATAAGATAATAAAATAATGTTATTTATTTATCGAGGTCGTGTAACGTCATGTGTCGTCACACTACGTAGATTTACATAGATGTGCGTACACTAAAATTTTAATAGTAACGGAAGAACAGAGCTTATCTACTGGTACATGTATTTTATTATTTAAATATACCTTTTAATAAATGAAAACAATTTTTTTGAATAAATTATTTTATTTTAATTTCTATTTTTATTATTTAGCGGTCATGCGTTTGCTGGTCGTTCTTATTAGTTGTGCGTTCTTTTCGTTCTTTTTTGTGAAAGAGGGGACGAGAGGGTGGGGGCAGGTCAGAGGTGTGGGCACAGAATAAGTACTAGTACTCACGTACAGAAGTCTTATTCAGAAAAGAAATTCGAAGAAATATCTACTCAATGTGGTTAGCGCTATGGTTTTACTTAGCTCGCGTCAGAGATGGGCATCTACCCGGTAAAAACCCGAGCCTTGGGTAAATACCCATTTATACCTATTTTTACCCACCCGTTTTGAATTTATACCGGGTATAAATTAAATTAGTTAAATTTAAAAAAATGGGATTAAAACAGATAATTTAATACTTCTACTATAGAATTGGGTTTCCCATCAAGTAAATAACCGAAATTGATATATATCTACATACAAACTACAGCTTTAAAAAGAGTATTTATTATAAGCATATTGATGGAAGTTTTTTTCGACATGCTTTTATTCGTTTCCATGGAAAGTGAACAGATCTTAGACCCGTTAGATAAAATGTCCGTAAATCACATTCCGGGGTAAAAAAACTTCATGGTTTGGTTATGGTATGGGAACGTACGAATTGACAGGTCTAAATTAAAATTTTTGCTGACAAATGTTTTTAGATCTAATCATATGTTAAAATAAGCAAACGGACATCAAATACGCTGTCAATATATCAGCACCCTCATACATATAAGGTAAGAAGATGTTTTTAACTGCTCATTCAAGATCCAAAACTACTGATTTCGGGGTTCATCTCGGAACAAAAGATATTCGTATTGACAAGTTCTTCGATCACCCATCAATTCGTTGTAACATTTCCTATAAAATAGTATTCCGGGTATTTATCCGAATCTTTTCTTTGTATGGGAACATACGTATTGACAGGTCTAAGCTTATATTTTTTGCTGACAAGTATTTGTAGACCTAATCATAATATGTCAAAATAATCAAACGGACATCAAATGCACTAACAATATTTGAGCACCCTTAAAAAATATAGGGTGAGAAGATGTTTTTGACTCCAAAAGATATTCGTATTAAAGTGTTCTTCGATTACCTTCAACTTGTTATTACATATCTTAAAAACTAGTATGCCAGGCATTTACCCGAATCTACACGTTTTATTACAATATATATATTGACAGGTCTAAGTTTACATTATTTGCTGGCAATTGTTTGTAGGCCTTAATATATGTTGAAATAAGTAAATACAGATCAAATGCGATGTCAATATACTAGTATTAGCCTTACTTTCATACAAAATATAGAGAAGTATTTTTAGACTGTTCATTCAAGAGCCAAAATTACTGATTTTCATCCATTTCGGTCCTTCCGGGTCCTGGGTCCTGGAGAGAGCGTTTGTGATTTTCTAGAAATTTGCCTCTAATCGCCGCTAAAAGCCAGTCAAATGACTAATTTCCTGTGGTGATGCCGCTTCCTGAAACATATTTACACGAACGAACCAATCCGCGCGACTTCCGGTCAACGCCATTTTTCAGGTGCGACACACAACCAACCCACAACGTCATTGCGTTTTGGATTTTCGTCGAAATAGTGCCTCAAATGAGAAACGGTTCCACGTGTAACCGTTTTTCAAATTTTAAATTAAGTTTACTTATTCGCTATAGTTTTTCAGAATTTAGAATAAACATGTTAAATCGTTTTTCGGTTTTACGGTTTACTAATAGTCAGTCTGCGCCTGTACATTTGCATTCAAAGAGGACGCGGTCACGTAATCGTAATGCATTTTACGCGCGGGCGGCGGTAGATTGTTAATTTCGTCGCTTGCGGCGCTCGCGCCGTGCGCGCGAACGAGGACGGCGGCGAGCGGAGCACGAAGCCAGGATGCCGATACGAGGTTTGATTTACTGGAGCAACAGGTCAGTCATTTCTTTCACCCTCCTATGGAAAATAAATAATTAGTCCGTAAAGTTATTTGTATTAACAATCGACTTAAAACAACTTGTTGGTTCGGTCACAATTTGTTGGTATTACTATTTCGTGTCGGTTAACATAGGTGGTTGCCGTTTGTCACCATTATTCATCACTAGCTGCGTCCCGCGGAAAAAGTAGCCTATGTGTTAATCCAGGGTGTCAGCTTCCTGCATACCAAATTTTATCGAAACGGTCCAGCCGTTTGCGCTTGAAGAAGTAACAAAGAGTTAGAGTTATATATAGTGTGATGTCAGCTGAGTTCGATCTCATACAGGGGCAATTCGTGTACCTACATTTATTTACGATTATTTTATATGCGAAACCTTTTTCTTTTTCTATGTAATATGAAGTTTGTTATCTGCTGATATATGTATATCGTCAGTTGTCTTTCCGTCTGCTTTATCGATATGCACTATTTTTAACTATATAATGTTATTGGATGGTGCTACATTCAATTTTTATCCTCTTTAAATTCAAATAAATCCCGTGCATTTAACGTGCCCATGCGCATCGAAGATGTTAAAACGAGCTGTCAAACCAATCTAGTTTAAAAAAGGGGGGTGGGGGCAGAAGTGTGATACAGAAGTATTACCCTCTGATACCCTTCCGAACTTCGATGATCCGACTGATCCAATTTGGTAATTTGGCTACGACTACATTCTTCGGAAGACGGTAGTTTTATACCATATGATTTTAAACGTAAATTGGTTTATATTTTGAATCAAATGCTATTTCTAAAGAATCGTCATTTATTCGTAAGATTATCTCTCGGATCTCAAATATAATTTTTGCAGAAGATTAAATAAGCTTTCGCCAGTTTCGATAATTGTCATTAACTGTAAGACAATGATCTTAACAGTATCTTAGCGGTTACATATCTAGTTTGTAGAACTCCTTCCATAAGATTTAAGCTTTCTGTCAGATTGTTTTCTTATGAAAAGTTTTAGAATAAAAGAAATTATTCAGGGTGGCTATTGTAAAGATGAGCTGGAGTCTATACCGCAGACTCCTGTGATTAACTCAATTACTTAACAGTGTAACGCGCCTATCGTAGGAAGTTGCTTGCCAAAACTATTTACAATTTGTTTGCTGCAAAATGTAATGAAGATATCGTACACTTATGTACTTATTGGTATTTTTAATAACAAATCAGAATCATATTGTAATGTTTTCACATTCCTGTTAACGAGAGACTAACAACATTATCTCTATAGAGACATTGTGTTTTACCATAATCGTTTAACAATAGGATGTGCCCTCAGGCGACCACACTGTGCTTGACTGAATCTGAAAATTACTAATTAAAAGGAAAATACTGCCACTGAATATTAAGAAGATCATTGGAGTACGGAGGTTAAGATCAAGCGTTACCTTATCGTCCCATCCTTATAATGACTGGTGTTAGGCAGGTAACTTGCCATTTATAGATACTCCAGAAACTGAAAACCTAGCGACTTCCTATTGATGCGAATACCATACAAGATTTTGTATGTTAGAACCTGAATTTACTGTTACATCGTGGTCAAACTTAAGAAGAATCCTTGTAAGATTAACCTATGTGCCTCCTCCTAAACGAGTGCTATTTCGAAGTCGATCTATCTGTTGACCATCTTTAACAGACTTGAAAAATAACTTTTGAAGAGATTGTTAAAGAGAAGCATGAAAGATGGGATACCCGCTACTTTAAGCAGACTATCCGAAATGTACGGTTGCTTCGACCACCTTTTATGAGGAAATAATGGACCTTCGTCGTTTCTCCCGATGGTGTTTGCTGGTCAATAACCGCCACAATGGAATTTAATTTATTCGGATTCATGAGCATCCGAATGTATTGTATGAACAATTCCTAAAATATGTGGGTTGAGTGGCTAAGGCCAACTAGTCAATGGCGCGATTCATTAAGATCGGCCAACAGCATTGTTAATTTGTACGTACATTTTACTTATTAACAGGAATATAACCACTATCTTTACAGATCATGTGGATCTTTCATGTCTGACGATGACATGATGATTTATTTACTAGGTACCTACGAAACTTCTGTTGGAAATGTTGGTATAATTTGCATGCGTTAGTCTTGAAACACTATAAAAGTTCAAGTATTTACTATGAAAGATATATTTGATCACATGACAGGAGACATTGTAGAGCTTTGTCAAGTTTTGGCAAAATGAATAACTGAGAAGTGCTTGGAATAAAAGTTTCAGAAAAAAAAGCAAGAATTAAACAAAAAAAAATTATTATTATACATTTTTTTTTTCATACCAATATGTAGAACATCTCCTGTATGTAATAAATGAGACATTTTTCTATAAGATCTTTTCGCAACAAGATCGAAAACATCGGTGTTCGTCTGTTTATTTCTCAGAGTGGATTACCGAGGATTACATCCTCGGTTATCGTTTCTAATTCTGCCAGACCATTGGGCTGCCTGATTTCTTTTCAGAGTCTGTACAGAGTTGCGAGTCACGGTGGTCAAGTCCCCATGGTCAACTCCTGCTTCTCCAGAGTCGCTAGATACGGTGGTTAAGTCCCCGTAATCGACTCTCAGCAACCCAGAGTCGCGAGACACGGTGGTTAAGTCCCCGTGGTCGACTCCTGCCACTTCAGAGTTGCGATTCACGGTGGTTAAGTCCCCGTGGTCAACTCCTGCCACTCCAGAGTCGTGATTCACGGTGGTCAAGTCCTCGTGGTCAACTCCTGCCACTCCAGAGTCGCGATTCACGGTGGCCAAGTCCCCGTGGTCGACTCCTGCCACTTCAGAGTTGCGATTCACGGTGGTTAAGTCCCCGTGGTCAACTCCTGCCACTCCAGAGTCGCGATTCACGGTGGTCAAGTCCTCGTGGTCAACTCCTGCCACTCCAGAGTCGCGATTCACGGTGGTCAAGTCCCCGTGGTCGACTCATAGTCAAGTCCCCTTCGACTAGACTTCACAAATCTTCAAATGGAATCTAAAGCATGAACGCAGCAGTGTAAATTTGGAGTGCGCAATTAAATCATGTGGTCTACCTCGAACTTATTTCTACAAATCTGGATCGAAGAACTTCACAAGTCAGTCGCAAGAAATATGTACGACATAAACCAGGTATATACCCGGTTTAGCAGGTATGTGCTGCAATATTTTTGTACACTTAAATTTAAACTCTCTAGAAATAATACATGATTACAATGCTTTTTATGTCCTTATTAATGTTTTACTGGAGAAGAGTACATCTTCTATGTTACTATGTACATTTCGCACGAATCCTCATATCCAACTTATAATTGACTATAAAAACACAGCGTCATGTTCTTAGTTGCTTTAAAAACGTCTCGACAACAAGCCTCTAAGACATTCTACTGGGCTTGTCAACTTCTTGTGATTAATATGTGAGTATTTTGCTAGACGCTGTATTGTCGATATATAACCAAGTAGTTATCTATGGTACTCGTATGTCCTGGCATAATCAGTATTTTTAACATAAATATTTAGACAACTGAGTTGCACTTTGATTTAATAAAAACAAACAATAATTTCTCAAAGTCATTTACTTTCACGTTCTGTTCTTCTGTAATGAAACAATTGCAAAAAAAAAAAAAAACATAAATACGTACAATAGTTAGTAGTTTAATATACATATAACTTTCTGTTTCTTTATTAGTGTGAAAATTAAACTGATTACTCACTTAGAGAGTTGGCTACTGGCCGAAATGTTTTTCTTTTTCAAAATAATGTCAAAATTTATTTGAAACAGCTATTAGTCCATTAAAATTAACTAATTTCCTCACCAGGTGATAACAGACACGTCTCCAGGACCCGGAAGGACCGAAATGGATGAAAATAATGGTATTTTACCTTCCAATAAAATACTTATTTTCTTCCTGAAGGTCCTTCCGGGTCCATTCAAGGGCTACCTGCTGAGACGCTAATGACGTTGTGGGTTGGTTGTGTGTCGCACCTGAAAAATGGCGTTGACCGGAAGTCGCGCGGATTGGTTCATTCGTGTAAATATGTTTCAGGAAGCGGCATCACCACAGGAAATTAGTCATTTGACTGGCTTTTAGCGGCGATTAGAGGCAAATTTCTAGAAAATCACAAACGCTCTCTCCAGGACCCAGGACCCGGAAGGACCTTCAGGAAGAAAATAAGTATTTTATTGGAAGGTAAAATACCATTATTTTGGGGTTCGTCTCGAAACAAAAGATATTTGATCCTACTCAGAAACTTTGATAAGGTTTTCTGTGTCATCATAGGATAGGGAATGTATCCATTTGGTACATGCGATTTTACATTTGTACTCGGTGAAGGGGTAAATTTTCAATTACATATTTATATCACTGTATAGTGTTGCACTAATATGATGAAAGTTTTTACTTGCTAAAGCCGTGCGGCGGCCTTCAGTTTTACACGCTCTATCTGATCTAAGGTGGGTGTACCATGGAAGGCCACTCTAACAAATAAACAGTTATTATTCGTTTATTTACAGGATAAATGAAACTAACAAATATTTAAGTAATACTTTGTTTTATTACGTAACATATAAACCACTTCTTTTTATTGTAGATTTAATTAATATTGATTGAACTTAAGTTTCATTGAACTCTTCCAAATGGCCTTGCTAGGAACAAGGCTCCTTAGAAGGCCATTATAATAAATCAGTCATTTAACACTAAAAGTTACTAAATAGCGATTAAATCTGCAATTAATAAAAGTGGTTTATATGTTACGTAATAAAACAAAGTATTACTTAAATATTTGTTAGTTTCATTTATCCAGTAAATAAACGAATAATAACTGTTTATTTATTAGAGTGGCCTTCCATGGTACACCCACCTTATTTTAACGTCGTCGATTCCCGATATCGAAGAAGCGAGAGACCGTACTGCCAAAATAGTAGCGCGAGTGATTCGCCGCCGCGTCTGTGGTTTCCAGTTCGATGGGTGTTTGTGTAAATAGAAGGAATTTGTCATCACATGGCAATAACTACGAAAAATTAATAATTGGCCTTCGAAGGAGCATGGCCATCCATGGTCCACCCACCTTACGTTTAGAGGTGAGACTAGGATCGTATGGCAGTTTGGAGTGCTTGCATAAAACAGTGTGGAGCACAAAGAGTTGCCGAACTGTAAGGACCCTTTTTTTTATGGAGGAAAGATCCCTGTTACGGACACCCGTCAGCCTGCGGAGGAGGCTGTCGGGTTACGTGGGACTCCACGCCTGAGTGACGTGCCTACCCACAAAAAAACCTCAGGAGTTCCATCGCAACCGCTTTTGCCGGGGACACGGGAACGGAAATACAACCGCGAACCCCGGCGCGGCTGGCCGCTAAAGCGGCCCCTCCGCGGGGACGTCTAAGCGCCCCCCCCACTTACCAAGTCGGCGCGTCCGGAACTCACGGACGCACCGTACCTCCTCGGGCCAATTGAAAGGCGGCAGACTCCCACGCAGTCCACCGCCTGTGGACCCATGGGAGCCAGATAAACCGGCTCCCAGCGGCGGAGAAGATGATAGGCTCCGCCGCTTGCCTCTCGCCGCAAACGCGGTGCGGCACCGCTCGGTCACGGAGGATAGGGAGAGCGGCAACGTAACACCGACACTCCTCCTCCTCCGCGACCGATCTCCAACCACAGCCACGGCGGTGTGGCCCCGCCTGAAGCGCCGGGAGAGCAATGAAACATTCCCCTCCCGGCGGCCCTCCCCGGGTGGGGGGAGAACTTCCCACTCCCCCGCCGCCCCAATGTGGGCGCTCACTGCTGGTAGACGACAGCAGGAGCGCCCCCTCGCGGGTTCCTCTTAGCTTCCCCGTGGCTCGAGGCTACCACGGGTACTGAGCCCCCTTAACTGCCCAGACTGAGGTTTACCCTTATGTACCCAATTTAAATACGCGTCCCTTGCGTACCCGTGAGCGTCCCTGACATATTTATTTATTCCACCCAACCACGGCACGTCGGCGGTGCACCCTGCCTGCACCCACTTCTGAACTATTCGTAGCCGCCTGTCTCAGTGCTTCTACAATGCTACTATAAAATGTGTCAATAAGTTTTTTATGTTCTAAATTATTACAAAATTTACCACAACAGTTTGAAAATTCTGATGGTAAAGCAATATTCTCTAACCTACTCATACACATTTCATAATAGCATTCAGTCTGCTTTACATCCCTCTCACCCCATATAGCCGTATCACGTACAGTCTCCTGCACGGTTGGGACAGACCGAGACCTGTCCTCCTCCAAGCTAATGTCCATACATAGTGGTAGATGATCCGACCAATATATGTCATAATAAACCTCTATGTTCTTAATAGATTTCCAGGACCCGCCAGAACTAGGAAGTGGTCAAGCCAGTGTCTGGATCCATTGGCCTCACAGACAAAAGTGTATGTGTCAGAATTCCTACCCAATTTTTACCCGACTACGGCAAAGCAAAAGGAGGGTTATGATTTTGACAGGCTATGTATGTATGTATGTATGTTCATCTGTTCCCTCGTAACTTCTAAACTACTTATCAGAATTCGACAAATGGTTTATCATTAGAAGCGTCTTAATTGTCCGCTGGTTATAGGCTATATAGGGTTTCACAAAATCTAATGTGGCGCCCTCTAGCGGACAAAACATACATCGTAAAAAAATAAAGTTAAGATAAATATGCCGTGTTTGGTATCATTTGAAAGCGCTTTACTTGTACATTTTGAATATAAATATATTACTAGCATTTGCTTGTGACTTTACCTGTATTCATGGGCTGATTGCATATAATTCACATCTTTTCGTTCATAGCTTTTTACTACTTATCAGAATAAGACCACTGCAGTACCATTAGAAGGGCCTTGATATTCTGTTGGTTATAAAGCATGCCCGAGCAACGAAAGAATTCTGCGCGGAGTAAGGACGTAGTAAGCGCCCAAAAGCGCCGAATTCGTTTTATTTTAATTACTCGTGAAATATACATTATTTTAGAAAAATGGTATTACGGCTTATCGGCAATATAATTTTATATTATGTATAAAAATATTGACTCAATAACACGCATAGTTTTGTCAAAAAAAGGATTCTAGTTGAAAATTAAACGTAACTTTGCGATTTTTTTTCATTACTAAAATATTATGGTTTTATGTTTTAACAAGACCAATTTATCTGAAATATAATGTAATATCTACATTAAAAAAATCACGTTATTTGTGGTTTATTCTCGAGTTTAAAAATGCAATATGCGATGGGCAATTTACTTGTTGGGAGACTCGATTTAGGTCTCCGAGCACGTATTTAAGTCTTCCATCGATTCTGCCATGACAACGATATCGTCGGCAAATCGAAGGTGAGTGATATACTCGTCATTGATGTTGATGCCAAATCCTTCCCAGTCCAGAAGCTTGAAGGCATCTTCCAGTGTAACGGTGAACAGTTTCGGAGATATAACGTCTCCCTGTCTTACACCTCTTTGCAGTGGAATAGCCCTCGTGCACTGCTCCTGTACTCGGACTGACATAGTGGCGTTACTGTATAAGCACTTCAACTCTTCGATATACCGATAGTCAATACGGCAACGCTGGAGAGACTGAAGCACGGCCCACGTTTCGATCGAATCAAAAGCTTTTTCGTAGTCCACGAACCCCAAGCATAACGGCCGGTTCTACTCCCTCGTCTTCTCTTTAACCTGCCGCAGCGTGTGAATGTGATCCGTGGTACTAAAGCCTTTACGGAAACCGGCTTGTTCGGGGGGCTGGAAGGCATCAAACCTGTTTGAGAGACGATTTGTGATGACCCTCGAAAACCACTTATATACGTGACTCAGAAGCGTGATAGGCCTATAATTCTTTAATAGGGTGTTGTCTCCCTTTTTAAAGAACAGGACCACCACGTTCCATGTTTTACTCATTGAGGCAGAGACTACTCATCCTAGATCTAGATAAACATACTTTATGTATGACGACTTGTGCTCTATTTTCAGTATGTATATAAAACCTGTTTAACCAAACGTGCAGTTACTTACGAACCTACTCCGAGTGTGTTTGATTTAATACACCCCTCGCGCTACATCATATGGCGACCCTGCCAGTGCCGTGCCTCGTCGGCACTGGTAACGAACTACCGTGAGCCGAGTTACATCTTCCGTGTTAACTTCATCACAATGTATTTGTATAAGTAGTTATTCGTCTCTTAAAAACATCTACACATTACGTTAGTAATTAGGTATATTATCTTTGACATTACTCATCTTCAATCTTCTCATAAATAAAATCTTCTTAGCAAGTATGTTATGCAACTTTACTTCATATTCATATAAAATATTCTTTATTAATTTTAAAAGTATACGTATATCTTCATATTTTTTCTTTAATTATTTTAAATCACATATCTTCATATTTCTTTCTTCAGTCTTATTTATTTCTAAAATAATGACGAGGCAAATATCGCTCTGAGCGTATTATATGGGATTATAATTAACAGGAGGTGAACGCTTGAAAGTCAGTTTTTTTTTTAAATTTGCCTAGCAAATAAACTTGTAACTAGCGTTGCATAACAATCGATAGTTTGACTATTGATAATTGACCTCGAAAGACCGTCACAATATCGATAGGACTATCGATATTATCGATAGTATCGATTGTCAATAGTTTGCAATACTACTGATGAAAGGTAAAACTATCGATAGTATCGATACTATTGAATTATCGATAGTATTGAAGTTTTAAGTATACTATCGATAGTATCGATACTGTAACTACTTTTTGTGCGAAAAACTATCGAAAGCTAAATTACTATCGGTAGGTAGTATTATAATATCGATATTCGTCGCAATACTATCGATAGTTTTTAATACAAATAGTGTTCGAAGGCTCTTTTTGATCTCGTGAAACCCTCACCATTTCTCTATCGGACTACGAGGCGAGGACAGGGGTTTCACCCCTTTGTCGTTGAAATTCCTAAGTCTCGAACTAAACGCTTTGACAATTCCTTTTTGGTTCGAGTAGCTAAGGTGTGGAATGAACTGCCTGCGTCTATATTCCCAGAGAAGTACAGCCCCGGGACATTCAAAAGTAGATTGAATGGGTATCTTTTGGATAGGCATGCTTCATCCTAGTCTTCATCGTCGCTTTCCATCAGGTGAGATTGAGGACAAATGCCTAAACCAATATATTGTAAAAAAAAAATTTAAGCAGAATAAATATAAGTGTAACCATCTGAGACCGGCAGCGCCTAGGTCTAGCCGGCTAAACTTAGGCGTAGCCGCATTCAGGGTTTAGCCGTAACATATATCTAGACACGCGGCAGCGTGTCAGAGCCAAGTTCAAAAAGAAAGAACTGGCGACGCAGCAGCCGTGTGTATATTTACACGAACCATTTCGAGCTACTTTTGACCCCTTTCTCAACTCGAAACTTTTTTAACCTAAATACATGAAATTTCGCACATACAGTAAAATCGTCTAGCTCATCTCGAATGTAAAATCTCAATAATGTAGCTCAAACATTTATTGATATAATTACGTTTAAAATACCTAAAAAATGTGATTGACTACTTATCCATCATCAAAAATGTAACCTAGTTCCATATGACCTGGAAAGCTTATACTTGGCATCTAGGTAGACTATTACGCGTATGCCCGAACCATGGGCTATACAAGATCACTATTGCACTAACAATGAAATTGAAATATGCAAAACACAAAAAGTCGACATTCCCATACAAATTTCCCGGGCGGCACACTTTTGTATGGAAATCCCATTTTTTAAACTGTAATTATAATTTAATTATACGAAGTGATCTAATTTATCTCGCGGTTCGATTTATTACGCATATGTATTGTATTCTTAATACTATTTAAATAGTATTCAGAATGACTTTAGTGTGCGTGTGTGTACTTGTGTACATGTGTATCGTGTAAGGAACAATAAAACAACACTGTAATATTACAAATGACTATAATTTTGTCACAAATTTTTCCATACAATGTTAATAACTTTTTACCTTATGACTATTTATAATACATTACTTAACCATTATTATGTTGTATTTTATTTAAAATTTCCTGTTATTTCTAATTACAATCCACGGAGTCAGTTTCAATGAGACATTAATATTAAATTTAAATAAACCAAGGACCGTACAAAGTTAGAAATGAAATTTGGAAAACGTTTACTTCATTATGATACACTAAAATGTAATTCGATTAGATCTTATTATACTAAAAATATTTTTTGCTTAGACCACTACGAGAAGTATCGTTAAAACTGTACAAACATGTCAACGTCAGTGATACGCTAGCGTAAATATTTAATCGGACACACGGACCGCCTCGGTCGATGGGACGCGCGACATCGCTCTACACTCACCGTAATGTATCATCAATAATAATACACCGAGTTACACATTTAATAAATTGTACTTTGTAACGCGAACGCTAATTGACAGCGGCTGGCCCGCGCCGGCGCGGCGATGCGAGGCTGGGCTCGGGCCCTGGCTGGCGGCGCTGAGGCTCGGCGAATGATAATGATATGATCTCTCGGGGAATGCGGGCAGCCAGGGCGAAACAACAAGTTAACGGTTAACAAGCGAGTACATAATAGCTAAAAATTAAGTATCAATAAAATTGAGCTAAGACCGATCCGCGAAACGGTACCATCCACAACGTTACAGCGCGGTGTCAAACAATACTTATCCATAATAACATGTACTTCAAATCGATGAGTAAAACTATTGGTAATAAATAAGATTTTGAGAAAAAAGAACACAGTTTATCCTAATTCTTCTATGTAATATCACTACCTCAAAATGCGTCAGTACAAAACGTTATATAAAACAAAACTAAACGTTTAGAATGAACATGATTTTTATTCGAATTGAAATAGAGAGGCTAGAGTTATATTGCTTTATTGGACTAAATCGAGGTTATTGCTCAGCGCGTCGGTTTGGCACGACAATACTGCTCGACGGCGGCAGAGGACCGCGCGACACTACTCACAACCTGGCGGCGCGCAAGCGCGCCCGGCGTACGACTCCACGCCGCGGCGCAACTTGTGCAACGTTCTACAACGGGACAACGCGTTGCAAAACTCTACAACGTGACAACGCGTTGCAACGTTTTACAGCGGGGCAACGCGTTGCAACGTTTTACAACGGGACAACGCGTTGCAACGTTTTACAGCGGGACTACGCGGTGCAACGTTTTACAACGGGACAACGCGTTGCAACGTTTTACAGCGGGGCAACGCGTTGCAACGTTCTACAACGGGACAACGCGTTGCAACGTTTTACAGCGGGACTACGCGGTGCAACGTTTTACAATGGGACAACGCGTTGCAACGTTTTACAGCGGGGCAACGCTTTGCAACGTTCTACAACGGGACAACGCGTTGCAACGTTTTACAGCGGGACTACGCGGTGCAACGTTTTACAACGGGACACCGCGTTGCAACGTTTTACAGCGGGACTACGCGGTGCAACGTTTTACAACGGGACAACGCGTTGCAACGTTCTACAACAGGACCAAGGCTTGCAACGTTCTACGAGACATTGCGTTGTAACGTTCTATAAAGGGACAACGCATTGCGACGTTCTACAACGGGACAACTCGTTGCAACGGTCTACAATGGAACAACGGGTAGCAACGTTCTACAACGAGACAATGCGTTGAAACGTTTTACAATTTGACAACGCATTGCAACGTTCTACAACGGAACAACGCGTGGCACCGCGGCGAAGCGGCAGCGACGCATATTTCAACGTCAGTGCGGCTCGTGAGTCGTACAACTATACATTTGAGCTTAAACAGAATTTAAATATACTCTAAAACATCAAAATAGGGTAGTGTTCGCGTTCGTCAGTTCTCCGTATGCTTCGGTTCAGTGACTTTCTTATAATCATTTGCTAGTTTCAACAAATTCTAGATAACAGCTACTAAGGTCCAACTTGCAAAACACTAAACAATAGACTGTACTTCGAGTGGCGACGTCGCGGACGACGTCGCGGGCGACATCGCGCGACAAATTAACTGTATAACGATAATTGTACTAATTATAATATTAGAGATTTAAAAATTCCATATATTGCCACAAGTCAGAGTGAATATTACAAAAATATACATACTATACAGATGAGCGACTCAATGCTTACACTGGTCGGCCCCAGGCTCCTAACCTAACTCGTTGATAAAGACTTACGCTAGGGACGCGCCGTCGACATCCGACCTACTCTGTTCACGACAACAACCCTCATTAAATAAACCTTATCACCATGGACATAAAGTTTACATTTCTATGCTGCGGTATGTGACGTTTCGGAGTGAGAGGCAGACGGTGTCATCTGCGTCTCTTTCTAACCTAAAAGATTAACTAACCACATGTTTAGAAAGACGCACAGGGGATACCCAGGCACATAATGAATAGAAGTAGTATATAAAGAACGGAATATTCGAAGGCCCCGCGCAATATGCGTCCCCGCCCCCCATACCCGCACCTCTTCTCCCGTTCGCGTCGTGTGGATATTTTTTTATTGATATATCGATACCCGATATCGGTTTTTTTTATTGATATATCAATATATCGATACAAATTTCGATATATCGATACTAAGTACTGATATTATATCGATTTTTGTATAAAATACTGGTATTATACCGATACTATGTATAAAATACCGGTATTTTATCGAAATTGGTATCGGTATATTGATATATCGATAAAAATATCTATAAAATACCGATATCGGGTTTAGATATATCAATAAAAAAATATCGGTATTCCTGTTCCTGGTGTGGAGGGTTATGAGCGGTCGGCTACAGGCGCCTGCAGCCGCCTTACAAGGCGAGAACGGGGGAGAGGTGCAACGACGGGGAACGGAGACGTATATAGCGCGAAATCTTAGGAGATTCCTTTTTGTATGTAATACTTATATTAATGTGTGACCCAGGTAAACGTAATAATTGTAGAAAACATTTGTGCCGCACAAGTCTCATCTTTAAAGGGCATTTATTTGTGCGAGTCCTACCTCAAAACGAAACAGCCGAGTCAGAGTGTATGTATGTATGTACACAGTATACCGTCTAACAACACAAACTAAAACTATTTTAGTAGATTCAATTCATAAAAGTAATAATACAAAAAAAAATGGGAACATAGTAACTGTGATCATCTGGGAGCGTCGTTATCATCAACGAGCGACTGTTACGCTATTGACAAGTGGTCGAAATTGTACTATATAATAACCTTATACAAGTGTTCAGCTGATTGGACGATTGGAAATCTCTGTTTTAGCACCATAGAAAGAGTTGTTCATACAGGATGAGTTAGCCACCAGCCTGGAGGCAACTTCAGCCCTTGTCACTGAACTACTTGCCATTTAAATGAATATTAAAATCGAAAAAGCCATTATTAAATATAAACCGACAGCTTTTTTATATACCCAGTGTCACTCTCACAGTAAATACGAATGTAACGACATCTCTCAAACTTAAATCCATCGAGCCGTTCAGGCTGCAGAGCGTGCCAAACAATTGTAAAGACATACATACATACATACTGTCTAAAAACGGGTTATGTTTCTAGACAGTATGTATGTATGTATGTATGTCTTCTGGCGCAGTCGGTTAAAAAGGGATAATGCATCTATATCTATAAATGAAACTAGCAGAGGGTAATATTAGCATTATATACGAACAACTTTTTCTACGGTATGAAACCGGAACGATTACTACGGTAGAAAAATCGAGCGTTCAGAATACCTTCGGGGACACAATACGGGGCACTGTTTATATTATTTTCGTGAATTCGAATTCAAGATCATAATAATATTCGGGGAGCAATCATTTGCACTTATTGTTAGTCTAATCAAAGCGTGGGAGCATAGCTCCCTCAACAAATTGAACCTTACGGCTTTCACATAAAGTTGACATTGAAAAAAGTATACCCATAATGACTGATCCAGGCTACATACAAACATTTGTGTATAAAGACATTATCACTAAGCCCGGTCTTATTGAGTACAATTTCTTCATTAAATAAATAAATATATAGGGACAAATTACACAGATTGAGCTAGCCCCCCAAGTAAGTTCGAAACTTGTGTTATGGGATATTAACTCAACGATACTATATTTAATAACAAATACAAATATAGATGAACATCCAAGACCCAGGATAATTTGAAAAAGGCCATCTTCCAACTTGCCCTGACCGGGGATCGACCCCGGTACCTCTGGATAGCGAACTAGCTTGTTGACCACTACGCCACAATGGTCGTTATTATTTTTAGACTTTATACTAAACGCGGTTTTATAATAAGACGGATAAGGTCCAAATTAGAGTGGTCTATTGTACGACTGCCTGGTATTATGATATCGGATGTCGACGACGCATCGTCACTTGTTACACTAGCATCCACGGTTAGCCCGTCGACGGTTGCTTAACGTACGTTATCGCTATGCACCCGATAGGAAAAGTCGCGCTGACGCTCGGTCCGTGCCCTTACAACTCGCGACCGCGAAATAAAACGGAGGTTCAGCCCCTGTAGCATGGCACCGTTGATAAACCCAGATAAAGTTTATATCGCGCGACGGACTAGTGTCAGCCCGCTCGGTATTATTACATAGAGCAAGATAGAGATAGAAGATACCGCTCGAAAAATATGCCATGCTAAGGGTGCAGAAGTCTGGTGGAGCTTGAATTTAAAACATTACTCTCCTTCGGCATTTGGATAAGAACATGTAAACAAACACAAATTTATTTTCCCGGCAAATTAAAAAACCCCGACATTCACGCGTTCAGCTCCAATAACTTTTTCACGGCTGTATCGATTTTCATCAAACCGCATCGAAATCGGTCCTTTCGTTCGAGAGCTACGATGCCACAGACATAAAGACAATGGCATCAAACTTATGACACCCCTCTTTTTTGTCGGTGGTTAAAAAAGAGCATGTCATTCAAGAAATTTTATTTTTTTCTGCATAATGAGAATGTACTAACCCTTAACCAGGCGTCGTAGGTATAATATATTCATTGATTTTGAACTTTATATCAAAGGCATAAGGTTCAAACTCAATGGGTGGTACCTATTCTACCACTGCCTGGCTAAGGGCTAAACTCCACTAGACTTCTAACTCCTCCCCTAAAAAATAACAAGTCTACTACAAGGCGAACAGCAACTTAAGCTCCCGACGTTGCACTACGTTGCAGGGGCGTTACTCCGAAACAACACGACTATCGTGCAATGTGTCGGCAAACAAAAATAGCCTTTATTTTAATTCCATACCGGCCAATGTTGTTTGACACTGCAACGCTTACAATGCCAATTGACGTGGTGCTGTTTTGGAATAAAGTCCCAGAAGTGCCATTTTTGAAACGCGAAGTCACCTTAACGATTGGTTTTTTACTAAAAAAACTTTAGTGACTCCGCGTTTGAGAAATAGACCACAGGAATATTGGCCGACTAAATTCGAGAATTAATAATAATTAAGTACAACTAGGCGAATGGCCGCGCGACACAAATCTATGGGCACTATAAAAGCTCTGGCAAGGTTTTCGGCCATATCAAGTTGATATTTCAAAATCAATTTGATTTCGACTGGTAATGGTTCTAATGTAGAAATAAAATTACTTCGTTTCTTATTGCAGTGGTCGTTCCGAAACGCTAGTAGTTTTTAAACTTTTGCACTAAAAAAATATTTAAAAAAATGACCTTTAATAAGAGATTAATTTATCCTACATTGAATTAAAAAAAATTTACGTTTGACTTTATTGCGAGTGTCGAAGCAAACTCGAAGAACTTCGCCCGCTCGTTCAATAGAACATAATTATGAGAAACATGTTTTTTCAATATAATTACATATATTTCTTTAATATTGCTACTAAAGACTTGCCCTCATATTCATAAAAAAATACAACCGTTTGCTAAACCTATTTTAGCTAAAACATGTTTAGTCCCCTTTACCTCTTTTCAATATTTGACATTGAAAGAACGAGACAAAACATATTTTAACTAAAATAGGTTTAATAAGCGTTTGTAATTTTTTATGAATTTGGGGGTTAGTTTTTTATCGATAATTAAAAATAAAAACTAAGACATCACCCCGACCCATCCGAATCTCAAAAAAACAACGTTTAGTTTTTTGTATATAAGTGGGCATAATTTGTGTGTATTATATAGTATTGTGTGTAGTAGTGGCTGCCATAGATGAGAGTCGCTCGGCCGCTGCGTGTGTGCGTGTGTGCGCACGCACACGCCGGCGGGGGCGGGGCTCGCTCCGGCAGCTACGGTTCCCATTTAACATCGAACAGGGAATGGACACGGTTCGTAGTTACCTATTATCCTATACTTTAAAAGAGTAATTCTTTTATATCCAACGTGAAAGGGACATACCCATAATAAATCAAACCACGGGCTATACTAGATCACTAAAGTATAATGAAATTAAAATAGTCAAAAAACAAAAAAACTAAATTCGGCATTCCTTTTTTTTATATAATTATTTTACGGCTCTTGATACTAGTCCTTTAGAGCCTATCTTTATTTTATGGCTTCTTCAAGGGAGCTTCTGGCGACAAATCTGTAGAGTCCACTGGTTTTCATAGCCGTATGAGTGGCGGACGGCGCCTAAAGACAACCACCACAGTCCGCAAATAAATATCACTACAGCCGCACTATGAGTGTCCACTTTAACCATTTTACATATTATCCATGAGCATGAGCATTTATAACACTAAACTACACCGATTTCATATTATAAAGTCCACTAGAATCAATTTGCAAAACAATTTAAAGCAAACTCCAACTGAACCCCTTGACTTCCAGCCAAAAACTCTTCGGCATTCCTGTACAATTTGAAATGCCAATTTTTGTTTTTGGTATTTGACTGTTTTGTTTTTTTCAATTTAAATTTATTTATTACTGTCACATTGTACATAAACTATAATTTCAACATAGTCACTTTTAAAATTAGTAGGTACAACATGAACCCTGATAGGGCATTGCAACAGAAAATTTTAATTTTATTATACTAGTGATCTAGTACAGCCCGTGGTTCCATTTGTTACGGGTATGTCCCTTCCACGTTATATATACAGGGTTACTTTTGATTCACCAGCAAATATATTAAGAGCGAGTTCAGTCCATGACACTGAACTACTTTCCATAAAAACAATTATCGAAAAACGAAACAAAAATTTTGACTTTTCATACAAAATAGCGCTCAATCAAATGAATTTTGTGTGAAAAGTCCAAATTTTTGATTCGTTTTTCGATAATTGTTTTTATGGAAACTAGTTCATTATAACAGACTGACTAATTTGCTCCAAAAAGGTGGCTTGGTGTTTTAAATGTAACCCTGTATAGTGAATCTCGGAAACAGCTCCAACGATTCTGATGAAACTCTGTATTTAGAGAAAGACGAGGCTAAAAAAATTATTTCCGTGAAACAAGTAACCGAGCAAAGCTCGATCGTCTATGTAGTAACTATTATACAGCAGTGACTTTTATTTAATAGTAAAAACTGATATACATAACAAAATGCAATAAATGTTTACACAGCTTGCAACTTCGACGCTTCGTCTGACTATAATGGGCGTGTGTCACTCCCCGTTTAGGTATCGAAAATATACCTACATTATTACTATGCGCGCGGCGACCACTCCGGAGGGGAACATTCAGTTGCATGAATCGTTTATCCAGATTAGAATGAAATTGCCTTGCAATGGATGTTTAAGTATCTAAACGAAGAGGTGAGAAATTCTGACGCCAGCTAGATTAAACCAAAGCGCTAACAACATTGAGTAGATATTTCTTTGAATTTCTTTCCTAAGCAAGACTTCTGTACGTGAGTACTTATTCTGTGACCTGACGTTGTAGAATCAATGAAACTTGAATGCTCGAAACCGAAACTGAAATGTTGAATTACAGGCGAATGCTCTCTGAGGGAGCACCTTAACACGATGTATGGTGGCGTCACATTTCACTGCCAAACCAAATTAGACTTTATCATCAATGTTACTTGGCACTTGTGCACAACTGTGCGTTGATGTCGTGACACTTTTAGCAGATACAATAGACCTAGTTTACCGTTCCCTTCTCCATGTTTATAAAAAAACTGCCTTCTTAAATCAATAATGCAACGTGGTAGGGACATACCCGTAATAAAACAAACCACGGACTGAACTAGATCACTATAGTATAATGAAATTAAAATAACAGTCTAAAACAAACAAAAAATTTGGCATTGCCATACAAATTGCCCGAGCGGCAGCACGCTTTAGTATGGAAACGCCATTTTTTGAAGTGAAAACTTCTTTAGCGGCGTAGTAGGCGTCAGGACACGTGACCTGATCGAAAATTCGTAAGACGCGCGGCGCGGCGTAGGAGAGGAAATATCCCCCTCTCTTTTGCGCCTGCTGTTTCGTTTAGGCGGCGCAGGGCGCTTGCGCGAATGTTCGTGTGTGTTTATGTTACAGCGTGCCACGCGCATCCATGGAAATGCACAAAGTTAATATTCAAGTTTTCACTTCTGCCGGCACTCCCGGAATGCAACTCGTCGTTTCTTTTTTGTTTCTAGACTTTTTAATTTTATTATACTAAAGTAATCTAGTTTAGCCCGTGGTTCGATTTATTACGAGTATGCCCCTTCCACGTTGTATATTAAGTATGCTATCAGTTTTATTTAAAAAAAAAAACTTTATTGAGCCAAGAGCTACAATAGGTGGACTTAATGCTAAAGCATTCTCTCCCTGTCAATCTTTAGGAAAAGATAAACAGATAAGAAAGTTGGCGTCTAAATAGTAGATACTTAAAATATTAACAGTTTCAAGAATGCAGGTTTTTTTATGACAGATCAATTGAATTCTCCTGAAATCAGTTAGCATTGACTATATAACCGGCATGAAGGAACCGCAGCCGCCCGCAGCGGCGGTAGGCCGTGCCCGTCCTCAGTGCGAGCGCACCTCGACGAAGCTAGTAGTGCCATTTTTCAAACGCGAAGTCACTGAACGAATGGTTTTTTGTATGGAAAGACCATTCGTTCAGGTGACACCGCGTTTCAAAAATGACATTTCAGAGCGTCACAGCGAGGTACACCGACCTGCTACATTACAAACAGCTCACTATTTTGTTTGACGTGTGTAAATACATTCGATTCACGTACATTCCTTACAATTGTGTTGTAAAACAAATAGATCACTATGTATATACATACAGCGTACAATCCCCGGCACGTAAGTTAAACCAAAATGGAGAGCGTCGGCGCAGGTATAGTTGGAGACAAATGTGCTAATAGGGATTCTTCGATTTTGCTCGCAAAGTGTACGAGCTAAGCTCGCACATTTCTGCTTCACGCGGCCACATATTATGTAGGTCGCGTGTCAGCTGTTGTATTTTACGTTTTGAATCAAATACAACCAACAATTGAGACACTATCGAGCGGCGATCGAGAAATGACCCGTCACAACCAACCTTCACCATGTAACATAACGACAATAAACAATTACTACGTGACGTGGTGTTGTGTCTCCATAACATCAAACAACCTCAACATCAATATCTCTTCATGTATGGTGCGGGCCTAGGTGACATCCGAAGCCTGCGCCGTTCACAAAGTTTTAAGTTACCGATAAAATAATCAAAATAAAGCTTTATTTTTATCTTAAAATGAGCACCATAACTGAAAAAATCTACTTGGCCCATCTTTTTGATTACTTACCAATACAGCATAATTTTTTTTCTGACGGACTAAAAAGAATGTGACCCATTAATCACATTTCAAACTTGGTTGTGTATGAAGCATATTTTCTTTCAATAAACAGCACAACTTACTAAACAAAACATTATTTTAAATATAAACTGCGCGCGACTGCTCTGAAGGTCTGTGCGCGGAAGAATGGTGTCACTACGTTGCTATGGTTACGGGCTCTATTACACGTCGCCTCCTCATACCACACACCCGTTATACCTAAAAACGTCGTTCTGCGCATTGGTCAAGTTATGTGCCGGGGATTGTACATTACTTTTTATTGATTTACTAAAGCTGTACATGTATAGGAAACGAAATCATATAATTTCCGCACTTGTCTATTTTCTGATAGGTTATGAAAAGAAACAAAAATTGATATAAACAATGCTCGCAATGCTCGATAGATGGCGTTAACGGTGGACATTAATGTCAAAAATACCCTCAAATACTCAAAACAGTAAAATAAGGAAAGGAGACCTGATAATAGAAGAAACCCTACATGACTCATGTCAGATACGTAAAGTACCGAGACTTAAGTATATTTTTCTAATAACCTGAGCATCATCGGTGTACCTCCCCCCCCTCCCGCGCGGCCCCTCCCCCTGCTCGTGTCTCGCGAACATTCTCACACAAAACCGATCACAGCTCACACTTGGCTTTTAAACATTCGGTCGGGCGCAACTTCGGCCTCGACTGGCGAAATTACGCGCGAGCGAATCGCAAGGAACTAAATTTATTAAACATACATTAAGGGCCGCAGAACGTTAGCTCAGATGAGATACCATATCACAGACTGGAGACAGCTCCACGACGCAGGGGACGGGGGACGCGCGGGGAAACCACAAAAAAGAACCGTCACACACAATATACACATAAAAGATTCGATTATTGTACAAAAGCAAAAATATAGAAACATTGTAGTATTATTAAATAAAATATAATATCAAAAAAGCGTAATAAAGCACTCATTATATACAAAGGCAAGTGTTAATGTTTTTGTTGACATACAATAAGTACGTTTTGAGGACGACGTCCGCGGCCCGGCCCGATCGCAAACCGACCAGACCAGACCCGATCCGGTCCGGCGGCGGTCAGACCGTATCCGCGGACAGCGTCATCTGTTGCCGCACAAACTAACACTAAACACAACACGGCGCACCGACACATAATAAATACAAAATAAATCTTAAGCGATCTTAAATACCCTGTTGATTTCATGTAAACGAATTGATTTCCGCGTCGAAACGTAAGCAGCGTGAGATTGCGACCAGCGACCGCGACCGCCCGCGGCCGAGCCGGCGACCGCTCGGCCGACATCCTTCCCTACATATAAATTCTTTCGAGTAAACCTATCATTAACGTATATGTCTTTATTACGTATGTTATTTCGTTTTTAGCCTATATTTAAGATTTGTTTTCATCGTTCGTGCAAAGTTAAGATCGATTTCACTAGTTTTAAGAATTTTGTACAAGATTTAGACAGGAAACTTTACACGACCATCAAAAATGCGAACGAAACGGCCAACAACATACCGAAGACTTAAATTAACTCAGTGCGAAGCGACGCTCGGCCTATAGTACACGGCGCAATAAAAAATATAGATCGTAACTATGATACCTTACATAATGCTATCACTAGCGATCCGAACCTACGTACCGGTCGGTTAGAGTGCGGCCACTGCGCTCGGAGGGCGGCGACCTGACTAGCGGCTCCATGACTAGATCCTCCGGCCGAGGGCACACACGAGGCCCGCACACACGCACACACACCTACACACACACACACACACATTTATCCTATTTTCAATTATTTCTTTAGAACAAAGTTCCTTTTCGGGCTGTACGGACTGGGACTAGGCGAAAAAAGAATAAGATTTTTCTGTCACCTTTTTTCCGTCACTATTTTTTTTCCAGTGTTCCATGCCAATCGGGCATGTCTTTTATCATTTTTCTGCCCATATCATCATTCGTATATAAGAATGACCTTTTTTCGAGACCACCTTTCCGCAGGCAAAATTGTTTAAATCGACCAAGTTAGGTTTAGGCAAGTGTCGAGCGTGCATTCACAGCAATTCACACCCGGCACATAATCAGTCAATCACAGCACACCGAGACTACGTAGGCCGACATTCCGATTCTAATGTTAGCAACTCATCTATAATTTTATAATCGATTCGCAATAGGTCAATCGAGACCAACTAATTTTACATCGGAATCGATTCATAAATTTGGTATCACTCCGACAAAAAATATCATTCATAATAAGTGAAAGTGTATGTGTGTTAGTGCCGACGGTGCTGTGTGCGGGGCCGTCGCCGCCGCTCCGACTGTCCCTACCCCTCCCCCCCCCCCCTTCTCCCTACTCCGAGCTCGCCCCGCCCACACCGCCCGGTGACACGCCGGCCGTGTTATCATACGAACTGAACTCCAAACCTTTACTTTTGACTAATTGGAGGGCATAAAAACGGGCCTTTATGCCCGCTGCGCGTGATTAAAACCACTTTCTGGCCCGGGGAAGACGTTAAATTGTACGGACTTATGGCGATGATGAAGGCTTCGAATCGTATGTTTAGTCGCTGACTCACCGCCCAAACTTTCGGCTTCCCCTGGCTGGAAAGCCATATTGTCCCACGAGTAGCGGACGTAAAGAGCGACTTTTAGGACTAGGACGCAATTTTTTCTCCGGCGTTCGGTGTGGACGGACGAGCTCTACGGTAAATGTCCATCGGCGAATGAGTCTTGAAGAGGAATCGGTCGAGAATATTTTCTGTTTTTTTGTGTAACGTTACTGAACGCTAAATAGGACCAATCTTGACATCGTCAAAAAGAAAGCAGATGCTTTATACAAACTTAAATAACTAGTTTTAAAAAAAAGCATATGAAGCAGCTGATTCTTTTTCGCGATTCCATGTTTGATCTTATCACCCCTTTGGCACATCGGCCCCATTAGCTCGATATACCCTTCTTAAGTACCATTTCATCACAGGAGTTTTGTTTTAGAATATTTTCCCGATCGACTTCGCTTCCCGCTCCACTCGCCTTCGAGCACGGGACATTAACCCCCCCCCCCATCACCCCCCCGCTAACAGTAGCGGCTCACAACGAACCCCCTCCGCCAACAGGAGCGGCTACTCTCAATTTGGACACGAGCTAACAGAGCGCACACTGGGCGAGCAACCCAGTGTTACACATTTTCCCAGTCCCGCCTCCTGGCTAGACTCCGAGGCGCGGTGACGTCACATTTCCCGGGCTCACTTGCTGTCGCCCCCTGGTCACCAGTCCCCCCCGCTAACAGAAGCCGCCGGAGGGCACGCTGGGCGAGCGATCCAGTGTTGCACGTGGCTAGCATCAGTCCCCCCCCATCCCCCCCGCTAACAGAAGCCGCCGAAGCCTACGGAGGGCACGCTGGGCACGGCGGGCACGCCGGCCGCGTGCTCGCCGTTCTTGTGCAGTTCCAGCAGCGGCGGGGCTGACAGGTAATGCGTCTGCAACCACAAACACAAAAGTCAAAAAACATTTTCTCAAATATGTTTGGAATGTTACACATTTTTTTTTTTAATAGGGACAAATTACACTGATTGAGCTAGCCCCAAAGTAAGTTCGAAACTTGTGTTATGGGATAGTAACTCAACGATACTATATTTTATAACAAATACATATATAGATAAACACCCAAGAACCAGGACAATTTGAAAAAGGCCGTTTTCCAACTTGCTCTGACCGGGGATTGAACCCGGGACCTCTGGGTGGCGGACTAGATAGATAGATAGATAACTCTTTATTGTACACCAAAAGAAAAAATGTACACAAAGAAATAATTTTAAATTAAATGAGTACAATGGGCGGTCTTATCGCTTAAAGCGATCTCTTCCAGCATGGTGACCACTACGCTACGGAGGTCGTCAAACATTTTTGTAGTAAAAAGACACGAAGTTTGTAATTCTTGGCTCGTGCATTACTTTGCTGGACTAGACCAGGAAAGTAGTATGAAAATTCATTCCTGGCCGCTGCTCAAAACAAAAAGACGAATAAAGTGTATTCAGAATCACAAGACAGTGATATTGACGTTTCAGATGACAATTCTGTTTCTACATTTAGCAAAGACATTAAGTGTTTAATTCCATAACTTGTCATATAGCCAATTGCTACCACATAATAAAAAATGCATTCTTCGAGCATTATTTATTGTTATTTAGATTCTAATGACCACCATTTTATTAAAATAACGTTGCTATAAAATCACACGAAAATATGCTTAATTTTCGTTGCGATAGAAAAAAAATCTACATTATTACATTTTTTGCGTAAATTATGACCGGGCCGTATGGGCTACGTTTCCTTTGCACTAAAAACGCTGGAAAGCAGCTTCTTTTCTTTCAAAGCACCTAGTGATTGATTTTAAACTCTATGCAGTAAACATTAATTGATTTCGGTAAATATTTACATACTTGATTATTTCTTTTATTATTTTGTCACATTTATTGAGAAAAGCACTGTATATTGCCGGACGCGTAATTATTGTCAAAAAAAACTACTCGTCCGGCAATGCCATACTTTACTTCCCATCCTCTGTAGTAATGTACTATTATTTCCGTGCTTTTAAGATGCTATAAGCTTTTCAATAAGTGATTCCATTAGCCGCCACTAGATATCATATTTTACGCACACAATTTGAACAAACTTTTAGAATTTCCTTCCTTTGTTTCAACGAACTTTAGCTGTAAGCAGTTTTCTTGAAATAAATCGATACATACCAATTTCCCTCCATCTCTCGGGCACCTATTTCACAGTAGGTGTTTTATTAGGCCTATTTCATCGTAGTGACGATAGGAGATCGATTCACTTGGGCTCTATACAGACGACTTGGATCGGATTTATTTATGTTTCTGTCGGTGGTGGTAGCGTACCTGCTGGTGGTGCTGCGGCGTGTAGTAGGAGGAGTTGTAGGGCGCGTACCCGGGCGGCACGGAGTAGGGGTACTGCCAGTCGGCCAGGTAGCCGGGCGTGGGCCGCATCACGGCCGCCCCGCCCGCCACCCAGCCGCCGCCGTAGCCCACGAACGGCGCGCCGTACCTGCACACACGTACACTCACTCTCACCTATTGTTCAAATATCTGCCGCCCAATGCGGCAGTCATACTAACGAGGATGTTCTCTGAGATAGACTTCTATTTAACTGAAATTAACACGACGTGGACAACTTGTACTGGAGATGACATAATCCTGTTCCAATTCAGCGGAAACTTTCGGAGATAGCCAGAGATTTATGATTGTGGCATACATCTAGACGTCCGCAGCGGAGCGCGCTCGATTCAGCACTGTGTGCAAAGCAGCGGCCGGCTACAGCGCCTACGTCATCGAATGCCTCGACGGAGATTGACTACTCGTGTAGCTTTGTATGTGACTTCTGTAGCCTTACTATCTAATCTAAATATATATAACTCAAAGGTGACTGACTGACTGACATAGTGATCTATCAACGCACAGCCCAAACCACTGGACGGATCGGGTTGAAATTTGGCATGCAGGTAGATGTTATGACGTAGGTATCCGCTAAGAAAGGATTTTGATCAATTCTACCCCCAAAGGGATAAAATAGGGAATGAAAGTTTGTTTGAAACTTTGCCAATTTTAAACCGATCGGGCTGAGACTTTGCATGCATAAATCTACTATGACGTAGGCATACCCTAAGAAAGGATTTTGATAAATTACACCCCTACGCGAGCGAAGCCACGGGCAAAAGCTAGTTTCGTATATAATAAATGATAATTTGTAAATAAAAGTTCTATTCTACTTGTACATCGCTCGTTTTACTAGAACTCTACATAATTATCTGCTCCCACAATTATCTGCTGAGATTGAAATATTCTAATGTATTATTATTAATTTGAATTGAATGGTAATTGACATTATATGAGAATATCGCTCAAAAGTAATATCAATTATTAACGTAGTTTTTGTTTTGCGTAATTGAAATAGCGTTTTAGATATTAATATTTTTGCCACAGCTGCAAACACGGAAAAACCATGAACAAACAATTGTTATCAAAAGTTCGCGGTTTTAGGTAACTACATAAGTTTATTAATTACCATTATATAACACCCGATAAATTTCATTTTTAACGCGTACATAACAGGAAGAAAATAATAAGCTTATCGAATAGTTACATTTCAGAGAATAGTACCACATTAGTCCAAGAGCTTAAATAATATATTTATTAACAGTTATTGCGGGTGTTTGTATTCTAAGTACTCTTTTACATCTATGAAGAATATTACTTTGCTATTTTTGTTTGTAATATTTCCAATTATGACAAAGAAAACCAACAAAACTAATGTAGCTCAAGTGTAAATTCATGGCACGCGGTATTCTTTGTTTTTAACCGACTTCCAAAAAAGGAGGAGGTTATCAATTCGTCGCGATCCTTTTTTTTTATGTATGTTCACCAATTATTCAAAGACGCCTGGACCAATTTAAAAAAATCTTTTTTTGTTTGAAAGGGTATACTTTCCAGGTGGTACCATGGAAATTTTATCAAAATCGGTTGTGTAGTTTGGGGGTGAAGTCGGTTTTTAGTTTTTTAGTTAGTTAGTAGTTTTGCTTCCCTTGAAATGTCTGTGGCGTAACGTGATGCCGTATCTCTTAGGCACACAGTGTACGCTTGGATGTCACGCGAGCTCATCGTTAGCGCGGCGTTCACGCTTTACGCACGCTGCAAAATCGCGACGCTCACAGAATGTGTCAGCCTGAATGATAGAGATAAGTTTGAAGAAGTTTGGACTGGTGGTCGTTCGGAAAAAGAGTACAAAATATGGTATTTCGGATTTTAACTGGGTATAGTATGTCTTCTTGGTCACTGAAATTTATAGCTCTATAGCGAACTTGCTACATCTCGATATCAGAGTTTTAGTTGTAACTGGCACATTAAGTACTATCTCCGACAATACACCGTCAAAGCCGCAGCTCGTTGCGTTACATCACGCCTGGCGGGAAGATCTTCTCTTTGTGGTTAAACATACCACCTCGCTGTTTTACGGATCGGCTGTTTTTTTTTGTGTAAACTGCATTATAAGCAAAGCTTCAGATTTTTCAAGCTGCCTAAAGGCATCTGACAAAGCTTGACTGCCATAAAATGATTACAGCCGGGACCAACGGCTTGTACGTGCTTTTCGAAGCATGGGGGAGCTCGAGAAATTTTTATGCCATTTGTCACCCACAAAAGTACGGACCACGCCCGGTGTCGCTTTGTTTGCGCACTCCCGCCGGGTAATTTTTTTATTATGTTCACAAAACTGACATTACACAGTAACACTATTTAGATATCTTAAATATTAAGAAACATGTTAAAGTGCTAAGTCTTCTTGATGTGAACACATGCATAATAATAAGAAAACCTTTATAAGTAGTACATATATCTACTCTGAAATACAAATAACACAATACTATAAATAATTACAATAGAAATAAATTATTAACCAAAAATTAACTAATTTATAAATTATTCAAAGCATATGATTTTGGGTGGAATTGGCCGAGGCGCTACATATACAAAATTTTAAATATACGTAATTATATGTGGAACACATGCGAACAATCGGTGAATTCTCCATGTACAAAGTACAGTATGGTGCGTGTGGTGTACTGACCCGTTGTTGGGGTACGCGCCGGTGGGGTACGCGCCGTAGGGCGGGTAGAGCGCGGGCGCGTACTCGGGCAGCGCGGGCACGGGCTGCGGCTGCGGGCTGTCCGTGGGCGCCAGCGGCGCCGGCGCCGGGCCCGCGGCCCCGCCCGGGCCCTCCGCGATCGACGGGATCTGGTCCACCAGCGACTCCAGCCCCGACAGCGACTTCGACGCCACGTCCTGGAATTATTGTACCACCACAAAACATTATACGAGGTCTAACTAAATATACTGGTAATACTTTAAGGGTGAATTCAGTCCGTGATAGTGTATAACTTTTCCCAAGGAACATAATGGCGAAATATGAAAAATATTTTTTAGCTTTCCGTACAAACTCGGATCAAAGTCAAATGTCAAAGTTATAAAATCATTTATTTATCTCTGGATATTTGCATCACTTTATAATTATACATTTTTTTCTTTCCATTTCATAATAGGCAGTTGTTAACGTCAGATCATTTACTTACAACTAAGTTTACTGCCGCCTCCTATGCGCAAGTATAGAAGAAGCGGTAACAAATTGTACTGCAGCATTTTCTCCAAAAACGTCAACTTACCATTATACTGATATTAAAATGAGATACCTATGTGGACTTAGAATACATTGTTATGTCATAATTATTAATTAAGAATGATGTCAACTTTGGAATTAACGATCAGCTTATCCGTAAATTTGTATGAGAGGCCACGAAGTACTTTTCATGTTTTGATATGTGTTCCTTGAGAATAGTTGTTCAATATCATGAAATGAATTCACCCTTTAAGAAGTTTCAGTATAATTTGTTGGACCTCATATAAAGATCTGGATGGACGTAAAGAATGTATTGACAATTCCGGCAAAACATGAGCGTTGCAGCACTTTAAATTTGGTGTATACGTTGTAACACGCCCAATGCAGACTTTCCCTTTGAATCTTTCGCGCTGCTGCTAGTAGTATGTAAAACAAATATAGCAAGGCAGGCCTTTGACCCGCATCTTAAAAGTTGGCCGGTGGAGGATATGCGGTATAATATAATGCAATATATGTTTGTAAAAAAAAAGTGGAGAATGTAACTGTTGCTGGGACGTAAGAAAATAAGTACTTTTTTTTAGAAGATCAACAACTATTCTATTTCGTATAGATAACATTACAGGTCCATACTAATAGAAAACATGGTATTTATAAAAGATTACGATGTCCAAACATCAGGCTATCGCTTACAATCTGCTCACGAAGCTACAACTTTAAACCATCAGCATATTCAGTGCTTAATTACTTGTAAGGAAGTAAATACTTGATTTACTTACATCGCATTTAAGTGTCGATTGTCGTTAACTACATGGCTTGGAAAAAAAAATCAGAAGTAGGCGTCTCCACTAGTAAATGAAATTCTGACTTTATAAGTGTTTTGTTCCAAGAAATTGAAAAGAAAGCATTTATACATACATGCATTGTAATACCTCTTTATCCCTAATGGGATAGACAGAGCAATTTGTACCTTGCGGCTCTTAGCAGACAGAGCCGTGGGCCGTAAGACTAAAAAAACACTTCTAGCACGACGGCGCGCGAGAAGATGGAAAGCAATGTTTTTATTTTTATTTATTTGGTTCGCTAACTGGTTCAACAACACACAAGTTTATATAAATACAAATTAGAGCATACAAGTTGCCAACCTACTTGGAGCATGCACATTTGATATAATGCTCTCGGTCATTTTAAATGGAGAATTAAATAAAATAAAATAACAAAATAAAATAAATTACAAAAATAAAGATTACATTTTAAATAACATTGAAAGTTAATTACATAATAATGAAACTTTAAATCAAGAATTTCATGCTTGAGTTAAAATATATTTTTTTGTGCAATCAAGTGATGTTCGCCCTTTCGATCGATCGGCTTTTAGGTTCGCACGAAAGAAAGAAAAGAAAGGCGGTCGTGGTGCGTTACCTGCGGCTTGGTCTTGGGCTGCGTGTAGTCGGCGGGCTCGTGCGGGTGCGGCGTGTGCGGCGTGTGCGGCGCGGGCGGGCGGAACGCCGCGCCCGCCAGCGGCGAGAACGCCTGCTCGCCGCGCCCGGGGCCCGCGCCCCCCGCGCCGCCGCCCCCCACACCGCCCGGCGACCGCGCCCTGCCAAAGTCACGCACACTTAGCTGCCGCCCAAATACACAAGCACACGTGCGCTATCGCAATTATATCGGAGTCGTTGCCGCAGAATTAATGTAAGATACTGCACAGTATGCGTCCTCGCCTTGTCGAGGCGGCTGCAGACGTCTGCACTCAAAACCCTCCGCACGGCGCGAACGGGGGAGAGGTGTGAGGACGAAGGACGGGGACGCATATTGCGCTGAACCCTAGGAAATTCCGTCCTGTAAGTACTTATATTAATTCTGTAACGTTGCCCTAGTTATTATGCCCATTGAATACCAATACGCAATACTGAATACGAAATAATGGCGAAAGACTACTACGAAATACTACGTAGCAATTAATTGGCTTTGTTTTCGTTTGTAGACTGTTAAAAATGCTGAATAAATAAAATAATTGACGAAAACAATTAAGACAATAAAAAAATTCAAAAAATTAATCTATATCGCCAGCGAAGTAAACGGCGCCCGAACCAAAAGCCATTTTGAACATCACAGCAGGTATTTTAATACCCATCTATGTATATGCAGTTTTACTACTTTGTTAATCTCATAAACTAGTATAAAGGGGTATGAGTATCAGCAAAAACCAACACGACATGTGTAATCAAAAAAAAATGTCGAAATCAATCGATTGTCACACTAACAAGGCTAGAGGACTTAACGCAGAACCGTAAAAAATTACCCTATATCTTAATGTAACAAAAAATACAAATCTATGTATAAAAAGAAGAAGAATAAATGATCCTTTATTTACATTACATAACATTTAGAACCTAATACATTTTTTGACGTGATAACGTCTTATAAATCAATGAACGCCGGCTACACGCACGAGAAATTGTCACGTTCCACCTGAGCCGAGCGTGCAAGCGAGAGCGCGGAACAAGCTACAGAGAAGCACGATCGGCCTAAGCGTTCGGCTTATTACGCATCTATCATGACGTTATCGCGTAAAATTACCGTCCGTAAACAGACTTTACAGGCAATCAATTTTTTTTTATTAGCATTGCAACCCACTATTTGACATAGGCCCTCATTCTTGTTAATAGTCTGTGTCAAAACTGTCATAATACTGCCTGTAGTCTGGCCTGTTGGTAAGTGTGTGGGAACTTCA
This sequence comes from Acrobasis suavella, assembly GCA_943193695.1. Classification (NCBI taxonomy): domain Eukaryota; kingdom Metazoa; phylum Arthropoda; class Insecta; order Lepidoptera; family Pyralidae; genus Acrobasis; species Acrobasis suavella. The sequence continues at coordinate 433,642 of OW971952.1, read as the reverse complement.
CCTGTCCCAACTAGTTAGGTGTGCTCTCACATTACAGAGCAAGAAAGAGTAATACACAGATAACAAATAGCACAGAGTTAATAAAAACGTTTATTGCCGGATTTACTTATTAGATAAGATAAGATAAAATTTCTTTATCGCACCAACTAAGTATGACAATAATCAAAAGTACATTTAAAATCTAGTATGTACAAAGGCGGGCTTATCACTAAAGCGATTTCTTCCAGCCAACCTTTGGGTAGAGAAAACTATAAAATATGTGGGGGAGTTAGCGCAGTTAGAGTATTACAGTGTAGAAGAATATAAGTATACCAATAAATAATAGAGTACATACTATAACAAATAAATGAACAATAAAGTATAGAAATACATAAACCATAAAATTTGTACGAACATTAAAAAAAAGTAAATAAAAGTAGCCAGTAAAAAGAAAAGAACAGATTTAAATTACAGCACTGATACAAAAATAAAACAATTAGACAGTGAATAAGCAAGTAAGTATTCTGAATGTGCTGTCAGTACAAGAGAGGTAAAGGAACGAGTCAAAACAAGTCATTATTTAAAAAGAAACAAACACCCGTTTGCCTTTTTACATACCCAGTGTCACTCTCAGAATTAAGACGAATCTTAACGCACAATCAAACGTTTGGGCTGCAGAGGGAATATGCATGTTTTTCTTTTTATTTGCTTACTAAAATCCTTATTAACCACAGTAAACAAATATGAAAGGATTTTTTTAAAATATCCTAAAAAGCGACGAACATGTACTACTTTATGGTTTCAATTAGAAAGAGAAGTCTGATATGGACTGGTGACGTCAAAGTCCATATCATCTATACTTTTGCCATAGAAAGTAGCGTTTTTGCGAGCGAGATAGACATATATTCGTGAAATCGTTATATCTCGTTCGTTTTTCAACCAATTTTTATTCTGTTTTCACTGTTAGTACTTTACCTTTGAATATTTATGGATAAATTAGTCAGATAACATATATTTTTTTCATGCATATTCCCTATTATACATACTTACATACTCTAGAAAAACATAACCCTCCTTCTGGCGCAGTCGGGTAATGATGAGAATAAAGATGACAATGAATGTGTAAAAAATTAGAAATTGAATTTAAAAATGAAATTTGAAAAGGTAAACTGGATCAAATGATGGAGTAAAGTGGTACGTAAGGACATGAAGGATAGGGTTTATTGCAACATGGTTACAAGTGACCAACCTGCTGAAGTTGCTGGGGTACATGGAGGGGTGTTGGTGCAGCTGCTCCAGCCGCGGACTGTCCGCCACGCCGCCTCCTGCAACAACACAATTACAAATATACAATACTATACAATACAATGTGCTTTGTGCGAAGTTTTCCAACCGATCGCGGGCTGTCGTGGTGGTGCAGCTGGTGGTAGCCCAGCCGCTGCTCCTCGTACAGCGGCCCGCCGAAGCTGGGGGGGGTTCATGTGGTCACCTGTGTGGTGGCAGTGCTGGTAGTGGTCCTTGTCGTGCGGCGGGCTGTCGTGGTGGTGCAGCTGGTGGTAGCCCAGCCGCTGCTCCTCGTACAGCGGCCCGCCGAAGCCGGGCGCGCCGTTCATGTTGCCCGCGCTGCCCGCGGGGGACATCTCGCCGCCGGGGTTCGTCTGCGAACACGACACAAACATCGATCAATCTACGATATGGACGAGTCAAAACATCATTAGGGTTCCGCACCCAAAGAGTAAAAATGGGACCCGATCTGGACTACAAGTCAAAACAGCAATTTTGGGGTAATTTTGCAGTTGTTTGTTCTAAGGGTATAAACGGGACTCAATCTGGACAACAAGTCAAAACAACATTTTTACCTTACCCAAAGGGCAAAAACGGGACCCTATTACTAAGACTCCACTTTCAATAACAATACTAAAAACAGAAATAAATTAACGATAAAATGTTCACACATAACATAACTTCGTTTGCGTGGTCCTTCGTATCTTTTCATTTTTATTAGTAAACTTGATACCTATTCACTATCGGCTTAAACTTACAAAAAAGTATTCACATTTACACAAATAATTACATGTCAATACAAGTCACTTAAAACTTCTGTAATTACTTGAATCAAAGAGAGAAAATCGCGCTTTTTTAATTATACTTATTTCTTTTTATGAAGCGAAGAACATAAAAATGTTTACCTACATTCATCTATGTTCATGACGATATGTATTCAAAATTTAAAAAAACACGACGTCTGTTAAAATTTATTTTTATTTAAAATAACATTCTTTTTTTTATTTATTTTTTTGATGGACTCCCTAAATTATTATTGACTCTATATAGATTACACTCGTGTTCAGTTTTCAAAAAAAGGTTTTAGAACCTTTAATTTTTCACTTTTTAGTCCCGAGAGAATTAGCAGTAACTTTAGCTCCAAATGTTTTGGGATGAATACATCGTTTTTCGTGTAGATGAGATGAAAAAATTATGTTTAGCTCAAAGGCTACAAACTGTTAGCGTTAAGGAAAAAATATCTTGCTGTAAAACATATCGCAATAAATCCAGTTCAATGTAAGTATAGGTATTTTGTTCAGTTGGTTAGCAACATAATATAGAGGCGCACCTTGTTGTAGTCTGAGAGCGAGGAGTTGCTGTTGCTGCCGGGGTGCATGTCGGTGCTGCCCATGGGGCTGGCGGGGTCGCGGGGCGCGGGGGGCTCGAAGTCCAGCGCCGGCGCGGGGGACGGCGCGCCGGGGGACGAGATGGCCGCGCCGATGTCCGACGACAGCTCGCCCCCGAACCCCGCGCCCCCACCGGAACCGCTGCCGCCGCTGCCGTTCTGCACCACAAAATATAATTTTTTTCAAACATGTTCGGAAAAGTGGGCAATACTGTTAGTAAAGAGAAGTTTGTAATTCTTGGCTCATGAATTACTTCACTGGCTTAGCCAGGAAAGTACCATGAAAATTAATTCCTGGCCGCTGTTTAAAACAAGAATACGAAAAGAAGTGTATTCAGAATAACAAGACAGTGAAATTGATGTTTTAGATGTGAGTTCTGTTTTTACATTTGGCAAGGAAGTTTTAACGTTTAATTTCGTCACTTGTCATACAGCCAATATAAATAAGAAAATGCTGCAGTGCAGTTTGTTACCGCTTCTTCTGCACTAACGCTTTGGAGGCGGCAGTAAACTTAGCTCTAAGTAACTTTTTGACGTCAACAATTATTGTGCAATAAAACAAAGTGACGATTATTAAGAGATATTATAAATATCCTATGATAATAAAGATATATTTGAATTGAATTGAATAAATAATGCACCCGTCGAGCATTTTTATGAATATGACCATATTTTTATTAAAATGTTTAATATCCATTGCGAGAAAAAAAATTCTATTGTATTACATTTTATGCGTAAAATATGACTGGGCTGTATGGGCTATGTTTCCTTTGTACTAAAAAACGCAGGAAAGCAGTCTCTTTTCTTTTAAACTACGTAGTGATTGATTATTGTGGCGTTCCAAGCGTTTAGGTACCACTTGGGTGGTATTGAGTGAAGGCTGTATTCAGATAGTTAAATGGTTGATATAAAATTAAGTTTATTAACATTAATTGGAAAAATAAAATCAAAGTTCACACTTACAAAAAACAAATTGTTGGGAAACAGACATTGATAGTTTAGACTTAAACTTTGAAGTTGCAATATGCTAATTCGCACCTTTTTTCACAAAATCTCAAATATCTCGGAAACTAGAATCTGCCCTTTTGCTTGGAACGCCACATATACTCTTTGTAGTAAACATTAACTGCTTTCGGTAAACAATTGCATAGTTGAGTTATTTCTTTAATTATTTCCTCATATTTATTGAGAAAAGCAATATGCATGCCTCGGCGGGAATGGGTTTGCCGGACTCGTAATTATATTGAAGGCCTTGCTGACGCACGACCTTGAAAACTACTCGTCCGACAGTGCCATACTTTCCGTCGTCTGCAGTGATGTACATTCATAAGTGAGCTTATCTTGGAAAGATAGGTGACATTTAACTAAGAATATAGTGTACCTGCGGGAAGTGGTGCGAGTCGGTGTAGGTGGGCGTGAGCGGCGCGGGCGCGGGCGAGGAGTGCTGGCTGTAGGGCGTGTGCGCCGGCGACGGCGTGTACGGCTGCAGCGGCGCCGGGGACGCCGCGAACGGGGGCGTGCTGCCCGCCGGCGCCGGCGCCGGCGACCGCGAGAACGCCGGGCCCGCCTGCTGAGGGGTCACATTCATTTATAGTCTAACCCTCATATTCATAAGTCATATTTTCACGCCTGTTTCCCATGGGGGTAGGCAGAGACTATAGATTTCCACTTGCTACGATCCTTGCAAACCTCTTTTGCTTCGTCAACACTCATTACTCTTTTCATACATGCTCTCTGGTTATAAGTACTCCTTACTTCACCTTTTTTCATTTATTTATCTTTGGATATTTGTATCACTTGATAATTGTCATTTATTTTCTTCTTTCGTTTTCCTAATATAATAAAATACCGTTTGATAACCTATTTGAGATATCTCCCTTTCCCTCTTTTCAAAATTTTACTATAAAAGAACGGGACGAAATACATTTTGGCGAAAATAGCTTTAGCAAATAGTTGTAACTTTTTATGAATAAGGGATATTAAAATATTAACTACTGAAACTATTGGAAAGTTAAGGATTGGGCTACATCTGTCAGCACGGAACAGCACTTTTCTATGCTGCTATACTTTTGTCACTAAAAACCGTTATTCGCTGTAGCGAAAGACAGCGACGGAAAGCATCAGCATCGGTGATAGGGAATATGCACGATTTTTTTATTTGCTTAATTAAATCCTTATTAACCACAGTAAACAAATGTGTAAGAATTTATTAAATATCTTTCTCTACTCCTGTACTGTTATCTGTCTTTTAAATGGTCCCGAACACCAACATAAGAACATACATTATATGATTTCAGAAAAGTCTATAGATAGTCTATTCCTAATATAATAGCACATGTGTCGTTATTTCGCCAAAACGATACTCCTAGCCATAGACCTATAACTTTTTTTCTATAGATCTACCACACTGCCAACATAATAAAATCGTTATTTTAACATATTGTGCCATTTTTCAAACGTGGAGTCACTGATCAAACGGTTTTTTGTATGAAAAACATTCGTTTAAGTGACTCCAAGTTTCAAAAATGGCACTTTTAGTCACTAGGAAGACGTCATTAAAAAAAATTAAGTCTTCCATAGATACCTAGTATCTACCAAACATATGGTACTATTTCGTTCTTTTCTTTGTTAATTTTTGTATTTATTTTAGTAAATGTAGTCGTAGAAAAAGTATTGTATGCAACGTTGTATAAGTAGTCAAAAAATGCTCGATGGCGTTAATTTACTATGCTCGCCAAGGCTCGCATCGTAACCTGCGCCACTCGCATTTTTAACCCTCCTTATACAACTGTTGCATAAAATACTATAATCAGCGAGGAACATGTGATACTTCAAAGTTTCAATTAGAAAGAGAAGTCAGATATGGACTGGTGACGTTAAAGTCCATATCATCTGTGAGTGACATATTTTCGTCTGGTTCGATTTTCAACCAATTATTATTTTGTTTTCACTGTTAGTACTTTATTTTTGAATATTTATGGATAAAATGGTTAGATAACTAATATTTTTTTATGCATACTCCCTATTCCGTGGCGTTCCGATGCGAATGCGAGGGACGGATGGCGCCTTTTGAAATGCTCAGTCATTAAAGGAATAATTTTTCTATACAAAAACCATTTGTTCAGTGGCTTAAGGTTTCAAAAATGGCACCCTAAAATACACGTATACAGGGTCTAAGAAAATATTGACTACTGAAACTTTTAACAAACACATCGAAATATGAAAAATAGATAATGGCCTCGTACACAAATTGTCTGATCATCTAATTCAAGTTGCTATAAAAAGCAAAGATTTTTTAAATATTTAGATATATTTTCCTTGAAAGAAGTACTTTAAATATATATAGGGGACAAATTACACTGAGCTAGCCCCAAAGTAAGTTCGAAACTTGTGTTATGGGATACTAACTCGCCAGAAGGGTTTCGAATATATTTATTATACGCCACTTTTTTTCCGAAACCAATGAAAAGTGAGCGTGTATTACGGATAAAAAAAATGTCGTTGTATATACTCACGATGGGCGAGTAGTGCGTGATGGGCGACTGTGTGAAGCGCGGCTGCGGCGCGGGGCTGTGCGAGTACAGCGGGCTGCGCGCGGCGAAGGACGCGCGGTGCGCGGGCGAGCCGTAGCCCGCGCGCGGGGGCGAGCCCGCCCCGAACGCCGCCGGCGACTGCCCCACCGGGTACTGCTTGTTTTGTTTCAATGGAGAATTTAATCATACAATGAAATTGCATTTGACATTTCATTAAATTGAGCATTTACCCTCAAATTCATAAAAAATAACAAGCGTTTGCTGAACCTTTTTTAGTTAAAACATGTTTTGTCCCTTTCCCTCTTTTGAATATTTGATGTTGTAAGAACGAGACAAAATATATTTTAACTAAAATAGGTTTAGCGAACGTTTCTATTTTTTTATGAATAAGGAGGTAATTGTATAATAATTAAACTTTAAATCAAGAATTACATGTTTGTGTAAAAATAATATTTTTTCATCATATTGGCTGATGCTATTTCGATTTTTAGCTACTTCTATCCAATCCTTGTTGAAAACAAACAGGTCTCCATCTCATTTTAGGCCTTCCGCTGGATCGTTTCCCGTCTCTTGGAATCCACATCCTTAGCCCAATTATGGGCCTGAACAACAAATGAAAAAAAAATTTGCCTATTGCGCTGAAAATGTCAATTCAGTCAATCAAATAGAAAACTTTACGCCACAGAGATGGAAGAAGGAAGGGGTCATGCCAAATGTGACAATACGTGTTAAATTTTGCTTGACAGCGCATGGTAACACAACGAGGCAAAGAGCTAAATGATAATAAACTAGTATAAAAATAACAATGAAATGTGTTATTTTTTTTCTTTTGTTTAAATGCGAGTCGATTCTGTCTTCAGTGGGAGTAGTGTGAGAGAGCAGTAGGTACCTGCGGCTGCGGGGTGGTGGCGGGGCGCACGCCGGGGCTGTACTGCGCGGGCGAGGCGTACACGGCGCGCGGGGAGGCCGCGTACGAGCCGCCGCCCGGCGACGCGTACCCGCGCGACAGCAGCCCCGCCTCCATGCCCGGCTCCATGCCCGCGCCTGCAACACCCACATGCATACTTCTATTATAAGGACAAATCATACTCTCTCTCGTTTGCTCTCCCTCTTTATTACTCGTCAAGTTTATACTTAAATCATTTTTGAAAGTTTCCGTCATTAACAATTCGCAACGAACACTACTGAGAAGAAACGCCGAAAGAAACCCATTCACACAATGTCGATCACCTACGCGCCAGAAGGGCTTTGTAGTCAACAACTATTATGAAATTATCTTGCCTCAAAAATAAGATATTTAGTACTCTTAAAAAAATAAAACGTCACAAAATAATGTCAATTGTCATTACTCATATCCATTTGAACGTGATTTTAAATTTATTATTCCGAAAAACTGATATTATGAGCGGCCAACCTGTTTTACTTTGCATACAACCGCTCGTACGTGATTATGGCGTTGTAACTGAACTTTCTTGCAAACTTTTGCAAAACGGGTATCTTATGCGCCATTCCTAGGATTCTACCAAAATAAAAAATAAAAACAAATTTGGTAAAACAAATTCAGTATAAGCCCTCAAAAATAAAAATTCGACTGTTCATAAAGTACTCATAATTTGTAAAGGTAAAGAAAATATTTCGAGATTAAACTCGCAAATTTAATATAAATTTAAAGTAAAACATTTATATCACATACTTGTAAAGTTTACTGAAAAACAGGTTATTATGTGGAACAAGATTGTTTGGAATGAATAGTTTATAATAAATTAATAATAGTTATTTCTTTCCATAGAATGCAAACCGAGTCTTCAGGCGCTATCTCTATCTTTTTCCTTTGCCTCTTTTTCTAGCATTGGGCTGGATGAAACAACAAGCTTTTCAAACCATGCTCACGTTGACGATAGAGCGGCCGGGAAGGGCCTAGCTAGTTCCGTGGAGTCAAAGAGCGCTATTTGACTCCAAGAAACTATGACGTCATTTGCCTGTATTTCATACAAATACCATAGCAAATGTTTGTACTGATGTTTTTTAAAAAAAAGTGTTTATTTTGCGAAGTAATATCAAGTGATAGAAATATCCAAAGGTAAATAAGTGAGTTTGCTGACCGTTGCCGGTCTGGAAGTAGTTGCCGTTGTCCTGCATCTGGTGCGGGTACAGCTGCTGGTGCGGCAGCGGCGACGGCAGCTGCTGCGGGAACTCGCCGTGCGGCGCGTACTGCTGCTCGTGCAGCGCCAGCCCGCCCAGCTGCCCCTGCATCATGCCCGCCTGACAAAACAATATATTATGTTATACTAATTCTTTATTCATAATTTACATTTATTCAGTAGTTAGACCCTTCACAGGCACTTTTACTCGTCAATAATTTAAGTTATTATATTATTATTATTTTATATAATTTAACTTAGACTGTACTAATTCTATACATTGTACTACTTATTTATTTATATTGGGTGTTTACCTTTAATAAAGAAATTTATTATTATTATTATTATTATTATTAATAAGTATAATTAACCGACTTCCAAGAAAGGAGAAGGTTATCAATTCTTCGCGACCTTTTATTTTATTTTTATGTATGTTTACCGATTATTCGGAAGCGCCTGGACCGACTAGAATTATTTATTTTATATAATTTATATAATCTACCCGTACCAACGCTTCCCAACGTCCATTGTTGAGAAGAAACGCCGTAATATTGGTAGCCTACCCGCCGGAAGGGCTTTGTCATCCACGACCTCCGTGTGTAGTGTTAACGTGTAAATCACGTGTAATAAGAAATATTAAGTCCAGTCCCTCTCGGTAGCACCCATTAAATAAACGACGATACTAAACGAACAACCATCGCCTAAATTTGATTTGGGCACTGACACCACACTAAGTAGGTACACTAAAACATCAATCCCACTAAAATTAACATCAAAATTTATTCCAATCAAACAAAAATCCGATTGGAATGATATAAGAGTGCATAAAGTAAGGACAAAAAGCACAAAGAATTTCGTACATTGACCGCCGAGTCAATTCCGCTGTACGAGTAGGACAGCAATATGATGATGGCGTGCGTTAGAGATAAATAAATTGCGTGTGAATGTACGAAATTCTTCATACAAAACAGGTTCCTCAGGAAGGCCACCCAGGCCTAATGGGGCACCCGCACTGTGGACCTGCACCGCGAATTGGAGCTCTCCTCCATCATTCGATTCTTCAAAGAGACCGCTTCACGATCCTTTGAACGCGCCCCCACACATCCAAACCAGTTGGTAGCGAAAGCTGCCGACTACGACCCATCCAACTTCGTCAGGTGTAGGAGACCAAGGCACGTACTCCATGATCCGGACGACCCCATAAGTCGTGCGATTCCCCCTTCGACAGAGTCACCTGCGCAACGCAGGCACAGAATCACAATTAGCTCGATCGCAAATCCCACTCGCCGGCGAGTGCGGATCAGGAATAGGAGTAGGACTGGCGCGTTCACGAGGTACCGAACGGTACCCGGACGCTTTTCGCCGGTCGGCCCTTCAGGCGCTTGACACTCAGTCAAAGCCGATCTCAGTGACGCCCAAAGCCGAGGTTCGTTCCCACCCTGTGGGAGCCCTTTGCGCTGTCACTTTTTCCGGTGTGGACAACATCTTGCCATTCTGGCAAATGTTGGTCCCGCCTTTTAAATTCCGTCGCGTCCGGTGAGCTGTATAATGCTTCCAGCATACAGCGTAAACTTCGTTCGAAAAAAAAAAAAAAAAAAAACGAAATTCTTCATTCTTAACCTTCTTAAGGTGAACGCACACACTTATCCGAGCCGACCGCGTCGAAGCGACCGAAGTTTTCGTTAACGAAGAAAGAATAGTTTATATTTCCTTTACACCTGTCGCATTGTAATTACATGTGAATCTTAATGAGATTTTTATTTTCAGTGCTTTATTAATCTGTATGGTCTATTGCTAAACCACACACCTTTAGTTGATAGAAGAGATTTGATAATGTTTTAAATGATTTATTGATAGATTTGATAGTAATAAGTTATTGGTGTGAGTACACGCGATGAATGATAATGTGGTACTAAATAGGTCGCGGCGCGGTGCGCGTAAATGCTGACACAAGCAAAATGTACGCTGTATGCATCGTACAAATCAATTATAATATGTTAGAATCATTTACTTTTGTAACATTTATTCCAGAAGCATGAATTAAGTTTACTTGTGTGTGAAATTGAAACACATGACATGAATCTTCACGTCATGGTATGCTTATTTTCCCATACAAAGACACTAACAAATGCCTAGCTTTTAAATATGGAATGAAAAAATAAAAATAATAAATAGTGTGTGTAAAATATGACATCTAGTGGCGGCTAATCGATAATTACTTATTGATAGTGCTTTAAAGCATCAAGTATTATGGTACTGATAAATAATGCACTGCAAGCCACAAGATGGCGCTTGTGCTATAACAGAACTACGATACAGGAATTAGGTTGTATACCTGCTGCTGCTGCTGTTGCTGCTGCTGCTGCTGTTGTTGCTGCTGTTGCTGCTGCTGCTGCTGCAGCAGGAACTGCTGCTCCTCAGGGCGGATCTTCTTGGGGCGACCGCGCTTTTTCTTGGGCGGCTGGTCGCCCGGCTCAAGGCTGGGCGGGGGGCGGGGGGCGCGGGGCGCGCGGGGCGCGCTGGGCGCGACCTCGCCGTTCTCCAGCTTCACCTTCTTCGGCCGGCCGCGCTTCTTCTTCAGAGGCACCTCGGTGCCGTCCTCCAGGATGATGGTGTCCCCCGGCTCGGGCTCCATGGTCAGCCTGCAGGGACGAGGCCGGCTGATCGCTCAGTCGAGTCGCCGAGCCTGCCGAGCGCACGAGCGACGGCGAGCTCGGCGACTCCTTGTGTACAAAAGGCCGGGAAGGTTGTCTCGAAACCACAGGTGGTGGCGAGTGATACATATGTGATTTCAAATCAAAACTAAAATGTACATTAAGTGTCGAACCACACGCAGCGCAGCGTATGATGCGCTACCCATCGTTCATTCACTACACGCGCAAGTTACGTGGATAGAAATCCTATGAATGAACGACGCAAGATAAGTCGCGCATCATACGCTGCGCATGTGGTTCGACGAATGTTAAGATTCTTATAAATAAATTTCTGGATTCTCTATAGAACTTGGCGGCCATTTAGATCTCAAATCTTTTGTTGGATTTTGAACTTGGCTCCCATTTTCACATTTATATTTTTGGTTGGATATCATTCCTTTTTGCACAGGTATCAGAAATAATAAAATTTTGCTCGTATTATGTTGATAGGCGCTTTACCTAATAAAATTGATTAATTGAAAAAACAAATCTACGAAATTCACTGCTTTTTTTTTATTATTATTTTCTTTCTATACACGTAATAGTCTACCCAGATACCAAATATCAACTTTCCAGTTCAAATAGACAACGGTTATCATTTTGATCTCGGAAAAGTGAATCATAGATATTTTTCCGTTCTTTTAAACGTTATTATATCAAGATAAGCTAGAGGACCTGCAGACCTAAGCTGAAGGAAAATGTATGTGCTCAATTTCATGTTTTTAGGGTTAATAGATTTCGAGTTGTGAAGGGGTCCTTTCTTTGAACTTGACTTCCACGTATCTAGATAACGAAATGTAAAGGAAAACCGTCAAAGCTAAGTAGGGTTTACAAATTAAAAATATAGGCGACCAACTTATTTATGTACTCGAAAAAAGAAGAATTCATACAAATTCAATAGAAAATCAGTTTTTTAGACGTTTATAGTCCAGTGGTTGGTATTTGTAACAACGGAATCCTATGCTGCGCGTGGCCCGACACGAACTTGGCCGGTTATCTATCTATCTATATATATAAAAGCGAAAATCACTCAGTCACTCACTCATCACGAAATCTCGAAAACTACTTAGCCAATGAAGATTAAATTTATTAAGAGACGTCCGATAAGAAAGGATTTTTGGAAATTCCATCCCTAAGGGGTTGCCAGTTAGTATGGAACTTCGTAATTTTTAAAGTGAGACACATGAAATTGTTAATTTATTTTAATAGTTAGTACAAAATAATAATGCATTTATTAGATTTTGAAATATATGTGAATAGGGGTGAAATAGGGGTTGCAAGTTTATATGAATCTTCGTCATTTTTGAAGCGAGACATGATATTTTTTAATTTGTGGTCATAAAAAAAAAATACAGAAATTAGATTTTAAAAATTGCATGCCCTGGTTTGCATTACGGGTTGCGAATTTATATTATTATGAAATTTCGATTTTTTTTAAATGCTACAAAAAATTAAGACATATAGATTATTTGTTCTCTTTTGCTCTAGCAAATGACGGTAACGGAAAACGGGAACGGGATATTATAACACAATTTATAAGGTAAAAAACCAATTAAACATCCTATCAGAACCATTTTCGACTTCTACGCGGACGAAATCGCGGGTTACAGCTAGTTTTTGTATATAAATTCACGAGGCACAAGGAACCAGTATGTTTTTTTTTTTGATACTATCGATGTAATAAAAAACTTTGGCGGGAGCTTTGGATCTAAGCTCTGCATTCTACAACATTTCTGGACTTATATTAAAATTACTGAAATTAAAAGCTACATCGAATTACCAAGGCATATTCCTCTTCCACAGAGTAGAACACAGCGACGCGAACATGTCCGCTGACTGCACCACAGTCACACAAGCGTAACAACTTTTTTTTTCAATTTCTCAGAGACCTAAAATTAATTATTTCTTTTGGGAAAAAATACTCTGTTGACATGCACTTTGTTTCACATTAACTTTGATTCACCAAAAAATCTAATTCTCTTTTGAATTAAGAAAAAAAAAACTGAATAATAATGTGCAGTTCGTATCAATAGTTTCCGTTTTTTTCATGGAATGTCACTATTAGTCCAATATATTATTATTTATTTATTGACATCAATAATTTATTTTCATAACGAGTATGTGAATGTGTCACTGGCACGCGACAAACAGCCATGTTCACCCGATCTGCCGCAGAGTTTGCGCTCTCCACAACACTCACTGCGCGTGTCGTGCGTTGTCACTTCAACTTTGGACATATTCAAATTTCCGTGTAATGTAAGCCCTCGTGCATAATTATGGAATTGGATATTTGACAAAGTTTTTTTTTTCTTCTCTTTTTAACCAACTTCTAAAAAGGTGGATTCTCAATTTGACCGTATATATACTTTTTTGTGTGTTCGCGGATAACTTCGTCGTTTTTGAACCAATTTTGATTATTCTTTTTTTGTTGGTAAAGAGATATCTCAAGGGTGGTCCTATAGAAATTTTATAAAAATCGGTAGTGAAGTTTGGGGATGAAATCGGTTTTTGGTTTTGAAAAATTATTGCAATTAATTTCTTAAGTTGGAATTTTAGTATTATACAATTAAAACAAGTTTATTGGCCAGGCAAATTTTAAAAAAAAAGCTGACTTTCTCAACCATGAACCGATTTCCATTCAACATAGCCTTATTAGCCACCATAACATAACCATCTCGATCAGCTTTCAAAATCGGCCCATTCGTGTAAGCACGTTAACAGATACACAAACACGTCAAACTTTAGCACCCATCTTTTTAGTCGGCGGTTAAAAAGTAAAATAAAAGCTGTCCTTTTTATTATTTCAGACATGGCACTGTATAGATCTGTTCAAATTCTGAGCCAATACAGTTTGAATATGATATTTGCTATTGACACGACAAGAAACACTAGCACTTTTTTACATACCCAATCCATGATAGGGTTTCCCTATGCATTGTATGTATGTATGTTCATTCTTTATTGTACAATACAACACAACAAATGTACAAAAGATAACAATACAAAGGTGGACTTATCCCTTTATTAAAGGATCTCTTCCAGTCTACCCAACAGGACAGGAGATAATTCCACTAAGTAGCTTTGATTACGAGCTGACCGCCTTTACAGATCGATCAGCTGATCCGATCACTTTCTATTAGATAATAGTAAAAACGTCAAAATTTCAAAAATCAATGTTTATGCCACATCGGAGTGACAGCTTGACAATTATTTGCCAACTTAAAGTTTGGTTACACAAGATCACCCCGTCAAGTGTCACGAAGCCACACATTTATTTCTAGTGAGCGCACGGTCTGACAGAAACAGGGTTATAAAGGGTTAACATTTCAAGTGACGGCATTATTTAATGGCGCTGTGGTTTACTTGGAAACACTTGTTAAATAATAAAAATTGGAATGGCTATATAATATAAGTACTAGGCGCTGGACACACATAAAAGACGTAAGACGTGACGGGTCACGGACAAGGCACATACGGGGTGTCGTCGCGACTTTTAAAAACATATAAAAAGGCGAGGCACGGACGTGACAAATCCGTATTAGTAACACTGGCAGCGCGGGAGTCCCCAACCCGCCCGCAACCCCGTTTCGCCTGTAACTCATCTGCTCGCGCCCGCGCTCCGTCCATTCCGTATGTTTTACCATAGGACGCGGATGAGTAAGCGTGGTGTCTTTGTCTTGTCTGCGCCTCGTATTTCCTGTGTGTTCTGCGTCGCGACGCTTCTATACATTTTATATGGAAAAGACGCGAAGGAGACACATATGTCTGCGCCCCGTCCACGTCTTACGTCTTTCCAATGTGTCCGGCGCTTTACTCCTAAAACTAACACGACTGTCGTCCGATAGTACCGTCTCGGGAATCAATGATAAAGCTTAATTTGCTTACGAGTAGTGTGAAACAAAGTGCATCATAATCATCGTCACATTTTAATCTCAATCAATCACTGCTCGATATAAGTCTCTTTTGGTCTGCGCTATTGAATAATAATATCCCTATCCCTAGCGATCCAGTTCATCCTAGCACAGTTGCCGCTGCCGCGTTAAAGCGACGGCAACGTGTAAAAAACGATCAGTACAAAAGCGCACAAAATCCATGCGATCAGGCGATCGTCATGATGGCAGGTTGCCTTTGGCGATTGGCTTCTGGCGTATATTGAAATAATGCTATCCAATTGCTTATATATGTTGAACTAGGAGGCCACCAGTCAACATGATATCAAATTGGCTGGTAAAAATAAAATAAAAAATCTCTAAATTATGTACATTACGTAGCAACAAATTAATATAGGTAGCAAATATAAGGAATTGAGAAGCAATCTTTGAAAATAATCCAGAAACCGATCGCCATAGGCAACTGCATCATGACGATCACAGCCGTTGCGGCTTAAGAGGCTTTCCACATTTGGTTGGCTGTCTCGCTCGCACAATCAACCATTTTTTTAAGATTATTAAAAAATGTGTCTCATTTGTAACAAAGTGTTTCATTATCTTTCAATATAATTATATTGTGGATATTTTAGATATGTTTGTATATTGTTATACATTGACTTCAACGAAAAGTCATCAAAATTTTAAATTTTTAATGACTTATATTTCGATATTCACACTCATAAACAATAAAAAAACATGTCTACAATATCTAACATATAATTATGTTGAAAGTTAATGAAACACTTTTCTACAAATGAGTCACATTTTTTTTGTAATCTTTGAAAATGTTTGGTTGTGCGAGCGAGACAGTCAACCAAATGTGACAAGCTTCTTAAGGGGAAACGTTCTCCGCTCTGGGGCGCCATTTTTGAAACGCTGAGTCATTAAATAAGTTTATTTGCTAGGCAAATTAAAAAAAAACCTCGACTGTCAAGATATGTATTTAGTGATGAGTAGCGAAACTACATATCATAATTGATATCCGTAGGGATTAAGTTAACATTAAACCCCAATAACCTTTAAACGGCTGGAGCGATTTTTATCAAACATAGTGTAGAACCACTGCAAGGGAAGTTGCTTTTACGAAAACCGCATCGAAATCGGTCGCTCCATTCGAGAGCTATGATGCCACAATCAGACCGATAGTTATTAACGTCAAACTTCTAATACCCCCTTTTTGCCTGATTAAAACGTTAGAAGAATAACTTGAGTACTTGGTTTAAAACATTGTCCGTCTAAAACAAGAAGACCTCCCCACAATATGAGTGCGTTCGTCCAGCGAGTCTTCGTTCGGAGGAGGTCTGTAGTAATGTGTCTAATTTAACATATCACCGCGACATTCCTATACGCACTGTAGCATTGTATTGCTGATTGAGAATATTCGTAGTTATAAATTAGAGTAAGTAGGTTGAGCTCTCTCTCTTGACTCGTTAATCTTGTACGAAGAACAGTAAACGTTCGTACAAGTTCCGTCAAGATCCCATCGAGACAGTGCAGGTCGGTCGCGGGTGGTGCGTACCTGCGGATCTCCATCTCCTCCTGCGGGCGGCGGCCGGTGGTGTCGGGGAAGACCAGCTCGGCCTCGTCGACGTGCGCGACGAGCCCGTTGAGGAAGTCGCGGAACTTCTTGAGCGCGGCGTAGAACGGCACCTTGTCCGCCGCGCGCGGCAGCTGCGCGCACCGCGCCGACGACGACGGCATCACCCACATGTACTGCGCACACGCACACACACTTCTGCTTATTTCTTCAAAAAAGTACTATACACGCCTCGGCGGGAATGGCATTGCCGGACTCAAATTCAAATGTTTATTCAGTAATTAGACCTTTACAGGCACTTTTACACATCAATAAGTATAATTTATGTTACGTGTAAAGTATATTAAAATTTAATTTATTTTTAAAGAAAAGCCACCGATACCAACGCTTCGTAACGACCACTGCTGAGAAGAAACGCCGAAAGAAACTCATTTTCACAGTATTGGTCGCCTACTCGCCAGAAGGACTTTATCATATTATTATTATTGTCTTTTAATTAATAAATACTTATTATAATACAATGTTGACACATTATAACAAGTAATGCTTGCGAACAAATAAACAAACATAAATAGCGTAGTAAAAAAAATAATATTAAGTAGTCAAAAAAGCGAAGCCGAGCTGACCAGTTCCTCCCGGCAGCACCCGTTCACGAGTTGACGCACGAATCGGTTGTTGACTCGTAATTATTGTCAAACTACTCATCTGGCAACGCCATATTTCCCAGCCTGTGCAGTACACCCACATGTACTGCCCACACCCACACTCACCGTCATCGTCTTTATTCATAATACTACATTACCGCAGAGGCCGGGAAATATGGCCTTGACGGACGAGTAGTTTTCAAGACCGACCGTCTGCGAGGCCTTGAATCTTGATTTCTGCACATTTATTGAAAAAAGCATTATACATGCCCCGGCGGGAATGGCATTGCCGGACTCGTAATTATTGTCAAGGCCTCGCTAATGCTCAGCCTTGAAAACTACTCATCTGGCAACGCCATATTTCCCAGCCTCTGCAGTACACCCACATGTACTGCCCACACACACTCACCATCATCATCTTTATTCATAATAGTACATTTTTCTCAAACATGCTCGGAAATGTAGGCATTATTTTTAAATCTTGGCCTATAAATTATTTTACTGGACTAGGCCAGGAAAGTTGTATGAATAGTACATTACTGCAGAGGACGGGAAATATGGCGTTGCGGGACGAGTAGTTTTCAAGGCCGAGCGTAAGCAACGCCTTGACAATAATTACTAGTCCGGCAATGCCATTCCCGCCGAGGCATGTATAGTGCTTTTCTCAATAAATGTGAGGAAATCATTAAAGAAATAACCAGAAATATGCAAATATTTACCGAAAGCAATCAATGTATACTGCAAAGAGAATCTTCGTACTTTGAAAGAAAAGAAACTGCTTTCCCGCATTTTTTTGTGCAAAGAAAACATAACCCATACGGCCCGGTCATATTTTACGCAAAAAATGTAATACCGATTTTTTTAAAATATGACGGGGCTGTATGGGGCGGGCTATGTTTTCTGTGAACTAAAAACGCGGGAAAGCAGTTTCTTTTATTTCAAAGCACGTAGCGATTGATTTTATACTCTTTGCAGTAACAATTATATTTGCTTTCAGTAAATATTTGCATATTTCTGGTTATTTCTTGAATGATTTCCGCACATTTATTGAAAAAAGAACTATACATGCCTCGGCGGGAATGGCATTGCCAGACTCGTAATTATTGTCTATGCCTCGCTAACACTCGACCTTGAAAACTACTCATCTGGCAACGCCATATTTCCCAGCCTCTGCAGTAATGTATTATTACACGTCAATTCATTCAGTAATAAAAATAATATAGGTAAAGAAAAACCAAGGAATAATAATGCCGACCAGCTTGTGAAAATCCGACACCAGTGTTGGTCATACTACTACAGTACTAACCGTGTTGGTGCCGGCGATGGTGTCAGGCTGCTTGCCGAAGCAGAAGTCCTTCTTGCCGGAGAACACCTCGTAGATGAGCTTCCCGTTGAACACGGCCACCTTGGGCCGGTAGCTCTGCAGCTTCTCCAGCAGCACGGCCGAGCCCTCCTTGATCTCGCGCCGCGTCAGGTCCGCCGAGCCCTTGGTAGCGCGCGGCACCATGTTCGTGAACCCGATGCCGAAGTTCAACAGCTGGGGGAAATAGACACACGTTTAATTGCCAGGCAAATTAAAAAAACGTCGTTTAAACGTCCACCCACAATAGCTTTTGTACGACTGGAGCGATTTTCATCAAACATATCTAAGAAATTGATTTCACGAAAAAAACCGCATCGAAATCGGTCATCCGTTCGAGAACTACAGTGACACAGACAGACATTTGCGTCAAATTACACCCCTCATTTTGCATTGGGAGTTAAAAACATGACAACTTGAAGCGCGAGATCTTTTATTATTCTGATGTCAAATATCCGCGTGGTGGATTGTCTTATAACCTTTGATTACGCGGGCAACAGCCAGTTTGTAATTTATCAGCCCATTTTTTTTAACCACGATCTTGAAGACTGGTTAAGGAATCGAGAAAGAATCATGTCATACAACGTGTAACGGAAAGGGAGTATCAACCCGAAAGGGAGTAAACATACTAATCAATGTGAACAACTTTTACTATGGGGCCATCCCTGAAATCGTAAAAAAAATCTCCACCTCCATACAAAATTAAATACCTACCGTGCCAAAATGTATTGAGCTGCAGATTTTGGTCGGGTCCCCTTCCGTTGCACGTTTTATAAACTAATCAATCAAGAATGAATAAGAAAAGAATCCAAGTTGTCAAATATTTTGCGATACTCTTCGCTTGTAACAATATGCATTCCTCATAAAGGCCATGCCGTCATATCCATCCGATTCATCTTGTTCATTACGCCCACACCCAAGCGGAAGACTCAAGAACCTCGTTCAAATCTGATAAGTTTATTATAATAAAGGCATGAGGAAACAGATTACAAGAAATAAGGATGTGAGACTTCCCAATGCCTTTTTAACCGACTTCCAAAAAAGGAGGAGGTTATAAATTCGTCGCGATCTTATTTTTTTTATGTATGTTCACCGATTATTTAAAGACGCCTGGATCGATTTAAAAAAATTATTTATTATTTGTGGCCTAAAAAGAGTTTGAATATTCGGATAAAATCAAAAGTCAACAACAAGATTTTTAAAACACGATGGGTAGTTGAAATTTTGATTTACTAAAGGATTTTTTAAACACAAAGTTGTGTTCATAATCTGTACGTATATTTCGGAGTATCGTTTTTTTATCAAAACCAAGAAAGAAAGTTGTTTCATTTATTTATTATTTGATTTTTATTTTAATTATGTATGGGCGATCAAACAAAATAACTATTTTGAAAATATTACAAACTAAATCCTAAAATTAAAATAAAAGTATCATTACGATACGACTTATCGAAAGAAAGAGCTTCTCGATGCAGTTTTTTGCATTGCGCAAACCAACGGTGTCTCTAATACAGTAGACCCAAACGAAAAATGAGCGAGTGTTATGAAACAGTAGTGCCCACTAGGCGAAAAAATTGTAAGAATTTTCCTTTACGAATTTTTTTTTCACTCGTCGTTCCGGCGAGTCCCTACCGTCCGACATGAAATTACGTCCAAAAATTTTTTTAAAGTAACTTTTTAGACATGTCATCTATGAAAGTAGCATAAACGAGTAAGAAGTGTGTGAAACTTAGTGCACGGTAGAGTTGCCGGCATCGATTGCCGGCGCCGCGCAGGTCGCTCGTGTTGTTGCAGGCGTTTGAATTCGCCGCCAAACACAAACATTCGCTGGCATGTCATAGCTTATATATTATATTCTCCAATCATCATCATCATCCTCATTTCAGCCGCATAACACCCACTGCAGGACATAGGCCTCTCCCAAGGATTTCCAAAATGACCGATCTCGAGCGGCCTGCATCCAGCGCTTTCCAGCGACCTTAGTCAGGTTGTCAGACCACCTTGTGGGTGGGTGTCCTACGCTTCACTTGCCAGTACGTGGTCGCCATTCGAGAACTTTTTTGCCCCATCGGTTCGTCGCTAATTGTTAAAGCGAAAAACTTCCAAATAGATATGATATTTGGTGACTTACTCGTATGAATAAATATTACCGGTGCATGAGAATACATTAATTCAACAATTTCTTTTTTAAAAAGCCCTTCTCTCATTGCATCGCCCATCAGGACCCTTAAATGATCCTATTTAAAAAAATCAGAGACCCGTAAATTACATAACTAAACAATAAATGATTGAGTATTGAGTACATATAGCTAGATCACTAAGAACTCTGAATTAGGGACCTTTATATCCTATTTCTGGACAATTTTGCTGAAGTATGACTTAATTGGGATACCAAATACTAAAATTCCGTTCCGTATGTGAGTAAATAAAATAAATAAATATAGACAAATCACACGATTGAGCTAGCCCCAAAGTAAGCTTAAACTTGTGTTATTGGATACTAACCCAACGATACTATATTAAATGATAAACACACAAGACCCAGGAAAATTTGAAGAAGGCCGTTTTATAACTTGCCCTTGCTGGGATCGAACCCAGAACCTACAGATTGACGGACTAGCGTAATGACCATTACGCCACGGAGGTCGTCAAGTAGTTAGTATTAATAATAATGTGACGACATGATTAATATTAGGAAAACGGGTCAACTCACGTACCGAGTCAGCTACTAGCCGCTAACATCAGTTTAGCTCGGAACCGTGTCATCGTACGCGTCCCCCAAGTCCCATTCCCCCGAGGAAGCCTCCGGATGAGGTCGAAACATGTCGGCCAGTAGTAATTCTCTACATGAGTTAACCCGTTTTCTCAAATATTAATTACGCTAATGTCTCACGTTAGTTTTTGACAAAAAATGACGACAGTGTGGGGCGACCTCTACGGCCACTACGAGGAACTACAACAACTAACCAATCAAGAGACAACCGACAATCTAGTTCACAAGAAGCATATGAGATGACGTCTACAGTATCCTACATCTCGATCTCAGGGTTCGTCCGATTCGCTGCATATATACAACTTCCGACGATATACCGTCGGAGCCGCGGTTCCCCAGGCGCAACAACATGCCTGGCGGGAAGATCTTCCCTTTGTGGCGGTCGAGCATATCACCTCGCTCCCGTTACAACAGTTAAAAACGTGCGTCACTAGCACATAGTTGCTGCAACGTACTGCAACCTTAGTTACCCTCTGGAGGACGATGGCCCCGCGCCCTTCCACTGTCGACGTAAAAAACTACACACAAGACTTAATGCTGCAAATGTCCCGACGTAATGCGATACGATACACTTTCACGTCTTCATCCCTAACATGGCAGACAGAGAGTTTGGGTCTTGCGTTGATTTTTCAAAGCGAACTTCCATAACTTCGGCCCACGTAGCGCACAGGTTTTAGACTTAAAACGCACACTTTAAACCCCAGAGAGTATCCACCGCGCGCCGGGCCGGTGGCTAAGTACTTCAGGTATGTACGGTTGATACTTACATACTTGAAGAGTGGCTCGGTCTGTCAATAAGAACAACTTTTCCTGTCAGACCAATGCTGGGATCTCAGAAAGAGACCAATGACAAATAAAGTAAGTATGTATGTATTGACAAAACCTATTCTTCGTGTGAGCATAAACCGAGGGGCGAACACTTTTAAATTAGACGATCCTCGACCTCGAAGACCTCCGTGGCGTAATGGTCAACAAGTTAGTCCGCCAATCTAGAGGTTCTGAGTTCGATTCCCAGCCAGGGCAATTCAATTCAAATATATCTTTATAATCATAGGATATTTATAATATATCTTAATAATCGTCACTTTGTTTTGTTGCACAATTGTTGACGTTAAAAAAGTACTTAGAGCTAAGTTTACTGCCGCCTCCAAAACGCTAGTGCAAAAGAACCGGTAAACCGCACTGCAGCATTTTCTCCAAGGACGTCAACTGACAATTTAATTAATATTTAAAGTTGATATGTGGACAGAGAATACATTGCTTGTTAGATCATAATTTAAATTTATTTTTTTAAATGTCGAAATTTTAAAATAATGTCATCTCTAGGTGTAGCTTCAGTATGTACCTAATGTCACCAAAAATTGTGACATTTGTGGGTATACAAACCTATTAAGAGGGACCCGCGCCAAGCTCAAGCCAGACTTTGCAAGGTGGAAAATGGCGTTTTTTAAATTGTCCTGGGTCTTGGGTGTTTATCTATACTATTTATTATAAAATATGGCACCGTTGAGTTACTATTCTACTCGTAAAACACACTTTTAAACATACTTTAGGGTTAGCTCAATAAGTGTGATTTGTCCCGATATATTTATTTATTTTGTCCTAGTAGTGTAACTATGAGGTTTACTATTTATTCAACTATTTGATGGACTGACATTATTCGGTGAGCATCGAGTCGCGTTTCACTTGACAAAAATTACCAAATTTTTTGTCACTCGTCACTTTGACACGCGTCAACTCGCGACGTGCACCGTCGAAGCTGTCACAAACGTCAGGTTAACGCTGACGCGACACCTTTGAGCGATAACTTGTGCCTATTGTCGTTCACTGGGACGTGCACCCTGCGAGGTCTATGACGTACGTCTGTTTGAAATGCAAACGCGCTTTAAATATTATCATGCAACGCATAGATTATCGAAAATATGGTAAAATTGATTTTTTGAATTGAGTTTCCTGACTTTAAAGATAGTACTCGTTACCCGCATCGTCAAAGAGGTAGTTATAAGGTTTTACAATGGATTTTTTACTGTCTAGCTGTCACGGTTCATGTGATACAGCCTGATAACAGACAAACGGACGGATAGACAGCGGAGTCTTAGTAATAGGGTCCCGTTTTTACCCTTTGGGGTCGGAACCCTAAAAAAGACACTAGGCTAGTAAAGAATGTGAACATTGACATTACACAAATAGTTACAATTTTTCAAAACTAAAAACACACAGCCGATTCTTATAAAATTCCTATGGGAGCACCTGACAATTATTTCCATCCAAACAAAACAAGAATTTTCCAATACAAAAAAACCTGCTTTTTTCTTTAAGGCGACTAGATGCTAAAGAAATGTACCGAAAAGCGTCTTTATTAGCGTATAAAGCGTAAGTGGGGGGGGGGGGGGTGAGACCCCCTAGGTAGAGGCCCTTCCCCTACCTCCCCCCCCCTCGGTACGCCTGTGCTAGAACTAGGTACCTTGTAGTCTTCGTCGGCGGACATCTGCTCGCGCGTGAGCCCCGACAGGTAGAGGCACTTCCAGAAGTGGTTGCCCGGGCCCGCGTAGTGGTGCCCCTTGTACGCCGCGAACAGCCCCGGGTTGATGCCGATCTGTGGATGTTACAAACACGGCTTACTAATAAATCTTCTATATATTGTATATATAAAAGCGAAAGTCACTCACTCACTCATCACAAAATCTCGAAAACTTCTTAGCCAATAAAGATGAAATTTGACAGGAAGGTAGATTGTGACTAGGAGACGTCCGCTAAGAAAGGATTTTCGGAAATTCCATCCCTAAGGGGGTGAAATAGGGGTTGCCAGTTTGTATGAAACTTCGTCATTTTTAAAGTAAAGTGAAATTTTTAATTTATTTTAATAGTTAGTAGAAAATAATATTGTATTTATTAGATTTTGAAAATTATATCCCCTAGAGGTGAAATAGGGTTAGCAAGTTTGTATGAATCTTCGTCATTTTTGAAGCGAGACACATGACGTTTTTGAATTAGTGGTTAGTAAAAAATAAGGAACAGGAACGGGAACGGGAACGTTATTAACTTATAACAAGATGAATAACGTAAAAAACCGATTAAAAATTTTAGTTGAAATATTTTCTAAACTTCTACGCGGACGAAGTCGCGGGTTAAAGCTAGTTTACTTATATTGACAATAATAGAGCTCCTTTATGCATTATATATTCCAAGTCAAAGAAATTCCTACATTTGATCGTTCTAGCACTTGGACGTTCTTATAAGATTTGACATTTTTACTTTTAAATAGGCCCCTAGATGGCGTTGTACAAATTTTTATTTTTAATTATCTTGAATTGTTTTATTTTATATTATGTATGTATTGGAATGTATGGGTATGTATGTATTTATATCGTATATGAATGTTTATAATATAGTGTATCTTAAGGGCGCACCACATGCCAGAATGTAAGTTTTGCTCTCGCCTCCCCGCACACAAATTTACACTCGTAAAAACGAGACAGCTCGCTGAGCGGGTCGCGGGCGGCGCACCGGCTCAAACGCAGATGGAGCGAGATAGTCTTATTGCGATTTTTTAAAGAAGAAAAAGAAAAGATTGCAGCAACATGTCTTTCTCTATCAATTCGAAGATACCGATTCGACCGAGTATATTTCTCGGCCGCTCGGTGGCAAATTTACACTACTTGTATATTTTAAATCTTTAATATGCAATGAACATATATTATAAATGTTACATGCAAAAGTGACATAGAATACAATTTGTATGCAATGAACGTATATAATAAATGTTAAATACAAAAAAAGGCGAGCCAAAAAAATTTTTTGTTTTCTTTTCGTGTGGGGTATCAAATGAAAGGTCTTAATTAGCACTCACACACACACACAGGTTTTAAATGGCTCCCGTATTCGGGTATTAGTTTTTTAAACGGAAATCTTGCTTTTACATACAAACATACATGCGAGTCTAATAAAAAGTGTGTATAAAGGGTTCCTGTATGATATAAAACAGACCAGCAGTGACTTCCTGTGGCCAAAAGTCAACAATAATTTATTTATCTTTGAATATATCACTTGATAATTATAAATTTTCTTTCGATTTCATAATATTTGGTGACGTCAGATCAATTGCTTACAGCTTAGTTTAATATCGCTTCTTAAGCTTTATTGTGGCAGTCATGTAAAAATGCCTTATGGCATATGGCATAGCTCGACGAGTGCCAGGACCGGCGGCGGTGGCTTAACGTGCCTTCCGAAGCGTAAAGGAGCTCGACATATTATAACCTCTCGTCTGTGGGCAGACCGGAATCCGATCACATGCATTGTTTTACTATTGTGTCTGGTGTTTTGCACAGACAACAGGTTATGGCACATGTGATCAATTCAACTGGCGATCACACACACGGTTTTCTTATCATGCGAAAGCATAATGCATTGTGCACCTCGAATATGACGGGTGTAAACGTACCGCTGGCAATTACTTAAGGATGTCACTCAACCTGTCAGTATGAACAACTTTCCCTATGGGACCAAAGGACGAATGCTGAGATTTAAAACTACTTACTTTAAGATACAAATTGTCTTGTCAGATGAACACGTTTGTATGGATAGACCTATTTATTTTCCAGGTCCCTCCATTGGTCTGATAGGAAAAGTTGTTCAGATTGACTGAGTCACCCCTTCGCTCGTCTATATAGTTCTACTCGTCTACATAGCGTTTTAGGGTTGCACTACACCTAGCAACACGGTACACCACTTTTCTATGCTGCTACCCATTTCTGTCGCTCGAAACCGTCATTTGCTAGAGCGAGAGAGAGTGACGGAACGCATGAGCATCGGTGATTTGCCTACCCATCGTCTTATATAAACATAATTATTTATCTTCCTTGTCACTAGATGGCGCTAAAGCTATTTATTTAAACATTTAAATCTTTTATTACTATTATTTAACTAAACTAGTACTCCAATTAATTAAATATATAATTCAACACTTTCTTTGTCACTTTTTTGCTAGTCTCGTGTGCTGCCATCTCTGTGTGCCTACCCGCAACTCCAGTTTTGCCTACTATCGGGCCCTCCAATAGTTTCTATGGCGTTGGGTATCTGTTACGTTAGTAATTATATTATCTTTACCGCGGTGATCCGTCGCTCTCTCTCACTCTAGCGAATGACTTAGCGACAGAAAAGGATATCAGAATAGAAAAGTGCTGTTCAGTGCTGACAGATGGAGCCCAACACTTCCAGCCGATGTAACAATGGTCAACAATCATTTTAATAGTGGAATTGTTTTTTGTTATTATTTTGTGCTACCACAAATATAAGAACTTCCCTAAATATGCCCTTTCTCTTGTTTTTTCTGTACTATGTACTTAATACATTGTAAAAGTGGGTCGAAAGCTATGAGCTTTATGTTTTGTACATTTTATTTAAGTTTTCATATAAATAGCTTCCGCGGAAGACCAGCGTTGTGACTCACGCCGCGACATTGTGCTGAGCGGAGACCATTTTTGATAGACATATAAGTTTTATCTGTTTTTAAATAAATATATAGGGAGTAATCACACAGATTGAGCTAGCCCCAAAGTAATTTTAAGCTTGTGTTATAGGATACTAACCCAGCGATGAATACTAACCCAATATGATATTTTATATATATAAATACATATATAGATAAACACCCAAGACCCAGGACAATTTGAAAAGACCATTTTCCAACTTGCCCTGGCTGGTGATCGAACCCTGAACCTCCAGATTGGCGGACTAGCGTTTTGATGTATACCTCGGAGGTCGTCTCTTGTTAATTTGTTTAAAAATTGTATGTTCAAAATAAAGAAATGTTGTCTGTTTGTAACAAGTAGTGGGAGCGCGATCATACTCACAATGATGATGTCGAGGTTCTCGGCCAGGTGGTCGGGCAGCGTGCGGCGCGACACCTCCTCCTCGCTCATGCCGTTGAAGCGGTCGTGCTTCTTGCGCTCCTTCACCGGCCGCGGCACCAGCGCGCCCTCCATGCCCGGCTCCGCTTTGATCTCCATTCTGGAACGGATACATGCAATTTTTGTTTGATAAGTCTTTATTACATCTGACACAAACTACATACAATGGGCATGTCGAATGGAGTCTTTTTAGCCCATCGGTTAGATTATAAAAAAATATTTTACACGTATTTTTTCTTTTCTCAGAGTAACAAAAACTTACAAAGATACAGCGCATTGAAATTTCGCATGACGTCACGGCTACGAACGATTTTTACATAGAGGTGACGTCGCCAGCCCCCACTCCGGAACTATAATGCTTCGTATCTTTGTGAATTGAAAAATATGGGTCCATTTTTTTTGGGTAATCTAAAGGACAATTATAATAATATGACAAAGCCCTTCTGGCGAGTAGGACACCAATACTGTGAAAATGAGTTTCTTTCGGCGTTTCTTCTCAGCAGTGGTCGTTACGAAGCGCTGGTACCGGTAGCTTTTCTTTAAAAATAAATTAAATTTTAATATACTTTACACGTAACATAAATTATACTTATTGACGTGTAAAAGTGCCTGTAAAGGTCTAATTACTGGATAAACATTTGAATCTTTGAATCTTTCGAGGGACTAATTACAATTATACTTTTCTAACCCCGTCGTTCCCCCAATTTCCGGCACGTAAGTTGAACCAAAATGCTCCATTTTGGTTCAACATACATGCCGGGAATTGTACATAATAATTATCACGTCCTTATCCCTAAAGGGGCAGACAGATTTGGCTGCCCTGAACCCAAGTTTTTGTTTCGCTTGATCTTGAGTCCCAGTGTTGGGCAAAGGCATTATTTTTTATTTAACTTACAGGTTAAAAAAAGGCAAGAAAACGGTTTCTTGTATACTTTTATCGACTGATGTCTTTGGTTTTTATCATGAAACAGTATATGTATTTTTTATTTCGAATAAAGAGTAGGTGAGGTTTCCTGAATATATCAAGGAGGTCCCCATAACCATAATTACCCTGTGTCGTGCGAAGCACTATATATGCTGCGGTGGTCACGGTGTGGTCATGGCTATTAAAATACTATATTGCATATAGAGGATACGTCTTTACGATGTTACACGCCAATTTTCCTCGTGTGCAAATATTTATAATGTGTGCGACACGATAACATTGTCTTGTTCTAATGCTTCGGCCGCACTTGTGCCTATCGTCCCGATGCAATTCGCGGCGAATCTTCGTACGTTCTGTACACTAAACAGTTATCGCGATAAAGCGCTGGTCACACTAGCGGCTTCGATACTATTTTTCACGAACTATCTGGCAATAATCCAAGATGGCGTCATCTACGTGTTTTAAATATGGACGACGACTTTCTTTTCATTAACATGTGTGCTAACAATTACATAATGCATTTATTGAAACCTAAAAAGAAACCTAGAAAGAAAAAGCTAAAAATTTTAACACCATTTTATCGTTCCACTCCATTTTTAAATGAACAACGCAAGTGCGACCACGCAGAGCGAATTGTTAGCGTGCTTAAATCGTTTGATGTATCGCCACCCGCGCGATAACTAACACGAAGTCCGAATATTCGGGACGACACCCGATAACGGCCGGTCACATTTGCGTGTATCGTGTAATAGCACGAAGCTTCGTGACGATAGGCGGAGGTCCGGCCCAAGCATTACAGTCGAATTCCTACAACTATTAAAGTAGCAATCAAAAGTATTTTTTTTATCAATGTAGGATAAATTGATCTCTTATTGAAGGTTTTTTGTTTTTGTAATATTATTTTAGTGCAAAATCTTAAAACTACTAGCGTTTCGGAAAGAAACCCAGTTCAATATTGGTCCAATTAGTCAAATTTGCAGTCAACAATTGCCAAGAATTTTAATCAGATGATGATTAATAGTCTGATTGGTAATTTACATGATAATAAGCATTTTTTTATAAATAATTCTTAGCGACAGTCTTCATCTTAGACAATGGTAATGCTACTATATTATCTGTAATGTTATTATAGAGGCCCAAGCCGAGACCAACAAAAGATTGTTTGGTTTTTTCTTACCGAAACCAATATTTAGTAAAGGCTTATCATCGAGACTGGTGTCAGATTTTACGAGTAGCCTAAGTGCCGGACCAGACGAACGCAAGTTGCGTCGCGCAACTTGCGTCGCGTTACGCGCTTACATAGCATTTCATACAATTTCTACCAATCGTTCACACGACGCGCAAGTTGCGTCTCAACGCAACTTGCGCTGCGTTACGCGTGCTCGCACGCGCCTGCACAGAGATCGCGTAGTGTTAGAAAGCAGGACAAAAATGTTTTGAAAAACTTATTTTTGAAACCGACCTTGTCTATGAGACTTGTCTTTAAAAAATAGTGGCATTTCACCATATTCTCCATCCATACATCGGTTGTCTGGAAGAAATGTGCTTTTAGCGATCTGACCGAGCTACATTTTAACTATTTATATTTTTTGGTCTTCAATAAAGTATTGCTTACTCATCATTATGTTGGGTACCGTACATTTTTTTTTTCTCGTAATTTATAATAAGCACCATGGAAGTTTAACTTGTATAAAAGTTGAATGAGGTATTCCACTTAGGGCACCCGTCTGAATGGCATCTGCGCGAATGAAACCTAGTCTATTCCACGAAGGGCACCTATTTTTGACCACGAAGTGAACCTATACATCAGCAGCCTAGTGCTGGGATTTAAATATTTTAATTTTTATCTATATATATATATATATATATATATATATATATATATATATATATATATAAATTAATCTAACTCACTCACTCATCACGAAAACTACCAAGCCAATGAAGATATAGATATAGAAGGTAGAGTGTGACTAGGGGTAAAATAGGGGTTACCAGTTTGTATGGAACTTCGTAATTTTTAAAGTGAGACACACGAAATTTTTAATTTGTTTTAGTAGTTAGTAGAAAATAATAATGCATTTATTAGATTTTGAAAATTACATCCCTATAGGGGTGAAATAGGGGTTGTAATTTATATGAATCTTCGTCATTTTTGAAGCGAGACATGACATTTTTAAATTAGTGATCAATTAAAAATAACATTACAGAAATTACATTTAAAAAATTGCATTCCCTGGGGTGCATTAGGGGTTGCGAATTTATATTATTATTAAATTTCATTTTTTGAATGATAGACAAAAAAAATTAGACAAATAGATCATTTGTTCTCTTTTGCTCTAGCAAATGACGGGAACGGGAATGGGAACGGGAACAGGACGTAAAAACCAATTAAAGATCTTATTAGAACCATTTTCGACATCTACGCGAACGAAGTCGCGGGTAACAGCTAGTTATGAATAAAAGCAATATAATTCACTAAAACGTTAATTAATTACGCATACATTCAGACATATTAACACGTCTTTATAACATTCGGAATAAACAGAGCCCGAGGCCGTCAGAACAAAGGCCATACGAATTACGCATATGTACTTAGTACAAAAGAATTGTGACTAGGTGTCATTTAAAGAAAAAGTTAAAAATATACTAGTACCTACATTTTATTCATAACGAGTAAAACAATTGGCAATTTCGCATCTGCTGTGCTCTTCTTGGACAAAAATGTAAAAATAAAAAGTCCATGAAAAGCACCTGCGAATATTAGGTGTCCTATGTGGTATGGTATAGGTGCCATTCAGATAGGTGGCCTTAGTGGAATACATCAGTTGAATCAGTAAAGAATCCAAACAAAAACCAAAATTTCATTTCTATGTGTACGCAATCCGATTTCCAAACCACTGTGTGGGGCATAACACGAGGTAAAAGCGAGAAAGAAGTAAAGCGGTTTTTACACTATCCAATTTTAAGAGTGAACTAGTCGATACTTTTTCTATAAAATTTCGGAAGGGATTTCCTTTACTGTTTGACACATACAGTACATGCAAAGTTTAACATGATATCGTTTTGTCTCATTAATCTCATTATACATTTTGTCTGTACAGATACAGAATAGTAAAATAATTATAAAAGCCATTAAAAAGTTATGAACCATCAAATATTCGTTACTTTTGCATATTTTTACGCAAATCATCATCATCATCAATCAATCAGGCATCTTTGGTGCCATTTTTCAAACGTGGAGTCGCTTAAGGATAGGTTATTTGTATGGAAATCGATTAGGCAACTCCGCTTTTCAAAAATGGCGTACGATTTAGGATGCGAGTAAAGATTGTGTAATCACCAGCGATTCTAACTCTACTTACAATGCGACGTAAATAAGTTGAACAAAAATGGCGGTTTTCAAAGCATTTTTGTACAAATTCTCGACAAGTAAATTGAACTAAAACGGCCGTCGTCGGCGCATTATTTGTACCTGCGCCGGTAACCACCATTTTGGTTCAACCTACGTGCCGAGAATTTGTACAAAAATGCTTTGAAGTCCGCCATTTTTGTTCCACATTTTTGTGTCGCATCGTACCATCCTACCTAGTTAGGATGCTAAGTAGAGTTCTTTAAAATCGGATAGTGTAATAACACCTTAAGTATGTTCATGTCGTTGGCTGCGTGTCGGCTTGTGCAACTCAAAAGAATCAAAGAAGCACCGCCTTCTTTTTTCGATTGCCGCCGTCGAATACTAGAAGAGGTCAAAGCCGCCGCCGGCATAGAGTAGATACAGACAGATTCATACAGTACAAATGCGACAGTAGACATAGAAAATTGCAATGAGTACATTTACACAGCAAAACATTTTTATCCAAGTGCACCAAAAGAAGGGTTATGTGTTTCGAGTGTAATTATATATTTTTTAAGCATCCCCCTCTTCAGCTTAAATGGCTTGATTGAAAGTACTAAAATTAATTTCTTCCTAAGGTGAGGTTTTCGTAAACTCGAGGCGGCTGAGGTGCAAGGCGATCTGCGAGATGCCCCAGTTAATTACCTATTCAGAGTGACGGGGGAGCGGGAAGCGCAGAATGAAAGCAGAATGATGAGGAACGTAGATTTTATCGTTTTCTTGTTATAAATCTTAACCTTTTGTGTGTGGCTATACCGGATCCAGGTATAAATAAATTGTTTTACTATTGTGTCTAGTTTTTGCTACACACAAAATGTTAAATAACTAATTTCAGAACTTTATGACTTTGCAC
The DNA here is from genome assembly GCA_943193695.1 of Acrobasis suavella. Classification (NCBI taxonomy): domain Eukaryota; kingdom Metazoa; phylum Arthropoda; class Insecta; order Lepidoptera; family Pyralidae; genus Acrobasis; species Acrobasis suavella. Next base: position 401,301 of record OW971952.1, on the reverse strand, counting down.
ATTCAATCTACTTAGTACTTTACCAGTATATCTTTATATATTAATACTTTTCGTAGTCCACAGGCCACAGCTTTACCCATGTGGACATTTTTTTAAATATTTTTAGGTTTCCGAACAAAAAATTAAAAAACGAAACCCTTACAGGATCACTCGGACAGACGGACGGACAGACAGATGCAAGCCGTGCATTTGTCTGTCCGTCCGTCTGTCACATCCAATTTGTTCTAAATCTTCTAGAACAAAAAAGGTGAAACTCGGTAGAATGGTGTAATCATATGGCCCAAGCACAGTTGTGTAAAGTAAATTTTTTAAAGGGTCATTTTCGAGGAAGGAATTTGGAAATTTAAAAAAAGGTACCGTGTCATTTATCAAATAAAAGGGCTTCTTATGAGGATCATATTATTGTTATTATTATAAAATAAATAGTTTTGTTTTTATTCATAAAAAAGACGAAAATTGACGAAAATTGACCCTGATCACGGAAACTACTGAGTCTACAAATTTGAAAAAAATACAGTATATAGTTTATTGCTTTTAAATTACAGGAATAATAAGGAAATAAAATTTTTGAAGTGAAAACTTCTTTAGCGGTGTTGTACACTTTTTTTGTTATGGGTAAAAAATGTTAAGCTCGCGTCAGGGCGTCAGGACATGGGACCCTGATCGAAAATGCGTAAGACGGATGGAGAGTAGACAGCCGGCGCAGCGTAGGAGAGGAAGTATCCCTTGAAATATCTTTCTACGGCGCGGCGAAAATGTTTGCCTGCGCCAGCTGTTTCGTTTAGGCGGCGCAGGGCGCTTGCGCGATGTTCGTGTGTGTTTATGTCAGCGTACCACGCGCATCCATGGATAGTGACAGTGACAGCTGATGGCTCGACTGCTGTGTATTCGTAAAATTTGTGTATATAAAGTGTTTACTTAATGTAATATAAATTGTCATATTTGTGTACGATACCGCAATAAATGAATATTATATTCTACCTCATAAATGATAGTACTTATATACTGATAATTAAAGCAATTCGTGCAAAATTATTCCCTTACCATTCCAAAATATCAAAAATGCACAACGTTAATATTCAAGTTTTCACTTCTGCCGGCACTCCCGGAGTGCAACCCGTCGTTTTGTGTTTTTTTAATAAGGTCCATTTTCGAGGGACAAATTAGGAAATAAAAAAAAATAGTTTTGCAAACCTTACTGTGTTATATACAAATGAAAGGTCTCGTAATTAGGATCTCAAATATATTTTTGCTATTATTGTCAAATAAATAGTTTTGATTTTATTCATGAAAGAAGATGAAAATTTGACACGCCTAAAATTTTGACATGGCAATCCACTAAGACAATTCATTGTCTTAGTGGATTGCCATGTCAATGAGTCTTCATTCAAACAAAGCCACTGACGGGATAATCCAATTAGACAATGATTGCCTTCATTCAGACGAAACCATTGACAGGACAATACACTAAGACAATATTGTCTTTTAGCCAGCTAAATTAACCAAATAATCTGTGTGCGTCATTATGTACTTAGCGCATCTTGCGCGGGTAAAGCGGCCACACGGAGCGCGAGTTGCGCGGCGCAACTTGCGCTGTTACGCGACGCAACTTGCGTCTCGTTTGTTTCGACCCTAAGGGTAAATCTGACGTTCCTTATGACGATCAGTGAAAAGTCATTTACACTCTAACTAGTGTTTAGTAATCATACTTTGTAAACAGTTGTTTCCAGTCTGGTTAGGATATTGCAGGTTTAAATCACCTGATTATCCGAAAAGAAAGATGAGTCCTTGTTTCGGAAGGCACGTATAAACTGTGGGTCCCGAACGCCATCTAGCGTTTGCTAAAAGCTATCTAACTATTGGTTCTAGTCTACCCTCTGTGTTGCGGAGGTCAGATGGCAGTCGCTCTGTGTAAAAACCAGTAGCCCCGTCAACCCCGCCCCGACCACGGGCTCTTGTAACTCTTGTCACGGGCTTTTGACATTTGTAGCGTTGATATGTCAAAGAAACCTTTCATGGAGAATCCGATCCGATTCATGCTGCTTTTTTATTCATGGTGAAATTCTTTGAAAACCATAGACATATTTTCGATGTTTTCTGCGTAAAACAATATGGTTTGTAGCTGACACGACGGTTTCAAAAATACAGTCAAATGTTTTTTTACGCGAGCCATGAGTTGGAAAACTACACGTTACGTGTTTCAGTGAGTCCTTAAATGAAAAATAGCACTCCTGAGACCATTACATTATATGTTGCTCTCTTAAACCTCTCTCTGCGAAGGAATGAATGCCGAAGGAGCGAACCGAGCTTATTTGGACGCCAGCTTGACTTTGTCTTTGGATCCTAATTTTGTTGAAGATGGTAATGGACTTGTCATAGAATCTGCTCGTTTCCAACCAGTCCAATATGAACCGTTTTTTTGACGTCAAAACAAACATTTTCTATGGGAATAGGGTATTTTCCTGGGTCAAAAATAAATTATTTGTAATAAAACGTCTCAAAATAATGTCACTTGTCTTAGAACATATCCATTCTAACGTGTTTTAGAATTATTTTAGCAGAAAAACTGATATTAAAAGCGCTCTTTGACTCCAAGAGACTATGACGTCACTAGCCTGTATTTCATACAAAACCAAACAAAAAGTCTTCGTTTTGACTATTAGAAAAAGTGTTTGATTTGAGTTGTTGGAAAATAGCGAACGGTATGAAATACCAAACCGTAATGTCATAGTTTTTTTGAGTCAAATAGAAAATCTAATTAAAAAATGAATATGATCAATCACAAGTGTCATTTTTTGTTATGTTTTAAACAGTTTCAAATAATTCATTTTGACACAAGTAACTACCCTATTGTGCAGACACAACCAATAGTTCTCTAGGTGGAGAACGCGCAAACTTTAAATGTTGATGTTCAAATATTCGCGATTTTTTTTTTAATGTTTTTACCGTGTATATATTTCTAATATCTGTACGTAAGTACTTCGATGATGAAAACGCACATGGTTTTCCTAATCTCTCCTGGCTGTCACGTTTTTCATTGTCAATGATTAGCATTAGCCGGCAATGCGACACATTAGAGAGGTAATCTTTGTTGTAAAAAGTTTCTTGACCCGATAATAAATACTGTTGAATAGACCAAACGCGGAGCAAAAACACCACTTTGCGAGCCGTTGATGCCGTTTTTTTCAATTTCATTGAAGCTGATCTCAAAGGAAGAATCCATTAAAAAAGATAATTCAAAATCAAGTAAACCTGTTTTCATTTTTTCGCTAGTTTTTATCCAGACTTTTTTTTTTAAATAAAAGCACTATTCAGTCGCATTTACCTCAGGAACAGCGTTGGAATAGTTTCGGTGACGTCATCATTATCAGTGTCTCCACTGCAAGAGCACGACCCTCTTTGTACTACCAGAGCCATACTTAGCCAGAGCAGCCAGAGGACTTGGCCTACGCTCTCCTCGCTGGCCAGACGGGTTGGAGAGGTCTCATTGATGTTTATAAGCTTTGTTTGGCTTGTATTCCCTAAGTTGCCTTCTACGACATCCACGGGAGGACTTGGAGTGGCCCTATTCTACTCTGCTGGAAACCACACGGCCTTGGCATATGAAAAGTTAAATAACCGGCCAAGAGCGAGTCGGACTCGCGCACGAAGGGTACCGTACCATTATCTATAAAAAAATCACGTTTGTTGTATAGGAGCCCCAAACTTACATATGTTTATTAGTATTTGTGGTTATATCGGTGATAGAAATGCATCATCTGTTAATAATTTCAACTATCTAGCTATCACGGTATCACCAAAACATAAATGTGAAAACGGGAGTCGAGTTCAAAATCCGAAAAACAGAATTGAGATCTAAATGGCCGCCAAGTTCTTTAGAAAATATTGAATGTTATATATAAGAATCTTAAAATTTGCCTTGGCAAGTTTTAGCAGGCCTACTTATATTTGGCTAATCAACTTTACCTTTCCTAAGGTCCTTTTCTTCTAAACTTCAGAATTGCTGATATAAAACTAGCCAGGTCGAAAGTTAAGATTCTTATAAATAAAATTCAATATTTTCTAAAGAACTTAGCGGCCATTTAGATCTCAATTCTTTTTTTCGGATTTTGAACTTGGCTCTTGTTTTCATATTTATGTTTTAGGTGGGATTTTTTTATTTTATTTATATTAATTTGATATCCAAGCAGAGCATGATCAGCTGATCAGAGAGGAATGTTACTATTCAGTTATTTATACCTACGTGTTTTATTTAATTTTTTGTGTGTGTATGTAAGTAGCAACAATAAACAAATGTTCCTCTATCTAAACTGGGAAAGTAAAAAAAAGCAATTCCACCTTGATCCGATTGGAGGGGTATTGGAGTTTGGCTAGCGGCTCGGTTCCGGTACCGAAATAACGCGCGTAAACAGAGCACGCGACACCGACGCACGCGCCACATGTACCACAGTCTCTCCCATCTCAGCACGCTCCCGGTTGCATTCTCAACTGTGCTGCTTCGAAACCAGGGGTCGTTTGGAAAACAAAGGGTCGCTTCGAAACCAGGGGTCGTTTCGACAACAGGGGTCGCTTCGAAACCAGAGGTAGCTTTGAAATCAGGAATCGCTTCGAAACCAGGGATCACTTCGAAACCAGGGATTACTTCGAAACCAGGGATCACTTCGAAACCAGGGATCGCTTCGGAACCAGGGGTCGCTTTGAAACCAGGGGTCGTTTCGAAACCAGAGGTCGCTTCAAAACCAGAGGTAGCTTTGAAATCAGGGATCGCTTGGAAACCAGGGATCGCTTCGAAACACGGGGTCGTTTCGAAATCGAGGGCCGCTTCGAAACCAGCGATTTCTTCGCCACATCGTACGGTCTTCGGACCGTGCGGTGAAGTAAGCCGCTAGCTTGACGTCAACACTTATGAGCAGGTCATCATCAGTGGCGACGGCAAGCTAGGTTTTTGGGTCGAACTCATCTGCCTAGGCTCGGTGAAGACCGCACACGGAGGAGCTCGCGTTGGGAGTACGCATTTCCACCGCTTTTGCAAGCAATAAATTTACTCGAGCTCCTGCGTGTTAGGAGGGCACGTTGAACCGTTAGTCCTTAGAATGGCAGTCGTTAAGCTGTGTCAAATGCTTTTAAGCAGCTTGAAAACTTGACATCAGTGTTGGCCACTTACACACACGAAAAACAAAACAAGTGTGGACAGTGATGAACTGATAGTGACATTTGTTTGCCATGTTACTTGCAGATTCCTGCAATACATGACCCTCCTCTCGTGCAGCTGCAAGTATCTTATGTATGTATGTATATTCTGTGCATTTTTTTTACGCCCCCCCCCCCCCTTTTTTACACCAATAAGCTCACCATAAGGCTGAATGTGACCTTTGGGTCTTATGGCTTTATCTTTTCCGTAAACGATGGATACATGATTAGTATGTATTCTCAGTCCACGTAGTATCTAACTTAAGTATCTAACTTAATATCAGTGTAATTGAAAGTTGACGTTTTTGGAGAAAATGCTGCAGTACAGTTTGTTACCGCTTCTTCTGTAAAGTGTTCTGTCTTAAGCGCAAGTGCGCTTAAGACGCGGCAGTAAACTAAGTTGTGTGTAAAAGATCTGACGTCAGAAATCGAAAGAATAAAATTGAAAATTATCAATTGATGCAAATATCCAAAGATAAATAAATGGTTTTTGACTTTTTTTTGACATGCCACAGTAGGCGACTATCTTACAGTTCTTTATATCTTAGCGCATAAATAATATCCACCTCTCCTCCGTTCAAGCCTTGTAGAGGTGGCTGCAGGCGCCTGCAGCCGCCCGCTCGACACCCTCCACATGGAGAGAACGGGGTAGAGGTGTGAGGACAGGGAACGGGGACGCATATTGCATTGGATTCTAGGATATTCCTTTCTGTATCATTATCTGAGCGTATTTCCCCGGTTGCATCCTCAGCAGTAACACTTCAGAGCCCGGGGTCCGCTACCTACGTTTCGTTAAACATCTCCAAGTATCTCGGTTGCCTGGAAGAGATTGCAGTTGCGATAAGGCCGCCTTTTGACATCTGTTTTATGTTATCCATTTTTTTGTAACATTATGTTTTGGTGCAATAAAGATTTTAACTAACTAACTAACTAAACAAAGAGATTGGACGAGGTTAGGTACTGGTTTTTTACACAAAGCGACTGCCGTCTGACCTCCGCAACCCAAAGGGTAAATCAGAACCAATGCTTGGATAGTTTGATGATCAAACGCTAGATCATACGCGCACCCACAGTTTATACGTGCCTTCCGTAACACGGAATCATCTTTCTTTTCGGATAATGAAGTTATTCAAGCCTGCAATATCCTAACCAGACTGGAAACAACTTCACAGAGTATGCTTCCCAGTGGAATTTGAACCCATGACCTCCGGGTCACAAGGCGAACGCCTTGACCTCTGGACCATGGAGGCAATCCTTTTTGAGATTTCTTATATAGTATCCCTCTTAGTGTCTATGTGTGTCTACTCTGCTCAATTGCACACCAACCTATTCTTTAATGGCCCTCGCTGACAGCCCGCTATATGTTTACGTTCCGATTCGGAGACATTATATATGTTGATGTTGATAGCAGCATGGCATTTTAAAAGTAGATGGTTCACTTTCAACGCATGACATGCCATGGCCCATATTTTCAGAACATAACTTACACGAAATGGCGTGGTTAAAACCACGCCAAAGTAATTTGATACCTACCCTTCGCTCGAGGTTAGAGAGGCTGCTGTGATGCTATGTGACGTCACACTAAACTCTGTAGTTTAGTGTGACGTCACATAGCTTAAAACCAGCAGATAGCAAAGAGGCTTCGCTTCCATTTGTCAGTTTATTGTAAATAGCCTTAAAGATACGAGGGAACAGATGAATATAACGATGAAACTCATAACCCTTCTTGGACTTCGCCGTAGTCGGGAAAAAAAATAAAAAACCGAACGTCAAACTGACTAATAATGCTAATCAAATGTTTATGACATCATCTTCCTCCCGTATTCCCGGTTGTATCCTCAGCGGTAATACTTCAGAGCCCGGGGTCCACGGCTACCTCACCAAGGTGATTTGACGAGGTTACTGATTTTTAATCAAATCTTTGAGATAATATGATCTAAAGATAAAGACCTAGACGAGCGTGCATATGGGAAAGGGAATCAAAATAGTGTCGGGTTGCTATAGTCGCAACGCCCTTTGAAATAATTTCTTCGATTCTAGCCGAATTCCTCGATCGATTTGGACAAGAAGCAGGAAAGTTGATTTTGAGTTGTTTTGTGGTAATTGTCATGGACTGAAGCTGCCCTTTATATTTGAGTGTATTTTGTCCGACGTTACATGTATAAATAGGTCACTCTGTGTTTAGCCAAGCACAATCATAATATAGGTCTTGCTAAATTCGTAGATATTGAGTGCAATGACCTGGATTCCAAAATGGCGCCACTGTCGTCTGCAAACTCACTATGATAGAGGAGTTCGACCAGCAAGAGCACGCATTACTATAGACTTACAAATTTATTTTGTGCCACTCCCTTGATCATAAAAGTATTATTCGTAAGTCTGTGACTTCTTGGAGAAGAGAAGGTAGCCGATGGACCAAAGTAGCAATGGAGTGGTAGCAGAGACAGGGGAACAGACCAGTAGGGAAAATGCTGCTTTAACTACTTTAAAACATACTGGAATTAATTTAACGACAAAATGCTCTTCCACGTTCTAACCAAACAACTGAAGCAGACGTTCCGACAAAAACGTTAAGTGCGGCGACACAATGAGCCATTCTACAGTTTACAACCCTAGCGCCGGCCGCAGTGACCCGTTGGTTGCCGAAATCGTCTTGAAACCATGGCTACTTTCTGCCACAGTGTTGTGACGCAACAGTTGCTAACTTTGTCATACAGGGACAGGAATACCGATAGTTTTTACCGATATATTGATACCCGATATCAGTATTTTATCGATGTATCAATATATCGATACAAATTTCGATATATCGATACTAAGTACTGATATTAAATCAATATTTTGTACAAAATACTAGTATAAAATATTAGATTTTTATCGAAATTTGTATCGATATATCGATAAAATACCGATATCGGGTATCGATATATCGATAAAAAAACCGGTATTTCTGATCCTGTTGTCATATTTAAAGTACTTGGTTGCTTTACTTCGCTTGCGTGTAGGTCTGGGAGAAAGGAAAAACTCAAAATGTACCTAGCTGCTTTTGTTTCCTGCGCAGATACTAAACGCAAAGTTTGGTGGTTCGGTGGGATCCCGCATTAGCGCTTGCGCAAGTTAAGCAATTCGGCTTATAAAGGTTTAAACATGTTTAGGTTTAAACATGAAACATGTTTATCCATTGGTCCCGGCAATCATTACTATTACTAGATGGCAGTTATTAAGGTCATAAAGCTAAGCTGTTAAATGGCGGAACTACATAATATTCTAATCCGTAGCGCCATCTATTATTTTCTAGGAAAATTACAAACCCCAGCTTCGAAGCGTTAACACCTAATAGCTTTTAAACGACTGAACCGATTTTCATCAAACATGGCTAACAACCAGAGCAAGGGAAATCGCTTCGACTTTAATAAAAATCGCATTGGATCTCCGGACACTCGCGGAATGGGCCCGACAATGTTTGTCGGATAAATCCGACGTTCGCGGTGAAAGGGTTAATCTATTTTAGTTAAAATAAATTTTATCCTTACGTTTGTCAATTTATGTGATGAATGAATACTAAATATGTAAGTATATCGATGACGTACTAAATTTTCTTATACTGTGTCAAAGTCAAACCACTTCGAGTACCTAGAATGACGCCTCCCGCGTAGAGGCGCAAATTTTTATTTTTATTTATTACAACAAAAAGACAGCCAATTATCATGAAAACTGTTATTAGATTCGACACCAGAGCGAAGCCGCGGCGGGAGGCTGGCCGGCTGTCTATTGAAGTGAAAACCAGAACTAAACCATCCAAAAATTGAAGCTATGACAGCTCAGATGACTCACAGAACGAACGAGTGGTAAAAGTTGTTCCAAGTGATGATCTTATGACCATTTCTGCTTCACATATCCTTCATTTATGTATTTTGACATGTCTTATGCGACTTGTGCGCAGTAGACGCGTATCTACTGGGCTCATAACGAATTAGACCCATAACCTAATGTATTTGTCTTCACAGATACACGAATCTATGCCTGAGAACTGACTCATATACTATTACTAGCTTAACCCGCGACTACGTCCGCGTAGAAGTCGAAAATGGTTCTAATAGGACCTTTAATTGGTTTTTTTATGTTATAAATTGTGTTATAATATCCCGTGCCCGTTACCATCATTTGCTAGAGCAAAAGAGAAAAAATGATCTTTTTGTCTCTCACTCAACCCCCAAATGCACCAAGGGATGCAATTTTTAAAATCTTATTTCTGTATTATTATTTTTTATTGACCACTAATTAAAAAATGTCATGTCTCGTTCCAAAAATTACGAAGTTCCATACAAACTGGCAACCCCTATTTCACCCCCTTAGGGATGGAATTTCCAAAAATCCTTTCTAAGCGGACGTCTCCTAGTCACAATCTACCTTCCTCACAAATTTCATCTTCATTGGCTAAGAAGTTTTCGAGATTTCGTGATGAGTGAGTGACTGAGTGATTTTCGCTTTTATACATATATATAGAAGAAGAAGATTACGGAAGATAAATACCTAGAGTAAAATGAGTCCGCGCTGAAGATATACTCAATGTTGTTACTTTGTTTCTGTGATTATATTTTGTGTACATGAGTTTTGTAAAATAAATAATATAAGCTGAGCTTCATATTTTTTGCCTGATGGCAACACCGTCCCTTTAAATATCGTGGCTCGACCGTGAGCGGCCCATTTTGCTGCTCGACCGCCATGCGGATAACACCTTGGTGAAATCTATCTTGTATTTTCCTTGTTTTGCAAGTCAGTAATATTTCGGTTTAATTATTAGTAAATTGTTTAAAATGGCTGTTCAGTTTATTTAATTAGTGTCAAATTACATTTATGGATTATAACCTCAAATGTTCTTTAGTATTTGTTTTTTTTTAATAAAATCCCTTAGGATTGCTAAAATCAGAATTGGGATTGAAACACATTTGCCCACTTATTTACGCGTTTTAATTTTATTACTGGCTTGCAAAATTATTTGTGTGTCTTCATATTTTCCGTGTGTGTGATTAAAATTGTGCGTACGAGATCGCCTACCCGCAAACATAACTATAAAAGGCGTACATTGTGTAAATCAGGGAATAGGAGTGTTAGTCCACTACGTGATAAGCGTGATCGGCTTCATCTTAAATCGCGGAGTGTTTCACGTACTTCGAGTAGTCACCGTTTTCGTGATCGTGCTATTCGAAATGTTTGAAGTTTCTGGTGGTCTAGAACGCCATACGAATGACTCGCGTGGCCGTAATCGAACACGTGAACGTAATGGGGCATACCGTAGTTCTCGTGATGGAGAAGACCGCCTTTTACGCAGTGTTTCACGAATTGGGTTGCGACGTCACCGTTGTAATCATAAGTCGAGGTCAGGTTAGACCGAGTCCTTGAAAAGTGGAAGCCCCAGAAATAATTCTCCACCAGAAAACTTAAGTCTCCCCATTGTCCTTACTCATAGATAGAAATAGAAGCTACTGTTCCTGTTATTTGTTCTTTGGTACGTGATATACCCGTTGAACAGAGAAGCATTGCGTGAAGTCGATCGCGTTGATTATTGAGGAACATTCAGACCATGACAGTTTATTGGAGCCAAAAGAGATCATTAGGGAAACCGATAGTACGTGTACAGATTTAAGCTCGTTGCCAGAGGGAGTGATGAATTGCTGTGCATTGTTTGTGTTGTTGTGACCGTACTGGAGTTGGGCCGTAGGCCGCGTGGCGGTAGGCGGTCAGCTCTGGTGGAGGTCGGGTTTCTTGAGGAAACCGTAGGGTCTGGAGGACCTGGCGATCACTGGGTGGTGATGCGCGTTTTTGTGTGCTCAGTGAACTGCAATTCTGATCGTTGGTGATTTTGAGCTGATTTGATTAGTTTTGTTTTTAATACGGTTTGATGATCGCTTCTGACTCACTAAGCACTGTACTTTTTAGACATCGTGAAAATTATGTCATTTTATTAATTTCGTTGATTAATCAAATGTAAAGTTTAAAAGTCCGTTCCAAATAACAAAAGATCCTGATGGGGACCGATTGAGGTCATCCGTTAACAAATGTATTCAGAAGATGCCCAAAGGTCATATACTAGTCGAAGTTAATATAGAGGTGCATCATAAGAATGACGAGTAGTGTTATGAAGAAATCTCGAATGAGTGCCCCAGCGGCCGTACTAAGGGCGATCGTACCTAAGTCCGTGGGTGCGCGGTGTGCGCGTATGAGGCAATAGTTGTTACTATTTGGTCGGCTGTGAGAGCAGTGATGTTGGTGGAGTTCATTCGAGATAGCTACACTATCAGTAGTAAAGAGGAAAGGAAAGAGACATGGAGTTAGAGTGGTATAAGGCCTAGGGAACAAATTTTTGTCTTGTTTCGATTATGTTAATCGACTCCGGTACCAGTCTTGAACTTTTAATATCGACGATCGTGTGTTTTTCATAAAGTTTTCTCGCATTTGACAGGGAAACTGGACTCCGGCATGTGCGGGCCATACAAAGTGGTCAAGGTGCTGCCAAGTGGATGTCATGAGCTTCGCTTGCTGAGCGGTGGCTACGGCAAGGCGACGCTGGCTGCGGCACAATACATGGTGCCGTGGCGAGGCGAGTGGCAGCCGCTGTGCCGGAAGGCGTGTACTCTGTACGCGTGTCGGGTGCTGACCCGGTGGGCGCAGTCCCGGTGGGCGCAGTCCCGGTGGGCGCAGTCCCGGTGGGCGCAGTCCCGGTGGGCGCAGTCCCGGTGGGCGCAGTCCCGGTGGGCGCAGTCCCGGTGGGCGCAGTCCCGGCGGGTGCTGTCCCGGTGTGCGCAAACTCTGCGCGTGTCGGGTGCTGTCCCGGTGTGCGCAAACTCTGCGCGTTTCGGGTGCTGTCCCGGCGGGTGCTGTCCCGGTGTGCGCAAACTCTGCGCGTGTCGGGTGCTGTCCTGGTGTGCGCAAACTCTGCGCGTGTCGGGTGCTGTCCCGGTGTGCGCTAACTCTGCGCGTGTCGGGTGCTGTCCCGGTGTGCGCAAACTCTGCGCGTGTCGGGTGCTGTCCCGGTGTGCGCAAACTCTGCGCGTTTCGGGTGCTGTCCCGGTGTGCGCAAACTCTGCGCGTGTCGGGTGCTGTCCCGGTGTGCGCAAACTCTGCGCGTGTCGGGTGCTGTCCCGGTGTGCGCAAACTCTGCGCGTGTCGGGTGCTGTCCCGGTGTGCGCAAACTCTGCGCGTTTCGGGTGCTGTCCCGGTGTGCGCAGACTCTGCGCGTTTCGGGTGCTGTCCCGGCGGGTGCTGTCCCGGTTAACGTGTTCTATGAACGCGTTTCAGGCGCAGTCCTAGCAGCCACTGTGCTGGTTCACATTTTCAACGTGGGGGGAACTAACTTGTACAAGTTCAAGTATGAGTATGAGTGAGACATTTGATGTGAAGACGTATGCATACTTTTGAAAGCGAAGTGTTTTAGTTTTGTCACGAAAGCGTTATTATGTATGAGGGCCTTGTATGTGCGATGTATGACAGATTAGGCAATGGTGTACATCGTCACAGCCAATTAACAATTTGTTTCTCACGCAGATTCTGACGATGACAACTCTGACGACGCCGGTGAATCTTTGGTGCCCCTGCTCGTCTCGCCAACCCTTTGAGTGAAGACGATGAGCAAACTCCTGCCGTACCTGCCTGTGCTTCTGCAGAGGATTCCTCCAGTGCAGCCGAGGACGGCGCACGGTCAGGAGAGGCCGTATAAGCTGAGCTTCATATTTTTTGCCTGATGGCAACACCGTCCCTTTAAATATCGTGGCTCGACCGTGAGCGGCCCATTTTGCTGCTCGACCGCCATGCGGATAACACCTTGGTGAAATCTATCTTGTATTTTCCTTGTTTTGCAAGTCAGTAATATTTCGGTTTAATTATTAGTAAATTGTTTAAAATGGCTGTTCAGTTTATTTAATTAGTGTCAAATTACATTTATGGATTATAACCTCAAATGTTCTTTAGTATTTGTTTTTTTTTAATAAAATCCCTTAGGATTGCTAAAAATAAATATAAAAAAGACAGGCGACCAAAGAAACGAAACCAAGCGAAGTTGTCTAGAAGGGTATGTACTATACGCTCGCTCACGTATCCTAAAAGTACAAGAACCACGTTTCACAGGCTGTTAAACTCAATAAATATAGTTATTATTACTCCTCTGTGCTTTCCATTTCCGTTTCTTAAGAGCCTCCTTACCTTGGACAGAAACAGACTTTCCCATACAAACGTAGTCTACGTTTTATTTTGAAACGACATGTCGGATATGGGGAAATTTATGTAATTTTAAAGAAATTGCAATTATCTAGGGTTATAATTGGTTTTCTACAGCTAAATTATAAACTTAACAGAGAATATAGTGTATTATATCGTATTTGACCATCAGTATGGAAAACTTGTACACCCTTATATTTTCTTTCCAGTTCATAATGTTACTGTAGGAAACCAATTATAACCCTAGATAATTGCAATTTCTTTAAAATTACAAATTTTTATCAAAATCTGACATGTCGTTTCTAAATAAAACGTAGACTACGTTTGTATGGAAGAGTCTAGGGTAAGGGGATTCTTAAGAGTATTCTGAAGGAAGCGGTAGTGGTTTAAGAGCGGTAACTATAACCGACAGGTCCCTGGTTTGATTCATGCAAAGCCTGGAATAGAATTTCCTTTTATTGCCAAAAACGACCACAACACTAAATAGAAAAAAGTACATCGAACAATAAGCGTGGTTTTTTGGCAAAAAGACCCATTCAGCATATGATATGTTTGATAAGTTGCTATGCTAGACGCATCGCCTTTGACACGATCCAAACTCTCGCATATTCTCTCGATCGACTTTTCCGATCTGCACGGGAAAAGAATCAGCGAAAACAGAACGTCTTTTCTCGCAGGTCGGCGCGGAAGAAATAACGATAGCAACAAATGTGACAAAAGCAAATCTGCGAGTTGCAGCCGACGCGGACGAGTGCAGTCCCGGCGGGAGGCTGTCTGGCCGTCACGTCCACAGATAATGTCACGCACTTTTTGCGCCGACCGCGGCGAGCGCCACCTGGAGCGCGGAACGAACAGCCAAAAGCCTCGCGGCCTAAACGGTTTTCCTCATTTCGTCTGGCGATTGTCTACCACAGGTGTGGCGCTTTATACAAGCCGTGTAACATTTATGTGTACTACTCCTACAAACGAAACTGTACATCCGTGCACACGTCAATGTGTGAGTTTCAGTGTTCAAAGCCATCAAACGCACCACAACGCACCCAAGAACTGGGGAGAGGTGTGGGGACGCCATTTGGCGGGACGTTGGGAGTTTCTGCTCTGTACATACATACATGCTATCACGTCTTTATCCCTGACGGGGCAGATTGAGCATTTTGGGTCTTGCGGCTCTGAGCAGATATATTGCTGGCACAAAAAGTCAGATCATTTATAAACCAATACCGATCATTTGATGTTACGCTGACTTTATTTTAAAAAGATCTCGCTGGTCACATATAACAAGAAGGTTTTCTATAATAACCTTAAATAGACATTCAAAAAGTCAAATTACTCGACTTGTATTACCTAAAGACCAATCATCAACTTCAGGAAGAGAAGGGAAATGCATGCTACGTCCTTCAAAAAAAAAATGAAGACTGAAAAGGGTGTATTGTTTCCTCAAAGTTACTGGGCAAGGAACATTGTATGTGTGAACATTGTTTTGCTCAGACATATGATGTAGTGGTAGATCTTGAAAATATATAAGACTTGTTATATTTTTAGAATTTAAGTGATTTATGTTGTTTAAGACAACCTAAGTTCTAAAAAGATGATAATTTTGATCAAAAGTCCCAGTACCTTAATATTTAGAACTTAATTAAAATAAATAATTCATTTTCTCGTAGCTTTTATTTCATTTCAAACTATTTATTCAAAATATATATAAATTCTGCAAATATTTTAATTAAAAAACGCATTTTAGTACGGGCGGCAAAATCCTCCCCACGCGCCCACTCACCTTTTTACGGAAACACGCGCCCACTCCAGGGTTAATGTGGCGGTAGGCGTGAAGGTGGAAGGAATCAAAATAGTGATGGGTTGCTAGCCGCATCGCCTAGTAACATTATTCGCATTTTCGCCCATTCCCGCGATCGGCATCAACGATCTGCACGGGAAGAGAAGCGGCTGGTACATTCTAAATTTTTCCTTTTCTCTCAGACCAGCATGGAAGGTTCTGTTCGTTGTACTTATTAGGGTTCTGTACCCAAAGGGTAAAAACGGGACCCTATTACTAAGACTCCGCTGTCCGTCTGTCCGTCCGTCCGTCCGTCTGTCATTCTGCCTGTCACCAGGCTGTATCTCGTGAACCGTGATAGCTAGACAGTTGAACTTTTTACAGACATTACTATTGCCGCTATAACAACAAATACTAAAAACATACTAAAATAAATATTTAAGTTCGGCTCAATGGTACGGAAACTTTCGTGCGCCACTCCGACTCGCACTTGGCAGGTTATATTAACTCTGTGACATGACACTTCTCCGCGTTAGACATAGTATAAACAAAGTCATTCCCATTCCATCTGTCACTAAGCTTTCGATAAACCAGGTTTTTTTTATACACCTAGTCAAATAAATATAACAGAAATTAAAATAGGTACATACATTTATATAATTTTTTTTAATTTGTAAATTGTAGCTTTCGAGAGTCTGCAGCATAACGGTTTTAATGTCTTCTGTGAAAGAATCGCCCATAGTGTTAATAAATTTTCTATGTACATACAATGAGCACACAAAGCCCATTTAATCTATCTTCGATCATTGTCGATCTTAGCGTCGTTTATGCGTCTAACTGTGCTGAATGATCTTTTAATTGTAGCAGTGAAATAAGCACTGTCAGTCTGTCTATCGGTCTGTCTTTCTGTCTGTGTTAGCTCTCGAACGGATGAACTAATTCCGATGCGGTTTTTTTACTTGAAAGCAAGCTTCCTTGCGGTGGTCCTTAGCTATGTTTGAGGAAAATTGGTTCAAACGTTCTAAAGTTATAATACGCTTGAAGGTCAGGTTTTTTTTTTAATTTGCCTGTCATATAATATAAACTTGTTGAAAGTTTTATATTGTATTGCAAATGGCAAAAAGTTATTTTTCTAAACTTTATCAACAAAAGTAAATTGTTAGTAAGGACGTTAACAAAATCCATGCGGGAAGACCCCCCGCCTGCCCCCCCCCCCTACATACGCTAACGCACGCCTACTTAAACGCCTCATGCCTTTATGCCTTTATATTTGGTCAGCCCAGCACAGATTTATTTGCCACGTTGCTTGCAGTGAGCCAATTCGAGGTCTTTATCATTACCTCAGGTAAATCTTTCACTGTCATGCCTATCATGTTCTGTCATGCCTCACTAATCTCTTATAATATAATTTCAATGTAAAGTTTTGCGGTACAAACTTTGCTGAAACTAAAACGTCCCAACTTAAGGTTTACCAACCATAAGCGTAGCCAGCCATGGGCTCAGGGTGGGGCAGCAATCTGAAATAATATGTAACTAGCAAACTACACAGTCCGCCGCTTACCCCAGTTAATTTTTACATATAAAATGTCGAGTGTGAACTTTGTTACGAATATTAAGTATTGCAGTAAGTACCTAGATAATTTAATTTTTAGGTTTGGTTCGGTAACTTAAAGGTCTGAGCCAGGGTGGGGCAAGCGCCCCACCGTGCCCCACCGTGGCTACGCCCATGTTACCAACGAGCAATGGAGCGCTACATTTTGGGGCCTTGTCTTATTAAAAACCTGCGCTCCCGGTAAAGATTGCAGATGTGGGCGCGAGGACGGCAAAACTGAAGTGGGAGTGGCGGGACACTTGTGCCGAATGTGGTCTGACAGATGGCCTTCAGGGTACCAGAAGGACGCCACAGTAGAGGCAGACCAAGAACAAGATGGCGGGATGACCTAAAGGATGACGAATTCTCACCTAAATGGCAATACATAGCGACAAACAGACGAGTGGAAGAAGCAACAGCCTGAAGAAAAAGCAGTAGTAGAACACCAAGTAAAATTTCACTATGTTTCTCAACCGCTACGGTTGCGTGTCCGTTGTCAAGAAGAGAGATATAATATTTATATTAATTATGTTATTAACACAAATAAATAACATTTATTACATTTTTCTGTAAATTAGTACAGACGGCAATGAAGCCATTTGAACAAATAAATCAATTTCAAGACCACTTTTTATGTTTGGTTTTGACAACTATAAGATACTTACATATTTATTACTACATTTTATTAGTTAGATTTGAATTGTAGCAATGGAATAAATTATGGAAAATAATTATAATTTAAACATTAACCCTATTAATCATAAAAATATTAAATGCTGGTTAAAACTATTTGAGATAAAACATGTTTTGTCTCGTACTTACTCTGTCAAATATTGAAAAGAGAGTTATGGATAAAACATATAATAAATAAAATAGGTTTAACAAACGTTTGACATATTTTATGAATAAGAGGGTAAGGTACTAACAAAATTTCACATATTAAAATCTTCGTTTGGGCATATCCTTTGGCTGCCGGCATGGAAGAAGAAACTTTCCTCGTTTCGTAGACTTTCTACCATGGGGTGGTTAGAAGAAATCACTTTAGTGATAAGACCGCCTTCGTACGTTTGCTTATAAGTTGTTCATATAGTCGGTGCAATAAGGAGTATTATGTTATGTAACTTAAGAAAACAATACAAAGGCGGACTTATCCCTTTAAGGGATCTCTTCCAGTCCACCCAAAACCAGAGGAAAGAATGACATTTAGTAGGGTGGAACATTGTACAACACTTCATATATTATCTAATCTTAGTGTTTGTAAGTTTTTACAAAAGTCGGGCCACGTGGCAGGGTTCCGTGCGTCAAGTGGGTCGCGTGTGCGGAACGCTAATTCCGGCGGGGTCGCCGCCCGTACTAATTGTGTCACCGGCGGACGGTGACCACGAGTCCCACTCGTTCGGGATAGAGAAATCTTCTTTGCAGCTTCAGTCGGCAGTAGATGGTGTAAAGTCTGTGCGCAGAGGACGCCGCTGCACGTTCTCCGTTACCTATACCTCTTTTAGTCGCCTCTACATGCATTGTAGAGGAAAGGGGTGGTCATTTCGTGTCCCAGTCACCGGAACAAAAATATTTAAATTTTTGGATCCGGCGACTGGGACCAGTGAATTATTAATTTTTTGATAAAATATGGATTTTGGATATTTGGGTTGTTGTCGTGAGAAAGTTGACTTGGCATAGCCTAAAAAATTGAAAATAAAAATTATACTATTATTATTTTTACCAAAAGATAGCATAATTAACTAATAGGCATGAAAAAAATATGAATATATAGCTGTGTTCATAGTTTATGAGCGCGGAAAGTGACGTTATCGAATTCGATAGACTCTATGCACTTAAGACGAAGTGGTAGCTAAAGTGGCGCCCTCATTTGAAATAAATTGTTTAAAACTAAATATGGTGATAATTAAAAATTTGATTTGTATCACCGTCTAGAAAGACCTTTAAACTATTTTATGAATAGCCTTTGAAATTATTACAAATAGTCCGTCTAGTTTTAAAACGGGTTTTCGCTAAAAGTGTCCACTTTTGGCGAAAACCCGTTTTAAAACTAGATAGACTACCAATATTACTTTCAAAGGTTATTCATAAAATAGTTTAAAGGTCTTTCTAGACAGTGATACAAATCAAATTTTTAATTATCACCATATTTAGTTTTAAACAATTTAATTCAAATGAGGGCGCCGCTTTAGCTACCACTTCGTCTTAAGGGTTAATCGTTATCTACATATTGATAAAATTTTGTAAGTATCCCCCTCTCTCTGCCGCCGTAGCCACCCTACACGGCGGCGAGCGTGCTGCAGCAAGTTCGATACCGATCCATCTCTGTCTGATATACTCGTAGCTTCATAACTTTATGTTTTGCTACATAAGCCGTATTTTATCAAACAAATACATCATATATCTCAGTTATATATCTTGTCTATAATTTATTTCTGCATTTGCAAGAGCCGGGCTCTTGTTGGCGGCATGTCAGATCCACGATACGTCATGTCACAACAACTTTTGGTGGTGATCTTCCGTAAAGCGAGGAGGCCAAGGACCCACACGAGGTACAAGGGTTGTAGTGCCGCAGGAAGAAAGTAAAGTAAGGTGGTGATCTTCCTGCCTTCTTAATTTCTCAGGCTGGTAAACTTGATTACTCTCTGCTTTGGAAACTTGGCTACACGCTGGTTGAGGCTATGTGTTGGCCATAGATGTAATGAACTAAAAAATGAAAAAAAAAAGATTCGACTCATACAGAGGATATCAAATCAAATGAAAGGGCTACCTACATTGGGTATACCGAAAACGAATAAAAAAAAATTATGTTTTTTTGGCATCGAATTATGTCTCAATTCTTTTTATTCAAAACCTATCAAAATAAAGGGGATTTCAAAACAAATAAATTTATAAAAAAATTACAAAAAATATTCAATGTATACCCATATTTAAATGTAATTAAAAATAAGAAATGCTAAAAAACAACATATAACCTCGCATATCCGAGCGTGTTACCCGTTGCATCCTATAGGCATTCTGCTGTTTTATCTTTACAGTTCATTTATAAAATATTTTTGCGCGCAACGGGTTTTTACCCGACTGCGCCAAAAGGAGGGTTATGTTTTTCGAGAGTATGTATGTATATATGATTGTTTGGCACAGAACGACGTGTCATTAGATTTGTCTTAATTATTAGAGTGACACTGGGATAAAAAGGCAGTAGGGTTTTTGTTTTCTTTTTTTTTTTTTCAATAATTTCTTGTGTAGTATGAGATTAATTCCGAATAACGGCAACCTTCTAACTAAGTGGAGGTCCATAGTCTCTGCCTACCTCTGTGGGAAACAAGCGTGATAATATGTATGTATGTATGTATATTCTAGCGAAGAGGAAGAGAGACAGCATCATAGTATTCGCACACACTTTATTATCTCAGGTCTTGCGACTCGTTGTCTGTGCGCAGTTTACCTCATACGTCGCTATGTGGCTGTCGCCGGTGCGTCACGAGTGCGGAAACGTAGCACTGATACCGGAGTGCTCAAGGACTAATGGCTAAGTAATCGGTTTATAACGGCTAGCTTTCCACACAGAATATACATAGGTACACTCAACAGCACATCAAAGTCATCAAACTACCCAAATTCATTGCGATATCGCAGTCTAAGTCGTAGTGGTCGCAAGTCAGCGAAATCTTGTTAGTCTGGAACAGCGTAGTACTAACATGACAATTTTTAACTGCACTCTCTCACTGTACTGAAGACCGACACCATTGGATTTCTTATGATGCCTGATCACGGATCTGTCGGCCGTCAAGTGATAAAGTGGTGGTAAAAGCAATCAAAGACGGCGACCGCTCAGTTTCGTTTTTACGCTTTTTTTAGGTATGTACTGCACCGATTTCCCAACTGTAAACGAATTTTGAAAGCTTATAATAAAATTAAAGATTTTTTCATAGACATTTGCCATAGAAGGCGAATTATCTTTGGAAATAATATAGGTTTTTTTCGAATATATTCCCGAGAGTATTTCCATAAACTCAGTAACCATGCATTTTTAACAGACTTCCAAAAAAGGAGGAGGTTATCAATTCGTCGCGATCCTTTATTTTTTTTTTATGTATGTTCACCGATTATTCAAAGACGCCTGGACCGATTTAAAAAATTATTTTTTTGTTTGAAAGGGTATACTTTCCAGGTGGTACCATGGAATTTTATCAAAATCGGTTGTGTAGTTTGGGGGAGAAGTCGGTTTTTAGTTTTGAAAAAATATTATTTGAGTATTTATGTCATTACATCATTTGTAGATTACATAATTAGCAATCCAACAAGCTTGATCGAACCGCGTCAACCGGGTGAAGGTCATAGTCATCTTTTTTTTGTATGACACATGATAAGTTCTTAATTGTCCGGAAAGATGGGCGAGACTTGCTACGTTTCTGGCTACCAGTGAGTAAAGGTAGACCGAGGACGAGATGACCGGTGACTTGGATAGTTATATCACTGAAAAACAAGACTCGGCAAGAGATCGCAGGAGACAGATACTGGTGGAAGAGGAGACCTTTTCCCAGCAGTGCAAAGCTCTCCATGTATTTGCAAGCATGCACCAAATCAATTATTTTTCTTTCTTTCTTTCTTTCAGTGGGACATAAAACCTACAGGCTAGGGAAAAAAACTGGCACTTCAGGAGTGCCGACAGAAGTAACAACTTGGCGTCGGTTACAGTAACAGTGTAACGAGTTCAATGGTTTGAACAAAAAATGCCCAACGCGCCCAAAGAAGTTTTCACTTCAAAAATGTGCAATTTTAATAATTGACTAATTGATGCGTAGGAGGTTTTACCTCGTTCGGTTTTAGATGTTGCCAGCCGAGTGGCCGATAGCGAGCGTGCGTCTGAATCATGGCGGCGCGAGCGGATCCACCGCGGAAACGCAGCGTGACGTCATACTACGAGACGCGATACGATGATGAAACACAATTTTTAGAAAGTGTCCGAGCTGAAAATTCAATCTAGCTACGTCTCATTTTTACAGAACCTAGTTTTCTTGTTGTCTTCAAGCAATAACAGTTTAAACGAAATATCGTTAAAATTTAGAGAGGTACGCCACTACTATCAGTAAAGCGATGGCTCATTTAGTTTACCGAGAGACTGTGAAACCCGAAGGATGAAGGTTTGATGTCGGTGGATCCATTCATTTTTTTTTTAATTTACGGAGGACGGTATCATTGTTTATTCCTCTTGGCACCACAGAGAAGCGGCATATTCAAGTATTGGATATTTATATTCATAATATGGATCATGCATAAGGCGATTCACACACTGCTCCGCACCTCCGGATTTTATCCAAGTACATACCTAAATCAGTATTGAAAACACGCGTACAACACACTGACACCGCGTCTACGCGCGTGATTTATGTATCGCGAGCCCACGCTACGCGCGTGTGTGCGGAGCAGTGTGCCAATCGCCTAAATGCATACTGTAGGCTTTTAGTGCTAAACTCACCCATTTTCATCCTTGATTTTCTTCTTCCGCCCCCTCTTCTTGGGTTGGTTGAGCATCATCTGCTGGGGGTGCATCATGTGGGGGTGCTGGTGGGGGTGGGGGTGCATCTGGTGCTCGTGGTGGGGCGGCTGCATCTGGTGGTGCGCCTGGGGTTGGCCCAACATCGCGCACATCGCCTCCTCTTCCACGAACGAGTACGGGTCGTCGCATTCCCTTTTGATGCCGTTGTACATGTCTTCCCTGTTGTAAAATACGCTTTTTGTAAAAGATAAAATCATTTTTGTAAAAGCTTTTACGCCAGCGCCATTTTCAGGGGCCTTTTCCAAACGCTAAGTCACTAAATGAGAATTTGTATGTGTTTGAGCTGATTGCTGCTGGGTTTATGTATCGACTGAAGATATCGAATAGGCGCTGTATGGGTACATGATTTATTTAGGTGAATTTACAATATAACAATTAGCCGTGTCCGCGCAAGATGGTCGTTGTAGCCATGAAGGGAATGAGGTCCCTTCTGGCCACTCTGCATCGCATCGCACCGCAGTGTTGCCAGTTGCCGCAACAGTATGGATAGAAAAACCATTCGTAGCGTTTAGTTTTGTGACTCGGTTCACAAACTCGGTTCAAAAATGGCACACCTAGCTCTGCGTCTAAGACAGTCATGCCGACTTTGATTCGCGAGCGACTTGTGCCTTCGAATTTGTACTCATGTACAAACAACTTCCAACACTTGCTTCTGGTAAAGGAAAACATCGTGGAAAAACCTGCAGGCTAGTTCACGAGTGTCATAATGACTTAGATTGTCATTAGATGACAGTCTTGAGCTGCGTCAGATGTCTTTAGGCAGCTCGAAAATTCTGACACCAGTGTTAGTTAACACTAATAACAGACTCTTATAAGGAGACTAGCTGACCCGGCAAACGTTTTGCCATAAAAAAATTTAGGGGTGGACTACCCCTAACATTTAGGGGGATGAAAAATAGATGTTGGCCGATTCTCATAGATACCGGATAAGCACAAAAAATTTCATCAAAATCGGTCAAGCCGTTTCGGAGGAGCATGGCAACGAAAACTGTGACACGAGAATTTTATATAGAGATTGTAATGCCAAAGCACTTATCAAGACAGAATTCAGGATCCCTATGGCCACTTGGCCACCTTCGGGTTACATCATCAAATCAGCTTCTTATCATAATATTGCATTTTCATCTGATTTACATTTGCTTTTAATATTACATCTCGATCGGTAACCGGGAAGTGGGTCGAATTTTACTATTTTACAGTAAGATTTGACCCGAACAAACATTGCAAATGTAGGAACATTTGCAAGTTATTAAATGAAAGCTTGTAATAAAATACGTAGTAATTTTTGCTTTTGATTGTACCAAGTAAATACATACAGACAGACTTACTTGCTTAGGGTCTGTCTGTCCTGTGATGCGTGTCTCAAATTTAGGCGCCACCGTCGTTCAAGATAGGTAAAAAGCAAAGGATAAAGGCGTAAATGTATGTAACGCCTTTATGTTTTGCGGGGTGCCATAAGACCTAAAGACTATATGCATCGTGACAATAGACGCGTACGTGGAAAAGGGTATCACATAATTATCATGTAACAGTATCCGCAATTTAATGGCGTGCTATTCGATGGACGGACGTGGTGTGGGCTGTGGTGGTGATTTCTGATTTATTGAACTTTGTAAGCAATACCGACCTATCCTTCGGAGGGCCATAGTGCTGTTGATGATGGTGGTGCTGTGGATGCTGGCTCATATCGTAGGGCGCGTCCGGCTCGCGCTTGAACGCATACGGGTCATTGTATTTGGGAAAGGGGAAGTGCTGGTACTCCTGCTGTTGAGGGGGCGGCTGAGGCGGCGGGGGGGCAGGGGGCTCGAAGTGGCGGTACGATTCATCCGGCTCGGGGTAGTGCCGCAGGAGAGGCTCGTACGGGGGGTCGGGGGGCGGGGAGGGCTCGGCGGGCGGCGCGGGCGAGCCCTCGGCGCTGGAGGGCTTGCGGCGCGCCGCCTCGCCGCTGTTGCTCGTCTCGTACCCGTCGTCTTGGTTCTCTGTCGGCTTCGGCTTCTCTTCGCCCTCCTCCCTGGAACAGAAAGTAGGAGACGTTATGATACGTTCACTTGGATTGAGATATCTGGAGCAAATGACAGTTATATCGCAACACATTTTTTTTTAAAGTTAATACGAGATCGACTGCGCCGTACTTAACTTGAATCTTGTTATTGACGTAGATCTTATAACCTTGGTTTTTATGAATTAATGAGTGAT
The DNA here is from genome assembly GCA_943193695.1 of Acrobasis suavella. Lineage (NCBI taxonomy): Eukaryota > Metazoa > Arthropoda > Insecta > Lepidoptera > Pyralidae > Acrobasis > Acrobasis suavella. The sequence goes on along the minus strand of OW971952.1, from coordinate 376,776 downwards.
TTATTTTTTCAAAATTCTCACGTGACCACTTGGCTGCAGCTAACTCAAGGCTGGGAATTGTCGCAGATCTTATCGGCGGCACTAATTTTGTATTTACTTTTCAAATCATATTCTTGTAAATATTCCTTGATAGTATTGAAGACACGCGTACAACACACTGACACCGCTGAACTGAATGGGTTTTCTCAGAGTAAAGTAAGTTAACCCTAGGCTAGAAAATGTACGTATTCTTGGGCGGCACTAACATTAGGTTAACTTTCCAAAATCCTATCCTTTTCAAAAAAGAATAGATTCGTTTCTACTCTGACAAATATTTCCTGATATTAGTTAGGAAAATATAATTTTATGTAAAAGTGTATTAGTTACAGAAATAAATCCACGAATAGTCGTTTTTTCATCCAGATTCATTAAAACACAAGAGAGTAATATAGGCTATGTTTTATGTGAAAACCATTATAATCCCCAGGAATAATCATAGACACTGCGGGCAGAACCAAGGGCAGGAGATAGCACGAAATACAGGTTCAGATTAAGTTCGTTTGCTGAAATGGTGTGCATGTATTGAATAACACAATTATGTCTACATCCCTAACGGGATAGACAGAATCTATGGCCAAAGACCTAAAGACACGTTTAAATTGGATAAGAACAACTATTTGTGAAAGCGGCAAAGTGGCTCAGACTAAGAACATTTGCGCCGGGTCCGACCCCCTCTGCCATTCGATCCTTTCGTCCTTGAAGCGGACGTTTCAACCTTGTGGTGCCATTGCGTCACACTCAGCCTAGAAACTCGGTGTAGATCCAGTAGATCGTTTGAGCGAGATGAGATTTTTACGGTTTTAGCAGAGGTCAACATTGCTGTCAAATGTTTGAAGGCATCTAACATAGTTAGACGTCTGACATTGTCGACAGCCGCAGTGGCTTTAAGTGCCTTTTGAAGTATATAGACGGTCCCCAAAGCCAATGGTACGAGTAGTAATAGTAAGACGTTTAGCGTGATAGTACAAGCATATTCTCATAGACCCGAGTATAATATTCCGATGTTACAGAACAAAAGCGAAAACACCGAATCTCAGATAACTAATAAGTTCCCAAACTAGCAAAATTTTTTAAAGCCTGAAAGCAAGAAACGTAACTAGGTACTTTTTTAGCAATTGTGTCGCGTTGTGACGGCAGAGTAGAATACTATTTGTTACTACCCCTTTTCTCTACCACGGGTGTCGTAAGAGGCGACTAAAAGAGATATAGTATAGTTAACAGTGAACGGCCAACAGCGTCGCCTGTTCCTATGTTCGACTTTATTTATATGTATTTATTTATTTATTTCACTTTATTTACAGTCTGCAAAGGGATCAAAACCTCCCTTTATTGAGTGAGGCCTTTAGACCAGCAATGAATTAATCATCATCATCATAGCGCGGAGAACCGATGGCCAATGTGGCAGAAAGGTTCTCGAATGGCGGCAAGCGTAGCGTAGGACACCCACCTGCTAGATGGTTAGATGATCTTAGCAAGGTTGCAGGGAGGCGCTGGATGCAGGCCGCTTCCGATCGGTCGTTTTGGAAATCCTTGGGGGAAGCCTATGTCCAGCAGTGGACTTCCTGTGGCTGATATGATGATGATGATGATCATCATCATCGTCATCATTTCAGCCGCATAACGTCCTCTGCTAGACATAGGCCTCTCCCAAAGATTTCCAAAACGACCGATCAAGAGCGGCTTGCAGCCAGCGCTTCTCAGCGACCTTAGTCAGGTCATCTGACCACCTTATGGGTGAATGTCCTACGCTTTGCTTGCCCGTACGTGGTCGCCATTCGAGAACCTTTTTGCACCATCGGCCATCGGTTCTTCGCGCTATGTGAGTGGATTAATATGATCAGATAAAGAGGTCAATGTTTGAAGGAACACAACTTTATTTTAATTTAACCTTATTTCTGTCAACAAAATGAAGGAAACATGACAGTGTTAGTTCCTTTACCTTTACATTTCGACGCAATAGCAATTAGTGGCTATAAGGAAAACTTGTAAAAAGTACAGTAAAGTAAAGGAATACATTATTATGTATTTATGACTTACGGAGCAGACAGAGCCCAGGGCCACTATACCTAAAGGCTGCGTTTAGCGAGATGGGTGTAAAGATGAAAAAAAAAAGAATTTTGAATATCGGTCCACAATTGGGTATTTTTCAAAGTCAAAAATAAATTATTTTGTACGAATAAGAAACTAAAACGTCGCAAAATAATGTCACTTGTCTATGCACATATCGATTAAACGTGATTTTTGATTTATTGTTGCAGAAAAACTGATAATAAGAGCGCCATTTGAATTCAAGAAACTATGACGTCATCTGCCTGTATTTCATACAAATCCCATAGAAAATATTTGTTTTGACTAGAAAAAAGTATCTGATTTGACATGTAGGAAAATAGCGGATTGACGGAGAAATCGGTGAACATACATAAAAAATATATACATACAGTCGAACATATAACCTTCTCGTCTTTCGAAGTCAGTTAAAAATAGAATCTTAGTGATTTGTGGGCTAGCCGCATCGCCTATTACTAGTGGTTCTGTGATCTGCAGACCTCGCGAGTCACCGCGATCCGTTGAAGTTAATCGCATATGAAGTTGTTCAGACAAAAAAGTTGCGTTTTAATAATGGTAACAAAAATTTTTGAAAATGTTTCGAAATTGCTGAAATATGATATTTTTAAATTTTCAAACCACCAATTTTGAAATTTTTTTGAAAAGTTTCGGAAAACGGAATCGACACAAAACTCTATCCATCGTATTGTAAAACCCAGACTAACTATGTAACTAGGTTTAAACCATTGTCCGACCAAATTAATTTGACATCTAGTAATATCACACTATCTGACCTGTCAATGTCAACTTCATGTTGGGCAGATAATGGTTTAAACCTAGTAACAAAGTTAGTCTGTGATTTTATTGTACCACTTTTTCCGCATAATTAATATACATACCTATACCAAATCACAGCTGTCTAGTACTAATAGTCGCTGAGTAAAACCGCGGACGGACACACCGACAGACAGACATGGCGAAACTATAAGGGTTCCTTGTTTACTACGGAACCCTAACACATAGTTTTTTTTTTTGTCAGGGCTCAACATTTTTAATTTCGTCTGTTGTATTTCTTTTTTAATTTTTTTTTATGTCGTAGGGTATAATTTGTGTTGTATTTTAAAATACCATTCCTTTTTAGCTGTAAAGTAAAGGAGACCCTCCGATGTAACCTACTTCTCATTATTTATGTGATGGTTAACCACGGCATAAATAATCACTATCCCGGTAACGCCCGTGCGTTCCGGTAGAACTCGGATCTATTCCGGGAAAAATAAATTTTTGGTTCTGGATAGATAAGATATAAGGATTGTCGCTACGAATCTGACAAAGCTTGACAGAAGTTTTTGGCGGGATGTCAAGGGGTTCAGTTTGGGCGCTCTTAAATGTTTTGAAAATTGATTCTCGTGACTATTATAATATGAAATTGGTGTTGTTTAGTGTTATAAATGCTCATACTTTAAGCCGATATGTGAAATGTTTAAAGATGGCAGTCATATTGCGACTGTTGTGATATTTGTTTTCTCACAAAATTTTACGAGCATTGGTTGAGAAATGCAACTTTTGGCGACAACAGCCGGACATAAGCATTTTTGGCCAATCTCGAAACTGAGACGCTTCGCTCGCTCGGTCAATTCACATGATTCTGATTCTGACCTACTGCCCTATTTTGATTCCACTATCTTTACGGACAGCAGCACCTCACTAAACCTTCGGGTCTTATGACCCTGACGTTGTCAGCTCCTTTAGGTCATAAAGACGTAACAATTTATCTGTGAAACATTAAAATGCGAACCTTTTTCTTCAAACAGACAGAAATAGAAGTCATTTTTTGTAATAGGTAATCGTAATTACAAGCTTTTATTTAGTTTCACCTGTCCCATTGTCTGTCTGTAATCAAATCTTGCAAGGTAAATTTGACCCACTTCCTGGTTCCCGATTGCGCTGAAATTTTGCACCCTTACGTATATCGTGTGACAATGCAATATTATGATGACATGCAGCTGATCTCAAGATGGAGTTGGAAGGTGGCCATAGAAACTCTGTAATGACACGACGCAAACCCATCGAGATTGATTTGTCTTGATGAGTACTGAATATAAAAGCTTGTTTTAAAAATATTTTTTAAATTAATTTTGAAACTAATTTTTAGCATTTATTTCGTCGTTATTTTAAATAGGTAAATAAAAATACTAGTCGACTTTTAACGTTACGTCACAAAATAAGTACTAGGTTACCTACGTTTAGAACTTATACAAATAGATTTTGAAAAATGTTAAAATGGCGTAGGTACTTCTTGTAACGACGTGTGGCTTTATTTTAATGCGGCGAATAAATGAATATTAAAACGGAGCAGTTGGCTAAAAAATAATGTAAACAATACGGGACAATCCATTCATGCGCATGCATACGCATACACTACACCCACACAGCTCTGAAACTTCATAGTTGACTCACAAAATTTTCACATAATCACAGAATTAATAAAAGTACAATTACATACCATAATTATATAGATACAAATATGTAGATACAAAGTTCGTACATAAGCGTCTGTGTGTGAATCAAGCGAAGGATAGCCCTTTGCTTTATTCACAAAGGGACGGGTGTGACGCAAATCGTCCCATTCGCAACTCGTCCCATTCGCAGGTCGTCTCATCGACACATTTTACCCGACTGTCTTATTCCATCTAAGCATTATTGTATGGGAGTTGTTAAGCTTTTTTTATAATTATTTTACGGCTCTGGATACAAGTCCTCTAGAGCCTATCTTTATTTCTTCATTTCTTTTTCCTAACCCGAACTAGTTTCAATCAAAGGATGGTGTAGGTCCTTTGATTACTTCAATTCAAGGGAGCTTCTGGCGACAAATCACTACGAGTCCACTGGTTTTCAGCCGATTGAGTAGCGGACGGTGGCGCCCACAGTCCGCAAACAAATATCACAACAGTCGCAATATGACTGCCATCTTTAAACATTTCACATATCGCCCTAAAGTATGAGCATTTATAACACCAAACAACACCAATTTCACATTATAATCACGAAAATCAATTTTCAAAACATTGTAAAGCGCCCCAATTGAACACCTAGACCTCCCGCCAAAAACTTCTGTCAAGCTTTGTCAGATTCGTAGCGACAATTCTTATATCTTATCTATCCAGAACCAAAAGTTTATTTTTCCCGGAAAAGATCCGAGTTCTACCGGAACGCACGGGCGTTACCGGGATGGTGATTATTTATGCCGTGGTTAACCATCACATAAATAATGAGAAGTAGGTTACATCGGAGGGTCTACTTTACTTTACAGCTAAAAAGGAATGGTATTTTAAAATACAACACAAATTATACCCTACGACATAAAAAAAAAATTAAAAAAGAAATACAACAGACGAAATTAAAAATTAAAAATTGTAGTGTAGGTTTTTAGGGTTCCGTAGTAAACAAGGAACCCTTATAGTTTCGCCATGTCTGTCTGTCTGTCTGTCCGTCCGCGGTTTTACGGTCAGCGACTATTAGTATTAGACAGCTGTGATTTGGTATAGGTATGTATATTAATTATGCGGAAAAAGTGGTACAAAAAAAAATATTGAAAAAAAAAATTTTTTCTTAGGTTAGCTCGCATACAAGTAAAGTCAAAAGTCAATTTTATTTTCTAGACTAACCAATCATGTGGAGTATCGTTGAATTGGTCTTTCAAAAATATTATGAGCTTGTGAACACCGTTTTTAGATTTAGGGATCCGTTTCTGAAATATTTAATTTTAAAGTGAAAAATTTTGTTAGATACAAGTGTCCCCCCCATCTATCTGCTAAACAGTTATATGGACACGTGAAAAAATTCACAGCTATAGTAAATATAACAAAATTTAAAGGAAAACTATCAGTACAAATTAAAAAGTTATAGGCGATCAACTTATAAAATGAACTTGGAAAGTTTCAAACAAATTCAATAGAAAATTAGTTTTAGACGTTTTTAGTGGCACGAACTCAAAGTTGGTATTCGTAATTCGTAACTACGGAACCCTGCACTGCGCGTGGCCCGACACGCACTTGGCCAATTATTTACTACTACCTTACTTACCTATCTATTTGGCACGTTAGCCGCCTAAACGACTTAATTTATTTTAGCTTGAGAAGTTTTTTTTTCTCCCTAGGCCGATTATGGTACAGCTAAATCAAGCATGGTACAGCTGAGGGGCACAAAGATACGAGAAGTGCTGCATGGCCTGAACGTCATGACCACACTGGCACTGCGCTCCTGCTTTGTCACTCGGGAGCCATCCACAACGATCCTGGCAGACCTCTTTCGCTTCATCTACATTAATATCAGTCTCAATCCACCCGTCGGTATTTCGCCGGCCGGTTACGGGCGTTACGGCACTACTACGCCATTCATAAAGTGTGACATATCGCTCGCTATTATTGGATGTAAACAAAGGTGCTATTTGCGGCCACGGCTGATCAATTTGCCTTTTGCAGTGTCTGCTGTAAAAATAGACTACACTCGGCACTGTTGCGGCTGGACACGAACGAAATTACGGCCCTCATATGAATACACTTATCATCGTCCGTGCGTATTTTCCCGGTTGCATCCTCAGCAGTAACGCTTAAGAGTCCAGGGTTCGCTAACTAAGGAGATTTGACGAGGATACCTTTTTGCGACGTATCTTAAAGGGACATAGATACCTACGTCAGCAAAAACGAACAAGGAACGAAACTAATCTAACTAAAAAAAATAGTCATACATGAATACGAGTGAGATGGCAGCGTTGCAAAATAAAAACGAACAGATGTGACGCTTCATTCATTCGATTAACCAGAGGGGTTACTCCAATAGCGGTACGCAAGACGGACGTTACTGCGTAACCGTGTTTCAGTGTCAAGCAACATTGATCCCTAACGTACGATCATAAAGTCTAATTTAGTTTGACATAGAAATAGGACGTCACTTTCGTACAACTAACGTATTACTTTGTGGAGTAACCCCCCTGGTCTGTAGATTTAGCTAAACGCAACTCTCCTTGAGATCACTTGTGATCGGTATCTTCCTTCCGTTTCATGTTTTATTTATTTCTGATGGTTCGTAAGTCATCAACACTCATGTCAGATTTTCAAGTTGCCCAAAGGATGCATCTATCTATGTAACTTAACTTGAAGACTATCATCACTTATCTGGCCTGTGTCACTCCCCGTTTAGGTATCGTAAATATACCTACATTATTACTATGCGCGGCGACTACTTCGTAGGGGAAAATTCAGTTACATGAATCGTTTGTCCAGAGTAATAAGAATGAAATTGACTTGCAATGGATGACTAGGTATCTAAACGAAGAGGTGAGAAGTTTTGACGCGAGCTAAATTGAACCATAGCGCTAACCACATTAAGTAGATATTCCTTTGAATTTCTTTTCTGAATAAGACATCTATATGTGAGTACTAGTTCTTATTCTGTGCTATCATCTAATGATGACAACCGCGGCCAATGGCTGCACGTGCTTTCCGAAATACGGAAGACTGAGCCCGTATCCCACTATTCTATGTAGGGTTTTTTTTCGTCGTTTAATTTCTGTCGCTTTTTAATCATCAGTAAATCCTTACTATTCACATTAAATTTCTCACGTACTTGTCCATATGTAGATGATACGTTGTTGATGGTCCATCGATAGCTAGGCAGTCCAGACGAGACTCGCAAAGACTGCCAAAAGTTATTTGATAAAGGCAGGCCACATATGAAATAAATTAAAGGAAAAATTTGTACTTCTTCAAAATCTCTCCTGGGGTCTACGAACTCATAACATTAGATGACCTAAAATAATATAAGTATTTAATATAAGATACCTTGTAAATGAGACATGCCTTGTACACGGTTTCTATGTGGTGTCGTGGTCGAGTGCGGTTGGACGTGGGCGCAGGCGCCGTGGGTACTGCAAGGCGCTGCGAAGGCCACTTAGGGCGCCGAGCGGCTTGGGAACGTACGAGTACTTTCTGTTTAAATATTTACGCCGCTGTCTTACTTGGACTGGCTAGTTATTATCCATATTGACATCAGATTGGTTTGTATGTAACACAGTGCGATTTTAGCCTACCTCAACACATTGGGTATATTTACGCCATCTGGCGTTAAGGACTGGGACTATTGTACTTTCAAGATAAGGATTTCACATATCGATAAATAACAACTAGCTATGGTTCTTTAAAATGGCTAAATAAAATAGCGCTCACACTAAATAAGTACGAGTACCTATAATTTGACTGTAGCGTACGGACATCTTTTTTTTATTTATTTTATGCATGAGCCGACAGATGAGCCCATAACTGATTGATTTACTCGTCAAAATGAGAGGTCAAAAATACCCGTAACCGGCGGGCATGCATGAAGAGAGTGATGAGTGTAGATGAAGCGAAAGAGGTTTGTCAGGATCGTAGCAAGTGGAGGTCCGTAGTCTCTGCCTACCCCTGTGGGAAACAGGCCTAATAATATGTATGTAAAATGTGTGAAAATAAAAGGAAAATATAAATGAATTCAGGCATTTAAGTTTCATGCTTGATTTAAGGATTTTAAGGGTCGCAGTGAGACCCACGGTGTGCTGTCAAAAAACGCTCGACTCCCACGCTCCGCACCGCAGCGCACGGCTTGGTGCTCGCAATGCACGTTCGAAAATGGCCGACAGACATGCGCTGTATCCTCCCGGGGCGGAGTAGTAAATGCATTGTAGTTATCCTTTGCCCGCAAAAAATAACAAATCTGACCACCGTCACGCTATAAAGATAAAACTGTCAAACGCTTCAGCCAAATACACATAAAAACGAAATACCCAACTGATGGCGCAAAATATGTGTGCCAAAAGTGTGCGGCTCACATTTCCGCGAGAGCATCGTAGCCGAGTATGTTATTAACTCAAACACACGTATATGTATATAGCACAGATATAGCAATCCCACATTCCGGTTTGAAGGGTGTGCGCCGACATATAATTAGCTACGAAGGCTTTCTGCTTTACCGTGTACTTATGTACTTATACCTACCCCTCGCTTCTTTCCTTAGTGTTGCATTTTTAGGGTTCCGTAGTAAACAAGGAACCCTTATAGTTTCGCCATGTCTGTCTGTCTGTCCGCGGTTTTACTAAGCGACTACAAGTACTAGAATGCTGTTATTTGGCATGAGTATGTATATTAATTATGCGGAAAAAGTGGTAACATAAAATAGTGAAAAATATTTTTTAGGGTAGCTCCCATACAAGTAAAGTGAAAAGGCAATTTTTTTTCTTGACTAGGTCTTTTGAATGAATAGGTCTTTCAAAAATATTGTAAGCTTATAAACACCGATTTTTGATTAAGGGATCTGTTTTTTAAATATTTGGTTTTAATAAGTGTGTATCCCCCCCCCCCCTATCTGCTAAACGGTTGTATATGGACACGTGAAAAAATTTACAGCTATAGTCTATATAACGAAGTTTGAAGGAAAACTATCACAGCTAAGTAGGCTTTATAAAATAAAAAGTTATAAGCGATCAACTTATAAAATGTACTCGGAAAAGGAAAATTTCGTACAAATTCAATAAAAAATTAGTTTTTAGACGTTTTCAGTGGCATGAACTCAAAGTTGGCGTTCGTAACTACTGCGCGTGGCCCGACACGCACTTGGCCAATTATTATTAAAGTATTTGTGTAAACGGGATTTTGCAGTTGATTGTAGGAAATTTTCTTTCGATTGAACATTAGCACATAAAAGGAGCTGCTGATATATTTGTAAAGTACATACATAGAAATTATTCCGCCTTTTTCCCCATGGGGGTAGGCAGTGACTATGGATATCTACTTCTAGGATCCTTGCACAATTAATGAAATAAATTGTGAACACAGTAGTGCTTTAAGATAATAAGGAAAGTAAAAGAACTATACTTTTCTTTTGTGGTCTCCTGTAGGGATGTTGCGAATATTCGCATCCGCATCCGCAAATACGGAGCTGCCGCAAAGATTTGGACATCTGCAATTGCATTCGCATCCGCAATAAATCAATGCAGATTTTTATGCGGATACGAATGTCATACGAGTTGCGACAAAAAAGAAAAGGGGCGGGGCCTGTGAATGGGGACAATGACCGAGTACTAATTTAAAAATATGAGTGAGTTAAAAATAGGGGAATTATATTTGATTTAATTTTCAGTACCAAATTATTATTTCTGTTAGTTAATAGATTCAGGTGTTACTTTGCGGAAGTCAAAGTTAAATACTACTTGATTTGAATTACTTTGGGCAATTCCGCCACCAGTTAGTTTATGCAAACTATTGCCGGCCGGCGCCCACCCATTACTGTTAGTCCCAGCATACCTGCCACCAACAGCCCGTGTGCACCCGCCACCAACAATGTTGTTGCAAAAGCTGTTGGTGGCAGGTATGCTGGGACTTTAAGTAGTGGGTGGGCGCCGGCCGGCAATAGTTTGCATGAACTAACTGGTGGCGGAATTGTACAAAGTAATTCAAATCAAGTAGTATATATTATTTCTTTAATACAAAAGTATTATAATACAAATTTTTAATACATTAATAAAAATGATTAGGTATAAATACTTTTTCATTGTTTTAATTCTTAATTTATATACTATATTTATATAGGATCCGAAACATCCGCATCCGCATCTGCATCCGCGGATGTGAGCTTCTTAAAATCCGCATTCGCGGATGTGAAAAAATCGGGATCCGCAACATCCCTGGTCTCCTGTATTGCATTGGCAATGATTGATAACGTCCGCAGAATTAACAAAATTCTTTTAATTTGACCCGGAAATTTGAAATGACATAATGGTACAATGCAACACAAATAAGTTGAACAAAGATGGCGGACTGAAAAGCATTTTTGTGAAAATTCCCGACACGTAAATAGAACCGAAATGGCGGTCGTCGGCGATAACCGCCATTTCGGTTTAATTTACGTGCCGGGAGTTTGTACAAAAATGCTTTGAAGTCCGCCATTTTTGTTCAACTTATTTGTGTTGCATTGTATATTATTACTAAATATGTACCCACCTATATAAACGTGAAAGCACTTAGCTGAGCGTAGATTGTAAAAAGAAACTATCTACTGAATGAACCCCAAAAGCCCAAATCAAAAGAAAGAACTACTTAAGCCCACGTAACACGTCAATATCAGAGCTAGACATCTAGTACTGGATCTAGAATTATTTTGAGGCGGGGCAAAATATGTGAATATGCCGCCCCCTGCTTAGTTTTGCCGCCTACTTCATTACTAGTACCTGAACAGTACGAGTACACGTGTGCAGACAATTATAGTCAGTTAAGATTCAGGCCGAGATGCGATTGTAAATTTTTGAGAAGTGGACAACTTCTTTTCTTCTTTAAAAGTAACCAGACGCCGCCTCCATCCTGTATCGGTAGCATGGTGGATATATTCGATTTTGCCGCCCCTCTTACTTCGCCGCCCGGGGCATGGGCCCCGGCTTGCCCCCCTCTAGATCCGGCGCTGCCATCTATCGTGTATTAGGCACTACTAATATTAGAAACGCAAACAGAAACAACACAAACAACCAATACCGAGGACAAACAAAGCCGTGGTATGTGTGACAAACATTTGCCTGGGAATCTGACTCAGGACTTTTAAGCGGTGGGTTGGCCTTATTCATAACCGTTATACCACATACCTTGATGAACGAGCGAGCGAAGTTCTCCGAGTGTACTTGAACAATCCGGCGTTTGTATGTATGTAAGAGTGTATGTTTGTACAAACATCAACCAATTCGGTCAAGGGGTTTTGCCAAAATATGAGGTTAGCGAGTTCACAATTCGGGGCCACTAGTAAATGGTCCTGGCTGTCATCATTATGACGACTTCCGTGGCGTAGTGATCACCATGCTAGTCCGCCACCCAGAGTCTCTGAGTTCGATTCCCGGGCAGGGCAAGTTGGAAAATGGCCTTTTTCAAATTGTCCTGGGTCTTGGATGTTTATTTATATATGTATTTGTTATAAAAATATAGTATCGTTGAGTCTATCGTCGTTAGTATCCCATAACACAAGTCGCGAACTTACTTTGGAACTAGCTCAATCAGTGTAATTTGTCCGTATATATTTATATTTATTGTATGGCAGTTTTGAAGCTATTTGAAATGCTCTAGCCAACTTGGAAAAGGCAACAGTGTTAACTACTGACGCACAACCTCAAACTCATAAGCCTAGACCAAAACTTAGTAAGAACTAAGAGACCGTATATTCTTTCCCTTAAAGATTTCCAAAATGACCGGTTGGAAGCGGCACTCCAGCGCTTCCCAGCGACCTTGGGTAAGTCGTCCGACCACCTGGCAGGTGGATGTCCTACGCCACGCTTGCCGATCTAATGCTGCATTAAAAATTCTGTTTTTAATTAATAGGGTATTTTTCTGGGGCTATTTGGTACTGTTAAGAAAATAAAAAGCTTCAAAATAATGTCACTTGTCATTGATCATACCCATTTTCAATGTTATTTAAGATTTATTGTTGCAGAAAAACGCTATTTGACTCTAAGAAACTATGACGTCATTAGCCTGTATTTCATACAAATCCCATGGAAAATGTGTTTTGACGTTTGGAAACAAGTATGACGTTTAGTGTCGTTTAGAAACAAGTACCTATCTGACTTAAGTTGTTGGAAAGTGGCGAATTATGGGATGGGATGGAACTGTTACTTGAAAATTGTTGACAATTTATCAAGAAAACTGGTATTTCGCGGTTCTTCATATCAGTGAGCCAAACCAACAGAGCATAATCAATGAGAGCTGTGCTGTTGTCGATGGAGTTATTTCAAATAACTGATAACGTTTTAAAAATCAAAACATTATACTGTTGACAATTTTAAGATTAAAGCTAATTTTATGACTTGATATACAACCATCCAACGCCAGCATAACAGTGATTTAATTTGCTTAGAAGATATTTAAGTCAAATTCATAGGGAATTACGAAAGGGACGATAAACAATCGCTAGCTATTAATATGTATTTCTTACCAGCTTCTAGCTCCAGTAAGGAGTACTTATAACCGGAGAGCATGCACGAAAAGAGTAATGAGTGTTGACGAAGCAAAAGAGGTTTGCAAGAATCGTAGCAAGTGGAAATCTATAGTTTCTGCCTACCCCCGTGGGAAACAGGCGTGAAAATATGTATGTGTATGTATGTTCTGGCTCCAGCTTCACTCGAATGTTTTTACAAGCTTTTATTTAACTTGCCATGTATCTCGTAACTATGTATGAATGTTTGTTTAGGTCTAATCGTGCAATTAAATTTTCAACCAGTTATCCTCAATCAATTGAGCTGAAATTTTGCTTACTTGAGTAAGTCGAATGACAATACAATAATGTGGAGTCAATGAGCCTTTCTGATGACGGAGCCGAGAGATATTCGACAGGACTCAGTAATTAAAAAACATAACCTCATTAAGGGGTACGTGATATATCAGCTTTTCTACGCACATACGCCAAAAGTGGCCGTTTTTCGCAATTGTGCGTAGAAAAGCTTCACGTTCTCACTTTAAACTGTAAACAGTGCCTAGTTAATAAAATAGTTTAAAGGATTATCTAGAGCCTGGTCAAGACAAAATTTTAAATGATGTCTCCGTTTCCTATCAAATGATTTATTTCAAATGGGGGCAGCACTGGACCCCCGAAAATTCAGGTTAAGTAGGACTCATTTCATTTGTCTTGACAAGCACTTTATTGTAGACGATGTCAGACATAACACAAGTCTCGAACTTACTTTGGGGCTACCAGTGTTATTTGTCCCTATATATTTATTTATTATTATTATGTCTAGGGTCTGATCACGGAGACGGAAGGTAACAGATGGAACTCATAAAATGACGGAACTTCATCGAGTTTGGTCTTATTTCATTCGTCTTAACAAGTACTCGATATCGACGACCTCCGTGGCGTAGTGGTCACCATGCTAGTCCGCCACCCAGAGGTCCCGGGTTCGATCCCCGGTTAGGGCAAGTTGGAAAATAGCCTTTTTCAAATTGTCTTGGGTCTTGGATGTTTATCTATATACGTCTTTGTTATAAAATATCTTTGAGTTAGTATCCCATAACACAATTCTCGAACTTATTTTGGGGCTAGCTCAATCAGTGTAATTTGTCCCTATATATTCATTTATTTATTTACTTTGGCCTCACAATATAAACTTGTGCAACAAATGTTTTTTTTTTCAAATAACTTAAACACAATAATATACGTACCTACAAAGGATAGGTAGGTGTAACGAGGATGGACATATTCAGAACGACTACGCTTCGTTCAAAGCCAGGTGTGGTCGATGTGGGCCGCCCGGCTTAAATGAGATTGGGCGGGTTACGTGTGCAGCATGCGGCTCTGATAGGTACGAAGTAGGATCCGTGGAGAGGTATTATAAAAGAGGCAAACTAAAGGCTCTTTGATATGATAAGTAAACTGAAGAAACGATGGTCAAAGATTGAACAGAGCTCGGAAAGATATGCGACAAGACAGATATACAGAAAACAACGCTATGTTTGATAATCAGCAATAAAATGTGTCTCGTTCACTATGACGTTATGAATTTCGAAGCCGTGCAAGAATAAAAGATTTATCTTTCAAGCGATTCCTTCCTTGTTGGACAAGGCTTGAGTAACGCAACCCACCATTCGACTTTACTTTATACTTTTTTAAGCTTACCATCACAGTAAGATTATCTTGAAGTCCTAGGCTCTACACTATTATAATAGGAATAAAGACGTGATAGAATATATGGTCACACTTAGGCGTTTATTAATTTCAAAGCGAAAAAGATTTGTCTTTGACTCAAGCGAGAACTAGGCGAGCTATGCATGTTCGGATGAAATATCACCGGCGTTAGCTAGCTCCGGAGGATAAATTCACGGGCGGTACAAACGACGCGTCGTTTTGACTGATGCTGCGTTTGCTGGGACTTTCAGCTTCAAATTATACACACCGAACTAAGGGAGGTAAAGTTTGACACGATATTTTTCGATATTGATATTAACAATTTTCCAACCGGACCATGTGAATGTTCTTGCTCCAGTAATGGACAACCCGCTTATTCCAACAAGTCAACTCAGACATTTTTCTTAAGAAGAAATGGTAGCAGAAGTGGCGCCCTCATTTGAAATAAATTGTTTAAACCTAAATATGGTGATAATTAAAAATTTCATTTGTATCAATGTCTAGAAAAACCTTTAAACTATTTTATGAATAACCTTTGAAAGTAATATTGGTAGTCCGTCTAGTTTTAAAACTGTTTTTCCGCCAAAAGTGGCCACTTTTGGCGAAAAACAAATGAGGGAGCCACTTTAGCTACCACTTCGTCTTAACGTGAAAACAAACAACTGCTATGGGATTTGTATGAAATATAGGTCAGTGAAGTCATAGTTTCGTGGAGTCAAATAGCGCTATGAATATCAGTTTTTCTGCATTAATAAATCTAAAATCACGTTCAAAATGTATGTGATCAATATTTTCTGACTACTTTCTTATCAGCACAAAATAACATCAAACTCAAGAGCTATCGCTGGCTACGGTTTGGTTCTCCAAGAAGTTTATGTTTGTGAAGAACATGGACTTATTGTGGCCTTACAATAGTTTTAAAATTTTAAAAAAGAATGTGGTGTCGTGGGACACCAGGTAGGAACGAAATTCCTTCGGCTAATGTAGAATCGACACAATGTGTATACGACTGTCGCGCCTGCGCACGTCTCATTTAACGAGGTCATCCTTACGGTTTTACTATCACATTTTTTTCAGTTCGGTCGCGCAGCAAAATCCCTATCTCCTACAAGCCTGCCGTAAGGAACTTCGTTCCAATAAATAAAAAATATTTAGGGACAAATTACACAGATTGAGCTAGTCCCAAAGTAAGTTTGAGACTTGTGTTATGGGACACTAACTCAACGATTACAACAAATACATAAATATAGATAAACACCTAAGAGACAGGACAATTTGTAAAAGGTCATTTTCCAACTTGCCCTGTCCGGGGATCGAACCCGGGAGCTCTGGGTGGCGGACTAGCATGATGACCACTACGCCACGGAGGTCGTCAAAAAATGTGAGACGTTAAATAGTTTTAAAATATTAGGCCGATAAACGAGGATATTTCGCACTTGAAAGTGTCCTCATGGTTTATCGTTTATAGATATTAGCAACACCAGAGGTGCAGCCAATGCTCGGTCGGCCGGTGACGCAAGTGTTATGCCACAGCACAGCATCCTGAATGTAGTATGAAATATGCTTGACAAATGGAAATAGGTGAGCAACGTTCATGGACGACTTTTGTACAGTACCAAGCTCTGATTTCATACTTTAGAGCAAGGTTGTCCAAAAACCATACATACAACGTTTAATCATTAAACACTCTGTGTTATATTTGGAGTATTGTAAATAGAACATAAATATACAAAAAGAAAAAAAAATAGTTGCTCTATGGCTCGCCGGAGTCAGCGGCACAACGTTCGTACACACATGCGTCCATGTGTAAATAAAAAGTAGAGCTACCGTTAATCGACACATTTAACCGGACTATCTCATGCTATGATTTTGCAACATCTCTTTAGTATTATAAAGAGCTAGCTTTAACCCGCGACTCCGTCCGCTTAGAGTCCCTCTCCCTCTCAAACAAACTTTGGACTCCCGTTAGAGGAAGAATTTTGAAAAATCCTGAAACACCTATTTACTTATTTACCGCCGGGAGAACTCTTGCGAAGTTTCGGGAAATCTTGTTTTTCCATACAAACTTTTGACCCCCATTTCACCCCCTTATGGGATGAATTTTGAAAAATCCTGAAACACGTATTTACTTATTTATCACCGGGAGTACTTTCGCGAAGTTTCGAATAAATTGGTCAAACTAATCTTGTTTCTCCATACAAACTTTGGACCCCCGTTTCACCCCTTAGGGAGTGAATTTTGAAAAATCCTTTCTTAGTGCACCCCTAGACCTCATAAGAAACCTATGTGCCAAATTTTGAGTCTCTCGACCTGGTTTGGGCTGTGCGTTAATATATCAGTCAGTCAGTCATCCATTTATTCAGTTTCTTCTTTTATATATATAAAGATATATAGATTGCGAAGGACACTGACGAAAGTGATCTCTCTGGAGGCGATCTTGCGTTTTGTACGTTAGTACTTATATTCTGTGACAGTATTCTAGTCATTATATCTAAAGAACTAAGGCATGATATACCCGGTGAAAATATTTCCAGCAGGGCAGGCATTTCTATTATGTATACGAAAAAGAACAGCGAAGAGACAGAAGCGAAAGGCAGAAAACTGGGCAATTCTCACGAGTCAGTACCTCAGCATAGTATACAGATATGTGATAGTTTGCGTCCATACTGTTGCCTCAGCGTACCAGCGTTATAAAAGTAGGTGTGTACTCGGCCGCCGGTAAAAGGTGTCGCATCGATACCCAAATAAAGAGAATATACAAGCATAACGCTTCTTTAGGCGATTCGCACACTGCTCCGCACCCCGCTGCGTAGCGCGGGTTCGGACTGTATGCAAGTATCTCAATTTGAATAGAAAACACGCATAGGACTAGACAACACGCTGACACCGCGTCTATGCGACGTTTTTGTAAGACTGCCCCGCGCTACGCAGCGGGATGCGAAGCAGTGTGCCAACCGTCTTAAGGCGGCCCTTCCCGGTGGCTCTGTCGTCAACGCGAGCATAGTTCGAAAAGCTTGTTTTTTTCCAAAAAAAAGCAAACCAAAAAGAGAGAGATAGCGCCTTAGGGTACGGTTTGCACTGTATTGAATGAAATTAGTATTATTATTAACTATCCATTGAACGAATATTAACTAGTCATAATGTGCGGAAATTTCATAAAATTTGTTCCAGGATATACGTTTTTGTCAGTAAGCCTTACAAGTTTGTGAAATACATGATTTTTATTTAAAATTTTCATTACATTTACGAGGTTTCTATTGAAATATATTTTTTTATTTTTACAATTTTTGAGTACTTTATGAACGGTCGAAGTTCAGGTAAAATTTGTGCAAAAAAGCAAATTTTTGGAGGCGTATACTGAACTTGTTTTTCCAAATATTCATTTTTTATTTCGATAGACACCAAGAAATAGTGCACAAGATAACTGTGTCAAAGTCAAAAGTTTTCAAGAAAGATCACTTACAACGCCATAATTACGTACGAGCGTTTGTATGAAAAGTAAGACGGCGTTTAGGCGTTTGAACTTGTATCAAATATCTTAAACCCTTTTCCATGCTTGGGTAAGGCTTGAAGGATGTCGAATACTCGTCCATGTCAGGCTGTGTTAGCCATTCCCACATAAAAAAAAACAAACAATATAAGATGTTTTGTACTGAACAACTTTTCCAAAAGAACATAACTAATGGTAAGATTTTTTCATCCCATTACAAGGTGACTGGTCTCAGTATGATATGATTCATCAGGAACATAAAATCGATGTTTTGTCTTTGTATAAGCACGTATTACATATGTTAGTGTCCTATCCATTCCTCGGATATTTGTGCTAACATAGGCCGCGGCCGCTTTGGCCGAGTCTCCATTATCTGCAATGTGCGAGGTTATGCTGTTTATTGATAACCAATAGGATTCTGAAGTCAAAAGCCAGATAAATAAATAAATATATAGTGACAAATAACACTGATTGAGATAGCCCCAAAGTAAGTTCGAAACTTGTGTTATGGGATACTATCTCAACCCGGGACCTATGGGTGGCGGACTAGCATGGTGACCACTACGCCACGGATGTCGTCAAACAGATACATCTCTATCAATGTGTCAATAACGGTACCGTCATTGGTTACTATTTCGTGTGTGTAAGTGGCCAATACTGGTGTCATATTTTTTCAGCTGCGTAAAGGCGGCTGACATAGATTGACTGTCACACAATGATGACAGCCGGGACCAACTCTTAACGTGCTTTCCGAAGCGCAATAAACGAAGCACAGAGGAGCTCGAGGATTTTTTATGCCACTTATGCTCACCCCACCCATCTGGCGACCCTACCCTATGTCGCTTAACTTGCGAAAGCGTCAGTAATGCACACCTTCAATAAGCTGAGCCACCAGAGTATTCCTTGAAGCGCAACCATTTTGAGGCGTACCTTATGAAGCGCACCTTATTTATTCCTTGGAGCGCACCTTTTTAAACGTGGGTGCGCTTCGAGGAATAAAATTCAATGTTTTAATTTCTCTCGTGAGCGCAACTTAAAGGTGCGCTTCGAGAAATACATCAAGAATATGAAAATTTTATTCCTCGAAGCGCACCCACGTTTAAAAAGGTGCGCTCCAAGGAATAAATAAGGTGCGCTTCATTAGGTGCGCCTCAAAATGGTTGCGCTTTGAGGAATACCCCGAGCCACCGAGCTCCAAAATTGAAGTAAGAGGGTTCGCAGTATTGGTTGTTAAACACAGCAAATCTTCACTCCAATGTGTCTTGGCTTTCGTCAGGCGGAGCTGGTTCGGTTATGATGATGTTGATATGACTCAGCAGGAACATATCATGTTTTTTTTTCCTATACAACAAAGTGGGTCTGATTGACAGCATGCTTTCCGTCTACATTTTTTTCGTGCGTTAGTTAACACTTATGTCAGATGTACACTTATAAACATACGAATCACGGCTGTCACTTACGGAGTAGGCTGTGGTGCCATTTTTCAAACGCGGAGTAATTAAAACGGTTTTTTTCTATGTTATAGGGCGGCAAACGAACAAGCGGGTCACCTGATGGTAAGTGATCACCGCTGCCCATGGACAACTGCAACGCCAGGGGGTTAACAGAAGCGTTACCGGCCTTCCAGGAAGATATAGACTCGTTTTTGAAGGTTTCAATGTTGTATCGGTCCGGGAGGCGGGTGGTACGGTTTTTTTGTATAAAAAACCATTCGTTAAGGCGTCTCCACGTTTCATAATAAAGAAAATAGCACTTCTGTGGCCGTAAGAACCAAAGGCCACGTTCAGTGGTGGGCGAATAGGTGGAAAAGAGGATCAAACATTGACGATTTAATGCCATAGATTTTAGTCTATTTCTTCTACTGGCTTCCGCGTTTTCTCGAAGAAAAATCTGTAAGTAATACTTTCATACATCACGTAAGTACCTACAGCTTAACGATTAACCCCAAGTGTTAACAACCGAGACCAATGCTAGATATTTAGGAACAAGGCCGTCGTATTATTGACCCACTGTACCCCTGGTCAAAGATAATATAATAACATAACTAACGTAACATATACCCAACGCCATAGAAACTATTGGAGATGAGGCCCGAAAGTAGGCAAAACTGGAAGTTGCGGATAGGTACACACTACACAGAGATGGCAGCACACACGACTAGGTAAATGTGACAAAGAAAGTGTTGAATATGTTTCAAAAATATTTATTGCATTTACATATACGTCATATTTAATTATTAAGATAACTAATTTATATACTTTAATGTTTTAATAAATAGCTATAGCGCCATCTAGTGGCAAGGAAGAAAAATAATTATGTTTATAAGCCCAGCATGCCCAACGAAATAGAAATTATTAGAGGTAAGTAGGCAAAACTTTAAGTTGCGGATAGGCACATAGAGATGGCAGCACACACGACTAGATAAAAAGTGTGTAAGAAAGTTTTGAATTTACTTTAAAAATATTTATTGCATTTCATATAAGTTATATTTAAAGAATTAGAGTACTGCTTTCTTTAAACAATAATAATAAAAGATGTTAATGTTTAAATTTATACTTATAGCGCCATCTAGTGACAAGGAAGAATAATGATTATGTTTCTAAGGCGATGTGTAGGCATGCCCTGGTGGTACGGGGGGTAACGCAGTAGCCAGACGACGACGTACCTACTGTCACAAATTAATTAATTATTAGGTTTATACGGTATGGAAACTTCTAGGATCCGGCCCAATATGCGTCCCCGTTCCCCGTCCCCGCACCTCTCCCCCGTTCTCGCCTTGTTGAGTGTGTTGGGGGCGAACACATACATTGACGTGTGCACAGATGTATAGTTCTATTTGTAGTAGTAGTAGGAATAAATGATACTCCGCTTCTATGTAGTGCTAGGGTACTGTCACTTCTAATGGCCCAATGTGACAGACGTTAGCGAAGTTGGTACGACTGGCGAAGTTCTCTCGGCGGTACAACGACCCAGTTCCGCAGATACCGCCGAGATATCGCTGTGCTGATTAGCTCCTTAGTCACGCCTTATCATGCATGCATGTTCAGTTTCATCAGAACGTGCCTTCTGCTGTCACGTGCAAGTGTAGCCACAAGATACTCGACCGATAGTATAGATACTTCCACGTCTCTAGCTCTTGCGGGGTCGCCAGAGGCATGGATTGCCATCGCAGTAACGAAAGACCATGCTGTAAAATGGCCGATAAATAGGAAACGAGTCAGAAATAGTGACTTATACAAGACAATAGGTAGCTACTGCTAGCCGATAATATTTTTTTTTGTTTAATAAAAATAAGCCGATAAATAGGTTATAGGCATATGTCCACCTGATAGCAAATAGTTACCGTAGCCTACGGACACGCTTGCAATATAAGGCGCTGGACACACAGAAAAGATGTGGGACGCAGACGGGGCACAGACGGGACGCCGTCGCGACTTTCATAAACATACTAGCTGTAACCCGCGACTTCGTCCGCGTAGAAGTCAAAAATGGTTCTATTATAATCTTAAATTGTTTTTTTACGTTATAAATTGTGTTATAATATCCCGTTCCCGTTCCGTATTATTGTTTATTGACCACTAATTCAAAAATGACATGTGTGTCGCTTCAAAAATGACGAAGATTTATACAAACTTGCAACCCCTATTTCACCCCTATAGGGTGTAATTTTCAAAATCTAATAATTGCATTATTTTTTAATACTAACTATTAAAATAAATAAAAAATTTCATGTGTCTCACTTTAAAAATTACTAAGTTCCATACAAACTGCAACCCCTATTTCACCCGCTTAGGGATAGAATTTCCAAAAATCCTTTCTTAGCGGACGTCTCCTAGTCACATCTACCTTCCTGCTTAATTTCAGCTTCATTGGCTAAGTAGTTTTCGAGATTTCGTGATGAGTGAGCGAGTGATTTTCGCTTTTATATATATAGATAGAAGATAGAAAATACGAGGCACGGACGTGACAGATACAAAAACAAATCCGTATCTACGGCAACTCTGGCGAGGCGCGAGTCCCTCGACCCGCTCCCAACACTGTTTCGTCTGCTCGCGCCCTTGCCCCGTCCGTTCTGTGTGTTCTACCATAGGACGCGGACGAGTAAGCGTCGTGTGTATGTGTCCTGTCTGCGCCCCGTCTTTCCTGTGTGTTCTGCATCACGACGCTTCTATACATTTTGTGTGAAAAAGACGCGGATGAGACATATGTCTGCGCCCCGTCCACTTCTTACGTCTTTTCTGTGTGTTGGGCGCTTAAGGGTCGAACCACACGCAACGCAAGGCTGTCACGGCATAATTACTGTCGCTTATTTTTAAGAGAGCTAGGGTTTCTGGTTTCTCGAACCTTTGTCGTTTGTCGAGGCACGAGAATCTCGACCACGGTTTCTCGAGTATCTCGAAAATTTTGTAATTTTAATTAAACATGTTACATATTTTTACTACCGGCTGCGCCAGAAAGAGGGATATGTTTTTCGAGAGTATGTATGTAGATATAATTGTTTGGCACGCTCTGCAGCGTGAACGGCACGATGGATTTAGGCTTGAGAGATGTAATGTCATAACATTACATTCGTCTTAATTCTGAGAGTGATACTGGGTATACATACACATAAAAAGGCAGTCGAGATTTTTTTAAATGACTTTTTGCTTTATTACAGACTAGCTTTTGCCCGCGGCTTCGCTCGCGTAGGGGTGTAATTTATCAAAATCCTTTCTTAGGGGATGCCTACGTCATAGTAGCTTTATGCACGCAAAGTCTCGGCCCGATCGGTTCAAAATTGACAAACTTTCATCCCCTATTTTATCCCCTTGGGGGTAGAATTGATCAAAATCCTTTCTTAGCGGATGCCTACGTCATAACATCTACCTGCATGCCAAATTTCAGCCCGATCCGTCCAGTGGTTTCGGCTGTGCGTTGATAGATCACTATGTCAGTCAGTCCGTCACCTTTGAGTTATATATATTTAGATTACACTAATCGATATGATCAATTTAATCCAATAGTAAATGTTAAGTAACCATTAACTGCACTTATTTAATAAGAACCCAGGCCTGTGTCACTCCCCGTTTCGGTATCGAAAATATACCTTCATTAGTACTATGCGCGCGGCGAGACCACCTCGAAAGGGAAAATTCAGATACATGAATCGTTTGTCCATAGTAATAAGAATAAAATTTGCTTGCTATGGATGTCTAGGAATCTAAACGAAGAGGTGAGGAGTTCTGACGCGAGCTTAATTTATTTTCTGTAAGACTTCTGTACGTGAATACTAGTACTTATTCTGTGGCCATACCGAATAATAAGGCAGAGGCAGAGATGTGGTGCGGACTAATTCAATTTCGAACAAAATGCATGGAAAGCTTCTCCTATTTGCTGGTAATCACCTAGCGAGGACATTTAGTTTTAACGTCGATAGTTATCTAAAGGTCACACATTCATCAAATAATAAAAAATCAGTCTCGTAAAATTCTGTCGGTAGGAGTGCGATGCGTCGGAGAACACATTGGAAATGGAATGCCGGCGCGTGTCTCGAAGAAAGTGAAGCTGATGCGCGTGCGCCGCGACTCGTAATAAGCCGGGATAATTAGTGCATTCGCTAGCCTACTCTACAGAGACATTATCACGTTTTTGTCCCTAACTGGGTCTAGTCGACTGGGTCGTAAGACTCAAACTACTCTTAGCGTGATAGTGGCCATACAAGTGGATAAATAATCAAAATAGTGATGAGTTCTGAGATGAGAGCTGCATCGTCTAGTGATATGATTCAGATTCTTGCTCAATCTCTCAGTCGACTTTTACGATCTGCGCAGGAAAAACTTCTGCTTCTCTTCTTCTCGAACCTGAGGAATAATATTAATAGACGGTCCGCAACTCTACAACACTTGTGCGTTTTGCATAAAAACAATGTCATCATTACACGTGCCCTTGAGGTTTGCAGCCCAAATGCGACCTTCTCGTATGCAAATGGCCTGCGCGTTCATTAATATTTACTACAGAAATGTTAAAACCTAGTCTTTTCACAAGAACTAACTCTTCTTATCGGGTCGAAACTGTTCCAGTGTATTTTCAATTTCAGATTATCTTTGACCAGCATGTGGCCACGGCGATCTGTTTCATTAGCCTCGTTAAAGTCCTCAATGGTACATAACGTAAAGCAGTAAGAATAAGTACTCACTAGACTCACAGGATTCAAACTTCAAGAACTTTTCACTCCTAAGACTAAATTCGGAATTCAACTAAAGCACCTCGCGCACTAGACGGCCGCGAGAAAGACCAGTGGCCGCAACGACCACAATAACTGAGAAAATCATTAAAATGGCCGCACACCAGGCAGGCAGACTGATCGTTGTGGCCACTATACAAACTATAGGCACAGAATAAATACTAGTAATCGGTAATCACGCACAGAAGTCCCACTCAGAAAAGAAATTTAAAGTAATATCTACTCAATGTGGTTAGCGCTATGGTTTAATTTAGCTCGCGTCAGAACTCAGCACCTCTTCGTTTAGACACCTAGACATACATTGCAAGCCAATTTAATTCTTATTTTATTACTCTGGACAAACGATTCATATAACTGAATTTCCCACTCCGGAGTGGTCGCCGCGCGCATAGTAATAATGTAGGTATATTTTCGATACCTAATATACAAACTATATAGGTAGTTTTTATAGTGACTATAAGTAGTTTGTATAGTGTCCGCAGCCAAACCGCAGCTTCTGAAACCAAGATTGCGGCCACAACCACGTCTGGTCGTGATCGTGACTGTCTTGTGCGCGAGGTGCCTAAGATTCTAAATGAAGACTATATCACGCGCCCTTGAGGTTTGCAGCCTAAACCCGACCTCCTCACATGCAAATAGCTCGCACGTTCATCAATATTTACTACAAAAATGTTGGAACCGAGTCTGCTTACACCCAGACGTTAGACATTGACCTGTGACCTTTAACTAAGACGTCCACGATTCAAACTCGAATGGGATAAAAAAATTACTTTCTTTGACCGCGAAACTCGTTAGTGGCAATTCGGTTTGGCTCAGAATTTCTGAAGTAATAAGTTAACACATATTACTTATAATATGGTTTTTATCTTTCATGCTGGTCTGGGAAAAAAGAAAAACTTAGTGTTGCCTCTTTTCCCAAACAGATCGTAAAAGCTGGCCGAGGAAAAGGACGAGATATTAAATCATGTCAATAGGAGATGCTGTTAGCAACCGTCTGTCTGCTTTTGCCCTCCATCACGCCAAACGTGGCCTTTGGGTCTTACGGCCGTGGGCTCAGTCCCCTCGTTAGAAATAAAAAACGTGACAGTGTATTATATTTTATCTTCCAGAATGGGAAAGTATTCTTTATAATAATATGCCAGAATACATTACAAAATAGAGAAACCCTTGAGGAAAACCCACTACAGAGGAAGTTATAACAATCATAACTAGTTATAATAGTTCTGTTTATAGCCTTAGTTCACTGCAGGACCAAAGGGATGTCAGTGTGAGCCTGTTGCAATGAATTCAACTGCGAATAACTGATCTTTTAAAACCAGACCAAAAGATACAGGTAGTAATTCACAACCGCGTCGCTAACTACGTAATTCATGTTTCATAATGGCCCTGTTAACGGGCAGTTCTTTCTAACGTCCTCGTAACGGGGACGCGGACCAGGATTGTCCGGACGTGTGGCAACCCCAGCCTTGACATCTCGGTATCAAGACGACGGAGCGGCTCAGTGAATACATTGATTATACCACCTTTGAGGAGCTGGATGGAAAGATTATATTAGTTCTAACGTATGTTAACCATTTCGTGGACAACAGTAGGCAGCAGTAGCCGAATGAGTCATTGTTCTTTCTATTGTGGTTTCCAGCACGCCTATGTATTTAGCCAAGCCAGGGAGTGGTTCAAACTTGTATTGGTGACCACACGTGGCGTAAAATATACCACTAGTTCCTCTATATTTAAGAAGGGATATTAAATCGTCGGTCTCGGCTATCATTATTATAGCTAGCAGTCGGTAAGCTATGTCATCACACTAATATTATAAAGGCGAAAGTTTGTGAGTGAGTGTGTGTGTGTATGTTTGTTACTTCTTCACGCGCAAATAGCTGGATCAATTTTGATAAAATTGGGTATACAGGAAGCTGACACCCTGGATTTACACATAGTTTTTCCGCAGGTAATGGCGAGGGGCGCAGCTAGTATATCATAAGCCTCATTATTGAATAAACATTTGAACAAACAAACAAATTCTTTTCTTACGTGGTTAACGAGCATAGACTCTCGCTACGTGTAATGGTAAACTTTTTGAATGTCGTTTTTTCCGTGAAGCGTATGACCGCACCGGTGCATGTCGATGTTGAAGTAAAAATAAAACACGACCTTACTCTCGATCCTGTGGGGTCATGTGACCCTACGTGCCGTTTGAAAGGCACCGATCTGGATACATCTTAAACTCATGTAGTGCCCAGTAGTGCTAAATGCCTCTCATTTGAGCTTGGCAGCTAGATTGTTAAAACGGTAATACCATAACCATTCCTTTTGGCTGTACAGCAGTCAGGTAAAAAATAATATTTCTATGGCTATTTTTTTGACATTGTTTAAAGTATATGTATAGTTAAAATTATTAAATTATACATAGACAGAGTAGATGTAATTAATGAGTAGTATAATAATGTTAGTTTTAAGTAATTCCAACACAATGTAAAAATTGTTAAATGGAAATAAATGAATGAATGAATAGCGTTCTCTTTTGTGATAGTCTAGGAGCAAAGATAAAAGGACTGTAATCTTGCGCAGAGCGTAAAAGCCAACGGAAAAGGCGAAAATATCGAGGAATCATGTTTCCTACTTTGTTTTCCTTTCCATTTAAGTTTTTTATCCCTGGGCCCTATTTACCCCAGTGTCATGAAGTCAAAATCATTTATTTATCTCAGTACATTTTCATCATTTGTACCAAATAAGAAATAGACACATGATCGGTGTAAGTCAGTTTTCTGGCAACGTTAAATGGTTACATACAACGGTGCATTGCAATATTCAAAGTTATAAAAATAAACAACGTCCTTCTTTTGGTCTTGAGTGTGGCGACCCTACACGCCTCTCGAGCAAACACGAACTCGTTTCCCGCAAACCATGGACGTTAGGGTATCCAACTACGTACGATTCCAAAGGACTGTTCAGTTACAAATAACGTAATTATTAAAAAAAAAACACTACTTTATAAAATGAACTGAAAACACATACGATGTATATATTTTTGTAATCCTTTTATAAATTCCTTTACTCGCTTTGTTACTTTCTTAAATAATAATATATAATGTATGTTTAATGTTAAGCTTTTTAGTCTAATTAAAATTCAGTTCGAGAGCATTTGAATAAAAACGCTATTATCTAATTTCCTACTATCGACTGCGACAAACGAGGCTATAAAAAAGCATTTAGCAAAATGTCTAATTCTGCTTTTTATCTAAAACTCTGCGTTCAAGGCCCCAGGGTTCGCCGGCAGACGATAGGTTTGTTAGGTATTTATGTTAATAAGGCTGAGTCTAACGAACCAAATTGCTGTTTTTTTTTTCGATTACATATTAATCACTAATTAGACATGAAATGCTTGGCTTATGGCATAGCTATCTTTTGACAGCAAATCTATACAGGGTTATAAAAAAAACCACCATCATTTTTGGAGCAACATAATTATCGAAAAACAAAAAAATCGGCTTTCCATATATAAATCGGCGTACGGCCAAACGCATTTTGTATGTTAGGTCGAAAAATTTTTTACCTTTTTTTATAGAAGTAGTACGGAATCATGGACTGCACTTGCTCTAGAAATGTTGCTGGTGTTTAGAAATAACCCTGTATTAAATAATTCATACTAAGTATATGAATTTGAGTGCAAATATTAGTTTGTAAATTCGGTATTTGACTCGATTTTTTTTCTTATTCATATCAAAAAGTAACATGATACGAAACCGAAAACATAAATAATAATTTTACTCCGCTCAAAAATTAGCAAGTTATAAGCCTTTCAAATCCGATGGAAGGGGAAACTGTCAAATAACAGAAAAAGGATGCATATACACCCGCGTGACGTCACTGTCATTAGGTGTCGCGTTTACGAAAGAGATAGCGAAATGTCCCCACCTCGCACCCACTCTTATATTTAAAATGAAAATTACTGCCTCATTTAATAACCAATTTACTTTCTATTTTCGGAAAACGGCTTCTTGTTAGTGTAATTTGTAAAAATATTGTCCTAAAACAAACTAAATCAAATAGCCTATAGTTTATGAAAGGGAACCCGCAATGGGCGACCCCGACTCACACTTGGCCGGTTTATTTTTATATTTAACATTTGTCATAAAATAATTATAAAAAAAATTAAAATAATGACATAGGACAAACCCGCTGGCAAACTGGCGGAGGAACAGTTGAAGCTTATTGCCCCGTTGGCACCCTTTTGCTACGAAACCCTAAAAGCACTAACTAAGCAAATCTTGCGTTTCACATCGCATTCACGAAACTCTCCAACAGCCACGGGAGGGGCCAAGTCTCCTAAAAGAATAAGAGCGTATCCACCCTAAACGAGTGGAGGCGAAATTCTCTACACGTATACAGCGCAGTATATAGTGTACGAGCATACTGTATATGCATTGGTAGGTATGTCGGGCGCGTCGATGCTCGCACAAATTAGCGAGTAACAAATGTAGGTCACTCCGTATTAACTCTTTTTTTATAATAATGTAATAAGGCTGGCAAAATGTTGCAATCCCATCGAGATGTGATAAACGGTTGTCTCCTTAAAAACGATTTTAATGAAATGTAATAAAAGTATGTACCTACGACATATCACTATAATATTCTTAAAACAAAGTTTATTTGCTAGGCAAATTAAAAAACTCACGACTTTCAAGAACGCCATCTAGTGATGAGTAGCGAATATACCGATGCAACTTCATATACGTAGCGCCATCTATTGTTTGCTTGAGAAAGCCTCGACTTTCAAGCGCGAACCCCCAATAACTTTGAAACCACTGAACCGATTTTCATCGAACATAGCTAAGAACCACTGCAAGAGAACTTGCTTACATGTAAATCGTCGATCCGGTCGAGCGCTAGGAAGCCACAGACAGACAGACAGACCGACAGACATTAGCGTCAAACTTATAACACCCCTCTTTTTTGACGGGGTTAAAATACGAATATAAGCCACTTTTAACACATAATAAAACTGATAGATATAGTACAATTAAGTCTAATCAGTATACTAATTAAATTTGCAATAATGATAATAATAAAAAAATTTACGGTTCAGTTCGAAGACTTGGCGTAAAATAAGGAAAAATAAACGTAGCAGAAAATATTGTTTGAAAAAGAGAAACTCTCCTAAGCATTTGTAAAAAAAAAATTCTTTAACATTTTATTATCCAATTGTTAATGGAGGGTTACGTGTTTCGTTTTGCAAGGCTATGTATCAATGATTTGGCTGAATTAACTGGTGTCAGACGGGAAGTAATACTTGCGAGGGCTCAGTTCTGTATGGGTGATAAATGTTTGACTTTTTGCGAATGAAGACTAGTTATACAACATCAAATAACAAGAGACTGCAATTAATACAATCAGGTTTGAATCGCGTATATATATTTTTTAAATATATTTGGCGATTAGCTTGCTGTCACTTTTGTTAGGGTTCCGTTATTCCGTACCCAAGGGCGTAAAAACTGGGACCCTATTACCAAGACTTCGCTGTCCATCTGTCTGTCCGTCCATCTGTTGTCTGTCAGCAGGGTTTATCTCATGAACCGTGATAGCTATCGAAATTTTCACAGATGATGTATTTCTGTTGCCGCTAAAACAAGGAATACTAAAATCAAAATAAAATAAATATTTAAGTGAGGCTCCCATACAACAAACGTGATTTTTCATCGATTATGGAACGGAACCCTTCTTGCGCGAATTCGACTTGCACTTGACTGGTTATTTATTCTTTCATTATAAGATTCAAAGATTCAAATGTTTATACAGTAATTAGACCTTTACAGGCACTTTTATACGTCAATAAGTATAATTTATGTTACGTGTAAATAAAATATATTAAAATTTAATTTATTTTTAATGAAAAGCTACAGATACCAGCGCTTCGTAACGACCACTGCTGAGAAGAAACGCCGAAAGAAACTCATTTTCACAGTATTGGTCGCCTACTCGCCAGAAGGGCTTTGTCATATTATTATTATTTTCTTCTAATTAATAAATACTTATAATACAATGTTGACACATTATAACATGTAATGCTTGCGATAATACATTTAATACTTAATGAAATCTAGAGTATATTTTTCTGTTATCATGTTATTTTGCAGTGCTGTGTCGGCGAAGCGAGTACGCCTGCGACTAGTTTGCGCTTCGCTTGCGGCGTCCTAACCGCCCCGAACTAGTGATGTGCCAAGTCGCAATTTATTGAAATCGAGTCACTTTGTATGTTATTCGAATCTTGTTCGAATCCTTTTTCCTTACTCGACTCCCCGACTCGATTCTGGACTCGGACCAGGTTTCGATTCCAGGACCTTTACACTTACAAGAACACGACAGTATAGTCCAATTGTCTCGTCCTAATTCAAGGTCCTACCAAACGAGACTTTTATCATATCGTAGCGCTAAATGTTCCTTGGCACTGAAAAGCGGACGCGTAGCTTCGTACGCATATCGAGCGTGCCTTAGTAGTAAAGGTCTAGGACTCAAGTCTAGGATTCGAATGCAAAATCTGAGAGACGGTTGAAAACGAAAACACCCACTCATAAAACAAAGTACGACAAGAATTCAGCTGAGGTTGGACAGACGCTCAACCGTCTTTTCGAATCGAGTAAAGTTCTCCAGCACTCGGCGCATCACTCCCCCGGACCAACCCGAACACACCTACCTACAGCTAGAGCGGCTATAGCGTATTCGGACTGCACGTAGAGCAACGAAACGGGAGGATATGGTGCATTAATTTTTTTTTTTCATTTTCAGCCATTTAACTTTGCCATCACTCGTCCTGACCTGACAAAGGTCTACCCTCTATTTTTCCATTCTGTCGGCCCTTCTTTCCATTGTTTATTTTGTTAAGCTATCTCATCAACATCGTGAAGTACTGGGCTTACCAGGCTTTCTAGGGTTTATGAGTATCACTGATGAGGCGACCTGATAAACACCAGAAAGCTCAGTAAGTCAGCATTTAAAGAAGTAAATAAGAAAACTAAAAAGCCCAAAAAAGATAAACTATTGTCTCCTTTCTGTGTCAGTCGGATAGCACCATACAACCTGACATTCTCAGGAAGAATATAATACGAATGTAATGACGCACACGTACGAAATACATTGCCCTTCTTCTGGTTCAGTCGGGTAGAAAAGGTTGCATTTCGAGGCGGTCGCAGAGCAAAGAAAACAGGCGATATATATCGCGATGAGTTCTTTTTCTAATTTTCAAAAATTGTGACATACCCGTTGAGTAACGAAACGGGAAGATATGGTTATATTTTCTGTCTTAAATCCGAGGCATGGTTTCGCAGCGGTAAATTCCTTTCGCTATAAAACTGTGCCCGAACCTCGAGATTGCGACACCTGCTCGCTGCAGGTGATTGGGTTTCAGCGCGAAATTACTGAGATGCACTACTTGCCTAGCTTAGGGAGCCTTTCGTTTCACTTCTACGTTGAAAATGTAGCAACAGTGTAGTGTATTCACTCATTGAACAAATATTTTTATTATAAAAATACAAACAAGTTTATTTAAAGTAAAATGAGACAAAAGCTTGTTAACAATGTTTCCATTGTCTTATAACTTCGGGCTCTGTCTACCATGTTAGGGATATAGACGTGATCGTAAGAATAATGTTTGCTTTGAACTTTGATACAACAATCTGATATAGTGTAGAATGAAGATGCAACAACTCTACGCCTGTGCATTTACTAAGCACTTGATAAATATTGTTGAGTAATCTTGTCGAGCACTTTATGGTAGACGATGTCAGTGGTCTGATCACGGAGACGGAAGGTGGTCGATGGAACTCAGTGATAAAACGACGCAACTCCATCGAGTTTGGGCTTATTCCATTTGCCTTTACAAGTACTTTGGTCGGCCACACAATGAAAGCATGTACAATTTTTTTTCTTCCAAATGACTTATTGTTTTATTTTTGTGCAAGATGGTCGAATTTAAAGGTTTTTTGAGGTTAGAATTTATACAGCTGTAATAGTGTCGAAATTGCAATGAATTTGGTTTGGTACTATGCATGACTGCGTACTTCTAGTACACTTCCAGTAAAAAACTAAAAAAGATCCGGCCAGTCGACCTCGCGCACGAAGGGTTCCATACCAATATCTATAAAAAAATCACGTTTGTTGTATGGGAACCCCCTTTAAATATTTATTTTATTCTGTTTTTAGTATTTGTTGTTATAACGGTTACAGAAATTACATTATCTGTGAAAATTTCAACTCTCTAGCTATCACGGTTCATGACATACAGCCTGGTGACAGACAGCCGGACAGAAAAACAGCGGAGTCTTAGTAATAGGGTCCCGATTTAACATTGGTTACGAAACCCTAAAAAGAAACTACATCTCCATCAAAATAATAATACCACAAAGTTACATTCGGGCGGGGATAAAAGAATAATTTTGGACAACGAAATAAGGAATTCTGACAGCTATCAAAAGGTGTGATACCAGATTCAAAAAGAAAAAAAATCTGAGGATCCAATGGTTTGTTTTGTGATACTAAACCAGTATTGCATAGGACGGGTCGTACGCCGTACGCGCGTACGTTACCCAACGCTCTGTCAGTCCCGGAACTATAAAAGACGTGGATCTATAAAGTACCTATAGTATCGGCGTTCGAGTCCGCACACGTGGTTGGCAACGCACCAGCTAGTAGGCAAACTATTTCAGTTTCACAGGGAAGGAAAATTTAAAGGATAATGTACACAATGTATGATAAATGACACTTTATTAAGTAACGGACGAAAGCAGGCACTCGAGTCATTATTATAACTAAGCGAATTATAGTTACCTACTATGGGAGCATATTCAGTGCAAAAAATAACAAGAAATTAACCGGCCTAGTGCGAGATTTACATATGTCTTATATACTGCTGTTATCAATTAAAAATTAAGACGACTTCTGTGGCGTAGTGGTCACCATACGAGTCCGCCACCAAGAGGACTCGGGTTCAATCCCCGGGCAAGTTGGAAAATGCCCTTTTTCAATTGTCTTGGGTCTTGGATGTTTATCTATATATGTATTTGTTATAAAATATAGTATCGTTGAGTTAGTATCCCATAACACAAGTCTCGAACTTACTTTGGGGCTAGCTCAATCAGTGTAATTTGTCCCTATATATTTATTTATTTATCAATCAGTGATTTCTGTATGACGGTGCGTGATTAATATAGTAGCAGGTTCCATACCCTTACCCATAGAGTAAAAACGGGACCCTATTACTAAGACTCCACTGTCCGTCTTTCTGCCTGTCACCAGCCTGTATCTCATGAACCGTGATAGCTAGACAGGTGAAATTTTCACAGATTCCGTTAACAAATTCTAAGAATAAAATAAATATTAAAGAGGGCTCCTATACATCAAACAAATTTTATATAGAATGGTACGGAACCCTTCGTACACGAGTCACAATCGCACTTGACTGGGTTTTTATTAAGCCGTTTATCTACACTGCAGTTTATTCACCCTTTGAAGGTGAAAAACAACTGACTACCTACCTATAAAAGAATCAGTAAGCAGTATTGCATTAAAATACGAATTTCATAATTGATTTGTTACACTGACTGGACTATTGATAGACCACTGGCATTATCTAAATAACATTGACCTTAGTGCAACTCAGAAGAAAAATTACAATAAACATTACACATATAATGTGTAATGTTTATGTCGCACATGTTTCAAAAACAAATATTTTCCGAATTTCAATTAACATTTTTACAGTTAATAAAATAATCATTTAAAGAGTATGTTATCAATGAAACATCATACACACACATTAAAATGACTATAGATGTGTACACCAAGAATATTTGTTTGAATGAACACAACAACACCCGTTCTTCTTGTCGAGTGTGTTGTGTTGGCGGGCGATACACACACATTGACGTGTGCAAGGATATATAGTTTCGTTTGTAGTAGTAGTAGGCATAAATGATAATTCGCTTCCATGAAATGTCATTCCTATGATTTCTTTCTAAAATGTAAATACCTATAGTCGATTTGTTTAGGTATTTAAAAGAATGTAATCAACCTTGAAATGTCTTTTTATTTAAATATCCACTTTATAAATCAATACCTTCGCAAATTACAAATTATTTATTTAATAAATTGTTAATTACATAATTTATTTGTAATTTGCAATTTAATTTATAAAGTGTATATTTCAATAAAAAGACATCTCAAGATTGTTTACATTCTATTAATTAAAGTCTATGTAGTAGCCTAGTGATGAATGGATTGTGACTATAGTTCGAAAATAGTGAAGTGACAGTATTTGTGGCAAAATATACACACGAAAATCAGAAGAAATCTCAAAAAAAATTGGACAGGCTGATAAACGTAAATAATGGAGTGTTAATCAACATTTCATATGAACCTTTTATGTATTAAATAAATGATAAATGCTGGAACTAAATAAAAAGGAAAAATTGACAATAATAACAGTGAAGAGTGATTAATTTTGAATATACTACTTTAACGTACTATTTCAATAAAACATTTTTTGAAGCTTCGACTACTCGACAACAGAGGGCGCCACACAACAAGGAATTTTTACCGCCATCTACAATTTTCTCTACGAACAAAAAATCGGACCTATATTTGTTTCTACTACTCACCGACGGAGGGCGTTGCCTGCGAGTAAACAAGAAAATGCATTCATCTAAATCTGCGGTGTCTGAAAACTGTGCAGCATGCAGTAAATCACTGATGAAAAAGGAACACTTGCGCTGTATCTCATGTAAATCGGCATTTGACATACTATGCTTAAATATTACAAGTCAGCGCTTCCGCTCGTTCTATTCTGCAGGTTCTGAGGCGAAACTGAACTGGAAGTGTCCTGAGTGTTTATGCAAAGTGCCAAAACAGGGAAATCTAAACACGCCTGTTCGTGTAAATCCACCAGTTAGCATTACTGACAGCACGGCTAACATTGAAAGTCCTCACGATGACACTCAAAATGTAACAATTAGGAATAAACCTAAAACACTGACATCTGACATATCAATATTAAATAGCTCGGGAGTTGAAATTGAGAACTCGCCAAACTCCAACATCTCCGTACAGGCCCTCACAGAGGAACTGCGAGCTATGCGGTTAGAATTAAGAAGAATGTGCGACAATCTTAGCAACTTTACAGAGGTAGTTAACTCACGACTGGATAAATTAGAGCAAAGAATGGACTCCGTAGAGTACAAGAAAAGTGAACAAGATAGCAGTAAACTAAAGGAGCTAGAAGAGACAGTGTTACAGTTGAAAATTGGAATACAAGACCGCGATCAAGAAGCCCTAGGAAATGATATAGAAATCGCGAGTTTTCCTGAAGAAAACAATGAAAATTCTACCCACGTTATCTTGACCGTGGCTAAAAAATTAGGCGTAGAGCTTGAAGAGCGCGATGTGATTATTGCTCATCGTGTGGGGCCCATTCCGGCACCAGTGGAGGGCGGCGCGACGCCGCGCCCTCGCCCGCTGATCGCTCGGTTGGCGCGCCGCGTTACCCGACGCATTGCTGAGGGCGGCGCGTGTCCGTCGCCGTGTTACTACTGAGGGTATGGACTTCCAACAGCAGGGACCGCCTCGCGCCTTTTATGTAAACGAAAGGCTTACGAAATCAAACAGACAACTGTTCCAGAAGACACGCGAATCTGGTAGGCGCACTGGCTGGAAATTCGTATGGACGAGAGAAGGCAAAATATATGCTAGAAAAGAGCAAGGGAAGGCGAGTTTCGGGGTGCGCTGCGATAATGACATTATAAAGGTTTTTGGCCACAGCGGCGTTAGCTCTGACACGAGCTCAGTGCAATAATTTTGGAATAAAAAGACATTCCAAAGATCTCAAAAAAGCCTTATACGTATTCATATATTTTTGTTTAAAGTATTTAAATTATTGTTGTATAATTTTGGCCTACTGCAGAATAATCTCATTTATAACTTGTTATAATATAATCTATAGGTATTATCTTTCGATGTTGGTATTTGGTATTGTTTATCATTGTAAAGTGTCCGAGTTCAATATAAGAATTTATGGTTTATTACCTTCTGTTACACTAAAAATGAATAATTTAAGATGTGCATCATGTTTACCAATCAATTTTCATTGCCTACTGTTAG
Source organism: Acrobasis suavella (assembly GCA_943193695.1). Classification (NCBI taxonomy): domain Eukaryota; kingdom Metazoa; phylum Arthropoda; class Insecta; order Lepidoptera; family Pyralidae; genus Acrobasis; species Acrobasis suavella. The sequence continues at coordinate 340,150 of OW971952.1, read as the reverse complement.
TTGACTTGTGGCGAGATTATTTACTATATTTCTGTAACATTTTAATGTATTTTATAATTAACCGGTCGATAATGCAGAATAATGATAATACCAATACATATTTAATAATTTTTAAGCATCACATTACTTACAGATTAATGGTTCCAAAGATTGTTTTTGCTGTAAATATTGTTCCAACAACACAATTGCGTAGCGTGTATGTAGCGACGTATGGCCCGATTGCTCACTCCCTTGTTCTTAGACTTGAACGGCGTCACCTAACTATATTGACTTTTTTCTTAAATTATTGTAATTATATACAGATTTCCTTTAGTTATGTAATAAGATTCATAAAACGGAATAATCTCACTATAGGTTTGCTAAATCCTGGCTCTCTCGGTAATCGCCGTCGCCATGACGAGTTAGTAGTTGCCATGGAACGCCACTCAGTAGACGTGCTGGCTATTAACGAAACGTGGCTTTACGAGGACGAGGATGCGCGTGCACCCGTAGTTCCTGGTTTCAGGTTGCGACACGCACCGCGTTCGGTGCATGCACCACGCGGGCGCGGAGGTGGAGTTGGTTTTTACCTACGGCGCGGGATAAGTGCGCGTACCCTTGAGCACCCACCACATCAGCATGTCGAACAAATGTGGATCAGTATAAAACATGGCGGCTATAGACTCGCTATTGGCACCGCATACCGTCCACAATGGATGAATGTAGATACGTTCATAGACGCAATAACTGAGTCGGTCAGCACTTTTTCTAAATTTGACCATGTTGTTCTTGTAGGTGATTTCAATATAGATCTATTAATTCCGAATGAAAGTGATTCCAAAAAACTTCTTAACTTTATCGATTGCTTGAGTCTGCACCAATATGTACAAGAACCTACTCATTTCACTGACCACTCGGCTAAACTGTTGGATGTTGTATGTAGTACTACAAGTGTCACGAATCTTGTTGTAGACTATGTGCCAGATTTGAGTCACCACGCTTTTATCTCATTTGAACTCAATATTAAAAAACCAAAGCTAAAACCGCGATGGGTGACGTATAGACCCCTCAAAGACATTAATATTGAGGATTTTGATAGAGATGTTAATTCTTTGACATGGGAGAGTTTATTATGTGACAATATTAATGATTCTCTAGCAGCTTTCAATGAACAAATAATTGCCTTGTATGATCGTCATGCCCCTGTTAAATCATCATATTTAAAAGAGCAGAGTTATCCTTGGATAACACAAACCATAAAGGCAATGATGCGGCTAAGAGATGAAGCGCATAGTAAAAGCCGTAAAACCAAATCGGACCGGGACATAGCATATTATAAAGATTTAAAAAAGACAGTCGCATTGGCATTGTACAATGAAAAAAAGGCTTACTTTAAACACAAAATAGATAGAAATTTAAAAGATTCGCGTGTACTATGGAAAAACATAAAACAAAATATTGACTTTAACAAGCGGCAGTTAGATTTACCCAAAAATTTGTCTGATCCTGATCAAATTAATAGACATTTCCTAGACATTCCTGATAGTTCTGCAATAAATATGGATCAACTATCATTCTTTTGGTTTAATCGATTCAGTCAGTCTGTGTTTAGTCTGAAACCAGTAGATGAAGCAATGGTACTCAAAACAATTCAAGGAATTACAAGTGGTGCTCAAGGCGTGGATGGTATATCACTGGATATGATAATACTGACACTACCTCGAACATTACCTATCATTACTAAGCTTGTCAACATGTCTATAGAGAGTGGTATTTTTCCAGATCAATGGAAAAATGCTATAGTTCGACCACTCCCAAAAGTAAATAACCCAAAAGAATTTAAAGACCTTCGAGCGATTAGTATTTTGCCTTTTATGTCCAAGATATTAGAAAAAATCGTATGCATACAATTGATTAATTATTTAGACATCAATAACATCCTTCCCTCGAAACAATCTGGTTTCCGTGCTGGCAGAAGCACAGCTACTGCTCTTCTGGATGTGGTAGATGATATTTTGGCAGGGAGAGACGTGGGTGAGGGTGCGATACTCATGTTACTGGACTATTCACGTGCTTTTGATACGATAAATACAACGTTACTTATAGCCAAGCTCACTTACTATGGGTTTGATGGACCTACACTTAAGTGGTTTTCAAGTTATTTAAGTGATCGTTATCAAAGAGTGGAAATTACCAAGAGTGACGGTACTAAATTGGTTTCCAGGAATGAATTTGTGCGTAAAGGTGTACCACAAGGTTCTATTTTGGGACCAATTCTATTTATTATATATACTGCAGATTTACCAAATGTCATCAAAAATACTAAATTCCATCTCTACGCAGATGATCTGCAAATTTACAACATGTTTAGGCCATGTGACACTAAAAGAGCAGTAAAAGAAATTAATGATGATCTGACACGTGTAGCTGAATGGTCGACTAATAATGGACTGGTATTAAATCCAAACAAAACAAAATATCTTGTTATTGGCACTAAAGCGCAAACTTCCCAAATTAAAATGCATGTCCCAGAAATCACTTTAAAGGATGCAGAAATACAGGAAGTTGCTGAAGCTCGGAATCTTGGTTTAGTAATGGACAGCAAATTACAATTCGAGAAGCACGTGATAGAGACTGTCAGGAATTGTTATTATAGATTGAAAGTCCTATACCAGATACGCGATTATATAGGTATAGATACGCGCATCCACCTTTGCGAAACTCTCATCCTATCCAAACTAAACTATGCTGATGTTGTTACAGGAAATTGTTTGCTGGTTCGTACAAAAAAACTAATCCAAAGATTACAAAACTCTTGTGCTAGATATTGCTTTACTATTCCCCGCAGATCCCACATTACTCCCATTCTAAACAGCAATAGCCTGCTTAATATGGCATCCCGCCGTAACCTTCATTTTTCAATTCTACTCTTTGGTATTATCAAGAACAAAAAACCAACTTATTTATATGACAAATTACAGTTTTCTACAAGAGCTAGACTCCTGGATCGTCTGATATGTCCTAGACATAAAACGGCTGCTTTTAGAGGCAGTTTTAGATACGCTGCGACAAGTTGTTGGAACAATATTCCTCCTCCCATCAGACGCTCATCAACTGTTAAATCTTTTAAAGTTGAATTAAAAAAACATATTTTAAATAAACAAAAGTTAACAATAGCAGCATTCTAAAAATATAAAAATTGTAAAATGTATATGCTTTTGAATATATTATTTTGTTTAGTGTTGTAGCGACACCGACTTAATTTCATTTTTATTTTCACTTGTTGTTTTATAATTTATCATTATTGTTTTTTTGTATAAGCATGGTACCCGCGGAAGACCAGCGTCGTGGCTCACACCACGGCATATGCTGAGCGGGGACCATTTTGGTACAAAATATTGTGTTATATGCATTTGTCTTGTATTAACCTGTTTGTGCCAAATAAACATTTTTCTTTCTTTCTTTCTTTCTTTCATTCTTTTAAATACCTAAACAAACACACTATAATTGTTCAAAACTAAAAATCGACTTCATTCCCGAACTACAGAACCGATTTTAACAAAATTGCCTGATAAGAATAATCGGTGAACATACAAAAAAAATCGCGACTAATCGATAACCTCTTCCTTTTGGGAATACGGTTGTCATTTAAAAAAAAAAAAAAAAAAACCCCGACTGCCCTTTTATATACCTACCCAGTGTCACTCTCACAGTAAATACGAATCTAACGACACCTCCCAATTATACATACATACATAATCTCGAAAAACATAACCCTCCTTCTGGGGCAGTCGGGTAAAAAAGAGAAGACCTATTCAAACTACTGCTAATCATGCATACACATTCGTACTCTGGCTACTTTGTGCCGTGAATTTATGGTTTGTTTACATTGAGCTCCCAGTCAATGGGCCTGATCTGTAGTAAAATATGAAACACAAATGTTGACACTGGCTGGTAACTAAAATATTGATTTAAATATGTTGTGCTTGTGATAAGAAGAGTGTACGATATATAGCCATGTTAGCACTCATTCTGATTTTAAGTGTGCTTCATTACATTAATGTTTAAAACTTTGAATCTTAATCCTGTTAGTACCACAAAATCAAGTAACTCTACAAAAAAAAATTACAAACTTTCATCTATAATAACGACCTAAAAACATTTAAAGTGCTTCCCAAGACAGATCAATCTAGCCCAAACTTGGTGGGGTTGTTGTTTTATTTTATCACAGACATGCCTTGACCACCTTCCAGCTCCATCATCGGATCAGCACCATGTCATCATAACGATATACGTATGTGTGCAAAATTTCAGCTCAATCGAAAACTGGGAAGTGGGTTCAACTTGCAAGATTTGATTACAGACAGAAATACCGACAAACGATATGGGACAGGTGAAACTAAAAAAAGCTTGTAAAAAAAGTTATATTTTATTTTACTAAATACTTCCAAACAGTCCACTTATTAAATGGACACACGATTTGTTCAGGGGGTCACAAAAACCACACTGTCAAAGCCAAAATCTCCTCGAGAAAAATTGTGAGCAAACAATGAAGAAGTGAGACCATGATGGTTTACACTGTTTGAAACTGATGCAATAGCAATAGAGGACACAAAGAAGCAAATGAAAATGGACGGTCTATACTTATTTTTTCGTGTATTAGTGGCTAACACCTTGTGTCAGATTTTGCAAGCTTCCTAAAAAGGCATCTGACACTTGACGGCTAGGTTTAACCTGTTTTCCGAAGCAAGGAGGAGTTCGAGGAATTTTATGCCACTTGTGGTCAACCATCCAAGTTCGAACCACGCCCAGTATCACTTAACTTGCGACAGGTCTATTACTCGAAATGTTGGAGCATTTGACGAAATAATCATATTTCAACCCTTTTCGTGCCCATAACAGAAAAACAATGCCCAATGTTAACAGAATGTGAGAATGTGTTTCAGTCAGTCAGAATGTGATTCATAGAACAAGGAACCTACTACATGCATTTTTGAACACTTCCAGCTACTAGTTATCACAATAAAATCTTTATATAAACAAATTTTTCAGGGTCCAGTGCTGCCCCCATTTGAAAGGAAACGGAGACATCATTTAAAATTTTGTCTTGATCATGCCCTAGATAACCCTTCAAACCATTTTATGAACTACTGTTTACAGTTTAAAGTGAGAATGTGAAGCTTTTCTTCGCTCATTAGCCAAAAGTGGCAGTTTTTCGCAACTAGATGTCTGGGTCAACAGCCAGATCAGAAGGGAGTAGGTGCAATTTTTTTATTTAACCCGTCAACAACCGCTATTTTGCAAACCCATTGTTATCTATTGTTCTCTCGGTCGGATCCGACCGTCTGGAAGCTGATGGGTTAAATGTATTTTACTAATGACCTAGACTAAAAATAAATAAATAAAAATTGGTATATAAAAAATATCCCAGTTCAATAGGAAAATCAATTAGAATGTCGTTGTTCAAGGATTTTTGTTGTTCACTTAGTTGATGATATTTTATTTTAAGTATTACCCTATCTATACAAAGAGGCTTGCAAGGATAGCAAGTGGAAATCTATAGTCTCTGCCTACCCCCATGGGAAACAGGCGTGAAAATGTGTATGTATGTTAACCTATACGATGATTACAAAATACATACAATATATAACAAAAGAGATCTATAAAATTGGCGGATTAGTTATCTAACTAGTATTATTCATATATCATTGGTAGCCTTCAATGTCAAAATACTGCTACAAGAGCCAAATTTAACTAGGTATATTTCCTACAAAAAGGTTTAAGTACATGTACTTTGAACTGTCACCTCATGAAACATAGAAAGTTAAAAGAAGGTTGCGTGTGGTTGAAGGACCTGCTCAGTGTAGACCTGTGTGTCACACATTTTAATAAAAAAGTTATACCTAATCTTACAGTAGATGCAGTTAAACCATTGTTTCAGTTGTTATCACCTAAGATATCAGTATTTTTGGAACCATGGATATTCTAAGTTTTCCATTTTTTCTCAGTCTGAGTGGTTTATTATAGGAATTTAGATGTTTGTGGTCATCTTCATATCGAGAGTCTTATACTAACACTGGTGTCAAATTTTTCGAGATGCCTTAAGGCATCTGATGTAGCTCAATGACTGACTTCAAGCGACAACAGTAATTAAACAGTAATTACACACAAAGTTTGCTGAGTGTGCATGCTTCCTCACATTGTTTTCCTTTATCAGAAACAAGTGGTGGTTGAAAATGACATTATTGAGTACAAACTCAAAGGTAGAGAAATTGTGCCTAGTGAGGACTGGACTCATGACACACAGATTCACTGCCAGTGCTTATACCACTCTGCAACCACCGCTTCATTCAACGCGCACAATGTGGCCTTAGCATCCCTTAGCTCTGTCTTACTCATTAGTGGAAAAGACAGGATAGTGTATTTTCAGATCAATTAACCCATTCCATCATTTCAACTGTCCCCTTCTTCTGCAGGACAGTAGTTCACATAAAACGCAATCCTCACCTTCCAAATGTGACTAGTGACCGACGCCGATATTACTTACGTGTTAATGATAAAGCGATGACAGATCTATACAGCAACAGTATTTTTATTATGTCTCCGATAATATATAATAAACTCCCGAAAAATATACTATGCTGCAATGACGATAAAAAATTTAAAAAATTATTGCATGAATATCTTGTTAAAAAGGCCTATTATACTGTGAATGAATTTTTACAATAATGCAATATGTTATGTGACTTAATTAATTGGTTTTGATTTATTTAATTTTTATAATAACATGCTTTTATTAATATGTTTTATATGTTGTGATGTGACTTTATTTTAATTGGTTTTAATTTATCTATTTTTTTTCTTATTATTTAGTATTATAATTGTAAATTGTTAAATTCATTAGTTATTAGTATAATCCGAAATTTGTATGCCTGAAAGGCGAATCACAGTTTGTATAGATTGTAAGATCTTAATTTATACCTGTGGTACACAAATAAATGAGTTTGAAGTTTGAAGTTCTGATTGCACTGCTGATTGGGCCTCCTCCACTCTTCCAGACTAGATGACTAATCTTTGAAAAGAAGGAAATCAGCAATACATTATGTATATTTATTGACCTATTTAACTTTATTACAAATGTAATAGGCGGACTTAAAGCCATAGGCCTCAGCGATACTATATTTTAAAACAAATACATATATAGATAAATATGATAGGTTATGATAGGGAGGGATAGGGTAGTGGAGCCTAGAGCTGCAAGATTTTTGAGATGTTTATGTTCGGTAAAATGGCAAGACATAGCGAACTATTTTATATTATATTGTAACATCTAATCTATTTGTACCTATGTTTGACAAATAAATGATTGATTGATTGATTGATATGTTTCAATTGTTAAGGATATGCTTTCTGATCTCACTAAGTGTAAATATTTAATTAGACCTGAAAACTTAAACTACAATTGATTACCAAATGATGAGTAACACATGCAGTAATTTTAACATGACAACAAGGAAATGTATACTTCCCCATCCACAGATATTACCCGAGAGCAACACATGAAGTCATGAGCCATATTGTTACATTTTGTGGTCATATTACTTTGTATGACAGCTATTTTGTTTAGTATGGATGATTTATGTTTAGAATCTGAGATGTTGTTATAATGAATAGGATTTACATTGTAAACCTATAGCATAGCATTCCTAGAGTGGTTATCTGGTTAAAGTTACAAATAGTTACAGTCATTTTTTAAGCCACAGGATGTTTACAGAAGAAAATTTAAGGCTCTCCCAAGTCTCAAGCACAAGACCTTTGATTAGCAGAGAGATTTAAGTGTCCCAAGACTGGCATGAAAAGGTTTTCTATTAGGGTTAACTCGTAACATGTTTTTTGTTGCAGAATTTTAAAATGTCAAAGAAAACATACTATAAATATTAGAACTAACATAGTCTTTGAGTGTGTTTTTAGCATGATTTTGGTCTAACTACATGTTTTGTATAATATCACAAGCTAAACAAAGGAGTTTGCAGTAAATCTCGAGATTTTAGCCTTACATTTTTATCTCGTAATGTAGTAGACAGTCCTAGGCCATAATCACTTTCAGCATAATGATGGTGACAAGTGGACAACATATTGCTGCTTTTTCTATCTAAAAGAAGTTTTTACATATAAAGTAACTAGTGTATGATTTAGTACAAATCTGTATTTTCGCTAGTCTATGGCTGTTATGTGACAAAATCCCTTTGCCTAGATATGGGAAATCTAAACATGCAACACATTAATGTTTTAAATGGCTTATAAGACAGGGATGCTGGATGTCAAATTTTAAAACAGTCTTTTGACATCGGATGGCAACCAAAAGCCAACCAACTGCAAGCTAGGACAGATGGCTTAACATGCCTTATTTTCTGTTAGTGGTCAACACTTTCGCCAATGTTTCAAGGTTTCTAAAAGCATATGACAAAGCTTATCAAACATCATCCTGCAATAACCACCATATAGTATTTTATGCAAACATTGAAAACCAAGCAGAATCTATAATGACAAGAGCATTGGTAAATAGAATAAACATTTTGCTAAAACTACACAATTGAGTGGACTTGTTGTTGAATCCAGAACTTCAGAGGTTATGATTCAAAGAAGGTTTCCTAAAAGACATTGCAAACTGTGATAGCACTGTTTTTTGTACTTAATCAACAGTGGAATAAAGTGTTTATAAATATACAAGTAGAGACTTGTGGTGTGCCCTTTTCTTAGGTAAAATTTTTAATTTCCTAACACAAAGCTTTAGAGAGAAATGTACATTGGAAACTTGCAAATGAATTGCATATTGTTAGTGTAAAACATATTATTTAATTATTATATATTTAATTGAGTAAATATCCTCTACATCTATCGCAGTTTGACTGGAAGAGATCCCTGCATGGGATAAGTCCACTTTTGTATATTAACTGTTTCATATATTATCTTTGTAATGTATTTTTTTGGTACAATAAAATTATTACAAACACACCAATAAACCTGTACTCATGAGAGACATGTCTGAAATAGGTTTAATGAGAAAGCCTGCGCCAGGGCAGCAATAAAAGAAATAATGCTAGCTGCAAAATTTAAGTTGCAAAATAATGAACTCCTGCATACACACACACTGTGCTGGGGAACTTTAGCCATTTTACAGTTTTAAAAGCTATAACCGACCTGATCATGGGGAAGGCTGTGTTCTCATGTAGCGCAGGTAAACCGGCCAGCGGGCCGCAGCTATCACCACACACAACACATAAAACACTAATTAAACTGGGCAATCAGCAATTAACTTTGGATTACCGCAATTAATAGCTGAACCTCTACTAACTGGACACACCATCCTGAGCACACACCTCACTGTATGTTACTACCACAAATGTTGATCACAATGCCCTGCCAATGAGACACCTATGATATGCTCACAACTTGCAATCACAACCTAACCTCAAAATTGCACACAAAAAACCAATTGTCAGTCACTGATGTTTTGATTATCATTATTTACTACATCACACTACCATTGAGATGAAAACACGTGAAATTGAGCACAGAACTAGGGCTTTCGGCGCGACAAGCAGCCAGTATGGATTTGTGGGCAAAATGCTTTGTTTGAGTAGGTAGGTACTTGCAGCCTTGCACGTAGCTATAGGTATAGCCGCGTATGTTAGGTATGTGTTGTGCACGTATATGCACCTAGCCATAACTCACTCGGGCGTTTCGTGAGCGCCACGGCGGGCCGAGGACGGGCCGCGCGCCTCTCGCGCCGCCCCGAGACAAAGGGCAGCGCGACAGGTTTCGTGCGGCCCGCAAAAACTGTAAACACCAGTGATTTACGAGCGAGCCTCGTCATTCATACACGGGTGGCAACGGGTGCAGGCACAGGCGGTCACGCTCGACCGCCGCGCTGCAGATCGTATCGGGCGCCCTGCCCGTGTCCTCGCAGGCTCACGCTCGCGCGGACGATGCGACCGATTCGAAATGGCGCAACGCGACGGAGGCCGTGACGCCGTGCGAGAGAATGTCCGCTGCGAGCGAGAACCGAGCGCGGACGGAACGTTTCGCAACCTCGGATGGGCTCACGGAGACCGAAATAATCCACGACGTAAGACCGCGGGCGGAGCGCCGCGCGCGACATGCGGGTGCAGACGGGATACTCACGGCCTGGCCGCTCGCAGCGGGTCAGCAGCGCCGGCGTCCATGGCGCGCCCAGGCCCTGGCCGCGGCCGGGCTCCGGGCCGACGGCCGAGCGACGCAACACTCTCTCCGATCTCACTCAAAACGCGACGTGAAACACCGTCGCACCATCTCGACGACACTGCACATCGACCGCGGCGATTTTATACGCGTATAAACACTTCGCGAACGGTGTTTTGTTACATCGGTTGACTTTTCTTTGAAAAATCAATATACATTTTCCCAGAGTTTAGAGATACGGACGAGTCGATGTCCAGCGCAGGTTAGGTGCGTGAAGTTTGCAAGCTTTTTTAGCGCACCGGTGTTACCAACATTTTTTTGCCCATTTTTTGTTTTGGCTGTTGTGATTTTTTTTTAGTGATTTGTGATGCACTTCGCACTAGTCTATGCCATGTTGGGTCTTTCATAATACCCCGTCTCTGATGGCTCAGTAGCGCCACTGGCGCCAAAGTTTAAATTCAGTGCGGTAGTATTATTATTTAATTTGTTTGTCCTAGGACCACGGTCTGCATTACAATAATAATATCCTATTATACTAGATTTGTACATTAAGTATCTATTAAATGTTAAAACCATAAATCACAAAAAAAATACTTACAGGAAAAGGAAAGGAAACAAAAATAACAAGTAAAATAAAATCACGGATACATTTATTTATCAATGATTTTTTTTGTGTATTATTCAATTTGAAATACATTTTAAACAAAGTATTAAATAGACATACAAGTATAAACATGGGAAACGTTGATCGCCTCGTCTGCGATGAATTTGCGATTCAGGGTTAAGTTGGAGGAGTTGAATCTCACTTTAAACAAAAAAAGTGAAGAGATCACACCTCCACTTAATCCTTTACGCCACAAGTTCTTGAGATGCTGGATTCATTTCTGTCCAAAAAGTAGTTGCTTTGACTGATGTGAAGTGACTCTATGTGTGAGCTGGAAAGATAGATCTGGCAGAATTTTACGTTGAACTGTCAAGATCCCCTGTCCAACTCAGACGTACAGCCAAGGAAGCAGCGCTGAGCTCTGAAACCAAATAAAAATAAATGTCATTATACAAAATATTGTCTTATAATTATGCGGTGTGACCGCCGAAGCGCACACACTTCATATGGAGTCGCACAACGCGCTATCACCACTAAAAGGTGCGGCTAACGTTTCTGATAAGAGCAACGCTTTTCCCTGTCGCGTCAACGGTCCTGCATAGCTCTGAAATGATTATTCACTACGCGATATTTCAACTAACAGAGGATAATTTTAGTACCTACTTATAATGTTCTGATATGCGAATCACATGGAGGCTGAAAACACATGTGCCATTGGACCACCATATGTTGTTACGTAATCACTTTAATACAGTTTAAGCGACATTAATTTGACAAATTAACTATATACTTAGTATCAAAGTTATTGAAAACAGAATCTAAAATTAAACTAAAACTGCCACGTCAGTAATACAAAATTTTATGTTTTGAACATAATAACTCGAGGATAAAATCGAATAAATTTGAATTTTAGATTCTACTAATGTGACAACCAATGAAACGATACAATTACCGACACTGGGACTAACTAGTTACCCTGATTGCAATGAGAGCAGTTCCTGAAGGAATCACTAAACACGAGGAGTCTACACCACAATACATTGAATTCACACACTTCGATAGAGACCCGATCGATCGATCAGCTCATATTTATACTTTCGATCATATCTTCAGATATGATATCGGTAACACGAGGTACGATGTCCGTGATATTGATAAGATTTGGCTGTACAGGATATCGATTGGTTCCCTCAGGTTTTATCAGCTTGGCAAACACTCCAGTCCACCAATCGGCAAGGTATCCGCGATAAGGTATCGTTGACGATGTCTGTCCAGCGGAGCACTAAGCCTGCACCCTGCACCCGTGGCTCGGGCTCCGCAGCCGTGCGTGGCCACCAACATCACTCCGTTATCTGCAAACGAGAGCACCACAATCACATGTATTGTTTACAGTGGAGATATACCTTTATTACATTATATCTAGGTGACAGATAACTTTCATAACTGTACATTAGACTCTCTAACAAATGATCATGTTATTCTTAAAAAAATAAAACTTACCAATTCATTTATCTTTGTTATCTACTTAGAAATGACGTGATAAGAAATCAATTAGGAGGTGGAATGGACATGTCAATATTTCATGATTATTGCTAAAAACAGTAGGTATAGGTTTACCGCAAAACAAATATAGCTCAAAATCTAAGTACTACCGTTTCAACATTTGCTTATGAAAGTTCCTAACAAATTTTCACAGAGACGTGATACGTGGAAGAATTTCGACATGATACATAGATAAGGTGACAAAGACGCTATCAAACGGTGTCATTTGATAACGCACGAGGTGTGTGTTTTCTGGAACACTTATAGACAGGTGTAATACACGTAGTCATAGCATATCAAAGTTATGAAAATATTCTGCGTACTTAGCTAAGATACGTACTCAATTTGTAAGTCCTTAACAAGTATTATAATTATGATTAAATCCTGGATGCTATTTTTAGTAAGGTAAATATATTTTTTATTAACACATGTACTTATTTAAAAATAGAAATTCCTTCAGACTATTTTTTTCAATATTAGTATTCATACTTAAATTCAGTGTTCAGACAAAATAAATAAATTGAACTAAAAGATAAAAATTAAATAAAACATCAATACATGGCTAATATCACATTCAGCGAAAGCTCTGGGCATAGAAAGCAGTTTCATCGAAATGGGAGAAGTCGGTCGGAGGAGTGGCATTCCCTCCAGCTGGGGGTGAGAGGGTGACTAAGGGTGTCCGGGAGGAGGTATCGGCGGCGGCCCGGACGCCTCGCGGCCGTGAACTGAAACTTCGGAACTTCTGCCGTATTGTGTTTACATTGAACTTTGTTATGTGGGTTAAAGTTAAGCCAGAGTTCAACGTATGTGGCGCCCGTTTTACTCGATTGCAAAGTTAACTCTCAAGTTTATGGCATCGATTTTCATCTTATGTTTATCTGATGTTTCAAGGTTCTTGCTATCGATTATACCGTATGTATTATCTGTAGCTTAGCTTATGTTGTGCCCTACTGGTATCAATCTAGGCAGTCTTCGTGGCACTGATAGGTACGGCCGTATCATATTATACAGGCTCAAGGTAAGTATTTTTAGGTCAAAGAAACGAGCAAAGTTCATGGGATCTCATATTTTACACCTTGAAATGAAAACACTTTAGTTTGGGCAGCATGTTTGACTTTACTACATCTCTATTAAATTCAATTTATTTAATGCATTTCATAATGTCCACCTGTTCTATTTTAACTACAAAAAGTCACTGTCTTATAATAGGAACACTATGCATCTTGTCGGATATCGCAATCAAAATTAATGTACAGGAACATACTGACTGTATTTACTTCGGAGGTGGGCGTTGATGCCGGCTGCATAGTTTTTTTAAAACTACAAATAATGCAGGTGTCATCGTACATGATGTTTTTAAATGTCCTTGTATGTTCCACCATTGCACTCTTTAAATTTGGGTTCTATTACAAACATCGCGAGATTTTTATAATTTGCTATTAAAAAAATATTTTAGCATTAAATGTACCGTGTAACATCCCAGAGGCATTTAGTTGGATTAAACTTTGACTTACACATTAAAGAAATAAATATACGGTCACATCACACGGATTGAGCTAGCCCCAAAGTAAGTTCGAGACTTGTGCAATGGGATACTCACTCAACGATACTATATTTTATAACGAATAAATATGTAAACACCCAAGATGCAGAACAATTTGAAAAAGGTAATTTTCCAACTTGCGCTGACCGAGAATCGAACCCGGAACCGGTGGCGGACTAGCATGGTGACCGTTCCGCCAGGGAGGTCGTCATGTTCAATTCAACACATTAATTTTGAGCAACTTACTGTTTATGCATAGGTATATGCATGTGTCGATTATTTATCAATATGTTATCTATTTCATTTTGTATTGGAAACTTTAGATGTTTATTATTTATTTGTTAGCTTATCATTTACAAGTCCTTGAGTAAAGATTTAGGTAGGTACCTAAAAATGTCACTTTGTTTTCAGTCTACTGATACGTACTTTCACGTTTTACGAAAGGGCTCCCTATTGATAGTAAATAATTCTATAACTTAAACATATTTCATATATTACATATGGGAGTGTGCAGTTACCTACAGTTCACGTATTTTACCAGGGCTTATAGAGCCAGGCCAGCAGTCTTAGCACCTAATAGCAAGATTGTGCCGTATGTGTAAACGGAAAAGGAATGCTTAGTGATTGATTACTAGAGTATTGTGTCTATAAGAGAAGTCCAAATTAAACCACTGTATTGATGTAAGATCTGTAGGAGGCAGAGTAGCTTTTGTATTCGAGAAGCCTTGCATGCTTGCAGCAGCAGCTTTCGAAGAGACTACACTGGAAAGCGCATACTTACCTCGGGCTCCAAATTCACACAGGTAAGGTTAAGTAAACTTCAGGAGCAGACTTGCAATATAACGAAACAGAAAAGCGTTATGACACATGTCTTTATATAAAAAAAGAAACTAACTGACTGGTGCATAAACCACTGGGTCTAGAAGTATGCAACTTTGCACAGACGATCCTTGAATAACGTTTTAAAGGAATATTTGGAAATTCATTCCTTAGGGAGATGAAATGAGGGCTGAAAGTTTGTATAAAACTTGATACATTTTGAAGTTTGACATGTAAAAAAAACGTCCAAGTGCGAGTCGGACTAGCGTATCAGGTTTTGTTTCATTATTTAAAAAGAAATTCAGTTCCGTACCGTTTTAACTATATGGGATCCTTAAATATTTAATTTTTTTAGTGAATATCTAACTAAATATTCTGTGAATATTGCAAGCGTCTACCTATTGCCGTTATTAAATTCGAGCAAAAAAACTGCAAAAAAAAAACACGTTCGTTGTATGGGAGCCCCCCTCAAATATTTATTTGATTCTGTTTTTAGTATTCGTTGTTATAGCGGCAACAGAAATACATCATCCGTGAAAATTTTAACTATCTAGCTATTATCGTTCATGTAATACAGTACAGCCTGGTGACAGACAAACGGACAAACAGATGGACTGACGAACAGATGGACATAGCGGAGTCTTTCTAATAGGGTCCCGTTTTTACCCTTTGGGTACGGAAACCTAAAAACAATATGTGGGGCGCCATCACTTCAAGTCCCCATCTTCGTACTTAACTCGCTAGCTAAACTTCATGATACTCCGCTCCCATACAACAAACGGGATTTTTTTATAGATAGATAATGGTACGGAACTATTCGTGCGCGAGTCCGACTAGCACTTGGCCAGTTAATAATCTGTGTTATAGGCGGCGCTATGATTTATTTAGTTTTGATATTTCCGTAATATGGCGAGATTGGCGAGGTCATCAGAACTTATTTTTGAAATAGCAGTATTTTTTAAAAACGAGTTCACTGACTTCGCGAAGAGTCAGTTTTCCCGAATTGGATCGAGCTCCTATCACTGATAATGGCCACACCTGAACCCATTTCTGTTATCACGCTGGTTCCTGATAATTTTTCACATGAAATTGCGATAACATGCAGCGTTCAACCTTACAAAGTAAGCCTGTAAATTATATACACTTTATTACACCAAAGAAAATCCAATTTATATCTACAACAATAAAATTAATGTGTATAATGTAATCATTATGATTAAGGCAGATGCCGGAGTTCTTATTAGAGTATATTGTAATACTCCAGCATCAATTCATCCATACCTCACTCCATAACAAGTTAAATGTTTTCATTTTACGTTACATACAATACAATACAATACAATACCCTTTATTGCACAAAATAAATAAATCAGGACATAATTATCTTAAAAATTAGGAAATGCGCAAAAGGCGGCCTTATCGCTAAGCAATTTCTTCCAGGCAACCTTGTTATATAGAAAATAGTAATGGGAAATTAGGTAGTGCGGGGAAATTAGTAGATCTTACACCTGCTGAAATCGGTTTAAGGGAATATCTTTCATTCATATATCCATTAATGAGTTTTTGTGGGAGCGCCGCGTCATAAATTTCGTCAACTTCTCCAAAGGATCTCTACGTGTAGGATCCGCGACTTATGCAAGCCGCCTAAAGAAGACTCGTGATCTTTTTGAAAGGAAGATACTTACATATATTTTTATTTTAATATGCTCATCATATGTTATGAGAAGTTTACTGCTTGAAGTAGAAATCAATCACAGAAATTATTCGCTTTGCGGATCAGAATTTTTATTTCTACCTAAACAGTCTTTTCATACAGCATCACACCTTCATTCTCTTTTCGTTAGGATCGTAAAAACTGATCATGTCATCTGTCACTTTCTTAATTCATTTTTCCATGTCCCTTATAACGTCAAGTAGCCTTTGAGCTTTATGTAGTTTCTACCAAAATAAACAAACCTTTCTTTCTTTCTTTATGACCCAAGATTCTGTCTATCCCATAAAAGATTAGAGATCTAATTAATGCTATTTTAAAACTCCATGGTCAAGAAGCAAAGGTAGTCATTATTTACGCACTTAAATACGCATAAGGTCTACGTACTTACCTATTTTAAATTTCAAATGCTTAGCGTAGCCTAGGATGTTTGCAAGTCTGCAATGCCAAATGGGTCAAACGCACGTTTTTGAGACTGAACTCACTTATATGTTCACCCCCTCGAAGAAAGATGTAGTATATAGATTTTTAATTTATATATTTATTTAATTTATTGCACTTAAAATCTTAAGATTATAGTATAAAAGTTAATGCTAAGCATAGTCTACCAGTTCACCTTTGGGACGTTCAGAAAAAATGTTGGATAGGTGCAAATTTAATTAGATCACTATATTGAAACGAATAAATTGAGATATTTATAGTTACATAATCTTTACAATCAATAAATAAATAGTTAATCGGAAAACCAGGAAGCCGGTTTTACTATTTTAGCAAATGCTTAATGCAGAGGTTTATCTTATCATCAACTGTTAATAAGTGGCTCTTTCTAGCATGACCTCTTAAAAAATATTGTTATTGAATCCATTATGGGGTATACCAGTGGAACTTCACGCTTGGACATTAACTTGTAACAAAATGATGGAATTGTTACTTATTGAAATGGTAGTCACAAAAACATACATAATTAAACTTCAATAACAATTCCATGATACTCCCCTTGTTTTCATTTAGTTTCTTTACTGGTCCTTATATCTTTTTGTGTAAGTTGAACTTATTTAAGTATGATCTATAGGTATGTTTATTTCAATTAATATAGGTTAATATATGGTTCTTTTACTTTATTAGTAAATAATTAATTTATGCCTTGTGTACGAGTATTATTCCCATATCATGTTATCTTCTTACAGAGTTAAACAAAGAATTGGAGAGACGATATTATTTTAAAAATGAACCCGTTGCCTATGAAAATCAATATCTAAGAAATAAATTTAAAATTGGGTAAATACTTTATTTCTTTGAAAATAAGATTAAGATTACTGCATTGCGTAAAGTTTACATTGGGGAACATCAGAATGTCTTACAAAAATGCCATCTTAAATCCTTCGTAGAAAAATATAGGAGTTCCAAGCATAAGACGAGATTTAGACTAATGAAATAAATCTAAGAGACAATAATTATTTTTAAGGCTCTGTATTTTTACCATGCTGTTACCTTATAAAACTTGTAATTTTATTTAAACTATTACGTCGTCTAGTGGAGCAGATAGAGCATTTTGGGTCTTGCCGTTCTTAGCAGGCAGAGCCTAAGGTCGCAAGACCAGAGGGACCTCACTCTTAGCGTAATGGTGGGCGAAAATATGAAAAAGTTATCAAAATAGTGATGGGTTGCTAGCCGCTTCACCTGTCTACACGATTCACATTTTTGCCCATGGTCTCGATAGGTCGTCTATACACATTTATTTTTTCATCTACCTAATCTAATGGTAAACTACTACTCGTATGAAAGTAAACGTTGAGTTCAAGAAGTAAGTTTTGAATGAGTAAGCAATGCGAGCGCAGTTCTCTTGAAGAACATGAATAACCCGGCGTTTAAATGTTTGATTGCGCTGACCCATAGGCCATGTATTGCAGATTAAAAAAGTGTAATTAAACGATTTATGCATCGAATTTTAATTTATTCTAAATTCATAAAATTAAAAAAAAAGTGGTAGCGCATTAACATTTGTTTACACAGTAAGTGCAGCTATGTCATAAATTTATGTCAAATTAATGCTTGTTTGTAAAGTAATATGATTTTATAAGACTGAAGAGAAATGTGCGCAGGCGTCATTGTTACAATAGTATACGTACCTATGCTTTATCTCGTTTTTTAGACTTTATTTGCTGAAGGCGCACGATAATGATAAAGATAAGTACCAGTCGACAGTTTTATCGCAAACTATCGCGACAAAAGAACTTGGCTTCAGGAAGTTATGCTATTTTGATTCGTTATACGTAGGTAGTTGTTATAGGTTATAGGGTGTTACAGAAAGATTTAATCTTGCAAGATTGACACACCCAAGCGGTAAAGATGGAAAGGGTACTCTTAGAAATTTGGTGTGCCTACAGATTGTATATATGTATATATAATATATATAGGGGTATCCCTTTTAAAATATCATTTGAAACAATTGAAAAGTTGCCTGTTACTATTACTATACTATTTATCTATAAAATTTCAAAATTTGATAATCCATTCAACCCAAACCACTTGTTAAGCTTTTCAATGTTTTGAATGTCTGCAATTTAACTGAAGTAAGTTAACTTTACAAACATTTTGTTCATTAATCAAAAGTTTGGCGCAGCGTCTCTCCGTCTCCGCCCTCGTGTCTGTGTCCCGTCCACCCACCCTCGCCTCGGTCTTTGGTCCTCTGCAGTATACGTTTATATAAAACAATATTTTGGGTCTTCCATAATTCCTTGCGTCGATGTGGCAACACTGAACTGAGAAGGTCAATATTTGACAAATGGCCGAGCCATCTGTCACTTTCTTCACGAGAGATACACGAGAGGAATAAACATCGCAGCGTTTACATTTTATTCTCATAAATAATGGATGATATTTGTCGTCTGTGTTGTTCGACAACGTTTGTAAATAACAAGATATTTGACGAGGAAACCGCATTGTATTTAAAAATGGCGTTATATTTGCCAATAAAGGTGAAGTACGGTGGTCATTTTCAGTATTATCTTTTTTGCTATTTTAACCTCTCGGGCTTCATTTACTTCTGTTTCGGCAGGTGTTCAAGAACGACCGGCTTCCTCAGAAGATTTGTGATAAATGCAGTTGCAAAGTTAACGATATTT
This sequence comes from Acrobasis suavella, assembly GCA_943193695.1. Taxonomy (NCBI): domain Eukaryota; kingdom Metazoa; phylum Arthropoda; class Insecta; order Lepidoptera; family Pyralidae; genus Acrobasis; species Acrobasis suavella. Next base: position 320,606 of record OW971952.1, on the reverse strand, counting down.
ATCAGTTTTGCAATGAAACTATCGAAGTGCAAAAAAGGTACGTACTTATCAACTTCAACAAAGTTTAAACTACCTATAATATTTACTAAAGAAACAAATAATATGTGCTCCGTTCGTCAGCATTCCTAATGCCATCCGGTTAGCAGCCCATTGCAAAATTTTTAGCTTTTTAATCAGTGGTGATTATTTCTTACAAAAGACTGCTGTCTATGGAACAATTACATCCAATCTGGAGTTCTAAACTTTTTCTGTTCGAGCTAGATAGGGGAGGCCTTTGCGCAACAATCGGACACTACGGCCTCACAAAAACAAGGAAAGATAACAGATTGTGTGCAGTCTGAAGACATATCATGTTTCATCATCATCATATCAGCCACAGAAGGACAAATGCTGGATAAAGCTTAAAATTATTATTTAATTTTGATACATACACATAAATATATTACTAGAGATTTTTTGATTTTCATTTTCCAGGTTACGCTCTATGCTTTCAGCAGACTATGAAATTAAAGAATCCATCGACATTACTCTAGAGACTTCTGTTCATGGCGTCAGAAACTGCGAGCAAAGCACTCAGACGGAAAATGAGCCACACGACCTCTGCATTTCTGTTAAAGTCAAAGAAGAGCCTTTGCCTCTGTCTCCAGAACCAGTCAAAAAGGAAGATGAATATCAACAATATGAATCTGATGAAAACAAAGATAATTTTAATGTCTTTAATCATGACCATGATAATGGTGGAGATATCCCATCGGATAATAGTGATAATATATCATTACTTAATCTCAAGAAGAAGAAAAAGTCAAAAAAAGAAGTCAGTGGTCAAGCTGAGAAGCGTAGTCGGAAGAAAAAGCCTAAGTTGGACGACTGGAACATGTTACTAAATTCATTGCCGGAAGGGTTGACGGTGCAGAAGAGTGAGGACACCCATTTGGTGGTGAAGAAGGAGTTGTCTGTGGAGGGCTTGGAGCCAGTGGTGGTGAAAAAGGAGCCTGATTCTGATGTGTACCAGTGTTGCATCTGCTTCCTGCAGTGTTACAGTCGGGGGGACATGTTACAGCATTACAGGTAAAGTAGTATAGAGGTTGTTAATAAAAGTTCCATAAAGGTTTGGAACTTTTATTTTTGGTAATTAATTTATTCCATAACAACATTAGGTCATGTCAGAAATAAGTTGTAACTTATTCTTATAACTAACTTAATAAATAAATATAAATAAATATATAGGGACAAATAACACTGATTGAGCTAGCCCCAAAGAAAGTTATAGGATATGGGATACTAACTCAACGATACTATATTTTATAACAAATACATATATAGATAAACATCTAAGACCCAGGACAATTTGAAAAAGGCCATTTTCCAACTTGTCCTGACCAGGGATCGAACCCGGGATCTCTGGGTGGCAGACTAGCATGGTGAATACTAGCCACGGAGGTAACTTCTTTGAAATAATCTAGCAATATACACAATTTATAAATATTATAGTCAACAAAGTGCTTAAGCTCAGAGATTAGTTGTGGCTTAGTTCAGACTGTTAGCTTGCAACACTAAAGTCAATTTTGTAGATGACTGGTTAAAAAAATAAATTATTCAGTACAGATCATAAAGTAAAACATCACAAAATAGTGCCATTTTTATTGATCATATGCATTTTCAACATGATTTTTGATTATATCATGCAGAAAAACCGATATTAAGGGGCTACCCGAATTTTCCGGGGTCCAGTGCTGCCCCCATTTGAAATAAATCATTTGAAAGGAAACGGAGAAATCATTTCAAATTGTATCTTGACCAGGCTCTAGACAATCATTCAAATTATTTTATGACCTACTGTTTACAGTTTAAAGTAAGAACGTGAAGCTTTTCTACGCAAAATTACGAAAAACGGCCACTTTTGGCGTATGTGCGTAGAAAAGCTTTAATGGGGCAGCACTGGACCCCGAAAAATTCAGGTTAAGAGCGCTTTTCTAATTGTTGGTTCTGATGTTTAGAAAAGTGTCTGATTTGATTAGTTATCATCTAGCGGATTACGCATTGCCAACTTTGAGGAAATTTGACCCTACGGCCCTCTTGGGAAAGTAGCATGTGCACCAGTGTGAGTGTAGCGGTGGGGTGTTGCAGACAGCACGCGCCGCCGGCGGGCCCGGCGCCGCCGCCCGCGCCGCCGCCGCCCGACCTGCTGCCGCTGCGCTGCGTGCGCTGCCGGAAGGTACCACACACCGATTCACACATCGCTCCGCACCCCGCTGCTTACTCCTTGGTCACACCTACTGAGTACAGTTTACATACACATATTTTAGGAATTGCGGTGAGGCAGAAGCCTGTACAGATTATACCCAGTTGAATGACAAGATGTTGTCGAATGGCAAATAGGGAGTGATCGCCAAATGCGTGTTCAGATCTACTGAGTGAGCGAGCGAGACAGCACGGGGAAGCAGGGGGTGGGTAATCGGCCTAGTAAATAGAACGGGGTCCAATGACTGTCTCGCCTCTTTCTAGGCCGTGCACTTACTTTAGGTGTATACATACAACAAGTGCTAGGCCGAGGGCACTTTCTTGCCTCTCTATTCGGTAGGTGTGATCAGGTTGCCCCGCTACGCTCGTGATTGCGGAGCAGTGTGCCAATCGCCTATATAATACAACTATCAGCAGTGATCGGAGAAGGTACATTGTTTTGAGGTTAATGAACTGACACATTTATAATAATATAGACATGCCTCCGGGATTCCGGGATTTAAAAATTATTTAGTTTTCTTTCGGAATTTCAAAATTGTTAATAACAATAACAAGATTTTTATTCAATTCCTTGACTGATTATTTTTACATTATAGTCACACACTTCAAAATTGTTATATGTAGGATGAAAAATTTTTCAATATGAGCAAGAATTTTCTCAAAATTTCAGCGGTATAAGTGACTGGCCTTCTAAAGCGAAAAAAACTATGACATGGGTAAATTTCCAGAAAAAAGCGTAGCAAGAGAGACAGGAAAGAAAGTAAGAGATAGACACAGTGCAGTGTGTCCATCTTAAGAAAACGGAACCTGAAACGAAATCCCGGAAAAAAGTCTTATCCATGTTATGATTTCTATGACAGTTGATACAAGTACATAAAATCAATCTACCTTCTCGGATCACTGGTTATCAGCATACCAAATGATGATCTTCATGAACGTTCCTCACTATAGTAATTTGTGAAGGCACTGACGCCATATCTCGTCAATCCCTTAAGTGATTTGATTTTTGACGACATCTGTGGCCTAGTGGTTATCATGCCAGGCTGTCACACCAGAGGCCCCGGGTTCAATCTCCGGTCAGGTCAAAATGAAAAATTATCTTTTTCAGATTGACCTGGGTCTTTGATGTTTATCTATATACAATGTGTAAGGGACAAACCCGTTATAAATGGAACCACGGCCTATACTAGATCACTATAGTATAATGAAATTAAAATACAACCAAAAATAATAAAAAATTCGAGATTCCCATATAAAATGCCCGGGCGGCGGCACACTTTTGTTTGGACATGGCGAAAATATTTTTTTGTTTTGGCTGTTATTTTAATTTCATTATAATAAAGTGATCTACTATAGCCTGTGATTCGATTTATTACGGGTATGTCCCTTCCACTTTGTATAGATTGAGCAAAGTAAGTTCGAGACTTTGTTATGAGATACTAACTCAACAATACTTTATTTTATAACAGATACATAAATAGATAAATAACCAGGTCAATCTGAAAAAGAACATTTTCCCTCTAGACCTGACCGGGGGTCGAACCTGGGACCTCCAGATGACTGAGTGGCATGATGACCACTAGCCCACTGAGGTCGTCAAAATACAAATATAAATAAAGAAAAATTGAAATACCTATGTTTGGTAGATAGTAGGCTGAATCGCACACGTAAATACGCATGACGAATGGAAAATTACTTTTAGCCCATCGTATCTTTGTGAATTTTTACTTTTCTGGCAAACTGAAAAATATGGTTCCGTTATTTTAAGATAATCTAAAAGACGGACTAATTAAGTAATTAAAATTATACTTTTTTATCACATCTACTAAAAAAAACGATGTTTTCATCCCATGAATTTTTACTTTTCTGGCAAACTGAAAAATATGGTTCCATTATTTTAAGATAAAATCTAAAAGACGGACTAATTAAGTACTTAAAATTATACTTTTTTATCTCATCTACTAAAAAAAACTATGTTTTCATCCCATAACATTTGGAGCTAAAGTTACTGGTTATTTTCTCGGGACTAAAACGTGAAAAAGAAGTTTTCTAGGGATTAAAACTAATTTGAAAACAGAACACGAGTGTAATCTATGTAGAATGAAAAATTACGTTGGCAGTACAGCAAAAATTTTGTTCAAATTATGTTGGCACAGACTTCGTGATTTTTAGGGTTCCGTAGTAAACAAGGAACCCTTAGAGTTCGCCATGTCTGTCTGTCTGTAAGTCTGTCTGTCCGTCCTCGGTTTTACTCAGCGACTATACTTACTAGAAAGCTGTAATTTGGTATAAGTATGTATATTAACTATGCGGAAAAAGTGGTAAAATAAAAGATAGAAAAAATTTTTTTTAGTGTAGCTCCTATACAAGTAAAAAGTCAATTTTATTTTCTCGTCTAACCAATCATGTAGGGTATCGTTGAATAGTTCTTTCAAAAATATTATGAGCTTGAGAACAGTGTTTTTAGATTTAGTGGTCCGTTTCTGAAATATTTGGTTCTAAAGTGAAAATTTTTGTTAGAGTCATGTGTCCCCCCCCCCTCTATCTGCTAAACGGTTATCATATATAACCGTTTAGCAGATAGAGGGGGGGAACACGTGAAAAATTCACAACTTAAGTAAATATAACGAAATTTAAAGGAAAACTAGCAGAGCTTAGTAGGGTTTACAAATTAAAAAGTTATAGGCGATCAACTTATAAAATGTACTCGGAAAAGGAAAATTTCAGAAAAATTCGTTTTTAGACGTTTTTAATGGATTGAACTCAAAGTGGGCATTCGTAACTAAGGAACCCTACATTGCGCGTGGCCCGACACGCACTTGGCCAATTATTTATATTTGGAATACATGTCGTCTTTAACATGGATGAATATAGTAGGTAAAATTTTTATGTTCTTTGCTTCGGAAAAAGAAATAAGTATAATTAAAAAGCGCAATTTTTCCCTTTGATTGAAGTAATTACAGAAGTTTTAGGTTATTTGTATTGAAATGCAAATGTGAATAATTTTTCGTGAGTTTAAGTCAATAGTGAATAGTTATAAAGTTTACTTATAAAAATAAAAAGACATGAAGGAGGCAAACAAAGTTACGAGTGAACATCGTATCTTAAGTTGGTGGTCTTCGAAAAAATATTTCTTAGTATTTATTGTAAGAAAAGGACATCAAACAAAGGTTAGTATTAAATTGTCGGTTGAAGTCTGTTAGGTATTGTAGGTGTTCTACTGTTCTTTATATTCTGTTATGTATGTGCTAGTTTTTCTCATAGATGGAGATGAAAAGTAGAGTGTGCTACTCGGGTACGGTAATATTTTAATCTCGGGCGATATACATGAATCACTCAGGATTCCACCGTAGAATCACTCGCTCCGCTCGTGATTCAACTGTGAATCCTTCGTTTCGTTCTGGATCCAAAGTAGCGCCCTCGCCTTCAAAATATTACCTTATCCCCTTGTAGCACAATCTACTATTCTAATCCTGTCAGCGGTGAGTACTAACGTACTCACCGCTGTGAGTAGTTTCCCACCTGACCGTCACCGGCGGGGTCGGCAGGTGCTGGAGCGCGCGGAGTGGGCGGCGCACTGGGCGCGGCACTGGGAGCGCGACCGGCGGCCGTTCCGCTGCCGCGTCTGCGAGAAGACCTTCCGCGAGCCGCAGCACATCCTCAAGCACGGTGCGTGTGCCTCACCTGCTGGCTCGCCGGCCGGTTCTCTTACATAATGCCATCATCATCCGAGGGTGTTTTCCCGGTTGCATCCTCGGCTTCAGAGCCCGGGGTCCGCTACCTAACCGAGAACCAGAACCGAGCATCGGATAGTTTGATGATCAAACTACAGAATGTATTTCATCCTTATTATTATTTCTCTTAATATTTAAAAAACAAAGTTTTAAGATACGATTTAAAATAATTTTATTTGACATAATTATGTTTGACATAACGATTAACACACCTTAATCATAACTAAATTCATATATAAACGCAATTGGCCCAAGGTCCTATACTATAGTTTCTGTCATCGTATCATGTGTCAATATTATGAGACTCAAAAGTTATTATTACGACTACAAAAACATTATGAGAAAGAAACATTGTTAAAATTTGATTATGAGAAAAAAATATGACTAAATCATTATAAAAAGTAGTACTATAAATTAAATAATTATGATAATCAAGAGATCTTTATGTTCTTCTCATACTTAGATCAAACAATCAACAGAATTAAAGTAAACTATAAATACAGACATAAGATAATGATTTAGAGGATTACCGATTGTTGATAACTGGGTCAACAATAAATTATTCGGTACAGTTAACAAAATAAAACGTCACAAAATAGTGACACTTTTGGTTGATCGCATCCATTTCAACATGATTTTATATTTATTGAAGCAGAAAAACTGATATTAAGAACGCTATTTGACTCAAAAAAAGCGTGACGTCACACTTTTGTACTTCATACAAATCCCATAGAACATGTTTGTTTTGACTTTTAGAAAAATGGCTGATTTGAGTCGTTGTCATCTAGCGGATTGAAAGCGGGCTGCACTCAGCGATTTTTTGCCCTTCATACAAATCTATAAGTAGTAGACGGCCCTTTTCGACTCTGAGAACTTGTTTCATTTGGTATGTCTGTGCGTTGCAGGTTTAACGCACAAAGTGGGGGAAGAAGGTCCGGAGTCTGCGCCGATATCGAAGCGGTTCATCTGCGACCTGTGTCCGGAGGGCTTCGTGTACATGAGGTAAACAGGGCTTCTTACTTCTTGGCCGGATAGATTTTGAGGCTGAAGTCGGTCCATTTCCCCGAGGATCATGTATCGAAAACTGAAAAAAAAATTACACTGTCTTGACGATCATCAACAAGGCAAGTGTCAGCCCTGATGATAATCTTCTAAACCGTTCGAAACTAATCAGTCTTTTTCGAGTTAAAATCTAGTAAGAAATCCGCGTGTTAAAATATTTAGTTATGTCATCTCACGTTAGTTTTAATAACATTATGAAACAAGTAATTATTACAAAAAAAAAACCCGAGTGCCTTTTTTATTATTTTTTATTTTGATATACCCAGTGTCACTCACAGTAAGTACAAATCGAACGAAACCTCAAGCTAAAATCCATCGAGCCGTTCAGGCTGCAGAGCGTGCCAAGCAATTATACATACATACTCTAGAAAAACATAACCCTCCTTCTGGTGCAGTCGGGTAAAAATAATTTGCATTTCATAAAAACTTTTGAAATGCTTTACCACTGGAAATTCGAAAAGCGTTAAAAAAATTCAAAGATTTAGTGACGTCACCTTTCCTCCGGCTCTAACTAATATCTCTTAACTTTTTTCTTTTTACTGGTTACTTTTCTTAATGTTTGTATCAATTTTATAATTAATGTATTTTATATTACTTTATTTATTGTTCGATTGTATGTTGTAGTATGTACTCCCATTATTTAATTGTATACTTATGCTCTTCTACACTGTTATATTTTTAACTGCGCCAACTTTCACATATTTTTAAGAGTCTTCTTTACCCAAAGATTGGCTGGAAGAAATCGTTTTAGGTTATTCGCACACTGCCCCGCACTCCGCACTGTATGCAAGTATCTCAATTTGTATAGAAAATACGCATAGGACAACACACTGACACCGCGTCTACGCGCGTCGTTTTATTATGGCGGCCCCGCGCTATGCAGCGGGATGCGGAGCAATGTGCCCATCGCCTAAGTGACAAGCCCGCCTTTGTTCCTACTACATTTTAATAGTTATTTATGCAACTGTAGTATATAATAAGGGGTATTAAAACACGAATGTAGGATTATCACACGAGGCGATGCCGAGTGTGATAATAATATCGCATGAGTGTTTTAATACCTAATTATTACAGTTGCATACAAGACTTTATCTACACCCATGATATGAATCCTCTATAAAAGGTTCTAAATCCATAGGGTGTTGTACAGTGTTGTAAGAACTCTATGTAAATTCCTTGTAAAATAATTGCTGAGTATCTAATACAAACCAACTATGCATGTATAGGTAATAATTAAATTATTTATTGTAATAATTATCCCACCACAATCATAAATGTGAAAATGGGAGTCAAGTTCAACATCCGACAAAAGAATTGAGATCTAAATGGCCGCCAAGTTCTTTAGAGAATATTTAATTTCCAAGTCAAATTTTAAGATTCTTATAAATAAAATTCAATATCATTACTTTTTGCACATCAGTATTAGAAAGAAGAAATGCTTGCTCATGTAATTTTTTTGGGCACTATACCTAATAAAATCGATTAATTAAAAAAATAATCAAATTTACGACAATCCTGTTTTATAATTTTTCCTTTGTATACGCGTAATAGTCTACCTCGATGCCAAATATCAACTTTCCAGGTCATATCGAAGTAGGTTACCTTTTTTGAAAAACAATCAAATCTACGAAATTCACAGATTTTTTAATTTTTCCTTTGTATACGCGTAATAGTCTACCTAGATGCCAAATATCAACTTTCCAGGTCATATCGAAGTAGGTTATCTTTTTTGAAAAACAATCAAATCTACGAAATTCACTGTATTTTTTTAATTTTTCCTTTATATACGCGTAATAGTCTACCTAGATGCCAAATATCAACTTTCCAGGTCATATCGAAGTAGGTTACCTTTTTGATGATGGATAAGTGGTCAATCACATATTTTGGGTTTTTTAAACGTTATTTTATCAATAACAGTTTGAGCAACATTATTGAAATTTTGGATTCGAGATAAGCTAGACGACTTTAATGTATGTATCTAGGTTAAATAGAATAGATAAATTGTTTATAGATAGGATAGATAAATTGTTTATTTGTCACAACCGACACACACACACAAATTAAACTATACATACATTAGTTACACTTAGCTTAAAATAAAATACTAACACAACAAAACATTAATTGCATGTGTGTGTGCTGCAGCAAGACAAATAGGTCAAAGGTCTCAGTGATAATATTGCCTCGAAAGCAATGCTCTGATTTTCAGCAATGGCCTTGAAGGTAGGTACTTATGCGAATCAAATAAGAAATATATATTAAATTAGTGTTAAAGAAAAATAAAAGATAAAATAAATATGAAATAAGAAGAGAGATACAGTAAAGCTATAATCTCGCAAAATAATAGATTAAATATGTAAATATGTAGACAGTCGATAGGTATCAAAAGTAGCTCGAAATGGTTGGTGTAAATATACACACGGCTGCTGCGTCGCCAGTTTTTTTTTAACTTAGCTCTGACACTCTGACGCGTGTCTATATTTACGTTTTGGATCGTACAATTATTGGAATGCACATTATTTTTGTTTGATATTAGTAAATACTATATAAAAATGGCGGGATACGTCGTGAATTCGAATAATCAATAAGTTTTTTTTTTTAAATTAACGTACACTCGTTTGGGTGATATTATGGTTATTATGACACTGGTTGTTTTAATGTTGGCAATAAGCTAACTGTTTCAGAAACTTTTATAGAGGATTTATTGCATGGGTGTAGATAAATGTACTTTTGATTATTGTTATACTTAATTGGTGAAACAATAGTACATTACTGGAGAGGCCGGGAAGTATGGCATTGCCGGACGAGCAGTTTTCAAGGTTTAGCGTCAGCGAGGCCATGACAATAATGAATAAGTGGCCAGGAATTATCTTTTTTACTATTTTGCGTGTCTAGGCCGGTAAAGTAATGCATGAGCCAAAAATTACAAACTTCATTTAACTATTATAATGGTTACATTTCCGAGCATTATTAATATGTATTGTAGAACACACTAGCAGCTTATAAAGTTGATGCGTGTGCGTCTTAATGTTTGGAGATCTTGTGTTTATCTAGTCTGTTTCTAAAGCTGCTCACTTAAGGTGCAGTCACAACATTCTCTGGTAGCTCGTTCCAGTCTGTGACCACTCGATCGGAGTGAAAATTATGGAATGGTTTCCTTTTTGATTTCATACGGCTCAATCAGCTATTTTCCAACAAGTCAAATCAGATACTTTTTTCTAAACGTCAAAACAAATATTTTCTATGGAATTTATATGAAATATAGGCAGATGACGTCATAGTTTCTTGGAGTCAAATAACGCTCTTTTTATCAGGTTTTCTGCAATAATAAATCTAAAATCACGTTAAAATAGAAATGTTAAAGACAAATGGTATTATTTTGCGATGTTTTATTTTTTTAACAGTACAAAATAATTTATTTTTAACCCAGGAAAATACCCAATTTCAGGTGATGTCCTCTCAATGGTTTGTCGTGAGAATGTTTTGAGAAGTTTTTTATGTAGGTGTGTGTGCGCAGGTACCTGCTGTCGCACCGGCTGCGCGCGCACCCCGAGGCGGCGGGGCGCGCGCTGTCGCTGCGCTGCGCGGTGTGCGCGCGCACGTTCGCGCACCTCAACTCGCTGCGCCGGCACCTGCGCGCGCACTCCGGCGAGCGGAACTTCCTCTGCAACGTCTGCGGGAAGGCGCTCTCCTCGCGCGAGCACCTCAAGTTCCACATCAGGATACACACCGGGTACAAGCCTAACGTCTGCAAGTGAGTCGCATTTCATTAAAAGTCCACACGGAATATGCATAAAGGTCCATAATCCTTCGTCTCGACCGGCTGAACGATTCCGTCGCATTCTCTCGCTCTAACTGATGACGGCTCCAGGAGTGGAAAATGGTCAGTGAAGTCAGTAAAAGTCAGTATTTTTAATTTGTAAACCCTACTTAGCTGTGATAGTTTTCCGTTATATATAAGTTTTCGTGATCGAATCAGAAATGAGGAAATTCGTAGGAGACTACGTCACTGACATAACCCAGCGGATTAGTTCATTGAAATTCCAGTGGGCGAGACACATAGCGCGAAGAACCGATGGCCGATGGGGCAAAAAGGTTCTCGAATAGCGACCACGTACTGGCAAGCGAAGCGTAGGACACCCACAAGATAATCAGACGATTTGACCAAGGTCGCTGGAAAGCGCTGGATGCAGACCGCTCTTGATCGGTCGTTTTGGAAATCTTTGGGAGCAACCTACTTGTATGTCCAGCAGTGGACGTTTTGCGGCAGAAATGATGATGATGATGATATATAAGTTTTAACAAAATACACTGGAACTATAATAAATGTAAATTCAGTCTACGATACTGAAATACTTTCTACGTGAAACATATATATATCGAAATATAAAAAACAACTTTTGACATCACATACAAATTGACCGATCAGCTGATCAGAATTTGTATGGAAAGCCAAAAATTATTTTTCATATTTCGACACGTGTGCTTTAGGGAAAATTGTTCACTATTACAGACTGAATTCACCCTTAAATAGTTTCAATATACTCTGTTAGACATTATATACTATTGCCGTTAATATCTCTCTCTCATCATGGACGTACATTAAATAGTAAATGGTCAATATTTGATAGGGTTTTAGTTAATAAAAACAGTATTTCTGACCTTGGATTCAGTTTTCACCCCTGCGTTTCTGAGCGACAGAAAAGGATAACAGCACAGAAAAACAGGCAATCCCATGCTGACAACAAAGTCCCAATCCTTAGACAGTGCAAGTTTCTTGTCTGTAACACGTCAATAATAAATGATTTTTATGATGTTTTCTTAAGTTACTGCGGATTTTCTCGTAACTAAAAAGTGAAAAAGAAAATCTCTAGGGAATATACAAAAATCTATGTATAATCTATGTAGAATCAAAAATAATGTTGGCAGTCCAGAAACAAAAAAAGATTTTTCATCTCATCTACTCAAAAAACAATGTTTTTATCCCAAAACATTTAGAGCTAAAGTTAGTGGTTATTCTCTCAGGACTAAAAAGTGAAAATCTCTAGGGATTAAAACCAATTTGAAAACTGAACACGAGTGTAATTTATGTAGAATCAAAAATAATGTTGGCAGTCCAGCAAAAAAAAAAAAGAATTTCGTTTTAACATAAAAAAAAATTGGCACAGACGTCGTTATTTTTTAAATTTGGAATACATATCGTCGTCAACATGGATGAATGTAAGTAAACATTTTTATGTTCTTTGCTTCGGAAAAAGAAATAAATATAATTAAAAAAGCGCAATTTTTCTATTTAATTCAAGTAATTATAGAAGTTTTAGTTTATTTTGTATTGACAAGTAATTATTTGTATAAATGTGAATACTTTTTGGTAAGTTTAAGCCGATAGTGAATTGGTATCAAGTTTACTAATAAAAAGATATGAAGGACCACGCAAACAAAGTTATATGTGAACATTTTATTGTAAGTTGGTGGTCTTTGAAAAATTATTTCTTAGTATTTATTTTATGAAAACGACACCAAAGATTAGTATTAAATTGTCGGTTGAAGTCTGATTAAGTATTTTAGGTGTTCTACTGCTCTTTATATTCTGCTTTGTATTTGCTAGTTTTTCTCATAGATGGAGATGAAAAGTAGAGTGTGCTACTCGGGTACGATAATATTTTTATCTCGGGCGATATACATGAATCCCTCGCTTTACTCAGGATTCCACCGTAGAATGTGGAATCCTTCGTTTCGCTCTGGATTCAAAGTAGCGCCCTCGCCTTCAAAATATTACCTTATCCCCTTGTAGCACAAACTTCTATAGTTTTAAAACAATAAATAAAAGACACAGGCGTCTTAATTTTTCAATTTTGGAATACATATTACAGTTGTCAACATGGGTGTATATAGGTTAACATTTTTGAACTGTGATTAGGTATTATGTAGGTGCTCTACTTTTCTTTATATTCTGTTTTGTATATGTTAGATTTTACACAGATAGAAATGAAAATTAAAATGTGCTACTCGGGTACGGTAATATTATTACTTCGGGCCTTATACATGATCCCTCGCTTCAGGGAGGGATCGCTCAGGGTTTTAAGTAGCGTCCTCGCCTTAAAAGTATTATCGTTACCTCTTGTAGCATAGCTACTATTTATTCGTAATGGATTCAAATGCCTTTTTTAGTCTCGCTAATTAGTCATAATTGATCAAATGAAAAGTAATGTTTGTTCCAGAACATGCGGCAAGGGGTTCGTGAAGAAGTGCAACCTGACGCTGCACGAGCGCGTGCACTCGGGGGAGAAGCCGCACGTGTGCTCGCACTGCGGGAAGGCCTTCAGCCAGCGCTCCACGCTCGTCATACACGAGAGGTCATTAAATAATAAATAATCATTTATATTTAACAGATAGGGCTATTAGTATTAACCTGTTAAACATTGGTATTTTGCGTCTGCTAAGCGTGCGCAAATTAGTCGCTCTAAGTGAGTTGAAGACGAAAAATGTTACACTTATTTATATTTATTTAATAATTTAACATACAGATTAACAGTCGATGATGAAGAAAACCCTTTAAATTACATTTTGATATGAGTGAATTAAGTCGCATCTTTCTTTACTACACTAAAATTTTGAAATGCCTTAAGAGATTTGGATGGAAGGAATCTGGTAATATTATGCAATCCTTTCGTGTTTTTTTTTTATCTTAATATAAAAATGGCTTCTCGGAAATGTTCCTTTCTATCGTTTTAAAAAGCGACGACATAATCCCTGACAAGCGGGACTAAAATTGATTTTTAATCACACGGGATTAATATAATTGTTCAAACCGTACCATTTGTTTATTTTTTTTTTCGGCACGTCTAATAGCCTTTTCCGTCGTGTGTTGTACCGTGTGTGAGCAGCTATGTGTGGTCTGCACTGCACCGCCTATTTTTTAAATATTCACTTCTCCCTCTACCCAAAGGTTGACTGGAAGAGATTGCTATGCGATAAGTCCGCCCCTTTAGGTTGACTTTGTCTACTTTCCTAACTTGTCCATTTCCTATCCCGTCTCTTTTTTAACTCGTCTATAAGCTGTTCTTAACTCGTCAACTTCCTAACTCGTCCATTATCCTAGCTCGACCACATCCTAACTCGTCTTTTTTCTAAGCTATTCTTAACACGTCAGCTTCCTAACTTGTCCATTATCCTAGCTCGACCACATCCTAACTCGTCTTTTTTTCTAAGTCATCTATATAGCATCATAATTCTGTCTTCTTTTTTTCTGTTAATTATTTTTCCTTGTGTTTATAGTGCAATAATAGCAGCGTTTTACCTGAAATAAAACGCTTATTAAAATACTTACCTCATTGGAAGCTTTTAATATGAGATAGCATTTCCGTTTCCGTCGTTTTCTTATCAGTTTTCGTACTCTTTAGCCTATAAGTTCCGGTCCTGTGGCGCCACCTGGCGGCGTATCACGTTAAGTTTACTTGAAAAACGTGCTGCGCCATTTTGTTCATTGGCTCAATTAACCAGGCAGAAATTAAAGCCAAAGCTTCCAATGAGGTAAGTATTTTAATAAGCGTTTTATTTCAGGTAAAACGCTGCTATTAAAGTACTGGACCGTCATTGGAAGCTTTTAATATGAGACCTGTTTGTTATCGCCTGGTGACGCCACACATGTGATGCATATAACATGAGGAAAGATCAAAGAGAATATAATCACTACGTGGGAAAGATATTGATTAACGCCAATGTGATTTAGTAGCAATATAAACATAGTCTACTAGAACCATTCATTTTATTCTATGTTTCTTTTTACATTGTATTGACAATATATCGTATATGATATTATAATCAAAATAAAATGTTCCTAATCTTAATAATTCAATTACTGTATCAAGTTTATTACATATTAAGTTATTTTTTGTTTTAGTATATGTTATGCATCAACTGTCCAAAACTAAGTCATTACTAATTTATTGGTTGGAATAATTTATTAACATTAATCGAATCAACGTCCCGATTCACTTCTCGTCTATAGAAACGTTTAAAGGTGTCGGCTGATCGCCAATTTCCACGAGCCATGATTTCATCAAGGGAATGATTCTCCCACCAACATTTGGAAGCGACAGCCGAGCAAACACTTCCTGGAGGCGCGTCAATGTTAGCTTCCTTGAAAAGATTTTTATCCAATTGGCTATAACTGCACGTGATGCAGATTTTGGCTCACCCTTAATGGTGACAAATAAATTAAGAGATCCTGCTTTATCGCGTCTTTCTTTTAAGATAGTCACAGTCTTTTCTATCCAAAAGAAAGGATCTAATTTCTGATTACTATTATTTTGATAATTTTCCATCCGGATTGCTGATAGTCATGACAATCCGTTTTGGATCCATATTGGGGCCAAAAAATAATACTATTCTCTGATTTTATATAGTGACTAGGATCAACTTGAAGCAGAGTTAAATCATGAATTCTCCTTCCTGAGCACAAGAGCAACAATACAGCAGTATGACAAGCCGTTTGAAACAATGTTACTATCGATTGTGTATGTAGATATGAACGAGACTATTTTACTTGTATCCCAAACTGGTGGCTTAGGTTTTTGGACTTTTAATAGATATCGACTTTAAAATGTGCCTAACTAATACGTGTGAACTTTAATGACCAGATGTTTCTGTGTTACACAACGTAGAAACCACAGACTTGTGAAGAAGTATGGTATTATATGAGAAGTTATTAATTAAATGTAAGTCGGATAGAAACTGTGCAAACTGTGAACCTGAAGGGTTTTTGACGTCAACCTTTTTTGTAATACACCAAGACGACCAACGATCCCAGGCTACTTTGTATGTTTTCAAAGTAGATTGGCGCCAGGAATTCTTAAGAAGTGACAACTGTTCATTGTTCCAAGTTGAAACTACGAGTACATCGCCCCACCCCCACACTTCCAGACTTCGAGGACTATGTTCTCTACGTTCTGGGGTGGAGACCCTGTTGATGTGTCTATCAGATGCTTCTGCAGGTTTCTCAGCGTGTACGGTGCTGCCAGTGCTCGATTCTTCAGTTCCACCCGTCAAAACACTTTTCCCCACCGAGGTACTACTAGTAGATATATTCCTGTGGATTGATTTAGGTGTGCTATTACTTTCGGCACCAGAAATGGCGGCGGAAACACCCATGCCAGGGGATAGTGCCAGGGTACGCTGAAGGCATCGTGAAAAATGGCTACCGCATCCCTCAGGTCTCGAGACACATAATTCTCTACGACGTGAGCCGTTGCTGAGGCGAATAAGTCTATAACAGGGGTTCCCCATTTGGCAAATATTCTTTTCGTGCATGATGGGGATAGGTGCCACTCCGGAGGAGGGCGATGACGTGACAGATGATCGGCATAGTTGTTGTAATTCCCTGGGATGTAGTGTATGTCTATGTAAATTTGATTGTTATCTATTAAATCCAAAATTTGATGTGTAATTTCCATCAACGCTAACGATTTGGTGCCTCCTTCCTTTCGTAAGTAGGCAACTGCAGTATTGTTGTCGCATTGTATGAGTACTGAGCTGCCCCTCAGGAAATGAACTTGATTCTGTAAGGCGTGCAATATTGCCAGCATTTCCTTTTGGTTGCTGTGTAGGCACTGCTCTTTGTGGGTCCAGATTCCTGACAACGCCACATTGTTTAGCTGTGCACCCCACGCTGGGTCCGATGCGTCCGTTGTCAGAAAGTTCATCGGAGGAGGGAAGTGCAAGAGAGTTGATAAATGACAATTGTTTGTCCACCATCTTAGCTCCTCCAATACTTGATGAGGTATTGGGTAAGTCTTCGATGACCTTTCCGGTAACGTTTGCATGAACCTAAGTAAGTGGCGATGATTGAGTCGTCCTCCCGAAACAACGTAACTTGCAAAATTTAGCCGCCCGGCAATTTTTAGGGTCGCTTTCTGTTCGTGCAGAACTATTTGTATTTCTTGGATGATGACAGCATTTTTCCCCAATGGCAGGGCTTTTAAATTGTCCCAGGGATTCCACATTACTCCGAGGTAAACAATGCTCTTCTGAGGGAAAAGTACAGACTTTTCGAAATTGACTTGCCAACCTAGTGTTACTAGAGTTTGTAAAGTTAGACGTATATGCTCTCGAAGGATGTTGGCATCCTGGTGGACAATTAAAAAATCGTCGAGGTATACTAGAATGCGGATATTCCATCTCTCTTAGCGTTTGAGCAACCCAATTGGTGAGGATTGAGAAGGTCTTTGGCGCTGTACTCATTCCGAAGGGTAGGCAAGTCATTTCCAATAACTCTTGATCGTAAATTAGGCGAAGAAAGCGTCTGTGCGCCTTTTTGACGCTCAAATGAAAATAGGCCTGAGACAGATCTATTTTGCTCATGTAATCTCTGGGTTGTAGGAACCCCGGAAGGCGGTGTACATTTATCAAGTGAAAGGCTTCTACATTTATAAATCTGTTCAGAGCTTTCAGGTTGAAAACTGGTCTGGCTCACCCGTCCGATTTGGGAATTAAGAACATCGGGGATATGAAACTTCGTGACACTTGAGCTACTTTTAGAATGCCTTGCTGTTTCGTTTTGTGGATAATTGAAGACATCTCGTCCGACATGGGAGTTTGAATGTGACTTTTGACTACAGTACAATACTAGAGGGGGTTTTCGAATAAATGGTATCCTGTAACCTTGAATTAATTTTAAAATTATTTCTGGTGCTCCCATCTCTATCCACTGTGAGAGATATTGAGCTAATTGACCTGCTCGAAAAGGCTTCGAGTCATTGTTTTTGACTTTTTTGGTTGCCTTTGGCACTTTTTTGATTGTTGGATCCTAAACGCCCTCGAAAGGAACCACGGTATGGCCGCGAGCCTCGATTGCGGTTGTGATATGAACCTCTTCCATTGAAAAAAGGCTGTTCATATTGGTGATGACAGGATTGCCCTTTGCCAGAGTTATATCGTTGGTGTCCACCCCGCGAGGGTGTATTATTACAGGCCTGCAGTGGCATATTGTGCGTGCATGAACCTGGTTCATAAAAACAATTTTGAGTTCCACGCGATGGAACTGTTGGATGTCGCACGCCTTGTCCCCGCGAGGGACGGCTGATAGATTGACAAGATTTCGCTTAAGAGGAAGGTTCAGTTCTAACAGGCCAAAAGGCTTTACGGACCCCCCCCCCCCCCGTTTTTTCTAAAACGGCAGTGAGTCGGTCAGAGTCAAACAAATGGGTATGTGAAGGTGGTATTCTATTAACTGCTGTTTTAATCAGTGGGTCTTTAATTTGACTTGTTCGATACTTTCTGCCCGGTGACCACAAACTAACCGCAGTAGGTCTGAGGAAATCCTTTGCAAATCGCCCTTTTGAAATAACTCCTCAACCTTCGCACTCAAATTATCGTAGCTAATAAAATCAGAATTCTTAACCCAAGACAAAAGATTACGAATGCTTTCCTGTAAGGTTTCTTTTTTGCTTTAGTACACAGTAAGTTAAAGCCGCATACGATTTGTCAGAATAGGCAGCATGACGCGTAATGTCATACATCTTAACTTCCTCATTGGTTTCCAAGTCTATAAAAACCAGGAGTGTGATGGTATAATTTCTGCGTGTCAGAATATCTTACGTCCGACCATGTGGTAGAGCCCAGACGCTGTACATTTTTAAGCATTTCCAAATAATTGTCCGGGGTTTTGGGGACAGATGGTTCTTTTAGCTTTGTCTCTAAATCAAAGGTGAAATCAGATGTGTTCGACACTTCAGGGTTTAAGCCTGAAGTGAGATCGCCATTATCGGAAGCGAGGGCAGCATTATCGCATGCGAAGGCAACGTTATCATCCTCATATAACGCCCCACAAACCTATGAACAAAGTGATACATTGTCGTGATCATGACAAATTGACTTTTTATTATTAGAATTTGACAAATGCTTTCGCAACTCACCCAGCTACTGCTGGAGCTGGAGCTGCTAGACGCCCGCTTACGCTTGCGAGCCTCGCCACTCGGGCCGGCTTCAGAATTGTCCATAATTTAATCAGAGACGGTACGATTTAAAATTATTTATACATTAATAATACTGAGGGTATTGTCAAAAGAAAGGATTTGTAGGATCGAACAATGTATCGAATTATAAGTATATATATAATTTAAAGTATATTTTTATAGATATAAAGAGTACGAATAATTATTTGTGATCCGAACGGCAAAAACCGTTAAAATAAGATCACAAAAACAACACGAATAAATCGTTTTCGATCATTAATCTAGAAATTATAACAGTACTTACGGTTTTCTGCACTGCAAACTATTATCACTCACTTTGTAACTAGATTTGATCACTTCACTTCTTAAATATACTTTTTATTTTGTAACAGACGTTGAGCAGAGCTGCTACTTGATGTTTAATCGACGGAATACAAAACGCCAAAAATGAACAAAATGGCGCAGCACGTTTTTCAAGTAAACTAAACGTGATACGCCGCCAGGTGGCGCCACAGGACCGGAACTTATAGGCTAAAGAGTACGAAAACTGATAAGAAATCGACGGAAACGGAAATGCTATCTCATATTAAAAGCTTCCAATGACGGTCCAGTACTTTAAAGAGTATTTGTATTGTATTGCATTGTATTGTATTGTCTGTCGGCAGGTACCACAGCGGTGCCCGGCCGTACTCGTGCGCGCTGTGCGGGCGCGGGTTCGTGGCCAAGGGGCTGCTGTCCATGCACCTCAAGACCACCTGCATCTAGCGGGCACCGGTACGACACCATCATCACCTCTTTTGGGTGAACGCACTCTTATCCGAGCCGAACGCGTCGAATCGATCGAAGTTATTAAGGCCTTGCATATCAAATCACTATAAGAATTAATACTTTACACCTGTCGCAGTGTAATTACATGTGGATTGTGATGAATCTTGACGAGATTTTTATTTTTAGTGCTTTGTTAATGAATTATGTTAGAATCACTAATTTTTTAACCACCGACGCAAAAAGAGAGGGGTGTCATAAGTTTAACGTGTCTGTCTGTGTATCTGTCTGTAGTATCGTAGCTCCCAAACAGATGAACCGATTTTCGTCTAGTTTTTTTGTGTCATAGATAATTTAAACCCGAGTGTTCTTAGCCATGTTTCATGAAAATCTGTTGAGCCGTTTGAAGATCATCAGCTCTTTTCCAGTTGATAAGGGGATCTGGCTAACTTCCTTAAGTCCGATCGATTCGAAATTTGGTATCGTGTTACTTCAATGATATGGTAAGGTAACCATGACCTGATCAGCCGTTTGAATATCATCAGCTCTTTAATAGTTGATTTTTTAAATTTTAGAGTTTATTTTTTGTATCAGGAGGTTTATAAAATTTTTAATTTTACTTTTATGTAACATTTAAAATAAATCGAAGTAGTTACTCGATCGCATAACTCTCGTTGCTCTTACGCACACACTTGTCATTGTCGAAATGCAGGCGATTCGATCGCATCACCCGCGCCAAATTGGTTGACGTCATCCGAATTCGTCTAGGAATTCTATGTTTCTTCAAGATTCGGACGATTCGACGCGGTGCTAAGTTTCATAGTATTTCATATTATAAAGAATTCGTTCGGCTCCTTCGATGCGTTCGATTCGGAAAAGTTCGCGTTTGCCTTAGTCTCCACAGCGGGATCATAGGAGACTCTCCTATGATCTGGCTTACTACTTCAAGTGAAACTGTATGTACATCTGTGCACGCATCAATGTGTGAGTTTTGTTTTTGTTTATTCCGGGATAACAAACAATTAAAGAATACAATTTTATACACTAAACAGGCTTATCCAAGTACATTTACGTAATTCTGTAATCAACCACATTATCCACAGATTAATAAATGCTCGTTATTTAAAAGGTTGCTATTAGAGGGTAGGTAAGGTAAAAGTTACAATGTATATAATTTTGATTATGTTCAAATATAGCAAGTACAAATTACAAATTTCAGGAATAAATTTAAACGAAAAATTAATAAAGTAGTTAAGACGTTTTGAGAAAAGAAAAAGAAATAAGCCGAATAATAATAATCATACAAGTACATACATTTAAGTAGGAAGTATGCAAATCATGCTCAGAGAGTAACTGATGGAGCAGCTTTTTGAATTGATATATAATAGATGCAAATATATCAATACTTACACACATTATATTGTGTGACTCAGCCATACGGTAAATAGGAGAACGATGACCCGAGTTATTATGACAAGTAGGTGGTGCAAACAGCGCACGAGCGCGCACTGCACGCTGTAAACTTGATCCAGGGACATTGAAACACAGCTTGTCAATAAGATCAATGGAGTCTATTTTGTTGTGCAAGATGTTATAAAGTACCGCAGCTTCAAGAAGGTTACGCCTTCATTCTGAAGTAAGTAGATTGTACCTGGTGAGTAGCTGGGGATATGTGAGGTAGCGTCGGTGGCATTTGTAATGCATTGTTCGTAAGAACTTAGTTGAAGAAGAGTTGCCGTAATTAAAGCCATCAAACGCACCCAAAAATGGAGAAAAGGTGCAGGGGATGTACAGGGACGACATATATCGGTAGGTACACCGGGGGATTCCGTTCTGTACTTAGTACTTATATTTTTTTGAGGATTTGGCCTACACTCTCCACGCTGGCCAGACGGGTTGGAGAGGTCTCATTGATGTTTATAAGCTTTGTTTGGCTTGTATTCCCTAAGTCGCCTTCTACGACATGCACGGGAAGATTTGAAGTGGTCCTATACTACTCTGGAAACCACACTGGCAAACAAATACATAACAAATTGACTTTTTTGTCGAACACAGGTAAAATATACATAAGTCTTAACATTACAAAAGTGCCTCCATGTACTGTCCTAATAGGACATACAATAATTAATATTATTATAAATATTATTTAGTCCATGTATTGTGTAATTATAAATCAAATATAATAGTCATTTAAATATTCTTTTATAGAGTAATGACATGTAAAACTCTTATACTATTAATTCATCTTATTGAAATGATTGCGCCTCATGTCGATGCGATTTAGCGTCTAACTCAAATTTTAACGTATCAGGCCGTCAACAAAACCAAAGTTTTTAAACTAGTTTCGTTGCGGGGTTTTTTACCTGACTGTGTCAGAAGGAGGGTTATGATTTTCGAGTGTATTACTTACTATCCTGGCTCAGAGACGCTCTCGGTCCTGTGCTAGCTCTTGCCAGCCATCGAATGTTTACGTATGTATATTTCTATGGAACATTCTGCAGCCTAAACGGCTTAAAAGGTGTCTTTATACTCTTGGGTATATTAAAAATTAATCAAAAGCAGCAGATTTTCGAACAATTTACAATCAGTGGTTTTTTTAAATTACTTTTACGTAACTGGGCATTTACTCCACAAAATAAATGTATAAAATAACAATGTATGTTAACTTGTTTAGGGAACTGAAAATATATTTTATGTTTCGATATGTTTCATGAGGAAGGTTGTTCATTATCATAGACTGAATTTACCTTTAAAACGTTTGAGTATACTCGTATTTTGTTCTTCTTCTTATATTTTAGAGCTGGGCTTTTGTCGATGGAGTGCTTTTCATTACACCCTGTATAACTAAGGGGATACACGAATTTTCGGGGTCCAGTGCTTCAGTTCATGTATCCCCTTAATAGTAGCAATTTGTGTGCTATATGTGTGTGTTTGTTTGCAGCCCCGCACCGCCCGCTGAAGGCGCGCACCGAGCTGACTGAACTTACGTAATATGAAATACGTGAAAAACGTTATATGTATCAATATTGTTCCTCCTATATTTATATAAGCTATAAAAAGTTGTTTCACATATAGGATATGCTAAAAAACTGCCTTTTTTAAACAGTTATATAGTGGGAATGCTACCAATTTAAGAAGTGCACTGTAGACATTTTTATGCAATTGGCAGAAAAAAGCGTTATACTAAGTGCCGTTACGAGTTAATGCGCTTAAGAGTCCCCTTACCCTGGACAGAATCAAACATTCCCATACAAACGTAGTCTACGTTTTATTCAGATTCAGATTTTTATTGCAAGTCACAAGTTGGAAGTTGTTGTTACATAAAAATAAGTACAAGTGACGCCCTGCAAGGGCACAGCAAACATGAGGGCAGCTAGTTGCCACTTTACTTACAAATTAAATTTTACAATTTACTGTTTTTTCATATAATTTTCATATAGTTTTCATATAGTAGAGAAATCAAAGTGAATTTGCAGCAAAGTTA
This sequence comes from Acrobasis suavella, assembly GCA_943193695.1. NCBI lineage: Eukaryota > Metazoa > Arthropoda > Insecta > Lepidoptera > Pyralidae > Acrobasis > Acrobasis suavella. The sequence goes on along the minus strand of OW971952.1, from coordinate 297,366 downwards.
TCATCAAAAAAATCAGATATTTTGTATTTTGAAACTACATGTCGGATATGGGCAAAATTATGTAATTTTAAAGAAATTGCAATTATCTAGGGTTGTAATTCGTTTCCTACACTAAAATTATGAACTTAAAAGAGAATATAGTGTATTATATCATATTTGACCATCAGGAAAACTTATATTTTCTATCCATTTCATAATTTTACTGGAGGAAAATAATTATAACCCTAGATAATTGCAATTTCTTTAAAATTAAAATTTTTACCGACATCTGACATGTCGTTTTAAAATGAAACTTAGACTACGTTTGTATGGGAAAGTTTAGGGTAAGGGGATTCTTAAGAATCTCCTTACCCTGGACTTTTCCATACAAACGTAGTCTAGCTTTTATTTTGAAATGGCATGTGAGACCTCGGCAGTATTTTGTAATTTTAAAGAAATAACATACATCTAGGCATATAACTAGTTTTCGACATTCAAATATGAACATAACAGAAAATATGACATTGTATATTTGCTCTGTCGATTTTTTTGTACTTTATTTTGTTTTTTGGTACAATAAAGTTATTACAAACAAACAAATACGACAGTGTAGAAGTTTTCCATACTGATGGGCAAATATTGATATACTATATTCTCTTTTAAGTTCATATTTTGACTGCGAAAACTAGTTATTTGCCTTAATATATGTAAGATCTTTGAAATTACATAATTTCGCTAATATCTGACATGCCGTTTCAATATAGCTAGACTACGTTTGTATGGGAAAGTCTGATTTAGTCTGGGGTAAGGGCACTCCTAATAACTCACGTATTTGCAAAAAAGGTGGTATTTCCTGCGCCCTGTGTCGGTCCCCCGCTGGCGTCACCCGATATACTATGTAACTGATTTTAGAAGAGCAGGTTTTTTTTAAATTTAAGAATCCCCTTACCCTAGACTTTTACATACAAACGTAGTCAACGTTTTATTTTGAAACATTTCCGTAAAAAAAAATTAAAGAAATTAAAATTATCTAGGGTTATAATTGGTTTCCGACGCTAAAATTATGAACTTGAAAGAAAATATAAGAGTGTTAAAGTTTTCCATACTGATGGTCAAATATGATATAATATACTAAATTCTCTTCAAGTTCATAATTTTAGTGTCGGAAACCAATTATAACCCTAGATGATTAAAAACGTAGACTACGTTTATATGGGAAGGTCTGATTCTGTCCAGGGAAAGGGGACTCAGGGCCTAGACTGAGAAATAAAGAATGTCTCTGAATAAGCCATCCGAGCCGAGTGATGAAACTGGTAAATTCCATCGCCCGATGTGTATTTATAATTTTACGTCTCCTCCAGGAAGTGGCGCAGCGGACGTAAACCGCCTTTGTTGCCCGGAGGGACGTAACGAAGTATGATAAGTTGATGTTATTGTCGCGTCTTACTTTGCTCACATAGATCGCCGAGATTACAAATGCTAGTATTATAGTTCACTGACAAACTAAGTGTAAAAGCTCGCGACATAGCTCAGCGGATTAGCTCGTTGAAGTGGCAGTGGCCGGGACCCATAGCGTGACGAACCGATGGCCGATGGCGCAAAAAGGATCTTGAATGGCGAACGCGTACTGGCAAGCGAAGCGTGAAGACCACAAGGTGGTCAGGCGACCTAAGTAAGGTCGCTGGAAAGCGCTCGATGCAGGCCGCTCCGGATGATGATAATCCTCGCTCATCTGATTCCGTTTTATCCACTGCTGTTTTATCTTTTCAGTTCATTCATTAACTTATAAAAATCACATTTTTATAATCACATAATCAGGTTTATTAATGATTACTAGTTTATTATAGAAGATTGTGCTACTAGGAATAAAGGTAATATTTTTAGGGCAAGGGCGCTGCTTTGGAACCGTAGCGAAACGAAGGAACTCTTAATGAAGCAAGGGATTCGTGTAAATCGCCGGAAGTAAAAAATATTACCGTACCCGAGTAGCACACTCTACTTTTTATCTCCATCTATGAGGAAAACAAGCAGATACAAAACAGTGTGTTTAGTTTTCAAATTGTTTTCAATCCCTAGAGATTTTCTTTTTCACTTTTCAGTCCCGAGGGAATTAACAGTAACTTTAGCTCCAAATGTTTTGTTATAAAAACATCGTTGAATAGATGAGATGAAAATAAAAATATTGTTTAGAGGCGCTAAGCGCTACGGTACATCTTCCCCGTCGACGCAGTTCCTCTCTGTTGTTATTGTACGATAACCTCATTATCGCGAACTTATAGCGACGCTCAATTACAAGCGGAACTCGCTTAATATCGTCGTGCAAGCTTTCGATAAAGAATGGAAAGAAACAGCTAGATATGGACACTTCTATTTATTAGAAACAAAAACTTTTAAAACTGAAAACCTACGTCAACGCCGAATTACAAATAAAAAATCATTTATTTAACAAGAGAACCAATGCACTATATGAATAACAAAGAATCCACACTAGGCACTAGGCACAAGCATGTATCGCGAGCAATCAGAAGGATTAACAAAAATAAGCAGTTTAGGATGAGAGAAGTCTAATTAAGAGGCATTTCCCATTTGGTTGGCTGTCTCGCTCGCTCAATTAAACATTTTCAAAGATTATTAAAAAATGTGACTCATTTGCAGAAAAGTGTTTCATTAACTTTCAATATAATTATATTTTAGATATTGTAGACATGTTTTTTTATTGTTGATGTGTGTGTGTGTATCGAGAATTAGTTCATCAAAAATTTTAAATTCATAGTCTACTATTGTGGATATTTTAGACATGTTTGTATATTGCATACAAACATGTCTAAAATATCCACAATATTATTATATTGACTGTTAATGAAACACTATTTTACAAATGAGACACATTTTTTAATTATTTTTAAAAATGTTTGTTTACGTGCGAGCGAGACAGTCAACCAAATGTGAAATGCCTCTCTAATACAAAATGGAAATATTAGCTACAGAATAACTACACTACCCAATTATGAAGTGGGAGAGGTAGGATGAGTGTGTGTATTTGTGAGTGGATACTACACAACCGATTTGGATATTTCTATGGGATCTGATATGTGCCTTTTTAGACAAAAAAGAATTTTCCAAATTGTTCCATGCGTTTTTGAGTAATTGGGGACAATACATAAAAAATATTCTTACGAATTGATAATCTCCTCCTTTTTTAAAGTCGGTTAAAAGGGGTAGTTTTTATCCAACCGTAAAAAAATTATTTTGGTGCAATAGAGTCAATTTGTATTGTATTGTACCGGTTATGCTGTGTGAGCGAAGTAAACACGACCGTTAATGTGTGTATATGTGTAATTGTATAAGCTAAGATATACAACGTGGAAGGGTACCCGTAATAAATCGGACCCCGGAATTTACTACATCACTATAGTATAATTAAATTAAAATAACAGTCAAAAAACCAGAAAAAATCGACAATCCCATAAATTGGCCGGGAGGCTGCACACTTTTGGACGTAAAAAAAAAATCGTTGATTTCAGATGACATGGATCCATTGTGTTAGTTTTACTTAACCTACCTTAGTAATACATATGATGGTTGCGTTCAGATACCTATACAATATGTAACGAAAACCCCGTCCGATCCTTGTAGGAGCAACTAAGACCGTCAATATGAATAACTAGAAACTCGAAGAAAAATCGTCATTTTCATACAAATTGCCGGGCCGGTCGAACACTTTTGTATGAAAATGACGATTTTTTCTTTGAGTTTTAAGCATTGATCCCACAGGAAAAGTTTTACATATTGACGGTCTGAGTTGCTCCTACAAGAATCAGACAGGGTTTTTGTTACATATTGTATTCGGAGTGGGTTTTAACAATCACCCTCCTTACAAAAGGCGCCCATAAGGGAGAAGTATAGGGATTCGCTAACGTCCTCAAGATGTTATAGGGGCTAGCCCGCACTCTATGAAATGTATGGAAGAGCCAAATCTTTTTTGTTTTTTTACTATTATTTTAATTTCATTATACTACTAGCTTCTGCCCGCGGCTTCGCTCGCGAAGGGGTGGAATTTATCAAAATCCTTTCTTAGCGGATGCCTACGTCATAACATCTACCTGCATGCCAAATTTCAGCTCGATCGGTCCAGTGGTTTGGGCTGTGCGTTGATAGATCACTATGTCAGTCAGTCAGTCACCTTTGAGTTATATATATTTAGATTTAGATAGTGATCTAGTATAGTCCGTGGTTCGATTTATTACGGGTATGACCCTTCCACGTTGGGTGACAAGTGCCTCCACATGTGATATGTTTAGTTCTACAAGTAGGTTAGCAGGGCCTGCACACTGCCGAACAGACACGATGACCGATTTTGTTATTAGTAGTACGGGACTTACCGCGATTAACCCTTTCACCGCGAGCGTCGGATATTCCCGACAAAAAAAAATGCTCGTATTGCACATGACTGAAGTATCCACATCCCTTTTTGGTTGTAGGTATTTATTTTAGATTTACTACCCCTCGCGCTGGGGGCACGGAAACTGATATGAAGTCTCACGGTGAAAGGGTTAATACCATTTTTAGCCGTTTCTGCCGTCACGGTCGCTGGCAGATTAAGGAACTGCGATGTATGTTCGGCTGTCAAGGGTAACTATATCGGTGTACCCTCTTTCTTCGACGTTTGTTGCATAATCAGTCCGTTTGGGAATTGTTTTTTGTTGCTCGCACACACTGTTTACACAGCTCTATCACTGGATTCCACGTCCGATAACTTGAAGCCTCGATTGAAACTGGGATGCTTCTATATTTCAATCGCCTGTCTAACTCGGGTTCGATCCCCGGTCAGGGCAAGTTGGAAAATGGCCTTTTTCAAATTGTCCTGGGTCTTGGATGTTTATCTATTTAAGTATTTATTATAAAATATAGTATCGTTGAGTTAGAATCCCATAACACAAGTCTCGAACTTACTTTGGGGCTAGCTCAATCAGTGTGATTTATCTCTATATATTTATTTATTTTATTTTTAACTAAACTAATATTAATCGCGGTAAGTCCAGTAGTACTAATAATGGTCATTGTGACCGCGAAACTCTAAATTAATATTTTTCTTATTATTATGGGTCAGCTGATATTATTAAAAGTATTGTATGTACTTATGTATTTTTCATGTTCTCTGGCCAACAGAGTATTTAAATTTCGAGCCACGTCGCGCCTGGGTAAAATGGGAGGAATGAAAATTTAAAAAACGCTTGATACTTTTTTTAGTGTCAGGAATAACATTCCTATTTATCGTAATTAAATACTAGATTTTTCGGTCCAGTCAATTAATTATAAAAAAAAAAAAATATCACAATTTCGTTCAACTTTTCTCGTTTGACGTATAAAAAAGTAATGTCATGTAACAGTTTACAACAAGTCAAATCAGACACTTTTTTCCTAACGTCAAAATAGAAAAGTTCTATTCTATGAGAATTGGGTATTTTCCATGGTCAAAAATAAATTACTTGGTACTGTTAACGAAATAAAACGTCACAAAACAATGTCACTTGTCATTGATCATCACAGATCGGAATCATGACTATATAATCTATAAATAAAACAATCATAATTATGTGATTTCAGGATATATTTTAATCGAAAAAATAGACTTATCCTGAAATCACATAATTATGATTGTTTTATTTACTTAGTACCCAATTAGATTCTCGAGAAATCCCGGAACTTTTAGTCATATCCATACTTTTGATAGCAATAGCACCCGGATTCCGATCTCTATTGATCATATCCATTTTTTACGTGATTATAGAGACACGAGCGCTATTAGACTCCAATAAACTTTGACGTCATTAGCCTGTATTTCATATAATCCCATAGATAATGTTTGTTTTGACGTTTAGAAAAATGTATCCCATTTGAGTTGTTGGAATAAAACGAATTGTATGAGATAACCAACAGTGGCGTCATACTTTTTTGAAGTCTAATACAGGTAGCGGCACGAAACTCTAGCGCTGACCTTGCCTGCGCAGAAGTCAAAAATTAATACCGTACCCGTGCGCAGTATCCCCTCCACATGTCGCTCAGCGCTAAACTTATGTGCCGCAACGTATAACTAATATCAGTGTTTCTGCATTAACAAATCTAAAATCTTGCTGATGATAGATAAGATCAATAAAAAGTGACACCATTTTGTGATGTTTCACTTTATGAACTGTACCGAATAATTTATTTTTGACCCAGTCATCTACCCACTTTTCATTAAGATGTGACGTCACAAGCCCCACTCCGGAACTTCCGAAGCTCTGTATCTTTGAATATGTTTAGTAATTTATTTATCTGTAAATAAGTGTCCATTCTTTTGTGACGATCTAACTGGCGGTCTGAATAGAATAACATTTTTCTGACCCAGTTATCCGTAATGAAGAAACTGATACCCGTGTTGTCATTAGTAGTTTGACAATCCCTCGGGAACCTCCAAATTTTGGGATAAGAAGTATATTTTGCGTTAATCAGGTAATAAGGTACCTGCATGCCAAACTTCATTCCTTTAGCAATATACAGGGTAACTTGTTACCCACCAGCCAAATTTTTTGAGAAAGTTCTTTATACACGGTGATTTTTCATTGGTTTTGGAGCCGAAGGCCACTTCATAAGGATCGTTAGTAAGGCCTAATTAGCTAGTCAAAATAAAAATTCTGGAACAAAATATGTTGACTACAACTCGAAAGTAAAATTGTGAGATCAACTAGTAGTACCGCCGGCCGGCTAGATTTCGAGTTCATCGGGGTCACGCGTCAGTTTTGAACGGGCGTGACTACGTGGTCTCGATCGAAAACCATTTTCGTAACTTTTTTGTCTTATGTCGTACACAAATTTGGTTTACGTATGTGGATAGAGGAATTTATTTACTACATGACTTTTTTCCAAAACCAATGAAAAGTCAGCGTGTATAATTGTCCATAAAAACAATCAACGAAAAACGAAAAGCGAAAACAAAATTCGGCTTCCTCTACAAACCAGCGCCTGGCCAAACTAATTTTGTATGAGAGGACGAAAATGTTTTTTAATAGATTTTTAATAACTTTTTTCATGGAAAGTAGTTCAATATCATGGACTGAAATTGCTCTGAAAATTTGTCTAGTGAGTAAAAAAGTATTACTTACAAGGGTAAACTTCCAGTCATCGGACGCTAACAGTCATTGACAGAACACAACATTTAAAAAATATATATATATACTGAGACAAATAACACTAATTGAGCTAAATGAATCCAGTTAAATAACTCTCACACATAAATATTATATGGTGATGAACTCGCACAGGTGGTGGTGAAAGACAAAGATTTTTTTTTAAAACTTTCATGTTAAGATGTCGAAAAAAAGTGACAAAATTTTATTAACATAACTATCAGAAGGAAAAAATCTTTTTTAGCTGATGATATTTTCTATTTAATTTTGCTTATGAGTATTTACATTAGAAGAAAAAATTACCCAGTATTCTACAAAAAAAAAAACAGACATTGATTTGTTTTTAATGCGCACTATTAACTGTTAAGTATTTATTGTAATGAACGTTACAGTTGAGTAATCGTAAGACAACGATGATTGTGTTGTAAAATAATAACGAATTTAACTTTGATAAATAAGTTAGTGAATCTGTCATGTTGCGGAAAAAACGGAACTAAATATAACATGTCACCGCCCATAACCCAGCAAACTATAATTCTATGGAAAAGTTACTTCACCCATTTGCATTGCGCAAAATGTCCGTATGAAATTTATATGAAATGACTGTTAAACGTAGCGTCAAATGATGGCCAAGACACCAGCCGCTGATTGGTCAAGCAATTGGCGCGTAGTAATGTCAATAACAGTATTGGCGGAAAAAAAGTAATTTTTAAATACAACCCAAAGGTTGGCTGTTTGATAATGCTTAGCTTTTAGCATAGTCCGCCTTTTGTGCTATACGAATTGTATTTTGTACAATAAAATATAATAAAAATAAATAAAACATTAAAATAAAATTTTGTTCAATAAAGGTTAAATAAATACCGTCTACTTAAATGTTCTTTAAATGGGGTCATTTTAACGCATGACTTTGCTTCCATAGCATTATAGTTCGCTGCGTGAACCCAACAGATTAAAAACATTGGGTGGCGCCATCTGTACAGGTCCACTCACCTAGTTGTTGGCCTTTAATTGGTGTTGATACTATTTTTATTAAAATCCGCTGTATGAAGTATGATGGCCTATATGTTTTATTTCCTAAACAATTGTGATTTAACTATTAAATGTGTAAAAATAAAAACATAAGTAATAATTTTTTTGTATTTTTTTTGTATTACTAAGTCCGTACTTTTTAAGTTCTGTTGGGAGAGATAAAAGGTTTATAACAGTCGATTGCTTTTTAGAAACATACCATTTGCTGTTATTAAAACTTATTAAATTATTACAAACATCTAAAACAATCAAATTATAACTAGGTATTCATTATTTTATATTGAAGCTGTATGCGTTCCGTGCTGTATTAAAATCCGCTGTATGAAGTATGATGGCCTATATGTTTTATTTCCTAAACAATTGTGATTTAACTATTAAATGTGTAAAAATAAAAACATAAGTAATAATTTTTTTGTATTTTTTTTGTATTACTAAGTCCGTACTTTTTAAGTTCTGTTGGGAGAGATAAAAGGTTTATAACAGTCGATTGCTTTTTAGAAACATACCATTTGCTGTTATTAAAACTTATTAAATTATTACAAACATCTAAAACAATCAAATTATAACTAGGTATTCATTATTTTATATTGAAGCTGTATGCGTTCCGGCAGAAGTGAAAACTTGAATATTAACGTTGTGCATTTCCATGGATGCGCGTGGCACGCTAACATAAACACACACGAACATTCGCGCAAGCGCCCTGCGCCGCTTAAACGAAACAGCAGGCGCCTGCATACATTTTCGCCGCGCCGTAGAAAGAGAGGGGGATTCTTCCTCTCCTACGCCGCGCCGCGCCGGCTTTCTACTCTCCATCCGTCTTACGAATTTTCGATCAAGTCACGTGCCCTGACGCGAGTTTATAATTTTTTACCCATTACAAAAAAGTGTACAAAGCCGATAAAGAAGTTTAAATTTAAAAAAAAAAATTGAACCTGTTACGGTTGATGTAAGGATCATTTTGAGTTCGTTGGAATAAAGAAACATACCTACATACATGGACTCTGAAAACATACACTCCGTTTTTGGAGCTGTTGTGTGTACAAACCATAAGTGCCAATTTTTAAACGCGGAGTCACCTAAACGAATGGTTTTTCCATACAAAAAACCGTACGTTTAGTGACTCCGCTTTTGAAAAACCGCACCACTGGTATCGCATCGCATGTAAACATCAAATGCATCACCACAGGTGTGTCGACCGGCCCCTGCCCAGCCTCCGTACAACCTTACCTATTTCAAAAACTGTTCATTCCTCACGCTGCCAGCTCCATTGACGACTTTTCCCTTTAGCTGGTTAACCAGTGACCGTGCCGTAGTGAAGTGTAAATACTGTTCAGTCAGTGTGCTATCGTGCGTGTTCAGGGGCACTCGCGTCGGCTCTCGGATTTATCAGATCAACCTTGACGCTATTTTGACGCCGATTGTGCGTCTGTTCGCCGGACCCACGTGTAAGTATTTTTTTTTAATTTATTGGGAGATTTGAGATATATCTGGTGGCTTTGTGGGAAAATATAACTTTGGAATTAAGAAAAAAATCGTAAACATTTCATGCTAGATATTTTTTGTGGAAAATTGACAATTGCTGGCCTGCGGCCGTGGCACAGGGGGGTCATGCGCCGTATACGAGAGCGGGAAAATTAAAGGGAAAATCTTTGCCGTGTCTGTAAAATATTTCAAAAGATTTGAAGTTTCTTCGAAAATTTCAATTTATTATATTCATTGCATACTATTTGAAAATCCTTCATTTTTGAAAAAATATTTGATATTTTCGAGAGAAATATTTTATTCACCTATGTACTTGCTCAGTTAGAGTTATAAATAAATGTTACTAAAACCGGCTTCTTACACATTTACCATATATTTTACATTCGAGTATAAGTGTACAATTTACATAGAACGTGCATTATGTAACACGACAGTAACAGAGTATTTTATTTACATATAACAATACAATCACCACCGTCATGATTTTGTGGTAAAAAAATGTTGATCGACTAAACATGACATGCTGACGACATTCCGTACCTACCCAATAAATTAGCTGTAAGCGCCTTGGTATTATGATAACAATTGTTTTGATTACGCAGTTTAGTTATGTTATGTAAATTCTTTATTGTACAAAAAAGGACACAACACAAATAGAAAAAAAAAACAGTTCAAAGGCGGACTTATCCCTTTAAGGGATCTCTTCCAGTCAACCCAAAACCAGCGGAAAGAATGACGTTTAGCAGGGTGGAACATTGTTCAACACTTACAGGCAAAAACAACCAAACTTATAAATAAATAAACTTAAATATATACAGGGTTACTGGTAACTAACTCATAACCTCTTAACATCGAAATCAGACTCCCCAGCACATTATAGATCTGCAAGAAAAAAGGCACAAATTGCAGAAAAAAAAATTGGCCTCCCATACATATTCACTGATCACCTGGTCGAGTTTCTATGAAGAGTCCATTTTTTTTCTTAGATTTTTTTTATTTTTTTCTTGCAAATCTATATTATATTAGGATTCTGATTACGATGTTAAGAGGTTTTGCGTTAGTTACCAATAACCCTGTATAAACAAACATATAAACAAATAACGCAATCCTAGTCAGAAATACAAGAAATTTGGTCTGCGTCGCTAGTGAATTTTTCAAATAAATGATGGAACGCGATGAATGTTTTTTTATTTGCAAATATATCTCAAGACAAAGGACATATACTTACATAAATTTCTCTCACTCAAACTCAGACGACCTCCGTGGCGTAGTGGTCACCATGCTAGTCCGCCACCCAGAGGTCCCGGGTTCGATCCCCGGTCAGGGCAAGTTGGAAAATGGCCTTTTTCAAATTGTGGGTTGGGTGGGTCTTGGATGTTTATCTATATATGTATTTGTTATAAAATATAGAATCGTTGAGTTAGTATCCCATAACACAAGTCTCGAACTTACTTTGGGGCTAGCTCAATCAGTGTAATCTGTCCCTATATATTTATATTTATATTTATAAATTATATAAGGCAGATACGTAAATTGTTTTTAAAGTTGTACCTAGTACCTAAAATATATCTTTGTATTACGTGATTTTTATCAAAGTTAAGGCAACCACTCCATGATACATATTAATTTAGTAAAAGGCACGAAAAACAGAAAAAAAGAAAGAAAAAAAATTTATGTGGTACAAAAAAAAAATACAAATTATGTACTAAACAAAACAAAACACTCTAAATGCACCAAAATGGTGTCCGCTCAGCAAATGTTGTCGTGTGAACCACAACGCCGGTCTTCCGCGGATGCCACGTTCAAATTTAATGAATAAACGAAAAATTAAATTCATAAGTAAAATTAAAATTTGGGGCTCTAGGTAACGTTATTTTTCTTATTTCGGCAAATATTTATTGTAGAACTCAAAAAAGTCAGTTTAGTCTGTCGACGGACGCGTCGGCAGATAGACTAAGTGTTCTGAAAAAAATTAGTTACGCACTTGAAAAGAATCCTGCTTTTTGCGTTTTTGTTATTTTTGCCGTCCATATAAAATATATTATAATGTATTATTATAAAAATAATGTATTCCAGTTCCTAACATATTGAATCATTGCTTCTCATCTCCTTTACACTAAGAGCAAACAGTATATCCCATATAAAGTTTTGTTGCCCCTACAAGGATCGGGCAGGGTTTTTGTTACATATTGTATACTTACGTATGTAATAAATTTACTCCTTTTTTATTCGTTTCTCAGCATCACCTGTTAGTTGACTGGTAGAAAATGCCCTTGGCCTTAAGGCCGCTATTTACATTACATGTATTGTAATGAAGTTAAATAAATAAACATTTCTTTTAAATTCTCAAATGTGTAGGTATTTTTGATGGGGTCTTTTCGCGCTTGACAATGCTTTCATAGTATTACAGTTCGCTGCATTACATGATATGAAATCCTAGGGTCCTTTGCTTGGTAGGCACCTACTGATAATTATTCTGTACTTTTGCTTTACAAATGCGACACGGCCAGCAATCCTTCACTTTTTTGATTTCTTTCATCATCATGCTAAACATGCCCTTTGGGTTTGCGGCCCTGGGCCCTGTCTACCCCTTTAGGGATATAGACTTGATCGTGTGTATATTGAATGACACTATACTTTGTAGTGCTTCATAGGACGTCGGCCACAAAATAAGTACTAGTACTCACGTACAGAAGTCTTACTCAGAAAAGAAATAACTACATAATGTGGTTAGCGCTATGATTTAATTCGTGTACTCCCGTTGGCCCCATGATTTTCGTCCCATTATGGGGCCAAAGGGTAAGTTAAAAAATTCCTTTCCCGTTGACCACATTGTTCACATAGGCAATGGGGCCAACGGTAAGTTAAAATTTCACGTGTCTGTGTCCACTTTATTAGCGCGCGTCAGAACTCCTTACCTTTTCGTTTAGATACCTAGACATCCATTGCAAGCCAGTTTCATGACAAACAATTCATGTAACTGAATTTTCCTCTCCGGAGTGGTCGCCGCGCGCTAAATAATAATGTAGGTATATTTTCGATACCTAAACGGGGAGTGACACAGGCCTGGCTCAGCGGCCCGGTGACAGTGCGCATTTCTAGCGCTCTCGCAAGTAAAGCGCCACCAGGCGAGGTCCGCACTTGGATGGCAGACCGCAAGTGACGTAAAAATTTCTCGAGCTCCTTCGTGCTTCAGTATGCACGTTTAACCGTTGGTATTTTATTTTATTGGGAAGACCAACAACTCTATTTTATATATAAATAGATGACAATCTAGATACAAAAAGTCCATTACAGGTCCTCACTAATACGAGTAGAAATCATTGTATTTATAAAAGATTACGATCTCTAAACATCAGGTTGCACTTACAATCTGCTCACGAAACTACTAACTTTATTTATCATTGTAAGTATGGCAGTCGTCAAACTATGTCAGATCCCTTTATGCAGTTTAAAAAATCTTGCACTAGTGTTGATCTTACCTGGACAGAAACAGACTTTCCCGTACAAACGTAGTCTACGTTTATGGGGAAAATTACGTAATTTTAAAGAAATTGCAATTATCTAGCTTTATAATTGATTTTCGACGGTAAAATTATGAACTTGAAAGTGTAGATCCATAATAAGTTATTTTTGCTACATTGCTTCCTTTTAAAACTTTCTTGCCGTGCATTTTTACTTATTTTTAGAAATGTTGTAGTATATAATATCCATTCTGTTTTCTCTAAACATAGTTTTTGAATATTTTAATTACAAAATGTGAATCTGTAATTGGCAGTAAGTAATAGTTTATAAGCTAAAATGATAATATATGTAAAGTGCTGTTGATTCTGTAAAGAATGAATAAAAAAAACTTAAAAGGAATATACTTAGTGTATATCATATTTGACCATCAGTGTGGAAAACTTCTACACCTTTATATTTTCTTTCCAGTTCATATTTTTACGTAGGAAACCAATTATAACCCTAGATAATAGCAATTTCTTTAAAATTACAAATTTTTACCGAAGTCTGACATGTCGTTTCAAAATAAAACGTAGACTACGTTTGTATGGTAGTCTTCTTATTTTAAGGGGATTCTTAACACACGAAGAAAACAAGTGCTTAATTTAATAGCGTTGATAGCCCGGTCTACCCCGTAAGGAATGAAGACGTGTTGGTATGTATTGTCATGCTGGGGAGTGGCGCAGGCGCCGATGCAACATTGACCCCCAATGTCCGTCATATTGCGCGAGATATCGTATCATTTTTATTTATCTAGGCACTTTGTGCGTGGAATTTTGGTAATTGTTATGTAAGAAGTGTTTTAACTGACTGCTTGTGGGGCAAATACAACATTTTGGGTCTTGCGGCTCTAAGCAGACGGAGCCCAGGGAAGAAAGGCTTACTTACTTACTATCCTGGCTCAGCGACCCAAAGTGACGTCTTGGCCTCCAGCCCAAGAGCACGCCAGTGCTCTCGGTCTTGTGCTAGCTCTCGCCAGCTGTCGCCAACTTGAATCTCGCGCAGGTCCAACATCACTACGTCGCTCCAGCGATACTTAGGACGGCCGACTGGCCTACGACCGATCGGCTGGCCCTGGTATGTTCTCCTTACCCCCTGATCCTCTTCCATTCTTTCACTCATGATGTTAGGCTCGCCCACTAGGTCTTCTATTTTGACATTGGTTCTTAAGGGGATACCTGAATTTTCAGGGTTCCAGTGCTGCCGCCATTTGAAGTAAATCATTTGATAGGAAACTGAAACGTCATTTAAAATTTTGTTTTGACCAGGCACTAGATAACCCTTCAAACTATTTTATAAATTACTGTTTACAGTTTAAAGTGAGAACGTGAAGCTTTTATACGCACAATTGCGAAAAACGGCCACTTTTGGCGTATGTGCGTAGAAAAGCTTCACGTTCTCACTTTAAACTGTTAACAGTACCTAGTTCATAAAATAGTTTGAAGGGTTATTTAGTGCCTGGTCAAGACCAAATTTTAAATGATATCTCCGTTTCTTTTCAAATGATTATTTCAAATGGGGGTAGCACTGGACCCCGAAAAATTCAGGTTAAGGGGCCGAAGCAAGACATGTTTGTTCTTTAATATTTATTGTAAGACCTAATATTAATAACGAATAAAAAAGGAGTAAATTTATTACATACGTAATGTAATAAATTTACTCCTTTTTTATTCGTTTCTCAGCATCACCTGTTAGTTGACTGGTAGAAAATGCCCTTGGCCTTAAGGCCGCTATTTACATTACATGTATTGTAATGAAGTTAAATAAATAAACATTTCTTTTAAATTCTCAAATGTGTAGGTATTTTTGATGGGGTCTTTTCGCGCTTGACAATGCTTTCATAGTATTACAGTTCGCTGCATTACATGATATGAAATCCTAGGGTCCTTTGCTTGGTAGGCACCTACTGATAATTATTCTGTACTTTTGCTTTACAAATGCGACACGGCCAGCAATCCTTCACTTTTTTGATTTCTTTCATCATCATGCTAAACATGCCCTTTGGGTTTGCGGCCCTGGGCCCTGTCTACCCCTTTAGGGATATAGACTTGATCGTGTGTATATTGAATGACACTATACTTTGTAGTGCTTCATAGGACGTCGGCCACAAAATAAGTACTAGTACTCACGTACAGAAGTCTTACTCAGAAAAGAAATAACTACATAATGTGGTTAGCGCTATGATTTAATTCGTGTACTCCCGTTGGCCCCATGATTTTCGTCCCATTATGGGGCCAAAGGGTAAGTTAAAAAATTCCTTTCCCGTTGACCACATTGTTCACATAGGCAATGGGGCCAACGGTAAGTTAAAATTTCACGTGTCTGTGTCCACTTTATTAGCGCGCGTCAGAACTCCTTACCTTTTCGTTTAGATACCTAGACATCCATTGCAAGCCAGTTTCATGACAAACAATTCATGTAACTGAATTTTCCTCTCCGGAGTGGTCGCCGCGCGCTAAATAATAATGTAGGTATATTTTCGATACCTAAACGGGGAGTGACACAGGCCTGGCTCAGCGGCCCGGTGACAGTGCGCATTTCTAGCGCTCTCGCAAGTAAAGCGCCACCAGGCGAGGTCCGCACTTGGATGGCTGACCGCAAGTGACGTAAAAATTTCTCGAGCTCCTTCGTGCTTCAGTATGCACGTTTAACCGTTGGTATTTTATTTTATTGGGAAGACCAACAACTCTATTTTATATATAAATAGGTGACAATCTAGATACAAAAAGTCCATTACAGGTCCTCACTAATACGAGTAGAAATCATTGTATTTATAAAAGATTACGATCTCTAAACATCAGGTTGCACTTACAATCTGCTCACGAAACTACTAACTTTATTTATCATTGTAAGTATGGCAGTCGTCAAACTATGTCAGATCCCTTTATGCAGTTTAAAAAATCTTGCACTAGTGTTGATCTTACCTGGACAGAAACAGACTTTCCCGTACAAACGTAGTCTACGTTTATGGGGAAAATTACGTAATTTTAAAGAAATTGCAATTATCTAGCTTTATAATTGATTTTCGACGGTAAAATTATGAACTTGAAAGTGTAGATCCATAATAAGTTATTTTTGCTACATTGCTTCCTTTTAAAACTTTCTTGCCGTGCATTTTTACTTATTTTTAGAAATGTTGTAGTATATAATATCCATTCTGTTTTCTCTAAACATAGTTTTTGAATATTTTAATTACAAAATGTGAATCTGTAATTGGCAGTAAGTAATAGTTTATAAGCTAAAATGATAATATATGTAAAGTGCTGTTGATTCTGTAAAGAATGAATAAAAAAAACTTAAAAGGAATATACTTAGTGTATATCATATTTGACCATCAGTGTGGAAAACTTCTACACCTTTATATTTTCTTTCCAGTTCATATTTTTACGTAGGAAACCAATTATAACCCTAGATAATAGCAATTTCTTTAAAATTACAAATTTTTACCGAAGTTTGACATGTCGTTTCAAAATAAAACGTAGACTACGTTTGTATGGTAGTCTTCTTATTTTAAGGGGATTCTTAACACACGAAGAAAACAAGTGCTTAATTTAATAGCGTTGATAGCCCGGTCTACCCCGTAAGGAATGAAGACGTGTTGGTATGTATTGTCATGCTGGGGAGTGGCGCAGGCGCCGATGCAACATTGACCCCCAATGTCCGTCATATTGCGCGAGATATCGTATCATTTTTATTTATCTAGGCACTTTGTGCGTGGAATTTTGGTAATTGTTATGTAAGAAGTGTTTTAACTGACTGCTTGTGGGGCAAATACAACATTTTGGGTCTTGCGGCTCTAAGCAGACGGAGCCCAGGGAAGAAAGGCTTACTTACTTACTATCCTGGCTCAGCGACCCAAAGTGACGTCTTGGCCTCCAGCCCAAGAGCACGCCAGTGCTCTCGGTCTTGTGCTAGCTCTCGCCAGCTGTCGCCAACTTGAATCTCGCGCAGGTCCAACATCACTACGTCGCTCCAGCGATACTTGGGACGGCCGACTGGCCTACGACCGATCGGCTGGCCCTGGTATGTTCTCCTTACCCCCTGATCCTCTTCCATTCTTTCACTCATGATGTTAGGCTCGCCCACTAGGTCTTCTATTTTGACATTGGTTCTTAAGGGGATACCTGAATTTTCAGGGTTCCAGTGCTGCCACCATTTGAAGTAAATCATTTGATAGGAAACTGAAACGTCATTTAAAATTTTGTTTTGACCAGGCACTAGATAACCCTTCAAACTATTTTATAAATTACTGTTTACAGTTTAAAGTGAGAACGTGAAGCTTTTATACGCACAATTGCGAAAAACGGCCACTTTTGGCGTATGTGCGTAGAAAAGCTTCACGTTCTCACTTTAAACTGTTAACAGTACCTAGTTCATAAAATAGTTTGAAGGGTTATTTAGTGCCTGGTCAAGACCAAATTTTAAATGATATCTCCGTTTCTTTTCAAATGATTATTTCAAATGGGGGTAGCACTGGACCCCGAAAAATTCAGGTTAAGGGGCCGAAGCAAGACATGTTTGTTCTTTAATATTTATTGTAAGACCTAATATTACCATGTTTTTAGCAAATAAAGATATCATTATGAAAGACTCAAGGGACAATTTTAGCGTGATGGGTTGCCCAGGGTTGCAAGCCGCATGATTCGTTAATTCGCTTTTACGCCTATTCCTACGCCCTGATCGGCTTTTACGATCTGCTCGATAAGAGAAGGAGCTGGTAGACCGACATGGAAAGATCAAATTTAAATGCTACCTAAGCAAACTTTATGATTGTTATATTATTCTTCATTATTTACTTTATGATTGTTATATTATACTTTTTATTTACTTTATGATGCAATATTACAGCCGTAATTTTCCAGCAAACATAAAACAGTATCTGAAACGTACTCGGCGATAACCACCAAAGCTGGTAATGAGTTTATGAGGTGGTAATGATATCGCGTTTGAAGGATTAGGCGCCGTAGCGGCACACATGCAGAGTGCAATGTTTATATTGAGGTGCGATAAAGACAAAAATATTGGGTTTATAGTTTTTTATAAAATAAGAAAATAACTATAATGTACGTCTAGCTACACCGAGTAACACACAATTCTCTGTAATAGAAACGACATCGATCTTTTTCTGATCTTATAATAAAATTTAATTTAAGTGCACTCCTTGTGAAAAAAAAAAACACTTTTTTCCACGTTTTTATCTTTGATATCAATATTGATCGAATAGAACCCTGAGCAGAGAATTAATAAAACCCAGAGATCCGAGTGACAGACTAACGTGTTCACCAACATGCCATGAACATGAAGGACCATACGGAATTAAGTAGTTATAGCCAATTTGAACGAACGTCGAAGTATCTGATAGTATTATAATTATCGTAAAGATAACGCTTGAACTCTGAGTTAACCTCTACTCTGCAATCCAGACCTCTGATACGGCGCCGCGTATCTAAATAGATATATTCTGCGAGTGTGGGAGGACCTGATTCGGGATTCCGACGCGGCTCGGTGAATATTTATTGCTCTGACGTCCGAGTAGGTACGACGTATCCTTATATTATTTGTAACAAAAACCCTGACCGATCCTTGTAGGAGCACCTACAAGGATCGGTCAATATCAACAAGTTTTCCTATGGGACCAATGTTCGAAACTCGAATAAGAAAAAGAAATTGACATTTTCATACAATAGTGTTCGGCCGGCCCGGCAATTTGTATAAAAATGTCGTTTTTTTTGAGTTTCAAACATGGGACCCCATAGGAAAAGTTGTTCATTTTTACGGTCTGAGCTGCTCCTACAAGGATAGGACAGGGTTTTTGTTACATATTGTATGTATGTATGGTGACATTGGTGACTGAAAGGCGGTCAGTCCATTTGGTAACGTCACATTTAGTCGCTGTGCTGCTTAAGAGCCCGGGGTGCTTTTTCCCTGTTTGTCTTCTTAGGTAGATACGAGTAGGTACTTACTTAAAATTACCGACCAAGTGCAAGTCGGACTTGCGCACAAAGGTATCAGTACCATTATTAAAAAAAAACACGTTTCTTGTATGGGAGCCCCTACTTTAATATTTATTTAATTTTGTTTATAGTATATGTTGTTAAAGCGGCAACAGAAATACATCATCTATGAAAATTTCAACTGTCTAGCTATCACGGTTCATGAGAGACAGACTGGTTACAGACAGACGTACCGACGGACAGCGGAGTCTTAGTATTAGGCTCCCGTTTTTACCTTTTGGTTACGAAACCCTAAAAATAAGTTTCGGGCTTATTTGTCTGTACATCGAAACTGTAACAAATAAGGCGTGTTACCTGATATTGTCATCCACAATAGGCATGGCGAATGGAAAAATATTTTTAGCCCGTTAGTTAGTTTATTAAAAGATATTGTAAACGTAGCTTTTCTTTTCTCTGAGAAACAAAAACATCGGTGAAGATACAGCGCATTGAAATTTCGCATGACGTCACGGCCACGTACGATTTTTACATAGAGGTGACGGACGACGACGTCGCAAGCGCCCACTCCGAAACTTTGTTGCTTCGTATCTTTGTAAATTTTTACTTTTTTTGCAAACTGAAAAATATGACGACCTCCGTGGCGTAGTAGGCATCATGCTAGTCCGCCACCCACAGGTCCCGGGTTCGATCCCCGGTCAGGGCAAGTTGGAAAATGACGTTTTTCAAATTGTGCTGGATCTTGGTCTCTTGGATGTTTATCTATATATGTATTTGTTAAGTATAAAATATAGTATCGTTGAGTTAGTATCCCATAACACAAGTCTCGAACTTACTTTGGGGCTAGCTCAGTCAGTGTTATTTATCCCTATATATTTATTTATGAGTCCATTATTTGTGGATATTTAAAAAACGGGCTAATTACAATTATACTTTTCTAACCCTGTCGTCACCCCTTTCACTGGAGCTGGTCTATAAATACCCGGTATATTTAGCCTCCGCTCCACAAGTCATATGAAAGCTATCAGTCTTGGTGTCGGTCGTCCATTGGAACAACTGGACGGCTGGACAAGTAGTGTCAATTGGCCATATTGATGTTAACCGCGGTGGAGACGCAAGCAAAATAAGGACGGTATGAAAATATGCTTCTATGCATCATTTTGAATTTAGAACTGACATTGTTTTAATCCGCTATCCGATTTAGAATATACAAGTAGTGTAGATTTGCCACCGAGCGTCCAGGGCAAAAAGCAAAAAAAATAATTTATATCTTTGGTCCAGGGCAGAGGTAAAAAAAATTTTTTTATTGTATATTTTTTTCATAGTCTGGTTATAGGCACACTTTAAGTACCTATATGCAATTTGTAGTGTGTCTATAACCCAACCATGAAAAAATGTTCGGTCGGTGATAGAGACAAAACACGGCACTCTTTTCCTTTTCTTCTTTTAGAAATCTTAATAAGACTATCTCGCTCTATCAAAGCGTGTCAGGCCCTTGTTTTCCAAAAATTCAAATCAGACACTTCTTTCTAAACGTCAAAACAAACATTTTCTATAGGATTTGTATGAAATACAGGCAGATGACGTCATAGTTTCTTGAAGTCAAATGGCGCTCTTATTATCAGTTTTTCTGCAATAATAAATCAAAGATCACGTTAAATCGATATATTCAAAGACAAGTGACATTATTTTGCGATGTTTTATTTTCTCATCAGTACAAAATAATTTATTTTTGACCTAAGAAAATACTCAAGTGGATAGAAATGTTTTATGTCCGCATGAAAAATGCTTCTTGTTGATGTAAAATAAACATTGGCTACTATGTTAAGTGATTAGAATGTTGACTATCTACTTTCTGATAAGAGTCTGGCTGTTAAAAGTCTTAAATACTTAAGAGAGTGAAAGATATCTAGAGACTTCCCAAAAGTTAGACATCAACGAGCCGTTGGCAAATCGTATAATTTTCGGTATTTTATATTATAATTATTTACATAAAAACTTTAACCAAGTTCAAGGTTTTGTATCAAAGAAACAAAACTACTCATTCAATATATTTTCAGCATAATATAGGTAAATACTTACTAATAATGTCAGTCCTTGAGTTGCTTAAGCTGTGGAGGACTTACCGAGAATATTCATACTGTCATAAAAAAATATTCTATTATGACCATGTACCGTTTAGACAGTTACTCGTTTTGGCATTTGGACAATTTGACTATTAAACGTCTTGTCCTTTTGATGTTGACATTTTGACTATTGGACGTTTGGACACTTGACCTAACATACCCCGGAGGGATTCATATTGTCATAAATCTTACTGCTCGGTATTCAATTGATTCACTACATACTTGCCAACAATTCAAATCAGATTCTTTTGTCTTAAAACGTCAAAACACAATTTTTTTTCGGGATTTGTATAAAATACAGACTAATGACGTCATAGTTTCCTGAAGTTAAAAGCGCTTTTAATATTAATTTTTAGGGTTCCGTACCCATATGGTAAAAACGGGACCCTATTTCTAAGACTGCAGTCCGACTGTCCGTGTCTATTCGTCTGTCTGTTTTTTACCAGGCTGTATCTCATGAATCGTGATAGCAAGACAGTTGAAATTTTCACATTGATGTATTTCTGTCGCCGCTATTACAACAAATACTAAAAACGGAATAAAATAAATATTAAAGTGGGGCTTCCATAAAACAAAAGTGTTTTTCTATAGATAGCGGTACGGAACCCTTCGTGCGCGAGGTTGAGTAGCCCTTGGCCGGTTATTATTCTGCAATTAAAAATCTAACACCACATTGAAAATGGACATGATAATTGACAAGTGACATAAGTTTGTGAAGTTTTATTTCCTTAACAGTACAAAAATATATATTTTTGCCCAAGGGAATTACACAAGTCTATGAATGTTCTATATATTTCATATTTTGTTGGCGGCGCGCTAAAAATACCGAGCCGCTTTTATCTACTGATTGAGAAATTGAGAGTCCGGCGCTGCGGCGACTGCAGTGCTTGACTCGCTGACGTAGGGCAAGGAGGGTTATGTGTTTCGCCGCTGTTTATGTATGTTCATCTGTTCCCTGAATCTTTAATGATATCCATGATACTTTGAAAAATGAGTTAAAGTTGGAAGCGTCTACATACATAGTATCACGCCATTATCCCTAATCGGACAAAAAGAGCACTTTTGTTGGTCCTTCTTGTGGCTCTAAGCAGACAGACCCCAGGGAGTCCTAGGCCGTGATTGTGGGTGAGAAGATGGAAAAAGGAATCAAAATAGTGATGGGTTGCTGCCTTACCGCGTCACCTATTAACATGATTAGTATTTTCGCACATTCGATGTCGATCGGCTTAAATGATCTGCGCAAGAAGAGAATCAGCTTGTACATTCTACGTTTTGAAGGTTCCGATGTCCGTCCGTTCGTCCGTCTGTCTGTCTGTCTGACACCAGGTTTTATCTGATGAACCGTGATAGCTAGACAGCTAAAATTTTCAGAGATGATGTATTTCTGTTGCGTCTATAACAAAAAATACTAAAAACAGAATAAAATAAATATTCAATGGGACTCCCATACAACAAACGTTGATTTTTTATGGATAATGGTACGGAACCCTTCGTGCGCGAGTCAGACACGCATTTGACGGGATAGGTATTTCATTTCTTCTCAACCAGCATGGAAGACACCGTGCGAAGTGGAAAAGAAAAAGCCTGAACGAGCTCCAAAGTTCACAGCATTACAGCTGAAGGTGCAACTTGGAGTATGCTGAGAGAGAGATGGAGGAATCGAAAAAGTTGAAGCAGAACGCGTAAACTTTTGTTTTTTTTTATTATACCGCTTCTATCTTTAGGCTCGTAGGCGTGACTCAAAAAAATCTATTTTGATCGAGATCTCGGTAGTCGCGTATTGCGTTCATTTACAATCTACACGAGTGTATTAAATTACTACATTTAATACCTATTGAAACCAGTTAATATTTATACAACGTGGAATTTTTTATCACGGGCTATACTAAATCACTATAGTATAGGGAATTTAAAATAACAAACAAAAAAGCAACATATCATACAATTGCCCTCGCGGCTTTGTATGGAAATACCGATTTTTTTTAGGTTTTTGACTGTTATTTAATGTATATATACTATAATTATCTGCTATAGCTCATGGTTCGAGTCATTACGGGTATGACCTTCCACGTTGCATATCTTAATTCAGTAATTATTATAGTAAGTAAGGAATTACAATCAGATGATTGTACGTAATGTGTTGCGCGTTGATATTTAACTCTTCATGTATGTGTAGGTAAACTGTAGGTATATACTATGTACGAGTCTCCGAGCCGCGCCCCCGCCGGTAATGGTTCATACATCTACGTAACTGCGCATTGAGTGTGTACTGTTATACAATACGCTATATATGCACACGCTGACAGACTAGGATATGCTCTATAGTTTTTCCAACAAATTAAAGGTTAGGAGTAAGGTTCTAGCGAGCCTTTCTGGCGAGTAGGCGACCAATACTGTGAAAATGAGTTTCTTTCGGCGTTTCTTCTCAGCAGTGGTCGTTACGAAGCGCTGGTATCGGTAGCTTTTCTTTAAAAATAAATTAAATTTTAATATACTTTACACGTAACATAAATTATACTTATTGACGTGTAAAAGTGCCTGTAAAGGTCTAATTACTGAATAAACATTTGAATCTTTGAATCTTTGAATCTACCAGAACGTTAAAATGGTGGCAGACAGAAGGAATTTAAGTTACTCCGGAACGCTTTAGCACCGGCCGTACTACAGCGTTCCGTAGCTCTCTCCCGCTCTGGCAAATGATATCTGGCCATGTAAAGGTGGGAGGTATGAGACAAGTGAAACGATCGAAGTTTACTGACGTACTCTAGGCTTTATTGTTTTTTTTGAAATGACAACTTGTTGCCTCGGACGGCATTTCCTACTTCACCGGACAAGGTTTGAGGAGCGAGCCTGAGGCCCGGCTACCTATATTTTTAAACTACTAGCAGCAGCGCAAAGGGCTCCCAAGGGGGAAACCTCGGCTTTGGGCGCGCTAGGGGCTAGGCAGATTTTGGGGTGCTGCAACACCCATGTTGTGCCGGAAGGGCCGAAAGCCTTTATTGGTACACAAAGACATTATTTATGTAATACACACGCATAAATAGATCTCCACACTACAGACGGTCCTGAGCGACAGAAAAGGATAGCAGCATAGAAAAGTGCTGCTCCGCGCTGACAAGTGAGCTCCAACCCTAACTCCACCGTCAAGAGGCAGCTTTTATATTACAAGCCGAGATATATGCTCTATCACGTTTTATTCAAGAATTTTCAAGCTAACAGTTTTGGTTTTAGAGGGAGTAGGGAGAGGGGGTAAGTTTTATTTGCAAACCTTATTGAGGTTGACTTTTAAAACACTAGCAGCCTATTTGGAGTAAGCTCTGTTCAGTATATCATAATATACTGAATTACTTTCCATAAAAACAATTATAGAAAAACGAAGCACAAATTTCGACTTTTCATACATATTAGCGCTCGGCCAAATGGATTTTGTATGAAAAGTCAAAATATTTGTTTCGTTTTTCGATAATTGTTTTTATGAAATGTGGTTCAGTATAATGGACTAAACTCGATCCAATAACGTTGCTGGTTTTTTAAGAGTAATGTATAGTTCGTGTAACCGATACGACTGCAACTGCATCCGTTCGTGGACGTGTTCCGGGCTCGTTGCACAACCCCACTTAAGTACTACTAACTGAGAGTTATGGTCCACAGGACCTTGCCACTTCTGTGAATTCATTTAAGGAATTATATTTATAGAACACAGATCTTATTATTGGCAGATCGGTAATTAAGATTTTTTGAGCGAAATTTGATCATATGATATTATCACTGATATAAAACGCAAATAAACCTCTCTTATAAAGTTTCCGTACCCAAAGGGTAAAAACGGGACCCTATAACCTCTTGTGTGTTGCAAAAACCAGACTCAACAGTAAAACAATTGATTTATACCGGAATCCGGTAAAGATAAGTAAGACTCCGCTGTCCGTTCATCCGCCCGTCCGTCCGTCCGTCTGTCTGACTGTCACCAGGTTGTATCTCATAAACCGTGATAGCTAGACAGTGAAAATTTTCACAGATGATGTATTTCTGTTGCCGCTATAAGAACAAATACTAAAAACAGGATAAACTCCCATACAACAAGCGTGATTTTTTATAGATAATGGTACGGAACCCTTCGCGTGCGAGTCCCACTCGCACTTGGCCGGTTATGTTTTCTTCATGAACTAGCTGTTGCCAACGATGCTGCTGGCGTGGTCAAACAATTTCAATCTACATTATGTCTATCGTAGGCAAATGGGAAGACTGCAATATCTGTATATTGCATGTGGCTGCAGGCAGAAATTTGATTCCTTCGAAACCATACTACCCATCGGTCGCGGGGCCTCCTTAGAAGCCAATTCCCATCAAGTTCCCTTAGGGGTTTCTATTATATACGCATTTATTACTAACAAGCTTACACGGTGTTAGTCGCGCCGAAAGTAGCTAACATTCCTGCATACCAAATTTTATCAAAATTGGTCCAGCGGTTTGCGCGTGAAGAAGTAACATACATACACACACTCACAAACTTACGCCTTTATAATATTAGTGTAATAACAATTATAATATAACCTATAAGTGTCTCACCGCGCTATACTTAAATGTCCATAAACTAGCAGCATGAGTGGTTATCACTCACTCACATATTTAAAATACGAGAATTTCGCTGGTTATTCAAATATACTCATAGTTTGCCGCGTGTATACACGCTCAGAGGCATATTACTCATACTAAGTCAATAAAATTTTGCAAATTATAAGCCGAACATCAAACGGCTTTTAAACCATTAATAGAACCTTATTAGGTAGGTATTTAATTCCTTTCATAGGTTTATGGATGTATGCCCAAACTCTCAACCAACGTCACTGCTACCTACTTTCTTGCCAGGATTCGGGAAATCAAATGCAATGTTGAAACAATCCCGCTGAATGAAACCCAGTTACCACTGGCAGCCCTACTACGCACACCCGCACGATCTCGCACGACATCGATTACGATAACGTCCGTCACAATTATCGCTGTTTGACGATGTCGGTGGGAGTGACAGACAGACAAACAGTTACAAATGCTACCCAAAATAATATAATCAGTTGTTAGTGGAGTTTTTGCTATCAGCATTTACAATTATAAGAGAAAAAACAACTTGAGTACCGTGGAACACTCGGTTGGAACGAAGTTATTTTTGTAGTAAATTCGTGGCGGAAAAAAAGTGACGTGAAATCTAACACTTTTTATTTTTTTTAATAAAATAAACAATAAAAAATCTTAAATTGACGTGTGCTGGGTTTGAACCGGGAACATCGATCATCTCTGGCAAACGTTCTCCCTACTGAGGTATCGACGAGATAATCAACTTGTGAAATTACCTTTCACTTAATTCGTGATGGAAAAAAGTTACGGAATAATCTTACACATTTTTTTCGCCTAGCCTCCATCCGCCAATCCGTACTGTCCGAAAAGGAACTTTATTCCAAAAATATACAAATATTTGTTCTAAAATTGACTTGGCGAATAATAGTTTGAATCTAATAATAAAGATAACTTAGACCTTAGAACCTAGTAATAAACGTGGACGCTTACAAAGCAGAACATGCACATAATAAAGGTTGCACAAAGAGAAGAATCACGTTGATGGACCGTGTACCAAACATAGAGATTCGCCGCAGAACTAAGGTCGAAGACGTAGGTAGACGGATCACGCAGTTGAAGTGGGAATGGGCAGGACACTTGGCTAGGAGAAAAGACAGCCGATGGACCAAAGCAGTAACCGAGTGGTGGCCGAGACAGGGGAACAGACCAGTAGGGAAACCACCGGCACGTTGGTCAGACGATATTGTAAGGTTGACGGGTAAGCAGTGGATGAGAATGGAGCAAAAAAAGGGAGGCCTATGCCCAGCAGTGGGTTGATGTGGGCTGAAAATGGATGGAATAAAGATAGTCTGCTGATGAACGAGTCTACATCTCAATTCCGACAGACGAGATCTCGATGAACGCTATACCGACAGTACATGCTCGGCTGATGACGGCTATTTAACTCGTAAGAGAGTGTGTCTGTGTGTGTGGCTTTTTTAGGGTTTCGTAGCCAAAGGGTAAAAACGGAATCCTATTACTAAAACTCCGCTGTCCGTCCGTCAGTCTGCCTGGCACCCGGCTGTATCATATGAACCGTTATAGCTAGATAGATGAAATTTTTCAGATAAATAAATAAATATATAGGGACAAATTACACTGATTGAGCTAGCCCCAAAGTAAGTTCGAGACTTGTGTTATGGGATACTAACTCAACGATACTATATTTTATAACGAATATATAGATAAACATCAAAGACCCAGGACAATTTGAAAAAGGCCATTTTCCAACTTGCTCTGACCGGGGTTCGAACCCAGGACCTCTAGGTGGCGGACAACATAGTGACCACTACGCCACGGAGGTCGTATCGAGATAATGTATTTCTGTTGCCGCTATAAAAACAAATACTAAAAACAGAATAAAACAAATATTTAAGTGGGGCTCTCGAACAACAAACGTAATTTTTTTCATAGATAATGGTACGGAACCCTTTGTGCGTGAGTCCGACTTGCACTTGGTCGGTTATTTATATACGGTAGGTAATTGCGGTGAATCGCAGATCTCCATCGAGAGAATTCGCTTATCTTCCTATTCAGTATTTTGCTTTATTTTTCTTTTTGATTTCCTTATTGTTATCAGTATTACTGGACCGAAGTTGCTATAAAATGTAACACTCTTGAAATTTTTTACGATTTGCACCGGAGGAGAAGCAGTTGCTTATTTTTTTTGAACAGCAAGGAAAACTCGTGTCTTGCCTGCCTAACATATTCCGTCTTATTATAAAAACAGGACTAACTTTGTTACTAGGTTTAAACCATTATCCGCCCAAAATGAAGTTGACATTGACAGGTGAGATAGTGAGATATTACTAGATGTCGACTTGATTTGGTCGGGTAATGGTTTAAACCTAGTAACAAAGATAGTTTGGGTTTTTTAATAAGACGGATTGTGTTTTTGTTATCGAGAAAAATGAAGACAAACAGTAACAACACACACATTACAGTAGGTATGTGTGTGTACACGTCACTATGACGCAGCTTGTATTGAACTTGACCCTCCACCGACGATAACTTCTATTCTAAGCATTTGTTGATCTATACAATATTTTTTATGAAGTTATCTTCAAACGTCCACATACGAAGGGTAGAACATACCTACGAGGTCAGACGACCTGACCGAGGACTGTCGTTAGAAAACGCTAGATGCAGTCCGCTTTAGATTAGTCATTTTGGAGATCCTTGAGAGAGCTTGTCCAGCAGTGGATGTCATACTAACATGATGATGAACATACAAACACTTGGAGAACTTCGCTCACTTCGCTAGCTCAATAAATGAGAAATCAGCTTTCCGATCACGTACTACAAATTTAGCTCCGCCTTATTTTGACTAATGAAGCCAATTTAAAATCAGAGGACGTTTGTTGAAAGACTAACTATGTCGTTGAACTTGTGGACAAAAAGTTTCTTTTAAATCCACTAGTCTGCGACAAGACATGCAATAAGCATTTTCTATGAGATTTGCATGAAAAATCAAACCGTGACTTCATAGTTTCTTGAAGTCAACTTTTCTGTATTATTGATTTATCTAAAATCACGTTCAAAATGGATATGTTCAATGCAAAGTGACATTATTTTGTGACTAATTTCATAGTATCGATCCTGACGAAGAACAAACTATATATAAACTATCGATAACGAAAAGAACTTTATTATTTTCGTAATTAATAGTCCTGCTCTAAAACAGCTATCGATTGCAACTATCGATTATAAAACTATCGATTTTCATAGATTCGGAGAACACTATTGGTGATGCCTCCATTCGTCTCTTCTCTCTGCCATTTCTTCACTGGAAGGACCTTATTTCTAACTTTTTTCTTATTTGATTGAAAAACTTCATCCTCGGTCTTCCTCGTCCTCGTTTCACTTTAATTTTTCCTTTACTAATATTCTGAATAGCTTGTCATATCTTATTAAATTATTTTTTCTCTTCCATTTTTAACAAGTTTTTAAAATATTTCCTCTCTCTATCTTCTACTCTTTCTTACTTCATCTGTCCATCCAGGTTATTTCCTTCATTCTCCTCCAGCACCACATGTGAAATGCTTCTATTCCTTCTCCCTCATTATCCACGTTCCACATCCGTATAATGCTACACTCCAAATTAATGTCCTTATAAATTGTTATAAAGTGATTTGAAGCAGATTGTTACGGAGCGAATTGGGAGAAGCCGAACGTCTGGGTCGATGAGCCTCATGATATTTACAATCAGGGCTGGGCAAAATACATGCTTTGCTTTAATTTAAATACAAATTAAAAAATACTGTATTGCAAGTAATTAAAATATGAAATACAAAATATATTTAAGTTAGGTATTTGAAATATAAAATACAAAATACAGCATTTTAGCTATTTTTAATGAAATACGAAATCCAAATTACAAAATAAGTAATCTAGACTAGCACAGCTGAAAAGTAGTGAAGTAAAACCAGAGTTTCCTTTCATGAACAGTACTTTTTTTAATGTACTGTCAGACAACCAGCCTTTTGTTGGAGAGTGAAAATAACCTGATAAAGAATACAGGTCCTGATCTTTCTATAGGTCCTGATCAGCACAAACTTGTGTTAAATTGTATGAACACATTTTTTATATTTGAATAGCACTCAAGAATAGAAAGCTCTTTGCTTCTATCATTTACGAAGCTGACTCTAAACTTCATTTTAGATGTCACACACTTAAGATCGCTTAATGAAGGTTAAATGTATTTTAATGTTAAAATGTATTTCGAAGCCTCAAGTATTTGAAATACTAATTACAAAATACCTCGCCGTCAGGTATTTGAAATACGAATTATAAATTACATTTTAAGGAAGTAATTGAAATACAAATACCAAATACGTATTTGTATTTCAATTAGGTATTGAAATACAAATACGTATGCGCACTCGCTGCCGGTGACATGGTCGCCGGCAGCGAGTGCGCATTGAGAATGATTTTTCTTCTTGGTGCCACACGTCTTCTGGTGTACCACAAGGTGGTGTGCTATCCCCAATGTTATTCGCACTATTTATAAATTCCATAACTCTTCAGCTCCGCACTTCCTATCATTTATATGCAGATGATCTGCAAATTTACAGTCACGCAACATTGGATGATCTGCCTAATAGTATTAGCACAATTAACAGTGATTTGTCTCTAATATCTAACTGGAGCAGAGCCCATGGGCTTATAGTTAATCCTGCTAAAACGCAAGCCATAATAATAGGGAGTCGATGGTATATATCTCGAATAGATTGGCAGTCCTTACCACCCATTGTCTTTGATGGTGTTAAAGTAGACTATAGTGAGAAAGTAAAAAATCTTGGGGTATTCTTTGACAGAAATTTATCTTGGATTCCGCAAATTGCCGAAGTAAGTCGAAAGTTATTTGCGTCCGCTGCATCTCTTAGAAGACTCAAAAATTTCTTACCTGTTGCAACTAAAATTTCGCTTGCACAGTCATTATTTCTTCCCATCCTAGATTTTGCTGACTCTTGCTACCTCAATATCACGGAGGAGCAATTGGATAAGCTTGAGCGCCTTCAAAACTTTTGTATCAGGTTTATATTTGGACTACGCAAATATGACCACGTTTCCATCTTCCGTGCACAGCTCAAGTAGCTCCCAATCCGACTTCGACGTAACTATCACGTTCTCACACTTTTATACTCCGTACTTTTTATGCCATCTTCTCCTCCTTATCTAAAGGAGCGTTTTACGTTTCTCCATCAGGATAATAACCGTCCCACGCGGAGTATTAATGCCTCACGTTTAAACATTCCTATTCATTCGACCGGATTCTACTCCAAATCTTTTACAGTACAAGCTGTCTATCTCTGGAATGCTCTCCCTGTTGAAATTCGGACTGCTAAGACTAAAACAATCTTTAAAAATCGCCTTTATGAATATTACCTGACGATATAGTCATTTCTGTTCAGTGTTACTACTATATGTATTTATGTAAATATTTTTATGTATCATATAAGTATGTATTATTTATGCTTATGTATATATATATATTTATTATGTATTATATATGTGTGTATATGTATTTAGGTATATATATATATGTAAGTAGGTAAAATAGAATTAGTACTGCGCCCACCTTGTTTCAAATAAATTTTTCCTCCACCCAAAGGTTGGCTGGAAGAGATTGCATTTATAGCGATAAGTCCGCCTTTGTGCCTATATTGTTTCTTGTTGTTTTGTAATTTTTGTGTGTCTATTATGGTGCAATAAAGTTGATTTGTATTGTATTGTATTGTATTTTAATTACATGTAATTCAAACACTTTCCAACTCTGTTTACAATGTCTCGTGACAGAATCATACGTCCTCACCCGCTGTGGGTCAGTCAGAGCCAAGAGTTGTGATAGAGAAACGCAAACGTCAGTGTTTAGTAAGTTTTTTCATCAAGCCTTTTATGTAGTCACATAAGGAACGCTCCCCACAACGTCGCCTTCTAATCGTCGTCTTGTATATCTGAAAGGCATCGTTTTTAATGAAAATTACTGGGAACTTAATTTCCAGTACCACTACTGTAGGTCTATTGGGACTGAAAGTCTAACTCGTCCTGGATCTTATTAGTACTAGCTAAGACATCATCATCCGAGCGTATTCCCGGTTGCATCATCAGAGGTAACGCTTCAGAGCCTTTAGTAGTCCTGATGGATCTCATTGGTATAGCTATGTATTTTTAACCCTCGACAAAAAAGAGGGGTGTAATAAGTTTGACGCTTAAGTCTGTCTGTCTGTCTGTATGTGGACCGATGGACCGATGTCGATGGGGTTATTTTTACGTCAATGCAATTTCCCTTGCCGTGGCTCATAGCTTTATTTGATGACAATCGGTTCTGCCGTTTGTAAGTTATTGGGGGTTAACGCTTGAAAGCTAGGATTTGTTATTTACCTGGAAAATAATAGATGGCGCTACGGATTAGAATACTATGTAGTTCCGCTGCTTATCACTAGATGGTCAGGGGTTTTTTATTTGCCTGCAAATCAACTTGTATTTGATATATTGTCTGTTTTAATGTAGTATTCAATACGCTGTCTTAATCGTCACAATCAATTGAAAGCTGGCCTTGAGGCAGATTGGTTATTCGGAGCGAATTGGGAGAAGCCGGTCGAACCGACTGGATCGATAGCCTCATGACAATTAAGTGTCACGTGAAAGAATCGTACATCGTAATCGAAAAGTTGCGGCTGCGAAACGATAACGTCACACTTTACCAATGCTGTTAAATAACGAACTATCCACCCTTATTATATCTGAAGATCATCATCATAAACAAGCAAAGCGAAGCGTAGGACACCCACAAACAAGGTGGTCAGACGACCTGGCCAAGGTCGCTGGAAAGCGCTGGATGCAGGCTGCTCTTGATCGGTCATTTTGGAAGTCCTTGGAAGAGGCCTATGTCCAGCAGTGGACGTTATGCGGCTGAAATTATGATGATCATTATCATCATAAGAACATGTTCTTATATCTGAAGATCAAGCATCGCTAATTTTAAACAGAAGTATTGTTAGAAGCAATCATGTTAACTATTGAGACTGAAAGTACCAATCGTAGTTCCACTGTTATAGAGCTATTGGGACTAACATTCCCATTGGAACTACTGGTAAGACTTTGGTAGGTCTACTGGGTGACCGTCATACTGAACTCCGACTTTTAAAATATCAATGTACGGAACATCGAAAGTTTCTTCTTAGGAAATTTCGAAGTTCCGTACATCGATATTTTAGGAGTTCAGTATGCCAGTCCTGCCGGGCCCAGCGAGCGAACAATAGTATTATCTATTTAGCCGCTCTAATCCCAGTGTAGGGCAAAGGCCTTCTTTTCTGAACTATATTATAGCGTAAAAACTTACACATAAAAGTACATTCAAGTAGGCGGTACTTAATAAACGGCCAAGTGCGGGACGGACTCGCATTCTGTACCATTATCTATACTATGAAATATTACGTTTGTTGTATAGGCGCCTCACTGTCACGTCCCAGCTATCAGAGTTCATGAAATACAGCCTGGTGGCAGACAGCGAAGTCTTAGTAATATGGTCCCGTTTTTACCCTTTGGGTACGGAACCCTAAAAAGTACTTCCAGTTTTCCTCTAACACTACTAACGTTACTTCAAGTAAGATGAAGCCTGCTGGACTTTGGCCGACAGTTGATGCTGCGTCATGTGACAGTCGTTTTAAAATAATAATTATTTGGAGTAATTTTGCGGGATTATACCCAAAGTACTCCATTCTTTTGTTCTAAACAGAGCGATCGAAAGGAGGCAATTAATAACAACTATCGGAAATAGGCGAGGAAATACGGCACGACGGATTTATGAAGACGATAATAGAAGGCAACATAGAAGGAAGAAGGGGCAGAGGGAAACCCAGACACAGCTTTATAAAGCAAACTAGCTTTTGCCCGCGGCTTCGCTCGCGTAGGGGTGTGATTTATCAAAATCCTTTCTTAGGGGATGCCTACGTCATAGTAGCTTTATGCATGCAAAGTCTCAGCCCGATCGGTTTAAAATTGACAAAGTTTCATACAAACTTTCATCCCCTATTTTATCCCCTTGGGGGTAGAATTTATCGAAACCCTTACTTAGCAGATGCCTACGTCTTAACATCTACCTGCATGCCAAATTTCAGCCCGATCCGTCCAGTGGTTTGGGCTGTGCGTTGATAGATCACTATGTCAGTCAGTCAGTCACCTTTGAGTTATATATATTTAGATAAAGGAGAAAGTAGGAGTGGTGTAGTACCAAGACGTCAAAAGGCTGGCTGAGGACAAGCAAGCATGGAAGAAACTTCACCAACAAGAGCGTCGTTCTTAAATTTAAAATTAAATGAAAAAATTCATTCCCAAGTTAATCCATGGAACTATTATTAAAAAATACTTACTTATTATTTTGCTCCCAAACTGCTCTATAGGTATTTAGAATTATCGTCAAACGTCAAAATCAATGGAGTACTCCATTGATTTATACATTTTTATTTACAAAACTGCTCCATCTTAATAACTATTAAATGTTTCATTAGGAACAATCAGCCACAAAATTTCTTAAACACTGAAATCTGTATCGTTCTGATTAAAGTTTCCTTTATAATTCATATAATTCGTTCATCTCTGGTGGTTACTATGTAAAAAACAAAGATGGTATAAAAGGTCTCAGATGTAGGTTTTCTACGCACAAGTGACCGTTTTTCGCAAATGTGCGTAGAAAAGCTTTGTCTCACTTTAATCTGAAAACAGTAGTTTATAAAATAGTTTGAAGGGTTATCTAGGGTTTGATCAAGACAAAATGTTAAGATATCTCCGTTTCGTTTCAAATGATTTATTTTTTAAATGGAAGCAGCACTGCACCCCGGAAAATTCAGGTAGTCCCTGAAGACATATGATCAATTTATTTAAAGTTACAAAATGCATGAACTCGGGATTAACGTTTTTTAAATAATTACTTGTTAGTCTGATACTTGTCCAATACTTATGTAGTTTTTGTAGTCATGTAATCAGTTGGAAGCCGGCCTTGGCGCGGACTGTTGATTCGGAGCGAATTGGGAGACAAACAGTCATAATAGCGTGTTTATCGCTTATTGCGTAATACTTATTTTGCGAGATGTTTTTTTTTTCTACTATGTTATTTGTCAAGCTAATCAATGGTCAGGGGGAGAGCAAGTTGATATAGAAGTATGAAAATGCATAATAGGCATGACGAATGGAAAAATACTTTTAGCCCATTGGTTACATATTGAAGAATTATTGTACACGTATTTTTTCTTTTCTCTGAGAAACAAAAAATTACAAAGATACAGCGCATTGATATTTCACATGACGTCACGGCTACGTACGATTATTACATAGAGGTGACGTCACAAGCCTCCACTCCGGAACTTTGATGCTTCTTATCTTTGAGAATTTTATGTTTTGGCAAACTAAAAAATATGGGTCCATAACTTTTGGATAATCTGAAAGACGGACTAATTACAATTATAATTTTCTAACCGTGTCGTCACCCTTATTGTGGGTACAGAATGTTCCACATGTACAGCTTCTCAAGCTCTACAATTTAAAAAGAAATCTTTAGCGAACGGGGGAGGTCACGAGAGTGTCGGAGAAGATGCGTGCTCCGTACTTGGACCTTTGTTACCACAAGAGGCACGAAATTATCTCGAGCTCCTCCGTTCTACGAAGGCACGTTAAGTCGGGGCTCCAATCATTGTATAGCAGTCGAAAAGCTATGTCAGACGCCTCGAAAACTCTGACACCAGCGTTGGCCACTTGCGCCTTAGAAAAACTAAATAAACACCGGGAAATACTTGGCGTAATGAAACAGTTGCATACTTACGTCCGTTTTTCTTGTTCTTTAATATCTTCCTAATTTATTATTCACTTTTTGTGTCGTTTTTACGAAACCTTGTGTAACAAAATATTATAATCGTTGAAGCAATATATCGACAAATTGTCAGTCAAGGTCGTGTCGGTCGTCACGAAAAAATGCTTAAGCCTATTCTTGAGAGAGGCAGTCATACAACCAGTGATTTACGCGAGTGTTTCCAAATGGTGCATTTTTTATCTCTCGTACGTGAAAGATTTGCAACGAGTGAACTGCTTGACCACGCGTTTACGCTACAAATGTAAAAGAAACCTTTGTGTTGTTTGTCATAAAAAATCCGTTTCGTTTCACGATCGGTTTTTCTATTAATCTATCTATATATATAAAAGTGAAAATCACTCACTCACTCATCACGAAATCTCGAAAACTACTTAGCCAATGAAGATGAAATTTGACAGATAGGTAGATTGTGACTAGGAGACGACGAAGGATTTTTGGAAATTCCATCTCTAAGGGGGTGAAATAAGGGTTGCCAGTTTGTATAAAACTTCGTATTTTTAAAGTGAGAGACACGATTTTTTGAATTTATTTTAGTCGTTAGTAGAAAATAATAATGCATTTATTATATTTTAATAATAATATCCCTATAGGGATGAAATAGGGGTTGCAATTTTGTATGAATTTTCGACATTTTTGAAGCGAGACACATGGCGTGTTTGAACGTTGGAGCGGGAGCGGGAGCGGAAGCGGGAGTGGGAGTAAGAGCGAGAGCTCAACAAGGTTCGCTCGCTAGGCCTTTAAATCCGTACACTTTTATAAAGATTGTTATATTGAAGAAGTATTCAAACATTTGTGTCCATAAAACCTCTCGATCTCTGCCAGAACCCCTTCCTTTGTCGACACCACGCCGCCGTCCTCCGTCTTCAGCTTCATCAATCGGCTTTGCCCAACCGACATAGCCCTTGCGAACACTTTCTCCTTAGGTAATACATTTAGTTTTAAAAGAGCGGATGTCGTGTCGCAAGGACTTTTGTATACGTCTGTTGAACTGCCGATATGATTCAGCATCTTTGGAGGTCTGCAGCGGCCTTGATCGTCGTTCTGCCATTAAGTCTAGGGTCTGAGCAGAGATTTTTTGAGGTTTTCGTTTGGGGCGGGATCTAAACACCTTCGATCCCACCGCTTGGACAGCTTCTACAAAACCTTAGTTTATCTCGTCCACCGCAATTCTGATTGAAGTTACAGGTTGATCGCAAGCTACTCACTAACTCTCTTTGTAATTAGGTACATAAGCCAGTTCAGTCCAGTTTGGCCGCTGGAGCTGCAATAGCTGCTATCGCCACACTTTAGATATAAGTTGGCGGGTCAGGGGTCATGTTATCAGGCCGACCTGAAGATAGTGGGGACCTCGGGACAGATTGGTTTACACACTACGTGGCCTTTCAGTGATTGACGAATGAATGAAGAGGGGTAACGGTCCCGTTTTTTATTACAACTTGCAATATATCCTGCGTGTATGTTTAGGTCAAATCTTGCAACTCAATTTTCAACCAGTTAGCTATTCAGCTGAAATGTTGCATCGTTTTTTATTTTTATTACTTTATTTATTAACATAAAAACATTTTTATGTCATCCAAAAACCACGTAGGTTTGTCCGGAGAGCATACATCTACGTTCAATCTTATATAACGGTACTTATATTTATTAATTATAAGCTTATATCTAAAGATGTTAGTAGAGAATAATACAATGTGTATTTTTTATATTTCATCAAACAAAATGTGCGGATATTAGACGAAATATTATTAATGTAAGTTATTTAATGTAAGTGTAAGTTAGTTAGTAAAAAATCAAGGCACTTGAATTTTTTTGTCAATTTATTTTTAACTAATTCCCTGTTTGGTTTTGTTATTTATTTTTTACTTTTTTAGCTTCTTAAACTTTATAGTTTTCAAATACGACAACTTTAAAGAAAATACGCCGTTTATTTAAAGAGAAAAAAAAATTGAAATCGATACAAAAACTAAAAAAAATAATTAAAGTGTTAATAATGTTCTTTTTCGGTTTTTTTATCGATAATATTTCGTCTAATATCTCCAGATTTCGTTTGATCAAGTACCTATAAAAATACACATCGTATACTTGTGTAAGTCGGATGACAATATAATATATGGAGTAAATGGGCTGTTTTGATGATGACAGAATTCAGTTACAAACAACATAACCCCATTGAGAAGGGCTCGTTTGATTTATTTGACGAGCGCTTTATGCTAGACGATGTCTAGGGTTTGATCTTGGAGACGGAAGGTGGTCGATGGAATTCAGTAATGCAACGACGCAACTCCACCGGGTTTGGGCTTATTTCACTTATCTTAATAAGTACTTTGTCTTTACATTTAAAGCTTGTACAAAAAATGATTCTTTTTTTTAAATTCCGACAATGCCGTTCTACTTCAATTTTTTATTTAGTTAGGACAGGACAAACAAAAAAACTTGGATCTGCTGCGTCTTAGGTCGCCGTCCACGTTTCCTACCCATACACAAGTAGCCTCACGTAACTTTAGCGCTGAGCGAAATGTAGAGGAGATTCGAGGATACTGAAGTGCCATTTTTGAATCGCAAAGTCACCAAAAAGTATGACTTTTCCATACAAAAACCGTTAGTTAAGTGACTCCGCGTTTGAAAAATAGCACTGCTCACGCGTACCTTATTACTTTTTGACTTCTGCGCCGAGACGGTCTGCGCTAGAGTTTCGTGCCGCTAGTAGTTATATGGGTTAGAAAAGAAGTTTTACGCGTGTTTAATTCTTACCTGTGCGAAGAACGGGGCGGATGCTAGTTACTGATAAATAGATGTCTATCAGTCACCTCTAGCGACCTTCGAGAATTACACGTGCAGTGTAGAGCCGTTTTATAGCTCTATCTACCGGCTCATTAATTGCTTACTTCGTGCAGTTACTGTAAGCAAGCTATACACTTATAAATACTATACATACATACATATTAACACGCCTGTTTCCCAAAGGGAATAATACATTACTATAAGTATTAAGAATACAGGATAGCAAATAATGACATACTTACTGCTGCCTCTCTGTTGTGACTGGTGTTGTTGGTCATCAACTTGCCTCTTGGCAAAGGCCTCCCCCAGCTGCCTGCATAGAATTCTGTTCCTTGTTTTTTTCTCCATAACCTCCATAAAAGAAAAAAAGTAAAGGAAGGAAACAAACCGAAGGAATAGAGGTAGGCCCCGGAAGCGTTGGTGTGACGATTTGCGACAGTTTGAAAGGGAATGGTTGGAAGTGGCACACGATCGAGATATTTGGAAGGAGATGGGGAAGACCTTTGCCCAGCAGTGGGACAGTAGAGGTTAATAAAAAAAACCTCCATAAAAATAATGACATACCTAAATTTAAATAAGTACCTAAATATAAGTATAGGAAGTATTCGTGAAAATTAACAAACGCTTGCTAATTTCAGTTAAAAATTATTCCTCTGTTTATACAATGTCCTTTTTAATTAAGTACAAATATTTTAAGAGGTGATTCAGTCCATCATTTTGAACAACTTTTCCCAATAAATATATATCGACATACGAAAAAATTTTTTGCATTTTTCATAGTAACGATATCACGTGACTACTTCGATCTGTAAGAGAACCTAAATATTTTTTTTCGTATTTCGATATACATTTATTGGGCAAATTTTTTCAAAATGATGGACTGAATAACCCCTTAAAATATTTGTACTTAATTAAAAAGGACATTGTATATTTGTCGTTGAAAGATCGAGACGATACTTATTTTAACACCAGAGATATATACATTCTTAATTCTTTGTTTAACTCGGTCGATTGGATTTTATGATCTGCGCGGGTAACGAAGTAACTGGTCCATTCTAAGTTTCGTTTCTTTTTAGGGTTCCGTACCCAAAGGGCAAAAACGGGACCTAAGACTCCACTGTCCGTTTTTCTGCCTATCACCAGGCTGTATCTCATGAACCGTGAGAGAGCTAGACAGTTGAAATTTTCACAGATTATTACAGTATGTCTGATGTCGATATAACAAAATATACTTAAAACAAAACAAAAATAAAATTTACTACCTCCCATACAAGAAAAGTTATTTTTTATAAATAAACAAATACATATAATATACGGTCAAATTACACAGATTGAGCTAGCCCTAAAGTAAGTTCAAGACTTGTGTAATGGGATACTAACTCAACGACACTTTATTTTATAACAAATACATATATAGATAAACACATTTGAAAAAGACCATTTTCCAACTTGTCCTGACCGGGGATCGAACCCGGAACCTCAGGGTAATACAATAGATAGGTAAGGAACCCGTCGCGCCGTTTTTTTTTAATTTGTTTTTATAACTCATTTCCATGTAATGCTTCGGAGGTATATTTAGAAAGAAAGTAAGTGTGTAACAATACTTAAGAGCAGCCTTCCCGTCTTACTTTTCATACAAACGCTCGTACGTGATTATGGCGATGTAACTGATCTTTCTTGAAAAGTTTTGAACTAACAGATATCTTGTGTACTATTTCTAGGTTTCTATCGAAATAACAAATGAATATTTGAAAAAACAAGTACAGTATACGCCTCCAAAAATCTACACAAATTTTACCTGAACTTCGACCGTTCATAAAGTACTCATAAATTATAAAAATAAAAAATATATTTCGATAGAAACCTCGCAAATGTAATGAAAATTTAAAATAAAAATCATTTATTTCACAAACTTGTAAGGCTTACTGACAAAAACGTATATCTTGGAACAAGTTTTATGAAATTTCCGCACCCTATGAATAGTTAATATTCGTTCAATGGATAGTTAATAATAATACTAATTTCATTCAATACAGTGCAAACCGTGCCCTAAGGCGCTATCTCTCTATTTTTGGTTTGCTTTTTTCAAGCATTGCCCTGGATGAATAAACAAGCTTTTCGAACTATGCTCGCGTTGACGACAGAGCCGTCGGGAAGGGCCGCCTTAAAGATACAACACAATAAATTGCACTATCAAGTAAATAATTAGCTGATGTTAAATACCTGTCGCACAGGTTTCGCAAAATACTGACGCAGGCCTTTACGAATACAAACGTCACTAAGTAATTAATTAATTAGGCCGTTATCGTTGTGCTTCTAATGCAATTAAGCTTTATCTTTCAAATGTTCTATATATATAATACGTATCTCTTGACCAGTATACAATAAGTAAGTATCAGTGGCGTTGGGTGAGAGTTTGTGCGAGTACAACATTAAAACTATGAAACGAATTAAACACCTACATTATTAGATTCTATAAAGGTTATAAACCGTGCAATATCCGGCTAATAATTGGCATATTATTTTTACTGAGTTAGTGTGAGTATTATGAATAACTCGATAAACACCGAAAATTTTTATATTTTGAATATGTGGATGTTGCAAGCCAGTTTTGCTGTTAGTTAACGGCTTATGAAAATAGTAAATGGACATTTTATGCGCGGTGCACCGATGTAGGTTATAATTGTTATTAGCAGTCAATGCGTATATAATAGAAACCTCTAAGGGAACTCGATGGGAATCGGTTTCTAAGGAGGCACCGCTACTGGTGAGTATATTTTCGACCGACTGCAAAAGAAAAACGGTTTTTATCTCATTTATTAAAGTGCCGTGCCGCAGTTCCTATTGTAATCAAATTTTACCAAAAGTTATTTATCTTGCTTTTGCTCAAATTTGATTGAACCAAAAAGCTAAAAAACTCGAGTTAAATACATATAAATAGTACAAAATATGACGTCTTTATCCTTCATGGAGCAGACAGAGCACTTTGGCTCTTGGGGCTCTAAACAGAGAGAGCCCAGGGCGGCAAGACTCAAAGGCCACTTTTAGCGTAAGGTTGAAAGCTGAGGATTTTTGGCATAAAGGATAAAATCGACATTATAGAGCTTACAAAGCTGACATCTTCCACATAAAAATCTGATATCATTTCCAAATCAAAGAAAGATAACCTACAAAACATAAGAAATGGTCTTAATTGCCCAAGCAAATAAATACCTACGCATAAAAATACCTTATTTTAGCTAAACGAATAAAAAAATCTGAAAAAAAAACATTTCAAATGAAAAAAAAAATAACTCCTCTCACCAATCGTCAAATGAAGCTAATTCTATATCAATATTTACCACAGCGAAGTTTATTGCTACATAATGTTATCAGTGTACTATCTGACGTAGTAATCGCGGAAAATTCGCCAAACGTCGCGCCGAGACAAGAATGTTAATATTTTGATATTTATACACATATATAAGAAAATAGTATATTTTATAACATGTAAACATCCAGGACAATTTGAAAAAGGTCATTTTCCAACTTGCCCTGACCGGGGATCGAACCCGGAACCTCTGGCAGACTAGCATGGTGACCACTACGCCACGGAAGTCATCAATTAACACACCTTAATCAAAATTTCATCAAAATATAAACCGAACTTCAGCTTAATAAAAGAAATAAACATTTTAAATTAAATTTTAATTTGCACAACACGTAATGTAAATTAACTTATTGACGTGTAAAAGTATTTAGTCTAGCGCTGCCACAGTTTCCAAGTAACCATGGATTTTTGTATATTTTTATTATGATGACGTCAGGACCAGTCGAAACCGGTGTAGCTGTCACCACACACCACGCCCTCCGACATTCTGATTTAGATTAGATGTCTGCTATTTGTGTGTATACTAATCTTATAATCACTTTATCTGCTACTGCCGCCGTATCTGACACGTAGACCACCTGATATCCAGCAGTAGCAAGGCACGCATTTCGCCCAACGCACAATATTAAGAAGATGAATTGAAATTCATCTAATAGTGGAGATGATCGAAAAGCCACATGTTATATTTATAAGAGCAACGACTAGCTAGTTGCCTTGTGTCATTGAACTCGGGACAAAATGTCTCAATTCGTAACAACCGCGGAAAGTAACCGCGCTCTAATCCTGACGGCAATTCTATTTTCCCGATTCTTTTACAGGCAAAGATTGTTAATATGTATCTACATATAACCGTCCATCCTTACCTATTATATAACGACCTCCGTGGCGTAGTGGTCACCATGCTAGTCCGAGGTCCCGGGTTCGATCCCCGGTCGGGGCAAGTTGGAAAATGGCCTTTTTCAAATTGCCCTGGGTGTTGGGTGTTTCTATATAACTACGTATTTGTTATAAAATATAGTATCGTTGAGTTAGTATTCCATAACACAAGTCTCTAACTTACTTTGGAGCTAGGTCAATTAGTGTTATTTGTCCCTATATATTTATTATGTATCTCCTTTAGTTTCACGGGTCTTTTCACCACTGTCCTTTGAGAGGCTTGCGTGGGGATACAGATCCAACACGTAGAG
This sequence comes from Acrobasis suavella, assembly GCA_943193695.1. Lineage (NCBI taxonomy): Eukaryota > Metazoa > Arthropoda > Insecta > Lepidoptera > Pyralidae > Acrobasis > Acrobasis suavella. The sequence continues at coordinate 254,306 of OW971952.1, read as the reverse complement.
GCCCTTTGGAGAAGTTGATGTTATGTGGCGCTCCCGCCAAAACTCATTCCGGAATATACCTATGAAAGGTAGTGTACCCTTGAATAGGTTTCGGCTGGAGAAAGATCTATTGCAAGAAAAAGGGAAAGGTCTATGGGTTATGGCATGAGATTGGGATGGACTGATGCTGGGATATTGCAATAGGAACGTCACCTGCCATAATCATGATTACTGACTGTTGTAGGTAGGTGGTGGCTTGCCGCCCACTAGATGGGCCCCTCAAACGCACCGACAATAGTTGCCGGCAAAGGAGCAATACCGGTGCAGGCGACTCAGGGGTGTCGAGAGGTGTGCTGCGCTTTCTCCGAAGTTACTCGCGGCGCTATGCCCTTTAACAATTCCACCCCTGGAGCAACAGTTCTAACGACTCCTCTCTGCACGGCCAATTAAGGCAATGAGAGCCCTGTGAGCCCTCTTGGGTGTCCACCCCGACCGATGAAGACGCGTCGGGGACGAGGACCCTGACCGGCTCTCTGGAGCATTTGGGTCCGTGGTGTCGTTACTTATACCTATTTGTCTGTAGGGCGGTTATTACAGACATGTAAAGCATTTTTTCTGAAAAGTTTACATTTATTGCATGCCCGTGCAAAGCCGAGGCGCGCCGCTAGTTAATTATATTATGAGGCAATCGATAACTCTCCAATAAAGTTTGTTAATTAAATCGTCTTCCAAAAGATTATCTTGCGGGGCAGGTTGGGTCGCAGGTCGCAGATCCAATTAATCTCATTTGTTTTCAATAAATAGATCTTGGGCCTTCCAGATAGCGGGGTGGAAACTTTCGGTATTTTTTCCTTAATTGGACCGACCCAAAGTCACTTTGACCTAGGCCTGTTATGATACATTTATTTCGCAATGTCATTTACTTGTCTTTTACAAGCTTTCATTTGTGTTTGTTAAGGTCAAATTTTGCGACTCAATTTTCAACAAGTTATCTCCAAAATGAAATTTTGCGATTTTTAGCGATGCAGTATTATGGAGTCAATGAGCTGTTCTGATGATGGAGCCGCGAGAGATTTGACAGAACTCAGTTATAAAATAGCATAACCTCATTGATGAGGACTCGTTTGACTTGTCTTGTCAACCACTTTATGGTAGACAATTTCTAGGGTCTGATCACGGAGACGGAAGGTGGTCGATGGGATTCAGTGATAAAACGACGCCACTCTTTCGACTGGGCTTATTAGGTTTGTCTTGATGAGTAAATAGGCTTTACAATAAAAGATCGCACGAAAAAAAAAAATTTGTTTTTTTTTTTTCAAGAATTATATGCATTATTGTTCGCAAAATTGCGTCTTCTTCCGACTCACCTTAATAAATACGAGTAGGCAAGAATAGCAGCTAGATTGAAGTGGGAAATACAGCCAATGGTGGCCGTAACCATCCGGAAAGATGAGAATATATTGCCACAAACTGGGATCCAAAAGATTGGAAAGTAGACCGAGGATAGAAAATCGTGGTAGAAAAGTGGTAAAAAAGTAGAAAAGTGGGTAATGAAAAAAAATGAGATAGCGACTGTTTATAGTGCCTGAATGCAATTTGTCGGCAATGCAATTCTGTGAGGGCTGTTTTGTGAAAAACGTATAACCAAAACTTTTGCCTGGGGGTCGGAAAATGTTGGATTTAGCGATAAAGCGAACTGGGCAAAGACTAGTACACCATGGAATTTTAGTATGTTGGAGCCCCACACTCCCAATCTCCGTGGGTCAATGGTGTGCGTTGGCCAGAATTTCTCCTAAAATATATCGAAAAACTATTTTAAGAATAGAGTCAGTACGGAGTTTCCATGGGAAGCAAAAACTTGCTTTCATATTAAGTTAGCTCCTTTGAGTGAATTGGATTATTTTTCAAGACACTTAAGTATAAGTCATATCCTGCCTTCGTGGTGCAGTGGTCAAGGCGTTCGCCTTGTGACCCGGGTCATGGGTTCGAATCCCACTGGGAAGCAAATGTGCTTTATGAAAAGTTGTTTGTCTGGTTAGGATATTGCAGGCTTGAATCACCTGATTATCCGAAAAGAGAGATAATTTCGTGTTTCGGAAGGCACGTATAAACTGTGGGTCCCACCAGAACGCCATCTAGCGTTTGATGATCAAACTATCCTAGGTTTGGTTCTGGTTTACCCTTTGGGTTGTGGAGGTCAGACGGTAGTCGCTCTGTGTTACTCTGCTGAGGATGCAACTGGGAAAATACGCTCGGATGATGATTTATAAACAATATTAGTAAAAGAAATCTTTAGTTAGCATTTGTTTTTAACATAGGGGGTCCTCCACATATTTCTCACGCAGAATTTCGACTTTTTGACTTCTTGTCACGCTTTTTTTCCCGGCTAATAATCATCTTGTAATATTTATGTGGCCCCTTGGTGCCGAGCAAAACTTCGCAGACAATAATGTAAATAATGTAATAATGTAAATTAATGTGTAAATGTAACAATTGAGCTGCTGTCAATTTATTTGGCTGGTCTGCGATGTCTCGCACGATAACGTCGGCCTCAGTAAACGATTTGCGTCATTCCTTGTAGTCTTGTAGAACGTAGTAGGTACCTAACGCTAATGTTAAATAATGAAGACTGTGAAAAAGAAGAAGCTGTGACGTAGCATTAGTTTTCATATAGACTAGTATAGGGAGCCGAGAATAAGCCTTAACTCGTAAGCACTAGGCATTTCGGGCTAAAGTCTACTCTGCGATTCTATAAAATTTAATTTCTATAACAGTTTTTTGATACGGAACCTTTACTCCTAAAGCGATACGACATACGTCCGTAGCTACGTGTCTGCGTTGCAATGACAAGTAACACTGAGCGCTATGAATTGATAGTTAATCGCCTTCGGGCGAGTAGGCGACCTATACTGTGAAAATGAGTTTCTTTCGGCGTTTCTTCTAAGGAGTGGTCGTTACAAAGCGCTGGTATCGATAGTTTTTCTTAAAAAAAAATTAATATACTTTAAACGTAACGTAAATTGTACTCATTGACGTGTAAAAGTGCCTGTAAAGGTCTAATTACTGAATAAACATTTGAATCTTGAATCTTGAATAAAGCCTAATTTGGTTTGACATTTAAATAGGACGACACTATCAAATGGCTGTAGTGTTATTTAATAGAGGGTCCGGCTTTTGGGCACATACTATGAAGTAGTGTTGCCGAAAAATCGGTAGTTTTACAATCGATAGTTTCAATTAAAAAATGCCAAAGTATCGATAGACTTCTCGATGTTATTCCTGACGACGAACAAATTATCGATACTATTGATAGTATCGATATATTATGTATTATGTACAGAGGTCGGAATTTGGTTGAGTTATTTATGTACTTACACTGATTTCATACAGCGAAAGAATAAAGTGGATATGCCTCAAATCCCGAGATTAATTTTAAAGAGCAAAAAAATCCCATCATTTCTTAAATAAAAAGTTATTAACTCTACACCATTTTAACCACTGCACGCGCGACGTTGCCAATATGTAAAAACGAATAAAAATACTAATGTAAATACTAATGAAAACAGTATTTTAATTTACTTTGTTTTATTGTCTTATCTGTCTCTAAGGTTTTTATTATCTATTTGTAATATTGTTGGCAACACGGGATTGTCCATTAGAAATCCCGGTAAGATCCATATTAATATCAACATTTCGATGCAAGTACATAAATAACTCTACCTGATTCCGACCTCTGATTATGTAAAGCAATACTATCGATAGTATTGATAGTTTGTTCGTCGTTAGGATCAATACTAACGATAGAATCGGTTTTATTTAAAATACCGATAGTATATCGATAGCGGACTATCGAGCAGGCGCGGTCGCAGCCTGAAATTTTGGACGGGGTCACTCACTACACTAATAAAAAATAGGTATCTTGAATAAAATAAACATTATTGCGTAATAACACCACTAGATGTCAGCAAACTATAAATTTATCGCTGTTAGAGGATAGCTAGAAATTTCCTTTTATTATTTGGCAATTTTTTAGATTTTTCAATTTGACCTTAGATTTTGGGTCATGTCCCCTGTGACCCCCCCTTTGGACCGCGCCTGCTATCGAGCACTACTAATATGAAGGTTTAGACACAGATTTTTATTTGAGGTGTTATTTGGTTTCAGTACCAGAGAACCCGCAGCCAGCCCGTCACCATGAGCGCCAGCGAGAAGACGCACGCAGCCACCAATGGCACCAACGGCACCAACGGCCACCTGGACACCGACAGCTGGAACGACCAGTTCTTGCCCCCGCCGCTAAGGTTACAAGACAGCATTCGAGCTCAGAAGGTGAGGCGATCTCTTTCTTTTATCTTAACCCGAATGCGCCAGAAGGTGGGCTATGTTTTTCGGGTGTATGTATGAATGTATATTTCTTTAGCACGTTCTGCAGGCTTGATTAACTTTGGCTTGAGACGTGTTTTTTCTCTTTTTCATTTTCAGAGTGACCGTGGGTGGGTGCCGCTAATAACCGCTTAGAAAATGTCTAAAGTGGCATTTTTAGACCAATCTTGTATCTAGCAGAATGTTTTCGTGCAATAGAGATTGTAAGGGGCCGTCCATTAATCACGTGATATTTTTAACAACATTTAAACTCTCTTTTGATTTTTTTCGAACCCCCGCTTCCCCCATCACATAATTTAATGGACGATATCTCTAAGTGTCTATATATTTAAGACTACAGGACCGAGATGGGTTGCTTCGACAAAGAAAGGCCTATGCTCAGCACTGGGCGGAAGAAGGGCTGGGATGATGATGATGATGATGATGATGATGATGATGGTATTTAAATCTAGAGGTATGTGTATGTCTGTGTTAAACTTGACACAATGACATTGTAATAAAATCTTATATTCCCTTGTGTCTTTTAAATTATTATCATTACGTAGCATTAAGTAATCAATACTGAATGTAGTTGTCATCATAAGTCATCGTTCTCTAATCTTTCTGTACGATTTTTATCAAAGCAATAAATTTTACAAACATGTCTATATGTTACTTACGTCTATGGTACCACACTAAAAATAATTCTAGTGCGGAGTTTTCAAAGCCGCGGCATCTTTAATCATGCAATTTATTTTAATGATACCTCTCGTTTTACCAATTGGTATTTCATTGTTTTATTGTCTTGTTAATATAAGAATTATGTAGCGCTTCTGTGACGTCAGCATTAGGATAAAAAGTTTATTACTATTTACTATTATGTAGATTGAAGCTGTCCCCCCTTGGTCCAACGTGTCACTCCCCGTTTCGGTATCGAAAATATACCTTGCGCGGCGCGCGGCGACCACTCCGGAGTGGGAAATATAGTTATATTAATCGTTTGTCTAGAGTAATAAGAATGAAATTGGCGTGCAACGGATTTCCAGGTATCTAAACGATAAGGTGCTGAGTTCTGACGCGAACTAAATTTAACCATATCGCTAACTACATTGAGTAGATATTTCCTTGAATTTCTTCGTTGAGTGAGACTTCTGTACGTGAGTACTAGTACTTATTCGGTGACTAAATCAAAATATGGTTGAGAACGGGGAGTCGGTAGCGGGAGTTATATAGATGATCTCGACGTCCACAGGCCTCGACTTACCCCTCCCTAGATCCGAGGCTGCCAGACAAGGGGCAATAGCCAATCAAAGCTGTAGAAGCGCACGCGCCGCACTTGTCCTCTCCACTTGCCGGGGGTCAATTAGCAGCATCAATCATACGATGTCGTAAATGAACTGACGGCGTCATTAGCTTCGTTCTAGAATGATGGAAACGTGACAACGACATCAAGATAGTATACAATATGTAACAAAAACCCTGTCCGAACCCTGTAGGAGTAACTCGGACCGTCAATATGAATAACTTTTTCTATTGGTCCAACGCTTGAAACTCGAAAAAAAATCGTCATTTTCATACTAATTGCCGGGCCGGCCGAACACTTTTGTATGAAAATGTCGAATACTTTTCGAGTTTTAAGCATTGGTCCCATAAGAAAAGTTGTTCATATTGACGGCCTGAGTAGCTCCTACAAGGATCGGACGGTGTTTTTGTTACATATTGTATAAGAAAAAATAACATTTAAAAAAATATTTTAATTCTTGTAGTCCAAAATCTGCATTATGTACAAAAGTGTTAAACTTCATATTCTCTTGGCTCGGTGGTCCGGTGGGAAGGACGCATTACAAACGCTTTCGCAAGTGACACTGAACGTGGTCCGCATTTGGATATGCGATTTTTACGTTCTCAACCCTCATAGCAAAAATTTAATTTGTAAAAAAATGAGCAAATGCGTCCTGCAGAGGAGAACCGCCGGATTGACATACAAAAGCATTTTTATCCAAGATACCTGAAACGGAGACGTCGGCCAGCATGCAATATATGTATAAATATAAGTATTTGTATATGACAGACACTGAATTTAAAAGGCCTTGAAAGAGCATGTTTTCCTGCTGTTTCAATGTCACAAGCGTGATGAATGGGCCGCGCTGCGAAAACTTTAAATTGATTTGCCACAACTTCAATTGGTATTGAGAATGATGCATTGCTTTGACAGTTTGCACGCTCATACAGTACCTACTTAGACTAACTTAATACAAGTGTTTATTTATTTAACTTTATTACAAATGTAATAGGCGGACTTAAAGCCAAGGCTTTATCTACCAGTCACCCATAGTCACGAGATTAAGTGATGTAGTCATCTGTCTGAGGAGCTTGCTAGCCCAAACGCACTGTAAGTATTTTTCCCTTATGTGGTAGGCAGTGGGATATTATGGATGGTGCTGCCAATGATGATGATGATATTGTAGCGGGCTGAGGTGATATGCTCGACCGCCACAAAGGGAAGATCTTCCCGCCATGCAGATGTTGCGCCTGGGGATCCGCGTATCCGACGGTGTATCGTGGCAGATTGTGTTTTTGCAGCGAATCGGGTGAACTCTGAGATCGAGATGTAGGATACTGCTGGCGCCATCTCATATGCTTCTTGAGAACCATGATTTCGCTTCATTAATTGTTGTTTGTGTTTGAAGTTCCTCGTAGTGGCGCAGAGGTCGCCACAATATAATGGGGCAGACAGAGCCCTTCGTGTCTTGCGGCGATGAACAACCTTAATAAAACCTTTATCTTAACAGAGTTGACTTGCGGTTTCAGATCCAGAATCGCCTATCAGGCCTGATCCTGGGTGGTTACACGCTGCAGAAGGTGTCGGAGACCTTCGAGCGAGAGATGGAGCTGGGCCTGGCGCGGGACCCGATGAAGCCGTCCAGCTTGCAGATGGAAAACACATTCGTTCCCGAGCTGACAGCTGGAACAGGTACAAGAATTGGCTCTTTTTACCCGACTGTATCAGAAGGAGGGTTATATTTTTGAAGTGTATGTTAGTTGTACATATGTACATATGTATGTATATTTTTTGGCACTCTGGAGCCTAAAACTTGATGGATTTTATAGTGAGATTGTCGTTAGATTTTTCTTAATTGTCTATGATACAGGGTACTTACTTACATAAAAAAGAAAAATGGAGCATTTTGAAACTATTACACGCAGTTGGGTTATTTGACTTTTTTATGCACATAATTTATTATTCACTGTCCTGCTTTTGATATCACAGCATTATGTACAGAGATTGATTGATTTATTGTATTATTAGACAGAGTAGCTAAAGATCGAAGTAGCTGGGAAAAGCAATTAAGGGGAGGTCTTTGCCCAACCATGTGACCTACATGCCTAGTAAAAACCTGAAAACAGAAGAGAACGCTACATAAAACAATGTTTCTATGGAGTTTCTTCTATTCCTGTCTGTCGTCAGCCAGCCTTTTGACGTCTTAGTACGACACCACTCCTACTTTTTCCTTTATTTGCTTTATATTTGTCTGGGTTTTCCTCTTCCTCCTCTTCCTTCTATTTGCCTTCTATTATCGTATTCATGAATTCGTCGTCGTGCCGTAACAATCATATTACCTCGCCTATTTTCGATAGCTTTTATTAGTTGTCTTCTCTGTCTAGTACTTCAGTATTTGTAATCCTGTCCTTTCAGCAAATTTTTTCCATAATTCTCCAGCACCACATCTCGAATGCTTCTAATCTCTTTGTTTCTTTCTTCGTTTTTTTCAGAGGAGGGTAAATTTTTGGCGCTGGACCTGGGCGGCACCAACTTCAGGGTGCTGCTGTTGGAGCTGCATGAAGGGAAGCTCATCAGGGAGGACGTGAAACAGTACCACATCAAGTGAGTTTCAAAGTATGGCTTTATTTATTTTTGCGAGCCTCGTAAGCGAAGCGTTGAGTTAGTGTTCTACTCTCAACATGTCACGGTCAAGCATTTTTCTTGACTTCATAATCATCATCATTATTATCCGCATAACGTCCACTGCAGGACATAGGCCTCTCCCAAGGATTTCCAAAAGGACCGATCTAGAGCGGCCTGCATCCAGCGCTTTCTAGCGACCTTAGTCAGGTCGTCAGACCATCTTGTGTCCTACGCTTCGCTTGCTAGTACGTGGTCGCCATTCGAGAACCTTTTTGCCCTATCGGCCATCGGTTCGTCGCGCTATGAGTCCTGTATATGTGCTATGTGTGTATGTTCTTGACTAAAACTGTCTGTATTATAATCATATTTCACTTTGGTACACAGATATGAAGAGCAACCCTTTGCAAGCACATTTAATACTTGTAGAAAATATTTGTCAATCATATCAAAACATATAAAAAAAAGTTCCTGGGTGTCCGGATGTCTGTATGGACGTATGTGCCACGATTACGCTTGTACCATTTTTTTATAGTTTCATCACGTCACGGGTTTGTTTCTTTTTGAAAATTACTGGCTAATTCAGTGTAGGTTAATTATAATTAAAAGTTTTTTTTTTTTAACCGATTTCCAAAAAGGAGGAGGTTATCAATTCAATCATATCAAAAATATCAATGTTTTTTTTTCTTTTTTTGTTCACCGACTATTCGAAGAGGCTTACACCGATTTTTTTTTTGAAAAGGTATCCTGTCAGGTTGTCTCATATTTTTTTTATCAAAATCGGATGTGTTCTTGTGTAGTTTTTGGGGGCGAAGTCGGTTTTTAGTTTGGAAAAAATATTTGAATGAAGGTAAGGCGTGCACTTTTGGATTTTCCTAACTTATTTATTTTCGTGCCAATACTGGTGGCCGCAAGTGGGCGGAAGAAGGTTTGGGATGATGATGATGGCATGTACAATGGAACACAGAAATATCATGAGAGACGATTGAAGAAAAGGAGACAATTATTTACCAAACTTTAATGAGTCTGCTCACCGTGTATGCACATGCACTTTTGTGTGCGTTAAGAGGGTTAGCAAATCCATCGTTATCAGCAAAATATTTGATAGTTCGAAAGTTATAAAATATATTTTAAATAGAGAAAAGTGTAAAAATAAAACTTGGCTACAATATCTAAATTTTCGTTTCCTAGCAACACATTGAGAATGAGCCCCGGAGTGGAACTCTTCGGCTTCCTGGCAGACTGTGTGTTGGACTTCGTGCGCTCCGAGGGCATGGAGGACGAGGAACTGTCGTTAGGTTCGTACTTTCAAATCTCAACCGACACCAGGGCCGTTACTCCATAAAATAACACGTAACACGATACTCATCCGATATTATCGTCCTAGTTTTTATGTCGATTCGAATTGGACTTTATCCTCATTTGAAACGTTCAATTTTGCTTGACACTGAAACTCTTAGTAGCTACGCCTGTCTGCAGTGTCGCTTTTGGAGTGAGGGTTCAGGATAGCATTGTGGAAAAACAAATACTTTAAAATTTTCAAACAACGATCGTTGTGCCTGTGGAGCAGTTTTAACCAATGTTTGCATTTGAAGAATACGCATGATGACTGGGTTAAAAAAATATATTATTCTATTCAGTCCGTCAGTTAGTCCGTATTATCCTAAAGTAAGGGAGAGTTAATTTACGTTTCCTCCAATAAGAAAAAATCACAAAGATAGAAAGCGTCTAAGTTCCAGAGAGTAGGCTTGTGTGTGACGTCACCTCATTGTGGAAATTGTACCAAGGCGTACGTAGCACGAACTTAAGTTTAAAGTGAGAACGTAAAGCTTTTCTACGCACAATTGCGAAAAACTGCCACTTTTGGCGTATGTGCGTAGAAAAGCTTCATGTTCTCACTACAAACAGTAAACAGTAGAAGTAGTTCATTAAATAGTTTGAAGGGTTATCTAGGGTCTGATCAAGACAAAATTTTAAATGATATCTCCGTTTTCTTTCAAATGATTTATTTAAAATGGGGGCAGCACTGGACCCCGGAAAATTTATGTAGCCCCTTAAATGCGCTGCATCTCGTCATTTTTGGTTGGTCAAAAAAAATACGTTTACGATATTTTCTAATAATCTATAAAATTGGCTTATTATAAATCTTCGGTCATTAAGCCATATCATTATATTTATTTATTTATTATAACATTGTTGTACCATAAACAATTGGTTGACTTAAAGCAAAACGCGTTCTCTCCCTGTCAATCATAGGGATAAACAGGATAGTCTTTTGCGGCGTAAATAAATAAATAAATATATAGGGACAAATAACACTGATTGAGCTAGCCCCGAAGTAAGTTTGAGACTTGTGTTATGGGATACTAACTCAACGATACTATATTTTATAACAAATACATACATAGATAAACATCCAAGACCCAGGACAATTTGGAAAAGACCATTTTCCAACTTGCCCTGACCGGGGATCGAACCCGGGACCTCTGGGTGGCGGACTAGCATGGTGACCACTATGCCACGGAGGTCGTCAAAGTAATAAATTTACATAAAAATTATAAAACTTTGCAATATTTTTTAAATTTCCAGTTCTTTAATGGATACAGTAGTACTACATGATTTGAATTACTTTGTGCAATTCCGCCACCAGTTAGTTCATGCAAACTATTGCCGGCCGGCGCCCACCCACTACTGTTAGTCCCAGCATACCTGCCACCAACAGCCCGTGTGCACCCGCCACCAACAGCTGATGCATGCTCCCTCCGATACTGCTGCATCCGCTGCGGCTGCAGCAATATCGGACACCGCATACGCGACACGTGTTTCGCCTCTCCACGAGGCATCTTCAGGCACCAAACAAGTTGTTGATCGTTCGGCAGTCAAGCGTCGAATGATAAAACTACACCGTATTGCCATCCTTTTATACTATTAGAGAAGAGGGTGGGGGAGCGGAGTTGCCCGAACTTTCTATAGTAAAAATATTTAATAAAGGGGAATTATTTACCTCAAGCTGTTTATTTATTAATTGAATATTAGATTTTTTAATAAATAAACAGCTTGAGGTAAATAATTCCCCTTTATTAAATATTTTTACTATAGAAAGTTCGGGCAACTCCGCTCCCCCACCCTCTTCTCTAATAGTATAAAAGGATGGCAATACGGTGTAGTTTTATCATTCGACGCTTGACTGCCGAACGATCAACAACTTGTTTGGTGCCTGAAGATGCCTCGTGGAGAGGCGAAACACGTGTCGCGTATGCGGTGTCCGATATTGCTGCAGCCGCAGCGGATGCAGCAGTATCGGAGGGAGCATGCATCAGCTGTTGGTGGCGGGTGCACACGGGCTGTTGGTGGCAGGTATGCTGGGACTAACAGTAGTGGGTGGGCGCCGGCCGGCAATAGTTTGCATGAACTAACTGGTGGCGGAATTGCACAAAGTAATTCAAATCATGTAGTATGTAACTTTGACTTCCGCAAAGTAACACCTGAATCTATTAACTATCTTGGATACAGTAGTGTATTTCTGATTCCCAGGTTTCACGTTCTCGTTCCCCATGAAGCAGACGAGCATCGTGTCGGGCCAGCTGATCACGTGGACCAAGAGCTTCAAGTGCGGCGGCATGGAGGGCGTGGACGTGGTGGGGCTGCTGCAGCGCTGCCTGGACCAGCGCCGGCTCAAGGTCACCGTGCAGGTGCTGCTCAACGACACCACCGGCACGCTGGTCGCTGGAGCCTACGCCGATCCCACTGTTGGGGTTAGTATTCTATTATTGTTTTCCTTTATGTTTGCTTTGATGTAGTGTCATATAGCATCCACTGATTTGCCCAGCAATTGGTGTGACGTAACTTCCGTAAAGGTATTGACAGAAAACGCGGTTTTTGAGTAAAGCCTACTTTTTTTTGATAAGAACATATCACACTTGAATGTGCCATTGTATTCTTTTCATTAAAAATTTTTCTTTGTGTTCCAATTTTTTTCTGGTGTACAATAAAGAGTTATCTATCTTATGTGCACTTTTGAATAATAGATAATATTGCTCTAGATCGGCGTGATCCTGGGCACCGGCTCCAACGGCTGCTACATGGAGAAAGCCGAGCGCATCAAGCAGTGGGGCGACGCCAAGCACGACCGGGTGAAGGTACGGACTATCTTCTTGACCAATGACCCACAGTCAGTGTCACACACAGTCACAGAATAGTAGTGCTCACGTGCAAAAGTCTTACTCAGCAAAGAAATTCAAAGAAGTATCTACTCAATGTGGTTGGCGATATAGTTTAATTGAGCTCGCGTCAGAACTCCTCACCTCTTCTTTTAGATACCTAGAAATCCATTGCAAGCCTATTTCACTCTTATTACTCTGGAACTCTGGACAAATGATTGTTAATAGAATAGGTACCGACACGAAAACCGATTCAGTTAGCGGCGGATTTACTTTTGACTTTTCCATTCCGCAGCGGTCGCCGCATGTGGTATTTTTGATAAACGGGGAGTGACACAGTGTGTAATGACCAGACTATGTCACATCTTTCTTACCCATCGTGTCCCACCAGCTGCACTAAGCGTGACCTATGTGAGGCCTCAGGCAACGCTGTGAAAGTGGCGACCATGTTGAGGGAAAAATCAGATTTCAGTTCTTCGTACGTTCGTTTGGTGTTCAAGCGGTAGCTAAATCTTTGGAACGCCCTACCAATCAATATCTAAAAGGCCGTACTTGTGAAGCATTTAAAAGTGCAGCGCGTGCAGATTATCTCCGGGAACTGTCAGATTGAATACAAATAATACGTAGTATGCGTATTGGTTATATGATATCTATATATATTTTGAAGACAGTTGACAGGCAGAGCGCGGCAAAGATGAAGGTGCGTGCCTTTTTAGGATTTTTTTAATAACGTGGCAGCGAGTTTTAAAAACGTACAAAAATAAGTAATATATCTTTCAAAATTACATATTTGCACCTCCTAAAGACTTCTTATTCTCGGCATCACCAGTGGGTTGACTGGTAGATAAAGTCTAGTTTTAAGTTCGTCTATTACATTTGTAAGGAAGTTAAATAAAAAAATAAAAATAATTTCAGTGCAGAGAATGACGAACTGTTGTTTCAATCATCTCCAACAAATCTCCAATATTACACTATCGCTAATATCTAACCCACAAGTGATAAAGATGCAAATGTTTACCAGTATCCTATATTCCAGGACGTGTGTGTGGACGTCGAGTGGGGTGCTTTCGGCGACAACGGCTGCTTGGACTTCCTCAAGACTGAGATCGACAGAGAGGTGGACAACCGCTCGCTCCTCGCCGGCTCCTTCACGTTAGTATCTCAGTATCATCATTCTCCTCGCCACTCATTATTATATTTATGTTCAGCTCTGTATGTCAATGGCTTCCACTTCTTTCTATCAACTGCTTCCACTTGTTTTCGTCAACTGCTTCCACTTCTTTTCGTCAATTGCTTCCACTTCAGTGGTCCAGTGGTCAAGCCGTTTGCCTTGTGATCCGGAGGTCGTTGGTTTTCAAATCCCAATGGGAAGCATTTTTTATGAAAGTTGTTCCCAGTATGGTTAGTATATTACAGGCTTGAATCACCTAATTATCCGAAAAGAAAGATGATTCCGTGTTTCGGAAGGCACGTATAAACTGTGGGTCCTCTAGTGTTTGCTCAAACCCATCCAAGGATTAGTTCTGGTCTACCCTTTGAGTTGCTGAGGTCAGACGGTAGTCACTCTGTGTAAAAACCAATAACCTCGTCAAATCACCTTGGTTAAGTAGAGGAACCCGGGCTCTGAAGCGTTACCGCTGAGGATGCAACAGGGTATATGCTCGCTTGTGGTGATTTTAAATGATTAGGATGATTTTAAATAAGTCACAAAATTAATAGAAGTATAGCATATAAAACAGAATCTTCTAAGGTCCCGCGAATATGTATCCCCGCTCTCCGACCTCACACCTTTCCCCCGTTCGCGCCGTGTGCAGGCGGGATGGGATCGGGACGCATATTGCGCGGAACCCTAGGAGATTCTGTTCTGTTTATAATTTTACTGTGCATTAGTTTAGCGACTGGCCGCTTCTCTCACGTTATACGATGACAGTTATATCTGGTTCCGTCAGGTTCGAGAAGTACATCGGCGGCAAGTACCTGGGCGATGTGCTGGCGGAGGCGCTGTGCGCGCTAGCGCGCGAGCGGCTGTTCCCGGCCGCGCCCGCGCCCGCCGCGCTGCACACCGCAGAGCTCAGCGTCATCGAACAGTACGTTCTTTTACAAGCTTTTGTTTTGTTTATCTTTTTTTAAAGTACCCAAAGGGTAAAAACGGGACCCTATTACTAAGACTCCGCTTTCTGTCAGTCCATCTGCCTGACACTATAGGCTGTATCTCGTGAAACGTGATAGCTAGACAGTTGGAATTTTCTCAGATACTAAAAACAGAATAAAGTGTATATTTAAGTAATACAACAATCACGATTTTTTATAGATAGTGGTAAGGAACCCTTCGTGCGCGAGTGTGACTCGCACTTGGCACAATTTATACTCACTCATAAGGCACTCATATGGAGAATATGTAAATAACATTTTACATATTGTCCATATGAGCATGAGCATTTATAAAACCAAACTACACCAATTTTATAGTAAATAGTTCACTATAATCAATTTGCAAAACAATTTAAAGCAAACTCCAACTCAACATCTTGACTTCCCGCCAAAAACCCTATTTAGTTTCACCTGTCACGTTGTTTTTCAGTCTGATTGTCTGTCTGGAATCAAAATTTGACCCACTTCCCGGTTTACGATCAAAGATTTAGAATATACAAGTTTACGATTAAGCTGAAATTTTGCACGCATACTTATATCGCGTGGCAATGCAATAATATGACATGGAACCGATCTGATGATGGAGCCGGAAGTTGGTCATAGGAACTCTTAATAAAATGACGCAACCCCAACAAATTTGAGCTCGTTCGATCTGTCTTGAGGAGCACTTTAACAAGTTCGTCGTTTTAAGTAAAAGCTTGCATTAAAAAATATTTTTGTAATGATATTTGTTTGTTTTTCTTGTGTGTAAGTGTCCAACACTGGTGTTGGTTTTTTCAGGCTGCCTTAAGGCATCTGACATAGCTTGACGACTGTCATATAATGATGACAGCCGGGACCACCGAAATAATTACGTTATACTCCTTAGGTCTTATTCATGTAGCTTTCAAAGTCGTCCCTCCACCTTTACCTGGGCCTTCCTCTGCGCCGGCGTCCTTTGGAACCCGTAATGAGGCTTTTCATGCCCATCTTTCCAGCCTTATACGACAGATATGTCCGGCCCACTTCGTGAATCGTGGACTTATAAATAACGTTTATTTTCTCTTCAAATCATGCAAGAAGGGGAAGCCTTTGCCCAGCAATGGGACACTACATAGGCTAAAAAAAGTCTTATTCGACACGGTCTTTACACAACATTTTTTGCTGGTAAATTCGGAAATTAATTAATAAATTAGATTAGTTCAAGGTGGTCCGACGACCTGACCAGGGTTGTTGGAAGGTGCTGGATGCATTGCCGCTCTAGATCGGTCCTTTTGGAAATCCTTAGGAGACCTATGCCCCGCAGTGGACGTTATGCGGCTGAGATGATGATGATAGATTAGTACATTCAATAGTCATATCAGCTACGGGAAGTCCACTGCTGGACATAGACTTTCCCCAAAGATCTCCAAAACGACAGGTGGCCCCTGCATCTAGTATTTCCTTACAACTTTGCTCAAGTCGGGCGACCACCTAGTAGTGGATGTCCTACGCTGCGCTATCCAATACTGTGGCTGCCATTCATGAACCTTTCTGTCCCAACCCCTGGGGTTCTCCGGCTCTTCGCGCTATGTGCCCCGCCCACTGCCATTTCAATGAGCTAATCCGCAGTGACGTGCAATGCTATTTTTATAGGGAAGCGCCTTCTTAGTGCCTTCCCTATAAATATGGAGCCGTTCTTGTAAATGACGTAGGAACCTACCTTACAAGAACGGCTCCATATCGAAGAAAATAGGTACATTTCTCACTTTGCCGTCATTATTAGGATGGCTCAGGGTAGACAAATTTCTATTTGTCTGTATGGAGTGCACGCCACTGCCGTTAGACCATGATAGTGACATTAGTTCTTCTACAAATCTCCTCATTTCCGATTGGATCATGTAAAGTCAATCAGAAGTGATCAAAATATTTGTTGTTTCCAGAGAGTGCATTGCGGGGCAGGTGTCGCAAACGATGAAGGTGCTGCAAGACGCCTGCGGGTGTACGATGTCAGAGGCTGACGCCAAAGTGGCGCAGTACGTGGCGCAGGTCGTCTCCAACCGGTCGGCGCAGCTCGTCTCAGTCTGTGAGTATCTTCGTCAACATCATGTCGAATAACATATTACGGCAAGTCGCAAGAATCAAAAAGTCAAAGTCAAAAGTGCGGACTGTACTTGATTGAAAGAATAATTTGGTGGTTTCTTTTCTTGTTTGACGGTTGTCAAGCTGCCTAAAGCTCCTGACTTAGATTGTAGGACGGGCAGGCACGGAATGCTAGACCCATTCTCGAGGTTTTTGCTTAAGTTATTTGATAGCAGCTGCAATTTTTCCCCAGACCAGACTCTGGAATAAAAGTTCAACGTAGAATTCTCCAAAAAATCCGTTACTCCATAAAATGACACGACATCAGCCGTCCAATAGTGTTGTCCCATTTCAATTTTAAACCGAATTAGACTAAATCATCATTTTGTAGCGCACATTCTTGCATTACACTCTAACGCGGGCACGTAGCTACGTATGTAGGTCGTGCCGTGTTTGGAGTAAAGGTCCTAGGGGGTTACTCCATAGCCGTACGCTAGTCGGACGTTGCTGCGTATCCGCGTTTCAGTGTCTAGCAATATTAAGCATGAATTATTGATGATATATTCTAATTTGGTTTGACATAGAAAAATGATGTCAGTATCGGACAACGTTTATGTAGTAACCCCCCTGTATTGAACATAGATTAACATAAAAATGGATCAGCGAATTATTACAATAAGTGTAATGTCCAGGCATCTCGACGCTCCTGCGGCGCATGGACCGGCCGTACGTGTCAGTGGCGGTGGACGGCTCCGTGTTCAAGAAGCACCCGCGGATACGCGCGCTCATGTACAAGTATATCGCGCTGATGGCGCCTGACCACAAGGTTGGTACAAAACGCAGTGCCGGATCTAGAATTTGGGGGGGGGGGGGAGCACATATGAACATGGGAGGGGATATATTTGACGATTTTGCCGCCCCTCTGACTTCGCCGCCCGGGGCAACCCACCCCCCTAGATCCGGCCCTGACAAAACGTAACATTATATCTTAATATGTAGAGAATAGACCTGGGGATCCAATAAATAAAAGCTAAGATACTCGCATCTTTGATCTTGACAGCATCGAGGTTGTGTACTCGATTGCCACAAACTGTAGATTTTCCTTCCAAGTATATGATGTTGCGCCTGGACAACCGCATCTCCGACGGTGTATTGGTATTTATTGAATTGACATACTTTCCTTAAACGGAATTTCCTACTTCACTAAACAAGGTTTGAGGAGCGAGCTAGAGGCCCGGTTTCCTTTATTTATAAACTACTAGCAGCAGCGCAAGCGCAAGAAACTCTGATACCGAGATGTAGGATGTGTCAACGTTTCCCTCTTATGAACTATATTTTATTACTATCTTTCTCAAAGCGGTGTAGATGTTGCCACAATCTACTCACTGTGATTCCATTCCATTCCATCCTGTCAAATTTCGGACATATAAATTATAACTTGGCGTGTTTCCAGCCATTTACACACGCAACGCAACACATAACACCATTACAAATCTTTCTATAATGTTATTTAAGGCGGTCCTTCCCGACCGCTCTATCTTCAACGCGAGCATAGTTTGAAAAGCTTGTTGTTTCAACCAGGGCAGTGCTAAAAAAAGAGGCGAAGCAATAAGAGGGGGATAGCGCCTGAGGGCTCGGTTTGCATTCTGTTGAATGAAATATGTATTAAGAATACATAACAATCCATTAAACAAATATTAACTATTCAGTGCGGAAATTTCATAAAACTTGTTCCAGGTAATACGTGTTTTTCAGTAAGTCTTCCAAGTTTGTGAAATAAATGTTTTTTATTTAAAATTTTCATTACATTTGCGAGGTTTATATTGAAATATTTTTTTTAACCTTTACAATTTATAAGTACTTTATAAACGGTCGAAGTTCAGGTAAAATTTGTGCACAAAGCAGATTTTTGGAGGCTTACACTAAAATTGTTTTTCCAAACTTTAATTGTTTATAGGGATCGAACCCTAGAAATAGCGCACAAGATACCTGTGAGTTCAAAAATTTACAAGAAATATCAGTTACAACGCCATAATCACGTACGAGCGTTTGTATGAATATAGACGGGTTGGCCGCTCTTTATAATTAAACGCCTTGGGCTCGGCACAAACGGGCCACCACAAAATACGGCCACGGACCATCTTCCTGTAGTTTTAATGCATTTCGTACGGACTCACCACACACAGCGACGCTGGTGGCGGCCACCAAATTAGTAGAAAAGTGGTCGGTGGCCGCGTTTCGTGGTAGCCCGTTTACGCCGAGCGTTACGTCAATCCTCCTTGGGATTGTACGTGTAGTTTTGTATTATTAATTATCTTCCAGTTCTCGCTGCTCGGGGCCGAGGACGGCAGCGGCAAGGGCTCAGCGCTGACGGCCGCCATCGCCGCCCGCATCGCCGCGCGCTCGTAGCAACTTTAACTATAACCACGCCACCAAAACAGTTTCTGCTGCAACAGCGACATCTAGGATTGCTGATATCATAGTAGGTCTTACACAGAGGTGAAACAAAGAATATTTTTGATCAGGAGCATTACCTAACCACTTGGGTGATGTTAAATATGTAACCTGAGGCTTTCTTTGCGACCGCGATCATAGGCGTGTTTTTAATTTTACTTCTTCATCTGGCCAGAAAGTAGGTTTGTTTTGCATGCAAAGCGGGCGCAAAATCCTATCTATGTCATCTCTATGACGTTTTTGCAAATTAACGTCTACCTAAAGACCGGAAAGTGGTTTTTTTCATACACACATATATGGCGTAAACTCGTCAGTTGCAGCTTAGGCGGACGTAAAATACTTATTACCTCCGCTTGCTAAAATTTGTCGTGTCATGCGGTTTTTTTATTTTGTAAAGTATATGAACGTCAAAGTGGCTGTGTTGTGTAGCTATCGTAATCAGGGTCACCTTATTATTTGTAGATATAATTCTCAAGTGCAATTTTTATGCATTTCTTGTATGAGATTGGATGTAATGAAACACTGGTTTGAATGGAAGGATTCCAAACTATACTGGTAGCCATTTGGCATATCGATTGCCAATAACCTTGCATTTATATTATTTTTTTCATGTAACTAAGACTGTTCGGATTCCGTTGTGCGTTTAGAAGATTTTTATTTTGTTTGGACTGGTGTTGATTTAGTTCGAGACAACTTAAAGCATTAAAGGAAGTTCTGTAGTGCAATTTTGTAATCAAGTGTTTCGGTGCTACGAAAGCGACTAAAAAGCTACATTATAAGCTTACAAAGTTTTCGCTAAGCCCGTATTGATATGAACTCCACAAACAAGTGAAATGATATGAAAAATGGTAACCAGTAAAACATGTTTAGTAACATCTCTTTAGTTCTGAATGAGTCGTCACGAATGACATGTGAATCAACTCGTAGATTAGTTAAACATACAATAATCCGATTTTATATTTTCCGATCGGAGATGAGTGACAACGTCGATGCGTTGTATGATGATAATTCCATTCATCTAACATAATATATGTACTTTTATAAACTTATATTATATTATAAATACATATTTAATGCTATTTCTCAACCAAAAGACACGCACATGTAAATAGTGATCAAAATATAGCAGGTTAGTGAAAAATTGTTATGACTTGGATACGTCCAAATCAAATTATTTTTATTTAAACACTAGTGAATATCTTTATTTAAGTTTTTTGGAATCGCTCATGCTATTAAAATATCCCCTTTTAGAGCTAGATTTGTCTTGATCAAAAGATTTTTTTAATCTTTTAGACTTAATTAAATATATATTTAGAAATATAGTTGTCACACCTATAGCATACTTAGTCGTAAGTGTATACATATCGTGCCATACTTGTGTTGTTATTTGGGTTTTGCCGATTGTACACAATCGCTCAATGATTTGACGAATCAAATACTTTTATTATATCGTTTTACTTTATTCAGTTACTTGTTGGAGATTAAGATTAAAATATTATGTAAAATGAAATGATTAAAAGAAATCAGGGGACATACTTGGGACTTATAGGTACGGCTGTCGTTACTCTCAGACTTCAGGACGTCATCGCGTTACGTCGTTTGCGAAAGGACGTAACGTGTAGCTTTAGAGTAGGCCCCCAGTGTCTTTAATATCTTTGTTTCAGACAGTACCAAGTCTGTAGCATATTTCGACAAAACCCAAAAAATAAATAACTCTAGACAGTAAATTGGAGCCACATAAAAACAAATGAAATTGCTCTTATTTTATCTATGTAAGTAATTAGGTTATTTTTGTTAAAATAAAAATGTATAATTTCCTACTATTGCAATTATTATTGTTACAAAGTTTTTATGACATTTTTAAATATCGAATTATCAAAACTGTTATCGGTTGAAATAGTTGACTGTGTATGGATCTATTTTAGTGTATGACTGTGTTGTCTTGTTGAAGGTAAGTATTAGATAAGAGTTATCACCAGGAGTTGTGCAATAGTGGATATTACTCGGAGGCGCCGAGCTAAGTCTGGTACAGTCAGCAGCAAAAGTGTATGCAATAAGTCTTATAGATCTAAATTCGTATGAAGGAAGTGCAGTAACAATGTCATAAATTTCCAAATAAGAGAATAAGATTCCTTTCATATTGTGACTTCAGGCATTTTAAGCTGACTGTACATAATTATTAGGACTTTTACTCCACAAAGTGACACAAAAGCCGTCCGACAGTGTTGTCATTTTTTAATATCAATACAAATAAGACTACATTATCATTCTGTAGCGGTAATGTTGACACTGCAATGCGGGTACGAAGCTACGGACGCATGTAGTGTCGCTTTTGGAGTGAAGGTCCAGGCGTTGTTGTTTTATTGTTGTAAACAGGGATAAGATTGTATAATGACAGCTTTATTTTCTACTTCCTGTAAAAATGTGTTATTGTAGATTAAATGTTAAACATGTTTTATTTACGAAAGTGTTTTATTTTGTACCTACTCGTTTTATAAGGCAAATGTAAATGAAGAGAGCAGAAGTGCCACTTTTGAAACGTGGAGTCACCTAAACGAATGGTTTTCCATGCAAAAAACCGTTCGTTTAGTGACTCCGCGTTTCAAAAATGTATCAGATTGCAGACGTTTTGGAAAACAAAGAGGTGAAGTGCGATGCGAGTACTATCTGCGCGGAATGGGAAGCGGCTGATTTATTCTATTTTCTTTGCTCCCAGTGCATGTAAAACTAAGTAGATAATATGGCTTTTTTACCACTCAAATTAAGTATCGTAACATAGAACATTCTCCACCGACAAGAACCTAGTTCTTAAATTTGTTAATGTTACCACTACAATTATGAAAAAATTTAAGAAAAAACGTTTGAAGGTTCTTTTTAAATCTTTAATTATTGTTTAACTTACACTTAAAATATCTATTTATATGTAAAAATAAAAAAAATAACACAAAATTATAAAATAACAGTTTAAAATATGTATATAGTCTTAATGTAGATTAAATTACATAAGTAAAATCTAAGTTGTATTTAGGAGTCATTTCATTGCTTTTTAAGCTGAATTCTTATTAGCTAGAACAAGCAAATGGTGATAAGTCATAGTAGGCTTAAACTAGCTAACCTTATTCCAGATTTTCAGAGTAATTCTCCTGTTGCTTTAAATGCGGTTCACTTGGGAAAGTTGTTTTGCATAATTCATCAAAAAACTTTAAAAAATCAACTATAAAGGGTTTAACAAAATACACTGCAAGTATTTTGGGTGTGGATCAGGGCCATTACTCCAAAAGCGACACGACATGCGTACGAAGCTACGTGCCCGCGTTGCAGTGTCAAGCATCATTGAACGTTACGAATAGATGATAAAGTCTTATTCAGTTTGACAAAGAAATAGGACAATACTATCGGAGGACTGTCGTATAGATTATGGAGTAACAAACCAGTACTGAAGAACTTTCCCCAAGAAATGTAAAGAGAAAACGAAAAAATAATTTGGTTTCCTATACAAATTGACTGATCAGCTGATCCAAGTGTCTATGAGAAGCAAAAAATATTTTTATATTCCTTCGAGAAAGTTGATAAGTAAATTATACCTGTATATTATTAGACGTAAATAAATTTATTATATTCACTTTTTCCCTTAAAGTTAATACATACATATTATCTCGCCTTTTTTCGATGGCTGATCCGTGCGTCAACTCGTGAACGGGTGCTGCCGGGAGGGACTGGTCAGCTCGGCTTCGCTTTTTTGACTACTTAATATTTTGTATTACGCAATTTATGTTTGTTTACTGGTTCGCAAGCATTACATGTTATAATGTGTCAACATTGTATTATATTATAAGTATTTATTAATTAAAAGACAATTATAATAATATGACAAAGCCCTTCTGGCGAGTAGGCGACCAATACTGTGAAAATGAGTTTCTTTCGGCGTTTCTTCTCAGCAGTGGTCGTTACGAAGCGCTGGTATCGGTAGCTTTTCTTAAAAAATAAATTAAATTTTAATATACTTTACACGTAACATAAATTATACTTATTGACGTGTAAAAGTGCCTGTAAAGGTCTAATTACTGAATAAACATTTGAATCTTTGAATCTTTGAATCCTAACGGGGCAGACAGAACATATAGGGTCTTAGGGCTCACACAGGCAGAACCCAGGGCCGCAAGACTCAAAGGCCACTTATAGTTAATAACAATTAATAATGTCCAACAAACCAACCGTAACTTCTACCATCTCATTCATCTTTTTCTGTCCATGCAGTAAGACTAGGATGCTTTAATCACTTAACATTAATTATTGCCACAACCATGCAACCGGGCGGTGCCTTCAGCAACACGAAAAATCATCGTCGTCACCATATCTGGATATAGTCTTCAGGATACCTCCACCTTTTCGCGCGCCTTGCGCAGGATGCTCTGCAGCTCTGATGAGGTGGTGGTTTTGTACTGAAACAAAAGTTATCATCATAATCATTATTATCAAGTCTTTCTTTTTTGTTTTAGTCTCCATTGATTGAGATGCACATTCTGTAAAACTCATGAACACGTGTTTGGAAAGTTCGATAGCCAAGCAGTCAGATTGCTTACAGAAAATATTAACTTAGATGCAAGAGTAATACATGTATATATATATCAGTCCTAAGACTTTAAGAGAAGTGAGTTTGGGCCTCTGGTATCAGTAAATCGACGTTCCAATTCATTTATCGTCGCTGTATGCTTCGTGTATTTTTTGAATGCCACTCTCAATGGACAAGATTGGGAAAGACACGAGAGTCAATTTATTAGAAGATGAGCGCACGCGCACCATGGGGTGATTGGAGTCTCAGGGCACTCACCCCGGACACGTTCCGCTGCACCAGGATCTGGCTGTACAGCCGCTTGCCCTCGTCGGCGCCCAGCGCCGCCTCCAGCTGCGAGCGGGACAGCGAGAACAGCTGGTGGCCCGCCATCTTCAGCTGCCGCTGCGCGTGTGAGCTAAAACCCTTCGCTTCTAGCCACCCGACCACTTCTTCCGGGTTGGATTTCTGGAATTTAGTTATTTTTAGTCAATATTTGATAAAATAAAACATATAAATATCCACAACTTCACACCTTTTTCCCACAGGGGTAAGCAGAGACTTTGGTTGGACTAAAGGTCTATCCCAAATCCTATCCTATTAATATTTTAAATACGAAATGGAGGTATGGATTTTTGTTTAGCTGTATCACCTGTGTCGGAACTCGACCTGTTCCAGGTAGTATGTGTGCTCCCACATGAAATATGCACATCCAAAACAGTCGTAGGAAAAAGAGAGATACGACAAGGGTTAATACATTTATTTGTCAGAACTGATAAAATTATATTATAAGTAGCTTGTATCAGAGGTGGTGGAGGAATAAGACAAGAATAATGAGTTAGGAATGTGTCTAAAATCTAGAAATTGAATTTAGAAATTTTATTTCAAAAAGGTAGACTGCATAAAATGATGGAGAAAGGAGGTATGTAAGGACATGAAGGATAGGGCTTATTGCAACATCATTATGCCTGCATTGACACACTTTATATTACATACCAGGGAAAATGTGAGACTCCCGTGGCGTAGTCAAATACTAATCAAAAACGCGGGCCTCGCCGCAGGCTTAAACTAGTTCCCAATAAAGGAAGAATTGGCATGCGATCACCACGCTAGGCAGACAGGTTGGGGATCGCAGTATAGAGTGGGCCTGGACCTATTGTGTGTGGATAGGCCGATAACCAGCTCATAGTGTGCACTAACCTGATGTATAAAGATGTCCGGCGTCTTCTTGATATCCAACAGCTTGTTCCGTCGCTGTTGGATCTGCGGCAGCACCATCATCAGCTCGTCGTGAAGACCGCTAGCCGTGCTCACGTTTGACTTCGTGGCTGGAGAACATATAAATGATAAACTTGCTTTGTTTGATGGGACTAAGACTTCAGTTGAACTTTTATCAGTAACAACATCGATGTTTTATTCATCACCAACATGCTTCGTCAAAGTGTAAAAGTCTACAAAAACAGTCGAGTGCAGTAGTTCAAAACAAAACAATAATGTTTCTTGAAAACCCTGACATGCAGCTGCTACGTGTTGATATCGTGTAGCTTTTGAAGTAAACTCCATAAGTAGGTATTGATACCACCACTTGATTTGAAGTATAACTTACATTTCATGGTATCTGTTTTCTTTTGGATGGGCGGTTCGGGTGGAGGCGGTGGCGGCGGGGGCGGGGGAGGAGGCGCCGCCGCCGGCTGCCGCGCAGGTGAACGTTCTGAAACGCAGGTGGGGTCAGGATATGTGTTTACTTGTCACCCTCCAAAGATTTTAGTACAGAAGCTAATGTCAAGTAGTGTCACAGATAAATTAGGTACTAGTACTCACATAAAGATGTACTTAATGTGGTTGGCGCTATGGTTTAATTTAGCTCGCGTCAGTACTCCTCACCTCTTCGTTCCAGACATCCATTGCAAGCCAATTTCATTCTTATAACTCTAGACAAACGATTCATGTAACTGAATTTTTCCCTCCGGAGTGTTCGCCGCGCGCATAGTAATAATGTAGGTATATATTTTTTTAAATTCTACTATTATTTTTAGGCGGGGAAGGTACATTACGCTGGCAACGGTCTTCGTCGATGTGGCGCGTTTTGGATTTGTTAGTTTTTGTGATTTCAATTGTGATTTCAATATAGTTAGGGTTGCAAAATGAACCAGTATTTTCAGAGCATTTTTCCTTGCTTATTATGCATTTATTGTGCACTAACATGTTTTATTTGAAAGCTGCTTTGGATTTCCCAAAACAACGACGACATAGATAAACTATTTCTCTTTGGAGAGCTTAGAAATAACATAATTAGTTTATAAAATAAAAAAGTACATTAAGTACACTTACCACCTTGCGTCACAATCAGAAACACAACACAGCTAAAGCCAAGCAACACACACACAGACACATTTGGAACACATTTTGTTATTATTAAATTTATTTGTTACGATAAAAATTTGCTTTGATAGTAACCAACATGATTATTTTCGCCAGACATATTTATCTGATAAACTAGATTATAAAGTGAAATTATTTAGTAATATTTTGTTATTTTATTTTTGGGTTTGGGTTATGAATAGAACAAAACGAAATTTGGAAAAAATATTTTTAATGTATAAAAAGTTCTAAAAATACAAACACGGATCATTTTAACTAATTTGTGAAGACGTTGGTCTACAGTAAACATTTTTACATTTAAATGTACATTTATTCCTCACTTTTCGAAAATTATTGGAACGGGTTAGTTTTTTCTAAGATATCTTCTTATTTCCTGTAAATGCGTCCTCACGTATATAGGTGTGTCTGATACCTTGGACAATTACATTCACAGCAAGCCTAACATATTTCCGAAATATTAAAAAATATATATTGTGAAAAATGATAAAATAAGAATTTTACGTAACTTACGTAACATGGTTACACATAACGTCTTTTTTCATTTATTGTAGACCAACGACTGTCCGAATGGATGTACTTATTGCAAAATTATTACTTATTTGCTAAAACATAGCACGTCCACTCGGAACTTATACAACATATATATTACTTTATACTTAGGTACTGAATTGCATTCATCCATTTACAGTTTATATAATAAGCTTAAAATCTTTAATATATTTTAAAATAGTCTTTAGGATGTAGTTCTAGCTACACTATGTACTTTAGTATACTCCTTTATAGCGCTTTGTTCACATAATAATAATAAATTACAAGAAATGCCAATTGATTGCTTCTATTTCATATTAAAATATATTTTGTTTAGAAACAAAAATTGAGCGTGTTTTAAATATT
Source organism: Acrobasis suavella (assembly GCA_943193695.1). Lineage (NCBI taxonomy): Eukaryota > Metazoa > Arthropoda > Insecta > Lepidoptera > Pyralidae > Acrobasis > Acrobasis suavella. Next base: position 227,428 of record OW971952.1, on the reverse strand, counting down.
TAGATTTATGTGAGTATATGGAAAATCTATGATATAACCTTGTACACTGTTTTAGATACAAGAACAAGAAAATTCAGTATTTTACTGAAATTTTGACAGATTTTGTGTACTTGAGCGTAATAAAGCCATAAGTTCTCCGAATTTTGCCATAAAATACCGTTTAAACTTTGGCCTACAAGACAGCTTAAATTTTAAGACACAAGTCAAAAAAATGTATGAAAAAGAAAGAGTTACACTCACAACTTGAAGACCAAAGCCTAAGACGTGTCTCGACATACACGCTTCAGATGAAGCTACCATGGTATGCCTTGATCAGAGGCGTGTAAGTCTAGGGCCTTACTCCGAAAGTTACACGACATAAATCGAAAATTCTCCATACCCATCGACGCTGCCATGTCAAGTACGGCTTTACCATCATTACGTTACGCACAATATAGCTTGACACTGACGCGAACACGAAGTTGCTTATAGTAGTTTAGTTATCGGAGTAAGCCCTCTAGGGCGTTACACCAAACGATAAACGACATCAACATAATGCTACGTGTTCATGTTGTAGTATCAAACATAAAAAATAAATATTATGCAATGTCATTATTAATATTATTAAACGGTTTACCCATGTTGTATAGTCAAAAAAGTCAACCAGGTTTATATGGATTTAAACGAAATCTGGTCGGTCTTTGCGATTTTATTACGGAAGTATACCTTTTGATAATCTACCACGTTAAGTAGTTTCAATAAAATTATTACTACGAAATGATTATATTGCCTTTTATGATTTGGCGTAGTACCGTGACGATATCGAGCGAGTCGTGTTATTTATCGGAGTAAGGAGGACATTGTTTACATTAGTGGCGACACTGCACAGATATTAGCGACAGACACAAGCGAACACACACACACGCGTCCCGAATACTTTGACTGTTGCCGCCGCACTGAACTGACCAATAAATACTCGTATCTACTTACAATAGGGCCTAGTTTACACGAGCTGCACCCGTGCAATATTGTATACTCGAAGATTCAAAATGTGCTAGCTAATGTTAGCGCCAAAATACGTTACGCATAACATGTTTCTGTCTTCACTTTATAATAATATGTCAATATTTTTACATATTCTATCACTCTGAAATGTAACAATCTATATAAAATATTTTGTAAGTAGTAACTGGAGGGTTACTCTAAAGAAAGCACGACAGACGTACGCATACGTCAGTACTTAGCTGTGTTTACGTGTCATAAACTCTAATTGCATTTGGTTTGATATAAAAATAGGACGAAATGCACATTGTCGGACGATTGTAGTATTTTATGGAGTAACGGTGTATCTAATATTATAATAAGGTAAGTATAATTAGTTACCAAATGAACTCGTGCAAACTAAGCGTAGCGCGTTAAATAATGATATGACTAAGAGCGTCGAGACTTAACTAAAAGCGCGGGAAAGCACTTTGGTTGAGGGTTGTACGAGGTGGGCCAGCGAAGGGGTTTGGGCGAAACTTAAAAAAAAAGGAGTCGAATGTTTCTGGGCGAAAGAAAGTTAATTCAGATAGTATTAAGTTACATTTTAGAATCATGGTTAGATTCGTTTCTTATCAACTGTAAAATCATAAGCACCAAAGTAACTGATTTATTGGTTAGAATATTTATAATATGTATTTAATTTACACGAAATTTAAGCAACCTTGCAGTTGATTAATCGATCAATTTGTCCTTTTTGCTAAGCTTATCGTAGTTGATGAAATAATCTTCTTATCATTTTGACTGCATATTCTTTTTTTCTTATTAGCATTAGTATTTATATTTTTTTTGTTACTACTTTGCCTCAGAAACAACTCTAGAACGCCCTTCCCTTCACCGAGTGCGGCGGCTAAAAGTATCGGAACTCGCCCTTCTTGCCGATGCGCTCGCGGCGCACCCAGTCGGCGCCCCCCGGGCCCGGCCCCCCCGCACCGCCCGCACCCCTACCCGCTGCGTTGGTGGGGCTGCTGCCACCCGAACCTCGCCCGCCGCCCTCCTGAAATAAAAACAAACCTTTGAAAAACCGAATGACAATTTATTGTAAATTTTTGGTTCAGAGAGAAGGTCCTAGTACGGCAGAATGGAGGTAGTTGCGAAGACAATCTCGCATTGTTTTCCGCATCCTTAGATAACGTATCAGCTTTGAAGAACAAAAAGCTGAAAAGCGCACCTGGAGCTCCAAAGCAACACAGATAAGGGTGCTACAAGGAATCCATTTAGATGAGAAGAGAAGATTGTGGTGATTTTTTTTAGACAGTTCTATATAACGTTATTGTGCTAACTTGCCAAGCTTTCTTAAACATTGTGTGCTGACAACTGTAGTGCATTGCGTGACGGTTTAAAAATACGGAAAGAAAAAGAAGCACTGCTAAAGCGTACCTGATAATGCGTGTAGATAGGGTTGGGGTAGAGATGCGGTGAGGAGGGAGGGGACAAAGCGGGCGCGACGATGGTGTGCGGCACGTGCGCCGTCACGCCGCGCCGGTTGCGCGCCTTCCACCACTTGCGGGAGTCGTCCAGCACCTGCAACATCACGGACATGTCCAATACTTCCAATTCACACTAAAGTCAGTAGTCACCTCTGAATTGTGCCTATCTCATCATGACAACAATTAGGCTTCCTAAAATTTTGAATGTTCGAAATCAAAAACTCTTTCATTTACTCGCTTCTGACATAAAATTACTATCAAAAATGTTCGAAACAAACCAAACAAAGTAGATAGACATAAGGAAATTTTCTCGTTCGATGGCGCAACGTAAGCCATGTCATCGGCATAATTTATGTAACCGACACATTCGACGTCACAACTAGCATACATGTTGCTCAGGTTAATTATTAACTTATCGTTACACCAATATGTGTAATATATACACGGTGATTTTTTATTGGTTTTGGAGCCGAAGGCCACTTTAGGTAATTAGCTAGTCAAAATATAAATTCAGAAACAAAATATGATGACTAAAACTCGAAACTAAAATCGTAAGATCAATTAGTAGTACCGCCGGTTGGCTAGATTTCGAGTTCATCGTGGTCACGCGTCAGTTATGAACTACGTGGTCTCGATCGAAAATCATTTTCACAACTTTTTTATCTTGTCATACATAAATTTGGATTACGTATATCAATAGAGGAATTTATTTACTACATGACATGACAATCTTTTTTCCAAAACCGTATATGTACAAAAAAATAATAACAAATCAAGCGTGTATATCTGTTCTGTTCTGAGTCCGCCCAGCCAGCAGTTACGCTGCAAGAGTTTATGAATGAGGTCTACCTTGGAAAGTGCATCATCACGCTTGCAGACCAAAGCCGGTATGTGTACCGTCTTCAGTTCGTCGAGCTTGGCGATGCCAAACCTCGTTATACCACTCTCATAGCTCGAGAAACCAGTTCGACTCGTAGATACGGATAGGGAGTGTAAGAGATATTCGCAGTAAGGAAGTAGGAGACAGAGGGAGTTGTAAGAACCGACCAAATATTTGCATCAAATCAGTATGGGGAGGATAGATATTAAATTTGGTGTGTAATATATACTTAGAAGGATAATAGACTGCTTTGATGTTATGCGTCCGTCGGGGTGCTCTTCGGTTTTTCTTTCTAAGATGCGTAGTTTATCGATTATTGTCGTGGTGGAGCTGCATTTGTCCAGGACTTTAGGCTTCTAGCTTGTAGCTTCTGATATAACAAAGTCAGCGTGTATATGTACAGAAAATGTATATTTGATATTGGAAAAGTTGAGCGCGGACAATATTTTACATGCTCAGTTTCAAAGGTATCATGTCTGAGGATGAATTTGAGTGTGTTGTGTATATCTTCCTCTTCTCTGGAGTCGAAGCTGTTGTTCATTTCATCCGAAGAAGCAGGTAGACGGCGTTATGTCTCACCTCCAGGTACTCTCCCCTGACGACCGTGAGTTCCTTGTCGTTGTTGGCGGTGCGCGGGTAGGTGACGCGCACCACGCGGCCGCCGCGCGCCGTCACGCCGCGCGCCCACGCCTCGCCCAAGTCGTCTGGACAACAACAGGAAACTTCAGCTGAAAGCGGTCTACTACTCCTACTACTGTCACCTGTTGGTTGACTGGTTGAAAAGGCCCCTGGCCTTAAGTCCGCCATTTACATGTATTGTAATAAAGTTAAATAAATAACAAAAAAATAAATACTACCAGAGAGCGCATTACTAGCGATTTCGCAAGTAAAGCGACATTGGGCGTGATCCGCACTTGGATGGGTGACCACAAGTGGCATCATCAATTGTCGAGCTACTCCGTGCTTCGCAAGGCTCGTATAAGCAGTTGATCCCGGTTGTCATCATTCGTGTGGCATCAAGATATGTCAGATGCCTTTAGACAACCGGAAAAATGGATAACTAGTGTAGGCCACTTTCACACTCGAAAAACAAACAAACTAATCACACCATTATCCTTTACGATACATTAGGGACTGAAGGACCCAAAGGTCACGCTAAGCATGATTCCTCAGATTACGTGTATTTCCTTTTAAAAGAATAAGGCACCCGTCTAGTTAGTGAAACAAAATTCTTTAGAAGCTTCATTTGCCAAATGAAATAGCTTACCGTCTTCTCTCTCCGGTCCTCTATAAGGCGGTTCTCTGTCTGGTGATGAGGCGGCCGACCCTGAGTCCTCGTGTGCCAACGCCCTGGGAGCTCTGTTAGAAACAAACGCACAGTATATTACGATTTATGACTGAGTCGAAATGAAATAGTAAGTGCGGTCTCCTTTGCAATGCAATGGTCTAGCTAGGGTGAATTTATCTCATATGAGATTGATCTGCGGGATATGTGAGCTTGGATTGTGTGGTAACTCTTTGTGTAGCTTTTCCAATATTTTTGATATCCTAAAGTATCCACGTTAAAAAGCCAAGTACACACAAAAATACAGTTGCGCATTAACGTTACTTGTGACATTCAGAGTAAACGCCCTAGACTGTTGCAGTCATGGGGCTAAGATCCACATCAAGTCGCGGGGCTCGCGGAGTAAGCGTCTTCCAAAGTAAGGAAAGAGTAACGTGTGAGCCCTGAGGTAGTGTTGTGACATAGCTCAATTCAGACGGCGTATGTCATTTCGCAGGACAATACAGTAAGCTAATTATCATACCATATTATACCTGTTCTTAGTCGGTCACCTCACTCCGGCGCGCTTCGTTCGAGAAGCTGCACTCCCTCGGGCTCCGGTCTACGTCACAAACATAGTTCCAGCACAACATACCTGTTGTAAGGCGTGAATTGCTCGCCGTACAAGTCAGGCTCGTCCCGGTCGTACGCGTACGCGGCGGAGTCGCCTCGCTCCGGCGCGCTCCGCTCCGGCACGCTCCGCTCCGTCGCGCTCCGCTCTACGCCGCTGTCGCTGCGCCGCGGCGACGGGCTACACGACAACACGTCACAAACATATAACAACAACAAAGCACAGAAAACACAAACGAACTACAAAAACAAGAATTGATTGGATTTATGTAATCTCTTGAGTTAAAGACATAATATATGAGTGAATTAAGAGTACATTAAGTGATTAACATGAATACAATAGTTATGCGACAAATGAAGGGTAGATAAAAACAATTTGACTTTTTGACAGCCAGACAACACATGCATGTAGACATTAGCACATCAATAAAAACGAGCCCCGAACTATACAGACACCAGGACCTTTACTCCAAAAAGTCAACCGATAGTATCGTCAACACTACTATTTCAATGTCAAACTGAATTATACTTTATTACAATTTCGTAGCGCTCAATATTGCTTGACACTGCAATGCAGATACTCGGTTATGTGCGCATGTCATGCCGCTTTTGGAGTGAAGGTCAGCTACCGAAATGAAGTGACCACCTACCGTCGGAGAGGCTGGTCGTCCACCTGGTAGTCGGGGGTCCAGCCGTCCATGAACACCGGCTGGTACGGGGGGATTGGTGTCTTCCACTGCTCCCTGTTAAAAGTAAGGCAATAGTAGTGTTGCCAGGCCACTGTGTCAAGTTTAAGGACAAAAGATTATTACTATCTGGCCTGGATTTCTGATTGGATTAAGACAACTACAAAATCGATTGTTTATTTTCTTGAATCATCATATTATTTAACTGTTTCATAGCACACTACATTATTTTTAGATTTCCTTGATTTCCCAGAGTTACCTTACCAGGCGTCCGAATGAAAACAGACACGGTCAGACTTTTTAGTTATGTGTCCACTCAAATTAGATGGTGTCCGGCTGGTCCCGCTCTTGTTAGTTTATTTTTATATTTTTGTTACGGTTGTCCTGTTTATACTTAAGAATCCCCTTACAGTAGACTTGTCCATACAAACGTAGTCTACGTTTTATTTTAAAACGACATGTCAGATTTCGGTAAAAATTTAGAATTTTAAAGAAATTGCATTATTCAGATTTTTATTGCAAATCACAGGTTTCAAGGTGTTACATAATTTAAATAGGTACAAGTGACGCCCTGCTAGGGCATTGGAAACAATAAGGGCAACTAGATGCCATTTTACTTAAATATATTAAATTAAATTTCATCATAAACATTTATATTTTTCCATCAAATTATTATGTTATGTATATGTATATATATATATCGTGGCCATATCGTAGATTTAATCACTTTATGAAATGATCGAACATTTCATGAAATTATCGTAAAATTGTTATATTTTTAGTTTACACTATACATTCATGTTGTGCGGCTTGGGGTGGCCCAAGGGCCACCCCGCCGCAACCTTAACCTACTTATAGCGCTCTGTCACAAGTTTTTGTTTTTGTTTGCTTTTTTCAGCCTTTTTATACGATCCGGCCAAACGTGGATGACAAAATCGTGAAATGTTGACGATTTCATGATCTGGTCAAATTAAGTTGGCCGTTTCATGAAATGCGACCATTTCATGAAATATTCGATCATTTCATAAAGTGATCAAATCAAAAGACGGACGCGCCGACTTGGTGAGTGGGCGCTAAGACGCCCCCCGGAGGTGCCGCATTGGCGGCCAGCCGCTCCGGGGTTCGCGGTTGTGTTTCCGTTCCCGTGTCCCCGGCAAAAGCGGTTGAGATGGGACTCCGGAGGTTTTTTAGTGGGTAGGCACGGCATTCGGGCGTGGAGTCCCACATAACCCGACAGCCTTCTTCGCAGGCTGACGGGTATCCGTAACAGGGATCTTTCCTCCGTAAAAAAAAGGTATCTATTTTATCCATACTTGAACAGTTAAAGTTTGTGCTCCAACTGGCACCTTTAGGTACAAAGTTATTGGTACTAAAAATACTTAATTTGGCTTGTAACAAGTATAGTTCGCCAAGTCCCGGCACCGGTGTGTGATAATGATAGCGGTACATTTTTAGCGTATCTAATCAGCCACATTTTAATTCACCGGTGACTACCGGCTTGTTAATGAAAGATTGATTTTATAAGCTTTCTTTTTCCTAAATGTTATAAAAAATATGACAAGGTATTATAAAACAGTCAGGACTATAATTATAACACATGTAAGCAGGTAGGAATATCTATATAAAGAGATATTGCAAAAAAAATGATTTCCGGTCCCTTTGTCAAAAAAATAATTTTATACCTTATTTTTTATAATTGATTAAAAAAAATCAATAAATAAACTAACTAAACCTAAACTTTTAACTTAAATTACTTACTTATACTTAAATGAAGCTTAAAATTAATATATATCGGAGGAAGTAACAAGTCGACTTGATAGCTGTTTGAATAACGTTAATTGGTAAAAGTTGATTGTTTTCATATTAAATATTTTGTAAAATCTTTATTTAATTTAATTTGATTTCTAAAATAATTGACATGGTGTTAACTCCTACCAATTAATTAAAAGTTGTGATTTCTGCAATTTAAGTCATAGCCAATCAGAGCCTCTGCTCTGATTGGCTCCGGAGCGGGTCCGGGCGCCATCTTGGTTTTTCTCGTGAAAAAGGGCACTTGTGTTGAAATGGTGTGAACCGTATACTTTGAATGATAATGTTGAATTAAGGTGGATCCTGAAGATATTTGGTACTGAGAAAAGTGAGATTGGTGTCCTGAACTCGCTGCTCAGAATTAATTCAATGGCTCTGGAATAATAAACCACAGATTGTAACAGTGAAGTGGCAAAGCCTGTAATTACATGGAATAAATTGTATGAAAAGCGATTACTTCTGTTGTTTTGTGCTCGCATATAACCCTGATACGCCCACTAAAGCCATGATGGTTGACAATGTCTAGGAAAATATGTTTATTCCGACATATATAAATAAAAAAGTCTTATGTCAAAAGGTCTTGCGATTTCTGGGACAAAATAGTATACTAAAGGTTTAACGAAAATCCGGCTTATTCCGTTACATTTCGAGGTTAAACTCTAAGATGACTTAACTACATGTATGTGATGGCATACTCAATTAGAAATCTAGGCTTAGATTAGTGATTCGGATTGAAATGAGAAGTCATAACCTCCTTAGGCAATCCTTGAATAAACTGGCTCATGTTCGAAGATTGAAAAATTCTAATAGGTACTTAATAGAAGATTTGCAAGATTTTTTTTTAAATAAGTACATGAGCACGGTTTTCTTTTATCAATACGAAGGAGCAACTATAAAGCAAGAAGTAAATACCTAATAGAAATAAAAGAAATATGTGAATTCCTCATCGATGTCGTCAAACGAATTCTATGATTAAAAATACTTAACGGATAAGCAATAAATCCTCAAGTTTAGCTGAAAATAAACTGGATTTAAATGATACCATCGAGTATCAGGGATTAAGGCGGAAGTCATTCAGAGCTACTCAGGTCTGTTGTCAGCTATTTGCGTACGTAGTAAACATTTATTGTCAACATTTAAAGGTATTTTAATTTATTATCCGATTTCAAAAAAGGAGGAGCTTATCCATCTTTTGGGATCTTTTTTTAAAATGTATGTTTACTGTTAACTCGACGATCCTTGAAGCGATTTGTTTTTGTTTGAAAGGGTATGTTTTCCAGGTGGTACCATATTTTTTTTATAAAAATTGTTGTGTAGTTTGGAGAGCAAGTCGGTTTTTAGTTTTGAAAAATGATGACCAAGCACTTGCCGATGTCACTGTGTCAAAGCCTACTTTATTGGCCGGGTTATGGAGTAAAGTCATTGCCGTCTACATTTCACACACTAGTAAACTAAATAGTCACTAAAGAGATGGACCAGAAGCAAGTGGTCACTGAGAAAAAAGAATGGTTGCTAGTAGCAAAAAAATTTGTTTCACATTACCAAAATCGAGTAACTGCTGAACTCGGGGCGATTTGTATTTAAAATATGTTTTAATTAAAACTACATGGTTGTGCCAATTAGAACAAAAGTTGGGTATCCACTAACTAAATCGCAAATCGCATAAGTGGTTCAGCTATTTCCTTTTACCGATATCTTCAATGTGCATGTCTACATCCACAGACAAAGCTAGAATTATTAGAAATCGGCAAAAATCGTAATTTTTCAATACCTTCGATCTGAAATGTCAGAAGAAAAATATAATATAATATTTCATCAATAGATGGCGATAATTCTAGACCTAAAACTCGCTATGATTTGTTTTGTATTTTTTATTAGATAAACATGTGACTTTGTGTTTTTTTTTTGGCTTTGACAATATATGAATATACGTGGTTGTCTTGATTTGAATTTTATTCAGTTGGACCTCTGTCGTATTTTTGAAGAAACAAGTCTGTTGTACAAAAATGAACTAACTTTACTACCTATCGAGGCGAGTTCTGATCGGCTTTGCTTCGAGGATTTGACAGTTAAAATGTTTAATACCAGAATTACAATGCAGCTATTTCTTTTTCTCACAATTGACACTGACCGTACATGAGATACCTCAAACATTTTAAGAATGCCGATTGTTTTATGAAAGTTAATCCTGTTTTCATAAAAAATCGTCATTCTTAAAAAATTTTTGATACTATCGTACATCTGTATGTTGTACTAACCTGGGAATAAGCCACGCGTCTCCCAACGAATGCCACAGCTCCGTCTCTTTGCTGGTGACGCAGTTCGCCAGGAGGTTCAGCGCGTCCCTCGTCAGCAGCGGCTGCACCACCCGCGCGGGGAGCCTGCCGTCCGCGGCGTCCTGCGCGGCGTCCACGATCAGGGCCAGCGGGGTGAAGAGGAAGTGCACCAGCTCCGGGGCGTTGGGGTCGTGGATGTGGGCGCGGAGGCGCGCCAGCAGGTTGAAGGACAGCTTGAACTTCTGCAGCACGTCCACGAAGTCCCGCTCGGGCGGCGGCCGCGTGCGCAGCGCCAGCATGCCCTCGCCGGCGCCCGCTGCGCGCTTGCCACCTGGTATAAAGCAAAGCTATAGTTCGTTCAGGAGGGTTACTCCATAAAATAGTACGCCAGTGACCGCTATCAAATAGTCTACTACTGGCGGGGAGCCAATGGAAAATTATTCCAGAAGGGTCTTCGCTGGATATCAACCACCGTGTGGAAGGCAAATGGAGAAACCACCACACTATTGTTCTCCAAAATTGGAGTGCGGAAATGAACGACAGTAACGTATTTTATGTGAAACCAAACTATACTTTATCATCATACTCGTTACGACCCTGACAGACTTCTTCCACTTTATCTACACTCATCAATCTGTATTAACATGTTCTTCTGTTACTTACTCTTCTACTTCGACAAAAATGCTTTTGTGTGTCTGTCTGGCTGTTGGCTGTTCTCATATAAAGGTTGCATTTCTCAACCAATTCAGTTACAAAAAGTGTTTTAATAAAGCTGTAGTACATGGAAACCAAACATTTGTGAGTAGATGCACGTCTTTCTAATGTGTGCGGTCTTACCCCCGCCCCTCGACCTCCTCCTTCTCTCCAGCTCCCGGGAAGCCGCCGCCGCGTGCTGCAGCCGGGCGATGAACTTCTCGATGTCGTCGAAGCAGCGGTTGAGGATGGCGATGTCCTGCTCGTACAGCCGCTCGGAGCCGGTGGAGGACGCGTCGTCCCGCTCGCCGCCCGAGCCGCCGCGCTCGCGGCCGCCGCCGCCGAGCTGCGCCGACATTTGCTGCAACCAAAGTTGATCATGAGAATCTCAGGAAATAATACCTTTTTCTTCTTAAAATACTTGCGATTTTCAGAGGAAATTTCCGACCAAATTTATAACAAAATTTAAAAAATGTGGCAATCAGTTTAGTGATAACAAGAAGTGTCTACCAAGAAACAGCTGTATATGTACAATAGGTTTAGTTTATCTCTCTTCTTACTTCATATATATGTCATCTTTTGTTCTTCTTTCACACTAATTTAATATATATTTCTTATTTGATTCGCACTCGTACCTACCTTTCCAGGCCTTTGCTGAGGCAATATTATCATAGAGCTTTGACCTATTTGTCTTGCTGCAGCACACACATGTAATTAATGTTTTGTTGTGTTAGTATTTTATTTTAAGCTAAGTGTATGTAATGTATGCATAGTTTAATTTGTGCGTGTGTGTCGGTTGTGACAAATAAACAATTAATATATCTATCTATCTATCTACTTCGAGCCGCGTCTTAGGGTAACACAGGCTCAGGTGTTCCTTTGCCCAAAATTAGGTCACATAGTAAGAACAGGCTTTTAATTTAGTTTTAATGCTATGCAATAAATAATAAAAACAGTACCATTTCCTTGTTCTCAGGATAATTATGTCATGTATTTATTAATTTTGTGCAATAAAAGGTATTATACCATAGAGAAGGCACCATAGTATTGTTGTTTATGGTATATTACTTATCTGTACCATTTTTTTTTATTTGGCAAAATTGAGAAACCGGATGAAGTATTAACAGTTATTATCGTTTTATAATTGTTATCGAATGACGTCGAATTCCTAACAAACATTATCACGCTCATTTCGCGATCGATTTGCGCAAAACACTTCATTGTCACCCACCGAGACTAAAGTGCTAGCAAATCTTAATCTATTTGACTTTTTTTGTTAGATAGAGATCAAGGGTGTGGTACTTCTTCTTTCGGGTCGAAATTGGCCTGTGTATGTGTTAATATTCAAATTAAAATATGTATTATCAAATTAAATCACATGATATTTATAATATCTCTCAATAATCCGCACTTTGTTTTGATACACAATTGTTGACGTCAAATGGTTACAGCTTAGTTTACTGTTGCTTCCAAAGAGAAAGAGTACAGAATAAGCGGTAACAAACTGCACTGCAGCATTTTCTCTAGGGTCGTCAACTCACAATGAAATACGAGTATGTGGACAGAGAAATACGTTGTGTTTTTAAAATAATGTCAAGTTGTAAATTCAGTATTTACTAAATGTACTTATCTACTAAATTATGACATTTGTGAGTATACAAACCAATCATTAACGCAACCATAGTGTTTAGCCCCATTTCACTTTCGACTTATTATTCAAGCTCCTAAAAAACGTACTTGTAACTTCCCACATTTTTCAATTCATAACATTCTCATTTCTGTCGTTGAAACTCGGCGATGAGCCAGCGACCGTTACAAATTCACTAACCAGCGGGTTACCAACTTACTTCCCTAAACCTCGTTAACTTTAACCTCTACTGCAATGTATGTAATCTTTTTAGGGTTCCGTAGTAAACAAGGAACCCTTATAGTTTCGCCATGTCTGTCTGTCTGTCCGTCCGCGGTTTTACTCAGCGACTATAAGTACTAGAAAGCTGTAATTTGGTATAGGTATGTATAAAAATTTTAGTAAAGTAAAGTCAAAAGTCAATTTTATTTTCTCGACTAACCAATTCTGTGGGGTATCGTTGAATAGGTCTTTCAAAAATATTATGGGCTTGTGAACACCGTTTTTCGATTAAGAATCCGTTTCTGAAATATTTGGTTTTAAATTGAAATTTTTTGTTAGAGTCAAGTGTCCCCCCTCTATCTGCTGAACGGTTATACATGGACACGTGAAAAAATTAACAGCTATAGTAAATATAACAAAATTTAAAGGAAAACTATCAGAGCTAAGTAGGGTTAACAAATTAAAAAGTTACAGGCGATCAACTTTAAAATGTACTCGCAAAATTAAAATTTCACACAAATTCAACAGAAAATTAGTTTTTAGACGTTTTAGTGGCATGAACTCAAAGTGGGCATTCGTAACTACGGAACTTTACACTGCGCGTGATCCGACACGCACTTGGCTAATTATTTTACCTGACTACGGCAAAGCCAAACGGAAGGGTTATGATTTTAGCAGTCTTTGTGTGTACCTATGTAAATAAATAAATAAATATACAATATTTAAAAAAACCCTGTCCGATCCTTGTAGGAGCAACTCAGATCTTCAATATGATCAATTTTTCCTATGGGACCAATGCTTGAAACTCGAAGAATAAAATCGACATTTTCATACAAATTGCTGGACCGGCCGAACAGTTTTGTATGAAACGTGACGATTAGTTTTCGTTGGTCGCATAGTAAAAGTTGTTCATATTGACGGTCTGAGTTGCCCTACAAGGATCGGACAGGGTTTTTGTTACATATTGTATACGGCTTCTTTTAGCGTAATGGCGTGCGAGAAGATGGAAGAAGAAATCAAAACAGTGATGGGTTGCTAGCCGCATTGCCTATTAACATGGTTCACATTTTCGCTCATTCCCGCGATCGGCTTTAACGATCGGCGCGGGAAGAGAAGCAGCTGGTACATTCTAAGTGGCCTTTGGATCTTGCGGCCCTGGGCTCTTTCTGCTTAGAGCCTCAATACCCAAACTAGCTAGACCTAAAGTAAGTTCGAGACTTGTGTTATGGGATACTAACTCAATGATACTATATTTTATTAAAAAAAAAAAACATATAAATAAACGTCCAAGACCTAGGTCAATCTGAAAAAGATCATTTTCAACCCTGACCTGACCGGGGTTCGAACCCGGTATGTAAGTATGTATGAGGGAATTTGTCTGTTTCACATTAGTATCCGAACCGCTAATCCAATATTCACATGAGATATCAATCAATCCGATATTATTGTCCAGGTGACATACGCAAAATGTTACTTAAATAAGGCTCTAAAGGAGATCACTCACGGAGAGGACAGCGTCCTGGTGTAGGTGTGACACAGGCGCGCCATGCCGACGACCACGCGACTCTGGTACCAGATCTTTAGCGGCGTATCAAGTGTAACTTAAATAAGGCATTAAAGGTGATCACTCACGGTGAGGACGGCGTCCCACTGGTTCCTGGTGTAGGTGTGATACAGGCGCGCCATGCCGACGACCACGCGACACTGTCGTATCGGGTCTTTATCGCCGTATCGCGTAATCGACTAAATGCTGATAGGGGTTGTGATTATGAAAATATTGTTTATCACTCCCTGACAATACGAAATTACCATTTTTTATTATACATATCAAAAAATACGAGTAGCATTATCCGAAATCGAACGAAATCTGGTGAAAAGGGAAACAGAAATGGGACACACTACATCTAGTTGGATGTTCTAGAACGACATTACCAGACATGTCCGAATTCTGCAAGTAAGCAGAGTCTAGAATAAAACATATGAATGAAAACATGACTTTCGGCGGGCATCATGGATATTCTGATAGGAACGAATCTTACAATATGCGGTCCACCTTATTCCGGTTTAGGCGATTCGCACACTGCTCCGCACCCCGCTGCGTAGCGCGGGGCCGCCGGATTGTATGCAAGTATCTCAATTTGTGTAGAAAACACGCATAAGAAAACACACTGACGCCGCGTTTACGCGCATCGTTTTTGTATGACAAACTCGCTACACAGTGTGCCAATCGCCTTAGGATCTGCAAGACCCAAAGTGCTCTGTACGCCCCGTTAGCGATAATGACGTAATATTATCTATGCATGTATGTGGGGGAGGAAGAACACGAGAAAGTAGCATATAAAGCATTTCGATAATGTATCGGCCTCGATCGCTAAGTATTCTAAATTGGAGGGCCGATCTTATCTCGCATCTGATAACCACATTACCACAAATAGTCACAATTGACATCACAGCGTAGGTAATGTGTACGTGCAACACAAAGTATTTTGTGATTAATGAAGTAGCTACTTACTTCCCAGGAAGTAACTCAGTTATTAAACATTAGAAATGAACAAAGCAATACCAAATGTTGTATGATACTGTTCACGGCACTGTCTTCAAACCTGGCACTAGAAGTAGGGAGATAGGGTAAACGCCGGGATTCCGTACAATCAGTGTATTCTGTCTTATGACATAGGGTTTACATTAAATTTTCGATCCATTGTCTGCTACATTCAACTATAAAGTAAATTTCGACATAAATTATAGGTTTACCATACTTTTTATCATTTTCTGAGATTTAATCTTATAATCCAACCAAAATCCAACTATGTAACCAAAGTTTAGGATTTTTTTTCCGTTCCTAAACAGATACTGACTATAGGATACCTCGTCTTTGATAGAATTTCAATGGTTGATATTTTTACTAACACCAGCCAAAATTATGAAGCGATGTTGAGCTCAAGCATGATAATTATCAAAGGTTGTTGTCGGTGAAATATTTTTCCATATTTTTCAAATCCATGTCTCCATATTTTTGGCTAAATGCTCGACCTCCTAGCTTCCTACCTAGACTCTGACGTTATAGTTCATTGGAGTAAAATAGCGCTCTTATCATCAAGTTTTTCTGCAATAATAAATCTAAAATCACGCTGAAAATGGATATAATCGATGATAAAATTACATTATTTCGTGACGTTTTATTATCATAACATCATCAAGTAATTTAATTTTGACTCAGAAAAGTACCCAACTATTTAAGTAGGGTAAACTTCCAGTCATTGGACAGAACAAACATTAAAATATTTAAATATAAAGTTAAAAAAATGGCTGATAGAACCCTACTCATTTGAGGAATTTTGTCAATGAGATGTATTTAATACGATGACATTTTTTGTAAAATAAATATTATATATGGCATTTATTTCCAATCTTATGTGTACTTATGTGATGTATGTTTCTAAGTTTTATAATATTGACCTGTAACAAAATGTTATCAATATGTAATAAATAAAATAAACCGTAATATACCTTATTTATTAACGTTGCTACCTTATTTATAAACGGGAACACTGCAGCTACAGAGTATAAAAGCTATCCGCTACAGTGGACAAAACACAATAAAACCTTATTTATTATTAACCTTATTTTTTACAATGGCTCTTAGCGTCAAATGATGAGAGTTTACCCTAGATTATTTTTGTAGATTCATGTTTTGTATTCTTTTCAAGATGGCGGAGCCATGTAGTAACAAGGCCTATAGCTCAAAAAGTTACTAGTCTCCGGACACATCCTAACAGTCCCCAAAGCCAATTTATTATGTCCTAAAAGATTCTCTAGTAAGTTTATTTAGACAAATAATATTCCTATTAGAAGTACTGTTATGTCCAGTAGTCCTACTGGTAGGACAAGCTTGGTAGAACTACTGGGACTAGCTCGTTCAAAAGATCTTATTCTAGTCTGCCCAATTTACCTTATTTAAAAAAAGTTATGGTATACACAATGTCACCGACCACCATTCTCCAAGACCAGCGAATGCCTAAATCTAAACAGTGAAAAAATCTAGATCTATGACAAAATGTGTGCCTGCAGGCTGCCGAAGAAAAAGAAGCTGTCCTCAGTTATAATAAACATATTATGATTAAGGGCTTCAATAGAGGAGCGACAGTATGCCGGTCGGCAACAGTTCGTGACAGCAGTGCGACAATCGCTCGTCTGTTAGAGTCTTTGGCTCACCTGCCGCCGCGGCCGTTCCATCTCGCCGTCTCGTTCTCTCTCACGCTCTCTCTCTCGCTCGATGGCGAAGTCACGGCTTGCCTCGCCCGCGCCGCCGGAACTGACGCCCCTGCAACGAACCGGATGTTGTAATGACGCACCTCATATGAGTTCTGAGGGACGCACTAATAATTTCAGTTGGGTGGGATGGTTAAAGCGGTTCTTAAATTGTGTCCTACAACTATGATGGAATGCATTCTGGCAGAATAATATGGAATGTTTAAATTTCACACGAAGGTTCCAAGAGTCGATTGAGGAAATAGGTAAATCTGAGCAATAACTTTCATCCAGCCTGGTATGGGAGAAGAGAAAAAAAAAATGTTCCAGCTGTAAAAGTCGATGGAGAGAATTGGCGAAAATGCTAATATGCTAATGGGCGATGCGGCAAGCAACATTTTACTATTTTTATTCCTTTTTCCACCTTCTCGCCCATTACGCTACAAGTGGTCTATGTGTCTTGCGCCACTGGACCCTTTCTGCTAAGAGCCGCAAAATTTGAATTTTTTTGTTGGGAGTCGTTTGGATTTCGTGTCAAATTTTTCTACCTGCTTAGAAGCATAAATTGCTTGAGTAGACGTTGGTGAAAACAGAGACCAACCACCTGACTTAAAGATAAAGTCCTTTACATTAGAAGTAGTAGTAGGTAATAGTGGGTGTGGCTACGGCCTACGGCAGTGATATGGTAAGCATAGACATAGTCCAGATAAACATAGCATACAGATATTTTAGTGTTAACTGTTAATCCTGTATGTAAATATGAAATAAAATAAGATAGTGACAATTAACCTTGGGAAAGATGATCACGACTAAGAAGAATTACACTGAGGCTACTAAATTTCAGAGAGTGTTTAGTTTTGAAGTGGATTTGTTTTTGGGGTTGTCTTCGGTTCAATGATGAAGCTAAAGAACAAAATTTAAGGTAAGTACCCTAATCAACGAACCAGATAATTATTCTCAACACTTTTCACTGGTTATTTTGCATATGGAACCTATACAACACACTACACACGTCCACACCGCATATAAGAGTTCCGTTAGGTATGCTACTGAATACTGATTAATGCTCTTTATCTGTGATTGGTGCGATGTAGAGATTGAATGATTACATTGATTGGATTCCTGACTTTCAAACACTGTTCTTTGCCGCTTTATGTATATTTAATTCTTGCATTTTCCGGTGAGTAAGTGGCCGAATTTGATGTCATTTTCTGAATGAAGCTGCCTAGCGGCATATATAGTGACCCTAGACTCTGTCTATCGCGTTAGGGATTTCGTAGTACGAATCGGATTGAGCTACGAAGCAGACGTGCGTTCGAAATCTCAAAGCGGTGTCGTTGAGTTGTCGGTGAATTTTGAACCTTAAATGTAGTGTCTGTAGTTCCAGTGCAAGTGCAAACAGTGTGCTACCGGTGTGTCCTTAGAACGTCCGTTTCCTACTACTGCATTATTTTGCAGCGAAGGATATATCTCTGTCCTGCTCTGATAACCACTAGTATTTGTTTTGCGTCACACCACAGCCTGGTACCTATCGATAGGCACCGTGTCCGAGCAACCTCTATACATACTTACCTACATACTGGGCTTAGTTGCTTTCTCTTATTGAAAATATATCGTAACTTGTACCTAAGGATACCATTACTTGTGCTCCAGCATAGGTAATTAGGAATGATGCAACACTCACCACCAGGTATTAGTAAGTCTAACCCAAACTTAAAAAGCATAGACGCCTCTGACCTTCAAGATCCTTCAAAAAAAAGAAAAATGGGCGAGCCGCCTGGTGACTCATTTTCTTGTGCGTATGAAAGAATAATGGAGGGAATAGAAAAGTCTATGAAGTCATTCCAAAATGACATGAGCTCAAAATTTGAATATTTCACTCAAAATATAAATCAAACGTTATCTACTGAATTAAATGCTCTTAGAGACGTCGTCCACCATGTAAAGGATGAAGTACAGGATATCAAATCCACTCACACAAAATTCGAACAAACCCTTTCACAAGTGGTCCTTCAACAAGAAGAGTCTGCACAGGAAATAGTCAAATTGAATGACCAAATTCATAAACAAGATCAACGCCTTTTGGAACTCGAAACCTCACAAGAAAACCAAATGATAGACGGTAAAACGCTTGCAGAGCTGTCCACTACTGTACTGCAGCTTAATCAACAACTTGCGGCATACGAGCAGCGTAATCGATTAAAAAATCTTGAGATCTCGGGTATTCCTGTGACAAAGGATGAAGATTTATATTCAGTTATTAAAACGCTGTGTGACAAAATTGGCTTGCCACTATCCCCAAACAACGTAGAAGAAATACATCGTGTCCGCAGATTCCAGAACCCTGGGGAGTCCCAGGCCCAGCCCAAGCAGTTCCCGAACGTTTTGATCCACTGCAGCACTCGAAGGTTTAAGGACGAGTTGCTAACGGCGTGCAGAGCGAGGCGCGGGGTCACCACGGCGGACCTCGGATTCGACGGCGCGGCTCGGCCGGTATTCATTAACGAACATCTTACCCCACAAAATAAGAAGTTACTAAAAGATGTACGTAGCATCGGGAAGGAACTCAATTATAGATTCATCTGGGTCAAGGACTGTAAAATATTTGTACGTAAACACGAAGCATCTAAAATAATTTTTATACGAAACGAAGACGATATTTTAAAAATAAAATGACTATACAATGCTTATCGGATATGTGAAAACAATAATCTAATACATTATTATATTGCTGAAAAATTATCCACCTTACGACTAAATCAACACGTAAATAACTATGGTGCTAAAAATTCACTAAGTTTAAATCATTCCTACATTGTAAAATCAGTTAAACAACAATTTTATTTTACTTACACTAATAATCATAAAACCAGCTTCAGCCTACTTGGTAAAAAGTGTGTATTATTCGAACTGCGAACCTTGGCCCTATGGCCGACTTTAGGTTATCCATAGCATATCAAAATGTTAGGGGACTAAGAACCAAAAGTACAGAATTTTTTTCAAGTTCTAGTTTATGTCATTACGACATTATATGTATAACGGAAACTTGGCTATGTGATTCATTTTTCAGCAGCGAATATTTTAATGATAATTTTCATGTTTATCGGAAGGATCGAGACATAGTAAGTACGAACAAGCAGATCGGAGGTGGGGCGGTGGTGGCCGTACGTCGTGCGCTGTGCTCTGCGGCGGCAGGTGAGTCGCGTCATGCGCCTGCGCATTGTGACGAAATCTGGTTGACCGTACCGCTGACCGCCGCCCCCGCCCGCGCCGCCGCCGTCGGCCCGCATCGCTCTGACTCTTCACTGCACTCATCTCCCGATTGTACGAACCTACATATTATATGCACATACATTCCACACGGGTATAGTCGCCGAGATCATAGTAACCGCCTCTCGTCCTTCTATGACAGGGTACAAAGCTACGTAAACTCGCACTTGGGTGATATTTTTATTGTTCTGGGCGATTTCAATGTAACAAAGGGAGTATGGAGCTATAATAATGATTCTTTAAGTATGACATTAATGACTAGTACTGACGAGTTGGTAAACTTGACAACTGATTTTATGAATTTAACTAATTTAAAACAATTTAATTCAATACCAAATAAAGACAATAGACATTTGGACCTCCTATTTTCTAACTCAAATTGTAGTATTAGCCACTGTTTATATCCATTGGTAAAGGAGGATCCTCTTCATCCAGCTCTCGATATATTTTTAACGATAGAAAATTTCACTTCTTTCAAATGTAATACCACAGCTCGGAAACCACTATTTCATTTGGCCAATTATGATGCTATTAACACTGAATTGAGAAAAATTAACTGGGAGGAAGAATTTCATAAACACGATGATAACATCAACTTATTGGTTGACCATTTTTATTCCATCCTAAATAAACTCATAGTGAAGTACATACCTACTAGGACACTGAACTCTTCAAATCATTACGCACCGTGGTTTTCGCGTCCTTTGATAAAACTCCTTGGCGAAAAACGTAAATACCATAGAAAATGGAAAACATATGGATGTTCGTCAGATTACGAAGCGTTTAACCTACTTAGGAAAAGAGCAAAAAAAGTTGAGGATCAATGCTATCAATCATACAAAAAAATAGTTGAAGATAAAATTAAATCAAACCCTAAATATTTTTGGACCTATGTAAAATCAAAAACTGGTCAATCATCATTACCACAGAAATTATATTATAACGACGTTTCTTCCACTGACGGTGTAATTATTTGTAATTTATTTAATGAATACTTTAATTCCGTATATATTGATTCCCCCAGTACATCAACTTCTTCTATCCAAGACTATAGTGATTGTGAACCAAATGCACCTTCCGATATAAGCACTATAGACATTACCATGGAAAAAGTTAAAAAAGAATTGGAGAATGTTGATGTCCAAAAAGGTGCAGGCCCTGATGGTATTCACCCCCTTTTTATACAAAAATGTCATAAAGAATTATTTATTCCTATCACATATATTTTTAAAAAATCAATTAATATTGGCGTTTTTCCAGACAAGTGGAAAAAATCAATTGTTACTCCCATACCTAAAAATTACAAAAGAAGTGACATAACACAATACAGACCTATCTCAAAACCAAGTATATTTAGTAAGATTCTCGATAAAATCGTCACTGAGCAGCTGTCATTTGCCGTTCGCAATCAAATTGCTCAAAATCAACATGGTTTCTACCGGGGTCGGTCTGTAGAAACAAATCTAACCACATTCACTGATTTTATTCTTGACTCACTCAATAACAGACTTCAAGTAGACGTCCTGTACACCGATTACTCCAAGGCCTTTGATAAAATTAATCATGAATTACTATTGGAAAGGCTTTGGAGGGCCGGTGTGCATGGCGACCTGTTCCGATGGATAAAATCTTATATTACAAATCGATCCCAAGCTGTTTCAATCAGAGGATTTATATCAGATTATCAAACTATTCCTTCCGGTATTCCCCAAGGATCACATATCGGACCCTTATTGTTCAACTTATATATTAATGATATGTGTAATATACTACAACATAGTCATTTACTCTTGTACGCGGATGACGCTAAAATATTTAAAGTTATTCGTAATGAATCTGATTGCAACGATTTGCAGTCCGACATTACGGCTTTAACCACTTATTGTGAACAAAATCAAATGTTTTTGAATATTGATAAATGTCATATAATAACTTTTACCCGCAAAAATAAACCTATTACATACAATTATAAAATTGACAACATCTTGCTTACAAGAGTGGATTCGATTCGAGATCTTGGAGTCATTGTAGACAGCCAGTTAACTTTTATAGATCATTATGATTATATAATTAAGAAAGCCTTTAAACAATTAGGTTTTGTTTTACGTACTTGTAAACCCTTTAAAAAAATTATCACATACAAGCTTCTTTATTTCAGTCTGGTTCGATCAATTTTAGATTTTGGCTGCGTGATCTGGAATCCTTATTACCAAACACATATAGATAGAATTGAAAGGGTTCAAAAAGTATTCTTAAGGACACTTGAATACCGGATCGAGGGAAATTATACCTCTTATCATACATCTTACAATGAACTATTGAAAAAGTACAACATACTTCCTCTAAATTTAAGACGTGAACAATTTGAACAAATGTTCGTGTACAAAATAATTAATGGACTTATCGACTCCCCTAACCTATTGCAAAAAATTTTGTTTAAAATACCTTTCAAAAGTGTTCGCAGAACGAATGTACTATTCACTGTTACACCCGCTCGAACTAAATATGCTGCTATGGCATTCTTTCGTCGTTGTCTGACTGATTATAACCGTAAATTTTCAAGTATAGATATTTTTAGTAATAATATTAATAATTACAAAAAATCATTAATAACCTTTCTTTTCTCGGAAATTGATAAAGCATAATAACTAAATACTGTTTTTAAACTAAGTAAAAACAATAACTAGCACCTAATAACAACTTATTATACCATATACCATTGTTAGCTACACGCAATACTTAGCCTCAATATTAATAATATGTTTTCAATGTATGTATAGTGTCTACATTCGTTTATTATAATTGGAAACTATAGTTAACTAATTCACCGATTCCATAGCTATCGCTTTTGATTCGCACTCTCTCTGATTTATTTACATTAGTAATATAATGTACCCGTATTAGGCACTCAAGGTCTATTATCTAAGATATTTTTTAAGTATTAACATAAGTATATGACTGTATGTTGCCAAAATAAAATAAAATAAATAAAATAAAACACGTCTTTCTTATTGAAAGGGTTACTAGCTAACATTAAACTAAAATTTCTCGATTTGCCTCAAAAGAGATATAAAAACCATCTCCATTTCTCTTTTATCGACCTAGAGAAGGCTTTTGATCAAGTACCACAAGATCTCATTTATGGACAGCCCTTTGTACACTTCATGTTCCGGAAATGTCCTGTGTGAAAATGCAGATGCTAAGATGGGCGGGAGTCATTACGTTGCGGAATAAGGTTAGGAACAGGCACATCCTCGGGTTATTAGAAGTAGCCAAGATTCAGGACAAGATGTGAAAAAGCAGACTGCGATGGGACGGTAACGTAATGCCCATGGATGATAGCCACATGACAAGAATGTGATGAGCATAGCCGAAGGAAGGAGAGGCAGAGGACCCACGATCCACGACTTGGTCCAGTACCGTTAAAAAAGATATGAAGACGATGGGTGTATGTATCCCCGGACATAATTTATAATAGGGAAAACTGGCGCGAAAAGACCCCCAATGACTGTTTGACTGACAATGTCAGTTGACCCCAAATGAAATGGGACCATGGCTAGGATTGATTATGATGATGATGATGCCTAAAGGCATCTAACGTAGCTTGATGTCATCGAGTGACAACAGTCATTATTACACATAACTGCCGAACTAATGTTGAGTGTCCAGGTTTCATCAAGATTTCAAAAGAGTTATCCTTTTCCGGTAAAGTATAACATCGTTTAGCGGAAAATTAAGGGGCTGTAGTTAAAAACTACAGTGCATGCATACGAACTTAGAAGTTCAAGTCGCTCCTAGTGAAAATCGAACTCGTGCGTCGCAGACGCACAGGTAGTACCTTAAAAACCACCCAAAGATTTACCCCCAAATTCATTAAAAGTTACAAACGTTTGCTAAACCTATTTTAGTTAAAATATGTTTTGTCTCGTTCTTTCAATGTCAAATATTGAGAAGAGGAAAAGGGAGAAAAACGCCTAAGGCGATATAACTGAATTTATTTTGCTTCTGTTTTGGATTTGATTTCCTAGTTACAATCTGATTGATGTGTTTTTTTTTTTAAATGACGTTCATATGTTGCCTCGGACGATATTTCCTACTTCACTGGACACTTATGCCAAGCTTATACTATAGCTTGTTTCAATAATAAACAACACCATCTATTGGTTAAAGTGTAAACTAAGAATGATAACATTGATAAATAATAAACGGTTGGCGCTGCCTACACAGACATAAACAGAGGTAAAGAACTTGGATGGAAGAGAGACATAGAAAGCACTCCACCGACAAGAGCGCTTAAATATAAGAAGAAAATAAATGAATCCATACCAAGAGTACGCCGATACAGGTAGTCCCAACAGATATTTATGTCGCAAGTAAATCATAAGTCTCCACTAATGCACACTATCCACCATCCCACTTCTCGTATCACAGCCTGCGCGGCCACTACCAGATAACACCTCAGGAGACTCCCTTATCCGGATTACTGTATCTTGAGAAATGTCGTAAGTGCTCTAGTTATGAATTGAGACGTTTTATCCGTCGATAAAACGATAAGGGAGATATGGAAGCTGTGTGGAATGAAATGATATGAGTGCAATGTGAGTGCTGTCGTATTTTTAGTATTGGGAAATACGAAGATATTACAACGTTTAGTCCAACAATGCATGATGTGTCTTATAGAATGTATTAATAACCAACATTGGTGTCAGAATATTCGACCTAAAGATTAGGTCGTTCAGACGATATGCGCACGCCAAGCACACGCCTAGCGCGCTTTGAATTTGTTGCACATATGTTGACCTCCGTGGCGGAGTGGTCACCATGCTAGTCCGCCACCCAGAGGTTCCTTGTTCGATCCCCGGTCAGGGCAAGTAGGAAAATGGGCTTTTTCAAATTGTCCAGGGTCTTGGATGTTTATCTATATAAGTATTTGTTACATAATATAGTATCGTGGTCGTGGGGTTAGTATCCCATAACACAAGTTTCGAACTTAATTGGGGTTAACTCAATCAGTGTAATTTGTTCCTTAATATATAATTTGATACATCAATACAACTCAAATTGCATTTACCAAACTCCAGTCGGTGCGAGCGCCGGGCAGACGCGAGGCGAGCGCGTGGCGTAACCTGAGCAATTTGAGTTGTATTGATGTGTGATAGGACGAAAATTATATTCAACAAATTTAAAAAAAAAATTAAGTGCTTTAGTCGTGGGCTTGTTATGGGCTTGGACGTACTAAAACTACCGTGTAAAACTAGAAGACGCAACCTCATTTCAATGATAGACAAATAAGGACAAATAACATAGATTGAGCTAGCAACAAACTGAATTTGTAACATGTGTAGTGGGGCACTAACTCAACGATACTATATCTAACACCTAATAGTGAGGGAAAAATAATAAATAAAAATATATAGGATAAACTTACACTGATTGAGCTATCCTCAAAGTAAGTTCGAGACTTGTGTTATGGGAAATTATCTCAACGATACTATATTTTATAATAAATTCATATATAGATAAACATTCAAGACCCAGGACAATTTGAAAAAGGCCATTTTCCAACTTGCCCTGACCGGGGATCGAACACAGGGCCTCTGGGTGGCGGACTAGCATGGTGAACACTACGCCACGGAGGTCGTCGAGAATACAAAAAATACTAGTCTTACTTTAGCGCATTAAGTTCTTCCACCAACGCTTGCGCGCCGACGTCATGGCATTGGAAGATGTGCAGCTCCCTGCGCGGGGCGGCCCCCGCGGCGGGGGCATCAGCCGGGGCTCCCACCACGAACGCCAGCACGTTGTTGTACAGCTCCGCGGGCTCGGGGGAGGTGAACGCCGTGGGGGAGTGCACCCAGGACGCGGGGAAACGCTCCATTATCGACTGCGGAGCAAAAGAGAGTAGCTAGTCGAATAATACCATACAAGGTGGAAGGGACATACCCGTAATAAATCGAACTACGGGCTATACTAGATCACTATGGTATAATGAAATAAAAATAACAGCTAAAACACAAAAATAATTTTGGCCTTTCCATACAAAAGTGCGCAGCCGCTCGGGCAATCTGTATGGGAAAGTCGTTTTTTTTATTATTTTTGGCTGTTATTTTAATTTCATTATACTATGGTGATCTAATATAGTCCGTGGTTTGATTTATTATAGGTATGTTCCTTTTACGTTGCATAGCTTATCATATAAGTCCACACTGGGATGGGTGACCACAAAATACATACATACATACTCGTCATCCGAGCTTATGCATCCCGGTTGCATCCTCAGCAGTAACGCTTCAGAGCCCGGGGTCCGCTACCTAACCAAGGAGATTTGACGAGGTTACTGGTTTTTACACAGAGCGACTGCCGTCTGACCTCCACAACCCAAAGGGCAAACCAGGAACCAATCCTTGGGTAGTTTGATGATCAAACACTAGGTGGCGGGACCCACAGTTTTACGTGCCTTCCGAAACACGGAATCATCTTTCTTTTCGGATAATCAGGTGATTCAAGCCTGCAATATCCTATCCAGACTGGAAACAATTTTTCACAAAGTATGCTTCCCAGTGGGAATCGAACCCATGACCTCCGGGTCACAAGGCGAACGCCTTGACCACTGGACCACGGAGGCAGTCTAATACATACATACTATCACGTCTTTATCCGTACCGGGGCAGACAGAGCACTTTAGGTCTTGCGGCTCTAAGCAACTAGAGCCTAGGGCCGCAAGACTCAAAGGCCACTTTTAGCGTGACGGTGGGCGAGGTTCTTTTCGACTTTTTTTGTTTTTGTGAGTGTTTGTTTAGGTGGAAGAAGGAATCAATATAGTGATGAGTTGCTAGCCGCATTACATGATTCGCATTTTCGATCGCCTCCTACAAACTGCGCGGGAAGAGAAGCAACTGGTACATTCAAAGTTTTTTCCTTTCTTTCAGACTAGCATGGAAGAAAAGAAGGTGACCACAAGTGGCATACAATTTTCTCTAGCTCCTCAGTGCTGCAGAAAGCATGTATAAGCCGTTATTCCCGGTTGTCATCATTGTATGACAGTCGTCAAGCTATGTAATTTGCCTTTAGGCAGCCTGTAAAATCTGACACCAGTGTTGACAACATACTAAAAAAATTACAATCCTATGGGAAGTTGGAAGTATGTCCAGGAGTGCCCTTTCTGCGGCAGTAGCACAGAATAAGTACTAGAACTCACGTACAGAAGTCTTACTCAGAAAAGAAAGTCAAAGAAATATCTACTTAATCTGATTAGCGCTATGGTTTAATTTAGCTCGCGCCAGATCTCATCTCTTCGTATAGATACCTAGACATCCATCGCAAGCGAATTTCATTCTTATAACTCTGGACAAACGATTCATGTAACTGAATGTTTTTCCCCTTTAAAGTGGTCGCCGCGCGCATAGTAATAATGTAGGTATATTTTCGATACCGAAAGATTCAAAGATTCAAATGTTTATTCAGTAATTAGACCTTTACAGGCACTTTTACACGTCAATAATTTATGTTACGTGTAAAGTATATTAAAATTTAATTTATTTTAAAGAAAAGCTTCCGATACCAGCGCTTCATAACGCCGAAAGAAATCATTTTCGCTCCTAAACGGGGAGTGACACAGGCCTGGCAGTAGTGATGAAGATTATACAATATTCATATGCTTACTGAGGTTTTGCCCGCGAAGACATACTCTCTGGATAAATATTTGTATATTTGATTCTTAAAGAGTCATCATCATCATTGAAGCCGCGCGAAGTCCTTTTCTGAATATACAGGAGAATTTTTGACTAACTGAGTGTTTACTACAGGCAAATAGGATAGGTGCTGGGTAGTAAAAGCAAATGTCAACGCGACCTTACCCCCGTCTCGTAATCCATGACTAGCACCCACTGCCCCTCCAGGCACAGCTGCATCTTCTGGCTCCATATTCCTGAAACACCGGAAAAAGTGGGTCAGTCACGAAATCTTTGAAGCTGGTTTAGGAGATTTTTTTTTTAATACCATCAGGTACCATACCAGAAGCAGATCGTATAAGCCGATCGAAGGAACCGGCGAGTTCATTGATCTACGTCATGTGCCTCTAGGCAGCACATGCCTAGACCTAGAACATTTTTTCTATGAGGCAGCTCGACAAATCTGACACCAGTGTAAGCTATCAACATACAGATACTATCACGTCTCTATCCCGTATCAATAAAAAGAGAGACCTGAGGAGCGCGGTGGCCGATGGGCGCATTACTAGTGCCTAGGCATGGTCCGCACTTAGATGGATAACCACAAGTAGCACATAAGAAATCTCGAGCTCCTCCGTGCTTCGGAAGGCACGTAAGGCCGTCATCATTGTATGTCAGACGTCATGATATGTTAGATTTCTTTAGGCAGCTTGAAAAATCTGACACCAGTGTTGGCCACTAACACACACGAAAAACCAACAACATACAGATTGTCGCCTATTCCCTCGATCGTCTTTGACCATCTGTGCGGGAAGAGAGTACATTCTGTATATTTTCCTTTGGTCTATCCATCCAAGCGCTACGATGCCAAAGACAGTCAGACATTAGAGTGAAACTTATAACACCCCCCTTTTTGTCGAGGGTTAAAAAAAGGCCTGCAGTACCCACCATTAGTCTTCTCGAGCTGCAGCAGCCGCCGCATGCCGTCGGCGGGGTACACGATGCCGGTCTCCCGCGTCACCGTGAAGGTGGCCAGGTGCTCCAGCACGTACGCCGATCGCTCCTCCCCCCGCCCGTCGGCACGCCCCTCTCCGCCGCGGAGGCCCGCCAGCTCTTCGAACTCGTCGAGCGTGCGTTGGGCACTCCTGTAAAAACATAATACTGTAAATATATACATACATATTTATCCTCATAATCATTCATCATCATCATCATTCAGCGTCCATTGCAGGACATAGGCATCTCGCAAGGATATCCAAAATGACCGATCTAGAACGGCCTGCATCCAGCGCACGAATCCTCATAATCATCTGAGCGTATTCCCGGTTGCATTCTCAGTGGTTATGCTTCAAAGCTCGGGGTCCGCTACCTAACCTAGGTGATTTGAAGAGGTTACTGGTTTTTCACCAAGTGACTGCCGTCTGACCTCCGCAACCCAAAGGGTAGACCAAAACCTAGCCTAGGAAAGATTTGAGCAGACGCTAGATTGCGTTTGGGACCCACAGGCACAGTTTATTCGTGCCTTACGAATTACGGAATCATCTTTCTTTTCGGATAATAAGGTGATTTAAGCCTGCTTGATTCGACGAGGTTACCGGTTTTTACTCACAGCGACTGCTCATCTGACTTCCGAAACCCAAAGGTTCAACCACAATCAATCTTTGTACTCACAGATAATTAGGATGCATTATCCTAACCAGACTGGAATCAACTTTTAACAAAGTATGCTTCCCAGTGGGATTCGAACCCAAGGTCTTCAAGATCACAAGGCGAACGCCTTGACCACTATCGCGTCTTTATCCTTGAAAGGGCAGACAGACATTTTGGGTCTTGCGGCTCTAAAGACTGAGCCCAGGGCCGCAGAACTCAAAGGCCACTTTTAGCTTGATGGTGGGCGAGGAGGTGGAATCAGGAATCAAAATAGTAACCAGGTTGCTAGCCGCATCGCTTGTTAACATGGTTTGCATTTTTACCCAATTCCCTCGATCAGCTTTTACGATCTACGCAGGATAAGAAGCAGTTGGTGTATTTCTAGTCATGAGCTTATTTTGTGTGTCACCGTCAACCGTTAAATTGATCTGGATCAACTGAGATGTGCCAATGTATATATAAGTCTAATCACGTAAAGAAGAGATGCACGAACCGAGAAGTCCCGCTGCCTGCACTCCTGAGCGCCATCTTGAGCTCGCTCCTGACTCACGCGGAACCCATCACACCCGATTGTAGCCGCCGCCTGGACACCTGGAACCAACACAAGTACATTTGTAAAGAAACGAACAAACAATTTTATATTGTGGACCAATAAAGTTTTATAAATAAACTAGCTTTTGCCCGCGGGTTCGCTCGTGTAGGGGTGTAATTTATCAAAATCCTTTCTTTGGGGATGCCTACGTCATAGTAGCTTTATGCATGCAAAGTCTCAGCCCGATCGGTTTAAAATTGACAAAGTTTTATACAAACTTTCATCCCCTAATTTATCCTCTTGTGGGGTAGAATTGATGAAAATCCTTTCTTAGCGGATGCCTACGTCATATCATCTACCTGCATGCCAAATTTCAGCCCGATCCGTCCAGTGGTTTGGGCTGTGCGTTGATAGATCACTATGTCAGTGAGTCAGTCACCTTTGAGTTATATATATTTAGATAAACTGCTGGATGCTGGACATAGGCCTCTTGCAAGGATTTCCAACATGACTGATTTAGAGCAGCCTGCATCCAGCGCTTTACACCGACCTTGGTCAGGTCGACTGACCATGTCGTGGATGAGTGTCCTACGCTTCACTTGCCAATACGTGCTCGCCATTCAAATTAAATTCAAACAAAAATAAATATACTTTATCGAAAAAAAACTTTGCCTTACAAGTCGCATTAGAACATACTATGAACTGTTCGTTGACTTTATAAACAATATGAAATTTTTGAACATCTAAATGTATATATAGCCCTTTGTATTCAAAGTACGTAGGAGAAGCTGTCACACTTTCTTCGCCCGAGCTGTGCGCAATTTCGCTCGCACTCACACTTGGTCAATACTCTCCAATTGGTCAATAGAGAGCCCTGCCAGTAGATATATTTGTGTTCAATACGAATAACTCGAGTTAGAATCTCGTTCTCATGTACGGTCATTTTCAACTACCACCGCTTGCTTCTGGTGAAGGAAAACATCGTGCGGCAAGCTCACTTGTGTGAAATAATTTTTCAAAACTAACATGGCGAAACTATAAGGGTTCCTTGTTTACTACGGAACCCTAAAAACCGACTTCACAACCGATTTTGAAAAAACTCCTCAGGATCACCATGACAAGATAAGCATAAAATTTAAAAGATTTTTTTCAAATCTGTCTTGGCGTATTGGAATAATTGGTGAACATACTAAAAAAAAACGCGATGAATTGATAACCTCCTCCTTTTTAGGGTTCCGTAGTAAACAAGGAACCCTTATAGTTTCGCCATGTCTGTCTGTCTGTCTGTCCGTCCGCAGTTTTACTCAGCGGCTATTAGTACTAGAAAGCTGTGATTTGGCATGGATATGTATTTTAATTATGCGGCAAAAGTGGTAAAATAAAATATTGAAAAAAAAAAATATTGGGTCCCTTTACAAGTAAAGTGAAAAGGCAATTCTTTTTTCTCGACTAACCAGTCTTGTTGGGTATGGTTGAATAGGTCTTTCAAAAATATTATGAGGTTGTGAACACCTTTTTCGATTTAGGGATTCGTTTCTGAAATATTTGGTTTTAAAGTGATTTTTTTTGTTTGAGTCAAGTGTCCCCCCCCCTCTATCTGCTAAATGGTTATATATAAACACGTGAAAAAATTCACAGCTCTAGTATATATAACGAAATTTAAAGGAAAACTATCAGAGCTAAGTAGGGTTTACAATTAAAAAGGTATAAGCGACCAACTTATAAAATGTACTCGCAAAATATAAATTACACACAAATTCAATAGAAAATTAGTTTTTAAACGTTTTTAGTGGCATAAACTCAAAGTGGGCATTCGTAACTCCGGAACCCGGGCATTCGTAACTACGGAACCCTACACTGCGCGTGGCCCGACACGCAATTGGCCAATTATTGTAGTCGGTTAAAAAATTATTATTGTCACTGGATTTGAGCTACGTCGGATGCCTTTAGACAGCTTAATATAACACCGCTGTAAGTAATTACTAATTACACACTCGATAAGAAGAAGCATCTTGTTCAATAATAAAAAAAAAATTCTCAAATTTATTTGTTTTATGTATAATTTACATTATACATAAAACAAATTAATTTGAGAATATTTTATTATCGTAAATAACCTTAAAAAATATAAGAATTAACGCATTTATTGTGGTTATAGTGAATTTAGATTAGGTTGCTAAGTCACGTCACTTGCCACCCCCACGTCCCTGTGTGCCTCATTTGAATAAGTTGGTACATATTCTAGAAGGACACTAAAGAAGAAAAACAGAAAAGAAGACGTGATATAACATTGAAGGCTGAATGGGCAAACTGCTTATTTATTTATTTATTAAAATTTTTATTGACCACAAAGGTACAAAAAGTAAAGTTAATTCTAACAGAAAATTTTGTTTAATAGCGATAAACGCTTAAAGATGTTTAAAGTATACAAGTTTACTTAGATACATTCGTAAAATACACATAAATACTCATACATATACATACATATACATATAGGTACATAAAATATACATACACATACATACAAATACATAGAACAAATGTTTTGATAAAATCAAGAGGAAATGTTAGCCAAGGGCGCATTAAACTGACTTATATCAGAATCAATATTTTCAGCCCTGGTTTGTACATAAATTTGTAGGTCATCAGCATAGAAATGGACAAGAACAGAGTGTGACAAAAGATTAATGAATTACTGCTTCGAATTGCTAATAAAAAAATAACCATAGAATGAAATTCAATGATGAAATGAGCGTCAAAACATCACACATTTTTGGTAAATATAATTATAACCTCGTCACCGTCTAGTCATCATCGGCAGACGTCAACCTACACCAGCACTCCCACACACCCACACACACGGCTCATTGTGTGTAATTACGGAGTTCTCACTCTCAGGCCTATAATGATATAATGACATTAATGACTCATCAGCCGTAGCTTGTAGCAGCCTATGCTTACAAGGCCAATTGCGAATTACTTTAAATGCAGGTTCAGTCTATAATAGCGAACCGATTGCGCCGAAAATTCATTTTTTAGATTCACTTCCGTAAACGCCTACTAACATGATTTAGATTCTCGAGGCAGACAGAACATTAAGGGGCTTGCGGCTCTAAGCAGACAGAGCCCAGGGCCGCAAGACTCAAAGGCCACTTTTAGCGTGATGCGTGGGTAAGCGAAAAGGTGGAAAAAGGAATCAAAATAGTGATGGGTTGCTAGCCGCATCGCATATTAACATGATTAGCATTTTCGCCCAGTCCCTTTTAGATTAGTGTTTGACCATTTTCTTTCCTTCAGACAGCATTGAACATCAACGAAATATAAACATAACTAGTTCAGAAGGACACCACGCTGGTCCTCCATTATTGAATAAAAGAATTTGTAGAATAAATAACAGAATTGAATTAAACAATTTGTGGTATGAATAACAAAAATAGAATGGAAGAATTTATTGAATAAATGACAATAACTGCTATAATAATTAATATTTGTGATATAAATAACAATAATTAAATGAAAGAAATTGTTGAATAAATAACAATAATTGAATAAAATATTAGTGATATAAATAACAATAATTGAATAAAAGAATTTGCGGAATAAATAACAATAATTGAATGAATAACATTGCGGAATAAATAACACTAATTGAATTTATGTATTTGCGGAATAAATAACAATAATTGAGTAAAAGCATTTGGGGAATAAATAACAATAAACGCCTACTACTACCCGTTTTCTTTTTTCTTTTCCACTCCTGGGTCTGCTGAAAGAGATTTCTTATGATATATTATAAGCAGTACCTATGTACCCAATGTTCTTACTTTGTTTCCGTGTTTATATTTTGTGTACATGAATTTGTAAATAAATAAATAGAAAATAAACGGAAACGGGAGTTGTGCACATGCACTCGTTGCCTTCCCACGGTGCATCACGGAACAGTATGACGTGTACAAATATTTTTGACAGGGTAGACACTAAATCTGACCTAAATTATGAGAAAGCTGCTTATCAAGCAAAAATCAAAACACATTTTTCGCTAGTATCCGATATTTTATTAGGGTAGAGAAATATATAATTTTTCTTCTTCTGTCTGTATGAAATGGACGCTACTGCAACGGAGTGGCCGACTCCCGAGGGACCGCGGTTCGTTCTACACGAGACATCAACGCGCCCGCGCGCTCCTCACTCGTCATCCCGTTATTTCTAACCTATTGCAGCGAAGAATTAAGTTCTCAATTGGTTTTTTGTACATGTTCTCTATATATGTAAGACAAAATATAGTTTCTAAAAATTTTTCTTTTTTAACCGACTTCCAAAAAGGTTATCAGATCGTCGCTTTTTTTATGTATGTTCATCGATTATTCAAAGACGCCTAGACTGATTTAAAAAATTCTTTTTTTTTTGTTTGAAAGAGTATACTTTCCAGAAGTCGGTTTTTAGTTTTGAAAAATTATAGCCGATCATAATTCTAAATCATACGAAAAATTATACAAAATACAGGGATCTGTCGACGAAGACGTGAATAGTAGAAAAAAAAACGACAGGTTGCACTCTGGGAGTGCTGGCAGAAGTGAAAACTTGAATATTAAATTTGTGCATTTCCATGGATGCACGTGGCACAATTAACATAAACACACACGAACATTCGCGCAAGCGCCCTGCGCCGCCTAAACGAAGCAGCAGGCGCAGGCATACATTTCAAAGAGAAGGGGACTTCCTCTCCTATGCCGCGCCGCGCCGGCTGTCTGCTCTCCATCCGTCTTACGAATTTTCAATCAGGTCACGTGTCCTGACGCCCTGACGCCCTGACGCGAGTTTAACATTTTTTACCCATTACAAAAAAAGTGTACAACTCCACAAAAGAAGCTTTCACTTCAATAATGTAAATGTTTGAGGAGTTCGGTGGTCTAGCGGGAGTACGCATTGCTTTCGCAAGTCGAGCAAGTCTGCGCGTGGTCTGCCCTTGGATGGGGGTCCACAAGTGGCATGAACATTTTTTGAGCACCGCCGTGCTGGGAA
Source organism: Acrobasis suavella (assembly GCA_943193695.1). Lineage (NCBI taxonomy): Eukaryota > Metazoa > Arthropoda > Insecta > Lepidoptera > Pyralidae > Acrobasis > Acrobasis suavella. Next base: position 192,496 of record OW971952.1, on the reverse strand, counting down.
GGCACGTTTAGCCGTTGGTCTTCGCTGTCTTGTTGTATGGCAGTTGTCAATAGACGCCGTAAGGCAGCTACAAAAATCAGACACCAGTGTTGGCCACTAAAACACACGAAGAATAAAACATGTAAATGTGTTAAGCACAAACTATGCATACTCGCAGCCTCGTAGGCCGCGCCCGCGTGGCTAGCGTAGTGAAGGTCGGCTACTTGCCGCCGAAATACCTGCAGGCAAACTTGTAGAATGCCAATAGTGTTTATTTAGAACATCATACTTACATAAATAAATTTTAATTTATTAATTTGTGAAAAGAAGAATGGCACAGGACCGTAGGAAATGGCGCAAAAATGGTGGGCCTACGCCCAGCAGTGGGTTTATGTGGGCTGAAAATGATGATGAAGATGATGAATTCATTTATTTTATTAAGAGCGAATGTATTTTTAACCGACTTCAAAAAAGGTGGTTATCCTTCTTCGGAACCTTTTCTGTTTTTTTTAATGTATGTTCACTTGATTACTCAAAGAGGCAGGGAACAAATTGGATTTTTTTTGTTTGTAAGAATATGCTTTCAAATGGTCCCATTGAAATTTAATCAAAATCGTTATTGTAGTTTGGTGGTGACATCGGTTTCCAGTTTTGAAAATCTATATTTATTATTGTTGACTTATCATGAATATAGATACTTATAAATCACACTAATATTATAATAGTGTGTGTGTATGTTTGTTTCATCTTCACGCGCAAACGGCTAGACCAATTTTGATAAAATTTGGTGTGCAGGAAGCTGACACCCTGAATTAACACAAGAGCTTTTTCCGCAGGTAACACCGCGGGGCGCAGCTTGTTTGAAATAAATACTGCTCAATCTAACTCCGGAAGAATGTGCTGTGGATGCATCCAGTTCATGGAACATCTGCTGTCACGCCCCACGTCCACCACGTCCTGCTCTATCGACGATCTAATGGAGGCTAATCAAAGGGAAAATTGCCATTGAAACGATAAGAAGAAGAATGTAACGCCAGGGCGTAGTTGGACTCAAATTAAGCGTCATAAACGTAACCTTCATAAACAAAATAAAATAAATAAAATACTAAAAAATACTAAACCCCTGGGAGAAGTCTATGTCCAGCAGTGGACGCCATGTGTCTGAAATGATGATGAAACACATTGTGTAAATTTTCCCACAAACACATTTCGACATCAAAAATCCAATGAGAGTTATTTACAACAGCATTAGATACGATAAGATTCGGCCTTACAATAATTATCACCTCCGATAAGGCTGTGCACGAGAGGGGGAGGGGGCAGGCGGCGAAGGGAGGGGGGAGATAACCGCTGGAATGTATGACGTCACGACGGACGGCGAGCGATCGTGCGGGAATCATCGTAGTTTGTAGTTATAATATGATATTTCGTTTGGTCGAGTGTTGCTTTAAGGTCGACGTGTTGTTTTCGACAGTCTAAGTTTGATACTTAGGCTGAGCTTCTTGGAATTCGGAAATAATACTAACAACGGTTTTATCAGACAGATAAATAAGTTGATTTGAACCATCAAAGAAAATAAATACAGAAAAAAAGACTGACCAAAACAAAAAAATGAGAACGTGAAGCTTTACAACGCACAATTGCGAAAAACGCCCACTTTTGGCTAATGTGCGTAGCAAAGCTGCTGGTTCTCACTTGAAACTCTAAACAGTAGTTCATTAAATAGTTTGAAGGGTTAACTAGGATCTGATCAAGACAAATCTTAAATGATATGTCAGTTTCCTTTCAAATGATTTATTTCAGATGGGGGCAGCACTGGACCCCGAAAAATTTAGGTAGCTCCTTAAGGGACGACCTGAGGTCCAGTGCTGCCCCCATTTGAAATAAATAATTTGAAAAGAAACGGAGATATTATTTAAAATTTGGCTTTGATATAACCCTAGATAACCCTTCAAACTATTTTATGAACTACTGTTTATATTTAAAAGTGAGAACTTGTAGCTTTTTATAGCATTTTTGCGAAAAACGGCCACTTTTAGCAAAAATGCTATAAAAAGCTACACGTTTTCACTTTCAAATATAGTAGTTCATAAAATACTTTGAAGTGTTATCTAGGGTTATATCAATATCTCAGTTCCTTTCAAATGATTTATTTCAAATGGGGGCAGCACTGGACCTCAGGTAGCCCAATAAAAGGGTTGTATTTGTAGCTACTACACGAACTTCAGTAAAGCAGTACGATACGATCTTTCCCAGGTAAGATAACTTACAAGTTTACAATTTGAAATATCAAATTATCGTGTGACGATGCTCGGGCCGGGCCGCTAATGGATTATAATACGTTTTGTATAAAAACTTGTCTCATTGTTAAACAGATCGCCATCTCTTTTGCTCTTGTGAGAGTGACAGTTATAGTATTATTTGTCGCACTCTAGTGCGGCTTTTTTACGCAGTATAAAAATTCCAGTTCTTTTATTTCTATACTAGCTTCCGCCCGCGGCTTCGCCCGCGTGGATGTCGGTTATCGCGACCAAAACCTATTTTCATCCTCATGGTTCAAAGTATCTCCATGCAAAATTTTTGTCCAGCCGTTTCAGCTTGAATAGGTAATAGATAGACAAACAGAGTAACTTTAGAATTTACCTACCCATATAATATTAGGATGGATTAATTTTCCGCGTAGCACGCCAGGAGGCACACTAACTTCTTGGATATTCAGATCTTTACTTTCACGACTATAATATTTCCTTGTAAACAATATTTTTTACCTTTGTATCGGGTGGCGCCAAAATGACTAAACCGTAGGGTGAACTTACACGCGAACAGGCTACATGAAATTGGCCGTGCGAAAAACAGTCCACTCTCAAATCTACCCCAGCGTATTTAAGAGTTTGGCCTTGGGATTTGTTTATCGTCATGGCAAAACAGACTTTAATAGGGAACTGAACGCGTTTAAATTCAAAGGGAGATCATTGGAAATTAATGGGATTCTGGGCAGAAATACTGTCTCACCCTGAGCACAACCAGTTATAATAATGGCTTCTATTAAATTTTGATGTAGACGCTTGACCTGTAGTCGGGTACCGTTGCAGAGTTTTGGAGGCTTCAAATTTCGTAACAACATTATAGGTGCCCCTGTCCGTAAGGTAAGTTTGTGGGGAGGGAGACCCGCGGGTTTTAGGGAGTTCAAAAATTCTACTGGATAATTAACAGCGTCATCCATATTCACTACCGAGTCTATCGAGTTATATATTCTTTCTTCTCCTGTCATTGATTTCAGCAACATGTCATTTATTGCCTCTGCTTGGCCGTTCTTAGGGGTCAAAATAGCCCGTTCACAAAACCATTCCATACTTTTTTCTTGTACGCTTAAAAAATGGGAGTATATTTTATTAATTAATTTTTCAATAGTAGCCACCATAGGTGCATAACTCATCATTTATAGTCACTTTACCGTCACTGTCGTTACATTCCCTATTTCCTATTTTTAGCAGCATATCTGCAAACAGTCCCGCAGTAACATCACCTTTCAGGTGTACTCTCATATTTCTTGTTACTGATCATGATAATTGGAGCAGATTTTAAATATTTTACATACAAACTATCAACCCCTATTTTACAACATTTGGGGATGCGTTTTAGAAAACCGAAATACACGTGTTTGATTATTTGTATTTAGGAGTTATAGTAACAATTTTTGCTGATTTAAAGATTTTTCTATAAAGACTTTCAACCCCTATTTTGCGACCTTAGGGGGTGAATTCTAATAAACCATGAAACACGTGTTCAATTAAATGTTTTTAAGAGTATGAATCTCAATTTTTATCAAAATCGATGCAGATTTAAAGATTTTTCCATACAAATTTTAAACCCCTAATTCACCCCTTTAGGGTTAAAATTTTTCAAAATCCCTTCTTAGTGTGCGTTCGCATTTTGAATTAAAACAACTGTCCAAATTACACGCTGTGCGTGCATCTTATGTCAGTCAGTGGGAACTTCTCCTTTTATATATATAGATTTTTCGCTTACATGCACTCAGACATAACATGGTTAGTAGGTAACATGTACATTGCTGCGCCCTGTTGGGCGCAGCAAAGCCAAAAGGAGGAATATCGTCACAGTTATAATTACAATTCTTTATTATTTATAATTACTTTTTTATTTATTACATTTGTATATATTTTAATAAATAAAATAAATAAATATATAGGGACAAATAACACTGATTGAGCTAGTCCCAAAGTAAGTTCGAGACTTGTGTTATGGGATACTAACTCAACGATCCTATATTTTATAACAAATACATATAAAGATAAACATTCGAGACCCAGGACAATTTGAAAAAAGCAATTTTCCAACTTGCCCTGACCGGGGATAGAACCCGGAACCTCTGTTGTCACTTAAAGTTGTCATTTAAAGTTATTATTATTATTATTTTATTTTTATAGTCATCGTCCGTGTCATCGTCACTGCTTACATACCTGTTTGATGTACTTACATATATTTTTATTTTTTACTTATTGAATTGATCGTCGAGGTACTGCGACACAGAGTAATAACTTTCCGCAAGTAGAAGGTGCTCGATTTGTTTAATAAATGTTTTTCATTAGCTGCATTTTTATGTTGTGAAAGTTTGTTGTAAATCTTGATTGACATACCCAGAGGGCATCCGAGAGTAATGCTAGTTTGGTGGTTATAATCTAATTTTGTGTCTTAATTCATAACTAGTATTTTTTTTTTCTATTCTTTTTTTGGACAAGTTTAAATTGCGGTGAGCGAATTTGCATGTCTAATATCTCCTCTAAATATATATAACTCAAAGGTGACTGACTGACTGACATAGTGATCTATCAACGCACAGCCCAAATCACTGGACGGATCGGGCTGAAATTTGGCATGCAGGTAGATGTTATGACGTAGGCATCCGCTAAGAAAGGATTTTGATCCCCCAAAGGGATAAAATAGGGGATGAAAGTTTGTATGAAACTTTGTCAATTTTAAACCGATCGGGCTGAGACTTTGCATGCATAAAGCTACTATGACGGAAAGGATTTTGATAAATTACACCCCTACGCGACCGAAGCCGCAGGCAAAAGCTAGTACATTATACAACGCGAAACGGACATACCCGTAATAAATCGAACCACGGGCTTGATCATAATAGTATAATGAAATTAAATTAAAAAAATATGGCATTTCCATTCAAAAGTGTGCTGCCGCCCGAGCAATTTGTATGGGAATGTCGAATTTTTTTTTGGTTTTTGTTTATTGTTTTAATTTCATTATATTATAGTGATCTAGTAAAGCCCGTGGTTTAATTATAACGGGTATGTCCCTTCCATATTGTATATACATGGTAGGTCTACGGTAGGGCCTGCAGTAGGTTGCGGCACGCATTCCAAACTCGCGCGTCACTGGTGGCCGAGTGCCGGTGAATCGAGTGCATTCGGCACTATTGCATTTGTGAGCGTTGCGACTTCCATTGCGACACGTCGCCGTCATACCTAAACAGCTAACACGTTTGCTAAACACTTTATTCATAAAAATCGGCACTAGGTATATACACAGTATAATGCTTTTACTTATTAAACTCAAACTGAGTTAAACATTACTTTTATGGTTACCTTTTCCTCCCTAAATTGGTAAATTTTTCACTGTATAAACGATTTCAGACAACGAAAAATATATGCACTCCTCAGGCAATAACCAAGAAAGCCTCGGATCATATATTTAGACCCTGGCCTTAGGCTAGAGTATGAAGCGGTGGTGGACCAGTGGTTAAGACACTAGTTATGCGTCAGATAGGATAGGACGTTCGATCCTCACGGGCAATCTATTTTAATGTGTTTCTTTACACTTACATTGCACGGAAAAAAAGGTGAAACGGTGTAGGTGTTAATTTTACAACCTTGTTGACGCATTACAGAGTAGTGCTTGATTGCTTTGACTCTTCTTATCGCATCGATGTCTTTTGAACACATCTCGAGATTTCTTGTCAAGTTGTTGATGAGCGGGGTTTGGTGGTATTTTTGAGTTCCTCCTCCCAAGCATTCATATATTTATTCATTTATTAATTAAAGACTTTTTTACCAATAATAATAGATGGTACAAAAGGCGGACTTAAAACTAGTAACATTCTCTACCAGTCAACCTTCGGGATGAATAGGAATTTAGCGTAGTAGGCGTAAACATAAGGTACTCTAGTGATTATGCTAACATGTTTAAGGGCAACTATGTGTGCATCTGTGTGTGTCGGTAGCAACAAGCGACAATGAAACGATTAATATCTTGCTTATCACCATGGAAGATGGAAGTCGCCGACTGATGCGTTGAGTGAAACTTAATAAATATTTATTTATTTACCAATTTATGTACACGGAAAATTTATACAGAGAATACATAAAATAAAAGTTGTACATAGGCATTACTTATCTAAAATGAGATCTCTTCCAGTAGGCCTGTGAGAGGAGACACTTATGTAAGAGAGGCATACAGGCGTGTTCATACATAGAGTAAAGGAAGAATATAACCAAAATTACATAAAACTACACTAACTACAAATAAGAATACATATATATATATATTTTACATATTCTTAAATAAATACATATATCTTTTTAGAGGGAAATACAATATGAACTTAATATTAACAATACAAATTACAAAATGCGTCAAGTGTCGCAAGACTTTGCACCATTTCTTCCACGACTGGACTGTAAACCGAACACGTTGCTCTCTAGATAAGATATCTGCTTTATATCCTGAATGATTCAGAAAATGAAGCCGCTCGACACTGTGTTGTTAATGTCTTTGGCAATGTATTCTCCTTCCTTATATCTATTTAATTTTGATATCAATATATAATTGTAAGTTGACGTTTGGGGAAAATGCTGCAGTACAGTTTTTGCCGCTTCTTCTGTACTTGCGCAAGCGGCAGTAAATTTCGCTGTAAGTAAATGATCTGACTTCAACAACTATTATGAAATCGAAAGAAAAATGTATTTTTCAATTTTCAAGTGATAAAAATATCCAAAAATAAATAAATAATTTTTGACTTTAAATTAAGCTTTGTAACATAAATGGGGCTGCTTCTCTTTTTACTCAGTTGGTAAAAGCCGATAAAGCCGAAAACTTCGAGTCCTAGACAATCATGTAAATTCGGCTAGCAACCCGCCACTATTTTGATTTCCTTTTCCAACGGCGGCTTTGGGTTTTATTTTCTTGGCTTCTGTCTACCCCTTCAGGCATAAAGACAAGACGTTGGCAACTTATCCGTGGCTGATAATTGGATAACTATGGAAATGGCTAGTGACGAGAGAAATAAAGTATATTTACTCGTATTAATAAATGATAATGGTACAGAAGTAACTAACGAAAAAAAATTACAAATTAATTCTTATATATAAGTATTATGTGTGTAAGGATTTTAATTATTTGAAATAAAAGTTATTTTATTTTTATTTATACACGAAACACGAGCACGAAACATAAATCACACTTACGGATACCTAAAGTACGTATTTTAAATCGGAAGTTTCTCGCAATGCCGAGTTTCTTTTGATATATTGTATCGTTGTCACTGAAGTCGTACGAGTTCAGTGCGTTTGATATGTTGATGCCACTCGGCAATCACCGCATTTCCGTACGTTTTCGATGGATACCGATAATTTCCGGGTGACATCAAGATAATTGTTAAAAATTATAATTTAGTCGTCGTTAGCCCATACAATAAGCATTGCTAGCGCTATAGCAAGTTCAGCAAACTGGGCGTAGACCGCACTAGGATGCAAGCCACAATTAGCAAAGAATTTTCTCGAATAACTGTCTATGCTTCCCAACTTTCGTAAATCACTGCAGTTTATTTATTTATGTTTCACATTGACTTGAATATGAATTAATGTATAAAGTAACATATTTAGGTAATAATACAAATGCATGCTGGAAACAGCTAAGTGTAACCACGCTTAAGCGAAATAAATCATTTCATTTCATTTCTATTCTTTCTACTACTCGCGCTTCTATTGAGTTGTGTGTACTGCTTAAATTTCATCGTATGGATGGATGGCAGCAAGAAATTTAAATGGCAAACTTACAACTGTGCAAATGGGCCTTTATTTCACATCGTGTTGGAACTGTACCTTAACCGCAAGTGTTTCTCGCACCGACTTGATTTCTTTTGCACTTATTACATTATCGTCATCAACGTAATCGCTGACTGTTAAATTAAAAAAAGCTCGGTAGACTGGTGGGAGTACGCATTTAGCGCTTAATTTTGTAAGTTAAGCAAGCCCGGGCGGGGTAGGCAATAAGATACGAAAAAATAATCTTCTCTCATTCCATCAAAATGTGGGTATTTTGGAAGGCACGGCACGTTAGGCCTTTAGTTTGGTCCCGACTGCCATCAACCTATGTCAGATGCCTTTAGGCTTGGCAATTGTTACAATCACAACATCATCATCATCATCATATAAGCTACAGGAAGTCCACTGCTGGACATAGGCCTCCCCCAAGGATTTCCAAAACGACCGATCGGAAGCGGCCTGCATCCAGCGCCTCCCTACAACCTTGCTCAGGTCATCTGACCATCTAGCAGGTGGGTGTCCTACGCTGCGCTTGCCGATACGTGGCCGCCATTCGAGAACCTTTCTGCCCCATCGGTCATCGGTTCTTCGCGCTATGTGCCCCTCCCACTGCCACTTTAATGAGCTAATCCGCTAGGATATGTCGGTGACCTTCGTTCTCCTACGAATATCCTAATTTCTGATTTGATCGCGTAGAGAAACACCGAGCATAGTCCTCTCCATAGCCAGTTGAGCGACCTTGAGCCTTCTTATGAGACCCATAGTAAGGGACCACGTTTCAGAGCCATAAGTCATCACTAGTAACACACATTGATTAAACACTTTTGTCTTGAGGCACTGAGGTATTTTAGACGATAAAACACTGCGTAATTTCCCGAAAGCTGCCCAGCCGAGTCGGATACGCCGAAAGTTCACAATCACAATATTGTTGGCTTTTTACACACATGGAAAACTAAAGTTGGTATGAAAAGTCGCAAAAAATCACAAAATCATGCCAGTTTGTTCCCTCATACCACGATGGTGCTGTTTCTCGCATGTTCCTCGCACCGACTTGATTCGCACTCATTACATTAACGTCATCAACGTAATGGTTAATTGATGATCCGCATGCAAGTGTTACGCTTCCGGCGTAACCGATTGTGCAAGGCGGAGTGCGGACACGACAACGGCAGTCACGTCACTGGTATTTATCTTTAATCACAAGTTAGGGCACGAAAAACCGAGCTAGCAAATCTTGTCAAGACTGAAAACTAGTCTGTGGATTACCTATTGACAAGTGGTGGTTTTAAACTTCTTTTGCAATTCTAGTGTCATCATCATATCAGTCTCAGGAAGAACAAAGACCTGCCCTAAATATTTCCAAAACGACCGATTGGAAGCGGCTTGCATCCAGAGTTTTCCTGAAACCTTGCTAAGGTCGTCAAATCCCTGGGAAATAGGAGGTGAAGTGTCCTATTCTGCGCTTACCGTTACACGTGGCCGCAATACAAGAATCTTTCTTCACCATTGGCCATCGTTCTTCGCGATATCTGCCTCGCCCACTGCTACTTTATGAGCTAATCTGCTTGCGTATATAAGTAACCTTAGTTCTCCAACGAAACTCTTAATTTCTGATTAGTTCTTCTACGAATCTCTTCATTTCTGATTCGATCAAGTAGAAACTCACTCTTTCCTCTGGTTTTGGGTTGAGTGGAAGAGATCCCTTAAAGGGATAAGTCCGCCTTTGTAATGTTTTCTTTTGTATTTGTGTTGTGTCCTTTTTGTACAATAAAGAATTTACATAACATAACATAAAACACTGAGTATAGCTCTGTATCTAATTCAAATGTAAGGCTGAGTAAATCCATTGACTTTACGACTGAACGGATTCAAAGATTCAAATGTTTATTCATTAATTAGACCTTTACAGGCACTTTTACACGTCAATAGTATAATTACGTTACGTGTTAAGTGTATTGTAATTTAATTTATTTTTAAAGAAAAGCTCCCTATACCAGCGCTTTGTAACGACCACTGCTGAGAAGAAACGCTGGACTATCTCTAATGGCGGTATGATGTCGTCAACACAGCAGTCCGACACTATTTGACAGCTGTCAAATGAACAACATAATTACGATCGGAATGCGACGCGGATGTCACCGACTTGAAACCTGCCCTGTCGCTGTCGGCCTGATTCTATGCAGATTACTTGTGACTTGTGACACACAGATAAACGTCTGTGACACACATATGTATGTCACAAATCATATTAAAGATGTGTTTAGTATGTTTGTTTGTTGTTTTGTTTGTTTGTATTAACTTTATTGTACTATGAAAACACAATTATATAAAATAACAACATAAAGAGTAAATTGTCAACGGCGGACTTATCCCATAATGGAATCTCTTCCAGTCAACCGGCGAATAAGAAGGTAGGACAATTCACGAGAAGGGTAATAGAAGTTCGTACTTACATAGGATAAATGAAACTTACATAAATCTAACAGAAAAAAAACGGCCTACATGTTTAAGAGCAGTTTCATACCTGAATAAGTTTGATGTACCTAACTATAGTAACTTGTATGGGACAAGAGTGGCAAGTTACTTTATACCAAATTATTTGAACGAACTTCCCACAGATCTACAAAACATGTATAAAGAAAATCCCAAAAAATTTGTAAGATTGTTAAAGCAGTATTATTTACCACCTTATTATAGCGACTCACCGAAACCCAGATAAACCCTGCGAGGTTTTCGTGGTTTGGTATAGTATCACTTTACCTATATTATTTTTGTGAATTTTGAATAAATGATTTAAAAAAAATCTAAAATAACTACACATATATACTTACAACAAGACATATACTTACATAAACATTCATTAATATACATAAACATTCATAAATATAGATAAACATACATAAATATAAATAAACATACATAGTCGTATATACATATATATGTCTATATAAACCAACATACATATTGTACTTGCATGAAAATACCGAAATGTAAGCTTAAATGTCCGAAGCAAAAACAGATCTAAGAAGTTTAGATTTGAAAGAATTGAGCGACGTAGCCACTTTCACATCACCAGGAAGAGAGATCCATAGTCTAGCCGCCTTGACTGGGAAAGACTTGGCGTATGACTGCGTTGAATACAGTCACAGATTAATAAATAGTTACATACAGTGGAATGTCCAAGGGCGGGTTTTTAGAAGCACGTAGACGACTATCTACCTGTCGGAATGAAAATTGTCGTTTCAAATAGGCAGGAGCGGAAGGATTGAAGATGATATTAAAGAGAAGGAAAAGAATATGAGTGTTTGCGAATTCTGATTGGCAGCCAGTTGAGTTTATTTCGGAACTCCGAAATATGATCATACTTTAGAATGTAGATACAAACATAACACATCTTTAATATCTATAACATGATGACCTTCCCTTACCTTTCTCACGGGTACCATAAGAGGCAACCGAGGGAGGTAATTGTAACAGGGAACGGGCAGTAAGGTCCTCTGTGCAAAGATTTTATACAATCTATTGCGATCATCAACCCGTCTGTGATTATAGGCACATCTCTGTTTATTGAAAAAGGCTTTGTAGACTATTTAGGGTGTGAAGAAGAAGGAGACGAGGTAGTAGACATGGCCATAAGTCAGCTATGTCAGTATATAATATTTTTCGTATTTCGATAATGATCTTTGGGGAAAGTTAGTATCATATGGACCGAATTCACCTCTAAAAAGGTTTTAGTCATTGACTTACATATTACTAGGTTTTAGTATATTTTGTTAGACCCTGTATATCTTGAGTACTATATCAATACATGAGTCATTTTTGGAATGTGTAGAAATGATATCGCTATCGACGTGCGATAACTTGCAATAGGATTAACCCACTTGTCAGACAATTAACTGCAGAACACTTTTGAGTAAATATTCTACTCGTGTACTTTTGAGTAAGTATTCTTCGAGTACTTGTGTACTTTTGGGTAAGTATTCTACTCGTGTAATTTTGTGACTACTATGCAGTAGTTAATTTACTTAATAGTACAATTTTCTTTTTGTTTTTGTCATTGTCCGAGCAAAGAGTCTCAGTATTGAGATTGGCCAAAAACGATTTTGTCCGGCTGTCAGATTCTCGTGAATTTTTGTGAGAAGGTTTGAAAATTTATTAGTCCTTTTTTATCAATTCAGTATCTCGAATTTTTTAAAAATGGCTGAATACTTTATACATATCATATTAACACCATGTCGAAAATTTTTCAAAAATTGCAAACTTTTCTTTTATTACCCTTAATAAGACGCAACTTTTTTGTCTGAACAACTGTTTATCCAATAAACTTCAACAGGTCGGGTGACTCGCGAGGTCTGCAGCTCACAGAGCTATTAGTATACTTAGTACTAATTGTCGAGTGTCATAAGAGGTGACTAAGGGATGTATTACGTATACTAGCTATCAAAGAACGGGCAGCAGCAGCTATCTGTGCGATGCCTTTATACCATCTACCGCCATCACTAACCGTCTACTTAGCGTGACGATTTAGACCAAATTCTCCCATTCCCGCTTACACTGCTTATGGACGAAATGCTTCTCCCAATAGAAGCATTTCGTCCATAAGCACACTTCTCCCAATAGAAGCATTTTGTCCATAAGCAGTGGACTTATAAAGCCTGTTAAACTACTTATTCTGAACAAGAACTACCGAAACAATATCTAGCTACTAACTTTATGCTCCTGTGCCTGCGAGATTTGTGAAATAACAGGGCCGTTACTCCATAAAATAACTAGATAGTCGTCCGTTAGTTTGCCTTAATTATCGCTAAGTCAATTAAAATCAGACTTTATCATTATTTCGTCCGTGGCGTAGTGGTCACCATGCTAGTCGGCCACCCAGAGGTTCCGGGTTCGACCCCCGATCAGGGCAAGTTGGAAAATGGCCTTTTTCAAATTGCCCTGAGTCTTGGATGTTTATCTATATATTTATTTGTTATGAAACATGTTATCGTTGAGTTAGTATCCCATAAAACAAGTCTCGATCTTACTTTGGGGCTAGCTCAATCAGTGTTATTTTATCCTATATATTTTTATTTATTATTTTTCCCTCACTATTAGGTGTTAGATATAGTATCGTTGAGTTGGACACGTGGCTACGTACGTACACCAGTCGGGCCGCTATTGGAGTAAGAATCCAGAATTTTGACGACCTATGAGGCTTATTCATAATGCCAGGCTGGTCATAACGGAAATGCCGGGTTCAACCCGGTCAGGTCAAGACGTAAAATTATCTTTTCCAGATTGACCTGGGTCTTGGATGTTTATTATCTATACTTGGATTTGTTATAAAATATAGTGTCGTTAAGTTAGTATCCCATAACACAACTCTTGAACTTACTTTGAGGCTAGCTCAATCTGTGTGATTTTTCCATATATATTTATTATGTTTATATTTCTATGAATTGCATGCGGCCAAGGGCTATGGCAACCCACTTACCATCAGGTGGGCCGTATGCCTATTCCTATGCAACTTAATGACACCTACTTAGTTGTATACAAGGTAAAAGTAAAACACCTTTTTACTTTTAATAAATAGCAGGACTGAGCCTAGCGGCTAAAAAGAGCCCTGGGTTCTTAGGATATTGGGGCAATTTTTTAATACTTTGAGATCCTTATAAATATCTTAGCCGAGTGTAGTGTACTGTATGTCAGATGTAATCGAGATTATCTTGTGTCTTTTGTTTTTCAGATGTTTTTGCTCATTCACAATAAGTTTTACTAGTTTGCGAATGTCTCACTGTTTTGAATTTTCGCCACTGATACCGTCACATATCGAGCTTACCTTGCTTCGGTTGTAGTTTAATTTTATTCATAAGGTGGATGTTCTCATAAATATTTGGAAAAGCCTTACAGCCTTCTTGGCGAGTCGGAATGGCTAGTAATATTATATGTTTGTTGAACAATGTGTGGCCACACTTACTCCTCTTTTATTGGCCGAGTTAAGGTCGTTTCTTGTACAAGGGGTTGGGCTGGTAACCCATGGTAGTTGGGCCATGTTAAAAACAGCTTCACAGTCATAACAATCATAGTTTGAGAAACTCCATTTTGCTCGGTTTTTGAGGTATATCCCAAAACCAGCTCTTAAACTGTTTTCTGACTTCCAGGCTGCCCAGGGGAGATCCCAACCTAGAAACTTTCTTCGCAGGTAGAATACAGGTCTTTTTTTTTATGGATTTTAGAATACGATAAGTTACTATACAACGCTGTGTTAGAAAACCTTCTACAGTTAGAAATCAATTGGAAGTGCTTGTCGTTATGTTTCTAAGCACGTCCTGCGCCGGAACTCCTTTCAAGTCCGCAGTTTCCGATAAGCGTCCGACAGTTGATGTACAGTGGACTGTACATCAAAAAGTATCTCCAATATGTTGTCTATTTCAAAGAAATATGGGTAGTGATAAGTAAGAACTGTAACTCTCCCTAGTGTATTCTATGAAGCGACACAATTTGGAGCCTTTGGCGGTGGATATATTGTCAAGACATTTAATTATATACGCCCTTAAATGAAAAGTTGGCAGCGTTTTCGTATTATACAATATAAACTTAACATGAATTAACATTATTTTTTCAATATTTTTGCCAACCGTCACGCACATCACTTTCTGACCACAAATAGAACATGTATTTGATAAACTTCATTAAGTAAAATTACGAGGAAAGCAAAAAAAAACTGCCTTTTACAATAAGTACAGGAAAACCAAAGAAACAATGAAAGGGTTAATAATGTCAAAGTTGACATTAGTTGGACAGTAGACTGACATTACCAAACCTAACGAAAACGATGCCAGTCACCTTTAGCAGTGATGATTAATGTTCTGGTTAATTTATGTGCCTCTTTGTGAAAACCTGACGTTATAATGAGCGTGAATGAGTGGAATATAGTGCTAATGAACATCTTCATTAGTATCGGCGTTTCATAGGTGAAGACTTATTTCCAAAGATTGATCTAATAGTACGTTGAATCAAAATAAAGTTCTATCAGGTGGTCGGTGTGCTTAAATAAAGAAAGCTAATAAATAATGAGTAACATAACATGTGAGCGAGAGTGGTGCGGGGAGCGATGCGAGTACATGCCCGGAGCAACGACCGTGCCGTGGCGGCATCTAGCGGCCTACCCATCAAACGCCTCGGCTCACCGCACCTTTTGCACCAAGAATCCCTCGCTTCCCACCCCTGAATGTTCTCCCACAACAACAAATCATAACCTACACGTGAAGCCATCAACAGGCACCGATAATACGGAAATAACAACCCATTGTGTCACTCGAAACAATCACAAACAATGGCACACTTATGGCATGTCGATGCAAATGGCTGCGTCCACTTGGAACAACTGATTAAATTCAGAGGTGGACCAAAAGCCGGCTAAGGGCGCGTGTGGGAGTATAGTTTCCGAGGCATCAGGGAGTGTGTGACCGCGGGAAAGTGACCGCTCGGCAGCTCTCTACGGCGCCCTAAATCCCAACAAGATTCACAATCGCTCTCACGGTTTCGTTTCTTTCTGAATCAAGGTAGTAGAGTGAATACTAATTCAACTCACCCTTCGATATGTGACTCCGAAACGGAAACTCACTCGTTTTATTTCGCGGTTGAACACTTCACTCGCGTGGTATGCGCCAGATCGGCGTTTCGGTGTGCACTGGAGGCCACGGCGCGCGGCGGCCCCCACCTCTCGCACCTGAACAGAACCTGCACAGGTACAGGTGTGGCGGCGGCGGGGCGCGGGCGGCAGCGGAGCCTCCGCACGGCAGGCGCGGGCGGCGGTCAGTCTCGGCCCGAGAGCGACTCCGAGCGCGTGCGTCAGCGAACGAAATGTCCGCGAACGGGTCGGCGGCGACTGAGCCGCGGCTGTGCCACGTGCGGAAGACGCCAGACTTCGACGGCTATGGATTCAACTTGCACGCTGAAAAAGGCAAACCGGGCCAGTACATCGGCAAGGTCGACGATGGCTCCCCGGCCGAGACGGCGGGCCTGCGCCGCGGGGACCGCATCCTCGAAGTGAACGGACACAGCATCGCCGGGGAGACGCACAAGCAAGTGGTCGCGCGGATCAAGGAGCGGCCCGACGACGCGGAGCTGCTGGTGGTGGCGCCGGCGCCGGGCGAGGCGCTGCCCGACCTGGACGCGCCGCAGTCGCAGCACGCGCAGCCCGCGGCCGATCGCTCGCCGCTGCCGGCACGCGACAGCCCTCCGCCCGCGGAGTCCCCGCGACTCAACCTCCAGATGACCGCGGCGGAGATGCGCGCGCATCTTGCCGCTAAAAAAAAGATCGACCCCAAAAAAGTGCCCATGGACCTCAAGTCCAAGTTTGACATCGTCAAGAAACTCTGAGAGTTTGCGTCGGTGTGTGAATAGTACCTGTGAGTGTGTGGTGGCGTCGCGTGCCGTTGTTGTTGTTCATAGATGTGCATCTGAACATAGTGGTCCGGATGGTGTTATTATCGGCTGCCGTGAAGGCTGCGCGGTCGCCCCCGCGCCCCGTGCGCCCCGCACCGCGCCACACGAGCGTTGTTGCCAACTCTCGCGCCGCGACACCGATAGGTTCTCACACGGTTATCGCATAAAGTACACAAAATGGAACAATGACATCGATAGCGCAGGTGCGGGTGCGCCCCTGGCGACGTGTCGTCATCCGGGACGCGCCCGTGTGGAACAACCCTAATCAATTTTGATGCGAATGACACAATTCATCCACTAATAACTAATTACAATACAAAATTAAACAGCTTGCTTTTTGTAAGCATAGCATTGTATTTCGTAATAAACTTTAACACTCGTCGAAAAATTTTAATTTTTTGACAGCTAGCTGTCACTTTGCGCAATTTACAGAGTGTCGCGTGCTGCGGCTATATCGGCGCCCCCAGTTTTTTTTTTATTGTTGAAAAATGATGCCTGTTCAATTTGCCATTGAGAACTGTACATACGTAGGTACCTAACTATTGAGTTATTGAATAGTATGTATATTTATTGTATGTAAAAATGCAATTGTTTTAATTAATTGTGATTATCTAAATGTGTAGTTTAGAGTAACATTTTTTAAGTGCAATTCTGTTGAATTATGAATTAAATACATTCTACAAACGAGCGAGCTTTGTGATTTACCTGAGCCGGTTCCATCTTCCATACAGACCTGACACTCGCACACGCTCACACTAACACACGACAGGACGCTCCGTGCCCTTCACCGTAAAACACGTTTACATGCCTGAGTTATAATTAGAAATACAAGTATGTACCAATCTATGCATAGAAATTTTTGAAATCAAACTTAAAGGTAGATCAAAAATGTCCTTGCAAACATTTAATTTGATTTGTAAAATGTGACATCGGAACGGTAGCCGTGGTTGGTGTTATCAGTTGATATCATATCGTGTGATCACGTCATGATAAATAAGCGATTAATTTCTAGGCTGTCCTTGAATTAATGATTTGATTTGTTTAAAACAAAAAATAATTGCTCTGATTTTTAAGCGGTGTAATATTTGTCAGAGATGGGTATAACTGCAACAATTTATTTTATGCGGCCAAACGAGCATTCGATGACACGACCCACTACCCTGATAATGAGTGATTTATGTAGCCAAAGTAGTGGTAGCCAAGCGATTTAGCTAGTTAGCAGTACCTCCTCCTGCTTAAGTTTCATGGACCCATTTTTCATACCCGGAGTCCTAAACGAATGATTTTTTTAATAAAAATACATTTATTTAGTGACAGGCAGCGTTTCAATAATGGCGCTCTCAGTCGTTATTGGGGAGTGATATACCGGGGGATCCATGAATTTCGGGGTCCAGTGCTGCCCCCAAATTGTATGAACTGAAACGGAAAAATCATTTAAAATTTGGCAAAAATTTAATTCCTTTTAAATGTTTTTTTTTTCGAATGGGGGCAGCACTGGACCCCGGAAAACTCAGGTATCACGTAGGATGTCAACTTTTTGGCTTTGGCTTTTAAATCCAAGTGCATACAATACCCAACACTGTTGCTAAAGGCAAATATGCACAGAGCAAATTTTTTTCCTGTTACGTACAATTAGCTATTCTCCAACAAGTCCAATTAGATACTTTTTTCTAAACGTCAAAACAAACCATTTCCATGGGATTTGAATGAAATACAGGTAGATGTCGTCATAGTTTCTTGGAGTCAAATAGCGCTCTTACGATCAGTTTTTCTGCAACAATAAATCTAAAATCACGTTAAAATGGACATGTTCAAAGACAAGTAACATTATTTTGCGACGTTTTATTTCCTTATCAGAACATAATAATTTATTTTTGACCGAGGAAAATACCCAATTGAAACAATAAATGATTTGTATGGTGGACATTTTGCGTCGTCAAGGATGATATGCGTGCTAATCGTCTTACAACCAAGGGTGCTCAAGACCGTGCAAAAAGGAGAAGAAAAAGTCGGAAAGCGGACCCCGGGCTTCTCAGCCTTGCAGCTGAGGACGCACGCAACGGGGAAACCGCTGAGATGAGAGAGATGGGGGACATTTAGCAAGTTACCTACCGCTTCAATTTCATTGTATGCAGCAGGCAATAAACTTGCTCTGTGTAAATGAGCCTTAGTTTTAAACAATTTATTTCAAATTTAGCTACCACTTCGTCTTAAAGATAAGAATTTTGCAATATGGTAACTTTCTAAAAGGACCTCAAATTTAAACGGAAAAGAATCAACCAAGGGCGAATCTCCATTTTTTCACAAGTTTCCGATAGACGGCCCGACTAACGGACATGATGAAATTACAAACGGAAGTGGCGGACGACCGGTGAAACCACTGGATTAATCATCCGATGATGAATAAACATTAATCGATGCAACTTTGTGGCGAGGATGGAATCGATGATCCAATCAAGGTTAGTGACGTAAAAGAGAATGTGGTGGGGTAAGTTTGTGAGAATTGACGCAATTAATCCATACATATAATTAACCAAAAAAAATGTGTCTGTACTCTGTAAATTGAATATGTTTTAAAAAAAATTGCGGCAATAGAGACCTAGTTACAAGTAAAAATTAAAAAAAATTTTGTTTGTCTGTTTGTATACGCTAATCTCCAGAAATACTAGACGGATTCGAATGAAACTTTTTTGTAATATAGCTGCTAAGCCTGGAAAACATATAGGGCATAATTGATTTTGGAAAATGTCACCTGATGCAGAACTATTATGGTATAGCTAAACTTTAAGAAATATTAAAATGACGCCTTAGCAAAAGTTGTTCAACTTGATGAGCATTTTTTGTTGAGGTATACCAATCGAAGACTTAATGCAAATACAAGTTAAATTTATTTGCATAAACATGTACTTACGAAAAGCCGATGATCATCCGAAGTGGAAATCTAAGAGACTAGGTTAAAGTTGCTTAAAAAAAACAATTATTTATTGAATTTTAACATATTATAACACTGCTTCAAGTATTTTCTTATGATCTATTTTAGTTCGTACTTATATTTATATGCCGGAGTCATAAAGTCCACGCGAACGAAGTCGCGTGGACTTTATGAGCTAGTTAAATATATTTTTTTCGTAAGCTTGTTGGTTTTGTGTCCCACTGCTGGGCAAATACTTCACCCTTATATCTCCAGTCATCTTATGTCTGTACCGCAAGTTTTTTCCCGTCCAGACAAAATCTTGTCCTGATCATTTCATTAAACGGGTTTGGATGTACTCCGGCCTCCGATAGCCAAAATACTTAGATATTTATATCAATAACAGAAGCAAATAATCTGAATATAGTGACCATTATACAACCTGGAAGGGACATACCCGTAATAAATCAAACCACGGGCTGTATTAGATCACTAAATAAAATAACAGTCCGAACACGGAAAATTTTTCGGCATTTCTATACAAAAGTGTGCAGCCGCCCGGGCAATGTGTATACATAACCCCAGCAATGTCGATTTTTTTTTGGTTTTTTGGTTGTTAATGTAATTTTATTATACCAAAGTGATCTAGTGCAGCCTATGGTTTGTTTTTAACGTGTATGTCTTTTTAGGTTGTAGAAAAATCTTCCATTTTATATTAGCGCATTTCCAGTTGCTTCTTAGCTGCTTGGCAGCCAGGATGCGCATTCTGACTTTTCTTTTGCAGAGACAACTTGTTTCACCCTCAGCAATTTGTCACATCCCCTATATTAAGTAGCGACTTAAGTAGGTACAGATAACCGATCACCTACTCGCTTGCCCAGCGTGGTGCTTATGGGCAATCCTTCCCTAACTTTACGGGGCCTTAAGTCCAACAGTGGACTAACATAAGGCCACTTTAAGCGTGATGTTCGGCGAGAGGGTGGAAAATGAATCAAAATATTGCTCTAGATGACAACAACTCAATTCAGACACTTTTTTCTAAACGTCAAAGCAAACATTTTATATAGGATTTTTGTGAAGTACAAAAATGTGACGTCATGCTATTTTGGAGTCAAATAGCGCTCTTATTATCAGTTTTTCTGCATTAATCAATCTAAAATCATGTTGAAAATTGATCATCATTATTGAATAGTGGAAGAGATCCCTTCTTGGGATAAGCCCGCCCTTGTACTAATTATATGTATATAATCATTGTTTTAGGCGGGACGCATAGCGCGAAGAACCGATGGCCGATGGGGCAAAAAGGTTTTAGAATGGCGACCACGTACTGGCAAACGAAGCGTAGGACACCCACCCACGAGTTGGTCAGACGACCTGACCAAGGTCGCTGGAAAGCGCTGGATGCAGGCCGCTCTTGATCGGTCGTTTTGGAAATCTTTGGGAGAGGCCTATGTCCAGCAGTGGACGTTATGCGGCTGAAATTATGATGATGATGATGAATCATTGTTTGCTCCTAAATGTTATTTTATGTACAATAAAGAGTTTAGAAACACCTGCCTCCGTGGTCCAGTGGTCAAGGCGTTCGCCTTGTGACTCGGAGGTCATGGGTTCGATTCCCACTGGGAAGCATACTTTGTTAAAAGTTGTTTCCAGTCTGGATAGGATATTGCAGGCTTGAATCACCTGATTATCCGAAAAGAAAGATGATTCCGTGTTTCGGAAGGCACGTTAAACTGTGGGTCCCGAACGCCACCTAGCGTTTGATCATCAAACTATCCAAGGATTGGTTCCTGGTTTGCCCTTTGGGTTGTGGAGGTCAGACGGCAGTCGCTCTGTGTAAAAACCAGTAACCTCGTCAAATCTCCTTGGTTAGGTAGCGGACCCCGGGCTCTGAAGCGTTACTGCTGAGGATGCAACCGGGAATACGTGAGGATGATGAAAGAGTTTAGAAACAAACAAACAATAGTGACGCTATTTTATAACGTTTTATTTTATGAACTGTACCAAATATTTTTGATCTAGGCATCTACCCAATTGATAGCTCGCCTATTGACATGTCACTTTCTGGGCATGGTACGCATTTCTTCCCATTCATCATATCAGCCACAAGCAGTCCACTGCTAGACATAGGCTTCCCCCAAGTTTTTCCAAAACGAACGATTGGAAGCGACTTGCATCCAGCGTTTTCCTGCAACTTAGCTAAGGGCGTCCGACCTAGGTGGTCGGTTGGTGAAGTGCTAAACACAAATAAAAGATATTTTTTTATAATATTCGAGCACGATATGATAACGTTATTTGTATAATATGTTACTGGTTTACCGCTTGAAGAGGAAAAGATATGGATATAGCGCAGTACATGATGTCATGTACGAGTATCTAATGAGTCATGCGTGTGTTTGCATTGCATACATCTTAACACCTATTGTTAAAAAAACTCGTCCCACGCCTCCACTATATTAAAAAGATAGGCAACCTTCACGTCATCTGGTTATAATAAAAAGAACAATTTAAGGTTCCGTACCTAAAGGGTAAAAACGAGACCCTATTACTAAGACTTCGCTGTCCATCCCTACCGCGTCGTGCCTAATTATAACAATATTAAAGATTTGACACACGTGTAACTTTTATTTCCATATACATTAAGCTCTTCTTTCAATCTATCCTAAAAATATACTTTTTAAAAATGATTATCAGCTATTTTATTAAACATTGCTAGAGCCGCAATAATATCCATTCCATTTACCACCATTAGGGTCAAACGGGAATCTGAAGACGCAAAAATTTCCATTCGTTATCACTGGGGACAAATAGGAATTGTAATGGAAGTCTGTCCCATTCGTCCCCACTGGAGATAAATGGCATTGTAAAAAAATAGTTATTCCTATTCGTTCCCAATGGAGACGAAGAGGTCAATCGAAACTCACAAAACTTAAAATTGTCCCATTCGTCCCCAATGGGGACGTCCCCACTGGGGACGAATGGCATATCACTTTCAAAAACACAGTCGGATCGCCATAGCTCCTATTACTCACTCTGATGATGATGATGACTCAATCGTCTAAGTAAATCGATCGAAACCTGATCTGCCTTTCCGAGTACCTACTAAAACTTTCTGGTGGGTAAAGTTTTGGTGGCACATAGCGCGAAGATCCGATGGCCGACGGGGCAGAAAGGTTCTCAAATGGCGGCCACTCACCGGCAAGCGCAGCGTAGGACACCCACCTGCTAGATGGCCAGATGACCTGAGCAAGGTTGCAGGAAGGCGCTGGAAGCAGGCAGCTTCCGATCTTTCGTTTTGGAAATCCTTGGGGGAGGCCTATGTCCAGCAGTGGACTTTCTGTGGCTGATATGATGATGATGATGATGAAACTTTTGAAGATGTGACCTTTTTTTTTCGTGACATTCACGATGTAATTAAAGTAATGGTCGATGACGCGCGAAGACTTAACAATGGCGGCGCTATTAAGTCATTATGCTCAGTACTTGGCTTGAATAGCGCCGAGGACGCAGCTCGGGTCTGACCTTTAGGGCCATTTTTCAAACGCGGATTCACTAAACGTTTTATGTATAAAAAGTGTGAGTCTCTGTCATAAGAAGGATTCCGTACTAATAATTATAAAAACCACGTTTGTTGTATGGGAGCCCCATTATATTATGTATTTTATTCAGTTTTTAGTATTTGTTAAGTTAGTTTAGTAGTTGTAAGTGTAAATTACAAATCCCAACTTTTAAGCGTTATCACCTAATAAGTTTTAAACGCCTGAATCGATTTTCATCGAAAATGGCTAAGAACCACCGCAAGGGAAGTTGCTTTCAGGTAAAAAACCGCATTGAAATCGGTCCTTCGCGTTCGAGCGATACGATGCCACAGACAGACAGACAGTCGTCAGCGTCAAAGTCAGGATTTAAAATCAGCTTGTTTAAAGCCCATAATAATATGCTCGTCTTTTTACTCGGGCAGTGTATGGTTTAGGTATACAAAACGAGCGTACAACTCCCTGCGTGTCCTCTATAATAATGCTTTCCGCATGCTTTTGGCGCTGCCTAGCCGCTGTAGTGCATCCGCAATGTTTGCAGAAAGGCATACAAATGGCTTTCATACAATAATGCGTAAAAAAGCGGCTTCACTGTCAAGCAGACTGCGACTTGCGAGGTAGCGATACATAGTAAAGATGATAGCAGACCGGTACCACTCCCCCATGGTTAACCACATGATGAGGATAAGTTAAAATTTTTATTCAACAGCACCAATTTGAATTAACAGCAATTTATTTTATACTAACATAGCATAAGAAAATACTACTGACAAAAAATATGGTTTGTATTTGTACACACACAAATGTCATAATTTAAGTACAATCGGTACATGTAGGTACTTTATTTACAAATTGACATTAATTTCAAAGACATCATTCTTAATTAATAATTATGACATAGCAATGTATTCTCAGTCCACATATCTAACGTTAATATCAGTATAATTGTAAGGTTGACGTTTTTGGAGAAAACGGTACGCTGCGGTACAGTTTGTTACCGCTTCTTCTGTACTTGCGCTTAGGAGGCGGCAGTAAACTTAGTTGTACGTAAATTATCTGACATCAACAGCTAACTATCAAGAAATCGAAAGAAAAAAGAAATGATAATTATCAAGGGATATAAATATCCAACGATAAATAAATTATTTTTGACGTTTGACTTTGACTTATGAATTGACATCTCACATAAAGAATTATTATCGAGTCGCAAGGGCCGTTTGTTTTTTGAAGCCATTTCGAAGCGGGAGGATCAGCCAACTCGTCACGTCACTCGGGGAGGCTCCTTTCTTGCACCCCAAGTCCACCCTTAGTTCTTTAGGGTTGAATCTCACTTGTCAGCACGGAACAGCACTTTTCTATGCTGCTATCATTTTCTGTCGCTCAGAATCGTCATTTGCCAGAGCGAGAGAAACCGACGGATCGCTATAGCACTGGCCTAATGGCCAGTGCTATAGCGATCCGTCGGCATCCACAGGAAAAGATCAAAGAATGAGAAAAGAAGGTCTGGAAGAGATCGCTCTAAGCGATACGACCGCCCATTGCGGGTATGTATTTTAAATTTTAAAACTTCCTTTTTATGTTTTTTTTTTAATTGGTTAAATAAAGAGTTTTTTCTTTATTCATACAAGAGATGGGGTGGTCCTATCATCGGTCGGAAGTCAGCACACGGTCAGTATACCTGTTTGTCAGTTCTGTAAGTATAATTGTCAATGTAACAGTTACTTGCAGCATGCTGCATGACCGCTCCTGACGAGGCCGCTGCTCTCGCGACCTTCGTCTGCTCATTCATCAGCATCCTGCAAAAACTACTGTTTATTTTAGTGAGACACTTTTTATGTATTATTAGGTATTTTAAGAACAGCCTTACCCTAGACTTGACTCATACAAACGTACTCAAGCGTTTATTTTTATCATTATCAGTCAGATAAAAATAAAATCTGTATGTCAGATTTCGCCAATTTCATTTTAAAGAAATTGCAAGTCATTAACTGAGATTTTTACTAGTTTTCTATTGATAAAATGTGAATTTAAAAGAAGAATTGCACTTTTGAGACATTTTTGCGCTTTCTCGGTTGTACTTTTAGATGTTTATCTTTATATTTCGAGTTCTATAATCTTTACTCTTCTCGTTTTTATAACTTCAATAAAGTGAAGATTTGTCTACAATCACTAAGTTGCTGGGCAGTTTGCAAACTATACAAAAGAAACAGCAACATATAACAATGACTGACATGTCGAATCAGAGAGTGAGTGGACGCAAAACACTAGCATATAATATACCTACCGAGTTGTTTATGCACTGAATGTTGTATTGGATATTTTATTTAGAATTTCATGTTGCGGGATTATTAATAGTGTTTTATGCAACAGTTGTAAAAGAGGGTTCAAAAAATGCGAGTGGCGCAGTTTACGATGCGAGCCTTGACGAGCACCGTAAGATGACGCCGTCGAGCATATTTCGACATAGGTACCTACTTTTACAAAGTTGCATACAATACATTTTCTACGACTATATTTACTAAATAAAATCCAAAAAAAAAAATTAAAATGCTTGACATTTTCAATTTTTTTTATTCGACGTTTACTCCCTTTAGTGAGTATATCTGAGGACTATATTTAATAAATAAACGTTTTTCTTATGTTTATTAATAAAATAATTTATTTCGGCAAGTTTTATTTTTAATACAGTAAGTTGGTAGTTGCGTTTTCTTTTGGTAAGTTAGTGTTAATCAAGTAAAATCTTTACTTAGGTTAGGCGCATAGATCTAAAGAAAAAAAACTAGGTCTATTGCAAGGGTTTTTTTTTTGGCGTAATAACGACACATGTGCGATTATGAGGAGTACGATAGAGTTATAGACTTTTCTGCAATCATTTTATCAATGTTCTTATATTAGTGTTCGGGACCATTTAAAAGACAGATAAAGTACAGGAGTAGAATAAAGAATTTAAATGCATGAAGTATGAAATACATAAACAAGTAAATGAATCTTCCAAAGTAACGGATATGTCGTAGCCATATCGTAAATTTAATCTCTTCATTAAATGATCGAGAATTTCATGAAATGGTCGCATTTCATGAAATGTTGCACTGGCTACTGGCCACATCGTGATGTGGATTGGGCGGATCAATGATAAGAAATTGTTTCTCGATATGATCAAATAATTTCGACCATTTCATGAATTTACCGTATTACTTCATGAAATGGTTGATTATATCGTAAAATTGTTATATTTTTAGTTTACACTATACATTCATGTTGTCTTAATCACCTATAGCGCTCTGTCAAAAGTTTTGGTTTTTGTTTGCATTTTTCAGCCTGTTTATACGATCCGGCCAAACGTGGATGACAAAATCGTGAAACGTTGACGATTTCATGATCTGGTCAAATTAAGTTGGCCGTTTCATGAAATGCGACCATTTCATAAAGTGATCAAATCTACGATATAGCAGTATTTTAGAACCTATGTATTACAATAGTTATAACAGTAAGTAACATATTTCAGCAAGTATTATAAACTTGCTTATAAAACTAATAGCAAATTGATTTTACAAAATCAGTTTTGCAAAGAAGTGAACATTCTTTGAAACATGCTGTACTTTATTGAAGTTATAAAAACAGAGCTGAACTTTTTCGTAAGTACTTCGAAAAGCACGTGTTCAGGTTGTCTGTGTCTTCATTAGATGGTCGTTAACTACCAGAATTGAGAACCTAAGAGCGTAAAGCTTTTCTACGCACTTTTGGCTAATGTGCGTAGAACAGCTTCACGTTCTCACTATAAACTGTAAACAGTAGTTCATAAAATAGTCTGAACAAGTCATATTTTTAAATGATATCTCCGTTTCCTTTCAAATGATTTATTTCAAATGGGGGCAGCACTGGACCTCGGAAAATTCAGGTACTATTCTTGCAGGTTGAAAAATCTGAGACTAGTGCTGGCAGGCCGCTCTAGATCGGTCATTTTGGAAATCCTTGGGAGAGGCCTATGTCCTGCAGTGGACGTTATGCGGCTGAAATGATGATTATGAAATGAGTGCTGGCAAAGAAAAAATAGCTGGATATATCACAAAATGTCTGGTTTGTATTCCTGCGACGTATATTATTATCGTATCGGAAGGACACCGCCACTTTATCACTTGAGCGATAAGCTGCAGCCGGTGACCGCAACATGTGAGAGAAGGGCCTTGATCGTGCTCAGCGTCTCGTAACTTATTTCTTTAACCCCTGACAAAAAGGAGGAGTGTTAAAAAATGATAACAATGTCTGTCTGTTTGTCTGTCCGTCTGTATTTCTGTCTAGTTCGAGCTACGATGCCACAGACAGGCGTGCGTCTATCTGTGGCATCCTAGCTCTCGAAAGGGTGGACCGATTTCAATGAAGCATGTTTCCTTGTGTTAGTTCTTAGCTAAGTTTAATGAAAATCGGTACAGTCTTATAAAAGTTATTGGAGATGACTGCTTGAAAGGCGGGAGTTTATTAATTTATCTGGAAAATAAACATTTCTGTCAATACGCCAACCGTCACTCTGAATTAGTGTTGCAAGCAATAGTATAAAATATCGATAGCCTATCGATACTATCGTGGCCTTAAAAATAGTCACAATATCGTAAGGACTATCGATAGTATCGAATAACCCATACTATCGATTGTCAAAAGTTTGAAATATTATTGATGTAAGGTAAAACTATAGATAGTATCGATACTATTGAATTCAGATACTATCGATAGTATCGAATACTGTGGATAGTTTCTAAATTGTATAGTATCGATACTATCGATAGTTTTACCGTAGTTTGCAATATTATTGATATACGGTAAAACTATTGATAGTATCGATACTATCGATAGTTTCGGTTATTCGATACTATCGATAGTCCTAGCGATATTGTGACTGTTTTTCAAGGTCAACTATTGATAGTCAAACTATCGATAGTTATGCAACGCTACTCTGAATGCTGCGCCCTGCTACTGAATTCGTCCGTACGGGATTCTTTCAAAGATTCAAATGTTTATTCAGTAATTAGATCTTTACAGGCACTTTTACACGTCAATAAGTTTAATTTATGTAACGTATATTTAAATTTAATTTGTTTTTAAAGAAAAGCTACCGATACCAGCGCTTCGTACCGACCACTGCTGAGAAGAAACGCCGAAAGAAACTCATTTTCACAGTATTGGTTGCCTACTCGCCAGAAGGGCTTTGTCATATTATTATTATTATTGTCTATTAATTAATAAATACTTATAATATAATACAATGTTGACACATTATAACATGATATGCTTGCGAACAAGTAAACAAACATAAATTGTGTAATAAAAAATATTAAGTAGTCAAAAAAGCGAAGCCGAGCAGTACCAATCCCTCCCGGCAGCACCCGTTCACGAGTTGACCCACGGATCAGTTCCACTAGGAGCATAAAGACATATCCAAGCTCTGTCTTTCCTGTAAGTGATACCAGTATTAGCATGACCTCATATCTCAAGTAATAAAACTTGGTAAAGCAAAAACATGCGCCCACGCACCCGCCGCGTAATAAAATGAAATACTTATTGAGCATCACGATACTTGCTTAGTTTTACTACCGACCGCGTTGTTATGATGAAATACAATTTAATACTCAACTCAGCAATAACATATCGGATTTCAAGGATAAAATAAAATTATAATATATCTATAGAAGCGCTTGTTGTAGGCACAGAATTAATATTATACACGAAAATTTTGTATACGGGTCTAAAAAACACTCTGAAATTATTTTCAGGGTAAATTCATTTTTTTTCAATTTTTCGCAAATATAAAAAAAAAATATATATTTCAAAGGTCTACTAAGTGACAAGGGCGGGCTCATATTTCGCGCAGAAGATTGCAGTAGCCATTTAGCGCGGGAATGCAGCTAGTGTTCTTGGCACAATACCACATGAACCACACTTAGATTTTTAATATAGTTTAATTTAGATTTTAGTTTAATTTAAACTTAGTTTTTAAATTTAGTTTTTTTTTTTTATTTTTAATTCATTATAGGTATTATTGTATTTATGTTCTTGCATAATGAATTCATAAAATATTAAATACATTGTCATCTCAGTTAACTTATCAGCTGATTAGAGTTTGTACGTAAAGCAAAATATTGACATGCATACTCAATTATAAATCTGATGTTGTATCGCACCAACAAAAATTCTTAAAATTTAATTTGATATGATTATGATTACTAATCGAATATATCGCATTATGGTAATTTTATTCGATAAGATGAGAAGAACTAGAAATATAATATGGAACGGAATCTTATTAACCGACCTCAAAAAAGGAGATTATCAATTCGTTTTTTCGTTTGTTTTTTTTCAATTCGGCTTCCAAATCGCTTCAGGTGTCTTCGAGTAATCGATGAAAATATCATCGATTACTCGAAGACACCTGAAGCGATTTGGAAAATTCTTATTTGAAAGGGCATACTCGTCAAGTGATCCCATAGAAATTTCATCAAAATTGGTAGTGAAGTCGGTTTTTAGTTTAGAAAACATATTTTATTTATGCATTTAGGAAGGATGCCGAACATCTGGCTAAGAGGATGGTCCATTTGGAGGTGGGGAGGGCTGCAGATGCACTATCCCTCGAAGACCGAGAAAGAGGTGGAAATAATGTTTACGGACTGATATGAAGGAACGGGGGGCTAGCGCAAGTATGGTAAATGACAGAAAGAAGTGGAAACAGTTGACATACAGAGCCGACCCCGAATAGGAAAGTGGCGAGGAAAATGATGATTTTATTTATGCATTGATCGATGCGATGTTCAACTTTAATCTCGAACCGTGTGAACCTCTGGTGCAAACATATGCGACTGCAACGCGCCGCCGCAGCGTCCTTGCTGCTTCTACGAACTTATCTATAACTGCCGCAATTTGCTTTGTGTGCCTGTCGGTTTGTGCATCTATTAGCACGTAACGTTGCAACGTTGTAGCCATTACACTGTACCATCACGTGGGTGTGGGTTATAGTATAACATTATCGACGGCGATAGTCTCCATTTTTTTCCAGACTATAAAGTATCCATTAATATTTCATACGCCCTGTTTTCCATTGAAATCCCTCCAGCCGTTTTTTCGTAACTGAAAGAATTTTAGTAGGATACATTTTATACGGACAAATAACACTGATTGAGCTAGCCCCAAAGTAAGTTTGAGACTTGTATTATGGGATACTAACTCAACGATACTAATATGCTTATAACAAATACGTATATACAATATGTAACAAAAACCTATCCTAGAAGCTAGGATAGGCTGACCTTACTAGCTAGAACAGGTCGAGCTTCACAAAGTCTTTGCACAGAGGACGTTGCTGCCGTTCTCTGCTATACCCTCTCTGTTAGTCGCCTCTTGTTACGACATCCGTGGGAGAGAAAAGAAGTGGTGACAAATTTCATTCTACTCTGCCCTCACCACACGGCTACGGCTAGCATTAGTATGCGCATGTGTTTGTCTAGTTGCTCAAGAGGTTTCTATAAATACTGATTAGCCGACAGCTAACCGCATGTTTGTGATTTGGGGGCTTGGCCCGCGGTGAGAACCAAATGTTCCAAGTTGCCTAAAGTGGCGGTTCAAGGTTCATAAGTCAAAAATAGATACTTAAGGATCACTTAATCTTCTTCTTATCTTAGCATCTTCCATGCTGATCTAGAGGAAAAGTACTTGATATTTTATCTTTTCTTTAATTTCTATCCTCAGCTGTTCTTCTTCGGAGCCCGGAGTGCATATTCCCTGTTTTTCTTCTCCAAAAATAATATACATGTCAATGGTCACCCAAGAATGCCAAAGAGCTTGCTGAATGGAGAAGCAATAGCCAGTACATTTAAAGATTGGCATCACCGGTGGTTTGACTGGGTATGCATGGCCTACAGACCCACTGCTGAGCAAAGGCCTCTCCTTCTTCTCTCCGTCTATCTCTATTCCGAGCAATCTGACATCCACTCAAGAAACCCTCGATATCATCTTAGTTGGATATCCTATCTATTCCTTGGTTTACCCCTAAGTCTTCTGCCATCCACATGTAGACCCTCTGGGCCCATCTATCTGCTTGCATGCGGCACACATACACGTATCTTGCCCAGTCCCTTTTTGAGTCTGGCAGTCTTGATCTACCTCTACAACCTTAGTTTTGGAGCGCAAGTCTATTACATTTGTAATATTTAAAGTGAAATAAACAAATGGGCAATTTTAAAGATCATCATTAGTGTCAATATTAGAAGCTGCGACTAGACCGGGTCGGCCTCTCCGACGAGGTATATTCCGTGAATTAACCGTTTTAATAATAATAATCATGAAAATATCTAACGTTTCTTGCCATTGACTGCAATAATGACTAGGAAAGCACATTCAACTCGGGCAATTCGTTGAAAGTGCTAATGCGTGCGCCGGCGCATGTCGCGACTGCCCAATGAGAGAAACCAGCCGTCGACGTCGCGGGCGCCGCCTTGCGGGTCACGTCCGAGACTCCGCCTTAGGACAATGGCAACTAGCTTATGCAGCTATTCTGAGCGTCTTTGTATTGCTATCTTAGCAGCCAATTACTACACTACAAGCTATAATGTGTTACTTATTATTATGCACGCGCGAGGATGTGATGAAGGAAGACCATCGTAGGGTCTCTTACCCATGATAACCGACAAGCGTACGAGAGTATGAGTTCTTACAACATTAATTCTTACACAGTAAGCTGGTCTAGAACACCCGCTTGCCGTTCCATCTTATCTTTGCAATACCCAACAGGGTTCATATTGTACCTAATTATAAACAGTGGTAATATTAGTAAAACTAAGAACTGATGTATAATATGAATGCAATAAATGAATTGAATTGAATAGTGAAACTAGTGTACAGAATACCTAACGATATTTTCCTTCAGTGAAGCAGTCGATGGAAATTACCGTACATGAGTCAGATTATTCTGCAAACTCAGAGGTACAAGTCGGACCGGGCGGGGCGGGGATCGAACCTGAACCTTTCGAACCACTACACCACTACCACAATAGTCCATGAATGCGCAAGCGCACCATGGCAGACGTATGGCTATGGCTTATGAATGAGCTGGGTGTCGTCACGACTGCGAAGGTTGAGCATTGTCCGCGCGCAATGGACTGTGCGATCCCACGCTGCCTATTGTGACTTGTAACTGCGTCCGCGAGCCCGCGACACGAGGAGGCTAAATGCAGGTCGTTTAGTTATTATGCGCATGCGCAACCAGTAATACGGTATTTGATTAATTTTTTTATTATTCATATCAAAACGTAAATAATCTGAACCTAAAAACAAGAATTATTTTTCAAGTATTATACAAAGGATGCATATACAGCCGAGTTACGTTAGTCCAAATTATTACATTTAAAATCTTTACAGTAAGACACTACTTAACTACTACTAGCGGTATCTAGATAGATAGATAAATTCTTTATTGTACATAAAAAGCCACAATTAAAATAAAATAAAATAAAAACATAATAGTACAAAGGCGGACTTATCCCTGTCAGGGATCTCTTCCAGTAACCCTACAAGCAGAGAAGATAACTAAAAAAGTGGGGTGGAACATTGTACAATACTTACACGCTAAAACACTTAATGCTAATCATAATTCCCTAATACATTTAGATATACACATACATAATAAAGTAAAAGTCAAATCATTTATTTATCTTTGGATATTTATATCACTTGATAATTGTCATTTCTTTTTTCTTTCGATTTCTTAATAGTTAGTTGTTGACGTCAGATCATTTACTTACAACTAAGTTTACTGCCGCCTCCAAAGCGCAAGTACAGAAGAAGCGGTAACAAACTGTACTGCAGCATTTTCTCCAAAAACGTCAACCTTACAATTATACTGATATTAAAATTAGATGTGTGGACTGAGAATACATTGCTATATATATACATATATACTTACAATATCAGTTATACATACATAATATATAAAAATATACATATTTGATTCAATCCAAGTCAGGAACTTTCATATAATAATTTAATCCTATTCTTGAAGGAATGCAGAGTACGCGACTCTTTAATATCCTTAGGGAGTCTGTTCCAAAGTTGTGCAGCCATAACAGCAAAAGATTTAGAAAAAGTATGAGAGGAGTGATTAGGAAGATCTAAAAGAAGGCTATTGCTTGAACGAAAGCGGGGATCGATATCTCGAAATTTAAATTTTTCATAGAGGTAGTTGGCGAAGGTAGTGTTATAGAGGACATTTAAAAGAAAAGAAAGCAAATGGATACTACGACGAGTTCTTATGGGCAGCCATTTCAGTAGAGAACGGTACTCAGTAATGTGGTCAAACTTACGTAGCCCTAATACATATCTAATACACAAATTCTAAAGGCGTTCCAGCTTGTCAGCCAATTCTTCAGAGATATCTAAAAAGGTCACGTCCGCATAATCTAAAATAGGGATCAATAACGATTGAGCCAAAAGCGCTTTAGTCTCCATAGGCAGAAAATTTTGCAAGCGTCTTAGGTAGCATTTCTTCTTTTTAAAAGTGCCGATGCCGTTTTATGCCCAGTGCGAAAACCCGACTGGAGCAGACTTAAAAGATTATGTCTAGGTATATGGAAAGACATTGCTTAACATGGTGTTCTAACACTTTGGTAAGAAGCGGAAGGATGGATATGGGTCGAAAGTGGGAAGGAGAAGAAGGATTGGATTGTTAAGGCAGGGGAATAATATGCCCAAACTTCAAAAAAAAAACACGCACTAGGAAAAACACACGTATCCAAGGAGCAATTAATAATGTCAGTAATAGCAATTAAGGTTGCTATTGGTTTTATCATATCAAGAGATATATTGTGTAGATGTCTGTGCGATAGTGATGGTCGCGAAGGTAGAACAAGGGAATCCATATAGTGGGAAGACAAGTAGCTGGTCATTTTTTCTTTCAGACTTCCCCTGGTTTCTTTACAATCGATGTTGGTCCACTGCTGGACCAAAGCAGGCAGCTGTGTCACTTCCCGTTTAAGTATCGAAATATACCTACATTATTACTATGCGCGGCGAATACTTCGTAGGGGAAAATTCAGTTACATGAATCGTTTGTCCAGAGTAATAAGAATGAAATTGGCTTGCAATGGATGTCTAGGTATCTAAACGAAGAGGTGCTGAGTTTTGACGTGAGCTAAATTTAACCATAGCGCTAACCACATTGAGTAGATATTTCTTTAAAATTATTTCCTGAGTAAGACTTCTGTACGTGAGTACTAGTACTTATTCTGTGACTAAAGGCCTCTCCAAACAAAAGGCCGATTTGCCCATACATAACCAGGCTGTGCAGGCGGGACTGGTGACAGTAAGTACCTTATGGTATAATCTGCACAGAGGACGCTGCCGTCCGTTCTCTATTACCTAGATTTCCCTTAGTCGCCTCTTACAACAGCCGTGGGCAATGAACAGGAGAGAATTTTTCAGCAAGAGGAAAAGTTGAGAAAAAATGAAAAGTTGCTTTTGTCATGATTAAAACGCCTCTTTTTAACCGCCAACAAAAAACAGGGGTGTTATAAGTTTGACGCCAATGTCTGTCTATCTGTCTGTCTGTTGCATCGTAGCGCTCGAACGGATGAACCCATTTCGAAGTTTTTTTTTTAAGTAAAAGCGTACCTTGCGTTGGTTCTTAGCTAAATTTTATGAAAATCGGTTAAGCCGTTTAAAAGTTATTGATGTTAACGCTTGAAAGTCAGGGCTTTCTTTGGCAAGTAACAGATGGCGCTACGGATATCTATCTAGTGATGAGAAGCGGAACTACCGATACGACTTTGGTAGTTCTGTTACTTATTACTAGATGGTTATTTTGACAGAGGTTTTTTTTTTAATATTTGCCTATAGCAAATACACTTGTTGACTTAAGTTGTAAAAAATATCTATTTATTTTTGCCACATCTTACTCCGCGATGAACGGCTGCGGTCGACCTCGGCCCGACCTTCGCATCGTGCCTGAGTAATTGACTAAGACTATCAGTGATTAGTTGTAGATTTAATGATTTATCAACCGCTTAGGTATTGCAAATGATCTATCGTAAAGGAATGTTACTATAACTATGCGTTTTATTATTTTATCTACCTACATAATAATCACTAAGTATAAATAAATAAGTACTTACTTGGTTTTTGAAAAAAAAAAGATTTTTTGTTTATTTCAAAACTGAAATTAGCAGGGTGATAAAATAGTACCCGACTCCTCATTTGCCCTAACATCATTTGCTCTAATTTTAATTTGCCATGATCATATAGTATTTAATTCATTTCTAGCAATTTATTTTTTATTTTAAGACACGGAAACATGATCTTCCTGTAGGTACTTAAAATTTAGGTAAGTACCTTATTTTAGTCAGTAATGGAAGGTCCAGCAGCGAAGGACCATAGGTGCCATTTTTTAAACCCTGTTTTTCTAAGCGAATGGTTTTTTGAAAGATGTTAGGTCATCTGATACGACAAGACGATTTCATAAAAAAAACATCTTCGAAGGGAAGATAGAAGGGAAAAGAGCACCAGGAAGATCCAGGCATAGCTACATGAAGCAAATAAAGGAGAAAAAGAACGTCGTGTCGCGCAGAGAAGGAAAATGGCTGGCGGACGAGAGAGACAAATGGAAGAAAATGCATACTCCACTATTTAGATTTGATGTAAAATTTCCTATGCTACTATTACCATAGACTCGTTGTTTTAAAGAACAGCTACCTCTATAGGTACTTAGCGTTTTGGAACGACCACTGTTGATAAGAAACGCTGAAATAAACTTTAATCTATTATGGCAATATAACAGGAGAGGGTGACCTGACCATAGAAATTGTAAGAATCCCCTTACCCTAGACTTTTCCATACAAACTTAGTCTAGCTTTTATTTTGAAATGATATGAGATATTTCGGCAGTATTCTGTAATTATAAAGAAATTGCATACATCTAGGCATATAAGTACTTAACTAGTTTTTGACAATCAAATATGAACTTGAAAGAAAATATGCGAGAAAAAAAGTTTTCCATACCTACTGATGGTCAAATATGATATATACTATATTCTCTTTTAAATTCATATTTTTACTGTGAAAACTAGTTATAGGCCTTAAGACGAAGTGGTAGATAAAGAGGCGCCCTCATTTGAAATAAATTGTTTAAAACTAAATGTGGTGATAATTCAAAATTTGATTTGTATAAATGTCTAGAAAGACCTTTAAACTATTTTATGAATAACCTTTGAAATTATTACTAATAGTCCGTCTAGTTTTAAAACTGTTTTTCGCCAAAAGTAGCCACTTTTGGCGAAAAACAGTTTTAAAACAAGACGGACTACCAATATTACTTTCAAAGGTTATTCATAAAATAGTTTAAAGGTCTTTCTAGACATTTATACAAATCAAATTTTGAATTATCACCATATTTAGTTTTAAACAATTTATTTCAAATGAGGGCGCCTCTTTAGCTACCACTTCGTCTCAATTACGCAATTTCTTTAAAATTATATAATTTTACCAATACATGCCATGCCGTTTCAAAATAAAAGCTAGACTACTTTTGTATGGGGAAAGTCTGATTCTGTATAGGGTTAAAGGACTCTCAATTTCTATGATCAGGTCACTCTCTCCTACCCTCCCATTCTCCCACTCTCTGAATAGGTGCCATAATAATGGTACTTACTAAGTACCTAGTAAGAAAATAATTTTTTTAATTGAATTAATCACACTACTAGTGTAGTATCGCAAACATTCCAACACATTCTTGCGCATCACCCATTAAATGCTAAATATCAATGCTTCGCCGATAGCGTGCGATTAGATTGTGCAATGCAATACTATGTAGGGGGGAGGGGGGGAGAGGAAGGGAGGTAATGTGCTGATACTGCGATAAGCTATACCGCGTTTGGGGCGCCACGTCAAAGCTTTACGATTCTGATTTGCCAATAGTAAAACTAATATCAAATACATAACCTATCGTGGCTGTATCCTTAATGCTACTTTTTGACGGTAGGCGAGTTGCTACCGTACCCTATCTATAAAAAATCACGTTTGTTGTATGGGACCCCTCTAAAAATTTTTATTTTATTCTGGTTTTAGTGTTTGGTGTTATAGCGGCAACAGAAATACATTCTTTGTGAAAATTTTAACTGTCTAGCTATTATGGTTCATGAGATACAGCCTAGTGACAGACAGACAGACAAACAGATGGACAGACAGACAGACGGACAGCGGAGTCTTAGTAATAGGGTTCCGTTTTTACCCTTTGGGTATGGAACTTTAAAAAGAGATCAACATATTAAATCCAATTCAATTCATTTATTTCCAGAAAATAGGGTTTTTACAAATATGGTACAATTTAGCTAATCATATAGCATACAAATTTTATTTAAAAATCGTCATGTCCAACAATATCGCCTATTAACACGATTAGCATTTTCACTCATTCCCTTGATCGACTTTTACGATACACGCTGGATGAGAAGCAGCTAGTACGTTCAACGTTTTTTATTTTATTTTATTTATTGCACTTAAATCTTAAGATTTATAGTACAAAAGGTACAACTTAGTGCTAAGTATTGTCTATCAGATCACCTTTGGGACGTAGCAAAAAAAAACAGGTAGATTCTCCCAGACCAGCTACGCCACACTATCACGTGTTTATCCCTAACGGAATAGACAGAGCACTTTGTATCTTACGGCTCTAAGCAGACAGAGCCCAGGCCCGCAAGATCCAAAGGCCACTTTTAGCGTGATGGTAGGCGTGGAGATGGAGGTATCAAAACAGTGATGGGTTGCTAGCCGCATCGCCTATTAACATAGTTCGCATTTTCGCCCATTCCCTCGATCGGCTTTAAAGATCTGCGCGGGAAGAGAAACAGCTGGTACATTCTCAAGTTTATCTTTTCTTCCAGACCATTATGGAAGAATAAAACGCCTAAGCAGTATCCACTCGTGAATTTGCTCTTTAGATATTGCTTTTGAAGCTTAACAGGAGTAACTTTGGGAATTTGTTTTTCACGATCTCTGTCGCCTAGTGACCACTAGGCGACAAAGGCGCCAGGCCGTCACACCGGAGGTCCCGGGTTCGATCCCCGGTCAGGTCCAGATGGAAAATAATCTTTTTCAGATTGACCTGGGTCTTGAATGTGTATCTATATATGTATTTGTTACTTGAAAAAGGAACTTAGTACCTTTCTATAACTTAACTAAATAATCAGAATAAAATTTATGTGAAACTTTAACTTTAAATAATTTGGGTCAACAACAGTCTCATGTGCTTAAAAATAATCAGGTCATATAATCAATAAAAAAGGAACTATAACCTTCCTATAACATTCGTTTTATCACAATAAATTGAACATTGAACCTTTTTTATTAATATTATTTGGCTCAACTACAATCAATCTCATCACTTTCAATCAATGAAAGTAAGTAGGCACTTTAGTATGAAAATACCACAACGCTTCCGCGCCGCGCACGGTCCCACCCGACGCATTAATACATTGCCGGCTGCTCATACGGCATTGTACACAATGCCTAGGCCAACCGTGAAATAAATAATATTTCATGCATTGCCTGATCGTTTTAGGCATTCTATATGTAGCCTAGGTATTGTATGTAATGCCGAGTTATACAGATTATCGCTAACATATAGATGAGATACTAAAGTAGTTCGTCATGGGAAAGTAACATCGTATAATTCGTATAAAATGTTTTGCTTCTAAACTCAATTACCGAAGTATTTATAAAATTGTAAATATTACCTACAATGCTCCTCATCGAGACAACTGGAGACTTAAAAGCTGGCATTTTTTTGTCCAACGGATTAGCTTAGCTGGCCAGCGGGGGAATGCTGCTAGCATTTCGAGAACGTTGCCTCGATGCGGCGCTTTCGATGAAATTTTCTATTTATATGTTGATTTAATTTTAAGAATAGTATTAAGTTTTATATATAGTTAGGTTTTAGTTTTTTTTTCTTGTTGTTATTTGAACATTATAAATTTTAAAATGTTAAATAAATTATTGGAATAAAACACGTTAGAAAATAAAAGTATTTACTGAATCATTTTTCTACTGACCTCCTCTTCATTGTGGTTATTTTGATCAAAGGTCCCATTGTTGAAATGTCTTTCAATTTCTGGCAGAGACCTATCTTTGGTTTCCGGAAGAGCAAAGTGCATTATAACTAAACACAACCCTATAATAACAGCAAAAATAGCAAAAGTACCATAGACCTTTATACTTAGTAACATGTAAGGAGTAATTTTTAAGCCAATCATCAGGAACAATGCTAAAAATATCCCAGTGGCTGCTGATATCGACCCCTTATGAGCTAAAGGAATAATTTCTCCAATAATGATAAAGGGTAACGGCGTACAACACAAGTTTGCTAATACAAAGTATACTACAAACAATAACAGAGGAATCCAAGGCTTATCAGATGATACAACATCTTTGGATGACAAATATAAATACATACATACAGAAATCAAGACAGCTAAAGACGACAACCCGGTGGAGAACAATAAGACACGTCGTTTCATTAATCTCACTAAAACAGAGGAAAACGTGACACTTGATGTTATAATTAAATCTATAGATAACGTGTAATAGAATGACTGCGTTTTGTCTCCAGTAATTTCTCCAATTATTTGAGGCGCATACGCAGGAAATATATGCCTTCCACTGAATTCCGATAAAACCGCAGAAATGATAACTATAAACAAAGGTTTTACAAACTGTCTTTTCTTAAATTTAGCAAAAAAGTTTATAATACTCTTCAATTTTGAATAACGACCTTCAGAGTTAGACAAGACTTCTTTCTGCGATATAATCAGATCAGTAAATTCACGATAGGTCCTTTCATTTCTGGTTCTAAGCCTGAAGAAGGCATCTTCACTCTTTTCGAAATATCCTTTAGAAGCTAACCAAGACGGGCTTTCCGCCATAGTGCAAACAACGCAGAACGATATAACAAAAGGTACAAGAGCGAACAAAGCTATCGTTCTCCAATCCATATAGAAGTTTAGGACATGGACAGCAGTATTTCCGACGCATACAGCAGCAGATTTTAGGTTTAAGAACATTCCTCTGTTTTCTGGGCTCGTGTACTCTCCTAAGACGATGGCTCCGAGGGTGACAGTGGCGCCACCTGAGATTCCTCCAAGGATTCTGCCGATCATCAGCATAGGGATGTTGCCGGCGAAGTAGATAAAGAGCCAGGCGACAGCGCCGGGGGCGATGGCCATGGCGAACGTCCTCCGCCTGCCGACAGACTGCATGAGGTAGGAGGATACTAGGAAGCCAATTATGCTGGACAGGCCGACTGAGGACGCTGGAAAATCAAAAGACGAACATGAATTCTGTTCATATTGTAAAGTTTGTATGGATGCATGGTTATTTTTTCGGCGTAGAAAAAGGTGAGGTTCCCGTCGGATTGTCAAATACCCTTTCACCCTGCGGGCAACGCCGGGGGCTTCAGTTGGTTACTTAATAATGTAAACTTTTGTAGAGTTACGCCAGCTCGTTTCAGCCGATTTAGATGTCTACTATAAATTAAAGGTGGATTTATTGTAAGGTGTGGCAATACGAGGGATTTGCTCAGCTTCCCTTAAAGCACACATACGTCACCTTTCAAATAAAGCTCTAGTTTTACTATTAAAATATAAATTGGTAAACAAAAAGTCGTTCTGTTGATTTATAAACAAATGCTATTTTTTTTATTAAAATTGAACAAATGCAAGATGCATGGCGGAGTAAACATACCTACATAGAAATGAGCAATTCTTTATTCATATAAAACTTGACTGCACTTAACTCCGACGATTAAATAAATTAATGAAGTACCTTTTTTAATTGTATTTGGCCGTCGACTTGTTTTTGCTCTGTTTCAAAAACATAAATCACAAGTATTTTTATATTCTTGAGTTACTTCACCATATTTTTCGATACCAATCTGAAACCAGTGGTGTTAGCTTTTTTTAACGTATGGGTCAGTATAAACTGTTGGTCAAAAGCCTACCTTGTCTTCTTCCAAACGCCTCGATTGCGTGCCACATCCAACTACTTCTCCTCAAACTGTCGTATAAAGTTAACTTACACATGAAAAACAAAAAAAAGTTCATACCCAGCCACGAAGCAGTAGCTAAGTCAGCCTTGATGTCTGAGCTGTCTTCCTGCAGGGCCGGCAGCAGGCAGGCCGGGTAGCTCAGCATCACGCCCTGCCCCACAGCGTTCAGCAACACCCCAAACACCACCCACAGCTGGAACACAACCACATGACTAATTTGTATCATTTGATTCAATAGATATATCAGATTTTTCAGACTGCCTAAAGGCATCGAGACATTTTTTGACACTTGTGGTCACTCATCCAGGTACCCGTAACCGGCGGGCATGCATGAAGAGAGTGACAAGTGTAGATGATGCGATAGAGATCTGTCAGGATCGTAGCAAGTGGAGGTTCATAGTCTTTGACTACCCCCGTGGGAAACAGGCGTGATCATATGTATTTATGTATGTATTTATCCAGATGCTTACCACGCCCGGTGTCGCTTGACTGGCGAGAGCGCTGCGCACTTCCGCCAGGCCACCGAGCTCTTCATTTGAAAAAGTAACTACCATTGTATGATTGACTGAATTTTTATTACAACGAGCCATTTCCCGAACGAGCTGTCCCAGTACTAGGCAAAGGCCTCATTCTTTAGCTTCCATTTCTTTCGATCCGTTGCTTTTGAGCTCTAACTGACATAACAGTTAGCTCGTTGGACCACCTTGTTTTTTCACCAGAACCTCGCCCGCCATTGGGTCTCTGTCAAGGCACGTTAAGCCGTTGGTCCCGGCTGGTATAATGGTATGGCAGCTATGTCAATCCCTGTAAGTAGCTTGAAAAATCTGACACTAGTGTTGGCAAAAAATTACAAATTGGGTCTGCAGACGGTCTATCATTGTCCAGCGATAAATGGGCATTTGAGTGATGTATTTAGACCAGACCTACTTTATTCTATATTTTTGAATATTATTATAGGTAATTTCGGTGCAATAGAAAGTTTACCTTAGGTACTTGCAATAAAGAACGTTGCAAGTAAAAGTTTGTTTAAAATAAAAATGAAGTAAGTTTACCTGTGCAGCACAAGGCGCGGCCATACCTACGGCCGGGGCTGCTACTCTGACAGATCTCTTAATTCCTTTGTAGTGTAATCGCATTTATTTGCAACCAAGATCACTTAGGTAGTTATCATGATATTGACGAATTACTTAAAGTGAGCGACGAGCCAAGTTGTGTTCAGCTTTTATTACTTTTTGATTTAATTAGAATTAGGTACTTATTAGACTGATATTATATTTACTTATTTTGACGACCTCCGTGGCGTAATGGCCACCATGCTAGTCCGCCACCTAGAGGTCCCGGGTTCGATCCCCGGTCAGGGCAAGTTGGAAAATGGCCTTTTTCAAATTGTCCTGGGTCTTGGATGTTTATTTATATATGTATTTGTTATAAAATATAGTATCGTTGAATTAGTATCCCATAACACAAGTCTCGAACTTACTTTGGGGCTAGCTCAATCAGTTATTTGTCCCTATATATTTATTTATTTATTAAAAAAGGAAAATATTAATACAGCGCAGTAAGAACTTATATTAAGTTTTTCTTTTCATAACATGATGCTTCCATTCTTGTCTGCATCTGGGAATAAAGAAAAAGCTTAGAATGTATCAGTTGCTTCTCTTCCCGCGCGATCGTAAGAGCCGATACAGGCGATGCGGCTTGCTACCTATCACTATTATAATTCCCATTTCCACAATCTCTCCTACCATTACGCTTGTGGCCCTGCTGAGCTTTATCTGCTAAGAGCCGATAGACGGAAAATCATCTGTCGATTTCATAAGGGATAAAGACATTAGGGATAGAAATATGTACCTTTGCTTAAAAAATTTTAAATTCTAGATAGGTCACAAGTTATTTTTTTATTTTATTTGATTTGAATTCTTAATTCAAACCAAAATTTAGAATTTTATAGCAATATTTTGTAGCTAATTATCTTTTTATAAATCAATTGAGGTACATCCCAAAGTACAATACCCGGCAAGTAAGTTGAACGAAAATGGCGGTCGTTGTTGTACGTTGTTTGTCCGTTTAGAATCACATTTCGATCACATTTTTATAACATTTCTATCCGAACTTCAGGTAGAAATGATTTCGGCTTAGAAGAACGACCAAAAAATCTCTTTTGACACTTTTATCTCCAATTAAACATGCGTCGACGGCCGCCATTTTTGTTCAACTTACGTGCCGGGTATTGTAAGTGGCAATTTACAGTTGATTAATCTCGTATTTTTTTAGTCAACACAACTTTGTGGACCAAAAACTTATTGTTGTCGAAATTTGACTTAGTGCTTAGAAGTACTAATTGATTTGGCGAAGCCACTGCCGTGCTTATTCATTTGATAAACGATGGTTTAGACTTGCTTGAGTTATAATTAAGATAGGCAATTTTGTAGTAATTCATAACAGATTAGGATTCTCTAGCGCAATATAAAAAATACTATGCTTTTACTTTTCAGTTTTTATATTCAAATTAAATTAAATTCTCAGAAATATTTATTATTTGTTTTGATACACAATTGTTGACGTCAAATGGGTTCTTACTGCTAAGTTTACTGCCGCTTATATTATTAGTTAAAAGAAGTCAGATGGTACAATCTAATCTACATCTTAGCGCGTTCCCGGTAGCATCCTCAGCCGTGCTGCCTCGGAGCCCGGGGAGCGCGCACCCGCTTTCTCTTCTCCAACTATAATATGCATGGCAATGGTCACCCAACCCGATGCCGGAGACCATGCAAAAAAATTTGGTACTTGTTTTTGCTACAAAACCCAGACAACTATACAATATGTAACAAAAACCCTGTCCGTTCCTTGTAGGAGCAACTCAGACCGTCAATATAAACAACTTTTCATATGGGACCAATGCTTGGAACTCGAAAATAAATCGACATTTTCATACAAATTGCCGGACCGATCGAACATGTTTGTATGAAAATGTCGATTTTTTCTTTGAGTTTCAAGCATTGGTCTCATAGTAAAAGTTGTTCATTTTGACGGTCTGAGTTGCTCCTACA
The DNA here is from genome assembly GCA_943193695.1 of Acrobasis suavella. NCBI lineage: Eukaryota > Metazoa > Arthropoda > Insecta > Lepidoptera > Pyralidae > Acrobasis > Acrobasis suavella. The sequence goes on along the minus strand of OW971952.1, from coordinate 148,439 downwards.
AGAATCGGACAGGGTTTTTGTTACATATTGTACATGTTTTCTCAATGTTCTTAACTTCTCAACTAAATGTAAAGTAGGATGAGTAGCTGTAGAGCCAAAGAAGGGTTTTTGAAACCACGCTGTAAATCCGACTCTTAATCCTATAGTATTCCACCTTCACTAGTAATCGCTGCTGGATCGCGTGCAAAAATTTTCATTTTTTCCGTCAATGAAGCAGACAATCTTAACAAATTGTTTAAGGAGGTAGGAAGGTAGTTTTAAGTTATGATAGATTTGAAATTAATAAAGCATTTAATTGTGTGAAACACTTAAATAAATTCAAATCATCTCAAATTTGGAAACAGGTTACAAGAGATCTTAAAATAAATATACAAGGTGCCACTGTGGCCTGCCCTTGATGGACGTACCTACAATAATAATTTAATTATAACAAAATTAAATTAGGTCAAATTTTGAGGTAAAAAATGTCATACAAGCTTACAATATAAATCTAGTATTTAATTATTATTATACAATTCAATATCAATAATAAAATAAAATTCTTGTCAAATTATCTTCTAAGTATTCTTTTACAGTATAAAAACATTTTTCAGTAAAGAGTAATTTTAATTTAGTTTTAAATGTCATAGGATCTAAAGTTTTAAAATGATCTGAAAATTTATTTAAAGTAATGGGGGCCAAATTGATCACATTATTTTTCATCAATGCAGTATTGTAACCGCCCGTTACCAACAGACGTACTCGTACGTATTGGGTATTGGGATCTTATATTATTTGTCCTCATTCTCGTTTCAATGAATTTGGGAAACTATCTCTAGATTTCAATAACATTTTGTTTAGCTTTAAAGACTATGTCACTTTCTTGCGAGTTACCCCATAATATTACAATGGGGCGTAACCAAACCATAGTAAGCTACCAAAGCCACTTCATTTTAATTTTTTTTACAACATAAACAATGCTATGCAATCTATTTTATTTAATCTACCCACTTTCACAACAGCTGAAACATTCATTGGCTCGATTAAGTGCTCTTGTATTTTGCAAAATCAGCCGCACGCTGTGTGACTACGCAAGGCCATAGAAGACGTTCGGGGTAAGTCGAAAATCAGGTAAGTGAACATTCGGGTAACGGGGTAAGTGGACATTGGCGTAAGTGAACATTAGGGAAATGGACGTTCAGAGAAATAGACCTAATGAACCGACTGGCTATTCCCGATAGCTCGCCGAAAGGCAATCAAATTTAAATAGGAAGTATGTAGTACGTACATATCTATTAATATGGTTATTGTATATGTATAAAAGTAAGTATAATATGTAAGTAAGTAAACAAATGAAGCGTCTCCGTTTCAGATTATATTATGTTTGGATTGGGCTTAGAAATGCGTTCGTGGTCGGCGGCCGGCTGTCCCGCTGTCCAGATTTTTTTATCTACAGGTCTCATTTTCCAACCGATTCTCGTGAAATTCTGTAAGAAAATTCGATAATTTATAAAAAATACTAGCCTATTGAGTTTTTGGAATTATTTCAATTTCAGAGCCACGGGGATCGCAAGTTCTACACGTCTACTTCAAAATTCAAATTTAAAATTCAAATGTTTATTCAGTAATAAGACCTTTACTATAAGACATTTTTAGTAGGTATAATTTACATCAACAGTAGTATATTAAAATTTAAATGATGTTTAAGAAAATCTTGTTAGCACTTGGGATGTATTTATACACTAGACCTTCCTCTTGAATCACTTTATTGATTAACTACAAAACAATAAAACTCACTTTTTGACCACAATGGTAAGCGTTAAAAAGTATTTTTTAGTTTTTGCACTAAAAAAATCTTTTTAAGAAATGTAATGAGAGATTTTATTCTATGTTAAACAAAAAAATTTCTTTGACTTTAAATTTACCTACTACTACTACTATAACCACATCTTCCGTTGTGCAACATTTACTAAGAGTTTTTTTTTTTTTGTAATGACATACATAGGTTGCTTTGGACGGCATTTCCTACTTCACCGGACGGTTACTAAGAGTCATGTCCTCCTCACAAATGAGGAGCTTCGCATTTCGCTTTACAATGATCCTCCAATCGTGCGTCAGCGCTATGGACACACCACACAAATATAACGCCTGTTTGATTTCTGATGTTAAGTAATGTTGAAACGAAGTGTATTTGCCGTTTCTGTGAAGTGACGGCAGAGTTCAAATACAAAATATTGTCTCCAGCCCTTTCCTTTCCTAATGTGCCGGAAGAGGTGACTGAAGGAGGTTCCTGTTAGTAAAAGCTTCGAGAAAGGGCAAATGCGTCCTATATACAACGACTATATACCTTCTTTTGCGATCACCATCCCGCCTCCAAAATGATGGTTATGGGCAAATCTATGTTAATTTATATAAAGGTTTTATTTGTAAATTTTCAAGTGCCCATGAACCAATAAAATTACATTAAATGTTCGCTATATTGATTGAGCTTTTCAAGAAGTGGAGCCACGTAAATTGGTATGAAGAACTTTGTTCCGGACTGAACCTCCATGTCACAAATCATTTTATCAACCATCAATCAAATATGCTCGAGCTACCATAGACTAACACCAGGTGTCTCAGTAGATTCCGAGCTCACTGGTCCAGTGGGAGCACGCACTGAATGGGCGACCACAAAAATATTCTCCAACGTCTCCGTGCTTTAGAAGGCAGCTAGAGAATTTGATCCAATTTGACAACGTCATTATCGTATGGCCCAGGTATGGCGGTCTAATGCGTTTCGGTAGCTTGAAAAATCTAACACCTGTGTTGGTCGCTCACACGCACAAAAAACCAAATTAAACACGGAGTAGATGGATCAGGGGCCGCAAGATCCAAAGGTAACTCTTAGCGTGATGTGGCCCTTCTCTGCCTGGCTTTAAGCAGACAAGACCTAAATGCTCTGTCTTCATAAATGTGCGGGAGTCTGTGCGTGTCGTCCACACGTGCTCCCGGAGCGGAGACACTTGAGGTGAGGTGAGATAAACTTTGCTTAGTGATGTGCCGAGTCGCAAATTTTTGGAATCGAGTCGACAGACCCAGGGGCCGCAAGACCCAAAGGACATTTTTAGCGTGAAGGTGGCAGCGAAGGTCGAAAAAGGAAATCAAAATAATGATGAGTTGCGCTGTACCGCTTGCTGACATGATTCAGAATCTCGCCCGTTCCCTGGATTGGCTTTTCCGATTTGCAGAGAGAGAAGATAGTATACTCTACGATTATTCTTTTCTGTCACACAAGCATATAAGGAAGGTTTGATATAAACGAGGTTTATATTCGAGAAAAGCATAAGTATGTACTACCGTCACGCTAAAAGTTTTCTTTGAGTCTTGTGGCCCTTTGCTGTCTGCTAGCCTTAAGATCTAAATGAGAGTCTGTCTTCATAAAGTTCCTTGGCTGGTTTCACAGATGTGCGGGAGATCCGTGCGTGTCGCCTCGCCCGTAATGCGGGCGACACGCATGGGACGCAGAGCAGTCAAACGATAAGTACCAGTTATATTACACTACTTTATGTTCAGTACGATTGAGCGGATAGCGTTGTCCGGGCGCTACCAGGAGCATGTTCTGCACGGAGTCGAATCCTAGACTTGAATCCTAGACTTAAGTCTCAAGTCCTGGATTCAAGTAAGGATTAGAATAACATACAAAATGACTCGAGTCGACTCGATTCCAAAAATTAGCAACTCGGCACATCACAATGCGATGTTAACCTCACCTTGCCTCACGTATTTCTCGATCCGGGAGCACGTGCGGACAACACGCACGGATCTCCCGCACAGCTGTGAAACCAGCCATACATTGCTGATATCAAAATCCATGTGACAGTGAAACATTTGCGTGTCATTCTTATTTTCCACATCTGGTGATGTTGATTTGAACCAAGGATTATGTGACAATAATACGGTCGTAAAATTATGTAAACGCTGTCATCGAGTTAAGATGAATATAATCTTTATGGTCGGAGCTATCAGTTGTTCTTATGCACATATCCGTGTTAGATACGTTCATACTATCTTAATTCAGTCGTTGTAAAAAATCTCATAATAAACTATAAGCCTTTATCCCTTACGGGGCAGACAGCCATCCGACTCAAGCCTTCTTGGCAATAGGGGTGACGACAGGGTTAGAAAGTAAAATTGTAATTATTCCGTCTTCTAGATTATCCAAAAATAATGGACGCATATTTTTGAGTTAGCCAAAAAAGTAAAAAATTCACAAAGATACGAAGCATCAAAGTTCCGAAGTGGGGGCTCGCTACGTCACCTCTATGTAGAAATCGTATGAAGCCGTGACGTCATGCGAAATTTCAATGCGCTGTATCTTTGTCAATGCGCTGTATCTTTGTCATTTTTTGTTTCTCAGAGAAAAGAAAAAATACGTGTACAATATTTTTTATAATCTAACCGATGGGCTAAAAATATTTTTCCATTCGTCATTAGGTGTAGCATAGCATAGCACAAATTTTTGAAGTGAACTTCTTTAGCGGCGTTGTACATTTTTTTTGTAATGGGTAAGAAATGTTAAACTCGCGTCAGGGCGTCAGGACACGTGACCCTGATCGAAAATTCGTAAGACGGATGGAGAGTAGACAGCCGGCGCGGCGTAGGAGAGGAAGTATCCCCCTCTCTTTCTACAGCGCGGCGAAAATGTATGCCTCTGCCTGCTGTTTTGTTTAGGTTACAGCGTGCCACGCGCATCCATGGATGGTGACAGTGACAGCTGATGGCTCGACCGTCTGTGTAGTGGCCACACTGCTGTGTATTCGTAAAATTCGTGTATATAAAGTGTTTAATAAATGTAATATAAATTGTCATGTTTGTGTATGATAGCGCAATAAATAAATGTTGTATTCTACCACATAAATGATAGTACTTTTATACTGATAATTAAAGCAATTCGTGCAAAATTATTCCCTGACCATTCCAAAATTTCAAAAATGCACCACGTTAATATTCAAGTTTTCACTTCTGCCGGCACTCCCGGAGTGCAACCCGTTTTTTTTTTCTTAGTCCTTCATTTGTATCTTGCGACATCCACAAGAAGATATATTGTTAGATAAAGAAGATATATGTCCTATTTTATGTCGAAAGTTACTCGGCAGTTTAATTCTTTGCATGTTCTTCTAATCTTAGTAATAGTAATATTTTATTAAATGTAGCACCCTACCAGGGCCTCATGTGCATTTTTAAACTAGATTTAAGTTTCACAATTGTCAAGAAAACATGAAATTAATGAATGATTAATGTTCACTTTAACTTAGACCTCAGCTTACATTCAATTTGAATAAACTTCTCAGTAAGTTTATTTTGAGCGCCTTAAAGTTTTAAAACCAGGATGGTAATTAGGCTTTCAGATTAATTATTATCAAACATTATGAAATAAAAAATTCTGATTGATAAAGTATAACAGACCATGTTGGTCTGCCACCCAGAGGTTCCGGGTTCCGTTCCCGGTCGGGCAAGATGGAAAATGGCCGTTTTCATACTGTCCTGGGTCTTAGGTGTTCTCTATATTTGTATTGGTTATAAAATAAAGTATCGCCGAGTTAGTATCATAACACAAGTCTTGAACTTACTTTGGGGCTAGCTTAATCAGTGTAATTTGTTTCTATATATTTATTTATATAATATTTATTCTTTTTTCAATTAAGTCCAATCACCTGGTTTGTTTGACACTCAGTGCCGGATAATATCTGATATTTATCATAAAGTGAGTTGAAGTATGTATCTAAGCGATAGAATAGAAAAAGATGTTCAAAGCAGCCATGACATATTTTTTTAGTTTGCGCTAACTAAACATTTCCCTTATAAAGTTTAAATCAAATCGTTAGGGGAATAAAACATTAAACATTTCTCATTGTATATTTATTTCTTAAAATAAGCCTTACAGTATAATACTATGAGTAAATATAAACTAAGTAGGCCTGAGTACTCCGACTCACACTTCTTTAGAAACTACAATGTAAAACATATCGAATGTTTTTAATTATTTCAAAGAATTTGAGATCCAATAAGGTGCACAAATTCTTTGATATTTTTTCATGAAATGTAACAACTTTGCTTTAAACAACTTAATTACTATTTTGGTCTTGCAAAAGGTTAGTTTACATTGTGTTAATCGTTGTTAACTTACTATTTATAAATAAAATTTTGCAATTAACATAGGTACAGATTTCAAGTTTTTGGTTTAGCATTCAACTGACTTCTTTACTGTAACAATATACATCTACAATGAATATTAAAATTTTTAAACAACACATCTAGGCACTTTTATTACAAATATCAGTGATATAATATGACTGAAATTCCGTACGTTTTTGCTGTTCAGATTTTGCAATAAGTACTAGCAATCAATTTGTTAGTACCAAGCGATACTGATCTAAGCTCAATCTGGTCTTTAATCTCTCGAGGTAACAAAATATAAAGATAGGAACTCGGAACTCTTGATATAATATCATTAAGTTCGATATCCAAATTCCTAAATCTAGTTCAACGGTTTTCCATGTAACCGCTCCTACGACATCATTTTAAGTTTAACTTCTTCATCATCAGTATTTACCTTATCGTCATCCTTGAATCTACCAAAGTTGAAGTAATCCTCGATTTCTTGCAACGTCCTATCTTTAGTCTCCGGCAAACAGAAGAATAAAATAGAAAGCAAGGTGGCAGTTATTAGAGCAAACACTGTAAAAGTTCCGTACACGTTCAGACTAACCAACATGTATGGAGTTAGTAGAAGAAATAAGTTTATACCCAGAGACATTATAATACCAGCGACACAAGACCCGGTGCTTCTGTGAGCTAACGGGAATAGTTCTCCTAACAAAGCTAGAGGAATAGGAGTGCATCCCAAGTTTGCTAATATAAAATATACAACAAGTAAAATAATCGGCAGCCATGTGTATTTAGCTGAAATGATATCCCTAGATTGTAAGAACATGATTGTACATAAAATCAATAAAACTGCAACAGAACTAAAGCCTGTAGAAAACAGAAGGGTTCGTCGTTTCATTAACTTTACTAATACTGATGAAAACGTGGAGCTAAATGTTGTAATCAGATCTATAGCTAAGATGTAGTAAAATGACTGCGTTTTATTCCCTGTGATTTCTCCGATGATTTGAATAGCATAAGCCGGAAAAGTGTGTCTTCCGGAAGTTTCTAGTAGCAAGTTTGCAGTAAAAACTATGAACAGAGGTTTGATAAAGTCTTTCTTTATAAATTTCTTGAAGAAATCTTTCGTTTTGTTCGTAAATGAAATATTTTTTGTGGGTTCAGCCATGTGCATTTTTTGAGCTCGTATCATCTCTTCCAATTCATTCATCGCCTTTTCTCCGTTTCCCCTCAACCAGATGAAACTTTTTTGTGATTTGTCGAACTGTTTCTGGGAGGCTAGCCAAGCTGGGCTCTCAGGCCATGTGCAGACTATACCAAGCGCTGCTATATGAGGGATTAGTGCTAATAACGCTATGGGTCTCCAAGGCATGAAGTGTCCGGTAATGTGCACAACCATGCTTCCGAAACATACTGAAGCAGTTTTGAGATTAAGGAACATCCCTCTGTTTGCTGGGTTAGAGAATTCGCCTATGACGACCGCACCAAGGCCGACGGTACCACCAGCTGTGATGCCGCCGAGGATCCTGCCAATGAGGAGGTGGGAGACGCTGTTGGCGAAGTAGACGAGGGTCCAGCCAGCCACGCCGGGGAGGATGATCAGGGCGTGCGCCAGCCGGCGGCCCCACTTGGCCATTAGGAAGGATGATATGAGGAAGCCAGGAACGCCGGCAACTCCCACTGATGATGCTGGAACGTTCGTAAATATACTTAATTATCTGTTCAATAGTACTTAGAGTTTCAGTAGTGAGTGTGGACAAAATACAGGTTATAAAATGTTATTGTGCATTACTACGTGATATAATTTATACTACTCTAAAATTTGGCTGGTGGCTAAAATGATGTTTTAGCCACCAGCCAAATTTTAGAGCAAGTTCAGTCTTTTATATAAAAGTTATTAAATATTGATAAAAAAATTTTCATCCTTCTAAGTACATAAAATCCGTTTGGCTTGCAAATGACAAATTTGGCGAAATAAGCGATATTTTTTCGATTAACGTTGGTTGTTTTTATGGAAAGTAGTATAGCATCATAGATTGAACTTGCTGCAAAAATTTTGCTGGTGGTTGAAAAGTTACCCTGTTTTTTTTTTGATTCATTAGGTTTAAGCTGCTGGTTCATTTCTCGGAAATGAGGAGATTCGTAGGAGAACGAAGGTCACCGACATAGCCAAGCGGATTAGCTTATTGAAGTGGCAGTGGGCGGGGCACATAGCGCGAAGAACCGATGACCGATGGGGCAGAAAGGTTCTCGAATAGCGGCCATGTACCGGCAAGCGCAGCGTAGGACACCCACCTGCTAGATGGTCAGATGACCTGAGCAAGGTTACAGGGAGGCGCTGGATGCAGGCCGCTTCCGATCGATCGTTTAGGAAATCCTTGGGGGAGGCCTATGTCCAGCAGTGGACTTCCTGTGGCTGATATGATGGTGATGAGGCTGCTGGTTTGTGAAATGAGAACTGTTAAATCTGCACAGATTGTAAAGCAGTTAAAGGGTTTATGAATGAAAGTACGGTAGTCTGGAGGAAATGTATTAAAGCCAACGACAAAGAAGGGAATATTCCTAAAATTCAGGATTATTAGAAATTGCAATATATGTTTCGATTCATATACCTAGCTGTTATGTTCTTATACAGTAGTTATGAAACAAGCAGTCATGCGAACATTATATGAAAATAAAAAATAAGCACAAAAAATCTCTAATCCTAAGTTTGTACTTATATCAGATACAAAATCCCCTTGCATAATTGGTCATTAGTCCAAATAAGATGTTCTGACTGTTATATTCGACTTGGTCCTTTACGCATATAAGCAAAACGTGCAATGTGACACAAAGTCTGTCTACAAAAATAACACCTCAAATATAACCCAATTGTTCGGATGTGTTGTTTGTATAACGAGCTTTGCTTGGCTAATGATTTAATTGACATTTATGCGGTTAACGGCACTAATACTTTTAAAAATCATGTCAAGCATACCCTCCAGTGACCTTTTTGATCTTTTTTCATGGTAAATTGTACACAAATATGGATTAATTTCTGTTATTATAATTCTAAACAATTTAAGTAACACCAATTGTTAAATACTTCCTTTAACAATGTAACCTGTGCAACAAGCGGGCCAGGAAGAAGCTTAATATCACGTGGGATGGCGTAGATATTAAACACAACTACACTCCAAAGTATCTCGGGGTCACTCTGGACCGATCCTTGACATTTAAAGAACATTGTCTAAGTGTGAAGTCAAAAGTGAACTCACGCAACAGCATTCTACGTCGTCTTACCACCACTTCTTGGGGAGCATCCCCCCACACCCTCCGCACGACATGCCTGGCTCTTTGTTTCTCAGCCGGCGAGTACGCATGCCAGTTACTCAAAAAATTACAAGTACGACTGCGGTGCTGTCCAGTCAATGACACATCTACTGTCCTGTCCCATATGCCCTACATCCTGTACAATGCAGGATCTCAATGAGGCAAATGATCGGGCAGTTGCCGTAGCCAAGCACTGGTCAAATTTGTTATAAAAATATTTTGATTTTGTATAGCTATTCGACTCGAAAGAAGAAGAAGAAGAACAATGTAACTTTTTAATTAGCTGTCAATTTAAGTTAGTATCTTGAGCTTAATTATGTTTACATATTGCCCGTCATGCTGTGTGTACACGTTTATTGGGTCTCAGTCTAGAGCAAAGTGTCTGTACATTCTTAGATTTAATCAAAAGTGATTGTGACCTGTTCTGTATGTCATAATCTATATATATAAAAGAAGAAACTGAATGACTGAATGACTGACTGACTGACTGACATATCAACGCACAGCCCAAACCACTGGGTCTAAAGACTCCAAATTTGGCACATAGGTTTCTTATGGGGTCTAGGGGTGCACTAAGAAAGGATTTTTCAAAATTCACCCCATAAAGGGGTGATTCGGGGGTCCAAAGTTTGTATGGACAAACAGGATTAGTTTGACCATTTTATTTAAAACTTCGCGAGAGTACTTCCGGCGGTAAATAAGTAAAAACGTGTTTCAGGATTTTTCAAAATTCATCCCCTTAGGGGGTGTAACGGGGGTCCAAAGTTTTTATGGAGAAACAAGATTAGTTTGACCATTTATTCGAAACTTCGCAAGAGTACTCCCGGCGGTAAATAAGAGAATAGGTATTTTAGGATTCTCCAAAATTCATCCCCTAAGGGGTGAAACAGTCCAAGGTTTGTATAAGCAAACAAGATAAGTTTGACCGGAACGGGACAGGAACGGGAACGGGAACGAAAACGGGAACGGGAACGGGAACAGGGAACAGGGAACAGGGAACAGGGAACAGGGAGAGGGAGAGGGAGAACCCTATAAAAACCATTTTCGACAGAGACTGAGAATAGATAGAGACTGATCGATCAACTCCCAGCTGAAACCGCAGGGTCTGAGATTCCAAATTTGGCACATAGGTTTTTTATGCGGTCTAAGAGTATACTTAGAAAAGATTTTTCAAAGTTTGTATGGAATGACAAGATTAGTTAGACTATTTTATTCGAAACTTCGCAGGAGTACTCCTGACGGTAAATAAGTATGTATTTTAGGATTTGTCTAAATTCAACTTCTAAGGGGGTGAAATGGGGGTCCGAATTTTGTATGGAGAAACAAGACTAGTTTAACCATTTTGAAGCGTTCCGTCGCTCTCTCTCGGTCTAGCAAATGACGGGAACGGGAACGGGAAGGAAACGGGAGAGGGAGCGGCAGAGGGAGGTTGGCCGGGTCTGCTAGGCCTTTAAATCTCTACTTTATAATAATAAATGTTATATTTTAGAAGTATTCAAACATTTTAACATAATAATTCATATGTTATCACAACATTAATAACGTAAAAAACCAATTAAAAATCCTATCAGAACCATTTTCGACTTCTACGCGGACAAAGTCGCGGATTGAAGGCGGACTTCAAAGCATTTTTGTACAAATTCCAGTTGAACCAAAATGGCGATTATCGGCGCAGGTACCAATAATACGCCGACGACCGCCACTTTGGTTCAATTTACGTGCCGGGAATTTGTACAAAATGCTTTGAGGTCCGCCATTTTTGTTCAACTTATTTGTGTCGCATTGTAGGTTTGTCAGGGCTTCTAAATTTATAAGTAATTTACGTTATTAGTTTAAGTTAATTATCTTGTTGATGTTATTAATTTATTTACCGTAGATTAAAATATAAGTAATGGGAGCAAAACGCAGGCGTACAATTAATCATTACAGCACTAGAATAAAAAAGATTAAGGATTTATTGGCCGTCTAACGAGTATCTTTTGTATCCATAAAAATATAAAACACTTAAGCTAATGACATCTGCTAGGGGTCAAATCATCATCATGATCTGATAATAGGTGCTCTCTACTCTACGCGATCTATTTGTTATCGTTGAGAGAGAAGCGAGCTTTATTGCCACCCAAGCCATGCCATGCCAAGAGGACGCTATCGTGCTTTTTAGGGTTCCGTAGTAAACAAGGAACCCTTATAGTTTCGCCATGTCTGTCTGTCTGTCTGTCCGTCCGCGGTTTTACTCAGCGACTATAAGTACTAGAAAGCTGTAATTAAGTAAGAGTATGTATATTAATTATGCGAAAAAAGTGGTAAAATAAAATATGGAAAAATATTTTTTTTTTAGGGGTAGCTCCCATACAAGTAAAGTCAACAGTAAATTTTATTTTCTCGACTTACTAATCATGTGGGGTATCGTTAAATACGTCTTTCAAAAATATTATTGATTAGGGATATATTGATTTAGGGATCCGTTTCTGAAATATTCGGTTTTAAAGTGATTTTTTTTTGTTAGTGTCATGTGTCCTCCCCCCTCTATCTGCTCAACGGTTATATATGGACACGTGAAAAATTCACAGCTATAGTAAATATAACGAAATTTAAAGGAAAACTATCAGAGCTAAGTAGGGTTTACTAATTAAAAAGTTATAGGCGATCAACTTATAAAATGTACTCGGAAAAGGAAAATTTCATACAAATTCAATAGAAAAATTAATTTTTAGACGTTTTTAGTCGCAAATGCTCAAAGTTGGCATTCGTAACTACGGAACCCTACACTGCGCGTGGCCCGACACGAACTTGTCCTATTTTTTGGTATTCATATAAAACTATATTGCATATAGTAATTTTTCTACGACTATATTTACTAAATAAAATATAAAGAAAAATATTAAAATGTTTGATATGTTTGGTAGATACTAGGTTTCTATGGTAAACTTCATTTTTTATGATTGAGGGCTTCCTAGTGACTATGTTAAAAAAGCGGTTTTACTTATGTTGGCAGTATGGTAGATCTAAAGAAAAAAAGTTCGATGTTTATGAGTGATGAGTATGAGGCGTATAGTTTTGGTGAAATTACGACACATGTGCTTTTATAGGGAATATACTTTACTGAAACCATAAATTATCAATGTTCTTATATTAGTGTTCGTGACTATTTACTTACAGATCCAAGCAGTTGTGTCCAGGTCGGTTTTGATGGTGGAGTCAGGCGCCAGTAGCCCGGGCACCAGACTGGAGGAGTAGCTGAGAAGCATGCCCTGCCCCACCATGTTTAGCAGCACCCCGGATAGCGTCCATGCCTGGAAGGAAAGCCATATTGACTGCTTGAAAACAAAAGCCGCAGGTGATACACACTTACTTTCGTACTTACTACGGTGGCGCAGCGACCCGAAGCGCCATTTCTTGCGGTCTTGTGAGCGTTGCTGCCAGTCGTCAACTCCGAGGCTTCGCAGGTCTTTCTGTACCTCGTCGGCCCATCTGTACCTGGGGCGAGCATCAGGTCGGAGGGCATTCGGCCGACCCAAGTAACTTTAAAGAAAGAGAACAAGCTGCTAGTGGCGGAGAGGAAGATCCTCCGTAAGATCCTGGGGCCAACGCAAAGGGAAGATGGAAGCTGGACAGTCAGACAGAACCAGGAGATTGAAGATCTAGTGTCCGAACCAAATATCATCGGTAAAACGAAAGTAGCCAGGCTTTGCTGGCTCGGACAAGTAGAAAGAATAGGAGAGGATCGGGCGTTGAAGAGAGCATCCTTGGGTGATACACACTACTACGTTTTCATCTCTAATGGGACAGTGGTGGATAAGTTGCGGCCCTGGGGCACACAGCCGCTAAACCCTAAGGCCAGTTTAGAGATAGTGGGCGAAAATGGGGAAAAGGGGATCAAAATTGCGATTAATTTTAGTCGCATTACTTATGAGCATGATTTTCATTTTCATCCATATCCCCGATCGGCTTTCACATTCTGCGCGGGAAGAGAAGTAGCTGGTAAATTCCTTATTTCCAGGACAGCATCGAAGGAATAATGTGTGCGATAATGATATCAGGAGAGAGTAATTAGAATAGCTCCTCTCAAGAGCAAGTCAGTCACTTGAGATTGCCGCAAGCCGGCCGTAAGTCACACAATCGGCGCATAATTTAATGGCAACAAAGTTATCGTCGCAATAAATTGAATCCAATAACTACGCGTGGCAGATGGTATGGCAATGGCCTTACTACAACTTGGTCAAGTACTAATTGATTTATAAAATACAACAACAGTTTTGTTAGAACATGAATTTGCAAACAACTCGTTAGAAATTCAAGGATCATGCTTCGCAAAATAACGGGCCGACGAAGAGTGCTACAATGCGACACAAATACGTGGGGCGCACTATAAGTTTCCGGAATGAATATGAAAAAATACTATTAGATTCAAAGATTCAAAGATTCAAATGTTTATTCAGTAATTAGACCTTTACAGGCACTTTTACACGTCAATAAGTATAATTTATGTTACGTGTAAAGTATATTAAAATTTAATTTATTTTTAAAGAAAAGCTACCGATACCAGCGCTTCGTAACGACCACTGCTGAGAAGAAACGCCGAAAGAAACTCATTTTCACAGTATTGGTCGCCTACTCGCCAGAAGGGCTTTGTCATATTATTATAATTGTCTTTTAATTAATAAATACTTATAATATAATACAATGTTGACACATTATAACATGTAATGCTTGCGAACCAGTAAACAAACATAAATTGCGTAATACAAAATATTAAGTAGTCAAAAAAGCGAAGCCGAGCTGACCAGTCCCTCCCGGCAGCACCCGTTCACGAGTTGACGCACGGATCAGCCATCGTTAAACTCAACCATATTAGAGGGAATCCAACGACCCGACCAGCGACGCCACCACCGGATTGGACATTTTAGTGAGCATGAAAAACCCGAACTCGCAGACCTTGTCAAGAGAAAATATTAATTATATGTTGGTCACTTATTGATCGCAGAGCATTTACATGTTTTTACAGTAAGCTTATTATGGTAACAGAAAATGCAGCTATTTATGTTTCATGTGTGGAGTGTAATGGAAAATGTTTAGGAAGTATCCACGCGTTTTTATCTTTTAAATAATCATTGATAGTATAGTACGCATTGTTCAATAAAACTTTTTTAACATTTGTTTTAAATTTTGCCATTGGTAGGTTAACGATCGCTTCGGGAAGTTTATTAAATAATGTTATACCTAGACCTAAGAGTGACTTTCTAGTTTTAGCAAGTCGAAATTTAGGCGTATGAAGCTGATTTTTGTTGCGAGTATTATAACTGTGAACATCACTATTTTTCTTGAAATTATTTAACCTAGATTTAACAAATAGAAGATTGTCGTAAATAAATAAATTGAGATGTCACAGTAAGAATATTTATAGATTTAAATAACTCTCTTAAGGAATCGCGTGATTTTAGTCCGTAGATCGACCGAATTGCTCTCTTTTGTAGCACAGAGATAGCATGTATGTTAGCCGCTTTACCCCATAAGAGCAAACCATATGACATTATGCTGTGAAAATAACTAAAGTATACTTGCTTAGCAGTTTCAACGTTAGTACACCGTCTGACCCTCCTCACAGCATATGCTGCCGAACTAAGTTTCTTGGCAGTGGCCTCAATATGTTTATCCCATTTTAAGTTCCAGTCTACAGTTATGCCTAAAAATTTGGTGTTGGGTACCCATTCTAGAACTTGACCATTAAGACTCAAAGGTATGTGA
The DNA here is from genome assembly GCA_943193695.1 of Acrobasis suavella. NCBI lineage: Eukaryota > Metazoa > Arthropoda > Insecta > Lepidoptera > Pyralidae > Acrobasis > Acrobasis suavella. Next base: position 133,253 of record OW971952.1, on the reverse strand, counting down.
GTATTAGGTTTATTCAATAGTGAAAAATTAACGCACTTAGTCTTTTGTGTGCTTAAGGCCAGATTATTAGTCGTAAACCAACTAAGTACTTGTGACATAGTATTGCTTACATCGTCATAGTTTGTGCATTTTCTGTCAACCTTAAAAAGTAAAGATGTATCGTCAGCAAACAATACTACTTCACACAACAATCACTTTTCTGCAAGATAGGGGAGGTCATTAATATAAATCAAAAACAAAAATGGACCAATTATTGAACCCTGAGGCACACCCATGCTCACAGGTGCACTATTTGAGGATACTCTGTTGATTTCAACTCTTTGAGTTCTATTATCAAGATAAGATGAAATAACAGAGATTGCAGTATCAGTAACGCCATAAAATTTTAGTTTATTTTTTAATATTATGTGATCGACACAATCGAATGCCTTCGACAGATCGCAAAAGATACCTATAACGTCTTGTCGATTCTCCCAGGCTTCGTAAATAATTTTAACTAAGGTCGCTGCTGCATCAGTGGTAGAGCGCCCTTTTGTAAATCCATATTGGCGACAGTGAAGTAATTTATTAATATTAAAATACGATACTAGCTGGTCTAATATAATTTTTTCAAATATTTTACTTAAAGCCGGTAATATTGAAATTGGTCTATAATTGTTCGGATCATATTAAAGGTACAAAATTAATTTATTGTTTTTCAAAATAATCTCCCTTGGCACTATGCACTTTTTCATTCGATGAAACCAGTTTTGAAAACTTTTGTGCCACTCCTCTGTGGTGACCTCTGAAACGTGTTTTTCATACTCCTCGACAGCCTCTTCTGGTGATGAAAATCGTTGACCGCGTAATTGGTTCTTAATTTTTGGGAACAGAAAAAAGTCACAAGGTGCCAGGTCGGGACTGTATGCAGGATGACTCATGAGTTCTACATTTTTCGCCTTCAAAAAGTCGTTTGTCTGTCTGGCCGTGTGAGAACTAGCATTGTCGTGGTGCAGGATGATACGGCGTTTACGGTTATTTTTACGGAGTTCGTCAATAACTTCCGGCAAACAAATGGTCGTGTACCAGTCACTATTCACTGTACGACGATTCTCTAAAGCAACAGTAGCCACGTGTCCAGTTTTATTAAAAAAAGAAGCAATCATCCGCTTAGATGCACTTTTCACGCACGCCACTTTGGTTGGTTTCGGCTCATCTTGAAAGACCCATACGCTCGATTGCTGCTTTGTTTTGGGATCGTAGCAATAAATCCATGTTTCGTCACCTGTTACTATGTCCCACACCAAATTTGACGCACCTTCGTTGAATCTGGTAAGCATGGCACTGCACCAAGTGACGCGGTCCGTTTTTTGAGCCTCGGTCAAGTTGTGTGGGATCCACCGCGAGCACAGCTTTCTCACACCCAAATGTTTGTGTAGGATTAATTGTATTTGACTCATGCCTATTTCTAAGGATGCGCGAATTTCATGGTAGGTCACATGCCTGTCTGTTTCAATCATACGGCGCACAGCATCGATGTTTTTGTTGGTCACAGCGGTGGACGGCCGACCATCGCGAGATTCGTCACTGAGATTGATACGACCACGCTTGAATTCTGCAAACCAGTTATAAACAGTTGTCTTGCATGGTGCTTCATTGCCAAAAGCTGTTTCAAGCCGAGCGATGCTCTGTTGAGCTGTCAAATTACACTTAAAATCGTAGAAAATCATACTACGAAAATTTTCCCGAGTTAAATCCATGTTGATGCAGACACACAATTTTTTAAATGGCGCCACAACGTAAAAACAAAAGACAGTCAGATGAAACAAACTGCATTCTACAGCCAAAGAGTTCTATTTTCAAATGTTGCAATAAATTTTTAAATATTGTTTATGTAAGTGGCCAGTTCCGGAAACTTATAGTGCGCCCTATGTAAGTTGAACAAAGCATTTTTGTACAAATTCCCGACATGTAAATTGAACCAAAATGACGGTCGTCGGCGCATTATTTGTACCTGCGCCGATAACCGCCATTTGGGTTCAACCTACGTGCCGGGAATTTGTACAAAAATGATTTGTAGTCCGCCATTTTGGTTCAACTTATTTGTGTCGCATTGTAAGTATTCCAGCGAATGAATTTCTCATAATTACGTAACATCTAAATAAATATACTGAAACTATTGAAACGGTGAATTCAGTCCGTTTAACTCAGCAACTTCACCCATGAAACATATAGTAACCGAATTCGCCTTTCAAATAGTTTCAGTATATTTTGTTCCGTTATGTAGCTTATTTAGAAAAGAATATAAGTACGCCTATTCCCATCGGTCAACTGCTACAGAAAGAGAAACAGCTGGTGCATACTACATTTTGTTTGCGACCATCATGGACGAAAACTAGTAGGCTAGTTGGTTTGCGAATCCTTACTTTGTAGATTAATTCGCTTATTATCACTTTATCTTCCAAAAAAATTGATTACTTCTCCATTGTCAAGTTAAACGACGATTACGCCTAATTATGGAATAAACATAAGTTCCAAGCCTTCATTTGAAAAAGCTGCCAAGTGCGTGTTAGGCCACGCGCAGTGTGGGGTATCGTAGTTGCGAATGCCAACTTTAAGTTCACGAGACTGAACTAAAAAAAAAATAATTTTCTATTGCATTTATATGAAATTTTACATTTTCGAGTACATTTTATAAGTTGTTCGCCTATAACTCTTTATGTAAACCCTACTTAGCTCTGATTGTTTTTCATTAAACTTCGTCATATATTCTACTACCGTAAATGTACCGTAAATCACGCACGTGCCTTATATAACCGTTTAGTAAATAGAGGGGAGGGCAATTGACTATAACAAATATTGCACTATATAAAACCAAATATTTCAGAAACGGATCGCTGCCCGCTTACGACCTGCCGAGATCGGACTATTCCCAATAGTACAACCCGGAATTGTTCACGCCTGTATTTGGGAAAAACGTGGTTCAAGTGTTTTGGTCTATGCGTGCGTGCTTATTTGTGAGTGCAGTGATCATATTTATTCAGAAGCAAATATTGAATACGTCGACGCCGTTCCAGCTACGAGCTCTACCGGCGTGAACTCTGTGAGATCAATCCATTTTCTATCTATTTATTTATTTATCTTTCTATGAATATAATTTATTCAGGTATATTTCATAATCATAACATTTAAATTGGCTAACTTTAAAAGGTACTACATAAAAATATAGCTACTACATCACATACATATATATACATAGAAATTAAAATAACAGTCAAATAAATCGCCCGGGAGGCTGCACACTTTTGTATGGAAATGCCATTATACTATAGTGATCTCGTATGGCCTGTTGTTCGATTTGTTACGGGAATGTCCCTTTCACGTTGTATATGTATTGCATAAACGTAAATAATAGAATCAATAACACAACATTCAGATCTAAAACAATAACAACTAAAAGTACATGAGGCAATAGAGATTTGAAAAAAAAAACCTACCATAAAGCAATGAAACAATATAAGTAAAACATCCTACGGAAATTCCTCAACCTTAAATTGCATCCTTAACCAAAGGCCCTTTCTGAAAAATTGCTAGCCTGTTTGTTTCGAAAAACTTCTACCGGCCATCCCAGCAAAAATTTATTACAGGTATATACAATATGTAACAAAAATCCTGTCCGATCCTTGTAGGAGCAACACAGATCGTCAATATTTCCCATGGGACCAACGCTTGAAACTTGAAAATATCGTCATTTTCATACAAAAGTGTTCGACCGGCCCGGAAAAAATTGTATTAAAATGTCGATTTTACTATCGAGTTTCAAGCATAGGTCCCGTAGGAAAAGTTGTTCATATTGACGGTCTGAGTTGCCCGTACAAGGATCGGACGGGGTTTTAGTTACATATTGTATAATGGCTTAACCATTACTTACCAATTTTTTTTACAGAGGTTGTTTGTCGGACTATATACGAATAATACACCAACCTTTTCATTAAGTACTCAACTTGCATATACAACATTTTTACAATGACGTAACATCTTCCACAATGTATACGTCACACAATAATACATCTAACGTAACGAAAACCGAGATAAGATTCCCCTCTAAAAACGTAATCTATTGTCACTCTACGATAGTTAATATTTTCATAATAACCCAGCACTAATATAACAACTTGTATTAAATTAAACAATTTCGAACCGATAAAAGCAACAGGATTTGGTATACATACAGACTACTTTTTAAACCCTAATTTGTGGTAACTAGAATAGGTACAACTAACTTGGTATAAAGACTGAGAATACGTCACCAAATTGCAGACTGATTTAATACCGACAAAGGTTGAGATATTCTACATTCTCAGGATACACCCATACGAAAATAAATATTCTTAACAGCAAATAAATTAAAATAAGAACAACAGCCACGTTATATACTTGTAATAAACTTAAGTTACTAAACTTTTACAAACAACAATCAATTTTAAGCTTAGCGACTTACAGCGACCTAAACACATGAACGGAAATTGCACAAAATAAAATAGCATTGACTGAAAAAGTTCCTTATAATCAGTGAAAGAGAAACGGCCTTTAATGAATCCCTCACCAACAGATAACATTGAATAGCTTCAAATAAGACAACACATCTATACATACATCTTACATCTATGTATATAAAAGCGAAAATCACTCACTCACTCATCACGAAATCTCGAAAACTACTTAAGGGGGACAGCACTGGACCTGATTTTTTTGAGGTCCAGTGCTGCCCCCATTTGAATTAAATCTTTTAAAAAGAAACGGAGATAATATTTCAAATTTTGCCTTGATATAACCCTAGATAACCTTTCTAACTATTTTGTAAACTACTGTACATATTTTAGGCTGAGAACGTGAAGCTTTTTATAGTATTTTTGCTAAAAGAGCTATAAAAAGTTTAACGTTCTTACTTTAAAATATATACTGTAGTTCATAAAATAGTTAGAAGGTTTATCTAGGATTATATCAAGGCAAAATTTTAAATAATATCTCCGTTTCTTTTTTAATGATTTAATTCAAATGGGGGAAGCACTGGAATCCATAAAATTCTGGTAGCCCCTTAAGTAGTTTTGCCCCTTAAGTAGTTTTCGATTTAGTGCGAAAAAAGACGAAGAAAAAATGCTTTTGTAGCCCTTGTCAAGACGCATTTTTTTAAACCTAGACCATTTACATAGCCATAAAACTCACGAGACCAGGGCGATGTCTCATTCTGGCTAAAATTGGGGAGCTATACTGAAGCGATCGCAAAAACATTTCAATGTTAAAACTTTAAAAAAAATATAATTAACGCTCGACACAAATTACAGGGCATTATAAGTAAATCCAACGAGCCGTTCAGGCTGCAGAGCGGGTCAAATATCCGCCATTTTGTTTTTTCTTGTTAATTTTGATTGAATTTGGTGCCGTATATCCGCTATTTTGTTTTTTTTTATTTTGATATACCCAGTGTCACTCTTACAGTAAATATAAATTTCACGACACCTCTCAAGCTAAAATCCATCGAGCCGTTCAGGCTGCAGTGCGTGCCAAATAATTATTTAAATAATTAAAAACATAACTCTCCTTCTGGCGCAATCGGGTAAAAAACCCTCTAGGAAAAGATGAAGCTTACAAAATAAAACAAAAAATTCAGGTTCTAATTAAGACACACAAATCACTACGTATAAAAATAACTTATAGTTTTTTTTAGGCATCATAAGAGGAAGTACAGTATGCACAAACTCAATCCAAATTTACTACATTCCAATTTGTAACTGGATTGCGGAAGTAAGACAAAGCAAGGGCGACAAGTCAATACTGCGATTGTAACAAGTCTTGACTTAAAATTAATTTTTTATTTTATTTTAATATTAACTTAGTTTTGCATCGTGTGCTGCAGATCTTCGATTTTTATACCTCAACGAAAATGCACATCAGGCTGAACAACATTTTCTAAGGCGTCATTTTTATATTTCTTTTAGTTTAGCTGGACCATTATGGTTCTGCATTAGGTGTTCTATTTTCCACAGTCAATTATACCCTTAATGTTGCTCAGGCTTAACAGCTATATAACAAAAAAAGTTTCATACGAATTCGTCCAGTATTTCCGGAGATTAGCGGTACAAACAGAAAAACGGACAAACGGACAAACGGACAAACGGACAAACGGACAAACAGACGAACGGACAAACGGACAAAACTTTTTTTATAATTCTTACTCTATACGATGTCTCTATCGCCCTAAATGTGTGTTTAGGAAATATATTGAATGTACAGAGTTACAGACACATTTTAAGGGTTCTGTATTAAACAAGAAACCCCTATAATTTTGCCATGTCTATCTGTAATAGTCTGTAATAAAATGTACTCGGAAAAGGAAAACTACAAACAAACTTAATATAAAATTAGTTTTTAGACTTTTATAGTGGCGTGAACTCAAAGTGGGCATTTTCAACTACGGAACCCTACACTGCGCGTGGCTCGACATGCACTTCACCGGTTATTTTTACTGTTTTCCTATATGTATTGATATTATACAGCGCATGAAAAATGGTACTGTCCCAGGAACCGATCACGTTGTACCCGAACTATATAATATAGCCCCAATAATTTTTTTTGAAGAACTCACTTAAACGATGGCACGAATAAATCCCTAAGGAGAGGCCTCTCACTAAGCAAGTCCCCATTCCGAAACAGCCTCACCCAAAAATTTAAATGATTTCAGGAAAATATCGTTTTATAATGGAGGATATCGAATCGCGAATTTCTTTTTAGAAAGGCTAGACGCAGCTATTTTCACTTTAGGAAATTATCAAGCGGAAGACTGATCAATAGAAAATCATATTTTTACATTTAGGTGTGTTTTAGATATTAAGTGGAAAGGAGCGGTAATTTACTTGGCAGCCTTTGACCTGGAAAGAGCATTCGATAACGTCAACTTAGAAGCACTTAAAGATGTACTGCTAACCAGAGTAGGTGCCCTCTCACTAACAGGATAATCAAAGCATGCATAAACGATGAAACTTTCATATCATGGTGCCGAAATAATTTGAAAACTCCCCAAGACCGTTCACAATATCGATAAGGTACTTAGAACGCTGGAGGGAGAGGAAAATGCAGTGAGACTCGAACAAGACTTGGAAAAAACACTGCTCATGATATTAACTTTCAGAGATGAGACTGATCGAGAAAGAAATAGAACGAATTGATCGAATCATGACGAAAATAAAAGAATTCTTCGTTCACTTGGTCTCACCAAAAATGATACAAAAACAAAATTGGTTATTCGAGACCGTTATGGCCCACCGGTCGAAGAACAACCAAACAGAATACTTGAAGGAGACATTATTAAGCCTATGGCAGAAATCAAGCAATTAGGCTCATACATTTCAGCTACACACAACCAGAAATCAACTATCAAACCCTTTGCGTCAAAGCAATAAAAATTTAAAAATGTTTATTAGATACCATTTATACAAAATTATTAAATAGAGTGGAGTATCGCGGTGTTGATTTACAAATGGTAATTAGGCCGTGCATGACATATGCTTTGGACGTTTCAGCATTAACAAAAGCAAATCTGTCAAGACTTATAATAAAGCAAAGAGCAACAAGTCACCATCTATCAGGCTAAAATTATTGTGAAAGATTGTTAGGTAGATGTCCGTATCTCACTCAATATCCAAGACATCCGGTCCACTAACATCCCATCCACATAGCCCAAACCAAGTAAATCTCTACCTGGCAATATTTCGGCAGCTATAGAGGGTTGTCCGTTAGTGCATCTCAATGGTATAGTGATAGACTTCCAAAGATACAGCCATAAAAAGGTACTAAAAGGTCTCTTCATATTGGCTTTGGCCCCATGAACGCCTGAAAGGACCGGATCCCGTCGTCTCCTTTTATTTTTCCTTCTGCTATTATTCTGAACAGATTGTCGATTATGTCTTTTTAGATATCCAATCATCTTCCCTCTTCAATTCTATTTTTTTTTAATTCTTTTTTTCTCCTACGCTTTCTAGTAAATGTTTATACAGGGTATAATTTGTAAGTAGTTAACTCGTATTAAAAAAATACTAAAATATCTAAACCAAATATTAGTTTAAAATATATTTACTTAGCTCGTTATTTTTAATGTCAAATGTAAAGAGAAATACCGACAAAATATTTTCTTTTGTTCGGAAGGGTATATTTGTTAGGTGGTCCCGTAGCAATGTTATGAAATTCGATTGTAAAATTTAAAGGTGTAGCTGGTTTTTAGTTTTGAAAAATTATGAAAAAAAAACATTACCTGTCTTACAAAAGGCGCCACCATGTTACAAAACTTATGTCACCGCCTCCCCGCGACCACCAAACACAATGATCGTAAATCCGTCGACGACGTGCAGTATCTACGGTCATAAAGCCCAGATAAATCAGTACGCGACATTATCTCCCGAGCCGCGGTGAAACTGGCCGATCCGACATCCTCACGACCGCCGGTCTTCATCCCCGAGGTTGTTTCATAATCTCAAGGAAAGTGACGATTGATTAATAATCAGAAAATGATTATCGACAGTGTTAGGCGATTTAGTTGAATAGAATCGATAGTGTCATTTTAATAGATGCCATCTGGTTTGCGTGGATAAAGGTTAAACAAGCTATAAAGTGAGTCCGTGTTGTATAAGACGGAAAAAGTAGTATTGATGGTGTTGGAGATGATCAACGTTTCCAACCTATTTACCTTTAGGTGCTTTGCATTTGGAGCATGGCCTTACACAGTTGCGAATCATGGACAATGAGAAAGAAGAATGGAAGAAATTAGCGACAGAAAAGAGAACGAATTACATGGTGTTGGCACTTTTTAGAGACAAAAGTTAACTACCACAAAGTATAAATATTAGGGGAGAGAAAATGTCACCTATTAGACATGATGAGTGTTTAAGAAGATTGGAGGAAAAATAGAAGGAAAAAGAGGCAGAGGAAGACCTACAGGTAGTTATATAAAACAACTAAAAGATTAAATAATTAGTTAACCTATAAAAGGATGTAAAGGAGTTGACTTTGGACGGAGAGAGATGGGAGGCATTGTTTGCTTCACAGACGAGAGCTCAGCTCTTTAATTAGAAGAAGAGATTACCTCTTCTACTTAGCGAGTTGGAATGATTTGTTTGTTTGTTTGTTTGTAATAACTTTATTGTACAAAAAAAAAATAATACATTAAAAAGACAACATACGAAAGAGCAAATATACAAAGGCGGACTTATCCCATGTAGGGATCTCTTCCAGTCAACCTGCGATAGATTGAGAGGATATTTACTCAATTAAAAAAATACTATTGTGGTACATTGCTATCATGACTTTCAAAATCAACTATACATATTAAGACAATCGATGATCCGGCCTCACTAACTGTTAATACTCTAGTTTTTGTCAACAACCTAGTTTTTTTAGTTAAAAGGTGCTAATGAATAATTTGTTGCAGAAAAATACAATATTCTACTGGATATGATGTTCAATATTATAGACTGCGCATGCTCTATTTGAATTAAAGAGACAAGCTCCCGTCGGTGTCATTGTGTGGAAAAATACGCACACAAAGACTAATTTTTTGACATTTATAATGGAGTGGTTACTGGTTTACCTTTGCCTTCTCAGGCAGAAAAGGCAGTGACTTAAGTTTTCCATTATATCTGTCAAAAAATGATCATTGTATGCGGCTGCCACACAGTAATAAATAAATATAAATATATACGGACAAATCACACAGATTGAGCTAGCCCCAAAGTAAGTTCGAGACTTGTGTTCTGGGATACTATACAACGATACTATATTTTATATAACAAATACAAATATAGATTAACATCCAAGACCCAGGTCAATCCGAAAAAGATCATTTTTTATCTTGACCTGACCAGGGATCGAAAAAGGGATCTCCTGTGTGACAGCGTGGCATGAAGACCACTAGGCCACAGAGGTCGTCGTGACACCGACAAGAGCTTGGCCCTTAAATGTGGACAGACGAAAAATTTTATGAAAAAAGTAATTAGGTTTTATCTAAAAATCCAAATTACTTGAACAACTGTAACCGAACCCACGTAACGGTTTCGTATCTGTAAGCCGTATAAATTTGCACTAATGACGTAAAAGACAGACACATAAAAGACTTAGTACCGCAATTTTGTACTTCATAACAATAAAATTCGGCTAGGCGTGTGGAGAATTCGCTAACCCAACTGGGCCAGAAGGAGTGTTATGCTTTTTACCCCTCTCGAAAACTAAAAATAAAAATATTAAGACTAATAATTTGTTAATTATATATTTGATTTCATCTGCTTTATTTAAATAACTTGAAAACACATTCATGTCATTGGTTGGACATTTATCTCAAAAATTAAAACAAATAACCTGACTGTCTACAAAAGCAGAGCTTAAACAACCAACATGTTAAGAGAAGCGATGTTATATGTTGTCTTTTAGCATTTTTTATTCCAAATTACATTTAAATATGTTTTATATACATATATATTTTTAAATTCTTCTATAAAATAGTTTGTTTTGATACGCCACTCGATAGGTCTTGATCCAAAATATCGGTAACATCTATAAACGTGCCGTCCGACCTGCGCTTTTATATGGTGCGGAACGCTGGGCAATGCGTTGCCAAGAAGAGCAATAAATGCACTGTGCGGAAATGCGGATGTTAAGATTGGCGGGAGGGGTTACGTTGCACATCCGTGGGTCTTTTGAAGTAGCCAAGATTCAGGACAAAGTGCGAGAAAGCAGACTGCGATGGTATGGTCACGTAATGCGCAGAGATAATGACCACATGACAAAAAAGGTGATGAGTATAGCCGAAGGACGGAGATGCAGAGGACGACCTCCCACGACTTGGTTAAAAAAGACGTGAAGACGATGGGTGCAACCCCGGACATGATTCTTGTGGACACGCCTAGATTCTTGTGCACGCCCGCGGCCTACTCGCGATTGGCTGGATCATTATGCTCAAAGTACTTAAGAGTATCATGACTTTGTTTAATATTTATTGAACTATTAGGAGTTGGTTTGGGCGGGTGTTACTAATCTCTTCAGACTAATCACTCATGTAATTGTGATAGAACTTCACTTACAGGTAAGTTTGTTTAATCATCAATAAATCAAGTCAAAGTCAAAATTCAAAAATCATTTATTTATCTTTGGATATTTATATCACTTGATAATTGTCATTTCTTTTCTCTTTCGATTTCTTAATAGTTAGTTGTTGACGTCAGATCATTTACTTACAACTAAGTTTACTGCCGCCTCCAAAGCGCAAGTACAGAAGAAGCGGTAACAAACTGTACTGCAGCATTTTCTCCAAAAACGTCAACCTTACAATTATACTGATATTAAAATTAGATGTGTGGACTGAGAATACATTGCTATGTCATAATTATTAATTAAGAATGTCAAATTTGAAATTAATGTCAATTTGTAAATAAAGTACATGTACCGATTGTAGTCAAAGTATGTCATTTGTGAGTGTACAAATATAAACCTTTAAGAGGGACCCGCGCCAAGCTCAAGCCAGACGTTCTTGTCTTTAAGATAATCATCGGTTACGTAATAAGCCTTCTCACAAAGTACTTTCTTTACATAAGCTTTAAATTTTCTATCTGGCATATCATGGACCGATTCTGGCAATTTATTATAAAACTTTATACAGTTTCCCTTAAACGATTTACTGACTGTTTTCAGCCTATAATACGGGGTAACTAAAACATTTATGTTACGTAAGTTTCTACCCGTAATATCATCTGTTTTATTAAATAAGGCAATATTTTTTCTGACATACATTATATTTTCAAATATGTACTGGGATGGTACAGTGAGTATACCAATTGTCTTAAACAAATCTCTTAGGGAGTCTCTCGATCCTAAATCATAAATAAAACGAATTGCCCTTTTCTGTAAAATAAAAATAGTCTGTATATCAGCAGCACTCCCCCAGAGAAGAATCCCGTAGGACATCAGACTATGAAAGTAACTAAAGTAAACTAGTCTAGCAGTTGCTACATCTGTCAATTGTCTGATTCTTCTAATAGCGTAAGCCGCTGAGCTAAGCCTATTAGCGAGTTTAGAAATATGGACATCCCATTGAAGTTTTGAATCTACTGTGATTCCCAAGAAAGTAGTATTATCAACGAGATCTAAGTTTTGACCGTCTAGTAGCACATCAACATTGGCCTGCCTCACGTTAGGAAGACTAAATCTAATTCATTGGGTCTTGTTTGCATTCAACAGAAGGTTATTTGCAGAGAACCAATTAGAAATGGCCGAAAATATGTCATTCACCGCAGTAGCATCTTCGCTATGACGGTCTATTTCAAAAATAAGAGACGTGTCATCGGCGAACAACACAATACCAGCCTGTCTTTCAACCGCGTAAGGCAAATCATTGACGTACACTAAGAAGAGGAACGGTCCTAAGATAGAACCTTGAGGTACGGATTTTGACAAGAGATCCATTTGAATTTATGCCATTTATATCAACAGTCTGAAGCCTTTCCGTTGAATATGATTGAATGAGGTTTATAGATTTATAGTCAAAACCGTACTGACGGAATTTGAGCAAAAGTGTCGGGTGATCTACGCAGTCAAATGCTTTTGAGAGATCGCAGAAAGAACCGATGCATCATGCTTGTTTTCCCATGCGTTGTAAATGTGAGTAACTAGCGCTACCCCCGCATCGGTGGTCGATTTCCCTCCAGTAAAACCAAACTGCTGGCTATGAAAATACATACGTATACATTATCACGCCTGATTCCCACAGGGGTACGCAGAGAGTGATACGAGTATATAGAATAATATGACAAAGCCCTTCTGGCGAGTAGGCGACCAATACTGTGAAAATGAGTTTCTTTCGGGGTTTCTTCTCAGCAGTGGTCGTTAAGAAACACTGGTATCAGTAGTTTTTCTTTAAAAATAAATTATATTTTAATTTACTTTACACGTAACGTAAATTATACTTAGTGACGTGTGAAAGTGCCTGTAAAGGTCTAATTACTGAATAAACATTTGAATCTTTGAATCTTTGAGAGAATATGGACATACTTACATATACTCGAAAAACAAAATCTCCTTTCTCTGTTTGTATGTATGTATACCTATTACTTTGGCACGCTCTACAATCTAAACGGCCTGATGGATTTTAGTTTAAGGTGTCGATAGTTTCGTGTTCATTCTGAGAGGGCACTGGGACACAAGATAGACAAATTTTTTGAAAAAAATATTTTTTTAAATTATTAATTTCAAAGTACTTGCTAAGACAAATAAAATAAGCCTAAACTCGATGGAGTTGCATCTTTTTATTACTGTGCTCCATAGACCTTACATCTCCGTCATCACACCCTATAGTAGATAGTACCCATAAAGTGCTCGTCAAGACAAATCAAACGAGTCCTACTCAATGAGGTTATGTTGTTTTACTCCATCATCAGAACATCCTCATTGACTCCATAGTATTGTATTGTCATCCGACTTACACAAGTATGCAAAATTTCAGCTCAATTACTGAACAGCTAATTACTGAATAAAAATTAGATTTTTTGAATTTTGAGCTAAACAAACATACAAACGAGTACAAACTAGGGGCGTAGCTTCCGCCGTATCTGCAGTATCAATTATACGGGGCCCCCGGGCCATCACCGTGCATAAGTAAAAATTAATAAAAACTTCCCAATATAATTTTATTTCAAAAATGACAAAGATCAAAGAAAGCAATTTCTTTCTTTCCCGCGTAAAGCGTGCGTTCAAAAGTTGGCAACACCCTACATCGGTTATCGTGGGCTGCTGGATTTCCCCGTTTAAGTCATTTACTTCAACGGGGAATTTTGGGAATTTTCAATATATTGGAAATAATGACAGATACTTATCTATCTGTGATGTTAAATAAATATTTCTTTTAATTTTATGCAAACATTTTCTTTCTTTTGGGAGATATCTTTACCCTTCCTAAGGGCCCCCAAACAAATATTTATGCGGGGCCCCGCCAAGGTACGCTACGCCACTGGTACAAACATACATACAAGATACATTGCTAGTTACATTTCCGATATAAGATAACTATGTCAAACAATAGCTATGTAAACTAACGATGATGATAATGTTTATTAGTTTTTTTTGTCTTTGATTTGATAAATGTTGTCTTAATTGTTATATTAGGGAATTAGCCATAGGAATTGGCGTTTTCAGAAAAACAGGTTTTCTTCTGCGACACTTGGTCGCTTACAGAAATTTTCTCCTACATTAAATTTTATGCATAAACTAAATACCTATCTATCAAACGCTCAAGAAATTTTAGGCGTTTTACAGTAACTAATAATGTACATTTTTAATTTTCTTTTAATATAGAGGGACAAGTAACACTGATTAAGCTAGCCCCAAAGTAAGTTCGAAACTTGTGTTGTGGGATACTAACTCAACGATACTGGATATATAGATAAACATCCAAGATCCAGGAATTTGAAAAAGGCCATTTTCCAACTTGCCCTGACCGGGGATCGAACCCGGGACCTCTAGGTAGCGAACAAGAATGATGACCACTACGCCACGGAAGTCGTCGTACATTGGAGTAGGTAATGTCAAATTTTTACTTATTTGTAGATATCTATAAATATGATCAGTTATTTTACTACTAAGTATGTTTTCTTTTTAGATTGTAATTAAAAGTGGCACATGAGTAGTAAATAGAACCAAACATAAGTTACAGTCTTTGTTACTTGTTTTTGACGTGTAAAAGTGCCTGTAAAGGTCTAATTACTGAATAAACATTTAAATCTTTGAATCAATTTTATGTTGTCTTTACATAATGACGCGATGAACTAGATTAGGTAGTTTAAGAACGAATGGAAAAAGGTATTGCAAGCAAGTTATGTGAGAAACAAATGTCCATGCCACCACCGCCGGGGCCCAAGGTAGACCCAAGAAGTGCTGGCTTGACGTCGTCAAGGAAGATATGCGTGCCAATCGTCTTACAACGAGGGATTCTCAAGATCATGCGAAGTGGAGAGAAAAAAGCCGGAAAGCGGACCCCAAGCTTCGCAGCATTACAGCTGCGGATGCAACTGGGGATGCGCTGAGATAAGAGAGAGGGAGAGAGAGAAAGAGGAAGGCGAGATATTGCAGGACCGGACAGAATGGAAGAAGTGGAGAGAGGCCTTTGCCCAGTACTTGGACACATATGATGATAGCTCGAAATATCAATGTGGGGCTCCAGGGTGTGAGGAATATATCCCTACTGACGCGTGAGGTGCGGTGGCAGAAAGATCGTTGAGTCGGGGCTGTGAATTTTCAGTTGTATGGAATTTTTACAATAAAACCTACAGTAGAGATTCTTCCGAAATTTCTTAGAATGTTTTCTCTCAAAAATGATTAAAAATATATTTTTTAATGTCATTGAAATACTCATATTGTTATATCTTACGAAAAATAATTTCTACACAGGAGATTTTCCATCACATGTTTACTTATAAATAATAAAAGCTTGATTAAAGAAATCTCTCCTAAATAAGATGATAAAATACAAATTTAAGTGTTCCCAAATTTTCACCATTCCTATAATTTTCTAAGTACAAACTTTTTATAGAAAAGCAATTTTTTACAAGATAGTGATGTCTTAATAATTGATAGTGTACATTAATCTCTACGGAATATTTTTTTTTTGTACGAACAAGGAAGTTTAGTTCCCCCCAATTTCATAATGTTTCTGGAAGAATGAGACAAAAGTTATAAAAGGCCATCTAAAAATCACAACAGCATAAGAAATCGCGAGTGTAGGAGTTTGTCGATATTTTTTTGTTTAATGACTGGACTAGTTGGCATCGTACCGAGCAACTCCGCGGAACCACTACTAGATGATAATAAGATATTGAATCAATAGGAAACAGTGACTACTACAATCGGCTTATAGCATAAAGTCAATCGATTTTAATTATCACTTTTTGTGTACAATTGTGAGAGCTTATTATTATAGAGCTCAGACTAGACAGACACGGCGAAAAATTGTCTTCAATATCATTTTTATTTTATAGCGCCAGATTTATTACAAGTTTTATGTATATGATAAAATTTATTGTAAGTATTAAAGATGCAGTAATACTTCATAGTCTTTTGCCGTTTCTTCTTAGCAGTAGTCTTTCCGAAACGCTAATATTGGTAGTCTTTTATTCAAAGAACGAAAAATTATTAATTTTAATATTTATAAACATAACAAGTAATATCTATCAAACAAATTGACGACGTGTCAAAGTGCCTGCAAAGGCCTAAATAATTACTGAACAAACATTTCATTTTTGATAAATAAAGAAGCAAGATTGTCATCTTCTTTGTGTGTCGATGGCTTTTATTATATTCTATCATTATATTGAGCTACTCTGACGGCGTCACCAGTAGCCACATATAAGTCGTCCAGGGAGCAGGTATGGAGTAGGGCAAGATTATCATTAACAATGGGAAGTGAATGGGACTGGACTGGAACGCGTTGATTGTCGATACAGGCTAGTGTTGCAAGCAATAGAATAAAATATCGATGGTCTATCGATACTATCGTGGCCTTGAAACACATTCACAATATCGATAGTATCAAATAACAGATGTATCATTATTTATTTCAAAGGTATGTTTTATTTTATTATAAAAATCAATATATGTATTATATTAGATATAATATTAAATAGGTATTGTATTGACAATGTTACAAGTTAGCTTGCCACACTTGCACCCTTATTCCAATCTCTCACCATGTCCCAAAGGCAAACTGGTAGATAATGCATTAGCATTAAGTTTGACCCATTGTAATCAATCCGTCATAAGATTGTGTGCAATAAACTTAATAAATAAAAAAAAATATTGTTAGTAGTTTGCAATACTATTGAAGTAAGGTAAAACTATCGGTAGAATCGAAACTATTGCATTAAGATACTATCGAATACTGTCGATAGTTTTACCTTATATCAATAGTATTGCAAACTATTGACAATCAATACTACAGATAGATTCAAAGATTCAAATGGTAATTAAACCTTTACAGGCACTTTTACACGTCAATAAGTATAATTTATGTTACGTGTAAAGTATATTAAAATTTAATTTACTTTTAAAGAAAAGCTACCGATACCAGCGCTTCGTAACGACCACTGCTGAGAAGAAACGCCAAAAGAAACTTATTTTCACAGTAGTATCGGTTATTCGATACTATCGATATTGTTACTGTTTTCCAAGGTCAACAGTCAACAATCGTTAGTTATGCAATGCTAATACAGGCTACCGACTGATCCATCACACTTATTTTGTCAAATAATTAAGTAACATATATCTGCACCATTCGTTGTTTTAGGTTTCTTGGAGAAAAGTGTTAAGTGTCATAAATTTAATTGACAACATTTCAAAAAATTGATATACATATTTAATTTTTTTTTCCTTAAAGAACTTCAAAAAAAAAGGACATACGTATTTTTTCTTTTTCGTTTCTTTTCATTATTTCTCCTAAAATTAAATTCTTAAAATCTCTCCATTCCAAAAGAGCGTAAGTACAAGAGTTAGGATGTAACGAGTTTACATCTTTGCCATAGGTACTTTATAATTAAAAATAAAACGTTTACTGACGTCCATAGAGTTGTGTTTTGTAGCAGTAACATATCGATATCGATAGTATTATTAATTACAAAAAGTAAAATTAAAGAAGTAGATATAATCTTAGTATTTTATATCTAAACATTAACTAACAAAAACTTACGTACGGTAAAATAGGATTACTTTGATTAATTTAAAAATCAAACGCTTCTATCTCAGCTATTATTGGCAAAACAAAATACTATATAGACGACTTGGTATGTGGAAAACAAATGGCATAAAAATTACGCTTGTAATATTCGACAATAAAAAAATGTGCCCTATCAACTCTATTCTTGAAATGGGGTTTTTGGGTAACCCACGTTTTTAACGGATTCTCATAGTCGCCCCTTACGGAAATCTAGAACACAAAGAAAAAATTGTTTCATTTTTTACTATTTAAGTTACAGCGTTTTGAAGTTGGGGCGAATTTGACTGAAAATAAAATCAAAGGCTCCGGCGTACACGCGTTGTGGAAAGAAGTCGGCGGACATACCAGGATTGCTTTTTCAAAAATATAAATCAACATGCGTTCAGAAATTTGAAAGATTTAATTAAAAACCCAAAAAAAAGCTATCATAAATGTCACCTTGTGTTTTGACAGTCGCCCTATTTTAGGGCACAGTAATTTTTCCTTATTTAATTTTTTAAATGTTTTTAAGACCTTGATGTAAATATTATGTTTATTTAACCTGAAATATCAATCATTTATAGGAAATATTATCATTTCGTCACCAAACTATGTAAACATTTGAATGCATGTGTATTTATTCCAATCCTAATTCTACTATACTGAAAGAACTATAGATATTAGATGGGTCTTCCTATCGAACTGATACTTCTATAGAACAACACTACTATTATCTCTCTCTCTCACTCGTGATGTCAGTTATCAGATTGACGCACGTGTCAATTGACAGCTGACAGTTTGTACATTATTTTTTTACTTTTAGGTGTTCAAGCAAAGGCGTAACCTGTTAAATGCCTATATCCTTGTTCTTTTGAGTTTTTTTTTTATTTATCTCTAAAAATATAACGCAAAAAAATCTAAAAAAAATATTTTACGTGTTCAGAATCGCAAAATCTCGAAATGATTTTCGAATTTTCGTACCTTTTTGAAAATGAAATGTTGTCAATTGACGCTTAAAGTTAAAATAGTTTCAGTGCTTAAATATATTTTGTTAGGTGTTATTATGAATATGCTTTTGATGTTAGTTTGGTTTGAGTTGTCGTCGGACACCAACAAACCCTGTTTATCTCTCTGTAAATTATTGCAAGAAAATAAAAAATGAAAAGAAATAATGGATGTTCCTTTTCTAGTAAATCATGTCGCCGAGCAAACAGTGAGGTTCAATACCGCACGCCACGCCTTGGGCGCACGCAAGTTGCTGAGAAATCCTCACAATTATGGCATCATTGTGCACTCGTAAACTGCTCAAGGGAGTTCTTTTTATTTCAAACCGCCTGTTGCCTGCGGCGTTACCCGCGTTGCCAGAAGCAGTAGTTTGACAATTACAAGGGATTCTAACATTATGCCGGAATAAAATATACTACACCTGTGTCTCTGTCCCAATTGACAACATTTCGTACTTTATAAGGCCCTAAATTAAAAATACCATTTCTTTATTTGAAAAAAAAAGTATTAAAAAAAAATAAAACAAAAAATAAATAAAGCGGCAGGTAGGAATTTTAAAATATCAATTATTAGTCTCTTTTATTTAACTTGCAATTTAGGTCAAATCTTGCAACTCAATTTTCAACCGATTGAGCTGAAAGGGCGATGCAACTTAGCCATACACCGCTGGCGTGTTTTTTTATTCCTTTAGCCAGCAATCAAACCTAGACCATAAAATATAGGCTAAATGAGAAGCCAATAGTAGAAACAAGCAGGTCTCTAATTCTTTTTTACAGGCGTTACCTTTAAACAACAGATTAAATTAAAATAACCTATGGCTAATTCGCAGTAAGATGCTTAAGCCCGTGATATAGTTATATCCTCAGGGAAATATATCATCATCATCATCCGAGCGTATTCCTGGTTTACTTGATTTGACGGGGTTACTGGTCTTTATACAGAGCGACTGCCGTCTGACTTCCGCAACCCAAAGTGTAAACCAGAAGCAATCCTTATAAAATTATAAATAACATATTTTTTTTTTTTGTAATTTGCAAAAGTATTGATTTATAAAGTTTATTTTGAATAAAAAGACATGTCACGATTTATTACATTCTTTTAAATACCAAACAAATGGACTTTAATAACCTAATACAAGCTATGTTTCCGATGATGAAGTTCAGGGAAAAACGCTAATATTATACAAAAATTAAATTGGTATTTATTTAAATTAAAGCCCAATTAATTTAAAATATTTAATATACCATGTAAATTCGTAAATCTTTGCACGACATATCTTCTAAGACATAAACGAGAAGAGTTTTTTATGAGTTAAGAGACATTTAATAATTTAGGTGCTAAGTTTTTGCTAAAATTTATATCTTTGTCACTAAGCACGTAAGCACGTTTCATGACAATATCACCGATATCAAATTCCATTTGTTTACGGCGTAAATTGTAGTGCGATGAATTTTTAGAGTGCGCCTGCCACACTTTCGCTTGCACATTATCAAAAATTAAAGAAAGAGAACCTAAGTTCTCCGCGTGTGATGAAATGTCTATTATTTGATTTTAATTGATATTTTTTCGTTGCTTTAAGCCAATAGTGAATAGTTATTAAGTTAACCTATAAAAATAAAAAGACATGAAGGACCACGCAAACAAAGTTATGAGTGAACATTTTATCTCAAGTTGGTTGTCTCCGAAAAATTATTTCTTAGTATTTATTGTATGAAAACGACACCAAAGGTTAGTATTAATTGTCGGTTGAAGTCTGATTAGGTATTTTAGGTGTTCTACTGTTCTTTGTATTCTGTTTAGTATGTGCTAGTTTTTCTCATAGATGGAGATGAAAAGTAGAGTGTGCTACTCGGGTGCCTTAATATTTTTATCTCGGGCGATATACATGAATCATCAGGACATCACCGTAGAAAAACTGTGTCCTTCGTTTCGCTCTGCATTCAAAGCCCTCGCCTTCAAAATATTACCTTATCCCCCTGTAGCACAATCTACTATTGAAAATTTTAGGAGATTATAATATACTTAGTTTAAACGTTTAATAAAACTGTCTGTAGAAAAAGAATGTATCTCAAGGGCTATCATGCAGGTAAAAAGAAGTAGGTAAGCATGCTTAGTCCAAATTCCAAAGTTCTAAAACAGGGGTCACCAATTAGTTTCGCTCGGGGTCCGTTGTACGGTACGGTGTAGTGGAAACGAAATGACCAGCGTGGTCCGCACAACACTTCAAAAAATATATATTTAATAAATAATGTAATTACGGAAATAACAAAGGTATTTTCTCACATATTAATGGGAAAAATGTCATTTTTTATTGCGGGCTATCAGTCTAAAGTTTGTCGTATTTGTGCACATTAAATCCTAGAGATATTCATCAGTAAGTCGAGATCGAAAATTATTCTTAATGAAGTTCATCATTAAACGAAAATACTGCTTCCCAAATATATGATATATGCTGGCCCAAACGAAGTAATAAGTTTCAAAGCTATTTTTTGTAGTTCTGGATATTTATTACCACACACAAATTTTATCCAGAACCCTTCATTGGAACTCTTCACCGCGACGATCAACGCACTCGCAATCCACCAACTCTCTCACGCTTGGTAGCTCGTTACTTCACCCGGTCGTTTTTGAATTGACGTCAACAAAGTTAATGCGGGTGATACATTTTTATTTTGTATTTTGTATTTATTTATCAATATTACGGTACATATCATTACAGGTTTTAAATTACTTACTATGTAGAACAATAAAACAAGTTGCTGTGTTCTTGCGGTACGCACAAAATGGGTGGGCGATCCGGATGCGGACCGCGGTGTGCTATTTGACGACCCGGGACGACCCCTGATTTAGACGGTGCAAGTTAAAAAGTTGCTGTGTTCTCGCGGTCCGCCCATATTGGGTCGGCGGTCCGAAAGCGGACCGCGGTCCGCCATTTGGCGACCCCTGTTCTAAAACGTCCAAAGTAGTCAAACAATGGGTAGCTACTTATCTATGTAGTCACATTTTTAGGTTTATATAATATTAGTCACATATAGAACTAGAGATTGAGAACGAGTCACTGTAAATGCTAAGTATATTAATAAGATGGTTACGCGAATATACTGTTTATCATTTAGGTATTTGTCTACTGTGTGTGTGGTATGCTTTTGAAAGTAGTAGTGATTTAACTTGTTTTGAACATAAAGTGTCCCTTTGTTCATTTCTTATTGTTTCGGGTAACTTATTGTAAATTTTGATGGACATTTCGTACGGACTGGTTTGAAATATCTCTAGTCTAATTCTATGTTCAGATGTCAAGAGGTCGTTTTGGCGCGTATTTCTGATGTGCGTGTCTTTAACCAGTTTAAAAAGGTGAAAGTTTTTTCTGACAAACAGACATATTTCCAAGATGTATAATGAAGGCAAGGTTAATATATTTTTCTCATTGAAATACGGTTCGCAGCTATGGACGTCTAGTGTTTGAGAGGATACAAATGCATTTTGTTTGCATTATAAATATATCCCCTAAAGTATTATCCCATATCGTAACCACGAGTGCGCGTAGGCATAGTATGCTGATAATGCAGTTTCGTAGTAAGTGTTTGTATTCAGTACGCTTAGGGCGTACACGAACCTGGCCAGTTTGGTCTTAATATTTACGATATGGATTTTCCAAGTTGCATGACTGTCAATTGTTATCCCTAAAAGGTTGAAATGTTTACCTTCCTTTAAGTTATTTATCTTCAAACTTATATTTACAGCTTGTTTTTGATGAGGTCTAAATTAAATTATTTGTGTCTTTTTATGGTTGATTTCTAGGTTTTGTGCGTCCAGATAGTTGGTTAATGTGTTAACCGCGTCTTTAAGTACAGTAAATGATTCCTCGGTATTTTTGCATTGAAATAACAATAAGATTTCGTCTGCAAACATAATACATAGGCTTTTCTTATCTGGGAATCATCTGGGCAGGGTAGGGCATCTAATTATATATAACTCAAAGGTGACTGACTGACTGACATAGTGATTTATCAACGCACAGCCCAAACCACTGGACGGATCGGGTTGAAATTTGGCATGCAGGTCGATGTTATGACGTAGGCATCCGCTAAGAAAGGATTTTGATCAATTCTACCCCCAAGGGGATAAAATAGGGGATGAAAGTTTGTATGAAACTTTGCCAATTTTAAACCGATCGAGCTGAGACTTTGCATGCATAAAGCTACTATGACGTAGGCATCCCCTAAGAAAGGATTTTGATAAATTCCACCCCTAAGCGAGTGAAGCCACGGGCAAAAGCTAGTTTATGTATAAGTATCATACGTTTCCACAGCTATGGGCACAAAATAGTAATGTGACTAGTGACTACATAGCCGCTTACTACATTTTGGGATTCTAAGTATTGTAAAATAGTATGGAACAGCTGATTTTTTTCCGGTTGGATTGAGTTCATCCCATACAAAATGTTGCTCATATTCATGAGTACCTACTTTCACCAGTAGAAAGGATGCCATTGATTTAAAAAACACCCTGTATAACAAAGTCAGATGAATACACCAAGTGTTGAAAAAACAGCATTGTAAGCGACGCGTGTAGTGACGTCACTTCAACTGAGGAATAAAGAGACATACGTACGCACTTGACCTTAACACGCCGAACCCAAATAGACGCAAGAACAGCGGAGTACGTTAGTCTTGGCGTGGAGCCACACCCGCCATTGCACTTAGAAAATTGAGATTTTAGTCGGAAATCACGACATTGTTCCTTGGTTACGAAAATTGGAGCTAATACCAGCAGACCTACCAACTACTGGGATTTTTATCCCGAAAGACCTACCAGTAGGACTGCTAAGGTAAACTGTGTGGTCCTAAACCACACACCTTTGACGACCTCCGTGGCGTAGTGGTCACCATGCTAGTCCGCCACCCAGAGGCCAGAGGTCCCGGGTTTGATTCCCGGTCAGGGCAAGTAGGAAAATGGCTTTTTCAAATTGTCCTGGGTCTTGGATGTTTATCTATATATGCATTTGTTATAAAATATAGTATCGTTGAGTTAGTATCCCATGACACAAGTTTCGAACTTACTTTGGGGCTAGCTCAATCAGTGTGATTTGTCCAAGCAGCAGGCTCGGATCTAGATTCACTCAAAGTGGTAGTTTATTTAAATTCCATAATAACTCAAGTGAGTCCGTGTTTTAAGACGAAATAATCTTTTCTTACATTGCAGGGCTAAATACTTGGTAGGTACTAATATGATTAGATTATCAGTATCAATGTATGATAGAAGTTATATGATGTATATCAGCCAATTAGTTATTAAGATAATCGAATGGCGGCCACGCTTTAGCTTAGTAGCTGTTTGGCCACGTACCGGCAAGCGAAGCGTAGGACACCAACCTACAGGTGGTCGGACGACCTGAACACAGATACTCTAGTGACATAATAAAACTGCTAATGTAACAATTATAATAAAGTCCTTAAGAAAAGAATAAGAAAAAGCAATCTCTTCCTGATTTTAAGAAGATGGTAGACTACTACCTATTAAAAGTAATTGAGTCTATTGTCTTATAGAAGTTAAGATTTTATACAAAGTGGAAGGGACATACCCGTAATAAATCAAACCAAAGGCTATACAAGATCACTTTAGTATTATAAAACTAAAATACAGTCAAAAAATTAAAAATATTTTGGTTCTTCTATGTAAAAGTGAGCAGCCGCCCGGCCAATTTGTATGGGAATGTCCATTTTTTTCTGGATTTTTGACAGTAATTTAATTTCATTATACTATAGTAATCTAGTATAGCCCGTGGTTCGATTTATTACGGGTATGTCCCTTCCACTTGTATAGTAATCAGCACAGGCATACCGAGGGGCACTCACGGCAACTCCAGAGACAACGCTCTCAAGTTTGAGACGTTTGAGACAGAACACAAGAAGTGCCATTTCTGAAACGCGGAGTCTATTAAACGAATTGTTTTTCCATACAAAAAAAACCGTTCGTTTACAGATTTAGCATCTGAAAAATGGCACCACATGTCTCAGGAAAGACTGAATGTTCATTATACCATTCATATAAATCCAGAAGAAGACGTAATTGAATTTGCTAAAAAACATAGGATACGATTTCTTAAAGTATTTACAGTAATTGTTAATATAATATAAGTCGTAACATAATGTCTCAAATATAGGTTTGTAAAATTTATTAAATGCTAAAGTTTTTATGAATGTCGCCATAAAGGTTGAAAGGATTTTAATGCAATTGGGCATTGAAATAACTTATAACTTGGATTAACACATGGGATACTTTTTATACCGGTAAAATGTGAGGTTCCCGTGGGATTGTGGGCAATGCTGCAGGCATCAGCTAGTAAAATATAGGTAATTAGCTGCGCTCTGCGTTGTTACCCGCGGAAAAGTAGCCTATGTGATAGTTAATCCGGGGTGTCAGCTCCCTGCATTCCTTTCTAAATTGTTCCAGTCGTTTGAGCGTGAAGAAGTAACAACCATACACACACACTCACAAAGTTTCGCCTTTATAATATTAGTGTGATGTGATGTGATAATTGACAATTTGTTTTGTTTTAACTCTTTATAAAATGAATAAATTTTAAGGAAATAAACTTTTTTGTGAGTATATATGTAGGTCTATATATTATATATAAAAAAATACTCCCCTTTATTAGTGTGATTATGATTGCTTAGTAAACTCCCAGTCTTTTTTACATTAGATAGGCTTCCGTTTACTGAAATGGTTTGCAGAATGTCGGCGCGCACGCCACAAAGGCTTTTCTTTGAAGGAACCGCTGCCGCATCTCATTCATGATTTTGTATTTGCAGTAAGAAAGTTTGAATATGTTTGTTGCTTAGTGCTAATGCCATATCCACATTTTCTAACTCGCACGTCCACACTAATCATTCTGGCAGTGCGTTTGGAAAATGCGAGGAAGCCGCACGGCTCATCTCGTATCGTATCGTAACCATGAATTATCGATTGATAACAACTCCCTTTATCTGCTTTACGTGTAGTGTGTGAGTGATGCTTGACAATGTTGGCGATCACTCCTTTCAAGAAACAAGTAAGTTTTTTTTTGTTATGTTAAATATAAGCAATTTAGTTCCGTTGTTTGGATGCGGTCTGAACACGACATTTTATAGTTTATTAAAAAAAATGTTTGGTTAGTCAAAGTTATTAATACCAGAAAAACAGTCTTAACATTTAGCCTTATGGCGTAAAAATATCTTCAAAATTTCATGTTTCTATTAAATTCTAAATAAAATAAAAGATACAAATTGTCTATCTGCAAACTTACTAATTTATTTATAAAAAAGATATAGGTATATCAGTCACGGCTTGGTACAAATTGACATTTTACAAGTTAAAATATCTTTTATTGACTCATAAATAATACAGCAATTCACTTACGAATTATAAAAACGTAAAAACTAACTGAATGCATAAACATTGTGGTTTTACAAGAATTTAAATCTACTTACATACAGTATTATGCTGTGAGTTAATTTTAATTTTGTAGCCTTGCTTTAACAAAGTTAAAGTTTAAAAGTCTTTTACTTCATTTGGTAAGTATAAATATTTTTACTCCTTCGCATATCCAATACATCTCTCTTACCATACCTACTTTTTTTGGGTTTAGTAAATTTAATATTGTTGATATTTTTCAAACGGTGTTTATATAAACGGACTGTGCGACCTATCATCGCACAGTGTCAGCATATTTACCTAACTCATTACTTCACTTAGTTTTTATATGTATTCAGTCCGCACTTGGTCATGAAGAGCGCCATGTACTCATTTTACATCAAACGTTATTGTACTACTTATTAAGTTTTGCCTTTTCAATATCATGTTGAACGTTGGCTTTATAACTATCGCGCTTTGAACACATCCAGTCTGTCTGCGACCACGTAGAATGAAAGTCATAAAGTACTATAATATAACTGAAATAGAGAGCCATCTCGCGTAACTTTTGTGCCAACAATTTAAGCTGCAAACCTGCAAATGTAGTGTCATCTATTAATGTTATACTAAAATAAAATAAAATTCAATCATAAAATTTATTTGCATTGAAGTGTGATTTGAACCTGATATTCCTGAGATCTCTGTTAATTTGAGACTATTACGTTAACCACTACACCATTCAGGCTTGGTACTGCACATGTGAAATTATCGCTTATAAAGTTAACACTAAATTAATAGAAAAACTAATAAAAGACTTTGAATTTTTAAGCCATTGTGGGGAATTGAACCTGAGGTCTCTTGATAAGTTTGGGACGCTCAAACCGTTACAACATTCAGGTTTCGTACTATGTACTCGATATGATTGGTTACTATACCGTAAAACGGTAGAATGAAAAAGCATGTAGTGCGACATCTATAAAAATTATAGGAAACTATTAGTACTAAAAGTGCTTTTGATATTTAGTCCGGAATAAGAGTAATAGATAACGTCGTTCAAAACAAAAAAATCGCAATGTTTGGGACTTTCACCCCCATGATGCAACTCCTTTTCGTAACGTTAGACGAAACAAAAAAGGTCCGGGTGAGCTAAGTCGCGTTTATATATACACTAGCGACCCGCCTCGGCTTCTCACGGGTATTTAACAAAAATTTCATAAATTATAAATTGTAAAAACACACACACACACTCTGACACACCCTTCTTTATGCGTTATTTTAATGAATTGTTTGTACTCAAAATATTTTAACCACTGCGTAGGGCTCGGGAGCCAACGACCGCGCGAGTGAGCCGCGCGGCACTTCGGAGATATAGATAACCCATCAAAATATTTTATAAACTATTTTATTTTTTTCTACGCATATTTGCGAAAAACGGCCACTTTTGGCTTATGTGCGTAGAAAAAATGTGCTTTGTTTCCTTTCAAATACCTAGTTTATATTAAGTGGGGGCAGCACTGGATCCCGAAAAATTTAAGTACGCCCATAACATTGACTCGCCTCACGTACCATAGTGGCGCCTACATCGCATCGCATATCACGGTGCTGCCTAGCTAGTAGCTAGCCGGGCGGGGCGAGCGGCAACCACGCGACATTTTTATTTACATTTTTAAACTCGTGATATTTTTCGAATGGAATGTCCGAATTGAATAATTAAAACAGTTATACAAAGGAATTGGAGCAGTTTTTAATATGAAGTAATTTATTTTGATAAGGATTTATATCAAGGTAAAAATAAAGAACCTTTTTTAGCGGCGGCATTTCAATAAAATTTTAAAATAAAATAATTCTTATTGTGACATAACTATAATAGTTACGAGTAGACATATGCTGTTACGACATTTTTTGTAGACAATTATGTGTTCTGCAAAGTTGTTGTACATTATTTTGTTCTATCATCATAGTTTCCGCAGCGTTTGCAATGTAAGAATATTTTTAAGTAATTTTGTACACGTTGGGTTATATTATTAGAGTTTTAGTAAGGATCTCTTTTTCTTTTTAGATAAAATATAGCCTTCGTTACTCGGGGATAGTGCAGCTTTCCAACGGTGGAAGAATTTTTGGAATTGGTCCAGTAGTTTCGGAGCCTATCCGATGCAAACAAAGAAACAAAATTAAAATCTTTTCGCTTTATAAATTATTTTAGTTAAGATTAATGGCGTTGAAAAGTGAGGCAAGTTTTTTTTATTTCTTATCAAGTAAGTTTCGGCAGAACCCGAACACGGACTTCTTTTGTCGCAAGTTAGTTTACAAACTATCATAACTCATAATATAACCAGTTGGTGTATTAGTATTGGAAGTTCTTCTTAATTTCCTGCAACACTGCTATTCTCTCGGGCACAGCTTAGCGTCACTAAGTCCCTGGAGCATCACCTAGGTACTATAATATACGATGCTTCCGTAGTAATGTCACTAGTCACAGAAATCCTACGTAACATCACCATGCGAAAGTTTGTATGAATGTTTGTTCTGTTTTTAAGCCAAAACCGCTGAACAGGTTGGAATGAATTTAGGGAGTTTTTATCCTCTTTATCCCGGGAAAATTTGTGGTTTCCGTGGAAAAGTTTGACCACGCCGTCAACTGCAGCAATTTATCGATAAGTTTTGATTTCTTTTTCTATCTCCTCGCCCACTATCACGCTTACACCTTTCTCTTCTTTCTGAAAAATCTTGGTGGAGGAAAGAGAGACATGAAGAGTACTCTACCGACAAGAGCCCAGCTATTAAATAAGAAGCAGCGTATAGTTTAGTTTAAACATATACTTAGGCACAAACATATATGTACATCTAAGTATCAAAATATAACGAGTTATAAATTTTTAGTTGTTGCGAACAATGCTGGGCTACGCTACGGGTCAAAGTACGATTTTCAAAGTACATAATTATTTGTCCTTTTTTCATTGTTTTATTAGGTTTCTCATAAGGACCTATGATGGTAAAATAGTTTTATATCTTAAAATGCTGTCAAGATAAATCTTAAAACCATTTATTAGATAAAAAATTGCATAGGCTAGGTCAAAACATGTAAATTGAAGGCCATACGTCGATGCACTTTTATGCGCGATTTTTTAATTTACATAAATAGATACACTTCACTAGAACTATGATCAAACCGAAAATAACCAATTTTCGAAAAAATGGCGATGTAATAGGTCAACGCATATAAACATTTATGGTCCACATATACTAGAAATAAAATAACTACAAATAAAAGATAACTGGCCAAGTGCGTGTCGGGCTACGCGCAGTGTAGGGTTCCGTAGTTACAAATGCCGATTATATGCACGCTAATAAAAACGTGTAAATCACAAATTTTCCATTAGATTTGTATGTTTTTTTAGTACGACTAACTTTTAAATTTGTAAACCCTACTTAGCTCTGATAGTTTTTCTTACTTTATATATACTCCTGCCGTTTTGTCACTTATCTATGTACAACCGTTTACAGAAGAGACACTTGTCTCTAGCAAAAATTTGCAGATACTGAAATATTTTGTTTTATAGGTAGGCTTTCTCAAAGCCCACTCTGTCTCCGTAGGCTTGTCTCAGAGGCTTTGATGTTTTGATTTTTAAAAAGTCGGGACGGTAAACGCTTCTTACTTTATTATATTCAGAAGTTGCAGACTACCATAGATTTAGATAGTTTTTAGGGTGCCGTACAAAAAATTAAAAAAAAAACGGAACTCATACAGGATTACTCGTGCGTCTGTCTGTCTGTCCGTCTGTCACAACCGATTTACTTCGAATCTACTGGACCAATTCAGGTGAAATTTGGTAGGATGGTGAAATCCAATGACCCAAACAGATGTGCAAAAAAATATTTATTTTTTTAAAATGAGGGTCATTTTAGGGGGACAAATTAGTAAATAAAAAAATGTATGATTTGCAAACTTTACTGCGTCATGTATCAAATGAAAGGGCTTGTTATGAGAATCGCAAATATATGTATGTTATTATTGTAAAATAAATTATTTTTATTTTATTTATGAAAGAAGACTCAAATTGACCTTCCTCCCTTTCTCCTGATCTCCGAAACTATAGAACCTAAAATTTTGAAACAAAAATCTAAATATAGTTCATTGCTTGTAGATAACAGGAAAACCTAAAGAACTTTATCAATTAAAAACAAAGTGGTAAACTCAATATAATACATTTACCTACGGAAAACCTTTGGCATTGTGCGGAACCCATTCCACGCGAGTTCAACTCGCACTTGCCCGGTTTTTTAATGATTATATAACCGAAGTTGACATTGATTAGAAGTAAACCGCCTGGAGTTGTTACTCTCGAAAGTGCCACACGCTTGACTTAACGAATACTGAAGAACCAATATGTCCATCAATGCACCATTAAGACTTAGCCCTTGACTCTTATGTCACCGTCATCGTCACAAGTATAAAGTTGCGTCTCATCCCAATGCGCTATTACATACTCGACAATAGCACACCTGATGTCATATGACGATTTAAAATTACGATACAAACAAAATGACAAAGAATGGAACAAACAAGAACCATCTCCAGGAATAGGAATGTGGACAAGGATTCTCATTTACACATAGAATTCAGCTTCCACTGCAACATTCATTTTCACGGTAAGTATTTGGAATAGGTCGTAGACAATCGGCTACAACTGTGATCCAAATGTCGGTACCAAAGGTTCAGCTACTAAATGTATGCGCGCGCAATGTATAGTCTGGGGGGTTACTCCAAAAGCAGTACGCAAGACGGACGTCACTGCGTATCTGCGGTTCAATGTCAAGCAACATTGAGCATTAATGTAAAATGATAAAGCCAAATTTGGCTTGACATAGAAATGGGACGTCACTTTCGGACGACTATCGTATTATTTTATGGACTAACCCCCCTGATGTCCAAACTGTGCTCGACTGCAAAGACAAAGAGACTGCTAAGAATTTTTCTTACAAAGACCATCGCTTCGAAAATGAAAAAAAAAATGAATAAATAATGATAAGCTAGTGCATAAGTGTGAGAAGCCCACAGATATGTTGTGTAGAAAACGGGACTAAAATTAAAATATTAGAGTTTTTTCTTGCTTTTTAGGTAGAAAAAACGAGACTTCCCTATCAGCTAACTATTTATTTATAAATTATACTGGGAAGTCAACACGAGTAGAATGACTGAAATACATAGGACTATTATAATAGAGGAAAGAAGATTACAAAGACTGTCTGAGCCGTCAATGATGCAAATGTGAGGACAAAAGAATTGTAAATTTGAATATAAATTTGAAGTGATTTCTCCAATGTTGCCCGCGAAGGGATTGCACTTTGTTTTATTTAGTTTTGCGTTTTGTTATCTTTAGCATTCTCCCCCCTTCAAGAGCCATGATCTTCAACGCTAGTTATAAGCAAGGACATATGGTGTTGTAGACGCGCCTCAAGACTCGCTTCCTGGTGCGGATGTCAGCGAATCTGGACACGCCGTCTTTGCTTAGGATATTATCTAATACCCTTATTGCTGTCAACAATTCGGGCTCTGGCGCATAATTATGTTGAAAGAATAATTATGTTGCATGTTGTATTTTAGTATGTTTTTATTTTTATTTGTGTGACATGTGATTAGTAATTGTGGTAAATCTGTTTTCTGGTCGTGTATCAAGTTTTGCGGCCATTATTCTGAACTCAGTTGAAGAAACTTGGGACCATTCCTTACAACCGAAGCACCTAACTTTTTTGAATTGAGACCTCGAGATCTAGATCAGCTCGTGTGTATTGTTTTTGAGTTTTGATCCCCCTCGTTCGAATCGCCGCTCTAAGGATAAAAATTTGCAATTTAGTACGAATCACCTTATATTTCAGGTGATTCCTTTAAAAGCAAAGTGACTACGAATCGCCCGTCAGAAATATACATACGTAATATCACGACTGTTTCCCACAGGGGTAGGCAGAGACTATGGACCTCCACTGGCTACGATGCTGACAAACCTCTTTCGCTTCATCTATACTCATCAATCTCTTCATACATACATGTACGGGTATTTTTTACCTCTCCTTTTTTTAGAACGTCTGCAATCGCATAATGTTTGTCGAGGCTGACACTTTCCTGCTGTTCCTTTCACATTTGTCTTAAAAATATTTTTTGTTAATCTCTTTTCATCCATCCTTTCTACATGCCTAATATCAATTTCTTAATTTTTTGTCACAACTTTATCTTTCACTCCACACCGTCCCTTATGACATCATTCCTTATTCGATCCACTAATATTCCTCAGCGTTCGCATTTCGACTGCGTTTATTTTACTTTCATGCTTTCTCTGCCATACCCAACTCTCACTACCGTACATTAAAGTAGGTATTAGTACTCCTTTATGAACAGCAAGGTGTGCCTTGAGTAATACTTTCCTACTGCTCCTAAAAGAATGCAACGCTTTATTCACTTGGCTACCCGCATTCACTCTTTTTTTTAAAATCACCCTCGTGCTTGCTATCTTTCGTAAACATACATCTCAAGTATACAAACTCCTTCTCTTGCTCAAATTTCACTTCATTTATTAAAATGTTGCATTCTCCTTTAAAACTATAACTTTTGTTTTACTGATATTAACTTTCATACCGTTTTTCTTTAATGCATCATTTATAACAGCTATCATCTTCTGTGATTCCTCCTCTGAGTCCGCAAGTATCACTTGATCATCGGCATAGAGAAGGCATTTGATTAATAACTCATCAATTTTAACACCACGTTCATTATTTTTCAAAAATGTCAAACAACTGTCCATGAATAAGTTGAACAACCAAGGCGACGCTACACTACCCTTTTTTACTCCTTTTTCGGTGGTAAACTAGTCTGTGTATTCGCCGTCAATTCTGACACAAGCACTGGAATACTTATAAAGAAATTTTTGTGCTCGGATCAGTTGGCTGCTCAGCCCATACACATACAATGTTGACCATAGTTCATTCCTATTCACTCTGTCATAGGTCTTTTCTAAATCTACGAAAATGCAATAGACTTTTCGACCTTTGGCCAGAAGCTTCTGTAAAATGCATCTTAAGGAAAAGACCTGATCCGTTCATCCCATACCCTTTCTAATCCCGCTTTTGGAACGAAGTTCCTTACGGCAGGCTTGGAGGAGATAGGGATTTTGCTGCGCGACCGAACTGAAAAAAATGTGATAGTAAAACCGTAAGGATGACCTCGTTAAATGAGACGTGCGCAGGCGCGACAGTCGTATACACAAGCGAGTAGTTGTGTCGATTCTACATTAGCCGAAGGAACTTCGTTCCTACCTGGTGTCCCACGACACCACATTTCTTTTTATATCCCATATCTTCTCTTCGGTAGTTTTCACCACCCTTTCTATTTAAACCTTCGCATACGATTTGCCGTTAACGCTGAGAAGTCTAATGCCTCGATAGTTTTTACAGTCTTGCTGTGAACATTTCCTTTATACAGCGGTACAATTACCGCCTTGCATCAATCCTTTGGCACTACACATTTCTTAAACATACATTGAAAAGAGAACACAACTGACTTGCTACTATAGCCTGTCATATGACATGTCAGCCTTCAGCATTTCGACGGTGATCCTATCGTACCCTCCAGCTTTTCCAATTTTCATACTATTTAATGCTTTTACTACTTCATCCATACTTTTTTCCTCATAATAATTTTACTTTCTTGTGCGTCATTTTCAGGCACTGGCACTTTCATTTCATCTTATTCAAACAGTCTTTCAAAATATTCCTTCTGTATATTCTGTTTTTGTGAACGATTCCTCGCAAGCATTTTCAGGTGACGATAATTCGTATTTGCTCGGTATTGTATCTATTCCCAAAATCGTGTTAAGTTTGTACGTGCACAATAGCCGTGGATAGAAAAATATGATGTGTGTATGGCATTTGATTACGCGCAGCTAATGCAACTGTTTGCGATTCGTGTAAAATTGAGGTTAGATGTATTTTATTTATGTGAGCAACAATGTGTGATGTTTTGTTGTACAATATTTACAGTGAGATAAACGGCAATTGGAATCTATGTATCCTCGGGAAGATAGTTCAAACAGACCTTGAGTGCCTGGGCTTTTTGCACCTGGAGAAAGTTTCCTAAAAATGGGGTACTATAAGGGAAAGGCGCGTCTTTTTTACATAACGAACACTTATAAGTTGAGTTTTCATTTGTTTGTGATTGTGCTACTACAAAACTTGGGAAATTGGTTCTGACTTCTGACTTTATATTTTGTTTCAATGTCATTGACTGCTGTTCTTCAATCGATTCCAGGAAGATGACCGTGGCCGTGCCTTTTTTGCTGGACTTGGCGTGGGTACTTCCGTGCCCCAAGATAAAATGTGGGAAATAAACAAAAAATTCGAGTAGTAGACACCGAAATAATATGCGACCGATTTTGATAAAAATTCTATGGAACCACCTGACAAGTATATACCCTTCCAAACAACATTTTCCAAATTGGTTCAGGCGTCTTCGAATGCTCGGGGAACATACATTAAATAAGTATTTTGAAAAAAGATCATTTTTGTACAATCTTTAATTGTGAGGCCAATGCACTTATTAAAACAAATGAAATAAGCCCAATCTCTATGAAGTTCCATCGTTTTATCACTGAGTTCCATCGACTACCTTCCGTCTCCGAGATCAGACCCTTGACATCGTCTACCATAAAGTGCTCGTCAAGAAAAATCAAATGAGTCTTATTCCAGGAAGTTATGATGTTTTATTGTTATTACTGAGTTCTGTTCAAATATCTTCCAACTCCATCATCAGAACAGCTCATTGACTCCATAATATTGTATTGTCATTCGACTTACACAAACTAATCGAATTGTTAACCTCCCCCTTTTTTGAAGTCGGTTAAAAACCACCAAGAATCAAAAAATTTAAAAAGCTTGGAATAAGTTTGGCATCAATTTGCAACAAATGCTAAAACGAATAATCACACAGAAAATAAACAACTGCTTTCTATTCGCGATTTCCACCTTATCATGCGGAAACTGTTTGCATGTGTGTGTGGCCGGCCAATGAAATGATTGCTAGGAGATGAAATGAACTGTATTATTATTTAGAGTACGAACTCTCAATACCATGATCTGACAAAGCCTTTCAGGAGTAAGTAAGGTCGACCAATACTTCTTTATTTCGGTGTTTCTTCTCAGCATTGCCGTCGTTCCGAAACGTTACTAGTGGTAGCTTTTCTAATTGTTAAGTGATTAATAAGACATTAGAATAAATGTTCACGCAGTTTGAAAATGCTCAAAATGAGAGGGCAGTGTGATGAAACTTTAAAAATAATCAAACCGTCCGGGCATTATTATAATGGTTATCGTCTATAGGGCTGAATAGCCGCCAACAGAAGATTCGTTCTTGCAGAGACATGTAGACCACCCAGGTCATTAAAGGTTAATGTAAAATTTATTGGTATTCAACTTATCTTAAAATAATATTTTGCTTTTTAAATTAAATAAGTACATATACATTTGTTTCAATAAAGGCAATTCTGTATAAAAAGTTATATTGTATTGCAGAAAATATTTTATTCTGGTTATTTTGAGTACATATTTATTTCCGTATTGTTAATATTATATTAATTCAAAAGAATTTTATTTAATCAAAACGTAAGTACATTTTTTATAAGTAAATGTTTCATTATGCCATCATATCAACATCGACTTGCTTAAGTTGACACACAAAAGATGATAAATACATCGCATATATATAATTACATAGGTAGTTGACGACCTCTGTGACCCAGTGGTCACCATGCCAGGATACCACTCTGGAGGTCCCGGGTCTGATCCCCGGTCAAGTCAAGATGGAAAATGATCTTTTCCAGATTGTCCTGAGTCTTGAATGTTTATCTATATATGTATTTGTTATAAAATATAGTATCGCTGAGTTAGTATCCCATAACACAAGTCTCGAACTTACTTTGGGGCTAGCTAAATTTGTGCGATTTGTCCGTATATATTTATAGGTAGAATCTATATAATGTTCGGATTGAGCTAGTTTGTCCGTGGTCTGCCTTGTATCTAATGAGATGTCGTGTCGAGGTAATCACCGCCGTACATTATACAATGGATGGCATTTCAATAAGGCAAGCTGGAATATAACTGTCTGCACGCATCTTAAATAATAATATTACAAGAGGTCAAAGTGGAAAGCCACGAAACTACAAATACCTACTAGCCATCGAATTCATAAAACATCGTCACTCCTTACATGAAATGTCATAAATCATTTATTTATATTTGGATATTTAAACCACTTGATAATTGATTTTTTTTTCTTTCGATTTCATAACAGGAAGTGGTTGATATCAGATCATTTACTTACAGCTAAGTTTACTGCCGCTTCCTAAGCGCAAGTACAGACGAAAAACGTCAACTTACAATTATACTAATATAAAATTGTATACGTGGACTGACAATACATTGTTATGTCATAATTATTAATAAAGAATTATGTGCAATGTGAAATTAGTGTCTATTTGTAAATTTACTACTAAATCACCAATTGTACTCAAATTATGACATTTGTGAGTAACAAATACAAACCTTTATGAGGGTAAAGTCCATTTGTTTAGGTATTTAAAAGATTGTAAACAATCTTGACGTGTCTTTTTATTGAAATATACACATTATAAATCAATACCTTTGCAAATTACAAATACGTTATGTAATTTATAAAATAAATAATTTTTATTTGCGAAGGTATTGATTTATAAAGCGTTAATTTAAATAAAAAGACACGTCAAGATTTTGAATACAAAACATTTATTTCACATACTTGTAAGGCTTACTGATAAACACGTATCTCCTGAAATTTCACGAAATTTCATAAAACTTGTTCCAGAATATACGTTTTCGTCAGTAAGCCTTACAATTATGTGAAATAAATGTTTTTTATTTAAAATTTCCATTAAATTTTACAATATATGAGAACGGTCGAAGTTCAGGTTAAATTTGTGCAAAACAGCAAATTTATGAAGGCGTATACTAAACTTGTTTTTCCAAATTTTAATTTTTTATTACTATAGACGCCTAGAAATAGTGCACAAGATATCTGTTGGTTCTAAAGTTTTTAAGAAAGATCACTTACAACGCCATAATTACGTACGAGCGTTTGTGTGAAAAGTAAGGCGGGAAGGCTGCTCTTAAGCGTAATTCTAATTTTTCATTTAATGTCTACACCAGTCTTTCCCAAAGTGGGCGATAACGCCCCCTTGTGGGCGCTGGAGGCTTTAAGGGAGGGCGGTAACGGGCCCAGAATAAAATTGGGGGGCGCTGATGTGATTTAAGCAATGAGTGATTTATAACTTCAGCTATTTCATATGTTAAATTTCACTGAAATTAAAATCCTCTTACTACACAACATCCATTTATTAGTTCATATTTATATCCTTTTTTATTGTACAAATATAAACTAAAAATGTAATTAATATTTATTATTTTAATGCGTTCACAACGCTATTTATATCGTTAAAGGAATCAAACACTAAAAAAAATTCGTGTTTTAAAGTTTCGCAGGTGAGGTCCCTACTTCCGATACTCTTTATTATTGTAAAATTGTATTATTATTGCTATTTTTTTATTTAAAATTAACAATGTTGATTATTGTTATTTTTTTATAAAAGATACTCTAATGTACTGGTGTATGTATTATTATTGCTCTCTCTTGTAAAAAAGTCTAGTTTAGAATATAGGTTGAATTAAACTACAGGCAAGGCAAATATGTGATTCAGGTTTTTATGGTGAAAAAAATGGGGGGCGCTACAAAATAACTGATTTTTTAAAGTGGGCGTTTGACAAAATAAGTTTGGGAACCTCTGGTCTACACTATGTCGCTAAGCGTGGCCTTAGTGTCTTGTGAATTTACGTCGCACCTTAGTTGCTGCACGTATCAGCATTCTTCATTTTAGCGCACTCCCGCCAGCATCCTCAGCTTTGGAGCCCAGGATATGCTGTCCCGCTTCTTTGTCTCCAAATATAATAATGCATATCAATGTTCATCCAAACAAAGACCACGTGAAATGTAAAAGAAATATGGTAGTCGGAACAGTTTGTACGATCTGCAACCAGCCGCCGCTTTACGTCAACCCTCTGTGAGTATGCAGTTGTAACTTGTAGCACGAGGTGTTTGTGCTTAGTCCTTTAGGCGCCTCTTACGACATCACAGGATGAGATCAATAATAAATATATAGGGACAAATGACACTGATTGAGCTAGCCCCAAAGTAAGTTCGAAACTTATGTTATGGGATATTAATTCAACGATACTATATTTTATAACAAATACATATATAGATGGTCCTCATCTAGGCCGCAAACCACGCAGCTGATATACCTGTCAGCATTGAAGACTATATCTATTATATCATATATCTCTACAAAAGATTGTAACGTATGTCGGTCGATATGTTATCAATAAGCATCCATTTATTGACAACTAGCTGATGCCCGCGACTTCGTTCGCGTGGACTTTAAGACTCCGGCGTATAAATATAAATAAAAACTAATGAGAGAGAGAGAGAGACAGAGGGAGAAAGTACTTGTAACAGTGTTAGGAGTTAAAAGTCAATATTATTTTAATTCTTTCCTTCGGGAGCCAATATGAAAAGAGCTGAAGTGTTACTAACCCTGGAGAAAGCCACAATAAGTAGGCCATGCGAAAAACCAGTCCTTAGATCGACATCAGCAGCTTTAAGCCTCTAAAACTGTGACTTATTTTCATAGCAAAGCAAGTTAACATATGGAACTGTGTATTTTCAAAAGGAAAATTGTTGGGGATGAGTGGCATACGCGGAATAAATACAGTTTCACTGGCATCACTCACTTACTGTGAGCTTTAAGTGTCTCAGCAGACTATGCCGAAGTTTAGTGGCTAAAGTTCAGTGTCTAAAGTTCGGTGGGGATGACACACTAAATAAGCTGAAGTTCAGCTGCTGAAGTTCGGTGGAAACGCCGGTCAGTAGTGATGTGCCGATATGAGAATTTAATCTTCCGTCTTTGGCGCGTCTGCGGCGAACGGAAACGGGAGCGGAAGAGGGAACGGAAGTGGAAGAGGGAACGGGAACGGGAACGGGAGCGGAAGCGGCAGCGGTGGCGGCAGCGGCGGCGGAGGCGGCGGCGGCGGCGGCAGCGGCGGCGGCGGCAGCGGCGGCGTCGGCGGTGGCGGCGGCGGCAGCGGCGGCGGCGGCAGCGGCGGCGTCGGCGGTGGCGGAGGCGTCGGCAGCGGCGGCGGAGGAGTCGGCGGCGGCGGCGGCGGCGGCGGAAGCGGCGGCGGTGACGTCGGCGGAAGCGGTGGCGGCGGCAGCGGCGGTGGCAGCGGCGGCGGCTGCGGTGGCGGCGGCGGCGGCGGCGGCGGCGGCGGCGGCGGCAGCAGCGGCGGCGGCGGCGGAAGGTGCGGCGGCGGCGTCAGCGGAAGCGGTGGCGGCGGCGTCGGCGGCGGCGGCGGCGGCGGCGGCGGCGGCAGCGGCGGCGGCGGCGGAAGGTGCGGTGGCGGCGTCGGCGGAAGCGGTGGCGGCGGCGTCGGCGGCGGCGGCGGCGGCGGGAGCGGGAGAGGGAGCGGGAGCGGGAGCAGGAGTGGGAGCGGAAGTGGGAGTGGGAGCGGAACGGGTACGGGTACGGGTACAGGTACGGGTACGGGTACGGGTACGGGTACGGGTACGGGTATGGGTACGGGTACGGGTACGGGTACGGGTACGGGTACGGGTACGGGTACGGGTACGGGTACGGGTACGGGTACGGGTACGGGTACGGGTACGGGTACGGGTACGGGTACGGGTACGGGTACGGGTACGGGTACGGGTACGGGTACGGGTACGGGTACGGGTACGGGTACGGGTACGGGTCCGATTCAGGCAAAAGCATCGGAAGTTCGGCGTTATGTGTTGCTAGTAATGCAAATAACATTGCAGGCATGCATTGGCTGAAATTCAGCCGCTGAACTTCGGCATACAGTGCTGAGACATTAAGTTGGGTTCCGTTACACAGTTTCGGCGGAGTCAAATTTCGCATCAGCATTATTGGCCCTCCGACATTAAGACTTATTTTGTGAGCCGTGAGTCCATTTGCTGCAAGTGAATTAAGAAACTCAACTGGATAATTGGTGGCGTCGTCAAAAACACTATCCAAGAAATCTAAATATATATCTATATATCTAAATATATATAACTCAAAGGTGACTGACTGACTGACATAGTGATCTATCAACGCACAGCCCAAACCACTGGATGGATCGGGCTGAAATTTGGCATGCAGGTAGATGTTATGACGTAGGCATCCGCTAAGAAAGGATTTTGATCAATTCTACCCCCAAGGGGATTAAATAGGGGATGAAAGTTTGTATGAAACTTTGACAATTTTAAACCGATCGGGCTGAGACTTTGCATGCATAAAGCTACTATGACGTAGGCATCCCCTAAGAAAGGATTTTGATAAATTACACCCCTACGCGAGCGAAGCCGCGGGCACAAGCTAGTTAACAATAATTTGCGTCATAAGTTCTTTATTAATTGATTTTTAATTTTTTGGTGTCAATATGGCGCGTTCACATAACCAAGAATTTTCTGGTGTGTTATGCTCTAAAGGTCCGCAAATAATGAACTTATAAGTTCTACTTCGGACGAAACAACTTTTTTTTTTGAAAAAATTTCAATGTTCAGACACATTTTTTTACTCTTTTATTATAGTATACATTTAGTATGTTTTTGTTCAGCGGCAACAAAAAACATCATCTATAAAAATTTCAACTGTCTAGCTATAATGGTTAATGAGATACAGCCTGGTGACAGACAGACAGACAAACAGTCGGACGGTCTAAGTAATAGGGTCCCGTTTCTACCCTACCCTATGGAACCCTAAAAATCGAATAAAATAAGTATTTATCGGGGGCTCCCATACTACAAACGTGATTTTTCATAGATTATGGTACGGAACCCTTCGCGCGCGTCCGACTCGCGCTTGGCCAGTTGTATTATAACTCAACAAAAAGTTCTCATCAGACTTAACAACTTTTGCTAAGGCGGCATTTTAATATTTCTTATAGTTTAGCTGGACCATTATAGTTCTGCATCATGTGTTCCATTTTCCAAAATCAATTATAGCCTATATGTTGCCCAGGCTTCACAGCTATATAACAAAAAAAGATTCATTCGAATCCGTCCAGTATTTCCGGAGATTAGCGTGTACAAACAGACAAACAGACAAACAGACAAACAGACAAACAGACAAACAGACAAACAGACAAACAGACAAACAGATAAACAGACAAACAGACAAACAGACAGACATTTTTTTTTATTTTCTTACTCTATTACTATATCTCCATCGCCCCAAATATTTTTTTTGAAAAATTTTCAATGTACAGACACATTTTTTTTACTCTTTTATTATAGTATAGATAAGTATCGCAGCCCCCTCTAAAGCGGAAAGACTTGGCAACTTTGTTTGTTTGTGTTTCGTCAGTGGCCTTCTTGTTGAAATAGTTCTGTATACACTGTCACGTTTTTATCCCTAATAAAGTAGACAGAGCCTAAGTTTGTCAGACTCAAAAGGCTAAGTTTGGCGTGTTGGCTTGCGAGAAAATAAGCGGTGCGGCCAGTTCAGATTCTTTTCCATTCTCTTAATCGGCTTTTACGATATACGCGGGAAGAGAAACATCTGATGCATTCAAAATTTTTGTACCAGATCAGTTGGAGGACAAAATGGAAAGGATCCTTGGGTCTAATATATGCAGACGAGCGACAGGTATCTACGCCCGCGACAGTCTGCGACCTACGTCGCTGGCAGGTGTCGCGGGATACTGTCGCTCGTCGATGAGTGTAGGTTGCAGTGGCGTTGTGTGAGAATTCGGACTAGTACAGGTAGAAAACTATGATTCGAAATAAATACCTACCTAATTACATTCTACAAAGGTAAATAAGCCGTTAAATGCCCGGCTTATAATTTGAATATTTTTATTGACTTAGTGTGAGTAGTTGAATAACCAGCGAAAAAGTTCGTATTTTGAACACCCACATAGAGTGTGCAATCCAACCATGCTGCTAGTTTACGGCTTAGGGAAATAATAAAGGGACATTAAAACGCGAGGTGCGCGCTGATATACGTAGGTTATAATTGTTATAAGTAAGAACTGCGTATATAATCGAAACCTCTAAGAGAACTCGATGGGGATCAGCTGGGCTGTAGGCTGGGTTTAATCTCATTTGTCAGCACGGAACACCACTTCCATGCAGCTGCCAAATGAGTCCCAACCATATAGTATAGTATGAGAGCCTGGTGGAGGAAAAATTGCACAATCCGCAAGACATTTGTAGATCAATATCTTTAATATCTGCAGTATATTGGTGGCTTCTTACGTAGACTACTATCACCGACTTATCGATATTATTGCGATACGGTATAAGCGTGTAATAGCTGTGAAGGTCTCCGATACGAACTTAACTACGTAGGAAGGCTATGACTACTTATATTTTTTTTTTGGTCAGCATATTTAGCTTAATACACTTTTTTTGTTTGTTGGTTTGTAAAATCTTTATTGTACATAAACAACGGACAAAAATACAGGTAGAACTAGACAACAGTACTAAGACGGACTTCAGATAGGGATCTCTTCCAATCAACCTTGAAATATGAGGACAATTTACAACACAGGGTAGAGAAAACAGAATTCAATCACACTTAACTACTTACCACACTAAAAACTATTTAAAATTAAAACTTGTAAAAAAACTAAACCATAAACAGTAAATATAAATACATATATAATAAATATAATATACCTAATCACATATACTAATATGCATTATATACATATGTATATTAGTATATACAATGTCCTTTTTAATTAAGTACAAATATTTTAAGGGGCGATTCAGTCCATCATTTTGAACAACTTTTCCCAATAAATGTATACAGAAATACGAAAAAAAATTTTAGGTTCTCATACCAATCGAAGTAGTCACGTGGTATAGTTAGTATGAAAATTGCAAAAAAAAATTGCGTGTTCCGATAAACATTTATTGGGAAAAGTTGTTCAAAATGATGGACTAAATCACCCCTTAAAATATTTGTACTTAATTAAAAAGGACATTGTATATCCAACTCAAGTGTTCAGACGGTTCTACAAGATTCCTCAATCTAAACTTAAAAGAATGCAAAGATGACGACGTTTTGATTCTTTATGTGGATGACATACATACTTAGGAGACCCAATTACTACACCTACGCTGGTACGTGGCTGCCATTTCAGAACTTTTCTGCCCCATTGTGTAACGGCCACTGCCACTTCAATGAGCTAATCCACTGTTAAATTTCCAGTGCTTTGTGACGATGGGGGTTTGCCTGAACATGAGCCAGCACGGGCTGGTCATGGGCTTCGCCGCCATCTTGCTGCCCAAGCTCCGCGAACGTGACTCGCCCATTCCCATCGACGATTCCTCGGGATCTTGGATCGGTAAGACATTTGTTTGTACCATTATGAGCCAAGGTCTTGTCGGTGTCATTGTATAGAGAGAGACGCACACGATGACCGTACATGTGGTGCCCTATAGTGAGTGTGTGTGTGTGACACCCTAATATAATATCGGATACCAACATTAAAAAAAACTTCTGCAGCTTCATATGCAGACGTTCTCGTTATTTAGGTAAGATTAGTACCTAATTTAAAGTTATTTTGAAAGAAAAAGATCTTTAAAAATAATACTGACTGACGATCATTAATGCGTTTACTTTGTTGTGACGTCACAAGGGGAACAACCAATCACAGAGTGTTTATTATCATGTGACTACACCTCAAAAAATATTTTCATTTGCGTTTTTCATAGAAAATAAACATTATTTATTGTGTTTTTGAATAAAATACGCTTTATTAAGCTGCGTTTGAATAGGATGAGATAAATTTGTAATATTTTTTTAATATAGTCAAATTGCGTATTGTGTACAATTTGTATGGGAATGTTTATTTATTTTTGCTTTTTGACTTTTATTTTAATTATATTTTACTATAGTGATCTAGTACAGCCCATGGTTTAATTTATTACGGGTTTGTCTCTTCCACGTTGTATATGTTAATAAATAAATATATAGGAACAATTAACACTGATTGAGCTACCTCGAAAGTAAGTTCGAGACTTGTGTTTATACTAACTAACTCAACGAATAGCACGAAAAGTGTGGATACTAACTGAACGATACTATATTTTATAACAAATACATATATAGATAAACATCCAAGACCTAAAACAATTTGAAAAAGGCCATTTTTCAACTTCTCCTGACCGGGGATCGAACCCACGGAACCACGACCACTACGCCGAGGTCGTCAAAATGTAATTATCATTAAATATAGTATCGTTGGGTTAGTACCTATCCCATAACACAAGTTTAAGCTTATTTTGGGGCTAGCTCAATCTGTGTGAATTGTCCGTATATATATATATATATAGAATATTTTGACGGAACTAGTGAGACTAAACCATTATTTTGGTTTCATTCCAGCCTCGATCCTGGGCTTCGCGCTGGTCGCCGGCAACTTCATAGCTCCGACCATCATGGCCAGATTCGGCAGACGGACTGCCAATCTGGTCAGCATCGTGCCGCTGCTCGTGGGCTGGTTCTGCATCCTGATGGCCACCAGTATCGTGTCGCTGCTCGTGGCCAGGGTGCTGCAGGGGATCTCCATGGGCATGAGCGCCACGTTGAGCCCCATCTTGGTGGGGGAGTACACCAGCCCGAATAATAGGGGGGCCTTCTTGACGACTATATCGGTGATGATTGCTAT
The DNA here is from genome assembly GCA_943193695.1 of Acrobasis suavella. NCBI lineage: Eukaryota > Metazoa > Arthropoda > Insecta > Lepidoptera > Pyralidae > Acrobasis > Acrobasis suavella. The sequence continues at coordinate 88,288 of OW971952.1, read as the reverse complement.
AGGTGTGTTCTTCTTTTTATTACCTAAAGATCGCATTGGCTTTTGGTGATATACACCAAACTTCTTGGCCTATTTAGCCTCATTCTTTGGCGCGGGATACGACATGACTCTTGCTTTTACTTTTAGGTAATCTACATAGCTCTGGTATTTCTGGTTGACTGCAAAAAAAACACAAAGTGTGTGTTTTGCGAAAACGAAAACCGGTATTTTAGCAGTCAACGTGTGTCAGTCTACAAACCAGGCTCTCGCCCACCATGATGCCCAGCATTTTTTGAAATAATTCTGGTCATATTTCAGTTTGTTTGGTTTTCGTGTGTGCAAGTGGCTAACACAGGTGTCAGATTTTTTAGACTGCCTAAAAGCATCTAACATAGCTTAACGACTGCTATACAATGGTAACAGGCGGGATAAACGGCTTATATATACTTGCCTTCCAAAGCACGGATGAGCTCGAGAATGACAGCAACTCCAAAATTTTGCTATTTTTGTTTTCTAGGCGTGCTCACCGTCCACACCATGGGGTCTTTCCTGACATGGCAGACCACAGCGCTCGTCTGCGCGTTCATAGCCTTCGCCGACTTGCTGATCGTCATGAACTCGCCGGAGTCGCCCAGCTGGCTCGCCGACCAGGGCCGTTACGACGACAGCAAGAGGATCTTTCGCTGGCTGAGAGGCGACGGGGAAGAAGCTGAACTGAAGGATATGATTGAAGCCGCTATTGTTGTCAAAGAAGCTAGAGACGCAGCCAATGTCTCTCAATCTTTGGTAAAAAACATGAAAACTAAGATAGCATACTTCAACAGCACCATACGAAAGAAAGAGTTCTACAAACCGATATTCATCATGATCCATATCTACACCCTGGGCCAGTGGGCCGGCGCCAACCTCCTAGCAGCTTACACCATAGATATCTTCAAACACGTCATAGGAAATGAATTTAATATAGCTCTTTTGGTAATCACGTTAGACACTCAGAGAATCATATCGAATTGCTGTGCGGTTTACGTGATAAAAAAGGTTAAAAGACGAACAATGCTATTCGTTACAGTGTCAATAAACATATTAGCGTTTTTGGCAACGGCTGCTTATACTTATGCTAAAGCACATCAGATGTTACCACCGTACCTCGACCACGCAATCGTCGGTATATTTTTGATACACCTTCACATGTTCTCTATCGCTACGGGAACAGTTCCTCTCCCATTCATCATAGCTGGAGAGTTATTCCCCCTGGAATATAGAAGTTTAGCTGGAGGCATCAGTGTCCTGTTTTTATCGTCAAATCTTTTCATAACCGTGAAGACTGTGCCCTATTTGTTCGCGACGCTGGGCATCCATGGCGCGTACTGCATATACGCGGCGGTAATTGCGTACTGTCTGGTCGTGGCCGGGATATTCTTACCGGAGACGAAGGATCGCACGCTGCAGGACATCGAGGACGAGTTCCGAGGGCGGCCGCTGACCACCGAGGAGCTGAAGTCGGTGCAGTCTCTGACCGCGTGGAGACGACAGAGCAAAGACAGGAGATGCAGCGGTCCAATTATACAATAATTAAGTATTATTTAAAAAATAAGTTAAAACTGGCCAAGGGTTCTGTACCATTATCTATATAAAGAAAAACACGTTTGTTGTATGGGATAACCCACTTCAATTCAAATATAAATATATTTTATTCTGTTTGTACTATTACAGCAACAGAAATACATCATCTTATAAAATGTCCACTGTCTATCACGGTTTATGAGATACAGCCTTCTGACAGACAGACAGACAGGCAGACGGACGGACAGTGGAGTCTTAGTAAGAGGGTCCCATTTTTACCTTTTGGGTATGGAACCCTAAAATCCATCAAAAATGTTGACGATGAAAAACCAAAATCTTAGATTCCGGATATGTGATTTTCTGACCTTCTCAGAATCCGGCATTATGAGAATCTGGAGCGAATTTAATACGTTAATAACCTAACATTTCAGAAACTTAGATAGCACAGTAAATGAAAATTCATAAACGAAATTACTCAGCATCCGAATTAAATAGAAACTGGCCACCCAAGAGTCGTACTTACCCAGATTCCGGCGTAAAACTCAACTGATGTGCGATTTCTGAAACGCGGAGTCACCTAAACGAATGGTTTTCCCATACAAAAACCATTCGTTTAGGTGCCTCCGCGTTTCAGAAATCGCACTTCTTGTGTAATAAGAATCTGTCATGGCTCGTCGAAAGTAAATTTTAAGATAAACTTTAACGCAATACAAATATTATAACAGTTTATCTTAAAATTTACTTTCGACGAGCCATGACAGATTCTTATTACACAAGAAGTGCGATTTCTGAAACGCGGAGGCACCTAAACGAATGGTTTTCCCATACAAAAACCATTCGTTTAGGTGCCTCCGCGTTTCAGAAATCGCACTTCTTGTGTAATAAGAATCTGTCATGGCTCGTCGAAAGTAAATTTTAAGATAAACTTTAACGCAATACAAATATTATAACAGGATTTGCAATAGCCGGGCAAAATTATTCCGGATTAAGACGCCCATGGAATCATATGCATCTCTTTTTTGCAATTCGTAGTAAATTTTTCATGTTTTTTTTTTAATATTCTTAAAACATACTGTAGATTGTATTTAAATAACTCTTTGGATGTAAGGTAGATTTAATGGAACTTTGGTTGTGATAAACACTGAATAATATCACAAAAATACTAATTAATTTGAAAATGAAACATTTACATTTATGACAAAGGTTAATATATACCTATATTAAGTAATAGAAAAAATATACATAGTTGATAAGTTTTTCATTCCATAAACTTTACTTGCGAAGACAATCAGTTGGATTTAATGATATTTTGATAACTTGGTACCTACTTACGTTTTTTTAAAAGACACTTAATAATTGACACTTTTTTTTAAAGCTTTAGAAAAGTGGTAATTGGCATTTACAAAACTTAATAAATCATTCGATAAACATCCTACTTTCACGTAAGTACGTATAATAAATTTTTAACTTGATATCACAATTTCTGAAGGTACCTTTCTTAGTATATTTATTTAATATTTTACCTTACCAACTACTTACTTACGAACTATGTTACCTTAAGAACTGAGTAGTGGTACTTAATATTAGTAGAATTGTGCAATCCAATTTTTTTTTAGTAATATAATCTAAATTTTTATACAAAAAGCAATACAAAAAAAACATAACGACATTAGTAAATATTGTGGTGATACTCAGTACAAATGTATGATAAATAATAAACGTTTACTTTAGAACTTAGCTGTAAAGATATGAATAAACTATTTGAACTTTGTAACAGTTCTTTTAAATCTAAATTCGTCAAATCATAGACTGCCTCGTTATCATCATCATCGTCTACTTCCAACGACCCTCAGCTGGGCATCAACCTTTTGTCTGCGCCATCTTGCTCATCCCTGGCTATCACAATCCATTCTTCCTCCGGATGCAGCAGGGTGGAAAACAATAATTATGTTGCTTCGAGTCCATTTTTTCTTCTTTTCAGCCTGCTGCTGAACATAAGTAAGTATTACTTTATTGTTCACCAAAACAAAATCAATAATTAAAATATACATATACTTACTCACAGAAAAGACATTAAAATGTACAATGCAACATGTACATCAGCAAATAACAGAAAAACGACATACGATAAGTATTCGCAGTACTTAAATTGTAGTAATTAATCGATTTTAATGGGTAAGGAATTTTTTTTTTCACATAACCCCATATCTTCTTTAAACGAATATTTTTAAGGAATTAAAATTATTGAATATAAGTAATTATAGTACGGACGAATGTTTATATATCTAAATTTACAATACTTTTAATAACCTTTAATAGGTATTTTATTTCCACATTGACTTAAATAAAATAAACAAAAAAAACCTAACCAAAACTTAACTAATAATTTAAATTTGTCATCCAATATTATGAATAAAAGTTTTGCTATAAAGGGTAGACCCGATTTTAAATACATAGAGCACTTGTTATATTATACAACTGAAATAGAGAGCCCTCTCGTGTAATTTTTTGCCACACTTTGAGCCGCAACTGTAGCGTTTGCGTCATCTATTAATGTTATTCCGAGACCAAATAAAAAAAAAAAAAAACAAAAATATACTATCAATCAAGTGAGATACAAACGCATGTTGATTTCGGCCAGAAAGCACACAGACTTTTGTAGTTAAAGCACACACTCCAAACCCCAGAGCGTTTCGGCCGGGCCGAGCTCTACAGGAAGTTGGAGTAGGAAAATAGCGATAATGCTACTTACTACCCATCCCCGAGTAGCTCATCCAGTTTAAACAGGACTTCTAGCTTTGAAAGGTACTTTCCCTACTTTAATACTCAAAGCTCATCGGTCCGCGTGCGGTCTTCTGCAAACAGCAAGCGAAACGTTACATAATTTATTCAAAGAGATAATGCTATTTTTCATTGCTTTACTTCTTATATTCATATTTTTTTTAAGAATGGCTTGTTTTGAATGAAACTAATAATGATTTGTTAATGAAGTTTGAGTTTGTTACGTGACTCTTGTTTCATTAATAAAAAATAACCACTTTTCGTGTAAGTGGCCAACACTGGTTACAGATTTTATAAGGTGCCTAAAGGCATCTGATAGATCGTCGACTGCCATACTATGATGACCATAGAAGTATAACCCATTTATATCTCTTATCTCTGATGATGGCAGCTGAGACAAACAGCTTCACGTGCGTTCCGATGCAAGGAGTAGCTTGAAAATTATTACAATACTTGTAATCACCAATCGGAGTTACTTAACTTGCGAAAGCGCTAATAATTATGCGTTTTATCACCGAGCCACCAAGCTCTGAGTTTGTCGTTTTTGTGTCAAATGTACTATGAAGCTAGTTTTGTGTTAAATTAGATAACAACATGATTCAATTTTCAAATCAAAGAAATATATTATTTTCTTTTATGTGTAACCAGTATATCTCGATTACTCGAACTTTGCAGAAATTATAAGTAGTATGTTTTTAAAAAATACCCTAGCACGCTGGGGTTTGAAGTACTTATAAGATCCAACAACAAAACTCAGAACGTTTTCTGGCCGAAATGAACAGACATTTACTTTTAACAATAACTTGTAGGGCTCAGCCTGACCGAAACGCTCTGGGGTTTGGACTACAAAAGCCTGCGTGCTTCCTGGCCGAAATTAACATGCATTTGTAATCTCACTTGATTGATATTTACTTACTCCAAAAGTCAGTATGGTTCGGCCGTCGGACCCCGTCGCTACGGGGTAACTAAATCATTTACGTTACGTAAGTTTCTACCCGTAAAATCACCAGTTTTATTAAATAAGGCAATACTTTTTCTAACATACTAATCTTTTTATTATATTTGCTAATCTTTTTGCAGATTGTTCGCGTCTAGATAGTAAAGGTAAAAGCCCACCTCAGTTACCTCTGTTCGGCCCCAAGATGCAAGCCGTTCAAATCCACCAAAAAGAGGCTAAGTCTGGACGTGAACAAGGCTAGTGGACCTGATGGCATTCCAGCAGTGGTTCTAAAGCGCTGTGCACCCGAGTTGTCCCCTATTCTGACACGCCTCTACCGACTTTCTCTTGAGACTGGCATGGTCCCAAGTTCCTGGAAAATTGCCAACGTACAACCTGTTCCTAAAAAGGGAAGCCGCTGCGACCCGGCCAATTATCGAGCTATAGCAATCACGTCAATATTATGCAAGATTATGGAACGTGTATTAAACAATCGTCTCCTGGTATATTTGGAAACTAACGAGCTAGTTAGTGACAGTCAATATGGGTTTCGGAAGGGTCGCTCAACCGGTGATTTATTGATATACGTCACGCACCTTTGGAGCGAAGCCTTAGAGGGTCACGGTGAAGCAATTGCCGTTTCACTCGATATGTCCAAGGCTTTTGACCGGGTCTAGCACGAAGCTCTCTTAAGTAAGCTTCTAGCGTATGGTATAACAGCAAACCTCTGCAGCTGGATATCCGATTTCCTGAGGGAACGGTCGATTCGAGTGGTTGTAGAAGGCTGCTCTTCTGACCTAACGGCTATTAATGCCGGGGTACCTCAGGGATCTGTTCTCTCTGCAACCTTGTTCCTATTGCACATTAATGACCTTCTGACACCAGGCATTATTGGCTACGCCGATGACAGCACCGTTGTAGAAAGTTATATGTCCAATGCCCGTACAAGTCCACAAGAAATCCAGTCACTGAGAGAGTCTATGATTGAACGAGTTAACTTGAAATTACAAGGGGTGTCAGATTGGGGTGACGCCAATCTTGTGAAGTTTAACCCGTCCAAAACCCAGGCGTGTCTCTTTTCTGCAAAAAAGAGTGACTTTCAACTTACACCCACTTTCCAAGGTGTTTCTTTGCCGATAGTTGACCATCTTGGGCTTTTAGGCATCAGCGTTACGTCCAAACTCAACTTCGGCCAACAGATAGAGTCGATGGCACTGACTGCTTCCAGGAATTTGGGCGTCATTTCTAGGGTCTGGCGGTACTTCAGCCCTGAACGGCTACTTAATCTTTATACAGCCCAGGTTCGCTCCTGTACGGAGTACTGCAGTTACTTGTGGAATGGCTCCGCTAAATACCAACTTGAAGCACTAGAGTCTGTTAACCGAAGAGCCCGCAGGCTTATAAACAGCGATGAGCTTTCGAATAGAAAATTGCAGTCCCTAGAGCATCGTCGCAAAGTAGCCTGCTTATCGGTTTTTTATAGGATACATTTTGGAGAGTGTTCGAAGGCTCTTTTTGATCTCGTGAAACCCTCACCATTTCTCTATCGGACTACGAGGCTCGGACAGGGGTTTCACCCCTTTTTCGTTGAATACCTAAGTCTCGAACTAAACGCTTCGACAATTCCTTTTTGGTTCGAGTAGCTAAGGTGTGGAATGAACTGCCTGCGTCTATATTCCCAGAGAAGTACAGTCCCAGGACATTCAAAAGTAGATTGAATGGGTATCTTTTGGATAGGCATGCTTCATCCTAGTTAGTCTTCATCGTCGCTTACTATCAGGTGAGATTGAGGACAAATGCTTTAACCAATATATTGTAAAAAAAAACATACATAATATGTACAGTAAGTATATCAATTTTCTTGAAAAATTCTCTTAGGGAGTCTCTCGATCCTAAATCGTAAATTTAACGAATTACCCTTTTTTGTAATGTAAAAATAGTCTGTATACCAGCTGCACTCCCCCTTATAAGAATCCCAATATCAGTATCAGCTAAATCTAGTGACATATTTGTAAAACATATGTTTAAATTAATGTTTGAAAGTAACTTAAAGGTACCTTTGATTTATAGTTTTTGTTGTTTAGTGATATTAATTTATTATCGAATATATATGCACGCACCAACTTTAGCTAAGGAGATATAACTGTTTTTATCACTACGGTAATTTTCGTCACATTTCAGGTTTCAACTCGATATCTCCAACACTGAATAAACAATGTTGATATCCAATTTACATAAGAAATATAGAAATACCACTTATCTCGTGAAATGTTAAGTTGCATCCAAATCTGATTAAAGTTTCGAAAGTTATAGAGCAATATTTATTTTTACCAAAATGCGTTAAATGCGTATATCTCTTGCGTATACCTAAACCGCCTAAACCGATTTGGCCTAACGAACTTAAAAATTCTATGTTTAATCTACTCATTCTTAATATCATCAAAATTAGGTCAACGGTTGCAGCCCAGGGCCGCAAGACCTAGAGGCCACATTTAGAGTGATGGTGATCGAGCAGGTGAAAAAGGAATCAAAATAGTGATGGGTTGCTAGCCACATCGCCTATTAATAGCTTCACCTTTTCGCCCATACCTTCTATCGGCTTCTATGACCTTCGCAAGACAGCCAGCTGGTACATTCTAAAATTTTTCTTTTCTCCTAGACAAGCATTGAAGAAATGACATGCAGTTTCCTTAAACAATATCATTTTAACGTATTTACAAGTCAATTTAATAAAGTTCATTGATTGAAATGTTTAAACGTAGAAACCTCATTAGTTATATGTTCAAGTAAAATAAAATATGAGAGATGTCAGTATCAAGAAGATAAACCATATTAAATAATAAAAATATCGCGTTGAACATCACCGTAACATCGCGTTGAAATCTCAGTCACAAAAGCTTTTACTTCTGGGCCCCATGGACCCATCGTCTCTACGGCGAAGGTCACAAAAATGTAAAATCAAAAAGATCAGCATGTCATGTGATAATTTTTCAAGACTAAAAACCGACTTCACCCCCAAACTACATAACCGATTTTGACAAAATTTCCATGGTACCACCTGGAAAGTATACCCTTTCAAAAAAGAATTTTTTAAATCGGTCCAGGCGTCTTTGAATAATCGGTGAACATACATAAAAAAAATAAAGGATCGCGACGAATTGATAACCTTCTCCTTTTTTTGAAGGCGGTTAAAAACTTAATATAAGTAAGGTTGGATATAAAATCATACAATCCATTGGAAGAAGCAAGCTACTTACTAACTTGAACGAATAATGTTAGTAACAAATACAACTAGATTTTTTAATTTTACGCATTCTATTTTACATTTACATACAAAGTATTTTGTATTATTCACGATCTCCGTGGCATAGTGGTTACCACGCTAGCCGTTGATGGGAGGTTCAGGGTTCGAGCCCCAGCCAGTGTAAATTAGAAAAGGGCCTTTTTCAGTTCGTCCCCGTCCGCGTTTACGAATGGACGCGGGTCGTTGCTTTCTTGTGAATTTTTGAAAATGTCGGTGCTTAAGTGTAATTCTTGTAATATTGTAATATGCGAGGTGCTAGCTTTTATACAAAACAAGAAAGATATAATGGATGAGGAAAGCCTCATTCAAGTGTGCAGTACGGGTTTTAGTGAGAAAGAAGTTGACAGTGCAAAGTCGTTGTTATTCAAATCGGTTAATAACACGAAGTGTATTTCCCGTAGAAAAGATAAACTACGTCGAGATATAGAAGATATAATAAGTCTTTTGAAAAACACAGACCCAGAAAAATTGCCCATATACGTAGCTAAAGACTTATCTCGCCTTCCGGCAGTTTCCTTCGATCATGTAGACGTTACACGTTTCTTGAGGGACATACTGATTTTGCAAAGAGATGTGCAAACTGTCAAATCCAACTACGTAACAATGGAGCTAATGGAAGACCTCAAAAAAGAAATAATGAGTGAGAATAAATCGTTAACATACAACTTTGAGCGAAATGTTAATAGCAATAGGCGAGGTGCGTCTACCCTCCACAATTTTATGGATAGCGGTCCGATGTGTATATTGGATTCCGTACGCGATGATAGTCCTAAGTGCGTCCACGATACCAAGGATAGGTCTCATCCATCCTTACCAGTGACCGCGGAGGTGTCACATTCAATGGTAGCTGACCTGCCGACTTGTGAGTACGTCACTCATGATGTCATTGTGTCGCCGACACATACGAAACCTGAGCATCGGTTAACTGAGTCTCAGGCCTACACCGCAGAGGTCCAAAGCACGCAAAACTCTGTACCTATACAGACCTATGTCGAAGCTGCCCAAAAAACTACCCAATCCAATCCTAAACCCACAGAAGGAGGGGAATGGACCGAAGTGAGACGTCGGTATAGAAATGAAAATACAAAACCGTCTCGTTTTATTGGGAAAATGGGTACGGCGAGTATCGATCCTTCATCTAAGTTTAGGGCAGCTGACATCAAAATACCTTTCTTGTTGTATAACGTCTCAAAAGACGTAAGCGCCGAGGACATCACAAGATACATTCGTGAAAAAACGCAAGTGACTATTATACCCGAAAAAATTCAAATGAAGAAGAATAAAGATTATGATTCTTATAAATTGCAAATTCCGAAAAACAAAATACTATTGTTTGACAATGGCAACTTATGGCCGGACGGCGTTTTTTTCCGGCGATTCATAGTGTTTAGAGAAAGGAATGCAAAAGTCTCGGATAGTAAAAATAATTAAAAATGATTTATACACAAAACAATGACAACAAGGAGTGTAAGCTGGCAAGCTTCAACTGTAAGTCTATTACGAGATCTGTCGATTTTGTGCGGGAATTATGTGAAACGTCAGATATAATTGCACTACAAGAAACCTGGCTGTTATCGCATGACCTTGCATACCTTAGTAACATCCATCCCAGTTTTAGTGCGACGGGGGTATCTGCCGTGGATACATCGTCGGAGATATTGTGCGGAAGGCCATATGGTGGGGTCGCCCTATTATGGAGATCCAGTGCATTCGATTGTGTAACAGTGATACAGTGCAAAAGCGTGCGGTTAGCCGCTATAAAGGTATTAGTCGGAAGCCGTGCTATTCTTATATTCTCGGTTTACATGCCGTGTGATAGTCAAAAGAATTTAAGTGAATTTACTGAGTGTCTCGCGGAAATAAATGCTATTGTGGAGTGTAGTAATATTGATAATGTGATTGCAATGGGAGACTACAACGCGCATCCTGGTGAGTTATTTTTTACTGAATTAATGCAGTTTTGTTATGATTATCATTGGCGATGTGCCGATGTTGACTATCTCGGTTTGCACACGGGTACCTACACCTACCTTAGTGACTCGCACGGATGCGCGAGGTGGTTAGACCATATTTTAATATCAGAAAATATGAAAAATTCTATTGCCTGTGTACATGTAAACAATGATGTGAATTGGTCGGACCACTTTCCCGTCGTAACGACTTTTAAATTCAGTGTACTAGTATCCAAACGTTGTATTGAACAACGTCAACCAAATCATATCATATGGGCCTACAGGGATGGTGAAGAGATAGCACGCTACTCAGATTTTTGTCACGAAAAATTACGAAATATTGACTTTCCACCTGAGCTAATGAATTGTAGCGATAAAATATGTGATGACCCGCACCATAGAATTTACATAGACAGTTTGTATTGTAAAATTGTTTCTATTTTACAAGAAGCGGCTGCTTCTACTCGTAGATTGACTCATAATAAGAAGAAATATAAACAGTATGTTACGGGTTGGAACAAGCACGTAAAACAACTACACCTGGAGGCGAGGCTTGGGTTTCAAATGTGGGTGGCTTATGGAAAGCCAAGGTCAGGCCCCATCCTTGAAAAAATGAATAGCACTAGGAAAATTTTTAAAAGTAAATTAAAATGGTGTCAGGATAACGAATTGCAAATTAAAATGGACATCATCGCATCACATCATAATGAAAAAAATTTTAGCGACTTTTGGAAGCAAACCAACTCTTTGAATCCCAAGCCTAGCTTACCCGAATGCGTAGATGGCCTCTCGAATAATGAGAATATAGCCAATATGTTCAAAACTCTTTTTAATATTGAGCCGAGTGAAATAAGTGAGCCGAGGACTAAAAAGCAAAGCACTCGGTTTCCAAGAGTAGGTGATCACCATGCCCGCTTCTCTCATAAAGACATTAAGAATGCGATTAATAAAATGAAACATGGGAAGTCACCTGGCCATGACGGACTGAGTGTGGAGCATCTTAGGAATGCTGAGGTACATCTACCTAGAGTTCTCACTATGTTATTTAATTTTTGTATAGGTCACTCCTACCTGCCCCCTGACCTCATGAAAACGTTGGTTGTCCCTATCATTAAAAATAAGACAAAAGACCCGTCCAATAAAAACAACTACCGTCCTATTTCTCTGGCCGCAGTCATTGGCAAGGTTCTGGACAGTTTGCTTGACACAAGGTTAGAAGCTAGTATCAAGCTGCATGACGCGCAGTTTGGATTTAGAGCTGGGCTGTCGACAGAAAGTGCAATACTCTGTGTCAAGCAAACGGTTCAGTACTACACGGACAGGAAAACGCCAGTCTATAGTTGTTTTCTTGATTACTCTCAGGCCTTTGACCGCGTGTGCTATGACATATTGTGGGGGCAGCTATCAGAAGAGACGGATTTGCCTTCTGAGTTTATTAGTATATTTAGTTACTGGTACTCAAATCAGAGTAATATGGTTAGATGGGGTAACAATCAGTCTGCCCCTTACGGCTTACAGTGTGGGGTCAGGCAAGGTGGATTGACATCTCCAAAATTGTTTAATCTTTATGTAAATCGGCTGGTACGTGAACTGAGCAGCTCTCCTGTCGGTTGTTCCATCGATGGAGTGATGATGAACAACATCTGGTACGCGGATGACGCTGTACTGCTCAGTCCGTCAATAGATGGGTTGAGAAAACTGGTGGCCGTCTGTGAGAAGTATGCGGAGGAATATGGCTTAAGATATAACGTGGAGAAAAGCGAGGTCATGGTGTTTAAAGCGCGTCATAGGAAGGTAACATACGTGCCGCCTATCCGATTATATGGAACACCACTTCGTGTAGTAAATCAATTTAAATATCTTGGCCATATGCTTACGGATCGACTCAACGACGACCTTGATATAGACAGAGAGCGCAGAGCGTTGACCGCCCGTTGCAACATGCTTGCTCGCAGGTTTGCACGATGCACTAAACAAGTAAAACTCACGTTATTTAGAGCTTATTGTCAATCATTTTACTCGTGCAGCCTGTGGGTGAAGTATACGCGGGGGGCTTACAATGCTCTGCGCGTCCAGTATAACGATGCGCTAAGGATGCTGCTGGGGCTACCGCGGCGATGTAGTGCGTCGGGTATGTTCGCCGAAGCACGAATAGACGATTTTTATGCAATAATGCGTAAGCGGGCTGCCTCGGCGCTGCAGCGTCTCCGGGGGGGCTCTAACAGTATTCTTAGCACCCTAGCGGCCAAAATTGATGGGCCTTTTGTAAGGCACTGGGCAGATCTGCTCGTGCATAGAGGTGTACACCTTATAAATTAAATATTTTTCTCGCTCGTAATTACTAACATTAGGATAAGTACTTTGTGTTTTTACTAATATTGTATGGACCATGGTCTGAAATAAAGAATTTATTATTATTATTATTATTATTTTCAAATTGTCATGGGTCTTGGGTGTTTATCATAAAATATAGTATCGTTGAGTTCGTATCCCGTACAAAAGTTTAAGCTTACATTGGGGTTAGCTCAGTTAGTGTTATTTGTCAAAAAAAGGACCAACTCATTTCTTACATAATTAATTCCCTTTTTTGTTCCACTTTCAAAGTTTGCAGTTTGACGTGATGCAAGTTCATTTTCAGAAATGGTCAAGTTGATTTTGGATCAAATACGTAAAATTAAATTAATTTAGTTGATAATTGTTAAATTTTAATGTAACTATACGATTCTTTATATTTAAAAAATTTGCTTGTCGATCTCCAGAAAAAAAAATTCATACAAAATTATTCTTTAATAGGTACGTAACGTATTTTTCTCCTCTTTACTTAGCATTGTCAAATATACTTCGCCAGTATTGTTGTCTATACTGTACTTCCCGTACTTAAAGTAATTTTCGATCTCTTGCAGAGTCTTATCTTTCGTTTCCGGTAACATGAAATACAAAATCACTAACGCGACAGCCAGGATAACTCCAAAGACAGCAAAAGTACCATACACGTCTAATGCTAACAGCAGATAGGGAGTTACTTTTAAAGTTGCTGTCAAACAACCGGCAATAAAGATTCCCATAACGGAGATACCGATCTCCCTGTGAGCTAATGGAAATAACTCGCTTTGAAGAGCTAACGGCACAGGAGCACATCCAAGATTTCCAAAAATAAAGAATAAAACAAATAGACTTGTTATTAACCAAGGGTAGTTAGACACAACACCTATAGAAGTCAAATATAGGAAAGGACATAAAGACAACAACACCGCTAAAGTACCAATTCCTGATGTGAACAATAGAGTCCGCACATTTATCATTCTAATCAATACAGAAGCACCTACTGATGAAGCTGTGACCACAATATCGATGCATAAGGTGTAATAGTGAACAGGGATCATAGAATCTATGACTTTATTCATTATTTCCACAGCGTACGCTGGAAAGAAGTGCCTTCCGCTGCTTTCTAAAACACAGCATGCAACTATATTGATAAACAATGGCTTCCAAAAATCTTTCATGATAAATTTCTTAAAGAACTCTTTGATTTTTAACTTTATTCCTTTCTTCGGTTTTAAAAATCTTTCCTTTTGCGATTTGATCAGCTCGTTGACTTCTCGAGTCGATCTTTCGGTGACACCTCGTAGCCAGAAAAATTCTTTCTCGCATTCGTCGTATTGTTTCCTAGTGGCGAGCCAAGAGGGGCTTTCAGGCCAGGTGAGGCCGATGGCGATGGCTATGACGTGAGGTATCAAAGCGACAAGGGCTATTGATCTCCAGTGCATGAAGTTACCTAAGATGTGAGACACAGCACTTCCAAGAGATACTGCTGTGGTTTTAAGGTTTAAGAACATTCCTCTATTCTCCGGGCTGGTGTACTCTCCGAACATGACTAAACCGACGGTGCAGACAGCGCCCGATGTGAGCGCCGTGAGGACTCTTCCTATGAAGATGACTAGGTAGCTGTCGGCTAAGTAAATCATTATCCAGCCAACTATGCCCGGCATGATGCATAGGAGATGAGCTTTGCGTCGCCCGAGCAAGTCCATCAAGAAACAGGAAAGTGCCATGCCGATGAAAACTGCTGGTCCCATAATAGATGCTGAAATAAATACGATATCTTTTAAAACAATAGACTGATAAGATCAATAAGGTCGTGACTCTAGGTTAAAGCTGAGCAAAGATGTGCTGAAAGGACGTTATAGACGAAGCGAAGGAAAAGGGAAAAGTCGTGCCGTACAGGAAAGTTAAGCATTTCACGGAAGATCGGGACGAGTGGAAGATATTCCACCAATAAAAACATAGTTCTTAAGGTAATATGCTGTTTCAACGACCAATGACATTTCGTTTTTCGATGCTCTTCTCACCCGTATGGTATATAGAGATAGTCTATCTTTCTAGTGACATGGAAATTTACGGTCTAGGTACCTCAGTCTACTACCAAGCTTTTTCCAAGGGAGGATTTTCTCGTAATAATCACAACGCTGCCTGGGCAAGCGGGTTGGTGATCGCTGTAGATAGTATAAAGTCATGCACAGACGAGGCTCGGTTCTCTGTTAGCTATAGCTCTCTTAGCATCTATTCCGAAACCCGTAAGAAGAAATAGGCGGGCACCAGTGTATTCTATTCCGGTGTCACCACACGTTTCGCACAGCGTGAGAATACTATTGGTTGTCAAAGTCAAAATATAGCACACAGTCTTCATAGTTCCTGTGAACGTCGTAAGAGGCGACTAAAGTAGTTTGCACAATTGTAGTAGGTTTAGAAACGTAGGTATACACAAAGGGATATCAAATTAAATTATCTTGTTTCCAAAAATAATGTAGGCAGCATATGATTTAAAAAATTAAACAGGCGGCACCTGATTGTAATTGGATAATAGATCGGACACCTTCAATATGTAATTACCTAATTACCTATATAATAAACTTATATTCATGTGTAACCTAGCATTTAAGAGAAATAATTCAAAATTAAAAAGAGTATTTTACGAGTATCCGTGCGTTTCATCTTTAAGTACCTCGCCCAGCATCACACAAAAAGGATGTGGGCTGGGCAAAAAATATATCATTTTATTTAGTCAACTAGATTATTTACAATTATTTTAAAAAATCCGGCTCCCTTTTTATATGTATATCCAATGTCACTCTCAGAATTAAGACGAAGTGGTAGCT
This sequence comes from Acrobasis suavella, assembly GCA_943193695.1. NCBI lineage: Eukaryota > Metazoa > Arthropoda > Insecta > Lepidoptera > Pyralidae > Acrobasis > Acrobasis suavella. The sequence continues at coordinate 72,616 of OW971952.1, read as the reverse complement.
AAAGTTGCGCCGTCTAGAAAGACCTTTAAACTATTTTATGAATAACCTTTGAAATTATTACTAATAGTCCGTCTAGTTTTAAAATGGGTTTTCGCCAAAAGTGGCCACTTTTGGCGAAAACCCGTTTTAAAACTAGACGGACTACCAATATTACTTTCAAAGGTTATTCATAAAATAGTTTAAAGGTTAGAAAGACCTTTAAACTATTTTATGAATAACCTTTGAAATTATTACTAATAGTCCGTCTAGTTTTAAAACGGGTTTTCGCCAAAAGTGGCCACTTTTGGCGAAAACCCGTTTTAAAACTAGACGGACTACCAATATTACTTTCAAAGGTTATTCATAAAATAGTTTAAAGGTCTTTCTAGACAATGATACAAATAAATTTTTTAAATATGACCATATTTAGTTTTAAACAATTTATTTCAAATGAGGGCGCCACTTTAGCTACCACTTCGTCTTAAGACGAATCTAATGAATGACATCTCTCAAGCTTAAATCTTTTTATTTTGTTATACCTAGTGTCACTCTTACAATAAATACAAATCTAACGATGCTATCAAGCTAAAATCCATCGAGCCGTTCGGGCTGCAAAGCGTACCAAACAATTATACTTACATACTCTCGATAAACATAACCCCCTTTCTGGCGCAGTCGGGTAAAAATAAAGGACTCATATTTTTTTGTATAGCAAACTAGGAACAAAACGTTGTAATTTTAATGGTAAGTACCTACCGCACTTTTCTTCTCCACTTTGTAACGTTTGACACAAAACCTTTTTTTGAGAGTCTAACTTGGCATCATGAATCCACCATTTCGTTTCTTTTTTTAAAGTCAAGAATGATTTATTTATTATTTGGACACTAGTTGTTGCCCGCGACTTCGTCAGCGTAGACTTTAGTTTAAGAGCACCGTCATTTTAGGTACATACATTCTAAGGTTTTTCTTTTCTCCTAGACAAGCATTGAAGAAATGAGATGCAGTCTCCTTAAACAATATCATTTTAACGTATTTACAAGTCAATTTGATAAAATTCATTTGATTGAATTGTTTAAACGTAGAAACCTCTTTAGTTATATGTTCAAATAAAATAAAATCTTATAAAATGAAAGATGTCAGTATTAAGAAGATAAACTATATTAAATAAAAATACTTATATGTAGTTATTTATATGATGTTGTGAAAGCTCACATTAAACTTCTTTATTTTTCCAATCATTGTCAATTTTTACAAATTTAAATAAAACAAAAATCACAAATAAAAGAGACTCCAACGCATCGCAGCGAGGCAGAGTACCCAGAAGGCTGGCAGCATTGCCTCTCTGCACCGCGATAGAAATTCTTTGTGCAAAGTAACTGCCCGCCCTTGGGTCGCCCGTAACATCGCGTTGAAATCTCAGTCACAAAAGCTTTTACTTCTGGGCCCCATGGACCCATCGTCTCTACGGCGAAGGTCACAAAAATGTAAAATCAAAAAGATCAGCATGTCATGTGATAATTTTTCAAGACTAAAAACCGACTTCACCCCCAAACTACATAACCGATTTTGACAAAATTTCCATGGTACCACCTGGAAAGTATACCCTTTCAAACAAAAAAGAATTTTTTAAATCGGTCCAGGCGTCTTTGAATAATCGGTGAACATACATAAAAAAAAAAGGATCGCGACGAATTGATAACCTTCTCCTTTTTTTGAAGGCGGTTAAAAACTTAATATAAGTAAGGTTGGATATAAAATCATACAATCCATTGGAAGAAGCAAGCTACTTACTAACTTGAACGAATAATGTTAGTAACAAATACAACTAGATTTTTTAATTTTACGCATTCTATTTTACATTTACATACAAAGTATTTTGTATTATTCACGATCTCCGTGGCATAGTGGTTACCACGCTAGCCGTTGATGGGAGGTTCAGGGTTCGAGCCCCAGCCAGTGTAAATTAGAAAAGGGCCTTTTTCAAATTGTCATGGGTCTTGGGTGTTTATCATAAAATATAGTATCGTTGAGTTCGTATCCCGTACAAAAGTTTAAGCTTACATTGGGGTTAGCTCAGTTAGTGTTATTTGTCAAAAAAAGGACCAACTCATTTCTTACATAATTAATTCCCTTTTTTGTTCCACTTTCAAAGTTTGCAGTTTGACGTGATGCAAGTTCATTTTTAGAAATGGTCAAGTTGATTTTGGATCAAATACGTAAAATTAAATTAATTTAGTTGATAATTGTTAAATTTTAATGTAACTATACGATTCTTTATATTTAAAAAATTTGCTTGTCGATCTCCAGAAAAAAAATTCATACAAAATTATTCTTTAATAGGTACGTAACGTATTTTTCTCCTCTTTACTTAGCATTGTCAAATATACTTCGCCAGTATTGTTGTCTATACTGTACTTCCCGTACTTAAAGTAATTTTCGATCTCTTGCAGAGTCTTATCTTTCGTTTCCGGTAACATGAAATACAAAATCACTAACGCGACAGCCAGGATAACCCCAAAGACAGCAAAAGTACCATACACGTCTAATGCTAACAGCAGATAGGGAGTTACTTTTAAAATTGCTGTCAAATAACCGTTAATAAAAATTCCCATAACGGAGATCCCGAACTCCCTGTGAGCTAATGGAAATAACTCACTTTGAAGAGCTAACGGCACAGGAGCGCATCCAAGATTTCCAAAACTAAAGAATAAAACAAATAAACTAGTTATTACCCAAGGGTAGTTAGACACAACACCTATTGAAGTTAAATAAAGGAAAGGACATAAAGACAACAACACCGCTAAAGTACCAATTCCTGATGTGAACAATAGAGTCCGCACATTTATCATTCTAATCAATACAGAAGCACCTACTGATGAAGCTGTGACCACAATATCGATGCATAAGGTGTAATAGTGAACAGGTATCTTAGAATCTATGACTTTATTCATTATTTCCAAAGCGTACGCTGGAAAGAAGTGCCTTCCGCTGCTTTCTAAAACACAGCACGCAACTATATTGATAAACAATGGCTTCCAAAAATCTTTCATGATAAATTTCTTAAAGAACTCTTTGATTTTTAACTTTATTCCTTTCTTCGGTTTTAAAAATCTTTCCTTTTGCGATTTGATCAGCTCGTTGACTTCTCGAGTCGATCTTTCGGTGACACCTCGTAGCCAGAAAAATTCTTTCTCGCATTCGTCGTATTGTTTCCTAGTGGCGAGCCAAGAGGGGCTTTCAGGCCAGGTGAGGCCGATGGCGATGGCTACGACGTGAGGTATCAAAGCGATAAGGGCTATTGATCTCCAGTGCATGAAGTTACCTAAGATGTGAGACACAGCACTTCCAAGAGATACCGCTGTGGTTTTAAGGTTTAAGAACATTCCTCTATTCTCCGGGCTGGTGTACTCTCCGAACATGACTAAACCGACGGTGCAGACAGCGCCCGCTGTGAGCGCCGTGAGGACTCTTCCTATGAAGATGACTAGGTAGCTGTCTGCTAAGTAAATCATTATCCATCCAACTATGCCCGGCATGAGGCATAGGAGATTAGCTTTGCGTCGCCCGAGCAAGTCCATCAAGAAACAGGAAAGTGCCATGCCGATGAAAACTGCTGGTCCCATAATAGATGCTGAAATAAATACGATATCTTTTAAAACATTAGATTGATAAGATCAATAAGGTCGTGACTCTAGGTTAAAGCTGAGCAAAAATGTGCTGAAAGGACTTAACATTTTTCAAGGAAAGGAAGGCCAAAAGGGACGTTATAGACGAAGCGAAGGAAAAGGCAAAAGCCGTGCCGTACAAGAAAGTCAAGCGTCAAGCATTTCACGGAAGATCGGGACGAGTGGGAGATATTTCACCAATAAGAACATATAGTTCTTAAGGTAATGTGCTGTGTTTCAACGACCAATGACATTTCGTTTTTCGACGCTCTTCTCACCCGTATGGTATATAGAGATAGTCTATCTTTCTAGTGACATGGAAATTTACGGTCTAGGTACCTCAGTCTACTACCAAGCTTTTTCCAAGGGAGGATTTTCTCGTAATAATCACAACGCTGCCTGGGCAAGCGGGTTGGTGAACGCTGTAGATAGTATAAAGTCATGCACAGACGAGGCTAGGTTCTCTGTTAGCTATAGCTCTCTTAGCATCTTTTCCAAAACCCGTGAGAGGAAATAGGCGGGCACCAGTCGTATTCTATTCCGGCTTCACCACACGTTTCGCACAGCATGAGAAGCCGCAGGCCGAGCGATGCGAGCCCGAAGGGCGAGCTGCATGGCGAGGCCGTAGGCCGAGCCACTCCTACCAAGCGCTGCGTTGTTTTTTTTTAATTTTTGGAAATCCAAGATGGCCGCCCAAAGTCAACTGCTTCCGATTTCGCTGAAAATCAAAATCTATATGTATTTTGAATAGAAAAATCCAAATTGAAAAATTTTTTTTGGGATCCAAGATGGCGTCTGTATTTTAGCAAATTAAACTTACTTCGTTCATAACGTCTTACTAAGACTTCGTAGCGGTCTGAAATTTTGTATGCCGGGGTAAATCATCCTGCAGAACTCGAAACTGCAATCAGATTTTGGATCCAAGATGGCCGCCCACACTTTTTTTCATGTTTCTTCAACTGACTGCAATTTTTACCTATTTTCTCAACTGGACATGTTATTTAAGCTACCTCAGTAGATGCACGAAAAACCGCGGGCTGCTTACAGCCCGCGCAACGCCCGAAAAGCTAGTTTAATTTTAAATTCTGTTTTATTTAACAGGATTTTTAATTCTAATGGCAAATTGTTAAATAATTTAATCGATTGATAGTGTGGGTTCTGTTTCATTATATTTAGTCCAGGTTTATTCCCTGTTGGCAGATCCTTCCGTCTTGTTGCTTCTCTTTGTTTCTTTTGCTCATCATTTTCAAACTCTTTTATGTGCTTAGCTAAGTGTGTCAGCAACACCAATATGTATAAGCTAGGTACTGTTAGAATATTAAGTTCCATAAAATATTTTCTGCACGCCATCAGTGGTACTATCCAATGGTACAGGTGGTCCGGCGGCGATGTCCGTTGCGAAATACGTACCATATAGTTCTTATTGCACATTTCTGGGAGACAAATGCGTTGTGTATGTTGTATTCATAACTCCTGCCCCAGAACAGAATGCTATACCGAAGTTTCGACTCTACTAAGGCAAAGTAAACTAATTTTAAATGGTTGATGCCGACTTGTTCCCGCAGACTTCTGAGAACATAACAAGCTGTACTAATTTTGTTTTCTATGCTGTCCAATTCTTGCTTCCAATTTAGAAGGCTATCAGTATATATTCCCAAGAATTGTACTACTTTGACCATTTGTAATTTTTCTCCTTGCAAAGTACTCTCTACTATATCATCTTGATTGGCATTTGTCTGGAACAACATAACACATGTCTTTTTTGTGTTGATCTTTAGGCTATTAGCGTGAACCAGTCATGGAATAAATTTAATGTCAGTTTGAGTTCTTTATTTCTCGCGTACATGCACTTATACTATAACATGGTTAGTAGGTAAATAAGTACATGAACCCTGGCAGGGTGTTGCGAACTTTAAGTATGTAGTTGAGTTTATATAATAATAGTGATTTCAGAAATATTACGTTTGGGATATGTCAGAAATTGTTAGTAACAAGTTAGTAATTGAATTGAATGTCAGCTGTTACATAAACTTATAAGTTAAGTATTAATTTCAGGGAAATTCTATTACATTTTAATTAAATTAAATTGGATGTTTTTTCTGATACAATTATCTCAATAATAGTAATGTCAAAAAATAATAATAAAAATATGTAGTATAAATGTCAGTATAATAATTGATGAACGGCTTGAGAATTCTTTAAAACTAGTTTTGTAATTTGTCTTCTAAGTATACTTCAACCGAATAGTAACCTTTTATCAATAACAAAGTTTTAAGATTTTTATCAAATGTTTTGTCATTATGTTCTAATTGTAATGATTTCGGTAGCTTATTATATATTTTGATGGCACTCACATATGGTCCTTTATTGTATACGTCTAAGTTTTTCTCGATGGCAGTGCCAGTCTATATTTATGTCGCGTGTTTATGTTGTGTGTGTCTTTAATATGTGTAAATATGTGTTTATTTTTTCTCACAAATGTGCATATGTCAAGGATATACAGGGTTACTGGTAACTAACGCAAAACCTTTTAACATCAGAATCAAACTCCCCAACACATTATAGATCTGCAAGAAAAAAGGCAAAAATTTCAGAAAATAAAATGGGCCTCCCATACAAATTCACTGATCACCTGGTCGAGTTTCTATGGGGATTCCAATTTCTTTTCTTAGATTTTTTTATTTTTTTCTTGCAGATCTATATTATGTTAGGATTTTGATTCCGATGTTAAAAGGTTTTGCGTTAGTTACCAGTAACCCTGTAAATTGAGGGTAAAGTCAAGATTTTTTGTTTTATGAAATACGCCTCGCAACTATGTCTGTACGGTAGGTTGCATAGTATACGCAAGCACTTTTTTGCATGAGGAGTAGGTCGTGCGCTTGTACACTGTTGCCACAAAGCATAACACCGTATTTTAGCCAGGAGTACGCGTAGACATAATACGCGGTTAGGGCAGTTTCATAGTTTGTGCTTACTTTCAGAATGCTTAGTGCGTATACAAATTTTGATAATTTATTTTTGATGCTTGTCACATGTTTTTTCCAGTCAATATAAGAATCTATCGTTATGCCTAGTAGTTTGAAATTATTTACTTCTGTAATTTCTTGATTTTCGAAAGACAATTTTAAAGAGAGCGCTTTTTCTGCCATGGGTGTAATTGAATTATTTTAGTTTTTCTCATATTTATTTCTAATTTTTTTTTGTCAAGCCACGATTTTAATTTCTTAATGCTACTCGTATCTAATAGGGTCGCGTTAGCCTCAGTTGATGTGTCACATTGAAACAGTAGTGAAATGTCATCGGCGAACATGACACACAAGTTATTGGGAAATAATTTGGGCAGTTCGTTAATGTACACCAAGAAGAGGATGGACCCGAGCACGCTTCCCTGGGGAATTGAACAGTTGGTAGTTCGAGTGTCAGATCTTACTGCTTGCGTTTCGTGCGAGTCATTATTGAAATATGTCACTTCCACGTATTGTTTACGGTCCGTCAAATATGATTTTAGCCATTTGTAGGCTTGTCCGCGAATACCAGAGTCATATAAAGCTTTGAATAGTGTTTTAATATATGACAGACATTATCGTAAGCTTTTGTCATGTCAGGTAGTAGTCCTACAGCGTACTTTTTGTCATTTATAGTTGTAAGTATTTGTTGTATATATTTGTACAGGGCTAGGGCCGTAGATCGCTTTTTACAAAATCCGTTTTGGTTCTCGTCAAAAATATTATATTTTTCAAAAACATTATAATATCTATTTGCCATAGCTTTTTCGAAGATCTTGGATATTATTGATAATAGTGCAATGGGTCGAAAATTTGATTTATCTGTACAGTTACCTCCTTTTTTAGAAATTGGTTTTATATTTGCTATATTTAATTTTTCCGGAAAGCAACCTTCGTCAAATGATTTATTAATTAGTTTGGTCAAAGGGGCAGTCAGTTCGGGAGCGCAAGCTTTTAGCAATGTACTCGGTATTTCGTCATTACCAAAGCTACTTTTGTTTTTGAGTCCTCTGATCAATTAATAGACTTCACGCTCCGATACGGGTCATAGGTATAGTGAGTTAGTGGGCACCGTGCCTACGCACCGTCCTCTGGGCGCAGCGCGACCGCAAGGTGCATGTGCATGCGACGGCGATCCCGGTGCAGACTGAGCCGGTGGCGGTGGCGGGGAGGATTCACCTATCGTAGCGAAGAAGTCATTTAGAGTGTTGGCTATCAAGATGGTGATTCTGTAATTTTGTTATTGATTTTAAGTTTTATGTTTTTTGATTTATTTGTGTCTTTAGTTTTGTTACTTGATTTTGTCATTTCATTTGTGTAATTATTTTTTTTTATGTGTTGACCGATTTTTTTAGGACTTTTGTGTACATTTTGTAGTGAGTTTTAAGTATGTTATTATTTGTTTGAATAATGAGGATTCGTAGCAGCCGTTTACACGATCGTTTTTGTTTTTATGTTTTATGGATATTACCGGTATATATGTGTCAAGTTTGTCTTGTAAGATATCATGGAATTTATTGTAATTGGTATTTATGTCATATTCATTTTTAATAATATCATCCCAGTTAATTTTTGCGATCGCCAGTTTGAATTGCGTTATATTTTTTTCCGTGTATAGTCTTTTCAGAGAGTGGTTATTTTTGCACGATTGTGGTTTAATGGTAACTGTTTTGTTTGTTCGAGTTGTATACAAAACGCCACGGTGGTCGCAAAAACCAAAATCCTCGACATGAATATTATGATTGTCATCTTTATTTGTGTATACCAGGTCGATGCAAGTGCTTGATGTTTTCGTCACCCTTGTTGGTTTTTTAACTAGCTGGTGAAGGTTACGCGTTAGCATTAATTGGTTGAGGTTTACTGAGTGTTTTGTGGTTGTTAACATATCTATATTAAAATCTCCGCCTATTATTATATGTTTCTTACAGTCTTTATATTTCAGTTTGTTTAGTATGTTATCTATGGTTTTAAAGAAATTCTCAATTTGCCTGTCTTGCCTATAAATATTAATTAATAAAATGTTATATTCCGGTATTTGCTTATCGCTCGTAGCAAGGAATGACTCAAATGTGTGGGATTTATTTTTTAGGCTTTGCATATTTTGGAACATTATATTAAATTCAGTTCCGAAATGCCCGTTGTGAGTGTGTTCCACTGTCTCGAAACGTATGGCTGGTGTTTTTTTTTTTTTTTTTTTTTCTTTATTTATTTAGAGGGGTTTTGTCACGCAGTGACGATGTCACCCCCGTAAGGTATACAAAAATTTAAAGAGTATAACACATTCACAACACAGCTGAGTATAGTTGTGACAGCCTACTGGCTTCCCCAGATAGTGGGGAAGCCAGAATGCTGTTACACATTCCCACGTCCCCACCTAGCTGCATGTCGCGACGGAGTGCCTCGTTTCGGACACACTCCATCAACACATGCTGTACGTCTTCTACTGATTCGCACTCTGAGCAATTTGGTGAATCAGCCCGACCTATCATATATTTATACTTGTTTGATGGAATGTGTCCGGCACGAAGTCGCATCAGTGCAACTGCTGCAGCTCGGCCACCACGGTGATCATCGAACCATGGGTATCGCGGAGGCTGACATTGCATGGTTTTGTACCAGATTCCTTTTTGTCGTGATCGCTCGTCAAAGTATTCATTCCACAATTGTTTGCAATCAACTCTAGCGTCTTTTAGAGCCTCGCTTGGGAGTGGTAGAACCTCATACACAATTCTGTCACTTACGGCTTCTTTTGCGGCTAGGTCAGCCTCCTCGTTACCCATTATACCAATATGAGAAGGAATCCACTGCATAACAACGTCTCTGTTCAGGGAGCGGAGCTTACTGATGGAGTCAAGGATATTGTAGGCTATCGGATATCCTCGACTATTCGAGGGAATTCGAGCCAAATGTAATAAAGCGCTTTTAGAGTCTGAAACTATTACTACCCGGTCATGGTCAAGTGACATTGCATAATGTAGGGCCTCGGATATCGCAATTAGTTCACAGTGCATTATGGAGATATTACCCTTGATATTAAATTTTATTGATGTCCCTAACTGCGGGTCCACAAAGGCAGCCCCACATCCTGTTTCATCCTTAGACCCATCAGTGTAAAGTTTATAAAATGTATTATAATACCTGCTTAGGTGTACTCTGCAGTTATTTCGAAGCTCCGTTACACTAGCGTGTCTCTTTGCCAATTCAACATCATCGACTGTTACAACAATAGCATTTGACATATTATAATAAGCAACCCAGTTATTGAGGCTATACATAGGAACATTTTCAGTTGATTGTAATGGGTTTTTACTGTATTTTCTATGAGTGTCTATTAGAAGAGGCAACTTTTTATGACACCAGTAACTTTGATTAGCTGCATGCATGCTTGATTCATTTAATTCTTCTATAGCACATATGGTTGTATTTTTTTTAACAGCTTTTAATTTGAACCAAAACTTAGCGGCAAGGTATCGTCTTCTGACAAATAAAGGAGGAAGACATAGCTCACTCTCCATGACATGTAATGGCGTGCTATTCAAGAAGCCGCCAATCACTCTCATTGCCTGATTTTGTACTTTATCCAGCTTAACCAAGTGTGTTTTGGCGCTATTGTCGTATAAAAAACTGCCGTAATCCAGTCTGCTCCGAATCATAGCAATATACAGTCGTCTAAGATGCTTTGGATGTACACCCCATTTTACTCCAGCCAATACTTTAAAGACATTTAGAAACCTGCAAGTTTTTTCGCAGGTTTCATTTATATGTTTTCCCCACCTCAAATTTCTATCAAGCCACATTCCTAAATATTTTACACTGTTAACTCTTTCTATCCTTCTATTGTTAACTTTTAAAATAACATCATCCAAATTTTTCTTAATAGAAGAGAACACGCAAACTTTAGTTTTTCTGTGGGAAATATTTAAACCTATACTTTCAATCATATCATTTAAAACATCCAAAGCATCTTGGACAATATTTACAGCTTCTGAGAGGTCTTCATGGCTGGCATAAAGTACAAAATCATCGGCATATTGAGATACAATTGATGGTAAATTTTTGCAAACATCCATCGTAGCTATATTAAATAACAACGGAGAGAGCGGGTCCCCTTGTGCTATCCCAATTCCCGTAGTGCGAGTTAGATTTCTATTATTACTTAGTTCTATATTGATAGTACGGGAATGCAAAAATTCCCAGAGATAGTTACATATTGAAGACCCCACTCCGATGTCATCCAGTATATATAAAAGACTAGATATATCAACATTATTGTAAGCACTGTTAATATCAATAAAACAGCCTACCGTAGTAAGTCCTTCGCTGAACCCACTGCGGATTCGAGATACCAGCCTCGATAAATTGTCCATGCATGACCGATATCTTCTGAAACCTATAGTTTCATCTGATAACAAACCATTTTTCTCCAAGTACCACTCCAATCTTCTGGTAATAATTGTGTGAAATATCTTGCATGGACAGCACATCAAAGCTATTGGCCTCATGCCTGACGCCAAGCCACCAACAGCACCCTGTTTTGGGATAGGAATAATTTTAATCTCTTTCCATTGTTTCGGAACGAATCCTGACGATAAAAACCTATTATATAATGATACTAAAATATTTTTGGCTGCATCTGGTAAGTATTTAATCATCGAGTAAGTGATGTTATCTAGACCTGGAGCTGTATCTGACTCTTTTGTGTTATTTGTAAGTTCCTGAATTGTAATCGGGGCTGATAAATGTAAATTCTCTCTATGAAAACTTGGGGCAGGTGGCGGCACAAAGTCAGGCGCCAAGTCACAGAGCAAGGATTCTGCTGCTTCTGGAGTAACACTAGTTTTCTGAGTCCTGAGTCTTTTAAACCATTTCATTTTGCTCCACATTTCACCACAAGACACCACACTGTCTATACCATCACACCATCGCCTAAATGACTTTGTTTTACTGCTTCGAATCACTGATTGAGCCGCTCTAAGCTTATTTTGTAAAAGTTCCAAATTATCTGGAGTAGGGTTTCTTCTAAACCTTGCCAAAGAACGACGCCTCTCCGCCACAGCCTTGGATATATCTTTATTCCAGTAAGGTTTTGGAGTGAACTTTTGCGTGTTCATTGGACTGTCATAGTTTTTAATGCATGGTATGGACTCGTTGGCGGCAGTGTTTATCACATGAATAAAGTCATCGTACGCAGTTTGGTTGTCGTTTGATGTGATAAAACTTTCAAGTTGCCTTTCTATACTCTCTTTATATATGCACCAATTAGCTTTCTTATAATTAAATTTCTTTTTATAATTACGTTCCGCAGGGATATTGGTTTTCATTTTAATCATCAGGTGGTCGCTGCCTAAGTTTTCATTCATCACTTGCCATTCAAATTTTAAAGCTATATCTGTGGAAGCCAAGGAAAGATCAGGTGAAGTTTTTTGGACAACGCCGTTAACCAGCTTGACTCTAGTATGCGTTCCATCGTTTAACGAAATGTAATCATTGTCTATAATGGCATCATATAGTTGTCTGCCTCGTGGATCTATCTTGGTTGACCAGTTGGTGTGGTGAGCATTAAGATCACCCGCTACTAAAGATTTTCTACCAGCTAAATTCAGAATTTGATTCCAGTCATTAGAAGTGGTTCTAACAGGTGATGGGCAATACAGAGAGAATACATTTTCTAGGTGGTCGCAATTTAATATTTTAACATGAACAATCTGAATTTGTGGGTTGTCGAGTTGCACGTTGCATTGTTGTGCCTTGATTGAGTTATGTGTTAGGATAGCTACACCTCCAAATCCATCGCTACGGTCAGATCTGAATATATTATAACCATTGATATTAAACTGGCTGTCGAGATCCAACCACGTCTCACTTATTATGGCAATATGTATCTTTTCCTGGCTTAACACGGATTCGAATTCCGTGCTTTTCGGACGTATACTTTGGGCATTCCATTGTAGTAAATTTACTGAGATGTTTGGATTGTTGTAATCCATAATTGTTTTATGAAGTTACAACAAGGCTGATCAGCAATGAATTTAAGGACAATTGATACCAACCCGTCTATGACTAAGCTCAAACAACTTTTGATTTTGTCTTCCCATGACTCATTACCCAAGATTTTTTCTTTAATTTTTTTGCATATTGTATGCCAAGATATCTGCTCTTTGCATTTTGCTCTGTTTTCTTCTAACGTCTGTTCTTCTAATCTATTATCGCTTTCGCTTAATTCTGAGGCACTCTCGAACATATTTGCTTCCTTTCCTTTACGATTTTTCTTTCTTTGTTTTCGTTTCTCCGTTTTAGACCTATCTCTAGTACTAGGCCCGGGTATTACTGGAAAGACTACGCTAGAAGGAGTAAATCTGACATCCGGAATCACTTCCTCTTGGATAATGTGTTCTGGAGTAGGCTGAATGAGTTCCAAAGCCTCTTCTGCAGGTATAGATGACGGAGGCACATAAACTGTGAGAGCCCTTTTGTACGAGCAATTAAATTCTGCCATTATTTCCCTAATGCGTCTTTCTTTAATAAAGACTGGACAAATCTTAGCCATAGCCATGTGTCTTCCAGTACAGTTGTTACATTTGAATTGGGTGGTTTCACAGTTCACATGACTTTTGGTACATTTTGGGCATATTATTTTTACAGAAGGACACATTTTTATCGAGTGACCGAAGCGCCAACATCTAGAACATTGAGTCACTGGGAACGTATATGGGTACACCTGCGCTCTGGTATCAAATAAATTGACATAACTAGGTAAGGACGAGCCCTTGAAGCATATTCTTACTGACTCACTCAATTCCCAATGCCCATCATTTGTATTTTTACGTTTAAGCCGTTTTACGCCCAGAATAGTCATGTCACATCTAAGTTCATCCATTATTTCCTCATCACTTAAATGTAGATCCATGTCTTTGATTACTCCGTACGATTGGTTAATTTCAAGGGTTTTTTGGCATTTGAAACCATTTTCGTTGAACGGCTTCGAATGGAGAATCTCTTCCGCGCTATCTTCTTGACTGAAATGTAATAAAACTTTGTAAGCGTTTATATATTTGATCTTGATGACATTCTTAATATTTTCTTGTTTCATCATTTTTGCTAGTCCGAATTGCTTAGGTAATTTTTCGGAACATGTTACACAAACTTCAATTTTATCCTCTATTGTTGACGGTACGCCATTCTCGTCTGATCGGCCAAATCGTTTTGCCTTTCTCGATACTGTTTTCCATGTTTCCTCCTGACTCGATTCCCTGTTTCGTTTCGATGGTCTTTCTGAACTCATGCTACTTGTGTTCTCTTTACCGTTCTGCTGGCTAATATTTTCTACGCTCCTAGTCATCTCACTCTCTATGTTGTAGGTAACCCCTTCACTATTCATCTCCACCTCAGGCAGTAAAGCATACGCGTTCTCGTTGTTAGTCATTATTATAAATAATAACCCGAGTTACATCGTAAACAACCGCGCGCGCGTAGGTACGAACGCGTAGGTAAAAACGAACGAAGCGAGCGCAAGGCTCACGTACACAGTTATACACAACTCACAGCCGCTTGACGCGTCAACCTGCGATCGGCGCCCGCGCGCTACTCCTGGCTGGTGTTTCTATCTAGATTTTGTGAGTTTTGTGTGGTGTTCAATAGTGTATCCGTGTTGTGTTGGAATGAATCGTCTTGTGTTCTCTGCGACATGGTGAGTTTCTTACTACGTATACCTTCATGTATGGGTGGGTTATGTTCCTTGCCGTTAATTAAAAGTTTATTATCCCTAATTACTGCATGATTCCCTTCCTTCCTAGCTTTGTATAATAATTGTCTCAGTTGTTTTCTTGTTTGTAACGATTGTTCGTCCATAACTTTGGATATACTCATTCCGTTATGCCTAAAGTATTGCATGTTTTGGAAAATATACTTCGTCATTCGTTTACTGATAAGTTCGATAATAATCGGCCGTTTTAGTTCTTTTTTGCCTATCCTTCTAATGTCTTCTATGTAGCCTGTCAGATTTATGTGAAGAGTATTGTAAAAAATGTTAACTATTTCGTCATGTAGGTCGTACTCCGTCTCCCTGTATAGTTCTTCAAGTCCATATAACACAATTGTACTTGTATGCTGTGCATGGCTTTTTGTAATTTATTTTCCAGTGTTTTTAATTCCTGCCGTAATGTTTGTTTTTCTAGATCTAGATTTTCGATCTGTTTTCCCATTGTTGTTATTTTATTTGACAAGTGTTCTTGTATATTTTCTAATTTGCTGATATGTTGCTTTGTCTCTTGTCTAAGGTTATTTATTGAAGCTAATATTTCTGTTTTTATTGTGCTGGTCAGGTTGTTAAGTTGTGTATAGTGTATAGTTTCCAATTTAGAATCTAATAAGCTGCTGAATCGGTCATAGGTGATTGTGTCAGTGTTTATGTCAGTTTTTTGAGTATGTTCATTGTTGCGGGTTGTAGCTTGGTTGCTAAGATCAGCTAGGTGTTCTGTGTTTTCCGTGAAATTGTGGTCATCATTCAAAATATCGTCTACTGACATGATTGTTTCATTCAGTGAATTCATTTGTGTACATTTGACAGGGGTATCATCACGATTTCTGTGTGTTATGTTTGAGCATGATGGGCAGCCATTACATTTTAGGTCGTTTCTATTAGCCATAAAGTAGGCAGATGTTATGTTTAAGCAGTGATAATGATATGTACTTGTACATCCATTGCAACTGAGCATCTCACTGGGATATTTTATAGGTTGGTTGCAATTTGCTGAGCAATTCATGTTTGTGTTTCTTAGTTAGGTTTGTGTTTCTTAGTAGTCGGTAGATAATTTGTAATTGTGGTCGTCCGTTACCTTGATGTGAGCAGTGTAGTATTTTGGATTCGCTCGGAGTGTGAGCGAGACTTCAATGTCGCAGCGTGATGGCCGGTGCGTTGATACCGAGCTTTTTGGTTTGTGAGATTATTTTCACTTATACACTAATAGTTCTTATGTTTGTCACTATCCCTTTTTGGTTTATTGTTTTTCGTCACTTTAATTTTAGATCAACTTCGATTAAGTCAAGTATTTTTCGCTTCTCCTGTACTATATCATCTTGATTGGCTTTATTTAGTCCGTCAACTAGATTATAATAATAATAATAATAAAATGTTTTATTTGAGATACACAAAAAAAAGTATATAACATAGAAATAAATCACAAATAAACCTGGTAGTGGTGTACCTCAAAAAGGCTCCAACTCAGCATATGCTGGCTGTGAGGACTGCCAGCGCTGGTCTTCCGTTGGAGCCTAGTTGACGTCACGGAAATATGTACTGATAATGAGAAAAAAGAAAAAAAATGTACTTAAGATAAACATCGACAATTCATAGTGATATGAATAAATTAAAATGAAATAAAAATTGAAAATTATATAAACTAAACTAAATCTATATGTTAAACAACACAAATGAAGTGGAGCCTGCATAACCATTAGCCTTAACCTATTAGACAAGAGCGATATCTACCGATCAGGGCAACAAAGTTGTATGACACTTACCAGCCAAGCCAAATCAAATTATGTAAAAAATAAAACACTACAGTTGGTATCCCTACTGTAGTGTTTCTTATTTCATTTTTCCACCGATTTCGCAGCAAGTACCGTTTAAATTGCACTCGTATCCTGCCTGAGCATTCCCTGTTTGCTCTGGTGTTCTATCAAGAAAATTTTAAGGTGTAACTTAAAACTGTGAATGCTTTTCCGGTCTCGAATAGGCGGTCTAAGTGCTGGAATAATATCCCATTATTCCAGCACTTAGACGCAGCGTAACGGAAGCTACCTCTAAAAGCAGCAGTACGGTGTCGCTGCGTCGTCAGCGGTATGGAACATCTCCTGACACCACCCCGGCACTTGAATTTTGAAGCCCAAGTCAACTTATCATAAAGATAAATTGGAGCTTTATGATTAACAACACCGAACATAAGACATGCAAGGTGCAATTTAAAGCGGTGTCTCATCTTTAATAAATAATGTTTATTAAGGAAAGGTGTGACATGGGCTCTGAAAGGAATGTCGAAACAGAAACGAGCACAAGAATTTTGGACTCGTTGAATGAGTATTTTTGTTCTACTGAGCAAGCGGGGACTTACGACTATATCCGCATAGTTTAATTTAGAAAGAATCAAAGCCTCCACCAACTGGATTCTCAAGGATTCGCTAAGATAAGGTCTGGCTTTATACAGGATTTTTAATTTGAAAAAGCAATCACGGACAGAATTAGCAACATGAGCCTCAAAACGCAAATCTGAGTCCATGAGTAAACCAAGATTTTTTGCAACAAAAACTCTTTCTACTGTCTCCCCTAGTAAAGTGACACTTTTGGTAGGTTTTAGCGATTCTAATTGATGCTTGCTACCAAACATTATTAGTTTGGTTTTGTTGGGATTCAGTAACAGACTATTATTGGAAGACCACTCTGCAATACTCTGTAAATCTTCATTATCCAAACAATTATTTAAAAAAAACCGGCTCCCTTTTTTTATGTATACCCAATGTCACTCTCAGAAATAAGACGAATCTAATGACACCTCTCAAGCTTAAATCTTTTTATTTTGTTATAACTAGTGTCACTCTTACAATAAATACAAATCGAACGACACTTCTCAAGCTAAAATCCATCGAGCCGTTCAGGCTGCAGAGCGTGCCAAACGATTATACATACTCTCGATAAACATAACCCCCCTTCTGGCGCAGTCGGGTAAAAATAAAGGACTCTTATTATGTTGTATAGCAAACTAGTAACAAAACGTTGTAATTTTAATGGTAAGTACCTACCGCACTTTTCTTCTCCACTTTGTAACGTTTGACACAAAACCTTTTTTTGAGAGTCTAACTTGGCATCATGAATCCACCATTTCGTTTCTTTTTTTAAAGTCAAGAATGATTTATTTATTATTTGGACACTAGTTGTTGCCCGCGACTTCGTCAGCGTGGACTTTAGTTTATGAGCACCGTCATTTTGGTATTTTAATAAAACCGGCCAAGTGCATATTCGGACCATACGCAATGAAGGGTTCCGTAGTTGCAAATTCCGATTTAGAGTTAAATTAATTGATTAAATTTATTATTTAGTTCTATGGTAGTCTGGGAGAAAAAAAAGTAAGAGCTGCTTCTCTTCCTACGCAGATCATAATAGCCGATCAAGGGAATGGGCGTAAATGTGAATCAGCAGCTAGAAACCTATCCTATCACTGCTTATTTTAATTCCTTTTTCCAGCTTCCCCGCAGAATCACGCTAAAAATAGCCGTTGGGAGTCGTTGAGTCTTGCGGCCCGGCTCTGTCTGCAGGGGCCCGGAGACGCAATTAAATTTGAAAATTTTGCACCGCGCCGTCGTATCTTTGTGAATTTTTACTGTTTTGGCAAACAGAAAAATATGGGTCCATTATATTTGGAAAATCTAAAAGACGAACTAATAACAATTATACTTTTGTAACCCTGTCGCCACCCCTATTGTCGATTTCTTTCGATTTTTGCCGTCTGATCATTTACTTACAGCTAAATTTATTGCCGCTTCCTAAATAGTAAGCAAGTAGAGGAAGCGGCATCAAACTGTACTGCAACATTTTCTCTAAAAACGTCAACTTTCAATTGTACTAATATTGATATTTTATTTTTGATGTACTGAGTGTTACTCTCAGAATTTAAGAATCTAACGAGACATCAAGGCGTTTAGCCTGCAGATGAGCGTGTCAAACAATTATACATACACACATACAAATACTCGAAAAACATAACTCTCTTTCTGACGCAGACGGGTAAAAGAACAAGAGAAAAAGAGAATACAAACCTAGCCAGGAAGACATTCCGATGTCCACTTTGATGGGTGAGTCCGCGGCTCGCAGAGCAGGCAACAGGCTCGCCGTGTAGCCCAGCATCATGCCCTGCCCGATAATGCAGACGAGGGCACTGGAAGCGCACCACCACTGGGACAGGCCAGGAAACGGGTCAAAAGTCAAAACACTAGTGTAACAATCTAGGTTTGCTACGTACTTACCATTAATTCTGAGTTAACTAATGAATTTTATAGGAACAATTAATTTTCTATTACATATATCTATGTATTTCCAGAATTTTCGCTCGTATTGAATAGATTTTAGTTATCGCAAATTGCGTTTTTAAGAAACTACCTACAAATTGTTGTATGAGGTAGATTAAAAAGGCAATAGACGATTCATTCATTCGGCTTTGCTTTTGCTAGACACATTTGATTTATTTAACTTGTACGGTCGTTTCCCGTAAGTTATTTTTTTTTAAATAATTTTATTGCATTTTATACAGTGATTGGTGTTCCCTGTTATAGGAAACACTGCTACCATTGCTAGGCGAGTCGCTGATCGCGCCAGGAAACCATTTTGTTGGGCGCCGAGTTTGTAGACGACGTCCATTCTGACGATCCGCCTGGTGCCAAACTAAGTTTAGACACCAAGACCTATCGATATATCAATTTATTCATTATTAACGATGTTTGTAAACTTATATAACTGCACGCACATGCCTATTTTTCGCTGGACCTGTGTTTGTCTCTAAAGTCACAGAATAAGTACTAGTACCTACTCACGTATATATACGTTTATAGTGATAGAGTTATAGTGTAAAGGACAATATAGTTGTTGTGTTGTGACCATTTGTTTTTTTTTATTATCCCTTCTCTTAGTCTTATTTATTGTTTCTTTTTTTTAATATTTTTGTTTGGGCTTATCCCGTAGCACGAGCGACACAATACGCCACGGAGGTCATCAAGAATAATGTTATACTAGTAGTTCGCCCCGAACTGTGAACTCGCGAATCCCATATCTCGACAAACCCTTTACCGATTTGGATATTGATCAAACTTAAAAACTCAATTGATTATATCTTACTACGCTTGGCAGGCGGGTTGGCGAGCGCAGTGGGAGTCACTATCGTACTTCCGACGCTGCTGCCCATCGAAAGTCTGTTCATCTTCAGTGACGGAAATATCCTTTAGTCGCCTTTTACGACATCTACAGGAGGAAATGGAGTGGTTCTATTCTAGGCCAGAAACAACACGGCAATCTCTTGATCGGTCATTTTGGAAATTTTGGAGGCCTTTGTCCAGCACTTGACGTTATGCAGCTGAAATTATGATGATGATGAAGTTAGTAAACTTTAAGTTAACACGGTTTACAATTTGAAATTTCCAATTTTCGTGTGACGATGCTCATGCCTCAGCGACCTCTGTGGGTCATAATTCTGTGCTGGGCGAGAAGGCCTGACATGTCGTGTACCAAGACTTGTCACTTTGATCGCTATTTTTTTTGCTCTAGTATCCCTTTT
Organism: Acrobasis suavella; assembly: GCA_943193695.1. Taxonomy (NCBI): domain Eukaryota; kingdom Metazoa; phylum Arthropoda; class Insecta; order Lepidoptera; family Pyralidae; genus Acrobasis; species Acrobasis suavella. Next base: position 52,651 of record OW971952.1, on the reverse strand, counting down.
CGTCCTATTTGTCGCCCTCGGTTATGGTGGTCTTTTTACACAGTAAACAAATCAAGTTCTTGTTTCAAGTTTAAGTTTCTACCAACCTGCTTTACAGAAGGCGTGATCCACTTCGGATTTCCCATCTTCCACTTGTAATTTAATTTTATTTTCACAATGTAAAATTTAGTTTGCAACACGTCTGAATACATAAATGTTTTTTGGTTACTAAGTATTCTCCAACTGGCCATGAATCGTGACATACCATATGGTACAGTCAACTCCATAACTAGATAAACTATTTTCTTTTCGTGTTTGTATGTTGGTGTGGTTTTCGGTCTTGCGGGCCCGGATCTAACCCGTCAGGGATGAAGACGTAATAATAAACAATGTAAACAGAAAGGGGATATCAACCCGAAATGGGGTAAACATACAAATCAATGTGAACAACTTTTACCATGGGACCATCCCTGTAATCGAAAAAAAAAACATCTGCATCTCAATAAATTATATATAAACAGCATCTTGGTCAGAAAATAAGCATTGCCATTCAACGTGGCAATGCTGCCAGCCTTCTGGGCACGTTGCCGCAGGGTAAAGAATTACCGGGCCTTTTATTTGTAAATATTAGTGTGTAAAAAACATATATTTAAATAAGGGGTCTCTTTTTTATTTGATGCACTTTTCTTTTATCTTTTTTCTTTTTAGACTTAATTACTACTATAGGTAGTTTATAAATTAATATTGTAATTTTTCTGTTGTAAATATATCCATCCTATCGGTAGGTATTTAATTATGTATGGACGTGAAGATTTTTTTTACGATATCTGGAATGGTCCCATAGTAAAAGTTGTTCACATGGATTAGTTTGTTTACTCCTTTAAGTATTGATACCCGCTTTCCGTTACAAGTTGTATCTGTAGTTGTAAGTGTCCAATATTGACGTAAGATATTTGATATTTTTGATATATATATATATATATATATATATATATATATATATATATATATTATTAAACTGCATTAATAACAATCTTAACAGAACCAACCCAACATACATGTAGATACATACCTAAAGTAAACGAAATTATATTTTCATATTTCAAGGTCGTTGGTATTTTATTACATGATGGCTTGCTACATAATATAGTAATCTGTGGATTCAACTGTGCAAACAGAAGCAGCTGCCTAACAGTAGGTACTACAGTATCTTACACATTATTCTATTTATTTTTAACTGTTCTTTGATAAAGTCAAATTCTATTATTCAACGTAGGATAACAAACAGGTGCACGCCTCAATTCAGGCCGTCCGCGTCGTCGTCGTCGGAAAAAGTTATTTGTTGTTGAAGGCGTTTTTTTTTTAATTATTTTCAGTACCAAAGATACCGAGTATACCATTCGTCATGTCAGCAAACTATAAACTAGTCATCGTGGAAAAGTTAACCCTAAGTACTTCAATAATGTTCAGGTTTAGGTACACCTGTTTTTATATTAACAAAGTAGAAGTGATGTAGATTGTAGTAGCTACATTATATTTTCCTTAATTTATTCACAAACCGGTTTTATAAGTGTATAATGACTTCGCTATCTTCAAGTTGGATATCACCGTTTATAAAGCAGGCAAGTACCTACTTAAATTGTATTTACTTATACGAGTACATCCTTAATGATACAACTGAAGGTACTGTGGCGAAAACCTCAGCTGACTCTCGAGGCACTAGGGCATAGAATAAGTATTAGTACGCACGTACAGAAGTCTTACTCAGATAAGAAATTCAAGGAAATATCTACTTAATGTGTTTAGCAACATGGTTTCGTTTAGCTCGCGTCAGAACTCCTCGCATATTTGTTTTTGATACGACCTCCACTGCCAATTTCATTCTTATTACTCTGGACAAACGACTCATGTTACTATATTTTCCCCTTCGAAGTGGTCGCCGCTACGGGGACGGGGACGGGGACGGGGACGGGACACTCAATGTCTATGAGGTGTTTTTTTTTGTATAGATGTTCTGTTTTCTTGATTTTCTTTAAAATTGTGCGATATTAATATATTCTATCAGAAAATAACACGTTGTATAAACGCAGAATTTCATTGTAATGTATATGAAAACCAAACAAATCTGGGGGCACGGGAGTGCCCCCGCCAAGACGAGCCAAGCGAAGCGCAAGGGCACTACCTACCTTTTCTCGAAACGTTTCGTCATTTTTTTGAACTCTCATAACTTTGGTTTGGATGATGCTAAATAATTAAAAATTTCAAAATATAATGACACCAGTACAATCATTAAACACACAAAGTTTAATTGTTGTAGCTATTCTACTTTAGATTTTATTATAAATAAATAAATATAAATATCTCAACGATACCATATTTTATAACAAATACATATATAGATAAATATCCAAGACTCAGAACAATTTGGAAAAAGGCCATTTTTCAACTTGCCCTGGCCGGGAATCGAACCCGGGACCTCTGGGTGGCGGACTAGCATGGAGCACTACGCCACGGAGGTCTGAAAACCCACGATTTCGCCATCACTGATTCACTCACTGACTCACTCACTGATCATCAAAATTCTTAAGGTACTTCCTGAAGTCCAAGAACGCTGAAATTTGGTATGTAAGCTAATATTACTCCAAAGACAACAAAAAAAAAATCATTAATTTATTTGGAATCCAAGATGGCATCTGGATTTTAGAAAATTAACTTATTTCGTTCATAACGTCTCACTGTGACTACGCAGAGACCTGAAAATTTGTAGGTGGGGGTAAAGCACCCCGCGAAACTCGAAATTGCATTCAGATTTTGGATCCAAGATGACCGCCCACACATTTTTTCATTTCTTCAAGATATATAATAAAATGAAAATTCGAAATTATCAACAGAACATTCGTTCATCGCGAGCAATTTCCAATCTGTGTCGCATTCGCTATAACCATGCACAAAAGCCAAGGATTAAGCTTGAACAGTGCTCTTATTGATCATCAACTTTTTCATATAGGCATGCTTATGTAGCCCTCTCTAGAGTAACAAATTTATAACGTGTACACCTTGTAATTATTGATTTTAACAGTATCAAAGCACAGCAGACAGCTATAGTTGAATATAATCGCCTATAAGAAAGAAGTTTCGCCCTTGCCTAACACTTATTTTAAATAATAAACAATCAAATAAAAGAGGAAAAGATAGAGAGATGGGTATAAAAAAGCTGTGGCTGATGTGCTGTTTGCACATCAGCCACCCCAAAAAAAGGAAGAAAAAATTGGCTAATCCTCCAACCATCGGAACAGACCGGCCCCTACTGGTTGGTTCATCTAAAGGCCCGGGGTCAAAATAGGTTATTTTTAAACTCAAAAAAGGCCATTAACTAACTTACAAAAATAAATGAAATTCCACCAAAAACATTTTTATGTAAAAATGTTGCCAAGACGAGTCTACATAGCTCACCCTGTGATAAAGTTATCAGATCTCGTATAAAGCCAAGCTCTAAAGAGAACACGCTTTAAATCTACAAGCTCTACACTACACCTTAATCCAAATCTATGAAAAAGTGTAAAGTCAGATCTCATGTAAAGCCAAGATTCTTGATCTATGCGCCCTTACTTTACCAGGCCTCACTTCACATACTTCGCGCATATAGCGCGAAGAACCGATGGCCGATGGGGCAGAAAGGTTCTCGAATGGCGGCCACGTACCGGCAAGCGCAGCGTAGGACACCCACCTGCTAGATGGTCAGATGACCTGAGCAAGGTTGCAGGGAGGCCCTGGATGCAGGCCGCTTCCGATCGGTCGTTTTGGAAATCCTTGGGGGAGGCCTATGTCCAGCAGTGGACTTCCTGTGGCTGATATGATGATGATGATGATGATGATGACTTCACATACTCTACATTGTAGTTAAAACGTGTGGCTTGCCCGTTTTATTTCACACACTATGAACAAATGCCTATGAAATCTTCGTAACGGTAGCAAATCCTATCGATATTGTGACTGTTTTTCGAGGTCAACTATCGATAGTCAAACTATCGATTATTATGCAACGCTATTTGCTTGTCAATGTCATTCACACGCGGGACCCGGACAAGAGGGACAAGAAAATTTTACGTTCCGTTTTTAAGTTCATACGAAAAATAAAAGGTCTAGGCTTATAAATTATATTGATCGTTGTAAAAAATTGAGCTTGATTAATAAAACAAGCAATCAATAAAAATATTTATTTGCTATTTTTTAAACAGATGTAGAATTTAAGTACGGTAATAACTAGTTTTGTTTAAACTAAATGTAAACGAAACGTTTTGCTTGATTGACATATGTATTTGACAGGCCCTCCACATGTTCGGTCATTTTCGCATTGGTTGTCCATTGCTGTTTTGGATGGAAAACTCGCAAGAACTTTTTTTGAGATATGTATACAGCAATGTACACGTACAGTGACTCGAAACAGCTACATCTTGTGAAATTTTATACACAAAAAAAAACACTTATGGAAAAAATAAATGTTATTAAAATAATAATTGTGCAAATATAGAAAGCCTTGCTTAGTTAACTATATCCACCATGGACTTCGGAGCATAAAATGGTTTTTTGTAACGAGTTTTACTCATTTTAGTAGAGTAAACAGTGCCGAAAAAAATGGCGACGTCCTCCCACAGACGCGGAGGGTCGCCGACTGAATTTGTACTAATCTGGTACTGATCTTGATTTTTTAAGGTTTTAAAATAATTAATCAATATTTCAAAAAAATTAATGTATGAATTATTTTATAACAGCTAAAGCTACATTTATGCAAAATATCATATTTAATTTTTTTTATATGAGAAAGATATAAGGGTATTTACCTAAAATGTTTGGTATCGAGTCATTTATATAAAATCTTGTTTTCAGAGCTATGAATTTAAAGTTTATGTTTTTAAGTATTCTGAAAAAAAGTATCATAACTGTACAGTGATCGGTTTACAAATGGGACGGGCCTTAAAATTCTAAATTCTGCCCCTTAGGTACTTATGACGCAAATTATTGGTGATGAAGTGGCTAATACTTTCTTCGAAAGTGTAATTGATCAGGACGACGCCACCAATTATTCAGTTGAGTAATTAATAATATTGACTTTTAATTTATAACTTTGTTACAAGTATTTTCTTATGTATCTCCGGAGTCATGTTCACACGAAAAAAGTACTACTTCGTTCGTGTGAACATGACTCCGGAGACATACTTGTAACAAAGTTATAAATTAAAAGTCAATATTATTAATTACTCAACTGAATAATTGGTGGCGTCGTCCTGAGCTAGTAACTAATGAGCATTTATTGATATCGAAAATTCATTATATTATATGGATTTGAAACCCAATTATTCATTTGCCTATTTGTTTATCTATATATGTATTTGTTATAAAATATAGTATTGTTGAGTTAGTATCCCTTAACACAAGTCTCGAACTTACTTTGGGGTTACCTCAATCAGTGTAATTTGTCAGTAAATATTTATTATTTATTTGCCAAAATTATTTACTTATAAATTTGCGTTCTTGGCACTTCGACAGCGGTAAAATTGTATAATTTTAGACTAGGTAGTATTTTAAGGTTTAGTTTGCAGATTATTTTACTTTCAATCCGCTATTTTCCAATAAGTAAAATCTGATACTTTTTAAACGTCAATACAAACATTTTATGAAATGACGTAACAATAATATATTCAAAGACAAAAGTGACATTATTTTGCTGCGTTTTATTTTGTTTTTGACCCGGGACAATACCCAATCAATACCCAACAAAAAAATATAAGTGTATTTATATTTGTCTTATTAAAGACAAAAAGAAATACACTTATATTTTTTAAGGAAAAAGTTACTCTAAAATTATTTGAGAGTTACTTTGTCTAAACCAGTAGCTCTTAATCGGTGACTCCGCAGACTACTGGTGGTCTCAAAAAAACCCTGGATACCGGGTTTTCAGTCAAATCGTATGCAGTTGAGAATCGGCGGCCATCTTGAATTAATGGAAAAATATGAAGCTCAGCCTTTGGTGGGAGTGGCTCGGTTACTTAGGGGATCCTATGGGGAGGGGCTCGGGCTTCGCCCTTGCCACGTGGTTCGGCCTTTTGCCTCACATTCTGCTTGATGGTACATTAATAATTACCCCTGTCTATTTTGCTGGGTCAGCAGTAAATTATTTTGTACTGTTACGAAAATAAAAGCTCGCAAAATAATGTCACTTATCTTTTAACATATCCATTTTAATGTGTAATTTAGATTTATTATTGCAGAAAAACTGATAAAAAGTGCGCTTTTTGACTTCAAGAAACTTTGACGTCATCTGCCTGTATTTCATACAAATCCCACAGAAAATGTTTATTTTGACGTTTAGAAAAAAGAAGCGATGATTTGACGTGTTGGAAAATAGCTTTTTATGTCAAACAGCATTTCGTGTAACTTGCAACCTGCGAGAAAGAACTTTGTTCAGAATTATTTCACATACAGGCGGAATTAATAAATCTACCAGTCAACCTTGGGGATAGATAGAAAAAAAATATCGTGGTGGGCGTACAAATAAATAATAGATACTTATTTAATTATACAACGTGTTACGGAATTGATACCCACCCGAAAGGGAGTAAACATAAGTACTAATCAATGTGAACAACTTTTACTATGGCACAATTCCTAAAATCGTAAAAAAATCTCCACCTCCATACGAAATTAAATACCTACCGTGCCAAAATGTATGGAGCTGCAGATTTTTTGTTTACGATTTTAGGGGTGGTCCTATAGTAAAAATTGTTCACATGGATTAGTATGTTTACTCCCTTTCGGGTTGATAACCCCCTTTTCGTTACTCGTTTACAATAGATTTACTTGTAAAAAGAAACACTTGCAGTTACAAAACATTAAAAACAAATAATAAAATACACAATAACATATAATATATAATTTATTGATGTCTAAATACTGTATAGGATCCTTGAGAACATGATACCAGTGCAGATCTTTCAATCAACAAGAGATAAGACGCGTGTGAATTTTTTTCTTGAACAGATAACAAACAGCTAACAATGAAATCGCTTCCAGTCTACCGGCGTATAAGTACCTCAGTAGGACAATTACTCACGAGAAGGGTAGAAGTGCATAGGTACATAGAATATTTGAAAGTATCATATATAGCTAAACTAATATACAATACATGCATGTTTCCTATGAGATATTAATTGCATGCAATATAAGAATTGTGAGTTCCACAATATGTTTCCTGTTTACTACTATACGATTTGCGGTTTGGTGTCACTTTAACCTTTAATTATAATAATATTACTCAAATTGCTATTTTGGTCATAAAATTACAATTTTTTTGGCTGATTTCCTGTACAAGATGTATAGTAGGTACTAAATAATCCAGTAAATAGACTAAAAGAGGGGGTTACTTTTCAAACGGTCCGGTAGTTCTGATTTTTTGATATGTTGTTTATATGACACAAATAAGTTGAACAAAAGTGGCGGACTTCAAAGCATTTTTGTACAAATTCCCGACACGTAAATTAAACCAAAATGGCGGTCGCCGGCGCATTATTTTTACCTGGGCCGATAACCACCATTTTGATTCAACGTCTACGTGCCGGGAATTAGTACAAAAATGCTTTGAAGTCCGCCATTTTCGTTCATGTTATTTATGTCGCATTGTAAGTGAGAGTTTAAAATGCAAAATGCACAATTCCCCAGCATATCCGCACCCGTCGCTATTTTGAAAAACCAAAAAAATTTTCAATTTCTTTAGATTTTCGCTTTTATCTTCGTTTAGGTGCGTTTTTAACTAGAAAATAGTTCTAGACAGTGTTGTAAAAAATTCAATTTCCTATAATTTACGTTTAAATTTGGTTTCTAGGACAAATGATTACGGAGATATGAACTTTTTTTAAATGAAGAAAATCGTATTGTCCTGTTTCTGAATCTTTTAATTTAAGAACACTTTTATTCAGTTATGGTCAGCTATAAAATTTTACAACCTACGAAACGCAGGTACATTTTTTATTCAATCTCCGTAACTAGGTATCTGCCTTAGAAACAAAATTTAAAACGTAAATTATAGGAAATTTAATTTTCTACAACATTGTGCAGAACTCTTTTCTTGCTTAAATGATTAAACACATTTATTACACGTATTTCATTTTAAACACTAAAATTCATTGGATTAAAACACAAACGAGCTTCAACGTTTTTACAATGGTCACTGCCTAAACCTGTGCCTAGACATTTTCGATAGGTGTACTCAAATGTAGATCTTATTTTAGAGGGTTCCTCTCCTTTAGATGCCGTTCAATTCTTGAAGGTTCTATTGATAAAGTCCACACGTCAACTACGGCAAGCAATTGTTCTAGTTGTGATGCCGGTCACAACATTGTGCTCTTCCAGGCTGGCCTATGGAAAATGAAAACGTAGAATGTACCAGCTGCTTTTTTTTCACCGCAGATCGTAAAAGCCGATCGAGGAAATGGGAAAAATCGAAATCATAGTAATAGACGATTCTCTTTTCCCGTCTGCTCGCCCACAATCCGCTGAGAGTGCTGGGCCGTTGTTGATAAACACGTCGTAGTGTTTCTGTAAGTATAAATAATTATTAAGTCGTAACAAATAGTCATTCATTTTTTCTCTTCTTTTTCTTATTTCATCCAGCAGTCTTCTTTTCTCTCCTGCTGTTTTTGGCACCTCTTCATTGGTTTTCCTTGACTGATCATCTCTAGTCTTCTTCAACAACACATTTAAAAGGCCACTAGCCTGTCACTGTCATTTTGGGAGAGTACTTGAATGACATCATTCCTATTAATTCTCTCCTTATACTTCATTCAGAAATACCGAGTTGTCGCTAACGTGCACCGGTGCAGTCACGTTAGGTCACAATACCAAGTGTGTCTTGTTATTTGTGTTAAATTTTATAAAGCAGTTTATTTTTAATCTAATTTCAATGAAGTATGAAATTTAAAATGAATTTACTTATATTTTTGATTTATGTGTTCAGGACTGCGGTAGAAAGCTCATCGGGTAAGTAAATAATCGCAAGTTCTTATAGGCACGGTTAAAGGCAATGGAGATTTTAAATTGCATTTCACCGCGAGACTTTATATCAGTTGTCGTGCCCCCAGCGCGAGGCGTAGTAAATCTAAAATAAATACCTACAACCAAAAAGGCATGTGGATACTTAAGTTATGTGCAATACGAGCATTTTTTTTTGTTGGAAATATCCGACACTCGCGGAATGGGCACGACACTGTTTGTCGGATAAATCCGACGTTCGCGGTGAAAGGGTTAAAATAAAAACCTTACAGCTAGTTTTTACAATAACTGCAATATGAAAATTAAAAATTAAAAATATGTGCTAAAAATGTTTGACACGAGTAAATACTATTAATCATCATCATCATTATTATTTCAGCCGCATAACGTCCACTGCAGGACATAGGCCTCTCCCAAGGATTTCCAAAATGACCGATCTAGAACGGCCTACATCCAGCGCTTTCCAACGACCTTGGTCAGACGCTACGCTTGCCAGTAGGTATGTGGTCGCCATTCGAGAACCTTTCTGCCCCATCGGCCATCGGTTCGTCGCGCTATGTCTCCCGCCCACTACCACTTCAACGAACTAATCCGCTGAGCCATGTCAGTGGCTTTTGTTCTCCTACGAATTTCCTCATTTCTGATTCGATCACGTAGGGAAACAAAGAGCATAGCCCTGTCCATAGCGCGTTAAGTGACCTTGAGCCTTCTTATGAGACCCGTAGTAAATAAATACTTTTAACTCATTGCATTATTACATTATTTTATTTAAATGCAATATTAGAAAGAAATATATCAATCGTCACAGTAAGTTATAAAAGAGGAAAACCGTTTTCACTTTTTGCGTGAAACTAAACATTTTAAAAAACAGTAGTAGGTACTTTATTTGCAGAAGCAATCCTCACGACCAAGTCCGTGGGGGAGGAATATGAGTTTAGGTGTGATCACGAAGACTACATCGATTATACATTAAACATTGCAACAGTTTTGGACGGTAATGGTATGCATTTCTTTTAATTAGTCTTCATGTATCTTATTTACAGCCTATAATAGTCGACTGCTAGAATAAAGACTTCTGGTGAAGGGAGGGTTTGTTTATAATCTCCCACTGCGCAAGCGGTTGGTGATCACCGTAGATGGTGTAAAGTGCTTGCATAGAAATTACTTTTAATTATTAAAAAGTTTGTAACTTAAACTAATTATGACCCAAAGATGGTCGAAATAAATGAATTAAGTATTATTATTATAGAGGATAAGCTGCTGCTCTCTTTTTGTAACTTAGATCTCCCTTTATCCTCTCCGAGTCTTATTTTTAGCTCTCGGCAAAAAACAGGGGTGGTATGAGTTGACGCTCATGTCTGTCGGTCTGTCTGTGGCTTCGTAGCGCTCGAACGGATGGACAAATTTCAATGCGGTTTTTTTTCCGTAAAAGCAACTTTCCTAGCGGTGGTTCTTAGCCATTGATGAAAATCGGTTCAGCCATTTAAAAGTTATTGGGTGATGTCGATAACGCTTTAAAGTCGGGGTTTTGTAAGTTACCTGACAAATAATAGATTCCGCTACAGATATTAATTCCATCATCAGTTAGAAGTCCCCTATGCCTACCCCTGTGGGAAATAGGCGTGATATTATGTATGTATGTGTCTCAGTTAGATTATTATGTAGTTCCGCCACTTAGCACTATAGTGCATTTGTTTAGGTATTTAATAGTATTTCATGCAACAGTTGTATAAGGAGGGTTAAAAAATGCGAGTGGCGCAGGTTAAAAATTGGCGTAAATTGACGCCATCGAGCATTTTTTGACTACTTATACAACGTTGCATACAATACTTTTTCTACGACTACATTTACTAAAATAAATACAAAAATAAACAAAGAAAACTACGACATACTACCATAACATGTTTGGTAGATACTAGGTATCTATGGAAGACTTAACTTTTCTTATTGACGTTTTCCTAGTCACTAAAAGTGCCATTTTTGAAACATGGAGTCACTTAAATACTTTTTCATACAAAAAACCGTTTGTTCAGTGACTCCACGTTTGAAAAAAGGCACCATATATTAAAATAACGATTTTATTATGTTGGCAGTATAAAAAAAGTTATAGATGTATGGCTAGAAGTATCGTTTTGGCGAAATAACGACACATGTGCTATTATATTAGGAATAGACTATAGACTTTTCTGAAATCATATAATCTATGTTCTTATATTAGTGTTCGGGACCATTTAAAAGACAGATAACAGTACAGGAGTAGAAAAAATTATATAAACAATCTTGACATGTCCTTTTATTGAAATATGCGCTTTATAAATCAATACTTTTGCAAATAAATGATGTAATTTATAATTTATTAAATAAATAATTTGTTATTTGCGAAGGTATTAATTTATAAAGTGTATATTTAAATAAAAAGACATGTCAAGATTGTTTACATTCCTTTAAATACCTAAACAAACGCACGATATATGGTGTCGACGGGTTTTTTTTATTTGCCTGCAAATTAACTTGTGTGATAAAATATTGAAAACTTCTGGAATTTATTTCCCGTGTAACCTGTTCAATATCACGGAATTAAGCCGTCGTCAAACACCCTGTGTGTATTTATACATATATGTTTGTGTGTAAGAGTTATACAGCATTACGCGTGAATAATAAAAAATGGATTAGTTTCAGAAGTCCTACATGTCGATAATATACCCCACTACTACTCGGTACACTTTACCATGAAGGTGCACAGTTTTGACAACGGCACGACTGTGAGCTGCGCGGCGAGGGGGGCGGCGAGGGGGGCGGGGCCGCCGACGGTGGTCAAAGAGGATACTTTGGTAGTGCGGCCTTCGGCAGGTATGGTTTGGTCTCATTTTTAGCATGGAGCAGCACTTTTCTATGCTGCTATCCTTTTCTGTCTCTCAGAATCGTCATTCGCCAGAGCGAGAGAGAGTGCAGAATGCTATTGCATGCTTTCGCACGGCCGGTGCGATAGCGTTCCGTCAAGTGACCGTTTATCGTTATCTTCTTCTCGCATTTCCATCTATCTATCTTTCTTACTTTCTTTCGCCAAGTTCTTTACATCTTTGTATGTTGTAAAATTACATTTCATTGATCTTTTAAGTTTACTAGGTATTCAATTCAATTCATTTATTGCATTTTATAATGATCAAGGTCTAACTACTAAAAGCAACTGTCTTATAATAGGTACGAGTATATTCATAGTAAACTATGAACCCTTCGGGTATCGCAACCAAATAGTGTAACGGCAAGCTAGTTTTATGACGTGCAGTTAATTTATAAATATACATGTTAACAAATAAAATAGCATTATTTGTTAACATTTATAAAGTTTATTGCAACAATCTTTGTTTAATCACAGATGAATATTATCCAGAAGGTGTTCACGAGCACTCGATATGGGACGACGACAATTATGAGTTTGCTTGCGCCGAAAATGCCGACTTTGACTATTTGGTTTGGGCTAAAGTCGATGGTGAGTAATTTAGTATAAGTATATTCTTTCTATCTTTCTTTTTGATGCTCTATATCAGTCCGTTGTTGGACTAAATACCTTTCCCAATAAATTGAAGATTCGCCCGTAATCACCTCGCTGGGGGCGTACTGGTGATCGCAGAAGACAGAGTGCTGCTGCCCGTTTACTCATGGTACCTTTAGTCGCCTTTTACGACACTCTTAGTGTATAATCGGCATAGTTTGTCTAACTAAAAAATAGATGGAGTTATCAATATATAGAACACACTATGGATATTTTTCTATGATTTATTTACTTGTATCAAACGAAATATCTGTAACTTTATTCCCCCTTGGGAGCCCTTTGCGCTGCTGCTAGTAGTGTAAAAATATAGGAAGCCGGGCCTCTGGCCCGCTCCTCAGACCTTGTCCAGGTGAAATAGGAAATGCCGTCCGAGGCAACCTATGTCTGTCAATACAAAAAAAAACTAACTTTAGGCTAGCAAAGCAACCGAAATAAATAAGTGCAGTATCCATAGACCTAGAGTAGTATCCAACGGTGTTTTACTACAGAAAAAGTTTATGGGTTGTGATGGTTATATACACTTGGGATAGGAGAGATGTGACAGTCGTATTCTTCCTTGTCGTCACCATACGGCCAATATATAGATCCCCCACAAAATCTGACTGAATGGGTACCACGGGATTGGCTGCAATTATATTTCTAGCTGTTATTGCGGCCTAGTTGCTAGTCAGCGAGGTTGATTATTGACTCTCCTTATTGATTTCTGATTCTAATCCAGCTTTTATATGAATCCAGGAAAATGTTCTACAGGCTCTATTGTCAGAAACTTAAGTACTTGAAATTATTTATTTGTGTTTCTTGTGCCTGCTGCGCTGGAGTCCGATTTTTTAAAGCTGCCTAAAGGCAGACGACTGCCTTAAACTTCTTCTTCTCGACATGCCTTCCGAAGCACGGAGGAGCTCGAAAGATTCTTAGGTTATTGTATGTCTTGTAAATAATTATGTTTTCAGTTAACAACGTTGTGACCGACGTTGGATCTGGTTTAGAAAATTTGAAACAAAATGTACCGCTGAATTTTAATGACGATCAGAGAACAAAACTGATATGCTTTTCAGTTAAATGCGAATTATTGGATCGAAATACAGCTAGATGTCGGCGAGACATTTTGAAAATCGTCGAATTCAAATGTAAGTAAGTAGTTGCCTACAAATATAATAATTCAATGACCGATACTAAAAGTCGAACAAATCGATTTACTTTTTTTACCCGGCTTCTGACGAAATCCGGGTATAGTCCTCCAGGATTGTACTATTGATATGAAGGGCTACAATTATTCAAGTTGGGGCGAAAAGACATGTTTCTATTTATGTATGTTTGTATGTATCTATGTATGTTCTGCGATAACTCTCAAAACTTTGAAATAATTTTGAATGATATAATGAATTTCGTTGGGTTTACATTTTTGTGTCGGTCTTGAGATATATATGCATTTCGATAAAACATACTATTGCTCTATAAGTTTTGAACTAATTATCTGATTTGGATGGAACTTAACATTTCACGAGATAGTATTGCTATATTTCTCATGTTTATTAATATTCTTTATTTCATTATAAAAATTCATTGCGTATACAATCATTAATAAAATATATACAAAAATTACAAATAAAATAGAGATATTTGTAATTTTTGTATAGAATGTAGAACTGCCAGCCCTTGGATCACCCGTAACCTCCCGGAGGCGCGCTGAAATCTCAGTCACCAGGGCTCTTGATCTGGGCCCCACGGACCCATTGTCTCAACCGCGTTTCTCACGTTACATATGGATATCAAAATTGTTGAACCAGTTTTAGAGATATTGATTTAGTTATTAGTTATATCTCCTTAATGCAAGTTGATTCATCATCATCAATTTATTTAAGAACTTCGTTCTTGTCGGTGGAGTATTCCCCAGGCCTCCCGATCTTCAGCTAAATGCTTGACTTCCCTATACGACACGACTTCTGCCTTTTCCTTTACTGCATCCATGAACATCCTTCTTGGCCTTCCCTTTCTTCTCCTCGCCTCTATCTTTCCTTCCATGATGTTTCTGATGAAATTATCGTTATTAGGTATCCAAACATTTTTCCTCTTCTTACATCTATTGTCTTCATCAACATGTATGTATGATGTATATCCGAAACTAAATTATTATCACTAAGCTACTAGCTAATTCGAATTTCAGGGCTCAAAAGAAGTACGCCGCCAATCGCAAAGTCAGTCGCAAACACCACGACAGCATCGGACGGAAAAGGTAACGCTGCGGTTGTCTACTTTTTCTGTCAAATTGACGGCTGCAAGTTTTCCTACTGAATGCTGAGCCGTAGGCATTCAATGATCGCCCGTTCCAGTATGAGTCAACCGTACATTTACTCAGAGTATTCTGGCCGACTTGAATCCTATCCTGACTGGAAGACATTATTTTAACGATCCGCCTTGGTACCTCTCTACCTCGTATTTTATTCCTTTGACCAAAAAACGGAAAGTAATGTTTTCAGAGTTATTCATGTAAAGGCTTTTATAGGTATCTAAGTATGTGAGCAGGCATTTCATATGAACATTGAAATGCCTGAAAAGATTTGAATGTATGCAGTATCGTTAGCTTGAGTGACGTAACCAGTATCGTCTTATATTTTTTTATATTTACTTGTTTAAGTGTATATATGCCCCTGACACAACTCTGTACCTGATGATGTCCGTCGACCCTGATGTTCGTTTATTTGCAATAGTGCTATATAGAGTATATTTTCTTCTTTCTTATAGCAACTCTCGACAGAAATGCAGAAAACTCGTACACAGATTTCTTTAATACACATCATGATAATATTGCCCTCGAGGTGTGGGTTGCGGTAGCTTTCTCATCGGGGGTTATGGTCAGTGTGGTGGTGCGTTGTTGGCGGCGAGCTCGGCGGCGGCGGAGGCAGGCGGCGCGGCCGCGCTGGCCGACGCCGGCGCCCGAGCTCGGCGGGCCCCCGCGCGCCCCCACCCCGCCCTGCGCGGGCGCAACCTTGTACTACTCCGCGCCGTTCGAGCGGGAGATCCCGCCGCCGAGGCTGACTTCGCCAAGGACGACTGCTTCTTCGGAATAAGGGCGCGCTGAAGAAAGAGTGCAACCGCGGCTGCCTCTAACAAATAAAATTAAACCGAATAAATATTATTCAGTTCGGTATCAATTTCCCGGCATAAACCTAATGAGTAATACCATAAATACTGTTCCAAATGGAATGCATGTCTTAAGAATACAATATTTTTCTGTCGAAGGCAACCACAGATATGGATGAACTATCATGACGCATGTACCATGATTTGTATGAAAACCAAGCGTGCCAACTTTTTAACACATGCTGTGACGTCACAGGCTTAAGTGAAGGGAAATCCAAACCGATTCAAAGAGACTGCTCGCTACGATTCAAACGATTTTACTGGAGCCGCCGCTGCCCTGATCATCTCGCTAATTTATTTTGTGTTATAGATTTTATATGTGTGGTCTCGCTCGCAAACTCCGCGCTCGCCAACCACGTGCAATCATCAGAACGAGTTACATTCATGATAATCATTTTGTGATAAAAATTACAATCGATTTTCTGACAGAAAATGATATGGAAGAGAAATAGGCGGTGGGTAAATACTCAATCTACCCATTTGGATATTTATTCCAATACGATGTCCACATTCTCGTATGAGCACCTTTATACATTATGTACAAATAATATGAAGGAGTATTTTTTGACTGTTCATTCGCGAGCCAATACTACTGATTTCAGGACAGGTCCCGGGATAAAAGTTATTTTTGTTTACGAGTTCTTTGATTCTCCGTCAACTTGTTATAACTTTTCCCATAAAATAATATTCCGGGTATAAATCCAAATCTACCAATTGTATGGTACCATCCGAATTGCCAGGTCTGAGTTCTTAGTTCACAGACATCTTTGACTGCTCATCCAAGAGCCGTATGACGTTTGTATTGACGAGTTCTTCGAACTCCCATCAACTTGTCATAGCATTCCCCACTAAATAGCATGCCAAGTAAATACTTGGCATGCTATTTAGTCGAAATGTTCGGATACAACGGGTAGATTGGGGTAAATACCCCAATCTACCCGATGTATCCGAACATACAAATTGACAGGTCTAAGCTTAAATTATTGCTGGCCTATTTTTGTATACCTAATTATATGTTAAAATAATCAAACAGACATCTAATAAGATGAAATTTGTTTATTTAATATGGATAGCATTAGTGATTTTAATCTTTGTTATTTTTCTTTTCGTTATATTCATTGATTTAAACATTAAGACCTTTCCATACACTTCTACACATAATGAAAGGACTCGCACATTTTTTTTAATAAATATCCCAATCTACCCACCTAAACGGGTAGATACCTGAAATGCACCCAAGCGTGGGTAAATATTCGGGTAGATGCCCATCTCTAATGGACAGACGAATGATATTGAACGGAATAATTAAATAATACTTAAGTAATAAGAGTTTTAATTGAAATTTAAAAATAAAACTTAATATTATTAAGAGATTATTATGAGATTGTATCTTATACTTTATGGGAAAGTTGGTCTTAGCGTTACGGTTAATGGACCCCTCAAAATTCCGACTTTCAAGCGTTTACTTCCAATAACTTTTAAACGGCTGAACGGCTGAAACAAATTTCATCAAACATATCTAAGAACAAATCAAGTTGTAGATTCAGTATGTACCTAATGTACCAAATTATGACCATTTCTGAGTATACAAACCTTTAAGAGGGACCCTTGCCAAGCTCAAGCCAGACTTTGTTGTCTTTAAGATAGTCATCGGTCCTTTAATAAACCTTTTCACAGAGTACCTTCTTTACATAAGCTTTAAACTTTTTGTCAGGCATATCAAGGACCGATTGTGGCAGTTCATTATAAAAAAAGCATACCTTTACCCGTAAACGTTTTACTAACTGTTTTGGGCCTTTATCACGGGGCAACTAAGTCACTCTTATTGCATAAGTTTTTAACGGTAAAATAGCTTACTTTATTGTATGAAGAAAAATTTTTCCTTACATACAGTATGTTTTCAAATATATACTGTGATGCTAAGGTTAGAATACTTATTATTTCCTTTAATAATTCTCTGAGTGAGTCTTAAGATCCTAAGCCGTAGATATCATGAAATGCCCCTTTTTGTAAAATGAAAATAGTCTGAATATCGGCTGCACTCCCCCATAGCAGTATGCCGTATGACATTAAACTATGAAAGTAACTAAAGTACACTAGTCTAGCAGTTGCTACATCTGTCAGTTGTCTTATTCTCCTAACAGCATAAGCCGCAGAGCTAAGCTTATTTGAATTGAAGTTTCGAGTCGATCGTAGTTCCTAGGAAGGTAGTACTTTCAACAAGATCATGTTTTTTTGCCATCTATCAGTATGTCAACGCAGGCTTGCCTTACATTGGGAAGAGAAAATCGAATGCATTGGGTCTTTTTCGCATTGAACATGAGGTTATTGGCAGTGAACCAATCAGAAATGGAAGACAAGGTGCTGTTCACCGCGCTAGCATCTGTGCTATGACGGTCAATTTTGAATATTAGCGAGGTGTCATCAGCAAACAGCACTATGTCTGCCTGTTTCTTGACCATGTAAGGCAAGTCATTTACATAAACTAAGAAAAGGAAAGGTCCTAGAATGGAACCTTGTGGTACGCCGATTATAACATTAGATCTGTGCGATTTTATGCCGTTTAAATCAATAGTCTGAAGCCTATCTGTTAAATAAGATTCTATTAGTTTAATTTAATTTTCATCAAAACAATATTGACGAAATTTAAGCAAAAGAGCCGGATTATCTACGCCATCAAATGCTTTAGAGAAATCGCAAAAGGATCCAATTCCATCATTTTTGTTCTCCCATGCATCGTAAATATGAGTAATGAGTGCCACTTCCGCATCGGTGGTTGATTTTCCGCCATTAAAGCCGAACTGTTGGGTATGGAAAAGGCTGTAGGTCTTGAAGTGAAGTAGCATTTCATGACCACGGACAGACAGATATTGGCGTCAAACTTATAACAACCCTCTTTTTGTGTCGGGCGGAGACTATATAACACTGTTACACAGTCAATCTATCAACTAAACTCATCATCATTGTCAATGAGTTTAAGTATATCAATAGTGGGGCATGCAGTTTTTTTCAACAATCTCAACTTTTCCCCTTCAATGAAACTGGTATTTTCAAAATGTATGGAACAAATAGAATCCAAATAACTCTGAAAATATTACCCTCCTTTTCTGTAGTACAAAATTAGAACATGAGCTTATTAATATAAATATCTTTTTTTTATAATGGACTTTCATTCGTTTGTCCGATATCGATTAAAATTGATTATGGTTATAAATTGTAGAACGAACAATACTAGTCGCAAAAAATTGACACACGAATGAGAAGTTGCATGGATCACGACATCGAAGCGATGCGCGACAGTTTCGCTTGTACCGATATTCATCGTCTCAATTTGCATTTGAGCGCTTGCAATTTTTGGGTTATTGCAGTTATATATCACGCAACGAGGAATTTTTTTAAGTTTTCGCAGCCGTTCGGCTACCACTACAGACGTGTACGAACTGAGGTTGGCCGTCGCTACTGACAGTTCTCAGACGCTTTGTCTGAGAACTTACACACAAAGTAGGTGCATTTACGTGATCTAGTTCATCCATATCTATGAGGACACTTTATTAATAAAACTGTTCTTAAAACTTGATAAAGTGTTTTATTTTTTCTGATATCGTAACAATAACACAAAATTATAGAAAAAGAAATTATAGATGTATTACAGTTGTTCGAGAATTTACAAATCGAGTTCGTTCATATATGTATACCTACTTAGTAGATTGTGTTACTAGGGGATACGGTTAAACTTTGTTTTTTGGGTAGATGAGATGAAAAATAATATTACTCAGGCTTCGAACATTTTTTTTGTAAATAATAAACAACGACTAAACTAAAAAAATAATGAAATAGCTAAGTATTACCAAATCAGCCTACGCTACCATATATTATGAGTTACAAGTAACAAGTAAAGGAAAGTTAGGTTGTACGCAGTATCACCCGAAGCACAGTTCCCGCAGCTGCAGGCCGACGTACACGTCGCGCCGGCGCGCGCGCACGAACACGTCCACGACCGGCAGCCGCCGCGCGCTGTCCGCGAGCTGCACGTCCACGTACCGGTAGCTCCGCTCCTGGCCGACCTGTACCAAAGGATTGTGACAGGAATACCGATATTTTATATCGATATATCGATACAAATATCGATAAAATTCCAGTATTTTGTATCGATATATCGATAAAATGTTGTATCGATATATAAACACAAAATGTCTATAAAATACTTGTATCGGGTGTCGATATATCGATACAAAGTATCGGTATTCCTGTCCCTGGTACCACCTGAAAATCCGCCACAGGTACGGTACTCACTATCTGCGGCAAGTTCCACGCTTACAGCTAGCCCAGTACATATAAATAATTATATAACAGTAAAAATTAACTTACAAGGCTGCAAGGGAACTAGTGTGATGTGGCGACTGACCAGCAAAGTTCAAAATTCAAATATTTGGTCAGTAATTAGACCTTTACAGGAACTTTTACACGTCAGTAGGTATAATTTACGTTACGTGTAAAGTATATTAAAATTTAATTTATTTTTAAAGATAACTACTACTGATACCAGCGTTTCGTAACGACCACTACTGAGAAGAAACGCCGAAAGAAACTCACTTTCACTTGCTTGTACGGTATCTGCCATCTCGCCAGAAGGGCTTTCGAGCAGCTATTTTATAATGCTATTACACAATAAGGCTTCATTTTGTTACTGTTTTCATTTCGTACACATAACGAGTGGCTCTGTGAGCTGTAGACCTCGCGAGTCACCCCGACTCGTTGAAGTTTATAGGATAAAAATGCGCAAGTTTCGTGGAAGACTCGGTTAGAACGAAGTTAGGTACTTACTTAATATTTTTGATTAAATATATATTTTTTTTTTCAAATAAATATTTAATAAAATTATCCAATTGTAAATCTAAACCATTCTTAAATCCGCTAGGAACACAATTTCATCAAAATTGGTCCAGCCGTTTAGGAGGAGTTTAATCACAAACACACGCACAGAAGATAAAGACGTCACGGGAAAAACATACATTTTTTTCGCCCTGTCCGTACCGTCGAAAAGGAACTTCGTTCCAAAAAGTTGTTCAGACAAAAAAGTTGCGTCTTAATAAGGGTAACATAAAAGCTCTATGACATTTTAGAAAAATTTTAGAATGGCTCAAATATGATATTTTTAAGTTTTGAACCCCTATATTTCTGCCATTTTGAAAAATTTCGGAAGTCGGATCTGAATCGATAAAAAATTCTATATAATTTTCAAACCCTCTCACAAATTTGCGAGAGAATCGGTTGAGAAATGCGACCTGTAGGCGAGATCACCCGGAGAACTGGACAGCCGGACAAAAGCATTTTTGTCTAATCTCAAAACTAAGACGCTTCGCTCGCTCGGTCAGTTACATTGTGTGTTCTGTAAAGATGATATTCAAATTTATCTTATAAGTTTATTTGCAGGGCAAATTAAAATAACCGGCCGAGTGCCTGGTCTTACGTAGCGCCATCTATTATTTGCCAGGCAAATTAAAATAACCGGCCAAATGCCTGGTCGTACATAGCGCCATCTATTATTTGCAGGGCAAATTAAAACAACCGGCCGAGTGCCTGGTCGTACATACCACCATCTATTATTTGCAGGGCGAATTAAAACAACGGGCCGAGTGCCTGTTCGTACATACCGCCATCTATTATTTGCAGGGCAAATTAAAACAACCGGCTGAGTGCCTGGTCGTACATACCGCCATCTATTATTTGCAGGGCAAATTATAATAACCGGCCGAGTGCCTGGTCGTACATAGCGCCATCTATTATTTTCAGGGCAAATTAAAACAACCGGCCGAGTGCCTGGTCGTACATACCGCCATCTATTATTTGCAGGGCAAATTATAATAACCGGCCGAGTGCCTGGTCGTACATAGCGCCACCTATTATTTGCAGGGCAAATTATAATAACCGGCCGAGTGCCTGGTCGTACATAGCGCCATCTATTATTTTCAGGGCAAATTAAAACAACCGGCCGAGTGCCTGGTCGTACATACCGCCATCTATTATTTGCAGGGCAAATTATAATAACCGGCCGAGTGCCTGGTCGTACATAGCGCCATCTATTATTTGCAGGGCAAATTAAAACAACCGGCCGAGTGCCTGGTTGTACATACCGCCATATATTATTTGCAGGGCAAATTAAAGTAACCGGCCGTGTGCCTGGTCGTACATAGCGCCCTCTATTATTTGCAGGGCAAATTATAATAACCGGCCGAGTGCCTGGTCGTACATAGCGCCATCTATTATTTGCAGGGCAAATTAAAACAACGGGCCGAGTGCCTGGTCGTACATAGCGCCCTCTATTATTTGCAGGGCAAATTATAATAACCGGCCGAGTGCCTGGTCGTACATAGCGCCATCTATTATTTTCAGGGCAAATTAAAACAACCGGCCGAGTGCCTGGTCGTAAATATCGCCATCTATTATTTGCAGGGTAAATTATAATAACCGGCCGAGTGCCTGGTCGTACATAGCGCCATCTATTATTTGCAGGGCAAATTAAAACAACCGGCCGAGTGCCTGGTTGTACATACCGCCATATATTATTTGCAGGGCAAATTAAAGTAACCGGCCGAGTGCCTGGTCGTACATAGCGCCCTCTATTATTTGCAGGGCAAATTACAAAAACCTTGACTTTTGCTGAACGGGATTATAATCAAACACATTTAAGAACCACCACAAGGGAACTTGCTATCACGTAAAAAAAGCCGCATTAAAATTGATCCAACAATTGCCACAGGCAGCCACACAGACTGGCAGACAGACATACAGATAGATACACAGACAGACCGACAGACATTAGCTTCAAACTTATAGCACCTCTCTTTTTTGGTCGGGGGTTTATAAAATGGTACCTACGCACAATTAGTCTACTTAGAAAAAGCTATAACACTCTATGTCCTCGCCAGTGAAGACTCGGGGAACAATAATATAGGTACTGAAATAGCTGTTTTAAAGGCGAGTTCAGTCTGTAATACTACTGACAAGGCTCTGTTGACAAGACCCACACTACTGACAAGGCTCTGTTTGGTAAGATGAAAAACTTGTATCAGTAAACTAGTGAATGGTTGCTTTAGATCTTCCTACTTTTACGATTTGCACGGGAGGAGAAGTAGCTGGTACTTTATATATTGTTTCTCTGCTTCCAGTCCAGCGTCATGGACGAAATCATGGAAGTAAATTATTGTATTCAACAGAACTAAATGGTTACATTGACAACACACTATTCATGAAGAATAGGTTGGAAAGCGGACCCTGTGCCGAGGCAGCTCGAGTGAGGATGCAATGGGGAGGTGGGGACAGAAGGAGAGTAGTACTGACCGAAGAACCACCGCTGTTGATGGTGTAGACCATGGGGGTCGCCTGGCTAGGGGCCTGCTTGACCACGATGTCGTTGTAGTTCAGCATGGCCAGCTCGATGTCCTCGAACTGGGCGTCGAATAGGTACACTCTAACCGTCTGCTGCACGCTGCGCGACTGTTCTCTCAGGAACCGCAGCTGATCGTCAGAGATCTGAAATACATTACATAATTAGGACAAGTTTAAAGTACTTGTAATTTTCTTCCAAGGTCTTTTAATCATTGAAGCCTACAGTGTCATAGATTGAATTGCCTACTTGTTAGCTGGTATTGCGTGCTCGAAGGGGTAGGTACTTTAGTTATTTTACAATAACGTCGAACCTTCTCATTATCAGGATTAATAATAGATACTTTTTATCCCGAAAAAATGTAATTTACTAGTAACAGTTTTATCCATTTTACTAGTTATGGGCAAAACTACAGGTTAGGTTATGTTAGAACTGCAACCAACACACGCACGAGCCGAGCGAGCGAAGCGAGCGTGCCGCGGCCGGCAGCGGCCGGACCATAAGCGGCGGCGAGTGCTAGGACAGTTCTATCCATTTTACTAATTTAGGGCACACCTATTGGGTTAGGTTATGTTAGTTAAGTATTAAAACTTGTTATTATGAACAATTTATCGATAACTTATTACATTAAATATTAGTTCGATATCCCGTTTTACTAGTAACGAATTAGTATTTTATGCAAAAGTTGTATAAGAAGGTTCATAAAATGCGAGTGGCGCAAGTTACGATGCGAGCCTTGGCGAGCAACGTAAGGAGACGCCATCGAGCATTTTTTGACATACTTTTACAACGTTGCATACAATACTTTTTCTACGACTACATTTACTAAAATAAATACAAAAATAAACAAGAAAACTACGACATACTACCATAATATGTTTGGTAGATACTAGGTATCTATGGAAGACTTTTGTTTTTTTGATGTCTTCCTAGTGACCAAAAGTGCCATTTTTGAAACATGGAGTCATTTAAACGAATGTTTTTTGTATAAAAAACCGTTTGTTCAGTGACTCCACGTTTGACAAATGGTACCATATGTTAAAATAACGATTTTATTATGTTGGCAGTATTCTTTTTTTCGTTAGATCTACCTAAAGAAAAAAAGTTATAGGCTAGGAGTATCGTTTTGGCGAAATAACGACACATGTGCTATTATATTAGGAATAGACTATAGACTTTTCTGAAATCATATAATCTATGTTCTTATATTAGTGTTCGGGACCATTTTAAGGACAGATAACAGTACAGGAGTAGAAAAACAATTTTAAAATATTTTTCTAGACGCACTCTTGCTCGTAAAGTGGATCTAATTTCACCGGTTTTAGAAATATAAAAAATAAAAAAATTAGTTTATTATGTATATTTCCTCGCAAGTGTGTTAAAAACGTCGTACGATATACGCTCGGCTCTATTAGAACCTCATCTTCGGCTCGGGCCGAAATTCGGCCTCTTGGGTTATTACCACCATATCGCACTTATGTCGTAATATACTATTTTTTTATGAAATTTTGTTCGATAATATGAAACTGCGATGTTCAACTATTCATTTTTTATTTAAATCGTGGTTCAACTATTCAGTTTTAGATCGTAGTTTTCTGTTAAATGAAATTTGATGTCAAAAAATCTGTAGTCTATGAGACACCCGTTACATGTATGTGAAAAACATTAAACACCCGTGTTACTTACCGTATTAAAATGTTCTAAATTGAATCCGTGTCTGCTGAGCCACATTCCTTCCGATGCATGTGTTATCAATATTTTATTTTCTTCCACCCGCGTCAGTGTCTCGTCGTCGTCGGGTAGCACCAGACATGTTCTATTTGTTTCTTTTTTACATTTTACTTTGAACTTATCCTCCTCCATCACCCAGTACGGGTCCGGAGCTGGTCCTGTGAAAATACCTAATGCATTAACAAGAAGAACAAATATTATCATCATCTCAGCCCCAGCGTGTGGAACTGCGGAACACTCGCACTCGCGCCAGGCTTCGAGTCCGGGATGCCGTGACAGACAAGAGAGTCGAGACTGTCATTCCGCAAGACGTGACCGTGCCAGCATTAAGTGGCGTCACGCTGATACGTTCATCCCTTTGGGAATGCATACAAGTCCAGTGAACATTTCAAAGTCTCGCAGACAGACTGATGGATGTACGAAGTACCTGCAATATGATTCGTCAAGTAAGAAGCATTTGTTGGAGTCCTTAAAAAGTGAAAACACTGAACTTCACAGTGGATCAACAATGTGACGTGTATCACCTTGGTCCGGGGTCGCCAGCTTGAACCGGCACACGGCGGGGGCGGGCCGCTCCTCGCTGCCGAGCAGCGGCTCGATGCCCTCAGCATAGATCCGAGGTTCTGTCGCAAACAAACACATGTTAGGGAACAAAGTCGTTATTCCAGCTCCTGCAAATACTAAATACTAATAAAGGAGTTTTTTAATTTATTTTTTATTTTACCTTTACAAAATACAATTTGTATAGGCGGACTTAATGCTAAAAGCATTATCAAACAGCCAACCTTTGGGTTGTATGTAAGAGAAATTCAGGTGGGTTTAAAATAATAGGATAGGTAAAAGGGAAGTGATTGGGTATGACAAATTCAGATAAATATTTACGATTTCTACATAACATAAAGTACTGTAGACCTGTGCACTACTTACTAAAATAAAAACATATATTTGGTACATATAAACAAATATAAATTATACAATATGTAACAAAAACCCTGACCGATCCTTGTAGGAGCAACTCAGACTGTCAATATGAACAACTTTTCCTATGGAACCAATGCTTGGTACTCGAAAAAAAATCGTCATTTTCATACAAAAGTGTTCGGCCAGCCCAGCAATTTTTTTACGCTTTTAGCTTTAAGCCCGCCCGTTGTACATTTAAATGTCTTTTCTGTGTGTATTTCTTTTTTGATCGTTGTTATTTTTTGGTGTACAGTAAGTATTATAACATAAAGTCTCCAAAGAGCGAGAGCTAGAATTAGCATTGCGCTCCCAATTAGCATTAAGACGTTCCTGTCTGTCTTCTACAGACTCTTGAGACCTCATCATCCTCATTCGTTTCGCTACTCTGCTGGCTTTACACAGATTTTACCTCCTCCTCCTAGTAGTTTTTTTTTATACAAAAAGCAAATTACTTTAAATAATCTAGTTTATGAATATCAATAATAATAAATTCGTTTATTGCAGCCAGCAAAACATACCAGTACATAATTGGCCCGTATTTATATATACCTTACAGACTAACATACATATAATATAAAAATTAAAAATAATATTTTTTCATACGTAATGTCTGTGACGCACTGCACGATATCGCGGTGTCCGGTAGCCTCCAAATAATAATAACTTATTCGGACAGCAAGCAAATGCTTAAACAGCGAAGTTTTAAAAATAGCACGACTAGTGGCTGTCTTTACAGTGTCAGGAAGGGAAGCGCGTTAAAGAGTCTTACTGCCGTTACGGCGAAAGATCTAGAGAAAAAACCAATACGGTGGAGAGGAAGTTCTAATGTCAAATTATTTGAAGAACGCAGAACTTTAAGATAGTCTGGAGAAAGAGGGTCATAAGCACATTATAAAGCTAACATAGTAAATGTAGATTTTCGCGTTGACGGATTTAGTCATTTAAGCTGAGAACGGTATTCTGAGATATGGTATAGTTTATGGTATTATTGACCAAAGAACTTATTTCTTGTATGCTGCACGTGATAAACATACTCAGTCAGAATGAGCTAATGTGTTTATTACTAACCAGCATTATATATATTTGGGCAGGTGACTGGACATACTCCAGGGGTGCCTGGGGTGCCCGGGCGGCCCATAAGGCCAGGTACACCGGGATAGCCACGTGGGCCCTGAAAATATATATTTTAGTAGAGAAGAATATAAAGATACACGAAACTTCTTTTTTTAAATAACGTTTGTATTACAAGTTAATCTGCTAAGCAAATTAAAAAATCCTCCGATTGTCAAGAACACCATCGTGTGATGAGTAGCGGGACTACGGAAGTCGTAGGTAGTTCCACTTCTCATCACTAGATGGATGTCCGTAGAACTATTACTTGCTGGAGAGAGCCCTGACTTTCGAGCGTTAACATCAATAACTTGCGAACGGCTCAACCGATTTTCATTAAACATGCAGCTATGAATATTCATAAACAGCTAAGAACAACGGCAAGGGAACTTGCTTTAACGTAAAAAAAAACCGTATTTATCCGTTCGACCGTTACGATGCCACAGATAGACACACAGACAGAAAGACCGACAGACATTAACATCAAACTTATAACACCCCTCTTTTTTGTCGGGGGTTAAAAACGTGGAGGATCTCAATGTAGCCCGAGCCTGCGTGTTTAAGTCTGTCTCTAGGTAGCGCCAGCCTCTTATTATCAATGTTATCATCCTTAGTTTACACTTTAATCAATAGATGGTGTTGTTCATTTTTTGAAACAAGCTATAGGCATTTTTGTATTTTATATGGTATCAGTCAGAGTCTAACTAGTCTAAAATTTTGTTATATCGCCTTGAGTGTTTTTATTCAAGTTTCCGTTCAGATGAGTGTCGTTCTGAAACAGATCTAGATTTTCTCAAAAGGGGTTCTCGAATATCAAAAATTGATTCAGCTACATACCTTGGTGTTCTTTGCAGTAACATTCTTTTTAGCTCAGTTTTTGCATTTTGGTACAGGAAAATTGTATAGGAAATGTTATGAGTAATTTCAACCGCCAAGGCGATAATACTACCTTGCTGATCTGAGAGAAAATAAAACGACCCATCACTGACTTGTGGCACAGAATAAGTACTAGTACTCACGTACAGAAGTCTTACGCAGAAAAAAAATTCAAAGAAATATCTACTTCATGTGGTTAGCGCAGTTTTAATTTTCTCTCACCTCTTCGTTTAGATACCTAAACATCAATTGCAAGGAATTTTCATTATTATTACTCTAGACAAACGATTCATGCAACTGAATTTTCCCCTTCGAAGTGGTCGCCCGGTCGCCGTACGCATAGTAATTTTTGATACCTAAACGGGGAGTGACACAGGCCTGCTTGTGGTGTCTCAAAATAGGTTTGAGACCTTCTCCCACCCTCACCGGCTTGTTTACGACACACTGCTGTCGCTACAGACATTGTCACTTACCGTTTCTCCGCGTGCGCCCTGTGCTCCTGGCGGTCCCTGGGGGCCCTGCAATCAGTTTTGAATAAGATAAGACAAACATGAATTCGAATGATCGACAACACACAGTTTTACAGATTTAGTAGGTTTTTATAACTAGTGGCTGTGTGAACCTCACGAGTCACTCCAACACGTTGAAGTTTATCGGATAAAAAAGTTGTTGTTTGTTGTTGTTGTTGTTGACAAAAACGTAATAAAGTTAACAAACACTTTTTATGAATTTTTCGATATGGCTGATATATAAATATTTTTAACCAACTACGGCAAATCAAAGAGGAAGGGTCCGTCGTCTGTTAGGCTGTCGGTGCCACTTATACAACGTGGAAGGGACGTACCCGTAATAAATGAAACCCCTGGCTGTACTAGATCACTATAGAGTAATAAAAAAAAATAACAAAGAAAACCAAAAAAAAAAATTGACCTTCCCATACACATTGCTCGGGCGGCTGCACACTTTTGTATGGTAATGCCGTAAGTAATTTTTTTTTGCGGTTTGTCTTTAATTTTAATTTCATTATACTATAGTACCTACTCGTAATCTAGTACAGCCCGTGGTTCGATTTATTATGGTATGTCCCTTCCGCATTGTATTTTAAACGTTATAGTAACTATTCTTTATTTTATTATTCTTTTTTGTGTGGTTGTTCGTGGAGGCGCTAACTTGGCTCCAACGGAAGACCATTGCTGGTGCTGCGTGTACTTAACACCAGCACACGCTGAGTTGAAGACCCATTTGGAGGGTCGATGGCACATAATTATTTTATATTTTTAGATCATAAGTTGTTATTGTGGAAGTGATAGAGTGGAGACCTAGAATTGGCCGCAGGGGCGTGGCGTGGTTAAACCAGTTACTAGATGAACCGACGATCTGGTCAAGGTTGCCGGAAGGATACGGATGAGGAAAGCTAAAAATCGAAAGGAATATATGGCGTGCATTGCTAGCGGCCTACACTTAGCATTGGGTGATAATGGGCTGAAGAAGAACAAGAAGTTGTTATTATTGACCGAGGGAGCGCAGCGTCTTAGTTTCGGGATTGGCCAAAAATGCTTTTGTCCGGTCTGTTTTCCGGCCAAGCCCAAACTCTGCGCTTCAGGTACCTACTTGTGGAGCCGCAACATCCTCTAGGCTCTTTGGATGAACATCTATGTATTTTGGAGCGTACCTACAAATTCTGTTACTAGGTACTTAAGGAGTAATTGTTTAAAAAAAAAATAGCTGCCATAACGGATATTTTTCAGAGTTGTTCCATAAAAAATACGTTCGTACTGATGAGTGTATACCTAAACTCCTTTTTCACTTTTGGTACAACTAAATTGTTATTACTCACTTACAGAAAAGAAATTCAAAGAAATATCTACTTGATGAGGTTGTCGGTTGTAGCTATGTTTTTTTTTTTTTTATTACGGAATAACAAACAGTTACATAATAGTGTATTAGTTATCTTACATATACAATATTGAATATATATGTGTTATTAATTATATAACCCACAACGTTATTCACAGCTTAAATTATATGCATACTATAAAATAAGTTGCCACTAGAAGTATTTATAAATCGGATAAACGATAAGAAAGAATATTTGAAAAGATTATCAATAAAACATTAAAGGAACAAATAGCAAACGATTTACAAGACAGAAAAATAAATGATTGTGTGAATAATTAATTACAAGGCTTCATATCTAGTTCTCTTAATACTATAAAAATTGATTTCTTATATTCATATAGCTTGTCTACGAATATGTCTATATTTTCGTTAAACAATATATTGTGTGACTCAACCATACGACGCATTGGTGATCGATGACCAGAATTTGTTCGACACGTAACTAAAGAAAAGAGCGGTCGGGAGCGAACTGTACGTCTGATACATTTTCTTGGGACAGCAAATAATAATTTAGTTACAATGTCACAGGAGTCAATTGTATTATGAATTATGTTGAAAAGCAATGATGCTTCAAGATATCTACGACGGGATTCAAGAGTCAACAAGTTGTACCTGGTAAGTAGCTCAGAGTAGTCAAGATACCACCGATAACACCGAAAATGCAAAGTGCGTAAAAAATTTTTCTTAACTCGCTCAATGGCTGTTATGTATTTTTGGTAAAAGGGATTTCAGATCGCTACCGCGTGTTCTAATTGTGATCTTACAAGAGATTTATATAAGTAAAGATATGTAGATGATTTCCCAAATTCAGCAGATGATCTAAGGACGAAACCAAACATTTCAAATGGTTAAAGGTTTAATTTAGCTCGCATCAAAACTCCTCACCTTTACGTTTAGATACCTAGACATCCATTGAAAGCCAATTTCATTCTTATTACTCTAGACAAACGATTCATAGGAGGTAACTGGATTTTCCCTTTCGAAATGGTCGCCGCGCGCATAATAAAAATGTAGGTATATTTTCGATAAACAAACGGGAAGTGACACAGGTACTGTTCAACTCCACGTAGTGTTAAACAGTACACTGCTGACCCGGGAACGTAGCAGCTTCAGAGGTTGTAAGTGATGAACTCAAAGAGAAAATATAATACGATTATCATATACCCCACCGAAAAGATAAATAATAAACACATTTTTTTTTTAAATTACTAAACTTATATTTTTGAATCGAAACTTACCACGACTGAATCCCCCTTCACGCCGGGTAAGCCCATTATCCCGGGGTAACCCAGAGGTCCAGTCATTCCCTGTAAAACATTTTAAATTTATAAGTTTTTTTTTATTTTATAAGTAATTATGTTGCGCTTGAAGACCAAAAATGCTCATTGAGCAAAAAAATCGGCCACAACGCAATGTTGCACAAACGGCCACGACGCGAAATTCACGTCCACGACGCGTTGTGGTCGTTCTGTGAAGAGTCAAGACGCGTATTGAAAATATCTATAATAATAAATAAATATATAGGGACAAATTAAATCGATTGACGTGGTCCCAAGCTAAGTTTTGAGACTTGTGTTATCGGATACTAACTCACGAATACTATATTTTATAACATACATCTATCTATCTATATCTATATATCTATATTCTATATAAATATATAATATAAAAATATATATCACTCAAAGACTGACTGACTGACAGTGACTGACTGACTGACATAGTGATCTATCAACGCACAGCCCAAACCACTGGACGGATCGGGCTGAAATTTGGCATGCAGGTAGATGATATGACGTAGGCATCCGCTAAGAAAGGATTTTTATCAATTCTACCCCCAAGGGGATAAAATTGGGGATGAAAGTTTGTATGAAACTTTGTCAATTAAACCGATCGGGCTGAGACTTTGCATGCTACTATGACGACTACATCCCCTAAGAAAGGATTTGGATAAATTACACGCCTCCGCGAGCGAAGCCGCGGGCAAAAGCTAGTATAACATATACATAGATAAACATCCAAGACCCAGGACAATTTGAAAAAGGCCATTTTCCAACTTGCCCTGACCGGGGATCGATCCCGGAACCTCTGGGTGGCGGACTAACATGGTGACCACTATCCCACGGAGGTCGTCAAGTTAAGCAACTCTAGGCATGGTCAATAATGGAATGGGTGACCAAGCTTTTACAGGTAAAGCAACTCCAAACGTGGTCACAAAAAGAATGGGT
Organism: Acrobasis suavella; assembly: GCA_943193695.1. Lineage (NCBI taxonomy): Eukaryota > Metazoa > Arthropoda > Insecta > Lepidoptera > Pyralidae > Acrobasis > Acrobasis suavella. The sequence continues at coordinate 20,742 of OW971952.1, read as the reverse complement.
AACCGCGCTTTTACAAATTAAGCAACCAGGAGCGTAATCGATACTTGTATGGGTAACCACGCTTTCACAGGTTAAGCAACCATGGGTGTGGTTGGAACTTGCAATTTCATAGATTAAGCAATTCTGAGTGTGGTCACTAATAGGATGCCCACGTTTTTATAGGTCAAGCAATACAATACAAATGCATTTTATTGCACCTTAATAAACACACAAAATTACATAACAATAAGAAACAATGACTACTGGACGGTCAAAAATGAGATCTCGTTGAAAACACTGGAATGGAATTGGAAATCACAGTAGATGCAAAACTTCAATGTATGTATGTGTAAAGTAAATAGTTTAACTGTATAAAGTTTTATAATAAAAAGCCAGAATCGGTTCTTTGATATGCCTGATAGAAAATTTAAATCTTATGTAAAGAAAGTAATTTGTGAGGCTTATTACGGAACCGATGATTATCTTAAAGACAAAAACGTCTGGCTTGAGTTTGGCATGGGTCGATCTTAAAGGTTTATATTAGTACACTCATAAATGTCATAATTTGAGTACAATCGGCACATTAGTAGATAGATAAAACATATACTCGGAGGAAAAAAAAAACAACAATAATTACACGAACAAATTATAAAAAGTGCAAGTAAAAATAAACATTTGAATAAACATCTCCCCCAAAATGGTCTCCAACTCAGCATGTGCTAGGTTTTGCGTAAGCGAAACCCTAGCGCTGATACATATACTTAATTTACAAAGACATTCATTTCAAATTTGACATCATTACTAATTAATAATTATGACATAACAATGTATTCTCACTCTACATAGGCATCTAATTTTAATATCAGTATAATTGTAAGTTGACGTTTTTGGAGAAAATGCTGCAGTACAGTTTATTACCGCTTCTTCTGTACTTGCGCTTAGGAGGCGGCAGTATACTTAGTTGTAAGTAAATGAGCTGACGTTAACAACCACCTATTATGAAATTAAAAAAAAATACATTTATGAAGTGATACAAAATCAAACGATAAATAAATGATTTTTGACTTTCTACTTTTGACAATATAGGCACAAAGATAGATAGAATGATAGATAGATAGATAAACTGTTTATTTGTCACAACCGACACACACACATTAATTAAACTATACATACATAAGTTACACTTAGCTTAAAATAAAATACTAACACAACAAAACATTAATTGCATGTGTGTGTGCTTCAGCAAGACAAATAGGTCAAAGCTCAGTGATAATATTGCCTCGAAAGCAATGCACTGATTTTCAGCAATGGCCTGGAAACCTACAAGTGCGAATCAAGAAATATTATATTAAATTAGTGTTAAAGAAAAACAAAAGATAACATCAATATGAAGTAAGAAGAGAGATAAACTAAAACTTTTGTACATATCATATTATAGAAGATACAGTAAAGCTATTATCTCGCAAAATAAAAGATTAAATAGTTAGACAGTCGATAGATAGTTAGTTTATTTGATAGTTTGGTGACAGCATCCGTTACCGGCGACTTGTTGGATTATTTTTTTTTTTTGAGTTTCAAGCAGCAACATTCGTGCTTGCTTTTTAAATGTGTGAATGGATACACACTCTCTGATAGGTGGTGGTATGTTATTCCAACATTTAGTCACCTGGTATTGGAAGCTGCCCCTAAAAGCGGCCATTTTATGACGAAATACTAATAAAGGTGGTCGACATGCCCTAGTATTACGTCCATCATAAAAATTGAGTTTAGAAAAAGGGTACTCCGGTTTCCTTTTTTTAACTACACCAAACATTAAGGTCGCTAAGTGGAGTTTTCTACGAGATGCCATATTAAGCATAGCGGCAGTATTTAAATATGGATTAATATGGCTTCGTGGAGGGACATTGAAGCAAAAGCGACAGTACGCATTCTGGACTCGCTGGATGAGGCGCTGTGTCCTACATAACAAACGTGGACCATATACAATGTTGCCATAATTGAGTCGTGACAATACAAATGCTTCACATAGTCTAATACGTATTTTTCAGTTAACAAATTTCTAATTTGGTAGAGAACTCTTATGCGGTAAAAGTAGTTTTTGACAACGTTCTGCACATGAGTTTCAAACCGAAGTTCACTGTCTAAATCAATACACATTTTTTTTGCCTCTGAAACCCTATTAATCACCTTGCCAATCATTATTATAGTCGGATTTTCACTGATATTTTTTTCTACTTGGGTCCGAGACCCAAGAACCATAGTCTTACATTTAGTAGGATTGAGAAAAAGGGAATTCTTGGCGGATAATTCAGTGTATGTGTGTGTGAGTGATATTCTCAGGTGTGTCTGAAATATATACTTTGGCGTCATCGGCATATAAGTGATATTTGCAATGCTTAATTACCTTAGCTAGATCTGCGCTATAAATATTAAAAGAGTAACGGCCCTTGTATTGATCCTTGCGGGATACCGCGGTTAACTGGATGGGATTGCGACAGAAGGTACGAACCGTTAGCGCGCAATAATTTAACTCGGTGAGAACGACCACTTAGATAGCTGTCAAACCATTTGACAGAGTGATGATCTAGGCCGTAGTATGCCAGCTTTGAGAGCAGCAAAAAAATGACTAAACTGTCAAAAGCACGGGAAAAATCTAAAAGTGTCAAGATAGTGCCGTTACCAATGTCTTGTTCAGCAAGTATATTATCTGTAACATCTAGTAAAGCGGTGAGCGAACCTCGACTTTTGCGAAATCTCGACTGTAAGTTTGGTAAAATGTCATTTGATTCAATATAGGACAACAGTGCGGCAACAAAGGCGGACTTATCGCTATAAATGCAATCTCTTTCAGCCAACCTTTGGGTGGTGAAAAACTAATATTACAAGGTGGGCGCAGTACTTAGACCTATAATAATTTACTTACATATTAATTATTAAATATAATTATTAATTATTTTATTAAATATAAGTATAAATATATCATACTTATATGATACATAAAATATTTACATAAAGTATACATGGTAACACAGAACAGAACTGATTATATCGACAAGTTATATTTATAAAGAAGATTTACAAAAATGCTTTTAATCTTAGCAGCAAGAATTTCAAGAGGGAGAGCATTCCAGTGGTGGACGTACTGTAAAATATTATAAGTAAAATCCGGTTGAATGAGTTGGATTTTTTAGACGTAGGGCATTAATGCTACGCGTGAGACGATTTATTGTTCTGCAACTCCGTGCAAGGTCGCAACTTGGATGGGTGGCACGTTTTCACAACATGACGGTGGTCAACACGACATGGTCGTTTTGTGATCGCTACAACACGTCGTGGCCGTTTAGCATTTGCCACAACGCGCTGTGGCCTTCGTTTTCGTGTTAATTATCAAATTAGCATGGGAAGCCTAAAAGGAGATGGAGAGAACGATGGAGTGCTGAAAGGCTAGTGAGACACTATAGACTGGAAATAGAAATGGAATACATTTTTACCGAACCGATGGCCGTTGGAACCGATGGTTGGCCGATGGGGCATAAAGGTTCTCGAATGGCGACGACGTACTGACAAGCAAAGCTTAGGACACCCACAAGGTGGTCTGACAACCTGACTAAGGTCGCTGGAAAGCGCTGGATGCAGGCCGCTCTAGATCGGTCATTTTGGAAATCCTTGGGAGAGACCTATGTCCAGCAGTGGAAGTTATGCGGCTGAAATGATGATGATGATGATATTTTTACCAAAAATCACACTAATATTATAAAGGCGAAAGTTTGTTACTTCTTCACGTGCAAACGGCTGGACAAAGGGGTTGTTCCATAATGGGCCAGGTCATTGTACACCAGCGCAAAAAATACTTTAAAATAGTAGGAATGTAATGAGGCTAACATTTTATTTTTATTCGTTGTAATTTTAGAGTAACTTACTTTAAAATCTGTATATAATAAGTAATATTACATAATGGCGACATTGTCATTTCGGCTACTTTTCGGTGCATTCAAAACTTGTGGCACCATTTCTAAGCACTTTCTGAAGTGCCATTTTTGAAACGCGTAGTCACCTAAACGAATGGCACAATTGAACGTCAATGTGTAATGTCACATTTAGTAACTGGCAAAGTCAAACAACGATTAACAAACACCATAACGTCATCGATCGACCGGCGGACGATCATTCTTGCAGAAGTGCCATTTGTCAATCGCGGAGTCACCTAAACGAATGGTTTTTCCATACAAAAAATCCCGTGCGTTTAGTGACTCCGCCTTTGAAAAATTGCACCACGATATATTCTGTCTAATTTGTGAAAATGTCATTCATATGTTAATACCAATCAAACGTCAAAGTCACTTTGACAAGCGCGAAGTTGATAATGTTGTTATTACCTCAATTACGGCATTTCAAACTAAAACTACATTAAAAATAGAATGATTTTTTGGAAATTATCGATAACATATTGCTTACCATAAATACTAATTTAAGGTGGGTGTAGCATGACCTCGCCCAGCTACCATACATTTCTGCAACGACCCCTTTTGATAAAATATGGTATGCAGGAAGCTGACACCCTGGTCACATAGGCTAACTCCGCAGGGTACACCGCGAGGCGCAGCAATTAAAAAATAAAACTACTCACCGTATCTCCTTTTTGCCCCTGAAACAAGGAGTTAGCTTTTAGTAAAAGTTTCAGAAATATGTCATTTATAATTTATAAAATAAGTAATTTGTAATTTGCTAAAGTATTGATTTATAAAGTGTATTTTTCAGTAAAAAGATATGTCAAGATTGTTTATATTCTTTTAACTACCTTTTACGGTATGTCCCTTTCACGTTGTATAATGAATGTTGACGACCTCCGTGGCGTAGTGGTCACCATGCTAGTCCGCCACCCAGAGGTCCCGGGTTCGATCCCCGGTCAGGGCAAGTTGGAAAATGGCCTTTTTCAAATTGTCCTGGGTCTTGGGTGTTTATCTATATATATTTGTATTTGTTATAAAAAATATTGTATCGTTGAGTTAGTATCCCATAACACAAGTCTATAATTTACTTTGGGGCTAGCTCAATCAGTGTTATTTGTCCCTATATATTTATATTTATATTTATTAATGTTATATTTCAAAAAAAGAGAGAATCATTTTTTTTGTTTCGATATAGAGTGTCAAATGAAAGGTCTTAATTAGCTCATTTCAAAAATATATAAATTATAACTATAAGGCTCCCGTAGTCAGATGTTAGTTTTTTGAACCAACGTATATCTTGTTTGACTGACAATTTCCGTAAAATGCATATCGCATAAGTAAGAAAATATTCTCTATCTCGCTTTAAAAGCACTTTTATCACTTACGACTCTTACAAGTGTCATACAAGTAACAATATGGTGCGGGACCAGAGCCGTCAGTATGTCGCCCGTCGTCGGCGCGCTACTTTATGCCATAGAATTATAACCCATAGACTTCATGCAGTGGTCTCGAAAGTCATAGTGCGAAATCGGTTCATCTGCCCACTGAAATCGATATATTTGTACCCAAAATCGGTAGAAGACAAAAAAAACACTTGACTTTTTGACTTTTATTAGGTACATTGAGTTTTAGGACTCAAGGGTATTCCCCAAAATTTCTATAAACTAACTACTCATCCATGCTTACTTGCAATTGAGGGCTTCCCCGTAACGTAGAACATACTTCAATGAAAAGGATTGCAAGTTAGAAGTGTAAAATCGGCAAAAAAAAACGGGAAAATTGCCATGTATTCTCTGGAATCGTGGAAAATTCGTTTAATTTCTGAAATTCGGTAGGACAGAATGCATATCGGTAGAAATACCGAAAAGTCAGTAGGTCTGAGACCACTGACTACATGCAGCGCAGTGCGCTGGTTTGCTCCATGCTGTACTCACCGGCTCTCCTTTGACTCCCTGAAACGAGAAAGGTGTGTCAATACACAGGACAGGCTTCTGCTATTTTGTATTCAACGCGCAATAATTAACTAAGTATTACTAAGCATTGCGTGATATTTATGAAGAAAGAAATCGGATTTTTTTCTGAATTTTTTTATATTACAAAACTCATAGTTTTTGATTGCTCTACTTAGCTACTTACTTTACAGCGGTGACATGTTGGACCTGAAACAAAATACTATAGTTAACATTTACCGTTATATGATAATATCTAATATTTTCCAAAAGTTACTACTACCCATTAGCTACCTAATCATTTATTTTTTTATTTTATGTCAACATAGCCTAAATATATCATTACAGTGTGATCCAACAAGATAGAGAAGTAAGTAATTATTGCAATACATTACATACAAAGCCGTTGCTATGAATTCGCTCAGAGACCAGGCAATCCTGTAGTTGTGGATCCCCATGGAAAAACATAATTAGCACCTACATCAATACTATTATCCAAATTTCCATAGAAAAGTACCGTCCAAATATTTTTAAAGTTTTTTCTCCTCTTGACATAGAATGGCACACAGGAACGTAAGTAATGCTAAGTAATTTTTGCACAGAGGAAAAATATATCACCAGAAAGATTTACTCACAAATCCAACAATAAAAATCAATTGTAGCACTTCACATACTTACTTTTAAACACCACTACTTTTTGTATTTTTCTGTCACATCGTAGCTCGTTTTCTGAGTACCGACAATTCTTTTCAAGGCAGACTAGTTTCACGCAGTCGAATGTATCTTTAGTTAGCGTGAACTCCTTGCGGATATCATGAGCTTCCCAGCCACCGTCTGTCACCACGTCGTCGGCTGAAAGTGAGATATAAGGTAGCTCTTGAGTCAGCCGGTTAACTTTATATTTATGGTAAAAATACTTGCCTACAATTTTAGTGAAATAAGTAATTATCGAATGATTTAATTGAGGTGATAGATAAACCAGTCAGCAGTAATCAGGGAACGATGCGTCACCTCCAGCTTGTACGTGAAACATCCTTCTACCACTACAACGTGACGGGCCTTGTATCTCTTCAACATCATCTCCAAGCAATCTTCAGCAACAGCTTTTAATGAACGGTGTTACGGTCATCAGCTGGACGTACTCCAAACAATATTCAAAAAGTGTGTAATCAATACGTACCATTAATCTGAATCCACTCCGCGTTGAGCCTCCCGCTGCAGTACAGCTCGTACCGCTCGTTCTCTCTGATGATATGCTCGTGCACGAGCTCGGGGCTGAGGTCGTCCGCGACTGGAACAGAGAGCGGTCAGCACGCGAGACACCACTCATTATATAGATAACTGGTTTATGCCTACTTTATTTATACACCAAGATAAAGTTTAAAAAGCTAACACTCTACTACTTTGAGCTACGCATTACTAGCGCTTTCGCAAATTAAGCGACACCGGGCGTGGTCCGCACTTGGATGGGGACCACAAGTGGCATAAAACTTTCTCGAGCACGTATAAGCCGTTTCCGGCTGTCATCATTATATGGCAATCGACAAGCTATAATGTCAGATCCTTTAGGCAGCCCGAAAATCTGACACCAGTGTTGGCCACTTACACACGAGAAAAACAAACTGCGAGAAGGACAGCCTGGAGAAACAGCAGTATGTACTCATATACCTTTGAAATGTGCTAAATATAAGCCCTTTCATTTAAAACAAAACACGGTAGGTGGTTTGATTTTTGGCCGATAGATTTAGGCCATATTGAATATATTGTGACGTCACAAAGCTTTTAACCAATGTCAAGCTAAGACGCTTCCAACCCATGATACCTCATTTGTTAAGGCACCATGGATAAGGTACATGAAACAGATGAAGAACATATGTACATTGCGGCAAAACACGTAAAACTCCTCTTGGATTCACCGTAGTCGGGTAAAAAAATGACAACTGTCAATATTTTTTTTGCTTTTTCTATTATTTCTTAAATGTTTCTTTATTTCCACGTCATCAAGTATCTATCGCATGCCCCACTACTTCCGTGCTGTGCCCGGCTGTACTCACCCGTGGCGGGCGCGGGTGACCGCAACGCTAATGTCTCGCTTTTTATAACTTCGCCATCTTTTGTCACACACTGCAAGCTGGCGCCGTCGTCAAAACTTTGAACATTCATTCTCTGCACATATCCCGGTTTATCATTTAAACCATACTTATATTTGACTGAAATAAATAAATTATTAAGCTTATTTGCCTCATCACTTCTACGTCTTATCCATGATTATAAATTATACTATTCGACAACATTTGAAAAGCAATGAACTCAAATCAGTAGTGTAAGCTTCTCGATATCAGCGGCGATGCCCGAATTAAGAGCAAAGATTCTCTTAATGTATAAATAAAAATAAATGTTACTAACATAATTACAAGTTATATATGTAGGATGTGTTTGGCGAAAGAGTTTATACTTAATGTAAAAAGAGTACAAATGTGAAGCTAGCAAGTAGGTAAGGAGTAAAGAAGAAAGGCCTATGCAGCTTTTTGGTACTATCCCCAAATTTTCTTTCACCGAAACTCGGGTTATAATATTTAAAGGACTTTGATAAGAAATCTCAGGAAAAAATAATTAGGTATCTAAATCATAACATACCTAAGATACCTGTATTGATTTTTACTTTCAGGCGATTTTCGCTTTACTCTAGCGTGCGCAGACGCAGTGTTTTGTATTGTAACCGGTGGGGGAAGGGGTAAAGGAACGGAAAATGGGAATAATAGCGGCCCATACACCCATATTTCAACATGACGATTATTTCGTGATGTATCTATTGAGTCACACTATATTATGGTGTTCATCGTAATGATGACAAAGATCTTTGTAGTGACAATTGTGACAAAAAGTATGTATACAGACTATACGAGGAGGAATAGTAGGACATCAGCTTGCCTGCATTTACTCTAGATACTATCAAATCATTAATGACATCCCAAATGAAATAAGAAGCCAGCAAAGCCATTGGAATCAGAAGAAACACTCACAGCAGCTATGGAGGAGCAACCTATAGCCGAGTGTAAGTCAGAAGCCGTCTTTGTAGATGATGTGTAAACTAGAAATTAGGGCATTTTACTGTTGCAGGAGTAACTTTGGATATTTGGTCCTACAATTAAGAACGGAGCTCTAGGGGGTATGGTGGAGGGGGGGGGGGGGGTGAGGTAGACGAGGTCTTACATTCCTCTTTGTGCCTCGATAACGATCATCACCGATGAATCACATGAATATTCGCCAATATAATAATAAGCCAAAAGTATTGTATTTCTTTTAAAATAACCTCTATAAATAGTACTTACAAAATACATCATATCTCGAGAGTGTAACAACTTACGTACTTATTTTTCTATTATATAGGCATCGGAAGTTACTTTCCTAATTATGGTTTAAGTTTATTTGTTGGCGAAAGAAAAAAAGAATGGTGCCAAGAACCCATACAAAAGGTTGCATTCCCTTTTGAATGTGGAAGTGCGGTTTTGCTGTTTTGATCAGATACAAACGATGTAAAAACTTTATTTAGGTACATAATATGCGAAGTGTATGTTCTTCTGTGGTTGCTGTAAGTCTTAACATCACTTTATGAATTTTACTAGCACCTATTTATGAATTCGGGGCACCCGTTGCAGAGGTAGTTGCGTCCTTGAGGCAAATCTAGACGTATAGTGAGACATATTGGAACGTCTATGTTAGAATTTTGGATTAAATTATTACACTGAGAAAAAGAAATAGCTGAGCCATTTTGCTCCTTGCGATTTAGTTAGTAGGTACCAAACTTTAGTTCTAATTAGCAGAACCATGCAGCTTTAATTAAAACACGTTTTAACTATTATTAGCCCCGAGTTGAGCAGTCGCTCGATTTTGGTAACGTGAAGCAAAATGTTTTGCTACTAGCAACCATTCTTTTTTTCAGTGTACATTTGAAAAGGTATGACTCGCGTATGAATCGCCCGAGACCAGAAAGATCTTTCCAGGTAGGTGTCAAGCAATTGCAGTTGGGCTCATCCGAGCCTGAAGCTTTGAGCCATTCGCGATACTCGCAAGGTCTGCACGACCTGAGAAATCATGTTGAGATCATGTTCATCGCTTGGTCTATGCACTGTGATCTAATTCTACTGTCAGCGACATCGTCGCAGCACAACAGGCATCGTTTGCAAACTCTATACCATCACATTAGCTACCTACCAAGATAGTGTTTTATTCACCCCGAAGGTTGACTGATAAAGTTCGCTTTTTGTACCATGTGTTATTGGTAAATAGAGTTTAAAAATAACTTAAAAAAATAATGCATTAAAAATATTTACCTGCATCATTGTACTTATAGTGGAATTCGAGGCCTTTAACAGAACTTTCACAACTGAACGTGTACTCCTCGCCGAGGGACTTGCTTACTGTGGCGGACTGACCTGAAAGCGATGAGGAGTGTGAGCAGCGTTGTGAAGTACCGACATGGCCGGTGCTGCTACGACATTCAAATTTTGCACAATCAAAGGTAAGGCGTACTGCTGTCATATTATCACGCGTCATCGTGAGCGATGAACGCGGCCGGCCTCGAGGAATGCGTGATTGCGTGCTGGCGTGCGTATTGCTCTTTGGCCATCTGCCGCCTTTGAGACCAGGGTGTTTCAATTCTATAATGTCAAATGCGTACGTACATACCCACGGTAATAAACCTTTCCTCAAAAAAGTATTTTTATAAAATTAAGAAGATAGATTAAAAAAGAATCAAACAGTTATGGATTAAGAAACTAGCCTTCGCAGGCTCTTCTTCAAAAGAAATTAAACACTAGCAAAACATACGAAAATAATGTACTATTTGTAGAGCTAGTTTCACGAATTTCGCGGAAAGCGACACATTGTATTACTATGGAGATACAGTTACTACACTTACCGAAACCAACTTGCCACAAAATGAAACCTACACATTGAAGTATTAAGAGATTTGCCATTTTCCAAGCTTCCTTTTCCTACGTGCTTGCGATGCGCAGAACGGAGCGAGCGAAATGGCGCGCCGAGTCCACGCTGCGTTCATATAAGTAACTGTGTCTGGCTAGAGATAACCGCTTATCACTTGGCGTTCAGTGAAGGTCTGGGTGGTCCCAAAGTGAAGTAGGTGAACAAGGAAAAAAGGTACATCATGAATGGCACACGGTGCGTTGGCACTCTACTATGCCTACCTTTTCTCAAGTTGGTAACGTGGCTTTACCCGAGCGAGGTTGCTAAGTTGGGCGAAGATTTGAGGTCAGGTTGGAGACAAGTCCGTAGCCAGGGGGGGTTGGGGGTTCAAAACCTCCCCGAAATTTCAGAGCCAACCGTCGTGTGCGTCTATTAATTATGTGAGGTGATCAGGGGGAGAGGGGGTAAAAAAAAGTCTCACTTGGGGGACAGGGGGGATCGCGACCAAAATCACGTATTTTTTCTTTCAAAAAATTATGTAATAATGTGAGAGACATTATTACATAATTTTAAGCAGGAATCGCCATATTTTAGTCTAGAAACAAGTTTTTCATTAATTTGATCTGATTTACATGTTTACATACGTAATGAATGGATGTTGCTTATTACTTCTGGCTCGAACGAGTATTTTTATACTATGTAATATATATATGATGTAAATTTTATTATTGATATATCTTTTTTTTATTTATTTATTTAACTTTATAACAAATGAAATCTACCAGGCAACGCACTGGCGATGCCGAGAATACGAAGTCTTTTGAAGGAGGTGCAAAATATAAAATTATGAAACATATATTCTTCTTCATCTTCTCGAGTCGAAAGGCTAGAATACATTTGACCAGTGTTTGGCCGCGGCGACTCCCCGGTCATTTGCCTCATTAAGGTCCTGCAATGTGCACGGAGTGGGGCTTTTTGGGCAGAATTAGTAGTATATAAAGATATATTATCAATAATAATATAAGATATAAACATTATATTAATTAAAATAATAATATTTATCAATAAACTTACATAAGATCTAACAAAATACACTAAAAGTATTTTAAGGGTGAGGTCAGTCCATGATACTGCAACATGCCCTAGTTACACGTATCGAAATTTGAAAAGTAATTTGTGGCCTCTCATACGAGTTGACCGACAGCTGGTCTGAGTTTGTATGAAAGCCAAAAAATATTTTTCATATTTCGACATGTATGTTCCTTGGGGAAAGTTGTTCACTGTCACGGACTGAATTCATCGTTCCAGTATAGTTTGTTACATTTTATACTGGGTTTTAAAACACCAGCAACCTTTTCAGTTTGCTTACTTTTAAAACACCACCAAGTTTAGTCTATGATAATGAACTATTTTCTATAAGAACAATTATCGAATAATTGGCGTGTAGTGGAATTATAATCGCGAGGTCCAAGTTCACGGAGAACCATTAGTATACCTAAATATGTGTAAGTACTTCGATGATATCATTAGGTTTTTCTGTGCAAATATTTAATTAGTATCAGTTGATCTTTGACTCGCGTACTCGTATTTTATCATATTTTTATTATGTTAGTAAGGGTGTTTCCACCCTTACTAACATAATAAAGTTATCAGTGATGTAGTTGTCAGTGATGAAGTTAGCAGTAGTGGATCAAGTAAGTATTAGGTACTTGAATTTAATTGTCGCCACTCTGCACTACCTAATTTCCCATTACTTTTTTCTAAATGGAGTGCCTGGAAGAAATTGCTCAGCGACAAGGCCGCCTTTTGCGCATTTCCTGGTTATTAAGATAATTATGTCCTGTATTTATTTATTTTGTGCAATAAAGGGTATTGTATTGTATTGTATTGTATTGTATTGTATTGTATTGTATTGTATTGTATAGGCGGTGAGAGGAATTTCTTTGCAGATAAAACTAAAAACAAGTGACCAGAGTGACGTCATATCCCGGATGAAACGTAGGTTATACTTAAAGTCTCCGGCGCGAGTGCTGTTTTTCTGTGCAGAGTTGCAGACACAAACAGTAACCAAAAATGATTTTTGAATGAGCGAGCTTTGTTCTCACAGTCACACTATACATGACCTATTGTAAAACAGAGCACAACCCTTATATCGAGAAGTGATTACATAAGTACACCGGCGAACGACTATATCGATCTGAACTTGACGCACTAATGGCTTGCTTGGCAGCATACCTAGATACTGGTAGAATTAGAGTTCCGTTGGCGACCTTAAGGTATGGTAACTTAGATCTATCAGAAGCATGCCGTTTGTTGCCGCTGTTTCTGCACCTAGGAAGCGACACTAAATTTAGCTGTAAGTAAAGATTTGACGTCAACAGTTGTGTAAAATCGAAACAAAGTTTAACATGCTCGTCCGCCACCCAGAAGTCCCGGGTTCGATCTCTCTATATATATATAACACATATATATATTTGTTATAAAATATAGTATCGTTGAGTTAGTATCGCACTAACACAAGTCTCGAACTTACTTTGGGACTAGCTCAATCAGTGTTATTTCTCCCCTATATATATTTATTTATTTATTTATCGGCCTTGGAAATGACTTTAAAACATTTTAAATGTAGCAGCTTATGACACAACTAAGCATACAATATGCAATAACATAAACAACACTTCTACAACATAACAGTACAACACTAAATTGTTACTGCAGATCGTATAAATAAATTGATTGTGTCGTATGTAGGCTCGAGTAACTCGTTACGAGGAGACATTTATGTTCCGGGAAATCCCTCTCCACGTCAGCACCGTTGGTCGGGCGGCGGGTCAGAGGGTCGCGTTATCAGAGAGCAGTACTGTACTGGGTATTTCGGTTTAAAGAACTTTATTCTCATTAAGATACAAAGCCACTGTCATAATAATTATATGTAAGTTTACAATATAATTCAAAACACTTGATAAAAAAATGATCACTTAGTCTTCAGGTACTAATAAATGGATACCGTATACAATGATTGTATGGAGCAAACTAAACATTTTAAAACGTATTTTGGTTAACCTTACATCTTTACAATATGCTGAGCAAGTTTAGATTTTAGTTTAGATTTTATATTTTTTATCTCTGTCAGATAAAAAATATAAAATTAAGTATTATTAGTAGCAGTTTATTATAAATCTGTGATCCCTCAAATGTAAACATTGCTTACAGTAATTAGTTGGAACTTTAGGTAGAACAACGCAACTAGCTCGACGTATGAGTCACGTGACTATATGTTTTGTTTGTGTGAGTGTGATCGAGGTGTGAATGGTTTTGTTCAACAACTTCCGCACGAGTAAACATGTGTGGTATCTAGTGTAAGCATTAAAAATATTTACTCATTAAACACATTGGTATGGCGACACATTGTTGTGGACTGGAGGCCTGCTGACCTGAGAAACGAGTTGTCGCGAGCCCATATGGGATGAATCATATATGTGTGTAACTACAGTGGTTATACCGTTAGAGTTAACTGCGTACGTGACATGCGCTGGGATAAAAAACAAATCAGGGAGACAGATAAAAGATGACCGAATCTCACCTCCCGTCTCCCACTGCTTCTTCGGGTGTAGCCTGGAGTCTTTGCCCTACGATTATATTATCTTTGCCCTACGATAAGCCGCCTCGCTTGCCTTACTAGGCCCATCCTTATATGTATGTATATAATTGTATGTGTATGTATGTATTAATAAAATGTATGTATTTATATACGTGTATTATATGTGTATGTTTATAATATAGAATATCTTTAAGCGCCTATCGCTCACAAATTTATTTCTATATTTCCTTAAGGCTGACTGGTAGAGAATGCATTATTAGCATTAAGTCCACATTTCTTACCTTTTTGGTCAATAAAGATTTAATAAATAAATAAATAAATCCTTTGGGACCGCACTGCACCGACTGCACGTGAAACGACCTATAACATCACTGATCTCAGGAAATCAATAACCAACTATCGGAGGTGTACGTCCAAGTTGATATATTCAATATACGCAAAGGACGTCCAAGGATATCAGTACGTCAGTCTTATTCAGTCACGGAGGTTCGCTCCAACAGAGCACTTTCCCCCAACTACAATCAGTCACGGGGTCGTCCTTTCGGTGTACTCTCCCTCCGTGTATCGACACGGAGGAAGAGTACACCGAAAGGACGGCTTCCTTCACTACGGCTGCCCCGGCGCTCGGGCTTCAGCGACCAGCGCGTACCTAACTCAGCTGTCCGGCCTTACAGGTCACAAGGATTCAGCCGCTCCGCAAAGCCACACGGTTCCTAACAACCGCCCAGCTCGCGAGCCCTAAGGGGACCGGCTTCATTCCTCACGGCCGCCCAAACTCACGAGCCCTAGGGACCGATTTTATTCCTATAACTATGACGACACTCAATAGGTTCTCACGTTAAGTTACGGAGGCCCCACAGTGAGATAAAATAGTTACGTTAATTCCGAATGGCACGATCATGATATAGAACAGGTAAGCTAAAAGAAATGAAACTAGCTTAGCCCTTCAACAGTCTACGACCGTAATACGGTCGCGCGCCATTGTTTTACTATTGTTCTTTATTGACAGACAGTTAAACGATGTTACGCGGAACAATTAGTACGTCTTACGCCATTACACGGAATACACAGAATAAGGCAGAGTAGAAATAATCCAAACGGTTGAGGCACTCAGAATATTCAAAACAAAATTAAGATACTCAAAGAATGCAAAATACAGAGATTACTCAAAATACGAAATACACACGGTATTCAGAATATAAAATATAGAGAGAGCACCCAGAATTAAACACAGTAAATAGTCGGAGAATATTTTAGAGACTACTCAGATTATACAACCTGTTTACCTGTTAGTGTATAAATCATGTCCTCACAAGCCTACTGGAAGTGATCTCTTT